>OX376342.1:5458019-15458019 GCA_947369235.1 Udea olivalis
TGAAATCTATGGTTCAGAGTCCCCATAGTATTTATCAAGCTTAGCCTTGGTCCCGGTAATGGTTTATTTCGCAAAAAATAATGCTTATTAAGCACACGAAATTCACTTTTTTCCATTTTTTCCTCAAATTACTGGGTAGTCTGATAAAGATAGCTGTCAAACACAAACCAACTGACGCAGCAAGTTCAAATTTTGATAGGAGTCAACTGACAGATAGTTACCTGCTGACAGGAGTAGTGTTGCTTTTTCATTATAGAGGTCAGAAATTCAAAAAGTCACGGACTTATTGACCCGCCCTCGTAGTTGCACACGTCAATATCAAAAGTGTCAAGCTACTGGGTACCACTACTACACCACACACTAAATAACTAGATTAAGTAATTAAAATAATAACACTACTCAAAGCCTGTTTTTCGCAAAAAGGTTATCTGAGAAATTACTTTGTCAGGTCCTATATAAAACCCAGTTTAATAATAGGAAACGCCTAATACAAATCAGATTTATATCTGATTTGTATTAGGCTCATGAGCAAAACTAAGTTGCGTGAGAAATTCACTATGTAGGTATCATTGCCGTACAAAGATCTTGGTGAAAATAGTCACCAAATGATATTAATGAAAACTCGAAACAAAGCTGCATGGTCATCATTTTAGTAAATAATTTAATAAATAAGCTTGATGATTTCTCGCTTTATTATATTGATCGTTTATTGGCTGAAATGTAAATGGAATAGTAACTATGTTGATTTGGTAAGTTTTCGCTTTAAGTTTTGTATCTGTTACGGTAAATCTGATTAATTGAAAATTATTAATATTTTTACAAAATTATTAATAATAACCACATGTTTTGGTGAATGTGAATAAACGATCGAAATTTATTACTTTTAATAGTAATTATTAATAATTCACGACACATATTGGTAAAAGTTATAAAATAAATAAAAACCCAATGTTTTTTGACCAGCAGGTATTTATTTATAATATTAAACACAGTCTGACCACCCGGAAATCCTTCTGGTGTCAGTAGGTTAGGGTTTTTTTTTATGACCACCCAGAAATCCTTCTGGTGTCAGTAGGTTAGGGTTTTTTTTTTATGACCACCCGAAAATCCTTCAGGTGTCAGTAGGTTAGGGTTATTTTTTTATGACCACCCAGAAATCATTCAGATGTCAGTAGGTTAGGGTTATTTTTGGCCTTACCCTTGGCCACTTATTACATTTATCACTACTAGGGTTAAATTATTAATAAAAACCGACAAATGTGATTAATTTATCACTTTAACCTCGACTTTCGGTAATTATTAATAATAATAGATAATTATTAATAATCTTCAATTATTCACTCTTACCGTAACATATCGAACCAGCTAGAAAAGCTGGTTCGAAAAGTAATCAAGTAATTTTAGTTGATTTCGCTCTGGATAAAGTTCCCGTAATAATTTATTTTGTAAAGAGGAAAGTAAGCAACTTGAGTTAGGTACTGATTTGAAATTCGATCGAATAGTTATAAAGTGTTTAAGTTAATTGATTGATTTCCGACTAATGTGTTGTGGTCTAAATGTGGATTATGTGTTTTTGTGCACTATCTAAAATATAAACTATGATACGTTTCCACATGGCCGTAAGGTTGAAATTTGTAGAAAAAAATGGAAATTATGATGACAGTTCTAACTCAATTTTGCCCAAATGTCGACTTGGTGACTTTTCGTTCTACGGTGACGATATCTTAACGGCGGGGGGTTATTTTAAACTTTTTCGGCTCAAGAATTTTATGAAAAACGCGCTGCCCCAACAGACTTGTGTCAAACATTTTGACAGAACGAAGTTTGGCTGGTGTCCATTATGTATCGTAATTATCTCGCCCGCTTTTCTCAGACTTGATTTACTTAAACTATTATTTTTCACTGAATTGTTTGTTCAATCGTAATAAAATATGGCCTATATCACTCCCAGGGCCGTATTATTAAATAATAATAAATTAATTAATATCTGGGACAATTTACACCGAGATCATTTGACCACAAACTAAGCAGAGCTTGTACTATGGGTGTCGGAAAGACTGATAAACGTACTTAAATATTTCTAAATAGATACTTAAATAGACAAATAACACCCAGACACACAACAAACACAAATGTTCGTCACATTAATGTTTGTCATGGGTGGGGATCGAACCCACGACCTCCGGAGCTAAAGGCAGGATCGCTGCCATTGCACCAACAGGCCAGTCAATTACCATCTCTATAGCCAGTGAAGATATTTATTTTATTATTTCATAAACTGAGGGTAACGAGCAATTTCGTCAGTAAATATCTGGCCTCGAGGATGCATTATTGATAACCGCTGACTGGCTGCACAAATTAGACATGCGCGGCGCCTGGCTGAATATGAAAGATCAATTAGGAAATCGCTCGCTACGCTCAGCTTGGAAAATTAACTCGACTGGCTTTAAGAGATGGTAATACGGCCCCTGAATAGCTTTTTAGAATAAAAAGATTTTTTACGACCGAATCAGCAATTTCGGAGCCTATTCAACACAAGCAATCAAATCTTTTCTATTTTTAATATTAGTTTAAATTATAATATTCGTTTTAATTTCTCACCGTTAAATTTTTAACTCTCGCTGTGCTGTGAGATAACAAGATTTGATCTTGACTTCCTGGGACATTTTGCACACCCGTCAAATTCAGATGGTATTGTATAGAAAACAAAAAAAAATCGAACGTGTTGCTTCTCACCTATACAATGTGTTTGTTTAAGGGTAGGTAATACAATCATGAAAGTGCATAAGTTTAGATATCGATACAAGCAACTTAACTTTTATCTTTGACTATCAGTCATCAGTTTATATTTACAGCAAATGGCTGTTTGATCGTTGTCTTTTAAGAAATTGTTTTTTCTTTCTTTTTAATTGTTAAAGACATAGTTTTTTTTATTTTTTTCTTTTGATTAATCGCAGTGTTAATTTTTCAAAAATGCATGCTGTGTTTACATCTAGAAGGAATTACAATTACGTGTATCTACTTTAGTTAAACGATTTACGGATGGTAAAAATTGTAAATCCACTATTGTAAACCAAAAAAAAAGAAACAGTTAACTTGATATTTATGTTACTACACGTTGTCAAAAACTCCTAATACAGAAGCGCCGTTTTTCCATACAAACGTAGTCCCCTGTTTCCTCACTGTATTTTGCTAGTAGAGAAATAATTTTCACCCAAAAAATCTATTGCCACTATTGGCATGTCCCTATGTTTTTTTTTTTTAATAAATTATTTATTAAGAGAGATATGAACCTTCAAAATTGAAAAGAATGGCCAGATCCAAATTCAAATCAATCAATTGACTTAAACACTTTATGACTATTCGATCGAATTTCAAACCAGTACCTAACTCGAGTTGCTTACTTTCCTCTATACAAAATAAATTATTACGGGAACTTTATCCAGAGCGAAATCAACTAAAATGACTTGATTACTTTTCGAACCAGCTTTTCTAGCTGGTTCGATACAAAACTTAAAGCGAAAACTTACCAAATCAACATAGTTACTATTCCATTTACATTTCAGCCAATAAACGATCAATATAATAAAGCGAGAAATCATCAAGCTTATTTATTAAATTATTTACTAAAATGATGACCATGAAGCTTTGTTCCGAGTTTTCATTAATATCATTTGGTGACTATTTTCACCAAGATCTTTGTACGGCAATGATACCTACATAGTGAATTTCTCACGCAACTTAGTTTTGCTCATGAGCCTAATACAAATCAGATATAAATCTGATTTGTATTAGGCGTTTCCTATTATTAAACTGGGTTTTATATAGGACCTGACAAAGTAATTTCTCAGGTAACCTTTTTGCGAAAAACAGGCTTTGAGTAGTGTTATTATTTTAATTAATAAACCTAGTTATTTAGTGTGTGTTTATATACGTACGTATTTTTCAATTCTCTTGAACGTGCTGTGTCCTCTTAACATCACTAATTTGGGTTCCTTGTAACTCAATCTCAACGTTGTAATGTACTAGTTTGTATTGTAGATGGTGCCCACTGGGGCATTATTGGAAATAAATATTACAAAAAATAAGGTTATGCAGTAATGTGTGTCTGTCGCTAATGCTGACTGCAAAAACTTATCTAAATTCGAAGCTCTAGTAGGTAGTAGTAGCCACCCCCCACCCTACCGTCGCTCGATAAGTTTAACTATTACCTATTCTGTACTACAACTATGGCTTCTGGATATCTTTAACCAACGCACGCACTTCAACTTCAACGCATTTGCGTATTTATCCCCCTAGGGCCTAAACTATGAACTACACAAAAGGGAAAGGGAGACATTCCGTTATCTTACAGAACGTATCCCTTTACGCTGGCATTATGTCCCAGAATCGGAAAAATGACCGAATCCAGGAACGTCAATCAAAGCTGAGCAGTCCTTTCATGTATAGCTGCTGCTGTCCCTTTCATTTCAATTAACATGTGACAGGGTAGCATCAATTTAATTTCAGGTGTGCTTAACTTTTGATTTGCGTTTGTGGATACGGGGTAAAATCTTCTAGATACTGTAACTACTACGAATATGATCCTCATACAATCTTACTTCTTACTAATATTATAAACGATGTTTGTGAGATTGTATGTATGTATGTTTGTTACTCTTTCACGCAAAAACAACTGTACGGTTTTAGATGACATATTACAGCAATACGGCTTATACATCAGAATAACACTTACGCTACAATTCATAAAGATTTTACGTAATTTGGCCATGATATATAACGATAACGCGAACGAAGACGCGGGCGGACAGCTAGTGCGTGCATTTCCATTCTATAACGCCTGTTTAACTTTCTGTCATCAGTGATTAACACGAAGCTGTGTTGCTCATAAAACTGCGTAGGCGTTTTAAAACCTGAATTAGTGGTGTGAGTTTTGTTGGATTATAAACTGATTGAAATATATTATTAAAAATATAAACGATACTGAATTTGTTTGTACTGTCCATCATGACTATATCCCAATAGTTCAGAGGATAGTTGACTGTTGCAGTCATAGTGAACGGAACACGCAGAGATCAACTTTTCACCAAGCATATTAGAACCCACCGTGGTAGGTGGTGAGCCTTCTACCGTTATTCGGGTTGCTTTTGATTTTTTATAGGTGTTTTTCATGATTGGAGATTAAGTCGCAAAAACAATGAACCCGGTTTCAGAGCTGGAGCCCTCTCTGTGTTTTCCAGTATCAAGCAAAAACTACAAAAGGGATGGAATATGTAGAAATTATATTAGGTTGTGGAAAAGTATTTTCGCATATAGTATGTATGAGCTTGTAATAAAATCTCTTTAGCTATACTATTTGTATCTGGCTGGTTTTGGTATCATTAAAAGTTTACATTTTGAAGAAAATAATTCCAAATTCAAATTAGGAAAATGTGTGATTTTCATTTGTTTTTCTCACTGTCGAAATGAGTGAATCTAATGAGGAAATTCGGAACATTTCAAAATTTTACTACAAAAAAGGTAAAAATGCAACGCAAGCCGCGAAAACATTTTGAGATGTTTATGGACCTAGTGCAGTGTCTGTGAGAGTAGCATCAATTTCGTTTAAGCGTTTTCAATCCGGAAATTTTGCTGTCAAAGATGCACGTCGCTCTGGTCGCTTTATTACGGATAGAATGGATGCCATTTTTGAAAAAGTGGAGCAAGATTGGCATATCAGTAGTTACGATGCAGCTGAAGAACTGGAAATTGACCACAAAACAGTTTTAGCGCATTTGAAAAAAACTGGGTACATAAAAAAGCTCGTTATTTGGATACCTCACGAGCTCACTAAAAGAAACCTAATGAATCCTGTACTCATTTGTGATTCTTTATTACGACGTGATGAAATCGAACCATTTTTGAAGAAGCTAACTGAAGAAGAAGATAACTGGTGATGAAAAGTAGATCACGTATGACAAGAACGTGCGAAAAAGGTCGTGGTCAAAGGCCGGTCAGGCTCCACAGACTGTGGCGAAACCCGGGTTAACTCGCAACAAGGTGATGCTGTGTGTGTGGTGGAATCGGAAGGGCATTATTCATTATGAGCTGCTACCACCAGGCAGGACCATCGATTCTGAACTCTAGTGCGAACAACTGATGAGATTAAAGCAAGAAGTTAGGAGAAAGCGGCTGGCATTAATCAACAGAAAGGGCGTGGATTTTCATCATGATAACGCTAGACTTCACACATCTTTAGCCACTTAGCAAAAATTAAGAGAGTTTGGCTGCGAGGTGTTAATGCATCCACCGTATAGTCCTGACCTTGCACCTTCAGATTTTCACCTGTTTCGGTATCTTTAGAATTCTTTAGGCAGTGTCAGGTTAACATCACGAGAGAACTGCCAAAACCACTTATCGCGGTATTTTGATCAGAAGCCTCAAAATTCCTATAACAATGGGATCAGGTCCCTACCTACAAGATGGCAAAAAGTAATCGAACAAAATGGCACCTACATACTTTAGTTAAATGTAAATAAAGTATATTTAAAAAAGTTTTGAATTTTCTTATAAAATGCGAAGAAGCTTTCCCCCAACCTTATATTTAAGATGAATTGATTTAAGATAGTTAAGATTCATAGCTAGGACAGAAAGTTTTTCAAGCTACCAGGGGCCGCATTGCAATCTTTTTCCTCTGTCGTGACGTGGCCGTTTGCGGTTCAAAAATTTATGGACTAAACCTAAAAGAGACCATTTATGAACCGTAAACGATCGGGTTGCCAGGGTGGCGGGGGATTTTAATACGTCCCCAGGCTGTCATAATCACAGAAAACTCAGTGTCAGGTACACCCTATCTCAGAACAAAAATATCCTATGGAGGACATCTAATCATAGATTTGATGTTAAAACCACTAGATTGTGTAAGCTGTATTTACAAACATTTATTTTTATTAAAAAATAAATCCCTTTGCAAGAGGTTGGCATAAATGATTGCGGGATGAGCCGCGCCGCGGGCGGCCTGGCGCGGTCACTGTCGATTGGATTTATTCTCAGAAGTGCCACCAATCATGATTAGTATACTCAGTATTACTACTGCGTACTTTTTATTCATTAATAACACAGTAGCGTCATGCCTCGACTTTTCACGCTGCAAAACATTTATGGCAATGTAATTTTTTTCAGTCCTTAAGTTCACCTAGGCTGTTTCGTAAAACCAGAAACTAAACTTCACTTACCTCTAGGGAGTTAGAGGTAACTTTCTTAAAACCGTTAAGGTTTAAATGTTTCAAAATTTTAATTATTTTTTTTCCAGTTTGGTCAGTAACACCCTGCAATTAATTAAGCATTTTAGTACTTAATCATATCAACTTTACTCACAGTCAATATAAAAATTGGTCAAATAAACTAGTTAATATGACCGGTACCAATAGTTATAAAAATAACGATAATTTACTTCATTTTTCGGTCCCAAAAATTAAAGCAAGCCGAAAGAATATAAAATTTACCTCGATAAGTAAATATTCAGAATGATATCAAGAGAAATTAATACAGCAATAATTGTCATCTATTTTTAATTAGGCCTAGTTAGGTTTTTGCAAGTAGGTTTATGTTTATAAGTACTGAATTGTTATTAAATCAAACTTTAATTATAAATGAATAGTTTGATCAATGGATCTAATGAGCTGGTCTGGAGGCTAATGAGCCTCAATGAGTTTCATACATTACCGTTGTGGGTTCGATCCCTACCTAGGTAAAACATTCATTTTGTAACCTGTTTCTGTTCTTTGATTGGTTATTTTTATCTATTAAATTTTATTTCATTTAGAAAAATTTAAATTCTGCGGATTTTTTTGTTTGTGCTGTAATGTACATTTATCCTATTTTAACGTATGATCTTGACGTTAGCTTTTATTGATTAATTATGTACGTAATATCCGTGTGGAAATTTTGGACGGCAGCTGAAAGAAAGCCTGAAGAAAAATGGCCACAGTAAATATAAATTTACCGACCAAATCGCTTGAGATAAAAGCGGTGGCAAAGTGAAGAAAAACAACAGTTTCCCTTTGAATGTAGAGCCTGAAACTTCGTAACATGGTTCGCCTAACTTTAATTGTAAAGTCATTATTATTTACAATCGTAGTAGTGGTTGGTGGAACTCATGGAAATGCAGATAACAACGATTTGATTGATTCGATCTTTTTGCCGCAAAAAGCCGACTTGATTGTTTATTTGAAATCTTTGCGACGGATTATTGAGTTCTGTGCGAAGCATAAAAATGATTTGGATTTAAATTTTGAGTTTGGATTGTTTCTGGCAAATGGTGAGTATGAAATATTTAATTAGATATTTTTCCTTAAATTAAATATTTTCTGTTTAGAAAACGATATTTAGCAACCCACTCACAAAGAAGAATTGAAAGTGCGAGTACCTTTTCTTAAATTTGAATAATATCGATTTGATTTTGACGACCGACTTGGTGTAATGGTTAAGAAGTTGGCTACTACACCAGAGGTCGCGGGTTCGATCCCCGCACAGTACAAACATTTATGTGCATGAACATGTCTGTTTGTGCTGGTCTGGGTGTCTCCTATGTATAATAAGTATGTATTTACAAAAGAAAATGTATTTAAGTATGTTTATCCGTTGTCTAGTATCCCATAACACAAGCTTTAATTAGCTTACTTTGGGGCTAGATGGCGCTGTGTGGAATAATGTCCAGGGATATTTATTATTTATTTATTTATCTCTGCTCTATTTATGCTCTTTGAAACGCACTGTGTTTACACCAAGTGAGTGAATGCTCATTCTATCCCAACTCTATGAAATTTTCTTTGTCTGTCTCTGTTTACACAAATAGAATAAGAGAGAGAGGGGATAGAGTGAGCATTCGCCCGCTTGGTGTAAACGCACCGTTGTGCATTTAGACCACACGAGCGAATGCTCATTCTATCGCCATTTAATCAAATTCTCTACAGCATTCTTTTGTTATTCTATCCGTGACTGCATTCACAAAGGCTACTCGCACGTTGTTTGTTTTATGTTATGGTTATTTTTTTTATAATCATGTTTATAATATTGATAATGTTTTAAAAATTAAATGTTTAATTATGTCCACACTATTGCATTAGGGAAACCTGTAATTATAATGTACGACAATGAATAAATAAAAAATCTATGTTCGCGAGGACCCTAGACCACGAGCTAGAATGTTCGTTCGTCCTTGATTCCTCGTAATTATTTGTTAGAATTATTTTGGTGTAAATGAACGACGAATTATCATTGACACTAAAAGATCACGAAAGAACATTCTTCAACTTCAACTAGCTCTATGTTCGTTTGGTGTAAATGAACCTTCAGATTTATGCTGATTCAGCTAGTTTTTACTAGATTTAACTGTGTTAATTTTATTATACCTCCATGAATTCTCGTTGCAGTGAACTTAAAAAATGCTTTAAACATGAAGCGAATTCATATTCCGCAGACATTACGTAATTACTTGAAACTGTTACTGAGGGAAAATGATAACCTAATAGAGTTTTTTGAATTGATGGTCAGAGAAAACGACGATTCACGTCAGGAGTTCAATAAGATGAGTATGTCCCACATTTATCAATTAAATAATAAATTCATTTTATGTGAATATAAATACTAGTTTAGTCCTTTGAGCCGGATACTAAAATAAATATGATTAACACAATTAAACACCTATTAAATGTTGCCAATTACTTTTTAGTATTTTCATTATTCTCTAATGAAACTCACTGGAAAAAGCAGATTAGTAAGTTTGACTTGGTGCTGTTAAATGAGGCAGAAGGAGATATTCCCGCAACCGTTGTGAATTCATGGCCTCAGTATATGAAAAGTGTTGACAATATGGATAATGCAGTTCCTGATCCAAGGTTATCAGGTTTGTTTTAGATCTTAGTCACAAATTATCAAGTAGGTGAATGCCTAACAGCTCTCTTTGAAGTTTTGCTTTGGTTTAGCTTCACATAGTCATAGTCATATAATTTATTGCTCCATGTTTACAAGATCTTAAATATAGAATACCAGTACTAAAACATGAACCAACATAAATATTATGTTGTTGTGATATATATCAGCACTGTGTTCTTTATTCGTGCATGTTTACTATATGTGATCGTATTAATATGTGCCAAGTGGCAGTAATAAATAAATACATTTATTTTATTGAGTGATTCAAATCTATACCAATTATAAAGAGGAAATATTTGTTTGTTTGTATTGAATAGGCTCCGAATCTACTGGACCGATAGTAACATAGGCTATATATTTTTTTAATTTAGGCTGAATTATGTTGACGGGAAAGACATTCTACGCGGGCGAAGCGGCTGACGGAGAGCTAGTTTAATATTTAATAATAGTTTGGAAATATAATTTGTAAACGTTAAAGCTTATGTAGATGAATGGGAAAGAGTTATGACATTTCTGTAATTAATGTAAAAAAGTAAATCATTTTGTGGTCGACTTTCCGTTTATATCCATTGTTGTAAGTGAACCTATGGTAAGTTTGTAACTTTAATATTTATTTGATTTATTTAAAAAAATATCCTAGGTAACCATACTAGATAGTTTACGTCCCTGTTTAATTTCATTTGAGAATGAGCGAAAACTATTCGCAATTCCTTTTTCACAACTATTTTCATTGGTATCTACTTTTTCACATTCTAACAAGCGGTATGAGCATAATAATTATGGTAAACAATTTAAATATTATGTGAACCGCCTCGATCGAAATAGGCTACTGAATGATTAGCCAGGCCGCAGTTACTGTTTGGATATATTCTCAGTCCAACAGACCATTAAGTAGTCTGTAACAAAAGGTTTACAATTGTTAGACAGTGAACCTGTGTGTCAACGTTTCATTTCAGATTTGTGCATGGTTTCTTTGGCAAGAAATACAGTGCACGATTCAGCTTATTTCAAGTGCTCCGTAGAAGGGCCATGCTACGATATGTTGGTCAATGGCACTGATTTTGGATACGCTCTGACCCACAGGTAAGTGAGATCATTAAAAATTCGCTATCTTGGCTATCTGATGGTCAACGTGCTGCTACAGGTATTTCCCCAAGTCTTTTTATCAGAACTATAAATAAATAATAAATAAATATGCGCCAGACAACACACCTCTTGTAATGGTCTCGAAATAGGGATTAATATCCCTGTGTCAAGAGGTACCACACAAGGAAATAAGCTAGGGGCGTCTCCCAGCACACCCAGACCCGAGTCAATTCAGAAAAGGTCGTTTCCTGAATTGACTCGACCGGGAATAGAACCTGGGACACTGCGGTAATCGGGGCGAGAAACCGTGCTATAGCGCACTACGCCAATCGTGTCGTCTAGTCAACTATAGTCATCGCTTCTCATCTTTTATTTTTTTTATCCAACTATTCAACTTCGCAGACAAGCAAATAGGAATAGCTACGACAGTTGAAGTGAATTTTATTCAATATTGCAGAGCTGATGAATTTCTTACTGGAGTATCAAATTAGTGCAGGTAATGTGGTTTTACCGCGCGCTAAGGGTCTGCACAGATAATTAAAAAAAAAGCTGAGCAACCAGTGGCTGTCGCGCAAATCTTATATACTCGTAGTTTATCCTTCAATTGCAATCACACTTATTGAAAGAGTTTCTATACCCACGTAATAAACACCATCTTCGCTTAATTGTGCCGTAAACGGTTTGTTGAATTACCTATTTGAAATACCGATTTTTCCCTTCTCAACACAGGTTGCTCTTTATGCTTCAAGCTAGGTACAGTCGCGGCTGCAGTGTCTTCTCCCCTGAACAGGACAAGGAATTGAGGGAGAGGTTATGTGCGATCGCCTACAATGAAGCAGAGTACATCGCTATGCACTCATACGGAATCATCGACTTATTTCTGGAGCAGAGTAAATATACCACGGCAACTATTTTAATAATTCACAAACTAGACTCTTTGTAATAGGAAATTCAGGTAACACCCGAAAATCTGGTGGATATACCGTAAAATGGCGTATCTGTATGTAGCTGATGGCCAAGGTCAAGAAAGTTCTTTAATTAACACCATTAGATAGCACTAGTCCTTTGGTTTCATTGCGAACAGGTTTTGGGTGGCTATGAAATAGTGTATGGGTTGAAAATTTCAAATGGGTTTTACTTTTTATAACACTTCATAGTTTGCAAATTGCCTTTCACATCGAACACTAGTCATTTACGTTGAGAGTGTTCTTTTAAGACTTATTTTTTGTATTTTTCAGTTACTATCTGCTCCATGGACGGTCACCCACAGTTCTTACGTCGTGATTGGCTCTCAAACATACTTCGATACCAAACCTCTTTTGGATGCTTTGAGCAAACTAGAAATCCAAGCACTGAAACAAAAGCCAGCTTAATCAGGACCCCGCGCGCTTGGAAGTTGGCTAAGCACAGAGATCACACAATAATGGGTGGATTATGCAACGGGCATGTAACCTCGGTGGCTGCTGCCACTCTTGCCACGGCTATAAGATACATTTTGGAGACGTATTATTATTAACTTTGATGAGTGCAGTCGTTTTGGTAGCTGATTATGATCATCATGATAACCCAAACTACTAGTTTAGGTTAATACCTAGGTAATCCTCAGTATGTGAGTGAGTAGGTTTCTTGTTACGCTTTATCCGGGTAAAACAAAACTCACTTTAATAACTTGATTTGAAGAACTTGTGTTGATGTGTGTACATTTAAAAATGAATGGGATGTAAAGCAATTTCATTTTTGTTCTTGTTACTAGTATATAATAAAATCAAAATCAAATCAGTCTATTCTGTCTCACTGCCTTCCCCCCAATCTCCTTAGATAGTACTGGTATATCAGTAACAGGTTATTATATTTTAGACTAGTACAGCCTGCTAAAAAAACTTAAGGTGTAACTTCCTTGGTATGTATGGTGACTTGGCTATACTTGGCTTCTCTGTGGTCCCCATTAGCTCCCCTTACTGTAGGTACTTTATCAGGCAGTGTCATAGGCTTCATTTTTTTTTAAATTAAGGGTATAATTTGACCGGAAAAACAGTCTGCAGGCGATGCCGCTGACGGGCAGCTAGTAGTAGATAAAGTTGTTGCAGCAAATATTGAATGGTAACCATTTCGTTTTAAAAAAATCAATATCTTGATTGTTGGTAGTAGTAGTATCTAAAATGTTATATTTAAATAAGTAAATAATAGAAAAAAATATTTAAAAAACGTTGAGAGATCATAAATATATTATTAGAAAAACTGATTTTAAGAGTATTTATTAAATTCTTCAACGAAATAATACAACATAACAGTCATAAGAGCGCTCGGCCTATATCCTACCTCTATCCAGATTATAATGATGATAGATATTTGCCCAGCAGCTAAAGGTGGTCTGCTTAGTATTGGGTAACAACTATAATTACTTTTCACTATGCAAAAAGCTCGACATTATTTGACACTTTTTTCCAAAAATGATGTAATTCCGCGAGATTTTAACTCAACATTATGATTTTTGCAAATGTTTGTAACAGGACTGTTGAGTGCACCGCCTTATCTTGTTCAAGTTCAACGCAGAGCGCATGAAGGTTTTAATTTACATAGCTAGAAAAGTATTTTACTTTTTAATTTGCGCTGTTATTACGGGCCAACATCGACTTTAGCCTAAGAGCAGGGTACTAAATTAGTAATTCTCGTACATTTTTTATGGTAAGTAATTGTTTTTATAATACATTACCATAACAGCCATTTAGTACCTACAAGTATTCAGTATTTGTGCTGAGTCGAACCTAGTCAAGGAAGTTCATTAAAAAAAATAGTAATTTCATCTTAATTTATGGTTGGGTGAGTAAACTATAGATTGCTGAAAATCGCCATTCCTACCTTATCCTACTCCACTTATTATATTATTGCAAGGCTTTTGTAGTAAATGAGGCTGAGAATTTATATTTTTAGGGAAGAAAAACAGGTTAAAAGTGATAGAGTAAGGAATTTGTAGAAGGGATTATACCGTGGTTGTCTGAACTAGCTTCTACTTGTGCTTACATAATTGCAGTTTATACTGCGTATTTGCAAAAAAGATCCTTATAGGGTCAGCTAATCGCAACTACGGAGTTCGGACAATAAGGGCTGGTGTTTATCCGATGGACTGCTATGCCTCAGACTATAATGACATGTTCTTCATATAGGCTAGACGTCGAAAGTGACAGAGCCGGTGGCCTCGCAACACTTCCACCAATGTCACCCGGAACACGTTACCATGGGCAATGCCGACTTCCGGTAGGTAAGGAACTCCCTTCTCTGCTCATGGGAAGTTAACAAATCTATAATTATTTGTATTTGTAGCTTCCGTCAGTTACCTGTGGGACGGATTTTTGAGTGAACTTAATTTTAACACAACGTTTACCACACCACTTAGCTTCTTAGTCGTTTAATTAAGAAATAGGTATAAATCAAAAATAGTCTTTCCAACGTAGTGCGACTATCTCTCTGGATAACCACCACTTGCAGAAGGCTACTGGTTTGAAACGTCAAGCCGAGGACAGCCCTAGAACGTTTTGAACGTGTCCTAGGTGCGTCTGCCTAGGCCTTCCGCTTCTAACAGATCCATTCACCCTCGCCTTATTTGCAAACACACAGTACTTACTTGATTATATTAAACAGCAAAGATTATAATACTGCCATTAATTTTATCAACAACGTAACATATTTAAGTAGGTACCTACCGATGTCTGATATTATTGACAGTATCCGATTGAAATCGCCCACATTGGTCATTTAACAATTAACAAAGTTACCACGTGCCCATCAGTTACTTCGTATGTGTGAACGGACACATTAGATTTAAAATTACCGTTCATAGATTTAAAACCGATTAAAATACTGAACGCGTTTCGACTTTTGATGGGTAAAATGTACATAAAAACCAAAGTGTTGGTTGAGTCGATTTAATTACATTTCAAGTTTTTGAAAACAAATTTCAGTAAGCAAACGTGATGGATGACCAGTGTACAAAATAAAACTAATTCACCCGCGCAGATTATTCTTCAGAAAATCTATCGTTTCACAGTATCTGATACTCGATCGCTTCGTTTATTTTTAACGGCATCATACGCCCTTGTTATTGGGGTCATCGCGACATTTATTAAGGTAATTACTGATTACACCTGTTTAAGGTTTTTAAATAATAAACATGCCCTATATTTAATTCGCTTTTTTAACAGTTTTAATTGTGCGCTGAAACATGAATAAAACCAAACCAATCTTTCATTCAATCTTAAGTGATAGGTAAGTTGCGCAACTAAAATTAAGTAAATAACTTTTTATTATACTTGCTCTAACCACCAACGTTTATTTCTGTTGCATAATTGTAATTCTGTGCGCACAAATCAAATCATAAAAACACATCAGGCAATTAATTACATATCGATCAGGTTTGAAAATATTTACGGGTAGTATGTATGTATACCTCTGTATGAAACGATTGATTGAATATCGCCGTTTATTGTATGTAATTATTTATAATAGTTTGTTACGACATAATTGACTGAACAAATTTGATACACTTACTGATTGATATCTTACATGAATTATACAGATTATTGAAAGTAAGCAATTAATTACATTGCAAACTAACTTTTTAAATGAGAGTATCTTAGTCTAAGCAGATCTCGTAATTGTGGCTGTCTGTTCTAGTCCAGACTTACCCCTGGTTTACATTATACCACTGCTAACGCTACTCGCGCTGCCGGAATTATTTTCCTAAATAATTCCGTGGTAATGACGGCCGTAATTAGTGTTTACGTGGGCAATGGTATGACCCGTTTACATACTCACGCTCTGCTCAATTCCATGAGATGGCGTCGGTTCGATAGACAATTATGAATCTATAGTTTGTCCAAATTAGGATGATAATTTTGACAGCTTTCAATAGGGATGGGGTTTAGTTAATTAGTGAATCTATCAGATTATCGATTTATTATGTCATTATCACCAGGAGAACTGTATCTTAAGTTTATTATCAATTCTTGTTCACAAACGCTTTCAAAGTGTACATCGCGCTAACATTCATTCCAGTATATTTGTTTTCGTATGCTCAACGACTTTTCTCCACTTTTAAAATATTTTTGAATTTGACTTTGACTTTCATGACTGGCTGCAGTGTAGCCTAACTCTTAGAAACATCGAATAATATTTAAGTTCAAAATGTTTATTACATTTAATCAATGTTCTTTACAGATAATTGCAAATAACTCTAATACTAATCAAACTTATACTACCTATATTGAAATAAAATGTTGTGCTAGCCGCCCCTAATCTTAAATTTAAATGTTACATTAAATATATTTCACAACCGATTTTAAATTTTCTATTGCTATTCGTTTGCAAGGCACTTCAATAAGTGGGCGGTACCCGTCAATAAAGTACAATATTCTATGTAGTACATTTTACTTAAAAACATGTAACACTTCATTGGCGTGAACTGTCAAAATAATCATCCTAAATTGAACAAACTATAGTTATTGAAAAAACAGTTATTGCTTCACATCAGTGACAGTAAAATTTGGTTGCCACTGCTTTTCTATGGCAGTGAGTACATAAAAAAAGTGGTTCCTGTCACAATGTCTCTTGCCTAAAACAGTCTTCATTCCTAGGCCGGATGCAAGGGTTTCTGGCATTATTGTCGTCTACCAACAGCCTGCAAATAAATTTTGCTAAAGATAGCTATCTAATTGTCACGTCATGACACGCAGTCTCGTAAATCAGTCATCAAACAGCCCGGGGCAGTCTATAAATGGCCTAATTCGTGTCATACTCGTATTGAAATTCGGGCCGAGTTCCTTTGGGAACAGAGCATTGTTTGTGGTACCGTTACGTGCCAGCACATGCCGGCATTTTAATTTGTGCTTAGCTGTAAATTACCTTGCTCTTTCAATGTTGGTGATGGTAATTAGGTATTTTGATGCAAGCCAGTGACAGCTTGCTAGTATTCTGACAAAATTGCTTAGTTGAGGCATTTCTCTTCCCTTTTCTCGACATTCTGAGACCAAAATGTAAGCGATAAGAGTGGACTGTATTTCGATAGTTTAGTTTAGTTTAGTTTTATTTATCTCATAATACAAAATTACAATATATATTACATTCGATGTCACATATAAGAATTTGCATTGTGATTGTCAAAATTATTATACAAATTACAATTAATAAAATAAAGAGAATGTCAAAAACTAAGATAAATACAATAAATGAACAATTAAATACAAAAAAAAAATAATTCACATGTCAACAAGAAATAATACAATTCAGTCAAAAATAACAAAAAAATATTTAACAAGTCATCCAAAGTCGCAATTCAAATATTCTTTAACACTATAAAGGGATTTTTCTAACAAAAGGTTTCTCAGCCGACGTCGGAATGTTTCGTCAGATTGTACGTCTTTTAGCGCTGGAGGTAGATGATTGTAGTAGGTGGGGCCGATGACTCGCGGGTTCTTCTCTGCAAGAGCCATGCGACGAGGGACCGCGTTAAGGCGACCTACCAGATGCTTGCGCTTACTGCTTTTCATACATTGAAAATCCCTTATGTTGCATCTTACAAATGTTAATAGCTCATATAAATAGACCGAGTAGTGCGTCAAAATACGCTGCGTTACAAACAAATCCCTGCACGAGTGTTTAGCTTTCACCCCGACAAGTGTACGCAATGCACGTTTTTGTAAAACGAGCACTCTGCTGGCATCCGTGGAGTTACCCCAAACTAGAGTTCCGTACGACATCAGGGAGTGAAAGTGGGCAAAATAGACTTGCCTCAGAGCATCGGCAGAGATAAGTGGCTTTAATTTTCGTATAGCAAAGACAGCACCACTCAGCCTATCGCAAAGCTTTCGATAAACTAAATATATACGATACGACAGAAAATAAGACGATAATAGTGGGAAGAGATAATCAAATGGACAAAACACTTACCAATAAAGCTGTGCTCTTGTGTGCCTCGGTCTTCGGCGGTTGGTTGGGGCTCCTATCACCTTTGGGAACTCGAACTCACCTCCAGCAACAGTTACCTTTGTCCAAGTACCTAATACCGGGTGTAGAACAGCAGTGTTTCCTCCAGTCGACTTCTCTCTTTCCCTTTGCAGTTTAATACACGTGAAGCGACAGCGAAAAGGGTTGTGTACTAAATTACAATATTACGAAAACGATATAATTACGAAAATGTGCTTGTGCACCGACAATGACTACCATGAAACGACAACGAGAATAATTTAAAAAAAACATTCTGAGACCTATTCATAATTTAACGGATTCTAATAAAAACGGGTTTTCGCAACGAACAAAATTACGGTAAATTGTCTTACCTATTTTTCACGAAGTGTCGGCGACAATTGCATTACTGGAGTCCGCTCGTAATTGTCGCCGAAATGTCTAGAAAAATAGGTAAAATAATTTACCGTAATTTTATTCGTTGCAAAACACATTTTTATTAGAATTGGTTGAATTGCAACAAGAAAGTGTAAAATGTTTTATAATTTTATGAGAAGTAGTTAAAACAAATATATTTCAGTATAATATCATCATCCGTAGTAAAAAAACATCAGAATAAGTACATTATTTGTTCATAGACAAGCTGATCAGTTATTCAGTGGTGGCATCAAGAGTCGCAGCTTACCTAACAGAAAAAATATAGAATAATAGCATGTGTTTAGAAATTTGAAACCCCTGCGTAGCAATTATTGTACGATTACCTAATAATGATCTACCTAAAACGATAAATAGCATTCCTCTCGCGCAATTAGCAAGGTAAATGTCATTATCAAACCTGTATCGAAGGTTGCTGTAATAAAATTGGAATGCTGCCATCGTCTATGCGGCTAGCAAATATAAGTATTTTAAGTATATTTTAATCAATTGAACCTCAATAGGTAGTCACTTAAATGTTCAAGTTTGAAAGACTCAATATGATTTTACATAACGTTTTGTGACTGGTCGTTTAATTCTATGCAATATGATTGAGTGTAACGAATGGCTGGATTAGTCTACTCCGGCTCACTGTCCTTAAAATAACCTAATTTAATGTGACCATGTTAAACTAAACTGCATTTTCAAATATATTTTATGAGGAATAGCTAAGCCCGAGGTTGGTGCCTGGCCTGACTTAAAACATAAACATACAAAGTACATGTGTTTAATCAAACTATCAGTCTGTTGATTCAGAAGTAGAGTATAGAAATGAAGAGAAAATCGGATCATCAGATCAAATCATGTAGCCATCATCCCACCATAATCTTCGTAGTAAATTCATTTTGTTCAATATGGCGGAATGCAAAGTACGCTTAACTAATTAATTCAGGTGCAAAACCAAATCTCAGTCACAATAATTGACCAAATATATTTTTCTTCGATCCTGATTTTGAATAATTATGTGTATTTAATTACCTGCTGTTTCCTAAATTTAATTGTATATTTTTTTGTTAGAATGTAATAGAAAAAAGTTTATTCGGTACCAAAAATATAAAAGAAACAAGAAAACATACATTCGACAACAAAACAAAATCAACTATTATACAAATATTACATGTTATAGGTATTTTTTTCCCAATAAATAAGTAAACTCAACGTAAGCTCAGCCTGACAGAGTTTTTGTATCTCAATAGCATCTCAATCTGGTAACAAGAGACTTGAAAAGCCTCTCCACGGGAGAAAGCTCTTTGATTTCGTATTTAAATTACCTGTATTGAAACTAAGATTCATGATCATAAGCGGGACGGGACATATTATAGGACCCTGCTTCCTAGATATTAGTTTCAGCGGATTCATTGCTCAGATATGTTCACAATCTAGAATTGTCTTAAGAAGTTCTGAGTCACTACATCAAGGATATCTGGCGTAACTATTATTCATTACTTATATGACTACGGCATGATCCTTGAGTTGGAAAAATAATTGGATAGCATGTTGGATTTACTTTTTAAGGAAAATAATGTTTTTATCTCGACTGGCCTGTTGGTGCAATGGCAGCGATTCTGCCTTTAGCACCGGAGGTCGTGGGTTCGATCCCCACCCATGACAAACATTTATGTGACGAACATTTGTGTTTGTTGTGTGTCTGGGTGTTATTATCTATTTAAGTATGTATTTAGAAATATTTAAGTATGTTTATCAGTCTCTGACACTCATAGGACAAGCTCTGCTTAGTTTGGGGTCAGATGATCTGGGTGTAAATTGTCCCAGATATTTATATCACCTGCTAAATATTCCTTATCATTTTGCTTAAAATATGAAAAGTATATGTTTATATTAACTTTTATTTTGATACTCTAATACATGAGTAGAACATTGGACCGAATTGACTGATGCTTCCACAACTTCCAGTATCACCTACTGAGTATGCCATATTTTTTTCCTATACAGTAGGTACCTACCTATAAAAAAAATCTGTTAGGTAAAATCAAAGTATTTATAATTACCATTCTTGTTTATTAAGTTTAATTGACTCAAAGTGAAAATTGTGAAGTCTATTTAAATATCTTTTGTTGGCTTTTGACTTGCTTGAGTGTTGAACTTTTTAGTTACCTCGAAATATAAAAAATAATTCGATGTTTTAATACAGCGGCTCGGATATTTTTTATTTTAGATGAATATTTTTAGGTTACCCACCTACTCTACCTTTGCTTTTCTATTGAAACATTAAGCGAATAAATAAAGGGTACAATATTTTATTTTCGAAAATAAGTTTTGTGAACCTAATAAGTTTACCCTTAAAATTATAAGTTATACCAAAAAAAGAATAGTCTACCAAATATCGAATATCTGAAATACTAATTTCGCATCACAAATAAGAGGTAACTTTTATCTGGAAAAGTGATGCCACAACTGTAAAATGTAACCGTAAGCCAAAATTTTGTAAATTCTGTAAGGTACCTGTAAGTTACAACGCTTGCCTTAAAATGTTTGTTTTCGAGCCGAATATTCCATCCAATCGAAATTATACAAAATACCACGGCCAATCGACATACTTCAGCAAAACTGTATGTCCTAGATTCATCAAAACCGGTGAAACGTAAAATAATTCGCAAAACTACACGAGCTTCCCTAATCAGAGTTAGAGGGCATTATTAAGTGGGGGTTTTGACATTCTCTTCTACGAAATTACGTTGAAATATATTGGTGCGAAATACAAATTACCTACTCGTACGGGTAAGCTTTACTTTTTTAGAGAAAAACAAACTTTTCTGGATGCTGATATATTAAAAGACTAACAAAACGGTCATACTTAGCTGACATATTTGAAAAAAATGTAGTTAGCATTTTTTTTTTTAATACTACGACGGTGACCATCAAGCACGCGGACCGCCTGATGGTAAGCGGTTATCGCGCCCTATGGACGCGTGCAACACCAGGGGTATTACTCGCGCGTTGTCGACCCTGTAAAAACCTTTTCAAACCCCTCTTGAAGAACTCCATACTATAACTCATCGGGAAAACCTCGGCAGGGAGTTCATTCCACAATTTAAGCGTCCTCGGAAGGAAACATCTCTGAAACCGAATTGTACGAGACCATTGCGGATTCAGAGTGTGAGGATGAATGCCCTGTCGGTGGCGAGCGGTGCGGTGATGAAATTTGGACAAACATCAACTATATGTGTCTAATAGATATCTATTTAGGTGTCAGTTAGCCAACGTTAACTTAAATAAATAAGATCATTTTAGTAATAAATAGGGTAACAAAATTTGGTGAACATGTACCAATTTTGAGTAAAAAATATTTTTTTTGGATGTGACTTTTGATTCAATTTAGTGAACAGTTAAACATAAGCCATAAATAAATCTGGTACACCTTACACCAAAGTCGAATGTCCTCACGCTAAGCAAAGCTTGATGCGCCAGACAATACACCACTTGTCAATTGTCATGATCTCGAAATAGGGATAAATATCCGTGTGTTACTCGGTACTAGACAGGAAATAAGCCAGGGGCGTCTCCCAGCACACGTAAGTAAGGGCGAAAAACAGTCCCTAAGCACACTACACCAATCGTGTCGTCATTAAGAAAAGCTTGTACTATGGTGGCATAGATTGATAAACATACCGACTTAAAGATTTCGTTTTTCGAAATAAAAGAAAAAAAACGTAAATCCTCTCTGTGACAGTGCTGCATCACTTCTTAGTCGGCGCTAATCCGGTTGCTGACATCTCATAAGCCCCAAATTGAAAGTGGTCCAGTTATCCTTGTTCCATAAGCGAAGGTGGGTCGAGGAGTGCATCAGATGCGCACCGGCGGATCCAGTTTCGAACATCCTATTTGATCTGTTATAGTGCGCCTGTGAAATTGGACGTTTTAAGAAATACCTAAGCAGAACACATTTTGGTGCGCTTTCACTCGAAGTTCGTCATTATCACTATCTACTGTCACCAATACCAGTACCTACGTCTACCACGAGTAGTCACTTATAATTTACATTATCGTTTGCGTCAAAAAGTATTGGGATTTGAGATTGTCATGTCATGTCATGTCAAAACCCAATACATTTTTTTTACGCGAACGATAACGTAAATTTAAGGTGGCAACTCGTGGTAGACGTATGTATGTGAAGGTTGCCTGGAAACTTTAAGCGACAAGTAAGCCTAAATTGCTTCTTTTCGTTATTATCTACTGTAATTGAATTGATTACGTAATTAAGCTTAAATGAGTATCTGAAATACAAAAGGCTACTAAAGAGTTATTGATAACGGTGACGTAAAAATTCAATAATAATAATCGAAGTCGTATTGAAATATTAAAAGATGATGTCATATGTCATATTAGCTTTAATGGCTCTACGACCATCAACTTTAAAACTTGTGGTGAAAGTCTAAATTATTAATATAAAAATGGTCTTCCATTCAAATTAAAATTAATTTTACTCAGTCATTGTTTTAAAATCTGGAAATTTCGAACTGATCGTCACATATTAAAAACCTGTTTGTCAGCTTACACTACACCCATTCATCAAAGACGTGGTACGTTAGGTTATAAAATAAATAATTTGGAATCAAGATTAATGGTAACCCAAATACCCTTATTTTATTTTGCAGTTGAAAAAATGCATTATGCACTATCCCGCTACCTGGGTGGGGCGGCGGAGTGTGAACAGAAGTTGACGGCATACCCACTAAAAAGACCCCCGGTATACCTCATCGCCTTGACAGGACGACATAATACCTAGTTCGGATTACCGTGCCGTCCCTGGCGGATACTTTCCAAAACAGCCTTGCCCGGAAAGTACGTGCACCAGCCGGTACGTAAAGGGGCCTCTTTTCCTTACGTGCCCACTGATCGAGGACCGGCCCGATCACGTCTATGGTTAAGTCCGCCAGGTATTCTGCCCAACCCAATTTATCCTGTTATTATTATAAAAATTGTAAAAACAAAGTGGTTAATTTTTTCAATCATTAGGCAAACAAGAACAGGACCTCCTCTCTCTAATTGCCATAACAATAAAAGTGAAAAATAAAAATAGAAAAAAAAAACTCAAAGGTTCGTACTCAAACATTCGGTGAAAAAAAACCCAAATAATTTTCACTCAGGTGAAAATGTGATATTATGTCGGCCGAATAGGTATGTAATATTTTGTCACAATTACTTTTTTGAACGACAGGATTTAGTTCTATCAGATAACCTTACAAAATGTATGTACTACCTACTACCATAAGATACCGCAAAATAAATGTGATTGCCAATAGTTCCGTATTTTCCGTAATTGCTTCTAAGGTTACTTTACTTAGGTAGCTACAGGTACATTACTTTTACACTTTTTGCATCCGCATACATTTTCATGTTTTCCTCCTTTTGTATAGATAGAGATGACGTTATTAATTCTGGTATAAATACGCGCTGAATAATAATGAACACAGAAATGAGGAAATTGATGTGGATAGGTCTTTTACAGCCTACCTACCACTTTGGTTTTCCATGGGTGGCCCCAGGGACCTCAAAATCAAACCTAAACTAAGATAGAACCTTACAATTACTAACAGGCAGATTATTACTGATATTTTGTTATATATAATAACTTATATTAGTACAGTTCACTGTTATATACTGTGTCCGTCTTGTGCAAGTGGTCTTACGATGTTGGACTAGTCCTAAATGTAGAAAAAACAAAAGTAATATACATAAGCACCAGTCACAACAGGGCTTCTTTCAAGATTAATAAGATAATTTAAGATATTCTTTATTGCACAAATATAACAATTACAAAAATAAAGTATACATAACTTATGTGTACAATTTAGGCGGCCTTAGCGCTAGAAGCGATCTCTTCCAGGCAACCTTCGGGTAGGGAAACTAAAAAGAGAAAACAGTTGCGGTGGTGCAAGATAAGCAGTTAATCAATAGAAATAAAAAAAAACATTTTGACTAAAACAATAGACATACATAATAGGTTGGGGAAAAAGTTTCTTCGCATTTTTTAAGAAAATTCAAAACTTTTTTTAATATACTTTATTTACATTTAACTAAAGTATGTAGGTGCTATTTTGTTCGATTACGTTTTGCCATCTTGTAGGTAGGGACATGATCCCATTGCTAAAGGAATTTTGAGGCTTCTGATGAAAATACCGCGACAAGTGGTTTTGGCAGTCCTCTCGTGATATTAACCTGACACTGCCTAAATAATTATAAAGAGACCGAAACAGGTGGAAATCTGAAGGTGCAAGGTCAGGACTATACGGCGGATGCATTAACACCTCGCAGCCAAACTCTCTTAATTTTTGCTAAGTGGCTAAAGATGTGTTAAGTCTTGCGTTATCATGATGAAAAATCACACCCATTCTGTTGATTAATTCCGGCCGGTTTCTCTCAACTTCTTGCTTTAATCTCATCAGTTGTTCGCAGTAGAGGTCAGAATCGATGGTCCTGCCTGGTGGTAACAGCTCATAATAAATAATGACCTTCCAATCCCACCACACACACAGCATCACCTTGTTGCGAGTTAACCCGTGTTTAGATTCTCATCTACAAATCAGAACAAATCAAACCAAAATTACCAGAAGTACAAACACAAAATCCCAAACCGAAATATTTAAACAATCATGGTAAACAAACTCTCGAGTACATTGTACTAGTACTAATAAACAGCCTTTGTAAGGACCTAATAAAAACACTCAATCAATAAAATTAAAAATATTCACTAAATAATACTAGCAACCTGTAGGTGAGTAAAAACTGTTTGTATTTGATGTTCCTAATGTCTCATGCTGGGGTGCAATAGCAAAAACATTAGGTACTATAACGTAGCTGCTACCGCACGGAATGTTGTAATACTCGTAAGTACTTTAACTTTGTCTAAATGTGTCAAAGGTGCGTGGTAAAGCCTATTATGGTTTTTATCGCAGTATTTCAAATGTATTGTCATGTTTCTTAAATTGGTATTAAATTATTATTATTATTAATTATTATTGGTATTAATTATTTTATTGGTAAATAAATTTAAAAAAAATGACCTAAAAAATAGACCTTCAGTTGCGGTCTTGATTCCCATGTTGTATAATATTCTTATACGTTGTGCTTCTCGAGACTGCACCAGTGTGGGTTCACAACCGGTATAGACCGCACGGATGATGATGATTGTGAAGGAGAGGAGAGGAAATAATGTGGACTGTAGTTATTAAGTGCAAAGTAAAGCGTGTATTGATAAAATATAATAAAAAACAGGAAATGATAAAATAATCAACTATACAAACCAAGACGTAGAACAGAACAGAAAATATGCAGCACTTATGTCAAGAACAGAAAAAGATTCACATTAAAAAGGTACAAGAACTACAGGAAAGTATTTAGTCGGCAACAATGATGATGATGATTTTGTGCGTCTCCAGACTGATACGCTCTAAACAATAAAGAAATGTGTTCTTTATAAAATATGTATTTCTTTTGTAATAGGAGAGCAAACGAGCTAAGGCAAGTCACCAGTTATTATTTATGTTTATGTAAGTATTATCATTT
The DNA here is from genome assembly GCA_947369235.1 of Udea olivalis. Classification (NCBI taxonomy): domain Eukaryota; kingdom Metazoa; phylum Arthropoda; class Insecta; order Lepidoptera; family Crambidae; genus Udea; species Udea olivalis. Next base: position 5,483,979 of record OX376342.1, read on the forward strand.
TAATGTCTCTATAATATTTCATCACAACATGCAAAACAGAAATCTGTCGGTGGTAAAAGATGTGTTCAAAAATCTTCGAACGCAAAATTGTTCATATTGAAATGCTTTATAAGTACAAAATGTTCTCTCAATAATATCTAAGACACTTTTCCTGCCTATTTAACACTGCACACATTTACTTATACTATTGCAGTTATGGAGCCTATCGATTGCAAAGGCTTTGATGCGCAGTCGACTCACGCGCAGGCGCGAGGTGGCGCGGGCGCACACGGGGCGGCTCGTCAGTATGCGCCGCGGGCGGCAGAGCAATGACTCCGCAGTGGCACAGATTTCTTCGCGTCTAGACAAACGATAGCATATACACTTTACTCAATAAACAATATTAGTAGTATACCTCGATACGGTAAACAGAAGTATCTTAAGCAGACGCCTATTTTGACATGGATTAAGGTCAGTTTTTTGAGCAATTTGTTAAGGCGGCTCACACGTTTGCTTAAACGCAAGATTAGCATGTTTACCTATAGCAAGTTTTTTCTCTGTTGTGCCTTATACTTATGCAGATTGTAGGTATGATGTTACGAAGCCAAATTCTGTACTTGATCAATATAAGTTAAGTTTTTGCTTGATTGCTAATCTACGTTCCATTTAAGAATTCGCGTATCATTGCTTTTGGACTATAGTGGGTTCAAATGTAAATTTTACACAACAATGAATGATGATGACTCGCATAAATTACCAGGTTTGCCAAACGGAATAATAAAGTATATATTTGACTGATCTATTGGCGCATTGATAATGATCCTGCCGCGGTAACTTCATCGCTACATGAAGTCGTGGGTTCGATCCCCAACTAGCACAAATATATGGGACAAAATAATGTGTTTATTCTGTATCTGGGTGTTATTACCTATTCAATGATTTAGAAATATTTAAGTACCTTTATTATTAAATAGCCTCTGACTCCCAGAGTACAAGTTTTGTTCAGGGTTCTTGTTCATATCTTGGTGTTAAGTGTCCCAAATATTTTAAATTTATTAATTTTGTTGTATCTGTATAAGGACCTATTCTGTCCGAGATCGAAGTTAGGCATGCAAAGCGTCCAAAACGCTATTCCTTACTATTCAAAATAGATATTTATTTATTTTGTCATATTATTTTCACTTTGCACTAAGGGCCCACTTTGTTTTGTTCGTGATTGAAGTTAGAACAAGACCCTTTCCCAAACTACAGAGATTTATTTTAGTGGCCCCCACGACCAACCTCCCGGTTATGCAGAAAGGCACACTATTCCTAGTACACCGTTAGAACACACACATTCAAAGCGTGTGTATTTTACTCCCTCAAAGTGGTACATACATGGAAAAAGATGACAAAATAAATAAATGTAAATATGCGCCAGACAGACAACACACCTTCCACTTGTCTTGGTTTCGAAGTAAGGACAGAATCTATCCTTGAGTTAGGAGGTACCAGACAAGGAATTAAGTCAGCACACCCAGACCAAAGGCAAAAAAAAACATTCCCTAAATTGACCCGATCGGGAATGGATCCCGGGACACCACGCGACTCAAGGCGAGAAACCGTGCTACAGCGCACTACACGACATGTATAAAAGCGTTGCAATTAGATCGAATTTTCATTTCGTAAGGCCCACCTCGTTACAAGGTTTACCATCGTCAGCCCCTCCTTGAACATATGAAAGGAACTACTAACGTCAATTTTGAATTGACGTTATTGACTTGGTTGACTGTACTCTGAATTTATTTGTTGTAAAACAAAACAAAGTTCAAAAGAGTAACTATCACTATTTCTTGCCGGAGTCTTCTCGATAAGAAGCAACTTCCGAACCGGTGGTAGATTCGCATTATGTTTATTTAGTTTATGTACTATTATTGTATTATTTTATTTACGTCTATTATCGTTTATATATATTTTTTGTGAATTTTGACATTTCATAAGTGCTTCTTTGTAAAAGCTTAAGTGAATAAATGATTTTTTACTTTACTTACTTTATTTACTTTAATTGTGTTTCACTCGACATTTCCCAATTTAATGAGTACAGTTAGGACCAAAATTTGTGACTACAATTAAAATATTTATCCTATTGAGCGCAATTTTATGAATGAGCAATTAAAATTGTGAGTATAAAAATGTCATTACGTTATTCCCATCGGTTACATTTTCTTAAGAAATTAAGTTTAATGTGTAGGTATGCTGGCTTTGATAAAAAGTGAGATAGTATCCAATGACAAGAGCATACGAGTATGTGATATCCCACGAATCTAAGGTAAGATAAGTAACGCTATTGTGTGTGATCGCATTGTCTATGTCAGGGTTCACACATGAGCATCTTTGAAAAAAGCTTTTTTAATTTACATAAATAATATCAGCAACATACATAGTTTTGTCAGGCCACATAACACTTTACGCTGACGATACTTGTCTGTTCTATTTTGGTGATAACATTCAAAGCAGAATTGACTTAGCCAAACAAGACCTCCGTACACTTAGTGATTGGCTTGAACAGAATTTACTGTCTATTAACTCTGTAAAATCTTCCTACATATTATTCTCTGCTAAAAACAAAAAACTTACTGATTATTCCCCTCTAACTATAAATAATGTCTGCCTGAAAAAAAGTAATAGCGAGAAATACCTTGGATTAGTTCTAGATAATAAACCACCGTGGAAAGCATGTATTGAACGGGTTAAATCAAAAATGACCCCACTTACCGGTGCTCTAAGTATGTAGCAAAATATGTCCCTCATAAGATCAGACCTACAGTTTATAATGCTATAATCAAACCTCACTTAGAATATTTAATACCAGTTTGGGGCTGTGCTGCGGAAAAGTAATTTAGTTGCTCTGCAAAGAGCACAAAACAAAGTGATAAAAAAACTGCATAACTTGAGTGACCTAACACCAACACATGAACTTTACACAAAAACTAAACTTTTCACTGTTAATTAAGCAACTATATATCTACAATACTTGTACACCAATAAAGAAAATACTGGAGTGTTCTGTTCAAACTGAGATCACATTTACAAAGCAGGCACACAAATACTCACAAAGACGCGCAAATAGATATAAACTGAACACTCATAGGACGGACTACGGAAAACGAAACAATAAATATGCAGGAATAAAGTTGTACAATGCCTTACCTGAAGTAATTAAAAGCTCTGATTCATAGTACACTTTTTAAAAAAAGCTCAGGGACCACATTTTTCAAGATTATGTTCTATAAATGGTAGCCTATCAGCGGCGACCATCTAATATATTGTATAATTTAAATTATAACTATTGTAATATTTCTTTAAGTGAATTTGTAAATTCTTGAAGAAATAAATATCTTTAAACCTAGTTACTCGTAGTTACCCACTCCGAGCGTTGCCTTAAGCGTTGCTTTTAAACCAATTTTAAACGTCTGAACAAGTGCTTCTTATTGTGGTTTACGAGTATAAAGCATTTTTATTTTTAGGAACCTCTTTACAGCAGTGTGCCACAACACCGCTTCCAGCACGCCAGAGTTCTTCCTGGTGTTGCTAACATATCAGTGCACGTGCTGGTTACAAATATATATGCAATTTTTCGCCCAACAGCAACATGCAAATATACCAAGGGATTACCAAAAGACTTACAAAAACGATATGGCATACTCAGTGAGTGATGTGGAAGCTATCTAAGTGAAAATAAAGTTTATTTAATCAATCTTCATTTTAATGGCACCATACAAATCACTCAAACAGTCAGGATTTCTTGTATGAAAACCTTAAAATTTAAGTCAATTGAAAAATACCAATTTTCACTTACATCGTTAATATATCACTACTGAGTATACCGTTTTCGTAAGTCTTTTGATAACCCGGTATATTACTTAAAATACAAAAACATATGGAATAGAACAACATTCAACGAGCTACTCTTAACCATTCTGTGAATTGCTTGTCAGCCCTAATCCATCACCGCCTAACACCGATGAGTAACAGCATCCTTGGGATGCAACTCCTGCATGCATTAGCTAACCGCGATGTTGCACAGATGCCATTGTTGTGGAACAATGCGTTTGGACACCCACAGAGCAAGTCGAGCTTAGCTGAGCGGTGGGCGGCTGTTAACACCTTTCTCATTTGATTTTTCTTTAACCAAAAGCATTTGTTGATTTAGGATTGTATATTAGATGATTTATGGTGATTTCACTTTCTTATTTATGTTTTTTGGCTGTACCATTGCTAATGATGTATCCTTCATGATTTTCAGTTACCAGTAACTAACTGCTAATAATTTTGACTGCTCGCTCAAATTGACCGTAACAAAAACGTTCACGATTGGCAAGGAGCAAGCACGGTTTTTCATCCTGAGTTTAGGGGGTCCCGCGGGTTCAATCCCCGGTCGGATTATTAAAAATAAACATTTTTTATGGTCTGGGTGTGCTGGGAGATATCCCTGGTGCAAATCCTTGTTTGGCACCTCGTAACGCAATGATATTTATTATTGCCTGGAACAAAAAACAAGGCAACTGTGGTCCTCTATTGGTTTTTTACTGCTTGTCTACCACCTGTGCCCACTGGACTATGGAGTACCATACCACCGCTACACAGTAAATTACTGCTACTTTACTTAAGGGACTTTAAAATGACTTAAGGGACTCCTGTCCCTTAAGTCATTTTAAAGTAGCATAAGGATATGATAGTCTTTTTTCAGTATACTCATCACACAAGTGCCGGATAGAGCAGGCGCGTAAAGTTTTTCTAAAGCTACGTCATCTCCTCTGCAATTGTTCGCTGAAGATATCTGCCAGAGTGCGTTTGACACGTTGCTATGTGTTTTCAGTTCTCTTGTACGGTGTCGAATCATGGACCTTAACCCAAAATATGAGCAACCGCTTGGAGGCCTTTGAAATGTGGGTGTACAGAAGGATTCTGAAGATATCGTGGACGGATAGTGTCAAACGAAAGAGCTTTGCAGATGGTGAACAAAAAGGTGGAGATCTTGAAAACGGTCAAGAAACGCAAGCTCCAGTACTTTGGTCACATAATGCGTAATGATAAATACGACCTGCTCCAACTCATCATGCAGGGGAAAATCCAGGGAAGGCGACCACCCGGAAGAAGGCGTACTTCGTGGCTAAAGAATCTCCGGACATGGTTCAACCTTGGCGCAAGATCCCTGTTCCGAGCTGCTGTATCAAAGATAAGGATAGCAATAATGATAGCCGACCTCCGGTAGGAGATGGCACCTCAAGAAGAATCACACAGCATACCATTACGACTATCTCCCAAACGGGGTAGTCAAAAGCAGGTTACTGTTGCCGTCACGGTGAACGGAACACTCAGAAGCCCGCAGGTACATGATGAAGGTAAAGGTAGGTAGGTGGTGCGCGGCGGAGTTATCCGGGTTGATTTGGGGTTTTCATCGATGTTTACGACCACTGTAGAGTTAGTCGGATATTAACAATGAACACAAAGATGGCCAGATTTGAACTTGGGACCACACGATCCACGATCCGGGTCATGGAGCTTATTCCCTAGGCCACGACGGTCTCATCCTACTTCCTACTAATATTATAAATGCGAAAGTTTGTGAGGATTTATGTATGTGTGTATTGTTGTGTGTTTGTTACTCTTTCACGCAAAAACCACTAAACGAATTTAGATGAAACTTAGCAGTAATACAGCTTATACATCAGAATAACACACAGGCTACAATTTATATAGATTTTATGTAATTAGGCCATGATATACATATAACGATGAGCTCACGCGGGCAGTTGCGCGGGCGGAAAGCTGCTATCAAGGAGTCTATAAGTTACCTATAGAAATAAATTATTGTAATTGCATTAAACTGATTTTTGACGTTATCTAGTCTCTAAGCTTCCTGTAGGTGTAGTACCTTTCTTAGTGACTATAATTATAAAAGTAACTAGCCCCGAATCCAGAAACGATAAATCAAAACTTGAGCACACTTTCAATTGATGCTGTCCTGTCACATGTGAACAAGAAAGTGAAAGGCACAGCTATACATGTAAGGAAACCTTAACTTTGATCTTCGTTTGTGGATTCGGGCATTAGTAGTATTAATAACGTATAAATGTATTTATTTTGGTTGTTGCATTACAAAATCCGTGTCACTAATCTATGACATGAGCTCTGACCAGGCACTGACATAATCTCTACAAATAAGCTATTCAATACCAAATGCCTATGCAATACTTGGCATCTCACTGCTATTTCTTATTCAATGTGTTGGACAGGGCTTTGGCTATCGCAATGTAGGCGGCCTTGAGCCTATGATGTCATGATGTCACTAGGAAGGCGGTCGTCCACTATCTACCCGGTCACGAATTGGAGCGCGGACCTTAGTGCATACCTTCGCAAGTAATTTGACGAAATCAACGTTATTGTACTGTTATAGGATTCAGTCTTGGAGGACATACTTATCGGAAGCTGTAGTAAGGAATTGTAAATGTGTAGTCATTTTAAAGCATTCTTTAAATGCTACATAATCATCAGCTACCAACATCAAAATGAAAACACTAAAATTCTAATGTTGAGTCGAACTCACATCAACATTTTGATGCTTACACAACCATTACTACCTAAATTGTAGATGTAGCACATAAACGATGGTTCAAAATAGCAATAGATTAGAATTCCTGACCTCAGAACCTTAGATGATTGAATTCCAAAGTCTCCGAGCTTTACAGTTTACGTGACAAGTTGAGATTGCAAAGGGCTCACACTCGTCTGACAGTGTAAACCTGGACTTTTATAAAGAAGAAAAACACTAACATGCCAGGGGCACTACATGGCAATCGGCCACGAACAAACTCGCACTTGGCACTCAGAATTGTGACAAATACTCTGACTCAAATTAATTATAGATAAAACCAGTAAACCGAATTCCATTCGTTCCCTAAAAACAATTATAAAAGTAACTTTTTTCCTCATTCAGCTTAAGCTTTTTTCAATCGTAGTGTTTCAATGTAGGTTTGGTCACGTATTTACCAATGGTCCGTGACTAATAAGAGTAATGAGTAAACATTTCAATGAGCAACCATTACATGAACAAAATCAACCTAACAGAAGGTTTAACCCCATCTCGAATTTGGATACATATTATGACATTGGTTGGTGCATTATACCGAAATTGGCGAGTACGGTAAATGGGTGATCAAAATAAACGCATGGCATGCTACAGTACATACAAGTGTAACACATGTGTAAATGAAAGCTTATATAGGCAAGGTTACTCAAGCTGTTATCTGACAAAAATGATATCCAATGAGATAATTTCAGTTTAAAGAGTGGTCAATCTTATCAAAAATAAAGTTGCTATATTATTAAGCACTTAATTATGCCGCGCCTGTGACACTTGCATCTTCAATCTGCGCCCGCGCTCCGGTGATGTAACGCGGGTGCGGATTGCGCAAACGCCTTTTTAGCATGCCGACTGAAGCTTTCTCGGATCGCACCCGCACACCTTTGTTCCACTCTCGGGGCCGTAAAATCGACACACAACCTTTGTCGCCTCGTTGTCAACTTGTCACAGCATTGTCGTTATTGTAACATCAGGATGACGAATTGAGACGTAACCGAGTTGCAGTACCGTTGCGTTTCTGGTCGTCCCATGCTCTCATGGGAGATAAGTGGGCTTGCTGACATAATGTTCGGAGTGCGGTACTTGTTTTGAGTCAGATTTTAAAGTATAGGTACATACAATATGTTTTACAAGAATCAGTGGACTAGACGTTATTGTATGAGTTCACAATTCAAGACACTGGCGCAAGTTTACTGTTCTATACTAATTGCACGTTTTGTCATTGAATCTTTCTAAATGGTCACCTCATTCATTTTAAAAGTAATATATGCATTTCGCTCTTTGAAATGCCTCATGACATGGTTCATTTTAGTAGTTGTTTAATTTACTCGAATCGACTTAACCATTTAGTAGATAATTCTAACCAATAACCGAACTTTATACCATGATAAGTGAATTTTAATATTTTGCATTAAACAATGCTCTATTTTTCTACACAATGATACTCGTAGAAACTAGAAATATTCAACCTGATCCTGGGACTCAAGTGGGATTCGAACCCGCGACCTTTCACAATCCGGGTGACTGCTCTTCCAACTGAGCTACTGAGGCCGTTAACAGACCTGGCGAATTAATCTAGTGAATTTTACGTTGTAAGCCAACGTTGTTTCATCAATGTTATGAGTATCAGGATCAGGTCGATTTTTTTTAGTTTCTATATTTTTAAACCATGTTCTCAAGGTTTCATGTCTAATAAAATGTAAGTAGGCCGAATTTGAATCGATTAAAATCAAGTTATACTTAATGACTTTAAACCAGTTGACGGATATTTTGAAGAGCAAAGAGTCACATACTAAGTATGAATGAAGAAATTGACTGAACCACTGAGACTGACTTGACTCTGATACTGTTGCTTACATCGAAGTTTATTGAATCGTATGATATGCTTTCAACTATATAAAACCATTTCAAGCTGCTATAGTTCCTATTTATGCAAATATAACCAGTATTGTCTGTCAGTGACTATTAATTTTGGCTTTGCTAGTAAATGTAGTATTTTCATCAGTCAATATCTAAGACAAATTGGTTGCATCAACATTGCCTTTAACTGATCTTTATTTGGCATAAAATTGTAACATTCCGTTGCTTCTGCCCGGCGCTGGTTTGTAATTTATTCTTGTCACGTTACCGAAGTCGTGTACAACAACAAGTCTTAGGAGTCGTAGGTAATATGTAAAAGCATATAGTGTCACATTAGTAAATAAGCCTATTTACCCAGTAGGCACTCTCTTATTATACGGGCTTATGTAAGTATCTGAGAGGGCAAGCGCGTAAGTTCAGTCAAACGGTCGGTGACCTTTGGTATTTTTGCCAAACTGATACGCCGTTTTACAATGCACGACTTTATACATTAAGACGCTCTAAAACCATTATGATTTAGCACAATTCGACTACTGAGTTTGTACCTCCGCGTATAACGCTTATAGTAGGAACTTACTGCGGAAGTTTTCCCAATGAGTTCTTACAGGGTCGGCAATGCGCAGTTCCTGGGTCGAAAATGTGTGATTGAACAGTGTTTTTGAACAAAAACATTATTGAAAGATTGTAATATTCCAACCGATAGTCGTGGCGAAGTCGTATCGTCGAACCTAAACATTTTTTTTTACTTTCATCGGTTTCCGTGGGTGAGATGCTATCACCATAACATCCATTATGTTGAATACTAACGCCTCGACTCCCAATACGATGAGCCAATGTATTGCGCAATCGAGCCGGAATTGTTCAGAAAGTAAATCGGCCTTACGGTTATTTAATTTTACATAAAAATGGCCAGTTTGTTCACGTTGTGTAATGCATTATGTCTTTGTTGACAGACCCTTCCGTCCTCGTTAGAACCTGTCGGAAGTAGGTGACCACATTACCCTGCTTATGAACTTGTTCGGATGTAGGTGTGATGTCCGATATCACAACACATGTCTGATCTAATGTTTGAGTGTCAATTTGAACACACCCCCAAGACGAAATAGTAATAAGTTGCTTTTATACAACTAAGCAGTGAATAAGTGAACATTTAAATGAGAGACTTAGGCCCGTATTCTGAAACGACGCTCAAGCGCGCTTTGAACTGTGATTTCCTGATCTACTCTTGAGTTTAGAATCTGTTCTTGAGAACGTTACTTATTCTAAAAGGAATATCAAACGGGTCTCAGTTGAATCGAGTTTTTTTTTCTTTTGGCTTGTACGGTTTGTACATTAGCCACGTCAGAGTAAAAAGGTTAGGAAACGTTAGGAATTGAAAATAACCGGGAGTTTTGGAAAAGGATCAGGAAAGTATAAGAAATGTAGTTATTATGTTTATATATGAATTATACAAGTAATTTGATTAAATTTTTATATTGTTATGAGTAATGAAGGTTGATAATGATCTATATATATTCATATCATTCATAAATAATAAACAAGATACAGAAGTAGGTAAAGGGACACGAAAGGATAAAAGCGAGGCCATCATAAATAAGGAATGATCATACTTCCGACAGGAAAAAAAGATGTGATTCAAGCATCCAACATCAGCACCACATTCGCACATATTGCTTACTAAGATACCAAGTTTCGCTAAATGTTCAGGAGTACACACATGTCCAAGCCTCATTCGAATAAGTATAGAAGTATTTATTTTCTCAAAGCAAAATTTTGAAAACCACGATTTTACAGGAATACATGGTTGTATATATTTATAATATTTCCCTTTGATCTGACTACTGTTGTTCCAGTGATATTCCCAGGACTTAATAAGATCGGTTTTGGGGAGAATAGCTAGGTCATGGCAATAATTTTTGTAAGAATAACGGTCCCCAGAATCTACCTTGCCTTTACATTTCCTAATATATTCGAATGACCTGGAATCCATACAAAAACTACATTAAATTTATTCAAATAACAGTTATGTAATAATTTTCTACTTTCTATGACAATTGGATAATTATCAGCTTTGAAAGGAAACTTCTTTAAGGATTCTAATGCACTTCTAGAATCCGTGAAAATAACAGTATTTTTAAGTTTTAAAAGCATGATATACTCAAAGGACTTGAAGATGCTTGAAGATGCTTGAGCATTCTCCTGTAAAGACAGAAGATTCCGGGGGCAACATAACAAGCTGATTTATGTTATATTGGTGATGATAAACACCAACCCCTACATTTCCACAAGAGGAAAGCTTAGAGGCATCGCAATATATATGATGCCAGTCAAGCCAGTTTTTATTTTCAAGAAATTCATTAAATTTAATGTTAGCAGATTCATCTGTTTTGGAAATGTTTATTTCTAAATTAATTTCGGGATCAAGAATTAATGATTCATAATTTGTATCGAAAATAGGAAGATATACTGATCTATGTGTGGGTGCTTGAAGAGCAAGAAATTTCCTAAAACTAATAACGGTGCATGGAGGAGACTTATGAGACCAGTAAGGAGAAAGGTTCACATATTCTGATATTTTTTGTAATTTAAGATATAAAGGATGATTAGCTAGCTGGAAGGCTTTGAATAAAAATTTGTCATATAAATACTGTCTTCGAAGACCCAAAGGAGGCTCTACACATTCAATTTGTAAGGCATTGTTAGGGGAGGATTTCATTGCACCAGCTACAATCCGAAGTGAACTAGTTTGTACAACATCTAATTTCCGTAAGCCAACGACGCTACATGGTTCTAAAAAGAAAGTATTATAATCAAGAATACTTCTGATAAGAGCGTTATATAATAGTTTCATGCTAAATGGATGAGCTCCCCACCAAACTCCTGAAAGGCAGCGCAACATGTTAATAACACGTTCGCATTTTGCACTTATGTAATAACAGTGTGGAAGCCCTGTTAATTTTGAATCTAGAATTATGCCTATAAACTTTGCTTCTTTTGCCACTGGAATAGTTATACCATTGTAGTATACAGTAATGGGAGGCGGACAACGCCTTCTGGAAAATAAAACGAGTGTACTCTTTGACGGAGATAAACTTAAGCCATTAGCATCTAACCATGTTTTAAGAGTGGTTTGGTATATTTATATATATATATATAAAAGTGGTTTGGTATATATATATATATATAAATATGCGCCAGACAACACACCTCTTGTAATGGTCTCGAAGTAGGGATTATTAAATCCCTGTGTTTCGAGGTACCAAACAAGGAAATAAGCTAGGGGCGTCTCCCAGCACACCCAGACCCGAGTCAATTCAGAAAAGATCGTTTCCTGAATTGACCCGACCGGGAATCGAACCCGGGACACTACGGAAATCGAGGCGAGAAACCGTGCTACAGCACACTACGCCAATCGTGCCGTCAAGAGAGTGTTCAAAGAATATGATAAACAGTTACTTATTTTTTCTATATTTCTGCCAGCGGTGTACAAAACAATGTCACCAGCGTATTGCAGAACATTTACACTATTGTTAAAAGATACTTCCAAGTCACAGGAGTAAATGTTGAATAGTATTGGACACAACACAGAACTTTGGGGAAGCCCATTCCATACAGATCTTGTTTTTCTTTCTAAATCACTATTTACAACACAAATGAATCTCTCAGATAAAATATATAAAATTTATAAGAAGATCGGGGATTTCTAAGTTTTGTAATTTTTGTTTAAGTATAGGTAAAACTGCATCATCATAAGCACCTGTTATATCCAAGAATGCTGCAAGAAGAGATGCATTTTGTGAAAAAGCTATTCGAATATCACTAGTTATTATACCAATACTGTCTGATGTGCTTCTACCTTTTCTGAAACCAAATTGATTTTTTCCTAATATACCCCTAGTCTCAACAAACCATTCTAATCTATTTTTTACTAGATGCTCTGCTATTTTTGCTAATACTGAAGAGAGAGCTATTGGTTGATATGAATCAGCTTCTGATGATGGTTCATTTGGCTTTAGAATCGGAATTACCTCTTGTGTTCTCCACGATAACGGAATACATCCAGAGCGCATTACTAAATTTATAACAGATAAATAATAATTTAAACTTGAATCACTTAAATTGGAAAGAAATGAGTATGGTATCCCATCCATACCCGGTGCAGAATTAATATAACCAAGAACAACTTTCAGTTCTGATAAGTCAGAAAGAGCATTCAATCCTGTGAGATCGGTGAGTGTTAATGTTACGAGTATGTCACTGTAACCAATAATATTTTGAGAAACAAAAGGAGGAGCCAACTTGTCCAAAAAATTATCTACTAATTTATTGTCAAGCATTACGGGTCTTGTTTCCTTGAAAGCAGATCTGAATTTTCTAATATTATCCCAAACTATAGAGGGAGGAGGATGCTTGGTATTTCCCTGCTCGATCGAATCAGAAATGATGAGATCCGCAGGAGAACAAAAACAACCGACATCGCTCGTAGGATTGCATCACTGAAGTGGCAGTGGGCGAGACACATAGCGCGGAGAACCGATGGCCGTTGGGGCGGAAAGGTTCTCGAATGGCGACCGCGTACCGGACGACGTTCCGTGGGCAGGCCCTCTACAAGGTGGACCGACGATCTGGTCAAGGTCGCGGGAAGCCGCTGGATGCGGACAGCGCAGGACCGATCGTTGTGGAGATCCTTGGGGGAGGCCTATGCCCAGCAGTGGGCGTCGTTCGGCTGAAATGATTATGATGATAGAGGAAGGAGTATCAGGAGAGATGGAATGGCAGAACGATCTCGAACTTTCCCATTTTTTTTGTTTAAATAATTTTCTAGTGCTACTAATGAGACTAGATAGAACGTCAAAGTTTTCGTTTGTAGTATGAGACATGTATGCTTTTTCAGCCGCTTTTCTCTTTTTAATCGCCTCCGTACATTCGCTATCCCACTAAGGAGGGGAAGGAGCACATTTATTGTTATTATTTTTAACAGGAAATAAATCATTTGCTGAATCTATCAAAAGTTCAGCTAAAGCTTCTGCACATACTGATTGGTTATTTTCTTGTACTGCAGGTAATAAAGAAATTCCACATTCTACTTTTGATTTAAATAAACTCCAATCCGCATTATCTAACTTAAATTTAAGTCGAGGCGGACGTTTACTCGATAGTTTGCTGTTAATAAAAGTAAAAGTTATAACAATAGGGTAATGGTCACTTCCAAAAGACGAGTCTAAAGTAGACCATGTTAGTGATGAAGCTAAATTTGGAGTGCAAATAGTTAAATCAGAAGTGCTCGCACCTTCATCAGGTTTTGTACGACGTGTAGGACACCCCGTGTTAGGAATACATAGATTATTATCAATAATGTAATCTACAACTTTATTACCATAGTAATTAGAAGTAGCACTTCCCCAAGATTGATGTTGAGGATTCCAATCACCCATTATGACAAAAGGTTTAGGTATGGTTTTTAAAATATGTTCTAATTCATCATAAATGGAAGTTGATGGATGAGGTATATACACTGACACAAAAGATATATTATTTACACGGACGGCCACTATGGACCAATCGTCATTATGTTGTGCTAAAGTTAAATTAGTAAATGTGACAGATTGATTCACAAGTATTGCAACACCTGCGTATCTGTCAAATCTGTCCTCTCTTACACAAGAATAACCAGGAATTTTAAATAAGGAGCCTGGTTGAAGCCAGGTCTCCTGCAAAGCTATTACAAATGGGTTAAAAGTATTTACAATATATAATAAATCTGACTTTTTACTATTGGCGCTACGGCAATTCCACTGTATCGCCATTGATGGCATTGGAGTTAGGACTTTGTCCATAAACAGTGTTATTGTTTACTACATAATTATTATCCTCATGGGTATTGGCAGCGTTGGACGGTTGTGAAAGATTCTTAGAAATCATTAGGTATAAAATCTTAATAAGTAGTTCCTTTGGTGACAGTTCTGAGAGTAAATCAAGTTCACTGTTCAAAATGCTATGGCTGGGGTACACAGGAGTATTATGGTCGTTAATTAACATCTCATGGGCTGTTCGGTCATAGTCCTTATCAAGTTGAGGTGGCACTTCTGGTTTTAAAAACTTAGTTTTTTTATATGATATATTAACAGGATTATTACCTTTGGTGTTGTGAGGTGTTATTGTATTATGTATATGTCTTTGTAGCTGAGAGGATGAGGGAGAAGTAATTGCATCTTTATCGTATATAATTTTGTCACCGGTGGGTGTAATTTAAGAGCTTCTGCAAATGTTATACAGTTCTTAGCCATAGTCTCTTTGATTCCCTTCTGTCTAAAATACTCTGGACACTTTCGACTAGTTTTACTGTTTTGATCTGAGGTAATCTGTTCTTTTTGTACATGGACTATGTAAGGTGAAGCATCAGTAATCAGGTAAAAAGATCTACCAGGAGGTGGACTCTGTGTAATATTGTCTGTTTCTTGTGTCAAATTTGGTTTAGGAGTAATGCTAGAATCAATGTTCTCTAGTTGTTGTGTCAAATTCGGTACTGAAGTAGGGCTAGAATCGATGTGCTCTAGTTCTGGTTGAGTTTCTAGTTCACTTTCATTTTGAGAATCACACTGACAATAAGTAGGTACCTCTACTACTACCTGCTAAAGAAGATTGACCTTTCCTTCTTTTACTATTGCATCGCTTGCAATTTTTTTTGTGCCGTTTATGGCTACTACCCTCCGTCTCCATATCAGAAATTGTAACAAAGTTGGACGCCGGGGGGACCAAGTCCCCCCGGTCGTCAAATTCGTTCATTTAATCAATAAATAATTGAGTTGACTCACCTATCGTCAAGAGAGAATGCACTTATAAAGTAAATATATACAAATTAAAGTTACAATATATACAATCCACTACTTATCTGATCCAATTAATGAGTTAAAATTAATAAAATTTTCAAAGCCAAAAAAGTCGTCCGCACAGTTCGACGTTTCCCGCGCTTTTTGTTAAATCGAGTTTCTAACAAGATTTGAGTAGAGTTTGCTTTTTGTCTATGAATCAGGCTGGTTTTCGTTTACAATAATTCATTTTTACCTTTTTTACGTTCCATTACACGCAGATACAATGTGTTTATTGTAAAAATTAAACCGATACACAATGGATTTGCACCAAGAAAAGGTTTAATTGACCTTTCAATACTTAACTTGTTCATGCAATATAATCATTACACTGAAACTATTTCAATTTGAGTTTAATCTTGTTATTTGTTCATTTATGCTAATAACGGTAACGGAACAGTATTTATAACCTGACAAGGGAGGCACTTGATATAATCTGTGCTGGGTGTATATGTGTGTGTGGTTTACTATACCTACACCTACATATAGAAATGCATACCACCCACTTTGTTTTTTATAGGTACAGCATTTCTTTCTAATTATGGTTAATTACAAATTGTATTTAATCCAGGAATGAGAAAATGAAATTATCCTTACTTGAAGGAATCCATCGTTTTTGTCAAGCAAATCTGTTCTCAACCGTGGTCAGGAGGTCACTTGCGTGATCACAGATCAAATCTCTACTTGAGCGCCGATTCGCACCTGAGTAACGTTTCGGAATAAGTCTAAACTGTGATCAATGAATCTGTACTCAGGAGCGGTTCTAGAATAAGATCCCTGCTTGAATCGAGTTTCAAGTCAAGATTCACGCGAGCGTCGCTTCAGAATACGGGGCTTAGATTGCAATTTAGTGCTGCAGAAAAATATAAAGGGTCCTGTAAACTTTTTAATGAGTTAGTATGAGTCTCATCATACTCGTAAATCATAGGGAACCATAAGACGTCCACTACCTGTATATAGACCGTTCTCATAGGACTTATGTTTTTTGTACCTATCATTAGTTTTTGATACTCGAGGAACCAAGATGTACGAAGCTGATTGGGCAATGGGTAAGCTACACCGCTTGAAGATCTGATGACCGTTGGAGTGTGAAGGTTTTTGAGTGGCGAGCACGAACTGGTAGGCGCAGCAGGCAGCCAAATTCCCATCCGCCGGACCAGAGTCAGGTGCAGGTTGCAGAAAGCTGCTCACTGAGGCGTTCAATGGGGGAGGCCTATGTCCAGCAAATGTTTATTAACACAACACACATTTCTGCCGGATTTGGGTGTTTGTAGTACTGTCATGGTCTTTAGTACTATAACACAAAGGAAAACCTTAAAGTACAGTAAGTCTACCACAAATTGTCAATTTAAATTTACGTTATCGTTCGCGTAAAAAATTTGTATTGGGATGACACATGACATGACATGACAATGTCAAATCTTAATATATTTTTTTACGCGAATGTTAACGTAAATTTAAAGTGGCAACTCGTGGTAGACGTACAGGATCATGTGATGGTGACCGATGTTTATTAACTAAATCGCTATCAAATTTTGGTGAAAGTAAATCGTCAGAAACGGTAAATCGTCAAAAGTAAATCTTAAATCGTCAAAATGGTATTATTCCCATTTTCGTTAAGCATTCATCATACTCTCCACACAAGTGTTTGTTATTGCTGGCCTTTTAAACATGCACATCAGTCCTCGTTTAGTTTGCGTAATTGTGAATGTTTTTTGCATTCCGGGAAGCGCATCGAAGTGTTATTCTTGTTGACGGCATTCCGGTCTTAATACGTTTGAGGAATTATTACGAGCTTTTTATTCAAATCGTGATGTGAGACGAGAAAGTGAATGACGCCCGCCCAAACACCGCTGTAATGTCAACTGTGGTAGTTAATTGGTAATTTTATTGATATTTTTATTTTTTTCTTGATGGAGTGCATCATAACTTCTATGCTCCTTACATGTCTCACTTCTACGTATAGACGTTTACTTTGATTAGCATCACGTAGGATAATAATGAAAAGAGAATCCTAGCTTGGGCAATAATTATTATTTAACGAAGAGTAAACCACTCAATAACGTATACTCATAATTTACCTCAATGCTGGCACAATGGCACGTGTTATCTGATAGAAGGTAGAATTCTAAATTTGTTTTCTTCTAATTTGTTTTTTTGTATTTTTTTTTGTTTTGTTTTCTAACTTTGTTTTTCATAAAAATAAGATAATTAGAGCAACTGAAAGAGTCAGTCAAAATTCCGAAAACATTTACGAATATGCAAAATCATAAGTACAACAGATTCCAAATTTTAAGTTTAGCATTCGTTAAATTGAAAGAGTGCAATGCTACTAGAATAGATTGACCGATAAGTGCGTGCCTAGGAACGGCAGACGGTCGATGGAGACGAGGCAGTACGTCACTATAGAGTACGGATAGTTATGTGGAGACGTGTGACAGATATTATCTTCAGATATTATAAAAGCAGCGTACGTTTTCGTGAACTGAAAGCAATTATAATCTGTAGGGTTTGACCCAGGTCCTCTGGATTAAACGAAAACGGTCTTATCACATCTCCACGGTAGCAAGAATGCTGCAATGCCGAATCTTGACAAAAAGATCGGCTTCGCAAAAATATATTCATGAAACGAATTGTAAGAATGGCACTAACTTAAGATATTAAATGTAGGCATTAATTATAGTTTTCTCCTCAGTCCTCACTCATACACGGGAAAACTATTTTTGTTACAAAATCATGTCTAAGGATCATTGCCTTTTGCCAACAGCTAGATAGATTCGAAAAGGCAAGACGCATGTATTGCTCATTGACTTACCAAAGATTTATTTCAAACTTTGCTATTGATTTTTAAAATAGAGTAGCCTCAACTGAACGACACGGTTGGCGTAGTGCGCTGTAGCACGGTTTATCGCCTCGATTTCCGTAGTGTCCCGGGTTCGATTCCCGGTCGGGTCAATTCAGGAAAAGATCTTTTCTGAATTGACTCGGGTCTGGGTGTGCTGGGAGACGCCCCTGGCTTATTTCCTTGTGTGGTAACTCGTAACACAGGGATATTAATCCCTACTTCGAGACCATTACAAGAGTTGTGTTGTCGGGCGCAAAAAAAAAAACTGAATTAAATAAAGTAAAGACAAAAAGGAGGAGTGACAGGAGTGACATTAAGTGATAAAGTAAGGAATATCGTAATAAGAGAGCGATGTGGTGTGAAAGAGGATGTTGTCACAAAAATTGAGACGGGAATGCTAAGATGGTTTGGGCATGTGGAAAGGATGGATGAAAGGCGATTAACGAAACAAATTTACAAGGCGAGGGTGGATGGAGCTGTTGAAAGGAAAAGGCCTAGACGGACGTACTTAGGACAAGTCCAAGACGTGCTCAGAAAAGGTCAGGTCAGGAGTACCCATAATCGACGAGCATGTATGAAAGGATTAATGAGAGTGGAAGAAGCGCAAGAGGTGTGTCAGGACCGTAGCAAGTGGAAAGATGTGGTCTCTGCCTACCCCGTTGGGAAAAAGGCGTGATGGTATGTATGTATGTATGTAAGACAAAAAGTTAGTGCAATGGGAGCGATCGCGCCTTTAGCGCCGAAGGTCGTGGGTTCGATTCCCACCCATGAAATTTATGTGACGATCATTTGTGTTTGTTGTGTGGATGGGTACTATTATCTTTTTAAGTATTTATTAAAAAATATTTAAGTATGTTTATCAGTGTTTGACACCCATAGAACAAACTCAGCTTAGTTTCGGGTCAAATGATCGTGGTGTAATTTGTCCCAGATATTTATTTATTTAAGAGGAGCCTTTATTTTTTGCATATAAAATGAAGTTCAGAACCTTGGGTTGTGGCAAACTAGGTATCTGAGTAGACATTGGAACTTTTGGTTAATCAGGGGTAAAATCATTACTGTTCCTATTTATTTATTAGCTTTAGGTTGCCTCCTACAATAAGCAGAAACACCTCGGGAGTATTCGAGTCCCACTACGCAGATCGCAAAATGCTACCAATCGTTAGTAAAACTTGGACAACTACAATATGAAAAAAGAAAGACACAGATTTTAATTTTTGCCGAAGCCTCTAGGAACCGGAGAAGTTCAATTGAAGCTGAAACCAACCACTTCACAAGACTAGACAATGACAAAAAAAAATATGGCCTCCAAGGAAAATGTTCCCACAGATACTTGACCCGTTATAAATCTACAGGAGATTATGTTACCGTACTATCTTCTTTAAAATTATAGCTTGTTAGGTTATTTGGTGTTATTTTATTTAGTTATATGATAGCTGGAGTCTAATAAACGATACATTAATCGAACAAATGAGGACTAAGACCGGCTTTCACAATTAAATTTGGAGTTCAGTAATAAAATACCGTTGCTCAGGTCAAGTGCGGGTATTGTCACGCTGCGCACATGCCGCTTCCGTTACACTGCTCTGATATAACTATGACAGTTTTGCCCATAGAGACTTGTAAGTGGGCCGGCTATGTGGGTCGCGTAAGGCATAGCCGAGTATGGCAGAAGTATGGGCGAAGTGGGTGACATTATTTTAGCTTATGTGTGACACTGCTAAATGCTTATTAACATCATTATTAATATCCTTCACGTTCACATTTTCTTAAATTAATACATGGCAACACACATACATGAACTCAGTCTGAAAAAAGCGATAAACCAAGTAAATTTCCGTCGTAAAGAGAGTCGTGGTCTAGTGGTTAAGCACCCCAACAGATTATCGTGTGGTTCCGAGTTCCAATCTGGCCCAAACCAACTTTGTGTTCATTGTTTCCGACTAACTGTCCGGTGATGGAAAACATCGATGAAAAACCAAATCCTCCCGGATAACGGCGGAAGGCTCACTACCACCTACCTACTACGTTCTAATACCATTGGTAAAAATTGAGCTTCTGAGTGTTACGTTGACCATGACGGCAACAATCACTTGCCGCTGACTACCCCGTTTAGAACATAGCAGTAACGGTATGTTATGTATGTTGTTAAATTTCTTACAAAATGCAATCGTTGACTGCCACATCGTCCCCTTCTAAATCCCAAAAAGGACAGTTATTTGTCAATTACTTAACAAACCTTCATTATGCATACTGCACCTCACCTAACGTTAACAGTAAACATTAGTAACGGTGCCTCCAACCGTTTTATAAACATTGTCTCCCGCCGTGGAACAATTCGGGAACCTTGGACGGAACATAAATATTCAGATCTGTTCTAAATTTCACAAAGGTCCGATTTGATTCACGATGTGTTGCGGCCGTTGGCCAATCGAAATGTTCGGATGGCATTTAATGAGTTGCGTTATTCGGTTCCAGTTTTTAATGTGAAGATATAACGAAATTGTTGGTACCTATATCTTCTGCGGAAACGCAGTTTGAATGTGGACGACATTGTGACAGTTGTTCATTTTTGCCGCTCTGGGGAGTGAGTGTGGACTATCTACGGTGACTGGTAATACCGACATGTCATTTCCACTAAACAACCCTGATTACCATTACCCACCCAGGACAAACAATAATGTAACGGAAATTTGTATTTATTCTATTTCTTGATGTTATTATCTATATTAGTATTTTTTTATTATTCAAAATATGAGAATATTTGAACATGTGCTTCCTGTCAGCAACCTTCTACAAGTCGTCGCTCGATTTTTATTAAAATATAATTTATAGCTTGTCAGCTTGTCATTATACCTGCAAAATTAAAATAGTAATGTTTATGTTATTTTTAATAAAACATGATTCTTCTCGCGTCGACTAATAAATTTACCCCAAATTATGCTTTTTTTATCATTAGTGAGGGCACCCAACCCAAAGACGAGGTATCCACTCAAAAATGAACTTACCCCAGCGGCTATCGGTGTTACGGTCAATCTGTTCCCACTGTAGCTGGCTAATTCTGAGAAAATTCATATGAAAAGATGTCGATGACCGCGGTTCTCTGTCAGAAAACCTTGTTGTTATTTTTATTCTTCAGCGAAGCACTGAGCATGGGTATATGCATAGTTTGCTGAGCTTTGCACTTCTTAACTGCAAATCGACCCCCAACCTGCGCCTTTAAGAAATTGTCATTTTAAAGTAATATAAATAAATAATAATAATAATATCGTTTTAATATTCCTGTTGTTAGTTTCAGGTCTGTGGTGCTGTCCTGTAACAATATAATATCAGTAGTCAGCAGGCTGTGGGACTCTGAACCTAATTTTAAGTATAAAATGCAAGTTCAAAGCATTAAAACCAGCGTGCACTTTCTACGAAGTCTAGAATCTAGATCTAACCTATAAAAATAGTATCATGCGCTATTAAACCCTGGCACGGTCGCCTTGCGATTGCTAAGTAGCCACTATTTATTTTGCCTATAGCGCATACAATTGTAAGGCGCTTTTCTTTGATAATTTCTGGCGAATTTTTCTGATGCACTATTTTCTACACAAGAAAGATTAGACCTGATCCTAGGATCCCGCTTGAGTCCTAAGATCAGCCACCGATTCAGCACCAAGTTATCAACCGATTCGGTTTTTTCCTTTTATTCATAATTTAACAATTTTTTTAGTTTGGGAAGCATTTTTACTTTTTTGGGTTCAGGAAAACGGAAGCTGGCTTTAACATATGAAAATATTGAGTACTACTGCCAGGCAAGTAATTTATTAGAATTAGAACAAGTTAACCGAACTTCGTTTTGAATCGGAGGGCGGTTCGAATTTTTTTATTCGAGTTTTGTTACATATTAAAATTTAAATATACTTTTAAGGATATACCAATACCAATCATATACCAATTTTGGGTTAAGGATATACCAATGTTGATAAAGCATGGTTATTATAATGCCCCTCTGCACCTTAGCTTGTGACTGTACCCTGTCGTTTCAATTACGAGTATAATAAAACTCAAAAAAGGCTGAAGAGTTAAGGTAACTTTTTTTTTTTCGAGTTTTCTTGATAGACTTAACGTCTGAACCGGTAGTAGTCACATTCTTGTTTTTGTGAAATTGACTGTTACAGTTTTATTTACCTCTATTTTTATTTAGTAGACTTTTTGGCATGACGCGTAACTAGGTATAGATAGTTAAATGGATAGATATTCTTCATTGCACAAAATAGGAATGAAAACAGTTGTATCACATAAAACAAGCGATTTGTACAAATATAATATATCGGTATTAAGGTTTTATTTACTTCTATTTAATTTTTTTAAGTATGATTTTCCCCTGATGGACCAAATTCTCGATGTCTCGAAGTAAAGATAAATATCCTTCTGTTTTACGAGGTACTTACACAATAATTTCAGCCAAGGTCGTCTCCCAGCACACTCAAACCCGAGTCTAGAAAGAATAAAACGTTTTCTGAATTGACCCATCCGGGAATCGAACCACCACCACTAAGCAAGTCAAGGCGGAAATTTGCGCACCTTATACAACACCTTAAGTCTTAATCAAGACCTACGTTGATGAATATTGGCCAAATACCGTCGAACTCTTTGCCTGACCTACCCCTACCCTAACTATGACCTCAATATTAAAACCGTCAAACTCCATACATGATGTCTTAATGTCAACCTTAAATAAAATTGAAGAATTAAATAAATTAAATTAAATTAAATTTTGAATTTTACCGAAGAGCTGGCTCTTTCCTCGCTCAGCAGCTAAGCATAGCCGTTCAGCGTGGAAATGCTGCCTCTATCCTTGCTGCCATGCCACACTCACAGGATTTGTTCAACGATTGACGGTTTTATTTTTTATTTTTATTTATAATTAGATATATATTTTCTTTTTTAGTTAGATTAATTTTAGGTTAAGATTTGTATATTTCATAGTCAACTTTGACGAGTATTTATATATCTGTGTATTTGTAAAAGGACATGAACAATACTTTAATAGGAAAAGTAACACAAAAAATAATTTACGGTCTCAATATAAGCATGACATTTATTTGGCTCAATCATAAAGTTATATCCATGGGAAAAGTAGTCTTATCTATCTTTAATAGGTTACCAAATTTTACTAAAGCTTTGGACGGTCCACAATTCAAAAAGACAAAAAAATTGGTTATTGACAAAATGTTTTCATAATCTAAAAGAATTTTATGATTTCACGTAATTGGTAATAGTATTAATTTGTTATTTTACCCATCTATATTGTACATCCGCAATTGGCAAACTGTTGATTCTAATATCTATGTAACAACAATGTAACACAGTTCTGCCAATAAATGATTACCTTATCTTATCTTAGCCAAATACAAATTAGTGGTCAACGTATAAGTGTAATTGTTTCAATACTTGCATTGGGGATGTGATAGTTTGGCCTCTGGCTGGAATCTCAATCCACAATTTCTGCATTTTGGGGCCGGCGCTTTTACCACATAAACTATATTTTCAATAGATAGAGATTTGTTTGTTAAGTTTTGGCGCTGATTGTTTTTACTTGTGAATTAAACATACTTAATTATTCTAGTTAGAAATCAGTATGAATGCGATTATCGGTAAATACAGATTTGGAATCGTTACCAATCTTAGTAACTAGATCCATACTATGAAGTCAATAATATGACATTATGATTGGTATCTACGATAATCTGATGTTGTATTAATAGTACTTATAACTAAATAGGTTTTGACAAAAACTTATTATTTATAAGCTGAAAATAATTTACCAAAATAACTCATTGTAGTGAGTTGTTTACCCGTAAATTCCTACAAACTGTACTTGCACATCTTTTTCTAAAAAACAACAATAAATAAAAAAAAATGCGAACATTCATGCAATTTTTCATTGATTCAGCAAAAAACTTATCACTTAATTAACTTCATTAATTACTCGAAAGAATGTGGCATGATTAGTTTCACTTTTCCATTGTTTCACTGATGAGATGCCATCACTAGTTTTGTCAGCATCAACTTATTTCAGCACATAAGTACAAATTTAATTCAATTAAAGTTAACAATTGTTTTATTTCATCTCTTTTCTTGGGATGGTAATTCCTGAAAGTCTGCTTGATGCGGAGTCTAAAACCCGTAGAGTTCTTACACACGGGACGGTAAATGCCATCGACCTCTGCCCTCGACGTGTCAACGTCTGCCGTCGACATATGCCGTCGAAGTCTTGGACTACTAAAAATTACAGCCGTCGACACGTCGACGGCAGCCGTAGGCAGATGTCTACGGCATTTGCCGTCCCGTGTGTAAGAACTCTTATTGTAATACTTACGTGTGTACTGACTATTTATTAAATTGTATAATGTAAAGGCCAGTAGAAAAAAACATTCAAATCGGATTGAAATACAATCCGATCAGATTTTCTGACTGCGTCTTCCCGGAACGTTTCTCTGCCCATTGTCGACCACATCCAGCTGCTTGGCCTAGATTTGTCAGCAAGCCTCAACTTTAGCAAGTACATTGAGTCCTCTGGTAAATAGCTTGGCGTCCTGCCCAGGGTTAGGCCTTATTTCACCCTGGTACAGCTGCTACTGTTGTATAAAGCACCGATCAGGGCGTCATTGCGGCCGATCGGGTGGTACTGCTGCCACCTCTGGGACGGATCAGTTAAGTACCAATTAACTGCTCTGGACTTGGCGGAAAAATCAGGTGGTGACTAGGCGCTCTCTGCCGGGCTGCAGGATCTTGAACTGGTTGGTCTTGGAGTTGGTTCCGCCGGCACCTTTTCACCATCGGAGCACTAGACGCACATTGGCTTCCCACCTTCACGTTGTGGATATTCCAGTCCAGCTATCCGCACTAAGCGTTCCGCTGATTCTATTAAATTGCTAACAGCAGAGGAGTGGAGTAGCTGCCCTCGTATGTTTTTCCAAAAAAAAACAACCTAGATCTAAAAGACAAGAGCGAATACATACTCGTATTTACTGGGCAGACATTTACCATTATAAATTAATTAATTATTTAACTAATGCTAACTTATCACCAGATGCGGCTACGATCAAATGACCGCCCAGTCTTTAATAAACACCTGAAGGGATGTGGCAAAAATCAGATGGTTTTTCACAAATATGTAAAATACGTCCAACGTTTATGAGCAGCATCACGGGTCTAAAAAATATAAATCTGGTCTCATTCTATGCAAAATTAAACGATCTTCAACTTTTGAACAGAACACTTCTCGATACACTTTTACCCCCCACCACTTATACACAACGCCGGTGGTAGAGTCACATTATGTTTTTACACTGTCTTATCATAATTTCGTTTTGTTGTCGGTCTTGGGTCTATTAAGTTACATTATATTTTTTATAGTTTATTATATTTTTTCTTTTCAAATTTTTCGACTACGACTCAACTGAAAGGAGGAAATTCAAACTTGCTCTTAGGTTACGTCAACATCAACTAGGTCACATATTTCATATATTAATAAATCATATTTCACAATGTCCACTGAACTAAAAATAACAGAAAATTACCAAAATATTGGAGAATGTGTTTTGGATCATTCCCTTGGAACAAAAATGTTGGCAAACGCAGCGAAAGAGAAAATATCGACTTTACCTTCTCTCATGGATTGACGATCTGATTAGGTTTCCATGAATGCTGGTAGGTTTCTAAACTTGCGAATTGAGTCTTCGGTTTCTTACGAGATTCGGTTTATAGTGAAGACCTATGTCTGGGCGCCGGTTTCTAGCAAATCTGCCGGATCAGCATAGTGTATTTGCAATGGAAGCGATATTGACGACACAATAAGAATTTATAACATCTGCGTAGGTCCATGATCGGTGTGTAGGGTCGAGAATATAAAATTTTCAAGATTCACAACTGCCTCTGGTGTAGTTAACGGTAATTTTCCGAATGATCACGAGACCCAGCACTGAAGAGGAACGCAACCGCAAGATAATATGAAAGAAGTAATGTAAAAAGTAGTTATAATCATTAATCAACAAGAAAAAAACAAATAAAATCAAAAGTTGTAACGCTCAAAATAGTCTAATATTTTAGGCACCACATATTTTTGCGCTCTCACGTCCCAAATATGGTTATGGTGGCTCCACTTCCGTACTGGCACTACGTAATTTTCCAATAGGTTTGGCAGCCTAGAGCTCAAAGTCTCCACGTCTTTCGTAGACGAGAGCCAGTCGTTCTGACCTGATATCAACACTACAGGCGATACTATTTGCGAAATGTTATAATCTGGTGGCAATTTCGAGCTATACCTCTTCATATTTCCCTTGGTTCCTTCATCAAAACGTTTGAATTTCCTGGAAATTATCAACTGCCCGAAGTGCGCCAGAGTTTTACTCGACGTACCACTAAGTAAATGACCAAAAGCTATGGATAATATTTTTGAATCAATACTTCCCTGTTCGTAGCCTGTTGTTATAGATAGCCCGAGCCCACACGCTTCCGGTGAGAAGTGGCACAGTAGTTCTAGCAGGAAATGTGTGAGTTGATGTTTAGCAAGTAGCTCACTGTAACCTGCGGTGTCCAAAGCTTCTTTCAACTCACCAACACTTGGTGCTAGAGCTCTAGGGATCGGGCTGTATAAGTTTGTCATCCACGCAACAGGAGCTAAATGAATGGACACTTGAACTTTTTGGTTGTACTCTGGCCTTAAAGAAGTCATTACAAAGAAATCTGTTGTACCTTGAGAATGTCCCGCATAAAACAGTTTAGATCTATTGGTAGTTTCTAAAATGTAATCAATCGTGGCTGGCATATCGAAATTCCCGTGTTCGTCAAACGAATAATTCCAAAATTCGTAATCTTTGTTCGGTTTCAGCTTCACATGTCGTCGGGAGTACCTGTTTCCTCTGTGATTAGGTGCCCAAACGTCATAGCAGTTCTTCGCTAGAATATATGCAAGCCCTAGCTCTACTCCAGCGACGATCCACACATCTGAACTGTCCATTATTCCATGCATTAGCAGTATCGGGTACATTTTTGAATTATCCGGGCACTTTGACAGAACTCGGAATGTAGTTAGAATGTAGCCATCCTCAGTGGTTACTCTGTGCTCTTCGGTTTGATATCCGTTTTTTGAGGTAAGTTCAGTGAAGTTCAGATATGTATCTTCGGTGAGCCCCAAGGCCTGCTTGAATTCACGGGCCTCCGGCAAGGCATACGATACCAGCTTGTGCGCACGAGTGATCCCCGACGTGTTGACATTGTCCACAGATAATATTACAGCCACTATTATTATAACCACTTGAACACAGTTGCACACTTCCATCAGCAGAGCTATAACTTGATACACGGGAAGTCAAAAAACTTGTGTTTTCATTGTAAACGAGGATCCAGTTTTATAATATTCGATTGACCTCAGTGTTAAGGTCTTGAACAAGCCCTCGATACTTAATCGGCTCAGGCACTGTTATAAACAATCCAGAGACACCGGAAAATGTGTTTTAAACATTATTATCAAATGGTTATTGTATTTATGACATGTTAATCATTTCATTGAAGGTTATCGATCATTAGCGTGTAGCTGATATGATCAGTTAAACATGTATAATAGGCTTGTGATTCATCGCTAGCTAAGCTCTTTAGTTGTGAGACTTCGGTCGTTCAAGAGTGTAATAACGAGCTCGTTTTGAGGCAAGGCACTTCTTGTATTGTGTTATTGTTTTCAGAAAGTCTTGAAAAATTGTCGCAGTTATAACCTTGAATGATTGACGTAAGTTACCGTTAAAATTAACACACAATTGAGATAATTATCATACTGCAACAGACAAGATCAGGGGCCTTATCCTCGCATTGTAAATGTTGATAATTTATCTTCTGCAAGTAGGTCTTTTCAATGAGCAGTTGGTTTGTGTGGTTAGTTACTTAAATTGGCTGATTAGTTGTAAAATGTTTCTGGTTGACCGGTAGATTTGTTGGTTAGTTTTATGGTGAGTTAGTTATTAGTGAAATAACTACATAAATAACTGACTTTAGCAAATTAGAATTCAGTTGAGATTCAGTGTGAGTGATATTTATTGAAACTTCAAATTTCTACATTAAATCGTATGCGTGAGAATGGGACTTAAAGAGTAACAAGTATAGTAAACAAACCCTTTGGTAAAATTCTCTCAACCGCAAACGAGTATTCCAAAGGCTGGTTTAAAAATATACACGTTTAAATTGAACCATCTTCTAAAGGTTATTTTAACATTCTGCTTGCTCGCTACTGCTGCTATAGTTCTTGTAATACTTTGTTAACCAATCTCTTTTTAAGGAATATAGGAATTCAGTGGACCGCAAATGGCTAGTTGGTGTCAAAAGCAGCTGGTTTTCTTTGATTTTTATAACATTTAAAAGGTGAAGGCTGCAAGGTGTGAAAGTGTACGAAAATATATAAAAGTTTTTCACTGGTCCTTAAACGAAGTAAGTCAAATCTCTTTGTATTGGCTAAATAAACAAGAAGATACATTTTAGTTTTCGATTTGGACGAACAGCATTGTTGCTTTTAAATATGTGCTGAACCAAACATACTCGTTAATATTAAACTTCTGTCATTTCCGCAAAATTTTGCAAGGACGTGCATAAAATTGCCTCGCATTTCCTATTTTAGAAAATATATATCGTATACTGATTATATCCCCCCATATAATACAGCAATTATGCAGCTGACGCTGTCGGCTTCGGCGTTCCACCTCTGTGACCACCAGATTTTTCCGTATCGGCAAACAAAGTTCAATGTCAAGCACAAACACGTAACCGAATCTGTTGTTGCTTATTAAAGCTGGACGACGTAATCATTGATGATGCCTGATGACAAATAGACTAGTTGATAAACCAAAGTTTAGTTAAGTAAACAACGAAATTAAGTAAATAGCTACAGAAATTTGTATGCCATTTTAAGTTTTAATACTATCCACTAGAAGCACTTTACCAAAATTCCATACAAGAACAACACCATAGAAGATAGCACCTGTCACTGGTATAAACTTGTAGTAGATTGACAGGGTACGGGTAGATTTGTTGAAAAAAGATTCATCATCATAAGGATTCATTCCCACCAGAGATGGAAATGGTGATAAGATATGACGCTACGTTGCTGTAGACGCGTTTGATACTGGTGGAAACAAGTTCTTATTAAGCTACGTTTTTAGTATGACACATGGATCTTCTTCTTCTTCTTTCGTGTCGGCAAGAACACGGGCTAAATCTGACTTGCCCAGAAAGCGGCTACTGTGGTAGCCCTCTGGTTACTGACAAGTAAGTCCTTACGCGAGCAGGTGGTCGGGCACGCGGGACACATGGATGCGTGCTATGGATGCGTGCTGAGCGTGCGTGCTGTCGCATAGCTCGAGCTGCGCACCATCGTCACACAGCTACCTTGCGGCGGCGCATCTCCGTTGCGCATTTTACTCGCTTCGTTACATAGCATAGCATCAGTGAAAACGGTCTGATAGTTTCGTAGCTTAGCTTGCACATTCTCACAGTCACATAGCACATCTCCGGTGGAAAAAGAGCCTTAATGTACCCATCGGGGTCGCCTTAACCCGAGGACTAGCATTCGTGTGACAAGGTTCTTCTTTTTGGTAATAACTATAAATATAAGCATATATTTAAAGCATTTAAATATGACTATTTCTTTTTGACATGCTTGGTAAAGGCTTCCTAGTTTGGGGTTAGGTGGCACTATGTTAAAATGTCAGACCATTTTTTGTATTGAAGTATAGATAATTTGACACAAACACAATAGTACATTAGGTATGTAAAATTTTACGAACAATCCAACAAACAATATGAACAATAGCTGTTAAATATTTCTATTTATTTACCATAAAACTTAGATATAAAACTTGTACACTATTCCTATAGAAACAAAGATTTATAACAATAAAACAACTTATGAATTATTATTATAAAAACATAATAATTACAACTATAAAACCTAAGCTTAAAGTTACAAATACAAATACTATAACTATATAAAAATACTATAAAAACCTTAACCTAGGGTGCCGCCGGCAGCAGGGCAGAGAAGGCCCAGACTACCGGTAGTTAGGGCTGCAGATAGAAGAACCTCCTGACAATGCGAAGCGTGTCCAAGAGCACCGCCTTCTGCATCTGACCCTTGATCCAACCGCTGAGCGAGAGCCTCTCGAGGTGTTGGTCGAGGCTCTTCGCTATTAAGCCGTTCGCCGATACGACTATCGGGACAATGATCGTCGAATCAACATTCCACATCGTGAGCCAAGGTACTTGCTGAGTTTGTCCTTCTCAGCTTTTACGAGGTTATCGTCATGCGGAATGGTGATGTCGACGAGCACGATTTCTACAATTATTATAGCGAAAGTAACATTTTTCTTTCACACCTTAGATAAGGCATGGTTTCAGCCGCAATCTTTCTAAGTGGCATAGGACCCGACACAAATTACGCATACGGCGCGGCGGCCCAGACAGATAGTCCGCTTAGAACAAATCGGCATTTTGATCACGCATACAGACACAGTGAGTTTACAGGCGATACCAGTGAGAATCGATAATGCGACTAGTCGCACTGTCACCATGTCGCGAGTGTTTTTGTTTTTGTTTCGCTTGTAAACTCATGTCTCTGTGTGCGTGTGTCATTAATGGCGTGTTGTTCTAAGCGAGCTATTTGTCAGAACGTTGCGCATGTCTAATTTGTGTTCATATTTTTTTACCCCAAATTAAAAAAAACATAACTCAAAGTTAGCCACACCCTTCGAACCGATGTTGACAGCTTTAATCTAGATCTTTAACAAGGTTAGTGTTCAAAGGACATTATCACTGAAATGGATCGTAATCGTGGGTTTTAGACCACTGGGTACGGGTTCAACCAATCACCCCTTGGTAAAAGCTGAACAGCCAAACTCTACTATAACTCAACGCTTTCATGGCAGAGTGGTTTCAGAGCTCGGCCCGAAACCCGGAGGTCCCGGGTTCAATTCCCAGGTCGGGCAAAGTGTGTTGTTCGGAACATAGCCAGTGTTTCTGATCACAAACCCGCATTTGGCAAGCGTGCTGATTAATAGCCCAAGCAACGAAGGAAAAATAGGGGAAATAAGTGTGTACAGGCGAATTTTGGCACATATGTAGGGAATGGTATCTGAAGCAACATACTGCAAGTCCTGATGGATAGGAGTGGAGCTAACGGGTAGGGAGGTAGGGGTGGGGGGTTGTAAGGGTACGTTGTTTTAAGTTTTTCTTATACAACTTTTAAACGGTGGCTAATAGCAAAAAATCTTCTACTCAAGAAATGTACATAAAATTGTAAACAATTTTTCGCTGGGATCAAGACTTAACTACATATCGATGGGTCCTATGTATAAGGGCCAATGTGCAAAATCGCAATTTGACAGGAGCGACTCCCAAAGTTTAAAATTGGAATAATTTTAAGATGGTAACACCAAAGTTTACGAAACTTTGCATGGTTGCTAAGACAATTACATTGGTCATTTACATTACATTACTCGATTTGTATATATTTTAGTTTTCTTTAAACTGCACATTGGCCCTTATACGCTAGTTTTTTCCGTTATTATTTTAAAAAAAAACTTCTTAAAAAGGCCAATGTGTCACATTGGTCGTTATACTCGTATAACGTTTATTCTAAGAATTACAAACGTTTTGATATTATTACTTATAAAATTGATGGTTAATTAAAGAAACTTTTATAATTCAGTGATATATAAACAAATTATTTACATGTTGCGAAAATTATGTCACATTGGTACTTATACGTTAACAGATTTGATGGAATTGTAACCGAGTTGTCAATATTATTGAAGCAGAAAATTTGGAGAAGATGTCCACTTCATAGTCCTCCTTATGGCATTGTCTCCACCAAATATCAACGTGTTCTATAAGATACCAGGTCGTGGAAAGGTGGAGACCAAATAGTTTTCAGTGCGACAACTTCGACAGCTTCTATTTGTCAAGACAATTCTCCTCCCCACAGCTTCTCCGGATGCGACTCAACAACCACCTCTGCGATCTACGGAAAAATCAAAGTGAGAATTGCTAAGCTGTTCACGGCTAAATCAAAATAGACCCAAAATATCTCGGACATTTGGGGTGTAGGGTGCGATGCGGCTGCTAGACCGTGAAGAGCTGCTCCAGACACTATTCCCTACGTTTGTGCCAAAATTCGCTATTACACGAATTATTTCTCCTATTTGGAAGTTTTTCGTCTTAGTTGCTTGGTCTATAAGCCAATACCCATCCATTACAAACATTTATGTGATGAACATTTGTGTTTGTTGCGTGTCTGGGTGTTATTATCTATTTAAGTATTTATTTAGAAATATTTAAGTATAATTATCAGTCTCTGACGCCCATAGTACAAGCTCTGCTTAGTTTCGGGTCAGATGCTCTTGGTGTGAATTGTCCCAGATATTTATTTATTTATTTTTTGTAGCGAAGACTTGATTTCAATGATGGAGGCCTTTGCATCTTTAATTTTTTACCATAACTCAATGGCTTGAAGTGCATTTCCTTATTACATCAGATACCCATCAGAGCACCAGTAACTTGATTAACATAAATTAAGGTCTTGAATCGTTGCTACTGCAATCCTTTAAACAAGAGTTTAGTCATCTCATTTTCCTTTGCCTGGGGTTACTTGGAAGAGGTCGCTTTTGCGCGATAAAGCCACTCAAATTGTAGAATGTTATTTTTTCCGCAAATCTCTATCATTTGTGTGCAATAAACAGTATTTACTTACTTACTTAATATTTGAATAAATATAACTTTACATGCCAATTTTCTGAAAAAGTAATTACTTGTATTTAAACTAGACAGTTACATTAATTAACAAGCTAGAATGTAATTGAATCCTCGTCAATAATTACGAACAAAATGATTACTGGCGAAGATTTCATAATTTATCATTAAACTCATAGTTATACCTAGGTCAGTAACCGCGACTAAGTGCGCTCTCTCGTTCCCTGACCTTTCACTTGTGCTCATCCTAGTCAAATGCCAGATTATTGAGTAATTACACCGAACGTAAGCACTCCCAATAATACAACACTGACGAAACGCTTGTGTCACATACCAGAATGCTCGGCAGAAACCTCGCGATTGCTGGAAATAGCATACGCTAAAAACTACATCAAGAATTCAATGGACTTATACTTTCCTTAGACATCCATAAGCGAATGAATGGAAGTACCTAGTGAGAGCAACCTCTGATGTATTATTACTGAGAACAATGGTTCTGTGAATCACGCTTATGGTTATGTGAATGAAGTCAGCTTTGTTAATACTATTGACAACAAAATATAAATATATATACAGCTTCCTGACACTCAGGGGTATCCAAAAATACCCCATGTATGTTAGCCGATTTTTGTAGTTTTCGAGTTACTCATTTTTTACTAATTTTTGAAAAATTCTGGGGTGAGTTACTTTTTCGGCCACTGTGGCGCGATCTGTTGAGATAAATGCCTGATTTTTTTCACTTGTAGGTGAATACTAGGTTTAGTGGATTTATAAGCACTTATATCCATAGCGCTTATCAAAACTCTAGATAAAAAAATGAAATTGAAAAAGTAAGAAACTTTGTATTTTCTCTAAGTTTTGAAAGTCATTTATAAAAAAAAGTAACATAAACTTTTCATCAAAATTATTTTTACAACCTTTTTTATTTTTTACCTGTCTATCATGTAAATTTCAATGAGTTACTTTAACGGCATCATAATAAAATTTTCATTGAAAATGTCAAAAGTGTAGAATTCAAGTAATCAGTGTATCAATAAATAAAACTTGATAAAAAATATACTAAAAACGAAAGATAGCTAGGAAAATAGTAAAGTTTTTAAAAATAATTTGGATGATAAAGTTCAGAGCGTCGTGGCCTAGTGGTTCAGCACCCCAACTCGGATAGCGGATCGTGTGGTCCCGAGTTCAAATCTAGCTAGATCCAAAAATCTTTGTGTTCATTGTTATATTTGCGACTATCTCTCCGGTGATGGAAAACATCGATAAAAAACCAAATCAACCCGGATAACGGCGGAAGGCTCACCACCTACTACGTTGGGTTCTAATACCATTGGTGAAAAGTGGAGTGTTCTGTTCACCACGACGGCAACAGTCACTTGCTTCTGACTACTCCGTTTGGGATAAAGTCGTGACGGTATGTTATGTTATGTTATTTTGTTAAATTTCTTTCGAAACGCAATCGTTAGCGTTAGCGCTATGGTTATAAATGCTTATAAATCCACTGAACGTAATATTCACCTAATAGTAAAAAAAATCAGGCATTGACAACAGATCGCGCCACAGTGACCAAAAATGTGACGAAACCCAGAAATTTTCAAAAATTCCAAAAAACTTTTTTAATAAATAATCAACCAGGCACTAATTCAAAAATACTTTATTTAAGTAGACTATAGATTTACATTTCTTTTGAAACGTAACATTTAAAATTTAGATATAGTATTTAAACATACATAATATTAATACAATCTAAATACATTATGATTTAAGTGCGGTAAGTTGAAAATTACAGCAGAGGCGATATTGCTAGCCCGAGCCGTAGGCGAGGGCTACAAGAAAGCAGAGGCTGTAATTATCAAAGCGCACGTATGTCATACGACGTTTTATAACATATTTACGAGGAAATAAATAAAACTCGAACTTTCTTTAACGAATAAATCTTTAATCACTTGTTAAAGCAGTTATAAATTTTTTTACTTGTTCACAAATTAGCGATGCGCGCGCATCAGCGCTTTTTTTAAGGCAAAGGCATAAAAAACAAGCAGATTACTAATAAAGTAAATTAATATTTTTGTGTTTTTGTTACAGATAAATACTTGTAATTTATTATCGAAATTAATTAAATTAAAGAATTAAACTTTTATTTATTATATTTTATCTCCCCAAGTTAATTTTATTCATAAAATGTTGACTTCTTTTCTGTCATAAAACTCTTTGCTGAGATTTAAAAAAGTGCCGTTCGTTTTAATCGTTTTAGACAGAGCATCTTGATTAACCGTGCGTTTTACATTACAATAACGTACAAGTACGTAATGAGATACAATACGATATTGAAATTGGTGAAATAAGAGACCCTTTACGAGCAGATATATTTTAAAATATAAAACATAACTACTTAAAATGTGACTCTACCACTGGCGTCGGAAGACTGATTCCACTGAGAAGACCTGGCAAGAAACTCAGTAGCTGCTCTTGTGGTTTGTGTTCCTACCGAGTGGACAACTGTTTGACAGTGTTGACTACACATGTAGCGGTAATCGATATCCAACTCACCAAGGCGTGATCCTAACCACACTTTTGATTCCGAATAACCGCAAGACGCAATGGTTCATTGAGAAAGAGAAACATTTTCTTGATGACAAAACAGTACAAATAAAAACAACAAAAATGTGCAGATAAAATAGGGTGACACGTTTTGACACCAAAAAGGCATGTACTCAGCATATGTCGAAGTATCATAAAGACACGGCGAGACTGGTCTTCCTTAGATGCCTTAGAAGACACTATGCGCACCAAAACCAACTCGCAACTCACGCACACAGTTTTTTAACAAATTGACTTAACACTCGGCTAACAAGATGTATTGAAAGAGTGATATACTTTATATTTTTAGGTAAACACTGTAGGATGGAGGAAACAGGTGGCTTTCTCCGATGTGAAATTTACCAAGTTTCGTCAACTACGGATTGCCAAAAAGGTCACAAAAATGAACGCTGATGCAATTAATTGGTTTAAAGTATTCTAGTAGCAAACAAATACGCATTATGAATTTACATAGATTTTTAACTGTAAGTGTGCCTTTCAACCCCCAAAGATTTACGCGTTTGTTGTAGAATTTTTTACAATATGTGCTGCTAATTCCAAAAACCAATACTGACTAGTATTTTAGCGATATTTATGTTTGCAACTACTCATGTGCTCAGTTTCATCAATGTAGGTAGTTATGATGTAGTAAGGTGTAAGTTCAACTTTTAAGCTACTAATTCTGTCTAGGTACTGTGTGGGAACAAGTATCAATTACATAAGAACTACTTAATTAGATAATGTTTCCTGAACTTCGCAATTTTTCAAGCTTAATGGTAACGCTAATGAAGTAGAATGCAATGTGCAATTAATAAGTAAATTGAATTAAACCTGCTCGCCGATGACCGTTGAAAATATTTAGAAGCGGTTCAGTTGATCGTTTAAGCAATAAAATATTGTTTGGCCCAATATTTGATTATTTATTAAATAAATAAATAAATATAAATAAATAATATCCCTGGACATTATTCCACACAGCGCCATCTAGCCCCAAAGTAAGCTAATTAAAGCTTGTGTTATGGGATACTAGACAACGGATAAACATACTTAAATACATTTTCTTTTGTAAATACATACTTATTATACATAGGAGACACCCAGACCAGTACAAACATGTTCATGCACACAAATGTTTGTACTGTGCGGGGATCGAACCCGCACTAATTCAAGTATTTTTTAAATGTATTTCTATATGCGTTAAATATAATAATGCATTTTAGGAACTTGCAAAATTACCTAATGTTAAT
The DNA here is from genome assembly GCA_947369235.1 of Udea olivalis. Taxonomy (NCBI): domain Eukaryota; kingdom Metazoa; phylum Arthropoda; class Insecta; order Lepidoptera; family Crambidae; genus Udea; species Udea olivalis. Next base: position 5,520,762 of record OX376342.1, read on the forward strand.
TAAGGTTCACATTAAGGTTTTACTTTGTTACAGGTGCATAAAAAATATAATATTTCAAGATCTAAAATCTAAAACCGGTCAGTAGAAGGACTAGTTAAGTTCTACGAAGTTCTATAACTCCAACATAAAAAAATACTTTGCCTAATACGAATGTCGTCTATCTTTACTCTCATTACTCATGACTTTGCAATTTATATTTTTTAATGCATGTATGGAAACGGCGGGCTCTGAGAGGAAGTGCGTCCCGCGACGAACTATACTCGTATCGTGCGCAGGAGTCGCGTGAATACTAAATGTAAGGTTCCGTTATAATTTGCTACGCCTTACTTAAATAGATCGGGATATTTATCGACGTGGGTTCCGAAGTTGACAAGGCTGGTGTAGAAATAATAAACAGCTATGTATGATACACCCTACAGTTTCTGAGTTGCTAAGTTTCACTGTGTTGTAATAGTTGAACAAACACCGTAATAAAAATAAGTGAGAGACAGTAAACCGTTAAAATGGCTTTGACTTATTCTTTCGATTCCCGGTGAGTCAATTCAGGAAACAACCTATTTTAAATCGGCTCAGGTCTGGGTATGCGTGACGCCTCAGACTTAATTTCTTGTCCGGTATGTAACACACGGATATTTATCCCTACTTCGATGACAAGTCAGTATATAGGATGTTGTCTGGCGTTAATCAACACACTTGCTTTATATAGATTAGTGATAAGAAATCAGGGTCACGTTTCATATAATATCTTAAATATCCTTTCCCCGATCCTCATATTAAACATCATCTGCCAATGTGGGTGACTGACTCTCTAGATTGGCTATGAAGTGACCCGAGTCGAGAATAACCTAATTTTCACATCGCCCTAGGTTTTGAATACAGATAATAAAACTCACCCCAAATGCAAAGGGTAAATCAAGAGCTCTTGGGTTCAAATGTCAGGTTTGTAAAAGTGTTTTCGAGATAAAGCTCGCGCAGAATATGATAATAATTGATTTAATAAGGAATGCCTTTACCCAGACGAGGGTGAGCATATTATAAATAGGTTTTTTAGTACTTTATTTCCATAATACATTTAACATTTGAAATATGTCTCGTTAATAATAATTTTGCAGTAATCTACACCATTAAATGCACTTTTCTTCAAACGTCGTTGAATTGCATTGTAAATATTGTTTTAAAGTGCTCATTCTGGTGGGCGGAGCCTTCCGCATAGTGCGCATAGCTGTGGCCAGCGCCGGCGCAGTGAGGCAAACGCGCGGTGACACCGACTTATACGTTACACAACTGCGAAGTATTCAAATATCTTTATTCTTCTAAACCTTTTCGGCTGGGAATCTCATTACAATCTCTTGTTTTCATCTAAGGATAGAAACAAAAAACAATTTTCTCAGGTATCTTGTATCTGTTTGTCCATCACTGTTGTACGTTGCTATTCCAGTAGTCATTGTTTCATATAAAAGAGTCCAACTGTTAATCCTTCAAACTTTTTGAGTACCTTATCACAACTTTAGCTGATATAATTTTCAGTTACCTGCTCGCAAAAGTTGACAGCGCTCATAATTTCAAAACAGTACGTTATTGAAACACTGATACAAAACTGTTGATGTTTCTTTCAATAAGGAGGTAGATATTTAACTACCAACTATAAATTTGTTGGCGACTTTTGTGTTGTCTAGTCTATTGTAGATGGTGTTGTTATGAAGACCTAAATATTCTGGAGACAGAAAATTCACCTTTTTATCACCGGCCAACCGCTTCTGTGTCTCCTTGATCACTTGATTCGTTAGAAGAAAGAAAGTAACCAATAAATAAAAGCAACTGGCCAAATTATAATCTGAACATTCTTCTATTCAAACTTGACATTGGCGAAATCAATGTGCTGTTTAAGCAAGATTGTTAAGGCCATAAAAAAAAGGAAATTTAAAGTGGCAACTCGTGGGAGACGTAATGAATCTGTATAAGTCTGAGCAGTCAAAACTCTTGCCGCGTTAGTAGGATGTCAGTCAAAAGACTAAGTGATAGCAAGGGCAAGCGCTGGAAGCGCTACTTAGATCAAATCGGACAGCTACCACAACACCTGAGTCCGCAGTCGGCAGGCCTTCAGCAAGGCCGCGGACGGTCGACGACTTGGCCGACCCTACAGCCTTACCACAAACGTACTCAATTCGTCACTTAGCACATATGCGACTGAGCAATTTACAATATAATTGATTCAGCATTGATAAAAAAAATGGTCATCTCAAAAAAGTGGTTCACTTTCTTAGGGGACGAAATTAATTTATTTCGAAAGGGCGTGGATTGAGATTGGAAGTTAGATGGTATGTTTGAGGATTTAGACATTTTTGTTAATTTCTAATTAAGAACAAAATCTACCACTAAAATGAAAACCTTGTACAGAGGCGTTCACATCAACCTTTACAAAACCATTGCAAAATGGGTCTTATGTCAGCAGCATGAGATGCCCCTATATAAAGGTTGATGTGAACGTCTCTGTACAGTCATCAGCAAAAATGAATGATGATTGAACATACTTCCATAATTGTTTAAATGGGAGCTGCATAAAATAATGTTTACCAGTTCAAACAGTCATCACACATTTAATTAATTTTTTCATTCATTTATTCACATTAAGTACATGCAATATCTCATTTATATTATTGGTAACTGAATATGCTAAATACACACAAACACACGCACATAGACAACACATTTACACTACATATAGTTCCAAAAAACTTAAACTCAAACTCAAACTCAAATAACTTTATTCAAATAGACTGTATCAGTACTTTCAAATCGTCAAATTTACAGCAAAATATACTAAATAATAGACATAAATACCATAATAATATGGATACGTAAATAAACAGTATACAGACATAATGCGACTCTACCACCGCGTCGGAGTTGTTTCTTGCTGAGAAGACCCGGCGAGAAACTCAGCAGTTACTCTTTTAAACTTGTTTTGGGTTTACAACAGGGGTTAGTAAAGTACAAGCAGTGTGCCATTTTAATACCTAAAAGAATATAAAACAAAGAGAAAAAACCAACCATAAAAGAATATAATAACAAGAATTCATTTAAACAATTCAAAAACAAAAATTGTTAGTCAGTACATACAAACTAGGTACCTATTAACTCTTACAATAAAACATCTGTTACAATAGAGCTATTTAATCCCGCATCGAGAAGAGCGCTTATACCCAGGCATTTTTATCTATAAGGTAGTCTTTTGTAGTATAATAGCCCTTTTTTAATAAAGCTGTTTTGATGTGATGTTTGAATCTATGTAAAGGTAACTCACAAATGGTTTTTGGAATTTTGTTGTAATAATGTATACCTTGCCCCATAAAGGATCCTAAAACTTTTTGTAACCTAAAGAGTGGAAGTGCAATTTTATCCTTATTCCTAGTATTTCTGCAATGTATGTCACTGTGTTTAGCATAGAGACCAATATTTTTTCTGACAAAAACAATGCAATTGTAAATGTATTGTGACGCTACAGTGAGGATACCAATTTCCTTAAAAATCTCCCTAAGTGAAGCCCGTGCAGGAAGCTTATAGATGGATCTGATAGCTCGCTTCTGGAGGATAAAGATGGTTTGTATATCCGCCGCTTGACCCCAAAGTACAATGCCGTAAGACATTACACTATGGAAATAACTAAAATAAACTGAACGAGCAGTATCAACATCTGTTAATAACCTAATTTTTCTCACTGCAAATGCAGCCGAACTAAGTCTGCCTGAGAGAGCTGTTATATGAGGGTTCCATTGCAGTTTTGAATCTAGTGTGATTCCAAGAAAAACTGTTGTATCTACAAGCTTCATAGTATTACCATCAATTTTTAGACTAATGGGGTTATCTTTAACATTAGGCAACTTAAAATTAATACATTTAGTCTTTTTTGCATTAAGCTGTAGATTATTTACTGTGAACCATTGTAAAACCTTTGAAAGTGCGTCATTAACATCATCAAAAAGGTTTTTATTTCTGTCAGTTTTAAAAACTAAAGATGTATCGTCTGCAAACAATACAACATCACAAATATCTTTTAAGTAAAAAGGTAAATCATTTATATATATCAGAAATAGTAATGGACCCAGAATGGATCCTTGAGGGACCCCCATTTTAACTTGTGATCCTGTAGAGAGTACACTGTTAACATCAACTTTTTGAGTTCTTAAACTAAGGTACGAAATTACCAAATCTAAAGCATTATCCCTTACCCCGTAAAACTTAACTCCGAAAGTCACAAGCATGGATTTCAATAGTCCTATTTTTAAAATTCCGAATGATTCAGAATTCCGAAAATCGAAATTCCGATTTATCAAAAATGCGATTCATAAATGCGAAATTCAGAATGCCGAATTTTACAATACCGAATCATCAAAATTCCGAATCTACAATAATCTAAATTATCATGAATACGAAGAAAGCAAATAATGTGAAATAGGTGCTCTTAAAATGTTTTATTTACTAAACATAAATGCTTTCTGCTGCTTCGGGACACCTGGGATATGTGGGACTCGGAACTCCTGGGAAAACAGAGACTCCTACCCACTAAAACCTGAGGGTGGTCATCTTCGACGCAGAATGGAAGGGACCCGGGATCCCCAACAAGGGAGAGACTCCTCGCAGGACCCTTCGGCGCTCAAGGCCGCCTGGCACTCAGCCTCGGGCGGAGCAATGGTCACAGTTCTAAACTAACCTAGTATTTAATCCTGTTAATAAATTTATTCAGCCTAACGCGGCTTCACATTCGACGGGGAAGTGCTGATAACTCCCAACTTATTTTTTTAACGAAAACGACTTGTGAATGCAGTTTGATAGAGAATTGAATTGCGCGTCTACTGGTAATATGAATTAAGTTGAAATTCACAAAATTGACGTAGCTAGCACCGAAGAAATATCTCCTATATTGAGGTCCATCACAACCTGATCAGTTTTGGCAGGAAATATATTCTAACTTACTAATGGAAACATCTCGTAACTTCATTTCAAATAAAACTTGTTCAACTCGATAATGATTTTGTCAAGGATTTTGCTAATCCTAAAACTTGGTGTTATAAAAGCATCAGACCTGGCCAAAAAACAGGTGAACCACAAGTAGTGGACATCCGTGCCATTCGGTACAATTACTTATCCTACAATCCAAGTCAAGCTAGATTTTGACTATGAATGGATCTAGAAAAGAGAAGCTTTGCTTTTCGTCAAACCTTTCACGCCAATCCTCATGCGGCACCAATACCTATAAAGTTATCGAACAAAAAGCAGAACAAAAAGCAGAGCAGATCTACAGAAAGCAGAACAAAAGACCTCCTTAATTCTCTGTTTCCTTTAAAAAAATGTTGTTGGGTAGCTTTACATAAATATTTTTCTCCATATTTTGCGATCATTTAACTCATATTGCCCAATGACATTTTTTTGTCAATCTTCTCATTTTACTTTTGAAGTGTTATAGTTTACGACAAAGAATATTTTACCTTATCTAAGAGATGTACAAATCTATCTTTCCTAAAAAAAAGGTCTCGTCTAGACCGACTTCGAAGTTCCTGGAAGTTGCAGCAAAACATGTTATTATTGGTAAACCCCGTAGTTAATGATTTACGTTGTTAATAAATCACTCTAAAAATTGACGTGACATTTGTTTTGCGAAATGTGAGGACGCTGTGTGGCGTAACTTTAGGAAAAAATAATAACCAAACCATAAGTTCGAACAGGCTTTACAAGCCTATAATACTACGTGTCACCTCACAAGACCGTGTCCTTGTCTATATCCCGAGCTGATGTCTGGGCTAGCATCAATTGTCTTTTTTATCTCACACTTTAAACCACTACTATACGTTCGTCATCAACCTTCAATTTACAGTAATTCCTGTCTACATCTTAAAAACTTTAGCTTTTTTGATTAATTTCATCTTGCTAGTTTGAGGGGTTATGTGTTTCTCCTTGTCCATAAATATATGGATACAATCACTGATTGGGGGACTTTTTTATGTCCATTTTTATTAAGCTTTGTTGTCGTAAAGTATGTTTTCCCGTAGAATAACACATTTCAAGCTAACTTATGGGCAGTGATGTTGCTTTTTTTGGTTGCGTTTACCCAGATGAATGCAAGGCGCTATGAGAATCTTCGATAATATGTTCGATGAGTCAACCGACACTCGCGAGAAAACACTTTCGCTGTCGGTTGGCAAGTGATCAACAATTAATAAGGCTCTGTGTCCCGCGTAGTAGGCTTGGTTAACTCTAGAATGAGTACTTTACTTTATAAATTTCTCAGATGAAATATGACAAATGATCTTTCTTTCAGTCAATTATTAAATATTTTTAAAAATCTAAGTAAACTAATAGACAAGAATTGGTTTCGTAATAGAATACGACAGAAAATAAATTAAACCAATGACAATATTTAAAATTTTAGAAGAACAGCATATTTAAGTTATAAAAAACAACAGTATTCATGAAAGTCTTTTATTGAAAAAAACAATAATAGTAAAGATTTTTCAGCATAACACGTGCGACTACTAGAGGTCCGTCTAACATGTAGGTACCTCCATCCATCACCATCCTGCGGGTGATATTGCAGAACTCTCACAGTAGGTGCCAATAAATGGCAAGCAGATGCCAATAATAACATCCATAAAGTTAGCAATAGCTTCACACCCTCTTTTACTGACTGGATAGTGAGCCTTACACCTTAACCGCAATAGTAAGTGCTCGTAATAATGGTATCTTCGAGAACGAACCAACAGCTCGGCCATGGTGGTAATTATACCACCACATTTCTCCATCTGGTGAACAGAAGAGCAAAACCTAGGACGGGTTTCATCATGTTTTTTTTATTTTTACACATTTAATTGAATAGATCTACGCAATGACATTAAAAAGACCTAGACACTTGACCTACAAAGATCCCTAAGCATTGCTCGACTAATCTAATTTTCCATATGTAAACTGCATTAGATGCAGAATAATTAACCATATTCAAGTAAGCTTGTACATACATAATGTATTAAGTAAGAATTGATTATTGACAGAGACACATTGTCCGAATTGGTACTGAATCATGTTTGGACGTTAGAGCATATTTTTAGTACTATATCACCATAATAATTACTAGCTGTTGCCATCGACTTGGTCCGCCTGAGCTTAGATTTGAAAATTGTTTTTTCCTTTGTACTTTTATTGATCCCATTTTAATGTTGATCAAAGATTCAAAACAATCCATCCAGCTCAGTGCAGTTTACATTGCTATTTGCAATTATTTTAACAAAAAAAGGTAAAATTTTGCATAAGTTGATTAGTATAGTAGGTGTATGTATATTATTTAAGATAGATATTCACAAATGATAAGTTATTAACAGGCAAAAGCCTCTTAGAAACCCGAGGGTAACAGGCTCAGAGTTCCAGAGCAGTTCGGGCAGTGCAGTTGCAGAGCATGCAGATGCACTGCCCTAATGCAAATACTGATATCAAGAGAGTCTTGGCTTCATGGGGGTAAAGCAGTGTGCCCCAACCAGCTTTTTAGAAGAATCACGGGATGGCCTATAGGTCAATGTGTATGCAAATAATTTTCAAAGTTCAGCTGGTAAAAAACTGGTAAGGTAAGTGGTTAGTTTCCATGACACATTCAACGTGTGTAACTGTCTTATGTTGTAACACTAAAGGGTTGTTAAGTCTCCGAATAATTTGTTTAGTACTAGATCGTTAATGTCTTGTGTATCAGCTTACCAGGTTGTACGTGAAAACTGACCCACAAAGTACAATGTGAGAATAAAAGCAAAGTTTTGAAAAAAACTATAACATCACTGATCGCCGGAAGCTCACATCAAATTACTATTGTTCTTTAATTTTCACCCACATGCGTTGAGTTCCCTCAGAACAGATTATTTTCTTCAATTATCTTCTTTTAGGTGACATGTTCAAATGAATAATATATAATAATAAACAAACAGTTATAAAATTCACATTTAACGTTTAAATATTAACCAATTATTTGCAACTTTGCCAAATTATTATGATATAAAGATAATATCTATCATGATATAAAGATAATCTAAAAGTGACATTATACTTGGCAATCAATAGAAAATAAAAATTAAAGATCTGAACAATTGAATATTGCTTTCAAATACTGTTTTTTACAAATAAGCAATTCAATTTACCTACTTAGAAGCTTGCCTGAATAGTATTAGAGCAAACAAAATAATTAATTTAACAATTGATTTCCAAATGAGAGTTAGGAAAATTTGGCAATTGCAATCAAACCAGAATTTCTTGATTCCAAACCGGTTGTCGCATACGGGCACATCCTTGCTATTTAAGACTGCCGAAATATGTGTCAGCATATGTGCTATTGACTTTTTCGTCTACAGTGTAGGGTTCAGCGGCTGCGTACCCTGGATGGCCGCAACCCTGCACCCTGTGCGCCGGCGCCGCTTTCCACGCGCGCGCGCCGCCCACCCGATATAAAAGCCTCTGTCGCCCATTCACCCGCCCGCAGTCAGTGCTCGAACGTTACAGTGACCACACAAGGACTTAGTTCAAACATGAATTCACGGTGTTTACTTGTGCTCGCCGCCGCCCTCGGCGTAGGTACGTACATTCAAATATTTAAGGTGCGCCCGCACTCCCTAGTGATACCAAGGATCGACATCAATCGACAATAGCAGATACTAGAGAAATTGCGGATACCGTGGTGTAATAGATTTTTGTGGCGACAAGTATGTAGGTGGCGAAATTTCGCGACCGAGATTGCGTGATGCATTTCTTGTATCAGGGAGAGACGTAGAACAACTTATGAGACAGTTGTGGAAAGCCGCTTTGTATTTGAAAACTTGCTAGCGACTACAAATTTTAAACACTATCGGGTTTTGCAACGAAACAAATTTAATGGTAAATGGATTTACCTGTTTTAACCAGTGTTTAAAATGTGTAGTGACAAATGCAGCAAGAAAGTTTACAATTTTGCTAGAAACCGTTTACTAGCAAATAAAATGTTAAGTACTAGTTGAAAAAGCTTTTTCTTTACGATACTACAGAAGTCAACTTCTAGAAAACTTCCTGGTACTCGTACTAGCAGACAATATGAATGTAAATTTGCACAATTTGCAAACCTAATTTTGCACTTGCCCCGAAAGCTTACTTGCATTATGTGGATAGGACTGATATTTTACACGTAACTTTATCTTGAAGTTAATCAGAGTGTTCAATCATGAATCTGATTTATGAATTGAAAGCTGGTTCAATCGCTAGAGAGCTTACTTACATTATGGCGGACACTTTCACTCGTTCGCTTATCACGGATTTTGCATGTTATTTTGTTATTTTATTTACTTTCAGTAAAATTGCTTCCGAGACAACATTATAGAAATTTGCCCCATTATCAGGAAGTGATATGTTATTCTCTACTCTAATTCAGCTTCTGATAAATATTTGTCATGTTACATTATCTGATACTCGTAACAGTTGCATTTATTTAACTGCCTTTGCAAGTAAATTCAACAAATACGATATTGGTCAATTTTTGTGTTAATTATAAAAATGATTACGTGTAAAAGTTAGTTTTCAATTGGTAGAGATTATAGTATACTAGAAGCAATATTCATTTTCAATAGTTACGCAATGAAGTATTTAAAAAATCCGTAATATTATGTTTTGCAAATTTTCAATTATGTGTAGAATATTTATGAGTCCGGTTGATTTAAATACAAGTTCACGTAAAGTTCCTTGTATGTATGTCTAACTTTTTATAATGAAATATTTTTTCTTCTTTGCTCTGCTCATTAAAAAGTCTGTTGTAATATCGTAGTATTTTTTAATCATTTCGTAATTGACTATTAGCATATTTTTCGTAACGAGCTTAGCCATGGCCCCGAGCGAGTGGGTTCAATTTCTAGGTTAACTTCGTAACATAACACGTCTTTTGTAATAATCGAATGGTTTGCAGTTAAAACTTTATTAGTGTTGAGACATAATATGATCTTGAAATACACGAAAGGCAAATATTATGTAAAAATATATCTGGTAGTTTGGTACTCCGTCACTGTCGTTTATTGGTATTCACAGCCACACTTACCTCTTTCTTTTTCGTTTTTTAACTGCAATACAATAATAATGGAAAAGAAACAGATGAAAAGGAACTAGATTCCGTCAAGGCTTTCAGAATTGAAGTCTTAAACATCGAGGCTGTTGAGAAACATGACCCAAAAACCATTTCAGTTCAATGACCCGAAGTTAAATGTGTACATCGTAATATACCTAATTGCAGTCAGCAACCTACTACAAAGCTCAGTAGTATTTAAATAATTATCAACCTTTTCTCATTGACATAAGACCGAAAATATTTAAGATAACTACGTCTACCTATGTCTGCAGGATGTTCGGCCTGTTCACTGACTGTTCGAGCTATACTCTATTGTTTAGAATTTCTAACACGTACCCGATTCTCACGAAGAACGACGACGTATGAGCTCCTTGCGCAAACGCAGAAATTTTCAATAATTCCCTTTTTCTCACATACGTTTGCGATCTATTGTTATCTACTAACAGCATTTTATATGAGGGTGCTAGTAGAATGATTAACAATTGTTTCCTCCATTTCTTATCAGTAAAACTGTTGTTATATGCAGTCGTCTTGGCACAAATTCCATGATAAATTTCTTATTTAGAATCAGCCTGTAATGACGCAATGAAACGACTTGAACAATTTCGTGAAATTATAATTCCATTGTCTGTCGGGTACATCTCCTTCGACGTTAACTGAACGCAGTCATCAATGTACTCATACTAGTGTATATGCTTTGTCGATTAAATATTCATTATGTTATTAGAGTGAGCGTGAAGGTATTCGATTAGCGAGGTCTGCGATGCGTGAGCGCATTACACGAGAAGAAAACACGGTGAAAATGAGCCGGCGTGCGCGTGCCGCTGTGATCTATGCGATTATGTCAATTTTAGTGTTGTAAAAAGTAGAAACTTAATAACAAGTCTCTTAGTCTTATCCCTCAGTTGTTATTGCCATGTATAACTAAATGGTTCTTAGAATTGAATATGGTTCAGTCTGAGTACAGGGAGCTGCATTGCGTAAATGTATTTTTTCCTTAACATTCCTAGTATCGAGATAGGAGTACTTAATAAAAGGGTAGCGTGCGCTATCACAAGAATTTGATTAAGAGCGACGAGTTCAAAGTTTTGTATTTGCAACTGGTCCCATGAGTCAATCAATCTCTGTCTATATCCAGAGATATGAACCCCTAACAAAGATTGTTAACATAAACTCTGCAATGTTCAAATTACGTAAAAAAGAGCTAAACTAGCTAAGATTTCTCAAATTTCACTTAATTTGGAGTGACACTTTAAAATTACAGTGTGTTATTATAGATTATCATTAGCTCTATTTAATGGCTACTCAAAGACATAAAAAATACTGAAATACTCCTGGATAACGTGTTTTGAAATAAAAGATCGTTTCTTCGAATAACATCTCCAGTACAGATTATGTAATAATATTCATAGTAGTCGTAAGTAAGAATTTGAATGAGGTAATTAGCAGGTCCGTACACAAAATAATTTTGTAACCACATAATTTTAATGAAATACTCAAAGATGTGAAGAAGCGCGTTAGCAACAAATGCAGATGTAAGGCACAACATTTTAATTGCGCTTTTTGAGTAATTGATATAATTATTTACGACTGTTGCTTATTTTAACCGCCGTGTTATTCGTATAATTAATATGCAAAAATATTTCTTTACTTACATAAAACTTTCTAGACTAGCTAACCAACGCGATTAACGATGTGTGTATATTTTTTAAATATACACACATTGTTGAACGCGTTGGTTAAGAGATTTGTATGTATTTACCAAAAAAATTTATAATCGACTAATCAATCAAATCGCTGACCTAAATTTCTCATAGCTCGGTAAAATATATTGGTTGCCAAGTTCATTTCTTGGCCCTACATCCTAGAATCCTGGTAAGGTAGTGTGTTGGTCGAGAAGCCACCTGATGTTTAAGATCTATCGGAATAGAGTCAAACTGTGGCGAAATCCTCGTTGCAAGCCAGCAATACAGGAGCCGGAGCGCCGGGATTCGTCACACAATATTTAGGGAGCAGATGTAGTTGTGGAATAGTTAATAAAAGATCAGCCAATCCAGTGACTTGTTTATTACATAGGGTAAAAGTATAGGTAGGAAAGAAGAACCCGATACAAGGGTTCCTGTTACTTATAACTGTTTACAATAATTGGTTATTTAAAGTATTTAAAAATACACCATCACGTAAGTTAAACTTAAACTGGTAATCTGGTAAAATGCTCACAAGCAGTTTTCAGTACGATAGTTTTAGTAGGACTCACTCAAAATGCTGAACAGCGAACGTGGAACGAAAAAATAAATGTTGAAAGGACAGGTACAGAATACTATTGATAGCCAGTAAGTTAAACTATGAAGTTTTCAGCCATCGTGGAGGTTCTAACGTCCACGAGACTAGAACGAAACGGCATCGTTACAAAACTACTTTTAGAAAACGTATTGATTAAGCTTTTACAATCTAATTCCGTAGTACGTAATATATTTAAAGATGGCAGAGCCTTTTCCCACCTATGGCGCAGTATATCTGTTAATCAACTTACTTTGTTACTACAATAAAAACACCTTAACAATGATCCAAATCAGACGTCTGTCTGTTAATCAGATTATTCATGTCTGACATATCCATTAGTAAGTTCTCGCAACCAGCTCAATAGAAACTTGACAACTGACAAAGATAAGTTGCTTAGTCCAATTGTTACCACAAGTATGATTGGTGATTACAAATCTGAGCAAGGTTCAAATAATCCGAAACATAATTCGCTTAAAATCGAATCCCGAGATCAACAATCTGGGCGAGTACCATAACATTGTAAGTGTGCAAATAATATTATTTCTTATTTATAAAGAGTACCTACCTACGAGAATGTTTTACAGCTTATTGATGGAGTGCAAGAACATAATTCACTTCCACTTTCCTTACAAAGATAATATGATTAAGGTCATATTAATTATGTGAGAGGTCATTCGTTAACGGAAATGCATTCATAATTAACGTGCTCGCTTTGCTTCTCCTTGCCTCGGCACAATGCACCGGAAGTCTTGTGCACAAAAATAACAATGATATCTCACAAAACAACTTCTGCAATTCACAAATTCTAGTAACAATACTTCATTAATACTCACAACAAAACTAGTCTCAAAATAGTCTACGATTAGTCTATGCGTTTCGTCAAAGAAATAGTAAACATAATCAGAAATTGAAAATATGATTATATGAAGAGAACTGTTAAAGTTTAATTAACTAATTGTTTGAATGTTTTAAACTTGTGTTGTCATAAGCAACAGTTATTAAAAAAAAGTATTTTTGCCAGTGGCACCTAATTTAAGGCCATTTATAAGTACTCAGTACATCGAGGTCAACATTTTAAATACAGGTTTAAAAAGGATGTACCTAAATTCCGCTTTTGACCTCATATTTCCTCATAACTTTTTAACCATTTTGCCTTAAGAGTATATTAAAGTTAAGTCCAATTGCTGTACTATATTTGAGTGTGTCTCTCGTGTTCTATGATCACGTTTGAATGAGATTACGTACTAAGTAGTCGATTCGTGTAAGTGTACACAATTTACTGGATAAAACAGCATTTATTCTAACAAAAATGGCGTTATTGACACCGAATGCACTCGATCGTGTAAGGTTAAGACGAGTTGAACCCTTAAGTATCGCAAGTAGATCCATGTATCTGACGGTGATTGTCTGGCCTTCGCCGGCGACGGTGACTCTTGGTCTTGTCCCTTGCATTGTATTTTTTTTTAAAGACATCGTTTACCGGCTACCGAGGTTATACTCTGAACATTTTTGCTTGTGAGTATCGATTTGCACGAGGAAAAGGGTATTTGTTTTGCCATAAAAATCCTTTTTGAACGTGTGCGCTAATAATAAATGATTTGAAGAACCCATTTAAACTTTATAAGGAGGCGTTCAGTGAGGTTATTTTTACCACTTCGACAGCAATAAAAGGGTTTCAATTGTGATTACTTCTGCTATAGGAGTTGTTAAACCTCCAGTAGCTAAACTTATTACCTATAAATTGGATCAAATCGCGAGCTAGTCAATCTATTTTTATGTTTTTTTTTTAAATTGGTAGTGTGTTCATTTTCATTCAAATACTTGCTTGTCTCATCCAATACATCTCTATTAAATGCGTGGGCTCTGATGATTCTATTATAAACGCGTTATCACGGATCAATGTGTCAAATTGCCAGTTGTGTAAGTGTTACGCGACGTCTGCGTCCGCGCACCTGTCGACGACATGAATTTGTATTGCTGCTCAATTGGTTATGTCATGTCACTTGCTTACTGAGTGGACGATAAATGTCAGTAGGTATTGGTGTAGTTTTCTCACTGCGTAAAAAGGAGACATCTTTGTATATTTCTAATAGCGAATAATTGTATATAACTTTATAACCTAGACTAGATGTTCAATCTAAAAATGTATGAGATCGATTAAGAGTTCAAAAACCTCTGGTATAATCAGAAGATGTACCACAGACCGAAACTAGTCAATCCTAATCATATCTTTTTTTGAGGTTAATGAATTATGTCCTTATATTTTCAACAAATACCTTGTTTTATCTAATACATTTTCTAACTAAAAATTATTATTTAGACGGGACAAGATGATGAAGAATAAATAAAAGCCATAAAGTTTAATTAATATCATTCTTCTTCTAAAAATAGACATATAAGGCCGTTAAAATGGGTTCTTCTCAAACGAACTTTCACCGAGCGTGTGTTTAACAATAGTTATCTAATACTTTTTTCAATGTTACGTCAGGCCAGCCGTGTCAGCCGTTGATCACAATTAAAGAAATTATCTCGACGCTATTGCGTGTAGTTTTTTGTGTAGCTTTCTTTGAAATTATGCCGTTGATGGATGAAAGCGATCGCAGTGACGGCAATAACCGAGATGCTATTTAGTAAAATTGCTTTAGTTCTAACGATTTTGTACTGCAGCGTACGAGTAATGGAAGATATAAGTTTTTATCATTTCACTTGAGGTAACGAAAAAGCAGCTTAAAATACTGTGTGCGTTTAGCTTCCAATTACATTTATTGTTAACTAGCGGCCCTGACAAACTTCATTCTGTCAAAAGTTATTGGCAAATGCTTGACAGCTTTGAACATTTAGTATGGAGAAAGTTTTTGCTTTTCTTTATTTTTTTGTCAATTTCTCAATATTTTTAATACTTATTAACCTATTCCCGATGTAGACAAATCCAAAAACATAAAAATCATAAAAATCGGTCTACCCGTTCTTGAGTTATAAGTGGTGCAACTAACACGACTTTCTTTTATTTAATATAGATTTGATGCTATTGAATAGATATCATATTTTTATTGACGCATTTATTACAGTATAAACCGTTGATAAAATTTATTACCAATAACATTTGACATTTATTTATTTTAATTTAATGCTAAAATAATGTAGTCTATCTCTTATGATGACACATTGCAGTTTCGCAAAGGATTCTGCAACCAAATGAAACGTGGCATGTTGCTTCAAGGTAACTTAAAAAGCAACCTCATTTTAATACAAGTAAATATTAGATGCAAAAATATGCAGTGATCATTTAGCAGATTTAACATCAATTTGAATATTAGTGGATTAAAATTGAATGTGGACTGATAAAGGTTAGGTTGCACAATAGGCGCGGGCGCATCGAAAGCGAAAGTTCCGCCCACGGGCTGTAGGTCAGCTCTTGAGGCTTTCACACGTGTTACTTAACGATTACAACCTTTTTCTTACTTAATGTTTATGTAATATTGATGTATCCGATTTAAAACAGTCACGATTATGCTAAAAGCATCGGCTTACTTAGATTACACAAAAAGTGCCTTGTTTTTGTGCGTGCATATCGTAATTTTAATCTACGATTGACTTATTACGTAAAAGATTAAAATATAATTTCGTGTTTTTTTATTTCCACCAATTCTCAACATACTAGAAACAGTAGTATACCATCATAGTATCTAGAATCAAAAATCAAAATCCTCAAACGACATGTCAAAATGAACCGAAATTACTTCTCCGAGACCATAACCTCGTTTACAATGGTTCTGCGAGTAGGAACATGCTTCAAACTAGCACTTCCATAATCCACTAACCCCGAAACATAATACCGACCCAAAGCGCATTGTTACGTAACGCACATGAGTATGTTATGACAGGGCGGTACGAATCTATAATTATGTCATGCGCACCTTCCCAGGGCACTCTTGCGCAAAGCACTGGATCCGATGACATCGATTCGAGTGAGCATGGCACACTGGGCTACCAGAGATGCAGTGTATGTCACGTGAAATGGAGAGTGTTAGGTATATGTTGTAATCCAATTGATTCATAACTTGAAAAGCCTTCAGTCACAGTTCTATTAGATGTTGCGGAGTGCTAATTCATTTTTAAGACACACGTGAGCAGTAAAACTACTTGGTATTGTATTGTTTTTTTTTATTAAAAAACTGATTTTGCAAACTCGTTTTACATAAAACCAATCTTTTTTAATAATTTGGTAACAATGTATGGACAAATGGAACACTTAATTGTCGCTCTAATTGTATCAAGGAATGTGTTGAAATGCGATGATAACCATAGATAAGTTGGCTATTACTCGCTGGTTAATGCCTAACAGGGTAGAATAATCGCTTTAGATTGTTTTCAAGCGATAATTGACCAAGTAAAACTAGATGGCTGATCGCGTTAATTAACAAGCAAATAAAGTTTCAAAAGTGTTGATACAAAAACAAAATCAGAATGGATAAATAAATTTGCAGTATCAACAACGTTACTTCATTTTCGAGCGATTTGTAAGTATCTTTATCATTTTGGGTATCAGTATGGTTTCCTTTAAACAATAGTGAACATATAAGGGTTAAATTAAGAAAAATGTGAAAGTGTTTGTGTTATTGCATTCGTATTTATTGATAATGTAACTGATACAATACAATTAAGTAATCATAATATACAATACAATTTTACTTTTCTCGTAAAGAAAACGAGTTTGTTCAATAATTGGTTAACAATCATGCCATTAAATAACACGCAAAGTCCGATCGGCTTCAAAATGATTTCTCTTTTTAATACTAACAAACTACTGAAGTAACAGTTAATATGAAACACTTACTTTTCTATAAAGTTTCGTTATAGTTGTTAGATCGTTTCGCGATCCTCTTATGTGTTTTCGTAGTCATTAGATACCATTGAAGTAATACAATCTGATGGGACCTCACATTGATACTACCAATTTAGTAACGTAATCTTTGACACATAGTTAAAACATTTTATTTATTTTGAAAAATGGGTTATAGATCCTTATCTGATTTTGAAGATTACAGCTCATTAAAACATTTTGTAACTAAGTGGCTACTCAATAGAGCAGGACAACCTAAAATCAATGCTCATGACGATTACATAAAGTAATTAAAGACGCTTTCGTCGCAATATGTGTTTAGTTTAGTAATGACTGCTCAGTCAGCTACGCTTGGATAATCAGTACAGAGAAGCTTATGAAATGCGGTTAAAATTTATGTGTTTACCTTCATCTAAAGTTGCGTCTTTAGAAGTGTAGATCGTGCCTATATTTACGTTTGAAGAACTATAATTGAGATAACTTTTGTCATAAATAGATCCGTAGACAGCAGCAAGTTGCATTAAACATTCTGGAAGAGAGAGCGGTTGCGCCACGCGGATGAGGCTTTCCAGTTTTGCGCTCAAATGTCACCGGCCACTGTGCCACTGGCACATATGTTGGGTGACTTAACGTGACATAACTTACGCGAACCGGTGTGCCTTTAATAAATATTGACATTACTTAGCATGTTTGCTACAAAAAATAACCTTTTATGGCTATTGATAAGACTTTTAAACCAAAAAAATATTTCACTTTTAGATTCATTTAAGTTAGTTTACCAGAGCTTGAACTTTCATAAAACAGCTGAACACTCTATGTAAATACCGACACTAAACTTAGCTCTTACCAAACCTGAAATGTATGGTTATTTTGGTTAACGTAAGTTCTACATTTTGATTCAAGTTTAGCAGTGTTATGTTATTTACAAGTCACTTTACATTAAAGCACAAATTTCATAAGAGCTTAACAATTTTATTAAGAGTTTGCTACCCAAATTGAAATGAGGTATTCGAAAAACTCCGTCATTACAGAAAGATTATAAGGCTTAGTTACTACGCGGAAACTAGATTCCCATGTTGTAATGCAGTAGCAAAACTCGCAACCGAATGGATTGCCATCACAACAAAGAAAGTCTGAACACCTGCACAATTAGACAATACCACAGCTAATGGGCCAAAAGGCGGTGACAACTGCACTCCTTGCTCAACCGCAGCATTCCTCGGAGAAAGAGCGGCCCTGCCCCAGATCGGTGCTTGCAAAACCGCTATAAACGCGCTTGGCAAGAACCATGCACCATTTTGAAATTTCAATTAAAGTCAAGAGGATTCATGACATTTCCTCATCTGGGGTATCATTCGCGAAACTAACAACTCGTTGTTCGTAACATAGCTTAGTGGAAGGTAGGCGGACGACCTTATAAAGGTCGCGGCAATTTGGTGTTGTTTGAGGCTGCTCATAATGCCAAATATCTGAGATAGTGTAGCCGGGTACATCTGAAATTGCTGAGGTCGCTAATTACCGATTAATTGAACATCTATCTATAAAAGAAACCTTTCCACCTATATTAATACCAAAGAATAATTTGTTAACTATTGCTGCGAAGAAATTAATCAAAACGCAATTATTTTATCCTAATATTACCGGTATAATAAACCAAATTTTAACTGCAAATATCAATGTGAATGGAAAGTATTATAATTATGTTCTTCATATAAAATTGTTGAACAACCTTTGGAGTACATTATTTTACACAAATTGACAATCGAAACAAGTAAAAGTCCTATACTCGTAAATGTTTTATTGCCACTGCAATCGCCAAAATCGCACACAGCGTTTAGGTTGAGAAATAGATGTTAAGATATAATCGATTAGCCTTTCACGGTGCTAAAGCAATCGTATAATCTCATATATTTGGGCTTCGCAAGCATTAGTTGCGTATTTTATTAAGTATTCCAAGGTAAATACAGTGAAACAGTCCACGAGTTGTCTCTTACTTGAAACCTCTTTAACAAAGTTGAGTAAATACATCGCTTTCCTCAACAGGCTCATTTTTAATTTTTCCAAGTTCCTTCAGTCCATGAAAGAATTGCATTCTAAACTTAAATTTCTTTCACAGCTGTCGGCCAGGAGTCCTTCAAATGTCCCGACGACTTCGGCTTCTACCCCCACCACATCTCCTGCGACAAGTACTGGAAGTGTGACAACGGCGCTGCTGAGCTGAAGACCTGCGGCAACGGTCTGGCCTTCGACGCCACCGACTCCAAATACCTCACCGAAAACTGCGACTACCTCCACAACGTTGAGTGCGGCGAAAGGACACAGCTTGGTGAGGATTTTATGAATAGTACCCTCGAACAATGTTGATCGTAAAAACCAAGTCCACTTGACAATGAAGACGTGGTCTATTTAAGTTTGTGATAACGAACATTCAGCCATTTAGTTAAGGAGAAATCTCTGCTTCTTTCTCAGTGTCAGTCTGTTGTCTTTTAAGTCGACAATATTTTATGTTCCGTGCAGTATTTACTGAAACGTATTCCTCAGAAAGCTCATTCGGTTGTTCTATTACAATCTTCTGAGGATCATGAAGTCGTGCCAAAGACATCCTTGAATATTGCATCTGAGCGGTGCACATTCTGCAATGGTATCCTGGTTACTTCCCTCCGCAGATATATCACAATCAATTCACACGAATAGTTTCGTAACTTACTTAACCGTTCAATTCTTCCACATACTTTTTACTAGATAACGTATTGATTTTCATATTGATTGCCATAGGTCATGAATAATGATAAAGGCATCACAAATGCCACATGTGTTTAACGTGATAGCAACAGTGGAAAATATCACGTAGTCAAGTCAGATTTACATAATAGAATTCGCGAAACGAAACCAGGATGTGAACAGAAGGTCACTAGACCAATATACACTAAATAACAGTAGGTAAAGATAGCGAATAGGTTTATTAGATGTGATATATGTAGATTATTTTTCAATTTTTTAAAGCAGCTCACCTTGAACTAGAGCCACTTCTGAGTTTCCTTGTCGATGTCATTTAAAACTTGTCGCATTTTTTGTGAGTCGTCTCTCAAACTTTTATGAGGATATTCGTAGAATGTTCTTCCTTTACTGGGTGATTAGATTAGTTATGCAACCAGTTTTTATTAAACCTGAATGATAAATGGTTGTTACAAGGAAAATTTTTTTCTAGGAATATGTAAGCAAGTATTAGTTCACCAAGATGATTTATTGATACATTTTTAGTGTAAACAAAGTTTCATGCAATGACTTTCCAATTATTAATATTTATATATTAACAATACATGTAGCTGAACTTTAATTGGCGTGTTTACTTTTAATATGTAGATAACGCTCAGTGTTTATAAAGAAGTTTAAAACCGGAAAATGTTAAGACCTGGTAAAGATTTGGTTACGCTTTCAATATAAACCTTTGGCCTGCAGTTTGTGCATCAATATCAAGTGACTTTTCATGAATAATATTAGAACCCATTTGTGCATCAAAAGCGTAAAAATCATTCTTAAACTTGATAAACACACACTTGGCACATCAAAGGGATTATTTGTGCCCTTTACGATATTTTTCAAACATCTTTTATACGTGTTTAAAATCTTAAGCATTCTAGTTACAAAAAAACTTGTATCATACATTACACCATGCACTAAATAATCTGCAACTTCTTGAATGGGTGAATAAAATGGTTATACTTATGACCTATTTTTCCATACAGAGCCGCCAATCACCACCCCCCACTGCTCTCGGCTGTACGGTATCTTCCCTGACGAAGCCAAGTGCGACGTCTTCTGGAACTGCTGGAATGGCGAAGCTTCCCGGTACCAGTGCAGCCCCGGCCTGGCCTACGACAGGGAATCCCGTGTGTGCATGTGGGCCGACCAGGTGCCAGAGTGCAGGAATGAGGGTATGTTGGATATGAGTAGTAGCAGTAGCTTTTTTCTTAAAGCGGTATCCTCATTTTTTTACAGCCATTTTTTCCCTCATTTTGTACCCCATTCTTTTTTACTTGTAATTTTCTCGGTTGAAAGGCCCGGAGCCTAATGCCTCATGAAACCTAGCCACTACTTACAAATTTAAAAATTACTTGTACATTTTCTAGCCAACATTTTTTTAAAAGCCTAGTACACATGGACTTAATTTGACTATGTACATTTCACAACGAGAACATTGTATACGTCTTCAACTTAATTCCTGCTCAGCATATCAAATACTCACTGGTTGCTCCTTCCGTAACATCCACTAACGTAACCCTTTCTGGTGTTTCGCAGAAGTTGCGAATGGTTTCTCTTGCCCCGCCCCCGGTGAGGTGTCCAACGCTGGATCGTTCAGCCGTCACGCCCACCCTGAAGACTGCCGCAAATACTACATCTGCTTAGAGGGTGTTGCCCGCGAGTACGGATGCCCCATCGGCACCGTCTTCAAGATCGGAGACTCTGACGGCACTGGCAACTGCGAAGACCCCGAAGATGTTCCCGGATGGTGAGTTCTATTCCTTATTTTGACACTCACTCTTCACTTGAGGTTGATTTCTCTTGGGACACTTTTCTGACAAACTAATATAATTTGGGCATTAATATATTTAGTTGAGTACAAAAAAATTCTAAAAGAAATTCTATTCAGCGTCCTTGAAAAGGAGTTCAACCATCTTTTACTCTACCCATAAATACTGACTGAGCAACATTTACAATAAAGTTCTCTTCCAAACTCACTGGTTGAATATCAGTGGTTCTGTGGTGTTTAATCAACTCTTGTGGTACTTTTAACACTCTTTTGTCAAGTCTACTGGAATACCATTAACATAAAAAAATACACTGTTGTTTTTTATATTTTTTCTTTCTCTTTCACTCTTTTTGGCACATTACATGTTTTATGTTTGGAAATTGCAAAGGGTTGTATTTCCAATTTACTCTAGACTTAATTTGAAAATAGGGAAAACAATGGTATTCCAAATCGACAGGGCTTTCAATATCTTAAGGTCCGTAACCACTCCCACACAACCAATGTCGTCCCTGTGACTAACAATACTCCAGCACCACACACATTCCAACACTGCACTCAAGTGTCATACTCAGCCTCGGCACAGTACTATACTATAGGTAGACTGGTATAGCCAAAGCTCGCCCACCTAAATACTTATCAGCAAGTATGCGGTTCGGAGCCTTGCACGCTTGCGACATATTTAGGTCAGTACTTAAATTAACATGACTTAAGGTAAATTCTACGGTTACATAATGTGTGGAGATATGAAGGACCGTGGTCATTGCCGGCATGGATGGATATGGTAATGACCGTTTGTGTGTCAGTAACTGTAGTTTAAAGACGTATTTTTAAAAAGTTGTTCATTAAAACTAATACATTATTTCATATGCTAAACGAATGTTGAATGTAACTGATCGTAGAACATTGTTGTAGACAAACAAAGCTTTTATTTGAACAATGATAAAACTTTCGAAACGCGTACCTCCGTTTCTGTCATGGTCCGAATCCGTTCCACAATCAAATCACATTCGGTTCAATAAAGATTCGCACAATCACCACATAGATTGCCAGGAACTTCGTATTCTGTTTTTTTGCAAGCGCTCCGAATCGTTCGAGAAAAACAAACGTTAGATAAGACCATTAGAAAAGCGAACGGATATTATCCAGTTGTTTCAAGGCAGTTCACTAGTTACACAATTCCCTCAGTTAGCTACAACGTAGTAAAAGTTGCTAGAAATTGTAATATGTCCGCGAGGTAGACAATGTACGTAGAGTTAAGACTAGTAGAAGCGGCAGGCAGTAAGGTGCCCGTACATTTTCAGCGAGGACTACTACGGAGACTTGGATCTGAAGACCATCCGCAAGAGCGAGCTCCTGGCTGGCTTCAACCAAGATGGCCCCCGTGCTCCACCCAAGCAGCTCAAACCTCGCCCTCAGAAGGAGAACTAAACTCTTTCCCCCACCTTACCTATTAATACTCACATAGTTATCTAAAAGCAAAACTTTTTCGCACCGAAAGCAATAACTGCACAGAACACTGCCAAGTTATAGAAGTGTTTCTTTTCGGTGTGCAAAATTTTTGTTCCAGGTTCAAATTTAAAATTCGAATTTGGTGAGGAGTTTGTATTCGTTTCTAGTTGCCAAATACTTTTCGTTGTAGCCTTTTTTTAAAGCAGTTTCAAGAGGCAGGTTAGGAAATTAGTAGAAATCATACAGCGATAGAAATATTTATTTTTGTAATATTGTATCATAGTATTGATAGAGTTCTGAAGAATCAAAACAGGATTAATGTACCCCGACAATAAAGATGTACGATGATATAATAGAGGTGTGTGCCTAATGGTAGGAAGTACATGATAAGCAGGTTTGCATTTAATCGTAGCTCTGTGTAAAAGTAGAAACCATCGTTGTTCCAATTGATTCCAATAGTAATACCCATGACCTTGTAAATATTTTTTGTACTGAATTATTTCGCTGCGACTGAGTGTTGTTGTTTGATAGAAACTGTAATACTTAAGTTTTATTTTTAGTGATAAAATAAACAAAAATATAAAAATTTAATATTGTGTGTTATTCTGTAAGTAATTGCACTATGCACAGTTTCCCTAACAATACTTTCACGACCACTCTGTTTCCTTTTGATTGCATTCACTTTCTAATAACAATATAATCTTCTTGGTCTGTCTTTAAATAATTTTCTTCTAATACTACTATGAGCGGTTTAGTAACAGTCGATGGACTGTGACGGCGAAACTTTCCTTGGGTTAACAGGTACGTTTACTTTTATAACATATATTCAAAAGTCAAACTGCGTCATAACACTAATAATAACTATAAATAATTTATTAAAACGTTATTTATTTTGAGTAAAAATTTGTTTGTAAATGGTTTTTTTTTAATTTGGGACGTAATTTATATAGCAAGAAACATCTTTCAAGATTAAAAAAAAAACAAAATTAATTTTATCCTCTTATACTGTTTCTTACTTTGAAAGATTATTTTAAATGTAATAATTTTCCAAACAATTTTAGTAGTTTTTTAAAATCAATATTTCCTCTGCGTATTTCTTGCATGATACTTGAATATCTCTTAATATTTACAGCGAGGATTACTACGGCGACGTAGACCTGAAGGCTTTGAAGAAGCTGGGATTCTGAATGACAAGGAGCGACTCCAAGGACAGACTGAAATTCAACCTTTATGACTTGATTTAAAGCCCTCTTCAGAATGGGTTAGAACAGCAAGGACTTTATTTATATTTATTTCCTTTTCGTAGCATTTTGAACCTAGAATTTTGAGTCAGGGAGCGCAGAAGTTCTCGCTATTGATTATTAGGATGAAAGCAAAGTGGCTTTGGATTTGCTTTAAATGTTTGAAATAT
This sequence comes from Udea olivalis, assembly GCA_947369235.1. Taxonomy (NCBI): domain Eukaryota; kingdom Metazoa; phylum Arthropoda; class Insecta; order Lepidoptera; family Crambidae; genus Udea; species Udea olivalis. The sequence goes on from OX376342.1 coordinate 5,545,390, forward strand.
TGTATTTAATTTTCTATACTATAATTTGTTTGAGAGTTTTGAACGGATCTGTCCGAAGAGGCGCTCGAGTTTTGAAAGCGAAGTGACTCTTACCCTTTAACGTCACTTGAAGTAAAGTACTGGGAAGTACCAGTTTGAAGGCTTTTTAACTTTGATAAACTTTTGAGAACTTTGGGGTGCAAATCACAAAGCGCTGCCATTTAAAAGTCAACACAAATTAATTCTTGGCCACACTGACCGAGTTCACAAGTATCGTCAAAATTGCCATTTTTTTCACTCAAAATTCTCTTTTACTTTACTTGAAGTTTAGTCCACTTTTTCAAAAAAATTGCTGTTGCCAAAAACTTCTCAGAGATTATTCGACGTGGCACCAACGTTTCATGTTGGTGTCATGCCGAAACGTATGTTGTTTAGTCATAAAAATAAGGATAAGTTAGCTCGTAAGCCTTTTTAAATGTGGATTTATGTAAATAAAGCTTTTATAATTTAGTTGTTTTTTTTTAATTGCTTATTCAGATATAAGGAATCGGGAATAAAACGCAGCTGAGATATTTTTTCTACTTAGTTTATTTTTATGAAAGTTAATGCAAATATTAGCATTGATACTTGTAATCATGTGTGTCTCCTTCAGATAGAATCATTTGAATGTTGCAGTTTTAGTCTACATTGTTCAGTATTAATAAAAAGGCAGTTCATGTTTTTGTGGTCACAAATAAAGCAGACAGCGATAAACGTTTAAATTTGTCAAAAATAATATGAGTTTAAAGTTATTATCTATTTATTATTCTTGATACAACTCACAGTCTTGTTAGCTGTTTTAGCTGAAAACAGTCTAGGGTATTTGGCTACAAGGTATAACACACATGATATTACATAAACAGGCGTAAAGTTTTCCTTATTAAGATGACTTAACTTCGGCAAGATTGTTCAACTTCAAATAGCGAACGGCGTCCTGGGGAGACATTATTGCCAAGGGCGTCGCAAAATCTGGAATTAAAACAGAAACACATGATTTCACATTCCTTTTTTAAATTATTAAGAATTTTACATTTTGAAAAAACTTTGACACAATAAGGTATCTCAGTTCTTTAGAAACGTGTATGCAGCCATTTATACATCATCAAGTTTGGTGTCACAGCCTAAAACTGACGTGCACTAAGCAAATCCTTCAAAACATGAGCCTATCAGGATTTTACAGAAAGCATTAATCTGAAAATATGCCTAGAATCCGCTTCAAAAGACACATGCCATCGTGCAAGATTGCAGTTTGGCTACTCATCCAAATATCAAAAATAGAAAACAATAATTTGACTCAGCCTGAGTAAGTATTCAAACATATGAAGAGTCAAACACAAATCAATCTGCACATTATCATAAAGGAATGAAAAAAAAAATCAGACGAAAAGAAAAGACTTTTCACGACGATGTTACGACGTCAGTTCTCATGCCATTAGGCGCAAAAATAAAAATGTTTTCTACAAAAATAGTAGAATCATATTCAAAATAGATTTAATTAAAGCTGCATTTTAGATTGACCGATTTTGTTACTCGTTCAGAAATCGACTATTATTATGCTTTTGCTCAGAAGAAAGCTACTCACACTTCCTCGAGCGTTTTCAAATGCAACGTAGTGTGGCAAGTCCACCATTTTTCTAGATTTATTCTTCGCAATATTACAATTTATACCTCGAATACGAGTACACTTTAAATTAAGTAACTAACGTGATTACAAAAAAAGAAGATATACTTACTGTGACTGTTATATATAGAATTCTGCATAAAAATAGCATTTCCATCTGACAGGTTTGGGTTGAACTGGAATCCTGGAGCTTCGCCCTCCTCAGGTTTAGTTACTCCACCCGGGATCCTGTCTATCGGTCCATCAATGATGTTTTGTATTGGCAGACTCGGTATCGCAGGCAAGTTCGCAATGGACCCAGGTCTGCTAGGTCGTGGGAACAAATTAACTGGTCTGTGGGAGGGAAATACGGGGATGTCGGTAGGCTGTGGGGAGATAGGCTGCTCTGGACTGGGCTGCATGGGGCTCGGTTGCGAAGGACTGGGCTGCATGGGGCTCAGTGGTGGAGGACTGGGCAGTGGAATACTTGGAGGCGGCATGTGTGTTGCAGTGGTAGAGCAGTCAACAAGTTCTGGGTAGTCGCAGACTCCGAATTTCTGGAAAGTAGAGTAATAGGTGGGTAAATGAGCAGAGTAATAGGTGGGTAAATTAATGAAAAAAATATATATTAAGAATCACTACATAGTATAAAACAAAGTCGCTTCCCGCTGTCTTGCTAAGATCTTAAAAACTACGCAACGGATTTTAATGCGTGTTTTTTTAACGCCAATCTGACCCCATAAAAATCATAATATTTGGGGATTGTTACCAGACGCTGAGAAAGTGTTACTAATGGTGCCTTCAAATTAGACGCATCAAGAAGCGTTGCTGGCCGCGCCTCTGCTAATTTTCATATCATAAATATGATGTCCACGTGTTAAGACAGTGGCGCTACAGTGCTGCAGTGGTGTGAAAGTGGCCCTGCGACAAAATATTGCATCAAAATTCAATATTTATGAGTAGTGATGCCACTGCAGCGCTTATTAAAGCGTTTAATTTGAAGGCACTCTAAAACAAAACAGTTGTGACATTAAATTATCATCACTACTAGCAGAGATTAAAAAGTCCAATGCTAAACATGATCTCTAAATATTTTTATGAGTGACTTGTTGTGTGGGTGCAGTAACTGAAATCAAGTGACCTTAATCAGATCGTCAAACAAATGCAACGCCTTTTTTAATACCAATTAGAAATTCTGGCCAACACTTATTTTTGTAGGTACTTTTCACAATTATTAGCATTAGTGATAAAATAATCGTTAACATTTTGAACCAAACAATGAAAGACCTTTAAAATTTAAAATCTGTGCATATCTAAAGGTTAATGTATTTTTAAATTTAGTAATAGAAGATTGTTCGTAGGTGAAAGGTGTTAAACTTTTGATGATTCTTTGTTTACCACATTGACAAGCAATACTATAATGTACAGGATGATCATTTCTGAACTACTCAAGGTAGTTAGAAATGTATGGTAAAATTGGTTTTTGAATTTGAAATATTTTTTATTAGCCAGCAAAAGTGGCTTGTAGCTCTATGTCTTTTACTGGAACGTGAAACAGTAGGTACATTATTAAAATGAATTAATGATATATCAATGTGTCATGGATTGCTGCAGAATGCGGATGGCAAAACGCGTCGAGGTCAACGAGGCACTCACCGACGATTTTTTTGACGATAAACATTTTTAATCTTTCACACAAAAAATAATATGATATATTGGCAAGTATAGTAAACCAGAATATTCCAATTTCAATTTATTTATTGCAAACCATAATGTAGGTAGGTACACAAGATAGTATTGAAGGTAAGTATCAATTATGGACCCTGTAGGGCGCTGCAAATGTAGGAAACAGAGAGATAAATATTAAAATTAACTTAATGACTAAATTATCATAGGAACATGCATCAGTCACATTAATCAATATCACATTTATACATTTTCGAAAAATTTCAACATGTATTTTGAATTATTATTATAAATATTGATTTTTTTTATTTTAATATTATAATTATATATATTACGTATATTATATTTATGTTAGTATCTATTTATTTAGTATATTTGATCTGTTTCATATTCTTCAATATCATAATAACATTTTAAAAGCAATAATTCCTTTAAACCAAGTTCAAACTTTTTATCGTCCGGTTCATCTGCTATTTTTCGAGGCAACTTGTTATATACCATAATAGACATAATGTATGTACTGGAAGAGATGAGTTGAAGGCGACAGGACGGAAGAACTTATTTGGTTTTATGCCATAAGGAATATTTGGACGGTAAATCTTCGCGTTTTGTGTAAAACTTTTCGTAGTGTCGCACAAACTTACAAGTCTCCAGTATATTAGTCTTGGTCTTGGTATTCGTTTATTAGTCTTGGAACATACAACAAACAAACGTTTCGTTGTCCAGGGCAGTTTTCGATCCCAAGGTTCTCGGCGTCATAGGCAGGTAATTTACCCATTGCGCTAACAAAGTAAAAACTGGAATAAAGAGACTTCAGTCTGTGTAACTTTGTTTGGCCCGTTACGTGCAGTGGTCACGATCGCCTATTAAACATAGAGGTTTATACGAGTGGGTTCAATTCCGTCAGCGGCACAAATATCTGTCGATGAAACAGATATTTTTGGGATTACTGCGTTTTACTTTTGTTGTCTCTGGTTTATATAACAGAAAAAAAATACTAGGGACCATATCGCGGGCTTCAAGCCATAGGGGCGTAGCGTATAAGCAATGCCCCTACTTTGCAGGATGCGAAAAGTACTTAAGGCTATGCTTTCCCGAGTTTGTCAATATTTGATCGACTTTGTTTGAAGATAACTACTAAATTAAAAGATATTTTAGCAAATTAAATTGTACGGGTTCTTTATCTAGGGCGACAAATTTTCCCAAACACGATATAGCATAATTTCACCTATTAAAAAAATATATAAGTAGGTACGTCGACGATTTTTTGTTTTACTTTCTAATATTCATTTTTATCATTTGCACTTATAAAATATATAGGTATATATATATACATAGATAGGTATCTGTGTATTCCAGGTCGACAACTTTTAAAACTTTTTATTTTGTCTAATGTTATTTCATAATAAATTCATTACACGAAAACCGCCAAGGAAGCCGCGGCGTTATTCCGTTCGCGCAGAACTAATCAGTGGCTCACGGAATGCTCTATCGGACAGCGTGCTAAATCCCAGCCTAAATGACTTTTTTTTAATTGGACCTACATAAATTAAAATTTGGATGAAAATACCTTCTTATTTATTTGAAAATACCTTCTAATTACATGTATGCTGATGATATTGCGCTAGCAGATTCGGACAGGGGACGGCTGGTACAACGGGTGAATAAGTGGAAAAAATCACTTGAAAACGGCGGTCTGAAACGTCGACATCGACCGCGACGTCAGAGCCCGAATTTCCGCGGCTTGGGCCAAATGGCGTGAGGTGACTGGTGTCATTTGTGACCCCAAAATGCCGATCAAGCTGAAGGAGCAGGTCTATAAAACCATCATTAGGCCTGTCCTTTTATATGGCAGTGAAACATGGCCGTTAATAGAGCGACACAAGCAGGAGCTGCGAGTCACGGAAATAAAGATGCTGCGGTGGATGTGTGGAGCCTCACGCAAAGATCGCGTGCGTAACACCCACATCCGCGGCGCCCTGTTCGTCACATCGCAGACAAGCTGCAGAAGTGCCGCCTTCGTTGGTATGGTCTTGTCTCACGGAGATCGGCAAACTACGTGGGCAACAAATGTCTGGCCATGCCACCGCCGCCAGGTACCGGTAGAAGAGGTCGACCCAAGAAGCGGTGGCTCGACGTCATTAAAAGTGACATGCGTGCCAACAGACTTACCACTGAGGATGCACAAGACCGCGCGAAGTGGGCCAAGAAAATAAGAAAGGCAGACCCTGGAACCCCACACACCAGCGTGGGTTTACAACCGGGATAGACCGCATGGATGATGATGATGAATAAATTTATTTATTATAATTTTAAAACCCCCAACCGCTGTACGTATTTTTAATATAGATGTACTCAAAAGCACTACTTACTCTAAGGAATTCACAAGTCGCTTTTTGAACTTTAATCTTAAGCTTCAGTTCAAAGTTCCAACCCGATTGGCTAGCGGAACATGCATCGATAACATTGCTCATAACATTCATAGGTCTAAAGGTGAAATAGTTGAATTAGCGCTTTCGGATCATATATACATATACATACTTGAGTGCCCAGTGAAAAAATCTTGCCTACTAAAATACTGGTACGTAAGAAGGCGCGATCTTTCCCTCGAGAATCGTATTAAATTTATTAATTGCCTTAGTAATCTCAGCTTCTTTGAGGTATTTGAATCGGAGGATCCGAATGTGGCGTTTAACAACTTTTACGACCAATTCAAATTGTTCTACGATCTGTGTTTCCCTGTCAAGAAAATAAAGTTTTTTAGTCGTAAAAAATTAAAATTGGTCTCTAATGGAATAAGATTGTGTAGCAAACGAACGCTTTCGCCTTCTTTGGAAATATCGAAAGAATCCTTGCTTACAAAATAAACAATTATTTAAACAGTATTCGAAACGTTATAAAAATAAAATAAAAATATCATAAATTCAACTAAAAAGGCGCAAAATAACTTTTATATTCAGAATGCGGTGAATAAATGTAAATCAGCTTTGAAAGTGATCAATGAATCTAGAAATAGCTATCCAAAAGAAACCATAGGTTTATTAACTATAGACGATAGAAAATTGACTAATCCATTTGACATTGCCGAAGCATTTATTTAACTATTTTATTGACGACATTGAACTAAACATAAATAAAAATAAAATGAATCGAATTAATTTAGACAATAATGTAAAATCAATTTATATGATGCCAACTGTTCCGCAATATATTGACAAGGTAATAGTTTCCCTAAAAAATTCAAACAGTGCCGGTTATGATGATATAGTAACATTGATAGTTAAAGATGTGTCCGAGATAATTGCACCTGCTATGAGCCATATTGTAAACCTGTGCATTGAGAGTGGCGTTTTTCCGGACAAACTCAAAATATCAGTTATTAAACCCTTCTTTAAGAAAGACGATAAAACTATTATTAGTAACTATAGCTTTAATACCAATATTTGCTAAAATCTTAGAGAAGATTATATACAAAAGTCTCTACAATTTTCTTGAAAGCAACAATCTTTTTGTTTGTCAGCAATACGGGTTCAGACAGAATAAGTCTATAAATATGGCAATTTATGAATTTCTAGCACAGGTCTACACGAATGTGGATAAAAGAGTACCAACAATTGCATTATATATGGATATGACTAAAGCATTCGATCACGTGGATCATAAGATACTATTGGAAAAGTTGTATGCACATGGAATAAGGGGTAATATAAACAAATTGATAGAATCATACCTCTCAGAGAGACAGCAAACAACACAAGTCGATACGATTGATTCGAAAACTAATATTGAGACTTGTTATCAATCTAAATTTAGGACAATGAAATGGGGTATGCCTCAAGACGACAGTACCATTCTATTTACAAATAAAAATATATCCATTCTTGAAAATGACACAAATCAATCTTTAAAATCAGTTATACCCTGGCTTGAATCTAATAACCTTAAAGTGAATCTAAGCAAAACAAAAACGATGTCATTTTCTCAAAAAGATAATGATTTTAAATTGGACATAAATTATGACGGAATAAACATTGACAAAACTTGTGTAACAAAGTTTTTGGGATTAAATCCCTGGACATTATTCCACACAGCGCCATCTAGCCCCAAAGTAAGCTAATTAAAGCTTGTGTTATGGGATACTAGACAACGGATAAACATACTTAAATACATTTTCTTTTGTAAATACATACTTATTATACATAGGAGACACCCAGACCAGTACAAACAGACATGTTCATGCACACAAATGTTTGTACTGTGCGGGGATCGAACCCGCGACCTCTGGTGTGGTAGCCAACTTCTTAACCATTACACCAAGTCGGTCGTCTGGTATTGAAGGTAAGTATCAATTATGGACCCTGTAGGGCGCTGCAAATGTAGGAAACAGAGATATAAATATTAAAATTCACTTAATGACTAAATATTGATGATAAACTTAAATGGACGTCTCATGTTGAAATTGTTTGCAAAAAATGAAGCCAGTTTTTATTTGCTCTATACAAATTACAGAAAACTGTTACCGAGGCTGCTGTTCTTACAGCCTACCACGGTGACGTAGGATCCACTCTCAGATACGGAGTTATTTTCTGGAGTAATTGCTATGACAAAGAAATAATACGAGTGTTCAGAGCCCAAAAACGATGCATCCGATCAATGTTTCGGTTAAAATCAGACGACACGTGTAAACCATATTTTAAAAGACATAAAATCTTCACACCTTCCTGCATCTATATTGTGGAAAGTGCGGTATTTGTTAAAAATAACTTGGAAAAATTTCAATTTAGAATTCGTGAAAGACAAAAGAAAAAAATGTGCTCAGATTTTAGTGAGACCACTTTGCTAAGTAAGTCTATATTTTGCAATGCTCCTCGCATTTACAATCGTATTCCAGAGGCCATTCGGGACATCAATGATGTAAAGATTTTCAAGAGTAAGCTTACAGAATTCCTTATGGTAAAGTGTTATTACTCCACAAATGAATTTTTAACAGATAAAATGTCAGTGTGAGATTGTGGATTATATTTGACCACTTCTCTCAAAACAAACCTTATTATTTTACTTTCTTCAGTGTGTGTGTAGCATGTTTGCATCAAATACCTTCAACTCTGTTGAATAATTATTGTACGCCCATAGAGGTAGGTCACAGTTGAACAATTAAGACACTTTTGTTAACATCTGTAATCTGTATATACCTGTGTTCCACAATAAAGCATGATTTATGATTTTATGATTAAAATAATACCTGATTGAGGGCCATACGTCGAAAAGTCTTTCAACTATATCTTTAAAAGTAATTTGCCGATAGTTTCAAAAAAATGAGTTGTTAATCGATAATATTATAAAAGATTAGCGTTATAAAAAAAACAAATTTTTGCCTAACGCCCATCCGGCTTGAAGCCCGCGATATATGTTTATAACCCACCCCTACCACGAGTTTACGACGATAACGTCTGTAGCAAAATCTTTGTATGGGAGTTCAGTACATGTACATCGCTTCTAATGAATAGAAATTAAACGAACTAATTCAGTTTACATGACGTTAACTAATGACAAGGGATGTTAAGATGTCTCATAAAAAAACATTGTCGTTTCATGGATTTTGAAAATTCAAAAATTCAAAAGTCAAAAATAAACAAATAAATATCTGGGACAATTCACACCAAGATCATCTGACCCCAAACTAAGCAGAGCTTGTAATATGGGCGTCAGAGACTGATAAACATACTTAAATATTTCTAAATACATACTTAAATAGATAATAACACCCAGACACACAACAAATACAAATATGCGTCACACAAATATTTGTCATGTGTGGGGATCGAACCCACAACCTCCGGCGCTAAAGGCAGGAACAGGCCAGTCTAAAAATGCTTTATTCAAGTAGAACATAAGTTTACAGTTCTTTTGAATCTTCATTTAACATTAAAAATTTAATTATAGTATAAACATACATTTTAAGATTAGAATCTATATACTGAATATAATACATACATGTGACTCTACCACCGGCGTCGGAAGTCTGATTCCACCGAGAAGATCAGCCAAGGATCCCAGTAGTAGCTCTTTTTTTTTTCTTGCTCTTTTTTGATGCTTACCTGACTGTAAGAGAGTTCAGCAGGGCATTGAAACTTGACCGGCTTCCGGTTGACGCACACGAAGAACTCGTTGCAGTTGAGCTCGTTCCTGAATGTCTCGAAGTCGGTCTTGCAACGTGGCATCACTGGGCTTGGGACAACTGGAATAATTATGGATAGTTTTCTTTGATAATAATATAAAAAAATACATGAGTATATACGTTCACATAAAGATCTCATCCATCCAACTTTCAATATGGCCTGTTTCATTCAACATTGGTTTGACTTTTAAAGCAATCAAACTACTCTTATCTAATCAAACAGAGTAGACTAATTGAAGGAACTAAAAAGATTGCATTAAATTGTTTTAATGTACATGGAACAATTCTTCAGACAGAGTTACTCTTGCAAAATAATAATAGTATTATTAAGGGATTATTAGTATTGATGCAATCAATTGTAGGTGATAGGTATCTCACTATGTCCAATAACTTTGCATACTTCTATGTCTTCAACCTCTCAACTGAACGACGTGATGTGAAAATGTAAAGGTCAATGCATTGAGCAACATTGTTGACGATCCGATGCTTTACATAACATCCTTTTAACATTTCCACATCTGGCGACATTAAGAGTTATATTTTCACAAGTTTTGTTTGGTTTAGTATAGAATTTTAGTTTTTATAATGGTTTCGTGGTGTTTTTGCATATTAAAGTAAAAAAAACGTGTCTATATATTCAATCATTTTAATTCTGAAACGTTATCACAATACTCACACGTTAATAGATACTTATTTTAGAAGCAGTTTATTCAGTTAAAGCAGTTGATATATTTTACTAAACGTACATTCAACAGCAAAAGTCATTGATGATTGAACAAAGATTCTTCTTCACTCATGCACTTTACGAATTTTAGAAATGGTCAGATGCTAAAACACCAATGTGTGCTTACTGTGCTCATGCACATGCATGGCTCTACAATGACATATTGCTGGGGTAAAATTAAACCGACACACAAAAGAGATATTCGAAGTGTTCACCAAGGTGAACACTTCGAATAATAAGAATTATCAAAATTATGGATAGCTTTATATTTTTAAATCTCTACGGGAAGCCTACGAAAAGAGACTGATATGCATTGGAGTCAACTAGTCCGCCATGAAAACAATGATAACCGATGGTATTTTTAAAACTTCTTAAAATACTAACCTACAGCTCTATCCTGGCACTGCACCATATCTGCATAGTCGCAATACCCTTCTCTAGAGAACATTAACCCTTCAGGACACTCCAGCTCGTACGCCCACCCATCCCAGCAGCTCAGGAAGCTGTTGCAAGCGTTCGGAGCTGGTATCTGCGTCCTCATGCCGGCACAGAGAGGGTTATACTCAGGCCCTCGCTTGGAGATGGTCAACTTGTTCTGGTAGATTGGGTCGCGGTTGATCTGCTGGACCACGTTCTCTGATACTGGTATCATGTAGGCAGCCGCTGCAGTGTTGATTATCAAGGGCTGCAATGAGATTGATGCTTATTTCAGGTAACTGTCACAGCTCAAACAACAACTTGACCTAGTGCTCAAATATTCCAGTTTAGAGCTTTCGTGGTACCGAATTCATAGCTGACCCGAATTTAAATCAGTACTTCTACCACGAGTTGCTGCTTTGAATTTACGTTATCGTTTGCGTAAAAAAAATGTATTGGGATGACACATGACTTGACATGACATGACAATATCAAGTCCCAATACATTTTTTTGAGCGAATTATAATGTAAATTTAAAGTGGTACCTCGTGGTAGATGTACAGAACACCAAGGGTTCTTTTATTTTGACTTTTGAAAACGTCGTCAAATAACCTAAAGGTTCTGGATTTGATTTGCTACCATGACGAATTTTCATGTGGATTCAATATTTGTGTTTAATTTAAATTTGAGTACCTACCTAACGCCAGAATCTAAAAACGACAGTCGAAGTTGAGCAGCCCTTACATGTATAACTGGCCCTTTCATTTTTACTGATATGTGACAGGACAGCATCAATTTGAAGGGTGCTCAAGTTTGATTGTCGATTCTGGATTCGGAGGTAAATAAAGAAGAAATGAAAATCGAGAAACCAAACGGAAACCAATAAAAGCTCTAACTTAGTTTCTTGACTCTTCCAGTTACTTATTTTTCCGTACCACCTGTAAGTACCACATGAATTATCATGTCTTTAAACGCAATTTTATTCAAGTAAAACGACGTAACATGTCATTAAACAAGCACTAACTTGCTACAGTAAATATTACCAACATGCGTAATGTCATAATTACATAACTACCTCCGATCTCCTCGGTGTCAAACTTTAAATATTATGTTCCTAACAAACAACTATACCGTCGAGCAAATATATCCTAATATTCATTTACGAGTATTCTAATAAATAATTTTATTTCACAAAGTTTACCTATCCCAAAAGTAAGTTAAAGGTTTTTAAGAAAGATAGGAACTAGAAAAAATCGACCTGATCCTAGGACTCAAGCGGACAATGCACTAACTAAAGATAGAAAAACTGAAAAAAATCGAAAAGAACAAACACGTATTTAATGATTTTCATTTTTTTGTGAGAATCAAACCCATGACCATAGGGCAGTAAGCAGAATTCCTTAACATTATTACAGCGTAACAAGCGTACATTAACAGATGCAGCACTTGCGCATTGCTGATCTTATAAAAGCCTCGGGAAAACTAGCATGTTTTAATTAATGTAGAAAATAATATCTCCAATTATCTTAGCGACTACTTTTTTTGTCTCGGCAGTGTATGTGCGAATAGAGAACCATACATTAAATTCCCTAACCGGTTAGGAGCCGCCTTCAGTAATCTACATTATTTAATCTCGGCAAAAGATCAGTTCATTGTATTTACTAGATAACATCAATTACAGTTAGTTGCATAGTTGGTTGTGTGCTTTTTGCATATGTATGACTACGATTTAAATGTTAATTATAGATCCTCCATGTAGGGATATACTAAATCTATCTCGTTGTGTACAGATTTAATGGCTGCAAATCAGTCTTAGTTTGAAGTATCAATCTGTTACAAGCTGGCAGCTCTATATATTTTAACGTCCGAAGTGTAACGCTTGGGATGTAGTGTGACTACCTTCTTCTATTTATCTACGAAATAAGGGCATTGCCTGGACAATTTGAATTACTTATTCATACGAAAATCACTGATCATGACATGAAACACAATTAATAATAAATGAATACTTACGCGTAGGAAATTAAAGAAATACTTCAATACATCTTCATTTTCCGGTCTGCTAGCGTACTGCGCCAACTGCTGCAAGTAAGGGCTCACGAAAGACTTCATCAAGTGCCCGTCGTCATCAAAAACTGTAAACAGAAATAAAATAAAAAAATTGATAAAAACATCTAGGTGGCAATGTCTCTGATGTAACTAATGGTTGTTGTAGGTAATGGTGGTTTGGGAGTGATCACTCTAAAGGCCGGCGCAGACGACGTACGCGGAGAAAAAAGTACGCTCCGTGAATACAAAAGTACGCTCTGCGTATACAAAATCCCCTGCGGGTTTACCGCGGACTCAACGCACACGGTGTGCGATCATTTGTTGTCCGAGAGTATTTGAATATTCTAAAATTACGTTGGGCTGTAATTTACATGAAGTTTAAGCAAAAGAGAAGACGTTTTGAAGGATAATACTAGGCCCATCCCTTTATTTTGAATTGATTTTTAACGCGGAGAAAATCCACCGTGTGCGTTGACTGCTCATGGTTCACTCGTTCTATTTTTTTTTGCGGACGCCCGCGCACTTTAATTCGCTTCACTACGCTACGCCTACGCTCCGTGGGCGTCCGCGGTGGTTCGGCGGATTTTTGGTTCGGCTTATTTTTAGTCGTTCGTGTGCGTTGCTCGATACAGTTTGTAAGGGTATCTATTTCGACGGAGAAAAAAGTACGCCGCGGATAATCCTTCGTCTGCGCAGGCCTTTAACTGCCTAAATTTTACGTTTATTTTTGTTTTATTTGTAATTAAATGTTGTATTTGTGTGGGCAATAAAGATTATTTATCTTATCTTACCCTAATATAAGCCAAATTCATATGCATTGACCTGGTAAAAAAGTAAGGTCTTACTGGTGCTATGAAGACCAAAAACAACGAAGGTTTCATAGACACTCAGACTTAGTCTACGGCTCGTCAACACGTTTGGAATTGTATTTGAAATCCTTTTCTGAACCAATTTTAGGCTGTACAATGAAACGAAAGCCCGTATTCTAGAATCGTACTCAAGCACTGATCCGTACTTGAGTAGAGATTACAAAACGTCAGTTCATACAAAAACGTCACTCAGATCTATACTCAAGTACAGATTTTGTTTTAGAATACGGGCCTAAGTCTTTTAACATTAGCAAATTTTTCCTCTGACAGGAATGTAAATAGACCTAGGGACTGAGAATCTTACGTCGAATATGCAAATATTTCCAAGCGATGATAACATCGCCTTGCCTTACGCTTACATGTGGGCCCAGGTGCAACCTAATGATGGCCCGGTACGTTGTTTGCGTATGTGGGGGAGGAATAAACGTGTTCGTTCAACTTTATTAAATGGACACATCTCTTTTGGCCAAGAACTTAAACCATATGTGTCTTGTTTTTACTAATATATGTATTTTTTAATACATTTTTTAATATTATTCAGCATCCACATAAAGGTAATTTAAAGTGATGGATAATATTATTATTGTTTCATTATAAAGACAAGACACAGGTATTTTATCAAATGATTATAATTTCTACAGATAGAGATTCGTTCTTTTATAAAAAAATATATCTGAACTGCTTTATTGCATTCATCTTGGTCTGATTGTTCATAGTTAAGTTTTCATTTTTTGCAGTGGTTGATAGTGAGATAAAATACACACTATGAATAGTGAAAATCTCGATTCATTTTCATCCAAGTCTTATTTAAATCTTAAATATTTTTACTACATTTATTCTAAACGACCACTTAATGTTTGAAATGTCTTAAGTTCGTCCATTCATAACATGAAAGACGCACTGACAGGTAAATGCGAGGAGTACTTATTTATTGAAGTACAAGCGCAATGTACGGACAAAAAGATTTAATTTACAGTGACGTCCTCACGATTTATGTTTAAAATTAATGCTACACTTGTCTGAAATGATTTAAGTGTTAATGATAAAACGATGCTTATATTTATTAGACGAATTATATAATGAAATCGTATAAACAAGCAACTAGCGCTCGACGCAATTTAAAATATTAATGATTTTTCCATTATCTTAACAATTTTTTTTATTTACTTCGTAATGATTGTAACAAATTGTTGTTGGACTCACACGATAATGTAAGAGTAAGAAAAACGTTAACGTTAAACTTTTAACTCAAGAAACAAAAAACAAAAAAAAACAACTTCAAAAAAAAACTATTCCAAAACAAAGAACTAAAAAGTAAAGAAATAATTGCGTATTCTTCTAAAACTTATACGATAATATAATGTAGGTACAATTATTGTTATTGTTGGAGTCGGTGTCAGCCAAGGAAACACTACAATATACCTATTTCTTACATATCACGTTTACGTATGTATGTAGGTAGTTACAAACGTACATTGGCTGACACCGACTCCAACAATAACAATAATTGTACCTACATTATATTATCGTATAAGTTTAAGAAGAATACGCAATTATTTCTTTACTTTTTAGTTCTTTGTTTTGGAATAGTTTTTTTTGAAGTTGGTTTTTTTTTGTTAAAATTTTTGTTCCAACTTTTTGATCAAATCATGAATTCGTTAGCTAAATAAACCGTCAATTTCTTAAAACTTTAGCTTACTTATAGCAGTTTTCTGCTATAAGTAAGCCATACACCTACAGGGCAAGAAGTACTGCGGTATTGAACGAATAAATCACAATTGAAATCTTAAAGAGTTATCGCTCTCCGTTAAACCGAATAAGAATAATACCTATGCTATAATTCTAAAAGCTTACTCGCATCAAAAAAAAGATGTTTACATATCAGATCATAAAAACTATAATAATAAAATGATTCTAACATGATAGTAGTATAATATATAAGAAGACTAAATATTTAGTAAATTATTACTGCTGTCTTAACAAAAATAGTAAGTGAATTTTGTTGATTTTTAAAATTAAATATCAAAATACCTTTTTTTAATGAAATTTTTGATTCAAAATTATTCTAAAACATTTTTTCACAATTAGATTACTTCTTCTTAACTTTCGAGCAATTATTACTAGTGAATAAAAAAATATAAGAAAAGAAAAATTTTAGTCTGCACTATAATTTATTTACTGATTTCTGACTGATATTAAATTTTATTAATATCTGATTGAGGACCTATAATTAAGCAATGAGTGAAAAAATCTACTCACATAACATAGCCCTTTTCTGTCGACTGCCAGCAACTGTTGAGTTTTCGTCAGCGCGCACGCAAGCCGCGAAAACCAAAATTAATACGAAAATCCTTAACATTGTACTGAATGTCCTTATTCCGTTCATGCTAGGGCAATGTCAGGGTGAGTTCCATGCCCTAGCTTATATAGCAACGCATCACAGGCGTCCTATACTCGCATTACTCGCTAGGTACGAGTATGTGGGTTCTAGTTTTAGCAAGGATGTTAAAACAGATTCTAAAAGGATATGCTTGTTCTACAGTGCGGGCAAATAAATTGGCAGATACAATAAAGTTTTACTTGCTAAGGTTTTATGATTGTCGTAAAAGTAACTTGGTTTGGAAATATGATACTGTTTTTGATTTGATTAAGATATTAAATTATAAAATACTCTTTTGCATAGTATAAAATCGTCGGACGATTTAGTAACTCTAATAATGCAAAAAACATCAGGAACATTTTGCACCACTAATATCTGATTTATTTGAATTTATTTGTCAAATGAAAACATACATACATAATACATACCAAGGTTTAATCTTGAAAACTGTCGAAAGTTTACGAATTTATACAAATTGCTAAGTATTCTGTTATTGGAAATACAAAAATAAAACCTTACCTCGGCAGAGTATGTACTATTAGGTTTTAAATATCGATATGTAAACTGACATTATTATCTTTAATATTATATATTTTATTTATCTTTTAAACAAATTAACAATTGGCCTCAAACAAACATCATTTAAGTACACCAGAGAATGCTCATCCTGTCGTCAACCCCACAATCCCAAGCGTTGCAGGCAAGTTTGATAATCATTTTGCCAACGAATCATGTTGTTATCTAAAGAGTTAGCCCACGCCATGACATTGTAACATTTAAAAGAAAATTAGTTACTTATTTATACAACAAGTTGCGCTGCTCTAAGCCAGGTTTGAAGATCTTTACGACTGCTTTAGTTTAGGGTGGCTATATTTGAGAGGAAATGTCCTTCAAGAGCTTATCTACTATGAGTAAAAACGCCTAATGTCCACTCACATAGTGGTAAAAACATGCAACCAGAAGAAGGCAAAACAATGGGTTCCTCGTTGAAGAAACGTAAACGGTAACAGTCAAACTCTGATACATATCTAACCACATTACTTCCCATTTCACAAGCTTAAGTTCTCTCCAGTCTCGAAACAAAACCGACTGGAGACTCTTCGAATGTTAAAAACATTTATTTTATTTATTACATTCCCGAGTTCATTTCCCGTATCGTGGATCTAAACTGGCCCGTAGCCGTAGATCTTGATGGACAGTCTCAGCGCGCATTAATCATACTGGCCTAGCTCGGTCGTCTAGGTTTTGATGTTTTATTATGTTAGCGTTTGTGACTGGGATGGCCGCTAGGGATGGCAGGCGAGACCAGGATAATAGTCGATAGGACTTTTCCAAACCAGGTTAGGATTACAAAAGCCAAAGATTACAACACTGAATTAAAATATATAATTTAATGTTGCCCCCTGCATTCGAGATCTTATAAAGGTTACCTTTATTACTTTTTATGATGAATGAAACAGACGAAACAGTTGTTAAATGAAGAGATTTAATAAAATTTGATTTTGATTTTATGAACAACCAAATATAGCTGTTTTCTGCTATCTGGTCTGCGTGAAATCAGCTTTCAATAAGTTCCCCATTACATTTATCTTAGGTACCCTAGATGTTAATCCAGCTTTTATTTCATAAGACTACAAAGTTTCTTAAAATCCATCCAGGTTTTTTCGAATTCAATATCGTTCATATTAAATGTACCATTTGCATAGGTCACTTTTTTATCATATTATTATGTATAGATAGGGTAAGGAGAATTAAAGGTAATTTGAGACGTATTTAATAGAACAATGAGTTATTGCAAATGGGTCTAGTTATAAAAATGTTATCTATGCTAAATTGATTATTTAATACCGATGTCCCATCTCTAAATGCTTAGGTCCTGTAGTCATTACTATTTACTATTAGTATTCGCCACACGGACTCAGTACATGACGGTGCAATATGAGATCTACTTTTTGCCCCATTATCCGGGCACTTATTGTGACATCAATTATACTGAGAATCGATGAAATTAATTTATGGCCAGCAAAAGGGCTTGCTAGGACTAAAGTCGGTCTAAATAATGTGAAAAATAGCAAAACCAATGTTTTTAAATCGCAACGTGTTTCTTCAAACTTCATTCTATATCTAACTTCGAATTTCATTCGTTTGTTCTCGCATTGGTCGCCAAATGACCGGCGCAAAAACGAATGTGTTAATCTTTGCAAAATCAATTCCTAAGTAAGACTGATTTCGTTTTCAGGAATAAAGAGGTAAAACTCAAAAAGCTTGATTGAAAATGGGCAACTTCAGATTATTAGGCAGTTCAAAAAAAATAAAAGCTTAGACAACTTAAAGCTTGATATTGTGTAATTAGGGAGAGGGAAGTCCCCATGGCACAGAGTCTAAGATAACAACAACAGTACCCCGTTAAGTGGCTATGTTGATGTTGTCATCGAATTAAAGGTTAGGTCTTGGTAATTACAATAATTCGTTTAATTTATAAAAATAAAGTTATTAACTATATACTTGTACCTATAACGGCATATTATTTCTGTTATATGATTATAAACACCAATGAGCAATATCTAATCTAAGTAGTAAAATTACCACTTAAGGGGAGGTTTCTTAAGGGCTCATTTTTGAAGTTGTAAATAGTGAAATTAGAATCTAATAAAATTTACTGATATTGTTGAGGGGATAATAGAGTTTGCTCGATAGTGTAAGTTTACAAAGTTACCTCTTTTTGTGACATTTTGTCTTCTATTTTTGGTTTTCTTCCTAAAATAATTGGTCTGATACTCGTAATATTACCAAAACAAAGTTTAAAAATAACTGGAGGGATTTCATCCGATGGTTTTTTTTATTACATCTATTAATTTTTTAATCGATTATTTTAGTGATTTTCGGTCCACGTGGCGATCACCAGTTCCCTTTGGGAAATGTTGTGCCAGAACCACTTGGCTTTAAGGTAAATGAGATATTCCCCTATCAGGGTAGATAAGATTAGCGCATGTGATGTTAAACATTTGTATTCAATATATTTTATTATGAAGCTGCTTTGAAGATACTCTAGTATCTTGTTTAACACAATTTGACAGTTGAAACACAAGATATACCTTCACTGTTAATTTTGTTTTTTTTTACTGATGTTTAAAAGTTTAAAACTTTCAAATATTTATTTATTTATTTCCACATCAATCAAGTATAGCGTAGCTGATATGGAGACTTTATGTTCGCACTAGTTCGTGGTTGATAAAGAATAACTCAGTAGAACTCACACAATTTATTAATTAAATTCACTTTTACATAATTCTTACATTACAACTAACACTTGTTACACCTTCGGCGCCATAATCAAGAATGCCCCAAAATGAATCCCTACCGCTTATTGCCAACTCCGTTGGCGGTAAAACCTAGAGTTATGATTGGTCGATGAGACTGAGCGCATCGACCAATCACCTCAGAGCTCTTTATTTGGAGGGAAATTCCAGCCGATTGCGATTGGCCATCGGCAAAAGACGCTATCGGCGAAAGGAGTTGCCAGTATTAAAATAAAATGTTGCCGTTATAGAAAATTAAAACATTGCTATTAAAATTATTAAATAAATTATTAACCCTAACAATCGACCGTCCTGACATCGTGAGCGTCCCCGCACACGACCCCAGGTGGTACCCTAACAATCGGAGTATTAACAATTCATATAAGGTAAATACGAGTACCTAAACATTATTTTTATAGCTATGTAATGTTAGACACAATATTTCAATGACAGGTTTTACACAATAATTTAGAATTACTACCTAAAATACTGAATGCTACGAGTACAAGGATATAAATATCAAATATATAATAGAAATTACATTTAACCGAATTATACAAGTTACATTTTACAAAAGTACTGAGAAAACATTAATTTGATCTAACAAGATTTTGTAGGTCACTTTTAATTCAACAAGAAAAACTGAGTCACATTTAACATAACGAGGGTATTTAAGTGAAATTTAATTTAACAAGAACATAAGTTACATTTTATTTAACATGATTATAAAAGTTACATTAATTTTAATTTAACGATAGTATATAAGTTTTAATAACATTTAATTTTAATAAAAGTAAAAAAACTTATATTTAACAACAGTGTAGATGTTACATAAAATAACTCTTAAACGTATTCATAAAATATGCTCCAAAGGAAATAAATTCATAATCGGAAGTAATCAACATCTTATGTTTTGTAACAAGAGGATCGATTACTCAAGTTATCAGTTGCTAGTTATCCCTAAGATCGATTATTAGGGAAACTTAGCTGAGAGAGAAGAAAACTTAACCCCAGACTCGATTATGGGGTGACATTAAGGATCGATTACTTAATGTTAAAATACTACAGCTAACCAACGATCGATAATGGATAGTCTGCAGATGATTGCCTCCAAGAACTCGATTACTTGGAGGGGGTGGTAACTTGCATCAAACACGAATTCATCGATTTTCGTGTCTGATCTGAAACAAAACAAAAACGACCTGTAGTCATTTGCCTCTGTAAGAGACTGTACATAATATGAGTAAATCAGCCAATGTTTGATTTAGTCATTTCATCGATATCTTATTAATTATCATCATAACTCGAATTGCTGACACCAATGTTACATTCATGATCAGAATCTGACTCATTAACCTCCAATGCGGAAATATGAATCCATGGCATCATGCGGTCCGCTGCTACTGTAGTCGGACGTTTATTTTGTGAACTACTCATACCCGCAATAGGGACTAGCTTATATCTGTCTTTACCTAGTGCCTGGGCCACACGGTAGGGCCCGACATACGTAGGCATTAGTTTCTTGCTCTGACCATCATTGCTATAACTGGTTTTGGTTAGTTTAACTAGATCTCCTACACAATATATACGCGCCGGTCTCCTGCCCTTGTCATAAGCCTGTTTTTGTTTAGCTTGCTCGCTGTCAATTTTCTCCTTAACTTGTTGCCGCGTCTCAGTGACATCACAATCATCTCGGGTTTCTCTCCTTATTTCATTAAGTATCGGATTCCTTTCACCATCCATGCAAGAACCAAACAATACAGCGGAGGGGGTTTTCCCAATAGTTCTTTGAACGGTATTATTCAATCCCCACTGAATGGTACCGATATGACTATCCCAGTCTTTTTCTCCGTGCTTGACAGCCATGGCTAGCATGGAGTCGAGAATGGTACGATTGTACCTCTCGACTTGGCCGTTTGAACGTGGGCTGGCTACGGCATTCAAGATATGTTTAATGCCCTTTTCAGTGCAAAAACTGAAACTGTGTGCCGTGAAGCAGCTGCCTCGGTCACTCACCAGACGGTCTGGAGACCTGAAGGTACAGAAAATGTCATCGAGAGCCCTTATAGTGTTTAGACTTTTTGTATTTCGAACAGGCTTGATAAGGCAAAACTTGGTGAAGCCGTCTACTAGCACTAGCAAATAGGTAAAACCCCTCTTCGACTTTACAAAGGGTCCAAGGTGGTCAACGTGTACCGTGTGAAAAGGCTGCTCGACCTTTATGATGGGGTGAAGCAGACCCTCGCGGTGATTTGAATTATTTTTAGCAAACGCGCACTCGATACAAGAGTTAACGTATTTTTTTACAAACCTTGTCATTTTTGCAAACCAATAATTTTTCTTCATCCTTTCGAGAGTCTTCTCAAACCCAAAATGTCCTATATCATCATGGTTAAGGCGACACAGTTGCCACCTTGCGCCCTTTGGAACCACCCATCGTAAATTATTTTTATCGCCGTCTATATATCGGTACAGTTTATTATCCTTCATCACATAATTGTCCCTTATATACTGAAGCTCTTTATCATCCAGATCAGAATCTAATATATCGCAGATTCGGCGTAGCTCACGGTCCCCAAGCTGGAGCGTGTGCAGCCAATCGTCGCTGGTGATAGTCATTACAGCTGGAAATTGGTCAGTATAACCTTCATCACCATCGATGGCATTGCGTGATAGCGCATCAACATGGCTCATTTTCACTCCCGCCCTATATTCGACAGAGCAGTCAAATTCTTGCAGTGACAGCCACCAGCGTGCTATGCGGGGTATCAGGTCCCTCTTAGTAAAGGTTGAGCGCAGTGCACTGCAGTCGGTCACTACCTTGAATTGTTTTCCGAGCAAGTAGACTCTGAATTTACGCAGTGAACATACTACCGCCAGGGTCTCCAATTCGTAGGAGTGAAAGTTTTTCTCTTCTGGAGAAGTTTGCCGGCTGTAGTATGCTACTGGTCGGAAATCGTCATCTTTAGTAGGGCGTTGTAACAATATTCCTCCGATCCCTAGCCGGCTTGCGTCTGTGTGAAGTTCGGTCTCAGCATCAGCATCGTAGATTGCTAGAATTGGCCTATCAATTAAACGATCCTTTAGCGCTTGGAAAGCCTGCTCTTGCTCCACAGTCCATTCCCAAGTCGCGTCCTTTTTCAATAATTTACTGAGCGGGGAGGCAATGCTCGCGAAGCCTTGTATGAACTTCCGGAAGTAACTGGC
Source organism: Udea olivalis (assembly GCA_947369235.1). Classification (NCBI taxonomy): domain Eukaryota; kingdom Metazoa; phylum Arthropoda; class Insecta; order Lepidoptera; family Crambidae; genus Udea; species Udea olivalis. Next base: position 5,567,817 of record OX376342.1, read on the forward strand.
CAACCGAAGAAATTGTCTCACGTTGTGGACATTTTGAGGCCGTGGGAAGTTCATAACACTCAGTATTTTCTTTTCACCCGGACGGACTCCTGATGCGCTTATTTCGTAACCCAGATAATCAACATTGTTTTGCAAAAACTCGCACTTGGACAGGTTTAAGGTGAGGTTTGCTTCTTCGATCATCTGAAGTACTTCCTCTAACCTTTGCAGGCACTGTGTAGCATTCTTGCCGAAAATAAGGATATCATCAATATAAGCCGTGGCTTTGCTAAAACGTGCTGCCCCTAGTATTGAGTTGATCATCCGCTGGAACACAGCAGGTGCGTTCGCTAGACCAAACGGCATACGATTAAATTCGTATTGACCGTCCGGTGTAACGAAGGATGTCAAATGTTAAATGTTTACTTGACTGACCGACTTGGTGTAATGGTTAAGAAGTTGGCTACTACACCAGAGGTCGCGGGTTCGATCCCCGCACAGTACAAACATTTGTGTGCATGAACATGTCTGTTTGTACTGGTATGGGTGTCTCCTATGTATAATAAGTATGTATTTACAAAAGAAAATGTATTTAAGTATGTTTATCCGTTGTCTAGTATCCCATAACACAAGCTTTAATTAGCTTACTTTGGGGCTAGATGGCGCTGTGTGGAATAATGTCCAGGGATATTTATTATTATTATTTATTATTACTTTGCTCACTGATCGGCACCTGATAGTACCCTGAAGCAAGGTCAAGGGTTATGAAACACGCCTGGCCACTTAGACGCGAAATCTCATCTTCAATTATCGGCATTGGGTACCGTTCTTTTACCGTAATTGAATTTAACATGCGATAATCTATGCAGAGCCTGAGTGTGCCATCCTTTTTACGGACGAGTAAAATCGGACTAGCATATTGAGATACTGATTCCCTCACGATTCCTGCATCTAGCATCTCCTTAACCATGAAACGCACCTTATCTCGCTCGTGGTGAGACAATCTGTATGGGCGATAGACAACTGGCCGCTCACTGCTGAGCTCTATGGTCATCTCTGCTGCATTTGTGCAACCCAGATCTTTGAGCGTATTGGCAAAACAATGAGCATATTTTCTTAGCATCGCAAATAAGTTTTGTTTCACTTCATCCGATACGCCATCGTCCACACGGACTTGGCTTTCATCAAGTTGATTAATCACGGCTTTAGGTGTCACTGCTGGCTCTACGATTACTCTATTAATCACATCGACTTTTTCTGCCCTTCCTAGAACAGTGTTACCGGAAATTACGCAGGAGCTAGCATACGAAAATACTGTAATCGCCATTCGACCATTCTTAGAAAAAAGCAGTTCCCCACAAATAAGGTATTTATTGTTAGGCGCTCCCGCTACGACGCTCTTTAGGAGAGCAGTACCGCTAAAATTAGATTCTAGCCTAGCCTTAACGGACGCTGGTCCGTATAACTCTACTACGTCCGACGTTCTGATGATCAGAGGAGGCTCGACACCTAATACGTGGTCCGAATTAGGAAGTTCTTTGCCAATATCAATAAACTGCAGTTTGGTTGCATCTTTATATACAATTATATGCGCCTGTTCAGTGTAAGATTGACCTAACAATACTGGCTTTTCTAGCAAACTATCATTCACTACTCTACACGGTACTGTTGCTTCGACACCGTCGACACTGAGATCTAGCAGTAACCCGCCGATTGTCTGAACAACGCTATTACCAAACCCTTTTAGATGTGATTGAATGCTATCGTGAGTCAACCCCAAAGTACGAACTACGGACTCCTTCAAGAGAGTCACATCGCTTCCAAAATCGACAAACGCGCAAAATGACATACCATTGATTATCACTTTCTTCAAGAATTTGGAACCTAGACAGGTCTCAATCTGTTGGTCAACAGTACCACCAATACACATAGTTTTTTGAATAGTGTTAGTTCTATGGGCTCTGTCCGATTGGCCATTTGTACAGTTTTCCATTAAATGACCCAGCAAATTACATTTAGAGCACTTTAAGAGTGGTTTTGGGCAATGGAGGAAACTATGACCTTTTTCTTTACAATTGTAACAGCCTGTATTTTGACCTGGCTTATTGTTGGGTTTGTTGTAAGAATTGTTATTGTTGGTACTGTCAGTCTTGTGTTTAGATAAATTCCGATCAATGAAATTATTTGAATCTCTACTGCTCATTAGGTATTGCAATAACTGATCCGGTTGAGTGCAACGCAATGCCAAAGCCCCAGATCGAAGAGTCCTATCGCTTATACCGTGTATTAGGCATTCTACCGCTCGTTTACCTACTATATCACACTGATTGAGTAATGTCAATTTTTCGTAAAAGTAAATCTCAATCGGTTCATTATATCGACTTTTCCTTTTGAGCATATCCTCCAAGGCCTGGCCGTAGTTCTGTTCGAAGGGAAATGCTGTAGCAAGCTTATCCTGCCACTCTTGCCAACTGTACAACACTGAATTGAGCCCTTCGTACCAGATCTTGGCCAGCCCCTGAAGTTTTTGCATAGCAAAGTGTGTAGTGGTTCGGTCATCCCATCCATACACTGAGGCACACTCGTTAACCTTCTTTAGCCATACGTCAATGCGCTGGTTTTTATGGGAGGGATTAAAGTTGGGTAAAATGTTCATATGATCTATTTTAGGGATGGATCGAACGTCCCCTGTGGATGGCTGGGATGTCAAACTATCCTTTAAACAATTGAAAATATCAAGAAAATCTCTCTTAGTAATAGAAGGACTACGTGACCTTGTAGTATATCCCGCGTCGTCATGTCGCTCAGCTGTTGCATGCGCCGCCTCACGATGGCGGCTGCGCTGACCGGCGTCCACACGATGGCTCGACGTGGCGGGGCGCATGTTGCTGCGACTAGGGCTTCGGTCTTCGCATCCTCGACGCGTAGATGTGTGCCACCGCTCCTCGGCGTGCAGAAGTCGCTCGCGTTCACTCAGCAGCTGGGCCTCCAGCGCCTTTACACGCTTACGATCCCGCTCGATGTCTGGATTGCAGAGGATTGGACTGCGCGCCCGCAGCCGGCTTCGGCTTCTTTCTCTCGGTGGGCTTCGCAATCGGCTCCGAATGCGGGAGGCTGCCTCGTGTCTTGAGCCTCGTTTAGGCGATTCCACCCTCCGGCTGTCAGAGCTTCGCCTTCGATGACGATCTGGTGGATCCTCCATGGTCTGACAACTCACAAAAAAAAGGAATATATTAACTCACGTTACTATAGAAATTAGCAAAAATTCAAGAATAGATCTTAAAGGCACATAATGTTGACGCTAATAATTTACTTTAAAGATAAATGCATTTTGTAAAATTAATCATGATTAAATAGTATCGCATTAGACAAATGACTAAAATGTTAAATATCTCGAAAACGGTAAGTTTTAGGGCAAAAATAACGAAATTTTACCCCCTTTTAGATACCCATAAACGTCCTGTGACCTACAAGTTGAGCTACCATAGAACACCATAAAGTCACCATGAACAGAATTAACTTAGTTTGCTAATAAAATGAGGGTAGTTGGGCGTGTACTTACGTTTTTTAAAACGTTGTTGATCCCACTTCTGAAGTATAGCGTAGCTGATATGGAGACTTTATGTTCGCACTAGTTCGTGGTTGATAAAGAATAACTCAGTAGAACTCACAATTTATTAATTAAATTCACTTTTACATAATTCTTACATTACAACTAACACTTGTTACACCTTCGGCGCCATAATCAAGAATGCCCCAAAATGAATCCCTACCGCTTATTGCCAACTCCGTTGGCGGTAAAACCTAGAGTTATGATTGGTCGATAAGACTGAGCGCATCGACCAATCACCTCAGAGCTCTTTATTTGGAGGGAAATTCCAGCCGATTGCGATTGGCCATCGGCAAAAGACGCTAACCAATCGCTTCAAAGCTAGCCCATCCGTTTGGAAAGGAGTTGCCAGTATTAAAATAAAATGTTGCCGTTATAGAAAATTAAAACATTGCTATTAAAATTATTAAATAAATTATTAACCCTAACACAATCAATCTTTACAGATTACTTAACCTAATGCGACGGTATAACTAACAGTATCTACAATATGACTGTAATATACTAATTATAACTACTTAACATATCTATCTATATCTACTTATTATAACATAATATATACAAAGCTGTTCAAACAAATATACAATGTTGTACATTAAACTTTACATTGCAATGACCATTAACCATAACATTCTCCTTACAGAAAACATTTATCGTATTTGTAGGTGGAAGACCTGCAGACATAATATACTTAATCATCATTAGTATCCTCACCCTGCCGCCACATAGCACGTAGGGTCATCAGTTTCTGCCACCCTTTTTGGCGTTGAACCTTCGAATCCGGGTTCAGATAAAATAACCATTGAAACATGCTTGTAAAATGCTTGAAAAGGTGTAATTATTAAACATAATATATTCTGCATTTATTTTCAATTTTTTTTAATTATTTATTAAACTTTAGTCAATTCTTTTCAATAAACACATTCAAATAAGTTCCTTAATATGATCAAACTATGTTTAGTTATTATCAATTGCATTTAGTAAGTTACATCCTTAGGATACATAGTGTAAAAATAGACAAGACGAGACAAAAGCTTTTAATTGTATAGATTTATTGTTTCACAGAAATCCTTTACAACAAACCTTGTTTTGTTTTTGGTGGAAAGAAACTTTTAAAACCTTTGATTTATAGAGACAGATAAGCAGTTGTTTCACGCTGGCAAGTAAATGCAATGTAAACCAAGATATTGTAAATGCTTCACACTTCATCAACATTCATGAAATTTATTTATTCACCTGTAATGTGGTTTTATTTTATAATTCCGTATTTACTTACGTTCATTATAGCCACATCCTGGTCAGTGCGCCTGCGTGGGATTCCCTCGGGTTTTATTTTAGTCCTTTAATTAAGCTGCCTACGCCAACGCCCCCTCTCGGTTAATGCAGACTCTAATTATTTAAGGGCCGGTTAAAGTGACTTAGATCTGCTTTCGTACTTAATATTAAACTGGGTAAACATTTTAGATAATTAATTTCAATAATGTTGTAGAGGCTGGTCAATGGTCATGTCTAACTTAAAGCAGATGAATCCAGACGACAGAGACAAGTGAGTGGAGACTGCTGATTAGAATACACATTATGTAGTCCTATGGAGTGTTAAGGCCTAAGGTAATGGCACACCTTGGGTGAGGCCTGTGTCGCCCGTAGAAGACCTCGGCATGCTGACGTCGATGATGACGACGATCATGTTCAATGTTCACCACATTGAAGATGAATGTTTACTGAATAAAACCGGAACTTAATGTTCTTTAATTTTCTCAAGTCCTATACTTCAATTTTCTCTTAAAAATTATTTTAAATTTAACAGTCAGTCTTGTTGAATTAGTCTTCACCAGAAATAGTTTTAATAATATCTAACTTAAGCATTTCAGTTCAATTCAAGTGCTTACTTTCATATTATTTTAAAATATAATAGGCAATGATTACAGTAACAGCAAATGCTTTTTATTGATTTATTTTTAACCGACTTCAAAAAAAGGAGATGGTTCTCAATTCGTTTGTATGTTTTTTTCTTAACATAAAGCGCTCACAAGTGTTTATTTAATGAACGCCTAAACACTAGAACGTGATATGTTATAGCTACACTGGGTAGTTAACGTTGAGTGTCGTTATAGACTTAGATATCTAAAACTATCTTCAAAAGCCAGTATACTACCTTCAGCCTTCCGCCGACCCTTAATAGAAGGCGCCGCGGGAGAAAAAGGAACTGTTAACTACGTAATTACTATCTCTGTAAGCTGAGAATGTTTGTAGTGTCGTCGGTAATACTTAAAAAGTGTCATTAAAATAAGTTTCTTTGATTTTTCTTAATTACATAATATGTACAAACGCAAATGAGTGTTGGTTGGTTTACCATTAATATTTTAATAACTGAAAACAGGCAGTATATCTAATGTTTACTACTAAATCTTTCGTTAAGTCTTCATAGTAAATTGATAGTTTTTTTAGGTGAAATAGGGAAGGTAAAGTTTCGGTAAAGTAGTTATTAAGAGCGCGCTCAAAGTGTGTCAACTTTATTTCATTAAGTTTATTTGCTATCCGATTGTTTGGAATTGGAACATAGACAAAAACTTATTTCTGATTCCAACTCGCTTGGCAGGGGTCACGATTGAATAAAGTCCTAGCAACTGTAGCGATCACTAGATGAGATTGATGAATGCCTTTACCAGGCTCAAATAACTCTCAAGTTTCAGTTCCCATGTCAACAAATATAAAGTGCTACATAATTACATTAATCACGTATGCAAGTACTTCTTTATGTGCAATCTGGGATCTGCACCGAAGTGAAACCATGCATCTGCCGAGATGTTCACTTTCTAATGCATGCGCACAACGAAAGTGATGTAGCATGATGGACACGCAATTTATTTTTACGACTCCTGCGCAATTGTAAAAAAATGTAGCCATTTACATATCTAGATATGAAATCATTATAACTAACCAGACTATGAGAAATACATGAGATGTATCAAGGATACATTTTCTAGAAGGATGTTTGCGTGTAACAGCACTACACACACAGCTCAGCACACAGCACAGCACACTAACAGCACAATACGCTGCAACAGTTATTAGGTTTTCAGGTAATTAAAGTAGATATATCATCATAATGAAGATGAAATAATTTTCCATACTTGTGTTAATGAAAGTATATCATTTCCCTTTATGATTGATGACAAACAAGAAACCAGTGCAACTATTATATATTCATCATTATAATATTATCGGTAAATGATTAGAGAATTCGTCACCACCACTATTCCAAACTTCTAGGTTTGTAGTACGTGGGTTTGGAGAACCACTTATCAAACCCAAACAAAAAAAAACAATTTAGGAAGGCTTGAAACAAAAATCTAAAAATAAATAAACCATCAGATTCGTTTTCGATTAATATCAGGATTAGGCGTCGATGATGGTCTAAGTGATGCTTAAGACGGAAAAAAGTCCTACCCAAATTTATGTAATATAGATTAGCCTATGAATCATAATGTTATCTATACTTTATTGCAAGGAACACACTACAATAACTTAAGTATCATTGACTTTATCAGAGGCCTTTTACAATCCCCTGAATCTGGTTAAATTCATTCGCTAAACTAAGTGTAGTGACCAATTTCATTTCATTTCCTGCCAATCAGCGGTCACCCGGCGGATAGCGGATCTTGCAAGGGTGGCTTTACTGTTAAAAGTCATGTTTCATATGTGAAATTAAACTACTGATTTTACAGTGACATTGCATTACTTTTTACGTATTGTTAATTCGTTTTTGAATCAATGTCAAGTTAGCCTTTTAACGGTAACTCGTATTAGGAAAAATAACAAGTAAGGCAAAAACCCCAAAATTATTTAAAACTGAATGATTTCACAAAGATTGTAAAGGCCCCAAAGGCCTTATTCCAATCTCTTATAGCCAGTCACGTCAAATCCCTAAACAGAGGGTAGCGAGCAATTTCATCAGTAAACATCTGGCCTAGAGGATGCATTATTGACAGGTAACCGCTGACTGGCTGGAAATGAAAGATAATCTTACGAATTGGCTCGCTACGCTCAGTTTAGGCAATAAACTTGACAATTTATAGTTTAGCTTTCTGTTAGTGAAAGAATTTTCACGATCGGATCAATAGTTTCGGAGCCTATTCAACAAACAAACAAAAGAACAGACACGGTTGGCGTAGGGCGCTGTAGCACGGTTTCTTGCCTCGATTTCCGTAGTGTCCCGGGTTTGATTCCCGGTCGGGTTAATTCAGGAAACGATCTTTTCTGAATTGACTCGGGTCTGGGTGTGCTGGGAGACGCCCCTGGCTTATTTCCTAGTGTGGTACCTCGTAACACAGGGATATTAATCCCTACTTCGAGACCATTACAAGAGGTGTGTTGTCTGGCGCATATTTAAGGGTTTGTAAAAAGGCTCCTGGTTGACAGCATGCCTTGATGGAACGACTGCCATCTAGCGATAACTACTCGTAGTAGTACGAACAGCTTAATCTGCCTTACAAAGCACGGGGCACCCATATTTGGAATTTCGTTATCACTTTTACAGATAAAGGACCAGCGTTAAACAAACAGGTTATCGTGAAGTCGTGATTTATTATGAAACATCCTAACCATACAGGTAAGCATTTTATGTCGTCGGACACAGAGAACTTCTGATATTGTCAAATATGAAGTAAAAGGAAAAGTTATAAGCCTTTAAACTGTCCCACTGCTGGGCAAAGGCTTTCATCATCGAGTCATCGCTACATTGGATGGGTATTGGCTTAATCACCACGCTTGCCAAATGCGGGTTGGTGATCACAAACCCGTGCTGTGTTTCGAAAAACTTTAAAACACACTTTGCCCGACCTGGGATTCCAACCCTGGACCTCCGGGTTTTTGGCCGAGCTCTGAAACCACTCGGCCACGGAGGCGATAGAAAAAAACCTGCATAGTAAGCTTCTGTTCCATTTGATCCATATTTTAAGGATACCCTTTATACTGTCCTTCTGCTTAGCGATGGCTGGCCACCACTATTTGATATTAATCACCACGTTTACCAAATGCGAATTGGCGTGAAGCGAAACACACTTGCCCAAGTTAGGGATTGGCTTACGATCTGCTTTGTACGGGGCCGTATCACCATCGCTTATAGCCAGTCAAGTTAATTTTCTAAACTGAGCGTAGCGAGCGATTTCCTATTATGATCTTTCATTTTCAGCCGGTCAGCGGTTACCTGTCAATAATGCATCATCTAGGCTAGATATTTACTGACAAACTTGCTCGCTACCCTCAGTTTAGGAAATTAGCATGACTATAAGAGATGGTAATACGGCCCCAGCTCTCTAATCACTCGGCCGCAGTGTCGTTTGTTTATAATATTTTTTCTACTTTCTTGTAAAATAACGTTTTGTGTCTTCGTGTATATCTAATTTCTTAGGTTATTGCATAAAAATTACCTGAAAATTGTTACGAAATATTACTTCGTATCTTTAAGACCTGCTCAAATTGTAACTTATTATATGTTAAGATTTCTGTGCTTGAATTATTAATTTAGACAGTCAATTAATTTACCCATTTATTGAATCTTATTTCACTAATTATTTTTTGACGACACAATTAGCGTAGTGCGCTGTAGCATGGTTCCTCGCTTTGAATTACGTAGTGCCCCGGGTTCAATTCCCAATTGAGTCAATTAAGGAAACGGTCTTATCTAAATTGGCTCGGGTCTGGGTGTGCTGGGAGATGCCCCTGGCCTTATTCCTTGTCTGGTACCTGGAACATGACAAGTGATGTGTTGTCTGGAACATTTTTATTTATTTAACTCCAACCGGTTTATAACCAGGAAACAAATTGATATTGAATATCTTCTTAATGTTAGTTCTATGGTTTCAATTGTCAGTTTTATTTTTAATTACAAAAACTTGTTAATTGTATTTTAACAGGCATCAGTTTAGTGCCAACAAGTAAGACCAACCTAAATTCTTCATTTACTTGTTGTAATAATGACACAACTAATTAATTAGCTACTTAATTCCGCAACTTATTGGCGCAAACGTCAAATATTCTTTTAAAAACTACAACACCTTTTTAAAAATAATTACCTTGCAATAATCGTCTAATTGTAACACGTATTATGTGCATTTAAATCTAGTTTACTAGCTAATACTCTTGCGGTGCACGTTCGATAACAGGATCGAAAAGGTGAAGTGGGAAAGAGAGATAGATACGTTTGTTTAAAGGTGTGAGTGAGAGAGTATATTGTTTGTAACCTTTCGCTCGGCCTGGCAGTGGCTAAGAGTGGTGAGCCCAATGAGTTGCCAGTGTTACGTAGAGTGTGGCACGGGCTTCATTGAAGCCTAAAGCTTAGCAGTCACACAGTGGCACTCGATAGTAAGTGATAAGGAAGTGCCAGGAAAAGTCGCAAGATGGCGTATAGGTCGTGTGTAGGAGTCGTCCTTCTATGTTTAGTGGGTGAGTTGGTTTTTGACTAAACTTTCAGATTCTTCATTTTTAAGAAACTTAGTATAAAGGCGTTCACATCAACCTTTACAAAATCATCTCAAAATGGGTGTTATTATGTCAATATACGGTGCCCCTATGTAAAGGTTGATGTGAACCAAACGGTCTCGCGGATCTTTTGAATAATGTGCTTGTTATTCCTCTGTTGTTATTCTAAACATACTTGAAAACAAGGAAATCTAGATTCTAGGAGATAACTTCATTGTTGGGGCATCAAACATTGTATGATTTGTACCTACAGTTTTGAAGGGATTGAAGGTGGGTTGAATTCTTACGAGTATGTCAAAGGTATGTTGGTCCTTCCACGTCTAGGTATAACATGGACACTAAAATGATTGCCTTCATCTTCAAATTACTGAAATCAAGGTCAAATTAAAATTTATCTCTCATAAGTTTTTCAAAACGGTTGTGTAACTGAGTTTTAGGATAGCTGTTGTTTATTAACAGGTTGAAGGTAGAATAAATGCGATGCAGCGGCTTTTGCTTTGTTTATAGTTGAATAACCAAACCAACATAGTGTCCATGTAAACTATTTGTACCTCTGACATGACTTGATGATTGACACAATATGGCCTACGTAAAGCAGCTTGCAGCCTCTCGTCAAATATTAATAGTTTCCATGAGTAATCATCCTTTTAGTTCAAATTGTCTATTAACAACGACACTTTTGAAAATTAAATCATAATCGTTCCATTGCAATTTTCCGACTGTTTTTCGTTAGTAAGAAGCTATCAAACATTGTCTTGTAATTAGCATAGATATGATTCTTATCTGCGTGATGTACGCACATGTTTTCTTTTTTTTATATTGTTTAAGAATTGGTTCGACTTTTGCTTGCGAGACTCTTTTATACGTTACCTAACGAAAATATGTTCTAGAATACAAATTTGATAAACGTGTTTGCTTAATCTGACGTTGCCAAATATCTACTCAAAAACGGAAACGCAACGTGCTATTGGATATTGCTAATTTACTATTTTATATGGCGTCGTAAACCAAACGAATCATACAATATTTAGGCATCAAGAAACTATTTATTTGAATCCAGTTACCTATTGTTCCGTTCATGACTTCGTAGATGTATTTATAATATCTCCTACACAATTTCAAGATCTATCCGTACTCTTTAGTATTCCGCCTGCGCTTATTGCGCTATAAATGTCAAGGAAGTGTGAGACCTTGCGTCTGCGCACTACGTCAGACAGCGAGCTTTCTCTTTCGGACGATTTGACAGCTGATAAAGAGTGCCTGGCAAGATTTCTAAATTTAAAAATATGATAAAGTAATACAATCATTTTATGAAATAACGAAAATGTAAGAAATGTTTAAAAACATTAATTCGTGCATCATTCACATCAGGACGTTAGCTGTTGAGCATAGATACCCAAAGCTGTGCAGCGGAGTCTATCATCACCCGGAGTCTTATTCCTATCACAGAATTGTACACTGATTATGATATCTGCCAGCTAGACCAACCAATGCATGTCAACAGAAGCAAAAATTTCAAAATGTTGACATTTGTTAATAAATCGATCGAAACCAATACGGTACTTCGCAATCCAATACAATAAAAAAATGTTTTGCCTTTCAGAGTACCATTTGAATTCATGCACCATCAAATGATAAGAAAAATAAATTTGGCGATACAGTTGATTTCATGGCAACAAATGTTGAAACTGAATTCCGCAGGTTTATTCACTAGAACAAAATCGCTGTTATGACAGCCATCATTGCAATTTGACTGCAATTATTGCCACTGCAATAATTGAGTAGTTTTGTACTTGGACTTTTTTATATTTTTGTTCTACGAGTGAATACTCGTAAAAGATTTGCTATCTATTATTTCGCTGGTATAAAGCGTAGCTTGACATTCATTGGAATAAATATTCGTAATTTATTTGTTAATATTAACTAATAAATAGTCTTATAGTTGAATTTCTAGAAAAGCATAAGCAGCCAAAATATCATCTAAAAGTCAAATCGCTTGACGAAGAAGCTTGGTCGATAAAACGAAAAGACATCAACGCGTCAGTGGCAAGGAATTATTTACAAACAGTTACTTTCGCTTGTTTTATTTATAGAAAAACGTGATTAATATTACAATTCTCAAGTGTCTCAATTCTCATTTTGTATTGGGATTTGACATGACATGACATGACAATGTCAAATCCCAATACAATTATTTACGCGAACGATAATGAAAATTTAAAGTGGCAACTCGTGGTAGACGTACTGATTTCAAATGAGGATTCACATCAGTTTATAAGGAGTTTTATAATGAAGGCCGTCAGCGCATTTTTTTTTGAAATTTCAGTACCGTTTACCTGTCTTTATAAAACCTGTTTTGCCTTTTAAATGTTTTATACATGATGGTTTGTCATCAAGTAAGATCAAATTAATGACGTTTGGTTAACCAAGTCTTCAGCAGAACCTTTATCAACTGTTTTGACGGTCCAGTCGAAAAATAAGTAGTTACCTGGGTACATTGTATGTATGTATTATTATGTTATAACCGAACCGCACTTGCTTCAACTCCATTATGAGAAAGTTATACTTATGACTTGGTTTTCCAATGACTTTATACCTATATATTATTAGTGATAAGTCGTGCGAGTAACTTCTGCGACGCGGTGGAGCAATAGCGTTACTGAGTCACGTTGGGATTGCTACACTCCACGCTGTTACTGATTGTAATGTGATAATGTTAGCTAAATGATGCTTTTAACTTTGCAAACTTTGATATATAATGTAACATAATATGTTTATTATTTTGGGTTTCTGTGTTAAGTACTGAATACTAACTTTGACCAAACCAGCAAACTTTAACATACTTCATGGAAAAAATCCGATACCTATTTAATTCCAGCTATAAACGTACATCAATACATAACGATTCTGATATAAGTGGTTTTAAATAAAAACTAAAACGAAAGTGAAATTTAACAAAAGCCTAATTTGAAAAAATACAGTTGATGGAATATTGGCTGAAAAACCAAGCATGCAGGTTATAACAACAAAATTTGCCTAACAGGGAATTGAAAACCAGGGCCTATTGATTTCGGACCAATATTGGTTAGAATTACTAGGCCACAAAATGTCTTATTTTATTTTAAGTTTGTGTACAAAACGAACGAATGATGTTAACCTAGGCTAGATAGCCTAGGTTAACAGCCTTAAGCTAGTTAAATTTTATTTTATAATAATAATATAAAAGCTAATTAATTCATTGAAATAGATAACAGAAAAATACTTTGAATCACTAAAAGTATAATCAAAGTTATCATAAGGTAATCGCCAAACTTTATACCCTGGTTCTGGTCAATTACCTGGCTTTAAGGTCGAAAATTAACAAAAGCTGAATCTAAATTAAAATCGACCTTGGTCGTGAAATTCGCACTAATTTTGAATACAGTCTTAGTACTAATAAACTTGTGCATGCGTGTGAACAAGTAAAGTTGTCAAAAGTATTTTACATTGAAATGCGACTTCCTGCCACCTCTGCGATTAAGGTCACATTCAGTTGCAATTAAAATATGTGCGTCAATCTGTTTCTGAATGACGATTTCCTTTTTAACTTACTTCAAAAAGGAAATCATTCAAGAGTATATAAACACTACGGAAATCATCTATCAATTAACCTGCATTCCCTAGACACACTAGGTACTCATCAACGGTGAACAGAAAATGTTTACAGTTGAATTTTATAGTACTCGTAATAGGCATAATTGACCCATAAAAATGGGACACACGATGGTGATATGCGGTGGTGAAGTAAAGCACACGAAAAGGAAATTGCAAACATAATTCGTTAGATGGGTATATTGGGTGTATTTTTTTAAATTTTCGTTGAAATACACTGCTCATCTTAACAAAATTAAAATCACACCTCAATATGTGCCTATAAAAATTTAAAATTGTCAATAAATTATGAGCAAACGGTGAACCACATCATGACTTAGTTCTTAGGGGTATCAAGATTGTGTTGTTTCTGCCATGATTATACTACTCATATCCCAATGACCAAACCTTTGACTTAATGATAACAATGTCGTTGCAGTGTTTTCATCAGCCGCCTTACCAAAGACCACGCGTAAGAAGCCAGCAAACCCTCCCCCTCGGCCGGCGGCGCGCGAGCCTGAAAATGATGCAGAGATCACCAACAGCTGCCCTGATGACGGCTTCTTCGCTGATGCTGAACAGTGCGACAAGTACTATGAGTGCAGGTGAGACTAACATACTTTCAGTCAGTTATAACTCCAGTACAACTATTGTTTGATGCGTTTTAAGCAATTTTGTTGCATATCCTTACAATTTGCCTAACTCGATTTTAAAGACGGAGGCTTCACCTTTTGTCACCTTTATGTCACCCACATGTGAACAAATAAATGACTGATTGATTGATTTGTTGTGTTCGTTTATTTGCTATCAGTAACTAGTGAGTTGTAAACACAAGCCGCAGTTAGTGGTTTGGTATTTAGGATGCTCAAACACTAGATTAATTTCGTGATTAACCAGAGAAAATAAATATACAGAAGTAGTTCTGAATAACATTAAGTTCAAGCCTGACAAAGAATAAAATATTAGAAGAACGCTTTGTGAATCCCAAAATAAGAAGCTAACTTAACATAAATAACAGTTAAGCACACTCTTTCGTGTCCAAATCAAATAAAACTCAATGCGCACAAGACATTCTACTCGTATTTGCGTTGCGTGTCATGAATTTGGAAAGAATTATCCTTGTCCGTTCATTGACATTGCAGTTTACCAATAAACTCGTATACGGCCCATTTTATAATTGGCTTTCGAAAATACCCAATAAGAGTATTACAACTTATTGTTTCTAACAGCAGGGCTCTTTTAACTTCGTTTTTTGGTGAGAGCGGTTTAAAAGTTTCTAATTTTGTCAAATTATCTTCTGAATCATAGTAGCAAAATAGATCAATATGAATACAATGAAATAATTATTACCATTAAAAAGTTAAACCTTGTTGTGTAAACGCTCGGTGAAGCATGGGCATCTGGAGTGTTCCGTTAACTACAAATGCATCCAGCATTCAGCACGCATCTAATAGGGGTAGATCTAGAATGTACCTAGATAAGAGAGACAAAATGTGTCAAGTTATGATATATCACAGTAACCGTTCGCCTGAAAATGTTATCACCCAAACTAAACGTAGTACCAACATAAGATATAGATGTTATTATTAAACCAGCAGGAACTTTGATTACTGCTCTTTTCATTGTTATTAATGTTGGTGACGTCACATTTGCAGACAAGGTGAAATCATCGAAAAGCTGTGCCCCGACGGCATGGTGTTCAATGACTACAGCCCTGAAGAGGAAAAGTGTGACTTGCCGTTCAACATTGATTGCTCACAGAGGCCCAAACTTCGTAAGTACATTGTTCCATTAATATTATTTACCTTGTCATTTTCATTGCCCCAGAGGCTAATTTTTTTTATGAACTTGAAGTTTTACTACCAGGTCGAGCCGTCCAGCTTGCCCCTCTCTGGTTATTTTAAGTTTAGTCAGGTTTGCTAAGTCTCAGGTGGGTTAGACATCATTGACCTCTGGCATATCTAGGAATAGATTATGTTTGTGTGCGTTTATTATCTAAAAAATTTTTTCGGAAAACAAAGGTAAGGCTTTAAGATCAACTTTAACTAAATTTCAAGCAAAGTTTTTTATAACTTAGTCGATACTGTCCCACTGCTGGGAAAAGTCCAGTAATCTTTATCACCAGCTAAAATCTGCCACTGCGAGTAACTGTCCAGATCCTCCCGTTTTTCCAGTTTAACAGACAAAGTTATAAGAATAATAAAAATTTGAAACGACACAATTAAGTTGGCAAAATGTTGTAAATGGATTTGTATAATTGTTCATAACATTTGCTACGTAATCTTAATTGTTTCAAAAAAAGATTACTTCACTGCGGCCAGTGAAGTAATCTTCTTTTGAAACAATTAATTTTTAATCCAAATATGACTAAAATCTAAATAAAACTGAACTTATACACACGCGCCTGATACTAATATTACGTACATTTCAATTAGGTTTTTAGTGATTGTTAAGAAAGACTGACTCTGCGGTCGGTTCTCAGTTATAACGGGTCGGTGTGGTTTAAATCCAACCCAGGGCAAACATTCGCCTGAGGAATAATCAAATGTGAACTAATAATTACGCATCTCTTGCAGCGTCAATACATTTTTTTGTCATACCTTAACAATTGTAATTTGCTGTACTATCATTGGTGAAAATATCACGTTCGAAAGCACTCGATAACGTGATATAGTTAGTTAATACTTTGGGGTTTGGTGTAGTTCAAAAAAAATCAGCATAATCCTAAAACTTCAGGTTTAAAGTAACAAACAATCTATGCAGGTATACTAAACCTGGTAAAAATATCGCTTGCCAATATTGATGAAGAGTGCAGAGCTTTGGTAAAGGTCACTTGGCCACGTGACGAATGTAGCACGTGTTCTGTTGAGCAAATTAGTAATCAAACGACCTATCTATAGCAAAGGCGTTAACATATCTAGGGATGTCACACGCATGATGAACATACTAAAACTCTTTATAAACAGCAATTACTAAAACCCTTATTAGACAGTTGAGTGTTTTTTGATCTACGTTTTGTTATACTTCATTGATGCATATGATGCTATGACTATCTTCAGTTAGCTTATAATATTGATTTAACGTCTTGAATACGAGTACTTCACAGTTTTTCAAAGCGGTTCCAATATCTGTAAAGTTAGTTTTTTTTTTATTAAAACCTGTTAGCTTTTACTCGTTGTTTGTAACCGCGCCCCGGGACTATGAATTAGATACTCAACTGCTCACCCAAATTTAACAGTAGTTATTGACAGATCAATCTCCGATACCTATCTCAGTTTTGCTTAGTTTAGGTCAGTTGTCCATGGTGTAATCTTACTCACACATATATCCCAGATATTTGTTATTACACTGATCGTTACTTCCATAAAGAAGCTTGCTAAGTCGCTTTAAATTTCGTAAATATACAGCTTCAGTTTTTGTTTATGATTTAAGTCTATCATAACAATTCTTCCGCCTTTCACGTCCATATTCTGACTTACTTACTGTAATATTGTTTAATTTTAACTTTCATTTTGTTAATTATTTTGTATATTTACTCTGTCTGATGGCCCTAAATGCCGCATCAGTAGAATACAAATACATAGCGAGGGTCGACATAGCTCGGAACAACTTTCCATTCTCAAGGGAACTCGGCCTTGGTGGCGAAGTGCTGCTTATTCGAGCCACCTCAGACAGGAAATTGTGTGTAAACAACTATGATTTCAAGACTTCTTTAATACATGTTACGCCATATATGTTTAGTTTAGTTTAGTTTTATTTATCTCATAATACAAAATTACAATATATATTACATTCGATGTCACATATAAGAATTTGCATTATGATTGTCAAAATTATTATACAAATTACAATTAATAAAATAAAGAGAATGTCAAAAACTAAGATAAATACAATAAATGAACAATTAAATACAAAAAAAAAAAAAAAAAAATTCACATGTCAACAAGAAATAATACAATTCAGTCAAAAATAACAATAAAATAGTTAACAAGTCATCCAAAGTCACAATTCAAATAATCTTTAACACTATAAAGGGATTTTTCTAACAAAAGGTTTCTCAGCCGACGTCGGAATGTTTCGTCAGATTGTACGTCTTTTAGCGCTGGAGGTAGATGATTGTAGTAGGTGGGGCCGATGACTCGCGGGTTCTTCTCTGCAAGAGCCATGCGACGAGGGACCGCGTTAAGGCGACCTACCAGATGCTTGCGCTTACTGCTTTTCATACATTGAAAATCCCTTATGTTGCATCTTACAAATGTTAATAGCTCATATAAATAGACCGAGTAGTGCGTCAAAATACGCTGCGTTACAAACAAATCCCTGCACGAGTGTCTAGCTTTCACCCCGACAAGTGTACGCAATGCACGTTTTTGTAAAACGAGCACTCTGCTGGCATCCGTGGAGTTACCCCAAACTAGAGTTCCGTACGACATCAGGGAGTGAAAGTGGGCAAAATAGACTTGCCTCAGAGCATCGGCAGAGATAAGTGGCTTTAATTTTCGTATAGCAAAGACAGCACCACTCAGCCTATCGCAAAGCTTGTCGACATGGCTCTTCCAGTTCAGATTACAGTCAATTGTGAAGCCCAGGAACCTACTCTCATTACAAATTGGCATCGGGCAGTTTTTTAGACACACAGGTAACGAGATGGGACGGCCAGAAAAGATCATTATGTTCGACTTACTTATGTTTAACAACAAACCGTTTGCAGAAAACCATCTTTGCAACTGTTCACAAGTCTCGCGGATTTTCACACCAAGTTGCTCATATGTACGCGCACCCACCACCACAGTCGTGTCATCAGCAAACAACACAGAGAGGCCGGTTGCTATGGACGAGGGAAGGTCATTAATAAATACCAGAAAAAAGGTATTCCCCAGTGAGGATCCCTGCGGAATGCCTACATTAACGGAACCAGGATCCGATATTAATCTTTTACCGTCTACGGCTAGCTGTACGACTTGTTTACGGTCAGACATAAAGGACGCAAATAGGCGATGGGCGTTGTTCGTTATACCGTACATCTTTAATTTGTTCAATAGAAGCTGATGGTCTACCACGTCAAATGCCTTCGACAAGTCGCACAGTATTCCCGCCATTTTAAGCTTATCATCGAGACCGGTTACTATACAATCAAACACCTTATGAGCTGCCGTAGTAGTCGAAGTGTTCTTCCTATAGGCGTACTGTCTGTCCGTCAGTAGGTGATAGGCCTCGAGATGTCGCATAACATGCGATGACAGGAAAGACTCAATTATTTTGGAGATAGTTGGGACAATTGTAATCGGACGGTAGTTATTTACGTCGCACTTGTCACCCTTACCCTTAAAAACAGGACACACCCGTGTGCTCTTTAATACGTCAGGATACACACCAACTTCGAACATTTCATTTATTAATACTACTAGAATCATTGAAACAATTGGCCAAATAATCAAAATTTAATTAACTGACATGTCATAAACGTCTAGGGTTGTACGTGACTTCAACATGTGTTGGACCTCCTTGTCCAAGCAATCACGGGTGACATGGGGAAGTATGAACCCAGGCACGTCGGTATTGCCAAGGTAATTACTTAAGTATTGCGCTGACTTTGACTCATCACTCTCTATGACATATTTTGAGGCGACGCCTATAAAATGAGAGTTAAAAGTGTCAGGAATTTCATTACTTGGTATTTCCCCACAAGGAGTTTCCAGTTGAATGTGTGAAGACCTGGGTTTCGTACCTATTTCCTCGTTAACAATTTTCCAAATTTCTTTGGCCGGGAATGGGCAGGAAGCGAGGGCTCGGTTTATGAGATTGTAAAAAGGGAAATGTCAAAGATGACGATACTTATTTTTACTGTGTCCTTGGTGTATTTTTTGTTGGAAAAGATTCAAAAGGCTTTTCTTCGGTACTACTATAAGCGAGTGTATGGGTATTATCCCTATAAGTACCCCACCAATTTTTTGCTGGGAATGTTGCAGATGAACTCTTTAAAAGTAAGAAGAGCCCGTTTGGAGGTTTCAACTGCCTTAGCAATATTGCGGGGCTGGATGGACTCGCCCGAGTGTGTTCAGCAAATGTCTCGTCTAAATGTGCCTGATAAATATTTACGTATTCGCTATTCCACCGTGTCGTACAGTAGCGCGTGAGCAATCCCCGCTGTGTCGTATGCAGAGGGCGCTAAACATGTTACTAGTCGCTAACCCTGAATTGGATATATTCATTGACAGTCCTCAATCACATTTATACAAAATTGAAAAATTGGTGTAATGTATTCCTTCCTGTAGCTTCCATAATTATGTAACTGGGATTATAAATATAAATATCCCTGGACATTATTCCACACAGCGCCATCTAGCCCCAAAGTAAGCTAATTAAAGCTTGTGTTATGGGATACTAGACAACGAATAAACATACTTAAATACATTTTCTTTTGTAAATACATACTTATTATACATAGGAGACACCCAGACCAGTACAAACAGACATGTTCATGCACACAAATGTTTGTACTGTGCGGGGATCGAACCCGCGACCTCTGGTGTAGTAGCCAACTTCTTAACCATTACACCAAGTCGGTCAATTCAGTTCAGGTCCCGTTTAGTTGTGTTAAATTAAAAAAAATGTGTAAAATAATAATGACCGGAGGTCTTAAAATAGTTTACCTTGAAATCTATTTTCGAATACTG
Source organism: Udea olivalis (assembly GCA_947369235.1). Classification (NCBI taxonomy): domain Eukaryota; kingdom Metazoa; phylum Arthropoda; class Insecta; order Lepidoptera; family Crambidae; genus Udea; species Udea olivalis. The sequence goes on from OX376342.1 coordinate 5,588,196, forward strand.
AAAAACTTATGAAAATGATGTCTATAGTTGAAGTTTGTCCTAAGTGACTGTTTGGGGAGCTTCAAAGAAAGCAACAAAGCTTTAACCTACAACTATACTCGTATGTTATCATTACTACAAAAAACGGTCTTGGTTTTTTTTTCATAGTATTTTTTCTGAAATTTACATAAATATTTGCCACCGACATTTTATTAAAACTTTACTATCACCTTTCAGAGACGCCTCAGTCCACTCTCCACTGCCAGCGCCTGAACGGCTACTTCTCTCACGAGGAGCCCCATGAATGCGGCAAGTTCTACTTTTGCGTCGACGGCAAGTTTAACATGATCACCTGCCCCGACGGACTGGTGTACAACGACAAGACCGGTATCTGCACCTGGCCTGATGAGGCAAAGAAGAAGGGCTGTGGCGCTGCTGGTAAGTAAAAGTTCTGCTACAGATGGAACTGATGCTTAGATACAAATGTAAGTATTAAAAACAATTTTGAAAGGGAATTGATATGTTGACTTTTTGATTTTATTTCAAGTCATTATTTAAACTTAAATGAACCAAGTTTTTTATCTCTTTGGCAGCCTGGGGCACCTTTATAAAATAATTTTTCAAATTGTATGCGTGTAATCATTTGTGTAGCTTTATAATGGGTTCTTAGAAATGATATCTAATCTCAAATTCCATTCTAAATAATAAAATTAATATGCATTGTCTGAGACAAAATATTTTCTGTGGTATTAAAACTTTACTATCACCCACAACCACCATTGTCCAATACAGAGACTTAACAATCAGTGAAGATTCCATAAAGTTTTAATGATATTGTTTTATTTCATTTAAGATTTGCGAGACTCAGCCCCTTAAGCTTTATTTTATTGATCGTTTCTAATTTCTTTGATCCCTTTCAACAGATGTATTCGCCTTTGACTGCCCTGCTGTGAACGAGACCTTCGGGCAGACGCATCCCCGCTACGCTGACCCTGAAGACTGCCAGTTCTTCTACGTGTGCATCAACGGGAACACCCCTCGTCGGTCAGGCTGCAAGCTGGGGCAGGCCTTCGATGACGTCACTAAGAAATGCGATTGGGCGAGGAAGATCCCTGAGTGGTCAGTATCTAACTTCTTTGCCCCATTGATAGTTTGATGATGCCATCTTCTAAATAGTTACTGTTTCATGGTTTTATTGAATAATCAAACAAAATTTCGCTTAAAAACTGAAACACTATTAAAAATCTATTTAACTATAGAAACATTCTCGAATTTTTTTTATGTAACCAAAGAAAATTATTATAGTTCTCAGTCACATTGAATATTGCAAAAACCTGTTACCGACAACATTTTGCTTGGTTGTATTTAAGGTGTTCTCGGACTGACTGACATACATTTTACAGAAAGTTTACTTTTTTAACTTGTATGATACCGCTTTCCTGATTAAAATCTGAGGTCCAGGGTTCTTGAGGTCCTAGGTTGAGCAAAGACTGTTCTAAGATTTTGCGCAAAATAGCCCGACGTGATCACTAACGGTTTGTGTGGTGATTAGGCAAGAACATAACCATCAACTGTAGCGATGATTTGTTTCAATGATTGAGGTAGTTACCCAGCAGCGGGAAATAAAAAAAATACTACTTCTAGTCCATATCCTGGACTAGAAGTAGTATTTTTTTTATTTCTTTGCTGTTTTTTTCGGTACTATCCCTTTTTTATCCTAATATAACCCAATTATTTTATAATTCTAGTGCTGACTGGTACAAGGGACAGCTGACTGACGCCGAGCTAGAAGCTTTAGAAAACCCGCCCACCGTCAGGCCGAAGAACACGCAACCTTCACGACGCAAGCCGCACCGCCCAAACAAAGGAAAATCTGCGCCGGCACCACCGGAAAGCGAAGAGGAATAGATCTATAGTTAGGATTTAATAAACGTAATTTAAGATACAAAAGCTGTTTTAATGCTTAAATGACCGACGTGCTCAGAAGGTTCTGAAAAACCAGGATCAGGAACATTTTGTTGCCTAAATAAAAGAGTGCTATGGTTTTATGTGCCCATTCTTTACAAGAAAATATACCTACCAGTTAGAATAAGAAAAAAAAGTACCTATCACAAGAACTCGCTAGTGCTTACTCTAAAGCAGAATATCTGCACCCTCATTTCTTTTGGCCAGTGAAAAATATATTTAATAGATAGGGTGGCCCAGAGAGTCAAGTGGTAATGAGGAGTTTTCTAGCTTATTCTGCTCCCGTCATCTATATTCAGCCCCCTTGGTAGACGCCCCAAAAGCATCAACCACGAACACCTATATTTCCTGTTGCCGAAAAATCAGCTACCTCACTGAAACGCTTTGCAGACTGGCAGAATAATTATGACCAAGGCAGCCTTCGATATTATTTGAATTACCCGCCGAAGCGGACTAAGCCCCAGAGATCTTTAGAGCGTGTTTATCCTAAACTTAGACTTATCTCAGACTCTGAACACCTGTATCTATCTATAGGTATCAGTAACTTCTCATTGATATTTTTTTGTCTTAGTTGAACATCAACTTAGGTATTCGTTATATTATAACAATTCTCAATAAGTTAGAATAATATGATAATTAATGTGATAAGTCTGTGCTTAGCTAAGTAACGACTATAGATCTGCGCCTAAGTGGTTAGGAGGGTCGTACGTCTTACTTACGTCACTCAAGGTGGTATCCAAACCCTTGTAGACGTCCCGTCAAGGGGAAGCGCATCCACTCTTATTTAAACTTTCAACTAACGATGTGTTAAATCAACCTTTATTACCGATGCTCAGGATGCTTTGGGTTAACCATGTTCAAGTGAACTTCTCAAGGATCTAGGCGTGGCTAAATATGGCGTAATTTGCGACATGCTTTTTGAGCATTTGAAATTTGAGTACCTGAATGAAGAAGGAATCAGGAAACATAAAGCCAACTCTTATTTTTTTTTAAAGTTCTTTATTTTTTCACACATATCAAATCCTATTTACATCCTCATATTTTTGTAGTATTTACAGAGACATGAAAAATATATATACTTACTTATTGTGACTTTTACATAATATAATAACAATATTATATATTTTATAACTCTATGGTAACTAATATCACGATCGAATCAACTGTATTTGGCAACGACGTTTAGATTTTAGTAAACATAATTGATAGGTGGCTGAAAAATCACACGTTAATTATTCATAATAAATATATTTCGGTGGAAGAGCATTCCAGATATGGGTTTAAGAGCAAATACATTGAAATATACTTAATACATTTTATGAATATCACAAAACGAAAACGAACGCTTTATAAAGGTTTATATGGCTAAATAGGACATACTCGTACTAATACTTAAGTTGCTAGGCTAGGTCTTTGTCAGAATAGTTGTTCAACAATACAAATTCTTTTATTACAAAGTAGTAAAAATAAACTGTAACTGCATTGAAATTTGACGCTTTACATTTTCACATTGGGTTAGGACAGTGTTGCCTCGTACAGAAACAGATTACTTATAATAAAATAGAAGTCATCACTCAGTTCTTAGATGACCTTCTTTAAGAGCGACAGGCATTGAGAGGGGTTAGTTTCGTGCGGCTTTAAACAGCTGCGGTTTTAAAATCTTAAGATAAGAACGCAACAAGCAGATACAAATAAGGAAAGGATAATAAAAAAGAAAGCATTTAAACAACACGTTGATTGCCGGCCACAGGTGACAAACAAACAATAGATTTCCTATTGTGTTTGGTTTCTCGGCAGTTAGTGAAGAAGATCCAACGTGCAACCCAAGTGCTTCCCTACCTCGATAAACCACACTTAAAATCTAACTCCCGGCCTCCCATTTACTACTGTCACCCAAAAGAAGTTTATTTCACAAACTTAACTTTGCCGGGTAACAGTTTTAAGAAGGGAGGTACTCTAATTATATTAATTCTCGAAATGAATCACTAAGATTTTAAAAATAAATTTACTGGTTCTTCATCTCAGCTAACTTTGTTTTCTCTTACCACGATTTATGACTCGTAATTGTGTACACACACCAATTCTTCCCATTCATCGTTCTATGTACTCGTAGAACAGTTCTTTACAGTATGTAAAGAATATCTTTTAAATATCTTTATTTCTACTATAAAACTTCGTTTTCGTTTTGCGATACCTTTGCTCGTGCAATCAGTGTGCACAATGCGGCACCAGTTCAGGGTCTTCGCAGGTCAGGTTCTGGTCGTCAAAGACTTTCCCTTCTTCACAAGTGATCAGACGGGGCTGGCCTTCCACACAGGTGATGAGGCGGTGGCAGTCTCCAGGAACGGGGAACCGAGGGAATGGCCAGAACTTAGCTGCCTGTGTGTTGGCAGGGATCTTAGTAGGACACTTGAAACCAACGACGGCTGAAAAAAGATGTAACACGTCAATTTACTTAACTTGTGAATGTTCGAAGTTTTAAAAATTAGTGACAAGAATGATCGCACAAATGATGACAATGTTTTAGGCTTATATCACTTTTAGTGTACGTAAGTACGTACAATTGTTGTCAGACGTAAATAAATAAATAAAGTTTTCAGAACACTTGACTTGATTTTATTTATTTATTCAGAATAGGTACACAGACAGATTACCATCGTTACATGGCTTTATATAATATTTTGTACACAATAGGCTAGACAATAATCCAAAAAGTGTGTACACAGCATGATTAATTGTTATTTCTTATGGACGGTTTTAAAATACAGCTAAAAGATAATAATAAAAAGTAAAAAGATAAAAACTAAAAGTAAAAAGGAAAAAGTTGAAGAGTTACGAAAGAAGTGAGGAGAATTCCTGGCCACTAAGAAAGTCAGATATGACCTTTTTATACTTTGTGAAACTGTGGTTAAATATGTCTACGTCAATATCTTTGCTACTGCGAACCAGCTCATTATAAGTGCGGCACATTCTAACCAGAGGGCTATAAAACGACGTGTTATTCTTATATACTTGTATTGCGAAGGTATTTGGACAACGCGACCGGTGCCGGATGTTAATTTTCAATTCCGAAAGTAAATTTGGTGCATCGATGGATGCATGAAGTAGTTTGTGAAGATACAGAAGGTCGTATCTTCTTCGTCGCGTCGCCAGGGAAATCACGCCAAACTTCGACAGCCGATGACCGTAGTTTCTGAGGGATCGTCCTAAGTTATGTTTAAAAGAAAGGTACTTTAAGCATTTTCTCTGAACTCTTTCCAGGCTATCGACGTGTACTTTATAGTAAGGAGACCAAACCGGACTGCAGTATTCTAGGACACTTCTCACCAGGCTAACGAAAAGACACAGAGTGCTTTGTGGGTTTTTGAAATCTTTTGTTGTCCTCAATACGAATCCAAGCAGGCGTCGACTTCTTTTAACAACGTGCTCATAATGGGGACGGAAATACAGCTGTTCGTCGAAAATGACACCCAGGTCTTTGACAATGTGTTTTCTCGTCAGTAGGTTATTGTCTATATACTACGATTGTACGTTTTTATTTTTCCTTCTGGTAAAAGAGATAACACAACACTTATCAACGTTGAGGTTCATATTATTCGAAGCAAACCATTCCGAAATGACGTTGACATCACCCTGAAGTGCTTTCGTGTTTTCAATATCTGTGAATATCTTCAGGTCATCGGCGTACAAGAGCGACGGGCATGTTAAGTGATAAGTTAAATCATTAATAAAAACAACAAATAGGAGCGGTCCAAGATGTGACTCCTGGGGAACCCCTGATGGAACAGATATGGGAGAAGAGGTATAACCCTTGACCGTAACAAGTTTCGATCGATTGCTTAAATACGACTCCAGCCATCTCAGTAGACAACCGTGAATCCCATAATGTGCAAGTTTGAGACACAACAAGGAGTGGTCAACCTTGTCAAAGGCTTTACTGAAATCCAGATATACAGCATCAACTTGGCTCCCGGAAGCAAAAGCCTTACAGAGATAGGTTTTATACTCCAGCAAATTACTGAGCGTCGACCTTTTTTTAATAAATTCATGCTGCCTGTCGGATATAAATTTAGTAAAGTGGTTATAAAGATGACTATATACCAGTGACTCGAAGATTTTTGCCAAGCAGGAGAGTATACTGATTGGCCGATAATTCGTGCATGAGTTTTTGGCTCCAGCTTTAAAGATGGGTATGAATTTCAATGATACCCAGCAGTGGGACAGTAATAAAGGCTAATTACTTGCTTACTTACTCAATAAAACACAGAGAGAACAACTAAGAACAAATTGAAGTTATACAATTGCATCAACATTGACAAAACAATAGCAAAATATTGGTAAACTGATTAAAAGAGAAAAATAAACGTAAATCCTGGAGCGTAAAGTCCAGTTCTTGGTGCGTTAGCAGTTTTTTGCAGCACGACTTTCCTACCAGACATGCAGTTTGATTCGAGTCAGTTTGATCGTGTGCGCTGCTAATCATATGTACCTACGAATATTAGATGGTAACTTTAATGGACTAAGAAACGCAGTTATGGTAGCTAACCACTATAAGATGCTATCATACCTTCTGGGTTGCAGAAGGGCTGCAGAAGGTCAGGCCAGTTGCACCCGTGGATCCTTTCGTCGTACGCTAAGCCGGGAGTACAGGCCTCCTGCTCGGGAATGCCGTAGGCGCACTTGATGTAGCTGGTGGAACATTCAGCGCTGTCCGGGTAGATACCAAATTGGTACTCGCATCCAGGCGATGAAAGTGGAGTCACTGGGGGTTTCAAATTTGAAGGAATAAATAAACAATTCTATAACAGGTTTTTCGTAGCTACTAATAGATAGAGTTATACCAATTAAAGTAGCAAAACCTGCGGTGTGAAAAATAAGTAACAATTACAATTGATTTATGATCTTTAGGCTTAGAAAACACTATAGTAATGGTACAGTAAAGTTAGTCACTTGATATTTGACAGCTTAGCCAATGACGACACAGTATTAGAAGTTAAATAATTATAATATTTTGTCTTTTATACCCAAAAAATATAACTATTTAAAGAGCTGTTACTAAGAGTGCTATTTACACTCTGGTACTTACAAAATTGATCAACTAATTTAAAACAGTTTTCAACATTTTTACAACGTGGAAACGACAAAACAATTATATGTACACGTACGTACACTTATGTCTAATATATTAATCGTTTTCACGCAGTGCTGGCTTTCAGATTTCTAACCTTGCTATCAATAATTAGTTAGCAGGCAAGTATTAAAAAAAAGAGGTAGTAGGTAGCCTAGTTACCAACTCTGGTGATAATATCTTGTAACTTGTTGAGTGATGTTACAGTATTTGAATTTTTAGGATTTTTGATAATTGATATTGATTGTGCATAGAAATTCATATTAAATAATGTCAACATTGTTTTTCTAATGGAACCAACTACAGACGCGGCAGAGAACATTCGACTGTACTGTACTGGTGACAACCACAGTCAAAAGTTTGATAATCGCCGGTGAGCATCTATACCAGGGGGGATGACAGGATGACATAAGCGCCAGTGACAGCTTATTTCATCCCCATACATTTGAACGATTTCTATTGTGGAAACCGTCATGTCGTGTTGCTCTTGGCTAGACCCCCAGTACGTCAACCACGAGTTGTCAATTTATATTTACATTATCGTTCACGTAAAAAAATGTATTGAGATTTGACATTGTCATGTCATGTTATGTCAAATCCCAGTACATTTTTTTTACAGTTGAACAATTTATTTCTCAATTTTCTAAAAGAATATTCCATATGAATTTGATGTTTCATAAAACGAGCTAATAGTGGCACTCACGGTCAGCTTTCCTGTCCCCGCAGTCGACAGCCCAGTTGTAGTTGCAGTGATTGTGGACAGCACCTTTCCCGTCGAACAACAGGCCATTTTCACAAGTCTCCACTGTCAAGGTGCCATTCGTGCATAAGAAGAATTGGTCGCACAGCTCGGGGTGCGCGTACGCCTGAAAACAGAGGTTCTCATTTTAAAAAGGTTTTGCAAATATATTTTTAATTTTTACATACGAACTTTAATCAAATTGTGAAGTACGTTTACATCTGCTGTTATTTTTTATGTTTCAGTAAAAGACGATGCATTTGTAACATTCTAAGGAATCACAGTGCGAATGAATTCAAAACCTGTTTATGGTTCAGTGTTAGCAATTTAGTTAGTTGGCCATGCTGCCTTAGTGGGATCAATTCCCACCGAGGACAAACGTTCATTCGGTTTGAGGTTTCTCAGTGTCTTTGTCCAATCCATTTTAGAACATATTTAAAAATACTTAAATATGTATGTGTCTTAAACATCCATAAGCTTTGTTCAGTTTAGGGCGAGAGTGGCTGTTTAGGGCGAGAGTGGCTATTTAGGGCGAGAGTGGCTATTTAGGGCGAGAGTGGCTATTTAGGGCGAGAGTGGCCATGTCAAAAATCTCCAAATTATTTCATACGTTATTTTACTTTAGGACCCACAAACTCCATTCATGAACTAAAGCAAGTTAACTTACTTGGACTCCATACTGCTCTGGACACTCCGGTGCATGTTCCAGAAGGATCCCTGCGTTAACTGTAAAAAAAAAAATTCTTCGTAAAATACAAAATTTAATCCGCAGATGATTACAGGATTCCAGGTAAAACACGAACGCCTCTCAAACCCATTTTTACTAACGAATATAAGGTTTTTGGTTAACGGACCTCGTGAAGCCATCGGCCAAAGCCAGCCTCGGTGACAGGACAATCTTAATTGTTGAAAGGGGAGCTCAACTTTATTAAGTTAAGATTGCAGGGCTTAGCACATTAGTCTCTAGCACATAAGACAATAGAATAGGCTGTTGTTTGTTGGACGGCCACGTCCTAAAGATTTTCATTGTTATTCATATATATTTTCCTTATTTTCACCTCATCATATTACAATTCAAGTTTATCTCAGCATTATTATTATTATTTCAACTGGGGACGCTGGCAGTGGGCCGGGTGATCGGTCCGTTGGTTGTGGGCCATTTCACCCATTTCCCCGGGCCCCCCTTGCAGGGGGTCATAAGGTTGTCCCATTTTCACGGCGTCCCGTTGAATCTTCCTGTTGCTCTGCAGAATCTTACTATCTGGTCCACCGTCAGTTCTTTCAGATCATCTTCATCTAACGAGTCTGACCCCCATGAGTTCTCACCGAATGTGTGAGTACATCGGGCATTCGGCGAGCAGGTGGAAACTTGTTTCCTCGCTGTCCATGCACTCCGGGCATGTGGTGTCGTCTATAATGCCTATTACGGTTATTACGGTTAGGTGCTGGGTGCTGCTATTAAAGCTGGGTTTTCATTATTCAGTATTATTAATTTTCTTTTGATATTATTTCAAAGCTAAACTGGACGCTAATTTGCATGTCAACACAAGGGTGTCAAAGCGTAGCCCAATTAACGAGGTTGCTTTCGACGCAGCGCCCGCGCACGCGTGTCCGCCACGTGAGCCGTGACGCCTTGAGCAACCCTCAGAGGTCGCTGGTTATTAGCTTTAATCATTGGAAACGTGCTTACTTAAATTCTTACTTTGTGATTAAGATTCCGAAAGGGAGAACTATTTTATTATTTTAAAGTAACACGCAAGTTCGTTAATCTTTGTAGGTCCATCTCTAAATATCCAAATTTGCACTGCAAGCATAGAATATTCGTTTTGTAGTCAAATAGTACAATATGTGCCTTCAAGGCGTAGGCATAGTCTGTTACATGAGCCGTGACGGACATTGAGCAACCCCTGAGGTCGTCGGGCGGCTATTAGCAGTTGTTTCTCTGAGGTAACTATTGGAAACTCTGATATTTAGCTGATTGCTGTTCGATTGGAACGCGTAATTCACCACTTAATTCGATAGGCATTGAGTTTGGCATTTATTTATGCGAAAATACTAATAAGGCCGTTTTATTTTTACGTGAGGCAAAATAAAGAGGAGCTTGTTTCGGATCGTTATCTAAGTTAATTGACTAAATGTGTACTGCTTTTATTTGACCCTATTTAGACTACCAGCTTAGCTAAACACGAAGCCTCAATGGTAGAATTTAGGTTGTTGCTTTTTTGGGGTGTGTTTATAAGTTATTTTGAAACGTTGAACATAATAAATGTCTACCTCTGAATTGTCAAACTTCCTTTCAAACGTGGCAACCCTTCCGTTTAGCTTCCGCTATTATTATTATTAATTTAAATTTTATTGCATAAATAAAACACAAAATGCAAACTTAATGGCATAAGGCATTCTCTGCCAGACAACCTTTGCAACTTCACTGTTCAACTTTACTGTTTCATTAAACGACAGAATGAGTTTTCATTTCCATGAACGAAAATGAAAATACTGCTTTTTTTGGTAGATAGCCTTAGGTATGTGTCTGTTAATAACTACGATCAAACGCGATTGAATCAAAGATGGATGGCATCGATTGTACGTAGCATTACTTTATTATTCATTTTCAACTGTCATACATTTTATATGCATCACTTTACAAAATGTTTTGTCGCCGCTAACTGTCTATGTTACTATGAATATGTGGTGAATCGAATAATTTATTCGATTACGTTAACGATACCACTACCGCAGTGAATTAAAAGGCATTGAACCGCGCGTCGTCAACACTTAATCATGTTTATCTCTTCGTGAGTTGTTCACAGGGTTGCTAAAGCAGTACTACAAAACAGTTCTTAAAACGAAATCATTGAAATAGATATAACAACCACTAGTTAATTTACATGTAATGTGCAAAATAAATTTTCACTTGTATTTAATTACTTACATGTCATAAAAGGATGAAATACACTTGTCCAATTTTTATCACTGATAATTATTATGCATTAATTTAAAAAAAGCTTTCTGGTGCCTGTTGTATTTTCAATTGATAGGTAATGTTTAATTTTTTGATTTAAAGTAAGCTTAACAAAAACTTACTTTCAATTGGATAGTGTTAGACGCATGTTTCTTTGAGACGCAACTGTAAGGACGCTGCGTCTAAAACAAACTTGTTTTCTATTTTCTTCTGAAGCTTGACAGAATACTAATGTAAACTTGTAGTTAATTCTAGAGAAATAATTCATGAAAACAATATTATGCTCATTTTTTGAGTCTTTTCTGACAAAAAACCAAAGAAAAAAATGTCTGTGACCCTCGTATAGCATTCAAAGTGTCCTTTCAGGTATTGTAGTTACAAGTAAATTTTGTAGTTTGTTCTTATATGTTGGTATCAATGTTTTGCATCAAGGACCAGAATGTAATTCTCTAAGGACCTATTTCACCATCCGCTAAGGCAAGCGCCAGCCCTCCGGCCCGGAGCGTGAGTGAGGCAACTCACGCCTAGATGTCGGCCGTTGAATCGAATCACTTTTACTTTTGTTACGATACAGTACAATACGGACGATGAATGGCTTTAAATGAGTAACAATACATCGAGGTGAAAAATGGTTCCAGAACACTACCCTTACCTTAGCAAATAGTATTGGGATCCGTGGTGTTGACATATCTGGTGACGTACAGTTTTGGAGTCATTTAGAACAAAAGGCGAAGTTGGCATCCAAAAAGCTCGGTGTGCTAAACACGGCGAAGCAGTACTTAACTTCTAGCAAAGACTGCTGTATATAGCGCAAGTCAGGCCACACGTGGAGTACTGTTGTCACATTCGGGCAGGAGCACCTGGATATCAACTTAGTCCTTTTGACTCGGTCCAGAGGCGTACGACTCGGATTGTCGCCGATCCCAAACTGACGGGCAGTTTAGAGCCGTTAAGTCTGAGGAGAGACCTCGCCTCCCTATGCGTGTTCTAACCCTTGTACACCGCTACTTTTTATCACCACACCGCTCGCAACCGACAGGGCGTTCATCCTCACACTCTGAATGCGCAATGGTCTCGACAGTACGGTTTCAGAGTTGTTTCCTACCGAGGACCCTAAAATTGTGGAATGACCTCCCTGATGAGGTTTTCCTGATGAGTTATAGTATAGAGTTCTTCAAGAGGGGTTTGAAAAGGTTTTTGCAGGGTCGACAACGCGCGAGTGATACCCCTGGTGTTGCACGTGTCCATAGGCTGCGGTAACCGCTTCCCATCAGGTGGTCCGCATGCTTGATTGTCACCGACGTGGTATAAAAAAAGGCTTTGAATTTGTAGTAGACATACGATTGCATATTTGATTATTGTGATTATTTTTATCTCCCACATCATGAAAATAAGTTAAGATACTAATCGCTTTATAACGAAATGAGGTGTATCTCTACTATCTACGAGTATTAACACATTAATAATTTAAATTTGCTAAAACTACATGGGTAAGTATTATAAAGGACGTTTTTGTTCAAACAAGGTCTCGTGTTGTACAATCTACTATACTTGCATGTGTCTCGTGTTTTATGTATTGAGTCAAATATATATTCTCACTTCAAGACAGAACAAAAAATTTCGTTCATCTCAACATGTTTATAGATTGTTTAGGCAATAATTTACGTTTGGTGTTACACAAAAATAAGAGCTTTTACATCTTAAAAGTCGCATTTTTTCCTCAACTTAAAGCCTGAACGTTATTATAACACACGAGATTCTGATTTGTAGAAATTTGATAGTCTCTCGTCATATTTTAATTGAATTTATGCATTCATTAATATACACTCATGACATATTACACAATATTATTTTATTAAACTGTACGAATCTTAAGAGAAGTTATCCATAGTGAAGGAGTTTTAGAATACCAATACTTTCAATACCGAAAACCAAAATACAAATGCTACGTTTAGTAGAGTGCCGCGAATAATGATGATGATGAGTCAAGTTATTTGAACTACTCGTATGTCAAGTGACTTACTAAAATAAAACACGCCATTGAACTTAATGTTTTATATAATGACCTGCCATAGATGTAGGTATTTTAATTTAAGAGAGACTAGTATGTGACCTCACCCTGACGTTTATGTTGAACAGGTTTCATAAGTATGCATATTCACGTATGCATTCACAAAGCAATCAATGACATATGTACTCGTATTGGTTGTCTTACAAGATTAAAATAAATTAAATTTGACAAACATTAACATACAAAGGTCCCTTGTTAGGCAATTATTTTCGACAGATTATGTTGTAATTTCATAATCTATTAACGTTTCCAAATGTTTAATTGAAAAACATTTTTAAGTATTTGCTCATAAAATATCAAACAAAGTTTTTCTCCCCAAATTATCATTCTTTTGTGTTCAGATTCAGAATATTAATTCACTCCACATAACGCTCAGTAAAGGTAACAAAAGTCATTGTTAACACACTTTTTCCTCACCTAGATTGTGTTCCTACTCCTTTCACTCATACATGGCAGAATGAAACAGAAGGATTTTATTGTGACGAGTGTGTCATCTTTAGGCTTTTGAATTGTATGACGTGTGTTTACATGATGACGTGCATTATTCAGTTATGGAAAAAAAATGGTTCCGACTCATCATAGTAAGCTCTCAGGTGCTACAGCAATCATTTAAGCTATTCTTATAATACAGGTCGCTATGAGCAATAGAGTCAAGCGAAAGTAGTTACTAGTGGTCAGCCTTGGTGCGTACGAGCGCCGCCTGTGCCTGCGCCGATATAATCACCTTAATAGCTTGTTAGATCGGCGATACTGAATGAAAACGTTTCAAACACAAAAGAACTAAGTTATGATGACATAATAAGTGTTTTATTTAGATAGTAAAATTGAGATTAATATAATGTAATTATGACTGGTATATCTTTCAATGTTTTCACTTTCGATTGTGAATATCATTCAGTTAAATTGTGCCCACGATTATTAAAATCAAAAAACTTATAAATCGTTATTAAATTTTCATTGAGCTGAAAAAATTAAAGTTAGCGAATCTGTTATCTGTATTTCAAGAAAACGACTGCGAAGGAGGACTTTTAAATTTAGCATTACGTGCAATGATCCCCTGACTCATGCTTTAATTAATCGTAAATTATTCAGCTAATCTGCACATGAATTTGGTAAAATATAGTTAAAGTTAAGTATTGAGCCAAAGGGCCATTTCGTGAATATGTTTTTGTATACTATAAAACATGGCACCTTACTTACGAAGGTAGTCTAATAAAAATGCGAATGGTATTCTGACATTATTTGAACAGAAAATTTGCATCACCTGAGTGAATTCGAGTTAGAATATTTTTCAGATTCGCTCTAGTTGATCAGTATGTCGAATAAACGCATTAATTATTATGAAATGCATCTAATGGGGTAACCCGATGCGCTGTGTTTGTCTAAGTCATGTCGTCTAGAAGCGCCCGCGCAGGCTTCCGATTGCGTAACACGACGAGATGGCGGGCGAGTTTCTCCGCCTTCCGCGATTTTGCAATCTTATTATCGAATAAAGGAAACCTTATCAGACATGCAAAGACCTTTGACTGGTCAGGTTGCGCATATCCGCGAATATTATGTCACACCGTGTGAATCTGTATTAATTCGGCTTAGTGCTTAGATTTTTTGTGACTTGTATCTAAGATCCTTCCTTAATGCTTACTCATTTTAAATTATTGCAATAATATCAAAAATACAATTAAAATTTTGCCTGTTTGGATCGACGAGTGAACTAACAATAACTTTACAAAGAAATCACAATACAACTCGTATACATTTATCTGCAACTTCACAAGTATATTAGGCAATCAGTTCTTGCAGATACGTAAAACTTGACGAGCATGACTTTACAAAGCGGCATCTGTCGTATAGTAAAGGCGATGAATGGATCGGTTACGTAAATGCCGCAAGATCAACACCTATACTACGTACGCACATAAGTAGGTACCACAATAATCATTATGATCAATGTAGCCAATTTGCATTCATGAATTGTAACATTACTTAATGATCCAAAAGTGTGTTAATATGCATTGTAAGTGAACTATTAGGCCGGCACCTAGCACCTTAGACCATATCACTTAAGGTCAGCTGAGGTTACGGCCTAATGTCCGCCGTTCATGCAATAGAATGTAAATAGTTATTAAATTGGTTGTATTCGGCTTGTTTCTAATTCGAACTACATGACTGTCTAAAAGGTAGAGGTTTTGTAAAAATGCATTAACCACAACTGGAGACCATTCAGCGCATGTGTAGGTTGACCAAACTCAATTATACAAGTACATTCAGTTCAGTAAATTAACCACCTAATACTTGATAGATAACCTTGCCAACGTTTTTACTTCCTTCAAACTGTTCGGCCATTATAAGTAATATCTCAATATCTAATTTCCGATTGGTTAGATCTATTGGAAATTGTTTACGCTTATTTGAAGGAAATTAGCATTGGACGCCACGTCGAAGCTGTATCCTCCCTTGATATAATTATTAAATAACGACATGTCGACAAGTGATTGTAGTGTTATCGCCAGTGCAATTCGTTATAGAATGACAGACGACGTATTTTCTTTTTTAAACGAAACAGTCCTTTCTTTGCCTTATTATATTCTACTTTAATATTTTTCTAATGGTTTCGTGTAAAAATATCATCAAGAACTAAAAAAAACAGATTATTGAATGAGATCGGTTGAGTAAGATTTGCACTGACCTCCGCTGAAAAACTAATTAAGTGCACAGGATAGATAATAGTCCTCCGGTAAGTGCTCGTTGAGCCGTATTAAAACAATCAAGGATTTTGTGAATCATATCTATATTTTATTGTATTTGAACTCGCAATGAACTTGACTTAAAATTATCTTCAACAACATACCTCAACATGTTCACTGAGGTAAAATGGTTTATCAGGAAACTTCTAAGCTGAGGGTAAACTCGCGCTTTGCAGTTTTGCACTCGTGAGCTTGAACTAATTGCAAGTGCAATTATTTACGTGACGATTCTCGGTCAATAGCAGATTTCTAAGCGATTACGAAAACAAGGCGCAAAACAATGTAAACACTTGCAGTGAGATAACGGGGTGAACGTAACGAAACGACGATTTGCGACGCGACCATTGCGTAACCGCTGCGACAAACGTCAGAACAAATGAATTTGTGTTTACCAAATAGATCTTACGTATAGAAAATGCATAGATAGAATACTTCTTAGGCTTAGTTAATTAAGTAGCAAATTAGTAACTACACAAAGTGACACATGGGCGATAGAAACCAGGCAAGCTTTGCTTGGCCGTTAGAGTCAATACTCTATGGGTGTAGGTATAATAAATAAGCATAGCACTTAAAGTATCACATTCATTTTGTCCTCAGTAAAAAGTTTACCAAATCACAGCCGACCTTAAGATAATTATCATTTTGTAAGGTCGTACAGTCACTCCCTTCAAAGCACAACCGCAGTATTTAGTTTTACTCATTACAATCGGATGCAAAACTTTATTCTTTCGCTTTGTGGCATCAATTGTCAAAGTGTTACTCTAGTAAGCTCTAGCTTGTCTGACCAGAAATGACGCACACCACTACTTACGGCGTCCATTTTTTTTAAATTTATACAAAGCCAAAACCCATCCATTGTAGCGATGACTTGACTTGACTTGCATTGGGACAGTATATAGGCTAATTGGTTTTACTTTTCTTTACTTTGTGTGTGTGCGTGAATACGGTAGAGACGCGCGTTATTTCAGATTAGAGAAGCTCTACCACCTAAAACATGAGGTTCGAACATGTTTCCTCGCCTGCAAGTTTAGTTCTTTGGGAGAACTCAAAAAATAAAAAAACATAAAAAATACAAATTATGGTAATTAGGTTTGATTGTGATAGACTAACATACAAGAATTCTCGTAGTCGACGCTATTAAAATGCAGTATTATTATTAGCAGAAACATAACGAGTGTTATTCATTTATTATTCTGATGGAATAATCCACCTACTTATTGTACCTCGCCTGTAATGTAATATTTGAATCAATCACAATTCTTCGTGCATAATGTATGTAACATGAAATACAATCGTGTGATAAGACATTAAAACGAAACAATTAAAAATTTATTCGTTACTCATTAATGTGGGAACCGGGAAACAAGGTGTTTGTTTTATCTCGTAATATAAATAATCTAGCTAAAGATTACTAATTAATGCCTAATACTTGTATGTATTGTCTAGAAGTAATGATTTAAAAAAATGTGACAACGTTGATAATAGTCATTATTAACTTTTGAACATTTAAGATCGAATAAATTGCAATAGTATGAGTTGAAAGCATAATTTTACTAATTATGATAAGATGTTTTTTTTATTTAATATCGTGCAGATAATAAAAAAAACTCTTCACATAAAATTATTGGTTAGCCAGCAGCTCATAATATTGTATGTGTATTAAAATATATATGAAAAGATTATAAAACTAAGTGAGGATACTTCTTTAACAGAATCATCTGACCCGAAAATAGGCAGAGCTTGTATGTGTGATAGATACGGATTTCATAAAGAAGAGACACATAAGTTTGACTCACTGAAGCCACGCACCATGGTGGTCAACAAGGATTTAACACCATCATAAAAAGGAATACCTAACCTCTTCAAGCTTGGCTGACTTTAACGGCAGTAATTAAAACTAATCGTGAATTGATTGCTTGTTTATCTTAACATCTGACATAATTCTCAGGTCATCTTATTTATGCAACTCGTTCAGCAACAACAAGAATGCTAAAAATTACGTTAGCATTATGTCTTTTTTGTAAATGGAGCTGTCTTGCGTTACGAATTTAATTTAATATGGAAATTTAACAGTTAGATATTTTAACGACCATTTGTTACTACACAATGTGTGATTCAGTAGACCGACTGGTCATACATAGTTAGCGACGTATATGGTCAGTGTGTACTAAATTGCACAATGTCAGAGTTACTATTTTTTGGAGTGAATTTTTGAGTATTATTATAAGCACAAAAACAAGCAATTTGGCACTGGCCAAGAGTACTGACTCAAATATGTTTGAATCATAATAATAGTTCAATAACTCATCATCATGTTCATGTTATGTTTCATCCTAGAACATACTTTATTATGAATTTCAAATTACGAGTTCATAAAATTATTTTCATGATCCCATTCAA
The DNA here is from genome assembly GCA_947369235.1 of Udea olivalis. Taxonomy (NCBI): domain Eukaryota; kingdom Metazoa; phylum Arthropoda; class Insecta; order Lepidoptera; family Crambidae; genus Udea; species Udea olivalis. The sequence continues at coordinate 5,606,184 of OX376342.1, forward strand.
TACGAACAAGATCTCAAGCTATAGATGTAAAAATCAGTGACAGTTTAGTTCAAATAATAAAATTTTAACGACAAAAATCAATCTCAATGGAATGCTCCATTTTTTAAACGGTTTTAAATGTCGCTGGTAGTAAGGGGCCTTGAGGGTCCGATTCCGGCTACCTTTCCAATCGTTGGCCAACCACGGGAATTGCTCTATTTACAACAATTAGTGCATAAGGCCGCCCATTATTCGACATTGTCGCTTTACGACATTATGACACGAGTGTGACCTGATTGATTGATAAAGTGTCTTGAAGAAACATTCTGAAGGTGTGAAATTTGTTAAGGTCTTAAGACCATGATAGCCGAATTGAAGGAGTATTGCACGTTTGCACCACAGTTTTTGGATACAGTCTCATCAGTTAGTCAACTGTTAGAATATCATCATTCCTGCTAATAAAGCTGCACTGGAAATTATTATCGGTCAGTTCAGTCAGGATTTAACTCACATCAGTTGCAGGCTGTGAGGCCGTCTGCATAATCAAAAATATTGTATTAGGTTTCATACACAAAACGAGTTTCATTACTTTAAAATGAATCATGCTTTAGTAGTCACAATGTGGTAAAGACGAACACGTTTGGTTTAGACTTAAATTAACTCATTTTGAATTAAAGCCATTATTAAACTTTGATCGGGTGAAGATTTCTATCAGAAACACATTTGACCAATTTAAACATCAATTCCTTTTTAGTATCTCTGAATCTCAGCAATGTTTGGATACCAAACGATTTATGTCTATCTCATTTTTTGTATCTATCAACTGTAGCAATAACTACCTATTTTTATGACGGAGATACTCGTATGTACAGATCGGCCGATTATGATAAGTGCTAATTACACTGAAATTATCTCAAATAGGTAATAAGCACAATACATTTAATTTATTTAATAAAAAAATATATATATTTAAATTTACATGCATCGTTTCAAAAATCGATTTTCCAAAACACCTTGAGAAAATACATGAAACTAACGAAAATGATAATAATTCATAACTGCAAAATATTAAAACATAAGCCGGAAATGCAGCGCTGTCATTTATACAGCTTTGATTTATTTAATACTTACTCGTACTAACTTAATCATGAAAGAAAAACATTAGGTAAGGCTATTTCCTGAGTCTGAATTCAAACATGTTAGGATATAACACGTGTTAAGAGAGCTGAAGTTAGCGATAAGCCCCCTAATTTGTAAGAAGGAGATTTCATAATTTAAAAATTCTTAAACTGTTTCTTTGCGCAAAAAATTGATCTATTAATCTCATATAATCGTGTTTCGAAAATATTTCAAAATGCGTGCGTTCCATTTTCGAGGCCCCAGTTAAATAAAAAAATCGCGGTAGTTCAAAGAATTGGTCAAGTGACGAGTTGCGTCAATATGATGAAAAATTTAACACACCTGTTTTCTTTTATGTACCTAACTGACTTCATTACATGTCTTAAATATTGAAAAAAAACCACACATACAGGCTCAAAGGAGATTCAAGGCGAAATTTAAAATCTAAAAGTTTATATTATTGAAGAAGCTTCGGTTCTTTTTATTATACATACATACAAAATGAAAAAAAATATCACCATCATTCTCTAAATCTCAGTAATGTTTGGATACCAAACGATTCTTGTCTGTCTCGTTTTTTGGAACCTGATTAACTAGTTTTGGATATTACATGAATGGCAATTACCTATATGTGATACACATTATGTAGAGGTATGTTTAAACAACTTCTACAGGAACCCGTTGGCAGTCGAGAAACTCTTAGAATATTGGCTACTTATGAAATTATTGCAACACTGATTTTTGTTACAGTTACGAGGTCCGTTAATTTCACATTTGTTTTGAATGTGAATAATTTAATTGGCTACCTGTAGCATATAACTGACGCTTATATACAAACATTCATGACTACTACAAAACTGATATATGTTAATCTTCTAATTTAAAAAACTATCTCATTTCAATGTTTATAATCAACTTAATTTTATTTCAGTACAATAATGTTTTAGTTAATTATCATAAATTGGAAATCGAATGCAACTGATTGAGTGATAAAGTTGCCTTTATCGTTGGAGTACATATAACATTCTTTGTATAAATAAACAACTTGGCTAAATGGCTTGGCTACTATTAAAAATTTAAGAAATTAAGATTTAGTTATATTTAAATTAATAACAAATTTTGGGCCAGCAGTTATAAAACATAATAAAAATGACCTACAACCTACATTAATAGATGAATTAGCTAAAAGTACTTCGTAAGGTACTTAAGATTTTTTGCTTTTTGCGATCGAAACCCAACCTTTCAATGGATTTCCAGGAATTCTAATCACAGAATGGTATAGAGTTGTGACAATCTATTAGGAGAGTTCACGTAAATATCAAAAACAACTTATTGTTATCTTTACATTATTAAAAGTACAAACCACTGCTTCTTTTGCACGTGGTGCGTAAAAAAGTTATTGTTGCGAAGTAGACTTGGTCACCGAAAAATATATCGAACATTTTTCAGTCATAAAGCAAATAAGTCAATATAGTTAGTTGAATATTTGTTTGGTTTTGCGATCATGTTATACGTATGTCTAGACCTAAAATTCACAGCAAATATTTACATATTGTCAGTTGCATTGTAAGCAGTAATCTGTGACTGGTTCGTAACCAAAGTAACTCAAAGATGAGAAAACTCTGAAATTGATGCTGTCCTAAATAAGCTTTAACGTAAAGAGTCGCTAGACTTTACGGGCTGGTCTATTTCAAATTACGTTTAAAAGGTTATGAAAACAAAATGTGTGTAAATATTAAAAAGCATCACCAATATTTTGACACTTTATCAATGAAGACCATTTAGTTCGGTGTTGGTGACCAACCACTTTTACTCTTTATTCTTGTTACAGCACTGTTTTAATTAATTTCTGAATTATTTTTTATTTAGCAATAGGTGACAAAATCGAACACTCAATGACACTCAGTGTCCAATCCTATCGTAATTAAGATTTTTTGAACAAGCGGTTAATGATTGTCCCTTCAAATCGCATTCTTCTGGTTTATTTCATTAAAACCCTACAAAAACAAACGATAAAAAAAACATATCTTACCGAAAGCAACGCCAGCGGCGAACAATAGTAAGTGTGCACTCATGTTTATTTCGCGACGTGTGCGCGTTGAACTCGGCCCGGCAGCACTGAGGCGCGGGCGCAGCCGACGCGACGCCCGCGAAGGTATCTATAGTGCGGCCGTGGTAACGCGCTTCCACGAGTTACTAGCATTAATGGGTGACCAATAAGGATCAGAGTTGTGATTATTTTATAACAGAAATGTGACTTTTATTATTTATATTAAACGAATTTCGTTAGAAAATAAATCTGACAACAATTCAGCATAACCAAAAAGAGAGCAAAACTGTAACAAGAACCCTCATTTGTCAAAGAGGGATTTTTGCTGTCTTCGTTTTTTACTGGTTTGTTACGTGTTACCTACGCTGATCATTACAGCACTGAATTCACCTGTTATTTTGCTGAAATCGTAATCTAAACAAAACATTTATCTCATAAATGAACTGATTGTAGTCTGTTGTATATTTAATGAACTTACATCTACGTTCGTACCTTAGTTTGTCCAATTGCTAAGTTAATACACATGAGAGTCAATATTGTGTCCTTGAATAAATCAATGACTTTTTTAAAAGTGTTTTTCGAAAATATCAAATAAAAAGCCAGACTATGAATAGCGCTCCCGATACAGCGCGTATTACGAAAATGGCCATATACCTGCGGCGTGCTTTGTATGACAATTATCATTTGGCCCCAACCAGAATAGAAAGGACACATAGTATATATATTTGCATATAAAAGACAGTAATAAGTTCTTAAACTTTTACTTTGTTGAAATTAATTTGTTTAAAAAGGAAACCACAGCTCTTAAAACATTTTGATAATAATTTCTCCTTCATCACCGTCGGACACAGGAATCCACTTCCTGCCAACAACTTCACGCAATTTTAAGTATTCGTTTGAAATTACACTCTTGGTAAAGTCTAGCAAATCCTTCGGCGTCTCCAAAAACCAAACCTTGTAGGAGACGCCCCTAGCCTATTTCCTTGTGTGGTACCTCGTAACACAGGGATATAATAATCCCTACTTCAAGACCATTACAAGAGGTGTGTTGTCTGGCGCATATATTTAAAAAATGAAAATACATTAGTAAAAGATATCTGAAAAACATAATAATCCCTTGCTGTTAGTGTTCTTATCTTTTTACAAGGTCCTATCAGTGTTTTTTCTATCATTTATGAAGACACACAAAACTACAGAGACCATAACGTCAAAACTAGTTACTTGGGTTTTACCAAAAGGCTCAAAAGAGACGCTACAGTTTTTTTTTGGAATCTAAAATTTATAAGATAAAATCATACAATTTTGTGTACTGAGGAGGTTTACGTTAGTAACAAGAACCGAAGCTCCTGCGCATATCGGTCCTGAGCGTGAGCAACGCAACGTCAAAAGGCATCACCTACTTAGAGTGAATAACTACTCTACTGTATTTTGTACTCTTTAAGACAACAGTTCCGACGCCTCGCGGTACTTACACTCGCGTGTATGGAATTAGTGGCGGCGATCCCGAAACACTGAGGCAAAAAAGCTTAGTTTAGCGTTAACGTCTAATCCTATGCACTTATCAAGGGAAAAAAATATCGGGAATTTTCATCGCATTTTTCAGTACCTATTTTATGAACTAATTTTGAGAACTCTCTGATAATCTGGCTTAAGGCCGTAAAGGGAGAAATCTTGTTCTCCTAAAGACCACGACCAGGAAAGTAAACCGATCCAAAGTTTCTTATTGCTCTGAATCCGAAATATAAATCGACGTATGACATAATATTTTCAAACTAAGTAGTTGGTTTAGCACTCGAATCTGAACTCTACTTTTTGGCTGACCTTGAATTACCAAACATGTAACAAAAACAAATGTCAAAGTCGCTGTTACATGAACGTGCATGATGACATTTAAAAATATTGTCGTGGTAAATTCACGTGTAAATCTGTTCTTGTTTGTCTTCGTTAACTGACTGATCCCTATCTACTTCACCCGGGTAGGTAGGGTTTTCGCAGCCGGAACTACGGGTCTGGCTGTCAGGATCAGGGTACCACGGGTGTTGGGGGGTCCCAGCACTGCCTGTCTTAAGGCAGGTCCCATGTTAGAGTTGGATTTGTGGTGACATGTGGTTAGTTGCAGAGGTGGGGCATGTTCGTCTGCTCGGTAGTATGTACCGAGCGTCCCTCCTCGCGCGCAACGAGCATCTAAATTCACTGGTCTAGGGCGTTGGGCCGCTAAGTGTTTAGATGCGGGTTTAGTGAGGAACCCTTATAGCGGCTTGCCGCTCCTCCGGTACTTGCCTGGATAGCAAGGAGATGGGTATCCGCTAGATTGCCTATCCGGCCACCATGCTGTAGCTAAGGGTAGATGTACGGCAGTGCATTGAGGTGTGAGCGTGCTGTACAGCTCCGGCACCATTCTGGAGAAATGGTAGTTGGCTTCTCTGACGTCCCCAGCGGGGCTTGAAGCCGCTAGCGTTCTTTGGATGCGCGTGGTGAGCGACTATAACTGCTCCGGTACCATTCTGGATAAATGGGAGTGGGTAATACCACGGGCTACTCGCCTATGAGTACCATAATGTTTATTTGTTTATTTGTTTATTTATTTATTTGCAAGTCACATTACAAAATGTTAAGGTGGTATTAATAAAGTAACTAAGGTTTACATGTGACGCCCCGCAAGGGCACAGCAATAGGAGTGAATGTGTAATGCATTGTGCTTTGTGGCGGCAGGACCTACCACAGATGGTCCCTGGTACACTTCACGGAGTGCTAGGAATAGTGTGCCTTTCTGCATAACCGGGAGGTTGGTCGGGGGGCCACTAAAATAAATCTTAGTAGTTGGGAAAGGGTCATGACTGATCCGAATTTTGTAATAATTGTTGGGCTGAGATTCCCAGTTAAACAAAAATGTAGATAGGTAGAAAATTTTTTTTTACCCATCCTTTATTGTTGTTTTTTTCTGAACGTATCTCTGTGTGTTTACGGTCGGACAGTTTATTTGTGATAACTCAGGCAAAAAAAACTATGTTACTGATGCCAGTTAGGTTTCTACTCGTAATACCCTATGAGATCGAAGATAGGAAGTGCGCTGTGCGCTGACAGTTGGGAAAAATAGATCATAAAATCAGTAGTAACGATTGTACCTTGAGTTTCGTCAAGTTTGAGTTTTTGAGTTCTAAAGCGCAATACCGCATGACTTGAGCTGTAGTTGACTGTACCTACCGGCAGAAGCCACTACACATGTATCACTACTTAAGACAGACTTAAATTAAGCTTAAATCAAACTCAAACTCAAATAACTTTATTCAAATAGACTGTATCAGTACTTTCAAATCATCAAATTTACAGCAAAATATACTAAATCATAGACATAAATACCATAATAATATGGATATATAAAAACACAGTATACAGACAAAATGCGACTCTACCACCGCGTCGGAGTTGGTTCTTGCTGAGAAGATCCGGCGAGAAACTTTGCAGTTACTCTTTTAAACTTGTTTATGGTTTACAAGAGGCGTTAGTATAGTACAAGCAGTGTGTCATTTTGATACAAATTAACCTAAAAGAATATAAAAGAAAGAGAGAGAAAAACAACCACAAAAGAATATAAAACAAAAGTTCATTTAAACAATTCTAAAAGAAAAATTGTTAGTCAGTACATACTCGGTACCTATTAACTATTACAATAAAACATCTGTTACAATAGAGCCATTTAATCGCACATCGAGCAGAGAGCTTACACCCAGGCATTTTTATCTATAAGGTAGTATTTTGTAGTATATTAGCCCTTTTTTAATAAAGCTGTTTTGATGTGATTTTTGAATCTATGTAAAGGTAACTCACAAATATACTTCAAAACATCAACTAATCGCTTACGTAGCCCAGAGAGAAGTAAAATATAGTGACAGTGGCCAAGGCACGTAGAGCTAAGACATGAAGGCCGTTAGGGCAGAAAATTTCTGGGATAGGTTCTGCCAACCCCCGACACTGCCTGTTGTGGTTAAACCACCTGAGAGTCAGGACATTCATCAACCTATTGGAATAATGAGGCCCTTCGATTCTTCGATAGCGCGTCGTGGCTTAGTGGTTCAGTACAAGAACTCAGATCGGGAACGTGTGGTCCACGATCTAAGTTCTTGTACTGAAATTGTGTTCATTGTTAAATATCCGACTTACTCTCCGGTAATGGAAAACATCGATAAAAAACCAAATCAACCTACCACGTTGGGTCACCACCTACCACGTTGGGTTCTAATACCATTGTACCATGGTTCGACTGGCCTGTTGGCGCAATGGCAGCGGTCCTGCCTTTAGCGCCGGAGGTCGTGGGTTCGATCCCCACCCATGACAAATATTTGTGTGACGAACATTTGTATTTGTTGTGTGTCTGGGTGTTATTATCTCTTTAAGTATGTATTTAGAAATAGTTAAGTATCTATAACAGTCTCTGATGCCCATATTACAAGCTCTGCTTAGTTTGGGGTCAGATGATCTTGGTGTGAATTGTCCCAGATATTGTCCCAGATATTTATTGGTGATAAGTGGGCTTCTGAGTGTTTCGTTCACCATGACGACACAGTCACTTACCTTTGACTACCCAGTTTCGGATAAAGTCGTGATGGTATGTATGTATGTCTATTCTTAGTTTGTATTTAAGTTCCAAAATCTAAAAAAACTGATTTTAGGGGCCCTCAGGATCGAAGGGCCCTGGGCGAATTCCCAAAGTGCCAAAGGGAAAGAGTGGCCTGCTGGTAGTGAGCGGTCGATCTTATAAAGGTCGCATTTCTCCGAATAAAGGCCGGTTGTAGAACCAGCCCCTCTGTAAAACTATGAAGGTTGTGCTCAGCAGTGGACCTCTTATGGGCATGACGAAATACATGTCTAGTCTCACACATTGTCACAAAATCTAAGACTACCACAATTGATTGACACCTCACTCATTTCGTTGTTCGTTGTTCTCATTGTGCCCACCTCTGAACTAGTCCGGCCGGCTTTCTTACATCAACGCGGGCGGCGCTTGCGCAACCACAATTATTGGCCATATTTGGAGCGCAATCCGGTAACTGACCTATACTCGGTTGTACTTTCTGAGATTTGGTTCGAGTGACGTATGAGTTTCTTGTTTTGGATTGAACAGTTGCTTAAAAGAGACATTACGGCGTCTTTAAATAAATTGAAAGTTTAATTACCTTCATTAAATATTAAGCAAAGTAGTATATTGATGTTAATAAGATAACTGGCCTGTTGGCACAATGTTAGCAGTCCTGCTCTCAGCGCCGGAGGTCGTGGTCGATTAGTACATACTATTGTCTATTGTAGTCTATGTCCCAGGACATACATTCATGTGATAAGCATTAGTTTCGTGTCTGAATGTGATCATCTTTTTAAATCAAGTATGTTTAACAGTCTCCGACAATCGTGGCACAAGTTCTGGCCTAGTACACCATATATTTCGGACCACTGCATTATCTCTGCTTGAAGACTTCATCGTTATTTCGCACTAGCTTTCCGCCCGCTGCTTTGCCCGCTTGAAACTCATTATTATAGCCAAATTATATTAAATCTTTTAAAATTGTAGCAAATGGGCTATTGTGATGTCGAAGCTATGTTACTGTAAAGTTTTATCTAAATCCGTTCAGAAGTTTTTGCGTGAAAGAGTAATAAACATACACACATACTAACATACTCATAAACTTTCTCATTTATAATCTATAATATACTAATATTTTAAAGAGGAAAGATTTGTTGATTGTTTGTTTGTTTGTATTGAATAGGCTCCGAAGCTAATGGATTTAAAAAATTCTTTCACTAATATCAAGCTACATTATCAGGGAGCGACATAGGCATTTTTTTTAATTTAGGCTGTATTTTGACGGGAAAGATAGTCTACGCGGGCAAAGCCGCTGACGACAGCTAGTATTAAATATAAGTAAGAAGTAAGATAAGTAGCCATTATTGTTTCTAGATATATCCTCATGTATCCTCATGTATTATAATCTAAAAAGAGTATCTATTGAGGTTTTGCTTTGTCTTCCCAGTAGAAACAGCAGTCTGACCGCGGTAAATAATATACACACATCAAAAGTGTCTAGGGATCAAGCATTTTTATGCGGATTTCTTGAGATTGAGATGTGGCTTTGTAATAAATTTATGATTTTATAAATTTATATGGATCCTTTTTGGTACATTTCATAATTTGAAACAGGAACTGTCAATCAAATTCGAGTGAAAGATGAAAATCAGCTGTCAATATTTTCCCTATAAAAACATACAACGCATTGAAGACATTATTAGTGCTACTGTTTCCCTACTACTGATTAAAACCAACGTTATTATGGAGCGGCGACGTCATTTAGGCAGGGAAGAAATGCTCAGAGCCGTGGGAATGATAGAAGCTGGTTCCCGGCAACGTACTGTGGCTTTAGCTCTGAATACAAGTAAGAGTGTTATCAGTCGACTTTCGACACGTTACCGAAGCACTGGTACCGTGGCTGAGCGCCATGGAGGACGGTATCGCTGCACCACACGGAGACAAGACCGATACATTCAAATCACAACTCGAAGAGCTCCAACAATAACCGCCATGATGTTAGCCGTGAGGCTTCATAACTCTTCAGGGAACCTAATTAGCGACCAAACAGTCAGAAACCGCCTGCATGAAGTGAACCTTCATTCCCGAAGACCGCTAAGGGTACCACCTATAGCAATGCATAGTCGTAGGATTCGATATCAATGGGCTCTTGAACACAGAAATTGGGCAGAAGAACAATGGCGTTTCGTGTGTTTTTCTCATGAGTCTCGTTTTGGTATGAGACCGGATACAAGACGTATACGACACTGGAGAACCCCTGGACGCCAACAGCGATTAAAATCCTGCTAGGAAGCTCATCCTTATAGTGGTGGAACCATCATGGTATGGGCGGGTATTTGGATCGGCGGAAGAACTGAGTTGATTTGGATCAGAGGCAACCTCAACGTTAAAATTTATGCTGAGACGATTGTATCAGACGTCATCGTTCCTCTACAAGTGCAAATCGGTCCCTTATTTCAGTTAATGCATGATAATGCACGACCGCACACCGCAAGAGTTGTAAGACAGACTCTCGCCGCAGCTAACATCTATGTCCTGCCCTGGCCTGCTCAGTCGCCAGACTTGAACCCGATTGAGCATGCATGGGATATGCTACAGAGAAGAGCTCTGCCGAATATGGAGGGTATCCAGTCGCAAGAAGACCTTTTTTTGTTGTTGCAACGAACATGGGCGGCCATTCCACAGCGAGATTTGGATGAACTCATTTTGAGTATGCCAAACCGATGTTCTTGTGTTGTTAGTGTTCGCGGTAGAAACACGGATTATTAATTGTTTAAGTTACCCAATAAAATTTTAAAGAAAACTGTTATTTCAGTCTTTTTTTCGAACTCTAATGTTAGTGGTTCAAATGTCAAAAATCCCTTTATTAGGAAAATGGCAAATTTCTTTATTAATGCAAAGGTGACTTGGTTTATCGTTACTGTAGACAAACGAAAACACTTTCTTTGATGAATCCTTAAAGAAAAATTTAATTAATATCAATCAGGAGAAAAGTTATTGCAAAAATATATGTTGATCCCTAGACACTTTTGATGTGTGTACTTAACATAAACTTAGAGCTGAATAATATTTTTTTTTCCTATGGTTAAGGTTACAACCTTATTGACGATTCGAAAGCACTGTAAAAATTATCTACTTGGGAAAACCATTATTGGTTAACTATATTTCCGAAATCACAAATCGTATCCATTTGTCACTGGTTTTTAATCTTTCATCCTTAAAAAGCAGAGCTGTGTGTGTGTGTGCTATTTCATCCTTGTGTCATTCATCCTGATTTCCAAAAAAATATACATATTTGTTACTCGAATGTACTTTTTCGTTTAAGATCAAATCCACGACCCACGGCCGAACAGGCAGGGTCATTACCTACCGTACCAGTAGAATAAAAATGACAACTTCTTCACGAGAAAAAATAGCGCAAAATACTGGTGATCATTTCTCCAACTGAACTTTTTTTTTTATTATCAGTGATAAATGCTTTCAAAGTTACCAGACTGATTATAAATAGGCAATTTTCAGGAGATTCTGAAAAACAGACTTTGCGCTGTCGGCAAGTTTTTAATAATTCTAGAAAACATTTTATTAAATTGAATTCTTAGCATATATCCTATCCCACTGCTGGGCAAATGGCTCCATCATTACAATTAATCATTAGATAATACCACACTTTTTTAAATCAAAAATAATTTATTCATTTAATTTTATTAGGATTGAATTAAATAAACCACATAAATCTAAGGTTTTATTTTACAGAAATCACTTTTAACTTATGTTCTTATAAACTTAGTATGACACGCTCTACGCCTTCTTCGGTAGCTTGTTCTTGTCCAGCGGCTGGCCCTCGTAGTAGTTTTCACTGAAAATGACAGAAGTTAAAATTTTAAAATGGGATGAGTGCTGTAGAACATTTTTATCACTAAACCACATCTACAACTCTTAGTAACGGAAACTTATAGTTTTAAACAATTTAACTCTTCTAAACAATGATTCCGCCGAATGAATATTTCTTATGAGCTCTGAACTGAATAATAAAACCAAATAAATGATTTAAAATATATTGAGAACAATATTAATTAGCAGATAAAAAAAGTATCAACTCTAAACCCGATTTGCTCGCAATGATGTGGACTATTTAGTTGTTTGAATGAAGGCAGGCCTAGGGAGAAAAAGGTCACATGACCGCCTTCGATAAGAGAAAAGCTTGCAATCAGAAAGCCTAGTTCCAGGAATACTAAATTGACTGATTAGGACGTTTAGAAACCCGTCAGATATAAACCGCAAGGATGTTGTTTTTGTAACACACTGATAACAGATACAATAATCAGAGTAGGATTAAGTTATGTGCAAGACGCAAATAAACTAAGTTGTTCAAACCTTTGAGCAACTTTAAGGGGGTCGCAATAACTCTTGGTGAAGTGCGCAGAGTGTGAAAACCCAGCAAAATTTAAACATAAATTATATAAGTATTAGCAACCTCCCACCCTCGCTAAACAAGAACTACGAATTTAAATAGGCTTGAAGAGACATTAAGCTAGGTTGAAGGAGTGGCCTACTAGGTGAGTAGGTACCTACCTAATAAATAATGTAAAAGCCTAAACGAACTTACCATCCAGGAACCTTCTCAGCCTCATCGCACATGAACGTGTCCTCATTGTAGACCTTGCCGGAGGGGCAGCTACCCTTCTGCGGCTGCACACCGTTGCGGCAGATATAGAACTTCTGGCAGTCTTCAGGGTGAGGGAAAGTTGGGTGGGGGAGCGCGCGACCGTTGGGTCCCATCACTTCACCGTCAGGGCACGTGAAACCGTCATCCAAGACGTCTGGTGAAGAATATTAGACAATATAGCATTAAGAACAAATCAAATGCCGTGGTAAAATACACACCTGCATATAACTTTTAAATCACGCTTCAATGCCACCAGAAAACATTAGCCAACCAGTTGTCAATTACTATTGAGTGTAAAACTGGATTAAGTGTACTGGACTTCAAAATATTATTATTTACGTTCTTGTTCAATTCATCTCTCCTACTAAGATGTATATACTTGTGGCATCAAAATTCTTTACCCTATTTGTTACCACTGAAAATATTCTGCCAGCAATTGAACGTTTGTTGTTAGATTACTTTAGGTGTTATTTTTTGGTTCTTTCTAATTGTTTCCTTTGGTGCCTCTGATTAAATATAATAAGTCATAGATTTCAATTAAGATAAAGGTTATTGAGATTGATAATAACCAAATATGTGGCGGCCAATAGTATGGGCCTAAGCAAGACATGTAGATTCCTCAAAACAATATGAGTTACAACTACTTTCTAGCACGACCCTTAACATAGTGGGTACGAGCATCACTATAAGACACAAATGGCTAAGGTAATGTTAGTAAATGGCACAGTTCCTAATAAATTATTCTCCGAGTTTCTGTAACTCCTACATAATGTTACTACAAACCTTTGGTAATCTGGTCACAGCGGCGGTTGACGGCGTCTTTCCAGTCGCAGTTGGAAGACTCTTCGTCGAAGTAGAGGCCGGGGGGGCAAGGGTGCTCGTTGGGAGTGCCGTCTGAGCAGTAGTAGAACTTGTCACACGCCTGAAATTACACAATTCAAAATATAAAAACTTGTATGTAATAAAAAATGCTGTTGAATTATTAATAATTAAAATTTTCCGTTATAACTGCAAATGTTTGAGAAGTTGACATTTTTAAATATTATTTATGTAAAAGACTTTATAGTGATTTTTATTTTACCTGAGGGTCGGGGTGTTTGAAGTATCCATTTTGCCTCGGGCAGCCTTTGCTTGGTTGGGGTTCCTCTGGAAATTTTATGATTTTATTACGAGTATGTAGTAACAATATTCTACACTGTCACGGCTAAACATTGACAAATTTCTCACGAACAACAGTTGTGTGTGACTCACGTAAAGGTTCGCGCCAATATAACCTTAACTTTATATTATACGGATATATAATATTTCCCAGTCGAAGGAAATTTCGGAAAACCATTCTCAGGCTTCAAAAAGCCTCAGAATGAGCACCAATTCGAGAATTGTATGCTGCTGTATTCTTTTATACTTTTTAATGATATGTTTAAATTACACTGCATGAAGCAGGGAAGTGGGCAGGGAATTAGGCAGCACGAGTAAACATCAATACACGTGTCATTACGGTCGACATTGCCATATAATTATTTAGGTAAATATTTCCGGCAGCGCGAGTAGCATTGGGAAAGGTATAATGTAAACCAGGGGGAAGTTTGTGTTGGTAGTTTGAAGTTTATCAGCAACTTACGTAGTTCTTTCCTGTCACCGCAGTCGACGTTGGATGGGATGTCACACCGTTCCTTGCTGGGATTCTCGTCTGAGAATACCAATCCATCGGGACACAACTTTGTTTCCGCCGTACCTGTGTTTAAAAAAATTGTAATCCATTCGATATTATTAGTATGTGATGTTAAACAAAGTACTACTTTGCAGAATTGACCCCATTATCGGAGTGTCAAGTACGGGTTCATACGATCATACGCACCGAGCGCGGACTTGCATAGAAAAAAAATATTTGTGTAAACGTGCCACCAGAGGTGCTACCCAATTTCGCGTTAACCTGCTCGATGAGTTTGATCGAATGAAACTCGCAAGCAATAAAACTAATCAAATAATACCACGAACATTCAGTAAAGTGTTAGTGCACTTTAACTACTTAACCCTAAACGAAACAGCACTTGTACTTTTGGGTGTCAAACATTGACTTGTCCCGTATGTCATCTTAGTGATTTCACAAGTACGTGAGTTGTTTGTCAGGGTTTGTTATCGCAGTAATTCATATGGCGAACATTTACGATTGTTTTGTGACTAGATGTAGATTTTTACATTCATAATGTATGTTTATATTTAAAAACATATCTCAGTATCTGTCAAAGAAATAAGAAATTTTTCATAATTCGAGGCTAGATAGTGTTGGTCCTAGAAGACTTCGACAGGTCTGTTAAGAGAACAGTCTCTGGACGGAAAAAGTTTCAAACCCCGCTTGAAACAAACTCCAAAACTGAATATATTATTTTAAATTCATTTGCAATCATATATTTACATTTAAAAGCCTTGAAATAACTAACCTAAGCAGCTTGTCCACGTGTTTCCCAAAAATATGTTTAGTTAATGTTTTATTTAGAAAAGTGATTAACATTCTACTATAACTACGCAAAAGCGGAAGCTTGCCAAGGTGCATTCTTGGTTTTATTACTGTTTATTACGAAATACATTTGCAAACAGGCAAAATAACATGATTAAGGCATTTAGAAATCTTCATTCAAAACCCACATTAACTGAAACCAATTATTAAAGATTTGTTAATCACTGACAAAATGCAAGAGCTGACTTTGAATCTAACCAAGTACTTTTTTTTTTATATTGCCCGTCAAGATGACCTCACTCCACCTGATGGAAAGCTGTCGTGAGGTCCAGATATGAGGTTGACAAGCCCAGTCATTCAAACGAATCACTGGGCTGGCCATCCTCACCTTGAAGGCCTGCAGAAATGCCTTTTCACGCCCCGCTTGAAGAACCCGGGACTATACGAGGAAGGAAACACATGTGCTGGAAGAGCGTTCCACGTCTGGATAGTACGACAAAGAAACGAGTCACCGAACCTTTTAGTTCGGGCCAACAAATGTCGAATTGTGTGTGGATGACGCCGTAGTCCAGCACGCGTGGTACGGGAGTGGAAAGGTGAGGGTGGGATAAGCTGGAATAACTCGTCAGAGCATTCCCCATTGTAGAAGCGATAGAGAACACTTAGCCTGGCAATGTCTCTACGCAATTGGAGAATTGTAGTAATTTTAATTTAATTTTAATATTTTTTTTAATTGTTGTAGTCATTTTAACCTCTCACCTATTTCACTTGTACGAGTATAACATCAGTAACAATGCGCCGCTTATAACATCAAAAATTAATAATTCCCACCAAGTAACACAAAGTTAATTGTATTTTTGAAAAAAGAGGCTGATCATAGTAACGTAGAACAATTACTAGGGTTTGTCGATACATATGTGACAACGTGATACCTACGTCGTCATGTTAGGCTGTTTTGATACGTTCATATGATAGGAGCCGCGAAATGGCCCGTTCTTTCTCCTGTAACGAACAGCTAGACACCAAGTAATGAGATGCAATGGTTATGTGGTGAACCCACGTCAAAACACATACAACTAAGATACTGTAACAAACTAAATTTACAATAGAAAAGAAACTTAATTTAACATTCCGCTAACACTTGAACAGACATTTAACGGTTTAACATTCCTATCACGAAGCTCTCACCTATTCTTTGCCTCTTTTCTGGTATGTTGTAATATTCATTCTAGTTACGTAAAAATGTAAATATTTACTAAGAATAGTATTGTCTTTTTTTATTTAACATAATTTTATTATTTTATTTTATAAAATGGCAAAACACATATAATATCTTTCTCATTCTATTTATCATTTACGCATTATTGTAATATTGTAACTTGCCTATATAGGCAATAATGTTACAATATTGTAACATTTTTAACAACGGTACATTACAATGTCATGCTTTAGCAAAATAATGCCCCTAGTCTATATACCCACTTTTACATGATTGGTAATTAACGCAAAGTTAGTACCATGAGTTTACGCCGATGGCAATCGCTAGCGTCTGCTGCCAAGTTTTTGTGTGGCATTGTTGATTAAAATGACGTTTACTATCGATAATTTAGCGCTAGTCGACTATCGATAGGCAACTCTACTGTTTGAAGTTTTGCCAAGTTCTGACAGAACGTTTGATGATGTTTCAATAATGTTGTATATTAATGTATGTTTAATATGTCGCTATCTTATTTTTTTATGATTTCAGCCAATCACTTGGCTAACTACTCTGCTTTTATTAAGCAGAATGCCGTTGTACCACAGACTTTGGAACTTGTTCCAAATAATTTAAATTAGATATAGAGACAACAGAGGTAAACTCTTGCAAATAATTTAAAAATCTTTAAAATAATTTTGTAAACTTTGTGCATCAAAACATTCAAGGCTTCTCTGGCAAAGAATTAGAAGTAGTATTATTCTTAGACTGTATGGACATACATGTCTTATGAACACTGGTTGAAAGAAAATGATTGTATGATTAGCATTGATAATTATAGTGTCATTAGTTCTTTCATGAGAAGTTCTGCTATTCGCGGTGGGTCACTGATATTAATTCATAATAAGTTTAAATGTAGAGAGCGAAAAGACATAGTAGCACTCTCAATTGAGCGAACCATCGAACTTTCATGTGCAGAGTTAGAACAGATTATTATTGTTTGTGTGTATAGACCCCCTTCGGCCGATTATTGTCGGTTTGAAGAGACGATGGAAGAAGTGCTGAAGAAGGTTTTTTATAAACAAGATGGTGGTTGTATGCGGCGATTTTAATGTTAACATTTTAGACTATTCTCAGACCTCTGTAAGATTTTTAAATCTTTTCAAATCATTTAATTTACTAAATCTATATGATAAACCAACCAGGATCACTGACACATCAGCCACCTGCTAGGACGATATTTTTTGTGAAAATATCTCAATTGAAAAATCTATTAAAAATTGTTTGAAATCAGATCACAGTGGTCTATTGGCCAAATTTGAGCACCGTCATGTCTGTCAATCAGTGGATATTAGTTATAGACTGGTTACGAAGAGAAGAAAAGTTCAAGAGTAATGTGAATAAAAACCTTTCTAATCTACTACCCCAATGCCACAACAAAGATGATCAGTATATGCATCTTTTTGAGATAATTAAACAGGAACATAATTTTATTTTTCCTAAGAAGAAATTGAAGGCCGATAATTTTTAGTTTAAGTTTAGTGATTGGGCTACGCCAGGCATCCATAAAAGTAGAAATAAATTATACGAATTATATGGTTTAAAAGCTAATTCTAAGTGTCAAAAACTAGTAGATCATGTCAAATTATACTCAAAAATCTTTAATAAATCATGCCATATGGCTAAGTCTATCTTTTTGCGTAACAAAATAAATCAAGCAAAAAATAAAATTAAAACTACTTGGAACATAATTAATAAGGAAACTTGTAAATCAAAACCTCGAGATCACTCATTGGCTCTTAAAATTCAAGATAATTTAATAGAGTCTGAGATTGACATAGCTAATACATTTGAAACATTTTTTTCTAATACCCATTGTAACTACAAGTACCTTAAATTCTAAGCTGGTAGTATAAATTTTATTAAATCAGCTGCTTTCACACTTTACTTTGAATAAATTACTACATGAGAAACAATTTGGTTTTACTAAACATAGAAGCACTACTGATACAAGTGTAGCACTTATCAAACACATATTTGATGCTTGGAAAGGCAAGCAGGATGCAATAGGAATATTTTGTGATCTTTCGAAGGCGTTTGATTGCGTGGATTATGAAATCCTACTGATTAAGCTGAGACATTACGGTGTTTCAGATATTTCGTCTAAACTTATACAATCTTATCTCACAGACAGAACACAAAAAGTGAGTATAAACGGAACCACCTCTTGCGGTGCCACCATTAGCATGGGAATGCCCCAGGGATCGATATTGGGCAAACTGCTTACTTTTCTTATTTATATAAATGACCTTCCTTACTTTGTCGAAGACATTTGTGAAATAGTATTATTTGCTGATGATACCTCGTTGATTTTTAAAATCAACAGAGGTAAGCAAGCATTTGACGATGTAAATAATACTCTATCAAAAGTACTATGTTGGTTCACATGTAACAATTTATTACTTAAAGCAAAGAAAACAAAGTGTATTAAATTCACTATGCCTAATGTCAAACAGGTTGATACCATTATCAACATGAATGATGAGACATGAGAAATTACGAACTCTACGGTATTTTTAGGAATCAGTCTAGATTCTAAGTTACAGTGGGGTCCACATATAACGGCTCTGGCAGAGAGACTTAGTTCGGCCGCTTGTGCTGTCAGAAAAATTAGACTTCTGACTGATATTGAAACAGCAAGACTAGTGTATTTTAGTTACTTTCATAGCGTTATGTCGTATGGTCTACTGTTGTGGGGCTCAGCTGCAGACCTTAACACTATTTTTGTACACCAAAAAAGAGCCATTTGGTCGATATACAACCTTAGGCCACGCGACTCGCTCAGAGAAGTATTTAAGAAGATTGATATTTTAACTGTGCACGCTCAGTATATTTTCGATAACATAATGTATGTGCGCAAAAACTTGCATATGTTCAAAAAAAACAGTGATACTCATACTGCAACTTCACATCTGATTTACCTACTGGATTAAATCGGTTAGTTCACTTCTATGGATTTCCTAATTTCTTATTCAACCGCGCTCGTTGAGTGACCTTGAGTTTTTTTATGAGGCCCATAGTCAAAGAACAAGTTTTTAATCTGTAAGCACTCAAGGCATTGTAGAATTTCGTCTTAAGGAACTGAGGTGAGGGGCGAAAAATTCAGTGCAGTTTACCGAACTCTATCACAAATTCGGTGACAATTTACTAAAGCCTTCATTCGGAAAAAAAATAGGTTTTGGCCAGGGCACAAACACTGGACACTGTCTTGTGTCTTTGTGACTGTCTTGTGTCAGATAAAAGCTACTGATGAATATTTGATTACCATAGAACCAGTATGAAATCATCCACTACCTGCGTATACGTAAACATTTTTTCCATTCCAAACAATGGTGGTGGCTAAATTTAATGAGGAATTAAATTTTGCTGCTTTTTGTTTGTACAAATAGGTATTTAGTCTATTGTAATAACAGCAACAGTTAAGAATTTTCACACTCTATTTGCTATTGTAACAGCGTGGTCTAACGTGGAAAAAATTCTAAAACTGTTATGAAGCCAATTATGTGCGACGACGAAATTAATTTCAAGAAATACAACTGCATTATTTTCTTCATTGCAGGTTAATAGGTTTGCAGCGTGCATACAATGTTGTTATAAAAAGTGGAACTTTCTAACTACTCGCGAAGTCATCATAACTAATAAAGCTTAACACACAAAATTTGTATATGATTTCACTTTTATACTTTCTTTGTGAGACTGGTCATTTTTTAAAAAGCAATAAGGTGTGCATTTGCAAGGATAATTTTATAAGACAACTGCACTTTTTTAATGACATTGAAGTCATAGAGGAAACCATTTGATTCTGCTTAATAAATAAATTTTAACCAAAACAATTTAAGCTTCTTGAGTGATGTCTATGAGTTGCCACTTTAAGTTTACGTTATCTTTCGCGTTAAATACTTGTATTAAGATTTCGTACAGTGCCTCTTGAGTCGAAACGGAACTGAAAAACCGTACCATAACGTAACTATAGCACCTGGTCCCCAGTACAAATATTTTACGCCAACGATAACTTAAATTTAGACGTACTGACATGGTAGACGTACTGATACATTTTTAAGTACTTTTAAAAGATTGTTCTTCTTATTGTAGAGCAGAATTGTTCTAATTAGTTTAACCATAAATATGTTTAATGTTAAATTTTATTTGGTAATTAAAACCATCATTAAAAATGTAACCACCAATTTTGTAGTATTTTATCGTCAGTGTGTTTATGTGAAAGTAATGTATGTGGAAATCATATTGCATATTCATTCTATTACATAGTATGCGTTCAATTTGACCTTTGGTAGCTGTTTATTCAGTTTTCACCAAACGTTTCCTAGTCAATAATTGCCTTTAAAAATAGTGTTTAGTTACGTAAGCGTACATGCATACAATAAGTGACTCTTAACTAGCACACTAATGTAACCTTTTATAAGATACTGACCTTTCGTGCACTTGTAATAGAGATCACACTGGTATGCATCTGGGAAGAAACCGTTCTTCTCTGGGCAGTTAAATTCTTGGCCTGAAACTGAAAAAAAGATAATTAAAGAAGTGCCTAAGCATGAACGATTTCTTTAATATTGTCATGGGTGGACAGACTGATGAACTGCTATGTCAACCAAAATGATAGTGAACCACGTCGGCAAAAGCATATTCCCTATTTATATTTTCTCTACCTTAGAGACTAATAGACTGGTAGAGGATGCCTTTAGGCGTTACGTACGCCAATTGTACTTTATATTATGTATAATGGAGAATAAATAAAACAAAAAAAACTCTTTTCCGAAAGATGGGTGGGTACAACGCCGCGCTGCTGCGCGCAGTCATTGCTTGCATTGAAAAAAGGACCACTCTAACCGAACCCTAGAGGACAAGGAGAGCAGCCGTGATCACTAGTCCCTTCAATAGAACGGCACCGTCGCCCCATGCTTAGTTTTTTTTTTATTCTGACATTGGGCCCTAGCCAAGAGCAACACGCAACTTTCATGTCGACATGTCTTATGTGAAAAATTTACGTAAATGACATTAGCATTCGTCAAATCGGGTTGACATTTGATGTCAGTTCCATACATTTTTCAATAGACTGGGCGGAAGAGAAAATAAAAATCACAATGACCAAATAACCCTCTTTTTTATTTATTAATGGCCTCTGCAATCTTGCTTATACAGCAAATTGATTTGGCCAATGTCAAGTAGTGGCGAGAGCATCATGAAGCCTTATTTGGTCAGTGGGATTATTCTTTTTCAGTCAAATCGTGCTGAGTAAAGAGACATAGAAGCAGTTGGCCGGTGAAAAAAGAAAAAGTTCTGTGTCTATTTTAAAAGAGATTTTCCCTCACCATCTAGAACAAAAATCATAGAAAAAAACATAACAACCCTCTTGATGTCCTCCCACAAAACTTGACATTGGCAGTATCAATATGCTGTACAAACAAGCACAATTGAGGATATTATAAAAAAATATATATTTCCATTACATTTTTCAATTTGACATAGTGTTGCTCTCCGCTAGGGCCCCTTGTTTCTTAAGTCGTCTTAATAATGACAGAAAAACTTCCATTATGTATCTATCTATTCATAATCCCCGACTGTCTTTCTCGTGTACGTACCTACTTGTTGTTTGAACAGAAAACTGCACCTTGTTTAAGGAGCGTACCAGTTGTCTTTGACTGCGTACGATTAATGTTATTTCCGATAGCAGACGGCAAACTTCATTATTTCTGCCAAGAACGATGCTTATTTGTCATTTCAATTATGGGTTTTTGTAAATTAAGTTTTTACTGGCCTGTCTGCTACAATATTACTTATTTTCTGTTGCACATACAGAATAAAAAAAATATTCAAACATATAAGAAAAGCTTTAGTATTTAAAATTGGTAGCAGTCTTTTAATCTAATTACTTACCTTTTTTAATACTTTTTAAAACCTACGATTAACAAATGAACTAACAATTTAATTACTATATCATTCAACTGGAATTTTTATATTATAAAATGTTGTGCGTTAATTTATACGCAACATTTTTGTTTTATTTATAAATGTCAATTATGATTGTATTCAAATATTGCATGCAACCCAAAATAATATTTTAATTTAAAAAAAGATATGTGACTGTTACGATTCCCATTAAAAACGAACCAATATGTAAATCCCAACAAATGATGCTGAAACTAAGCCCTTACATACAGCTAACAAGGACCTAAGTTGACTAAATTGCTATCAAAACAGCTCTGTTGGTAGCAAAACATGCTTTAGTCATCTAAATTCAGTTGTAAGTTTATTGTGAGTCTACAGTAAACCTATGTTTTCTAAACTAGTAAATCTAAGTCCAGAAATTCTAGAGCACTTATTGGGCAACCACACCAATTGTCGCGTTCCACGAAATGTCAATTGCTCACAACTTTGCTCTTGACCATTGATTACGTCATAAATTGTGGATTGATTACGTCATCGATAGTAGACAGTGGTTGCAGCAGTTTATTTTGAATTTGGTCAACTTTGAGCTGCAATATGCAACTTAAATCACGGTAGTAGTCCATGTTAGCCTTCCGCAATGAGTAATTTGGATAAACTATTACGTCAATTTGCTAAATTTTGGCACATGTCGTTTAATTTTTATCAATTATGAAATTACCACCTGATTTTATTCTTAACCTGAAAAATAACACAAGCCTGTCATTGTATGCTCGGTTGATACAAGTAGATCTTAGATTTGATTGCATTTTACTATGCATCAATAATGGTCCAATCATCCAATAGTGGGTATGCCTCATCAATTTCTAGACGTAATAAAAACTATGTTTTATGTGCATTCTAATAACTACTAAAGGGCCTTTATGATTAGTTGTAGTTTTCGTTAGTTTCGTTTTATTCTACATGTATTGCTGATGTTGAATCCGGGCTACCTCCGTTCCGAAAAATCCGAAATATTCATACTTTTACTTTCTCCGACCTGGAAATTTAATACTGGAAGCCTTGTAAAGTACAATGTACCAGTAACACTTATAAAACTTGGAGAAACTTTACAAGCCATGAACAATAACATACAGGAGTTAGTTTTTTATATTTATTTGCATTTTGTAGATATCAAAAATGCGACATTGCTTAACTTTGAACTGAAATTGACTCAAAAAAATGTTAAACTTTCTGATGAATGGGAGCATTGCAATTTCACAAGAAAACTTTGATGTGGTCACAATGCTGTAAGCTCAACATTTTGACAGTTATCTGACAATTTTTAATCATGTTTGTGGCCAGTACGTCTACCACGAGATACTACTTTAAATGTACGTTATCTTTCGCGTAAAAAATTGTATTGGGATTTAACAAGACATGACATGACAATGTAAAATCCCAATACATTTTTTTACGCGAACGATAATGTAAATTAAAATTGCAACTCGTGGTAGACATACAGGCGTATTCTAGCCACTCAGCCACCGAAGCATTTGCAGCGCGTGGTATATAAAAGGATGATCCTAACAACATATCGACCAATCAAGCAATCTCTTCGTCAATACCGTCCTCCTTTCACTCACGCCTGTCGTTAGCTCCAGTGGATTTGCCTAACATACTCGTATGTGTTGCAAGGCCAATTTGGCCAGACGCTTCCAACGGATTGTCGCCTGTTGAAACCTACCCCGCGTGTTAAATGAGCCGTTCATAATTGTGATACGGTCAGCAACATGTGAGCCCAATGATTTTCCAAACACTGAATATAGCACGTCATACAATTAAAATATTCAAAATGCTTACGCATTACAGTGACATCCTGGAGTCTGCCTCTTTCTGACTTAGTAAAAAAGGTGCTAAGAATGACAGACAGAGCTTTGACGGACATAGCACATATGCGGAGTCCTTGTAATTCAAAGGTCATTGTGTAAGCCGAACACTTTGGTTAATACCATGTCAGTTTTCGTTCTTTTAGTAAGCGGTTACCGCGGTCCATGAACACGAGCAACACTAGAGGTAACAAACGTCAAAAAGATAATAAGTAGCAATCGATTTACCTGCGTCTCAATTAATTCAAAAATACACCCAGTAAAGAATTGATTTAGGAATGCGCGAACGAAAACATATTTATCTTTTCCCGCAGGTGTGGTTTCAATGCACTCCGAAAGCTGCCGAACTATTAACCTAACTGCCCATTCACCCATTACACCGGCCATTTATTTTTAACTCTGCTTGAATATTATTGCACTAGCCCTATAGCATTAAATAATCATTTGTTTTAATTACTGTTTATGTTTTGCTGTCTCATTATTTTACCTTTCATAACAACCGCTCTATTTGAAACCAGCAGTAAAGTTATCGCTGTAACTCTATCAAAAGAACTCAAAATTGATCAGAGCTTGCTGATACACATATTGTGAATTGCATCATTCTTACCCAAAACAGAAAATCTTAACTTTTACACTACCGGGTTTTTGCATGAAAAACAAAATAAACGGTAAATTGGTAAACGGTAAACGGTAATAAATCTAGAAATCTTTGAAAATAAAATTTCCATGTAAGCTGTTCATACGAGGAGAAGCGTTTTTGATGAATATAGTAGCTAAGCCACACTAAACTTAAATCTTCCGAATCCAGTCTGCTGCAATATCAGTACTTGTAAGATTCATATTATCTACCGTGATTGACCACCATGATTTATTTGACTCACGCCCAGTAAAAGGATCAGACAACGGGTTCGTTTCCTCTGCATTAATTCTAGGTACTCGTCATCGATACAAAGTTATTTATAATACAGGTTTATCTGCGCTTTAATCATAGTTAGTGATTTGAAGGATCTTGATTTATCCGAGCACATGTGATACTCCTATATCCTAATACCCGTGATAAATCCATCCAAAACTTACAGTGTACCACTCTCGTCATGGATTGTCAACACGAAAAAGAAGATGTATTCAATAAAATCTTAGTAGACTAAAAGGTTAATAGGTTGGTCATGTAAGCTTCCACAATGACTAGTCCCATGAAAGCTCAAATCTACTGGAGCTTCATTATTGACGTCACGAAGACCATAATAATCGTCTTATGAGACGAGTTTCTCAGGGCGCGGATGGAAGCTTCGAGAAATTATTACGCGCTTTCCATAATAAATAAGACCGTCATAATACCCCTTCTGACGGCCCCGACACGATGCTACGAGTATCCCGTCAAGTAACGTGTCGAATCGATACAAAAAATGGCTAGCAACGATCGCAAGTACTGCTAATTTGACATTTGATTCACATTTTATTTTACAGATTCTAAATCAAAGTTTGTATCTATAAAGTGGTAATGGTACTGACGAAATTTAAAAAAAAATTGTCAAAATAAAACAGAAAACAGCAAATTCAGGATATTATCTATTCCCTGAAAATATTTTCTCAGTGGGAATGGGAGTTAGGGTAAGGTTACTTTACTTAATTTTACCACTTCTGTGACAGTTTCAAACTGGTACTGAAAGTTATCTTGATAGTTACGAAAAGGGAAATTGCGATGTAACCGTTTATTTTTGCATGCAATTTTATAATCACTGAAAAACTTAATTACAATATATAAATCAAGCAAAACGTAAAAATCAAGGTTTTGTACAGGAAAAATACTTTCTGCACACTTAAAGGTAAAATACCAAGAGATTTTTATAAGTCTTTTAAACTGTTTTTATACCCTTTTTAACCGTT
Source organism: Udea olivalis (assembly GCA_947369235.1). Taxonomy (NCBI): domain Eukaryota; kingdom Metazoa; phylum Arthropoda; class Insecta; order Lepidoptera; family Crambidae; genus Udea; species Udea olivalis. Next base: position 5,631,943 of record OX376342.1, read on the forward strand.
ACATAGTTAATTTTTTTCTATATGTTTAAGTAATTAAATAATTTACTACAACCTCTTTTCAAAGATCATCAGAAATTATTATTATCTATTTAGGTATGTATTTAGAAATATTTAAGTATGTTTATCAGTCTCGGACGCCCATAGTACTAGCTCTGCTTAGTTTGGGGTCAGATGATCTTGATGTAAATTGTCCCAGATATTTATTTTTTATTCATTTTTTAAATACGTATCTTATATAACGTGACTCTACTGTCAACTTTGAAAGATTGTTTCTCCTAAAAAGACCCAGCAAAAAACTCAGCGGTAGCTGTTTCTTAAAGTTACAAGCTTACAACTTACACTGGTGAAATATTTAACGGAGTAAAAAGCCAAAATATCACTTACCTATTCCTAAGGCTAAGCCGGCGACAAAAAGTAGATATTTCATGTTGCTGTTGGTAAAACAATTCTGTATTTAAAATAAAGTTTGTAACTGTCCGTGTACGTGCGTTTCCTTTCGAAGGTTGCTCCGTATTGCGGCTGCGCCGCCTATTGTGCCCGGCGCGCGCGCAGCTTACTATACGTCATACGAATAATGAGGGTGCAGGGATTAACTATCAGTTTTTTTTATATGATATCTGCTTACGAGGTTTCCCTTTATCGATAGCTCTAGTCCATAAAACAATAAGACGACTTACTTTTGCTATAAATATGTTTCTACAAATTATTGCGAGTATTTGCACTCGCTATATTAATAGAGATTTTTTCAGATCATATTTTCTTTAAGTATGGCCATTGGCGGTTTGCAATCACTTAACTTATTAGGAAATCAAACATATAATTTGTACGTCAGCAATTTGAAATGTTTATGACATCATCTAACTAAATAATTAAAATGACTAATACCAGCTAATTATTATCAAAATATACCCTTGGAGAAAACGTTTTTGAAAATTCCTCAGATATCATTCCTCAAAACCTCTGAATAATTTGAGTCAAGTGCTAAAAAGAAGATTTTCGTATGTTGTTTGTTATCATCAATAAATTCACAGAACGCAATGCAATTTATCAAATGTCCTGTGCCGTACTCCAAGAAGAAAAGTCACGGCACATAAGCTACGTCATGCATGTCGGAGGTGGTCGCGCCAGTCTCGAGGTCTGCAGAGGATCACCTCGAGCTCACATGGTCTAGGCTATAACTGAGTCGTGTCCTGGAGGAAACCTGAAATTTTTAAAGATAACCTCATTCAAATAATCATTTCTGTGATTACCATAAAAATAAATTACATGATTTTTCTTCAAGATTTTATTAATTAATTATTTAACCAGTTTTTTTTTGGAGTGTCTCTTATTATATGAAGACACCCTATAGTTATGGGCTTTATTCGCAAAGCAATTTATCGTATGGTCAGTACCAAAAGTCAGTAAAAAATGCACCCATGCGCGAGTCAGCCTTGCGCAGTCAAAGTTCTGTATAGTGAATTTTGTTTATTTATGTGGCTTAGTACTGATGCTTTTTATCATCTTGCTAATTAGTTGAACAGAATCATAAAAAATAGATAAATAAACTTGCAGTTGCACTCTCAGATGTTGACTCAAATTGTATTATCACTTGGCTACATCACGTTACCAGCAAGTAAGCAGATGAAAGGCGCTAGTCTCATTGAAGTAACATACTTTTTGGATACGGGACCCTGAAAAATAAAGCTATGACACCGGTGGTCGCTCAAAGCTCGAGGTCTGAAGAGGATCACCTCGAGCCGATGGTCAATTTCATGGCTCTGAAAGTTGCCAGGAATGCACCAGTCGGAATTTGGGCGTTCAGTTCCTGAAATAGATATTATACGCGTTAATTGACAAGTGATTGTTGATTTCTGTTGATATCGAATTGTAAACATGGAATTATTGTACACTTACAGCATTGTAAATTTAGTGAACTTTAAAAAATAGGGGATCACTTTCTAGCTGAATGTAATTTTAAATATGGTAGAATAATGACCAATTAAATAATTTATATTTGACGGGGTTTCTACTTAAAAATTAAACGGATATAAGGTATCGATTTCTGATAACTTTCGGAGTTAGATGAAGTTCTAGTTAAAGAAAGCACAATTGCTTCACTAACGTTATTTGGAAATATTAGCTAACCAAGTAGCTGTTATATCATAAATTATTAGAAAGAAAAAATACCTAATCCTCGAAAGCTTTATTATTACAAGGCAACGATTGTAATTTATGGACTTGGGGCAAACCAACTTCAGAGAAAAGTTTATTTTTCGTTGCAGCAAAACCATTTCTTTGATCATGAGATTTATAGCAGTATCTCGCTTGACATCATACTCGTGCGTTTTTTTTTTGCGCCACACAACACACCTCTTGTCATGGTCTCGAAGTAGGGATAAATATCCCTGTGTTATGAGGTACCAGACAAGGAATCAAGCCAGGGGCGTCTCCCAGCACACCCAGACCCAGGCCAATTTAGAAAAGATCATTTCCTGAATTGACCTGACCGGGGATCGAACCCGGGACACTACGGAATTAAAGGCGAGAAACCGTGCTCCAGTGCACTACGCCAATCGTGTAAATCATCATCAAGACGTGAAATTGTTTTTATTTTACTTGTGATGATTTACCATGAGATTGAGCTAAGATATGACTCTTAATCCATTCATATGACGTCTCAGCCCTACGACATCAACGCACTGAGAAGGTAAGTCTTATTCTCAAACAATAGAAATGAGTCATATAACACAACAAGTTCTGATATATCAAAATTAAGCAACATTAGGTCGACAATTAGAGTTGAGTAACGGAATGCCTATCGGGAACTAGTCTTACTGACTAGACTATAGTCGGAGCGCGACATTGCGTGATTGTGTTCACGATTTCGCCGTCTTGCAAAACCCAAACTGGAACTTTAAAGTTGAATAAGGCTTGAGATTGATAAGCGACTTATGTATGACTGATACCAACGCACTGGTTACTATATTGGTTGAAGCGTAGAGTGTATAGTGACGCATTGATCAGTGATCGTGGCCACTGAATTAGGGGTCAGGGGTTAGTGTAAAATATAAATATGCACCAGACAACACACCACTTGTCATGGTCACGAAGAAATTTAGATAAATATCCTTGTGTTACGAGGTACTAGACAGGGAAATAAACCAGGGTCATCTCCCAGAACACCCAGAGCCGAGCCAGGTTAGATCAGTTCAGATCGTTTCCTAAATTGACCCGACCGGGAATCGAACCCGAGACACAACGCAACCCAAGGCGAGAAACGGTGCTACAGCACACTGCGCCAATCGTGTCGTCAAATATGCAGGATATAACATTATGTGAGCAACTCATGTTTTTTTTTTTGGGGCTAGGTGTAAATATTCGTAATTATTAATTAATTGACTAGACAGTGGTGCCCGTGGCTAAGGGACGGCAGCGGATCGGCAATGATCCGATGTTAAGCAACGTCAGCCAGGTCGGGTTATGGATGGGATGACCATCCCGACCGAAATTAGGTGATGTGTTTTTCGGGCATCTCCGTGCTTCGGAAGGCACGTTAAACAGTTGGTCCCGGCTGACGTCGCAAAATATCAGTCGTAAAGCCTAGTCAGAGGCCTAATAAGGCGGTTTGATAACATCTGACGATAAGGTTTATCACTGGCCTTACATTCACCTCTGCAACAATCCGCACTGAGCCCGCGTGTTTGAGTATGGCTCGTACCACCTCATAGTTGAGGTGAGGCCTGTGCCCAGCAGTGGTAAGTATAAGGCTGTATTTGTAGACAGTCATTTGATCGCAATCGCACCTGGGTACCGTTACGAGTACTATCTCTGTACAAATAGTGCATTGTTAAATGCTAAAAAATCAAAACAATAACTAAAACTTAAATATAATTGATTTATGCACAATTTGTTACTTGTCTTCAAGATAATTATTATAATACAATAATTAAGCCTTAAAGATAAGAACTAACTAAGCAGTTACCTTTCTCTGGGGCATAGTACTTAGTAGAAACAGCGTAAGTACCGTACTAACTATATTTCAATAGAAAATGTAATAGCATATTTGGAATTTTTTAAATGCCTTCAAACGCTATTCTAATGTCATGACCAAGAACGTATTACAAAATGATAAACTAGGTCGAAATATGCGTGTTGGTCAATTAACAAATTTTAATATTATTGCAAGTGGCATGATATTATTCCGCGTAATTTATTTTATTGAGATTTTTGTGAGGTCGTAAGTTATATCTTTATTTCACACCCTAATTATGTGGTGGTGTTGTGCAATACATTTTTAGTGACTAATTAAAACTGTTAGTTTAATTTAATGTATCGAGCCTAATTGCATCTGATTGTTTTAGAAAATTACGTCTATTCCGTTTGTTCATTTGTTTAATTTAATTTGTACTGTAAGACTAAATTAAAATTAATATTATGTTATTAAAACCCTATAACTTGTCAAATTCATTCACTGAACTGAGCGTTTCGCAGCAATTTCGCAATATGATCTTTCATTACTAGCCAGTCAGCGATGATATGACCCTAACGCATCTGCTGGGCTGGATATTTACTGATGAAATTGCTCGCTCACCTCAGGGAATTAACTAGACTGGATATAATAAACGATTGTAATAAGTCCCCAGTCTCAATTGTAAATGTTATTAGAGTTAAGTATGTAAAGGATATGTTCGAGTATAAGTTATCTCACTCAGTGCTGTAACTGAAATAATAATAACATATTATAATTTTACTCCAAGTGTAATTAGTAAAGTCTGTGTCATAATTAATTATATTTATCAGGGACACTTTTTACAACTTAAATATCGAACTTTCAATCTTCTAACTAGTTAAGCGTGTCGTGAATGGCCTTAGGGTAGAGTAAGACAGCAATGGTCATTGAAATCTGTACCATATCAAAAAATAAACTCATAATCCTAGAAAAGACTAACAGCTCGTTCTAGTAAATCGTTAACTTCGCATAAATTACATTACCTAATCTTATAACAAATACTTAAACTTAGTTAAATATGAGCTCATTCAATTAACAAGGACGACATATTTCGATGAACATGTCTCACAGAAAAGTTTGCAAACGATGCTCCTGTTTTACCTAAGTTTAGCAAAGGTACTCGTACTTTATAGAAAACAGTTAAAGAAAGGAAAAGCTTTGGGATTGAACGAGAAATCCTAATATTCAAAGAGAGTTCCGTACTTATTCCTGCACTGAATGCCTCTGTAGTTTTTATACTTATTAAATGGAAAAAGAAATAAATATCATCTACGAATAAGAGGTACGGGAGTTCATTATTTTTTCCATTAAGATATATGAGTCAATTCAAACTTTATAGCAGTCAAATGATGATCCTTTCACTCAATTAGTCTGTCTAACTGTCAATCTGTGAGCTAGAACTTTCTTACAGTTTAGATTATTCAATTCTTTTAATTACTTTTATTACTTTCGATTAGCTTAACAGAAGAAGAGGTATTAGTTTGGAAGTATTACAAAAAATAACGAAAGGTAGAACGAGGATTAGTTTGATAAACTTCTCCTTTGAATCGTACATTCGAAATCGAGCTATTTGCATAATTCTTTTACTGTTTTGTAAACTGAGGAGACGTTATAAATAAAGTAATGGTGGTTTGAAAACAGAACGCAAAAATCAGTTATGTATGTCTTTTTGTAAAGTAATTAAAATTAATAATAAAAACAACTTGTGCATATATTCTTTTTGTAAATATGCATATATTCTGGTTTCGAACTGCAGGATAATGATCTACATGCAATGGTTGTTATGTTAGCCCAGTCTTTGCTGCAAATAGAAGGTTCCAAAAACTCCAAATAAATGATTTGACTGGTATAAAATAAATGATATTGAAATGCATATGTAAATGCAGCTAAAATATCAGCTTTAATAATCGTTGTAATGTCGTTGCTGCATTAATACAATGTATCTGTACAATTAAACAACTTGTTTTGATTTTGGTACACTCAATTGTTCGCGGTCAAAATAAACGCTCGGTCGTGACACTATCGTTAAAATCTCATCACGACCGACCAGCCTTTCTCAAAATAAAAAGACCTGATCAGAGGTCCACCAGTAAACAAGGTGAACGTTGCACCGTTAAAAAAAATTATAATGGAACACTGGATTAGACTGGGCCGCAATTTTAGGCCGTTGATCTTCATTTACAGCGGCACAAAGTGTACTTTCAAAAACGTTTATTGCTAATAAAATATTGTTATATTTAAGCAGTTATATCAAACAGTGTTATTCACATGGACTCCGTCACTTTATCGCATAAATATTTGCATTCCAACACTATTCATAGATGTTTTTACTACATATATTAGCATGTTCATTTTCTAGAATATTTTAGACCAAAAACTCATCTAATCGAATCGTTGTCGTTGTACTGAAATGGCCAAATAATTTTCGTATTATTGCTGTTAATATGTCAATAGATAAATATAGCTGTTTAGATAGTACCTAAGTAGCATCGAGAAATACCTAACATTACAACCTGTTCAAGTGTGAAAGTAATTTTTAAAAGATTTATCTATTACGTTGTATGAAAAGTCTGATTGGTCTTGGTATGTACGCTTATAATAGCCTTATTAAGTGCTGGCAAAAGCATTACCAAACTTTACGGTTTAATATAATTCGAAGCTAAAACCATGTAGGTACAGTAAGTGCAAACTGAGATTAAAATGCGTAAAATGTAAAACCTTTTTGCAAATTATTTAGTATTTCGGACCCCTCAAATCCAAAAATAAGCAGGGTCACCGATCTCCTTTCCGTGCCTCGAGGTATTAAAAAGATTGTAAGTATCTATAGTTACCTGCTGTTATTCGCACTTGGTTAAATGAGGAAGGCTTCATTACTTACTGCAACGTAAGTGTCAGACTTTAAGGTCGACGTCGATATAATTAATTTTAAGAGATGTTCTAAATTATATTTCTTCCGATTCAAGTTTCGAAATCAGCTAAGGAGTCAAGCAACAGTGAGTACTTAGTTGGTAGTAGGTAGGTACATTGTTATTCACCGCTGTTTAAGTTCATAGAAAGGAGATCCATCTCTTTTTCCAATGTATTAGTTCAGCTAAGGATAGTTTAGGCTAGGCTCAGATGATGGTTTCTGATCAGTTTTGTATGTTTGATATTTACCCCAACAAAATAAATTAAATAATTTTAACTATTAATTTAATAAATAATTTTAATTAAAATAAATTTATTAAACTCTATAGGGTCTTCTCGTCTTTTAAATTTATTTTAACTTTTTAATTAAAAAATTAAATTCTTTTATTAAATTAAATTCTTATAAATCTATGCAATTAATGGATATGGTGAAAATTTGAGTCTATTTTTATAACATCGGTAGGTAAAAACTTTCAACATTGAAAATAGTTTATAAATAACTTCATGGGTGTTGATTAGTAGAATCACCACTTAATCTTAGTTAATACCAAACGAGTTAAGCAAGTATAAATCGTAAACATCCTTCGCACTAGTTTTGTAAGCCACATTCGACGAAGATTATTATTAGTTACCCTCTTAGCATAAATCCTAGCTAACGCGGCAGCAGTAAAGGTCATGCAAATGTCAATCCGTCGAAGCTTCAGGATAGCATAAGTCTTTTTGAAAGTTTATTGTGTTTGACATAGTTACATACTAAGCAGAAAGGTAGGAGGCATAAAAATCTTTGCTCATCGTTATTAGATTTCAGAGTATGTCTAGTCATTTGATTAAGGGGAGGTGGAAGCTCGCCTTGTTAATGTCACAATGATACGGAACTATACTTTTTACAACTTACGTAGTGCACGATAATACTAAAAGAACGTAGTCACAATGATAGTTTTAGGTTTAGGTTTAACACAATGATACAAACTTCATATATTCACAAAAACCCCTACTTAAAATCAAAACAAAGCCACGGAACAGAAGTAGCTCTGCGTTGTTAACTTAATTAAACTTGTTCTTTGATTAGCACAAGATATCTATTTTTCCCATATTTATTTATATGCTGCATAAGGCTTAAACAAACATGTTGGAACTTATTGGTTTCTCAACATCTACATCAAATGAACATTCCTATTTTATGAATACACTAGCTTTTGCCAGCGACTTCGTTCGCTCGTACCCCTTTTCAACCGTTCCCATACGAATTTCGGGAAATGCTCTCTTAGCGCGCCCTTTTGATTGATTATTTATATCATTGAAGGACCATTTTTTCAAAGAAAATAAAATAATATTTTATTATTTTATTTGCAAACTAAAAAATAAACGAAAATTATCAAACAACACTGATAATGCGTTAGCAGGACAAAAGTCCTAGCCAAAATCAGACGCTATATACCAGGGGAACCAGGTTAGGTTAGGTTAGGCGGGCGCCTTGTCGAATGAGTACTCCCTTCAATGCGGTGTGAGACAGGGTGGACTAAGCTCCCCCACGGTTTTTAACCTTTACATCAATCAGCTGGAGGCGCTCAGCGGCATTCATCTTGGCTGTTACCTAGATGGACAGTGTGTTAATAAGATGAGCTGAGTTCCGCTGATGACATGGTGCTGCTGAGCCCCTCGATCGGTGGCTTGAGAAGGTTGGTAGCTGTCTGCGAGTCGTATGTAGAGGCCCATGGCTTGATGTATAATGCCAAAAAGTGTAAGAACCTCGTGTTCAAGGCGGGAAAGCGTAAACCGGGCCATATGCAACCAAAAAAGAATGGGTCATATTCCCAGTTAATTTTGCTTACATTATTTAATACTGTCACTGCACATCTGAAAGATGACAAAGATATTGTGAGAGAGCGTAGGGCGCTGGCGGTGAAAAGCAATAGGTTCTCACGCAGTTTCACTTGATGAAGCATCGAATAAATGAATTATGAATTATGAATTATGTACGGCGTAAGTCAAGATTACCCTTTTAGGGCTTTTTGTCAATAGTTTTACTCGAGTGGCCTGTGGGTGAGTTGTACGCGTCAAGCTTACAGCGCACTATGCGTACAGTACAATAACGCCTTCAGAGCGCTGTTGCGGCTGCCGCGGTTCTGCAGCACCTCGGGATTGTCGCGGACGCACGGGTTGACTGACGGGCTCCATGCGATTATGCGGAAAAAAGCATCGTCCCTGTTGCGACGCATGAGCGCCAGCAGCAACAGCGTTCTGAATACAATAATTGCACGTCCTGATTGTCCTATCCAAAAACATTGATTAAAAAATCACTGGCCAATTAAAATAACATTAAATAATTCTAACTAACATACTGTAAGATAATTTGTTACTACAAAAACTATGGATGTTTAGTTTGAAATAAATATTTTTTCAAAATGTTTTAAATTGGATGGGATTGACGTTAAATGTCACTTTAATTAGACGATCGCTAGTGACATCTCCATACATTTCAAAATTTGAATTTAAAATACAATAGTAACGAGTTGCTCTTGGCTATATAAATGCATAAAACTGTTTTTAATATCGTGCGGAATTCATTACGCACGCGGGATTGCCACGCTTATGTGACACCCGCGAGCGTCTTTTTCATACAGGTTTTGTTGAAAGATAGATATTTATTGGATTGGACTGTATTTAATATAATTAATAAAGTAATTCTACATTCACACTGAGCTCATAAAATAGGTACGAGTATATTTAGAACGATTGTATTTTCTTTTTCTCCCAAGATTGCTTGGCTTGGCATTGTCTAGAAACAATAGTGCATTTAGGTGCAGTATTTTCTAAATATTTAAGTATGAAAGCTTGAAGGCTGAAAGTTTTGGCTATTGTTAAGTTGTTTAATGATATTTTTCAGATTGTTAGAGCATGAGTGCCGTGTGTCGTGTGTCGTCTACGTTTCAAATATTTAACGCTTAAAAATACTTCCGGGTTTCTAGCAATGTCTTTTTCAGCTGACCAATTAATTTGGAACTTACCTCAAAATTGCAATAAACAGCCCTCGTAAGCAATCCTTCCAGTTTCAGCCTGCTACTGATTACAAAGCATTCGTTTGATGTTTTCATTCTACTTAGATTATAAAAATATACCCACATAAATTACTTTCAGGTCTAACCCCCGAATTCTTGAACGTCACTTGTAAGCAAGGGCCTTTTTTCAGCAAGTGACGTAACAACTACATATTATTTACAACTACTATCGGCCTCGTCATCGCTTACCACCAGGCGAGACTGAGGCCAAACAAAAACATATTTTAAATAAAGTAAAAAAACTGCAAATTATTAAATTTACACATTTTTATTGATTCAGACGTCCTTTTTAGACAACTTCATTGAAATGAAGTTACGTCGTCGTATAAAAAGGGAATTCGTGCTGTTTGTAAACGTTAAATATAAAAAACGGTTTCGATATTACATTACGGGGAGGGAGTTTTCCCGATTATACTAACTCTTTTGGTGGCCTAGATCAAGTTCACTTTCTTAGGTAGAAATATAGTTAAGAAGCAAAGTCTCGATCAACGACAATAATACAGTCGTGAATATTTTTATTGTTTTACCCTTCTTTCCTCCTTTCAAGACCAACGGTGTATTTTGTTGGTGCGTATTACAATCGTTTGCCACTGTCGCGGCGTGGCCGTTTACGGTACTAAGACGCTCACTTTGTATAGACTAAAACGTGAAGTGAGCATTTTAGTACCGTTAACGTTCATGCCGCCAGGGCGGCGGGGGATTGTAACGGCTGCTTTATTAATTAAAACGGTAAATTATAACCTTAAGATCTTCCGATCAGACTCATTCGTATATTTTTTTAATCGCCACCCGCTCGCTCCGCTTAGATTTGGGAATTAACTTGACAGGATGTAAGCGATTGTAATAAGGCTAATGTTGTCTGTTAGTAATGGATAAATGTGTATTACGTGTATTCATTGCTAACTCTTTTTCAAAATAAGGAACATACGAGAGAAAGACATTCAAAGTTGTAATATAATTTTTCTGGTAGCCAAATCAGCTAGCAGGAAGGTTTTTTTAAAACAGAAAAGGGGGATTCAGGTCAAATAAAATAAATGAAGTTGTTTAACTTAAATGTATTAACTTATTAAGTCTTATGAGTACACTAAAGTAGCAGTATCACTAGAGGCCTAAGACCTCGATTTGGGAGCCGGCGCCGCTGCTTCCTCCGAGTCCTTGTACCAGTCCTCGCTGAAACAAGAAAAATATGTATCATGATATGGTATAATAAAGAAAAAAATCAGTTACAAAATAACTCGGAGTGTCAACCACTTCGGCGCAAGACACACGGATGCATGGTCTTTCTAACTTTCACATTTCAATATTTTTTTCGAACAGATTATTGGTGCGGCGTGGTTACTTGGTCAAAATTTAAATTCAATTTCTGAATAAAGCGCGGGCGGGGAGTTAAGAGGCTGCGAGCCCACCGCCACTCACGTCGCGCAGTGTCAACGAAACTAGTGATTTTTTTATACCTATGAGTAGTTATAATAACTCAACATTTTAGTACTGAAGGTTATCAAACAGAAAAATAGGTATTTTGCCATTTTCTCCTTCTTCTTCTCAGCGTGTCGATGGAACACGAGAGTAAATTACATCGTAGCAGCCCAGAATTCAGCCACTTGTATTGCGGATAGACTGCCGTCCATTAAATCCGCTGGCGTGCAGGTGTTGGGGCACGTCGGGCACGATGTTAAGTGTGCCATAGTTTGCACTGCACCGCAAACACAGCCCACATCGGAGCTTACCGGAAATCCCCACCTGACCAAGTTCTCCATACTTCGGCCAACCTGAGTCCGAAGCCTGTTTAAGGACTTCCAGATCGGCTATGGTAAATCATGTTCAGGAGGGAGATTCTCGGCAAGCGGGACAAAAGGAGTAGGCAGAGATTTTCTCCTTATATCACATTTCAATTTGGATGGTGTTCATAGAATAACCCTGTATATTGACATGGTATTTACGATTATATGCATGGTTTTCATAACGATAAGAGAATGAGACTAATAAGATAATATCAGAAGTATCTTTCTTCTAGATTACTCTTAGCAGGGGCCGTATAACAACCTCCCGCCACCCTGGCAGTGCGACCTCTCACGGTACTAAAATGCTCAATTCACTTTATAGTCTACACAAAGTGAGCGTCTTAGTCACGTAAACGGCCACGCCACGACAGTGGCACAAGATTGTAATAGGCTATGACGAAACACTGCGGCCCTCTTACTGTTACATATTTTCCGAGTTGATTCAAATTCAGCTCATGCCAGAGTGCCACCCTCGTATGTAGAACAGTGAAGACACTCACCACCCGCGTACGTTCTCAGGCGCGTCACATCTCTGGCTCTCCTCATTGTAGACCTCTCCAACCTGGCAGCCAAGGTCACGAGGCTCCACACCGTTCAGGCACACGTAGAACCGCTGGCAGTCGTTGGGGTGGGGGAACTTGGGGTGGGCGATGGGCTGACCCATCTTGTCTAATGGCTGGATCTTGGGGCACTCGAAGCCGTCGATGGTCTTCCCTAAAAAAAAAATGTTACAAAAATGTGATATGGTTTCATTGATAAGACCAGGAGAACAATACTTTGCTGGAATTATTTATGATCAAAATAATTGAATATCCTACTATGAAAACGCAAGAAAAACCAAGTACTTTTTCTCCTAGTTTACAAATATAAGTAGGTATCTATAACGAGTTTTAGTATTCAAGATATCATAATATTCCAAGAATAGTACTTATTTGCATAGGATAAAGGCAATGCACTTGACCCAAGCATGATAGGAACCTCATAGCAGACCATTCATGGATTAAGAAATTCATTGTATGACCATGCTCTCAATTTTCTCATCTATAGAACGGTCACGTAGCGAAACAACAAGCCTCTTCATTACTCTCTTAGTGACTTTCAGATTTCATGACACCTATTAGCAAAACAGTATAAATAAATAAATATCTCGGACATATGAATCTTTATTTTTAGTTTTAAACAATGCTCTAAATCTCAATCCGAATTTAGAAACTAGAATAAATCGTCCTGTTCCTAGGGCTCGAGCTAGACTCGATCTCTTCAGGATTCTCGGACCGCAAACCAAGCAGAGCATGGGTGTCAGAGTCCGATAAACATACTTTTTTTAATGCATACTGAACTTGATTATAACACCCAGGCACAGAACAAAAAGAAATGATCGTCACATGAATGACCAAACCCTCGACCTTCGTTGCTAAAGACAAAATCGCTACACTGTGCCAACAGGGATTCCTTCAAAGTTATCGCGCGAATCACGAAAGTCTGTTATTCTTACTGTCTTGGACGTTGCATCCTTGTCTGCCAGCGGAATCGGGCCACACGCAGGTGCCAGAGTACTCATCGAAGTGCAGACCGGCGGTGCACTTGACTTCGATGGCTTCGCCATCAATGCAGTTGTAGAAGATGTTGCACACAGCCTGGTCGGGATGGGCGAAGAAACCGTTGCGGCGCGGGCATTGGGCGTTGGACCTGGGGGGCTCTGTAAATAAAAATCGTGATAAGAATATTTTCTTACATCAAGATTACCGACATAATGCGTTACCTCTGACATGTTTTGTTCATAAAAACGATGCATCAATGAGCAGCTCCTTTCAAACTGAATCCTTTTTAGTTATAGCCTTCAGATATTCATTAAGATCTTAGCGTGAAAGCTAATAAAATTAATGTTTAATCTGAACGCTACATTGAAATGTTATAGGCTAACTAAGCTATGCTTTAACTATTATTTATAGTTAATATAAGGCTTCAGTACCCAATATGGTAGTGCGATACTACGGTATTGTCAGTGACCAAAGTTCCCAAATAAGTAAAAGACCACCTAGACGTAGGTATAATATAAATTTAAATACGTGAACTGGTTTTACGAAGATCGCTGGAATAATGAGCGTGACATGTGAATGAATGCCACTGAGTTCAAGGCGAACCAGACATTGTGTGACTTCTCCTTTCTGTGTCAAAGTATGTCTTCATGTCAATTAAAAGATACCACGAGTAGAATGGCCAGCTTTACGATAGCTTTTAATGCTATAAAATTGAGTTGAGCCTTTATAAATCTTAATAACAGACTATGGCGTGACTCACATGAACCCAAGGCTTCAAATCCCTCACGTATGTCACATACTTTATACACATAATTATATGCATAAGAAAATTCATGCAATTTTGCAGTCAGACAGCCTTGAGATGCATGCAGGTAGTTTATTCTAGGAAGTGGCGATTGTCTCAAGAGGGAGCAGGAAGCCAATTGGCTCTGGTCTCTCACCATTCAACGAGTTTCGCTGAAAGTGTTTCGCTAAATATAGCCTTTTCCGGCTGCCACTAAACAGCCTTGGAATCCGAAAGTTGCGGTTTTCATTCACGTATCCATTGAAAAAAAGTACGAGTATTACGTCATTTACTTATAATAATAAAATGGGCAATTCTCCGCCTATGTATTACAATTTCCACTTTCGTAACTATATAAGATTAATAAATAGCGCGAACAGAAAGTATTTTCATAAACTTTTTTGCATTCTGTCATTTTATTGCCTATAGTCGAATTTGCGTTAATCATTTAATGTATTAAATTTCTTGGTATTCCAATGTTGTAATGCTTTTTTAAAAGATACCTGGCCATAATGGTTATTCGTCTCAAAAGTCCAGTCACGAACGCAAGAATAACGTTGCATTCCTGAGTGAGTTCAATGAATACACGTATGTGCATAAATTCTGGCGTGGTGGTCCTAGTTTTAAAGACAAAATTTGTTTAAGTGTAATGGAACAAATATTTGTATACCGCTCTGCTATATGCATGTCTGTCGTTCCATGAGTGTTTTAACTGCTGTTGACTCATAGAGTACCTAAGCATCATAGTCACAACTGTAGAAAAAGAAGGTATTCTCCAACCAGTATAACACGACGTGACACAAGACAACGAGTAGTGAATGTAACTTGTGACAAATGCATAATTCTGATTGACACACAAGTATAGACTGCAGACACTGCAGTTCTGATGCCGGACCCGACGACCTAGAAAGTCAGTCGTGTGTGGCGACCTGCTGGTCAAAGGTGGACAGGATACATTCACTTAATAGCATGATTGACCTCCGAGGGTACGTCTTGCTCTGATAGACTCACATACCTGCGTATTGTAGAGCTATATGTAGATTGAATACTGTTATTCTTCTAGTCATTCTTATTATGGTGACGTTTAAAGTGTTACATTGACACAGGTCACATTATGTAGATGGGCTGTTCTTGGGATTACGGATAATTTAAAATTTTCTACAGAATTATCCTCGTACGGGAAATTGGTACGGGTTATCAGTAACACTTACGTAAATTAAACCAGCCATCCAGAATTTAGCTAGTAATCGCATTTCGTAGATTACCTAGTCAGCCACAACCTGCTGATATAAATCATCCCACAAAGCAATTATTTGCCTGCTCTGACAGTAGAAGTAAGAAACAAATACTTACGGAGCTCGGTTCTGTCTCCACAGTCAACGTTGAAGGGTTGGTCGCACTTGTTGATCTTCCTGATCAGCTGATCGAAAACGAGCCCATCAGGGCACAGCTTGGTGGTGGCTACACCATCAACACATTCGTAAAACTTGTCGCACTGCCTGTCGTCTTCGTATTGACCATCTTTGACCGGACATTTGAATTGGGCGCCTGGGGAAGAAAGAAAAACATACATCAGTTGGATGGTATTTGTGCTTGAGCGAAACAAAAATTTTATCATTGTCAAAATCATAATTATTTACAGGTAGTCGGTTGTCAAAATATCTTTGTTTGTTTGTCTGCTTTAAGTCCTAAAAAGAATGCAATTATTTTTCTTGCGTTGCTTTCATCAAATGAATATAACAAAAAGTTGGTTAGCTCTGTGTGGCCTGAGTGATATATTTTATTTGTGTATGAAAATACTAGCGTTGTTTGATTTTTGAAGTCACACATCAATTTTGTGTTCAACATTGCAGAATTAACAAGTGTTAAACAGGCAATTACAATATAAAAACAGAAGTATTTGCTACTACCACTGGTTAACTAGAATTTATAGCCGACACGCAACAGATTGCGCGGACAGCTTCGACGTATTAGCCCAAATTAGCAATACACCCAAAGAATAAGTAATAGTTATCATCGTCCCAGCAACTATCAGATACACAATATTAAAAATTTCTACTAGTGTTATAGGTGAAATTAACACGTATATTTATATATATCTTGGATCTTGTTGTCTGAACAAATAACATTGAATTGAATCAATAACGTGACTTTTGTATCGATATATCTCGATATTTATTCTCTGATTCGTCTGTTTTATGGTACATACGCCATCACAGTTGCCTAGCAATACTGTCCTTCTTATAACTGGAATAAATAAGAAACTTGGTTATTTTAGCTCACCAGGCTACATACTCATGAAGATAACACCTGATAAGTATTTCACAAAATGATTTTTGTTCTTTGCCTGATTTTTGGCATACGATGCCAGGCGGCAGTGACGACACCGGTTTAGTTAACCGAAAATAAAGGACAGGTTAGATACGTGAAAGTCGATTTAGTAAATGAGCTTGCGAGTTCGTCGAGAGGGCAGGGCTGGTTTTTTCTTGCATAAGAACTTGTTACGCAAGAGTGAGCGTCGATATTGTGTGCCGTTGACATGCATTTGCATGTTCCTTCGACGCTGATCGAGCGGTGGCATGCTGAACTACGCCATCCACAGGCATTTCGATGTATATTTGTGCACAAATTACGCATGCGGCGCGGTGCCTCTGACAGATAGCCCGCTTAGAACTACACGCCATTTTTAAGCACGCACACAGAGACAGCTAGTTTCATTGAGTCGGAAAGTCGCACTGTCGCGAGTGTTTTTTTTGTCGAACTTGGTGCAGTTTTTCACATGATGAATTTTGTTTTTGGCCGGTTCTGTCAAGTAGGTATCTAATCTACTTACTTCATTTTAAAAAAATAGAGCGAATATAGTAGTAACCCTAGGCGGTTCAAGCAAGTTTAGGAAAAAGATGCAAGTGGTCCTTCTGTAAACTCTCTATTTTGTGATTTGGGCGCCATCAGTGCCATTAACATGAGCTTACGCCGACGGGAGCCGAAAGTGTCTGTAGAGATGTGTCCTATGACATGTCGTTTGAACTAAAACGGCATACAAGTGGCCGCAGTCACCTATCACAGTTCTTGACTTTATATAAATGGCAAAGTACACAAATAGACTACTCTCAAAGCTGTAAGGGTCGCGTAATACTGGTTGGATGGAGTATAGTGCTGCTGTCCACACAAAAAGAAGAAGAAAAAGAAGTTTAATGGTATAAGTTTCGATTGTTACTGTGTTCTCTTTTATTATATTGTCTTTGTATTGGCAGGACATTTGATTACGAAGCATCAATAATCGCATCGCAAGTTCTATTTTCCAATCACTGTAGACATATTGAATAAGGCTAAAGTTGATGGTTCACCGGTTCAATAATTTATTATACGTTCGTTGACGTGACATTTGATCCTCACTAAAATAGCGGTTGTTTTTGCAATTCAAATCTTGTTGATCTGTCAAGGACAGACTTAATACGCCAAATTAAGAAATTCTCGTTTTTGGAGATAATATTCATTTTTACATGGTTCTCTTCTCCCATAGTAACTTAACATCAGCGATATTTAATGTGTTGGTAATGTCAGGTCATCTAAGCCCGGTAAAGTCATTACGATTCACGCAGGGGCCCTACTCGCTATGCACTACTTCCGTAGTTTAGACCTTGGTAACAGTCGTTTCTCAGTCTATAATACATATTTTGTTCGAGATTCTAATTAAAATACAACCTCATTTGTCTCTTTATCATAGTACTCGTATGAAACTATGAGTTAAACTTGACCTAATTATTAGAACAATCCGTACGTGGGATCAATAGTGTTATGAGTGGTATCGGCACGCGGGCGGGGGCTGTATCGCAAGCAAGACGCTGCGCTTGCGCAAGAGAAGTGAAAGCCGTGCGCCTTGCGACACCAGTGCATCGCTGCATCTATGCTATTCCTCCGAAATTCAAAAGGAATTAATAAGAAAAAATTGATTATGAAATAGATCGTATAGAATGGCAGATGTAAAAACTTGGCAAGTTATGACCAGCAAATGCTAAGCAGTGACCACACATAGTTATCACTCGATCCAAAAAAAAGGTATCATATAAAATAAGGCAGCAACTTCGACATCGACATTCGACAAGGTGCTTGAATGCAAACTGAAAGGCTATGTAAGCGAACCTGATTCGCTCAGTCTAAAAAAGTAATTATTTCAAATAAGTAGCGTGTTTATTTTTTGAACGTACCAAAATTGACCAACTCGACATTTATTTGTACTATTTAAGCGCACACAATTTATATTAAAACCTATTTTGTAATCAATATGAGGAATATGTCCAAATACTAGCTGAACGGTTGCCCTTTTCTGGTTTTATGTAAAATTTAGATATCAACATGGAGTAAATTGAAAATAAAAATACTTTTTTTTTAAATACCTCTTTATTTTGTGTTCTGAGTAATTCTTTGTTATACTATTTACGTTTTCCTAAATAAGAGACATTGATTGCTAATTCGCATAACCACACTACTCATGCAATTATTATTTAAATTTTGGATCCATAAAAAAACATTGCAGTAGATTTATATGCCCATCAACTTATTGCATAAGTTCCAGTTGAGCATTCAATTTGCTAAACGAAATACTTCCAGTGGGCCCACTAAACCACAAATTAGCTACAATGAAACAATCTTACAACAACATTAAAGTCTACTTAATCAGAACAACGCAAATATAATAGCTTCGTTTTGCCACAAGAAACATTCGATTTTATGAAGTTAAAGTTATTATACATTGACTAATTTTTATTTTTTATTTCAGTCACATTAAACAACAAATAATCAAAACCATCTGCTTTATTTACATAGCTGAAGTCTCTCAGATACACAGCTTCTTATTTCCGAATGAAACTAACTCTTATAAGTATTAAAACTTAGCAATAAAAAAATCTGTAGAGGAACTAAATTCATTGATGCAGCCCAACGAGTAATTAAGCTCATGTGGCAGAGGGAGAGTGTGGCAGTAGGAAGAACTGATGACAGGTCAGATAAGTTCTAGAAAGGATATATTGAATATCATTTGAAGGCAAAAGTGAGGTGGACGGACGATCTGGCTTAGGTTTTATTCCGGTTGTTGCATATCGCCGGTAGCTCTAAAAATCTATTCAGCAGGTGAACTGAGGGCTTTCATAAATATAGTCCTATGGCTGCGATTTATGATGATGACGTGTTATAACATTTTATCTTGTATATCATTTTTCATATCTCAAAGAGTTATTGCAATTTCCATACGTAATGTCTTGCCACTAAAAATTATGTTTTGCATTAGATGTTCACTGAATAACTAGCTTCTTTAAAGCACTTACACAACAGTGATTTATCTGCAATAAGTGCTACAACGATATGATTTAATATTAAGATATTATTATCAAACGAGCTAATTGAAAACATTTTAAATGGTCGATTGCTGCTCGCGTAATTTAGTGAAAGTTTAAAACAAGTTTATATTTAACTCACTTCAAAGTTAAATTAACTTTTGTTTTGCAGGTTTTGTTTAAATTGAGCCAATAGTTCTAGTTCAATATTGTAGCTGTTGCTAAAGTACATCAATAAATCATGCAAAACTGTTTTGAGATCTGATCTTTTTGGATTGTTCTTATATTTTATTTGGAGATATGAGTACCTCATTTGCATATTAAACTATAACGATTTTTAAGAACTATGGTTATAATCAATAATGTGACTGTGCAATACAAATGAATAAATATAATAAATAAAAAAATAACCTATGACCGATGTGGGAATTTCGTTACTATTAGTAACCAAAACGACTAATCAAATATATAGAGCCTTCACTGAAGTATATCGATTGTCCTAAGCTCTAGTATTTTTTTTAACTACCTTTGGAAGTACGGTATGATAATAATATTCAATATTTGTTTGACCCAACTCTATGTTCTAAAACGCGTGACTTTCTCTGTAGTAACACGTAACTATTGCAAATTTCGCCATTTGAGCAAAACTCAATTCAAGTGTGTCAACATAATCACCGCAATAATCTATGTGATTGGGCTTTTAGAGAAAATTGCAAAAAACTGGAAACGCAAAAAACGTCGAATGTCAATGTCACCATAACGAAACAGCAGGGCCACCTTGTTGTGGCCATTGTGTTGTGTTCACTTATTTTGAACGCGTTCACCTTTTTTTATGTTTGTTTCGTCTTTGTAGCGAGAGAAACTAACTTTCTCTGTTAGTTTTTTGTTGGTCCAAATTTAAAACGACTTTTTGGTAATTTTAATAAAAGGCGTTTTTTGTTTCATTTTTGTTTGTCCTATAGGACGATGAAAAAAGTAATCAATTGCTATTTAAAGTACTAGTTCTTGAAACAAAAAACAATGATATTTTAAGACAATCGTGTCTTAAGATCCTGTGCGTTTTTAAATTGCATAATTAGCATAATATTTATTACCGGATCTAACCCTTGTTATCATGGAAATCAACAGAAATACGATTCATGAATACCATTTTTTTTGCAAATGAAATTCTGCGTGCATATTTTTGTAATTGACAAGGTTAATGGGGTACTTATTAATATTTTTAGGAAACCTTTATTTACCCACCTTGATAGTACGCATACACACAAAGTGGATAATTGGGTACAAATTATATATTTTTAAGAAAGGTCATAAGACACGTAACTATGACAATAAGCGACCGCAGTGTCATTTGAGTAATTAGTGATTTGAGTAAATGAGTCTTAAAACCTGTTACAAGGTTTTTAGACTCATTTCGATCATCGATAATACTTAAATAGTTCAAAGTGGAGTAGTAGTTGGAGTAGAACTTGAAATTAGATATCTATTTTTATCAGTCTAGTCTACTTACAATGAATGTGTGCCACATTGGACTGAGTTTTCACTACGACTTTCATTTTTTTGGCAAATGATGAGTATGAGACCCTTACCCCTGTAAAATTGTTTTCCAAATGTGTAATTAAAATGTGATTAATCCATTTAACATAACTTGGCAGAAATATATTTCAATACAATTGATATTTTCGCGCGTGTAACCAATTGATTACACGCGTTGAATAAAATTATAAATTGTTGGAAAATAACAAGTGCAAATAGAAATGATGATAGAGTAGTGCTTCTGAAGCGCAACGTTACATTATTATGACATCAGCTTGCATACGATGCATATTAGTTTGTTTCATATTAAGTTCTAGGCTATAAATAAGTAGTATATGGAATACTAAATAAACGGGATCGCATCATTCTAGACTGATCATTTGATGCTTTGGATAGAAAGTCACGTTAGATACCCTAAACGGGACAGCTAAATATTATAGAACAGCTGCTTATAAGACTTGTATTTTTAGATAATATAAATCACAGCTGAAAAGGTGCCTTGATTTAACTGGATGAGGAAAACTCAGATCTAGGAGTTGTGGCTCACCTTGGTGGCAAACTTATTGTTATTGTTAAACTTCTTTCTAAACAAGAAAGCAATTCAATTGACTATCACTAACTGTTTTTTCAAGAAATGGGTGGCATATTCGGGGCCGTGGCCTTTGTGCAGCTAAGCTGCAGTTTGGCGTTATATGTCTATGTAAATGACGTTAATCTGCTACTGACATAGCTTTGATCTCTATAAAAGTAACGCTTTTGGCACCATACTTCACGTTTGAAGTGGTTTCTATTAACCGATTGATTTCGAGTAAATACCCTTTATGGATACTCGGCAATAGCTTAACCAATCTGAGATTCATTAAGATTATAACAAATATATCAACCGGTCAGGTTTAAGCAATATCTTTGAGGACCTATGTGTAAAAACACATTGTCCTTCAAATTAATAGTAATCATTTAAACTTATCATGCTCGCAACCAATATGTAACTTGCTTCAGGTTAGCGAGTCCACGCCGGACGTGTATATCAGAGTAGTACCTTCAAAGTTATCAGGTTCGTCAAGCGTACAGATACGTATCGTAACAGAGTTATAATTATTTCGCAATTACAATGGCGCAGTGCGAGTGGTTGTCACATAACACCTTTATTCATAACCTTATTGGATGGTTATGTAACCAGCACCCACTTTTATTACCTAGATTTTCAGCCTAACCAGCTACTCAACTAGTACGAGTATAATGCTGTAATAACACCCTTATTCGAACTTACACTGAATTTTCAAGTATGTCGGCTGTATTCATAGACGGCATATACGGAGGCATAAAAAGTGATTGGTATTCTAATAAGAACTGCTTAAGTTTGATAAATGATTCACAATTTAGTGGATATAAATAAGAAGTAGTGGTTGCTATTCATAAGCATTGTTCAGCCCAACTCTGTCCTACGAATGCTTCGAACGCGTTGATGTCTTTCATACCAAACAACTAAAAGTACAATCTTTTCAATGTGTGTTGTAAATGTTAGTTAAAAAATGTTCTGTTGAACTCAAAAATATCACCTCTAGTAGTTTGTGTTTAATACGATCATATGTATGGTGGATAGGGCGATTGCCCCGGAAAAGTTTATAGACACGTCACCACATAAAACATAAAGTTAGTTATAGTTACTGTATTTTTTATAACTTTGAATCTAAATAGATATGATATCAAAATAGATGTAAATGCATTCGTGTAAGTCTGCCATAAATATACACTTATTTCACAAAATAATAATTCTTAATACTCACTCGCTAAAGCCGCGACGGCTGCCAAAACGACGAACACTTTCATGATTGACCTTTCGATTGCGTATTAATTAAAAAATGACTAGATGCGGTCCGACCCCAACGGCGACCCCTGTGCGACTGACAGACGATGTCGGCGCGCGCGCCTTTTCTGCAGCTCGACCCGGGCATACGCAAACCGGTAAGCCTTAGGTGTGATTTAACGAATTCCATAGCTAGTGAAACAATGCTCATTTGCTGATGATGTCGTTACATTTATGATTACTTTATGATATGAGTAAAGTGTAAATGTATCAATTTTAGAAATCTTAAGTTATTATGCAAATTTGAAATTCAACCACACTCTACATTGCATAGAGAACTATATTTTTGGAGCAAATTTTCTGGGCTAAAAAATACTTATTTGTCAAAATCAGAATGATTTGATTAAAATAAGGATATTTACTTTACTATCTATGTTTGCACATAAACTTTGTAAACATGTTGGCACTGTACGCCCTTAAATAGTTAAATACGTTGGCGATTATGTTTAGGCTATGCTTGAATTTGTAATAAAGAAGTGTCTAATTGATTTTTCAAAATACAGCATTCAATAATACCTAATTCAAGTTGACCATTTTGTACATATAAGTCAAGGACCTATTCTCAAATAATTTTTTAATGATCATTATTTTGTATTTGGAAATGTGATGAAAGATTTTTTCAAGAAACGTACCAATCACTATTCTAGAAGTTTTGTAAGCGGTCAGGATTATTCAGAAATGTTAGTAGACTGTGCGTCAACTGTATAAGTTTTCCTTATGTTATTTAGGTTGTTAAAGCTACTACTAAACTAAACTTTACTTCATTAGTACAAAGAAATATCATTGTACTGATTCAACTTGCCCGTTATATTGACTGGCCCATTCCCGCAGAAGGTAGAGTCCTACAGAGTCGAAAGTCTTAAGTTCGATTTTCTCTCAATGAAGCGATAAACTTGTTTGTTTTTTGTTATGGAGACTGTACCTATCACCATTCATCATTGCAGTGCAGCCGCCAGACATTCAATGCTGATCATAGGCATTTCCCATAGATTGCCAGAGCAGCTGTAGCAGGCGGCCGACATATATCTTTTATATATTAAGTATAAGTAGGTATTGTTATTTACATCCTCCTAATTTTTTTATTGTCACTTGTAAGTGACGGCAGTTCGAATTTTCTGAAATGGTGATCATTTGATGGCATGCAGGACGAGTCCATTTTAGGCGAAGATGGGCTATTCCAATGTTAGTGACCATGAAAGTTTAAAACAATATGAAGACTGGTTTTGGTTACTCATCCTTTTTTCCACCAAGCTACATTATCAGGGAGTGACATAGGCTATTTTTTTTAATTGGTGAAAAGTGGGCTTCTGAGTGTTCTACCTACTACCCCGTTTGGGATAAAGTCGTGATGGTATGTTAAGCTATATTTTGACGGGAAAGACATTCTACGGGGGCGGAGCCGCTCAGGCACAGCTAGTTATCAATAACTATGGTTTACAATTTGTGTTTTGTAAGCTTGTGCTTAACTTAAAGAAAGCTGGTTTTTATTTTAAATTCCTTAGCTGGTGAAACAAGTTCAATTTTCTTCTGCGGTTGCATCGTTCTTGCCTAGTTGTCGTTAAGAAACATGCAGGGCTCGAGCGGACAAAAGCCACAAATATTTGGAAACAGATTCAACTTGTTTTATCTGTGCAATAGATTATTAGATTAGATAGATTATTAGACTTTCCGAAGTTTTTTTTTTGAACACGTTGTGCTCCAGCACTCTTTTAACATGTCACTAGATCTTTTGCAGATAAAGTGTGACTGGGTTAGCTCTATTTACCTCCTGTAACCCAAGTGTAGGACATTTATTAACCACTAGATGGATAACCGAAAAGGCCAAATGGCCTTGCAGTAGATCAAGAACATGGAGGCAGAATAAGCCAAGAGCCTTCTCTGATCTATCTAGTAAAGTCAATATAATAGCGTGATTCCTACAGAGTTGAAAAAATATATCTACAGGCGTTGTGATAACTTTTCAGAATACGTATATATTTACTTAAATTTTTAAAATATTGTTTGTGAAAAAAACTAGGTCACCCAGACAATTAAAAAGTCATGAAAGAATTAATTTTCAACGGCACTATTGTTTAATACTGATTGAGCTTTTTACTTGTATAAATTAAAGGTTTACAAAAGTAAGTTATGTCCGGGTAATACTTTCAAATTTCGCAATAATTTAAGCGAACTTTAAGTATTATGGCTTGGCAGCTCAGTTTTAGCTAAAAAAGAAAAATAAGTAAACCAAATAAGTAAAGCTGCTTTTTGGCATCATTCCCATATTTACTAGGCTGCCACAAGTATCAGATACGAAATTCCTAGTGCCCCGATATTTTGTTCAGAAGTGTTTTTTTCACACTATTACTCCAGTTTGGACGCCTACTCTCCAACTATCACTCAGTTAGGATTCGTGAAGTTTGCTGTCGTTTCCGCCATGTACGAGTAGGGAAAGTCATCCAATTTTATAGTATTAAAAGTGAATCGATTCGTAAAGTTTTGGACAAGGTCCAACAAGGAAGAGACTGGCAAAACCAGTGCAAGTCGTTATTCAATCTTACTTTTAACCACGTATTTATTTCATGGACTTTACATACGTAACAGGATTTGAAATATATGACAAACATTGTGCAGGCTTTAAAAGGTAAAGTGCCAATTAAATCTTGATGCGTTCTACCTTTTGCTAAAATAATTCCACGAAAATTTTATAATTTCTAGTCAGGTCATTAACTAACTGTTGTAGGCAAAAAGAGCGTGCACCTTCATGCCCTGCATACTAAGCGTTAGCCGCTTCTGAAATTTGGGACACTAAACAATGGAATATTGAATATTCGATTGTTTTTTTTTCTGATAGACGGCCATTGCTGTTAATGTAATATAATAACAGCAATGGCCGTCTAATGTTTCACTATGAGCTTAGTACGCGTCACGAAACTAAGAAAGGAGGAACGAGGAATTATAGGCAGATAGGCAACCTGGTTCAATACAGGGTGGAAGCGTTAAGTGTGTCCAGCATTGTGTCTATAGAAATTCCTTATTTACTTACGTAGAAACTATGTCGCCTAGTGAAAGAATGGTTCTGGATTATTATGTGATAGAGGAACTGATATCTTGCTAAATAACAATCATCATTTATTTTAAAAATCTTTTAAGGGGCATCCATCAGGTGTCGCCCTAATCTAACTAAAACCCCTATGAAATTAACTGAAATTGAATAAAAACATGGCAACGACTACTGGATGGATGGATTATTTGACTCCTTCTTGAAATAAATGTACGTAACGAAACAGTAAACCTGAGGCTTGTTATACAATGGCAAAATATTGTGACGGCTATTAAATATAATATGACTGTTCCTACTGTAGATGATACATTAAGCTATAAAAATACTGGAATCAATATCTAGTACACAAATATTTGGTAATTAATACGACTAAAGTGATAATTCTTTGTTAGGTACGAGTATCTTATAGATTAATATTCATCCAACTAAATTGCTATAGTTCTTAAGCTTGAGGTTTATCTGTCAAATAAAAAACACATCTATAGGTACTATTAATAATATTATGAAGCGGAAATATTCGATTGTTTGTTTGTATTAAATTGGTTCCTAACAAACACATTCCTCGCAACGCATCCCAGCACATCTCTGGTGTAAACGCACCCTTAAGCTACAATATCAGCGAGTAACATAGGGCTATATTTTTTTGGCGATATTTTTACGAAAGAAATTGTCTACGCGGGCGAAGTCACTGCCTGACAGCTATTAATTAATATACAGAGCGCACACTCTTGCCTTTCTCGAAATAGCTTACCACCAAAGATCTCGTGTTCTACTAGCAACATTTTAAAATCGATCTTTATTTTCAAATTATCTTAAGAATTTAATTGAACGACACAGTTTCATAAATAGTGATGATTCGTATGTGATAAACTTAGTTTGTTTAAATGATACTCGCTGGACGATTATTATTTTTATTATTATTCTTCTATGGTGTACAAATTATTCTAAGGTGGGCCAGGTCCATCAGTCCCCTCCTTGATACGCCTATGTCTATGTATCGTTGAAATAAATATTGCATGTTATCTATCTTCTTGAAAACAATTAATAGTAATGTGGATTGATATTTCTTCGATTTTAAAAATGGAATGAGATATTTCTTTTAGTTTGTTAACTAACATACATTGCAAAACTGACCTTTTCAATGTACCAATTGCAGCGGAAGTGAATGATGTATAAAATTGCTTAACAAAATATTATCGGTATGGAAAAGCCGTTATGTCACACATTCGCATTTGCACTTTACTTGAAAGTTTGTATGCATGTTACATCGTTCGGTTACAGTTCGAAAATTTCGATTATTTATGGAAAGCGTAATGTAATTAACTGACATGGATAGTATCAATTTAAATGGAATGTTGATAACAAAACATTCGATTAATATTTAGGTACCTACCTCATTCTATCAGGTTTAATTCAATAATGAAGTAACATAATGGTTATAATTAGCGAAGTAGGTAATAAAGTATTAGGTAGGTACTAATATTTTGAACTAGGTACCTAGTCGGTGTTCTACTATTATTGTTTCCAGGGGTAAAAATAGCAGATTTCATTTAAGTATGGACTGTAACACTTTGACTGCCAGAAAACCAGACACAATAGAAAATCAAATTTATTGTCTGTGTATCAAAAAAAGATACTGGCGCTGAAAGTGGTAACGATACATTTCTGTTCGGAACATTGCACTTACGATACATTTCTGTGCGTACTTAACACAACTAACTTGTAATTTTATTCTTATTATCCTATGCCTAGTAAGGTACGTAGGTACCTATATCAATAACTGTTAGCATAGTGGCGATAAATCTGGCGGCACAAGATCTGCAGAATATTTCACTTTCACCATCTACCTACGTAATGACTTCAATCTTCATAGGCTATCTTCAGAGTAAGACTAAAGCTACAGTTACACATGCTCTAAAATAGCATGCCGTAGCAGCCGTCAGCATGCTTAAAACCAGCATGACCACTGGAATGAGCATGCTCATTATTATATAGCAATGCTCCGACATCCATGCTACTAAGTAGCAATGAGCATGTGCAACTGTAGCTTTATAATAAACATGATAATTCTTACAAACCAATAAGGAACTACAAACCAAAGGTTTCCGTAGTTTCAGAAAAAATAACATGGCCTTCATTTGTATGAAAACTAATAAGATTTTAACAAACCTTATGATACTGTATGTAATCATAGTGGTGAAGGTAGAGAAAGGCAGATGTGCCTAATGATTCACACTGTTCTACGGTAGAGCTTTTTTTCTTATTAATGCTACTGTAGGACGGATATTCCTCTTAGGATTAAAACTAAGTAGTATTAAGTACCTATAGTATAGTGCGATCTCACCCTACTGCCAGTTAAACCCCTTAAGGGTTTTTAATAGTAGGGTTCATTAGTAAATAAGAAAGTATGTAATTACTGTTGTGATTAAATAAATGAATAAAAAATAAAAAACTATTTTATTGTTACACGAGTTATTAAGTTTGTTTCAGGACTGTAAAAATCTTGATCTTCTAATTGAAAGGACGCTGGTATAGTCCAGTCAATGAATGCTCACGAAGGGATGTGGGTGGAAAAGTCGAAAGCAGAAAGTTTTGACTTAAGAACTTTGTTTGGACTAGTTTAGAGATAACCATACCTACTAAAAGTCCTTACCCCTCCGAGGTGAGCCCGAGGTCCGGGGGCCCAACGAAGGTCCCGTTTTTGTTTTATTGCTCACATCTCGAAAACGGTGCGTCGTACGAATTTTTTTTGTACCACATATTGAAAGCTGATAAAATTCTCTACATCTTTGGCCTTCACTTTTTTTATCTATCACCAATCTTTGCCTAGCTATGAGCTTCGAAAAATGGTCAATTTTCAAAAATGTGTTCTACATTCTCACGTTTTCTGTCATACATTTCTTAACAACTTTTCTCAGCTGCGATCGTAGATTTCAGGATACTAAATAATTAAAAAAAACAACATGAAAAAAACAACTTCAAACGTACTTAATGCAAATTTAAGACTTAAATGGTTTTCTCATGGATGCCACTGTCAGAACTGGACCAAATTATAGGACCCACACGGGAAGCACCAAATTCAAAAAAAAAAGAATCATCAAAATCGGTTCCCAATCAAACCCAGTCATAAGTTCTGTGGTACCAAACATACTACAGAAACTAGTACACATGCTACAGAGAATTTAACACATTTTTGAAAATCGACCATTTTTCGGAGCTCTTATCTAGGCAAAATTTGGAGATAGATAAAAAGTGTGAATGCCAAAGTTGTGAAAAAATCTATTAGCTTTTATTATGTAGTACGACAGAATTTCGTACAACGCACCGTGTTCGAGATGTACGAAAAAAAACAAAAAACGGGACCTACTTCGGGCCCCCCACCCTCGGGCTAACGTTGGAGGGGGAAGGACTTTTAGTGTGTTTATCTTCTAACTAGTCCACACAAAGTTCCTAAGTCAAACTTTCTGCTTTCGACTTTTCCATCCAAAATCATCCGTTACCTAGGCTATTAGTAATTATCATCTAAAGCATGCAAATAAAATCTAATCACTGCCTTCAAACACCTAATGCTATTTAGTCATTAATAGAGCCCTTACACATTGCGACTTTTTGTAGGGATACAAACGCGATACAGTCGCAAGACATCTATCTTTACACACAAAAAGCAGCGATGCAATCGCTATGCAGTCGCGAGACAGTCAAACGCGCGTTTGTACCGCTGCAAAAAGTAACAATGTTTAAGGGCCCTTAGTCTTAGATTAAATCAAATAGCGAAAGATACGGCACGTCCATCAAATTGACAACTTAAAACGGGTTACCATAGCTTAACGTAAGCTAGACAGGCGTACGTCAAGGTAAAGTCCTGTCAATAGTATACTGCGACGAGTGAAATTAGGCGACGGGGGCCTGATTTAATCGGTTCACGCGCTAGAGTCGAGTCACCTACCCATCCTCCATTTTGATTTAATCTTAGAAGCTATTAGTCATACATTGTACATTTGCATGCTAAAAATATACTGTAAACCGGTATGCAGATCGAAAGATCACAGACAATACTCTGGTAGACAATGGGAACTTTCACATCAGTCATCTGATACGTCATATCCGAATATGCAAGAAGAGAAAGGAATTTATGACAAAAACTAAAGACTACCGAAGTCTCCTGTTCGACAGACTTCAAAAAAATACGTTTATTAATTCGGCACGTAACGTAGGTATGTATTTCATCGGAGGGCTTTCAGAGCTTTCAAAGAAATATACCAAGGCAAGGTAGACGTCATGGCCCATAGAAAATTACCCTCTAAGCTTTAGTAGGTAGGTACCCTCTTCGTCATTTCCCTGAAGACAACTACGATCACTTCAATAAAAATTATGCGTTATTCATCTCGTTTTTTTGAGCTCCGTTGTCAAAACCAGGGTTTGATAGCTTAACCATAATTCTGTCTCGATAAATAATCCCCGTTATAATAAACGATGCAAAGCACAGATTTTGAAAAAGTTTCATTTATTAAAAACATTTATTTTCATTCCATAATTTTTTAACTAAAACTACAGCACTACTACACATTCGGTCTTTTAATTCCACCAGTGTGTCCATTCTTCCAGCGTCCCTCGAGACTGCCCTCATTTCACCTGCGAGGGTGACTAATGACTTGTTCTCGAAATGAGCCAAAACGCACCCTCAGACTTTCTCGCGCTTAAACCGCCTTGATCGCGTAAGGTCATCTATTAAATTATCTTTAGTTGCAAGCAAATTTTCAATATCTTTTTCCAAAAAGTGTTTTTGCTGCTGCAGGCGGGCAATGTCATTTTTATATCTTATTACGTCAGGTTCACTTTCTATATTACATTGGCTGCCTTTGTGTCTATAATGAGTAGTTTCTCTTGTACTCAACCCAGTTTCTTCATTAGTAGATCTGGATAAACTTGCTAAATTTAGATCATTTTTAAATTCAAAGCGCTTCTCATCAATTTTTACTAATTCTGCATTATTGTCGTCTTCGTCACACGAATGTCGATCTTCCTCATCTTCAACTATTACTATATAATAATCATCATCTTCATGCTTAATATCGCACACTGATGAATTTTTCAGACTTGGCTCAGGGCAGAAAATCGTATTTCTGAAAACAAATTCGATTTTAGAAAAAAAACCCTCAATCACACAAGACTATAAGTATATATAAGAGTAATGGCAACTTACCTGCCCATTTCTTCTTCAAAAAACTGTAAAATATCATTAGTCTTATCAACATTATTTCGCTTTTTCTTATGAAGTATTTTATTAAAACGCGTTTTATCTTCAGATTTCGAGGTACACGTTAATTCATTACTTTTTGATTTTCTACTCTGTTTGCAAAGTTTTTGTTTTAAGGGACTTTTGTTAAGAATTATAGTGCGTACAACTTCTCGGCTGGGTAATATCTTGCTGTCATTTGATTGTATTACTTCATAGATCATAGAATCTTCTAATTGTGGAGTACCTTCAGGACATGCATGATCATCGTCATGCATATTGTCTTCTTTAACGCCTAATTCTCGCTGACCAGGTTCACTCTCATTTATATCATCTCCCTTGTTACCACTTGTAACTTTGAAAGACGAATGGTTAGCTGAACTTTGTTCTGAGGCAGATGCGTCCTGATTGTTTCCTGATACAATGCTAACAGTAGCAAGCTCAGTCGCTTGAATCTGTACTTCTGGAAGGTTCTCAAAGTTTTCAACGTCATCAAGCAACAAGACGTAGTGATCTTCTTGTTGATCAGTACTTTGATTACCATCTTCATACTGCAAACAGTAACCTACAGTACCTACTTCCTCATTCGCGCCGTCTATTTCTTGGTTGTTATTCACAGTAACTTCATTGCCATAATCACAGTCAAGTACATTAGTTTCAATAACGTTCATTTCGTTTTCATAATAAATGTCTTCATTTTCAACATGACCTTCGTTGTTTTCGATATTTTCTACGATTATGCGCTGACTTTCTGCATTAGGTAAAATGGCTTCTGCTTGCTTTCTTGTTCGCCTTAATTTGTTTCCCGATGGGGCTCTATAAAAAAAAAAGCTTGGTATGACT
The DNA here is from genome assembly GCA_947369235.1 of Udea olivalis. NCBI lineage: Eukaryota > Metazoa > Arthropoda > Insecta > Lepidoptera > Crambidae > Udea > Udea olivalis. Next base: position 5,663,864 of record OX376342.1, read on the forward strand.
TATAAAGATCCTGAAGTATTATCTGCGTACAGTAACATATTATATTATATTAGGTTGGGGAAAAAGTCTTTTCGCATATAGTATGTATGAACTTGTAATAAAATCTCTTTGGCTACACTATTTGTATCTGGCTGGTTTTGGTATCATTAAGATTAAATTTTAAAGAAGATGATTCCAAATTCAAATTAGGAAAATGTGTGATTTTCATTTGTTTTTCTTACTGTCAAGTTTTTTTTATTTATATACCACATACAACTATCATTACAGGATAATACCTAATGCAATAGTGTAGTTACAATATTAAGATTAAAAGTTGACAGATTAAATGCATCATTAAGAGCAGAACAGTTACATATTCTTATCATTATTAACTTACACTATAGGTACACATGCAATAGGCTTATTAAACTGTAGATTGAACGAATTCACAAGAGTGGCTACTCTTGTGAATTCGTTCAATCTACAGTTAAATAGGTCAGTCTGTTGTGCCAACGCATTGTAAGAGGTTGGTGCGCGCGCGCGGCACCGCCAGCAGCCTCGGCCTCCGCCGCCGCCCCACGTAAATGAGTAACGAATGAGTATACGTAAGTAGTCACGTAAACGTAGATGAGTGAATCTAATGAAGAAATTCAATACATTTTTAAAATTTTACTACAAAAAAGGTAAAAATGCAACGCAAGCCGCGAAAAAAATTTGCGATGTTTATGGACCTAGTGCAGTGTCTGTGAAAGTGGCACAAATTTGGTCTAAGCGTTTTCAATCCAAAAATGTTGATGTCAAAGATGCACGTCGCTCTGGTCGCCCTGTTACGGATAAAATGGATGCCCTTTTTGAAAAAGTGGAGCAAGATCGGCATATCAGTAGTTACGACGTAGCTGAAGAACTGGGAATTGACCACAACACAGTTTTGGCGCATTTGAAAAGAACTGGGTACACAAAAAAGCTCGATATTTGGGTACCTCACGAGCTCACTGAACGAAACCTAATGAACCGTGTACTCATTTGTGACTCTTTATTACGACCTAATGAAACCGAACCATTTTTGAAGAAGCCGATAACTGGTGATAAAAAGTGGATCACGTACGACAAGAACGTGCGAAAAAGGTCGTGGTCAAAGGCCGGTCAGGGTAAACTCGCAACATGGTGATGCTGTGTGTGTGGTGGGATTGGAAGGGCATTATTTAATATGAGCTGTTACCACCAGGCAGGACCATCAATTCGGAACTCTACTGCGAACAACTAATAAGATTATAGGAAGGAGTTAAGAGAAAGCGGCCGGAATTATTCAACAGAGAGGGTGTGGTTTTCCATCATGATAACGCTAGACCTCACACATCTTTAGCCACTCAGCAAAAATTAGGAGAGTTTGGCTGGGCGGTGTCAATGCATCCGCCGTATAGTCCTGACCTTGCACCTTCAGACTTCCACCTGTTTCGGTCTCTTTAGAATTCTTTAGGCAGTGTCAGGTTAACATCACGAGAGGACCGCCAAAACCACTTGTCGCGGTATTTTGATCAGAAGCCTCATAATCCTATAGCAATGGGATCATGTCCCTACAAGATGGCAAAAAGTAATCTAACAAAATGACACCTACATAATATAGTTAAATTTAAATAAACTACTTATATTAATAAATGTTTGAATCTTCATAAAAAATGCGAAGAAACTTTTCCCCAACCTATTAGAATGATCTGATCATCCGCATGTATGGAGCTGACACGTTTTTATCGTTTGAACAGGTGTTTTAATGTTATTATTTTTAATGTTTATCTCTAACGTTGATTAACAGGTCAACGTTTACCTTTTAAATGGAACAATGCCTTCTTGTTCAAGAACCCATGGATTTCTCTCCGCCTCGCACCTCACAGAATCTTGTAAGTGTTTTATGTTTTGTAGCGTTACATGGTCATGTTTTAACTCCTGGAGACGAGTTTCTAAGCGGCTCTTTTTGTTAATCCCTTGAGGAGAACATAATGCAGGAGCTGAAATTTGGATCTAAGGAAATTATTAATATTAAGGAATTAAAAATGGGTTACTAGATGCGTTTGCGGTTTTGTCATGAGTGCACTGCCAGCGCCATTTTCAAATTGTGCTATAAGAGGATGTGGTCATTTATAGGAGACAAACTCACCTTCCTTACTTCGCTTTTTATTACGTCTCCTTGCTAGAGTTGGTCCAAATTCAGCAGTCTCTAAAAAAATGAAATTATAATAACATTGATATTGAAGATAATTAAATGTCCAGTTCTCGGAGATAAGGTTTAACTCTAATTCCGGGCATGAGCTGAGATCTCATTTTTAATAATGAATAAGTAAATTAATAAATTGTGATAACTGGTTCTAAAGTAAGGTTTCACTTGTGTTATAGAAACCAGAAACAACGCATGTACCAGAAATGCAGACCCAACAAAAATATTTATTTAACCAACAGACATTTGTGCTGATGCGAGAATTGAGCCTGTGTCCTTTTGCGCTTGTACATACTAACGTACAAAACACTGCACTGAGAGTCCCCGCAGACTACAGATTTTCTATCGCCCGATAATTTGGTCATCTACTTAATCAGAATGAAGAGGTGGTAAAATGCGCACATTAGTGATTCAGTATCGACCATTAAAAGTTTGATGGGATTCACGGTTGCCCTCAAACTGAACTATCGGCGCTCTTCCCCGACCGCACACTTGCCGTTGGTTCATCGGCCGAATCGGCAGCTGGAGGCGTTAGACGCGGGAAAGGTCGTGCGCGTGCTTGTAATTTGACAAGATCATTGAAACTGGTTATGCTCATTCGAAAATAGGAGAAATCTTTTTCGGGAAATCTAAATTTTTTGAATAAATCGTGTTAGGCACGAACGGCGCGCGTCGGAGCGCATTTTATAAATTGGAATGAAATTTAAAACGTATCAACAGTAGTTTAGGTCCATATTGAGATGGGACATCGGAAGTCGATCGGCTCCGAGCGCATTCCATGGAACGATATGAATTTCATGTAGATTTACAACGTATTTCCTTTGTGGACGCTTCGGTTTACCTAAATTTATATATTGCGCTCCGAGGCGCGACTCGGTCCGTGTGAATCGTACCTTAAACTTCCCTTGCAGTAATCTGTTACTGTAAATGGGATGTATTCTCGATTTCTCTTCTTCATCCTCTCTTCTTTGTATCAAGTATAAAGCAATAATAATCTTTCTGGTCAACATTCCACGCGACTAAACAACTCTGTCAAATGTAATCAATCGGCCAACTGTTGGTTGTCTTGCCTGGTCTACTCACTCACGTCCAACGCAACTGTTTTGTTGGCCCAGTGTGCGCGCGATTAGCCCAACTCGACCAAACTATCGGGCGATAGAAAGTCTGTAGTCTGCGGGTACTCTAAACGGGATTAATCCATTATTATGAGAGCGTCGTGGCCTAGTGGTTAAGCAATCCAACTCGGATCGCAGATCGTGTGGTCCCGAGTTCAAATCTGGCGAGAACCAAAATTTTTGTGTTCATTGTTTAATTTCAGACCATTTCTCAGGTGATGGAAAACATCGATAAAAACCAAATCGGGAACAAATTAACTAACAAACTAACTCTATTTATATTTATATATATATTTATATTTATACCATTGGTGAAAAGTGGGCTTCTCAGTGTTCCGTTCAACATGACGGCAACAGTCACTTGCCTCTGACTACCCCGTTTGGGATAAAGTCGTGACGTAAACTGACATTATAAGGAGAGATGGTTCCCACTAACACTACTATCGCATGAATATCTTACTTGGCTTTTTTGGCTTCTGATGCTTCTTAGTTGCCGATACGGTTTTCAAGACATTAAATACTTCTGCAACTTGCGATGCTTTATCTGAAAGAAAATAAACCTCATTATCTGGTAATTCAGAATTCGGGACTTAAACGATCCATATGACGATTTTTAAACACACGACTATCTGACTACAACTAGGAACTACAGGTGTCTTACTCCCCAATTCAGAATCGATAATCAATTCAATTAAATTAAGGTGATTTGGCGTCATTACAATAATCTTTTGTTTGATACTAATTTAAAATCGTAAAATGAATCTTAAGCTTAACCTTAGTTAACACTAGAGTCTGGCTATAATGCAATTAGCCCTTTTTTATGATTCTACCTTTGTTACTGCTTTCTTCTGATACAAAATCATTATCAACATTGTCTTCATAATCAAGGAGGCCTAACTCTTGTTTTATTCCTGCAAAATAAAGAATAAATTCGTAATCAATTTTAGGTTATTACAGCAGAATTTTTTTTCTTAGTTTTGAAGTGGCTGTTAAAACTTTCAAAAGTTAAGGAAGTACTTTCGTTGATATACTATGATATTAATTACTGCTATTTACTTTCATGCCATTTACACGAGAAGATGAAGAAGGAGATATTATTTACTTTTATTTGGTTATAATATAGGAAAGATATTCTTTTACTTAAATTTCCCTGCATTGTTTTTTGAGAATCGTAACAGTTTTGGAGAAAACCGCGAAGATGAAGATAAAATCACGCACATGAAGATGACGACAATTCCAAGTTACAATCAATAACTAAATCATAGGTCTTCATCAAATCAGTGCTCACCATCTGTTCAAAGTCGAAGAGATAACTAAATATATTTTTCTGATAAGGAAAAGTAAAGTAATTAGCCTATATACTGTCCCACTGCTGGGCAAAGGCCTCCATCATTGAAATCAAGTCATCGCTACAATGGATGGGTATTGGCTCAATCACCACGCTTGCCAAATGCGGGTTGGTCATCACAAACCCGGGCTATGTTCCGAAAAACACACTTTGTCCGACCTGGGAATTGAACCCGGGACCTCTGGGTTTCGGGCCGAGCTCTGGAACCACTCGGCCACGAAGGCGATTAAGTAATACAGTAATAATAAGTACTAACTTTTACCCACCTTCTATTTTTTTTGACATTTCTTTCAATTTCTCAAGAGAAAAATTCCTTTCTACGTTATTTTTCTTCATTGAATAATATAAGTTATTAAAAAACGCAGCATTCATATTGTATCCAGTTAATGATTCTAAATATTTCTTGATTATTTTTTTATCTACATCAAGCGAAAGCAAGTCCATTAGCTGAAATTTAAATTAAATATTATGAACAAACTTAATGGAATAGATATTTTGAAGGGCAAGTTATTTTTCAAAATGGTATCATTCATAAATTCATATGACGAAATCATTAGCGTAGCGCGCTGTAGCACGGTTTCTCGCCTTGACTTGCGTGGTATCGGGTTTGATTCCCGGTCGGCTCAATTCAGAATTAGAAATGCCTCGAGTCTGATTACCCATAACATAGCTAAAATGTTTTTTGTAGTGATCTATACCAATGAGCAAATATTTCTCAAACTAAACCTGCAAGTACAACCAGGGCCGTGATTCTGCTATTTAAATGCCAATGGAATCTTAATTGAACGGCGTGATTTTGACGTTTCAGTCTTTCCAGACCAGTCCAAACCTCAAAATCAAGCAATTCAGTGAGGGTTTTCGATACTTTTACGCCACAAATTTAATCGGTATTTATCTCCCGTAGGGAACTTATAACCTCCTGTTTTATTTGCACACATAGGCACTGCACAACACTGTGGCCTTTTAAGAAACAATAAATAAATAAATATTTGGGACAATTACACGAAGATCATCTGACCCCAAACTAAGCAGAGCTGGTACTTAATATTCCTATAGTTATGTTGATAAGAATAAATAACTAAAACAAAGATCATTCAAACGAAAAATGCATTTGACAGTCGATTGGACCTGAAGCCACAGTGCTGCCATCTCACGAAGCCCATTTCAGAGAACCCTCATTAGGATTCCATTGGCATTTAAATAGCAGAATCAGGGCCCTGTGCAACTGGGTACGGAACAAATTTTTAGGTATTTTCGATATTTTTATTCAATACCTTTCCTATTAAGAAACTAATTTGAATACTTTTTAGATCTAGCCAATAGTTAATTTTTTTATAATTTTTAAACATTGCGACCTCATGACGTCACAAATTCGCTTAGTGTTCCGACATGTGTTATTTCCCCGATTCGGGGTAAATAAATGATAAGGAGAAAATTACTGATTTACTGTCCTTACGGCTGAAACAGAGCTCGCCGCTCACCATGTAGCATCTCACAAAAATGTGAGAAGTAGACATAAGAAACAATTTATTTTGCCCAAGTCCTGAAACCAAGCCCTACCTGAAAGGGTTGGGATTATAGGTTGGGTATGGTTATTTTAAGTTCTGCCTTCCCGTCTGGGCAATGGGCGTAAATTAATGTACGTATTATTTAAAATAACTTTGCACAGCAATAATTTGACCTTGTGTAAAAATATTTTGCATCTGGGGGAGATTTAAAATCTGCAATCTGGAAACACTATTAATGCCATGCAGTAGAATGACCTAGCTAGAAATCTCACGTATGATACAGATCGCGTCATTTGATTGGTTGATGAATAGATTTTCAACCAATCACGTGAAAGGACGTTTATACGACCAAATAGGTTTTAATTGTGAGATGTCAATTTGATTTCCGTCAAGAGTCCATTAAGAACCTTAATGTACTCTTTACGTACGTTGCCTTTCCGGGGTCATTCATTTGACCCCAGAAAGGCAACGTACCTAACTAAAGATATCCTAGGTCGTTTGCCTTTAAAAATGTTAAATATTTAATTTAGGTATAAAATACAAATACCTCGAAATGGTTTTCGATTTAGGACATGTTTGGTTTTTTTTCCCATACCCAACTGTAATGCTAATGTCTTGCTGACATCATTTGTGTGGTCGCAATCGAGCAAATCAACAAGACATCAGCTATAGTTTGCGTAAAACTTCTAGTCCCCTCTGAAGTTATTTCGCGCATGCGCAGTACTTAATTCACTATGAAAAAATCTGAATGCGGGACTTTCATGTTCAAAGGGGACTAGAAGTTTGACGCAATTAGACAAACGTAAAAAAGGTTCTTTTAAGGGTACACTTTGTGGTGAAAGTAGAATAAACATTATTACTTTTGAGATTTATACTAAATTTATTAAATTCTACATAAATAGCAGCTGTAGCTGTCACACTTAATTGTTCTCATTTAAAGTAAAGGAACTTCAGAATTTATGAGGCTTTTGCTTAAATAAATTATTTTGTCTTGCATCGAACTATATTGTCGATGTAAAAACCTAAAACAAGCAGGGGTTTTTATCCGAACATTTTTACTGTCACTATAACTCTGCCAGATCTAAAATGTTACATAATCCCTTCATACGTTGTGGCGGAAGGGGTTTCCAATTTTGCTAGGTTATACTTAGGTATGTTATCGTCATGGCAACGTCAAATGAAAATTGTCATTCATTTTAGCCCCCCTGCTTTTTATTTTTAATGTTATAATGAATGAAGTATAGTCACTTCAAACAATCCTAATAATAACAAATATCTTTACCTCTGCTTTGATACTTGGATGAAGTCTTCTACCATGTTGGAGCGTCTGAAAATGTTCATCTGTCAGCGGGTGGGCGTGATGGTTGCACACGTATATCACAGTTAGGTTATCTGCCCCAAAAGGAACAGCTTTCAAAACCACTCTACATGGACAATCACACAAAGATTCTCTAGGAATTCTGAAAATAGTTAGGTCATGAAAGTAAGATATAGTTTAGTACTGGCTTTCAGTCGATTCCGGCCAATATTGCAACTAGGATTGAGCAAAGTATGAAAAAATACTTTACTAGGTCCTTTTCACATTGTAATTATATCATGAGATCTACTTATGTTGTAGGATAATAGGAAGAGCCGGACTTTCACGAAAACCCTAGAACGATCGCGAAACGCCGGATAATAGGAATCTGACATTTAAAGGTTGACCGCCATAAAGTCGACCCTCCTGATAGTCAGCGGGAGGCGGGGCGGCGGGACACACGCATTGACGCCGCGGCCAGATATCTCAACATATATAAATAAAATCTCCGTGTTGTTATTTAGGAAATTTATAACTTCAGATGGGTTAGTATTTGTTTTAGTAATATTAATAAAAATAAACTAATTAAACAATAATTATTTATTAGACACGGAGCAAAGTACGGCCGCTTTTACTTTACTTTTTAATAGTTGTCATAGACTCGCCAGTAGCCTCTGAAATTGTCTTATATCATTTATGTTTTCACCTGGAAAAATCATGAATACATTATACTAACGACATGGCAATTACATGTTTGTATTTATTCCATGTGTAGCAGACATAAGGCTGCAACGCGCAAGCTTTGACGTTGAACGTCTATCGCTGTCGGTAGCTGGCATACAGGTGACTGATTGGTTAAAAGCGATTGATTGGCCGAAAGCATTTATGGCGGTCAAGCTAGTATCGCCATTATTTCCATTAACGATCGCGAATGAGCAATTACATTCTAAGAGCTGATTGGCTGATAAGTTTAACATGCACTGACGGATGCGCTGATAAGTCAAAGGTCACGTTCATAATTACCTCGTCTTTGATTGGTCAAAAGTTACGTTCTCAGGTACTTCGCCTTTTGTTTTTCTCAAAATTTGCTGCAGTCTTTCATCATCATAAAAAGTTTTCTTTGCGTAAACTAAAACTGTTTATCAGTGCTATGACTGAATCGACTAAAGTGGCTTGTGTTATTAGGACCAATCAGAAGAGAGATGACAGGCAGCGCCAATCAGCGCTCAAGTTTCAGATCGTCCTAAGACGAGCCGGATTTTCTAGATCATCCTGTCAAATAACCAGGAAAATGGCGACATATACAGGGTGGCCAGAAAAGTGACGTCCAAAAATTTTTTGTAAGTGCCTCGTGTTGAGAAGTATCTGAATCACCCCTATGTATGTTCTGCGATTTTTTGTAGTTTTCAAGTTACGAATTTTTTTATGAATTTTTCCAAAATTGCGACCAGATCCGTTTGAAAAATTACTAAAAAAAAGTAGAGGGTTTCTTCCATATTTTTTTCTTGCGGCTAAATCTCTATGAACTGTGCATTTATGCATAAAATAACCAGCCTCATAACGCTAATGAAAGTTACTACAAAATTTACCTAAAGTTGAGAATTTATGTTAAGTGACTAATCATTTAAATTTTCAACTTAAAATTAAAAATCTAAACTGATAGAATCTAAGCTTTCATAATAATGATAAAAAAGTAGTACTTCATAGGGTATTTTTCGCTGAAATCAGCCATCAAAGACTGATTTTATTTTATTAATAATAAAGTCAAAAATTTATGATTGAAAATACTGGAAAATAGCTTATCAGGTTTGGTACATTGGATGGATTGATTCAATAAAACAAAGATGATTGTAATAAAATTAAATTTATTAATTAGGTTTTCAAAATGCCCCCCTCCCACAGAAATGCACAAACGACACCTGCGTAAGAAATTATCCTTTAAATGTCTAAAAGCTTCACGATTTGTTCTAACCACTCTTTCGGCTTCTTCAATCTTCCCTCTAAGCTCTTCTTCGCTCGAGCATTCTCGGGCGTATGTGATTTCTTTGTAGTAGCCCCAGATGAAATAATCAATGGGATTGAGGTCAGGAGAGCGTGGTGGCCATCTGATTGGTCCGTTGCGTCCGATCCATCTGTTAGGGTACGTTTCGTTAAGATAACGTCGGACTTGCGTTGCGTAATGACATGGGGCACCGTCATTCTGAAACACCATGGTTCGCCTGAGTTCCAAATTGACATCTCCGAGCAACAATGATAGATCGTTTTCTAAGAAATTTTTGTACGTTTCTCCATTAAGTCTCGACGGCAGTTCAAACGGACCAATTAGTTCACCATTGAGGATCCCAGACCACATGTTTACACTGAAACGATGTTGGAATGTGGAAGCTCTCGCATCGTGTGGATTTTCGGTCGCCCACGTGTGCAAATTATGAGTATTGAAGATTCCAACACGTTCAAACCGTGACTCATCAGTCCACAAGATTTTATTAAAAAATCCAGGATCCTCTTGCTCTCTCCTTAACATTGTTTGACAAAAATCAACCCACAATTGGTGATCTGCTGGCAGTAAAGATTGGACTCGTTGAATGTGGAACGCGTGGTATCCTTCTTCGTGAAGTATGTTTTGAATAGACGCCCTTGGAATATCCAAAGTCCGAGCCAAACTTCTCGTACTTGTGGATGGATTTTGTTGAATTTCTTCAAGCACCATTTCTCTGCGATCCGGATCAACTCTAGGGACTCCTCCACGTGACCCATCTCTACCAGGAATGCGACCTGCCATTAGGGTGTTGTGCGTATTAATAAAAACACGATGGTCAGGATATCGCTCCGGTTGTGGTCCACCTCGGCGTCGAAGTTGGTCACGATACAGTCGCGCTGCGGCATGGCCGTTTCCTTGTGAAACTCCATAAAAATAATGCATCTCTGCATATTCACTTAACGTGTAACTCATCTCTAACACCTCCAAGTAAGCACAGTCCAAATCACAATGCGAAACAGAGTCCAATAAACGAGCAGTGGTCAAATCAATCAAAAGCAGCGGAGTCCGTGGGCAAAGCGAGTGTAGTAGTGGAGACAAAATGGTGACACGAGTAGCAGTAAACACAAGGTGAGAACGACTAACGTGATTTTTGTTTGAAATGTGATGAATGTTGCAATGTGTGATAAAGTGTTGCAGTGCCGTGCATTGTTATTGTATTTTAAAAATGTACAAATCCCAAAAATTTCCACCTCGCTGTCTTTGATGGCTGAATTCAGCGAAAAATACCCTATGAAGTACTACTTTTTTATTATTATTATGAAAGCTTAGATTCTAGCGCATTTTATGAAGCTACTACTTAGAAACTAAGAAATTATCAGTTTAGATTTTTAATTTTAAGTTGAAAATTGAAATGATAACTCACTTAACATAAATTCTCAACTTTTAGTAAATTTAGTAGTAACTTTCAGTAACGTTATGAGGCTGGTTATTTTATGCATAAATGCACAGATCATAGAGATTTAGCTGCAAGAAAAAAATGGAAGAAACCGTCTACTTTTTTTTTTGAAATTTTTCAAACGGATTTGGTCGCAATTTTGGAAAAATTCATAAAAAAATTCGTAACTCGAAAAGAACATACATAGGGGTGATTCAGATACCTCTCAACCCGAGGCACTTAAAAAAAATTTTTGGACGTCACTTTTCTGGCCACCCTGTATAATGTCAGATTTCTATTATCCGGCATAATATCGTCCTAGGTCCTAGGATTTTCGCGAAAATCCGACTCTTCCTATTATCCTACGACACATACATTATTTGAATAAATGAACTTTGTGGGCACATGCAATGGTGCAGGTCACTACCCATCATGGGAACAACATGTCATGTTGTATTAATTTGTGGTCTAACGTAAATTTACCAAACCAAGCCTACATAAATGCACTCAATTTGTATATGATTAGTATACTTGTATATATTAGAATATTATTTTGCTTCAGTATTGTATGCAAAGGGTGTATCACTTCCAGGGATAAGGTCACTTAAATTGCGCATCTAATTTTATTGAATCTGGAATATTTTGTACGTGCAGTAAAGTATCTTATCTTACAGGGAGGTGGAGTACTGCCTCAATATGGTCCCTACGGTATTGCTAACCGGACACTGCCTTATAATTTTCTATAATTTATATTTGTAAAATATATAGATACATACACACCTTTTTCTCAAGCCTTTGGATTGGAAATACTTTTTCTTTGATTTACGAGATGTACAACTGAAATCAAATATTGCCTTTCCATTGTTTCTATGTGAATTATAACATTTCAAGTAATATTTCCATTGTTTTGCATGGCTGTCCACATAGAGATGGAAACTTTCTATGGAATCGAATTTATCTCCGAGTTTTACCAGAGTCTCATCATTGTGTTCCAACAAATCAGGAGAATGATTCTGACAGTAGCGATGTGGGGCATATGCTGTAAGCAAAAAAGTAACCATATTGGTAGGTATACGGTGTAAGTGAAATTGTCAGCGGGATGAAAGCTCACTTTAATTTCTGATGGCGGTAAGCACCACCGAGACCGTAGACAATAATTATTGTTAGCATTGGATGGGCGCCAGCTCTTACGCGCAACTATAACTACGAACTCATGAAGCGGTTTTTACCTGCGCCCGCCGCAGCTTTTACAAACAGCAGAAATATATGTAAAAGATGAAAGCCGATTTTACGACGCGTTTAATTCCCGCGGCGTGCTCAGCTACGGTGGGTTGCGCCCGCGAGCTCTGCAGTCAATCGACGGGTGTCTTCCAACCACCCGACTTGTGATACTGCGGGACCGCATAAACTCCGTCTTCGTGAGTTTGGGTGAAACACCGGCGTTCCTTCACCACGGAGGAACGGTCCTCCACCACGGCGGGCACGGGTGAAAACTTCTGAAAAACCGCTCCGTGAGGTCTTAGCCTACGACAGCAGCCAGTGCATGAAAAGTCTAAGTAACGAATTTCGGTCGCGGTTTCTTGTCGCAGTCGCGTGCGCGCGAACCGCAATCTTTTCGGATTACCTTTGCTCTGAATGTGTTCTACTACTAACTACCACTATATTAAAGAAAAATTGTTACCAATATCTTCTTCATTTGAGAAAAAAAAAACTGTTAAATTACAGTTTTTTCACGTACTTATTTAGATTTTTCTTGAACCTACATATTTTTGAATAATTGGAACATTACAAAGTTGTACCTTTACGGTAAACATAGTAAAAAATAACAAAACGACCCTAAAAATGTTTATTCCTTTGAAGGATTCCTCCACGGTAATTCACAAAGTTAAATAATTTGTAGCTTTTCAGCTTTTGTTGTTGTTTTTTAGGTAAAAATAATGATTTAAGAAGAGGGCATTCGAAAAGTACCTAAAAAAATTGAAATGAATTACTATGAAAGAAAATGTATGTTTCCAAAGAAGCTACAAGTTTGCAATGTACTAGTGATTTGTAGCAATAATAGTGTAGTTTTGAAATTGGTTTAAAAATATGTAGGTTGACGACATGGTTTTAAAATATATATATATATATATGTAAAAAGAACTTTTTTCGGGAAGTAACAGAATTATTATTTTTTCTGATGAAGAAGATATTGGTAGCCATTTTAATTTCAGATTAAAGCACATTCATTTAAGTATATAACAAAAAAAATATAGCTCTAGAACTTAAAATAACAAAATTACCAATAATTGAACAAATTGAAGAAAGAATTTGAAACACCTGTAAAATTTACAAAAATAAGTTGCAGTTGTTTTATGTTTTTTATTAATGAATTTAATTCTAGTTTCCAGTCATTAAGTTTGTTCCTTTACATACTTACAAATTGTATTTTTAGGTAAGTATTTGGCAATGTTTAAGTATGTTAGTTTGAGGTCAGATGATCTTGGTGTAATTTGTCCTAGATATTTGTTTTATTTTATTTAATTATACCTATCTCTTTCATAGGTCATAGGTTTTAAAAAGCTAATCAAATAATATACTTACAATAGTACTTTTTTCGAAATAGTCCACCATACACATGTTTTGTTATTTCCTCCTGTGAGTCAGCAATCACATAGTCTAGTTTCTGCGAAACAACGTTTTTCTCAACTTGATGGAAGAATCTGAAACCAGTTCAACAGATGTATAATATAATGAAGTTCAGGTGCTAGAAGGCCATAGATTATAATTAGTTAATAATCAAAGAATACATTCTTAAATTCGTTCAAGGTGCTTATACTAGAATTATTTTGTCCATGCAGTTGGCTAGCGCGGTGAGCATGTTGCGCGGGCGCAACGCCATTATCGATAAAAACAAATAAGTCATCAAAGGCAGATACAGGCGGAGGAGCGGTATACAAAAGGTGGTGCGACATTGTTATGTTATGAGTCATTTATTTTCCATTATTACCCCCGCCTAATACCTGTAAATTAGTGCAATGCTAATTTAGTACATATATCGAAGATAAATTTGTTTTTGCGCATTTTTTAATACATAGATAATAATTAATAATTTATTTTACATCATTATTATTTACAGAGCAACATGTCAATGATCTTTACCAACAACGACCTAACAGGGAAAGAAAAGATCTTTGACAAGAAATACAAAGTACACATAGGACAAAGAGATGAATGGAACATAGACACAAGCGGAACAGTTTGCTACACAGATGGCTCCAGAATTGAGTCACTGAAGCTATCTGGCGCGGGTGTGCACATAAGGTGCGAGGACGGTACAGTGATAAACAGATCAATCTGCCTAGGCAGGTTCGCCAGCGTATTCCAAACAGAAATATACGCTATCATGGAATGCGCAGATATATTAGACAATCAGGACAGTGTCAGCAAGGCCACTATCTACAGTGACAGCCAGGCAGCGCTGAAAGCGCTTAGCAAAGCAGAGACGACATCGGTAACTGTCAAAGAATGCAAAAAAGCTCTAGGGAAACTCGCAAACAAAATAGACGTAGTGATTGCATGGGTCCCTGGACACGAGGGAAATGTCGGCAACGAGTTAGCAGACGAACTAGCCAGGGGTGGTGCGGCCGAAGGCTTAGTGGGTCCGGAACCCAGGCTGCCAATAGCACACAACATCACCAAGGGAGTAATTAAAAGGTTAACCACAGCAGCAACAAACAGACGATGGAAGGCTGCAACAGGCATGCGACAGTCTAAAATGTTCATAAACGGATTGGACACGAAGAAGACAGGTCATCTACTGAAGCTGTCAAGGAACAGTGTACGTATGGTCACTGAAATCGCCACAGGACACTCTAGACTAAACAGGCACCTAACAGTAATAGGCATCAAAGACAACCCCACATGCATGGAGTGCATGGACAGCGAGGAAACGAGTTTCCACCTACTCGCCGAATGCCCGATGTACTCACACATACGGTGGGAGCTCATGGGGTCAGACTCGCTAGATGAAGGTAACCTGAAAGAACTGACGGTGGACCAGATAGTAAGATTCTGCAAAGCAACGGGAAGATTCGACGGGACGCCGTGAAAATGGGACAACCTAAAGACCCCCTGCTAGGGGGCCCGGGGAAATGGGTGAAATGGCACATAACTAGCGGACCGATCACCCGGCCCACAGCCAGCGTCCCCAGTCGAAATAATAATAATAATAATACATCATTATTATTCTTAGTTTAATAAATACATTGTTTTATCTATTTTTTTCTTTCATTTTTATCACTAACCCACATAATGACAAAACTAAATATACTATTGATAACGCTTATCAACAACAATAATGCGCATAGTGATGTGCACCTATGAGGCCCGTGAGTGGGAGAGCGAAATACTCTGATGATTTATGTCCCCAACTGCACAGACAAAATAATTCTACTACAGTTTGTTGAGATTTTATTCACTCGAACCAAAACTCTTTATTTAAATAGATCTGCATCTAAGTTCAAGAAGAATAATTTATAATATTACACATAAATACTATAATTATGTATCAAAATATTTTTTTTTTTTTTACTTTAAAAACATCTCAACCTCAACAATAAAAATAACACATGTTGTTAATAAAATGGAAATTACCTCTGAATTAAAATCTTAGGCTTATCATCTAATCTGATTTCTGCACTTGCATTGCCTGCACAATCTTCATTTTTAGGATCCGTAGTGTGGTCCAGATTATCAAATTTAAGAGCATTCTCTAAATCATCACCTTCATGTTCTGAAGATTTTTTTTCTTTGATTTTCACTTCATCTTGGAACATTATTGCAGTTGCCGCTTAGCCTCATATTATTCTGTTCTGCCCAAAAGTTGTAGGAAAAACATGTATAAGAAACAGTCAATTTTTGACTGTAATAATGGTATTAATCAGTTTTATCATAGTATTAAATATTACTCCACCACTCATCAAGCCTAACATAAGTTACCTTTTTAAAAAATAATATAAGACATTAGCATTATGAACTCAACAACTATCAGAATGATCCCAAACCCTGTACAGTAATTGAATGTGCCATTGTGCACACAGGTATTTACTATTAGTATTATTACACGTAAATCTTCAGTAGTACCTTTTAATAATGCTAAAAATCATAGAGCACCAGTCATTAATCCTTAACAACACTAACACCTTATGCAAATATCTAGTTTAAATTATATGAGATGAAATCAAATACCTCCATAACCTCACTGCACACAGCGCAATGAATTTAATAGAAAAATGAGAATCTTCTCATATAAACTCATAGCTTAGAACACTTGTACAATCTTAATTTGTAAGTTGTAAGGATAACTAGTACATAAACTCTGTATCTTAAGAACCTGAAGTTTTTTAGGATTACACTGTAGAAATTGGCCATGAGGCAGCCCAGCCAGCTAATACATTAACTTAATCTAACAGTCTTTTTAAATACATAATTCTTTCGAGCATACCTTACTACGAACTTTAAATTTTTACAAAAGCAATTATATCAAAACAATACAGAAATGAACTGAAACTCTGCTGCTACTGCTTGGATATTTTAACGTTTCTAACTAAACAAAATGTATTAACATTGAACATACGTCACTTCAGGGTTTTATAGGTCAAGCACAAGCACGTCATGACGTCACGTCACGTTTTCAAAGGCAGCGCGAGCTCAATCAATAGAGGGCAGCACTTTGGCACAGTCAAAGAGTATACAGGCTGTCTGGTACGTTCAGCGGAATGAAATTGATGAAAACTACATTAAAATCTAAAGTGCGGGAAGCGTAACATAAAACCATGTTTCTTACCAAATATTAGAGATAGGAAACGTATCTTTCTGTAGCTGAACATATTTTTGTTCTATTTTCGAACATTTATTTTTAGACATTTATTTAATTTATTCATGCATTTCCGCTGACATCGCGAAATTTATTTGCAAACTTCGAATTTTTTTAATGGTTTTTTTTCAAGTTAAACATATGTTTAAAATTATCATAATGAAAAGGAAAACTAATATTATGATGGATTCAAATATGAAAACATATGTCATGTGCTGTATTCTTCATTAAAAAATTTCGTTCATTAAGTCGGGTATTTTTCACACTAATGAAGTTTGATATTTTTTGTGAGTTATTACTAAGTATGCTAAGCATATTGTATTTAAAATCAAATAGAGCATCTATTCCTCAGTTAGAAACAGTCATTTGTTTATCTTAAAGCCACAAGTGTGACTCATAAATCGCGTTTACATCTCAAGCGGCGAGTGATCCGGAGTGTTGTCAAATTTCATGCGCGGCGCAAGCGCAAAACGGTGATCCCAACCGCCGCGCCAAGCACGTGAGTGGATATACAAATTTGAATTCGAAAAAGGAACGTAATAATGTTTTTATAATCTGTCATTAATCGTTTTTTTGTAAGGCCAGTACCTACTTTTTAAGTTAATTAAAAAAGTTTTATATATCCCTAGACCATGTTGTTGTGTGTATTACATCAACATCCACGATAAGCGGCAGCTAGTTTTCACCACAGACTAACTAGGGAATAAGTTCAGACGGCAATCTCCCATACAAATTGGACTAGACGTAGAGGATCATCACTGATTGGCTGGGTGAAAATGATACACGACGTTTTACTTTTTTTCCTTGTAGGCAAATGCCAGGCAAAGATATTCTCAATTTGCAGCCAAAATGGAGCACGCTCACACCTATTATGGCATTTAAGTTTTTAAAAAAGTTAAAGGGTTAGGATGTCTAGAGCCATAAATTTTCCTTAAATTGATTCCTTATAATTTTTTAAATCAATTAAAAGAAAAGACTCTAGAAAAGATAAAAAACACAATAACTTAAGAAGAATTCTTATTTATTTTTGTCTGAACCTTTCTTAAACGAAATTCATTTAAAGCTTTTTTTATGCGGGGCAAGTTAAGACTCAATTGAAAGGTTTTCAGGTTATTAAGTGGGGTACATAAAATAAAAGCTATTTGCATTTGACATTAATGATTTTGACTCCTCTCATGAATTTACAATTATACTGGAGATTATTTTTTATCGCAGTTATCGATACTTTGTTGCAGACAAATGTGTAAGAGACAATGCTGCGCAATGTGTATAAAAATTTCAATGCCATACCAAGTCACATGAAGGGTCTACCATATTTACAGTACAAAAAGGCACTTAGCAAATGGCTCGAAGACAAAAAATATTTTATTTATTTATTTATTTCAAAACCTTACACTATTCTTACAGGACTACCCAATACAATAGTGAAGCCAAACAAAAAATTAATTAGATTAAAAAAAACATTAAAATAATAATAATAGGTACTCAAATAACAAATCCTTAATTAAAATAAATGATAACAGTAATTCTCAAATTTGATTAAATTGATTAATTTTCATTACACAAAACAAAAAGAATCGCTTTTGTGTATTCAGTCAAGGAGCAGTGGAATATGTCAACATAATCTGCGACTTTGTTAAGATTTCGCAATGCTCTAGTCAATGGCGCCTGATTTAAAACATTAGTTCGCGCGCGTGGAGTGGCGAATAGGGGGGGCAGTCTCCGCCGCCATACGTACCGATCCGGCACGCATAGCGTCATTGTCTGCAAAACAGCTTGGTTGAACACTCGCCCTCGCAGTATTTTGAACAAATATGTTGCTAGACTCAAGCCCCGTCTCACTTCCAGCTTGTAGTAGCCTACCATACCCAATACAAACAGTGTTGGGTACATCAGCGGATAGAAAGGATAGACACCGTGTAATTTAAAGTATAAGAATCTCGTAAATTTGTTTTGTATCCTTTCTAGCATCAACTTATATTTAGCCTCATGGGGCGACCAAATGGGCGCATTGCATTCGAGGTGGCTCTTTACCAATGCTTCGTACAACGCACGTATCGCCTTTAAATTAGTGAATCCCTGTGATTGTCGCAGAATAAACCCTAAATTTCGGTATGCCCTCCTACATACTTTCACTATATGTTCCCGAAAAGTAAGGTCAGCAGTGAAGTGCACGCCAAGGTCCCTCACGCTGGTTACTCGCTGCAATAGGGCACCATCAATACGATATTGATATCGATGCGGCTGTCGTGACAAGGTATAAGACATTACCGAGCATTTGGGCACATTGAATTGCAACCGATTCTCGTAGCTCCATTGCACTACCTTGTCAATATCTGCTTGCAGCCTCTCGCAGTCCGACTGGTTTCTAATTTCTAGGACCAATTTCAGATCATCAGCGAAAAGCAGGCAAGTTGATTCCGATACAACGGCCGGCAAGTCATTTATCATCAAGTTGAATTCTAAGGGGCCCAAATTACTTCCTTGACTGACGCCTGACCTAGTGTAGTACGGTTTCGACTGTTGTCCCGCCCAGTCCACGTATTGACGCCTGTCTCTTAAGTAACTGGCAAAGAAAGAAAGCGTTTTCGGCGTGAAGCCCGCACGTGCCAGCTTCCCGAGAAGCACATCATTATCCACGGTATCAAAAGCTTTTCGAAAATCGAAATATGCTACGTCAACCTGAGCTCCAGCATCTACTGCGGGCACTAACTGCGTCATCATATGCAATAAATTGCTCGCTGTACTGCGCGCCGGACGAAATCCATGCTGAGCGTCTGATAATTGGGCGCTCACCTGCGAGTATACTGAGTCATATAGTGCAGATTCAAACACTTTTGCAGGTGTGCACAAAACAGCTATCGGTCTGTAGTCACATGCATTCGCTCTCTCTCGACTCTTAGGAACAGGGACCACTCTCGTCAGTTTCCATTGATCGGGAAATATTTCACTGATAAGACATGTGTTATATAAGTGCAGTAGCGGGTATGCTAGTACTTTGTGACAGTCCTTGAAAATGAAGGGCGGAATACCATCAGGACCCCTGGAATGCTTAGGTTTTAGTTTCGTCAATGCCCGCTGCACGTCGGCCAACCGCAGCGCGTGCACTTGCACCCGCGCTGCGTCAGGCGGCGCTGCGGCAATCGCTGCAGCCACATCTAAAATAGCTGGCTCCGGCTGGTATACAGAGCAGAAATAGTCCGCAAACTCTTCCACACATTCAACTTCGGACAAAACCCGACCGTCTTTCTGTATATTCTGTGTATTTGAACTACCTCTTTTTGTTCTTACGAAATCCCAGAACGCCTTCGGATCCTCGACCAAATTACTCTGCACCAAGTCCCTATGTCTGTTATGAGCGTTTTTCACTGACTCCTTCACTTTCATTCTACACCGCGAGAACTCCACATAATGAACCCTTAATTTGGTTTTTTTATATCGCTTGTGCAGCTTGTGTTTTAATTGAATATCCGATATAATATCTTTTGTGTACCATTCTGGATAAATAAACTTCGAATCCGAAGTCCTCTGCCTTTTAGCGGGGACACAATCACATATAACATTATAATTATATATAATTAGTTAGATATCAGAGCTGATAATATGACTAGTATCTTAGAGAATGTAGATTATCTTGACATGTTATCTTCGTTCGGGGGGTCGTGGGTTCGATCCCCACCCATGAATAACATTTATGTGACGAAAATGTGTTTGTTGTGTGTTTGGGTGTTATTATCAATAAAGTATGTATCAGACTCCGACACCCATAGTACAAGCTCTGCTTAGTTTGGGGTTTGATGATCTTGGTGTAAATTGTACCAGATATTTATTTATTTATCATCTCTTTATGTAAATTAACTTGACTTGTAATTACATAATTATAATCTTATTTTATTAATTCTCGAATTATGCTGCTTGCCAATTTTAGTTTAAAATAAAATAATGTTGACATGTTTGTGTTAAACTGTGTTAATAATATTTCACTTTTAATTTTGTTTAAATAAATATCCAGGACAAATTACACCGAGATCATCTGAGCCCAAACTAAGCAGAGCTTGTACTATGGGTGTCAGAGACTGATAAACAAACTTGAATATTTCTAAATACATACTTAAACAAATAATAACACCCAGACACACAACAAACACAAATGTTTGTCGCATAAATGTTTGTTATGAGTGGAGATCGAACCCACGACCTCCGGTGCTAAAGGCAGGATCGCTGCCATTGCACCAACATGTCAGTAAATTTTCTAAGTAAATTAGCTAAATGTGCTGTGTTATGTAACTGAATAAATAATAACATCAAAAATGTACCACATTTAAAGCAAATAAACATATTATATTCTATTTCAACGCCAATATCTTCTGCAAAAGCATTTCTTACTAAACATTTGTTAGATTACTGAACAATAGTGCCAAAGTAACAGACAGAACATTCTGTTGGGTCAGTTTATTTTGTTTGATCGGCTTAGGGTGAGCTGAGGCCAAACAAACACAGAGTTAGAACAATTATGTTCTTATTTGACGACACGATTGGCGCAGTGTGCTGTAGCACGGTTTCTCACCTCGATTTCCGTAGTGTCCCGGGTTCGATTCAGGAAACGATCTTTTCTGAATTGACTCGGGTCTGGGTGTGCTGGGAGACGCCCCTAGCTTATTTCCTTGTGTGGTACCTCGTAACACAGGGATTTAATAATCCCTACTTCGAGACCATTACAAGAAGTGTGTTGTCTGGCGCATATTTATTTTATTTTATTTATTTATATGAACTTTTAGTGTAATTAAATAATTATTTATTTCATTTACACAGCCAGAGAATTCAAACGAACAAGAACTAGGAATCCAGAACAAGCATTCTAGCTCGTACCTTAGGATCTCTGGGAACAAAGATAAAACAACAAAAGAATGCTATGTCTATGTTTACACAAAGAGAATGTGAAGGGTGGGGATAGAATGAGCATTTGCTCGTTTAGTTAGATCATACCACTTAACAATGCTCTTTGCTTTTTAAATCTTTGTCTTATCTCAAAAGAGTTTTACAGTTTATCCAGTTATTTTCTGGAAATATCCTTGTTCCACCCAGAAGTGTCATACACTTCTGGCTGAAACAAATATATTAAGCATAGTATGCTGGTGCAGCTGTCAGAACATTTTCCTCAACCAGACCATTATCACACTCTAGGGCTTTTGAATGTAAAATTCACCATGTATATTTTATTTAAATGAAATGGTTTTGAACAAAGTTATTTTTTAAAGTTGGTCACTGGAATCTTCTTCACAGTTAAGAGAAGCATGGTGAAATTTAATAAACCCCATGACCTGAAGTAATTTATAAGTATTCACAAAGGTGTAGGTGGTCTGATCAATGAAATAACTTTCATGACATTGCCTTCAAAAATTTCCAAATTGTTCAACAACTTATAAGTCACATTTTTAAAAACGTTTAGTTTTTGGGTACAGTATTTTCTTGCCACTGTGGATTTAGAAACTTAAATTTCTTCGGCTTACATCAGGAAGTTATTAACTGCAAAAAATCATCAAGTCTTATTTCCCTTAAATATTGTGTCTCAACTTCACTTCATTAAGTGGATTTTGGCAGTTACTGACTTCTTGCAGTAAGCCGACGATTTACTAAGACATTCAATTACTGTTTCCAAAAACATTTCATGTTTTGAAGAGGCTGTCACAGGTGATTGCAGCTCTTTTTCCCTTTATTGCTGTAGATACTGGCTCCCTTTCCACCACTGAAGAGATTGTCCAGAAAAGTCACCACTTCTGCCATGTTTTTCAAAGTACTGCTTGTCGGCAACCGTCTATATATCATATAGACTACCGAAATAACTCTCTACTAATGCATTGACTAAATACTTTGACACTAGATTATTATGACTCGTTATGATATGTCTTGTACCTTAAATGTAATCTGCTTCGCTTTGTTGTTATCTGTGTCCAGCACTGCGGAGTAATATTCCCATTAAGCTGCTACTTCCATCAGTTATCGCTACCTGTTAATATAATAATATATGATTCCACCGGAATAGAATCTTAAGTGCCTCAAGTTTACGTGGATCGCGGATAAGATATATTACGACTTTAATATACATTCTTACATTGCCATTCTCATAATCACTGATCAGTATATCACATTATTACAGAACCCATATTAGTCCTGAACCAAGTGCAAAGGTTGATGCACAGCGTTGGGGTGTTAGAATATTATTCACCGCCAAGTTCCCCGGGGAAAGCATGTCACTACATGCTAGATACTACTGATCGGGTCTACCAGTTGGCGGCCAATACCACAAGCGTATCGTCATACCTGGAAAGGGCCTGCTGGGCTTCGACAGAAGCCTAACCTCACCAACGATTAGTCTCCGTTAAGAGACTAACCAACCAAACTTATGCAAGTTCAAGCAATCATGAAAGTGGCAGCATTCAATCAATAGCATTATGTTGTGCGGGATACACGCAACACAACATTCTGCACGCACCAATATACCGTATACTATATTAGTCAGAAATGTAAACCTAAGACACTTAGCTCTCATTCCAGTCTCGCCTCATGATGTGACTCCTATCACTTATCATGCATTTACACGGACATTAACAAATTATATTCACTTTACTTAGAGATAGCGGTAAGCAAACTTTTACAAGAACAAACAAATGACATACGAAACCGCCGCTTTACGCCTCACGTTTTTAATCTATGGCAGGAGCCGGAAACATAGCGTGAACTTACCATAGAGTCCTTAATGTTGCTATATACAATATTTACAATTCGCAGCGGAGTCGCGACACTCCCGCCGAGAAAAATTAGAGTAAGGTGATCATTAAGTTGCGCGTCCATTCCCTTATCTTCTCAAGGGCTCGGACAGCCGCACCTCGTTTGATTTTCACCTCTTCAGATTGTCCTTCCCGATCTTCCTCATCAGGTTCTACTATTTCATCAATGTCCATTGTGATAAGATCATTTCTCAAATCATCGTCCACTTTATCAGTGCTCTCAGCAATCTTTGTTTCTGGCTCTTCTTGTCTTTTAGCCTTAACATCTACAGTAATATCTGACATGTCTCTCACTTCAACGCTCTCAGTTTCAATTTCAGCTATGGTTTCTTTTTGTGCTTCGTCTGATCCTTTCATTATAATATCTGGTATTATTTCTGGCACTTCAGGTATTTTGCTAGGCAACTCTCTCATACATTTTGTAGAATCTTGAGCTATTGGATTCTTCTGTTCTTGATCATCTACTTCTAGAGGATATAAATGCGCTATGGAACGAGTGAATACCGTATTCCCTACTTTTACTTGAGCTACTCTAACTTGGTTATCTGAACCTTTCACCAAGGATATTATTTTCCCTACTTTCCAGCCTTCTCGGTTCTTGTCTCCCTTTATCTGGACTATTTGACCTTTTTGCGGTGTAAGATGTGAAATCACCCGCGGCTGTTTATGTGAGAGATCATATCTTTCCCTCAGACTTGGTAAGTAACGGTTGCAAAACATCTCCTTGAACTCGTCTAGAATAATACGAGCCCTCTTCCATCCTTTTATTAAATTGATTTTTGTTGAGGTGCTTTGTGTAATAACATCTTCATTTGAGGTTTCCATCGTAACACATCTACCTGTCTGAAGGAAATCAGATGGCGTTAAAATATGTTCCAGCTCTGAGTCTACGGAAGTTAATGGTCTAGTGTTTAAAACTGCTTCTATTTCCTTAATCATTGTTGAAAGTTGACTATCATTTAACAGATGTTTTATAAATGTTCTTCGCACGCAATGTTTTACCAGTCCTACGAGCCTTTCATAGAATCCTCCAAACCACGGTGCAAGTTCGGGTATGAATCGCCATTTTATTTTATTCTCAACACAGTACGCGTTGGAAACTATGTCCGATATCAGCTTGAAATGCAAGGCATTGTCGGATGTTATAAGAGTTGGTACTCCTCTTGTTGCGATCATTCGTCTCAGAGCGAGTAAACCTTCTTCAGCTGACAGATCTTCAACAATCTCTAGGTGTAAGGCTCTCACTGCCAAACATGTGAATAAGCATATCCATCTTTTGCTTGTTCCTTTTTCTGTTTTAACTGATACAGGTCCGAGATAGTCAATTCCAGCAAAGGTAAATGGTTTGCTGTAATTTACTCTCTCGTGTGGCAGCGCAGGTGTAGTTGGTAGTTTAAATGGTCCACCACCATGTTTCACACAACGTGGACATTTTTGTAATATCTTTTGTACTTGACGTTTGCCTTGTGGTATCCAGTAAGTGTGGCGAATCAAACTCAGTGTATGATTGATACCAACATGGTAGTTCTTTTCATGTGTGGTTGTAATAACCTTATTAGTGAAGTCACAGTCCTTAGGTATAACTATAGGATACCTCTTGTCGAACGACCATTCAGCGTATTTAAGTCTACCTTTACATCGCAGAATTCCATCAATATCTTTGAATAGTCCTAAATTACGATAAAGACTGGTTTCTTTACCATTCAGTTCTTCTTCAAAATGTTCTGCCTGTACTTTCTTGACTTCATTTAATGTATTATCTTCTAAGCGTGGTTCTGTATGGATATCTGTTACATCTTGGACTTTGGACTTTACGCTCGTATCACTTTCTGTTGCTTCTTGAATTAGATTGTCTATTTCTTTAGATTGAGTTTCAGATTCGTATTCTTTTGGATAGTTTCTATCCGGGTTTGACTCTATTACTTCTGAATCCGAAGATTGATCATGTGAATTATCCGATTTCGAGAGACCCTCCCCCGTCGAGAACGCGCTGGTCTCCGTTGCATAAATTTTACAGGGCCACGTATCAGGATTCTCAACAAGAAATTGTGGTCCCACAAGCCACTTATCCTTTTCCTCTCTTGACGAAGACGGTCTTGTTCCTACGTCCGCTGGATTAAGTGCTGTCGGTACGTATCTGATCTCGAACGTTTGGTTTTTCTTTATCTCTTCGATTCTTCTTGCTATAAATGGTGGCAACAGTTTGGTAGTCTTGCACCATTCAATAACAATTTGACTGTCAGTCCACAATATTTGTTTCGATATTTTATGTGAAAGGAATCTGAGCACATATTTCATTAGTCTGCTTCCTATCAACACACCTAGTAATTCGAGGCGTGGTATTGTATAACTCTCACTGTCCTTGATTGGAACTAGACGAGACTTTCCCATAACAAAGGTTTTCTGTGTTCCGTTGACAAGAAATATAGAAGCCGCGTATGCCTTTTGAGAAGCATCAGTGAAGCAATGTAATTGATATTCTTTTGCCTCTTCAATTGGCATATAACATCTATCCACCGATGTCTCGTTGACATCGTTAAGCTCATTGCATATGTCAATCCATTCGTCAACTAACTCCTTTGACAGAGGTGAATCCCATTTTGCTTTATCTTTCCACAAATCTTGCAAGAAGAGTTTAGCCGATAAAACATGTGGCACGGCATAGCCACAAGGATCATATACTGAGGCGATTACCTTCAACACACCTCTCTTCGTATTAGCACCTCTAGTTATCTTCGTTCTCAAGTGGAGCGTGTCATCCTCTAAATTCCAGTTCAGACCCAATATTTTAACTATTTGGTCAGGGCAAGCATCAGGAATTCGCTCCATGAAGTCCTTAGAATTTGAACTCCATTGCCTTAAATTCATCGAGATTTTTTGAAATGTCTCCTTTGAACTCCGATACATATCTAGGGCTTCTTTGATACTATTACACCCTGTAACAACATTGTCAACATATATATCTTTTGCCAATTCTTGGACCCTCTCATTTTCAGCTTTAGCCAAATGATGTTTCACAGTAGCATTCAACATAAACGGGCTTGAGATTATTCCAAATGGTACTCGTGTAAACCTTAAGTGAATCAGATTATCTTCTTTGGCTGGTTCCTTAATGTCTCTGATCCACAGAAATCTGGTAACATCCCTGTCCTGTTCCTTAAGACCTATCTGCAGGAATGCTTTTTCGATATCAGCCGTCAATCCAAGGCTATGGCATCTGAATTTAATAATCAATCCAGTCAAATCTTCTAATAATATTGGACCACGGTAAAGGTGTTCATTTAAACTCTTATTATCTTTGGTTTTAGCTGATGCGTCATATACAATGCGCAACGGTTTTCCTGGAACAGAAACTCCGTGATGAGGTATGTAATGTATTGAATGAGTTTCGCTGTTGTCTTTTACGCTAGGAACTTCTTCTATGACCCTCTTCTCCAATTGGTCCCTCAACGTCTGATCATATGACATCAGAGTATCTGTATCTAGCCTTTTGAGTAAGTTTACTAGACGTCCGAATGCTAATCCGAAGTTAGATGGTAATTTTGATGGATGATCATTCCATGGCCAACTGACATAATATCTTTTGTCTTTGAACTCCGTTGTTTCGTTGAAATGCTTGATAGCTTCTTCGTCTCTATTAATCTTCGGCGAGTCGGTGATTCCTATGGACTCTAAATCCCACAAGTGTTTCAGATTACCATTATCCAGTGGTGGATCAGGTTGATTGAGTCCGACTTCAAAGGATGACTGAAAATATGTGAGAACTGACATTTGTTGAAACGATTCGTTGGGTATCTTACCAGACAGTATCCAACCGAATTCTGATTGAACCAAATATAAATCCTCCTCTATACATATCTTTTTTGTTGACATGACCGTAAAATAGTAGTCGTTTCCGAGTAGAATGTCGACTCTGTCCGCCAATGAACCATCGTCAGCCAATCGGTACCTCTCGCTAAACTTCCCATGAAGTAACTCCTTTTCCGGATATGGCACTCCTTGTGATATGGAAGGTACTGTGTTAACAAATAGCGTTTTACTTGTTTTATTCTGTATCATTAGGTCTAGTTTAACTAATGGACTCTGTATCTCCTGAGGACTCTGAGATCCAAACGTGAATATCGCTAGATTGTTCTGCTCTTCAGTTTGGAGATTCAACTCTCTCGCCATCTGTTGAGTGATATAACTTCGCTGGCTTCCACAATCTAACAAAATACGACACATTTGCGTAGTACCACCATGCCCTTTTACCTTAACTACTGCCGTCTGTAACATCGTAGAACCCTTTCTGTTTGTGTGCATATGCATTACACTAGTACTAGTAGAATTATTTTCATTTACACTAGTACTAGTTTTTTCTTTCCTTTCCTTAATTTTGAAGTTTTTGGGACATAGTGCACTGTTGTGCCAACCATACTGTCCACAGAACTTGCAATTTTTCTTGCAAAAGCATTTGCGTGCCATGTGCCCTTCCCTGAAACATATGAAGCATCTTTTTCCTAAACTAGCTTTCTTTTCTCTTATTGTTTTTTGACAGTCTTCATTTGTATGATTCTCTTTACAGAAGATGCACGATAGCTTGCATTTCTTTTCTCCCCCAACTCTCACATTTTCTTGTTTCCTTTTGGGTTCAAATTTCCTTTTTAATGGTCTGCGGCTATTGCAGTTACTCGGCTTTAGTGTGAAATTATTCCAATGTTCTTTCTGTTTTATATTATTGAAACTATTACTTTTCCAGTTATTCTTTTGTGTATTTTCTTTGATATGAAGTGTTTCTACTGTGTACTGTGCAGCGTCGTTTGTGTTACTTTCTTGAGTAATTATTCTGGCTTCCTCTTTGACTGATATGACTCGAGAGAGTTGTTTCAGTATTTCTTCAACAGATTCTTGCCTGTTAGCGTCTAATCTCATTTTTGTTTCATAAACAATATCCGTGGGAAACTTTTCCATTATGAGGAATCTCGTTTGGTTAGAGTTTGTATTCTCTCCCATAGCTTGAAGTACTCTGAGGTGTCTCTCAATGTCATCTAAGACTCCCTTACAGTCTTCCATCTTTTCCGCTCGCTTGACTCTCTTCAGAGCATTGTGATGTGCATATATTATCTCATTTTCTTTCCCATATCTTGCTTTCAAGGTGTCAACAGCAATTTGGTAACTCCTGTTTGTCGTGTCGAAACCGTCCACAAGTCTAGCAGCATCTCCTTTGAGTGAAGACTTGAGATAAAGCAGCTTATCAACGTCATTCAGCTTTCTACGGTTCATATTGGATGTGAACTGGTCCCAGAATTGATGCCATTCAAGCAAATTACCGCTAAACTCAGGTAAACACAAGTCAGGTAGTTTGCTATATGATGTGTGGTCGCTTTGCTGTGGTAACATTGCTGGCCTCTCAGTCTTCATGGTTAACCTTGCTTCCAGTTCTGCAAGAGTTTCTTCACCTTGCAGCTGGTAAGTTGTCAAGTCCGATATTTCATCAGGGTTAGGATCATTGCAGATTTTAAAATAATTATAAAGTTCAGTTGTGAAGCGAGACAACATTGTTTTTAATTTAGATGTGACAATTCTTGCCGTTTCAATGTTTTCATCATTATGTAAAATATTGCATAAATTGAGAGCCTGATCTGATAAAGATTTTACTTCAGATGCAAATTTGGACAATCTGTTTAATAGAATTTCTTCCATTGTTGATACTTCTGAAAATATTTATTTACCACATATTGACATGCAAATAATAATATTACATATATCACCCATAACATAACTATAGGTATCAAAGGAACAAACCAAAGCTTCAATTTTGAATTTAAATAAACAGATGCAAAAAAAATTACATTCAATTGTACCTCCATGTATTATTATGAATTGAAAATTTACATGTATTCATTTAAAAAGGAACAACATTCATATGCCTTTTGTTTCAATGCACCTAATCAATTGGATGGCAAATGAATACCGGTCCCTGCAGGTGAAATGCAGTTGTACCAAATTATTTTATAAGTACAATTATGTATTTATTTTGCAAGAAATGGTCTGAATTTATCTACCAACAACCCCTTTATCATTTACTGATTCAAAATTATTTGTAGAAAACTGTTAAAGTTTTCCGATTAAAATAAATAATAAACTATGGGCATCACTATAGATATCAAACTGCAACATATTCTTAGGCAGTCACGTTCACGTGTTGTTCGTTGTTGTTCAGTGTCAGCGTCAGCGTTCTTATGACTTTATTATTGCCTTTTAAGTACATAAAATTAAATATACTTCGTGATATAACATAAAATGGATGAATAAACGTGGCTGATCAATTTCACTAGAACTTTCATTTTGCATGAAAATTTAAGTATCCTGAAGGGTATATTAGAGACAGACGTCTCTAATATGGCGTCGACTAACAAAGAAACAAGATTTTCTTTTGTTATTGAGATTCGTTTAAAAGTTTTCTCATTAACAATGACAAATTTACAAGCCGCTGTATTTGTCGTTTACATGATAAAATAGAATATTCTCTTACTCAAATAAGTACTCGAAAATTAACCTTACGCCGTTTATTACTCATGTAATTAACCACGAAGAGAAGAGTAATAAAAAAGGAAAAAACTCGATTTTCAATTGTTTGTACAAGCACAAGCATGTTACTTTGAATTAACTTTTGCTGTCTGAAAATTTGCACGTTTGCCACAAAAGGTCAACGAATCACTTATTAGGTACTTCAATAACACTTACCTGAAATGGAGGCACTTCTTTCATTCGATTTAGAACAGTGTGATCACTACCCCATCACATTAATTGCAAAGAAAAACAACCTTGCATCGCATAAGCTCCAAAACAATTCGAAACAAGAAATGCAGCCAGCCATTATAAAATTTTACCTTCAAATAACCATAATTCTTACTTTTAATTTTAATACTTAACGTAAAATTTCCAGAATAGTCTTAAAATTAATACTATTATTTTAAATGATAACCAAATTTATCCTCTCTTTATTCTGTCACACACATTATAATTTGCGCAACTCAAAATACGGCAATTGTTTGCGATTTAGTACGAACTGTCGCCATTTGTTTTTTCCGGCACTTCCTGTGAACTCGATTCACCAATGGGTGCTTCGCTCATTGCCATGACCATAGTACTATCAAATTCATTTCTTTTAAAGAAAATCGCATGTATGTATGCACCTTACCAACTATTGTAAGCAGCTTTAATATTAATAATGTTTTACCTGTATTTACTTTCATAATTGTAAACAGAAAAATTGTAAAAGTACATGAAGGGATTAAATTACCTCCGCAACTGGACAACAGATGTCGCTACGAGTCATACATAACAATCACAAGAACAATTTTATTTCAACACAAAATTGCTCTTTTCAATGCATTATTATCAAGATTCCCGATAAAAATCCTCAAATCCCAGCATCTCCACCATGTCGGCAACCGTCTATATATCATATAGACTACCGAAATAACTCTCTACTAATGCATTGACTAAATACTTTGACACTAGATTATTATGACTCGTTATGATATGTCTTGTACCTTAAATGTAATCTGCTTCGCTTTGTTGTTATCTGTGTCCAGCACTGCGGAGTAATATTCCCATTAAGCTGCTACTTCCATCAGTTATCGCTACCTGTTAATATAATAATATATGATTCCACCGGAATAGAATCTTAAGTGCCTCAAGTTTACGTGGATCGCGGATAAGATATATTACGACTTTAATATACATTCTTACATTGCCATTCTCATAATCACTGATCAGTATATCACATTATTACAGAACCCATATTAGTCCTGAACCAAGTGCAAAGGTTGATGCACAGCGTTGGGGTGTTAGAATATTATTCACCGCCAAGTTCCCCGGGGAAAGCATGTCACTACATGCTAGATACTACTGATCGGGTCTACCAGTTGGCGGCCAATACCACAAGCGTATCGTCATACCTGGAAAGGGCCTGCTGGGCTTCGACAGAAGCCTAACCTCACCAACGATTAGTCTCCGTTAAGAGACTAACCAACCAAACTTATGCAAGTTCAAGCAATCATGAAAGTGGCAGCATTCAATCAATAGCATTATGTTGTGCGGGATACACGCAACACAACATTCTGCACGCACCAATATACCGTATACTATATTAGTCAGAAATGTAAACCTAAGACACTTAGCTCTCATTCCAGTCTCGCCTCATGATGTGACTCCTATCACTTATCATGCATTTACACGGACATTAACAAATTATATTCACTTTACTTAGAGATAGCGGTAAGCAAACTTTTACAAGAACAAACAAATGACATACGAAACCGCCGCTTTACGCCTCACGTTTTTAATCTATGGCAGGAGCCGGAAACATAGCGTGAACTTACCATAGAGTCCTTAATGTTGCTATATACAATATTTACAATTCGCAGCGGAGTCGCGACACTGCTCACTGGATTAGTTCTGCGTAGTGTACTGAAAATTATGTTTTCAAATTATTTTTACAAAGTAAACAATCAATTTATATTTAGATTTTAGATACTAAATTGACTCGGCGTCCGTCCACAATCCTATTCAGAAAATTAAAAGCAAAAGATCATCATTTGAAAAATTTTCACAGACTTGACACATTGACTGACCTGACAGTGACATAAAAAAGTTTGTAAACAATCTGTCCAAAACATGTGAACATCATGAGAATGTCCGGTATTCGTCGGGGATAATAGTTGAATTAATGTGAAATCTCCTGTTAGAACTATGATTATTGCTCTGCAAACCTTAGTATTTTTTCGAGAGTCCATATTCGCGGTGATAGACCGGCTGCTTAGTCCTTACTACAAGCATTTCTCGTTGACTTTCAACCGTCATGGGAGCGTCTCTGACGACGAGGAGTCTGAAGACCATGTGTTTGCGGAGTTCGATGATGAGAAGGGCGTGGTATTCTTCCCGCCGGTGTACGCACAGCGATATGCGGCGGTTAGCGACTGTCTGATGGACGAGAGATGGTGCGAGAAGCTGGAAAAGGTTATCCGTTTTTTGGTGCTTTGTAACAATAATAGATGTAAAATTGCATTCACGAAAACCACTTTTGCTCCAACTAACTCCGGAAAAATCACCATTGTATTTAGAGCTATCCTTTGTAGCAACTCCAATCAAAGAATAAGTTTTTATTGTATGCCACTTAATGTGATGATGAAATAAAAACTAACAATGAATACATTTTACTTGTCACAAGTAATTTAGCATGAGATTAACAGTCTCTTGAGTCTCATGGTACAAGCTCTGCTTAGTTTGGGGTCAGATGATCTTGGTGTAATTTTTCCCATATATTAATTTATTTGATCCATCCTCTGTAATGGTATCCATTTATTCATTCATCTACTTATGTATGTTTTTAAAAGTAATTTTTATGTCTGCATGCAGATGGAACTGGTTTGATAGTAATTAAAAATGTCACACAAATTACTTAATAATATTTTTTTGGTTTTATTTTGCAGGTAGTGGATTTTGGATACCATGACACAAGCTTTATAAAGTACCTCAAGGAAGTTAGAGGCATCAAAAGCATTTTAGGTGTGGACCTTGAAAGTATTCCTCTAAGGTGCTCTTCAGATTTACTTGGATGTGATGAATATGTGCCTAAGAGGGAGAATCCCCTACAAGTAACGGTAAGCTGTTTTGATGACCTTGCTTTGCTGTTCAACTTATGTTTCTTTATCTTGAATTTATTTATAAATAAAATAAAAAAGCCCTTTATTCCAAGTTTCCAGTTGTTACATTTTAGTTTTTCTGTATTGGTTAGTATGTTCCTTAAAGTATTTAGTTAGTGTTATGTTTTGGTATTTACTAATTATTTATTTAATTTGGACCCCTCTTCGGGTGTAGGCCTCCTCCAACTCTCTCCATTTTTGCTTGTCTTCCGCTTTGTTAAGCCAGTCTGTTCCTGCAGTTTCTTTTATATCATCTAGCCATCGCTTGTATGGCTTTCCCACTTTCCTTTTGCCAATAGGGCCTCTCGATTTCGTTGCCAATATTGTCCACCTTTTGTCCTTATACCGCGCGATATGTCCTGCCCATCGCCATTTTAATTTGAGGGCTTGAGTTAGTGCGTCTTGTATCTTTGTTTTTTCTCTTATAGACATACTCTTTATTTTTAGTATCTTTTTTATGTTGAGCATGCTCCTTTCCATGGCTCTTTGGGTGGTTCTTATCTTTCTTTTTATTTTATCTGTAAAAGTCCATGTTTGACACCCATAGAGCAGACTCGGTAGAAGGCATGTATCTGCCACTATCTTTTTAAGGTTCAAGCTGTATTTGCCTTTTAGGATTTCTTGCAGTGACCAGAATTTCCTCCAGGTTATGTTGGCTCTCCTTTCGACCTCTTCTTCGTTGTTTGTTTTTGTAAAGGACAGTTGCTTTCCTAGATATATATATTGGTCTACATATTCTATGTTGTTGCCGTTGATATTTATTTGTATTTGTTTGCTGTTTGTCATTATTTTGGTTTTATTTTTGTTCATTCGTAAGCCTGCTTTGGTACTTTCTTCGTCAAGTTGTTTTATAAGCTCTCTTAGTTCTGTTGCAGTTTCGGCTACTATGACAATGTCATCTGCAAATCTCAAATGGTCCATGAACTGTCCCTCCAGGTTAATGCCTTTTGATTTCCAATTGAGATTCCGAAATATGATTTCCAGGACAGCAATAAAGATCTTGGGTGATAAAGGATCTCCTTGTCGGAGCCCCCTCTCTATCCTTATTTGTTTTCCTCTTGTCTCCAGCTTGACTCGGCTAGTGCTTTTTGCGTATATATTCTTTATAATATTAATGTATTTTTGGTCCACATTAAGCTGTTTCAATGCATTCCAGATTGCGCTGTGATTGATGCTATCAAATGACTTGCTATAATCTATAAAGGCGACATATAGGTTTCTGTTGAACTCTTTATACTTCTCTATTATCTGATCTAGTGCTTGTATGTGGTCAGTGGTGCTGAAACCTGCCCTGAAGCCAGCCTGTTCTCTTGGTTGCGAGTCGTCAATTGTCTTGGATAGTCGCCTTAACATTATTGAGGAGAACAGTTTGTAGATGCTCGCCAGTAGGCTGATTGGCCTATAGTTACCGATGTCTAAGGAATTGCCTTTCTTATACAGCAATATTATGTCGGATGTACACCATTGCTCTGGTACGGTTTCGGAATTAAGTACCATATTGAATAGATGTGTTAAATGTGGTAGCAGAATTGGAGCACCATGTTTTAGAGCTTCGTTTGTTATTCCATCTGGACCTGGGCTTTTTTCGGTTTTCAGCTGTTTTATGTGCTCATACACTTCTTTTTCTTCGATCTGCTTTACTGACAAGTTTACATTATTCGCAATGGGTGTTTCCTCTTGTATGTGGTTGTAGTCTTTCATTCTGTAGAGTTCTTCATAAAAGTGTGTGGCATGTTTTATTACGTCTTGCCTTGTTTTTGTTTCTTCTGTGTCTTGTCCAAGTTTTTGTATCCAGGATTTGTTTAGATTAAGTTCTTTTAAAGCTCTTTTTGTACTTCTGTGTTTCTTTAGGTTTCTTGTTATTACTTCCTTCCTGTGATCTCTGTAGTCTTTTCTTATAGATTTCTTTGTTTCCTTGAACAGCCGGGTAAGTTCTTTCTTCATGTCTTGATCTTTGTCTTTCTTAAAGATTAGTTCTGTGCGTTGTTTTATTAGTTGTTTTGTATTGTCGCTAAAGATATTGTTTATTCTTGTGTGGTCAGTCTTAGTCTTCTGTGTTGTGCTGTCTATTATTGACTTTTCTATTTTATTGTAGTAATCTTGGACACCTGAGTATTCTTTTTTGTTTTCTAGTTTTTTCTCTTGAATTTATTTATCCTTTCATTATTATTTTTGTGATATTATATTTTAAGCATTTACTTCAT
This sequence comes from Udea olivalis, assembly GCA_947369235.1. NCBI lineage: Eukaryota > Metazoa > Arthropoda > Insecta > Lepidoptera > Crambidae > Udea > Udea olivalis. Next base: position 5,699,277 of record OX376342.1, read on the forward strand.
AAACGTGTTCAAATTTTTGATCATTCATTCAAAAAAGGCCTTCTATTTTGTGTTTTATAAGCACAGACAATTTAAAAGTAGGATTTTCCACAGGGCGAAGAGACAACAAAAAAACATAACCAAATCCAGGTTCTTCTCAGTTTTTTTTAATTAATCAATATAACTATTTCTCTGGCCTACATTTACCATGTTATGTTTAGTAATATTTGTCATTCCTATTCTTCTAAAATACTCTTTGTATTGGAAATAGTGCGGTTACAGTTTTGGTGTCTTCTTCCACAGCTATACCAAGGCAATGCAGCTGATCCTGACTACAGGCTAATTGGCTGTGATGCTGTCATTGCGATAGAAATGATTGAACACATGCTCCCACATGACCTGGAGAGGCTTGTACATAACATCTTTGGCTTCATCCAACCCTGGATAGCAATCATCACTACACCAAATGGAGATTTTAATCCTTTATTCAAGGCCATGGAAAAAAATGGTCTTAGGAGATTGGATCACTTTTTCGAATGGTCCAGAGAACAGTTTCATGATTGGTAAGTACATAGATACTTCATCCTTTGCATGAAATGGAATTGCATTGAGACTAATCCATAACTAGCTTTTCGCCCGTGGTTTCGTCCGCATGAACTTTATTTAGCTGTAACATGTATACTTACATAACATTTTTATAAATTGTGGCCTATGTGTTATTCTGATGTTTAAGCTGTATTACTGTAAAGTTTCATCTAAATCCGATCAGAAGTTTTTGCGTGGAAGAGTAACAAACAGACATACATCTTCACAAATTTTTGCATTTGTAATATTAGTTAGTGTAAGATGCTCATCAAGCCAATGGGTAGAATGCTCATCAGTTAATGACACCTAAAGTAGCTATGCTTAGTTTGTGGTCAGATAGATGAACATATCGACGGGTGTAAAGTAAATAGAGTTATCTTATATCGAGTTATGTTATATCAAAATAGCAACTTTACAGGAGAGCAATAAAACTGAAAAACTTGTATTTTTTTCTTATGAATTAGCAGATTCTTCTGAAAACTTTATCATTACATATTTATACTGTTATTCACTTGTACATTATGTTGTTTTTACTAATTTATTGTTATTTTCCGAGATTATGCAGTTAGTCGCAACTATGTTGTATTAAAAAGAAAACCGATTGCATCAAGTACCAGTTTGTCGTTTAAACATGGGACTATGAATTTCGTGTATAAATTGCATTTGCTTTAATTTACTGTAACGATTTTTCGAATAAACCTTTTATTTTAATATAAATGACTCTTTTATTCATATAAATTTATAGAATATCTACTATAGAACCTAATAATGCAAATAGCTTTTTAAGCTTCGTATTTTTCAGATACTAAGTTACGCGCAAATGAGTCAAATTAAGTACTATAACTTTGATATAAACTGTTTTATTAGAAACAAGCTTTTCGAAATATATTTAACGCAAACAATTATCTTTTGCATAAACAAAAACGTAGAAAATAATGGTAATAATGGTAACGACAGTCACATAAGCTTTAACTTAACATTTTTTTAAATTATCTCTATTGCACATAATTTGACAAACGTTAATATATAATAAGTCTTACAATTATGACAGAAATAAAGTTTTAAAATATTACAAATTATGATTTATCAATTAAAAGTTTAAACACAACAGTTCGAAAATAATAGTTACTTTGTAACAATTTGTAACCCTTTCAATAGCAATTTTTTTTTAATGCCCGTCATGAGTGTCAAGATAACCTCACTTCACCTGTAAGAAAGCGGTCGTGAAGTCCAGATATGAGGCTGATAAGCACAGTAATGCCAAGAAATCCCTAAGCTGGCTCATCGTGAAGAAAATTCCACTTTGAAGAAGCGATAGAGAACACCTAACCTTGCAATGTCTCTACGCAATGGGAGAGGCTCAAGGGTCATAGATGCCTCTGGGTATTTGATAATTCGGATATCGAGCAACTGCAACCCGTCGAGAGCCTCGAGCAAGTACTTGGCAAAACTGTCCCAGTGATGAGAGCAATATTCCACACAGTTGCAAGGGGCCTTGAAGAGTGGGATGGGAAAGGAATGGTGATAATATCTTGGCCGTGCAAACACACACCTGTGGTGTTTGGCGTTGCAATCGACAAGGTTGCATGTACCCCATTCTGAAATGTGGTCCAATACTCCGTCGGGCTTAACAAGGCTTCGCCACTTCTCCTCGATGTCGGTCTACTTTGCCCCAAGGCGCTCGAAATAACACGCGTGGACCGTGCTATCATCCGCATAGCAATTAATTTTACCAAGTGATAACATGTCATTGAAATGCAGAAGAAACAACGTCGGCGATAAGTCGGAGCCCTGCGGCACTCCAGCATTTACCTATGTGTAGAAAGCGCGATTCACGTCCATCGCAAAGGGCACGAATTCTGTGTCCCTCCAGAAATCCAGCGATCCAGTAGCATGAGCGAGGTGGCAGACCATATACCGCAAGCTTAGAAAGAAGCGAACGATGCTCGAAATATATGCTAGACACGGTCGAAAGCTTTGGCAATGTCAAGGCAGACGACCAAAGATTCACTTTACTTGTCCATAGCCTACCCCCAGATGTGTGTTAAGTACGCTTGATAATCACCCGTGAACCGTTTCGGTCGGAAGCCATACGCTCGTGAATCAGAGAGTGATACTCAAACACACTCAACAACCCTTTAAGGGAACTGGTTGAACGTTGGCCTTATAAAAAAATAGCGACACAAGTCCCGAATCGTAGGAGCGATACAGACGAATGAACACTGGAGACAACTCTGCTGCACATTTCTTCAACACCACAGCTAGAATTTCTAACATAAGAATTTAATCCACTTCAGATTTGTTCTTATCGAAAACTGCAATCTCAACTTTTAGGTACACACATCAATAACCTTAGGTACTCTATAAAGACGGTTAGTAAACAAAAAATCCAACTACATGACAAAGCATTATGTACAAAATTAACTGACGTGAATTGTAACATCTAAGATCACATCTACGATAATAGCGAAGTAGAAAGAGTCAAATGACAGATGACGTTTTGTGTATACCCAAGGCTCCTCCCGTGCCCCGCGTCAATGCGAACGTACTTTACTTGGTCGCATTTCATTAGTTCTTTTTGAAAAAACCATACGTATTTGCCTTATTATACGTACGAAAATTAATAGAAATAATGTGAAATATGCAAAACAAAATATATCAGTTCGTGGAGTCTTGTTTGATTAGAACGATAATGCAATAAATAGAAAATCGTGAATTTGTAGTTGACTTTATTAACTCTGCACCCGTCGATATGTAAAGATGAGAGAAATATCTTAATGGTAATTTTGTTATGTTATGTGTTAGAGCCTTTTCACAGTAGTGATAAAAAGAACTTACACAATTAGGTAATATCATCATAAATATCTAGACTCCGTCCACCATGTTTAGAGCTTCTAATTATTATTTTTTCAAATAACTAGCTCTGCCTAAAATGATAGCCATGTCCTAAAATCTATTTAAAACAAATAAGCATATACTTTTAAAGTATTATACAGTCAAGCACAGCTTATTGATTACTGCCAGCTTGAACTGAGCTCTCATTGCTGGGAAGACGTGTATGGATGCAAACGGTCTGAAATCCAGTGTTGAACTCGAGCTGATGGTGTTCTCTATAACGATTCTGTAAAAAACCAAACCCACTCACCTGAGTCACCTGACCAAACACACTTTTCACTTATTCATACACAATCGCATTTAAAGAAGGTAATCTCATTGGCACATTTATCCGTTTCACAGGATAAGAAAATTTTAAAATCACAGCAGGATTCATGTTTTTCACAACGACCCTACTGATAGTTTTCATATCATACAGGTGCACCAATATTGTGGTGAGGTACCCCCAGTATACAGTGTCATGCCGCGGCGTGGGCCCAGGTCCTCCCGGCACGCTACACTACGGCTGCTGCAGTCAGCTAGCTCTTTTTGTCTCCAAAGATTATCACAAACAGAAGGACCTTGACATGAACAGCTTAGCACTAGTTGCAAGTAAGATCTTATTCTAGTTTTCTCACCTTTTGATGTTTCTTGAAGCATAATTATTATTATTTTGTGCATGTTGTTATCCTTACTCAATATTTCTGTCCGTCTGCCTGTCTGTCTGTGGCAACATAATCAAAACACACACGCCTTAACCACTGACCCGATTTTGATGAAATTTGGTACAAAGATAGACCAGTGCTTGAGATTTTTTTCATTCATGTTTCAGAAGCTCCAAACACAACAAATGTGAGTGATATTATCGGATGCCTGGATAGCCGTATCACTTTCACAGAAAGTAACATGCTATGTTCACCAAACGAGTAAGTTTCTTTATTAATATACATTTATATAAAAATAACAAGTATTCTAGACAGTCTCTTGATCATAATCTCTCGTAGTAGTAAGTGTATCAGTTTGAAAACCTCATTTATGGCAACAGAATAAGGCGAGACAGCAAACTGTATCTGCTTTAAATGGGGCCGTCAGTATCTCCCTGTAACACCTATTTTTACAAAAGCATTCCTACAAGTCTAATCCCATTTCCTTACAGCATTGATTCCTACACAGAACTGGTGTTCTCTGACAAGCAGTCCTGCGTAACCCTTGTCCTATCTCCTGCTTTTTCCTTGGAAACAATAGTGCATCTCGACAAGACTGCTCAGTGTAACCTAGACACGGAGTTAGGAAAGACGTTTATGTTTGAAGAGGAACCGTGCTTCGGTGTGCTTGTGCCGAGGAAGAAAGTCGATAACAGAGTTTATGTGATAGAAGACGTTAATAGCAGGTCGAATCTTGACTTTTAAATGTCCCAAAACTCAATTACTCATTTGGAGTTATTTATTAAACAGATTACAATATATCACGGTACTATAACATACAAGTCATCGCTTCTTCTTCTTGGTGTTGTGACTGCGTCACCGATTTGCTGTCCCCGCTGATTGCCCAGGGTGCGCTGGACGCCTATAAATAAAACTCAGAGAGGCTCCTTTCATGCACCCGTCATCATCGCTTAGTTAGAAATAGGCCAAAAATTACAGAGTTAAAAAAGTGATAGGGAAAAAAATTACAAGAGTTCATGAAAAATACGTTGTTTTAGGGTAGTCCCTCAGCTAGAGCATTTTCCTATGTGCAACGTTTCAGATTCGCTTCTGAGCATTACATTACAGTACTGCCTCGCTGACATGAACTTTTGATTCGATTTTGCGCAGTTCATGACAATAAGTACTGCCTTACAGAACTTCAGGGAAGTTGTATCAAAATATTAGACACTGTAACAAGATGCGCACTGTAATGCGAGGTTCTCCTCCCTCACTTATGTAATGCTCGAATTTGTAGCATTACCGTTTGCGTACTGTAATGCGTGGTTCTCCTCCCTCACTGATGTAATGCTCGACTCTGTAACGTTGCATTACAGGAAAATGCTCTAGATGAGGGAGCACTTTTAGACGATTACTTTCAGCAGCAGTTTGGTGAACATAAGATATATCAGGGGCCGCATTACAATCTTTTGCCACTCGCAGGGTGACCGTTTATGGTTCTAAAACCCTCGCTTTGTACTGGTATTACGATGTCACTTTTTAGATGTCATTTTTTAGACCAACACGCCGCGCAGAAGTTGAATTTGCGTGACATAATGGTCACGTGACTGTGAATAAGAGATCTTAATACCAAAATGCCAGGATGGTTAATTCACGGACAAATGCGAGCAAGCTTCAGTTGAAGTGCTGGTAGAATTTTCGCTTTTCAAAACTTTCAGATTGGTGCTGTAATCCACTTTTAATCTTTTCAGGTTAAACTGCACAACACTCCAAGTGAAAAAGTTCTCAAAAACAACACAGAACATGCTGGCAAAGAATAGGACAGACTCCTTAGTCCATACAAGGGAGGTTGTAGATGAGATTAAGCATCTAACGAAGATGCTTAACTTTAATAATGAGACTAAAGACAGAGTGAAAGGCGAGCAAATTTGGCAGAATATCAATTGGGGGGACGATGCTCCTTATTGGAACCAGTACTATAAGATCGTCAGGGAATACAACTACCCTTTTGAGGTATGTGTTTTAACGCGCCAATTTTATTACGTGTGAGTTGTGTAACTATTCGATATTTAGGCACCTCTAGCGATTATCGATATTTGAATTATTTCTAGAGGTGTCCGATCGGCTCGTACACTGGCCGCGACGCGCGTTATGAATGTTTTGTTTCGGATTTGAAGGTATGCGGAACCTAGACTTTGCCCTAACTAGGTTCGCCTAAGTTTTGTACGTTTTTATATGTTATCAATGATTAATATTGGAAACCCATTTGGCGCTGTGAACGGCAGTGCTAGATGTGAATTGTGATGTAAAGCGACGCGAATCCAATACCGGCTTTTAAACAAATCTATACTAATATTATAAAGAGGAATGTTTGATTGTTTTTTTTTGCGCAGACATCACACCTCTTGTAATGGTCTCGAAGTAGGTATTAAGATCCCTGTGTTACGAGGTGCCACACAAGGAAATAAAGTCAGGGGCGTCACCCAGCACACCCAGACCCGAGTCAATTCAGAAAAGCTCTTTTCCTGAATTGACCCGACCGGGAATCGAACCCGGGATACTACGGAAATCGGGAGGAGAAACCATGCTACAGCGCACTACGCCAATCGTGTCGTCTGTTGTTTTGGTTGTTTGTATTGAATAGGCTCCGAAACTACTGATCCGATCGTGAAAAATCTTTTACTAACAGAAAGCTAAACTGTTCAGGATCGGTATAGGCTATATTTTATTATGATTGAACAAAAAATTCAGTGGAAAATAATAATATATTTAAATCAAGTCGGAGAAAAGCGGGTGAGATATGATAATGGACACCAGCTGTCAAACTTTTGACAGAACATAGTCTGTTGGTGCAGCTCGTGTTAGAGAAATATTTATTTGTGTTTGTACCTTTTAGTTTATGTCAATGCTTAATTTTTTTTTGGTATTTTTTAGACAAAATCGGAAGAAAGTCGCATACTCGACTTGGTATCTGACGAGATAAACAGGCTCATAGACTCGCAGTTCGATGACGAGTTCTCTGCGGATGTGAACAAGATTGAGATACCCATAGACCACCTCATGCGTGTGGTTCAACATATCACTGACGACGTCGATAGAGTCAAGTAAGTTTTTAATGCCTCCATAGTTTTCTTCTCCACGGCACACTTAACATAAACTGTTACAGCAGAGCAAGGTCAGCTAATTTTTGCACGAAATTGCCCTGACACAAAAATATGGTGTGGTGCATTCATAAAAAAAATAACATACAAAAAAAAAGTAGGTACAATGTTAATGTGGTTCAGAAATGAGTTGAGACTTGAACCATCAGTTGTGTGGTGAGGTTTGTTCAATATGGTTTCAAGGAAAAGGAAAGTTACGATTTGAGAAACAATGCGATTCGTCTTTGCAATATGTTTACATATGTTTCAAACATGTTAGGCGGTATATAAATAAATAAAAAAATAATAATATAAATATGCGCCAGACAACACACCTCTTGTAATGGTCTCGAAGTAGGGATTAATATCCCTGTGTTACGAGGTACCACACAAGGAAATAAGCCAGAGGCGTCTCCCAGCACACCCAGACCAAGTCAATTCAGAAAAGATCGTTTCCTGAATTGGCCTGACCGGGCTACAGCGCACTACGCCAATCGTGTCGTCACACGTCATTTGTTAAGGTGCTCCCTCATTGTGAGCATTTTCATGTAATATAACGTTACAGAGTTGAGCATTACATCAGTGAGGGAGGAGAACCAAGCATTACAGAGCGCAACTTGATGATACAAGGTGTAATATTTTGATACAACTTCCCTGAAGTTTTGTAAGGCAGTACTTATTGTAATGTTATGCTCAAAAAGGCAGTTCTCTAATGTGATGCTCAAAATCGAATCTGAAACACATTACAGGCAAATGCTCCAGGTGAGGGACTACCTTTAGGTTGAACACAGTTTCAAGATAATGAGTTCATACCTACGATAATCGTCCATGTGACGAACATATATTAAGGGCATGAATACTGTATGTATTGAGATTATAATTAAATTTATACTATTTAGTTTGAAATATAGAAAGGACTTTAGGTTTGGAATATAAAAGGGCAAATGGAAAGGATGGATGAAAGGCGATCAACGAAATAAATTTACAAGGCGACGGTGGATGGAGCTGTTAGAAGGGGAATGCCTAGACGGACGTACTTAGGACAAGTCCAAGACGTTCTTAGAAAAGGTCAGGTCAGGAGTACCCATAATCGACGAGCATGTGTGAAAGGATCAATGAGAGTGGAAGAAGCGCAAGAGGTGTGTCAGGACCGTAGCAAGTGGAAAGATGTGGTCTCGGCCTGCCGCGTCGGGAAAAAGGCGTCATGGTATGTATGTATGTTAGTTTGATGCCAGATAATAATGATGTGAGACGTCTCATATAATATTTAGACAAGTATTCATTTCATAAGATAGAAACACTAGAAAAATTCGAATTTCAGACCTTGAAGAAATCAGGCAGGATTCGGTTCTTCAAGGTCCGAAATTCGATGTTTTCTAGTTTTTCTAGCTTTAGATATGAAAAACAAGCATTATAAAATGCTTAAGTACACTAAGTAATAAGTATTAATTTATCCTTTAAGAGACCTTTTGGAATGGAACGGCTACGAGATGGCAGACGACGTGCTGATCTACTCGCGACTGGTCGTCGACAACGCGTCCGCCGGCTCCCGCGACGACTGGAATGACGACGCATTCTCTGATGTAATCCGAATGTCTTAATTTATTTGTTTAGTTAGACCTTAGAAATTACACCTAGAAGGATAGTTTCATACAAAAAGGCGCGCCATTTGTGATGCCAAAAACAACTGTCAAAATAACAATTCGTTACACATGTAATCACAATTTTCAGTATAAATCATGTGTGAATACTACTTGTGCTTCTCTGTTATGTTGTTGCAACCATTTACTGCACAGATAAACATTTTGAAGAAGCTTTTACCTCGAGAAATTCACATCGGTAAGTTCAGATCCAGACGTGACGTCCTGATATTTGTGGCATCAGAATGGGTGCCCCGACTCGCCTTTTATGCGTAATTATAAGGTTTAGACCTGTATCACAGAAAAACAGAAGACGGGACTTGTTCTTGAGAAATAATTTGAATTTGTCTCAGTTAAAATTAAGTCACAAAATATGCTGATAATGCGAGCATTATCACGAAGCACGAAGTCAGTGCGTGTTGCTCGTTTATTTCATCTTTGTAACACATTGTTATAGTACAAACTTAACGTTAAGTAATTTAATGATGAAGCAGATTAATATTTAAAAGGATTTTGGTTCATTCGGATCTGTGATACCCTTAATTATAGTCCGTTCTCACTATCATATCATATTCGGGTTACTCGCTAACTTATGAAGGCACAACATTAGTTTTATTTTCTTTGTTGCAACATTTTACATTTTGTTAGGGGTTGAATTTAAAGCTTTAAAGTAAGTTACATATTATTAAACTTACTTTTTTTCTTTAACAGTTCGGTCGATTGTCAAAATCACTAATGCTTAGATAAATACTAGACTTACTAGAGTTATTATTACATTTTAGCTGTTATTTAAGAATATTGCGTGATATAATACTTTTTAGGCATATAAGTTAACCTCGAGAAGTTAAACTAATTTGAATACTTACCTACTTTTATACTGAGGACTCGGTCGCCGAGTGTTAAGAGGCATTTAATCAACATTTGGCAGTCATAGGCTACTACTTGAATGTTATTTCTCCATCATTTATATGTGGCATGTTGTTATGAGAAAATATAACTTAAGTTTTTGAAATTGTAGTTTTTAATTGCCTGATGGCACGATATCCTTAGCTCATAGGTTTGCTACCTGATAACCAATAGTTGAACATTTCGGGGGTTGACTCACATGTTCCATTAGTATAGCATGTCCACTTTCATACCGCATTGGATTGCGGGTTTTGCCCGCTTCAGTTGGCCTTCAATGAGACTTGCCAGTTTTTTACCTTTGCTGTATCGCGAAGGCGGTTAGCAACCTTATGGCGGTTTTAGCCGCCAACTAGCGCCACCAATTGATTCATTTTTAAAACTTCCAAATTAGACATTGTTTTAAAAACTGAACAATGATTATCTCAAAAAATACTTCTTTTAAAATTGAATGTCTGTCCACGACTTTTCATTTTGTTTTTTAGTTTGAGATCGCGTTTATGTAAGAGGCCACTTCCGGCAGGCACAAAATAAATCAATTGGTGGCGCTAGTTGACGGCTAAAATCGCTTTTACTGTTTTTACAGTCTAGTAAAACATTCCTTTACTCTTTACAGTGGGATACTGATGTTCGTTCCACTTCGTTTTCCGACGGAAGCACTATAGTGCCGGACTATCACGGTTATATTATATTATTAGTCTTTATTTTACTCTTGCATTGCTTAAAGGCAAGCACGAATACAGCCCTCAAAGAAGGTTGTTGTTACGGCATATTCACCTTCAAATTGAATGATCATTTATGAATTAGATTTCTGGCTCCATATTGTATAATTCGTCGGCTAAGAGTTTGGGTATAATTCAAAAGTAAAGTCGGGGGCGAACACTAGTAAGTGATTATACCTGTATTTGAATACTGGATTGAAAGAAAATCAATCAGCCTGTTGACATGAATTAAGGCCTGCGCAGACGAGGGATTATCCGCGGCATACTTTTTTCTCCGTCAAAATAGATCCCTTACAAACTGTATCGGGCAACGCACACGGACGACTAAAAGTACACCGAACCAGAGTCTGCCGAAACACCGCGGACGCCCACGGAGCGTAGCGGATTGAAGAGCACGAGCGTCCGCGAAAAAAATAGAAAGAACTATGAGCAGTCATAGTTCGTTCCGCACACGGCGGACTTTACTCCGCGTTAAAAATTGATTCGAAATATAGGCATAGACCCGGTTTTCTCTTTTAAAACGGCTTCTCTTTTGCTTAAACTTCATGTAAATTACAGCACAACGTAATCCCAGAATATTTAAATACTCTCGGGCAAAAAATTATCGCACAGCGTGTGCGTTGTGTCTGCGGTAAATCTGCGGGATATTTTGTATACGCGGAGCGTACTTTTTTCTCCGCCGCGGAGAAAATCACGTCGTCTGCGCCGGGTGTTAGACCTGCCTACTGTGCCAATATGGCTAAATCCGCGCTTCCTTGTAAACTGAGTTGCATCCTATTTTTGTTCAACTGTTGTATTTTTATCTCTTATAAGAAGGCCCCCCATATTTAAATATCTGAATATAGGTAGGTCCTCACATTTGAATTAGCTAAACCATCAGGTCGATGCCTCCACCGCGCTCTTGACCAAAAAGTCCGGAATCTCCGTTCAATGCTCTCTGCCGATGAGGACATCAGCGTCGAACTGGACCGAGTGGTATGCCGGCTCCTGAAGATGGCTCTCAAAACCACCAGGCGACGCCAGAGACCTCTACCCATGAAGTGGTTGCAGTGCAAGATGCTAGATCTACTTACGTTAACTGAAAAGGCTATTGAGAAGAAGAAGCATTATGATGAATGTCACCCTTTGAAGGCAATTTGTTATGGTATGATAATGTTGAAAGCTCCACACAGAAAATGCGGTGCGTGCGAAGCTCGATTTTAACGCAAACGATATAATATCGATTAGTGAAATATCGCAAGACTTTTGAAAATAGAATACCTTTTTTAATATACTACATAAATAATCATCATCGGTTTTACCGACCACAAACTTACATTTAAGAGAATTTAATGTAATTGGAGACAGTACTCAAATTATGATTTAATATGATACTTTTATCGTGTGCGCTAGAATTAAGCCCTGGGATGAATACGGTTTGAGGCCCATGCACATGAAATGGACACGTGATGTAATAGGTTGGGGAAAAAGTTTTTTCGCATTTTTTAAGCAAATTCAAAACATTTTTTAATATACTTTATTTACATTTAACTAAAGTATGTAGGTGCCATTTTGTTTGATTACTTTTTGCCCACTTGTAGGTAGGGACATGATCCCATTGCTATAGCAATTTTGAGGCTTGTGATCAAAATACCGCGACAAATGGTTTTGGCAGTCCTCTCGTGATAGTAAACTGACTTACATTTGAGAGAATTTAATGTAATTGGATACTCAGACAGTACTCAAATTATGATTTAATATGATACTTTTATCGTGTGCGCTAGAATTAAGCCCTGGGATGAATACGGCTTGAGGCCCATGCACATGAAATGGACACGTGATATAATAGGTTGGGGAAAAAGTTTCTTCACATTTATTAAAATAATTCAAAACTTTTTAATATACTTTATTTACATTTAACTAAAGTATGTAGGTGCTATTTTGTTCGATTACTTTTTGCCATCTTGTAGGTAGGGACATGATCCCATTGCTATAGGAATTTCGAGGCTTCTGATCAAAATACCGCGATAAGTGGTTTTGGCAGTTCTCTCGTGATGTTAACCTGACACTGCCTAAAGAATTCTGAAGAGACCGAAACAGGTGAAAATCTGAAGGTGCAAGGTCAGGACTATACGGCGGATGCATTAACACCTCCCGCCACGCAAACTCTCTTAATTTTTGCTGAGTGGCTAAAGATGTGTGAGGTCTAGCGTTATCATGATGAAAAACCACACCCTTTCCGTTGATTAATTCCGGCCGCTTTCTCTCAACTTCTTGCTTTAATCTCATCAGTTGTTCGCAGTAGAGTTCAGAATCGATGATCCTACCTGGTGGTAACAGCTCGTAATAAATAATGCCCTTCTAATCCCACCACACACACAGCATCGCCTTGTTGCGAGTTAACCCGTGTTTCGCCACAGTCTGTGAAGCCTGACCGGCCTTTGACCACGACCTTTTTCGCACGTTCTTGTCGTACGTGATCCACTTTTCATCACCAGTTATCAGCTTCTCCAAAAATGGTTCGGTTTCATTAGGTCGTAATAAAGAATCACAAAATGAGTACACGGTTCTTAAGGTTTCATTCAGTGAGCTCGTGAGGTACCCAAATATCGGGCTTTTTTGTTTAGCCAGTTTTTTTCAAATGCGCCAAAACTGTTTTGTGGTCAATTCCCAGTTCTTCAGCTACGTCGTAACTACTGATATGCCGATCTTGCTCCACTTTTTCAAGAATGGCATCCATTTTATTCGTAATAGGGCAGCCAAAGCGACGTGCATTTTTGACATCAAAATTTCCGGATTGAAAACGTTAAAACCAAATTTGTGCTACTCTCACAGACACTGCACTGGACCCAGTGATAAACATAGCAATTTTTTTTGCGGTTGTATTGCATTTTTACCTTTTTTGTAGTAAAATTCTAAAATGTATCGAATTTCTTCATTAGATTTACTCATCTTGACAGTAAGAAAAACAAATGAAAATCACACATTTTTCTAAATCGAATTTGGAATTATCTTCTTTAAAATTTAAACTTTTAATGATTCCAATGCCAGCCAGATACAAATAGTATAGCCAAAGAGATTTTATTACAGGTTCATACATACTATATGCGAAAAGACTTCACCCCAACCTAATATAAATACTTTACTACACACGGTATCACGGCGTGGCTAATTCATGGAGTGGCACTAACACCAAGGCCTTCGTTAGAGGCGCTTGTCCAAGAGATTACATTTTCATCAATCATCATGTATAACAGCTATTATTATTTCAGACGAGCCTTCTATAAAGCAAGAAGAATTCACGCTTGCAAATATTAAAGAAGATGACACTGTGTAAGACCAAAAATATTAATCATTATTGCCTTTAAAATTACTATTTGTAGGAAATAACAAAACTTTGTCATTTACAGAAATCAAATAATGCAAAAATACCGACATTTAGTGCGATCATCAGGTATTTTTTCTTTGTTTTCAAGTTGTCTACTCGACACATGTTGAAATTTAATAAATTGAAAATTATAGCAACTAGGCTCTTTCCAGAAAATACAACCTTAGAAGATATCCAGAACAACTGTCCTAACGATATGGATGATATTCTTAGTCACACCAGCAGTAAGGAGTTCCTGAAACAAGCAGTTTCCAGTGAACTCAGTGCGTAGATTCGGTTTTAACATGTCTATTATTATTATATTTAATAATTATTATTACCTAATAATATTATATAAAGAGCACAGGGATAGAACGATCAAAGTCACCCTAAAACTGATTTAAGGTTAATAACGCCATCTAGTTCGTAAGATGCCAAGCTTGCCTGTCGCTAGGCTTGAAAAGAAAATAAACATACAAAGTCTCGAAAAATCACGTTTTATTTTTTTACATAAAAGTTATTAGTGATCATAGTCTATGCGGTACAATACAATTTTTATCGTCGGGCGGTGCATCGACAGACGACCAGTTATATAGATAACCAAAGTATTAGCAGTGATTTAAGGCAGAAATTATTATTACTGTATCATTTCGTACTTATGAGTCTTCTAAGTGAAATCATATATCTTTTAATTTATAAATATACTATGATCATTCTTTCCCTGTACTCTTCATATGTATTACGTTCGCGGAGATACGTTCATGTAGCGGAATAGTGATATTTGACACAATATCATACTATTATCATATCATACTATATTGCTATGGTTAAATAAATCAACTTCTATTTACAGATTTCGATGATATAATACGATCACCATCGCATGTAGACATCGAGCCAGCACCAAAGCACACTTTAAATGTTCGCAAAGTATTAGGTAGTAAAGATGAAACGCCTTTAGCAAGAACCCAAGCATGGGTGGAAGAAGACGTAAATGTTGTTAGATTACCTAAGCATAGTGCTCATGGTATCAGTTCTGGAGACACTGACCACAGCTTGAATAACATTGTACGTTTAAAGAATAAAAAAACTCACAGAAAACATAAACTTCCTACAGAAACAAAACAAACGAATTTGGACGTTAAAAGACGAGATAAATCGTCAACCAAAATATTAAATGACAAATGTAAGGCAAACAATGTAAAAAAAACTAAAAATAAAGATAAAACTAGCAAAACTCGTCTGATTAAGAATGTTGTTAAAAAGAAATCTAGTTATAATGTTTTGATTAAAACTTGCACTAGAAAAATATCGTCTGCTAGCTTCGGAAAACCCTTAAAAAGAAATGCGAAGAAATTTATTCTGCCGGAATCTGCTTCTAGACCAGTAAATATTATTGACCTGCTTATTGTGCGGTAATCAGTATGTAATAAAATATTTATTAAGTATGTAATAAATACATTTTTAGATTCCAGATAATATCATGCAGTTTTGTGAACCAAAAATTTGTATGGAAATTATTACAAAGGAATTAAACACATGCAAAGAAAATAACGGACAAGATACTGACTTAATTAAAGAAGTTCTACTAGATGAGAACATTGCGAATACAAAAGAAAGTCTTTTAATAGAAATAATCACAGATGCAAAAGAAGAAACAATTGCACTAAGACGAACAATAGGGACGGACGCCGATGAAGAGCCTGTTCTATATGAACAAGAAATTATCCTTGGCAGTTTAATTAATGTAATGGAAACTGAAAGTTTTTGTAATGAACCAAAACCTGAAAACGTCCATTCACAAACTATATTTATTTACGGTACCAAAATAATTAATTAATGCAATTTCATTAATAACATTCCGTCAGTGTTAGTTTTTTATATAATCTAGTGGTCCTTTTCAGACATTAATGAACCCAGTACATCTAAAGGAGTGCGTCATGTAAGCATGGATGTTCAGTGTGGTCCAGATGCGAATAACACGTATGCAACCTTATCAGCAACTACATCATTAACACGATTGCCGAAAATGTTTAGTACGGGTATAAAAATTGAAAACTCTTCAGATTACATGAAACTTGAAAAGGAACACGCGGAGTTTGGTACTTGTACTAACGAAAATGCCAACACATTAAGAATTTTAACCCCTACAGCTAAATCAACAGGCATTAAAATTAAAGATTCTGATACAAAAATTGAAAAAAGACCTGAGAGTGGAACTATGACTATAAAAAATACAGAACAAAATAAAAAAGAAGCAGCTTTTGCTGTACCATCTCTTCCAATTGGTGTAGGTTCTGCAATAGATACTCAAATGCTCAAACCGGTATCAAGTAAAATAAAGATTGAAGATTCTGGTTCAGAATTCTGCGAAAGCGTTGAAAGTTACCGAAAAAGTCCATTTCATTTCGCGAATTTGTCAAAAAACACAAGTGATTTTCAAATGTCTTCGGTAAGTAAAGATGTTGCAATAGAACAGAAGTTATCAAGGAAATACGTGCGCCCCAAATTAAGTTGTGGTGGCGTTCATATACACAGTTATAAAGATAAACAAACAAGTGAGGATGTGTTTTATCAAGGGGAGTGGCAACGATACAGGCCAAAGACTCTGGTTAGAAGAAAGGCTTTCAACGTAGTCCCTAGAAAAGTAAAAGAAATAGCTAATAAGAAAACAAAAATAAGTTTTAAGGAGGACACAGTCGATAACAAAGAATCTAAAGTGCCTTGTAAGCGTTTCCCAAATAGAAACAGCAATTCTAAGAAATTCGAGAACGAAGTTACTAAAGTTAGTCAAGTGAAGAAAATAGATATGTGTCACAATGTGAGAAAATCGGTGCAATTCAATAGAAACAGCTCAAAGGTAATTGTTGTCAAATTTATCTTTAACAAACTCTGTATCTGTAATTATTAACATAATGTCCGTTTATTTTCAGGTTACAAACATTTTAGTGACAAGGTATTTATTATGTAAAGTTTTCATCGTGTTATATTTAGTTTATATTATGTATGGTTAAACGTTTATTTATATTTCAGTACTCCTTTATCTAAACCAAATAAAGTATCTTTCATAGCTAAAAAACCTTCAATGACAACTTTTTGCATCACGAAAAAAGAAAGTGAGACACCACAAAGATGTTGCAGGAAGAATTATTTACCACTGTACTTAAAACGCAAATTGGCATCTAAGAATAAAAATAATATTTTAACTAAAAATAATGATTCAACGACTACTATCACAGAATCTTCTAAAGATAAACCTATCAGCACTTTAACTGATGTAATGGAGTCAAAAAATGAAGAGGATAGAAAAGATTTACTTGATATCTTGGATTTTGATTTCGAACCCAGAGAAAATGTGAGCTATGTTATCTTCCGCAACGAAACTGAGACCGATGAAAGCCCTGCCGCTGGCTCTGATTCTCTATTTATTGAAGACCCTGTTAGTAAAAGAGACATTTCTAACAAACGTTTTTCCAGTTCGCACTCTCGAAATAGTTCACCGTGTTCCTCTCCTAACAGCATAGATACAGTAAGAGCACGACCCACACCGAAGATGTTAGCTGAAAGACGGTTTTCCACATCATCCAACAAAAGCAACTTAAGCAATAGTCAATGTGAAAGTACTACTCCAAAAAGTAAGAAATTTACCAAAAGAGCCAAGAGTGCTAAGAAAACACCAGAAAAAGACGTTAATAATAAAGAAAACGTCGCAGAATCATCAAGGAGGAGTAAAGATATAGAAAAAAATGCAAAAGGTGCTTTTATGCATACCAAGAACGTATTTAGAGCACATGTCACGACGACAGAGTGCTCCCCACAGTCTGTGAACAATAGCTTGTCCAGACAAAGACCTCAAACTGCCACCAAATCCAATGTGAGAATCCCAGCAGTTCCATGTTCTAGCGGAAAATCTCCTTCAAGTGAGTCCTCATCAAGACCGTCCGTTTATAAAAAAAGTCCGCCAAAATCGCGATCTTCGTTGCAATCAGAGATTAAGAGTGATAAAAAAACGATAATATGTGATATTCCATCAACGACCACTCAAAGAGAGAGCACAAAAAAGTTTGAAACAGAAACGAAAGAAGGCGTTATAATAAATATAGTTGACAATTGTTTACTAGCGGAATTTATGAATTCCTCGTACAAAAATGTTGTCGACAGTCATACGAGTAACATACTATCTGCAATGAGGCAACTAGTTGAAGAAAAATTGGACTTTGTTGAACGATCATCTGATCATGTTGACATTGATTCTAAAACCGTAGTCTTGGGTGAAGATACGCTAGAAAGTGTGTCAGTTAGTGCAACAACCAGTTTTCATGATAGCTCTTCACTCAACAATAGTTTTGGTACCGTTATTTTAAACGATGATGGTGCTACACATACAGACATGAACAATATCAGCTCACTAAACAATAGTTTTGGTACTGTGTTTGAAAATGAAGATGATACTAACAATGCAGATGTAAAATATATTAAAAATATTGTAGACAATACTCTCGACTCCATTTTGAGCAATGAGTCTGTAGCGAGCTTATCCAAATCCAGGCGAACAGACACGGACTTAGATTTGCTTTCATTTAAATCCCTCACTTCGGTGTCCAAGCTGTCTGAATATTTCTTGGCAGAGAGTTCACTCAGCCATCACGTGACTGGATCATATCACACAGTTCAAGCTTTAAGCTCAGTTCGAGATATATTTGAAAGAAAAAATCAACTATCGGTTCAGGTACCCCTTCTTGACTTACTACTTACTTGTAAACCATATTTTAATGCAAATAAATTATTCTATTCTATTCTATACTATAAATGTATATTGTCCTGTATAAATGCTTAACAAACGTTTATTCTGTTCGTAGAATCCAACTGGTGCTTCTGGTGTCTTGGCTGTGCAAGCATTCAGTGGTTTCTCAATGAATTCTGAGCCCATAGCAGGAGACAAACCGGATCGAATCAATAATGTTGACTCTGAAACTAGAAGTTTAGGTCTGGAATATACTAGACTAGCTGTAAGTGACAAACAATTATAAAAGTAAAACATATTGATAATTATATTTGATAAATAAATAAATGATTACGTCATGCCAATAAAAACATTGCTATGTTTACAGACATCAGAAGAAGTCTTTGTATCCGGGAGGTCGTCAAGCAGTTATGAGTCATGTCTCATCGAAGACGATACCGTGGTTCCCTATTGGCTATTCCATATTCTAAGTCAGCAGCAATCGGTAAATATTTAGTTTTATCCTTTAGTTAAACTAACAATTTTCAAAACTTGGTCCTTTGGCTCGAGCGAGACCGACCCTACACCGTCCGCAATCAGGGTGGGATGCTCACTCAATTTAGCTACCTGGGCAACCCTATGCCTAACCCTAGATATTTTATCTAGTGTACTTTACGTTGTAAGCGTTTTTTCATCAATGCGATAAGCTATTAGGCATTGCAATATCCGAAAACGAATATATTTTCGATAAAGATGAAATTTGCGTAAAGGTGGTCCCTCACCTAAAGCATTTTATTGTAATGTAACGTTTTAGATTCGATTTTGAGCATTTACATTACAATGCTGCCTTACAAAACTTCAGGGAAGTTGTATCAAAATATTACACATTGTATCATCAAGTTGCGCAAATGCTCGCTGCTTTTCCCTCACCTTTAAATCATCATAGATTTTGAAATCATGAGTATTAAATGTGTACCTTCAAAAGAAAAATAATTATTCTGGACGTAATACCTAAGATATACACCTTAGTATAGATGCACCGAATGTAGTTTCAACGGAATACGAATGTTCACAATATACCGTACTGAATATACGGCCGAATCATATATAGGTTGGAGTGCGGGGCGAGGCAGGGGGGTTGAGCTCACCCCAACTATTTAATTTGTATATGAACCGTCTGATCGGTGAGCTCAGCGGCACCAATGTTGGATGTCATGTTGATGGTGTTTGTATGAATAACATCAGTTATGCCGATGACATGGTGCTGCTGAGCCCATCGCTTGGTGGTCTTAGGAAGCTCTTAGAGTTATGTGAATCATACGCAATGTCACATGGGCTTAGGTATAATGCAGAGAAGAGTGAGCTTATGGTTTTTAAGTCGGGTACTAAGACCTATCTTGACATGCCGAACGTCTCACTCTGTGGTACGCCTCTGCGCAGGGTACATAAATTTAAATATCTGGGCCACTGGGTCACCGATGATCTTAAATATAATTATGACATCGAGAGGGAACGCAGATCGCTGGCTGTTCGCTGCAACATGTTGGCTCGAAGGTTTGCAAAGTGTACAGAACCAGTCAAAATTACGCTTTTTAAAGCATACTGTCAAACTTTTTACACTTGCAGCCTGTGGGCTAACTATACGCGGCGGGCATATAGCGATCTGCGAGTCCAATATAATAACGCATTTAGGGTTTTGTTGGGGCGGCCGTGGCGATGTAGTGCCTCAGGTATGTTTGCGGAGGCGCACACGGATGACTTCTATGCTATCATGCGAAAGCGATGCGCCTCCATGCTACTCCGTCTCCGTGGCACTGCCAACGGGATGCTAAATGTGTTTGCAGATAGGTGGGACACCCCACTAATGTGCCGTTGGGTGCAGCTTCACACTAGGCTGTTGTAATTATTAAATTGTATCTTACTAACACTACCTCTTAAGATTAAAATTGTTACTAATAACATATGGACCGAGGTCTGAAATAAATGAATATTATTATTATTGTTATTATTATTATTATATAGATCTTTTTTTTTTATTTTTATGTCGTTTTTGAAGGTTGATGAAGAAGAGGAACAGGAGCCCGAGCCTCCAATACCTCTAGCGGAACCGTTGTTTGACGTAAATGGAAACGTAATGGAACCCGGTACGGGGGCGAGCGCGGGCGCAGGCGACGGGCGTGGCATACACAGCGACCATTCTCAAGACAGTTCTGGTAGAGGGTCAACGCTGAGTTCAAGTGCCACCTCTTCAGGGCCTCGTAGTGAGGTGAGGACAATTACTTCGTCAACTGCTGGTCCACGTGGGACGAAAACAAAGTCTGGTCGTTAAAGCAGAAATGTCTCTACTAAAGGTGCCGTCGGTGCAGAGATCTCGACACAGTAGACCGAGACAGGGGACTGCGACAAGTATTTATTTCGTTTTGTCTCCGTCATGCGCATTACTGGCGCCCATACAAAGCCATAATGACGAGTAATGTCTACTGCTTCGGTCTCCGCGCCAACCGGCACCTTAACTTGTCTTAGTCAACCTGGCTTCATCGCTTATTCTGTCTTTGGTACTAGTAGATACTTATGGTGCGTTTTTTTCACGCTTCATTAACTTAAGTGAGGACTTAACAATGCAGTTTAATACAGAATGAAAAGGGTGCTAGTTAAGAGTTCTTACGCACGTGACGGCAAATGCCGTCAACCTCTGCCGTCGGGAGCCGTCGACGTGCCGTCGTCTGCCGGCGACATCTGTCATCGACGTGTCATTTTTAGTTGTCTGTCGACGGCAGCCGACATTTTCCATCCCGTGTGTAAGAACTCTTAATTCATCCAAGACGGTTTTTTAAACTAACTTGTTGTTGCAGGCTATTCTGATCGATCCAACGGCCTTCACTGCCCAGTATGATTTGTTGCGAGAACCTGCAGGTAGCTCAGGGGCCGCTGTTATCCAGCCGATGCCACCCGATTCACCGGACTCCTCTTTTAGGACAGCTGAAGGTAATTTTGATGTGTGTTTTGAATTTGGACTTTATTCTGAGAGCATGAAAACCATGAAATCAAAATGGCTATATTAGTTAATGGGGAACAATGATAAAATGGGCGTGGACCGCAAAATCAGATTACATGGAATCACAGAAATCTAGAGAATAAAATGTAAATAAATTATCGGGTGGCTCTAGGGTGAACAATGCTATGGAGATGCACTTAGATTAAATCATATAGCAGAAGGTAGGTGACTCGCCTCTAGCGCGTGGACCGCTTAAATCTGGCCCCCGTCGCATCATTTCACTCAGTCGCGATATACGATTGAGATTACTTTACTTACGCACGCTTGTCTCGCTTACGCTATGGTCAAAACAAATAGGTTTGTCTCGGTCCTTCAACATCGCACAACAATGACGGTGTGAGTGTGCGTGCATGTAGTTGTGCATCATCCCCGTTTTCAGTTGACAATTTTAAGGACGTGCAGTATCTTACGCTATTTGGTCTAAGGAGATGCATATTATGCCAGCATGATATTATGCAGCGGATGCATATCCGATAAAACTGTCGTTTCATCATGGTGTGAATGGACACTTTGTCTGTTATGCCTTAGTAATAAATACCGCAAAATTCGTAGGGAATGTAAATGCTCCCAACTCTCAAAATTTCCTCTTTTAATCAAACTAAGGAAACAACAATGGTATCTTGAATTCTCGATATGTCAACAGAAATTCTACAAGTAAGGAACGAATAACAACACAAATGTGTTTTTAATTGTGAATAAAAAAATGGAAATGACTTAATGTTCTGAAATGGGTCAATTTGAACTGTATAGTCAAGTTATATGTGGATTAATTTTTGCAACGGCTTCATGACTTCTAGTGACTTTTTGAATTAAGTTTAACAACAAAAGCCATTCTGTTCCAGGAGCAGAAAGTAGTCGCAATAACAACATCTTGAACTCCAGCGGGGAGGGGTGCACGAGAATAGGCCCTTATGCGGTCAACGCAAGCGACGTCGACGCAGACATCAGCTCAATTGACACTGACGTCCCAGACTCGTCAGACGATTGACTCTAGCAAGTACGTGGCCAGAGACTCACACGATGTGTCCAAATTTTTGTACCTATTTCAAGTATGTTTTTCAATTATTGAGCGTTTAGGTTTGTGGAGATGTGTGAAGTGCGTTCTAAATTATAGTGATGTGTTTATAGGGGTGCACTTTGTACATACGTTTTGACTTAATAAATTATTGTTAATGTGACTATTTTTTTCAATTCATGAACTTAATTTAGGAATGGGGGTCGATTTGAAATGATCACACTGTATCGAGGAAATGTCTTTTTTTGCATTTATTCATATTGTACAATCTTATAATATGATCCATTCTGCAAAATTTTACAGGCGAGCAAGAATTCATATATAAAACAGTAGCTCCTTCGTATTGTACATAACCTTTTTTACCAGTATAGTGAAAACATGCGTATAGTTTTTAGTTTTAGGATAATAAATTACTTAAATTCTAATTTCAAGTTTGGTTCTTTATTAATACAATATCAATAGGATTGCACTATCCTGTAAAGTTATTGGAACGTACCAAAAAACATACTATGGTGCTCTCTCGACGCCGATGAACTTTCTATGCTAAATATACAATAATAATAACTTCAATATAAAATATGATCGTCTGAAGCGATTACATAGATACAAGGCAGGCATGACATTATTGGGCTCAGACTTTCTCATCTCACTTCGGTATTAATTTTAAAGTTCACAGTGATCGTTGAACGAGCGCTGGTACCTAAGCGTGCGCAGCGCTTACGGCGCTACTAAGTTTGCTTAAACGCCTCAAAAATTAGGAAGTGAGCTAAGAGAGTTATTATTATATTATTAATAATTATTCAACAATTTTTGATATATTATTTTTAATGCTGCTGTCGTTTTAGTGAAAAGTGTCCCATGTTTTTGTAATGATAAAACAAACGGAGAACTATAACGTAAACCCTAAGTGATTCCAAGTCTTTATCGTTTAGCAGTGACGTGTTTAACGTATGTTAAAAAACGTATATGAATAATTGAAATGCCACTTATGTGTATTATTTAAAGATAACTGTTATATCGATTTTTATTACTTTAAGGCAGTGAAACACCCAACTTAAATTCAAGGACAGTTGGGGACGAGATTACCTAGCTAACATTAAGATAACTAGTAACATATCACTAGACATTTTCACAGGCGACCTCTACACAACGGTCGCGTAATATTTTTACAATATTTACACGTCTTAAACACGAATGTAAGTGTGACACCGTATGTTTACGAGGGAGTCACAAACACTAAAGCAGGACGCACTCTGTAACTATACCACTCAGTCATCGAAAGTCCATCGGCTTATTGTATCCTCCTAACACCCCAATTACAAATGACAGAACGAAAATACTCATACGTCTATACAATAACAATATAAATATTCTTCATGAGTCAATATCGATAAATAATAAACCTACAATAGAAGAAATCTAACACTCGGAGATCGAGGGCAACAATTTATATTTTTGGGACCTGCATTCCTTCACAAACACATAAAAACAATTTATTTCCAAATTACAACTAAATTAGCTTTATGTATGTAATAATAAATAATTTTAATAATATCAGTGGTTCGAAATGGTCACAAATATACAATAATAGGAATTTTGATTTAATTACAAATTAATGAAAGAGAATTGTATTGTGGACAGTCATGCACAAAAATGCTATAGTCCTTAGCAGCATAGATATTTGTACTAGTTACTATAACAGAGGTAAAATATAAAAGCTATACAACCAGCTCTGGCCCTTCGCAACGAGCAACAACAATCAAAATATGACAAGATTTAATATCCAATTTGACTAAAGGTTTCTACTATGTTTCCGCGCTTTCAGGAATAGCAATTAGCCTCCTAGACTTTATGTAGGTATACTGTAATATTTACGTATATTTTTATGATACCCGTATTTTGTTACCATATAATCGATGTAACTCAGTAATATTTGATAAGATTTGATAAGAAAACAAATTAAACTAGTTAGAATCGCTATTCATATTATTTTTAGTCAATATTATTAAAATGCATGGTATTTAATACAAATCTGGTTTATTTTTCAAGTTGCATCATAACTTCACGAAAAAGTCTTAAGGCAATAGTTTCCCAAAAGCACGAAGTCCCTTAGAAAAATGAACGCTTCACTAGGCAATCACACAGTTCTAATAATAATATTCTCATTTTTCCACATGTTATCACAGAAAATCATGTATTTACAATTTCGTCGTACTAAAGTGTCGTACTTACGTAACCTACATCATGCCTTGCAACAAATGTATTTGATGGTGTTGAACGATTTCGCCTCAACGGCAACTGTTATACTTATTATAATATAATAAACGAACTACCGTATAGTGAATGAGTTTTTGGTTACAAAATATAGATTATATTCATATTTTGTGAATTCAAAGTAATGGAAGTATTTGCTATAAAAATTCCGACTGTGTTTCACTGTTATTATAATAATTCACTAGCTTCAAAGTACTATTTAGATTGTTGCGTTTATAGATATTTTGACTATAATATATTTAAATGGCGAATTAGAAAAGTGTTAAGTATTTACAGTACAACAGTCGCGTCGAAGGCGATACTAACAGGTGACTAGAATGAGGATGCCGTATTTTACCGGGAGTAGGACGATTGTTACCGGATTTTAATTAACAACACTCAAACGCAACACTGGTTCACTACTCCGACATTAGATTGAGGATGATACAAATAATAAACTTAACAATTTGTCTGATTAAATTATAATATAAAAGTAGTGAACCGATTCTGTTTTTGACTGTACATAAAATCCTTTGATTTTGTGCCTGGTGATTGCTTTGTTTTGTCCTATAATAAACGTCTCATCGACATAATATGAAAATAATAATATTTATTGCATTAGAGATTAATTTTTCGTTGTAAGTTTAGGTTAGAATTTCTCATTTTTATTTTGTTTAGTTAATTAAAAGATGCTTAACCGTAATGAACATTTTAGAAGCCGATAAAGTAATAGACACACATATGTCGATGAGAACACGCCGTATTGCGGTAAACATTCAATATAAGAGTATCTATAATATTTAGTAGGTATTTAGGCATGTATTAGGTATGTTGTCAATGATCCTAACAAAGTATCGTACATTATTTAATTACCGAATTTTGGCTTAACATTCTTTTAACTACATTCTAAAAAGTCGAAGTGTATTTATGATTTTATAAAAAAAAAAATAGATACTCTTACATTGATATGATATTATCTTACATCTAATGCGTTACGTTATTCGGTAGACTAATCGCATAATCGTACACACATTATGCAGTTAACCAGGCGGCAAAATCTCTATAAACAATATCAGTACACGATTTAACAATTTAGGTAATCCTTTAATGCTGAAATATATCTTCAAAGTTACATACAATTCATATTTATTTAGTTTTAATCGTATTTAAATAACGTAGGTATAAAGCACTTGGGGGAAGGACAGCAAATTCAATAAAAAATGTTCAATTATTTATTTAGTATATTAACTAAGTAAAAATTATTTGCTATGTAAATATTTTATACAATACTAGTATTAATTTGTTCGACGATGAATCGCTAATGTTCTTCCAACGTCAGCCGAGGCGAGACGGTGTCGGGCGCAGGCCCGCCCGGCCCGTCCCCGACTCGCACGGAAACGTTTCACTGTACGATACGGACTAATTATTTCATTTAAGTAGTGTAAAAATCCTAGCGCAACCGAGTCGCCCGGCACCGTCCCACGCCTCGATCACCTTAACCGTAATATAAATCAAAGAGTAAAATTTAGCGAATTAAAAATTAAATTTTCCAAAACTTTGTAAACACTAGAATTTGGATATAGCTCGCGGAGGCCCGGCGACGGGTCGCTGACGGGTCGGGCGGTGCGGGCGCCCGCTCCGGGAGGGACGTCCAAACGGGTGAGCAACGAGAGTCGTCTATGTACACACGGTCGGCGAGTATAAAAATGTGTGTGAGGCGGCGAGCGTCAGAAGGTGTGTGCGGGCGCACGGGGCGGGCCGACTGAGGGCGCGCGCACGTCCCGCTGGGAGCGCGCGCGGCGGCGCCGCTAGCACCAGTCGTCCTCGTCGGAGTCCGAGTGTCGCGCGCGCGGCTTGTACCCGTTGGGCAGTCGCGCCGTCGCCGCGCCTGCCCCCGCGCCCGCACCCACCGCGCCGCCCGCGCCCGCCGGCGACGGCAGCGCGCGAGCGCCGCCTCCGCGCCCCAGAGCCAGCGCGGTCTCGTAGCTCAGCGGCGCTTCGTACGCGCGACCGCCTGCGCCACGCTCCATGTCGTATCCCCGCCCGCGTCTATGAAAACGTACTCACTCAGACAAAAAATACTTCAAGGAAACAAAAATCCATCTAAACTCAATAGCACTCAATCTCACTATTTTACAAAAGCAGTTTAATAAACTGCTTTTGCAGAACACAGTAAAAATATATCGTGACATTAAAATAGTATAATCTGTTGGCACTTACCTTTCTCTAGATCTATAATCTCGGTGTATCAGTCTTTCAACTTCTCGGCCGTATTCATACTCATCGTGAACAGGCTCTACGGGTTCGCGCACCGTATGCCTTAACGATAACTGGAAATTAAAAAAAATACTTTGTGGGTAATAAACCGACTTCCGATTTATAAATTCTCATAAAGAATTTTCAGTAGCAGCATAGGTTCATAGGTTATAATTTTTTGCATAATTTGGTCCTTCGAACCGGATTTCAGATATTTAGAATTTGGTTGCAACGAAATGTTGTGTGAAGCAACTTACTATCTAGTACGAGTGTATTAGAAACTTACGTGTGATGGGCTGTGGCTCATTCTAGGGAACGGTGGCTGCGACTTGACCTGTAGCGTGGACGGTTTCGTGGGCGTCGGCGGCAGCTGCCGTCCGCGGCCGCGGCGCGCGCCCTCGCGTTCCCACGAGCGCTCGCGCCACTCCCGCCATTCGCGCTCCCGCTCTCGCTCCCTGTCGCCACCTATCGGTGCCCAAACTGTTTTTTGAATCATTTGCAAGTTCCAATCTTGACAATTAAATAACCTTAGTATTATGCCTTCGCCAAATCGGATGATAAAACTAAGAGATCAATTTAGTTATCGATGAGCTTTCGACTAAACAGCCAGCGATACATTGAGGCTAAAAGTATATTACTCACAAATACACTGTAACGATTACAATTTTATATAAATTGATCTTGTAGTATTGATACCCTTGTAATAATAAGTATACATCAAATACGAAAAAAAAACATCAAATGGTCAAAAGTAAATTAATAAAAATAACGGGGTCTTGATGATACTTTAAAGATTGATGTAAGTTGAACAGATGTGCAAACAATTTTCTCATTGTTGACTCACGCTCGTTTTCTTACAATCGTCAGCGTACACGTTTTTGCGTCAACATTGAACATCTAACATAGCAGGTCACAGCAAAGGGCCTCAAGATTTTGTTTACAATAAATAATTACGTTTCATTATTATCATAATTCAGACCCTTTGCTTTACAAAGGTACCTTATTTTGAACATTTATAAAGTTTTTAACATTTTTGATTACGTCCTATCCTAATATTGTGTGCTAATGACGCCTAAAGATGTATATTTAGGTTTGAAATGTTTTGAAAGTGAATGTTTGAAAGTATATGCTATGAGTTATGTGAAGGAGGAGCAAACACTGAATGCTTTGGTATATTTTGATGATAGTGAATTAGTCTGAAGAGAAGTTAGTCGTTCAGTGCCTGCTCTTATACTTAGATATTGTTTTCGCACGCCTTATTTAGTACTGTGAGTGGTCCAGTTGTGTGTGGCGAGGTGATCTCACCGTAGGTGTGGTGTGGCGGGCTGGGCGATCGCGAGGGCTGGCTCAGGCTGGTCGTGGGGTACGGCGCCCTCCACTCCTTCCCTGCTGTCAGGAATACCTTCATGTACCTTCCACCACGCTAATGCCTAAGCCCGTCGTACTACCGATCTTATTTCCTACTCACAAAGGTGACTCTAAAAGTTTTGGGTGTCTGGTACACGTGGTTCAGTACGGGTTGTATGGACTTGGAATGGGGCAATCAGGAGTGGGTTGATACTCGGTCTGGAATGTGTGTCCAGTGACTACATGGTTTTGAACATATTATTTTCTATGGTCCATGATGACATTTGGTACAAAATAAGACTAGCCTTTCGGTTACAATAATACGTAGATGTTATGTGGCTGGCTACTGCAGAAAATATAAAAAAATTATAAAATAATTAAGCTTTTGCATGCTGCATGATATAAGTGATATTATCAAAGTGCATGCTAGGCACCTCTGTTTCTGAGGGGCCCATGAATAAAGCAATTAAATATGTGCAAATAAGAGCAGAACCATATCCAAATGGGCATCGAATTTCAGCATGCAGCAGGCAAATTTATTATTTTCGAACAAACATGGATTAATTATAGACAGGTATAGTGGCCAATTTCTTCAGACATAATTGTCACGGCATTCGCTAAGGATTGAAAAGCCTATATGTTATTAGCTTACATCTAAATGTAATATAGTGTGGCCTGATGGTATAATTCATGAGATTACAAACAATTTTAAATATGAGCAACATTGTTGAATGGATGAGCAGTTAATCATAGCTAAGTAGCTACTAGGTATAATGTTACAAAACTAGCTTTGTGAAAATGTTTTAGTATGGCTAGGATTTACAATCTATTTATCTAAATTTATGAGCTCAGTTATAAATAGCATAACTGCGTTGCTCTCGGAGTATCTTAAGACTACAACTACTAAATATGAATATCTACAAACTACTTGTAAGCTAGACTTCCCATCTTCTCACAAAACTTTCAGAGTACCTTCATGAGAACAAAAATGTTTGCAAAACTGTTTAGTTTTCGTTGAGTTGAAGCTAAATAAAATTGTAGGGATGTTAACGGTTAATGTTACAAGTAAGAATAAAAACTACAGGACTAAAATAATATAATAATGGTTAGAGGCAAATAGCTCGTAAGGAAGCTTGATAAATTCACACGTGATATTACACTTTTTTAGAATTGAACTCTGGGGTTTGCTATTGCATGAAGCCAGTGAACGGTAAATCTGATTAATCACAAACAAAATGATGGCTAAATGGTTCTTTAATTATAGGTTTTGCTATTTACATGTGATCTAATGGATCTAGTAAAGGATTTCTATCAGATTTACAGTTCACTTTTGACTTGTTTTGCAGTAGTAAATAGTTCATGGGTGTTGATTCTGAGCAGATATAGAGCTAAGTAATGTAATGGAAACGTGCACCTACCATGTGGGTGGTAGTGGTGGGGCGCACGATGCGTCCGCCCGTGCCTTTGATGTTCATGCTTAACTATCTCGACGACGTTGCTGACTGTGTCGGAAAAACCGATATCATGATGGTAGCCTCCGTATTGGCCTCGTCGTCTAGGACTCGGTGTCCGTCTGCAAAATCAGGTAAACTTATTCACATGGTTTATCACTTAAAACTATTAGAACCATGCATGTTAGGGGACATGCAACAGTTGGTTACACGTATAAATCAGGAAACAGGGGTCCGAATCTGTTAGTAAAGGGTCAGAAACCGCGCCCACTGAGCGTACTCCCAGAACTTGAAACCGATTGTTAGGTGGAAGGTTGTGTATATAAGTAATGCGTGCATGGCTAACATACCATTTGTCACTACCATTACTTTGAGATCAATCTCTTCTTCGATGACACTACAAAATAAAATAAAAAGGAAATAACAAAACTAAATGATAACTTTCGACATAAGTTGTATTTAAAATACCAATTTACCTTAAACTAGAAGATCTCCCATGGTGACCATTTTGGTACTGGGCAGCTTGTAATCGCCCATCTTCTAAAGACTCCATGGACACGTGTGGGGATCCTTGTAATTCTAATACCTAAAATTTTTATAAGTTAATATTGCTGAATACCGTGAAAATTTACTCTTCAAGATCGTTTAATTAATTAAAATAATACATTAGTCTGTCCCATATTTACAAAATTCTGTGAACGAATCATGCGCAAGTGCTTGTTCAAATTATTGCGTTCCATGCAACAAATCGTGCGAGTGCCATACCTAATTACGTATAGTTATACTTACCCGAATCTTCATCGCTATCTACGTAACAAACTTTGTAGTAACATGCTTTATTTTCAAAAATCTCGTCATGCAAGATTGTTAGTTTTTGTATAAATATTGTTTTGGTGTCATGTTAGATATTATGGCTGTAGTTAATGTAGGTATGTAAATGTATTGTTTTGATTGTGAAAGTGCTATGTCTAAATAAAAAGTAGAATGTATAGGAAACCACCCAGATTTAAAGTTAAGTTCGAGTAGCATTCACTAATTATATCTCGAGATATTAATTAGTACGTATGAAAAATCTAACAATAATGTTCTACTAAACAAAGGGTATTAATTATCAGAAGATTATAACCTAATTACTTGAAATGTTTACCTAAACATCAACAACCATCTGTGAACTTTAAAATATGGTAACATTAATATTTCACAGCACAATCAAATGATAAACACTAAAGAGCCTAAGGCCCTAGGTTACTTCCTTTACCACAAAAATTACCTAAAATAATCTGTTAGTTACCAATATCTAATTGAAACAACGAATATTGGAATAGCCTATGTTGTGTTATACCAAACACACAAACAAAGCTTTTAACATAAAATGTACAACATCGACTATCTATGACGGATGGAAATGCATCAATGTGGCTTTTTTCTAAGTGGTACACCCATTTAGCCATACATAAACAATATTTGGACCCACAAAACATCACGTATAGTTCCATAATCAGTTTCCAATTTTGTTATATTTGTCTTAAAGTATATCTACATAATTTTGCTCGGTTGTCTAGTGATATTGGTGGGGACATTGAATGCACTTGACAATATAGCTATCGTAGCTCACTGACAGGGAGTATGACAAAGGATCGACTCAAATTCACCCTACCACAAAAGGTATTCACCTTTTTGTTGTTCCTGTAACAAAAGAAAAGCATTCTTAATGACTTTCATGAAAACAAATACATAGTTTAATCTTCAGATAAATCAAATTTTGTGCGTGGCTGTCTCAATATTACTTATTTGTGCCACATTATAGTTATGAATTTCTATCATCATAACATACTCCTAGATGTTTCGGAGTAGACTTAAAATGTTTCATCATTTTAGATTTGTTGAACTGAAATAATTTAACTAACTGAAAGTGGCGAACTCATTTTGTGTTGCAATTCAATATTTGTTGCAGCATTCGGAGTCAAACATAAATTACAACAAAAAACGAAGTACTTACTTGAGTGACCTTCTGGTTGTGTTGCGGCGCGCGAGGTTGGCCAAGCTGTCTTCTGGATGTCCCTCAGTGGTGGGCATGGCTGGCGGCTCGTGGCTGACTGAGCCAGCGCGCGAGCCCGGCCCGAGTCCCGCAGCCACGTCCATAATGCAGTTAAACAACGACGCCTGCTGCACCAGGGTCGAGGATTACGCTCCCCGTATGCACGAGTGCGCATGCTCATGTCACACACGTCCCACCATAGTTAAATAAGAAAAGTATGCCATCGTGCGCGTGTTGAGGCTAACGCTCCTAATAAATTTTAGCCCGCGCCACATTTTCTGGCATGCTGATAATTTCGATTCCCCCCTTCCTACCCCCTTCGCTTTAACTCGGAAGAACTTCTTTGTTCAGCTCGAGTCTTCTCACTTTTCTCATTTGACTATGGCCCCACCCGGACCAACTAACGGCTAAAGCCTACATGAGTTTGCGCAAACATCCCACACATCATGTCCATGCTGGAGTTCTCGTGTTTTTGTGTATTTGTAAAGTGTAAAAGAAATCCAACAGATGGACACGAATTAGAAGCAGTTTAGTATGTATTATAGTTGTGTTAGTGAAGATGAATGCGGCTAGATATATCTGAGAAAATAATACTGTTAATTAGTTGTAGGTAGCATGTCAGTGGCGGTTTATGTTTGGTGGACAGGATACTTGTTGGTAGAATCGTATAATGTATTCATATAATGTAAAAGAGCTGTAAATTACAAAGCATCTTTATAAAATTCGAAAACATGTGCTAATCAATAATAAAATTCTTGTGCAAGATTGAAGCCAGAGGCAGGTCATTTCGTCAGGAATTCGTTGGAGTGCGTCGCTTCTCATGTACAGGGTATTGTAACGGTCTCCAGCATGCTCAGATTTGAGAATCATGATCTTTTGTTTTCAAAAATTGTTAAGCTAGGTATTTTACAAAAATGACAAGAAGGCAAAATTAGAACGTAGCGAGTAAGCAAATTATCTGGTTTTGTATTATCAGGCTTCTAAAATGGTATCTTAATTGAGCCAAAATGTACCTAATTGAAATCAAACACATATGAAAGACAAGTCACTCAGATAAGCCAAAGTACAAAGGAAATCACTGTAAGTTTATAGTAGAAAATCATGTCAAGAAATATCATGCACAATCATTAAAACAATATGGAAGATGGTACGTAAATTATTATAAGTACGGTTCGATGCAGTTTTACAGTATCGCTAAACGAGCAGTATGGAAAGAAGACGGCACAAATTGGGAAGACAAACAAATCTACTATAAGTACAAACGTCTAACACTACAAGTCAAACCTCCAATAAATTTCTCAATACAGACACACTCGTCTAAGTACTATTTTGCAACTATAGGACAGGTCACTATTATGTGGTTTACGAAGCCCTGACGGTCACTTGATTGACAAAAATGTGCTAGACACGCACAAGTTTGCCTAAGCTTATAATATCAAGTGCGTCATACTAAAACTATTGATTGATTATTTATTTATCTAATGCTACTTTTATTTAAATTGATCAATTTAAGAGCATTTCTTTAATTGACCATCATTTTATTCTTTCGGCCATCGCATTTATTTATGATGTTTATTTTAAAATATAATATTATTCAAACACGATGCGAGAAGAACTTTATGATAAAACAAAAAATACTAGAATAGTGCAAGAAAAAAGTAGTCAAAGTTCGATCCGTAAAAATATTAATACTACCGGCTGAATGGCCGTAGGGCTATTCTCGTTGAATGCCTGAAAAGTAAACCACCAATGTAGACGACTCATTAGAGCCGAATTGACTAAAGTGACTCTGTATTGTTGTTTTGATATCAATCTGTTTCACTGAGCCAATCTGTCTTTTTGATCACAACATCCACCAATTTTGTGAATTTTGAAACTTAGATAGATCGTCAATGAACACAACAATACATCCACAGATAGACAACACAACCAACTCTATTAGCTAACTATGATGTTTCAAATTGTTCTAATGTGGGGGTAAATTATAAGGGGCCATCAACAAACACTACTTTAAACATGTAGTATTACCTACCCACATAATAGTTACATTTGGCTCAAAATTAGGTACTGATATTGATTGGGTATATACATTAGGCATAAGCCACACGGAATTACTCTGGCTTCATTAAGTCTACGTAATTAACGAGTCATTAAAAATTTTGCTTGAAACATGTAACAAAATATACAGTGCAGAGGGGAGGGGTCGGTGTGTACTTACCGGAACACCCTGCGGCGCAGTCTGGCCAAACCTAGTTGATCTCCAGCTCTCCAGTATGAGCAATCCCGCATAGATCTTTCCAACGGTCAGTTTTCCTGCATTGAGTACGTCATTTCGAGGCACCAACAAATCTAACATTTTCTTCGCCTGGAGTGGCCATATCTGTGTTATTGTTTGTCGTAACTCTCCGTCTGCTTGGTCCATTTCTTCGGCTATAAATATAACACATCGATTAGACCTGTTCATTTATCAAGTATATTCAATTTTTAATTATATCGATTTACCTGTTCGCATTTTGATGTTCAGGTTTTCCCGAATTAAGGCAAATAGTGTTGTTGTAAAATTAACTTTTCCCTCTTCATCTAGCGGCATATTCATTCTAATTAATTTCTTATACGCTAGTCTATTCGGACATTTGTTACCAAACCCCAAAGGTGGATCCATGTTTTTTAACATGTCATACATTTCTGTATAGTGAATCTTCCCTCTGAAATAAAGAATATATAAGCTGACAGTTTATTTATTTATTTAACACAATTAAACGGGATAATCCCAGTTACATAATTTTGAAAGCTACAGGAAGGAATACATTACATCAATTTTTCGACTTTGTTTAATGGCGATTGAGGACTGTCAATGAATATATCCAATTCAGGGTTAGCAACCAGTAACATGTTCAGCACCCTCTGCATACGACACAGCGGGGATTGCTCACGAGCTACTGTACGACACGTTGGAATAGCGAAAAACACGTTTTTTACAGTTTATTGCGATAAAAAACATGGTTATTATTACAGCATGTTAGATACTTACGTGGCGTTTGGGTCATATTCTGCCCATATTCTAACAAATTCATCAAGATGATGCGCGCCGAGAATGGACGAATCTCTTGTAAGATAGTCGAAGTTATCCATAATAACGGCAACGAACAAGTTCAACATCTGTGAATAGATAATGATAAAATGAGTAACCTGTAAGCAACATTATCTCTGAATAAAAATGTGTCAATACCAATTTTAAGAGTGTTACTTGGAGGGTAAAACAGTTGATACTTACAAGGAACGAACAAAAGAATATGAAAGAGACGAAGTAGGCGTAGGCGAGGGTGCTTCCGCAGACCTCGCTGGCTGGCTTGGCATTGGGGTCTGGCGATTTGGCGCACTTGGTTGGCTTCAGGCAAGCCAACATTATGTTTGGCCAGGACTCCCCCGTAGCGCATCTACACACATAGAGACTCACAGCAAATGGCACACCATTGTAAAAAAATCAAAAAACGCAAACAGCGATTAGATAATAAAGTTTTAAATAAAAATGATAATATTCGTTTTGACACAATTCGAATTGCTTTGTATTAATAAGTCTTCTTCAGACTGTCAAATTACTTTTAATTTTAATTTAAACAGTCCTAAATTATACCCAATGTGGCTTCTACGTGATTTGTGATTTTTATTTGCATGCTATTGCAGCATTCTAGTTTACACTTCCAATAAAAGCTGCTGTTGCTGAACTATTTTGTATTATGCTTGGATTGTAACCAGATATCTTACATAACTAAAGAAACAAGTGAACTGAAACCAAAATTATTATTTGCATTAAAACCAAATATTTTTAAGTAGGCTTACCTGAACAGTAGCATGAGTGCTTGAATGAAGCTTTGAAAATTGTTGTGTCTGTTCAAATCTGACTCGGATGATAACTCTATATTGCCAAACACCTGTGTTCAAGCAGATACAACACAGAAAGTCAGCTCTTTGTGCATTCATACGTGTCACCTAATCGTCCTAAGCTCCATACCCCAATGCAAGTTAAGTAGGTAACAAAGACTACCTAGGTTGTTTGTGTAACTATGACTAACTCTAAGAGTACATGAAAGCAAATTTACTTTACTAGATAAGATACAAACAGATGCAGTTTTCAATACAAACCAATAAAGAAAATGTTAAGACTATGAGTTGACTAAGGCTACCTTGTGTTGATACTTTTAATACAAGTGATGTTGACTGTTAATCTGATGATAATGGGCACAGTCGCGTACATGAATTTGCACCAACGGTGAGGTATCAACAAATTGTATTAATGATAACTCAAAAAATTTGGACTAATATGTTTGATCTACCATTTTACCAGGGTTTAACTAAGTACTACCGCTTCAATCTTATTTAATTTTCTCCTAAGCAGAACAAATGTAAAGAACCAATAATCTGAAATAGGAATGAATGACGGTTCATTTTCTAACTCGAAATAAAGATCAAAAAGAAAATGAATTACGCTATAAGTTCAATAAGAGTTTAGTTGAGTTTAGTCATTATAATTTTAGGAAGTCAAATATGATTTCCGGTATTCGTATATTTGTCCAAATTTTCAATCAAAACATAAATACAACATTCTAATGCTCCACTGTGGATACATATTTATGCAGGCGATTGCACATGTAATACTGAAAGTTTTCTGACAGATTTTCGGCAGTGATCACATGATTAAGTAACAAGATGCAATATCCGCCCAGCTTTAGGTGCCATGCTTTCTAAGTATTTCGCTGAGCGTTTTGCCCCCTACTCATTTCGTGGCTATGCCGCTGTGACGGATTTGTGATCAGGGACGATAAAACTACGGTTACTGTACTCTCACCGGAAAAGTAGTAAGATAGCCCCCACGAAAGATCGGAAGTTGTTATGCCTGTTGATAGCACTGTCTGGATCGTATTGGATGTTTCCGAAAACCTGCCATTAGAAACATATCAGTGCCTACATCTCAAAGTTGCATTTGTAACCCCGGTACCCAAGTCTTTGTTGTTAACAACTAGCTGCCCCGACAGACTTCGTTCTGTCAAAAGTCATTGCCAATGATTGACAGCTGGGAACAAATTGTATATTAAATTGAGGTTTTTAGTATTTTCTGTTACTTATTATTTATTTTTCTCACCGTTTAAACCTTTCCTGATCTTCCACAAATATTTCAAGATCAATATTAGCTAAATCGGTCCAGCCAATCTCGAGTTTTAGTGAGACAAACGAACAGTAATTGAGTTTAATACAAATAAAGATAATACATTCGTTCTAATAAAAACCTCGTGAATGGTGATAAGGCTATCTGCGGATATCGTAATGACACTGAATGTTTCGGTGTTCTAGTAGTAAGGGTATCTAACTACATGTCGGTTTTGGCTTAGACCTATTTATACCATACCCCATTAACTAAATAACTACAACTAAATAAATAAAAGTTAGATACAAACAATATTTCATAAATGTAGCTAGAGGTCTCAGCTTTTTTATGTTTTAAATATTGGTATGAAATTGTTGAACTGATCTATTCAGAATGATATCTAAGCTAAAAATACACATAAGTTCAAACAAGTAGAACATATTACATGATCCAAATGACCCCATTTGTTAGTAATTGATAAGAGATACAACTATGTTTAAGACGAGCAAAAAAGCAACGGGAGAAACGAAATCACAGACCTGCATCCCGATGATGGCGTAGATGAAGAATAGCATCGCGATGAGAAGGCACACGTAGGGTAAGGCTTTAAAACTCTGCACGAATGTCCAGAGCAGTATCCGAATGGTGTACCCCTGTCTGAGCAGCTTGATCAGTCGCGCGGCTCGGAACAGGCGGAGGAAACCGACGTTGAACGTGTTCTCCTAAAATTTACCATTTATTGTTTAACAAGTTTGTCACGACAACAGGGACCGATAAAGTTAACCTTTTAGGGGTTTGAATCTATTCAATTTTCATCTTTCGACAGAAAACCTGACGTTTTAATTAGGGTTATGAAACATATAGAACAGTTAATGTATAGTGAGTTATATTTTGTTCTTCGGTAAGTGTCAGATATAGTTTACCGCGCGAGATTAAGATATTACGTCCCCTAGCCGGTTAACCTGTTAAACCTTTATAATTTTGTCCCTGGTAAACGGTAAGCTTGGCAATGGACAACTATAAAAATACCATCCAAGGTATGCCTGAATTCAAAAATCTACTAATATCTTGCATAACACATATTTTGAAACACAATAAACACGTAAGTACTTTATTAGCACCGTAAGATATGAAGGTTTGAAAAATTTAGCATGACATACTTCATTAAATCTAACAAGTTACTAATGGAAATATAGGTTTAGACTAATTAAACTAAGAAAAACAAAACTTTATCAAATCAAACCACATATAAATTGTAAAGAATACACTAAACAAAAAGTAAAAAAATTGAATATCCTCAGTTCTACCAAATGAAAAATCTAGCTATTTTGTATTATCCATCGTTGGTAACTAGTTATTTAATTTATTATGGTTACCACACATCAAAATACCTAAAACTAGCAACGTTAATAGATTATAAAATACTCTCTTTGCACTAAAAACCCCAAAAACATTTTTCCCTTGCATACAATTATACCTAATTGATCACTACAAAACGTTTATACTTCCTAGTTCTAATATTTACTAAGACTACTTGTATGAACCACTCGTCAAATATATACAAACTTCCTCTATAAACCAACGATTGTTATTTACGATAGACTAATTTTCCTAGCAATCATTAGATTGGATTTGTTACCTGCTGACAGGATATGTCAGCACAGTTTTCAGCAAGGTCGGTCTGCAATCAGGATTATACCCTTTATGGTCACATATCAAAACCAAAAGTAAATAAACCAGCAGAGATGTTTAAGTAAGCAAGGTAAAATAAATATTTAAACATTAGAAGCTTATAAACTAATATAAGTAAGAAACAAGTGATACTCACGCCAAACTCCATAATGAGGGCGTCAATAATACTTCCAATGACCGTTATAAAATCAAATGTATTCCATGGATCTTTGAAAAAATTCTGCAAATAACCAATACATTAGTTTAACTTACCTAACAAAAAACTACAAAAAAAAACTATTGTAATATTTGTATTAACCATTTCGCTCAGAATTGTATACAAATGTACACTTTCTATTTCAATGCTGTCGTTAAAACATGAGAGGAGTCTTTGAATCAGGAAAGGAATGAGGATATTTCTCTCAAAAAGTTTTAAATCTATGCAAATATTAAAAACATCTTGCTTAGGAATCTAGTAACTTTAATGCTATAAAAACTATCAAAACCTATTTTTAATTCAAAACAAGCGTTATTTAATATCCTATGAAATGATTTCTAGCGTCAAATATATTCAAGTCAATATTGAATATTATTAGCTAATAATCTAAGTTATAAAAATGAAAGTGTATTGTGTGCACTTAGAAAAAAACGTTGTCTCTCAAAAACAAACAATAAATTGTGGTAATACTATTGAGTTTAAAAAACATGAACCTTAAAACTGTGAAATATGATTAATTGCTTTGAGCAAACCAACGCTTTAATTTGGCACACACTGTTAATGAGAGGCAAAATACAAGATCATCACAAAAGTGACGAACTGTACTTATCATTTATTGGTAATAATGATTTATATCTTATTTTATGTATAAATTACAAACGTGTTCATCCTTACCGTACATCCGAAGGCAATCAGCTTCAAAACGGTCTCGAGAAGGAAGAAGAACGTAAAGACGAGGTTCATGAATGTTAACGTGTCCATGAGTACTGGTGGAGCCTCGTGAAACTACCACAAAACCAATACCAAAAATTGTTTAGACTTAATGTAAAATATTAACAATTTTATGAAAACTAAATGCTAGATTTGCAACAACGCGGCCACATTCGCTGTCAACAAACACCTTATAACGAATTTTCAACATTATAGAATACTACGAATCTACTATCTAGCAGTTAGCTTTGTTAAATCTAAAGGAAATTAAAACCTAACAATTTCTAATATGTAATACAAACAAATCATTATTTATAACATATTTTTCATGTAACGATGAGTGTAGGCCTGTGTGTGTGTCCTGTTCCTTGTCTTAGTTATGAGCCCATAGAAGATTTGTGTGATCATGTATTATTAGTTCAGTGGCATTAAGTGCACGTGCTGCATGCATATCAGATTTACAATCATGCAGTTGGATCACGACATATAGTCAACCATCCTGTTTCACTTTAATAACAATAAAATCACTTACCGTTTGGTTATGCTAGCAGCATGACATGGAGGTGTTTATACTTACCTTTGTTCTTTTCACAAGAGAGTCGCTTTCTTCACCCACAGTGCAAATGAGAAAGAAGGAGATTATTCGTCATAGGCGTGATATATACAGGTGCTACATGCAGCAGGAGAAAAAAGCCATGCTGAACAATTAGACGCAAATAAATTAATATTATTATTATTATCATCAACAATGTTAGAGAGAAATCAGTATTGGATATTTGGGAAGGGATGATATTTACTCGACTGGAAATATTCCCATACAGTCATGTAAATAGACAAAATATAACCATGTTAGTAACAGAAAGAGTACATTTGTACCTAGTCTTACACATTTGGTATATTCACTGTTTCAAAACTGTAGTGTCAGTCCAAACTGTGTTTGTGTACTTACTTTGACACCGTAAGCGATGATTTTCAACACCGTTTCCACAGAAAACATTCCAGTAAACCCCATATTCGAATACTTGAGGACTTCCGTGTAGAAGTCATCTTGGTCATAGAACTGCCATTTCGAGATGACGTGCCGGGAGTATTGGATAAACCCATGGCAATGAAAATACATGTTTGTTATTTCATACATAGGTATCAAGAAATAAGAAAGTATTGTTGTGATGTAAAGAATGGGTTTTGTATAGAAATGATGTGGGTTTCGTAGATAAGTTTAGTGCTAATATCTTGGATACGTTTCAGTTCTTAAAGATAATGGGATAATAGAAGAAAAGGATAGTGTAAACGGATTCGGTAAGAGGATGTGCTAATACAAACAAGAGGATAAATAAAACAGACGGGGTCACAGTGAAATGAAGAGTTTTGCCAATTTTCGCGTACTGATGATTTTTCCAGTAAAAACAAAGACAGTAGAGTATAGGCTATTGTTAAATACGACTCTGGGAGTTAATTCATACATTTAATGTTTAGGAGGTCTCAAATTACAAGCTTTGACCAATTTTGGAATTCCAATAAAACACAAAGCAGCAATTAGCCACCAATAGACACGCCTGGCAGTAGGCCATTCCACCAAGCATGCAGAATGTTCACATAAAGACAATTAGGATTAGTTCTTAAATAAGGTCATGCAACACGAACAACATAGATGGCCCATGCTACAACAACCTATCTGTCTCGGAGATGTAGTGCATTCTCAAGCACGAATAACCGAGTAAAATTTTGGTGTTTTTGTGCCGTAGATGTGTAGGAAGGATAGGTATACCGTGCAGTAAACACTGATACACAATCACATGTAATGAATAAATAGCAAGCAAGGACTCACGAAAGGATTACTTAACAAAACACAGGATTAAATTAATAGATCGACGGTACACTTGAGGGATAGGCTCAGTAGTTATTCCGGCGCGATCTGTTATAACTTATGTCGTCGTATGTGTTCTTGTAAAATGTACTGTGTAGTTTTGTGTTATGTGAATTATGTCTTCTGATGGCAGCACTATTTTTTGCCAATGAAACTGATACGCTCTTATGTACGGGTAAGTAGATTTCTACGTAGTGGTTTTTGTGTTGGTTGACTTACTATAAATATCATACATACATAATACGATTTTAACACTCTAGGTGCTTAACACATATTAGGCAATTTTTTTCAAAATGAGAAATACAGTTTGGGGTAATATATCACGAAGATATACTTTAGACTCTCTAGTGAGGTTCAGTGCAAGCTTTTGTGTCGTGGACTCGTACACTGCTCTAGGTCATCGTTTGTGCCCTGTGACTTAGGCTAACTTTTTTAGCAACTACCTCAAAATGTGACCGTAATTCTACTTTCCACATTTAAGGTGCTCCATTGATTTTGTATGTATTTTCTCTGTTATCACTTTGAAACGTGTCAAAACTGTTCTTATGTTCTCTATCATAATATAACAGAGATCTTAATTATAAACAAATTAGTCTAACACAAAGATTTATAAATACATACCTTCATCATGAGCAATAATGTGTTGAGTACGATGAGAGTCATGATGAAGTACTCGAAAGGCGTAGAGACCACTATTCTCCACACTTTGTACTTAAAACTCGCTCTTTTGCTTGGCATATACCTCTCTAAAGGTCGCGCTTCTATTGTGAAGTCTATACAAGATTTCTGTGGACAAATGTTAGGGTTGGCTCCTAATTTTCAACTGATAAATGTATATTTTGTTACTAAGCTTGTTAAACCTACCTGATTCTTATCAATTTCACCATCTTGCAACTCAGCTTCACCCTGCTCTTGAAATGTGATAATTATCAGAGCTACGAATATGTTAACAAAGAAGAACGGAAACACCACAAAGTAAACGATATAAAATATGGACATTTCTATTCGAAAATTTTGTATGGGTCCCTTGTCTTCATACGTGGCCGCCATTGAATTTTGTAAAACTCTGGAAAAGAGAGTGTGGTTAATTTAGGGCGTAACACAGCTACTAGTGATATATAAGATACGTAAACAATAAAACTGTCTTCCTTCGTAATCTTTCAATAAAGGTAAAAAATGTGTTACCACACATTTTCTCTCAAAAGGGAGATGACGCTCACGGCCTATTCTTTGGCACGCTGAAACTCCTTGATAGGATAGGCTAATAGCAAACTTTCATTCAGGCTGCGTCAACTCGTGATCTAGCAGGAAGAGACTTGTAAATTAAATAAGAAATATCTAAAGATCAAGCACATTAAGATCTTTTGATATCATTCAAATGTTTGCCACCATGAACTAGTAATAACCAAAATGTATGTCAAGTCGTATTGGATTTTTAAAATCAGAAATATTATAGCGAAGTTTATGCATAGGTATATTATGGAAAGTGTAGGCTATATAATGTACTTACTGTGGCCACCCTTCCCCCGTCTGCACCGCGAACAGCGTCAGCATCGCGGTTGCGACGTTGTCGTAGTGGAAGCTCTGCGTCATCCACTGACGCGGACTCACGCGCGGCAGCAGGCTGTTCTGATCGTACAAGAAATACGACCCTCTGCAAAATACAATTATGGTTAGTTTTTCATCGTTTGAGTCATGAAAATGCTATATATACAATTTTAAATGAGGAATTTAAACATTTGCAATGCATTTTAAGGTTATATCGCAAGCTATCTTTATAATACGATAGAACATGGTTACCTGGCTGGGCTTTCCCGGGGGTTAATTATTTATAACCATATAAATGATCAAACTCCATAAGACCCTGCCAGGTAACCATTGTAATTATTGAGTTTTACAGATAGCGGATTCGAATATCAATATTTTGGTATCACCACCACAACATTTATTCTGATTCTACCGTACCATCTCGATACATCTCCGAAACAATTTTAGTTTATAAAATACGTCTTACATAAAAGATAAAAAAATTCAAACGAAATACTCACTGGCAGTCTTCAAATGTATTCTTGCTGATATCGTTGCAGTGAAAAAATTTACCATTAAAAAGTTGAACGGCAATTACAGCGAATATGAATTGAAACAATATGTACACAATGAGAATGTTGATGACATTTTTCAAAGAGTTCACAACACAGTCAAACACTGCTTTTAGCTTCGGAACACGTTTTATAGTTTTTAACGGTCTGAGCACTCTTAACACTCTTAACGATTTTATTGTGGACAAGTTCTGTCCCGCCCCTTTTTTCACACCTCTGAAACAACAAAAAATATGAAATTTAGTATTACGCACATTCAA
Source organism: Udea olivalis (assembly GCA_947369235.1). Classification (NCBI taxonomy): domain Eukaryota; kingdom Metazoa; phylum Arthropoda; class Insecta; order Lepidoptera; family Crambidae; genus Udea; species Udea olivalis. The sequence goes on from OX376342.1 coordinate 5,743,216, forward strand.
CCTATTACTTTATCTAATAATAATAATACGTAGAACAAAATCAGGTTATGTTAAAAACCTTTGCATCGCAGTACACATGAGGGCAAATGCATCTATGCTTTAGACACTTTCGTTACATCAGCCAATAAGCTCATAGATAGATCTTTCTAAAACATAAGCTAGAACAATTAAACATACCCGATTTCGAAACCGAAGCTGACAAGGGCGCATATAACGACCGTGGCGTCCATAATGTTCCACAAGTCGCGCAGGTACGCGCCCGGGTGGAACAATATGCCGAGGTCGACAATCTTCAGCAGCATCTCCACCGTGAAGACGCCCGTGAATGCGTAATCAAAAAAGTTTAGCACTTTGTTCCTGATAAAGACCGACCAAAATTAGTACCTATACGTTCAGTAATGATAGCATGACACGGGTCCAACATAATTTTCTTGTCGTTCAATGTGCGAATTTCATATTCAACTAATTAGATGTTTTATTTTTCTCGAAGACCTCTCGTAATCAGCAATTTTGCCTTTGCGTCTCCGTTCTTTTGGAAAGGTGAGTAAATGCAAATTTGCAAACAATTTGCATTTAATCACCTTTATTTTCATATTTTGTCCTAAGCTGTTACCCATACATGTTGGACCGTAAATTTATGGGTTCGATTTTTGAACTCACCTTTCACTTTTTTCATAAACTGGATCTTCAGCTGCTAAAGCCGCGGAACTCAAACATATAACTACCATAATAAAAAAATCAAAATATCTTAAATTTACAACCCAGTGTGCGCCTCGCCTAATTCTGAAACAAGAGGGAATTATCTCGTCATGGTGTATTTGTTGATAATTGTTGATCATTTTGTTTTGTTAGAGATTAAAACATCAGTTAGTTATTTAACTTACGGATTAGTGGGTGACAAAATGAACATGGACGAATATGGCAGCATTGGTTTTGGTCCATCTGGTACATCATCGTCATCTTTTTTGGCCTCTTCTTTCTTTTTCTGAAACGTTCAATCGACTTTTAGAATAAAACACATTTATTGATATTACGCATTCTTTTTACTGTACATACTTTTACGATGATCCATTTAGCAATTAAGTTACGGATTATTTATTTCTATTGTTAGCTCTAATTAATTTCTAGTTTAGAGACATTAGCATTAGTACCTACGCTACACTTATAATTTTGCAAATCATTGAACACAGTTTTAAAGATGTTTTGCTAGTCCTATAAATGTATCTACTACGAATCTAAAATGTTCTTTTGTTCACTAAGTAAATACTTTTTATTTTATTTGTAATTAGCGAGCGGATGGTCATTTTTGTTTATGATTAGTTACGTACGTCTCATGATTTTAAAACTCAAAAAAATGTGGAAACATAACATTCATTGGGTTTTTATTTCAAAATCATGTCGTTATAATTATTTAATTCTACTTATAAAAAAGAAGCTAATTACTCAGCATTAATTTGAAACATGCGTATATCTCTACTGATGACGTTGGAAGTAATTTCGGTGAAATCATTCCATTCTATGTACAAAAAGAAACAATACTTCAAATGAATGATTGTTTTCCTAGCGATTTGATTTAAATAATATTTAAGAAATTGATGTAAAAATCCAGATTCACTATCAATCAAAATTTAGGCAGCTATAATTAGATAAATATAAATGTGAAAAAATTTATAAAACACATAATTTTACATTCTGCCCACAAAAGCGACACTGAGCCGTCATAATACTGCCACACTTAAAATATTGTTGATTTTGGGTGTTATTACAAATAAATATGAGAATTACCATAAGTAGGAAAATTCATGATGAGAGATGTCGGTAAACAGAATAAATTTACGTGCAAGAATCGTGCAATGATAAATGATGAGAAAAATAAAAGTCTTGATATTAGATAAAAAACTAGATATTTCAACAATATTTTAAGAGGCTGATATGAATGCAGACGATGAAGCGAGCTTAGCGTCACGGCATACGGCGTTACCTTCCTACTCGACGCCGTAGACGTTAAGTCTACTGGAGGTGGAGTCCCATCCACTGCATGTAACGCTCCCATCTCTTTCTCCAATTCCTAATTAGCCGAAACAGAGGTTGTCGTATGAAATAGAAATTTTGTGTCACCTAAAGAATTCCAATCTTCCATACAACAACCGCTCGATAGTCAATGCTTGTAGAAGAGTGGTTGAACATGCTATGGCATTTGATATAGTGATTCTATCAACTAAAGTTTGAAGCATCAGAGAGTGAGTTTAACATTCTAATATACAGCGTGATGAACAAATTGAAGCAGACTTACTTGTTGCTGCTTCTCCTTGTCTTCTTCTTCTTGTTCCTCCTCAGCCGCTGTCAATTCCTGAAATAACCGAAATGCAACATTTACACGAGAAGCGGCGTCAGATTTACAAGTGCGCGTTGACGTTTACACACAACATCTTCTTGCAATTTCATCAATTTCACATTCAGTTTATTATTTTACCCTTGATGATCTTCTACATTTTAAAAGTCGTGAAAGTTTATTATGTTCATATCCAAGATAGGAGCAGCAAATGAGTGCCACCAGAGTTTGCCTGTCTCGATATGGATGTGGTTTGCAGGATCATCAAAATCTTCCAGCTCCTGACGAGTCTACATAATGAGGTGAAGATAATCAAGAGCAAAATGTGTGATCATTGTTCACTAACCTGGGCGTTCGCCAGATTGTCGACAGCGATGGCAAGGAACACGTTTAGCAGAGTGTAGTTGCCAAACAGCACCAAGATAACGAAGTACAGGGAGTAGATCATACCGGCGTGCGTTCCACCCTGAGACTGGATGCCGTGATACATCACTTCATTCCAGTCTTCCCCTGTTAGGATCTGAAAATAATTTAAATACAATACGATAACATATCTTCGTTCATAATTGAGAGGTCGTATTCACCTTTGCCTCCAATATTTTTTTTATTATTTTATACAGAATGGTTGGCCTATTCTTGTTATTACAGTCTGTGTAAAAAACATTGTTACTACTATCAATTATCTTATAGTTTTTTTAACATTGTAATAAATGTTAACCGAGACCTAAAAAGGAACTGCGATTTGTATAAAATTTATTTAATACAATTTTGAAAATGCGTCTTAGGAATATTCATGAAAAAAATAATTTATTTGGCATGAAATGCTTTAGTTACGAGTAAAATCCGTTCACTGTAAACGTTGAAAGATAATTCATGTAAAATGTTATCAATACCGTTGCATTCACATAAGCGTGGAGCTTAACCTTTTACCTGAGCTAGCCAAGAGACTTAGATGAATCACGAGACTTATACTTTATTCATTATAACATTAGAAATAAGAATCAGGGGGGCTAAAATGAATGGCAATTTGCATTTGATGTTGCCATGACGATAACATACCTGAGTATAACCTGAAAACCCTTGCCGCCACAACGTATGAAGGGATTATGTAACATTTTAGATTTGGTAGAGTAATAGTGACAGTAAAAATGAAAACCCCTGTTTTAGGTTTTTACATCGATTGATGCAAGACAAAATAATTTATTTAAGCAAAAGCCTCATAAATTCTGAAGTTCCTTTACTTTAGATGAGAACATTTAAGTGTGACAGCTGCTATTTATGTAGATTCTAATGAATTCGGCATAAATGTTAAAAGTAATGATGTTTATTGTACTTTGACCACAAAGTGTACCTTAAAAAGAACCTTTTTTACTTCTGTCTAATGCTATAATGAATGGAGTATAGATTAATAACATTTACTATGAAATCATTTAAATCATTTAAAGGCGCCTAGCCTTGTGTAATTCAAAGTTAAAAAAGACATTCTATAAAAAAATACGCAGTTACTAACCTGGAAGACAGTGAGCAACGCGATAGGAAAGGTGTTGAAGTTAGTCGGCGGTGTGCCTTCTTCGAAGTTGAACTGTCCTCCGAACAGCTGCATGCCCAGCAGAGCGAAGATAAGGATGAATAAGAACAAGAGGAACAACAACGAGATAATGGATCTCATTGAGTTCAGAAGAGATATCACCAGGTTTCTTAACGATGACCAGTATTTTGTGACCTGGAACAACAAGTTTTTTTAAAGTATTAAATGCGAAACCTTACCCGAAATCAAAATGATGCCATGAGAAATTAATATGGAAAATAAATAATTATGAATTATAAATGATTTATGAATGAATGAGAAATTAAGATTATTATGATGAGAACGTTAGTCAAGCTCTTTAATTACTCGTAAAAGTTAAACCATTGGTAAATCTGTCACAGAGAAACACATTGAAGGAATCATAATTCGTGCTGTCCTTGATATAAGATGTAAATAACAAGTATATTTCGTACTAATATAAAAGTCTAGAATTTGTTGTGTATAAATAGGTGACGAAAATTTACTTACCTTGAATATTCTCAACAGTCTTAAAGCTCTAAGGACAGACAGGCCGAAGGAACCACCCTTGACCTCTGACCAGACGACTTCAAAGATGGAGCCCGAGATGACCACGCAGTCGAACCGGTTGAACGAGGATACGAAGTAATTCCTTGGTCCTAGTGCGTACATCTTCACCCACATCTCCATCATGAACAAACCCAGGAACACAAATTCGGCATAATCTACAATAAAACGGGTAAGTTAACTAAGTTTATCAGTTTCTTTATGGTTTGTTAAATGCTGTATGTATGCCTTGTAAACAACTCAGTGAGCTAGTAAAAAGGAGTTAAACAGCGCATAAACAGTAATAATTTCAATAGGGATGATGAATATGAGTTCAATGTACTTACATAAAAACGAAGTCAACCACTTAGGCTGTCTGTAATGTTCTACAGCCACACATATTGTGTTGAAGAACACCAAGACAATAACGAACCAGTAAAACCACTGGGTTTTCACTGTATGTCTTATCCAAAACCGAAACCTCTTTTCTGCGCGCCAGAAGTCCGCACATTTGCCGACAGATCTTGACTTGCTTTTGAGGAAACCTGTGTAACGAAACCAAATATTAGTTTCATTATTTGTATAAAAGCATATTACCTAAATACCGTTGATCAAACAAGTCTCAGAATTTAGAACTGTACAATCAACGGTATACGTTTAGCTAAAGGGTTTAACATTCAGCTAACTAGCATTTACAAACACATAGCTAACTGAGCACTTGTAGGGGTAAATGCTTCGGCATCTCGGATTGATTTGATATAAGATGGTTTGCCGTTCATGTTTTAGAACGCGTAATTGGACATGACCTTTCAGGCGGTGTCGTAATTCAATCGAGGTCATCACCCGACACTAGCGCCCCGTAAATCTAACAACCCTCCTCTGGGACATTTGTCGTGTTATCCCTATATTTTTTTAGTCACGCTTCAAGGTAACCTTGATATGGGTTCTATACATGGAGCTAAAACTCAGAATATTGACGACAAGGAAGAAGGAGATAGAAGACCTACAAAAGATAGTATAGCAAAGGAATGTTGAAGGAAGAAGGACGCCCGAACGTTTAATTGTTAGATACTTTTTAAAATTTATTTTAAAAAGAAACATTTAATCTTAAGAGTAAAATTGTAAATTGTATTTCAGAGATTTAGAGGTAGGTCGTTAGGTTTTTTTTTTTGGTTTCATACAGTAATATAAACGTACGGACGTATTAGTTTTGGGTCAGAAACAGAAGATACTAGGCCTAAATCTAAGACTATACTATTGTACTACATAGAAGATGAAAAGGAATATTCTACCAGCTTCACGCTTGATCCCATACCTTGCTTTTTCTTTGGAACTGTAAACAACCAACAAACAAATAGAGTACGAATACAAAATGAAAGTGAATGAAAACGAGTGTATAGAATTACAAATTAACACAACATTTATCATGCAACATTCATTAATTTTACAAGAATAAACTTTTAGTATTGCTTCGGAATATGTTGATTTATGAAATATACAAACAAAAAGTATTCTACTGTATAATTGTTAATTAAATTGGTCAAGTTTAAGATAAAAAAAGGAAGAACGATTCACTTAAATAAAGAAAATAAGACTTATCGCAACCTAGACTTAACAGTTCTGTTACAAAATTGTTAAAAAAAAACATGCTCCTAATAATTAATTCATGCTTTTCTGAAGGCGTTTATATACTTGAATCCAATTAAAAATAAATCAATAGTGTGACAAAAATAAAAAAAATAAGTTTATTTACACACACAACCACAACACACCCGACAAACATTCTGAACAAATGACTCCGTGTACTAACCGTCATCACCGCAATCTTCTTCTTGCTCTTCTTCCTCTGTGTCTGTGCTTTTACTTTTGCCTAAATTTTTTAACTTTTTCTTAGCTGCTGCTCTTCTCCGAGCTGTTAAAACAATGTTTATTTTTGAAACATCATCACATTACATTTTTACTATCAAACAGTTTGAACGGTCTTATTGACTTGTTTCATTAATATATTTTTTTACAACTCTGTTGCGAAGAGATAAGCTGATTCAGTCAAACAATTCGGTGTTATTTATTATGCAGTAATATAACTGCTTTATGGGCTATCAGCTTAAAGAATTTCTAATGACACGCAAACATTTATTTGTTACATACCTTCTATTATGTGCATTTTTTCTTCTTCTGTCGTTCTTTCTTCTGCTAATATTACTTCCTCTGCAAAAAGTACGAATTTCCATTAGATTTTAATAAGGGAATTTTCTTCATAATGTTTTAGATTAAATTGTGTACTCTAGTAACTTACCGGCTTTACATATCCACTCAACGTAACCGTTGAGTTCTCTCTCGAGTTGCTGCTGTCTTCTTAACTTAAGAAATTCTTGTCTATTTTCTACTTTCTCTCTTTCTTTAGCGAATTCACTGTAAATATAGCGTTAAGTGTAAAAATCCTAGCAAAGTGTACAATAGCAGTAACTGAAAATGTTCTGAAGATTATCAATACTTTGAATAATATTTCTGGCGTTAACACTATTTAGGTGCTGCTCCTATTTGAATGAAACCGTTTTTACTACAAAATACGTTTAGGTTGATGTTACAACAAGTCTGCACTGCAAATAAATCTTAGTATGGATAATGTTCAAAATAGCATAAATTGTGTACATGAGGATGAATTGTTAAAAATTATACAAACAAAAGTAAAAACAGTTTAAATGATGGCATATAGTCTGTGTTAGATGAAACTAGCTCCAAAACCAACATAGAGTGTTACAAGTGAAAATGCAAAAGTTAGTTCAAGCTGTTTCACACGGTCTCAGCATCAGACCTGCTTCTGTTATCCAGTTGAGGTATGCGTTGAAGTCCTGGTTAAACATCTGGCGAGCTCTTTCCTTCTGGAACTGAGCTCGACGCTCAACACGTCCTCTTTCATTAGAGAACTCTCTGGATTTTACCCAATTGTAAGATGAGTATTATTTTAAATGAGGTGACATTTTAAACACTTGATATCAAATAAATACGAATTTTCATTGAGTGAGTTTGTTTTATTGAAAAATAAACAGAATATCAAAATGAGAAATCAAGAGAAACAAGAAAATTGTGATGTGTAAGAAAAACTGAATACTTTTGGCTATTATTGAAAACACGTAAAGATAGCAAACTTACCCGCTAAGGACACCGAGAACTAAGTTGAGCATAAAGAATGAACCCAATACTATGAGAGGCACAAAGTAAACCCAGTTGAACGCACTACCTAACGCGTCATTCGTCTGGAACAAAATAGGATACTTTATAATTTACAGTAAGCTCCCAAAAGATCAATGTACATATTTAAAACAGATCCTTCATTAGTTCATGTTTTCATTAATTAAGATATATGAATACCATCAAGCTATATGCCAAACGGCTACCCCGTTCCATCAGAGGCAAGTTGACTGTTGCCGTCATGGTGAACGGAACACTCAGGAGCCCACTTTACACCAAGCGTATTAGAAACACTTTACACCAAGCGTATTAGGGTTTGCTTTTTGCGTTTGAGGTAGATCGTAAATGTCGCATTTTTAAGGTTTTCGTGATTATTTAGCTGAATTCAAATCAAGTATAAATTAGATATCTCTCAATTATTAAATGCACCTTTTAATTTCATGATTATAACTTTAACTGTGTCCAGTAAATTTTTAAGTGTATTATCAATTTAAAAAAACGGTTCTTTAATTAATTTAGAAAATAATTGGTGCTACCTAATTTTGGACAATTCAATGTGTTTTAAATAGTATTATGAACACAATAATAGAGCAAATATTCGAGTTAAGTTTTATTTCAAATCAATGAAATAATCAGATCTTACAAAAATGCAACGTTTTTGAACCACCCCCAGCTAACGCTCTTAATATTGCTGTCCACCAATAAGTTGAGTTTGTTACGTTGCAGGACTAATAAAGTTTTTAGCGTTGTTGTTAGGTTCAGAAATCAGCTTATTTATACTATGAAGCAGGTAAGGTCTATATGAAGCAAGTTATTAACAGGTCCCTGAGCACCTCCCAAAATAGTATCCTATTCTAACTCTCCTCGGTGTGAGTATTTTTACAGCAGAGAAAACAAGGTGTGAGGTTATATAGCAGCTCAACTAAAATACTGGATCATGTTACCTCCACCCTCTCTCGAGAATATGGATCCTAATAACTACATAACAACATAACTGCTTACCCAATAGAGGATGGCGGTCCAGCCCTCCATGGTGATGCACTGGAAGACGGTGAGCATGGCGAAGCCGATGTTGTCGAAGGACGTGATGCCCTTGTTCGGCCCGTCCCACTTCTCGAGGCACGTGCTTTTGTCGTACTCGCACACGTGGGCCCCGTATGGCGCTAGCGATATGTTGTCTGCGTTACAAGGCGTTGCCATATCGCCATCGTTCAATATTTCATCTGTTGATAAATATACAGGTTAAGTGTCCACATATCAAGCGGATTATGGCAGTTAGAATGGTTCCAACCAAGAAGGCTAGAAACTAAGGAGAGATAACTCCCTGGAAAGGGTTGGACTAAATCCGTATCCCACAGTGACGCATGCGCATTACGCTTCTTTGCCGCGATCCTCGCGAAGTGTCAAAATTGGTCAACACAACCTCGAAAAACAACAACTGTCGCACGTGACACCGTTCAAAACAAAACCATGTGACCATGAAATGACAAATAGCTGCCGCTGCACATGCGCAATACAGCGTTTTGCCCGGCACAGAGTATACGACTTTCGGCCCTCGAAAGCTTACCCCCACTTCGGGAGTTATCTCTCCTTAGTCTCTAGCCTTCTTGGTTCCAACTGTATGGTTATAAAGTGATGCGACTGTCAAAGTGTCTAGAATTTTTGTCAATGGTTTGTTTTGACCCTTTTAAATACATGTGTTTCATTCTAGCTTTTAAAAATCATGATGGTTTTTGTTTTAAAGAGGTTTGGAGACATACATTACTTAATGGACCTGGAGATGTGAGATTGGGTCACTGAAACAAGTTAGTATTTCGATTCAAATTCGTTTCAGGCGAAACTCAAATAACTTTATTTAAATAGACTTTCACAGTAATTACTTTTGAATAAAAAAAATAAAGCAATATATACTAAAAATAATAGTCATAAATACTAAAATAATATGGATATATGAATACACAGCATACAGACATAATGCGACTCTACCACCGCGTCGGAGTTGTTTCTTGCTGAGAAGACCTTGGATAAGACACTGGTTCGATAAAATTACTACGAATAATTAAATGAAGTAAAGTTGACGATGGCAATGGTGCGATGTTTCACCATGAATCAAGCCGCAGGCTTTAACCCTTAATAAGGCAGAGGTAAAATAGTTACCACCAGAATTTGAACCTTATTACTTGGGCATACAGGCGAAAACCTATGAATTTTTTCACAATGAAATGCCTTATTAAAGGTTAAAACGGCAACATTCAAAGTTTTGCACAACATTAAATGATTATAAATGTGAGCATCGCGTTCTAGCTACTTAACATTTTGTTTAATTAGACTGGGTCCCCAGGAAATAGCGAATGCATCGATTAACGCAGGCAACGATAAAATATGGCAGCATGGAGTTCGCGGTTTGTTCCTACTCGCGTGCTCTTTCGACAAAGTTTTGCTAGTGTAATTAATTAGCAAATTTATGAAACTGGGTCGATCTTTACGTCGTTTTACTTGGTAATTAAAGTTTTTAGCGTTAGCTACTTTGTAGCTGCAAATGTCTGTGCAACCTCCTCATAAAATGTGAAGAGTAAACTGAAGTCAACATGACACACACAAAAAAGTTAACTTTCCCCCCTTTTAACCCCTGTTAACTTTACTACTAGTCTTCTATAACTAATTATTACATTCAAACTGTTTTCTGGCAATTTTCAATTTCAATCGTTTATTGCGCAATAAACGATTGAAATTGAAATTTTAAATTACAAATTTTAAGATGTGAAAAAATAAACAATAAACCCGATATGAAAGAAAACAAAATTTACTGCTTTATGGTTATGATGATAATACGGGCGTGTATGCTAGAATGTTATTTAACTGAAATCTGTACCAGGGTAAATATCTAAATAATGAATCTTAAATCAATAAAAAATGCTAGAGAAACATTCTAGAATCCGGGCCTCAAAGTGCTCAATTAAGTATCTAAGAATTGTCAAATACTTACTAATATCTTCTAAAGTATAACAAGTCTTATGGAGCGCCCCCGAGTAGAACTCGAGGCCTATTATGGCAAAGATGACTATAGCGAAAAGCACCAACAGGCCAATCTGTAGCAACGGGGCCATTGCTTTTATGATGGACTTCAACACAACTTGCAGACCTACACAGGAAAAAAAACATTATTACAACAGTCAAGAGGTTCAAAATTGGCCAGATGGAATGATAAAAAAGGAACAGGATTTTTGCTAAAATTGAAGCACATTTTGTTCATAATATTTCAAGAACATGATATTTATTTAACTTCACTGATAAGGCTTTATGGGGTTAGTAATAGAGTCATTGTTTACTTACAAAAGATCAGATCAGGTAAAGGTAAACATGGTTAATAAACTAGCGGTACACATACTACTAAAAGAAAGATTCATCGCTAGACTGATATGACAAAACAGATAAATTATAGAAATCGTGCACAAGAATCGGGTAAGCTGTTGCATAAAGTTTTCAAAACAAAGGACGCGCGTTATTTAAAGTAACAATGGCATTTAAATATGTTTTTTTTCAACAGTCCTTTTAGAAAATGTTTTGCATTAAAATAATTGCATATGCTTATATTAAATACCTGTCCAGATCACGCATTCGCCTGTTAAAATAGTCCCAAAAAATCGCATCAAATAATTAACACCCACAATCATTTTATCAGGATCAGTTTGTACAATACCTGGGACTATACCCGCCAAAAATTAAATGCAATGGAGGAAGTTATGTACAATTTAGTATGCCTATCATAAAATTAATCTGAGCTGGCACAAAACATTATACTAAAGGTTGCTGAGATGAAAATGTTGAGGCGGTGATGCTGTGTCACGACATGTGACAGAATTATTAGTGTAAGTCTCCGGATATGCGACCTACATTGACCTACATTGAAGGATCGTCCTAAGTTGAACGAGCTTCATGCATATCCTAGAATGCGACCAGCGTTATGTTGACTAGTGTTGGATAAGAAATTCTAACTCAAACTGCAACCTTATCTGGCATGTCAGTGATAAAACGCAATGTGAGAAATTATTAGGACCCTTTAGTTCTATAAAACTATGATTAAAAACAAACTTAAGGAAACGTTACCCCACATTAACAGATAAATTAACATTGGAGTTTCGCTAAAGAATTTCATGGGAAACTTGATGCCGTATTATGCATGCAGTATTTCTTTTCAGAGCACATTATCCAGACAGGTGTCTAACAAGAAAGGCATATGGCATAAACAAATTGCTGAGGAATTTAGATACTTTTATCTCTAAACGGTAAAATTATGCAACAGCCTATACTAAAGGTGCTACTGGTAGCTAATAATTTTCTAAAACTCACTAGGAACGCCCGATACTAATTTAAGGGGCCTCAGCACCCTAATGGCACGCAAGGTCCTGAAGTCGACTTCGGGCGCGACCGGCAGCTGCGTGATGATACTGCCAAACACATATCACTCGGTACTATAGCTTGAACTAGCAACTAGCTTAGAAATAAAACCTCTACGTAGGTCTGTGCTTTGAAAAAAAAAGTTGCAACTTTGATACCCAATGTTGTCGAGTGGGCACTGTTGTTGGTAAACATTTTGAAGGGTAGCAAAAGCACAGACCTAATTGTATTATTTATGAAAATATTTTAAAATGAATCGTCTAGCTTAATTTCTACTATCTAAATATCGTGTATCTAATTAGTCAGATTATTATAAACTAAGTCACACGTTAAGTATTTACGCATTTTATTCTAAATACACCATATTTATTCACACCTAGTATCATTTCTTTAACTAATTTCTTACATATTAAACTTTTATTTTGTAAACCTACGCAATACACAATTATAGCAAATCGTTACTATTATGCAACACGTAGCTTATTCAAAGAACACTTAAACATTTTCCATTAATCAATAAAATATCACACATTTTCTAAGCTGTAACGAATCTCATAAAGTGTGCCGAGAGTTCGACGCTACCTACGTTTTTACTAAAAAATTGAAAGTTCTATTTTCAAAAAAACTAGCGACATTATAGCTACGTTCGAAAAAGGTTCGAAATTCGAAAACATCTAGCGAGAACGTTCTATACAAATAAGGTAGGTATTATGTGAACGGTTCGCCAATTACTGTGAATTACTTGGTATCCGCGAGACGAGCTTGAGCGGGCGCAGCACTCTGAACGAGCGCAGCATCCGCAGGTCAACGTCCACGTTGTATTCGGCGAATATCGTCATCGACCTAGTTTCCGTCATCGAATGTTCAATAAAGTAAACACACTTTTTGACACCTCACTAATTTTTGACGATTTTGACTGGCAATCGATTATAACCAATTTTTGAACCTGATTACTGTTTTCGAATGATATTTGTGTGATTTTCGAGTCTAAGAATTTATAGCATTTTCATTTAATCATGATTAGACTTTGTTTAAACGTAACATATTTTGTTATTAAGAGTTACATTCTCAAAAATAAGTTATGAACATGCCATAATTTTCATCGACTGTCATAATATTTTTTTGATGCTACGAATATTTAAAGAACAATATGTAACTGAAGCATGATAACTTCGTCATCATCCTCTTCAATCTCTTAAAATTAGTTTCTTGCAAAATTAATTCTTAAAACGGCATTGTTCATCACAATTTTCTCAGTATGCCCATTAAATAACATAGCAGCTAGAAGAAATAATAATAAGTTATAATATACTCACCCAGTTACTACAACGAAAAAATCCATGATGTTCCAAATGTTCCTAAGATACGACCCCCTGTGTAAAACAAAACCTAATGCTAAGATTTTTAACGAGGCTTCTACACAAAATATTCCTAAAAAGTACGCCTCGGTCTCTTCCTGTAACAAACAGAAAATAATGAGGTTAATATTCGAATCCGAATATCAATCAATTAAAATAAATTGTCTCTGTTTTTTCTAACATCCCAATCCTTAATTCAAAAAATGTTGGATTATTGTTGTGTTTATAATATATTAGTTTACATTTCATTTTAATTTTTGGACATCATATTATTATTTTTTTGCCAGACAACACACCTCTTGTAATGGTCTCGAAGTAGGGATTCATATCCCTGAGTTACGAGGTACCACACAAGGAAATAGGCCAGGGGCGTCTCCTAGCACACCCAGAAACGAGTCAATTCAGAAAAGATCGTTTCCTGAATTGACCCGACCGGGAATCGAATCCGGGACACTACGGAAATCGAGGCGAGAAACCGTGATACAACGCACTACGCCAATCGTGTGGTCATATTAAAAAGTATGTTCTTAAATCTATTGGCATAGTTTTTGTTAACAACGCCTATGCCAATGTAGTTGACCCGATATTTTGCTGCATGTAGGTTGAATTCGCAGGACCTAAATTAAAGACGTTAATTCATTTTATCGAATTTAATTTCCATATTTATCCATTTCATCAAAGTATTGTAACATCGATGCATCACATAAGCATCACAGTGGTTTTTAATTCAGAAAGCACAGATGGTTATGTAATTATGAGTCAGTAACACTCATGTGCGCTGTCATTTTGTGCTCATCTGTATTTGTGAAAACATGACAAAAGAGTTTAGACGGAGTAAATTAGGTCAAAAGATTTAGGTTTAGTTAAAATTGTGCGAAAGCTTTTTAACCAGTGACTATTAGGGATACAAAAAAATCCTGCCTGGCACCGGAGCTCGTCGGTTCGATTCCACCCATGACAAACATCATGTGGCGAACATTTGTGTTTGTTGTGGGTCTGGGTGTTATTATCTATTAAGTATTTATTTCGATATATTTAAGTATGTTTATCAGTCTATGAGTGTACTATGGGTGTACAAGCTCTGCTCTGTTTGGGGTCAGATGTTCTTGGTGTAATTTGTCCCGGATAATTATTTATTTATTCATTTTATTTTAGTTCAGAATCTGATGAAACGAAAACACCACACATAGATAATAAGTCTGTTTTATCACATTATAGAACTAAACTGGACTGGCCTGTTGACGCAACAGCGCTTAAGGCCGTGGGTTCACACCCCACCCAGAACAAACATGAGTCTGCTCAACATTTGTGTTTTTTTCTGTGACTGGGTATTTGTATCTGTTAAGATGCTTCCTCACTTGGAGCATTTGCCTGTAATGTAACGTTACAGAGTCGAGCATTACATCAATGGGGGAGGAGAACCAAGCATCACAGTGCGCAAACACTAATGTTACAAATTCGAGCATTACGTTGGTGAGGGAAGAACACCTAGCATTACAGCGCGCAACTTGATGATACAATGTGTAATATTTTGATACAACTTCCCTGAAGTTTTGTAGGGCAGTATTGTAATGTAATGTTCAAAATTGAATCTGAAATGTACATTACAGGAAAGTGCTCCAGGTGAGGGACCACCTTTTTCAGAATGTTTGACAGTCCCTGGCACAGTGGCACCAATTGTGCAAGATCTTTGCTTAGTTTTCGGTCAGTAGATCTAGGTGGGAAGTTTGTGTCCCACATTTGATTATATTATTATTTTCACCGAGAAATAAAAGAAATGTCTTCATGATTCCTTCAGTTAAGAGTCTGATACAGCAAAACCACCAATAACAGAATGATAATAAAGTGTTTTATTTCTTACTAGATTCTGTGCTAATACGGTCTTATCGCCGTTCGGCAAATGCTCCTCTAGCGCCAGCACCACGCAGTTTGCGATGATGGTAAGCAGCACCGCGTACTCGAAGGGTGGCCACTCGATGATGAACTTTGTATACCTGGAAATAGAGTATTTGCTGTGTTAATAACCTTTGTATAGCGCAAGGCCGCATTTGCGGTAAGTAGGGCGTGGTGCATACAGAGGAGAGAAATATTGTATGAAGGTGAAAAACTACTACTAATCTATTTCAATGATGTTTTAACACTTTTACTGTTTGTTCAGCTTCTCTAATAGCTACTTATTGAAAAGGTACACCATTTTAGGATTTCCAGGTTATATTTTGGTTGAATCCATCGCGCACCATAAGGTTATGCCTGAATACTTCGTAACAATAGAATACGTACTAGATACGTAAAAGGTATGTTTGACACTCACGAATTGATAATTAACGTTAATTCACGTGCTGGGTATGATTGACTTTAAGAGTCGGATCATACATTTTACAACAGATTTTTTTATTTTTCTCTGGTGTACGAAATATCGCATTAATTTTACTAAGTTTGTACACTTACATGCGCACGCGTCAACCACATTAGAAGTTGAAGTCATCAATATAAAAATTACGCGCCCCTCCACCCCTTTTAAAGAAAAGTAAAGTAATTAGCCTATTACTGTCCCACTGCTGGGCAAAGGCTTGACTTATGGCGTGATAATTAGGGGAAATTCAGTAAATGTTCAATCCACGTTTATTCTCTAGAAAAAGTGTTTGCGAATAATGTTTAATATAAATCGATATGAGTCTTTAAGGAATGTTTTTAAGGAATTTCAATTTTTAACCCTGACTAAAAGAACACAGTGAATATTTTTCTAGAAAGTGTGAAACTAAAAATAATTTGCGTTCACAGTATAAGTATGACTTGTGTGTCTTCGTAAAGTCTTCGAGTTTTATTTTTAGCAAAAGCACTTACGTAACGGGAATTAAGGTTTTTAATAAATTGCCTGAATCAATAAAATCGATAGAGGGTGCACAGTTTAAAAGGAGGCTAAAAGAATGGCTATTGACTAAATGTTTTTGTAATTTAAATGAATAATAATAATTAATAATAATTAATTCGATAATGTATCATGCGCTAAATTTAAATTTCATATACCAATTTTATTAATACTGTATCAAATAATTTAATTTATTTTTACGTCCGAAATGGGCAAGCTGTTGATTCTATCAAGACATATATATTTACAAGAACCATTGTACATAGTTTAACAATAAATAAATATCTTATCTTATCTTATCTAGGCCTCCATCATTGAAATCAAATGAAAATGAAAAGAAAAAATACATGAACGCAATTAAAAAGTAGTGGACCGAGGCATTTCTGGTTACACAAGCCTAACTATTATTTAAAACAAGTTTAGACTTACATTTATATGTCTAGTCATCAACATAAGAAATTAGGCTCATTCATTGAAATAAGCTACTAACAAAGCACGGCATTCTTCAGCGAGCTTTACTGTCGCAGCAACAGTGTTCATAGTTGAACAGGGTTTCTATGTGCACCGACACGCTGTCTAAGGATAATGCACTTATGCACTGCGAGGCAGTAAGTGTCGATTTAATGCACTATTACGAGCTGAACGGCTATTAATCGGGATATTAGTTCGCGACACGTGTCAGACGAAAGGCGGTAACTCTGTTCGCTTCGCTCCAATTGCGTTCTACTATGAGAATGAGGGGCACGTTTCTAAAAAAATCTTTATTACCGCATATGAAAAGCCTCGATACTGTGAGACTGCTGTGACTTTATATAACGCTTACTATGACAGTAAACTATAAATAGCAACATGCCATTTTTAGTTCCATTTTTATTAACTCAAAGAGCAAATACTTAGCTACAGATGCTAGCGAATATCATTGACGAAACTCATGTAATGGGTACTGCTGGCAATTGACATATTTTCTACAAAATCCTCTCTTCGATCTACATTCCCTTCTTTAGCTGAACTAACTCATTTAAAATATAGACAGAAGTGATTTTCTCCTGTATAAAACAACTAGGTATCTAAATCCTCGTCTTTCAACCATGAAAATGGAGGAAATACCTACCTGCAATGAATAAATGCCATCGATAAACAATCGTCAAACATCCGCGAGCAGCGATCTGAATATTTCACGTTGAGTCACGGAAGATATTCGTAATCGTTTAAATTATGTATGTAGGACAGGTCAGGAGAATATTAACCAAAGAATTGCAGCATTGTACCCACCGCTCTGCAACTGTGGAAACTTGCCAGCTCTGGTAAACTGTGATATTTACGCGCGATATAATTTTCAGCTCTTGAACATAACCGCTTTATGAGATAGTCACTTGTGTCTTTAGAGATTGCAAGACTTTTTTAAGCAACGACTCAAGTATTAATTTCATATGAACAGTTTCTGAATCTCTGTTGGGTTTCAAAATATCCTAATATGCGTTATCCTAATGTACTTACAATACCTGGGTCACTTAAGACGAGCCTTAGTCTACCAGTTCACAAAACATTTACCAATTTCATTCTATTTAATTTACACTTCTGGAATGGATATTATGTATTAGTATAGATATAGTAAAACTGATTTATTGAAGTGAGTTTATGATGAAGTAAATCTTTTTCACAAACGCTGCACATTAGCTTTGGTGAGTTTCTTTAAATGACAAGTCAACAATATGATTTTTTGAGTTCACCTAAATGTTTCAAGCGCCAAATATGAAAAAGATCTGACTCAAAGGAAATGTAGTCGTAATCGCCTCCTGGCGCCTTTCGAGAAATTAAAACAAATAGAAACAAATTAATGAAATTTTTAAACATTACTTCGCAGAGAACTACGAAATAACTTAAGTAATTAAGTACTCAGTAAAGTTTTAGCTACAACATGCAAGAAATGCACCTCCGTAGACTCGTTCCGGTCAGCGAATTACGAGATTTACATGAAAACTTAGTGGAGGGAGGTTTAGCTTCCACATCGGAATAATAATGACCACTTCACTTGCCAGAATGCAATTTGTTAATTCAGAAATGATTGTCTTAATTAATGATTGCAAAATTTCAATCCAAAGTCATCTGCTCAGCAAAATAATAATGAGGAGTATTCGGGATATGTAGATAAATGAGGGATATGCGTTGTCTAGCAAGCAACGGCTGTTTTCATCAGCTTTCCATCGCAGCTCTGAATAATGATTTATAGTTTTGCCTCAGCGCGAACAAAAAGTTCCGTGTTTTTGTTCAGGACGGTAACTACCTACGAGTAAATCCAGTTTGAACTCACAGGTCGCCCAGTGTTTTACTTATAACTTGAAATTATGCAGCTGTTTTTAGTAAGACTGTCGCTTGGAGTTCTAGTGACATACTGTGAGATAGCATCATATGTAGGAATTTCTAGTTTTAAAGACATCTTAGAATTTGCTAGTCTAATTTGCGCCAATAATACTCATACATACAGACTTCGCGAGAATAACCGCAATTTTGTCTTTTAGCGGATCGAAAATCAAGCAAAAAAAAAACTAATTACATATACATGTACAAATAACTCTCTCGTCAAATGCCTAATTATTACCGACAGGCTTTCCCTTCAAAACCTATAAAAAAGAATAGGTACATGTTCGTAAATAAACAACAAATATTTAGTACTACGTACAAAAACGCTTGTATGCCCTTGAATGACTGCATTCGTTTATGAATGACGTACATGTGACGTGCATAATGTAGCTGGACGTATGATGACGTCATTGGTAGAGAGGTGAATAGGTAGCTAGTAACGTAGGTTTATACAAACGTTTATACGACACACGTTTACCCGTGATAATTGATACAATCGCTTTTATCAGGGAAAGTAAACCGTATCTGAAGTTCACCAAAACAATATTTAAATAAACTGCTCTTCCTGTAAGCCATTCTGTGGAGCCTGTCCAATTAAGTTATTGTGGTACAGAGGCGTTCACCTAAACCTTTACATAGGGCCACCTTAAGCTGCTGACATAAGACCCATTTTACAATGGTTTTGTAAAGGTTGATGTGAACGCCTCTGTACTTAAAGGTTTTCTTTTCGTGAGAAGTTAGTGTTGTTACTTTAGCATAAAGCTCAAGACAGACAGCCGACGGGGCGCGGCGGGACGGGACGGCGGCGGGACGCTGGCGTGGCGGCAGTGGTCGCACTGGGGGGGTGCGATCACGTCCTCTTTCCGTCGCGCCCCGTCACGCCGACCATGGCGCGACTCGAGCATTTTCAAAAAGATGTCGAGTGATTCCATCCATTTTGTTATTAAATACAAAATTGCATCGACGCTCCGTCCCGCCCGACGCGATGTGATCACCTCCCGCCGGCAGTGTGACTACTACTTACGTAATTCAAACAACACAAAGCTTCGCGTCCCGTCGCGCCCCGCCCGCGCCGCGCTCGCGTCCTGCCCCGCCGCGTGTGGGTTGTATTCCCGCTCGGCGCGACGGTGGCGTAGCGCGACGGTTAACGTCGCGCCGGGCGGGACGGCTCTGTGTGGCGGCTTCCGTAATGTCTAGTATATTACAACTGGTCAGCGTCACGTCGCCGTCCCGTCACGCCGCGCCCCGTCGGCTGTCTGTCTTGAGCTTTAGTACTGATTGGGTGTAAGTGTTACGTCGCCGAGCGAGCGTGCCGCGGCAGCGGCCAGCGAGTGCGAAAACCGAATTTTCAGCCAATTAACATAAGTGGCATAAAAGAAATGTTCTTGAGAATACTTCTTACAAAAGCCAAACATTAATAAAGCAATAATAATACTTGATTTGATGTTCTATGATATTCAAATTCAAATTCAAATTCAAATCATTTATTGCATGTCACATTACAGTTTAGGTATGGTGGTAGTACAGGTAAGGTTAACATGTGAATATTCTAAGAAATGGATTTTATTTGTAACAAAAATCTATGCTTAAATTTTCTGCGTATTGATTATTCAAGGAAATGTTAATACTAGAAACAATTTTGACGACCGACTTGGTGGAATGGTTAAGAAGTTGGCTACTACACCAGAGGTCGCGGGTTCGATCCCCGCACAGTACAAACATTTGTGTGCATGAACATGTCTGTTTGTACTGGTCTGGGTGTCTCCTATGTATAATAAGTATGTATTTACAAAAGAAAATGTATTTAAGTATGTATGATGACCGACTTGGTGTAATGGTTAAGAAGTTGGCTACTACACCAGAGGTCGCGGGTTCGATCCCCGCACAGTACAAACATTTGTGTGCATGAACATGTCTGTTTGTACTGGTCTGGGTGTCTCCTATGTATAATAAGTATGTATTTACAAAAGAAAATGTATTTAAGTATGTTTATCCGTTGTCTAGTATCCCATAACACAAGCTTTAATTAGCTTACTTTGGGGCTAGATGGCGCTGTGTGGAAATAATGTCCAGGGATATTTATTTATTTATTTATTTATTTATCCGTTGTCTAGTATCCCATAACACAAGCTTTAATTAGCTTACTTTGGGGCTAGATGGCGCTGTGTGGAATAATGTCCAGGGATATTTATTTATTATTTATTTTAATTTATGTGAAATGAAATTCTATGAATCGATTTTCTATAAAACAGTGTACAACCGTTACATCTGTGCACCATTCGCAAGCCAATTTTCAGTAGCGTGATAGACAAAAAACACGTCAAATAATACCCAGGGGCTTTATTACAATCTCATAAATCCATGCCGGTAATTCCTTAAACTGATGGCAACGAGCGAGATCTCGTCAGTAAATATCCAGCCTGGAAGATGCTCTAGTACCAGGTAACAGCTGACTGGCCGGAAATGAAAGATCACAAAGTCACTTTAGGGAATTAACTGGACAAGTAATAATTACCTATAAGTAATTGACGACCGACTTGGTGTAATGGTTAAGAAGTTGGCTACTACACCAGAGGTCGCGGGTTCGATCCCCGCACAGTACAAACATTTGTGTGCATGAACATGTCTGTTTGTACTGGTCTGGGTGTCTCCTATGTATAATAAGTATGTATTTACAAAAGAAAATGTATTTAAGTATGTTTATCCGTTGTCTAGTATCCCATAACACAAGCTTTAATTAGCTTACTTTGGGGCTAGATGGCGCTGTGTGATGAAACTGCATTATTATGCAGGTGCGACGTAATTGGCATCTGGTTGTTTATATTTGTCGTATCCTACGCGGTGAATCTGAGTGTCACCAGTTGTTGACCCGTGTATGCAGATTTTTTGTGCCTAACAATTATACGAGTAGTCACAACTTACTGGCGGTGCCTACTACCAGAACTCAGGCTTGCCGTTTCTCACCTTTCATACGTGGGCTCAACGATCTGAACCTCCTTCTGTCAACGGTACCATGTGATGTATTTGCTGACGAGCCCCACGTTATTGTCAATGTGTGCCTCAAATTTTGTGAAGGCCGTTATAAATTATAACTATTGTTAACTGTGTAGTCATAGTCATAGTCATATCATTTATTGCTCCATGTAGGTTTACAAGATCTTAAATGTAGAACACCAGTACTGAAACATGAACCCCGTAGGGGCACTGCAAAAATGCCGTTGAGCACCTTCTCTCTCAACAAATAAAGTTATCAATACTTAACATCTTATTATATAACTAGTATCAATAACATCTTTTTATAAAACATCTTTTTATATAACATATTTTGTTGTATTAGGTACAAACATCGTGACAAATATGAAGTTTTAGGATTAAAATTACATTTTCAGTTTGAAGTACTCCTGCATACTGTAAATACATTTGGACAGCAATAGTTCTTTAAGGCTTCTACAGAAAACAGTCTTTCTCAATATCCTTCAAAAAGGAAGGCAGCCTATTATAGACTTTGATGGCCATATAATACGCACCATTTCGGACTATGTTCAATTTTGTGTCAGGTAGTACTAGTTTATTTTGGTTTCTTAATTTGCGTGGCTTTGAATAGTGATCTTTAGCTTTTGTAAACATTGTCGGATTTCCGCGAATTAACTTGCAAAGTTCTAAAATATAAATGGAAGTTAATGTTAACATTTTTAACGAAATGAAATATAGTCTACAGCTTTCGAGATTGGGTATATTTGTTAAGATTCTTGGGCATCGTTTTTGAAGAATAAAAAGGTCATGAGCTTTCGTGCAACTACCCCATAAGATAATGCCGTAACTCAGCCATGCATGAGCATAGGCGTAGTATGCGGCCAAACCTGTTAAATTATCATTATTTTATAACTGTTTTTATTCAAATTGTACAATGCCCTGGTATTGCTGATAAGTTGTGCAATTTTTTTACTTCAATAAATAAATGAATAAAAATAAAAATAAATAAATAATTTAGTTTTTTGGGTTTTGTTGTAATTTGCCTATAAGATAGCAAAGACCATTGCAACTATCTACCGTTCCGTTCAGAAAATGTCTACCGTTTTGACTGTGATGTTTTTGTATGTCTTTTATATTTATTGCTCCGTATGACTTCTTCTATCTATTTAAACAATTAACGATTTTTTAGTTGGCTGGGACTTCCTGAAAAGTAATCGGTTATAATTATGCAGATTAGTTTTTTTGTTCAACTGTGGAAATGACGCTTTCATAATTAGCTGACATATTTTTCGCTAAAGTACAAATGCTTTAGATCATGACTTTCTGCAATATATTATCTTATGTTTCCCCGCACTTTCAAAAATCAATAAATGTATGAAAACTACGAATTTTTGAACGCGTATAACTAGGCTTGTAGCAACCCTACGACTTTTGTTCCGCAATAACTATTGCTCCGTATGTCTAGCTCTAACAATACATACTACTTTTTTTGTTGGCCGGTACTTTCAGAAAAGGCCCAAAAAAATTATCTCCTTTCTGAACAAACGATATCTCCGTTTACGTGACGGAAACTCTTGGTAGACAGTGGTACAGATAAATATACTCGTAAGAAAGTACAGCGCACATTGACAACTCAAGCTACAAATTGTGAACGCGTTGTGTCTCTTGTATCTCTTACGAAGATATCTATCAATAGAGATATAGATAAGATAAGATAAGATAAAACTCCATTGCATGATTAGTTCATGATCAGATACACAGTGGTTGGTTTAACTGGTTAATTATTAAATTGGTTATAGTCATCAAAATTGGCAGCAGCGCACTGTTGTAAACTGTTCACTGCTAAACATAGCCCTTGTCCACTAGCTCCCAGCCGACAAATAGCCGGTTGCCTGGATGTTCTGTAATGTCATTTGAACATGTATTATATTGAATGGTTACTAATACATCGACCTTCCGAAAATTGAAATTATCAAATGACATCGAATGTGGTTAAATAGAGAATTCACTATCGAATAGTTATTTTATCTAAAATCAATATGTTTCACAGCCCTTTAAATTTTTTTCTTGACATTATATTTCGACATGTAAAGGTAAGTATATCAACTAATACTGACCTCCGAATAGGATTTTCGTTGGATAATATGAAGAGCGAGCTGGGCCCCGGAGCAGCGGGCTGGTGCGCGCCGCCCATGGTATCAGCTGGCGCAGCGCGAGCCTGCGCGCCCGCCGCCTCCTGCGCTGCCGCCAACCTGTAATACAATAGTGTCACACGTTAAGGCGAGAACTCAAGCCAAAAACAAAAACTCCGTCTTGGTCAAAGGCCTGCTGCCTACCGGACACCGACTCAAACAATAACAATAATTGTACCTACATTATATTATCGTATAAGTTTTAGAAGAATACGCAATTATTTCTTTACTTTTTAGTGCTTTGTTTTGGAATAGTTTTTATTGAAGTTGTTTTTTTTTGTTAAGTTAATTTGTATTTTTAGCATTTAACAATGCAGTGATGTCCACACGAAGATAGACACCAGAAAAAATTGACCTGGCTCCTGCTCGTAACCCGCTTGAGGCCCTAGGATCAGGTCGATTTTTTCTAGTTTCCATCTTTATTTTGTTGAATTTGTCGTAGCATAGGAATTTAAAAAATCTTGAAGAAGGGTCTTTGTAAAACTTGAATTTGCTTGTCTCCTAAACTATAAGTGTGATCGTTTTAGTTTTTACAAGAAAATATAGGCCATCAAGTCTTCCTTAACCTGTACATTGGGTTTTTAAAAATACCTCTTGTGCCCCAAGAAAATAACATTTTTAGTGTTTTGTTGAGAGCGTCCTCGCGTGCGGGTGTCTGCGGGGGCGACGGGCAGTACTGCTCCGGTATATCAGAGGGAGACAGAAATTCGACGAACACATGGGCCTTAATCCGTCGTTAGGTCATTTATTAATTTTTATTCAATAAATGAGTCTTATCTAAATGAGTCAAATTACAAAAGTCGTTGAAACAGATTTATCCAATGACACTATCGAACTGAGAGCCATGTGCGAGTTTATTCAATCACACGCATCGAGAGCGTAAACGCAGATTTGCACAGAAAAATAAATGTATCATACAAAAGTCACCCCCAATGCCATACAAAATTCCTTTTACGCACTCGACGAATGTGTGTCGATCGAGAAAAACTCTTGGCACTCAGGAGAGTGCGCTTCGCCGCTAAACGGTTCGTTGACAGAATCCATTCGCCAGTGCATGGTTGGCCGGATGAACTGTTCACCAAAAATGGTAGGTATTACGTCTCGCCGATGATATGAGGCTTTATTTCCGTGAACAGAACAGCTGTTCAGGGGTAATTCGTTGAATATAACGGGACTGCAGGAGAGTCACAGCAAGCATCCTATGTTGAGTATCTTGTCATTGCCTTGAACACAGATTACTTAATAGTTACTAGGCAACAGATAAATCACATTCACATCCATAGACAAATTTCAATTTTCTTAATCCTAAATGCGTGCTGTCATGTGGCAGACATAAATTGCCAGGGCCACCTCTTTCGATATAGATGTCAGTAGTCAGTACTTACAGTACGTCTCATCGCGTCGTCATTGCGTCAGTTCAACTGCAAAATTCGCGTACAAATGCTCTACGCGTCTGTTGACCACCAACTGCCAAATGAGTCATGGAATACCCGGCGGCTGTCAGGTGATTATCGCGCGCAAATTCATGGAGTGACAGAGGCCTGCCTTGAATACGCATGTCGTGTTGCGATAGCTACCGGTAATGAAGGATTGCCGTTACTTTTTTAATAGTTTCCCGTGATTCAGCTCAGACCACGTTTTGACCAACCCAAGCGAAATCTAGTGATGTCTTGATCAAACATCTCTGAGCTTCACTGACATAAGTTGATGTCAGTTGCTAAGCCTAGTTTGGAGGCCTGGCTCCAGTAGACCGGCTGCGAAGTATAGGAGTGCGTCCTGATTAAGGCGCCTTACTTGATAAAATCTATCGGTAAGATTTAGCATGTACCTACCAGCCTTACATACACCTCTCCAATAATCCAATTAGGTAAGCCCGCGTGTTGCATTGTGACTCGTGATCCTATAGTTGAGAAAAAGCCCATATAGTGAGGGGCATAAAGCTGCATTTGGTTTGTGATTTTGTTCTGTGGAAGCACGAGGGAAAGTCCAGTCCTTTTTGGGCATCTAACATGTAGACATCGAATTTCAAAACATCAGTAAATACCATGTTGGCTTAACTCAATTCCATTGCTATTCTCAGAAATAGTGTTAAGCTCTACCTGCCCCAATCTAAGTGTTGATAACAATGTTTCGGTTCGGTGTGGTAATGCTATAATTGATTATGGTTACCGCGATGCTAATCAGAGGGAGGAGCATAACCTTGACGGTTTCTATTGCGAGTGTATTGAACTCACATTATTCTGAATAATTTCGCAGTTTTAAATAGCTGCCTTACGTATCTGTGTGCTACTCGTATCTGTGCGCTACTCGTATCTGTGCGCTACTCGTATCTGTGCGCTACTCGTATCTGTGCGCTACTCGTATCTGTGCGCTACTCGTATCTGTGCGCTACTCGTACCTGTGCGCAACTGTGCACTTTCCAGTCTAGTCTCACACAAGACAAACATTCATGTGATGAACATTTGACGCTACCGCTTCACCAGGGGCTGATATACATTGAAATGAAACAACTTTACGGATATATAAAACGTAAACGTAATAATACTGCAAATGTTAATAAGAACTGCTGCTAATGTTTTGTAGTCAACTGAATATATACACACATCAAAAGTGTCTAGGGATCAACATATATTTTTGCAATAACTTTTCTCCTGATTGATATTAATTAAAATTTTCTTTAAGGATTCATCAAATGAAGTGTTTTCGTTTGTCTACAGTAACGATAAACCAAGTCACCTTTGCATTAATAAAGAAATTTGCCATATTCCTAATAAAGGGATTTTTGACATTTGAACCACTAACATTAAACTTCGAAAAAAGACTGAAATAACAGTTTTCTTTAAAATTTTATTGGGTAACTTAAACAATTAATTATCCGTGTTTCTACCGCGAACACTAACAACACAAGAACATCGGTTTGGCATACTCAAAATGAGTTCATCCAAATCACGCTGTGGAATGGCCGCCTATGTTCGTTGCAACAACAAAAAAAGGTCTTCTTGCGACTGGATACCCTCCATATTCGGCAGAGCTCTTCTCTGTAGCATATCCCATGCATGCTCAATCGGGTTCAAGTCTAGCGACTGAGCAGGCCAGGGCAGGACATTGATGTTAGCTGCGGCGAGAGTCTGTCTTACAACTCTACGGTCGTGCATTATCATGCATTAACTGAAATAAGGGACCGATTTGCACTTGTAGAGGAACGATGACGTCTGATACAATCGTCTCAGCATAAATTTGAGCGTTGAGGTTGCCTCTGATCCAAATCAACTCAGTTCTTCCGCCGATCCAAATACCCGCCCATACCATGATGGTTCCACCACTATAAGGATGGACTTCCTGGCAGGATTTTAATCGCTGTTGGCGTCCAGGGGTTCTCCAGTGTCGTATACGTCTTGTATCCGGTCTCATACCAAAACGAGACTCATCAGAAAAGCACACGAAACGCCATTGTTCTTCTGCCCAATTTCTGTGTTCAAGAGCCCATTGATATCGAATCCTACGATTGTGCATTGCTATAGGTGGTACCCTTAGCGGTCTTCGGGAATGAAGGTTCACTTCATGCAAGCGGTTTCTGACTGTTTGGTCGCTAATTAAGTTCCCTGAAGAGTGATGAAGCCTCACGGCTAACATCATGGCGGTTATTGTTGGAGCTCTTCGAGTTGTGATTTGAATGTATCGGTCTTGTCTCCGTGTGGTGCAGCGATACCGTCCTCCATGGCGCTCAGCCACGGTACCAGTGCTTCGGTAACGTGTCCAAAGTCGACTGATAACACTCTGACTTGTATTCAGAGCTAAAGCCACAGTACGTTGCCGGGAACCAGCTTCTATCATTCCCACGGCTCTGAGCATTTCTTCCCTGCTTAAATGACGTCGCCGCTCCATAATAACGTTGGTTTTAATCAGTAGTAGGGAAACAGTAGCCCTAATAATGTCTTCATTGCGTTGTATGTTTTTATAGGGAAAATATTGACAGCTGATTTTCATCTTTTACTCGAATTTGATTGACAGTTCCTGTTTCAAATTATGAAATGCACCAAAAAGGATCCATATAAATTTATAAAATCATAAATTTATTACAAAGCCATATCTCAATCTCAAGAAATGCGCATAAAAATGCTTGATCCCTAGACACTTTTGATGTGTGTATTTTCAGATATTCTAAACTAATATTATACAGAGGAATAATTTGTTTGTTTGTTTGTAATGAATACTAGGTTTCAAAACAACAGGACCGATTTTAAAAGTTCATTTACCAATTTAAACACGACACGGTTGGCGTAGTGCGTTGTAGCACGGTTTCTCGCCTCGATTTCCGTAGTGTCCCGGGTTCGATTCCCGGTCGGGTCAATTTAGGAAACGATCTTTTGTGAATTGACTCGGGTCTGGGTGTGCTAAGAGACGCCCCTAGCTTATTTCCTTGTGTGGTACCTCGTAACTCAGGGATATGAATCCCTACTTCGAGACCATTACAAGAGGTGTGTTGTCTGGCGCATATTTATTTATTTGTATTTATATTAAAGCTACATTATCAACGACAGTGAAGCGAAATAGGCTATCTACACACATCAAAAGTGTCTAGGGATCAACATATATTTTTGCAATAACTTTTCTCCTGATTGATATTAATTAAAATTTTCTTTAAGGATTCATCAAATAAAGTGTTTTCGTTTGTCTACAGTAACGATAAACCAAGTCACCTTTGCATTAATAAAGAAATTTGCCATTTTCCTAATAAAGGGATTTTTGACATTTGAACCACTAACATTAAAGTTCGAAAAAAAGACTGAAATAACAGTTTTCTTTAAAATTTAATTGGGTAACTTAAACAATTAATAATCCGTGTTTCTACCGCGAACACTAACAACACAAGAACATCGGTTTGGCACACTCAAAATGAGTTCATCCAAATCACGCTGTGGAATGGCCGCCCATGTTCGTTGCAACAACAAAAAAAGGTCTTCTTGCGACTGGATACCCTCCATATTCGGCAGAGCTCTTCTCTGTAGCATATCCCATGCATGCTCAATCGGGTTCAAGTCTAGCGACTGAGCAGGCCAGGGCAGGACATTGATGTTAGCTGCGGCGAGAGTCTGTCTTACAACTCTTGCGGTGTGCGGTCGTGCATTATCATGCATTAACTGAAATAAGGGACCGATTTGCACTTGTAGAGGAACGATGACGTCTGATACAATCGTCTCAGCATAAATTTGAGCGTTGAGGTTGCCTCTGATCCAAATCAACTCAGTTCTTCCGCCGATCCAAATACCCGCGCATACCATGATGGTTCCACCACTATAAGGATGGGCTTCCTGGCAGGATTTTAATCGCTGTTGGCGTCCAGGGGTTCTCCAGTGTCGTATACGTCTTGTATCCGGTCTCATACCAAAACGAGACTCATCAGAAAAGCACACGAAACGCCATTGTTCTTCTGCCCAATTTCTGTGTTCAAGAGCCCATTGATATCGAATCCTACGATTGTGCATTGCTATAGGTGGTACCCTTAGCGGTCTTCGGGAACGTCATCGTTCCTCTACAAGTGCAAATCGGTCCCTTATTTCAGTTAATGCACGACCGCACACCGCAAGAGTTGTAAGACAGACTCTCGCCGCAGCTAACATCAATGTCCTGCCCTGGCCTGCTCAGTCGCCAGACTTGAACCCGATTGAGCATGCATGGGATATGCTACAGAGAAGAGCTCTGCCGAATATGGAGGGTATCCAGTCGCAAGAAGACCTTTTTTTGTTGTTGCAACGAACATGGGCGGCCATTCCACAGCGTGATTTGGATGAACTCATTTTGAGTATGCCAAACCGATGTTCTTGTGTTGTTAGTGTTCGCGGTAGAAACACGGATTATTAATTGTTTAAGTTACCCAATTAAATTTTAAAGAAAACTGTTATTTCAGTCTTTTTTTCGAACTTTAATGTTAGTGGTTCAAATGTCAAAAATCCCTTTATTAGGAAAATGGCAAATTTCTTTATTAATGCAAAGGTGACTTGGTTTATCGTTACTGTAGACAAACGAAAACACTTTATTTGATGAATCCTTAAAGAAAATTTTAATTAATATCAATCAGGAGAAAAGTTATTGCAAAAATATATGTTGATCCCTAGACACTTTTGATGTGTGTATATTTAGGCTATATTGTGACAGGAGAAACTGACAGCTAGTTAAAAAAAACAAGGCAGGAAATACGTTGGCTGAACTGGTCATTAACAGCCAGTAAAACATCAATGTGTGCAGGCTCGTTCAAGAACAAAAGCTGCGACATGATGACGTCAAACCATTAACACAACCTTCATTAACTAAATGCCGTCTGTAACCCCGTCTGTCCTTGGATACGATATTTACATAGTAGATCAGTTCTAACCACTGATCGACAGCAAAAAGCTATGGGGGCAGGTTCCTACGAAGCTAGGTATTCTAAATTTGAATCAAATCACTATCAGTTTAGATTTTATAGTCCTTGAACAGTGGAGCACTTTCATGTTAAAAGGTCCATGACCTATTACGGCATTCGTCAGTGATCCGTCTCAGCATCAGCGAGTAGGTATTGTTTAAAAACCAAATAAATATAAAATGCATATTGGTTTGACGACCCGTTCAACTAAGTGGTATTGAGCGCCGGTTGAAATGCAAAGGATTGCGGGTTAGTCCGTTGCTGAAACAGAAATGTTTGGTGCGTTTCTACTATTTTTTTGTATGGTTTCCATAACACGTGGACAAACCTTACTTAAATTTTGATTTAATTGTTGTTGTTTTCATTTAAAGGTTTAACTAAACCTGAGTAATTTTTTTCGCACTGACTCTAATTTCTTTGTTTTTAATGGCTGACTCGCAGAGATTACCTTTTGTCATTCATTGTACTATTAATTTACGCTCACGGCTACCTATATCCTAACATAGTGTTGCTAGAAGCAAGTGAGTTGCCTCCTTGGCAACAGACCACTCACACACAGTGAACAACAGTGAACACTCAGATTCCCACTTTTCGCCAAGCTTGGTATGTGGCTAGCCTTTCGGCGTTAACTGGGTTGCTTTGATTTTCTATCGGTGTTTATGTGAGTTGATCGCACATTTAACAATGAACACGAATATGGTTCTGGCCAGATTTGAAACCGGGAGATGGAGTGATTAGGCCACGACGCCGTCAATAAAGAATTAAATAAATCCAAAAAGATGTTAACATTAAAATTATGATCACAAATGTGTAGAAGAATAATGTAGGTCAGTGCCTCACACCTAGCGACAGCAAAAAGGGTAGGGGGATGGATGCATTAGAATAATTAACCAGGGAAAGTTACTGCAGAGTTTGAACGTGCTTCGTAACCATGCATTCATTGTTCTCATTGCTATTGACTTCTTTGCGAGGTGCTAAGAGAAAACTGGATTAAAACTCGTAGTATAGAACGTTATTTAATCACAATCTGTACTTGAGCATCTAGTGTCGTTTCTGATTGAACTGATGTTTTGAAATTCGATGTCTAAAGGTGAGTATACTAGTAGATTAGACCATTTGCTAGAGCATTTCATTGTAATTTACCGTTTTTCGAAAGGCACAGTGCAGGCAAAATGATCAGTTTTCTATTCAAAAACGACAAATGTTCAATGTTCTGATACAAGTTAAAGCTCAAACCTATTAGCAACTTTAGTGTTATTCAAGACTAGGCCAAATTCAGGGGACTAGGTTGTAAATTTTAATTCTTACCGCTTTGAGGAGTCTCCTTTGAAATTGTGTTGTCTGGCGCACACCTTTGAAATGTATGCGCCAGACACACCACTTGTCATGGTCTCGAAGCAAGGATAAATATCGTTGTGTTACGAGGTACCAGACATAGTATTAAACCAGGGGCATCTTCCAGGATACTCAGACCCGAGTCCATTTTGAAAAGATCGTTTGTTGAATTTAGCCGACCGGGAATCGCACCTGGGACACCACGCAATCTAAGGCGAGAAACCTTGTAACGTGACGTCGTCAGTTAATGCCTTAGTACCTATTATTATACTTGTAAGCACCTTGGGTTTAGTCTGTAAGCGTGCAAGTGTTTTAAATTAATAAATAAATGAATATGCAACTATCTTCGTATTTGCCTCAGACGCTTTTAGTAGAAATTTTGCACAGTTTAGGTTCAGATTAGAGTCAAATGTGCCAAAAAAAGCATCTTCATTGAACCATATTCCCACTTTAGAATTTATTTCATTTACATAATAAATAAAGTCATTTGGTGTAAGTTCCTACTAACCTTTTGGATTATAACTCTTAAACCTACACTAAATGATTTGGATTTTATTAATTTAATAGAAACCTTCATTTCCATTTTTCTATCAATTAAAGAAATACTTTCCACGCTGAAACTTATATCAAATAGCTACCTGTTGTTTTAAAGTACAAATTTTTAACAATAAACAGGGGTGCGTAGTAACGTGAATATTTCGTCGTTGAAGAACACTACCTTCGTCCACCACCGTCACCTTCACCTTTCGAAGTTGATGTTGATTTTTTGTATTCTAATAATCATATTGTATTGTACAAAATACATGAAACCTATTTACAACATAAAACGTTTTGTGTACTTTCTACCCTTAAAGATTCACGGAACTTCGTAAATTAGTACCGGAGTAGGGCCCAGGTTGGCATGTGTACCTTCTTTTAATATGCCACAATACTTTCGATAGCAAAGTGACCCCGACATTAAGATAAGATAAGAGAAGAAACTCTTTATTGCACATCAAACAAAGTAGTTACAAATAAGTAATAAACTTAAATCCTAATGTACAATTTAGACGGTCTTATTGCTTGAAACAATCTCTTCCAGACATCCTACAGGTATAGGAAAGATGATAGAAAGGGTGAGCAAGTGCATAAATACTAAAGGAATGAAATAAATAATCAATATTTACATACCATATACATAAACATATATAAAATACAAATAATATACCTACACAGATACCTAAATAACAAAAATTAAAAAAATACATATGGACACATACATTATGGAATAACCAAAGTGACAAACAATAAAATAAAACAACAAGAATTAAAATAGCAGAAAAAATAACACTGCTAGAAGAAACAGAGAAGATGCGTTAAAGTGTCAGAAAGTGTGCTTTAACCCTCGTTTTGAAAATGGAAAAGGATTGGGACTGTCTGATGGAAAGAGGTAAGGAGTTCCATAAGCGTACGGACTGCACAGTAAATGATTTCGTATAGCTATGCGAGTAATGGAGAGGAAATGTAAGGACATTGTGTGTATAGCAATTCTGATTTCTGTACCGTCTATCAAAGCTCAAGTGTACGAGCTTTGATAGACTATACACACGCGCGTGCGGTACGTAGTATGCAAGTTCAAAGCAATGAGAGGTCAACTTATGCCGACAGTGTCACAACAACTGGTAAACTGTATGTGAACAGATTAAATAGAGAATGGACATACGTGTGGGAATGTAGGTCAGTGCCCGCACCTCGCAACATTAAGGTAAGTCAAGATGGATATTATAGGTGCATTAGGCGAATTAATACTAAGGAGTTCAGAAACGTGTTGAATGTGGGTACTACGACGTGTATTGTTATCATTGCCAACAATGAGTGATACAAATTAGTAAGTTTAATCCACTGACATCACACAAGTTCCCCTAATCCACGTTCACATAACACAAAAGCCTTTTAATTTAATGTTTTAGGAGGAAGACAGCGATAAAAATTAAAGCAACCTGGATAACAGGGGAATGCTCATTGCTCATCACCTACCACGGTGTGTTCTAATACACTTGGTGAAAAGTGGACTTCTTTGTGCTCCGTTCACCATGACGGCAACAGTGAATTTGCCTCTGATGACGACTAGGTATATCCAAAACTGCCCGTTTGGGATATACTCGTACCTACCTAGTCGTGATCGTAAGTATGTTTTAAGATTTTGCCTAAATCGTTGGCACTCTTTAATTTGAAGTTACAAAATTAAAGATGGCCATTTCAGTTTAGATAGTAGATTACATTAAATTTTAATTTGCTAAAGTGGTAAACTAAGAGAATTAGTTAACTAATAGAATGTACTTAAGGCTATGCTGTCCCAAATTGTCAATATTTGATCGACTTTGTTTGAAGATAACTACTAAATTAAAAGATTTTTGAGCAAATAAACAATTGTACTAGTAGGTCAGTGTCTTTAACTAAGGCGACAACTTTTGCAAAACACGATATAGCTTATTTTCACCGATAAAAAAAACACAATGAAGTACGTCGACGATTTTTTGGTTTTTCTCTTAATTATTCATTATTAACATTTTGCACTTAAAAAAATATATATATATACGAGTAGATAGGTCTTTTTATATTCTAGGTCAACAACTTTTTTTTTTTTATTTGTCTAATGTTATTTAATAATAAATTCACTACACGAAAACATAAGGTAGAACTAATCAGTGGCCAACCGAATGCTCTTTCGGACGGCCGACTAAATCCCAGCCTTAAGTCTATTTTAGTTTGTAAGTTATCTATGTGTATTGCAATGCTGGTAGTCCAGGTAGGCCTGGGCTCATGTTATACATTCTATTTTAATTTAAAGATTGTATGTACCATCATGAAGCAATTACGGACTATGACTATGATGTAGATAGAAAAGCCTGCGCAGACGAAGGACTACTGTCCGCGAAGATGAACAAAGTAAGCTCCGTGAATAAAAAGCCCGCTTAGGACTTACCATGTCATGGACTCGACTCGACGCACACGATGTGCGATCATTGTTGTCCAGAAATTTAGTGAAGCGCACGGTATGGAGGCAAATTTTCTGACATTACGTTGTGTTGTAATTTTCATGAAATTGAAGAAAAAGAGAAGACGTTTCAAAATATAATACTGTGTCCAACCTCAACGCAAAATAAAGTCCGCTGTGTGCGTTGCTGCTGATAGTTCGTTAGTTCTATTTTTTTCTCGGACTCCCGCGTACTTTTGTCCGCTCCGGTCCGTCGGCGTCCGTGGCAGAATTCTTGTACGGCGTACTTTCAATCCTCCGTGTGCGTTGTTCGATACAGTTTGTAACGGATCCATATTGACAGATAAAAAAGTACGTCGCGGATAGTCCCTCGTCTGCGCAGGCCTTAAAGGGCGAATCTAATTGTGGACAACCCAGTTGACTATCATTTAATTGGCTGTATACATTTGGAACAACAAATTGAATAGACGTGCAGATGTAGGTCACCATGTGAGGAGAAAGTAAGCTGAAATGGGTTTGTAAATTGAACTATTACTATTAAACGGATTATGTAAATCTAGTAAAAACCACAAAAATGTGATATAGCACCTTTTGCACCATAACATTATGATTGATATACGAGCGTCGTAACCTAGTGGTTAAGCACTCCAACTCGGATCGCGGATCGTGTGGTCCCGAGTTCAAATCTGGCCAGAACCAAAATCTTTGTGTTCATTGTTTAATTTCCGACTAACTCTCCGGTGATGGAAAATATCGATAAAAACCAAATCAACCCGGATAGCGGCGAAAGGCTCACTACCTACCACGTTGGGTTCTAATACCATTAGTGAAAAGTGGGCTTCTGGGTGTTCCGTTCACCATGACGGCCTCTGACTACCCCGTTTGGAATAAAGTCGTGATGGTATGTATGATATACGATACCTTCCTATGAAGATCAAAACTGTATACTCATACTTTGTATTCACGTACGGTACGGATTTTTGTCCATTCTGTACGCGATAAATATCATCTCAATATCATAAAAGTGTTTTATTTTTGGAGATTTTACTAACAACTGTGATTTAATGATAAGGTTCATGCACATCCTACATTCCTACTGTTACAATGAAATTAATTACTTAATTAAATGGCAACATTAAAAAATGTCATGTCATCGAAACTGCTATGTGAGACAAAACTGTCAAACCTATGAAATAAGTTATAACGGCTCTTACCAATCAGATGATTTTGAACATTAATAAAACAACACGATATCGTTTAGTTCAGTTTTTCAGTTAGTTTAGAATAGTATACGTAGGTCACACTATAAGTTTTTCGTAACTCAAAAAAACAACATGTTATAACCAAAATATTATTATTATTTATTGCTTTTCAAAATACTCTCCTTTACATTTTAAACAGTTTTCATGCGATCGAACCATTTTTTAAAACAGGAGGACCACAGATCTGAAGGCATGTTTTATACGTGCTGATTGAACGCCATCACTGCCTCTTCGGAGATGGTAAAAGTGAAACCTCTCATCAAATCATTGATTTAGGGAAAAATACAGAAATCACAGGGTGCTAGGTGGGGGCTATGCGCAGGATGGGTGACGAGTTGTACTTCTTCGGAAGCTAAAAATGACTTTGTTTTGTTGGCCGTGTGTGAAGAAGCGTTGTCATGATGTAAGAGAACGCGGCTTTTGGGTCGTCTTTCGCGAACTTTTTTTAACACCCTGGGTAAACAAATGGTAGAATACGTCATTAACACTCTTTTGATCTTCAAGTGGAATTGTACAGATGGGACCCGTAGCTGAGAAAAAAAACGTGATAATTTTTTTACCAACGTTTATTTCCTGCCTCACTTTTGTTGGCCTGTTCTCATTTTCAAACACCCATTCACAACATTGCTGTTTTTTTTCGAGTTCAAAACAATAAATCCACGTTTTGTCTCCTGTGACAATGTCATAAACCGCATTAGAATGTCCGTGGTCAGCTCATGAGGGATCCAACGACAGCAAAGTTTCCGAACTTTCAATTCTTCGTGTATTTTTTTTTGAATTTGGCTCATACCAATCCCCAATAGTCCTCAAATTGTCTCATAGGTAATCCGCGGGTTTTCTTCAATTAGCCGCATAACAGTAGCCACATCATTTTCATGGACGGCAGTTGAAGGCCGCCCTCCACGAAATTTGTCATGTAAAGAAACTCGACCTCTCTCAAATTCAGCAAACCATCGCCTCACGGTGCTCAAACAAGGTGCTTCTCTTCCAAAAGCATTTTAAAGACGAGCGGCACAGTCTTGCGGAGAGAGAGAACTTTTAAAATCATAAAAAATCATCGCTCAGAAATCTTTTCGACTTAATTCCATTTTCGTTGCGTACGTAGAACTTTGATGTGTGATAAAAAACAATTGACAAATGATTTCCCGCCAATTGTTTTTTTTTATTACTAAGAAGGTTGCAACGTTTAAAAAAATATAACATTCGAAATTCAAATAGTTCCGATTAGCTAGAAGTGCAAAACTTTCAGTGTGCCCCATGTACATATTTATACCCTATGTTGTTTCCAAAACGTTTGCTTATGATCCAAAAGCTAGCAAACACGGTGCATTAGATTAATTAGTAAGCACCGACTGATACTATTCGTGGAAAATTGTGTACAAAGTCATCCCGTCTCTTGGGATTCGTGCTTGCAGAAGGCATGACGGCTGTTTCTATGATATGGTTTGAAGCACCAACATAAATAGGACAAAATGACGCGACTGTATGTATGTCACGGCTCAAAGTGAGAGTATTTGACGCTACTTCATACTTTGCTGCTTATTGCTGTTTGATAATGGCTGCTTTTCCATTCGAAATGTGCTATGTGCCTAGCTGCAAGCTTAGCTACGAAACTATTAGACACTGATGCTATAGTGCACAAAGATGCGCCGCCGCCAGGTAGCTGTGCGAGGAAGATAGTGGAGGGGTTATGCGATGTCTCTTCAGTAGGAAAGGTTACATTTTTTTTTACTAATTTTATTAGACTTAATGAATATTGCATAATCTTTACTGACATGATGAAACTTTGTCATAATGAGTTTCAAGCATATAGATCGTTAGGCTATATTCAATAGGACTATAGATAATAGTCTTTATTTATTTATACTTTATTGCACAAACAAATAAAGCACAATTGGCGGACTTAATGCCTAGAGGCATTTTCAACCAGTCAACCGCAAGGTACAGCAGAAACATAGTAATTTTGGGCTGTGCAACATTTAAATATGGAAGCGAGAAGAGACAAACAACAAATCTCAGATATTAATACTTAAATATAATATAGTATACATATGATATTACACCAATCATGCAAATATACATACCTGAATAATTCAAAATCAAAATACTATATTATTTTATATTATATCATATAAATCTCATATGATATAATATAAAATAATATAGTTATCATCATCATCATCATTTCAGCCGAACGACGCCCACTGCTGGGCATAGGCCTCCCCCAAGGATCTCCACAACGATCGGTCCTGCGCTGTCCGCATCCAGCGGCTTATATAGTTATATCTTTAGCAATTTTTATTATTCTCCTAATAATAATTTAGCATAAAAAACAAGGCATTATGCGTTGGGACTATAGGTTATGGTGCGGCAGGGTGGCACTTGGTTCGCTTGACCGCGAACATGTCTATTTAATTTGGATCACCTACGGAATAAAATTATTCAGTTTTACTAACCTTTTCTAGAAGTGCATCAGGTTCATGATTGTGTTTCTTGCGAGTAATTTTTAAGACGTTTAATTAGTATGCCGATGATCATTATGCTAAGTTAATATAATGTGTTTATGCGTTAGAATATTATGTACTAAGTAATCTTTATGCCATATCTGATTAAGCTTTAAAAATATGCGTATAGTTGTTATGACAAAAGTTTTATGCGAGTAAATATGGACCCGTTTGATATCCACCAATCATGTTCATTGGTCCACATAGTATAGCACTGGTGGAAATCTCAAAGCTAAATGTAATGACGTAAATGAAGCGATTCTATTGGTTCTTTACAAACATATCCCTCGCAACGCATCCTCGCACATCTCTGGTGGAAAAGCAGCCTCAGTCTATGATTAGCAACGGATGTCAAAGAAAGAAAGTAAAATATTTTTATTGCTACGATGCTATAACGCTGATTTCCAGCGTCACCGTTTAATTTGGTTAATTTACTTTTTCCTTCCTGTTTCTATGAACTAAATTAAAATTGGTTGAGAATTGAGAATTCCGAACAAGAAAACGCTATTTAAAAGTTTACAATAGGCGTCAAAAAAGCGAAAACCATAGTTATGTCATAGTTAGTTATGCCTAACACATGCTGAGTAGCAACCATTTGGGCTGCATATCAGAAATATTGGTAATTATATATATTTTTATTGTTGACTTTTTATGTATTTTATTAGTGTTGTGCAACAAATGAATCTTTTTGCTTTCTTTCTTCCTAAAAGAGTGTCAAACTTTTTTTCAATTCAAACAGAGGGCCTTGCGCTGTCATATTCGATTTATGTCTGCGGTTAAAAGCTTGTCATTTGGGAAATATGCTTTACTAATTTAATTCCACATTTCCCTCTTGCGTAATGCGAGCATTTCTAAATGAAAACGTTAATGTCGCAAGTCGAGTTAATGATCTTAATGGATTAACATCGCGGTGTGCTGTTGTTGCGTTTTACAAATTAGGTATACGTCATCTCACATACCCTTAGATATTCATGAATAAATTATTGGTCTGCAAGACTTTGACACGGTTTTAAATGATGTAATGTAATATCTTGCCTTTTTCTTTCTCAGTTCGGTCGGCGGAACATAATTTTAAAAAGACGCTCAAGACACTAACTCCCGAATTCATGAACGAGCAATCAACACTTCAAAACTACTCTAACTAATGCATTCTCATTTAACGTGACAAAATTATATGAAATATTTTTATTTTACCTGACAAAGTTAAATGATTGAAAACTTAATTTGAGATTTCAGTACGTCTACCTCGAGTTGCCAATTCAAATTTACATTATCGTTCGCATCAAAAATTGTATTTTGATGACACATGACAAGACACGACAATGTCAAATTAGGCAAGTAGGAAGATCTTTATTTATAAACTAACTGTCCGTCAGTGGCTTCGCCCGCGTAGACTGTCTTTCCCGTCAAAATATAACCTAAATTAAAAAAAAGTAGCCTATGTCCCTGATAATGTAGCTTTATATTTGTGAAAT
The DNA here is from genome assembly GCA_947369235.1 of Udea olivalis. Lineage (NCBI taxonomy): Eukaryota > Metazoa > Arthropoda > Insecta > Lepidoptera > Crambidae > Udea > Udea olivalis. The sequence goes on from OX376342.1 coordinate 5,782,939, forward strand.
AATGTTTAAAATCGGTCCAGTAGTTTCAGAGCCTATCTATTCAATACAAACAAACAATAAAATCTTTTCTATTTATGATCTTAATATAGATGCGGTGTGACGTTGGCAGATGGATTAAAAATGATGGTCAAGATATTGACATTTGTTTCAATACTCTTATGAAATGTTATAAACAAAAGTAACTTTAACCTGTTTCTGCAGCAGAAGATTCTATGTTATTCATAGTTAACACGACCTTTTGGAACAAAACTACTTTAAAATGAATCCATTATTAATTCCGCAACAAAAACGAGCTACAAATTCGTGTTAAAGGCTAATCGAACAATGTAAATGACCCTCCAAGCTTAGATCTAGGTCAATAGCGCGGCTATGGCAAGAATAGCTAGCCAGCCCTATTTAGAGAATGCGCCTAGGTTGATAACAATTACTGGAATTTATGGCCGATGTTAGGGTTTAAGGTCTGGACGGATTATTCAATAGCATCCAGGTGGCGAGGACCATACAGGGTACGTATAAAGGTTGACCCTTCAAATGTCCTGCTAAATAAATCAAAAACTTAAAAGTAAATTTATAAATAGACAAAACAAAAATTTTAACAAAAAAAACAACTTCCAAAAAAGCTCTTCTAAAACAAAGCACTAAAAAGTAAACAAATAATTGCGTATTCTTCTCAAACTTAGGTTGCACACCCACGTCAGACTTTTTGTCGAACCGACAATCGGGCCGATTTTGTATTTCATATTATTTCTGACCTACTTTTTGTCGGACGTGTGCGTTGCTCCATTGCTATCAGTACGTTCTATTTTTCTCCTACAAAAAATCGGTCCCCGATTATCGGACGTGTGTGAGCAGCCTTATACAATAATATAATGTAGGTACAATTATTGTTATTGTTGGAGTCGTGTCAGCCAAGGAAACACTACAATATACCTAGCAATATACCTATTTCTTACATATTACGTTTACGTATGTAGGTAGGTAGTTACAAACCTACATTGGCTGACACCGACTCCAACAATAACAATAATTGTACCTACATTATATTATCGTATAAAGTTTAGAAGAATACGCAATTATTTCTTAACTTTTTAGTGCTTTGTTTTAGAATAGTTTTTTTTTAAGTAGGTTTTTTTTTGTTAAAATTTTTGTTTATTTCTTGTTTTTCAGTGAATAGTTCTTATTTATTTTATACATCGAAAAAGTATCGTCCAATTGCTCCTAATAATTGAAGATTCCGTTACTTTTTCATGGATCCCATAATCAGAACCTAACCAAACTCTCATCAAACTACCTTTGATGTATATCCTTTCCAATAAAAAAAGTAGCATCGAAATCGGTTGGCGTGATAATGAGTTATTCGTCCATTTGTCGCACATTTGGTTTATCTAGATTTAAGACTTATATGGATTTCCCATAGATTCTACTGTCAGAACTGGACCAAATTGAAATGGGACCACACGGACAGCATCAGCTTTCAAATAAAAAAAGAATTATCAAAATCTGTTGGCGTAATATTGAGTTATTCGTCCATTTGTCGCGCATTTTGTCTATCTAGATTTAAGACTTCTATGGATTTCCAATGGATGCCACTGTCAGAACTAGACCAAATTTAAATGGGACCACACGAGCAGCATCAGCTTTCAAATAAAAAAAGAACTATCAAAATTAGTTGGCGTAATATTGAGTTATTTGTCCATTTGACGCGCATTTTGTCTATCTACATTTAAGACTTATATGGTTTTCTCATGAATGCCACTGTCAGAACTAGACCAAATAAAATGAAACCATTCGGAAAGCACCAGCTTTCAAATAAAAGAGGAGTAATCAAAATCGGTTCACCCAGTCGAGAGATATGAGGTAACAAACATAAGTCGAATTGAGAACCTCCTCCTTTTTTCGAAGTCTGTTGAAAATTACTATAGCTGGATCAAACATTTTTTTTTGTGTAGGCTAGTGTTTTTCAGGCTTTTTAAGGTTAATTCCTTACTGAAAGTGTCAGTACCCTGACTATATGATCTTGAACTGGTCTGGCATTAGCGAAAAAAACTGAACGAAATGTTTCATAATTCTTGCTTAAATTAAAGATCTCTGTCAGAAGATTTTTTTTTTTTAAATGTTGTTATCATACAAAAGAGGATGTCTTTCTTGATACTTTTCCTGTTATTGCATTTGAGGATCCAACCCTGCATCGGGAGCATCTACTGAAGCCCCTGAAGATATTTTCGATTACTATTATTACTTACTGGTTTTTCTACTAACTATGATTGAATCGTTCTAGAAAAGTTGCTAGATAAACAAAATCTCTAGTAAAAGGAAAGATGCTTATAAAAAATACTACAGGTCGGTATTTTGAACACAATTGTTTGTTATGAAGTTGATGGTTCACGTGGTAACACTTTTGTAATATTTATAGCAGAGGGAATTTTAACAAAAAAATTGATTTATCTGGTTTCTTGGGAACTTTGTTCGTATTTTGATCTTGTACATATATTTTTAAAAGTGGTGAGATGGGAATATGCAGCCGCCTGTTGTGGTACTTAGAGTGGCAATCGTTACTAGTCGGCTTGCGAAGTAATACCAATTGAGTAATTTGTGGTAATACATACGATATACGAGTATCCAAGGTAAATCAATGGCGTTCGTAGTGTAGTGAGTTACAGAGCCTTTTTTAATGCGACTAAATTCTAGTCTATACTTATAGGATAAAATAGGCTAGGCTTCGAAACTATTGGACCGATTTAAAAAAAAACCAATATGAAGCTACAATAAACCTAAATCTCGTCGAATGAAAGTGTTGATGGAGGATTATCTATAGCTATTTTAGAGATTGAAAATTTCGTGGCAAGAAAGATAGACTCCAAACACCCTTATCAGCGGGCCAGTAGGCCAGGCGGGGTGGGAGGGTGGACAAAGAGGGTTGGAGGGGGTCCGAGTGATCGTCCGTGGCGAAGGACGCGACGCATCTTGCCCCCTAGGCTCATTAGCTACCATCATACCCGACATACCTACGAATAGGAAATCTCTGCGTAGAAAACCCGAATGTTGAAATTTAGAACTCAAAATCATTTGTTGCGAATTAACTTTTAGTCAGCTATGCTTGCTGTCTCTTTGCGTGATAAGATCCGAAATTAGGATATCTGCAAAAGAACCAAAGTGACCGACATAGTTCTTCGGGTAACCAAGCAGAAGTGGCAATGGGCAGGTCACATTGCCCGCAGGACTGATATTCGCTGGGGAGTAGGTAAGGGTGCCCGAATGGCGACCACAAATCGGAAGACGCAGCGTAGTTAGGCCACCCACCCGGTGGGCAGATGACTCGGTACAAGTTGCAGGAAGCCGCTGGATGCAATTAGCCCATAGCCGCTCGCTGTGGCGTTCTATGGGGGAGGCCTATGTCCAGCAGTGGACTTCTAAAGGCTGTTTGTTGATGATGAACTTTTAGTCATTTTAGTCTTAGTTCTTGTGGCCGCAATAGGACTAAGTACACAATTTTAGCGCAAAAAAAAGTTCCCACTAAAATGTATAATATTATCATACAAAATCAGTCGACAGGTTAATACATCACTTACTGAGTAAATATGCCATATCGTATAAGTATTTTTGCAATCACCCAGTAGGTTGACTACTTTCGCCGTATGATGATAACCCTGACAATTCATAATTTACTCAGTAAGTTTCGAATTACCTATTACTTGGTAAGTTTCGAAAGGACAATAGTTTTTTAATATTTTATTACATTTTCTTTTGCAAGTTTCTTTTTCATTTAGTTTGAAATAGTATGCTCGACACGGAACAATGAGAACTGTCAGGCATATCATCTTAAAGTGAAAATAGTTTTAGATAATGAGGCTAACATCGGCTTACACTAATCAATATAGTAGGTACCTACATGACGTATCTCCCTAATAATTTTAAAGCAATGCATTTATGCATTAAAATTTTCAAAAGAGTGTAAAGTTGATAATCTCACACTGCCATTCCTAAAACTTCTTTTACATATTTTGCCCAATTAATAGATATCAAGTGTGAACAAATTGTCATCTCTGGTGCGGTGCTTATCTCACATACCAGCCATGCTCAAATATCCGCCTACATACACATAAAAACGTGTTTCTTACATGGATCAACTGACCCCTACGTTGGCACGTCGGTACTGTGGTCTATTAGAAGTCATAAAATCATATTTCAAAACAAACACCAAATCATATCAGTACCATAGCACAAAAACAAAATGATCAGCACATAAATGTTGATCTAGAATTGGAATCGAAGAAATACTCAGCGGTAGAGCAGGATCACAAACCATTGTGCCATAGGAACAGTCAATGAAACAAAAATAAGCAAAATTACTACTCACATAGGCATATCCAATCTGTGTTCATTTGATTACTTTACAGATCATGTGATAAAAATCATCAGTTCCTTTCAGTTTTTTTTATTTAATTTATCTCTGACAGGCACTATTCACTGAGTAAGAAAAAACAATCATAGGCCTGGATGGTTTGTTTATTTTTTGGGAGCACATTATACAATCTGCAAGTGACACAACGCTGACTAAGCAACTAAATATCCACAGACTAAAAAACTTTTGCGCGCCTTTTCCCCGCCTACCGTCGTTCATTTGTTTTTTCGTTCCGGCATTCAAAAAAAGTTTGGTTTCTAATGTAAATGAAAAATTAATGTGGATTTTAATTCCAAAAGAAAGTGAAATCTATTTGTAAAAGGACAGTTGAAACAATTTAATTATTTATTCGAAGACATCATAATAATTTGTGGATATTCTTATTTCGAAATAATTTATTATTAGCCGTACCAGCTGTGCGTCGTACAAACCTGTTCATAAATATCTGTGTTGGTCTTTTTTCACGCCTCTGTGTTTTAAGTCTTGAAATGTCGAGGTTTGATTCCCAAGACAGAGACAGTACGTTTTTAGATTGTTCGTATTTTAGCCCGAGTTTGTGATCGAGCTGATAAATAGGACACCGAGCATCAACACTTGCGATGACTTCATTTAAATGTTGCAGACATTAGTCTAGCAGTGGTACAAATACTGGTTGATCACAATATGAGACTCAATTTTGGACAGAGGCCCCCCAAAATTTCATCCAGAAAATTACAAAATATAGTCTCAAAAATTTTAGGTATTTTTCTTTAGGCAGATTTCGAGAATAGCTGATAGAGATTTGGCTACATAACTTTATCAATTCACATGTTTTCTTTGTGTAGCTTGCAGCCTATCCGCTATAATACATTTGGCCACTTTCCATTTTGTAAAATATTCTTTCTTATTTTTTATTATTGGTGATGGCCTCTTTATTTGGATTGATTATGTAAGTTGTATCCGCAAAACTCAGGTTCCAAATAAGTTTCTATCGTTGTAAGTGTTTGATTTTTATGGGAATAGTTAAAAGCTCACATTAACATCTCTCGTCTGGACATTAACGAGCCTCAAAGCGTTGTTTATGAAGATTTCTAATTTAGCCTCGACTCTACTTCTCAGTCGAAGTTTTTTACATTTCCTAACAGTAACGTTTGACATTTGGCAAAATCACAACTTTACCAAACGCAAATGCCCATGGCTAGGCCCACATTACTCATAGTGCCACGAGTTTGCTACTTCAATAATTCCTTTTTTTTATTTAAATTATTGTATTTAATAATAATAAATTATGAACTCTACGGATGAAAAATGTTCCAGATAATAGTTGTGAAGGTTGAAAATGTATTTTAGCTTTCCGTTTCCGTCGTTTAGTTACGTACCTACATACCGTTCAGTAATCGACATCAAGCCTAGGAGTAGTAGTACATGATAAATGCCAATTACATTTTTTTAATAAATGGTTTACACTCCTTCTTCTTCTTTTATTTAGTAGCAATAGCTGGGTTTTATTTAACCACTATTCCGTCGAGCACTACGCACGTCCATTGCTATACGTAGAAAATATGTTGATTATTTTCAGAAATCGAACCAGTAACGCAAGCTGTCTGAAGTTAAAGATAATTTTTTGAACGGAGTACACAAATGCATGGCACTTGACTTTCTACCTACCTGTCATGTGGTTCGCATGAAAAAATTGAAAATCCTATCTTTGGTTTTATTTGTTTTGTCGTAACCTGGTTTTCAACCACACCAGTAAAGTCATGTTTGATATAATAATTGAACTTCTGCAGTAGCGATGAAATGACGTTCACTGGTCTAAAAAAACACATCATCATGATTTTGAAAACTGCTAAAAATGTGACTTGAGTTGAATGTTGTTTTTTCATTTTTGAGTGATCATTCAATAACAAATTACTATCAACAATTATTCAATCTATGATTTATAATTAGGCATCTGATGAAAAAAGAAAGATCACTTGTGAAAGATTTAATGTTTCTTAATTTTTCTGGTTTCACTTGAAAACTTAGTCTGTTCAGAGTGTTTTGCTTGCTTACAAAATGCCTTTTCAGCTAAGCCTGCACCAGCTCATTTATTAGGACTATATCCTTTTTTACTAATATAGCTTGGTCTCTGAGTTGGGGCCGCCACAAAGATATTCATGCACCAGCCAAATTTTTAGTTAGTAATATTTAATGAACGAGTATGTTTATGAAAATGAAGAATAAAAAGAAATCAATCTAAGTGGTCGTTATTTGTACAATTTCATTACCTTTCCCGTCCCCAGTACCCTTTTACCTCTCCAAAACACTCAAGTAAAACAAATCTGTCAAAAAGGTGACAGAATCTATTCCAAGTCGTTATTTTTGCTAAATTCGAAATTAAATTGCCGCAAACTGCGGAAAATTGAAAAAATAATGATGACTGTAATAAATAAAACTGAAATTAATCAGAAAAATAAGGTATATTATATTAAGGGGCACTAAATTTGATAGCGATACAAACTTCAATAGTCACTTGGCATTCTCCCTTAAACCCTTTTGCTCGTAGTAGGAGAATAGAATTGAAACCACCTAATTTTGAAATGTATGTGTTTGAGATAGAGTGAGTGAATAAGTAGAAAATTTTCTGGTTTTTTTAAGCATAAAACCATATTATGCTTAAAAAAACAATTTTTCTGGGATATATTTTTTTTCAAAAATAGTCTTCCAACTTTAAGCTTAGCTTTTACTAAGAGCCTCTTAGCAAGCCTAAGTTATCAGTAAATGTCGAAATTGAAGTACGAAAAGATTGTAAAATTATACTTCCATTTACTTAACCAAAGAAACGACAGCAAAAACGACATCCCAACAAAAAGCGCAAAATGAACTATCGCGTCACTGACAAATTGTAACAGTGGCTAAACCATAGGGTTTCCCGAAGTGCCATTAACATAACGGCTCCGGTGACCTCGAGGCCTACATCAATAGCAAAAAACGTTCTGGGATCGTTCCAGGCGCCTAGTTTTCTGGGACGGGAGAGCGAGACGCGACGGCGCCGGGACGTAAGCGACGCGGCCTATAGGCGCCGCGCGACGCACTGCGTTGCAATGAGTGCGATTGACATTGCGTAGGGCCAAGCTGGTGACCTTTACTAGTTAAAACTTAAAACTTTTGACTAAAGGCCCGTATTCACTTTGCTTAGTAGTTAGTGCAGGTGCTTAGTGTTAGGAGAAAACACGTGTGGACAGCGATGGATTATTGCGAGTGATTAGTAAACTGCGTCGTGAAGTGATTAGAAGCGTGTTCTATTCAATTACACTCATCAATCGCTGTCCACTGCTGCTGAGCTGTTTACTCCTAATCACTAAGCACCTACACTAATCACCTGCACTAACTACTAATCAAAGTGAATGCGGGCCTTAATAAACAGTATCGTTTAAGCAGCTTAAATGCTTTATTTAAATTACGGATCTAATACGAGAATGCGTCGATAAGGAGTTATAATATGTAAGCCTGCAAAACCTGAGATGTGCGTCACGAAGTCTAGCTTGCTACCGGTTGACTGATCTCTGATGATGACATTTTTGATAGCAGTGGAACATATAACGTAACAAATAAATGATTGAATGATTGACCACTTGTGGGCATTGGGTTGAAAAACAGGCAGTAACTAGAAAGTAACCATTTACTGCAAACGAAGATAATACTAAATGAAGGATTTCGCCAATGATGACGGTGACAGGTACGAGTATTTATACTGAGCAAATAATAATTTGTATAATAGACCACCACGACATCACATTACACCAAGTGGATTGAGAGCAAAATGTGTGCCTGGTCCTTAAACAAAAATCTGGAAATATTACCAGACGTAACTGACCCTTAGAAGCTTATTTTACCTATAACTAGCCGTCTGAGTTAGTGGGAGGTATAACAAAAAATAATACTGAGTTTAAAATGAAATGTTATTAACTTAATTTGGATTGGTGAGTTTGGGTTAATTGCGATTCTGTTTATTCATAAATGATTAATGTCATGTTTGCATTGCCAATAACAAAATATTCATGTTTTCCACATAGTTTTATTGAATTTAAAGCTCACGATAATTATAATAAGTGGTTTTTAGAAACTATCACTATGTGAATGTGTGTAACCACTTTTTATGTGATAAATAAATGGAAAAAAAACCACTTTGGGTACCTACTATGGACTGATGCATGGCTTAGCAGACATCATAAATCATTAATTGACGACACGGTTGGCGTAGTGCGCTGTAGCACGGTTCTCGCCTCGATTTCCGTAGTGTCCCGGGTTCGATTCCCAGTCGGGCCAATTCAGGAAACGATCTTTTCTGAATTGACTCGGGTCTGGGTGTGCTAGGAGACGCCCCTGGCTTATTTCCTTGTGTGGTACCTCGTAACACAGGGATATTAATCCCTACTTCGAGACCATTATAAGAGGTGTGTTGTCGGGCGCATATTTATATTTATATATTTATATTTATTATTCAAACGAGCCAACGAGCTAGGTGAAGAGCTACCCCTAACATAATTTTTGTGAAAAGTTATTATGATATTTATAAAAATGTCTAGTCACAAATAAATAATAATCATTAAAAAAAACTGGGACACTTACACAGAGATCATCTAAGTATGTTTCCGACCATAGTACAAGTTCTGCTTAGTTTGGGGTCAGATGATCTGGGTGTAATTTGTCCTGGATATTTATTTATTTATTTATCTGATATTGATCAGAATTTACAGCTAATTTTGTTAGAAAAAAATATTATGTGGCAAACTTAAACCAGGATCTCCTGACCTAAACTAACCTATCTAGGCGAGACTGATCAAATCCTGCGATATGTCAGGTCCGCCCTATGATGGGGTTGCCTCTGGTTGCCTAGACAACAGCTTGGCGCTAACTTAAAGCGCTATTTAAAAGAAACATAAATCATGCCTACATTTTAGTTCATTAGTTTTAATGTTGGCTTTCAGTGAATTATTCCTTAAGGAAGTTGAATCAGTTGCTTGTTAAAAAGAGATTTACATTAATTTTCATATAATTACATGAAAAATAATGTAAATCTCTTTACAATACGTTAAAATGTTTAGACCTAATTAGTATCGATTTGTACACCTTAATAAAGGACCCTAAAGTTGAAAATCGCGTGACAGTTTAGTTTGCTAACGACGTACTTGCTACTCGGCCCTATTCGTGGGAATTGGCGAAGTGACGCAAGCACGGGCTGGCGAATGCGTGGGTGGCAGTGGGAGTAAATGTGGTAACGGAAAGAAAAGTGGGGAATAAGACGGTACATGCTACTTTGTGCAGTATTTCAATATGCAGTGGAAACAGAGTTGTTTGAACTGTCAAACTTTAAGTTTCTTTCTTTCTTTTTTCTAATAGAGAAAATACTTCACGCTACCGGCACCACACTGGGTGATGTGGTGACTCAAAGAGATTCAGTCAAGATGGCAAATAAAAATACTAATGTGCGCAGGGCAATCGTCTAATTATTGTTTGATAAGACGTTTTGTAAGATGGGTTTGATTCCTGTACCAGCATAAAAGTCTGCGTCTGAAACAGATATTTGATTTGGTTCTAGATATTTATGGCACCTTCGTTATTTCTGATTTTCATAACACGCTATGTAATACAAACTTACTATGATGGAACAAGAGCAATCTATGTGATATGTTTTCAAATTTAGTTATTATTCAATGTTTTAAGTTTGAAAAATGTTTTGTTTTGTTTTTGTTAAAAAGTTATGGGTTTGTGGCCAACACAATCACCCGCTGAACAATAGCCATTTTGAAAACTTTTTACTTGGGTTCTATTTTAACTTATAGGCGGGATACTATTTTTGAGTAAGGATTTCTTGCAATCACAAATAGAACTCCTTATCCGAAATAATATTTTTTTATAGGAAAACTATACAAGTCAATTACTCGGATATTAGTTTGCAACGACCGTCGCACGCACGCTGCCGGGTAGGCTTCTGAGAAAGCCAGGTGCAGTGTGAAACGCGTCAAGGTAAATGTCCTTGAATATGTCCGTGAATCAACAATGGATATTAATTTACAGTCACCAATACATTTTAACATTTACGCACGTTCAACAAAAGAGCTAGAGCATAGAAATCAAATTCGTCTTGAAAAAAAAAACAAGTGTGAAGGTGATAATAATAAACAAGAGCGTAGTGGCCTAGAGGTTAAGTATCTTAACAGGAAACGTGAATCGACGTTTCCAAGTGTCCAAGGTTCTGCCTGTTTGATAGAAATTCAGGAAAGAATTATGTTATCGTTCGCGTAAAAAAATTGTATTGGGATGACACATGACATGACATGACAATGTCAAATCCCAATACATTTTTGTAGCAAACGATAATGTAAATTTAAAGTAGCAACTCGTGGTAGACGTGTAGACGTAGGTACTGATCCAAACCAGGAGAAGGCTAGCTTAGATGCATGCAATGCTGCCGTTAGGTTCATGCAGCTTGTGCAGATCTTCCTACGAAAACAAAGAAAGAATGTGAATTGTGTATTTATTTGATCCTATTCTTGTATGTCGTTTTGTACACCCGTATGGACAATATTGTTTTTTAATTTGTAACCAAATTTGCTAAAGTAGTTGTATCTATGTTATTTGTGTTTCTAAAGCTCTTTAATAAATGTCTATGGTAAGAAAACCAGGGCGCATGTCAGTTTGTCCGTAGGTACTTCCCCTACATTACACACGCACGAACCATGAGCAAGCTTTTCATGAAATTCAAATAAGGTGGTTTTGAGAAAAAACTCTCATCTATAATTAATATTAGTTTACCATCAAAGACCCAAACATGTAAGTATAGTAACCATATGAATAATATCAACTTGTAAAAAATCTTGAAAAAAGAAAACCTAACAAGTCAAACCATAAAATAAACCTCTGGGATATTGTCATATTCTGAACCCAAATTTCCGAATAGAGAACAGCACCCAGACACGGAACGAACACTAGTATTCGTCAAATGAATGTTTATCAACATAAATTACACGATTGGCGTAGTTTGCTGTGGTAAGGTTTCTCGCCTTGACTTGCGTGTTGTCCCGGGTTCGATTTCCGGTAGGGTTAATTCAGGAAACGATCTTTTGCAAATTTACTCGGGTCAATTTATTTGTTTAAAGATTCATTTGGCGAATATTTTTACCCTGCGGTGTATCAAGCCTATGACCTCACGACCTTCGGGGCTATAAGTAGTAACCTCTTCCTATTGCACCGCAAAGGTCGTGTTTTTTTTCGCGTTAGGAAATGCATCCAGGTGTTCTCAAGGCCCTGGGCACGGGACACCTGGAATATATGGGACTTGGAACTCCTGGAAAAACAGAGACCCCTACCCACTTAATCCTGACGGTGATCATCTTCGGCGCAGAATGGAAGAGATCCGGGATCCGCAACATGGGAGAGTCTCCTCGCAAGGCCCTTTGGCGCGCAAGGCCGCCTGGCAGCCAGCCTCGGTAGGCGCAAGCTTAACTCCAGTGCACGATAACACAGACTACTGTGTCCGAAGACACGCGTTACCGTCTTCGTCGGGGTCGCAAACCGAAACACACGCAGGCCCCCCCGCGTGCGCTTCGCGACCCCAAGGGCCCTTTTAGTCCCCTCTTACGATAGACAGGGATACCTTGGTAGTATTCTACTCCCCTTAACGCAGGGAACCTATATTTATGTTCCCTAGTATAACACTAGCTGAACAACTTCAAGTTTCAAAAATGGTAGCAAACATGGAAATTTCACAAATCTTCAAGCCGCACACTTCATCGTTTACACTCTGTTGGTGAAATCAGCCATTTCACCACCTCACTGCATGCAATGTAGACAAAGCCCTAATGCCTATAAATACCGAACAAGCCCGTTTAACCATGGCCGCCGGTTCATTCACACCCAACTGGCTACAGTCACCTACTATGGGCTTCGACGAGCCGAGTAGTACTGCCTATTAGGGTATATCTGGGGTCGTATTACAATCGCTTATTAGCCAGGCAAGTTAAGTCTTCAAACTAAGCGTAGCGAGCGATTTCGTAATATGATCTTTCATTTCCAGCCAGTGAGTGGTTAACTAGAACTAGCGCATCTCCTAGACTGGTTTTTACTGACGAAATTGCACGCTACCCTCAGTTTAGAGAATTAACTTGCCTTGTTATAAGCGATTGTAATACGAACCCTTCTCGTTTATGCTGCCACCTACTGAAGTGTAGCGAATTTGAACAAGGTTGGCAAATTTAGATATTTGGTATTGTTGACGTGAAAAAACATTCCCTCAAAGTTACACTGAGGAAAGATTTGACAAATAATTTATTGGCCTTGTATCTCAGAAACAATTAACGATTATTTTGAAGGACCTGTAGTCATACAATATAAGTTAAATAAATAAATATGCGCCAGACAACACACCTCTTATAATGGTCTCGAAGTAGGGATTAATATCCTGTGTTACGAGGTACCACACAAGGAAATAAGCCAGGGGCGTCTCCCAGCTCACCCAGACCCTAGTCAATTCAGAAAAGATCGTTTCCTGAATTGACCCGACCGGGAATCGAACTCGGGACACTAGGGAAATCGAGGCGAGAAACCGTGCTACAGCGCACTACGCCAACGGTGTCGTCAAAAGTTACACATATAAGTTTCCATTACGGAAAACTACGATCGTTGAGTTCAGCTAATTGGAACTAAAAATGGCATACAAATGTATGCCATTTTTAGTTCCAATTCTCATAACTAGAGGCGCTGTACCGAAATCATTTATGAAAACGTCAACGCTGACGCCAGCGATGCAAACTTATCGTACAGGTGCTAGCTAGGAAGGATTGATCTCAAAATCCAAACTACAAGAGATCTCAGCGGTTTTGTCTTTTTAATGTAATAGAGTATTTGACAACAGAGAATAAAGAATAATTTATTTGCTTTAAAACAGGGTTTATAGAAGAACGAACGGTAATAACATAGAAGAACATCATCGGATTCTAAAAACAATTTAATATACTCTAAAAAAAGGGCCCTACAAAAACTTTTAGTATAATTATATAAGTACAATTCATTTTATGGCCCTTCAAACTTGAGTTACCAAATCCATTTTTGAATGTGTAAAGTAAAAAAAAAACTATCCTATTCGTTACTCTACACAATTTGAAGCAACTTTTGAAAAGGAACCATATTCATAAACGCAAAGTATAACCCCAATGTTCCCAAAGTGGTCCAGGACCCCTAGGGGTCCTGAAAGTGGACGATGCGAAAAAAAGTTAGGTTACCTCTATACTAAAAATAGATAGCAAATGACGTGCTTGCTAGCGGCAATTTGTAGGGAGCGTTTGGGGCAAGTCCAAAGATATGATTTTTAAAACTGCTAACATCCCATTACAATTTTTTACGCGAACGATAACGTAAATTTAAAGTGGCAACTCTTGGTAGACATACTGGTGCTTTCAGAATATGTTTTCATCAATGTTTCTATTATTGAAAGGTCTTTCGAAAACACCTCAACAAAAAAAAAGTGAAACACCCTATTCTAGGTTTAGCAGTTTTGCATGTAAATTTAATATAAAACTGAATATCGTGATAAAATAACCAGATATAATCAAAGAAGCCAGACTACAATGCAGACGTGTCATGTTTACTCTGTTCAACATAGCCTGCAACTAGTTTCTTTCAGTATTTCATAATTCATGAAGCTAAAATGAAAGTATTTTTGTAATACTAAGTTAATCCGAAAACATGATGTATTCAGATTAAGGAACATGACACACTGGATAAGATAATCCTAACGTCTGCTCGAACTAACTGATGCCTGAACTCAAAGTAGTATACCTACTTCGCCCGCCCGGGTTTGGAGTGTGTAAATAAAAGAAATATCTGGGCTTAGAATAATAACGTATAGAAGGATACTCTTCATACAACCACCCCGTCAAAAATGAAGCACTAATCCGATCCACACATGCGTGACTATTACTCGCTTACGTGCGGCGTGCTTTGACATTGAACATTGCGGAGCTGTAATGAACACTGCAAAGCGTTCCGTTTGGAGCCATAAATGGCTCCAATTAAGATGCTTCAAAATGGGCGCGCGGACTTTGTTTCTATATTTAATTATTCTAAGTATCTAGGACAATTTACACCAAGATCATCTGACCCCAAACTAAGCAGAGCTCGTACTATGGGCGTCGGAGACTGATGAACACACTTAAATTTATAAATAGATACATATAAAGATAAAAACACCCAGACACACAAATAACACTAATGTTTGTCACACAAATGTTTGTCATGGGTGGGGATCGAATCTGCGACCGCCGGCGCTAAAGGCAGGATCGCTGCCATTGCGCTAACAGGCTAGTCAAAATGAAACGTGAGAATGAAAATGTGTGTAGGATGTGTAAATAGATTCAAAACTCCCAGATAAGGATTGAATATCTCTATGTCTACCATGAGTTTCTGTCACATAAACTACGATAGTTGACTTCTACAATTTGTATGACATTTATGGTTCCATTTATAATCACTAGGGGCGCTGTACCGAAATCCCATGCAAAACGTCAACATGGTTAACGCGGACGCTAGCGGCTCTCATTGGTGTAAATTCATGGTAGTCATAACTACTGTCCACACGACCTCTTAGCAGACAGAGTCACAAGCAAAAATTCAGTCTAATATAAGACAGACAAAGAGTATTTCCCAATAACACTTTAATTCATCTTATTTACAGTTGTATCATTGACTAAAAAATAGCATTGCAACTCCCTTACTGCAGACTTAAACAAGAAGAAAACAATTGAACTCGCGGTGACCCGAACTAAGTGCAGACACAAGATTGTAAATAAACCCGCTTACAAACATTGTGCAATATCATTTTTATTTATTTATTTATTTAACACAATTAAACGGGATAATCCCAGTTACATAATTATGAAAGCTACTACCAGTTATATAATTAGGAAGGAATACATTACACCAATTTTTCGACTTTGTTTAAAAGCGATTGAGGACTGTCAATGAATATATCCAATTCAATTATATTCTAACTTTGTATGGCCTGACATCGCTAACTCGACTATAAACAACTAACCTATTCAGCAGTTAAACAGTCAGCCACCGCTTGCGCTTAACTCTAGGAACTTTGTACCGATCGTAGTATGTGAGTTCATAACGAGGACAGCTCAGGCTAAACTGGCGCTGCGCTGCTGAGATTGACTGAACCCCGATGTGACCGATATGACCTCCAAAGCCATGGGTGATTGTTTCGAGTGTGGCGCGCTCGGCGCCACACTCGAAACGTCGCAGACTTATCTCCGAAAGGAGCGAAGGACGCGGAATCTGGCGTCACTCCAGCCAACTCGGCTGCAGATAGCTTACGTAACTTCCTAAGACACGTTCATTAACAACTTTGTATGACTGCAATTCCATTCAATGCAGCGGAGCAAACAATTTATTGAACATAAAAGCTGACGAACGAATTAGTGCATGAATTCAACGAGGTTGTAAATGTAATGTTTCGCTGAAAAATAAAGCATTTATTTATTTATTTTATTTATTTATTCATCAAAAAAAACATAATATTTTCTTCCTTAAATACTTCTCGCCAAACTGCAGGAGCAGTTTGTTGGCAAGTTAATACTCATATATATGTATATATATATATATTTAGTAACAATATGCAAGTGAGTAAATGCTTTTTCTTATACAAATTGTACACTAAGTTTTTCTAGAAGTATAGCTTTAGGTTATTTTTTTAAAGTAAAGTTACACATTTTTTTATTTTCTCTCCAAAAGTCTATCTTATTAAAAATATTTGGCAATACATATTTATTTGTTCTTTTTCCATAATAGTTCTTAACAGTGGGACATATATATTTATTTTCTCTGACTCTCCATGTGTTCGTTTCGCTGAAGCAATCAAAAGTTTCCGGAAATAAAATTCAATGAAAAATATTTTCTTGGAAACGTTTTCCATTTATGATCAGTTTCAATTTGTTTTGGTATAACATAAGTCTTTATGGCACAGTGTGAACAAGCTGTTTACAAACAAGCAATTAACGACCTAAACTTCATTTCAAATCTCCCTTTAATGTGGAATCAGTGTTCTGGACGTCCACGTGCACTCCCTTGTGACATAGTAGTGACCCACCGTACCATCCTCTAACTAAAGGCTGTTAATGGTGCTCCCTAGTGTGTTTTATTCATATCTTCTGTAATTTGCGGAGGGCGCTGGTGAGTCCGACTGTCCTACCTTGCTTCCAGAGCTCATGGTTCAAGAAACGAGTATTATAAATACATACCACCACCACTATATACCAAACGAGGTAGTCAGAGGCAAGTGACTGTTGCCGTCTGTATGGAATGTATGGAACACTCAGAAACCCACTTTTCACTAATGGTGTCAGAACTCAACGTGGTAGGTGAGCCTTCCGCCCTATCCGGGTTGGCATTCATCCATAATAACATCATAACACCAATGCTCTGCAATGCAGCGCTGCTCTTCACTCGGTGCTGGTTTCCAAGCTTCTAAGCAGAACGACTAAGATCCGTATTTACAAGACGGTTATCCGCCCGATCTTAATGTACGGCTGTGAGGCTTGGACCCTTACGCTGAAGGAGGAGGACAAACTACTTGTTGCGGAAAGGAAAATACTTCGAAAGATTTTGGGACCAACGAAGAGAGAGGACAGAAGCTGGAGAGTCCAGAAGAACTGCGAAGTGGAGCAGCTGGTGGCGCAGTCAAACATTATGGCGGAGACGAAGGCACAGAGGCTCCGCTGGCTGGGCGACGTAGAGCGGATGCAGGAGGATCGAGCCGTGAAGCGCGCGTACCTTGGAGTTCCCCGTGGGCGACGGCCGGTCGGGCGCCCTAAGTACCGCTGGAAGGATATGGCGAGGAAGGATTTGTCCGAGCTGCGCGGACCCATTGACGCGCAGGAAGTGGCGCAAGACCGGCGGCAGTGGCGTCATCTCGTGTCGGAGGCCAAGATCCACTTCAGGTCGCTGAGCCAGCGGAGTAAGTAAGTAAGTATTATATTTTCGGTACGAATCTATGGGATGTGATAGCTATTTGGCCCTTACGCAAGAGCAGTGCCGACTGGTGGCAGCAAAAGTATCGAATACCCTCATTGTACGAGGTAAAAACAAATTCGTTCGTTGGTGAAAACAAATATGGAGCAGTGCCGAGTGCTGAGCCCATTATATTTGAGGTTCGTAATTGATAAAAGGATTTTGAGTAAGAAATTGCTCAAAATAAGATCATAAAAATTTAATTTTGACTATTTCACCCCAACGTCAGAAGTGGTCTCAAACATACAAATACAATACATGTGTGCTTGTGCGTAAAATCTTGACAAGAGCTATCCACACAAAAATATCATCTAAAACCAAGTCACACTTTCAAAAACGCTCATTGAGAAGACCTAATGATATTCAAATAATACTACCTCGAACAAACTACGGCAAGAAAAACTGGAGCTGAATTATATAACAAATTGCCGAACAATATAAAAGACACGAAAACATTTCTATCATTTAAATAAATAATAATAAATATGCGCCAGACAACACACCTCTTGTAATGGTCTCGAAGTAGGGATTATTAAATCCCTGTGTTACGAGGTACCACACAAGGAAATAAGCTATGGGCTAAATTGAAACTAAAGCATTACTTTATCAACCACTATTCTGCATTTACATAAGAAAGCTATCATTATAGCAGCAAGAGCGTGTATTGTGAGTATTGTGACAAAAAAAAATTGTGGAAGTGGTAATTAGTATGGCTTGTGTAATAATTTGTGTGTCTCACCATGTTTTGTTTGTAAGTAAGTACTTAAGATTTCAGTGTATTTCTCTTTTAAGTGAATGTGACTGGTTGGTTTTTGACAACCTAAGACTCACCAATTAGTTCACTCACAAAATAAGTTTTGAGCACCAAATATGTTTTAATTATAAGTTACACTAAAAAAAAAGAGATCCAAAAAATTTTATTGACTACCAAATTATATTGAATATCTAAAATAATAAATTCGCATAGCAAATAAGATGTACTTAACTTGTATCTGAAAAAGTGATGCGTCAACTGTAAAATGTAACCGTATGCCAAAATTAATAAATTTTCACCAAATTTGACATACCCAATTTACGCGGCAACGCTACCCAAATAAAGTACAACGCTTGCATTAAAATGTTTGTTTTTTGGATGCTGATATTATAAGACTAACAATATGGTCATATTAAGATAACAGAGTGTCGAGTGCGAGTTGCAGTGAGAGAAGTGAATGACTTCACCATCGCGTTTTGCGAGCACGTAAATGTCAAATAGTATGGAATCTAGTGAGCGCCATCTAGCGGCGAATTCGGGCAACATTCAGGCCGCTAGATGGCGCTCACTCGATGCCATACAAATTCGCGTTTTGTTTCTCGCAAACGCGATGGTGAAGTCATTCACTCCTCTCACTGCAACTCGCACGCGGCACTCAGATTTGAAAAAATTGGAGTTAGCATTTTGATCAACATCACCTAAATGTGTGTTTTAGATACATGTTAGGTGTCAGTTGCTTTGTTTGGCCAGCGTTGACTTAAATAAATGAGTACGTTTTAGTATTAAATAGGGTAACAAAATTTGGTGAACATTTACCAATTTTGGGTAACAAATATATTTTTTGGATGCAGTTGCTTTGATGGCCAGCGTTGACTTAAATAAATGAGTACGTTTGAATATTAAATAGAGTAACAAAATTTGGTAAACATTTACCAATTTTGGGTGACAAATATATTTTTTTGGATGACACTTTTAATCAAATTTGGTGAACAGTTAAGCATAAGCCTTTTTTTAAAAAAAGCCACCTATGTCATTATGTTTGCCCATACTTCTCTAAACTTGTACAATAACTTGGTAAAACTTTCCACCAAACCAGTGCTTACAATAGTTTGACTAAATTATTTTCATCTGGCTAACAGTAGATAACATATGTGAAACAGTTAATTTGTATTAATATCACGATACTGAAAAAAAAGGAACATTTCAAAATTTAACAGATATATAATCATATGCATAAGACATATAATAATTGAAATATTTATAAAATTCTTATTATTAACCATTTAATAACAGAGTGCAAGGTTTTCAAAATCTAGGACCACGCCTACGAAGTCGCTGGCAACCAGTAACTAAAATAAATACTCCAATTAAAATACGTGCACAGTTTTCTAGCACCTGCAACTACTAGACTTTTTAGGAAATTCTAACCACAGTGATTTAAATATTTATGCTATTTAAAAAGGTAGGTACCAAAAATGTCTGACAGCGAGTAAATTAAAACGCATTCGCTAGTTACTGAATGAACGAGCGTTTGGGGGTCTTATTGCCAGGGAACACGCTACCGTGTGTGACCGAACGTTGTCGCATTACAATAACGTCGTATTTGTGTTGTTCTGTACGAACAGATTTATGGGGTGCAAACAAGTTGGCACTTGTTTGTGTCTGGTGACAGGTAATTTTTAACGTGTTTCATACCACACTGTAGTTTTGGGTTATTCCAACTTCGCTTACACTTTTGCTAGCCAGCATTTGGGAAAGACCGAAATACATCAGTGCATTAAAACGGCATAACATTTGCAAAATCCTACAAAAGCGAGGTTGTCAGCAATGTCAGCAATGTCAGTAAGGGGCTGATGACCAACGCGGCTAAAGGTAAAGTGGTCGCATAACCTTTTAAAGGCCATCATAGGTGGTCACAGTTTACTAATCACTGCAAACTAAAACAGTTGCCCACGACTTCGTCAGCGTGACTACCCCTTTTCGCCCCACAGCGAGTCGCTTCTCACGCTCACACTCTTCCCAGAAAGGCTGACTCGATTCCGATGACGTCATAATTACTAATGAATCGTTTAAACTGTGTAAAATGATTCATCTATCTTGGAACTGGTAGTTTTAATCGAGAATATAGTGACAGTGATTTGGCTGGTCATTCCAAAGAACAATCTTAAAAGGTTATTAATGCAAACACTCAAAGGCAAAGTACATGAATTTCAGAAATAGTGGCTCCTTTTTGATTTGAATAGTGAACTTTTGATTGCCCATTTTAATCAGCTTTATCATCCAGGAATAAGACAATTTTATTGATTTTTAGAAAGAGTCAGGTGAAAAGTAACCTTTTGGAGACAGAGACATAGAAGAGAGTCCTAATAAGAGTGGAATAAGCGCAAGATGTGAGTAAGTGGAAAGAAAGAGATTCGTATTTTCTATATGGATTAAAAAGTTAAGTTCTTTAAGTAAAAGTTGATTGAAAAAAGGGAATTTAAACTTTGAATGTTTAACCTCAACTCATGAGTCTTCGATAACGTTTTTCTTTTAAGATCCCTGTTTCATAAGTTAAACGATTATTTTAAATGTGGAACGTGAAGTCCAGTTATCCTTGTAAATGTTTTTTTTTATATTGCCCGTCAAGATGACCTCACTCCACCTGATGGAAAGCGGTCGTGAGGTCCAGATATGAGGTAGAATTTTTTTATGTTAAGATTTGCTAGAAGAAAATATAGCAACAGGTAAATAATTTAAAACAGATTCTCATAATCAGTGCGAGGCGTTTTGTTTATTTATAATAAATATTCTTTTGATTTATTGTGTTAAAAATATTGATTTAAAAAGATATTTCATCTTTCAAAGTGTTAAACCTAACCGTGCTCATTAAGAGGCATTCAAACACAATCGACATTGGCTCGTGTTTGATCGACGCAACCAGTAGAGCTATCGCTCCCGGCGGATATGGAGCAATTTCCCGTCAAAAATGACCGTTACGGAGCCGCCACTGACACCCTCGGATTCTACGCTCTACAATTTGCATGCTCTAGGCCGATTTAGCACCGTTGGGTTGTTGTGCAGTGCGATTGGGTAAACGAATACTTAGACTGTCTTTCGAAGATAAAGCAACGAACACGTCGGGTGTCTGACTTTCGCAAGCAAATACTAACCAACTTAGAAGTTGTACTTATTTAATAATCACTGCAAATATACAATTGACAATTTCTATAATTGGTGGGGATAACCAATTAACAACAAAATAGCGTTCAAATTCTTACAAAATTGTTCAATATATACGTACAATTGTTTTTCCACGAGAGATGTATATGATATCCACCAATGAGGATTGCTTATTTTGTTAGTAAATAAAATAATAAACAAACGAATAAATGCTCGGGAGAGCATTTTTACCAATTCAAAGTTAAGTTTTTGAGCCTTAGCTTAGTTAACTGTCTTGTTAACTAAGCTAAGGTTCTCCTGACTTTCGTTATGTCAATCGATATTTAATATGTTCTTCAAATGACATTTAGTATAGTTAAGGATTAGAAAATGTCCAAATGCGAGCCCAAATTGTTGTTTTAGGTGGTGCTACAAAATTGAGATATAGAGACAAAGTGACCTCTCAATTGTTTATATATTTTTTTCCTTTTAAAATATTGGCACATATCGAATTGTATCTCGATCTAGAACCACTTGGCCCATTCTGTCCGTGCACGTCACACGGACGTGGTCCTGCAAAGTGGATTACCGTAAGCCGTCAACGCATTATGTCACCAGCTAAATTAACGTATGATAACGTGAGTGCCTAACTGCAAACACGTTTAATTGCTGACTGTAGCTCCAATTGTACCTGATATGGTTTTTTGGATCTATTGAAACGCATAACTTTTTTTGCCATTAACTAACAATGCATACTGTTTATGGCCATAAAAGTAATTTGTCTTAAGCCTTTATAGCATAACTTCATCACGCATAACATCAAATGGCCGAAAGGGGAATGGGTAACATTAGCGTCATTTTTGAAATTTTGCGGCCACTCACCAAACCTTATTATTATGAAAGAACATATCGAAGGTAACAAACTTTACATGGAGCACAAATAGCTAAAGTATATCGGAACTGAGATATTAGGTATTGTATTTTTAACTAACTAGGTATGCAATTCAACTTGATTCATACCAAGGAAAAGGTAAAAAACTTGTTTTCAGTGACCAGGTGCAAAATTAGGCCATTATTGTTTATGTATTGTGGGAAAAAAGACTTAGGTGTTTTCCCATGTAATATCTCTAATGTCGACGGTCAGGAACCAATACCTCGCATTTACATATTGACTATAAGAAAACGACATTTTGATGTCATTGACGTCGTTTTTCGTGATCTAGCTATCTTCCACTTCCTAATGCCAAATACTTACCATAGACCACATTACAACTATGGATATCTAACTTGAAGTATTTCTGGATGTACTTTTATTAAAAAAATACACTCAACAGGTACTTTAACTATAAGCACCATAAAGTAACATTTCAGAACTATTATTTTAGTGAAACTAAGGCAAAAAATAATACTTTATGAAGTCATCTCGGCTCTGATATCACTTTAAACAATTCTGACAACTCAGAAATGTTTATTTCTTAAGGTGCTATAAAACAGTGGTAAAATTATTGCTGCCGCTTATAAAAAAACAACGCCACGGGTCCATACAAAGTTACTCAAACCCCTTTGTAAAGCATAGTCATGGAAAGGCATAATTTATAATTTGGATAAGCATAAGTATCGAAGGGCATAATTTTCATTTGCCATAATATTCAAAAAGCATACATGAAATAAGCATACCTAACTCAAATAATCCCTCAACTCCTAAGGAATAACACCTATTTGCCATAATATACAAGCAATTCGTGCAAGAAAGCATAATACTAAATAACGAGTTTTCTGGCGCTTCGCCGGCCGCTGCCGCGTGCCACCGCGTCACCTTTTGGATCAGTATCAGATATGAAAGGGTACAATTTAAGTGCGCACCAAAATCATTTTTATACCCTAAGACTATATGGAGCACAAATGACGACACGATTGGCGTAGTGCGCTGTAGCACGGTTTTCCGCCTCGATTTCCGTAGTGTCGCGGGTTCGATTCCCGGTCGGGTCAATTCAGGAAACGATCTTTTCTGATTTGACTCGGGTTTGGGTATGCTAGGAGACGTCCCTGGTTTATTTCCTTGTGTGGTACCTCGTAACACAGGGATATTAATCCCTACTTCGAGACCATTACGAGAGGTGTGTTGTCTGGCGCATATTATATTTATTTATTAATTGTACCGAGTAAAATAAATTAATTCCATATAAATTAAACCCACTCCATACCGAGCTCCCTGAAGTAAAACGTTTTAAGTTCCAAAATATAAATACACACATCAGAATAATTGTACGTTTTGGATATAATATATTCTTCCGTCCGTAGTGTCCCGGGTTCGATTCAGGAAAACAAGCTTTTCTGAACTGACTCGGGTCTGGGTGTTCTGGGAGATGCCCCTGGCTCAATTTCTTGTCTGGTATTTGGTAATACAGGGATATTAATCCCTACTTTGAGACCATGACATGTGGTGTGTGGTCAGGCGCATATTTATTTAATTTAGAAATGAAAGGGAAAAGAAATATAAAAATGTAAGCATTAGACTGTTCAAATGGTTCAGCTTCCGTTCGGGCGAATAGTTCTGCATACATCTTAATGTTTTGATGATGATGATTTGATGATAAGTGGCTTAACTAATAAGTCATGCTTACGTTGATAGATGATTTTGAATTGGTGATTGCAGACCATATTGTTTCAATTCGCCAAGCAGTCCATATGGTTTCAATTCGCCAAAAACTCCCTTTTAATGGGCTTTGATTATACCTAAGGTTGCCACCTTTTTTAGGGCGAATAAATACTTTTTAATTTTGGTTAAACGAAAATAAAAAAAGAGATTTTTATACATTTTTTATCTCAAAAAGGTAATTTTTGTTGCTTTTTGCAACATTTAGCAAATATTTGTCGTTCTTGAAGATATTTACAGCCTTTTAACCTGTAAGTACAGTATTTTAGCGTACTTTATTGCAGTCGTAGATCATAAAGTACGCCTACATGTAAAATAAGACCAAACTATATTTTAGAGTAAGTAGTGAGCGGTAACCCTATGCGCATCCGACAGCAACTCAAGCTTCACACGAGGGCATGAGTATTATGGGCCTGTTGGCACCTGATGGCAACAGGCCCATAATACTCATTTCGCAATGTTAAATGCAAAGGTTGACCTACTGTCGTGTTTAATTCGATTAATTATACTGGGTGATTATCAAACGATTCACAAAAAAAGATATGGCATACTCAGTAAGTGTACATGTCTTTAGAAACTTTTAGAAAAAACATTCTAAATAAAAAAAACTTTTTTGAATTTGTGGATAACTGTTTTTTTGTTTACACATAACGTGAAAAATGTTCCACTTATGAGTTACCTATACTATGAAAACTTCATAATATACTTGGTTTACTCATAAGTGTAAACTACTCGTACGTTAGACAAAATACAGGGGTCATATACAGGGTGAAAAGTAATAACAGCTGATTTCCCTATTTTTTTACTAAAAATATTATTTTATTTTATGGATAGATATGGATTGTCAGCCATTTTTAACTTCTGTTTAATTTGTTGAATAGTGTCAAGGTATGTCATTTATTGATTAGAGTAAATAATGTAACGTTTTAATGGATCTTCAAGTATTTTGTCCAAAATTGTTGTTACTATGTAAGTCATTGAAAACATTGTATTGAGGTTCACGGAGCTTTTAATCTTTCAAGTAGAATTACTAGATTTAAGTTATGTAGATGATAGAAGTAGTTAAACCATTTAAAATGAAAACGATCATAACTGCATACATTAGCAGTGCTGTGTCCCAGCATACATTTTTCATTTCATAATCTACATGTCTCAGACAACCTGCGGTTCAAAATCCATTTACTTGTACTAAAATCCTGTACCAAACACGTGCTCGCCCGGGCGGCTGCGTTAAAATAAATATTAGTACCGTATTTAGGCGAGACAGTGAGACGCGAAGGAAGTGAGAGGGAGAAGGATAGACACACCCGAAATATCCGAGCATGAACGAGATGTAACGAACGAACCCGATCGATAGCCGCAGCCGCAGAGCGCCGCCCGCGTGACGTCACAACCCCGTCTCGTCATCTTTGACTCTGAAGAAATTGTCACTAGACTTTTGTATAGAACACCATTGTAGGTCTGACGATTGGACTTTGTACTGAGCACTTCGTGAACTACAATTAAGTTTTATTTTTTTATCATGAAGGAAGATATTAACCTTAGCTTACGTAAGGTAAACAAATTTGAATTGGCGGCTTTAGTTATTTTACTAAAATCAGCGTTGCCTAAGAAGCAAAGATGATATACAATCTTTTATACAGACAAGTGCAACTTATAGAAGAGTTATGAATATTATTATTGGAATATTATTGAGCTAAGATGGTCCAAATCTGGTTTGGACTGTTTTGAATCTGTTCATTTCATTTGCCAAACACGTATTTAGCGACTGACCCGAGAAATTTAAAAGTTTATAGTTAGCTAAGCACCCATGTCATTGTTGCCTGTTGTTACTAGCTTTCTTTACTACGAGCTGCCCAAACAGACTTCGTTCTGTCAAATGTTTGACAGCAGTACCTACCTCTACAACGAGTTGCCAATTTAAGTTTACATTATCGTTCGCGTAAAATAATGTGTAAACGATAACGTAAATTTAGAGTGGCAAGTCGTGGTAGACATACTGGTGTCCATTAACATATCTCGCCCGCTTTACTCCCGACTAGATTTACATACACCTACTATTATTTTTCACTGAATTTTTGTTAAATCTATATGAAATATAGCCTATATCACTCCTTAATAGTTTAGCTTTAAACGGATCAAAGTTGTGGAGCCTATTCAATACAAACAAACAATCAAATCTTTTCTCTTCATGGTATTATTATTATTAGTATAGATTACGATTATTACGATCATCGTTACATAACAACCTTCGTTACGTAAATGTTAAGATCATTACTATATTAATTTTGCGACGTTCCTATCGCAAGGGGGTTTAATTAGACATGAGAATTCATAGAAATATTTCTCGCAAGAAAATCCTCGGGCAACAGCTAGTCTAGCATAAACATGTAATGGTAATTTTGCTCATGCAATTCACGTGTAGTATCCATTTGGGACCCTAAACAATGAAACGTGTATTTATGCGTTCTGGTTTGGCACAAGTCCGCGCGGCGATTGGCGCGCTTGCAACACGTACATTCGCGTGCATAAATATGTTTTCAGATTTCCGCGAAAATGAACTTTGTTAGTGGCAGTACACAACACGTCGTCGCGACTGGTTTTCATACATGGAATTGATCAGTGTTTCTCATCGGGAATTATTGTTTTTATTGATTGTTTACTATCCATTCGTTGGTATCCGTTTGAGAGCTCCCGAAACCCGGAGGTCCCGGGTTCAATGCCCCAGTTCGGCCACATTGTGTTTTCGGATTTTTTGGAACATAGCCCGGGTTTGTGATCACCAGCCCATCTTTGGCGAGCGTGGTGATTAAGCCAATACCTTTAATTGTAGCGATGACTTGATTCAATGATGGCCGCCTTTTCCCAGCAATGGGAAAGTTTATAGGCTAATTATTTACTTACTATCCATGCTGATATTGTAATTGTGTGTGTAACTAACTGCTCAATTCATACTTTTTCACGCCTTCGTTTCACGTTTCACGCCACGTTTTACTAATTTTGATAAATGTTGGTATAGAGATATATTAGACATTAGAGATGTTATAAGACTACTTTTTTTCTGAATGGACCCGACCGGGAATCGAACCCGGGACACTACGGAATTCGAGGCGAGAAACCGTGCTACGGTGCATTACGCCAATCGTGCCGTTGTAAGTAATTTGATGTGAACGCAGCAGTCAATGGATAAAAGTTCACGTGAGGGTAATGTCCACTGGCCGCCTAGGTCATGACCGTAAGACCTAATAAAGTGGAGTTTCCTCAAAAGCGGAGTCTGTATGAACGAACCTGCACCATTATAATATCCTATGTATAATAAGTATGTATTTACAAAAGAAAATGTATTTAAGTATGTTTATCCGTTGTCTAGTATCCCATAACACAAGCTTTAATTAGCTTACTTTGGGGCTAGATGGCGCTGTGTGGAATAATGTCCAGGGATATTTATTTATTTATTATTTATTTATTAAGTCACCCGAAAACTAACATCCGCCTATAGAGTCAATAAAAAAAAACAAATGATTAGAAAATGAACGACCTTAGCTGTGTTGGAAGATTATTATAATTGTAACGTATTTCGTTTACAGAAATCTAATACAGTCGTTTGTTACATTTTAACAGAAATCTTGTCCATTGATGTGCAACCTGACGGTTGTAGAAGACACTCGATTGATATTAAAAAGAGATCATTTATTTTAGTAGTAAAATGTTATCAGTTTAATCTCTTGCACCGTCTGTAAATTTATCTGTTTTATCGAGTGGTTGACTGGTAGAGAATGCCTTTTGCCATTAAGTTCACCTATTGTACTGTGTAATTGAAAAAATAAAATAAAAAATAAAGAAAAAAGTGATTTTGTAAGCTTTTACAATTTCATACATAACTTTGAAAAGACTTTTCATGAAGGTACTCGTAACAGTCTTATTAATGATCCGGTTTGGTTTTGAACAAAAATAAATAATAAGGCAATTAAAATAAATAATATCTAGTTCTGCTTTACTGCTACGAGCGTTACGGTTGACGCCGATTCTTTTGATACTACGAGTGCTACGAGTTTGTGCTACGACAACTTGACGCTACAACGGCGTGCAGTGCTACGCAAAGTGCTACGCGCGTCCACCGTACGACCGCGTAGTAAATTCTAACCAAATGCTACGTTGATAACAAATGGATTTTCGTAATTGGTATTTTTTGAAAGTGTTGCTAATACATTAATCATTCCAGAATAATTAAACAGGCCGGCACATGATCGATGTTATTTCGTTTATTTAGCAAACAAACTGAAATCATTTACGAACATTTAGGAAATCGTTGTGGAAGCTACAGTGTTCTACTAATAGTTGCTTCATTAATATAAAAAGCAAAAAAAATATGAAGAGCAAAATACTATATTATTCTTTTAAAACCAAACGTTACTACTATTATTAATTAATTTGTAAAAATATGTTGAACACAAACCTACTGCCTAATCTTGTGATTAATAAACATATTTTTTAAGAGTTATTAAATATATCAGATGATTAGGCCAAGAACAAAATGCCTATTAGTTTATAAAAGTATTTTTCGGAACTTTGTTTCTTTCTAAATTTCTGCCTAACATTAAGGCATTTACATGATTGATTTTAGTTTGAATAAATAATGTGTTCCAATTTAAGAAGTATATTTCTTAATAAAAGTTCTGGCGAAGTTTAATTTTGGCAAGATTATAAAATTAGGTACCCAAACAATTTCAAAAAGTACGAATAACAATTTATTAATGTGACCTGACAAGTTTCTCTATAAATACTGACTTCACATACACAACACGTAAAGTAATGTTTAACCAAATGTGTATTATCTCATTATCAGTACTTCAATATGAAGATTATTAGATTTAATATCGATTGTGATTGAAATGTTTATCAGAGCTTATCTTGTAATAGGTAATCCATCTACTAGTACTTTTTTTTCTATGACGTTCAGTGATTATTTTCTTGTTCCAGGTAACTTTTCACTACATTGTTAGAAAATAAATAAAAACATATTTTTTTAAATTAAATTTCAGGGTGTCAGTCACTCAGTAATTAAAGGTGTTTTATTACGAGTATTTAGATTGATATTGCTTTAACTTTATTTTTCCAACATTGGATAAAGTTAATGAAATTAGGTACAGAAAATATATTTTCTTTAACATACAAAGCAACATTATCAATACGTTTTAGAGTTGATCCTGTGATATCCATCGAAAAAATAAAAAAGTCTTTAACGTAGTTAATAAAATTATTTAAAACATAACGCTGCAAATCAAAAACTCGTTAAGCTCTTTAATAATAGTAACTCATTTTTATAACAGGTTGATTCCCGTCAATTCCGGGCGGAGTCAAAAACAATAGAATACCTATTGTGTCTCGTTCCGCGGTGACGAATGTGTTATAAATAATTACACTTATTCAGAAAGCTATAAATGCTAAATTCAAATCGTACGGAACCCTATTGCGGCTCCCTGTGTGCAGATTATGCTGTGCTGAATTTTTTAACACGTCCGGACCCGAACAGTGCGTATAACCCTTAAAATACGATGGCGGGCACTCGCACGCATTTTAATTGGCCCGAGTAAATTTTACACGGAGTAATTCTTGTAATTTTACCGTATACATAGTGCGGATGTGGTGATTGCTTCTACAAACATCGACCTTCTTGTTTACTTTTGCTTTACAGGGTAGTAAAGTTTAACGCACGTGTAAGTGCCGTCGCTTGCAACGGAATCGAAAGATATCAAACAATAACATTTTTATTAGTCGTATTGTTTGACTACTTGCATTGGCTGAAAATACAATCAGGGTTGGGCTTGTTTTTACCAGGTTGCGCTAGAAGTAGGGTTATGTTATTCGAGAGTATGTATGCATGAATGTATAATTGTTTGGCACGCTGTGCAGACTGAACGGCTCTATGAATTTTAGAGGTGTCGTTAGATTCGTATTTACTGTGAGCGTGACACTAGGTATATCTAATTAAAAAAGCAGATTTATGGTTTTCTACACAAGTGAGGTATCAAAATGAAGGGCTTGTAATAGCGATTCCATAAATACTGCGTATCCAACTAAAAAGTCTGAAATAAAAAAATATTATAGAGAAAAACAAAAAACCCGACTGCAAAAATTACCACTCAAAAGAAAAGAATGCTCGTTCGCAATGTTATAAATCATTGCAGGCGGGGACCAACATTAATTGAACATAAACAAAACCTTTGTAGAAGTATAAGTAACTATTAAGTTATTCCCTGCTTTGTCCCCGACTGCAATGATTTAAAACGTTGCGAACCAGCTTGTTTTTTTCTTTTGAGTGGTAATTTTTTGCAGTAGGGTTTTTTGTTTTTTTTAATAATTCGTTTTTATTTTACAAATAAATGACAATATTTCTTGACGTACAAAACTGCATTTATTTTGTTGATCGTCAAACTAATCTAGCAAAGTTTTATTTCCTGCAGTAAAACAAAACACGAGAAATAATTAGATAAGCACTTTCACATCTTTTGATCATTCGTTTCACTGTCTTTGATTTTATAATTTAAAAATTTATTTTAAATAAAAAACTTGAATGGCCTTCCATTTAAAAGTTTTGATGGTACCACGAGTTTCTTGCGCGAACTACTTATATAACTGTAAAGAAAAGTTTTATCTAAATCCGTTCAGTAGTTTTTGCGTAAAAGAGTAACAAACATACATACATACATACATCCTCACAAACTTTCGCATTTATCATATTAGTAAGATGCACAAAAAAAAACAGAATGTAAAGTTTTAATATTTGCAATGCCCTTACGGGGTTATGTACTGTACAAATAATTTTAATGACCATCTTTAATGTTAATGTACATATTAGCAAATTAATAAATAAATAAATAAAAGCTAAGACTCCGCGGACGAATTTGCTGGTAAATAGTTCAGACCAAAATTTTGTTTACCATTATAAAATATCCTGTACTTCACTTCCACAACGTTTTTTAACCCCCTCCCGTGACAAAACAATACCAAAACTTTCGTAAACTATCAACATGGCTTAATTACCACTGTTAATCAGCTTTCCAACGAACATTTTCTTGACAGAACCGAAATGACTGTTCTTGGTTGAGGAATAAAAAAAGCTTATGCACACGCAATCGCATGACGCGGGACTGACGTTACGAATAAAAGTTCGCTTAGTTTACTATTATTTGTTAAAACCAAAATGTTGGTTTACTTGACACTTTTTGTGTTTTTATACGGTTAAATGTTTACTAACTGGGCTTTGTTTTTGAGGCAGGAAATAAAGGAATCCGGCTGAATTCAAATATTTATTACTTAGTAAGCTATGTTCCTGATAATCGCCAAGGTAGGGTGCCAATGTTCAAAAGTGAGCGAGAGTGTGGCCATTGCAGCTGGGTCCGAGGCTGTTCGCTGTTAAGTAACACTGCAAAGGCGGTGTTATATTCAATCAGGGCTTTGAAACCAGTTTATTTTTCAAACCGTTTTCGTCCAAAATGCCTATGACAGATAAGTTTTGTTTCCGTTCGAACGGGAACGTTATAAAAACGATTTAGAAGAGGAACGATATTTAAATCGTTTTCGCTCACTATAATGTTTTCAAGCATTTTAACTGTTTTTTTTTAATAATTAGGTTCAATACGAGACTAGAAATATTAATTCACAGCCACGCAGCTTAGTCACGGGTCATGTCGTTGAAGTTCGAACTAAAGAAAATTGATGCATTAATAGAGGAATTATATGTTTTGTCATCAACTTGTATCATCTTACGAATAGATCTATCGCCACGAAATATTTTCATTCTCAGATAAATAAAAATTGTCACCATATATGAACTTTTGCTGTTACGCCACGAGCCTCTGTTTCTTTTGGTCTAACTGGTTTTTTCCGTTCTTTTAAAATGTTCTTAAAAAGACATTAATTCATTTACTTGAACTTAAAGTTTGATTTTATTTTATTTATCTCATTGCTGTATAGTACGGGCTGCAACGGTACATTTCTGTGGAGCAGTAAGAGAGACCCCACACTAGCGTTCTTTGAGCGTCAGCGTCGTGCCAGCGACATATCGCAGTGTTTTTGAAAAGACTGATATTCTTTTGGGAAATTGGGAAGCCACTGTAAGAATCCCAAATTCCTTAAAAAGCTCCCTAAGTGAGGCCCGTGCACGAAGCTTATAGATAGATCTGATCGCTCGCTTTTGCCGGATAAAGATGGTTTGTATATCCGCCGCCTTACTCCAAACTACAATGCCGTAAGTCATCACACTATGGAAATAGCTGAAATAAACAGAACGAGCATTGTCAACATCTGTTAATAACCTTATTTTACTGACAGCGAATACTGCCGAACTAAGTTTGCCCTAAAGGGCATTTATATGAAGGTTCCATTGCAATTGCAATTTCGAGTCTAGTGTAACTCCAAGAAAAACAGTGGAGTCTACTAACTCCCTAGCATTATTATCTATTTTCAAATCAATTTGGTTATCTTTAACTTTATTAGGCAATTTAAAATTAATGCATTTAGCCTTTTTTGCATTGAGGATTATTGACTGTAAACCATCTTAGTACCTTTATAAGCGTGTCGTTTTTATATCTTTACTACCATGAGATTCCGTCACGTAAACGACAAAAGTTGACTACAGCAATTTGCATGCCATTCTTAGGAAGTTTTATTTCTATTTCCTTGAGATGTTGTACCAAAACTCCATACTGAAACGTCAACGCTGACGCTAGCGACTGTCGCCGCTGTAGTAGGTGGTAGGATACTGTTTAAAATAACTTAGATAAATGACGCAAGTGCGGAACTGTTCCAACATAACGCCAGTGCTAATGGTTAATAAATTAATTCTAAACAGCCATTTAGAGTGGCTATTAGTGGGGTGGGATGCATTTTTAATATCTGCCACCTACTTGGTAGCGATGTACAAGCTGCGTTTTTAATATAAAAAACAAGGATGAAAAGGCAGAGCAATCATTACAAGCTCAAAGATTGATGAATATACTGGAATATTTCTAAACACATTGTTTATTTTTTAGATAACACACACGGACAAACAACAATGTTCAGCACGTAAATTCATGTAGTATGAATACTAATAGTACTATTGTAATAACTTTTTTTCAAAGCTGAGGATAAATTTTCCCTATATCAGTTGTAAGGTAGATATGCATTTGCGAATAAAATTGCAGAATGCGAACCAACCAATTCCGTTCAATTTTTCCGTGACATTTATCTAATGTGATAGTATGTTCGGATACATGAGAAACGAGCCCGGATCGTCGCGCAATTATCGGGCGATATCCGGGATTAGAGGCAAATGTGGCGTCGCTGTTGCCTCTATTTGCATAAATTGTACTTTCAATTAAACTTGCGAAGCGATGAAACTGATAGTGTGCTCACAATCTTTGCAACCGTATTTAAGTTGGTTTGTTTGCAACCGCATTCGGACTTGTTCTGCAAAATGTTGGTTTCTCTTTATTGTTTTGTGTGCTCTAGTTTCTAGGTCCCTATGTTTTATGAGTTTGGACTAGAGTCGAAAAATTCACATTTATTTCACGTAGTTCGATAGCATGTAAAGCTTAAAAAAATCGTATATATCTGTTTCTGCCTGCGGATACTTGTGCCGGAAAAGCTTATTTTTAAATTTGGTGCAATATCGAACAATCGCTTTTTTTCAAGGGACTAAATGATTTGTGATTGAGCAATATTGAAATCAAAACTTTCAAGATTATTGAGGAAGGAATTTAAGGAATTTGCGCATGACAGAGGTACAACGAAGTCTACAACATCTCCAACGACGGCTGGTAGGTCTATTTCTGAGACTCTCGGGGACGACCTGTCAAGAATAGCTTTAATAGACAAAGACAGACAGACAGACGCACAGAGAACTGAAGGGTTTAAAGAGTGGATCTCCAAAAGGCAAATATAGGCGTCTCAAGGCCAAGAAGAAACGAGAACTGACGGAGCAGAACCACGCCCAAACACCCCGAACATTATCAAGAGGGTGGGAAGGTTCTCGGGCTCCCAAGCTCAAGAGGCAGGGGACAGACCCAGAAGAGCCGACGCAGCAACGTCCACCCAAAAGCCAGAAAGAACACCCGCGCCGAGGGATCGTCACGACCCCATGTGGGCCAGACGGATCTCTCCATCATTATTGAGCGGGTGGATGGCGGACGAGGCAACGGCTATGATCGTAAGGAAGAGGCTAGTGGCGATCATGACCAGCGCCGTGCGAGCTAAGGTCGGGGGACGATGCCCGTCGTTCGAGGCCTCGGGGTTCGTGGCAGAGGGATTCTTCCTCGTGACACCCAGCACCGAGGAGGCGTGCAACTGGCTGCTCGGATGCGACCTTAGCGGGCAAGGCGAGATGCCACTGAAAGCCCGTAGATTAAAAAGCCAGCGGGTATCGAGACGTTGCCAACTGGCCAACGACTTGTGGTGGGGGTCCCTCAGGATGTCCTTGAGGACCACGTGATGCTGCACTACAAATTTACCAAAGTGCAAGCACGGCTTATAAACCGAGACAAGACCAACCAGGGGGGAAATGAGCCCGTCGGTGGGAGTAGCATTGCTCAGCCTGGAGATTCAACAGGAATCCCCACTGAGGGAAGCAGGATCGACCGTCAGGGATCTATCCCAAAACACACCGGACAGGACACAGAGGGGGGGTTACTGGCTGGCGGGGTTAGCGGCAGTCAGGTCGGGAACCCTGCAGAAGGACCCCTAGACTACCGCACGCCCAGCCGTAGGGCCAGCCGTAGGGCCAGCCTCGAACCCCAAACACACCACACTACACCCACTCCCCTCACGACACCGCTCAGGGACCGTGCTCCCCCACCAAGTGTCTCGCTCCTGCAACCGCCTTGGGACGGGGACCAGAAGCCCGAAACGGAGTAGTCAAGAGGGGGACACCAGTACACCAACACACACACGCAATACACCTACACACCACACATATGAACGACCGACTTGGTGTAATGGTTAAGAAGTTGGCTACTACACCAGAGGTCGCGGGTTCGATCCCCGCACAGTACAAACATTTGTGTGCATGAACATGTCTGTTTGTACTGGTCTGGGTGTCTCCTATGTATAATAAGTATGTATTTACAAAAGAAAATGTATTTAAGTATGTTTATCCGTTGTCTAGTATCCCATAACACAAGCTTTAATTAGCTTACTTTGGGGCTAGATGGCGCTGTGTGGAATAATGTCCAGGGATTTATTATTATTTATATGAACACAAACAGCAACACAACACAAAAACACCAACAAAAGATAAAAATAGTTCAACTCAACCTGCACCACTGACGGGAAGCCATGTCGGAGCTTTTCCGATATGTGGTGGAGGAGAGCATAGACATTGCTCTACTGCAAGAGCCATACGTCATAAACAGACGAGTGGCCGGGCTTGGCTCCTTGGGTGGCGACCTCAAACAAGACACACAAAGATGGTGAGTCCAACCCGCGAGCATGCATCTTTACGAGCAGTAGAGTAAGCACATTAGGACTAATCAAGGCTGACTGTTACAGAGACCTGGCAAGCTACGAATTGACGATCACAAGCCACAATAAGAACAGAGCTAGGGTACCACTCGTCTCTAGATATCCAGAGACCTAGCGAGAGTGACTTTGAGCCGCCAACAAGAGAAATGGAGGAAACCATCAAAAAGTACCAAGCTAAGAACATTCCTGTCATCCTAGGGTGCGATGCCAACGCACATCACGTGGTGTGGGCAGCACGGACGGACAGAGGGCACCTATGCATCGGAAGTGAAATCGAGGGCAATATGTCAGTGATCTTTGCCAACAACGACCTAACAAGGAAAGAAAAGATTTTTGACCAAAAATACAGAGTACACATGGGACAAAGAGACGAATGATAATAATAATAATCTGCTCCTCTGCTCAAATAATGTATTTTTATTGTTCTTTTGACTGTACTCTGAATTTATTTGTTGTAAAACAAAACAAAGTTCAAAAGAGTAACTATCGAGTTTCTTGCCGGAGTCTTCTCGATAAGAAGCAACTTCCGAACCGGTGGTAGATTCGCATTATGTTTATTTAGTATATGTACTATTATTGTATTATTTTATTTACGTCTATTATCGTTTATATATATTTTTTGTGAATTTTGACCTTTCATAAGTGCTTCTTTGTAAAAGCTTAAGTGAATAAATGATTTTTTACTTTACTTTTACTTTAATGGAATATAGACACAAGCGGAACAGTGTGCTACACAGATGGCTCCAGGATTGAGTCACTGAAGCTATCTGGCGCGGGTGTACACATAAGGTGCGAGGACCGCACAGTTATAAATAGATCAATCTGCCTAGGCTGGTTTGCCAGCGTATTCCAAACAGAAATATACGCCATCATGGAATGTGCTGACATATAAGACAACCAGGACAACGTCACCAAGGCCACCATATACAGTGACAGCCAGGCAGCGTTGAAAGCACTTAGCAAAGCAGAAACGACATCAGTAACTGTCAAAGAATGCAAAAAAGCTGTAGGAAGATTTGCAAACAAAACAGAATTTTATTTCATTTTTTATTTATTTATTTACAACAAATCCACAGCACTTACACTATCTTAACTTTATGTTATAACTAGACAAATCCTACTGCCAATTAAGGATTTAAATTTTATTAACTAAATTTTATACACTTAGAAGGCAATTTTAGAAGTAGTGATTGCTTTTTTTTAGAAGTAGTGATTGCTTGGGTCCCTGGACACGAGGGGAATGCTGGCAATGAGCTTAGTGGGTCCGGAACCTAGGCTGCCAATAGCCCACAACATCACCGATGGAGTAATCAAAAGGAAATCATAGAAGCAACAAATAGACGATGGAAGACAACAACATGCATGCGACAGTCCAAGATGTTCATTTCCACGAGAAGGACAATGGTTCCCGTTCGTATCAAAAAAATATATTTCATAATTAGAACCTATACAAATTATATGAATAATGTCTCGTCACACCATAAAAACAATAAAGACGGAAAATTTCATTTTATTCTGTAGTTTTCCTAGGGTGTTGTAAGAAAACATTACAGTAAAACAAAATCTTCTGAATGAACTCAACAAAAAAACATTTTAAATAACAGATTCGAGTACCTGTGTGTTTAAGCGCATTAATATGCGCTAATAAGTTAATACTTTGAAACCATTCCTAGACACTTTTGCTTAGTATTTAGGCAAGTGATGGCACAAAAAACTAATGCACATCACTTCATTATTGTTTTGAAAGGAGTTTTTTTTTGTTTTTAGTTTGATACTGTGCAATATTTTTCATGTGGTACTGTCTGTAGAAGTTTGGCTGAGTTTAAGGTCAGGTCAATTTTGAAGTTTTCTTTTCTTTAATTTTGATGGCAACAAGCGGTCTAGAACGCGTGTACAGCTAAGGGAAACTTTCGTGAAGCCAGCAAGATGATAAATATGATGCATTGGCGCCAGCTGACTCGTCAGCTGACTTGAAAAAGATTATGCGGGTCTTTGTCGCTATGCGCCCAAGTAACCAATCAATGTGCGACACTGTGCGTTAAAATTGATTACTTAATTACATAAAGTATTTTGTTATTTTGTAAGCATAATGTGTTCACCTATGAGTGTTTGTTACATAGCTCTCAAGTTCTTTGGGCACATAGCTCGTAACGAGGACTCCATGGAGCGACTCTTAGTTCAAGGGAAAGTCGAAGGCAAAAGATCTCGCGGGCGCTCTTCGACACGGTGGACAGTACGTGTACCACAAGTTGCTATTTTATATTTACGTTATC
Source organism: Udea olivalis (assembly GCA_947369235.1). Classification (NCBI taxonomy): domain Eukaryota; kingdom Metazoa; phylum Arthropoda; class Insecta; order Lepidoptera; family Crambidae; genus Udea; species Udea olivalis. The sequence goes on from OX376342.1 coordinate 5,820,702, forward strand.
ATTCGAGTAAAAATTTGTGTCTGTCAAATCCCAATACATTTTTTTTACGCGAACGATAATCTAAATTTAAAGTGGCAACTCGTGGTAGACGTTCAGATCTTATCAAGTGACGCACTCCGGCATTAGCGATTGCTCCCACTCCGCTAAACATCGAGCTGCATGGCGAAGCATCGCGAAATTAGCGATGGCACGAGAATTGACTAATAATATATGACCACGACCACTCTGTCAAGAGTGAACGATTAAGAAGAAGAAGGTGAAGTTTGTTAGACAAACCTAGAAACCTATAGCATTATGAACAGTTAATGTACCTGTGTGAATAAACGTTGGTAACATTATTAAAAACATAACGACACAATTGGCGTAGTGCGCTGTTAGCATGGTTTCTCGTCTTGACTAACGTAGTGTCCCGGGTTTGATTCGCGGTCGAGTTAATTCAGGAAAAGATCTCTCCTAAATTGGGCCAGGCTGGGTGTGCTGGGAGACGCACTTGGCTCTATTCCTTGCCTGGCACCTCGTAACACAGGGATATTTATCAATTTTTCAGACCATGACAAGTGGTGTGTTGTCTGACGCATATTTGTATTTATTCATTTATATTGTGCCTGATTGGCTTTAGCTACTCGTACCTTACTCACGGGATTATAACACTGTCAAAGCAGTGTTGTTCAGGTCAGCTTGATTTTCCATCAGATATGTGCTAAGCTGTGTAGCTAAAGTGTTCTATATCCATCATTAAGGATCGTTCATTTATTTGACTACATGCTTTCGTAGTGCAGTGTAGCACGGCTTGAATTGCGTGATGTTCCGGGTCCGATTCCTGGTCGGGTCAATTCAGGAATCTATCTTTTCTAAATTTGCTCGGTTTGGGGTGTGCTGGGAGACGCTCTCGGCTTAACACAAGGATATTTATTACTACTTCGATACCATGACAAACGGTGCGTTGTCTGGCGCATATTTATTTATTCTTAGCTTATCGCCCGCGTCTTCGCCCGCGTGGTCTAATTTTTCTCACACGTTGGGTCATATAACAAAGTTTTCATATGGATCCCTAACGTTTTTGAAAAAGGTATATGCCTATAGCAATCAGGGATAATATAGCTTTTCACCAGTGAAATAATTTTTGAAATCGGTTCAGTAGTTTCGGAGATTACCTACCTCAAACATACAAACTCACAAACGCTTACCTCTTTATAATATTAGTGTAGATGTCAAGTTCAGCTACATACACACATCTTTTGCTATAAAATCTTTGGTCAAGAAGCAGCGTTATATGTCGGTGCTTGTTGAGGATGGCTTTGCATAATAAAACTCTAGGTCTCGTTGTCATCTCATCTGTCCGTCTACCACGAGTTGCCACTTTAAATTTTACATTATTTCGCGTAATTTTTTTTTTGGGATTTGATATTGTCATTTCATGTCATGTGTCATCCCAATACAATTTTTTTACGCGAATGTTATCGTAAATTTAAAGATACAACTCGTGGTAAACGTACTGTTTATTTTTTATGTTCTAACAATATAACGAAGGGTAAATTGAAGCACAATCAAAAATGTATGACTATAAAGGATCTTGGGGTGCTGGTCACCAACCTAGCTTGTCCTAGTCATATTACGTGTAAGTATGTGATTCAGCTGAATCTAAGCGACAGATTAAAAACAATATAAATAAATAAATATCTGGGAAAATTCACACCAAGATCATCTGACCCCAAACTAAGCAGAGCTTGGGCGTCAGAGACTGATAAACATACTTATATATTTCTAAATACAATACTTAAATACATAACAACACCCAGGCACACAACAAACACAAATGTTCGTTACTTAAATGTTTGTCATGGGTGGGGATCGAACCCACGACCTCCGGCGTCAAAGGCAGGATGCCATGCGCCAACAGGCCAGTCAAATATATATATATATGTGGCATGTTTTCTTCAATGAAACTCGAGGATTTCGGACAAACACACTTTTATTTACGTCTTAAAAATCTTACTTGGTATTACAGCAGATGAGCAGAGATAATGAGCACAACCAACTACTTCTTTTGCACACTAACCGTCTTTTCCCTCCATCCAGAACAATCTGTTCACAATCGTTCTTACTCTTTCACTCCCGTACATACCTCAGATCAGTCTTTCTCCTTCACTCATTCATACGTCACACTGTCGTTCCGTTCCATTCAGCATTCAAATCCTACATATATATTTATTTCGGTAACATAAAATAGACTCCAAACCCTGTTGGTTCGGAGTCTCTTATTAGGTAAATATTATGCTTGTATTAGGAGATACCGCTCTTCAATAACAGTGACAATTATCAATAACATTAATAATAAATATAAATAAAATAAATCCCTGGACATTATTCCACACAGCGCCATCTAGCCCCAAAGTAAGCTAATTAAAGCTTGTGTTATGGGATACTAGACAACGGATAAACATACTTGAATACATTTTCTTTTGTAAATACATACTTATTATACATAGGAGACACCCAGACCAGTACAAACAGACATGTTCATGCACACAAATGTTTGTACTGTGCGGGGATCGAACCCGCGACCTCTGGTGTAGTAGCCAACTTCTTAACCATTACACCAAGTCGGTCAATCAAAACATTAAGAATTATCAATATATTTTTTAGGTTAACTAAAAAGTAATGAGAAAGTACTATACAATTAATTGAGATCTTAACATTTTTGCACTTAACGTGTGTGTGTGTGAATGTGTGTAGTGTTTGTGTGGTGTTGTGAGTGAGTGTATGTGTTCGGTTGTGATTTGATTGGTTGGCATAAAATACAATGGAAAAACCGCCAAATATCCTGGGTTCGATTGGTGTTTGTCCCGTGTTTATGGCATTACAGCCATATCACTTGGAGACAGTGATAGCCTCTTCTTTCAGTTAATACCTACTCTTTAATAAACTGCCATATATAATATACTTAACAAAGACTCAAGGCATGCAGTTATGTTTCAATTTACTAATAGAAGCGCCCAGGCGCGGCTCACCGACATTTTAATTGCTTTTAAGTAATTAATGAAACAGTCCGCTTGCCATGCCAGTTAGTAAAACGCGTTATATATTATTGAAAATTGGGGATGTAAATTAATATTTTTTTAGGTAAACGTATTTATAGGTGACGTATGGTACGTTATCGTAGGCAGAACAATTAATGCTCCGCCGCCGCCTTTGCAAGTATAGCTGACACTTTCGGCAGGCCTCTGTCACTGCATGTACTTGCGCGCGTTATTACCTTCCAGCCGCCGGGTATTCCATGACTCATTTGGCAGTTGGTTGTCAACAGCCGCGTAGAGCATTTGTACGCGAATTTTGCGGTTGAACTTACACGATGACGTACTGTAAGTATTGACACAAATTAGACATGCGCGGCGCACTGACAGATAGCCCGCTTAGAACAACATGCCATTTTTGACGGACGCACATAGACATGAGTTTAGAGGCGAAGTCAGTGAGTTTCGGTGAGTCGGAAAGCCGCACTGTCGCTAGTGTTCTTGTTTTTGTCGAACTTGGTGCAATTTTTCACATTATGAATTTGGTTTTGGCCGGTTCTGTCAAGTAGGTATAACTTAGTTCATTTTAAAAATTCAGAGCGAATATAGTAGTAACCTAGGCGGTTCACGCAAGTTTTGGAAAAAGGTGCGAGCGGTCCTTCTGTAAACTCTTTATTTTGGGGTATTGACTAATGACATCTATATCGAAAGAGATGGCACTGGCAATATGTCTGTCACATGACAGCACGCATTTAGGATTAAGAAAATTGAAATTATTCTATGGATGTGCTTTATCTGTTACGTGGCAACTATTGTAACTATTAGTTAATCTGTGCTTACGGTTCTACTGACACTTTACAGAAAAGCATCAGTTTATAAACTGTGGCTTAGTTTGGTTACCGTTCGCGAATCTATAAGTATTTCTAATATGTAAACTGTAGTTAAAATGGCATACAAGTTTTAGTTATATTACTATTATCTAGAGGTGCTGTGCCGATACAAAAAGACAGACTCTCACCGGCGTCAACAGTACGTCTACCACGAGTTGCGACTTTAAATTTACATTATCGTTCGCGTAATAAAAATGTATTGGGTTTTGACATGACATGACATCACAATGTCAATTTTTTACGCGAACGATAACGTTTCCGAGTGGCAACTCGTGGTAAACGTACAGTTAAGTTACCCATGGTAGGGGTGCAGGATAAAGTGGTGTATCGGAACCTGCAGATATGAAATAGTTAAATAAACTACTTCGTAAAACTAAGTAAAGTAGTCTCTCCAAAAATAGCAATTAATCTTCACCGATATTAAAAGAACATATTAGAGATTGAATAATAGATTTCGTTTGGCCTTCAACAATAATTTGAGATAGAATTATTTTAAAATACAACTATTCAATTACTGACTGACTACTTCTATTAGTTATCAGTAATGTAACGCTGATACAAATGCCGACACTTGCCATCATTACATTATTAGTTTGTTATCATTAATTTACTCTTGCAGACTGTACTGCCGTTTTATTAAATAAGCAGTAATGAATTTGTATTGTTAGAATCGTTGTTACTTCAATATTCCCCCGACGACATAGAGTCACGCCATGAAATAGTACCTGCCGTACTACGAAGCAATAAATGGGACCAACACGCATTTTGTGGAAGTTAACGATACAAATACAAACAATGCAAACCTTCAAACAGACATACGAGTACAAGGGCCTTATTACAATTGCTTACATCCAGTCAAGTTTCCTTAACTAGAAACCAGCCTTCCTAGGCTAGCTGGCCGGATAGCTGGCCCTTTCCATCTACTGATGGATAACGGCCAGCTATCCGCTGAATGGCTGGAAATGAAAGATCATATTACGAAATTGCTCGCCACGACGAAGTATAAGGGATTGTACGAGTAATGAGGCCAGTTGTTTTAGCTTCTCCTCAATAGACAGACTGTTACTGCTTTGTGCGACAGGGATAAAGCTCTACGTATACGCTCTCTCTCTTTCTAGTAGCTGAAATTAGCCGATCTTTTCTTTCCAGAGATTAATGTGCAATAGTAGTAATATATATTTTTTTAAATTTTGTTTTTATCATAAGCGAATTGAATAAACAAAAGCTTATTTTAAATTGAGACATTCACTGCAATGCCACTTTAAGCAGACATGCTCAAGATCTTAAATGTCCGTGAGATCTTTATAATAAGGATAACCCATGGTCCCAATGGTCGTACAAAGGTGGATGACATTGTCAGACGTTCAAAAGTGAAGCCCGCAGAACTGGTCTGAACTGATAACCCGGGACAAGTTGAATGCAAATAGCCCAAAGCCACTCGCTGTGGCGTTCTATTTGGGATGCCTATATACAGCTGTGGACTTCTAAATGCAGTTGATGATGACGATGATGATGATGGTATGCATGAGTAGGATGTCTTATGGCTGATTACGAAGTATCAACCTTGGAACTAGTATTTGAACGTAATAATGTCTCATATTTGCCTGTTTCGCTGACTCTCTGAGTTCAGCAAGTCCACGTGTTAAACGGATTGGGTCACTTAACAGAACAATGAACCCCCATTTGGCTATTGACGGCTGTAGCCCACAGATAACAATCAGAGGCTATAGCTGCAGTCAATTACACGCTGGTAAGCGCTCGCTAGACGAAATTACCTTAGAACACCTGTCGGTCCAATTTCAAGCCATATGCATATTGATGAACGTGAGGAAGATTCACTGAGCGGCTAGCTCACTTTGTTAATTTCAGCCGCTCACTACACTCACTTTGTTACATTTTTAGACACGTATTTTTTTATTTATTTAACATTTGGTAGGTACACAAATATGCATTTATTACAGGAACAAATGGGGATAGCAAAAGTAGAGGAGAGCTTATTTCTAAAGAGCAGACCATGCTGACAGGATCTTATTTAACAACAATAAATTTTGGAGAGGGTAGGAGAAATAATCCACGCGGGCGACGCCGTTGGCGTAACGGATCGCGTACACCCAATCCCTTAAGGGCCGAACTATGCTCGGCCGTTAACGGCCGAACTCAGCCGATCAAAACTCTGTAGTAGTTGTCCAACAGTGTTCGCCATCGGCTGACAAAATCGGTTTTGGTGTACCTGTATCGTTCAATAACAAACATATGATTTCATCGGCCATTGACGGTCGAGCATAGTTCGGCCTATAACGGTAGGTGTACGCGAGCCTTAAGGCTCGTATACTATGTACACGATCTTTCTGATCTTTCAAATTCATTAACATTCAAATAGTATTGAATGTTAGCGATAAAGGCGTCTTACAAAACACCCACACCCGATTAAGAAAAGGTTTTTTCTCGTGTTGATTCAAACAAAACCGTAAGTTTATGTTCTAATTAACATTCTCTTGGAAAGCATCTGACATTTAGAAAACTGTGGGAGGGGATCTGCAAGTCATGGGATACAGATTTAAAGCCAATCATTAGCCTGGTCGTGGGCGTAAGACAACAGATGTAAAATTATACGCCATTTGGATAGAAAATACATATACAAAAAGTTAACTACTAGACCCACCTTCATTAATATGTGTATGTTTATTTCAATTTAAATTTGAAAAAGAAGAAACAATATTTTTAAGCAAGTTAATAGAATCTAGGTTTGTAAAGTAAATTGACCTAATCTGGGTTTGAAAACGGTCTTAATCTAAAACCTTAAGGTCCGAGACTCAGAAAAAAGAACACCCAGATTCGGTGTTCACGAAGCTTTTGATAATATTGTCGATGTGTGATTTGTGTGAATAGTATTATAAAAAGTTTATTTATAATATATAATAATAGTATTTCTGAGTGGCAAATAACAGAGACGCGATGAAAATTACTATTTCATTAAGGGTTATAGCAGACATGATACTTTTAGCATCGGCGATCGTCATTTTACCCGCTTTTTATAAGCTTAATGCAGCGACCACACATTCCTCACCACACACTTAAAAACGCAAAACACGGCGATAAGGTCGCTTTTCGGAAGCTCAACACAGCGTCTAAAAGCTACACTCCGCACACATTCAAATGCAGATTGCGTCGAATTGTCATCTACGATCCTAGCATCGGAGCAGTCGCGTAAAACGCGCGTCTGAAACGCAAGAGGTCGCAAAATCGCGATGCAGCATTGAAAGAATCTCATGCGCGCGATTGTGATGCTGCGATCGAACGCAAAGATTCGGTAAAACGCGATGCAGCATGGATACAGTCGCAAAATCGCTGGTCACCCATGCTAAAAGTAGCATGTCTGCTATGGCCCTAAGGAGAATTTGTGCTCATCGTAGGAACGATTTGCTACTCTGTGTCTTGACTCTGTAATGTCAATTTCAGTACAAATTACTCTTTAATTTCTGTACATCAACTTAATTTATTATAAAATGTTGAAAAGAGTATCATCTGTCGAGTTTTGCGCCGTTTTTTCAAAGGATTCTTGGTAGAATAAATGTACGAACCGATAGTAGAGATACATATTTTTAATGCCTATTTTGATTACATTTTATATCCATAGGTTATAATCGGTGGTTTCAAACGCTAACTACTACTTATTATTATATATTACTTTCGTTTGCAAGCATCGAGGTATTTCTGATATCTTATGTTGCACAGTCGAGTTCGATTTGACAATTGAACGCTTTTTCCAAGTTGAGCCTACCTATGCTGCTGACTTATCACAAATTATTTTATTATTACAGAATCTTGTAGAGGTTGATATGAACGCGTCTGTTTTCTTCACTAAACATCGAGAATACAGTAAATAACAAGTATAGTTTTAATATTGTAGTCAAAAGTAATTAAAATATTTATGTAGGCCCTGATCGTAAGCAGCTCCCAGGATTTACGGCCATGTTTTTATGATAAATTATCTTGTGTTTATGATCGTTTGAAATATTGAGCTTCCAACCTCTACTTCTTTTTAAGGACCCTTAACTGAAGCTTGATGTATATGCTCTAATACTACAAAGGTGACAAATATAATTGGGTGCTTTATTCCCTAAGATGTTCCAAGGATCCTAATCAATTTAAGTTTAAAGGGAGCTACGTAAAACATAAAGCCAGGTTAATCAATAGAGTGTCTACTCAAAAGTAACATAGCTACTTGTTGGCTTGTTATAGGGTCTACATTGTTATTTAAACAATGCTTACACTCAAGATATCTCGTCAAAGGCTCAGATAAGGAACTCACTGCGTTGATTAGGTGTCCACTGAAGTTATCAAAAAACTTTTTTTAAGAGGGCAGGATTATTAATGGTAGAGGATGGACTTCCAAGAAACGCAGCTGAGCGCATCCGCACGCGTTTGTACGCTTTTGACTGACGCGCGTGGCAGCGAACTGCCGCTTTGTACTGACTCACACGTATTATAAATATGTATGGCGCTGCTTCTGAGGGGTCATTTTTAATAACTTCTTATTCTTAAACTTCTCTGCAATCTTATTTAAAATCATAATCAAAAAAAAAACCCCTCAGCAAAAAATGACCACTCAAAAGGAAAAAAACAAGCTCGTTTGCAACTTTTTAAATAGTTGCGGCGGGACTAACAAAAATCGAACTTAAACAAAACCTTTTTGTAGAAGTTTCGGTAACTGCTAAGTTATTCCCTGCTTTGTCCCCGCCTGCAGTGTGTTATTTAAACAATGCTTACACTCAAGATATCTCGTCAAAGGCTCAGATAAGGAACTCACTGCGTTGATTAGGTGTCCACTGAAGTTATCAAAAAACTTTTTTTAAGAGGGCTGGATTATTAATGGTAGAGGATGGACTTCCAAGAAACGCAGCTGAGCGCATCCGCACGCGTTTGTACGCTTTTGACTGACGCGCGTGGCAGCGAACTGCCGCTTTGTACTGACTCACACGTATTATAAATATGTATGGCGCTGCTTCTGAGGGGTCATTTTTAATAACTTCTTATTCTTAAACTTCTCTGCAATCTTATTTAAAATCATAATCAAAAAAAAAACCCTTCAGCAAAAAATGACCACTCAAAAGGAAAAAAACAAGCTCGTTCGCAACTTTTTAAATAGTTGCGGCGGGACTAACAAAAATCGAACTTAAACAAAACCTTTTTGTAGAAGTTTCGGTAACTGCTAAGTTATTCCCTGCTTTGTCCCCGCCTGCAGTGTTTCAAAACGTTGCGAACGAGCTGGTTTTATCCTTTCGAGTGGTCATTTTTGCAGTCAAGTTTTTTTGTTTTTTTAAATAATTAGATTTTATTTCAGACTTTTTAGTTGAATAACCACTATGTGGTCTAGTTTAGAATGTTTTAAGCACCTTTCCGAAACTCAGTTTTTTCCTCGGTATTTTTTCTAAAACTTTTTTTCATACTATTGAAATTAAAATTGCAAGTGATATATGTTTATGAAATAGCTATTGCAAGCCCTTCATTTTTATACCCTACTCAATGGGTAGGGTGGAAAAAAGTGGCGTCAAAAATGCGCCATTTTTTTTTAAATTTTAGCGTGCCAAACAATTATTCATAAACACAAACATAGATTACATGCTCGCGAAAAACATAACCCTCCTTCAGGCGCAGTCGGGTAAAAACGGAAATGGAAATGTTGATATTCTTTAAATTCAAGCAAATTTTGAAAATAAGAATTATCACTTTGATGTTAAAAGTAAGTTTTTTATTTCTATTCGTTTGTAAATTGTTTTTTAAAGATTCTCAATGCCCAGAAAAGTTACTTTTTGTAACACAAACACATCACTCGTGAACCCACAAATTATGCTTTAATATAGGGTCTGCCAGTCTGAATATAATTATCAGGCTGCTAAGTGATTGATGGGACTCACCACTTCTTGAAGTGTGGATAAACAGGCACACGATAATAAAATTGTATACTTTATTTAATTTAATCAGCCAATTTTAATTTAAATGTATCTTTTATATTTTTTGATTTAAAATTTTATTGTTATTATAATTTTTGAATTGTATTCGAATATTATATTAATGTAAGTAATAGAATGTTTTTCTATGGATTTTATCTGAAATAAATGATTTATTATATTATATTATTACTACTTCTTGCAAATCAACGGTAAATCAAATGAACATGTATATATGCACCTTGCGCTAGATTGAGGTAAAATTACAGCAAGCTAATGATCTAGAACTTTCCAAAATGAATGTTGTGTTTATTTTTCATAGTTGCAGTGGTGTGCTACGTCCTGTGTTTCGGCCTTTTTGGTACACAGTACGTAAGCCGCGGTCAACGCTCTCGTGTAATCCGGCCGTAAAATATTTTTGCATAATGAACGCGTACAGCTACAAATCTAACTAAAGCTCACAAAATGGGAAGCACAATGCATCTTGCATGTAGCGAGGAAAAGGGAGGATTTTGACACAAAAACTGGGTGACAAATGCGCCTAAAGCTGCTCATTTTAATTTATTGTCAAAAAATGCAATCACGTTGGCGTAATTTTACAAAAAAAAACAGTTTAATGAAGCAAGGAAATTTTATCATCCTATCGTCCAATCATGATACGCCCCCGTGCGTTATTATGTTTACCCACAAGTAAAAAAAGGCTGCCCCGCTGGCCATAAATGACCATGATTTTCAATTCTTAAAAATACTTTAAAATCCTGTGGCTATACCTTACGGAATGGCGGTTTCGTACATCATTGCTAAAAGAAAACTGTTTAATAATTTAAGAGCACAGAATCAGTATTATGAAGCCATATAAAGAATTTTTATGTCCCCACGGAACCTTTCAAAGCTTTTAAACACATTTGATAGGCTTACGAAAATGCTGGTCGGTCACTTAATTTTGCATTCGCATTTCCCAAGAAAAGTACCTGAACCTACAATCTCTGAAAAGATTTTTCAATAATCCTAAAATGAATACTATTTATCACAGATAGTTTTTTGGGAGGATTTTATTTTTAAAAACAATAAGCACTGTGTTTAACAATAACTTAGCTTATTCATTAGTGTTGACAGCGCTAAGAATGAAGGAGATAAAAAAAACAATTCTCAAAAACAATGACTATTTGAGTTCTTTTCAATTATTTTAATAATCTTCTTGGTTGAAAAAGCAAATAAAAAATGATGAATGAGATATGGTTTAAACTACACAATGATATTTATGATCAAAATAATTTTGAGAGAGTTTATCTCGTTTTATGCATTTAGTCCAGTATACAATATTTCAATATACAGGGAACTAGCATCTTCACATTATGTAAACCGAACAACAAAATAAATATAAATATAAATAAATAAATATGCGCCAGACAACACACCTCTTGTAATGGTCTCGAAGTAGGGATTAATATCCCTGTGTTACGAGGTACCACACTAGGAAATCAGCCAGGGGTGTCTCCCAGCGTGTGCTTGTGTGGTACTAGACCCGAGTCAATTCAGAAAAGATCGTTTCCTGAATTGACCCGACCGGGAATCGAACCCGGGACACTAAGGAAATCAAGGCGAGAAACCGTGCTACAGCGCACAACGCCAATCGTGTCGTTAATCATTCTAAGCTCATTTTTCACCAGTTGAACTGGTTTTCTCGAATTTCTCTTATAATAAAAGCCTTCTGTCAAATTTCATACCAAATAGCTACTAATGCAACAAGTTTTTTCAGATTGATAAAATCAAACTAAAATGATCTTTTCACCGAAGCCAATAAGGCAATAATTATTGTGTAAAAATGGGTTCTTTTTAGCCGAAGTCGCTGACTATCTATGGCCGTAGTAAGAGAAATTCACCACAAAATCAGAACTTTTAACTACCAATATCTTCTTGCCAATGTGGGATCTACATACATTGTGACTCTCATAACTGGGCGGCAATCTCGTACTAGTAAGTATCAACATTACGTTTTGGTGAGTCCCAATTTGTCACTACAAACACACCGACAATCATTCGGTGTGTGATTACCCTTGAGATATATTGAACGCATCCTGCGCTAGACCTGTTTGACTGACATCTTCGTAATGCGATAAGTGTCTATTACGCATTATTGTGTAAGTAAACCCAACCAAACATGGGTCCCATTTTTAAGGTTCAAGTATATATAACATATCATGTGCTCACGACCATATCCGAAATGGCAAATCAGGGCAACTCGACTGTCGCAGTCTGGTTGACGTCACTCAGCTCCCGTTTCGCGTATTAGAACCCAATGTGGAAAGTGACCAGCCTCCTATGATCATCAAAGTAACGAGGAATATGGTTTTTGTTGTTTTTAATGAAAGTTAGCCACAGAGGGGTAAAAAAGTTAGATAAAAGTTATTGGTAACGTTGGCGTCATTTTTGAAATTTCGCGGTCACTCACCAAACCCTATAAAAATAAATAAATATAAATATGCGCCAGACAACACACCTCTTGTAATGGTCTCGAAGTAGGGATTAATATCCCTGTGTTACGAGGTACCACACAAGGAAATAAGCTAGGGGCGTCCCCCAGCACACCCAGACTCGAGTCAATTCAGAAAAGATCGTTTCCTAAATTGACCCGACCGGGAATCGAACCCGGGACACTACGGAAATCGAGGCGAGAAACCGTGCTACAGCGCACTACGCCAACCGTGTCGTCAAAATTTTTAATAGTTTATTATGAAAGAACATATCGAGGGTCACAAACTTTCTAACTACTCAATTGAACTTGATCCATACCAAGGAAAAAGGTAAAAAAGCGGCAATATTTGTAATCCTTAATACTGGTTACAAACATGCGACGCAATTAGGATTCAAGAAGGCTAGTTTTCAATGGCCAGGTGCAATATTGTTCTTGTATTGTAGGTAAAAAGACTTTCAGGTGTTTTTCCCATGTAATGTCTCTAACCTAATATCGACGGTTAAGAATCAATACCTCATAATTAAAATGACTTTTTGATGTCATTGACGTTAAGGTCGTTTTTCGTGATATCTCGTGTTCCACTTCCTAATGCCAAATACTTAACATTTACTGCTTTGTAAAAAATATTATCATGATGGCTAACTAGTACTTTCGTTTCATCAAAAAAAAATTACCAAATCATCACTTCCCAATTTATCGCAAAATTTCATTTACCAAATTATTACTTAGCAAGGGAACTCTTCGCCAGTAATTGTAACGTAAACCTAATGTTTGACAAGTGAATGTTTGAACAATAACTCGCTTACCAAACAGGACTTTTACCAGTTTTCATTTGGTCAAATATTTCAGTTGGTTTACGCAAAATAAAATACTTAACCCAAATATTTACTATCTTGTTTTCAATTTACCGTTTCTATCGAGTCAATTGCTTAGCCAATGACAAATTAGTTGTATTTTAATATCAGTTGCACAGTATACACAAATGAATACTATATTCTGCTAGTAATTTCTGGTTATAATATCCATTCAAAAATATGTTTCTAGCACTCGCCGTTGCGTTGTCACAGTTCTATCCTAACCTAGCTGTTTCGATTTAAGAAAAGATTTAAGTGTGTTAAGTTGCGAATTTCACTTAACTCTAAGAAAAATTTAATCTATACATGGCAAGTTTCACATTAAAAAACATGTTTCTGATACTCGCCGGCCGCTGCGGCGGCACGCTCGCTACGCTCGCTCGGCTCGTGCGTTGTTTGCTCGCAGTTCTCAACTAACCCAGTGGTTTTAAATTCTGCTACACATTTTTTAGCCTTTATGATTTTGGTCCTAATCATTTGACTTAATATATTTCGTCTAAAGATGGTTTGCTGTAATTAATCATTTCCTAAAATACCAAATGCCGTAATCACATTTTCCTTATTCATATTTTGCCACGTGAAATTTTTTCCAATGAAAATTTTCTTACTAAAATCATTCGCAATGTTGCATTGTTTTATTATGACGATGCAACATTATTTTGCTAAAATTTGTTTGGCTTATGAAATTTTGGAAAGATGGCAGGATCCCGGATATCTAACTTGATGTATTGCTAGATGTACTTTATCACAAAAATATACCCAAAAGGTACATCTTAAAGCGAAAAACCTTCCTCTCCTATTTCTGCATCGTTTTTAACAGCTGTTAGGTGAGATTAACTCCATAAAGTAACATTTCAGAACTATTATTTTAGTGGAACTAAGGCAAAAAATATTACTTTAAGATATCATATCTCGGCTCTGATATCACTTAAAACAATTCTGACCACTCAGATATGTTTCTTTATTAGGGTGCTATAAAACAGTGATGAAATTATTGCTGGCCGCAGGACTATACAAAGTTACTCGAACCCCTGTCACAATTCACACATTGATGGTTCTGGCGAGATTTGCTTTGAAATATATTTGTTAAATTTATTTCGGTCTCAAGACTTGTTATTTTTTAGTATTGGCAGAAGCTGTATTATTTTGGTAGTTACCATAAAGGCCCTAATTTGCCTTTAGAAGGTTCTGATCGAATATTTGAAAAGAAGAATGAGAATGCAAGTTCCAAAATCATTTTTGAAATCAGAATCAGTCCCCCGATTCAGAACAAAGATTTCGGCCTTCTTTTTTTACTTCTTCTTATATGTGAAGGGAGTGTCTTAAAATGATAACCAAAAGTACTAACTGCAACGACTACTCAATCAAAAATTGCCTGATATGTTGCCACAAAGCTCAAAATACTCCGATTCACTTCGAAAAGTTACTTTCTTCAAGTAAATACCACGTTATCTCGGGCCACTGATATTGTTTTGTCGTATGAAACCACCTATATACATATATTATATTGTAATTATGTTTTTTTGTATGGCGCACACAAGTGTGCAGTACACAAGTGCATGCTATTATGAATATTTCATCCACATAAAGGCGCTTTGTACTTCTGACCCAATTACAAAGGTTACTTCTTGCCCTAATTTCGTTGGCCTAAAATCTGGTGTTGTACTTCCTGGCACGACCATGGATGTTTTTCTAATATCTGCAGACCGTTTAAAAATTGTCAGGATTTTGTACTATTTTTTACCACTGTTTCGAAAATTTCTACCAACTAGATCTAGGAGATACGATGGTCGTCGATCCATATAGTAGGAAATTGGGCAATATGAGTAAAAATCGAAGATATCCTAAATTACTTTATACCGTTTTAAAATCCCCAATTAACACAAGTTTCGGTGAATTCGTGTTAAGAAGTCATTCTTTACAGCACGACAGTCGTATCTCTAAGATCCATATAGAAGGAAATTGGGAAATATGAGTAAAAAATAGTAGATATTCTATATAATTTGATACAGTTTTAAATTTTTCAGAACAACACTGAGTTTGGACGTGGTCGTGCTAGGAAGTTGTTCTTTCTAGCACGAAAGTCATAGATTTAAGATCTTGATAGTAGGATATTCCAAAATAGGGGTAAAAAATAGTATTTTTTAAGCTATTGAGTACCATTATGAAATTCAATAATAAACACGGATTTTTGTGTGGTCGTGCTAGGAAGTTTTTCTTAATCTAGTTAGTAGAAATTTTCAAAACAGTGGTAAAAAATAGTACAAAATCCTGACTATTTTTTACCGTCTGCAGATATTAGAAAAACATCCATGGTCGTGCCAGTAAGTACAACACAAAATCTGTCGCAGTTACCAGTAATAGCGAGCTTTAAAATTAACCGAATTCATTTTGTGCAGCTGAATGTAGGCGTAGTAGACTGATGAATTGCATACAGTTTTAGTATTTGTAGTAAAATATCGTACTGCCCCGACCCGCATGTAATTTCGCTTACAGAGATTGCATGTATCTAACTATCACCCAAGAGATTACTTTTATCACACATGCTTGTTAAATGACAATTTGAGCTTCTTCAAGTAAAGACTGAAAGTGTGCCACTTGGTGCAGTGCAAATCAGCAATTGGCTTTCCTAAAAGATGGTGTTAAGTTTTTCTTGGTTGATATACCGGGTAATTAATTATACTGTTATTAAAATTATATGGCTAATTCAGTGCTGATGAAGAAACTATCAGCTTGATAATCACATTTTAATAATTACATTCATATGTAAGTTTGTCAGATATGTAGATAATATATGTGTATGTCGGGGTAAAAATATGTCAGCTGGTAAAAGTTGAGAGCCTCCTGCGCTCACCTTGCAGAATTTCGCTGTCAAAGAATCTCGTGGCTAAAAATCAGTAGTCATTCAGAAAGAAAAAAGTGTTGCTTTTTATGGAGCCATTTTGTGTTAAACTTAATTGCACATTAAACCTAACACAGTGTGGGTTTGTTCAAAAGGCTCCTGCAATAAAATTACAGAGTGGGCGGTTGTAGGCAGCCTGGGCTGCAACAACCCGTCCTACGCTGCCTTTACTATCGAATGGTCAGCGTGTTAGATTGAGGGCTCAGGTAAATGAGCCCCTGCTCGGATCTGACCCCGCGGGGCCAGTTTAACAATGCCATTTTATACTGTTTTTGAATTGGTCAACTGGCCCCACAGCTGAAATCTGTACAGTCAGTCACCAGAAAAATTTAACAAATCACCGTTAATTAGTTTATTGTATGAAGGGTTCACGAGTTCAAGATATGATCTGCATATTCTGTATTAAAAGTACCAGGAAAGCAGAAATTAACTGGAACTAAGTGCTCATAGCTAAGCTATACATTACTGTGCCTGGAATACTGCTGGTATTTTTTTTCAGTTAATTTCTGACACCCTGGTACTTAAGTCAAATAGCTTGATGGTAAAATAATAAATAGTTTACTTCACCGTTAGTTAGCTAAGTAGAAAGTTGCTTTAACACCTAGTTCCAGTTAATTCTGCTTTCCTGGTAGTTTAAATAAAGAATATGCAGATAATGTCATGACTTCTTCATACTAAAAAGCTCCTTATCGGTGATTTGTTAAATTTTTCTGGTGCCTGTACAGATTTCAGCAGTGCGGCCAGTTGACCAATTCAAAAATGGTATAAAATGGCATTGGTTAACTGGCCCTGCGGGGTCAGATTCGAGCCGGCCTACTTACCTGGGGCGTCGTCAGGGAGGAGAGTCAGATTTTTTCTACCCAAATGGCCATGAGGTTTTTGTACCCCTACCATGCGGTTACGCCGATGACAATCGCTAGCGCCTGTTGTAAAGTCTTTAATGGAGTTCTAGTGAAGAGTAGGTAATGTTTCTAAATATAGCATACAGGTTTCTGTATTTAACTATCATATATGGTGTGCTTCCTGTACGTCTACCACGAGTTGCCACTTCAAATTTACATTATCTTTCGTGTAAGAAAATTGTATTGGGATTTGACATGACATGACATGACAATGTCAAATCCCAATTCAAAATTCAAAATTCAAAATTTCTTTATTTGTGATTATAGGTAAATAGAATAGATGTTAATTACAATAATATCCGCCATAAACAACCGTCACAGGGTATACAAATAATCAGATACATTTTTAATTATTCAAATCATGGAATTATAATATGTGTTGTGGTATACACAAATCTATATAATAATACATTTGAAACGAAATTATCGTAGTACATTAACATGTCAGTCTCATAAAATAAACAATAAATTCAATCACAACAATAAATTAGTCATTAACCTGCATCAAATATTATTACTTATGTCAACTAATTAATAAATTCATTTAAACTATAATAACATTTATTCAATAAGAATTTCTTAAGCTCCTTTTTGAACATGGCAAAGTTAAGTTCTGTTATATATCTGGGCACTTTATTATATATTTTCGGAGCCGCACTCAACACACTCTTGTACAAAAGAGCAGTATTTGCCTTTGGAATAAAAACAGTATCTTTGTCGCGTCTGTTACGATTCAGAACCTCTGACGTACGCTTAAAAAGCCTAGGATTGGATTTCACGAATAGAGCTCATTCGAAAATATACAAACATGGACATGTCATTAGTTCATATTTTTCGAAATATGGCTTGCAGCTGTCTGTCCGCTGCAAACCAAACATTGATCTGATGCACCTTTTTTGTGACTTGAACACTAGCTCTTTATTTGTGGAATTTCCCCAAAATATGATACAGTACCTTAAATACGATGCGACTATGCCGTGGTACGCAGTAAGTAAGGAGTCTACGTTTAGCAACGGGGCCAGCTTATATAAAGCGTAGGCAGAAGAGCTTAATTTCTTACATAGTTCAGAGGTATGGGCCTTCCAGTCTAGTTTGCTATCGACAATCAAGCCTAAGAACTTGGCCTGATTCGCTTCTGTTATGACTTGGTTGTTGTACCCACTTTGCATATTTGTATTCTTGGGTCGCTGACTGAAGTGCATAATATTAGTTTTATTCAAAATTATTTGTAGATTATTATCCAGTAGCCAATTAATAATTGAAGTAAGAGCTGCATTAATGTCACTTTCATATAGGTCAATATTTTTACACCCGATGGTTACAGTGCTGTCATCCGCAAACAAAGATATATGTTGTGAAGTGGCTTTAGGTAAATCATTAATGTAAATAATGAAAAGCAAGGGTCCCAGTACGCTTCCCTGCGGCACACCGTATTTGACAGTTCGGACATTCGATCGATAGACCTCTTCATTCTTAGTGATGGGGTTAATTTTAGCTACTTCGGTTAGTTGTTTTCTATCGGTAAGATAAGACTCGATTAATTTTAAAACAGTGCCCCGTATGCCATATGCTTCCATTTTAGACAGCAGAATTCCCTTGTCAACACAATCGAATGCATGGGTCATGTCACAATAAATGGAACACACTGGAGCCCTTCTATCCAACTCAGGAAGGACCTTTTCTAAAAAGTCATATACTGCCATATTAATATTTTTCTTTTGCTGAAAACCTTTTTGTTCGGGCGCTAGAATCTGATATTTTTCCAAAAACGAATACAATTGGCTATGTAGGTATTTTTCAAATATTTTTGAGATTATTGATAAAAGAGCAATTGGTCTATAATTGTTAAAAAGTCTCTATTATCTTTTTTGAATATCGGTTTGATAATGGCCAACTTTAATCTCTCCGGGTAAACTCCTTTACTTATACAAAGATTAAGTATATGACAGAGGTGACCACTTATGGATTCAGAAATATACTTAAGAATGTTTGTTTTTATACCATCATCACCTACACTGCCACAATTTCTTAGTGATGCAATTATCTTAGATATATCGTTTGGTAAACACGGTAACATGAACATAGAATGCAAATTAGGTGCAATGAACGAAGTTGCGTTTTTTCCTGATTCAGCCGAACAGGCCACCCTGTCAACAAAGAAGTTGTTAAATTCATTTGAAATCCGGAGGGGATTAGTAACAATTTCATCATTTATGACCAATCTGCCAACGGGTTCACGTGGTAAATTTTGTTTTGAGTCGTTTATTATTTTCCATGTGGTTTTGGATTTATTGGAAGATTGATTGATTTTATGAATGTTTTGACTACGTTGTGGTTTTTTGATAACCTTTTTAAATAGTCTAGAATATTTCATAAAATTAGTTTTATTATCACTGTTTGGGTGGCGCAAATATTGCCAAAGTAACTCTCTTTTTCTCTTGCTACATCTTTTTATTCCTCGAGATATCCATCGACTCTTACTCCTGGTGGATATAGTTATTGTCTTTACTGGAAAGCACAAGTTGTATAATAAAATAAAGTCGTCAATAAAACCATTAAAAGCACATTCTGGATCCTCAGTGGAATAAATGTTAGAGAAAGATAGGCTATCCAAATATTTTTTAAACTTTGTTTTGTTTTCCCTGCTGTAGTCACGTATTTTTTTACGCCATTGACTTATAACACAGACCCTTTGTACACAAAAACTAACCACTTGAGCCGTATGGTCAGACAGAGCAAAGTCAACAACACTGGAATCACTTATTTTGCGAAAATTATGCGCTATGTTGTCAATACAGCTGTTACTCTTTAATCTTGTAGGCTCTTTAAATGTCAAACTAATATTATGGCTCAAAAGCAAGGCCTCAAAGTCCAATGATAAATTACTATTTTTCAAAGTATCTATGTTAAAATCACCAGCCAAAACGATATGTTTATTTCTTTTTTGAACCAATTCTAAAAGTGTATGCATTTTCTCGAAGAACAAACTAATATTACTACTTATGGGTACTCTATAAACACAAATTATAATTATATTATACAAAGGCAATTCAATAGCACAACATTCAAAAATACCACAGACAGACAGTCTCTTTACTTCCGGCAGCTCTTTCCATTCGTTACCCTTCTGGACCAGAATACATGCACCACCTCTACTAACATTTTGTCGGCTATAACAAGCAGCCAGGTTGTAGTTGGGGATGGTCAATAGACTTTCATAGCCTGATTTTATAAAGTGCTCGGTTACGCATACTACATCTATACGTTTTCCCATTTCTGAGAGCTCTTCCAGACATATTACTAATTCATTCGTTTTACTAACTAACCCCGCTATATTTTGATGCAGAAGATGAAGATGTCTATCTTTAAATAAAGCATATGTTTCCACAGGGTCGCTATGCATTGACAATGCCCGGGTTGACAAGAAAAAACTGTTCGCTAGATTTATGTGAAGTAGTGTTTGTTATTTCCTTTAGCTCACGTAATATATGTCTCATTCCAAAGTTATTTATATATAACCAATACATTTTTTACGAGAACTATAATGTAAATTTAGAGTGGCAACTCGTGGTAGACGTACTGATCTCTACTTTAACACATGAACGTCTTTTACCAATTTCCTCATTTCATTCGAAGTGGACCTTTCTAAATATGACTGTCTGGATATTGCTTTAAGAGGTTACTTGTAGCTCAGTTTGGAGGCTGAAGACGATTTCAAATATTTTCTGTGATAAAATTTAAATACCGAAAATTCTGAAGACTACTAGTATAATGAATATTGGGTTTATAATGAAAAACATAAACTAGTCATCTCTCTTTTTGGCAAATAAGATCTTTGTCATCCCGTTATTACAACAGCTTCTGGTTAAAAAAATCCATACAGTCAAATCTGTAAAGTCGTTTCGTTGGTTTAATTTAGTATTTAATTTTGTAAATATCAGAAAACCAACTTTGAACATTTTTTTTTCTCACACTAATCCTGGCCCCATCAATTGAAGTGATGAAGCTGTAATGGCGGCATTTGCCCAGCAGTGAGTTGAAGGCATACACATACATATACATATACATATAGGGTTGATAGGCTCATTACTCTTTTGCAAGGAGGTTGATTAAATGAGCTGAAAAGTATAATTAATTGCATTCATGCAAATTATTATTTATCATACAAAATGTGAACGGTGACCAAGAAATACGACTGTCATTTTCATTCATGCGTAGTTTCTAATTATGGGTTTCATTCGTGGTGATTATTTACTCGTATATCAATGGATTAATTATAAATCATTAAGTAGGTATGTGCAAATTAAAGTTTCAAATGGATGTACCGGTGTGTGTATGTTTGTTACTTTATCACGCAAAAACTACTGAACGGATTTGGATGAAACTTTACAGTAGTACAGCTTAAACATCAGAATAACACATAGTCTACAATTTATGAAGCTTTTATGTATACATGTTACAGAAATGGAGTTCAAGTGGGCGAAGCCACGAGCGGAAAGCTAGCTAGTATTGCCATAATATTATTTAAAAAAACTCTAACACATTATCTCCGTACTAGATAATATATGAAATTTATTAGTAAACAGTTACGAAATACTATCGAGGCTAGCTTTCTTTTCATCTTAACGCACAGGCAAATCAACTTCAGGCACAGATCTATAGAAATCTTCCAAAAATACATAATCATTCAATGAACGACTGTAAAGATCTTGCACCAAGAGTAGTGCTTTTGATGGACGGCAAATAATGATAATAGTCCACAAGTCAAGCTTCGTAGGTTGGATATTTGCTATTTCCGAAAAAAACTACTGATAGATTTTAAGTACAAATATAAATACGATAAATGTGCGCCAGACAACCCACCAATTTTCATATTTTCCTAAAGAGGGGTAGGGCATGGATAAATAGCCTTGTGTTACGAGGTACCAGACAAAGATGAAAGCCAGGCGCGTTTTCCAACGTTTCCAATCGCATCGTCCAACTATGTGAATTATTTAATTATTTATTAGTTTGTACACAAATTACAGTTTTTTACACACAAAAATAAGGATAGCTAAAGTACAGGTAAGCTTATCTCTAAAGAGAGATTTCTTCCAGCAGACCATGATGCAAGGAAAAGCATAAAACAAACAGTTATTGATAGACGAAACTGAGTACATCATTTTAAAGATCAAAATTTCTATAAATAGACCAGCTTACTTACAAATAGACATATATTATTACAAATATAAAATATATCGGTACCTAACTAAAATAATTATAAGTACATATTAAAAAATGATTAAAATAATAATTATTATTATTATGATCCAACACAATTCAAACATTTTTTAAAAGATGTTCTTTTAACAATCTTTTGAAGAAACTATATGAATTATGTATCCGAACGTCATAGTATTCACTCTCCTTTTATCGTTCCACTGTCTAGTCCTCACCATTTTTGTTTTCCAAAGCCTTTGTATACAAACTGACTGACTGACTAGACAGTGACAGACTAAAAGAAGACGAAATTAATGACGATGGTCAGAGGACAGCATAAAAGTGGTTTTGTCGGTGACGTGTGCAGTATTCCCATCATACGCTGGGAAAAATAACAGAATATTGAGAATTGTGTAAGCAATATAAAAATTGCTTAAACAATGCATACTTGAATAAAAGTATACGTAGAATTATCCCTAAAAATATATCTTTTCACAATCAGAACTAGGTAACAGGACAGAAAACGTGGAGGTTCGATGCCAAAATTA
This sequence comes from Udea olivalis, assembly GCA_947369235.1. Lineage (NCBI taxonomy): Eukaryota > Metazoa > Arthropoda > Insecta > Lepidoptera > Crambidae > Udea > Udea olivalis. The sequence goes on from OX376342.1 coordinate 5,843,438, forward strand.
CTGTATTGTCATGGTTGTCATATTCAACGCTAGTCATCTGCAAGGTCAGGATACTTGAACCAAAATTCTCATATTTATAAGTATCCTCGACTAATAATGAAATCTCACAATCTGATATCCATATAGACATGAAATAGAAGAAATGTACTAACAAAATGAGTGCTACTAGTGTTGTTTCTTTTTATTGCTAGATCAATATGCTTATGTTTCTCGATTTTCCAGATGCGCTTTCGTGAGGTGGTTTTCAAGTGATGAAATTATTTATGGTTCATAGCTTTAGCAGCGCGGGAATGAACCATACAATTATTTCATTTGGTATAAACAGATTAAAGCACATGAACACTCTTCAGATTTGTGAAATGCATAACAGAGGGATGACTGTGGGCTGGTAGAAGATTTGCTAATGTGGCTACTCGTACATACCTGATGCTACATTTTTAAATATAAGGAAAGTCTGCAAAAACACGGAAAATGCCAGTTTGAAAGCTGTTAGTAGTGCAGCTCATGAACTCTGCAAGAACTTTTTCTACCATGCCCTTTAAATGAACCCTATTGGTACAGATACCTATGGGAAACATTAATAAAAACTGTGGATTCCAGAAGATAAAAAAATAACGATGGTAAGAGAGGAAAGAAACTACACTAGATTTTAGAGAAAGCCTCTTTTGAAAAAACCAGTCATATTTCGAGACAAACTAATTTTCTTACTGATTCAAATTATGGAGTATTGTTAGAAAATTATTGTCAGCGATACTTGTAAGTTTTATCATATCACGTAAAACAACTTACATTCGAATGTGTATGGGGTTTAACGGCCCCAATTATCCAAATAATTGGGGAAGGCCTGCTCTGCAGTGGGCGCGAATAAGGCAAATGCACTGCATTGGAATTTATGATGCCATTACGCATAATATATCGGTTGAATTTTCATGTTCGTCCTCGATGTAACAAGTTTTAAATGTTCACACTTTATGGCACGATAGAACGTTTTATTTGTTATTGAACCATCAAATGGCCAACTTTAGCCAATATAGAGATTGATAGCTAACGTAAACATCAGATATATTAACCTCATTTAAGCTTTTGCTTTCCCCAATTTATGTAGAGCGCCCGGCATAGAAAGATTTAAATAATCTGCCTTCGTCAGTATTTCCGAATGCAATCTGAAGGCAATCAAGAAATAAATGAATTGGCTTCTTTTGGGCAAGTTCGCTATATCTTATACCACATCTCTATTCTAGCGATAGATTAAGTAGGAGAGCCAGCTCTAGAATATATTTTTTAATAGATACATGTAAATCACAGATACATTTCAAACGATGATTTAAAACAATAAAATGACAAAATTAAATACTTTTTTGGGTTTTTTTCAAATAGTCTCTTTCCATCACAGTCATTTCATCTCATTTCTGTTTAAAATATGAGTGTTTATAACGAAATACTAGGAACAAACGTCTGTTCCAATGTTTGACCATCTACTGGTATTGGAAAGCAAGAGTTACTGGAAGATAAAGTATAAACAATTTTATGAAATTCCTTTATGTATTCAAGTAATCTCATTTTGTATGTATTAGAAGTTAGAACCGGCGAGAAAAAACGTAACTGCGGGTTCTTGCCTGTGTCTGTGAATATATTCAACACATTTTAATATTTTTTAACATCAAAAGGACAGTCAGATTGATCAGTTAGATTGGTCGTTAATATAAAAACGTATATGTTTAAATTTTATAATTTTATCTTAAGGTTTTTAGTTACTGAATTGAAGCTGAACATGAATTTCTTACTGGAGTAAGAAATATAAAGCATTACCTGAGTTATGATGAGTAATGAAAACGTTTGAATACGTCTACCACGAGTTGCAACTTTAAATTTACGTTATCGTTCGCGTAAAAAAATTGTATTGGGATGACACATGACATGACATGACAATGTCAAATCCCAATACATTTATTACGCGAAACATTTTTTTACATCTTGATGATGTTAAATGTAACACTGTCAGCGAATACAATGTATTATGACTCTCTCTTGCTTCCTGACAGCTAATTTCGCTGCGATAAAAATGAATGAAAAAGAACGGTTTATTAACTGAACCAGTATTTTAGAACTCATTGCGTATTCTCTGTTCTTGTCTATTAGACTCGAAGTATGTTTGTGCCTGCCTACCTGTGCCTAGCCGTGATAAAATCATCGTTAATGCCGTACGGAATACGTCAAAGCCTTGTTTGTGAAGGTTGATATTAAGGCTGCCTGTCCATTAGTGCTGAGCGAGGCATCGGAGCGAGAAAATAATGTGGCCCAAAAAGGCTACATTAAGCAATTTTATTGATTAAAAATTGTCCTAACTTCGCTCCATTGCCTCGCTCTGTGGCAGCCTTAGAAGTCAATTCAGAAAATTTTAAAAAAATATATAAGTTTTTGTAGTTAAGGCCCAGGGTTGTTCACCCTTCATTAGAAGTCATAATAATATACACTACTAAACAATTTATTTAGACTTTCTTAAAACTATTACAACTTCATAGTTATCAGAATGTGAAAGATATTTTACGATTAGTTAGCGTTAAAACATGAACTATAGCGTAGACGTTAAATATTAGGAAACAACGGTAGTGGTAAATTTTCATGTTATGTAAGGATTATTCAGTGCGGTGTTTGAAACGTTGAATTCCAAAAACAACATTAGGATTCACTGGCGCTCCTTCGCGCTTTCTGTCTTCATATTTTGGTTAGGTATTGATTATTCACTGTTGCTTCATAAAACGTTCTAGTTTCATGGTTTGTTGCGGATAATACACAATCAACAACAATTGCCCATTTAACTCTATGTACTGTGGCTAAATTACTTACAGTTATTCTAAAGTTAAAGCTTCAATAGAACCTAATTCGATTTACGCAGACTGACTCGCTATTAGCTTTATTGCTTACATAAAGGCAAGGCAAAACGTAGTCGCATTCAACCTACTTTTGTATTAAAACATAAAAGTTATTGGCTTAAGATGTCAGAAAACACCTACGCGAGGATTCCTGTGAAAATGGCACGCTACGAAGCCTTACTACAATGTATCACTCACCAGACGAAGCATGGGCGCGGCGCTTTCCTTTAACTAAATGAATCCACGACTGTATTCTCCGATACTCGCCATTTCCTTTTTAAATCCACGAAACATTTAGCTAAGACCCGAAAAGATGGTCGCCGCCGCCGTCCGTTCTGTTGCTAGGTGCAGATCAATCGCTAACCCTTGTAGGTTACATGAATGAATTTGACACATTCATCGTACCGATCCATTTTGACAGAACTGACTCGAATTTTATCCCGTATTCACTAATAGAAACTGCTTAAGAATAAAAACTTGGTAATAATGACGGTTGATCAGGAACGTCTAGTATTTGCAGGGGATTTGGCACGTAAGAGGGGCGGAGGGTTAGTGTAGGGCCTGACGTGTCAGTAGCGTGTGTCGAGCGAGTCGCAGACAGCGGTGGCGGAAGGTCGGGGAAGCCGGGATCGCTTGCCCGAGAGCCCGGGCTCCGCTGACGTCAGCGGCGGCTCGACGCCGAGCGGCGTCACTCAACACCGGCCTGCCAATTATTATTTTATGTACACGAACGGCGCGAAACAAAAGGCGGCGACGGCGGGGCGCGGGCGGGTAGCGCTCGCCGCAGGAGCGACTCCCGGCGCCATCTAGCGGCCCGCGCGGCGACCACTCGTGCCTACTCCTTTCGGTCTGCGGACGATCGAATCGGGACGAAAGCTGCGTCGCCGACCCTCACCGGTGTGGAGAACACTGTCACTGAGAGGTCGGGTGGGGGAGGCTGGTGGGTTCGGCGAATATTGGGGTTGTAGTTTTAGCACAATGTTTCACTGGGATGCGTACCGTCGTCAGAGCGTGGCTGCGTGTGATGGTGGCGGTCGGGTAGGCCATGCTGTCAGGCGGCGCGGGAGAGGCACGGGCCGGGCATGGCGGGTTGCTGCTCGACACTGCGGTGCGGGCGTCCGCGGCGCGCGCTGCACGCCACTGAGCCGCGCACGTCCCGCGCGCCCGCCCGCCGCGTGCGCGCGCACGCCCGCACCGCGCTACGGTCGCACCGCGCCTTTGAGGCTTCTGCCTCCGGCCTGCAGCCGCGTGCACCGGCAGCACCGGCCCACGCACCACAACACACACTATCTATCGATTGTGGGCTTCGCTTCTGCACCTTCAAAGGTCGACCGTGCTAAAGCGGATTAGGAAGTGCACGCTCCAGATTTGGAGTCAAGTTTGCCAGGTTCGATTTCTACAGGCATTTGCAGTCCGCTTAGGGAATTATTGCGAGTGGGTACAATCGTTTGTTAATTTTATGAGGTGATTACTTTTTTATGCACAACATAAACGTATAAGTACTGAAAAAGTGACGAGTAGCTTATTTACATGCACGCAGCCCTCTGCTTCATTTTGTGGGTGTAGTACCTACTTAACAAAATATTTTAGAGATTGCGATTGTACTGATTTTTAGCAAACAAGTAGTTTTTAGATACTTTCAATCTATCTGCGAAAAAATTACAAATAGTTGCAGTTTATTTTGATTGTTTTCAGATTCCACCACAAAAATTACTAGAAATATTCTTTGTTGTATTTCTTTAAATTTGAGAAAAAAAAATATTTAAATGTGTAAGCTGCTGTACATAATCAGCATAGACACACAATGTATGAATTTCATTTATTAGATACCAAATTAACACGAAAAACTCGCTTAACTGTCGACTACCAACTTATTCATTAAAAATAAAACAGTCTTACGATACTGTTTTCATTATTTATAGGGATGTAGTCTTAAAGCACTATTTTAAGTTTTTATAAATTCAAAACAATTTTTTTTGGATTACATATTATTATTATTATCTTGATTTTACTGAAGGAAACTTCAGAACCGTAACATTATATTCTAAGACGTAGGTATTATTTTAACATGTGACCGATGATCGCTGTTAAGGGATGCAAATCATTTCGTCACTTACCGACATTTGATAAGCAATATTAAATGTTGAAATAATAGCATCCTACAGAACCTACACATTTGTTAAAAGGCAAAAGTCAACATTACAAAAAGCATCCACCTGTCATATTTTATTAGATGTAAAATGTTGTCAGCGCTGGTAGGCTCGCCAGTTATAACACTTGACAAAACTTCTGTTCTAATACTTGACAAAACTTTGGATTCTGAGTGTTCCGTTCGCCAGGAAGGCCACAGTCTACTTGTCACTGATTACTTCGTTCGGGATTTACTTATTTGAATATTTGATTTGAATTTAGTAGTAAGCGTATTTGATATAACAAAAACTGGCTATAAATACTCGTTATATATTACGAGTATTTATAGCCAGTTTTTATTAAAAGTTATTTGCCTTAATTAGTTGGAGATTAAAAAAAACGCCTCAGTGGATGAGCGGTTACAAAGCCACCGAACCGAAATCCGAAGTTCCTGGTCCTGGTTCAAATTACAGGTTGCATTGGCTAGCGATGATTAAGCCAATACCCATCAACTTTTTTGTGATGACTTGACTGAAATCATGGAGGTCTTTGTCCAGTAGTAGGACAGTATGAAGGATAAATTGCTACTACTAAAAAAAATGCACTTCTAATTTTCAACATCCTTTTAGCCCTGCAACAATACAATCAGTGATTAAATGTGTCAAAAAGTACAGACAGAGAAAAGAATGGCATTATTGCGTGACATGCGTTGATTAGGGTGACAGTGAATAATCAGCGCAACGAAGCACCTGCCCTAGGAAAATTGAAAGTCGAAAGTAAAGCAGTAATCAAAACTAAGGCCCGTATTGTTGAATCGTACTCAAGCACTGATCTGTACTGGAGTAAAGATTTCAAAACGTCAGTTCATACAAAAACGTAACTCAGATCTATACTCAAGTACTATGATAGCTACAGGAGCGGAGTTTTAAAAGTTCTACGGCAACAAATGGGCACCAATGGCTGGTCGATGAAAAATTCAGTGATTCTACGTACATTAGTCACTACGGATAGGTGACCGGCCAACCTGACGTCAGGATGGCCGGTCACCATTAAATGTTTTTTTTTCATCTTAAATGTGATGGCACCAATTGTGCGCTTATCGGCACCAATGGCAACAATTAGGGCAATTATAGCAAATTGTTGGTCACAATTTCAACGATATATACGTCAAAAATAATAAAATGACCGGCGATTCTGACGGTGACCAGTAAAGATAGCAGGACAACGCTAGTTAATCAAATTGCTAGTATAATATTCAGCGGTGTTGCAGCTATTCAGCGCTGCATAAAAAAAGAATTCACGGCGCATCACACGGGTCAGGTATTGCGAGTAACGTGCCGCGCTGTAAATAGGGCTGGCACTTTCAGAAATTTAAAAGAACCCTTGCTAAAATTCACATTAAATTGTTTTTTTTGTTATTAAATTGTGTAAAAGAAATAATATCATTTTCATTATCAAGATCATTTTACTTCAAATTAAGCCTAATTCTCTTTCTGATCCAATAACATAATATACAAACGATTAAGACTATATCCCAAACGGGGTAGTCAGAGGCAATCGATTGTTGCCGTCATGGTGAATGGAACACTTAGAAGCCCACTTTTCACCAATGGTATTAGAACCCAACGTGGTAGGTGGTGACTGGTGAGCCTTCCGCCGCTATCTGGGTTGATTTGGTTTTTCATCGATGTTTTCCACCACCGGAGACCTAGTCGGAAATTTAACAATGAACACAAAGATTTTGGTTCTGGGCAGATTTGAACTCGGGACCACACTATCCACTATCCGAGTTGGAGTGCTTAACCCCTAGGCCACGACGCTCTCAATCAAAATATGTAAAGCTCTTTCGTTATGGACTGAGTGACTGACAGACAACGCACAAACCAAACTACCAACTGGGCGTCAAAAACTGACATTTGGTTGGTTTCTTGCAGAGTGCAATAAGAAATGAGGAAATGGAATTTTACGTGTATATCATGCAAACCCGCGGGAAAAAACAAAAAAATAACGATGGAACACCTTGGTGGTGATGACCCGAAAAACAGTTATAGTCCTGGGTTCAAGGCTCAGGTCAGGCGAAAACTGTTATAGAATTTTGGCGAAACATAGCCCTTATTTGTGATCACTATCAACCTGTAGTGATTGAGCCAACACCTAACAAACTCGATTGACATAATTATTAGAACTACAATTTCAGATCGCTGATAGATCTAGGTCAGCCCTAATAGGATAAGTGCGTGCGCGATGAAAGGTCAGCCCATACTCACTACTCGATCTATCTGTTCGATATAATCATGTTCATTAGAAAAAACATTTGCAGCTTTTTGTCAATGAATGTGTGAAATGAACGAAATTGCAGGCAGTTTGAAATCGGTTCCTCGACGCATGGCACTTTTGCTTACAAAAGTTAAAAGCGAACTATCGGACGAAGTATTTGGACGCCAGCTAAAGAGCCTTTTGTTGTAAAATCCGTTTTATTCTATAGTGGAATTCTTGAAAAAGGATTTCACTTTAGCATAATGACATTCGATATTGTTTGTTATTCGTTTATTTATAATTTGTGTAACTGCATTTCAACATACTTGACATTGATTATTTCTTTCTTGACTTAATATTGACGACATCTTATTTTATAAATTCTATTTTGTGATTTTAAGCCTTGACATTTAATTTATTTCGTGACTTTTTGTGTTTAATTTGATTTTTTGCGTTGTTTTCCTTACTATGTTTTTTTTATTATTTTTGACGATCTCATTGTGAAAATCCATTAATTGACCATAAACCAATGTAATTTAATGTGTATTTTTATAATAAGAAATAAATAATCTAATCTAATCATAATTTGGTGGACGCAGTGTTCTTTATAATAGTGAGCTTACCATAATAATCTAAAAGCGGTTTCAGAATAGTTTTATTTTCGCTCGTATAAGGTCGTTTCGTAAATTGTTTTTTTCGTTATGTAATGTTTTGTCAAGATCTTGATAATGTTTTTCGTTGCTTTAATTATGTGATACCTATAATATAAAGTCAAAGAGCACGGAACGCAGCTCTTGCGTCACAGTTAAGAACGAAACAATGTTTTGTTTCGCGCCATGAACTCGTTACAATTTCCCGCTCTTTTACTTTTTTGAATTCTGTCATTACAATTTCTTCCCTTTTTGACAGTTTCGCAAACACTGATTTTTAATTTGGAAAACCTGATTTAATACCTTACACTTTCGGGCAGGACTAACTTCATAATTGTTAGTAATATGCAGTAGGAAAATCAGTTCCCTCTTTCATACGCTCATAAGTTCCATTCTTTTCTTTCCTTCAAGAACGTTACAAAGCGTTTACGGTTTAATAACGAGTAGCGCTTTATTGCAATGGTATTTCACGTCAAGTTGGCAACTAACTTTGTTAGCGAACAAAATGAGCCTCCGAGAGAACATGACTTCGGCTCGGCAGCTGTTTGCTACGAAGCGTATAACGAGCTGTTTGAGCTCGCTTCCGATTCGAAGCTGATTCTCTATGGATTCAGTGCTGATTCATGAATCAGCAATTAGGAATGATTAGGATATTGAAAAAATATTATTTTTTAACTGTGTCAAGTAGTCAATTGATAAACAACAATAAATGTAATTTTAAAAGGCCAAAACAATGACATTAAAATTACAAGGACTTTGCATCAGCGCTCAGTCAAAGGAAAGTGCATAACTTTATCCTAATCACACTTTTTCCTTAGTTATAACGTATTTCTATTCCTTTCACTCATGAATATCAGAAAGAGACAGAAGCTGAAGTATCACACTGCAGTCACACTGTGTGACACGTGTGCCATATTAGTTAAGCTTTTGCATTATCCAGTTATGGAAAATCATTGAATTATCAATGGAATATGTGGGAATATAATGTTCACTTTTTTACTGTGTCATGATAATGAAAAACAAATCAACGAAGGAACCACAACTGTCCTGTTTTATATGTTTTTTCGTTTGTTAATCTTAATGAATTTATTACAGAAAAAGAGAAATTTACTGACTGGCTGATTAACATGAACGTATAGCCCAAACTACTAAGCAAAATTAACCAAGATTTATTTTCGTAATAAAGGAGATTTTTGTAACCTAATGAAAATCAAAGTTTATATTCATTAAAAATTAGTCATATTAAGTTGCAAATAAAAAAAAATCTCGCACAGCAAGTCTAAACAGAGCTTGTATTTTGGGTTTTAGAGATTGGTAAACTTGGTAACCTACCTTCCTTTCACATAAGATTTGTTCAGATACCAGATTGATTTTTTTTACCAAATATTGGGAATCTAACTAGAAAGATATTTTTGAGATGTTTCGTTTTCCAGAAAAACTGTGAGCTGATTATCAGAACCTTTTTTTCTTTTCACAGAAGTGAATAAAATAATTTTCATTTCCAGATGTTATCTTTTTCCTATTATATTTTGTCTAGGTTATTATTTGTTAACCCTAATTAACTATTTGAAATATTGCAATAAATTATTGCGGAAGAAATTCGACGTACCCTGGTCGAATCCTACGTGATGACTTATCTGTCCAATACATAAGTGTCTAAAACTATGTAAGTCATTTTTTGTTATACTAGTTTGCCCTACATTAGAGTGATTTTACAAAATTGCTATATCTCGGGGCGTTTTGGTGTTATTGCAATTTTCTATTTTTGAAAGGTCTTTCGATAACAGCTCAACAAAAAACATTGTCAATTATCCTATTGTATATAAATACCCATTTACGGAACATTTTGTTAGAGCTCTACGTATAACTAAGTAGTTGCGGCATCAAAACTTGTGCCTGGATTCGATTTCGGTTTGTGTTGGATTCTTATGCTGAGTAGTATTAAGTTGTGAATACTTAGTCTTACTTTATTACAAGTAGGATGTTTACTGTAACTGTTGTTTACAAGAGTGGGTTACGATTTAACCAGTTTATGCTTGTAGTTAAGAACTTAGCGGGTTGGTACACTGTGCACCGCAAGTTGATAACTTTGCCCTCTCCTGTGTTTCTGGCAGTTACCGATGAGTTTACTGTGCGGCACAATACTGTTGTTTCGATTCAAACAATTAAGCTGAACATACCGGGTAGCAATTTACACCGTAAAACAACTTAAAAAACTTAAAATTGGCAACGTTGTAACTAATACAAATTGTATTATAAATTGTTTATTTAATTTATAGTTTGTGTAACTTTACTTAACATTGTTTATTTTCCTTTTGACTTGATATTGACGACATCTTATTTTATATTCTATTTTGTGTTTGCCTCGACATTTTTATTTTTTGGGACTTTTTACATTTAATTTGAATTATTGTGTTATTTTTCCATATTTTGTTTTATTTCATTCCTTTTCATTATCTTTGACGATCTCATTGTGAAAATCCTTTGATTGACCATGAAAAACTGTAATTTTATGTGTATTTTTCTAATGAGAAATAAATAATCTATCTATCTACGAGTATCTATGTCAAAGAGAAATAATTTTTTTTTTACGTTTATTTATTGGACGGACATTCTTTCCTCTTATAATGTATACACAAACTCTTCTTTTATGTTTTTCATACGAACGAAAAACGTAAAGAAGAGTTAATTTAAACATTATTATTTTCACTGATATAGTTTTCACTCGTAAATCACCTGTTAAGCATGCTAAATTATTATTTTCCATTGCTGCTAAACAATTATTAAAACAGGGTAAAAATCGAAATTAATGTTTTAAATATCAAATGCGAAGTTTCTGACATTGACTATGGTGGCTATAAGCAACTGCTGCTAAAAGGCATAACTGTATAACCTCATCATCATCATAACCCTTTATCTGTTCATGACTTCATCCCCCTAAGCGCACCATCGCTCTTTGTTCTCAGTTTGACGCCTATAGGCAGGAGTTACCACTTTGAAATTACGGTATCGTACGCGTAAAAAAATGCATTGGGATTTGACATGTCATGTCATGTCAAATCCCAATACAAGTTTTTACGCGAACGATAACGTAAATTCAAAGTGGCAACTCGTGGTAGACGTACTGTATGTCTACTATGAGTTTCTGTCACGTAAACTACGATAGTTAACTATAACAACTAGTATACCGTTTCTTAAATAGGACTATTCACCAGAACCGCAGCCATGAAATCTCATACAAATACTTTATCAACTACAAACACAGCGACTATCGTCGGTGCGAGCTTGTAACAGGGGTACCTAATAAACCAAATTGTATAACGAACTCTTGTTTGACGTTTCATACCATTGTTTATCTGTCAAATAGTACCAGTCTAAAACTTTTTAGTTGCCGATGTAGCTCAAATAAACTAAAATTTTAACAAAAAAATAACCAACTTCAAAAAAAACTACCAAAACAAAACACTAAGAAGTAAAAAATTAATTGCGTATTCTTCTAAAACTTATACCATACGAATATAATGTAGGTACAATTATTGTTATTTTTGGAGTCGGTGTCAGCCAAGGAAACACTACAATATACCTAGCAATATAGCTATTTTTATTACATCTCACGTTTAAGTATGTATGTAGGTAGTTACAAACCTACATTGGTTTATCTAGATTTAAGACTTATATCGTTTTCTCATGGATGCCACTCTCAGAACCACCACGTGGTCCCAAATGGGACCACACGGTGAGCACCAGCTTTTAAATAAAAAAAGAATGATCAAAATCGGTTCAACCAGTCGAATGTTTTAAGGTAACAAACATTAAAAAAAAAATTAAAAAAAAAACAGTCGAATTGAGAACCTTCCTTCTTTTTTGAAGGCGGTTAAAAAATGACATCGTAAAACCAATACAAAATGAGCATTTTTAGAAACGTAAATGGTCACGCTGCATTAGTGGCATAGATTATAATACGACCCCAGATCATAGTACATGGTAGGCTTTAAACTTTAATTCGAAGACAAATCCAATAACTTACTTACTGCAATCGCATGTTTGTGAAATAAATAAGAAACTTATTTACCATCAGCGTTTAATACACTATCGCTTGGAGACCGTCCAAGGCATTCCGAAGCCACATCCAAATTTCTGCCCTCCCTGCTTCACGAATATTGCACTTTACAACAAACTCTTTGTGTAGGCCTGCCATATTTATTTGGTGCTTTTTGTACTTTCTTTTATTCTGCCTGTCTTCGCATAAAGTATTTCATCGTACAGCCGGAATGCTTCTGCAGGTTCTCTTTTTATAAACCTACTTTTGTTGCTGCAAAACTACACGTTTTACAAATGTGTGCCAAATTTTAAGAGAGACACGGATTACACTTAATCTGCAATAGTCACATTTTTTTTTGGAAATGAAACTGTTTGTATAAATATTTGTATGCAATCCCAAACATGGTTTTTATCTTTTAGTTTAATTAGCCATTTTGACAAATAAATGCTTGAATGCAATATAAATATCTGTGTGTCTACGTATTTTTACATTTTAGTAGAAACAAGGCTCAGTTTTAGGTTTGCTTTAGGCTTTGTTTAGACCTATAATTTTTGAGTGGGGATATATTATTTATTTAAGTGTTCATGGTTTGTTAAATACAATTAAAATATACATATATGAACCTATATCTTGCATGAACGTAATACATACAGTGCGCGACAAAAGCAACAAAAATAAAATAAACTTTAGGAGTTAGGCATTGTCTAGTCCAAAAAAGTACCCTGATTTAGAAATCTGGGGCCTTATTAGAACACTAATAACTTGTCAAGTGCATTCCTTAAATCTATTTCATTCCAGTCAGTCAGTGGATTACCAGGCATCTTCTAGGCAAGATATTTACTGACGAGTTTGCTGGCTATATATGTTTGCCCCGATTAAAGATTATGTTCACGTTTCATTTTTAAACTACTAATTTGAAAAACTGTGCATAAAAATTAACATATCAAAAACCCTCGCAAGTTCATAGGACCAGCAAATGAACGTAAACTGTTCAATTTGGCGTAAATACAGGTTTTATTTCAGCGCAATTATAAAGTTCAAGTGTAGGCAGGGCAGGGCCGGGTCGGGAGGGGATGGCGGGGGTGCAACGCGGGGCTGCGGCGCGGCGGCGACCCACTGACCGGGGGCAACGGCCGATGCATCCCGCTACCAGGGGCCATGCTGTAGGGATGGCAGTTCTAGGACGACTGGGATGCAGATGTAAACAGTGGAGGGAGGTAGAGCACGGTGCCCGCCTGGGCACAAATACCTTTTTCTTAGATCACTCTTTTCTTAAAACCTTTCTAGCTACCTAGCTAAGCTATGCTAGCTGAGAGCATTTATCGGATAGCTGATGTTAAACAAACAAACAAAAAATATTTTTATTTACATAAATAAACCTGTAACAAGTACTTTTAAATCGTCATTACAAGAAAAATAAATACTTAGTAATAGATTTAAATACTATAATAATATGAATACATAATTACACTGTATAGAGACTTATTGTGACTAAAATAAAATCAGCCAGAGGACCATATTACTTTTTACAAATTTAATTCGAGCGAAAGATACATTTTGGAATTCAATTCGGCTGGGCTGTGATTGGGAAGCGATGATTTTTTTCGAGCTCTTTATCTTTGTTGAGTATTGGCCTTGGTGTAGGTTGTCTTAGAGTTCCCTGCGGTTGGGAGAGTAGAATACTGCCGAGGTATCCCTGCCTGTCGTAAGAGGCTACTAAAAGGTGTTTTGGTTTACTATCCCGAGGAAGAGGGTAAACACTCGGGTCTTCGGATACAGTGGTCTGTATTATTGTGTTCCAGAGTTGAGCTTGCTTCTCCAGAGCTGAGTGCCAGTCGGTCGTGCGCGCCGAAGGGTCTCGAGTAGCCTCTCGTTTCGAAGATCCAAGGTCCCTTTCATTCTGCGCCAAAGACAACCACCATCGGATTTTAGAAAGGTTTATGTTTTTCCAGGAGTTTCTAGTCCACATATCCTAGGTGTCCTAAACCTAGGGCCCTGGGAATGCTTCAATGCTTTTTCTGACGCAAAAAAAGGTTGTCCCAGATATTTATTCAGATGCAAACTTCAGATCGTAAATACTGCACACTGGGCCACCAGCCACCGGCTTCTCGCGTCGCGCGGTGGTCCGGGTCTTGTGGTCTGACCACAGCTACTAGCGGTCCCGTTTGGTAGCCGTGTCTAGCGGCTCAGCTCAGCCAATACGCACCGCGACTATTGACCCAGTTTGATTCACACATAACTGGATATTTTCCCGGCTGCAGCAGCCCTAGACGCATTGACCCGCTACGAGTGAGAGCAGCGACGCCTTACAACTGCGCTGTACTGCCTGTTTACTCTATTTCTCTACTCTATCAGCTACTGTTTGTGTACAATACATCTGGTAAATATACTTTATGCGATAAAAGTTTTTTTATTTTTTATTTTAGCTTTAAACAATGCTCTATTTTCTACATAAAGATTAAAACTAGGAAAATTCGACCTGGTCCTGGGATCTCGCTTGAGTCCCAAGATCAGGTTGAATTTTCCTAGTTTCAATCTTTATACTGCGGTTAATAAATTTAAATGAATAATCATTGGAACTATTTTACGAATTCTTGTCGCGGTATTATTGTTTTATCATTTTTTAGACCGATGTTTCCACTGCTATACACCAGTCGTTACTAAATCATAGCAGGTGGTAGATTGCATCCAGCCCCCCGGGGCCCGATTGAACAATGGATATTTTTTTAATTTCGAGCCCCACCCACAAGTTGGATGGATGACATGTTACCAAAAGGCAGAAGGATTTCGGTAAATCGCATTTACCGAAATCTTGTTTTTTTGTTCAGGTGGTTTCGCCGACATCCGGCGGCTTCGGAAATCTATGAGATAGGTCTGTGTTCAGCAGTGGACGTCTCAAATGATGCTGATGTTATTCAATTATCATCACATCGACTGACAAAAACATAAACACTTCGGGCTAGAAAAAAATGATCAAAAAGGAAAAGAAAAAATAATCAATCCTAAACAATAGTAGACCAGCAAAAAAACACAAGAGATAAATACACACATCAAAAGTGTCTAGGGATCAACATATATTTTTGCAATAACTTTTCTCCTGATTGATATTAATTAAAATTTTCTTTAAGGATTCATCAAATAAAGTGTTTTCGTTTGTCTACAGTAAAGATAAACCAAGTCACCTTTGCATTAATAAAGAAATTTGCCATTTTCCTAATAAAGGGATTTTTGACATTTGAACCACTAACATTAAAGTTCGAAAAAAAGACTGAAATAACAGTTTTCTTTAAAATTTTATTGGGTAACTTAAACAATTAATAATCCGTGTTTCTACAGCGAACACTAACAACACAAGAACATCGGTTTGGCATACTCAAAATGAGTTCATCCAAATCACGCTGTGGAATGGCCGCCCATGTTCGTTGCAACAACAAAAAAAGGTCTTCTTGCGACTGGATACCCTCCATATTCGGCAGAGCTCTTCTCTGTAGCATATCCCATGCATGCTCAATCGGGTTCAAGTCTGGCGACTGAGCAGGCCAGGGCAGGACATTGATGTTAGCTGCGGCGAGAGTCTGTCTTACAACTCTTGCGGTGTGCGGTCGTGCATTATCATGCATTAACTGAAATAAGGGACCGATTTGCACTTGTAGAGGAACGATGACGTCTGATACAATCGTCTCAGCATAAATTTGAGCGTTGAGGTTGCCTCTGATCCAAATCAACTCAGTTCTTCCGCCGATCCAAATACCCGCCCATACCATGGTGGTTCCACCACTATAAGGATGGACTTCCTGGCAGGATTTTAATCGCTGTTGGCGTCCAGGGGGTTCTCCAGTGTCGTATACGTCTTGTATCCGGTCTCATACCAAAACGAGACTCATCAGAAAAGCACACGAAACGCCATTGTTCTTCTGCCCAATTTCTGTGTTCAAGAGCCCATTGATATCGAATCCTACGATTGTGCATTGCTATAGGTGGTACCCTTAGCGGTCTTCGGGAATGAAGGTTCACTTCATGCAAGCGGTTTCTGACTGTTTGGTCGCTAATTAAGTTCCCTGAAGAGTGATGAAGCCTCACGGCTAACATCATGGCGGTTATTGTTGGAGCTCTTCGAGTTGTGATTTGAATGTATCGGTCTTGTCTCCGTGTGGTGCAGCGATACCGTCCTCCATGGCGCTCAGCCACGGTACCAGTGCTTCGGTAACGTGTCCAAAGTCGACTGATAACACTCTGACTTGTATTCAGAGCTAAAGCCACAGTACGTTGCCGGGAACCAGCTTCTATCTTTCCCACGGCTCTGAGCATTTCTTCCCTGCTTAAATGACGTCGCCGCTCCATAATAACGTTGGTTTTAATCAGTAGTAGGGAAACAGTAGCACTAATAATGTCTTCAATGCGTTGTATGTTTTTATAGGGAAAATATTGACAGCTGATTTTCATCTTTTACTCGAATTTGATTGACAGTTCCTGTTTCAAATTATGAAATGCACCAAAAAGGATCCATATAAATTTATAAAATCATAAATTTATTACAAAGCCACATCTCAATCTCAAGAAATCCGCATAAAAATGCTTGATCCCTAGACACTTTTGATGTGTGTATTATACGGCAGTCAATTAAACGATATTATTTACCAATACGATCGAGGTCATTGACCTCGTATGCATTGACCCATATACGATCGAATAGGGGACGCCTTACGGCGGCCTCGTGTTAGGTGGAAACGGAGGTACTTGAAACTAGGTGTATCGGCTTAATTTTTGTGGTGAACAGTAACTTTAGTATTAAAAAGTAAAGCCTGCCTAAAACGCACTAGGTTTTTGGTTTTACCTAGCCAGATCAGTGACTTTCATGTAATGGTAGGGATCCTGCCTTTAGAACCGGAGGACCTGAGTTCGATCCCCACCCATGACAACCATTCATGCGGCGAACATTTGTGTTCGTTGTGTGTCTGGGTATTCTTAACCATTTAAGAATGTATTTAGAAATATTTAAGTATGTTTATCTGTCTCTGTCACCCATGTTCAAACTCTGCTTAGCTTAGGGTCAATGATCTTGATGTAATTTGTATTTATTTTATTTATTTATTGACAGAGAACATTTGGAACAGCGTGATGATTAAGTCAATGGAGACCTTTGCCGCGGGGCCAGTGGGACAGTCTATAGGCTAATCACTGACTTAAGAGTATAACCTTTAACCTGGACCAGTACTGAACTATAGTTTAGGTCATATTTCTGAATAACAGAACAAAACTAAAACAGCCAGTAGAGACCTACAAAGGCAAGAGCGAAGCCTTACAAATGCGTTTCTTTAAACCCTTGCATGTTATCCAAACGCGTCGCTGTTACTTCTATATATTAATATAAATATATAAATATGCGCGAGACAACACACCTCTTGTAATGGTCTCGAAGTAGGGATTCATATCCCTGTGTAACGAGGTACCACACAGGGAAAAATAAGCCAGGGGCGTCTCCCAGCACACCCAGACCCGAATCAATTCAGAAAAGATGGTTTCCTGAGTTGACCCGACCGGGGATCGAACCCGGGACACTACGGAATTCAAGGCGAGAAACCGTGCTACAGCGCACTACGCCAATCGTGTCGTCAATATAAAAATTCTATCAAATAAATGTATTCTGGCTAAGTTAACTCTAAATATTGTAAGAGGTATGCAAGAACTATCTGATTCTCTTTTTTTTCCTCCTTTCTCTCTCATTTAATTAATCAATTTTATTCCTGATTCCAGATTTTACAAGACCGATGCAAATCTCAACAGGGAGTTTCAGGGTGGGTAAGGCCTCTTCCTCACCGGCTCGATGCGTTTTCGTTTCGGTACCGCCTTTGCACCAAATCTGTACAGATTGTTAACCAAGCGCATGTTATCATCCGATCCGGTGAGGAAGAGGTTTAAGGTACAGAGTGAGATGCTCTCATTCATGCAGCAAGTGCAAGCAGACCCAACCCGACATGTTTGCTGTTGAGACACAGCGATGCAGCATTTCGTAGCGGTGTTTGTTACTCCGCCACTAAGTGCTGGAGTATTGGTAGTAGGTAATTGGTTGAGCTTGTCTAATCTGAAATGACGCGCCACTCCACCGCATTCATGCACGAATATTAATTTAAAATATGGACGCAATACATAAAAATACCATTGTAATTGGTCGTTCAGTCAGTAGCCGGTTGGACTCGAACCTAAGGAGCACTCGCCGTTTGTCTGCGAAAGTACACTCAGCACATTTAAACAAGATAAGAAAGAAGTGGGGAGCGTCATTTCAAATTAGACAAGCTGTACTAGCTTTTGTTTTGTTTTGTTGTGGTGTTATTTTTGCAAAAGAAGTTCAACCTATCGGTACTACAAACTTCATCAAATTTGGCGGTTTAGACGTACAGACCATTTTTCAGCAAAGATCTATGGAATATAACGTACAATTGGTTTATTGAAAACCACTTAAAACTTGTTAAAACTTGGTGTTTTTTATATTTATTCTTATTTAGTCGGCAACTTTTTCTAAATTAGTGAATCTAAGATATAGGTATGTTATTGCTTGATTGATGTGTATATTCGTGCTTTCCTATGCGACGGTTTAAGATGTTCACAACAGATTACAAAAAAAAATGTTCACTCGAGGATCCTTCAGGTGATCTTAACTCTATTCTGAGGGACTGCAATTTCTAATGTTAGAACGCTATTCGTGTATCTATAACTGAATAATATAAATATAAAAGCGAAAGGTCACTTATCACGAAATCTCAGAAACTGTGCTAGGAGTTTCAAATTTTGCATGGGTTCTCTTTAGGACGTAGGTGCCCACTAAGATGGGATTTTGCGAATAATAAATAATGACGAGTATTAGTTGAAAAAAACCTGTATGTTATAAAAATTAAATACACGCGGGCGAAGCTGCGGGCGGAAAGCTTATTCTATATAATTGTTTTTGTGTTTCACCAAAATTTAAGCTATTTTTTTTTGTGGGTAGTTTTTTCTGTTGACATTTTTATATTGAATTTATGACCATATTTGTATAATTATATGACATGCTTTCGTTTTTATTGGCGTATTATGACTGACTACCTGTTCTATAATATTGATTGTACATCTAAATTGTAATTTATGTTGACTTTAATTTAAAACTATAATGTGTAATACTTAATTTAAATATGTTATTAATTGCACGACGATCAAATTTGCGGCTGTCGATAAAACGGCTGTCGATAAAACATGCTTGCTCACTCTTTATCATAAGATCTGTAAAATGTACTTACCATGTTTTATGCAAATAAAAATTTATTCATTATTATTCAAAAAACATTTTCGGGTTATTAATTTCATAAGGTAGCATTATTTTAGCTTTTACAAAATACTAACAGTAAAGTAAATTGAATTTCTAGTTTAAAAATGTATCTACAGTTACTTCGGTAACTTTACTCTGTGCAGTACACGTGACGCCACCCCTTTCCACCCCCCACAAATTTCCTGGTAATGCACGCGCGATTCGGAGAATATCCTTTGACGGTGATATGAATTTATAGTAAAATGTATACCTTTCCCTTTCAACAGTCTGCAGCGTTTAGTTCCACTTACGAGTATTGTTAAATACAATAATTGAGCCTAATTTTTTTGTCACAATTTGTTTCTTTAACATAATAACTGTAACATAATATACCTATTAAAAATGTTATCATGGGGAAAAACGCACAGACATAAATCGAAATACATAACGAAAGGCTCTCCGTTTGTATGTTTTGAAGCTTAATGTGACATCATGACAGTGTTTCATTGATAAGGATCCGCCATTTCTCGATTGTTTCTAATGCAGTTAATCGAAAAAGGAATGTAAAGTGGTTATCTACTAACGTCATATAAATCCGTTGCCATGGCGGTTGAATGTGGATTAAATGAAACAGCGTCAAGAGAGATGACTGCACTCTTTTCACACGCGTCGTACGTACTCTTGCATCATCTATTTTAATTTCTGTCCATGGTGAACCATGTAGCAGGAGATAGAAGAAAAACAAAAATCTGTTTACTATGGAGTTACCAGTTCAATGCGTACGCTGCACTCGATACCAGATACACACGGCTACCCCCGCCCCCAGGTCTGGGGAATGCACGCGCACACATACTCGTAGTAATTCCCTTCGATAGAGCACAAAACCGTTCACTCAACAACAAATGCTCTCACTTTCAGAATGTGGAGTTTGGAAAAAAAACAAATTGGATGTTTACAAATCAATCAATAAAAATAAAACTCTTCCGTTATTGAGTGACTGACAGACAACGGACAGGTAATTAAATAGCTGAAATCCCTAAAACGGGGGAAAAACGGGGAAATCAGGTACGGGCGAAAGAAGTCGAAAGAAGATAGAAGATAAATAAAATCTCTAGACAGACTAAATGGTGCTTCATAGAACAAGGTTTTAACGACTGACCCAAAAAATAAGGTTACATGCTCAGTTTTTCATGAGGGTAGTGATATCTGGTCAAACTTTGACTGCCGCCAGATGAATGGATGATGTGAATATCCGGATGCATGGTCCTTTCTCCGAGTATCGACGGCGACTCCTGTTAGTTTTTTAAGTTGCGTCTCTTTTGCGGTGAGCTCTGATGTGGCTAGCGAAACCGAACTTAGTTCTGAGGACTCGGTTACAAGTTGCGCGGTATAACTGGCCAGCCGAGTTGTATGTGTAAGAGTAGGAGGGCTTTGGCTTGGTCTTCCGTATTTGGCGTTTTGCATTAAGTTTTTCGAGACACTTCATTAAAAAACCATCTACACTCTTATGTATGGTTTGTCGCCAATCCGGTCTAAGACGTGCACGATCCTCCCAGGTATCGGTTGGTATATTGCATGCCACAAGGTGGCGTTTACGTTTACGTTTCTACGAGTATAGATGGCCATTGTTAAGTTTAGTTTATAAATAGCCAAGCATACCTAATTATAGGTAGTTACTACATCACCAACTAAGTATGCCATAATTGTGTTTTTTGTAAGTCTTTTGATAATCACCGGGTATAATAATTCGAACGATGCTGATTAAGGAATAAACATTTATAATATATTGTATCTGTCTGTTTTTTACAGCATTTTGTGTAACTGTTGGTTGAATTTTAATGTTACTTGGCACACATGTTGTGTACCATAAAATTTTCATTCAAATACATGGTACATGGTTGTACTGTAGCTGATGAAAGTGAATTGTACCATCATTTTCTTCTCTGACCTTTTGAAACACTAAATAATCAAGGGAGAAAGAGTTTTATCAACTTATAAGTTCAAAAGTCTTTGAATGAATCTCATTTGCTGTGCATTTCCAGGAAAACGCTGCACGTGCATATGGCGTGGGTAAGGGCGCGTGTAGACTGGCATATAAGTAGTGTTTGAGGCTCACATTAACTTAACTACCCAAAATTAACGGGTTAGTGATACGGCTATAACGTCAGAATTTAGAATTACGGCGTTATCTTTGAGGTAAGAAATAAGAGATGCAGGAAGTAGGCCACTTGATTTCACCAGTATCTCTTCACCATCACTTTTTTTTAATATCTGAGAAGATTCTTGCCAGCATTCTAAGCTTGTTTACAAAAAATCACTGGGGCACTTTATGCTGCTGACTTATGACTTATTTTGAAATAGTTTTGTAAAAATGGTCTTTACTAACGCCTGTTGTAAACCCAAAACAAGTTTAAAAGAGTAACTGCTGAGTTTCCCGCCGGGTCTTCTCAGCAAGAAACAACTCCGACGCGGTGGTAGAGTTGCATTATGTCTGTATACTGTGTATTTATGCTTCCATAATATTATGGTATGTATGTCTAATATTTAGTTTATTTTGCTGTAAATTTGACGATTTGAAAGTACTGATACAGTCTATTTGAATAAAGTTATTTGAGTTTGAGTTTGAAAGTTCCGTACTACGGGTGTAAGAGAATGATATACGTTACTTGTAAATTCCTAAATTGATTACACACAACGCAGTCATATCAAAATGCTAGTCACATGAATGTTTTGCCTTGGTCGTTGTTCAACTGACGCTATAGCCAGGAGGACAGAAGTCCTGCGAATGAGGCAGAGGCCGCCAGATACTTTACATCAAAAGTGTTTTGCTTGGCTCTGCAGATAAATACAAAAGACAATTTTAAAAGCACTGGGTGACAACAGCTAATTGATTATTTGTTAATGATATGACTTTGAATATGCAAAAGTCATTAAATGAAATTATGTGAAGATGTGGTCTCTGCCTACCCCGTTGGGAAGGAGGCGTGACGGTATGTATGTAAGAAATTCCCATACCTTTTTGAAGTTGGCTCTACCTTCCCCCGTATCCACAAACGCTAATCAAAAGTTGAGGACACCCCAAATTGATGCTGCCCTGTCTAATGTCATTACAAATGAAAGGGACAGCTATATATACGTATGTACGAACTGCTAAGCTATGATTGAAGTTTCTAGATTCAGGCATAAGACACATAATTATTTATCAATTGGTAATAGATGTTCGTTCCAATATTCTTATCTATATGCATACACCTTAATGCACAAGCCTTGAAAATATGCCGGCGAGTGACATATTGACCTCAGCAATGCTCTCGTCCAACAGCTCTCGATAGTCGGTCGCTGATGGGAAATCAATATGTTATATTAACATCGACTTGTTTGCGAAACGGGTAATCATTTCATTGTTTGTGGAAATTCATATTGCGTCTGTGGTGTGAGGGGAAAAATGTACTTTTTACTTATGTGGTTGTTTTATTTATTAATAATAGCATTTGAAAACAAAAAAGAAGCCTCTTTGTGCAATGGCAGCGATCCAGCCTTAAGCACCGGAGGTCGTGGGTTCGATCCCCAACCACGACAAACATTTGTGTTTGTTGTGTGTCTGGGTGTAATTATCCATGTAAGTATGTATTTAGACAGTTCCTCCTTGTTTTTAAGCAAGACAATGGTGGGGAAAAGATTAATATGAATGACATTTTATCATCAAAGCTCGCCGCGCGTCAAGTGTATTAGAGAAAACTACCGCGCAGATGTTAGGAAAAAAGATCAAGGCGTCATCTGTTTCGAGTTTTTGATTCAACCTTTTAAGCACGTGAAACGTTATCGGTATTGAGATTTCTTCAACTGGCAAATAATCTAATTATTCTATAACTAACTTATAATAAAATACATAGGCGTTTTTCCCGTGCCTAATACTCGTACGTGCATTCCGTAACGTAGATGCCACAAGGGTACAATACATAGCATCTGGCTCACCAGTGTACGTACAGCCTTAAGGTATGATTCCGAAACCGACTGCAGCTGCTAGCTGCTCTTATGGACATGGAGCTTCAGTTTTGTTCGTGCGTTAGTGTGCTTTCGTGTCGTAAACATGCTCTGCAGTCAGCGACACTAAGAGTTTATTGATTCTGCGGTCGTGGAAAAACCCTGGGCCTAAATTCTGCCTCAAAAATCAATTAGTAGTTAAATATCTAGTAGTTGAATGGCATCATTTTGACATTTGCTCCTTAATGAAATTGGCAAAATCTTGGCAGTCAACTACTATAATATTGGAATTTAAATAGCAGAATCGAGGCCTAGTATTTAGATAGAGATATTATTTTAACTTGTCATTACAGAAATACACGGTGAATTAAAAATAAAGTTTAATAAAAAGCTTTCACATTGAAATCATCAAATTAAATAAAAAAATGACAAGGGAAAATAACCTTAAAATTTGAATTAGATACAAAATGTTTCAAAGAGAAAAATGACATTGAATACAAGTAGAAATGAGATGAAAAAAACTCAAACTCAAATAGCTTTATTCAAATAGATTTCACAGTAAGTACTTTCAAATCGTCAAATTTAAAGCAAGAAATACTTAATAATAGACATAAATACTATAATAATATAGATACATAAATACACAGTATACAGGCATAATGCGACCACGTCGGAGTTGTTTCTTGCTGAAGAGACCCGACGAGAAACTCAGCAGTAGTATAAAGAAATGTAAAGTCAAAAAGAAAAAAAACTATATCAAGAAAAATCACCTTAAGGTTTAGTCAAATAATTTTTGCTAAGCAGTATTTTCGCCTGCAATTGACGGCAGTATTTTGCGGTTCAGAGTCGCAGTTTGCGGTCTGCCAGCCGACCGCCGAATCACACCTTTAAGATCCGGGTCTAGTATCGACTCTGTCAAAGTGCATGTACTGAGTAAATTGAAATGACTTGCAAATATGGCTGCAGTGAAATTACATTTGCGCGGAGAGATAACAGAGAGGCTATTCCTATTTTGACAACATCGTTGATCGTGAGCCAGTGTTCCGTTAGGATTGGTTGTTTTTTTTTTTTTTGATGAACCAAAAACGAATGATTGGACGAATTAACAAAAATATATTCGCTTACTGTAAATTTACATTTAAATCAACCGCTCTGCGACAGGTGACCGATCTGTATCTGCTGTATAGACCACAGTGCCGGCAGCCCTAACTGCAGATTCCTCTACTACATAAGTACTAAGTAAGTGACTACATAAGCCCTTGTCAGAAGGTAAGTTTTGCCCTTTACTCAGGTTCAAAACCAAAATTAATTAAAAAAGTTTTAAAAACTTCGATTTACTTTTGCATTAAGCACATGAGTATTTGTTAAATATTTTTCATTCTCACAATTTGTTTGCCAATAGTTTCACCTTGGTATGTTTCGACTCGATTTTCCTCATTTTTAAAATGTTTAAGTCAATAAGGTATAAAACCCAACTATAACAACTCGACTTTTCCCTGCGACACGCTACGGTTTCTAAAAAGGCCAAACAATGATGAAAAAGCGCGAGACAATGCCTCCTCAGTTTGTAGGCCATCAGTCCGCTTTGAGTTTGCCGCGGCAAATGCACCCTTCACACCACCCGCCGACTAGTTACACCGTTATGATGACATCTCTGGCAGTCAACTGGGTAAAACTGGGCAAATGCGTTGCAGAAATTGCAGTAAACAACGGAAAACTGTGTATTAAGCGTTTCTTATTAACTGACAAGTGACTTTGCACATCTTCGAGCCTTAATAGGTACGGTAGCCCAACCACCACACTTAGAGCAATGTTTAAATAATCATACGCATACATCAACGTCATTGATACGTGATTTGTTCTGAGTATTTATTCTTTTAAATTTGCTAAAAGAGGTTATACTCGTAGTTCGGGGACAGTTCGAGTGATAGCTCACGGATCAGTCAGATCAGTGATCGCGATCCAGATTGACTGTGTAAGGTATAGTTTGACAGATCGCGACATCAGATCGAAAAATATCTAGTAATTTTGAAATCTTGATCGCAATCCCGTGATCACGATCAAGATTAAACGCGTAAACGCAAAATCGCGTCAGTCTGCGCTACGGGCTATGCAAGATGGACGTCGATGACTAATAACTAAGTTACTGCTAATTTTTTTTTGGTGTTATACTTTTCCTCAAAGAAGTATCTTGTTTTTTAATATTTGGAGCTACCATTTTTAAGTAGTAACTCGTTAAAAGATTTTTCATTCATCCTAAAGTAGTTTTTGTAATCATCATCTTCAGGAGTTAGTTGAATATGATGATTACAAAAACTACTACTACCTACTATAAGTTTTTCTTTAGGAAGATTTAAATGAGTGTACATTTCTTCAACGTTAGTTAGGTCTAAGGCAAGCGATAATATAGTTTTAACTTCATGTAGATCCATGTTAACACCTGTTCACGCGGCAAAAGATACAACGGACTGAAGAAATTAAGATTGAATTTGTAATGTTGTAGCGCCATCTATCAATCTGTGATCGCGATCAGAGCTACACGATCGCGATCCAAATTGACTGTGTATGGGCTGCCTTAAGACGTGTTTTGATGGAAAATTGTGCTTACTTAGTATATATGTATTATGTCTTATTGTTAACCGACTGTGAAATGCAAGTTCGAATTTGCAGAATAACACTGCAGTGGTAGCTAAGCTTTTATTCTGTGGCTTAGCTAAACAATTCGTCGCTATGAATGCGCTAATTGGACCACTTCTGTTTTGGGGGTAAATTTCTATTTGGGAATAATTAGTGTGGTCCTTATTAATGATTTGGTCAGATTTTTTATATCTTAACTAGCTGATAGTTCGTGCTTGGTTTGATGGTTACAAAACACAGGAATAGTAGAATAATAATTAACTAAAAAATTACTAGTTCTAGCAAAGAACTAGAAGAAGTTCAAGCCAGCTAGAATAATCTTAACACCACCTTACTCAAATCAGGGGTGACCCCTTGTTTCACAGACAGAACTTTCATAGAATTTCGGTTCACAGAAAATATTTTATAGAATATTCGGTTCAAATATTTTCATGTCAAATATTATTATTTCAGCGACTATTTACTTCATAGAAACATACTTCACAGAAATTTATTTAGTTTAATAACAGACATTAGTTAAAAAAGCCTCTGTTGGTTAGGTTAGGTTAGAACTGTGACCACAACGGCGAGTGCCAGAAGCTAATTTTCGGCGAATGAACATAAGTGGCAAAAAAGAATGTCGAATACTTCTTACAAAAGCCAAACATTATGAGCAATAATAATGCTTGATTTGATATTCTATGATATGAATATTCTAAGAAATGAATATTATTTGTAACAAAAATGTATGATTTAAATTTCTTTGAAGGAACTATTCTGCGTATTTAATATTCGATGAAATGACATTAAGAGAAACGATTTATGTGAAACGAAATTCTATGAATCGATTTTCTATAAAACAATGTACAACCCAAATCAGGACCTTTAAAACAATTTTTTTTTCAAATATATATATTTTTGCTGATTTTCTTGCTGATTTCTTCAGTAAGAAGCAATCTGCCACCAGGTTGTTATTATTGAAACATGTTAATTGAAAGTTAATTTTATGATAGTCAGTAAATACTATCGCATGGTACTTTACCATAGTACGAGGAGCAGTGTTACCATGAGCTGGGGGGCTAGCCAAGAGCTACACGCTACTTTCGTTACGTCATCTCAAATTTAAAAATGTATGTCTGACTGACAGCAAATGTTAACTCGATTAGACTACATTACCATAAATTTTTTGGCTAACAATTTTTATTTTTGAATTGTTTAAATGAACTTTTGTTTTATATTATTTTATGGTTGTTTTCTTTTCTCTTTGTTTTATATTCTTTTAGGTTTATTTGTATCAAAATGACACACTGCTTGTACTTTACTAACGCCTGTTGTGAACTCAAAACAAGTTTAAAAGAGGAACTGCTGAGTTTCTCACCGGGTCTTCTCAGCAAGAAACAACTCCGACGCGGTGGTGGAGTCGCATTATGTCTGTATGCTGTTTATTTACATATCCATATTATTATGGTATTTATGTCTATTATTTAGTATATGTTGCTGTAAATTTGACGATTTGAAAGTACTGATACAGTCTATTTGAATAAAGTTATTTGAGTTAGAGTTTTGAGTTTTGTGTTTGAGTTTGAGTTTTTTCACATTTGGCATAACGCCACGAAAGTAGTGTGTTGCTCTTGGCTAGGGCCCCTGAAGTCTGAACGGAACGCGTAGTGTCCACAAAATAGTTAGTTCCCTGTACTGGGACTAAGGTGGAATATAGTAATGATTCTTCCCATGCAACAGCTAACAAACCAGTAGGCTAACTAACAGACGCGCAAACACAACTTCAACTACAGAATAACTATGCAAACTTGTCGAGCATTTCGCAGCACCCGCAGGCATCTAGGTGAGGGGTGCCATGTTGAGTTACCTCTTGATCGAAAATCAGATTATAAAGATCATTTTAACAGGAAACAAGCATGGGCTGGCATATCTTTTTCAAGATTTGAAATAGATTGGCGTTTGGCCTAAGTCTCGCCTGGTGTTAAGCGATGACGAGGCCGATGGTGGTACACGCTCACCCAGAAAATGCGTATCCACTCTGGTCTTGAAGACACCAAAGTTGTAAACCAAAGTAAAGTTTTTGGATCTCATTCATTGTATGCCACCACACTCAACTTTTTCAGACATCATGTAGTTCTATTATGTATGCCAAAATCTTTAAGAGACTAAATGCAACTATTTAGTCACTTGAATTGAGATAAATTCTGTTTGACAGCAGGATTTTGTAAGTGGTTTCGTCGCCAAACATTCTCTGAACTGTTTGCAGGTCTTCAGCAAATAAGTATTCGATAATTTCGTTTTTGACATCGGCAAAAGCATGTTTCAGGACACTAACGTCGTTTCCAATACAAGAATTGGCATTTTGGACGATGGACTGGATTTTGGAAAATCTTTGCTGACGTTAGATAGTTTTTAGGAACGGTTTTTGAAGTGAAACTAACTATTTTCCGTCTATGTATGGTGCTTATCGTTTATTTCTTATAGTTTATTAAAAATTGTTTACTCATACATAAGTAATGAAGTTCATCCACTCGAGCGCGCATAGTGGCTGTACAATTTGTTTTTTTTTAATTAACAACAGAAGAGCACAATTGATTCAGATATATTTGAAAATAAAACTGGATCTATTTTTGAGAAAACATTAATTTACGTTCTATTCGCAGTGTTTTCATATGCTTTCTCCATCATAGAAATAATCAATTAATTAACAGCATTTGATTTTTATACCTCATCGATTTCTGACAAGTTCACGGAGGAATTAATAAATGGCTAGTGGTAATTTATAGCAACCCATGGACACAGAGAAACACTAGAGCGCAAAGGTGTCCCTTGCGCGTTACCGACCTTGTACGACTCTTTCCAAGCCCCACGTAGAGAAATTCATGCTATACATTGGGAAATGTGCAGGTCTCTGCACAATTTAATCGACTTAAGAAAGGAACATTTGAAGGAACCTACATCGATACTATGGCAGTTGTCTACAACTCACACTCTAGTGTGTATAATATGTTCCTATTTGTTACCATAAAGGTTACGAATTGTTACGAATGGAGTGTAATGAAAACAACGCCTTTACTTTTATCTAATATCATAAACACTGAAAAACAAACGTCCCAACATAACCGAACTATATAGATTACCTCTAACTTTTCACCTAATTACTTAGACTGTATTAATAAAGGGAAAGTGGCATAAAAATAGGTCATATATTGGCGGAAGAGGAAGACGAAAAATAGTGCAACAAATTGTGGTAGAGCGCCGTCCCTTTCCCGCGCCGGAAATCAATAATGGTGGACCACGCCACGTGGGAAGGTAGGTAGTTTCATTTGCATCGGCCTAAGATCGTGAGCGCACGACTTTGACGAAATGAGAATTGAAATCGAATTTCTCGGTAGCGATGGCCGCAGAGATTGGATTCGCAACCCATGACGTCGGATGACCACAGTGAAACTGCTACACGAAAACTGGTTCTTATCGTTTCTTGTTAAGATTTTGAACTTCTTTTTTTAAGAACTGGTAGACATTATGTTCATGTTCAAAGCAATATATTAGAAGAAACTTTTACAATTTTATATTCAATCTCTTGAGTAAGTATGAGTTTCAAACCTATAGATATCATTATAAAAGCGTTACTTATGAATTTGAAGTATTAAAAAAAGGCTTTGTATTTTCCGTATTAAGGGGTTTTAGGAATAGTCAAAAGGTCAGCTGTTCATTTCAGTAACTATTAACATTCCTGTACTTTCATGAAAGTATAGCGCAATGAAGGCAAACTACTAGTAGCGACATCACCATGAAATTTTCGTTAAACTAAATTGCAATCTCTGAAGGTTACACTTTTCTTTTTGTTATTGTTGAAAAATGCAGAAAAGCGACCCTTAAGGAGTCGTGTACTGTGGCTCACAGATGGCGCTACCTTTGCTTGGAAACTACGATTTAGTTTCAGTTTTCCCCGTAGCTACGCTAGCGCTACGAAACGGAACCAGTGCCGTATCGTAGCATACCCTGCAAACGTAGTTGCATAGTTCCTTTGAACCATCACAGAGGGCGTAGCTGCGGAAGAAAGTTTTAATAGAAAATAACTTCATTATGAACTTTACAATTACCTGAAGCAGTCTACAGAACACTTCAATGAAACAGTACAAATTTGTTTTACTGCTCCTGAATTAATCGAATTGTGTTTGTGTAGCCTGAGTAAAAGCATCAAATAAAGGAAAACGTTAAATATTAACTGAAGAAAGTGGGCTCTCTATGGGAAACTCATTAACGTTTCGTAGCTCGGACTTACCTAGTTGGAAAACCACAGCTACCACGTCATTACTTTTGTCAAAACGAGTAAAAATCTGTCATAGATTTAAAAACACCAATGGTTTACGTACGAGTAAGTGATTTTTTTACGCAATTTCTACCTATAGGCGTTAAATTTTCCCAATGACCCCTTTGAATAAGTTTGTGACAAGTAGTCAGTTTCACTGCCAAAATCCTTTATGGGTCACAGCAGAACGGTTTATTGAATAATAGTCCTAAAAACTTGAGCTGATAAGAACATCACCATAAATTATCGACCTTCAAGTCTCTGTTAAAAAATAATCAGGGCCTAGTATTATCAAATAGTGCCATTACAAAACATTTTGACAGCTACTTTAAATATATAAAAAATATAGAAATTTCTGTCACAGATACTTAGAAGAATATAGTTGAGAATCTTCTATTCATCACTCAAACTTTTAATTTGAATAACAAGATGGAAGTTGGTCAAAGCCGAGCCGTAAAAGTGCCATACTAGCTAACCTAAACTGACCTTTCGGTTGTATAATGTTTCCACCAGCCCCTTGACACTGCATACAAAGAACATGTTTATTAGGAACGTACTTCGTACCAATATTACGATATAAAATAACTCGTTAAACTCTTACCTATTTAAAATGTGTACTGTCTAGGTACTAAGCGTCATAACTACCAAGAAGGCTAGAGACTAAGGAGAGATAACTCCCGAAGTGGGGGTAAGCTTTCGAGGGCCGAAAGTCGTATACTCTGTGCCGGGCCAAACGCTGTATTGCGCATGTGCAGCGGCAGCTATTTATCATTTCATGGTCACATGGTTTTGTTTTGAACGGTGTCACGTGCGACAGTTGTTGTTTTTCGAGGTTGTGTTGACCAATTTTGACACTTCGCGAGGATCATTTTGACACTTCGCGAGGATCGCGGCAAAGAAGCGTAATGCGCATGCGTCACTGTGGGATACGGATTTAGTCCAACCCTTTCCAGGGAGTTATCTCTCCTTAGTTTCTAGCCTTCTTGATAACTACAATTCAATTTATACGCGTTATATTTTTGTTATTGTTGGTAGACCTGTTCGTTCGGTTTTTAATCCATGGTTGGTTTGGATAAAAATTGCAAAGATTATGCAAAGACAATGAAAATAAGTTCATTTTTGTCCCGGCCTATGTAGAAAAAACGTGGTGAGGGCCTGGAACTGCGCTTTCGTCCATCAATGTAGCGCAGTCAGCAATGCAGTCTTCACAGACCGCAGCAGTAATCTACTATTATTATACTAGAACGATACACGTTGATTTCGATAAATAAGCTATTTTTACAGAGTATATTAATTTATTTCTTTAAAAATTTCATAGTCGCTAACGTTAGAATAGATCAAAACAGGATTGCTACAATGTAAATATGTTAAAATGTATGGTAGCAATCCCGTTTTGAACTATTCTAACGTATATTTATTCATTCTCATACGACTTTGACAGCTACGCGTTATCACCCATTTATCGATATCAATAAGTACGTAAAGTATGTTTTTTTTCAAGCCCTAGTGTCAAAACTTGTGGCAGTTGCTTGTCTAATGGTGGTACTACTATTTTTAAGGTTGGCACAAAGTACGTCCCTAATTCGGTTTAGTGCCTTGTAGGGAAGTGCCAACTCTTAAAACGTACTAATTATATTTTCTTTTGTTTCCACGACAGACACTATTTTTTATTAATGTTATTGACTAATTCAAGCGTTCTCGTTTAGTTATATATTTCGAAAGACACTTATTAATAGGCTATGAAACCACTATGATATTGGTTTCAAAGGCACAGAAAAAGGGGACTGTTGATAGTAGTGTTTTTTTTCATAGTAGAAAGTAAAAGTGTAAGTGACAAATACCACAAACTTCTGCGTTAATTAATGCTTTTATTCGCAGTTTTTTTTAAATAATTTTTCTTAAGACTAAGGCTAAAAACTCATGGAGCGGTTTTCAAGCGCGGCCATCGCGGTGGTCGTACCGCGGTTTTTTACCCGCGGTTATAATTTTCGCCTGCAAACTTGGAGGGCGACTATCGCAAACCGTCGCGGCTGCGGCTGCCCGCTCTAGAATCGCGCACGCTGCGGGAATCAAACGCAACGTCAAATCTGCCTTCAATTTTTTTATACATTTCTGCATTTTATAGAAGCTGCGCGTCGCGGCGGGCGCGGAAGAAAACCGTTCCGTTAGATCGTAGCCTTTGATATATATGTCTAAGTTTTAAACTTTTCGTTAAATTGTATTCAGTGTATAAACGCGATACAACATTGCATAAAAAACATCATTGGTACTTAAAAACCTTATAAATTCAATGCCGATAACGACTTACATAATATCCCCCAGCTTGAGCCGTGTGTGTATAAGGGCGCATGTCTTGTGGTCGCTGGCGGCGATCGCGGCGCGGCGCCGGCGCGCGGGCCGCGGCGACGCCGGCGGGGACTCTGCGCCCGCGCCGACCCGCCGCATGCCCGGCGAGCTGCCGCGCCGGCGGACCGACGCGTGCCGCCCTCCCACGCCGCCCAGCATCCTGGGGACAAATAAGTAAATGTAAATTTATAGGACACCTAACACCAAGATCTGACCCCAAACTAAGCAAAGCTTGTACTAATTGCTCTCAGAGACTAATAAACATACTAAAGAAATACTTAAATAGATAATAACACCCAACACAGATTAAACACTGGTGTTCGTCAAATGAATGTTTGTTTTGGGTCGAGATCGAGCCCACGATCTTCGACGCTTAAGGCGGGTTCGCTACCCTTGCGCCAACAGGCCAATCAAAATGAGTAGGTTTAGGTAATTCATATTTGGGACTGCTTACAACATCCAAATAAGCAGAACTTGTGCTATGGGTACCTGATGCCGACCTAGGGACAGACAATAAACTGTTATTCAGTTTCAAAAAAGATTTTTAATCCTGTAAGTTTCCAGTTTCATACTGTCCGTCTTCCTTGTGGCCAGTATTAGAATCATTTTTATATTCCCACTATCCCAGTATTCAATGTGAATAAAGAATATAACTGACGAATGAGTCAGCTACATATTTGCTTTATTCACAATTTAATATTGGGATTTCATAAACTTACTCGTGAAAAAAATATTTTTTTTAATTTGACACATAAGAAGTTTAAATCAAAGGGGAAATAGAAACACTAAAAATATATTTGAAAGAAAAAAAATCACTTTTCACAAAACGTTACAAAACTGAACAAAATATTATTGTGGTTTCAACGTATAGGAACAGGGTTAGTTAATGTATAGGCGTTTGTTTAAATCCCAGTTATAAGTTAGTAACTGCCAGCCGATTACGAAGGCACCTATTAAAGGATCCGAAGCCGATCGGTTTAATTACTAGGGATGATACAGACAGTTTCCAACTCGTTACTTGTTATAAATGGGCTACAATTTGGTTTCATAATTATATTTGGTTAACCGAAGTAAACTGACCAGTATTCAGCGCAATTATAATAAAAAATCAGTCGATTAATATACTGGACTCGTGCTCATAACTTATTTATTATAATTATTTAAATTAATCAAGATTCTTATTTTTTTGAGAGCGTACCATATTGTAATGAGTGTAAATTCACAATAGAATAAGTCCATTGCATTGTAATTGATCTGAGTCCGAATTTCGGATTCTTGATTTTAATGATGAAGGCTTTTGCTTAGGCGCTGCGAAAACCAGCACCTAAGCAAACGCTGCGCCAACCGAACACATATTTACTAATTCCAAGTGGGGAAAACAGATATAAAATAACTTCTGAGACTTTAGTTGCTAATTTCCAACGGCGGCGGTACAGGCACAAACATGGTTAGTTAAATTTTTACAACTCCTACAAGTAGTTATTGTTCATACCACAAATTGAAAGGGTTGTTGGCAAAGCATCAAAATCTCTTGGGTGTGTGCTTCGGAACAAAAGCATTCAAAAAGCCGAAAACAAAAATCCTTTTGTATAACTGCCTCGTGCGTAGCATATTGCAGTATGGATCTGTTGTCTGGCGTCCTCACTACTCAACGCATGTTTTAAGAATAGAACGGATTCAGAAGAGGTTCCTATGGCATTTGACATTTGCACAGGGTTTGCAAAAGGTCAGATCTTACAGCGACAGATTGAAGTTATTCAAAATGATTGATCTGTAGAAAAGACGTGATTTGCTGGATCTCATTTTCTTCCATAAGCTTCTCACATCCAAAATTGATTGTCCGTAACTACTAAGTGTAGTTAACCTTAAAATTCCCCCCTGCTTCCCCTGCGGTAAAATAAAAAAGCTATTCTCACTCCCCCATCGAAAATCAAACATGGGAAGGAATTCACCGGTTCCACGACTTTGTAACCTCTTTAACAAGAACAGTGATACTCTCGATATATCAGATTGTGTACGCAAGAATCGTAGAATAATTTATGAAATCATATAAAAATAAAAGAAAGAAAGAAGGCCTTAATTATCTGTAGTTGCCACTTTTATGATTTAAATTAATTAAATTATAAATAAGTCACAAATTATAAATTACAAATTTAAGGTATTATCTACAAAACACATTGCATGCTGGGTTTGTCTGTAAGGTTGTGCTCTTAGATTAAGTTTATTTGCTGTCTGTATCTTCTACATGTAATATTGTAACAACTGTTGATAAACCATAATAAATGAATAAATAAAGCTAAACTCTATTCGATACATTTTGCATCATCCACGGCGCAAGCTCCCGCATGATTTATGTAAACCTCTCATAAAAGTGTTTTACTTCCCATAAGCTACCACGAGTTGTCATGTGCTAGTAATTTTTCTTTTATCTCTGTTAACGTAGAATTTTAGCTTGTGGGCCAGAAAATTCGCAGAAATGCATTGTTAGTTTATGGCAAAAAATGTTATGCGTTATAATAGGTCACCATGAATTACTGCTGTGTACAACATTACATTGGTTTCGGAACTAATAACAACAGTGTTCGTATTATATGTATATATAGAATAGAATAATATGCATTAATTTACTATTATTTAGGTGACAGTTTGTGAATCATATACGTTCCGTCATTATTATGGTGTGTAAATAAACAGGTTTACGAAAATAAACGTAAAAATCCGGCAGAAACTAAAACAGATTTGGCGAAATGTATACGTATAACGAACAAAACAAACACAGGGTCCGATCCCAGCGTCGCTCGTAACAATAGCTATCACTCGACACCACTCGCCGCAGTCGCCTAACTGTACAAGAGAACAATAGTGCAGATGAGCGAAGCTATGAATGAGGTATGTATTTACTTTTAGCCTTTTCCATCATTCAGTCTACAAACTCAAACTCACTCAAATATCTTTATTTAATTAAATAGACTTAATCAGTACTTTTAAATAGTCAAAAAATATACTAAATAAACTACTGACATCAGTAAGGACTCGGAACTAGACAAATAAGTCATTCAAAATAATCTGTAACTTATTTTTAAAGATAAAATAAATAGTAACAAAATTATAGTTTGGTATTATAAAAAAAAAAAAGTATTATTAGACTGTTCGGCGTGCAAATTCAAAGCAAAATATACAGTTTGATTACTTTTTCCTCTGAATTACGAAGGCCCTAGCTAAAAGCTACACGCTACTGTCGTTTCGCCATGTCAAATCGAATAAAAAATGTATGTATGACTGACAGATGTCTTTTCCAAGTATTTTTTTATTTGTCTTGTCCAAACGATAGCAGCTTCTAGCTTTTGTTCACGGCCTCTGGTGGTCTTAAGTAAGTAATTCCGCTTGTATCGCTAAGTTAAGACACAAATTGGCCAGCTTGTAGCTGCGTAGAGGTATTTGAAAGATTTACAAAAATGACAGATATTATTTAATTATATGATGAACCCGTGCAGCGCCTGCATGATACCCTGACAGCACGACGGAAGATGTGAATTGAATATAATTGAATATTCAATATATTTTGTAATTAGGGTTATGTGTTACCTGTGTATTGCATTACCTACTTTTTAGAATTCCGTACCTTGAAAGGAAAGAACGGAACCCTTATAGGATCACTTTGTTGTTCGTCCGTCCGTCTGTCTATCTGTCTGCCACGACCCTTTTTCTCAGGAACGCGTGGAGGTATCAAACTGGAATTTATATCAAATACTCAAGTCTACTGTCCCTTGGAGCTGTAAAAAAATCAAACTTCTACGCCAACACAATCAACAGATACAGCCGTTTATGCCGCAAGTTTTCGACACTCGCAAGGGAATTAAAACCTACTGCGTACTGCCCGTGAACTCAGAATCTTGAAATTTCGTAGGAAGCAACGTCTTATAGCACAGATAAGGAAAAATTGCGAATACCGTAATTTTTTATTTACATCAATATAATAAAAATATTTTTAATAAATATACCTACAGGTTCGTACCTGGTTTCGGTGCGCGAGTCCGACTCGCACTTGGCCGGTTTTTTTAAGATTTTTATTTTATGTACTTTGTAGCAAATTAGGATTGTTAACCAAACGTAATATTTTCATACACAAATTAAGCATGCGGCGCGGCACCCAGACAGATGTTCCGTTAAAAGAACGAACCGCCATTTTCATCACGCACACAGACACAGTGAGTTTACAGGCGATACCGGTGAGAATCGGTCACGCGACTAGTCACACTGTCGCGAGTGTTTTTGTTTTTGCCGAACTCGGTGCAATTTTTCACATGATGAATTTTGTTTTTGGCGGGACTGTCAAGCAGGAGAACCTACCAATAGTTTTTCCAATTTAGGATGATAATTTTTACGTCCACGTTTACGTATAAAGTTTACGCCCATGAAGTATTGCATTTTTTTTCGGGTAAGTGTACTCCAGATAATATCGTACTTCGTTGACGGGTACCGCCCACTTAGTGAAGTGCCTTGCAAACGAATAGCAATAGAAAATACAAAATCGGTTCTAAAAAAATAAGGCAGCTAGCACAACATTTTACTTCATTAACTATCATACGATTATCCTGAAAAAACATTGAATAAATGTAATAAACATTTTGAACTTAAATATTATTTGATTGTGCGTTTGTGAACAAGAATTAATCATTAACCTAATTGACAGTTCTTCTAGTGATAATGACGATAATGATTATCAAAGTGATTTAGGGTGTGCACCGTAATATACCCCATCCCTATTGAAGGCTGTCAAAATTAGCATCCTAAATTAAACTAACTATAGTACAATACAGGTCTGTGGATATTGGCTTAATCACCACGCATGCCAAATGCGGGTTGGTGATTGGTGATCACAAACCCACATTCGGCAAGTAATCACAATAAATTAATAAAAAAATAAAGCCTTTTTTAAATTTAATTTAGGTGAAGCGCTACTCTAAAACTACAACTAATCGCTTAATATACATGGGGGTTAAATTAATAGGTAAGGTACTCAGCTATTACCCCGCTTCGGCTTGACACCTTAAAAGAAACATCTTGTATATATTATATAAAACAATGGGGAATACTTTAGCAATGGAAGCATATGGGTTAAATAATAAAAATGAACAAATGATAAACTCGCCTGACTGTGCTGTCAAAGTACAGAGGCGTTCACATAAACCTTTACAAAACCATTGCAAATGGGTATTTAAGTCAGGCGCATAAGGTGCCCCCATGTAAAGGTTGATGTGAACGCCTCTATACATATATCAATGCCACGCGCTATAAGCAGAATTTTACTTTATGTACTTAGTTGTATTAGAATATTGTAGTTCGTTCTATTCTTGTTCGAGTAGATGATCTATCTTTTGTTCCTTTATATTAGATGAGTCCGCATTAAGGCCCTCTAATTGAATGTTTTACTGGCTCGTAAACTCTGAACACTGAATTAATTACTTGAGAATCGAACAGGATGCGTGCGATGTGTTGTACTTGTAGAAAATAATATGTAGGTAGAGCTTGTAGATACAGAAAAGACGCGCCCACTACTTTTTTTATTGCGCCCATATTTAGAATTAAGCGTAGGTATCTTAATATAGAAAAACTTTTTTATTTGTTAGGTTTCTTTATTTGTTTTTTTTGGACTTGCGCGAGCTCCAGCTGGGACTGGAAAGAGGTGGCGCTCGACTCACTGAAATAGCGTCTCTTGGAATCGGAGGCCAAGGCCCACTTTGGGTCGCAGCGCCATCTCAGTTAGTTCATTTTTTACTAGTTTTTACTTTTGAATGAAATGGCACATTGAGAACAAACTGTGGGAATGCTTTTACTAAAACACTGATGCAGTTATCTAACTCTTACTGGAAAAGGGAAAATATGTAGAAATAAAGCTCTTTTAAATGGTACGGTCATTTGCAGAAATGATGTACCTTTTTTCAAGAAAAATCAACTGAGAAATAAATAAAATAAAAATAAATAAATATGCGCCAGACAACACACCTCTTGTAATGGTCTCGAAGTAGGGATTAATATCCCTGTGTTACGAGGTACCACACAAGGTAATAAGCCAGGGGCGTCTCCCAGCACACCCAGACCCAAAACAATTCAGAAAAGATCGTTTCCTGAATTGACCCGACCGGGAATCGAACCCGGGACACTACGGAAATCGAGGCGAGAAACCGTGCTACAGCGCACTACGCCAATCGTGTCGTCAAATAACGAAACTGATCGGATTTCACGCGAGTGATAAAAAGTTTTTTGGAATGAAATGGCTTGCCTTACAGTATACAGCATACAAAATGTAAATAATACTTGTTCATACGAGTATAATTTCGTACATTGTACATAGCGTTGACCACGCAGGTGAACATAGTTCAAATTTTGATACCATCATCATAGTAAAAGGATAGAAGTAGGTTGTCTTCATACATACGCTCCGACCGCGGTCTGTAGGTACTATGCCGGTTCCTACGCGCGTCCCACGCACACTGACAAAATGTTAGGAGGAAATGTGGGGAGTCGGTCGTGGCTGCGCCGTGCGTAAATAATGCCGCGCACTTCGACGCACCGCTGCGCTGCCGCTTGGATTTTTTTTCGCTTGCTTGTACGACGTACGTCCTATATTCGAGCTCAAAAATGGTATGCGTAAATAGGTATTGCAATGTTTATGGATGACTTAATAACAACTCATCAAATCCAGAATTGTCTTTCTTCACATTACTTACCGTATAAAAACGGTGAGTACCTAAGTACGTTACTTAACTAAGATTCATAATATTGTGTGCAATCGGATACAGATTAATTGTTCACAGATTGACGCTGCATTTTGACGATTAAATGAACTACGTGCAACAGACCTGCGTGTTTAGGTTATTATCTCTCGCTCGGGCCAGAGTTGGTTTACTTCTCTCTTCTTTCACTATGCTATCACAGTCCGTTTCACAAAGACCGTCTTAAGCCTATTAGGACCTGGGCACATAACCTTTTAGACGTAAGTGTCCAATATTTTATTGAACTGATTTTAGAGGACCTTTTAGATCGCTATTGCCAAAGATACGGCCTACGTTTCACCTTAGAAATGTAATTTTCCAACGGTCATGTTACACTAGATCTGTGGTCGCCTGTACTACCGTCTTCTGTTTTTCTGTCTCCGGAGAATACAGCTCATCAGATACGAACAGTATTCAATTATGCCTGTTAATAACACATAAGTTGTAGACATGTATACAAAACATAGTAACCGTTGTCATATGAGATCGGCCTATGTGGCCTAGGGAGAGCGTCGCAGTTTATGAGTTTAAGCACCCAAACTCAGATAGTGGGTCGTGTGGCCCCGAGTTAACCCTTAAAAAGGCATTGCATTGTAAAAAAAATCCTGGGTTTTCGCCTATATGCCTAAGTATTAAGGTTCAAATTCGGGTGGTAACTATTTTACCTCCTATGGGTTAATAGTGTTCATTGTTAAAATTTCTGTCTTTCCGGTGATGCAAAACATCAATAAAAAACCAAATCAGCCATGATAATGGCCGAAGGCTTACGTTGGATTCTAATACCATGTTGGTTTCTGGGTGTTCAGTTCACCATGATGGCAACAGTTCTCGCCTTTGACCACTCCGTTTGGCATATAGAGGTGATGGTGTGTTATGTTTATAATATAAACGTAAGTCATGATGTGTGTGTATGCTGTTTGAGGATTAAGTTTGTTTAAAATAAATTGTTATTATTATAGTATCATTTAAAAAAAAGGAATGAGTTATAATGAACTCTGATTTACTGGATTGCCATTTTATTTTGTTATCAATTTACAAACTCACAACTTCACCGATTTTAAATAATATTACTATAGAGAGTTTCTCAATACAGTTTGGAAAAGGAAATTTTCTGTAGTACAATGGTGTTATTCATATAATTTGCCACAGTAAATATAATAATAATGACTTTATATATTTTTTTATAAATAATATCCTACAAGTAAAAAAATAATAAGTCAGTACTTACTGCAATGCAAAGTAAAAAAGGTTCCTGAAAATGACTTAACGACAATGGTTATTTAATACTTACTTCCTATTAACATACCTTTCAATTTTCCGAGAAGCCTTATCACAAAATATTTCTCAGAAGTGATCGCTCGATACACCTCGACTGGGTTACTGAAGAAACCCCAAACTTGTTTTGTATTCAGAGCTAATCTCAATATTACTTTAAAAAAAGGAATACAACAGCCCTGTCGCAAAATAATATGTAGGCGTTGTTCCAGCGAAAACATGGTAGCTGCGTGATAAGAATGATAAACTGATGGATTGCTTATTGATAAAACACAATAACTCTATTTTTTAGTGGGACCATAAATTATTTTTTCAACCTATTCAGAAAATAATGTTTCAGTAGCTCGCTCAATACATCTCGACTAATTTACTGAAGAAACTCCAAACTTGTTTTTAATTCAGAGATAATCTTAACATTACTTTTTAGAATACGGATA
This sequence comes from Udea olivalis, assembly GCA_947369235.1. Lineage (NCBI taxonomy): Eukaryota > Metazoa > Arthropoda > Insecta > Lepidoptera > Crambidae > Udea > Udea olivalis. The sequence goes on from OX376342.1 coordinate 5,884,417, forward strand.
AAACAGGCCTGACACAAATTTAAGCGTTGTGTCAGTGAAAACGTGGTAGCTGCGTGATCAGAATGATAAACTGGTAGTTATTGATAAAACACAATACTTTTGTTGATGATACCTAAGTATTCAATTTATTTTGAAAGACACTTAGGGAACTTCTAACGCGTAGCCTTTGCTTTTAAAACTTTTCTCCCTGTATATGAATTTAAGTACCCTTTCTTTTTAATTTAGCTTCATTTGTGTTTATTTATTGTTTGTTTAATTCTTATTCATGCAATTTTTCTTTACAATGTAAATATTTTTTTGGATTTTGAATATTTCTACATATTTTGTGTCATTTATTTTTTTTTAATATGAATGTTAAGTTATATTCGTTTGTCTTTTTTTCATTTTCTTTGATAATCTGTATGTAAAATTCTTTTAAGTTTCCATCTTGATTTTGATGTAACGTATCATGTAGTTTGGCAATGAGAAATAATCTATCAAGATAAAATGAGAATCATTATTCCTCTTTGAAAACGGAACAAAATAAATACAAAAAAGAGGTTACTTTTCATAAACCCACATTCCTCACGTCCTTTATTCCTATCACACGTTCGATTTATGGGCAGCATACAAGATGGGGTACTTCTAATTCGTTCCCTTAGCTAGAATTGTTTCTTATGGAGTCTCTAGAGGGCGCACGTGCTCACGACCGCAGCGTACAATAGTCGAAGAGCTTGAACCCTTTATAAAATGGCCTCATTTTTTCTATCTTTTTATGCATATAAATGACCATAAGCGGAACAAAGAAAATGTCTCTACCACTTTCTGTGATTGGTAACACTACCCAAGTATGTACACGCATGAACACTCCGTACACAATAGCAAACCGGTTTATAGTTGTAAACTCTCGCGCTCCCTGCGTCAGTGTTTTTGGATAATTACAACCTTGGTGTCTTCAAGGCCAGAGTAAACATGCATTTTCTGGATAAACATGCACCACCATCGGCCTCGTCATCGCTTACCACCAGGCGAGACTGAGCCAAACGCAAACCCGTTTTAAATAATAAAAAATAACTCGGCCAGTGGTGGTCAAGCTAGGGGTCACGCACTGATTCGTAGAGTAGTGTAGGTACGCTACCTGTCACATTCATTTGTAAGAAGCTATGTTTCTGATCATATAAAATATATACTTATGCCTATTGAAAAAAAATGTGTACAATATAAGGCATTGTCTGGTGTCACGGTAACTGCACAAATTACGCATGCTGCGTAAGCCAAACCTGCAATTTTGATCACGCACACAGACACAGTGAGTTTATAGGCGATACCGGTGAGCATCAGTGTCGGTCGCAGCCAGTCTCACTGTCGCGACGTTTTTTTGTTTTGTCGAACTTGGTGCAATTTTTCACACGATGAATTTTGTTTTTGCCGGTTCTGTAATGTAGGTATAACCTACCTACTTCATTTGAAATTTCAGAGCGAATACAGTAGTAACCCTGGGCGTTACGCAAATTTAGGAAAAAGGCTCGAGCGATCCTTCTGTTAACTCTTTATTTTGTGGTAACTGTCTACATAACATGCTTACGAATAAATCCAAAACGGGGGAGTCACTAGAAAGTTGACTTTTGCCGCCCTGTTGAATATGACTCTTCATTCTATTCTTCTATTTCTATTTTACGTTACCGGTTGGTATTCTGGCAGGATCTGTATGCCTATCACGAGTTTTTGTCACGTAAACTACGAAAGTTATATTCAGAAATTGGTATGCCATTGTTAGTTCCAATTTTAATCTCTAGGTGGCGGTGTATTGCAGTTACCCTCTGGGTTCCCCCAGCCGATAAATCGACTCGCACACGTCCATTACTTTCCTTGATCTTCAAATATGTTTTCAATTAAACCTCTTACAAATGTATAGTTAGTATAATTAAGTAACGCAGGAAAGAAAATGGCGGTCACAAATAGTTAAATGTTTTTCACTGTGGTAGCTTATTGCTTTTATACAGCTCCCCTGGCAAAAAAGCGAACGGAACGCCTGATGGTAAGTATTTACCGCTTCTTATGAACTCGAAAACATCCAAGAAAAACATTAGCCACAAATATATATTCGAGCGTAATATATAACGAACTGTTCAGACTCTTTGTTGACTAGTTTAGTTATTTGTGGCTAATCTTTTGCGCAGATATTTTTGAAGCCCTTGAAACGTATTTATGCTTATGACTGTACATCACTAGAGGTATTACTCGTCCCTTACTGACCCTGTAAAGCCTTGAGCATTTTTGTGGGATTTTTGTATCGTCGGATAGAAGAACTAAGGTCCTCTAGTTAACCATACAGTAAGTCCTCAATAGGCTTTGGCTTTCTGTAGGATCACAACCCTGCCAAAACATTGTTATCTAGCGGATGGATGGATGGTATGGTGGAGGTATTTGCTGCATCCAGACATACTGCTCAATTACGAGAGTAGGAATCCACTGAATCGTACCTCTCTGAAGCAACTTGCAGCGTTGAGTGTATCATAGAATCGCACTCTCACCGCCACATAACGAGAAAATTATAGCCATTCACACAGCAATCTAATGCCTACGTGGTAGATTGGTTTCAGAGCTCGGCCCGATACCCGGAGGTCCCGGGTTCAATTCCCAGGTCGGGCAAAGTGTGTTCTTGAATTTTTCGGAACATAGCCCAAGTTTCTGATCACCAACCCGCATTTTTCAAGCGTGGTGACTTGATTTTAATGATGGAGGCTTTCGCCCAGTAATAGGACATCATATAGGCTAACTTCTTTACTTTTACGGAAAACGCAGTGTGACACACTCACTCGTGAGGTAGACGGACTGTCTGACATTGATTACATTGTAACAGTGATTGCATGCCGTCTACAACTCGCCACGATGTTAAATAAGGTAACAGTTAATCAATAGAAGCTATACTCTGTATGTCTAACATGGGTTTCTACCATGTAAACTATAATAGTTGACTTCAGAAAGTAGGCCAAGTTTGGTTTAATTTTTAAACACTAGGGGCGCTGTACTGAAATCACATACAAAAACGTCAACGCGGGGGTGCAGTATCATCATCATCATCATCACCCGTGCGGTCTATCCCGGTTGTGAACCCACACTGGTGTGTGGGGTCCCAGGGTCCGCCTTTCTTATTTTCTTGGCCCACTTCGCGCGGTCTTGTGCATCCTCAGTGGTGAGTCTGTTGGAACGCATGTCAACGCAGGGGTGCAGTATGTAAGTGAGTAAATATTTCACTTTGTTTGATGATACCTTCTGTGTTGAACTGTGTTTACATTTTAAGCCAGGTGAGTTTGATCAAGAATGGCAATTAGCCTAATATTTTTGCTGCATTGATTCGAAAGATTAACAAGCTAAGTTGAACACATTACAAATCATAACGACAAACTCACAGTAGCCCACACTTGGCAAAGCATACCCAAGTATCCAGTTAATTGTGTTCAATCACAAACCTCAATCAATATCTTACTTAATATTATAAGTGCGAAACTTTGTAAGAATCTATGTATGTATGTATGTGTGTGTGTATGTTTGTTATTCTTTCACGCAAAAACTACTAAACGGATTTGGATTAAACTTAACAGTAATACAGCTTATACATCAGAATAACACATAGGCTACAATTTATATAGATTTTATGTAATTTGGCCATAATATATAATGATAACGCGGGCGAAGCCGCGGGCGCAAAGCTAGTAAATAAATAAAATAAATAAATATGCGCCAGACTACATACCACTTGTCATCGTCTCGAAGTAAGGATAAATATTCTTGTGTTACAAGGTTCCAAACAAGGATTTAAGCCAGGGGCGTCTCCCAGTACACCAGACCCGAGCCAATGTAAAGAAGATCGTGTCCTAAAATGACCCAACCGGCAATCAAACCAGGGACACTACGGAAATTGAGGCGAGAAACGGTGCTAATCACGATTTTAATAATCCCTACGTCGATAGTCTGCCCTGAAAGCGCCAGTTGATAACTATATGTAAACCACGAGTTTACACCAATTCGGCCGCTAGCGTTCGCGTTGGCTTTTTGTGGGATGGGATTTCTTTACAGCACCCCTAGTGATTATAAATGGAACCAAAATGACGTACTTTCTGAAGTCAAGTATCTAGTTTACGTAGCGCTTTGACCACGTCGTTCTTTAAATAATAAAACTATTTATTGTCCAACAAAGGTTCTTATTACTAAAACATAATAAAAGTAAGTAGTAAATATACTTAAATGTGCCTAGATAAGCTGTAAACGAATATAGGTAATTAAAACTCACTACAAATGTCGCTGATAACATTAAAAGGAACTAAACCACTTTGAATCGCTTATTTTCAACGTAACTCATAAAAAAACATACCCGTAAACTTGTCCCGTTTGAAATATTCGCTATGAATGCCGTAGCGCTATTTGCTACGATGCCCGTAGCGCTGTTTGCTACGAATTCCGTAGCTGAAGTGGTTCGTGGTTGAGCTACACGCGCACGCATTTCAGTAATGCATGCTACTACGTACTTCCAATCTGGGTGAGGGCTCTTACTTGGTTTGTGTTTCGTAATTAACACCTGTGGCAGAATGGAAAGAAGAGCATTCGGTTTGAAATAGGGAGTTTGCTGAGTTTGATTCCCAGGAGACTTGAAAGTGCTAAGTATTCATCTCTCTAATTCCACACAAAACGGTTGCAATTTACAATGGTGGATCGACAAAGAAAGTCCTAAGAATTGTTATTGTTACAGTTGGTTGATTACTCTCCTATTATTTTATTTATTTAATACTCGTAGCCGATAAAGGTTCTTACAAATATTGGAGGTTTCTGTTGCAATGACTCTAGTTTCATGGCCACTCAGAAAACCTAAGAGTGGTCTTATTTACGACTGTGGCCAGTATGTGTTTCTAGCTGGGCTCTGCGAGCTAAAGTAATAAAACTAGTGGCAATGCTTCATTTCTCAAATAAAACCCACGTATTAATCAACAGGTTTCAATACCTCAACCATTTTGATGAAAATTGCGATAAATTGTGTGATCTTTCCAGCAGGGCCCTCAGCTGTTTTGCACTCGTCATACATACAAAAAACACTGATAGCATCTTTTCCCAATTACCTATAGATAAATAAAATCAATTCATTGTTTTTTTGATAGTACAAACGAGGAGAAATCAAGCAGAAAAAAATGTTTTGCTAGCAGGGCCAAACAAATCTCTTCTGCAGAATTTCTCAAGTTATTATAATGAATACGAACCGAAAAAGTGCATAATTTTTATTCATCACCAATGAAACTCAATGACCTAGGTAGAAACACAGGTGGCATGTTAGTGATGATAACTAACTATGAACATCTTTTGAATAACCTCTGAAACTTAGTGTCACACACTACTCTAAGTTCTACTCAGTTCGGGGCTTCATAGCCAGGCGTAACGATTTTTTCATCTGTTCTACATGGTACAATGATAAATTACAATTGACATTACTGGTCAACTATCCCACTCGAAAGAGAGAAATTGCAAATCTCGGTAAAATTCAAATTGTAATCAATAATGAAGGACTGTTTTGAGAACAAACCTTGATTTTTCCGGTCAAGTAACTTGATTAGAAACTTCTGATCCTGTTTCAAACGAATATTCTCCGCTTTCAAAGAAACGGATCTCGAATTTAACTCAACGACCGTACTAATTAACTACGATCCCTTGTTAACGCCCAGTGGCTGAAGTTGTAAGTTAACTTATTCAAAGGCATTAAGATTAGCCCAGGTGAATACCTAACGATGTTATTGGATAACGCGGAATCAATTTAAATTTTGATACACTTTGCAAGTTGGAAGTTGTTGAAGAGGATCAGAAATTAATTGGTTGGGCACCTGCTGGTAATATACTTGTTATTTATTTATAAGCTGTTAGTAGTTCGAGCTTATGACCTTTTACAATTATTTTAATAACAGTCAACCATACATCATAAATGTGAAGGCAACTTTGTCTGTTCGTCACATTTTCACGCTTCCGCGAACCAATTTAAATGACTTTTGGTAATGAGATGATTAAGAAAACACTACCTTTTACAGTATAGAAAAAAATATCGAATAATAATATATTATCATCAACAGCAATGAAATATTTTCATTGAACCTAATGAGTATCAGTAGTAATTAAAAAATGCTTTTATGAGGTCTAAAACAAAATTCGTGTGTGCATCGTGATTTGTTGCAAATTTTAGGGTATTCTTATTACGTTTTTAGGTCAAATTAATTGATGGGATTGTAAATAAAACTTTCTATTCCGATCAAATAAAGATCATAGGTATACTGGTATTAATTTTTCATACTAAATAAGCTTTATTTCAAACATAAATCCGTCGTAAAATGAAAATATTATTTAGGTAAATTGGGAATTTTATAATACTTTTTTACAGATATTGTGATCAGTCGTACATATTTAAGTTCATTATGTGTCAACAAAATTATATGTCTGTCGTTTAGGTCGGTTTTTTTTTCAGCAAATATAGTTAGTTTAAATCAGAGATTTAGCAACTTGAAGTTGATACAATGCAACGCTTTTTCGTAAATTATACATTTTATAAAAAAAAAATATAAATCTGTTTTATAATGTGTCAATACGAAAGGTTGGACTATGTTTTCAACCGACTTCAAAAAAAGGAGGAGGTTCTCAATTGGACTCTATGTTTTTTTATGTTTGTTACCTCATAACATTCGACTGGGTGAACCGATTTTAATCATTCTTTTTTTTATTTGAAAGCTGGTGCTTCCCAAATGGTCGTTTTAATTTGGTCAAGTTTTGACAGTGGCATCCATGAGAAAACCATATAAGTCTTAAATCTAGAAATACAAAATGCGCGACAAATGGACGAATAACTCAATATTACGCCAACCGGTTTGATAATTCTTTTTTATTTGAAAGCTGATGCTGCCCGTGTGCTCCCATTTTAATTTGGTCCAGTTCTGACAGTGGCATCCATGGGAATCCATATAAGTCTTAAATCTAGATAAACCATATGCGCGACAAATGGACGAATAACTCATTATGACGCCAACCGATTTCGATGCTTCTTTTTTTATTGAAAAGGATATACTTCAAGGGTAGTTTGGTAAGGTTCTGATTATGGGATCCATGACAAAGTAACGGAACTCTTCAATTCTTAGGAGCAATTGGACGATACTTTTTCGATGTATAAAATAAATAAGAAGTATTCACTGAAAATCAAGAAATAAACAAAAATTTTAACAAAAAAAAAACTATTCTAAAACAAAGCACTAAAAAGTAAAGAAATAATTGCGTATTCTTCTAAAACTTATACGATAATATAATGTAGGTACAATTATTGTTATTGTTGGAGTCGGTGTCAGCCAATGTAGGTTTGGAACTACCTACATACGAGTACATACGTAAACGTGATATGTAAGAAATAGGTATATTGCTAGGTATATTGTAGTGTTCACTTGGCTGACACCGACTCCAACAATAACAATAATTGTATCTACATTATATTATCGTACAAGTTTTAAAAGAATACGCAATTATTTCTTTACTTTTTAGTGCTTTGTTTTAGAATAGTTTTTTTTGAAGTAGGTTTTTTTTTGTTAATTCATGTATTTAACAGTCAATTTTTTTTTCGGAGGTCGTTAATAAGACGCTTGAAAAGTTGGATCATGCGCCCAAAATACGCAAGGCCTCTTAATGAGAATGCCATAGAAGAAGGGCGGCGAAACTCGACTGCATATTTTACAAAAACGTTACCAAACGGACATATCTTAAATTTGTTGAATTTATTTCCATAAAATTAGGATTGTTAAAGAAGGCAGGTCAAAGATAAATTATTCCCGATTTCAATTAAAACAATTTTTTTCTGTAGTGCAACAAAAAGTGCAAAAACTAAACGGTTTTATTTCCTGTAAGAGCATTTCAATCTACGCAGAAGTTTTCAATTACTGCAATCAATTATGTTTTCAATTTGTGTTAAATGGTAACTTATATTTTAACTGTTTTGACCTAATCAATTAAATCAATACACTTATATAAACATTTTAAAGCCATATACTTGTATTTTGAATGTATTCTAGTTTAAAGTATAAAAACAAACTGATAAAGAGGCTGTATGGAATTAAGGCTCTTCGTGATAGAAAAAATTCTGCTAGGTCTAAGTTTAAAATGGATCCATCGAAAAAAAACCGCTCGAGATACAAGGAATTAAGGAATCGCTGCAATAGGCTGTGTAGGGATGCTCAAAGACGCCACATTCATGAATCTGTTCAAAATGGCGATCCAGCCAAAGTCTGGAGATTCCTTAGGTCGCTAGGAATTGGAAGACCACGCAATGACTCAGTCTCTAATGTAAACATTGACGTCCTAAATGATCATTTCTGTTCCACCGTTGCTATGGACGATCGCTCCAAAATTAATACTCTTTTTCGACTGTCATCTCTTCAAATTCCTGACTACTCGCCTTTTGTTTTTAGCCAAGTATCCGACTGTGATGTTAAGAGAACCATATTGTCAGTTGCTTCCAATGCCGTCGGTAACGATAGCATTAGTCGTAATATGATCGTTCCTCTCCTCGACATTCTAAATCCTGTTATCACTCACATTCTTAATCACTCTTTAACATCTAGCTCCTTTCCCTTTGCCTGGAAACATGCCCAAGTAATTCCTCTTCCAAAAAAATCCAAGCCCGAATCTCTCTCTGACTATCGCCCAATTTCAATTTTACCTTTCCTTTCCAAAGTCCTTGAGCGTGTTGTTTACCATCAGCTCGGCTATTTCCTTTCTAAAAACAATCTCTTGAATCCGTTACAATCTGGCTTCCGTCCCGGTCATAGTACGACTACAGCTTTGGTCAAGATTACCGACGACATTCGCCATGGTATGGATGACCGACGTTTGACGGTGTTGGCGTTGCTGGATTTCAGCAATGCTTTTAATACTGTCGACTTTGAAATCCTTCTTGGCGTACTTCGTTCTCTTAACATATCTCCGGCGGTTCTAGTCTGGTTTCACAGTTACTTGTTTGGACGCCGGCAACGTGTTCGTGCTGATGAGTCATTCTCTGCTTGGCGTGACATTCGTGCCGGTGTTCTGCAGGGTGGTGTTTTATCTCCTCTTCTCTTCGCGGTATTCATTAATGCTATTACTCATAACCTTTCTTGCTCCTACCACCTATATGCAGACGACCTACAGATATATTCCCAGGGCTGCCTTAACGACTTACATGAGGCCATCCAAGTCCTGAACTCCGATCTTGTGCGTATTGGAAATTGGAATGGAGTAAAGCGTTTGGCCTCAAGGTTAACCCTGATAAAACGCAAGCTTTAGTCGTCGGTGGTTCACATCAAATCTCCAGGATCGCCTGGAACTCTTTACCACCTATTTTATTTGATGGGGTTAAAGTTCCGTATAGTAAAGTGGTTAAGAATTTGGGTATTTTTATGGATAGTTCCTTAAAGTGGGATAAGCAGATTAGCGAGGTGAGTAGAAGAATGTTTGCTTCTGCTAGTTCACTTAGTAGACTCCGAAACTTTTTGCCAATTCCTACTAAGATTGCTCTTGTGCAGGCTTTACTTCTTCCTATCCTTGACTACGCCGATGCCTGTTATCTGGATATCAGTAAAAACTTCCTTAATAAACTCGAGCGACTCCAAAATTTTTGTATTCGTATTATCTTCGGTCTGCGCAAGTTTGATCATGTCTCCGAATTTCACTCGCAACTTAACTGGCTCCCAATACGTCTTCGTCGCGATCTTCACGTTATTTCTTTACTTTACTACGTCCTGTTCGATCCGCGGTCACCGCCATATCTCAAACAACGTTACAATTTTCAGCAATCTGCCAAAGGTGATGATAAGCGTTCGTGCCGTTCACTGCTTCTGTCATTTCCTCCTCATTCCACTGATTATTATTCTAAATCTTTTACTGTCCAATCTATTCGCTCATGGAATTCGCTCGCGTTTCCAGAGTGTGATGATCGGGAAAAACTTCATGTACCGGAGTCTATATGCAGAAGGGTCCTAGTAGACTATAAGTAGTACAAGAGAGTGAAGCCATTTTCGGATATTATTGATAAAGTGCTGCTGGAAATCACATAGTTGGGTGTTGCTCGCACATAATGTCCATTTTATGGCAAATGGGGTATGCTTGTCATCAGGATTGTTTCAGAGCTGCTGCTGCATTCTTGGACAACTTGTTAAATATTTAAATTAATGTAAATTAAAAGGTAATGTTTTTTATTTCGTAGCTTACTTATCAGTAAAACTTTAATATGCCTCACACTGAGCTGAACAAACTTAATTTAGGTTCACCAGAAATGTACTTCTTTTGTTTTTTGTCTAGTTTTATAGTTTTGTGATGATGTGATAAGGGCTACAGGTGACAGATCGCTCGTGCCGCGTACCGATGCGGCACGAGCCAGCCGCATAGTAGAAGAAGCACGCGGCCGTACTAACAAACTCGCAGTGCGCCTTTGCATGGGACGGGTATAGGGTGGATGAGGCCCATCGAGGGTTCTCATTGCACGTATCATGTAGCGATGTTGACTGAACAAGCCCGTTCGTATACCCGCGACGGGACCTGTCGCACGGACGTGGGCCCGTCTGCCGATCCGCACAATTCTCCTAAACAGAATACTTTGCATGGAACCGTGCCTAGTCAGATAAAATGCGGATATTGTACGTTGCATTGTATCACTATAATAAGAAATAGCTCACCAAACAGCCTCCGAAACGCGAAAGCGGAACGCCCGAACATGTATCCGCTTACGTCGGATCAAATCTGACTGATGTGTACGCATCGGTGTCCTTGTATTATTTTAAAAATGATTAAACACCAACGATTTAAATTATAATCTCACAACCTTCAATAGCTTTAAAATCTTTTTAACCCCAGCTTTAAAAGAGTTAAATCAATTAACTTTTTTGTTAGTCTAGCGTAGTTCTAAAAACATTAACCGATTTCTTTTATGTACGCGGCCCGTAAGTAGAGGTCTGAAATTACATGGAAGTTCGCCGTGCTTCTTTTCCTCACAGTGAAATAGGCAAAATTACTAGGACCGTAACATATCTAGTCATTATTATAATTTATTGTAATCACATTACTTGTCTAAATCTGTATTTAATAAACGCACTAAAATGCGTAGTTTCACGTATTTCATTGCCTCACAGTAACGGAACTCAATATTTTTGAGCTGGTCTGAAATCAAAGTGCTCTCAATATCGATGCCTTTTCAAAGTGGACAGTTTTCCGCTTCACTGCTAGTTCAAGCATTCTTCAAAGGATTCTATTGATACGATGAAGATGGAATCATAAAATAAACCGTATTTATGAAAAATATTTACGATGTATTTAATATGATACAGAGTGCCTCTTCAATCATTATGAAAGGTTTTTTTTGTAATCATAATTGTATATGGTATGTATTCGTGTATCCAAACCAGCTGTGGTAACGATCTCTGTCTAAACAGAAGAGGCAGACCCCAAATCCAGAAACGACAATCCAGGATTAGAAAAAGAAAAGAAACACGTTTATTTGGCACTAAATGCAGTAAAAACAACAAAAAAAATTACATTTCAAACCAAAGACTGATGCTGTCCTTGATTTGATGAAGTCACAAAACATTATAAGGGCTGATCAACTTTGACTGCCGTTTCTGGGTTTGCGAGAGAAATACCAAAGTAAATATTAAGCAAATTATATGGGATAACTCTTCGAATTTAGTTACTTCCTATTCAACCTTAAAAACTCATCTCATGACATTGCATTAGTTTTGAAATTTCATCAAAATAATGTAAATAGATGTTAAATTTTAAAACCCGTGGATCGCAGAAAAATATTGTTTTTTAGGTTGAAAATTTGCAGAATCAAGTTGTAATATTTGGTTTTCGTTGTATAAATATTCAATTCTGTCACTAAGAGCATCTAACTCTTTCTTTAGTTCTTGCTGCTTGGTTTGTATTTTTTCTGTGGTTTGACTTAATTCATTTCTTAATTCTGTTTTAACTTCTTCTATTTCGGACTTCATCAGAATTTTTATTTCAGAAATAAATTCTTTGTTATTTCGTTGGAAATGCAGGTCCAAAAGTTTACTAAAAAATCAGTGGTTCGTCTTCTGGCGAGGTAGATATTGTTATCATCTCGTCCTTGCGGCTAATATTGTAACGTACATCCACAGTGTCACCCAGAATGCTGAGATCATTTGAAGTCGCAGATTCGTTGAATGGTATTGTTGTCTTTCTCCGGATTGTTACATTAGATGACTCATGTTCATTCTGAACTTGTTGGTAATCCAGGTCGCGCTGACAGATAGGCAAGTTAATATTGTCTGACTTAGGGGTTTTACTGATACATGAAGGGCATTTCCATATTTTCCTGTGGTCTTTAGTCAGGGTATTGTAAAATCTTTGTTGTAAGACATTAGCGCAGTCCAAATCGTATACCTCATTGCACAACGAGCATTGTAAAAACTATCTATGTGTGATTTGCTGTCGATAGCCTGCACACTTGACTGGCATTTCATCTGTTTACTTCTAGTTTCTATCTTTGTGTAGAAAACAGAGCATTGTTTAGTGCTAAAAATAAAAAAAACATTTAACTAGTGATTGTTTGTAGTCGTAAATACACAGTTTTGTTCTTAAATCACCCAACACAGTTTTCAACAGTAATATTGATTTTCACAATTTTTCCTTACAAGATATAGTTTTTCATTTAGTTCTGAATGTTTTCCTGGTGAAGTAATTCATGCACTACACTTTTTCACAAGTAATATTGAGTATTTTTATTTTTAAATTCACTTCAAATACAGACTCGATGTAAACAGTGCCTCAGTGGCGCGCCCTCTTGACAGATGACAAACATTTTTGTCCTAAATCAAAACGAGACAACAAAATATGAAATGCATTCACGTCGCATACATCCATCACACGAGGGCTTTTCTCAAATACGACGTTATCGTAGACTATTTTATTCGGCTGCCCTTTGACCCTTCTCAAACGGCATGATATCTACCCGAGCTCAATACTAAGTTTGTTGTTAATAACGAGTGTCAAGTGACAGTAGGTCGGACATTTTGGCATGAAGGATGCCTACTGAAAGCATGGGCCAGCCCTTAAAATGTCCGTGTTCATACAAGTAGAAGGTTGGTAAGGTTTGTTAAACAGAATCAATAGAGATTTTAAGGGAGGCGGATTTTTTTACTCGTAATCTAACAGTGCAGGAAACTGGAACTGAATAACACTGCTTCGGCAGTGCTTCCCGCAGGTGAATAAATAGCCAGAACCTATTTAGCAGCTAATGTTTGGCAATTTCTACTTGCTGACATGTAGGACACAAGTTCATAGACTGCAGTAGCTGCCTACCATCAGGCCGCATCATTTCTTCCAGCCAATATCGGTTATACCGAACCACATAAGATCTGAAAATATTTAACAATACACACATGACCGTATTAATTGAAGTGATATAAATTAAATTGTGACAATTGTAAATTTAAAAAAACCTTGGTTGGTTTGTTTAATAGCACACCTATTATACAAGGAGATAGAAATCGTATTTTATTTCTAATATTAATTTCTGCAATAACAGCAGTGAAACGTACTGTAACAGATTTGTAATAGATAATTATTGCACCTGTTTTAATGTTTCAGTGTTGATCAACCCTCCTCGTGTTGAATACATTCCTTGTTCATAGAAGCCTCACACGCTGTCGGAATGTATCCTCTGACGGAGGCCTTTTGTGTTTCAATCTATTTATTCCTGATCTTGAGATAAGTTACTGTAACTTAACGTTTCTTATGTAACACTCATACAGGCTGGACAAGTTTGTATTTGTATTATAAATGGTCTTATTACGGATATAACGAATTGGCAACATTGAAAAGCTAGTGACAGGTAGTGTCAGATAAAAGTTTATTTTTATCAACGCTATGACTAGCATTTTATTACACGGTACAACGTCAAAATGTCAAAAGTCGCGGATGTTTAACTTATTAAATTAAAAAACTTTAATAACGGAGCAATTGTATTTGATTGCCAGCAAATCATAAAACAATTAATGTTTATGTAGCACTTTTATTAAGAGGTTCATTCATTCAGGTTTGGTTTACAAATAGATTGATTGTGATGTAAGTAAACAGTCATCATTAAATTAGCAGAGTTCCAGTATTTAAGCAAAGTTTTGTTTACATAAACCAAGTCGTTTATATACATAAAACTTGACCAATTTTAAAGTCACATTTGGTAATAATTCCAATTAGGGTAAAATTAATTACAGACAAAGAAAAGGATATGAAAGCACTTTTATTCAATAACTTACTCGTAGTTGCATTTTTAGGCAAATTCAGTCACGTGTTTGACTTGCTGTCTAGTTTTGAGTCTCAATCTAACCTTATTAGCATGAAACAAGTAAAAGTAATTGAATTAATTTATTGGTCGCACTTATTGTGGCTCACAAAAAAAAGTTAAACAACATTATACAGAAAATAGCACATCCACGTAGTTACAAAACAGATCTATAAAAATAATCCTTAATAAATGGTCAAATAGGTTTCTGTGTGAGCCTGTGCCGTTTCAGCTATGAAGCTACAACAGGCTGGTATTCCGACAGGGCTTTGATTGGTGGTGTTGGCCGACATTGACTTCATACATAATGGGTTAAGAAAATGAATACTTTAGCAAGTGAGAAAAAATAGTAAAAGGTCAAGATAAAAAGAATGGATGGATATAAATAAACGACGGATGAAGTCAAATAAATACCGTCAATCGTATTTTATAAGCATGCCTTACTCCCTTTGTGTAATAACAAGCCCTGTTCAAGTAAGCTAGCGATACTTGATTAATGTCATCCAGTACAATGAAAACAAGGTTGTCTGTTAGTTCACATGCCTTTTTCTTCTATGTATAGCATTCTATATATGGGTTAATTTCACATAAATATTGGTTATAGCTTTCCGTCAGCGGCTTTGCCCGCGTAGACTGTCTTTCCCGTCAAAATATAGCCTAAATCAAATTGTATATTTTATATCGAGGGACTAAACGAAGCCTTAATATACCAGAGGTGGTTTGACTCCCGAGCGTGCGAGGGAGTCAATGAAACCGAAGGTATATTAAGTTGGCGTTTAGTCTCGAAGTGCAAACTGTACTTTTCACTTTGATTGCGTTAAAAATAGTCAATTTAGTACAAAATTATTTAATAAATTTCACCTAATCAAACAAAAATCAAACAATAATGCAAAGTTGGGGCAACGTTGCGGTGATGAGTTGAGAGTGGGGCAATTTGGATTCGGGCAACGGAACAACAGGGGCCAGATGCTGGCAGACTTCATGGAGAGGGAGAACCTCTTTATGATGAACTCCTTCTTCAAGAAGCCCGTAAGCCGCAAATGGACCTGGATCAGTCCGGACGGTAAAGTCAAAAACGAGATCGATTTTATCATGTCGACGAAGAAGCATATATTCAATGATGTCACTGTGATCAACGCTGCTAAGACAGGAAGCGATCACCGATTGGTCAGAGGCACATTGAATATTGACCTAAAGCTTGAGAGAGCGCGACTGATAAAATCGACGCTCCGACCAATACCGGCTCAAATTCAAAACCCCGAGTGCTTTCAGCTCGAGCTTCAAAACCGCTTCGAAGCCCTTGAGAACAGCATCGATGTGGACGATCTGTACAACATGGTGGTGGATACTGTCCGTACGGTAGGGTCCAAGCACTTTAAAACCCGCCGTCCCAAATCAAAGAAACTCTCCAGTAAGACTCTCCTACTCATGGATCAGAGAAACGAAATGAGGCTACAGAACTCAGCGGATGCCCATCGTTATCGGCAACTCAATAGACAGATATCTAAGTCTTTGACGAGCGACCTTCGCCAATTTAATACCCAGCGTATTAAAGAGGCAATTGAGCGGAATAAAGGCTCCAAAGTGTTCGCCAGAGATCTGTCTATTGGGCAAAGCCAATTGACGAGGCTAAAAACTGAGGCAGGTAGCATCATTTCGTCAACACCTGAAATCCTGAGGGAGATTGAGAGTTTCTATGGACAGTTATATTCCACGCAAACACCTGTTGAAAGCAAGGCTAAAGATCCTAGAGCCAAGCTTACCCGACACTATACCGAAGATATCCCGGACGTCAGCCTGTACGAGATTAGGATGGCTCTCAAGCAGCTTAAAAACAACAAGGCGGCGGGTGATGACGGAATTACAACCGAGCTCCTGAGAGCGGGCGGTAAGCCGATACTTAAGGTCCTCCAGACGCTCTTCAGTTCTGTCATCCTCGAGGGAAAAACGCCAAAGGCATGGGGCAGAGGCGATGTGATGCTGTTCTTCAAGAAGGGTGACAAAACTCTCTTGAAGAACTACAGACCCATCTCGCTTCTGAGCCATATCTATAAGCTGTTTTCGAGAGTCATTACGAATCGTCTCGCTCGCAGGTTCGACGACTTCCAACCTCCCGAACAAGCAGGGTTCCGAAAAGGCTATAGTACCGTAGACCACATTCATACGCTGCGGCAAGTTATACAGAAGACCGAAGAGTATAACTTGCCATTTTGCTTAGCGTTCGTGGACTACGAGAAAGCCTTTGATTCGATTGAGACCTGGGCAGTACTGCAGTCTCTCCAAAGGTGCCAAATAGACTACAGGTACATTGAGGTGCTAAGGTACTTATACCAGAATGCCACCATGTCGGTCCGATTACAGAACCAGAGCTCTAATCCGATCCAACTACAGCGAGGCGTGAGACAAGGAGACGTTATTTCTCCGAAACTGTTCACGGCTGCGTTGGAGGATATTTTCAAGCTTCTGGACTGGAAAGGACGCGGCATCAACATCAATGGCGAGTACCTAACACACCTGCGATTTGCCGATGATGTAGTTCTTATGGCTGAGACCTTGGAAGACCTGAACATAATGCTCGAAGATCTCGGTAATGCTTCTCAAAGAGTGGGTCTTAAGATGAACATGGACAAAACGAAAATCATGTTAAATGCCCATATTGCACCCGCTCCAGTTAACGTTGGGAACATTACACTCGAAGTTGTTGACCACTATGTTTACCTGGGACAGACAGTCCAGCTAGGTAAGTCCAACTTCGAGAAAGAGATCTCTCGTCGAATCCAGCTCGGATGGGCAGCGTTCGGGAAGCTCCGGCATATATTTGCGTCCGAAATACCTCAGTGTCTCAAGACAAAAGTCTTTGACCAGTGTGTGTTGCCAGTAATGACCTATGGGAGTGAGACGTGGTCCCTTACTATGGGTCTCATAAGAAGGCTCAAGATCACCCAGCGAGCAATGGAGAGAGCGATGCTTGGTATTTCCCTGCTCGATCGAATCAGAAATGATGAGATCCGCAGGAGAACAAAAACAACCGACATCGCTCGAAGGATTGCATCGCTGAAGTGGCAGTGGGCGGGACACATAGCGCGGAGAACCGATGGCCGTTGGGGCGGAAAGGTTCTCGAATGGCGACCGCGTACCGGACGACGTTCCGTGGGCAGGCCCTCTACAAGGTGGACCGACGATCTGGTCAAGGTCGCGGGAAGCCGCTGGATGCGGACAGCGCAGGACCGATCGTTGTGGAGATCCTTGGGGGAGGCGTATGCCCAGCAGTGGGCGTCGTTCGGCTGAAATGATGAAACAAAAATCACAAATGTTTCTTATTCCTCCAGTCCATACAACTTTCGTAAGTTTTTAGGTAAATCCTCTATGAGCGACGTAAAACTCTTCACTGTCACAGGACATTCTTAATAAATTTATTTAAAACTGAACAAATTTACACTCGACAAAAATACTGAAATTTACTCGATCAGTTTTTTCTTCTAAACCAGTCACAGATTAACAATTTAAAACTCATGGCGACACCTTCTTTGCGGACAAACCATGGAACTAAAACTCTCAACATTTTCGCAATGAAGATCACTCCACAGATAATAGTATATTTACTGGCTGTTTGAGTTTTTCTATGTCACATGAAGGAAATTAAAGATTTAATTACTTTTTACTCCCTAGAGACTAAAGTGGTCACTTTAGTCCCGCTTCGTAGGGCTATATTGGCGTACTTTTAGAGCATCAAAAGTGAAAAAAAATATATATATAGCCTATGTCATTTCCTGTTAATGTAGCTTAATATTGGTGTAATAATTTTTAAAAACGGTCTACTAGTTTCGTAGCCTATTCAATACAAACAAACAAAAAAACAAACAAACTAATCTTACCTCTTTATAATATTAGTACAGATAACGCCACCTTCATTGTAAAAAAATAGCTATATTAATTACCTTAATTTTTGGACCATAAGCCCGAAATTAAAATTAATGCAATAAGAAATAACTCCAGACTAAGGTTGTTTTAATAGTTTGTTGTAATAGGTTCCTGAATTTGACTAGTAAACTTGTTCAGCTGGACAAAAGGCAGTAGTATAAATGTTTACAGCTTTTATTTTATGAGCCAGGTACCCATTAATGTGGGAATTTTAGAAATTCATTTCCTGAGGGGGTGGATTTACTCCGATCGGAATCGGTGTTAACAGCCAGTACCTAAACAATCAACATTTCTTTATTTGTACGATGTTGACTGCAAGTTGCAAGCAAGCACTTATTCACATTTTGAACTCACTGTTATTTCCATGTCCATTATCATTTTTCAGACGCATTTATTCGACCCTCCCTACAATGTGTGTAATATGCATAAGGATGTCAAATAGTTATATCGAAAGAAAAATATAATGTCAAAAATTATTAAACAATGAAGCTTGATTTGTTCCTCACTGAAGCAGAGTGAAAAAGATCTCCTGTATGTTTTAAGATAGCTCTCTTAAATTATTATATTATTATCTTGTATTAATAGTAGGTAAGCACTATTCAAAATATTCAATTAAGAAGAGTAAATAAAGTACATTTTTGGATTTTGGTGAACTACCTACGTTATATTATAGGTGCTACGGTTATAATTTCAATGTTGTGATGCTGAATAGAGTCAACACACCTAAGCCGCCGACAGTCGGCGACACAAACCCAGCGGCAATTGTCGCCTCAATAGTCATATCAGTGATATTCGATGGCAGAAATCTTGTGAAATTTTGACAAGCTGCCAAAAAATGCCCCTAGATTATGTCGCCAACTATTAGAGGCTTAGGTAGGTAGACACCATAATTTTGTTAAATGAGTCATTACGAGTCTTTTTTTTGTTTAGATTATCCGAAATCACGTCGAAATATCGACAGATTGAAGTCACTTCTCTAGCTTGTCTACTGAAGCGGAAAAATACTTCTCCCGGGTGGCGCGATGGCGTCGTGACGTGGTTTCGTCAATTTAATGCTACTACGTCACTACCCGGTGCTTTAAACTACACGTCTGAATAATAAAGAGCTTTTTCGTGGGAACTTAAGCAAAAAGTTTTCAATTTCCAACAAAGCATTTGGTGTATTGCACTATGCTAACTGTTATGGAATCTAAGGAAGTGTATTACGTGAACTATTGAGAAGGGAACTTAACTTGTCGTACTTATCGTCGTATATAAAAAAGCATAAATACGGTCGAATTGAGAAACAAACCTCCTTCTTTTTTAAAGTCGGCAAATAAATATAAATACATATAATAAATATCCGGGACAATTTACACCAAGATCATCTGGCCCAAAGCTGAGCAGAGCTTATACTATGGGCGTCAGAGTCTGATAAACATACTCATATAATATTTTTAAATTCATTCTTAAGGCTGGGATTTAGCGCGCCGTCCGATAGAGCATTCGGTGGGCCACTGATTAGTTCTGCGCGAAAGGAATAACGCCGCGGCTTCCTTCTTTCTGTTTTCGTGTAATGAATTTATTATGATATAACATAAGACAAATTAAAAAGTTTTAAAAGTTGTCGACCTAGAATGTACAAAGACCTATCTATACATATATATTTTAAGTGTAGTGTTAATAATCAATATTTGAGAGTGAAACAAAAAAATCGTCGACGTACTTCTTTGTGTTTTTTTCGGTGAAATTATGCTATGTTTTGGAAACGTTAAACACGATGTTTTGGAAAAGTTGTCGCCTTAGTTAAAGACAAACCTACTCGTAAATATTTTTATTTGCTAAAATATCTTTTAATTTAGTAGTTATCTTAAAACAAAGTCGATCAAATATGGACAATCTTGGGAAAGCATAGCCTTAAATAGACACCCAGAAACACAACAATCACAATTGTTCGTCACATAAATGTTTGTCATGAGTGGTGATCGAACCCACGACCTCTGGCACTTAAAGCAGGATCGCTGCCTTGACGATGGTCATTATTGACGACCGACTTGGTGTAATGGTTAAGAAGTTGGCTACTACACCAGAGGTCGCGGGTTCGATCCCCGCACACTACAAACATTTGTGTGCATGAACATGTCTGTTTGTACTGGTCTGGGTGTCTACTATGTATAATAAGTATGTATTTACAAAAGAAAATGTATTTAAGTATGTTTATCCGTTGTCTAGTATCCCATAACACAAGCTTTAATTAGCTTACTTTGGGGCTAGATGGCGCTGTGTGGAATAATGTCCAGGGATATTATTATTATTATTATTATTATTAGCAGTATACATACGGTACATAAGCACTCGTGTCACAATTTTATTAACAATGCTGATTAAGCATGCTTGTAGTATCCATTTGTATTCATTTTATATATGCCCAATAACAACTGGATTCCATGTTTGCTTTGGTTTTTATTCGTTTCACTTTTCTTCCCATCATCCTTGATTTAATTTTTGCAATGATAGGCTTGATTTTCAACGTTCTCGTGTAAGTTTGTGACACTACCGGCCCAACGAAAGATATCCTATGACTGTCTGCCGTGAGGGCAAGCCGAGGTAGGTACTGTAGTTGTGCTAACATAGCCTGGTCTCAGGGTCGTTCGCCGTCGTCGCGCCGTGCCGTTCTGTCATGATAAGTTAACGCAACATACACACATAATTACACTACACATTGGGATTACAACTTCATTGCTTGCATTTTGTTGTGTTCCGATAAAATATTTATTTATTTAACTATTGAAACGTAACCGCAATTGGCTATGGGAAAAAAAAACAAACGTAGCCTAAATCGAAAACCATTTCGAGGTATTTGTATTTTATACCTTATTTGAATATAAAATATTTAACATTTATAAAGGCAAAGGATCTAGGATATTTTTAATTAAATACGTTAGCAATCTGGGGTCATTCATTTGACCCCAGTTTGCCAACGTACGAAAAGAGTACTTGAGGTTCATAAAGGACTCTTGAAGGGAATCAAATTGACATCTCACCATTGAAACCCATTGGGGCGTATAACCGTCCTTTCACGTGATTGGTTGATAATCTTTTCATCAACCAATCAAAAGACGCGATCTGTATCATAAGTGAGATTTTTAGCTAGGTGATTCTACTGCATGGTATTAATAGTGTTGTCAGATAGCAGATTTTAAATTCCCACAAGTGAAAAATATTTTGCACTAAGTTATTTTTAATAATACGTACATTTTACACCCATTGTCCAGATGGGTAGGTAGGACTTAAAATAGCCATTCGCTATAATCCCAACCCTTTCAGGTAGGGATTGGTTTCAGAACTTGGAAATTGTATCTGAAGTCTACTTCTCACATTCTCGTGAGATGCTACATGATGAACGGCGAGCTCTGTTTCAGCCGTAAGTGCTGTAAATCAGTAATTTTCTCCTTATTATTTATTTACCTCGAATTGGGGAAAAAACACATGTGGGAACACTAAGTGGTTTTTGTGACGTCATGAATTCGCAATATTTAAAAATTAATAAAAAAATATCTACCGGCTAGATCAACGAAATATTGAAATAAGTTACCTACTTAAAATAGTAAAAATATTTAAAAAAAAATGGTTCCCATACCCAATTGTCCATGCGCCAACTCGCTGGGCCCGCTGAAAATCCCTATATCAGGCACAGGCATTAGCTGTGCGCGGTCCAATTTATTTTTTGGACATCGTGACACCGCTGCCTGTTGGTATTTTTTATCATGTCTTTTTTAATTTGAGTTTTTTTTTGTTCCTTTATAATTGTTGCTTTGTGGTGCTTTGTAATGCGATGTCCATGAAATTAATAAATGTTTTTTCTTTTCTTCAGCTTACTGTTTGTAGGGGATTCCAGTACCTACAGCGGCTCGAGTGGACATCTGCAACACCGAATCAGTTTCTTAGATTAATTACTAAGTAGCATCCCCCCGTGAATTTACAATAAAATATACTTTGACAATTTGACGACACGATTGGCGCAGTGTGCTGTAGCACGGTTTCTCGCCTTGGCTTCCGTGGTGTCCCGGGTTCGATTCCCGGTCGGGTCAATTCAGAAAAATTACTTTTTCTAAATTGGCTCGGGTCTGGGTGTGCTGGGAGACGCCCCTGGCTTATTTCCCTGTCTGGTACCTCGTAACACAAGGATATTTATCCTTACTTCGAGACCATGGCAAGTGGTGTGTTGTCTGGCGCATATTAATTTTTTTTTTTTTTTATTTTTTTTTTTTATACTTTAAAATCTAATCTCATCATTTAAAAATTCTGCTAAAGTGTAGTAAGCCTTATTTACCAAAAACTTTTTGAGCTCACTATCAAATACATCAATATTTTCAAGACACTTAATACTATTTGGAATGCTGTTATATACTTTAATTGCCATTAAATGTGGGCCTGTTTTGTACAAACTGAAGGTAGTGAATGGAATATGTAACTTATATAAATCTCTGGTGTCATTAGGCTATCCCCAAACGCTAAATAAGAAAGCAATATCAATGACATCAAACATAAGTAGTTATCCGACTGGTAATATCCGGATTCTTACATTTATTCATTAGGGAATCCTCGCAAGGGTCAAATTAGTTGGGTCGTGTTGGGTTGACCGTCGTACGAGTATTCTATTACATATCAAATAATAATCCGGATGGGACCTATGAACGCTATGCTAGGTATTTTGCTACGTGATCGAATCAGCAATGGGGAAATCCGTAAAAGAACTTAAGACACTGATAGCTAAGTGGGTATGTTGAAGTAATAGGAAGGGCAGTTAAAGCACTAAGTTTACTGATTAAAATAAGCCCCTTTTTTATACAATGGATCTTTCGGATTGGATCTTGTACAAAAGTTAAGAAAGTAACCAAAACAACAGCCTTCTGGCTGTCTTAACTCACGTGCACGAACTCAAGAGCATGCATGCGTAAGGGGCAGTGAGAGTATTAAAGGTGTGCATATACAAGTCCTTTCAGAAAAAGCAATACTGTGTGTGATCATCAACAAAGTGTCATACAATACCGCTCAGTTTGAACTCATCAAAATTGCAGCGTCTCATTCGTACCGGCTCTTTGCAATTCTTATGAATGGATGTCCCACTTCCAAGCCACAGGACGGCTCACAACGTGACACGGATAGCGTCCTTAACCGGGGGCTACTGTGACACTCCATTTAAACTATCCGAAAATACCACTTCAAAAGGTTTTACCCTTGATTAAGATTTGCTTAAGTACTTTTCACGTTGTTGCTCCGTAAATCTGATAAGTAACGATGTCTCGAACTGAAATCTACCCAAAAACGTAGGTACATTAATAAAATTATGAAACAAAAGACACTAACTTTACTTAAAAAAAGGATTTTAAATGGTACTTTATGATTTATGCTGGGCGTTTGATATCACTATGGTTAGAGAAATATTAAAATAAATTAAATTGGCGTTCTCTTTATTCAATATAAATCTTAGATATAAAATTTGTATAGTATTCTTACAAAAACAGAGATTTATAACAATGAAACCACCTTAAGAATTCTTATTATAAAAACTGAATAATTAGAATTTTAAAACTAATATTTTAAGACGCATATTAAATTATCATCTTATTAGAACTTTTGGTTCCTGAAGATAGTAAACCAAGGTAAAGGGTTTATAGAAAAAATCGGATGTCTGAATTGGGGCAGTTCTACGTTAAACGTTTAAGGATTAGCTTTAGACAAACCTACCTGTACTAAGTATGTGTTCAGGAGAGTCAAAGACTGATGGTTTGCACTATGTACGTCCTAAATTTTTTAACACGTTTTCTTGATAAATTCAGTCTGATTTTCAATTAACAAATTCAGTTATTTCTTCTCGTTTTAACCGCTCTAAAGGATCCCAGAGAAGTGCGGAATAAACAGCGTTGTAATTACGCTGTGAAAGATCGCTTATTGTTACTTATACAATCGTCTTAGACCCATACTTGAGATGTCCGTAACGTAAATTTATTGAAAAAACAATAAATTGTTTTTATGCGAATAAACTTTGTTCGTATTTTTAATAAGATTTTCCTTCACAAATTCTCAGCGCTTGATCATATCGCAATATTATTACCAAATTTGTGATTTTTTTCGTTGCTTAAATTATAATTTATTACGTTTGATAACGACATGGAAAGAATTCATTAATGTATTTTTAGACATTTAGTCAAAGACAGCAATAATTGTTACTTGTACCAATTATAGACCACGGTAGGTTAAGAGGTAGAACAAAAAAATATATACCTTGTTTTATCATGCAATGCTAAATGCATAAAAGTGCAATGTTTCGTGGTTTTAGATTATGGTTTATCACTCAGCGAGGAATTACAGCTTCTTTGCAGCCAGAAGCCACCGAAAAAAGAGATTGTCATATTTCTGGCGTATTAAAAAAAGTTCCGCACCGTAACCACCACATACGTTAATCAAACTAAATAACGCAAGTCTTACCGTCAGTATAAAAACCAACGGGTGCCAAATTTTTGACGCTACCGTGACGCCTTTGTTAGAGGAATACTCCAAAAAATCAATAGGCCACTCAACGGAACAAAAATAGGGGAAATAATTCGTGCAAATGCGAATTTTGGCACAAATGTAGGGAATGGTGTCTGAAGCAACATACTCAAAGTCCTAATGGATGGGGGTTTAAAGGTACTTTTTTTAAAGTTTTTTGTTAAACAACTCGTAGACGGTGGCAAAAAAAAGCAATCTACATAACATTTTCTACAAAAAAAGTTCAATTCACTTTTTCTCTGGGATCAATATTTAGAGAGATATGAAAGAATGAAGATGGACAATAATTAAATAAACTTTTACATTATGATCTGAATTAAAACTGAAGTTGACGCACTGAAAACCATTTCGTTGAGTGGGCTACAAGTTTATAGACAGAGAAATGATAAATAAATATGCCCCAGACAACACACCTCTTGTAATAGTCTCAAAGTAGAGGTTAATATCCCTGTGTTACGAGGTACCACACAACGAAATAAGCCAGGGGCGTCTCCCAGCACACCCAGACCCGAGTCAATTCAGAAAAGATCGTTTCCAAATTTGACCCGACCAAGAATCGGACCAGGGCCACTACGGAAATCGAGGCGAGAAACCGTGCTACAGCGCACTACGCCAATCGTGTCGTCAGATGTAAATCTACTTCATTTGACAACATTTGTCCGTTGCTATAACAATAAAAGGCTGGTTAAAATGAAGCAGCGTCAATAGAATAAGTATTTCTGTCAAAAGTTTGACACGCCTAACTGGCCTATTGGCGCAATGGTAGCCATCTTGCCTTTAGCGCTGAAGGTCGTAGGTTCGTTCTCCACCTAAGATAAACATTCATGTGACGAACATCTTTTTGTTTAGATATATTTGAGTATATTTATCTGTCTCTAATACCCATAAGTTTTGGCACTGCTTAGTTTGCGTTTAGGTGATCTTGGTGTATTGTGTCCCAGATATTTTTTTATTATTACTAATTGTCTATTTGAATGTATGTCTTTGGTCAGCACTGTAATAGCCGCAAATTGTTTCACGAGGGCCTGATGACGCCTCGAAACGAATTTCACGGAGCGCGATTCTTTCTGGCATTTTCCGAGCCGCAAGCCTCGAGCGATAGGGTGGTAAACTGATTTACACCAAATCATTTGCCGAAAAAAACTTAAAATCTGTCGACTGCGTAAATAATAAGTAATTAGTAAGCAAATAAAGAATTGAATTGAAATTGAATTGAATTGAATAATAGATCTGTTTTCAGTTTTGGCCCCTGGGTGCAGCTAAAGCAGCGAAAGTAATTAAAAGTCATAGAATAACAGTAGTTTTAGGGTGCGTTCCACCAGAGATGTGCGAGGATGCGTTGCGAGGAATATGTTTGTTAAGAACCAATAGAATCGCGAAACTAGGTGAATGAAACAATTCTATTGGTTCTCAACACACACATTCCTCGCAACGCATCCTTGCACAGCTCTGGTGGAAACGCACGCTTAATCTGTTGAGATAAATCAATAATTAATACAATTTGACTGGCCTGTTGGCGCAATGGCAGCGATCCTGCCTTTAGCGCCGGAGGTCGTGGGTTCGATCCCCACCCATGACAAACATTTATGTGACGAACATTTGTGTTTGTTGTGTGTTTGGGTGTTATTATTTATTTAAGTATGTATTTATTCATATTTAAGCATGTTTATCAGTCTCTGACAACCATAATAGTACAAGCTCTGCTCAGTTTGGGGTCAAATGATCTTGGTGTAAAATTGTCCCAGATATTTGTAGATTTTATTATTTTTAACATATTTTTTTTTCAAGTAATCAAAGTATTGAAGTACTCACAGAAGTCTTAGCTATTTTCCGCGTTCAATAAGCTCGTAAAATTGTGGTTTTCTGCTTGTTACTTTGAGGCAGTTTTTCAAGCATTTAGTTAAATTAATTTCATGCTGAAACATTTCTCAATTTTGCAACGTGGAAAAAACATGTCCCCCGGGGACGAAGGACATTTTGTTTCGAGGAAGACGAGAAGGCGAGGAAAACAGTGTTTTGTAATTGTCGGTTATGACGACAACACACCGGTATTGGATCCGAACCGTGTTGACAAGTGCCACAGGGAACAAAATTCCCCCTTTATTAATTTTTGCTCGCCTATTTTACATTAAAACTTTTAAAATTAATTTTGTTATGTGTGTTTCATTTGGCTTGGCCATTTGCGAATGGAATCTTTTTAAGTTGCAATTCAGGAAATAGAATGGTGAAATTGCGGGCTGTTCGGGATATGATCGAAAATATGTATCGAAGAGGCATTTAGTTAATGTTAATTTATGAGTAAACTAAACCACTTAATTTGAAATGAAATAACCATTGTGTATCTGAATATGTGTCGGTTATTACATAAATAGATACTTACACGTAAAATCATAAAAACCGAAAATGTTAGTCGTATGAATATTTGTTTATGAGGATCGAATCCATGATCTCTGTTGGGATCATTATTCCTTCATTCTTTAGATTAAAGTTCTAGAATAACTATTTCCTGCATAAAGCATACGTTGCTTTGGATTTAGAAATACCATTCTGTGTATCAAATACACGGACGTTGTTGCACAAAGGGCTATCTGCAATGCTTACACCGTTCGCTCCTGGACTGATTACATTCATCCATTTTCCTCACGTCCAGCCACATACAAAACTGAGTAATAAAATCAGAGACGTACCAAGACTGAAGCATTTATTTTAAAAAAAAGGATAAATCCGTTCAAAATCCGTCACTTACCTAACTAATAATATGAAGAGGAAAGATTGTTTTTTTGTTTTTTTTTGTTTGTTTTTATTGAATAGGCTCCAAAACTACTGATCCGATCGTGAAAATTCTTTCATTTACAAAAAGGTAAACTATTTAGGAGTGATATAGGCTATATTTAATAATGTTGGAACAAAAATTCAGTGAAAAATAATAGTACATGTAAATCAAGTCTGATAAAAACGAGCGAGGTATGATAATGAACACCAGCTGTCAAACATTTGACAGAACGAAGTCTGTTGAGGGGGCAGCTTTTACTAAATAAGCTTTTGCAAGCGACTGCGTGCGAGTATCTGTACCTACCATGTCTTGTAATCCCAGTTTTTCAGTGTATAAATATTCATTATAATATAACATCCAACTGGTAGTTTCAACGTTATGTTTAAACGTACAATCCACAAAATATTATATTAATAGTTCTAATCGATTTATGTTTTTAAAGGTGCTCTCTTATCTGGAGCATTTGCCTGTAATGTAACGTTTTAGATTCAATTTGACGACACGATTGGCGTAGTGTGCTGTAGCACGGTTTCTCGCCTCGATTTCCGTAGTGTCCCGGGTTCGATTCCCGGTCGGGTCAATTCAGGAAACGATCTTTTCTGAATTGACTCGGGTCTGGGTGTGCTGGGAGACGCCCCTGGCTGATTTCCTTGTGTGGTACCTCGTAACTCAGGGATATTAATCCCTACTTCGAGACCATTACAAGAGGTGTGTTGTCTGGCGCATATTTATTTATTTAATTTTGAACATTACATTACAGTACTGCCTCCCTGCCATGTTGAACATTTGCCTGTAATGTTCATTTCAGATTCAATTTTGAGCATTACTTCAGAAGAACATTATTCGGTGCTTTTCTCTCACCAAGGTTATTCTCGAATCTGTAACATTACAGTTTGCGCACTGTCATTCCCGTTCTCGGTTACATTACGGGCAAATGCTCTTGAGGAAGCACCTTTAGAGATAATTTTCAAGAAAGTTCTTGACACACTGTTTATTACCAAGTTACGAGGCTACATGATCTCTCGTTTACTGTAAATATACTTTTGACAGTAACTGACACAGTGAGTAGGTATGATATCAAAATCATTTCATTACTACGCGAAAGTTTTGTGTGTGAATATTGCCTATTACGTAAAGACCCAACGGTAGCAATCTATATTTTTACACGTTAAAGCCAAAGTAAGTTAAGTTAAGTTAAGCCTTCAGTTTTCACAAACTCAATAATTTATATTCCCAAAATTCACTTACGATGCGATAGAGAACATTATACTAAACAGTTCGTTACTTGTAACAACAATGAAAAGAAAATGTTGCGTCCAAGTATTCAGATAACACTTAATTAATTATTTTATGCTAAGTTATTATGACGAATATCGCCGAATATTAACAACGAAGTCTCTGAGCTATTTGAGAACTCATAAAAATATAATTTAGAGAGTTTATGTGCCTACAAAAAACCAAGACTCTTACACCACCTCATAAAACAACACTTAAATCCCACATTACCTACTGAGTAGGTATCCATATTCTTTTGTTACATTAAAAAAAACATCAAATATAACTAAGGGCCCCAGGCACTTTCCTTAGTCCGCAGTTACGCCTAACGTTACTGAATACAGCGCCCCCTCTAATGGAATCCGGTGCATTTACAAAGCAGTATTCATTCGTATTGACATTTTCTCCATGTGGGGTCACTTTCACCCAAAGGCTCTGACGGGCCCGCAAATTACGTTACGCAGAACAATGGACCGTCGTTGTTTTGTCGGTAAATAGTTGTGATTGGACACTTTGGCCCATTCGTTCTCAATAGGCGAATCTGTTGTTCGTAGAGTGCATTGAGGGTTAATTGGTATTAAAATACATTTAGGACTTTAAAAATATTTTGGTTTATATGTATATTGCATGCATGTTATGAATGAAAGAGAAACAGAATCTTCGGTTTATTTTTCTGCTATTAATTTAATAGCTCAACCAGATATTTTTAAGGCTTGATAGTGACGTGGCTCAGGAAAAATAAAACCAGCTCGAAGCCGATACTTCACGGGAAAGACTTAGCTTCTTGTTGTGGTGTTGGTCTAATTAGTGACTTAATCTCCGGTGCCCGTAAACAAAACAATAACCAGTACGTCTACCACGAGTTGCCAATTTAAATTAACGTTATTGTTCGCGTAAAAAAAATTGTATTGGGATGACACATGACATGACATGATAATGTCAAATTCCAATACATTTTTTTACGCGAACCATAATGTATAGGGGTTTGAGTAACTTTGTATGGACCCGTGGCGTCATTTTTTTATTAGTGGCCAGCAATATATTCACCACAGTTTTATAGAACCCTATGAAAAAACATATCTGAGTGGTCAGAATTGTTCCAAGTGATATCGGAGCCGAGATATGATTTCTTAAAGTATCATTTTTTGCCTTAGTTTCACTAAAATAATAGTTCTGAAATGTTACTTTATGGAGATAATCTCACCTGACAGCGGTTAAAAAGGATGCAAAAATAGGTGAGGAAGGTTTTCTTTTCAAGATGTACCTGTTAAGTATATTTTTCTAATAAAAGTACATCCAGCAATACTTCAAGTTAGATATGTTTTTTTTGTAATGTTGTCTGTATGGTAGTAAATGTTAACTACTTGGCATTAGGAAGTGGAACACGAGCTATCACGAAAAACTACCTTAACGTCAATGACATCAAAAAGACATTTTCTAATTGTCAATATGTTAAGAGGAGATATTGGTTCCTAACCGTCGACATTAGAGACATCACATGGGAAAAACACCTGAAAGTCTTTTTGTACCCACAATATGAACAATAATGGTCTAATATATGTACCTGGCCATTAAAAACTACCCTGCATAAATCCTCATTGCGTCGTTTGTTTATAAGGATTCTAAATAATACAGCTTTTTTACCTTTTCCTTGTTATAGATCAAGTTCAATTGAGTAGTTAGTTAAAAATACAATACCTAATATCTCAGCTCCGATATACTCGTACTTTAGCTATATGTGCTCCATATAAAGTTTGTTATATGTAGATATAATGTAGGTTTCGTGAGTGGCCGCTTAATTTCAAAAATTACGCCAACGTCACCCATACCCTTTTAAAGTGGCAACTCGTGGTAGACGTACTGGTTCCATGACTGTCAGTTTGTCTCTGACTACCACAACTCTGCTTAAGTTATGATAAAAAGAGTAGTGGTACATAAGTTCAATTTTAGAGTACAAAACCTTCCCGTGGCCCAGCTCTCGGCCTGAAATCCAATGGTGCCGATTTCAAATCCCAGGGGCCTTAAAACCCCTAATTATTCTTTTTATTCCCTTAAACTTAGGGTAGTGAACAATTTAGTCAGTAAATATCCAGCCTAGACGAAACCTTAGTGCCAGGTAACCGCTGACTGGCTGGAAATGAAAAATCATGTTACGAAATTTAGCGCTACGGTGAGTTTAGGGAATTAACGCGACAAGTTATAGGGGATTGTAATAAGGCCCCAGATCGAGCAAAACGTGTTTTTGGATTTTTAGGAACCAGCTTGGGTTTTTGTGCCGTGCTGGTGGCGGCACTTTAAAAAAATACTTTCCACCACCCCATCTCCTTCCCGTGGGTGTCGTAAAAGGCGACTAGGGAAGCCCTGCAGCAGACCATCTGCTCTTCAGGTGGGAGACATATTATGTCGGCCGGTTGATGTTACCACCATGCAGTTGCGTAAAACCCGCCAAGTGACTCTGACCTATCTCGGTCAGGTCGCGTTCCGGGATCAGCACTGCACCGGTGCCAGGGCCGGCCTTCAAGGTGAGTGTGGCCAGCTCTGTAATTGCTTTGCATTATTGTGCTGGTCATCCTCATATCTGGACCTCACGACTGTTTTCCATCCGGTGGAGTGAGGTCGTCTTGACGGGCACTATAAAAAAAATCTACCAAGCGTGCTGATTAAGCCAATTCCCATCAATAGCAGCGATTTTTTATTATTATGACGAGCTTTGTGGGACAGTAGAGTATACTTTAGAGTCAATATTCGAACACATCTTGCAATGTCCTTTACATAGTTAACGCTCGCTTGATATAAATTACGTACCTCAACTTTACTAGCTTACAACTTGTGAATATAATGTGCTGCTAGTACCACACGTGTCTACAAACAGTGCATAATACTTCGCAAACTTCTAGTTCACTCGGCTTCCACAAGCTTACCAGTTATATCAGACAATGTACCTACCTTGCTTTGAAACTAAAATAATTTAACTTCGTAAATAAATTAACGACACTAAGTATGAAGAATCAAGCTGTCAGTACGTCTACCACGGTAGACGTAGTGACAGGTTTACATTATCGTTCGCGTGAAAAATTGTATTGGGTTGACACATGACATGACTTACAATGTCAAATTCCAAAACATTTTTAAAGTGGCAACTCGTGGTAGACGTACAGTTTCTTGATTAAAAAAACATGTGTGCGCGCGCATTCTTAAAACGGTGGCAAAAAATGTTCCTACGTTAGTCAAACTACGAATCCAACAGAAAGAAAATAAAAGTTAATGTGCGTGTACTAAACCTAAGCATGGATTCAAATTACACCCTGATTTCACCGAGAAAATCGGCTTACATATCAAACATCAATTAACATTAGGTTTTAAAAAAATGTAACAAAATTATCAACGACCAAAATTGAACAACAATAAAAACGTGCTATTAGGTAAGTGATCACTAAAAAACGAGCTGCACCTAACTTAATTTGGTCCTTAATACATGAAAACCTTTAAGTTTCATCAAACATTTTTTTTGTAATAAAACACTGATAGTTGAATGTTATGTTTATCTTTTCTGAATTGACTCTGGTATGGGTTTGCTGGGAGACGCCCCTAGCTTATTTCCTTGTGTGGTACCTCGTAACACAGGGATTTAATAATCCCTACTTCGAGACCATTACAAGAGGTGTGTTGTCTGGCGCATATTTATTTATTTAATTATTATTATTATTATTATTTACAGGTCTACGTCCGTACCAGGATCAGTTTTCAGTAAAAGCTTAGTTTGAGGTCAGGTGATCTTGGTGTAAGATGTCCCAGATATTTTATAAAAAAAATATTACTCAAACAGTTTTCAGACAAAAGAGATGAGTACTTTGTGCTTATGAATGATGCATTTCCTCCACCGCGCTTGCTTTGCCTGAAGAGTTCCGAGTTAACGGTCTATTTTTAATTCAGTTGAATTGGTAAATCTAATAAATGACTGGGCCATTAGTATAATGGTGACGGCTTAGATAGGTAGTGGTTTCAATCCACATCAAGGACGAAAATTCGGGTGACGAACATGTTTTGTGTTTGTTGGTTGTTATTATCTAACGAATGTATTGAGAAATATCTAAGTTTAATAGTCTCTCGCCGTTTTAAGTTCTTAGAAAAAGACAGATGTCTGTATCCATGGTAAATTTCTGTAGTTTTGGATCAGATGATCTCTGTTTTAGCTGTCCCACATTAAATAAGATGGTGAGAAAGAAGAAAAACATCGTTATAAAACTCAAGTAACTCGAATAACGGCATTAAACTCGTCACCTATCACGTTGGGTTCTACTAATACATCAAAACGTGGGCTTCTGATAGTTGCATTCACCAGGATAGCAACAGTCAACTGACCTCTGACTAACCCGTAAAGAATAAAGTCGTGAGTATCTATAGTAAGATTAAAAAGTAGATAGATTTGATTGTTTGTTTGTTTGTTTGTTTCGATTAGGTTCCGAAACTACTTAACCGATTTTAAAAATTCCTTCATCAATAAAAATGTACATTATCAAGGAGTCACATAGGTTATTTTTTTTTAATTTAGGCTATATTTTGACGGGAAAAACAGTCTACGCGGGCGAGGCCGCTGTCGGACAGCCAGTAAGTTATTAAGATGAAACTTTGTTTGACCATCAAAGGCATAAAAAGGAGATTTTCAGCACTTAGCTACCTATAATCACGTTTTATCGTATGTTACAAAGCGATTGTATTCCTAGTCATGCGAGGTTTGAATATCGATGCACAAATACCTATCATGTAAACAGCGCTGGGCACCGATCCTTGCAAACAAAGCACAGATTCCTACACGATTGACAATAGGTCCTACTCTCCTACTCTGCGGCGGATGCCCGACATTGTCATGGGCGAAGCGAGTTGATATTTAATTTTGATTGAACTGAATAAAGCTTTCATGGTTTTAATTTATCTGTGCTGTCGATAAAAATTATATTTATGCATCAAAATACGCATACATTTTTTTTTTTAAAAGTGAATTAGCTAGGTATTCTGAAATTAGCCATTCGATTAAAAATCGATTTTGAAAATTCAGTTTGTTATATGTTATTATGTGTTATCATATGTTATTATGCTGTTCTGACGCATCAACTGCTGAACTTATTTTGAAATTTTTGATATAATAAGTATATGGATTGAACCTTGGGAAAAGACTTGGGATACCTTTTATTCCGAAAATTGGACCGGTACGTGTAGAAAAAACTGGTTCACTACGATGAAGTTGGAAATATATTTTTTTAGATATCACGTTCTCAATTGGCTATAGTCTTCACATGCATGCTTCAAGTCGTGAGACGACTCACAACGATTACAAGATGCAAAAGTGGAACGCAGCAAGTCTTTGTATACTAAAGTGGGGCCCACTAAGAAGGAGGGAAGGGGGTATACATACAGGGTGGTCCAAACATACACGTCAATATTTTTTTATAGCTTCCTCACACTTAGGGGTATCCGGAAATACCCCATGTAAGTTACCTGATTTTTTGTAGTTCTGGAGTTATGGTTTTCTTTACGAGTTTTTGAAAATTTCTGGGTTGAGTCACTTTTTCGGTCACTGTAGCGCGATCTGTTGAGATAAATGCTTGTTTTTTTTTATTAATTTGATGAATAACGGCGATAGATGATTCACATCTATAACGCTTATCCTAACTCTTAAAAAATATATAAAATTGAAAAAGTTTGAAATGCTGTTTTTTCCTGAACGTGGCCGTTTAAAAAAAAATACCTAAAATTTTTCATCCAAATCTTTTTTTAAAACTTTACTACACTCCATGTTTAAAGAAAATAACTTTATTCAAATAGACATGTTAGCTAATATTAGTACAGTAAAAATTAAAAAGAAAACCTTAAAATAAATATAACTAAAAACTACTAAGAAAATTTTGCACCTGTGGTAAGGTACCCAAGATGCTGGCAGCATTCCCCCGTTGTATAGAAAGACTCACACGTTGTGCGAGGAATGTACCAGCTCTTGGGTCACCTGTAGTTGAAATCAATTTTTTAGCTAGAGTTTTTAAAAGGTTCTGTGCACTCGGACCCCACGGACCCGATTTTGCCTTTTTTGCCTTTCGACGCCGAAAGGCACAAAAGTGTAACCGGAACCGATGTTCTGGTACTTTTGTGCCTTTTTATATTCCGCCGCTTCAGCCGCCGCGCCTGCCCGTTTACTTGTAGCGGGAACATGGGAAGGGGCCAGCGTGTCGACGCAGGTCGCATCCCACACCAGCGGCCGGCCCATGGTCCATGGAACGAGTGTCATCCCGTCGGGTCTTTTACCGTCGTCACGTACGATACCTTGCGGCTCTAACATAGCCGGTACGTTGACGGAGGCGAAGGCCCGACGAATGACATCGTTCAAAGCGGCGTGGCGGGACAAGCGGCCTGCACTCCTAACACATGAGAGCCCGTGGTGTCCCAGTGAGTCAACCACAGTACCACAGGGGCAGGTGTGTGATACGCACAGCTCTGCTCCGAGGCGCAATCCCACTGCAACACGCAGTGTATTAGGGTCGAGGCAATTACCCGTATTTGTGCAGGGGTAGGCATTTAGCCAGTGCCCAGACTCTTTACGGGAAACTGCCTCAAGCCTTGCCCGCTCGGAGCCTGAGCTGCACAGAAGCAAACTATTGTGTGCAGCACTGCAGATAATTTCATCCCAACTTCTCTGTGAGTTGGGGCACGCGGGAATTTGGTTAGGCCAGGCCATTTGCCAAGCTTTTTTAGCGTTGTCTAGTTCGAAAATTTCTGATGTCGGAACGGAACGGGAAAGAATTTGTTTGGTGAGGTCGGATGTGCTGTAAGCAGACTATAAAAAAGCTGGTAGAGATACACTTGAAATTTTGCGAATGCCTAGTCCTCCAAATCTTATGGGAAGAGAGGCTTGTGTCCATGAAGATTCATGTAATTTTATATTAAGGACAGTTTCTAATGAAATTTTGATAAGCCTGTCTATGGACAAAAGAAGATTTTGATTAGTCCAAAGAGGGGTTGATCGGAGGAGGTAAGTAAACTTTGGAACGAATAAACAAAATCTCAAAATGAATAAGGCCGAATGGGGGGTGATCTTCACCAAGCGGTCGGATTTTTCTTTAAATTTAGAGATTGAATTTTCAACAAAATTTGGAAAAGAAATCGGAAAAATGGGGGACCCAAGGAGACACAAGGAGATTTTGTCAATAATTTTGATGTCTTTTGCCAAAAGATTAAATTTCTTAATTATAAGGTCTTTGTTTTCCAGCTTTTCAGGAAGGTAAAGTTCACATTTTTCAAAATTTAATTCTAAACCCATTGATTGAAATTTTTTAATAATGTTTTTTAAATCCAATAGTACGATATCTGGTTTGTCTCCTAGGGTTCCGTCATCCAAATACCAAACGTTAAATTTTGAATGCAAGTTTTGAATTATAGGGTTTATAGACAAACTAAAAATGGCCGGACCAAGAGGGTCATCTTGTTGACAACCGACCGCTGAAAGAATTTCTTGGTTTTTGTACATAAGTTTTGTAGGTTCCAAATAGCAGTTGCTTAAATAATTGGTGAGTTCCGGGATATTGTGCCAAATTTCTGTCAACATGGTGGTCCTGTCTACCGAATTAAATGCATTTTTCACGTCAATTTTGAGCAGCACCTCATCTTGTGAATTTGAGTGTAAGAAAGTGCGAGCTGAGTGTACGGCAGCTTCGCATCCACCACTTACGTTAAAACCTAACTGGACAGGAGAAAAATGGCTACTTAATTTAGGCTGTATATATTTCACGGAAATTTTTGATGCCAAACGTCTAAAGGTGGATCCAATTGCTATTGGCCTTACACCACCGTCTTTTTTGGAAAGTGCTACAAGGTTTGCACCGTATAGTATGGGTTTAATCTGAGCATTGACTTTTCCGGCTAGCATTAGGTTAATTAAATTAGTAATCGACAAAACAAGCTTTTGGCCGACGTCACCGATAGCAGCAGAGGTTAAATCTTTTAGGTGCTGTGGAGATAGACGTCTAAGCCAGAAGCAGAGCCTGCTTTGAAAGAAAAAATTGCTCTGGATATATCTTTTGTCGTGCATTGTATACTGGGTGCTTGGGGTGGGCCGGGGAGTTGAGGTGCTGCTGGGGCCGAGGGGTGTCTGGACTGCAATGCTGCTAGTGTTTCTGTCGAGTCTGGGGACAATACGTCATCGGAAAAGAGGATCCTGGCGGCACCTTTAAGATCTCCGTCGCTAACTTTTTCTTCAACTTTTTTGTATAAGTTGAAAGGCCTTCTCGCAGTGGTGGAAGGCGTCACTGGAGTAAGGTTATAACAGTTGTTTTTTATGATTTGAGTTAATGATGTACGGCTATTGTTTGAATTTGCGTGGAGAATTTGGAATGAAAAAGTGAAAAGATTAGTCCAATCAGTTTCTGTGTTGTTTATTGTACAGTTGTCTATAATTTTTGTAAGTTTTGTAGCGACAGAGATTCTAGCTCCTCGAGGAATCCTCTTTAATATCGCAGTATTTTGCTTTAGACGACTGAGGTGAATATGTAATGGATCAGTGATGTGAACTGTGTCTTGACAGGGAACATTTGAAGATGATGATGATACATTGTCAGCCGAAGTGGTAGGTGTGCGGTGTTTTTTGGTGATATGTATGTGCAAGCCTCGAATGGATGAGAAAGATCTTTGGCAGTTATTGCATATAAAAGTGGTATTGTCACTCAGACTAGACATGAGATATCACACACCCAACTAGAAACAAGAAAATATTGAAATACTTACATCTATAAATCATTCTAAGACATATAAGATAAAAAACACAGGAAAGAATATAAACACAAATTTGACATAAAAAAGTCAGATAAAGACAAAGTCAAAACAGCCTGTCTGGTCGCCCGGGTAACGCACACGATCTTTGGCGTAAACTGTCGAAATGGACAGCTGGTCGCCTAGCGACCGACTGAACGGCGTCCTGTCAGATTGGATTACACAAATCAAATGGCTTGTTGATAGAATTTCGGTAGAAAAAGATTGATTTAAAGCCACCACTTCAATTCCAGAGGCACCACTCAAGGTTTGGGCAAAATGAGGGCAGCTGTTAAGCTTGTACGGTGGGCACTCGATTTTAAAAATACATTTTATGTAGCCGGATCGGTTGACAGTACCTGTCGTCTTTTAGTTTTTTTTTTTTTTTTCCTAACTCATTGAAATGAACTCCATGTTAATTTCAATGAGTTACTTCAACGATGTCATACCTAATTTTTTATTCAAATTGTCAGAAGTGTAAAATTCAAGTAATTTGTGTATCAACTAAAACTTGATCACTTGATAACCCATGTATGTTACATGGGGTATATTTGGATACCTCTGAGTGTTAGGAAGCTAAAAACGTGTACGTTTGGACCACCCTGTTTATTAGGCTATACAATACAACTTGATTGTATTTGATTTGGATGCTGTAGGGTCGTCGTGTGTTTCAGGTTCTTTATCATGATGATTTGGGGATGGCTTAGTCATTGTATGACTGCAAATGTGTATGACTATGTTATGCGCAACGTCAATATTACTAAATAAAGATAAAGCAAGCTTAAGGTGATCAGTGAATGTTTCCCATAGTAACTAGCATTTTAACTTTGAATTTTCTCTTAAAAAATAACTCTTGCATCTACTCGTTTCCTCATTACTGGGAATCGTGGCTTTACGTGACTATAAGAAATCTTAGTGGTTAGCATTAAAATGAATAGAAAGGAAGTCTTTCATTTTAATTTATTTATGATATTAGTGACTGCTCGACGCTGCTTGCATTTCTTTTATCTTATTAAGCTCCAACCATGAGTTTACAACTTTCATGCCGGTTAGTTCTATCACTCGAGTTGCTGTAGGTACTGCAATCCCATTCAACTACTTCAATTCTGATACTAATGACCATCGTCAAGGCATGGGTACAAATAGATGTGAACATTTTATTTCAATTCATACGGAGATCATTCCATCCTGAATCAAATAACGGATACTTATTGAATAGCATGATGCCATACCAAAACTCAGATTGTGGTTAATATTCAGTTCAGGGGCCATGTTACAATATCTTATAGCCAGCCAAGTTAATTTCCTGAACTGAGCAATTTCATAATATTAACTTTCGTTTCCAGCCAGTGAGCAGCTACCTGTCACTAATGCATATTTTAGGCTTTTATTGACGAAATTACACGCGACCGTCAGTTTAGGAAATTAACTTGGCTGGCTAAAAGATATTGGAATATGGCCCCAGATCCCATTTGTGAATGTGAATTATTGAAACCATGAAATGGTGGCACAATCTAATAGCGATCCTGTCTATAGCTTATGGCCATTCTCCTTCTAGACTGACTAACAATGCAAAAAGTGACTACAACGGTGACTAGAACTATTCATAAAACAAGTAAAATTATTAACATTTAAAACTTTCTTGTTGCATTATTCACTACAAATTTTAAACACTATCGGGTACTCAGACGACACCGTGCACCACCAGTCCGCTCGTGATCACGATGACATGCAATTGTCGTCGAAACGTCGAGATAAAATAGGTAAATCCATTTACCATAAAATTAATTTCGTTGCAAAAACCCGATAGTGTTTAAAATTTGAAGTAAAATTATTCACATAAAATTATCCACTATTTGATGATGGTTGACTAACTACACGCGCGCTATTTTTCGCGCTTCAAAAGCTAAACGTGCGTACACGGCCTTATTGCAGCGTCTTTACTCGAACCAATAGTAGTGAGTCAGTATCAGATGGATTACACGAGCTTAAAAGAGCGTCCACACTCGTAAGAGTTACGAGTGTGGTAAAACAGGCGCGCCTGTACGCGCCTACATGTGCCTCCAAAAATGAGCTTATTAGAGCGTATAAAACGCTAGTCTGAACCCGCTCTAAACAAAACAGTTTAAAATAACAAATTACAGGCTACTAAACATGTTATCCAAAATTTTTATATTCGTCATGTTCTGCCTTTATACACATCGTCTTCATGGCATAAACGATCACCATTAATCTAGTCTATACATACAAGATACCTTCAGCGATAACGCACTATGACGCACGGGATTTGACCTTCGATGGCGGCAACCACAGTCTAGGATAAATAGTTCAAACTCAAATAACTTTATTCAAATAGACTTTCACAGTAAGTACTTTTAGATTGTCAAATTTAAAGCAAGATATAATAAATAATAGACATAATACTATATAGATATATAAATACACAGTATGCATACATAAAATGCGACTGTACAACTGAATATCGAAACTTTATATATCGAATTACTGTATCCATAAAGTTCACAAGTACGATATGCGACTCTACCACTGCGTCGAAATTGTTTCTTGCTGAGTTCAGTAAGTTTCTATTAGATGTTCTTTAGCATCTGCGCAAGCGATTATTATTATCATTCCAATTAAGAAATCAAATCGAGCATTTAGGAAAGGAAATAGCCAGTCTTCAATCACATGTGTTGCCTTCCTCCTATACTTAGTCTTGGGTTCTCCAAGCGGGGCGTGAAAAGGCATATCTGCAGGCCTCAGTGATGCCTTTGCATTACTGTGCTTGTCAGCCTCATATCTGGACCCCCGACCGCTCTCTATCAGGTGGAGTGAGATGACAAACAGGAGTTGTAGGGTGAATAGACGATCGAATGAAAGTCGCAGGTGTACAGTACCCCTATGAGTTTACACCGATGCCAGTCGCCAGCATCTTTTTTTTCAAAAATCCTTTGTTAGGGTTTGATATGAGAATATTACATACCATTTGAAGCATATTTTACACAAAAATATTCAACCGTATCATAATTGGAGGAGTCTAAATTTGGTATGTTTTGAAAATGATTTTTATTTTAATTTAATACAAGTGACTAAAATGTAATGATGTGATATATTTTTAGAATTGGCTTAGTAAGCTCTTTCATTAGATACCACACACGATAGGTTTCAGAGCAAAAAGTTATTTTTAATATATAACTACTCTCCTTTTCTTTATTTTTTAACCGACTTCAAAAAAGGAGGAGGTTCTCAATTCGACTGTATGTTTTTTTTTATTTATGTTTGTTACCTCATAACTTTCGACTGGGTGAACCGATTTTGATCATTCTTTTTTTATTTGAAAGCTGGTGCTTCCCGAATGGTTCCATTTTAATTTGGTCTCGTTTTGACAGTGGCATCTATGAGATAACCATATGTCTTAAATATAGATAGACAAAATGCGCGACAAATAGACGAATAACTCAATATTACGCCAACCGATTTTGATAATTCTTTTTTTATTTGAAAGCTGATACTGCTCGTGTGGTCCCAGTTTAATTTGGTCCAGTTCTGACAGTGGCATCTATGGGAAATCCATATAAGTCTTAAATCTAGATAAACCATATGCGCGACAAATGGACGAATAACTCAATTTCATGCCAACTGATGTCGATGCTTCTTTCTTTAATGGAAAGGATATACTTAGAGGGTAGTTTGATGAGAGTTTGGTTAGGTTCTGAATATGGGATCCATGACAAAGTAACGGAACTCTTCAATTCTTAGGAGCAATTGGACGATACTTTTTCGATGTATAAAATAAATAAGAACTACTCACTGAAAATCAAGAAATAAACAAAATTTTAACAAAAAAAAACCAACTTCAAAAAAATATATTACAAAACAAAGCACTAAAAAGTAAAGAAATAATTGCGTATTCTTCTAAAACTTATACTTTAAATAATGTAGTTACAATTATTGTTATTGTTGGAGTCGGTGTCAGCCAATGTAGGTTTGTAACTACCTACATACATACTCGTACGTAAACGTGAGATGTAAAAAATAGGTATATTTTAGTGTTTCCTTGGCTGACACCGACTCCAACATTAACAATAATTGTAACTACATTATATTATCGTATAAGCTTTAGAAGAATACGCAATTATTTCTTAACTTTTTAGTGCTTTGTTTTGTAATATCTTTTTTTGAAGTTGGTTTCTTTTTTTAATTTTTTGATTTGCCGTGCTACTGGTCGAATTCATTTGTATGGCCTAAAGATCAATCGTTCCGATTTTCATGACTTTAATACCATTTGCAGGTAAATTTAGCGTACCGCTAGCGCTAAAAATGAAGTGTTGAAAGAGGTGCATGGAACTCCCTTGTGAGACGAGAAGTAAATACACACGACTCAACCTTTGGATGTCATGTCTATGGTGTTATCTATGTTTAGCATTGCCTAGGTTGCCTATCAAATTTGTTCGTAAATTATAGATTCTTTAGATTAGAACCTTCCTAGTATATGGCAATAGGCGTAATAGGTAAAAATAATAACACCTCTTGCTTAATTATATACAATCAAAGGCAGCGATCACGCGATCGATCAAGTAGAAGGAACTACGTAAACTCGTGGCATCGCACCTACGCAACTGCGTAATTTATTTGATATGTGAATACACATTTAATTTGTTATATCGCCAAATTATTAGTTCATTCGTTTTGCGTTCCTTTAATAAGGTCCAATTTGCGTTAACCTTTTATATACCTGCGATGTCGATACGTTAGAAGATTTTTGCTACTAAGTCTTAACTCTCTTCCATTATTTTAGGTTAATTCTATCTACTGACACATAATAATCAAACTTAAGTCTCATATAAATTCATTCTTGAAGAACAAAATCTGCATCAGCAAGAAAAAATCATAATTCTTTTGGTACGTATAGTTCATAAATTGTGTGAGAGCTACTTTAAATAAAAAATTCTACTATATTTACCCACTTGCGCTTGCTATATGTACACTTAAAATGAGTACATATACACATGTTTTTATACATTTATGTATAGGCTATGGCTCTGCGACTTCAAAAGTTCAAACTGACGTGGTACGTTGAATCCAAATTTCTTTTTTTTTAGACTGTCGTAAACCAGACGGTAGGAAATTTATTTTTTATCAGTTGCCGTAGAGTGACATGACGTTCTATTTTCTCAAATATTGAACTTAGGGCCGATTTTTCAATCCTCAGTTAATGAAATTTATCTGTAGAATAAAGTTTATTCGAAGGTTAACAAGATTTTTAATTTTTCAATGGTCAGGTAGATGTTATCTGTTGAATAAAGCCGCTAACTGAGGAATAAAGTTATCTGCTTCTAAGGGGCTGGAGAAGATTTATCTATGCGTCTTCTTTGACATTTTAAGGTTATGTGGTGTGACATTTGAGATTATTTTCATTTTGTTTGGTGCCTATATTATTGTAATTCTCACGCTTACACATTCTAATGGATGGAACAAAAAAGCTGAGGTTTTTTTTCTTAAACGTCAGTGTCAATTTGTTAAACATCAACTTTTGTCTTGTTTCATTCTAACATTGCTATGATTGAATAAGTGCATCTCGTTTGTGCATAATTAGTTTGAAGTAAGCGATATAAGTACATAGACAACCGACAATAGATAGCTATTCTTTGGATAAAAGACGGTTGAAAAATGTAAAATATACTACCTACCTACCGCTACCTCGACATACTTCGTTCTATCAACAGTTATTGCACGTCGCGGCGTCGGTAAAGCAGCAAATCTCGCCCGCGTTTATCCGACTTGATTTATATTATACAACTCTTTTTTACTGCATATTTTGTTCAATCATAATAAAATATAGCCTTTGTCACTCCCTGATAATGTAGCAAATTGGTGAAGGTATTTTTAAAATCGGTCCAGTAGTTTCGGAGCCTATTCAAAACAAACAAATCTTTACTCTTTGTAATATTAGGATAGAAGTATATAATATTAGATAACTTATCATACCATCATGACTAAATCCCAATCAAGGTAGTCAGAGGCAAATGACTGTTGCTGTCATGGTAAACAGAACACTCAGAAGCCCACCGAACCAACAAGTTTTTCAATAATGCTGTTAGAACCCAACGTGGAAGGTGGTGACTCAGCTGAGCCTTGCCTTCCGCCGTTAACCGGGTTGATTTGGTTTTTTATCGATGTTTTCCAACACCGGAGATCGTTAGTCGTAAATTTAACAAAAAACACAAAGATGGTTCTTGCCAGATTCGAACTCGGGACCACACGATTCACGGTCCGAGTTGGGGTGCGCTCAAATTAATTCACGTTTACTTTATTTGTTCTTTCTCATCTGTTACAGAGCGTCTGAAATTTATCTGTATGATTGGCTGGTAAGGATTGTAAAAGTTTTTTTTTATTGGATTTAAAACTTATAAACTTTCCGCTGGGCTGCCTTTTTATTTTGGCATTGATTATTGTTCTTTTTACCATTGTACTATGAAAGATAAAAATTCCTGCTAGTCGCGGGTATAGTTCCAATTTACGTT
Source organism: Udea olivalis (assembly GCA_947369235.1). NCBI lineage: Eukaryota > Metazoa > Arthropoda > Insecta > Lepidoptera > Crambidae > Udea > Udea olivalis. The sequence continues at coordinate 5,928,560 of OX376342.1, forward strand.
CATACATTCATTTGGTGGCCAGTACTGATGGATAATGGCTGATTGACCCCAAACTAACGTATCAGAGTCTAGACAATTTGAAATAAGTATTTTTACGTATAAATACTAACATCAGTACGTCTACCACGAGTAATCTGCCATATTGAGTGAAGAAAGAAATCTTAATTTTTATTTTTATTTCCTAATCGATAGATTAACTCAAAAGAGAGTCCCGTAACAACTTTTCAATTTATTTATTATCAAATACAAAAAACTAAAAAAAAGATGAACTTTCGAAATTAACTTTTTTATATTATGATTATACTCAAAAGCGCTTCATTAAGGTTAAAAACCAACATAAGTTTACCTAACAATGTCAAAATCGACCTATAGATACCAACGGTTCTCACAAAAATCCTAAATTGGTTTTCGCTAGTCATCAAAAAAGTTTAGTTTTCAGTTCGTTGAGTCCATCGCCAAACGGTCTGTCAGCAAGGCGTACATATTAGCTCGCTCCAAACAGAGGTCAGCCGGGCTAATGAGACGTGCCTTTCTTTTTATTCTCATTCGACCTTTACGTCAGGCTAACACGTTACAGTAGTTTCTGTGTTTTTATCTATTGCAGTGAACGGTACCTAAAACGTTTCAAATTAAAAAACGTTTGCACATTTTGAATGAAAGGTGCGATCGTAATAATGAATAGCGTGACTGTGAGCAAAATGCTGAAAGTTATCGTTTCATGAAACAAGTACAATAAAAATAAATATAAATATGGGCCAGACAACACACCTCTCATAATCGTGTTTTGAGCTGTAAAATAATCAAGAACAGCTCATGAACAACAACATATATTTTTTCTGAATCAAAAAAGCGTCTATTAGATGCCATAAAACTCAACCAAAACAGGTTGATTTGGAAGATCCTGGCCTTAATGTCCTTGAGTTACGAAATACCAAACAAGGATTTTATCCAGGGGCGTCTTCCAGCACAAGACCCGGGCCAATTTAGAAAAAAAATCTTTCCTGTATTGACCCGACCGGGAATCAAACCCGGGACACTACGGAAATCGAGGCGAGAAACCGTGCTACAGCGCACTACGCCAACCGTGTCGTCAAATATTATAACGTTGTCTCTCCAAGGCCTCTGTAAGTGGAGCGACTTCCAGATTGACTAAAACTGTTTGTGACGTGCAGCAGGCGTTGAGCTGGCATGAGAAAATTAGCAGGGGGCCTTGCCATACAGGAAGCCTTATACATTCTCAAATACAGCCTTATCCGTCTCACTGCTGGGCAAAGGCATCACCTCAACTATGAGGTGGTACGAGCCATACTCCAACACGCGGGCCTAGTGCGGATTGTTGGAGAGGTGAATGTAAGGCCAGTGACAAACCTTACCGTCAGATGTTATCAAGCCGCCTTTTTAGGCCTCTGACTAGGCTTTACGACTGATATCTTGCGACGTCAGCCGCATAAACACATCTACAAACTAAAAAAGCAGAAAAGCTTTGGAGCGTGCCCCAATCATTTCAGGCATATCTTGGTTTTTAACAATATATCAAATTGTTCAAATTGATTATTGTACATTCAATACCATGCGCGAATTCAGAGAGAGATTGTAGCAATGTGAGCTCTGTCCTGTCTCATACCAGTAAATGCGAAACTGACTGGTCGTTGTCGTTTCTGGATTTGGGAGTTAGTCATTAATATTATAGGAGTAGTTGCTTAAACAGCAGACTGTCCAATATTAAATTAGTCTCCAACTAGAACCAACCATCAACGACCTAATATAACTATAAAATGGCGGATAAGACAAATAATCAATAACTGTTGCTCCAAATATTCCGCCAACTTATAGATAATACCCGCGCTTAGTAGTCGGGACACAGTGGGGAACAAAATAATGGCTGTATCGAAGCGATCGGCTCTTAAGGCTGATTAGTAGTTTTATTGTCCAATTAACTGGATTGGGGCTGTTGGGAAACTCTCGAGATAATCTATCAAACAATAGTGGTGGAACAGAAATCGAAATAAATAGAGAAAAACTTTGCGCTCGGGAATGTTCGAATAGCTTAATGGTTTTAGGTTCAAAATCTATGAGTACCTACGTATGTGCTCATTGGAGTCAGTTATTTATATTGTTATTGCTTTGGCGCCGCCTGTCTGCTGAAATAATTCACTTGTCTATTTCCTCTTGAGGACTCCAGCCGCAGGACCAGTCTAAAAACCAGCACTGGGCTTATGCTATGCTATACCATGCCAAGACTGAAAGCCAATTTAGTTCTACATTTATTATTTTATGTTGTGATAGCTTTCTTTGTTTAGTTTTTCTTTTTTTTATAGTTTTTCAAGTACATGTTTAACAATGTGGCAACAAAGATTTTTAAATTTAAATTCAAAAACATTGACGTTTCAAAAGAACTTTTTAAGTAATTTATTTAAGTGAATGGTTTTGTTTTGCTTGTTTACGAAATTGTACACAATTGACTTACCCTAGTTAAGTGATATCATTATTAGTTTTTTTAATGAAGAATGCCTGTTTTGTCTATATTATATCCTAACTTCGTACTATACTTCTATAACTACGGCTGCGGGATCCGTACAATGCACAGTGTGTTTGCTCGTGTCAATCAAACGTCACCGATGAAACTTCGCCAATATAAATGTAAATTGGGAATCGAATACGCGAACCAATACCGGAGTATGAATAAAACCTGTGTTCCGTGGTGATTACACATTGTCATGTGTAGATCCGGCAGTAGAACCACACTATGACCTAATAACTACACCAAATAAATCTTCCAATGGTTGTCAGTATGTTAAGGCAATATTAGCCGCCAACTGGCGCCACCTATTGTTTTATTTTTATAACTTCCAAATCTTCCAAATTAGACATTGTTAATTAGGCGCCTAAACTCGCGTTAAATGAGTGCAATGCGAAAATATAGCAAAGATGAAACAAAAAAAATAAGTAGTAGTGTCTTTAAAAAAAAAAACTTTTTACGTGTTCATATCTGTAAACTTTTAGTTTAAATAGTTCATGCCAACATTAATAAAAAAGTCTGTCAAAGTTTTTTTTAACAAACAATTAAAAATAATTTATTTAAATATTTAAATCTTCGCTTTGATAGTTTGAATATGTCATGATTTTCTATACAGAACAAACTATCACTGGCATTTATCACTTTCATTTCCTTTCGTCGTAGAGTTGCTCTTCTTTGTACTGATGTAATGAAGATACTCCGTTACAAATGAGTTGTGGTGTTATCCCATCCGTTTACGAGACAGCCCCTAAGTGTGAGGGAATTCTTATCTTGTCTTCTCAGTATTGCTTTCTGTTATAATATCTAGACGGCCCCGTAAATAGGTTAAATTTGTAACCTACAATTTAATAATGTAATGTTAATGAATGAATGAATTAATAATTATTAATGTGTTAATGCTTTTTATTAGATGTTTCAAAGTTGTAAAAAAAACAATAAATTATCTTCTAATTTATTTTCTAGAAGTAGGTTACTTTGAGGCGATAAGACTGCCTCAATTCAAATTAAAACATACGATATTTGAAGACAGAAGACATGATATTTATTGAATCTATAATAGGTAATGTATCTACATATCTTCAAATATAAAGTAAGTTAAATTTACATATTTCTCCATCTAAATAGTTTCTGTTGTATTTGTGCACATACTTGCCTCTCGATTATCATCTTTCCTTGTCCCGTAGGTTGCCTGGAAGAGATCGCTATTATCAATAAGGCTGCCTAAATTGTGCATTGTTTTAAATGTAATACTTAGCTAGTCTCTTTTTGTTTTTGTACAATAAAGAATGTATGTATCTATCAATCTAAAACTTGTCAATACAATACTATTGTTATGTTGATCTTCATTATTCCAGAGTAAATTACAAAAGTGGTTTGAACAAAATGATGTAACAGCCTTATGTCACTATTGGTCTAAAAATTAAAAACAAGCGTAGCATGTGCTTACTGACTTATAGAGTTTTTATGCATAACTAATCAGAATTGTTTTAAAGCATTTTAATTCTCCTCCAGTAAAAGAAAAACATATAACAGCAATTTCAATTAAAATGACTTTTCATACAAATACGAACAAAAAGATAAAGCGCGAACTAATAAACCTTCATTCACAATATCACAGCAATTAACTTCTCGTCAAAGAACGGAATAAAACGCCGTTTGTTTACAAAAAAACGCATCGATAAGCAATTAAAAATATCTGCATGAAGTGATGTGATCGAGCTTTGGGATAGTGAAACTAAAAGACTCGAAACAAATTTTAAACACTATAAGGTTATCGCAACGAAACAAATTGAATGGTAAATGGATTTACCTAGTTTAACTCCTATTTCAAATTTGTATCTTTTTTTAATACATTGCCCGTCAAGATGACCTCACTCCACCTGATGGAAACGACAAGCACAGTAATGCAAAGGAATCACTGAGCTGGCTATCCTCACCTTGGAGGCCTGCAGAAAGGCCTATTCACGCCCTGCTTTTTTTCTATAATATAGTGTTGAGTGTTTAAAATGTGTAGTGAGAAATGTAACAAGGGAGTTTAAAATGTTACAAGACTCGAGTTGAGAGTTTTCTATTTTTTTAACTTAGCCTTTACTGTCCGACCAATTCTGAGCAAAGGCCTCTCCCAAAAGACGACAAAACTTAAATGGGACAGGGCAAGTCACGTGTGCAGAGTGAACCAAGAAATTCGGACCAGAAAGGCAACCGGAAGACGAATATCGTCAAAGAGGTCGACCAAAAAAATATTCACTTATCTTTACACAAAATAAAACAGTGACCAATGTAAATACGCAAAGCATAAGATGAAGAAAATCAAACTTTATAAAAATTCTGATTATCTGTTCGTTTGTTTCATCCAACATCAATGCTTGAAAACTGCTAGACGCATTTTAGTGCAACTTTGTAGACTTTTAATATGAAAGCTGGATTTAATATTATCTCTTTATTCCACGCGTATACCGCCACTGGTAAGAGCTGGTTAACACTGCTTCTGATTTAATTTCATATGACATAAGCTCTTTTGTCATCATTTACTCAAGAATCACTTAAATACCTTTTTAGATCAACCATAGCACCAGGTTTATAAATACATAAAACCTCATATCACATTTATTTTAACAACGGCGACTTGATATTGTGCAGTGGTACGGGATCCTTAAAAGGATCATCACTACAAGACTAAAAATAAGTCGAATATGTCATGTCAAATGCCACTCGTTGGGCCAGCTGAAAATCAGCGTCTGGGCCTATCAGCTACAGGCATTAGCTGAGCACGGTCTAATTAATTTTTGGACATCTTGACACAGCTGCCTGTTAGTTTTTCATCATATCTTTTTTAATTTAGGTTATTTCTTCGTTTTTAATTGCTGCTTTGTGATGTTTCGCAATGCGATGTGCACGAAAATAATAAATGGTTTTCCTTCTTTCTTTTATGTCCTATAAGTAACGTGTTTTATAGTATTAAAATCAGACTGTAGCGTAAACTGACAGCTTAAGCGGCTCTTAAATTTGGTACAATAAAGCATACCTCTCAAGGACTCGAATCTGTTACAACACTATGGTGATTGTGACAGCAAATTAAGACCGCACAACCCTTGCACTTTTGCTCTTCGTGCACCCCATCGCACATTTTACACGTGTTAACTCAGATCGCGTTAAGATTTTAAAACGATGGAAAGATGTTTGGATTTATAAAAAACAAAATAAATATAATAAAGCTGTCACCATCTAATTTAAAAATGTTTAACTGCTTCTTTTTTGAATGTTTCTTCAGTCTATCATGTCGTATCATCGAAACCAAAACACTTATATTGTAAGCTGAAATGACAATTTCGGACGTTTGAATATTCTAAAGTATTTTCACACAGCAAGACCACCATAAAGAGAACCACGTTTTTCTTAACAGGAAAAATACAACACTAACAGAGGTGACAGCACCCTTTGGGCGAAATTAACTTTTCCTTAACTAAGGCAAATAGGATAAAGTATTTTGAAGGGTAGCTCTCCAGGGAGCTTTCTTCATTTTTACACTTACTTGAATAATTTGCAAATTTTTTGGGTGTCAGAAGATCCATATTTTAACTTCACGGCTAAGGGTGGCGTGGTAAGGAATTTTTCATTACCTGTAACAAAAATATTACTTTAACTTAACAATTTAAATACCACTGAATTAAAAGAAACAAATATTTCATAGCAACGTCTTGTCATCACGATTGCTGCAAAGTAGTCGAAACGTCTCGTGTTACAAACACGACTTTACGAACAAAGGTACGAGTATCCTTTCAACAATTCCGCAATATTTCAACCCTAAACTATTGCCATAAATATTTGCTACCCACTACTATAGCAATTAAGTAAAGTTACTGCGTGCGTACAAATTCCTGAGGCTCGCCTCAAGCTAAAGAAATATACACAGTTAGAGCGTCATTAGCAAATAGAGCAATGAGAAGGAATATCTAGTAAAGTTAGATAAATACATTTAATTCGACTGCAACTTAGTTATACCTTAAGTAAAATTATATTTAAACACCTCTTATATTAAGGTTTTTATAGAAAATGTCCAATGGCCGTCTGTTTTTGTATGGGAACCAAAAAAAGTTGTTTTAATATATTTAACAGATTTTTGCATAAATCTTACTAATACATATTATAAATGCGAACGTTTGTGAGGATATGTAAGTGCATGTTTGTTACACTTTCACGCAAAAACTACAGAACGGATTTAGACAAAACTTTACAGAAATACAGCTTATACATCAGAATAACACATAGGCTGCAATTTATAAAATTTTAGGTAATTTAGCCATAATATATCACGATAAGTATCGTTAGTCGGAAACAAAACAATTCGCGCCGGCGAAGCCGCGGACGTAAAGCTAGTAGTTCATTTAACAATCTACTGTGTGTCTACTGGAGTGAACTTTTTGGATCGATCTTTGGAACTTGGACATTCTAATCCCGCCGACTTTTTAACTGGACTGTCAAACTCACCAACTGACGTCACTAACGTGGCTCTACCGGCCGACCGCCGCGCGCCGGTAAAATCAGCTGGTGAGACAGCTGTCACTGTGGCGCCTGGCCAGCGTCGATTCTGTGTATGTGTCGTATTCACATACTAGTTTTGCGGGTGAACTTAACAAAACTATTGCATAACGTGCCAACATGTAAAGCTTCACGTACTGACTTGTGTACTCATAACAACACGATATCTTACATAATCTGATACTTTAGCCATGATCAAGTATAAAATTAAATATTTAATATCTTCTTTCAGATTTAACACAATAAACGCTTACGATTATGTCCCAATTGGAGTATCTGAAAAGCTGAAGCTGCCACCTTTAAGATTAAAATTTGCAGACTAAAAAACAACTCACAACAATTCGAACCACATAAGTAGAGTTTGTCTTATCTGAAAAGACACGCCTCCTCCACCACATTCACGCGCACATAAACTGAAGAAATTAACTTAAAAACTGTCCCACTGCTGGGCAAAGGCCTCTATCATTGAAATCAAGTCATCGCTACAATGAATAGAAATTGGCTTCATATAAAAATTGTGATTTGAACGCAGTTAAAAAGTAGCACGGCGCGTCATTTCTGATTAGACAAGCTCTACCTATGGTTGAACTAAGAGGTTTCTTTCATAAGCAGACCTTATTTGTAGTCACAAAATACAGCTACTCAACTATAACCATCATAATTCATAACACAAAGGTCCGCTTGTATTGACGTGACATCCGTACTGTAATAATATATAACATTTTCCTACTGAAGTAAATATTTACTACTTGGAAAGTACAGCTTTGCATAACACAATAGCTCGTTGGTTCCCGACAAACGATCCGCAGATTTATTTTAGTACTGTGTCTACCTGTTGCGTATCGCGTGAATCTCCACACGCATGAAACATGTCAAAATAAACTCACCCCTGCTTAAATTAAGGTCCAAACTCGATGTATCCTGTTGTCAATGAAAAAATCTAACTTAGATGAAACAGTGAGGGTAAACTCAATTTTGTGATGCGTCAAACGTTATTACCGAATAGAGGGGAAGTAAAGCTCTGTCTTTTAAAGGACCCTTCATATTCATGACGTGGATTATGATGGAAATGCCCCAGAATAATCTTGTTTGTTTGTTTTCTTTCTTACGTCTAGGTAAAACGTGGTTATAGGAAGCTGGTATTAATTTCGTGAGTGGTATTCTGCGTGTGGAACTCTTGTTAGGTAATAAGGTCGATGTACAACATGTCTTTCATCCATCAAATGATGTCAAGGTAGTTTTATCTTAGGTTGAGTGTTAATTACTTTTTGTTTGACTGCAGTATTTTGTAATCCCAATAAATAAAAAAATACGAGTTTAGATATTTGAATGATGAGACTCATTTTGGGGTACCTACATGATGCTGAATTTGGAGTTATTACTACGTTTTTTTTAAATTATGAAACCAAATACCATTAGTGAAAATCGGGCTTCTGGGTGTTTCGTTCACCATGACGACACAGTCACTTGCCTCTGAATACCCCGTTTGGGATAAAGTCGTGATGGTATGAAAACAACTATCGAACTTTAAATTAATTGGTATACATAAATGTCCAGGTCGAAGACTTGGTGGGACTCCGATATAACCTCACCCTTCCTGCCCAGAAATAGGTGGGTCATAATAAACCCATACATCACAATGTTACTGTAAAATCAACTGATGAAACTTCACTCACTTCAATGTATAAAAAATACTCCATCACATTTTCCACTCGAGAGTCTGAGTTTGCTTTGCCAGTGAGATATGCCTGCACTAAAGTGTTTTAATTAGTTTTAAGTTTTTCTTTGAACGTCTACTGTTTACTCCTTGGCTGTGTTGGGCAGCATTTCTTTGGCACGAACCTAGAAGCTCACTTAGTAATTTCATTTCCTAGTATGATACAACTTCATCGTTTAGGACTTACTATAAATATGAACCTTAAATAAAACAAGGTTTTGGTCGTGTTGTGAAATATTCTTCTGTTGTGACTACAAATTAACGATGGTACCAGAATAGATAATGTATGTCTACCAAATGTTTCCGTCACGTTAACTACTATATTCTTCTTGTGTTAGTAAATTACTAACACGGGGGTTGCCTGGAAGAGATCGCTTGCCAGCTTTGCGGCCGCCTATATTGTACTAGACTAAGGTTTTGGATTTTAGGTAGATATCTGCTTTAGAATATTTATTAATTACGGTATTTTTACCAGGTTTAAAACTATTCTAATGTTGGTGACCATGAAAGTTTAAAACAATATTAAGTATCTGCTGTTTGAATTATTTTCTTAATAGTATATTTATCTTATCTTATAGTTGACTACCTACAGGAATTTTTACTATAACTTTTAGTTCAATTTCTATTCTCTAGAGGTGCTGTACCGAAATCCCAAACAAAAACGTCAACAGTAAGGCTAGCGGCAGTAATCTGTGTGAAGGCCGGTTCAAACCTGAGCGGTTTTCGCTGCTGCTATGGGTAGCGGTACAATACCGCGCAGGTTTCACTCAGGTATTTCATTTCATTAAGTTCTGCGGCAAAATGTACCGCTACCCAGGTCTGAACAGGCCTTTACTTATGTTAGGGGTCCTGGGGCTGTATTACAATCTTTTGCCACTATCGCAGCGTGCATGAATGAGCTTGAATGACGTAATGGTCACGTGACTGGGAATAAGAGATCATAATACCAACATGCCAGGACGCTCAATCCACAGACAAATGCGAGCAAGCTTCAAGAGATCGTAATAAGGCCCCTATAAGGTCCCTGGGGAGCAAACCAAGAGCAACACGCCACGACGATTTTAATTGTAGAAATCGTCTTGGCGTGTTGCTCTTATCTAGCCCCCCTGGACTCCACACAAATATCTGTTCCATCAACAGACTTGTGCTAGAGCGGATCTCGAACCCGCGGTCATCTGCATTTGAACGGGCGCTACCCACTATGTGCTGTCCATCAGACAGTCACGCTCCCTTCCTGTCTTTGAAACTAGAGTGAAAGCACATTTTCTTACTCTTACTTAAATTATCTCTTTCTCTTCTTGTTTCTTTTATTTTTTTCCTCTTTTTGATAGTTCTATCCTGTGTCTACTTTGGTTATTTTGTTGTTATTATTATATGTATATATTATTTGGTAATATATTTTTTGTATTTATTATATATAAAATAATGTAATTTATTTATTAGTTAAAATATATTTTTTTAAACCTTTTTTATATCTCTGCACTTGCTGAACCTTTCTGACATCTTTCCTCTGCCTGTAGTAGGTTATCTGGAAGAGCTTGCTTTCAGCAATAAGACCGCCTAAATTGTACATCAACTTTATTTGTATTTCTTGATTTTTCCTGTTTTTGTGCAATAAAGAGTATCTTATCTTATCTTATCTTATGTGTTATGGTAAAAATAAAGAATAACTGTGAATTGTATTGCTAGGATTTAACTTTCAATTCAAGATTTAACTATTATTTTTCAGGGACTGTTGTCATTCAGTATTTAGAACAATCTGTATTCATGAATAAATGTAATACACAACGTATACTAAAAAACTAAATCTTGTTTAACCCTCGTAAAGTAAAGTTTACACGTTGACAGCCTAAAGCGCTCCCTAATACATAACCATATTAATCACTGACACCTTTCACAGCTGCGGGGCGCTTCTTTGCAATCTCTAGAAGAGACCCCCTTAATATATTATATTTGTTTAGAATTATAGAAGTAATTAACCGCAGAAGTACTTACTATTTACTGATATAAGGGTTTTTGGTACATTTGTTACTACTTGAATACAGGGCAAAGACCTCTATCCTTCTTCCCTATGCCACCCTGTTTTTATGCGACATCCAAATTGTTTTTCAGATTCCGGGAAATCTTCATGGCTATATCACCACTCGGAGAATAGCACTTCGGCGGTAGAGCGGGATTTCCTAAGAAAAGTCTCGAAACGCCTCTCCGCAAGTGCTTGCACCTGACGGGGTCCCCCTCCTATCGAAAACGAAATATAGTGGTAAGTAAGGCAACATCAGCGCTTGGGTAGGTGTACTTTAGCCTCCTGGCTCCCACCATGCAGATCCTGCCGGGACTGCAACCACGAGCCACCTTCGAGGCGGCTTCACTTCCAGTTCTTGCATAGTGACACCGCTGAACCTCGATGCTCACCAATACATGAGCAACTGGTTAACTCAAATTAGCCATGTCATTGTAATTTTTTTCATCGTTAGGTACTAATGGTACAAACATACTCTTTTACACATCTTATAAAATATGCCTCAACTCAGCGCAATGACTGCCATGTCATAATAGACATAGAAGCGGCGACAGGGCAGGGCGAATGTAATTCGTTAGGTTTGTATCGTGCTATCGTCATGGCGACGGCTGACCGGAACCGAACCGTTTTACGAGCGGGTTTTATTGCTCCGGTTGTCAAAATCACCATAAAGACTGAGTAGGTCTGACGTACAGCACATTCACTCATTTGTTTTGGATGTAGCGAACACATTGCAGTGAAAAGTTACATTTCCTGAGGGGCTAAGGCGATTATCAGTTAAGATATGTTATGCATGCATTCATGCGACGTAGAACATTATTGTCAATCTAACTAACTCATAAGTCATGCATGTAGTTTCGCGATCTTTTTTGTTTCTTTAACGACATGATTGACGTCGTGAGCTGTACCACGGTTTCTCACCTTGATTTTCGTAGTGTACAAGGTACGCTTCCCGGTCGGGTAAATTCGGGAAACAATCTTGTCTAAATTGGTTTGGGTGTGCTGGGAGACACGCCTGGCCTCTTTCACAAAGACATTATAATACACAATATTATGTACATGCATTTATATTATTATACAACAGTTATTATAACTAACCTTCGTTATACGGTGGCATTTGGATCTTTGAAAGTGTTTCTCAAGCTCCCATTGACGTTATAATATCTCACATCTCAGAAAAAGCAACATAATATTTTCGACGAAAATATTTTCTCATAAAAAACATAACACAACACAATTTTCCACTCAGCGCGTCATATAACTTTAACGCCGAAGAATCCCATCCGTTTGCTTTTCCTTATGGTGTTACATGATCTTACAGAGTTAATACTTTATTACTGAATTTAGTGGAAATAAGAAAGGAAAGTCCTATATTTGTTTTATATAAACCATACTTTATTGTCAGCAAAAAAAACTTTTGAGCTTAATTTCATGTTTTATCATTAGCGATGTTTTAAAAAACCGTTTAGCGAAGAGCGTGCTTCAGACGCGAGTAGCCGCAGGCTAGCTCCACGATTGGCGTAGTGCGCTGTAGCACGGTTTCTCGCTTTGACTTAAGTAGTGTCCCGGGTTCAATTCCCGGTCGAGTCATTTCAGGAAACGATCTTTTCTAAATTAACTCGGGGCTGGGTGTGCTGGGAGACGCCCCTGGCTTAATTCCTTGTTTGGTATCTCGTATCACAGGGATATCTATCCCTACTTCGAGATCATGACAAGTGGTGTATTGTCTGGCGCAAATTTTATTTATTTGCACATTAGCAAAAGTTTTGCAGCAGTAAGCAGATATCACAAAAATCTGGTGGTGCCATAGTTCTTTCAGGTTTTTATAACACGAAGGAAAAAATTTCAATGCAACTGTAATGCCTGTCACATTATTTATTTTAGTCATTATTATATTAGTGAAATTCCACAAAATTACAAACTAGCTTTGTCAATTTTCAAATTTTCAAACAATCAAATTTTTCTTCAATATTTTATATCTGTGACCCAACCCGAACTTCCAGAAACCAATTTAATAAATTAATTCTTGATCTCCTTGTTTCGTGTCGCCTTTCTGTTATTTGAATTACATAAATTGGTGGCCAAATCAATTCTATGCAAATTCCGTTTTAGGTAAAGCGGACATTACTAATCTAAATTGAAAATATACATTTTTCCCAGCGACCCTCTTCGTGCGTTAATTATCTCATACAATTCAAAAGTTGAGTTCTTAGTTTTTGTATCTTGGTTTAATTATTTACAAATATTTCAATAAGTATGTTTATGAGTCTGACACCGATAGTAGATGTGCTGCTGTGTTTGGTCTTTGGAGTCAGATGATCTTGGTTCTTTCTTGGAGTTTCTTAGAAGCTAATTTTTTTAATTATTTTTATTTATTTATTTAGGACAACTTACAAAACATCCACCAAGTAAAATAATAGTACAATTATAAACAATATTCCCGCTATAGTGTTGTTCCTATTACAAGTTGCCACGGCGTGCATTATAAAGACAAGAAACTTTTACACTTATAAAATAATTTGCTATATCTATATCTCGGTTTGTGAGAGAAAATGTGTGTGTTTTTGTGAGCCTGTGTATCTGTGTTAGCCTGTGTGTATATGCGTGTATTTGTGTGCATTTTTAAGTGTGTGTGTGTGTGTGTGTGTGTGTGGGTGGGTGTGTGTATGTGTGTGTGTGTGTATGTGTGTATTTCTTCACTTAAAATTAATTTGGATTGTCTCTTGTTTTTGGAGAGGCTGCATTCGAAGATGTCGCCACCAGACAGTTTTTGCGATGCGTTATACGATTTCTGTAAGCGAGCAATTGGATTGGATTGGATACTGCTTGCTTGATAGGTACGAGCAAAAGCAGGGGAGAAAAGATAATACTTAATTTTACGTGGTAATTTTAAAGGAATATTTTTAGTTAATCTTCAGTGTAAAAGCCACGGAGGTTTTTCTTCACATTCTTTTGACTAGATTAACTGACCCTACAATTCATTAGCAAGAAAGCAAAAACCAAACTTCCACTGTAAACTTTGCGCACAAACACTGAAGCAAAGTTCTCAGATGTCGCTACGTATAAAAAACGAAAATAAAGCATCCCCCTTTCAGTCTGAGGAAAGAATTTGGAAAGTTCCTAACCCCACTTTGGTAATCAGCTGTGTAATCAAAACTTCCACTAGCCTCTGTAAGTTATGACAGGTCTACACGCGACGTCAAGAGACGAGTGGAAGGGACGTTTAATTACGGCGCTGATTTTTGGCGTATGGTCACTTAAGCCTTTTTAAAATAATATTGAGGAATCTTCATTACTTCACCGGAGGGATGACTAGGTTACGTCGGACTTCTTTCAGCGAAATCCCACGGTGCTTTACCTCAGCACTTCGAAGCGTATTTTCTTAAGAAAGGTTTGCAACTGCCTGCCACCATTGCTTACCCTTTAACGGATCCCTCTCGACCGAGCAATGAAGGGGAAGGTCACTGAAAACCAATGGAGAACACCTGGCAGTAACACCCCTGACTCTAGCTGAATGGTGATGTAGGACTAGCTTCAACTGTATTTCTGGCTGTTGGGGGCTATTATCAATTGTTGGAATCCATATAGACCCAAACTGGTTATTCGTAAAAATCGATGTTAAACAGTAAGTAGGTCCATTTTTTTGAGAATTTGTGTGCGATACTCATAATAATTCGATGACAATACTGAAAAAGAAAATATTGAAAATGTTTTGGTAACCCTACTCAGCAGCAGGGACACAACAGACAGCGACTGAGGAAATGAGATCACTAATCTTTGCATATAGATTTGTTTAAACAAATAAAAAAGTTACTATATGGCGTCAGCAGGTAAGTCAAATGGCGGACTGGTTAGTTATCCGTTCAGCTAAGCGAAAAATCTTATTTATATGTCCATCTTTTTTGTTCGATTTTCTGTTTATCTATTGGAAACTTCACTGAGGTTGAATGACGTACAAATGCCTGAAATACCTGTAGAATATTGGCAAGAAACAGCAAATAGAGGCTGTCCCAAAATTATGTCAAATTCCGGTGTAGAGCATACACGATAGGTATCCAGATCTTCCCCGCTGCCATTAATTATTATTCTTCAAAGAAGACCAGTAATCTAACTGTAAATTCATACAAACAATCATAACTACCTACATTGGTTGTACAATTTATTGAAGATTATGTTGCCATTTGAGAAATTCAGATGCGATAACTTTGAAAAAAAATATTAAACTATTTATCTAAGTTTCCTTACAGTTTTAACTTTGGCCTCTTTAAGACGGGAGCTCAAAGACATTTACTGGGCAAACATGCATTGTATGGCTACCACATCGTCACTTACCCGCAGGCGTCAATGTGATCAAATTACTGCCTCGTCGCATAATAAAAAAGACATTTTTTAAAACACACTGAGAGGTACTTTTGACATTCAATATGTAAACATTGTTATTCTTTCCATTAAGCTCATCTTCGTACTTACCATGGCTTTATGCTCACTTTTTTAGATCCTTTTCACACTTTCGACAGTTCCTAATTGAGTCAGACTCGGGTTTAAAAAACGTTTAAAAAGGCGCTCTTAGCTAAGCGTAATTTGATTAAACAGATGATATAATCCGCTTGGGCTGTTTGGTTGTTAAAACAGATTTTGCTTTATGATGTCAAATATTCTTGATTATAAATTATGCAGAAAAACTGCAACTTTTCTACAAAACTTCAACCAAAATATTATTATTATTGTCATCAGAGGTATAAAAATACAAACCTTATTCAAATCCAATAACACGTCGACATAGTAAACACAGTAGGAAAAACAATACAATTTACTTCTGGTTGCACCGACATACGAGGTGATAAGATTAGATACATGATTTACGATTTGATTCTGTGTCAAATAAAATCATTAATATAATTATTTTAACTACACAAAAGCTGCCACAGAGCTAAATCTCGTTTTTTAATCGTTTATTTAAGTATAGACCTCCTCATCCAATCGCTTTATAATTCGAACGGCAATGACGCACGGTCTGATCTAGATAACAATCTTTTTAATAACATTCAAGAATGAAACTCCACCTAACGCTCCACCCTTATTATTAAGGCGAATAACTACGTTCAAGCTCAGTTCACCACTATCCGAATAAGTCACGTAGAACCGTAGCGTGGTCCGGGACATCGTTAGGGCGGCCCTTACCGCGTGTAGTCCTATTAGCGTTGTGATGTGACCGGCAATCCATCAACACGTGTGCACTGGCTTTAGTACGGTCGGCAACATTAATCGCTTAACACTGCAGAGTGCCGAGTGTAAGCTAAATAAATATGCGCCAGACAACACACCAATTTCCATGTCTTGAAGAAGGTATAAACATCCCTGTGTGTGACTCTTTACTACATTCTCAACACGAGTCTCCCGAAATTCTAATATTCATCAAAAGACTTCTATATCTGTGTTTTTTTCACGAAATATTTGTACCATCATTAAATTCTTCTAGTTGGTTTAATAGCAGCAGAGTATTTATAGATTGAGCATAAAAATCTACATCAAATATTTCACAAAATTCAGCCAATTATAATTCAAATCCTCAATTCAGAAATCGTCTGTAACTATTCCATAAAACTTACCCTCCGTTCTACATATGGGAACATTGCTCATTTTCAAACCTACGCTTATTTACTACAGAAACATGTATTTCAGCAGTCATTAACTGGAATACGTGATGTAGAAACGCGCATTGCACAGCTGCGGCGGTTTTTATTCGTGGCACAAGTTCAAGCATTACGGTCGGAACTTAGCTGCCTGTTTATGAATAGCTCTGTTTTTTCCTTTTGTAAGCAGATTTTACAAAAAAGGTAAGCTACTCAATTTTTGCTCTACTTTAACAGGTTAGGTTATTTCTATGATAGAGCGTCGTGGCCTACGGGTTTAACACGCCGGCTCACACTCCTTAGTCACGAGTTTAAATCTAGCCAGATCCATGTGTGTGTGACCTTGGTATTCACATATCTAGTGACGTACAGTTTCGGACTCATTTGGAACAAAAGGCGAAGTTGGCATCCAAAAAGCTCGGTGTACTACACAGGGCGAAGCAGTACTTCATTTCTAGGCAAAGACTGCTGTCAGCTGTACAATGCGCAAGTCATGCCACGCGTGGACTACTGTTGTCACCATTGGGCAGGAGCGCCTGAATATCAACTCAGTTCTTTTGGCCCGGTCCAGAGGCGTGCGAATCGGATTGTCGACGATCCCAAACTGACAACCGGTTTTAGAGCCGTTAAGTCTGAGGAGATACTTCGCCTCCTTAGATATGCGTGTTCTACCGCTTGTACAACGGGTTCTGTTCTGAAGAACTGTTTGATATGATGTCCACGGCTACTTTTTATCACCGCACCGCTCGCCACCGACAAGGCGTTTATCCTCACACTCTGAATACGCAATGGTCTCGTACAGTTCGGTTTCAGAGATGTATCCTTCCGAGGACGCTTAAATTGTGGAATGAACTCCCTGACGAGGTTTTTCCGATAAGTTATAGTATGGAGTTCTTCAAGAGGGGTTTGAAAAGGTTTTTGCAGGGTCGACAACGCGCGAGTGATACCCCTGGTGTTGCACGCGTCCATAGGCTGCGGTAACACCACAATGAATGAAGTCATTTATTAAGAAATGTGGACATGCTTTTGCCTTTTGACCGTGTGGCTAATCCAGCATATAACAATGAGATGAGTATATACAACATGACACAGTAAAGGTACAGTTGTGTAAACAATAAACATTAAGCCGTAGCCGAACCGCAACAGGCTTTTATGCACATTATTGTATTTACTATTTGCAAAGTGGACTCCCGGTTTTAACCACTTTACATTTTTAGTAAACTAGTTAGCCCAAATGCATTGAGTGTCTGCAATTTATATACTAGTCGTAGGCATATGGTATCTTACACCATACAACATGAGTAGCTAAGGCACTGCCACCTGACCAAAGCAAAAGTCTCCAGTTAACCCTCAGAGCGCAGCGTGCAAGGTAATATTATCAGAGTGTTAAACTCCTATGAAAAGTTTCTACGTGGCCATGAGATATTCATTTATTTTTACTTGGTGTTTGAAACATATTACAATGGCACATTTTAAATCGAAAGACAGGAAGATATCGATTTCAGATTTATTTCCTTGACTATCAATGATTGACTTTTAAAACCGTTGATAGCTACGCATTTAATAACATTAGCTACGCAGACGACATGGTGCTGATGAGCGCGTCGGTTGGTGGTATGAGAAAGCTCATAGGTATTTGTAAAGGCTATGCTCATGAGCACGGCCGTAAATATAACTTTAAGAAGAGCGAATTTATTGTTTTTGAATCAGGAACCAAATTTCCGACAGACATACCTCTCGTTAGGTTGGCTGGTGTGGCCCTGAGGCAAGTGAAAGCACTAAAGTACCTTGGACACGTAGTGACCGATGAGTTGAAAGATGACGCCGATATTGAAGCTCCACGTTCAATATCGGTGTCATCTTTCAACTCAATGTGTGCTCTGTCAATAAGAGCGAATATGATAGCCCGCAGGTTTGCACATTGCTCATATTAAGTGCAAATTATACTCTTTCGTGCATTGTGTACTTCTTTTCACACGTGCAGCCTGTGCGTTAGATACACGCAACGAGCGCTAGACGCCCTTCGCGTTCAATATAATAACGCCTTCAGGGCGCTGTTGCGGCTGCCTCGCTTCTGCAGCGCGTCAGGGATCTTCGCTGAAGCACGCATTAAATGCTTCCACGCGAAGATGCGAAAAATAGCGGCCTCGATGGAGCGGCGGCTGCGGGCCAGCAGCAGCAGCCTCCTGGGTGTTGTTGCGGAACGGATGGACGGGCCATTTTGCCGACACTGGATATCGCTTCACGCTCCAGTGCCTAGTAATTATCATATTATTATTGACTAGCAATTATTATATTTACTAACATAGACAATAAATAATCATTCTTACTAACAAAAGTGGACTTGTAATTTTATTGTCTGAATAAATGAATTTGAAAAATTTAATAGCGATAACAATATTTAATCTTTAAACACTACCTACCAGGTTTTCGCAACTAAACGTCGCGCAAAAATAATATAATCACGACTTTATCCCAAACGGTGTAGTCAGAGGCAAGTGACTGTGCCGTCATGGTGAACGGAACACTCAGAAGCCCACTTTTCACCAATGGTATTAGAACCAAAAAATAGGTAAACCAATTTACCGTTTATTTTGTTTTCGTTGGTAACGATGTTGAGGCTTCCTCCAAGCCTGGAGGTAGGGCGGTTTAGGTGACAATAATACTGCTTACAAAGCCACCAATCGTAAAAAGCAAGCACTGAAGTCTATAAATTTAAAATATATTGAAAGATGGCGTCTAATTGCCTCCATTTCCGATTCATCCTATTTTAGGGGTTTCTTTCAGAGCAAGCAGCCGTCGATCACTTCCATTTGAATCAAATTGGGATTGCTTTGGTACGTTCAGTTAATCAATACTTTTTAATATAATTCCTAACGACCTTGCCTTTTTCTGATATATTGCCGACAAAAAACCAAAACTTGAACCTTTTTATCTTAATGCTAATATTTCTTGTGAACTAACTGCAAAGACACTATTCCGTGAATTTACTTATCAAACGAAACCACACTAGACCATTTACTAACAAAAAAAAATAGTTGTCAGTAAGTAAAAATACTTTAACTTACTCGTATCAGGTTAATTTTCCTTAAAATATAATTTTTACTAAAGCGGTGATATAAGAGTTACACATGAGACGGTAAATGCCGTCGACGTGTCGACATCTGCTGTCGACGTGTCGGCGGCTGCCGTCAACATGCCGTCGGCTGCCGTCGACATCTATCGTCGACGTGTCGACGGCTGTCATTTTTAGTAGTCCAAGAGCTAGGAAGCACACACCATGAGCTTAGCCGAAGAAATTGATTCTGAATTGCTTATTAGTGCTTACAAAAAGAACAATAATTAGGTACTCTAACTTATAAGATAACCGTAATTAAAGCCATTCAAAAGCAATGAAAAAATGTTTGGTCATTTTATGGTAACAGTGGATAGAGACCCGTTTTCTATTCAATATTATTCCTTAAAACTGGAACCACCGGACTTTATCCTTTGTCGACGACGACAGAGTCAAAGCAACGAGAGTGTTTCTTTAACGAAATCAATTTACACCTGGGAGGCTAGCCAAGAGCAACACGCCACGATGATTTCTGCAATAGAAATCGTATTGGGATGACATAAGCGCCAGTGACAGCTTATGTCATCCTCATACATTTGAACGATTTCTATTGTAAAAATCGTCGCGGCGTGTTGCTCTTGGCTAGCCCCCCTGGCTCCAGCACGTCTACCACGAGTTGCCACTTTAAATTTACATAATCGTTCGCGTAAAAAAATATATGGGGATTTGACATTGTCATGTCATGTCATGTGTCATCACAGTACAATTTTTTTCCGCGGACGATAACGTAAATTTAAAGTGGCAACTCGTGGTAGACGTACTGTACAAAATTGGCTTCGGCCTCTGCCGTTGACGTGTCGACGACTAATGCCGTTCGTGTGTGAGAGCGCTTAGACAGATTGCATTTTTTAAATAGGGGATCTCCCTTTATCTTTATGATAATCATAGCATTATGTCGAAAATCAACGTGTGGGCCCAAGAAGTCCAAAAATTTTAAATTAGCTCGGGTAATGTCTGGGATGCCTGAGCTAAGGCTTTTTATTTTTTGGACATGATTTATTTTATTTTGATGTTTTTAATGACTTTCGCCATTGCTGCTTTTGTTGTTTTTTGTTGCAAAGCACCTAAAATAAATACATAAATGTTATATTTTCTTTGGTAGTCATCGTCATATAATAGAGACGGCATGGTTCTGCCATAAAAGACAGATTGGTTTGTTACGCCCTTAGGACTTTACGAGGCACTCAATAATTTGTGGAAATGAAAGCGTATACACACTGCTCTAAATACACCCACACAAACATATTTCTTATATCTGAACATAACAGTGAAATCTAGAAATATAGTTTCGTAAGCGTATCGCGTTATAAATATTTATATTATATACCTTTGCTCAGCAGTGGTACAAAACAGGTTATCAAAAATAAGGCGCATCGCGTTATGAATAAAATGTTTCAGATTTCTCTCGGACATCTGAACATGGCCTTCGAACCTTGAAAAAAGTAAAAACAACACTATTTTATACTATGGGTGTCTAATAAAATTCATAAATGCATACTAAGGGTGCTTGAACACGAGCAGCACGTTCTCGACGACAAAGGCAACTGAGCAGCTACCTTAACAAGTCAACTGTAGTCAAAGCTGGATCAGTGGCAGCCATAGATAGGTGCGACAAGCTTTATGTGCAGGCATCGCCATTATTACTTTATCAATGTACCGCAGGAAAACAATAGATAAATACATATCTGACACCAAACTAAGCAGGGCTCGTACTATGGGCGCCAGAGACTAATAAACATACTTAAATATTCCTAAATACATACAATACATATTCATACATACATAAGTAGATAATAACAACCAGCCACACAACAAAGACAGATGTTCGTCATGGGTGGGGATCGAACCCACGACCTCCGGCGCTAAGGCAGGATCGCTGCAATTGCGCCAACAGGCCAGACAAAACAATATGAATACAATACTTTTAAACCTTGTATGTAGAGATCTGTTCCTTCAGAGGGAACTTCCACGGTGCTGTATATTATCCGTCAAACTAAAATAGAAGCAAGATTCGCTACGCAATGGTATTCTAACCGGTCTCTTCTTATTCGAAACGCGTAGCACCTTCGTAGTTCGTAATACAATGACCATTGTGACTAAGATAAACAAGTAGGGCTTTCTTATGTCGCCATAAAATGTCTCCTGCTGATTTTATCTCTGTTTACTCCGTAAACAGTCCATAAACTCAGTATTATGGTGATAGATTAAACCACACTTTGGTCACGTATAGGCTACAGTAACATTTCCTGAAAAGATTATTACCTAATAAAGTGTTTACAGTTATGCTGATTGATAACTTACGCAATGCCTTTGATATTGGTAATTAATTATTTTGGCTACTTAAATATAAGACACGTTTAAGTTCTCAGGCGAGAAAATAACACTGTTTTTATTAGATGCTATCAGTTTATCAATCTTGCTCATGTTGATATTCACCCTCTGAAGTATCTGTTTAAAGATCATTTAACGGCCTTAACATATTGTTACTTTTTATCACTTCGGGTTTATCAGACTATTTTTTTGTTACACACACAGTTTCAAAGTATGACTACGTCAGACATCTGTTAGATTTACAATGTCAATTGCCTAGAAGTCTAACACACGGATTAACGTACCCCCTTTATACCTTTTGACACTTTGGGCTTGTGCCCAGGGCCCCGCAATTCTGAGGGACTTCTCCGCTAAAATCACTTAGTAAAATATTTGACACTTTATGTCAAGAAGGCCTCATTGTCTTTTTGTGCCCAGGGCCCAAATAGGTTATAAACGGTCCTCTACGTCTACCACGAGTTGCCACTTTAAATTTACGTTATCGTTCGCGTAAAAAATTGTATTGGGATTTGACATGACGTGACTTGATAATGTCAAATCCCAGTACAAATTTTTACGCGAACGATTATGTAAATTTAAAGTGGCAACTCGTGGTAGACGTACTGGAGCCAGGGAGCCAATTTTTTACGTTACCTACGTGATCTTTCGCGTAAATAAATGTGTTGGGATTTGACATTGTCATGTCACGTCAAGTCAAATCCCAATACATTTTTTTACGCGAACAATAATATAAATTTAAAGTGGCAACTCGTGGTAGACGTACAGACTTGCATAGTTATGGGCTCTGTGAACTACTGACTGTTAATTATAGCACCGTTTAATCATTGTCAGTCCTGTCCTTTCAACAAGCTCGCTCCAGTTAGGTACCTCTTAATGGTTCAACCATTATAAAACTCACTACTTCTCTTTGTTTACTTTACTTTACTTGTTGAAAGATTAATGCTCACTTGCACTTACTAGGTACACACAAGCGGCAGGTTGTCGACTGCAGATGTTCTAATCAAGAGCAATACGCTTTTATCCTTTCGACACTTCAAATTAAAAAATGAAGTGGTACTGAAATGTAGTTTCAATCCTATGAGAAAATAATCCTAAAAAAATGTAATCGGATTTGACATTGTCAAGTCACGTCATGTCAAATCCCAATACAATTTTTTACGCGAACGATAATGTAAATTCAAAGTGGCAACTCGTGGTAGACATACTAGGCATAACTACAGCCGCCGCTGGCTGCTCGCTGCGTCAGCGTCAGATCACCACGCATGCAATGTCATAGGATTGAAACTACATTTGATGTCAGTACCACTTCATTTTTTAATTTGAAGTGTCGAAGCGATAATAGCGTATTGCTCTTGATTAGAACATCTGCAGTCGACAACCCTGCCGCTTGTGTGTACCTAGTCAGTACAAGTGAGCATTAATCTTTCAACAAAGAGAAGTAGTGAGTTTTATAATGGTTGAACCATCAAGAGGTACCTAGCTGGAGCGAGCTTGTTGAAAGAACAGGAATGACAATGATTAAACGGTGCTATAATTAACAGTCAGTAGTTCACAGAGCCCATAACTATGCAAGTCTGTACGTCTACCACGAGTTTCAACTTTACATTTATATTATCGTTCGCGTAAAAAATGTATTGGGATTTGACTTGACGTGACATGACAATGTCAAATCCCAACACATTTATTTACGCGAACGATAACGTACGTAACGTAAAAAATTGGCTCCCTGGCTCCAGTACGTCTACCACGAGTTGCCACTTTAAATTTGAAACTTGAAAAAATGTGTTGGGATTTGACATTGCCATGTTGCGTCAAGTCAAATCCCAATACATTTTTTTTTGCGAAAGATAATGTAAATTTAAAGTGGCAACTCTTGATAGACGTACTGATTGCTTTGTGCCACGTTTATAACTATCAAAGAGTTTGGCAGAGTTTCAACAAGAAATAAAATGAGTTCAAATGTCATAACTAGAAAATATATCTTTTAATCTCAAAAAATATTGATACTGTTGACAGATTCCCTTGAAGTCAGCATCCAGCCCATCGATACTGCATACAAATGAACATTTATATGGAATTATGAACGTACTTCGTACCAACATTACGATATAAAATAACTCGTTTAACTTTTACCTATTTAAAATGTGTACTTTCGCGTATGGGTACTATGTGTATTAAATAACTACTATTTAATTTAGACGCGTTATATTTTTGTAATTGCTGGTGGACCTGTTCGATCGGTTTTTAATCTGTAATTGGTTTGGATAAAAAATCGTCGCCGGCCGGCTAAAGTGTATTTATTTATCCGTAAAATTTGAAAATATAAAAGTGCGTTTGCTCATTCTATCTCCACTCTATCAAATTATCTTTTTGTTAATAGAGACAGAGCAATCTATTTAAGTTCTTGATTCCTAAAACTTTTCCGTTAGAATTATTTTGATGTAAATGAAAAACTAATTATCATTGATACTAAAATATTACGAAAGAACATTCTTGCTCTAGCTCTATGTTCGTTTGTTCTAAATGCACTTTCACAGATAACAATAACAAAAATACATATGACTTTCGTATAACTTTCTAAGCCTATTTTATTTTAGCCTTTGTAACAAGTTAGACGACCACCAAAATTAATAGCGAAATTCACAACTACCATTTAATTAACCGCCACGAGGCATGTAAACCCAAGTTTAGGAAGGGGCGGGTATCAACAGGTCTCGTTGTCATGGCGACCGCCGCTCTTACTGAGACTTATGGAGAATTTCCTCTAAATTATCTCGTCTCTTCTTTTTTATATAAATAGAACGATTGGATTCCACTCGATTGCTTCCCAACATACGGCCTGAAAGGCTTTACGGATATTTGTTTACCGTGGCGTGGGTAGTGGTGGCTTTTTTGTTGATCAAAAAATACAGTGAAAACCTTGTAGGTTAACCACAGAAAGTTAACTAATATAATAATAATAATAAAATATAATTTTATTTTCTCCACAGTATAACAACTTATTCTAATTATATTCTAGGTGTACAAATATATTGAAACCGTGCTATATTGTGAGACACTGGTGCCTGATGTAGGTTTATATCATGAGCTTGTGTTACAGGTCACCCGGGCCCCACCCTACTAGCCGGGAGTGCCTGCATTTTAACAAAAGCACAAGATTGTTATAAAAAAAAACGAATCTTAACTTAAAACAAAACAGTACTGCAGAACATAAGACGTGTAATTTGTGTTGAGTGTGATGAGTGAGTGTTATTTCATGAGTGTAGTGAATGTATAGGTATGAGGAATGTGGGGAGTGCATGTAAGAGAAGTTGTTGTTGAATGTTGAGTGTGTGTGTCAATTTGTAGATACCTATGCAAAATAGTTGAGGGTTAGAATTTAGAATTTGCATAGCAAGACAACTAAAAATAAATGACTGGAATTTCATTTTATCTAATGCGGATAAAAAGTTAAAGTTAAATCATAGAGAGAGATAACCGTCGCTTTTATAGCAAAAGTGAGATAGGTAAGTGGAACGCGTAACACATTCATAAAAAGTATTTTTGTAGGGTCTCTTTAAACTTGTTCTTCAACTTGTTTGGGCTAGGTAAGTCCAACTTCGAGAAAGAGATCTCTCGTCGAATCCAGCTCGGATGGGCAGCGTTCGGGAAGCTCCGGCATATATTTGCGTCCGAAATACCTCAGTGTCTCAAGACAAAAGTCTTTGACCAGTGTGTGTTGCCAGTAATGACCTATGGGAGTGAGACGTGGTCCCTTACTATGGGTCTCATAAGAAGGCTCAAGATCACCCAGCGAGCAATGGAGAGAGCGATGCTTGGTATTTCCCTGCTCGATCGAATCAGAAATGATGAAATCCGCAGGAGAACAAAAACAACCGACATCGCTCGAAGGATTGCATCGCTGAAGTGGCAGTGGGCGGGACACATAGCGCGGAGAACCGATGGCCGTTGGGGCGGAAAGGTTCTCGAATGGCGACCGCGTACCGGACGACGTTCCGTGGGCAGGCCCTCTACAAGGTGGACCGACGATCTGGTCAAGGCCGCGGGAAGCCGCTGGATGCGCACAGCGCAGGACCGATCGTTGTGGAGATCCTTGGGGGAGGCCTATGCCCAGCAGTGGGCGTCGTTCGGCTGAAATGATGATGATGATGAGGGTCTCTTTGCAGTTACTACTTTCACTTGTGTTATTATCTAATTAAGTTTGTATTTAGAAATATTTAAGTATGTTTATCAGTCTCTGACGCCCATATTACAATCTCTGCTTAGTTTGGTGATCTTGGTGTGAATTGTCGTAGATATTTATTTATA
The DNA here is from genome assembly GCA_947369235.1 of Udea olivalis. Taxonomy (NCBI): domain Eukaryota; kingdom Metazoa; phylum Arthropoda; class Insecta; order Lepidoptera; family Crambidae; genus Udea; species Udea olivalis. The sequence goes on from OX376342.1 coordinate 5,954,741, forward strand.
TTGTACCGGGACATTTGGTTTCAAATTTAACCATACGCTCAATTTAACTGATTAATTTCAAAGTTTCGCTAACGGTAACGTTATTGTGGGTTGATTGACGTGTTCTGCAAGTCTATTGCGATGTGGGTAGTGAATTGTTCCAACTGTTAAGTAAATTAACAAGAGAGTGGGTATTTCCAGAGTACCTACAATTTGCAAGGGACCAGAATTAACGTAGTTAAAGATGAGTTAGCTTGTGCCGGATGCGCAGGAACTTATATCATCGTTTATGTACGGAAATTAACCGTAAAAGAGCGCAATGTTTTTAGGGTTTCATAAACTTGAAAATCGACAGATTCCTTAGATAATCCGTAGACATCAAAGAACCCTCCAAGTAGTACAAATATTTTTCCTTGGACAAACAAAAAATATTTATTAGAATATCTGACGGTTATCAGGAGCTTTTATTTTTTGGATCTTCACATTATGTGTAGATAGTTTACATGATACGTGAAATCACCATTCAATTAAAATTTTAGTTATAATAACTAAATACTTATAAGTGAATTTTATTTTTAGCGATAACATGCCATTAATATCTATCCAAAGATAGAAACTAGAAAAATTCGGGCAGTACTCGAAACCGTGCCCTTTCATAATTCGGATCGGGGAGGATTTTTCTGGTTTCCATATTATTATACATAAAACGAAATATATTTCTAGTAGCGTAAAAACCACGCTGCTACTTATCGGAATCTCCTCAAGCCTTCTCTCACAGTGACAAGTGTCTCTCTCGATCGGCCTTCCACACTTCAATGGGATAGTTTCTGCTAATGTTAACATCAAATAGGTCAAGGAGAGATACCCGCTACCTTAACAAAGAAATACAATGTACGTACTGGGTAATCTGATGTTGCATAAAACTACAGACTACCAAGTTATTGTTAACATCAACGGACTCCACACTATCACAATACCTAACAATGTAATAGTGTGATTATCAAAAGTCCTACAAAAACGATATGGCATATTCAGTAAGTGATATAGAAACTATCAAAGTGAAAATAAAATTTATTCAAATAACTTTCATTACTGTTTTTCTATTATTAATTTACTTAAATTTAGTTCGTAATTATGAAGATACAATGGGGCTGGCAATATCGCTGTGATAAAAGCCCCAAACCAAATGAAGAGAGAAAAAAAACTTTCATTACAAAGTCACCAAATAAATTAGTCGAACAGTTAGTATTTTTTTTATGAAAACCTTAAATTAAAATTCAAGTGAATTAAAAAATGCAATTTTTATTTAGATAGTCACTACCTCGCCATATTGTAGTGAGTACTGAGTATGCCATATTGTTTTTAAAAATCACCCGGTATAAGCACCCGTATATTCTCCAGGACTTAAAATAATGACGCATAGAAGGAGAGTCGGGGCATCCGTTTTGATGCCACAAATATCAGGACGTCACGTTTGGATCTGAACTTACCGATGTTATTTTCTCGAGGTTAAAGCTTCTTTAAAATGTTTTTGTGCAGTAAATGGTTGCAACAACATAACATACACACGAGTAGTGTTCATGCATGTTATATACTGAAAATTGTGATTACATGTGTAATGAATTGTTCTTTTGACTATTTTTGACAGTTGATTTTGGCACAACAAATGGCGCGCCTTTTTGTCTATCTTATCCTTCTAGGTGTAATTATTCTGAGTTCCAGGACGTGTCTGTGTGTTCAAACTAAACAAACTTCTTGGAAGGGATGCTTCATGCCACTGACAAACTTGTGCAAGCAACTTTTCTCTTGGTTCTATAAAATTTTCAAAACAAAAGCTTTGCTTTTTGCTATACCTACTAGGTCTGTCAGATGCGAAATCAGGTAAAATTTTCAGGTAAAACTTTTGTTCTACGTTCACTCAAATCAAATCAAAACATAATGTGAAACGGAAGGTATTTTTTCGTATAGGATTTTCAACATATGCCTTTTTTAGACAGTTTTTGCTTACAAATTAATTCCATCCCGAAATATTATTTCTCTGGCATGAAATCTTCTCAGTGGCTTTTCAGTGTAGATAATAACTCCATGAGTGTGAGACGATTAAAGATACTGCCTGTCAAGACACAGCCCCTTTCGTAGCTGTTTAAGCCGATACGTGAGTGGGAAGCTCTATGGTATAGAATCTGTACCTCTAGGTATGTGGTGGTTTATCGACAGATAAACCGCATCGTCTTATAGTCGTTCCCTGAGCCAAGTCGGCGCGATTCGTTCTTTTACCTTTGAATATGCTTGCATGCCTGTCTTTCTCTATCCTAATAACGCAAAACACTATATTTATGACAAATACTGGGATCTCTAAGCGTTTACGCCGTTAATAAAGGCATCGTAATAGATAAAAAACTATGTTTTGATTAAAATTTTGCTTGCAATTTGCTATCTGCCCGACTTCAAACAGTGCAAAACATTTAGTAAAATTGTCGTATTGTCTTGAGAGCGTCGTGGCGGTTAAGCACTCCGACGCGGATCGCGGATCGTGTGGTCCCGAGTTCAAATCTGGCCAGAACCAAAACCTTTGTGTTAATTGTTTAATTTCCGACTGACTCTCCGGTGACGGAAAACATCGATAAAAAACCAAATCAACCCGGATAGCAGCGGAAGGCTCGCCACCTACTACGTTGGGTTCTAATACCATTGATAAAAAAATATGCTTTTGAGTGTTCCGTTCACCATGACGGCAACAGTGACTGGCCTCTGACTACCCCGTTAGGGATAAAGTCGTGATGGTATGTTATTTCTTATATCCACAGTTCCCAAACTCTATATAGATATTTAAATAAACCAGCAAACAAATCTGCCACAGATTATTTCCGAAAATTCTAAATCACCGAATCAGTATTCAGCAGCTTACTAAACAAAAGATAGACAATAATTTGATAGTTTGCCTTTTTCAGATGGGATGATCGGAAATATTTAAAAAAACCGTCAAATTGAGTTTGCAACCGACAAAATCACGACATCACAAAATGTTATTCGTAACATTCAAACTGAGATTCAATCACCATTTAATAAATACTGAACTAGCTGGTGAATGCTGGTGAACTAAAAGGCGGAGATGGTTATAAAATTCAGATGAATATCAATACCAATAACGAAGTGAAAACGGATCGTCGGATATTTATTTCCAGTAGTTTTTACATACCAACAAATGATATACGAAAATATTACACTTCACGCTCGTAGGAAGCTCGAATTATATGTGCTTTATTTTTAGCATTTCATGTACTTGAAATATCCTAAACATAACAACAGAATTAAATAGATTTATAAACTTTGAAATATCTAACATTAGATATTAGGTAGCTGCCATTTTGAAAAAGCAAAAGAGACTTGCAAGTCATTGAATGGCACAAAGCAGGTGAGGGGTCGCTCCTAACGTTCGCAAATTGGTGTATTTTGGTGTAAGCATACTCGGGCGATGTGCCCAAATGGTCTTAGGGAGACCAGCTAGAAAGCGAATTTCCACTAGTAGAGACAGAATTGCTGGGTATTTCCTCCTTCAAAGGCTCAGGTATGGCTATTCAACGGGAAAGCTCAGCATTTGTTATTGATTTGATATATTTATTTGTAGAACATGATATCAATGACATTACTCTAGTCCTTATAGGACTGTCTTTTCGATTTTGCCTTCATATTTAAGGCAAGTGACGAGCTAAAAGCAAAATGTAGGTGTAATCCAATTTCATATTGCAAAAGTAATCCTTTGTAAGTATTAAAGCGGTATGTGGCTAGACCCTGCAAGGAGTCCTAGTTATTTGAGCTGCTATCATAAGTTAAGTGCGCCAGACGCCTTTGCAGAGCAGTACTTAATAGAATATCGTTATACTGAGGTCGCGTCTCTGCTTTTTTATGAAAAAAATTGTATCCTTGGGAGATCTCGCTTCGTCTATTTTTCACTCTGGTTATGAAATCAGTTCAAGCGTTGCACAATTGAGTTTTTTGCAATAACGTAACGCGCCATCTATACTACATAAGGCACCACCATTTTGAACAATACTAAATACCTACAATTTGAATTTTACCCGAGCTTATTCGCAAGCTACAAAAATTCGCTTGGTCTATTTCATCAGGCATGTGGATTTTTAATTATTTTACCATTCCTATTAAAACTACACCAACTAAATAAACATTTAATGAAAAATTCCTCCAAATGAGCTTTCATTTGAACATTATGCCTTGGACTTATAGTGTGGTAGATTCACATTATGTATATTCACGATGTGTACTAATATTGTACTATTTTATTTACGTTTATTATTATTATTTCTATATACTTTTTTTGACATGTCATAAGTGCTTTGTACAAGCTTAAATGAATAAATGATTTTTTACTTTACTTTACTTTACTTACTTTACTTAACTTGAGAAATGTAATACGTAGGTAAAGTCTATATTTCTAACTAGGTTCATATTAAAATATGTATACCTACTTGAGAAATTTCTTTCAAAATTCAGTCAGGAAGTATATATCTCGTATACAGCGTCGTGGCCTAGGGGCTAAGCACCCCAACTCGGATCGTGGATCGTGTGGTCCTGAGTTCAAATCTTTCCAGAACCAAAATCTTTGTGTTCATTGTTAATTTGACGACACTATTGGCGTTGTGCGCTGTAGCACGGTTTCTCGCCTGGACTTCCTTAGTGTCTCGGGTTCGATTCCCGGTCGGGTCAATTCAGGAAACGATCTTCCCTGAATTGACTCGGGTCTGGGTGTGCTGGGAGACGCCCCTGGCTGATTTCCTTGTGTGGTACCTCGTAACACAGGGATATTAATCCCTACTTCGAGACCATTACAAGAGGTGTGATGTCTGGCGCATATTTATTTATTTATTTAATTTCCGACTAACTCTCCGGTGATGGAAAACATCGATAAAAAACCAAATGAACCCGGATAGCGGCGCAAGGCTCACCACCAACCACGTTAGGTTCTAATAACATTCGTGAAAAGTGGCCTCTGAGTGTTCCGTTCTCCATGACGGCAACAGGCACTTGCCTCTGACTACCCCGTTTGGGATATAGTCGTGATGGTATGTATGGATGATAATGCGAGTACGACCACACGCGGGATAAATAAACAATCCATGACAATGTGTTGTATGGCGCATATTGATTTATTTATATCCTTCCATGAACATTTAAATCTTTGACTAATATTCAAGAACATTTGGGATTCCTAGAATGATTTAGCTGTATCGCCTAGATTGGACAGATGATTCAATTCAATTCAATTCATTTATTCATTTACAATATACATTGTAATAATTAAGAAATGATAACAAAAATACAAAAAAAAATGTATTCAATACAAGTCAAAAAAGCACGTGCAATAACAAAATATTATGAATAAACTAGCATCAGAAAACCTATCGGCATATTAAATAATGTATATCTTGTGTCAGAGAATGATAAAAAATTAACTTATGTACTTATCGCACTTCTTCTTGTTTCAGTAGGCACTTAAAATAAGCAATAGAATTATCTCTCTGTCCACAGGATTGTTCCTAGGAAAGATAATAAGGAAAACTAGGTCACTAGTTTTTATTATGTCTATTCCCTAGACGTGATCCTGCACAATGCCTGGCTTGAAAGTTGGATTTAATTTTACTTATGTCCGCGAGAGCAATATGCATTTTGAGAGGAATAAAACCAGGTAGAAGAAGCTCTGTTTTTTTAAAAGAAGATAAAGATATATTTATTTACGTAAACATGTGGGCATAATACATGTAGATGCATTTGGATGTTTTATGATTTTATGTAGCAACATGTTCTGCCGCTAGTGGCGTGTAAAAATTAAGTGAAATATTAATTAGACAGTAAATTGAAATGACATAATTATATTGAACGTTATTAATAATCCTTAACAAATCTTAGCGCATGCACTAGTGTCAAAAGTATATAATACATAATGTCTTATGAATAATCTCACTATAAGAACAGTTTGAATCTTCGATAGGAAAATCGTTTACTAATGCCGTTTAAAACTTTATATTGTGTGTGTAATATATCTTTGGAATAAAATAGAATAGAAAAAAGTTTATTCGGTACCAATAATATACAAGAAACAAAAAAAAACATACATTCGACAGCAAAACAAAAATACACTCTGAATCTTAACATAATTGACAAAGGTAGAAGTTTGTACACAAATTACAGTTTTTACATATAATTAAAAGGGCAGCCAAAACACAGGCGAACTTATATCTTCTTATTCTTATATAATGTGTATAGATATATTTAATAAATTGCCAGACTATTTTAAAGACATGAATATATATAAATTTAAAACAAATATTAAAACATGGCTATTGGATAAATGTTACTATAGTATAAAAGATTTTTCACAAGATAATAGTACTTAGATAGATTATATTTAGTATTCAATTACATAGCAGTCAAATAATTAGTGTTTACAGCTTTGTTTAGTGTGTTCTAATAATAGAAATGTGAATTCATCTGAAAAGGTAAAATTTGGCGATTATACTTTAAAAGCAAATGTATCCGCTAACAATGTACCCAAATTTATGTTCACAATAAAGTTCATTTCTCATTTCATTTCATTTCATTTCATTTCATTTAAAGAGAGATTTTCTTGCAGCAAACCATGGTGCCAGAAAAAAACATAAAATAAAAATAAATAAATAAAATAAATATCTGGGACAAATTGCACCAAGATAGTTTGACCCCAAACTAAGCAGAGCTTGTATTATGGGTATCAGAGACTGATAAACATACTAAAATATGTCTCAATATATACTTAAATAAATAATAACAGCCAGACACACAACAAACTTAAATGTTCTTCATATAAATGTTTGTCATGGGTGGGGATCGACCCCGCGACCTCTAGTGGTAAAGACAGGATTGCTACCATTGCACCAACTGGCCAGTCACAAAACAGGCAGTGATAGAGATGTCTACAAAAAACTTTAAAGGTCATGTTCCTATAAATAGACAAGCTTAGTTACAAATGTATATTTAATATAAATATAAAATATTTAAATATCCAACCAAAAGAATAATAAACATATTAAAGTAATATTAATGATAAATAATTGGATGATCCAACGCAATTTTTAACAATCGTTTGAAGGAACCCACAGTACTACAAACACCGAGAAAAAAACAGGGCAACCCGGATAACGGCGGGAGGCCATCATCTACCACGTTGGGTTCTAATATGCTTGATGAAAAGTGGGATACTGAGTGTTACGTTCACCATGGCGGCAACAGTCAACTTGCCTCTGAATACCCCGTTTGGGATATAGTCGTGATTGTAACTTCAACAGTATCACACATGTAAAAAATATGAACTAGGTGTATATTATCCGGGTCGGGTTTCATCGTCGACATCAAGTCGTCACTGTGATGCAAGCATTATCTCACTAATATTATAAATGCGAAAGTTTGTGAGAATGTATGTTTGTTACTCTTTCACGCATAAACTACTGAACGGATTTGAATGAAACTTTACAGTAATACAGCTTATACATCAGAATAACACATGGGCTACAATATTTAAAGATTTTATGTAATTTGGCCATTGTATATAACGATAACGAAGGCGAAGCCGCGGGCGGAGCCGCGGGCGGAAAGCTAGTGACTTAATAAATAAGTCACTACTGGCTCTGGAATTTGCCCCTGGAATTCTCCAAGCCACAAAGACATACTTACTTACGTATAAGATTTTAAAAGAATAAAGATTTATTTCAGTCTATTGTCATCACAGACTGAAATAAGTCCAAGAAATTTAAGCTATTACAATGAAAATACTAAAGTAGGCCAGTTTTAAAGAACAAAGATCTAAAAACCAACGTGTTAGGTACAACTTCACAAAAGACCACCTCACTAATCAAATTGACATATAGACTGAAATATGTTCAATAAATTTAAAGACACAGATACAGAACGAACTTAAAAGGGTTCCCAACAGATCACTAAACTTTAATACTGCAATAAATTCATTTAATTCAACGACCACTCACAACGCAGCCTGTTATAATTGAATACATTTTGAAAGAGCTCTACATTTAAAAATAATGCTCAGATAAAAAATAATTCACTCAAACATGTTGGTGAGACGCAGTAGGAATTCACAGGTTAAGTGATTCATTAAGAAATATAAAACCTGAAAGCATTTCGAAACTGATTGTAATTTATTACATATTTACTGAGCCAGTATTTAACAGCTACTTATTTTTATTATCTTTAGCAAATTTAAAGTGAAAGGTTACTTTGGTGTTCTGAAAAGATTTTGTCTCGAAGTAAACCAGCAAGCTTTAAGATAATTGATTTAATCAAAACTTGTCTCCGGAATGCTGGAAGAAATTTTCTTGTCATTTTGTCAAACGAAATTTCATTAAAACAAGAAAACTTTAAGTCTGGAATAGAGCACCTACGTTTAGACAAAAAGTATTGTTGAAAGTTAAATGTTAATACCTATTCTTTTAGCTGGTTATCGGACAACTCTTTCACCGTGAGTAAATACGTTTTCAGAAAAACCATTTGTGAATATTTTTTGACGTCACATATTTATCAATTACCTGTCGCGCCCGGCTACGATCGCCGGCAATCATAACAATAGGTTTTCAATTGTGTCTGGTTTGTCCGTACTTGACAGTTTAAATCGGCTAAGGAATTACATATTTTCATAGCATCGTTTCTACCTAAAGTCGATATCACATAAAAAAAAGTTAAATACCCAACTGTCAGCATTGCAAATAGTGAACAAATACAATGTTTGAAGGCGTTTTGCATTTGGTATAACTGTTCCACTTGGTCTGCAGCCTTAGTGGTCTTAAGTAAGCACATTCGATTAGGCACTCCGTAATCTCAGCTAGCAGCAAATTGAATTATGGTTCCAAGATGGTCCCTTTGTGGCCAACGGCTGAAAGGCCTACTTACTTACATGGAATATAAACTGTTTCCATTTCATTTTCTCATATTAGGAAACAAATTTACTTATGACTTGAGAATATTACGGCATAACACACACAATGAGTATTATTTAATCGAAACTTTTTCTGGATTCGCTTTTTTTTAATTTGGGTTAGGGTGTCGCAAAGGGGGTGCAGGGACTTAGAAAAATTTGCTTAGCCATTAAAAGACATAATTTTGGTTAGGTTAGGCTAACCTAACCTAACCGAAATTATGAGGTTAGGTTAGCCTTTTTTTTTTATTTATTAACGTGGGGAAATTCTCATGGATACCTCGCCGCCCGGGGGAACGACGAGGTTATGTCGGACTTCTACCGACTAAAACCCCACGGTACTCGACCTCAACACTTCAGCGGCGAGGCGGGGTCCCTAAAAAGTTTCACAACGCCCCGCCGCCAGTGCCTACCCGTATTGGGGCCCCCTCCAGCCGACCCCCCAATGAAGGGGGGAGGCCACGGAAGTACCTGGAGCACACAGGTACTTCCGCCGTCGCGGTGAAAGCCGTGCATTGCGGGCAAAAGCACCCCCGTACTCAAGCCCGCTGGCTCCCACCGTACGCGGACCCTACTAGGTCCGCAACCACGATCCACCTAAAAGGTGGATCCGCTGCCACATCTGGCGGTGCGGCCCCGCCGAGCCGCAGTGCACAGGGGGGGCCAGCCGCGGATCACTGACCCCCTCCAAACGGTTGTGCACCGCGGCTCCCACCTCGCGCCCTAAGGCGCTGCGCCCGTGGGCGCCCCTTTGGGCGGGCAGTGGTAGCACCATACCACCACCACGCCCGGCGGCAGGCAATGGGTGGGTGGGAAGTCCACCGCATTGCCATGCCTGAGCCCTCTTAGCTTCCCGGTGGTTCCACCTACCACCAGTACTAAGCCCCCCCGCCACGACAAGGCGAAGGCTCATGGGGGGGAGGTTAGGTTAGCCTAACCTAACCGAAATTATGTCTTTTAATGGCTAGTTCTAAAACTGCGACCTAGAAACGCACGAGCCGAGCGACCGAAGCGAGCGTGCCGCGACAGCGGCCGGCGAGTGGCAGAAAAGAAGGACCTTAATTTACAACAGAAACCTCTATTATATAAATCAACCAACACCAAACACAAAAGACAATATTTTTAACCAGCTGCTATTTGGCTTTATTATTTATTTTGATGTATCTTTTATAGTATAATCACAGTCTATAAATGGTATCAGTGAACAAAATTCCATGAAATGCATTTAGTTGTTTTCAAGTAACGCTAAAACACAAATAGAGAGACACTCTTTTCTAAAAATGATTATTTTGTGGTCACTTTTTTATTATGAGTATTTAAACATTATATCGTGACTTTTGATATACATTTAAAGTAATCATCGCGCTATCTGGGCACTCTATTTCAAAGAGAGTTTCTTTGCGCGATCAACCTAGAATTATACTCAGTCACTCACTCTGATAGAAAACATCCCGCATTATACTCACCTGTAAATAGAATCAAAACAAATAATCGGTATTTGAATAAGCTTCACGTTCCTTTCACCAAAATGGCATTAGTTGCGTCTAGCCTTCACATCATGACAATAACAATTTACAATCACATACCTGAAAGACGCTATGCAATTTAATAAACAACTAAAAATACTATTGATAAATGTTACTATATTTTGACAGATTTTTTTAAATTTGGATAAGTTTTTTGTTTTTATATTTAATATAACGACTATGGGAAAGCCTACCGAACCTATATCAAAATATTTTGACAGATTTTTTTAATGATAGAATTGGATAAGTTTGTTATAATAAATATAACTTAGTAAAGTGCAAGTACAAGTAGGTACGCGCTGACCTCAATATGCATCGCCCAGCAACGCAGCGGACACGAGGCGCCCGGCGGTCGCAACATGAGCGCCAATGCTGACTCCGCAGTTGATTGTCGTCATCGCGCTCTAGTTTACCGGATACGAACATTATTAGCAATAATTATTTGACGCACTTCTGTTCTAATATCGACCAGAGCTAGACCTAAGTGTTATTGTAATAATTACCTTATAATTAAATTAGTAATAAAATCATTTTGGTTTTTCTTGGGTCCTCCGGCTGTGACTTCCGTAATTGGCGCAGTCGGTAGGATACTCAAGGCGTCTTGAGGTAGCTTAGATAGGGTTATTCTCACATCGAATTCCGTGTCGAATAAATCGCTACCGCCGCGAGCGATCGCGCGTCGTCCGAGTATCCTGCAAAGAACCTGGAGTCCCGGCTGGAGGAGAAATCAAGACATCGATCCCAGAAGTACCAGAATATGCAGTTTATGTAAGTACACTGAAACCAATTCTGTGTTGCTTCCTTTATTCCTTTAGTTTATCTTAATTGCAACCATTTTTTATCCTAAGCAAATTACTCCTAAAGGGCCTGCGCGTAGTAGAGAAGCCCGTAGGCTCGATTTAGATACGAATAGGGATATAAGTTTAGATTTAGACAGTTCATTTGTAAGTTTGGACGATTCCTTAAGATCTGAGTATCCAGAATCCTCCAAGATGGTCGACGTAATCGATAGTGGATTCTCCGCAAGAGTTATACGATCGTGGTGTCAATTTATACAGCACAATCATGACCTATGTCACGTTACACGAAACCATAGAGACGACTATTGAGGCTAAACGGTCACTTTATAGAAAATTAACTATGCAAGCTTATGTTCGCGGATTAAAAGAGCCTCTTGGATCTCGCATACGATGCATGCGTCCTGATAGTGTTGAAAAAGCGCTTGAATTTGTTCAAGAGGAATTGAATGTCATGTACCTTATTAACCGTAATGAGTCAATTGATAAAAGGTCACATGGGCCCCAGTTATCGAAACCGGTGACTATGGCCCCAATAGCTATGCCTGCGTACAAACCATTCAATTTCCCTTCACAACCAATGCCAATGTCTAACCCAAAATTTTCTCAACAGCCATGGAGACCTAATATTTTTAATAATACGCCCGCTCAGTATAGGCCTATAGGTATGCCGACGCGTACGCAACAGATCTTCCGTGCGCATCCGCCTAGTTATAATCCGAATCAGAATAGGTTCCAAATGCCACAAAGAAATTCTTTTAACACAGGCCTAAGCCTATGAGTGGCGTTAGCCACTATGTTGTAAAAGAGAGACCACCGATGGGTCAGCCACCTGGTCATGATTGGCGAAGGCAAGGAAACCCTCCGCCGTCTAATTATTTTAAAACTAGGGAAATGAATATGAATGAATGTGCTAGCAACTACTGTTATAACTATCCAGATTATCATAATTATATTAAACCCGAAGATTATTACTAAGCGGAAGATGATGATACTTATTAAAATTATAATGCAGAGCCGACTCATTATGAGTTATCCTAAGAGATGCCTTTAGCACCTTGCGATAGCCCTGAACCAAGTGCCAGCTCTGCTGCAGAACAGGATTTTACCAAGCGCGGGAAATCCGACAAGTCAAAATAGAATTAAATTTGCATTCACAAAGACAGCTACCATTCATTCAAATCTCAGATCCGCCCTTGAAATTCCTGATAGATACCGGGGCGAATCAGTCGTTTATAAGCCCGGAAGCCGTAGATAGATATTTTAGTAACGTACCTTTAAACTTAGATCCTTTTGAAGTTACAAATGTTCACGCTACTACACGTAATAACTACTCCATTACCTTACCTTGTTTTAATGAATTTCAAGAATCAGATAGTATTAAATTATTCGTTTATAAATTTCACGAATTTTTTGATGGCCTTATCGGACTAGATTCATTAGAACCTTGGGAAGCTAAAATCGATCTTAAAGATAAAAAATTAATAACTCGTAACTCTGCTAATACTATCCGTATGTACAATTCGCGGAACGTTAATTTATATGAAGATGTTATCCCCGCAAACACAACGAAATTAGTTAGAGTCCCTATAAACTTACATGATGGTGATGCCCTTATTAACGAGCAAATAATATCTAACTGCGTTATCAATGATTGCCTAACAACTGTTCAAAATAACCGAGGCTACATTGAGATTACAAATCCCACTTCACATGACTTAATATTTTCCATGGACCGTGCCGTTCAAGCCGAGACTTATAATATTCAGTGCACGCGTACTAAACAACTAAAGCCGCGAGAACAAGACGTACTTTCACGTTTACGCACAGGTCATTTATATGTCGAGGAGCGCACTAACTTAGAGGCCTTATGCCAGAAATATGCTGACATTTTCTATATTGATGGTGAAGCTTTGACCTTCACGAATAAAATCAAGCATCGTATTAAAACCAAGGATGAAATGCCCGTTTATACGAAAAGTTATCGCTATCCTTACATTCACCGCGAGGAAGTTAAAGATCAGATAGGCAAAATGTTAAGTCAAGGCATCATTCAACCATCAGAATCTGCCTGGAGCTCTCCCATTTGGATAGTACCTAAGAAGGCCGATGCCTCAGGGAAAACTAAATGGCGTCTCGTCGTAGATTTTCGTAAATTAAACGAAAAGACTTATGATGACAAATATCCGATACCTAACATCAATGACATCTTAGATAAGTTAGGGAATTGCCAATATTTCTCAACCCTCGACCTGGCCAGTGGATTCTACCAGGTAGAAATGGAGCCCGAGGATATTCCTAAGACGGCATTCAACGTAGAGAACGGACATTACGAATTTTTACGTATGCCGATGGGTTTGAAGAATTCTCCATCTACTTTTCAACGAGTGATGGACAACGTCCTCAGAGGGCTTCAGAACGTAGTTTGCCTAGTATATTTGGACGATATAGTAGTCTTCAGTACCTCCCTTCAGGAGCACATCATCAACCTTGAAAAGGTCTTCACCAGATTAAGAGAATCCAACTTCAAAGTCCAGATGGACAAATCAGAATTTCTTAAGTTAGAAACTGCCTATTTAGGCCACATAATCACTAGAGATGGTATCAAACCTAACCCCGATAAAATTTCAGCTATTCAGAAATATCTTATTCCTAGGACACCGAAGGAAATCAAACGATTTTTAGGGCTGGTAGGTTATTATAGGAAATTCATTCCGGACTTTGCGCGTGTAACTAAGCCATTCACACAGTGTTTGAAAAAAGGTAGGAAAGTCATTTTAAATTCAGAATACACAAATTGTTTCGAAAAGTGCAAACAGCTCTTAACTAATGATCCCATCCTACAATACCCAGACTTCACCAAAGATTTCCTATTGACAACAGATGCTTCTAACGTAGCCTTAGGCGCTATTTTATCCCAAGGTCCCGAAGATGCAGATAAACCAGTTTGCTTTGCATCTCGTACTCTTAACGAAAGCGAAATTAACTATAACACGATTGAAAAAGAACTTCTCGCTATTGTTTGGGCCACAAAATATTTTAGACCTTATCTGTACGGCCGTAAATTCAAGATAAAGACAGATCATAAGCCACTTCAATGGGTTATGGATATGAAAGAGCCAAATTCTCGCCTCACGAGATGGAAATTAAAGCTTTCTGAATACACATTCGATATAAAATATAAAAATGGCAAAGCTAACACTAACGCAGATGCCCTCTCACGCATAGAAATCCATAACGAAGAGACCGATTCAATGATTGCTAACGCATCGGAACGTCCACCTTCTGTAGCTGATTCATCTACAGCTACAGCTCACACCAGTAAGGAAAATCCTATACTAGAAGTACCGATAGTAGATGAGCCGTTAAACAAGTTTCACAGGCAAATCTGTATAACCGTGGTCGGAGATATAAAGAAACGACCCACAGCATCCAAGCCGTTTGATACTCACACTAGAACCGTAGTTCAGGTATCTCGAACCGATCTCGAGAATGACGTAATAAACGTTATTAAGGAGTACGTTAACCCCAAGGTTAAAACTGCCTTACTTATAAACCCTCCGTTAGCCATGTATGACATAGTCTCAATTATTCAAAGTAGATTTAAAAATTCGGCAATGAATTTAGTATTAGCCAAGGTTGAGGTCGAAAACATAAAAGATTATCTAAGGCAGCAGGAGATTATCAACCATTATCACGAAGGTAAGACTAACCACCGCGGGATAAATGTATGCTATCTTGCTCTTTCGCGACGTTACTACTGGCCTAAGATGAAAGATCAAATCACTAAGACCATCAATGACTGTATTATTTATGGTCAAGCCAAATACGATCGTAATCCAGTTAAACCACAGTTTAATGTTGTGCCCCCTGCTACTAAGCCATTCGAAACTGTACACATTGATTTACTCAGCATCCAAAACGAAAAGTATCTAACTATCGTGGATGTGTTCTCTAAGTACGCACAAGCTTATCATATCCGTGATGGTACCGCCATCAGCATCCTACAATCGCTCTTAAAGTTCTGCACACATCACGGCTTACCTCTAACTATTGTCTCAGATAACGGTACTGAGTTTACGAATCAGTTGTTTAGCGAATTCGTTAATTTACATAAAGTCAACCATCATAGAACGTTACCGCACTCACCAAACGATAATGGCATAGTCGAGAGATTACATTCGACGCTTTTAGAGCACTTACGAATTCTAAAACTACGCCATAAGAACGAAGATGCAGTTAATCTCATGCCTTATGCAATTTTAGCTTACAATAGTTCAGTCCATAGCTTTACGAAATGTAGGCCATATGACATAATAACTGGTCACTTCGACCCACGAGATCCTTTTGATGTAGATATGGCAAAACATCTAATGCAACAGTATGTACAGAATCATAGAGATCAGATGCGTATAGTTTATGAAGCCATTGGTGAATCTAGTCTCGCTAACCAAAAAGGAGGCTGAGATCGAGTATCAACCTCATCAACGCATCTTTGTTAAGAACCCTTTAGCAAGTCGTCAAAAGTTAACGCCCAGATACACTCATGATACGGTTCTGGCGGACTTACCCATTCATATTTATACCTCGCGAAAACGCGGTCCCGTTGCTAAGAATCGTCTTAAGAGAATACCAAAAAGTGCCCAATTGTTACAGGGTGCTACTGGTCCTGACTGCTCCTTTGATAGCATCCCAAGGGATGAATCAGGAGATAACACTTGAGAGCCTCGGCGATGGCCCTGGACTTCTACCCTTTCGACTTGGCGCAACAAAGCTGACTTCGCATTATCATACGTTTCTACAGTTTATTGAACTGAAAGATATAGATAATAAGATCTATCAATTACAGAATCAGTTATTAGAATTTAAGCAAAGATTAGACAATGATACTTACGGGCTATATGAACTTCAAATTGAATACTTATCTAGTAAAATACTTAAGGTTATTAGTCATTTAAACACACTACAACCGCGTCGTACAAAGAGAGGTCTTATCGATGGTTTTGGCTCAATAATCAAGAGTGTTACTGGCAATTTAGACAGTTCAGATGCTGTGAGATATGACAATGCAATCAAAATCCTGCAGAGTAATAATAACGAAATTGTTAAAGAATTTAATAACCATATAAGTCTAAGTAAAGAGTGGATGGTCCAGCATTCTAACGTAATAGATAAATTAGTTGAAAATCTAATTAAGATAAATGAAACATTGCAACTTATCCTAGATAGTCAAGCTCACAAAGAGTCTAGCCTCTTAAAGTATGCTAAATTTGCCCAGCATCTCGTCATAATAACCGAAAATATAGACGAGGTCTTAGTAGAATTAGTTAGGATAGAAAACATACTAGCTTTCATCCATACTTCGACTACACATCATTCTATGATAAGCGTAGATATCTTAAATCATATGATTCAAAGATTAGTTAAGATTTACAGTAAAGAGCGAGTATTAGAATTAGAACTTAGAGAATACTATGATATAATTAAGCCAGGTTATTACTATTCTGATAAGCAGATAGTTATTATTTTTAAAATACCTATATTCACTAAAGATAGTTATGAACTCTATAGATTATCAGTAGCTCCTAATAAGTATAAGCAGGCCCTCGTCCCTCCTTATTCCTTAATAGCAACAAACAGGAAAGGTTACATGTACATAGAGGCTGAATGCCCGAAGTACAATAACTGGTACATCTGCGGAGAGAAGATGGAGCACCAGCTACGTCAAGATCCAGACTGCATCCAGAATCTTATCACAAATCAATACATTGATAAGACCTGCGAGATTGCTACAGTCACCCTGTCAAGAATCGCCATGGAAGAACTGGACGAGAAACACTATGTAGTATCCTTCCCCAACGCTACGAGGATACACACTATATGTGGAAAAGAAGATTACGATGTCCTCAACGGCACCTACCTGGCAACCATTCCTGTGGACTGTTTCTTGTATACGCCTGAATTCACGATCACCAACACCAACGACCGAGTCGAAGGACAGCCTCTGAAAATAATGAAGCTTACCTACGAAATGGACACGCTACAAGAAGATATTCCGCACCTGCATCTTAATTCGATCGACTTAAGAAGACTGCACGACGTTCAGCAGAGAGTTACAACGCAGCCCGCTTTGCAGTTAAACCATGGACCTTCGGACTACGTGATATATCATACTACGATCCCGATATACTTCGTACTATTAAGTACACTTGCAGTTATCATCGCTCTAATGGTGAAACGCTACGAGATGTTTCAATGCAGATCAGAAACATTAACTCCTAAGGATAAAACCTATGAAGACCCCGAGAGTGCTGAAACAAAGAAGCAGCATCCATCACTATTTTCTCAGCTCAATATTTGAAAATAGCTGATGATCTGATGGGGGAGGTGTTATAATAAATATAACTTAGTAAAGTGCAAGTACAAGTAGGTACGCGCTGACCTCAATATGCATCGCCCAGCAACGCAGCGACGAGGCGCCCGGCGGTCGCAACATGAGCGCCAATGCTGACTCCGCAGTTGATTGTCGTCATCGCGCTCTAGTTTACCGGATACGAACATTATTAGCAATAATTATTTGACGCACTTCTGTTCTAATATCGACCAGAGCTAGACCTAAGTTTTATTGTAAAAATTACCTTATAATTAAATTAGTAATAAAATCATTTTGGTTTTTTTTGGGTCCACCGGCTGTGACTTCCGTAATTAGTTTCTTGTATTTACATATATTTAATTTAACGACTATGGGAGAGTACTTGGCGATGATTATTTTCTTTTCTTTCTTTTTTGTAATGTTTAATTTTAATAATGCGATGTATGTAAATGTATGCAATTATTCTGAGATTGAACTAGTTAAATATTTAAAATTGTAAATAATAGGTTGGGAAAAAAGTTTCTTCGCATTATTTAAGAAAATTCTAAAAAAAATTATATAGTTTATTTACATTTAACTAAAGTATGAAGGTGCCATTTTGTTCGATAAATTTTTGCCATCTTGTAGGTAGTAGGGACATGATCCCATTGCTATAGGAATTTTAAGGCAAATCAAAATACAGCGACAAGTGGTTTTGGCAGTCCTCTCGTGATGTTAACCTGACACTGCCTAAATAATTCTGAAGAGACCGAAACAGGTGGAAATCTGAAGGTGCTAGGTCTGGACAATACGGCGAAAGCATTCACACCTCCCAGCCAAACTCTCTTAATTTTTGCTGAGTGGCTAAAGATGTGTGAGATATATTATTATATATATATTATCATGATGAAAAACCACGCCCTTTCTGTTGATTAATTCCGACCGCTCTCTCTCAACTTCTTGCTTTAATCTCATTAGTTGTTCGCAGTAGAGTTCAGAATCGATGGTTCTGCCTGGTGGTAACAGCTCATAATGAATAATGCCCTTCCGGTCCCACCACACACACAGCATCACCTTGTTGCGAGTTAACCCGGGTTTTGCCACAGTCTGTGAAGCCTGACCGGCCTTGACCACGACCTTTTAGCACGTTCTTGTCGTACGTGATCCGCTTTTCATTACCAGTTATCAGCTTCTTCAAAAATGGTTCGGTTTTATTACGTCGTAATAAAGAATCACAAATGAGTACACGGTTCATTAGGTTTCTTTCAGTGAGCTCGTGAGGTACCCAAGTATCGAGCTTTTTTGTGTACCCAGTTTTTTTCAAATGCGCCAAAACTGTTTTGTGGTCACTTTCCAGTTCTTCAGCTACGTCGTAACTACTGATATGCCGATCTTGCTCCACTTTTTCAAAAATGGCATTCATTTTATCCGTAATAGGGCGACCAGAGCGACGTGCATCTTTGACATGAAAAATTCCGGATTGAAAACGCTTAAACCAAATTTGTGCTACTCTCACTGACACTGTACTAGGTCCATAAACAACGCAATTTTTTTTCGAAAAAAATGTATTTTGTATCGAATTTCTTCATTAGATTCACTCATCTTGACAGTAAGAAAAACAAATGAAAATCACACATTTTCCTAATTTGAATTTGGAATTATTTTCTTTAAAATTTAAACTTTTAATGATACTTTTAATGAAAACCAGCCAGATAAAAATAGTATAGCCAAAGTGATTTCATTACAAGTTCATACATACTATATGCGAAAAGACTTTTTCCCCAACCTAATATTATTCAAATTGTGTCGAAACCCTCTGCGCTGACTTGCTATGCCCTTGCAGGGCGTCACATGTATACCTGGCTGATTCTTATAACATCTCGAAAAAGTAATGTGAAATGCAATAAATAAATAAATAAATAAAAACCCAACCTTTCTATTTAAATATTCATTTAACTTTTAAATATGATATTGCTCATTACAGAATTCTTATTCTGCGTATTACTGACTTTCAATCATGCTTTAAGAGTGCGGTAATTGGGCTTAAGTCGACTGAAGCACTATTAAGTCTCGACGCTGGACACACAATAGACGTTCCTTTTGTGCGCGACTGTTCTCTGAAACGTGTCCGTCCGGCTACTCTTTTATATGGAACTGTACTTTTTTCATAGAACCCCATGTTGGGTAAAAAGATTATTCCGACTAAAAAAGATGAGTATAGCAAACAAACGCTAGGGGATTCCCGCGAGAGATCAGTCTAGGTTGGCTAGACCGATCGGATATATCAGGGCCTCGTGTGTGAATTATAATGTTGACCCTTCACCGAAAATATTCTACTAACTTGAAAACTAACATTCGCAAGAAACATGATTTGTTATTTCACCACTATACAATCGTATCCCAGGTGTTTCAGGGGTAGTGTGTTTTGCGATTTTTCCTAACATAGCCCGGGTTTCTGATCATAGACACTCATTTACCAAGCGGGGTGATTATTTGTGTGTGTTGCATTTTTGTAAGATTTTCGTGATTATTTCATTGAAATGAAATAAAGATTAAATTTTTACTCTATTATTGTGTGCATAATACTATTTAAAAACACATTCAATTGTCTAAAATAAGTAGTCTCCAAATATTTGCTTAATTAAATAAAAAACCGTTATATTTAAATTATTAGATACTTAAAAATTTACTGTACCAACCAGTTAAAGTTATAATTATGAAATTAAAAGGTGCATTCGATAATAGAGAGATAATTTATACTTAATTTGAATTCAGCTAAATAATCATGAAAACCTTAAAAACGTAAACGTCGCATACGTCAAACCCTCTTAAAACAATACCTTGAATACCCATCGATTGTAGCAATGACTCGATTTCAAGTATGGAGATCTTTGCCCTGCAGCAGTACAGCATTACTTTATTTCATCTTACAACTAACAGAGCCAATGTGTCATTCCATGTATGTAATACAAAAGTAAATAAAATATTATGTATCAACACGTAACTCTAAATTGCCAATGTATTTCACATTACGAAATTAATTTTGTCAAAGCTTGTCAATGCCTTCTTAAACGAGCAGCTATCACAAAGGAAACTCCAGGATTTTATACATTCATTGGAAAATAACATTTAATGAATAAACTTAATTTTTATAAAGAATAGATAAAATAGCTACGAAACAAATAGCCTATTAACTACATTTAATTAATTTTTAGAATCTATAATTCTTTGGAACACAATCTCACCTACCGTAAGTTTACGCCGAGAATAGTCGCTGGCGTCTGTAAAAAAGTATTTGCATGGGATTTCGAAGGATGAGCGTCACCTTGGACAGGAATGAACCTGAAAATGACATACAAGTTGCTGTAGTTAACGAGGTTTACGTCACATGAACTCATGGCAGAGGTACAGCAGTTCAGAATAAATGCCATTTTTAGTTTTATTTCTAAGCAACATTTTTGTAACGGCTCTAGAGCCGTTTATACCAAAGTCACATACAAAAACGTCAACGCAGACGTAAACTTATGGTAAGAACTAGCTTTCCGCCCGCGGCTTCGTCCGCGTTATTGTATATATCATGGCCAAATTACATAACATCTTTATAAATTGTAGCCTGTGTTTTTTGATGTATTAGCTATATTACTGTAAAGTTTCATCTAAATCCGTGCAGTAGTTTTTGCGTGAAAGAGTAACAAACATACACACACATACATACATACATACATCCTCACAAACTTTCGCATTTATAATTTTGGAAGCTTAGAATAATTACACCTAGAAGGCGCGCCATTTGTGATGCCAAAATTAACTGTCAAAATAACAATTCGTTACACATGTAATCACAATTTTCAGTATTTAACATGTATGAATACTACTTGTGCTTCTCTGTTATGTTGTTGCAACCATTTACTGCACAAATAAACATTGTGAAGAAGCTCTTACCTCGAGAAATTAACATCGGTAAGTTCACATCCAGGCGTGACGTCCTGATATTTGTGGCATTAAAACGGGTGGCCCCGACTCGCCTTCTATGCGTAATTATTCTAAGATTAGAAGAAAGTAGGATGTGGCAGAATAAAAAGGCGAAATTATGAGCGGTAGATTTTAAATCGAGCACGTACGTAGCAAAACTGAGGTAAGTATTAGAGACTAACATTTCAGTCGCCGATTTCGCATAATTTACAATCTAGCTTCATATTCCTGCTTGCACTGGACAAAGCTAACACACAATGTGGACCAAATACCCAGTTAACATCAAAACACTGGCTTTTGAAAACAAACTTGGATGGAGTTGAGCCAGTGAATCGCCAAGTTGGATGGGATTTGCCTGCGGTCGGAGACTAATCTGAGTTGGCTCAAATTGTAAAACATCTGTCATCGGGAAATAGGATCCAGGACGTCTACCACGAGTTGACACTTTATATATACATTATTATTGTTATTATTTTTTATAGCATGGCCTCAACAATGGTGCTTAAACAGCATTTTGATTTTGCTAATGTCTAGTGTTTTCGAGAACGTCTGTGTATGTTTTGGCCAGTGGGCTTAATAGTTTTGGATCTTTTCGTTCAATCTAAATGTTTATGTTTAGAAAGACACAGAACCAGTTGGTCGGTGATAAATTGTATTAATTAGGCTCTCTGTATTTAAATTATCTTTCGCGTAAAAAAAATGTATTTTGATTTGACATTATCATCCCAGTACAATTTTTTTTACGCGAACGATAACGTAAATTTAAATTGGCCACTCGTGGTTGGCGTTGGCGCTTTCCAAACGAAGATAGAAACTGAAAAAATCGACCTGACGACCTAGGGCTTAAGAGGGACTGGAACTTCTCGAACGAAAAACGAGCTAGTTATATCGTTGTGTGGAAAATAGTGCATTAAAAAAGCCTCAAATAAAAATTCACTTAGCTGTTGAGTTTCCAACAACAAGTTCATATAATTAGCGCTTTGGTTAAGTCATAATAATACATAACAAAATACTGTTCTTTTATAATGTTTGTTGTTCTAATATTTTAATTATACATATCATTCGTTTACAAATAATACTATTTTACCGTATAAAAGCATGTCGCAATTAAATATTCAGTCAAGTTTTTGCATAATGTATTGTAGTGGTTATGTTCTTAATTTTAAATAATATTAACGATGAGCTTATTTTATGGTTGTAGATTTACCATACTTACTAACTACGTAAGTATGTATTTATATTGATTTGTTTACTACCTTTCGCAAATTCAATAAACAAACTTCATGTTCTTCTCTTTATCTTTGCCCGCATATCTATAAACTTGATAAACTTCTCCCCGGGGGCCCAGTCGTCTCGAACTTGCCACCCGCAAACTGTGACAATATGTTTCTTCCGACATGAAACTTCGTACGGCTCGTGAGAAATGTGAGAAAAAGCTTTATTATCCTGCTACTACCGTTAGCGATACAAACCCAAAGAAATATAAATAATAATAGTTTGTTTTGTGTACTTGTTGGCAACATAGTTATGTAAAAGTAGGGAAATTGCAACGTCATGTCTGACTGCGTGCTAGAACCCCATGTTATATCATAATAATGTTAATATAATATAATATTCTAATCTTTTTCAGTGTGTTCACGTTCATGTGTGATGTGCAGACAAAAGCATAACTATACGTTTCCAAGGCTTCAAAAATATCTGAGAAATCCATTCGTCACAAATATGTGTACTAACCGGCCTAGTTTTAGGGTGTGTGATCTTGCAGATTTACAAAATAAAACCTGTAGAAGTCGAAGTAGTAAAATATATTTCAACCAATAGAGGTTCAGCCATTTTGAAAAATAGGTAAGTGATTAACATAAACGGTGAATGAACACAGACCGTCACGTACATATTCAGCTTCCTAATCATAGAACAAATCAGGTATCTAACAATGTATGTAATACATTTTGTTTAATTACCATTCTTGCAGAGCAAAGCGGATTAAGAGCACAGAGCAGCAGAAGTTAGTCAAAGCTTTCTCTCAAAGGCTGCAAACACCCTGCAATGTAAGTTACGACTGCCGGCTGCTGCCAGTTGATGCATGCAATGGGAATCATTAATTCTGTGCCCGCATCAAAGGCATGCCGCTGCCGGACGTTAGGGTAGCCAAGCGATCTGCCCAGCGGATTTCGTCGCGAGAATTTAGGTAGTTAAACTTCTGAATGCCGTTAGAGTAGACTACAGAGAATGCAATAGTGCCCTCTTTCCCTTTTGGCACTTTGGCCACAATCGTTTTTTTTATGTTACAACATGAATACAAGACAAACTCAGAATATGAGGACCCCATTATCCTAATGAGCCCTGTGCCCAAAATTGTTTAAAGACGGTCCTGCTTTAAGGCACCTAAAATACCCAGTGCATGTTCACACGTGATTAGGTAAAAAAGTGTGGGTGCATGTTTTCAAATGTATTTATTTACTTAACACCATTAAAGCAACGACACATTTATCTACTTACTTAGTTCGTTCTGACAGTTCATCGTCCAGATAAAACTGTAGGGCGTACAAAGTGTGAACACACAGGGACGGCCAGAAGGCAGGAGATAGCTTCAAATTGACGTAAACACTACCTACTACTTAAGTTTATAGCAAGTAAATACTTCTGATTTAAGTCACTTGATATATTTGATCACATATACTAATCATCATCAATAAATGCAAAGGTTAAATAACAGAAAACCAGAACACATTACCAAAGCATTTTTAGTTAACAGACTATTTAATTATATAAAAGTTGCTTTGCCGGATCTGTTTTATTGACCCGCTTTCAGGAAAAAATTGAATTACGGCAACCCTGATACAAGGCACGAGCTCGCTACTCGCAAGAAATTGTGACGTCACTCTGAATGTAATTAATTGTGTTTACTTAAACTTTACTCGCATCTTAATTGAATTTATGTTCGCTAACGAGTACTGAGACTTGCTTTTATCATGGTGTTTACAGTTAAATAGAAAATTGATTTAAATTGACAATATGGTTGCTGCTGAGGGTACTTCAG
This sequence comes from Udea olivalis, assembly GCA_947369235.1. Lineage (NCBI taxonomy): Eukaryota > Metazoa > Arthropoda > Insecta > Lepidoptera > Crambidae > Udea > Udea olivalis. The sequence continues at coordinate 5,979,387 of OX376342.1, forward strand.
TGAACAACCAAATGTCAAATATTGAATAGTACCTACCTACTCTAGAAAATAAATGAATAGTACTGGAGAAAGAGCCAGATGGTATTCAAGCCCTCAAGGTGCCTCAAGCGTTGGGCAAATTTACTTTTCACAACGCTTGTTAAAGGCAGAATATTGATCACAATCGCGATTTGCGTTAAAATTCAATACCTCTAATAAAAAACACAAATGTTTTCTCACAACCCAAGAACCCCTTTTTTACATAATACAACGTATCTACTGCTACTATAAATGTCTCAAAAACTTCGGAAATACAACTGTATCCAGCTTTTAGACTGAAAAGTATTACTCTAGAAGCAAAGTCTAGACTAAACGTACCTATCTGTAGTTAGTTTCAACCTAGAAAGCTCGAGCTACACATTAGTCTGGTGCTCATTGTGTGAGAGGGAAAGGGGAGGCAACAGGTGCCCGGAGCGTTGCCAACTTTGTCCTACCAAATCAACTAGAAAACTCGACAGACATACGTCGTACATTGAAGCGCAGCCTCTAATCCAAAATCGATTACTTCCAAGAACCAAGCATTGTACCAACAGGATAACAATTCAAACTGTTATCGGGTTTCGCAATTCCATTATGATAATGAGAGTACCCTTTAATTAGCTGCAAATTAACAAGTTTCACGTTTAATGTTACGGATAGAGAGTCAATTTGTTGCGTAAACGGGTAAACGAGAACACCAAATGAAATATTTGAAAAGCAGCCGGTTAAAATATGTACCTACGTTGATATTTTAATTTCATCAAAAATATTCTGCTATCAGTATCAAATTCTTTTGTGTTCTAGGTAGACATTTATCGATTGTTAGGTGTCACATATGAATGTAGTTTTTAAGAGTAAGTATATGAAGATTCAGCCTCTTCATATACTCTTAAAACTACATTCTTCATTATTACTTTGCATTTTAAGGCATTTTAATACAGTTTTAGAACTAGGGCCTTGATCTCAGTATCGTCTTAGAGCCTTCGATTGCTAGATTAGAAATAATTATAGTCCAGCAAAAGAAGGCTGTTAAAATTGAAAAGTTGTCTCCTAATAGAACGGTTTCTGAAAATAACACTGTTAGAAGTGTATTGCCAATATAACAAGCAATAAAGGTATACCATTGAATTTTAATAACGCTTTTGCTTGCCTTCTTTTCAGTACGCAACTTTAAATTTATTTTTCAATATCCTATAGCCCTTTGAAACAATGCTTACTAACGTGAGTGCAGGCTTTGAGCAGAGTGCAGTGTAATCCAACGCTAGTGCATCAGCCTGCGATATTATACTAGCACGTAATACGTTCTTGCATGGTGAAATTTCGTACCCTGAGCCTAGGTAATAAGCCTCTATCATGATATGTTTGTCTAGCACACAAGGCCTTTACAGTGCGGCGCAATATGGAAATAATATGTAAGACAATAAATTGGAGTTAGGTATTTAAAGTTTAGCTCTGAAACGCAAATGTAATCTCACTACATGTTAAGTAATAAGCTTCATATAAAGAAGTTTTTGCCACATTATGCATACATAACGCTTGCCGATTGGCAATCGAAAACACAAACTACTTTATTAAAAACCTGAAAAATACTTATCCGGAATTGCTGTATAATGTTCCCCACTTGGCCACAAAGAACACAAATATTCAATAACTAATAACTAGAATATATCCGTAGGTGACTTATCCACTCAAACGTTCTGTCACGTAATCAGAAAATTAAATTACTCTGGGTTGTGTTATAACAGCCATACGTGTACAACATTTCAGCTTTATCTCATATTACCATGTATCTACCCGAAGGTGACATTAAGGATATTTCTAAATATTAGAAATAGAAATCAAGCACACACCTAAAAAGTCGATAGCATGCTATTGACCTGGCTCAAACTTTTAGGGATGTAGGTATTCGTATTATAATCAACTACCTTGAACAAATGTCATCAAACCTCAACTTTCTCTGGTATATTTAGTCAACTTCTAAAAGAAACTTGGCATCCAATTCCAGTAAGTCTACCACGATCGTTCGCGTAAAAAAAAAATACGCGTACGATAACGTAAATTTCAAGTGGCAACTCGTGGTAGACGTACGGGTAAGCGGTGTTTTGTGCCGACGGCGGCACAGTTGCTCCAAGTAAACTAAGCTCGATTCAGATTGTGTATAATGTCTTGGGCCGATCGTCCGGATCGTGATGTGCCCGGGCGCTTCTTGAAACGCCGGCACTTCGTGATTTGGCTGGCTATATCTCGATGTGCCCAATTATATGTTAGGCTGATCGATGAGAACAACGTATTTGTCGATATTCCCAGCTACAATACTTCTGCCACCTTTAGTTAGTAGCGTATGAGTACCAGCTGACCGTTTAAGACTTGGTGGAATGTAGTGTCATGAAGCTTATGGATGGTGTTCGTTCATGTTCATAGCCAAGCTACAGTACAGGATCTCAACAAACGGTGCAACCCATTCCGTGGGTCTTTTACAGACCACGTTTAGTAGAGTGTGCAGGCCAACTTTATGTACCGAATCCCAGACATCCGAATGTATCACGGGCTTTTTTTCTCACTCCAAACCTCAATCCAAACTAGGATCCCTCCAACAAAATAGCGAATACACATAGCTATACAAGGCAGGAATAACATTATACCATTACACCACATACCCCATCATCTTATCCCAAGTTAAAAAAAGCTAAAAGAATTATGTTGCACTAGGCAAGATTACCTTCGCGGTTGGCAGGCTAGGTAGTTTAGTAGAGTAGTTCTAAAATTGTATTCGACGCCGTTATTGGTTTTTGGGCCCATAAGATAGTCCCTATTGAATTATGAGCCAATTTCAATTTTAAATTGATTGTATTTTAATTGGAAACGTCAGTAAACTTGTGCTACCGCCCTAAATTAAACTGCCTGTAGTTTTGTATCAAATAAATAAACATAGCTAGCTACAATGGCCCGTTATATATTTTGTAATAACTAATAAAAAGCGAGGCTCGTTATTTCAAGTAGGTAATTCGTTATACCTACTGAGGTTTATTATATAATAGGTTAGGTTGGTCTAAAATTCGTGAACATAATAATAAAATAAAGCGAACTTCATGTCGTTTAAAGAATCAATGAAGCTGGCAGGGTCCAGGTTAGCATAAACCTTTAAATATTAATAAATATCTACTTCCGAAAACTGTTTCCTTTTGCTCTAGTCATGATAAGTGGCCAAACTCAACAGTGGACGATGCTGCCGCGCGGGATATTGTTTCGCAAGCTAGCTGCAACGATGAGCCTGCTCTGGTGCAATAAATAAATAAATAAATAAATATGCGCCAGACAACACACCTCTTGAAATGGTATTGAAGGATGGATTAACATCCCTGTGTTACGAGGTACCACACAAGGAAATCAGCCAGGGGCGTCTCCCAGCACACCCAGACCCGAGTCAATTCAGAAAAGATAGTTTAGTTACCCGACCGGGAATCGCACCTAATCCATTCATGCTTTTTATTTCGTTTCGATAGAAACTTTTATATTATTTTTTTTGCTTTCCCACAATGTACTATTAGTTGTACGTGAAGTATTTAGATCATGAAGAACCCCGCACCGGCCCCAGCTTAACCTTCGGCGAGAAAAAACACTCGTCACATCTCCTGGTCAATCTTCAAAATTGCAAGCAGTGATCTTCAGAAACTGTAAAACAATTTGATTGCAAACCGATATTCACTATTCCTGCACTGATAAATCTCAATTATTAGGTAGAATCGCCGCAATGGAAGGCTATGCTTTCCCAAGAATGTCAATATTTGATCGACTTTGTTTGAACATAACTACTAAATTAAAAGATATTTAAGTGAATAAAGAATTGTACGAGTAGGTCAGTGGCTTTAACTAAGGCGACAACTTTTCCAAAACACGATATAGCATAATTTCACCGATAAAAAAAACACAAAGAAGTACGTCGACGATGTTATTGTTTTACTCTCAAATATTCATTATTAACATTTTGCACTTAAAAAAATATTTTTTCTGATGTTATTTCATAATGAATTCATTACACGAACACAGAAGGAAGCCGCGGCGTTATTCTGTTCGCGCAGAACTAATCAGTGGCCCACCGAATGCTATCGGACGGCGCGCTAAATCACAGCCTTTAATTGGTCTTAATTCTAACATTTCGACTATTGTCAGATGCTGAAATCCGCTAACTCTGAATGATGCTATAACACTAGCCACAGAGGGAGATATAATATCTAATCTCACTCTCTAATATTACTTTTAAAAATTGTTCCATCTGCCATAAACAAGGCCACTCATCTTACGAATGCTTTCATAAGAGTAAATAAAATAATAATAAATAAATAAATATCTGGGACAATTTACACCAAGATCATCTGACCCCAAACTAAGCAGAGCTTGTACTATGGGTGTCAGAGACTGATAAACATACTTAAATATTGCTAAATACATACTTAAATAGATAATAACACCCAGACACACAACAAACACTAATGTTCGTCACATAAATGTTTGTCATGGGTGGGGATCGAACTCACGACCTCCGGTGCTAAAAGCAGGATCACCAACCGTCCTATTTTCACCACAAATTTTATCACGTAATTCCTACATCCTCATCCTCGTGATTCCAAAACAAAGGCGAAGGTCAATAAAATTTTAACAAATTCTGTACATATTGTAAGAATTATATTATTGTTCTCTTTATTCAGTATATATAACTTAAGTATAAAATTTGTACAGTATTTCTATAAAACAAAGATTTACAACAATAAAACAACATATGAATTATTATAATAAAAACTAAATACATAATTACAAAAAACCTGAGCTTAAAAAAAATTTAAGTATAAAAACAATGATTTATAAAAATACTAGAAAAACCTTATCCTAGGGTGCCACGGGCAGCGGAGCAGGCAAGACCCAGACTACCGGTGGTTAGGGCTGCAGAGAGAGGAACCTCCTGGGTTTCTGCGAGCCGTGTCTAGGAGCACCGCCTTCTGCATCTGACCCTTGACCCAACCGCTCCGAGCGAGAGCCTCTCAAGGTGTTGGTCGAGGCTCTCCGCTATTAAGCCGTTTGCCGATACGACTATAGGGACAATGATCGTCGATTCAACATTCCACATGGTGGTCACCTCGTGAGCCAAGTCAAGGTACTTGCTGAGTTTGTCCTTCTCAGCTTTACGAGGTTATCGTCAATGGTGATTTCGACGAGCACTGCCCGGCGTTGGGATCGGTCTACCAGCACGATATCAGGCTTATTGGCTACAATAGTCCTGTCCGTGATGATAGAGCGATCCCAATACGGCAATGCACGACTATTCTCTAGAACTGGTGCCGGTGCGTACTTACAGTACGGTACCTCCGACTCGACCAGGCCATATCGAAGAGCAAGTTGCTGGTGGATGATCCTGGCTACTAGGTTGTGCCTGTGCCAGTACTCTCCGTTAGCAAGGTGAGAACAACCGGAAATAACGTGGCGAATAGACTCGCCAGGACGGCGGCATGCCCGACAAATATCGGCCGTTCCATCCTTCATGATGTTTTTTCGGTAGTTATTCACCTTGATAACTTCATCAGCAAATGCACAGACAAAACCCTCGTTTTCCCCAAAGAGGTCCCCGAAGCGTAGCCAGTTCACTGATGCGGAGAGGTCCTTGGCCCTGTTAAGGCCCAATAGAACCTCCCTTGCAGCTTTATTGTTATCATTATATTAGTCTGTATTGTGAGAATAAGGGTCATATTATATCTGAGTGTCGAAAGCGCCAAAACAACAATTAACAACGCCGCACCCTGCCCGGCTGGCAACCAGAGACTGCCCCGCGCGCTCAGAGTGCAGCCGCTAGTTCACATGCACCTAATAATCACGTCCACTATTGCGACGAAGATAATTATGGTAATGAAATTACGTATGACAATTTAAACCAAATATCGCAATTAACGACATCGATACATGAATCTTGCCCCAAACCACTGAAAGTACTAAGGTTAGGCAAATATGTCCCGAATAAAAGTCGGCCGATCAAAGCTTGCTTTAATAATAATGAAACACCGAAGTTTCTTTTTCGGAACAAATCGAAATTGCCGGATAATATAAATATATACGCGGATCAGACACCTACTCAGAAATTATACCTACAATCACTTAAAGATGAGCTAAAAAAGCGCACCGACGACGGTGAAGCCAATTTAACAATCAAATATATAAAAGGGTTGCCAAAAATTACCAAGGACAATACAAACCAAAAAAACTAGTGAGCGATCATACACAAAATACAAAACGCACTTATGAAAGCAGGCGGTGTCACCATATAGTTAACAAATATGAAGAAATTCCACTACATCCATCTTCACTGAGATTCCTATACGCGAACCTACGAAGCATTAGATCACCGGGAACGTTTGATGATTTGACGACCGACTTGGTGTAATGGTTAAGAAGTTGGCTACTACACCAGAGGTCGCGGGTTCGATCCCCGCACAGTACAAACATTTGTGTGCATGAACATGTCTGTTTGTACTGGTCTGGGTGTCTCCTATGTATAATAAGTATGTATTTACAAAAGAAAATGTATTTAAGTATGTTTATCCGTTGTCTAGTATCCCATAACACAAGCTTTAATTAGCTTACTTTGGGGCTAGATGGCGCTGTGTGGAATAATGTCCAGGGATATTTATTTATTTATTTTATTTATTTAATTAAGTGCATACTCCAAGCAATACACTCTGTTACTCACCTGTTAATTTTTACGGAGACATGGATTACATCAGAACATGACGCTAAACTATTTCACCTACCAAACTACAACCACGTATATAATTACAGGAAAAACAGTAGAGGAGGGGGCGTATCCATTTATATACACAAAAATATAAAATATGAAGTTACTGAAGATCTCGTTGAAAACGGGAATCACTACCTGTGGGTAAGCATAAACAAACTATCTTTAAATATAGGAGCAATATACAAACCGGGAGACACAAATTTGCCGAATTTTATGGAGATTTTCTCTTCACAATTAGAGCAGAGAAAGAGATCGATGGTCTTTGGTGATTTTAACGTCGACCTGTTGAGCAAGGAAAACTGCGTGACGCGCTACCGAAACAATATAAACGAAGTTGGATACGATATACTGAACAAAATAGATAAACTACATAGCACCCGGGAGACCAGCACAACAAACACTATTTTAGACCATTTGTACACAAATATTAATAGCCACTCATTCAGTGTCTCAATCGTTGAATCAGCGCTATCAGACCATAAACAAATATATCTAGAGATTGGCGGTCTACCACCAATGATGAAAGACAAAGTGAGATACCAGGCATTGGACTACGAAAAATTGTACAATAACGCACTGGAATCGGGTTGTGATGGCGAGGATAAGGACTATAATCATTTGGAAAAATTTGTGCAAGAACAAATACGAAGAAGTACAATTACCAAGACCAAAATAAATAATCCTCCCCGTGATGACTGGATAAATAAAGAAATTATTGACTCAATAACTTTACGCAACGATTTATGGAGTCAAATCAAAATAAATCCGCACGACATTAATACACAGGAAAGGTACGATGAACAACGGAAAAAAGTGAAGGCCATCATAAAGAAACAGAAGAAAAAATACTATTATAATTTATTCTCAAAATATTACAATAATCCAAAAAAAATGTGGGAATTAATAAATAATTTAGCGAGAAATAAATTCAAAGAACCCAGTGCTCCACCGAAACTAGTGTCAAGTTCCGGGCGCGGGCCGATCACAGACGGTAACGTAATTTGCAATTTATTTAACAGTTTTTTCTCATCAATTGGCTCAGAATTAGCGGAAAAAATACCAAACATCTATCACACGAATAACGATAACAATGCTATGTTCGATAAAAACCTTTCACATGATAAGATCTTACATCAATTTATACCATGTACTTTAGACGAAATTTCAAATATTATCAACAATTTAGACAGCAATACTAGCACCGGTCTAGACGAAATAAGCACTAAAACGGTGAAATGCCTAAAAGACATAATCATGGTTAGACTAAGAAATTGTATAAATGAATGTTTAGCCTGCGGTGTATTCCCGGATACTCTAAAGATGGCAAAGGTCACCCCTATATACAAATCAGGCATTAAATCAGACCCAGGAAACTATAGACCTGTATCGGTGTTACCTGTAGTATCTAAGGTATTTGAGGGGATTTTGTATGACCGATTGAATTCGCATTTGAAAGAAAATAACATTCTTAACGACCGGCAGTACGGATTTCACGCTAAATCAAATACCCTCTCAGCGACAATAGACCTAATTACTAAAATTAAAATAAATATAGATCAGAAAAACACTGGATTGGGGATATTTATCGACCTAAAAAAAGCTTTCGACACCGTTAGTCATCAAAAGCTCTTACAAAAGTTATCCGACATAGGAATTGCAGGAGCAGCCCTCGACATGTTCAGGTCGTACTTACACAATAGATACCAAGTAGTCAAAATCGGCAATTTCACCAGTCCAAAGCAAAATGTATCTTACGGCATTGCACAAGGTTCCAAAATCGGCCCAGTTATGTTTTTGATGTACATAAATGACATAGTTAACATAGGATTAAAAGGACACTTAACATTATATGCGGATGATACCTGTCTCTTCTATTTCGGAAAATGTATTTCAAATCTCATCAATGACGCTCAAAAAGACCTGGATGTTTTAAATGAATGGTTCAAATCCAATTTATTAACAGTTAATGCATCGAAAACTTCATTTATGATTTTTGCTGCAAAAAATAAACCTATCCCACAATACCCTCCCCTTACTATAAACAATGAAATAATACAGATTTCACATCAAGAAAAATACCTTGGATTGAGAATCGATGACAAATTAACATGGAAGTCGCATATTGAACATCTCAAAACAAAACTAGTACCATTACTAGGAGCTTTACGTCGAGTATCAAACTGCATTCCTAAAAGAGTGAGTACTGTTATATATAACTCCTTAGTAAAATCACACCTTGAATATTTAGTTGAATTGTGGGGTTCAGCCGCGCCAACCAACCTGATTCCCTTACAACGAATTCAAAATAAAATTATAAAAGTATTGTTTCATTACCCCTATTTAACCCCAACAAAAGAGCTATATAAAAAAACCGAAATTTTAAATTTAAAACAACTTTATGTCTACGGTACCTGTATTTTAATCCAAAAAAATGTTCATGGTATTATCCACTCTGAAATACAATTTACTAAAAAAATAGCAAAGCATCACCTACGACAACAAAACAAACTCAAACTAATAAACACGCGCACTAATTACGGCAGGAGCACGATACTTTTCGAGGGAGCACAGCTGTTCAATACTTTACCAATGGAAATAAAAGAAATTGATAACATAAACACGTTTAAAGTCCAACTCAAAAATTATATTCGCAATAATTATTTTTAATTTAATTTAATTTAATTTAATTTAATTTGATTTAATTTGATAATATTATATAATTTTCTAGGCTTAAGAGGCAAAACCAGACCAATGATCATAATTTATCTAGATTTGAAATTATTTACATGTTAAATTTAACCTATTACTGCTTTAATATTACTCTAACTCATTTCAATTTAAATTGTGTAATTCAATTAAACTTCATGATAATATAGTTATTATAGTGTAATACAATATTAAATTAGTTGTACTTTATCTCATTGTAAGTGAACTATTTTAAGTTTTTATGAGAAATAAATTTCTATAACCTTAAACGTGAACAGTACGTCTACCACGAGTTGCCACTTGAAATTTACATTATCGTTCGCGTAAAAATAATGTATTGGGATGACACTTGACATGACATGACAATGTCAGATCCCAATACATTTTCCCAAATCATCAACGAATTCGTCTTCAGCCTCACGGTTCTAGTCTTACTAAATCTTATTTATCTCTATTTCAAAGTTTGAGTCTTAATACCACTAGATCGAACTTATCTAACTCATAAAATAATTCTATGTCAAATAATACTAAATCTCTGCCTGTAAACTAACGCGTTTCAGAGCCTATCTTCGAAATAAGCCAACATAAAAAATTTAACAAAACAAAAACAACTTCAAAAAAAACGATTCCAAAACAAAGCACTAAAAAGTAAAGAAATAATTTCGTATTCTTCTAAAACTTATACGACAATATATTGTAGGTACAATTATTGTTATTGTTGGAGTCGGTGTCAGCCAAGAAAACACTACAATATACCTATTTTTTACATCTCACGTTTACGTATGTACGTAGGTATAACTACCTACGTACATATAAATGTATGTCAATGTATGTTTGTATGCATACGTGCATATACTCGTATATGTATGTATACAATGTAGGTTTGTGACCAAAACCTACATTGGCTGACACGACTCCAACAATAACAATAATTGTACCTACATTATATTATCGTAAAAGTTTTAGAAGAATACGCAACGATTGCTTTCCTTTTTAGTGCTTTGTTTTGGAATAGTTTATTTGAAGTTGTTTTTTTGTTGTTAAAATTTTTGTTTATTTCTTGATTTTCAGTGTTAGTTCTTATTTCTTATTTAGATAGTTCTTATTAATTTTATACATCGAAAAAGTATCGTCCAATTGCTCCTAAGAATTGAAAGGTTCCGTAACTTTGTCATGACTCCCATAATCAGAACCTAACCAAACTCTCATCAAACTACCCTCTATGTATATCATTTCCAATAAAAAAGAAGCATCGAAATCGGTTGGCGTGAAATGTACATTCGCCCATACATTGCCGCCTATGAACCAACAGTCATGAAAAATACCTCTGAGGGTTCATAAATACATACACTTTAGTGTCAAAACGTTGTTTATGAACGGACACTTCTGAAAACTCGTTAAATATCAAAAATCTGAAAAATTTTGAGGTTATATTTAATAATATAATGCGAAGTTTTATTTACGTGAGTGGGACTAATCTTCTTCAAGCACATATTTTGTTGATCTGCCTCTTCTGCCAGTATTATGGAACCACTAGCTGAGCCACAATTCACACACAATGTTGATTCCATTGCAATGATCGTAAATTCGTAAATATTGCTGAGTTAGCTATGTGCAGGTTACAAAGTCTATAAACGGTTTAATCTAAAAGGAGGTAGGTCACTACAGAGAGCCATCAACGTCCGTTTTTTAAGCCGAGTCGTAAGAATAAAATTATTATTATAAAAAGAATAACACAGCATTGCAAATTGAATGCGAAAAATACAAGACACTAGACAGATGCTGGTATTTTTTTTGCGTTAAAGTGTCAAGTAAACCAAACGTCATTAACTTCTTTTTTTTTGGCTTCGTACAAAGCTGGTTTAATATGTATAATCTGATTCAAAATGAAAAGTTGATTTAACATCTATCGCATTGACAGTAATGTATTGTTACCCATTTTTAGGAGCCTTTAGTAAATTCACAACTACATTTTCTTGCACAAACAAGGTTTCTTTTGTCAATACAAAGTTTGAAATAAAAATTCAAATTAAAATATTGTCGCAATGGCTAAACAACAGAGGGTACAGACGAACGCAGCATAAATGGTATTAAAAAAATGTTTTCGTACGATAAATCTTTTCAGTATTTTTAATTTTGATATCAAAAATCAGAAGTGTCCGTGACAATATAATGAGTGATAATTATGTCTTAAATCATGGCCAGAATTATGACAAATGTCAAATGTTTGTTGGTTCATAGGTCAACTTGGACACTGTCCTTTAGTTATTCGTCTATTTGTCGCGTATATGGTTTATCTAGATTCAAGACTTTTCCCATGCATGCAACTATCAGGACTGGACCAAATTAAAATGGGACCACACGGGCAGCATCAGCTTTCAAATAAAAAAAGAATTATCAAAATCCGTTGGCGACATATTGAGTAATTCGTTCATTTGTCGCGCATTTTGTCTGAGTAGATTTAAGATTCATATGGTTTTCTCATGGATTCCACTGTCAGAAATAGACCAAATTAAAATAGGACCACCCGGGAAGCACCAGTTTTCAAATAAAAAAAGAATTATCAAAATCGGTTCACCCAGTCGAAAGTTATGAGGTAACAAACACAAAAAAAATCATACAGTCGAATTGAGAACCTCCTCCTTTTTTTTAAGTCTGTTAAAAATTCCGTTGCTCTTAAGAATTGAAGAGTTCTCTTACTTTGCGTGGATCCCATAATCAGAACCTAACCAAACTCTCATCAAAGTACCCTTGAAGTATAAAAAAAGAAGCATCGAAATCGGTTGGCGTGAAATTAAGTTATTCGTCCATTTGTCGCGCATATGGTTAATCTAGATTTAAGATTTATGGATTTCCCATGGATGCCACTGTCAGAACTGGACCAAGTTAAAATGGGACCACACAGGCAACATCAGCTTTCAAAAAAAAAAATGATCAAAATCGGTTGGCGTAATATTGAGTTGGGTTACTAGTCCATTTGTCGCGCATTTTGTCTATCTAGATTTAAGACTATATTATTAGGTTTTCTCATAGATGCCACTGTGAGAACTAGACCAAATTAAAATGGGACCACACAGGAAGCACCAGCTTTCAAATAAATAAAAGAATGATCAAAATCAGTTCACCCAGTCGAAAGTTATGAGGTAACAAACATTAAAAAAAACATTAAAAAAACATACAGTTGAATTGAGAACCTCCTTCTTTTTTTGAAGTCAGTTAAAAATAAATGATATCTACCTTTTACAAATCTTAACACTAAAAAAAACTAAATACTCTCCTAAGCCTCCTGTTTCCTAATAGATACTGGAGCAAGTGTCAGTATTGTGAAACAATCGAGTTTAACTAATAAACCTAACTCTGAAATTATAAAACTCAAAGGCATTAAAGATTCAGACTCTTTCTGCGAAACTTTAGGTTCAACTTAGTATTTTCAATTTGTAAACAACTATTTCAACATCTTTTCTGTGCTATCAATAATGAAATAAATCTCAAATACGATGTCATCATTGGCACAGATTTTCTATGTCATTTCAACGCAGATAAAGATTACAATATCTAAATTAATGAAGATAGATAGTCACACGCTACCTATTTTGTTTGACAAGCCGACATACTTCATACTGGCTCGATCGGAAGCCGTAATAAAATGCCTAGTCTCCAATAATCAGTCAGAATTACGCGAATTACGCGAAGCGCTTGTCATAAGCGAAAGTGTTTACTTAGCAAATTGCATTAAGCAACTTTAAAACCTAATAATAGAGTGAATATCTCTGTTCTAAATACTACCGATTCCGATGTTCAAATTCACAACTTTGAAGTTCATTTAGCCTCAAACTTCAGCCAGATAAATGTGATTTTTTAAGACGAGAAGTGTCTTACTCAGGTCATCTCATCACCGATAAAGGTATCTCCCAAATCCGGACAAGGTCAAAGCCGTTCCTCAATTTCCAACCCCCAAAAATCCAAGAGATACGAAAGATTTTCTAGGGCTAACAGGTTATTATTGCCGATTCATAGATAACTTTGCTAAAATTGCAAAGCCTCTTACCTCACTTATTAAAAAGTATATTGTTCTTAATTGGGGTCAATATCAGCAAAATGCATTTGATTTACTACAAGAAAAGTTAACCACAGCTCCGCGTCCAATACCCAGATTTCTCTCAGCCTTTCGTAGTAACTACGGATGCTAGCAACTACGCCGTAGGCGCAGTCTCATCCCAAGGCGAAGTAGGCAAAGATAAGCCGATCACATATGCCTCTCGAACTCTTAACCGAGCAGAAAGTGACTATACCACAACCGAAAAAGAGTTATTAGCAATTCTCGTATTTACGCTGTTTTAATACATTCCGCCCTTATCTCTATGGCACACTTTTCAAGATCGCAAGAGATCATCAACCTCTCACATGGCTCTTTGGATGTAAAGATCCCGGTAGTCAACTTATGCGCTGGCGTTTAAAGTTAGAAGAATATAAATACCAAATCGTTTATAAGCCAGGCCAATTGAACTCTCACTAATTAGGGCGGATTCTCTCACCGATCACAACATCTCCCTCTTGCGGGCCCCGCAAAGGGTCACGGCGGTGAGAGCCATACGAGGATACCGAACCATCACGGCGGGGGCTGCCTGCGTTCTCGCAGGCATGCCTCCGTGGGAGTTAGATGCGCGAGTTCTCGCTGCTGTCTACCAGCACAAGGCAGCAGCGAGAGCTCAGAACGAGCGCCCCTTCCAGGATGTGGTGGAAGGGGTTCGAAGCAGGAGGCGCTCATGCAGTGGTGGGTGTAGGACCTGGCTGACCCGCTCTATGGCCGGGACACCATAGACGCAATACGGCCGGTCCTCAACCAGTGGGTACGTCAGGAGCAGTGGCCTCTGACGTACCGGCTGGTGCAGGTGCTTTCCGGGCACGGGTGCTTCGGAAAGTATCTGCATAAGATTGCCCGAGTGCGGCGCTGATGAAGATACGGCCCTGCACACTCTGGAAGTGTGCACAGCATGGGCCGAGCAGCGCCGTACACTTGTGGCCGCCATTGGAGGGGACCTCTCACTCCCGGTCGTAGTTCAGGCCATGTTGCGGAGTGAGGAGGCCTGGCAATGATTTCCTTCTGCGAGGAGGTGATGACGCAGAAGGAGACCGCGGAGAGGGCCCGAGAGGATGATCCTCTGGCGGCCTCTCTCCAACGCAGACGGCGGGGAGCAAGAAGACGGCGGTTCGCCCGTCCTCCTCCTGCTTCCCAAAAGTAGCACCGTGGTGTAAGCCGGGGTGCTTACATTAAGTTATTATATTAAGGGTGTTATTATCTATTTAAGTATGTATTTAGAAATATTTAAGTATGTTTATCAGTCTCTGACGCCCATATTACAAGCTCTGCTTAGTTTGGGGTCAGATGATCTTGGTGTGAATTGTCCCAGGTATTTATTTATTTATATTAACTACTATTTCTTATGTACCTACTAGATCTTATAATTATACCAAATCTTAACTTCTGAATCTTAATTTCTAAATGTTATAATAAATCTTTACTAGAACTTATTTAAATGATTAGAATCATATTTTAGCTTGTACTTACTTTTTCCTTGTAATGTTTAACAACCTCATTTTTCTATTATCTCTTCTCGATCTCGCTTCATCTCATAAGATTTAAAGCTCAATCTTAAAGGGGGGGGGGGGAGATGAGACTTTACTATGATCAATTTAGCCATGTGCTTTCAACAGTTGCATTTCATCCTCCGGTCCGACTCCTCCAGTCTCGCGTCCCATACATTAACTAGTGTCTCGTTCCCTAAGATAGTTTCCATGATTAAACTTCAGTGTGTTCAAAAAAGTGTTTTTTTTAAAAGACTCCACGCGGCTGCCGCCTAACAGAACATGGCACTAATTTCTCACCACAAATCGATTCTATCCTGCGATTGAGTTCCAGCTAAAATACCCGACGGGGAAGCGGTAGGTGACGTGGGTCCCACTCCACTTTGGATTTCACAATGGAGCCAGCAACTGTCCTGCGAACTTCTGGCAGTGCAATTCCAGGAAGCGGATACAGCATATCAACCGGGGTCGGCTTCAAGCAGCCCGTAACAATCCAGCAGGTTTCATATAATGCTTTATCCACTTGCCTTGCGTGCGCTGAGCGACTTTTTTTTATACCACGTCGGTGACAATCAAGCAATCGGACCGCCTGATGGTAAGCGGATACCGCAATCTATGGACACGTGCAACACCAGGAGTATCACTCGGCGTTGTCGAACTGCAAAAACATTTTCAAACCCCTCTTGAAGAACTCCATACTATAGCTCATCGGGAAAACCTCGGCAGGGAGTTCATTCCACAATTTAAGCATCCTCGGAAGGAAACATCCAAACAAGGCACGCATATTCAATTCACACGCCGAGTAACAAAGACCCAATTCAGTCAGTAAATTTTAAAAATATATCTTGCTAATATCATGAATGCGAGAGATTGTGAGTAAGTATGTATGTATGTTTGCTACTCTTTCACGCAAAAACTACTGAACGGATTTGGATGAAACTTTTCAGTAATACAGCTTATACATTAGAATAACCATGTGTTGGCTACAATTTATATAGATCTTATGTAATTTGGACATTATATATAATGACACGCGAGTGTTTCAATAATTAGTCGTCTACTCTTTAGTTCGGTCAGTGGAAAATTTCGATTCAGTACAGTTGACTAATATTATTTCTACGTCTACCACGAGTTGCCACTTTAAATTTACATTATCGTTCGCGTAAAAAATTGTATTGGGATTTGATATTGTCATGTCATGTCATGTGTCGTCCAAATACAATTTCTTTAATCGAACGATAACGTAAACTTAAAGTGGCAGCTCGTGGTAGAAGTACTAATAATGATGTTAAAAAGTGTTTCACCCAAAAATACGGTCTTTTACAGGTTGATTGCAGCGGGAATTAGGAATGTGTCGGATAATGAGGCTTCCTGTACAAAATGCTGTGCAATTGCGTTTCAAATTAATAGCCATTCAGCCCAAAATTGTAAGCGTAATACAAATTATTGAACTGGAGGGAGCATTGTTCGTGACATACTCGTATAGTTATGTAAGCGTATTGTATTTATATAATAAAGTGTGACAAACTATTTCAAAGATTTTCAACTCATTGTTGATGCTATAGTTATGGTTTATATCTATATTAACGTCGTCGCTCAGAAGATTAACCTAATTGAAATATCATAACTGCTGTATGTGATGCAGTCCATCGATCAAAAAGCAGCGTTCACTAAAAAAAATATCCCACTCATCTAAAAGGATGGCAGTGGTCAGATTATGCCACTTTGCCCAGTTTTAGTTAGAAAATGCTAGAAAAACTAGAAACAGATCAGTCCTCGACTCAGCACAAATAAAGTAGGATAAGCACACCTATTGTTAAAAATTATTGTTAAAGGAAAAAAAAGTGTTTTACCCAACCAGGGGTTGGTAAGGTTGTAGGACCAAATATAAACTCAAATAATTGAATGTATGCTATTTAAGATTCACGGTCTAGTTATAAGTTTTATATTTTCTTGGTTGTGTAATGACTGCGATCTGTTTGCATGCCCAATTTAACCGAATATATGTATTTATCAATAAGAAATTATTATTTTTTGATTTGTTACGGAAGTTGTCATCCAACCACTCAAAATGTTAAGGTTTATAGAATCTATTATGCTGGGATAAACAAACAGACCGACACAAATGTTTTTGCAGTACCGTTAAACATCGTAAAGCTTTTGTTTATAATAAGCGTACAGTTTTATTGTATTTACTTTATTGATTGACCTCACCATAAGTCGTACACCAGCGTGTATAATATATTGAATGCAAACAGATTTACATAATCCCTAGCAACATTTAAAGGTCAGAAGTCATCAAAGCTACGTCGTGTTTTGGGTCGACCGGCCCTGAGCCCATCAGATGGTATTATGCCAGCTCCAAAAGGTTTGATTATGCCAGGTACCTAATTTGCAAGGGACGAAATACAATACAGGTAGGTATTGTGATAGATGAGGATGGATAGTACAAGAAACAAGGGCTGAAGAGCCCAGACTTTAATGAAAAGCACATTTGTTTAAGAATTGTCTGTATTTTTGGTTCGTTAATTCTTGTAATCTCCTTAATGACTCTCGGGCAGTTTTTAATCGTGCTACCACATTTATTTTTCAAATAAATATACTCAGCAATTCCTTATATCTTGATCCAAAATACATGAACAATATTCTGTAACGTGATCACAGAAAGTGATATTATTTTGTCGGAATAACACAACTCGTGTTGTTTTTACTATTCATGGATTACTGTCTTGTCTTCTATCCGTAATTCGACTATGTACCTACCTATGTCATGTCAGTATTCCTTCAATGATAAATAAAAGCTGAAACAGATATACTGGTATTACTATATATGTAACGGTAGTGACGTAGGTTTGCAAGATGGCCGCGGGCCGCCCGGTGCGTGAGTCGATTGTTTTATTAAGATTTATCTTCAATGTTTTATTCAATGCTACGAAAGGACTCATCAATTAGACTGTATTTATAGATGAGACGATAACTATATGGGTATGTTGAATGAAACATTGTTTGCTTGTGCAAATAATTGCAAGCATAATAATTGGCTATTTGACAGTTGTAACGATAAATAATTATGGAATATATTATTTTGTGACATTGTATTACATTATCCGTGTCACAATTATTAACCTGTAAGCAGCGACTTGGACTTGCTATGTAAGCTTAAGTGTGTTTGTATAAATAAATAAAATGAAATAAAAATAAAATAAATATATGATAGCTTAAAGGTTCACATTAAATTTACAACGTTTTTTATTTCAAGTCAAGAGCACGGATCAAGCAATCAAAGAGACCAACGAGTATCTCTTCCAACAAAGGCGAACATAATGGTGTTCTCACACCGGTATTCATAATCGCTAGTCAACATTTAAAAATATACAACTTTCTTGGGAACAGTAAAAAAGAAAACTGAATGTTGACTAAAGATCTGGAACCGATTCCTTTCTGAACACCGATGTGGGAGTCCTTCTACGGGCTTTTAAACGAACAAACTTACCAATCGACAAGCACTGTTAAGTTAAGACTGACAATCAGCTGATCACTGCGTACTTAGGTTAGATACATTTGCGGTTAGGGGAGAAGAATACTACTGAGGTATCCCTGCCTGCCGTAAGAGGCGACTAAAAGGGCCCTTGGGGTCGCGAAGCGCACGCGGGGGGGCGCCTCCGTGTGTTTCGGTTTGCGATCCCGAGGATGACGGTAACGCGTGTCTTCGGAAACAGTGGTCTGTGTTAGCGTGCACTGGAGTCGAGCTTGCTCCTCCCGAGGCTGGCTGCCAGGCGGCCTTGCGCGCCGAAGGGTCCTGCGAGGAGTCTCTCCCTCGTTGAGGATCCCAGGTCCCTTCCATTTTGCGCCGAAGATGACCACCGTCAGGTTTTAGTGGGAAGGGATCTGTTTTCCCAGGAGTTCCGAGTCCCACATATCCCAGGTGACCCGAACCCAGGGCCTTGGGAATGCCTAAATGCATTTCCTGACGCAAAAAAGGTACATTATTGCATTCAGGCTTCAAAATAAAGACTATTCTCACTTTCGAAAAATTTTGTATGGCTGTCCCCTCCGCGAAACTTGTGCAAAGTCGATTACTGGATTATCGTTTAACGTAAAAAGAATTAAAAATTCCAAAAACGAAAAACTCATCTAAGAACATATAATAAAAATGAACAGGTTTCCTCAAAAACTAATTACCAACGAACCGACCTCATTTAATTTGCACATTAGCGTAAAAATGGCGCAATTAGCAAAAAAGATAATCTCAAACGGATTTATCCTGCTCCTTTCAAATGGTGTTTAATTTTAGATGGATAAGGAACTCGTTTAGATTTTATCATACTACAATAAGCTATATAAACAGGAAATTAAAGTATATTTTGAAATAGACATCGGCTTATACGTACTCGTATGGCTAACGTGGAGGAACTTGACTTAATTACTTGTCAAATCCTTAGATAAAAATCGGGCGGAAAACAAACGCAGGGCAGTTTCCATCATAAAGGTCAATAAACTTGATTTCAGTCTCAATTCAAGTGCATGATATGAGTTCAACCTCCGGTTTTGGTAACTTTTATAACAAGGGATAAATGTTAAATTGGTGCTACGTTAGTTTTGTGTAAATGCTCTTTTGTGCTATACGTAGTCAAACTACGAATAATTGGTTTTTGCTATCGAGTTTTAAAATCCGAATTCACTTTAATTAAAGGAAGAAAGTCTTGAAATGATTTCAAAATCCAAGCAAAATTTCTGCTCACTGATTTCGTTTACTTTTTCTCGAACTCTGTTTTGCTTTAATTTTCTAAGCACATACATAATTACAGGGAAGCTCTCGTTAAATTTAGAGCAGCCAAACCTTATTCAGGATGTAAGAAATATAGTAGTCATATTAAAGGCGGTTTAAACACTCCGTCGCGTATATATCCCTTGGCCGCAGATTATAACAATGTGTGCACTTGCTACTAATACTACTTATCTAATTTTTTTTTTATCTTGGACACTTATCTAACTTTGTTTAGAAAACAGACTGACAACGCGGCGGTGCAGCAGAGCCGTGATCTGCCACAGTGCGTGCATTGCAGTGTGTTAATCGCCTAAACCTAAAATTGCATTTGTGAAAATATTATCAATCAAAGCATTGCTTTTTTATCATTCTTTTTTTATTGTAAGTTTTATGGCTTATCTTCTGATCACTGAATCGTGTCTTTATTTTTAAGTAGATACCTACTTTTATATTATTATGTAACTAGTAATTTGACAGTTGCCTTTACACAAATAATACATTACAAGTATATGCTGATCCCAATCATATACATTGCTCTGGTACAAAAAAAAGATTTTCCCTGTTTAATGATGGTTAATAAAAATGAATAACTCAGACCAACATTATTTCGTGCTGGCGTGGAATACGAACCAGCACTCATTTCCACCGGCTCTTGTAACCACAGCGCTAAATAGTCCGTCAGGGATAAACTCACTATAAACTTTCTTCAGAGTAATTTATATGTTAAATGATGATACTACATCAAACGTAGCGTGTTCAAATGTTCATGTTTTTAGTTTAGAATGGACAACTTTACGGAACGACTAATTAAATCCCTAGAAATGCTCAGTTTACGTGTTGTGTTTGGCTTTAGTTTGAATTGAATGCTTTTAGAGCTTTTCTCTCGATTTTCGCTCTCATTTCCTTTCCAGGGGCCTACTCACTAACGCAATGTCCGTAGTTTCGGTCAAACGAATGTGTCACAAAAACCTACGAAATAATAATATTCTTGAATATTTATTTGTGAATGCTGAATATCATATTTGAGAGTACAAAAATACATGACGTTTGTTAATAGTATATTTTACATCGAGGGACTAAACGATGCCATAATATACCAGAGGTGGTAGGGAGTCAATGAAACCGAGGGTTAATTAAGTTGGCGTTTAGTCTCGAGGTGCAAACTGTACTTGTCACTTCGAGCGAGAAAATAGTCAATTTAGTACAAAAACATTTAAAACCGAACTTTACACTTGACAAAAGTTCTGATATTTTCGTGATCAGTTTTTTCTTGAACTGAACCACAGATAAACCATTTAAAACACATGGCGCCACCTTCTTTGCGGACAAACCATGGAGCTAAAAACTCTCAACATTTTGGCATCTCGTGGTAGACGTACTGGTTCCTTTTAGAAGAAACAGAAGGGCCGTTTTTCCAGACAAACGTAGTCCCTGGATAATGCTAGTAGAGAGATTTTTTTTTTTCAAACAATCTATTGGCACTGTTGGCATGTCCCTGTGTTTTCCTTTTTACTATAAATTAATTAAAGGAAAGAGATATGATCTTTCAAAAGTCGAAAAAGTTGGCTACATTTTCCGTTTTTTCATGCGAACGATAACGTAAATTTTAATTGGCAACTCGTGGTAGACGTACTGGTAATGGAACTAAATAGACACCTGGATATCAGGCCAAGCGCAATACCATTTAAATAATTCGATGTTTGATTACCTGATGTCTGAAATGGTGCATCTGTGCTTATTTAGACCGTGCCCTGAGAGTTATTTTGCTGCTTTGTAAACGAATTATCAATACTTACGCCGACGGTTGACAGCGCAGTGATGATACCTTTGATTAGCGCTAGCGTAAGCCTTTTTAGCGGTGCCTAAAAAGATTCATTTTTCATAACTAAAATTATCACTATTATTTTTGAAAACGATATTTATGTTTATATGTTTTTAAATTAGGTAAGTATGAAAAATATCCTTACATACCCTATTCAGAAAGGGCTCTAATAACAGCGCACTGACTAACGAATTAGATCCCTAATCTGCACGTGGCTTATCTCATCGTACTATCCAGGCTTTAGGCTAGATCCATAACTGAATTAGTGGTTCGATGCGCTATACGGCCACGGAACAATACACTTAATATCCCGTGAGTGGTCCAGCTAGCAACATTACAATAGCGCTATTGGAAATTGCATCCCTGAATACAGGTGGCAGATAAGTAGGTCATCTACGACAGTTAATACATAACGGTCAAGGTGCCATATATTTTACCCATTTGTTTAGTATTACTAAAACATTTTTTTACAATACTAGTATTACGTGCTCTCTCGTTCAATATTCCCTTGACACTGGGTTTACAGACTTATTGTATATTAGTATCGGACTAGTAGTATTACTGGAATGTAATACATAACAAGAACATTAATTTTTTCATTATTTTTGTTCTGTAGTTTAGGTTCACATCACAAATCATTAGAAAGCAGTTTTGAAGAATTTGCTACGAAAGTACTACGGATTCGTAGCCATAATCACCATTTAAGGCAATGTTCGATTGAAAGTCCTTTTTTAACTAATACTATTTTTTTATTCTTATTATTAATATTTTTAATAGTAAGAACTAGGTACTTAATATTATAATATTAATATATCACTTAACGATATCATACGCCGGTCCCTTGCCACCGTCAACGTGCCAAGTCTACTTGAGCCGACTGGTATTGCAAGAGACGATGGCAAGAGACCGGACGGTATGAGTTTGATTCCATGGAAGATGGGCCGGGTGCTGGTATGGGATGCAACCTGTTCAGACACGCTGGCCCCTTCCCATCTACATGGAACCAACAATAGAGCTGGTGCGGCTTGTGAAGCGTCTGAAAAAGGTAAAGCATACAAATACATACAGGGGTCTAGAATATGATTTTGTTCCATTCGGTGTCGAGACCCTTGGTCCGTGGGGTCCTAGCGCTATAAGGCTTTTTAAGGGAATAACAAAAAGGTTAGACGACATCACAGGAGACCGAAGAGCTGGCAGCTACCTCGGACAAAGAATTAGTTTAGCTATTCAAAGAGGGAACGCTGCCAGTATCTTCGGAACCTTACCTAAAGGGACTTCTTTTAATAATATATTTTAGTTATTAAATTATATTTTTTAAGGTTTTTAGTTTTAGGTTCATTTTAATAACTTCAGATGTGTTAGTATTTGTTTTGCCTAGAAATATAAATTATGGGTTATTTATTAATAGACTATATGTTCAAATAATGTCGTTTAATAACGTTTGAACATTTAAACAATTAAACGAAAATATTCACGCAAATTGAAAAGCTACGCGGCTTTTGTCAAATCCGAAATCTATGTTAATGAAGGTATAAAATAACCCAGTACTAGGCTAAGGCCTCCATCATTCAGATCAAGTAGTTGTTACCGTTGAGGCGAAATATTTATCTTAGATTATTCATTAATTTTTAACCAGGCAGCCATGGGAATTTAACTATTTTTGATTGTAGAGTTAAATGTAATAAAATTTCAGAAATTCAAGAAATTCTAATAAGAAGAAAAAAACATTTTTACGCAAGTCGGATCTTCGGTTTTACTGTTTTTCAGATATCTAATCAATGCTTACCTTAAATTATCTACTCTAAGTACGAACTGAACAGTTCATTATGATGCCGCTACACGAGCTAATTAAATAAAAACCAGAATAAATAAATAAATAAATAAATATCCCTGGACATTATTCCACACAGCGCCACCTAGCCCCAAAGTAAGCTAATTAAAGCTTGTGTTCCCATAACCCATACTAGACAACGGATAAACATACTTAAATACATTTTCTTTTGTAAATACATACTTACTATACATAGGAGACACCCAGACCAGTACAAACAGACATGTTCATGCACACAAATGTTTGTACTGTGCGGGGATCGAACCCGCGACCTCTGGTGTAGTAGCCGACTTCTTAACCATTACACCAAGTCGGTCGTCCCGAATACCCGAACCAAGGCGAACCAAGAGCTTGTAAAGCCACATTATACGACAGAAACTACTCGTAGTATGTAATTGCGAGTAGTGCTTGTCACCACGTAATTTACTGTCCAGCCTGACCTATAAAGTCTTATCTTCGATGCATATGCAAAGGACTTCACCCGTCTTTCAAATAGTTCAGTCGGCTATGGTGCAGTAGGTGCCCGTCGTCAACGTAATTTAAAACAATTTTTTTACAAAACTTAGACGATATTGTCACACAAACATGCACATATACAACAAAAAAATATAATATAAAGGTAACAGCTTGCCGTTATGGCATCATAGTGTCCGTAGCCAAGGAAACACTACAATATACCTAGCAATATACCTATTTCTTACATATCACGTTTACGTATGTATGTAGGTAGTTATAAACCTACATTGGCTGACACTGACTCCAACAATAACAATAATTGTACCTACATCATATTATCGTATAAGTTTAGAAGAATACGCAATTATTTCTTTACTTTTTAGTGCTTTGTTTTGGAATAGTTTTTTTTGAAGTTGGTTTTCTTTTAGTTAAAATTTTTGTTTATTTCTTTATTTTCAGTGAATAGTTCTTATTTATTTTATACATTGAAAAACTTACTTACTTACTTACTCCTGTGGCTCAGCGACCCAAAGTGTGTCTTGGCCTCCGATACAAGATAGCGCCACCTATCTCGGTCCCCTGCGGTTTCACGCCAGTCTCCCGGTTGAAGCTCCTGAAGGTCTGCACCTACAGCGTCACCCCACCGGTAGCGAGGGCGACCGACCGGCCGTCGACCAACAGGTTTTCCGAGATATGCTTTCTTGACACTTCGATCCGAAGCCATTCTTTCAATATGACCGAGCCACCGGAGTCTGTGTGCTTTGGTCTCTCCGATAATGTTGGGCTCAGCCATCAGTTCCTCCAGCTCCGTATTTTTCAGGATTCTCCAGGTCCCATCCTCTGTTCCCTTAGGTCCAAACATTTTTCGGAGTATCTTCCTTTCGACAACCAGCAACTTATTTTCCTCTTTGAGTGTTAGTGTCCAAGTCTCGCACCCATACATGAGAATTGGTCGTATAACGGTTTTATAGATTCTCATCTTTGTTGTTCGGCTTAGGAGCTTGGACACCAACACCTTATGAAGTGCAGCGGTACACCTCAAGGCGTTCTGAATCCGGATGTCGATCTCTTCACCCCTGGTGTTAGTGTCAGTGATGGTACAGCCTAAGTATTTAAATTTAGCCACTCCCTTGTACGTAGTATCTCCAGCCTGTAGATCTTGTCGTTTAGCGCGTATCTCTTTATAACGTCGCATGTGAAGATACTCTGTTTTATCGTGGCTAATTTTCAGACCCAGCTTTAAGGCTTCTTCCTCGAGGGTCATAGCAGAAGTCTTGACCTGTGCACCGGTTTCGCCAAGCAAGGCCAAATCATCCGCATAGCCAATTACCTTATGCCTTCCATTCAGCTCTACCCCGACGTCTAGTGTCAACACCCGCCGTATTGCATACTCAAGAACCAAATTAAAAAGCATTGGAGACAGAGCATCGCCTTGCTTCAGCCCGGTAACAACCGGAAACTGCTCCGTCAATTCCCCCTGGACTCGGACCCTCATCATAGTAAGTAAGTAAGTAAAAAGTAAAAAATCATTTATTCATTTAAGCTTGTACAAAGCACTTATGACATGTCAAAAAAGTATACAGAAATAATAATAATAAACGTAAATAAAATAGTACAATATTAGTACACATCGTGAATATACATAATGTGAATCTACCACCGGTTCGGACGTTGCTTCTTATCGAGAAGACTCCGGCAAGAAACTCGATAGTTACTCTTTTCAACTTTGTTTGTTTTACAAAAAATAAATTCAGAGTACAGTCAATGCGAGTAGAAAAAAGAACACAATATTGAGCAGAGGAGCAGATTATTCCTACTATGACCACAAACTTTTGTCGTTCAAGTATTCCTCTACATTATAATAACCTTGTTTCATTAACTTTGCTTTAATTGCAGACTTAAACTTGTGAAGAGGTAGATCAACAAGACTTTGAGGTATTTTGTTAAAGTATTTTACAGATTGACCCACAAATGAGTTTCCCACCTTGTGTAGCCTAAGACTGGGAGTTTTCAATTTGTTTTTATTTCTGGTATTATGTTTATGAGTGTCACTGTTTTTTTTGAACAGATGCAAGTTTTTGCGCACATACATTATGTTATCTAAAATATACTGAGCATGCACAGTTAAAATATCGATCTTCTTAAATACTTCCCTAAGCGAGTCGCGTGGTCTAAGTTTGTAAATGGAGCGGATGGCTCTTTTTTGAAGTACAAAAATGGTGTTCAAGTCTGCAGCTGAACCCCACAACAGTAGACCATACGACATAACACTATGAAAGTAGCTAAAATATACTAGTCTTGCTGTTTCAATATCAGTCAAGAGTCGTATTTTTCTAACAGCACAAGCAGCGGAACTGAGTCTCCCTGCCAGGGCCGTTATATGCGGACCCCATTGCAACTTAGAATCTAAAGTTATTCCTAAAAATACAGTAGAATTTGTTAATTCTAATGGCTCGTCATTCATAGTTACAATAGTATCAACCTGTCTCACATTGGGCATAGAGAATTTGAT
Source organism: Udea olivalis (assembly GCA_947369235.1). Taxonomy (NCBI): domain Eukaryota; kingdom Metazoa; phylum Arthropoda; class Insecta; order Lepidoptera; family Crambidae; genus Udea; species Udea olivalis. The sequence goes on from OX376342.1 coordinate 6,005,867, forward strand.
GCACTTTGTTTTTTTTGCATTAAGTAATAAATTATTACTAGTGAACCAACATAGTACTTTTGAGAGAGTATTATTTACATCGTCAAATGCTTGCTTACCTCTGTCGACTTTAAAAATCAACGAGGTATCGTCAGCAAATAATACTATCTCACAAATATCTTTGACATAGGTAGGAAGATCATTTATATAAATAAGAAAAAGCAAAGGTCCTAATATAGATCCCTGGGGCACTCCCATACGTATGGTGGCACCGGAAGATGCAGTTCCGTTGATACTAACTTTTTGAGTTCTATCTGTAAGATAGGATTGTATTAATTGAGATGAGATACCTGAAACACCGTAATGTCTTAGCTTAATCAGTAATATTTCATGATCCACGCAATCAAATGCTTTTGAAAGATCACAAAATATTCCTACTGCATCTTGCTTGTTTTCCCAAGCATCAAATATGTGTTTGATAAGTGCTACACCTGCATCAGTTGTGCTCTTGTGTTTAGTAAAACCAAATTGTTTCTCATGTAGTAAGTTATTTAAATCAAAGTGTGAAAGCAGCTGGTTCAATATAATTTTTTCAAAGATTTTACTGAGAGCTGGTAGTATAGAAATGGGTCTATAATTAGATGGGTCACTTTTGCTACCAGATTTAAAAAGCGGGATGACCTTACTAAATTTCATCAAGTTGGGAAACTGACCTTGGTCTATGCAATTATTAAAAAGTTTAGCTAAGTGGGGTGATATCGTATTAATGATTGATTTGAGTAGATTAATCGAAATACCCCACAAATCTTCTGTATTTTTCATATTAAGTTCCTTAAATACCTTGAGGATGTCATGAGAATCAACATGATCAAAGCAGAACTGATTTGTGCACCCATCAACACTAGATGTTAGCAGGGACTCCGCTATATGTGGACTAGAATTTAACGTGCTTGTATTTACAATAGGTATATTAGAAAAAAAAGTTTCAAATGTATTTGCTATTTCAATCTCAGACTCAATAACATTATTTTGAATTTTGAGAGAGAATGAGTGATCGCGTGGTTTAGATTCACAGGTTTCTTTATTAATTATGTTCCAAGTGGCTTTGATTTTATTTTTAGCCAGTTTTATTTTGTCTCTCAAAAAAAAGGACTTTGCAATATGACATGATTTCTTGAATGTTTTTGAATATAATTTAACATGCTCAACTAGTTTTTGACAGTTTGAGTTAGCTTTTAATCCATATAATTCGTATAATTTATTTCTACTTTTATGGATGCCTGGAGTGGCCCAATCACTAAATTTAAACTTAAAATTATCAACAGTTACTTTCTTCGTAGGAAAAATATGGTTATGTTCATGCAATATTATCTCAAAGAGATGCCTATACTGATCATCTATGTTATGATGACCTTGGGGCAGTAGGTTAGAAATATTTTTATTTATATTCGTTTGAACCTTTTTACTCGACTCTTGGTAACTGGTCTATAACTAATATCCACTGATTGAGAGACATGACGGTGCTCAAATTTGGTCAATAGACCACAGTGATCTGATTTCAAACAGTTTATAATTGATTTCTCAATAGAGATATTTTCACAAAAAATATTGTCTAAGCAGGTGGCTGTTAACTCGGTGATCCTGGTTGGTTGATCAAAAAGATTAAGTAAATCAAATGATTTAAAAAGATTTAAAAATCTTACAGAGGTCTGAGAAGAATCTAAAATGTTAACATTAAAATCCCCACATACAACCACCTTCTTGTTTGATTTACAAACCTTTTTCAGTACTTCTTCCATGGTCTCTTCGAACTGACAATAATCAGCAGAAGGGGGTCTATACACACACACAATAATAATCTGCTCTAACTCTGCGCATGCAAGTTCAATAGTTCGCTCAATTGAGAGTGCTACTATGTCTTTACGCTCTCTAGATTTAAACTTATTGTGAATTAATATCAGTGACCCACCGCGAATAGAGGAACTTCTCAAGAACGAACTAATGATACTATAATTATCAATGCTAATCATGCATTCATTTTTTTTCAGCCAGTGTTCAGTTAAACATAAGACATGTATATCCATACAGTCTAAAAATAAACCTACTTCTAATTCTTTGCCAGAGAAGCCTTGCATGTTTTGATGCACAAAGTTTATAAAATTATTTTGGGGCTTCTCTTTTGTCAACAATGTGCAAGAGTTTACCTCTATTGTCTCTGAATCTAATTTAAATTATTTGGAACAAGTTCCAAAGTCTGTGGTACAATGGTATCATTCTGCTCAATAAAAGCATAGTGTCTCGCGTGGCTACCTGGATCATATCCACAAGTTTCCTTGGGATGTCGAAATTCCTCAGGATAGTAAATAAGGCGTTTCGATCTATGCTATCGTACGCCTTGGTGAAGTCCACGAAGAGGGCGTGGATGCTTTGTGCGTATTCCCACCTCTTCTCCATAAGCTGATTAAGGAGGAAGATCTGGTCGACTGTACTACGGTTCGGACGAAAGCCGCACTGGTAGTCCCCCACGATGGCTTCCGTGTATGGCTCCAGACGTTCGAGCAAAATATATGAAAGAACTTTATACGCTGTTGGTAGCAAAGCTATTCCCCGGTAATTATTGCACCTTTTTCGACACCCCTTTTTGTGGATCGGGCATATGACCCCAACGTTCCATTCCTCCGGCTGCTGCTCCTTTTCCCAGATCATGCACAGTAGCTCATACAACTTGGACTGTGTCGCTCCTCCTCCACACTTCCATAATTCACCTGGTATGCCATCAATTCCTGGAGCCTCATTATTCTTAAGTCTCACTATGACGCGTCTGGTCTCTTCAAAAGTAGGTGGTGTTAACTCGTCCTCATTGTCCGCTGAAGTGCGAGTAACGGGCTCTTCGGATGAGGGACAATTCAGAAGTTCCTGAAAATACTGGCGCCATTGCGATTTCACTTCATCCCTGTCCGTTAGCAAATTCCCACTGTCATCTTCGAGCCACTGTGCGATGGGTTGATAACCTTTCTTGAAGGATCTCAAACCTCTTGATAGAACTTCCTACTGTGGTTTGCTTTAATCAATGTTTCCATTCCCAGCACTAGATTATTCAGATGTTGTCTCTTTGCACTTCGAATATTTCTCTTCACCTCATGCCTTGCTTCCTGGTATTTATCTTCCCACTGCGCATCTTGTTCAGACAAGGTTTTATATCTTCGTCTCTTTATGACTGCACTTTCACATTCCTGACTCCACCACTTCCCACGTCTATGAATCTTTTTTGTCCCTAAGATTTTAAATGCTGCACGTTTAATTGTTGTTTGTATTGTTTCCCAATTCTGATCTATATCCTCTTATAATTTTAACCCATTAAAACTATTCCGGAGTTCCAATTGAAATTCTCCCTTGATATTTGTGTCCTTTAATTTATCTATATTAACATGATCTTGTCTTTTAATTCTTACTTAACTTTTAATTTTTACTTTTGTTTTAATACCTAATAAGTAGTGGTCGCTGTCACAGTTGGCCCCTCTATAAGTTCGAACATCCTCAATTATGGTTTTGTGTCGATCGTCTATAAGAACATGATCAATTTGGTTGACAGTTGTTCCGTCTGGGGACTTTCATGTCCCTTTATAGATAGTTTTGTGTGGGTACATCGTACTCTTTACCACCATATCCTTAGATGCAGCAAAGTTTATGAGTCTCAATCCATTGTCGTTAGAGGTTTCATGTTTACTATGCTTACCTATCGTTGGAGTGAATGCGTCTTCTCTACCCACTTTCGCGTTTAGAAAAACATTTAAAAAGGTTTACATTGAAAAAGTATCGTCCAATTGCTCCTAAGAATTGAAGAGTTCCGTTACTTTGTCATGGATCCCATAATCAGAACCTAACACTCATCAAACTACCCTTGAAGTACGAGTATATCCTTTCCAATAAACAAAGAAGCATTGAAATCGGTTCGCGTGATAATGAGTTATTCGTCCATTTGTCGCGCATATGGTTTATCTAGATTTAAGACTTATATGGATTTCCCATGGATGCCACTGTCAGAACTGGACCAAATTAAAATGGGACCACACGGGCAGCATCAGCTTTCAAATAAAAAATGAATTATCAAAATCGGATTTTTTTACTCCTGTCTAATGCTATAATGAATGGAGTATAGATGTTTTTCTTACCTGTCTCGCGAGTGGTCGAGCGGCGTGAGGCGCGGCCGACCGCCGCTGTCAACTTAGCGGCATGTCTGTCGCGGCCGCGGCCGGCTACGCGCCGCACACTCCCGCGCACCGCGGCACGTCACTCGCACACACTCAGACACCCATTCTCACTGGCACTGGTCGACACTCGCATTAATATACACCGCACTGCACCTGCAACCAAGAGAAGCCATTTAAGCGTGACGATATATATTTTTAATGGTTCTTTTTAAAAATATCATATTGATTTTTACAAGTTTTTTTGTTATTGTCTGTTTAGATTTTTGTTTAGATTTTTTTTTAGGTATAAGACGATATCTTGTATTTATTTAAGTCTATGTATGTATAGAGATCATGATATACGTGTAAGTATATTTTGTTGTTTTTGGTTCTTTTTTTATGTTTTGCTTCAGTTAGTTTTAGTAGTAAAATGTTATCACTTGCACCGTCTGTAAATTTATCTGTTTAATCGTTTGGTTGACTGGTAGAGAATGCCCTTTGGCATCAAGTCCGCCTATTGTACTGTGTATTTTTTTGTGCAATGAAGAATAAATAAATAAATAAACCCTGAATACTGAAATGTATTAGGGCGCTAAAAATATGTTTTTTTACTCTGACACTCAAACAGACCTGTTTCACTTCCGTAGAGTATTATGGGGACTCCCCCACTGCGGAACTTTATCGCCACGAGTGAAACTGTTAATTTGAAGTATAATTCCCGAACAGATGAAATTAGCAATATAAATATTATGACCTTAGTTGATCTAGTTCAAAATATTTGCCCAAAAAAAATATTTATCCGTTTGGCTTTGCTGTTTAATGGCTTTCATTAAACTGCTCCAACAACCTTCTTAAAAACTTTTTCAAACAAAATTAGGTCAGAATATTTTACGTGGCGCCTGAACAAACGCACTCTCCGAAGGCTCCGATAATCTCAATACGGATTACTTTCTTTGCTGTAGAGGTTCGAAGGCAGCTTTTTATTATTATAATAGATTAGGCTTTTGAAGGGATATTTTCTGTTTATTACTTTTTAATTTTGTCTAACTCTTTCTGTATGAGTTCTTTCAGACATGGTCATCTGACTCTAAACTAAGCAGAGCTTGTATCCTACGAGTAGATCCAACCAAGTCTAAACTTGGTTCAGAGACTAATTTATTTACCTTAATATCAATGAGTAGTCAATGTCAATATTTTTCTAGATATAATGATTGACACGCATTCTCCAAGCGAGGGGTGAAAAAGCATTTCGGCAGCACTTCAAGATGAAGATGGCCAGCTCAGTGATATCTTTGCATCATTGTGCTTGTCAGCCTCATATCTAGACCTCACAACCTCTTTTCATCAGGTGGAGTGAGATCATCTTTAAACATTTTCTTATAATTGGTTAATTAATTCAGTTTTAAGAACCGCATCTTGGTTGCGTATCTTCGAAAAACCGTAGAATACTAAAACCACTTATTCTCTCGGATATTACTTACTATTCGGAAGGGCTTTCTGTTGTTTCCCGTAACGTGTATGGCGTTAAAAGGATTTGTGTTTTTGGCTCCATTTTAGTCGCAATTTTTTTCGACTCAACGTCTATGATCGAGTTTATTATCAGTACAATTTTCATTACTTTATTTAAATGATGAAATGTGGTTAAACAATTAAGTAAATAAAAATGACAAAAAAACATATTTTGGTAAGTAGTAAATCGCTACATTTGAAAAAAATATATAATATAATCTGTAGAAGTATCTGCATGTGTCGTTTCAGTAGGGTGACGTCGGGTTCTACTTTATTCCATAAAATGAACATAGAATACTTAACTTAGATAGTTATTACATCACCTAGTGAGTTTACTTTATAATTTTTCTAACGTTAAAAAAAACGATTACGAGAAACTGCGAAAACAACATAATATACACGTATACACACACACACAAAAGAGAACGAGATTGAAACCAAAACGCGTCAGTACCAGGTTGAGACAGTAAAAAGTTTGAAGGGCGGAACCGACAAGGGGTAAAAAGGCTTTCAAACTAGGGGTCCCGACAGTAAATAGTTTTAAATGCAACACACATTAAACAGACATTTGCGAAAACTATTACGTAGTTTCAGTATCAGCTTCAGTTACAAAGATTGACCTAACAACGAGACAAGCGTGTTAGGTTTTGTATTCAAAATATAACATCCGTTCACGATTAAATCCCAAACGGGATAGTCGCAACTAAGTTGACTTTTGTCGCCCTGGTGAACGAAACACTCAGAAGACTACGTTGCAATTTGTGTTTCACAGTAGTTGTGGTGTTTTACTATGTTTTTCTAGCGCTGAAGTTAGCCTAGTCATAATTTTGAATAGAAGAATCACTTTACTATAGATCAGTACTTCATTTAGTGTTAAATCCAATCAAATAAATGTCGCCATTTTAGTAGCTTGAGATTCCGATCAACTTTTTTTGTACACCGATGTTTATTAAGCCCACCAATAAACACTCCACCTCATCTATAAATGTCCTAATTCACTCAAATACTCGTACATGACTCAGAATATGGCAGTCATAAATGGATCGTAAACGTAAAAACAGGTGACGGTGCAATGGTCACAGAGATCGATAAGTGTCACTGTGGAGTGATCAGACATGTCCGTCAATTCGGTTTCAAATAGTACGGTGTTACGTTTTCTTTATGTTTCGTACATAATAATATGCATTCAGCGATATTGGATCTAAAATAGGAAACCGTGGGCCAGTTTACATAGTATCTGTATACCCACTTACTCATACCACCCTAAGGTGCTCCCTCACTTGGAGCATTTGCCTGTAATGTAACGTTACAGAGTCGAGCATTACATCAGTGAGGGAGGAAAACCCAGTGCGCAAACTGTAATGTTACGGATACGAACATTACGTTGGTGAGGGTAAAGCACCGACCATTACAGTGCGCAACTTGATGATACAATGTGTAATATTTTGAAACAACTTCCCTGAAGTTTCCTAAGACGGTATTGTAATGTAATGCTCAAAATCAAATTTAAAACATTACATTACAGGAAATGGCTCCAAGTGAAGGACCACCTTTAGAAGTTTCATGCCCCAGTATACTCAGGGTGATTTTCAAAAGACTCACAAAAACGATATGGCATACACATTTTTATAGTTCTCTGGGACTATTAAGACTCAAGACCACCCCATGCTCCACCCCATGCTTTAATGTTTCCCAAGCAAAGCTAGGGGGACTATAAACAAGCCTTGCAGTATGAATCCACTTGCATGAACTATTTGTAAACACGCAATAAAGCATGAAAGCTATCGACGTAGTTATTATCAAGTACTAAACCACTTTAAAACCTGTCGCCTAATGTAAAACACTTTAAAAAAGTCAAACAACGCTCTAGTTAACGTAGCTATCGCTGAAATGCAATGGAAAATAAACCTTCATGATACGAGTGTACATTTTATGTGATATTTTCAATGCATAAAATGTATTTCAAATGAAAAACTACGAGTAGCATAAACGTTGTTCGATTATGCGTAATTTTTCATTTTTAGCATTTAACAATGCTCTATTTTCTACACAAAGATAGACCCCTATCCCTCCCTATCGTGATTGAGTCCCTAGGATCGGGTTGAATTATTCTAGTTTCTATCTTTTTTCGACAAATTTATTTTAAACTTTGTTTTGTTATTCCAACGTATTTGCACTTGATTTAAGTGTAGTGCAAGGCGAAGCAGTGAACTTGCCAAACACCGAACTGTAGATCACTTAATATAATTTACCGGTAAAATCATTACGACACGCATGTGTTCTCATAAATGATTAATCAATTCTTACTGCTATAGAGCAGATAACAGCGTGCTGCGTTTTTTATCAACGTTGATAGTAGAGCATGTAAAAGCACAATGTTTAATGTACTGACACCTAGTAGATTATTTTTATCAAACTTTGGAGATAAGAGATAACGATGATGAAGTAGGGGTAATGAAAACTGGACGTGAGTCAAGTGAATAATAACCGAGCTTTCAAAATGTTATGTTGACACTCTCAGTGACAATTTTACGTGGGTTGAGGTACATTGGAGGTTTTTATTAGAAAGACGGTTAAGTGAGCCAATCGTCTCACTACTTTTATTTTCGTTAGTGTAGTTGTCATTTATTCCAAGAAAAACTGGCAGAATTGGATTATAAATATTGAAAATGCGACCCAACGAAATTGAAGTATTTACAATCGAAGAAATTACGCTAGAGTTTCTTCATAATTCTATGTTGGTACATTGTAATTTAGTAAATCCTATTCATTTATCGTATTTTGAGTAAAACCCGTAGGTATTTCAAACTTCAAAAAACAATTTGATTTCGAAACCTTCTCTCCAATTAACATTGTGAAGTTCGTACGTCGTAATTGTTACTAATTTGAATAACCATACAATCTGAAATAGAACCAGATAGAGCGTCCCCACTCTGTTTTTCCCGCTAAAGGCCTCCGAGCTGGAACTTTTAAGGGGCAGATAGGTTTGAGCACTCACTTGTATCGGAACATCGAGAATTCGTTGTTTGTAAAAAAAATATATAGAAAACTGAGCATTTGCCTATGTTTTACCATAAGTAAAAACGCTACATTAAAATGTAATGCTCTAGCAAAAGCCCTAGTCTATACCCACCTTTAGACTACAACTTATTTATCCTGATATTTCCTGATTGCATATACTTAGTCGCTTAGCAAAATATCAAACATACCTTAATAGTAAGCTAACGTTGCAGGTAAATTATATACCCTACTTTTAAAGGTCCGTTCATTGGGTTGTCTGTACTTGAGATTCTCTGAATAGAGGCTATCTTCAGCCAGAGTATAAAAAAACTACTTTTAATTTTTTTCGTATGCTCGGTATTTTGATAAGTGGCTGTGTGCAATGTACGATGTACGGCACGATTGGCGTAATGTGCTGTAGCACGGTTTCTCGCCTCGATTTCCGTAGTGTCCCGGGTTCGATTCCCGGTCGGGTCAATTCAGGAAACGATCTTTTCTGAATTGACTCGGGTCTGGGTGTGCTGGGAGACGCCCCTAGCTTATTTCCTTGTGTGGTACTTCGTAACACAGGGATTTAATAATCCCTACTTCGAGACCATTACAAGAGGTGTGTTGTCTTGCGCATATTTCATCATTTCAGCCGAACGACGCCCACTGCTGGGCATAGGCCTCCCCCAAATTTGCGCATATTTATTTATATATATATATATATATATATATATATATATATATATATATATATATATATATATATATATATATATATATATATATATACCAAACCACTTTAATGTATAAGGCTATCCGTGGAAAGTCACCCAGTGGGTAAACAAGATTTAGTGGCAGAAGACAGGGCACATAACGCATGATACTAATGGTTATTGAAGCTTTACATTTCTAGCGTGAACACATTTATTAAAAGACACAGCGTAGCACCACCTGTGAAGTCTAGGAGGACTTAATATGTATATACCTACAGTACGATAGCTATACATCTAAAGGGTAGGCCGCAGAGAACATCTCATCACATTTACGAGTATGATGGTTATGAATATTTGCTCAAACTTGGATCGAGTTTAATACCATATATTTGAGCTTTTAGCTTTGTGAATTTTAGTGATTTCAGGATCTTCTGGAAAATAAATAGCACAGCCTTTTTTGTACAAATTTTAATAAAATTAATGTAGTGGGTCTTACAGTAAGTAATAAAACAAAAGCAAAAGAATTCGAAAAAAATTATACCCCTGTAAAATTTACAACAATGGGTTGCGGGCGGGGTTTGTCTTTTTTTTTATTGCCTGTCAATATGACCTCACTCCACCCGATGGCAAGCAGGCGTGAGGTCCAGATATGGGGCAGACAAGCACAGTAATGCAAAGGAATCATTGAGCTGGCCATCCTCATCTTGAAGGCCTGCAGGAATGCCTTTTAACGCTCCGCTTGAAGAACCCGGGACAAAAGAGGAAGGAAACACATGTGCTGGAACAGCGTTCCACGTCTGGATGGTACGACAAAAAAACGAGTCACTGAACCTTTTAGTTCGGGTCAGGAATGCTGAGTTTACAGCCTTCAAGTTTTATACATTACGAATGGGTCACATTGTAAAGTCAGTCGGAGGTACTTGTTGTAATGCCAGCGCTACTTGTATCAATACGATCCGCTCCGATAAGGCACAAACGTTAGGTCGTTTATTCATTATCATAACATATTCAACAAGTCACCCCCTGTCAGTTCTGCTGCGCCGTCATTTAAGTTTCATGGTTTCGTCGCGTTCTACAGAGTCAACTCAGTCAACAAAATCAATAGTTCAGCAAAGTTCAATAGCGGCGTTAATTATTTGGACAATTAAATTAAATAGTTACTAAGAGCCATGATAATAAACTTGCATCATTCATTATTGTATCTATAGTAGGTATATAATAATGTGAAATTAGTTGAAATGACTTCATCATGACTGACCTTATAAAATATTAATCGACACAGTAATTGATGATTACCAGCGTTCAAAGATCACTAAGTATTAGCAGAGTAACCCTGTATAGAAGAAAGTAATAAGGCCTTAAAAAATTGTGCGCCGATGTACATACTGAACAAGAGCTTAACATTTATCAATTAGTTTTATAATTTAGCTGAAGAATTTGTTTTCTAATAAATTGGGAAACTTTGAACATTCAAGCAAATGGCTCATTTTTCTGAAAGTTTTCAGTCATAAAATTGATGAGAGCTTAAAAGCATCTGATGTTCTTCTATAGAGTAGATAGCTCTCCTCATTTATATATTTTCGTATGAAATTATTTTTAAACATATTAGTATGATTAGACCGAATAAGTTAAAGGTTCAGAAGGTTATGTTTTAGAAGACGTAAATTCAAATGAAAACGAATTGCATTGTACCTAGTGCCCACCCACAATCAATGATTAAATGTATTAAAACCTTTTAAAAAGGCGAGCAAGATCACTTTGCTGTGAGATATTAAATTGGTAAAGCTTTATATTTTTAAAGGAAAATAAATAACGCAAGACTAACAATAAAAAGCTGTAAAATCGATAAACTATTATAAAGGGTACCGTACACACAAATGAAGTTCCCAAGGTAACACTTTAGCACTGGCCTACACTACACAATGATTAAAAAAAGTAAATACACCGACACTTGACAGTTCCACAAATGATTTCGAATTAACGTTTCATTTTTAAAAATCCCGCCGTAACGGCGCGCGACGTTCTGTGCAACCTCGCTTCAACAGGTCGCATCCCATACTGGCGCGCCCGGCTCAACCCACGTCGAACGCTCGCGCCAAAAATAATACCCCCTAGAAGGACATCGAAGGCTCCCAGTGTCCCTGTTGCTATTGGAAAACGGCTATCTGTGATATTTCGTTGTTGGACCATCTCGCCAGGTCGGCGTTGATTTGTTATCGCTTCGCTGTCGTTCAGAGACAATGATTCGTCAGGTGCTACGAACGACAAAAGGGTTAAACATTTTGTGAAACTTCCTGAAAACATATTTTGTATGTTCGATCGTACACAATCTCCTTATATATTATAATTCCATTTTCTACCATATTTTATGCTCAAAAAATTTACTACTCAGACTTAGGAAATTCTCATTTTTTTGGAAAATGTAACCTGCCGCTTATTATAGAGTCAAAATAATATCGAAAAATTGTGAGATGCACTAAACCATTTACCAATTAACGCATAATTTTTCGATTGTGTATAATTTATCCATGGCAAACTGATAAAGTACAGTGCCCGAGTTGGCCTATGAACCAACAAACATTTGAAATTTGTCATAATTCTGGCCATGATTTAAGACAATTATCACATATTAGATTGTCACGGACACTTCTGATTTTTGATATCAAAATTAAAAATACTGAAAAGATTTATATTACAAAAACATTTTTTAAATACCATTTATGCTGCGTTCGTCTGTGCCCTCTGTTGTTTATTTAGCCTTCGCAACAATATTTTAATTTTGACGACCGACTTGGTGTAATGGTTAAGAAGTTGGCTACTACACCAGAGGTCGCGGGTTCGATCCCCGCACAGTACAAACATTTGTGTGCATGAACATGTCTGTTTGTACTGGTCTGGGTGTCTCCTATGTATAATAAGTATGTATTTACAAAAGAAAATGTATTTAAGTATGTTTATCCGTTGTCTATCCCATAACACAAGCTTTAATTAGCTTACTTTGGGGCCAGATGGCGCTGTGTGGAATAATGTCCAGGGATATTTATTTATTAATTAATTTACTTTGTATTGACAAAAGAAACCTTGTGCAAGAAATTGTAGTTGTGAAATTAAATGAGTAACAATACATTACTGTCAATGCGATAGATGTTTAGTCAACTTTTTATTTTAAATCAGATTATACATTGGCATAAATCAGCTTTGGCAACGAAGCCAAAAAAAAAGAAGTTAATGACGTCTGGTTGACTTGACACTTCAACGCAAAAAAAAATACCGGCAGGCATCTGTCTGTGAATTTGCAATGCCGTGTTATTGTTTTTATATTAATAATTTTATTCTTACGACTCGGCTTAAAAAACGGACGTTGATGGCTCTCTGTAGTGACCTACCTCCTTTTAGATTTAACCGTTTAAAGACTTTGTAACCTGCACATAGCTAACCCAGCGATAATTACGGATTTACGATCATCGCAATGGAATCAACATTGTGTGTGAATTATGGCTCAGCTAGTGGTTCTATGGTACTAGCAGAAGTGGCAGATCAACAAAATATGTGCTTGAAGAACATTAGTCCCACTCACTCACGTAAATAAAACTTCGCATTATATAATTAAATATAACCTCCAAATTTTTCTGTTGTCTGATATTTAACGAGTTCTCAGAAGTGTCCGTCCATAAACTACGTTTTGACACTAAAGTGTATGTATTTATGAACCCTAAGAGGTATTTTTCATGACTGTTGGTTCTTAGGCAGCAATGTATGGGCGAATGTACACTATCCTTTTAAACTGGCATCTAACTTGCTGATTGGTTGAAGACATCTTGGGTTGTAAAGTTTGGTAGTCGGACATAAACAAACAGATTATTTAATCATTTACAATTATTTTCGTGTTGATAATAACTCAGAGTGATAGAAATAGGTACATTGAATTAGTAAAATCAAACCTGTGAGCAGTACGTCTACCACGAGTTGCCACTTTAAATTTTCGTTATCGTTCGCGTAAAAATTTGTACCGGGATTTGAAATGACCATGGCATGACAATGTTGAATCTGCATACATTTTTCAACGCGAACGATAGTGTGAGATTAAAGTGGCAACTCGTGGTAGACGAACTGGTGATAAAATCGGCCAGATTGCGAACCCTGTTGATAAGTTCAGATTTGTTCACAATTTGACGATTTGCCACGGGTAGATTATAATACCGAACATTAATACGTTTTACTGTGAGCATTATGGTACAGTTCACAATTTTTAGATAGTTTACAATTTCGCGAGATAGATTGTAAACTAATGGTGTTCAAAATCATACGGTGACGTTCATGTATTATTCGAAATAAGTTTACAGGAATGTTCCAAAAAACGACCTCCAATATAGATGATTTTTGTAACTTCAAGTTACTTACTAACGATCGTATTCATGAAAGTTTTGCTCCTTCTTAAAGTAGAAAATAGATAATAAGTCGCATTACTGAGAGCATACACGAACCATTTTCTACAATTATTACTGTATTTCTGTATTTATACTCGACGTAAACATCAAAACTAATCACGCTAGCATAGGTACACAAGATGTCCTTTTTCTTGCAGGGGAAAAAATGCATTACGCACTATCCCGCTACCTGGGTGGGGTAGCGGGGGAGTGTGGGACTCTCCGTCACAGAAGGTGACGGCATACCCACTAAAAAGACCCCCGGCATACCTCATCGCCTTGACGGGACGACATGGTGCCTGGTTCGGATTACCGTGCCGTCCCTGGCGGATGGCCCAGCCTTCACGCCTAGCCTCCTCACGCAACAGGGGCATCCAGGTATACGGGGACACCCCCAGACAGGAGCACCGTGCAATGGGGTGAAAGCCCCCCGACTTTCACCCCGGTGCTGCTTTTAGGTAGCAGGGAGAAGGCGTGCAAACCGCCGTCTCCTCACTCCTCACGCCGTCTGCGTCGGAGAGGGCCCGCCTGAGGATCTTCCTCCCGGGCCCTCTCCGCTGTCTCCGTCTGCGACATCACCACACAAGATTTCCTCCAATATCATTAGGCATTGGATAAATCACTATGCTGTGCAAGCATGTCAGGCCATATTAAAAAAAAGTTTCTGTCACTTCTGGTCACTTCAACTTACCCACATTGGTGACAGGTTCTTCTGCCAGCAATTCTAATGATTAAAACACTTAATTATTTTCGCTTCCCGCGAAAGATTGCGCTATAATTTCCTAGGCCCCCTAAACGATGTAATTAAACCCGTGTTAATTTCTCACTTGTAATGACCCACATTAATTCCGTCTCCGTACGAACTAAGAACAATGACATCGACAGAGTAACTAATTTACGATTACACTGTGGAGTTCTACAAGTGTAACCGTCCACCAGTTGGCCTTAAGTGACGTTTTGAGTAAAAGAGGTAAGTAATGATACGATATTAACTATTTCTATAATGGTTTTTTGCAAATGACAGAATAATAAATAAGCACTACGTTCCAAATTCAATTATGATGTTATAGGCCACTAGGATTACATTTGAAATCGGATTTTAATCCTACAAAAGGTTTTATTGTTTTAATGTACCACTTTTTAAATCAGGCAACAAACAAGACCCAGGTAACTTTAGGCCTGTTTCAATCCTACCAGCTCTAAGTAAGATCTTTGAAAAAATCATTCAAGAACAACTATTAAGCCATTTTTATGAGAACAATCTCTTACACAGTGAACAATATGGATTCACGAGAGGGCGTTCTACTACTGATGCTGGCATCGCACTTCTAAAACACATCTTTAGGGCTTGGGAGAATTCACAGAACGCTCTTGGCGTCTTCTGTGACTTGTCCAAGGCTTTTGATTGCGTTGATCACGATACACTTATACGCAAGCTTGATTTTTACGGGGTTAGGGATAATGCTTTAGATTTGGTAATTTCGTACCTTAGTTTAGGAACTCAAAAAGTTGATGTTAACAGTGTACTATCTACAGGATCACAAGTTAAAATGGGGGTCCCTCAAGGATCCATTCTAGGTCCATTACTATTTCTGATATATACAAAAGATTTACCTTTTTACTTAAAAGATATTTGTGATGTTGTATTGTTTGCAGACGATACATCTTTAGTTTTTAAAACTGACAGAAATAAAAACCTTTTTGATGATGTTAATGACGCACTTTCAAAGGTTTTACAATGGTTCACAGTAAATAATCTACAGCTTAATGCAAAAAAGACTAAATGTATTAATTTTAAGTTGCCTAATGTTAAAGATAACCCCATTAGTCTAAAAATTGATGGTAATACTATGAAGCTTGTAGATACAACTGTTTTTCTTGGAATCACACTAGATTCAAAACTGCAATGGAACCCTCATATAACAGCTCTCTCAGGCAGACTTAGTTCGGCTGCATTTGCAGTGAGAAAAATTTGGTTATTAACAGATGTTGATACTGCTCGTTCAGTTTATTTTAGTTATTTCCATAGTGTAATGTCTTACGGCATTGTACTTTGGGGTCAAGCGGCGGATATACAAACCATCTTTATCCTCCAGAAGCGAGCTATCAGATCCATCTATAAGCTTCGTGCACGGGCTTCACTTAGGGAGATTTTTAAGGAAATTGGTATCCTCACTGTAGCGTCACAATACATTTACAATTGCATTGTTTTGGTGAGAAAAAATATTGGTCTCTATTCTAAACACAGTGACATACATTGCAGAAATACTAGGAATAAGGATAAAATTGCACTTCCACTCTTTAGGTTACAAAAAGTTTTAGGATCCTTTATGGGGCAAGGTATACGTTATTACAACAAAATTCCAAAAACAATTTGTGAGTTACCTTTACATAGATTCAAAAATCACATCAAAACGGCTTTATTAAAAAAGGGCTATTATACTACAAAAGACTACCTTATAGATAAAAATGCCTGGGTATAAGCGCTCTGTTCGATGCGGGATTAAATAGCTCTATTGTAACAGATGTTTTATTGTAAGAGTTAATAGGTACCTAGTTAGTATGTATGTACTGACTAATAATTTTTGTTTTTGATTTGTTTAAATGAATTCTTGTTATTATATTCTTTTATGGTTGGTTTTTTCTCTTTGTTTTATATTCTTTTAGGTTTATTTGTATCAAAATGACACACTGCTTGTACTTTACTAACGCCTGTTGTAAACCCAAAACAAGTTTAAAAGAGTAACTGCTGAGTTTCTCGCCGGGTCTTCTCAGCAAGAAACAACTCCGACGCGGTGGTAGAGTCGCATTATGTCTGTATACTGTTTATTTACATATCCATATTATTATGGTATTTATGTCTATTATTTAGTATATTTTGCTGTAAATTTGACGATTTGAAAGTACTGATACAGTCTATTTGAATAAAGTTATTTGAGTTTGAGTTGGAATGGCTTCATTTGTTGCCCAATATGACTATCTTAAGTTACCCCCCCCCCCCCGCGGGGGAGTTGTGCATAGGGGGGGTAAACGTTTAATTTTAATTTTGCAAGTGAGATTAAGAAACTCCACAATATGCTTAATGACCCAGCCACTTAACAGTTGCTCCACTTGTATTAAGAACTAGCTGTCAACGGCTTCGCCCGCGTAGACTTTTTCTACCGTCAAAAGTAATAAAAAAATAAAACCTATGACAATCCCTGATAATGTAGCATCATATTGGTGTTTTTTTTTTAAATCGGTATAGTAGTTTCGGAGCCTATACAAACAAACAGTCAACTACCGAACTTGTCTATACTAATATTATAAAGAGGAAAGATTTGACTGTTTGCTTGTATTGAATAGGCTCCGAAACTACTGAACCGATTCGAAAAAAAACTTCACCAATATGATGCTACATTATCAGGGATTGTCATAGGCTATATTTTTAAATTTTGCCGGGAGAAATTGACTATCTTAATCCTATCCAAATCTTTTGTAGGATTTAAATCCGATTTGAATGTTTTGTATGTTTTACTATCCACACTGGGCTATTCAATAACTTCATTTCAGATTTTGAAATGGATTATTGATATATGACGTCAAATACTGCATCGTCATTGTCAAAATGCCAGCAATTAGCCATCGAGTAGCGTCGCGAGTTTAAGAATAAGGTGGCCCTGCTAGTTAATCTCATTCTTACATTACCCGTAGTTGTAACATGAGGTAATAAACTTGCGACCAGCACCTCGCTCACCCTCGTAACGTGCCTGCTTAATTAATCAAACCACGAAAATCACTGAAGGTGATTAACTCCGTCAATCTATTGCCATTAAATCTTATCATATTTTTAAGCACGTTTTTCGGTTTTGACACATGTACTTAACGAAATTGGTTGCTAGTGTCGCCTGGTGTGTGTCTAAATAAATGATGGAAGGGTTAATTAAACGGTGAGGTTATTCTATAACTACGATTGCAAGAAATATGCTTTTTTGACAGCGATTATTGCTATTCCACGTCAAATACTGCATCAGTGTTGGCTACAGGAGTTGTCATATACCAAGCGACAAACAAGGTGAATTGCGAGTTAGAGAACAGGGGATCGTCAAAATATTATGGTTTTTAAATTAGAATACAGAACTTTTTTATTGGATGTTTACTTAGATGGATAACAACCAACATCCTTTACGAAGGTTGAATGTTTAAATCAAAGTATTATCGAATGAGGGAATTACTGAAAAACCGGTCATACGGTGTCAGACGGGATTTCCCGCGCACTGCTTGACACCTAGCAAAACTAGTTTTTTTACTGCGAACTCTGTTACTGCGATCAAGTTATAACAGTGTAAGCCACGTGTTTGTTCAACCGGAGTAGCCCTTCGCCATGGTTCGACCCGGTTCAATCCGGTTACCGCCGGCCGTTCCCGTGACGTGCCGAGCGGCAATCAATCACACCCCGTGAATCGCGCCGAAAGTGGCTTAACGCCGTTTCTGGGCCGATCTGATTGCTGTCAGAGGGTAACTTATATTCCGTTTTCACTTACACTTGGGGCTGGCGGGGTTATTCGTTGCCAGTTTTGTGTGAGTTTTTGTTTTTTACACAAAATTACGTTTTAATGATTTGCTCAGACGTGATTCAAACTGGCCTGTTGGCGCAATGGCAGCGATCCTGCCTTTAGCGCCAGAGGTCGTGGGTTCGATCCCCACCCATGACAAATATTTGTGTGACGAACATTTGTATTTGTAGTGTGTCTGGGTGTATTATGTATTTAAGTATGTATTTAGAAATATTTAAGTATGTTTATCAGTCTCTGACGCCCATATTACAAGCTCAGCTTAGTCTGGGGTCAGATGATCTTGGTGTGAATAATTGTCCCAGATATTTATTTATTTATTTAAATTACGACTAAATATATGTTTTGTTACCTTTGTAACAATCATTTCTAAATCGGCGTAGCGGTTATTCTTGGCATAAAATTTAGAATTTACTGTATTTTTTGGATGCCTTTATTTATGAAATAGAAATAATAGAAATAGAAATAAATTTATTTGACATACACAGAGGAAACAATTAAAATAAAATCACAAGAGTTGTCAAAAGGCTCCCACTCAGCATATGCCGTAGTACCATGTTCAGCACCACGACGCTGGTTTTCAGTGGTTACCCTAACAAAGATGGAGAAGCGGCGCAATTACTATTATCTTAAACACTACTTTAATTAAGCTTTACCAAAAAAATATTAATAACATAGATGATAAAATGACAAAGAAATTACAACAGTGGACCCAAACTTAGCAATCATAACTATAACTGTGTACATAGCATTCAAAATATATGTCATTTATGTTGTCTGTTGTTTGAATGTTTTTCTCAATACTGACTGTCATAACCAGAGGTCTTAGTTTCGTTACCTAAGAAAGCATTAGTGCTTTTGATCGTTGTTACAAAATGTTCCAGTTACACATTTTTGCTAGAAATTCACTATTGGACATAGGCCTCGGCAATAGACTTTGGGTCATCTTTATCCAACAGCTTTCCATAAACTGTTCCTGCCCCCCTGATTCAGAACGAAGTTATCGACCGATTCGGTAACTTTGTTTAAATTATAGTAAATGATTCGCTAAGCGGTAGCAATCAATATTTTGATATGTTAAAGCCAAAGGCCCTAAGTTTTCATAAACCAAATTAGATAAAATCTACCCTGCTTATAAAAATAATGAAAAATAAAAGAAAAAAACCGAAACGATCGATAACTTTGTTCTGAATCGGGGGGCTGGTTTTTCTAACTGGTTGAAGGCTAGCTCACTTTGCGTCTTCCAGTTCGTGGTTGCCACTCAAGAGCCTTTTCTTCAACGGCTATCAGTGAATTGCTTACATAAAAGAAAACTACTTATCAGTTCCCCTTGAGAAACTCAATCGTGTGTGAGAAAGTGAATCGTATTGTACGATAATGTCCGGAACTAT
This sequence comes from Udea olivalis, assembly GCA_947369235.1. Classification (NCBI taxonomy): domain Eukaryota; kingdom Metazoa; phylum Arthropoda; class Insecta; order Lepidoptera; family Crambidae; genus Udea; species Udea olivalis. The sequence continues at coordinate 6,025,617 of OX376342.1, forward strand.
ATTTGTACGAGCTACGTCGCACATTCCACAGCCGTCAATAGTCTTAGCAGCCTACTTACGCCGGCCTAGTGACCGATGGACCGATTAACTTGCAGCGTAGGCACTCTACACCGACGTCTCACAAGCAATAATCTTCATTAGTGTGCATTGCCTAAATTATGTATATAAACAAATAGTTCTACAAATAAACCAGATTTCAACCGAGCGTTTTGACTTCTCATTTCCCACCGCTGCGGCCAAGACACCTTTCGCTGTCAGTAAACATGATGAGTTCAATAGCGTGAGCCTGCGCTATTGGCAGCGGTACCAACACCACTAACTATCCCCACGTGCCCCGTGCACTCCGGTAGCAAGTTCCTTACACTTCGTCTCCCTGTTCGGCCGGGATGCGGTGCCTTACAACCACTTAGCTTCCCGACCGTACATTCCCAACTCTTCCCGCTTGCCCACCGGGCACCCCGGGAGCAAGCTTGCCCCCTTATTATCTATCTATTTATATATCGTTAGGTAGGACTAGGGCTTTAGCGACCTAGCGTCTCGGCGCAAGGGACTCTAGGCTTACTAGGGAGCTAGGTTCCCTTCCTAACCTTTTATTCCTTAACTGTGCGGCCGGGACGCGGTGACTTATAACCACTTGCCCGTACAATATTTAATACCTGTATTTTATGTAAATTTAGCCATTAAATTATAGTAGCAATGTCCATTTTGAGCAAGTTTGATTAAGTATTTAAATTTATTATTTTACGAAACCCATGTTTTAAAAAGAATGGCTTGGCAATTATGATCGCCCATGGATTCGGCCAAAGCCGTTGTTACCTAACCAGTAATTAATTTTACCAAGTTAATCATTACACGAACTAATATTTGCCCACCATGCCATTAAACTCGTAATGGATCTGGATTTCATTGGTCAATTAAAGCCATCGACTGTGGTTGGCGGCTACATAAAATTAGAGTGCTGGTCATAAATGGGCCATAGAGACCGGCGTAACTGACCCTGTGTTGGCTGCAGAAATGTTGGATCAAACGCAAAAGAGCTTGTTTTCTTGGCCTAATTGCACGTAAATCATGAAAACATCCCCCTGCAGAAAGTACCTAATTCCTCAACGAGTTACTTGGTTTGATATGAGATTTTAAACTTTCGCGTTGCATTACAAATTGCAATAAGTTTTAGACATGACGGGTCTAACTGTACTGACAATTTATCGAGTGGTGTGAGGGTGGCGGAAGAAACTTCGAGCCGGTATATTGTCAATTTTGACGACACGAATGGCATAGTGCGCTGTAGCACGGTTTCTCGCCTTTAATTCCGTAGTGTCCCGGGTTCGATCCCCGGTCAGGTCAATTCAGGAAATGATATTTTCTAAATTGGCCTGGGTCTGGGTGTGCTGGGAGACGCCCCTGGCTTAATTCCTTGTCTGGTACCTCGTAACTCAGGGATATTTATCCCTACTTCGAGACCATGACAAGAGGTTGTGTGTTGTCTGGCGCATATAAAAAAATATATCAAGTGATGTGTGGGTGGCAAGAGAAACTTCGGGCCGCCCGCGCAGACGATGCCCGCGAGGCCGCGATCCACCAGTTGGTTAGTGACCATGGCACGTGTAACCCAGCCAAAACGTCGAGCAGTGATTAATAAATAGTACTCGTGAGTTACTTGGCTTTTTTCCTTCAACGCGGATTGTAAATACCTACTATCATCATAAGTCAAACAAGAGCATTTTACCCATTAGAAATAGAAATAGAAAACATTTTTTAATTTTTTGGACATCTTCATATTTGAGGAAAAAAAACACGTAGGTGGTAGGCATAAAACAACAGAACAAAACAACAACAAGACAAAACAATACCATCCGACAGCGACGTCCCGATGCCCAAAAAATAAAAGGCCCTCACTCAGCATTCAGCCTGGGCTTTGAGGGCCCAGGCGCTGACTTTCAGTGGGCCCCAAATGAGTAGACTCACGGACACTTGCGGTGGACACACGTATGTGCCTTATAAATGAGTATAATCAATATTTTATAAAGGTAAGAGGACGGTGAGTAATTAAATGTACAATACATTTGTGTAAATAAGTGTAATACAATACATGGATGAGAGATACCGTGCCAGTTGTATAGTGTGAGTACACGATCTTAACCTTTGACTGATGAAGTTTTTTATAATATAGACTCATCATTCTTCATTTGCAGCCCCGAGACGTCCACTGTTAAACAAAAGCCACCCCTATAGATTTCCAAATCGACCGGTAGTATACGGTCTGCATCTACTAGAATTCTGCCACCATTACCAGGTCGTCCGTCCACCTTAAAGGCGGGCATTCCACACTGCGCCTACTCGACTAAAAGGTTTCCAGTCTAGGACTTTTTTTCTCCCAACAGCCGCATCAGTTCTTCGCGCTATGTGCCCTGCCCACCAACTTTCTTACCCGCTGGGCTACGTCGATCGCTTTGGTTTGCTGGAAATTTATACTTCTGATTCTGAACTGATAACTGAACAAAACATAATTCGTTCAATCGTAAAGTAATATGTTTTGTTCAGTTAATCACAATGACCTAATCAACAACAGTGAACTATGTCCGCCAACGCGGTTTTACCAAGACATGTCGTAACCAAACCAGTGACAAAGGGCGACTAAAATCGATGACGTCACTAAAGGCACCAGAGATGTACCTCACCGGCTATCGGCATGCAGGCGGAAATTGCGCGGCCAAGGAGGGTGCGATCTAATCTAACGTCGCGTGTTCCGCCCGTCATTAGCAGCCACTGATAGTTGCGTTGCGCCTTCTATACACACTTTGCCTTGCTTTTCTAGCACCATAGTGTAAAAAACGGTAGCTTAATCTACCGATCACTTTCTTAAAAGTTTTTGAAAAGTGTAGGCTCGTATAGGCACACCGTCAATGTCTGTTCAACGTTACTGTCAAAGGGGTTTGAACCTTTGTGGCATAACTAGGTGACCAGCCGCGATTTTGTTTTTTCCTTGATGTTTCCGCGCGCGATAAAAGTGGTATATATGGAAAGAGGACACTTACACAAACAAAATGTCTGATAATATGAACCCTGAAGTGTCACGTTTCAGAGTTATTTTGAAGGTGAAGATCGATATGAGAAAGGTGATATTCATTAAAAATCTGCTAATTATGAGGCTTTTCGTGTTATTTTGTTAACAGATCTTTTTCCGTAATCTCTTCACATCCCAAAGTCATCAAGAAGAAATCGCTCAAAGCGATAAGATCACTATTTGCCTATCCTACGCTACTTAATTTTCAAATTGTATTTTTTCTATGCACTAAAGTTAATTTGAATTTAAATTGAAACTTTTTTGTAATTTTTTTACCAAAAATCAGGTTAAATCCACATTCACTTTAATGTTTTAAGCACTTTCAAATGTACAAAATGCGAATATATATAAAAATGGGATAATACACATAACCATCGGTTTAAATGTCCTGAAATGCGTTATTTGTTAACAATTTAACACGGAAAGTCACAGAATGAGTAGATTTCTAATTGATATCACCTTTTTCATATCGATCTTTACCTTCAAGTAACTCGGAAACGTGACACTTTAGGGGACCATATTACCAGACATTTTTTGTTTGTTTATGTCTCCTCATTTCATTTAAACCACTTTAATAGTGCGCGAAAACTTTGAAAAAAACAAAATGGCGGCCTCCATCCAAAAATGTTCAAACCCCTTAAGGAGCCATTCAAGGAATTTCCGTTCCCCGGATGTAGCATGTCGCTAAACTGAAAAGCTCGAACATGGCACACGTGTGACAGTGCCATCTGTCTCTTTCTAACATGTATAAGTGAAAAGAGTCAGGGGATGTAAGGGGGCTCACCAACATCTTCTGGCCCCAAGCCAACCTCACCTGCAAGCTGGTGCATCCTGCTGACTAACAAACGAGGCTCTGGCTTCCCTTTATGGGTTGGGAGGTCAGATGGCAGTCGCTCCCGTAAAGCCAACACACGCCAAACAGTTATGGTCAGCAAGAAAAGCGTACCTAACCTGGATAGGGCGTCGCCTAGAAACGACGCGCAGGGGGATCGCCCTACTCCTATGTTAATTGGGTTAGGGCTACCGGGCCATGGGCGGGCCCGGTTAAAGACATTAGATAAAGGTCCGCTTCGCGTCGTGGAATGTTGGCACGCTGACAGGACTTGCTCGCGAGCTGGCCGATGTGCTCGCCAGGCGGAGGGTGGCCGTGGCGTTCCTGCAGGAGACTCGCTGGAATACAAGCTCATCTACGCGGGTTTTCTTGGTGGGGCCAATAGAGTGGGGGTGCCGGGTGGTGCTGTCCGAGGAATTCCAAAATAGTGTCTTGGAAGTCAATCTAATAGCATATTTCATCTTAACCGAAAGTTTAAATATTTGTAAAAATATTTCTTTCGGATTTTTATAGGTACTTGCCTTGAAACATTGATGTAATAACGTCGGCTTGCAACGTGAGCATATTAGGTATACTGGAAAGATTCGTTCGTTCCTCTGAGGTTTCGGTAGCTCAGTGGTATAGAGCAGTCACCCGGATAGTGAATGACGCGGGTTCGATGATTCCCGCTCGAGGTCCGAAATCTAATTTTTCCAGTTTTTCTATATTTAGATATGAAAAACAAGCATTGTAGAATGTTGAAATAATCAAAGAAGTAATTAAGGCAACAAAAATTTATTAACTAGGATTACTTTAACAAAAGCTAAGGCAATTTTCTTAACTACTATGAAAACAATGATTATAACTAAGCCCGACTACATTAGGTTAATTTTTTGTTCGAATTTATTCAACCAAATAAGTATTCTGACCAATCGGTGTTTTTAATTTGATCTTATCGCAGGAAAATATTATTTCTTTCTGAACAAATCAAACTGATCGCGTGAACAAAACCCAATTAAGTACTTCGTTGCCGCAAACTTGAACTAGAGCCCGTTTCCACTACATCGAGGGTTACGAAACACAGACATAAATATAAATAGGTACATAAAATAAGGCCCTCCGTTTGAAATAAAACCAATATGCCACTTAAATGATGATTATTCTCGAGAGAGCGTCGTGTGGACTAGGGGTTAAGCATCCTAACTTGGATCGTGGATCATGTGGTCCCGAGTTCAAATCTGGCGGGAACCATCTTTGAATCTAAGTGACAGAAAACATCGATAAAAAACAAAATCGACCCGGATACCACGTAGGGTTCTAGGATAGCACGTAGGGTTCTCCTAATACCATTGGTGAAAAGTACCTAAGCTTTGGACCTAGGTGTAGGTAACCATGGCCAAGGGAACACCCTTGGCCATGACGGCAATAGTCACTTGCTCTGTCTACGCCGTTTGGGATACATGTGATTGTATGTGTATGTATGTATGTATTCTGCCTCGTTCTCCCGTATAAATCTCTCTACTGAAGGTTGTCTGAAAGAGATCGCTTTGTAGCCATATGGCCACCTATTTTGTATGTGGATATATTTCTCGTCAAACTTCTGGTCTACTCTGTAGATGTCCCGGGTCCCGCATTCCTATTCATTCCTTTGAAAAATAGCATAACATCCTACCATCACGACTTTATCCTTAACCGGAGTAGTCTGAGGCAAGTGGCTGTTGCCGTCATGGTGAACGGAACACTCAGAAGCCCATTTTTCACCAATGGTATTTAAATTAGGTATTAGGTATAATACTTATTTTTCAGAGTGGACTAGAAGTTTGATGAGAACTATGCATTGAAGGGTCTTGCTATTGGAATTACCTATTATATTTTTTTGTTTGTACAGTAAGTCAACATTATTTATCTTATCCTAACTTACTCGTATCACGATTTAAGTTAAATAATGTTTTTGATTTTAAAATGACTAGCAAAAACTTCACTAGAAAAAGGTATAATAAGTGTACATCTGTCTTTCTTTGTCATCGTTGGCCATAACGATAGAGCGTGGAATTAATAAAAATGCGTCAAAACAGGTGCACTTCACTGATTTGACACGCGAAGAACGTACCTACACTCATACAATATACATTTATTTCAATTTATTTCTTTGGTTACGAACTTTGGATCAACTTTACTAATTCTGTGACGCAGTGTAACTTTTTCGATTTGATGTTCGAGTTAAAAGCGCTCCTAATTTGAGACTTACTTTTTTCGAAAACAAAATACTCATACTATAGGTATTATTAATAATTAAATAATTACTTTCGTCATTGTGGTGGTGGTGTGTGTAATGTGTAAAAGTGTAACAGCTATCTGGATTGTTTTGATAGTTATTTGTAGAGCAAGCAAATATAAACCTAAAATTAAACCAGTAATGTCTTCACGGATATTAAAATAAAGTTGACTGGTTTTGTTAAGGACTTTACCTGACCTTAACAAAACCAGTCAACTTTGTGTAATGGTTAAGAAGTTGGCGGACTTGGTGTAATGGTTAAGAAGTTGGCTACTACACCAGAGGTCGCGGGTTCGATCCCCGCACAGTACAAACATTTGTGTGCATGAACATGTCTGTTTGTACTGGTCTGGGTGTCTCCTATGTATAATAAGTATGTATTTACAAAAGAAAATGTATTTAAGTATGCTTATCCGTTGTCTAGTATCCCATAACACAAGCTTTAATTAGCTTACTTTGGGGCTAGATGGCGCTGTGTGGAATAATGTCCAGGGATATTTATTTATTTATTATTTATTTACCGAACACTTTAGGGTTCACAATTCACCGAATTCTAGTCGATAAATACATTAAAAAATATGCATTACAGTAAACAATTTGTTAGGCTGTAGTATTTGGTTACTAATTTTAATAGTTAGGTAACTAGAAATATCATTAGAATCTTACTTCTATCGAATTATAAAATTCGCAGAAAGGGCAATACTTTGCCACTCGCACTCAACCTATTTAGAGACCCCTAGCTTCCATTCTCCAAAATAATATCCAACTTTTGCTTTGTAAATGTGCCTATATGTCACAGAGAAGTTGACGAACACCGACCCTTGTGTGGACGCAGAAATTAGGATATCTTTTCTGGATTCTACTTAAACATATTTGTCTTCAAAAATAGATTGTTCATAAATGTGACCCTAAATCACCTCATTTTATTTAGTAATTCCTGAAATAACATCAAGGTTAGGCATCACAGAAAACGCATATGGAATATTTATACCTTGAAATCTTTTGCTTTTTCTTTGTAAGTTGGACCAAACTTTTTTTACTCTGATGGTGAAGACTTATACATAATATATGGTTTAACGACAATCCTCTCGACCGCGACTGTCTTAGCTGCCACTTAAGTTCTCGGTGACTATGGTTCATCAACAATTTTATTTGGAGAATCAGTAGTCTATCTAATTTTCAGCACAGCCAGAGAGCTAAACCTTTTTTTTTTTTTTTTAAGTAGGGGAAATGCCTTACGCATACCCGTCCACCGGGGGGCGGACGGGTTATGTCGGACTCTCCACTGGGGGGACTTCCTATTAAAGGAAACCGTCCAGTAGCCTACCGACTAAAAACCCTACTACTCCCTCTCATCGTCCATAGTGGGGGAGCACGGTAAGTAGCACGAAGCCTTCTACGCGTTCCCCCGGACAGAGAGCTAAACCTCAGTATGGCTCTATAGATTATATTTGTGTAGCTATTGTAACATCATTCTACGAACTATCCAATAATGCTTTAACACTTTCAAGTATGTTTACTGCTTGTATAGTAGATGTACTTTATATTGTTCCATATAGTGGACAAAAGTTTACAGATCCCTTTTCTATTCTTATTCAGGCCAGGCACCACAAATTGGGTGCGGGTGGCCAAGGAAAGTTTGCTAGGAGCTATCCACGGGCGACACAAAAGGTGACGACCCAGCTAATTTCAGACAATATTTATACAGGATTCAATATAGACATTTATGTAATAGTCGACTTTGACTCATAGATTACACAGTACTACAGTACTTCTTCTTAGATAAACCTTAACTCATTTAATCAAACCTCTCTCCTTTCAAGACAATATTTTAAGATTTATGTACGATATTTACTGTATGTATCTTTAAATTTATGCATTATGATTATGTATGTGTAATATGTATAATTTTGGTATAAGTATGTTTTTTGTATTAATAGTATATTTTATTTCCGGTTTTATGAGACACCGCCAACACGATTTCTGCTTCGCCCAGTGGTTGACAGGTAGAGAATGCCATTAGGCATTAAGTCCGCCAATTGTACTTTTACTTTGTGCAATAAAGAATAAATAAATAAATACTCTTTGGACTTTTGAAAGACTAGTACAAATAATCCACTCGGCCTTAGAGCAAAAACTTGTCTTTGGAAATATTTGGAATCTAAATCCAGTCTAAGATGTAATAAAACTTCAACAAGTTTTTTTCGTAGGTTGTACTAAGTTTGGTGGATAGGAAATCAATTGAAAATCAACGTGAATTGTTTTTTACATAATTTTTTCATTTTTTCAATGTCATTTTTTAATGATGTCAAAACCAACCAGATACTAATAGTACCCACTAGCAAAGGAAGTATATTATTACAACTTTTTACATACAAAATACCAAAAGCCTTTTCCCTGACCTAATAATATGTTATAACAGGTCATAATCAACATGATTTGCAGCCACAACCTGGGATCTTATTAGGTGGTCCACAACTCTTATCAGGTGTTCCGCTCAACTTGTGAAAGTGGCTGCGCCGACGACTCTCATTCTTTTACGTATTTCCATATTACTGATTTGATCATATAAAAATATCTGAACTCAATACTCAAGTAACTAGTAACTTTTGAAAAGTTAAAAGGATGTCAGTCATAAACAAAGCTATACTGAAACAAGCCAGGTATCACGATGGATTTCAGACTTCATAAAGACATACCTCCAATAGAAAAAAAAATTGTTCAATGTGCAGTCTGCCGGTGGAACTACTTCAACTAAAATAAACCTCCATATTGAAGAGCATTCGTAAAACAAACCAGTTTAACACTGATAACTTACGTAAATCTGGAAGAGTTATTTACCCTATAAAAAGATAAATCAAGTAATATCTCAAAAATATAATAAACTTTATGTTAAAGTCTTATAAATACAATGTGTAGTGTTATTAAAAATCCATGTTTATAATCACATTCATTATTTTAGTCATAAAATGTAATTAATATGTGGATGCTGTTTTTTTTTTAAAAAATATATTTTACATATCATTCTTTTTACTGGTTTATATGAACATATTCATCACAAAATTAACGAAAAACTGCATGACAAAATCATGTACAATTTTTTAACTAGCATTAAAATTTACGATGTGGATCCAGATTTTTCAAGATATACTGGCGCACAATAAACTTATAATATGATTAGAATAGCCTTCTCATTTTGGTGACCCCTTAACCGTCTCTATGTAAAATCAAAAAGTTTATTTTCCCGGGGGCAAAAGGTATCGTATTTCAGGTTTCAGTATTTTCAAATATAATCACACCAAGCTAACGAGCTCTTTTTCATTATGCTACGATCCAACCAATTACGAAAGAGAAACTTAGAAAAATGCCATCACTTCCAGATAATTTGAATATCTGTGGAGGCACTCAACCGCCGAGGGACGTCCATTCGTGACTGGTAATACAGAAACTGAATTTAATAACCCATCCTGGTTTTCAGGCAGGAATTCGAGGGACAATATCGGAAGCCTTTTACGGGGAAGTTCTTTCAGCTTCCATCATTTGGTAGTTGTTTCTTTGTTTTGCGGTCTAATTAGGCTGTTTGGTCGTTTATTAATTACGAAAGATGCTTATAGTTATATGCGTAGTGTTATGTTTTATAAATACACTTGTTTTAACAAATTGATGCGAAGAACTAATTTAATAAATACTGAATATTTTCACTGACTAGAATTTTAAAAAGCACAACAAACGTACGATGGTAAGTGAGTGCCATTACTTACCACCATACTAATAAAGCTTTATGTGTCTACTAGATAGATTCCTTTCTCTTGGTTCAAAAGAAAGGTTTGAATGTAAAATAACAACCAAAATTATTAAGAAGAAGCAATAATTGTATTATTTGGTATTATTCTGTTCGCGTTTCGGCAGAAAATAGATAAAGCTCAATATTTATTATTTATTCTTTCAAAATTCTACGCCAAACAGGATAATCACTGTCCTGGTTGGTGCATTGGTATGGGTAAAAGATCAATATTAAGGTCGTGGTCATAAACTTGACGATTTTTTTTTTACTATGTCTTAGATTTATAATCTTAAGCCCCACTTGTAGTAACGAAGTTTCATACAAACTATCACCCCCAAAAACAACCCCCTCGGGATCGAATTTCGCAAAATTCCGTCTTATTGAGCACCTACGTCCTTAAAAGAAGACGCCCTAACTATGCGAAATTTAAAACTTCTAGCACTTGTAGTTTCTGAGATTGCGTGATGAGTGTATGACTTTAAATATATATTGCTGTGCTAAGTTTGAGGTACGTTTTCTTGCGAATGCAGGAAGACTAAATGGCAGCGTCGCTGGATGCATATTTCGCCGTGTCCTCGATAGCGTACGCGTATGATAATTTCGTATTTAAACAATAAAATAAATGACGTTTGAATTTTATCCTCATTTACTTCCGACTTATTTTAATAGACTAGTTAGTTCTTGTTACGCAATAAATAATTTTATAGAAATAAAAACACAGCACGATAATAGAACATAGATATAAGAATATAACTTGAACCGTTAGCTTCTGATTATACCAAAAACGGTGAGATAGAATTTCTTTTATTCGAGAGCGAAGGAAACATAGAACCGTGGCATGACGTGGCAATTATTGTAAACGCCAAATCTACATAATATAATCGCTTCTACTTTAGAATGGTATTACGTTTCTGAAAGCCAATTTCGTAATAGACATTTTGATGTTTTTTGTGACGTGGAGTTATTATTGGTTTCGTTTGACTTCTCTAGGGAAGACGCATTTTTAGTCAGCAGGTTTGTTTTCCTCCATCATCATCATCGTCCGTGCGGTCTATCCCGGTTGTGAACCCACACTGGTGTGTGGGGTCCCAGGGTCCGCCTTTCTTATTTTCTTGGCCCACTTCGCGCGGTCTTGTGCATCCTCAGTGGTGAGTTTGTTGGCACGCATGTCACCCTTAACGACGTCGAGCTACCGCTTCTTGGGTCGACCTCTTCTCCCGGTACCTGGCGGGGGCGGCATGGCCAGACATTTGATGCCCACGTAGTTTGCCGATCTCCGTGAGACATGACCATACCATCTGCGATGTCACGAACACGAAGGCTGGTTTGTTTTCCTCGAACACTTATTAAGTATTATAAGGAAAGAAACATTAGAAATAAAAGTGACTCACAACTTTGTTAACCCAGCCGATCAGCTGATATTAAGTTTGGCTGAACATGCGAACTGAGCTTTGAGCCTAGACGAGTGTAGTGTGGGAGCCTAACAATATACAAGCCATGCGGTAGGTAGACTAATGTGATGATGGTGTAAAGAGGTTTGAGGCCACCAAACCTAACAATCATCGTTAACTCTTAAACGAGGACCACCGAGAAGAATGAGAGGAAGTTCTTTGCCCTGTCGTGGAACTCTAAGTTCAGGCGCGTCAGAAGAATTACGGGTTTTCACTCGTAACCATCGATGTCAGTCTTACGCTGCTCCTCAAAATCCTGCCTATAAAATAAATAAATAAATATGCGCCAGACAACACACCTCTTGTCATGGTCTCGAGGGAGGGATAAATATCCCTGTATTACGAGGTACCAGACAAGGAATTAAGCCAGGGGCGTCTCCCAGCACACCCAGACCCGAGGCAATTTAGAAAAGATCGTTTCCTGAATTGACCCGACCGGGAATCGAACCCGGGGCACTGCGGGATTCAAGGCGAGAAACCGTGCTACGCGCACTACGCCAAACGTGCCGTCAAACTATGAACTTATTTCATGTAGCTTGGATGGTACATTTAAAATTAATGCATGCTGATTAATATCCTTTTTTGGGCAATAAGATGAGATGAATAAATAATATTAATTTTATTTAGAAATTTGTATGGCATTTGGTTCCATTTTAAATCACTAGAGGCGCTGTACAGAAATCCCATACAAAAACGTCAACGCTGTTTACGCTGACACTAGCGGCTGTCATTGGTGGAAACTCATGGTAGCCATACAGAAACAAAGAAATCTCTTCCAAACAACCGTCTGTGAAGAGATTTATAGAGAATGGGCAAGGCAATTAATCTTATCTTATCTTAGATGTATGTATATAGACGAGCTACCGACAAAGTCGTGAACCTTATTCCACTCTGTCGCCTACGCACGCGTGCACGTGAAATATTATGCGAAGTCACCCTTCTCAGATCAAACTCGTATTGGGATAGATGGAAGCCGTCTATGTGAAAAATTGAGCTGTCTACGAACACTTTTTGTATTTCCGGTTACTGGACATTATTTATTAGTTTCTCAATAGCGAAGCACGCGGCAATCCTATTAGGAAAAACTAACAAATGGTCGCCTAAAACAGCTATAGTTCAGGCTTGAAAGATTTTCCTATAAATAATAACATTAAAGATTGATCCTAATACAAAAAATATGCAGTTTTCAAGTTTGCATAAGTATATGATTGATAGGTTTAGATTTTGGTACGATAGTGTGTTATGTACGTACAATATACGGAAATGATCAACAAAGTATGTATTGCGTTATGTGAATCTCTACGCGATTGTTTTTATCATTCTAAATATAAAAACATCTTACAAATAAGAATGTTCGACTGCTCGACTGTTATGAATTCGAATGTAAGTTTCCACGTTATGCTGGATAACAGCTTCTGAATCATACATTAAGAGTTGTGTACTATTTCTATCTTTTGATTTTAATTCCCGTCACGGCTAATTGTTTGATCGACCAAAGTTCAGCGAGCCGAGATCGTTGACGTTCTTTTGGTTCTATTTTGACTTCGCCTGCAGCCTACGCACATCGATGGCTGCCTACGCCCTGTGAGCGCGTCAAATTGAATGCTCCAGTGAATTTTCAGGTACGGTCAGCGATGGAAACTGGATTCAAGTATATGTAAAACTAGCCAACTTCGTCCGTGTGGACTAAGTTTTTCATACTTTTCACCCTGCATATGAACTCAAAGTGTCTAAGGCCCGCATTCTAGAATCGTACTCAAGCACTGATCTATACTTGAGTAGAGATTTTAAAACGTCAGTTCATACAAAAACGTCACTCAGATCTATACTCAAGTACAGATTTTTTTTCAGAATACGGACCTAAGTATCTAAAGAAGTATTTATTTGGATGCTATACCTTTATTTAAATCCAGCGCTTACGGTTAAAATAATATTTATGCTCAATAGCTTGCTCGCATGGATGCAAGTCAATAAAATGATTGATTTTGGGTAATTGAATGATGTTTTTTTTCTGCTGATATTATTTATCGGCATTTTTGTAAGTAAATACTTATTTAATTTTAACACAAAGCTCAGCTTAGTTTTTATCTAAAGTTTAATACCATAAAAATAATTTCTTAAACCTATTTTTATACGTATATCGTTTAATAACAACTATCAATTTAAAACTTAATAAATTTGATTTTATGTTAAGACATTACCTTAAATGCATTTTAACGACGGCTTTTCGTGCACACGAGGCTGTAATTAAGTTCACATGTGCCTTTGCATTCAGCTTCATCATCATTAAGATGGTCAGCAAAGTACTTGTGTCTAAGAAATATGGTGAAGTTACACTTAAGAGATTTCTAAATAAATAATTTTATCACATGACAGAAAAATCGACATTTCAATATAATGCATATGGACTAACGCCCGAATCCACAAACGTGGATTTCCTTGCATTTCTATTGACATGTGATAGGGCAGCATCAATTGAGGTGTCCTCAACTTTTAATTAGCGTTTGTGGACAGGGGGGTCTGTTATCCGAGCGTCTGAATGGTAAAACCGCTCAGTCTGAAAGTCCGAAATTTGGGTAAAGGGAACATGAAATATACGCTCCTAAACACTATCTCAAACGGGGTAGTCAAAGGCAAGTTAACTGTTGCCGTCATGGTGAACGGAACATTCAGGAGCCCAATTATATTATCATCTAACGTGGTAGATTGGGACCCTTTTGGGTTCCAGCTTTGGTTCTTTAACGGTGTTTTCAATCAGCGGAGATTTTGACACAAGTTCAACAATAAAAACAAAGATTGTTTTGACCAGATTTGAACTTGGGACCAACACGGGTTTCCAAAAATTGCGTCTACTAAAATATTCACTGAACACCTACTAAAAATATTTACCATCTACTTACCCTAGAGTTATTTTTCTTTGCCATACAAATTCATCACGTCGAAATGTCTACTGAAGAGGTACCTAAACATGAGGGTGGAACAATAAGCTCCGACTTCGGGACTAATGGGTTTCCCTCTTACTCCACCAAAGCCACTTCCACGGATTTTATGGGAATTCAATGGAAAAGCCCATTTAGAAATGTATTTCTAGACTAGTAGCTAACATTGTTAAACAGCCTATACTTCCTTACCATCCATTATCATGAAGAGGATAGGTTTGCATTCTAGTATGTTGCTTAAGAATGTACTTTACTTTAAAAAAAAACAATATTGAGCTGCATTAACAGCGTGTAACATAGGCTATCTTTTAACGACAGAATTAAGTATTCCACGAAGGGCTGGCAGAAAGGTAGTGTTTAGTGAAAATACTAATGAGGCCAATATGTTTATTACATAAGCTGCTTGTCTTTACCAATACTATTAATTATTATTAATGTGCACCCGTGTTTGATTGATTGATCCATTGATTGAACTACCTAGCCCACTTAACACAGGGATTAGGTACAACATGCAAAGGATCGCGGGTTAAATTCCCGCACCAGTACACATTCTGCTGAAATAGATGTTTGAGCTGGCTCTCTGCATTTCTGGTATGATTTGTTCTGATTTTCAAAACACATATAAACCCAATACCTTATCTTGGATAGGAAATAGCACGTCAACTCTTGAACAGGGGGCCTACTCCGGTGCAAAAGTCACATGGTTACGTGAAACTTTGGAGGGGTAAAAAACGTGATATGAATAGGTTTCGTGTATTTTGTAGCATGAAACATGATGATTTTATTACCAAAAAAATCATCATCGATATCGACTTGTAAGTATCTTTTTGACGCCTAAAGATTGACGCTACTACGTGTTCGTACGAACGTGAGTAGGCCCTTTGTACCGCAACCATGGGTTTGCTTCACGTAAACTACTTGGACGCCATTTTTAGTTACATCACTATTCAAATAATATACAAAAAAGTCGACTAGACGCTATATAGAAAAGGTCAGGTCAGGAGTACCCAGAATCGACGAGCATGTATGAAAGGATTAATGAGAGTGGAAGAAGCGCAAGAGGTGTGTCAGGACCGCAGCAAGTGGAAAGATGTGGTCTCTGCCTACCCCGTTGAGAAAAAGGCGTGAAGGTATGTATGTATTATTCAAATTACATACAAAAACGCTATATAGCGACATGTCGAACTTATTGTAGGAGTGGCGCTACCTTAGTGCTCATATTCACTTCCTTTTATGTTCCTAAAAATGGCTATTAATGGTTATGTTGAGAAAATATAACTATGATGAAATGTCTTATGGAATCTTAATCCATAATCTAACGGTAGTACATCATAAAGAAATAAATGATAATTAGCCGTGTCTTCTCGGTAGATACAATCTTTCGACATAGGTGGTAGAGTCATATACTATCATATTGATTAATTATGCAGAGTCTTATACTATCATATTGATTAATTATTCTGCAATTAAATTTTTTAACTATCCAAGTCTACTTGAATGAATGATTATTGACTTTAATTACTCAAAACTAAGACCCGGGCCAGAATTGTTGAGGATCTAAAGCGGTTACCGTTTTATGTTAAACTCAAGCCGCTTTTCGATGAAGCATTTGACTGTGTGCGGGATGTTAGGTAAAGGATGTGGATAGGATTGGATACTATTATTAAAAGTCGTTTCAATATATTAGAAAAACAAACATATTGCGAATGAATTGTTTGCAAAAACTGCACATAGAAATTAATGACGGAAATGCAGAAACTGTTTTTTATTCTATTTCCAATATGGCGTCTAAAATCTTTCATACTTGCTTGCTTTTACAAGGCAATATTTAAATGTGTTAGGCCCATAGAATGTTAATATTGTTACATAAAACTTTCTGTTTGATATCGAAGTATGTAACAAATAACCTTTGTAATGACTTACTAGTATCTGGCGAGGCGAAGTGATCAAGCCAAAACCTATTACTTCATTTTAATGACGGCCTTTACAGGATTACTTAAGCTTATTACTTTCATTTTTTATACCTTATAGAATTGGTGACTAACAATTTTTAGAAGATCATAATAGCGTTGTTAGTCAGTTCAAATAGTGAAACGATAAATAAAATGTCTCTCTAGATATAATTGAGGTAACGCGACGTCTTATTGTATTATTTTCATAAAGTAAAAAAATAACTGCTTTTATAATGCTTACAAAATCAAAAAATAATTTGGATTTTGTTTCTAATAAGAAAGTTGAATCATAAAGGATTAAACAAAAATATTGGCACACGGATCTAAATCCTTTAAAAAGTGTAATATTTGTTTATCAAAAAGTTAAAACTAACAAATGACGTACCTACCCAAACACGAATTCATCCACAGAAAGTAAAAGTTCACAAAAGCACAACACTAACACGAACTTATAAGGGCACCCTTTAAACACGGTCCATCAGATCAAACACTCATATTTTAGGATTAAAAATATACCACCGTTTCTTTTTTTAATTTTCGCGGCACTGTGACAAAGGCGTGACAGGAGGCGTCCAAACGGTGATGTATCGCGTCGCTCACTGAGGCCCGGGCCACGCTCTCGCAATTTGCCGCCAGTACCTGAGCTGCCTGTTGCAATATGATTTTGTCTGTTAAGGAATAATGAATATAGAAACATTTTATTTTACTAGCAGTAAAGAGAGCAACATCATAATGATGGCGACAGCAAAATAGCTTTCATTATTTTTTGTAAAGATAACACATAGAATTTAGTTTTATTCACAAATAAATCAATGTGACGATTGGTGCAATGATGAGTTTACCTAATCACAGACGGCGAGCTCTGTTCCCAACTGGGACACATTCGTGAGCTGAATAGAAGTAAGTGAGTGACATTTCTGACCCATTAAAAACACAGCTTAATTTGGAGTCAATCATTTATTTCTTCAAACGATATTGATAACTTGATTGATCGTGACATCTACTCGTAAATGCAAAAATGTTCAAATGAAATTAGGCTAAAATATTCACACTACATTCTCAGTTAGCTACGAGTAAAAAGACAATTACATTTACTAATTCTTTTGGATATAAAAGTTTATCATGTGAACGCAGGCAGATAAATTACGAAACTAGTATAAGCCAAAGGTTTCGTATTAAACGCAATCCGTAGCTTGAATGTTTCTTCCTGTTGATGAGTGTATCCTATGCCACGCGTCGCGCCGCGCTGTCACGAAAGTTTTCATTTGATGCTGAACATACTTGTCGTTATTATACGTTCAGAGTATCTTATATCCAGTAAAAACAGAGTTATAACAAGTTCCATGATTATAGTGAGGAAGAAAATGTGAGTGAGTATGTTGGTAGCATGTTTGAAAGTGCATCAGCTAAAGCTTTGAAACTGAAATTGTATACTTTCATAAAAGCTTCGAAGGGAAAAATCTAAAAAGTATCTATGCAATTAATTTTCCGTCAAAGAATTCCCGCGTTGCTTGGCGGCCCTTCATAAAATACAGGTACAAAAGCAAGTTCGTTTGAAGCTTACTTTTCCTTTCTCATTAGGCAATGGCCGTAATACTTTTTGGCGTGCAATCATCAATCAAAACGTAATCCGGGTGATCGCTCTCGATGAGAATTCCACCTGCGCCTTTAGGTATAGTTAATAGAGGAATTGTAACAAATGCCAGTGACAGGATCAAGAATAGACGAGGTTTTCACAATAACCTAAAGAAAGGAGTGCTTCAGGAGCGGTTTAAAAAGATTTTTACATGATCGGCAATGCGCGAGTGATGCCTCTGATGTTGCGCCCGTCCATATGCTGCGTTCATGTTTATCCCAAAATAGTGTTAAAACAACTGGCAATTATACTTTCATCACTCGCCGCTATAAGACATTACTGCTGAAGAACACGTACCCATTATGTTTTGAAAGCAGCTGCTTAGAGGCGCCTTAAAGAAGATATTTATTTAATTTTCAATACAAAAAAACATGGTCATTTTCATTGCTTTTTTTTACATACTATATATTGCCCGTCAAGATGACCTCACTCCACCGAATTGAAAGCGGTCGTTAGGTCATAATATGAGGCTGACAAGCACAGTAATGCACAGGAATGACTGAGCTGGCCATTCTCATCTTGAAGGCCTGCAGAGAATTGTATTGCGGTTTGTTTTTGAGAACCTAAATAGAGGTCCGTGGACTTATCATTATGCCTATGGCAAGGCACTAACAATGGAATTATTTAGCAAGTTCAGTGGTGGAGTAGATGGTTATTGTTTGACGACACGATTGGCGAAGTGCGCTGTAGCACGGTTTCTCGCCTCGTTTACCGTAGTGTCCCGGGTTTGATTCCCGGTCGGGTCAATTTATGAAACGATCTTTTCTGAATTGACTCGGGGCTGGGTGTGCTGGGAGACGCCCCTGGCTGATTTCCTTGTGTAGTACCTCGTAACACAGGGACATTAATCTCTACTTCGTGACCATTACAGGAGGTGTGTTGCCTGGCGCATATTTATTTTTATTTATTTATTTATTGCTACTTTCTTAGAAACAAAGTTTTTTCGGACTCGTATTATTTCCCTACTTTCAATGTTAAATGATTAGCCCCAGGATGGGCGCCATTCAAAGTCAAAGAAGTTTATTTATGTAAGTTTTTTAAATCAGTCCATATGATTATCTAATGTTTTAAAATGCTTTATCCATATTAGTAAATGGTTTTGTTTTTTTCGTTTGTCAGATGTGCTTGAAGAAAAGTGTATTTGTGTGGTTAGTAGTTACGCATGTTAATCACTTCGCACATAACAATACAAATGAGTTGATCAATTACTAACCCAACGGGTATTTAAAAAAAATCTGCTTGCTATGTTTATTTGGTATAATGTAGGATTCTAATAGTATTTTCTTTTTAAATCGGTTCAGTAGTTTTGAAACCTCTTCAATGCAAAATGACAATCAAACTTTCCTCTTTATAATATTAGTATAGACGAGGAAATGCTTTATTTAACGCCTGAATAAGAAGCAAAAGCTTAAGAGAATAACTCTTTACTGAAGAATAACTCTCTTCTCTGGTACTCAAAGAAAAAGTATTTCAAAGGATATGAAGATTATATTAATATCGGTTGGAAAAAAACCTAGTCAGAAGAATATTATACAATCAACTGCGGATTTTCTCAATTTGAACTTTGTAAGTATTTGTATTCTTTGCTTTAACGGTTTTATTATGTACCTCCACTTCCTTTACCGTATTTATTCTCACACCTTTGTGGCGAAACCTCGTTGCAGGCCAGCAATACAGGAGCCGGAGCGACGGGATTCGTCACACAATATTTAGAAGTAGATGTACTCGTAGTTGTGGAATTGTTAATAAAAGATCAGACAATCCAGTGAATAGTTTATTGGATAGTGTAGAAGTATAGGTAGGAAAGAAGAACCCGATACTCGGGTTCCTGTTACTTATAACTGTTTACAATAATTGGTTATTTAAAGTATTTAAAAATACACCATCACGTAAGTTAAACTTAAACTGGTAATCTGGTAAAATGCTCGCAAGCACTGTTCAGTACGATGGTTTTGGTAGGACTGACTCAAAATGATGAACAGTGAACGTGGAAACATAAATTAAATTTTGAAAGGACAGGTACAGAATACCATTGATGGCCAGTAAGTTAAACTATGAAGTTTTCAGCCATCGTGGAGGTTCTAACGTCCACGAGACTGGAACGAAACGGCATCGTTACACCTTTACTTACAGAGTGCTATCTAGTCATACGTTTTTCATCCATACATACCATCACGACTTTATACCAAACGGGGTATTCAGAGGCAAGTGACTGTTGCCGTCATGGTGAACGGAACACTCAGAAGCCAACTTTTCACCAATGGTATTAGAACCCAACGTGGTAGGTGGTGAGCCTTCCGCCGTTATCCAGGTTGATTTGGTTTTTAATCGATGTTTTCCATCACCGGAGAGTTAGTCGGAAACTAAACAATTAACACAAAGATTTTGGTTCTGGCCAGATTTGAACTCGGGACCACACGATCCGCGATCCGAGTTGGAGTGCTTAACCATTAGGCCACGACGCTCTGTCATTTGTTTTACCGGCTGAAACCATACGTTATACCTACTACATTCCCTTTATACTAAATCCGATCCAAATATCGTAACTTTCTCATTTATAACATTAGTAGTATGAAACGAGTACAAATAAGACGTAGACGGAGGAATTTGCTACCGTAAAATATTGGTTTTGGAAGTTTAAATAAACGTAAAGCGAATTGAGTGAATAAGTTAAGCGCGTCTTCAAATTAAAAAGTTGAGTTAGGCCCAACCGTATTTTAGTTAAATTAAATTAAAGTTAACAAACCGATTTGAAAACGCGAGATTCTTGGTCTCTAACTCGCAAATAACTTTCTTTGATGCCGTTCCTCACTTTATGAAGTAATAACTACTTTATTAGTGCAGTCAGTACCTATGGCAATAAGTTATCCTTTCAGGTTGTCAGAGCATATAAACACCTATACACTAGGGCCGTAAAGTAGTTTTCTCTAGTTTTGCTATCTTACACACACGTCTTAGATATTAAGGTAGACTTGTCCCTAAATCAAACCTCACCATCATTCGCTGCTAATCTGCTATATAAGCAGTTGCTGTTAAACTTACTTGGCCTGCCCAATATATTTCTATAGCTGCACTTTGTAGGCACTACATTTAAAGAAATCCAGCGATCACTATCGGGTGGTCCGTTTAACTTGCGGGTGGGCGCACAAACGAATTTGCGAATGTCAACCACAACCATCAACAACACCTAACCACTTAAGTGGTCATCATTCCATCATTTTCCGCCCTGACAGAATTTAGATCCTCGCGATTTGTGACCGATTTGAGTATATTTTTAGGAACCCCTGATAAAACTATGTTGCTTAAAGTCAATCGAAGGCAGTTCGTACATCAGGGTCATATTTTATTATCCTGCAGTATTGTAACAATATCATTTTCTTAGTTTGTAATAGTAATAGACGCAACCACTATCCTTAAAGACACGGGAAGAAGATGCTTGGAGAACTTTTCAACTTGTTCTTTCACATACCTACTTAATTAAGTTTTTTTTAACACAGAGCGTGCACGCAAGTAGTTTGTGTTTTTTCCGGAAGTGGAGAGAAAGGTAAATGTGTCATGGCATCAGTCGCGCTTACCAATCAAATTGATATCTTGGCGAATGTGTCATATCTACGAGTACGTGTCATTTAACGTAGATCTTTACTAAACAGTTATTGAACTTCAATCCATCTTGTCACCATGTTCCCATTTTACCTTCCTGATGCTTAACCTGCTGTGACCTTATTATTGTAGCAAGAGCAGGTGTTGTGAAAATCATAGCGTCAATAAAAAATCCCAGTAATTCTTATTTGTGGTGGCATCAACTCTAAGTTTAATTCAAATCACGGTCTTCTTCCGTCTTGAAAGACTCAAGGGAAGTAAATCAGATCGGAAATATTGTAGACTGTCTTGTTGCTAAGATTCCTTGGAGGGTTGAATATAAGCTGGCATTTTCTAATAACATTTCCATTTATTCCTCGTTGGGCAGTAAGTATCTGTCTGTCCTATTTGCTCAAATATTTGATGTCCCTATACGACCAGAAGTAATATTCGATCAGAGGCATAAAGGATAGACATGTGTGAATTTAGTTGCTTTGAAAAAACTCTCCAGACCGCTGTGCACGTACAGTCAAATAGCATAAATTTCCAGAGCTTTAAAAATACCTGAGCAAAACATTAGCCACAAATATCTATACTATACGTCAGTTCGTTCAGACTCATGGTAGACTTGTATAGATATTTGAGCCTAATGTTTTGCTCAGACATATTTCACAACTGATCGACTCGTATCATTTGCACGTAATATGCTAATTAAGAGTAATGAAAGGTCAACTTATGTTGGTATGCTCTATTAGGTGGCTTTTTTTGGAAAAAAAGGGGTTTTTTACCCCTTTTATCCAAAAAAAAGTTGTGGCCTAGACCAATCTGAAATAAAATGAAACCTCTCGTTTTTAATGTGAAACAGGCTAATTGGCCAGTCACAGTCACACGCAAACCTGAGACACCGCTCACCTCAACTCTGAACGTATCTCGGCTTCACTTCCTTATTAACGAAACAGACGCAAATTCCTCATTAGTAAAATCTGTCGAATTTAAGCTTCCCCTCGGAGGCCAATTACGCTTGTCATTATAATTTTCTGTGTGGGGTGGGCTGAAATTCCCTATTGTTTCAAATTTAATATCCTTATTACGAGGTGACATCGGTTGAGTGACAAGAATATATTAACGTTGCCTGGAAGATACGCTCTCTAGCGATAAGACCGCCTAAATTGTACAAATTGTTTATATTGTTAAATATTACTGTTATTTTTTATACAATTTAATGTAAAGTAAAGTAAAGTAAAAAATATATTTATTCATATAGACTTATAAAAAGTACTTATGTCAAGTCAAATACTTACAAAAAAAAATTATACTAAAAATATACTAAAAATAAACTTACATAAAATTATACTATGATAGTAAATATTATAATTAAACATAATATGACTTTGCCACCGGTTCGGAGGTTGTTTCCGATCGAGAAAACTCCGGCAAGAAACTCGATGGTTCCTCTTTTCAATCTTGTTTTTATACACAAAAATTGAATTGACAGAGTAAAGTCGTAACAAAAAAAATGTGCAGAGGAGCAGATTATTCCCTAAGTTGACAACAAATTCTTAGCATTTAAGAAATCCTAAACACTATAATAACCTCGCTTCTTACTCCTGACTGATATCGCAACAGCAAGACTAAATACTTACATTTAATCTTGCTGTTGCGATATCAGTCAGGAGCCTTTTTCTTTCAGCATAAGCTGCCGAACTAAGTCTTCCTGCCAGAGCAGAAATATGCGGACCCCTTTGTAACTTGGAATTCGCAATCTCTAATGGCTCGTTATTAATGTTTATGATGGTATCGACTTGTCTTACATTGGGCATAGAAAATTTTATACATTTAGTGTGTGAACATTTCTTGTAAACAAATAATTAATAATTAATAACTATTTCTTTTTGTTCTATTAATTAAACTTTCAAATGTTTATTCTTTCTATTATTTCCTTAGCCTTCCTGCAGTAATTTTTGGTTAGATAACAAATTCATGAACTTCAGGAATGATAAAATGGCCAAAAAACAGTTACTAATCTGTAGGGCTATTCTGACAAACTCATTTCGAACCTCACCCAGTGAATCCGCTGTGAGATTCAAGTTTCTCATCGTATAAAATTGAATAACGGCGAAGTGCCGCCTTTCTTATGAATTTATTCGTAAATTAGAAAACATTTAGTGAGATTTTATCATTAAGTTTATATAAATTGTGTGTATTTAAGCTGAAGTGTGTTCGATCATCTGAGTGAGATCGGGTTCGAATTTTTTCAGAATCGCACGGCTGATGGCTAATTTCAAGAATTTTCCACCTCGCTGTCTTTCAAGGCTGATTTTAGTCAAAGTAACCCATTAAGTACTTTTTTTTGTAATGATTAAGAAAGCTGAGATTCTGGAGCATTTTTGAGCTTTACTTAGAAACCATACAGTCACCTGCTTAGATTTTTAATTTATGGTTGAAAATTTAAGTCTTTATTCATCAACCGTACATTTTTGGTTTTATAACAACATTTTCATCATTTTGGTCAAAGTTATGAAACTGATTATTTTATGCATCAAAGTACAATTAAGGATGATTCAGTTGGACAAAGAAAACATTTGAAAAACCTTCTAATTTAAAAAAAAAAAAAATTAAAACTTTTAGGTCCGAAATTCTCAGAAATTCAGAAAAAAAATCATAACTCGAAAACTATGAACAATCGCGGAACATACATGGGGGTGATTCGGGTACCCCAAGGGGTGCTCTTTCTGTGGGCTTCCGCTTGACACTTCTTTTTGGGACACCCTGTATAGATAACAGCAGAGGACCCAATATTGATCCCTGGGACACGCCCATACGTATGGTGGCACCGGAAGAGTTCGTACCATTGATTGTATTCTATCAGTGAGATAAGAAAGGCTAAGTGAAATATTTGAAACACCGTAATGTCTCAGCTTAATCAGTAAGATTCCATGATCTACGCAGTCAAATGCTTTTGACAAATCACAAAAAACTCCTATTGCATCTTGCTTGCCTTCCCACGCATCAAATATGTGTTTGATGAGCGCAACACCTGCATCGGTTGTATTCCTATTTTTTTTTATAATATGTAAATAAATATTATGCAGGAAATCTAAATAGGTAGTCACAAACACTACTTATTGCAATAAAACAATACAAGTCGGCTAAACAGCGTTTGGAAAACTACGCTATATTTTTCCAACATAGATACTTTATGCCTGCCCGAGTACCTTAGTGCCTAAAGTCAAAACCCGTAGTTGATAACTTTAAGATGGAGAAAAAATCGAAGATATAAGCTTCATAAAAAGCTCAGAGGAACCCAACGAGACCTTACTCTTAACAGCTCGTTAAGTTGCGATGTTCATTGTTACTGCTTGATCGAATCAAAGTCACCGCGTAGGCATTTGGGTGAGTAAGTTAAAAAAGCAGTGAGAAGGCAACTGAGGCCATTAAATGTATGGTCTCATTTGTAGGCGAACCTGGCTAACAAGGGGATCTGACTTCCTGACAAGGTATGGCCTGCATTTACCGCCATGCAAATTATACCTTTAGATACTTAAACATAAACCGTTAAGAGCGTTTGCTGGGGGTAGATCGAAAACATTGCATTTTTGTAAGATTTTCGTGATTATTTGATTGAATTCGAATAAAACTTAAATTTTTGCTCTATTATTGTGTGCATAATACTATTTAAAAATTAGGTAATCGCCAATTATTTGCTAAATTAAATAAAAATCAGTTTTTTTTAATAAACTGATAAGACACTTAAAAATTTACTGTACACAGTTAAAGTTATAATTATGAAATTAATAGGTGCTTTCATTAATAGACAGATAATTCATACTTAATTTGAATACAGCTAAATAATCACGAAAACCTTTAAAAAATGCGACTTTAATGATCTACCCTAAACACAAAAAGCAAACCCTCTTAAGTAGTGCGTGTCAATGATGACGATAGCTAAAGTTGATTAGGTTTATTGTAGGCTTCCTGCGTCTATGATATTTCCCCAAAGGGTGACGTCAACTTTTATTATCCACCGATACCACGCATGCATGAGCCAGCCATTAGCCGCGAACAGCTTCCCTAACGAAGCCGCTGTCTAAAGCTGATATGATGTGTTCGCTCACCCTGCGCACGCTATCCACACATAAAATGAAGCACATATAGTATATAAGTAGTACTCTAACCGCATATTATCTTTTCTCACATCTTCACTACAATAAGGGAAACCTAGTGAACACAAAATTGTATTTGTGTCATGTGTAAACTACAAGATATACCTACTTGTACATTTAAAAAAGTGGATTATAATTCTTATATAAATTGAACAGTTTTAGGAGCTAATTCTACGCCGAGTAGCTGACAGCAGCTATTTCAAAATAATTATGCATGTTGTTACTATACTGATGGGTACTAAAAAATACATAAAAAACAAATGCACAGCAATTTCACTTTCAAAAAAAGCTACAGATGACCGGCCTTAAAGGGTTTGCTTCGTTTTGCAGAACATAAAACGTCACATTTATTGCCGCCGGCGGTAACTGCGCTAAGTGCATACCAGTGCATAAAGCAGTCGACTGACATACATAAACGAGGACTTTAGCTCTTATAAATAAAGATCAAAGTCTAACAGCAGGGGTGTTTGAAGGGATGTTATCATGGAGTCGTTAATCCGAACCCCTACCGCCAGTTTACGATGGTTCTCATCAATCAACCATCAGGTTATGTGACAACAAAGTGTTAAGTACTTTATCGATCGGTTTAAGTCACTTCATCAATTGCTAGTCGTAGACAAGCCTTAGATTAATCAAAAACAAAAAACAGCAACAAGCAATTTCGTTTTTTTATGTTACGTATCGATTTACTCACATAGATTTACCGATATAGTTTTCCGGATAACCAAGCTGAAGTGGCAATGGACTGGTCACATTGTCCGAAGGGCTGATAGTCGCTGGAGCGTAATAGTCCTCGTAGGTAGGCCACCCACCCGGTGGACCAATGACTTGGTACAAGTTGCAGGTAGCCGCTGGATGCAACAGCCCAAAGCCGCTCGCTGTAGTGTTCTATGGGGAAGGCTTTTGTCCACACCAGTGGACTTCTAAAGGATAATGATGATGATGATCGATTTACTCTGTGGATTATTTATCATGCTATTTTAAACGCACAAAATGAGATCCCAAAAAAGAAAGGCGCAAGAAAAATCTTGCATATTTCCTTCAATTTGGCACACAAATCATTGATATGACAATATTGATGGTTACTATAAAATAATTCTAGTAAATGGGATTCCTCACAAGAAAAGCGAGTCTACAATAATATTTAAATGACAAAAACATAAAGTGTCTTCCTTTAAGTAGTTTGGTTTCTTTTTCAAAGTATTCCATTCAATTTAGTTAACTTGCGGATTAAAAAATCACCCGATATGTTGTTTATCTATTTTCTGCTAATTCACTTGTCAGCACCGTTGATGTCGTTTCTAACAAAGACTTCACACTAGCGTTCTTAGAGTGTCAGCGCCAGCGCGAAGCTGTTGCGACGACGACGCTAGCGCAGCGGCGCGGTTCAACTCCGGCGCCACCTTGCGACGGCCTGTCACATTACATTTTGTCTCAAGTAAATCGGTTTTAGTTAGCGGTAAAACATGAGACACGCTTGAGGTGAGGCTTGCGTATCATACTTTCACTGGAAAAACATAAAGAATAAGGAGTGTGAACTAAACTATAACCACCAGACGCCGGTAGGGCTTCCACCCTACACCCCCATGTGGTTGACTTTCCAACAATCCGTACCCAACGGTTTGCTGCGTCTTTTCTGGTGCGCACCGCTAGGGAGTGGAACGCTCTCCCTGCGTCTGTGTTTCCAGATACTTACAACCTTGGTGTCTTCAAGGCCAGAGTGAATAGGCATTTTCTGGGTAAGCGTGTACCACCATCGGCCTCGTCATCGCTTACCACCAGGCGAGACTGAGGCCAAACGCAAACCCATTTTAAATTTAAAAAAAGCATAGGACGTATTATTTGTCCAATGTACGAGTATCATGATGAACGAAATACTTAGCTTAATATTTGAAATGCAGGAGTGCCGTCTTCGTTCGTATGGTCATGTCTCACGGAGATCGGCAAACTACGTGGGCAACAAATGTCTGGCCATGCCGCCCCCGCCAGGTACCAGTAGAAGAGGTCGACCTAAGAAGCGGTGGCCCGACGTCGTAAAAGGTGACATGCGTGCCAAAAAACTCACCCCTGAGGATGCACAAGATCGCGCGAAGTGGGCCAAGAAAATAAGAAAGGCGGACCCTGGGACCCCACACACTAGTGTGGGTTCACAACCGGGATAGACCGCACGGATGATGATGATGAAGTAGGTAATCGATTAATCATATTAGAAACGTTACAAAGCTTACCAACTTAAACTCTTCACAAGACAACGTTCTATAACTCTGATAAAAACTACTTAATGAAACCCCTTGTGTTTCCGCAGCCAAAATCCAATAAAGTAAAATAAAATAGAAACACGTCTACCTTATTCACGTTGCTGTAGAATTTATTAAAAATCTGGAAATATTCAACGTGGATGCCTTCGAAGCAGCATTTGAAAGCAGTACGGGATAGATTCCTTTGGCTTCTCTCAAAGTATAGGAAAATGAATGCTTTTCCTACATATCATAAAAACTAGTAAGTACAGCAACTAGATTCTTCAGAGTCAGTCACTGAAATAGTTTTTGCCTATACACACATTATCTTTCTACAACTGTTCTGCTTCAGTTGGTGAGGAATTTAATGAAGCTGTAGTGATTGTAGGTATATTACTGAAATAATTATGAAATGCTTCAGCAATAGATGCTTCTGATTGTAAGGTGTTATTGTTAATATTAAGAGTGTATGAGGTATCGCGCTGTTTAGCTTTACCTGTTTCGTGATTTATGACGTCCCAAGTGGTTTTTATTTTGTTACAACATAAACTTTGTTTAAAAAATTGCTTTACTAAAAATATTTTAGATCCCTACAATTAATTTAAAGTTTTCATGTATACCACCACCTATGTCTAAAGCGGGGTAGACAGAGGTAAGTTGACTGTTGCCGCCTCATGGGCGAACGGAACACTTCGTTCATATTCACTAGAGTTGCCAATCAACTGAAAATTTTAATTCCAGTAGGTACAGCAATAATTATGGTGTTTTATTAATTTCTTCTGTTGTTATTCATTATAGAAAAAGATATATAAGTTCAGAATTAAATTTAAATCGTTTTATTATTTTAGTTTTATTATTAGTATTTTCTAACATTATATCTATTACATTATTTATCTATTACATATTATGACGACTCGATTGGCGTAGTACGCTGTAGCACGGTTTCTCGCCTTGG
This sequence comes from Udea olivalis, assembly GCA_947369235.1. Taxonomy (NCBI): domain Eukaryota; kingdom Metazoa; phylum Arthropoda; class Insecta; order Lepidoptera; family Crambidae; genus Udea; species Udea olivalis. The sequence continues at coordinate 6,054,463 of OX376342.1, forward strand.
ATTCCGTAGTGTCCCGGGTTCGATCCCCGGTCAGGCCAACTCACGAAACGATCTTTTCTGAATTTTCTTGGGTCTGAGTGTGCTGGGAGACGTATTTCTTCGAATCCTGTGAAGGTAACCTTTCAAAAGCTCTCGCGACATGAGACACTTTTAATTTTCCCATTTAGGCTTTTAGCCTTTGTCAAAGGTAGACAAAAATAATAAACGAAGCATGAACAGAGGAGGTTTAGGTTTCCTAAAGGTTTTTGGGAATAATTATTTGAGAGCATGCCCCAAATTCACTCATTCACGATCTTGTTTTCGCTGCGATGTGCAAACATTCAAAATACACTACGGCACTGTTGCGTTTGTGTGTGCGTGTAAAATTCAAATAGTAAGTACCGAATATCTATCATTGCACTTTCCAAATCAATTTCGAACACATTAATACTACAAATATTTACATCATAAAAGCGGTCAATACTCGTATATGAATACAAGTCAATGAATGTCGTTGATTAGCAAACAGACTCTACAATATACAACATCCAGATACTTACTAAACAGGTAAGAAGATAACCCTTTTTCAAAAACATCGTAATCCATTTACATTCAAAAACCGTTCAACAACCCTGTTCCAATCCACAAAATTATGGAAATTACCACCTTATGCCAAACCTTTGCTCAGCGCGACTACATTTACCTAAGTTGTGTAGTAAGTGCTTTTTAACTGTAGGTAATGTGTTTAAAAATAGGATATACGAAACTTTGGCAGAAATTGCGGCCGACTGTTACAATGTTAAACATCAAGCTCCTACCTGTGGATTGAGAGTACTACTGAGGAAACTATTAGTTAATAAGTAATTAAGTAAATCATTTATTTGCTAAGAATACATTTCAGAAAAAAGATGTTAAAACATTGTCTGGAGTGTATTCGGCTACTGTACAGGCAGGCGTGCAAATTTTATCGTACTACAAGTACATATGAGTATAACAATCATTTATTAACATTATACATAATACGTATATCACCAGTCTAAACCGTAAGTCACGCAGCCACTTGGTTATGATCTGGAAAGGAACCCTGTTCTCCATATACACCCACAACACACAATTTCTTTTCATAATATACTCGTGACTGTCAACAATATGAAATTGCCGATTATTTGCATGGACTAACTTTAGTTTTAATTAAACCTGCACGGCTTTAGAGTTTGGACTGAACCTCTTCTATGCGAAAAAAAGAACATTGTTTATTTTATTGTTGGACTTTACTTGTTATTATTTAGAAAAACTAAATACTGAAGACGAAAACAAACACATTAGTACATTACTTCCTGAACATAATGAGTGTATAAATAAATAAATAATACTTATTTTTATTGTTACGAAATAACATTAATAACCTTGCGCAAGTTCTTACTACAGACTAGATAGAGCCAGGCAAAGTTCTGAAACTTACTTAGGTAAAACGCAGAGCTAACCCCATCAGGCGGTTCGTTTGCGCCAAGATACAATTTAAAGGAAATTAGGAAACGAGAAAAGTTAGCGGGTCAGCGCAACAAGTTAGCGATACTGATTACCTAGATTTACGTATTTAATTGGAAAAGGTTTTAACGGTTGTCATTTCAGTTCATTCTATTAGCACAGTGTTAAAAATTATATATAGACTGTGGTATTACAATCAAATCATTAAGCTTTCAGAAATAGGGTATTTGTCAATTTGTTGTTGAGGTGTTATCGAAAGATTACTATAATAGCTCTCACTATATTGTTTCATAATAAACGCCTTCGGTGGTAAAGCTATGCCTGAAATCTGGAGGTCCTGGATTTAAATCCCTGGTCGGGCAAAGTGCGTTTTCGGATGTAGTATGAGTTTGTAGAGAAGATTTGATTTTAGTGATGAAGGCTTTTACCCTGCTGTGGGGCTTTACTCTACTTTTCAAAACTTTGCTACGAAAGCCTCCATGTTTATCTATTTAACTTGTAAAAGCCCTCACCCGCTTCCATATGGGAACACTTAGTGTCATGTTTTTTGCATGAGTGTCTTTAGTTTGATTGACATAGGAACACACACACGGCCGACCATACATTTCAAGTAAAGAAATAGCGAAGGTATTTTTTGTTACTTGGGAACATTGGGCCTTTATTTTGTGGAGGGTAATGCTAGTTATAGGCACCATCACTCGCCTTGGGGTAGGCGAGTCATGTGTGTACGAGGTAGGACCCAATCTGTCGCCAGTGCAGTGTGGGTTTAGGGCAGGGCAGGGCAGCATTATTTCAGAGTGGCCCCGTATCTCGAAAGACTGTTGGAGGACTACCTCCATGGCCGAGAGGTCCTATACCAGTGGGGCGACGGTGTTTTGGTCCGTCACCCAATGCGCTGTGGTGTTCCCCAGGAGCCCGTTCTAGGGCCTTTGTTCAGGAACTTGGGCTACGACTGGGTTCTCTGCGGCGCGCTCCTTCCAAGGATGCGCGTCAAATGCTACGCGGACGACACCCTAGTCGTAGCCACGGGTAGGGTTTTCCTGGAGGTCCAGAGACTGGTCGAGATGAGCGCAAACCTCGTCATAAGGTGAATTGAGGCATTAGGGCTCAGTGGCTATCAAGAAGACCTAGGCCCTGCTTTTGCCTCGGTGGGGGACGGTGGAGGTTTGAGGCCCACTTCGCCCGCCTAGCCCCCGTCCGGCTCCGTGCGGCGGGCGCCCTGGGACCCTTGCTGCCCAACGAGCGCGGCTCGGACCAGGCATGCCACAAGCCCTACACGGGAGTAGTCCTTAGTATGGCACTCTACGGAGCGCTAATCTGGTCACAGGCTCTTACCGCCCATAACGTCGCCACTCGCGGGCCCCGCAAAGGGCAATGGTGGTAAGAGTCACACGAGGGTACCGCACCATTTCGGCAGGGGATGCCAGCGTTCTTGCGGGCATGCCCAATGTGAAATTGAAGCCCAGGTTCTCACTGCTGTCTACCAGCGCAGGGCAGCAGCGAGAGCACAGGGCGAGCGCCCTTAGTTTCGACGACGGCAGTGGGTAGAGGACCTGGCTACTGCCGCCTATGGGCGGCACACCAAAGACACCATCAGGCCGGTCCTCAAACAGTGCGTGCGCAGGGCAGGGCGGTCACTGACGTACCGGCTGGTGCAGATACTTTCCAGGCACGGGTACCTCGGAAAGTGTCTGCACGAAGCGGCCCGGAGAGAGCCCGACCCCCGGTGCCATGAGTATGGTGCCGACGAGGACACCGCCCAGCACACGCTAGAGGTGTGCGTGGCTTGGGCGAATCAGCGCCGCAATCTCGCGGTTTTTTTGATACAAATCTATCTGTACCATACTTTATGGAGGAAGCTTTGGGTAGGTTGAGTGCTAAGTCTAAACCTATTATTGTGTGTGGTGATTTCAATATGGGTTTGCTAGTAAACTCATCTAAGAGCAATAGGTTATTGTCTCCATTTACACCCTTTGGTCTGGATTATCAATTCCATGAACCCACGAGGATAACAGCCACAACATCTACTTGTCTGGATAATGTATTTTGCAACTGTGTACCCATTGAAAAGGTATAGGAAAATTGTAAAATAGTGACCATTAAAGTCTGATCATTGTGGGCTGAAGCTAACATTTTTAGATTTAACTAACAATCGCGTTAATAATAGGAAAATAACATGTAGACCGAAGACAGATAATCGCATTATTAGTTTTAAAACTTATTTAAAGCATAAAGTATCTTCCATGCCTTAAAAGCAGGGTGGCCCTGATGCAGTCTACAAAAGACTGTTTGATGGTGTCAAAAATGAATTTCATGCTTGTTTTCCCACCAAACAAGTTACTTGCAGAGATCAATCTAAATTTTGTAAATGGGCCGCGCCTGGAATTTACAGAAGCAGACGTAAGATGTATGAGTTGTACGGCATGAAAAAATACAATTTCGATCCAGCTTTTGTTAAGTATGTCAAGAACTATACCAAAATCTTCAGAAAAGCCTGCACTACAGCTAAGGCGTTGCACATTCGAAAAAAAGGGCGAACAAAAACCACTTGTTGTAACAAAATAAAACCACTTGGGACGTCATAAATCACGAAACAGGTAAAGCTAAAGAGCGCAATACCTCATACACTCTTAATATTAACAATAACATCTTACAAGCAGAAGCATCGATTGCTGAATCATTTCATAATTATTTCAGCAATATACCTACAATCACTACAGCTTCATTCAATTCCTCACCAACTGTTGAAAGATAAAGTTGTTGAAAGATAAAGTAAATGTGTGTATTCTATGAATTTAAACATGTGGAGTCACAAGATATATTAAAAGTATTTAGATTAATTAATTTAAAAGATACCACTGATCTTTGGGGTTTATTAGTTAAAATTGTTAGCCACACAATTGACGTGATTGCACCATATTTAGCCGTAATATTGAATGATTGTGTTGATGAAGGTGTTTTTCCAAACTTAATGAAACACAGTAGGGTTGTACTACTTTTTAAATCAGGCAACAAACAAGACCCAGGTAAATATAGACCTATTTCAATCCTACAAGCTCTTAAGTAAGAACTTCGAAAAAATAATTCAAGAACAACTAAGTAATAAGCCATTTTGTCCAAAAGGCACGCGTACACGATCTTCACAGGAGCGGCGGTTAGAAGAAGTCTATATCACAGGCGGCCGTCGTACAAGAGGGCCGGCGCAAGAGTGCACATGTAAGAAAAGGATGGGAGATGGGAAGGATTAAGGTAATTGCAAGTGTTCTAAACTACCCTATATTACTCTTTATAAAACCAAAAATACGAAATCCAACACACTTATACGGAAGGTTGATTTTTACGGGGTAAGAGATAATAGAGCTTGTTATACTTATTATTATTACTATTATTATTTCGACTGGGGACGCTGGCAGTGGGCCGGGTGATCGGTCCGCTGGTTATGGGCCATTTCACCCATTTCCCCGGGCCCCCTTGCAGGGGGTCTTTAGGTTGTCCCATTTTCACGGCGTCCCGTCGAATCTTCCTGTTGCTTTGCAGAATCTTACTATCTGGTCCACCGTCAGTTCTTTCAGATTTTCTTCATCTAACGAGTCTGACCCCATGAGCTCCCACCGTATGTGTGAGTACATCGGGCATTCGGCGAGTAGGTGGAAACTCGTTTCCTCGCTGTCCATGCACTCCATGCATGTGGGGTTGTCTTTGATGCCTATTACTGTTAGGTGCCTGTTTAGTCTAGAGTGCCCTGTGGCGATTTCTGTGACCATACGTACACTGTTCCTTGACAGCTTCAGTAGATGACCTGTCTTCTTCGTGTCCATTCCGTTTATGAACATTTTAGACTGTCGCATGCCTGTTGCAGCCTTCCATCGTCTGTTTGTTGCTGCTGTGGTTAACCTTTTGATTACTCCCTTGGTGATGTTGTGTGCTATTGGCAGCCTGGGTTCCGGACCCACTAAGCCTCCGGCCGCACCACCCCTGGCTAGTTCGTCTGCTAACTCGTTGCCGACATTTCCCTCGTGTCCAGGAACCCATGCAATCACTACGTCTATTTTGTTTGCGAGTTTCCGTAGAGCTTTTTTGCATTCTTTGACAGTTACCGATGTCGTCTCTGCTTTGCTAAGCGCTTTCAGCGCTGCCTGGCTGTCACTGTAGATAGTGGCCTTGGTGACGCTGTCCTGATTGTCTAATATATCTGCGCATTCCATGATAGCGTATATTTCTGTTTGGAATACGCTGGCGAACCTGCCTAGGCAGATTGATCTGTTTATCACTGTGCCGTCCTCGCACCTTATGTGCACACCCGCGCCAGATAGCTTCAGTGACTCAATTCTGGAGCCATCTGTGTAGCAAACTGTTCCGCTTGTGTCTATGTTCCATTCATCTCTTTGTCCTATATGTACTTTGTATTTCTTGTCAAAGATCTTTTCTTTCCTTGTTAGGTCGTTGTTGGTAAAGATCATTGACATGTTGCTCTCGATTTCACTTCCAATGCGTAGATGCCCTCTGTCCGTGTGGTTACCGATCCAGAGGTTCGTGCTACTGAGTTTGAACCATTGTTCGGTCGCTTTTCCTTTGATCGCTAGGTCTAGCGGATCCAGCCCGAGCATGATCTCTAGCGCTGATGTGGGTGTTGTTCTCATTGCACCTGTGATCATCAGTGCCACTAGTCTTTGGACCTTGTCTAGCTCTAGTTTGTTGGTCCTTAGTGCCGCCTTATGCCACCATACCAGTGATCCGTGGAGGATTCGTGGCAGGATAATTGCTTTGTAAATATATCCATAGTACAGTCGCCGGTTTGATTCCCCATGTGCGTCCTATGGCTCTCTTACATTGCATCATAGCCATTTTGGTCTTAGAGCAGGTGGTGGTGTGTGCTTTAAAAGTTAGTTTGCTGTCCAGCGTAACTCCTAGGTATTTGATCTCCTTGACCATTTCTAGTTCGGAGTTGTCTATCTGCACTATTTCTTTTCTACCAATTTTACGTTTATTGGTGAATAGGACTAGTTTCGTCTTTTCGGGATTGAGGTTGAGTCCCTTACTTCTGCACCATGATAGCGCCGCTTTGAGTCCTCTGTTCATGATGTTGCACATGACGCTGAGGACCTTTCCCGTTACTAGCAATACCCCATCATCAGAGTACACCTGTGTGTATATGTGTATCTTGTTTATCTCGTGTACTAGTTCATCTATTAGAATGCACCATAGTAGAGGGGATAGGCATCCCCCTTGCGGGAATCCTCTTCTCGCCCTGACTGCGTGTGTAACCCCTGCTAGCTCAGCCTTTATCAGGCGTTGTTGAAGCATATTCTTCACCCATCCTGATATATCTTTGTGAATGCCTTCGCGGTCTAAGGCGGCTTCTATCGACTTAGGGCTGGCCTTGTCGAATGCCCCTTCTACGTCGAAGAAGCAGCCTAGTGCGTATTCCTTGTTGCTCAGAGACCTTTGTACTCTAGTAACTAGGTTGTGGAGGGCTGTTTCTGTGGACTTACCCTCCATGTATGCATGTTGGTTCTCATGTAGCGGGGATCCACTGTTCTCTATCTGGGCTCTGATAGTTCTGTCAAGGATCTTTTCCATTGTCTTCAATAGAAACGAGGATAGGCTGATACATCTGAAGGCCTTCGCCTCCTGATATGTGGCCTTGCCAGGTTTCGGTAGGAAAACTACCTTGACTTCCCTCCACTTCTTGGGAATATACTGCATTCTTATACTGCTGTTGAACAGTTTTAAGAGATCTTCCTTGATGTACTTTAACGCTACTTGCAGCATTTTTGGAAATATTTCATCCGGGCCTGCCGCCTTGTATGGCTGGAAGGAGAAGATGCTCCATACTAGTTGTTCTTCCGATATGGCGATGGCCTCGCCTGCCCTTACCACTGTGGGGTTTGAGGAGGTTGGCATGTCTTCGTCTATGTCGTGCTCGCAGTCTGGGAAATGAGTTTCCATCATGGTCTTAAGTATCATTTTTGGGTCAGTTATCAGTTCTTCCCCCTTCTTGATACTTCCTAGTTTGCAGGTGTTGTCCTTGGATAGCGTTTTGACCAGCCTCGCGGCATCTGGGTGTTTTTCGATCCCTTCGCAGAACGCGCTCCAGCTGTTCCTGCATTCTTTTCTGCTCTCGCCTTTGAACTTGTTTCGCTCGTCTTTGTACTTACGCCAGCTCTCTTCGTCACCCTTTTTGAGGGCCACCCTGAGAGCACGTCGGGTCCTCTTTCTGGACTTCTCTAGTGACTTGGTCCACCACGGTTGTCCCTTGCCTAGTTTGATTTCTCTGAGCGGACATGCTTTATGATAGGCTTCCCTGAGGGCCTCATCTAGTCTTGTCGCCTCTTTTTCTATCTCCATTTCGTGCTTGTGTAAGTCGTGACTTCCAGGTGTCCACTGTTTGATGTAGTTTTCGAAAGTAGACCAGTCTGTCTTTTTTGCGTTTCTCACTCGGATCCTGTCGATGCTGCAGTCTATGCTGAAGGTTATACGTCTGTGATCTGACATGGATTCATTTTTGTCTACCTTCCAGTTTCTAATTTGTCGGCTGATCGTTTCTGATGCGATGGTGATGTCCAGCACCTCACTTCTCGCTCTGTTGACAAACGTTGGTGTGTTACCTACGTTTAATAACTCCAGACCGGATGCGCTAATGTACTCTAGGAGTGCTTCCCCCTTCCTGTTACAGTCCGTGCTGCCCCATACCACGTGATGTGCGTTGGCGTCGCACCTTAGAATAACAGGAATGTTCTTACCTTGGTACTTCTTGATGGTATCTTCCATTTCTCTTGTTGGCGGCTCAAACTCACTCTCGCTGGGAAGATATGCAGAGACGAGGAGCACCCTTGCTTTGTTCTTCTTTGCACTAGAGAATCTGAGCTTAATGGTGGGAAGAAAGAGTAAAACGCGTCTTGTCGTATCAACTTATATTGCGAGACAAAGTACAAAGATGGCAGACGCAACTGCCCGCATATTAAATAGAATAATGTAGGTACCCACATACATCACACCTCCCTTCCTAATTACTAAGTACAACTTAAAACTTCATAGTACATAATTACATGATTTTAATAATTGAAATATAACCTAACCATCTATACCGTAACGCAGTACGGGCTTACGGTTACGACTGGAACGATTCACAGGCGAGTGGGGCGCGTTGGGTGAGGGTGGTAGCGGCAATAAGCCCGAGCCACTTTGAGAAGTGACAGGCGAAGCTAACAGCGATCTATGGCCTTCGCTGGTAGGAGTAGTGAATGGTGCTTCTTCACTTTCACTGACCCCCTCCCCATCGGACCCCATGTCTGGGCGCACCAAGTCCTCCTCACTCCTACTTTGTATCTCCGTGTTACCCTCAAGCAATTCGGAAGGACAAGGAACATCAGACATCCGCGATCTGCGCTTAATTTGATCAATATGTCTTTTTATAAGTCGACCGCCATCGCTATCCACTAAATATCGCCGAGAGTCCTCGGCACTCACTACTGTACCCTTTAGCCATTTGTCCGAGGCACCGAAGCCTCTCGCCCACACAGGGTCCCCCGGTGCCAGCGCGCGCGGCACCCCGCCTGCGTGCTGCAGTTGGCGGTGCTGGGCGCGCCGCACGGTTTGTTCGCGCGCACACTCACTTCGTAACAGATCGAGCCTTGAGCGCAGTGAGCGTCGCTGCAGTAACATCGCGGGCGTATCCCCTGTACTGCTGTGCACACTATTTCTATAGCACAACAGAAACGTCTGTAAAGCGGTATCTATATCAACAGACTCCCTAATTGCTTTTTTAATGGCTCGTTTGCACAGTTTGACTGCATTTTCAGCTGCCCCATTCGATGATGGGTGATAAGCAGGTGAAAACGATTGACTAATGCCATTTTTTTTTAAAAATATCTGAAACTCACTGCTCGTGAAAGGAGGGCCCTGATCTGAAACCACCTCTATCGGTAATCCGAAACGAGCAAACGTAGCCCTAAGGACCTTAATTACTGATACCGCATTTGTCTTATACATTTCAAACACTTCAAGCCATTTTGAACTAGCATCAATCAGTATCAAGTAGGTTCTCCCATTCAATGGCCCTAAGAAATCTAAATGAATTCTACTCCACGGCTGAGTGTGATACGGCCACATCTGCGGCGGCGCGCGCGGCGGGGCCTGCGCCTCTGCCGCGCACGCCTCGCACTGCTTACATACTGCTTCTAAGTCTGCATCTATATTAGGCCACCAAACGTAGCTACGGGCCATAGACTTCATTTTTACTATTCCCATATGGCTAATGTGTAATTGAGATAGTACATTTTCTTTTAATTTTTGCGGAATGACTAATCTATAACCCCACATGAGGCACCCGCGATCTAGATACAATTCACTTCGTTTGTTATAAAAATGTTTGATCTGCTCGTCGTTGCACTTACTTGGCCATCCCGATTGAACATACAACATAATACGACATAATAAAGAGTCCTTACACGTAGCTACTCTGACGTCATCATTAGTTATAGGTAAAAATTGCTCGACAAACTTCAAATACGTCACTTCATCAACTGGGGTTTTATTGGTAGTGGGTTGCGGTAACCGCGACAGGGCATCTGCACAGTTTTTATTAGACGCAACATATTCAATTGTATAATTATAACCCGATAACAGAATAGCCCATCTCTGTACTCTCGACGCGGCCATAACAGGAATACCTACTTTACTGCCGAAAATATAAGTTAACGGCTTGTGATCTGTTCTGAGCGTAAACTTACGGCCAAATAAATACTGGTGGAATTTTTTAACACCGTAAACTATTGCTAAAGCTTCCCTATCTATTTGAGCGTACGCTCGCTCGGCGCTGTTGAGCGATCGCGAGGCGAACGCGATCGGGCGCTCGCCGTCCGGCGTCAGGTGCGATATAACTGCGCCGACCCCCACGCCGCTCGCATCAGCCGTCATGATCAGCGGCTGCGTCATCGAGTAGTGTACCAACACTTCGCTCGAACCTAAACGTCTCTTAATACAAATAAATGCCTCCTCACACTCCTTACTTCACGCGAACCTAACGTTGTTCCGTAATAAGTTATATAAAGGTGCTAATATGGTACTAACGTTTTTTATAAATTTTGAATAATACATCACCATACCTATGAATGCACGGAATTCGTGAACATTTGTGGGGGCAGGGGTGTTCAAAATTGCTTTAACCTTATCATCACATGTTCTTACCCCGTTTTTATCAATTACGTGACCTAAGTACTTTACACTATTCTCAAAGAAGGCACATTTCTCTTTCTTAACACGCAGACCATATCGTTTTAATCGCTCAAAAACTGTATGTAAATTATTAATGTTCCGGGGCCCCCCTCCCCGTAATTACTATGTCATCCAAGAACACTCCTACGTACGGTATATCAGCAAACAATTGTTCCAGATGCTTTTGAAAAATACCCGGACTTGACGAAAGGCCAAACACTAACCGGTTGTACATGAATAACCCTTTATGCGTGTTAATAACCGTACATTTTTTTGACTCGTCTAATTCAAATTGTGCGTACGCCTGTGATAAATCGATTTTACTGAATTTATCCCCACCATGCAAACGGGCCAATAAATCTTCTACTTTGGGTAACGGATAGCGGTCGACTTCAATAAATTTATTTAAGGTTAACTTAAAATCAGCGCAAATTCTGATATTACCGTCCTTCTTCACCACCGGTACAATGGGCGTGGCCCAGTCGGAGCGATCCACAGGAGTGAGGATGCCGTCGTGCACCATCTGCTCGAGCGCGCGCTCCACGGGCTCACGCAGCGCGTACGCCAGCGGTCGCGCGCGCAGGAACACAGGCCGCGCGTCGGGGCGCAAGTGAATGCTCACTGTGCCGCCGGTAAATCGTCCCAGACCATCCGCAAATACTTCAGAGTATCTGGAACTGAAATCGCCTATGTTAAAATGTTCATTAACTAAACTATTTACGCAACCAAATTTAGGCAGTTCTATGTTCAATTCTATCAACCACTGCCGACCCAGTAAAGAAGTTTTGGCATCCTGTATAATATACAAATCTAAATGTTTCTTCGTGTTATTATATAACACTAAAGGTTTTATAACTCCTATAGGATGAACCAACTGTCCTGTGTAATACCTTAGTTTTAAACTAGATTTCATAATGTCTAAGCCTTTAAATAACTTCAAATATAGATCATAACTTATACAAGACACCGCACTGCCTGTGTCACACTCCATAGCGATATTCTTACCGTCTATATTGAGCGTTATCATTATTGGACTACACTGCGAAACAGACAACTGATTTAATGATTTAATCATTACCTTTCCTCTTTCTTTCCTCGCTGTCCTCGCTTCTAGCTTGCGATAAAGCCGTCACTTCAACATTATGATGATTCACAAGATATGGACAGACCCGCCGAAGGTGCCCCTGTCTGTTGCACGCTCTGCACACGTAACGTGTAAACTGACACCGTGAACTGTCATGATCAGCACCACATACACTACACTGCTTCTGGTCGTACGTCGAAGTTGAGCGCGGCCTCTGTAGGCCCGCACGCTGTCCGCGGCTCGCACCGCGCCCCCGGCTAGGCGGGTACCGCGCCCGGCCTGCCGGCGCGCCGGCGCCGCCGCTGACCGCGCCCGCGCCGCGCCACGTGCCCGCCACCGCCTGACACGCTGCGGTCTCCTCGACCGCTGGTACGGTTCGGCCCTCGACCGCCGCCGCATCCTTTTCGGCCGCCTCCATGCTAACGGCAAGGCCGTATGCCTTTCCGAAATCAATCTTATCCTCTGTAAACAGACGTTGCCGAATGGTTTCACTGCTAATGCCGCATACTAATTGGTCCCGCAAAGCTTCCTCTAAACCACTGCCGAACTCGCATGTTTTTGACAATTTCTTCAAAACAGCCACATACTCCGCGATTGTCTCATTGCTGCTTCCGATGGCGGAATTTGTACCTTTCAGATAATATGCTTGGCTTGGGTTGTAAATACCTTTCAAGTATTTCGGTTAACTGTCTGAAAGTTTTAGATGCTGGTTTGTCCGGAGTACACAGGTTCACCAATAATTCGTAGCTTTCCGCTCCCATTACGGTGATAAGCGTCGGTACTTGCCTCTCGTCCGCAATCTCGTTTACTATGAAATATTGTTCCAAACGTTCCACGTACATCTTCCAGTCGTCCGCACGAATATTAAACTCCGATATTCTGCCAATCGACATTTTTATTTATATCACTGCACTTGGGTCCGATAATTTCTCGTCGCCACTAAAGAATCTGAGCTTAATGGTGGGAAGAAAGAGTAAAACGCGTCTTGTCGTATCAACTTATATTGCGAGACAAAGTACAAAGATGGCAGACGCAACTGCCCGCATATTAAATAGAATAATGTAGGTACCCACATACATCACAGTTTAGGCTCGTTATTGTTAGTTCAACGCTTGCCAGATCTCTGTAACAGTCTGCCTTGATTAGTCCTAGTGTGCTTACTCTACTGCTCGTGAAGATGCATGCTCTCGGGTTGGACTCACCATCATTGTGGTAGATGAGGTCTCCACCCAGGGAGCCAAGCCCGGCCACCCGTCTGTTTATGACGTATGGCTCTTGCAGTAGAGCGATATCTATGCTCTCCTCCACCACATATCGGCACAGCTCCGACATGGCTTCCCGGCAGTGGTGCAGGTTGAGTTGAACTATTTTTATCCTTTGTTTGTGTTTTTGTGTTGTGTTACTGTGTGTGTTCATATGTGTGGTGAGTGTGTGTGTCGTGTGTGTGTGTGTGTATTTGGTGTGTTAGTGGCCCCCTCTTGACTACTCCGTTTCGGTCTTCGGGTCCCCGTACCAAGGCGGTTGCAGAAGCGCCACACTTGGCGGGGGAGCGCGATCCCTGAGCGGTGTCGTGAGGGGGGTGGGTGTGGTGTGGTGTGTGGGAGGTTCGGGGCTGGCTATTCGGCTGGGTGTGCGGTAGTCGAGGGGTCCTTCTGCAGGGTTCCCGATCTGACTACTGCTCTCCCCGCCGGCAAGCACCCCCCCCCCTCTGTGTCCTGTACGGCGTGTCCTGGGATAGAGCCCCGACGGTCGTTGCTGCATCCTTCAGTGGGGATTCCTGTTGAATCTCCAGGCTGAGTGGTGCTTTTCCCACCGACGGGCTCGTTTCCCCCCTGAGTCATCTTGTCGCGGTTTAAAAGCCGTGCTTGCACCTTGGTGAACTGGTAGTGCAGCATCACGTGGTCCCTGAGGGCGTCCTGAGGGACCCCCACCACAAGTCGTTGGCCAGTTGGCAACGTCTCCTTGTAGATGAGGTTCCACTCAGGCAGCCTCAGTTCTACCCTGTGATCGTTCTGACCACGAAGCATCTCCAGCGGATCACTACCCGGCTCCCCGAGGTTGCCCGGCAGCCAGATTGATACGCGCTGGCTTTCCAGTCTGCGAGCCCTCAGTGGCATTTCGCCTTGCCCGCTAAGGTCGCAGCCGAGCAGCCAGTTGCACGCCTCCTCGGTGCTGGGTGTCACGAGGAAAAATCCTTCTGCCACCAACCCCGAGGCCTCGAACGACAGGCACCGCCCCCCGACCTTAGCCCGCACGGCGCTGGTCATGATCGCCACTAGCCTCTTCCGAACCGTCACTGCTGTGGCCTCGTCCATCCTGCCGCCATCCACCCGCTCGATGATGATGGAGAGATCTGTCTGGCCCACATGGGGTCGCGACGATCCCTCGGCGCGGGTGTTCTGCCTTTTAGGTGGGCGCTGCTGTGTCGGCTCTTCTGGGTCTGTCCCCTGTCTCTTGAGCTTAGGAGCCCGAGAGCCTGCCCCCCCTCTCGATGGTGTTTGAGGTGTCTGGGTGTGGTTCTGCTCCGCCAGCTCTCTTTTCTTCTTAGCCTTCAGACGCTTGTACTTACTTTTCGAGAGCCATTCTTTAAATTCTTCGGTACTGTGCGTCTGTCTGTCTGTCTGTGTGTCTGTTAGTCTGTCTCTAAGGGCTATACGTGACAGGTCGTCCCCGAGAGTCTCAGGTATAGACCTACCGGGACGCACCTGTGTAGCCGTGGATGTTGTGTGGTGCGCAAATTCGCCCCCCCCAGAGTACGAGGGGCAGCCCGAACCTGACGGTCCAGGGAGGGATTCTCCGGCCTTGCCGGTACCCTCCTGGGGTATTATATTTTTATTTGCACTCATTTTTATTTTATTTGACCGGGACTGCCGGAATGGGTTGGGGGATAGGAAAGGATGTGGGGGAAGGATGCCGACTTAATGCTCGCTTTGCCTGGGCTCCCCGTAAGGGCACCGGGGCAACGAGCATATAGTAGCGGGGATGCGGAGGGGTGGGGTGAGGATGTGGGGGTACGGCCTGAGTTTTCAGTTACGTCTGTTTCATAAGGAATCAGACCAATAACAGGGGGCACCTCGAGAAGGATATTACACAGGCCCTGCCTTGGGGATCTACACGACCTGCGCTCTCCCCCAAGACCGTTCGCCATTCTCAGCACCGGACAGGTTTTGAAAATGAGGGTACGTCTGATCGCTTGTCATGTCGCCCCAGAGGGTACCCGAGGGAAGCGCACTAGGGCTCTCATGCACACGTCTCAGACTTACCCCCCCCCTTGTTATACTTACTACTTGTTATAATACATTTTTCTTCAAGCACATCTGATAAACAAAAAAATGAAACCACCAATACCAATACCCATATGGATCAAGCATTTTAAAACATTAGATAATCATATGGACTAATTTAAAAAAATATATAAATAAACTTCTTTGACTTTGAATGGCGCCCAACGTGGGGCTAATCATTTAATATTGAAAGTAAGGAAATATGCGCGTTCGGACAAACTTTGTTTGAAAGTAATAATAAATAAATAAATAAATATGCGCCAGACAACACAGTTCTTGTTGGTCTCGAAGTAGGGATTAATATCCCTGTGTTACGAGATACCACACAAGTAAATAAGCCAGGGGCGTCTCCCAGCACACCCAGACCCGAGTCAATTCAGAAAAGATCGTTTCCTGAATTGACCCGACCGGGAATCGAACCCGGCACACTAGGGAAATCGAGGCGAGAAACCGTGCTACAGCGCACTACGCCAATCGTGTCAATATGCTTTAGATTTGATAATTTCGTACCTTAGTTTAAGAACTCAAAAAGTTGATGTTAACAGTGTCCTGTCTCCAGGATCACAAGTTAAAATGGTGGTCCCTCAAGGATCTATTCTAGGTCCATTCCTATTTCTGATACACATAAATGATTAACCTTTTTACCTAAAAGATATTTGTGATGTTGTATTCTTTGCAGACGGTATATCTTTAGTTTTTAAAACTGACAGAAATAAAAAACCTTTTTGATGACGTAAATGACGCACTTTCAAAGGTTAAACAATGGTTCACAATAAATAATCTACAGCTTAATGCAAAAAGACTAAATGTATGAATTTTAAATTGCCTAATTTTGAAGATTAATTAATTAATTAACCACATTAATCTAAAAATAGATAATAATACTATGAAGCTTGTTGATACAATAGTTTTTCTCGGAGTCACATCAGATTCAAAACTGCAATGGAACCCTCATTTATAGCTCTCTCAGGCAGACTTAGTTCGGCTGCATTTGCAGTGAGAAAAATTAGGTTATTACCAGATGTTGATACAGCTCGTTCAGTTTATTTTAGTTATTTCCACAGGGTAATGTCTTACGTCATTGTACTTTAGGGTCAAGCGGCGGATATACAAACCATCTTTATCCTCCTTAAGCGAGCGATCAGATCCATCTATAAGCTTCGTGCACGGGCTTCACTTATGGAGTTTTTTAAGGAAATTGGTATCCTCACTGTAGCAATATATTTACAATTGCATTGTTTTGCTAAGAATAAAATATTGGTCTCTATACTAAACACAGTGACCTACATTGCAAAAATACTAGGAATAAGGATAAAATTGCAGTTCCACTCTTTAAGTTGCAAAAAGTTTTAGGATCCTTCATGGGGCAAGGTATACATTATTACAAAAATTCCAAAAACCATTTGTGAGTTACCTTTATTAGATTCAAAAATCATATCAAAACAGCTTTATTAAAAAAGGGCTATTATACTACAAAAGACTACCTTAAAGATAAAAATGCCTGGGTGTAAGCACTCTGCTCGATGCGGGACTAGATAGCTATTGTAACAGATGTTTTATTGTAATGGTTAATAAGTACCTAGTATGTACTGACTAACAATTTTTCTTTTGGATTGTTAAAATGACCTTTTGTTTTATATTCTTTTATGGTTGTTTTTTTTCTCTTTTTTTTATATTCTTTTAGGTTTATTTGTATCAAAATGACACACTGCTTGTACAGAGGCGTTTACATCAACCTTAACATACGAGCACCTTATGTTGAAGACATAAGACCCGTTTTGCAATGGTTTTGTAAAGGTTGATGTGAACGCCTCTGTACTTTACTAACGCCTGTTATAAGCCTAAAACAAGTTTAAAAGAGGAACTGCTGAGTTTCTCGCCGGGTCTTCTCAGCAAGAAACAACTCTGACGCGGTGGTAGAGTCGCATTATGTCTGTATACTGTGTATTTATATGTCCATATTATTATGGTATTTATGTCTAAGTTTTATTTAGTATATTTTGCTGTAAATTTGAGGTTTTTTTTTATTTGAAAGTACTGATACAGTCTATTTGAATGAAGTTATTTGAGTTTGAGTTTGACGTGGTAATCCGCAAGGCTCCATGTCACCTTATTCCAAAGCGGTGAGGGTATACCCGGGTGTTTTTAGTGGGTATGCCGACAGCATGCATTGCCGTCGGCAGGGTCTCTGGGGTGGGATAAACCCTGACACCCAGCGAAGGGAACATTGGGCCTGAAATTTCGGAAGGAACTGCAGTAAGTACATACCTACACCTACACTGGCAATTATTAACAGATATTTTAAAAAAAGGATTCTGTAATGATATAGTCTTCAAACCTTATAATTATTTGGCAATTTGCCCCAACCGCTCCTCATTATTTCTCCGTTTACGGAAAATTTGTAATAACAGGCAACGTGCAAATAATAACAGATTACGAAGGGGCGTGAATGGCGCGATATTGGGTGACTACGCACCGTGTGTACAGAGCAAACGTGTGCTAAAGGAATACATACATAGACATTAAACTGAACAGATAACGCAAGGCGCACCGTTTGTATGACAACCAAGCATGCCACTTTTTGACGCTCATTTTAATGTTGACCTCCGTTTTTTATCCGCCACTAACGACAACGGCCACTAACGACCCAACCCAGTTCCGCGCGTATGTAACTCTGTCATAAAAAATCTGTTCGATATTTAATACAAACATGCATTTAAATAACTAACACTAGAAAAAAGTTACGTTAAAGTTAAGTTAAAGTTAGTGCAGTCGATTGTTAAGCGTATACACTACCCCGGTTAATTTTTATCTAAACAAATGGGTATCCGCCATTACTTAGCCGATTTTAGGATCGCAGGGCCGTGTGCACGTGCCCAAAGAGGATACTGTGTGTGTGTGTGTGTGTGTGTCGCGACAGCGCACTGGAAGCATTAGTAAAGTGACGCACGCCCTTGCAATTACAAAGAACTACGACGCGAAAATAATAGATCAAATCTATTTGACTTAACTTTCTTTTGTACAACTTCGGTGACAAACAACCAAACGGACCGCCTATTGGTGTTTCGCAGCCATTCCTAGGTACTATAGGTAGCTCGTTGAAATATCCTCGAAAGTAGCTCATTCCACAATTTGAATTGTTTTCGGCAGAAAGTATCAGGGTGTGAGGATGAATACCTGTCGGTGGTAAACATCCATTGCCATAACGATTGTGTACTCATTTTTGACACGCAAAGTACACTCCTTCGCGTCAGCTAGATAAATTTATGTCTGTGGGTACATAGTTACAATTAGCAGCGCTAAGCTGGCGCCTGCATCTAACCATTTCAATAAGCATCGATCGAATGGTTATTTCAGACCTCTAACGGCACTTCGGCTAGACTCCATAATTGTATGCCAAGGAAACAAGAACCACCGAATTGTGTCAATTTGTACCTAACAGGAAGTATAATGATGTCGCAATAA
This sequence comes from Udea olivalis, assembly GCA_947369235.1. Classification (NCBI taxonomy): domain Eukaryota; kingdom Metazoa; phylum Arthropoda; class Insecta; order Lepidoptera; family Crambidae; genus Udea; species Udea olivalis. The sequence goes on from OX376342.1 coordinate 6,072,979, forward strand.
CAACTTGCACACTAATCAAACAAAGAAATGTGATTCGAACTGTCGGTAATTGACACCGGTTAAATTCAAAAACCTTTTTTTCCCACTATTGGGCTTATAACATCATCATTAGATATGATTCGCAGCCTCAATATCCCCCAAAGATTCTCAAACTGACTACTTGCAGGCGCTCTACGTCCAACGGATTCCTGCTGCATTTACCGGTCGTCCGTCCATATGTGGTTCTATTCCAAGCTGCGTTTGCGCTCCAGTCTAGATCTTGTCTGTCCCAACGACTGATTTTTTTCTCACTATTTGCTCTGCCCACAACAAAAACATAATATTTACCTAAAGTGTAGATAATTGAAAAAAAAATATCAAAGTAATATTTAAAACTGTTTCCAAAGCTGTTTTCCAAAATTAAGTTACGCACGTAAAGTAAACTAAATATTTCACGGTACAAACATCTCCGACCAGCTGTCGTAGATTTCTATCGCACTATTACTACGCGTATTTGCTAGAAATGTTTTGATATTGTTGAGGATATTTCTCCAACGCTCAAGGCGGTGCTATATTTGGGTGCAAAACGAACCATGTATGGAATATCGTTTGTGTGAATAATGATGTTAGTTTTCTGTTGTGTTCGATAATAATTCTGAACAACATATCTCTCCATTAATATTGTTTAGCCTTTATTCCTTTTCTTCAATCGTGACTTTTGTCTTTGTTTATTGGTGGTTTATTATGTTTTTCCAAAATAAAGTAGGTACTTAGGTAGCCTTTTCCGGCCCGTACCTCGTACCTTCCCCAGCCACTCTCATATACTTATATAGATAATAAATAATATAATCGACAAAACAATATCAATCAGTCTACAGAGGAATTTTCTTTAAAAAGATGCTACATGTGAAGTATAATATCTTACTCTCGATATAAAATGTAGAGAGTGTAAACAATAATATTAGTTACCTATAGGTAGCCGAAAAACCCTTGTGACGTGCGGAAATTAGATCCTTATCAGAACAAATTCCCCATTGCGACGTAACAGGTACCCACGTTTCTACACGAAGGAATTTCGAAAAGTACAATAGAAAAGGTAATCTACCTTAGAAAGCGATTGTGTCCACAGAAGAAAATCCTATTATCCGCCCTTCCTTGTACAGTTCACCACAGCTTGAAAGAACACATTTGGACAGTAAGTATCCACCGTATGCGACCGCAATAAAGGTATTTTTTCAATAGATGAGACGTGTGGTCCAGTGTAACGTTTACGCTTTCTTCAATATTAGATCACGTGGTGGACCAATCCCAAGGTATTTACTGAAGGCGCCCGCCTGTAAGAACTTTAATCTACTCGAAATCATTGCCACAAGATTTTTTTTGGAATTTTACGATAAATAAACAATTGAAGGAATTGTAGTTTTACGATTAGTTTTTAATATTTGGAACTCCAATTTTTGCAAGGGCACTAGCGAATAATACTACATATTGTCAAAAGATTTACAAAAACAATATGGCATACTTAGTAAATGGTGTGGTAACTTTGTAAATGTTGTTTTTTCAATAGACTTTTTCTTTAGCGACCATTTTAAAAAGCTGCTTATAGGCCATACAGATAACCACACGTCATAGGCCATATTAATACAATCTCCCATAGCCGCCAAGTAAATTTTCTTAAACATGCTCGGAAATATTGTCATTACTTTTGAATAAAGAACACGCGAAGTATCATATTTACGTAGACTGAAAACCCAAAATCACTTCCCGGCGCGTTCTTTGAATTTCGAACGAAGAGCGCGCCGGCAATGTTGTATGAAACGGTGTGCTGTTTGAATTTAGATCTCTTTCATCTATCGGACACATTGCGTTCTCGTGGCTGTATAGCCACAGATGCGTTTACCTTTCGGCACAAATTGTAAAATAAAAAAAAACAAATTGGCGGTAAAGCGGAGTTGTTATTTTGTTAATAATATTAATTAAATTTATTATGTAAAAGGCCCTTTTTATTTCCTTGCATTTTTTTAAGAAAAGCACTATATACGCCTCGGCCGAAATGGCAATTGCCTGTCTAGTATCATTGAAGTCCTCGCCTGCGGCTCGGCCTACAAACTCATACTCGACCTGCAATTGCCTATTTCGCTGCCTTTGCAATAATGTACTATTTCATTGACCTATTTTAGGTAATGAATGAATGAGACATACAGTTGTGGTCATATTATAATGAATATCCAAAAAACTAAAATAATAACATTCCATCCCCATCAAAAAGAACCTTTGCAAATTAAATTAAACTATCGTGGTGAAAAACTAGAACTGGTAAATGATTCTACACTCGGATTAACAATAGACTCTCATATTAATTGGAAAGCCCATGTATCAAATGTAAAATCGAAAATTTCTAGGTTTACTTATGCTCTACGAGAAATTAAAAAATGTACTGACGAAAAAACTGCGTTAGTGACGTACTATGCATATGCTTATTCGTGGCTTAAGTATGGGATTATGCTATGGGGAAATAGTACAAACACGCCAAACTTATTCACACAGCAAAAGTAATTAATCCGGATTATAGTAAACATAAAACAAAGAGTTAGCTGCAAACCACATTTTCAAAAACTTAAAGTACTAAGTCTCCCATGCATTTACATATTCGAGATTTGTAAATTTTCTTAAACATGCTCGGAAATATTTTCATTACTTTTGAATAAAGAACACGCGAAGTATCATATTTACGTAGACTGAAAACCCAAAATCACTTCCCGGCGCGTTCTTTGAATTTCGAACGAAGAGCGCGCCGGCAATGTTGTATGAAACGGTGTGCTGTTTGAATTTAGAACTCTTTCATCTATCGTACACATTGCGTTCTCGTGGCTGTATAGCCACAGATGCGTTTACCTTTCGGCACAAATTGTAAAATAAAAAAAACAAATTGGCGGTAAAGAGGAGTTGTTATTTTGTTAATAATATTAATTAAATTTATTATGTAAAAGGCCCTTTTTATTTCCTTGCATTTTTTTAAGAAAAGCACTATATATGCCTCGGCCGAAATGGCAATTGCCTGTCTCGTATCATTGAAGTCCTCGCCTGCGGCTCGGCCTTCAAACTCATACTCGACCTGCAATTGCCTATTTCTCTGCCTTTGCAATAATGTACTATTCCTAAACTGACGGTAGACGCAAATTTCGTCAATAAATATTCAGCCTAGAATTTAAGATGCATTAGTGACAGGTAGCTGCTCACTGGCTGGAAATGAAAGTTCATATAACGAAATTGCTTGCTACGTTTAGGGAATTAACTTGGCTGGCTATAAGATATTGTAATATGGCCCACGACCATTTGGACGAGGGTAACATTTTGCTGGAGTAATACACACATCAATTGGAGTGAGGTCATCTTGACGAGAATAATAAAATAAATAGACCGAGTAGGTATATAAAGTCCGGAACAAGTTAACTCGATACAGTTACGTATCAATTGGTAAGTTGTTACTAAAAGAGTTCCGTGCAGCAGAGTTCTGACGTTGTTAGCACAAACTTCGAGAAGATATAAAATACTGCCAGTTCTTCCGCTGGGGAAAGGTATTATTACTTTCAACAATATAAAGGTTTTCTGTAGTACTCTATAGGCCTGCGCAGACGAGGGAATCCGCGGCGTACTTTTTTCTCCGTCAAAATAGATCCCTTACAAACTGTATCGAGCAACGCACACGAACGACTAAAAGTACGTCGAACCAAAAATCCGCCGAAACACCGCGGACGCCCACGAAGCGTAGCGGATTAAAGTGCGCGGGCGTCCGCGAAAAAAATAGAACGAACGAACTACGAGTATGAGCAGTCAACGCACACGGCGGGAAAAATCGATTCGAAATAGAGGGATGGACCCAGTTTTATTTTTTAAAACGCCTTTTTTTTGCCTAAACTTCATGTAAATTAGGTAGTACAGCACAACGTAATCTCAGAATATTGAAATACTCTCGGGCAACAAATGATCGCACACGCAATGTGCGTTGAGTCCGCGGTAAATACGCGGGGGATTTCGTATTCGCGGAGCGTACTTTTTTCTCCACCGTGGAGATAAAGTACCTACGTCGTCTGCGCAGGCCTTATAACATCCAATTTTGATGGATGTATGAGCTGCCGTTGCGTTGTGGGTGTTTTGCGTAATCTTCAGTCCGGATGTGGGATTGTCCTGTACCTACGTAGGAATAAGGATCAGCCTTGGTAATTCTGTGAAATCAAACAGTCACATGTAGTTTTTAATCCATAGGATCACTGTGGACCATATAGTAGACTGGTGAGAATCAAGTTAATGTGTGTTTAGTACATAGGTAATGATAGCTATTCTCCATGCTGAATAACGTCCAGTCGGGATGACGCTGCCGATTGAATTACGCAGAACTAGCCCCTGACTCTCGTACCTATCTAATTTCGCCAGATTAGCAATACATTAACGTCTCTGAAATTTGTTTTGAACCTTTAATCTTTTTTAATAAGGTTCACAAATAATTTCTGCAATGCTTATCCAATGACATTTTAAGAATCAGGCCCTGGGGCCTTATTACCATCTCATAAAGCCAGTCAAGTCCCAACTGTCCAAAGTTCAATGCTACACGACTTTATCCCAAACGGGGTAGTCAGAGGCAACAGAACATCGGCGTTCGGTCAGGCATGACTGTGTCGTCATGGTGAACGAAACACTCAGAAGCCCACTTTTCACCAATGATATGGTATCTATGGTAGAGCCTTCCGCCGTTATCCGGGTTGATTTGGTTTTTTGTCGATGTTTTCCATCACCAGAGTGTAAGTGGGATATTAACAATGAACAGAAAGATTTTGGTTCTGGCCAGATCTGAACTCGGGACCACACGATCCACGATCTGAGTTCGGGTGCTGAACCACTAAGCCACGACGCTCTCTCGTTCGTCTCTCAAGGAGTTAAATAAAAAAAAACCCTATTTTTTAAATTTAAGTTTGGAAAGTAATTCTTTGTCATTTTTACAACTTTTACAGGTGAGACTGTATCAATTCTGAATTTTTTTGTTGCTTTCTTCAGTTTTCAAGTAAAAATGGGTCGTGGCAAAACCGTGTGTGAGGAACTTCGAAAGCGAATAGTTTGTGGGGTCGAGGCGGGCAAATCAAGTTACCAAATATGTAAAGACTTGATTCTGGCCAGATCTACAGTGCAATCTATCATTCAGCACTATAAAAAGAATGGAAATACTTCTTGTTTGAAGAAAATTGGCCGACCACGTATCACAAGTGAAGCAGAAAACAGAATCCTAAAGAATAGGTACTGTCAAAAAAAATCGTCGTGCTCGTGCTGGAGAACTCACGATACAATGGAGACATGATTCACAAAGATGTTTCAGTTGAAATCTACCTGCAATGCAAAACAGTGTTAAAAAGAATGGGGTCCGGTTTTTACACCGCTTAGGAGAAACCATAATTGACTGCTTTACAAAAGAAAAAGAGGTTGATCTTCGCTCGTGATCACTTGAATTGGACTTCTGATCAGTGGCGTCGTATCATATGGAGTGATGAGTCCAAATTGAAGTGACATTCGGTAATGGAAGAAAAAAAGTTATTCGGAATAAAAATGAGGTCTGAATATGTACTGATTGCAACAAACGAAAAATTTCGTTTCCAGTCTCCCTTATAGGGGGCTACATGTCCGCACAAGGTGTTGGTGGGATGCAGTTTGTGGCTGGTTCTATCAATGCTACGAGATATCAGAACATTTTGGCAGAAAGTCTACTGCCCTCTATTCCGTCACTCAAACATCAAGATTCCTTCATTTTTCAACAAGATGGTGCTTCCTGCCATACTGTAAGGATAACAGAAGCATGGCTACTATCGAAGAGCATCACTACAATCGAATGGCCATCTAACTATAGTGAAAAATTAAAAAGATTCTCTGCAAAAATCCATCAAGATCGAAGAGCGCCTTAAAGGCTAAACTCTTGGCTGTGTGGGGGTCAAATTCGACTGACGAGTGTGCAGCGTTGGTAGTAGGTGGCAAGCATGCCTCTTCGCATTAAAGCTGTCATTGAAAGTAAAGGCGACACAACTAAGTAGTAGACCACTTTTGCAAAATTCTTTCATGACCTTGAATATTATGTTAAAATAAACTATAAATTGTTGCTCAAACTGTGGTTTATTTTTTATTAAACTTTCTTAATTACTTTACACAAATTTATTTTTTATTAAACTTTCTTAATTACTTTACGCAAATGTTTGACGTGCGTTCACTAGAAGCATTCCGGTTATTTATTGCTCGTCGTATTCATTCCAGAATTGTAGTAAAAAGTTTTTTTTTCCATTTGAAATTCGTATCAGGAGCCGTATTAGATTGATTCTGTTTGCACATTCTGTTCAATAGATCATTGTCCACAGGCGTGGTTCCCGCAGCGTGGAAAATAGCACATATTGTAGCCATTCAAGGCAAGGCAAGGCAAGGTATTGGCATTCAGGCAATAAATCAGACTGCGGGAACTACAGGCTAATTAGTATCCTTTCCTGCTTTTCTAAGTTATTTGAATCCTTGGTATATCTATTTCTGTACAACCATATCAAGCCTCTGCTTGCTGATGAACAGCATGGGTTTGTTAGGGGCAGATCGACTCAGAGTAACCTTTTAGAGTTCAAGCATTTTCTGTGCCAAGAGTTTGCAGCGAGAGGCCAAGTTGATGCACTCTACACAGACCTCACAATATCAAAAATAAAATCACAAAGGCGACGCCGAGACAACTCGACTCTTTGAGCATCTGAGTCAGGCCGCAGACAACGCTCAGGCGCAGTTCCTAAATGCCGAAATGGTGTTTTTGGGAGACTTCAATGCCCACCATGAGTCCTGGTTAGGCTCATCAAAAACAGACCATGCAGGCCGAACTGCCCATGCGTTTGCTCTCACGCAAGACCTGACGCAACTGGTACACCAGCCCACCCGGGTACCAGATATTGTCGGTCATACACCCTCCTTATTGGACCTTCTGCTGACGAGTCACCCAGCCGGGTATAAAGTGTCGGTTGGTGCTCCATTGGGCTCTTCCGATCACTTTCTGGTTGGCGCTATATTGCTTTGTGCAGCTCCCCCACAACCTGTGGAGGTGACGCAGCGGTTATGGCACTACTCGTCGGCATATTGCGAGAGTATTTTGCCTCCGTCCCTTGGCGGCAGTGCTGCTTTGGAGAAAGGGATGCTTCAGAGAGTGCATCTGCTATCGCTGACGAGATCAGTACCGGAATGGAATACTACATTCCTTTTACTGATGTCGTCAGTGCTAGCAAAACTGGTCCCTGGTTCAATCGCGAGTGTGCCGCAGCTGTTGAACAAAAACAGGCGGCGTACCGTGCTTGGTCCAGAGCCCAGGCACTCAATGATCATTCAAACCTTGCCTCCCTGAAAGCAGCCTTCAAAAAAGCCACCAAGGCCACGAAGAGGGCTTAAATTAGAGCAGACGCCCAGCGAATTGCACGTGTTGGCCAAGAACTCATCACGAACCCTACGGGTAGCCGCTCCTACTGGCGACTGGCTAAACACGTGCAATTCAACTTCTGCGTGCCTTCGCTGCCCCCACTGAGATTCCCTGATGGATCGTTGGCTCATCAGCCGCAAGAGAAAGCCGATTTACTGGCTAACCTCTTCGCCGCAAACTCTTGCATCGATGACTGCGGTGCTGCGCCGCCTGAAATTCCACATTGCGGCTCCACAATGCCTGATATTCGTATCAGGCAGTGTGATGTTCGTGCCGAACTGCAGTTACTCGATGTCAGGAAAGCCAGTGGCCCTGATGGAATTCCAGCTCTGGTGCTGAAGAAATGTGCAGCCGAGTTGTCTCCAGTGTTCACTAGCCTGTATCGCCTCTCCTACAATTCGGGTCTTGTGCCGCTGTCTCGGAGGGAGGCGAAAGTTCAACCAGTTCCCAAAAAAGGGGACCGGTCTGACCCTGCCAATTACCGTCCAATAGCCGTAACCTCAGTTTTAGCTAAAGTGTTTGAGCGGATCATAAACACGCAGCTCATCCGCTACCTAGATGATCACTCTCTCATTAACGACCGTCAGTACGGCTTCCGACCAAAACGGTCTACGGGTGATCTTCTAGCGTACGTAACACACATCTGGGGGAGGCTATGGACAAGCATGGGGAATCTTTGGCCGTCAGCATTGATATTGCCAAAGCTTTCGACCGTGTATGGCATCGTTCGCTTCTTTCCAAGCTTCCGGAATATGGTCTGCCACCTCGCCTATGCGACTGGGTCGCCGGATTTCTGGAGGGACGTAGAATTCGTGTCCTTTGCGATGGTCGAAAATCACGCTTTCTCCAGATTAATGCCGGAGTGCCGCAGGGCTCCGTCTTGTCGCCGACGTTGTTTCTTCTGCATATCAATGACATGTTATCTCTTGGCAATATTAATTGCTATGCGGATGATAGCACGGTCCACGCGCGTTATTTCGAGCGCCCTGGGGCAAAGCAGACTGACATCGAGGAGAAGAGGCGAGGTCTTGTTGTTGAGCTTGACGGAGTGTTAGTAAAAGTAAAAGTAAAAAATATCTTTATTCATATACTTATGAAAAGTACTTATGACAAGTCATATACAAAAAAAAATTGTAGCAAAAATATACTGAATAAAAATAAAACTTACATAAAATAATGATGTTGGACCGCATTTCAGAATGGGGTGCATGCAAGCTTGTCGAGTTCAATGCCAAGAAACGCAGGTGTGTGCATTCACAGCAAAGGCGTCGGCGTTCCTTTCCCATCCCACTCTTCAGAGCACCCCGCTACCGATTAAGGATAGCCTAAACATCCTTGGTATGGATGTTCGTAGCAACCTAAACCAGCGGGACTACATTGAGAGCGTCATTAGAACTGCATCCCGTAAACTGTGTAGATGCGTGCAGTTAGCCTGACCGTCTTTCTTTCCTCTCCAGGGATGTGATGTGGGAATCTTCAATAATTATTTATTATTTATTTTACACAAATACTAATTTATTACTTTTACGAATATAGGTACAATACTTTACAAAATTATGATGAAGTCGATAATGGTAATGTTGACCGAGTGTCAATGCTGATGATCGAATACGAAGAGAAGAGCTTGAGTTGAGCCGGCCGCCCCTCCTCCCCCGCCCGCGTCGTCCTCCCTCCATGTCGTGTCGGTTATCCCTTGGAGTAACGTCATCTTGCGGCGATATGCGAAAACAGTTGTTTCTAGGAGCCTTGTGTAGGTACGCTCGCTCGCACGACGCATGTTGAGGTTCCGACGACTTCTGACAGGTGGCGCTTTCTCGTAAACACTCGGAGTCCTGAACAGAGGGAGACGATTCTTCACGCCTGAGCAGCTCTGACTCTTGTTTATGACACAAGTTCGCTCGTGTGTGGAATACTGCTCTCATCTCTGGGAAGGTTCCGCCAAGTACCTACCTACTCGAAGCTCTTGACAGGTTGCAGCGGCGTGCTATCCGTATTATTGGAAACACAAGAGGCAACTTTGACCCTTGAGCCTCTCCAATTGCGTAGAGACATTGCAAGGCTAAGTGTTCTCTATCACTTCTACAATGGGGAATGCTCTGACGAGTTATTCCACCCACACACAATTCTCTTCTAGTGACTCGTTTCTTTGTCGTACCATCCAGACGTGGAACGCTCTTTTAGCACATGTGTTTCCTTCCTCGTATAGTCCCGGGTTCTTCAAGCCGGGCGTGAAAAGGCATTTCTGCAGGCCTTCAAGGTGAGGATGGCCAGCCCAGTGATTCGTTTGAATGACTGGGCTTGTCAACCTCATATCTGGACCTCACGACCGCTTTCCATCAGGTGCAGTGAGGTCATCTTGACGGGCAATATATATTTTAAAAAAAAGACCTTGCAAAGGCGTTTGATAGGGTGAACCACTTGTTGCTACTTCGGTAGGTAGACTCTTATGGAATACGTGGTAGCTTGCTCCGCTGGGTGGGTTCTTATCTTGCCAACAGAAGTCAAATCGTCACACTCAAGGGTTACAAATCTGCCCCTGTTCCCATTACGTCTGGTGTGCCACAGGGGTCTCATTTGGGTCCCTTATTTTTCATTATTTTCATCAATGATCTAGTCGAACTTCTGTCATGCCCTTGTTTGCTTTATGCTGATGACCTCAAAAAAATTTCTACAGTTAAAAACTCTGGTGTTTGTTAGTTGCTTCAGGATGATGTGAACATTGTGACCAGGTGGTGTGACGATAATCTTATGGATCTCAATGTCTCTTAAGTGTTTTTGTATATCGTTTGCACAAAAACGAGTTTCGGTAAGGTTCGATTATACTGTTGATGGTCAGGTTTTGAAACGTCGACAAGTGGCTAAATATTTGGAGTTTATTTCGATGACATGTTGACTTTTCGCTCCCATTACGAACACATTGTTTGTTTGTTTGAGATCGTCTAAGGATTTCAAGAATGTCAAGAGCCTCAATACGAAGAACCTTTTCGATTCAGGTTTATAAGAATAATACATCCTTCTACAACCTCTATCAAGAATGTGTCGACTGTACGATGATCTGTCATCTAAACATGATATATTTGGGTCAAGATTGGTTTCTTTCAAAAGTAAACATCAGTCTATCCTCTTTAGACCTTAGAATTTAGTAGCACACATTTTTCTTTATATACTCTTTCAAATATAAGAAGAAAAATGTATATTTTATGTATCATTCGCTAAATTAAAATATCAATCTTACCAATTTTATTAATACTGTATCAAATAATTTAATTTCTTTTTGTGTGATATTGGACGTCCGAAATGGGCAAGCTGTTGATTCTATCATGACATATATTTATAAGAACCATTGTACACAGTTTAACAATAAATAAATATCTTATCTTATCTCAATGTATATGTAAGTCCTTATGACTTTAAGTCTGCAATATTGCATGGCATGCCGTGTACACATGTTAAAGAATTGTACTCTAGTTTTAAGCTTAGATAAGATAAGACATTCATCATGTACAGAGGCAAATTGTTTTGTGTACCAAATAAATTAAATAAATAAATTTAGTTCATATCATTTCATACTGTGCCTTATTTTTCATCAATACTGGCTTGTTTAAACAACTCGTGGGTTAATTGGTTTGAAACACAATTAACAAATTTTTGTTTTAATTCGACTTAGGGGGGCGACATTAAGAGTTGAGTTTCAACGTCTGCGTGCGTATTAAGGCCTGCGCAAACGAGGGATCATCCGCGGCGCACTTTTTTCTCCGTCAAAATAGATCCCTTACAAACTGTATCGAGCAACACACACGGTCGACAAAGTACGCAGAGCCGAACAAAAAATACGCAGAAACACCGCGGAAGCCCACGAAGCGTAGCGGATTAAAGCGCGCGGGCGTCCGCGAAATAAATAGAACGAACGAACTATGAGCAGACAACGCACACGGCGTACTTATACTCCGCGTTTAAAATCGATTCGAAATAAGGGGAGGGAGCCAGTATTCTCTTTTAAAACGTCTTCTTTTTTTGCTAGCACTGTGTCTAATTACAGCACAACGTAATCTCAGAATATTCAAATACTCTCTGACAACAAATTATCGCACACCGTGTGCGTTGAGACCGCGGTAAATCCGCGGCACTTTTTATTCGCGGAGCGTACTTTTTTCTCCGCCGCGTAGAAAAGTACGTCGTCTGTGCAGGCCTTTAATGGTATTTCAAAATCTGGTCAGGTTTTAATAAAACAAGGTAAAAAACACAATTAAACTACTAAATTTTAATTGCATCCAACAAGTTATTCTTAAGCGGAATTCTTAACTCAATCTTAACTAAAACATAATGGCTAAAATTTCATATCTTTCATTTCTACGTCAGATACAAAAATATGTATATCTTATAACAACCGAAAATGCACACATTTCACTGTGAACTAATTAATAGAAATGAAATAATGCATCCAAATAAGCTTTCATTGTCCTAAGGTACCGCTATCACCGGTATCCTAATATAAGTATACACAAGCCAGTCGCGTCCGGCTCACAATATGAAGCCGCAATAAACAGATCACTGCTTTTGTTAGGTGACCTGAAACAAACGATATTACAATAAGTTTTGTGAACCATTTTAACACCAGGAAAATCTCTAAACGAATAACTCAAAAGTAAAAAAACCGTTCATTTGATACCACCCCACAATATACGAGGGGTGATCCAAAAGTAATGATAATCAGTTATTTCTAGTGCACACAAAAATACAAAAAAAATATCAGTCACTTGTTCAGTTACCCACTAGTTCAGGAAAAAAAATCATATAAATAGGCCACGATTCCCGGGAGCTACATTCCTTTGAATACGAACTGTCAAGGAGTGAACATCAAAATGGAAAAACACGAAATCAGAGCTGTCATTAAATACCTCTGCTTGAAAATAATGTCTACCACAGACATACACAGCGTCTTGGTGGAAACATTAAGGGACTCTTCTCCTCCATATTCCACAGTTGCACGCTGGGCTAAGGAGTTTAAGCTGGGAAGAACATCGACGGAAGACGAACACCGCGAAGGACGCCCATCGACGTCCCTCACTGAAGAAAATGTGAAAAAAGTTGAAGAAGATGTGTTGGAAGATCGAAGAGTGACTATCAGGCATGTAGCTGAGGTCACAGGGATCTCATATGGCAGCATTCAAAGAATCCTTGCGAACGAATTGCATATGAGAAAGGTCTCCGCGCGTTGGGTACCGAAAATGGTAAACGACGAGCAAAAGAAGAAACGAGTCGACATGTCAAGAGCAAATCTCGAAAAGTTCCAGGCAGACAAGGATAATTTTTTGTCACGTTTTGTGACCATGGACGAGACCTGGATCCACCATTTTGAAAAAACAAAACAACAATCGATGACATGGTAACGATCCGATGAACCGACGCCTAAGAAATTCAAAGTATCAAGCTCAGTAGGGAAGGTTATGGCGTCTGTTTTTTGGGATGCTGAAGGAATAATCATGGTGGACTACTTGGAAAAGGGGGCCACTATTACAGGCTCCTACTATGCAGAACAAATAAGAAGATTGCGGGAGGCTATTAAGGAGAAAAGGCGAGGCAAACTGCGGGCTGGAGTGCTGTTCCATCAAGACAACGCACCGGTTCACAAAGCTGCAATTGCCATGGCTGCCATTCAGGAACCGGGCTTTGAGCTGGTGGAACACCCCCCCTATTCACCAGATCTAGCCCCCAGTGACTTCTATCTCTTTCCACGACTCAAGGAACACCTCTGAGGCAAGAAATTTGATGGCCGCGGTTGAGGACTTTTTTGAAAGTCAAGATAAAGATTTTTTTTCTAAGTGAATTTTAGGTTTAGGAAAGAGATGGACTAAATGTATAGACTTGCTAGGAGACTATGTTGAGAAATAAATTTATTTTTTTATTACATTCATTGTGTTTATTATTGATTATCATTACTTTTGGATCACCCCTCGTATCAGTATGGCAAGAGATATCAGTAAAGTGTAATTAGGTCTGCTTAAATTTGCGCCACGTTTCGAAACCTCTATCGATGCTGTAATGAGACCTGGGGCCTGACTCTTGGACAGAATTTCATTGGACAAGCTTGCAGAAATGTCAAACAAGAAATTTATAAACCCTATTCCAAAGAGTTAGGGTTAAAACAAATTTTCGTTGACAGTAATGTAATGCCAATCCGGCGAAATTTGGTTCGGAAGTCAGGGGCCTGGAGAGGCTTCTTGGCGGATTGGAGGACACTTTTTCATAAAAAAATGTTATTGGTAACATGCTGACGATGAAAATTACATCATTTGTAAATAGCAACCCAGCACAAGACATTACATTCACTTGTGCTAGATCTCAAAAAAAACATACTGTGTAAAATGAATTTAAATTGTTTAGCATTACTACACCGCTGCACTATCGTCCATATAAAGATGGAAACTAGTAAAAATTTACCTGATCCTAGGTCTCAAGATTGACCTATTCATACATTATCTTGTTGTGCAAAAACCGAAGAACCTTTCCAAACGTGGGAATTTCTAACATTAGGTATCGCTTTAATGCACATTACAATACAATCATTAGTTCTATGAAATATTGATTCGATAATCGAATCGAATCACTAACGATTACAAACTACCCCATCCCTATTGTTAGCTGTTAAAATTATCATCCTAAAACTATAATCTATTATTGACATTATTAATGTCAAGTTTTATTGGAGCACATCATTGTAGTTTGGTGGTGCCATTTATGTTTTCTCTCTTCTCATATGTTTAGACTCAGAAGATAAAAAAATAATTGCAAGCTCACCAGAATCAACCCCTAAGTGTCGCTCTTCCAGAGCTTGATAGTCTTGTCGTTCTCGAGCGCGGCGGACGCGATGATGTTCTCCGTGGGGTGGCACGCCGTGCACAGCACCGTGTCCGTGTGCCCCGACAGCCGCTGCACTATCTCCTTGGACTGCAGGTTCCAGATGTACACCAGGTTGTCTTCTGAGCCTGACACTATCCACTGCGGATAAACATTCATGATTAGTCAATTTTTTTTAGCATTTAACAATGCACCATTTTCTACATAAAGATAGAAACTAGAAAAATTTGATGATCCTAGGGCTCAACTAGTAATACAGCTTATACGTCAGAACAACACATGGGCTACAATAAATATGCGCCAGACAACATACCACTTGTCATGGTCTCGAAGTAGGGATAAATATCCCTGTGTTACGGGGTTCCAGACAATGAATCAAGTCAGGGGCGTCTTCCAGCACACCCAGACCGTGGTCAATTCAGAAAAGATCGTTTCCTGAAATGACCCGACGGAAATCGAGGCAAGAAACCGTGCTACAGCGCGCCAATCGTGTCGCTAAAAACGAACTATTTTCTACACAAAAATAGAAACTAGAAATATTCGACATGATCCTAGGGTTCAACTCGAACCCGCATCCTACACAATCCGCGAGGCTGCTCTTCCAACTGAGCTATTGAGGCCATTATTAGGCAACATCAGATCGAATTTTACTAGTTTTATCTTTTTGTTAGGTTATTTCTTCACTTTATGTATCTAAAAATGCGCCAGAAACACATCCATTGTCATGGTCTCGAAGTAAGAATAAATCTCCGTGTGTTACGAGATACCAGACAAGAATATCAGCCGGACGCGTCTCAGCACTCCCAAGCCTGATCCAATTTAGAAAAATATGTTATCTATATTGAATTGACTGGGAATCGAACCCGGGACACCACGCAAGTGAAAGCGAAAAACCGAGCTACAGCACACAAAGCCCATTTTCGTCTGCTTAATTTTTAGCAGTTACCGGAGCCCATTAATGTGTGCCAAACCTATTAGGCTCATTTATGGGCAAAGGAACACACTAGAGCCCTCCCACTCTGAATGCTACTAATGATGAAAAAAACTGGTTTCTTTTATCTTTAAGATATTTACAACGCAAATGCTACTTAGAGACATTTGATTAATTTGAATGATAGATGGTACATGACCATCTATCATTCAAATTAATCAAATGTCATCTCAAATCGAAATTATCATTTTATTGATTAATCACTACCCAAGTTTTGTTCCTTGTCACACACCCAAAAATCTCAACATATCAAAACATTTGAAGAGTTGCAGCAGAAACAATGAAGAAGTAGTATAGGTTGTCAGCATAGCAACGCACAATTTTTAATTCTACTGCTGTTACTTAATCATATGCGTACAGTCAATGACTCATATCCTGTTGGCACAGTGAGGCAGTTTTTACAACTTTTTTTCATAGTCAAAACCAAACATAGCACATGAGAATCTGTTTTTTTATGATTGCCTGATAGGTTTATCGCCATGGTAACTACTTTGCTGTTCAAATAAGAATACTTGATAATTATAAATTATTGGCCTCGGGCTACATCTATACTAATATTATGAGGAAAGATTGGATTGTTTTTATGTTTGTTTGTATTGAATAGGCTCCAAAACTACTGATTCTATGGTGAAAATTCTATCACTAACAGAATGCTAAATTATTCAGTAGTGTTAAAGGCTATATTTTATAATGATTAAACAAAAAATTCAGTGAAAAATAATAGTAAATGTAAATCAAGTCAGAGAAATGCGGGCAAAATGGACACCAGCTGTCAAACATTTGACAGAACGAAGTCTGTCTGGGCAGCTCGTTTCAAATACGTTTTAATTATTATTATTTATTTTAACTGGGGACGCTGGCAGTGGGCCGGGTGATCGGTCCGTTTGTTGTGGGCCATTTCACCCATTTGTCCCAGTTGTCCTATTTTCACGGCGTCCCGTTGAATCTTCCTTTGGCTCTGCAGAATCTTACTATCTAGTCCACCGTCAGTTCTTTCAGATCTTCTTCATCTAACGAGTCTGACCCCATGAGTTCCCACCGAATGTGTGAGTACAAATAAAAATACGTTGTAAAGATCTTAACTTAATTTTCGACTGTAACACAGGGTGTCTGGCGGCAGATTTATATTTTCAAAAATTAATTAAAAAATAATTATTTGACATATCGTTTATTTAAAAGTAAAAATAGATAGTGTAAAAGTGCGGATTTCATCCAGATGTCTTCCATCGAGTTGCACGCAATGTTCAAACCGGAGCCTCGTGTTCCGCGCCACACGCTGCAGTAAGCTCTGTTCAATTGTGCCGATTTCTTGACAAATGTTTTCTTTTAAATCCACAACAGTTCGCGGATTGTTAGTGTATACTCTCTCTTTGTGGTAGCCACATAAAAAGAAATCCATTGGGGTCAACTCAGGCGATCTCGGTGGCCACGGGATGTCTCCAAAGCACATAATCAGTTTGTGAGGAAAAGCTTCTCGAAGCAAATTCATTGAAGCTCTAGCCGTGTGTGCGGTCGCACCATCCTGTTGGAACCATGTGTGTGATGAGAACGCTGGATGAGCTCGCAGGTTCGGCAAAAAGAAATCCGTAATCATGCGTCCATAATTTTCACTATTGACATTTGTCGCCTGGCCCCGGGCATTTTAAAAAAAAAAGGTCCAATTATCCCATTCGTAGATAAAGCGCACCAAACAGTTACCCTGGGGCAATGCAATTGTTTTTGGTGTTTCAGTCGAGGATTACGGGTTCTTGGAGACCAATAACGCAATTTTGCTTGTTAACGTGTCCGTTTAAATGGAAATAAGCCTCGTCGCTCCAAAAAATGGAATTTACCGTGCGGAAACGCTCCAACATCGTTTCACAAAAAATTTTGCGACAAAGAAAGTCACTTTCTTTCAGTTCTTGGACAATTTGAATTTTAAAGGGATGGAACTTCAGATCCTTTTTTAAAAATTTCGTGAATGATGGCTCTTGGCAGTCCCAATCAGGCCGCCCTCTTTCGTTCAATACGATGTCGTGGATTTTCAAGTAAACCCCGTTCCACCAGTTCAATGTTATCGGGGGTCCTTAAAGATCGACTAGGCCCTGGCCGTGGGGTGTTCAAAGCCGAAGCAGTTACGCGGAACGTCTGTACCCAGGAACGAATTAAATTCACACTCGGTCTGTCACTTATCCGCCGAATACCGAAGCGTGAACAAAATTGTCGACGAGCTATCACATAAGAATCGTCACTCTTGAAAAATGCCTCAATGGCGAACGCGCGATGCTCACCCGACCACTGCGGCATCGTGACTGAGAAATCCGCACGATCTGTGATTCTAATGGCACCACCCTCCCCCCGCACCGTTTATCACTTTTTGAAATAATCGTATTTAAAAATATAAATCTGCCGCGAGACACCCTGTACAACGTCATACATAAGTACAAAGCAAATAGTCACAAGTGTAGATTATTGAATTCTAGGAATTCCTGTATTTTTTTGAATAAGTAAAATATTAAATTATTTAACAGGTAAATTTTTGTTTACCTTTCCTCCAGTCACACTGAAGTTGGCAAAGATGCAATACTTTTCATTCTTATGTCCTGTGTATGTTTTTAGGCATTTCCCTCTGCTGTAGTCCCAAAGTTTCAATGTGTTGTCCAATGTTGCTGCTAAGATGTATTTGCCGTTCGGTGAGAATTTCACGAAGGAAACTGGGGGGTTGTCGTCATCAATAAGTGTTTTCAAGCATTGACCTGATGCTGTGTCCCAAATTCGACTGAAACAAGAACATAAAGTTTAGTATTTGCAGGCAGTAGTAAATAAATAAATAAAATATAAATAAATATGCGCTAGTCAACACACCACTTGTCATGGTCTCGAAGTAAGGATAAATAGCCTTGTGTTACGAGGTACCAGACAGGAAAATAAGCCAGGGGCGTCTCCCAGCACACCCAGACCCGAGTCAATTTAGAAAAAGTCATTTTTCTGAATTGACCCGACCGGGAATCGAACCCGGGACACCACGGAAGCCAAGGCGAGAAACCGTGCTACAGCACACTCCGCCAATCGTGTCATCAATGCGGTGATGAATACGCTGGCCGCTCTGGTGACGACACTTAGAGCAACAGTTCTGGGGTTTTTGAGTTGTGGCAGGAACTTAGGAAGTTAAACCCTTTAACCTAGTTCCTACCACTGTTAGCTACTCTATTTTTCGTATGAAAAAATAGGTATTGCGCATGCGTGAAACAACTTTAGAGCTGACTAGAAGTTTGACGCGAAGCCCAGGTGTTTCTGAGGCCACGTTTTATTTGGTTTCAGCTGGAGGGTCTGGCAGCGTCGCAATTTTTTCGCAAAGTTTGCTCTGTTACTAGTAAACACCCCAGTTAAATTTTCCATGAAAAACCCATTCACTTTAAATTTGTTGGAATGTGTAGTCCACACATTTGTGTTTTTCATTGAAAACGTCTAGTGGACCAATGGCAGCTGGAACAGATTTTGCTTTTTGTCTTTGGCTGTTGTTCTTGTTTTTGACTAATAAGAAACATACTAGGCGCCATAAGGTAAATCCAGAATGTGGGTGTATGAGAATGTCAATTTAAGATATTAACAAGGAAAATGGCTAAAGAGCGCTCATAACTGTAGCCATTGGAAAAAACTGAAGGCCTATTCTTATGGTCAAGATTGATAAAGAAAAAAAAGATAATTACCATAATCCATCATAACTTGATGATACAATTAGGCTGCCATCTCTGTTGAAGTGCACTGCTGAAACTGGATCTGAATGTGCTGGTAGTGTCTTTAAACATTTTCCTGAAATTATGCGGATTTCTTGAGATTGAGATGTGGCTTTGTAATAAATTTATGATTTTATAAATTTATATGGATCCTTTTTGGTGCATTTCATAATTTGAAACAGGAACTGTCAATCAAATTCGAGTAAAAGATGAAAATCAGCTGTCAATATTTTCCTTATAAAAACATACAACGCATTGAAGACATTATTAGTGCTACTGTTTCCCTACTACTGATTAAAACCAACGTTATTATGGAGCGGGGACGTCATTTAAGCAGGGAAGAAATGCTCAGAGCCGTGGGAATGATAGAAGCTGGTTCCCGGCAACGTACTGTGGCTTTAGCTCTGAATACAAGTCAGAGTGTTATCAGTCGACTTTGGACACGTTACCGAAGCACTGGTACCGTGGCTGAGCGCCATGGAGGACGGTATCGCTGCACCACACGGAGACAAGACCGATACATTCAAATCACAACTCGAAGAGCTCCAACAATAACCGCCATGATGTTAGCCGTGAGGCTTCATCACTCTTCAGGGAACTTAATTAGCGACCAAACAGTCAGAAACCGCTTGCATGAAGTGAACCTTCATTCCCGAAGACCGCTAAGGGTACCACCTATAGCAATGCACAATCGTAGGATTCGATATCAATGGGCTCTTGAACACAGAAATTGGGCAGAAGAACAATGGCGTTTCGTGTGCTTTTCTGATGAGTCTCGTTTTGGTATGAGACCGGATACAAGACGTATACGACACTGGAGAACCCCTGGACGCCAACAGCGATTAAAATCCTGCCAGGAAGTCCATGGTGGAACCATCATGGTATGGGCGGGTATTTGGATCGGCGGAAGAACTGAGTTGATTTGGATCAGAGGCAACCTCAACGCTCAAATTTATGCTGAGACGATTGTATCAGACGTCATCGTTCCTCTACAAGTGCAAATCGGTCCCTTATTTCAGTTAATGCATGATAATGCACGACCGCACACCGCAAGAGTTGTAAGACAGACTCTCGCCGCAGCTAACATCAATGTCCTGCCCTGGCCTGCTCAGTCGCCAGACTTGAACCCGATTGAGCATGCATGGGATATGCTACAGAGAAGAGCTCTGCCGAATATGGAGGGTATCCAGTCGCAAGAAGACCTTTTTTTGTTGTTGCAACGAACATGGGCGGCCATTCCACAGCGTGATTTGGATGAACTCATTTTGAGTATGCCAAACCAATGTTCTTGTGTTGTTAGTGTTCGCGGTAGAAACACGGATTATGAATTGTTTGAGTTACCCAATAAAATTTTAAAGAAAACTGTTATTTCAGTCTTTTTTTCGAACTTTAATGTTAGTGGTTCAAATGTCAAAAATCCCTTTATTAGGAAAATGGCAAATTTCTTTATTAATGCAAAGGTGACTTGGTTTATCGTTACTGTAGACAAACGAAAACACTTTATTTGATGAATCCTTAAAGAAAATTTTAATTAATATCAATCAGGAGAAAAGTTATTGCAAAAATATATGTTGATCCCTTGATCCCTAGATCCACACTTTTGATGTGTGTAGGTATATGTCTAATATTTTTACTCTTACTTTATTTACTTATATTGAAAAATAGAACCTTCGGACCTTGAAGAAATCAGGCTGGATTCGAATCCGCGTCTTTCACAATCCGCGTGGCTGCTCTAACCACTGAGTTACCCAAATCTTATTGGCTGCCTGATTTCTTCAAGGTCCGAAATTCGGATTTTTCTAGTTTTTTATCTTTTCATTTAATATTTTTACTTCTAAACAGTACTGATATATATGGTGAGACACCATCACAAAAAATAATAAGGAAAATTTAAATGACTCAAACCATACTAACATACAACGATTCAACACACAACACCATGCGAAAACAGTTGCCAGACTTCCAGGAAACCACATGGTTTCCTGGAAGTCTGGCAACTGTTTTCACAAAAAAAAGCCATCACTTGATTTAGCAACATAAAACCTAACTGAGCTACATGGCTGTTAGGTTTTATGTTGCTTAATTGAGTGGTGGTTTTTTATATGCTTTTCAGTTTCACTACTGAAAAACTTTTTTCAACAAGTTTGAGTTAAGAATTTCTGCTTACAAAAGTGTGGGTAAATTCATCCGATTTTAAGTTACTATATTTGAATTGACCCCTTTAAAATTAAAACAATGACATTTGCGAGCCTAAACCAACATACTAGAAAAAAAATAACATCATCAAAACCATTACAGAGAGACCAAACCAGATATCTAAATCAGTAGGTACCTAACAGGTCAAGTGTAGATGGATATCATGGTGTCCAGGGATATATTAGTTTTATCTAGAGCAAAGTTATTATTATCCTGAACTCACCTGTTCTTACATCCCATATTCGAACACTCTCGTCAAAACTGCCGGATACAATAAGATTACTTTGTGGGTTAAAATTACAGCAGAAAACGTAATTGCTGTGTCCTTTCAGTGTTTTCAAACATTTGCCTGAGCTCAGCTCCCAAACCTGAAACAATCCATAGTAAAATCAATACCTAGCAGATATTAAGGCAAGACTCCAAACAAAATGTAAGATTTTACTAAATATTTAGTCCATCACCACAAACATTAGCTAGGGTTCGCAATATCTTACTAATATTATAAATATATATAAAGTTAGTAAGATATTCTAAATGCGAAAGTTTTTGAGTAGGTATGTGTGTTTGTAACTCTTCACAAAAAAACTACTGAACAGATTTAGATACAATATAATATATATACAATATAATATATATACAATATAATTTAATACAAAATAATATAGCTTATTACATCAGATTATCACATAGGCTACCATTCACAAAGATTTAATGTAAGCATGTTATAGAAATGCACTTCACGCGGGCGAAGCTAGTAAAGTATTTGAGCTATTTACATTTTGTAGAAAATATTGTTATTTTGAGTTTCCTAAAGGTCTCAACATTAATTTATAGTCAATTGTAGCATTTCTAAGTATCCTAAACTTTACTAGTGAGTTGTGAAACCAATTATTCTATGATGCAAGACTTGGCAAGTTTTCAATTTGACAATGTGTATCTATAGCTGTTGTATTGCTGTTGTTACTAAGCTTTGAAGCTTAACAACTTTTATTGTTAACTACCACAGCTTACAATTTTTATTTTTTATTCTATGAGCACATGGTATAAGAGCACTATAAGAATATGTTACACTTGAGCTGTGATGAACTTTACATGCCTATCTTATCTGAATAGTTTCATACAAGATAAAAGTTCAACAACCGTGAGACTTGTTCAAAGAAAGATTAAAAAGATAGCATATCTCCAAAATTATAACAGAAATGAATCAATCACTCTTATTAGAATGCCAATGAAATTAGACATAAGTTAGAGTGAGATGTTAATTTAACAAACCCAATTTTAACATCTAGCTTCAATGACAACTATCGTTTTTTTTATTTTTTTATGTATATCATAATATTCAAAGTCTTGTGGGATTCACTACCCTCTTACCGAATTAAGAGTTAAGGTTAAAGTGTGGTAAAGTTAGATGGTGCAACTAGAGATTACAAAAACAGACCTACAACACTAACAAAAGATGTTAAGTATGTCGCAAACATTCAACATAGAAAGTGTCATCAACATCAATGGGTACTGTCAACATACCTTCAATGTCTTGTCATCACTAGCACTGACTATTAATCTGCTATCTGATGACCATGCCACATCACTGATGCCCATCTTGTGTCCAGATATTGTCTTCTCAAATTTGCCATCATAAGCGCCCCACACCTTAATAAGTTTGTCAGCAGCTGAAAGTTGAAAGAACACAATTATAAGATGGTTATCAATTACTACAGCATCATACAAATAACAAGTTTAAATTAATGGGGTCAAGAGGTGAAAACATAATTATAACCTAAGAAGAAAGTGACCCAATACAAAATAATTCCTACATTTCAGGATATAAATAAGCATTTGTGATACTTTTTGATATCTTTACCAATGTAATGTTATTTTTATGTTTATGTTATGAAGTACTAATTTTCTAATTAATTTATTTCCTTTTGTTTTCAACTCTACTTTTTGGATATTATATTCAATTTTTAAAGAAGGTGTCTTTGTCATCCATCTAATAGTTTGCTACAAGATATAATATATTTTTCATTCTCTATTTGTAATTTACAGTTATAATGTAGAAGTATTTCATAATGTGTTAAAAATCAGTGGAAACTTAACTGATTTTACTGTTATAGATGAATAAGTAAATAGTTAAATAAATAAAAGAGGACTATTCATGTTAAGATGCCACACATATAAATAGGTACCTACAAGATACGCTATTTGACAGAAAAAGCCCCTTAAATTGAAAAGTATTACAAATAACATTATGTCCAGTGTGAAGTCATTATAATAAAATTCATGGGAACAAAAGGTTTTTTGTTGTAACAAGCATAAGAAACAAGTTTCAGTTATATCATCTCAAAAATTAAAATCTACTTTAACAATGATTATTTTAGGATCTCAATTAATTTCAAGTGAGAATGATTCAATGTTTATTTGTTGGACATCAGAAAGAAATATGAATGGCACTGCAAGATGTTAATTCTGAGCAATCTACATTATATTAAAAGCTGCAGATTGGCTTGTTCAACCAGATTTGAAATTATGAAATCTTTAGAGCAGAAACTAATAATTTATTTAAATATAATACACATTTAATAATGTGTTCATATAATTTATTCAAACCAGTATGCTTCATCAATTCAAACAATCTTGACACTTGTGCATTGAGGTCACTAAATTATCAAGTAACTGGGTCAGATTACAATGTAATATACCTATAACAAAGATTCTAATTTAAGCAAGTAGTATGTACACACAATAGATATTACATGAATGAACCTACACAATTATTGATACCTCAGGCTATTTCCTTTTTTTAATTGTACTATCTAGCTAGTGACTAGTCTATGAGTCTTTTAGGGAAAAAAATTACTTGGTTTCATGTACATTTTCCGAAAATTAATGAATTTGTACATAGAATACATGAATAACATCTTAAACTGCCTAAAACTCCAATATCCTAATATGTTTAATCACACAGGTAGTGCCAAAGGTTCGACCGTTATCAGATAAACCACCTGTCAAAATAATTAACATCTGTTTCTATTCAAGTCCATTGATAAAAAACTGACCCCCACTTCTAAATGGGTACCTAAACGGTTAGCAATGCCGCATAGCAACAGACAGAGACCTAGCTGGCAGCTGCTTGCGCTAAAAGTGGGTTGCATACAGATGCTAAACTATAAATGTAAACGTATTTTTATGCTGTACTCACAGGAACTAGCAAGCCATTCTCCATTTGGACTGAATTTCACAGACGACACAGCTTTGGTGTGCCCGGCGAGAGTAAATTTTAGTGTGTAGTTCGGCTTCTGAAAACCGACAGTAAAATTAGCGCCAAATCGCACGTGCTCACGTAAAGTTAGTTACATAAACATGTGCGGCCCGCGCTTACAGCGAAACCGGGCTCTGCTAAATATCACTTACCGCTACTGAAGACTTGTTCGATTGCGGGGCGTTTTGAGATAGTGAATTTGGGCCGGAAATGTTGGCAGAAGGACCGCCGTGAGTCTGATGTGCAGCAGGATGGCCTGGCCCCGGTCCTAGCGGCACCATGTTTTAACTTTTGACGCACTACGGATTTCTTTGTTCGTCACCCAACACAGTCACTAATACACACTGGACAACAATCTAAATCACACCTTGATATAGTTTTGGCACGAAACTTGTTGTTCACTCGCGATTCACCATGTATTTTAGTGTAAATTTTCAATGAACATTCTAAATTCAGGCGTCTCAATGCGTGCATATTTCGCGATGGCGATTGTTGCCAACACAGGAAAAACATAAGAATCCCTCCCGCGTCCTCCCATCAGACAATGCTGCCAACATAATTTGCAAAACTCTATAGTTTATGATGAAATAGTGACGCAATTTAAAAATATCCTGCGTAGCGGAACGTTGTTGATTTTTACAATGGAACTGACGAAAGGAACGTTGAAACTTTATTTTACATGGCAAGAATGTTTGACCCCTTTGACACATTCAAGGTTGAAGTTGACATTTTGCTCGAATTATAGGTTTACTCATCATTGCACCTTTTTATAATTTCTAACAAATAAATCTCTCTATTGTTGATTACGAAAATGGCTTTAAATAAGCTAAGTATTGATGCGCTCAACTTAGGTGGCAAACGAGTGCTCATGAGGTTTGTATTCAACTTTTGTTTCGATACTTGTACGATGCAAATTTCTTAGGATTTTATCATCGTATTTCCTCGCAACTTCTTTATTTAAGGGTGGACTTCAATGTGCCTTTAAAAGAAGGAGTCATCACCAACAACCAGCGCATAGTAGCAGCATTAGACTCTGTGAAATACGCCCTAGAAAAGGGTGCTAAGTCGGTGGTGCTTATGTCACACTTGGGCCGGCCCGACGGTCTGCCCAACCTAAAATACACTTTGAAGCCTGTGGCTGAAGAGCTCAAAAAGCTCCTGAACAGGTAAAATGCTTTTGAAAATTACTTTTATCCACTTACTTAATTTTTTAACTGCATATTAATTTCAAAAATCAAGCAGGAAAAAATAAATATTGGTGTAAGTAGTAATATAAAAATATGTAATTAGGATCTATTTTATTTTCCTATTTAAAATACTTAATTTATAAAAGCCTTCTTTGCTTGCCCTACAATCTGTTGAAGCCATCTGCAGAAAGTTTATAGTTCAAAAGTAAAAATACATGTAACTTTTATTAATTTTATCTTATCTTATAGAGAAATTACTTTCCTTCCTGACTGTGTGGGGCCTGAGGTGGAGGGTGCCTGTGCTGATCCTCCAGTAGGCTCTGTCATCCTTCTTGAGAACCTGCGGTTCCATGTTGAGGAAGAAGGCAAAGGTGTTGATGCTAGCGGTGCCAAAGTAAAGGCTGCCCCTGAGAAAGTCAAAGCGTTTAGAGAGAGCTTAAGGAAATTAGGAGATCTGTACATTAATGATGCTTTTGGTGAGTTTTTGCTCATTTGCTTAAAAGATGAGTTGTGGTAAGATGAGTTGTGGCAAAGTAAAAGAAAAGTTTACCACAGGGTATACCTCTTTGTGATTACCGTGCAGTTTGGCCACTACTTGTTACCTATTTGAAATTAAATTACTTGATCCCAGTTATTATTTCATATGTCAATTAATGATAATATCTTAATTTGTGAAATTGTGGTGGTGGTGATGGTAATTTGATACCTAGCCTAAAGATCATCGCACATTATCACGGCGCAGCAACGGCACCGCTCCTACCCAACAAATTACTTGCCATTCAAATTAGAGCATTGAATAGTCTGTACTTAAATATATTTTACAATGTCAATATGAAAAAGCGGGCGGCGGGCGGACTGCGCGCTTGTCACTACCATACAACTCAACCCCCAGCCCACGCTAGTGTTGTAAGAAACTCAAGTC
The DNA here is from genome assembly GCA_947369235.1 of Udea olivalis. NCBI lineage: Eukaryota > Metazoa > Arthropoda > Insecta > Lepidoptera > Crambidae > Udea > Udea olivalis. The sequence goes on from OX376342.1 coordinate 6,099,561, forward strand.
TTTTAGTCTTCTTTTTCAGACTTAAGTTGATTTTCAAGACTAGGACTCGTGAGCCACATGAGTCCTTTGAGTCTTCTGAGTCCTTCGGAGTCTTCTGAGTCTTTTAGAGTCTTTATGAGCTAGACTGAGTCATGAACTTGAGTTGGTGTATTATAATAGTACAACACTGGGTGATTTTATATCGTCGTCCATATTTATTTACTGATTTAAATAAATCTCACAATAAAAATTTGTATCAATTAAATTGCTTTAAATCCAAACAACTTAGTCAAATATCCAAAATGTCTAAATAAAATAGAAACACACATAATACTGTCTTCTTTTAATAAATAAATATTCCGGACGCACCTAATAAATCAATAACTTGTTCATTACTATTTTATTTACTTTAAACTACAGCTATGGATTTAGAGGACTCAGTCATGAGTCCTTTTTAAAAAGACTCAGTCTTTGAGTTCTTTTTGGCAGGACTCAAGTCTTTTTACAAAAGACTCCAAATTCTGAAGGACTTGAGCTCTAAGTTTTATTGATAAGACTCGAGTCATCAAAAATAGCTCAAGTCTCGAAAAAAAGACTAAAAGCTGTGCTAAAAGACTTGAGTTTCTTACAACACTAGCCCGCGCTGTAAGCGAGCGGACCGCGACCTCAAGGCGCGCCGTCCGCGAGCTCGCGCACAGGCCGGTGCCCGGACTGCTAGCTTGCACCTCGCGGCCGAAGCGTGGACAGCGAGCTTGCACCTCGTGGACGGCGCGTAGTCAGTGCGCTGGGCGGCTAGCCGTAGCCTAAATACAAGGCGATGCCGTGCTGTTGCGGTGCTTGTATAGTGTGCTATGACCTTAACTGTCCAAATTGCTTTAAAAGGCTTCCATCAGTGGGATCACTCCAACTAAAACCACAATTTATGTGCAAATTAAGTATGTTTTTCATACAGCTCAGTTTAAATGTTGTGGTCAACAGACTTATTATTTTTAACGAGCTGCCCCAACAGACTTCGTTCTGGCACATGCGTGACAGCTGGTGTCTATTATCATATCTCGCCCGCTTTTCTCAGACTTGATTTACATATACATACTATTATTTTTCACTGAATTTCTTGTGCAATCATAATAAAATATAGCCTATATCACTCCTGAACACTTTAGCTTTCTGTAAGAGAAAGAATTTTCACAATCGGATCAGTAGTTTCGGAGCCTATTAAATACAAACAAATAAACAAACAATCAAATCTTTCCTCTTTAAAATGTTAGTAGTTATAGAAAATCATTTTTAACTTTTTTTGTGTTCTATCTATACTATGTTTTATTGGTTGCTATAGGCACAGCCCACAGAGCTCACAGCTCAATGATGGGTGAGGGCTTCGAGCAGAGGGCAAGCGGTTTCTTATTGAAGAAGGAACTGCAGTACTTTGCAAAAGCCTTGCATGAACCTGAAAGGTAAGCAGTAAACCTTAATTACAATGTACACCTATTGAGACATCTGCCAAAAAAATTGCTACGAGTAAATATTTAATTATTGAATAATTAAGATTTTTAAAAATTTATTTGATGATTAGGTCTTATTGAAATAATCCTCTATACTTTATAATGTACATTATATTTTTAGTTTAACAAAATGTCACCAACATTTCGTTTTAGACCATTCCTTGCCATCCTTGGTGGAGCTAAAGTGGCTGACAAAATCCAGCTCATTGAGAACTTGCTAGACAAAGTCAATGAGATGATCATCGGTGGTGGTATGGCATACACATTCCTCAAGGAAATGAAGGGTATGGCGGTAAGTGTCATTGCTTATTTACATAACAATAAGAGCCAGATTTGCTAGTCTCTGGTGAAAGTATTTCTCACTTGTATTTCTCATTAAATAAATATGTGCCAGACAACACACCTCTTGTGGTCTGGCACAGGGCACAATGGTCTCAAGGTAGGGATTAATATCCCGGTGTTAAGATACCACACAAGGAAATAAGCCAGGGGCGTCCCCCAGCACACCCAGACCCGAGTCATTTCCTGAATTGACCCAGCCGGGGATCGAACCTACGGAAATCGAGACGAGAAACCGTGCTACAGCTCACTATGCCAATTATGTCGTCAAATTATCAATTTATTTATATTTTTATTTTTATAGATTGGTAACTCTTTGTATGATGCTGAAGGAGCAAAAATCGTTACAAAGCTCCTAGAAAAAGCAGCTAAAAACAATGTCCAAGTGCATCTGCCTGTTGACTTTGTTACTGGTGACAAATTTGATGAAAATGCCACCGTGAGTATTAATTTCTGCAATCCTATCTATATTTTAAAAGAATACAGCATACTTTGTAGATGATGGAGATACTTAGAACACTGTTTTCGTTACGGTAAAGTAGTATTAAAGCACTGTTTAAGTTTTTATGAATAAGTGTGTTTTATTTTAAGGTCCTCAACCATAATCAAAAGGTCATTCGTATTTTTGTAGGCAAACGTTGAGATGAAGATCAGATTTTTACATTATCAAAGATATTTCATTAAAATAAAATAAATTTCATTATTATTATTTATTATCAGATAATTTTTCAAGTTTTATATCTGTGTGTAGAAAATAGTGCATAGATAAATGCTAAAAATAAAAATTCACATAAACATTATTATTTTCCTTACGGTATAAATAATCACCCGGTTGAAGGTTTGCTAAGGTACAAGTTGCGTAAATTTTCTCATAGGTTGGTGCTGCTGATGTTGCATCAGGCATCCCTGAGGGCTGGATGGGTCTCGACGTTGGCCCCAAGTCCCAGGAACTGTTTGCTGCGCCCATCGCTAGGGCTAAAGTCATCGTTTGGAATGGGTGAGTTACGTGCTTCGTAAAAATATTTCAAAATTTAAAAAATAGAATTAAAAATAGTTTTTTTTTAGAAAAATATTATAATCGATAAGTTATTTATTCGAATTCGTCCGATTTTTCATGTAGAATGTCGTAACCCTAAATTTACCTATACTACAACCACGTCTTTACATTCCATATTTTTGCATTTGCGCATCTAGTTCTAACAATGCCTCACTTATGATTTCGTACGGAATTAACAAAAGTAATGTTATCCCTCTCTGACATTATAGTTTGAGACAGTAAGTATTACCTTCTTTGCAGACCTGCTGGCGTCTTCGAGTTTGAAAAGTTCGCCGGGGGCACCAGGGCACTTATGGACGGAGTAGTGAAGGCCACCGCTGGCGGCACAATCAGCATTATCGGTAAGAAATAATATTTTCATTACTCATACACGGAAAGTACGCTTGAAGTTGCCTGAGCATAGGGTTGAAAGCTTCACCTTCAGCCCTAGGGCTGTAAAGTTTTTTTCAGCCCTAGGGCTGAAAGTAAATAACTGTCAAATGTCACCTTCTATTTTGACATTCCTTTTGCGGCAAGTTGATGTATTCTATTCAGCCACAGCTGTATTTGAAATTTCTTTATCTTGATTTCAAATGAATATACTTTCCTTATATTCGTAATGAAAAGCAGAGTGTTTACCTCGGAAGGAAGACCTTTTCAATGCCCTCGAACTATTAGCGCTCTCGCTACGCTCGCGCGCCAAACCATCTCGTGCATTGAAAAGGTAACTTTCTCACCTTGTGTAACAATCTACTATTTATGTTTATGACTTAAGTAGTGGTAAAGGCTGTGGTCAATTTGATTCCGGTCCAGGACAAACATTCATTTGAATAATTTTGTATGACTATTTGCAATTATCTATCTAAAACAAATGTAGGATCACCCACCGATTATTCGGTACATAGTTTCAACCGATTTGGTAAATTTTATTTTTGTTAATCCCGGTCAATTGTAGCAGCATTCAATGTTTTTATATGCCAAAGCCAAATGCCTCTAGTACTTATAAACAATATAATACAGACAGAGGCTCTCCATACAACAAAATAGGACTTGAAATAGTTAAGTTGAAAACTTCGTTCTGAATCAGCCGCCGTTGACACAATAATTGTTAGATGTGTCAAGATGTGAAGGGAGAAAATAAAAATGTAAATTATCTTTATACATTTAAGCTTTTACTAGCAGCACAAATGTCGTCTGTGCTGGGGCGTATGTCTAACTCGCGACTTCCATCTCAATCTAACCACTGTGCTTAACAAACCTTCAAATTACCTAATACCCGACAGGTGGCGGCGACACTGCAACTTGTTGCGCGAAGTGGGGCACCGAAGACAAAGTCTCCCACGTATCCACGGGTGGGGGCGCCTCACTAGAGCTTTTGGAGGGTAAGTTATTCATATACAATTAGTACGTAGCGCGTCATACTTTTCAATAAATCCTTATATGTATAACACAAAATCAAAGCGTTTCGGTGGTTTCGTTCACTCATCAAATGCGGTCAAGTTCAGTGGCAATAGTACCGATGTTTTCACATAAATACTACTGCTATAGCTACTCATTGAGCTGGCAAAAAACAATCCATAAAATGGTGGTTCACGTGAGCATCCTGTGGAGTTTGTTTTGTTAGGTTTCGAAAATCAGACAATAACAAAGTTAAATAAAGTAAACGTTAGCAGCTGGCCGTGTTTAAATAAATCCATTCATTACAATATAGTGAACCAGTTGTACAGAAAACAGCACATTTTTACCAGAAATACTTTCCTTGATCTATCTTAAACCTTGTCCCAGATTATTCATACAAACTCAAGCAGTGATTTAAAAGACTGCATTATAATTGTGAGTGCAGTCCTACAACACCACTTTATCTTTTATGAATCAGGAGGTATATAATTGACATCTGTGACATTTGCGCCAGCGCCATGTCAATCTGTGACATTGACGGGATGACGTAAGCGCTAGCGACCGCTTATGTCATCCCCATACATTTGAATGATTTTAAATGTCGATTTCGTCGTAGCGTGTTGCTCTTGGCTAGCCCCCCTAGTTCGAAATCGATCAATCCTCACGTTGCGTTTACACCAAGCGAGTGAATGCTTATTCTCACCCTTCCCTCTTAAATTCTCTTTGTGTAAACAGAGACAGACAAACAAAATTTCATAGAGTTGGGATAGAATAAGCATTCGCTCGCTGGTGTAAACGCACCGTCACATACTCGTACACAACCCTCGAACTCATAACTGCCAGAGACTACGAAAATGTATCTTCATTTTTGCAGCGACGAATCATGAAGAGTTTCCCTGCACGTTATCAAGCTTGACTTGTCAAATTCTAAATATTGGATTATTTCATTTTAAACTTTAATGGAAATTCCATAATAAGTTTGCAATTTTTCATGTTAAAACAAATAGCTATACAACGTGTTTATTAAAAAGCGCAAAACCTCAGACACCCCAACTTATTTTTATTATTAAAGAAATATGAAAATTATTAAATTTAATGTTCACGGATTATTTACGAACATGTTAGCTTTTTTGTTTTCTTGTCTTTGTTGCAAAATTAAAAAGTCTATGGTAGTTACGCGCGAGCTAGTGCGACGTTGCAGCTTTGCGTGACGCCGCAATAATAGAGTTAAGTAATGATTAAAGACGGCGTAATTAAAATATTTTTATAGTTAAAATTTTTACCCTATTTTTTATTGGTGGAACAGATTCTACTCTCGATTCTGATCGAACTAATTTCAGGTTTTGCGCTTTTTTTATTAACATATCAAATTACACACAATATGTCCCTGGAGCAACTCCGCTCATAAAAGGTTTTTTATTTTATTTGCTTTCGATTTATTAGCCTGTAAATTGTCTGTAGGCAAGAACATTTCTCTGAAAAGCCTTGAATTACAAAAATATCCTATTTCGCGGAATTTCGCAGTGCCTCGGCTCAATGGCTTGCTTACGGCCTTTAATGAAGAAAGAAGTTAAAATGAATTAAGTACAGCTTCTCTTAATTAATCTCGCCGAGTAAATTAAATTATTTCCCTGATGTTGCTCAGTTAATGTAGGTAGCACTTATTATCTCATAAAGGCGAATGTGCCTTTTTGGATATTTTTGAGTAGTTGCTTGGAATTGTGCATTTCAAATGAGAAGAGAATTGTCAATCACTTTCCAAGTGTTACGACTTCAGTGCGTTAAGCAGGTGGGACGAAAAAGATATATATGTAATTTAGCTGTAAAATAATCATAACTATACCTAGTACAGATGTTTGTTTGAAATTTACAATTTGTTAACCGCCAGCGTCTTCATAATAAACACTCAGTCAATCTAGTGAATTTCGCGAATCTCTTCTTATTTGAATCACATAGTAGTACCTGTACTAATGTAGTTTCTAAAGATACATTTTATTAGTCTAGTATTATGTAAAAAAACTCATATTCTTTTGCCGTCTTATTTTAGCAGGCTTTTCAGAATTTGTAAAGATGATTATTTATTGCTATCGTTTCTTTGTATTTCAGGTAAAGTGCTTCCAGGTGTAGCCGCTCTTTCGGACGCATAAATAAAACATAATAGTGAATATCTGGAAGTGCAATAGTAACAGTTAACGTATGAAAAAGTTTTTTTTTTTTAGAAAATGCAAAATGATTATCATTACGGAAAATTTCGCATTTGGTTCCTAAAAAGACATAATAATATAAAATTTGAAATATTTGGACTTTATACAAAACTTATTATGACACAAATTAATAATAATTAGTTCGTAAGTGAAAACGTGTATGTATAACTGTACTAGTTGAGATTTACAAGTGTCATGTATCGTTATATAATATTTATTGTTGTGATAAAATAAACGTTGAATAAACTTTGAGTTTGTTTTGAAATATGATTATAAATCCATCTAGTCGGCGGCCGGCCGGGTGCGGCTAGGAAAGCTTGGCTTATTCAATAACAAAGTTATGAGCCGGGTCTGCGCTCTGATTTTAGTATTAGCCGCAAAATTCTATTAAAGTGACATGATGAAGTTAGAGCTAGGACTAGATTACGCTATACGAGATTTTATTTGGTACATTTTACAATTTTACAGACTAAATATGTTGGCTTGGACAAATGTGATGGGTCGGGATGGAGCTACCTGCAGTCTTATTTTGCTGTTTGTGTAATCATCACAGAATATTAAAAGTATAGCTGCTTAATACTGCTAGCTTAGGTAAAGGCAAATCAACTCAAAGCTAAAATTGATGGGTTTTTTTACCACACAGTATCAACGTGTATTTTCGCCAAAACCTCTCAATTTCAGCTGGGTTAAAAGACGGGGTTCAACTTTCAGGTTAGAAAAAGAGTTATAGCTTTTTACAATTTGATATTTCAAAGCAAAAATCAATCAGAAAGTAGCTTAGATATGTTAATATTATAAAGAGCATTCAAATTGTAGAAATATTTTATGAACACATAGACACGGTAATCATTACCGTGACATATTTTCTGTGCCGTAACATGGGTTACCTACGCCATATCGAATACCAAATGATCGAAAATCAAAATATCGAACACTATTCATCGAACGCTCATAAAATCGAACGTTCAAAATATCGAACGCTCAATACATCGAATGATTAATTTATGGAAAATGACTATTTTGCATAGTTTTTTACATCATGAACAGATACATCTTCATTCTGTCAAATTCAGCTTGTCAAATTGGCAAAACTATAAGGATTCCTTTCGATATTTTGACCATTCGATATTTTGAACGTTCGATTTTTTGACCGTCCGATGAATAGTGTTCGATATTTTGGTTTTCGATCATTTGGTATTCGATATGGCGTAGGTAACCCCCGTGACGGGTATAGGTAAGTTTGTATGTTACCGACCCAAATCATAAGAAAAAGTCTAGTTCCACTTACCGCCACATTGTACGAGTGATAAATGCCGACACACGACGACACGGTTGGCGTAGTGCGCTGTAGCACGGTTTCTCGCCTCGAATTCCGTAGTGTCGATTCCCGGTCGGGTCAATTTAGGAAACGATCTTTTCTGAATTGTCTCGGATCTGGGTGTGCTGGGAGACGCCCCTAGCTTATTTCCTTGTGTGGTACCTCGTAACACAGGGATATTAATCCCTACTTCGAGACCATTACAAGAGGTGTGTTGTCTGGCGCATAAGATAAGATAATGCTCGGCTTGTGTAATAGGCATCACTTGTACTGTCATCCGCATAGCATTTAATAACAATATTCGACAGCATTATTGATATGCAATTGAAATGTCGGTCCGATTACAGAACCAGAGCTCTAATCCGATCCAACTACAGCGAGGCGTGAGACAAGGAGACGTTATTTCTCCGAAACTGTTCACGGCTGCGTTGGAGGATATTTTCAAGCTTCTGGACTGGAAAGGACGCGGCATCAACATCAATGGCGAATACCTAACACACCTGCGATTTGCCGATGATGTAGTTCTTATGGCTGAGACCTTGGAAGACCTGAACATAATGCTCGAAGATCTCGGTAATGCTTCTCAAAGAGTGGGTCTTAAGATGAACATGGACAAAACAAAACTCATGTTGAATGCCCATATTGCACCCGCTCCAGTTAACGTTGGGAACATTACACTCGAAGTTGTTGACCACTATGTTTACCTGGGACAGACAGTCCAGCTAGGTAAGTCCAACTTCGAGAAAGAGATCTCTCGTCGAATCCAGCTCGGATGGGCAGCGTTCGGGAAGCTCCGGCATATATTTGCGTCCGAAATACCTCAGTGTCTCAAGACAAAAGTCTTTGACCAGTGTGTGTTGCCAGTAATGACCTATGGGAGCGAGACGTGGTCCCTTACTATGGGTCTCATAAGAAGGCTCAAGATCACCCAGCGAGCAATGGAGAGAGCGATGCTTGGTATTTCCCTGCTCGATCGAATCAGAAATGATGAGATCCGCAGGAGAACAAAAACAACCGACATCGCTCGAAGGATTGCATCGCTGAAGTGGCAGTGGGCGGGACACATAGCGCGGAGAACCGATGGCCGTTGGGGCGGAAAGGTTCTCGAATGGCGACCGCGTACCGGACGACGTTCCGTGGGCAGGCCCTCTACAAGGTGGACCGACGATCTGGTCAAGGTCGCGGGAAGCCGCTGGATGCGGACAGCGCAGGACCGATCGTTGTGGAGATCCTTGGGGGAGGCCTATGCCCAGCAGTGGGCGTCGTTCGGCTGAAATGATGATGATGATGATGAATTGAAATGTAGATCACCTTCATTAACTATATCGCCGCGTAACAAAATATCCTTCAAGTCGTATTTCCTAGTACCTAGCACCTAAGTTCAAAGTACTATGTCGGAACTGTCCAATCCTCTTAAGTCCAGGATCCAATTTATAGACAAACTTTCGCGGAGTCGGATTGATTGGAAGCTACTCGTAGTTCAGCAGTAGTTTTTAATCGAATAGGCATGTAGCGACATTTACTACAGTCACTGTAAGGCCTCGAATGCATTTATTACCTACATATACAACGACAATTACGTACTTGTAATAATCTATACTATAATATTATAAAGCTGAAGAGTTCGTTTGCTTGAACGCGCTAATCTGATCTACTGGTCCGATTTGAATAATTCTTTCAGTGTTAGATAGCCCATTAAATGGGATGTCTCCACGCGGACGAAATCGCAGGCAGAAGCTAGTGAAAAATAAATAGACTTCCGGGACAAATTACACCAAGATCATCTGACTCCAAATTGTCTTTGCTGCCATGCTCATTTTGCAACGGTTTTGCAAACCTCAAACGAGGATTGTCTTTATTTTGAGACCATGGTCTGGACTGGCGCTTATTTATTATTTAAATGACATAAGTACTAAAAATTATCTAAAATACCTAAAAAAAATACACAACTAGAGCCAATTTAGAAAAAAAATGTGTTTGCAAGAAGCCGAAGTTTAAATTCTTCATTTAGCTCTTCATTTGTTTTTTGTTCAGATTTGTTCCCTCGAAGACTCAAATCGATCCGCTTAGTATAGAAATACATAAAAAAACAACTTTAATAAAGATGAAGGCTTAGTACGACTTCGCAACCTGTAGCGAAACGACCGAGCAGGGCGACTAACCAATTGATCATGGAGCTCAAAAAAAAAAATTGAGAGCTACCTTATGGAGATAGCAATACAAATAGAAAAACATTTATTTGGTTAACTATATCACACATTGATTGTGTAATTGTCGACCAGTAGGTTTTCCTTCAAAAGAGCAATCCACAACTTCTTCTCAGAGAAACCTTAACTCATTCAACCAGACCTCTCTCCTTTCAAGAGAACGTTTTAAGATTTAGGTACGATATTTAGTGTATGTATCTTTAAATTTATGTATTATGATTATGTATGTGTAATAAGTATAATTTTGGTGTAAGTATGTTTTTGTATTAATAGTATATTTTATTCCGGTTTTACGAGACACCGCCAACACGATATCTGCTTCGCCCAGTGGTTGACTGGTAGAGAATGTCATTAGGCATTAAGTCCGCCAATGGTACTTTTTCTTTGTGCAATGAAGAATAAATAAATAAATAAAAAAAATCCCTCGCTAGCTTTTCGCCGGCGGTATCGCCCGTGTGGACTATTCCTCCCCTTAGCCTGAAGATAAAAATTGCCTCAATATAGTTTGTTACTCATTTATAATAATTAAGCTTCAGCTGACATTTTTTTTAAAATCGGTCCAGTAGTTTCGAAGTCTATTCAATGCAAACAAACAAACAATCAAATCTTTTCTCTTTATAAATTAGCACGAAAAAGTAATGCAAGCTCTTCATAATAGAACACCTTTCCCTCACTAACTGAATTACGCTCGACTGAGCACCGCTATCAACCCAACCTTTCAAATTATAATTACTTATAATTATTCTCAGGAATAAAATTATTAAATAGAACAAATATAATTTATGCCACGGTAGAACTGAACGGGGCATGTTATATGATTGTTTTTGACATTTTTCTTTAAGACACGAATAAATTTGTTCGAAAATCTGAAATATGCTGGCTGATTAACACTGGCGCCCAACGTGTGAGTGTCGTGTTTCGGTACTTTGGGTGAGTAAATTTACTAGTTTATTTTGAAAGATTCTTCTAACTTCATAATATTTATTCGTATATCTTGTAAGGTAATTATTTTAAAATTTGCGTCTGTCTGTCCTGTTTTATTATGAATACCTATTTATTTTGTGTAACAAATACGATTTGAGTCCCTCTTGGCACAAACCACAACATGTCAATCTCTGTTATCCTGTAGCTCGAAAGGTCTCAGGCCGACTCTACAAGACCCTCCACTCTATTATTAATGCACTTCTAAGAGCCCCTCGGTATATAAATATTAAAACATGCGAAGGCTAAAATCAATTTCACCTTTATTAACATTCTCCACTCAGTAAACAATATGCTACTTTCATGAATGAAAAACGAATGAACTAATCCCGTATGAGAAGCTATTGCATTATAGTCTCTACATCTAAGGGTTTGAAGCCTTGTTCGTAGTTTAGTTCACCTGCCCTTTAAATCCAAGTACATAGTCAGAAAAGGAATATGGCTGCTATCGATTTGCCCCGCGCGCAAGCGTCCTATGCATAAAATGCCTGTGCCAATTCCCGAAATCATTTGACACCAAACAAACCCCTCTATCCAATTATTCGGACTCGACATCTTGGCTATTAATCTCTATCATAGCCGCAATGAATCTTTAAACTATCTCCTCTGTTGCGTACCGATATACATCATTAGTCCGGCAGTTTGAGACAAAAGACAGCTGTTATTTATCGACGCCTTTCTAAAGTAGAACCTTTCCAATACCTTGCATGAACTTTGGTCCAATTGGCAAGCCACCGCGCATGCTCAGAGCGAAGCTAGGTGTTTTACCAAAATAATAAATCCTCCAAGGTGTCAGTGATGTAAGGACGTGCCACACCGCCGGGACCCGGCGCGTGTTAAAATGGACCCGAATAACCCCCCTTTTCCTTAAAAATACTGAGCAACTAAAAAAAATCTAGTTAATAGTTTTATGTCAGTTGTTGTGCATATCGATTATCAGTAGTGAATAACGTTGTTTTTAGACAAATCTGTTAGAAGGTGAGTTTTGTATATAGAGCCGATGATTGTGTAGACAAGCTTTTTGCTTTTGATCACACTTTTATTGTTTACACAAGCCGGGAGCTTAGAGATTTTATGTCGTATAGCACGTCGTTTAGATAATGCACCTCTTAGATTTGTGTTTTCTGCTATAATATTTGTGCGTTAGATTAATGAATACATGAATGTATCGTCACGTTTAGTTTTAAAAACGGATGTTGTTCCTTTGGTCATCAGGTCCTGTGTGAGTAAATTCTTTTAACTCATTCAGTTAGTTATCAGTGGTGTATAACAAATTATGTTCGTTGAGGTAGGTCCTACGGGTATTCTAGTACTTACCTACTATTGACGGGTCAATGTGGTCTTTCACAGGTGTTTGTTTGATATGAGATTTTGTTTGAAATGATGTGCTATGATTGCATTATCTGCTTAACTTTCATTTTGAAAAAGGGATGACGCTTTTTGATTATTCATCTTTTCACAGAGCTTTCAGCTTTGCTTTACAATGTTTATTGAGGTAGGTTCTCACAAAGGTTCTATTCTAGAACTTACTACATCGACTTTCGCCCATTCGAATGAAGGCTTATGTATTCTTGCAATATGCAAGAACAGTACTTATCGTCTTTCACTGGTGTTTGTTTGAGATAGGATTCATCTTATTTTAATATTTATATTTCATGCGTTTATTATTGTGAGTTTATAGTATCGTTGTAGTTATATCATTTATAAAGCCATGTAGTAACACAAGATCTTAAATTTAAAGAGAACTTAGGTAGGTATCAGTTTTTATACCATGTTGGATAGGTACCTATTATTAAACCTTGCTTTATTCTCTTTTATGATTGCCCGAGTCGCTCTAGAACTAAAAGGTATCTTATAGTATGTGCGGTTAATAGTAATTTTCGAGACATGGTGGCAACGATCGACAACGACGACGAACGACGTCACAAAAAGTCATGAGAATTGTTAATAATAAATATTTCTATTATAGAATGTCTCCTGAGACATTCTGATCATTGCTGCAAACTCTATGATAACCCGTTCACGAAAAAAACGTTTAAATGCACTCAGGGGTCTTCTCTTGTTCGTCCGAAGACAAAGTTCCATTTTAATGATGATGTTTTCATATTCAAAGCACAATCTGATATCTACAAAATAAATCAGAGCCTCTGTGAAGGTACTGTTTCAAACATGTCCTTTTCAATCAATTATCTCAGTGGCCTTACCATATCAGCATCTAAGCTCGAAGCGGACTTGTTCTTTTTCGTATTTACAAACCGTTAATCACGTGGATTAACCTTTGTATTTCCACTTCAAATAACACATATGTTATAGCAAATGTCAAAGTAAAATAAAGTAAAAAAATATCTTTATTCATATATACTTATAAAAAGTGCTAATGACAAGTCAAAAAAAAAACAATTACTAGCAAAAATATACTTAATAAAATAATACTATGATTGTAAATATCATAAATAAACAAAAGTGGCTCTGCACAACATTTCCCGAAGGAAACTGGTGAGCGCCACGCGGACCGAAAATCACTAAAATGATCGATTAAAAAATTAATAGATGTACTTCATATAAAAAACCATCGGATGAAATCCTTCCAGTTATCTTAACAATGTCAGTAAATTTTATTAGATTTTAATTTCACTGTTTACTACTTCAAAAATGAATTCTAAAAACGTGTTTTGTAAACCACCTTCTCTTAACGATCGATCCATCCAACAGGTGCCTACATTTTTAATGTCAATCGCTTAGCGTTTGACATAAAATGGTTTGGTTGATGTTACGTCTTCGATCAACAATTATTGATCGAAGTGTTACGTCCACCCACCTACTTTAACTAGCTTTTGACAAAGAACAAGGTTTGTACAAGTACTAGTATTTGTTTGCTCTTGTCTATGACGTACCCTCTTAACCCTTTTAAATAAACCTAAGGTCACACATCGAAGAATGATGGAATACGTACTATTTCATAATTTGGATTTGACATAACGAGCAGAATTGTTGCGACATAACGAGCAGAATTGTTGCTGTTTAATAAGAATAAAATCGATTAATTTAATCAATTACTTCTCGGTTAGGTACGAGTATTTTCTATTTTATTCGTTTATAGAAAATTGCGAGTTATACTGTTTGCTGACTTTGATGGTAACTATAAGCTGTTGAATAAATCTGAATAAAATGTGCGTATTTATCGGAAATGTATCTGTTCGCGGGTATTTAGAGCATTTAAAAAAATCTCCTGGCTTGGAACCGAGTTAGGTGCATTGTATTTATTTATTCTTTATTGCACATTTATAAAAATAGGTACAATTGGCATACTGATTGCCTAGAGGCATTCTCTACCAGTCAACCGTAAGGTTTAACAGAGAACATACGAATTTTGGGCTGTGCAACGTATAGAATTTGGTGCAAGAAAATACAAACAACAAATTTGTTGTAGTTGCCCTATTGTTGTTCAAAGCCAGCACTTCTTAGAAGTCAACAACTGGCGACAGTGCATAATAGAATGGGAGCCTACCTTGATATCTTACCACACTTCTGTTAATTGTACACTTTGCGTCTGTTCTGAAGTTTGTTCTCCTATTTTCATATGTAAACAAGAAACACCTTTACCTTGCAGCAGTAGTTTATATTTTTTTTAATTGCCTCGCTCTTGCTCAATTGAAATCATTTTAAAATGACTCCTTTTGGTATGTAGTTTTGTGTTATTTGTTACCCTCTCATTAGGTCTTATACGTTCAAGTTCTTCCTGTTAAAGATTTGAGTATTTTCTGAGTCCTAAAAACTTAGTTTGCAAAGAAATATATAAATGTTTTTTGGTTTTTTAATACTGTTCACATGCTCACCTGACATTGGATATAAGGTTTAATCATTAGACCATAGTGAAATTAAAAAAAACAAGGCGTTAAACTCTAATAGAATTCACGATAATTCCTAACTATAACTTTCATCGATTGCTATATTTACTTGAGTGATCATGAGTGAAACACAGTATACATAGTGGTTTTGTGCGATTGCTTAAAAGTTTCACAAGAATAATGAGATTAGCTATCGCCCGTTGTAGCTGGGATATATATGAGTCTGAGCATCTGAGGTCCGACCCGAGCCCACCTCTAGGGCAGTCAACTTTTGGCAACAGAGTCCTCCAAGGAGCTTTACACATAAAGTACCTATATTTTGACACTGGGTCAAAGATCCATGGTGTTTTGTCCTAAAAGCGATAGTAAGTATAAGTAAGATCTAGTAAAATGTTTCAAATGTTCTGAATCTCACACGGGTTTTTTAATCGCGAAGATTATGTCCCTTGTAGTCTTTTTTTTATATTTTTTTTAAATATAATGACAATGATAGTAATTGACTGTTGGGAATATAATTGAGACCAAAACAATTGATGGTAATTACAACTCACAGAATCTTTGAAATGTGACATTCTGAAGATAAAACGCTGAGCAGCTGAATTCTCGTTAGCAACATCATGGTTGATTTGCCAACCGTATTTTTTGGCTAAATCGCCCGTCACGCTAACGCCCGCGTGACCTTCGTTTGATCTCTCGACTCCCAATTTTAAGACCTTTTCGCTGAATCCTGTCGAGTATTTTAATCGAAAAATCTGATTTGATGAACTCAAATACTCTTATATATTATTAATATTTTAAACAAATTTTTACTAATTGCCGCTGATGAAAAAACCGACTAGCGCTAAAATTTGTCTTGTTATTAATTCAGTTGGAAAAATGAGTTTTCTCGTCAAAACTATCTATATACTCCTGTCATAGCCCCACTAGCCCGGCGGTTTAAGGACCATTTCCCTCTGGGATGCAGTTGATCGTTTTGCGACGTCCACTAGTTAGTAGGAGTCCATTCGTATCATCTAATTAATTCTTATGTCTATCTAAGTGCCTTATTTAAGTTAGGTATTTTGATTCGTGACCCTTGACCCCGTGTAGATTTTTGCCTGCAACAGTATTAAAGATCAACTCCCAAGTTTAACGTGTTCTTTCTTTTCGATTGTATAAGATAAAAGACCGGACCAGTGAACGGTTTACACCACATTACCTACGATTTTTTATATATTATTTATTATATACGCTTAGGGTAAAAAATAGTTGCTCAAATCGTGAATCTAAAAGCTTAATGAGCTCACTTTAGCACGAATTTCTACCGATGAGTAGGTACAACAGATATCTTTGGAAGCAACAAGTGGGCTCATGTTAATATAGAATGATAAGATTCAGTCAATTGGCGTGAACATGGGCTGTGAAATAAGAAACGAAAACTAATCTCACTTTAATTGGAATGAAATAACAAAACAAGACGACGACGTTTCTTGCCTTCGAACAAAAACTCTGTTCGCAAGATTTTGTTTTGTTTACAGCATAGTGATTTCTGAAATTGAGGTGTCGCTCTCACAGTTATTCCTGAAATAAGATTATCCATGCCTGGTTTGGAAATATAACTACTTACATACTTTGCATAAATGCAGTTGCTCCTACTTTCTAAATATTAACGGTTCACTAAAATGTATACAAAAAACAAATACAGCTCACATACAAAAGCTAACCTATCTTCATTATATTCGTCTTAGCGAGTATACAGACAAATCTTCAGGTAAACGCCCACACTGTGACTAGGCCGTATGAACTAGGTCTTTGGCCCGGTTTCCACCAAAGCGGAGAGGAGAGATGTGTATCGATAACCAATCAGATTTCCTTATTTCCACATTTCAAAGACAGATGTGGAAATGAAGATTGGTTATCAAAACTTTTCCCGTCTCCTCTCCGCTTTGGTGGAAACCGGACCTTAGGTAAATGTTTAAATTTCATCATGAGGGCCGTGTCAGCACTTGGTGAACGAGCATGCTCTTATTGAGTGAGCTTTCTTTTTTAAGATAAATGTAGACCACATCTTGCGTAGAAGCCTGGTAGAAGAGTCCTTAATCAAGTTTTGAGTAGGTAGTGATTTGAGATTCACGAGATGTAGAGCGATAAAAAGTAGATTCATGCGGACCATCCCACACGCGATCTAACGGTAACTATTTCGTATCATATCTATATCAAAGTCTTTTATATTTGTCGTTGGCAGAAAACCACACAAACGCGTAGGTATCTGCTAAGCCTCCTTTGAGTCATAACTCCAACCTTATTTCAATTTCTTATTTTTTCGCCTGTTTTCGTTCTACAAGGCCGCCCTACATTTCTAGTGGGATAATCCCTGCCTGCCTAAATAAACACAAGCCGTGAATATGTACTACACTGTTAGGTATACTTAGTGCATAAATGTGTTTTCGTTTACATCGTATTAGGAGAAAGAACCTTAAATAATAATAAAACTATTCCATTTCATGGGATCCATTGAGATGATTAGGTATTCAGGAGTCGTACAAGAACCATTTTCTTTCACGGTTTGTTTGACAAATTCAGTATCTAGCTTCTGGAAATAAGATATTGAACAAAGATGAATGATTTTATTCGATACATTGGTAATGACAATTGGATAATATATATTGGCAGGCTCACGCATCTACCTACCGTGTTCAGTCAAGTGTCTTCTCGATGACCACCCTTAACTGACCTCTAACTATTTATCTACTTACTCTATTCAGAATGAATGTAAAGTATGTTTTGCATCAATCGTAAACATGTCACAATTGTTTAACCTTCAGTCGTTCTTTAAAATTGCTCTGTAATTAATGCTTTCAGTCAATAAAGATAGTTTATTGCAAAACCTGGAAAACATTTATTACCCGTTGCCTAGCCACGGCCAAACTTGAAGAAATAATAATGAAACGACTGAGTAAGCTATGAAGTTCATAATAAAACAACTTAATCCAAACGCTGTTCCAGATACTAGAGTATCAAACAAATTTCCTCTCAGGAAATGGGCCTGGTCGTGACACTAGCAGAACACCACCACCGAGGCAGAATTGCGGATCGACTGCAACTCACGACAAATCTAAACGCATGTACTTATTATTAAAACTTACTAGCACTACTCCATACCTCGGAGCACGCGACATTCCACTTGTTTCGGTAGAAGAACGTTTAAGACCAGCGGGATTACGTTTTAACTGTTCCGAAGACATGCAATGCAAGCTTGTTAAAGCCATTACCATGCAGTTACTGCATAATTACCCCTGAATTCTGAAACATAAAAGTCAAATTTAAAAGTTTCAATGTCGGTAAAAACCGCAGCGTAGGTATATACTCATGTAACATAGAGAGTTGTAATCACACCCGTGTTAACGACCCTGTGAAAAACAAAAAAGACTAAGTACCGGCTGAACTGTTCTTCTACAGAAAATGTTCAAATATAAACGTGCATGGTGGGTGGACTGGAATGTCGCGTGCTTCGAGCCATTTAGTGACAAAGTAGTACCTAATAAGTACATGCATTTGACAATGTGCAACATGTTACCATCTGCATTTCTGCTGGGGTTGTGGTTTTCTGCCAGTGCCACGGTTGTTGGCACCCATGGCGCTCGTTTCACCAACGCTGCACCTGCAACGTTTTGATGTCACTCACTAACATAAAATTTCAGCGTCCATTTTTGTAACATTTTAGATGTAAGCTGACTTACTTTTCCTAGCGATTTAATGGGTCCGTACTCGTTTTTTCCCTGCCCCTAGGAATTTCAGGAAATCTGCTCTTAATACTCCCTTGCAATCCCCAGAGAGCCTACATTGATGCCATATTTCAGCTTTAGACGCCCAGCAGCTTCGGCTATGCTTTGTCCGTTATTCACTCAATCAGTAACGGAAGAGATTCTTAAACACTGTAAATTTATTGCTTACAGAAGTTTTCAGTAACTGCCTACTGTTTAATGACGAGTTATCAATCAATATTGTCACTTGGTTTTTGTTGCCATTGGCTAAAATTGTTCTAGATTGCTGCGCGTCTAATATGTGTATATTCCCAGATATTATTGTTTTAGATCCTATTCGCTGGGATATCTTATGGGTCAATAAAATAACTAGTCAAAGAAAGACACATCACCTGCTGATCTTTTGGCAAAAAAAATAGTTGGTAACTTTTGATACATATTCATTGATAATTATTTTTGTATGAACTTAAACAATTTTCTGAAAAAAACTAAAATTGATCATAACTTTTTAACGGTTAGACATCGGACCAATATTGATAGTGTTAAAAAGGTCAGACATGACCCCAGCTATGCGTTATTTTAATTTGATCCTTACTTTCAGGGACACCCTGTATATAACTAGCTGTGCGTCAGCGGCTTCGCCCGCGTAGACTGTCTTTCCGTCAAAATATAGCCTAAATAAAAAAAAAGCCTATGTCACTCCCTGTTAATGTAGCTTTATATTGGTGAAAGATTTTTTAAAACCGGTTGAGTAGTTTCGGAGCCTATTCAATACAAACAAACAAAAAAAATCTTGCCTCCTTAGAATATTATTGGAGATTTGAATGCCTCCGTGACCGAGTGGTTTCAGAGCTCGGCCTGATACCCGGAGAACCCGGGTTGAATTCCCAGGTCGGGCAAAAAGTGATTTCGTATTTTTCGGAACGTAGCCCGGGTTTGTTGGTTGGTTGGTGATCAACCTGCATTTCTATTGTAGCGATGGCCAGATTTGAATGTTTAAGACCTTTGCCCAGCAGTGGCACAGAATAGAGGCTAATTACTTTACATTACTATTTTTTTGATCCCAGCTAATTAAATAAGAAGCAACCATGCCGGACTGGACGTGGTTGCTCTTCGCGGCGGCTTTCGGGGCCTTCTCAGCCCTGGCGGTGCCTCTGGCGTTCCTCGTATACATCTTCAGGCCTTTCGAGAAGAAGACTCTGGTAGAAGACGACGTCTGCACTCCTATCACTTTGCCGCCAGTGAGTATCGTACACTAAATACTTGACTTTTGACTCAATTGAATTCGTAGCTCTTATATACATATGTTAAATTATTCGTAAGGTCGAAGGTAGACTACGATCATGTACATACAAAAACCAGAAAACTAGTTCAATCAATATCGATGTAATAGCATATGTAACTCGACAAAGCTGTATTGTCTGCCCTAAAACGTTTCGTTGCAATACTACTTCCATTCAATGGCGTATTTGCTGCTTCTGACTCTAAAAATTGAATTCAGCAGAAGCAAACTTAATCGTCTTATTCATTATTCATACGATCTTGTTATTTGAGAAATCAATTCGATCTTATTTAATTAGTTGATATAAGTATATTCTATTTACTTTACATTAACCCTGCAAAATGTTCGATGTAAAAGCTAAATTGAGCCAGAACTCCAGAAGTTTTTTAGTTGGATAGCACTCGCATAGAGCTTTCATTATTTTAATTAATTATCATCAGAGAAATAGACAGCTAGGGGGAATAACGTTTATCATTACTGATAAGTGTGTTTGTTAGTTAGTTAGTTATTTATTGTTGTTGTATAATATGAAGGCGAAAGTAAATACTTACCTCCGCAATAGCTGTTATAAGTGCGCTGTATCTTTTACATAAAGCAGCAATTTTTTACGACCATATAAATCACATAAAGTTATTGAACTTACGTATCCAGTATTCTCATGAATATAATCCATAAATCATTGTTTTATTTCAAAGTACAATCACGTGCATAACATACATTGGCATGAGCTGAAAACTGTAATCAGCTTTTAATGCTTGTATTTGCATAGAATGGTTTGTCCTAAAGTTTTGAGAGATGTAGAGCTTTTGGATATTTTGCTTTTATAATTTTTATGAGCTGTCGAAACGAAAAAGATTTTGTATGTACGAGTAAATACGCTGCTCTAATTTCACGCATTCAGCAACTTAACCAACTAAGTCATTTTAGGGTAATTGCTTTTCAAATTCGAACCCTAGCATATTATTTACATAGCAAAATACCTATGAGATTAAATATACTGCGTCGACTGGCGTGTTGGCGCAATGAGTAACGGCTCTACCTGTAACGCCAAAGGTCGTGAACTCATCATCACGCAGGACAAAACATTAATGCTACGAATATTTCTTCCATGTCTGAGTGCTCCTAATCATTTTAGGATTAAGGAAACTTTGAGTTAGTGTGTTTATTAGTCACTGACAACTATAGTTCAAGCTCTTATTGATTTGGGGTCAGATTTACTTGGTATAAGCTGTCACAGATATTGATTTTAACGACGCGGCGTTAAGGAAACAGTGGATGGAGTCAACGTCCCCAATAGATATTAACAAAAAATACTAAACTTGTACTGAACTATAGATTCGATATCTAATATTCCACCAGTCGATTGAGCGTTCAAATGACCAAACAATAATTATTCCGTGTGATCGGAGACCGATTGCCCCATTCACAACTCACTGATTACAACCCTAACGTTTATGGTGAAATAGGAAGTGTTCACCCTCGTTTATTGCCTATTCCTTTTGGCAGTTGGTCCGATTCGACTATTTATGTAGCAGGCATTTTAAAAAGAGCATTCAGCGCTGATTTAATGCAAAGTTATATTGATAGCGGAAAGCTTCACTAAAAAAGTTTTTAAACACGAAAAGCAAAATATTTAGAATATTATCTCACTGCTTGACAAAGGCCTTTCTAATTCTAATCAAGTAATCCCTACAATCGACAGTTTTAGTTTAATCACTCCTCCTGCAAAATAAGTTGGTGATCTACGATCACTGGTCATCAAAAACCAGGTCAAAGCTGTGGTCTGAACAATCAGAAATCACACTTGGCCTGACCTGTGATGGCAAAAAAAAAACGTCTGGAACTGATTATTTCATCCTATAGTTTTTGATAAATAATCATAATCATAATCATTTATTGTTGTTTTATGCGGTACATAGGTAGTATTTGAAAAAAGTTTCACACATAAACCCTGCAAGGGCACATCAACATTTAAAAACATTAACAAAGCCATCTTTACACCTACTATCAAAAACAAAAATATGAAATACAAAACAAAAACATAATCAACAATCTTAAAAATACACATTATAATTCGAAAAATTCTTGTAGAGTATAAAAATATTTACTTGTTAAAACATCAACACTGTAGATGAATTTATTTTGATATACACTTCGCCTTTCTTAAAAACTAGGTCGTAACGTAATTCGGCACATCCGTCATTTAGTGCGAACAGCCTGCCCCAAATAAAGCCCTTTAATTACGCTCGCCCCAATTAGTACACAATATAATCTATACTCGTATCCATGATAAAAAGGACCGTTTATTTTCTTATTCGTTTGTTTCGTTCTATTGGATTAAATAGATACCTACGTTTGTTAAAAAGCGGATTACACACCTACTAGGGTCTACCAAAGTCCGATTCGCCTGAACAAATAGTAGCGTATCTATTTAGTCGTCTGGCAACTTTGCTTGCCGTAAATATGTAGTTTCAAATTAGCTCTTCAACTCGAAGACGGTTTAGGCTTCAATCCTGGCCGCTGGCGCACCAGCTAACCCGCGATGACGTGATTTAAGAGTATTTGTTACAAAATTGAAGATGTAAAAGCATTGAGTCAACCAGCAACCCGTGCCCTGATTGTCTCTCTCACTCACAATGATTGAATATTTGACGATGCCAGCCCATCACCGGCAAAACCTGAATTTCTTTTCAAATATTAATCGCAGATCTGCCAAAGAAAACTTTACCATCGTAGATGTTAAAATTTCACTTTATGAAATATGAAACGTTAATAATAAGTAACTAATGTGAGTGGTTTCAATTTGTAGTTGTTTCCTTCCAACCTTGTACTGTACGTACGTACTTACAATCGTTTTCATGCTGCTTAATTACGTAACAGCATTAATTTGAAAAATTGAATGTTAATGTTGCCCACATGCAGTAATTTACCTACTTGTTCGTACGTAATAAAGCCACTTTATTGCCTGATCCTCCATTAATTTTACTTAAGCGTTTAATTAACTTAATACCTATTGCAAATTATAAGTATGTGGTATTAAAATTCAAAGCAAAGTAATTAATCACAAAAATAAGGAACGCTCTTGTATAATAAGTTGGCTTTAAATCTACACTTTGTATAACATAAATGAGCTTATAATTAGGTAGGTCATTCGCCTAAGTTTTGCCATAAACTCTATCGGGCACTTCAAATAGAGCAGAAGAATGGTCACTAAGGGGGTGTGATAGAGATTAATCTTACTAATAAAAATGCGAAAGTTTGTGAGTATGTTTGTATGTCACTCTTTCACGCAAAAAACTACTGAACGGTTTAGATGAAACTTTACAGCTTTTACATCGGAATAACACATAGGCTACAATTTATGAAGATTTTATTTAATTTGGCCATAATGTATAATAATAACGCGGGCGAAGCTGCGGGCGAATATCTAGTAAATAAATAAATATCTGGCACAAATCACACCAAGATCATCTGACCCCAAACTAAGCAGAGCTTGTACTATGGGTGTCAGAGACTGAACAATATGTTAAATATTTCTAAATACATAAAATACAAAAAAGATAACCACACCCAGACATACAACAAACACAAATGTTCGTCACATGAATGTTTGTCATAGGTGGAGATCGAACCCACGACCTCCGGCGCTAAAGGCAGGATCGCTGCCATTGTGCCAACAGGCTTGTGAGACTGAAATAGGTCACTTGTCCTAGACAAGGTCCTACGACGAGGACAAAGTTACGCAATGAAATAATAAGATAAGATAAGATAAATAATCTTTATTGCACAAACAAACAAATACAGCAAGTTAAACAGTAAGTAGACATACAATGTACAATTTAGGCGGTCTTATCGCTTTAAAGCGATCTCTTCCAGACTACCTTCTGAAGAGAGACTTGTATAATATAACGGGTAAGGCTGTGCAAAATAAAGGATAAGTAAGAGATATTTAAATAATAAACTAAATGAATTGTGTTACATAAAATACATATAGGTATTGCAATTAGGATCACCAGTTTCCATTTTAAGGACTGATAAATAAAGGATGAGACATAATAAAATACTAGGTTACAGAGAGAGGAAGTATGATTTGACTTGGGATTTAAAGACATGTAAGGACTGAAATTTGCGGATGGGTAGAGGTAAGGAATTCCACAGACGAATGGAGCGAACAACAAATGATTTGGAATAATAGGGAGTGGAATGTGAGGGGACTGTTAGATGCGGTTTAATAATGGTGTTTTCCCTTTATTCAATTATCTGAACAAAACAATTTTACAGGAGATCCTAAACGAGCTAACAAGAGGGACCGGCTGCACTCCAGAGGGCGCGCTCAACGCTATGCTGCAGTTCATCTTCCAGCAGAGCACAGCAGACACAAGATGGCTACGTCGCCGCATGGCTACCGAGCTATCTGAGCTACTGGCTAAGACTTCCTCGGGAAAGATATTTGAGTCTCTCACTGTAAGTTTCATCTGAAGGCGCTCCGATTGAAGAAAGCAGCCTCCTACGGTGACGTCATGATAACATTTCAATGCGGAGAGCCCGCCATTCCTCATTGAATTTTGATGTAGTTGAATAAAAGAGGAATGATAAGTGTAAATTGACTTGATTTGACTATTGAAGCAGCGCTCACCTTTTTGACACGTGAAGTACGCCTACTTATCTTCTATTTCAATCTGTCATTGTAACCATTATATTTAATACCAGGCAATCAAAAATATAACATATGTAACTACATCTAAGGACTCTTTAGTTAACTTAGGTGGTGATGGCCATTATGTAATATAAAAAATTAAATCTCAAGAATTCTTACAGGTGTAAGAATGATGGATGCTATTTTCTCGAAAACAAATTCATGAAAGTTCATAAGGTTCATTATCTTTGTCTTTAAATCAATATTGTAACATTTGTTTTAAAATACGAACGCCTGCAACGCCTAAGTACGGTTTCCCATTTGTCGATCTTAATTGCCAAGAATTATCTGAAAACCTTTTTCTTTCTCAGACCTATAACTACTGAAATAATAATTACACTTAGTGGTAAATTGCTTAGCACCAATTTAAGGCTCACATTTTAGGCTTTCAAATAACACATATTTGTACTTATAGTACCTTCACATATTATTATATAGGTATGACTAAATTACCACATCCCCTATGCTTCAGTTCGATAACATGAACATTTTATTATAGAACAATAAGGGCATGACTTAATTGATCATTTATGCTATCACAAGCTCTATTTACTGCAAGCTAAGACAAGAAGGTTTTCTTTCTCCCAGCTCCGTTCCCTAGAAGTCGGCTCAGAGTTTCCCATCATCACCAACATTCGGCTGTTGAGCGGAGAGCTTGAAGATGACGGCGCTAGGCTCAGGTCCCTGGACTTGAGGCTGGACCTGGCCTACGATGGCAACTTCAGGATCGACGTGGATGCCGTCATGCTGCTAGGGAAGATTGCAAACATATCTATTACAGGTAGAAATCAACGTCAAGATACGAATTTACAAGCACGTATACACAGAAGAATTGATGAGTAAAACAAGCGCTTTAAATTACACGTTTTATTTCAACCCCTTTTTTATTGTTGTGGTTTGCTCTACCACTTCTTTCTACGCGTTTTATTGTTTTAATTTTAAAAATTGTATTTCTCAAAATTAAAAAAATAGAATTATCAGTCTCTGCCATCCATGATACAAACCCTCTTTTTGGTTTGGGTATATTTTTATTGCTCTAGACGCAAAGTTACTCACATATTTTTATTTATGTACTGAATTATTATTTCAGTGGAAAGCCTAAGCGGCAGCGTGCGAGTTATGTTCAGGCGAACCCCCTACACTCACTGGGCGCTTGCTTTCGAGACACCACCGAAGCTGGAGCTCCGAGTGCGAGGCCGCTTCCAGGGCAGGCAGCTCAAGCCGAGACTGGCCTCCCTGGTGGCCGCTCACATTAGGAGAGCCGTCGCGCAAAGGCATACACTTCCTAATTATAAGATTCGGTAAGTCGATTCGTATTTCATCGTTTCAAACCACCTTTGCATTGGGCTTTGACTTGAAATCTGAGCCATCAGTTATTTTGCGCACTTTGGTGCTGATTGAGGTTTTTAATACAAGCTCAATCAGAAACCAACTAGCACAATTTGAAGTTGGTGTTAGAATAGTTGTAATCTGTAAGTTATAATGACAGCAGGGTTTTTGGTGTGGCAGCCAATATCAAGGGTTCGATTGCACATGAAAAATAATCACGGGTCCCGATGTTATGCATTTCCGAGCTATATTTATGAACTAACTTTTTATAACTCCACATAAATTGAATGATACGCTTATATCTGCGAATCATAAACAAATGAATTTTGCTTCCAGTTATAAGCCGTTCTTCCCCAAGTCTGAGCCTGGCAGCATGGATGGAGAAGACGGGCCGACTCCTCACGGGCGGCTGACCGTCCGCCTGATGGAGGTGACGCGGCTACAGTGGCCCGGGCAGAACGGGACTGTCAGGGCGGCGTTGGCTGTCGACTCGCATGGATGGGTAAAATATATTTATATTCAGTGAATGGACATCTAATGTAAAAGTAACAATGAGGCTTAAACCTACAAATATACTAAGTACATTGTAATCTTCATTTTGAAATAGGTAATGAATGAAGGTTTCGTCATTTGTAGAGTTATTCTGAAAAACTCACTCCGATCGAACCTCGCACAATGTGAAGCCCGTAATACACGTTTCTATAGATGGCATGCCAGTAGCACTCACGCGACAGTAGAAGCCTAAATAATGATAATGGTGTAAAAATGTCAAGACATTGCAGATTTTCTACCATCTGATTGACTTCTGCTGCCACGTGACCTAAGTGATATTTATTTCAGGATTCAAACTTCGTAATTCTGTGGAAGTTCTGATGGTGTGGCGCCTCACTGGTAAACGTGGTATTGGAAGAAAGTGATTTGAATTGACTTTAATATTACGTGTATAGTATTTCGAGTTCGTTTTCGAATCTTTTCAGAATATCTCAAAATCATTTTATGCTATGTTTTTGCTATGTTGGCTGTAACGCTAGTTTTCCTCCTAGGTATCACTACGGCGAGGGGTTTTAGTGTTAGACACAGTGTTACCAGCAGTATCTGGCCCTTTAGGCTTAGTGTGTTGCCAAGGAGTGGGCGTGGTGCTGGTGGATACGGTCGTGCCGATGTCGCCGGCGTACCGCGCCGACCTGCGACGCGACGACGTCGTGCTGGCCATCGACAACAAGCCCGTTAACAATGTTGCTCAGGTATGTTTATTTAACAAATACATTTCTAATTTTGTTTTTGTGTGTTAGCTTGAGGTTTCCTGCACTTGATACATCTTATTAAACTGAAGTTAGTTATGACTTAAACATACTTTATCTTACCTGTTTTTTTTGTAAAGCTGATATTATGTTTTCTAGATTGTGTGAACAGTTACTCTTTGAATCCCACCAGCTTTTTCAGTTTTCATTACGACATGACGGTGACTTTTCTTTGACTCCTTTCGACGTTTGACTCCTCGTCCTCCTTCCTCTCCTGCCTTCAATTTTTTTGAGTTTGTTTTCAAGAGGTCGTTATTTTGATTATTTATTTCTTGACCATTTGCATAACCACGTTCCACGTTTCTTCCCCTTCTCGTTCCATAATCGTGACTATTACGTATGTCCTCTTATTTCTTATTTTTTTATAATTACTATATCAAACGCTTCATACTTTTATCTAACTTATGTGTCATAGTTTCCGTCCAAACAAACAATTTACCTATTTGTTTAATTTTATATGTTTTTGATAAGCCTTTTTCATGCGGTAGATCGGTTAGTCTAACAACTTGTAAGCGTGTACCACCATCGGTCGTCTTAAATAAAAAATAAAAAAAACGGAGTAAGAAATCCTTGCCTCAGGTCGGCAAGCTCCTCCGTTGCGTGGAGCGCCGCGCGGTGACGGTGCGCGTGCGGCGCGGCGGCGGCGCGGCCTGCAGCGGGGCACGCCGCGACGACACCGCGCCGGAGCCGCGCCGCGTCCGCGCTAACTTCACCTTCAGGCGGGTTTCTGAGGTCATGGAGGGCGTGCGGCTCCAGAGTATGAGGGCCGCTGCGTCTAGGACTAATCTGCAGGTATCATCAACGTAAAGCATTCCTAGCAAACAAAAGGGCTACGAAAAGCAGAAGCGCCAAAACATGTAGGTTCGATTCCGAAGTTGAACAAACCGTCTTATTTCTCAAAACTTTTAGCAAACAAACTATTTACTTTACTTAAGTTACCAACAATTGCGTGTATTCACTGTTCAGGAGATATTTTTTAAAAGTTTAAACCTGCCTCTTTATGTAACATCAAAATTCTCTGGCATCCCTTCTGGTACACTCCTTGCATTATTACAACCTCTGTTTAGTTTGAGACCAAATTTGTGTATGGTTTTTAAGAAATATTCATATTTCTTATTTATTTATATTTCTTTTACAATATTATACAATATTTACATTTTCGGAAGTCCTAACGACATTAAAAAGATATCAATTTACCATAAACCTTCACCAGCAAGTCTTAGTTTAAGGGTTTTTATCTTATCTTGGTTTCATTAATACAAAAGCGTTTCCTTGCAGGACCCGGAAAGTTCTCCAGCAAAATCACCCGAACCACTAATTGAGACTGAACCACAACCAAAACCGAAAACAGAACCTACCCGACCTGCCTTAAAGCCCTCAGAGCAATCAGCTCCCGCGGGCAACTTTGGGCTACGCAAGCGCCGGTGTTCCGTAGAAAACAAGTCTTCCGACAGCTCCGCCGGCAGCACGCCCCCCGCTTCAGGGGCCAGCACCCCCCTCAAACAGGCCAACGCCAATAAACCCAAACCACAAGAAATACCCATCATCAGAACAGACTCTTCAGAATGCAAAACAGAAAAAGGCGACGTGCTTGAAGAAGAAGAACAAATATTCGAAACCGGTGGACCAAGGCAATGCGAGCACGTAGAGATATGCCAAATGTACTGGACCAAAAGCACAGCGTTGAAGCCTATCATCCCGTTCGATGAAGAAACGGAGTTTAAACTAAATGAGAATCATAAATATTTGAACATAAATGTCTGGGCGACGGTGCCAGGGGAGAAAGACGAGATACTGTTAGGTTATTTAAATATTCCGTTAGCGGCTCTTCTAGCAGAATGTCAAGATTCATCTGTTCCGCATCAGATGAAGAGATACCAGTTTCTGCCGCCGGATGTAGACATCAAGTTTAGGTAATATTTACATAGGTACTTTTTTTTTTTTTATATTGCCCGTCAAGATGACCTCACTCCACCTGATGGAAAGCGGTCGTGAGGTCCAGATATGAGGTTGACAAGCCCAGTCATTCAAACGAATCACTGGGCTGGCCATCCTCACCTTGAAGGCCTGCAGAAATGCCTTTTCACGCCCCGCTTGAAGAACCCGGGACTATAAGAGGAAGGAAACACATGTGCTGAAAGAGCGTTCCACGTCTGGATGGTACGACAAAGAAACGAGTCACCGAACCTTTTAGTTCGGGCCAGCAAATGTTGAATTGTGTGTGGGTGACGCCGTAGTCCAGCACGCGTGGTACGGGAGTGGAAAGGTGAGGGTGGGATAAGCTGGAATAACTCGTCAGAGCATTCCCCATTGTAGAAGCGATAGAGAACACTTAGCCTGGCAATGTCTCTACGCAATTGGAGAGGCTCAAGGGTCAAAGTTGCCTCTGGGTTTCCAATAATACGGATAGCACGCCGCTGCAGCCTATCAAGAGCTTCGAGTAGGTACTTAGCGGAACCGTCCCAGAGATGAGAGCAGTATTCCACACACGAGCGAACTTGTGTCTTATACAAGAGACAGAGCTGCTCAGGCGTGAAGAATCGTCTCACTCTGTTCAGGACTCCGAGTTTACGGGATGCAGTTCTAATGACGCTCTCAATGTGGTCCCGCTGGTTTAGGTTGCTACGAACATCCATGCCAAGGATGTTTAGGCTATCCTTAATCGGTAGTGGGGTGCTCTGAAGAGTGGGATGGGAAAGGAAAGGCGACGCCTTTGCTGTGAATGCACACACCTGCGTTTTCTTGGCATTGAACTAGACAAGATTGCATGCACCCCATTCTGAAATGCGGTCCAACACTCCGTCAAGCTCAACAACAAGACTTCGCCTCTTCTCCTCGATGTCAGTCTGCTTTGCCCCAGGGCGCTCGAAATATCGCGCGTGGACCGTGCTATCATCCGCATAGCAATGAATATTACCAAGAGATAACATGTCATTGATATGCAGAAGAAACAACGTCGGCGACAAGACGGAGCCCTGCGGCACTCCGGCATTAATCTGGAGAAAGCGTGATTTTTGACCATCGCAAAGGACACGAATTCTACGTCCCTCCAGAAATCCGGCGACCCAGTCGCATAGGCGAGGTGGCAGACCATATGCCGGAAGCTTGGAAAGAAGCGAACGATGCCATACACGGTCGAAAGCTTTGGCAATGTCAAGGCTGACGGCCAAAGATTCCCCATGCTTGTCCATAGCCTCCCCCCAGATGTGTGTTACGTACGCTAGAAGATCACCCGTAGACTGTTTTGGTCGGAAGCCGTACTGACGGTCGTGAATGAGAGATTGATCCTCTAGGTAGCGGATGAGCTGCGTGTTTATGATCCGCTCAAACACTTTAGCTAAAACTGAGGTTACGGCTATTGGACGGTAATTGGCAGGGTCAGACCGGTCCCCTTTTTTGGGAACTGGTTGAACGTTCGCCTCCCTCCAAGACAGCGGCACAAGACCCGAATTGTAGGAGAGGCGATACAGGCTAGTGAACACTGGAGACAACTCCGCT
The DNA here is from genome assembly GCA_947369235.1 of Udea olivalis. Lineage (NCBI taxonomy): Eukaryota > Metazoa > Arthropoda > Insecta > Lepidoptera > Crambidae > Udea > Udea olivalis. The sequence goes on from OX376342.1 coordinate 6,130,222, forward strand.
GCACATTTCTTCAGCACCACAGCTGGGATTCCATCAGGGCCACTGGCTTTCCTGACATCGAGTGACTGCAGTTCGGCACGTACATCACACTGCCTGATACGAATATCAGGCATTGTAGAGCCGCAATGTGGAATATCAGGCGGCGCAGCACCGCAGTCATCGATGCAAGAATTTGCGGCAAAGAGGTTAGCCAGTAAATCGGCTTTCTCTTGCGGCTGATGAGCCAACGATCCATCAGGGAATCTCAGTGGGGGCAGCGAAGGCACGCAGAAGTTAGATTGCACGTGTTTAGCCAGTCGCCAGTAGGAGCGGCTACCCGTAGGGTGCGTGATGAGTTCTTGGCCAACACGTGCAATTCGCTGGGCGTCTGCTCTAATGTAAGCCCTCTTCGTGGCCTTGGTGGCTTTATTAAAGGCTGCTTTCAGGGAGGCAAGGTTTGAATGATCATTGAGTGCCTGGGCCCTAGACCAAGCACGGTACGCCGCCTGTTTTTGTTCAACAGCTGCGGCACACTCGCGATTGAACCAGGGACCAGTTTTGCTAGCACTGACGACATCAGTAAAAGGAATGTAGTATTCCATTCCGGTACTGATCTCGTCAGCGATAGCAGAAGCACTCTCTGAAGCATCCCTTTCTCCAAAGCAGCACTGCCGCCAAGGGACGGAGGCAAAATACTCTCGCAATCCGTCCCAATCTGCCGACGAGTAGTGCCATAACCGCCGCGGCACCTCCACAGGTTGTGGGGGAGCTGCACAAGGCACTGTAGTGCCAACCAGACAGTGATCGGAGGAGCCCAATGGAGCACCAACCGACACTTTATACCCGGCTGGGTGACTCGTCAGCAGAAGGTCCAATAAAGAGGGAGTATGACCGACAATATCTGGTACCCGGGTGGGCTGTTGTACCAGTTGCGTCAGGTCTTGCGTGAGAGCAAACGCATGGGCAGTTCGGCCTGCATGGTCTGTTTTTGATGAGCCTAACCAGGACTCATGGTGGGCATTGAAGTCTCCCAAAAACACCATTTCGGCATTTGGGAACTGCGCCTGAGCGTTGTCTGCGGCCTGACTCAGATGCTCGAAGAGTCGAGTTGTCTCGGCGTCGCCTTTGTGGGAGCGGTATATGCACGCATAGACCCGGCTTGTGGAGCCCAGGTCAACGTGCACCCAGAGAGTGGAGAAGGATGGGTCTTCTAGGCAGCGGAGACGGCTACAGCAGACGTCCGCCCTGACGAATAGACATACACCGGCTTTAGGTTGGAAGGACTCTTCCAGCACATAGCCGGGGTAGTGCAGGTATGACGTATCGGCAGGGCGGCCTATCTGTGTTTCCGTCAAAAAGAGCATCGCAGGCCTCGCCGTCTCAAGGTGTTGATGGACGGCGTTGAGGTTTGCATGGAGTCCGTGGATGTTAGCGAACTCCACCTCAAACAGCGTGTTGGTGGGGGATGGGGATGCGGCTGTAGGCCGTTTTTTCGTGCTTCTGACTGCCATAGAAGTTGGAGGATGGGAGGGGCGTGAAAGGACGACTGTGATCGAGGCAATGAAAGACAAAGCGTGGTGCCCTGCATTGGTATTAATCGCGTGGAATAGTGTAGGCCGGTCCGCCGGACGGAAGGGCCCCCGTACCCCCTCGGGTGTGGTCGCCGGGCCCCACCGGAACCGGGCACCACCCGGCACGACGAGCCACACCGAGATTATGCGCGACCTGGTGGGGCAGCCTCCAGATGTGGTTAACCCCTTTTGGGCCCCTGTACTATGCCGCGGGCGGCCAGTGGCACCACCGTTTCTACGGGTCTCCCTGGCCGGCGGGCCGATACACACTACACACACAATACCGCCGCTAGGGCTCCCACTGGTCCAACAATTGCCACGATCACAGTCCGGCACCGGTTAGTGCAGTGCTGATCCCGGAACGCGACCTGACCGAGATAGGTCAGAATCACTTGGCGGGTTTTACACAACTGCATGGTGGTAACAACAACCGGCCGACATAAGTCTCCCACCTGAAGAGCAGATGGTCTGCTGGAAGAAACCCTTAGTCGCCTCTTACGACACCCATGGGAAGATATGGGGCTGTGGAAAGTATTCTTTTAAAGTGCCGCCACCAGCACGGCACAAGACTATGATTAATGAGTGGAAGAACAACTTTAAAAACAGTTTTACGGAACAATTTTTATTGTGATGGTCTATTCAGCATGTTTAAAGATTTCCCTGCTGACGCTATGAGAGAAAACGTGATGTTATGTATGTATGTATGTGTGTGTATATATATAGGATATTGAGACGAAAATGAAATTAATAAATGCCTTGTTAGGCAATCTAGACAGGACTCAATACAAATAAATCAAGGGAACTCCCTTGATTTGTTTGTTTGCCGCCTAAGAACTCTAAGGAAAGGCCAAGTCAGAAGTATTTCAAATCGGGTTAACATGCTTGAATTAGCATGGATATTTAAACTTCGTGTCAAGATCGAAGCTAGTGGCATTTCACGGCATTTTGGAGACAGCCTTATAAAATATAAATCCCATAAGTGTATCCCATCCATCCCGTAATCCTCTTTATTAAAGCAAAAGCCACAAGCTATCATCCCACGCGGGCTTCGAGCCGTGCCTCTGCTTCGGCGACGCGCTGGTGTGGTGGGAGTGGGAAGGCGCCGGCTCGCACAGCGCGGCGGGCGCCCAGCGGAGCCCTAGAAATAACAAGGACACGGCAGCCCCGAAGCCTCCTAAGGCGACTAGGGCTGCCCACGACTTCGTCAGGACGCACTTCCATAGATCCACGCAGTGCGACTTCTGTAATAAAAAGGTACGTTCGTAATCACAGGGTCAATACACACTAGGAAAAGAATACAAGTGGCTTCTAGGTTCTCGTAGCTCAAATAAAAGAGCAGTTGCTTATACAGCGAAAAGTTACGGGTTCGAATTCTGCCTGATACCTTCACGAAGTGAACTTTTTCAAGTACTACTGTGATTATATAGAGTGAATTTAAGTGTTTGGGGACTGGCAGTGCCAAATCCTGATCCTGACCAGATCTTTACTCTTCAATAACTCTTAAATCTGTAAACAAGTATCAAATTCTAAGGAATAAATATTATACCCCTTGTATTTTACCCGTTGTTAATAATATCCAGCTCAAAGGACCATGCGGATCTTAAATTCAAGTTGATTCTTTGTAGATATGGCTGAAAGATGCGATGCAGTGTCGCAACTGCGGTCTCTGCTGTCACAAGAAATGCGTAGCCAAGTGCCAAGAATCCTCGCCGTGCATACCGAAACAGGATAGAGGCGAGTACCTTTATGTTTTATTCTAGATGCCTCCTCTGACCATTTTAGAACTACCGGTATTGGATGCTGCTATCATTCTGCTTTCGTTAGCACAGGACACATAGTATCTGTAGATACCTTTAGTTCCTTGAACTGTGGTCAAAGTTCTCCGATCCTAATTTTACCATACGATTGGCGTCTAACAGTTTTAACACATAAAATATTATTGGCTACTGTGGTTGCTTGCACAACAACATACTGTCGTTAAATGATAAATTACAATTTTCTTTCAAAGTTCTACATAAATGGCGCAACCTCAGCACAGAGTTATTTTTTCTTCTGTAGTGGTAGTTCCTTGGGTTTTAGAAAAATATAATTATAATTACCTACTTTACAAATAAGTTAAATTACGAGAGCACTATCGACGTACATCGATCACAACGTCGACGACTTCTCTGAAATCATAATATTCACAATATTCACGCTCAATGCAAAAAGACTCTGCAATAAGCCTTCTCTGCATGTATGACATAGGTAGGTACCTAACTGTAAATACTAATCAGCATGTAACTAGAAAAATATTGCGTCACGTGTTTGGTTAACTGAACAAACTTTCTCTTTAAAGTGTCAGCCATAATACTTTTAAAAAAAATGGTTTACCCTTGTTTTACATCAACATCCTAAAATATCATGACCTCTGCCATCATCACCTTTCCCTTTGTTCATCTTCCTACGCTAAACATTCTGCCAAGATTCAGAAATTTAATCATCGTCTGTTATTCATCTTGTGCACAGTATTTCCCGAAACAGACAACATTTTGTAGTGTGACCTCAGCAAAGATTCACTGAAACATCGACTCATTGTGATCCATTAACAAATTATTATTTGTGTAGTAGGGATACTCATACTATAATCCTTTTTTTCTTATTATGTTGTACACCTAATTAATCGGTGCCATGACACCTGATGTACCTATCAATGTGAAATATGATAGATAAACCTAGTTTAGCACTTTGATGGACATTCACGCGGACTCATTTGCCAGGCTCAGGTCACTGCTGTCTCGTGAGTGGCAGGACGGATCTGGCGAGTAATTTCAAAGATCAAACCTAGATGCTTCACTGAAAATATGTCGGCTCTGCCAGGTTGATTGTTATTGTTATTCTTTTTGTTATCTTTTATTCTTTATAATTCTAGTTTTATTGTTTAAAAGTAGGTATTAATAGTTAGTATTTAGACTAAGTATACCTATAATTGTTTATTAAGTACACTTAGTTATTTTTATCATGAGTTTTTATGTTTAAGTATGTGTGTTTCAGTGTAAATAAGCGTTGGTAAACCAATAAATAAATAGTTTTAGTCAGCAAAGATTTATGAATCACTGAACTGTTTGCTGTCTTGTGCATTTAAATAGGAGCATCAAAAAAGGAATCGTACAATAGAATATGTTTTCACATTGTTTATTCCTCATCACTGACTTGAACCTGTTCCGACACCATTTTCAAGTTTTCAAGAATGAGTATCCAGTTAGGTACTTATGATATCTGCACGCAAGATTTATTTATTTATTTATTTATATGCCCACTCGGTTTATTTTCATCAACTCTCTTCTATTTGCCTATAAAATATGCTCATAAATCAGGGAAAGCAGTGATAATTTTTAATTCCTTTGTTAAGGCATTTCATGTTTATGAAAGAGAGCATTCAGTAAAATATTTCTGTCTGAACAAACAGCTCTGCTTGCTTTCCCTCGGGCTTCAAAACAAACTCACCAGCGCTTATTCACTCACAGATTACATATTTTTAACTTCCTTCAAATATTTGTGTTTTCTTTTTGTGCTCGAAAAGGAATAAAATTTACGAATTCGTGCGTTCTTGATCTTTTTGAAATCACGCCAAATGTTTTGGTCCGAGCCAACGACCAATACGGTCGGCGACCTTTGGCCATCACCACATTTATGTCCAATAAAGATAAAGGCTGTATTTTTTGGTTTATGAAAAAAAAAACATATAAATTCAAATTGAGCAATTGCGTGTTCATATCAATAAAAAAAGCTATCCTATAAAGATAAAATCAAAATAAAGATGTGAGTGCTTGACAAACGAGCCTATTCTGTTAAATGTGCATTCATAATTCAATTTAATACAATATTTCCTCTTCCTCTACTTCACACTGTATTTTAATTACAATTTACTACTAATAAACACGCTACGAATAAAGAAACAAAAATCATAATTAATAATTGCTGAAAATAGCAAGTCAACTGCCGAAATAACACAACGCAAATTGAATTATGGATGGTAAGCAACGCCGAAGTGGGCCGCATTTTAGCGTAATAGTTCTCAAGTGCACAATAAGTAAAACAACGCGTTACACACGCACCGGGCACGCCAGCAATCCGGCAATATAAAATTTAGAGGTTGCGTGAACATTGCAACGCGACGCGGAAGGCGAAAGAATGCTCTACTTGACCATATTGTGGCGCTACTACATAATATGCGATTCTCGCTCTTGTATACTGTTGGGAAGGGCATTTTATGAGATACTTAGAGAAAAAAAAACTAATTTTAAAACTAAATTGTAGACAGGCTAACAAGCATAACTGTTGCTACGTGCCTGAGTGGGTAAACTGCGGTTGACCACATACTGCCAACATAAGTTGAGCTATTATTGCCGCAAACCCACATCATTTGAGCGATTAAGTCTACGTTATTGTTTTTTGAAAATCCTTTTAGTCCTTCACACCTATCAGTTTTTTTAAGGGGCAGGTAGGCAAACTAAATGAAGTTCTCCTCATAATTAGAGTTATACAGGCTAGAATTAAGTGTAAATAGGTAAATAACGCTAGTAGTAACGAAGCAATGTTCTTAATTAGCTGTCTGCCATTTTTCCGTTTTCGCAATTATGTAGTGCATACCTATTTACGTCTGTACTTTTACTTTGTTGCGATTTGTTGGCAAACAATGTGTTAACATGGTGCCAATTTACTATATCTACGTTGTTAGTTACGGCTATGTAATGGCTTACAGAATTATGCTTCAACTAAAAACCGTCTTAGGTCTAAGGATGATAAGAGTCTGTTTAATCTTACTGTAAATCCGTGCAATTCTGTTTCACGTTTCTAAAAAAATTCATAACAAAGAGTTAATCCAAACTAAACCACTTACTTAGCCGGTCTTGCCCTATGGAGTTGAAACTACTAATGTACTTCTTTTTCTATACATACAAGCTATGAATACAAAAAAAATACCTTTCTAAGAATGTTTGACTTGGTGAAAATAGGTAGAAACCGTGGTTTCACTCGTCATCGAAATATAATTAAATAAATTGGCCTTCGCTTTGCTTGTAACTCCGTTGAGTTACAAGCAAATATAAAGCTATTATCAGGGATTTTATTTTAATTTAGCCACTGACGGACAGTTATTTTACTATAAGAGAATGAAAAAAATAACATTTTTACTTATTTATAACGTATCTCTCATGCATTTTAAGTTATTGATATTTGCTCACAGACTCCAGCCTAAGCTGCCCCCCGCCTGAATTAATAATGACAGAAGCAGACTCCATCGTGGATCCCGACTCCGATGACGAGCTAGAACGGAAAGACTCGCTTGACGTCCATGAGGAAGGTAAGATAAGAACAGTGAAGGGCAGAGGAAATGTGGAGGCGACAGACAAGGTTTGGAGTTGTTGGTGAAGACTGGATTGGCAAAGCGTGATAAGGGCCCTGCGGAGACCTAGCATGGTGTTATTCGATTGTTATGAGTAAACAAATGTCCGAGCAATGGCAATGAAATACATCCTGTAGCAATTTTGACTTTCTGTTAGTAGTAGGAGAACTTAGTGGAGATAAATATATCCGAACGAGCATAGGGATGTCAATGATAAGAGCAAACTTTGATCTTGCGTTAAATAAATAAAAAAATATAGAACCGTTGCGTAATGCGTAATAAACATGGATAATTGCAAATCTCAGATAATTACAATCTACTTGAACCTATCCAGCCATTTACATATTAAGCCATCTTATGACAATATTTTAACTAGTGCACTGTTTTGTCACATTCATCTTAGCTTAGCGCCATAAACGTTTGATTGAAAGTGACATTGCAATGCACTAGTTCAGTAGGAGTCGTATAAAATGGTCACAGCTCATGTGCTGTTTTGTATTTTTTTTCTTAGCGCCGCGCTATCAATATTTGCGAAAAAGAGTCAGACTAGTAGTTGCATACTTAATCAGCCAATGAGGGTTTTTCTGAAATGGCCTGCGTGAGATGGCAGCACTGAAGCGTCAGGTTCAATCAACTGTCATATACATACATTATTATATTTTTCGAACATTTTTTCGGTTTATTCATTCTTATTAACATTACTATAGGAATATTGTTTTCTTAAAGGCCACAGTGTTGTGCACTGCTTATGTGTGCAAATAAAACAGGAGGGCATAACGTCCCTACAGGTGATAAATACCGATTAAAACAGTGGCTTGTAGCCATTCGCAGTGATAATATTAGTCCAAAAAAAAATGCCTCGTTGTATTTAGCACATTAATAAAGTATGGTTCATTATGCTTAATTAAACACAAATAACTGCAATGTAGTAGTTGAAAACCCAAATCAAACTGTGTAAACAAATACTAGTACCTTAAGTTACCTTTCAATGAGTTTTTCCATAATACTAGTGGCTTTGGCGCCTCTGTTCTTGAGGTCAATCTTCAGATCGGCGACTTCTTTCTGGCATTTATCCATAATAACATCAATAACACCCCCAAATACAATAGAATTTTAAAAATCAAATATATTCTCGGTACGAATCTATGGGATCTGACTGCTGTTTATATCTTACACAACAGCAGCGCCGACTGGTGGCAGAAAAAGCATCGAAAACCCTCATTGGCACTGAGCAAAAGATAGAATCCGAGTTTTTTTACCTTGGTCCTAGGGATGAAGCGGGACCTAGAACCAAGGTTGAATCTTACTAGCTTGCTTCTTTCTTTTAAATGGAAATCAATCAGTATTCATTGATCAAGTTCTTATGAATAGCGGGAAAGTATTGAATTCTAGAAAATGCTTACTTTATTATGTTTATTAATTTATTTTTTACTTGTTTATACACAGACGAACTATTCGAATGCTGACGCGTGGGGTTACCGACTAGATAACAGTACCGGACTCTCTCCGCTCGTTCCCACACTCACGAACTCAGGTTTTTGCCAAACATTTATGTCTGATTTGTGCTAGCCCTGGGCATCCTCTGTTAGATCATATCTTCCACTTTGTTACATGTATATGTGCCCCTTCATAGTTATCGTGCTAGATGATCGTTACCCTCAGCTTGCATTTTTGTGTGTGGATGTTTGACTTTTTCTTCCTGGGAAACTTTATACTTGAATGAGGTTGATGTGACTGTAAACGTGTTAACCTGCTTGGTAGTATTCATAAAAGTGAAATCATTTTTTAAACATCTCTATGGATGGACGGGTATTCAAGTAATATCACTAACTATACCCCTTTCGCCGTATGATGATATCCCTGACAGTTCATAATTTACTTATTATGTATCGAATTACTTAATATTTGATAGGTTCGAAAGGATAATAGTTTTTTAATAGTTCATTATTATTTTTTTTGCCAGTTTCTTTTTATTTAGTTTGAAATAGTATGCGTGACACGGAAAAATGAGAACTGTCCGGCATATCATCTTAAAGTGAAAATAAGTAGTATAGCATGAGTATCTTTTTTGTGATTCGAAAAGCCTTTTAAAGAACTACTCAATGAATTTCGGAATGACAAGCTTTTAGTCATTGCTTACCATACATTGCAACCTGTCATTACATAAATAAATCTTATAGCCATGGTTGTCGTTAATGTTGACAATCACCGAAAAACAAAAGGCACAACAGATTATAAATCCATAAGGTGAAATGCAATATATTGAAACTCTTTTGAACAAAGAGTTAAAATATAAAATGAACGTTATTTGAATACCCTTTGATATAATGCGTTTAATCATGTTTTGAGACATCTCTCCTCCGGTTATTGTAATATTTTGACAAGCAAATTAAATTACTGTTAAATTACCCTTTCCTGGAACATATCTGCGTCGCATGGGGATTAAAGAAAGAGTGGGGCTTCTTTGGAAAACTTCGCAATGTGACTCACCATAAACGTGAGTGGTAGGTACTTTACTTTGCTTTAGATCCACTGCTGAAATAGCGTGTCCAGACATGCGTTCTGATCATTACCGTGGTTCTACGCACGGATACTTCACACATCCTTGTAAGGCCGGATGCTAGAAAAACTATCTAGCTCATGTTATGTTATATCACTTATTTACATAATTGAATTATGAACAGTGGGTTTGCAGCACGCTAGTAATAATCGAAGTATTCTGCTTTTAGATAAAATGGTTCGCCATCAAATATCATCATTAGAATGACACTCATCTCACGCTACTAAAATGATTTTTGTCAACTTTTCATTTTGGATGATGATGACAAACGAAGATACATACCTAAGGCATAAAAAGTGTGTAGACATGATGACAATGGTTGGCATATTAGGTAGGTACTTACACGCATTAAACATACTTATATCCAAGATTAAGTGTCACTCTTATTTCCTCTCAAACTATCACTAGTTTGCATATGTTATGTGCCTACACCTGCAAAAATAAATTTTAAGGTAAGTTAAAATATTACTGACCTAAAGTAGGTAACTGTATTAAACTTTTCCGTTCCAACTACTAAATAGCTGCAAGCAAAATGTTTGTCCTTTAACGCTCTGTTAGATGCGTACCTATGCGAGTGCAACTGGTACCCAAGAAATTATTATTATTATTTCACAAAAGAGCGCAATACATCTTGTTCTAAGTTTCTGTAATCCGACACACATTTACTTAGAAATTACACATTATTTACAAAATATTTTCAACAGTAACCGTATTTCACTTATGTGCAACTAAGTCTTATAAGATTATTACTGGCAAGTTGATGCAATGAGCTAGTTTAAAATATATTAATAAAGGAATAGCTATAAACTGCTCATTTGGCGCTATTTTATCTGTTATTAACATAATAACGATCTTCGTCGAAGGTAAAAAAATACCATTCACCATATGCCTCTACTAGGTTGTTGTTTTTTTTTTGTTTCAATTATGCTTAAAAACGTATTGATAATAGCAAACATGTAAATATTCAATGTAGAGCAATAAAAATAATTGACAGTTTTGTTTTTGCGTAATTACGAATCGAATAAATTGACTTGTACCAAAATAGTACTTAAATACATTTGAAACATGTGCGTGGTACTGCGTACTTACGTAAACAATCAATAGATAGGTCTAGATGTTGATTCTCATTATGTCATTGCGCATTCATTCACGCAGTTTTCTGTCGACAAAGAAATTATTAGCTTTTGAAAGTTTATTCTTTTCGAATCAATAAATTGTGAGTTCAATTTCTTCGACAGCTTCAACCCAAATGATTTTGACAAATCTCAACATCATCTTTTTGATAATGATTTACTGTTTCGCACTAAAATACGAATACAGAAATACATAGAAAAACTAATACTGCCACTCTCATGTCAAAAAACGATATCTACGCCACGTTACTGGCAACGGCTATGCGCTTACTGTAGGTAGTGTCATTGCTTACTATTATAGATCTATAATAAATTCACAACTGCCACAAGCAAATCCTGTCGTAAAAGGAAGCTTCTCAAAGGCCCTATCAATTTAGTACCTACGTGGGTTGTAGTTGTAGATGATTCAAAATGACACCTAACGGCGCCAGTTTGCCTTTCAGCGTTTGTTTTCCTTTCCATCAATAGGTTATTAGGTAACCTATTGATGCTCTCCTGCAGAGTTGTTTTCGGAGCTTGAAACCAATATTAATGATCTTGAGACCTGATATCAGACAGGGAATCTAACGCGTACATAAGTACACAAAGTTTACAAATAATTTGGGATCCAGGCGAGCGAAACTGAGGCCAAACGCAAAACACTTTTTTTTTTTTTAAAGATTAAAAGCGACTAGTTCCAGAAGTAATTGTGTCCCTGAAAAACACATAATTCATTCTTTTAAGGCTCGCTTTCCACCCGGGCTGTGTAAAAACCAGCGAAGCGATGTTTAAGGACGTTTCCACTATCGATGGGAAATTGGCCCCAACCAAACATGTGTCGTAAACAACTTCGCTTAAAAAAGCTTCTGGTTCATAACCCTACCTTAATTAAATTAGGTATGAATTTAAAATGTACCCACCCTAAGCCAAAGTCTATGCCCTAACACAAATTACGCATGCGGCACGCGGCGCCTCTGACAGATAGTCCGCTTAAAGAAACCCACCATTTTGATCACGCACACAGAAACAGTGAGTTTACAGGCGATACCGGTCAGCATCAGTGTCGCGGCCAGTCGCACTGTCAGTCGCGAGTGTTTTTGTTATTGTTGAACTAGGTGCAATTTTTCACATTATGAATTTTGTTTCTGGCCAGTTCTGCCATGTAGGAACACCTCCTACCCTAGGTTTAACATAACTACTTCATTTAAAAAAATCAGAGCGAAAATAGTAGTTACCCTGGGCGAATACGCAAGTTTAAGAAAAAGGCGCGAGCGGTCCTTCTGTAAACTCTTTATTTTGTGGCCCTACTATGGAGTTCTTTTACGCACGCTTAAAGTTTTGAGTTAAGAGCGCAAAACAGTAGAGCTGAACACTAGTAACTTTAAAATAAACTGATGTTAAACATCAGCGCTGGTGGAGAGCAAATCTTAGCCCTTTAACAATGTTTTTTTTTTAATCCAAAGGTCACATTGCAGGTGGTGGAGCTATGAGCGCGCTGGTTGCCGGGCTCAGACGCGCCGGTTCCGCCCACTCCCTCTCCGCGCCCAAAACGTGCTCGTCCTCACGGTCTTTACCACCCTCGCCAAGCCACACGCCCAGGTAAATCTCCGAGAAATCTTTGCAAACGTCGGCGATAAACACATTTCTTGTCGTCCCGATGAATTCGTAATCTATCTACACGCCACGTGTTAGACTTGTCAAGACCCTTTGAAATTTGGCATTTCTTATCATCGACCATTATCTTTTGTGAATTCTTGCAATCTGGATATGGTTATCCTCCTCCCACCACTTGTTCCATCTTGTTCTGAATTAGTTGCCTAGTCATAAATCCAATGGCCATTCTATCCAAAGCTAGTTTTGATCAGAGCCATATTTGAATATTTTCGGAAAAGACGAGGACGGCGTAAATTTTCACGATCAGCCCTTGTAACGCAAAGGAAGCAGTCTCTGGAGGTGGTGGGCAACCCGTTCGCCGGGTGCGGGGCGATGTGGTTGGCGAAGGGCGACGTGAGCGCGATCCTGCAGCCGGCGCTGTGCAGTGCGATGCCTCCCGACGCGCTGCTCGCGGCCGCCAGAGACTCCGCACCTGAACTCGCTGTCCTGCTCTCCGCCTCACAGATACACGAGATGGTGAGTCTCCACAGTGAACATGGCCTGAAATGGCGAGTGGTTATAATAAAGAGGGGGTTGGTCTCTGGTTGAAAGGCTAGTGCTAGGCGCTCCCTAACTGTAAACAAATTGTAGAGGGTCATCTATAAGCTTCTGCGTTCCCAACTGCTGTTCTGTACTGCAGAAATCCACGGTCCCATTTTGGCATTGCAAATGACGGATAAAAATACATTACAAAGAATAATGGCGAAATAATGTTAAACTCGGAGTTTATTCCAAGATCAGCTCTTTCTTACGTGTGCTTTGGATACTGCTGGTATCAATCCTGTTTTGCATAGTGTAACATCGAAAGTTCCATCAATATTGACCTAAAAATTTTACAATTCAGGTGAACTCTATGTTCGGTGGTCAATGCCATACAGCTGCGAGCGAATAATAGTGAAAATAATTATTGTATTAATTAGATTTATTAATGAGATAATAGTGACAGTATTGTACTGGGCCAATTTCAAACTACCCGAGCGCGCATCCACACACTCTTCTATCACCTTTTCACTTGATCTGTACCAGCTGTTCTTCTGCCCAGCTCCAAGCCGTCCGCGAGGAGCTGTCGGCGTCGGACGCGGGCGCGGGGGGCGAGGGCCGCGCGTCCGCGCTCACCGCGCTCATGCTGCACTGCTGCGCGGCGGCGCAGGTGGCGCAGCAGGCCGACCCGGCGCCCACTTGATACTAATATAATAATATCATTGTTCGTTGTATCTGTGCATTTTATTTACTTTCTGTTAACCTGATCTGGAAGTTCGAAACCCGGGTAGGACAAAGAGTGTTTACGGGTTACGGCTAATACCATTTGTTTTCAATGATTGAGGGCATTTGCCCCGCAGTGGGACAATTTATAGGTTAGTTACTTTACTGTACTCAGACGTTCACTGCTTGCCTAACAAATATACTTCTAAATTCATAGAGTTCTCAGGTGAGTTTGTAGGTTTACGATTTTTATGGCGTAACTTAATTTTTGTCATCTCCTAGCAAAGCAAAACGGCATACCTATACCCATTTAGTAACTTATTATGACTTATACCATTCTTCACTCCAGGGTCAATGTCTCAACGTTTATTTTACAACTAAAGATAACGTCTAACCAGCTTACTAAATCCCCGCGGCAAGTGAAAGATGATACGGTTAAAATGGTAACGGTTTCCCAAGCAGTGGAACATTAACCTCGATGTGTCATTGCTTCAGCAGCGTGGTCAATGTGCAGATCTGCACGCCGTGTGTCATCGGGGCTGCTTTGTTTCGAGAGGTTAGAGCACGGGGTTCAAAGCCGAAATAAATGCGTAGGTTTAGTTGACTACTGCGGTGAATTGATTATTGCGCTCGAACAGAGAATGTGGAAAAACTTACACAAAGCAAGTATTTCTGTATTTATAAATAACCTCGATGACTGTTCATTTACGAACGTCTCTAGAATTCAGCACAAACTACTTGTTTTAAAATTAAAATTTCTGATAAAAACCCTCAGCAACCCCATAAATTCATGCAGCTATTTACTCGTTCGCAGCAGATCTTATTTTATGGTGTCTATCTATTTCAGAATTTGTTAAGCTGCTGGGTTTGTAATAACGCCCTATATACAGAACAATTTTGTGGGCAACTAGAATAATACTTTTCTTTTTAATTTAAAACTGTGCTCTTTTTACTACCAATCAATTCCATTCAGGTTCAATGGTCTTATGATCTGAAGCAAGAAATTCCGCGTTTAATCTGCAACGGAAAATCATGTTTAAGTATTTCAATACATTTGTTCTTGACCTGTTCTATTTCTGACTGGATTCACGTGCGACGCGGTTTTAGTCAAATAATAGGTTTGGGGAAAAAGATTCTTCGCATTTTTTTTTAAATTCGACAGGTTTTTTAATATACTTTATTTACTTTTAACTAAAGTATGTAGGTGCCATTTTGTTCGATTACTTTTTGCCTTCTTGTAGCTAGAGACATGATCCCATTGCTATAGGAATTTTGAGGCTTCTGATCAAAAATATCAAGCTTTTTTGTGTACCCAGTTTTTTTCAAATGCGCCAAAACTGTTTTGTGGTCAATTCCCAGTTCTTCAGCTACGTCGTAACTACTGATATGCCGATGTTGCTCCACTTTTTCAAAAATGGCATTCATTTTATCCGTAATAGGGCGACCAGAGCGACGTGCATCTTTGACATCAAAATTTCCTGATTGAAAACGCTTAAACCAAATTTGTGCTACTCTCACAGATACTGCACTAGCTCCATAAACATCGCAATTTTTTTTCGCGGCGTGCGTTGCATTTTTACCTTTTTAGTAGTAAAATTTAAAAATGAATCGAATTTCTTCATTAGATTCACTCATCTTGACAGTAAGAAAAAGGAATGAAAATGACACATTTGAATTTGGAATTATTTTCTTTAAAATTCAAACTTTTAATGATACCAAATCCAGCCAGATACAAATAGTATAGCCAAAGAGATTTTATTACAAGTTCATACATACTATATGCGAAAAGACTTTTTCCCCAACCTAATCTATCTATTAAACAGTTAGACATGTTTTTTTTTTTTTTCAAAGCATAGAACTGATTTTTGTATCAAACTCAGGGGGCCTACTTGCGAACGGAATATCCGTAGTTT
Source organism: Udea olivalis (assembly GCA_947369235.1). NCBI lineage: Eukaryota > Metazoa > Arthropoda > Insecta > Lepidoptera > Crambidae > Udea > Udea olivalis. The sequence continues at coordinate 6,145,599 of OX376342.1, forward strand.
CGTATCAAAAGATAGAAAACAAGAAAAAATCGAATTTCGGACCCTGAAGAAATCAGGCAGGTGGAGATTCGAATTTTTTAAGTTTTCTTTCTATCTGTCGATATGAAAACAAGCATTGTAAGATGCTGAAATACACAAAAACAAAAACCTGTAGTTTTGGTCAAAGTAATGTGTCAAAAAAACCTACAACAACATTGATTCTTGGATTTTTGTTAATGTAGTTATGGTTAATATTAAATTATAGGGTTTAAAATAAGTGACGCTCGTTGAAATTATCTTCGTTTTAATACTTATTAACACCATCTTAGTTTTCCCGAAACTACGGACATAGGGTTAGTGAGTAGGTGGGTACCCAATCAACCTTTGTAAAATTAAAACTACGAGTATATCTAGAGCGTAGCACTGTCAGCATAAGCTAACCTCTCATACTTTCATAAGCACTCAGATGCTACTAAGTCAGTTACGTCACGCTTCAACTGCGGTTGTTTGTACCTACATCTGGCCCCCTATTCTGAACAAAGTTATTGACCGATTCGGTTATTTTCTTTTATTTTCAATTATTTTTTTAAGATGGGTGGTCTTATTAAAATTTAGTTTAGGAAAACCAAAGGCCTTGGCTTTAACATATAAAGATATTTATTGCTAGATACTGTTATGCCGGTCATTTACCTACTATAATTAAAACCAAATTCGAATCAAAAAAAAAAAAAAAAAAAAAAAATCAAAAATCTTTATTTTTCCAATATCTTACTTACAAAATTTATGCGGAGTCTTCCCTGTAAGTAGTCAGAATCGGTCGATAACTTCATTCTGAATGGTCCGCTTAAAAACATCATTAATTTATTTCCAATCTCTAACTAAACACACCGACCAACCTTAACATTGAAATATTTATTTACAACCAAATCACCAACTGGGAAAACATTTTACTGACACGCGTGGCAATATACCCATTTGCATTTTGACCAAACAAAGAAAAATCAAAGGAACAATCGAAGTCGGTTGTGAAATTAGGATAACGAGTGAATGTGAGACGTATAATCAATGAGTAAGGATTATAATTAAAGTAACGGTATTTATCCAGGGATCAAGGCGCGTGTTCGTACTGCGTCGAAAGTTGCGTTGGCGAGAGTCCAGGTTTTCCTGAAATAGCACAAAGGATCGACCTCAAACTCTGTGGAAAAAACTTGTGCCACCACTCCAACGGTTGCGGACGCGGAAAATTTGGTGCGTCACACCACACCGCGTGCGCGGGCGCATTTTCAAGTTTATTTTTCCTATATTTCGGACATAACACGTCGTTTGTAGAACTATAACTTTTTTTTCATAGTGAGTTCAATGCTGAGATATCCGTTCACGTAAAATCCCTAAAGTTCACAGACACAGTTGTACTTACCATTATAGTTATAGAAAACCGCCCGTAGATAGGAATAGTAGATACTGATTAGCGCTTTCGAATACTTGGCTCGAGTTTTTTTTAGTCTGTTATTCTGTATTCGGCGTCTGGAAAAAGTACATAAGTAAATCATATTAATTTATTCCATTGATTGATCATCTTAATATAGTACCTACATTCCTTTTGCATACACTACATCCTACGCACATTTTAAAATCTCACCTAGGTTTCGGTTCTCATTACATTAAGAAATTAAAAACGAGTTTAAAAAATATTTAACCAGCCAGATAGTGACATCCGTTTTATTGAAGTTGGTGAAGTACCTTAGTCAAAATAATGGCAATATTTTCTTGGAATCGACACTGAAATCTGTGTTTCTTGTTTATTTCACTCAGCCCCTTCCACATGTTTAGAAAGTTAAATGAGTGTAGAGAGAAGTAAATAATCTTGCACCGGAGTGGAGCACCATTTCTTAATAAACATAACGCAGATGTTCACTTCAATGTAGGCCGAATGAATTAGCTGCCGTAGACACGAGGTCGGTACTGAAATCACAACAACTCTTCAACACTTTACCTGGAATTTATAGCTGGGCCCAACTAGGATCATTTTAAATCAGTATTTGATTTTATTATACACGCAAGCAGAAGGTTCTGCGATATAATTAAACAATTAAAAACTGTTGTATTTGTTAGTAGAAAAGGAAGAATGTTATTTTATTTATTTATTTATTCTTTATTGCACAAAATTAATGATACAATTGGCGGACTTAGTGCCAAAGGGCATTACCAGTCAAACACACGATCAAACAGATAAATTAAACACGGTGCACGAGATTAAACTAAATAAATTACTTTTAAAAACAACAATAGATGCTAATTATTATAAAATACCAAAACAACAAAACAAAATTTAGACATAAATTGATAAAAATAAACATACATAAATAGAACCAACCAAAGCAAGAATTCCTTGCCACAAAAAAAAAACTTAATAATAGCCATTGAAACCCCTCAGAATAACCTCGTATTAACTTTGAACCACATTCACCTCACAGTGACTCAAGGACCCATCCCTAATGCGTGACCACCGATCCGTAATGATGTTATAGCATAGCCTACTCTTCCCGATAAATATATCAATGTACTGTTTTACTCCTACCTTAAGTTTACACCGATGACGTCGCTTAGGCCAGGGCTACACTTGACGGAAGTTCCGTCGCGGAAGATAAACAACGGAACGCCAATACAGGTTATCTATTTAGAAGAAAGTCGTGTTAGTTAGTAGAACGGGTGTACCGATTTATATGATTTTTGTGCTTTTGGATTTGTCTACATCGGGAATAGGATAATAAGTATTACAAATATCAGGAAATTTACGAAAAAAAAACATATTAATATTCACAGCTGTCAAGCATTCGCCAATAACTTTTGACAGAACGAAGTTTGTCGTGGCCGCTAGTTGCACATAAATTACAAATAGCGGGCACACTTCGCATAGCGACCGATCTCCCGCGAAGTGTGCCCGCTATTTGTAATTTATATGCAATTACCTGTATTGGCGTTCCGTCGCGTATCTTCTGCGACGGAATTTCCGTCAAGTGTAGCCCTGCCCTTAGTGTCAGTGTAGGCATTTTTGTATGGGATTTCGGTAGCTTCTACTCGTAGTGCATAGAAATAGATCTGAAAATGTCATACAAATTGCTGTAGTCAACTATCGTAGTTTACCTGACCGTGACTTGTGGTCGACGCACTGGTATGTTTAGACGTCAAAACTTCACACAGGTTCATACAAACTCAAACTCAAATATCTTTATTTAAATATACTTATTCAGTACTTATAATAGTCGAAAAATATACTAAGTAATAAATATAAATACTATAATAATATGATTAAATAAATAAACAGTATACAAACATAATGCGACTCTACCACCGCGTCGGAGAAGTTGATTCTTACTGAGAAGACCCGGCGAGAAACTCAGTAGTTACTCTTTTAAACTTGTTGTGGTTTTACAATGAGAGTTAGTAGAATACAATTTGTTTGTTGAGAAAAAAACTTAATAAATAGACAGACATACATATATATATATATATATATATAATTTTATCGGTCCAACTACACACATCAACATGGTCTAGGGATATTTAAATGCAACCTAAATAACTAAAATTCTATTAACTTTTCGTTTACACATTAAAATAAACCTTGTTTAATAACCTATCTGATCTGATAAATAAACTTTTCGATAAAGTTAAATATAAAAAAAACTTAGAAGAAGAGGAAAAACTCAGACAAAATTAATAATCCCTGGATCCACCTAAGACTCGCCTGTCACATCTGCAGCGGTTCTGCATACTCAAAACAAGGGTGTCAATATCCTGTTGTGGAATACTGTCCCAAGTCCTGCTAAGATGCAAGAAAAGCTGGTTTTTATGCACAATATCTTCAGGGAAATTCCTAAGAGCTCTTCTCTGAAGCATATCCCAGGCATGCTCAATAGGATTTAAGTCAGGGGATTGTGCAGGCCAGTCTAAAGCTTGGATATCATGCTGTTGTAACCAACTTGTAACGATACGCGCCGTGTGTGGACGGGCATTGTCGTGCATTAGCTGGAAATTTTGACCCATTTGCTGACTGTGGGGCAAGATCACAGGCTCTAGCTCCTCATCTCGGTATTTTAGAGGAGTCATATTGCCTTGTATTCAAACGAGGTCCGTTCTACCGCCGAGATGAATTCCTGCCCAAACCATAATCGTGCCAACTTGATATGCATGAACTTGTTGTGAGTGCTGCAGTCGATTCCAACGTCCAGGGTCTCTCCAAACGCGTACTCTTCGCGAATCAGGATGAAATCCGAACCTGGATTCATCAGTGAAAAGCACAATTTAAGTGACCATTGAGAATGGTTCCAGTTTTCGTGTGCAATAGCCCATTGTAATCTTCTCCCTCGATTGCCTCTCCTGAGCGCTGGTACACTTCGGGAACCAGCGCTAAGAAGAGGTAGGTAGGTAGGTAGACTTCATGCAGTCGTCTTCTCAAAGTTTGACCGCTTACCAGCAAACCATACTCTCTTTGGTTGACTTCGTGCAGCATTTACTATGAATCGGTCATGTACATGTGTTGTAATGCGTTGAGGTCCTCGGTGCCGTTCCACCACTTCCCCCGTGACACGATAACGTGACCAAAACCTGGATATAACGCTCTGACTGGTCCTCATGGCTTCAGATACCGCAATTTGGGTAGCGCCAGCTTGAATCATGCCCACTGCTCTCAACATCTCGTTCCTGGTCAAGAGTCTACGTGGCATGATTAAATGAACACCAGAGATGCGTTTGACAAAGATTTATAGAAATTTATGGAGTTTTAATCAAGTAAGAAAATCGTGAAGATTTACTTCTTTGGAAGAAATTCAATCAATGCGAATTTCATCTTAAAACAAAACCTTTTATATACAAATTTGAATTTAAAAAAGGAACTTACTAATGTTTTTTTAATCTGTCATTAATAGTTTTTTTGTAAGGCCAGTACTTTTTAAGTTATTTAAAAAAGTTGTTTAAATCCCTAGACCATGTTGTTGTGTATATTTGATCAATATTTAGAAGTTTTAACCACTCTTATTTTGCTGTAAGTATTGATAGTAGCCTATAAAACGTAAACAAATAATAACCTAATTTCATTTGTTTTTAACGTCTGAATGAGGAAAAGCTTTCGGGAAAGAGTTGTTATGCTATTGCGTTGTGATTTTAACAAACTTCCTGTCCGTTTGCAAACAAAATAAAGTAGGTACCGTTTTAATCGGGCACGGGACATGGGAATATAGTTTCTGGCAACTGTTCAAGGTTGTTTCAGTTGAAATTTTGCGTCTCCGTTTGGCGAACGCACCGAGACAGTGCGTTGAACGGACGACATTTGAACGTAAAAGTTTCAATTGACGCAATCATGTTTTCTCCTGTTCTTTTACAGAATAAGCAAGTATTATGTAGTAGGTAATATTCTACAGGTTCTGTGAAATTTTTGGATGTAAACATCGATTTCAAGTGAAGATTTAAACTTTTACTTACCCTTCAAAATGAAGCTGCTAATATTTGGTTAGTCATAATCATAACAGACATAAACAATTGCTCGTTTAGTGTTAAAAGCTTTCAGCACCGTGAATAGGAGTTCTAGGCCTACTTCCAAACATGGCGACAGTAAGGGCTCAGTCTGTTTCCGCAATGTAGCAAGGTTTCGAATGAACTATCGTATTGTCGCGTCAAGTCATAATAAGTGATAGATTCACATTGCCCCCCTATTTAGACGAAGTATCTACCTTTTCTCAAACACTGTTTCGCATACAATAGTTAATAACTCTCATTAATCGTCTTTATTTCCGAATTGATACAAAAACGTTATCTTTTAACTTTTTTACTTTTAAATTTAATTAAACCAGAATACTTTGCTAGATTTGAATGTACTTGAAGGAGTAGGTACCTCTTATTAATTCAATTTGAAACTAAATTATGAAGTGCATAGCGAGCCACCTTGGTGCTCACCGTAACCAATAAACTTTCTTAGATTTCATTAATCACGATCCATTTAATATTCGGTTAAGACAAGGTCGTTTCGAAATTCGATTTGGCCAGATTAGTTTTTAAATAAGCAAAAACAGAAGATAAACGTCAAAAACAATCCGCTCCTCTCGAACTGTCTTTACCGGGATTTGTCGTCCCTTTATCTTATCCATTCTAATATTACTTTTTTACGCAAATGAGGCGATGAGTTTATTCTAATTATCGTTGCAAATACATACAACTACACACGGTACATCGTGATGAAAGAGTTATCGTCGGTACACACCGTTATCGGTCGAGACCTGACAATTCATCTAACGTAATACAAGATACACGACATACCCAAGATCAGACATTCCGAGCGCAACTGCATTGTCAGATTTGTCAGTTCTGCCGATCTGCTCTTACATAAGTACAGCGACCCAACTACCTCAACTAATAGGGAAAGCTGTCATGATTTACGTCCGCGTGGAATAAAACATTTTTAAATTGCTGCAATCAGGTTTGCTCATCAAATGCCAGCAATAAATTGCTGCGTATGCGAGTTCGGTGACGGCACATTGCGAATTAGGCTGGAAAATCGCGTTCGGCCTTTCACATTGAGCGCATCGACAATCGCCCATTGAAACGATCACGCGGCACAAACCCTGATAAGATCACAATGATACTGGAACGTGACAAAGCGTCCAGTTGAAACGAAGGATCGGCTTCTGAAGCGGAAATCCCTTTGTGCCAGGACAGGACCCGTCGTGACGCTAGCGAGCCCATCGCTCTCAGATAAGTTTTGTTTTCCGCGTTTCCTCTAAACAACTTGCGTTTGCGTCAACTGCGCAGCAGACGGCGCGAGAGAGAGGAGCGTTTGTTATTGTTCCGCTCTCTGTCGCACACCATGCGTCTTTGTTTTGGCAACGATATAAAAGCTGGTTGCGAATGCGCGGCACGAATTTACCAGAGTGCCGCCGCGGACCCAGGCGCATCGCGTTTCGGTGCGGTGGTAGATGATCAGTTGATGATAAATACGCGATTCTTTCAATTCGTGAAAGACTGAACGCGAGCCGTTGGCTAGGATTATTAAGTGCAGTGGTTGTGGACTTAGTGCAGTGATGAGGCCTCCTTCGGATTACGATGGCGCTGACACGCGCATGCCTGCGGAGGCGGGAGAGGCGGACCCTCGGGCGCCGGCGATGCTGATCTGCGCGCGGCTGGCTGGCCACGCCGTCATCAGGGTCGTCAGCCGATGCGAGGATGCGCAGGAGAATAGTCAACTCGGTCAGTGGAACAGATATATGCATGCCACACTTTGTGGACATAAAAGAACAGTGATAACCAAACGTTAATGTAGGCAGAAAGCATTGTAAACAAGACATTTTTTTTAAACAATACATTCTGAATGAGTGCTGATTTATTAAGGGCACGGTGGTGGTTTTGTGCCTTTATGGATAAGAAATCTGCCCTTATTGCGAAAGATGTGGGTTGCATTCCTACCTGAGATCTTGTATTTTTTCAACAAAGGACTGTATGTATGTTTTCCTAGTGCATCGATCAACAAGTAGATCGGTCTGCATACTGATGTAAATAAAGAAAGTGGGTACTGAAAGAAACACTAAAAACTAAATGAAAACAAAAAGATGTTACTTACGAGTAGGTTGGGTATTCAAATTATGCGTGTTGTTTTGTTTACCTTCATCAGACATAAATCATATTATCTAATCTTAGCAATTGCGTTGTAGAAAGTTATTAAAACACTTTAGATAATTTAAAGATAACTAGAAAATTTAGATTAACTTCCTTCCTCATAGGATTTTAAAACCTATGTAGAGAAATAATTACCGTTTGTTAAATGGATTTAGGACTCACTATCATTAGTTTCGGTCTGAAATAAAAGACATAAGTAATCAGTAAATACAGGATGCACATTTGGGAGAATATTATTACACTGCTTTTCGGTTGACAGAGATAAAGCTCTCAGCAAAGAGAATTAATCACTACGTTTGCTCTTAGCCAAGACATGTATAGTTCTCAACTCTGTTATAGTGTTCATTTTTTTTTAAATACATCAAATGTGTTTAGAGGCGGTAAGTATTACATACTTTTAATACTTACTGACTTTAAAGCCATTTGACTACCATTTGACTCTACATCTACACTCTACACCCATTCTCTCTAAATAACTCAATAGAGCCCGTTTCTTTGCTTCTTGTGAACATGATAACTGGTTAAAATAGCGGTATGCTATTGTTCATATTGAGATGAAGGATCTCACAACAATATTATAAAGCTGAATGACAAGCAGGACGTACTTTAGCCTGATGACTTGATGAGTAGTCTTTGAGGCCGCGTTCCACTTACGTAGACGGAACCCACATGTGGTCCTTTGGTCAATAACGGCATAGTCAATGAACTGAGTCGATAGATAACTAATTAGGTGTTTGACCCTGACATAGCGACCGATTTTAAAACCTTTGTTTCAGATAACAACTAACAGGATTTCCCTATAAGTATTTTGAATAAGGTTAAGATCGACCAGGAAACCTAACGAGTATTCCTTCAAGTGTAACAGATAAATGCCAAGTTATACTTGAGTTCAGGTTGTTTATACGTTAAAATATCTGTAATTGTGCGTGACCGTTGATTTTGTTAAGTTGTATAAATCACTGCTGCCATATTGTATTGTGTGGGCATGTACCACTTGTTAATTATTCGATAGCTGTAAGTTCTGACTTGATATACCAACAGTTCTTAGAGCTCTCCATTCATGAGGTTATCCGTATTTTGTGTGTGCAATGGACAGTGATATGATTTTGCTTATAGCACCTTTGTGAATACCGAAATAAATAAAATATCCCTGGACATTATTCCACACAGCGCCATCTAGCCCCAAAGTAAGCTAATTAAAGCTTGTGTTATGGAATACTAGACAACGGATAAACATACTTAAATACATTTTCTTTTGTAAATACATACTCATTATACATAGGAGACACCCAGACCAGTACAAACAGACATGTTCATGCACACAAATGTTTGTACTGTGCGGGGATCGAACCCGCGACCTCTGGTGTAGTAGCCAACATCTTTACCATTACACCAAGTCGGTCAAAATACGTCAAAAAAACGCTCGCCTGATTCGATTTTAAAGTTGGTGAACTGATGATGAATCATGGAGCAATGTTCCAACGTGGGTAACTTAAACGTTATTTAAACTAACTGACGGTCAAAGACTAGCTCTACAAGTATAGAACTCATAAAATTTTAATGTAAAAATACCGATTGACAAACAATGATCAAGCCCTGGGAACACACGACAGCACGTCGAGCTTTAGATGTGGATGCTGCCATGAAGACCCATTTTCCATGGTTTTGTAAATGTTGACCTGGTATATTTCTTCCGAACACACAAACTAGTCGACCCTCAACACATAAGGAGCCGGAACTAAAAAATTATGAAACTCAAGTTTAATTTATATAAAAGATTTACTTAGTAGATATTTTATACATAATTTTATTTAAAAAAGGAAACGTTATCCACTAATTAGAATAACTTGAACAATGTTAATATATGCCAGTAAAAGGTGCGTTCAGAAGGTATCCCTATAACTATTGTTTAAATGGCCTTAAGTTACGGTCCGATGATATTTGGCATTTAAGTAATTAGGCGATGCGGCCTAGAACTGATAAAATGAAATCTTCGTTATGGAAGCTATCCAACACTTCGGTGGTAATTGCCCTGCATAAGAATTTTTATATTTCCCGTTAATGTTCCTTAGCCATGAACTAGTCTAAACGTTTTTAGCTGATTTTCCATCTCAGATAAATACTTTCATCCAAACTTTCAACATTAAATACAATTTACTTTTAATATAATCGCGCTTCTCTTTGTTGTCTCTATTATGTACTTAGTACCTAGTTAGATTTGAAGTTTAAAATGTATTTGAGATTGTAAACTTGCTAAGTACGTTAGCTCGTAACTTGTTATGTAGGTCCGTATTTTGTTACTGAGAAGGGCGCCTGTTTATAGGTTTCACTTTAGGATAGCGTGCCAACAAACTCACCATTGAGCACAAGACCGCGCGAAGTGGGCCAAGAAAATATGAAAGGCGGACCCTGGGACCCCACACACAAGTGTGGGTTCACAACCGGGATAGACCGCACGGATGATGATGACTTTAGGGATGCAACAAAGAATATGTACAATAATATAGCTGAGCTTAATCTTTAGCATGTTACATCGAGGGAAACAGGATTTGGAAGACTACCCCAACTGTCATTCTCTTCATCGACAACCCAAACACCAATTTGCTGTTGTGTCACCACTACTCATTTTCTTGTCATAATCATTGCTAACGATCGCGTAACAACTTTCCACGGCGGAAACTGCGTCGCTCTGCCTAACTATCTCGTTATTCTCGAGGACATCGTGAGGGAACCGCAAGAACACTGCGTTTTTATCAAACGCGAAACTCGATCTTATGCGGTAGAAATAAAACTTCAATGGGTTTAATCTGATAATAATTACGCGAAATAATCTACCTTTTTTGCGCAACGCTATAACTTACGAGTCTTGCGTTCGCCTTTCGTAAACGAAGATATCGCGTAAAACTTGTGAAATTACCGAGGTCGGTCCGACCTGAGGCTCTTATTGGCCTTTGTTACGGAGATTAATTTTGTGTGGATTAATTAATTAGTCAACCGGTTACATTACATTGCGCTAGTTACTTGCTGCTGAAGGAACTGCGTGTGTTATTTCAAATATTTTTATATCTACTTATTAATGACTGTTACCTACCTACTTACTTCTGGACTGTAAATAAGTTATAACACAATCGAGTTAATTACCTACATCCTATTTAATCAAATAGGATGTAGGTAATTAACTGCATTGACAGTATTGAGCTATAATATGAAAGCAGATTTTGTTTCAAGAGTCAGTCAGATTCAGGATCATAAATACATTACAACACTCATCTTGAAATGTTTAAAACTGTTTAATCAATTTATATTAAATATTTTTTTTACTAAATCAGAAAAATATATTGTTTAAAGTCTATCTATAACGGTATAACCTCATACACTTCCATTATTTTATACTATGTCACTAATATTAACACAGATTACGGAAAATCAACTCAATCATTGTATTTCTCATAGCACTTGTTTACAAACATGACGTGAAACGTATTCATAATTAAAACTAGACGAGACGAGTTAGCTGAACTGCGCAGTAGATTCGTTTGTATTGCCGAAAACTACAGGCACTAGATACATAAAAACTTTATGGAAAGTTTTTGAATAAGGTTTTCCTCAAAACTATTCTGTCTTCATTCCTAATTCATAAAATGATTTAACTTTTGACCTTTTCTAAATATACAGCGTTTGATCTAACTGTACATAGTAGGTACAGGAAGATGTAGACAGACAGACTTAATTTAAAAAAGGTTATCTTGAATGTCCATAAAATTGCATCTTGGATTTATGTGACAGCAGTTTTTAAATAGAAAATACCCAACTTTGATTAAAAGCTCTGAATGTATTGACCCGAAAAGGAGTTGCAAGACAGATAATAAATAATCTGCGAAAAAACCTATTTCATGATTCCCTATAAAACCATAACAAGTCGCGGAACAAAAAGATTACTCGAGTTTGTACAATGCGTAACTAAGCTGCGTGTACGCGGAAGGAATAGATCTATCGCGTGCTCATGCGCACACGTTTGATTTTAGAACCTCTTGACGCGTGCGCACTGGTTCAGACGGCAGTCGAGCACACACCAGTCGGCCTTACAAGATCAATTTATTCCATATAGAGTGAAACTGACTTGGAGAGGTCACGGAGAGTCATTTCCTAGTGAGCTTGGCGACGGTGATTCACGCGATGCGCGGAAGCTTGGCGACTAGCAAAATTACAAGGTCCTGACTTTTGGTAAATTAACCTTTATTTAAAGGGGAAACATCTGAAACCTTTTAGTTGCAGATATAAAAAGTATGTTTTGTGACCTCAGTTTAAAATTTTGGAAATAATCAATGGACCAGCAAAAGTTGTATGAAGATATACTTACTCTTAATAAACTTCCTTGTATTGGCTGTTATATTCTGTTATACAAAATTCGACTCATTTCGTTTGACTCCTGCCTGATTACCTATGTACAGGTTAGGTGTGGTTGTTCAATAAGTGATATACATGGGTATGTCCGGTTAGATACCATTTCAAAGTAGGTATGAGAGTGTTCAGCTACTTATTCTGCTCTCCGTATCTTCTGCGTTCGCTTTCGTAACGAGAATGTAGGTTGGAGTTAATGATACAAATGAAAACATCGAAACATTGTAATTGAAATGTCGATAGCCAAAATGCCTAAATAGAGCAGTCTTCACAACTCAATCAATCATCTATGTAGGTATTTATTTTGTTGTAAAATAATCCCGAAGTATAAAATTTCCAAAGATGGAAAACTGGAAATATAATGAATTTTGGACCTTGATGGTCTCGAGCGGGAATCGAACCCGCGTCTTTCCCAATTCTCAATGGTGACCGCTCTCTCCTTAACGGATCACGGTCACGGTATTTCACGGATTATGAAAGACGCGGGTTCGATTCCCGCTCGATATCATGAATATCGAAAACAACCATTGTTCTAACTAAATGCTAAAATAATCAAAATAATGATGAAGTATGAAAGTTTATAATTTCTTTGGCTTTATTTTAAGAAACAAAATGTCAAAAACAGCTGGCAGCAGTCTGGCACTGACTGGCACGTCATTGTCAAGATTGACATTGACATCATGTTCGTTCACTCACTACTTCGGATAATTGAATATGTCCAATTAACTATGTACCTAATCTGTTTTGTTATTTAATGTGCAAAAAGTGTATTGAGTTTTGTATCATAAAAATATCGTGCATTATTTGCACGTTAGTGAAACTCAGACTTATCTCTAAATATTGATGACGGCACTTCAGCTAAAATGTTCGCGCAAGACTAACGTAAAATTACTTTCGGCTCCACACGCACGATTTCATTTAAAAATAACTCTGCGAGCTCATGTTGGGCGCAGTCGTGCAGACTAATAGTTCTGTATAACGGTGGTGAAACTTATGTGCTGTCTGCATTACCATGGCTCTGGCTGTGACACGTGTTATCCTCAGATGCGAAGACGCTCAGGAAACTCAAGTCTTAGGTACATAATCATTTGGTAACTTATAATGAGTAATCTAGCTAATGATGATGCAACTGTATTGAGTTAGTGCGAACTGCGAATATTTGAGCTCTAATAACCAATATTTTGATACAAAAATGGAGTTAATTGGTCTGCAATTTAGGTGGAAATGTGTAAATGATATTATGTTCCATGTAAAACAATTATTTTTTGCCTCTTACCCTGCCTACTACTTTTTAACACCTGTTATTTGTTCTTAATCCAATAATGTATGAATAAATAAAATGTATTGTAGGTACATATATTGTTTAATAGTTTTTTAGTAAAAGTATGTAGTAATAAGCTGATTTAATTTACCTCAGTTGGTAATTGATACTGCATCATTACATACCTTTCTTAAATTGATTAAATGCTTTGCAAAGGGACTTATCACTATCAGAATTATTAATACGGCCGATGGTTTAAATGTACAAGATAAGGTTTTAATTCCACTTCAGTTTATAGAATAAAACTTGTATGAACATAATGATTTTTTTGTTACAGATTTGTCAGAATGTCAGCTGATGCAAGTACCTGATGCCGTGTACCACTTAATGCGACACACGGAGCTCAAGAGCTGTGATCTCAGTGGGAATGTTATTACTAAAATACCTCCTAAGTTTGCTGTCAAATTTAATTTTATAACAGGTAAATATTCTTTTTTCTTTGGTGCCTATTAGTGAACTGGGTCATTTTAACTCAGTGATACCCTGAGATAGGGAGGAAAGCAAACATCAACCATTAATACTTCAGGCCTAAGTTGATCAACTGTCATTAAGATGAAGTTAAAGCATGCTGTGACCGGACACTCAATGCTAATAAACTTCATTTCAGACCTGAACCTCTCAAACAACCAAATAGCGCGCCTGCCTGATGAGATGTGCACACTTGCTAGCCTACAGCGGCTGGACATCTCACACAACACGTTTGTCGCGCTGCCGGGCATCGCGTGCCAGTGCCCCAGTCTGCACACCCTGCTCGCTCATCACAACCAGATCATTGGTACTTGACATTTTTATTACTGTTTTTTTATAGTGATCCAGATAAGATAAAAGAAGAAGATTCTAAGCTTAATCTATCTTCTGTGAATCTGTCAGGAACCGCCTAACATTTGTGAGCTTACTGCAGAGTAATTAATTTGCTAACTTGTTTGGCTAGGAATTATCGTTATCCACTGAGAAGAATTTAAAATTCTATTTCATTTCTATTAACGTCACAAAAAGACAAACTTTCGCTACATTAAAAGTACTCACCGCATCTGCTTATAGTCTGAAATTACTGACTAACCTACCAAAAAAAAAAGGAAACATCCTCGTGGATTTAGGTGTTTGTGAATTTACGCCAGTTAATTTACTTTTTTTTCTTCTTGCAGAAGTGAATGTCGATCGGTTACCAAGATCGCGAGCTCTCGAGTACGTTGACCTCACTGACAACCCCATCCCGCCGCGGATGCACGGGGAGCTCAAGCAACTCTCAAGGCCAAGTGTCTCCGTCACGGAGAGAGAGAAGGAAGATTGGGAGGAAGACCTTATGTTATAAGATAATGTGTTCTCCATTGAGTAAATGCTCCTATTAATTACACAGCCTGGCTCAGCGTCTAGCTACTCAGCATAGTGAAGAGGTTCCGTCCCAGTTAAAATTTAAATTTCGCTAGAATATCTTTTATAACCCTAGTTGATTATCTCATTCACAACTGCACCTATCTAAGGGACATTGTGTTGTATTGTATTGGCAAATTGAGGATAAGTGACTGCTGGGCAGTTAACAGGACAACTAGGCGCCAAGCTGAGCGTTGTATCAAATGGGGCATAACGCATTCAGGGCCAGACATTGGAAGTGTAGGACTGTTTTGATATTATGGTGATTGATACTCATGTGAGGCCCTAACTTAGCTGTGATCTGTCTTTATAAGAGGACAATAACATTATGTATAGTGTAAGTGATCTACATGAACAAGTTTGCAAGTGACCCCTGGATTCTTAAACGTCACGCAAGAGCAGCGCCCCCTATTTACAAATTACGGGACAGTATCGGGACTTTTGAGGTGACGTTTAAAAATTTTGGAGTCATCTTTTAGGTAATTAAGATATCGAATTTTTATGAAGCTTTTAAAGTATTTTAATGTACTTAACTAGAATAATGAAATAAATAAGCACATATGCTTATGAAAAAATTGATTGTTTTAAATTTGAGAAAAATACTTTTACAAAAAAATAAAAATTGAGTGGAATAAAATTAAAATACGTTTATTAATCAAATCTATGTTTGACATTTAAAACTGATCAATAGCGTTATTGTATTGTATTGAATACTAGTCCATCTTTAGTTTAGTACAGCCGTACAAACAGTACATGCTTTTTATCATATTTTTTTCTAGTTGAATTTAAGTAGCAAATATTGTAAGTTTAAGGTGAAGCACTGTATATGATTGATATTTTTTTGTATATACCTAACATATCTCAATCTGATTCACTCTTTGAACATTTATTATGCCTGTTTGTTTATAAAGTTAAGGAGGCTGTTCACATTGACTTAAAAGGACCAGCAAACATAAAAACTTCTAGATTTAGATAAGCTAAACATTTGTAAAACCTGAGGGAGGCCACAGTTTTTGTCTCTTAATACAAATGCTCATGTAGATGTGCCCCCTAACAGCGAGGAGATTTGAGTTTACCTCAATATGAGGTACCTAGTATCAACTAAAATTGAGTTTTCACAGTTACATTGCTGCCAATCTTTATTAGGTGCCTACGATTAGATAACAAATAGGTATATATTGCCCAAAGATGAAATTTAGGTCGACTGAAGTTAAAAAAGGAATTTGATAAGTAGTCATTTTACAGATTGTGATTCTTAGAAATGCACATCTTTGTGCTGTGTTTTTACAAACTACTTACTTTATGAATTAATCATGATTAAAACTGTTGCAAAATTTGTATTTCCGTTTTTTAATTAATTATAATCCCATTACCTTGTCGTTATTAATCATCATTCATCGTCATCATTACAGCAAGCTATCCAACCAGAAAATGCAGAGCTAGATTCAGAGGCTTACAAAGATATGTTTATACCTACTAACTTGTTAAATACTAACACCCAGTCACAAACGTCGCACATCAAACATCTATAAGGTGTGATCCCTATAGGCAAGTGTCCCCTTGGTGTCGTATAAAGCAACAGAACGTTTTGCTCCCGCAACAAGACACAGCGAGTAGTTGTCTGTCACCAAACAATTCTTACTGACGAAGCGGTTAACACCCGCGCCCGCCGTGGTTGCGGGCCCGCAGCTTCTACATAATGCAGAAATAAAAATAAAAAAATATGCAGATTTCACGACGCGTTTTATTCCCGCACGCGCGTCGTTTTACGCCCGAGCGCTCCGCAACCGACCGCTGCGGGCCCGCACAAAACTCCCTCGTGAGTTCGGGTAAAAAACCGTCGTCCGGCGGCGGGCGCGGTTGAAGACAACACACCTTTTGTAATGGTCTCGAAGTAGGGATTAATATCCCTGTGTTACGAGGTACCACACAAGGAAATAAGCCAGGAGCGTCTCCCAGCACACACAGACCCGAGACAATTCAGAAAATATCGTTTCCTGAATTGACCCGACCGGGAATCGAACCCGGGACACTACGGAAATCGAGGCGAGAAACCGTGCTACAGCGCACTACGCCAATCGTGTGTTCTTTAAGTCTTAAGGCGTACGACGTACGCAGAGAAAAAAGTACGCTCCGCGAATACAAAATCCCTCGCGGATTTGCCGCGGACTCAACGCACACGGTGTGCGATCATTTGTTGTCCGAGAGTATTTAAATATTCTGAGATTACGTTGTGCTGTAATTTACATGAAGTTGCTTTTAGCTTAAAAAGAGAAGACGTTTTAAAAGATAATGCTGGGTCCATCCCTTTATTTCGAATCGATTTTTAACGCGGAGTAAAATCGGCTGAGTGCGTTGACTGCTCATAGTTCGTTCGTTCTATTTTTTTCGCGGACGCCCGCGCACTTTAATCCGCTCCGCTCCGCGGTGTTTCGGCGGATTTTGGTTCGGCGTACATTTAGTCGTTCCTAGGGGATCTATTTTGACGGAGAAAAAAGTACGCCGCGGATGATCCCTCGTCTGCGCAAGCCTCAACGAAACGAAACAATTTTTACGAGTTGTTGCGGTCTCGCAGCGATTCTCTAGTGATACCCCGACGGAAAAATCGTCGTTTCGAGTAGTTATGAGGGGCGGACACGACGCGATTCATTCGTTAGGTAGAGGTGAACCCTAGTTTGATGGCCTGGTATTTTTCCTATTAGGTGCCCGTGACGCCTTCCTTCCAAGCAAATTTATGGAGATTGAATGCATGTAGGTGATGTAGGAGTAGGAGTCAAAAAAGATAGAGGACTAAAAAAGTAAATTGACAGCCACCTGACACGTCTATACCATTTTAGACGTGTCATCAGAAAATAATATTCATCATTTTAAAATCTATGCAATTTCATCAACTTTAAGAAAAATAGGATAACAATGGCTGGCCATGGAGTGGATGATGATCCAAGTCTAAAAGGTATAAGTAGGTATTTCAACAGTCAAACGAATAGGGGACGAGCCAATGTAAGTACGTTTTATTCAGCTTGAGTAGTGGTAGGTATTCGGTTCTAAAGTTACTGTATTTCAAGCTGTGCTTGTAAATCATTTGGATAATCAATTCTAAGACAGCATTATCAACAAACCTTCATTCTAGGTTCTTCAATAATAGATAGGTAATACAATCTCTTTTAACTTAAAATTATCTTGACTGGATTTAAACAATTGTTAAGAATCGACCCTAGGGGCCGTTTTACAATGCCTAATAACTTGTCAAGTTTATTACTTAAACTGAGCGTAACGAACAATTTCGTAATATGATCTTTCATTTCTAGCCAGTCAGCGGTTACCTGGCACAAACGCATCAGTCAGTCAAGCTGGATATTTAGTGACGAAATTGCTCGCTAACCTCAGTTTAGAAATTTTACTTGACTGGAATATAAGCGATTGCAATACAGCCCCCAGGTCTTTATAATGTCCCTGTTTAAAAATGCCTACACCTACAAACTTAGTTGCTTATTTACAGACATCTAAAGTTACAATGGGACTGTGTGCAGTGTATTATGTGTATTACAAGTTATTTAAACCCAAAAAACCTGCACCTAAAAAATAAAAATGCCTGCTGCCATTGGTAAGTTGATTTATTTTTTCTAGCTGTTTCAGGTACTCTACTACTCAATTATATTATTTAAACAAGAAGTTATAATATTTATATTACCTACTGAATCTGAATAGCACACTGAAATACTGAATAGCATTTGGCTGACTGACGGTAGTAACTAATATTTAATCTGTGCTGACGGTTTCGAACGTAAACGTCTAATGCACAGATAAAATTATATTGGGCCAGGGTTCGATTCTTCGCTTGTCTTGTACAAAGATGTAATAGTACATTGTTCACCGAGAGGAGAAAGAGACCGATTACCGTCGAGGGTGTCGTTTGAAGCCCGAGCCGCAGGCGAGGGCTTTAAAACACCCGAGATCGGGAATCGCACTTTCTCTCCAGTGATACATAGTGCTTTATACCACACCTACGAGGAAAACAAAAAACTAAATCTTTACTAATTGAAATTTATATTGAAATTGTTGCAGTTAGTGAAGCTTAATGTAACACTTTTTCTTTCCTCATTATTTTTGCTGTTTCCTTCAACTGCGGCGGAGTTAAAAAATCTTCATCATAACTATCACTACTTATCATTTTGATAGTTTTATTTTACTTTCTACGAAAACTGAATCCTCAAACAACACCCAAATTGAAAATGGCGCCAATGGCGTCAATGGCGTTTTCACATGTTCTTTTTTCAAATTGTTTATCCTGCCGCCGCAGGGTCGCACTGCCAGCCCGACACCATCCGACACACAGCTAGTGGCCAGTTTCTTATTGTGAACTTGGAGATAAAAACTCACTGTAAAAACTTTTTGGCTTTTGATATTTAGGTTACCGGCGCATAGTCTTACCCAAAATTAAAAAAGAAAAACCACGTAAGAAATGGATTTTCATACACTTGGGCGATTTCGTAAAAATATGTCCACAAATGTTTTGGTTTGTCCTATGAGTTCTCACATAAGTTTCATAGAAATGGAAGACTTTATGTATTAAAAAATCACTTTATTTAATTCTTTTAAGCAATTTATGTTAAAAACACAAACAAACAACTCAATTATTTATACCTATATTGACATATTAGTTAAAATTTAGTTTTGGACCCCCTTATTTTCATATGTCCTATAGTGATAAGTGGAACTTTGAATACGATTTATTCATAAATGATATTATGTGCAAAGCTAAAGAGGGTTTAAAGATATTAAATTGGGTTAGAACTATCACAATAAAACATAAAATGTGGGTATTCCCACAATATTTTTCATACATTTTATAATTTAAATTGTGTCCCACTATTTCAGCCATCTGTGGAAAATCCACTTTGTAACTAGTATAAAAGCAAAAGTTTGTAAGAAAACTGCTAAGTTTACCATTAATTTAGTTCATGGCAACATTATATTTTGATAACGCCATTTTGAAGACGTTGTCAAACGTCACAGAAAAAGTCAGTTTGTGTCGAAACTTGTAACGCGTTACTGTGAAATTTTTTTCTTCCACTTTCTAACTGCGATTTTGCTGGTAAGTGTGTATTTTTAATTTATCAAGCTGTAGCAATTTGATTACCTAATTAATGGTAAAAATGATAATCATTATTTTTGTTCATATAATAGCAATTGAGTTAAAGTAATGCACGATCGCGTCTTGATGTCCAGCAAAGCGTTACTTCCATTTTGTTTGGTTACATATATGTGGAACGTTCAAGTTACAAAATGGAAATATAAGGTCAAGTTCTCATGGTACCTAATCTATTTGTCACGAGCCACGTGGTAATAATTTTTTTTACCCGACTGTGGCAAAGCCAAAAATGGAGGGTTATGTTTTTGACCTATATGTAAGGTATGTGTGTGAACTCATTTGCCCGCACGTAACTGCTCAACGACTCAACCGATTTTGATAAATTATACGTCGATAGTTTTGTCTAAGTAAAGCAAGTGTCACTGGGTACATAAAGTTAATTATCAAAATGGTGGATTTCAGACTCCATAATGTGTGGTTCGAAAAAAAAACTTTTAAACTAATCGAGTAGGGTAGGTACTCAAATGGAGGACTTTAGAAGATTACAAATTTATATTTAAATGTAACTTAGAAACATACTTTTACTCTTATTTAAAATATATAAAGTACATTCATATTTGCAGACAAGTAAATGGTTAATACATACTCACAAACATACATTCAGATAAAAAATGTAACCCTTTTTTGGGTTTGCCATTAGGAAACGAATGACACACAGGTCGGAAACCTTTTAGCATTAAAATTACACATATATTTTATTTTTAGGTGAATTCACTATGCCTCTTACGAATGCTGAAAAGCAACGACGCTATAGGAAAAGATTGAAAAATAATCCGGAAAAAAAAGAAGATATACATAAAAAAAATTTAGAAAGAATTAAGAAAATTCACCAAAAAGATTCAAGATTTATCGGAAGAAGAAAAAAATGAGACAAGGAAGCAATGGCGACTGCAAAAACAAAAACAAAAGAAGAAAAAAGTGGTAGCAAAGAAAAATGAAACTAAAAGCAAATAGAGAATCACTTAAAAAAAATCCTACATTTAATGTGTGTTTGAGGAAATTAAAAACCAATTACAAAAAATCTTTGAGCACTATCCAAAAATAGCTTCTCTGCGAAAAAGGAACTATCGTCAAAAAATACTGCACGAGGCGCAAATTAGGAAAAAAAACACAGATCTTGATAATTGAAACTGCTTTGTGCATGGTGTGTAAAAACCGTGTTTGCAAAGAATGCAGTGGCCAAACCGGTTTCGATTATATTTGTGACAAATGTTTGCAATAAATTTTCATATCCTTGATAATTTTACTTTTTGATCTCAATTTATCTTATTATAAGTACAATTAATTACGTAATTTGCTCTTTGTATGAGAACCATACTAATATTTTATTATTTTTTACTCTTTTTAGAATGGAAGCTACCTAAATTAAAAAGACTTGTGAATTGAGCTTTATACTTTCCAACGCGTTACTGCTTCTTTCCAATTTGTAACTGTCTCATTTTTTTTGAACTTGAAAATATTAAATATTTTGATTATTCGATAGGAAACCAGATAACATTCTGGTAGTTTTCGGTAAAACAGATTTAAAGTATTTTTAATAATTATTTTGAGCTTATAGACTGTTATTACAATGATCACATTCGAAAAATAACAAGACTTCTTTACCTAAAAGTTACAAAGTGTATATGTTTTAAGGCCTAATGTTTCAAAGATAAATGTTATAGAAATAATAATGTGTTAAAAGAATAATACGAAATTGTTAGTTTCTTAATAAAGGAAATTATTTTAATCAAAATCACTGTGTTTTTATTATATTAATTTTAAAAGAAGTAACAAAATGGAACCTAGAATCCCCATCCTGTACTTGAAAGTCTTATTTACTCAATAAAGTTAATTTTGTTTTGTAGTATTGTTATTAAAATAATACATTTAAAAGGACAATGAATCAATCTACGTCCTAAAAATGATTGTTCTTAAATTTATTTTTATTGTTCTCAATTTTGTAACCGGGATGTATTTTTACGAAATGGCCCACTTGTATCACTCGAGAGAAAGTGCGATTCCCGATCTCGGGTGTTTTAAAGCCCTCGCCTACGGCTCGGGCATCAAACGACACCCTCGACGGTAATCGGTCTCTTTCTCCTCTCGGTGAACAATGTACTATTGTTTCATCATACGGTCAATCTCAGATAAGACCTGACAAAATTATCATGAAGCAAGTTTTTTTTTTGTATTTCTATCTTTAGATAAAATAAAAGCTTTCAATTCGAAACATGCAGAACAAAACGTCAAAATTTGACAGATATGTACATACAGCTCATGCCTATCTGGGTGTAATACAGCAGTAGCGAAATGACATATAGCGCACTGGGGATACTTATCTGTCAATGTCAAAATAGGCGTTTAGACTGTGGTTGACTGTACGTACAATTCTTACGTATTATCGTCTCGTCGTGAGGATTTAGAATTACATAAGGCTAAAATAAATTTGTAAAGGTAATAAACTGAAAATACTATTGTGCTTTTAGTAAGAAAGGACGATTCTTCGAAAAAGTTTCATTCATTTCATTCAGGTACAATTTAAATGTGATTATCTACGCCTCTCAAGGCAACAACTTTATATGTTCGTCGTCGTTTTCAGAATGGCCGGAGACTCTGTTGATGGAACCCAGCTCAAGGGGCTCGCGAAATACTTCAACAGCCAGACCACCACAGGCAGAGCAAATGTGAGATATTATTTGCAGTGTTTTAGGCAATTAGTCTACTTTGGTTTATAGGTTATGTTGTATTTAGTACTATTAGTTTATGCTTATTCAGTGCCTTCGTCGTTTGTCATATCTTTTCGTCGCTATATCAACCAGTTTTTTGGTAATTCTATTAAGTTATTTGCAAAGACGTCAGATAGCTGCTCATCTTGTTTTTTGTATATTATCTTATAAGGCATTTACATACCTCCCAAAATAACTAGTGCCTGTAAACACTTAATTAAGTACATGTATAACTCTGGAATAATTCTATAAGATCTCTAATCTGTACCAGTGAATCAGCCCATTTGATATTCACCTAAATATTCCTTTATCATTTAGATGATGTACTTAAAAATAATGTAACGTAAAACAACAGTGTTATTATTGAAGATTACTATGACTTACTACCTGAAATGGCCTGCGTGAGATGGCAGTAATGTAGTGTGAGGGCCAATTAACTGTCAGATACATTATTTGTATTTTTCGATTATCGTTTTGGTTTCTTTATTCTTATAAACATTACTATGGAAATATTGTTTTCATAAGGGTCACAGTGTTGTGCACTGCCTTTGTGTGCAAATAAAACAGGAGGGCATAAGTTTCCTATAGGAAATAAATACTGAATGAAACAGTGGCTTGTAGCCATTCGCAGTGATAAATTTACTCCAACAAAAAAATAGCCTTGTTGATTAATATAGTTTTTTGGGTTTTGTGAGTTGTAGTTAATTATTGCACATTAATAAAGCATGGTTTATTATTCTTTATTAAAATACATTAATCAACTACAACTCAATGAAACACAAATAACTGCAATTTAAAAGTTAAGAAACCAAATCAAATTGTGTAAACAAATACTAGTACCCTAAGTTACCTTTGAGTATGAGCTTTTCCTTAGTACCAGTGGCTTTTGCGCCTCTGTTTTTGAGCTCAATCTTCAGATCGGAGACTTCTTTCTGGCATTTATCCATAATAAATATATGTGTTATGTTTTGTCATAATAACACCCCCAAATGCAAAAGAATTTGAAAAGACAAATATATTTTCGGTACGAATCTATGGGATCTGACAGCTGTTCATACAGTGCTGCCGTAAAAGTTAAACCCTGTCTAGGAAATAAATCAATAGAAAATCCATAGTTATGTGTTATGTGATAAACGGGTCAAGGAAAGGATAAGCCAGATATAACTAGGTGAATTTTTAGCCTAAGCCATAGAATGCCTTAAGGACTGAAAATGTCCACTGCATCCTAGACTATTGCCATTGTCAAAAATTTTAAATAATCAGAAGTAATATTTATTAGACTTATTTACACCTACATTATGTATGTATCTATTTATTAGATGTTAATTTTTGTTAATCTGTTGACGACACGATTGGCGTAGTGTGCTGTAGCACGGTTTCTCGCCTCGATTTCCGTAGTGTCCTGGGTTCGATTCCCGGTCGGGTCAATTCAGGAAATGATCTTTTCTGAATTAACTCGGGTCTGGGTGTGCTGGGAGACGCCCCTAGCTTATTTCCTTGTACCTCGTAACACAGGGATTTAATAATCCCTACTTCGAGACCATTACAAGAGGTGTGTTATCTGGCGCATATTTTATTTTTATTTATTTATATTTATATCTGTTCTTATTTGTTTTCAGACGGCCAAGGCAACCTATGCATTCCTTGGAGCGGTTATACTGTACTTAACACTCAAACCTAAATCAAAGAAGTGAAAACAAATTTATTTTAGCATCATTGTATTTAATTTCAATAAGAGAAATGTAATTGTTTAGTGAACATTAAATCATGTAAACCTCATTTTGTTATCATTCTTTGTAGTGTTTTATTTTCCTAATCATTTTAGTCAGTGACATCAAAAAAAATGTATCTACACACTTTATCATAGTAAATAAACTACAACAAACATAATGTGTCTCACTTATGTCCCATATCCTGTAGTATTTAACTACTAAGGGGACATTTTAAATGATTACCAAATTTTTTTTTATAATTAAACCGAGTAAGGAAATAACGAAAATGCAATGTCATCAAATAAATACTTTATTCATAATACTTATATTCATATGCACAGAAAATAATGCTGCAAATGGAAAATAGCAGACCACAAATTAGCCTTCAGATCTTCAATGATGAAATATCAATCTTACAGTCTTATCAATGTTGTTCTAGCAAAATATTCTTTGGTGGCCATTTCAAGAATCTTATTGAGATGATCTTCTTTGTAGAAGAAGTAGATAATTGAATTACATACATTTTGAGTCTACGAAAAAGGTTTGGTTTGCTCTATTTTGTAGTGTATAACCAAATATTTACTGTGTTACATGAATAGTATTTTGTGCATAACTATGATATAATATAAGGTTCAGTACAAAATTTATTACTAATCGTGTAGCACTAGCACCAAATAACAATATCTATGAAGCAAAGCATAAAATAGGCAATACATTAAATAACAATACTGTAGTAGGTACAGGTCGCTTGATCAAAGACAGGACAACTATTATCACAAAATACATGTACAATGGGGAGTAGTAAATATATAAAGTATTAGCAGGTAATTCATGAGAGATAATACTCTTGCTTTGCTTTAGTAAGCTAAAAAGATATGGTTTTAAGTAGTATCATTGTTAAAACAGTTGCTTTTATGGATAAATGTTACCCATATTCCAGACAAACGGCACCAATTAACACAATAGAATCCTATTATAAATAAAAGATCAACTGTAAGCATAAAATATAAATAGGTGTAACACTGAAAGTGCAACATCAACATGACTAGTTTGTTCTAAAATGCACCCTTCATTACAAATCCTACCTACATCTGGTCTGGTTCCTTCTCTTTCTCCCTCTCAAAATTTCAATAAGATCACAGTCACTTGCTCCATCCTAAACAGCTTGTATAGATTTTTATAGAACGTGACAAATTCACACTGCGTCACAACCAAATAATTTAATTTAATAGAGCTTCTAACTTACCCGCCAATTCAAGTTCATCTTACGTTTAATTGACGACATATGAAAGTATTTTTAATTTAGGTGAATTTTGATTTTTAGATCTATCAATGCCCTTTTTTCAACACAAAGATAGAAACTAGAAAAATTCGACCTGATCCTATCAAAAATATGTAAATATGTTTTTGATATTTTGAATAGTCTTTAGTCATATTACACATAATGGCATAATGGCAAGTGGTGGCGCAGTGTGTATGCGTTTCTTCAAACCACAGCCCAAAAGCAAATATTTTTTATAAAAAAAATTAGAACTTAATAGACTCAATATTTATATTTAAATGGAATGGAAAGGCTACTTAAACAAAAAATCCAACTAAAACATTGTATTAAATGATATTTTGTAGTACTTGGCAGACTACAACGTTTACTACAGATTCAAAAATTAAAAATTATATTATAACTAATATTTTAAAATAGTCGCGTGATGTAGTAGTTCGTGATGACTCACGAATATGAACAACATACTACTGAGAAAGGTACCTGCTAATATTATCCAAATACAAACCTACACCAAAAGTTCGCAAACGTTCATTAAATTGTAGAACGGTAATCAGTTCTCATGTAAAGTTAAAATATTTTTTTATGTTCTATAACTTCTGTCAAGATTATTTTGACATACGCCTAGTAAAATGGAATGCTGGCAGTCTCGCCCCGTCGTTGTACTGATTACACCGTGTAGTCCGTTCAACCACTAAATATTTTGTTAGATTAATGAAGACTAGACTCTCAGTAAGGACAGAAAAAGATTTTCAGGCAGTTGAGTTTCATCTGTTTTCAAACAATTAGTTATATTTTACCGTGGTGAGTACCACGGTAAAATATAACTAATTGAATACACAATTACAAAACTCAGGCTTTTAACATAGGCGCCAAAATGTAAACACATTCGGGGCGTGAAATCGTTTCAATATAAAATAATTGCGCGTGACATCGGGAGAAATATCCCGTCACAGTGAATTGAACGCATTATAAGCTACATACATCAAGACAAGCACATTACAATAGCTTTCTTTGGCGAAGCACTTCTGCTTGTGGCTAAGCTGAAATGGATGGAATGATTACGGCGACACACGATTATGGAAAGCCCATAATATGCCTATTTTTAAAGTTAAGCTAACTATTCTCTACAATATGTAGAGAATATATTATATCGGATACGTGAATATTACCGCTGGTGTTATTTTAAGTCAAGTATATCGGTGCCCTCAACAAGATAAGAAACTAAAATTATAAAAAAGATATATCGTGTTTTAAAATTTTGGAAGTGAAGTAATACACTCGTGCATCGCCTAAGTCAATCTGTTACCTCATTACAATAAACATTAACTTATATTGACATTACAATATAAGGAAGTCTCGTATCTTTACAAAAAACCTGACTGATTGAATAAAACTACTAATATATTCATAAACTTTCCTCTTTTCCAGCGCCTAATTTACAAGAAACAATTATTATTCAAAGGCAATAATGCAGACTGCCTGCTGCTCTCGGGACAATAATATCATCAATATAATATCACAGTCTTACCTTACTTATTTTTAACACTGTGATAATAATAAGGGTAAAGATGAGTATTCCATTAACTGATCTCTTTGCGAGTAGTAATTTATAAAAGAAAATATAACGTCGTATCGCCTGGCAACACCACCGTGAATAATAAGTAAAATGATATGACATACGCAGTAGATAAATACATTATTAAAGAAAATATAAAATTTCATAATATTGGCTACAATTGAAACATTTACACACTTATTGCATTCTGTACGCGATGTATCAAAATATGAGTTTTTAATTTCCACTTATTTTTTTTATATTCAATTTCATTAACTGGTTTCGTGTTGTAAGTAATCTTTCGCGGTGCAATTTTACCACTTTGCAATATATTTGTACCACGAAGTGTTGGTTTTAGTACACATTTGACGTAGGCGAGTAAAGTGTGAAGAATGCAATGGTACCGATTTTGTTTGGTTCCAGTTCGCCCTTTTAGGTTTCAGATGTCTCTCATAGGTGGTAGTAGGCGCTGGCATATTTCGTAGTACATTACGAGCGCAGTATATAACGTTACCGTGATTTTTGGTAATAGCATTTTCTTGTTTTCTGATATTTCACATACGAGTAGGTAGTTAACAATGAACTTTGAATTAAAAGGAACCCCTGTATCAGCGCTCTGTAAAAGGATCTGAAAAAAAGTGTGCATAATGTCATTATATGCACACTTTTTCTAGAGTTACAATGTATTCTCACTCCTTTCTTCCATACATGACAGAAAGAGATAGATATCAAGATGTCACTGCCACGCGTGTGCCATAAGCATATCAATTGTATGACGTGCAATATCCCGTATACCTATGGAAAATCACTGGTAGTTATCCTGAAGTGGTCTAATAGGACCTTATAACCACGTAGGCGCCCTAGCGAGCGAGTACAGCGGGGGCGGGGGCGGGGCCGCGGGCGGCGCGTCGCCCTCCGAGTCGGACTCCTCGGACGAGACGCGTTCAGCCGCGCTGAGGGCAACACGCGCGTATTCATCCGTGTCTATGCTTTTGCAGAAGTGGATCGCGTATCTGGAACAAATTATATCCAGTTAAACCGATTGAAGACAAATATCCTGCGACTATTTTCGAGATGTTGGGCGAAGTCGACTGCTGACTTCACCATATAGATAGGTACACAGTGTTGCACTATATTTAAAAGAACACCGAGGGTATGAGATGGTGACCGACGACGTCTACACAATTTTGAATATCGTTACTGGATGTAACGATATTCAAAATTGAGCACACATCAAAATGATGCTCTCAATTATGAACATGTCAGTAGAAATGAAAGGGACAACTATACAAGTAAGGGCTCCCCAACTTTAATAATAATAATAATAATAAATATCCCTGGACATTATTCCACACAACGCCATCTAGCCCCAAAGTAAGCTAATTAAAGCTTGTGTTATGGGATACTAGACAACGGATAAACATACTTAAATACATTTTCTTTTGTAAATACATACTTATTATACATAGGAGACACCCAGACCAGTACAAACAGACATGTTCATGCACACAAATGTTTGTACTGTGCGAGGATCGAACCCGCGACCTCTGGTGTAGTAGCCAACTTCTTAACCATTACACTAAGTCGGTCGTCAAATAATCAATAAATAAAATTTCATTCATTTTGCACCACAAACAAGCAAGTAGGTAGTTACAATACTAGTTACTTTGATTATAGTTTCTGGATTCGGGCGATTGTTGCACACCGTTTGAAAGAACATTTAAAATTACTTCTTACCTAAGTTTTTCTCGTAAGACAGACTTGCACGAATATCTTGGCATCTTGAGAAGGAAGAAACATGTGTAGCTTTCAGGCAAGAAATGGTCCGGGGGCTGGTATTTGTCGAGCACCTAAAAAAATCACATTATTTAATGAATACTTCTAAATTATAATTAGATGTTCGGCAAGGTAGGTTTCTGTACTACTTCACCTGTAATACGAAGTCCCTCTGGCGGGGGTCTTGCGGAGCGCGCGGTAATCGTGTGCGTCCCCAGACGAAGCGCAGAAACAGCGCGCGCTCACTTCCAGATAGTTCTTCCATCACCTCCCAGAACCATTGAACAAGAGGGGCGTTCGGTTCTACTCCTAAACACAAAAATAAATGTAAGGAAAACGCAAATGAAACAAACTTGGTAAAAAACGGTAACCAGCAGGCGTTCTGTATGCCTGTATGCCACCACCGTGATATAGCACTTAAATCTATTATTTCAAAGATTTTTACAAGAACTATATCTAAAAGAGAAACTAATTTCATGGAGAAGTACAATATACTGACATCAAACCAAAGCGGTTTGCATAAGGCAAATCGCCAACCCCAGCAGCGTTTACCCTGATAGATAAGATCATAAAGTCGGCCACGGCCAATAAAAGGATTCCTGAAACTGCTATTTTGTTCGATAAAAGTAAGGCTTAAGGCTTTTCACTGTGTCTCGCACATATTTTATTGAAAAAATGTGAAGTTTACGAAACACATTGCAATGGTTAAGCAGTCATTTAAAAGATATAGCAGAATATTCGCCCATTTGGTGAAAAATATCACAATTACAGTTCACTGAAATTTTGCATTTATGCTTTTGTTTTGGTGCAACAAGAGAAACAATACCAGTTTTTGAAATCAAACAATTGCGTCATGTTGTACCGAAGGTGCGAATAATTTTCTAATTTCAACAGTTCTAAAGAACAAAAGATACATGATTCGATGCCTATTAAACGTGGAGTGCCACAGAGGAGTGTTTTGGGTCCATTTTTATATTGTACCTTTGTAGCTGGCAGAAGCTCTGAGCGCGTGCACGGGTATATCCGGCGAGCCGCACACGAGCGTCTCGAGCTCCGTCGCGCTGAACAGCGCCAGCAGTGGAGCCGGCACCACGCGCGACATTCCGTCGCGGACCGCGCGGACTTGTTCGTCGAACTCGTGGAGCCTAGACATAAGTATAGTAAGTAAACATTTTAGTTCGACTTTTTATAGGACCTTTGTGGCAAACAATCTTCTGGACCACTTAATGGTTAATTACGCAGCGCTCCATTTACCACGGACGTCCAGCGGTCCGTTAACGTAGCCTACGTTAAGGATTGGTGGAACATACTGCTGCCTAGGTGAAAGCTAAGCGTCAGCTAGTTCACCCATGCAAATTAAATATTTGGTTCAGACACTGGTGCAACAGCATTGTAACCAAAGTGTACAAAACATTAATCCTAGACACTATTATTTTTAGTTCTTCGGAGAGCTTGAAGACTTACCGATCATAAGACTGTTATTTCCTTTTTGGTTTACAGAATATTTATTAATCTATTTTTCATCATTTTTTAAGTTACCTGTAGTGCAACGCAAGTTGGACGTATTCGTCCTTATTTTCTGGCGTGACTCGCTTGTGACGCGTCGAGAGAGGCACCTCGTGGCCCGCTGCTGATGGTATTGAGAACGGCAGCTCAAGGTTTTGAAGCTCCTACAAAGTGGTAACAAGAGCTATGCAAAGATATGGTCCTCTGTGCCGGATCACAATAAACAGCATTTTTGAAATGAAGGTAAAGGTAATTATAGTTTCATCTACATTATTTTTTGCAAGTGTTAAGTTATCGAGATCAAAAATATAAGCAGATCAACCTTCACCGAAGTACGGTGGTGCGAAGAGTTATACGTCATTGTCACCCACCAAGAAAAAAATTCGGAAATAAGTGTTGCGTTATTTAAGTTCTTCGACCACTCTCTACATTCTTCTTAATTTCGTTTTGTATTTGAAAATACTGTATATACTATACCTTGTTGTTGGGCGTCATATCCCTGATGCAGAGCAGCGCAGGCAAGAAGTCCTTGTCGACCTCGGCCAAGTCTTGTGGCCGCAGCGGCTGCCCGGCCAGCTGACGCCACACGCCCTCAGCCAGCGACAGTGACAAAGGCGATCCCGTTCTGATCGCGATACCCATTAGTACTCCTATAAACAAATACATTCGAAGTATAAGGTGCACTAAACAGATTGTTTATCTGCTGCCGCGATCTAAATAATTGATGAAGCCAAAACATCAATACAAGAACACATAACATACATTACAATAGACGATATCCCTAGGTGAGGTTTGCCTCTGTGTTTGGGAAACTGCACAAACTCCTAGATCCAGTATATACACACATCAACATGGTCTAGGGATATTTCAATTAAACCTAAATAACTAAAATTCTATTAACTTTTTGTTAAGACACCTACACATTAAAATAAACCTTGTTTAATAGCCTATCTAATCTGATAAATAAACTTTTAGGTAAAGTTTAATTTAAAAAAAACTTAAAAGAAGAGGAAAAACTCAGGCAAAATTTCAATCTTAACTTTATTTTTGAAACATCAAAACCTAAACAAAACAACATTTTTTTTTATAAAAATTGTTGAAAACTTAAAATTAATAATCCGTGGATCCACCTAAGACTCTCCTGACACATCTGCAGCCGAGCGGTTCTCCATACTCAAAACAAGGGTGTCAATATCCTGTTGTGGAATATTGTCCCAAGTCCTGCTAAGATGCAAGAAAAGCTGGTTTTCATGCACAATATCTTCAGGGAAATTCCTAAGAGCTCTTCTCAGAAGCATATCCCAGGCATGCTCAATAGGATTTAAGTCAGGGGATTGTGCAGGCCAGTCTAAAGTTTGGATATCATGCTGTTGTAACCAACTTGTAACGATACGCGCCGTATGTGGACGGGCGTTGTCGTGCATTAGCTGGAAATTTTGTCCCATTTGCTGTCTGTGGGGCAAGATTACAGGCTCTAGCACATCATTTCGGTATTATAGAGCAGTCATATTGCCTTGTATCCAAACGAGGTCCGTTCTACCGCCGAGACGAATTCCTGCCCAAACCATAATCGTGCCACCTTGATATGCATGAACTTGTTGTGGGTGCTGCAGTCGATTCCAACGTCCAGGTTCTCTCCAAACGCGTACTCTTGCGAATCAGGATGAAATCCAAACCTGGATTCATGAGTGAAAAGCACAAGTGACCATTGAGAATGGTTCCAGTTTTCGTGTGCAATAGCCCATTGTAATCTTCTTCCTCGATTGCCTCTCCTTAGCGCTGGTACCCGAAGTGGCTTACGAGCACGTAGATTGACTTCATGCAGTCGTTTTCTCAAAGTTTGACTGCTTACCAGCAAACCATACTCTCTCTGTAGCCTTTGAACCAATTGCATCGCCGTTACATTTGGTTGACTTCGTGCAGCATTTACTATGAATCGGTCCTGTACATGTGTTGTAATGCGTTGAGGTCCTCGGTGCCGTTCCACCACTTCCCCCGTGACACGATAACGTGACCAAAGCCTAGATAAAACGCACTGACTGGTCCTCATGGCTTCAGAAACCGCAATTTGGGTAGCGCCAGCTTGAATCATGCCCACTGCTCTTAACATTTCGTTCCTGGTCAAGTGTCTACGTGGCATGATTAAATGAACACCGGAGATGCGTTTGACAAAGATTTATGGAAATTTATGGAGTTTTAATCAAGTTAGAAGTTCGTGAAGATTTACTTCTTTGGAAGAAATTCAATGAATGCGAATTTCATAAAACAAAACCTTTTATATACAAATTTGAATTTGGAAAAGGAACTTAATAATGTTTTTATAATCTGTCATTAATAGTTTTTTTGGAAGGCCAGTACTTTTTAGTTATTTAAAAAGTTTTATATATCCCTAGACCATGTTGTTGTGTATATATCTGCATATCTGAAGAAGTTAGTTGAAACATTCATGTTGGAGTGGGGTTCAAGCCTAGCTACTGGTCGAATTTTTCCAGTTTTTCTATCTTTAGATATGAAAAAACAAGCATTGTGAAATGCTAAAATAATCAAATTAATAATCAAATAGCATATTTCATCTTAACCGAAAGTTTAAATATTTGTAAAAATATTTTATTCGAATGTTTAAAGGTAAATAGCATTATATTTATTAGTTATCAACGTAAACTCTACTACATAGAATGCTAGGCTAACATACTTCAGCAGAATGCGTTGTGCTATGAATAGTTATTATTACTTACCTAGGAACCTAAAGCAGTTGAGATGTAATGGAGTATTAGCGGTAGGAGTAAGAAGGAACGCGTCTCTCGAAGCACCAGCGTCTCCTCGGCCATTGGGCGTCGCCATGAGTAATGGCAGCGATCCGTTCTGCAGCTCTTCGCACATCTCCGCTATGCTCTCGCTGTATCCGCCACCGCAGTCGTCGACACTTTCGCCTACGAAAAAAGAAAGTATCTTAGTAGTAACAAAGAAACCAAATGATTGAGTACTAGGAATGACCATCGAGACTCACCATGTGGCAGTTCAGATTATCAGATCCGTAAATTAGTATTCAATGAAATGCGCTAATTTTTGATTATTATATAACACGCGAATGCTCCCGGTGAAAGATCGTGAAGGTCAAGATCTAAGTCTTCATCATACTCCAAAAATAAGCATATAGGGAAGCATCATATTGATCATGATAAATTGTAAAATCAAGTTTCGAAGGATGCGGTTGCCAATCTGGAGCTTATCGCTAGCAATTTTATGGAGTTACAGGCGGGCTGCGACCCGGCACAGCTCCACCACTGGCCGTGGCGGCGCTCGCACACACTCACCCACGAACTTGACCTTCCACACGCGGTGCGGCAGCGCCAGCGCGTCGTGCGTCAAGGCCGGCAGCCGCGCGACCATCTGCCCGAACACGGAGCGCATGCCGGCCGCGCCCGCCAGCCCGGAGCCGCCGCGGCGCGCCCGGCGGGCTGCGACCCGGGACAGTTCTACCACTGGCCCGTGCTGGCGCTCGCGGACCATTGTCGCCATTATTGTCTAGGAGGAAATGTGAACGAACAGAGAATTACCACGATTTATGTAACAGTAATAAGAAAAGTTTTGGACTGCCATGAGTAGGAAACGATAACGTACGTTTCGTTGCGTAAATTGAACCTTCAACAGAGATCTCTGAAGGTACAATCGTTAGTTATTTAGGCTACTGTTATGCACACTATCTTACTAATTTTACTTATATATATTTATATTACTTTTATATTTTATAATATTATAAATGAGAAAGTTTGTGAGGATGTATGTATGTGTGTATGTTTGTTACTCTTTCACGCAAAAACTACTGGACGGATTTACATGAAGCTTCAGGGTTGAGTCACATTTGGCCGCACCGCATCGCACTTTCCTATGCTTCTATCCTTTTCTATCACTTAGAACTGTCACTTACTAGAGCGAGAAAGAGAAGAAGCGCCGAGCGACTCGGCGGTTCCGCCGCGTGCGGTCGCAATCTGTCCTCTTTCTCGCTAGAATAGCGCGATGCGGTGCAGTCAAATGTAGCTCAAACCTTACAGTAATACAGCGTATACATCAAAATAACACATAGGCTACAATTTATATAGATTTTATGTAATTTAGCCATAATATACATATACCTAACGATAAGTTCACGCGCGGGCGTAGCCGCAGGCGGTAAGCTAGATATGTAATGTTTTTATTTACTGGCAAGTACATAGCAAGCCATTTTGCCTAAAGCTACGTCATAAACTTTACATTTTTGTACAGATTTACAAGAATAATAATTAGTTCACGAAATATTAAGCTCCAGAATCTAAATCAAAAAGCACTGTAGCTGTTCCAAAAAATGGTACAGTAAGTTAATATCCTTTTTGATGTGTGATGTGGTTTTATCATACCTTTCTAAATGCTGCCTCTTTGACGCTGTAGAATAGCAACGTTCGCAGTTGATCTAACGGTCCCTCCAAAATTAGCAGCGGGAGATTCGGACAAACTAGTTCCGAAAATTGGTGAAGTAGAACCTGAAAATTTATTGAAATTCAGGCAAACTGTCATAGCTAAGATGAATTCAATTGTGATTTGTCAACTATTCATTAAAATATAAAACTTTATTCTACACACAGTGCTCCGATGCCGCAATTGCCGCATGCTACGGAAGTCACGCGCTTGGCCTGGCACGTCACTTTAACTCACCAGTCTGTTACAGATGAGGTTCGTAGGCATATCTCGTAGCAGGTGGCACTCGAGCGGCGGCGCGGGCGGCGGGCGGGGGGCGCGGGCCGCTTCTACACACAGCGCTACGGTGTGCGCGCTGCCGCATGCTACACGGGTTACGCGTTTGCCCTGGCACGAAAGAAGAAGAGGTATTTTAGGGAATGAAACAACTTGTCACAAAACAGGTGGTGTTTACCCACATTAGAAACATTTATGACTACACAAGCCATTAAGAGGAAAATCAATAAAAGTAGACTGAAAGAGAGGCAGATAAAGTGAATGAGATACACAGTTTGTTAATTGTTTTAATGTTAAAAGGCCGTTAGTTATTAAATATTATGTAATTTATTTAAGGATGATAACACGATGTATACCTGGAGAACCATCAAAAGCCTCGGCCTTTGAGCAGCCAGCGTGGTGCCGTCGCCGAGTTGGCCTTCATCGTTGTCGCCCCACGTATACACTTCGCCTGAGTCTGTACACGCTACGCAGTGTAGGCTTCCTAAAAATAACATCTCAGGGTCAGTACAATATTTACTATCAAAGCCTTATTTTGACTGCAAAAGAAACTGTGTATTGTAGAAAAGTACATTACCAGTAGCTATCGAGACAATCATTTTCCCTTGCATGCCAGTGACACGTTTCGGTCGCCTTACGTGCTCGTAGCTGCCGTGACCTAGTCTGTGGTAGTCACCTTTACCCCTGTTGAGTAAAATTGATTAAAAATTAAGTGAACAGTAGTAAAACCAGTCGTTTAATATGTGTAGATAATACATACCAAGTGTAGACACTTCCGCACTGACATAGAGCGACTGAGAACTGAGATCCGCACTCAACTTTTATCACGCGCAGTCCTTTCAAGCAATCTATTCGCATTGGTACTTTACACCCTTCAGAGCCGCCACGACCTGCAAACAAATAAAGATAAGAATCATACAAGTATTTACCAAATTTAAAATCCGTATTCCATTTTAAAAGAATAATCCATACCAAGTTTCCCATAATCTCCGTCGCCCCAAGACCAGACGTTATCATCGTCTGTTATGCAGAGAGTCTGGGCATCTCCAGAACCGCAAGCAACGTCTATCACGCGGTACGTTGCAAGGGCTTCCACCTAACAAAAGTATCAAAGCATTACCACAAAATTAAAAATGATTTTTGGAACACGGCGCGCTATCACAACTTGCTCACTACGCAGCTAAGATCATCGTAGCGCTTAAATACTTAATATATAAATAAATTGACTGGCCTGTTGGCACAATGGCAGCGATCCTGCCTTTAGGTCGTGGGTTCGATCCCCACCCATGACAAATATTTGTGTGACGAACATTTGTATTTGTTGTGTGTCTGGGTGTTATTATCTATTTAAGTATGTATTTAGAAATAAATAAGTATGTTTATCAGTCTCTGACACCCATAACACAAGCTCTGCTTAGTCTGGGGTCAGATGATCTTGGTGTGAAATGTCCCAGATATTTATTTATTTAAATAAAAGCATTTATTTTCCCCACTATCTTAAAAGTACAATTTGAGCCATAAACATAATTTTATTGGAAACAACAATAAAGTTTGTAAGAGACTGGTGCCTAAACTAGGCAGAAGCCTGTATATCAGAACACCAGATCTCTCCCCTTATGATGTGATTGGCCAGAATTAACATATTTACGTTCATTTATCACTACATATAGGAGAAGTTATACTACACCAAAATTATTCGCTACACTTGACAGCTTCACGCGTGTAAAGGATGGCACAGAGAAAGAAAAATACTGTCACACTTCGATTGAAAATGTACTCAAGAGTAAATTCCTGTAACATTTATAACATTATCTAATAGTGTTTCTACTTTAGTATTTTTTTTGTTATATATTGGACATTTCTTAGATTTATTGTTTATATATTTTATTTATTTATTTAATCTTCAGTGCAAAAAAATTACATTAGGAGGACTTAATAATTTTTTAATTTACTTTATATTTTGTAGGTAGTATATTTTATGTTTTTAGGTCTTCAGTGGCATTGTAATCAAGAAGTTGGAAACAATTCATTATCCCTGGACATTATTCCACACAGCGCCATCTAGCCCCAAAGTAAGCTAATTAAAGCTTGTGTTATGGGATACTAGACAACGGATAAACATACTTAAATACATTTTCTTTTGTAAATACATACTTATTATACATAGGCGACACCCAGACCAGTACAAACAGACATGTTCATGCACACAAATGTTTGTACTGTGCGGGGATCGAACCCGCGACCTCTGGTGTAGTAGCCAACTTCTTAACCATTACACCAAGTCGGTCGTCAAATTATAAATCTAAAATAAAATTATAAATTATAAATCTGCAGAACAGAAAATCACTTAGAATCTAGCCCTAAAGTAACTGGACGTAAAACATTTTGATACAAGAAGATTAATGAAGAAGGCCAGAGACCAAGTTAAACATCAAAAACTCTTGACAACATACCAATTTGGGCACCAGTTGGTCTTCCGAATCTCCATGACCCAAGCGGCCGTATCGTCCTTTCCCCCACGTGTAAATGCGACCTCTAGCGGTCAGACAGGCGGAATGTGCCCCTCCACACGCGATGGCAACTACTTCTAGTCCTGATAATACTGTTATAAGCTTTGGACGATCGTAGCTTCTGTTAAAAGATAATAATAACATAATAATGGACAAAGTACAAGAAAAGAAAGTTTTAGAAGATAAAGCCTAAAATGAACAAGAAAAAAAAAACAAAGCATACTTACACTCGATTGCCATGACCGAGTTTTCCGTCTTCTCCTTCGCCCCAACTATACACATCACCATCAGATGAAAGCGCCAGACAATGCTTGCCGCCAGAATTGCAAGCAACCTATAATGAAAAACATAATAAGAAACTCATCAACAGTCACTTTAGGATAAAAATATGTTATTGTCAAGACGTTACCTTTGTAATGAACACGTGCTGTACCGAAGCTAGTAAAGTTGGTTGTGCAACAGAGTCGATGCCACCGATTCCTAAACGACCTCCGGCACCGTAACCTGGACGACAGAAAAAAACATGTAAGGCAAAGTATTACGTAAGCTCAGCAAAACGAGATAAAGAATGTAAACAACAATTGGGTATGGAAACATTTTTTTTATATATATTTTTATAAATACCTTTTACTATTTTAAGTAACTAATTTGAATATCTTGTTGATCTTGACGGTAGTTAATTTTTAAACATTGCCAACTCATGACTACACAAATTCACTTAGTGTTCCCATATGTGTTTTTTCCCCGATTCGTGGTAAATAAGTTATGAGGAGAAAATTACTGATTTACAGCAGATCTCACGAGAATGTGAGAAGTAAACTTCAGATACAATTTATTTTGCCAAGTTCTGCAACCAAGCCCTACCTGAAAGGGTTGGGATTATAGCGAATGTCTATTTTAAGTCCTACCTAAACGTCTGGACAATAGGCGTAAATTAATGTACGTATTATTAAAAATAACTTTGTGGAAAAATGCAGTAGAATCACCTAGCTAAAAATCTAACGATCATCAACCAATCACGTGAAAGGACGTTTTTTTCCCACACCCAATTGAGGGGTTCAAATCATTTTAATTGAAAGAAATTATTTAAGTACAAATGTTAAACTTTTGCTACTATTTTATTCATCGCGTCATCGTCTGTTTTAAACGAAGATCACTCTTCGGAAGAGTCCGAATCTGCCTCGTTTATGACAAAATTAATGTGGACATTCCTTATCTCGTTTTGGTGTCTTACTATAAAATTTGTCGTTTTCATTGACATCATTACTTCTTTGCCCACGTGACCACGTGAAAATCGTCGAACGAAAGTCAAATTACGCGTTAATGTGTCTACTTTTGGCGGTCATACATTTATGGTGATATTTTGAAGGTATTAGTTATTCACGGTCACCGCGCAGTAATAAGTCCCTTACCAGTTGCATACACCTTCCCATCAGGCGTGACAGCGAACAAGGTCTGCTCCCCACCAACCAGTTGCACCGGGTTGAGGGTAGCGAGGCCGAGGCAAGGCGTAGGAGTCCGGACTTTGGCGCCCTCCACGCCGCCGAGCTGGCCACGGTGATTGTGGCCCCAGCCGTACACGGCGCAGCCTAGGGAACCGCCACTCCACCAACCAGTCCAGTCTTCAGGACGCCTAGTAAATATGAATAAGAATAATTTTGATCACTTGGGATGATATATCTAGCTTGTGACTAATGAGGAGATTTATTCCTCTGGTGAATTTTTCCCTACCAATAAAATGTTATTTGAACCAATTATGCTGCAGAACAAAGCACAGGGTACTGCATCTTGTTAGTTAATTTTAGTAAGGAAAATGTTACCATGTTACATTGAAGGCATACCTATAACAATTTCAAAGATTAACATAGGGACTCAATATTTGTACATTTTCAGGGTCGTACTGATTGAAACATCCCAAGCGTTGCATAATAAAGCTATAACGAAAATATCTCATGCACTTGCACGTCCGCTGGAAAGGGCACTGTTGCATTATTCGGGGTACATTGCTCGAACATGTCGAATCAAGCCAAGAGAGTCTGCTAATAGAGAAGTCACTCACTTGTTAACCCAATGCAGAAGTTGCTCGTCGTGCTGGCGGGTGAAGTTCGCGTTGTCCTCCCAAGGGTACTGAGCGTCGGTGCTGGTCTCGTCCGCGTACACGCCCAAGTCCGCCAGTCTCTTGCGCACGTCCGCTAAGAACGGCATCGGGATTGGCGCGCGACGTATCAACGCGTCGGCCGTTCGGATGCAGAGGCAGTAGCGCTTGAACCACGTCCAGCGCGCGGATTCCGGGCCGCTGCACACGCGCGTGTCTATTCGTAAGCCGCACGCTAGCCAGGCTAGTTCCTGTTGAGAAATTAATATAATAGTGATTGATATTTGTTACCTTATCAACATTCCCATAAAAGTTAAAATTAAAACACCGGTCAGCCAAGACAGTCTATAAGACTCGGCATGCTTGTTTTCTGCTTTTAATATTAATGCATGCATGAATACTTCTTTCTTGTTTAAGCAGCAAATGGGCGAACTTTAAGAATTTTATGAAGAATACGCGTCAACGTAGCTGTGCCTGTGTGGATAGTGGCGCTAACATTATACTGATGAGTTTTTGGGTAAAATTAGAGCTATAGTAAAAAAAGGTCTTTACAATAACAACAGTAAAGAAAGAAAACTATCTCATTCTGCAAAGCTTATGAACATATTTAAAATAATATTGGTACTGCTATATTGTTTGAAATACTTTTTAAAAATATCAACAGTAGCTAAATACTACAAATTATGATGAACATTCTTGATAGCACACTATGAGCTAGCTAGCTAAAAAGCAATTTCTTCAAAACCGCGGAGCCGGCGCACGCACCAGACGCGCCCACGCCAGGCTACACAACACACACACTACGTACGGTGAGGTAGCGCGTATGCATCAGGTGCGTCTGTGTGCGCAGCGCGGGCTCCTCGTGCTCGTACTGCGCGTGCAGCAGCCGCGGCAGGTGCTGCAGCGCAGGCGGCGGCGCGGGCACGCACGCGCCCGAGAGGCCGCAGACCACGCCGCGGAGCCGGCGCACGCACCACACGCGCCCACGCCAGGCTAAACGAAAAAAGAATGATAAAATTTCTGAAATAAAAGATTATCATCTGATGTCATCTGTCTACACACCGCCTAGACCAGGGTGTTCAGGGTTACTCGTATTTGTTTGCGTAATATAAGGTTGGGGAAAAAGTCTTTTCGCATATTTTCATACATACTATGAACTAGTAACAAAATCTCTTTGGCTATACTATTTGTATCTGGCTGGTTTTGGTATCATTAAAAGATTAAATTTTAAAGAAGATAATTCCGAATTCAAATTAGGAAAATGTGTGATTTTCATTTGTTTTTCTTACTGTCAAGATGAATGAATCTAATGAAGAAATATGATAAATTTAAAATTTTACTACAAAAAAGGTAAAAATGCAACGCAAGCCGCGAAAAAATTTGCGATGTTTATGGACCTAGTCAAAAAATAAAGAGTTTACAGAAGGACCGCTCTCGCCTTTTTCCCAAAACTTGCCTGATCGCCCAGGGTTGCTACTATATTCGCCCGATAAGCGCGATTTAACAAAACTCAAAAATAAATAAAGTGAAAAATTGCACCAAGATTGACAAAACCAAAAATGTAAAAAAGGGGCCAAGGTCAAAAAGAGATGAGATGGGTATAAATAAAAATATTATATTATAAGAAGTCATTTACCTACAGAAGGCGGCTGCTAATTCAACCAGGCTTCCGGTGCAACCTGCGAACCTAATGGGCTTGATCATACAGTTCTTACTCCCTATACCAGTAGGGAACACCATGAGCGTCGTCACCTGTCGGCGGCGACGGCGGCGGTGGCAGTTGCGCGTGTCACGAAAAAAAAATACCTAAAAATACTGGTGTTTAACTAATGCATGGTTAAATAAGTTACGGAAAAAGTAAAAGCCCATTTCTACTGGGTTTGAATGTGTTACGAAATAAAATGTTTTACCTACCTATATACTTATACTACATAGTACCCACTAACTTGCAAAAGTTACCTGAGTTTTACTTACCTATCAAAATCATTTGGTAATTTAAAAAACGTGTAATCACAAATTCGTGTAGTGTTCATACAGCCAAATACACTGCCATAGAAATATCTGCGCGAAACCATTTTTGATCATTCAACTATACCTAATATATCTGACGTACAAATAATATCTTAATGTTTTTGACAGTGCGACTGACCGCGACACTGAAACTCACTGACTTCACCTGTAAACTCACGTCTCTGTGGGCGTGTGTCAAAAATGGCGCGTTGTTCTAAGCGGGCTGTCTGTCATAGCACCGCGCATGCCTAATTTGTGACCTAGTGCAGTGTCTGTAAAAGTAGCACAAATTTGGTGAAAACGCTTAAACCAAATCCGGAAATTTTGATGTTGAGCTCACTAAAAGAAACCTATACTATTTTCACTTTATGATGATTTGCCTGGCAGTTCTCATTGTTCCGTGTCACGCATACTATTTCAAACTCAATGAAAAGAAACTGGCAAAAGAAAATTGTCTTTTCGAATCTTATCAAGTAAATTATTGTTATTATTATTAACTGTTAATAAATGAAGTTAATAAAATACAATGAATATATCTTTACAGCGCCTGATGCGTAAAAAGGAACGCCATTCAATAGTGTATTACTACTGAATCGACAAAAAATCGATGAATAGAAGAGACTATTTTGTAATCACGTCATTCGCATCAGGACGAGTGCGTCTGCCTCATGTGCTATTTTTTAACTATTATTTTCGAGATACCGCGTTTTATTCAATAATTTATTAGCCATAACCCGTTTATTAAGAATTTATTTAAAAATTAAAAATCGGTTAATCCGATTCCAATTCCTTCTCCAACCAGTGGCGTGCATTGCTTTTCAGAATTGGTAGGCACTAAAGGCCGCGTGGGACACCACATCTACACGATTTTGCCCAAAAGATATCATAGCCATGCATGCCTGAATATGTTTTTCTGATTGGTTATATTTTTTTGCAAGATTTGTAAAATTGTTCAAGTCAGCGTAACCAGTATCATTCCAGACAGTTTTTGCTGTGGAAAACAGAAGACACGGTAAACAGAATAACAAATTTGAATGGCAACAGCCAGTTAACCATGTGAATAGTGAATAACCAGTATTTTATAGATACTTCACATTAAAATGCCTAACGAATTTACCTTTTTCTTGCGTTAAATTTAGATTTGGTGTCGGTCTTGGAAATGCAACATTTTTTACTTCATCGACATGAAAACGATCCGAAAGGATTTGACCGCAATTTATTGAAGCAAAGCGATTGATCGCCACACTCTAAGCAGTGTAGGTTATCCATTACACTCATTCATACACAGTAACATGAACAGCAATTAATTCTAACTTAGCCACACTAAAATAACTACAACAAACAAACAACACGTAAAAAAATGGCGCGCGCTTTCCCGAAACAAAACAAATCAGCGCGAGCGAACGGCCATTGCGCTACCTATACTCTCTCCTTGTCGCACCCCCGCGCAGTAAATTAACTATTGCTTTCTTGCTTCACACGACCAAATTACAGACATAACATTTCTGACATTCACATTCGGCCGGTTATTTGAGTAAGCATGCCTACTTAAGGGTGATAAATTGCGAAGGTCGAACGTCATAGCATTACGCGTGGGAAGTACGTCATTTTTATTTTGTCGTATTAATTTGACGAGGAATTATTAATGCCAATGATAGTAAATTCTATAGGAATCGAGTAGGCCGTCGGGTGACTGCCTACTGGTCGCGCACCCCGCGTTTTTTATGAAGGAAGTTTCTGTTTCTGATTCTGATTCTGTTATAATAAAAATTAAGTGTGATAAATAGTGATAATTTAGTGAGCTTAAAATAAGTATTGCGGGGCACAGATACTAAAATTTAATGGTGATTTTTTCGATTTTGCGAGGTAGGCACTGCTTATATGCCTATATGCAATGCACGCCACTGTCTCCAACTCGATTAAATTACATTCGTTACATCACTATTTATTGACAATTATGACCTGTCAGGAATATCATACGGCGAAAGTAGTTTAATGAACCGTATACTCATTTGTGATTCAAACCGAACCATTTTTGAAGAAGCTGATAA
Organism: Udea olivalis; assembly: GCA_947369235.1. Taxonomy (NCBI): domain Eukaryota; kingdom Metazoa; phylum Arthropoda; class Insecta; order Lepidoptera; family Crambidae; genus Udea; species Udea olivalis. The sequence goes on from OX376342.1 coordinate 6,189,421, forward strand.
CTGGTGATGAAAAGTGGATCACGTATGACAAGAACGTGCGAAAAAGGTCGTAATCAAAGGCCGTCCAGGCTTCACAGACTGTGGCTAAACCCGGGTTAACTCGCAACAAGGTGATGCTGTGTGTGTGGTGGGATTGGAAGGGCATTATTCATTATGAGCTGTTACCACCAGGCAGGACCATCTGATTCTGAACTCTACTGCGAACAACTGATGAGATTAAAGCAAGAAGTTGAGAGAAAGCGGCCGGCTGTTTCGGTCTCTTCAGAATTCCTTAGGCAGTGTCAGGTTAACATTACGAGAGGACTGCCAAAACCACTTGTCGCGGTATTTTGATCAGAAGCCTCAAAATTCCTATAACAATGGTATCATGTCCCTACCTACAAGATGGCAAAAAGTAATCAAACAAAATGGCATCTACATACTTTAGTTAAATGTAAATAAACTATAATAAAAAATGTTTTGAATTTTCTTAAAAAATGCGAAGAAACTTTTTTCCCAACCTATTATAACGACCGCGATTTGATTTACTGGTTCCCGGCAACATGAGAGTTGACTCGAGTCTGTACTCGATTGACTAGCGCTCGACTCACTTTGAACTAAATCGAAAACATAATCGAGATTATAAATGTAAGAAGAATCCCGGTCTCGAATTTTTAACAACACTATGGTTCTTCTGTTAATGAATATAAGGGAAGTAACAAGCATTGTGCATGGTACGGTACGGTCATAAAGCCCAAGTATTCTTGCCGCTTTGCATGCTCGTACCTTTGCGTAAGAATTCTTTTATTTTTCCGCGTGTGAACATACGACATACAAAAAGTAAATCCAGTAGATTTACAAATGATTGCAGCAGAGTCCAAGTTCAGCGTGTGCTTCATCACTTTGTTCAGTGTTTAATAATAATTGACTTGTTAAAAAGTATTGAACTAGGTTAAACAAACAATGTTTTAGAAGAACAAGAAATTTTGACTTACACAATGTCGGCATCTGAGCGCAAATAGCCAGTGCTTGAGCTAAACGGGGAGCGAGTTGATGATCGTTAGAGATGGTCGCAAGCAGAGGACCGTCCAACAATCGCCACGCCAACTCAACCGAAGGGCTGGAGAGCACGTAGCGGTCTGATCCACTTTCCTATAAAAGAGTCGGCTATAAAATATGTCCAAAGAACTAATTCTAAATATAATTTATTTGTTTTTAAGTTTTACTTACCGTGGGGGAGTGAGACGGTATTATAGGATGTGCGGTGAACCTCCATCCCCATCCGTTGACTGATCCGTCACTTGTGAATCGCCAACGTAATTCATCACCTAACAAAATAAAGACCGTTACTAAAATCAATCACGTATAACACTCATAGTTCTTGGGAAAAACAGTTTTAAACAATCAAAATACCTTACGCACTCACTCACTTAACTAGCGCTAAAAATTAAGAAATTGAAGGTTTTTAGCTCAAACGAGCCTTGTTTTCTTTTACATCGAATATCACTAGTTCTATGACATGTATCGCTTATTTGTCATACTGAAAATCACTACTGACGAATTTGGCCCTCTAGTAAATTAAAAAGGCTTTTAGTATATGTTTTATGTATTATTTGAAAAAGGACACTATGATGAAAATACTTACCCACTACGATGAGCTCCTGCGCCCAGTCAGCGGGTTCACGGCCGGATCGCGTAGCCAGTACGCGCCCGGTCGCGTCCGATATCGTCAACGGATCGTTGCGTCGCTCTGTAGAACAACCTTGCTCGAATACCACTCGAAGAGATGACGCTCCAGGGATTTTGACAACGCCTGTATGATGGAGGTTTTCATAAGTGATGCAAGGACACTAGTATAAAACATTTAAAATAATTCGTTCGTTTGTACAACGAATTTGAAAAGGTGGTAGAGGCCATCCGATTTTAAGTTGTGCGTTTTCTTTTAGAGAATTAGAATTTTTTAAAACTTATCTGTGATTTTGAAATATCAACTCGGGGATGCAAATAAATAGTTATTACGAGTATAAGAAAGAATATGTAAGCCAAACCAGCTAATATAGAGTAAGATAAACACAAAGATCGATGATCCGAAAAAGGCCGCTGGCCCTAGAAAAAAGGCGTTTAAAGGACGGGGCGCAGGCGTTTAATTTGAATTCTTTGAAACTGTATAATCACTTAACACGTCGTCAGTCGACATAGTGGACAAAATAGAAACAGCAATACAATTTACCGCATCTGGTGCATCGACTGACGAGGTGTAAAGCGGTTTCTTTCGGTTCGTACCTGAGATGACAGTGTCATCTGCATAAGGGTGCGGGCTGTCAACGGTTACAGGCTGGGGAGGCGCGCGACCCCCGCCGGCTGCTGCCTCTTCCAGCTCGCACACGCACACTTCCACAACCATGTCTGCTACTGCCGGCTTGCTGGCACATAATGCTACATAGGACAAAACAGGATGAGTAACAGTACTATCGTACATACAGAAAGATCACTCCTCGAACGAAAGTCGAGGTCAAGTTTAACAAAAATAACGATTCTTAAAACTTAAAACCTGCTTACGCGTGAAATCGAAAGTTATGTGGCACGAGCGTTCATACCCAGTTTAGTCAGTCACATTTTAAAAACCGGTCACAAGCAGTCATAAATGAGATTAGTCTCTTAGCGTGCTATCGTCTTTGATAAAACGTCAAACTTAGTTTCTCGTCACTAAAATAATCAAGAATCTACCCAGCTTGAATTTCGGTAGGTTGAGTGGCCTTGATTCAAAATATAACTATACGTACCCATAAGAACATCAGTGATGATTGTGACTGCATTGTTGGCGTCGGGTATTCTTCCTGCTGCGGCTAGCTTTAGTAAATCTACCAGCGCTCTAGCATCGGATTCGCCCAACTGCGACGTGAATTCATCCAACACCATCTGCAAAAAATGCAAACCATATTATTTTTAAAAAATCGGTTCGACCAACTTATGCTGCGTTTATAAAATAAACAACATACCATCGCGACTTTATCCAAAACGGGGTAGTCAGAGGCAAGTGACTGTGTCGTCATGATGAACGAAACACTCAGAAGCCCACTTTTCACCAATGGTATTAGAACCCAACGTGGTAGGTAGTGAGCCTTCCGCCGTTATGCGGGTTGCTTTGGTTTTTATCGATGTTTTCCATCACCGGAGAGAATAAGTCGGATATTTAACAATGAACACAAAGATTTTGGTTCTGGCCAGATTTGAACTAGGGACCACACGATCCACGATCTGAGTTCGGTTGCTGAACCACTAGGCCACGACGCTCTCCTAAAATAAATACAAGACATAATGGTTTACCTTAGGAGCCTCTGCTTGCTGCACCGTCATCGTAGCGGCGGCGACAGACACAGCACTGGAAGACATGACGGCTGAATGGCGAGATGATATCGAACCACTCAACGGGCTACTTGCTCCACTCTACAAAATAAAGCTATATTTGAACAAAAAATCAAGGAGCAGGGCTATTACGAACGAAAATTAAAAGTTGGGAAACTCTTTGAATAGAAAATAAATCCGAATTTCTATTGTCTATAGTTAATATTAAACCAGGAGTCCATCACGCCATCCGATATAAAAATGTGAGGTTTACGTTACCGGTAAAGTCGCTCTATCAGCCGGTGCCTCGCCGCCGCCCGTGCGCGCGTCGTTCTCTACGTCTTCATCTTCAGTATCGATGACGACGGGTGCTGGAGTCACAGTGGAACAAGCCTCGTGAGCGCGTAGGGCTTCCACAAGAAGACATCGGGCCTGAACACAGAACACATCTTTATTTAAATGCTATCTTAAATAAAGTTGGTCCCTGTTAAATGGTTACTAAGCTCTTCACAATATAAAAGGCCCGTTTTGACATTTGTCTTCACGACGTAACTAGTGATGTACCTATACGACTCGGTACTCGATGCTCACGATAAATCGATTCAAGTTTGCATGAGTATTTGATCGATTTGAATTTGTATTGTAAAGTCCATTGGATTAAAGTTCTGATTAGAAAATTTACTTTGACTTTGATATTGTAGGTATTTTGAAATGATACAATGTAACGAAAGGTCAATTTTATTTCATTCAATATTCTTGTTACAATCGTTCACTCAATCATAAAAAAAACGAAAAAAGTGAATCTTCAGTCAATCATTTTCTTCAATGATGAGCCAAAATTGTCTGTCGTCAGGGACGTTCAGGGATGCTAATCCTTACTACCTTTCCGGTAGTTATGGCAAGGTATACGGGTATGCGACCCCGGCCTCCCGAGCTTTTACTGTCTCACCCCAATCCTTTCGAGACATTAATATCCTTTGTTCCCCACTTCCTACCCCGGTCTTTATGTCCTTTCTCAGTTACCAATCCCCTTCCTTTTCCTAACTATCCTATCCCTTCCGCCAATCCAAGGCCTGCCGTACCGATGGATGCGTGGCTAGGGGCAAGCTTAGTCACAAGCGGCCAAACTGCCCTGGGACCAGGCGAACCCAGATCAAGGCTAGCCTTATCCTGGCATGCGGGGCTCTGCTGGGACCGACAAATTATTTCCCTTGCTACTCGTGGGAACGCAATGAATCGTAACAAACCAATTCATGACGGCGGCGGTGTGGTTCGCAACCCATCACGTCTCGTTCCACACGGGAGCGAAAAGCGGCCCACGGAGAGCCGCTTCGCTACGGTGAATGTGAGAGGAGGAATGAGTGATAAAATAGATGAGGTATGTCAGTTGATGGGTGAAAGGCATATTGATGTTCTGTGTGTGAATGAGACTAAGCGGAAGGGGTGTGACATCTCGATCCATGAACCCTACACGGCGTACTGGTCTGGCGTGCCAGCCAATAACCGAGGTTGTCAAGGGGTAGGCCTTATTTTCTCCGCGCGAATGACTGAATGTGTAAGTGAGTATGAGTGCGTCAGCCCGAGACTTCTCTGGTTACGGCTAAAAGTTGGACTGACTCGAATTTTTATCCTTGGTGTATATGCACCGACAGATTGGAGTGCTAGTCGGTGTTCAAAAGCCCAAAAAGAAGTAGAGGAGTTTTGGGAGAGTATGAGAGAAACCCTACGCAAATGCAAGCAGAATGAACGAGTAATTATGTTAGGTGACTTCAATGGGTGGGTAGGTAGAAAACGAGAAGGATATGAAAGGTTTCTTGGCTTGTATGGTGACGATAGAGTGAATGAGAATGGGAAAAGTTTGTTAGAGATCTGCGTGGAGTGCAATCTATGTGTAACAAATACAATGTTTGAACACAAAAAGATTCACATGTATACAAGGGAAGAGGGTGTGTCGAGAAGTATGATTGACTTTGTGATAGTGGACGAACGACTGAGAAGGAATATTGTGGACACCCGAGCATACCGCGGGGCTGTAAAGTAAAGTAAAAGTAAAAAGACGTTTATTTCAGTAATCTAATATACAGAGCATTGATGAGACTTCCCATTGAGTAATCAGAAGATACTCGTGTTGGGAATGACTCGCTTCTTCCCTTAACAATTACAAAAGATTACTATTCTATGACTAAATAATTAAAAATTAAAGACTATCTGTGTGAATGAGTATGTTTGGTTAAGTGTGTGTATGAGAGTGAAAGTGTGTGTGAGTGTGTGTGTGTATACATGTATATGAAAGCGCTTGCATGAGAGAGAAAGAGTGTACACTGTTATTACAGATATATATTATTGCAGAACTATTCTAGTCACTGGCTAGGTTATTCTGGACAAAAGTATTTCAACTTCGTCATAAGTTAGGGATACCAACCGATGCATTACAGATTTTTTACACGTATATGTTGGCATAGGATATATTTTAAGAATTCTATTCAGTTTGTTGTAAATAAAAGCTGAATGAGATGGGTACTGTCTTTGAGCAAATGCGGTATGAACAAGGGGTGAGGGGGCAACAATGTCGTTTCGCCTCTTTCTTTGTAGGGAGTCATTAAACGGCAAAGATTTATGCCGCTTTACGATTATGTTAAGCACATATAATTTTCGAATGGAGAGAAGTTTACTAGAAAGATATAGGGCATCCGTAGAGAATCTTCGTGATCTAAAATACATGACCTTTATTAGAGATCTATGGGCCCGTTCAAGATTTAAAAATTCGGTCTTATTAGCCCCTCCCCAAATGGGAATACAGTAAGTTATTATAGATTGAGCTAAAGCAATATAGATTTTATTCAGAAGAGAGCTAGTCATAACTAATCTTAACGACTTAAAAACCCAGATTAGCTTTCTTATTCGATTTGCAACCGATTCTAACTGCGGGTACCAGCTAAGCCTCCGATCAATAATAATTCCGAGATATTTCGTTTGGCACACTTTATCTATTACAGGACAGTCACACAGAGAAAGTTCAGGATATGCGCAGCTGTGGATTTTGATACATAAGTTGTCACATGGCTGAGATGACGTATAGGGAGCAAAGCACATGTAATTTGTCTTTTGAACGTTCAGAGTCAGAAGGTTGTCTCTCAGCCACTTTGATATGCGCACCATACCAAGCGCAGCCAACTCATGAGCAGTTTTCCAAGTTTTAGCAGTGAACACAATAGCCGTGTCATCAGCGTAGGAGAGTATTCTTCCACCAACTTCCTTTAAGTTGCATAATTGATTAATGTAGATCAGGAATAAAGTCGGGCCAAGGACACTCCCCTGTGGGACACCAAATTTAACTGCTTTTTTATCACTGATGTAGCTGCCTATCTTCACGGCCTGAGTTCTGTCATGTAGGTAGCTAGTAAGGAGAGAAAGTGCATTGCCTCTGATCCCTATGTGCTCCAACCTGTTCACAAGGACTGGAACAGAAACCGTGTCAAACGCCTTTTTGAGGTCTAGAAATATCGTAAGGCATTTGTTTCCTCTGTCAACCTCTTCAGTTATAGTAGTTTGTACAAGTTTGCAGTTTTAGCATAGCATGGTCCAGGCAGGAGTCACCTCGAGTAGGAAAGCTGTGGCAGGGCAGGAGGCAATGCTGAGATAAGGTGTTTAGGTAGCTGTGCCGATTATTACGTTCGTATGATTTTTCTTTAGGTGACCTGATCAAATCTATATTGATGTCGCCAATAACTAGAATATTCCTAAACTGCGAGATGGTTTCTAGGTAGATATTAAGAGAGTCAATAAAGCCTTCAGCAACAAGGTGCGATGGAGATCGGTAGATTGCGACAAGAATATAATTAGCGATAACAATCTGAAGACCGGTTGCACAGCTTAAACCAAGTTCTGTGACTTTAGCTTGATGGTGGTTTTTAATATAAACTACAACGCCATCATTTTGATTCAACACATTACATGTCTTGTAGGAGGTATAATTATTTAATATTGGCAAGTGCTTGTTAGAATCCAATCTGCATTCAGTCAAAATCATAATATCAACTTCACAATTCAGCAGTGACAATGTCACCTGCAGATCGTCTAGATTTTTAAAAATACTCCTGATGTTTTGGGTGATAACAATTAAATTATTATATGTACTGAGCGAAACATGTTGTTGCAAGTCTTGTATGTTACAATTGAAAGAATCAGCTAGTTGCAAAGAGTCTAACTCCTGGATTGATTGAATGTTGCTATCCATGAGAGTTTGTTGTATACCTCAAGTCAATACTAACAGGTGAAATTTGTATGGTATGTGTGAAAATAATACGTGTGTATAGGTACATATTTGTAAGTGTATTAAAGGTCAAAAATGTGGCAGCAATTATTTTGTAACTACTTTTAAATATTCTACATGAAGTATGTGAATGATTGTACAAGCCAGAGGTGTGAGTGTTTTTGTGATTGTTTTTTAGTTTAGGTATTGGGTTGGTTGCTATAAGTATGAAGGCACCTCCACACAATATCGATAGCAGCGCCACCAATGGGCGATAGTATAAACTAACGATTGAACGAACACCAAGCACTGGATAGGCGGCCATCTTGTGACAGAGACAGTTTGGTTTAAGTGTTGGTGAAGTGCGCACGCGTTCACGTGCTTGGTGGACGTTAATTTTGAATCCACTATAATCTTGCTGATCTTTATTAATTCCTTATAACTTTTGATTGTGATTTGTTGAATAATTAGTGCTGTGAGTAGTAAATCCGTTATTTTATTAAAATACCATCTCCTAGCCCGACAATCCACGCCTATATCTCAGAATGGACCATCCTGATATGGGCCACGTGCCTTAATCAGAAGTGGGATGCGAAGGGCTTAACAATTCAGAGGAGATTATTGACAATAATTTAAACCAAGAAAATCCGAATATCAGTGTGAATACATCCGCTTTTCTGACGGGAATGGAGTCACGCGATTGTTAGCTGCAACACAAAACCCACCAACGCAGCACAATGCGACTCAACTTATAAAATTCGACCCTGACGATGTCGAAGCGGATATAGAAGGTTGGTGTAGAATTACTGAAATTATTGTGACTAGCCGAAAATTATCTGGGCCTGAGCTTCTTCTTGCTATGATCCATTCGCTAAAGGGCCGCGCCGCTTCATGTCTTACCAAGCTGAAGACTTCGGATATGGAATGGCCTTTAATTAAAGATATGCTTATTGCCAGATTTGGAAAGCCTATGCTAATGCAAGACTATTTTGATAACGTCATGAAATTTGAAATCAGCGCTCAGGAGACAGCATCAGATGCGGCTATACGTTTGTGGAACCTCATCGAACGCATACCAAAAGTAGAGATGGCCGAGGAAGTTATAACTGGATTTGTGGTGTCTGTCCTCAGTCAACGTAGCTCGCTCATAAGAAGAGAACTAAATTCATACGCGGTAACTACGAAAGCCCAGTTGTGCCGAGCCCTTAATGGAGTGTCGTTAAAGCGACGTCATGAAGAAAACGACGATCATGCTTCAAGCGCAAAAAAAACACGAATACTCAGTGAAGCACGGTTTAATAGAACCTGTCATTACTGCGGTAGCCGTGGACACAAGATAGAAGATTGTCGTAAACGCCAGAATAACGCATCAAGACCGAGGGGGCCTGAAGCAGAGAAGACAATCACATGTTACACGTGTTTGAAGCCAGGACACATAAGCACGAGCTGTCCGAATAATAAGACCGAAAAGGAACAACCGGCTTGGAAGGAAGTTAATATCTGCGAGCGCAGACTGGCGAAAGGTATTCTGTCAACGTCGACTGGTAAGACAATTTCGTTTCTATTTGATAGTGGTTCGGCGTGTTCTTTGATCAAGGATACTTTAGCCAATGAATTTCTTGGTTCTGTACGCAATAACACTGTTTTTTGACAGGCATCAGTGGAGAAGACATAAAATGCACTACCCAAATTCTTAGTTCTGTTCGAATTCAGGGCATTCAAGTCAATTTATTATTTCATGTAGTTAGTGAATTTATTTTAACAGAATCCGTTATTATAGGGAGGGATGTTTTAGATCATGGGTTGCATGTTGAAATTGATAGCGATTCGATAAAATTTTCTCATCGAAAATGTATTAACACTTGTCGCACGGCTAACACTTTTGATTTTAGTTCAATTGACACTGATTTAGAAGGTGACGAGAAAGAACAGTTGTTGGCTATATTGCGTAAGTACAGTGAGTACTTCATAGATGGAGTACCTACTCGCCGCGTCTCTACAGGTGAGTTAAAAATTGATCTCATCGACCCGCATAAAACAGTTCAGAGGTGACCCTACCGACTTTCCCCAACAGAAATCAATCAATCAATTGTTCGTGATAAAATTCAGTCACTTTTAGATGCCAATGTAATCCGTGAGAGCTCATCTCCTTTCGCTAGCCCTTTATATCCCCTAACGAAACTAAAAGGACCCATTACATGGACCCCCGTACACGCAGAAGCACATAGAAAAATTGTCGAGATTCTTTCATCAGAGCCAGGGCTAACCATTTTTAATTCCGATCTACCAGTTGAATTGCACACAGATGCCAGTTCTGAAGGCTTTGGAGCTATTTTGATTCAGAGAATTGACAACGTGCCGCATGTGGTCGCATATTTCAGTCGCCGCACGACTGAAGTTGAATCCAGATATCATTCGTATGAGTTGGAAACTCTGGCGGTTGTGCGTGCGGTTGAAAACTTCCGCCACTATCTTTATGGTCAACATTTCACGGTATATACTGACTGCAACTCCTTAACGGCCTCTAAAGGTAAAAACGATTTGTCACCCCGTGTCCATAGGTGGTGGGCCTAGGACTAGGCTTTAGACTTTGACATCTTATATGAGGACGGCCGCAGCATGAGGCATGCCGACTTTTTATCTAGGAATGCATTACCTTCATCTAGGGACACCTTTGAGGTAGAGGACACTAACCAAATAGAATCTCGCAAATCAATAAATTTTGTTGAACTGCACAACAGTTGGGTTCAGGTGAAGCAGAAAAGAGACCCCAAAATCCAAAGCTTGTGAGACAACATGAAAATGGTGAGTTACCTAAAACAATTGCACACACTTACGATGTCAGAGATGGTATTCTCTACCGCAAGGTACAGCGGAATAATATGAGCAGTTGGCTCCCTATAGTTCCTCGTTCATTGGTGTGGCCCCTTATAAATCATGTGCATAGTGAGATTAAACATCTTGGTTTTGAAAAAACGCTTCCTAGAATATACGAGCAATTCTGGTTCCCTCAAATGTCGAAAAATGTCCGTAGATTCATTGATTCGTGTATAGTATGCAAAGCATCTAAAGGCCCATCAGGCGCGCAGCAGGTCAAGTTACACCCAATCCCCAAGGTTGCTACTCCGTGGCATACCATTCGCATTGACATAACAGGCAAGCTCAGTGGCAAGAGTGACAGGAAAGAAAATGCTTCTGTCATCATAGACGCATTTACAAAATATGTCCTATTAGAGTACACTCAATCTCTAGATGCAGCCTGTGCAGTAGAAGCTTTAAAGAAGGCTGTATGCCTCTTGGCGCTCCTAAAAGGATCATATCTGATCAAGGTAGATGCTATATTAGTGCTGATTTCAAGCAGTTCTGTAGCGCACACAATATCGAGCTTCATCTCATTGCAACTGGTTCTGCCAAAGCAAATGGCCAGGTAGAAAGAGTCATGCGTACCCTTAAAAATCTACTTACAATTATCGAGAATGACGTTAATAAGGTTTTGAGGGATGAACTGGACGAAGTCCAGTTGGCCTTAAATAGCATTAGGTCCAGAGTTACGGGCTTTGCGCCAACTGAGCTAATGTTCGGAGTACGTGCGCAATCTTTGGGTATATCCCAAATCTCTCCCAACGGGGACACTGGCCCGAGCAAATCTAGAGGCCATTAGAAGTGAAGCTTCTGCTGATATTCAAAAGGCAGCTAATTCCCAAGAACAGCTCTTCAATCAAGGTAAAGCTGCAATAAAACCATTTGAACAGGGTGATTACGTCTGTATCAAAAATAGTGAACGTAACTAGACCAAGCTCGCCAAAAAGTTCAAAGGGCCATTCGTTATTACAAAGGTTCTAGATAATGACCGGTATGAACTTAAGGGTATTAATAAGTCTAGTCGCGTTTATAAGTACTCCCACGAAAATTTGCGTTCAGTGCCTAGAGGTTTTGAAGGTCTGGTAGAAGTATCCTCATCCTTGCTCAACGACGAGGAGTCAGTGGAAACGAGATTGATCAGATAGTCTTCCGACACAGACAGTGATATAGCTTCCATTGCTAGCGTATACACTAGGGCTTCCAAATACCGGATATTTTCAATACCGGTATCAATACCGGATTTTTTTTCGAATCCGGTATTAATACCGGTATTACGGTATTGAGGTGAAAATTTATAATTATTATTGAAAATGCGTTTTTTGAAAGATAAAGCTGAAATAGTAACAGCTTTAATTGAAAATGAACTTTGATAAATATATAAAGCATAATTATATTAATTAAATTTGTTTTATGCGTTTATAGTTTCTACAAAAAAAAGCAACTTCCTATAAAAATTGTCTTATTTTATAGTAACTAGGTAAATCTCAAAATTAAAACTATGTTACCTTTTTACAATTATTACTGATCTATTACTTTTTTTAAGAAACTGACACCGGAATCATCAAATAGTGTAAGGGGTAAACCAGGGTTTTATCTAGATTGCCAAGAAACTACTTGTTTTCGATATTGTTCTGTAACTATCGCACAACATCTGATATTAATATCTGCTTTTAGGCTATAATATCATAGTGGCATACCCCTTAAGGTAACAAACTCAATTTATTTTGCCTTAAGACTACTAAAATTTTATTTTAAAATTGAGAAAATTATCGTAAGTATCATGAAGGTATATAAACGACACTTAAAAAACGTGTGTGATTTTACCAGTGCAAACAAATAGTATTTAGAACCGTATTCCTATGATATATTTTTTGTTCATACTGATGTACTTAGGGAAAAGCAATAACTAATAGCTTTGTTTCAAATCAAATCAAATCAAATACTTTATTTGCTATCTTTCATTCTGCTGCACAAGGTATAACAGCTGAATTGATAACAGTACCCCCCAATTTTCTATGAAAAACAAAAGTAGTATTTTTACTTATCAAAATGTTTACTACTAACCGAAACACCTACCCGTTATATTACAATAATTTTAGCAATCTGTGTGTGCTCGCTATGTTTAATTGTTATTTTGTAAAAATGTGCAATATTTTACTCAGGAAGTGAATTAGTGTAATTCTTAATGAGAAATTAAGTTCTTAAACCAGAAACACTATCAAAAGTCGTAGTCATTAAATTAATTCCTTAGTTATTGTTCAGACAAAAAAACAACGTTTGAAAGTTTTTGTCAAATTGTCAGCCTCACGCCTCAAAATAAATCATTTGTTTTAAACCTTAATTCATCAATTAGGATTTATAATTATGATCGATTATGGCCTATTAAAAGGACAAATGCCACAAACAACGTATCTATACTAATATCATGAAGAGTTTCATTTGAGAGATTTAATTTTTGTTTGTAATTTGTGTTCTGAAACTACTATTTTAAAAAATTCATTCACCAATATAAAGCTACATTATCAACCAGTGACATAGGCTAATTTTTTATTTAGGCTATATTTTGACGGAAGAAACAGCCTACGGCGAAGCCGCTGACGAACAGCTAGTTTTAAAATAAAGTAAGATACAATTTTGTAGAATTTTAGTCGAATGTACCCTTCCATTACATCGAAGGAACGCAATAACTGCGACTTTCGTCGCGTCCGTTAAACAACTATCATTGGAAAAAAGGGTGCAGATTTGTCAAAAATAAGGGACATTTTGCAGTTTATATGTGACAATTCTAAGCATCCCTATTTACGGTATTAAAACCGGTATTGGATTTCAAAACCGGTATTGAGAAAAGGCAAAAAAAACGCCAAATACCGGTATTGAGCAATACCGGGATTCCGGTATTGGAAGCCCTAGTATACACTCTAACAGCCAATTCTGAAACTCTCACAGCTTCGTCCGAAGGCGATCATCACGTTGTTGCTGTGGAAAACGCTCTAGTACATCGAAGTAAGTCACTTTAATTGCAACATCAAGCATGCCTAACGAATCGGACTTTGATCGCATTATCTTTTCTCAAGCAAGGTAGTAGTTATTAGAACCTTGTAGGCAGCCACATATTGTAATTGTTAAACTGGTTAGAGAAACCTCGTATGTTGGTACTCAGTGTAGTAACTGGTCGAAGGGGCCTCGCACGCCCGGACCACGGATTGGTAACTGGTCGAAGGGGCCTCGCATGCCCGGGCCACGGATTGGTAACTGGTCGAAGGGGGCCTCGCACGCCCGGGCCACTGATTGGTAACTGGTCGAAGGGGCCTCGCATGCCCGGGCCACGGATTGGTAACTGGTCGAAGGGGCCTCGCACGCCCGGGCCACTGATTGGTAACTGGTCGAAGGGGCCTCGCACGCCCGGGCCACGGTTTTGTATCTGGTCGAAGGGGCCTCGCACGCCCGGGCCACGGTCTGGTATCTGGTCGGAGGGGCCTAGCAAGCCCGGGCCACTGTTAGCTAACTGGTTGAAGGGGCCACGCACGCCCGGGCCATGTTAGCTAGCTTACCTTATCTCACCCTTGTCAGGAATGACCGAACGCATCATAATGTATGTCGTTATCTATTCCGCAGGTGAAGAGCAATAACGGAAGATACACGAGCTGACTCGCACGAGGACGTGCGACTGTCAGGATTGGCCGTGAAGGCACCTCCACACAATATCGATAGCAGCGCCACCAATGGGCGATAGTATAAACTAACGATTGAACGAACACCAAGCACTGGATAGGCGGCCATCTTGTGACAGAGACAGTTTGGTTTGAGTGTTGGTGAAGTGCGCACGCGTTCACGTGCTTGGTGGACGTTAATTTTGAATCCACTATAATCTTGCTGATCTTTATTAATTCCTTATAACTTTTGATTGTGATTTGTTGAATAATTAGTGCTGTGAGTAGTAAATCCGTTATTTTATTAAAATACCATCTCCTAGCCCGACAATCCACGCCTATATCTCAGAATGGACCATCCTGATATGGGTCACGTGCCTTTAAGTATTTGTAAAGTTAAGTAGCAAAACAATGTAACTATGTACATAATATGTTGTGACAGATGTGTGACATACTTGAAAAACTTGTTTTTATATAATGTGACTACATAGTAAAAATGAACATAGAATCGAGAAATCAACTCGTATCTAAGTAAGATCAGTCAGGAGTTTTGCATAAGTAAGTGCACTTGAGATTCACTTTGAACGCAAATTATCTTAGATGAATCATCTTTACGTACAAAAATTCTTCCAAATGCAGTCCAGCAGTATTTATACTGTTTAGACTTGGCGAGGTCCCGGGCGAGGAAGAAAAGCCTTGCCCCTTTAGGGGTCAACTGCTTGGAAATAAATATAGGGGTGTCTTCATTCACAGTAAAACCTAGATGTTTTGCCCGGAGTTTATCTTTGTTCTTAATATTGAATTCTTTCGTCTTTTTTATAAGATCTGTTCTCAGGATTGTAGAACCAAAATCAACAATAATAGGGGGGTTTTTGTCCTTTTCGTTTCTACCCTTGAGTCTGAAAATGTCTTTGACATCTCGCGGGTCAATGTTGACATTTATTGTTTTTGATAAACACGAGACCATATTCATTAGGTCATCCCTGTTCTCGAGATTTTTACGCGGGACGTTTTTTATTTCAATACAAGTCTTCCGAGTAGATCTCTGTAAGTCCTCGATTTTATCCACAAGGATTGAGATGTATTCTCGATCTTTTTTCGCCTGTGACTCCAGCAGTTCGAACTTTTTCCGGAATTCTTCGTTTTGGGTGATTAGAAAAGAGACAGATTGTTCAATGTTAGTGTTTGTTACGTGAATTTCCTTTAAATTTTTAGTGATCACACCCAATTCCTTTTTCTGGTCATTAATTAAAGTCGACATGAATTCCTTCATTTCCTCTTTAAAGCAATGAAATTGCGAACAACAACAACAAACAAATACAGCCTTATACGTCCCACTGCTGGGCACAGGCCTCACCTCAACTATGAGGTGGTACGAGCCATACTCCAACACGCAGGCTCAGTGCGGATTGTTGGAGAGCTTGCGAAGGTGAAAGGTTTTCGTCTCGGGGTCGTTTGTTACGGTGGAAAATATAGCATGGTGGGGAGTTTTCATCCTCCTGAAGGTCCCTTGTCATGTTTATGGAGAGTTGAGGGTCCGATCCATAGGTAGCAGAGGTCTGCTGCCTTAAGCTAGGTAACGCAGACGCTTTGACAGGCGTTCTATTTACCGACTTTGTGACAAGGCGAGTTGTAGGCCTAAATGTTGTAGCGAGCCGACGGGTAATGTAAACGTTATCTCAATAGTGCAGTGAGTCACAGTGGGAGGAGCTTGAACCTTATTACGACGGGAGGTGTACCTGGTCGAAAGAGCCGACGCAATTGGTTGGTGGGCGGGGCTACGTCCGATGGTGGCGCAGGAGCAGGTGAATTTTGTATCTTCGTCGCAGGTGTAGTTGTCTTGCTCTCACACTGGTCTGAGGTCGCGCGCACGTATTATTCGACACGACCGTTCACTACGGCGTCCGAGGGAAAGAGGTATCGACACAGACCACTTCCTGGTGTTAACCCGAATAAGTGGTCTCTTCAATAGGTGGCGACACAGAGCTCCGGTGGGTACAGGTATTCTGGAACGAGTGAAAGTGGAGAAATTGCAAGAAAGAGATGTTGAAGACGAATATGTGAATGAGTTGCGTAAGAAGTTTGAAGATTCAGAAGAGGTGTGCGAGATTGAGGGGCTATGGGAGACTTTTAAGGAAGGATTAGTAAGTGTGGCTGTAAATATATGTGGAACTACAAGGAGAAGGAAAGGAAGCAAGAAGAAGAATGTATGGATGGACAAAAGTGTGCAGACAGCTGTAAATGAAAAGAAGAAAGCATGGGTAGACTGGTTAGCAATAAAAGCTAGTCAAAGAGTACACGAGGCAACGGATGGTGATGTGATGGAAGCTAAAACAGAATATAAAAGGTTGAAACGTATAGTAAAGGAGGTAGTACATAAAAAGAAAGAAGAACAAAAGGACGAATTTGACAGGAAGCTTACTGAAGACTTCCAGTCAAACATAAAGTTTTTCTGGAAGTCCGTACGAACTGCTAGGGGAGCATCTACAACATCAGATCTAGCAAAAATCAGAGGCAAGGATGGAAGTAGTTTGAAAGGTGAAGAATGTGTTTTAAGAAGATGGAAGGAGTATTTTGAAAGTTTGTTTGAAAGAGATGATGCATTGGCAGAAACAGCTGATGTCGTAATGGAAGTGAATGAAGAGGATAACCAGATTAGCATGGATGAGATTATGATAGCGATGAAAAGTATGAGAGCTGGTAAGGCTGCAGGGTACGATAGAGTGTCTGTCGAGATGCTGAAGGCAGGGCGAGGCATAGCGGCTAGTCAGTTGTACCGCCTTTTCAATATGTGTTGGAGGACCGGCAGAGTCCCGGGAGACTGGTGCAAAGCCGTGATCGTGCCGTTGTTCAAAGGGAAAGGGTCACAACAGGACTGCAAAAATTACCGCGGAATTAGCCTGCTCAGCGTTGTCGGCAAATTGTATGCAAAAGTGCTGATTAATAGGGTAGTGAATGAAACTGACCACAAGATATGGGATGCACAAGCGGGATTCAGAAGGGGAATGGGATGTACGGATCAGGTTTTTTCCTTACGGTGCATAGCTGAAAAGTTTTTGGCCAAAAGTCAAAAAGTCTACTGCATATTCGTGGATCTGGAAAAAGCCTATGATCGATCTATATCTGCGTATGGAGTGAGCAGTTGCCTGATACGAGCGCTGAAATCTCTCTACGAGGGTTCCAGTGCTTGTGTCAGAGTAGACGGGATGTACACTGACTGGTTTGATATCCATAAGGGTGTTAGACAGGGCTGTGTAGCGTCACCGTGGCTGTTCAACCTATTCATGGATAATTGTTTGACGGGTTTGAAAGATAGGAATTATGGTTTGAGAATGGATGGGTTACTCGTGAAATGTCTTCTCTACGCCGATGATCAGGTAATCCTTGCATCGTCGGCCGACGAGTTACAGGATATGGTAACGGCAATGAATGCGTCACTGGAAGAGAGAGGTATGAAAGTGAATGTGAGTAAAACCAAGACAATAGTGTTTGAAAGAGATGATAGTGTGACAGAATGTAAGATTTTTATTGGGGGTGAAAAGGTAGAGCAAGTGAAAGAATTTGTGTATCTGGGTACTATGTTTACGAGAAATGGAAGATATGAGGGTGACATTGAAAGGAGAGTGAATGCAGGTAATAGAGTGAACGGGGCGCTGCATGCTTTTATGAGCAGTCACAGAGTGTCGGAGAAAGCCCGACTGGCAGTTCACGGGGGCGGGCCGTTCAATTATATTGTCAATATTGACGTCTTTGTCAAAGTCTTCCTTTATTATTTTTCGAGTTTTTTCTACCACTTTTGCCCAGTCTTCTTTAGTTATTTTGGCACAAGCTTCGTTCAGCAATGTCATCATTTTCTTAGTGGAGAATGGCGGCTTTGTATTGTGGCGTGCTGCGTATCCTTTCACTTGAGCCCAAATCAACTCCATATCATTGTACTGACAATGGTACGGAGGCGTTCTTATCACTTTGTGTCCATGCTGAAATACCAATTCATCAATTTCATATTTTAGTTTCGCAGGTTTGTTTTCTTTAACAAGTTGCAACAATTCAGCTTTTAACAAAGTCGTGTAAGCTTTAACGCCTTGTCTTTGTAGCCATGCCACTATATCATCCTTTTTGTTTGCTTGAGTAGGTGCTTCATCTATTTGAACAGAATGGCATGATGCATTGTCCATAATGATTATTCACTGTTCGTGGAGGTTTGTTAACAAGTTAGTAAACCACTCTTTGAATTTATTTGCGTCCATTTTTTCGTGATATTCTTTTGTACTTTTAGACTCAAATGCGAGCAAGGCATCATTCACAAAACCTCCCCCAGCTGATCCGGCGTGGCAGATTATTAACCCTTCTACCACGGCTGGCGCGCCGACAAAAAATAGGCACTTAAACCGACACTTGACACGCGCGCCCATTTTTTGCTGCGACTAGCAATAACGAGTTTTGTTATTGTTCGCATGAACACGTGTTTATACTTACAGCGACTCCAGTTACATTTTTAGGAAGGGAACAAAACAAGGTTACACCTTATAGCTTGTTGATACTTTTACGATGTGTTTTGATTTTATTATCATCGTTTAGAGCCAAAACAAAGAGTCGGAATGTTTTCATTTTTTTCCTCTTGGAATAAAACGAATGTGTTTATCAAAGAAAATATGTGGCATGTTATATATATCGTTAAAATCTACATAAAAAGACCTTCCGAACATAGGTATAATATAAGTATGTGTTCATACTAAACATTTCACAAGGTTGAGGTTGAAGTTACGTAATGTTTTTTTCCGCGCGCCGTTATAAATTACTCTTGATATAGAAAATTTTATTGCAATTATAATACTAGTCCTATTTATTTAGTTATTCCTTTGTTCTTTAGGTAAATTATCTAAAACCCTTACCTTTTTTTATGTTTTTGTAATAATCATGGTAGTATTGGTTTTTACCATTTTATATCGTGTAACAAAACCGATGGCCGCGCCCAAGGACATGTCATTTTGAAATACATTTTACCCAAAAATTATAACGCGGATCACACTTCTAAATGTTTTTTATCACTAAAAACACTATAAATAAAGTAATTATAACACTTGATATGCCTTTCAAGCGCTGAAATCCACTTAAAATTGCTTATTACTGGCACTTGAAAATCACTCATCCTCAAATGACGTAAGAGTGTCAGTGACCTGTGAAGTTTTGTCTTTGGACCAACGCGGTGAATTTTTTTGGCAACTTATCCACAGAGGTTTGATATTTAATGAACGGAGAATTTATTCATCTGTGGCACAAAAAAATCTCAGACTAAAATGAGCTTTACGTTTTACATAATAGGGGTTTAAACAGCGTGAGGTCGGCACGACTGCATATGCAGTCCTCGGTCGTTAGCCGAGTGAGCGCTACCCATCAATGTAAAATTTTATTATCTTCAGAACATTTCGATCGGTAAAAAATAGAAAACTTCCATGGGCGTGAACTGTCAAAACGGGCCATTTATTTTGTGAAGAGTTTAAATTATAATAATGCTAACGATCTCTTCAGGAAATCAATTTATAAAAAAATTATGCAACCGTAAACGAGAAAATCCAGTTTCAAACATTCTATAAAAGCTTAGATGTCTAAAATCGAGTCATATTATGTAACTTGCCTTCAGTTTTAATACTTCATTCGAATTTTAAAATAGCATAACATTACACTGCCTATTGAAAATTTTGTTAACTTTCAATAACATACCTGAGTAATATGTAGAGCCAGTAATATCAGAGATAAAGCATGCTGCACAGCCACTGGTGGCTCCAGGCCGAGAGCAGCGACCGCCAGCGATGGACGCGGGCCTTGAGCCTCTTCCACCACTGCCTCATCAGAATATAGGCCTGCAGAACAAAAGGTTCACTTGATTTATGGTACTTCATAGATTAAATATTAAGGTAACATACGAGTAAGTTACCCAACGTAAGTTATCCATCAATTAAAGTGCACCAACAGGCCATATAAGCTGTTAGTGGTCAAGAATTAATACGCATTTAAACCGCATTCGTGCCTACGATCATATTTAACTTCAACCCATTTGACCTTACCTAAGCTATGAGCTCCAAGAGGGTCCTTCAGCGTTGGGAATGGCAGAGGAGCTATATGCGGCGGCTTCTCATCTGGCACCGAATGGGGCACAGGCCTCACAGACCACGCGGCGGAATGCGAAGACCCCGCCGCGGCGCGTTGGACGCCTTCTACTCCCGCTACTATGGCTGGTCGTCTGTTCACGTAGGTTGTGCCGTTGCCTTGCTGGCCGTGGTCGTTGTCGCCCCACGCCCACACCTACAACGAAACATTAAAAACTCAGGTTGCATCGTTTGATTTGGCATCTGGATTAGAGCTGCTAGCGCTCTTATGGTATAAAGTTCTTGAAAGATACTAACAATCTTGCGCATTGGACTTTGGGTTAAGAGCGTCTTCAGTTCATAATGCGTCTACTGTAGAACATAGGCTTCCACATTACCTATCCAGAGTGGCTGGTTATTGGTGGCCAGCATCACCTACTTTTAACAAGTACTCAGTTTAAATTCATTTTTTTTATGCCAATTAAAATTAATCGCTCGGTTAAGTTGGTGGCTTTACTCATTCTAAAGATTTCTATATTTCTGATTTGATCCGTAGTATACGAAACATAGCCTACTTCACAGCTTGTTTAGTTATGAGGCCCATTGTATCATTATGAGATAACTCATAGTCATTTTACAACATAAGTTGTCCACATTACATACCTGATTGTCACTGGTGACAGCTAAACAATGCAACGCGCCGACAGCGACATGGATAACGCGACGCCCGCGCAGCGCTTCAACTAGCGTCGGGCGGCGGACGTGCGCGTCGCAACCGTGTCCTAGGCGGAAGTAGTCTCCTTTACCCCAAGTCCACACCTATAAAAAGTTTAAAAAAATGTTCACTTCTCATGCTCTAAAACTACGCCAATATAGCCCTACGTAGCGCGACTAAAGTCTCCTTAGTCTCTAGGGAGTGAAAAGTAATTCGTTTTTTAATTTCCTTCATGAGACATAGACAAACTCAAACAGCCCGTAAATATACTATTATTTCTTGAAAACATCGATAAAAAGTGTCTATTATGACGATGCCCTACCAAATTTTATGACGGCCAGTCGGTTTTCATAATTTTTCTCGCCACAAGTAGTCACTTACTTACACTTGCTTACTAACGAACTTCAAGTAGTTTTCATTAGTAACTTGTCATTAAAATGAAACCTTTTCGGTAGTTGCACGAAACAGTCGACGGAATTAGTGGACATTTACAAAATTAGACAACTACAACTATATTACTTTGTGGCTTCTACACAAACTAGAAACTATTTACCGAAAATCTCATGGAGATCTTACCTCGCCGTCTCTCGTCAAAGCTAAACTAAACTGCGCGCCACATTCTACTTGCACAACGCCGAGAGTATTCAATCTCTCCACGTTCATTGGTACTGCGCAGCCGTCGGATCCACCTCGTCCTGAAACAATCAAAAGTAGTAACTGCAGCTGCAAGATTTACTAACTACTGAATCGATTTTGGTTTTTTCCCTTCACATATTTCTATTATCCATTCAGTATAACATTAGAAATAAGAGGCTCATAGAAGCAGGGGTGCTAAAATGAATAACTATTTGCACTTGAGGTTGCAATGCCGGATGACATACCAGAGTATATCCTGGCAAAATTGAAAACCCCTTCCGCCACTACATATGAAGGGATTATGTAACATTTTAGATTTAGTAGAGTGTTTAGTATAGTGACAGTAAAAATGTGTTCGGATACTCAACCCCTGCCTCTTTTAGGTTCTTAACATCGACAATATAGTTTTATGCAAGACAAAATAATTTATTTAAGCAAAGCCTTATAAATTTTGAAGTTACTTTACTTTAAATGAGAACAATTAAGTGTGACAGCTTAGTAGTAACAACTCAGTGGTAGTGAGTAGATTTTAATAAATTCGGCATAAATCTTAAAAATAATGTTTATTGCACTTTTACCACAAAGTGTACCCTAAGAAGAACCTTTTTTTACTTCTGTCTAATACTTATAATGAATGAAGTACCGTATACAACATACCGAGTTTACCGAAGTCTCCGTCACCCCAAGAGAACACTTTGCCACAAGCTGTCAACGCCAAGGTTTGCGCGTCTCGCGACCCACATGCCACTTGTATTACCCTGACACTGGCAAGTGCTTCCACCTAGGACAAAGTTATTTCGTGTTTTCAATTTTCCTTGTTACAGTAAAAAAACATTTTGAATTTTTCCATATATTTTTTTTGCAACATTCTAGTATGCCTCCTTTTGCTAGCCTGACCTTATAAAAAGATAAAGCACGCAATAATCACTTTTTTAAAAGTATATTTTACAATTAAGCGTCAGTAAAGCCCTAAATATATTGTTTTATTTGAATTTCATGATCATTTTAGTAACCTACAATGAATTACGCTAGTTTAGGGGGTCTTGCGTTAAGGAAACCCGTAAAAATATATATTTCAGGACGCGCGAATGGTTGGGTCGCTCATGGCGCCATCTACTTTGCTTTGCGTTTTGTTACCCATAGAACAAATGCTATACATCAACGTGTTACAAAATTACTTACCATTTTTGGAGCCAGCTGGGTGATATCATCACCATGGCCAAGTCTCCCATACTCCCCCATGCCCCACGTATACAAATGCCCGCGCGCAGTCACGCACGCGCTATGAGCAGAACCGCAAGTGATACTGACTACGCGTTCGCCTGATAGGGTTTCAATGAGGCGAGGCGCTTCTAAGGTGCGACGGTTGCCGTGGCCAAGTTTGCCGTCTTCACCTTCACCCCACGAATAAACCTGTGCAAATGTTTAGAGATGTTACACTTCACACTTCTTGTCCAATTGAATTGTATAATATCTTAAAAATATTTATCCAGTTGTGATAACTAAATATTTGCTTTTCATTACTCATACACGGAAAGTATGCTTGAAGTTGCCTGAGCATAGGGTTGAAAGCTTCAATCATCAGCCCTAGGGCTGAGAGTAAATAACTGTCAAATGTCACCTTCTATTTTGACATTCCTTTTGCAGCAAGTCGATATATTCTATTCAGCCACAGCTGTATTTGAACATTTCTTTATCTTGATTTCAATTGAATATTTAAACAATCGAAGCAGAAATATACTCATTAATGTATGGTTCACTTAATTAGTAGGTATTTAATTGAATAAATTTGAGCTAAGCATTTAGTATAGAAATGAAAAAAAAAATAATCTTCAAATAAAATAAGGCGGGGGAATTCCATCATCATTGTCTAAGTATGCTTTTTTACAAATATTTAAAAAAAAATGGTTGAATTCCCCAGACCCAAAAAAGGCGGGATTGCAACTATTCGAACTTCATTCAGTTGTTTCGTAAATCGAGTGAGAAGTTATTTTCTGCAAAATGAGTTCATCAGACTTAGATATGGATTTGACTCCTGATTTCATTAGAGAAGAAGCTCAAACAGTTGTGGATCTCATCTCACTTTTTTCTCCCTCGGGAATATGTACAAAGTGCATTGATCCGCAGAGCGCGCGATCAGCATTTTATTAATGACCTAAATTATAACTTCGTACCTTTGTTAATTATTTAAATCATCAGTTCATGTTCGGAAACCATTCGCTCCGCATGCTCTCATACCATTTCACCACTTTCACCATAATTTAACCATTTTTATTAGTTTCAGGCCAAATATCGAAAGATTTATCGTTACCAATCGATAATATTCAGACAGATTTACCAAAAATATACCATTTATTAACCGTTACAACCAGATTCACCAAAGAAAATTTGATATTTGAAATTAAAATGCCGCTTGTGGGCAGAGAAGACTTTGAAATAGTGTATAGTAGTAAGTGTATAGTAAAGTGAACCGTGTTAAATTACCAAACTTCTTTAATTTCAGTGTAGTGGAATAGTGATAGAGACTATAAGTTCATGAAATATTTAAGTAACCTATGTTACTAATTCTTGAAGTATTTAAGTTACTATGTTGCCATTTCATGAAGTATTTAAGTGTAGTAACAGGTTGGTAATGTTACCATATTATTTTAATAGTTTAACAAATTATTGTTGCCTCACCTCTTATCACCAGCATCAATGCATCTCATCTCATTTTTTTCTGTACAAAGTACAGTGCATTGATCCGCAGAGCGCGCGATCAGCATTT
The DNA here is from genome assembly GCA_947369235.1 of Udea olivalis. Taxonomy (NCBI): domain Eukaryota; kingdom Metazoa; phylum Arthropoda; class Insecta; order Lepidoptera; family Crambidae; genus Udea; species Udea olivalis. The sequence continues at coordinate 6,213,713 of OX376342.1, forward strand.
TATTAATGACCTAAATTATAACTTCGTAGCTTTGTTAATAATTTACATCATCAGTTCATGTTCGGAAACCATTCGCTCCGCATGCTCTCATACCATTTCACCATTTTACCATTTTCACCATAATTTAACCATTTTTATGAGTATCTTAATATACAACATTTTCACCATTTTTTACCATTTTATTTTGTGGGATTTACACCCAACAGTGGAAAACCTTTGTTGTAGGTAATGTTTCAATAAAATTTTGTTGGTTGAACTTATGTATCTGATTTTTATTTACTTTTCTTATATTCGTAATGAAAAGCAGAGTGTTTACCTCGGAAGAAAGACCTTTTCAATGCCCTCGAACTATTAGCGCTCTCGCTACGCCCGCGCGCCAAACCATCTCGTGCATTGATAAGGTAACTTTCTCACCTTGTGTAACAATCTACTATTTATTTTTACTATAATTATAACACTGGTATGAGTACTGAATATTTAGTCACTTAATACGTCACCTAACTACCTCCCATCATGACCATTTCGAGAAGAAACGAAAGACAAGTCCTTGTATTTTGTCGAGTGGCTAAACTTTTATTTTAGAATTCTCACTAATATAACTTATTACAGTAGCAAACTTAGAGCTTCAAAGGTAATTACAAATTGTTCATGAATATTACAAGAACCAGTATTCTATATTGAAGTGCCACCGTACACACACAGTTTATCTTCTAAAGATAAAATACTGACCTTCCCATCAGCTGTAAGGGCTAAAGCATGTTTCCCACCCGAATGTACAGCAACTCGCCGGACGAGAACATGCGCAAGGTACGGGTTGGCGCGCGGGGTCGACACGTTGTTGCTGTGGCCGAGCCCTAAGCGGCCGTTGGTGCCTTCACCGCATGCGTATAGCTGTGGCCAAAGGCAAATATGTTAGTATTTCGTAGATCGTAGCGCTAACAGGAGTAGTAGCGACTAGGTAAAAAATCTTGTAACCTCTGAAGCTACGTTTTTTTAGGAAAGGGAGGAGGAGCAAGCAGGTATTGTTCTTTAATGTAATAACATCTAGGGTAAAATTGTTTTACAGCAATTGAGATCTGCAGTAATATAAATCAAACATGGTTAACAATTAAATATAAGGCAAATATTGCAATGTCGGCATTAAAGAAATCAAAAACAAATTCTCCCAATGTAACTTTACCTTTCCATCGTGAGAAACGATAAACAATGTTTTCGAGCCTCCAGCAATATGCACAGGGCGTAATGCGCTTAACGTTGAAGAGAAAACCGGCACTTTGACTTTAGAGCCCTTAACACCTCCCAGCTGGTCCTTATCATTCAATCCCCATACGAAAACCTGCAACCAAAGATGGAATTTCAGTGTTGAGCCTGTAAAATAAGGCATAAAGTTATTCAAGACTAATAGACATACTTTAGGGCAGTCACTTGGTAAAGATGGTGGATTGTTATCAGCTGATACTGCAACAGTCGCGTTGTCCTTTTCCATCCAGTCTTCAGCTACAAAGTTCATGCTCTAAAAGACAGAGATCATTTTATAGTAAATAGTCGTACACAAAAAAGGGGCATTCGAAATGAAAGTAAATTAGCTTACCAATAAAACTTCATTGTAGAGTGGATTAGGCCTGAATCCAGTTATGTAAAGGCCGTGCACACGACAGTCCGCATTTATATTGCGGTTCTGCTTTATGCTGATCTCAATGCAGGGGTAATACTGTGAAAGAAAGATAAACACACGCGCGGGTAGTTTTATGACAATAAAATTAACAAAATTAACCATAGGCTCTAACATTAGATATATTGGGTAAGTGCGAATTACCAAAAAAGAAGGATAAGGATTTTCAAATGCTGATTGTGAGTATTGATTGCCACCCCAGTAGAACATGGCTTCGAATGCAATTTAAAGGGGCAGCACTTAACGCGACAGTGGCGTTTCCCCAAGGAACAATACAGATGAGCCACGCTGAGTGGTGCTAAGTTCGGAATGTAACGTTAGCCGGTAATCCAAGCTTTACATAGGGGTCTATACCTTAAGCTATGAACATGGACAAGACGAAGGTCATGTCAAACGCCCGTGTTACGCCCACTTCAGTATAAGTAGGAAATTCTATTCTCGAGTTGTCGATGACTACGTCCACCTAGGAAGAGTGATCCAATTAGGCAAGACCAACTTTGAGAAAGTGGTAAGTAAACCGTCGAATCCAACTCCGTTTAGCAGCGTTCGGGAATCTGCGCTCAAATTTCTCGACCTATTATCCACTGGTTTTGTAAAGGTAGCCGTGTACCTGCTTGCAGTCCGCCAGCAGCTGTATCTGCGCGAGGTGGTGCGGCGCGCGGTCGCGCAGGTGCGGGGCTTGCGGCGCGGGCGGGGGGGCGCAGGGCGCGGCGGCGAGCGGCGCGAGGGCGGCGTCGTCGAAGCTGGCGCCCGCGCGGACGGCGAGCGCCGCGGGCCCGTGCGCGCCGCCCGCCACGCCCAGCCCGAGGCGGCGGATGCGGACGCCGTAGCGCATCTCTACGCGGATCCAGTGCTGGATGACACAAATTTATGTACCACAGCAATGTTTACTTTTAAGATCACAATCGCTAGAAACTGAAGACATCCACCCAGATACACAAGGTCTAGTTTAGTATGAGATTTGAAGTTGGCCTGTTTTACCACGAAGGAAAAACGCATTAAAATAATATTGATGTTGGTTTTGTATCTCGGTGGGTGCGATTTTTATACCAAGTATATTATTTAACCCTTAAATACTGATATCCATACTACAATCTGTTAAGCTTAGAGCCAGATGATCTTTAGTGTAAAATCCCACCCAGACGACCACTAAAGGCGTCATTGCTTCTGAATTAGGTTAGGTAAAGGAAATCGATGAGAAAGTATAATCGATGTCGGTCAGAAGTCAGAGGATTCTCAGCTTGGCGGACACCATAACTATCTAAAAAGAACAAATACAACGGATGCGCAGCTGGCAACTTTCATGACAGAGATGAGAAGCTTGTTTTCCAGTTTTAAGGAGCAGCAGGATGATAAATTGAACAAAATATGTAGTACAATTGAGGAAGTTAAAACACAAAATACTGAAATAAGAGCTTCTATAGAATTTCTTTCCAATAAATACGATAGCGTTTTGGCACAGGTGGACACACTCAAGGAGGAGCTATCTATGAATCAAGAATATATCGCGTCATTAGAAGAAAAGCTAGAAAAATTTGAAAGAAGCTCTCGTTCGACCTGTATTGAAATTAAGAACATACCTACTCATAAATTGGAGTCAAAAGTTTCTTTATTAAAAACTGTAACAGACATCGGCTCTCTCCTGTCCGTGACAGTTCAACCACAGCAAATAAAAGACATATTTCGTATAGGCTCCAAAAACTCAGAAAATAAAACTGTGATTGTTGACTTATCGAGTGTCTTGGTAAAGGACGAGTTTTTAAACGCTTATAAAAAATACATCAAATCGCAAGGGCGTCTGACCACGGAGAATTTAAAGTTACCTGGACCTTCTGAACCTACATTTATTTCAGAAAACTTGACAGCAAAAATGAAACGACTGTTTTATCTTGCTCGTGTTTTTGCCAACAGTAACGATTTTAAATATTGCTGGTCAACAAACGGAAAGATTTTTATTCGTGAGAAGGAAGGTGCCACCCTACACTGGATAAGGGATGAAGCGGACTTTCAGAAGCTTGTCAAACAAAAGTGACTATTTGTAATTCCTAGGTTGGCTTGCATGCTTAGTATTAATCATTTACCTAAACAATTTTCCATAGTAATCTTGTTACTAAATTGTTTTTTAGTTTGGTTTTATCCAAGTTCTGTAATTTCATACACACATATACACACACCCTCATGTTTATTATTACACTTATACACACATCGCTATACACTCGTTCTAAAAAACTCAAATAAATATTCGTTCATACTCGCTAATGAAAAGACATATTTTACCTGTTTATCTAGTTGTTTGTACACATTTTATTGTCGTGTTTTCTTGGAATATGGATGAGCTACTAACGATACATTCAGAATTAGAACAGGTAGCGGTCTGTAGAGCATACACTTGTTCACCGGAGAATTCTATTGACTACTTGCCAAATGTAACCCGTACTTTGAAAGTTCTCCAGGTTAATATACGAAGCATTGGTAACAGTGTCAACTTTGATGGCCTGTGCATTCTTTTGGAGAAGTTTTCTTTCCAAGTAGATATTATAGTTCTGTCCGAATGTTGGTTGAGCAAGTGTTCGAGTAATCCAAATATTCCTGGTTATCTATCATATCGTTCTAAATTTAACAACCAAAACGAAGGGGTTGTTGTTTATGTAAAAGACACCATACATGCATGTGTTGAGGAGCCTCAGATTGATGAGTCAAACTGTTTAGTCATAAAACTCTTTTCTGAAATTGCCATTATTGCTATCTATCGCTCTCCATCGTACAAAAACATTGACAAATTTTTGCATTCACTTGACCGCCTATTGCCCTCACTTCGGTCTTTTAAAACAGTGGCACTAACTGGTGATCTAAATATTCACATCACTCCTGCTGATAATGATGGTGATGCTGACAAATACCTTAATCTGCTAGCGTCTCATGCCATGTTACCAGGTCATCACTTTCCAACTCGTAATCTAAATTGTCTCGACCACGTGATTCTAAGAACTGACAGAAGTGCCGTTGCTTTGGTATTCGATTCCCTTTTTACCGATCACGCGCCAGTGTTGCTTAGTGTTGGACAATGTAACATCAATAATTCAAAACGTAACCGTACTTCATTTCGAGTTAATATTGCTGCCTGTATTGAGGATCTAAATAAGGCTAATTTTTCATCTGTTTTACAGGGCTGTGACGCTGAAAACGCAGCAACATCGTTGGTTAATATTGTGTCTCATGTAGTTAAATCGAACTCTTGTCTAGTTAATATACCATCCAGGAAACGCATTGTCAAACCTTGGATTACGCCAGGTTTGCTGCGCTGTATCCGTCATAGAGACAAACTTTTTCGCAAGTCTAGACAAGACCCAACTAACAATATTATTAATGTATCATATCGACGCTACAAAAACTTTTGTAACAATTTATTGAAAAGAATTAAACAAGCGTATGAGCGTTCTCAGTTTGATATTAATAGGAATAGTGTTAAAGGTACCTGGAATGTTATAAAATCGATAACAAATTTGAATCAAAAGAACCCTTCTGACGCACTTCTGTCCTTGTCTGGAGATCCAAAAGCTTCCGTTGACTCTGTAAATAGATATTTTACCAATGTTGGTCCTCAATCTGACTTGGAAACGCGTTCCTCCTTTAATTGCGTTTCTTCGTTCCCGCTGGGTTGGTCTGAGTTGTCCTGTCTAGGATCAATGGCCTTATTCACTACTGACGAAGAGGAAATTAACTCGATAATTGTAGGTCTCAAATCAAGTAATGCTGTTGGATGGGACGAAATTCCTGTAACCCTTGTAAAAAATTGTAGAGCTGTCCTGATTCCAATATTAAATCACGTGCTTAACTTATGTCTTACATCTGGTGTATTTCCAAGTGTTTTTAAAAAAGCTGTTGTTCACCCTATTTTCAAGGGTGGAGACAGGGACAGTGTTTCTAATTATAGGCCCATTTCCGTACTTACTATCTTCTCAAAAATATTAGAAAAAATCATAAATAAAAGACTGTTAAATTTTCTAGATTCAAAACAAGTAATTTCAGCAAACCAATTTGGCTTTAGAACGGGAAAATCAACTGAGGACGCTGTTCTCGAACTTACTGGGTCAATAGCTAAAAGCTTAAACGAGAAATTAAAATCATTGTGCCTGTTTTTGGACATTTCCAAGGCTTTCGACACTGTCTCTGTCCCAAAACTTTTACATAAGCTCGAACATTTGGGGATACGTGGTTTGGCGCTTGAACTACTTAAAAGTTATCTAAACGGCCGTTCCCAGTGCGTCACCATCAATGGTATTACAAGTGATGAGAAACCTGTTGTGTCTGGAGTTCCCCAGGGCAGTGTACTCGGGCCTACCCTATTCTTAATATTCATAAATGGACTGTGTCAATTGTCATTGCCAAACTGCAAAATTGTAACGTACGCCGACGACACAGCGATTCTTGTTCATGGACGTGACTGGGAGGAAGCTCGTATTCACGCGGAGCATGCCTTAAAAACAGTTATTGCATGGCTTTCCAATAACTCCCTCCTTCTCAACCTCAATAAGACTTGCTTTGTCACATTTGCCCCAAGACTACAGTCACAGCCTGATTCCTCTTTTAAAATTTCTGCCCATGTAAATAATTGTCATAACGTAGTTAATCCCTCGTATAGTACATGCGATTGTTTTGAGATTTTACGTGTAGATAGTGTGAAGTACTTGGGTGTAGTTGTTGACAGTGTAATGTCCTGGGGGGAACATATCAAATCGGTATCTGCTCGTGTTAGAAGACTAGTTTATGTCTTTCGTAAACTGCGGGGTAGTGCTGATGAGGTTACATTGAAGACTGCCTATTTATCTCTAGCTCAATCTATACTGAGTTACTGCATTGCCGTCTGGGGATCCTCATGTAAAACTAATATCCTGCTAATAGAACGGGCACAACGACTAGTGCTGAAGGTAATGGCTTTTAAGCCGATCTGGTATCCAACCGTGCAAATTTATGAGCTGTGGAAGGTTCTTTCTGTTCGCAAACTTTTTGTTTTGAGCGTTATGTTACGTAAACACAAGTCTTGTAATTACGATCCGGAGTTAGCTTCAAATACTAGACTGTCCAATAGAGTGTGTAAAGTTGAGAAATGTTCCAGTGACCTAACTAGGAGACACTATTTGTACCTCAGCTCAGTCCTTTATAACAAAATCAACTATAAATTGCGAGTCTATAGTTTATCACAACGCGAGTGTAAAAAAGTTTTGAACGAGTGGTTACTCAGCTTAAAATATGATGATGTGGAGTCTCTTTTTATAAGTAAAATGTAGTACATTAAACACACACACACACACACACACACACACACACGCGCGCGCGCGCGCGCGCGCACACGCACACATACACACACACGCACACACACAATGTATTTTGTATTTTTGTGTTTAAATTGTTAAATTGTTATTGTTGTATTGTAAAGTTCGAGGTGGGCGCTAATAACTGCGACACAGTCTCCGACTAATGTAGTTGTTAACGTTGTAATATGTTTGTAATACCTTTTGTACACAAATTAAATAAATAAATAAATTAAAATAAATAAATCTATCATTGGACTGACTAGCCTGTTAGCGCAATGGTAGAGATCCTGCCTTTTGTGCCGGTTCGATCGTTCGATCGTGTTTGTTGTGTGTCTAGAACCTGGGTGTTATCTATTTGAGTATGTATTTAGAAATATTTAAGTATGTTTTTTTTTACACGTAGTACGAGCTATGCTTAGTTCGGGGTCAGATGATCTTGGTGTTGTCCCAGATATTTATTTATTTATTTATAAACAAAATCTTCATTAATACCTGGCCAGAGCCGGTAGAGCTCTGCCAGTAGGTGTGTGGCTGGCAATCGAGCAGCCGCCGGGCGCCCGCGCTCGGCCGGCACGACGACACGCGCACCGCGCGCACCGCCCCGCGCCAGCCGACGGCGGTTCCACCCGCGCTTTCTCCCCATTCAGCTGTTCAAATAGATGGCTCAGTCAATTGCAAATACATACACACACATACACATCGACATTTTAAATAGGGTATTCAGATTTCAGATCACTGTTGATTTTCTGGTGCACGGAAACACTCAAAAACCCACAAGTAGTCAAGCATATTTAAACGCAAAATGTTATTCAATTTAAATCAATAACCATTGTATTATTTTTAGGGTTACTTAAAAAAACATAAATGGGACTTCTTTATGTAAGTAACAGTCCTTCATACATAGGGTAATGAAAGGATAAAGCGCAGAATGTGAGTCAGGGTCGTAGAAAGTGAAACATGTAGTCTCTGCCTATCAAAGTGGGTTTATGTCAAACTTACATTGATCAGTTACAAGTTCCATTTCACTGACTTGCCCTGTCCATCCGGGTTGTTGCGGATAATCTACGGTTAAATCTCGTGCGTTTGTCGAAATGGCTGAAAAATTATTCCATGTTAATTCTGGAACAGGGAGATAGAAAAGTAACTTTTCGTAAAGCAACTAGGTCGGGTTTCACATTAAAAAGGCATTCCCGGTGAATGTACGGTTTTCAGTTTGAGTTAAGACTTACCAGTAACAGTGCCGACACTAGTATGGTCTATGCATCCCCATTTATACCGCGGTTGAGTGACAGCAGCTCGAACTCGCACTCTATCTCCGACGGCAAATGGCGGCCCGCCCGATACCACTTCGGCGTGAACAGCTCGCACTCCGCACACGCGACCTAGGCCGCGCCATTCAACCTGTGCCATACACAAACAAACATCAATATTCATCATCATTAACTAGCAGAACACCCTGAGCTAAACGGAAGCCTCTCATTAGTCTCGCAGGTGGAAGATATATATACTGAAATATGGCGAAAAAAAAAAATTGTTCTTCCTACCGATTTGCAATCCGAATGATCACTATTCCAAAAAAATTACTTCCTAAAGTTATCATTCATACAATTTGTAGTACCTAAAAGAAAATTGTAATTAGTATTTTTTAACTCCTACTGTTGTTTTTCATAACTCTTTTATCCCTAAACATAATTTTCATGATATTTTTACTCATATTGGGATAGTAAAGTGATGTATATTAATGTGAGGTACGCCCTAAAGTCGCTGTGTTTATGTAAACCTAACCCGCTCGTCGCTTCGTTTAAAGTCGCTTCTGGCACTCGCTTTGGTTAGGTTGACATAAACGCTAAGTTGTTGAGTTAGTATGTGTTCGGATTGCAAATCGGTGGGAAAAACAATTTCGGGTAAAGAACTATACGTGTGCCAATAGAGACCCGTTATGAACATACATTAATGATATTATTCATTCTAATGTTCGGAAACATGAGTGTTATGAACATCGTCGGTAGTACTACAAATTGTATGAATGAAAACTTTAGGAAGAAAAATTTTAGGTAGTGATCATTCGGCTTATGAACATTAGAAACAGAGTAGTTAGGAATTAGGATTGTTAGGATGAAAATGTTAAGAAGAACATTTTCGGTGTTCCCATTATCGGAGTCGAAAGTTTAGGTGAACTTTGGCGCACCCCTTCTGAGCATTATGCACTGTCCACGGCCACTTACTGCTGGGCTACGCACTTTAGTTCTTCTACGTATCTTCATTCACCGAACTATCTTCATCGCTGAATGACCTTGAGCCTTTCTTCGATCATTGAGGTAAAACACCTTTAGATTGATACGAAAGTCAATCAAAAGAATAACAAAAACGTGACCAAAAAATACTTACGTGTAAAAAGACGTTCTGTTTAATATCTCGTTCCACTTTCTGAACTTGACCAACATCACCCAGCGCGACCTGGAGAAAAAGACATATTTATTTATACTACACCTGCTCGGAAATTACCTTGATACTTTATCAAATTTACGGTAGAAAGTACGTCATTGCATATCGAACAAATATGCGGGGAGAAAACGCATCTGAGCGGAAGAGAAAAGTGTATGAAAATCCATTTCTTACGTGGTTTTTCTTTTTTAATTTTGGGTAAGACTATGCGCCGGTAACCTAAATATCAAAAGCCAAAAAGTTTTTATCTCCAAGTTCGCAAAATGACACTGGCCACTAGCTGTGTGTCGGATGGTGTCGGACTGGCAGTGCGACCCTGCGGCGGCAGGATAAACAATTTGAAAAAAGAACATGTGAAAATTGCAGACGCCATTGGCGCCATTTTCAATTTGTGAGTTGTTTGAGGATTCAGTTTTCGTAGAAAGTAAAATAAAACTATCAAAATGATAAGTAGTGATAGTGATGATGAAGATTTTTTAACTCCGCCGCAGTTGAAGGAAACAGCAAAAATAATAAAGAAAGAAAAAGTGTTACATTAAGCTTCACTAACTGCAACAGTTTCAATATAAATTTCAATTAGTAAAGATTTAGTTTTTTATTTTCCTCGTAGGTGTAGTATAAAGCACTATGTATCACTCGAGAGAAAGTGCGATTCCCGATCTCGGGTGTTTTAAAGCCCTCGCCTACGGCTCGGGCTTCAAACCACACCCTCGACGGTAATCGGTCTCTTTCTCCTCTCGGTGAACAATGTACTATTGTAATTCTACGCCTTCAGATTACAAGCGTTTTTAGGTCGACGACGTTTTAACAATAATATAATGAATAAACTCACGCCCTCATAAGCCTTGCAACATCGTACAGTCATCCCCGGAGTGATGACCTCGGACAAGTACTGCGCGTACTCATCTTCAGAGGCGAAACAACTGCGCCAGCGGTACGGCGGCTGTTTCCTCTCTAGCTTGGACAGATGCGGCCTTACTTCGAACACCGTATCGTCCATTCCCTGTTGAGGCAGCTCCAATAGATATGCTACTAGTGACTCCACTGTCGGCAGACCTGTCCCACCTAAAAATATGTATTTCTGATTTGCTATTTCTTTATAATTTTATGGGGCTACTCTTCAAAGAATATTTAATCAAATACATAACTTTCGCTTACAAGACTAGACTAGATGTGATAGCCTATTGTAGTGTAGTGCAGCAATTTAATACTTTCTCATGCAAATATGACTTCTAGTGTGTTCAGCCTTACCTAAAGCTTGAATGGCAGCATAAACAGCGTGTCTCGAAAATCCCATTTCAATAACTTGTTGCACTTGTGAAGAGTTTGCCCAGGTGTTCAGGTCTTTTCTCGCTGGAATGATCATTACTTATTTACCAACTATGACCACAATGAATGAGATAAATAACTACGCTTGCAGGATGCAGAATATTGATAACAATGATTAAAATTCTGTGCTTCTTGCATTCGCAAGGTCGTGTTAGAGGCTTGTGGGGTGGCGATGAACGATTGTCTTCGTGTCTACCTTACGAAAAGAAAAAATAGTACTCACATAAGGATGCTGTGCTGGTCGATGGACCCAAAGACAATTGCAACATATTGCTTTTGTCTATGATCGGTAGGTCAGGAGGAGCTTCGTGATCCTTGTCTTCACCTGAAAGAAGAAGATCTATTAACCCAAAACTGTGATAATTAGATCAAAAAGGCTCAAATTAATAATGCTTTGCTTTGCAAAAACACGATTTGGAAGATATGAAATATTACAGATGGTGCCGCTTACGCAGGAGCGAACAAGTTGTTTTTAATTTTTACTGTGCACTCTAAGTTGACCTAAAAGCGGCCGTGACCTCATATCTGAGGTTTAAAAGTACAGTAAAATAGTATCGAGTGAGCTGGTCAACCCCATCTTTAGTTAAATGACAAACCTAACCATTCATGTGTACTGCTATTTGTTGCACTGTAGCAACGGCCGCGGCCGCCAGATCGGGCAGCGTGAGCGAGGCGCTTAGCGGGCTCGGCCGAGTAGCCAACGCTAACATAAGAGCGAAGCAGAGTGCTTTCTGTTCCTAGTGTGTTACTGCGATCCGGAGAAGCTATTAGGGTCGATGTCAATCTTAAGTGACTAAACTTACCATTGACGTGTGCGGCTAGTTGTTGCACTATAGAAATGGCCGCGGCGGCCAGCTCCCGCGGCGTGTGCGCAGCGCTTAGCGGGTTCGGCCGAGTAGCCAACGCTAGCATACGGCGAAGCAGAGTGCCTTCTGTACCTAGGGTGTTACTGCGATCCGTAGAAGCTATTGAGGACGACGGTGGCATATTATTACGATGATTTAGAGGTCAAGCTATATTTTTGTTTTAAACACATTGTTGTTGTATTATTTTATCTTATTTTTACCAGTTTATTTTAATTGATTTACAAAATAGGAGCAAGAGATTAATTTCACTAAATACTTAAATTATAGTCTTCCGATTCTGCAATAATTTACTTTAAGTGTCCTCATATTTTTTTATGCGTAACCAAATAAGTTAATGTCAATGACCTTCACGAAAATTTGTCAAGATTTTTTCACATACCATTGTTATCAGGGGGTTGCATCAACACCTTTCGTAGGCGCGTCCGGGTCGTTAACAAACCACGAACTGCACAAAGCGTTAGTAGTTCCATCTGCTGTCTTCTAAGTCCAAATAAGTCAACTTCAGCTGTGACCAAAGAATAAAACAATAAGCAGGTCGTATTCGCTCTCGTTAGGGAACGTTATATAATTATGTTGTAAAGTAATTCAGTTATATTGTTAACAGAAATTGTAACAAATTACTGTACTGCATTGTAAGAAACCTTTTTTTTTTAAAAGCTTCACTGCTGAGTTTTTTGTCGCTCTTTTCAGTAGTAGCAATGCTCGGAACATTGAGTAGTAGTCTCATTGTGTGTGTCTATGTATGGTACATAATAATATAATAAGCGTAGTTCTAGGACTGTTACCATAACTATTAAAAATCGATAGCAAAAAGCAGTTACCAGGCAAATGATGAGGATGCATCGGGCACGCGTGAGGGCCAGCCCCTAGCAGCGCAGCGCAGACGCGGAGCGCGGTCTCACCCCCGCCTAAAGGCTGAGTTAGACGCTCGCTTTCGGCGCTTTGCAACCCGTTCAGTTCAGTCTGAAAACAATTATGAATGTGGTCATTTCTTACTGAAATATTACTCCAATTTTGGGATAATACCAAAAGCGATTTTATAAAAAATTATGTCTAGAAAAAAGGGATGTGCGTCTCAGTTATTTCGATTTCATTTACACACATTTGCTTGGCTAATGAACTGGGATTAAGGCAAACTTGTATGTTAGGGGGTGCTGGCCATGCCGCCCCCGCCAGGTACCGGTAGAAGAGGTCGACTCAAGAAGCGGTGGCTCGACGTCGTTAAGGGTGACATGCGTGCCAACAGACTCACCCTTGAGGATGCACAAGACCGCGCGAAGTGGGTCCAGAAAATAAGAAAGGCGGACCCTGGGACCCCACACACCGGTGTGGGTTCACAACCGGGATAGGCACGGATGATGATGATGATGTATGTTAGGGGGTTATAATTGATATGCTCCAAGCACCAGTTCTTGTCAAAGTAAACCTATATATATTTGTCCTTGAAGTCGAAACTTGGTCTCCAGGCACGTTAATCTATCTTATTCATAACTATAGTAATATCAATAGTGAAAGCACTCATGTGAGACAGTTTGATGATAGTAATTACGCACAAAAAATAACATACCTTGGTCGCAGTGTTGTCTTCATAAACCAAAGTGACTTTGGCCCTTGGCGACATTTGCGTCACTATTGCGTTACGAGGTGGAGAGCCAGCTATCACCCGTTGCCCTAACCTTATTCGCCATTCTACTCCACCAGCAACCCCTAGAGCCCCCGCTAAAACGCAATAAAATATGTCATATGTAAAGTAATTTAGCGCGAGTTTAGCCGCCAACTGGCGCCACCAATTGATTTATTTTGATATCTTCCAAATTAGGCACTGTTTTTAAAAACTGAACAACGGTTATCACAAAAAATACTTCTTTTAAATATTGAATGTCAATCCACGACTTTTCATGATGTTTTTAGTGGTAGTTTCAGTGGTAGCCACTTTTAGCAAAAACGCGATCTAAAACTAATTGGAAAGTTATAAAAATAAATTAATTGGTGGCGCAAGTTGGCGGCTAAAATCGCCTTAAGTAGTTTGAAAAGAAAGTATGGTAAGAAATAATAAGTACCTATAAGACACGTGTCGAGACTCGGAGGCGTTGGCCTTATGGTTTGCGTTAAATCTTGACTAGTATGCGGCCACCAATGCCAATCACTGGTTACCTAAGACAAGATACTTAATTAAATTTAGACCTATTAAAGTACTAATTTACTCATAGTGAAATTGATTAAGTTATACCGGGTGATCATTAAAAGATTTACAATAACGATATGGCCCACTCAGACTCAATGAGGGATGTAGTAACTAAGTAAGTGAAAATTAGATTTTTCATTTAACATTTCAAGATCACCAAACAACTATCGAACAGTCAGTATTTTTTATATGAAAACCTTAAAATTGAAGTCGTTTAAATTGAAACGAATTTCTACTTACATAGAACTATATCACTAACTGATTATGCCATATCGTTTTTGTAAGTTATTTGATAATCACCCGGTATGATATAGTAAGCTGAGATATTTCTTGAATGCACAAAGTTGAAAACTTCTGAGAGAATACGTGCTCATGGAGAAGCTGGCATAGAACACCTAGCCCGTACGTGTTCAACGTTATACAAAAAAGACTCACAGACTGAGCCGCCAGCTGCAGCTTATCCAGCAGTAACGATGTGATCGGCGCGTGCCACTGCGGCGCCGCGTGAAGGTGCCGCACGAGCTGGACTAGTGCGGCACATGTCGCACCCGTGTAGCTTGCTGTCGCGGGCGCGCGCCATCTGTTGTCTGGGAACGATACAACAAAGTTGTTAAGAGGGTTTGCTTTTTGCGTTTGGGGTAGATCGTAAGCGTCGCATTTTTATAGGTTTTCGTGATTATATAGCTAAATTCAAATTAAGTATAAATTATCTCTCTATTATTAAATGCACCTTTTAATTTCATAATTATAACTTTAACTGTGTACAGTAAATTTTAAAGTGTCTTATCAATTAAAAATAACGGTTTTTTATTTAATATAGCAAATAATTGGCGACTACATAATTTTAGACAATTCAATGTGTAAATATTATTATGCACACAATAATAGCGCAAAAATTTAAGTTTTATTTCTATTCAATGAACTAATCAGGAAAATTTTACAAAAATGCAACGCTCTTAAGGTTCGTCATTATTTTAGTAGAAGTCTAAGAGTGAACAAAAAAGAAACTTTTACTCCTGAATCAATCAAATTGAACTCTCTAGGGATTTAGAACTGCCATGCTTACTGGTGAACGAGTCCTGTCATATATTAAAGAAGTTGGAACTACCATGCGAATTTCTGAATTAGTCCTGTCAAATATTAGCAACATACCAATAGATTTCAATAAATAAATAAAAAAAACAAAACACATTTATCAGACGGGTTGACATTACTTACCGTTACTTTCTAATCATCATCAAAATAAAAGTGAATTGCTTTAGAAATTTCCGAAATCACTATTATTGCCCCATTGAAAATTTTATCATGAATTCAAGTATGTAATCAGTTGTCGTGATAAATGACTCTGAAAATCTACGAGTATTTTACTTTATGAAAACTAGAATAACACAAAACCAGAGGATCTCTTGTGAGCAGTACACGTGAGAATCGTAACGTTAACGTACCAACTTCCTCTTCATCACTCGAGGCAGCAAGCGCATACTGTTGCGGTCTCAACGCTGGATCAGTAGAATGTGTTTCGAGCCACAACCGCCCAATAAGCGCTATCAGTTGCGCCCCTACAGTTTTACGCCATGCGTAGCTACCGCAGTGTTCTACGAGAACTCGACGAAGCAACCACAGGGACTGGATCTAGTGAAAAATAGATTGTTAGAAGATTCGATTCAGATTTAGAAAATAAAACAAGATAAAGATTACGTGAAGGAGCGATTTTTATTCTCACATCATGTGAACTCACTTTTAAATTCGTTTTTAGCTATTTTTGTTAATAATAATCAATAATATCATACTCACTTGTAAATAGATGAGATCTTGTGTAATAGGTCTATCACTAGCAGAGATAATGCTGTAGCAGAGTTCGAACCAAGAATCACTGCATAAAGATCCTCGCATTTCTTGACTCTGTGAGCTTGCTGAAAAGCAATACATATTTGAATTTTGATAACCTATAAATTTTAAGTTATCGCTATTCCCGGGATTGACTGAAAATATTTCACATGAGAATAAATGACAGTTGTTTTTTTAAAGCAGTTAACATTGCAGGTATAAAACACAACACTATAGGTCCCACAAAAGAGATAATCTTTAGAAAAAATGGTTCCCTTAGCGGTACAAATTTTACCACAAGCCTTAAACCCATTTTTATCAGTAGATTTTGATAAAATAGAGTGTGCAATCTGGATGTGACACTTTGATTCTAACCTCTCAACAAAGCCAGCGCAGTATGAGAATGCGAAGTGAAAGCCGTCGGCGGCGGCGCGACGTGCGCGTGCGCTAGCGCCAGCAGCCGTCGCTGCAGCGCGGCCACGTTGCGCCGGGCGACCACGCCCACCGCGCCTCCGCCCGCGCCGGCGCACAGAGCCCGTAAAGCGCACGTACCCGCGCCACGGACTTCACTCACTGGCCACAATTCTGCGCTGTTCCCCGCTGTGGAATATTCACTAGAAATTAAGAACTGAATTTTTACTGGTTGGTGGTCGAACCTATCACACAATAATTTGAAATCGTGTGAGCATTAAAGTTAACGATTGTATTGTCTCTTCCGTAAAATACGCTGCACACGCGGTGACCAGATACGAGTGCCAGCAAAGATACCGTAAAGGTGGCGGACAGGCGGAATATTATCGTCATATGACACAAATATTGGTGTTTGTGTAATATTATCTATTTTACCCACAGTACAGGCTCAACTTGGTTTTAGATAGATAGCTAATGTGTAAAAAAGATAAAGAGATTTTTTAAGAAAGAAGTTTATACAAAAATGTCACTCAGCTTTCTAGATAGGTACATATTATAGGTAAATTCTGTTCTAAAATTTGGGCGATTACAATCAAACAAGAGAACTCTCAAGTGTGTAAACCTTACCAGTGCCATGTATGGTTTCGTCAACTGAAGGCGGCGGGGACGGCGAGCGAGCAAGTTTCAGATCGTATTTCCCTTCCTTTCCCATCCTGTAGGAGTTGGTACCGCCAGCATCCCAAGCGACACGCACCCAGCCATCTTCACCCAGCTCGCCTATTACGCGACCCTCGCCGCCTGGCACACCATCCTACAGGAATAAAAAATAAATAATCACTCAGTGAAATAAAAAGCTATTGATAAAATTCACAACAATCACATTACCTGGTCACCCCATTTCCAGTCTTTGCCTCGAACCACTCGGGTAGCTATTTTCATCAGTGAAGCGAGCTCTGGCCCAGAGAGCGAAGCGCCGCGTGCTCTAGCACCAAGTCTTTCATCCTCGTATATTATCAAACATTCAGCTAAAAACAAACAAAAATAAATCATACGACTACTAAAACAAAAATGCAATAATAAATTGTATAGGAGCTTACGTTTCGGTTTGATGCCATTGCAAATTAGCGAAGTATGCTGGGAAGTATCACCTCCAATTTGTTTTAGTAAAGTCAGACATGAACTAAGAGCACCACCATTAATAAGCTGCTCCAATTCTGATCCTTGAGTTCCCTCCATGAGGAGAGATAGTAATGTTATCAGGAACCTAGATAAAAAAGATCTGGTATAAACACACAATTGAATGGCAAAAGTATTTTAATGTTGTGAAATAATCTAGACAAACCTCGCTCTTGCAGGTCGATTTAATAACGCGTGTGCGCCACAATTAGCACTCATCTTCAAAGGCAACGACTGAGTTTGTTCGCCTTCTAACACCCTCGCTTTTAACTCTATGAGAACATAATCTAGCAGTTTTGACCTCTCCAAAAGCACCATGTACTTTGAGTACGGTATCACAGATTCTATGCCTTTTAAAGGCCGCGTCAGAGGAACGGTTGGTTTGATAGGAGCTCCAGGCACAGAGTCCGCCATAGACCCTCCTAGCATCCCGACTAGAGCGGCATATTTGACGCTATCTGACATTGTTTGGGCAGAATGAAGAATACTGTTTATTATAGAATATCCATTTCTTCTCATTTCCGCTCTCTGAGTCTGAAATATCCAAAAAAAACATAAGAACCATAAAACAAAATTGGACTGACGATAAAAAACTACGATATACAGAGTAAAAATACGCACCTGACAATATAAAGCTCTTCTTAGTATATCTACATCACAGGGATCTTCAGTCATTACGAAATCTATAACTGCAGTTGTTAAATCTATTTGTTCAGAAGTTACATCTTCCAGTAACCAGTTCAGATCTGAAATACAACATAAAACTTACTAAATACCCAAAAACCAAAAGAAATATTAAACTTTAATATTGAATAAACACAGAAAGAGTACCTTTTTTATCACAAGCTAGCCTCGAAACCCATACATTAACAAACTTATTTCTTTCAGAATTATCGTCATCCTTCTCCTCATCAGCCATAATGAGATCATTTTTGAGATCATCAGCGAGCAGCATCACTTGCTTTTCGCTTTCCATCGATTCTCTCAGAATCGAGTTATCAGTCATATCGTTTATAGAACTAATCGATACTTCGTTCGTAGGAGTCTTATCGTCGTAATCTTTGTCTAATATATCTTCTCGTTCGGTCGCCTTGAAATCGCTGCGTCCTTCGTTTCGCATGTCATCATTATTGCAAGCGTTCTTCAGATCTTTTTCAAGGAGTCTTTCCTTAATTTTTGGTTTCAGTTTGGTTTGCTGGTTGACTGTGACTTTGTCGCCGGCGCCGTCTGTGTGTCTTCTAGGATGTTCCATGATTATATTAGGTGCGTCATCGGGAGTTTTGCTGGCATTAGCTATTGAAGATTTGATCAGCAAAGCGTCGCCTTGTAATAATGTACATGTCGCTTTGAGCATACTCTTACTTAAACTGTTTTGTCGATTTCTTAGATCTTTGGTTGTTTCGAAGCTGAAAAAGTAATAATATAAGGCAAATTATCCTCATCTTGATTTCAACACCATCTCAGTACTGAGTTAAATTCTCTTTTTTTTGGGCTATGGTTCTTTTCCTGTTCCTTTCAACCTTTACTAAATGCCTTCAAATCATCAAAAGTGATTGTTACATACGAGTACGTTACTACGAATAAATTTAGATTAAAGTATAAAATTTTACATCAATCTGATAACCAATACCAAACCATTACCACAAACGATAGTGGAAATCAATTCAAAAAAGATTCATTGACTTCAGCAGCAAACCGATACGCTATCCTCGATAACTGAATATTCTACCAAAAATAAGCATTAGCATATATTCTGTCAATTTTTGTCCCTCTGCTGTGTAAAGGTCTCCATGATTAAAAGTAAAGAAACCAAGTCATCGCTACAATTTCAAGCTAAGGCATAATCACCATACTTTACCAGACCTGGGATTTGAAACTGTGACTTCAAAGATTCGGACCGAGCCCTGTTGGCAATCGGCCACAGAGGCATTACGGAGATAATAATAATAAATAAATATACGCCAGACAACACACCTCTGTAATGGTCTCGAAGTCCCTACTTAATATCCCTGTGTTACGAGGTACCGCGCAAGGAAATAAACAAGGGGCGTCTCCCAGCACACCCAGACAAGAGTCAATTAATAAAAGATCGTTTCCTGAATTGACCCGACCGGGAATCGAACCCGGGTCACTACGGAAATCGAGGCGACAAACCGTGCTACAGCGAACTACGGTGTCGTCGTCGGAGATGTACTACTACTTACCATTTATTAAAACTAGGAGTCTTCGCAGCCTTCATGACTCTTTGGAACATTTTTTTGGCAGAGCACGGGCGGCGCGACGGCGGGCGCCTGTGCAGCGCCGTCACTGCGGGCGACATCGCCGCGCGGACTTCGTGAAGAAGAAATCGAGCCCGTTCCAAGGGAGCGGCACAAACCTATAGCACGATCGATGTGGTTCATTACCTCGATATAGTTTTAAAGGAGATCATTTTGGCACAAAAGTCGTAGGGTTGTCACAAGCCAAGTTGTACGCGTAAGAAATTCGTAATTTTCATACATTGAGTGATTTTTGAAAGTGCGTGGTAACATGACATAATGATAGATATTTCTAGAAGTAATGACCTGGAGCATTTTTACTTCAGCGCAAAATATGTCAGCTAATTAGAAAACCGTCATTATTGTGAACAATTAAACTAAAAAATACACGAATCTGCTTAACCGATTACTTTTCAGTAAGTGTTAGCCAACACAATTTTTTTTTAATATAGATAGAAATAGTCCTGTATGACTAATAGCAATAATTATTCTAGCCTTGAAGTCGTAGGGTTGCCACAAGCCAAGTTACGCTAGTTTGAAAATTCTTCATTTTCATACATACAAGTAAAATGCTTCAGGTCATTACTTCTACCATTATCTATCATATTTTTTTGTATGCTAGCACTTTCGTAAATCAATAAAAAAATGTATAATAATAAATCATTTATTTCAGGCAATATAATACATTACAAAAGTTACACATTACAGAGGCCCAAAGATAATTACCTTATAGACTAACCTACATTATTATTAATAATTATTAATTAATTCAAAAACGAATTTAGACGTTGAGTCAGCGACGTGTATCGCGCGTTGTCAGCAGGCAGCCGTCCTCTGAATTTCCAGAACACGACTTCCTGGGGCCAAAAGTCCTCCTTCATGAAGGTCTTCAGATGGTGGCTCGGCACTCTCACCACAAAAGAATTAAAACTCACTTTGCGGCGAGATTCCAACCGTTCGACCCTTAGGGTGAAATTGAACTTTCTTCGCACATAGTCCACAAAGTCCTCGACTTTTGTAGACCAGTGTAATTTGGACATGTACGACTGCGTCACCCGTACTTCAAGACACTTGACGCAATCCAGGTCAGTCGGTGCAGAGCCTTGATGGGCTCTATTCTACCAGCTTTAAGTAAAATTTTTGAAAAAATAATATTGAATCAATTACATTCTCACTTTGCTTTGAATAAATTATTACATAGTAATCAATTTGGATTCACTAAAAATAGGAATACAACCGATGCAGGTGTTGCGCTCATCAAACACATATTTGATGCGTGGGAAGGCAAGCAAGATGCAATAGGAGTTTTTTGTGATTTATCAAAAGCATTTGACTGCGTAGATCATGAAATTTTACTGATTAAGCTGAGGCATTACGGTGTTTCAAATATTTCACTTAGCCTTATAGAATCTTACCTCACTGATAGAATACAAAAAGTGAGTATCAATGGTACGAACTCTTCCGGTGCCACCATACGTATGGGCGTGCCCCAGGGATCAATATTGGGTCCTCTGCTGTTTTTAATCTATATAAATGACCTGCCTTATTTTGTCAAAGACCTATGTGGGATTGTATTATTTGCTGATGACACTTCTCTAATTTTTAACGTAGATAGAAGTAACAAAGCACTTGACGACGTAAATAATACTCTTTCTAAGGTACTGCATTGGTTCACGAGTAACAATTTACTGCTTAATGCTAAGAAGACCAAATGTATCAAATTTTCTATGCCCAATGTAAGACAGGTCGATACCATTATAAACATGAATAACGAGCCATTAGAGATTGCGAATTCCACTGTATTTCTGGGAATTACTCTCGATTCCAAGTTACAGTGGGGTCCGCATATTTCTGCCCTGGCAGGAAGACTTAGTTCGGCAGCTTATGCTGTTAGAAAAATAAGGCTCCTGACTGATATCGCAACAGCAAGATTAGTGTACTTCAGTTATTTTCACAGTGTTATGTCGTATGGTCTTCAGTTGTGGGGCTCGGCAGCGGATCTCAACACCATCTTTGTTCTTCAAAAAAGAGCCATCCGCTCCATTTACAACCTTAGACCACGCGACTCGCTTCGTGAAGTATTCAAAGAGATAGATATTTTAACTGTGTACTCTCAATTTATTTATGATAATGTAGTATATGTCCGTAAAAACTTGCATCTCTTCAAGAAAAACAGGGATGTTCATAAACTCAATACCAGAAATAAAAATAAGCTCGTAACTCCCAGTCTAAGACTGCATAAGGTAGGGAAATCATTTGTTGGTCAATGTGTAAAATATTTTAATAAGATTCCGCAAACTCTTGTTGAACTGCCTCTTCACAAGTTTAAGTCACAAATTAAAGCTAAGTTAATGAAGCGGGGTTATTATAGTGTTGACGATTTCTTAAATGATAAGAATTTGTGGTCATCTTAGGTATAATCTGCTCCTCTGCACACTTTTTTGTTATGACTTTACTCTGTCAATTCCATTTTTGTGTATAAAAACAAGATTGAAAAGAGTAACCATCGAGTTTCTTGCCGGAGTCTTCTCGATCGGAAACAACCTCTGAACCGGTGGTAGAGTCACATTATATTTAATTATGATATGAACTATCATAGTATTATTTTATGTAAGTTTATTTTTATTCAGTATATTTTTGCTACAATTTTTTTTTGTTACATGACATGTCATAAGTACTTTTTATAAGTCTATATGAATAAAGATATTTTTTACTTTTTTACTTTTTACTTTACGACTTTCTTTTGGGGGGTTTCTTTTTTCTCTCAACTTTCACGAAACTTTCTTCTTATGGTATAACAAATCTTTGAAGCCGTATAACTTGGATTGTGGCAGCAGCCCTACGACTTTTGTGCCAGAATAGAAATCGCTCAGTATAACTAGTTCTAACTTTACGAACATTTTTTTTGTTGGCAGACACTTTCAGAAATGAAACCGGTTTAATTATGCAGAGTAAAGGTTTTTTTTTTTGTTTAATTGTGGAAATGGCGGTTTTCTAATTAGCTGACATTTTTTTTTTCATATTGCCCGTCAAGATGACCTCACTCCACCTGATGGAAAGCGGTCGTGAGGTCCAGATATGAGGTTGACAAGCCCAGTCATTCCGAATCACTGGGCTGGCCAACCTCACCTTGAAGGCCTGCAGAAATGCCTTTTCACGCCCCGCTTGAAGAACCCGGGACTATACGCGGAAGGAAACACATAAAGAAAATGAGAAATAATGCAAAAAAAAATGCTGGAAGAGCGTTCCACGTCTGGATGGTACGACAGAGAAACGAGTCACCGAACCTTTTAGTTCGGGTCAACAAATGTTGAATTGTGTGTGGGTGACGCCGTAGTCCAGCACGCGTGGTACGGGAGTGGAAAGGTGAGGGTGGGATAAGCTGGAATAACTCGTCAGAGCATTCCCCATTGTAGAAGCGATAGAGAACACTTAGCCTGGCAATGTCTCTACGCAGTTGGAGAGGCTCAAGGGTCAAAGTTGCCTCTGGGTTTCCAATAATACGGATAGCACGCCGCTGCAACCTGTCAAGAGTTCCGAGTAGGTACTTGGCGGAACCGTCCCAGAGATGAGAGCAGTATTCCACACACGAGCGAACTTGTGTCTTATACAAGAGACAGAGCTGCTCAGGCGTGAAGAATCGTCTCACTCTGTTCAGGACTCCGAGTTTACGGGACACAGTTCTAATGACGCTCTCAATGTAGTCCCGCTGGTTTAGGTTGCTACGAACATCCATGCCAAAGATGTTTAGGATATCCTTAATCGGTAGCGGGGTGCTCTGAAGAGTGGGATGAGAAATTTGCTGTGAATGCACACACCTGCGTTTTCTTGGCATTGAACTCGAAAAGATTGCATGCACCCCATTCTGAAATGCGGTCCAACACTCCGTCAAGCTCAACAACAAGACTTCGCCTCTTCTCCTCGATGTCAGTCTACTTTGCCCCAGGGCGCTCGAAATACACACGTGGACCGTGCTGTCATCCGCATAGCAATGAATATTACCAAGAGATAACATGTCATTGATATGCAGAAGAAACAACGTCGGCGACAAGCACTCCGGCATTAATCTGGAGAAAGCATGATTTTCGACCATCGCAAAGGACACGAATTCTACGTCCCTCCAGAAATCCGGCGACTCAGTCGCATAGGCGAGGTGGCAGACCATATGCCGGAAGCTTGGAAAGAAGCGAACGATGCCATACACGGTCAAAAGCTTTGGCAATGTCAAGGCTGACGGCCAAAGATTCCCCATGCTTGTCCATAGCCTCCCCCCAGATGTGTGTTACGTACGCTAGAAGATCACCCGTAGACCGTTTTGGTCGGAAGCCGTACTGACGGTCGTGAATAAGAGAGTGATCCTCTAGGTAGCGGATGAGCTACGTGTTTATGATCCGCTTAAACACTATAGCTAAAACTGAGGTTACGGCTATTGGACGGTAATTGACAGGGTCAGACCGTACCCCTTTTTTGGCAACTGGTTGAACGTTCGCCTCCTTCCAAGACAGCGGCACAAGACCCGAATTGTAGTAGAGGCAATACAGGCTAGTGAACACTGGAGACAACTCCGCTGCACATTTCTTCAGCACCACAGCTGGAATTCCATCAGGGCCACTGGCTTTCCTGACATCGAGTGACTGCAGTTCGGCACGAATATTACACTGCCTGATACGAATATCAGGCATTGTGGAGCCGCAATGTGGAAAATGACATATTTTTCGCTCAAGAAAAAATGCTTCAAATCATTACTTTTAGATACACAATATCATTATCATATCATTATTTTATGTCCTCACCCACTTTCAAAAATCAATAAATGTTGGAAATTTACGAATGTTTAAACGCGTATAACTTGGCTTGTGACAACCCTACGACTTTTGTGCCGTAATATTTATAGCTCCGTATGACTAGTTCTAACTTTAAGTGGGTACCAATTTTTTTTGTTGGCCGGTACTTTCAGAAAAGGCCCAGAAAAATGATCCCCTTTGATCTTTGTACTCGTGTAACGATTTGACCGTGCCCTGAACGAGGGCATTTATAAAAAATGTGTTTAGGTGCCTTGTGTATTTTGGCTAGGTTTTTATATTTGTAAGGACACTGAATTTAACATAATCTTTGACAATTGCTACCTGCATACTTTATGCAGTATTTTTGAAAATAGCAATTTTTAAATTTAAATGATTAGTAATTAGTTTATGGATTTACCAATTAGTATTTTTTATTATTATAACGATTCTTGAATTCGGGTTACCAAAGTTAGCTTCTGGGCTTGAGGCGTAGTAGTTCCACCTCAGTAGATTTCTGATTTGTTAGCAGCTATCAACATTTTAAATTTTGATAGCTGCTAACAAATCAGAAATTTAGTTAGTTCAGCTTTGTAAGCTTTTACCTCTTTATATCCACGAGATAACTGTTGTCTGGTCCTCATGAGAGTCCACTTGCTTTGTTGCACTGCTTTGACGATTTCCGACATGGCCGGCGACAGTTTCACCTCGCCTCTATCCATTTCTAAAGGAACCAAAATATAGTTATATCCAAAATCTTTTTACTCTACTTTGGACATCTATTTATTTTAAAACACATAATAGTTGTCTTACCAGCTGTAGCGGTTGCTAAGGCATGTTCTTTCAATCCAGCATGGAACAGAAGAGCTGCTAGCAATGCTCGTCTTAGCTCTTCCAATGGATGTTCTGGAGGGAAGTGTGGCGCGCAACCTTCTCTTCTTTCGCACGCCCACCACAGATGTAGCGCAAGTGGATCCTGCAAATTAGTAATACATTGTAGGTTTGTCTTGTGATTAGATTGAGTACGTGTTTTTAGAAGATTTTTTAAATTGCCCAAAACGGTTCCTACAAACTATCGCGGGATGGTGACGTCACAGAACGACTGTTTCTATACGTTCTGCAAGACACTCGTTCGGCAGCTACGAGTATATTAAATTATGTGTTATACATTGTAGGTTTGTCTTGTGATTAGATTGAGTACGTGTTTTTAGAAGATTTTTTAAATTGCCCAAAACGGTTCCTACAAACTATCGCGGGATGGTGACGTCACAGAACGACTGTTTTTATACGTTCTGCAAGACACTCGTTCGGCAGCTACGAGTATATTAAATTATGTGTTTATGAATCTGGTTTCCTAACCTATAAGTTGTGTGGATTATCGAATGGTATACTTATTTTGTTTATTTTACACTGTTAAAGATAGACTTTCCTACCCGAGTTTGAAGAGCCATAAAATTAGTTATACTTAAGTAAACGAAAGTTTGCCCCTTTTTTAGTGTCTTTTTTTAAATATTTTAAATATTTTTTAGAATTCGATGATGTTGTCAACTACCCAAGGCGAAGGGCCCACGTCGACACGGGAGAGGGGGGGGGGGGGGGAACCGCGAGCGGTAGGAGGCGCCACTGTTGCCTCCAGATGAGGAACTACTACGTGCTTCCGCTTTGTATTACTTACGGTTAGCTTTGGCTCAGCGAGCGCAAATAGCAGCGCATCCGCCCTCGCAGGCGAAGAGCCCACGTTGACGCGGGGGGGAGGCCGCGAGCGGGAGGGGAGCGCGTCGCTTGCGGGACTGTTGCCTCCAGTTGAGGAACCGCTACGTGCTTCGGCTTTTTCTTCTTCGAACGGGTTCGTGAGTTGAGTCACCTATAATATTGTTTGCGATTAAGGTGTGTACACAGGACAGCACAACGGGTTTTACATGTGGCTCCTTAAGCTCCGAATATAAGACCCATTTTACAATGGTTTTGTGAAGGACCTGATCTGCTGTCCGCACATTACTAAAAACATTTCTTGTTAAACTACCTAGCGAGTGGTGCACATAAAGGTAAATAACCCGCTCGAATTTGACCTTACAAAACATGTAAACTACTTGTTAGCTAATAAATAAATGTATAAACTATGTAAAATTAGTAATCTCTCAGCTAACGTGTAAACATTACATAGAAGACGGGAAATTAGTAGACTACATCTGTGAAGATTTGTAAGTGTGTGTATAGGCATAACTTTCCATAGGTTAACCGCCGTAAAGGCGACCCTACTGATGGTCCGCGGGACGCGGTGCGGCGGGTGCCCATAGGTACACACGGCATTATCCCCGCGGCGATATCTCAAATTCTCAACACATGATCAATAAAATCTCCGTGTTCTTATTTAAGAAATTATTGTTTTCAGTATTTAATTTAGTATACATAAAAATAAACAAATAAATATTAATTATTTATTAGACTTGGGACCAAATGCGGCCGCTTTTACTTTACTTTTTAATAGTTGTCAGAGACGCCATTAGCCTCTAAAATAGTCTTATCTGAAGACTTACTTGGTATGTTTTATAATATGTTTTGTGAGGTACAATAAACGATTATATTATTATTATTATTTACAATTAAGTCTTTACCTGTAAAGATCATGAATACATTATACTAACGACATAGCAATAACAATGTAAAAAAAGTCAAACACATCGAAAATACTATAAAAACTTTATTAATACAATGTAGAAAACGATATGAATGCACACCTAAAGAAGACGTTTGTTCGAAATTTTTCTTTGAAATTAATTCGCCACATTTATAAGTATAATTATCTTTGCTGGACTTCTTAGTTTTTATTAGGCTCAGTAATTCAATGTTTGTATTCATCTGATGTGGTGCAGACACAAGGCTACAACCGCGCAAGCTTTGACGTTGAACGTCTATCGCTGTCGGTAGCCGACAGATGACTGATTAAAATGAGTGATTGGCCCAAAGCAATACCCCTTCTGCGTCCTGCGCACCATTAGGAGGATCGACTTTATGGCGGTCAAACTATAGTGTGTTAAGAGACTTAACCTTAATGTTCAATATAACACCCACTAATTTTACCAACCTGCAAACCACCCCTGAGGAACACCGCAGTAGCAAATGGCGCAGCATCCTTCTCAGCTTGCTGTACCGGCAACGACACAGCGAGCCGCGTGCCGCATTCTGCCAGACCGACTGCCAAGTTGAACGCGCACGTCGACAGGAAGTGATACGCTCGGAGACTGGATTCGCTCTCCTAAAGTAAACAAAATGAATGTTATAACGCTTATGTGCGGTGCCACATACTAGGATTTTAAATAAAAAGTGATAATAAGTATGAAGCAGTTATATATCATTTATTGTTATTTAATTTTTCGACATAATGCTAACCTTTGAGGTTTGTACACTTGATATATCGTTTTTCTCCTATATAATCCTAAGATTCCCTACTTAAATCTTTATCTTAATCGCTTAAAAAATCATGTACGGCGGCAATCACCTGCTCATCATGGCCATATTTGTGACCTCTCAGTTGTTTTTTTAACCGCGGGAACAGGTAGAAATCACCAGGCGCAAGGTCAGGTGAGTATGGAGGATGTTCCATCAGTTTAAATCCAGCATATTGGATACAGTTGGCCGCGGCGATTTTCGCGTATTTCCAGACGAAGTTTTTTCATTTGTTCTGCGTATAAGGGCCCCGTAATGGTGGCTCCACGATTGAGGTATTCAATCATAATCACGCTCTGGCTGTCACAGGAAAGAGAGCCCATAATCTTACCGGCGGATGGAAATGCCTTAAACTTCTTAGGCGTTGGAGATGACGGCCTCTTCCAAGTCATGGGCTGTTGTTTCGTTTCAGGACCATAATGGTGGAGCCATGTTTCATCCATAGTTACGAAGCGAGCCAAAAATCGGTCAGGATCTTGTTGTAACAATTCCGAATTGATTTGAGAAATCCGCAGTCTTGTTTGTTTATGCTCGTCTGTAAGCATTCTAGGCACCCAGCGTCTTTTTTCATGCCCAAATGTTCATGTATAATACTATGGATACTTCATATCGAAATGTTTAGTTCTTCAGCTACAAAACGAACAGTAACACGACGATCTGCCAAAACAATTTTTTCAACTTTTTTTATCATTTGTTAGGTAACTGCCGTCGTAGGGCGTCCCGAGTGCGGGTGGGTCGTCTTTAATTTAAGTTCTTCCTCGGCACACCACCGGACAACCGTAGAATACGAAGGAGCATTAACCCCTCATGTTCCTTTCAAGTCTTGATTTATTTACCCAGTAGAATTTTTTTTTAGGCAGAGATATTTAATTACAGCGCGAATTTCAATTTTATCCATTTTGCGTACCACGCTTCGACACGACAAAAACAAATGACTTCTATTTTTAAAATAAAAAAAGAAAATCAATATTTTTTTCAAATTTACTTTTTTATTTATTTTATTTATTTTTTTATTTTTATTTATTTATTCAAAAAACAAATACATCTATTATTACAGGCACATGCCTAATACAATAGTGTAGCCAGCTAATATTTTTCCTTAATTAATAATATATTCATGCATTTTGAGTTGTTCAAGTAGTTCATATGCCATCATTACTTTTTATTGAACACCCCTCGTACGCTTGGAAAAAAAATGCATTGCGGCTTGCTGCACGGCCAACGACACAGCGAGCCGCGTGCCGCATTGCGTCAGACTAACTGCCATGTTGACAGGATGCGATACGCTCGAAGGCTTAAATAGCTTTCCTAAAGTAATAAAGAATAATTTTACAACACTAATGCGGTATGAGGGATGGTACATCTATGTAAAACAACAACACTTTTCGTAGTTTTCGACGTAAAAACACTACCTTCTGTCTTCAACTGTGAGAAAAGCTAGAAGACATGCCACGTATAACCACAGACGGGATGGCAGTGAAATGAGACAACAGTTGGTGATTGTCTGGTTTATTATAATTCTACTAAAGCTTATATACGAACTCATACACGTACACTGTGTGTGCTTATCTTAGTACCTGACCATCCTGCACAGTACTCTCCTCTTTTTAAAAAAAAAACATAATTAACCCTCTTGCAAAATTAAAGTCTTGAAAAATACTAATAATAACATAGGAAGTTGATATAATTATATCACTGCAACTGCTCCAATCTGAGCACTGGTTTGAATAGTCTTCCTGATCTTGTCATGTACAGGCTCGTGCTCTTTTTTTTCCAACCATCAAGCTCTCGAACCATTATTTATAACAAACGCTGTGCATGCAAATACCTTCTCATAGGTGATTTTGTATGCCTATGCACTTTTACAACAATATCGTCACGGCCACTTATGTGTGCAATATTGTGAAATAAAATGTTCTTAGCTTCTTAATTGTCCTTGGCTTGGGGAACTTGTTGAAGTTTTAAATTTCTCCTCCTTGGCGTATCCCTTGGCTAGTTTCGTTACACGATTACCTAAGAAATCAAACTCGCTCTGGAGGAATTAACATTTCTCTATGTTAATTGTGTTAAGCCATTTTCGTAAAATTTTTCGAAAACAATCTCCATGGGTTAATTTTTGAACCATCTGCAGCCCATAGCTTACACTTCGGAGACATTTGCTCCGGTCTCGATGAAATACATACCACCTGTTCGGTCGGTAAAAATGAGGGGTTACATTAACCGAGATATTTGCCCCCGTATCGGTCAAAAAACCTCAACCTTGACCTTTTCGGTTGGTAACAGTGAGGGGTTACATTACCTGGGATATTCGCTCCCGTATCGATTTAAAAACCTCAACCTCGGCCTTCTCGGTCGGTAACAGTGAGGGGTTACATTATCTGGGATATTTGCTCCCGTATCGATTAAAAAATAAAGACTTAAAGACGACGTAGATATAGAGAGGGAGCGCAGGGCTCTAGTGGTTCTTGGTAACATGCTGGCTCGTAGGTTTGCCCGCTGTACGGACCTGGTTAAAGTCACGCTCTTTAAGGCGTACTGTCAGGGATTGTACACGGGCGGCCTATGGACGGCGTACACCAAGAAATCCATTGAAACCCTGCGCGTCCAATATAACTACATCTTTAGGATGATGTTGGGGCTTCCTCGCTGGTGCAGTGCCTCTGAAATGTTCGCACAGGCACACACAGACGGCTTCATCGCGGTATTTCGCAAGAAAGTCGCATCATTGATGAGGAGGGTACGGGGAGCCACAACAGCATCCTGAAGGTTGTCGCTGAGGACCTCAGAGCACCTGTACTGAGACATTTAAACCGGGTGATGGTCAAATAGGTCTATTTTGTTCTTGACTCGCCCGGGCCGAGTGTCACATTTTTTATTGGTTGTATTTGTGTTGATTAATAGCTATTAAGTTATAATATTAGTTTTTAAGTCATCTGTATTACTAACCCATGGATCTTGACATCTTAATGAATAAAGATTGAATTGATTTGATTAAAAAACCTAAACCTGGACCTTTTCGGTCGGTAAGAATGAGGGTTACTCGGGAAAATAGCACAGGATTCCGCCGTGGCCTGTAATTTGCCAGCCAATTTAGTTTCCCCGACTTTTGAAATTATAGGGTTGCTCAGCATCATCATCATCATCATCATCCGTGCGGTCTATCCCGGTTGTGAACCCACACTGGTGTGTGGGGTCCCAGGGTCCGCCTTTCTTATTTTCTTGGCCCACTTCGCGAGGTCTTGTGCATCCTCAGTGGTGAGTCTGTTGGCACGCATGTCACCCTTAACGACGTCGAGCCACCGCTTCTTGGGTCGACCTCTTCTACCGGTACCTGGCGGTGGCGGCATGGCCAGACATTTGTTGCCCACGTAGTTTGCCGATCTCCGTTAGACATGACCATACCAACGAAGGCGGCACTCCTGTAGCTTGTCTGCGATGTCACGAACACGAAGGCTGCCGCGGATGCGGGTGTTACGCACGCGATCTTTGCGTGAGACTCCACACATCCACCTCAGTATCTTCATTTCCGTGACGCGCAGCTCCTGCTTGTGTCGCTCTAGTAACGGCCATGTTTCTCTGCCATATAAAAGGACAGGCCTAATGATGGTTTTATAGACCTGCCCCTTCAGCTTGATCGGCATTTTGGGGTCACAAATGACACCGGTCATCTCACGCCATTTTGCCCAAGCGGCGGAAATTCGGGCTCTGACGTCGCGGTCGATGTCCCCAGACGCGCTTAACACAGATCCCAGGTATTTTACACGGTCCGTGAGCTTGACCACGTCAACACCTATGCAGACGGACTGGGGATCTGTGGTGTTGCGGGCTATGTACTCCGTCTTCGCCACATTAAGTTTCAGACCGCCGTTTTCAAGTTAATTTTTCCACTTATTCACCCGTTGTACCAGCCGTCCCCTGTCTGAGTCTATAGCGTAGTCTATAGCGCAATATCATCAGCATACATGAGCAACCAGGGTGGTTGCTCGTGATGGTCTAGGGTGCTGTTTGACAGAACGTCTAATATTACGATGAACAGAAACGGGCTAAGCACGGAGCCTTGGTGTAGGGTTGCTCACCATCGCATGGTTTCTCACATCTGTAAGCGTATTTTCCATATTTGCGATGATAATGACAAATTGTGGCTTCTTGGTTACGCGATCTTAAACTTGACTTTGGCGCGTAATACATACTTGCGATAATTGCTGCGTCGGCTATTCTTGCGTTTCGTATCGTTTTTGCACACAACTCCGTTTGTACTTGTTTTAGCTGCGTCAGGACACCTACTAACATTTGATAATGACATTCGCTTGCGGCTGTCGTCTACATATTGCTGAGACTTCGCTAACTGTTTGCGGTTCCCAAAATTTTGTTAGCAGCAATCTGGCTCACTTTATCTAGATCCGTAAAATCTGTGACGGTTTGCTTTTGTAGTGCGTTGACTGCTTCAAACTGGGCAAACCAAAGACGGGGTGATCCTTCCAGAAATCCGGAATATGGAATATGACGGCGGTGCTGGCAGCGACTTCTTGGTCGCAATGATACACGATTTGCGCGGAGATGCCATTTTGTTGTTCCAGTGTCGGGTCACCACTATAACCACAGACAGGATGGTAGTGAAATGAGACAACAGTTGGTGATAGTCTGGTTTATTATAATTCTACTAAAGCTTATATACGAACTCATACACGTACACTGTGTGTGCCTAATCTTACTACGTGACCATCGGGCACACCACGCAACTTATTATCAATCAATTACGACATTCCTCACAGGTATAGGCCTATGCCAATGCGTTTCATGTATCTTCGTCTTATGTTTCAGACGACCGGCCCTCGTTGCGATATCCTGCGAAATGTAATAGGTCCTTCAATCACCTCGAGGGTGGGCATTCCACGCTTTGATAACTACCAAACGAACTCTATCCAATACCTTTTCTGCCGGTCATGTGGCAGTAAGGCTCCACCGTGCTGGCGTTCTCGCTGCGGAACTTCTCCACTCGTACAGTATCTAGACAAAGGGCTGAGACTACTCACACTACACTTGTGGCTGTAGATCTGATCGGCGTAGGAGCCCCACGCACTTCTCGGTACCGCACGACAGATACGCCGCGTGCGGCTGCACGCTGATAGCGGCGGTCGCGTCGCAGCCGCGCAGCTTTCGCACCAGCTCCACCGAGCTGGCGTTTCGCTGCGGAACATCTACACTCGTACAGTATCTAGACACTGGGCTGTGACTATTAACGCTACACTTGTGGCTGTAGATCTCATCGGCGTATAGCGCCACGCACTTCTCGGTGACGCGCGACAGATACACCGCGTCACCAAGAAGTGCGTGCGGCTGGACGCTTTGCGCGGCGGTCGCGTCGCAGCAGCGCAACTGCCGCACCAGCTCCACTGAGCTGGCGTTCTCGCTTCGGAACATCCCCACTCGTACAGTATCTAAACACTAGGCTGTGACTACTCACGCTACAATTGTGGCTGTAGATCTGATCGGCGTACAGTCCCACGCACGTCTCGGTGATGCGCGACAGATACGCCGCGTGCGGTTGCACGCTGAGCGCGGCGGTCGCGTCGCAGCCGCGCAGCTGCCGCACCAACTCCACCGTGCTGGCGTTCTCGCATTCGAACTTTTTTACGTCGTAAACGTGGCTGCCTATTATTATCCAGGAGCCGCCCTCTTTGCTGTGGTTCTGCAGATCACATCTAGGAAAAAAAAACTTCATGTACTAATTTTGCAAGAGTAGTTTTGGGGATTAATCTGCTTGCGTCCGTAAGGTTTAGCCCTCGATGCCTTACACGTGTTCCCTGGGTGGCGCTAAATAAGCAGTAGCTTCAGTGGTAGAGCCCAGCTTCAGTCTGACTCGAGCTCATAAATGAGCTGGCTCATCCGGTGCAATATCACACTCATACAAAATACCAGCGTGAAGCAGAGATGACTCCCTGTGTTACGTTTAGGTTAGCGTGAGCCGCGGCAGCCCCTATCCCCTGCCCCTTTAGTATGAGTGCGTTTTTTTTTTTTTATATTGCCGTCAAGATAACCTCACTCCACCTGATGTAAAGCGGTCGTGAGGTCCAAATATGAGGTTGACAAGCACAGTCATTCAACGAATCACTGGGCTGGCCATCCTCACCTTGAAGGCCTGCAGAAATGCCTTTTCACGCCCCGCTTGAAGAACCCGGGACTATACGGGGAAGGAAACACATGTGCTGGAAGAGCGTTCCACGTCTGGATGGTACGACAAAGAAACGAGTCACCGAACCTTTTAGTTCGGGTCAACAAATGTTGAATTGTGTGTGGGTGACGCCGTAGTCCAGCACGCGTGGTACGGGAGTGGAAAGGTGAGGGTGGGATAAGCTGGAATAACTCGTCAGAGCATTCCCCATTGTAGAAGCGATAGAGAACACTTAGCCTGGCAATATCTCTACGCAATTGGAGAGGCTCAAGGGTCAAAGTTGCCTCTGGGTTTCCAATAATACGGATAGCACGCCGCTGCAACCTGTCAAGAGTTCCGAGTAGGTACTTGGCGGAACCGTCCCAGAGATGAGAGCAGTATTCCACACACGAGCGGACTTGTGTCTTATACAAGAGACAGAGCTGCTCAGGCGTAAAGAATCGTCTCACTCTGTTCAGGACTCCGAGTTTACGGGATGCAGTTCTAATGACGCTCTCAATGTAGTCCCGCTGGTTTAGGTTGCTACGAACATCCATGCCAAGGATGTTTAGGCTATCCTTAATCGGTAGCGGGGTGCTCTGAAGAGTGGGATGGGAAAGGAACGGCGACGCCTTTGCTGTGAATGCACACACCTGCGTTTTCTTGGCATTGAACTCGACAAGATTGCATGCACCCCATTCTGAAATGCGGTCCAACACTCCGTCAAGCTCAACAACAAGACTTCGCCTCTTCTCCTCGATGTCAGTCTGCTTTGCCCCAGGGCGCTCGAAATAACGCGCGTGGACCGTGCTGTCATCCGCATAGCAATGAATATTACCAAGAGATAACATGTCATGGATATGCAGAAGAAACAACGTCGGCGACAAGACGGAGCCCTGCAGCACTCCGGCATTAATCTGGAGAAAGCGTGGTTTTCGACCATCGCAAAGGACACGAATTCTAAGTCCCTCCAGAAATCCGGCGACCCAGTCGCATAGGCGAGTTGGCAGACCATATGCCGGAAGCTTGGAAAGAAGCGAGCGATGCCATACACGGTCGAAAGCTTTGGCAATGTCAATGCCGACGGCCAAAGATTCCCCATGCTTGTCCATAGCCTCCCCCCAGATGTGTGTTACGTACGCTAGAAGATCACCCGTAGACCGTTTTGGTCGGAAGCCGTACTGACGGTCGTGAATGAGAGAGTGATCCTCTAGGTAGCGGATGAGCTGCGTGTTTATGATCCGCTCAAACACTTTAGCTAAAACTGAGGTTACGGCTATTGGACGGTAATTGGCAGGGTCAGACCGGTCCCCTTTTTTGGGAACTGGTTGAACGTTCGCCTCCCTCCAAGACAGCGGCACAAGACCCGAATTGTAGGAGAGGCGATACAGGCTAGTGAACACTGGAGACAACTCCGCTGCACATTTCTTCAGCACCACAGCTGGAATTCCATCAGGGCCACTGGCTTTCCTGACATCGAGTGACTGCAGTTCGGCACGAACATCACACTGCCTGATACGAATATCAGGCATTGTGGAGCCGCAATGTGGAATATCAGGCGGCGCAGCACCGCAGTCATCGATGCAAGAGTTTGCGGCAAAGAGGTTAGCCAGTAAATCGGCTTTCTCTTGCGGCTGATGAGCCAACGATCCATCAGGGAATCTCAGTGGGGGCAGCGAAGGCACGCAGAAGTTAGATTGCACGTGTTTAGCCAGTCGCCAGTAGGAGCGGCTACCCGTAGAGTGCGTGATGAGTTCTTGGCCAACACGTGCAATTCGCTGGGCGTCTGCTCTAATGTAAGCCCTCTTTGTGGCCTTGGTGGCTTTATTAAAGGCTGCTTTCAGGGAGGCAAGGTTTGAATGATCATTGAGTGCCTGGGCCCTAGACCAAGCACGGTACGCCGCCTGTTTTTGTTCAACAGCTGCGGCACACTCGCGATTGAACCAGGGACCAGTTTTGCTAGCACTGACAACATCAGTAAAAGGAATGTAGTATTCCATTCCGGTACTGATCTCGTCAGCGATAGCAGATGCACTCTCTGAAGCATTCCTTTCTCCAAAGCAGCACTGCCGCCAAGGGACGGAGGCAAAATACTCTCGCAATCCGTCCCAATCTGCCGACGAGTAGTGCCATAACCGCCGCGTCACCTCCACAGGTTGTGGGGGAGCTGCACAAGGCACTGTAGCGCCAACCAGACAGTGATCGGAGGAGCCCAATGGAGCACCAACCGACACTTTATACCCAGCTGGGTGACTCGTCAGCAGAAGGTCCAATAAAGAGGGAGTATGACCGACAATATCTGGTACCCGGGTGGGCTGGTGTACCAGTTGCGTCAGGTCTTGCGTGAGAGCAAACGCATGGGCAGTTCGGCCTGCATGGTCTGTTTTTGATGAGCCTAACCAGGACTCATGGTGGGCATTGAAGTCTCCCAAAAACACCATTTCGGCATTTGGGAACTGCGCCTGAGCGTTGTCTGCGGCCTGACTCAGATGCTCGAAGAGTCGAGTTGTCTCGGCGTCGCCTTTGTGGGAGCGGTATATGCACGCATAGACCCGGCTTGTGGAGCCCAGGTCAACGTGCACCCAGAGGGTGGAGAAGGATGGGTCTTCTAGGCAGCGGAGACGGCTACAGCAGACGTCCGCCCTGACGAATAGACATACACCGGCTTTAGGTTGGAAGGACTCTTCCAGCACATAGCCGGGGTAGTGCAAGTATGACGTATCGGCAGGGCGGCCTATCTGTGTTTCCGTCAAAAAGAGCATCGCAGGCCTCGCCGTCTCAAGGTGTTGATGGACGGCGTTGAGGTTTGCATGGAGTCCGCGGATGTTAGCGAACTCCACCTCAAACAGCGTGTTGGTGGGGGATGGGGA
This sequence comes from Udea olivalis, assembly GCA_947369235.1. Taxonomy (NCBI): domain Eukaryota; kingdom Metazoa; phylum Arthropoda; class Insecta; order Lepidoptera; family Crambidae; genus Udea; species Udea olivalis. The sequence continues at coordinate 6,250,446 of OX376342.1, forward strand.
TGCCGCTGTAGGCCGTTTTTTTGTGCTTCTGACTGCCATAGAAGTTGGAGGATGGGAGGGGCGTGAAAGGACGACTGTGATCGAGGCAATGAAAGACAAAGCGTGGTGCCCTGCATTGGTATTAATCGCGTGGAATAGTGTAGGCCGGTCCGCCGGACGGAAGGGCCCCCGTACCCCCTCGGGTGTGGTCGCCGGGCCCCACCGGAACCGGGCACCACCCGGCACGACGAGCCACCCCGAGATTATGCGCGACCTGGTGGGGCAGCCTCCAGAGGTGGTTAACCCCTTTTGGGCCCCTGTACTATGCCGCGGGCGGCCAGCGGCACCACCGTTTCTACGGGTCTCCCTGGCCGGCGGGCCGATACACACTACACACACAATACCGCCGCTAGGGCTCCCACTGGTTCAACAATTGCCACGATCACAGTCCCCCTGGCACCGGTTAGTGCAGTGCTGATCCCGGAACGCGACCTGACCGAGATAGGTCAGAATCACTTGGCGGGTTTTACACAACTGCATGGTGGTAACAACAACCGGCCGACATAAGTCTCCCACCTGAAGAGCAGATGGTCTGCTGGAAGAAACCCTTAGTCGCCTCTTACGACACCCATGGGAAGATATGGGGCTGTGGAAAGTATTATTTTAAAGTGCCGCCACCAGCACGGCACAAAGCTCCTAGCCAAACTCCTTGGCTCCTAGCCAAACATCCTTCATATGGGGTTCCCGAGGGATTATGCGCGTGGATCGCAAGCTCCCTCTCTGGGCGAAGCATTAAAGTCGTCATCGATGGCTCATGCTCTGACTCCATGCCCGTTAATGCTGGCGTTCCACAAGGCTGTGTGTTGTCTCCGACCCTGTTTATCCTGCACATAAATGTTATGTTGCAAGCCAGCAACATTCATTGTTACGCGGATGACAGCACTGGGGACGCACTGTACTTTGGCCAACGCAGTTGAGGAGAACCGAAGAGAGCTTGTATCTGTGTAGTCGAGGCATCCCTTGAACAGGTCTCACAATGGGGTCAAAATAACATTGTATGTTTCAACCCCGGTAAGACACAACTCTGCGCATTTACCGCAAAAAAAGCCCCGTTTGTCGCATGTTTGAGAGCACTCCTTTGAGCCCCTGACCTTCCTCCTGGTTTGCTCCCTATTACATAAAAAAAAGTAGTAAACTAGCCTAAATAAACAACGGTCTGTTCATCAGAGTAAACATTCAAAAGTACTTTTAGGAACTTTCCTTCTATATTGTATTTTGTTTCCAAGTTAGAAACTACTGAACAATGGTTCCTAGGAATCCAAAATCATAGGAGTATAATACCAAATGAATAATAGAAACTACTTTTATGAAGGCGGTTTTTATATTGTTTTTCAAGTAACTTGGTGAAAACAGCAATTACGAATAATGTACCTGTGTGGGCGTTCACTATGCAACGTTTTACCGTTCAATAATAATTATTCAGATAAGTTCATTATTTAATTGTAAATGAGCTGTTTAGGCGTGATTTCTAGAGCGAGTGTAAGCATGACTTACTTGCGAATAACATGATTATTAAGTTTATTTCTCTTCGCTATGAGTCCGGGCCAGCCCAGCAGGTCAGCGTCCAGTTTCGAGGCGGACGGCAGCGCCCGTGCGGCCTCGTCGCACGCGCGCGCCATTTTGACGAAGGAGGTGGAACATTCGGCGAGTGCGTGAGCATTGCGGGCCGCACACGCGCACACCCATGCGCAGAGTTCACTTACTACGCGACCTACGACACAGAATGGATGAATTTCAAAACTTTGTATCATTCACCAGAGATTTTTAACGCTGAATATATCACACCTTAATAAAATAAGATCTCCGAGATACTCGTGTCTAAGATTCTAGTTCTGGAATTAACGTAAATGAACTTTACTCTGAGATGAGGAACCCTCAAATCGGCACTTACTCAAAATAAGATTTATATGGCTATCTACTAGTAAAAGCTCCTTTACTTTCTGAGTTCGGGGATATCAATATTCTAAAAGTTTCTCAAGCATGAAGCACCAATCCACCTAGGTTGAGCACTTTAAACATTCAGAGAATCAGTTTAAGATGACACAGCACGGTCAAGAGAATTGAAAAATAGGTATTTGTAAAATCTATTGCTGTCTTTTGCAAACCTCGAGCGCCCCACAGAGTGCGATAGAGACAGATGCAAATCGGACCGAAATTATAGGTGATTTCTGTTTTTTTGATAGGTCAAAAGTTCACAAAATCGACGTTTCGTAGTCCCCTGATCCCTTTTCGAAAAGTTGACCGTTTTAGTTACATTAGTAAAGAAGGATAGAATAATAATAAAGAAGGACTGTGACCCTGTTCCTGTTTTCTTTTTTTTTAAACAAACCAGTAAAATTAGTTTTCTGGAGGTTTGAACACATCGGAAAATCTGGCCATTTTTTTAGATTTTTGAAGGTTTAATAATTATTTTTTTTAAAAACGAAAACATAGGGACATGCCAATAGTGGCAATAGATTTTTTGGAAAAAATATTCCTCTACTAGCAATATCCAGGAAGGAAACAGGTGACTGCGTTTGTATGGAAAAACGGCGCTTCTGTATCGTCTTAAGAGAGTTAGCTGGTGGTGGATCAAAAACGTTGCATTTTCGTAAAATTTTCTTGATTATTTCATTGAATAAAACTAAAATTTTTGCTCTATTATTGTGTGCATAATACTGTTTAAAAACACATTGAACTGTCTAAAACTAGGTAGTCGTCAATTATTTGCTAAATTAAATAAAAAACAGTTTTTTTTAAATTGATGACACTTAAAAATTTACTGAACACAGTTAAAGTTATAATTATGAAATTGAAAGGTGCATTCAATAATAGAGAGATAATTTATACTTAATTTGAATTCAGCTAAATAATCACGAAAACCTAAAAAAATGCGACATTTACGATCTACCCTAAACCGCAAAAAGCAAACCCTCCTAATTTGACTTACCAACAATATCAGAAGTGATGACGTCACACAGAGCGACCAGCTGGTCATTATCAGCTCTATGTACTGCCCTGCAGAAAGCACTGAGCGTGCACGTCACGTGGTCGGCGAGCAGCGCCGCGTACTCGGTCATCAGCGCCCTCACGCCGCCGCGGGTGCTGCGCCCTCCGCGGGACCACATCGCCTCGCAGAATAGTAACCTGGCGTATTGTGGAAGTTACGAATTTAACAGTAAATAATCACATCATTTTTATTATCAATTTCGTTATGTGTGGAGATAAATGTTAGGTAGTTATTCTAATAAACAGTTAACTGACCTTTGAAATCGAGTGAGCAAATCGCAACTCGGACTGACGGTGTCTTGCCCTTTGGGATCGTCGGTCTTGCTCGTGTCTCCACTTATAATGCCATTTATGTGCATTTGTGTTTGGCAACTCGTGTTACGGATGAGGTGTTTAACCTGAAACAGATACTGGTATAGGAATCTTTCTTACGCGACCACATTTTACATCTTAATTATAAAAAGTGAAAAAAGGCACATACCAAATGCATCAGTGGTACAGAAGCTCCTTTTTCAGACGCGGTGGCGTTATTTAACTGATATTCTTCTGCGCAACCTAAAACATTGAATTGGCTTTGCTGTACTATATTACGACATTTGTTTTATTTAGATACTAGCTGCCTCGACATACTTCGTTCTGTCAGAAGTAATTGCACGTCGCGGCCTCGTCGGTAAAGCAGCACATCTCGCCCGAATTTCTCCGACTTGATTTACATATATGTATTCTTATTCATAAAATATAGCCTATGTCAGTCCCTGATAAATGGTAATGTAGCTTCATTTTGGTGAAAGAATTTTTGAAAACGGCAAAAAAACAAAGAATCAATCAAATCTTTTCTTTTTATAATATTAGTATAGAAATGATCATATTCAAACATACTTTGACCAGCATCAGCGTCATATCCATTAGCTGCGGTTTGGGCGCCACGATGGCCTGTCACGATGTCCACTTGATCATAATCTCTGCGGAACAAAATACGTAATAAGTTAGTGACAAGTTATTACTTCGTCTAACTCAGTACCTCGAAACCAACTTTACATAAGAATACGATAATGTGGATAAATCGATACTCACACATCTAGCTGCAAATGATTATAAGCATCAGTGGAGTGAGCCTGCAGGGCGTTCCGTAAAGCTTCGCGTAGTCCCCCGCCACCGAGAAGGGACCACACAAGGAGTTCCGTCATGAAACGTGCGCCGGCGCTGGCTGGTACAGAACCTGCAGAAACAGAAGATGTTAACAGATAGATAACCAGCCAGGGACACTCCGGGTTTTTCAAGAATAAATGGGTCATCACAAGTTCGGCTAGTAGTCTCCTTTGTGTCCATAAGCAACTAAAATTATCTGGTGGTCTGCATGTAATTGCTTCCCTAAAAGGAACGTCCGTTCACGTAAACATTTTTGAGTATTTATGTGAGATTCGGTCTGCCCTAAAAGCATGACTTTAAAATAGTGACATTTGATTACTATCTGATAGTAATCAAATATGGGTAATAATTTAACAGGCTTCCCTAAAGACGTGTTTTGTCATTTTGTACTTAGAAAGACGTTTATAAGGGCCACTGTAGTAGAAAATACAGTTTGTAGAGTGGACGAGCGCCATTGTAGGTCACAAAAAATTCATTAAGTCAATTTGTATGTCCCTTGCGAAGGCATCCAGTTCATCACGCGTCGTGGTCGGCCAAGTCGTCGGTTCTTATGCGAGGGACTGGCCTAAAAAGGCTAAAGAATGACCTGTGGGGAAGAGGGGTAAAGAGGCCTCCCAACAGCGGGATCCTAACGGCTTATTAAGATAAATGTTATGTGTGCGCTGGCTTTGCACAGACCTTGCGGCAGCAGCGCTATGAGGTGCTGCGCGCGCACGTGCGGCGTGGGCAGCAGCAGCGGCCAGGCGGCGGCCAGCGCGCGGCGCGCGGCGGCGGCGGCGCAGCCCCCCGCGCGCCCCTCCGCCAGCGCCACGAGCGCGCGCAGCACGCCGCCGCTCCAGGCGCGCGGCGAGTCGGCGGGGTCCGCGGCGGCGCCGAGCGAGCATTGCCACGCGTGGACCTGGCGAGGCAATCCAAACACTTTCAAATCGATACCGAGACTATCAAATTACGAGAACCACCGTTGGACCGTTGGGTTTGACGCAGATGATACACTTCGCAAATTGTACACCATGTTCAATTGAAACACATCACTGCATGTGCACTTCGCCAGCGGTACAATTCTCAAAATGAGCACTTTTTTTAAAATGTGCAGAAATTTGAAAGAATGGTGTCAAATTTAAAAAATCTTCGATTTTGCATATATCATTCACTTAAAAATTAAATAACATACACTTTGTATGTAAAAAAAAAAATTAAATAATCAAACAAAAACTTTTTTTTAATTGGTTCACATTATTATTGAAATACAAATGTGATATAAATAGTTTTTAAAATTCTTGTCTTGCCCAGCCAAACAGAATCATTTGGTGTAAATATAAAAAAACAATACAAATAAGTACATTATTTAATTATTACACATAGTTACTTACTTGCAGCCTTAGAAGATTTAGGCAAGATATGGCTAGTGACTCATTCTCCTTCAAGGAAGTGGAAGTGGTGCTACTTTGCTCGACGGCGATCCTTAGCAGTCTCTCTAGAAGCCTAAATGGAAAAGTATTTTTAATTATTAATGACCAAATGATTACTTAATTATTCATCATCAGTTATTTGACAGGTTTTTTAAGTAATGTAACAAAATAATAAATGAGGAAATTTAAACACTTACTTGAAAGTATTCTCTGATAAATCAATAACAAAAGGCATAGAAGATGGCAGATCCCTCGGACTTTCTTCGCTCCAAACTATGATTTGCGTAGGGCCACTGGTTACACCTGTATAAAGCAGTCACCGATACAATTAAAATGTGTAAATATAAGCGTAATCGTACGTAAGCTGGTCCATATAATATTCTAAATTGCATTCGAATTCTCAATCATGTACTTTATGCTCCAAATAAATTTCATTTCTTTCTTTCATTTATTTTTTTAACCTTATAAGTTATTTTGTCAGTTCCTCACCACCAGCTTTAAAAGACGCATTCAACACTTGCAGCAACTGCGGCACGGGTCGGTTTATCTGTGCTCGCTCATGCGTGCCCCACGCATACAGCGCCCCTTCTGACGTGAGGGCTATTCCGTGGGACGCGCCTAGTGATAAATCCACTACTTTTACACCTGGAAAGAACATAAAAATACTAATAAAACTGCATCAGACTAGCACAAAGATTCGTCAAAAGAGTCTTCATATTCATTCGATAAATTGAAATTTTATATGGCTTACCTTGAAAACCCTCTACTAATTTGGGAATCTTGATAGTCTCCATATTTCCATGGCCGAGACGATAACCCTCGCCCTTACCCCAAGTGTAAACTTGACCTCTGTAAAGAAATTAATAAACTGACATGGGATTTGGCCAACACTTCAATAACCAATTTATTTAAATTCTGAATACACTGAATCACCGGTGGCAATAGACTTTAAAAATCCTAGTTCCTGTAGAATGTATCCAAAGAAACCTTTCAAAAGTATGTGAATTCCTGACACAAAATGGCTAAGGTTAATTTTATTTATTGTATTGTATTGTAATTCTTCATTCAAGTAACATGACTGAACTTTTTAGTAACAAATTAACTTAGAAACTATGTTAGTAGTGATTTAACAATATTGGGTTTATTTTATTTGAATACTTAGGAGGTAAGCACGCGAATCATCACTGCCGCACCCCATAAGCCGTGACACAGCAATGATTCACGTACACACAATCCAATCTGCTCGCAATGATGGCCAGAATGCCGTTGCCGCTACCTCGGACTCTGCGCACCAGCGATGCGCATTTAATACGCATTGTGGCGAAAAAGCAGTTTACCCGGGCTTCTGCAAACATCCCTGATGCACTGCAGAAGCGAGGCAGTCCTAACAGCACTCCGAATTATTGTGTTAATTAATTTTTATTGATTTATGTGTGCATTTTTATGTTTTTTACTTGTAGAACTAAAGAGGTGAGTTGCTTTAAGTACGGCCCTAAAAGCTTACCCGTCAGTAAGTGCAGCATGCCAATGTTCCCCCGTGTACACACGAGTGATCCTTAGCACAGCAAGAGAGGTAAGGGTGCGAGGAGCACCGTTTTCATTGTCGCCGAACACTTGAACCGCGCCCTCCCACGTGCAGCACAGAGTGTGGCTTTCACCCCATCCTAGACAAAATAGAGACAAAAGTGGATCAAGACTAATGTTTTCATCAATTTGACTGGCCTGTTGGCGCAATGGCAGCGATCCTGCCTTTAGCGCCGGAGGTCGTGGGTTCGATCCCCACCCATGACAAATATCTGTGTGACGAACATTTGTATTTGTTGTGTGTCTGGGTGTTATTATCTATTTAAGTATGTATTTAGAAATATTTAAGTATGTTTATCAGTCTCTGACGCCCATATTACAAGCTCTGCTTAGTTTGGGGTCAGATGATCTTGGTGTGAATTATCCCAGATATTTATTTATTTTATACATTTATTTATTTCCAAAGCAAACTTAAAGCGGCCGAAGCGACGGTATCCAGTATTTGCTACCTTACAATAAACTAAAGTATAGAAGGTGAGCACATCAGCTAGTAAGTTACGCACCCGTGGTCCCGAGTTCGAATCTGGCCAGTGCAAGGCTCACCTCCCACTACATCTGTATTAAGAACTTTATTTTTAAGTAACTAAGTTATTGTAAGACGCTCAATATCCTACCCTGAATCGCTGGCGCTCAAGGGCTAATAATAGGGATACGAGATTGGTTGAAACCAGCAACCAGTTCTATTATAGGACAGTAATTCACCAAAAGAGCCACTACAGATAACTTGCTTCATTGAATATAATCGTCATTCTGTCCCATTATATGAAAAAATGCTAACTAAAATTGCCCAAATGAGCTAATCTAGTCTATACTAATATTACAAAAAGAGGATAGATTTGATTGTTAGTTTGTTTGCATAGAATAGGACTGCTGAACCGATTTTAAAAATTCTTTCACCAGTATATAGCTACATTATCACCGAGTAACATAGGCTATATTTTAACGGGAGAAATAGTTTACGCCGCTAACGCACAGCTAGTTCTGTAATAAAGCAAATCAAATGACGTAGTGCCTACTAGTAGTGAGTGACTCTAAAAATACCCTCACCTGGCGCAATATCTATGACCCGCTCGATGTTATGCGCGTTGAAGGAAACCGGCTGCGGCGTGAGGCAGTACTCGATGGTCCCGTGGCCGAGCCGGCCTTGGCTCCCGCGGCCCCACGTAAATAACGCGCCTCGGGATGTTATGACGGCACTATACAAACATAACGTGAAACATTTGAGACATTTGATACATTATATGAGACATTTATTTATTTATTTATTATTATCAACACTTACACTATTATTACAGAACGACTTAGCCTAATTCAATAGTGTAAACTACTCTACATACATACTCCTCTTTATCATATACCTACCTCTATTACTTACTTACATGTAATGTAACTTAGTACAAATAATACTACTTTTGTGAATTCATTCAGAGAACAAGAAAACAAGTCGATTTTGTCCGCCACTTGATTGAGGGAGTTCAGTGCGCGCGTCAACGGCGCCTTACCGAGTAGGTTGGTGCGGCCGCGCGGCACGGCCAGCAGCGGCGGCCGGCGACGACGCCACACATACCTATCCGGGACACAGAAGCTCACGACACTCAGCACCTGGCTATTGTCTATCTTTCCTCGTATCAACTTGAAAAGATAGGATGCTAGTGATACCTCTCTTCGTACCCGCAGTTCATTATAACCCACCATGCCCAATACAAATAAGTTAGGATACATGAGCGGATAAAAAGGATATACACCATACTTCCTTAAATACACATACCTAGTAAATTTATTCTGTATTCGCTCTAACATGATCCTATATTTAGTCTCATGTGGAGCCCAGATGACTGAATTAAATTCAAGGCTGCTCCTGACCAAAGCATTGTATAAGGCAACGATTGCTCTGATGTTTGTGAACCCAGAGGAGCGACGGAGGATAAACCCTAGTTTCTTGTAGGCCTTCTTACAAACACTAACAATGTGACCCCTAAAAATCAGATCGGATGCGAAAGTTACTCCTAGATCTTTCACTTCAGTCACTCGTTTTAATTTTATTGTATCGACTTCGTAGTCATGGCGGATGGGATTATGTGCTCGAGTAAAAGTTATAGTCACACATTTCGAGGTGTTAAAAAATAATTTGTTTACTTTACTCCATGCAACTACTTGGTCTATGTCTCTCTGAAATGTCTCGCAGTCTGCAATAGAGTCTATAGGTAAAAACACTTTTAAATCATCCGCAAATAGCAAGCAGCTTGAGTTTCTAATAACCTGCGGTAAGTCATTGACCATAATAATAAATTTAAGCGGACCCAGGTTACTTCCCTGACTTACTCCTGATCTGACAAAATAGGGGTCTGATATGTATCCTGCGTAATCCAAGAACCCTAACAGATGAGGGGTGCAGCCGACTCCCGCTAGTTTCCTAAGCAGGATGTCGTTGTCCACGACATCAAACGCCTTCCGAAAATCGAAGTATGCAGCGTCGACCTGCCCCCCACCATCTACCACAGGTATAATCTGGTTCATGTAGCTCAGCAAGTTACTAGTTGTGCTGCAACCAGGCCGGAAACCGTGTTGAGCTTCTGAAAGCTGCGCGCGTACTTGATTGTAGATATTTTTTTGTATGGCAGATTCAAATGCTTTAGCCGGCGTTGATAATACCGCCACTGGCCTGTACCCATCGACACCTTCACCAGCTCCTCCCTTCGGCACTGGAACTACTCTAGTAATTTTCCACGATTCGGGAAAAACTTTTTCTTTCAAGCACTGGTTATAAATGTGACATAGTGGCTCTGCAAGTACATACCGACAGTCCCGAAAGATGAATGCGGGTATGCCGTCAGGCCCGGCCGAACGCTTCGGCTTAAGGTTCGCTAGCGCGGCTTTCACCTCGGCCAGCAGCAGGCTGTCAAGATGTATTCGCGCCGATCCGTTCACGCTGCCCGCTGCGGCTACTGCTTCTCTCACGTTGAGCGCCGCCGGGACAGTGCTATAAACTGATTGGAAGAACTTTGCGAACTCTTTTGCACACTGTTTCTCTTCTAGCACCACCCCGTCTTTAGACAATATTTTACGAGAATTTCTATTTTTAGTTTTAGAATTCACATAGCTCCAAAAAGCCTTCGGATCCTCCACTAAATGTCTTTGGACACAATCCTGATATTGAGCATGGGCTCTCTGAATCATGCTTTTTACCCTAGCTCTACACCTAGAAAATGACTCGTAATCATCTCGCGATTTACTCGCCTTGTATCGCTTATGAAGAGACGCCTTACATTTTATGTCGCGAATTAATTCGGCACTGTACCATTCGGGGTAACTGTACCGCGAATTTACATTCTTTCGCTTTTTAATCGGAACACAATCACCCATCACAGCATTAATAATTGAATAGAAATATGATAAACACGCCTCCACATTATCCAAAGTATACAACGGTGACCAGTCAATTCTACAATTGCGTAAAGTAAGGGATAGTTAGCCTTTGCAAAATTCCATTTAATATGGGAGCGTAATAAATCGGTACCCGTACCATTACTATACCCGCTTGCCTGATATTGTTCCTGAATCGGGGTCGTTGGCGCCGGCGCCGGCGCACTCCTCCCCACTCTTACCGAGATCTCTAGTGGCGGATGGTACGCGTCTACTGGAACCAAGGCCTCGGACGCGGCGCACACCCTTACTTCCTCATCCAAGCCCGTCAACACTAAGTCTAATTGACGATTATTGCAATTTGCTACTTCGTTTCTCTGAATGAATCCACAATAAGTCAGAAAAAATTCAAAATAGTTTCTAATATTTAAAGTACAGGAAAACAAGTTAAAATCACCTACTACTAGTACTTGACTGTATTTAACACATAATTGTTCTATGATCCTAAATAATATCATGTATTCATTTTCGTTACTATTCGGTGGGATGTAAACAACGCAACACATAATAAAAACCTATCGTATGAATACACCGTCGCACAAACCAGTTCGAATGCCCGGTCGCTAACGTTGACGTCACCCGCTGGTACACTACGTAGCTCGAGACGCGGCGTGGCCACGAGAAACGCGCCACCCTGCTTTCGCCCGTCCATTCGATCACTCCGCACGATGCTATAGCCCGGTGGAATTATTTCAGCGTCTTTGATGGATTCATTGCAGCTGGTTTCCGTGATCGCAAATAGGTCTGCACTTGAAGATACAACTCCTGCACAGAATTCTTCTAATTTAGTCCGAAGACCCCTGACGTTCTGGTAATATATCTCAATTACTTTGTGTGAACACTTTATTTGCGTTAGTTGGTCTGCGAAACCACACCCACTCACAGAATTCCACGTTAATAGGCCAAACATCTGACACACACAGCTTTGAGTAAGCGCTCTCCGGGACTCCTATTATAAATGACGAATAATCCCTCTCTGTTTTTGGTATTATTTTCTCAATTTTCACTGGACACTCCAGACCGCAAACATTCATCACATAAGCTTCTAACTTTTCTACAGTAGTTTCCTTTTTTAAGCGCCACACATGTAAATATTTCTTACGCTCAGTCCCCTGGATCTCAAGTGAGCTAGAACTCACACCTTTTTTCACTTCGTTATTAGGAAATCTACTTCTTCTTTTTTTTACTACCTCAGTCCATTGATTGCCATCTAATGTATGAATATTGGTTTCCGTCTTTTCTTTTGCTACAATAACTAATGACGATGACTTTAAAGGACGGCGGTCACCCCCCTGAGCCACAACCGCTTGTTTCGTGGCCCCACATGATTTTGTAGTTGCGCGTGCGACTACCTCCGTTAGATTTTTAGCGCTCACATTTGCATATGATTCCACTTGTTTATTTGTGCCAGAGGGGGCCAAACACAATTCTTCCTTTTCTTTTAAACGTGATTCTAGGTATTCGTTTCTACTTTTCAACACTTTTATTTCATTTTCTAGTACAATGACTTTATTTGTTTTTTCTTCTTGTACCGCCGTTAAATTTCTTCGTAATTCTTCTAATTCTGAGTTTTTCTCGTTAAATTGTTTTAGCAATCCTTTAATAACCGCCATTTGATATTCCAACATACTTCTAATTTCTGCCCGGAACTCGCGTACCTCTTCCAATACTGTGTTGTCATTTTGGACTAAAGATAAATCGGCTTGCTTACGATTTCCCCTCGCCTCCATGTTGATATTGCAACTAGGACTGAAAGTCTTATTCAGGACGGCCGCAGCTCCTCGGACTGGAGTTTCGATATTACCCCGCTTTGGCATGCCGCGCATACATTCTGGACAGAGCCACTGGATCCTGCTGTCCAGTGTAAGCGCTTCGAATGAATCCACCGACATCGATAAACACTGCAGGTGAAACAGTTTCTTGCATGTCTCCTTTGAGCACTCCATAAACGAAGTGTCATAAATCGCGGTCTCACAACCGCTACACTTCCTCCTTTTATTCAAAACAGTAGAACACTCCATAACCACTTGCAATTATTTATGTCGAGCGAGCCAACATTCAACACGTCCGTACCGTGCCGCGGCGCGCGTACAATTTTTTCATGGGTCACATGAGAGAATATGTTTACATTTATATAGGTAATATTGTGGAGAGTAAAATAGGGAGGGTTCAACTGTTTCCGCCACCCATAAATAAACTGTAAGCCTGAATGCAAATCACTCTATTTTACCAAGAGAGCCATTTTAATAATACATGTAGGAGGCGGATGGCGCGCGCGACCGCTACTGAAGTCAAAAACCACGAAGGGTCCTTGCTATTTCGGCTACGTATGGGGTGTCTCGCGCCTCTGTGTCCGGTGTCCGTCGCAGAGGTGAACTGGCGCCCATACGAAGCCACTGTACCGGTCGCGGTCTACAGTCTCGCGGCCTACCGCCACCATTAGGTAGAGGTTGCAATCTTGCTATATTGTGAGCGAGCCTGAGCTCATCAGGCCGCTATTGCTTAGCTAAGGGATTGGAGGTTTGACATAGATATATCTTGTATTTTTTTCAAATGGTTTAACTATGCAGTTCTGTCGGTGGCTTTTATCTATCATGTGACTAAGCAGTTGTATGATTACAATTGGTTTTGTAGAATAAGTGTTCGTTGATTCCTATAAAACATACCTGCAAGCGACTCCCGCAGCCACTCTGATAACTTCATGGTGCGCTAAATGGTGTATATTCGCCGGAGCGTCCCTAGGAGCCGTGTCGCCGTGCCCCAAGCGGCCGTCCTCGCCCGCGCCCCAAGACCACACGCCGAAACACGAAGAACAGCAAAGGAAGTGACGCCCCATTGAGTGGCAGGCCACTTGGATTATTATTTTGTTTTCCAAACCTGAACACACATCAAATAATTGGAATGTGGGTAAACATTTTTTTTAAAAGAATCCAGCTCGAAGGACCCAATGTTCGCTGCTGTTATTGCAATGTTACAATTATTTGTAACATAACTATTACACAGTGACAACCTCAGCCAACATTTGACCCTAGAGCCGGATTCTATGAAAAAAAAATCATTAACTTCAAGTCAATAAGTACATAATAAACGCGTATGTAAGGCAAAACAAATTAAAACTTTGCCTGTTTGACGCGCTTGCGCAAATGAGTTAATGTCAGCAAAATTATAGGGATTTTTAGAAAATCACTTGCCAGGGACTAGTTGAGGAGTCATTGTATCGTAAGGCAGAGTGTACACGGCTCCATCTTGAGTCAAGAGTAAAGCCAATTTCTCGGCACAAGCTATCTCCTGGATCCTTAGAGTGTCCAAGTGTAATGCGCCTGTTCCGACTGAGACCACTTCTTGCGCTGACTCTGTACACTGAAATGTAATATTTTTTTAGTGATAAATTACTTGGTGATGTAAACATTCCTTACTAATGAGATAAAAAGTAAATTACCGTAACAAATCCTTTTAACGGTGGCAAAAGCGGCGCTCCAAGTCTGTCCATATGGCACAGCAAAGCGATACCAGCTTTTTTGACCTCCATCAAACCATCTCCAGCTGGTATATTCAGTTCTCTGTAAAATATAATATATTTATTAAAATATCATCCTAAAAGCAGGTAAACGAAGCAAAAAACAGGTACTAACTTTAAATATGTCTCTGTAGGATTCGTTTCAATACTTGGCTCATTGTTCATAATAGGGCTTGGTGCTGCAACTTTGGCCATTCGTCGCAGGAATGGTCCAAGCGGGGCCGTACATTCTTCGAGAGTAATTCTGAAAGAAATATCTTATAAAGTGAGAGTGTCAAAGCATACTTAAAAAACAACTTCATTTTGCTAGTCAGTGCTGAATCACATTTTCATTTTACGACAGTATGCCACTCACGGAATTTCCTGTGTCATAATAACTTACTCTGAGTTTCATTACTGGTAGCCAAAACTAGCTCCATTCAAAATTTCCCAGGTTAAGTAAGCCAGGTTTCCAATTTTGAAGCCAAAATAATTAAAGTAGAGTAATTTCAGCTGCAATTGGAATTTGGCGTAAAAAATACCCACCAACGGCAATAGCTTCAAGTTTCTATGTTTTTGTACAATAAAGAATAAAGGGTGTAAAAAGACCCTTAACGAAGCAGAGACCTACGTATTCTGCACATCATCAGAGCCATTTTTTCTTTCTAGACCTGTGGGAACCCAATAGTTACGAAGTTATTGAAGGTCAAAGTCAAAAAAAAATCTCAAGATTTTGATGAAAACAAACTCTAATCATTATTACTTAATTTTTGTCCTAAGAAACATCATCAAAATTTAAAGTATTTCCTAACCAAAAATTGCTTCAAAACGTTCGACTCGCAATGTACATCGTGCGTACCCCTTGATTAAGCGTAACCAGTGGTTGCGCATAATCAAGGGATACGCGGTTACTAACCGCCACACACAACAGCGCAGGAGCGGTCTGTTGCACGCGTTACATTGCGTAGTCCGTTTTTAGGTTTAAAATTGACACCTAAAAATAATTTCGTTTCCCATCAATTTTTTTTTCTGTGACTTGATTTAATGGTTCGAGTGCGTAGACGCCGGCTTCGTTAAGAGCCTTTTTACATCCTGTATATCTATCATCTATCCTCTATTGACTTACCTATTATCCGGTTGCCGCTTCTGCCGAGGCGGCAGAGTGACGAGGACGTCGGCTGCTTTCAGTATCGCTGGTAGTTCCGCGCGCCGGGCGCAAAGTTCTACCCAAACGCAGAGTGACGTACGCCAGTCTCCCAGCGGTACGTTACAGCCTACTTCCCTGAAGACAAGATATAGGTTTTATCAGATGCTCGTTGTTTCGAAACAATCATCACGAGAACAAGTTGCGTGTTTGGGGAAGGTATACTTTTCAGAGGTTGTAGTCTAATCCCCTTGGTCATAAATTAAACACTGCTTTAAGAAAACTTTATCATAGTGAACGAAAAGGCTTAAAAGACTGTTTTATTTTTATGAATGATAATTATTTATCTTCGTGATCTTTACCACCATTTTAATTCTGAACTTTAAAAGAAAACGCTTAATTAGGCTTATACTCTGAGTGCCGAGTGCGAGTTGCTGTGAGAGTTTTAAATGACTTCACCATCGCGTTTTGCGAGCACGTAAATGTCAATTAGTATGGAATCGAGTCAGCGCCATTTAGTGGCAAATTTAGGCAACAATAAGGCCGCTAGATGGCTTTGACTCAATGCCATACAAATCAGCGTTTTTTTTTCTCGCAAAACGTGATGGTGATCGCTCACTGTAACTCGCACTCAGCACTGGTCTGACAGACTAAGTTAAGCCTGTCGTAACTTTTGGTACAACAAGTAAATGATTTGCACTTACCCAGCTACTACTTGGTGCAAGAACTTAGCGGCGCTATCGACCACCTCCGCCCAGATTCTCTGCGAACGCGGCGCCTGCTGAGCGGCGCCCGCGCCGGCGAACAGCGCCGCGTCCGGCAGCGCGCGCACCGCGTCCAGCGCGTCGCGCAGCAGCGCCGAGCACACGTCGGCGTCCTCGCCGCAACGCCACGCGCGACGGACTAGGGATAAGGCTAGCCGGAGAGCGGCTCTCGCGCCGACTCTTGCTAAGCCTAGAGCGCTGAAAGTTATATTAAAGATAAAACCATTTTCTTTTAACACTATTTTAACGAAAGACTTGTTTTGTCTCTTGGATTCTTAGTGCATTCAACATTTACAAGTCCAATGGCAATACCATGTTAGCGAAAAAACAAATGGTGATTTTTTAAGGCTTGATTTAGAACAAAGCAAGAGTATATGTAGAGCGGAGTTATATGAACTATCCCAATCAATAAAAGAGTGTGCCAAAAAAAATAATGTTATATCAACAATTTCATTATTGTCTGCGTCAAAACTCTTATTATATTACAAAGAAGCTAAAAATGATTACTATAGATAACATCTTACAAGAAAATAGATACGAGCTGAAAAATAAGCCGAGTTAAGGAGTTTGGAAATAGGTAACTACACATTATTAAAATATATAAGCTCCTACCTATTTATTGAAGAAAATTAAAAAAAACTTTAAAAAAAATATTACTTCTTCTTCATTGTGTAGATGATCCTATTTCGTTTCGTCGTTAAAATTAAGATATAATGATACAGGGTTATGTGATGATGTCAGTGCAAGTCAATTTCTCTGCCATAGTTTCAAAATGCCCTTTGAGTGAACATTTACATTTAACAATCCAAGAGATAGATAAAAATGGATATAGTCATTGCTTAGTTATAATGTAATTGTTAAAATTGTAATCACTTATGAACAATAATTTTAACAATTCCAATTTATACTAAGGTATGAATTTTATTCAATAAAACTATACATATTAATACCTATGTATAATAAGTATGTATTTACAAAAGAAAATGTATTTAAGTATGTTTATCCGTTGTCTAGTATCCCATAACACAAGCTTTAATTAGCTTACTTTGGGGCTAGATGGCGCTGTGTGGAATAATGTCCAGGGATATTTATTTATTTATTTATTATTTATTAATTCATACTTTTCTGAGTCATCCGCATGTTGCTCTTCACTCTCTTCCTGCCTTTCAGTTGTAAGCTCGACAGGGTTGTTTAGGGTACTTAGTGCTCTGTTGCTGACTGTATGAGGCGGCTTCTTATCTATTTTAAACTTTTTGAATTCTTTATTATGACTTTGATCTCTGAAAAATAATATGTTAGTAGAATTATACTGTTCTATTATTTAAATACAAACTACAAAGAATAATGCAGATGAAACCTGCAAAATAACCTTTTTCAAAAGAATTATAATAAAAGGGAAAAAGGCTACACTACATGGTTCCAAAAACTAAAGTCTATACTGATTTTCTGGAACAAAATCAGAAACTTATACCTTGAGACTAAATGATGATAATGTACTATACTAATTACCTCAATTATATCTCAATTTTAAAATAAAATTATAAAGGATATGGTACCTAATGACTGCTACAAGGTGTCTATTGCACAACACTATCAAGCGACGAATTTGAGTTAAGAATGGGCAACTGACAGCTATGTTAATGGCTCGTACACGCTGTTCCCAAAGTAGAGATTGCATTAGATTCTGTAAGCATTCTGGACCTGAAAATGTGTCAAGTTTTGAAATTGATACCCAATTCATTCCTGAGTTTCGGCAAACGTAATTAGAGTTTATTTTAACAGCAAATGACTTCACATTCATTTTATGTGACATGTAAAATAATGAACAGGACAGCTATTTAGAATTTTTCTCCTTCCATTAACAATTAGGTATAAAAGTTTATCATAAACACAATAAAAAAATATTATTTTTTAGTCTAGAAATATCATACCTGGATCTTGCTTCCATTTGAGATCATCAATAACTTGAACTGAGGGTGTTGGAGCAACTATTTTAGATTGAATGGCAACCCTGAGTTCTTCTTCTGCAGACAAGGCTGTGCAAGGAGCACATGCGCAACCAGAATGAGGGCCACACAATCCATCACAACAGGTGCAGGTTAAAATCTTAGAACAAAAAGTATATTTTTCTGTGAAAGACACTTTTAAAACCCATTTAAAGATATTGTTATAATCTATAGTATACATTCGCAAAGCATGCTGATCTTGCTTGAAAACTTTGCCCAGACAAAAAAAGCTTAGGATTACTAGATTTGATATGACATTTCAAGAAGAAACAGGATTAGAAAAAGACAAGTTTTGTATAACATTTGTACAATTGCAATTGGTCAGCAAATGTTTTTATTTATAGATAAAATTAATGAAAACATGCTGATGCCTTCTGCTTGTTTAACCAAATTTGAGCAAAAAGAGATGATATGCAGGAGGTCTAGGCCACTTCATGAGTGCTAGGGGGTCTGTTATATTTTTAACACTATGAAAAACGGATGAAACTAAAAAACCACGAAATAAAAACTCTCATTTGAACAATTTATTACTATACATTTGAACAATTTATTATTAACTAGAAATAGGTATAAATAAGCATATACTGAAAAACTTGCTCACCCTACTTTATAACCAGAAAAGGTACAATTATGCATTAACTGAAAAACTTGCTTACCGTAAGGCCACAGTAATATTTGCCACTTTCGCCGAGTTTCGCAGTAACTCCTGCTGAATTGACCAACCCATTTCCGGCGTCGAAATATATCTCCCGGTCCTGCAGCAAACTGTTGAATAGGGTGCACAGGGCCTCCGGACTATGCAGGGCATTTTGTAAGTCAGGATTATGCCACTTGGCGTCTAAGTGATGTTGAGGACGAAATATGAATTCATCTTGGTCATCAGGGAGTTCAGGGACAGACATTTTCGCAACCGGCACTTGCAACACAATGGTCAAAGCATTATATTGGAACACAAATAATACTCCATGACAGCAGAATTACACAAACTAGCTAACGTATTAGTTCTCCTTATAAAATGAAGATAAATTGCAACTATTGATGATACAAAAATATACCCCAAATCAATCGAAATCGAAAACTGTCAAAAAAATTGCGTTTCATTCGACGAAAATCTTTTCGTACAAAGGTGTAGTCCATAAAAATCTGTTTTAAAAATATAGTTTATATTTTAAAGATGTATTTTAAGCATAGTGAAAGTTGCTTTTATTTGTATCTAGAGCTCAACAAAAGTCAAAACAAAATTATTTATTTGAACAGAAAAAAGCATGTGACGGCGCCTCAATTATTTTAGAGCGGACAATGATAGATTCGGAACGCGGCCCGCTTTGTCAAAACACCGAAAGCTAGCGAGAGATCATGGAGGTCTAGATCACGGAGGAATCGAAGTGAATCCAGAGATAAAAAAGTTACGCAGTATGTGGATTGAAAAGTGTTCATTTAGATAAGACATTAAGTGGCTGTTAGGTCCTAGAATACAATATAAACTTAGTAGTATTTTGTGATGTGTCTGTTGTGTGATTGTGTTTTCAGGTTTTCTTCATAACCCGACACTCCACGTCCATCTACCAGCTACATCTATGTCCTATATGATCCTGAGTATATACTCAGCCATCCCTCGGCGTTGTGGACCCCGATGATGACTCTGATATAGGCAGGGATCCCTTGTATATTCTGAGGGAGTGCCTTTAAATGTATTTAAAATTTAAATATTGTTTGCAGTACCACTACCACGATTTACAAAACGTATCTACTACGGAACGTATTTAAGTATTACTAGCCAAAAAATGCAATACCTCAGAAGGGTAAACATAAAATTAATTGTACGCAGTAAGACCATCCCATACATTTTAAAAATAAGGATAATGAAGAATGTTCACTAATTTTAATTTTATAGCTCTCCGTATTGTAATGATTCGATTACTAAACTAGGGTAGTTTTAGATTTATTTGGGCATCATTATTATTAAAAGGTAGTTTGATTGAGTACTGGCCACCCTGATGTCGTGCATGCATGCCCCTCTTTGCAGTATTTAATCAATCGACGGAGATGGGAGGTGATGAAATGTATGGGCTGCCGAGTTTCTTGCCCGTTCTTCTCAGCAGAATCTAGGTTCCGAACCGGTGGTAGACGTCAGTCTAAATACAAATACCATAAAATATTTGAAAAACTATATGTTCTTTAAATTCTATTACCCTTTCTGTGGTCATTTATTACAGTATTCTCTGTTAAATATAAAAAATACGTGTGTAAGAATTATTTTAAAACGTCATATTTTTTGATAGTTCATCATAGTTTTTGAGTTATGCAATTTTGAAATAGGCACTCTGAGCCCAATTCTTTGATGCCTATGACAGTGAGGTTCGTTCGCCCGTACGTTTTAAGAGTAATAAACGAATAATTTGGATAAATGTCCAATCCTAATAGTGGAAAATTATGTGTTGTGCCAAAGTGTTCAAATATAACCACTAATGCACCGGAGAAGCAGTTTTCCTCCGTTCCAGTGTATGTACAAATGAGAAAAAATGGATAAAAGCCATGAAGAGGTTGGATCTGTTTTCAAATAACGGCTCAGTGTATTGTTGTTGTGGGAATCATGTTGACGTAAGTAAGTCTAAGCAGACAATCTACTATGTTTTTGTTTTACTACAGCTTAGTGCAAAAAATACTAAATGTGTTAATTTTAAGTGGCCTAATGTTAAAGAGAACCACATTAATCTAAAATTAGATGGTAATACTATGAAGCTTATAGATACAACAGTTTTTCTTGCAATTACATTAGATTGGAAATGGAACCCTCATATAACAGCTCTCTCAGGCAGACTTCGTTCGGCTGCATTTGCAGTGAGAAATTTAGGTTATTGATACTGCTCGTTCGTTACACAGTGTAATGTTTTACGGCATTGTACTTTGGAGTCAAGCGGCGGATATACAAACCATCTTTATCCTCCAAAAGCAAGCGATCAGATCCATTTATAAGCTTCGTGCACGGGCTTCACTTAGGGAGTCTTTGAAGGAAAGCACCTCACTGTAGCTTCACAAAATATATATAATTGCATTGTTTTGGTGAGGAAAAATATTGGTCTCTATACTAAACACAGTGACATACATTTCAAAAATACTAGGAATAAGAATGAAATTGCACTTCCACTCTTTAGGTTACAAATGTTTTAGGATCCTTTATGGGGCAAGGTATACATTATTACAACAAAATTCCAAAAACCAATTGTGAGTTACCTTTACATAGAATCAAAAATTACATTAAAACAGCTTTATTAAAAAAGGGCTATTATACTACAAAAGACTACCTTACTTATAGATAAAATGGCCTGGGTGTAAGCTCTCTGCTCGATGCGGGATTAAATAGCTCTATTGTAAGAGATGTTTTATTGTAATAGTTAATAGTAGGTACCTAGTATGTACTGACCAACAATTTTTATTTTTTGAATTGTTTATATGAACTATTATTTTATGGTTGTTTTCTTTATCTTTGTTTTATATTCTTTCAGGTCTATTTGTATCAAAATAACACACTGCTTGTACTTTACTAACGCCTGTAGTTGTAAACCCAAAACAAGTTTAAAAGAGTAACTGCTGAGTTTCTCGCCGGGTCTTCTCAGCAAGAAACAACTCCGACGCGGTGGTAGAGTCGCATTATGTCTGTATACTGTGTATTCATGTATCCATATTATTATGGTATTTATGTCTATTATTTAGTATATTTTGCTGTAAATTTGACGATTTGAAAGTACTGATACAGTCTATTTGAATAAAGTTATTTGAGTTTGAGTTTGTCTGTAAAATCAAAACCACTTGGTTTTCTACTGTGACGAACTTTCACCAATTAACATTTCCCGGCTGGGATTCGTTTTCATGAGAAATAAATATACTTTAAACTGATATAAAATTGTACAAAATATATATTAACTTAATAATTATACAAAAGCAAATAAGCTACAAAAAATTACATGTATATTAAGTAAGGAGAATGATTACCGATTTTTTGAACGTGAACTTATCCGAGACCATCTGAAACCAATATTGCTACATGTTGGTTGAATGGTTTCCATAGTCAATTGGTTTCGAATTCCTTCAAAGCGAATTAGAATTACCTACATTTATTTTACAATTTGTACATAATACTTATATGTAATTGTAGACGAATAAGGTTAACTTGTGAAATGTATGTATTATGATCCAGAGGCCATATGTAACTCTTCCCGACACCTGCGACACAGACAATGTCTGGTGTGGGTGCCAACGCCAATTTCACTGAAACTGTCTCGATAAACAGTGTACCTACCTTTAAGATCTAGCCTAGTTTATCCATGTAATAATTAACTGTTTATTGCAAATAAATGCAAGAAACAACTCCGACGCGGTGGTAGAGTCGCATTATGTCTGTATGCTGTTTACTTACATATCCATATGTAATGGTATTGTGGTATTTATGTCTATTATTTAGTATATTTTGCTGTAAATTTGACGATTTGAAAGTACTGATACAGTCAATTTTAATAAAGTTATTTGAGTTTGAGAGTTTGAGTTTGAAATGATTTTCATTTTGTATTTTGAATTTTGTATTTCTAATCCAAGAGGTTCTTAAATCCCTTACATCCAAATAATTAAATACCTACGCTAGTGAATCGCGATAGTCTCTTCTTGTTGAAGCAAACTAAAATTACGTGAACGGACGGAGAACTTTAAAAAAAAGTGGTATAGAAAATCTGCAGTGGGTATCCCATCCAGTGTCATTTTGACTTTGATTGACAGATTCTTTTAAAGTAAAATTTATATAAAGTGACAGTGATGGATAAAAAATGTCGGTGGTTTGTTGTCGTGTACTAAGAATTTGTGAATTGCTGATTTCTGTCTAAGTTTTTATTACTAAGCCTTGAATATATCGTACTAATGGATGAAGATTTGCTCATAGAAAGCAAAAGCTATCTGTGCGGTAATTATAACTGATTTGTTTGCGTTTAATGTATCCGGCTAATTTGTGAAAACAATGTGCTTCTTGCTTAATAGTGTTGAACCCTTCATTGTTTGATCATATCCTTGAATCAACAATACTTTCATCTTTTCTAGCCTCTAGATTTCAGCCGCCTCTTTGCTTACCTACATATAAATACCAAACAAAATAAAAAGTAAAAAGGTACATAATAAAAACAGTTTTTAAAATAGTGGCTACTTTCATCGTAGGCCTGGGCATGTAGGGGTTTTTCCTAGAAAGTTTAAATAATTATAATGTGGTGAAAACAAATTGAATCCAGTAAAGTCAAAAAAAAGAGAGTAAATATTAGACTTACTTTATTGGTACATTACAATACAAAACAATTGCATCACAGGTTATGGTGCATACATAATACTTTACTAAGTCTACTTAGTTAAATTTATCTATAATTAGTTTTTTTGTTTCCATTTTAACAAGTAAAACATTCCATTTTCCCTAAACCTCTGAAAATCGCCCAGTTTATGCAATTGTACATGTAACTGCATACATAGATCATGAAAACTGATGTAATTTGCTTATTACAGGTGATGATTTTCTAGACGAGTTTACCAAGGACTACCAATGGTCGTCTTTACTGAATGCAGCAGATGCATCCCCCAGCGAGATCCTGGCAGAGGCAGGACCACTGCTGTTGCCTCTCATATCACCCATCCTTAGTGTCAACTCTTGCCCTACGGAGAGCACTGAGAGCAGTAATTCTGATTCGGGAAGTGAAGATGATTCTAAAAAGTTAGTTTTGTTTTACTCTAAATCATTCTGATGTAGAATGTTTTCCTTTTGATAATTTTGCACAGTAGTGTATTAAATATAGATATTTATCAAGTGTCCACATAGTTAGGGGATAGTTGACTGACTTGTTGGTGCTAACAGTGTCAAAGACAATCTTTTTTGTCTCATTTCTGTCTTCAACAGATCCTTACTGGTCATCTGTTGATGCACCGGCCGACGGTAAATTGTATTGTATTTCTATTGTATCTGGCACATACGACATACAACGGGTAATGATGAACATTTGTGCTTCGCCTGTGTCTGGCTGTCAATATCTAGATAATTATCTATTTAAATGACATGAATAAGTCTCTGTCACCCTAAGTACATTTTCCTGGTTACTATATATTTTTATTTTATAAGTTTCTATTCAATTTATTAAATTATTCAGTGAATAAATGATAAAATATCTGCCTCTCCAGTGGATCCAGTTGTACCTCAGCTAGACAGTCATCTGAGTCACCATTTGACTGGTTGTCTAATATCAAAGATCCTTCAAGTAACCTGAATCTAGAGGATGTTGAGTTATTCTTGCAGAAAACTGGTTAGTGTGCATATGAAAAAATATATTCAACTCAAAAACAAAATATAAAACAAAACTACTTATGCAGTTTACTCATTATGGTTGTTCTAAGCTCCTGTTAATATTCCAGCTACGAAAACACCTCCAAAAAATATTTCACCACCTGAAAGGCTTGGGCCAGTTATGTCCATAGAGAATGGGATTATAAAGGTTTGTGTCCAAGCAGCCAAGGCAGCTTGAAATCTTTTTTAAAAACATTTATTTTGCATATTAA
This sequence comes from Udea olivalis, assembly GCA_947369235.1. NCBI lineage: Eukaryota > Metazoa > Arthropoda > Insecta > Lepidoptera > Crambidae > Udea > Udea olivalis. The sequence continues at coordinate 6,275,024 of OX376342.1, forward strand.
TGAGTTGTTTTTACTAGGGTGTTAAAACAGAAATTCATGAGGATGATCTTCAAGAATCAGCTTGTCAACCTTCTCAACATAAAATAAGTGGTATGTTTATTCATTAATTCAATTTTTTTTAAATGGGTTTTGTAATTGCTAATAATTAAATTTGTTTTTAGGAAATGGTTACCAGAATGGCTATTTTAAAGTGGTTAATGAGAATTTCTTAGCAAATAATATTCATAAGGATAGTAAGCAAATAGTGCTCAATGATCAAATAAAGTTAGTTGTGGAACATAAACGCATTCCTAGCATACTGAAGAGGTCAAATGTGCCTGCAAAAACAAAACCACCTACTATTGTGATACCTGCAGAGAGTACAAAAGGTGGAAAGATTGCCATATCACCTCTACCACAAACCAAATTGAATGGTACCAACACTAACAGTAGTTATCCAGTAAAGGTAAATTACATTTCTGGTACCTTCTGAGCATATTTTATAGGCACTGTAAAGTGGCTAGACATAAAATCTTAATTTCCAGATCTCTCCTCCACATAATGGTGTAGTTTTAAGTCAGAATCCAGTCCTTACACACAATGTGCAACCAACTGCTGCTGTTCTACATGTTGCGTCATCACCAGAGCCTGAGGCGCCAAATAGCCCTCCTTCCGTGGACCTCTCACATCTAAGTGAAGCCCAAATAAAAGCATTCAAGAAACAACAGAGAATGATCAAAAACAGGTAAGTTGGAAATGAATGTGGGTAAAAACGCAAAGAGCAGTTGCCACACCAACATTAATAAATAAATATGCGCCAGACAACACACTTATCATTGTCTCGAAGTAGGGATAAATATTCCTGTATAACGAGGTAGAATTAAGCCTGAGCCGTCTTACAGCACACCCAGACCAAAGCCAATTTAGAAAAGATCGTTTCCTGAATTGACCCCACTGGGAATCGAACCCGGAAAATCGAACTACAGAATTCTAGGCGAGAAACCATGTTACAGCGCACTACGCAATCGTGCCGCAGCATTAATTTGTTTGTATATCTTCATGGTTTCAGGGTTTTGTAATTGATCCTTTGTTTTCTTTGACATTATATTATCTATGTTACCTTGAAACAAACTTACGCATTTTTTTTTTAGGGAATCTGCATGTCAGTCGCGCCAAAAGAAAAAAGACTATGTGACTGCCTTAGAGCATCAGTTACTAGAAGCCCACCAAGAAATCGCCAGGTTGCGACTCGAAAACAAACTGCTGAGGGATCAAGTCAGTCCTAATGGGAGAGGAAGAAAGGTATGTCAAACGAATATAGAGCTTTGTTTTTACGTAAAACCTCATTTGCCTGTCACAGCTGCTTAAATGTCCCCTGGTTTGCATTGTACCATTCCCAATGCTACGTGCTAAATAGCTCCGAGGCAAAAAAGTAAAGATAGCTGTGATTATGTTTACGCGGGCAATGGCATATGACATAGCAAGTAACCTGCTTACATACTCCTCCCTACTCCATGCGGTGTAATGTGGTACCATTAAGAAACAAGTCTTCAATAACATTTTTACTTATAAAATTTTCAGATACCAAGACTGGATGGTTCACTTCTGGTACCTAAAAAGAATATTGCTCTGATCTTCGCCATGGTATTTATGGTGTCATTGAATTGGAATGTAATAGGGTAAGTAGGTTATCATGTTAAACTAGTAATTATACCATTTGTATAGTCTTTGTTACTATGCTAATCATATGTTGTTTGTTCAGGTGGAATTCAAAGCCTTTTGTTGGCCACACTTCGCCCGAGCATGCTAGTACGAGGCATTTATTATGGTCGGACGAGAATTCTGATGTTAACATAATGCCAGGTTTGATAAGTTCTAATCATAGCAAACGACGTGCCTAATTTACAATTTATTTCTTCAAACGTTTCATGGTCACTAAAGTTAGAATAGTTCGAAACGGGATCTCAAAGTGACTAAAGATCTTAGTTGCAGACCTTCAGTCTTTTTTTGTGCTCGTTTCCGGTACTACTGTTCACAAACTCACTATTTTCTCACACCTGTCCTCGACACACAACACTAACAGTGTCTGCCCTCAAAACGTTACTTTGTAAATTTTCTTAGGTTTTGCACATTCGCACCACTGGATTCCAGACTCTTGACAATTTAAACCCGTCCTCCCTATTGATTTCAATTGCATCTCTAACCCATCTCGGGATGTAATGGCGTTCTTTAGAAATGATCTGAGGGTTATGAACCCCAATCCAGTGATTCGGACCCGATACTGATCGCAGGCAGATACAGTGTAAACAGTGGAAAAAGTTCTTATTTAACTTTCTCTCTTCTTCAGGTGGCTTTGGTCCATCACTTGATAAGAGTTTAATATCAGTATTGTTCCTATATATATTGTAACCGTTTTAAGAACTTTTAACTCACCGAGAAAGAGAGATTTAAATTCGATCTATATTGTGCATTGCGGTAATGCTTAAAAATAGCTTAAAGAAACTTATATATATGTTGTATTTATGTTTTCAGACACTGATCGGCTCGATAATAATACCTATGGAATTGACTGCAATAATGTAACTTCTAAAGCAAACGACTTTGCCTATGTGAATCAGACTGAAAGTATAAGAATAGCAGGCGAACTAAACCGTTGGATAGGCGGAGGAAAGACCCTGAATTGGACATACGGCGCGCCTAGGAGGAAAAGAAGAGTGTATTTGAATGAGGAAAAAATTAATGGTATGTAATTTGTAGATATTTTAGATAGAATAAATAAATACATATTTGGGACAATTTACACCAAGATCGTCTGACCCCAAAACTAAGCAGAGCTTGTACTATGGGCGTCAGAGACTGATGAATATACTTAAATATTTCTAAATAAATACTTAAATAGATAACAACACCCAAACACACAACAAACACAAATGTTTGTCATGGGTGGGGATCAAACTCACGACCTCCGGCGCTAAAGGCAGGATCGCTGCCACGAATAGGCCAGTCAATATAATAATTTGTCATGGGTGGGGATCAAACCCACGACCTTCGGCGGTAAAAGCAGGATCGCAGCCATTGCATGAATAGGCCAGTCAATATAATAATTTGTCATGGGTGGGGATCAAACCCACGACCTCCGGCGCTAAAGGCAGGATCGCAGCTATTGCACGAATAGTCAATACAATAATATAATAATTGTTGCTAAAGGCTTTGCAAATTAGGATATACGCATAGTAATATGAGTACTCATAGTTTAATTGCAATTTCAATTCATTGGTTGCTAATTAATTTTTTTTACTGACACCCACAATGATGTGTTATCTTAACAAATAAGCCAATTCATAGTAGGTATTGCAATTTCATTTTAGGTGGATTCCTAGAGACATACAAGATGTTCAATAGCTTAAATGAAGCCGACCTTGTGGAATTCCCTAGCACAAAGAGTCATGCACGAAATTTGAGGGAGAAATCACGGCTCCGTAGATTAAGAAGAAACAGAGAGCTGGATTTTGAAGAAAGTTCTGTGATAGACTATGAATTGCTTTACCGTAAACCTAGGAGGAAGGTGGAAGACTTTACCATTGATGACTTAAGAGAATGGACTGATCTGCTGCAAGCGCTACAGAGGCGGGATGATACATTTTATGTGGTGGGTGTAGGTAAAGGCGAGCACTTATTGTTACCAGCCGTCTCACACAATGTCACGAGGCCGCCTAGAATGGCTTTGATACTGCCAGCGCGATCTGGCAATGGTAAGTATAATTTAACCACATCTTGTTAACTTTACTTTTAAACTAGGAATTATTGCGTAAAAAAGTTAGTGAAGTCTATCACAACCTGGAATGTAACACTGCCTAACAGTGCATTGGTCTCATTTCTGTTCGCATACCAGACGCACAAAATATAAGTCCACCCTCAATGTTGCTACTTATGGGATCCCACTAAAATATTTGTTGCTCTCAAATAAAGCCTTCTTTAAAATACACATGATGTAATTCAGTACTAAAAATAATAAATAAATTAAATAGTCTGTTTTATCTTACATGTCTTATTTCTAAAAAAACATGGCGTTTTGAAAAACCATAGCCAATTCGTAGTGTTGGGAAATCATCGAATAAATCATACAGAGATATGATACATCCCTAGCCTACCATACACGTAGGTTTGCCCGACGGGTGTCAGATGGAGAGAACTGTGCGTGTGTGGCGAAACGACGACTTCGCCTTTTAACTTTACGTGTTCCAGGAGGCTATTAATTTTAAAGTAGTTGATTCAATTCAGTAGTTACCTCCCGAAATTGGCCTTAGATTACTGAATTACTGATTCTGAAGGACAATCTACCGATTTTTACCAAGTCTTCGTAATATTGTGTTCCATATTTCTGATTTTTCTAATAGTTACGAGTTTCATATTGAGTGGCATATTTCCAAAAAGCATTATATAGTGTAGCCTAAACTTGTTTGGCGTTCATACGTACTAAAACGCATACGCAAACAAATAACCCGACTGCAATAAATGACCACTCAAAAGGAAAAAAACAAGTTCGTTCGCAACGTTTTAAATCATTGCAGGCGGGAACAAATCTAGGAATAACTTAGTAGTTACTTAAACTTCTACAAAAAGGTTTTGTTTATGTTCGATTAATGTTGGTCCCTGCCGCAGTGATTCAAAACGTTGTGAACGAGCTTGTTTTGTTCTTTTTTTTCAATAATTAGTTTTTATTAATTTAGATATAGTTCCACCCTCTACCTTAAGATTATGATTGTACAGATATTTCATTCATAATTATCTTCGTTGCAGATTCTCTGATGACTGACCATGTGACCCTGATGCAGATTGATTGTTCTGTAGTAAACACTTCGTTAGTCAAACTGAAGTCCAAAGCATTGCCGGAAAGTCTTCGAAAAAAGGAAGACAATAAAATCAAGCCAGCTAAATCGGAACCTGCAAAGGTCAAAATGAAAAATGACATAAAAAGAAGTATCAAAGACTCTCTGGATGCTCGGTTGTCAGATCCACTAAAGAATTCCAGCAATAACTTCTCAAATTATCCCGCTAAGAAAAAACAATTAGCCTCAAAAGATAATGATGTACCCAAAGATGATTATTTTTCGCAGTATTTGATTTCTAAGTATGAAGAATCGAAACACGAAACAAGTCCAGGTATCAAAATAAAACTTTCTAATGAAACCATCCAAGTCAGAACATTGCACACTGGGGCGAAGTAATGAAACCACTGACAAAATTATTAACTGGCATTGTTTTAATTTTTTTTGCAAAATGTTATTGCAGTAAAATCAACTAAAGGGGGTGGCTTTTATTTCCCACTGTTAAGAAAAGGCCTCTTTCATTGAAATAAGTGGAATAAAGCAAAACTACCTAATGCAAATAAATGTGCAAAAGCAAAGTTTTATCAATGCTGAGTCCTTAGAATGATTATTTACTAGGGAAAATCAGTGTATTACGAGGGGTGGCTGAAAAGGTATGAGTCTAAGGTATTAAAAATGCTGATAGAAATGTATTAAAAAAATGTTATACGAAATGACCTCCCTCTATTTAAATACACTTACATTAATTATAAATGGCATTTAACCCGTTGAAAAAAAACACGACTCATTTTGCCAGTTTATCTCCGTTCACTCTACTATTTTTAGAAGGTTAATCAATGAACAAAATTCCTCCTCAATCCCTTGAGCTTGGACGCCGATGGATCCAATTTGAACTTCTGTCAAACTCAAACTATAATATCTTTATTTAAATAGACTTAATCAGTACTTTTAAATAGTCAAAAAATTTACTAATTATTAGACATAAATACTATGAACAGTATACAAACATAATGCGACTACCACCTGTGGTGGTTTTCTCCCTTTTCTATTTACTGCATTGACTCCTGTTGTAACTCCGGATCGTAGGTACTTTCAAATCCATGTTTTATCAGAGTGCCGAGTGCGAGTTGCAGCGAGAGAAGTGAATAACTTAACAATCGCGTTTGCGAGAATAAAAAGCGAATTTGTATGGCATCGAGTGAGCGCCATCTAGTGGCCTGAATGTTGCCCGAATTCGCCGCTAGATGGCGCTGACTAGATTCCATACTAATTGACATTTAGGTGCTAGCAAAACGCGATGGTGAAGTCATTCACTTCTCTCACTGCAACTCGCACTCGGCACTCAGGAGTTATAAGGAGATAAAAACAATGTCAGGATTATCGCCTTGGATGTCCAAAAACTCCAGCGAAGTTGTGACTATAGTTGTAAAAAACCTTTTAGCTACCGTTACTCAACCAAATTTATGGTTAACTACCGATAAAATGCGGTTATTAACGGTTAATTATACGCCTGCGACCGAGAGAAATAGTACAGTTCTTCAAGGTAAATAATGGGCATCGACTAATCGTGGTCCCGAAGATGACTAACCGAACCGGATGATAGCGCTATAGCTAATAGCTTTAACTATAGTTAAATAGCGAGACGGATTGTCATTTATTTGTTTGCGAAAAAGTTAAAATTGTTTTTGTAATGTTTTACGATTGTTTCCGAAATTCCGATGTTTTCCGATGCCCATTATTTATCTTGAAGTACTGTGATTAATCTGTCATTTTATTGTTTCGTCAACTCCTAGGTGAAGCTTCCTTCTTACGGAATTCCCATCGCACTGTGTGACTGGATATCGTTTTCATGACATCGCGGACAAGCTGCAGGAGTGCCGCCTTCGTTGGTATGGTCATGTCTCATCGGAGATCGGCAAACTACGTGGGCAACAAATGTCTTTCCATGCCGCTCACGTCAGGTACCGGTAGAAGAGGTCGACCCAAGAAGCGGTGGCTCGACGTCGTAAAGGGTGACATGCGTGCCAACAAACTCGCCACTGAGGATGCACAAGACCGCGCGAAGTGGGCCAAGAAAATAAGAAGGGCGGACCCTGGGACCCCACACACTATACTATTTTCGCCGTATGATATCCCTGACAGTTCATAATTGACAAATTATAGTGATGCAACGAATGAAATTTAATCGATGGTTTCAAAATGTCGGATGAGTTGGCAAAGGAAATAGAATCGGATTTACCGATTTTAAGTTTTTAATTAAATTCCTAATAAACGGGTTATGGCTAATAAGTTATAGAATAAAACGCGGTCTTTCGAAAAGAATAGTAACTATATTAATTACTTACTGCTAGAACTTGATTCTTGTGATCTGATATCAGAATCGGAATCGTCTTCTACTGTTATTATTAATTGCTGGTCTCATAATCGGTCAATGTGGAAGTATTTGTCCCAGTCCTCCATTATAGTTTGGCGAGTTTTTCAACGCCCTTTCTCCAATTTTCACCGGTTACATATTGACATGCCTCTTTCAATAATTTCATCATCTTATTTGCTGTAAACGGCGGAGACATGTTGTTTTTGGCCGCATAATTTAATGTAATAAAAAAAACGAATGAATGAATATTTAAAAAAATATTGTGACCTCGGTAGCCTAGGTACATTGTTTAAACACACATTAAAGATAATTTCAACGACGTGTGCCCCAAAAATACTCCTTGGTTCCTAAAATTAGCATCTTATTTAGTCGAAAAGTAGTTGTTTCATGATAACTATAACCTAGGGCTCTTCAAGTCTCCAATACAATTTTTACGCGAACGATAACGTAAATTTAAAGAGACAACTCGTGGTAGACGTACAGGACGTACTTTATACTCGATGTACTAGGTGGCGTGGATTAGCGGGTGACGAGACGATATTTAATGAAAATATGGCTTAGGGATGATTACTTCTTATAATCATGAACTAGGACACTATTACAATTATGAAGTCACAAGCAATGTTTTTCAGTTATGAAGCTTAGCGCTTATTGTACGCTTCTTCGGAGTGAATAACTTCTTTTCTTCTGTACCAGTTTCACCATATTTTTCTTTTGTTATACGAGAAACGGTAGCTGTCCCGATGTCCAGAGCTGCCGCAACTCGGTCTATCACTCTTTCGATCGGTATTAACGGGACCACATTATTAGTACGCTTTCGTTCGAAGTAGTCCCTCAACAGAACAACTAACTCCCGACTTTGAGCACTCAAAACAGTCTTTTTGGTATTTTTCGGCATCGTACCAAACAAAAACAACTAAAACGAAAAACTCAACAAAAACAGCAACAAAACTCAAAACAAACAAATATCTACGCAACTCAGACGTAACGCAAACACAAACTTTTTTTTTATTGACTACTTTGTAATAAAATTGGACATTCGGATTAAGATGATTACTACTGTATTGTATGCCTGTGAGGCGGAACACAGTGAGACTCTTAAATATATATGATCTGAACATTACTGTGATTCACAATAAAGTTTATTTGTATTTTTATCTGACGTGAATGACATGTATTCATCGATTTTTTGTCGATTCAGTAGTGTCAATACACTATTGAATGGCGTTCCTTTTCACGCATCAGGCTGTAAAGATATATTTATTTTAATTCTATTTACTTCATTTATTAACAGTTAATAATTATAACAATAATTAACTTGATAAGTTTCGAAAGGACAATAGTTTTTTAATAGTTTATTAAATTTTTTTTTGCCAGTTTCTTTTTATTTAGTTTGAAATAGTATGCGTGACATGGAACAATGAGAGCTGTCAGGCATATCATCTTAGAGAGTGAAAATAGTATAGTGTGGGTTCACAACCGGGATAGGCCGCACGGATGATGATGATGTGTGACTGGTTATCCGACTTCCTGAAGGAACCCTCAACAATAGTGCCGCCAGCGCCATCTAGCAGTGGTATTTATTCGTAACGAGCATAAAATGCGGTTAATTAACCGTTATTAACAAAAATGCATTTTTAACCGCTTGGTTAAAATCGTTAATAACCGGCTTCGAATCTATAGTTGTGACTCGACGCTGCTGCTTGTTCATCGGCATGAGCATTTTCGGCACCCATCGCGCGCATTTTTCATGGCAGATGTTTATGCAAAATGTCGCTGATTTGTTCCTTGCTAATGGCTCATGCCTTCAGCCATCTGCCACAACTAGATTCGTGGATCTTCAAGATCAAGTTTTTTAACTTTACCGATGTTATTTTTGGCAACGGCGGTGTTTGGACTTGGACATGGTTATGTTTACGGTTCAATTACTATAAGCGTAATGATTACATAAAACTTGACATTTACATTCCATGATACCCGTTATTAGTGGTGTTATACCGTGTGATGCATTACTAATACTTAAAGGTACTAAGGCTCAAAACTTTTCAGCTGCCCCTGATAATGAACAGACGCGTTCTCATCGAGCTGTACATGGGAGCACCTTGTGCTGCTCGCATAAGACACATTTTCCAATGGTTTTGTAAAGATTGATGTGAACTCGTCTGTACATTGAATAAAATACTTGGGAAAACGATAGCACCTTAGCTTTTCTCTGTAGATATGAGATCTCATTATATTTTACCAAGAGTATGTTAGTTAACATACTCGTAAGTTGATAAACAAGTTTGGTCAAATCTATGTTAAGGAGAGTGGTAATGGACTTCTTAAATTTTATTTATAAATGCTTCACAGATTTTTTCCTTTGTGGCGTACTTACCACACTGATTATAATATATATTTATTTGTCTACTTGTTATGTTTTTTTACATTGAATTGTAATAAATCTTTATTTTTTTTCTAATTTAAAGCAATCAGCAGTTTTTTAAAGGTTACGCTTAGATCTCAATCTGGATGAAATATACAGCCTTCTATCAAGTTAAAATTCAAAAAACAAAAAAAACAACTCATTTTATCTACGCCTCTTTATTATTTTCACTGTGTAAATTATAATTTGGTTGTGTTGTGTTTATACTACCTGTTATACTAGAAGCAAATTGATGGAAATCCTTACTAGCGAAAGGATAAGCAAGCAACACGTTTATTTAGCTTCTAGGTACTACAATTTTATATCACAAATTTTCTTATATTATCGTTGAAAATCATTTTTATCCTGTAAGATTTTGTTAAAGTATGTTTAGGTGTTTGTTTTAAAAATAGGTATAAGGACTGTTTAATTTAAAATGTTTAAAATGTTTACGGGTATGCATTATTTTCTTCCCATAAATATTATTTATGCATAAAAAAATTTGTGTAACCTATTTTGAAAGCACTATTATATTCGACGACATCTGATTTTTAAAGAAGTGAGGAGTTTTCTTTAATTGTTAAGAGGGTTCGCTTTTTGCGTTTGGGGTAGATCGTGAACGTCACATTTTTTTAGGGTTTTCGTGATTATTTAGCTAAATTCAAATTATGTTTAAAATATCTCTCTATTATTGACTGCACCTTTTAATTTCATAATTATAACTATAACTGTGTACAGTAAATTTTTGAGTGTCTTAAAAAATAATTGTTACCTGCATGAAAACTTCTTTTACATTACTTAACTAGATGTGTAAGTCTGTCATTAGATGTAACATTTTCATTTCCATAAATCGAGAAAAACACCCGATCATTGAGATGTTTTTCTTAATGTCAAATAAAGCATACCTAACTATCACAAACCCCAGAAACTAAAATGACTGAGTCATGTCAAAGGTTGGCTTCATACAAATACACACATCAACATGGTCTAGGGATATTTCAATTAAACCTAAATAACTAAAATCTATTAACTTTTTGTTAAGACACCTACACATTTAAATAAACCTTGTTTAATACCCTATCTTATCTGATAAATAAACTTTTAGATAAAGTTAAATTTAAAAAAAACTTAGAAGAAGAGGAAAAACTCAGACAAAATTTCAATCTTAACTTTATTTTTGAAACATCAAAACCTAAACAAAACAACTATTTTTTTTATAAAAATTGTTGAAAACTTAAAATTAATAATCCGTGGATCCACTTAAGACTCTCCTGACACATCTGCAGCGGTTCTACATACTCAAAACAAGGGTGTCAATATCCTGTTGTGGAATACTGTCCCAAGTCCTGCTAAGATGCAAGAAAAGCTGGTTTTCATGCACAATATCTTCGGGGAAATTCCCAAGCTTCCTCGCTGAGACGAATTCCTGCCCAAACCATAATCGTGCCACCTTGATATGCATTAACTTGTTGTGGGTGCTGCAGTCGATTCCAACGTCCAGGTTCTCTCCAAACGCGTACTCTTCGCGAATCAGGATGAAATCCAAACCTTTATTCATCAGTGAAAAGCACAAGTGACCATTGATGGTTCCAGTTTTCGTGTAGCCCATTGTAATCTACTTCCTCGATTGCCTCTCCTTAGCGCTGGTACCCGAAGTGGCCTACGAGCACGTAGGTCGACTTCATGCAGTCGTCTTCTCAAAGTTTGACCGCTTACCAGCAAACCATACTCTCTCTGTAGCCTTCGAACCAATTGCATCGACGTTACATTTGGTTGACTTCGTGCAGCATTTACTATGAATCGGTCCTGTACATATGTTGTTGTAATGCGTTGAGGTCCTCAGTGCCGTTCCACCACTTCCCCCGTGACACGATAATGTGACCAAAGCGCGCTCTGACTGGTCCTCATGGCTTCAGAAACCGCAATTTGGGCAGCGCCAGCTACAACAGGATATTGACACTCTTGTTTTGAGTATGCAGATGCAGATGTGTCAGGAGAGTCTTATGTGGATCCACGAATTATTAATTTTAAGTTTTCAACAATTTCTATAAAAAAAATAGTTGTTTTGTTAAGGTTTTGATGTTTCAAAAATAAAGTTAAGATTAAAATTTTGTAACTTTTATAACTGATGGTGTTATGCTTGTGTCCGCCACCGACAACGGATTTTACTACGTCGAGTCGTCGACCCTCCTTTGTATGACCGAAAGGCGCCATTTCTGCCAGAATTAAACCGTCTCCGATACCACCGTACTCACTGGATCGAAGAGATCGAACCTGCGGCCTTCGAGTCGTCCCGTGTGTAAGAACTCTAACTTGCCATTTAAATTAGAGCGTTGTATTGTTTGGACTATAATAATATATTTTACAATGTCAATATTAAAAAGCGCACGGATGGCGGCCTTTTTAATACGAGGCGATGACAGGTTGAAGCGGTGCCGTTGCCGCGCTGTGCTAATGTGCTGTGACCTAAGAGTTCGTAATAAACGTAAAAAGTGTTTTTAGTGTTAAATGCTCTTTGATATCGATACGCCGCGCTAAAGTTGGGTTTGCATGAAGTAATGGTCGTGACTGGGAATAAGAGATCATAACAATATTACCAAAATGCCAGCCAGTACGATCAATTCGGTAGTAAATTTTTTTGTTGAGGTTTTATCGAAAAACCTCTGTTATAGAATAGAAACATTGGTAAAATAAATATTTTGAAAACACGAAAACTCCCCGAGATAACGGTAATTTTTAAAATGAAAACGTTGGACTTGCCCAAAACGCTCTCTACAAACTGTCGCAAGATTGTGACGTCACAGTCTGCCTATTTTGTGCGTTCTGCTGCAAGACACTTGTTCGGCAGGACAGCTATATTACATTTTGCGTTTATGAATATGGTTTCTAAACCCTTGAACATTTGCGGCGCTACAGAAGACTTATCGAAAGTCTCGCAACGGATTTCGTTTACATTTAAAAAGTGTATACAGGGCTACTTGATAAACACCATCCATAATTAAACAATGAACGCAACCGAATAAAGGTTAATAATATCCCACTTAGTAATTAACACAACGGACATAGGGAAAATACTTCCCACCTAATTTGGACTTGCAAATCTGCCACAAACGTTGGTTCCTCAGACTGTTTATTCTGTAATTAATACTAGGAATATAGTCTATTATTAGATAAAAAGATAATTATCTACTTACAAGAATTTTCATGCTCGTCAGACGTAAAACACGTCAAGGCAGGCAATACGAATTTGGCGCCAAAACCGGCATAAAATACAGACTCTCACATTTGAACAGACTGAGGTAAGGCAAATGACGTTTGGAAAAAAGTGTTGCTAAATATTTATAGGAAATATTTTAATACGTTAGAACAATTCGAGGTATGCACTAATGTTTAGAAATCAAAAACCAAAATGTATACCATAGTCGAGTGGGAAATAATTTCCCTATATTTGAATACCCTTATTTATTTATTTATATATATATATATTGAATCGAAATGCAATAATTCATTTCACGAAGTTTTATGTATGATAAACGAGCTTCCGAAACAAAATTCGTTCTGTCAAATGCTTGACAGCTGGTGTTCACTGCCCGCTTTTCTCCGACTCGATTTACATTTACTGAATTTTTTGTTTAATCAGAATAATCGCCAGTACGGCTTCCGACCAAAACGGTCTACGGGTGATCTTCTAGCGTACGTAACACTCATCTGCGGGGAGGCTATGGACAAGCATGGGGAATCTTTGGTCGTCAGCCTTGACATTGCCGAAGCTTTCGACCGTGTATGGCATCGTTCGCTTCTTTCCAAGCTTCCGGCATATGGTCTGCCACCTCGCCTATGCGACTGGGTCGCCGGATTTCTGAAGGGACGTAGAATTCGTGTCCTTTGCGATGGTCGAAAATCACGCTTTCTCCATATTAATGCCGGAGTGCCGCAGGGTTCCGCCTTGTCGCCTACGTTGTTTCTTCTGCATATCAATGACATGTTATCTCTTAGTAATATTCATTGCTATGCGGTTGATAGCACGGTCCACGCGCGTTATTTCGAGCGCCCTGGGGCAAAGCCGACTTACATCGAGGAGAGGCTTGTGGTTGAGCTTGACGGAGTGTTGGACCGCATTTCAGAATGGGGTGCATGCAATCTTGTCGAATTCAATGCCAAGAAAACGTGGAGTGTGCATTCACAGCAAAGGCGTCGCCGTTCCTTTCCCATCCCACTCTTTAAGAGTCTGAATGCCCTAAGCCAATCAATCACTCCAATCAGTCACCTGTCGGCTACCGACAGCAATAGACGTTCAACTACGAAGTACTATTACCTATTTTGTGGTTCAACGTCAAAGCTTAGCAACGTAAAAAAATACTTTGCTGACTAACCTAAATTTATATACAATACAATTCAAAAGTCAAAGTTAAACGCTTCCACATTTGACGTTATTTTGCTTTTATTTGATCCAAGCAACAGAAAAACAGAGAAACGTAAAAATGCGAGAAAGTTCTAGTAAATGAAGGTGTATACTACTTAAGTACGAATCTTCTAGTTATGCTGGTTCTGGTTGATAAAAGGTTCCAAAAGCCGGAATAACGTCGTCAATGTCTGTGGCAAGAACAAAAGCAAAGGTGAATTTTAACTGTCATAACTGCTAATAAAAAAAAACACCTTTGATAAATTCAAAGTTAGTGCAGCCCACTGTTCTTATCTCTTCTTGTTATTAGCTGGCATGACAAAAGCTAAACTTCCAAAATGCAGTAAGCAAATAATTGTGGTCGTGCATTTAGGAGTCCACAATACATGATTTGCACAAGCTTGGTATGTACCAAACGTACCAAAAAATCCGATATCGATATTTTGTTTGATTATGTACTGCCCTCAGCAATAACTTTGATGGATGTGGCCATGTTTTTAAATTAAAAATTATTGTTCTCGGAATATGGCAGACTGCGAAACAGTAAAAATAAAATTATAACAATTAAATTATAGTTATGACGGATCTTTAAAATACATTTTTTTTTTAACATTTTAAGAGCATTTATGTAGTTTGAAAATAAGGAGTGCGTTACTTCAGCGGGAAAGTAGCTTCTAGAGTGATTTGAGTGGAACGTAAAATTAGTGAGATATATGCTGTGGATGTGCGCGGCATAAAAAATTAGTGGGCGTTGTGGTTTTGGAAAAAAATGAAAAAAACGATTCCTGCTGCAGTAGTTGTTCTAGCAGGAAAATTCTAAACGAATGATCGAAGAGAAAAATGTTGTACATTGGCAGATAGCTTACTTCTGGGGAAACATGTGCGCCAAAAATATAATATGTGGGGCTTCAGGTTTTCGAAATATTGCGTTTCCTGCTGGGGTTACGTTTCGCGGAATCGTGTTTCTCTCAAACCATGGCATGTGCGTCTCTTTAATAAACATTCACTTGTAGCTCTTGATTTGTGCTTGCGGCACATATAATAAGATTTTGAAAATTATTCTTACATTTTCAGTAATTAAGGTGTCTCTAAAATCTGAAAAAAAAATCACAGCGCCTAAATGAGAAACTGTATCAACTCGCTGAAAACTGCATTCGATTCCGCTTTACACATCTAATGGTCAGAAAATGTTTCAAAAGTTTACATACATGCTTTATCGAATAAGAGATCGAAATAACAAAACCACCGGTACATAACTTTGACGTCAAAATATAAGAAATCAGTTCATCCTGAGATAAGTGAGTGTTAACCAAAAAACAGTGAGTTTCATAAAATAACACTGTGAAAATTTTCAGCCTCCAATGTTTCGTATTTATAGAGAAATAAACAAAAATCAAAACCTTTCAACAGCGACTGATTATCCGACCAAATTCGAATGACTACGAAAAAGCGACGGCTTCATACATATGGATGACCTTCTTTACTGGACGTATTACACTAAACTCTTGCCCGTACAATCGCGTTCAATCGGTTTTTGGCAATAATTAGAACCTCATCTTAGATTAGAGTAAAATTTAAAAATGTGAATGAAAGCTTATACCTATGAGCCTATATGAAAGAGCTTAAATTTAAATTGAAATTCTCATTTTATCCTCTTAATTTATGTTCTTAAAGTAAGTATGGCTTATTTTTATGTTATTTTTATGTCTAAGCTGTATTACTATAGAGATCCATCTAAATTCGTACTTACTGTAGTTTTTGCGTGAAAGAGTAACAAACATTCTACAAACTTTCGCATTATAATATAATAAGTATAGTATAAGTAGGATTAAGTAAGATTAGTAAAGTAATTAGAAATTAATATTAGTAAGAAGTTAGACTAAATGTCCGTCAGCGACTGTCTTTCCCATCAAAACATAGCCTTAACATACAAAACATAGCCAAAACATAGCCTAGATTAAGAAAAAGTCTCATTCACTCCCTGATAATCATGTACTTACTTAGCTTTATACTGGTAAAAGAATTTTCAAAATCGGTCTAGTATTTTCGGAGCCTAATCAAAACAAACAAACTTTCATCTATAAAATATTAATAGTAGTTTAAATTTTAGTATTGGTACTTGGTAGGTAAGTGTTAATTAAATAAGTCAAACAATACCTTTAAATACTTACCATTGCAGATCGTCATCGTAACTTGATAAGTGCCAATTATTTGAATATGAATATTATAACACCACTTTCAACTAATTTCTAATTTCACTATTGGTATTTATTATCAATGCCGGTTGCATCACCGCAACAAACGTGCCATGAGAACTGCAACTGTTTGTTTATCAACAAACAACAACAAGTTTAGTAATAAAGCGTCACAGACGTCACAGTTGCTAACAAGCGTCCGACAGAGCTCCGACTCGGCAAAATAGTGTTGCCATTGCCAAATTTTTGACTACCGTGTTTGGTAGGGGGTAATTGTCTTAACTATGCGATTCAAAAAAGAATAAGATTGGCTTGCGACAAACTGCACTCGTTCTTCAGACAAAAACAACCCATGAAAAGTCTTTGTCAGTTAGCGATAGAGTTGATGTGCCCGTACGCCAATAATTTCCCTTTAATTTGGTCGAATTTCCCTTAAAAACGGCAATCGCCGTAGCAATGGTAACCCTGGCCCAGACGCACTTCATATTGAAAAAACACTTCGCATGACTGTTAATAACAGAGTGGCGTTCATCTACCGCCTCTTTTCCACTAATGCCGCACGCTTACTAGCTGTCTCACTCACTCCAAGCTAGACAAAGCAACTCCTCGTGACGCCAGCAGCGGGTAGCGCGGGGCCAATGGGTGCGAAACAGCGGCGAAAGGTGATGTCAAAAAGGGATTAATATGGTAGGTATTGATGGATGCTAATAATTCATCTTGCTTGAAGCATAATATATACTTTATGTATGGTTTCATTGTTGTGTTAATTGGTTTTTTATTTATAAACTGTATCTGCAGGTTTATTTTTGTAATAGGTATTCGTAACAAACACGTCTTTATTCACAGATATTTAAAAAATATAGTTTTAAACATCTTCAATAATTTAATAAAACGTCTTAGATTAGGTACAAGTTTATTTGTTTAAGTTGAGTTTTTCTACTTCAGTGTACTTAGACAAAACTATCTTGTGAGTAAGTTAAGAAGGTCATTGATATGTATGAAACCGTCGCTTTTTCGTAGTCGTTCGAATTCGGTCGGATAATCAGTCGTTGTTGAAAGGTTTTGATTTTTGTTTATTTCTCTATAAATACGAAACATTGGAGGCTGAAAATTTTCACAGTGTTATTTTATGAAACTCACTGTTTTTTGGTTAACACTCACTTATCTCAGGATGAACTGATTTCTTATATTTTGACGTCAAAGTTATGTACCGGTGGTTTTGTTATTTCGATCTCTTATTCGATAAAGCATGTATGTAAACTTTTGAAACATTTTCTGACCATTAGATGTGTAAAGCGGAATCGAATGCAGTTTTCAGCGAGTTGATACAGTTTCTCATTTAGGCGCTGTGATTTTTTTTTCAGATTTTAGAGACACCTTAATTACTGAAAATGTAAGAATAATTTTCAAAATCTTATTATATGTGCCGCAAGCACAAATCAAGAGCTACAAGTGAATGTTTATTAAAGAGACGCACATGCCATGGTTTGAGAGAAACACGATTCCGCAAAACGTTACCACAGCAGGAAACGCAATCTTTCGAAAACCTGGAGCCCCACATATTATATTTTTGGCGCACATGTTTCCCCAGAAGTAAGCTATCTGCCAATGTACAACATTTTTCTCTTCGATCATTCGTTTAGAATTTTCCTGCTAGAACAACGTTACTGCAGCAGGAATCGTTTTTTTCATTTTTTTCCAAAACCACAACGCCCACAAATTTTTTATGCCGCGCACATCCACAGCATATATCTCACTAATTTTACGTTCCACTCAAATCACTCTAGAAGCTACTTTCCCGCTGAAGTAACGCACTCGAAAATAAGTTGAAAAACTTAACAAAATTTACTAATTTGCAAACAGTAATCTCTCGCTAATTCATTGTGTATCTTTTGCTATTAATGTTATATTAATAATAAATGACAATAGTTAATGTGAAAAACATGTTTAAATTATGTTAGTTTATTCCACTTTAAATGTTACGCAAAATATGTCATGTACGATTAATCTAACTAAAGTGGCAACACTTTTTGATTTAATTTTTTTGGGGTTTTTCTCTAATTTTGATAAATATTCGATAATATTTAGACAACATTTTAGTGAAAGATTGAAAGAAACGCCCTCCTTTTGTACACTGGATGTTTCTGATATCTTTTTGCAAGAAAACACGCTGCAAATAGGCAATTTTTGCTCTTGGCGTACCGCGTGTACCGTGACATGCAGAATGACTTGCGATCGCGCGTCAACTAGTTATATAACCAGCATGAACGGCGGTCATGTGCGGTTGGCAGAGGGGAAAGCCTGCCAGTGGCGTCTCCATTCTAAATGCTCTAAGGTGAATAATGATGATGATGACGATGTGAATAACTGCTGATGTTTACGAACGTAACCTTGTTTGACATGTTTGTTCGTTCTGTCAAAAAAAATCTGTTCTGTCACAGTGACAGCGGTCACATCACGGTTATGTCATTATTAGGTTACCTCAACTTCCCTCAAATAGAAGAAAAGATATTTCAGTTTAATCTCGAGTTTTTGGGAAATGTATAAAACCAGTAGGACTTAAAATTACAATATAGTATAGCAGAAATGATACACAAGTCATTCAACATGAATAATTTGAGGTTACTAAGGTTACTACACCAACAAAATATTAGCAATACATTGGTATCTTCCACTAGTTATGCAACTAGGCCACAGCATCCTATGCAATTTATGGGGACTCAAGATAGATGGAGAGAGAAAGACAATGTATCTAAACGATGGCAATTAATATATAAAGCACCAATGGAACAATTGTTGAAATATGTATCGGTTTATTTAACAGCATCTACCACTTCTGTAGCTTGTGGTTCTTTGTATTATTCTCTATTTGAATTCACCCCAGAAACCATGGACAATCCAGTTGTGATAGGAGAAGATGTAGTGATTGCTAACAGTGGCATAGAATGCCTGGTCTACTTGGGAGCATTTGTCGCATTTCATGTAGCTGTAAAAATATTGCTGTCTAAATATGTAATTCGGTTATACCAAGATGGTGATAATTATCTAGCTATATTCCGAGGTCATACACTGAACTCAGTCAAACACCATGAATTTCAACTGAAAGATGTTCAGAAATTAAAACCCACAATAGTTGTTTCATGGGGTGATGCAAGGTTTGCCCTTGCAGGCAAACATGCCATTTTACTGGAAAACTACTTTAAGACTCCACAATATTATAATTATTTGTTGTATAAAAAAAGTATAGATAACCCTAACAAAGACATTGAATAAATCAACCTTATGCTTCATCTGAACCTTTGTATAAATACAACACAATAAAGTTATTAGTACTACTACATTGTGTTTTTTTCTTTACAAGGAAGTAAGTAGATAATAATATCACCAAAAACTACACTGTTTTACAAGACTGTAAGTGGATAATAAAAAATCTACTATGTATTTTTCATATTCAGCAATTCATAAAACTTTTATGACACTGGATAATTGAGATTACACAATGTTATTTGTTTCAATTATTTATTTACATATATCATCTAAAAATCTGCTATTTCTAACTAAAATCCTCCAGCAAAAGCATTAACCCATTTGTACCTAGAATCCTTCTTTATGGTTGTAGAATCCATTTTTTTCTCATTTCCATGGAATGCTTCTAAAGCTTCTACTTGTTTTGGTGCAGGTTCCAAGGACTTCATTACTAAACATTGCCCATTTTCTTTCAAAACTGTGTAATTGATGTCATCTTTAGTTGGTTCGCCATAAGGAAAAGTAATGGGAGTAATTTTTATCAAGTGTTTTACTTTCCACAATCTCATATTATTTTCAGGGATATTTTTAACTACAGTCACTTTGCCCTGAAACAAAATATTTTTTTATTTATATAGACCTTAGGCTTACAAAATAGCTCATTAACTTGTTCTGTACTTATCTACATAATAATTTAAAAATGATCTAAGTTTGTTGATCAGTTTTTATTCCCAATTTTAATATGCTTGCCTCCTCATGTATTTTGAATTCATCTAATATTTTCTTTTGCCAATAAGGATAGTGTTTCGTAGATTTAATTCGTTCAACCCTGAACAACTTGGGAGGGATAATTTCAGGATCCTTATCATCTGGATTTCTGTAAACAATGGAAAGAGATCAAAATCTTAAAAATGCCTAATTGAACGGGTAACCCTCTGTTCTATGATCTGTACTTGAATTAAGAAGGGGTTCTATGTAAAAAACAAACCTGGGGTAATACACGATTCCTCCTGGATAACGTATTCCTCCTGGTGCTTTGTAGCCTTTCGAACGTGCAAATGTAGTCAATGGATTCCATATATTTAGAAGCTGTCTGTTCATTTTTAATTAGTGTTATTACACGTATTTACTGTATTTAGTAACTTAATTCCCACCTAAAAATAGAATTGATACCTTGGACAACAGAGTTTTACCCACTTAGCCACCTAAGACCTAACCTAACCAATTCTGTTCTACTATTAATTTGATTACAAGATTTACATCATTTACGAGTTGACAGCTCTGTAATCTGTGGTTGACTGACACTGACCGCCTGCCTGTCAAAAGATGAATTCAAATGTATATTGCACTTCTATGATATAGGATGTACATACATGGCGGTGGTATTTCTGTATGTTTCAAACATAGACCCTGATAGGCTTAGATCATTTAGACCGGAGACGTCACGCGAACTTATTTCTATGCAAAAAAGTCTGCCATTTTCTGCGGGGGACGAGGTAACGTGTGCGTTAGAGGCAGGCAACACAGATGCATTTTTCGGACACGTGGTAGACACGCTCACTATGAAAATATTTAACTCTGGCATGAACAAGACGCACACAAATACATTCTCACACAGTGGCAACCTGTAAATGCACGAATCCTAGGTCAGATTGAAATGAAAAACATAGTGCTTGAAGCTATCGATAAATTTTCTCGATTACTTATAATGCAATTCATTTCACAGGTGTTTTATAATAAACGAGCTGCCCGAACAAACTTCATTCTGTACAATGTTTGACAGCTGGTGTCCACTTTTCTCAGACTTGATTTACCTTTACTATTTTTTTCACTGATTTTTTTGTTCAATCATAATAAAATGTAGATCATATCACTCCTGATGAATAGTTTATAGCTTGACCGCTATAAAGTCGACCCTCTTGACGATACGCGGGACGCGGGAGGGGGATGCTTTCGGCCAAACAACTTAGTAAGGTTACCTAGTATACTTGATTAGAGTTTATGTTAGTAAAAAGAAGCAAAAGTTGTATTAAAACCTATTTATTTATTTCTTTATTAAAAAAACTACAGCCCTACCTGAAAATCAGCGCCTGGGCCCATAAAGCCTGTGCCTGTAAGCTCTAAGCCAATCAATCACTTCAATGACAATTAGTCACCTGTCGGCTACAGACAGCGATAGACGTTCAACTACGAAGTACTATTACCTATTCTGTGGTTACCGTCAAAGCTTGCGCGGCTGCAGCCTTGTGTCTGCTCCACATGAGAAAAATACAAAAATGGAATTGCTGAGTCCACGTAATAAAAAATTAAGAAGTCAATGCATTAAAATGTGGCGAATTATTTACAAAGAAAAAAATTGGAACAAGCGTATTCTTCAGGTGTGCATTCATTTTGTTTTCAACATTGTGTAAATAAAGTTTTCATAGTACTTTCGATTTATGATTAGTTTTTATTGCTCTTTCGTTAGTTTAATGTATTCATGATTTTTCCAGGTGAAGACATAAATGTAAATAAGACAATTTCAAAGGCTACGGGCGTGTCTATGACAACTACTAAAAAGTAAGGTAAAAGCGGCCGTATTTGGTCCCAAGTCTATTAAATAATTGATATTTAATTACTTTATTTTTATATATAATACTTAAACAAATACTAACACATCTGATATTATACATTTCCTAAATAACAACACGGACGTTTTTTTAATCATGTGTTACGATATCTCGCCGCGGCGTAATGCCGTGTTTTCTCGTGCTACCACCGCCCGCGTTCCGCGGACCATCAGGAGCTTTCTGTTAGTGAAAGAATTTTCACGGTCGGATCAGTAGTTTTGGAGCCTATTCAATGCTAACAAATAATAAAGTCTTTCCTCTTTCTAGTAATAGCATAAATCAGTATAGATAACACATGACATGACACATTTATACAGGAAAATTTACGAATATTTATTAGGTTAAAGTCAAAAACTAAATTTCTATTGCCGGATCATGTAAAAACATACTTGTCTGACTAACCTAGTAACCTTATAACTAGTAGAGATCAAATAATTCAGAATTCAGATCATTCTTTTTATGTAGGTGACTAAAGGAAGACCATAAAAATAATAGAACAGGATGTTCCTTAATCCACATTTAACTGGTTCCAATCTCATTTCAGGCAGGAGATTTTTGAGATATCTGAATGCAGCTTTTTTTATTTCAATAGATGGAGAAAAAAACTAAAAAAAATTATTATCTATTAAGTAAATAAACATCAAAACTTAAAATTTAACTAATAATTTTTAGGATGAGTCTCTTTTTCGGACATAGTAGCGCAACTAGGGCTTTACGCCTGATTTTACGCTTGAACTTTCAAAATCTATCAACTATTTAAAATGCTGATTTCAAGTGGTAATTCAACGACATCATCCTCAAGCCTCAATTTAAAATATCAAAAAGAGTAATATCTCTAGTAAAGTTAGGCGTCTGCCCATTACACCGTATCATACTATGACCGTACTATGTCCGTGCTAGGAACGTGTCAAGCAAAAAAATATATATTTTAATTGAAATGTATGAGACTATGCCCAATAGACCGTTCCGTTACCGACCAACACCGTCGCGTGTCATTAGCGTTCCGGCGCAGGCAAAATATTAGTATATCGGCGCCGATACGCTCTAGTGGGCATAGTAGAGCGTATCGTGTTGCTTTCCGATCATGATTCGTTCATAGCACGGACATGGTATGGTACGGATAGTGGGCGGACTCCTTAAGGGTATCATATAAATCTTAGTTATAGGTAAACTAAATGTTAAAAAAAACACAAAAAGTTTTTCATGTGTTCAAAGGCTTCATGTTTTCTTTTTTTGGGTATTGACGTATGTTGTTAAATATTGATTGGTAAAAAGATTTTAGATCTATAAAATACCTTATTTCCGAATAATTGTAAGATGTTGAAAAGCCGTGAAGATGGAAGAAAAAAAAATCAAAAGTCACAGTTGAACGCTATTCACATTTTACATTTGACGTTATTTCGCTTCTATTTTATCCAAGCAACAGAAAAACAGAGAAACGTAAAAATGCGAAAGAGTTCTTGTAAATGAAGCTTTATACTAACTACTTATGTACGAATACGTTATCTTCTAGTTAAGCTGGTTCTGGTTGATAAAAAGTTCCAAAAGCCGGAATAACGTCGACAATGTATGTGGCAAGAACAAAAGCATAGGTGAATTTCAACTGTCATAACTGCCAATAAAAAAACTTACCTTTAATAAATTCAAAGTGCAGCCCACTGCACAGATTACTTAATAAAGAACCATATAATCTCTTCTCTAAATAAAGAACCATATAATCTAATCTCTTCTTGTTATTAGCTGATAAAAGCATGATAAAAGCTAAACTTTCAAAATGCAGTGAACAAATAATGCCCGTGCGTTCAGGATTACGATACATGATTTGCACGAGCTTGGTCGTAAAAAACGTATCAAAAAATTCGATATCGATATTTTGTTTGATTATGTACTGCCCTCAGCACTAACTTTGATGAATATGGCCATGTTTTTCAATTAAAAGTGATTGTTTTCGGATTATGGCAGACTGCGAAACAGTAACTTTTAATGAGGACTTTTTTATTAAATTATAGTTATGACGGATCTTTAAAATACAAAAAAAGAATTAACATTTTAAGAGCATTTGTAGTTTGAAAATAAGTTGAAAAACTTAATAAAATTTACTAATTTGCAAACAGTAATCTCTCGCTAATTCATTGTGTATCTATTGCTATAAACGTTAAATTAGACAATAGTTAATGTTGAAATTATGTTAGTTTATTCCACTTTAAATGTTACGCAAAATATTTCATGTACGATTAATGGTAACTAAAGTGGCAACACCACTTTTTGATTATTTTTTTTTGATAAATATTTGATAATATTTCGACGAAATTATACTAAAAGATGGAAAGAAACGCCATTTTTTTGTACACTGGAATTTTTTGGGGCCTTTTTTTGCAGGGGAAAAAATGCATTACGCACTATCCCGCTACCTGGGTGGGGCAGCGGGGGAGTGTGGGACTCTCCGTCACAGAGGGTGACGGCATACCCACAAACCCCTGGTATACCTCATCGCCTAGACGGGACACCTGGTTCGGATTACCGTGCAGCCTCACGCAACAGGGGCATCCCGGTATACAGGGACACCCTCCTGTCTAGAGCACCGTACAATGGGGTGAAAGCCCCTCGACTTTCACTCTGGTGATGTTTTTGGGGCCTGACTGGCCTGACTCTTGAACAGAATTTCGCCGGATTGGCATTATATTAATGTCAGCAATTTTTTTTTGAACCCTATCTCTTTGGATTCATAAATTCTTTGTTTGACATTTCTGCAATGCTTGTCCAATAAAATTCTGTTTGAGAGTCAGGACCCTGATCTCTTTTTTTGTAAGAAAACACCTGCTAGCGGAAAGCCTGCCAGTGGCAAAGCCACTGTGGCATCTCCAGTTTGGGCCCTGACTGTTGAAAAGAATTTCATTGGATAAGCATTGCAGAAATGTCAAACAAGAAATTTATGAACCTTGTTCCAAAGCGTTAAGGTTCAAATATTTTTTTTGCTGATCCAGCGAAATTTGGTTCAGGAGTAGTGGCCCCTGAATGCTCTAAGGTCAGGGGCCCACAGTCCGCCAGCTCGCCTTGTTCCTTGTCTATCCACTAAAGTGCTTTCTGCAACCACGGTTGCATGAAAACAGACGTCCAAAGTGCTTTTATGCAACCACGGTTGCACGGCGGCAAGTGGGTCGCTTCGCATACTCAACAGGCTCAAATAACTGAATCACTGGGCCGTTTCTTTCCTTTTAAAAAAAATTACATAGACTATGGACAAATGCATCACTCAAAGTGATGAAATGCGTTCGTTAAAATAAATCAAAGAATTTTTAACCCGTCCCGTGTTTCTATTGTTCAGGTTTTTGCATTGTGAGTCATTGTTTGGCATTTTTTTCTTAAGGTTTTCTTACGAACACCCGTGTTTTTGGCTGACACTCAAGGAGTGCTCAAGGAGTGACAGTGACAGAATATGCTTGGTGTAAACTAGGGCTTCCAAATACCGGATATTTTCAATACCGGTATCAAAACCGGATTTTTTTTCGAATCCGGTATTAATACCGGTATTACGGTATTGAGGTGAAAATTTATAATTATTATTGTAAAATGCGTTTTTTGAAAAATTAAGATGAAATAGTAACAGATTTCATTGAAAATGATTTTTTATAAATATATTTATAGCATAATTATATAGATTTCAGTGATTTGTTTTATGCGTTTATGATTTTTACGAGTTAAAAAGTAGGTAAATTTAAAAATTAAAACTATGTTACCTTTTTAAAATCTATGAAAAATTTAAAACAAAAGTAGTATTTTTACCTATCAAAATGTTTACTACTAACCAAAACACTATCAAAAATCGTAGTAATTAATTTTTTCCTTACTTATTGTTGGGGCAAAAAAACCACTTTTGAAAATTTGGTTGATTGTCAGATTTGTCAAATCAAATCAAATCATATCAATAATTTATTTGCAAGAATACAGCCTCACGACTTCAAATAAATTATTAGTTTTAAACCTTAATATATCAATTAAAGTTTATAATTATGATCGAGTATGGCCTATTCATTAAAAGGACAAATGCCACAAACAACGCATCTATACTAATGTTATAAAGAGGAAAGATTTAACAGTTTGTAACAAATAGGCTCTGAAAGTACTATTTTAAAAATTCATTCACCAATATAAAGCTACATTATCAACCAGTGACATAAGCTATTTTTTTATTTAGGCTTTATTTTGACGGGAGAAACAGCCGACAGGATAATGCGCATGTGCAGCGGCAGCTATTTGTCATTTCATGGTCACATGGTTTTGTTTTGAACGGTGTCACGTGCGACAGTTGTTGTTTTTCGAGGTTGTGTTGACCAATTTTGACACTTCGCGAGGATCATTTTGACACTTCGCGAGGATCGCGGCAAAGAAGCGTAATGCGCATGCGTCACTGTGGGATACGGATTTAGTCCAACCCTTTCCAGGGAGTTATCTCTCCTTAGTTTCTAGCCTTCTTGCATCTAACCATCACATACCGTCAACTCCTGTAACTTCACCTGATTTTGACATAAATTTGCATAATTTTAAATGTTCCCGCTGAATGAAGATAGTCTGACACAACGACACACTATCAACTTCACCTATCAGATGGGGTCTTTTCAAGTGTGTGTGACACGGTTCGGTACTAAGCAGTGTACGTTTGATATTTGGGTTTCTAAAATAAAGGCGAAGTTAGGGAATTTGATCTAACTTCGCCTGGCTGTTGTATGTCTATGAATTGAAACTAATTTGCGCAACCTAAACATTTCTTACATTTAATATATGGTCTACACCAGTTGGAATGAAATAAAAAAACTGAACAGTCGTTATTTGAAAAAAATAGATGTAGGCGAAGTTGAGCTGGCTTTTTTCAATTCTAGGAACAAACAATAGGGTTGCTACAAGCTTCAAAATGATTTTTTGGGGATAATAATTTGACATTTAAAAAAGTACAACTTGATGTAAGAAATGGCATTGTTGTTCCAATAAATACAAATTGAATTTAAGAAGTCTTGGGTGCAAGGGTGAGTTAGAGGAGTAAAAAAGGTAGGTAACAAAATGATTAATACGTATTGAGCTTATTACGAGTATATGAATGTATTAAAAATAAACTGTTATACAGTCTTTATGGCACTCTGACATCTAAGAAACTAAAACCTAATATAAAATTAATCTTCTTTTAGTCTTCTTTGAACTATATAATCAATTAACTATATCAAACAACAATAACGTACTTCTAAAAAATAAACAACAGCTTAAGTACAAAATAATCAGCAAATTTTCAGTCTCGTAGATAATTTCAGACTTAATTATTTTAATTTGTTCTTAGTCTAATTTCAATATTTAAATTACTAAACTCTGTATGAACGTCTCAAAAACTCTAAGTACCTTTAGACAACTTAAAAATTACTCTTAACAAGTTACCTATGTAGTTAACTTCAACTAACTTACCTACTTCTGTCGTAATATTAATATAAACGAAGAAATATTAAATTATTTGTAACAAAAAAAAGTAACAGTTACAAAACTTATCCTGCTTTTTATTTTCTAAAAGTGCCAACCCTAATGGTAGGCGAAGTATGGGAAGAGACTGTTGAAGATATTCCTAACATTGCCTGTCACGATATTTCTGTTCAATTCAAAGACATCCTATTCATATTAGCGCAACGGGTAGCCGATCATATGAGCTACCTACTGAAAGGATATCAGAACTTTACCTTTGGTAGATTCCTGGCCACGTGCAACTTTTCTGGGGATCGCGAAAAATCCACATGCACCTCGCGCCACGTTTTGACTCACACTGTCAAGATGGCCATGGCGGCTTTGATTTTTACAAATGTGGTTGCTCTGTGGCCATAGATCAATTTGTGAATTAACCAATGAACACGAAGCAATGTTGTCCAGTACATTATCAAAAGTTATGACCGTTTAAAAATTTTAGGCGAAGTATGTTACAAAAGGCGAAGTAACAGGAGTTGACGGTAACTCACAACACGCATACATATTTCTTTGACTGATGGCCCAGTAGCCAATGCCACAATAGAAAAAAAACAGACATATTATGTCAAACAAACAAAATCCGTGACTGAACTGAGGGGTTTGTTTTGTTCACGGCTGGAAATGTCGCCTTCAAAAATACTAGACGTGGGGGAAAATGATACATGACTTTTACCGCCCCTCCCGCTACCCTGTCGATTCAACGCCAACTTGGTTAAATAAATAAATAAAATAAATAAATAAATATCCCTGGACATTATTCCACACAGCGCCATCTAGCCCCAAAGTAAGCTAATTAAAGCTTGTGTTATGGGATACTAGACAACGGATAAACATACTTAAATACATTTTCTTTTGTAAATACATACTTATTATACATAGGAGACACCCAGACCAGTACAAACAGACATGTTCATGCACACAAATGTTTGTACTGTGCGAGGATCGAACCCGCGACCTCTGGTGTAGTAGCCAACTTCTTAACCATTACACCAAGTCGGTCGTCAAAAAGACTCCTGATGTAATTGATTTTTATATAAAGAGACTTTCTCGACGTTTAAGTGCAGAAGAAGCTTTCCATTTTGATGGCCACTTACATCGATGTACATTTTAAACCAGGGAAGATAAAAATAATCAAGGTAATTTTTATGATAACCATGTACCTACAACTATACTGTTAACGTTGTAACGATGCCGTTTCGTTTCAGTCTCGTAAACGTTAGAACCTCCACGATGGCTGGAAACTTCATAGTGGAAAGCCACCATAAAGCTAATTGGCAGTGTCCAGCATGCTCATGCAAAAAACCAAAAGGGGACAATACTAATACCCCAGTACGAGTTACTAAAAGTACGACCGGAATTATGCGAGATGAAACTGAGGTCTCTTCGGGGAATTTAAACGAATCGCTAGCCGAGGGTTTCGAAAATGTCACCATACGTCGTCGTAGAAAATCCTCTCAGCATGACAGCTACATGGAACAGAGCCAAGCAGATATAGCAGAAGAAACCCTTTTCATGGATAGGATCAGTACGGTTATCCGTCGTGAGTTAACTGGTGAAGTTGGTGAGCGCCTGGCTCAAATTATTAGCAAATCTGTTTCTAAACAGTTTGTCTCTGTCTTTGAATCATGCGTGGCTCCTTTAAATGCCAGAATTATGGGTCTTGAAAATCAAATTGCGAGATTACAGCCCGTCAACACTTTGATAAATTTGCCAAAGTCCTGCGACACAGAACCATTGAGTGTCCCTCACGTAGAGCAGACGTGCAGCAAGCAGCAACAGCCGACAAAATACTCTAAGTCGAAAAGAACGAAGAGGGAGGCCCCGAGTGCAGTAGCGCCTGCGCCGGAGCGTATTGATCTAGGTGTCGTATCCAACACCCAACATCCTACAGCGTCAAGTAATTGTCCTGAGAAGAAAGTATTAGATGCACTGACGCCAATACCATCAGAAGCTTTAACAGAGACTTCTTTAAATAACGGGGACATAGGACGATGGGAAGAGGTAAGGCATAAGCGGCCTCGCATTTCTTTGAAAAACGTTATAACGAAGGGCACCGCGGTTCCTGGCGCAACAACTATC
The DNA here is from genome assembly GCA_947369235.1 of Udea olivalis. Lineage (NCBI taxonomy): Eukaryota > Metazoa > Arthropoda > Insecta > Lepidoptera > Crambidae > Udea > Udea olivalis. Next base: position 6,304,637 of record OX376342.1, read on the forward strand.
GAAGCTTCAGCCAGGACTACTTATCTACACGTATTTTACGTTAAGACGGGTACAACAGCTGATCAAATACTCTCGCATCTTGTATCCATCGGTGCGGGTAACTGTTGTACGGTTCAAGCTTTGAAGGCGCGCGGGGACTATGCATCCTTCAAACTCGGGGTTCCGGCAAAGCTATCTGAAAAGGTGACTTCTCCAGATAACTGGGCAGAGGATATTTGTATTAAGCCCTGGCGGCAGAATTTTCGTGCCAAAAGTGAAAGGGAATCGTAGTTATGCTGCATCAATGATTTACCAAAATGTACGGGGCCTTCGTAGTAAAACGCACATCTTTTACAATAATTTGTTAATCAATCCATGTGATTTTGTCGCGTTAACCGAAACCTTTCTAACTAGCTCAGTATTTGACAGTGAATTGTTTCCTAGTAATTATAAGATTTTCCGCAAAGATAGAAAAGGAGATATTGGTTGGGGAGGCGTTTTGTTAGCCGTAAAAGATAGTTACAACACCCGTCTTATAACTGGTATTGACGGTCTTACAGATGACAAGGAACTAATATTTGTTACTGTTTCATTTAAGAATGTGAAATTGTTAATCTGCGTTGTTTATTTACCGCCTAGTTACAACGAGAGTCAATACATAAGCGTATTATCCTGTATCGAGAATGCCATTTGTGAATATTCATCTCTTGATTTTCTAATTATAGGAGACTTTAATCTGTACTCTTGTTCAAAAAAAGTTAAATTGCACTTCGAGCACTTTATTGATTTTTGTAAACTCCATCAAGTTAATAATGTCTGTAACGAGTACGGAGGCATCCTGGACTTGGCGCTAACTAACCTTGAACTTAATGCAATTGTCGTCTCGGAAGTGGACCCATTAGTGCCCGCCGACAAATACCACCCGGCTCTCGGGGTGTCGCTCTCCTTAACTACTACAGGCATTTTTGTTCCTAACAGTGGTAGTGCTGCAAATGGCGCAGATACTCATGAGTGGAACTTTCGAAAAGCAAACTTTCCGCAGCTCTACTCGGATCTTCTCCAGGCTGACTGGACTGCAGTGCTGAAATTGCAAGATGTCAACACTGCAGTTGACGCGTTTTTGGGAGTGGTCAATGCTGTTATTGGAAAGAGCGTTCCTCTTCGAAGGCGTTCACAGCCCACTGGCCAGCGTTTTACGTATCCCGAATGGTTCAGTCCGGAGTTAAAGATTTCTATTGGCCAAAAATATTTTCATCTGAAAAAATATAAATGTCATGGGCTAGACTTTAATCGCGAATTATACAAGTACTACAGAGCGACAGTTAAGAAATTAATGAAAATAGATTATAGCACGTATTTGAAGTCTATTGAAAGCAACATAACTCATGATCCCAAATCCTTTTGGACTTTTGTAAGGAAAAAGCGTAAAGACGGGGTAAAATCTTCAGAGTTTACTTGCGATGATGAGGTATTCACTGGCCAGGAAGCAGCAGATAAGTTTGCTGAGTTTTTTTCCTCTGTCTTTCAACCAGACGCCCCCATCCTAAATCCTGAGGCTGCACAGAGAGATGCTGGTGTTTGTAGCAGTCCCAGCGCTAATAGAATCTCTCTTGAGTCCATAACGTCATATGAGTTGCAGCGCGTTGTCAGCAAATTGAAGGCATCATCAGTGGCAGGTCCTGATGGCATACCTCCCTTTCTAGTAAAGGATTGCGTCTCAGAATTTGAACTTCCTTTGCTTCACATTTTTAACTTGTCCCTTCAAAGCGGCGTGTTTCCAAAACCATGGAAAGTATCAAGAGTGACACCGATACCCAAGGAAAAAGCTTCGCAGGATATCACGTCATTTAGGCCGATTGCAGTCATGTCCGTATTTAGTAGGATATTCGAAGGTGTAATAAATAACCTCATTACTGCACAGATTAATCCCTACATTGATAATGCGCAACATGGTTTTCGTAAAGTAAGGTCTACCACAACAAACTTAACAACTTTTGTTGATGAAGTTGCCATTGCAATGGACAAAGGACTACAAGTTGATGTAGCTTATTTTGATCTTAAAAAAGCGTTTGATCTGGTGGATAACGATATCCTATTGCGTAAGCTCTCGGTGATTGGTTTCACTCCTAAATTATTATCGTTTTTCGCAGACTACCTTAGGGACCGCAAACAATATGTCAATTTGTTTGGGTTTCAGTCTCACGACTATTACACCCGCTCCGGTGTCAGTCAAGGTAGCACGTTGGGACCAACCCTATTCTCGGTAATGATAAACGACCTCCCACCTGTCGTGAGTAAAGCTCAATGTCTCCTTTTTGCAGATGACCTCAAGTTATTTCTTCCGGTAGCAAATGAGGATGACTGCAGCGACCTTCAAAATGATATAGAGGCTGTTCATGGCTGGGCTTTAGAGAATAAAATGAATTTCAATTGCTCTAAGTGCAAAGTGATGTCTTTCTCGCGATCGCAGTTACCCTTACATGCAACGTATTGCATCGCTGGGATGCCAATGAGCAGAGTAGGTGAAATTCGCGACTTAGGCGTGACTTTTGACGCTAAGTTGGATTTTTGCACACACATCACCTCTATTTGTAAGCAAGCCAATAAGACCTTGGGCTTTATAATGCGTACCGCTGCCCAGTTTCATAACCCAGGCGTTGCAGTTTTACTCTTTAATGCTTTTGTGCGCAGTAAGCTAGAGTACTGTTCCTCAGTCTGGGATCCGAGTACCACTAAGTACGAACTCCTAATAGAGAAGGTGCAGAAGAAATTCGCGCGCTTCTTATATAAGCGGCAATATGGGTACTATCCCTTTCTTTTCCCATCAATGTTTGTGGCTGGCATGGTTGGCCTTGATTCCTTAAAGTTTCGACGAAAGCTATTACTGGCCATCCATTACTTTCTATTGCTTGGTCATAAAGTTGATAATCCGGCGGCTGCAGGTCGATTCGGGCTTTATGTCCCTCAAAACTATATGCGAGGTGTTGGCCGACGTTGGCGTCAGCTTTTCTCCACTCTGGGTAGCCTGCGCACACAGCATGCTAGCAACTGTCCCACAGCTCGTGCTATTAATTTGCTGAATGGATTTTTGAGGGAGGTCCATGATGCCGACGTTTTCGCTGATTCCTTGCAGTGTTTCGTTACAAAATTGCGACGCTACCTTAGTTTTATGAAATAGATTTTAGAGTAACAATATAAACGTGTTGGCTTAAGTAGCTGTAAGTTTATGTTTGTATCTGTGTTAATAAATAAATAAATAAATAAATAGTGTAACTTACTGGCCATCAATCGTATTCTGTACCTGTCCTTTCAAAATTTAATTTACTATCTATACTTTTACCCTATTCAATTATCAAGTCACTGGATTGGCTGATCTTTTATTCATTACTCCACAACTACATCTACTCCTAAATATTGTGTTACGAATCCCGACGCTCCGGCGCCTGTATTGCTAGCCTGCAACTAGGATTTCGCCACAGCGTAACGTGTGGTGGCTCTGTCTACAAAACTGAGGGTCATTGGTTCAGGTAGTCAACATTAAAAAAGAATATAAGAAATTATTTCTAACTGTATGCTTAATGGGACAGTTAAATCATCTTTCATATTGTAAAATAGCCTAAAATACACAGTATTTGTTTTATTTACAGGTTCAAAACCATCAACAAGTTTTTAATAAGACTGTGGCTTAGGACTGGTCTTATACTGCTGCATTTTGTAAGTATATCTGGTTATTTTTCGTGTATCATTTATTGTTTTGTTAATTGTTACGGCAACCACAGTACATTTTTTTTACTACTAAATCTTTGTTGGAGTGCAATATCAGTTTTAAGAATTAAATTCACTTACATGAGAACATTACATAAATAATTAACCTAACAATTTACAATTGTTGGGCAACCTAATTATAATGTAGTTAAATAAAAATATTGTGAAAAACACTCGCTTCGGAACCGCACAACAACAAAAAGTAGTGGCCGTACTTAGTAAAAGTCTTAGAGCTTTAAGTTTTGTTTTATCATTTTATTTATTTCTAAATATGATTTTAATTCCATTATTATAATTTTAATGCAATTAACTTATTCATAGGGTTTCAATTTAATTTAGACTTATAATTTAAATCATAGTATTTAACATTATCAATTATTATTTTTATTGCATAATTGTTATTTATTTGTTCAATTAATTGAGTTTTATAAAAACATACAAAAGATTTGGATGGCTTAATATATTCAGGCAGCTGGCTATACATTTTGAATCCTTCATACATCATATTCCTTCTACCGTAATTTGTATGTAGTGTGTATAATTGTATGTCATCGCAACACCTGATTTTCATTTTATGTGTTTGAGGTTTTTTTGTGAAACTTGTACTAATATGTATTTGTTTATTCAATATTTCACGAACTAGTATGCAGGTACATAACTTGTAGATTTGAGCTATATTCAATAAATTGATTTCTGTATAAAGTTTACTAGTTGGTGTTATGTAATCAAAGTTAAAAAGTATTTTCAGTAGTTTGTAATATGGATAGATTTGTATTAGCTGCTGTGTCCCATAGTTCTAGTAGGTAATCGAAGTGTGGTTTCACTAATGAATTCTAAATTGTATAACGGACACACCGCAGTAATGATTTAATAATTCAACGTACCTGTTCCGGACGGCTTAGAATTAGCTCAAAATATTGAAATTCATATCAATAGTTTGTTAATTTGTTTGTTTGATTACTTATGAAAAATTTGATATTTGATACAGTCCACCTAGCATAGATAGTAATAGTTTGTTAATGTTTTATAGTTTATAGTCAGTTAGTTAATTATTGTTTGTTTTGATAGTTTACAGCTAAGATTTTATGTTTTTAAGATTACTTTACATCAATAAAGATCGGCAGCTCAATTATTCATAGGTACACACCCTCAGAAGAAGAATTAGACCAGGGGTGGGCAGACTTTCACTAATGGCGATCTATATCAATAAATTGAGACGACAAGCGATCGACTTGCAATAGGACAAATTTTTTTTATGTTAAATCGTTTATTGTAGGTATTGCGCACATATTACTATTTAAATATACTTTTATTTACAATTAAAGAAGTACAGTTTCTTATTATACAAGTTAATAACTAATAACTACTAAAAATAAGTATGAAGCCAATCACATGAACTAAGAGTGTTTTTATCAGTTTTCGGGCCTCTCTGGACCGATTTACTTAGAGGTCGATGCATGGCACTGCGTATTTTCTGCTAATTTCTCATAGGAAGGCACGTATTTACTAAGTGCCAAACGTAAACAGGAAGACAAATGTTCGTCGGTAAGTCGATTGCGGTATTTGGATTTAATTATTTTCATTTCAGAAAACGCAGATTCGCACAAATACGTCGACCCAAACAAAGCAGTTAATTGCTGTGCGATTTGTTGGAGACTTGGGTATTTTTCTTGGGTCAAAAGAGACCAAAAACTGATATCTGTTGCTTTGGCTTTTAGGTGAACATCTGAAATAATCTGTATCATCTCGTTTTCGAGAGAAGACAAATCCATGTCAAAAGTATTCGATATTTCAGAAGCAGTAATTTCAACATCCACACAAGAAAAAGGATAAATCATGAAAGTAACAACGTTCGTCAATTTTTGTAAGTCAGAAAAACGTCTTTCAAACTCGCTGAGAATATTTCCAAGTTCTGTTTCGTATTTATTATAATTTATTACGGCGCTTGCTTTTGCTTTCAAACACGCAAAATTTTTCAAGTCCTTTTTTTTCAGTTGGTTGATCAGAAGCTGCAATTTACTTTTAAATGAGTTAATTGTGCTAATCATGTCCATAATAGTTTTATCTTTCCCTTGTAGCTCCAGGTTTATAGAATTCAAATGACCAGTCACATCAGTAAGGAAAGCCAAATCACACAGCCAACTTTCATTTTTAAGAATCTCCGTGTCATCACCCCTTTGATCCAGAAAAGAAATGATTTCAGGTAGTAATTCTTGAAACCGTTCTAAGAACTTTCCCCGGCTCAGCCACCTTACGTCTGTATGGAGCAGTAAATCTGTGTGCTCAGATTCGCTGGCCTCCAATTGCACTTTGAAGAGGCGTCGTTGCAAGCTTCTGGCTCGTATAGAATTTACGATCTTCATAGTGATGCTCATCACATCTGCCATGTTCAGTACTTTCGAACACAACACCTGCTGATGAATGATGCAATGAAAAGAAAAAAAAGATGGGAAGTTTTCATTAGCTCTGCACAGTGCCACAAATCTATTAGTCTTTCCAGTCATTGATGGTGCTCCATCTGTTGTTATGCACACTAGTTTATACAGCGGCAGCTCGTAGTTTTTCGCAAAACTTAGAAAAGCATCGTATATGTCTGAACCGCGAGTGGTTTCTTTCAAAGGTATGATTGTTAAGAACTCTTCTTTAGACGAAGTATCTGGAAATGCCATCCGAATAAACACACATAGCTGGGCAGTGTCAGTCATATCAGTGGATTCATCAAATTGTAAAGAAAAGAATGAACATCTCATAATATAACTTTTTAGCTTTTGCTCGATATCACTGTTCATGAGCTCAACACGTCTAGTTACAGTCCGACGAGACAACTGGAGCTCTTTTATGGCAGACATGATTTCAGTTTTATTTTTAAAGTCGCCAAATAACGAATTTGCGCCTTCGAGAAATGCTTCTTTCAATACCTCGCCATCTTCAAAGGGTTTTTTTGTGTTTTGCCAATATATGAGATATTTTGAAGGACGCAACTGTCGCAGCTTCCGATTGTTTACTTGGCCTGGTAAACATAGCTTGCTCGGCCTTCAAGCTACCTTTCAGATCTTGAACTTTCCGACGTCTTATTTCACTTTTGAGAGGAAAATCACTTTCGTAAATTTTATGCAAGGATTTATGATGCCTTTCTAAGTTGCCGCGTTAAGGCAAAGCTACTGAAGCTCGACAAACAAGACAAATACACTTGTCTTTCACCATGGTAAATAAGAATTCTTCTTCCCATTCATCGTTGAAATGATAAGTTTTACTTTTTTTTGGCGCACTCATTTTAAATAATAGTTACCAACTTCACTCTCTCCTTTAGTTACACTCAGTACAAAATATATTCATGAGCAGCACGAAGTCACACGATCAATAAACAAGTACAGAATCCAGAATCACGACACGACGTCTCATCGAAACCAAAATCTGTGCGAGACTGGCGAACACGTGCCGGCCGTCGGCAATTGTCAAAGCAAAGTAAATCGGGCGGCAAGCATAAAGCTAATTCGCCGCCCGCACAGGTCAAAGGACGCCGCCGCGCCGCCGCCGCCGCGCCGTTCAACGAGCCGACACCGGCACACGTGCACAGTACAGCCGCAAATAAATCTGGTGCCTTCTTATTTCATATCGACATTTTCGCAGTGAAAGGTTGTTTGTTGACAAGTATTTTCTTAAAGTTACGCGCGTGTAAAATAAAATGTTTTTTATGAACGCACTTTAAATACTGGTATTTTGACTGGTGAAAAGACCACTGTTATTGGAATTAGCCCAACACGTCAGTACATTTTTAGGAATGCGTGCGATCGACCATAGATTCCCTTGCGATCGACCGGTCGATCGCGATCGACCGTTTGCCCACCCCTGAATTAGACAGTTAGAATTAGAAAGTTACTGTGGCCTTGATTCTATCTCTGTCACTCCCATAGGTAATAGGCTTCCTTGTCTGATTAGACCTTGGGAAAAAACTTGGAAGCATTTGATAGAATGATCCCAGTTTCTTGCTCTCATAAAACACTTACCGATTGGGAGCTGAAAATGGGAATATCAATAGGCCTATCCCGGGGTCAATTTGTAGTCAACGGGAAGCCTCCATAGAAGAAACACCTCAAGCAAACAGTGAAAAATAGTAGTGCAGTGTTCTTATACCTAGACTAGGGAAAGTAAAGTCAGAATAGGTCGTACAGTGCTAGTGCCAACATATAGTTAGTGCAGTATACTTATACCTAGACTAGAGAAAGTAAAGTCAGAATAGGTCGTACAGTGCTAGTGCCAACATACAGTTAGCACAGCATACTTATACCTAGATTAGGGAAAGTAAAGTTGAGAATAGAATAAGTTATTGCAGTGCTAGTGCCACGACCTGGACAGAACAAGTGTTTGAACTTGAACAGTTTGCAAAATAATAGTGATCTTTAGTAAGCGGATAGTTAGTGCAGTTTTCTTATACCTAGTGTAACAACATAAACAGTGCAAGTGTATTGAACTCAAATAGACATAGGAACTAGCTGCCAGTATAGCATAAATACGGTGTTTTCATTCGGCCACCCATCCGACCCGTGCGTGATGACCTTAACATTACCAAAATAGAATTCGCTACGGGTACTACGAGTTGCTACGATCTTGCTGCGATGTGTCTACGACTGGGGCTACGAGATTACGCGCCAATACGGCGGATCTTAAGAAAGATCGGGCTATAGAACGCTTCTTGACGCAATCCAGTGATAGGTACAAATAGAGGCACAGTAACATATCCGTTAATGATGATATTTTGCTTTTAATTTTCTGAATAGTAATGTGGACGGACGCCAAGTCAATTTAGTATCTAAAATGTAAATATAAATTGATTATTTACTTTGTAAAAATAATTTGAAAACATAATTTTCAGCACACTACGCAGAACTAATCCAGTGAGCAGTACTTTGAAAAACATGGCAGAAGTGGTGACTTTCCTGGACAATCTCTTCAGTGGTGGAAAGGGAGCCAGTATCTACAGCAATAAATGAAAATGAGCTGCAATCACCTGTGACAGCCTCTTCAAAACATGAAATGTTTTTGGAAACAGTAATTGAATGTCTTAGTAAATCATCGGCTTACTGCAAGAAGTCAGTAACTGCCAAAAGTCATTAAGTGAAGTTGAGACACAATATTCAAGGGAAATAGGACTTGATGATTTTTTGCAGTTACTTAATAACTTCCTGCTGTAAGCCGAAGAAATTTAAGTTCCTAAATCCACACTGGCAAGAGATTACTGTACCCAAAACCTAAACGTTTTTAAAAATGTGTCATAGAAGTTGTTGAACAATGTGGAAATTTTTGAAGGCAATGTCATGAAAGTTATTTCTTTGATCAGACCACCTACACCTTTGTGAATACTTTTAAATTACTTCAGTTCATGGGGTTTATTAAATTTCACCATGCTTCACTAAACTGTGAAGAAGATTCCAGTGACCGACTTTAAAAAATAACTTTGTTCAAAACCATTTCATTTAAATAAAATATTAAAATACATGGTGAATTTTACATTCAAAAGCCCCTAGATTGTGATAATGGTCTGGTTGAGGATAATGTTCTGACAGCAGCACCAGCATAGTATGCTGGTGCAGCATAATATCTTTGTTTCAGCCAGAAGTGTATGACACTTCTGGGTGGAACAAAGATATTTCCAGAAAATAACGGCATAAACTGTAAAACTCTTTTGAGATAAGATAAAGATTTAAAAAGCAAAAAGCATTGTTAAGTGGGATGATCTAACTAAACGACAAGAAGGCTAGAGACTAAGGAGAGATAACTCCCTGGAAAGGGTTGGACTAAATCCGTATCCCACAGTGACGCATGCGCATTACGCTTCTTTGCCGCGATCCTCGCGAAGTGTCAAAATTGGTCAACACAACCTCGAAAAACAACAACTGTCGCACGTGACACCGTTCAAAACAAAACCATGTGACCATGAAATGACAAATAGCTGCCGCTGCACATGCGCAATACAGCGATTTGCCCGGCACAGAGTATACGACTTTCGGCCCTCGAAAGCTTACCCCCACTTCGGGAGTTATCTCTCCTTAGTTTCTAGCCTTCTTGCTAAACGAGCAAATGCTCATTCTATCCCCACCCTTCACATTCTCTTTGTGTGAACATAGACATAGCATTCTTTTGTTGTTTTATCTTTGTTCCCAGAGATCCTAAGGTACGAGCTAGACAGCTTGTTCTGGATTCCTAGTTCTTGTTCGTTAGAATTCTTTTGGTGTGTAAATGAAATAAATAATTATTTAATTACACTAAAAGATCATAAAAGAACATAATTGTTCTAACTCTATGTTCGTTTGGCCTCAACTCACCCTAAGCCGATCAAACAAAATAAACTGACCCAACAGAATGTTCTGTCTGTTACTTTGGTACTATTGTTCAGTAATCTAACAAATGTTTAGTAAGAAATGCTTTTGCAGAAGATATTGGCGTTGGATAGAATATAATATGTTTATTTGCTTTAAATGTGCTACATTTTTGATGTTATTTCTTTATTCAGTTACACAACACAGCACATTTAGCTAATTTACTTAGAAAATTGACTGACATGTTGGTGCAATGGCAGCGATTCCGCCTTTAGCACCGGAGGTCGTGGGTTCGATCCCCACCCATAACAAACATTTATGCGACAAACATTTGTGCTTGTTGTGTGTCGGAGTGTTATTATTTGTTTAAGTATGTATTTAGAAATATTCAAGTTTGTTTATCAGTCTCTGACACCCATAGCACAAGCTCTGCTTAGTTTGTGGTCAGATGATCTCGGTGTAATTTGTCCTGGATATTTATTTATTATTTATTTAAACAAAATTATAAGTGAAATATTATTAAGACAGTTCAACACAAACATGTCAACATTATTTTATTATAAACTAAAATTGGCAAGCAGCATAATTCGAGAATTAACAAAATAAGATTATAATTATGTAATTACAAGTCAAGTTAATTTACATAAAGAGGTGATAAATTAATAAATATTTGGGACAATTTACACCAAGATATTCTAACCCCAAACGATGCAGAGCTTGTACTATGGGTGTCGGAGTCTGATAAACATACTTAAATATTTTTAAATGCATACTTTAGTGGATAATAACACCCCAACACAACAAACAAATTTTCGTCACATAAATGTTATTCATGGGTGGGGATCGATCCCACGACCCCCCGAACGAAGATAACATGTCAAGATAATCTACATTCTCTAAGATACTAGTCATATTATCGATCTGTCGGCAGCATACGACACTGTCAATATCAAACCTGTCAAAAGTCTCTGCATTGGTAGATGACCAAAATTTCATAGATATACTGGGTGAAATGCTACGAAACCGCCGATTTCACGTTATTCTGCATTCTAATGCCAGCCGATGGAGATGTCAGAAGAATGGTCTCCCACAGGGTAGCGTCTTAGCACCCATCCTTTTTAACATCTACACAAATGACCAACCAGAATATCCTAACACTGACAGGTTCTTATATGCCGACGACCTTGCCCTTACTGTTCAAACAACCACTTTTTCAGAGGCTGAAAAAACTCTGACGGAAGCTCTGGAGAAGCTCGGGACCTATTATGATGAAAATGCTCTCAGGCCCAACCCTGCTAAGACATTGTCCTGCTCATTTCATCTTCGTAATAGACAGGCCGAAAGAAAATTGAACATTAGGTGGCGGGACAGCGACATCAGGCATTGCGACCATCCGATCTATTTGGGGGTGACCCTAGATAGGTCCCTTACATACAAGTCCCACTGCAACAAGGTTAAACAAAAAGTTGGCTCGAGAAATAATCTCCTTTCACGCCTTACCGCAACAACTTGGGGAGCCTCCCCGCATGTTCTCCGAACCTCAGGCTTGGCACTTTGCTTCTCGGCAGGCGAATATGCATGCCCAGTGTGGCATCGTTCGGCTCATGCTAAGCAGGTGGATGTGGCTTTAAACGAGACTTGTAGGACCATAACGGGATGCCTCAAACCTACGCCACTCGGCATGATATACCCTCTAGCCGGTATAGCCCCTCCAGTCGTGAGGAGGCATATCGCCGCCTCTGCTGAAAAACAGAAGCAGGAATCAGACAGGAGGCACCTGCTCTCTACATTCACGCCTTATAATCCCCCTCGCCTTAAAAGTCGTAATAGCTTTCTCCGCGGAACCTCCTCTTTAAAGTGCACCCCAGGTGAGGGACGATGTAAATTGTGGCGTGAGACTCACCCTCCACCACCAGAGTATATGGCGCACCTTGAACATTTTCCTGCCGGATGTGAACTGCCGTGGCCCACATGGAAGTCGCTTAACCGTCTCCGAACCCAAGTGGGCCGCTGCAGGAGTAACCTTTTTAAATGGGGGTACATCAGTGCGGACAGGGTAAAATGCGACTGCGGAACCTCGGACCAAACAATGCAGCACCTGCTGGGTTGCCCCCAGTGCCCTACCAGCTGCTCAATTAAGGATCTATATGAGGCCTCTCCCACTGGGGTGGCGATGGCGGAGCACTGGGCTGCTGTTATTTAGTATTGGCGATGGGATCATCGACACGAAGAAGAAGAAGCTCTGATATCTAACTAATTATATTTTTTGTCTTAGAGCCATTTGCTAAGCGCCTTTTTGTACTGTAAATATGGTAGGTAGGTATGGTAGTGACTTGGTATGGCATTGTAATTTTTATACACATTGCGCAGCATTGTCTCTTACACATTTGTCTGCAACAAAGTATCGATAACTGCGATGAAAAACAATCTCCAGTATAATTGTAAATTCATGGGAGGAGCCAAATTCATTCATGTTAAATGCAAGTAGCTTTTATTTTATGTACTTCACTTAATAACCTGATAACACTCAATTGATTCTTAACTTGCCCCGCATAAAAAAAGCTTTAAATGAATTTCGTTTAAGAAAGGTTCAGATAAAAATAAATAAGAATTCATCTTAAGTTATTGTGTTTTTTATCTTTTCTAGAGTCTTTTCTTTAAATTGATTCAAAAAATTATAAGGAATCAATTTAAGGAAAATTTATGGCTCTAGACATCCTAACCCTTTAACTTTTTAAAAACTTAAATGCCTTAATAGGTGTGAGCGTGCTCCGTTTTGGCTGCAAATGGAGAACATCTTTGCCTGGCATTTGCCTTCAAGGAAAAAAAGTAAAACGTCATGTATCATTTTCACCCAGCCAATTAGCGATGATCCTCTACGTCTAGTCAAATTTGTATGGGAGATTGCCGTCTGAACTTGTTCCATATTTAGTCTGTGGTTTTGTTTGTTGTTACATTTTGAAAATCTTTTTTGTTTAGGAACTGGGAAAGTATCTTTTACGTGTTGCTAAATGTGTGGTGCTGCTGGCATCTTTAGTAAAGTTTATGTTTATGATGTTTATAGTTTTGATGTATTTTTAGTACCCATGTAGTTTTTCCGCTAAAGTACTGTTTAACTGTGAAACCTATCGTTAACTGTGTGTAAAACTGTTCTATGACTCCATGAAGAAAGTACGTTTTGAAACACCTGTTAGATGTTTTACGCGAACCATGGAGGATTCTGAATGCCACTCGCCTCGACCATTTATCGAAAAGCAGGATACGTGTCGTCCTAACTTGCGCTACGATTACCCCAGGCCATTGCTATATAATTCTGATCCAGTACAAAGGTATGAGTGCAGCAATAGTTTACCATACCCTGTGGTTGAAAAGACTAGTTTAGATAGAGTTGGTGCACGGGGATCGAGATCGCCTTCCAATGACTTGGAACTTAGCATGCTGGACAGTTCACACCATGAACCGAATAATCCTGTGCTTTACAAGAAGCACCATGTTCCCAGTCATCCATCAGAAAGGAGATTTAATGGGGCTTGCAGTAAAAATCTGCAAATAACACAAGATCTACCTAAACCTTTGACACCTATTGAAAATTTTAATATAGTCAGACCAGAAAATACTACAAAGGATAGTAATTTTTTTATTAGGCGTGACAATTTGAACAAACTGTATTCTGACAATGCTTTGTATACAGAGTTGAATAGACTAAGTTTAGACAAAGAAAACAACCCTTTATTAGACAAGGCAAAGATTATGAGAACAGTTTCTCGAAATGTGAATGTTCCCAACAATTTTGGGCATGAGCAGGTTCAAGAAACACCAGTTCCTAATGAATGTCAATGTCACCACTGCGTAAAGATCATTAAAAATCCACATTGTACTTCACTGAAACATACGACTAATACCAGTTGTTATCTTCCCAAAAATGCAGATAATTCACCAGAGATAAGACAGCATCGTGCATGTATGCAAGCATGCCCTAATAATACACATCACTGCCACAAACCTATGCCAGTGCATCCGCTGCCTGTACAACCACCTGAGCAATGCAAATGCAGCCTTAACAAAGTTATAGAAAAACCAACAAATTTAGTTGATAAAAAAACTTGGATGGTAGAAAAGTATCAGGAAAACTTGAAGCCTGATCTAGAGATTGAAAAGCCAAATGCTGTTACCAAAGAAAAAAGAGAACCAACTGTTTCTGATCTTTTCAAGATTATCAAATTGCAAAATGAGCAGTTACAGCTTTTACAAGAGAAAGTGGACAAGTTTATTTCTACTAACAGTAGTAGAGGCGGTACTACACCTATTCCGAATTATATGACCGAGCAAATAGCTCTTCAGACAGTTGACAAGGAACAGCACAAGATCTCAATAGGGGTCATGACAAGTTTTGAAATGGTGAGAACTTCTACAGTAATTAACAAAGAAACTGTTACACAATCAAATGAAAATGCACAGATACAATGCAATAGGTCTCAAATTAGCATAAAGGAAGTAGTTTCAAAGCCACTGAATTTTCTGGATGGTATCATGCCTGCAAGAAAAACACCAGCAAACACCATTGGAACAAGAGAGTGCATTGAAAACAATAACAATAACTGTAATACAGTGCAACAAGTAGAGAACATGAATGATGACAAAACACTAAATGAACTGAGTTTGTATAATGTCCAGGTTGATAATGCAACAACACCACTAATTTCTCCAGAACAAAGTTTATATTTGGATGTTAGAGATTACAGCGAGTAAGGATTTTTTTATTATTTTAAGTCTTCTAATTACGTAAGTACATCAAATATGTACCTCAAAAAGAGATTAATTGACTTTGTATTACTTTTACAGCTCAGAGTCCGGCAGTGATGATCAATCTAATGTTGGATGGACATACTATAATAAAGTTATGGTAAGGTCATCCAAGCCAAGGGCATTCTTTTTCCATTTTAAAAAGTGTCAGGTGCTGACATTTAGTTTCATGTAATAAGGATGTGTCAATAAGGATTTACCTCTGAACTATTTTCTTGCAGACACATGTGAATGGAGTGTTGCAGGACTCTGAGATGCCTTCCTCTGCTAGTGCACTCTACAGAAATACCAGACAGCAGTGTCTGCAGATGCAAATTGATAAAACAAATGTCAGTGTGACAAAGAGGTGAATAACTGAATATTTGGAAACCCTTACACTAATAACATCGAAATGAGTTCGTTAAAATTTATCTTACTTAGTTGTGTTTATATTTATATGTATTTCGATATATTTGTTTATTGTATTTATATAGATATTTTATAATTATTTATATTCATTATAGTATGTTTATCTTGGTTGTTTTATGTGTAATTTTATATTTATTTTTGTGATTATTCACATTTTTTTAAATCTCACCGCACCCAATATTTAAATTCTCTGCATGACCCAAAGGTTGACTGGTAGAGAATGCCTTATGGCATTAAGTTCGCCTGTTTTACTTATTTTGTGCAATGAAGTATAAATAAATAAATAAACATTGACTTCAAACACTTGCACAGAGAGTGCAGAGCTTGTACTATGAGTGCCGGAGATTGATTTAGTTTGCGTTATCTTAAATGATAAAGCCTCAGCTAAATCCATTCACATTACTTTGGGATTAGATTATTAATTAACTTTAATTATTTCAGAGTGAAGTTTGGTGACGATCCACTAGGAGTCCACCAACCGCACATTTACGCGGCTACAACTGACACAAGTTTGAAGATGAACCAACTGGCTGCCAAGTACTTGAAGGGTGCGAATCTGGGCCCTGCGACTCCACTGCACATTAATGTACCGAAACCCGTGACTATGCCCATCGAGATGTCCTTTGCTACGAGGAATTATATGGAGAGGCATAGAATACTACAAGGTATATAATATTAAAAGTCGTAGCTGGCAGTAGACAGCGCCCAAGAGAGCGTCTTAAGACATTCTTGAATGATTCTCATTGAGAATCATAAAAAATTGCCCTGTCTATTTTCGCGCAGGCGCTTGTTATCCCTTATTTAATTTGAAATAGCTTCTGTCCGCGACTTCATTCGCGTTGATTGGTCTAGGCATGGTCGTTGCTAAGACGGACCGTTCTAAATTCCGTTTTGTGTTCCGCGACGATAGAACCGTTTTACGTTTCATTCTAAAGCAGTCTTCGTCGCGCAACCAGTTCTCGGAGTGTTCGACGCGAATTCGTACTTAAAGTCTATGTTCATAGAGCCTAGAACGTAATGAAATCATTGCGACGTCGTCGCTCGTTCCGTTCGTTTTGGTCCTTGATATAATAAAATAATCTTTATTACTACTCTTATAGAGTCGGATATCGTGAAATCTAAAGTATAATGTTTCGTTCGTTCGTCTCGTTCGCAACGCGGTTGTCATTGCTGTGTATCCCATTAGTATAGGTAGAGTGTAAGGTTGATTAGCAATAAAAATGTAATTGTAATAATAAACGGCAACGACGAAACTAAAAATAGAGTATCTAACTTGATTTTTAATGTGTAAATATATAAATAAATAAATATCTGGGACAATTTACACCAAGATCATCTGACCCCAAACTAAGCAGAGCTTGTACTATGGGTGTCAGAGACTGATAAACATATTTAAATATTTCTAAATACATACTTATATAGATAATAACACCCAGACACACAACAAACACAAATGTTCGTCAAGTAAATGTTTGTCATGGGTGGGGATCGAACCCACAACCTCCGGTGCTAAAGGCAGGATCGCTGCCATTGCAACAACAGGCCAGTCAAAAAATAAAATAAATAAATATATATATAAAAAGGACAAATTATGTACATACAAAAAAAACTACAAAAATACAAAAAAAATATAAATGTCAATAAGTATGTAAATATATACAAAGAAATAAAAATTATGTACATAAAAGGAAATGAACTTTTAAATACGCCTAGTATAAATCTCTGGTATAATCTATACCATCCAGTCCTAAGCCTGGATAAGTATGAAGGGAAGTTCGTTCATCAAAATTGAGAAAAATCTATTGAAATCAAACGAAAAACGGCAAGTCCGCATTCCGCAACCATTTCACTCGTCTTCGAGATGAACGTCGACGAGATTAGTTTTCGTTTCTGTCGTTCGACCGTCCTGCGTCGTCCGTCATCCGTTGCCCGTCCTCATACAATGAAACCAGTAGCGAACGAGGACCGTTTCGAGGACTAGTTTTCGTTCTAGAAAAAACGGTTGCGTTTCGTCGTCAAAAAATTCGACAACGACCCACGACTAGATTGGTCACTGTTTGCAATTCGAAATAAAAGGTAAAAATTAAAAGTGCCATTACGTTTTAAAGTGTAAAGAAAATTAAGGGCTGAAGTCCAGTTGACCGCTCGAGAGCTGTATTAAACAATCTAAAATCATTTAACACAAAATCTAAATTTTTGGACTAAAATGTAGTTTATTCAGTATGTTCAAGGTGAGGATGGTCAGCCCAGTGATTCGTTTGAATGACTGGGCTTATTAACCTCTTATCTGGACCTCACGACCGCTTTCCATCAGGTGGAGTGAGGTCATCTTGACGGGCAATATAAAAATATTTTTATTTCAGGAGCAAGTGCAGCGCACTTCCGGTCGCCTTCAGCAGGTGAGATGCCTAGGTTTCTGGACATAACAGCTTTAAAACAGCAACCTAAGTTTTTATAGGAACAATATAATATATAAAATGTATAGTGGTATTTTTTAAAAGTATTTCTTTACTTATATTTTAGTGGACGAAATGTTAGATTTATTGTTGGAAAATAAAAATCATTATATTGAACAGACATTTATTTTAAACCTCAGAGAAAATAACAGAGTAAAACCCTACTTTGTATAGGTATATTACTGTTTTTTAACAGTTGACATCAATTTTATTACAATCATTACAATATATTACTTTGAACATCATTTTGACTTTTCTACATAATATTAAATCTCTTTAAATAAACTGCTTTTTTATATATCCTTTAGTTTTGCGTTATTTTATCACATTTTATAGAAAGAAGTTTTAATTTTTGTCTTGCAATTTTATTAGTCTATACAAACTGCCATTACCTACTTGATCTTTAGACATTAAAAAATCTCTGTACATACAAAATAAAATATTTATAGTGTAGTGTAGTAAACATTCTATGTAGTTAGGTATTCCAGAGATTCACTATAGTTATCGGATTCAATTCTTGATCGATTACAATCTTTGGTAAAAGCTGTCTAAATAAATAGTTTATTTCTTAATATTCCACTAAATCATTTTAACTAAACTCTTAAAGCCACGTTGTCCTATTTCAGAGTTTAACGAAGTTCTTAACACAATAACAATAATAAAATAGAAATCTTTAGGTATGTAATTTAGCCGTACTCTCATTTTTCTAGTAATCAATAATGAAAGGTACGCTTTACAATAAGAACATGGTTTTAAATGCTGTTAAAACTATAATGAAAATGGTTCTTGCATTTTAAATTGTGACAGTTTCATTATTTTTAAGCTCACCACAGCACATCAAGCCTCGCACGTGGGCACCTTATGCTGCCCACAAAAGACCCATTTTGCAAAGGTTTTGTAAAGGTTGAACTGCTCTTACGTACCTACATAGCTTTCTTTAACACTGTTAAAGTCCTATTATTATGGAAACCGACGACACCTCATTAGACGACATGACATAATAATAACATTTTTTTTGTTACAATAATTTATATCTAATACATGTCTACAGATTACTTAAAACAATGTATTAAGTAGGTACGTAAATTACTTATAAAATATCAGTTTGGTTCTTTTCATCATTGGATAATTTACATCTTCTATTTTACAACACTGAAACACGTTTCGACTACTCTTACGCTGAATAGGTACTTGCATATTATTTCTGAAATAGGTCATCATAGGTAGTTATGGTAATTTCAATAATATTATTGAAGTATATACTAAATGCCTTTTATGTACATTGAAGATAAGACTGTATTAAGACTTAAATAAGTTTTCAATTCTCTTGCATCGCAAAATATTACAGTTTTATTTATATTATTATAAATCTAGAAAGATAACCAAATATTTGGATGGCACTTCTTTTCTGTTGTCGAGTAGACATTCAAGACGTATAAGATTATATTTTCCTATAAAGAACTATAATACATCACTTTCTGTCTTACATGTCGCATTTTGCCTTGACTAGACTAAGTATTACGTTATTCTTACAACTTATAAAATACTTTGCTGCTACACGTTGGCTATCCTGTACAACATCAAAATAAATATGCCGTTGATGTTAAAAGATTTTGAGGTAAATAGCTTTAGACTATCAAATATCGTATTTCCATTTGAATTTCCGAGGAACGACCTACGTCAACAACTGCATATTTTTATTTTAAAACATACATTTTGAGCATAAAACGTATTTGTGCACTGCATTTTATTCCTTTTAAAATTTTAATTTGTTGTTTTATTGGAAAAGTTACGCGAACACTTACGTAGATAATTACAAATATCATTTAAGGTAAGAATAACATCATGGGATCCTCCATTAGATGTCAAGTTATGTGAAATTCTTAGATAAAGGTAAAAATTCGTGCTTGAGAAAGTAACTTTAACCGAAAAGATCTAAGGAGATTGCATTTTTCGGAATGCACGGCCTGCTGGTCTGCCTTTTAGACCAACGAGACTAAGATAACTCGGTGACTTCCCTATTGAAGATATTTTTTAGCTGTTCAGACAGCAATAATCCACATAAATGTTAAGATTGCACTACCTACTTCACGTAAAACAATCAACGATAACTATAATAACCCTCAGGATTGATGTTATTATATGCTTATAAAATATTGTTATTTTCATACGTTAAAATATAATTCCATCCAGCAACAGTATGTTTTCATAAAATATTTTAGATATAATTTTTATATTAGTTTTCTTTTCAAACTGTCCTACTGTTTCATTTGCACACTACACATCACTCATGTATCACAAAGTTTTCAACCATCTTCACGTTCCTACTTATGACAACTTCTAGTACGGCTAAGGTCTACACAAACTTCTACTTCAACGCGACTATTCAAACTAAAATATCAATATATCTGGTATACTGCAACAAATCAGTTAACAACGTTGTATTTATGTAACTTGTATATTTTATTATTTAAAATTGTGCACCTGGTTCCATATTCGATACCTATCTAGGAATTATTTGGGACTTATAGGTTTTCGTCATCGCCTCCTCCTCTCGATTTGCTGTCCAACCTTAGTTCTGCTAGTCTTTGCCTGATGCTGTTTGGTCTGAAATAAAAATATTTGGAAATGTTGATGATAATATACCTTCTTATAAAAGCGCC
Source organism: Udea olivalis (assembly GCA_947369235.1). Classification (NCBI taxonomy): domain Eukaryota; kingdom Metazoa; phylum Arthropoda; class Insecta; order Lepidoptera; family Crambidae; genus Udea; species Udea olivalis. Next base: position 6,325,028 of record OX376342.1, read on the forward strand.
TCGGTTCAACCTTTAACCTACACTATTTCATTTATCTAAAGAACACATGCCTTTTGGCCATCAGCCAAAAGGCATGTGTTCTTTAGATTTTTTAAACTAAATGTCCGGATGATTGAGTGAGTTATATTTGTCGGTATTAAGCATCAAGCTAATACAGATCAATATAGTAATTGCAACTAACGAGCGGGCTCTTGGCGAAACTCGTAATTTTAAAAACCACGCAATAGAATTTAATTTTGTTAACTTCGATTCGATTCAAGCGCGCTCGTGAATTGCACCTGAGTAGCAATGAGATGGGTCCAATCATGAGCTTTTCCAAGAAAAGTTTTCTGCCTGATGGTTCTGCCTTTCATCCAAGGTAACAAATCAAGTAGATATAAATGAATCCTGTCTCATACCTGTCGGAGAAGTAGGAAGTGACCACTTGGTCCGCGGAGACTGACTGCCGCTGGTACGCGCCGGCGCTCAGGTTGCTCTGAGGAATCTTGTAGATACGCACGCAGCGCCCGCTGTTCTCAGGAAGAACTGAAAGGATAATTTATTGTTTGTACAAAATACAAATACCCATTTGGTGCTTTTTTCGAACGAAAATGTTAAAAAATTATGAAAAATCTAACTGGGTTTACAGTCAATTCGGACAAAGTCTATCCAATAGCAGTTTTGCATGGCCGAAGTTGACCTATACTATTATTTTTCCTTTAGGAAAAATAGTGGCATACTCGTTATCCAGCAGATGATGTAAAAAATCTGAATGAATGAATTATAAATCTAATTTTTCAACTCATGGTCACCCTACTAAACGTAAACGCGGTATTTTTAATTTTCATCTCTTTGCTCTTGTCTGACATCCTTTATGCAGAATGCCAAATAAAAATACCAAAAATTATGACGAACATAACACAAACCCTAAAAAGAGTCTTGCTCAAAAATATAATTTTCAATAGTTCCAACCTCACCAGCCGAAAATGCTATTTCATTTCCTTTACGGTAAATATAACATCTGGTGACGTAACGTGTTATCAGCTGACCTGTTACTCATCTATTTAGTACTTTAACCTAGTGCTAGGTCCTTTTAATACCTTGTGGCGAGCTCGGCGGCGAGATAGGCGCCATGCGCTGCAGCGGCGGCCTGATGTTCTCCTGCTCTGAGGATATCGAGCTGCTCCGACTGGATTCAGAGTTGTTCTCGGAGGTCCGGTGGTTCTGATGGCAGCCTTCAGCCCTTTAAGCAGTTAAGAAATCAGGAGTTGGTATCTTTATATTGAGTTTGGTGAGTTAGTAATCTCCGTACTAATTTTTGTTCAACTGTCACTGGAATCTCCAAATCTAACTAAAGTTGGGAGGGCGAAACATTTTCCTGTTTCGCGACTGCAACTGAACCTCGGTAGTGTTTATATTATCTGACCCCCGTATCCACAAACGCAAATCAAAAGTTGAGCACTCTCCAAATTGATGCTGCCATGTCACATGTCAATAGAAATTAAAAGGACAGCTATACATGTAAGGATTGCTCCGCTTTGATTGACGTTTTTGGATTCAGGCATTAGTCTAATTGAAGTGAGGGGTCACTGGACCAAAATGTTTCTGCTCCATAGTGATTTTTTTACCTGTTGTCATGTTCGTCCTCGTCAAGCGAATAAGGCCCACATTTGTTGCTCATCTGGCGGACTAGCTCGTACTCGTGCATTGCCAGGCAGGGGTCGATCTCGCGGCTCAGTGGCACGTACTCTGGGGCACATGCTACGTAGAATATATCCTAAAGAAAAATGTAGAACTAGTCAGTATCCCGAGTATGAATATGAAACCCGAGAAAAACTTGCGTATAGGAAAATGAATATCAAATCTATGAGCAGCGTGGCTTAATCAGATGCCAGAGAACACTACCCTGAAGGTTAGAAATTTATTCAAGAGTCAGAACGGCAGGTGTTGGTACTTTGATGATCAGTTTGGGTGAAGGCCTATGAGTTTCAAGAACACTTACTCTCCTTCCGCAAAGTAACTTCAGTCCTGGTATGCAGGCAGCGTGCACCAAAGACCCGTTGGCCACTAGACGTATCTCTAATAGGTCTTCTGCGAACGCCATTATGTATGGGAAAGCGCAAACTGAAAGAAGATAAATTATTTGAAATCAGCTTATTCTTCTGTTATTGCATTATCCCATGTAATGGTTTCAGACTCACCGACTGCGGCAGGCACGGTGGTCCAGTGAAAATCATATTCGCCATCACTTTCTAATCCTTTGCTCGTAAGTCTTTCAAAATGGCACGTATCTGGAATCAGGTTTCATTATCTGTAGCCATCAACAAACAATAGTTTTACGAACAGTCATGTTATACTCCGCCGTATACTACGAATACTTGCAGAAGCAGTCATTGTAGAGCTGTTATAACCCGCGAACTTACTACCTATCGAAAGTAGGTAAGTACCTAATTGAATTTGTTTTATAAAAGAATCAATGATAAAACTCCCAACTTTGGAACTTGTAATAGTAACTTACGATTGTAACAAAGCACTATTTGTCCGTCCCGTTCGTCGCCGATGTGCAGCGCGTTCACGAGGGTTCCACGTCGGGAGCCGCCACCATCTTCAGAGTTTTCCGATCTTCTCACAGCCTGTTACACATTTAACGAGTTGAAAACACTTATTTCAACCAAATAACATCTTAAGGGATCAATTAGAACTAATTAAATTTTGCTACGTCGGCCCTCTACTTCGGACAGTATGCACCTTTTTGCACAAAATTGACTCTACATTTTCTTTTGGCGCCCCTTGCCACCTGGCACCTAGAGCGACCGCACCTTTCACTCTATACCAACGCCGCCCTTAATGTCAGACCATACTTAGGTGGTACCGTGAGCGTTCCAGCGGCAGAATTTTTTGTAACGTTCCAAATTTCTATGAAACATGCCACACGGATACTACCCGCGGAAGCATGGTGGCGCCATACATTTCCTGCTCCAGCCCCTGGACCACTTACCATATTAGTATGTCCTGCGCTTTACCGGGGCAAGCGCGTCGGGCGCACTAGATGAATACAACGAAGTACCTCGATTCAAAATGTACATCTAGCCAGGATAAGGTTGGGTTAGCTTTATAGATTTTCGCTAGACTTTTCTTCTACATTTTTTTTAAATCCGAATAGGCTAACATTTGATCGTTCTAAGATCCATTATAGCAGGGTTGTATAAAATATACTATGGAATTAAATAATTAAGAGCATGGATACCTGTCCCGTATTAGATTCTAAGACTTCCCAATGGTGCTTGTAACCAACCACCATGATACCAACTTCTCCGTCCATCAGTTTCACTAATACTGGTGATTCGCTTAGCTGGATATCCTGCAATTACAAACTTGTTAGTTAGAGCTTCAACTAACTTGTCTGAAAAATTACATTTGTTTTTTAGCTGTTAACTTCTTATGTCAATGGAATTAAAAAATGAAAGGTCTTTAGGCAGTCGGTCTTTCATCGTAGACGTAAGTATAATCGCTTCATTACGTTGCGTATTTTTAATTACAGCCCTGATGCTCGGAAATGCGGGTGAAAATATTTAGATATACACACATCAAAAGTGTCTAGGGATCAACATATATTTTTGCAATAACTTTTCTCCTGATTGATATTAATTAAAATTTTCTTTAAGGATTCATCAAATAAAGTGTTTTCGTTTGTCTACAGTAACGATAAACCAAGTCACCTTTGCATTAATAAAGAAATTTGCCATTTTCCTAATAAAGGGATTTTTGACATTTGAACCACTAACATTAAAGTTCGAAAAAAAGACTGAAATAACAGTTTTCTTTAAAATTTTATTGGGTAACTTAAACAATTAATAATCCGTGTTTCTACCGCGAACACTAACAACACAAGAACATCGGTTTGGCATACTCAAAATGAGTTCATCCAGATCACGCTGTGGAATGGCCGCCCATGTTCGTTGCAACAACAAAAAAAGGTCTTCTTGCGACTGGATACCCTCCATATTCGGCAGAGCTCTTCTCTGTAGCATATCCCATGCATGCTCAATCGGGTTCAAGTCTGGCGACTGAGCAGGCCAGGGCAGGACATTGATGTTAGCTGCGGCGAGAGTCTGTCTTACAACTCTTGCGGTGTGCGGTCGTGCATTATCATGCATTAACTGAAATAAGGGACCGATTTGCACTTGTAGAGGAACGATGACGTCTGATACAATCGTCTCAGCATAAATTTGAGCGTTGAGGTTGCCTCTGATCCAAATCGACTCAGTTCTTCCGCCGATCCAAATACCCGCCCATACCATGATGGTTCCACCGCTATAAGTAATAAATATCAGAAGTTAGTATAGGGTGACGAGCAGCGTTTTCAGTAAGACACCTTATTTCACAGCGTATCACTTTATTGGTTATCCAATTTGACTTCAAGATTTACACCAAGACTGCCAGCTTCGGCTTTTCACGACACTTTTATACCGCCTTGAATTTCTAACTTCTAACGTTGGTGTCGTTTCACAACTTCTCCTTTAGCCGGAAATGTATTTAAATATTTCGACGGAAATACAATATTTTTATTAATAATTCTACCGGAAATGAGTTTTAATATTCCAAGGGAAATACAATATTTTAACGACAAAAAACCTACCGGAAGTGTGCTTTAATATTCCAATGGAAATACATCATTTTAACAATCAATAATTCTACCGGAAATGCTCATCGTTCATACAATTTATATTTTCACCGGAAATACTATAAAATTATTATAACATTACTTAACTTGTTAGAAATATGTTGATAATACACAGAAACTAAATAAATCATTTAATAAAACTTAATTTTAACAATATGAATATAAATTGCAAAGACTACAAAGATAGAATATGTGATGTGAACGGAAGTACTTAGTATTCAATAACAATAATTTATCCTTAAATATTTAGCCTGTATTACAGTTATTAAAATACTAAAATTGGATATTACAATGCAAATTCTTACAGTCGGCCTTCCTGACAATATGTTTGTCCTCAAACGTTCGCAGTTTTGACATATTATGAATATGCAAAAAAAAAAAAAAGTTTTTTCTTATACAATGTATTTCTCCACTAATTAAGTTTTAATGTTATAAGTACAACCATACATGCTTCAATTTAAATTACGTTGTACTGCTTACTTATCTTTATGTATATACATTTACTAACGAATTACTTCAATACTTATTCATATGCTATATATTATTATATTATATATATTTTTAACAAAAATACCTCTCCATGATCGGTTGCGTCCGTGGTTGGCTGCCAGGCTGAGGCTGGTCGTTGTCGATATGGCGTTTAGAAGGGCTGCGACGCGTTGATTTTCCTCGGTGCTCTGGTGACGTTCGGTGAGTACGCGTCGACCATTCACTATGACGTGAACGGCTACACGATTCTCGGCGTGCTGACAGATGTTCCGGAGAGCCACGTCGAGAGAAATAGCCATGGCCACTAATCTGCAACTGTGTTTCATCCGTCCAGCATTTGCGACGATGAGGAACGTTCAGGTGGGGCAGGATAGGACTTCGACTTCGTTCAGACAATCGGCTTAGTCTTCCTCTACTGCAGCGGGAGCGGCTGCGCGTGCGTCGATTGTGTCGTGGCTCACCACTTCTCTCCCGGCTGCGTGAGTTGCGAGGACTAGGTGACGGCATGTTCACAATTTTCTCGCTATCGTTCATCCTGAAATACCAAAAATAACGGACAGCACTTGTTCACTTTAGGTTATTTTACACGATGTTCATTCTAAAAGCATTTTATTTTATTAAGCTATCATTAGCAGAATGTTGGATATTTAAGAAGGTGTGACGTTTTTAAAACGTTGAAAGAAATGTTTGCATACCAAAACCAAAATAATTGACAATTAACACTACAATTTACTTGCTAGAGGATCATTTTAAAATATATATTTTTTTTTAATCTAAAAATCGGGTATTTAAAAACTAGGAAAATAAAAGTTTGTGGTTTTAACTAAACGAGTCACACTACGGATGTTTAGGTCGTCGGGAATTCATACAGCCAAGCCAAAGTTTAATGGTTGCTAGAGGGATAAAATGTAATTTTTCATATTTCATTTCATGTAAAATAAAAAAAATAAACCATGCTCGTGTAGTAAATACTACATAGTTTAGAAAAAATTAACTCTTTCCCTCTATAATGCAACATAATATAAGTAAAAATAATAGGTTAAATGCCAAAATATTAAAGTGAGCGTACCTGTTAATCCCACTTCTGATAATAAATATCAGAAGTTAGTATAGGGTGACGAGCAGCGTTTTCAGTAAGACACCTTATTTCACAGCGTATCACTTTATTGGTTATCCAATTTGACTTCAAGATTTACACCAAGACTGCCAGCTTCGGCTTTTCACGACACTTTTATACCGCCTTGAATTTCTAACTTCTAACGTTGGTGTCGTTTCACAACTTCTCCTTTAGCCGGAAATGTATTTAAATATTTCGACGGAAATACAATATTTTTATTAATAATTCTACCGGAAATGAGTTTTAATATTCCAAGGGAAATACAATATTTTAACGACAAAAAACCTACCGGAAGTGTGCTTTAATATTCCAATGGAAATACATCATTTTAACAATCAATAATTCTACCGGAAATGCTCATCGTTCATACAATTTATATTTTCACCGGAAATACTATAAAATTATTATAACATTACTTAACTTGTTAGAAATATGTTGATAATACACAGAAACTAAATAAATCATTTAATAAAACTTAATTTTAACAATATGAATATAAATTGCAAAGACTACAAAGATAGAATATGTGATGTGAACGGAAGTACTTAGTATTCAATAACAATAATTTATCCTTAAATATTTAGCCTGTATTACAGTTATTAAAATACTAAAATTGGATATTACAATGCAAATTCTTACATAAGGATGGACTTCCTGGCAGGATTTTAATCGCTGTTGGCGTCCAGGGGTTCTCCAGTGTCGTATACGTCTTGTATCCGGTCTCATACCAAAACGAGACTCATCAGAAAAGCACACGAAACGCCATTGTTCTTCTGCCCAATTTCTGTGTTCAAGAGCCCATTGATATCGAATCCTACGATTGTGCATTGCTATAGGTGGTACCCTTAGCGGTCTTCGGGAATGAAGGTTCACTTCATGCAAGCGGTTTCTGACTGTTTGGTCGCTAATTAAGTTCCCTGAAGAGTGATGAAGCCTCACGGCTAACATCATGGCGGTTATTGTTGGAGCTCTTCGAGTTGTGATTTGAATGTATCGGTCTTGTCTCCGTGTGGTGCAGCGATACCGTCCTCCATGGCGCTCAGCCACGGTACCAGTGCTTCGGTAACGTGTCCAAAGTCGACTGATAACACTCTGACTTGTATTCAGAGCTAAAGCCACAGTACGTTGCCGGGAACCAGCTTCTATCATTCCCACGGCTCTGAGCATTTCTTCCCTGCTTAAATGACGTCGCCGCTCCATAATAACGTTGGTTATAATCAGTAGTAGGGAAACAGTAGCACTAATAATGTCTTCAATGCGTTGTATGTTTTTATAGGGAAAATATTGACAACTGATTTTCATCTTTTACTCGAATTTGATTGAAAGTTCCTGTTTCAAATTATGAAATGCACCAAAAAGGATCCATATAAATTTATAAAATCATAAATTTATTACAAAGCCACATCTCAATCTCAAGAAATCCGCATAAAAATGCTTGATCCCTAGACACTTTTGATGTGTGTATTATATTTATTAGCTTCTCTTGTTGTAACTGATGGGTTTTTTGACCTTCAGTGGTCACACTCACCTTGATATGTGTGTACTCGAATCCCATTTCACTATCAGTCTTGGATTCTTCAACCATTAGCATAACTCTTCTACCAATTGCTATTGCAAGCGTCGTCTTGCCACTCTCACCTACAATCATTGAAAATTGTCTTCATTATACCCGGTGATTATCAAAAGACTTATATAGTTACTAGCACCCCCGCAGCCATTACTTTTGTATGGGGACTTGTAGCGTGTTAGACACTTACCAGACTCGAGAAGGTCGAAGCAGTGCGCAGTCTTCGTCCTCGGCAGCCTCGCGTGCTTACAGTCCTGCAGCGGCCGCATAGCCCACGCGCCCGCGCACAACTCCGCTATGGGCAGCGCGTACAGTCCCGCGCCCCCAGCACCACCGGTCGTGGACCCGCCACCAGCGGTCACCCGCGCGCCCACGCGGAAAAGACCTGCGCGCTCTGTTACACGTGCAGTTCGCACGCAGCCTTCCCATCTAAGGACCACTCTGGTGGTACCACTTTCTATAGACAAAAAACGTCTGGTAAAAAGCAGCTTTTATAGTGTTTTTTGGGGCCATATTCAAATTCGATATAAAAATTGCCTTTCTGATTTTAAATGTCAGAAAGATTCGATTCCAGATCAAGTCGACGGCCAAAGCAGCCTCAGTGGTGTTCTATTCGAATTTTCGCGCAATGGAAGCCCCTTTGTCGAAAGTTCTTAAAAACTGTAGGTATAATGTATGTTTAGAAAAAAATTAGTACTACCTTCTAAAATATAGGTGTTGGACGTAGTGGACAACAGCAGCCTCCCTTCCGTCATCTGTTCCGCGCACACTGGCGTCGCTGGCAGCGGTGCGGAGCGCCATACCTTCCCCTCCCAGGGAGCTTTGCGTGAACCTCCAGAACCTTAATAAAAGCGATAAAATGTATCTTTGGGGCAACCCTGTGACCGCCTTCGAGACGGTTCGAGTCTAGAATTTGCCTCCTATTTTATAACAAAAGTTAGGATGATTTAAGACAGCTAACTAGCATCTGAATCGAAACATGCCTGAGTATATCTATTTCATTATCTTTATTGATTTTGTACACTTCCAAACAATGGATTCAAAATTATGTCTTCCGGTTCCTTGGATAGTGAAGGAAATAGCTGTGGTCGTATTTTTTGATATAAATAAATTATTAAATATACCCCAGACAACACACCTCTTGTAATGGTCTTGAATTAGATTTGTACAACCGAAATCTTGACTTGTCTAATATGTTGCACCTAACTACGCTACGCACGCGCGTGCCTCTTCCAGTCTCGCTAGTTCAACGTACTTCCCTGAGCCATTAGCTTATGACTGTGCTAATGACAACGACGGTTCGCACAGAGCGGACCAACCGATTTAAGTTTAATATTGAACTACCGTCGCTATGCATTGTATTATTTTTGTTGATCTGTGTTCGAAACTCGCTTTGTATATTTCTTTCAAGTTTCTCATATAAGTGAATTGTAATTCTTTTTGAGAAATAAATGTCTTAAACCCGAATTAGGGATTAATATCCCTGTGTTACGAGGTACCACACAAGGAAATAAGCCAGGGGCGTCACCCAGCACACCTAGACCCGAGTCAATTCAGAAAAGATCGTTTCGGGAATCGAACCCGGGACACTACGGAAATCGATGCGAGAAACCGTGCTACAGCGCACTACGCCAACCGTGTCTTATATAACTTGTAGGGTAGATGGGCTTCTGCTCGCAATCAAGAGAAGGTACCTACTATCTATGTTCCTGGCTGATAGCTTAATACATGTCAACATAATTAACTAACCAGTGGACACCAGGCTAGTGGGAGCATCTCCCCGCAGCACTGCGTCCAACTTGAGAGCTTGTCCTACGTGCAGGAAGCGCTCTGTGCGCGCTGCGCCCGCGCCGCCTGCCGCCGCACCCCCCGACCACACGTCAGACAGCGCGCGACGTGACAGCATCGGCTGGGGACAACGCATGCTTGTTAGAGCCCGCGCACACTGCGGACTAAACTGTGTTGTGAGATACAGATGCGATGATGGTAACAAAAATCCAATATAGGCTGATCAAAAGGCTTTTGGTGTTCTAGAGTTCTCAGTAAACATGTACGCGACTAAGGTTGTTGTTGTTCCAAAAGTGCGCGTCGAACATAACATTATGACAATATTGTTGTCAGATTGTTTTTCTAAAAACTATAAACATAACATAAATATTCTTTACTAGCATTCAGCCCGCGGCTTGGCCCGCGTTTCGTTATATATTATGGATAAATTACATAAAATCTATATAAATTGTAGCCCATGTGTCATTCTGATGTATAAGCTGTATTACTGTAATTAAGTTTCATCCACATCCTTTCAGTAGTTTTTGCGTGAGAGAGTAACAAACATAACATACCATCACGACTTTATTACAAACGGGCTAGTCAGAGGCAAGTTGCTGTGCCGTCATGGTGAACGCAAAACTTATAAGCCCACTTTTCACCAATGGTATAAGAACCCAACGTGGTAGGTGGTGAGCCTTCCACCACACGATCCACGATCTGAGTTCGGGTGCTGAACCACTAGGCCACGAAACTTTCGCATTTATAATAGGTACACACATCAACATGGTCTAGGGATATTTCAATTAAACCTAAATAACTAAAATTATTTTAACTTTTTGTTGAGACACCTATACATTAAAATAAACCTTGTTTAATACCCTATCTTATCTGATAAATAAACTTTTAGATAAATGTGAATTTAAAAAAAACTTATTAGAAGAGGAAAAACTCAGACAAAATTTCAATCTCAACTTTATTTTTGAAACATCAAAATCTAAACAAAACAACTATTTTTTTAATAAAATTGTTGAAAACTTAAAATTAACAATCCGTGGATCCACCTAAGACTCTCCTGACACATCTGCAGCAGTTCTGCATACTCAAAACATGGGTGTCAATATCCTGTTGTGGAATACTGTCCCAAGTCCTACTAAGATGCAAGAAAAGCTGGTTTTCATGCACAATATCTTCAGGGAAATTCCTAAAAGCTCTTCTCTGAAGCATATCCCAGGCATGCTCCATAGGATTTAAGTCAGGGGATTGTGCAGGCCAGTCTACAGCTTGGATATCATGCTGTTGTAACAAACTTGGAACGATACGCGCCGTATGTGGACGGGCATTGTCGTGCATTAGCTGGAAATTTTGTCCCATTTGCTGTCTGTGGGGCAAGATTACAGGCTCTAGCACCTCATCTCGGTATTTTAGAGCAGTCATATGGCCTTGTATCCAAACGAGGTCCGTTCTACCGCCGAGACGAATTCCTGCCCAAACCATAATCGTGCCACCTTGATATGCATGAACTTGTTGTAGGTGCTGCAGTCGATTTCAACGTCCAGGTTCTCTCCAAACGCGTACTCTTTGCGAATCAGGATGAAATCCAAACCTTTATTCATCAGTGAAAAGCACAAGTGACCATTGAGAATGGTTTCAGTTTTCGTGAGCAATAGCCCATTGTAATCTTCTTCCTCGATTGCCTTGCCTCTCCTTAGCGCTGGTACCAGAAGTGGCCTACGAGCACGTAGGTTGACTTCATGCAGTCGTTTTCTCAAAGTTTGACCCTTACCAGCAAACCATACTCTCTCTGTAGCCCTTGAACCAATTGCAACGCCGTTACATTTGGTTGACTTCGTGCAGCATTTACTATGAATCGGTCCTGTACATGTGTTGTAATGCGTTAAAGTCCTCGGTGCCGTTCCACCACTTCCCCCGTGACACGATAACGTGACCAAAGCCTGGATAAAACGCACTGACTGGTCCTCATGGCTTCAAAAACCGCAATTTGGGTAGCGCCAGCTTGAATCATGCCCACTGATCTTAACATTTCGTTCCTGGTCAAGTGTCTACGTGGCATGATTAAATGAACACCGGAGATGCGTTTGACAAAGATTTATAGAAATTTACGGAGTTTTAATCAAGTTAGAATTTCGTGAAGATTTACTTCTTTGGAAGAAATTCAATCAATGCGAATTTCATCTTAAAACAAAACCTTTTATATCCAAATTTGAATTTAAAAAAGGAACTTAATAATGTTTTTATAATCTGTCATTAATAGTTTTTTTGTAAGGCCAGTACTTTTTAAGTTATTTAAAAAAGTTTTATATATCCCTAGACCATGTTGTTGTGTGTATTAGTAACTTTGCACACCAGAAATAACATTACAGTTTGGAACATAAGATAACACGATGACACAATTAGGCGGTCCTATTGTTAAAGAGCAATCTCTACCAGACAACCCACAAGTAGACAAAAATGGTAGAGGGGTATAACGTTAAATGAATCAATGAAATAATAAAATGAATGTTTACAATAATTGTAGACATGCTAATGATCAAACAATTTTATTTGTAAAGCCATTATGATAATTGTTATTGATTTGAAGTGCTGCCCAGCAGTTTTCAGAACATTGATTATACAAATTATGATTGTCTGTTATTTTATAGAGTCGTTGTTATATAAAACATTAAATATTAAGTAAAGTTGTGTGTTATTCATGGCAAAGACCTTGATGTTAAAGCCATCAATCAAGTAATCATTACCCAAGAAGGTTGCAGGACCTATCGTGTTCATTTTTTGATTTTGCTTGGAGTGGTCAAGAAAATTGATTTATCCTTAATTTTCACTGAAGGGGATTGCGTTAACCCATCACCAAAATAAATATCCAAATGTCTGTAGCGATCACTTGGTTCAGTGGCATTATAATTGTTAAGGCACTAGCATATATCGAATGTCAAAGTTTGCCTAGTCTGAACTTCTAAAGACTTATATCTAATGAAAACTGATGTAGCCATAGCAATAGCAACCAAAAGTAAACACTGCTGTAATCTGTCAAGTCTTAGCAGCAGTAGTGTGTTCTTAATATGGGACTCACCACCTTGTGGTCTGAGCAGTGCTCGGCGTAGATGTCGCGGATGAGCGTGTCGAGGGTGCGCTGCCTCTTCAGTGCGAACGTCGGCGTCTGGAACGCTGCCTTCTCGCCGTTCATCAGCTTCACCTGTGGAAACAACAAACAATGAGCCTAAATGCTCTTAATTCAAATTGTATTTGCAAACTTTTTAAATTTTGGTAGCGTGAAGCTTTTTGCCAAAGTTGTATTGTGACGCGGAGCAAGAAAAAACACGAGCTAGGGGAATTTCATGAACGTATTTTTTTGATTTTTATGCCTGGGTATGTAATACTTGTATTTGATGTACCTATAAGTTGGTTAACGGAATGTAGCATTTGCCACCATTTGATATTCCTATCTTTACATGGATTAAGGTTTTAGTAAAACATTTCAAAATTAATAAATGTTTACCGAATCACTATAACGAGGTTCTGAAAGGGCGGCTGTAGATTTTTACAAGCAAGCAGAACATTAAAAATGCGGGTTTTTTAAACTGGTGCACACTCACCAATAAAAACTCCCTGAACAGCTGGGGATCATTGAAGACCGCAGGACACGGCAGCGAAGGGCCGAAGGGGGGAACAGTGTCGTCGCTGTACACGCTCAGTCGGTAGCCCTCGCCTTCTACCTCCGATACGACCGCAAATATATCTGATTTTAGAATTTAAGAAAACTCGTTCAGGTTTCGGATTTTGGGATAATCATCCTATAAATGGATAGTTGATTGTACTGCAATAATAAATACTACTTTTTTAAATTTATCGGTCAACGTTGATTTCATTTGAGTGGATGTCTAACGGCACCGTTAATCCGTCTTATTTTATTTAGTGAAATTTTGCTACTGGGTTTTAGACGGTAACTAGACTCGAAACTTAATTGAAAGGAAACTAATTCTGACGATTAAAGCCACTCCTCTTAATAGTTCATTATCCTGGAAAGTTGTTGGCGTCTGAGATTAATTTTTAATAAAATGTATATTTAGTAGAATATACAATTATGACGGGAATGTTTTATTACATCATTAGTTATGACAGCTTTCGTTTATTATTACTTTGATAATTTTAGCATTTTACAATGCTTGTTTTCATATCTAAAGGTTGAAAACTATAAAAAGCAGAATTTCGGACTTTGATACTCTCAAAAGGGAATCGAACCCGGGACTACCACAACCCGGGTGGCTGCTCTAGTACAAGGAGATTTGGACAACTAAATGTATGTGCGCGGAAAATTGGGTTTCCAATGTTTCGTAACGCAAACGTACCTGCATAAATCACATTGCGTGTTCCATTATTATTCTGTGTCAGAGACATACTATGTTCTACCATTCTTACCCTTAGGTAAGGTTATATTGTAATAAATTTCTACCTTTCTACTCGTATTTTGTCGGTTCAAGGTTGTAATAACTTTGATCGTAGTTTTGTACAATAACATTCAAAGTAAACGAAACACCCGGGATAACTTCGCCGAGTGCATATGAAGTATACGTAATGGCAGTTTGGACAACCGAGCTTTCCGCTGCAATTCCTGCAATTCAGGTTGCTTAGGGCTTTTTCTAAGGGTGTTTTTCATCATCTAAAAGTTAGCCTCAAATTGTACAATGAACATAGAAGACGTTTTTCTGCCCAGATTTATAAAATTAGGACTTACCTATTGGCAATGGGCATATCAAACAACGAGTATGCTTAGACTAATAAATTTAGTCATGAATCTGGCAATTGAAATGGAATCCCTGTCGCCAAAATTTGCGATGCGTCACCTTATGTGAGCACACAAGCCAGCCTGTTGCCAATGACTTTCCTGTTGGTGCAATGGCAGCGATCCTGCCTTTAGCACCGGAGGTCGTCGGTTCGATCCCCACCCATGACAAACATTTATGTGACTAACATTTGTGTTTGTTGTGTGTCTGGGTGTTGTTATCTATTTAAGTATGTATTTAAAAATATTTAAGGATGTTTTTTAGTCTCTGACACCCATAGTACAAGCTCTGCTTAGTTTGGGGTCAGATGATCTTGGTAGAAATTGTCCCAGATATTTATTCTTATTTGATTTAAGCTCCAAGCTGGATTGCCAGGCATTCCACGACTACACCTCTACACCTAACTTGGAATCATCCATGTTGCATCCCGTTTCTAGTATTAAATGCAGGTGTGTGTTTATTAACATTTCCTCAGGCGTAAAGAGACACATGGATGGTCAAATCGACGTAGTGATAATTAAAGTGGGCACTCAATTACGATATGCCCCGCACGAATCTTCTGCATTATTAATTTGTTTTTGTGTTCATGAAGCAGGTAAAGTACAATTAGGTGCGCTACATGAATACGTCTCCACAAAAGCAAATAGTTTCCTCTTGGAAAATATGACATTCAAAATTGTTACCTACTCGTCCTACTTTACTCCTTTAGTTTCACTTTTTTGTAAAAATAAATGATGTAAATTTACTTTTGCGTGTTATAACTTGATTTATGTCCATAAGTGTGTAGAAGTGGTTAGCGCGTCTAAAACGGTTTAAGTTCTGTTATTTGGTTTTACTGTTAATTCTGATTAAAACTTGTAAATTAATTAAATAATTCTTTGTCTATATTACATTGTTTTTTTTAAGTATTTTTCACTCTGATTAATAATTTTTATCAGCGATTAAAGTATTTTAACAAATTACTAAAAATTTTTTTTCAGTAAAGAAAGAAAAAAGTAATAACTACTTTAACCATCCCAAGTTTGAAAACGAAAGCAGAAGTAGCAGTTGCCAAGAAAAGCTGTATAGAATGACGAATAAACAGTTCAACTAAGTCGCAGAAGGTTTCCGTGCTGGTACCGAAATGGTAAGGAACAGAGTACATACCTACCTCCTTCAGTATTTTAAGCTAGGAAAAACTCTAAGACTTGAGTGTGCATTAGTCCGACTCTTGAACGAAATTATTAAGTTCTCCAAGTGAAGTATTAACAACATTCGCATAAAGGCGGTCTGACCGCACTCATCAACAAAGGATACGAGTGAAGTGGCTCTTGACGCACTGCGGGTTGAAAGTGTTGTGCACGGAGTCTTCGGTGAACACGATGTTTACGATGTCGTTGCCGATGTGGCGCTTCCTCTCCAGCTGGCGGAAACAGACAAATATAATAAATAAAAATGCGCACAACACACCACTTGTCAAGGTCTCGAAGTAAGGTGCATGTCCTTGTCTTACGAGGTACCAGGCAAGGACTTAAACCAGAAACGTCTCTCAGCACACCGAGATACGAGGCAGTTCAGAAAAGATCGTTTCCTGAATAGACTCGACCGGGAATCGAATCCAGGACACCACGCAAGTCAAGACGAGAAACCGTGCGACTGCACACCACGCCAATGGTGTCGTTAAACAGTATCACAACGTCAGAAGTTTAAGGTCTATACACACGCTCGCAACAGCGTTGCCATTCTCTAAAAAACTGGACGCTGCAAAATACTCCCTACACTGGATATGGCACTTGAAAAGCTTAAACATGTTACAGTGACTTCTTGCCTCCTGACTTTTCTGAAATGTATGACTGAAATGAATAAGAATACATTTGTAACCAAGGAAAACTGTGCTTAGAATGACTTTAAGCTCAGAGCGCTGATGCGGAGTCCTTGTAATTCAAAGATCATTGGGACGCGACGCTGCTTTATCACTATGATGAGCTTGAAATCCGTTGCAAATTCATGCCAACTAGCCCTCGAGCTGTGTAATCCAATTTCGTCGCTCTAACTCGCAACGTTGAAATGTCTTTTAATCCTGTGTCTTTGACAAGAACGAGCTAATAAAAGCAGGATCGATCGTTACAGCGAATTTAAGTTGTATTCCGGCATCATTTTTATAGTTTATTGATTACATATAAAATAACAATAATTAAACTATATTTTTGGACTTCTAAAGATTCTTAAAACTCTGAAACTCTGCATCCACAAACTAAATCGTAGCAGGTCTTCAGGCATGGTTGAGCTGCGACTGAGAGAAAAATCTTACAAAGTAAGTGAGTATCAAGCTTATACAGGATTCCCTGACATAATTTTATCAATTGTTTCATATTAAAAACAATATCAATCTTGCTTTCTGGTCCGTTTGGAGGGATAACAAAGAACGATTTATTCTACATCATACAAGCAATATGCAGAACAAGTCATTTCAAGATGGCCGGCCACGTCGGCGTCGCGTATTTTGCTTTTCACATGTTAATTCGGCCTATGTTATTACATAACAACGTACGAACCCCTAAATCGTAAGGAACATCAAAATGTCTTCAAGATATTCAGAATATACCTATGTAAAGTAGGTAGTGTTCAGTATGCGATACTATGCATTTTTACAGGAAATATGTACTTTTTAGTTCGTTTTAAAATCCAAACGTATCTGTTGCTATTTTATTACAATTTTAAAAGTACCTTAGTGAGAAAGTATGATGGTGGCATCATCTTATTTTAATTTTATCTCACTAATATTTCAGGATGATTTACTCTTATTTTTATGATTATAATAAAGTAGTTCTGAAAAAACGTTACTCTGTGCTCTGTTAAGTAAAAAATGTCATAAAGTCGCGATGTGGCAAGTTCTAGCTAGATCGTATACTTAATCTCGTTTGAACTTTTTGTTGATCCTCTTCTATATCATTCTCTTCCGTATGATTCATTGCTTTCTGTACACCCTCTAGGGAATTTTAGTGGAATACTTATGAGCGCAATTTATGTAATGTATTTCAAGCGATTTTTCTATCTAGCAAAATTATATACGTCAAAATTATTATGTTTTTACATTCCTTTTTATATCCCACTTGACAAAAGTAGGTATTTATGATGAAATTGGTTACTACGACTTGATTTATTATTGCTAAGCAATTTAATCGCCACACTCACCAAAAGTGGATTGCTGGACCCCAAGTAGAACAAGAATATTCGAATTCAGGTGATAGTTTGACGTTTTTTGTGATAAAAATAAATATGTAACATATTTTAATGTGATGTTTATTTTTGGGTCGGATGCACAAAAATTAGACCACGTTGATGCGGACTTGTTCCTAATGGCGTTATACTCGTAAATAAAACAAAACAGAGAATTTCAAATTGCTTTTTTGTTATTCTAATTTCAGAGCACTTCATTTGTCTACCATGAGTTTATACCAATGTCAGCAGCTAGCGTTCGCGTTGACGTTTTTGGATGGGATTTCGGTACAGTGCCCCTAGTGTTAGAAATAGAACCAAAAATGGTATACTGAAGTCAACTATCGTAGTTTATGTGACGGAAACTCATGGTAGACATACTGGGGTTGTTTATACATACAGGCTAATAATTTCGGTTATGAAGCAACTTAACAGAAATTTTGTGCCTGCGATATTATGCTCATACTTATAGGGAATGTTATATTTGAAAATATAAAAGGGTCAAAGTGTTTTAAATGCATTAAATATGTGCATAAGCAAAAGCAGTTTTAGTGACATTGTATCCGATGGGCGAGTGTTGGGTATCATGTGCAAGATCTCGTTTTTGTAAAAGCTAAATCCATGACAACCATGTTGCTTTTCTTCTTCTTCTTGTCGTGTCGACAGCAGCACTATATTTCATTCGACCAGTATTCTGCCACCTTAACAGCTTTTTCATTGGCACTTACAGCAGGTCGTCGCGTGTGCAGCTGTAAGGGCATAAGTGGCATTTAAGAAGGTGGCTCATAATCTGGGGGGAAGCACCACATTTGCACACGTTGTTCGCGCCACCAGTGTAACCCCATCTCCACAGGTTATCTTTGCAGCGCCCAACCTGGGTTCGCAGTCTGTTTATAGTTTTCCAGGTAACCCATGGTAAGTCGTGGCCAGGCGGGAGTCTTTCTGATGGCGTCACAAATGGAGCAACAGGTAGCCTTTTCTGCCACAATATGATTCTGGCCTGTAGAGGGTTTTCAGATAAAGGGCGGACGGTCTTAGCAAAACTTCGTCGGCTTTTAAGTCGTTGCGGTACGACAGCGTGTCCATGTATTGGGTGACGAGGGTCCTGCTCCAGTTTAGTTTTTTCAGTGGAGCTAGCAACTGCCCTGCGGACTTCTGGCGGTGCGATTCCAGCTAGCGGATACAGCATTCTTACCGGGGTTGGCTTTAAGCAGCCGGTAATTATCCGGCAGGTTTCGTTGAGTGCTGTATCCACTTGCTTTGCGTGTGCTGAGCGACTCCAAACGGGGCAGGCATATTCGCCAGCCGAGTAGCAGAGTGCTATACCAGTGACCCGCAGGACGTCAGCGGATGCTCCCTATTTAGTGGACGTAAGCCTGCGCAGTAGGTTGTTCCGTGTGCTTACTTTCTGCCTGACATTTGCACAGTTAACTTTGAATGTCAGGGACCTGTCCAATGTAACACCCAGGTATTTCGGATAGGAGCAATGCGTAATCGGCTGTCCCCTCATTGAAATACAAAGAGTCCGGTTCGCCTGATGGTTCCGCAGGTGGAAGGCGCATGACTGAGTTTTGGCAGGGTTGGGTCTTAAAGCGTTATTATTGTAATACTACTCGCTAAACTCATGTAGGGCCAGTGTTAGGTTTTCTTCGACCTGCTCGAAAGAGGGGGATTGTGAGGCCAAGGCCAAGTCATCGGCGTATACATAGCGGGTGGTATGTGGAGTAGATGGTTGATCGTTTGGGTAAATGTTTAATAGCATTGGAGCAAGTACGCTTCCTTGTGGCAGGCCGTTTTTTTGCGATCGCCATCTACTTTTATCTGATAAAAGGTGTACTTGGAAGCGGCGGTTATTCAGTAGCTCCCTTAAATTCTTGACGAAGTTATGGTCTCATGTTGCTTTTAAATAAATACAACTTACAGCGGACGGGCGTGATTGCAGTTTGTACGAAAGAACCCACTTATACAAAACTATTGCAAGATGGGTCTTATGTTGGCAGCATAAGGTGCTCACATATAAAGCTTAATAATCTGTATTTACGTTAATGCAGTGTAGATTACTTGGAAGTGATTCTACAGTTTCAATACCGTCAGTCGCTTTCAATTTCGGATGCCAGTTACAATTTGCCTAATAGTAGAAAATGAATCTGTTTCTCATGGGTGATAGAGACGACCTACCCGTGATGCAGACAACGTAACAAACTTTAATCAAATCCATACACATAGTAAAACAGTTCACAGACAAATATAATAAAAAAAGTATTATGAAGGACACTGAGTAAATAAAGATGTGTTTTAAGAATTTATGACTTTACAACTTTGTATTTTTCAGAATCACGTCAAAATTAGTCGATGTTTTAATTTAGCTCTGTACAGTAATACTACAAAATGAAGGGAAGGTACTTTAGAATCATTATACAGGTTTAAAAGTTTAAAAAGCTAAATCCACGTAACTATACTACTTAATGTGTCTCTTTATAACACAGAGGTGAAGAAGCTGTCTGATGTGATATATCAACCTTTCGTATAAACCTCGCCTTTAAAGAAACACAAAGATATCGTTACATCACTCAAGCATTTAGCGAACAAAGCCACGGTTACTGAACTTAAGTCAGGGTTCGAGGATTGTCGTAAAGAAGGTACAAGTTGGGCCTTATAAATCCCACCTACGAAGGATTACAATTGGATAGGCCGCACTCGAGGCGCCTCGAGTGTGTAAATACTCACCTTGAAGGGTGGATTTGATATCTACTTAGTGAAATAGCAAAAGTTTGTTTCGGCTTGTATCTGTTAAGGGTAGCTGGAAACCAGAGAAAGGGAGCTTTTATAATGTATCAGGCGTAAATGTTTTTACAAAGAACAAAGTACTGAGCTATGAGATGAAATAGACTTGTCTCGAAAGGTATATTCGTTGAGGTGTATTTGACATCTCACATACAAAAACTTACAAGGTAAGTTGGTACATCACAATTCAAATGTACATAAAAATCCTTGAAAAGGAAATGAATTAGGTATACGTGTTGTCGTTAAAACTTCATACGGTTTACATTATTCAATTTCATCATATACTGAACCTTATGGAAGAACATATCTATTATCTACTCTATATAAATGTCGTTATTATTACAGTTAAATGCCATCTTCGAATGATGCATTTTGTTGTTTGTTTAATGATGAACGCAAGTGGTGCAAGCAAAGGTTTAAATTTTGAGTTTTAGTCTCTCTACAACTGACGAGTAGATTAGTCTCTCTAAGCCTAACGTGCCCTGAAACATGAACCTCGGTTAGGTTCCTGAGAGAGAGCAATCTAACCATAAACAGAGGGGAAGATACACAATGAAGTAAGCTCACCTGTTGTTTGTTGTCTTTAGAGAAGGGCAACATGGTGGAGACGTGGAACATTATCTCGTGGCCTTGGTGCATCGTGTAGATCGAATGGCTGCCGGTCATGTCACCTGCAACGGAGATAAGGTTACAAACGCACGCGTTGCTCACAATGTATCGGTATATCGTAAGAATGGGTATTGTAGTAGACTTGAGGAATTACTAGAGATAAGAGTATCTGTGTATGTAACTAAATAAAAATTATATAAAGATTAAACCGAAAAAAATAATTTAATCACGATGAGGTGGCAATAAGACATTACCACCTGATGATATTAATAAGGTCACACATTTTTTTGAGTGGCTAAAAAAAATGCTACAGAGAAAAACACTTATATTCTCAGAAAAACAACAAAGGAAAACAAAATCTGGTAAGTGTAAAAAACACTTGAATACCTCTAATTCCATTTTATAAAAACATAAACAGTGCTTTATGACAACCGCATTACTAAGGTGAACACAGTGCTGTAAGACTGCTTTATGTTTATAAAAAAATTAAGGAGTTGAATATTTTCTTTAGCGCAGATCTTATCGTTGCTCAATTCACTCCGTTAGAATAAGCTAAATTACTTTTAAAACACGCAGCCCTAAGTAGTTGCCTGCTGTTGCTCCGTCGTCGGACTTTTTACGCTTACAACCATTGAAGCTAATGTTCTTTTTCTACATTCATTAGGCTAGACTTCCAGTTAAAGTAACAAAACTTAAAATATTATTAACATTATCCCTTTTCCTGTCCCATGTATCATATTATGATACATAAGAATGGATTTTCTAGTGTTATATTTCTTGGACAAGTACCTGTTGAAACACGCGAACTACCGTTAGCTGGAGAATTTGCAAAGTGAATTTTGTCGTCGAAATAACGATGTTATTATAAAAAAAAAATTATAGTTAATAAATTATAGTTGTGTAAAACTACGAAGCGAGGCTTAACCGCACCTCGAACAAAGGCAAACTGTAGAAGTGCCCGGAAACCCTTAGCTTACTTTGTAGGTATCTAAGAGCGGTTACAGACTAGCGTTTTATACGCGCGTATAAGGTCGATTTCGGAAGCGCATGTAGGCGGAAACTGGCGCGCCTTTTGTCTTACGCGTTAGTGTGCGTCTACAGTGCAAGCCTGAAATATCCGAAACCTTAGAGGGACGAACGAATCTTTCCAGTTTATGCTTACGTTGCAAGCCAACGTTATTCCATCAATGTTTCAAGGTACTCGTAAGTGCCTATCAACATCCGAAAGAAATATTTTACAAATATTTAAACTTTCGGTTAAGATGAAATATGCTATTTGATTATTAGTACTTTGATTATTTGATCATTTTACAATGCTTGTTTTTCATATTTAAAAACATGGTTATGGTTTCTATGGATAGAAAAACTGGAAAAACTTCGGACCTTGATGAAAAATTGATGGAATAACGTTGGCTTGCAACGTAAGCATATACTGGAAAGATTCTTTCGTCCTTCTTAGGTGTCGGTAGCTCAGTGGTTTAAAGCAGTCACCCGGATTGTGAAAGATGTGGGTTCGATTCCCGCTCGAGATCATCAAGGTCCTTAATCTAATTTTTACAGTTTTTCTATCTTTAGATATGAAAAACCAGCATTGTAAAATGCTAAAATAATCAAAGCATTATAACTCGTACGAGCGTTATACGAGCTTTTTAGCTTATATGATCCAAATAGATACTGACTCGACACCACTATCGACCAAACACGCCGCAATAAGCTCGTGTACGTGCGTTTGGCTTTTTAAAGCACGGATATTAGCGCGCGAGTAAGCGCGTATGCCAAAGCGACCGTGTATGCGCGAAAAAAATCGCTAGTCTGCAACCGCTCTAACAAAGTGTTTTCCATATCGTTCATATGAGAAGCGAAGTTTTGTACTAGCTCAAGTTAACAATGGGTTATTATTCATATATGGGTTCTAGCGTAGGTGAGTGAAAGATTGAGATGTTTTAATACCGAGAAGAAAAACAATGCCCATCTCTCTTTTACTGGATTTCACGATCCTACAGCTCCCTACTATGCGCGTCCAGAGCAGCGTAGGTATCAAGTAAGTTTTACCGAATTGCTTTTTACCGTTATTTAGATCCACATCGTTCAAAAAAATGTTGAATAGTAAAAAAAACTTTCCATAACGTGACGATTACGTATTTGCTCTTCTTGAGTAACTAATCTGAATTAACCACTAGTGTCTGGGATTTCCAGGCATACTCCTATGAGTATACCTGGAAAACCCTGACCTATGTCCTAGGAGTTGGCTAATTTTTACGACTGCCTTAACCTCAAGCCTTAACAATTTAAATAAAGAGAACTCTACAGTGTTACACAAAAATAGAAACTAGAAAAATTCGACCCTATCCAAGGGACTATTTTTGTAGTTTCTATTTTTGTGTAGAAAATAGTGCATTGTTAGATGTGAATCATAAAAATTCACTCATTCTACAGTGTTAAGGTTTAGGTGCACAGGACGGCCATTCGTGGGTCTGGGTGTGCTGGGAGACGCCCCTAGCTTATTTCCTTGTGTGGTACCTCGTAACACAGGGATATTAATCCCTACTTCCAGACCATTACAAGAGGTGTGTTGTCTGGCGCATATTTTATTTATTTTATTTATTTAGCATCAGTTCGTGAAAAGGTACAACCTGCACCAGCCGCCTGCCAAGCGTGCAATCTATGTAGAATATTTGTTTTCAACAGGTGTTAGTTCAACAGTAGGACGATTACAATTATTACGATGAATATCTAGGGTCTAATCTTTGTACTTGGGGAATGACTTGGGGGTTGTGATAAAAATCTGAACATTGAATTTCTTCCAAAGAAGTAAATCTTCACGAACTTCTAAATCAAATGGAGAATGGATTTTTGACATTTCTATAAATCTTTGTCAAACGCATCTCCGGTGTTCATTTAATCATGCCACGTGGACACTTGACCGGGAACGAAATGTTAAGAGCAGTGGGCATGATTCAAGCTGGCGCTACCCAAATTGCGGTTTCTGAAGCCATGAGGACCAGTCAGAGCGTTGTATCCACGTTATCGTGTCACGGGGGAAGTGGTGGAACGGCTTCGAGGATCTCAACGCGTTACAACACATGTACAGGACTGATTCATAGTAAATGCTGAACGAAGTCAACCAAATGTAACGGCGATGCAATTGGTTCAAAGGCTACAGATAGATTATGGTTTGCTGGTAAGCGGTCAAACTTTGAGAAGACGACTGCATGAAGTTAACCTACGTGCTCGTAGGCCACTTCGGGTACCAGCGCTAAGGAGAGGCAATCGAGGAAGAAGATTACAATAGGCTATTGCACACGAAAACTGGAACCATTCTCAATGGTCACTTGTGCTTTTCACTGATGAATCCAGGTTTGGATTTCATCCTGATTCGCGAAGAGTACGCGTTTGGAGATACCCTGGACGTTGGAATCGACTGCAGCACCCACAACAAGTTCATGCATATCAAGGTGGCACGATTATGGTTTGGGCAGGAATTCGTCTCGGCGGTAGAACGAACCTCATTTGGATACAAGGCAATATGACAGCTCTAAAATACCGAGATGAGGTGCTAAAGTCTGTAATCTTGCATCTTGCTGTCTGCAAATGAGACAAAATTTCCAGCTAATGCACGACAATGCCCGTCCATATACGGCGTGTATCGTTACGAGTTGGTTACAACATCATGACATCCAAGCTTTAGACTGGCCTGCACAATCCCCTGACTTAAATCCTATTCAGCATGCCTGGGATATGCTTCAGAGAAGAGCTCTTAGGAATTTCCCTGAAGATATTGTGCATGAAAACCAGCTTTTCTTGCATCTTAGCAGGACTTGGGATAGTATACCACAACAGGATATTGACAGCCTTGTTTTGAATATGCAGAACCGCTGCAGATGTGTCAGGAGAGTCTTAGGTAGATCCACGGATTATTAATTTTAAGTTTCAACGATTTTTATAAAAAAAATAGTTGTTTTGTTTAGGTTTTGATGTTTCAAAAATAAAGTTAAGATTGAAATTTTGTCTGAGTTTTTCCTCTTCTTCTAAGTTTTTTTTTAATTTAACTTTATCTAAAAGTTTATTTATCAGATTAGATAGGCTATTAAACAAAGTTTTTTTTAATGTGTAGGTGTCTTAACAAAAAGTTAATGGAATTATAGTTATTTAGGTTTTATTGAAATATCCCTAAACCATGTGTGATGTGATGTGTGTAGAAGAAATTAGAGTAAACAAATAGTAAACACTCAGTAGCGTTTCCCAACGGAAATCTTATTAGTGTGATGAGCAATGTAAAAAATATCGCGTCTGGAAGTTTCTCGGCGACCTTTTTGATGTTGTAACTAGAATTTAATAAACTAAAAAAGCTTTACCTTTGACGTCTAGGCCTCCTCGGAACCGGTTCCATCCTCGTAATCGAATCTTGTCGCCCAGGAGTGATATAAATCGGTCCCATTTCTCGTCGCCCTTCTCTGAAACATTCCGGCGCACTAAGATGGCCGCTCATAAAAATATTTTCATAGCATTCGAGGGTGCGCAGCAGGAACAGGTTTGTTATGCAGGTTATGTTATGTGACTGAAAATTGAATCGATATTTGGGTTCGCAAAGGGGCAATTAATTTCTATTGTTCAACCTTTTTACATAAAAGCTTTCATCGATATGGTACTCGTGAGCCACACTTCACATTATTGTAAAGTGGCATCGTTTTGGTGATAGGAAGTATATTATGGTCTTTATGATGGGTCATGGGAGGTTAATATTTTGCGAGATTTAGAATGTAGCTTAAACTTTAGCCTCAATTTCGTTAGTAGGTAATAATCAACAATTAATAAATGAATTACGTAACAGTTTGGGCTGCAAGCTTTGTAGTTTTCTACGTTCCTAAGAAACGTACGTATTGCACAAAAACACAAAAACAGCGTTCTCCACAAGTCAACCACTAGAACAGAATTTACTGCGAACCGAAATTTAAATCTTACCATTAGACAGCATTTCGTCATCAGTCTTCTGAGCGGGTTTCATCAGCATAACGCCAATTTTAAAGTTTACCGAACCTTCTTGCTCTTCCAGTAGAAGTATATCCTTTTGTAGCTCGGCACAAGTCATCTGTGGATGTTATTAAATATAGCCGTTTAGGCTTGAAATGACCTGAAACAGTCTTTAGTTCTTGAGTGGTAACCGCGACACGGCAAACGTCGTTTAGTAAAAGCGCTCCCCGGAAAGATGGTCCTGCTGGCAGGAAATGCATGCGACAAGCGCGATGATGCGTCCATATTATGGGATTGGGGGGGCATCCCTAATAAGATATTTTGTGCATGGTGGACAAAAATAATGATGAAAAAATAAACTCGATGGAGACAGCTCCGAACAAGTATCAAATCCACCAGCGGCCCATCACGGCTTTGTTTAATAAAATCTATCAACTAATCAAAGTCAAAGTTTGAAATTTGCGAAATAAGTGGTACAAAAAGGTGTTAAATACAGGTTTTTAAGTTCTTAACAACCGTAGAGCTTGTCTAGTTTGAAATGACGTGCCCCACAACTTTGAAATTTTTTTAGATGTGCCAAGTGTCCTTTTGCGTCTATAAACAACGCGTTCTGCTAGGTTCGAGTCCCCCCGGCTACTGAACAACCAATTACAGTGGCATGTTTATATGTTGTTCCCATTTTTAAAACTTAATCGTGGTTGTTGGTGGTAGTTATTCGTGGGTGAATGCGGTGGAGAGGCGCGTCATTTTAGCTTAGACAAGCTCTACGTTTGGTGAAAAAACGTGCTAGGTATCTCTTTTTAGGAGATTATTGTCAGTGTGCCCTAGAGCAGTTCTGACCTCTCTGGGCACCTTGTCCACCCTCTCCATCGAAGGGAACTGGGCTAAGATCTGCTTCACTGTAGGCCTGGTAGGCGCTGTGCTGCCACCGCTGCTCCATGCGCTCGGTGGAAGATATATTTTATGGGCCCCCTGTATTAAAAAAAATCCTTTAGTAAGATTAGAATTCGCACTCGTTGAATATACTTTCTTAAATACATAATAACATACTACTTATTTTTAAAATTCAATCATGCTGCCTATACAGGCATAGTAATACATACTATAGTACATACATATTATTTCCAAATGTTAATATTATTTCGTAACAGACGTTCTATTAGTCCTTGCTTTAGGAATTGTACACAAAAGTTCCGATGAGCTTTTCTCGTAAGACCAATAAAACCTGCGAACGTTCAATAAAGAGAGCGATTGTATTGAAAACACTGATGGGCAGAGCGAATTCAAACTGGAATTGAAGCGTAGTTGTGCCGTTTAAGAATGAGAGCAAAGTTCAAGAAAATGAAATGTTTTTCTAAATAAACGTAGGCACAAAGAGAACAGTAGCTGATGCTTCCTTGCCGTTGATAAAGTAAAATTTTGTTTTAATGTTGAATTTACAGAAGCTAAAACGTATCTCTAGATTCATAAATAACAACTTACGCTATTTGTCATGGACAAACGACAAGCATAGCACGCGCACTTCTTCCACGTTGCAATGTCTAAGCAGTGTTTGCTACTTGCTAAACGCCTGCTCCGCGGTCAGTAGTGGGTGATGCTGAACCAAATGGTTAAGGCGAGTTTAGCCGCCACCTAGCGTCACCAATTGATTTATTTTCATAACTTCCAAATTAGAAAGTTTTTAAAAACTGAAAAATGAATTTCTAAAAAAATACTTCTTTAAATATCGAATGCCTGTCCACGACTTTTAATTCTGTTTTTTACTGTAGATCGCGTTTTTGCGAAAAAGTTGCCACTTGTAGCCAAAACTAAAACTACTAAGGCTTCCACTTGAAAACTAGGATATGTCTGGCTTCTGTTTTTAAACGTAGAAAATGAAGTAACTACTCTTTGAACTGCTATCTTTAACTGCGAGTTAGTAGATATGCCCTAAAGGCCTATATAATTTTCTTTCACCATAAAGTAAACAAAATCCTTGAACACTGCTCAAAGCCAAGTAAATATTTTTTGCTAACTTTCATCTCAAGATTTTATCGTAAATATAAGTTTTTCTATTTCATAAATAATTTTATTAGCTTGCTGAGTTTGTCGGCAAAGAGCAAACGCTACGCGCGGAAATTGATCAGATGCTTAAAGCAACGTTCGTCAGGCCCCAGGAGTGTAAGCCATGCAATCGCTGCTATAAGAATATACTAAGGCAGATCATATGATGTTTATATTCTTATCACGGCTGTTATTCAATTTTGCCTCATATTATGAGGGCTACATTCATTGAAGTGTGCTTTTTGGTTCGGTTATATCCAGCTTTAATTATTGATTTCATGCTTGAGTGGTAT
This sequence comes from Udea olivalis, assembly GCA_947369235.1. Taxonomy (NCBI): domain Eukaryota; kingdom Metazoa; phylum Arthropoda; class Insecta; order Lepidoptera; family Crambidae; genus Udea; species Udea olivalis. The sequence goes on from OX376342.1 coordinate 6,353,331, forward strand.
TAGTTATTATTCTGGGACTCTATAGATTTTGACTTTATACTAGATTTAGTCATGTAGTAGCTCTCACTTAGGTACTTACCATTTTGTTAAAGAGTATGGCTCTTAAAAGGCCCGCGCCCCCTTCCTGCACCACGCTTAACAAATACGGCTCTCTAGATCCGTCCACTCCTATGTAATTCTGGTGCACTGTAAAAAGAAATTACTTTTTTATTACAATCAAGCCACGGACGTGAAGACGGTCATGGCGCTGAGGTAGGCTTTTCTCGGTTAAGAAAATTTAGGTTCATTGTACAACGGAAACTCCGCGAGTTAAATCAAATTTAGATATGAAATGAATAAATATCACATAGATGTAGGGTACATCTATGACATTTTTTCTTGAAGCTATTATACTTAGTACATTTTCCTAGTGGTGCTATCTCGATGCCATTTGGTTCTTTATTCATAGTGAAACTCATAATGGCAGCAAGCTAGCAACTACAGTTTACGTAACAACGGTTACGAAGTACCAAACCCTATTCGTCATATTTTCTTAAGCCGTGCCTTTCCTTAAGTACTAACAAATCACAATGTTTCACAGAAAATCAAACTTTGCCAACGCCTGGCACATAGGTCGAAATACCGCATATTGTATAAGCCAATTGACCTATATTTTTGGTTCTATCTGGTACCAATTCATAATATCAAGTGGCGATAAATCAAAGCGACCGGTTCGCATAACTAGAACGCAGAACACACATGTGGGAACTTATCCAGATTGCTGTCAATGTCGACAGAATGTTGCAACTGCCTATTTTAGCCTGCTTATCGGAAGAACTGAACAATAGTAATTTGAATAAGGTATTGTATTGCTCTTGAAGCAATGTGGTCAACACTTTTCAAATAGTAGTTCGTTAAAACTAAAATGTTGCAAAAGTATTTTGGAACCAGTGACTATTTTAGCCTCCATATATATCGTAAAAACTGAAAAGTAGTCATTTAAATAAATTATGGATTTTGCTTTTAAAGCAAAGCATTTTTAAAATAGTAGTCCGTTATCCAACTAAATCTACATATTCGCATTTATTTGCTTAAAATGCGTATGCGCACTCAATTAAACCAGAGCTACAAAAGAACTACAAAGTTTTGCGACGCTACAGCTTGGAGTGCTGTTGCTACGACGGCTACGTACTCGTAGCAATGAAGTAACGTAGCAGATGGTATTAGTAGGAAGATATTGGGTTTGTGATAGGTTTCCCCAAACGACACGGACTGTATACCTATTGAACTCAGATTTTTAATCTGAATAGTAAAAAACTGAAATTACAAATTTTAACAATCAGATTTTAACAAAGCAACCTCTAATCGTTATCTTTCTTGGAAATGTTATAACTGAGATTTATTTATTGACAACAAATAGGGTAGGTACTTTGTTGATATTTTATTTGTTGAGGAGTTACCGAAAGACCTCTCGAAAATAGAAACATTAGGAAAAAAAGTAATTTGAAAGCACAAAGACGCCCCTTGCCCCGAAGAGGTGCACTCGTACACGTGATCTTTGTATGTGGAGACTAAGTAAAGTTTTAACAACTCCGTATCAAATGAAGGTCCTATGTTGAGCAAGGCGACTTCGGAACTTCACATTAATTAAGTTTTGCACGTACTAATGACAGGATTCAACTGTTTGCGGTCGAAGTCTCGCGCGAGGAACTAATTATTGCGGATGGTACACAGGTCACCAACTTTATAAGCCTTTGTCGATGTTAGGTGTGGAGTTATGAATTATTGCGAATTTGATTGATACACGTTTAACACATAAAGTTTAACAAAAAAAACTGGTGAAAGACAAGCTAGACTATTTTTTAATATTAATTCAGGTAACGCCATCGATATGAAAGCAATTTACTGACTAAAATGAAAGTAGTGTTGAGGAAAGTTGATGTTTCTTTTGCAGCTATGAGTTCGAGTGTAGAAATAAGAAGATATTTGAAACATTTTGTGAAAAATCACACAAAGTTCTACCCTGACAAATAATATTATGTAACTACGAGCAGTAGTTGTTGAGATTGAGTGTCTGAGACTGGTGAAAATACTAAGATATTTTAATAGAATATACTTAGAGCTAATAAAAATATTTGTCTAGTGAATATTCTTTTAAACTCACAACTTTCGGCGCTATTAGAGGACCTCAATCACCTCGACCAACTGTCGCAAATGGACTTGTCTTTAATAGGAATCAAAAATAGCAAACGCTCTTAATTTTATTTATTTATTCATAACCATCAGCTGAAACTTTTTTTGGGTTATTTACTATAAGCTCAATTAGCATCAATTCTAAGTTTTAATAAAATTCTTGATTTTTAGACCATTGAAAGCTTTCTCTTCTTGTGGAAGACAATGTTTGGGCAGGCTATACAAAGAAATAACTAGTTATTTGTAATTTATGAAATATATCAAGGCTAGTTTGGAAGGATTTTTTTCTTACCCATTATCAAATAAATGAGCATTTTAATGAGATTACAGGAAATGGATCTCGTTACCAAAATCAAAGAGAACATTAATTCAACCCACACACCTCAAATTGGCGTATTTATACACTTTCAGTATTTTCAGTATTTGTGGTCAAGTGGTGCAACAGTGATCGCCAACTGTGGTCACCATCTGTGGTCACTCGTTTTAATGAACTGTATCTGGTCAGCTTCCCGAATAAAGGTATTTAATTTTGCGAAAGCAATGAAGTTCTCTGATACTCTCTGAAACTCTAATAAATGCTAAAGTCAATAATTGTACTAGTATGATTGAGAATAGGAATCAATGTACTCTCTAGTTGACATAATTTTAAATATAGCGAGACTACCTAACTAATAACCAGTGGAGTTAGTTTTTTAATCTTTCGATATAAACGATGGCATTGTTCAATGATAGAAACACAAAGTAAAAACTACGAGCATATTTCATTAATAATATTTTTAACATAATTAGTTAGGTAATGTATTATATCATTAAAAATTTGGCTTAGGCCGGGAATACCTACTATACATATAACCTTAGAAGTTCTTGTTTCACCACAAAAATCCTGCAATATGTGTACGAGTATCATGACAAAGTGGTTAACATTTTGGTGCAAAATAACACGTTTTTTTTAGTATTTGTCTGTTAATTTACTTTCATACAACTTTTTTGTGGTAAAATGCTTTTTTCTTGTATAATAATATAACTATTAAAAAGTGGAGGTATTTATTTCTTTCATTATTCAAATTAGGGCAGCATATTTTCGACAGCATAACGCTTTGTAAGCAAGTATGAAGATTTTGAAGTCAGAGAAACTAATTTCAACAGGAATGGGTAGGTACGTAAGACCGTTTAGCAAAGCTCCTACGTTTCCACATGTCAACTTCCATTCGTTTGGCCTAAGTCAATTGGAAAAATGAAAAGAAACCAGAAAATCGTACACCGAGTTTCCATTTGCTTTCAATGAATTGCGTTGTTTATGCTTTTTACTAAGTAACATAATAGGTATTTAGGTTTTCGACAGTAGAAGATTCTTTGAAGTTTATTGGTTACATGAAGGATGAAAGGCTCAGGTGTTAGGTACTGGTAGTACTTTATTATACGTACCAATAAAGGTTTTGGAAATTGAATAATATAAATAAGTTAATAAAATTTAAAAAGATAAACGCAAACAGCAGTGTGCTCTAGCAATAATATCTTCTATGTTACTTCGTCTAACCACATGAATAAATATTTCCTCATGTGGCCCAACTCTACAGAAAAAACACTATTCCGGATGGTTATTTTTGTTTACCGTGTTCATTAGTTTAACTAAAATAGTCAGAAACATTGTCTGATATACAGGTACTAAAAAAATAAAAATGTTTGAGAAAGGATAATAAACGCTGATAATAGTAATATGTTTCACACCTTGCTGTCTAAAGTGACAACATTCAAGAGAAAAAAAAATAATGATGAATCAGATGGTGCAAGACTTTTCCTTCGTATGCCATCAAACAAACACTGCACTGCTACTTAATTAAATAATACTATTTTCTTTTAAACACCAGTGAAAATAGTGACCCATTTTTGAAAAAGAATAAACCATTAAAATTATAATTGCGATTTCCGTATCGCTTCATGTCAGCGTCAAGTAGCAATACTCATTTGCATGTAATTAAGTTCTGCCAACCGTACGAGCTTACTATGGGCGTAAAATTAAGTAACAAAGCCATTTCAACTTTAATTGCGTACAGCGATGTTTTGTGTGTTTGTGCTCCGATGTAACCTGGATTTGCAACTAAAATTAATTACACGTCGACACTAGTGTCGACTGGATTCAACTGACAAACCTCTACTTGTAGAGATTTGTAAATTGCATCCAGCGTAACTAAGGCATCGTCCTAATTGGCTAACTACTATTCGCGTAAAGGATGCGATCTCGTAAAATGACACCATGAACTCATAAACGTACAAATCTGTTTAGAGTGTTCTAAGTTACGCTTGTGCAGTCATAAAATCGCGGATCATCGGAACAAGTGACCATTTGAACACATTTAAGTATCGCAAATATTGTTGTGTTTATTTAATAAGGTATAGTACCTAGTTGCATAACTCTGAGTGTTTTGTTAATGCTGTGTTATTGGTTTAGTTCCTACGTTTGTAATTTTGTAAAGTCTATTGTTAAAAAACTGTGTGCGTGATTTGCAAATTGAGGTTATTGCTGCTTTTTGCTTTTTGTACTTTTGGTGCGCACAGTGTCTCCTCAAAGGCATCTACAAGACCAGCGTCGCGGTGTCTTTATGATACCCCGGCATATGCTGAGTACATGCCTTTTTGGTGTCAAAACGGGTCACCCTATTTTATTTGCACACTTTTGTCGTTTCTATTTGTACTGTTTTCTCACCAAATAAATGTTTATCTTTCTTTCTTTTTCTTTCAAATACAATTCAATCGTGCACCGTCTAAAAAACTGAACGCTATATTATTTAAATCTGACTTTTTCTCGACAGTTATCCTCCTGTACGGTATTTATTCCGGGGTTGAACAGATCGCGTAGTGCCTTTTAAACCATTTATGAACTGGTGAAGTATCAGAACCAAAATATATTGACGTGATAATGTAAACAATCCGACCATTACTGAGTAACTTTGTGAAAACGAAAAAAATATTATCTGTATATTTACAAAATCAGAGTTCATTGAAAACTCTATTGTGTTACTAGAGCATAAGCAAGTTAATAAATGCCAATCAACAAAATGGCGCGACCGAGCTGGTGAACCTGTTTTCCCGCTTGAGTCTCAGCATCAGGTCGAATTTTTCTAGTTTCTATCTTTGTGTAGGAAATAGAGTATTGTTTAATGCTAAAAATAGAAATTCACATAACATGTTTTATTCATTAATTTGTGATTGTTTCGATCGATGTGAACGATGTTTGTCCTCTTTCTTTGATATACTACGAGTATATCAACTTTACACGAATTTATTTTATACAAAAAGGATTCATCCATCAATAATTCATGGTATGAGGGCTGCCTTCGGATGTTTATGCTAGCAAAATGAACTGAATTAAAGATTGTTTCGCTTGAATTTTTCCAATACGCTGTAGTTTTACAGCTCTAAGTAACATTGTTCGTCACCACTCACAATCTTCTATGATCTGTTACTTTTGACATAAAGATCACATCTATTGAGGACTAGCAGTGCGTCTACCACGAGTTGCCACTCTAAATTTACCTCATCGTTCGCGTAAAAAATAAATCAAATCCCAATACAATTTTTTACGCGAACTGTCGCGTATGCGAAGCAATCATAATACTGTGCTCGTTTAAATAGGCAGGGTAGGTCGTACCCTAGGTTAGCTATAGCACTGTGTGACGTCACATCGCTCGGGCGAGGTAGGCGGGAGCGCGCGCGCGGCGTGCCGCCCGGCGTTGAGACACGAGACGACCCAGGAGAAACATCGGTGAGTGAGTTTGAATAATAACTGTGCATGAGTAACCAGATCTTATTGCCTTTTATGTTGACTAGTTTGCCGATGCGTTCGGCCTATTTGCGAACATTTACCAGATAATATCAGACCAGAAGATCGTAACCAGACGATCAGACTAACAAGACCAGTTTAGCGAGGCTCGGGGTGGCTATAGGGGAGGTTGGAGGCCACACCGGCTGATATCAGAATCAGTCAACACCAGTTTAAACAGAGCATCAGCGCAGTAATCAAATCAGATAATCGTCGTACCTCTCAGTATATAGGTACTCGACGACACGAACGATAAAGTAAATGTAAAGTGGCAATACGTGGTAGACGTAGGTAGGGTAGGTAGACTACTGTTGTCAAATGAACTATCATAGTTTATGTGACAGAAATTCGTGGTACACAAACAGTTTCGCTTAGTTTTATATTAATTTGTTTACTACCCTATTTATACTTGTACCTAAGCTTTGATTAATTTTACCTGCACATCACCCAGCCATCTACAATAAAATAATGACTTCAAACAGACTTCGCGTTTCTCTTTTGTTGATGGCGTAAGCCATTTTACTACAGAAAAATGTTATGTTTCAAAGGATAAAAGGAATAAACACTTACTTTTACCGAGGAAGTATTTGAAGTACCACCTTGTTTGAAATTCGGGATTTTCCAGAACTGGTGCGCTCGGTGGTCCAAACAACTGCAAAAAAAAATTAGATTAGGCAAATAGAATACTCGGTTTATCTGCCTTCCTATCCTTAGTGAATGATTATCGATTTTTTCAAGAGTAAACGCTGTCGAACAACACTACTTATACCTTGTCCAATATAGCATGATAATTTTGACAGTTCTCGCCCATGAAGTATTGCATTTTTTTCGTTAAAGTGGTACTACTGGTAATATCGTACTTTATCGACGGGTACCGCCCACTTTGTGATGTGCTTTACAATCGAATAACAAAAGATGACAAAAAATCGGTTGTGAAACAAAATTAATCTAACATAAATAAACTTTATGAACATCGTTTGTGAACAAGAATTAATAATAAACTCAAGGGACAGTAAAGTTTATCTACTGATGTCGACAATGATGATTATGAAAGTGATTTAGGGTGTGCACCATTATATTACTAATAAATAACTCCAAATCCATTAGGATTTGGAGTTATTTATTATAGTGTGTGTCTCAAGTGAATTACATAAGGTAGGTATTAACCTACCTTATGTAATTCACTTGAGTGCTTTTATAGTCTTAATATATTTATTTAATTATTGCACATTGAATACGAGTAAACTGACGATTTCAAGTTCTATGAAATAATGATTCGATAATCGAATCGATTCACTAACGATTATAAAGTACCCCATTCTTATTGTGAGCTGTCAAAATTATCATCCAAAATTGGACAAACTATAGCAGCATTAATATGTGCAAACAAACGAAACAATCCTGTAACATAGACAAATAATAATTTGTCAATAAGAAATAAAGAAATTTAACTCGTATGAGCTACTGGGTGCACTTTATATGAAGGTCAAAAACCAATTATACTTTTAATAGTCCAAATAAACGTAAAAGAAGTCCTCCTTATAAGGTGTTTCGACAAGTAACCGAGAATGGTTTGGAGGCAGCTGTCGAGTATTTGCGTTATTTATACAGGGTGTTAAAATAGAAGCAATAACCTGTTTAGTATTTTTTTTCGAGCAACGATAGTTTTTTAATCAAAGGTAGAAGCTGTTTTTTACAGATAGTTAATAATAGTCTCTACCTCGAATATTAATGAAGCTGACGTGACCAATTGATTAACTTTTTATCACCAAGGACCAGGTTCGTCCAAAGTTTGAACATTGTACAGGTGCAGCGAGCTTTGGGCAACATTATACTCACTTTGCCATGGATTTGGCATGGTTGATTTGCCATTATCATACCTATCACAAAAATAAAAGAAACAAAATCGCGTACGCTCTCAACGATAACATTATTACAGTATTATCTGCAAAAACGATATAATACAGCCCGTATGAGGAGCTCTCTGAGATTCGGCTTTTTATTCCTCCAGGAATAAATATGATGATTTACTGCGTTTTGTCACCAACCATTTGCCACGTGTTAAGATACTTACGTAGAGCTGTGAATAGGGTTGACGAAATTTTATCAAGTTGTATCAGGCCTTTATTAACTTGATGACACTTTCAAACATATAATATACCATCACGACTTTATCCCAAACGGGGTAGTCAGAGACAAGTGACTGTTGTCGTCATGGTGAACGGAACACTCAGGAGCCCTCTTTTAACCAATGGTATTAGAACCCAACGTGGCAGGCGGTGAGCCTTCCGCCGCTATCCGGGTTGATTTGGTTTTTTATCGATGTTTTTTCCATCACCGGAAGTCGGAAATTAAACAATGACTACAAAGATTTTTGGTTCTGGCCAGATTTGAACTCGAGACCACACGACCCGCGATCTGAGTGGGAGTGTTTAACCACTAGGCCACACTTTCAAATACTCAAAAAATATAAATGATGTCACAGCAACCCTAGGGACACATTCGGCCCAGCAGGCGTTCAAGGGACTTGTAAATATTGAAAAGGCGGATTTAATAATACGAGTTTATTTAGGTGTACCATCTTGACAAGTGTGAATGTACACACCGAATTTATAGAGTTCAGGAAAATCAAAGTTTATAGGCTAAGATTGTATGGCTCTTTTTAGCCCTGGGCCCTGGGAGAATTCTGTGGATATGATCTGTTAATCATTAAGAGCGAGATCATTCACTACCAGCGTAATTAAATATAAATAAATTATATTGCGGAAAACAAAAACGGGTAAAAAACAAACGCAGGTGGATTACTAGTTCGTTTAACCACACATTTGGAAAGAATGATATCAAATCTCTTGTACTAGATACTTTTTCATTCATATTTTAATCGTAATTATTTCGATGATTTTCGCTGTTTCCATCATTGATGTTTTTTGGGTTGGTTAGCAATTGAAGGCTGCTGGCCGTGCTTGGAATTATAACCCTTGTACTAAGTTATCTGTTTTGACACTCCCTCGTACATCGGTTGAACTGAAATAGACCAAACAGATAATTAGCACAAACAGTTGTAAGACGGGTCAAGTTTTCATGAACAAGGGTTCTCATCTTTAACAAGGGTTTCGTTAATTAAAGCATAGTTACATAAGTCCCCTTTACAAATATTTGCGATTACATAATGGCGTTTTAGGATGTACTGTCAGATTTGGCCCAAGTTAATTTAACAAGTTAATAACAGTGTTTTAATTGCTTCTTTTGTTTGTCAGTGAGGCCTGTTATGCAACTTTTGAAACAGCTGAAAGATAGCTAAAACTGTCAGCACAAACAAAAATAGGTACTTGAGTCACACCTGCTCTCACTTCGAGTATTACACAAGCCTATTCAGTAAGATTTTCTACAGCTACTATCTCTAAAACAGATTCTGCAGAGGTCGCTAGGCCTAATATCATACAGCACCGAGGCTGTAGAAAGCCCACCCAAGTCTCAGCCCAGTTGGAATTGATAGCGTGTAGGCTTGATGGATATAATTCCGTCCATCAGAAAATTACATAATAGATTTTCATATTCTGCTGTCTCTCTACGTTCGTGTTGCTATTTACCGAGGTGTTGAATATCGTCCCATTATAAGCCCTTTTCGTTGTACTTAAGTCTTCCTACGTAGAACCACAGATTCCTTTCAAAGTGACCTCAATTTGAACGTAATCTAACACGTGTAGTGACGAGTAGTGGCAGCATATACAATCTTTTGTTTTATATTTATAACGTTCCCTGTGAAGGACCTACATAAAGTAGCGTATCTGTCTACTTCCACTAAATATTTTAATAGATTAATTACCTATTTAATGAATACTGAAATGCAAAAGAGCTACAAGAGACACAATATCTTGGATATATATTTGGTATTAGGACAGACAACTAGTTTGATTGATCAAACTGACCTTTTATTTTCACTGATTTTAGGAGGCACACTATGATGATAAATGTAAAACTACTACCCTTCAACAATCTTTATATGTAAAGCAACCAGAAATCTTAGTACGAGAAAAAAAATCCAAAACATACTATGGGCATTTTATCAATATTTATGAATTTATTGCTTTTTTATTGTTACCAGTCTTTCTTAATTTCATGTATCCAAATATGAAGTATCCAAAAAGCCTAGTTTGTTACCTTCTCTCTAAAATAAAGACCTAAAGCAAAAATAGGATCACTAATTGAAGCGACTTGCCTCATCCTTCTCCCCGAGCGAGTTGCCGTTCTCCAGCCGGTAGCGCCGCGCCACCGCGTCCAGCGCGCCCGCCGCGTCCGTGCTTGCTGACAACTGCAGAGAAACAAAATAGGACGTGCTGCATTATTTTGGAAAAAAAAATCTTGTTGGCGCGAGAGAGCTTTAACGCCAGAGTTATGAATTCAATTTCAATCTCACCTAGAGAAGAAAAACATGTCACGAATGTTACTAAGTGCAATGAACTTTGAATGACAAGGAATCAGCATCAGCGCTCAGTGAAAGGAACAAAAAAAAGGGTGCCTAACGTTATCCAAGCACACTTTTGCCGTAGTTACAATGTATTCCTACTCCTTTCACTCATGCATTTCAGAATGAGACAGAAGGCTTCTCTCTTCTGTGACACATGTGTCATGTTTAAGCTTCTCAATTGTATGACATGTATTATCCAGTCATGAAAAAATTGGTTCAATCACAACCAGAGACAGAAGACGATTTCTAGTCGCAACTATGGAAGCAAATAAAAATCTCCTTCGCTTTATTCTAAGGTTGATACAACTTTTTAGTTGTATCATCCCTAAAACATAGCAAAGATGAAACACAAACTCAGGAGGCTGTAATTTACCACAGTCATTTCTAATAGAACAAATTCATAAAAAAACTTAACCTTTCTTCCCTTTGTTTCTACTTTTAATTATAGACCCTAATTACTTTCAGGGCTAATTTATATTATCACCGAAACGTAATTTAAAAAATATTCATCATAAACAGGAAATTAATTGCTAAAGACTATTAAATACTTTTTTGCGTTCCAGCATTCTGATTAAGAGTAATAATTATGCCAGGTGTTCATATTTCATGCGAAAGCCGTCGGTTTTTGTAGGTTTCGTAGCGAAAAGGTTCTCATAATTATTTTTTAATTATCGTTTGTTAACTCGTAATAGCCATTCGCCGGTGGTTTAATCGGCTGGCCTCAAACATGATATCTCCTCAGGTCAAGTTGTAAGAGCTGAAACCTTTTACTTCCAAAACGAATTTTAGATTATAATCACTTAATTAGTTATGTCACGACGATGGAAGGACGATGAAAAAAAAAGTGGTGAAGTGTATCAAGTCAAATTAAATACGATTTAAACCCAAAAAGCATCATTAAGATGTTTGCCAATGTCGCCTTCGTGGTCGGGTAATAAACTCGTAGCTCGGATCGAAATGTGTAGGTTCAAATTTAGGTCGGACAAAGTGTATTTGTTACCCACATGGGAAATATCAATATTTTGATTTAGATATGCAGACGAAGTCGAGGTTACAGCTGGTATTGTGATAATCTGAAATAAATAAGTAAATAGACACCTTGAAACGGAGCAAATACAAATAAAGAATAATGTTTCTTACATAATTATTTACCCTGCCAGAAAATCGATTCAATCCTTGTTTTTTAAGAACTGCTTTTCCAAATATTCAACTATTACAGACTCACAAATACTTCGTTTAAGTGTAAAATTGCGTGATGATTTTGAATCTGATTTTAATTTGATAATTGAGCTTAAAAAGTCCGTCCCTGAATAAGTACCTATAGACGTCTCTCAACCACTCGTCTTTTCAAAGCGGCAAGGACGCAACCACCCTACCCTGATAGGTATTAAGGATTCATAGGGCCTGTTCTCTGTGCGCTGGGAAAGGCAATTTATTCAATTGGAAGTACAATTTAATATCCTCAAATTGAATTTTATTGGCAAGCCCTCGGCTCTAAAGCGGTCGCAATAATTAGCCACTGGTGGATCAAAGCGCGATTACGTTTTCATTCATCTGATGTTAACGTAATTGCTTGTTGTGAATAATAAATCATATGAAACTAAGTGGATTCCTCCATCACTTTTTCCGTCTGTTTGGATAAATAACTCCTTGACCTCCTTTGAACGTTAACGAGGGAAAGCAGTCCCCACGAATATAAACACAGTTTTCAATTTGAAAGTAAACTGATGTTGAAGGTTTGGTTAGACAAACAAAGTGGCAAACTTTTGAGATGTTAGTCCAGAGATTTAAATAAAATAATGGACAAGTAGAGACGCTCATATTTGGACGAGAAACGTACAAATGTGTGACAAGATATTACTACAATTTTATTTGTAGTAAATTAACTTAAGTTGCATTTACGCATACAATGCCACACATGCACGAGAATACTACAATATAAATACTAGCGACGTTTAATAGAAAAAGCGGGCGAAAAAAAACTAGTCCCTAGTTTTTTTCGCCCGCCCTAGGGAGCAAAGGTGATGATTTCCACAAAGTTAAAATAAATAAAAATACAGGCGGCATGGCAATAGCTGATGGTTCAGAAGAAACCAAACAAATGTTGTAAAATAACGTAGCTATTCTAGAAGTCCTCATGGGAAAGCACAAGGTCACTCAAAGAGCATAACAGAGGAACATGTACGTAGAGAGTCCAAAAATGGACTGACTGACACTATGCGCTAAGATTCGGTTTAAAGATCATTTATTTCAATTTCAAAAGAACACAAAGCGTTCACTTATATGAAATTACAAAATACTTAGTTTACTTAGATTAAACCCTTTATCAGACCTATGGCAGAAAAGTTTGAAATAGAGACTATCCATTATTTTAATCTACGAATGGCAAGGAATTACAGTCAATGCAGGCCGCACGCAACCGGTGATTCTGTTATCTATACTACGAGTATTTTTACTGTAAGATGATATACCTGACAGCTCTTATTGTTCCGTGTAACGCATACTATTTCAAATTAAATAAAAAGAAAGTGGCAAAAGAAAATGTTATAAACTATTAAGAACTACTGTCCTTTTAAAGCTTATTATTATTAACTGTTAATAAATGAAGTAAATGAAATTAACTTAATATATCTTTACAGCGCCTGATGCGTGAAAAGGAACGCCATTCAATAGTGTTTTGACTCCACTGAGTCGACAAAAAATCGATGAATAGGAACGACCATTTTGTAACCACGTCATTCGCATCAGTACGAGTGCGCCTGCCTTGTGTGCTAATTTTCAACTATTATTTTCGAGATACCGCGTTTTATTCTATAACTTATTAGCCATAACCCGTTTATTAAGAATTTATTCAAAAATCGGTATATCCGATTCCATTTCCTTTGCCAACTCGATTAAATTACATTCGTTACATCACTATAATTGACAATTTTGAACTGTCAGGGATATCATCATACGGCGAAAGTAGTATAGAGAAGGAATGTATTTAGTGCCGTGGACTTTTTAGGGCCGATTATGACGATTAATGTTTAAAATATATTTGCACAACATTTACACAATTTGCATTCTAATGTTCCCGTCATAAATGTTTGAAGTCATTTAAACAAGCTGCTTATCATTAGTTTGTACAAGAACTTGTAAAAAAAAGCCCGCTTCCGCTCCTATTTGGCAAGCAATTCGCCAAGTGAACAGCTGGGGAACGTTCTCATGATTATTTATACGTGTTCGTAGCCTCCGTACTAGGAGTTTCTAGTGATCGGGCTTCTATTGATCCGCGATATTAACTGCAGTTTCTAACTGTACGTCTACCACGAGTTGCCACTTTAAATTTACTTTAACTTTACTTTTTACTTCTTGTTTAATTTTTACTTTTTACTCTTTGTTTCATTTTTTCTTAATAAAATGTATTGGGATTTGACATCGTCACGTCATGTCAAATCCCAATGCAATTTTTGTACGCGAACGATAACGTAAATATAGAGTGGCAACTCGTGGTAGAAGTACTGACGTTATTGACGTGGTTATGTATTAGTAAGTTGCCAGTTAGAATATTATAATTTTCTGAAGCTTGAATTAAAAAAAAACTGTTCAGTTTTAGTAGATTAAGTAATATGTACCAATTTGTTAAAAAAAAACAGGAGCTGCTAATGAAATAACGGTAAAGAAGAAGCAGAGCAACTTGCAAAAAATGTGAAGGTACTCGTACTTAAAATTCGAACTTTCCTGCAGTTTGGCAAAACTTTTTGAAGATATTATTTTGTTTCTTTAACTGTACAATAGTGAATCTTGATGGTATACGAGTACCTTCAAGATTTACTATTGTACAGTACTTTAGTTATTTATCTACTTAGTATTGAGTGATCTTACCAAATGAGATAAACACAAAAGACTTAACAACTCCGACACGGTGGTGGAGTCGCATTTTGTTTGTATTTAGTATATTTTTGACTATTTAAAAGTACTGCTTAAATCTATTTAAATAAAGATGTTTATAGGTACCTACCTACCTCTCTACCTACCTAGGTACTTGCCTTAAAACACTGATGGAATAACGTTGGCTTGCAACGTGAGCATATTAGGTATACTGGAAAGGTTCCTTCGTCCCTCTGAGGTTTCAGTAGCTCAGTGGTTTAGAGCAGTCACCCGGATTGTGAAAGACGCGGGTTCGATTCCCGCTCGAAATCATCAAGGTCCGAAATTGAATTTCTCCAAATTTAAATCTTTATATATATATATATATAAAACCGAAATATATGAAAAACAAGCATTGTAAAATGCTAAAATAATCAAAGTCAAGATGTTTGAGTTCATGTAGAGTTCCTCGTCTTTAGCGCATTTGTGTTTTCAAAACATATTTAGCGAAATAACTTTTTGCCTAAAAACCACGCTTGCCTTATATTGCTGGATGATGGCATAAATTCGTAACTAGCGTCAGATACAAAGAGAGAGGCTGCTGAGTGACACAGAACGTCTTTTCAGGCGGCCTCTCTTGCCCGCCCACTCTAGATTGTGTTCGGGTTGGTTTTTTTTTAAATAGTTCATAGATAACATAACATACCATCACGACTATATCCCGAATGGGGTAGTCAGGGGTCGAACACTCAGAAGCCCACTTTTCACCAATGTTATTAGAACCCAACGTGGTAGTTGGTGGGCCTTCCGCCGTTGTCCGGGTTGATTTGGTTTATATCGATGTTTTCCATCACCGGAGAGTTAGTCGAAAGTTTGACAATGACTACAATTATTGGTTCTAGAAAGATTTGAACCCACATGACCTACGATCCGAGTCGGGGTATTTAACCGCTTGCCCACGACCATCATCATGGATAACATATTTTTAAAATATTAATGTACCTACTGTTTTGAATCTTAAAATTGAATTGTGGCAAAATCCATGATGTTTTCTCAATAAACAGATATTACTAACAGGTTGCGTAGTAACACAGGTAAGTCACGAGGATTTCTCGAATTATGACGTCAGTCACGTGCCTACTCGGCGAAGGTACAAATGGCCACTCGACAGCCACCTGGCACAGAGTTATCACATGGCAACAATGTATCAGATTGAAATAGTAAGAAGATGGAACAAAGAGGTAATCAACCAAGTTGTTACCTTATTGCATAAAAATAAAGATGTTTTATGCTTTGTATGATTTCTCATTTTGGCTGCTCGATTTTAAGATTTTTATACATCTTCTGTTCCTCTTGTCTGTAAGCACTGTTGTGAGTATTTGTGAACTTGGTACTATTGCAGTTTTTATGAATTAGGGGGAAATGGTAATCGTTTTATGTTGTTATATTTTATTCTTCTTAGATAATTGAAATACCTTTCGTTCACTGTTAATTTTGCTTGTTATATTGTATTTAAAAGTAACATGTTACGTACACAGGTACAGTATGAAGCATGTGTGTGTATGCTGTTCACTGGCCTAAAGCCCGTATTGTACGGTGGTATTCAGATCAATGCATGAGTAAGTCTATATATAAAAGTGTGTTGCCAATATAGTTCAGCGAAGCGTAAATATAAATTGTGTATCACTCCATCACAAATATCGTTGGTTTAGATACGGTTGGTCAAGCGAATATATCACGAACCTTCACATGTTTATTTTAGCTTCTCATACATATTTATTGGTGATCTGTTGCGTTTCTCACGTTCGGAGAAAGTAAATTGATACAACTGGATCAAGTTGGGTTATTCTACACCTAGTATGTTCAGTGAGTGTGCTCAAGTTCACTCTCTTATTACAAGGTACTTCATATTGAGCTATAAATATAATAATAGGTTGGGGAAAAAGTTTCTTCGCATTTAAAAAAAAAATTAGACCATTTTTTAATATAGTTTATTTACATTTAACTAAAGTATGTAGGTGCCATTTTGTTCGATTACTTTTTTACATTTTGTAGGTAGGGACATGATCCCATCGCTATAGGAATTTTGAGGCTTCTGATCAAAATACCGCGACAAGTGGTTTTGGCAGACCTCTCGTGATGTTAACATGACACTGCCTAAAGAATTCTGAAGAGACTGAAATAGGTGGAAATCTGAAGGTGCAAGGTCAGGACTATATGGCGGATGCATTAACACCTCCCAGCCAAACTCACTTAATTTTTGCTGATTGGCTAAATATGTGTGAGGTCCAGCGTTATCATGATGAAAAACACACCCTTTTTGTTTATTAATTCCGGGCGTTTTCTCTCAACTTCTTGCTTTAATCTCATCAGTTGTTCGCAGTAGAGTTCAGAATCGATGGTCCTGCCTGGTGGTAACAGCTCATAATGAATAATGCTTTTCCAAACTCACTACACACACAGCATCACCTTGTTGCGAGTTAACCCGGGTTTCGCCACAGTCTGTGAAGCTTGACCGGCCTTTGACCACGACCTTTTTCGCACGTTCTTGTCGTACGTGATCCACTTTTCATCACCAGATATCAGCTTCTTCAAAAATGGTTCGCTTTCATTACGTCGTAATAAGTAATCACAAATGAGTACACGGTTCATTAGGTTTCTTTCAGTGAGCTCCTGAGGTACCCAAATATCGAGCTATTTTGTGTACCCAGTTTTTTTCAAATGCGCCAAAACTGTTATATGGTCAATTCCCAGTTCTTCAGCTACGTCGTAACTACTGATATCAGTAGCAAGATCGGCATATGCGCATCTTGACAGTAAGAAAAACAAATGAAACTCACACATTTTCCTAATTCGAATTAGATTTAAAATTTAAATTATTTTCTTTAAAATTTAAACTTTTAATGATACCAAAACCAGCCAGATACAAATAGTACATATAGCCAAAGATTTTTTATTACAAGTTCATAAATACTATATGCAAAAAGACTTTTTCCCCAACCTTATTAAGTCACAAATGTAAACTCCGTTCAATTTTCCTAACTTACTGCATTGGGAAACTTAGATTAAATCAAAATAGGCAGATAGGTAACTCGCCCCTAGCGCGTGGACCGCTTAAATCTGACCCCGTCGCATTTCACTCAGTCACAATATACGATTGACAGGACTTCACTCTGACGCACGCTTGTCTCGCTTACGCTAGGGTCAAAACAAATAGGTTTGTCTCTGTCCTTCCCATCGCACCACGATAATGTGGTTGTGCATCATCTCCGTTGTTTTTAGTTGTCAATAGTTGTCAATTTTAAGGACGTTCCGTAGATACCTTCTGGTATTTGATTTATTCTAAGTTGGAAAACCTCTTTTCTAAAAAAAACAACTACTGAGTTTCGTGCCGGGTCACCTCAGTGGAAATAGCATTTTGATCGCAGTGGTAGAGTCATTATACAGATTTATTTATCATATTATTTAGTAAATAAATCGTATTATTATTATCAATCATGTTTATGTCTATATTCTATGTGCAAATAAAATTTATTATGACTTCAAAAATGGTTTACTTGAATAATTTATTTCGACTTGACTCGACACATCAACTAGTTAACGAGATCATTCTTCGGTAGTCACCCCCTAGTCCTAGTCAAACTTACATGTTTGTTAATATACTGATCAAAAAATATACTAGAAAGTTTTATCACGTCTACGTCTACTCGTTGAAGCGGTTTCAGACTTTTATCTATTTCTTGAGCGTATACTGACGGTCGCTTTGGCAAACGCACTTACAAGCACGCTACATTCTGCGCTTTATAAACCAAACTCGCGTAAACGGGCTTATTGCGGCGTATTCACTTGAGCTGGTAGTGGTGAGTCGGTATCTATATGGCTTAAACGAGTATACTCATACGAGCTACGCATGTGGCAAAAGGCGCGCCCATACGCGCCAACTTGCGGTTCCAAAATCGAGCTTATTATAAGTCCGTAATCGCTCTTCGCAATCAACGTCGGTGTCGAACGAAATGCGATTGTCCACCAGGCCAGGTAATACCAATTCTATAAAAGAGTTTTTTTATTTTAGTTAGGTTATAATAGTTAAAATTGAAATCACCTTGAGAAAGGGTTTGGGTACACAAACTATAAATTACATGAATTTGCAGTGAAGTTTTTCATTACTTCATCCTGAATAATCATGCTATTGATCTGTACTAATATTTCAAAGGAAAGATTTGTTTGTTTGTATTAAATAGGCTCCGAAACTACTGGACCGATTTTAAAAATTCTATCACTAATATACAGGGCTACTTTATATCCATCCAAATTGAAATATGAGGATCTATGGAGAAAATGGCAAAATATGTACTTTTTTGTTTGACAACCTCCAGTACTAAAATGTTGAGTTATTAATGTTATTATAACTACTCAAGGATATAAAAAATCACAAGTTTTGTTGAAACTCGCAGCCTCGCAACTCCCCGCCCGCGCTATATTTAGAAGTTGAAATTTAATTTTGAATAAATAACCACGCCGAACGAATAATCTGTTCGAAAAAAAATAATAGTGTAAAAGTTAGAAAGACCTACCTTTTTTTAAAAAAAGCTGTTTTCGATTGATGCCTAATGTCTAGGAAAATTTTGGATGGTGTTTATAAAGTGAGGAGTCTTTTTAATCTCGTAATTTCCTCAACCTGTATGTTGTCTGGAAGAGATCGCTTCCTAGCGATAAGACCGCCTACATTGTACAATCTAAGATTATGTAATGCTTATGTTAAGTATGATTTGTTGTACAATAAAGTATATTTATCTTATCTTTATCTTAACCCTGTATAGCTACATTACCAGGGATGATAGGCTATATTTTTTAAAATTTAGGCTATATTTAGACGGGAAAGACAGTCCAGGCGAAGCTGCTGACGGACAGCTAGTCCTAAATAATTACTAGAATTACATTTGAAAAAACATTTTAACATTTATTCGCCATTTCATGTTAGCCGTCAAACCTAAACAATATATTATATTAGCACAAAAAAAAATCTTTAACTAAGAACAGCTAGTATACATTAGTATAAGTAGAGGTAGCGCGGGACACGCAAGAATGCGGTAGAAACGCCTTCCGCAAATGATACATCCGTGGGGTATCTTAACTGTGGGGTGGTCAAGACATATTCAAACACAGGGCTTAGTGAGGAAACGACTAGGCTTAACGATTTTCGAAGTGTACCGAAACTCAAACTCAAATAACTTTATAAATAGACTGGATCAGTATTTTCAAATCGTCAACCGATAACCGATTGCTTATGTAGCTCAACCCGAGCTACATTTGGCCGCACCGCATCGCACTTTACTATGCTTCTATCCTTTTCTATCACTTAGAACTGTCATTTACTAGAGCGAGAAAAAGAACATGCGCCGAGCGCCTCGTCGGTTCCGCCGCGTGCGGTCGCATTCTGTTCTCTTGGCGTAGGAAAGTGCGATGCGGTGCGGCCAAATGTAGCTCAACCCTTAACGTGCCTTGCGAAGCATGAAAAAAAAAACACTGCAGCACAGATTTAATACTGTGACTGCAGTTCGGACACCCATCCCATAACCTGACTTTAATACTGTCTTGTTGCCATTGAACCCGGTCACCCAAACTAACGCACAATTACGCCGCTGTTAAATGTCGTATAACGGGCGCCGTTACCCATCAATATAATTTTTACAAGTTCGAATATTCAAGACAAATCGCTGCCTCGACAGACTTCGTTCTATCAAAAGTAATTGCACGTCGCGGCGTCGGTAAAGCAGCACAGCACATCTGGCCGCGTTTCTCCGATTTGATTTACATTATACTATTATTTTTCACTGAATGTTTTGTTCAATCATAATAAAATATTAGCTTACGTCACTTCCTGATAATGTAGCTTCATATTGGTGAAATAATTTTTAAAATCGGTCCTGTAGTTTCAGAGCCTATTCAATACAAACAAACAAATAAATCTTTCCCCTTTATAATATTAGTATAGATGTCGATTTATATAAACTGTTGACAGTCTGTATTAAGACCTGAATGAGCACCGAAGTCCAAGTGCCGTCTTATTTACCTACTTTCTCCGTAACCCCTCGGGATCTACTGCTGTCATAAACTCATTTATTATTGCGGTTTATTGAATAACGGAGGTTAACGCTGTCCTTATGTGGAGATTACATGCTTCAGGACCTGGCAAACCATAGTAATTAAGTTAATCTCTTGTACTTATTCGTCCATAGAATTCCCACCTGGCTGATATAATGTAATGGATCGTAAAAATCCTCATCTTTCCTTTCATTAAGTAATTGTCGTTATATTGCGATACGTAAGACATCGGCTAAAGTTTTTTGTAACAATTTATACTTCTAACACTGATAAAGAAGGCAATTTCCCAATTTAAAAACCGTTAACACTTATCTAGGTACTTTAGGGAGTAACAAGAGTTTCCTACGGCGTTAAATAAAAAAAGGGATTGTGAAAGTATACTGAATATTACTCGTTATTAGCTCATACCACCGGCAGGGTTATTCACCGACGCAATTGCATTGCAATAAAATCGAGTTTAGAACGGTTATTGCATGTGACGTCATATTCTGCTTCGACAACGGCCAAGGAGCTGTCAAATAGCAAGTGACTAACAATCAAGTCGCATTGTAAGTTAGAGAATCAAGAGAACCCGAACAATTGCGAAACTGGACTTTTCTAATACTGTTCGGTATTGGTCTGAACTTGGCTTAAGGACATATATTTATTATTACCTATAATATTTTATGGCGGCTTTGTGGGGCAAAGGTTTTTACCTTTGCCCCACAAAGGCTAAAGTTTTTTGTAACAATTTATACTTCTAACACTGATAAAGAAGGCAATTTCCCAATTTAAAAACCGTTAACACTTATCTAGGTACTTTAGGGAGTAACAAGAGTTTCCTACGGCGTTAAATAAAAAAAGGGATTGTGAAAGTATACTGAATATTACTCGTTATTAGCTCATACCACCGGCAGGGTTATTCACCGACGCAATTGCATTGCAATAAAATCGAGTTTAGAACGGTTATTGCATGTGACGTCATATTCTGCTTCGACAACGGCCAAGGAGCTGTCAAATAGCAAGTGACTAACAATCAAGTCGCATTGTAAGTTAGAGAATCAAGAGAACCCGAACAATTGCGAAACTGGACTTTTCTAATACTGTTCGGTATTGGTCTGAACTTGGCTTAAGGACATATATTTATTATTACCTATAATATTTTATGGCGGCTTTGTGGGGCAAAGGTAAAATGATGATAACACATTTTGTGCAGGTATGAAAATAAATATCAAAGGTTTATAACAGAGCTGTTGATGACAAAACCCATTTCAGTAATTACAGAATATATGTTGCCCACATAATTTCATGTAAAATTCGTCCAAATTAGCTCGTTCTTACAGATTTTTGGTCAACCAAATTGCCCAGCACAAAATAAAATAAGGACGTGGCGGGTAAAGGTAGCAGGATTCCGGTGGATACAGACCGCCTACGAACGGTCGCTTTCGAAATCTATGTGGACAGCCAAACTATGTTGGTATGTCTTATGCCTAAATTGTACATGCGTAAAACAATTCGGAATTGTATAACTATACCTTACCTTTCGCCTTTTTACAATCATCGTCATTGGTGATGACAGGCTGCATCCACCAGTATCTTGTGACCTTTATGCACTCCTATATCCTATCATTTTAGTTAATCGCGCGTAGGTACTTCAAGACACTTGTTCACCTGCTAAGAAAACCGAAGAGCAATGACCTTAAGCAAAGTAACGAAGCTAAAAAAATAAAAGATGAAAAACGTTATTCTCAGGATGCTAGCCAGTTCGCTCACATTATCTTAACTCACGCTCTACGCGGACGAAAGCGCATTTAATAAAGGTGGGGGATTAGCAGACTTATGGCGTCGATTACTTTGCGGGATTATTGCTGCGCACCGCCCCGTGTAATGCTCTACGTAACCGACCTCCTTGCAGGTGTTTCAGTATTTTTAGAAAATGTTTTCAGTGGATTTTTATTAAATTTTAAATTAAATATAACCCTATAACACTGAGCTGAGGTTAACATTCTGTTCAAAAAATAGGTGCATTGTATATTGCACATAACTAAATTATATTTTTTGATTAAAGCGATAACTCTTCGTAAAGTCCTAATCTAGTCTACGAGTAAGTTTACAAAATCTTACAACGGAATGTACTTATGAGGACACAGAATATTTTTTACATACAGACATCACATAAGCTACACAATATTGTTTTTGTAAACAGCTCTTTTACGTAAATTATCTAAAATACTAAATTGTTTACGTTATTAGCTGGTTTCAAGCGCGATGTTCTATTTTCCTAACAGCAACTTTGGATGGAGCACTATCTTTGCACACAAGTTGAAACTAGACTGCAATTATGAAAATAACTAAACAATGTTCTAATTAAGTTTGTTAACCTGCCGAGTGAAATTCATGTCATTCATTAGAGCGATATGTAACTACTTGAATATTTATATATTGTATTTTCCTTCGTCATTGTAAGCTGAACAAACGGCGGTATCAATTGTATACAATACTGACAGACACTACAAAGGTAATAATATAAATAATTATAGTTCCAGCAGTACTGACCATTAGGCAACCATTGACCAACTTCACGCTCCAAGTTTAGACTAGGCCCTAATTCTCCATTGCGACACGATTGCTAGTCGCTCGCATTTTGACAGCTTCTCGGCTAATGACGTTGCAGTTTACCACGTTAATTTGCAAAAGCTCCTTAAAAATTGCGGTTTTCTTGAGATCGTAATGAGTGAACAGCCCAGCGGCCCGCTACAGGCAGGCATACTGCGACGATGTCCAAGCTGAGCTACGGAACTTTAAGATCGATTCCACTGATGCTATGCTACGTCACAAAGCGAGTAAGATATGCTACAGCATGCATCCACTCATATAAAAACATAGCTTAGTACAACCCGTTTCTACCAGTGCTATGCAATGTAGAACAATGAATATGATTGGTCAAACGAATCCACAACAACGCAACAGAGCGCATCTCTGGTGGAAAGCATTAGCCCAGACAAGGCACGTGGTATTTGTGGAATAATTACGGAATACTTCTCGGAAAGTTTCTTCAAATCATTGATTTGATTTTTATTTATTTTGCTAAAACATCGTATTTTTCATCGATCATCGATTGATCGTTGTGTTGTGTATTTGGTTGATGCCGTTGACGCTGGAAGCAACCACTCTGCACAGTGGGCGGTCCGAAGTCCGAACTGATTGGGCTGTTACGCTAAAGTCTCTTTCAAATTGACCTTGAAAAAAATTTCAACAATATTTTTAGATCTTTTTTATTAAAATTAAGGTGATTAAATATAATAGTTAATGAACAAGATGAAAAAATTATACGTAAAATGAAACTGTGACAAACACAGGAGATCCTTTTTAGAGTAAATTTTTGTTAAAAAGGGGTCTTGTTTACATTTTTACAAGACATTCACAACTTCCAAGCGCGAAATAGGTAGTTAGGTCGATTTTACTCGTTTTTTCGTCAGTTGAAATATTCTGAAAGTTTTGTACTACTTCGGAAGCAGTTTCCGAAGTATTCGGTAATGATTCGAAATTTTTCCCGCCAGCATCTATAAATAAATAAATAAATAAATAAATATCCCTGGACATTATTCCACACAGCGCCATCTAGCCCCAAAGTAAGCTAATTAAAGCTTGTGTTATGGGATACTAGACAACGGATAAACATACTTAAATACATTTTCTTTTGTAAATACATACTTATTATACATAGGAGACACCCAGACCAGTACAAACAGACATGTTCATGCACACAAATGTTTGTACTGTGCGGGGATCGAACCCGCGACCTCTGGTGTAGTAGCCAACTTCTTAACCATTACACCAAGTCGGTCGTCAAATCTATAATTCGGAACATCTAAACAAAACCTGGTATACCACAACCCGTTACCCACGAGCTGCTTAAAGAGCATCATTAGGAATATATCCGGCTATCGATAGCCAAGCATTGAGTTACTGAGCATAGTATCAACATCAGGATCATCGAAAATGAAGAAGACAATTTTGGATATAGTATTGTCCCATTCGGTGTATGTTCTTTCTTTACACAGCTTTCATTCGAATAATCGGAAAGCTGTCTTCGTCACTCAGTTGCCAATAGAATTGTATTGCTTTCATTGGAGTAACATAGCGTACTCCACGGCCTGTCACCGAATATTTTTTCCATTTCATTCCGCGCTCGTTGAGTGGAATAAAATATTTTCAGTATTATATACGGGGAACGTGAAACACCGTACGTGGGCAATAGTTGAAGGTTTACTTGAGAGTATAGATAGACCGCAGTACGTGTCTTGGTTAGGTATGAGTATGATAAAGCTACGTTGAAACACGCCACGCGACACAAGAAGTCCCCGCCTATGTAAAGGTAGGGCGGGAAGCCTAAGCGGATGTCCTAAAAGTTCAAACGCGACCTTCCTGCGGAGTGACAACAGACGTTGGCGAGGACGAGGTGTTCTCTTCTATTAATGAATTTATCTATCTATTTATCTTTAAATATATATGAATCAATTGCTGTTCGTTTGTCTCTCCACGCCAACTCGAGAATGGCTGGACTGATGTGGCTAATTTTAATCTTGAAATATTTGTGGAAGTTCAGAGAAAGATCAAACAGAGAGAAACATAAATAATAAGTACGGTAAAAAACGAGTCTTTAATTTTCTCATACTAAATATTCCCAGCTGTCAAACATTTGCCAACAGCTTTGGACAGGGTGGGTGGACAGAACGAAGTCCGTCAAGGCGGTTAGTATTAAATACAAATTTGAGACAGATTACACCAAGATCATCTGACCCTGAACCACAGAATAAAATAAAAACCCAAACTAAGCAGAGTTTGCACCTAATATAGTGCTAGCGGTACGCCAAATTAACCTGCAAATGGTGTTAAAGACATGAAAATCAGAAAGACTGATCTTTAGGCCATACGAATCAATTTGACCCGTAGCACGAAAAAAAAGGGGAGGAGTTCTGGCGACATCTTTTTTTTGTATGGGAAAAACGATTTTTGCTCTGAAACCTATCGGGTGTGGTAACTAATGAAATGGCTTACTGAGACAATCCTAAAAATATATCACATCATTCCATTTTAGTCACTTCTAATAAATTAAAATAAAAAGTGGATGTATTTAAGCGATTGTAATAAGGCCCAATAAATAAATAATAACACCCAGATACACAACAAACATAAATGTTCGCCACATGTAGGTTTGTCATGGGTGGGTATCGAACCCACGAACTCCGGCGCGAAAGGCAGGATCGCTGCCAGGGTGCCCACAGGCCATTCTGTCAGCTGTTTGCGAGGAATGGGTGGTGCTGTAGGGATGTTGTAGGTAAAAAAAGGTGAAGGGCAATGCTTCTGATATAAAAGGGTATAGGCCTCAGCGCATTAGGCCAAATGCCTCGACGCCTGGCTAACACAAAGAATTAAATATTTTTTATAAAGAGGTAAGCGTTTGTGAGTTTGTATGTTTGGGACAGGTAATCTCCAAAACTACGGAACCGATTTCAAAAAATATTCCTATGTTAAAAATGTATATTAATCCTGGTTGCTATAGGCATATAATTATTTAGAAAAAAAAAAATTTCACCCATATCAATTAACAATAATAAAGTAATCTGGGAAAAAAGCACTATCGAAAATCTTTCCATGCGTGCACTGGCCCCACTGTTGATTATACATACATACAATATACTACAGAAATATAGGGTTATAGTAGATCTATAAAAAAATCCGCGACACAATATCTATCTTTTATAAATAAGCAGCCATAAGGCATGTTATGTGTTCAAAAATAATGTAAATTAAAAGGTAGATTTTGAGAACTATTACCACACAAGCATATCAATCCTTAGGATTAAAAGTTATTTCATCATCAAGAGAATTTTATGAAGATAAATTTTGTCTTTTACAACGCATAATTGGATAGATAGATTCTGATATATCGTGAAATAAAAAACTACGCACGCAAAATTATTATATTTATGTTATGTGCACGGCACGCGGCTCTTGGCGCTCGGGGTGAGTGAGACGCGGCGCAACGAAATCGTGTGATTTTTTACTTGGTACGTAGGTATTTTCAAAAACGTTAGGGATCCGTATGAGAACTTTGATATGTAATCCAACGTGTGAGAAAAATTAGTCCACGCGTGCGAAGCCGCGGGCGGAAATCAATAATGAAATGTTTACCGATCAAAATATCTTCTAATCACATTTTACACATACACAATAATTCGCAGAAGTTGTCAATTAGATCAATTTCGAAATTATAATCTGAATGAACGACATAAACACCTGAACTAATAATAAATAAATGAATAAACATTAAGTAGAACAAAGATATTATTGGTAGACAAGTCCACACTACTCGTAAGTGTCTTGACTGATATTATTTCCTATCTATTGTCTTGTCTTCACACTAGGTAACACCAGTATCCTGTCAGCCATTTGTTTTCTTATGTATACGTCACGGAATCCAATACGCTGAGCAAACGTAGTTTGATGTCATATATTGACGCCGAGACTGAAAACAATACCATTATCAGTAATTGTTTTTCGGTGCTAAAGGTCAAAGTGGATTTACCTGAAAATCTTTACGTTGGAATTTGATTTTGTTCTTTTATGGACTTTATTTGCCAATAAGACTTCCTGGTTGGCGCAGTGGCGCAGGTGTCCTAAATACAAAGAGATTACACTACCGTTTAGTATGTCATTAGTGTTATTTCAGAAATATACTCTTTTTATAATTTGTTGGGTTGTACGATTTCATTGTTCAATTAAAGTTATTTGAGAACTAAAAAAAATGCTGAAACTGCTGCTTGTAAGATCTTTTGAAATAAATAAATAATAAACATCTGGGACAATTCACACCAAGATCGTCTGACCCCAAACTAAGCAGAGATTGTATTATGGGCATCAGACTTGATAAACATACTTAAATATTTCTAAATACATACCTACTTAAATAGATAATAACACCCAGACACACAACAAACACAATTGTTCGTCACATGAATGTTTGTCATGGGCGGGAATCGGACCCACGACTTTCGACAAATAGATCGCTTGTTATCTAACACACGCACACAGATACTATAGCGGTACTAGGTTGCGATATAGGAACAACCAACCTCTACCAGCAACCGAAGCAGCGAGTCTTTTGATGATACGATAATGAACCTTTGTACGCCCTCGAGAGTGGAAAAGCTGACTACATTTCTGATTAAAAGACAGCGCTTTATTCAATGAATCCCAAGTTCTGGCTTTACAAATAGTTATCTGAAAGTTGTTTGTTTCGTAAACAATCTCTGTCAAAAACTGCAAACCTGCCGCTGGCGACCCTAATTCAGTGCGGATGGCAGCTAAGATTATTTTGAAGAAACCCAAACTCTCTTGTTTATCGTTCTTGTTGTTCAGATACCGTTATAGACGTATATTGTTGGTAATGTTAGGCTGTTGTTTGTTGGTTTACTGTATCATAATCTTAAGTAACTTAAGTCCGGTGACTCTCCAGCAGAGTTCACCTGATAAAGTACCTAAGTTTTAGTAGAACTTTACACAAAATGTAATAGGCCTAAGGACGTTATAGTATTAAAACTATTCCCATTAATTTAAACTTAGAAATCAAGTGATCTTGTCACAATTTACAATCGGCCAAGAATGTATCAAAGATTGGGCAGCCAGGAGACGGCCTACTCTTGTCTGACTGAACATACCGTGAATAATTAGGCGTTGAAAACAAACTTACAATTCGCATAGGCAACATACTCAGTTTACAAACTAAATCAAACCCACAAGTATTACACTCAATAACGAAGTTTCGTAGACCTTTTAGAGTTTTAAGAAACTTCGCAAATATTGCACCGGTGTAAACCCCAATGCGTGCAGGTCCCAATGGTAGAAATAACCCAAGCTCTGGGACCGCTGAACCCAGGAGTTCCGATCCAGTGTGCTTTAGACCCTGTCTACAACTACGGGCGAACGACGCACGCTTTGTTTGCCATCAATCGCCAAGAACTAAGCCAGTTTCTTGATGATGAAATATTAGCAGAGGTGATATACTGATAATTGTAAAACGCGTCTTTTAGACAAGCTCTTTTTGTACTTTGAGTTATGACGGCGGAAGTACCTGTGTACTCCAGGTGCTTCCGTGGCCTTCCAACTTCATTGGGGGGGTCGACTGGAGGGGGCCCGGATAAGGGGAAACACTGGCGGCGGGGCGTCGCGAAACCTTTATTACGGACCCCGCCTTGTCGCTGAAGTGTTGAGATCGAGTACTGTGGGGTATCGTCATCCCCCGGGCGGCGGAGGTGAAGCTGTCATCGCGCATTCGCGCGTAAAACGCGTCTTCTAGACAAGCTCTTCAAGTACTTTGACTTATTCATTTTGACGACGTAGAACATAACGTCATATGAGTTGGTTTCTTGTTCCGTCGCCGTATGCGTCAGCGTTGTGCGTTACGATCTAGAGACAGCTTTACAGGGTACAAAAGCTAATGAGCAGCAATGACCAAACTACAGAGCGCATCATTTATTTTGTCTAGTTTATTAAAAGTGAACATTTCAATTTGGAGTGTTGCTTTTCATGAGATATAGTTCTAATTTCAATTGTACGAATACAATACAACGAAGTTTCACATACCTAAGAGTTGGTTTTTTCCCGAATGTTTGGAATCTACATATGCCGTGCCCGTACCGTAGGCCTGACTGCCACAAATAAATAAATAAATAAATATGCGCCAGACAAGACACCTCTTAATGGTTTCGAAATAAGGATTAATTACCCTGTGTTACCAGGTACCACACAAGGAAACAAGCTAGGGGCGTCTCCCAGCACACCCAGACCCGAGTCAATTCAGAAAAGATCGTTTCCTGAATTGACCCGACCGGGAATCGAACCCGGGACACTACGGAAATCAAGGTGAGAAACCGTGCTACAGCGCACTACGCCAATCGTGTCGTCAATTGTGTACAAAGTTTTGATCGAATCCACTATTACGGTTTTCGAAAACCGACTAGTGTTTTTTGTTTAATACCCCTACTATGAGTTTATATCACCGACAGTCGGTAGCGTCTGTAGTGACGTTTTTGTATGATATTCCGGTACAGTGCCTCTAGTGAATGGAAATGTATCTAAATACAAGTACGGAGTACTTATTCTGTGATACCAGTTTCTCCAGTTAACGATTTTAGTTTACGAAGGTAAACTCATGGTAACTAACTAGAGATCGACACTAACGAACAGTCAAAGGACTCTATAAAAAGAGTCTTGTTAAATAAATAAAAAAATTATAAAAATGTTTTATTACCAAAATATTTAACATAAATAACATAATTAACCAGGCGCATTGCCTGTCCTGTGGAGGACAAATTACGATTTACATCATGAAGTTCGGTACAGTACATTACAAGTAAGTGATAACTAACAAAAATGCGAAAGAAAATAAAAAAGTGAACATAATCAGACTTTAATAAAGTTACCTAAACATAAGAACAGTACAGATTCCTGCTGAAAATTTTAAGTAGTTTTGGCTGTGTTGCTTAGTAACAAATAACAATAAAGGAATTGCCTTTGAGAATCCAGACGAGAATACTCTGGAAAGATTGACTTAATGCACGAGTCAGACTCTTATACGTATGTATATTTGAAATGAGCTTTTTCTGAGAAAACACCGAATCATCGTTAACTCATTTGGAAACCTTTTAGCAATACAATGCAGTTCGGATACTTTATTTAAGAAATTCTCAAACGTCTTAAGTTCTTTATTGTTATGTTCTATTTTGTTCACGTACACGTTTTCTACACACTCACTACGTCACTTACTAATAACATAATAGATTATTTACCTTAATCAAAAAATAACTAGGTAATTGAATAAACTTTTTCTAATAGCAGTAGGAATTTCGTTTTGTAAAACAATAGGTCCAAAATCAATCAATACACATAAATAAGAAGTAACCGATGTAAAAGTAATAATTAACTTTATTGTGGAAAAATTTAAAAGGGCGAATCCACGCGGACAAAGTTGAATTTAACTTTAATATCCTTTGACAGTTTACACTAAGATCTAATGATAGTGACCTATTCAGGATGGTTCTTTAAAAAATTGTCTTTCACCACTACCTACTCAAATAGCGTCCTTTTCCTTCACAAAAGAGTCACTCACAGATCAAGTCCTGCTCAAGTATTTTAGAAGGGTTAAAACTCTTCAAAGAAATAGTTAAAAAAATATGTAAGGGGCAAAAAATTATAAGAAATACTTAAAGTAGAGGAATCAAAGTTTATTAACAAGGAGTAAAATCAAGTTTAAATTTTCACGCATCAATCAAGTATTGTGTGGCAGTAATCGAGAACGGAGGTGTATTCACGGTATTTAAGCTGATTCATCCGATCGGTTAGATTTGTTTGTACATTACATTACAGTCCATTAAAAATTTATCTACGTGACATTTTCAAATTATTATTTTATATTCTGTTTATTTATAAAATTGATTTTCTTTGTTTGTTTATTTTTGATTTCATTGATTGTGATTTTTGTTTGATTTTATAGTAAATTATTGTAATTTTGATTGTATAATGGTAATTTTAATTTTATTTGATTTATACCGTAATTTTGACATAATTTTATTGTGGTTTTAATGAAATTTTATTGTATGTATGACTTGCCTGTGTTTTGGTCAAACAACTGTAAGCAGGCATAGTGATTTAATAAATAAATAGATAAATTACCGTACCGCTCAATAATGGTGATGATAAAGTTTTTGTACTATAAATATTGTTTTCCATGCCAAACAACCGAACATCGTTGGTGGGTATGTTTGGTCCGGCGTATTCTTAGTTAAAAACAGTGACAATATAATCCTCGGAGGGAGCACAGAACTAAAAAAGAGCAAAAACGTTTTACAGCGACGAATTTTACCAACTGTTGTTGAAATATTTCCCCGGGCGCTGTTATGTACATGCCCACTACGCTTTCAAGGTGGAACGCTGCATCAGAATTTTTAGTTCAGCATAGGGTATAATAATTAATAATGATATTAATATATTTATCATATGATCACAGCATGGGGTGCATTTGGGCTCTGCCTTATACTGGAGAAAAAAGAAAAAGACTTCATGATATTTATGTATGTACTAGAATTATTAAAACCTATTCTTATGAAATTACAAACATTAACTCCTTACTATGTTGCATAAATACATTTCTGTCTGTTGACAACAGACAGAAATGTACCCTTTACTTCTTTGAATTAATTTTAAAAGCTTTTTAATAAAATGACCATTAAAATTACTGAGGTCATAATCTATTTAATTTGTGTCCAAAACGTTAAGGACCAGACATTTTTTGTTAGTTCAACTAGTGTGGATTCTAAATAAATTGCTACGCTGCTAGTGCCACCCGAAGAAAAATCGCAGTGTCCCGTGGCGCGAATTTCCTGCCTACGACATGCCAGGGTAAAAGGTGACGTCACATTAAAGGTCACAGCACATTTTTACCGCACGGCAAGAGCAACGCTCCCACCTGACAATTAACTTGCCATTCAAATTAGAGCATTGAATTGTGTGTACTTTACAATGTCAATATGAAAAAAAATATATTTTACAATGTCAATATGAAAAAGTGGACCGGGCGGCCGGCAGGAGGTCAGCGCGCCGCCCGTTTTTTAAAATACGAGGCGATGCCGGGTTGGAGCGGTGCTGTTGCCGCGCTGTGATAATGTGCTGTGACCTTAAGTGTGCTGTTGTTAGCCGTCAATAATTATTATAACGTCAATATTTCAATGTCAACTGGCTCGTAGCGTAATGTTAGGTCCTTCATTCAGCACCATAAGTCACGGTTTGATTCCCACTCAGAACCTTTGTGTTGCGCATTTGTATTTGTTAGGTGTCTGGGTATTATTACGAGTATCTTTGTAAATATGTATTCAGAAATATTTTTATATGTTTATCCGACTCTTTATTTGCTTCAGCTTAGTTTTGGTTACTTTATTAATTGATCCAGGAGTTGTACTCGTAGGTACTTGTTAGCGCATACATTTAAGGTTTGTTCGTGTATGTTAGCTACTTACTTGTTCCACGGAGCCATACTGCCTGCGGGAGAATACCCCTCGCCTAGAGATCAGCTCACTTGCTGAAGAACTGTGGACAAACATACAAATGTTATTTAGTAACGTATTATATCCAAATTCTTGAAAGTTTATTTTATATGATACCACCTCTTTTTAGGGAGAACAGTTCCTCCCTAAGAAGATACTAAAAACGAAAAATCCTATACTATGCATACAAAATCAGCTCATCCGATTAGACCTCTTGCGCAGCCAAGGCCTATATCACAGGATGTTACTGAAGTAATACTCTTTTTAACCTCGTGAAATCATACAAAAACAATTCTCCGCCCAAGAACGAATTCCTGCTGATAAAGTAGTACACAAGAAGTTGCCAAAAAGTTGTATTCTGACCTGAACTAGTAAATTGAAACAGTTCGCCGAAATGATCACGGTACACGAACACGCAATGCTATATCATCACAGCGAGCAGAGCTCACGGATCGGGCGTTCAATTAATGCGCAAATTCGCAATGTGCCATATCCGAAACGAGGAACTTCGAATTTATGTGACTAACTAATTTATCAAAAGGTCAAGTTTTCTAGGCCTCGTTAGATAAGTTGAAGCTGGAATTGTAAGGTTATTCGTGGAAATGTGCTGTTTTTGGGGCAGGGAATTGTAATATTCATTAAAATTCGGACAGCTGCCTGTACAAAAACACTTATCTCAACAATAATTATACAAATAAACATAAATGGTTTTACTGAAAGATAACGTATATTTTACGAGGCTGTAGGCGTCTGTTTACTCACTGACTCATAACAATATGCTAATCCCTAATAATTTACATATCTTAGGAAGGTACTATCTTATGTGTTGTGAACCTAATCATATTTTGAAAAAGCTTATCTTTTCCTGTTCGCTCTAATTCCTCTAAATATTTTTACGTTCCTAATATTATTTAGCGAGATTAGAGCGAACGTCATACTTCTTAAAAGGAGTTGATAAATTATGCAGTTCTTGAAATATCGCGAACCATTTCAGTAGACGCACAAGACCGCGCGAAGTGGGCCAAGAAAATAACAAAGGCGGACCCTGTGACCCCACACACCAGTGTGGGTTCACAACCAGGATAGAACGCACGGATGATGATTTCAGTAGCTGATTTTTTGTTTTGCCAGTAGCTGGTTAAATATGCTCTTACGAGAACTAGCTTTCTCTATCTCTGAAAGTTATCATCTTTGCGGTACCGATTAATCAAAAAGTCAAAGACAATATATAGAAGAAATAAAAACGATTTATTTTACGTATTCGTTTTAAAAAAGAGTTCTATCTAAGTCAGGGTAGGTCAAAGTTCCTTACAGTAAACATAAAAAATATGTGAGTATGTATTTTTATTTTTTTAATTTAGTAAACCTGCGTGCGGTGTGAACAATTACTAGATTGCATGAATGGAAGCCAGACAACCGCGTTTACCGACCTTTAGGTCTGTGGAGGTTGCCGCCGCCATTAAGCCTGATAATGTAATCAAATCATGCACACACGTGACAAGAGTATAGGAGAATGTCATCATGAGCGCTAATCCTGTTGTGTTGGCCTAGAATTGGTTTTAAAAATATGTTAGAACAAAATAAAGGGGAGAGTGGAAATATGACTGTGATTTGAAACGTATGATAAAATCAGCATAAACATTTAGGGATATATTTTCCACTGCTGAATAAACTGAAAATATGTTCCATGGTTAAAATCATTGACGTTGTCTGAAAGCCAAGTTAGGTTAGTTATTTTGTTTAAGGTAAACTTTTACAAGCACATGAAATGAAATTTCAGTTTACATAATGAACTATAAATAAATGAACATAATAATAAACATAATAAGACTTTACAATCGGTTCGTAAGTTGATTCCACCGAGATGACTTCGAGAAACAAGTAGAGACTCTGACTGATTTTTAGTTTCAAATTTGCATTTTACAGAATTAATAGTTTGGTAAATGCGTGACGTGTTCAATGTAATAGCAAATTAAACCATTAACTAGGCCCTTGCAACCTGAAATAAATTCCTAAAAAGTTCAAATTACCGTCTCAAGACTAATGGTTTAGCGAATCTTCCCATAAAAAGAAATGAAGACTCCCTTAGGGTTTACCCCTATACTTATCAAGACGAAAAGCCTTTCCAACTTAAAAGTAATTTGCTTAAGTTCGTTGACCGTGCGCCCTTGACTTCAGTTTATTTATGTTCCCGCAAATAATCCGCTAATAAGCTTCTTTGTTGCTCAATTGGAACTGATTTAACCTGCTCACTTGACTCACAAACATTCAATTAATTGGCATTGGTTTTTTGGTGACCACGTTAGATCTTCAAAAAGTCTGAAACGTTTCTTATGAGCTGCTTAAACGAATATGTTGTCTTTGAATAAAATGTAGTCTGCCTAGTTTAGGGGCCAGATATGTTCACAGTTGTTACTGGGTTTATTAATAAATATTTACTTTATGTTTACTTTAATAACTTTGATTGTATTTTTCCTGTGACTACTTAGTTGTTTGATTGATAGATTAGCTTTATTTTAGATTGGTAGAGTCGCATTATGTTTGTATACTGTATATTTATATATTCATATCATTATAGTATTTATGTCTATTATTTAGTTTATTTTTTGACTATTTTAAAGTACTGATTAAGTATATTTAAATAAATATATTTGAGTTTGAGTTTATGATTAAAAATATACTTATATATTTGGTATCTACCTAGATAGAATACACGTAAAAAAAACGTTGTAAATAAAATAATAAACAAAATGAATCTTTAAAAATCATATAAATCATAAATGTATGCGTATCACCGCTCTGCATTGTCAGTCATGAAATCTTCGATTCAGCTCTCCGCAGTTAAAGTGTAAAACTGGGGACTTTAAACTTTAAAGCTTCTGCCTATTCGTACACGCAACTTTAATGAGATCAAATAATGCCAGAAGTGATTACGCTAAGTATCTCTAAGCCATTTAAGCACATCTGAAACTAATGTTTCAACAACATTAGTCTCAGATATGCTTAAATGGCTTAGAGATACCTATCATTTTCTTCAGCAAATTCTGCCATTAAGTAGCTGTTATGTAGTCACTGCTCTGGGACACAAAGAATGACTAAGTTGAACATTATAGTTACTGGTCGCCGTAGTTCGGGCAAGAAGGGATATCACATAATATAACTTTCTAGTTTAGTTGCCAAAAGTGTTAATATCTTTCAAGAGA
The DNA here is from genome assembly GCA_947369235.1 of Udea olivalis. Lineage (NCBI taxonomy): Eukaryota > Metazoa > Arthropoda > Insecta > Lepidoptera > Crambidae > Udea > Udea olivalis. Next base: position 6,389,034 of record OX376342.1, read on the forward strand.
CTTATCGTATGCTTCATAAATGTATACATAGATATATAATATTTTTTAATATATCAATAAATCTGATACAAAGAAGGCTTGAATCTTAGAATAATAACGTATAGAAGGATAGTCTTCATACAACCGCCCTATCAGAAATGAAGCACTTATCCGATCCACACATGTAACTATTACTTGCTTACATGCGGCGCGCTTTGACATTGAACATTGCGGAGCTGTAATGAACACTGCTACAATTAAGAAGCTTCAAAATGGGCGCGCAGACTTGGTTTCTATATGTAATTATTCTAAGGCTTGAATGATTTATTGAATACAGACAATGAATATTGAATATCATGCAACATATTAATATTCTTCGTAAGTGATAATTTACGTAAGGCTTATTGTACATGGTAACAGATTAATTTATCATTTCAAAAATTCGTTTTGTACAGCTCAATATCACAATTTTATATTTATTCATCATTTGAATGGAAATTGCAGGTAAAAAACCTTAGTTTATTCTGAAGCGATATGAATGGAAATGCCCTTCACAGACCTTTAGATTAATCGAATCTTGAACCTTTGTTTATGTAGACGCATCATTTACATGTTTTTCATTTCAACCTTGGCTGAGTTCAGAGGCTAAGTAGCCTATTTCGTAAATTGCAAAGTTACTCGTATTAAGAATTTGATTCTTATTTTAAATAGGTAGAAATAAATATGAAAATATGAACTCATTAATATTAGAAAAAGTTAACATTATAGACACCATCGAATGCAGCACATATTGTCGTAGATTGATGACAACTAGTGACAAAGGTTAAAGGTACCATAAGAAAAACGGAAACGTTTAGATTTTATTTATTTATTTATTATTATAATTAGTTACACGGGCAATACCCAATTACATAACTAACTACATACAAACTTATTAAATACAAACATAACACGATTTAAAAACATTCAACAAACAAATATAAATTTTCTAACGGGTACAAAAAAACAGAATTTTAAATAACAAATAAAGACAAGAACACAAGAAACAATTTACAATATACATGGAAGTATTCAAAGCGGGCTTCCCCTTTGGCAAAAAGATAAACATTTAGCCTGAATACTTCCCCAGTTATCTTCAAATATGTCGCAGTCAGGCTGCTGACACAGGAGTGCATTGAGACCGGCGTGCATCTGACAGACAGGTGAGTGGTCATACGCGACAGTGCGTCCCGAGGGCGGCGCGAACAGACGGCGCTGGCGACAGGCACGGCGACGAACACTATGGTTCGGCGCATGCAGGCGCAGAAGTTGCTCCAGAAGCTCAGGGCATTGAACCCTGCCGCGTAAGACCTTCACGGCTGGTAAAATTAGGTCTTTGTGACGCCTCACCTCCAACGAACACATACCGAGCATACCCAATAGAAATTTAGTAGGATACAGATATGGATAATAGCCGTATACTCTCTTGTATCTTGTATAGGTATCTCAAAAAGGCCTTCTGCACTTTTTCTATCATTAGCTTATATTTAGCTTCGTGTGGGTTCCACACGCATGAGCTAGTCTCTAATTTACTTTTTATTAATGTCATGTAAAGAAGTTTCATGACATGAGGATCTCGAAAATCATGTATATTACGAAGTGCAAAGCCCAAACGACGAAAACATTCCTTAGTAATCTCGGTAATGTGTTGGTTGAAGTCCAGGCCAGGATCAAAAGTTACACCGAGGTCTCGCATTGTGATCGTACGAGAGATATCGTTGCCACCAAGCTGATATTTAAACTCCACCGGTGAGTGCCTCCTAGTAAACGACATTACAAAACACTTCGAGAGAATCAAATCCATCCTATTGCGCTTGCTCCATTCGAGTAAGGCTTCTATGTCTTGTTAAATGAGGTTACAGTCATTTTCGTTCTCAATCTCCATATAAATTTTGAGGTCATCAGCATACAAGAGACACCTTGCATATTTAATGACATCATTAATGAAGAGAAGAAAGAGCAATGGTCCCAATATCGAGCCCTGATTGACACCTGAAGTAGTGGCATAAGGCGCTGAGACATAACACCCGTGTCTAACATATTGCTGTCGCTCTGCCAGATAGCTTTGCAATAATTGTACCATTTGCGGAGCAAATCCTCAAGAGTGTAGTTTAGCTAGGAGGATATTGTTATCAACGCGATCAAATGCTTTTTGGTAATCAAAATATAACACATCCACCTGCTTACCGCTATCCAGACTAGTCGCTACACATTGTGTAAGAGTAAGCAAGTTGGTATTTACTGATTTGCGTGCCCTAAAGCCATGCTGTTCTTCCGCAAGGTATGGTTGAATCTGGTCATTTATGGTTTTATGCAACAGTGTCTCAAATATCTTAGCAAATGCCGAAAGTATTGCTGTAGGCCAATGGTTCTCAACCGAAGTTTTATTGCTTGATTTAGGGATCGGTATAACTTTAGTCGTTTTCCATTGAGGCGGGTAAGTTGATGTATTTATAATCAAATTTATAATGTGACTAAGAGGTATACTAAGAAGTTCACTGCAAACCTTTACAAATGTTGTAGGTATACCGTCAGGCCCAATCGACTGTGTATGTTTAAGTTTTTTTATGGCTGACTCAATATCACTTGCACTATACCGTTCAGTATGTACGCACATGTCTACATCTGGTAGTGAATTACTAAAACGAGCTATTGTTTTATCTGTTATGTAAACACTTTCGAAAAAACTTGCAAAGGCCGTTGCAGTATCGGCGCCTGAGTGTGGTATACCTTTATAAGTTACATTAGGTTCAAAACCACCGCCACTGCGAAGACTCGATACATGACTCCAAAAAGCTCGAGGGTTTGTCTTAAGGCTGGTTTCTAAACTATGAATATACTCAGAGTAAGCTAATGTTATACGCTCTTTTAAAGAAGCACGAAGTTTACTGAATTCTTCATATTTTAAAGGACAGTTAGATGTTTTCCAAGCACGGTGTAACTTACTTTTTGTGTGAATATCCTTTATTATATCTACTTTGAAGCAGACCGGAAACCGCTTTGAATGCAATTTTGACCTTCGTTTTTTAGGAACTACCTTATTGAATACATCATATATGTTTTCATAGAAAATTTGCGTAGCTTCTATTACATCTGTGCTTAACAATACTGGAGACCAATCAATTCTACAAACCTCTAAAAAAAGTTGGTTGTAGTCAGCTTTATTAAAGTTCCAATCTGTAGAAGACTCTATGTTACTAGGTTGAAGTGGCTTTGAACGTGCAGAAGTCGCGAAGTGTATTGTAACGACTAAAGGGGGGTGATATCTATCTACACGCACTATCCCTCCACACTCAGATTTACTAACAATAATACGAGTATCACTGCACTCCTGGGTCAGCACAACATCTAACTTTCCACCATATTCATTATAGACATTATTGTACTCAGTTAAATTACAGAACGATAGAAAATAACAATAATAATTACGAACACTCTCAGACGCACTATTAAGATTAAGGTCTCCAATGATGTACACTGTTCCGTTGAGGCTAGCTATAAAGCTTTCAGTTTTAGTAAACCAGTTAAGATACTCACTATCAGAAGCAGTAGGTCTGATATAAATGACACAAATATATAAGTTTCGACCATTTTGCGTGACTTTGACCCATAAGTCATCACCGGAAGCAGTCTCTAATTCCGCCTGGCGAGTCAAAGTTATGCCGGGCCTCGAAGCAAGAAGCACGCCTCCACCCCAAGAGCCCCGATCACGTCTAATAATATTCCAACCATGCGCAGCCAGTTCAGCGTCATGTACAGACGTGTCTAAAAACGTTTCTGTGGCAGCTACAAGGTCATGATCTTTGATACACAGGTTCGTATTCCATGTTTTAAGTTTTGTTTTGAGACCTCTAACGTTTTGATAGAAGATGTTAAATTCTGGAAATTTATGAGAAGAGGTGATTATGCCAATATCTGATGACAAGTCACTTGCCTGTTCCAAGTCTTTCCTTTGAACGAAAGGACTGGCGCCAAGGTTTCATGCATACGTCCACGGGCCAGTACTCTGGACTCAACAGCTGTTCCGAGAGCTTAGATGGAAGTGTCAATTTAAATGAAGCATAAGGGCCACGCGCTTTCAATACCTCTACCTTGCAACAGTCGCTGTTAATTATGGACTTAACTTAACTTGTTATGCTCACTGACCTGTTCACCTGTAGTGCCTTCTTTCACGTAATAAAGGTGATAGCTGCGAAAGCGTTCCGATGCTTCCAACTTCGTGTTACCTGGCGCTGCATTTCCCCTCAGCAAATTTTGGGGTGCACTTCGTCGTCGTCGTTTTTCCACCTTTGTCCATTCATTCTCCTTTTCTCCATAGTTTATGGTTTCCTCATTGTTTTGAACGAGCGGTACGGTATTCAAGGGTGCTGGACGCATCACAGACAATTCCTGTTTCTGTTGCACACGGGGGGCTGGATTGACTTTGTCGATGTTACTGACAGTGGCTTTCATTTGTGTCGGCTCTTGAATGGTTTCGACCCTAAGTGCGTTTGATGACTTACTTGATGATATTATGCGGGCGGTTTTGGTTTTGCCATTTTCGAGTGTGTCAATACGACTTTCCAACTCAGCCACCTTTTCATTTAGCTTTTCTATAGTATTAGCCATGATGCTTGACATGTGATTGGATACGGTTTTAGCTATAAGTCCGCTTATACGTTCCTGCAAATTGCACTCAAACTCTTCTCGAATAATCTCCTTAATATGCTCCATATAGAGGATATCTTCCGAATGCGATAGATTGTAGGACTGATCATTCGAACTGACTGGCTTATGTTTACGGTGGTTTACATTTACATCGTCCGAGCCACTCTGCGGTACTAAGGGAGAGATATATTGTGCATCTTGGGAGCAAGCTGGTTGTCGCACCGGAGTATTTAAATTATCCCCTTTTGGCTCTTTGCATTTACAAGCCTGACATTTCCAAGCGGCTTTATGAGCTGGCGTCATTGTATTAAGAAAGCGACATTCCGGGACATAAGCACACATCAAATCAAAAACATCAAGACAAATATTGCATTTTAGGTATAGCCGAGAATTAATTTCATTGCGGCATCCAGCAGAAACACTACCACCCGAAGCCATTTCTGTTAATTAAATATTCAGCAACTCCAAAAAACCAAGCAACTTACTATCAATGCTCCGATATCACTGTATTCACAGTACTGGTATCGTTCTTCGGTCGCTGTATATCGCAGTAGCGGCCAGCGCTAGGTAGGTACGTAGTGTCCGCTTCGGTAACCGTCCCGCTCACGGCGACCGGCCGCACAACAGGACACGATGATTCACCACACAGCAAGCGAGCGCGGCGTGTCGGCCCAAAAATATTTGACCGTTAATAATTTTTACAAAATGTTTTTGTTTATATCTCCGCCAATTCTTCTTGAATTCCAATTCTGATTGCTGTACCAGTAGCCTAAGTACACCACTGATAAAACTATCACAAATTTAACTATAGGCCTAAGACTTTGACCAACAATTAACTCAAATTTGTACGGAGCGAACGGATACAGATGTTGCCTCGATAGCGATCTCGGACGCAACTTTGTGGTCGCCGATTCCAGATGTTTTTTTAATTAATAAAATCGATCGGTTACGAATAAAGTAACCAAGCATGTTGACTTCAAATAGGGCAAATCGTTAAGGTTTGGCTTCGTAAGTTTTTTTATCGATCTGAGTCAAAGTTCTCATCTTAGAATCTCTGCGGTTGTTAAAACAGAATTTAATGTTTTAGCTTAGCTGTTCCCTGTCAAATTTTCCAATAATTTGGAGTGCACTGGTCACGGCGGCCTCTCGGGGCGCTTTGAAATATCGCTTACTCCGACCCTCGGAGGACACTCGACACTGCTCAAATTCAATATGGACGCTCCACTCAAGATGCTATGTCTAGCTAGTATAATAAGGGATCGCCATTGTCATAGAGAGTAGGAACAATACGTTTTCTCGAGTTCCGTCTTGGAGATAATGTCTTGATTTTCCTGTTAAACATGACCGAGTGGGCACGGTTTCCTGAGTAGTGATGTAAAAACCTCGAGGCATCGAGTTCTACTTTTGAAGCTGTGAGGCGGATTGGTCGGATTCAGTGAGCTCGGTAGGCTCGTAGACACGAGCCCAGCCGAGCCGCGAGTTTCCTGAGCCACGCCTCGATGCTTCAAAAGAGTTTGAGCCTTCAAGAGAGCTCGAACCTATCAAAAGAGCTCGAGCCTTCAAAATAACTCGAGTCTCAAAAAGGCTCGAGTCTTCTTAAACCTTTTCAATATAATATTTTTCAATATGATCAAAATGTCTTCTTCTGGTAATCAAACCTCTATTTTTCAAAATACCCTTCTGGTCACATATATTATATTCCACAAACACATATTTAATTGTCTGCTTTGAAAAGGAAGACTCCAAACGGAAACTAACTTAAGCGTGACTCACCACGTCTCAAGCGTTAAAAAAGACTCGAGCCCTGCATAAAGCCTCGAGATAGATTGAGCTCTCAAGAAGGCTCGAGTTCTGGAAAAGACTTCCGAGTCGTTGAGCTTCATACAAACGAGGCGAGCCCTGTGAACGACACCGAGCTCTAGACAAAGGGACTCGGTAGCCTCGAGCCTTGTACATCACTACTCCTGAGGCCGCGGCACACTGACAGCATAATCACGCTTCAGTTTGTGTGCGTAGGCTAGCGATAAGATTTTATGCTCGCTTAATATTTTTTTATGAGTTTTCATATTAAGAACTGGGTATAAAGTTTCTTTTGTTTTGTATCAAATTGGTTTGTGAAATATGATCAGACTTTTTAAAACTAGGTATGTGATGTGTTCTTGTATCTGTATGTCTACCATGACTTTCCGTCAAGAAAACTACGATAGTTGAATTCAGAAATTTGTACCTATGCCTATGCCTATGAGGCACTGTACCAAAATCCCATACAAAAACGTGAAGGACGCCAGCGGCTGACCTTGTTGTAAACGCATGGTAGACATACGGGTTAAAACGGTTAACGGATAGTTGACATGATTTTTAAGTATGGAATATTAAGCCATCTTCTCTTCTTCTTTTCAGCCTATAACAGTCCACTGCTGGACATAAGCCCCAGAGCCCCAGGGCGCGCCACAAAGCCCGATCTCCCGTTTTTGCCATCCAGTCGGTCCAACGTGCCGGTGAACACTACGCTTGCCGAGTCGTGGTCTCCACTCGAGAACCCGTTTACTCCACCGACCATCGGTTCTGCGACAGATGTGACCAGCCCACTGCCACTTCAGTTTGCTACACTTCTGGACTACGTCAATCACGTTGATCATACGCTCATTGAATGCAAAATAGCCACAAACCAAAAACTACACATCTTACAGGAAAGCCCAAACAAATTTTAAAACATATTGTTTTGAAAAAGATATGTTTTTTTTGTGTAATAGTATGATGTTAGTATATCATTGTTATTATCATTTTGCTCTATCTTTTAAAATAATCACCACTCTGATAGCTCTCACACAACCTGAAAAAAACTACAAAAGCCCTTTTTGCATTCAAGATTTGAACCAATGTTAGGAGAACTATCTCAAAAAATGAAACATAATTTTGAAGTAAAACGTGCTATATTTAATGTCTTACCAAGAAGACATTAAAAAATAAAAACATTCTCTATGTGAAATAAAAACTTATCATCCTTTATTTTTTTATGACAAACATTGTGAAAAAAATTCAATCTTATAGATAATAACACAAGTATTTTTATAGCTAAATGACAAAAAGGGGGGTTGGGCGTCAATAATGGGGGCTGGGTGTCAAAACTGGGAGATGGGTATCAATACTGGGGAGATGGGCGTCAATAATGGGGGGCTGGGTGCTAATACTACGGGGCTGGGTGTCAAAATTAAGAGGTTCGGTGTCAATACTGTGTGGTTGTAATTCCGTCTCTGAGATGGGTGGCTCAGTATCTATATTAGATGGCTCCATTTTAATGTTTTTGGGTTCATCCTAAGCCCTGGAAGGTCAAGGTTGGGGTGAGAAAAGATGGTACCCAATACGATCAGTCTTCATGTGGTTCTCAGTATGCTGTTATTGCAGATGATTTTACGTCTTTAGTTTCATACATACCATCAAACCATCACAACTTTATCTCAAACGGGGTAGTCAGAGGCAAGTGACTGTTGCCGTCATGGTTAATGGAACACTCAGAAGACCACTTTTACCAACGGTATTAGAACCAAACGTAGTTGGTGAGCCTTTCGTTTTGATTTGGTTTTTTATCGATGTTTTCCATCACGGGAGAGTTAAACAATGAACACAAAGATTTTAGTTCTGGCCAGATTTTTTAACTCGGGACCACACGATCCGCAAACCAAGTTGGAGTGCTTAACCACTAGACCACGACGCTCTTGAATCTGATATCACATCCTTGAATTTGTTAAGGGGTTGATAATACGCCGGTTTTGTATCCCCACTGATTCAACATTTGAATTGCCAACTGCCATGCTCAAAATATTGTTGCTTAACTACTTTGGGTGCTAAATTTATAGAGTTGAGCTATTTTTTTGTTTACACTAGTTAAACATTTTATTATCTAAACCTAACCTAACAATTCTAAGTGGTAGATCATCATCATCATCCGTGCGGTCTGTCCTGCTTGTGAACCCACACTGGTGTGTGGGGTCCCAGGGTCCGCCTTTCTTATTTTACTTGGCCCACTTCGCGCGGTCTTGTGCATCCTCAGTGGTATGTCTGTTAGCACGCATATCAGCCTTGACGACGTCGAGCCACCGCTTCTTGGGTCGACCTCTCCTATCGGTACTCGGCCGAGGCGGCATGGCCACATTTATTACCCACGTAGTTTGCCTATCTCCGTAAGAGACACCATTCCAACGAAGGCGGCACTCCTGCAGCTTGTCTGCAATGTCACGAACACGAAGGTTATCGCGGATGTGGGTATTCCGCACGCGATCTTTGCGGGAGACTTCACACATCCACCGCAACATCTTCATTTCCGTGACGCGCAGCTTCTGCTTGTGTCGTTCAGCAACGGCCATGTTTCACTGCCATATAAGAGGACAGGCCTATTGATGGTTTTATAGACCTGCCCCTTCAGCTTGATCGGCATTTTGGGGTCACCAATGACACCAGTCAACTCACGCTATTGGGCCCAAGATGCGGAAATTCGGGCTCTGACATCGCTGTCGATGTCCCCGGATTATACATATCCCAGATCCCAGGTATTTGTCACGGTCCGTGCCCTTGACCACGTCAACGCCTATGCTGACGGAAAAGGGATTTGTAGTGTTACAGACCCAATTCTAAGTGGATAGCAACAGATAACTGTATGAATGAAAAGTCTATCGTTTTTTCGTATAAAATAAACAATCATTCAATTTAGCTGTCAATGCGTTTTTGTATTAATTTAATAAAAAAATTACACATTTGTAAATATGTTATTGCTTTGCTTTATATTGAAATGCAAATTGTACAGATTTGTAAATGTGACATTGCTTTGTTTCATATTAGAATGCAAAATGTTCAGATTAGTAAATGTGACATTGCTTTGTTTCATTATTAGAATGCAAAATGTACAGGTGTAAATATGGCGTTACTTTGTTTAACGTTGGAATTCAAAATGTACGTAAGCTAAAATATGGCACTATTGCATTTATAGATTCTGAATGTACTTACTTGGAATTAGAAAGCAACACTGCCGCATTCCAAAATCTGGCTCCTTTGCACAGACTACTGAACTCAATGTTGCGTGATTTTTTGACTTGTGGCCGTTTTGTATGCAACTGACGTACGTTCACTTCAAGTCCTGGGTCGCAACTGACAAAATGGCGGTTTTAATCTGACGTAAGTGCGTAAGTTACCCTGATTCAAAAAAGGCGGTGGTCAACCGTTTGGCATCAAAATGAAGGAAAATGACGAGTGTCTTCAGCAAAACGTAAAATATTTTAGTTGCAGCGCCAATTTTTTTAATAGAACGATTTTAAATTGTTTTTGATTTGTGGCAGTTTTGCATTCAATGAGCAAATATTAAGTTTCATTCAATGCTGTCATGTTATATCGGGCAGCGCTGATTCAAACTGAATAACGTCAACGAAAACATCGTATGCACCTAACTAATCTAAATAATATCTAGGTATGCTGAATATGACTGTTGATATATTAAAGGCGCTTGCCATATAATATTGATAAAAGAATGTTGGCTTACATCGTAAAATACACTATACTTCATTCATTATGACATTGGAAAAAGGAGCAGGGGTGCTAAAATGAATGACAATTTGCATTTGAGGTTGCCATGAGGATGACATACCTGAGTAAATCTGGCAAAATTGAAAACCCCTTTCGCACACTTAACTTACTCGGGATTAAGTAACATTTTAGATTTGGTAGAGTAGAGTATAGTGACAGTAAAAATGTGTTCGAATAAAAACCCCTGCTTCTTTTAGGTTTTTACATCGACAATAATACAATATAGCTTGATGCAAGACTAAAAAATTTATTCAAGCAAAAGCCTCCTAAATTCTGAAGTTGCTTTACTTTAAATGAGAACAATTAAGTGTGACAGCTGCTATATAAGTAGATTTTTAATAAATTCGGTATCAATCTTAAAAGTGATAATGTTTATTGTACTTTTACCACAACGTGTATCCTTAAAAAAACACCTTTTTTACTTCTGTCAAATGCTATAATGATTGGAGTAGGTATAGATAAATTTAGGTCTGTTAACGGCCTCGGTAGCTCAGTTGGAAAAGCACCCAGCCCTATTGTGGAAGGTCGCTGGTTTGAAGCCCGCTTGAGTCCCTAGAATCAGGTCGATTTTTTATAGTTTCTATCTTTGTGTAAAAAGAAAAGTTTTTCAAATTAAAAAAAAACTTCATTGCCGGACAATGCGCTAATTCAGGAAATTGGAAAGAGAAAATTTAGCAAGAAAGGAAAGTGGTATGGGTAACATTGGCGTAATGTTTGAAATTTCGCGGCCCCTCACTAAACCTTTCTTTTATGAAAGAACATATCAAGGGAAACAAATTTTATATGGAGCACATATAGCTAAAGTATATCGGAGCTGAGATATTTGGAATTGTATTATTAACTAATTACTCAATTGAACTTGATGCATACTTTCCAAGGAAAAGGTAAAACAGCGGCATTATTCTTAGTCTACATAGACATGCGACGCAATTAGGATTTAAGAAGGCTAGTTCTAGTAGGAAGGTAGAAGGAAGAAATCGCTCTCTAGCGATAAGGTCGCCTAAATTGTACAAATTGCTTGTTTTATGTAATACAACTGTTTTTATTCCTTTTTTGTGCAATAAAGTATATCTATATATCTATCTATCTAGTTTTTAATGGCCATGTGCAATATTAGGCCATTATTGTTCATGTATTGTGGGTAAAAATACTTTCAAGTGTTTTCCCATGTAATGTCTCTAATGTCGACAGTTAGGAACCAATACCTCCTATTTACATATTGACTATTAGAAAATGTCTTTTTGATGTCATTAACGTTAAGGTTGTGTTTCGTTATAGCTTGTGTTCCTCTTCCTAATGACAACTATTTAACATTTACTGCTATATAGACAACATTACAACCATGGATATCTAACTTGAAGTATTGCTAGATTATTTATTTATTTATTTATTCTTTATTGCACATTTATAAAAATTAGGTACAATTGGCGGACTTAATGCCTAGAGGCATCCTCTACCAGTCAACCGCAAGGTTTAACAGAGAACATACCAATTTTGGGCTGTGCAACGTATGGAATTTGGATTTCTGGATTTGGATTTTCTGGATGTACTTTTATTTGAAAAATATACCCAACAGTTACATCTTGAAAAGAAAACCTTCCTCTGCTATTTCTGCATCCTTTTTAACAGCTGTTAGGTGAGATTAGCTCCTTATAGTAACATTTCAGAACTTTTATTTTAGTGAAACCAAGGCAAAAAAATAATACTTTAAGAAATCATATCTCGGCCTCGATACCACTCAGAACAATTCTGACCCCTCAGATATGTTTCTTTCTGAGGGTTCTATAAAACAGTGGTAAAGTTATTGCAGGCCGCTAATAAAAAAAATGACGCCACGTCACAAAGTTATTCGAAACCCTTTTAGTTCACGTTCGCAGTTAAAAAAAAAGTGGTAATGATATTTAACAATGCCGCTCATGCACCCACTACCGAGAAGCTTATGACAATCCCTCATCTTATCAAGTTCATTCCCTAAAGTGGGCGTAGCGAGCAATTTCGTAATGTCATGATCTTTCATTTCCAGTAAACGCCGAGTTTGATTAGCACTATTGCATCTTCTAGGCTGGATATTAACTGACGAAATTGCTCCCTCCCCGTAGATAGGGAATAAACTTGACAGGATATTTAAGCGATTGTAATTGCTTGTGGATAAGGTTGCCTATGACCGCTTTGGGCTATTATGTTCAAAAGCCATATTGTATTCAAACATGCTAATGTATGAAAAAATATCTGGTATTATGTGACATCAGTGCCATTTGTAATTTTAGTCTGACTTTATTTTTATTAGAATTTTTAATTGTTTTATTTCGTTTCTTATTTTATACGTCATAATTATGTTAACCCAAAACAACCCACCATGTATATAATAACCATGTATAACACCAACCCAAGTATGTCAAAAATTAGGTACAAATTATTAATTACACGCAGAAGCTTAAAAGTAACCATTTATAAGAATGTCATGGATCCGCAAATATAACAATCGACGTATAATTTACGGATTACTTAATAAAAAAACACTATTCACTATTATTAAACGGAAATAAGGGTTTGGATATTAAGGATCCGGGTCCCCGGTTGGATACAGTACCATCTCCTGATTAGTCCAATGGTCCCCAGCTGCTTAGTAAGGTAAAAGTCAATTCCCGATAAGTCCTTTGGGCCAATTCACAAAATGAACTGAATTGATAAGGGTCAATGTCATTGTTGGCGATTGGTGGAGCTAATGAGCTAGCTACTCACATCCTCTCACACATCCATACAGTAAAATGATGGAAACAAGGCTTTTTACTGAATAAGATTTAATAGAACAAAATTAAAGTAATACTTAATTAAAGTAAAACAACACACCGCGATGATTTCTACAATAGAAATCGTTCAAATGTATGCGGATGACATAAGCGATCACTGGCGCTCATGTCATCCCCATACATTTCAACGATTTCTATTGTAGAAATCGTCGTGGCGTGTTGCTCTTGGCTAGCCCCCCAGAACTTCACATATATATCACTCTTTGACAACTAACATAAAATATTTACAAACAAGAGAAAAGAGAGAAGAGACAAGAGACTGCACGTCACCGCGTGACGTGACGCGCAGTTTCAAGAAGGTGGCCGCGCCAGCCAGTTGCCAACAGTCATCTTATCGTAGTCAAACGAAATATTATGTATTGGGTGGTAAACCGAATTTACATTACACCGCATCGCATGGAGCAGGGAAGTAGGCCGGGAATTGGGCAGCGCGGGTATGTAAACGGGTCACTCGCCATACTGTTGCCAGCGTAAACATTATCAGTATCATCACACATATCATTACGGTCGACATTGCCACGGAATTATTTGTTGAAATGATTCCTGCTGCGCCAGGAGATGAACCAGGCCTGCAACCAGGGGAAAAAACAAGACCTTCTGATGCTAAACCTCTTCGTTACTTCAGCCAGGTTCTTAATTTATTGATTTTGACACAGGACCAAATAATAAAAGTTTATTAGGTGCCGTAAATACCAACTGGATACTGAGCAATAAGCAGAAGACGTTCTTTCAACTGTTTCGCATATGTATTAAGGGCGCTTGAAGTATTAATAGGTTTTCCTTGTTTCCACTCTATTACAACGTTCGTTAACAGCTTGAAATGTTCGGGTCGTGAGTAGCATATAACATGAATGTCAGGTCACACTGACCTAATTATACGAGCATATACCAATCAGTTTTAATTTAATGATTTGCAGCAGGCGTGTGAGCGTATTACGGTTCAGTCATTATAATATCAATGTTTAATATTTTGTATTTATGGGAAAACGACTCACGACCTCTTATGGCAAACTTGACTAGGAACGACGCTGCAGATGCTCTAAACCATTTTAGTGGTAGCTCTGGGATGGCAGTTTTACTTCATTTTTAAATCTCAGGCAAGAAAAACCATGCAATGCAAGTGGCAGCCGCAAGTTTGCCATTATCCTCCATCACCAGATTGTTGCACCTAGAAACTTAAAGGGGTCACGTCTCGATGGACCCCATTACACGGCTAGTTCCACAGGACGGTAAAGGTTTAGCAGGACAAGCTCAGCAAATTCCTCAACTTGGCACCGGATGTCTGCCATGTGGTATGTTGATGCGATTATCACTGTTCCAATAATCTAACTCTCAACTAAAAAGAGAGTTGCAGAGTTGTAGCCCTCCACCTCCAAACATCAAATGAGGTTAATTTTATTCATCGTTTTGTAAAAACATTTTTCAAATTTTGACAAGCCTTTACTTGCTACTTGTTGCTTGTTCAAGAGTAATAGTATATTATTTAAGAATAGGACCCGTCTGTAAGTGTCACCTTACCTCTTTAGCATTCAGTTGCTTCGTGCCTTGAACCAGTCCCTGTTAAAGTACCTAAATTTCCCCTGAGACTAGCTTACCACACGAGGCAGCAACTAGGCCTCACACAGCGACACCTAAATATTCAAAAATATGCACTTGTCAACCAGCCATCTTGCGCCAGTCGAAAACTTCTACAGTCTGACAGAAAAATTAGATCTATTTCTTGAAAGTAGCTATGGTAGTGGTTATTTACAACAAATTCACATCTGATAACTATAAGCGAAAAATTAACGAGATAGTATAAGCATTTTTAAAAAATAAACTGCTGAAGTCCGGGCCCAGGGGCCTTATTACCATCTCTCATAGCCAGTCAAGTTTCTAAACTTAACTGTTTCCTAAACTTAGGGTAGCGGGCAATTTCGTCCGCAAATATCTGACCTATAGGATGCATTATTGACAGGTAACCGCTGACTGGCTGCAAATGAAAAAACATATTTCGATATTGCTCGCTACGCTCAGTTTAGGAAATTAACTTGACTGGCTATAAAATATGGTAAAAAGGCCCCTGAGCTCCTTCGGAAAGCTCATTATCAGCTTGCAATTGTTCAAAAAAAGGTCCAGCCTTATAATCATAATATAATAGTTCCTATAGTGAACGGCCGAAATGTTGATGTCGAAGATACACGTCGCTCTGATCGCCCTATTACAGATAAAATGGATGCCATTTTTGAAATAGAGGAGCAAGATCTCAGTAGTTACGACGGAGCTGAAGAACTGGGAATTGACCACAAAACAGTTTTGGCGCATTTGAAAAAAACTAGGTAAACAAAAAAGCTCGATATTTGGGTACCTCACGAGCTAACTGAAAGAAACCTAATGAACCGTGTACTCATTTGTGAAGAAAAATGCGAAAAAACTTTTTGCCCAACCTACTATTATTAAAAATAAAGTGGATGTGCAGTCCATACACGCAACTGTTCGGCGATTTTGAAAGAATGTCTAATTGCCCTTAGATTATAAAAGGTCACAAATAACCACAACTAAAGCGTAAGTAGAAATAAGAAAAAATAGATGGAATGAGGAATGCATAGGCTGATTTTTCCAACGTCAGTTTGTAAATTGTTTTGTTTAGCTGAATAAAGTAATTATTTTTTATTTAGTCCTTATTACATAATACTGATGGTACTCGTAGTTGTTATCAGTATGCTTATCAGCTAGGTCAGCATATTATAATATGCAAATTGTTCAACAAGCCTCTTCAATTAGAAAATACTAGCAACAGGCATTTGCATAAATATGAGCCCTGAGTAAATCTGCCCTCAGTAAATAGGTTAATAATATTTGGTTTTCCAAACAGATAATACTTTCCTACATTAAGATTAACTAGAAAAAGAAAACAGTTTATATCATCTGCAATATCAGTTTATATTGTCACAAATACTCGTAGTTATGAATTAATAACGCATTCTTCGCTTCAAAAATTCCACACTGTTTAAGTTAAATAATGTTTATTAAAAAAATAGTACATGTAGTAAGTTCTGAGGCACTATCTCTTTGAATCCCGAACATTTTTGCAATACAAGTGTATTAGAACAACACCTTCTTTTTCAATCCCATGGTTAGAATGTGCAGAACGTACAATGATGTCGTCCGTAGTGGCGGATGCGTGGATGTATTCAATAACAGATTTTCCCAATACAAAAGAGATGGCTCTGAATTTCTTAAAACCGACCAGTCTTCGACTGTACACAAACAATATAGGATATTAAGAACACACAATCTTTGTTAACAAAATATGCAGTAACTAGAATTGTTTAACCCTCGTTGTAGATGTAAACTTAAATCATGATGTGGATGCTATTTAATGATTGCGGTCTAGTTATGATTTTTGGTTGTGGAATGTCTGTGATCTGTTTGCATACCTAATATAAATAAATAAATAAACAACTACATCAAGAACATATAGAGGGACGTGAATAGCACACCACATTGTGCAGGGGATGAAACAGTCGCACAGTTAATTTATGATAGCCGAACGAACAGTTGCACAGAATTTATGCGGTGGAACGTTGGCCAGACAGGAATGTATTCATTCCGTTTTTCAGGCGTTTCTAACAAATGTCTAATAGATATATTACAGCTTAAATTAGAATCAGTATGAATATTTCAAAAACAAACAGGTCAGAAACAACATATTCTATCACCATCTATAAGAAATATTCATTTATGTGGGACAAAATTAGAAAAAGTAAAATAAAGACAGCTGTTCTGTTCATTCTACGTTTATTAACTGTCGTATTTTATTAAGGTTTATTTACTTTCATTTCTTAACACAAACATTTACAATTGTTCGAATTTGATGCTATAACCTTATGAATCATTATGTATTACTCGTGTCAGCATCAGATTTTCTATACGAACATCAGTCATGCGCACGATATTAATACATCAATCAGTCGCCTGGTGGTTAAGACATATTATGCAATAAGCCTCCACGGAAAGTCGCGGGTAACGTCGTGGGCTATTGGGGTGAAAAGTTAGAGTCATATGCATGATGGATGTAAGAGAGTAAGGTGGCAACAACGAGTAGGTTAACATGTTTTTAACTCTACCACTCTAGCTTTATTTATATATTAATAGTTAGACTTTATATTTTTAGGGATATCTGTGACTGATCATTTCTACATCTGTGTTTATCTTCCACACATTTAAATATTTTCCCATTACTATAAGGGGGGTGAAGTTAACTCACCTCCTGCTTTTAAAAAATGTCTTTTACAATGTTGTGTGTACAAACGAATAATTAAGTAGGTAATCAGAAAAGTTTATTTTATTAGTGACTTCTTGGTTTATGTATGCATGCATAAATTTCGCTCAGTATGGAATTACTAATATTGACTGTACCCTGTTAGTATATAATTTTCTAAATGATGTTAGTGAAACCACAAATTATAAAAAAAACATATCATACGTCACAATAGGAGCCTAGTATTTTAAGTACTTACATGGTTTTCGACATATGCTCCTAACAAACTGAGTAGCTTGAATTATGAAGACAACCTCATACATGCAAGCACAATAGGGGGAAAATGTGTTGCATTGTATGTAAAAACGATTTGCAATAACACTGGTTTTAATTTGTATGCCTTTAATTAATTATATTGCAACATTTCATCCCCAATTTGCATTTTGCACTCATTGCTATCTTTATAATTACTTGGTACCCATACCCCATGCATGGGGCATTCACGTACTGTTAATAGCTCAAAATGCAGAACGTGTTTTGATTTTCAAAGATGGTCAAAATGTAGGCAAAGCTTAAAGTTAGGTCGGACTTTCCCAAGCATGGAGTCCAATTTCAGAAGCGCTTAATATGTTAATTTAAACATGTATCTACGACATCTTAATCAGAAGTTGTAGTACTGGAGATGAACATACAATGGCTGGAGAGTGGAGGTTTGGGTCTAGTGGTAACCATTAAATATCCCTGGACATTATTCCACACAGCGCCATCTAGCCCCAAAGTAAGCTAATTAAAGCTTGTGTTATGGGATACTAGACAACGGATAAACATACTTAAATACATTTTCTTTTGTAAATACATACTTATTATACATAGGAGACACCCAGACCAGTACAAACAGACATGTTCATGCACACAAATGTTTGTACTGTGCGGGGATCGAACCCGCGACCTCTGGTGTAGTAGCCAACTTCTTAACCATTACACCAAGTCGGTCGTCGAACCATTGTTCTTCCTGTCTCCTGTGCTCTCTAATGGATACCGCACAGGGAATTAAATTCACTGCTATCTTTGCATCTAATCTATTTCTTTTTAATACTATTTTAGTCATGTGCCTAGTAATGTTTATTCAAATGTCTTTAGTATAAGAATAACAGATGTGTTTTTACTGCCGTGCCTAATCCATAAAAACAAATTAATTCTAAGAACACCGTTTTAAACGAACGGTATTGCCGTTTAGAAATGGAGAGAGAAGAGAACGCACACTAGAAGGTGGACGAACGGCCTGGTAAAGGGCGCAAGATTATGATTCGAACATTCAAATTCGATTTTATTGCAAACTGCCTGCACTGAGAATTATCCCTTGCAGAGCAATACCGTGAACTTAGAGGTATCGCAATCGAGAAAGGGCCTGTTCGCAGAAGACAAATCAGTAAAAACTCACTGCTGAGTAAACTCAGATTCCTTATCAACAGTTTGTTAGGGCTATATAGTCGTAAAGACGACAGTAAATATGTCTAGACACTCGATGGGACTCTACCTTAACAATCCCGATCTCCTTTTTTTAATAATTTGCAAAGTTAGAATGTGGAGGTTCGACACGAAATCATGGGTTCTTTAATAACTTATTTATCTTATTATTTAAGTTCACAATTTATTTTGAGGTTTAATAAATAATGACAGAAATATGATTAAAAAAGTTGTACCTCTTTGTAATTGAATTGGTCAATTACATTATTATCTATAAATTACATTAATCATACTGCTTGATTTGCAGCTCGACTCGATTGCTAGTTGCGCGCTATTCGACCCAAATAGCAATAATCGCTTTCAAAATCGTGATTTTCACGCTATTGAAGTTAGTGAATAACCCGCCGCACTTGAATAACGTTCTTAATCGCTTTCCACTACATATATGCACTTGCTGGCGTGCTAGCATGGAACACGTAGCTGCCGATGACGCGTCGGATTGGCCAAACATTGTTACGACGGACACAATGCCGCCGGGCAGGCGTCGGTCACAATGAAGTGTTGCCCACGGGCTGCTATGCTTGTGACATATTGTTAGGTCATGTGAAGTTCGTTTCATGTCCATTCAAATTGCCGAACATGGTTACTTAGACAACTAAATGATTTTTAAAAATATTCAAACGAACAAAAAAAAAGAAGTGAAGCTCTCAATATATCCTAAATGGGGTTGTAAAAAGAAGTTGACTATTGCCGTCGTGGTAAACGGAATGCTTAAAAGTCCGTATTTTGTTAAGAGCAATAGAACTCAACGTGGTATTAGACGTTCTATCTTAGGAAGACCTTCTTACTATGCTTGTAGTTGTGACATGTAAAATAGTGTATAAACACACCGTGTTAATGTCACTAGTATCAATTTGTTCCCACTGACAGCTAGCACACTAGCGTATGTCATACTAGTATGTCAGTTTTTGCACTACTACAAGCATAGGTAAACGGTCTTCATAAAATAGACAGGCTATAGGTGATCTACCGCCGTCATTCGGATACTTGGTTGAATTAACACACAAAGGGGTTCTGGTCAGATGTGAACCTGAGACCTCACGAACTCAGAGCTCAAGCTTACCTTCACCTTTTTCAATTAATTCAATAAATAATAAAATTAATATGTTCCTAATTACTAACTTACTTAAAGGTTGCATGTTCTTATCTTCTCTAAAGGTGCTCCCTCACGTGAAGCATTCGCCTATAATGTAACGTTTCAGATTCGATTTTGAGCATTACATTACAGTACTGCCTCCCTGACTGATGAGCATTCGCCTGTAATGTAACGTTTTAGATTCGATTTTGAGCATTACATGACAGTACTGCCTCCCTGACTGATGAGCATTCGCCTGTAATGTAACGTTTTAGATTCGATTTGGAGCATTACATTACAGTACTGCCTCCCTGACTGATGAGCATTCGCCTGTAATGTAACGTTTTAGATTCGATTTTGAGCATTACATTACAGTACTGCCTCCCTGACTGATGAGCATTCGCCTGTAATGTAACGTTTTAGATTCGATTTTGAGCATTACATTACAGTACTGCCTCCCTGACTGATGAGCATTCGCCTGTAATGTAACGTTTTAGATTCGATTTTGAGCATTACATTACAGTACTGCCTCCCTGACTGATGAGCATTCGCCTGTAATGTAACGTTTTAGATTCGATTTTGAGCATTACATTACAGTACTGACTCCCTGACTGATGAGCATTCGCCTGTAATGTAACGTTTTAGATTCGATTTTGAGAATTACATTACAGTACTGCCTCCCTGACTGATGAGCATTCGCCTGTAATGTAACGTTTTAGATTCGATTTTGAGCATTACATTACAGTACTGCCTCTTTGACTAACGAGCATTCGCCTGTAATGTAACATTAGATTACGGCATGCTGCGCGTTTGCCACATGCTCAATTACAAATGATGCGTATTTATGTTACAATTGTATCAAAATAATACACTTTGTATCATCAAATTGCGCACGGTAATGCTCGCTGCTTTTCCCTCACCAAGGTATCTGTAACATAATAGTTAACGCACTGTAATTCTCGGTTTTCCTCCCTCACTGATGTATTGCTCGACTCTGTAACGTATGCTCCAATTGAGGTAACACCTTAATTTAATTTGAAAAAAACATTTTTATCAGTATCAATAGAATCGCTTCATTTACTTAGCTTCGCGATTCTATTGGTTCTTAACAAACACATTCCTCGCAACGCATCTTCGCACATCTCTGGAGGGAACGCACCCTTAGGTTAAATAAACGCAAATTGTTTTCATTGACACCTTCCCAAGAAAAATCGAATTGTAAAAAGCCATAATAGAACGAACATCACTTCACTCAGAACAATTGTAAAGGTGGCAAGGTTTCACGTGCAGCAGAGCGTACTTGAAAATATCAAATAACAGAAATATTCTCGGCTCTCGCATCATGCTGCCGATGCCCGGAGTATTCCCTCTATTGAATGCTTGACTTTCATCAAAAATATCTACGAATGAAATATTGAAGACATGTGAATAGCAAATTTTCACGTACTTTATTTGTGGTTTTGGATTGTGATTCGCGAGTGGGCTTAGCTTTTTGAATTGGTCCGAATTGCCATTGTGTCTACATTGAAAGGCTTTACTGTGACGGAAGCAAAGTGATAACCCAATGATGTACAATGCTTTTCTCATACCTTTTATAAGAATTTTATGCAATATTCAATTCATTCATAAAATTCAATAAGATTTGTATACATGACAGTCCACACAGAAAGTTCCGCGCTATTTGAATTTGGAATTTTCTTATACTTTTTCATTGAGGAGTTGTTGAAATCTTAGTGCAATGTAAACTATGAAATTCATGGAACCACCCAAAAGCCACTTTTGCCATCTCGAAGAAAACTTTGCAATGTAAGCAATCTCATGCCCCCTACAGTACCTAAGGAGGGCGGCTCTGCTGCTTGCAATCAGCCTAATGCAGCGTTGCCGTACCGCGATGCAGAGTAGGAAGCAGCTTCTAAATACAGACCTTCCAAAGCTTTCGGAACCGCTGCCCCACCACGTACCGTAAGGCGCTCCACTTCAAGGCTCCACGTAAAACCTTTTTATTTTTGCGTCAGGAAATGCATTTTGGGCATTCCCAAGGCTTGCCTTTCGGGACATCTGGGATATGTGGGACTTAGAACTCCTGGGAAAACAGAAAACCCTACCCACTAAAACCTGACGGTGGTCATCTTCGGCGCAGAATGGAAGGGACCCGGGATCCCCAACGAGGCCGCCTGGCCGCCAGCCTCGGGAGGAGCAAGCTCAACTCCAGTGCACGATAACACAGACCACTGTGTCCAAAGACACGCGTTACCGTCTTCCTGGGGATCGCAAACCGAAACACACGCAGGCCCCCCCGCGTGGGCTTTGCGACCCCAAGAGTCCTTTTAGTCGCCTCTTATGACAGGCAGGGATACCTTGGTAGTATTCTCTTTCCTTAACCTCAGGGAACAGCTGTTTTGGTAAAACCTACGCTAACTTGGTAAAAGTTAGTATAGGAGGGTGCCTAATTGTGAACCTACGTCTTGTCGTGGCGGTAGGACTCAGTACTGGTGAGGCCTGGGGCACCGGGAACTTAAGACAGCAGCCTTAATTTTCTAACAGCATTTCAGATGGAGACGGTGAATCGTGTCTTCGGAGATCGTGGTTTCTGTCGATCGTGGTTTTTGTCATCTTGCACGAAAATTGAGCTTGCCTTTCATTCCGTTTCGTGGCGAAGATTTAATAGGTCACTGTTTTTCAAAAGTTGGTATTTTGAATCAACTGGGATTAGTTCTTCTGACCCTAGGACTGTAAGAATACGTATCAGCATTGTCTGATGCAAAAAAAATCAATGGATCCATCGAATTATGAATTTCCATTTGTAAATTTGCGTCCTGATTTCATCGCGCTGTCCCCCAGCTCTATTTAAACATTCATGACACTTGGTGGTCGAAATTTACATGTTGCATGCGCGAAGTGGGGCATCGCGGCAGTTAATGTCAACTGTGCAATGTAGTTCAAAACTGTGCGGCAAATGTGCAGCTGACTAAGATCTAAAGCTGTCTTTCTCTAAAAGAAATGAAATGAAATATGACACTACATGGTTATTCACTAACTTTGATTCCGATTTTCACAGCGACGATTCTTTTTTGCGTACAAATAATGCCTAGTCTAACGAGCTGTCAATTAGCGAGCGTCTCACAATCGAGTCGTATTGCGAGTTAGAGAATCAGAAGGCCGATTTTAGGCGCTTAGCTAAAATGGCATTGGAATCCACAATATTTGACCATACTCTTCAATGATTGTAACAAAACAATTTTAGGAAGAGTACCTAACATCGTATAATCGACATGCTTGCTGGAGGGTTCTCTATAGAGTCAAGCAATACACGCTGGTAGTCTTAATATCACAAATAATAATTATATAAAATTGGGATCAAATAAATCGAACCCTGCCCTTTTAAAGGTTTCTTCGTTATTTTCATTGATTTGTAACGCTGAAACCTAAGAAACGGGGAGGCTCGTTTTTTAAACTTAAAGGTATATTTATAATTACAGTATAGCCGGATATATTTTCACCCATTCTTCATATTTTTATACTGACCAGTTTATATATGTTTTTCAATAATATCTGTAAATGCTTAAGTGGATTACCAATATTTCATTTCATTTTATAAGGCCAATGTTTATCTGCTTCTTTGAGCGTAAGCAATTATCCATCACTGCTACCACAGTGTAAATTTTTCAGTGTTCTGCAATACCGCATTGCATTATGTTGACCTGCAGAGGTATAAAAATGCTCGGATGCAGAATAAGAGATGTATTGCTGCAGTTCTAAAGTGCAATCTTAAAACTTCAGCCAATTCCGTTGTGCTAGTCTTTAAACTTAGGTAACATAAAAACCTCTCTTTTTCTCTCTGTCAGCAAACGAAGTCAAGCAAAAACAGATTTAGAACTGTCAAATAGAATACAGGTAACTTATTTTAGCATCTACGGACTACCTATAATATTTAACAGTGCATGTGATACCATCACGAAATTGAGGCGAAAATACTTTAGAAATTTAAAAACTATGGCGGGTTGTACTTTCTACTGTTTTGCACGCAGAATGTGTGTGTAACAATACGAGCTATGAAATACCCAATAAATTAAAACTAATATAATCACGCCTTTTTCTCAACGGGGTAGGCAGAAACCACATCTTTGCATCTCATTCCGACACATCTCCTGCAGTGCCAATCTCATAAATATTCATACATGCTCATTAAGGGTACTCTTCACCGGACCCTTTCTAAGAAAATCTTGAATTTGTCCGAAGTACGGTCGCCTAGGCCTTCTTCTTCTTTTGTCGGCTGACGACAGTTCTATGTATAAACCCGCGCCTTATAAATCTGTCTCGTAAATCGCCTTTCCATTATTTCCACATGAACAAACCACCTAATTGCGTTTTTTCAACCCTAGTTTTTTTTAATCTTTTAAACATTTCTCTCATTAGCGTCCAATTGAGAACTTAATGTGTAATTAAATCAATAAATATTTCAAAAATATAAATAAATAATGAAGTTTTAATTGCCAAATGTGTTTAACAAATGATAAAAATAAATGAGATAAAACAATTATGAACAAAAAACATTCTTATGCAAGTTATTTGGTAATAGTAATATTTTTTTATCTTTTGCAACTACATGGAGCAATAAATGATATGACTATGACTATGACTATAGGAGGGACCGGTGTCAGCGCATGCTGGGCTCAAGGGCTGCTTTTCACACTGGCCCTTATGGCAGGTCGGTAATGGAGGAAAAAGGTGCCAGGAAGAGTATAAGTTAAAAATTATTATATTAGTGTAAAATAATAAGTATTTTGTAGTAAGGTGTAAATACTTATGCGGTAAGTACATAGTAAATAGTTTATTCCGTTAGCATTTTCTAGAACGCTTCTAAACGTTGGAACTGCCATGCAAAAAAAATGTTATATTACAACTTTGGGCTATGTGGCGAATGCGGTCATAAAATAGGAGACATTTTCTATGGCAACTTACAATTGGTAACGTCTAGATATTCATATATGCCCTATTATGTAAACAAAGATCACACCCTAGCAAAATCACGAATTTCCGCACTGATCACACACTAAGGTCGCACATTTAACGTCTTGCGTTGTAAAAAAGAAACATAAAACATGAAATTCATGCAAAACTGTAAAAATTAAGCATTTTGATACAATCATTTTGTCAAAAACGAAAAAACGAAATAATTATGAAATCCGTCTAACAGCAATTCGACAACTTTTTCTCTTAAATAAAATAGGCTGTCTTTGGGCCGTAGTGAAGGATCGTTGCATGAATCAAAATCAGAATCATTCATTTCGATTGAAAGTCATACAAATACAATGCTGTTGATTTACGGTTCCTACTGTCGTCCTACTGTGGTTCCTACTGTGTCAAGTATTAAAGAATATTAAGTCAAAATTATTTTATAATTTAAAGTTCTTATACGATATGTAACAAAAAATATCCATGAGGGTGTCATTACTAGCTATCGAGATTAGGTTCTATTTATGTTAAAATTTTAGTTAAATGTAGGAAAAAATATATATCCTACGAAAAATGTCCCATCCAAAGACGTCACATGGGATATCGTATCGATACCCATGGTCGTGATCGTGAACGTATATACAAGTGATTTAATTGAAAAGAATACAATACTCAAAGCGGCAGCGACCGGCGAAGCGCCCAAAAGCATGCTAGTTTCTAATTTTATGCCTTACCAATGTTGTCTCTCTACTATTGTGCTTCGGACCCTGTGCATTATAGTTATTCTGCTTTTTGAGTTTTTGCGTTTCAATACCAAACAAGTTCAGGCTTCACTATATTATGCTTTTTGGAAATAGCCACTCATTATGAAACTCGTGACCATTAGAAAAATCTGAAATATGGAATATGATATTATGACAATAAACATTATGCTTAGGATTAGTGCGCGTTTGTGAAGACTTGGTAGGAATAGGTGTAAAGGTCTTTTTTTAAAGTTTTTCATATATAACTCGTGAACGGTGGCTCTTAGCAAAAAAAACTTTTATTTAAGTAATCTACATAAAATTTTCTACAAAAAAGGTTCTATTCACTTTATCTCCGGGATCAATATTTAGTGAGATATTAAGGAATGAAGATGGACAATAATAAAATAAACTTATGTATTAAAACAATTTTAACTATCTTCTAAATCTAAAATATCATCATCAACATCATCGTCGATGGTATTTTCGATGGGGGCTCCGTTAAGCATGGGGGTACATGAGCTGGACACTGACACTGGAGCAGGCGATGCCTCCTTTCCGGCAGCCGCATCCCGCCCCACACTCCAAATGTCTGAGATTTTTTGGGTCAGTTCTGGTGTAGCCGTGAACAGCTTGGCAATTACGACTTTTCTTTTTCCGTAGATCGCAGAGGTGTGGTTGAGTCGCATTCGGAGAAGCTGTGGAGGAGGAGAATTGTCTTGGCGAATTGAAACTGATGAAGTTGTCGCACTGAGAACCATTTGGTCTCCACCTTTCCACGACCTGGTTTCTTATAGAACACGTTGATATTTGGTGGAGACAATCCCAGTAGGAGGACTTTCAAATCGACATCCTCTGCAACTTTTCTGCTTCAATATGTCGTTAAATATTAATCCCAGCGAGAAAGTGTATAGAACCTTTTTTTAGGAAAATGTATGTAGATTTTTTGCTATGAGCCACCGTTTACAAGTTGTTTAAGAAAAACTTTAAAAAAGTACCTTTTGACACCCTCACCCTCCCCATCCATCAGTACTTTGAGTATGTTGCTTCAGACACACTATCTACATTTGTGCCAAAATTGGCTTTTACCCGAATTATTTCCCCTAATTGGCAGTTTTTCGTCTTCGTTGACTGGGATACTGTGCACTGTGTGTGTACATACATTGTTTTGTAGTAATGTTAAACTGCTTTTAGTTTTAAAAAAGAAAATTCAAAACTACCTTGGCATTTTGCTACGTGATCGACATCCTTAGGTATTTTAGAAATAAAAAATAAACAAAAACAAGACCTCTATATATTATGATCGACATTGTCGACACTGATGCAAGTAAATCTATTCCACAATACTTGTCATTGATGTAGTTTAGAGTGTAAATATTTTTTTTTATATTCGTACCATGCAAGATATCAGCCAAGTTGAAAAGCAAGTAACAGCTAATACTACTACCCAGTTGTGAGTTTTTTTTTTCCTTTTTTTTTGGTTTATAGTAAAAAAATCTAATTTTTATCTGTATTAAATATCAGAAAATGAATACACGAATCAAGGAAATCTCTAATTGTAATTCTCCTAATTATTTCTTTAAACAGCTGCCTCCAAAATGTTCTCTTAACCTGTCATGCTTGCATTTTAATATTAGGTCACTTATTAAAAAATTTGCGAAACTACAACAACTTATTCACAATTGTACCTGTCCACTTGATATAGTGGTGTTAACAGAAGTAAATATCACGAATAACATAGTCCACTTGTTTGACCTACCGGGCTATAATCTGTACTCACAACTACGAATAAATAAAAAAGGGGGTGGTATCATTATCTACGTGCGTAACCATTTAAAGTTTACTAACAGTCAACACAAAACTAAAACGTTCGAAAGTATCTCGGGAACTGTAAAACTTAATTCAAAATATAATATAGTCTTGTGTGCAGTTAATAGGCCGCCCTCGTCAAATAAAAACCTGTTTGTTACAGAGCTGGGTAATTTAATTTCTAAGTTTGAGTTAAGACAGAACTTCCTATTAATTGGTGATACAAACGTTGATCTGAAAACTATCTCGTCATACAAAGACGCATATGTGGGAGCACTCAGCGAACGCGGATTGATGTGCGGAATATCACAGTATACGAGAATTGAAACTAGACAGAATGTTGTCACCAAATCTTGCATAGATCACATTTTTGCTCGCGTCCCCACGTTACATCCGTACTCGGCGGTGCTCGATGTAGTACTAGCGGATCATCACGGTGTTATGTTCGCGTGCATTGAATTTGCACCTACGATGGATCCCAGGCGTATACAGGGTGACAAGCGGTGTTTGGTTAACTATGAGATCCTTCATAAGGAACTTAAAAGTATAGAATGGTCAAAGTCAAAACACCTAAAATCCCCAAACGATATTTATTATTTCATATGGAACTCATTACAGAACGCGAGGAACTCTTCCATGAATACTCGTAACTGTAAGCTGGCCGATGCGGCTGCTAAAAGGCCAAGATTTAACTGGATTGATGATAATATCAATCATCTCTGTAATAAAAAAAACAAACTATATCGCGACTGGAAAAACAGTTCAAATGATGCAAAGTTAAGATTAAAATATGTTAAAATACGTAATAAAGTACATAAAGTTCTAGAAGCCAAAAGAAATTCATATTATCTGAAGGAAATTAACAATAATTTTAAAAATATAAAAAAAGTTTATGAAATTGTTAACCAAATGCTGGGAAGAGTAACTCTGTCCATCGATGCTGCTATTCTTAAAGCGTTTAGTGCACAAGGACTTACTTCTAAAGCTATAGCTGATAACTTTGCAAATTGCTTTGACAAAGCAGTTAAAAATATTATTCCTAATTGTAAGATTAAATTAATCAACCAAAATCATACATGTACACCCTTGGATTCAAGCATACTGTTTCAAAAAACGACACCCAGCAGTGTTCATAAAATCATTAAAAACCTTAATTCAAGAAAAGCAGCAGGCCCTGACAATGTATCCGTTTCTGACATTAAACTGATAGGTTAATGTCAGAAAGGATACATATTAACATGTTAAACTGATAGGATACATATCGCCAACTATTGCTGACTTAATTAATCAGAGTATTCAAACTGGCTTGTATCCAGACAAACTTAAAGTAGGATGTGTCAGACCTGTACATAAGAAAGGAAAACGTGATGAATATGTAAATTATCGACCGATCACGTTACTCTCTACGATTGATAAAATTGTGGAAAAATTTGTAAGTGAGCAAATACATACTTTTTATAGTAAGCATTCAGTCATTAATCAGTTGCAATTTGGTTTTCAGTCGGGTAAGAGTACAGCACATCTTTTGTCTAAATTCACAGATGAAGTCAATAGTCATCTTAACGAACAAAGGCAGGTGTTAGTTTTATTTATTGACTTTTCGCGCGCGTTCGATACTCTGGTGCATGGTCAGCTTATAGACAGATTAAGCAATTGTGGAGTACGTGGCCCATTGTTAAGTTGGTGCGAAAACTACCTAAAGAATCGAACATTTACTGTAAAGATCGATAACACCGTAAGTGAATTAGTAGCAGTGACGGAGGGAACGGCTCAAGGCTCGGTACTAGGACCCTTGCATTTTTTGTCTTACGTCAATGACATGAAAAACTGTGTTGTTCACAGTACTTGCTACCAGTTTGCAGATGACACTTGTCTCGTGATTGGTAATAAAAACCCACAAGCTGCCCGTGATCTTCTGCAGACTGATTTTGATTCTTTAACTAAATGGTGTCATGATGCGGGGTTAGTCATAAATATCAGTAAAACTAAACTATTAGTTATAAAGTCGCCCTATGTCAAGTATTTACCAGTTAAAAATATTGTGGCGCACGAGCACAGCTGCTTACATGCTAACAGCGTATGTTGCTGCCCGGGAATAGAGATGGTAGACAGACAAACATATCTAGGATTGATAATTGGATTTTAATTGGAGCTTTCATATTGAGCGCGTTTGCAATAAATTGAGACAATTTATATTCAGATCAATCTAGCTTATATTACCATTCTCAACAGTCGTATACCGTTCAAGGTTAAATTGATATTATATTATGCACTAGCTGAAACATATGTTAAATACGGGCTCAGTAGCTATGGACGAACCTATAAAACATATCTTGACCAGATTAATAATTTACAGTTAAGAATACTTAAAACTATTGTTTCAAATAATATTAAAAACAAATTCCATAGTGATATCTGTAGTCTTTTCAAGCACTGTAAAACCATACCGATACACATGCAAGTTCAGTATTCGATTCTGAAAGAGCAATTCTTCAACGAATCCCTAAAAACATACACACATCAAAAGTGTCTAGGGATCAAGCATTTTTATGCGGGTTTCTTGAGATTGAGATGTGGCTTTGTAATAAATTTATGATTTTATAAATTTATATGGATCCTTTTTGGTGCATTTCATAATTTGAAACAGGAACTGTCAATCAAATTCGAGTAAAAGATGAAAATCAGCTGTCAATATTTTCCCTATAAAAACATACAACGCATTGAAGACATTATTAGTGCTACTGTTTCCCTACTACTGATTAAAACCAACGTTATTATGGAGCGGCGACGTCATTTAAGCAGGGAAGAAATGCTCAGAGCCGTGGGAATGATAGAAGCTGGTTCCCGGCAACGTACTGTGGCTTTAGCTCTGAATACAAGTCAGAGTGTTATCAGTCGACTTTGGACACGTTACCGAAGCACTGGTACCGTGGCTGAGCGCCATGGAGGACGGTATCGCTGCACCACACGGAGACAAGACCGATACATTCAAATCACAACTCGAAGAGCTCCAACAATAACCGCCATGATGTTAGCCGTGAGGCTTCATCACTCTTCAGGGAACTTAATTAGCGACCAAACAGTCAGAAACCGCTTGCATGAAGTGAACCTTCATTCCCGAAGACCGCTAAGGGTACCACCTATAGCAATGCACAATCGTAGGATTCCATATCAATGGGCTCTTGAACACAGAAATTGGGCAGAAGAACAATGGCGTTTCGTGTGCTTTTCTGATGAGTCTCGTTTTGGTATGAGACCGGATACAAGACGTATACGACACTGGAGAACCCCTGGACGCCAACAGCGATTAAAATCCTGCCAGGAAGTCCATCCTTATAGTGGTGGAACCATCATGGTATGGGCGGGTATTTGGATCGGCGAAAGAACTGAGTTGATTTGGATCAGAGGCAACCTCAACGCTCAAATTTATGCTGAGACGATTGTATCAGACGTCATCGTTCCTCTACAAGTGCAAATCGGTCCCTTATTTCAGTTAATGCATGTTAATGCATGATAATGCACGACCGCACACCGCAAGAGTTGTAAGACAGACTCTCGCCGCAGCTAAAATCAATGTTCTGCCCTGGCCTGCTCAGTCGCCAGACTTGAACCCGATTGAGCATGCATGGGATATGCTACAGAGAAGAGCTCTGCCGAATATGGAGGGTATCCAGTCGCAAAAAGACCTTTTTTTGTTGTTGCAACGTACATGGGCGGCCATTCCACAGCGTGATTTGGATGAACTCATTTTGAGTATGCCAAACCGATGTTCTTGTGTTGTTAGTGTTCGCGGTAGAAACACGGATTATTAATTGTTTAAGTTACCCAATAAATTTTTAAAGAAAACTGTTATTTCAGTCTTTTTTTCGAACTTTAATGTTAGTGGTTCAAATGTCAAAAATCCCTTTATTAGGAAAATGGCAAATTTCTTTATTAATGCAAAGGTGACTTGGTTTATCGTTACTGTAGACAAACGAAAACACTTTATTTGATGAATCCTTAAAGAAATTTTTAATTAATATCAATCAGGAGAAAAGTTATTGCAAAAATATATGTTGATCCCTAGACACTTTTGATGTGTGTATATCAGACACCCTGTATGCACTAGGGCCATTTCTAGGAACCGGCTTTTTCAACCGCGCGCAAACAATGCCTATGGTGAGCGGACAACTAGCTACCTTGTGCCTCGCTTTATCAATAACTTGCCGTCTGAATTAGTGGGCGGTATAACGGAAAAAAATATTAATTGTAAAATGAAATGTTATTACTTTAATTTAAATTGGTGAGTTTGGTGACTGGCGATTCTGTATGATTGTTCATATATGTAATTTTTGTATTGCCTATAGCAAAAGGTATACCTACCTATTTCTATTGCCTTTAACAGAATACCTATGTAAGTACCTAGTTTTATTAAATGGTAAACTCACGATGTTTCGCAAGTGTAAACCTTAGTGGTTTTTTAGAAACTATCACTATGCGAATGTATGCAACTATTTTTATTTGGTAAATAAAAGAAAAAAAAAAAGTAATTTAAAGTGTCAAAGACTAGTAACTTAAAAGATCTGGACCCTTTAAAGGCAAAAGCAGCATAGGTCCCCCGCTGGCAAGGGGGAAGGACAAACTGACAATTGCGCACAATACCGTGGATGCAGGTCAACTGCAAAAGTGTTACAACTGCAAACATCGGTGTTTTATCGCAAGAAAAAAAATACAACCACTATAAAACGAAAATACAATCAACGAAACAACAGTATAAATAAATCATCACTACTAGGCAGATGGTCTCGTTTCCAAAAACAAAATGACCCTCATGCAGCCTGCGCCAGAGCGAGGTTGATAGGCTCAGACGCTGATTATCAGCAGATATTTATGCTGATATTTACGTTGTATTTATTTGTCAGGTCGCGCAATCTATCATACCATGAAATGTTTTACTAAAGTTTAAAACAACAACCGCCCGCTTAAATTGACCGAAAGCAAATATTAAATTTCGAGAATGAGGTCGACTGATAAAAGGATTAGTTTTAAATGTTTTCATCGAGTCGACGATTACATTTGCATATTTCGTTCACGTAATGAGCAATCATTTAGTTAAATATGACTGGTAAAGTATGAGTTTTAAAATAATAAATCACAATCATTACCACAAAAAAGTAGAGATTCAGAAATTTTACTAATCATTTTAATTTATTCATCGCTTGTTGTGTACCAGATGTTACTACGCGTTTGAATAAATAGACTTCGTTACAAATGATTTAGATGACACATTAAACGTCTGATCTGAGAGAAATACCACAAATTAATATTCTCATACCGAGAGACAAAAGAGAGCAGGCGGACTCTTTCTCAAGTGATCATTAATCAATGCTTTGGCAGTTTAACTTTTGATCGATAATTGGTTTGGTTATAGACATTTATTAGGGTAGATTGCGGCCCAATAATTTAAAGACGATTAAATGTCTCCAAGCATTACATCTCTCGGGTGTTAAGTTGGCAAAATTGCTTCGATTGTAGTTTCTCACTCGTCCGCTGTGTAATTAAACTGTTTGCACATTAGAGTGTATTTGCCTAACCCAATTACGGTTGCATTGTATTATTTAATTTATGTTTTTTTGTCTATCTGTTCATGATAGAGAGAGGGATTTTTAGGATATACTCGTACCTTCTGACCCGGATTGCCCTAGGGTTAACCACACGAACGTAGAAGAAGAATATACTTTGAAAAAAGATAAAGTTTATGAAGCATTTCATTTTGTGTATATATTAAAAACACTTAGATAAAAACTAAAAAAAATATAACGAAACAAAAAACATGAACATCAGAAAACAATACATGTATGACATTTGTATCTTTATCTGAAGAACGCTTAGTAAGATTAACAAAAAAAAAACAACTTAAAAAAAAACTATTCCAAAACAAAGCACTAAAAAGTAAAGAAATAATTGCGTATTCTTCTTAAACTTATACGATAATATAATGTAGGTACAATAATTGTTGTTGGAGTCGGTGTCAGCCAAGGAAACACTACAATATACCTAGCAATATACCTATTTCTTACATAAGTATCACGTTTACGTATGTATGTAGGTAGTTACAAACCTACGTTGGCTGGCACCGACTCCAACAATAACAATAATTGTACCTACATTATATTATCGTATAAGTTTAAGAAGAATACGCAATTTTTTCTTTACTTTTTAGTGCTTTGTTTGGGAATAGTTTTTTTTGAAGTTGGTTATTTTTTGTTAAAATTTTTGTTTATTTCTTGATTTTTAGTGAATAGCCCTTATTTATTTTAGACATTGAAAAAGTTTAAAATTAAAGAGTTCCGTTACTTTGTCGTGGATCCCATAATCAGAACCTAACCAAACTCTCATCAAACTACCCTTGAAGTATATCCTTTCCAATAATTAAACGGTTATGGAGTTTGAACCTTCCATCATCAGTTCACTTAAATAACCTTATAGAATATGATTGTCGGTCTTGACGTACCTATAATATTTAAAGAGTTATCCTCCAACTACTAATCGTTAAGGAGTTTTCCCTTCATCACCAGCTCATCAACATGAGATGTTGACTTAAAAAAAAGATAATTGCTTAGCTCCCATATTAAAACTATAATATTGCAACCCGAAAAATATTTAGTATTGGGTAGTTCCGGAGGCCATCAGTGGTCTTCATCAGCAGTTCCACTTCACCAAATGGTACTTTTCGAGAGCAACTGCATGAGTTACTATCAAAAATACCTAAATCGTTATAGGTGTGCCTATAATATTTGAAGAGTTCGCTTGATTTTTTCTGGATCCCATCATCCTATCCTGATATGCTGACAATGGGACCACCTCAGGAATATACCCTTTCGAATAAAAAAAGAATTTTGAAAATCGGTCCACAATTGACAGAGATATCGGTGAACATACATAAAAAATATATAAACATACAGTGGAACATAGAACCTCCTCCTTTTTTGAATTCGGTTAAAAATACATACCAACTTATCGTTTACTAAACGAAAAAAGGTTGCCAACCGCAGCACGCGGCCGGCTAGCTTACTTGTCGTACCCAAGATTCGCACACTTAGTTTAGTAGAACAAGCAAAATCTGCGTAAATGAGCATTATTTGTCCCATAATCACTAGATGGCGCTGTTTCGCATTATTTCTTCGATATCAAAACTTATAATTAATTTATCATTACAAGAAAGATTCTCAACACTTGATTTTATTTGAGTGTTAAACTTCTATTCAGTACTGATTTTCAAATAAACTCAAATAAAATACGTGTAAAACTTATTTACTGTCGGCCATTTTTAAACTAGACGCACAGCTTGACGTTAACAACCAAACAACATTTTCCGTTTGTTTCTTAGACGCTAAAGTGTTCCTCCGTATTTTTGGTTGCTTTTAGTGATAGTAAACTACGCCCTCGCTACTCTTGGACTCCGATAACCTGCGCTTTTCGTTTGACTAATGCATTTCCTACTGGAGCTTCATCTGACTTGGGATTTGGTTACTGGCGAAAATATCTGATAAAGCTGATCAAGTGTTGTGTTATAAGTAAATAAGTTGTTAAAGGACTGTTCACAAGATTTCGATACAAATGACCTCAACCAAAAAGCGTCGCGGGAATATTATTTGAAAAGGTAAAACTAAATTTTCAAATTAAAGGGTTATTTTTTATTTTACCTGATCAACTCTTGACCATTTTCATACATCGTGTTTTAAATGGTTTACGTGTTTAAAACATGGTGTAATGAAAGCAAAATATCGAGATTAAGTCTCCTATACCTAATCTACTATAGAGCAGTACCTACAGTGTAGCTATGGTTATCTTTTTATATAACATAGTAAACGCTTGATGTCGCTTTGATCGCAAACCGGGACTGACATCTATATACCAGTCTATAGATAACATTTCATCTATGGCACAAACTATGGCAAAACAATATCGACTTATGCGGGAGCACATCTTTATAATAAAATACTCGTTCAAAGTGTATTCAAGAAGCAAACTGGCCGAATTCCCAATCTCAAACGACACATTCTAAAAATGCAATGTTATTGCGTTGGACGGTTCAATTATTGTGTATGTGTATTTAATATACTTATTAATTTAAATTTTGTTTGATTTTTTACTGTTTGCTTTTGTTTTTTTACGAACGAAATACGATCATGAATCATAATTTATTTAAGCCATAAGATAAGATAAATATACTCTATTGTACAACTACAAAGAAAATAATTACAACAGTGCTTTAAAACGAATAAAAACTTAGTCTAGTACAATTTAGGCGGCCGCCTATCGCTAGGAAGCGATCTCTTCCAGGCAACCCACGTGAAAGGAATTTACTATTAAAATAAGAGTAATGGGTAAGGTAATGAGAGATCATAGGATAAATTAAAACATATTGTATGAGTACTCCCATACACAGGTCGTGAATTTATAATGGATAATAATAGTATAATATAAACATATAACATACGTGTTAGAGATAAATATCAACATACACAAAGAAATAGTAATAAGGAGAACAAAAATATTTGGTTTGGCTTATCCACGCACTAGATAACTAAAATACAGGTTACAGAGAAAGGAAATATGCTTCTACTCGGGACTTGAAAGTATGTAAGGATTGGGATTGCCTGATAAGTGACGGTAACAAGTTCCACAAGCGAATAGACTGGATAGTGAAGGAATGAGAATAGTAACTAGATGAATGAGAGGGAAAAACTAGAAGGAGTTTCCGGCTTGAACGCATATCATCAGACCTGGCAGACTCCTGAAAAAGAAACAGCTCCTTGAGATACGGAGGAGACCGGGGATCAATCAAAACAGAGTACAGTAAAGAGAGAATATGAAGATCTCTTCAGCGACGAATTGGAAGCCAATTTAATTGGGCGCGGAATTCTGACACATGATCATACTTCCTCTAGGCCAAAGATGATGCGGATACAGAAATTTTGAAGCCGTTCAAGCTTATTTAGATAATTCTGAGTAATGTCAAGATAGCAGCAGTCGGCATAATCCAGAATGGGCAAAAGCAGAGCCTGTACGAGAGAAATTTTTGTGGGTATCGGCAAAAAATTGCGCAATCTGCTAAGTGCACCTGCAGATGCAAACACCTTTCTGCCAACCTCGCCAATTTGCTTACCCCAATCAAGTGAGCCGTCAATGAGTATCCCCAGGTTCCTAACAATATTACTGTAGGGTACTACGATTCCATCAAAAACTAATTGTGGCAAAGTATTAAAATCAACTCTGGATAACAACCATGAGCTACCTGGTCTACGACAATGGCCTGCGTTTTGGTAGGATTAACTTTAAGACCAAAAGTCTCACTCCAGTCCAGGATACGGGACAGATCTTCGTTCACAGCTTGTACAGTTTGATGCAGATAGTCAAGGCTGCCCTGAGAATATATTTGAAGATCGTCTGCATATAGGTGGTAAGAAGAAAAGAGATGTCATTGATTGATGATTGATGAGTAAGCCATGTTCTCATGTGAGTGACTTATGTCTTAAGTGGGAATAATTATCTTTAATTCTAAACCTAAGCTTTTGTGCTTTTGATTTATGTTATAATATTTGCATACCACTGTTTCTATAGAATTGTGTCTCTCGCAAATAGGAAATATAAGGTGACTTTTAAAGTTGCACAAGTTGTCAAAATAAAAAAGGTAACCAAACGATAAAAGAACCTTTGAGAAAAAGTTTTTCTGAATTATACAAAGGAAAAAAGTCTGAAATAATTCGTGTTACCCTTTACAAAAACTTTCTATCACTTTGTTGCACAAGTTAGAAGTTAAGAAGGAAAACGGATTTCTAAGAGACTTATTAATCTCACAATGGGTTATAATAAGTTTATCATCATCACTATTCGCAGCTATAACACGTCCGCTGCTGAACATAGATCTCCCCCATGGATTTTGAAAGTGACCTTCCTAGATCCATCAGAAGCATGCCACTCTTATCAGGTCTCACTTGGCGGGTATGGTGCTTATCTCACGTTGCGTTTGCCTTTAGAGCTCTGCAATCAGTGACTACTACTGCCCCAATGGCCACCAGTTCTTCACGCTATGCCCTACGTCTACTACGTCGGTCGATTTATGCCTTCCTGAAGTTTGCAAAAAATCTGGCAGGATAGAAATATCTCCAATAGCACGAAAATGCGATTGCGGCGAGATGCGTACCTTAGCCATCCCTATTTCTTTACGGCTTAGAACCCTGGATACTTCGTGCATCTGAACGAAAGAAGATGGACGCTTTCGAAATGTGGTGTTAGCGACTCTTGTTACGGATCCCATTGACTGCAAAGAGGACCAATAAGTCGATTTTCGACCAGCTTAATATAGAAACAAGGCTATCCACCTTGTGCTCCCAAAAAATGCTTAAATATTTTGGTCACGTGGCTGGCCCCAAAAATCTGAAGAAGCTTTTAATGCTAGGCAGAGTGGAAGGAAAAAGGTCCCGTGGTAGAGCACCCCATCGCTGGTCTGACCAAATAAAATCGGTGCTAAAAATGTCAATCACCACTACTCTCCGAAAAGCTAAAGACCGAGACTAGTGGAGAAGCCTAGTTAAAACCGCCACAAGCATACGAAAGAAGTAGTTAGGCACGACCTTCATATGCTAAAGAAGACGACAGAAGAAGAAGAAGAAGAAGTTTTCCCACTGCGATACGATATGGGATTCTTTAACGAGGCACCTTGAAAGGCAGGCAACGCACTAGTGACCATGGGTCATTAGTATGAGCGGCGATGACCAGTCTCCACTATATAACCTTCAGGTGGCTCGCCTGCCCTTCCACCCGACGTTTGCACTGGTGCACACATATGGCAATTTCGGTAGAGAACCGTAATTTTTATAAGACAGTAGCACTCGCAGAAATTGTAGCTTTTTATAGGTGTGTGAAAAAATTAACTCTGTAAAAATCTTTAAAGTTTATTCAATACAAACGAAGAAACATGCAAAAAATCTAACCTTATCTCTTCATAATAATAAACAGAAATATTAGTATTAGCTAGGTAACTTATATTCAATAAATCGCAGCTGATGACCTTCACACATTATTCCGTAATACATTTCCTGCACCGTAAACTAATTTAATCAAATTACGCTGCAGTTACGCTAACGCGTGCACCCGAGATTTACGTCATTAGCGAACTATAACCACACCCTAGAGATATACTTACACGTGAAAATTAATGCGGATTAACTCCCAGGTAGAATCAATATTAAAATTTGACCTAGAAAAGGTTTAAGCAAATACCACAGGAACTTATACTTTTCCTTTAAGTAAAATTCCTTGTTAGATAGACTGGAGAACAGTTATATTAACAATTTTAACATTCTTTGTATTCTAGTTATATAAACAAAAATCATAAAAAAAGAAAGCATATGAATCCAATACACTGAGAAAAAAAAATGGTGTATGCGTTCAATGCATGTTTGATAAATTAATATTCCTCACTGACCTATTTTCAGACGTCGATGAATTGTGATCGTAGAGACTTTCGTGTACTGTCAACTCAATTTGCTATACTCTACTATAATAATTGACAAATATTTGACACTATTAACTACTATTAACTTTTCCATTTATAATGGTCGTTGGAGGTACCTTTATTGTCCTTTTTTTGAGAACCTTTGAATACCAACATCTCAATTGTGTTAAAAAATCATACACATAAGTACATGCAAAAATAAAGATTCGTACTATAATGTTATGCAAATAAGTTTTAAAGCAAAAGTTCTCTGCGCTTCTAATTGTACTGGATCCGTACACCAAACTGTGTATTTTTATATAAAAAGCAAAAAAATTGCATTGAATCGCAGCATTGTAGTTGGCTGTTTTATACTGATTCGTTATTATAATTATGCATGATACACAGCTTCAGTTTACTTCCAGTGGAATAAACCGAATACAATTCATTAAAATGGACATTTTAACATTATCTGACATCACGGAAATGTTCGCAGCTTTTAACACCGTCGAATTATTTTGAAATTTGTGCCGAGAGTTGTAATTTTATCGCAGATAAACTTTCAATTTGATTAGACTTTAGAGATCGGCCAGATAGTTAAACCTTTATGGCCCGATTTTTCAATTCTTAGTTTATTCCTTAGATAGCTAACTGAAGTATAAAATTAACTGGCTGTTTATCTAGCGAATAAATATTTTAAATTTTTCAATCGTCTTTTAACCAAAGAATAGCTATCTAACGTACTTATATAGCTAACTTCACACTGATTATCCACAAGCGAGATGCACTTATACAATCACTGCAATGTTAGAATGGAACAAGACAAAAGTTGATGCTTGACAAATTGACGTATAAGAAAACTTTTTTGTTGCCTAAAGTTGTGGCAAAGAGTATGTTTGCTTCGTGTTTAGGGCAAAATCTTTTTCAAAACTACTTTTCATCCCATGTACTAAAATGTAAGGTCTCTCTTTTACAACTCGATCTTCTCTATTGGGCTCTGCGTTTGTATAGTTAAGTAACTGCCTTTGCTCTAAAATCGTTGCGTCGTCGTTTGGTCAAAAATATCCATTAGAATGTGTGTGCTTATCAAGCAAAATGAAAAAAATCTCAAATGACACACCACATAACTTCAAAATGTCAAAGAAAACGCATAGATAAAATCTTATCCAGCCCCTTAAGAAGCAGACAAACTATATAATATTCCTCAGTTAGCGGCAAAATTAAAATCTTGTTGACCTTCTAATAAACTTTATTCTACAGATAAATTTCCTAATTTTGGTTATTTTGGTAGGTATTGATTGAGTTATTTTGGTAGGTATTGATCCCAGCTATCACCCTCTGCAGTATGTCGTACTATTTCCTGGACACCCTGTATATTATAACAAAATATATTTAAATATTACTAGTACAAAAACATAGACAATTACTAAGAAATTAAATACACTATCATTTTATGAGACACTTCTGATTATCTTCTATCTTTTTTGGAGATCATTAAGCAGCTACAAAATATGTTTTATGTAGCTCTGTGTTACAACAAAATAACATAAATATACATTACCTAGGCGATTGATTTCATCTTGCAAATCTTTTGCGTTTTTTTTCTAACTTGTAATTAGATTTAAACATAATGTTTCCGATCTACGTTTAGCAAATTAAAGAATAATGAAATAAATCCTATGGATAATCTTCACTCTACAGTGGGATTCCAATCACCAGTAACATCAACGTACGTTCATATTTTTTGAAGCATTAAAACGCAGCCGATTCTGTGTGAACTATTAATCCAGTGTCCCCCAAAAAATCCTTCATTTTAATGGCCATTTGACTTGTGAAGGCGCTTAACCCGTGTTTGCTTGTTAGCCATTTGACTCACTTGTTCTTTCCAGCGAGTAAGAATTTTCCGACAAACGGTTATGACGAGCGTTTGGTCACTTTTCGATAACCAATTTGTGGATTTCACTGGTTTTTCTGGGAAAGCTCATGACTGTTTATTTTATAGGTAAGTAAGATTAGATTACCCTCAAACATGGTTATCAGTTAGACAAGCAAGGTTTTCCTTTAAGTTATGGTGAACAGAAATTACGAAAGTAATAACAGTAACTTAAGCATTATTAAGACATGTTTTAACATCAGAAATTCTTAGGTTTTAATGAAAAAGGTAAATGTAAAGCAAAATATTATAATAAATAGGTAAGGTAAATAACATTAGGGATAACAGCTTTCAACAAGTGTAAAATTACGTCCGCACACGTGTAAAATACTTAAGATACTTGCATATTCGACTAGGTCTTTCCTGTGGAAATTACTCGACGCTCACGTACGTGTTACCAAAATTAAGTTATAAATTAGTTTAAAAACTACCATTTGTACTATATAAGCCTCTACATAATGATTATTGAACGTGATGCAAATTCCCTTTTTTGTTGATTTTTTTCTGATATTTAATTATTTCACTCATGTTTTTTGAATTTAATGCTGAAAAATATAGTTAAACCCTAAAAAAATTTTTTGTTTGTTAAAAAGTACCATACATTGGATATAGATTTATTGTGACAACGAATATCATGGGCACACTAAGAAATTACGCTACGAAATTTCGATGCAGTTCAATTCATGGAAGGAGCCGAGACATACACTAATTTGGCCATATATCATTTTTATCCAAGTTACGGAAAAAGTATAATTTACACCTCATACCGGTTTCGTCTGCCACATAAACACTGAAGTCAGATAAATCAAACTGATTGTTACAAGATCCGTATCGAGTATCGCGTGTTGCGGGGACGGTGGCGTGAAATAACGACGGAAAAATACAGATTTCGTTAAGATTGTAATCCTTATCGTTGCTGTGATCTTTGTGACCTTCGACGCCTGTTCACAGGTAGGCCTATATAACTATATATATATTGACAATATATAACTATAGATTGGAAAAAAGCACTAGGTAGGTACGTAACGTTGTTTTTGAAATATAATAACTAATCGTACTGATGGACGCTTTCTTATTGCATTTCTCTTGCCGTCAATCACTTTTTTTCCTTTCTCTGTTTAAAGAACTATCCTAACCTCACTTAATATCTTAGCAAGTCGTCAAGCTTAATTATCAATATACCAGCCACCCCGGTATTGTAATGATGCCGTTTCGTTCCAGACTCATGGACGTCCCTCGACGATGGCTCGAAACTTCATAGTTTAACTTACTGGCCATCAATGGTATTCTGTACCTGTCCTTTCAAAATTTAATTTATCAATTCACGTTCTCTGTTCAGCATTTTGAGTCATTCCTACCAAAACCATCGTTCTGAACAGAGCTTGCGAGCATTTTACCAGATAACCAGTATAAGTTTTAATTACATACGTGATGGTGATTATTAATTAACCAATTGTAAATAGTTATATATAATGTAACAGGAACCCGTGTATCGGGTTTTCCTTTCCTACCTATACTTTTACCCTATACAATAAAAAAGTCACTGGATTGGCCGATCTTCTATTCAATATTCCATAACTATATCTACTCCTAAATATTGTTTGATGAATCCCTGCGCTACGGCTTCTGTATTGCTGCAATGCAACGAGGATTTCGCCACAATATGATGCTCGAACAGGGGCTTGAAACCTAAACCCTTAAACTAAAAAAAGGACCATACGTAGTGAGAGTTACACAGCGTACCCATTTTTTACATTGCTAACCACAGCTAAAAGCTACTGTATACTTCACAGTAGTTGTGAATATGGAATCAGTTTTCTAAGGTTATTAAATTCTCTCTTTATTAGTGTTCATCCATAAACATTACATTAGTGTTTTAACGTTAAATTCTCTAAATTTACATCAACACACGGTTAAGGCTTTCTACTTATCAGTACTTATCACAAAATAGTTTTGGTCATAAGTACCAGCACAAGTTGCGAATTCGATCAGAACTTTGGATTTGATTATTCGAAAAATCTTCTATCTTTTGATATAGATAACATATTATCAAAAGATAGGAATTCAAGGTAAAATTAATTTGGTTAAGGTCTAAGGTAATTTAAATTAGATCGTTGGTGAACGAAAGCTAGCAAAGGTTGCCGGTACAAATCCCCTTGACCTTGATTTTCTATAAAAACCTACTTCAAAAAAAAAACTTCCAAAACAAAACACTAAAAAAAAACAACTTCAAAAAAAACTATTCCGAAACAAAGCACTAAAAAGTAAAGAAATAATTGCGTATTCTTCTAAAACTTATACGATAATATAATGTAGGTACAGTTATTGTTATTGTTGGAGTCGGTGTCAGCCAAGGAAACACTACAATATACCTAGCAATATACCTATTTCTTACATATCACGTTTACGTATGTATGTAGGTAGTTACAAACCTACATTGGCTGACACCGACTCCAACAATAACAATAATTGTACCTACATTATATTATCGTATAAGTTTTAGAAGAATACGCAATTATTTTTTTACTTTTTAGTGCTTTGTTTTGGAATAGTTTTTTTTGTAGTTGGTTTTTTTTTGTTAAAATTTTTGTTTATTTCTTGATTTTCAGTGAATAGTTCTTATTTATTTTATACATCGAAAAAGTATCGTCCAATTGCTTCTAAGAATGGAAGAGTTCCGTTACTTTGTCATGGATCCCACAATCAGAACCTAACCAAACACTTATCAAACTACCCGTGAAGTATATCCTTTCTAATAATAAAAGAAGCATCGAAATCGGTTGGCGTGATAATGAGTTATTTTTTTTAAAGTCGGTTGAAAAAGTAAAAAAATAATTGCGTATTCTTCTAAAACTTATACGATAATAATATAATGTACGTACAATTATTGTTATTGTAGCGACATCTGTCTCGCCACATACCAACTGAGAACTGACGTAACCTACGTACCTACCTAAATCGCGATATCAAAGTTATCCGAGCGATTGAACATAGATACAAGAACCCGACAACAACTATCGGGCAGTAGCCCACCAGACACCACACCCGTCTTGTCGGAAGATCCTCCCTTTTCAATTATGGATGAGGAACTTAACACCCTGTTCCTCACTCATCCCCATAACTGGTGACCCCGAGCATGAACGTCAGCACAGAGCCTTCTCAGCGACCTTGGCACAGCACACTGCACTTCGGCCGGTCAGCAAGCAGAGACGCACTTCTCTCCTGGTCGACGCAGCAGCCTGCCACTACGCAGCACTGCACCACTCCGACTCACTGGAGCATTCGCAGCAGCACCCCGACTTACTGGGGCATCACCGCAGACAGTTCCAACTCACTGTGAACTATGCGGCATCCGGCTCCGACTCTCACTGGAACCTGGAACGTTCCACTATCGACCTCCGGTCTCGAAGGGGAGTGATGTAGCGACATCTGTCTCGCCACATAGCAACTAAGAACTGACGTATCCTACGTACCTACCTTCATCGCGATACCAAAGTTATCCGAGCGATTGAACATAGATACAAGAACCCGACAACAACCATCGGGCAGTAGCCCACCAGACACCACACCCGTCTGGTCGGAAGATCCTCCCTTTTCAATGGTGGATGAGGAACTTAACACCCTGTTACTCACTCATCCCCAAATTATTAACAATATACCTAGCAATATACCTATTTTTACATCTCAAGTTTAAGTATGTACGTAGGTACGAGTAAGTTACAAACCTACACTGGCTGACACCGACTCCAACAATAACATTAAATTGTATATTATATTATTATGGTATAAGTTTTAGAAGCATACGCAATTATTTTTTTACTTGTGTTTTGTTTTGAAAGTTTTTTTTTAAGTTTTTTTTTTTGTTTATTTCTTGATTTTTAGTGAATCGATCTTGTTAATTTTATACATCGAAAAAGTATCGTTCATTTGCAACTAAGAATTGAGGAGTTCCGTTACGTGGTCATGAATCCAATAATCAGAACCTCACCAAATTCTTACCAAACTACCCTTGAAGTATATCCTTTCAAATAAAAAAAGAATTATCAATATCGGTTGGCGTGATATTGAGTTATTCGTCCATTTGTCGCGCATTTAGTTTATCTATATTTATGACCTATATGGTTT
The DNA here is from genome assembly GCA_947369235.1 of Udea olivalis. Taxonomy (NCBI): domain Eukaryota; kingdom Metazoa; phylum Arthropoda; class Insecta; order Lepidoptera; family Crambidae; genus Udea; species Udea olivalis. The sequence continues at coordinate 6,433,976 of OX376342.1, forward strand.
TCTCATGGATGCCACTGTCAGAACTAGACCAAATTAAAATGGAACCACACGACAAGCACCAGCTTTCAAATAAAAAAATAAATTCGATTCACCCAGTTGAAAGTTATGAGGTAACAAACATAAAAAAAAACAAAAAAACATGCAGTCGAATTGAGAACCTCCTCCTTTTTTAGACAGGCAGACAGGACAAGATACTTTTGATACTGACCGGATCATTAATTTCCGAAATTTAGCTGTTAAGTAATTTTGCTTCAGAATTCGTCATGGTTTTGAATTAGCCCGACCTGAGGGGAATAAGTACATCAATAGCCATAAAAGCCAAATGCCGACCCATGTCAACGTATCATAAAGTCTTATTGGGCCGATCACAGGCAATAGCCAGACTGATGTGTGTTTCACACAAAGCAGAATGAATAAAAACTCGGAAAACATGCATTATATGAGTAATTTCGTCGATATGAATGTTTCGTTTCTGTGTATTATTTCTAGCTGATTCCTGCCAAATGATTTATTGCATGTTTAACTGCCCGTGACAAAACCTTTGTTTTCTTATATGAACACAATATCAGTAAACCATTACTTCGTAGTAAATCTTTCTTCGGCTTCCTACTGCTCAAAGTTGTAATTATTAACATTTCTCAAAACAATACCATAATTATCTTAGTGTAAATATAGGAGTACTCAAATATTTAAGATTTTGTGAAACGTTGTTTTGTCATCTGACGTAACGTCACGTAACGTGGTAACGTTAGTTATAAGTGACGCGGCCAGGCTTTCAAGTCGTTTATTTGAATCAAACAATGAGCTTTTAGCTTTCAGCCAAGAAAACGATGCGAAGAGACCATGAGGGCGCGTGCTGAATCCTTTTCGCAATTACGAGTAGTGTCAAATCTACTCCCAGAAAATAAATGTGTTTTGGCTGGTATTCTTGAAAACAACACCATGGTTCTGTCTGTCGCCTAAAACTATTCCATTTTAAATAGGGATGAAAGGGATGGCAAAGCAAATACATTTTGTCAAAAATGTACTCGTATAGAAAGTTGTCAAAACATTTAGTTTATAATAGTCACTTTCTTTGTGTGGTTTTTCGACAGCCCCTTCTACTTAGTACGCCGAATTAGTATGTTCGACAACACCCCCGAAAGTGCAAGAAAAGTGCAGGAATTATTCAAACTGTCTGTCTCTTCATTCAGTTTCTTATCCCGTAGGATTTACGGGACCGACCGACTTTCTTTAGAGAGTGACTGTCGGTTCAGAAAATAAACCGTATTCAAGAGAGGAGAAAGCGTTGTTTATCTGAGCATCTGACAAGCTGAGTTAAGACGCTCGCAAAACTATTATCTAATTGAAATCGCCTAGTCTTAAATTTTATATGAAGTGGAATGGAGTGCGCTTAACTTAGCGGAAAAATGCGAATAGGTCAGATTGCCTTTAATGGCCATTGATGATGGTCATTCACTTATTTCTAGAGTTTTCTTCAACGTGCACAATTTTATGCTTAGTCGATGAATTACTTTTAGGCTTTGGCGTAATTCTAGGTTAAGTTTCCATTGTCAATACGATTACGTAAACTGTTAATCTTATAAGGCGAATTCACGTCAAAGTTCAGCTGTGCTCTTTATTTAATAGCTATCATACTCGTAGCAATGGCAAATATTTTCTAGTTGTGTTATCCGAGTCAGTTGGTTGCGGTGGTTAAGTTATCTCGTCCATCGCATGAGTATAAAAACTAATTTATCGAATGAATATTAAATAACATTAAACCAGCGTTTACTGAAGTTCTGGGTTCTATTATTTTCAGGTGAACAACTATGTGAAAACCGCCTGAAATAGACATAGACATACTTCAAGCAGTTTTCACATAGTTTGTCACTTTTCTTCTATTTTAAAGTAAAATTATATGATCTAAAGAAAATATGAATTGTTTTTTTATGTTTGAAAGATAAAAGTTGTAACTTCACAAATGAACTAGCCGATAAAATCAGAAATTGGACCAAATCAGCTGAGTAAAAAAAAACAAGTAAATAAGGCTGTCGCCTTATAACATATACGTTTACGGTTCTTCTGGACGTTTATTGTTCATAGTCAATTCATTTTCACGCTTTAATGGGAAATAAACGTGTGCAAAAAAGTTATAAAAGTGAGTTATATAATTAAAAAAGGGAGGTTAAGCAAAACCTTAACCTCAGTCAGTTCCTGCTTAAGGAGCAAATACATACCACGCTTGTTAATTTTCTATACCTTAACTAAGAGTACCTAGTACCAGAATCATTTTTATTTACTGTTAATAGAATGATATAAAATAATAGTTTTTGATTTAGGTTTTTATTTCAAGAATTAAGAGAATGTATGTTCTTGATGAGACATGAATGTAAGTTCATGTCTAACCTTTTTTATTCCAATTTTACGAAAATATTCAAATTTAGGATCTTTGTTAAATGGCTAAAGATTCATGCCATCACCACCGGTGCCCGGACTCTGTTCCTTTTTGTGTATTTTTATTTCTAGGTTTTAAGGTTTATCAAGTTCTATTAACCAATTTGCCAAAACTATTAAGTAATAAATAAGTGTTCTAACTGCTCCAAAGACTGCTTAGTAGTCTTTTCTTTCAAGTATACTTAAAAATAATAATGAAAACTTTTGTTACGAGGTTATCGAATGAGGTCGATATCGACCTCACGGAGGTTGTATTTTGGTGGACATTGGGATGGGTTCTTCAGAAAATCATTATAAATTGGCTTAGAGACTCGTTTCTGAATTTATTTCCATTATTTCACTGTCACCGTACACCGTCACCTCTAAACATCAAATCCACAGGTAAAAGTTAAACCAAATTTGTATAAACAATGTGTTAATTAAAAACATGAACAATTTCACTTCAATGAATAGCTAACTCTGCTGATTGTAAACGTTGTGAGGGTCTGTGTAACAATAACTGCATGTTCGTCAGAAACAGGAAATTACTCGTCGTTTGGAAAATGGGACACAAACCCTACGGCTACTTTGCGCCAATAAGTAATCTAATTTGATGATACGGCTATTCATGCATGTTTTGTATGGGAATTTAGTTTATTGAAGTGATCATTGTGTTATGCTCTAAGTAAAAATACCAATTGCAAATTTTTGTATGTCAAGTAGAGCTAATTAGGAAATTAAGGTGACAATAGGTTTAAGCTTAAATATTATTTGAGGCAGATTAGCTGGGGGGTTTTGTATTAGTTTAAAATGTTTTTGATTAGTAAAATTATTTCTATTAAAACTATTTTAAACTTTTTGATTGGAAGTCAAATATACTGAATATATTATATAAATAATTAATTTAATTTCATAAGACGTCTCAGAGAAAACTGCAATTGTAGTTTGTTCGTTAGTTAATTCAAAAGGACCTAGCGAAACCGGGCAGTGCTCCTAAAATTCATCTTTTTTAAAATTCAATTCATCATAACTATCGTTATAGTTATGTGTACATATTGTTGACGTTACAATAAAACACGCACAATTATAGTATAATATAAGAGTGCTGTACAGGCTATGTAACTCTTAAGTCGATTTACATACTTACGGAAAAGTTTCATGGAGTTTCATTGATACACTCCTGCCACGCATTTGAAGAGTAACTGACCAAGGTAAATTTCGGAACTAAATTTTATAAAACAAATGTTTTCGAAAAGAGCCATCATTATATATAGTGATTATTAAGTTTTTTTCATTTTATACATATACTAGCTTTCCGCCCGCGGCTTCGCCCGCGGCTTCGCCCGCGTTATCGTTATATATTGTGGCCAAATTGCATAAAACCTTCATAAATTGTAGCCCATGTGTTATTCTGATAAGCTGTATTACTATAAAGTTTCATCCGAATCCGTTCAGTGGTTTTTCGGTGAAAAAAATAACAAACATACTTACATCCTCACAAACTTTAGCATTTATAATATTAATAAGATTGAGCATCGGGAACCATTTCTTATGCTCTTATATTTCCAGCCAGTTACGTTCTTCTTCTAGGTTGGATTCTGGGCTTCAATGTAGGTACAAGTGAAAGTTCATCGGGCGAATTATGCCAAATTTAACTTACAATTAACACCTAAAAACGTAACTATCAGAAAACCGAAGTGTATTGTTAAAAACAACAGAAAATGTATTGTTTGTGTATTAAATGATACACATAAGGCGCGTAAGAGTAAAAAAGTAAAAAGTAATAATAATAATAATTCATCTTGTAATACGAAAAAAAAACTATCTGCCAAAGCAGCTGTTTGAATCTAAAAACGGTTGTAGTGAGGCCACTTAAACCTAGATGGTATCAGAACTCAATTTATTGACTGCCTTATTTCAGTCAGGGGGTGGGAAATTTACTGCAGGCTTATCTTTAGAAAAGTGACCGGCTGGCTCAGTGAATTTTAGGCCTTGCTCCTAAAAACCACCTCATTGACGTGACGTTTGAGAGTTATCTGCTCGTAATATGGCATTTTTTTGTCGTGACACTGAAAACAATCATAGTAAAAAAGTATCGTGTAGACTATTTTAACGGAAAAGTGTTTTCAAGTTTTATTGAATACACACACACTCACGTCACGAATTGGCTGAGTAAACTGACTTATCGAATATAGGTTAAATTCCTCTTCTTCTTCTTGAGGTGCCATCTCCTACCGGAGGTCGGCTATGATTGCACTAATGAGTTTTTTTCACCATCTGCAAAACTCTTTCGTTTGACACTATCCGTCCACGATATCTTAAGAATCCTTCCGTACACCCACATTTCAAAGGCCTCCAAGCGGTTGCTCATATTTTGGGTTAAGGTCCATGATTCGACACTGTACAAGAGAACTGAAAACACATAGCAACGTGCCAAACGCACTCTGCTAGATATCTTCAGCGATCGATTGCAGAGGAGATGACTTAGCTTCAGAAAAACGTTTCGCGCCTGCTCTATCCGGCACTTGATTTCAACGCTGTGGTCACACTGGTCGTTTACGATGCATCCAAGGTATTTGTAAGAGTGGACTCTTTGGACTACCTGGTTCCTGGTTGGTTTGGTGGTTAAATTCCTAAACTGCGTTTTTAAAATACTTTTTCATAAAGAGTAACTATTGAATTTTGTTGCCAGGCCATCTCTGTAGAAACACCAGCACTCCGACCGTGCTGATATTATACTGCAATACATTTAGGCAGCAGGCTTATCTTTGGAAAAGTGGCCGGCTCGCTCAGAGAGCCTCAGGCCTTGCGCCTGAAACCCGCTTAATTGACGCGAAGTCTGATCTGGCACGTGACTCACTACTAGCAGGCCTCTGTCACTGCATGTACTTGCCTATAGATAATTACCTTCCAGCCGCTGGGTATTCCATAACTCATTTGGCAGTTGGCTGTCAACAGCCGCGTAGAGCATTTGTACGCGAATTTTGCCCGTTGAACTGACGATGACGCGATGATATACTGTAAGTACTGACTACTGACATCGATAAAGAACGAGGTAGCCCTGGCAATATATCTCTGTCACATGACAGCACGCATTTAGGATTAGAAAAATTGACATTTTTCTATGGATGTCATTTAACTGTTATGGTAACTAATAAGTAATCTCTGCTACTAGCCCTTATGTACGGAGAGCAAAACAGTCGGACCTGAGCTGAACTATGAGAATAGGGGAGGCCACAAGGCTTAATGGGGAGTTGGTTGAGCGTTAGGACTTATTGGTTTTTGATATCAATTCTTTTAATGATGTATGCCTTTTCACCGGTGGGGAGCACGCCTACAGGCTTGTAACAGCTGGCGCACCTAAAAAATCTCAAGCGCGTCATAAATTCAGGAAGATGTTGCGAAAGAATAACGATCCAGATGAACGCTCGTGGTGGCATTTTGAAATAATCGAGCGCGTTCAATTATTACTAAGAAGATTAAGTTGATATCCTCATAGTGCTGATTCTTAATCTGATGATTTACTTACTCTTACCACTTCGAAAAGAAGAATGCGTGCTACTATATAAAGGGGTTTAAAATTTCGAGAGAGTTCAGGGGATTGCAGAGATCCCTTCATAAAATATCTTAATCAGACTAGTAAATCAAGTTCGAGTAAATCTCAAAATATCCCCATTTATTCGGCTCCCCTATCTAGTAGAGCTAAGGTACGAGTATATTTACTCGTATAAGGTAACCCTAAATTAGCTAGCTTTAGACAAACGTTTGGTTGAATTCTTTTTATTTATTTATTTATTCTTTATTGCACATAGTCTATGTTACAAAGGGCGGACTTATTCTCTACCAGTCAACCACACAGTCAGACAGAGATATTACAGGCAGTGATAAAGATACAAGTTTTAAATTAGGTGTACAGAAGGTGAAATTGTTTAAATCAAAATAAGAAGATTTCAAAGAGATTTCATAAACATATATACTTAATAATAGCAATTACACATTATATAGACAAATAGTAAAATAAGATAACAGACAGATGACAGGTGGATCCAAGAGAATGACAAAACTACAGTTCTTGCAGCGTCATCAATCTTTTAAAGTGCGCACGCAAAGCCTTTTTAAATGAATATTTACTGCACGCCTTTTTAACCAAGACCGGCAGTTTGTTAAAAAAAGTCGTACGTTTGTTTTATACTCGTACTTTCGTTTAATATCGAATATCTGTACACACAGATATTCGATATTAAACGAAAGTACGTAAGTAACGTATTAACACTAATACGTTACTTAAGTGAGCGCTGGTTCACGTCAGGGTCATACCATAAATAAACTAGTCCTAGCCTAACCATATTCTTACAATAAAATCAAATACGTGAGCGCTGGGCCCTGTAATGCCCTTGAATTGCCAACCAGAGTTTGTTTTTAACGATTTATGGACTGAGCAGACGGCTTCGGGCCACATTACGGCGGACATAAGTGACACTTAAGATCAAATAAGTAGTATTTGTGTTTTTTCTTGGTCAATTTTTTTTATTTCTCGTCAGTTACTTATGAAATCTGACATTGAACAGGCCAGTAACTTGAAGAAAAGGTAGTTTGCTATTATTTCCAGACAGTGTGTGAGAACAAGGTTCTAGGACATAAAGCTTACGCTATTGCTGGGCTAGTAGATATTATTTTTGACATGATGCACATTAAATTTTACCAGCTTTGAAATTTTAGCCATTATTTTTGTTATTCATCGCCGCTACCGCAGTCATAAGATGTGCACTGTAAGGCCTCCTTTATAGATTTAAAGGCTGGCTTGCAACTTTTATAGGGTGTTTTGTCCACATTACGAATGGACTAACCACGATGCAGAAGTATTGTGGCTTAATAATAAGGAACTTGTAACCTACTGCTCATCAATTCTTTGGCATATGTATCCACTGTCACACTTATCACTTTATATGCTGTTTTTATATCTGCAGTAGTCATATTAATATGAGCAACTGTGAACACACCATATACACGTATGTTATTACATCTTCCCATGCTGTTAAGTACTAAACTTAATATTGGAAGAGGTAACGACCCTTATTACTTTACCTTACTTCAATGACTTTACTTATTAATAACTGGTTATATTTTAGCTAAAGTTTTAGTACATGTCCTCTTAAGAATATTTAAAGACTAAGAGTCCTTAGCTTTGCGAATTTTTGTCTTTATCCTCTATACTTTATAATATATACGTATTTAATATTTCAATAATCCTAACTATATTTTAACTAACTATATTTTTAACCTATATTTGGTTTTACTGCACATTCGTTATAAAAATGTATACAGCTCAAAACATGGTTTTGAGAATACACACATTATGAAATTGTGTTCCTTATTAAGAAAGAACTGAACAGGTCCCCTCAACCAAGGATCTATTATGAAAATCCAGTGACTCAAGGATGTAATTTTCTGAATACAAATTTGCTGAAACAAGTACTCTACCATGAGATGCTCCTGACACGAAGCCGCGCGTGACTCTGAGTAGTAAAGCCAATTCGGGGCAGGCGTAAGAGCAATTACCTTTTTTTGTTGTCACTGGACGTAAACCCTCAAGAAAAACATTGCGTTTTCTGAATATGTTATCCAGTTTCTCTAAAATAAAGATAGAACTAGTTATAGAATACCATTCCGTAGTGTTTCAACACTATAACCGAATAAATTAATTTTCGTCTCCACCAAAAGGGCTTGCTTGGCGCAATAGTTACGTTACGACGCCGACTGAGTTCATTCGTAGTAGTTTCAGATTTCTTTATGACTTCATTGGTGGTGCCCTTGTTGTTTTTGGTTTCCGTTAGTAACCAGGAAAATGTATGTGTGATGGACGATGCCTATGCGGCTGAAGAATAATGTTCAATTAAAGAATTCATAATTCATTTATTCGATGCTTCATGTGGTAAGTTACAGGTCTTAAATAAAAATATAGTACATACACATGAACCCTGCTAGGGCACTGCAAGATATTTTTGAAATAATTAGGTAAGTTATTTACAAACTTATGTTTTCATGCACATTTTAACATTTATGATCAATTTAAACACTTTCAAAATACTCCTGCATAGAATAAAAACAGTTTGATAGCAAAAATCTTTTGACACTAGAACTAAATAAGGATAAACTATTGATACCCTTTATTGAAAGAGATAACTTATTAAATATCTTTACCGACGTGTGGTATGGTCCCGGACTAACAATATGTAGCTTCGTGAGAGGGGCTACCAGTCTGTGCTTGTGACGGAGATTACGGGATTGAGCATAATAGCTATCAGCTTGTGTGTAAAAGTGGGGATATTTTTTAACGAAAATGCACATTTCCAATATGTATAAGGAGGTCAACGTTAGAATGTTAAATTTAATGAAGTAAGGTCTACATGTTTCTCTCTGCGTTATATTAGCTAATATTCGAATACATCTCGAATTCGTCATCGAATTCGCTGCTTACAAAAAATTCCTTTCGTATTTCTCATTATCCCCAACCATTTCCGTGTCTTTTTCAACTTGCTGTAGAGGCGATCGTTAATATTTTGTCGCTTCGAGTATAGCGTCGATTCCCAGTCAAACTGCTAGATGCATGATTAATGGGAATGTCAGGGTTGCCACTCGAACCATAAAAGCTCAATATTTTTAAGTGGTAATATGCGACTTACCTTTTTCCTGAAATTAAACCTTTTGCCTAATCGGATCACCTGTCTTAAGACAAATTTCCTAACCGGCTTGGACAAATTACAGAATATCTTCATAAATTGTAGCCTGTGTTATTCTGTTATATAAGCTGTATTACTGTAAAATTTTATCTAAATCCGTTCAGTAGTTTCTGTGTGAAAGAGTAACAAACATACACATGCATACATACTCACAAACATTCGCATTTATAATACTAGCTTTCCACCCGCGGCTTTGCCCGCGTTATCGTTATGTTTTATAGCCAAATTACATAAAATCTCTATAAATTGTAGCCCATGTGTATTCTGATGTATAAGCTGTATTACTGTAAAGTTTCATCCAAATCCGTTCAGTAGCTTTTGCGTGAAAGAGTAACAAACATACATACATACATCCTCACAAACTTTCGCATTTATAATATAAGTAGGATATATTAGTAATATTAAAATCAAACATTTATTTCTTTTTTCAATTATTTCTTTACTTTTTAGTGCTTTGTTTGGGAATAGTTTTTTTTGAAGTTGTTTTTTTTTTGTTAAAATTTTTGTTTATTTCTTGATTTTCAGTGAATAGTTCTTATTTATTTTATACATCGAAAAAGTATCGTCCAATTGCTCCTAAGAATTGAAGTTCCGTTACTTTATCATGGATCCCATAATCAGAACCTAACACTCATCAAACTACCCTTGAAGTATATCCTTTCCAATAAAAAAAGAAGCATTCAAATCGGTTCAAAACTCAAAAAAACTCAAATAACTTTATTCAAATAGACTGTATCAGTACTTTCAAATCGTCAAATTTACAGCAAAATATACTAAATAATAGACATAAATACCATAATAATATGGATATGTAAATAAACAGTATACAGACATAATGCGACTCTACCACCGCGTCGGAGTTGTTTCTTGCTGAGAAGACCCGGAGAGAAACTCAGCACTCGTTACTCTTTCAAACTTGTTTTGGGTTTACAACAGGCGTTAGTAAAGTACAAGCAGTGTGTCCTTTTGATACAAATAAACCTAAAAGAATATAAAACAAAGAGAAAAAACCAACCATAAAAGAATATAATAAAAAGAATTCATTTAAACAATTCAAAAACAAAAATTGTTAGTCAGTACATACATACTAGGTACCTATTAACTCTTACAATAAAACATCTGTTACAATAGAGCTATTTAATCCCGCATCGAGCAGAGCGCTTATACCCAGGCATTTTTATATATAAGGTAGTCTTTTGTAGTATAATAGCCCTTTTTTAATAAAGCTGTTTTGATGTGATTTTTGAATCTATGTGAAGGTAACTCACAAATTGTTTTTGGAATTTTGTTGTAATAATGTATACCTTGCCCTATAAAGGATCCTAAAACTTTTTGTAACCTAAAGAGTGGAAGTGCAATTTTCTCCTTATTCCTAGTATTTCTGCAATGTATGTCACTATGTTTAGTATAGAGACCAATATTTTTTCTGACCAAAACAATGCAATTGTAAATGTATTGTGACGCTACAGTGAGGATACCAATTTCCTTAAAAATGTGTAAAAGTGAAGCCCGTGCACGAAGCTTATAGATGGATCTGATAGCTCGCTTCTGGAGGATAAAGATGGTTTGTATATCCGCCGCTTGACCCCAAAGTACAATGCCGTAAGACATTACACTATGGATATAACTAAAATAAACTGAACGAGCAGTATCAACATCTGTTAATAACCTGATTTTTCTCACTGCAAATGCAGCCGAACTAAGTCTGCCTGAGAGAGCTGTTATATGAGGGTTCCATTGCAGTTTTGAATCAAGTGTGATTCCAAGAAAAACTGTTGTATCTACAAGCTTCATAGTATTACCATCAATTTTTAGACTAATGGGGTTATCTTTAACATTAAGCAACTTAAAATTAATACATTTAGTCTATTTTGCATTAAGATTAAGCTGTAGATTATTTACTGTGAACCATTGTAAAACCTTTGAAAGTGCGTCATTAACATGCGTTTTTATAACTGTCAGTTTTAAAAACTAAAGATGTATCGTCTGCAAACAATACAACATCACAAATATCTTTTAAGTAAAAAGGTAAGTCATTTATATATATCAGAAATAGTAATGGACCTAGAATGGATCCTTGAGGGACCCCCATTTTAACTTGTGATCCTGTAGACAGTACACTGTTAACATCAACTTTTTGAGTTCTTAAACTAAGGTACGAAATTACCAAATCTAAAGCATTATCCCTAACCCCGTAAAAATCAAGCTTGCGTATAAGTGTATCATGATCAACGCAATCAAAGGCCTTGGACAAGTCACAGAAGACGCCAAGAGCGTTCTGTGAATTCTCCCAAGCCCTAAAGATGTGTTTTAGAAGTGCAATGCCAGCATCAGTAGTAGAACGGCCTCTCGTGAATCCATATTGTTCACCGTGTAAGAGATTGTTCTCATAAAAATGGCTTAATAGTTGTTCTTGAATGATTTTTTCAAAGATCTTACTTAGAGCTGGTAGGATTGAAACAGGCCTAAAGTTACCTGGGTCTTGTTTGTTGCCTGATTTAAAAAGTGGTACGGCGTGGTTGGCGTGATAATGAGTTATTCGTCCATTTGTCGCGCATATGGTTTATCTAGATTTAAGACTTTTATATGGATTTCCCATGGATGCCACTGTCAGAACTTGACCAAATTAAAATGGGACCACACGGGCAGCATCAGCTTTCAAATAAAAAAAGAACTATCAAAATCGGTTGGCGTAATATTGAGTTACCCGTCCATTTGTCGCGCATTTTGTCTATCTAGATTTAAGACTTATATGGATTTCCCATGGATGCCACTGTCAGAACTGGACCAAATTAAAATGTGACCACGGGCACCATCAGCTTTCAAATAAATAAAGAATTATCAAAATCGGTTGGCGTAATATTAAGTTATTCGTCCATTTGTCGTCCATTTGTCGCGCATTTCGTCTATCTAAATTTAACACTTATATGGTTTTCTCATGGATGCCAATGTCAGAACTAGACCAAATTAAAATGGGACCGTTCGGGAAGCACCAGCTTTCAAATAAAAAAAACGATCAAAATCGGTTCACCCAGTCGAAAGTTATGAGGTAACAAAAAAAAAAAAACATACAGTCGAATTGAGAACCTCCTCCTTTTTTTGAAGTCAGTTGAAAATGAAATAAAAAATAAGAAGATTCAAAGGTTAACTCGCAGAATTTTTGATACCATGCAAATGACTAAAAACTTCTTTTGCATTAATTATAAATGAGGTAACTATATTCTCTGAGAGATCTTTATAACTTTATTTGATCATGGCTAAATTATATAACTTTGCATCGGTGTAATAAACAGAGTAAAAGCCATACAAAGAGCGTAGCTAAAGTCAGCAAAGTGTGTGAAACTGCTAGGTTGCTAGTGGTAGGTAATTAAGATCTTCAGTTCGCTTGTATATGTAAATTACTCCCTGAAAAGCAATTTCAATATTATAATTTACATTTAGTTTTCCCAACCAGCCTTGTAGGCAAGATACTAAATAAATAAAAATTAAACTGCTGTGTTTTTTGCGTCAGCAAAACGATATTTTTCTCATGGGCATATCAACGAGTATGTTTAGACTAATTTAAGTGGTCTTTGTTTGTAAAATCAGAATCTTTGTTTTAGAAGAAGTGTTTTTGATGTTTGTTTTTGTGCTAGGAAAACTATACCATTATGTTAAGCTGTGAGCAAAATATAGTAAGTTTACACATGAATCTCGCAAATAAATGATTATTTCAATCGGTTTTGAATTGCTGAGATAAATTGGAATTCCCTTGCCAAAATTTCCGAGCACCATAAACTCAAAAAAGTCATTAGTCACAAAGGTGCCATCCCTGCGACCGTACGGAACCACCTCCGCGTTATGACACCGCACACCCTGCTAACAAAGTGCTAACTCACTGGACATCGTTAACCGTGCCGTATTTGTGTAGGTACCCGAGGTGAGGTGCGAGTTTCAACCTTCGATGCAGAAGGGAGGGATGTTATTAGTTCAAACCTATTCATATTTATGTACTGCTACCAAGTGTGTACCTACATCAAGGTTTTCTTGAGAAATACAAGGCAACGCAACCTTCAAGATTACCTACATTAAGTATACTAATAAAAAAAATTATCACTCTAGAACGGAGTCGACAGAACCGACAAATCGGTCTAAGCCGGCTCGGCTAGTGGTCAACCTAGGGCTCCCGTACACACGTGTTATAGTGTACATGTCATGTCACAGCCCATTTGTACGATGCCTCAAAATAAACAGAAGGATCCTTCGCCCCTTTTTCCTAAACTTGCGTGACCGCCCAGGGTTACTACCATATTCACACAGAATTTTTAAAATGAAATAGGTAGGTAAGTTATACCTACATGACATCATGTGACAAATTGCACCAAGTTCGACAAAAACCATAGCGACAGTGCTACTAGCCGCGACACTGATGCTCATCGGTATCGCCTGTAAACTCACTGTCTGTGTGCGTGATCAAAATGGCGGGTTTGCTCTAAGCGGACTATCTGTCAGAGGCGCCGCGCCGCATTTGATTTGTGACGATGCTTTGTTTGTTCTGTGTATAAGTAAGATACGGTTTTGTGTACATGAGTACACATGAGTGTTGCATACCACACGCGAACAGTTTAAAGTTCATATTCTACTCTTGAGATTGGGTTGACTGTACACAAATGTAATATGACTGCAGCGAGGAACTCGGGCTCTATTTTTTGGATCAAATCAAATCAAAAAAATCAAAAATTGTTCATTGTGCAAACCAAAATACATTAATTTGTACACAAAAAGAACGGTGGGAGACAATAACGTACTGATGTTATTAATAACAATAACTCCTCAAATGTGGGTACAAATTAGTAACGAAATCCTTACCTACCTCACGTACTATTGCTTGACTGACTTACGGCAAGGTAATGATTGTCGTCACATTCTTAAGGTAAACTTTAGAGCAGCGCGTAATCCCTCCACACGCAGAAAAGAATTGCGCGTTGAGTAAACAACAAATTTGCATAGTACAAGCGAATAAAGTACATGGTACGTTGCAATATAAGAAAAGTAAAACTAAATCAAAATAAACTGTTATGGTTAACTAAACCAATACTAAAATACGATTCGATTGGGTCAGCCAATGAAAAAGTTAATGTTAATTAAAGTTAAACATAGTTCTTTCTGTTCGGAAACTATGTCTTGAATGTTATTCTGCGAAGACATGTAACTACTCACTATTGCACAGATTTATTCAAGAACAAAAGGCAAGATAAAGTATGGTCAGTCGGGTAAGTGTAGAATTGAATTAGTCAAACATCACTAAGGGAAGACTAACAAAACAGTTTGTAAACTTGAACAAAGGGATCAAAACTGGTATCTGTAATGACGTCTAATGTCTTAAGATAGATTATCTCTAAGTAAACTTTTTTAATGCCATTGGAAATCAATTGAGTTCATGACTGACGAAATTTAATTTAATATTAAAATCCTCTCATTTCAGATTTTTTTTTTGACATGAAGCTCTTGCCGTAGCTAATTGAAATTTTACAAATAGTGGGTCCACATAGTAGGCAAGTTTTTGAAATGGGTCCTGAAGTTTTATGTTATGTGCTTTTTTGGAGTTACACCACCCTAAAGAAAGAAGTAAAAAATCATCCAAATAAAAAAAGTTCACTGTTTATTTTTGCAGAAAATAATTAGCCTGAGTTACAACTGTAGTGGTTTAATAAAGGGCCTATTAATTGTTCACATTCACAAAAAAAACAAGGTGCTAGTAATAATACTTTAGGAGAAATCATTAAAAAAATGCGTCATTTTGGGTACTAAGAAAAAATTTAGAATAATGCTGTTTTCTCGAAAACTATAAATTTTCGCGGAACATACATGGGGGTCCTTAGAGTAGCCCCTCGACTCCTCTATCGATGGTTTTCGTTTCGACCACATGAAACCCGACACCGTGTATATGCTAAAGTCTGAAACGCCTGTCTCGGAGACGGGCGCTAATGAATGCGACACAGTCATCGACTACTGCAGACATTAACGCTTTAACTGTTTTATGTAAAAATGTTATATGTTTCAAATAAATAAATTTCATTATTATTATTTAAATTATTTAGGGTAATTATATGCAAAAGAGATAGATGTACTCAAACTGCCAGCTAATGCAGTAATTAGTCGTAAACTCGTTAACCTGAAGCAATTAGAAAGTTAGCAGATAGTCCCTTGGGCTCAAATAACATCATCAGTCTAACATCGGTTCTGTCTGTCTGAATTGACTAAAACTATTTAATTATTTAAATTGATTAGCCTTCAATGTTACTAATCTTACTTCATCTTATTTAATATTATAAATATTATTTGTGGGTATATAAAATGTATGTATGTTTGTTACTCTTTCACGCAAAAACTCCTGAACGGATTTTTAATGAAACTTCACAGTTATACCGCTTTTACCTCAGAATAACACATGGGCCACAATTCTTATAAAGATTTTTTGTAATTTGGCCATAATATACAATGATAGGTATCGTAAGTCGGAAAAAAAAGTTCAGGTGGGCGTAGCCGCGGGCGCAAGCTAGTATTTAATTAAAATTATTGTTTTGTGTTTAGTTGAATAGTCAATACAAATAGCGAAACGAAATTCCAATGTTACATAAGTTTCGTGTGATTTGTTTCTACTCGGCTTAAATTTTTTTGTGTTAATTTCAAAGGCTTCGGCTTTATCCATATTGGATGATGTGTATTGATTGTATAAGCTTTTTTTTCAAGTTAAGAGTCTTGCTCCATAACTAATTAAAAGCTATTTAGAACGTGGATGGAATTTTGTACGCTCCAATAGTTATAGTCTGGTTGGTTTTAGGGTCGTCATTTAACATGTATTACCGAACTGTAGTAAAACGAACCTTCGGCCCGATGCCGAGCACTGAAGGACTGACCCAATGGAGCGGGGTCAGTGGTGAACGTCACATTTTATAGACGATCAATCTTAATATAAAACTTTAGCTCAGAAAGTTTTTCAAGTCAGATCGAGCAAGACTTTTCAACCGGAAAACGGGAATTAAATTATTTTACGCCGTTCGGCTTAAGTTATACTTTACCGGATTTTTATAGAACGTTGGTGGCAAACCATCATGCGGTGATTTAAGGATTTAAATTTCAGCCAAGCGTTTTTTTTTGCGTGGATACGGTCGCTTTACGCGTTTACACGGGCTTATTGCGGCGTGTTCGCTCGAACCGGTTATGGTGTCAGTAAGCGCGTACATCATACGAGCTCAGAAGCACGTCAACGCTTTAGTGCTAGCGGTACACCCCGAAATTCAGTCAAAGGTAATAATGTGATATATTTTTTAAATTGGCTCAGCAAGATATCACACAAGATAGCTTTCCAGAACAAAAAAAAATCCATACAAAAAAAGATGACCGAAACCCTTTTCGTTTTCAATCATTTTTACATTATTATTTGTCACTTCTGGCAAACACTAACGTGTTGATTTGCGAAATATATGAAGATCAAGCATTGAATGTATCTAAGCAAAACGATATTGTACGATTAGCATGCTCTCAATTCAATAATATCACATTTGTACCGCTACTATATGATGACCTGAGCATGAATTGGAGACTGCACATGTGTAGATTGATTTTAAGAGAAATTCTTGCTATTCACTACAAAAGTAATTAGGCAAACCATAGCAAAAAAACATACAAAAAAGCACTCAAAACACAAAAATTACCAGTACAAACAGAAATAACACAATATTTTGAAGCAGCTGCTCAAATTAGTAATGACCTGATAAATTCGGAATACAATGGTACTAACACTACGAACCGAACTGAAAAACCTAAAAACGTAGAAAAGAGCACCGACAGTCGGTCGGATTTATTTCGTGAACAACGATAAAAAAATTAAAATTCTAAACTTAAACACACAAAGCATTAGATCAAAAGTAGGTCAGATAGAAATATTTATAAAAGATAAGAGGGCAGATGTTTGTTGCTTTTTAAAAGACGATGAAGTAGATATTTTACAAATAGATGGCTATAAAAAAGTAGCTGATTTCTGTAGAAAACGGAAGAAATAAATATCCCTGGACATTATTCCACACAGCGCCATCTAGCCCCAAAGTAAGCTAATTAAAGCTTGTGTTATGGGATACTAGACAACGGATAAACATACTTAAATACATTTTCTTTTGTAAATACATACTTATTATACATAGGAGACACCCAGACCAGTACAAACAGACATGTTCATGCACACAAAATGTTTGTACTGTGCGGGGATCGAACCCGCGACCTCTGGTGTAGTAGCCAACTTCTTAACCATTACACCAAGTCGGTCGTCAAAAACTGAAAGAAATGCGGAGGTGTTGCTGTCTATGTTAGGAATGCGATCGATTGCCGTGAAATTCAGTGGATTTCAGAGATGTCTATGGAAAGCCATTTTGAGTGCTGTGGTACTGTCATATCCGGTCTAAACTTTTTGATAGTGTGTGTATACAAGTCACCAAATGGCAATCTAGACATCTTCCTTAACAAGATGAAATATTTATTGCGAACCCCAAAAGTCAAGTCTTTCTCAATATTTTCAGATCTTTCAAGTTACATCCAACAGTAGACAAGCCCACCAGAATTACTTCACACTCTCAAACCTGTATTGACAATATCTTTACAAATGTCAAAAAATACGACGTGGATGTATTGGACGTTGGTCTGTCCGACCATACTTGTCAAATTATCTTAGTCCCCTCAAACAAGAGCTTCGACGAAAAGTTTTGGTACATTTATAACAGAAATCCTGTAAAGTACTTAGAAATCTTTAAAAAATATATTTCACAGTTAAATTTCATAAATTTATGATAACAAATCCTAATGATGCATACAAACAATTTTTGGATAACTTTAGTCTATTGTTTAACCTTTGTGTTCCCAGTGATAAGGTTAAAATAACATACAAAAGAACACCTAACTGGAAAACCAAAGGTATAGTAATAGCCAGCAAAAACAAGACGAAATTATATTCAAGTATTAGACAAGCCAATTGTACGATACTAAAAATCGGTACAGATCTTATTGCAGGATCATGGAATTGGTAATAAAGCAATCTAAAATAAATACCAACAAAAAGTACATTGATCAAAGTACCAACAAGAGTAAGGCTACATGGCAAATCATTAAACCAAATACTTTTAATACAAATACTATAAAAAGGACGATAGAAAACATAGTAAAAGAGGCCATTTTAATTGACAAACCTTGTGACATGGCTACTGAAATTAATAATTTTTTCATCAATTTGAACCATAATTTTAAGACTGACAGTAATATTTCATACAAATCGTTATCTCAGCCAAATTTAAATAGTATTTTCTTGACGCCGGTTACTATTTCTGAAACGAGAACTATTATGAAAGGATTACAGGTTTCGATAATATACCTATTAAGCTAATTAAATCAAGCATTGATGCTATTGAAGAGCCTTTGACTTACATTTTAAATTTGACTCTTGAAACAGGCTTATTCCCGGACGATTTGAAAAAGGGATTAGTAAAACCTCTGCAAAAAAAAGTATCCAAAAGTGATATGAACAATTACAGGCCGATTGTATTACTCCCAAACTTCTCGAAGATCTTTGAAAATATCTTATATAATGGGATTATTTCGTTTATGAAACAAAAACAATATTATAAACTCGAATTAATTTGGATTTCAAAGAGGAAAAAACACAACTTTAGCTATATTTAAAATTCTAAAAGTAATTTGTACTCACATAGACAACAGAAATACATGTATTGGACTGTTTTTGGACTTGTCAAAGGCATTTGACTGCGTTGTACATGAAATATTGTTAAAGCAACTTGAACATATTGGTTTTCGCGGAATTGCTTTGAAACTCATGCAATCTTATTTAACAGATAGACAACAAGCAACTATATTGGATACGTATGATAAAAATACTAGGACAATGTTAAAAGTGCAGTCAAATGGGAAACAATGACCCTGGGTGTACCGCAAGGTAGCTTATTAGGACTATTTTGTTCTTGATTTACGTCAACGAATTTCCCTTAATAGTCAATCACCTATGTGTCATGTTTGCCGATGATGCTACTATATTTTTATCTAAAGAAAAATTAAATGATGAGAGCTTCGTGGACACAATGCACAGTACATTAAATAGAGTAGTGAAATGGCTGGCATCTATAAATCTAAGGGTAAATTTGGCAAAAACTAAAATACTAGAAGTTCGTTGGCACGACACAAATTAAACAGGTTGCTGATTTTAAATTCTTAGGTGTTACCTTGGATGCTCACTTAAACTGGAAATCTCACATAGAGAAAGTAAATAAACGAATATCCAGTAGTTGCTATGCCATATCAATACTCGTAAGTGTGGCCTCAATAGAAATATCCAAAAATGCATTTTACGGTTAGGTCTATCCTCTCCTGACATAATATGGAATAATATTTTGGGGCAATTCTGTAAATGCTGAGTCTACTTTTATACTGCAGAAAAGGTGTCTACGAATCATTCACAATATTAAATAATGTGAAACATTGCGAGTCGTATTTAAGGAAGGATTTTTTTTAACTTTGACGTGTATTTATATAATAGAAATCTGTGTATTTGTAAAAGGACATGAACAATACTTTGATAGGAAAAGTAACACAAAAAATAATTTACGGTCTCAATATAAGCATGATATTTATTTGGCTCAATCGTTCAAGTTAAATCTATGGGAAGAGTACTTTTTAATAAGTTACCAAATTTTATTAAAGCTTTGGACGGTCCACAATTCAAAAAGACATTAAAAATTGGCTATTGAAAAAATGTTTTTATAATTTAAAAGAACTTTATGATTTCACGTAATTGTTAATATTATTAATTTGTTATTTTACCAATCTTTATTGTACGTCCGCAATGGGCAAACTGTTTATTCTAATATCTATGTAATAACAATGTAACACAGTTCTGGCAGTAAATGATTATCTTATCTTATCTTATCTTATCTAGATGACGCATAACTCCTCCCCTTTTTTTCTTTTTTTCCGTGCAACGGGTCCAATTACGAATTAATTGGACCCGTAGCACGAAAAAAAAGAATAAAAAGGGGATATGGCCGTAATAAGATCAATCGTTCCGATTTTCATGCCTATAACACCACTTACAGGTTAATTTAGCGTACCGCTAGCACTACTTGTACCAAAAAGTGCGTGTGCGAGTAGTTTCTAGTGCGTGAACCAAAAAGTGTGTCTATACGCGCCTACATGCGCTTCCAAAATGAGCTTACGCGCGCTTATAAAACGCTAGCCTTAACCACTCTCAGTAAAGCGGCTAAAAATAATAATATTGATATACGAGGACTACAAATTTTAAAATAAGTGAGCAACTAACATCATATTTACTGTACTGTATATTTACTCCTGTGGTTTTATGGCTACTATCTTAGAATAATTACGCATAGAAGGCGAGTTTTGATGCCACACATATTTAAGATGACACGGCTAAATCTGAACTCACCGAAGTCAATTTCTCGAGGTAATATTTATTTGTGCAGTGAATGGTTGTAATAACACAACAGAGAAGCACAAATAGTGTTCATACATGTTAAATGTTGATAATAGTGATTAAGTGTTAACGAATTATTATTTTGACAGTTGATTTTGGCATCACAAATGGTGCGCTTTTTTGTATGGAACCATCCTTTTAGGTGTAATTATTTTAAGGCCACTAAAATAAACAAGGGCCCTGCTGCAACTGAACGTGCGTAAAATAGCTTCTGCACAAACGCTCTCTTACTAAATTAAATACTTTATTTAAACGTCACATCTAGTTTCCATATCGATCTTGCATGGAGTATGTTATTACACGAAGTTACCGCCGCATCCTTACGCATTGTTGAATAAGTAAGTTTGTTGTTTTTATCAAAGCAGTATCATCACATTGTAAGTATTTTTGCTCTGGCAGGCAATTACGCTGTTCTTTATAACTAATTTTCGGCTGGAAAAGTTAAACAGGGATCCCTGATTCTACATAAATTGTAAGAAATCGTTGGCTTTTGCATCAAAAGAAAGTATATTTTGTTGTTTCTGTCTGAAGTTTCATTACGAATATTTTCATAAAGAAGTTGAAGAATAAACAAACTTTGTCTTGAGTGTGTTTTTTGGTTTACGCATATTGTTGTTTTTATGAGTTTTAGTTTCTGCTAAGATATTTTCTTGTTTTTGACGTCCTGTTCAGCGCGGTGGTATAAGTGAGAGGCGGTTGAGGCGCCGCTGCCTGGCGGGTTTGATTCCCGCTCCAGCACAAATGTCGTTTGAATTAATATACTAATAACATAACATTTGTGTTGGGTATCTGGCTGTTTCTGGTTTCCATAACACGAGCGTAAACCTTACTTTGGGACCAGGGCAACGTTAGTGATGATTCCTCAAATCATTCATTGATTAAGTGATTTTTTTATTTTAGCATTAAACAATGCTCTTATTTTCTATCTTCATTTATTGATTAGATATATTATAGCTTTATCGACGACGGTTTTATATTTTTGCAGTAACATTAAAGGTAGGAATATTACTATTTGTACTGTACTGAAACGCGGTCTTTTGAACAATTGCCAAAACCAATTACTACAGTTTGAAGTATAAGAATAGATAGGATAAATAATTTTTATTGCACAAAAAAATACAGCACTTAAAAACAAAAAAGTAAATATTAAAGTACAATTTAGGCGGTCTTATCGCTACAGAGCGATCTCTTCCAGACAACCTTCGGCAGGGAGATTTAAAACAGAGGACGAGTTAGGCTGCGCAAAAGCTATAGAAAAAAAAATAGTAATTACATTTGAATATTAAGGTAATAAATAAATAAATAAATAAATATCCCTGGACATTATTTCCACACAGCGCCATCTAGCCCCAAAGTAAGCTAATTAAAGCTTGTGTTATGGGATACTAGACAACGGATAAACATACTTAAATACATTTTCTTTTGTAAATACATACTTATTATACATAGGAGACACCCAGACCAGTACAAACAGACATGTTCATGCACACAAATGTTTGTACTGTGCGGGGATCGAACCCGCGACCTCTGGTGTAGTAGCCAACTTCTTAACCATTACACCAAGTCGGTCAAGTCGGTAATATAAAAATAAATAAATGAATACATTTATGTATTCATAAATATATAGTTTGGATTACCTAGCACCAGTTTCCTTGTGTGACGAACTAGATTAGGAGAGAAACATATGTAAAAGCAACGTAAACAAAAAAAAACACGTAGTCAGAGAGATAGGAAGTACGACTTTACCTGAGATTTGAAGAAAGGTAAGGATTGAGATTGACGAATGGTTAAAGGCAAGGAATTCCACAGACGAATTCAGCTAACAACAAAGGATTGAGAATAATAGCTAGAAGAGTGCGGAGGGACTGTCAGGTGGAGTTTCCGGCAAGACCGCATGCCTTCACTTTTGGTAGGCTCCATGAATTGAAACAGCGTCTTAAGGTAAGGAGGCGATAGTATACAATAGGGACAAAATATGAAG
The DNA here is from genome assembly GCA_947369235.1 of Udea olivalis. NCBI lineage: Eukaryota > Metazoa > Arthropoda > Insecta > Lepidoptera > Crambidae > Udea > Udea olivalis. Next base: position 6,456,642 of record OX376342.1, read on the forward strand.
ATCACGGCGATGTCGTATGGTTAGCTAGTTCAACTGAGCGCGGAATTGAGAAACGTGATCAAATTTACGTAACCCGAAGATAATGCTTATGCAGAAGTTTTGAAGGCGCTCGAGTTTATTCAGAAAATTTTCAGTGATGTCTAAATAGGCACAATCGGAATAGTCAAGAATTGGCAGCAGCAAGGCCTGCACAAGTGCAATTTTGGTGGGTATAGGTAAGAAGTGGCGGAGTCTACTGAGAGAACTTGCTGATGCGAACATTCTCCTGCTCACCTCACCAATCTGTTTCTCCCAGCTCAACGAACTGTCAAGAAAGACACCTAAATTTTTCACTGTACTGCTATAGGAGATCTGGATCCCATCAAACACAATAGGCGGCATCGACTCCTATTCGATCCTCGATATCAACCACGAGCTGGCAATGACAATAACTTGTGTTTTGTTCGGGTTCACTGAAAAAAAAAAAAAAAATTGTAACGATGCCGTTTCCCTTCAGGCTCCTGTATTGCTGGCCAGCATCGAGGATCCGGAGCGCCGGGATTCGTCACACAATATTTAGAAGTAGATGTAGTTGTGGAATAGTTAATAAAAGATCAGCCAATCCAGTGACTTGTTTATTAAATATGATAAAAGTTTAGGTAGGAAAGAAGAACTGTAACAAAATAACAATAAATGAATACAAAGAGTCCTAGGTAATAGAATATCTAATAGTAATAGGTAAGTAAATAGGTATGATATGCTTACCCCGATACAGGGGTTCCTGTTACTTATAACTGTTTTAACTGTTTACAAAATTGGTTATTTAGAGTATTTAAAAATACACCATCACGTAAGTTATACTAGTTAAACTGGTAATCTGGTAAAATGCTCACAAACTGATCAGTACGATGGTTTTGGTAGGACTGAATCAAAAAAGCTGCGCATGCAATGCGAAACAAAAATCGAATTGAATCAAATTTGACAACAAGTACAAAATACTTTTAATGGCCAGCAGTTAAACCATGAAGTTTCCAGCGATCGTGGAGGTTGTAACGTCCACGAGACTGAAGGGAAACGGCATCGTTACAACCTTAAGACCGAAGGCCATGCTCCAGTCCAGAATACGTGCCAGATCAGCATTAATAGTTCCGACTACCCCATGAAGGTTTTGAAGGCTACCCTGCGAATATATTTGGAGACATCTGCTTATAGGTGGTGAGAAGAAGAGAGATTATGAGTAATAGAATTTATGAAAACAGAAAAAAGAAGAGGAGACAGGACACCACCTTGCGGTACGCCAGCAGAAATATCGCGCCAAGCAGAAAACCAGTTTTCAGCACGAATGCGTTGCAAGTATGAGTATTGTTAACATATGAACAGACACAATGCCTATGTAACAAACTCTTTTAAAAACGTTGACTAACGTATTTTTGAAGTCACGTGACTCAAAATCTTACAGATCTATACCTCGCATAGCTGATGTGTATAGCGATAGGTATAGAGGAGAATATTGGGCAATATCCTTCTCAATAGTATTTTTCTTAAACTGCACCGTCTTGTTGGTTACTCATTTTTTATTGTTTCACTACGCTATTGTTACTTCTACAATAAAATAAAGTCACTGAGCAGTTTTTGAGGAAAAATACTCGTAGTAAATTAATAAATATTGCTGGCTATAAAAGAGCAGTTGTTGTTGTGGTCACGTTTTTATATTCACGACACGATCCTGAAGGCGTGATTTCATTCGAGCTTGAGCTAGTGCCGGGGCCACATTATGAATCAATTAACGCTCGAGTAAGTTTGTAACGAGAATTTAAATAAGGTCGGTTTGATCGAACATAAACAACAACTTCACTTGCAGCAGCCGTATCAGCTTAATTATTTTTTCTGAATATTGATAGGTATATTTTATAAAAGTGTGACTTTTACAGTATTTTTTGATTAGTCGCCTTCATTTTTTGCGTGAGTTTCAAAATTAAGGATGAGACAAATAATTGACCTTCTTGATAAAATATCATAAAAAATACCCTTAGTGTCGATTTTCCGTTGGTCTGCTTAAGTCAGTTCCTAATATGATCATGATACCGCCTAAGGTGTTTCGGTAAGGGTTTCACGTTGGCCTATATTATAGGCATGTTCGCTTAAAGATATTGTAGTATAGTAGACGTCAGACTTTAGATACTGAACTGTTTCAACGATACCATTGATATGAAAGAGTTAAAAAAGGATTGAACTATTGCACAGTGGGTACAAATGCGCTCGACGAAGCATGGGCTTGGGCATCGGCATCTTGAGTGTTATTTTCAAGACCATAGCAATAGCCAGCTTGCCTGAGCGTATACAGAGCTACAGATTCGGGGCAGAGGCGGTACCGAAACGAAACCGCACCGATCCGGCGAGGAAGAGGCCTAAGGCCTCATTTACGGTGACGCAGGGGGTCGCGCGTTGCGATGGGTGGCGCGGTCCGCACTGAATTCAAACATGTGGCGTTGATAAGTGAAACGCCCCAATTCAAGCAACGCCTTTAAAATCGCTTCTTCGTAAAAACACTCATCAACGCATCAACGCTATTTCAGTGTGGGCCGCGTCTCCCAACGCAACGCGCGACGCCCCGCGTCTCCGTAAACGAGGCCTTACGTTCAAAGTCGGTCACGACCCTGGGTGGAACAACACGGCCGTCACGTTCCACTTTGATCTCTCAGGCAGGCCGCTGATCCGTAAGGCCAATAGATTTTATGAGAGGGAGCAGAATGCCTATGACATATTCGTGTCATTTTCAAGCTTTTCCTTCTTTGATTCAGTTCAGAGGGAAAAATAAAAACTTCACTGTTGTGTTTTCATTATCAGTGCTCTGTAATTACTAATTACGCGTTTTAAGATTTTTGGTTTTTGAAGATTATAATTTATTCGTGTATAAAGTGTGTGTCACATTTGTGAGTGTCTTACTAACAACAGCTTTTATTAGAAACCAGCTGTCCGTCAGCGACTTCGCCCTCGTAAACTATTTCTCCGTAAGTATAAATTAAAAAAAATATAGCCTATGTCACTCCCTGAAAATGTAGCCTCATTTGGTGAAAGTATTATTAAAATCGATCCAGTAGTTTCGGAGCCTATAAATATAAATATAAATATGCGCCAGACAACACACTTCTTGTAATGGTCTCGAAGTAGGGATTATTAAATCCCTGTGTTACGAGGTACCACACAAGCTAGGAGTGTCTCCCAGCACACCCAGACCCGAGTCAATTCAGAAAAGATCTTTTCCTGAATTGACCCGACCGGGAATCGAACCCGGGACACTACGGAAATCGAGGCGAGAAACCGTGCTACAGCACACTACGCCAATCGTGTCGTCAAACTAACTAACTAGTCGTGTCTATTCAACACAAACAAACGATCAAATGTTTCCTCTTTATAATACTAGTATAGATGAACGAAGGTTTTATAAGAAGCGAACGCCCTGGCACGCCTTGTATTCGTTAAGCCAAGCGGAAATTATCAGCTGGTACAGATAAATGTAGCGGAAATATGTGGCGGTTACGAAGTTACAAGCAAGTTACAATCTCATTTCCCCGCCGTTGAACTTTCATGTCAATGGCGCGACTCTCGCAGGAGATAATGGAATGGCATCACTTGAACTCATAGGCTCTCTGTCACTGAGAACATTCGTCTCAGATATTAATTAATTAATATCTGGGACACCTTATACATAGAGAACTTGTGACCCCAATCTAAGCAGAGCTTGTACAAGAGACTGATATGCATACAATATAAAAGAACACCCACGCCCGAATCCATAGAAACGACAATCTACGTTTAGAAAACCTCAGATGTATACTTGTCCCTTGCTTATCACACGAATGTTTGTGTTGGGTGGGGATCAAACCCAGGACTACGGCTACAAAGGCAGGATCGCTATCATTGCTCCAACAGGCTAGTACGTCAGTTAGTGAAGAGGACCGACCATTGTAATGGGCAAATTTAATGATACAATTTGCAACGCCTAATGTAAGAGCGCCTGTGTCACAATTTATCTTGGATTGTAACATTACAGACCAATGTCCTTCAGTCGGTTAGAGAGTATAATATCGTAACATTACATATCGAATATTAGATTGTTACATTACATTACAGCTAAGTCTTCGCAGTCGGTGAGGTGGTATGTATGTAACGCTCCAAATCTTGATTGTCGGATTACAGGCGAAGCTCTGGCCCTGGTGAGGGAACACCTCAATAGTCAACGTTGATGAACTACTTGCACACAGGACATGCAGATATTGTGGGAATAATTCTAAGCACGTGTTTGTTTAAACCCATTTAAAACGCGGAGCCAGCGAAGGATGTTAGTTTTAATCCAGAGCACTGCTACTTTGCATACAATATGATGATAACGTACTTATCCTAAAGTGTTAGATAGCAAAGTTACTACAAAAGTTATTAGGCCGAAATAATATTCATTTTTTTTCTAATGCCACTTCACTGATCATAACTTACAGAATTAAAAAAAAGTTCTCTCATTCTAATATATTTAGCCTGTGTACTGTCCAAAGTCCTCCAACATTGAAATCAAGTAATCGCTACAAGTTGTGTGTATTGGTATTATTACCACACTTGCATAGTGTGCGTTGGTGATCAACTGATAACAAACCACCTCAATAGTCAACGTTGCTATGTTGTGAACCTCTCACTCCCGGCCGTAGTTCAGGCCATGTTGGGTAGTGAGGAGGATGATCCTCTGGCGGCGAAGACGGCAAGGAGCAAGAAGTACGCCCGGCGCATAGGCTAGGCCGACCGCTGGGGCGACGTGGTAATCCTTTAGACTCCATGTCGCCCTATTCCATAGCGGCGAGGTTAACCTGGGTGTTTTTTAGTGGGTATGCCGCCGGCTTCACCGGCGGAGAGTCCCACACTCCCCCACTGCCCGATTGAGGCAGTTGGATAGTGCGTAATGCATTTCTCATCTGGATAACAAAAAAAAAAGGCTATGTTGGGAAGAATCAAAATACACACTTTGACTTTTAGAATAAGGAAGTTGACATTTTTTTAGTTGAGGTGTTATTGAAAGACCTATCAGTAATGGAAACATTGGTAAATAAAAAATTTCGAAAACACGAAAACTCCCCGAGATATGACAATTTCAAAAATCATATTTTTGGACGTGCCCAAAACGCTCCCTACAGACTGTCGCACGATAATCACAGGTCGCCTATTTCTATGCGTTCTGCAAGACACTTGTTCGGCAGTGTGGCAAACCGAACTCATTTTAAAACTTGTATTTATTTTAAGTGTCAAATTCATATTTCCTCTTCGCTTTGTCTTTACGTCAATAAATTTCCGTCTGTCGCTTCATAACTTACTCTTTGTCACACAACGTTTTACTTTTAAATATAATTGTTTATTTTACACCTTCGTTTTCCTCCACTTTCCCCGATCCCTCTACGTCCGCAATAAGCAGCTATATTACATTTTGCGTTTATGAATATGGTTTCTTTAACAAAAGTTACTATCAATTGTGTAGATTATCGAATGGTATAATTACTAATCTTTATTTGTTTTACACTTTTAAAATTTGACTTGCCCACCCGAGTTTCAACAGCCATAAACTTGATAATTATACCTTCATATAAACCTTTTTTAGTGTATTTTTAATAATTTTTAGAATTCGATGATATTGTCAACTACCCAATTGTTCAAACTCAGGACCTCCGGAATTTCGGACCGAGCGGCGAGCGTCCTCACGCACCAGCTACAGCGAACGCTCTGTGCGGAACACGGTCTTGCTTGAGATAGTGAGGATTGTTCCGATTTTAAAACATGATCCGGTATAAAGTACTGTGTCACCGTCCTTGTTACTAACAGTCTGTTTAACACAGGTAATTAAAATTGTTTATCGTAAGAGGGACATAACACTTTTTTGATGTAACTGATTTCTTTTTGCATGCGATATGATCACTGAAAGACGGTGTCCAGGCCTATAAGATATTTTCCTGTCGACCGCTAATGCAAGACCGGCAGATGTTTACCGATTGTGTCTCAAGATTAATATTTCAGAGACGCCTCTCTCTCTCCGGGCGTAATTACACGTCTGTCAACAATTCATTCGGGGATAAAACTATTATCGCTGTGACACAGCAAATTGTTTTCCTCTTTCACAATGCTAGTAGGGTGGGTAAAGGTTTTAACCATCGCAGTTTGAAAGTAAAGGAACTAAAATTGATTACTTCCACGCTTAGTTAAACTTAAACTGCTGTCAAGAAGTAATACGTGGCATTAACGCACAACTTCTTTTTAAATAATTCATGGAACACTTAACAAAGGTGCATAACCACAACAAACGAAAACATTGTCGCAATAGTTTACGGCGACGTCAAAGTATTTTACAACTAAAAACTAAGATAGTTGCATTTCGCTTGACTAGGCTCTCAGGTAGTAATTATAGACAGACCTTCAAATTTATTTTGGAAATGGTAACCCTTTCGATGATCTACGGATTGTACGGTCGAAGAAACACAAATCACCCTTATAATAACTATTGTTAATCACTAAACAGAGAACTCCATTAGGGTACCAAACGTTACTACTAAAGTAATTACTAAGTAGTATTTACCAGTTAAATGAATTTGCTTTTAAACACAAGACTACATCAAAGAACATATATATATATGCGCCAGACAACACACCTCTTGTAATGGTCTCGAGGTCTGTGTTACGAGGCACCACACAAGGAAATAAGCCAGGGGCGTCTCCCAGCACACCCATGATATTCAGATAAGTACTCACTTATCTGAATCAAGGGTTTTGTTTTTTGTGGCATAGTCAAATAGAAGTCAACTGACTGGTCATTCACCAATAAAGCTTTACTTGCAAACCAATCATAACTAAAGTGACACTTCAGCGCTTATTCTAATAATAACTTCATAAAGCCTATCTCGTTCAACTCTGATTAAATTGAAAACAGTTACCTTTAGATAATAGGATTAATCACTCCACTCGACCACATCGGCAGCGAGTTGTTAATAGTGCTAAATACAGTCGGCAGGAAAATTCTAACCAGATATCCAGTTAAGAATAATCGCATCGGTCCCCGATTAATCCAGAGTATGCCAATTCTGGGTGAGGCCATGTGCTTTTTCATGCAAATGGTGGAAGCCTTTACCCAACAGTTGTATACCCTATTGGTAAGGATATGAGTAGGTAATCAATCATTCAGTTTCTAGAAAAAAACTTCATCTTTTAACAACCGTTTTCTCATGATTGAGGGTCGTGGTTCGCTTCAGGTTAGCTTCGGGTTTGCTTCTGTCTAGCGCATACCTTGACATGCAAGTTGAGCGAACAATGAGTTCTTAAAAGATTGGTGAATCAAGTAACTGCTAGGATTTGTTTTCCATTTAAGGTTCTAATCACAATCATGCGTATGTGGCATATGACAAACGAATTGTTAGTTAATTAATTCAATCATGATATTTTCCACGCTGAATTCGGTACCCACTGGACAGCTTTCGGCATAACTGTACTTAACTCGCTAGGAATATTCGATGTGACCTTCTAAATGAAAAAGTCAAGTTGTTAAGATTAAAATTTGTTCTTAGTACTAACATTATAAATAATGTGACTTTATATTGAATAGCAAAACTGAAAATCCTAAAAAATCTTACACTAAACTACATTAAAAGTATTTTTTGTTTAAATGTAACAGTTCTAAAACAATTCAGCAACAAATTTGTTTTGGAAATCTATGCTCCTAATCCTGACAAATAGCTGTTTGGGATCGTAATTACTGACCTCGATATATTTGTTCTGGTATCTTAACATATTATACTCGTACAAGGTAAAAATATTTATTTTATACTTATTTCTATTTTATATCTTTATTTTTATTTGAATACTACGATTGGCGTAGTGTGCTGCAGCATGGATTCTCGCCTCGATTCCCTGTCGGGTCAATACATGAAACGATCTGTTCTGAATTGACTCGGGCCTGGGTGTGCTGGGAGACGCCCCTGGCTTGATTCCTTGTCTGGTACTTCGTAACACAGGGATATTTATCCCTACTTCGGGACCATGACAAGTGGTGTGTTGCCTGGCGCATATTTATTTATTTATAACTGTTTTTAACGGCTTTGCCCGCGTAGACTGTCTTTTCGACTGTCAAAATATAGCCTGCACAAAAAAAATAGCCACATGTTACTTCCTGATAATGTAGCTATATATTGGTAAAAGAATTAAAAAATCGGTAAAGCCGTTTCGGAGCCTTTCTTCACCACAAACAAACAATCAAATCTTTCCTCTTTTTAATATCAGTATAGATAAAGAACTACTTGTTCCAGTGAAATTCTATGTTATCGCATACCAAATTATTTTGCGTAGGTATATTTTTAATGATTCGAATTAAAATTCCATTTTGAATAGACGAATTTCCTACTCATTACGCATGGTTGGTTTTGGTTCTACGCAGCATTTTCAAAGAGCCTCGTCGTGTTCCTGAAGCGTGCTTCGAAAACGCGTATCATCATTTGATATTGGGCACGTTTTTGCCGGAAAAACCGCTCGGAGATAAATCTGGGACGCTTGGAACGCTTGCGCATTAAACATTCGATCGAAAAACACTTGTGCGAAGCGTCGCCAAAAGTCTAAAACAAGAAAGAGCAAAAAAGAAAAGAAAGAAAGAAAAATAATTTATTGACCGATAGATATTACATACTATCAATACATTAGGTACAAGAACAATAAGTACAAAACAGATTAAAAATTACAAAAAATAGAGGGGCCAACCAGGCCCCTACCTCAGCATATGTTACTGCTGTGCAGGCACGGCAGAGACGCTGGTATTCGGGCAAGAAGGGTCTTGCTCTGATCTTAGGGTAGGCATACACCGTTTCCCCCTTCATTGGAGGGTCGGCTAGAGGGGGCCCCAATACGGGGAGGCACTGGCGGCGGGGCGTTGCGAAACTTTTTAGCTCACCTCGCCGCTGAAGTGTTGAGGTCGAGTACCGTGGGGTTTTAGTCGGCAGAAGTCCGATATAACCTCATCGTTCCCCCGGACGGCGAGGTATCCATGAGGATTTCCCCACGTTAGTAATAAAAAAACGCATACACCATGCTACATTTCACAATATTTTCGTAAAGTTTGGTTGCCTGTCGTCCTCTGTACTAAAAGTATTTAAGGGCCCAATTTAAAGTGTTCTGTATTATATGTAGGTATTTTGTTACCGCCATAGTATGATGCGTATAATTGCAGTGCCCTTACAGGGTGCCATATGTAATGTCCTGTTTTATTATTGTTTGATATTTTATGTACCATGTGGCATGCAATAAATGAATAAATAAATAAGATGTATTGCTAGGGCCAAAACCCTTCTGCAAAATAACCAGTTTCGCAAAAATCTAAACACTTTCAATTAACTTTGAGCTTAGAAAATATCAGTATAATTTATATTTGAAGAGTGTATTATTAATCCTTGGAAGTAATTTAATATTTCTGAGTCCAATCTGGAGTAAATAAGCCTGCCTCTAATTATATTATAAAAGTAACTTGTAAAACCATTCAAAGAAATTTAGCCGTTGATATTCAGGCGTAAAATTTTATATTTTCAATAAAACATTGATGACCTTTAATTTATGTGAGCATACAATTCAAATAGAAGTAACTTTATTGCTATTCAAACGTTATTTGTTTTGAAGTATAAGTACATTGTACTGTCTTATCTGTTGTATCTATCTATGTATTGTAATGTATTGATATTGAAACGTAGTAATATTTTCGCATCATTTACCACAGTAAATATTAATTTCTTAGATTGAAGATTTAGTTTTTTTTTAAATACAAATTTTAAAAGCGTGAAAAGTTTTAAAAGCTCGGTCCACCCCGGGACGAAGTTTAATTGTAAATCAGTCATTTTAGAAGCAATTGATTGGATTTTAAGTTAATCTAGATTCACTTTAGCATTTTAAAAGCTAGGGTAGTATTGTAAGTTTACTTTGTCTACTAGAGTCTGATCCCAAGTTTACTAAAGCAATACGGATTAGTAAGGCACGGGTTGGGCTCATTGCTTGCTGTTACAATCCTGTTCTAACAGCGAAAAAAAAACCTTTAGTTAGACAAACTAGATAAACCAAACATTATGGATATCCTACACAAAGGTCGACTCCGAGCTGAGCAGAGCGGGTGTCATAGATTTTATGTCCTAAATACCCATACATAGCTCCTACTGTTCATCACATGAATGTCCGTCTTGAGTGGGAATCGAACCCACAATTCCCAGTACCTACATTATCACTAACGATTGCGCCAAACGTCTATTAACAAATTAAATGGTAACAAAACGAGAACTAGCCTGATACATAATTGATTAAAGATAGAAACTAGAAAAATTCAACCAAATCCTAGGGCTCACTATTGATCGCTTGGTACCACATATCGATTTATTATTTGGGAAAACTTTGTTATTTTTGACTATCTTTGACATGGAATATTAGCTCGGGCCTTTGCATCACATAATGTGTCCGTAACGGAGTTGCACTAGAATACTTCAATTTTAGAATCAGATTTTATTAAAATGATCACCATAAAAAGCATTGGAATGACTTGAATTAAAAGCAATTTCAATTAAGTACCCAAAATGCCTATGTAGAAATCTGGTCTCTTATAGCTCTTGGTTACCAAAGTCTGACCATCTGCGATATAAAACCCCTACAAATTGTAAACACTTAGAACTAAAACATTCATTGAACACTAAAAATCAAATCACGTTTCTTCGTTCGGCACCATAGGAGGCCGCACCTGGCTGATTGATATCTCCCCGGTGACCTCATCCGGAGCCCTCACACTATTGGACTTTATGAACTCCGCGTAGATACCATTTTTGTCTGGCAACTGCTAATTATGGGACAGTTTGCTTTGTACCTGTGTGGTAAAGGTTTTCTAATCTAGTTAAATTTACCCAAAGCTGGACATCTATTAGGAGACGGGGAGATTTGAAGGTTAATAATGAAGTGTTTAAGGCAGGAACAAGGTAATTGGTACATTTGACCCTTGAGCCTCTCCAATTGCGTAAAAACATTGCCAGGCTAAGTGTTCTCTATTGCTTCTACAATGGGAATGCTCTGACGAGTTATTCCAGCTTATTCCACCCTCACCTTTTCACTCCCGTACCACGCGTGCTGGACTACGGCGTCATCCACACACAATTGAACATTTGTTGGCCCGAACTAAAAGGTTCGCACTTCGGTGGCTCGTTTTTTTTTTTTTTTTTATATTGCCCGTCAAGATGACCTCACTACACCTGATGGAAAGCGGTCGTGAGGTCCAGATATGAGGTTGACAAGCCCAGCCATTCAAACGAGACACTAGGCTGGCCATCCTCACCTTAAAGGCCTGCAGAAATGCCTTCTCCCGCCCCGCTTGAAGAACCCAGGACTATAATGAAATTACAGAAGACTATCGTTAAATATGTGTCTGCATTGTCGTGTGAACATTCAGAGAAATTGACAATAAAAAAAAGTGTTAGCGTGCATCTGAGTTGAAATTATAAACAAAATATCTGATTCACAGCATTATGGGCTTGGTGAGTGATTGTATTGCTGCTTTATTGGTGAAAAAGATACTACTTGGTCGTTATGATTTCAAAAGTGAAATGTAAACAGACATCAGCTGATGACTCACAACAATTCAAGAAACATTAAGCTGAGTGACCCGTCTACTCACCGCTGGATGTCGCCAGTGTCCATACATACAAAATACTGAAAGACGCCATCTACATCACAGGTACAAGTAGTTGATCGTACTCGCCACGGCCAACACTCACATATTACACTTGGTGAGAGGTTTTGTCGCTAGATGTCGCTACTCTCCATACAATGATCTAAGGCATGAGCGTCATCTATTGTTGGGTTGCAAGACTTTGAATAGTTCTGCTACTAGCCGCTAGAGAGGAATTAGGACTGACCAATCGTAAGCTCAGAACACAGGCTGATCACTGCGACATCTATGAATACTCCACCAAATTTAAAACTGCAACTTGGTTAAGCCTTATTCAGCCATATTCATGATGTCACAATCACATCCAAAAAGTACAAATGACGCCCGCAGGAAGCCGCTACTAGTTGCATGCTACAAGTGTAAGCGTAAAGTTGACTCAAGGACAGCTCTGCTCTGCTCACTATGCAAAAACTATTATGAGTTTGACTGTGTTGGCTACTCAGAAAAATTACACCACTTAAAAGAGGCAGATGCTAAAAAACAATGGAAGTGTAAGTCATGTGGGAATAAAAAAACGCCATCAACATCCAGCCCTGCTATATCCCACGTGACCATACGAAGTAAACGCGTCTCGCCGAAAAGGAATGAAAGCTCCATTCCCAACACGATGTTGACTCCGACCACACTGGATTCTTCACAAGCGCTCTCGAATATACCGCAAGTCGATGACTCACAGATCTCTCAAGTGAACGACTCGCTTATATTGACCAATTTCCACGCTTCAGATGAGTCGCCTGATAGACCATTATCAAAGAGCATGGACTGCACATTAAACGACATGGCCTCAAGCCAGGAAATGAAGGAGAAAAATTATTTACTTCGGTCAGAATATGCTATACTACAAAACGAGTTGGACAATTCGTTATTGGAGAATAACAATCTTCGACAGCAAATCAGTAAATTGGTTAACGAAAATGATATACTCAAAACCCTATGTCTGTCCCCAGTAAAAGACAGTTCAACATGTCAAAGCTCAAAGAAGGGTAATAAGCATCGTAAACGACAATCCAATATCTTTTCTCCGCTTATGAGCTCGGGATCACCATCACACAGGACAACGACTCACTTGATCGATGAAAACATAGCATTGCAACAGCGTAGGATTGAAGACCTGGAAAAAATACAAAACCAAATGACGCAGGAAATACAGCGCCTCAATGAATATATCAACACATTGGAACACAAGCTGTCAGGCATAGACAATACACAGAAACACTATGCACAGACCCATCCTGAGACAAAGAATGCTGCCTGCGGAAGGGAAGATGACAGGCCTTATATATATATCTTTGGAACCCAACGCTGTGTTGGCCTTTCTGCGGCTTTGTCCCGGTCAAGGGAGAAGAACAATTACGAAAAGTATAGGATTACAGGAATTACAAAACCACACGCACTGTCCTCATGTTTTGTAAATGACTTTCAAAACGTTCAGCGAAACCCAAATGATAAAGTTATAGTATGTATTGGCGAAAACGATTATGACTTAAGTATTCTATCAACACAGCTACATAGATTGTTGAAATGTTTCAGTGGTAATGACGTAATTATTTTAAGTCCATTGGCAAATATGTATATTAAGATAAATGACCTTAACAGTGTATTTAGAAATATTTGTAATAAGTATCGTAAATGTCATTTTATAGACTGTAACCATAGTAACGTATCACATTTGTGCAAAGCGATAAATTATGTGATTGATTGTATAGACTATGACGCAAAATATTTAAACATTGAATACGTTAGGAAAATAATGGGGCGTAGCAAGCCGGAGTCTGTTAAGTCTAACTCGACCGACCCACAGCAGCCTGGAACAATACCATATTACTTTCCCAGGATTCGGTCAGAGGGCAGGCACACTCATGGGTCTGGTACACAGGGATCAGCTGTGCTAACCCAAAGTACAATACCAAAGTTTTTTTTAAAATCAATAAGTAGTAACCATCTTTTTCGTGACTCAAAATAATATAACTTTTAAAATTATGCACCAAAATATAGCTAGTATAATGTCAAAACAAGAGCTACTAGAAATAACGCTGCAGGAACTTTCCAGCGCAGGTAATGATCCAGACATAATATGTCTGTCTGAGACATTTATGCGTTCTGGAAGCGAAAAATACCTAAATATTTTTAATTATAAACTAGCGACCGCGTTTTCTAGGGATAAGCAAAGGGGGGGATCATGTATTTTAGTTAAGATTAATAGTATTTACAAAGAAGTAGTTAAAGTAAAAACTTATGCAACACTAAAATCATTTGAAGCTTGTGGCATTGAGATACCTTCCCAGAAATTGCTGGTAATATGTATCTACAGAACACCCACATCGGATCCGAACGTCTTCTTGGACAAACTAGACCAGCTATTATATGACATCTCTAAAACATATAATAAGAATACCAAGGTGGTTCTAACAGGCGACTTTAACATTAATATTTTGAAACAAGGAAAAATCACTAACTATTTCAAGGATTTATGCCTAAACCATAACATACAAATTCACATAAACGTACCAACTCGAAAACAATCATGCCTGGATCAGATGCTCAGTAACATTGAAGGGGCGGTAGCTATGGTACTTCCGTTATATTTGTCTGATCACGAGTCAGCACAAATACTAAGTTTTCCGGTTAAGAAAAAACTCGACATACCGAAGAAATACAATATTCTTAGAAAAGATTACAGTTACGAATATATAGTGAAGTTCAAAGAATGTTTGAGCAGCATTACCTGGTCCGAAGTGTATGCAGAAAGTGAACTGAATGCCGCGTTTAATTATTTTCATGAGATGGTGACTCTATTTTATAAACTATGTTTTCCTGTTAGAAAAATTAAAATCAGCAATAGCAATAAAAACAAACAGAATTGGATAAGTAAAGGACTAAAATATAGCTGTAAAACAAAGCGATTCTTACGTTGTAGTTATTATAAAGACAAAACAATATTAAATAAAAATAAATACCTAAATTATTCTAAAATATTAAGGAAATGCATTTACAATTCTAAAAAGAACGCTAATATAAGATTCGTATGCAATAGTAAAAACAAGTGTAGAGCAACGTGGACTGTAGTTAAAGATGAAACATGTGGCATGAAACTTCATGAGAACATTACTGAATTAATTGTAAATGATACAGTGGTGACTAACCCCACTGACATCGCTGCGGCTTTTAATGATTATTTTATTGAATTAGCTAGTTCTAACAAAACACAAAAGACTGCTCTGGAGAACTTATTTTCACCAAATACAATGTTTCTACGTCCAATGTCCGAGGATGAGGTGAAAAAAGAGATTAAGTGCCTAAATAATACTCCCTCTGAAGGCCCTGATGGAATAAATACAAAAATAATTAAGGCATGTATTAATGAATTGGCATCCATGGTGACACACTTAGTCAATGCCTCATTCTCATCAGGTACCTTTCCGGAAATATTAAAACAATCCATTGTCAAGCCCCTCTACAAGAAAGGAAGAAAAGATGAAATTAGCAATTACCGCCCAATAACGCTTATTCCAATTTTGTCTAAAATTTTTGAGAGATGTATGCATACGCGAATATTAAACTACTGCAATCATTTCAATATAATTAAAAAAGAACAATTTGGATTCCAAAAAGAAAAATCCACAACGCTAGCAATTTTCACGCTTATTAAAACTGTTCTAACTAGTCTTAACGAGGGTAAGCTAACCACGGGTTTATTCTTGGATTTATCAAAAGCTTTCGATTTTGTTGACCATGACCTCCTGCTTAATAAGTTAGAACTAATTGGAATAAGGGGTCCTCCACTGCAGTGGCTGTCGTCCTACTTAACCAATCGACTTCAAAGCGTAGTGGTTACTAAAATAATAGACGGACAAGAAGTGCCCTGTTCATCAAGCTTCAAAACCAACAAATGTGGTGTACCGCAGGGAAGTGTGCTTGGTCCGCTATTGTTCTTATTGTACATAAATGATATAATAAAATCATCTAATCATAAGTTTATACTATTTGCAGACGACATATCCATAATTGTGACATCGGATAAACATAAGTTAAATTCTATACATGACCATGAAATTGAAATAAATAATACTATTCGTAATACTATTGACTGGCTAGATGCAAATAATTTGAAATTGAATTTAAATAAATCAAATTTTATTCAATTCAATAAGTCAAAACATAATAAATACAATTTTAAATTGAAGGTAGAGAAAATAATGGAAATAACGCATACAAATTTTTTAGGCGTAGTAATAGACCAGGATTTAAGCTGGAAGCACCATGTTGATAGCCTTTGTAATCGCATTAATAGCTTTGTCTACGCTCTTAACAAAATGCGCAAAATAACAGACAGACAAACGGCACTCACTGCTTATCACGCATATGTAGCATCAATCCTACGCTATGGGTTAATAATATGGGGTAATTGTACAGAAAGAAACAGAGCATTTATAGCACAAAAGAAATGCATCAGAGCCTTGTGTGGTATTCGGCCTGGCGAGTCTTGTAGAACGGCTTTTTGGAGCCTCGGCTTGCTACCCCTACCAGCGCTATACATTTATGAAGTTTGTGGCTTTGTAAAAAAGAATACTTCATTGTTTGTGAAATCCAGTGAAGTCAACTCCAGGAAAAAAAGAGATCCTGATAGACTTGTTTTAAATTTAGTTATAAAAACTGATAAATATAAGAAAAATGCTTTAAATATGTGTATCCGCATATATAATAAAATTCCTTCAGACATTAAACAATTGAATATAAATGCATTTAAATCGAAGCTTTTTAAGTGGCTCATTGAACAAGAAATATATGACATTAGGGATTTAATTGACCGTAAGTTTTAATTTAGGATCTGACAATTGTATTTTTTTTTCCTTTTTTTTTTAAATCTGAGTTTGACATTGTTATTTTAATTTTTTACTAATATCATTATTTTAGACATACATATTACAATTCTTATATTGATAGGTATAACTTTGAGTAAAGATTTGCATGCCACCATAATGGCAAGACATGTGCATCATTTTCTAACATCCACATATACCATGTTTTATGCAAATAAATATTATTATTATTATTATTATTAAGAGGAAGGAAACTCATGTGCTGGAAGGGCATTCCACGTCTGGATGGTACGACAAAGAAACGAGTCACCGAACCTTTTAGTTCGGGCCAACAAATGTTGAATTGTGTGTGGGTGACGCCGTAGTCCAGCACGCGTGGTACGGGAGTGGAAGGTTTCTTTGTCGTACCATCCAGACGTGGAACGCCCTTCCAGCACATGAGTTTCCTTCCTCTTATAGTCCTGGGTTCTTCAAGCGGGGCGGGAGAAGGCATTTCTGCAGGCCTTTAAGGTGAGGATGGCCAGCCTAGTGTCTCGTTTGAATGGCTGGGCTTGTCAACCTCATATCTGGACCTCACGACCGCTTTCCATCAGGTGTAGTGAGGTCATCTTGACGGGCAATATAAAAAAAAACATTAAATGACCGAGTTGACAGATTTGGTTCAAAATTGACAAATAAACAATCTAGTGCAAAATATTTCAGGTATATTACATTTAGATATATCGCAATTTGTACTGTACGAAACTAATTAGTTTGGTTAACATAAACTGTTACTAAAATAAATCGCTTCAGAATCCTTTTACAAGACATTTCATTGGAAAAATTGCTCGAAGAGCGTCGTCTCGTAGCACGGCTACGGACTCCGGGCTATGAACTACGGTAGTCATTTATTACTGCAAAGATTTTTCCTGGTCCCAAATATATACTCAGCGAAGCCCATTAACGTAACAAATTCGTTCTGGCTCTCTTTTACATATTTTATAATTGCCTCAATTACTTTTATTAAAAAAAGGCTCCTGTTTATCGAGCATCGTTAAGATAATTTTCATGGGAAAATTGGAATATGACGTAAAGCTTCAATTCTAATTTAAAATTACGCACCCCACCACTTAGTGTGCCGAGTGTACTTTCGCGAACAAACGACACGTGCTCGGGGTTCGAGTTCGAGGTTCGAGTTCGGGGGCGTCTCCCAGCACACCCAGACCTGAGCCAATTCAGAAAATATCGTTTCCTGAATTCCCGACCGGGAATCGAACCCGGGACACTACGGAAATCGAGGCGAGAAACCGTGCTATAGCGCGTGAATGTGGTGAAGAGGCGCGTCATTTCAGCTTAGATAAGCTCTACTTCATTCACGTTGCTAACATTACTTGACTTGGAGAATTCTGTGTAACTAACTATTCATGACTTGCTTGTTGAGCGTCATTAAAAAATTGAGCAGCCCTCATGACGGCCACGTAACTCTAAGTACTATAATTTACTGAATAAACGTTTCCATTATTATTATTACTACTGACAGCCCGGGTTATCATGTTCAGCGTAAAGGTGGGTATAGGTTAGTTACAGGTTATGCCAGAGCATTACATTATAATGTAAGGTTCTCACGAATGGTACAATACAGGCAAATGCTCAGTTTTCGGAATACATTTCCATGAAATGTAACGTTCCAGCTTGGTTTTTAAAATCAGTTGTAACAAAATATTGAACGTCATGTTTGCATCGTGGTTCAAAAACGACGAATGCTCGATGTTCCGATACAAGTGAATGCTTTAATCTATCAGCACCATAAGGAAAAAAAAAATAGTGTACTCAAAAATCTAATCACGTCTCAAACTCTCCTTAGCTTGAGCTTTCTTATTGCACATATCCATAGTACGCAGCCAGAACAGTTGCAGTTGCTGACGTTTGTCGTTATCTTTTCAGCACGTAGACAAGTTAAAGAAAAGACGTTGTATGTGTTCGTGGATCAATCACATTGGTACTTATACACTCACTCCAATGATCGTGAAAACGTAATCTGAAATTCAAATAACCTATTTTATAAGTTTGAAATATGCAGCGAAACTAGGTTTGGTCAGCTATTAATTGCATAATAAAGTTGGTGGAAAGTTTCCGTGGGATACGTAATGACTCGCCATGGCGCCCTATTTGTAAGTGGGTCATAGCACCGCCTCCGGGGCAAGATGCAAGCTCCCCCAATTCTCCGTATATTGTCTGAATATCGGCTCCGAGTCTAGGACTATATCGATTGTTTGTTTGCTGTTATGGTTGGTCTCGCTTGTTTCGAAAAATATTCGAAGTTTTCCCCGTCATTCTAAAATCGGGCAGGATTTTAATAACAAAATGTCAGCGCCAGGCATGTTGGCGCAATTTCGCTTCGCAGCATTCCGTATTTTTTATTTAAAACTGTTATACTAACTATACGCCTTAAACAAATCGTGATTCATGCTGTCCCTGCAATCATCGTAAACCTTTAGCATATCAGTGGTCGTGTTTATCGCACTAGCTAATTGACAAAAGTAGTAAATAAAATGCTGTGCGGAGGATCCGCCCATTAAACTTTGGGTCCGTCTGTAGGCCCTGAACTAGGTTTATCGTTTTACCTGCTTGCCCTACTTTAGCCAATTGGGCGAGAAATCAACAAGAATTATGATACCTTGAATATAGGGTTAAATTACTGTACAAAAAGAGTTTCTTCATTTAAACTGGTGTAATTGTTGCTGAAAATACTTTTTTAATGGGAGAAACCAGTCCTAATAGTAGTATTTAAGAGAAAAGAAAAAAACCTCAATGCACTTCTTTGACAGTGTAGTGATGCAGTGAGTCGGCCGCGGGACCTTAAGTTAGTCGTTGTTTATCATTGTTAATCATGCCGATTAAACAATCGTTGTTTAACGTTGTTAATCATGCTGATTAAACAAAAGTTCTCCCCTCGCCGTGAGGGTCCACAATGCGCGGTTGATACCTTTGGTGTTGGACGTTTCCTTATGCTGAGTACTGAGAGAGGAGTACTCTTAACGTCAGGTAGTCTGCATGCTTGCTAGTCACCCACGTTGCATTAAAAATGCGATATGTTGTGGTTTTCCAGGCCAGTAAAATTAGAGCATTAAGAAAAAGTAAGCATATCAGTCGATCCTAAGTTATTATAATCAACTGATTTATAATAAACATTTAATAAAGGCCGATTAGTCACCAACATTTAGTCACTATGTGTATTATACAAGATACAACACAACAAAACTATACTATTTTCACTCTATGATGATATGCCGGACAGTTATCATTTTTCCGTGTCACGCATGCTATTTTAAACTAAATAAAAAGAAACTGGCAAAAGAAAATGTAATGAACTATTAAAAAACGATTGTCTTTTCGGAACCTATCAATTAATAAGTGATTCGAAACATAATAATTAAATTATGAACTGTCAGGGAAATCATCATACGGCGAAAAGGTTATAGTGACAAAAATTATTTAACTAAAGTTGCTTGACTCATCAAGGTGCCCTATGAAGTAGCATAAATGGTAGCTAAACCAATCGTTTAGTTATTTATTTCATCGCTCGTTTCTATTATTAACAAACCCACCCAGCTACAATCAGCTATTAGAACGCATGCACTCATAAACGCATTTTAATGATTATGGCTTCATGTTTAAGCTGCTTCAAACAGTCATGGTTGTATTTATGGACTGGACTTACTTTGTTTATTTGTGTATTAACAGTAATAACTCATCTCGAACTTCTATTACTAATACGTAGATCATAAAAGAACGGCACTCAACGCACAATGTAAAAGGGGCTATGCCAGGTATTATGTTACGTGAACAGATTCAAAATCAATGCTTGGTTCCATTTCTATTCATCAGAGGCAACCTATCGAAACCATATATTAAACGTACCTAGTCTTTATTATGCTCTTTGGTCACACGTATACATCTGTATACGCCTTACAATCTGAGTGGGCCCATAGGTAGGAGGGCTGTAGGTAAAAAAAATGCCGCAACTCAGAGCGGCCACAGAAATTTAAACGATTTATTGTGAAGGTGCTCAAAAATTTCCAAAATGACACCGTGGAGCTTTGAAATGGAAAAGCTTTCTCATAATAAATGGTCTGTGGTTCCGCTTTTCCCTTGGGTAGGCGGCTGGCTCTAGATGTGTCAATTACGTCACTTGTTCGTAATGGCCGGTGATTTTTACTAGAGCTCCGCATGAAATTGGTATTAGGAAATCGGTGGAGCATTTATGTAGCGGAATAACAAAATATTGAAGTGGTTTAGCTAAAATAAGTCCTACGAGTAATTTACATTTTAGAGCAGTTTTTAGACAAAAATAATGTGTTTACGCAACAGCCTATAAGTTTTTACTTACTCATCACATTCGGCTTAAAGAAACAGTTTTATGGATAGCTTATATACAAAAAATAAATGAAATCCTGTTGAAGTATAGAACCTTCTTTACTGTAACCATAGACACCTTAGCTGTCTATCGTTTGTTGTCTGGTAGTCATGGTGATGTGATTATTATTGGTAGATTGTATTTTTCATGATTTGCTAAAATAATTATTCCTATCTTTTCTAATCGCTTGTTTTACTTGCCTGCCCCATATCAAATCTTACAATAGGTTATGGGCCTCATACTTTGGAGATATGGATCTAGCTAAAGTACAGATAGCGAAACTGGAAGCCAACAATTGTACTCAATGGAAGTACCGTATGACCGCTCTTCTGTCGGGCATCGACGGACTATTGGATATTGTTGAAGGTAGAACACTAATACCAGTTAGACCTGATGCAGCAGCAGGCGATGCAGCAGCTGTGGAAGCATCTATGTCAAGGTATGACACATCCTTGAAAGAGTTCAAGAGAAAGGAGAGTATAGCTTTGCTTCTAATCACAAATAATATTAGTGATGAAACATTAGACAAAGTTATTCGTTTGTCCAAACCAAAGGAAGTCTGGGATGAACTACATAAATTGTATGATGGTGTCAATGACAACCGGGTGTATGATTTGTGTCTAGAGTTCTTCAGATATTCGAAGGATCCTGGAGATGACATGGCTACGCACATATCGAAATTGAAGAATCTGTGGTTTCATTTGAAACAGGAACTAGGCAAAGCGGAAACTGGTGCAAACTTGCCAGAGCTTTTACTAATATGTAAGATATTGGATACCTTACCTGAAACTTATTTTTCGTTTAAAGCGGGTTGGCTGTTAATGTCAAAGAAGGACCGGACGGTGGACAACCTTACTAGTCAACTGTGTGCTCATGAGAAAGCACTGAACAGCAAGGATGGTCAAGGCACTTCGCAAGCTTTTCCAGTTGAGCCAGTAAGAAAGGATTTTAGGAAAAATCAAGACCAGGATAAACGGTGGCAAACTGATATGTTGAATAAGACAAAGAAGTTGTGGTGCTGGAAGTATCGATCAAAAGGACACTTGAAGAAGGATTGTACTCAAAAGAGTGTATCGAGCAATCCGGTGTTATCGGCGCTCAGTATAAGTAGTAACAACGGTTCTTGGTTTATTGACAGTGGTGCAACTAACCATATGACAGGATGTTGTGAGTGGTTTGACACACTGAAATAAATGTGAGCGGTACTGGTAATGTACATTTTTCAGTGGAATTTAAGGGAACAATTGTTAATATTACTTTAACTGATGTTTTGTTTGTACCGGATGTTAACTTGTGCTCGGTTTATAGTCTGTCACAAAAAGGCTATAATGTTGTTTTTTCTAACTCAGAATGTAATATTTCTAAGGCTGGTGTAGTAGTTTTGAGAGCCAAGCAATGTGGGAGGGTTTACAGACTTGCAACTGTCGGTAGGGCTAACTTGATTAGGGGAGGTTCAGACGATATGAAAATTTGGCATCAGAGGTTAGGACACATTAACTTTGAAAGCTTAAAAGCTTTAAAACGTGTCGCTAATGATATTGATTTTCAGGTTGATTCTAGCAAAGAGGTTTGTGATGTTTGCCTTAAGGGTAAACAGACCCGTGCTCCATTTGTGAGCAATCCCAATAAGCAGGTGGCAAAGGCACGGCTGGACCTGATCCACACGGACGTCTGTGGGCCGATGCCGACTACTTCTCTCGGAGGCAAACGGTACATTCTTACGTTCCTCGATGACCACACTAGGAAAGTGTTTGCTTATCCGATCGCTAAGAAGATTTTATAAATCTGGTAGAAAATCAGTGCGGTACGACTGTAAAGGTACTTAGGTCTGATAACGGTACAGAGTACGGAAACGCTGATCTAACTAACTTTTTAAAAAGCAGAGGTATAGTTCATCAGCTGACTGTCCCGTACAGTCCGCAACAAAATGGTGCGGCTGAAAGGCTAAACCGGACTTTACTTGAAAAAGTGAGATGTTTACTTTTTAATGCTCAATTAGATGACAAGATGTGGGAAGAAGCTGTGTGTACCGCAGCGTATCTTATAAATCGTTCACCAAGTTCTAGAATATCGGGTAAAATCCCGGAGGAATTGTGGACTGGCTGTAAAGTTAGCTTTAAGCATCTTCGGGTCTTCGGTTGTGAGGCATTTGCGCATGTAGATGATATTAAGCGTAAAAAGTTAAATCCCAAAAGTAAAGCTTTCGTTTTCCTTGGATATAAAACAATGTAAAGGGTTGTCGATTGTTCAATCCAGCTAACAACAAGATTATCGTTTCACGTGACGTAGTGTTTAACGAACATGTCTTTCCTGGGAGACACTCGAAAGCCAAAACAGAAAATATACCTATTTTTCTTTCAGGAGGTTTTGATGACTACGTTTTGGAAGCCATGCCGAATGAGGCGGAGCTGTCACCTGTTCGTGCAGAGTCATCAGATACTCCTATTGAGGCGGAGTGTGAACAAAGTCCTGACAGACAGTCTGTGGTTGATAGTACCACTGAGTCTGAATCTGTCGGACATCGGTATGATTTGCGACCCAGAAACCCGAGAGAAACCTGTAACGTGGCTAACGTTAAAGATGTTGAGCCTATCGTACCACGAAGTGTAAAAGAGGCTTTAAGCTGTGTAGAAAAAGAATTGTGGCAAAAAGCAATGCAGGAAGAAATTGATTCTTTTTATGCTCACGAAGCTTGGGAGCTGGTCGATATGCCACTAAACAAAAATATTGTTAAAAACAAGTGGATATTTACACTGAAGAAAGATTCCGAAGGCAACATTACACGTTACAAGGCAAGGCTCGTTGCGAAGGGTTTTACCCAGAAATACGGTGAAGATTACACCGAAACTTTCTCACCGGTCGTACGTCACTGTTCTATGAGGCTGTTATTATCATTAGCTGTGAAATTGGATCTTAAGATTGATCATTTGGACGTGCAGACGGCTTTCCTGAATGTGGATTTGAAGGAAGAAATATACTTGCATCAACCTGAAGGTTTTGTTAAGCCTGGTAATGAAAAGAAAGTCTATAGATTGTGTAAGGCTGTGTACGGTTTAAAACAAGCTTCGCGTGCCTGGTATCAGAAGGTAAAAGATGTACTTACTTCTTTGGGTTATTACCAATGCAAGCAAGAAGAATGTATATTTATTCGAAAAATTGGTAAGTCAATTGCTATTATTGCTTTGTACGTCGACGATTTTTTCGTATTTTATAATGACAGTTTTTTAGTGACAACTTTAAAGAAATCTTTACTAAAACATTTCAAAGTTAAGGACTTAGGGCAAGTTAGAAATATGTTGGGGATAAAGGTTGAACGCGATGACAGTTGCATTAAAATAAGTCAAGAGCATAAGATTGACGATTTGCTTGATCGTTTCGGAATGACGGATTGCAAGTCTGTCAACTCTCCTATGGTTGCTAACATTAGTAATTCTTTAGGTAGTCCAACTACTAAGAATGATGTTGAAGTAAAGCTTCCTTACCAGGAACTGATAGGTAGCTTAATGTACTTATGTGTTACCACTCGACCTGATATTTCCTTTGCCGTGGCATATCTAAGTCAGTTTATTAGTTGCTATACTGTGGAACACTGGAGTCATGCCAAACGCATATTAAGATATCTTAAGGGTACGAAGGACAAGGCTTTTGTATTTAAGAAATCGGATGTAAACTCAGTCTTGGAAGGTTACGCAGATGCAGACTGGGCCGCGGACTCTGACCGCGAGTCGTATACAGGTTACGTTTTCAAGTACGCCGGTAATACTATTTCATGGGGTTGCTACAAACAGTCGTGCACTGCGCTTACGTCTACCGAGGCGGAGTATGTTAGTCTTAGTGAAACGTGTCGAGAGGCGGTATTCCTCAGAGCGCTGCTGTGTGAATTGGTTTTTCCTGCAAAATAATTTTGTATTGCGATAATCAGTCGGCCCTCAGTCTTGCTGAAAATCCAATTCATCACAGACGTACCAAACACATCAGTGTGCGGTATCACTTTGTAAGAGAGATATTTAATAAGCTTGATGTTAAGCTATTGTATCTGCCCACCGGTCAAATGGTGGCGGATGTTTTTACTAAGCCCCTAGGGCGTGTAAAACATGACAAATATACAGAGGAACTTGGAGTTCTCTAAGGTGCCTTAGTTATGGGAGGGTGTTGAAGTATAGAACCTTCTTTACTGTAACCAGAGACACATTAGCTGTCTATCGTTTGTTGTCGGGTAGTCATGGTGATGTGATTATTATTGGTAGATTGTATTTTTCATGATTTGCTAAAATAATTATTCCTATCTTTTCTAATCGCTTGTTTTACTTGCCTGCCCCATATCAAACCATACAAAAAAACCTTATGTGAGAGTCTGGTGCCTGAGATGGGTATAAAAATACCTGTATTACAGTACAGGTCACCAGGCCAACAAACTTATAGAACAATCATGGTCATAGTAAAAGTAAAAGTAAAAGTAAAGTAAAAGTAAAAAGTCATTTATTGGCCCACACACAATTTGGCACACAACATATTAAAAGAAAAAAAAAGAAACGGAAACAAATACAGAAGAGTACATAAGAACCTTTGTAAACAAACAATAAATACGCCTCAATGTGGGGCCTACGAGGACCCTCAGCATATGCCGCTGCAACTAAAAAGCTGCAGCAGCGCTGGTATTCTGACAGGGCCTTGATAGGTAAACTCGTCCAGCTGCATGTTGACAGTATATATTTATATTTGTCAGATTGAAAAGATATAAGAATAATATGGAAAGTAAATAAATAATACTGACAAAGGAAGAGAAAAAGTACATATTATCATAGCACACTATCCCGGCACCGCACTAGCACAGCTACAGAACGACATCGCCTTGTATTTAGGGTAGGTACGGCTAGCCGCCAACGCGCTTACTACCCGCCGCACATGGAGAGGTATTTGGCTTTCCTAGCCGGGCGAAACTGAAGAACAAATTGCATCAAGAAAGCAAAACTTATCAATAAGCCAGTAGTAGACGACTCTTTTCGGAATCGTTCGCCCGAGCCAGCCAGCCACAAGCCGGAGATAGAGCGTAGCAAAGATCAAATACAAATACAAATACAAATATCTTTATTTGCCATTAAGTAGGGTAAAAAAGTACATGAAAATGTGGTCTTGAATGATTAAAAGTACAACGACCTAGATCGACAACGCGTTGCCGCGTCGTCAGTTACTGCCTACCGTGTTTGAGTACTTTTTTACGTGAGTTATTTAACCAAAACTACTATGGAATGTTATAATACAGGTAACAACATTTATATTTATTATGATTTACTAATGTTTACAATTATTTGTAAGGTTCAAAATCGATTTCTCATTTGCCTCGATTTTCTAAGCAATTTTTTTCCGAATTGTACATTTCAAAGTGATAATAGTTGGCCTTCCGAGTGCTTCCGAGTAACGGTTTCTGTTGTAACACATGAAAAAGACTGTCAGCTGATTGATATATTAAGAATTGGGTGCCATTTTTTGCCCCTTTTGACAAAACTCAAGTTTCAGTGTTGGTGTTACTAGAAAGTATTAACCGGTGTTTTCAAACAAATTAAGAATTGTTTTGTTTTTTATTGTTTTAGGGTTACCAGGGAGCTCTAACTGCAAAGTTCTTAATTAAGAATACCTATTTAATGAAATACAACCACAAGAGTTACAAACTTTTGACGATAGAGTCGATTATTTATTGGAAAATTATCTTTCATCGTCTGACAATTTCAATGATGAACAATTGAAGGTTTGGAGTTAGTAATCACCCTTTACTAGCTTCGGATTCACTGATTACAAATTTGAGGCCAAAGCCAAAAAGCAGGATGCCTCCTTTCACAAAAGGAGCTATAGCTATCTTCAGTGGCGTTACTATAGGGTCACAGGACTGGCAAAATGACACGGGGCTCCAGCCTGATCCTGGCCTGAGAGCCTGCGTGACAATGTGTCGATTTTTTTTGGCACCCCATTTAATGAGTTTGCCACTAGCGGGCCTCAGATAGTATAATTACGCCACTGGCTATGTTGTTGCAATCTTCCCCAGAATCTAAAGATTATTTAGGTTCAGAATCCGCAACAGATGAGGTCGGAGAAAGTAACAATGAACCCTGACATTCTTCCTCATCAAATTAGATTTTACATAATGTTTTATGTCATTAGTTGATCAATAAAATCTATTCCAAATTATGAATACTATATTATCTTATTATTTTATCAGTCCATGTCGTTCACTATGTCACGTCGAAGGCCTCCACAATTCCACTCCCACCTATTTAAATGCATAAAAAACCGCTCAAATACATAGTTTCGTCCGGCTAGGAATGCAAAATACCTCTATGTGCGCCGTCCGCAAGGTGCAAGCTTGCAGTCCACGCGCCGGCCGCGAGGTGCACAAGGGCACGAGGGCTACAAGAAAGCAGAGGCTGTAATTATCAAAACGCACCTATGTCATACAACGTTTTATAACATATTTGCGAGGAAATAAACAAAACTCGGACTTTCTTAAACGAATAAATCTTTAATTTACTTGTTAAAGCAGTTATGAACATTTTTACTTGTTCACAAATTAGCGATGCGCGCGCATCACCGCTTTTTTTAAGGCAAAGACATAAAAACAGCTAGTATTACCAATAAAGTAAATTAATATTTAAGTGTTTTTGTTACAGATGAATGCTTGTAAGTTATTGTCAAAATTAATTAAATTAAAGAATGAAATGTTTATTTATTATATTTTATCTCCCAAAGTTAATTTTATTCATAAACTGTTGACCTCTCTTCTGACATAAAAACTCTTTGCTAAAATTTAAAAAAGTACCGTTCGTTTTCTTGATAAACCGTGCGTTGTACTTTTATAAAAAAAAACTCATGCGTTTTACATTACAATAACGCACAAGTGCGTAATGAGATACTCGTACAATACGATATTGAAATTGGTTAAACAAGAGACCCTTTACGAGCAAATATGTTATATTAATAATATAATCGTTTATTGTTCCTTACAAAACATAACAAGTAACAAGTAAGTTTTATTTTAGGATTTGTGAGGATCTGGTGTCTGTGATGAGTAAAACCTGTAATACAGATCACCAGGCCCTCGCCCCTAGCAGCTTAATTAATTCATAAGAACTCGAGTCAAAAACATGCAAAATAAAAGTGGATCGGTAATAGTGAGCCAAGTAGGAAAATTCAAATTGAACAAGACGAGAATTAAAAAATTAATAAATAAACAAACGTTTGGTAATAACAAAATAGTACAAAATAAAATAAACAACAAAAATTCAGCAAAAAAGACTAAAATAACGGTAAATTTTTATATAGACCAATAACCAAAAAAAATAAAAAAAGGCTTATTTTTTAAACAAAGATTCGACCAAACTGACTAGAGGATAAATGGTACGAGTAGAACAGGAGATCCGTTTATCATAATGCCGAAACTACTTCAGCAGGTGTTCTGTTGCGGCGAAATCTGCCTTTAGAAGCCAGTCGCTAACCCGTTTCTTACAAGCAAACCTTGTAAGGGGATAAATTGCAAGTGCCCTGTTGATTTTATTGTACAAATGGGCACTCTGATAAATGAAGAAGCGATGGGAGAAGGAAGTGTTTAATTTAGGCACATCACAAACTCTGTCTTTTCTACGCTTTCCTCTAATTCCTCTAATAGTACATTATGATATAAGTGCGGTAAGTTGAAAATTAGAGCCGAGGCGATATTGCTAGCCCGAGCCGTGGGCGAGGGTTACAAGGAAGCAGAGGCTGTAATTATCAAAGCGCACGTATGTCATACGACGTTTTCTAACATATTTGCGAGGAAATAAATAACGGACTTTCTTAAACAAATAAATCTTTAATCACTTGTTAAAGCAGTTATAAAATTTTTTACTTGTTCACAAATTAGCGATGCGCGCGCATGAGCGCTTTTAAGGCAAAGGCATAAATACTAATAAAGTAAATTAATATCTTTGTGTTTTTGTTACAGATAAATGGTTGTAATTTATTGTCAAATATAATTAAATTAAAGAATTTAATGTTTATTTATTATATTTTATCTCCCAAAGTTAATTTTATTCATAAAATGTTAACCTTTGTTCTGACATAAAAACTCTTTGCTGAGATTTAAAAAGTAAGTACCGTTCGTTTTAGATAGAGCATCTTGATAAACCGTGAGTTTTACATTATATTAGCGCACAAGTGCGTAATGAGATACAGATATTGAAATTGGTGAAATAAGAGACCCTTTACGAGCATATATGTTATAAAATATATTACAATGCACACAATTCAATGCTCTAATTTAAATGGCAAGATAATTGCCGGGTTGGAGCGGTGCCGTTGCGCGCCGTGAGACCTTTATGCCAAATTATTTAGTTGCACGGTTTTGGTTTCGTATCTCTCTCTTTCATCTCAAAAATACTTACAGGTCTATATCGTCTTATGTAAGTAAGTAAAGTAATTGTTTATATTACACACCAGAAAATAATTATAAATTAACAAAATCAATGGAAGTTGTAACAGTGTCGACGCCGATATTAAACCTTATTTGTTCCTAAATGTTATTATTTATTATGAGCCATCAGTATTATTTATTATAAGCCATCAAAAATATAACAAAAGAACCAAGTCTCGCATCTCAGTTCTCCTACCGTAAAAAGCTGTGGGATTCATGTAATACCAAGTCGGTTTATGGAATAAATAGATTTAAATATAATTAATAAATTATGGTTAAAAGTAATATTACAATGGCAAAATTACAGTTGAAACCATGGTATTTTAACTGTAATTTTGCCGGTATTGGTTTCTCCACCAAATAAAATAAAATTGAAGATATTTAAAAAAGGCGCGCTGACGCTCGCCTTCAGGAAAAATTATATATTTCATTAAAACACCGCTGAGTTTCTCAAATAATAGGTATGCGTGTCGCCTTGAATCGTCTAAAGGAATAAAACATTAGCTTCTGACGCCTTCTGTCAGCCTCACCCCTCAGATACGGACGTTGGAAATAAGTTTTAAAATGATTAGAAAACCAAACGTTAATTAAAAAAGGCCTTCGCTGTAATTAATTCTCGATCAGCCCGCTACAGCGAATGTCCAATGCCATGTTAAGAAAGTTAATTGCTTCGCGGGTTCTTCGACAGCTATTACATCGTCTTAATGACAGTTTGCTATCTGGAGAGACATCTAGTAAACGCTCACTAATGAATTAATGTAAAATTATATTTTACGCAAAATAACAGGTTCCCGAGTACTTCATTGTAACATTATGTAGGGCTGCTAGCTCCGAAGTGACACGCTACTACTCGCAAAGGAATCTAGATTGTTTTAATATTGGTTGTGATAATCGTCCAAAATCAGACCATTTGCAAGCTATTCGTTTTTTTGGGAGTAGTATGCCAAGCCCTGAATTTCAAGCCCGCTATAAAACTTCGTTTAAAATATAAAATTTACATGATACATGAAATAATAAAATATAGGCAAGACTGAAGAAGTTGAGAAGGTACAAACTTCTTTTCGCAAAAAAACGTAAGAGTGTTTATTTAATCAAAAAAGACTAGACGTTTTAAAACGTAAAAGTACGATTTACAGACAGACTTCAACCTTCATCGTCCTTTGTTAAAAGAACAAACTGCAGGTCTAAAGAAGCTAACACGCCAACTTGTACTCAATAACGACACGAACTTTTTTTACAAACAACTTTAAAAACTGTCCGCCTTTATCAGTTGTAGAATTCTCTTTGTAATCAAAAGGACATCTGAACCATGTCGAACACGTTTTACAGTAATTTTACTTGTCCCTGAGGCGCAGTTTAATGGAATGCGAATTAGAAGAATTTATCTTTATCACGATTTATTCTTTACTGCACTAAGAAAAGTACAATTGGCAGAGTCAATGCCTAACTGGTTACCTGGATAGGTACTCCGTTAACTTTTATGATCCAAAATACCTCAGTACCTAAAAATTAAAGTCTGCAATCTGTGTTCTACCGGCGATTCCATGCGGATTCGATACGTGGTCGCTGGCTATGAATCACATAAGAAGAAAAGGCCACTCAAGGAGTTTTTAAGAAGGCTCGGACACTTTATTGGGTGGGTAGGCCAATTCTTAACAGTAGTTACTATTAGTGATCAATGATGATCATGCGATTTATTTAGTACTAGCTTTCCGCCCCCGGCTTTGCCCGCGTGAACTTAATTTTTATGACATATGAGATTTTTTCAGACTTACGATACTTGTTATTCACAAAATCCCGTCTTAGTTAGCACCTACGTTCTAAAAGGAACCGAAAGAATTTGAGACTCCTAATTCTTGAAGTAACGAAGTTTCATACAAACAAACTATCAACCCCAAAAACAACCTCTTAGATGTCGATTTTTTGCAAATTTTTAGGGGTAACATTTTTACAAACTTTGAAAGCCATATTCATTTATATCCAATCAACAGACTAAAATATACGTTTTATGCTTCTAGTTCTGAAAATGACAATATTTTCATACAACCTTACATCCCCCTATTCAACCCTTTACAACATTTTTTTCCAATTAAAAAGTAGCCTCTATGTCCTTTCTCAGGCTCTAGCATCTGTGTACCAAATTTCATTTTTTTTTATACCACGTCGGTGAAAATCAAGCATGCGGACCACCTGATGGTAAGCGGTTATCGCAGCCTATGGAGACGTGCAACACCAGGGGTATCACTCGCGCGTTGTCGACCCTGCAAAAACCTTTTCAAACCCCTCCTGAAGAACTCCATACTATCGGTCATTTAAATCGGTTTAGTAGTTTTGGCGTGAAAGCGAGACAGACAGACAGAGTTACTTTCGCATTTATAATATGGATAAGCTGCTGGGATGATGTCCATCTGGGATAATGTAGGGGTATGTAGGTATATTTTTCATATCGGTGTAGTAATTTCGGAGTGCAAACAAACAAGCAATCAAATCTTGCCTCTTTATAATATTAGTATAGACGACAAAGCATTGTTTCTGATCCAATATTATTTGGCAAATTAGCCAGAAAAATAAGCTAATGGAAATTGGAGGAAAAACATGCGTTTGATTGTATTTTGTATTTGTATTTAAAAAAAAAACATGTCGTATTTTGTATACTACAATTATTATCTCTACACCAAAGTGCTGTTTATAGTGAAAACGGACACAGGTATTTTTCACGTTATCTGTCCAAATTCTTAAGTAAAATTATTTTTTTGTAATCATGCCAATGTACAATAAAATTAATAGCATGAAATGTTACTCAGGCAAAAAAGACACTAAAATGTAAAACGTTCATCAAATAAATTAAAAATCGCCTAATAATTAAAGCATCTGAAGCTAAAGAGGGTTCAGCCTCTTAAATCCTCTGAAATGACACCGAAATAAAGGACACCAAAAAGAAGGATTATCTAGATCAAATGGCTTTTAAAACATAATTATTTCGTATAATGAATATGAGGATAGAAGAGTAAAATAAATGTTATGTCTCCCCATTACCAAAATAAGATTATATTTATTACCTCGGGTTCTGGGAAGCCAATCAAATCTACCATTGTTGAACTCATGACAGGTAACGCAACGTTCATAACGTGGTTGTAGGCTTTCGTCGAGCAGGAAGGTAAGTAGGAAATTTTGAGGCAAAATATTCTTGTTGAACTAAATGCTGAAAAAGAAAAAAAATAAGTGATAGCTTTTGAAAATTAAATCTAATTTTTTCCTTGTTGAAAACAAAAAAAAATTAAGTGATAGCTTTTGCCCGCAACTTCAAACGCCCGTTCCCGTTTAGGGAATCTTCTCTTAGTTGTGCCCTACACTCCCCTAAGGACCTAAATGCCAAATTTCCGCTTTCTTTGCCCAGTAATTTCAGGTGTGCCTTGTCTGTCAGTCATCCAGTCACTAAAGTACGAGTATATGAATTTTAAAATTACGTTTTCCTTTATTAGCACCTTTTTTTAAATCAAGTGTGAGTAAAACATAGGAGTTGATGCGCTGCCTGTGTATTTTTTCGGACACAACGTTTAACGCCCTCAAGTCCTTTTTAACAGGTTTTGATGTTTTAAGGGAAAAAACATACGCAAAGAACTGAAGCGATATCCTATGTAGATTATAATATTGAAATAATATTTAGTTCAACATAATAAATGTAATATAAAATATTAATTTCACAATATAATTTAATAATAAAACATTCATGATAAAATTTAATTTATATTTCATGAATAAAGGGTGCCATCCTCACCTTCAAATTGCTGTGCCCAACAGGGTTTAAAATTGTGTCAATAATTAAAAATATACCATCTATATGCAATATTTGGAACGCAAGTAAATAAATAAATAAAAAAGGTCGAATAGGCTTAGTGGGAAACCAGTTTGTTTACGACCGAATTGCAACACTTAGACAACCTTACTTTTGAAATGTGCCAATTACGATCTCGTGTACACTACTCACATGGCACTACTCGCCCGCCTATGCAAGAGCTGCAGCAGGCTCCCGTCGGCAGCTGAGGAGCAGAGGCTGCGCGAGCGCGCCCGCCGCTCCCCCTCCCGCGCGCGCTCCCCGCGCTCCCGCCATCGCGCCATCAGCGACTCGAGGCACAGCATTGCGCCACCATCGCACACCATCCGCGGTTATATCGGTGTGACAGCGCGCACTTTCAATTGTTTTTGGAACGCGATTTTCAAATTTGTTTTTTTATTACATTATAAAATGTCACACAATGTTTATGTTTTGGTTCTGGTATGACGGCCCGCACTTTCAATTATTGTTTTTCGAACGTGTATTTTTTATTTCATTTAACGAGGTCAGACAATGGTCAACCATGTAAGTTCAATTTACGATCTGCAAATCTAGTGAGACACTATGTTGCTAAATAAAAAATCCTTATCAACCTAGTTATTTGCGTCTACAATACAAAGTTTTCTGTTTAAAGTCAACAAAACCAACTTTTCAACACAATTATACTCGTATTCCTGTAAATGTTTTGTCGAGACGTCTTACGTCTATTTTCGGAATAATGACTTGAATTCTCAAACTTTTAAACATAGGAATAAGACCATTAAATTTAATTTACGCTACATAGTAGCGAAACAGGAAACCAAACTTCTTAATTTATCAGAATCTGTTACGCTACGGGCTACTGCAAGACGTTTTTGTTTTATTTAGAAGCCCTATGTAAAACAGCAAACTATTTAAAAGTTGAGGTTTTTGTGGCATTGACAAAACGTCCGCTTGTTGTCGCTAACTTTTTTAATCGCAATAGCTCATGCCGCAGTCACAAGGGACGTCGGCTGCCACATATGATATTATACTCCCTAATTTAACTTTCACAGCGCGACATCACTCAGGGAGCATCACTTCACAAAGCACACGCTACTTATCACGTTCGGAATAGTCGGCAATAGTCTGGCTCACACCGGGAAACAATCGCATTAGTAAATGGGGGCAAACTCGTTACATCACGCGAGCGAGCCTGTCGACTTTGCACCTGTTTAAAACCTCAGTACATTTATTTCAGTATTTTATTTAAATAGTGTAGTATGATTTTGTATTTTTATTAGTTGTTATTGTTTCCCGCGTGTCGGCTGGCGGACTTGACGGGCCGGCGAGGCGCATCGTCGGTGGTTGCTGCGTGACTGACTGGCCTGGAGTCGAGGGCCGGATTGGCGCATATGCGCGACCGAGGGAACTTCCATCGAAAAGTTTCGTCCCGTGCTTGATGAACTTAAGTGAATGGTAATACCGGCACTTGGCGACGCTATCTGCGCTGTTTAAGCGCTGCAGTGCTCATAACTGGCATTCCGTTACGGGTCACAGGATTTAGGTTACAAGGAACTTTAAGCGCATTTGATGAGTAAATGTTACAGCTTTGAACTTTAAAAAAGACTTATAAATAGTGAATTGTTTCATAAAAGCTTCGGAAAACTACGCAACAGAACGAGTAAGTTAAATCTGTTCAAAGAGGAGATTTAATCGGACCTTTATCATCTTTACCACTTGGGCCATAAGACTGCTACAAATACGCCTATCTGCAGATTAGTGACTCTTTAAGGTTTTTTTGAAGTGACTCTTTAAGGTCTCTTAAAGAGTCACCAATCTGTAGGAAGTCCAGTCTCTTTCTAAACTCTTGTCGAAATTCTGGAATCTACAAAATTCCGGGACTTCACCCGCTACCCTTTTCTATTAGCTGGCAATTCGATTTTCAGTTATTGAAGGAAATTTGTGATGGTCGTCCCGAAATTCTAGTAGGAGGACCTACGAATTTCTACGGTTATGCCCTGTTTAGAATATCTAAAATAAAATAAAAAACATGCTCGTTCTGATACTTTGCTTATTGTACAGCTTATGATTAACGCATTGGTGCAACAGGTAAATGCCTTACCTATATTGCTAGTGGACATGGATTCAATTCCCACCTGGTACTCTTGACTTTACTTAAGCATATATTTTAAGACTAGCTTATCGTAACATATTATGGCCGAATCACATGAAACCTTTATAAATAGTAGCTCATGTGTTATTCTGATGTATAAGCTGTATTACTGTTAAGTTTAATCCAAATCCGTTCAGTACTTTTTGCGTTAAAGAGTAACAAACATACATCCCCACAAACTTTCGCATTTATAATATTAGTTAGATAATATCGGTGCTAATGTTTATTAGTGTTTGAGACCTAATATTTTAGTAGAAGCTTTGTTTACCTACATATACTTAGCATTGAATTAATGTGTGTAGATGTCCCAAAGTCATGTAATGTATCTACGACTTCACCCCCAAACACTGAACAAGTACTTCTCTGCATTTTTTTCCACTTGATGGCAACAATAAATTAAATTGTAAAAACGTAGTAAAGCTTACTATGAACTAGTGCAAATTAAAAACGTGCTCCGCCGACGATCTTGCGGCACTCCTCTCTATCAACTAGCAACATTACTGTTTGGAATTAGGTACAGAGATTTATTGCAAGCGTGAATCAGGCTCTCAAATGGAGAGTTCTGTTCGTTGGAAGAATTTCGCTGATCTACTCGTATTAAAAAGGTAGAGACCATCCTGGCCTAGGGGTTAAGCAATCTGGCTCATAACCCGTGTGGTCCTGAGTTTAAATCTCGCCGGAATCATCTTTGAACTTGATTTGATTGATTGTTTGTTTGTTTGTTTGTTTGTTTGTATTGAATAGGCTCCGAAACTACTGGACCGATTTCAAAAATTCTTTCACCATAATGAAGCTACATTTTCAGGGAGTAACATAGGCTATATTTTATTATGATTAAACAAAACTTTCAGGGAATATAATAGTACCTACCTATACATATGTAAATCAAGTCGGAAAAACGCGGGCGACATCGCTCTCGCCGTATGATGATATCCCTGACAGTTCATAATTGTCAATTAAAGTGCTGTAACAAATTTAATTTAATCGAATTGGCCAAGGAAATGGAATCGGATTTACCGATTTGTAGTTTTTAAATTAATTCTTAATAAACGGGTTATGGCTAATAAATAAGTTACAGAATAAAACGCGGTATCTCGAAAATAATAGTTATAAATTAACACACAAAGCAGAGGCGCTGGTACTGATGCGAATGTCATGATTACAAATTACAAAATGGTCGCTCCTATTAACTTATAACAATAATTTACTTGATAAGATTCGAAAGAACAATCGTTTTTTATTAGTTTATAATATTTTCTTTTGCCAGTTTATTTCAATTTAGTTTGAAATAGTATGCGTGACACGGAACATTATGAGCTGTCAGGTATATCATCATAGTGAAAATGGTATAGTTACAAATAAACAGTTCAATTTCCGGTGATGGACAACTACGACGTTTAGGATTTAGTCGTGATGGTACGTATGTCTAAAAGTCAAGAACCCTGTAATCTATACTATGATCCTGTAATCTATTCATAAATATTATAAAGAGGAAAGATTTGTTTGTTTGTATTGAATTGGTTTCCAAAATACTGGACCGATATAAATTTTTTTTCACCCATATAAAGCTACATTATCAGGGAAGGGAGTAACAAAGGCTATTTTTTTTTTAATTCAGGCTATATTTTGACGGTAAAGACAGTCTACGCGGGCGAAACCGCTGACGGACAGATAGTCTTGAGATAAATCTTCACCAACTAATTCATTAAATTACCTACCAGATTGTTTACTTTCCATCTTTGCTTGACACTTTGATACATACCCTAAAAATCCAAAATATTCATTACATTTCGATGCTTTTGGCTTTCTCAGTACTAAAAACTACAGTATTTCTTAATCGAAGAAAAATTAAAGATCCCAAAGTTTTTCGAATATTATGTCATTAGCTCACGTAGCTTTTGGGAAATGCAAATGTTAACAGGTAGACCATGTTGCGTCTTTGAGCCCTTTTTGCTTCCTTCTGATACAGAATCCCTAAAATATACATATATGCGTTTTGAGGAATTCTGATCTCATATCTAGACACGCGGCAGCGTGTCAAGCCAAGTTCAATCTAATAGAACTGGCGAGCAGCACCGTGTGTAATAATAAACGAACCATTTGGACCCACTTTTGACCCCCTCATAACTCTAAAGCTATTACACGATTTACACGTAAGCATGTCAAATTTAGCTTATCTCTTGAGACTTGCGAGATAAAATGTATACCAAATTTCATAAATAACACCTCAAACGGTTATTTAGATACTAATGTCCAAAAATCATAATTTTGTGACTGACTGACCTATAGACCAAAATTCTAACCGATACAGATAGGTCCTTAACCGAGTTAATACAAAGGAAAAAATCAGTAACTAATAAATTGATGTTAAAAAAATAATGTTTCAGAAATGTTGATATTTCTAGTGTAAGGTGAGCTCAGATATTCATTATGAACCATATTTAATAAGGTTCACCTTAAGCATCACATCACTCACACACCTACAAAAGTCAGACCTTAGGCTTCAATATATTATCCTACTGACCATTAAACTTGGCACTGATTTAGATCTCACTTCTTTTATAGTTCAAGTCGACAACCAAGACATATATCATAATATTGCACTTGGCTCTCATTTCACATTTATGTTTTTGTTGGGATTTATAACACTACCCGATTCGTTACAAGTTTGTCAAGTTACGAGTGAAAAAAGGTGGGAAGGAAATGTATGCACGTTACCCGAGGCCAACACAGATAAGTTTGACCTACTTAGACACAGTGGTGGCAATTCGACTGTATAGTCGACTTCAGCTCAACCGTAACACAGGTACAATTGGCAACATAAGTAGTTTATCACTTTGTCATACTCACCCACGATTTCTAAAGCGACAATCAAAGTTGAGCAGCCCTTTCATATCTACTACCTGTGTAGGACAATATCAATTCGAAAGGTGTTTACTAGTGTTTCTGAATTTAGAATTAACTTAGTCAGAGTTATCATAAGCTTTGAATTGGGTAGGTATAGGAACAAAATATTTCAATTTCATTTATAATTTTTAAAATACCTTTTACTATTTTGAGTAACTAATTTGAATATTTCGTTAATCTAGCCGGTAGTTATTTCTTATTAATTTTTAAACATTGCGAACTCATGACGTCACAACTTCACTTAGTGTTCCCACATGTGGTTTCTCCCCGATTCGTGGTAAATAAATTATGAGGAGTATAAAAATGAGTGATTTACTGCACTTACGGCTTCAACAGAGCTAGTGCTTCATCATGTAGCATCTCCGAGAATGTGAGAAGTAGACTTCAGATACAATTTATTTTGCCAAGTTCTAAAACCATGCCCTACCTGAAAGGGTTGGGATTATAGCGAATGGCTATTTTAAGTCCTACCTACCTGTCTGGCCAATGGGCGTAAATTAATGTATATATTATTAAAATAACTTTGTGGAAAAAAAAAAATCATCTGGGGAAATTTACAATCTGCTATCTGGAAACACCATTAATACCATGCAGTAATCAGAAATCAGAAATGTTTATTTTCTACAAACACAGTAGTCACCTAGCTAAAAATCTCACGAATGATACAGATCGCGTCATTTGATTGGTTGATGGATATATTATCAACCAATCACGTGAAAGGACGTTTGTACGACCCAATAGGTTTCAATTGTGATAATGTCAGTTTGATTACCGTCAAGAGTATTTAATTAAAAATATTATCTTAGATCCTTTGACTTTAAAAATGTTATATATTTAAATAAGGTATAAAATACAAATACCTCGAAATGGTTTTCGATTTAGGACATGTTTGATTTTTTTTCCTATACCCAATTGAAATCTTGTCTAATCCAAGTTTAATTTAATACGGAGAAAAGTACAGCCGTATCATTTCAGAGTCTGTATCAACAAAATAAAATATTTCATTTATTTCAAGACAACCTTCTTGTGTCGTGGTTCCGCAATGCTGAGTATTGTGACCTCTACGCATTCCTGTGAGGATTACGTTTCGTGTCCTCTGCAGCACAATTTCAATGTTTCATGCGGAAAGCCACATGGATAGGTATCCCGCACCCGGGACGAAGACGAGGTTATGTCGGAATCCTTTACCGTCTGAAACCCCAAAGTATTCAATCTAAGCACTGCAGAGGTGTAGCAGGGGAAAAGAAGGGAAGACGGGCACGAAACGCACCTAAATATTAGGGACGTGCAAGACACCGGTTGTTTGATATAGTCAAACAACCGGTGCATGGTGGTATGCAGTTCTTCACAGAGACCAAAACACTGTTAAAAGTAAATATCTTCATTCTACACCCAAAATCAATATTGTCAGCCAACACGTAAACATATCTGCCCTAACACGTAGCGCAATAAAATAATATTGCTGACGTGTTTGTGTGCGTGCGAAGAATAGGTCGCAGCTACAAAGATGTTGCCACGGATAAGCCTGCGATGCGGGTGGGGTCAACGACCTACAGTGGATGCGATTGCCAAATGTTTACTTTTAATGTGTACAATGCAGTTACTACGCGCTACGCCCTAGTCTACAGGCATTTGTTTTTATTACCACATGTGTGGACTGTGGAGCAGTCAGTTTGCATCCTATAAGAGAAATAATTTAGACATCTTTTGACCAGTGCTGTAGATCGCTTTGTTTCATTTTAATCCACAGAGATAATGTTGTCTAAGTTCATAATTGCGATGTTATGGCTAGCTTTATGTTAAATTTAACTGTTTCGTTGTTTTATAATCCGTTTTAATTCCAAAGAGATTTAGTACGTATACCATCCAGAGGTACAGTCAACAGCAGAAGTAAGTGATAGTTTAACGTGCCAAAATTGATGATATTATTACCAAAGCTATAAAGCTTATTTAAACTACTAAGAATGTAAATAAGATTTTCCATTAAAAAAAATGAATATCTGCTGCTTTTGATCAATATTTGACGTAGTTTTTATTCATAAAAGCAAATTGGGAGTTTGTTCAATCATCATCTACTTTTGCTGTTGACTGTACCAGGAGGTACCTACATTCATCTTCTAATACTCAACGTATTGCGCACGATATTATTTTAGGTTAGTTGCATAAATTCAACTTCAGAATAGGTAAGTTTAAGTACCTACCATACATACTCTTAGCTAATTTTAAATAGTGTATGAATCTAATTTCTGATTGTAATTACCTACCTGTCTCAGCAATTCTAACTTCTTGTATAAATAAATTTCACTGTCGAAACCTAATTAAACTTCAAAGCCAATCGACTTAGAATTTCCGACAAAAGGAACTGACGTCATTTTAAGCGGCTAATTTATGCAAAATTTTATGAGCTGTTATTGTGTCTTTTACTGTGTCTTTTTATTGTGTTTTTTAATTCTATAATGTTGGATTTCATGTTATCCGAAAATAAAGTTTTGTTATTATTATTATTACTAATTACGTTGTTTCTAATTATTATATGCGAAGCATTTTTAATATGGGGATTTAAAATTCGCGCTCTCTGAGAATTAAAATTTTTCATAGATTTCAATACTGTTATTTCCTCTATATGATTTGAAAACGAGTTATTTGTATTGTTGGGCTGACAAAGAATAGTAGTAGGTATATTTATTAAAAAGGATACTGGAAGAATATTTCTAGCAAATACCTATTCAAGTCCTTGCTCCTACGATAATGATTGTACCTAACATCGCTCCAAACAAGGTAGCATCGTTAGAGAGCAAAATACGAAACAACCCCGTTCGTGCCTACCCTGTTACTGGGCTATACAGGGCCTATCATCTTTGATCTCAGTTTTTCGCCCGAAAACTCGCCGTATAATTTGGACATTTGAATGAGTCTCCCTAATGAGAGGACAATGTATCTAGTAGCGTAGAGATATAATATGTCAGTGAACCGGTTTTGGAGTTTAGGTTATGTAACGTAAAAGGAACAAAGTATTTTCTATTTTATTTTGTATCTCTGTTTTTATTAGTTAATAAATAACATTTCCATACTGAAACAGGATTGAATAAGAAACCAATACGAGGGTTTCCTGGTTTACTTCCTAGGCCAGGCAGTGTCTCTGATATTTTTTAAACATAGCAGGGTAAGTTATGTACCGGCCGGGTA
Organism: Udea olivalis; assembly: GCA_947369235.1. Taxonomy (NCBI): domain Eukaryota; kingdom Metazoa; phylum Arthropoda; class Insecta; order Lepidoptera; family Crambidae; genus Udea; species Udea olivalis. The sequence goes on from OX376342.1 coordinate 6,498,097, forward strand.
TTGTAAACCCAGGTTAAGCAAACAAAATGTAAATTAAGGCAAAAATAATATTTTATTAAATATCTCATGAATACAGTCTACACAGAATCCTCGTAAAAAAAGTATAATAATCAAGCATTTGAGGTAAATAACAATTTATATTTAGCGAGGTAGCAGAAGCAGATTTTTTTTTATAAAGGGTGTCACAAACCTAAAAGCATAGATATACAACGAATAAAAGTTATAATATTATAAAGGCATACCTACACTTTCGCCAATTTAATTGCTATCGTAGCAATAGACAAAGCAGCATTAACTATAATGCTTACACGTAGAAATACACGTCATGATATTCGTATACATGTGTGCATTGCATACCCTAAAATATCAGTGCTACTTGTTCTAGCATCTCTTTTAGAATTTTAAACACATGGTATCTGTCCAGAATGTACGTATATAAGCCCCCAGAGCAATAATAGCTCGACAGTATCACTTTAAATAGCGTTAAAGGGCCAGTCTAAATTTAAAACATGTTTCTAGTTTAACTATCGCTGCGGTTAAAATAGCTCCAGTCTTAAAAAGGAACATTGAAGGGTAATAAATAAACTAAATCGGCTTACTCTCGCTCCAAGTACCAGTGTGGCATCGGCTGAATGCCTGCATCGGCATCCAGTTGCATGCTGACTCCTAATCGCCATTGATTTGGGGCACTCCCTGCGCTCTTTGGCTGGTGGCCAACTAAGTTAAAATTTAATAAAAAGGAATTTAGATGCATTGCAAACTGCAGATTTTGGGTTAGCCTCGGTGGCCGAGTGGCAATAGCACTCGGCCTGAAATCCAGAAATTCAGGATGTAAGTCCCAGGGGGGGCAAAATGTGTTTCAGGTAAAATGATGAACATGAACAAGACGAAGGTCATGTCAAACTTCGATAGCAAGATGAGACAAGACCAAGGTCATGTCAGACGCCTGTGTTACGCCCTCTTATGTTGTGAGCTTGCTTTTGGATGTAATCAACGAATACGTCTACCTAGAACAATAGATTCAATTAGACAGGGCCATTGCAAGAAGGGGCGAGAACTCAATGTAGTACACCCGTAGGGTAAACGTTCGACCTGATGAATGTGGATGCACCACCAAAATCCAACATGCCCTCGGCCACAGGCCACTTAAGAAATATATTGGGGCCTAATTAAGACTGCGAATGATTAGCCCCTAAACATGTCAAAGGTCTAAAACATTTAACTAGCAATTAGCAAACATCTGTTGTTTGCTGATAGTTAAATGTACCAGGAAGGACTATTTAAATGAATATCTGGTACAAATTACACCAAGATCATCTGAATCCCAAACTAAGCAGATCTTGTACTATGGGTGTCAGAGACTGATACATACTAAAATAGATCACACCACCCAGACACACAGCAAACACTTATGTTCGTCACATGAATGTTTGACATCCACGACATCCGGCGCTCAAGACAGGATTGCTACCATTGCGCCAACAGGCCAGTCAGAGAGAAAACCCATATACCATACAGTAGCTAACATCATGCATGAGTAAATGCTCAAAAAGCAACTGCCGTTTGTAAATAATATTTATAGCATTTCCCCTAACCGCTTTGGACGGTCGATTGGGCAAACAGTCGGCGTGACTCAAGTGCTTCTGCAGACTGGTATTTCTTTTACGGTTAAAGCACGCGGTTAAATACACAATGAGGGCTTATTGCTTTATTACAATCGCTTAATCCTTACCCACTGCCTGTAGTGGCTTCACTATATCCATTCCATTTGAGGTTCCATTTCGAACCTCAATGCTGAAACGGTACCGTAACAATAGCATCAAGGTACCGTTTTCGTTCCATCCGCTCAACAGAGGCGCTGTACGAAATCCCAGTACAAATGTTTTACGCGAACGACAACGTAAATGTAAAGTGGCAACTCATGGTAGACGTACTGATTTCTTAACAATTCTACTTTGTTGATACGTAGGATCTTTAGCATTTTGGTTTGTTTTGAGTCTGGATGTTATTTTCAATAAAGTCTATCAATATTTGGTGATTGTTTGGGATCAGATAATCTTAATATAAGTAACCAATTGGTTACCCAGAAACTCACTAGCTTAGATTAGATAATATTATTAACGTTATCTCGATTTTAGTGTTAGTGTTTGTAAAGTATACATAAAACGATTTATTGAAAGGTTTTTATTTTTATCTCACAGTCATGTCCTTTCGTGATGTTCGTGTTAGGTTTTTTCTTTCTAGCGGTGGGTTGCCTAAGAGCATATCCAATAAACAACTATCGTTTCAGTATTTGTCACGTGAATAATTTATCCCAATAACATTAAAGCTTTCAGTGTGACAGAGCGCGTGACCAGTCTGTTGCATGGATCTGGCAGCTTACGTGAGGAAGGGTGGCCGTGCCCCTAAACTGTGACAATTCGCCTAAAGCTCCGGTAGGCAGAATCTATATATATACAAGCGAATGGTCACTCATCACGAAATCTCAGAAACTAAAAGTGGTAGGAGTTTCAAATTTTGCATGGGGGTTCTTTTTAGGACGTAGGTGCTTATTGAGACGGGATTTTGCAAAATTCGACCCCTAGGGTTGTTTTTGGGGGTGATAGTTTGTTTGTATGAAACTTCGTTACTACAAGTGCTAGGAGTCTCAAATTTTGCACAGGGGTTCTTTTGATGTAGGTGCTAACTAAGGCGGAATTTTGCGAATCAAGTATCGTAACGTAAATCGGAAAAATCCTGTGTGTCATAAAAATGAGGTTCACGCGGGAGAAGCCGCGTGCGGAAAGCTAGTAACTGTAATAATAAAGATCAAGATGACCTCACTCCACCTGATGGATGGCGGTCGTGATGTCCAGATATGAGGTTGACAAGCCCAGTCATTCAAACGAATCCTTGAAGGCCTGCAGGAATGCCTTTTCACGCCCCGCTTGAAGAACCCGGGATTAGAGGAAGGAAACACATGTGCTGGAAGAGCGATCTACGTCTGGATGGTACGACGAACACTTTTAGACTTTTTATTGCACACGAAAAATACAAAAGAAAGAACAGTAAATGCAAGTACAATTTGGGCGGCTTTATCGCTAAACAGCGATCTCTAATATCTATTGTCACATGCAGAATAAGTATATTTTGCATGTTAGAAGACTAATTGTTCCAGAACGGAGACCGCGTATCGGTAAACGTAGTATATGAATGCCCTTCAACCAGGTGTTTATTACGATCGCTTATATCCAGTTAAGTTAATAACCTTAACTGAGAGTAGTGAGTAATTTTATCAGTGAAAATCAAGCCTTTAAGTTCGCTGACTGGCTGGAAATTAAAGATCATATTATTACGAAATTGCTAGCTTCGCTTAGTTTAGAGAATGTACTTGACAAGTTATATGGTATGTAATAAGGCCACATGTGGAGAAAGTGAATTACTCGCAGAAACTATAAATGCTCCAAGCTGAGCATAGGGCGCAGTGGCGCACATTTAGTAGTGGAATCTGAAAGGCTACAAATGATGACAAACCAGATTCACACTTCTTAAGTAGAATATAATAGAATGATTTCTATAAATTTATTTTGACACTTAAAATACACACTGGTTAAATATAATACAAAAAGTGTCAAATAGGCTAAAACTCAGCATGTGCCGCAGTGACATCACCACGACGCTGGTTTTCAGTAGTCACCTAAGAAAAAAAAACAACTTCTTAAAAAACTATTTCAAAACAAAGCACTAAAAAGTAAAGAAATAATTGCGTATTCTTCTAAAACTTATACGATAATATAATGTACGTACAATTATTGTTATTGTTGCAGTCGATGTCAGCCAAGGAAACACTACGATATACCTACGAGTATTTCTTACATATCACGTTTACGTATGTATGTAGGTAGTTACAAACCTACATTGGCTGACACCAAGTTTTGAAGATGGTTTTTTTTTTGTTAAAATTTTTGTTTATTTCTTGATTTTCAGTGAATAGTTCTTATTTATTTTATACATCGAAAAAGTATCGTCCAATATCTCTTAAGAATTGAAGAGTTCCGGTACTTTGTAATGGATCCCATAATCAGAACCTAACCTAACTCTCATCAAACTACCCTTGAAGTATACTTCAACCGATTTTGATGCCTCTTTTTTTGGAAAGGATATATCCTTTCCAATAAAAAAGAGGCATCAAAATCGGTTGGCGTGATATTGAGTTATTCGTCCATTTGTCGCGCATATGGTTTATCTAGATTTAAGACTTATATGGATTTCCCATGGATGCCCCTGTCAGAACAGGACCAAATTAAAATGGGACCACACGGGCAGCATCAGCTTTGAAATAAAAAAAGAATCATCAAAATCGGTCGGCGTAATATTGAGTTATTCGTCCATATTATTTCGCGCATTTTGTCATCTAGATTTAAGACTTATATGGTTTTCTCATGGATGCCAAAGTCAGAACTAAACCAAAGTAAAATGGGACCATTCGGGAAGCACCAGCTTTCAAATAAAAAAATAATGATCAAAATCGGTTCACCCAGTCGAAATTAATGAGGTAACTAACATTAAAAAAAAAACATACAGTCGAATTGAGAACCTCCTCCTTTTTTTGAGAGTCGTTTAAAAAGAGGGAGAAGCGGTATAATTACAGAGTTACAAATATGCATAAAGTGTACGATAAAGGTTAATAAAACAAAACAACTGAAGCAGTGCCACATGAGATACTGACATCTTAGATACACGACTAAGATACTATGTTAAATAATGACTGTTTCTGCAAATTCAATACTTCATATTTAATTTTGAAAGATATAACGGTTTTTGAATTTCTTATGGTACGTGGTATATTATTCCAGCATTTCCTGGCGATATGGCGAAAGTACTTATTACAGTTACACAAAGGACACACAAATTTCGTTATTTATTTTTTAGAAGCTGCGGGGAACCTTAAGCTAAGATCTAAGTAATCAGCGTGTGCTTAGTTTGTAGTTACAGTGCGATCTCACCCTGCTATCAGTCAAACTCCATATGGGTTTTTAATAGTAGGGTTCATTGGTAAATAAGAAAGTATGTAATACTGTTGTGAATAAATATTAAAAAAAACCCTTGTTGAACGAGTCTGACCCGCACTTCGTGGTTTATTTAAGTTCATAAATAAATAAAGCACAAGTCTATTTGGTGCCGTAATCTTAAATAAATAAATAATAAATATCTGGGACAATTCACACCAAGATCTTCTGACCCCAAACTAAGCAGAGCTTGTATTATGGGCGTCAGAGACTGATAAACATACTTAAATATTTCTAAATACATACTTAAATAGATAATAACACCCAGACACACAACAAACACAAATGTTCGTCACATAAATATTTGTTATGGGTGGGGATCGAACCCACGACCTCCGGCGTCAAAGGCAGGATCGCTGCCATTGCGCCAACAGGCCAGTCAAACAGGCCAGTTTATTCTGATTATTAAAGGTTTCTATTTTATTTGTTCAGTGGCAGATTTTTGCCTTGAAGGTAATGCTACCCAAAACAGGCCTTACTCATATCACACTTATCGTACATCCTAAAAGGTAGTTGGTTTGCTAGTTATGGTATTTAAAGATGCTACACGATAAGTTAAAGCTAAAACTAAATCCTATAAGTTCCATGAGTTAAATGTACTAAATAAATGAGGCAGACTTGGAAAGTTTCCTACCTTATCTCTTAGCTATGAATGAGCCACTGTGATGTGATTTTACCTATTTGTTGTTTCCTTAGAATTATTTAGAAAAAAAATATATCACGATATCACATACTTAGCAATTTCGTCTGATGGTATGGTCTAATTTAAACTTACTAAGTTTGGAAACTGCTGGAAGAACTTTAATGAAACTGTCATAGTTAGGTATGATTTCGGTACTTGAGATTTATAGACAGGCTCTTAATTTATTTTAACACAGAGGCACAATATAAAGAGTTTACAGAAGGACCGCTCGCGCTTTTTACCTAAACTTGCGTGACCGCACAGGGCTACCCACCAGGGTTACCAGGGTTATACGCTCTGAATTTTTAAAATGAAGTAGTAAGGTTATACCTACTTGACAGAACCGGCAAAAAACAAAATTCATTATGTGAAAAATTGCACCAAGTTCGACAAAAACAAAAACACTCGTGACAGTGCGACTGGCCAACTCACTGAAGCTCACTGGTATCGACTGTGAACTCACTGTGTCTGTGTGCGTGATCAAAATGGCGATTGTTTTAAGCGGACCATCTGTCAAAGGCGCCGCGCGGTATGCGTAATTTGTAACGGAGGTAAAGATCAAAGACAAAATGAACTTTCACACGACCTTGCGCGCAAAGTTGCTAGTACTTAGAGAAATGTAATAAACGTTTATCGGCAGGTGAAATACAAAGAGCTGAGTTCAACAACTGCACTACTGCAGTTTCCAAATTAGTAGCAACTGCCAACGAATCCGATCGGCCAAGCCATTTCTACTCCGAATCTGTTCTCGATATTGGAACATTTCAAAAGTGGGACAGTCCCGGCTCCGTTTCATTTATAATTAACATGGCTGCTGTTCTAATTTACATGCGTGGGCGTACCGCGCTAATAGCTCATAGAAGGGATGTTACAATATAAGTAGTGGGACAAGTCCCAAATTAAAACATGTCCCGAGTCTGTCTGTAACCACAAGACTTGTTGCCTAATTAACAACTATGTTTTAATAAAAAGCTAACCTGTAGGAGATTTTACATTTTACCGACGGTGACTGTTCATTATTTTTGCATTGGCAATGACAATTGATTGGATGTTTTCGGCCTATGAATTTAATGGGAAAAAACACTCTGACACAAGAATAGGGAGAAATGGGACCGAAAACTGTATAATATTGCACTTTAAATAGTTTTAATATTATGTTGATTGGATTTTGCGAATATCAGTACCATTTTAAAGGTCCATAAATTAGTAAGTATCACAGTAATTTTTACTCTGAGTTGCTATGTTAGTTAAAAAAAGGCGAACTCATGTACCTAGTTACCTCAGATATTCTTAGGTACATTCTTATTTCAGTAATTTCCCTAATTGGCGGCTGCGAATGTTTAGCGATGACGCGTTTGTTTGTGAACTCTTGAGATTTACAAACCAATGTTAATTGCGCCCAGACTGAAATGCAAGCAAAGCAATAACAATAAATATTAAAAGCACACGGCCGCGACTTATTTCAGGAATCACATTTCGGGCTCTAGCATGTTGGCGCGGCTACTGACCCACTGGTGGGATGGTTGATGATTGATGACAATCCTACACAATGATTCGTTAAAAGCGGACTATCTGTCTGGGGTGTCATTTTTATCACGCACCCAGACACATGAGATTACAGGCGATACCGGTGAGAATCGGTCACGCGGCCAGTCGCACTGTCGCGAGTGTCTTTGTTTTTGTCGAACTTGGTGCAATTTTTCACACGATTAATTTTGTTTTTGGCGGGTCCTGTCAAGTAGGTTTAACCTACCTACCTCATTTTGAAAATTCAGAATGAATATAGTAGTAAACCTAGGCGGTCAGGCAAGTATAGGTAATTAATTTATACTGGAAAAAGACGAGAGCGGTCTTTCTTTAAACTCTTTATTTTGTGACTAACTGCACTGGCTTCGATCCTCAGCCATAAAAAACTAAACCTGCATCGGTACGTCTACCATAAGTTGCCAATTTAAATTTACGTTATCGTTCGCGTAAAATATTTGTATGGTAGGTACCGTTTTTAAGTTTCATTGCGACTCAACAGAGGCGTTGTACGAAATCCCAATACAAAAAAAAATACGCAAACGTTAACGTAAATTTAAATTGGCAACTCATGGTAGCCGTACAGTACTTACGTCGTAATACCGAATAAAAAATAACAATGCATACAATTTAGGTGATTTAGATATTTGATTTGAAATGAGTTTTATTTTAAGGGTTTTATGAGTGAAAACGAATGCCCATCCGTTTTTACATGGGACTAGCAAATATAACCTAAATTAAAAAAATATGGCCTATGGCACTCCTTGATAATGTAGCTTTATATTGGTGAATATTTTTTTTAAATCGGTCTATTTTTTTCGGAGCCTATTCAATACAAACAAAAAAAAACAAATCTCCTCTTTATAATATTGACTAATATAGAATAACACCCAAAACACAAATTCTGCTCAGTTAAAGGTTAGACCGAGACTCATAATATATTATGGAGGTAAGAGAATTTAGATTTATGGGGCTAATTTTTATTTCACATTTTTAATTCAATCGGTGAAAAGTGGTCTTCTGACTGTTATGTTGATCATGATGTGCTTAGCCCCTAGGCCACAACGCTCCCAGTTTCATAGAGTTTCTAAAAACATTCTAATATTGTAGAGCTATTACGCAGCTCATGCGATAGTAAGTTCAACTTAGCAAACTCTTTCATGTTTGAGATTCGTATCATATCAATACGGTTAATAGTGACACAGAGAGACAAAAAGGCTATTGAAAGCAGAGTGGATTCGAGAATGCTTATCTTCATTCCTAAGTGGATGAGAAAAACAAAACAACCTTATTTTAAGTATGACGGGGCATCACGAGTGCCACCTATCGAGTTGCACGGGACAAGATTGACAGCTGTCAACTGACAGGTGTCACTCTAGCGGAGCGTCGTATCGATGGTCAGCGCAGCCATGTTGGACGTGGAATTCGAGTGATCGTCAACGGCGCGCACCACGAGTTCGACGAATCGCTATAGTTCCGCGTAATCTTGTGACTTTTTATTCTACTTGCAATTGATTGTGAATAATTAAGAGACATTTTGAGTGATTGTTGGCTGATTTTTAGTGATTTTTTTGTGAAGAAGTGAAATTTCTAAATAAAATAACTTTTGATTGTGAATCGGTTACTACCGTCCCTTTCTTCATTTTTAATTGCCCAAATACCCACGTAGAACGCTATGGCCGATCCTGATGGAGGTGGAGACCCGCCTATATGTAAATGCCTTATTTTAAGTAAATATTTTCAAAGCCAATCGGGGTTAAATTTTATTCTTACGTGTTTTATATTATTTTACTTCGTTCGTTACATTGGTGCTTTAAAAGTTGGCTGTCGTCCAACTCATCTAGTTCTTCGGTTGCATGGCGGCCCAGCCTCATAGGCGAATGTTGCAGGAGATATATCAATTTACCTAACATTTAAGTCCGGTAACGGGGTTAAGAAATGTTTCTGCATTAGCATTTAGGTATATTAATATTATTTTTTACGTATGCAGGTAAACCACCTACGCTGTAATGTATCTGTTACAATTTAAAGGAGTTTCGTAAAACATTGGAGGGTAAAATGGACGCAAAATTAAGTTTGTCAAGATGTGTATACATATAAGATATAGATTTTAAAATGCCCAAAAATTCAATATCAATTATGTCGAACAAATAAAGTTAAGCCAGACAAAGTTAGTCTAGTTAATATAGTTACATACATTATTGGTTTTTGATACCTCACCGTTCACGAATACATTTTAGATTGTTTTTGTTCCCAACTTCAAAATATCATTGTCCTTGAACGCTGGGTAGGTAATTAAATGGGTGCTTCCAATTATTTGTGGCGGTCGGAAATAGGCGAATCATTTTTTATCTACCCAGTGATGCCACAATTATTAGTTACCTTTCACCTTTTACAGGCATTATAATACTATACGTACATGTATGAAAATACTATTTATGTGTTAATTTAAAAGGCCTTATGTAACCAAACTGGAATTGAACTTAATGATCATCTAATGAATCATTTATTCCTCACCATAATCATACAGTAGGTAGACTGAATGGTATGACTGGTATGTAGAATGGGATAGAATAAGTGTCCGACCATATTTAATTTCCTCTTCTTAGATGTGCAGTTCAGGTCAATAATAAAATACATTCTGTTAACTACAGTTAATAATTATATTCAAATAGTATATTATTTTATAGATCTTATTATAGTTATTAATTAATACATATCTAAATGTGCCTAAATTATATTTATATTTAAAAGTACTTCAATTGACACAGAGTGAACTGACATGCCAGATGGCGCCTCCGTCCACTACTTTGTGTAGTGGGAGTTGAGAATTAGACTTGGGAATGGCAGGAGGGCAGTTCACTCTTGGTCATCGAAGGAAACGGTTGTCTTGCAAGTAAAGTGTAGTGCTGTGAAAGTTTGTTGGTGAAAATAAATACTTTGAAAAAGTGAGTACTTTATTATTTCTTATTTCGTTATAAAATCCCCAACTTATTCATGCACTTTTCGCTCATACTGAGGTGGCATTTACATTTCAGAAGTGGGATAAGTTTCGCACACCCACATAAAGTATTTATTTTTCATTTTCATTCTAATCTTGTTAGTAACCTTTTCGAAAATTATTTCACCAAAACCTTGGAGGATAGATGCGTGGTCAAGGCTACGCCTTGATAGCATTATTTTCTTTCTTCGAGGTGTAATGATACCGAAATAATATTTTTATTAGTTGCTGTTGCGCCCATTACCTGGGAGAATGAATGCGTGGTCAGGGCAACTACCTGATAGCATTTTTTTTCTCTTGAGAGTTAAATAGTAGCAAAATAGTTATTAATACTAATGTTTTACTTTTATACAGTGTTGTTTAACCTAACACCTCAGAGAATAGATGCTTGGTCAGGGCTACTCCTGGATAGCATTGCTTGTTTTCCTGGATTGGAGGGTGTAATAATACTGAAATAGCTATTGTAACTGATGTTTTTGTGTCGGCATTGTTCATACTGGTATTTGGGGAGATTAGTGCGTGGTCAGGGCAACTCCCTGATAGCATTTATTATTTTACTTTTTCTGGTGTAATAGTATCGAGATAGTAACGTTAATACACAAAAAAGTGCAAGTTTAAATTGTTGTGATTTTTAGAATAATTCATAATACTTAACTAAAATACTAGAAATGCTCAACATATTTTTAATTAAGCGCTATCCCTATCTCTATGTTTTTATTTGTCCTTTCTGTACTTACATTGCCTAATGCCCAAAACGTAACATTGAAAACAAATACTTTCACTTTCATAGTTTACTGTGCGGTTGAATTTTTCTGTGCTTCCAGTGAACAAAACCAAAGAGAAGAGCGCCGAAACCTACTCTCCGTCCCACCCTACTGAGGCGGAACGACGAAGTCGCTCGCGTGTGCGGTTCAGTTATCATTCACGCAGTCTGTCTGGTGGCAGCTTTTGCAGTTGGTCTGGTGACCGCTCTCGCAGTAGGCCAAAGGACGGCCAAGCGAGCCGTCAGTCATGCAGCCGGGCGAGTCACCAGTCACGCAGCCGAGCAAGTCGCCGGTCGCGCAGCCAGGCGAGCCGCCGGTCGCGCAGCCGGGAGAGCCGCCGGTCGCGCAGCCGGGCTAGCCGCCGAGCACGCAGCCGGGCGAGCCGCCGGTCGCACAGCTGGGCGAGCCGCCGGTCGCGCAGCTGTGCGACCCGCCGGTCGCGCAGCCGGGCGAGACGCCGGTCGCGCAGCCGGGCAAGCCGCCGCTCACGCAGCCGGTCCGGTCACCGGTCACGCAGCCGGGTCAACCATTGAGTGGATAAGGAGAAAGATGAGTCAATTTTTTCTACTACTTTCGGTAAACTTGTAGACGCAATAAAATCTATGAATCGTTGTGAGTCTCTGGATAAATTAGGCAATTTGCAAAACACTGTACCAGAATTCGACCCTGCGAGAAAATAACAGACAATATCGAGGTGGCTCCACAAAGTAAATGAGTGCGCTTCCATTTATGGTGGGAATGAGAAGCAAGTTATCCTTTTTGCTCTACCTAAGTTGCGTGGAGTGGCACAAAGATGGTACGAAGGCCTTGCGTCAGTTCTTTTCTCGTGAGAGGAATGGCAATCTAAATTGTTAACTGATTTCCCATCTGATGAAAATTTTGGCCAGATGTTGAGCGACATGTTAGCTAGACGAGCTAGATTTGGGGATTCACTGGAGTCTTATTATTACGACAAGATAGCCGTAATTAATAGACGCGTTATAGAAGGCAGAAGGCCTGTAGAGTGCATACTACATAGGATTGGTGATCGGTCTGTACGATTAGGTGCAGAAGCAGTCCAATATGGAAACCCTGATAAATTACTCGCATATTTAAGAATCGCTAGGAACGTTCGACCTCAACTTGAACGCAAACGAATAAAAACGAATGTTAAACCCGACCTACAGTCAAAACAAATTGCTAAGGGATCTCATTGCTTTAATTGCAAACAAGAAGGGCACAACGTTTCGCGTTGTACCCAACCAATCAAAAAATGTGCCAATTGTAATAAATATGGACACTTGCTTGTCGATAATGCTTTCTTAGGAAACCATTATCGACTGAGAAGACGGTAATGGCTGTTTCAAGTGATAGTAGTCCTGGAAATGAGTATCATAAAGTGATTGAAATTTATAAATTCCCTTTTAAAGCTTTTAAGTTTTTCACAGTGAATGCTGCATAATCAGAAACTCTGACTTTCAGAAAATTCACACTTCTATAGATACAACAAATCTACCTATGCTTAGAGGATTTGGTAACTCAATTGTGAAAGTATTAGGGAAATGCCATGTTTGCTTATGATGCGTTGATGAGGTTCAGGCCAACGTAGATTTCTTTGTTGTGCCAGATGATGCTATGAGAGTACCGGTCATGATAGGGCAGTCATTTACAGAGCAGCCTCATGTTTTTCATAAAAAGGCTGATAGTCTAGTAATGATAGGTTCAGCATGTGATATTACACCAATCTTCAAGGTTAAGATTGTTATCAAGGATGATGACAGGTGACGTGTTTATTGAAGGAGGTTATCGCCTCGTGACTGATGTCAGCTTTAGTGTCCTATCAGGTCTTTTCAGCATTAGTGAGGGTACTGGTAGGATGTTGATCCAAGTTCCTAAAGACAAAGAAATCAGTTTAAAGAGGGGCGTTGTCTTAGCGCGAGGTCATATGGCTGTAGAAGACAATGCAACTCTTACAGCAGATGTTCTGCGTATTAATACGGAGAAAAGTAATTACGCACCATTAACTGACACTGATGTAAGAGTAGGAGAAGGTGTACTCCCCGCACAAAAGGAGCTGTTATTAGAACTTCTTAACAACTATAGGTTTTGCATCTGACCTGTCTGAATTGAGTACGACGACAGTAGGAGAAATGTCTATAAATCTCAATGGCGATACACCGATAGTTTATAGACCTTATAGACTTTCTATTGCAGAAAAAGAAGTAGTCAGGGATATGGTTACAGAGTTACATACTGATGCGTGTAAGATAGGAGTGGCTGGTATTTTACTACAGCGCAGCAATGGCACTCTCACCAGACCCGTGGCCTACTTTAGCCGACAACCTCCACCTAAGGAACAAAACAATTCCTCTTATGATTTGAAAACACTTGCAGTCGTGTCATCTCTCCAGAAATTTAAAGTATATCATTGGAATAAAATTAAAAATTGTGACAGATTGCAATTCACTGCGTGCCACTTTTCAAAAGAGGGATATGTTACCTCTCGTTGCTCGATGGTGGGCACATATGCAAGAATATCACTCCGATATAGAATTTAGGGCAGGAGTATCAATGGCTCACGTCGACGCGCTTCGTCGCAATCCTATTACCGAAAATGGCGTCATGGATGTAAGGAACATAGGTGAGGAGAGTTTGCTTGTCACGGTTCAAAATTCTGACTCTGAAGTACAACGAATAATAAAAAAAATTGAAGGACTCAAGTCTAAACGACGTGATAGAGATTAAATATCAAGATAAAGGGAGATAAATTATTCAGAGTTACTCCAGATGGAGATAGGTGGGTGGTACCGAAAGGCGTACGATGGCAAGTGGTCAAGTCAAACCATGATAATATTGGTCACTTATCTGTTGACAAAACGTTGGAAAAAATTAAGCTATCATTTTGGTTTCTCAAAATGAGAAATTTTGTAAAGAATTATGTCACGTCTTGCCTTGAATGTGCATATGCGAAAGCTACAGGGGGTAAAAATTTACACCCTGTTGAGAAAGTGGACATCCCTTTCGATACCGTTCGTATTGACCACGTTGGTCCCTTTGAGCGAAGTAGCAGGGGCAATATACACATTTTAGTAATTATTGACGCTTATACAAAGTATATTTATCTAAAACTCGTCCACAATACTAAATCGCACACAAGTATCAAAATGCTTAGGGACTACTTTAGTATATTTGGAGTACCGCAAAGGTTAATTTCCGATAGAGGTACCTCATTTACTAGTGTCTCTTTTCAAAAATGATAATTTTTATATTTAAATATATATATAAAAGAAAAAGGCATAAAGCACATTCTTAATGCTGTAGCTACAACTAGGGCGAATGGGCAGGTGGAACGCTACAACAAAGTTATTGTCGACGTATTATCAGCCAAGTCAGTTGGCACGCCTGACAACAAATGGGATGAGCACTTACCAGACGTCCAGTGGGGTATCAATAACACTTATAATAAACGCATAAACCGAACACCATCTGAGGCACTGTTTGGTACAAGACCCTCAGGTCCAAGCGATAGTAGGATACTGTCTGAGCTCGCTGACTCAGGTGAAAAAGACAATCCTACAGTTTCACATAGCCCTAGAAGGGCAGAAATACGTAAGGGAATTAATACTCATATTGAACAAAATCAAAGTAAGCAATAACAAACTTTCGACAAACGACGTTGCAAGCTTCAAAAGTACGCGATTGGTGACCTCATTAGGATTGAGAGACAGGTGCCAGCAACAGGACAAAGCAAAAAACTTGTTCCTAAATTTCAGAGTCCTTACAAGATTACAGCCATCCTTGACGATGACCGCTTTCGGGTTGAGGACACACCCGAACTGGTAATAGGAAATTTTCCTCAGTGATAGCTATCGATAAAATTAAACCATGGCTCAGTTTTAATAGACCTCATGAAGATGAATTAGGAACTTCCAGTGATTTTCTTAAATGTTGTTTTCTTTAAATGTCTAAAATCTACTAAAATCAGTGATTTCTAAACAAGTATGGTTATTTATTGATGATTCAATACGGTACTATTTATTACAGTATAATGTTGTAAACGCAATGTTAGTTATGTTTGAAGTTTAGTTAATTTTAGTTATATTTTTACTTAATAAGAAACACATAAATTGTATGATTTCCAAAATCAGGACATCCCTGGTCCTATCAATATTAAGGACATCCCTGGTCCTATCAATATTAAGGACATCCCTGGTCCTATCGATATAAGGGACATCCCTGGTCCTATCAATATTAAGGACATCCCTGGTACTATTAATATCAAGGACACCCTGGTCCTATCAATATCAAGGACACACTGGTCCTATCAACATCGTGGACACCCTGGTCCTATCAACATCGTGGACACCCTGTTTCTATCAATATCATGGACACCCTGGTCCTGTCAATATCAAGGACACCCCGGTCCTTTAGAAATAAGGCAATGAGCTGTCATGTTAAGTTAGTAAAAGTAAGTAAAGTAAAAAAATCAATTATTCATTTAAGCTTGTACAAAGCACTTATGACATGTCAAAAAAAAAGTATATAGAAATAATAATAATAAACGTAAATAAAATAGTAAAATATTAGTATGTACATATCGTGAATATACATAATGAGAATCTACCACCGGCTCGGACGTTGCTTCTTATCGAGAAGACTCCGGCAAGAAACTCGATAGTTACTCTTTTGAACTTTGTTTGTTTTACAAAAAATAAATTCAGACTACAGCCAATGAGAGTAGAAAAAAGAACACAATATTGAGCAGAGGAGCAGATTATTCCTACTATGACCACAAACTTTTGTCGTTCAAGTAATCCTCTACATTATAATAACCTTGTTTCATTAACTTTGCTGTTAAGACTTGAACTTCTGAAGAGGTAGATCAACAAGACTTTGAGGTATTTTGTTAAAGTATTTTACAGATTGACCCACAAATGAGTTTCCCACCTTGTGTAGCCTAAGACTGGGAGTTTTCAATTTGTTTTTATTTCTGGTTTTATGTTTATGAGTATTACTGTTTTTTTTGATGCAAGTTTTTGCGCACATACGAGTACATTTTTTTTTTTTAATAAAATAAATAAATATCCCTGGACATTATTCCACACAGCGCCATCTAGCCCCAAAGTAAGCTAATTAAAGCTTGTGTTATGGGATACTAGACAACGGATAAACATACTTAAATACATTTTCTTTTGTAAATACATACTTATTATACATAGGAGACACCCAGACCAGTACAAACAGACATGTTCATGCACACAAATGTTTGTACTGTGCGGGGATCGAACCCGCGACCTCTGGTGTAGTAGCCAACTTCTTAACCATTACACCAAGTCGGTCATCTAAACACATTATGTTATCTAAAATATACTGAGCATGCACAGTTGAAATATCGATCTTCTTAAATACTTCCCTAAGCAAGTCGCGTGGTCTAAGTTTGTAAATGGAACGGATGGCTCTTTTTTTGAAGTACAAAAATGGTGTTAAAGTCTGCAGCTGAACTCCACAACAGTAGACCATACGACATAACACTATGAAAGTAGCTAAAATATACTAGTAATACTAATCTTGCTGTTTCAATATCAGTCAAGAGTCTTATTTTTCTAACAGCACAAGCAGCGGAACTGAGTCTCCCTGCCAGGGCCGTTATATTATGTTAAACTTATCAAAGCTACTGTTTACACATGTAAATTACTCTTATATTATTTTGGTGATTCAATGTTAATATAATCAGGCGTACGAGGCCGTACGACAAATTAGGATGGCCGACTGTTAACTACAGTTAATAATTATATTCAAATAGTATATTATTTTATAGATCTTAAAGTTATTAATTATTACATATCTAAATGTGCTTATATTATATTTATATTTAAAAGTACTTCAATTGACACAGAGTGAACTGACATGCCAGATGGCGCCCGCGCCTCGGTCCACTACTTTGCGTAGTGGGAGTTGAGAATTAGACTTGGAAATGGCAGGAGGGCAGTTCACTCTTGGTCATCGAAGGAAACGGTTGTCTTGCAAGTAAGGTGTAGTGCTATGAAAGTTTGTTGGTGAAAATAAATACTTGTAAAAGTGAGTACTTTATTATTTCTTATTTCGTTATAAAATCCCTAATGAATTATGCACTTTTCGCTCATACTGAGGTGGTGTTTACAATTCGTTTGTTGTTATTGCTTCAACAACAAGTCATCAGTAACCTTTCCCCCAACAATTTAAACTATATTTATGGGTTTTTAAACTTCTTAACGAACGAAGATGGCTGTAACAGCAACTTCCGAACCGAAGCCGCAACTTGTTTATATTCGAGGCAAGGATCAGCGAAATGAAAATTGGAAACGACGAACCCTTCTCGTGGCGCTGACAGCTTTTCACAAGTTGTAATCGAATTGAGAAATAATATTAAGGTTATGCTAGAGGACGTTTTAAAAGTTTTTGTTACGTCTCATCGAGAAATGATCCAGAATTCAGCCAATAACTTGTAAGTGCCTACCTAGTTAATACTTTCTTTGCTTTGAGACTGTTTTGGACAGAGTGTGCCATTGCTCGTGTACATTCTTATGGGTCGTTATAAACCTTACAAAAGACCTCATCTCTCGCGTCTATTCGGCAAATTTTATCAGGATTATTGACCTAATAATTATTGTATTCATAAGTTTAAAATTGTACTTTTTGGTGATGATTGATGATATAGACGCGCTTTAATTATACAGCCTTCTTAATTGCCTTTTAAAGACGTCCCTAATAGATCATTGAAGAGTAATATAGGTTTGTCTTTGATAGTTTGCGTCTGATTATTTCAGGGTTTCTTTGCTTAATGGCAACTATACTTCAGTAAGTAGAGACCCTTGATTTTATATCAAGATAAAAGTTTTGCTTCATCAATCTGGGACCACAGCAAGAGCTTTAAATCAAGGCATAACTAAGCATTTGTTGCCATTTTTACAAAAAATCCGATAAGACGAAGTCAGTGGCTGAGTGTACAAGTAAATTGGGCATGGGCAGTAAAAGTAAATATCTGTCTAAATAAATAAATATCTGGGATCTGAGATCATCTGACCCCAAACTAAGCAAAGCTTTTACTATGGGTGTCAGAGATTGATAAATTTCTAAATACACACTTAAATAGATAATAACACACAGACATACAACAAACACTAATGTTGGTCACATTGTGCAGCTATTTTAACAATCTTTGTCATCTTGTGAAATCGGTTGTTCAGAGGTAACAATTTTTAAACTAAAACACGTTGGCTCTGTCATTGTATAGATGCCCGATATTTATTGTTAAAAAGTTACTACATTATCGTAGCTACGGCGAACTTCGTAGCTGCTACGAGTTCGGACCGTAATAACTGTAACAGCGCCATCTATTCAGTTCAGCTAGCATTGTCTTTTCGTACCGAAGTGAGGACCTAGCGCCATCTAGCAATAAAACTTGTCTGCAACATCTCTGGGTGCTATTATTACGTAAAAGTTACATACTTTTCCAATAGATGTCGCCCAAAGTTCGTTCTGAAACATTGACTTAAGTGAGTTCATCTTCAAATCTCAATAAGTTCGTTAAATTTAGTTCTAATTGTTTAATCAGTTTATTTTATAGTTATTTATAGTATATGCATATTATAGTATCGTGTGTACAATTTGTGTTTAACAATAAGTAAAGTTAGCTTTGTATGTTTTAAACGTGGCAGTTACTGTCAAAGTCAAATTGACACTTGGTTTTTGTTGATTGATTGATCTAGCCCAGCAGGTGAGCCAGGAGCCAGGGCCACCTGATTGTTTGTTGTGTTGTGAAGTTGCTGTTTTTGTTGTTGCTTACTCTTAAATTTATTTCAACTAAAAGATTACTATGCGTGTGTGTTGCATAAAGATACAATCATAACTTACCGGCTGGTCCATCCTTCTAGAGAAGAGCTTCTATTCTCAGGTTTGCATTTCTTGTGTTGCACATTATTCAGTTTATGTTTCAGTTTTATGCTGAGTCTTTTAGGACTACCTTGTAGTTTGACACTTGACAACATGTTCATAGGCGTCTAAGCCTTCCAAATTACCGGTAAATTAAGTGGCGTCATTCTTATCTATCACCTATATTTACACATTAATAAACAATAATTAAAGAATGTTCTCCTAGAAAATATATGTATTTATGGATAATTTTCTTTTTTAGTTAATTATGGAGAGTATCGAACCTGATAATCCAGAATCTGATGGAGAGTTTGCCTTTGAAACTGATCACTTGGCCTTACGAGGAAATAAAGATTATAGTGAGCTGCTAAAGTATATTGTCACTCTGGAATCACAGAAAATGAATGCCTTAAAAGATATTGAAGGCTTGGCAGAAGCTCAGAACAAAGCCTTAGAAGATCCAATAAAATTTATTCATGATTTAAGGTCAGGTAATATAAATTTCCCAGCTCGCCAAACCGTGCCTGAGATACCTGATATTGATTGGAGTCAATATGGTATTGATACAATATTTGACAATGATGACATGAGAGTAGTAGTAAAGACAAAATCAGAGGACAGTAATAAAGTTAGAGGCAGGCGGTTTACAGATAGCAAGCCAGAGACATTCAATCAACTGTGGTCTTGCGAAGAGCAGAAACGGTTAGAAGAGCTACTGGAAATTTACCCTGAGGAGGCTATAGAAGCACGGAGGTATAAGAAGATAGCACAAGACCTAGGCACAAGAACCCCTGTTCAAGTTATGAGCAGAATTCAGAAATATTTTGCAAAGCTGGCTAAAGCAGGTCTGCCCATTCCAGGCCGAGCACCTAAAGGGGTTTTACGGGACAAAAATAAATCAATTTTCTACAAGAAATCAACTTTTTTCCCTCAGTTACATGTGCCTGTGAAAATGGAAGATCTGTATGACAGTAGTGAGGCATATGATAGTACATCATCACTTGAAACTAAGAACAGCAACAAAAGCATGCTGGATCTTCTCAAGGCTGCGAGAGAGCAAAGAGTACTTGATGAAACTTCTCCGGTCTATCAAACCAAGACCATGTGTGTTGGGTGTCAGAAGACCGGGTTCCTTGGAGCGCGATGGACTGATAATGCAGGGACAGACTATTGTACAGATTGTGTAGTGAAATTGTTGCCTGGGGAAAAAATTATACCTATTCGACAACCTAAGTAGTGTAACCATCTATCAAGTATTAAAGTAATCAATTTTCATTTGTAATATTTTTTATTACAGAATCATATTTACATAATGGACTTTTTGTTATTTTACCCTCAAGTAACACATAGATGCCGGCTAGGTGTCACGATTTTTTCTTTTTTGCTAAAAGTAGGTACTTACTCAGAAAACTTTTTATCCTAAATAATGAGTAAATAACAGTTATTGTGATTATTTATTTTATTTTTCATTGGTGTTTAAGAAATATATTTACGAAATTAGTATAGATAGAGGGATTATCTAAAACTTGTTATATTTTTTGTCCATGAAGTTATTTAAAGAGAACTTAAGAAAAATTTATAGACATATTGGCACATTGACACAATCAATGTGTTTATTTTCACTTTTGATATACAAAATTATTAAAGAACAATTATAATATGAAAATGAATTTGCACTTAAAACATAGTATACATAGTACATTATTCTTTGTTTGAAATTACTTACTGATTATTAGTTAAGAATACCCGCCAACATGTTTTGCATCTTGATGGTGTTTTCATCTCGTTTTAAAAAAAGTAACAAATAGATAAGTAACAATAATCGACTGATCTGAGAAACAGAACCTAACTTCATCTACGTAAGCAAAGTCCTGAAAAGTTTACAATAGATTATCTACCTACTCGGTAATCTATTTACCCTCAAGATATAGCGTAATTCAAGATGTGTCACAAGCTAACATCTTGCCTATAGTATAATTGCACCAGTGGGACACAAAACGAGATACAATGAAAAGCCGCCTCAATAATGCCATCTGTTCATCGCCTTTCGCGAGGGGAGATAAACCAGGAAAGTAGTCACAGTATTAACGACACTTCAAAAAAGCACTTTAACAGTTAGTCGTAGGTTCACCTATGTTTCAATTAGGTTAATGAATAAATAGATAAGCCCGCTGTGCCTCTCAGCACCCGATAGGCGGCCACGAGCGATGGGGCCCACTGGCCTGGAACACTGAGCAGCACCCCAACTGTAGGCCTGTATTCACTATCCCTATGTACACTGACGAGCAAATATAAAGGATCGCAGCGATTCCTCACGTAGTTTCAGCTGTCTCAGAACTTTGTTCAATAGTTGTATACACACACACATTGGGGGTTTAATGTTATAGTACAATCATTTTACGAGCGCGCGCGCTGACGCTCTTAATACCAAACAATAAAGTTTAATTTCGTTAGATTCCCGCGCGCTCGCGATATGCAAGAACTTATATCAAAACATCGCAGCGGTCCTAGCGTCTTATAAATGAACTAGTACATTTCTAAAGGGCTTTTAATCTGAATTTGATCGCTAATGAATGCAATAGAGTCAGCATATTGGTGTATGTCTCACTGGACGTTGACGTGGCCCCGAAAACATCAGTAACAGATTGATTAAAATTGTAACTACGTCTAAATCTTTTAGTTATTTTTGTAGCGAACTTGCTACACCTATCCTAAACTCAAAGATAAAAAAAGGAAAGGTTGATTCTAAAAATAAAATTAGTTTTGGCGCCAAAGTTAGGACCTAGAATTTTGCACAGGGGCACTAGAAAAAATGTTGTTTTTGTTTTATTATTTAGGTATACCATACGTAGACTTTAGATACTCTTTGAATACCATTCTTACCTCTGAAAAATTAAAAGAAGCAAATGGGGCAAAGAAGGTCCCGTTTTTTGCTTACATCTCGAAAACGGTGGGTCGTACGAAATTTTGTTGTACTACTTAATGAAAGCTGATAAAATTCTCCACAACTTTGGCTTTCACTTTTTTATCTATCACCAATTTTTGCCGAGCTTATGAGCTTCGAAAAATGGTCGATTCTCAAAAATGTGTTCTACATTCTCACGTTTTCTGTCATGTATTTCTTAATAACTTTTCTCAGCTGCGACCGTAGATTTCACGATACCTACTATATAATTAACAAAAAAAAAACAACTTCAAACATACTTAATGCAAATTAAAGACTTAAGTATATGGTTTTCTCATGGATGCCACTGTCAGAACTGGACCAAATTGAAATGGGATCACACGGGAAGCACCAATTTTTCAAACAAAACAATATTCATCAAAATCGGTTCACCCAGTCAAGTTCTGAGGTAACAAAAAGCATACTACAGATACTACAACACACTTAATTTAACACTTGAAAATCTACCATATTTCGAAGCTCATACATAGCTAGGCAAAAATTGGAGATACATAAAAAGTGTTATTACCAAAGTTGTAGAGAATTCCATTAGCTTTCATATGTAGTACGACAGAATTTCTTACGACGCACCGTTTTCAAGATGTACGCAAAAAAAAGTAACATTTTCTGCTTTCGACTTTTCTATCCACATCCCTTTCTGAGCATTCATTGACTGGACATTAGCTTAGTTTAGTGTGACCACACCCAGGTGGCCTATGTTACCTATCGTGAGCTTAACCAGATGTTTATTTTAAAATTAGATATTGCTAAAAGTATGGCCATAATTCTTTGTAAGTATGCCGAAACAACGTTTTGTCACGATTTTATTGCGGTTTCTGCATCTGACCCTTTATTTTTGCTCGGCAGTGTATGCGAGGCAATGGAAGCTTTTCGCTTTCATTGTGTGTATAATAGCAAGCTGCCTGACCTACCGTTGATTGGAGATGTTGTATTCCTTGATACAATACCTAGGTATATATATTTTCATCAGTAAATTGGTCTGATTGTCTACAGTTTAGATCATACATTCTAAAATCTTAGGTACCTATGGTTTAAGTCTAAGTTTGCAAAAGTGCGTAAGTCAAGTGCAAGTCTTAAAAGAAATTTGTCGCAAACTTAAACAATACTTTGTTAGCTCTCTAGAAAATTGGTCGCAAACTTAAACAATACTTTTTTGGTCTCTAGAGTACTAAGAAATGAGACTGTTTGTTAGACATAAGCTCACATAGAATAGTGTTAATAATTGATTCCGCAAATTATTTTCTTTGGCTTCGTAACTACGCACCTACTTCGTGCGCTTTCATTAAAATGTGTATCTTAATTGTATAGTTAATTTAACACATACAGCCTAAACTACTTTTCTTAGTTGCTAAAGAAACTCAACTATTAAATACCGATAAAGATTTTATCTTATAGTTGGAAGAAATATGTATTGTTTATGATTTTGTTTTCAAAGCTTACGAATAAAGGTTGTCTCTAAGAGATCTCTTTGTCACATTAAACCTTTGTGTACATGTGTCTACTAGCTGTATTTAATTTTTTTTGATTTGTCAGTGCATTAGGTACCTACATGTCATTGTCTTTTATCTTATATTAATGGCAACTAAAATATTTGCTTCACACATTTTTCTACACAAACAATAGCCAATCTCAGGTAAGTCTGCCATTTCGGCATTTGCAATATCTATGCAAGCATGCATTTGTTTCACCGATAAGCTCGGAAGCGTGCACTCGTGCCTAGTAAATAACACATCATCTACGTTTGTATTGCCTTGTCTCCCTCACTAGTGATGCCACTCGATACGACATTAAAGATAGACTAGAGTAGGTAGTAACAATATCGATAGCACAAAACATTGCAAAACTATTAATAACATGCAATTTTAGCGATAGCACCTATTGATATTTTCTTTACTATTAGTAGGATTAAACCTTGATTGGCGATTCGATGTTGATACTATCGACTATTGTAAGTCATTAATAGCATTAACCATTTGAGTTATCAATACTGTCGATCGACAATGTCGATGGTATTGATACTATCGATTTAGGTACTTTCTATCAAAGTCAACTATCGATAGCAAGACTGTCGACAGTTCGGCATCACTAGCCCGCACTATCAACTAGAAGCACGGTGACATCTAGTAATTGCACACTACAAGTTCAATTCAGACTCACCACTGTCCACTTTTGTACTGATACACTGAAAATAATGAAAATTTATCAAATTTATAGTTACATTGAGATCAATTTTATAAGTAAGTAGGTATAAATCTTCGTACGCAAGTTCGCACTAAAGATAATATCATTATAATGTAATGGTTCACACCTAGATAAACGAAGCCCAAAAATTAAGACACACCGTCTAATAATCCAAATAGAAAGAGTAGACTGTAAATTTCGCTTTTTATTGTCTTGACGTGTAAAACATATCAAGTAGGTCGTAGTAGGTACCTATAGTTATATAAATCGTTTTGACCAGTATATTTATTCCTGGTAACATCTTTCAATATTCACAGCCAATATAAAACTACCTCTTAGACTACATCTTAGAGCATCTAAGCTCTTAGATGAAAAATTATCAAAAAAAATGATACTAATAATTTGCCTCTAAATTATTTACATATAGGCTAGACTCGCTAGCAAATGCTGGACGGATTTTCTACCTGTGATTGGTACCGTTAATCTATCAGAGGATTACCTCTTAAACGTATTACACCTACCAGCTCACACGTAAACCCTGGTAGCTATATTTCAGGCCCAGACAATGAGATGCCATTTTTAACAGAGGCTCAACACACAAATCTTCTCTCGGGAACAAAAAATGGATACGTACCTGTCATTTCAAATACGAAACGTTGCGCACATATTTCAGAGCAATAAAACCCTGGATACATTAAGCAGGTATTGGTTTCACACAAATCCTTCAACACAGTTGCGTGTATATTGAATGTTTTCCATTCACATATTTGTTTTAGATTTATATTTAACTGGTTCCGAATGAAGGAGTTGGGCAGTCATTTTTTTTTTGTTAGGCTGTATGTTGTTTCCTTGACTTAAGGCTGTCTGAAGTCGTGGGTTTGAATTCCGACCTGAGAAACTTCATGTGACGTTATGCATGTACTTGATATGTATTTCGGTGATAGTATGTATAAAGAAATATCTAATGTACTCGTACCTACGTAAAAGATATGTCTAGAAGGTGTTTCCAAGGGGTTTCAGAGATCGATATTTATTTTATATTTAATAATCTGTTGACCCGCACAGTGAGAAAAACCTGCATTAAAATTTCAGATTAAATAAAAGTTCAGTATCAAAATAAATTAATGGGAAGCCAAATGTTGTTACTCTGAATGAGAGATATCCACTTAATTGGAGCTCGTAAAGAACAGGTTTGTAAAATAATGTAATTATGCCCAGAAAAACCCACGCAGAGTTTTTACAAGGCCTATAAAATGATATCTTTGCGAAAGCCTCCATTTGCTCCCAGGCACAAAAAAAACAACTTCAAAAAAAACTATTCCAAAACAAAACACTGAAAAGTTAAGAAATAATTGCGTATTCTTCTAAAACTTATACGATAATATTATAATGTAGGTACAATTATTGTTATGTTGGAGTCGGTGTCAGCCAAGAAAACACTACAAATAAATAAATATACCTAGCAATATACCTATTTTTTACATCTCACGTTTAAGTATGTTTGTAGGTAGTTACAAACCTACATTGGCTGACACCGACTATTTTGTTTATTTCTTGATTTTCAGTGAATAGTTCTTATTTATTTTACACATATATATACAGATACGAAAAGGTATCGTCCAATTGCTCCTAAGAATTGAAGAGTTCCGTTATTTTGTCATGGATCCCATAATCAGAACCTAACCAAACTCTCATCAAACTACCCTTGAAGTATATCCTTTCCAATAAAAAAGAAGCATCGAAATCGGTTGGCGTGATATTGAGTTAATCGTCCATTTGTCGCACATATAGTTTATCTAGATTTAAGAGTTATATGGATTTCCCATGGATGGACCACACAGGCAGCATCAGCTTTCAAATAAAAAAATAATTATGAAAATCGGTTGGCGTAATATTGAGTTATTCGTCTATTTGTCGCGCATTTTGTCTATTTAGATTTAAAACTTATATGGATTTCCCATGGATTCCACTGTCAGAACTGAATTAAATTAAAATGGGACCACACGGGAAGCACCATCTTTCAAATAAAAAAAAATGATCAAAATCGGTTCACCCAGTCGAAAGTTATGAGGTAACGAACATAAAAAATATATATATACAGTCGAATTGAGAAGCTCCTTCTTCTTTGAAATCAGTTAAAATAAAATCGAAACTATTTTATGAGAGGTAACACACCGATATCGTATTCTTGATAGATAAAAAACATTCTGATTTACAGAAATTCCGTCCCAATGGTACATTACGATGCGTAAGCGAGAAATATCGCTTTTATTTGCATAGAAATGTAGACGCTCACCGAGTATGACACAAACACGGAGCTCCAATAGAGCAATACATTACCGCGTTTGATCATCGAGCAGGCCGTTCCAGGGCATCAAACACGTAGATTGCTTAAATCTTGGTAGAAACAGTTAACTGCAAAATTGAATTACCAAAAAGCTCGCTAAACTTGTTTATTCAAAATAACCGGAGCGAGCAATCGAACTATGGATTATATATAAGCGCTCGCGTAAACAAAATATATTGGGATTTGACATGACATGACATGGTCAAATCCCAATAAAAAAAAATTACGCGAACGATAACGTAAATTTGAAGTGGCAACTCGTGGTAGACGTACAGGACGTTATTAGTATATTTTATATCGAGGGACTAAACGCAGCCATAATATCGCAGAGGTGGTTTGGTTTGACTCCCGAGCGTGCGAGGGAGTCAATGAAACCGAGGGTATATTAAGTTGGCGTTTAGTCCCCCGACATTTGATAAATATTATAGAATAAAATAAAAATCACAAATGTTTCTTATTCCTCCAGTCCATACAACTTTCGTAAGTTTTTAGGTAAATCTTCTGCGATTTTGGCGGCAAAAGATTATCTATTTAATGTTTGTATATTATAAGTCTTTTGCTCGTTGCTCAACGTCAAACTCTTCACTGTCACAGGACATTCGTAATAAATTTATTTAAAACCGAACAAATTTACACTCGACAAAAATTCTGAAATTTACGCGTTCAGTTTTTTTTCTTTTAAACCAGTCACAGAATAACAACTTAAAACACATAGCGCCACCTTCTTTGCGGACAAGTTATGGAACTAAAAGTCTCAACATTTTCGCAATGAAGATGGTCCGTCCACACTCCACAGATAATAGTATATTTACTGGCTGTTTGAGTTTGTCTATGTCACACGAAGGAAATTAAAAAACTAATTACTTTTTACGAGTACTCCCTAGGGGCTAAAGTGGTAACTTTAGGCCCGCTTCGTAGGGCTATATTGGTGTACTTTTAGAGCATGAGAAGTGAAAAAAAAATTGTTGTTGATTTTTTGGAATTGTATTCTGCAAATTACACAAATCACAACAGCTTTTGCGTGCTTCTCAGCTTTCCAAAGTAATCACCATATAAGTTTCACGAAACATCGTATTAATATTTGCACCCTAAGTAGACCCCCAATTGGCTTGACCGTTTCTATCTGCGGAGAGTTCACCGCAATTTTTTAATGAAACTCAAACTCAAATAACTTTATTCAAATAGACTGTATCAGTACTTTCAAATCGTCAAATTTACAGCAAAATATACATAATAATAAACATAAATACCATAGTAATATGGATATGTAAATAAACAGTGTACAGACATGATGCGACTCCACCACCGCGTCGGAGTTGTTTCTTGCTGCGAAGACCCGGCGAGAAACTCAGCAGTTACTCTTTTAAACTTGTTTTGGGTTTACAACAGGCGTTAGTAAAGTACAAGCAGTGTGTCATTTTGATACAAATAAACCTAAAAGAATATAAAACAAAGAGAAAAAAACCAACAATAAAAGAATATAAAACAAAAATTCATTTAATGAAATTTAAAAAGAAAAATTGTTAGTCAGTACATACTAGGTAGGTACCTATTAACTATTACAATAAAACATCTGTTACCATAGAGCTATTTAATCCCGCATCGAGCAGAGCGCTTACACCCAGGCATTTTCATCTATAAGGTAGTCTTTTGTAGTATAATAGCCCTTTTTTGATAAAGCTGTTTTGATGTGATTTTTGAAGCTATGTAAAGGTAAATCACAAATGGTTTTTGGAATTTTGTTGTTATAATGTATACCTTGCCCCTTAAGGATCCTAAAACTTTTTGTAACCTAAAGAGTGGAAGTGCAATTTTATCCTTATTCCTAGTATTCTTGCAATGTATGTCACTGTGTTTAGTATAGAGACCAATATTTTTTCTCATCAAAACGATGCAATTGTAAATGTATTGTGACGCTACAGTGAGGACACCAATTTCCTTAAAAATCTCCCTAAGTGAAGCCCGTGCACGAAGCTTATAGATGGATCTGATCGCTCGCTTCTGGAGGATAAAGATGGTTTGTATATCCGCCGCTTGACCCCAAAGTACAATGCCGTGAGACATTACACTGTGGAAATAACTAAAATAAACTGAACGAGCAGTATCAACATCTGTTATTAACCTAATTTTTCTCACTGCAAATGCAGCCGCACTAAGTCTGCCTGAGAGAGCTGTTATATGAGGGTTCCATTGCAGTTTTGAATCTAGTGTGATTCAAAGAAAAACTATTGTATCTACAAGCTTCATAGTATTACCATCAATTTTTAAACTAATGGGGTTATCTTTAACATTAGGCAACTTAAAATTAATACATTTGCTTAGTCTTTTTTGCATCAAGCTGTAGATTATTTACTGTAAACCATTGTAAAACCTTTGAAAGTGCGTCATTTACATCATCAAAAAGGTTTTTATTTCTGTCAGTTTTAAAAACTAAAGATGAACTCTTATGTAATGGGTCTCTCAGTCTCTGACACCCATAGTACAAGCTCTGCTTAGTTTGGGGTCAGATGGTCTTGTTGTAACTTGTACTGGATAATTATTTATTTATTTAAAGTCATGGTCACGATTGAACCGAGCAACAAAAGCTTCGACTTGTAGTGCTTAACTTCTGAAGGCTCTCCGTTGGTCGTTTAGCTAAATGATTTTAAACGCATTTCCCTTCGGAGTCGTTAATATTAGCTAAGTTGTTTCTTTGTCTAGTTCTCCGCTTCCCGCTGTGGACAGCTGATACTGTTTTTGCAACAGCACAGTTAGTTAGCTAACTGGAAAAGTATTTTCAACTTTGAATACCTGCGGGCGGGCCAATGAACATAGTTTGTGAGAGTTTGTATACCAACATTGAATAGCAGGAGATTGGTAAGCATAATAACCCTTTTTTGATGAATTGACTCATAAGCTAAGTTCCGCCGCGTAGAAAACTTGTATAGTATTATGGTAATGACATTAACTGCCTTTTGATTAGGCGGGCCTTTTTATTCTCATTAATCTTTTAGTTTTCACATTTTAATTTTAAAGACCTGATTTTTGCTACGCCCTTTTGTCTTACGTACCCCTTCCACAAACGAAGGTTTCCAAATCAGCAGACAATCATAATAACAGCCGTTAGAGATCGCGAGAACACCACTGTTTCATTTTCATTTTCGTTTCATACAGCTCATACATATAGTAGAGTTGTGTGTGTGGGTCACATTGATGATTGAGTGCGGTGAGCTGCGATATTGTCTTGTTCGTGCCTGTGCAACGGCCGGTGGTTTGTGCGCGATCACTCTCGTATTGTTTGTTCCGATGACTGGAAATACGGATTGAAACATACGAGAGAATTTTTAATCTTCGAAGCTTTCATTAGCTACACGTGCCTTATAAGATTGCTTTTGTCGGACGGCTCTACTTACAGTTAGCTTACTTCTATACATTTTTGATCGTTCCAAGGCCGCGTTCAATAGTGACCTTAAATATCAAGGCTCTGTATTTTACTATCTTGAAAATGCTGCTAGATTTTATTGTCGATCTAGATAATCAAGCAGATTTAAACCTAAAAAACATAATTCAAACACTTAAGTCAAGCTGTATTTGACAGTGTCATGTAACTAAGGATGTTTTTATTAATTGACTGGCCTGTTGGTGCAATCAGCGATCCAGCCGTGAGCACGGCAGATCGTGGATTCGATCCCCGCCCATGATAAACGCTTATGTGACGAACATTTGTATGTGTGTGTCTGGGTATCTATTTAGAAATATTTAAGTATGTATATCAGTCTGAAACCAATAGTACAAACTCTGCTTAGTTTGGGGTCAGATGATCTTGGTCGGTTGTTGGTTGGTGGTTGGTTTGGTTTTGATCTTGTGTAATTTGTCCCAGACATTTATATTTATTTAATAGTAATAAATTTCGTACTGTCCCGTAACTGGAAAATTAGCGTCTATTAAAATTGGCTTAATCGGTCAAGTTGCTAATTTTTTGTTATTTTTAACGACCCGGCCTAAGATGCTTTTTTTTTGAGAAGGTAGATCTGTCTTTAATGATATCATCACCTAGATTCTGAATTACTATAATTTGTTTCACTTTTACAGCTCCCTGATAGCAAAGTATAAATTAAAAAACGGTATAAGCAGTTCACATAATTAACCAGCCCAATTTTTTGTTAGCAATATTTGATGAACGAGTATGTTTATGAAAATTAAGAATATGAAAAGAAATCATGCAGTCGAATTGAGAACCTCCTCTTTTTTTTTAAGTCTGTTTAAAAAGAAATCAATCTTATTAAAGTTGTCTTTACTTGTACAATTTTATTCCCATTCCCGTCCCCAGTACCCTTTTACCTCTCCAAAATACTCATGTAAAACAAAGAACGCCAATTCCTTCCGTTTAATCTGTCAAAAAGGTGACAGAATCTATTCCAAGTCGTTACATACTTTTGCTAAATTATAAATTAAACTGCCGCAAACTGCGGAGAGTTGCAAAAACAATAATGACTGTAATAAATAGAACTACAATTAAAAATAAGCTATAATATTATATTGAGGGACAATAAATTTGATAGCGATACAAACTTTCATAGTCACTTCGGCATTTTCCTTTGCAATAAGTGGTTTTGTATGTATTTTTGCCACATGAGCGAGAAATAGTTTGCGATGTGATATTTTGGGAAACTTTTTTTGCCCAGACATTAGTAATCCATTTCAACACTAACATTTAGATGAAAGACATTTGTAAGACGTTTGTGACAAAAAGACTCGAAAAGTAGGTACTAGAACTATTTAAACAAGTATTTCACAAAGCGGTTGTCATGTAAAATATGGTTGTAGAGTTCACTTGAAATAATATCCATAAATGCTATGAAAAGCTCAGACTAAGTCAGTTATTCAACATCTGCCGCTGTGAAGGCACCTATTAAATGAATGCAAAATTAAAGCTGAAGTTTCTCGAGCGCATTGTTATTAGAGTTCGAAAGATACCCATTTATCTCTCGCCTCGCCTTTAACACGATTGGGGAGTTCTGTAGCGTGACCGAAGCCGCGGGAAGTTTTGGACATTTTGCAAAGGGTCTCGGAGAGTGGCTGTGTTACGGGTACTTACCCAAAGAACAGCAAAATTTGTAATAAATACATTAACAACCATTGGCTACTAAACACACCTAGTTTTCCATATTATGTGAAACATAATGGGTATGTTGTAATTTTTAGTGAATTTCCTTTTTTGGTACCAGAAGCAACTCCATCATCATCAGCTGTGCGGTCTATCCCGGTTGTGAACCCACACCAGTGTGTGGGGTCCTAGGGTTCGCCTTTCTTATTTTCTTGGCCCACTTCGCGCGGTCTTGTGCATTCTCAGTGGTGAGTCTGTTGGCACGCATGTCACCCTTGACGACATCGAGCCACCGCTTCTTGGGTCAACCTCTTCTGCCGGTCCCCGGCGGAGGCGGCATGGCCAGACATTTGTTGCCCACGTAGTTTGCAGACTGTCTGGGAGATTTTCGTCAAATTTTAAACATGTTAAACTGCAGCCTAGCTTCAAAAAATACCTAATTTTCCTGTCTTTTATTTATTCGTGCTTTTGGCTGTTAAAGTACTTAATAAAGTACTCATACACTGACTAAACGTGTTTGTATGTGTTGCAACTATGAATTCAATCAGAAGATAGCTACTTATGTGCTCGCAAAATGCGATGGTGAAGTCATTCACTTCTCTCACTGCAATTCCACTAGGCACCTTTTTTTGCGTCAGGAAATGCATTTAGGCATTCCCAAGGCCCTGGGTTCGGGACACCTGGGATATGTGGGACTCGAAACTCCTGGGAAAGCAGAGACCCCCACCCACTAAAACCTGACGGTGGTCTACTTCGGCGCAGAATGGAAGGGACCCAGGATTGAGAGACTCCTCGCAGGAACAACACGACACCTGAGGTAACCTCTTCGCCCGGGGAAATGACGAGGCAATGTCAGATTCCTACCGAACAGTACTGCCTTGTAGTACTGCCATTTTAGTAGGACACAGAGACCGAAGGTATTCCACCATTCCAGTAAAAGTCGTGAAACGCGGGCAAAGACACCCCCACTTTCTATCGTGCTGGCTCCGATACGTGGATCCTACTGACATTGGATCCCCGAGCCACCTACAGGTTCCTATCAGCAGCAGGTCTATGCTACTTTACCGCGGTATGTTTTGGTCTCCTGTGACACAGTACAATATTAAAAAGCATTTTTACGCTTACTTAAACATACAATTAGGTGTGGTGGGTTGAGTCTATAAGATTAGATGGAATTCCGATGTTAAATGATAATTTAATTTGTCAGAGAGAGTTGTTGTTTGGATAAGGTATATTGTTGCGGAGGTTAGCAAATATGTGTGCGTAAATTTCGTCTTAACAATAAGGTTGTGGATAATATTTTGTAGCTGGAGATTGTTTTCGTCTAGGTACCTACTAATTCAGGTATTCTAAACATAACGACCGGTAAAAACCATTGATATAATAAAAAACATATATGCAATATTCCTTCATTGAGGATACATTCCGAATAATTGTATTACTACTGTATTCAAAAGAATATTACTGGTGTATGTCACATCAAAGCACACTGTTAAGTAGAATTCGCAAACTGTAAGATAATGTTATACAGCTTTTGGGACGGTCACTTAACACTTTAGCACGCTGTCAAATTAAATTTGCTCAAGTTGTCAGAGAAATTATCAGGGGAATCTCAGATATACAAAATACTAAAGTGTTTGGTTACTTGAGCTGCTGACTGTAGAAGGAATTATACAAGTAGTTCAAGCCTCACAACACTAAAAACGTTATACCGTAGCGCTCGGAATATGTTGTATGTTATGTAACAATGACAGCGCAGCTAATATTCCAATTAATTCAAATGTGAATATGATTACCATTTTCTCTTAAAATAATGAAGATAAAAGAAACCAACAAACTTGTCACATGTAAAACGACATGTTGTCTGCTGCAAAATTTTTCTGCGATTGAATAATGGCCTAATTAATAATTTCAGTTGAAATCTACTGACTAATAAAATAAAGATACTTACTTTAGAAATTATAACTAGAACCTTCCGGTTAATTTGTTTTAAAAATTATGTTACTTTAAATAAGTATTAGGGTTGAGAGCATCCTTTTCTTGGGTCACGAAATGCATTTAGGCATTCCCAGGCCCCTGTATTCGTGACACCTGGGTTATGTGGGACTCGGAATTCCTGGGAAAACAGACTAAAATCTGACGGTGTTCATCTTCGGCGCAGAATGAATAAAATAAATATTTGGGATTCATTACTTTTATTATGCGGCCATTTTTAATTTTCATTCCCAAAATATGAAGGAAATACGCCGAGTGCTTCGCTGTAGTTGACATGGCATAACACTGCCATTTCCTCAGTCCCTAAGAGCGTGCATTATCTCTAAATGCCACCAGGAACGGTAATTTTTACAGGCTATTAAAGATTTTGCTTTTATTCCTTGCAAAAAAAAAGAAACTGGAGGTGCATTGAGTGAGGCATTAGGTTACCACAAACAGATTTTAGCTTGTGGTGGATTGATAGATCAAGAGCAGGCAGGCTTTAGAAATTCCAAATTCCAAATTCCAAATTATTTATTTGCAAGAAACATGGGTGTATTTTATACAGATGTCAAAAAAAAAATATATATATATATATATAGTGTCACCATATTCAGCCTGATTCGGCAAGCAAATGTACACATAATTCAATTAGTTACAATGGAAATTTATTACAATTAGATTCAAATTCATATTTAATTCAGTTACCATATTACAAAATTAGTCACAAGTTCAAAATAAAATCAAATTAAAAATAACAATACCAATAACTAGTCAAGTTCATGCAATGTTACATTATTTTGTCCCTCAAGTATTCATTTATACTATAATAGGCATGTCGCAGTAGAAACATTTTTACCTGATGTTTAAAAGATACAACTTCTGTTACATTCAAAATGGATCTTGGTAAATGATTATAAAGTCTCTGCGCCATGCAAAAAAAAATACTGTTGTCAAAAAGTGTAACGACACTTTTTGACAACAGTAACACAAAACGTTGTGGGGTGGAATGGGTAATTTGAAATTATGCCTTTTGCTTTGGTGTTTTTGAAATTTGTCCAGATTCTTTTTAACAAATAATACGATTTCATAAATATATATACAGGGTAAAGTAAGCATTCTCCACTCTTTAAAATAAGATTTACAGCTAGTAGTTTGATGTAACCTAAATATAGATCGTAAGCATCTCTTCTGCCCCTTAAATACCGCTTCCATTTCAGTGGAATTGCCCCAAAATATAATCCCGTACTTTAAAATGGAAGCCACATATCCATGATATGCTGTAATGACCACTCGGGTATCTACTGATTTAGTCAACATGTATAGAGCATACGAGAATTGGTTCAATCGTGAACACAAACTCTCCACGTGCAATTTCCAGTTCAGATTATGGTCGATAGTCAATCCAAGAAATTTTGTCCTATCAACATTTTCGATTTTTTGACCTAGGTAAATTAACTTCAACGTCTATAATTTCATTAATTCGATTTCTAAATGTCATAATATTTGTTTTGATAAGATAAATTTTTAAATTATTTAATGTCAGCCCACGTATCACAGCATGTAATGTTACATTTATTTCTCGCTCAATACTCATTTTGTCCTGGCCTGATATTATAACAGTGCTGTCGTCAGCAAACAGAACTGTCTGATAATTAGTGACTTTAGGGAAATCATTTATGTAGATTATAAATAGCAAAGGACCCAGCACACTTTCCTGTGGAACACCAAATAGAACTCTTTTAAATTCAGGAAGATAATTTTGTTCTGTTTTTAAAACAGGACATAACCTTGTTATTTTAGTGCACTGGAACCTGTTACTTAGGTAAGATTTTATGAGATCCAGTACATTGCCTCTTATGCCATAAGCGTGCAGTTTGTGTACTAGGATATCGTGCTCCACATAATCAAATGCCTTTGTTAAGTCCATATACAGAGCACAGGTCAAAGTTCTGTCATCCATATTTTTCATTACTGTTTTCAGAAGGTTAAAAATTGCTGAGTCTATGGCTTTGTTCTTTCTGAATCCCATCTGTTCATTACAAAATATCTTATTTTATTCAAAGTAGTTATTTAAAAATCATAGATAACTCTCTCAAATATCTTTGAAATAACTGGAATGAGTGCCATTGGCCTAGAGCATTTCATGTCAAATTTATTTCCTTTTTTGAATAAAGGCATAATTATAGTATGCTTAAGTTTTTCAGGAAATACGCCTTGGGAAATGCAAAGATTTATGATATGACATAATATGTGTGACAGTTTTACTGAGACATGTTTCAGAATTTTTGCCGATATTTCATCACAGCCTGTGCTATTACTATTTTTAAGGCTTAATATTATTTTGTTTATGTCATAGGGTATAGTCGGTGGCATGAAAATGGAATATGATGTCTTATTTAAATGTAAATGTACTGAAGGGTCACTGTTGGGGTCACATGGTACTTTTGAGATTTGGTTAATAAAATAATCATTAAAGGATTTGGCAATGGCAAGTGGTGATGTAATTAATTGGCTGTTAACATTCAATTGGCTAATTTCCTCTCTTGGGACATTATATTTCTTACTTTGTATGATATTCCAAGTGGCTTTGCATTTCTTAGCAGCAGATTTTATATAGTCGATATTCTGAGATCTCTGAGTTAAACTAATTATTTTTTTGAGCCTGGACGACAGTTCCAAGAAACGATTTTTACTCAATTCGCTACGTTTCTTACGATATTGCCATAGCAGTTGCCGTTTGCGCTTACAGCATAACATGATGCCTTTTGTGATCCACTTTGGGCGTCGCCTCGAACATATTTTAATGCGAACAATAGGAAAGCATAGATAGTAAAAGAGACAGAATAGTTCATAAAATTCAACGAAAGCTGTGTTAGCATTTACACTCTCAAATACATCGTCAAAGCTTAGGGCCTCGATGCACTGTTTAAATTTTTCGATATTATCAATGCTATAGTCGCGCTTTTCAACAAACCAGTACCTATATATACAATTACGCTTTGCCGGACACGACATTATTTGTGCTGTGTGATCTGAGAGCGCAAATTCGATAATTTCAGATTTGTATCCACGAATGTTTGTAAGAAAATTATCAATACATGTACCACTTTTGATTCGTGTAGGTTCCTTGATAGCAATTTTTAAATTATAAGTCAAGGCAATCTGCATAAATTCATTTGTAATTTTACATTTATTGAGTACGTTAATATTAAAGTCACCACAAAGTAATACCTTTTTCTTGCCTAAGCAAAATCGACTGAGTAAAGAACGGAAGGTATTGAAAAATGTTTGTGTATCTTCTAAACTTGACCTTGGTGGTCTGTAAATACATATGACAAGTAGTTTGTGCTCAGTAAGTTCAACACCAGAACACTCGATGATGCCCTCAATGCAAAACCTGCTGACATCGTTAATGGATGTATAAAGTTGTGAGTTATGCACCAGAACACACGAACCACCACGTCTGGTTTTTCTCATGAAACTGGACCCTACTGTATAGTTAGAAACCTTCAATAGTTTTATGTCACTACCAGACATTGTGTTCAGTAATACATAGTACATCGATTTTGCCTACGCAGTGATTCAAGCGACAAAGTCAACAATTCCGACTTAGACATTAGACCATTTTTTTTTTTTTAATTTCTTAAATTTATTTACATTACTAAAACAAATATTAACACTTCGAAAAATAAAATTAAAAAATACGTTAACATAAATATTTACAGTGAATAAATATCTTCTAAAATTGGTCCTTGTGCCATTGACCCCAGGACGCTGGCAGCGTTACCGCGCTGGATAGCCAGCGCCAGGCGCTGAGCAAAGTATGCTCCAGCTCTAGGGTCGCCCGAAGCATGGACCAATTTGGACGCGATTGTTTTATAGAGCTGTTTCGCGTCCGAGCTCCACGGGCCCAGTGTTTCTACCGCAAACGCCGCAAATTCATTGTCACGGAGTAAAGACGAGTATTTGCGACGCTTGAGGATCTGGGCCTGATCGGCCGCGGCGCCAGCCCTCAATGCTGTGCCATGGACGTGAGACGCTGCCAAGGTATCCACACAAGTGGCATCCCAGATGAGCATGCGACCTAGCGTCCATGGCACAAGTGTGGCACCATCTGGTCTCTTGCCATCGTCTCTAAAGAGACCCCGAGGCTCCAAGGTGGCGGGAATAGAAATAGTGGCAAGAGAGCGACGTATGATGTCATTGAGAGCATTATGGCGGAAAATCCGGCCAGAGCTCTGGGGACAAGACAACCCATGGTGCCCAAATTCGTCCACGCTTCTTCCGCAATGACATGTATGGGACAAGCACAATTTGCACAAACAAAGCGGAGGGAGCAGGCTATCCGAAGGGTACTGGCGTCCAGCAGCGTTCCAATGTTTTTAGATGGAAGGGCGTGGAGCCAGTACCCTGACTCTTTCTCTGATGCCGCAAGGAGCCTGGCGCGATCTGTGTCACTGACACACTGTGCCAGAAGATTAGTCTGCAGGCTTTTTAGCGCCGGTAGGTCCCATATTTTTTGGCTGGTTTTTTCGCTCGGAATTGGCTCAGAAGGTAGTGCGACTCTCCATGCCAATACTGCCTCGGACAAGTGAGCCACCTCGTTGTCAGTAAATTGGGTGTTACATTTTAATATTTTACTGACAAGAGGCAGCGAGCTGTATCCAGAGGACAGAAAAGCGGGAAGAGCCACACTTGAAACAGACCTTATACCTAGCCCACCAAACTTGACAGGAAGCACTGCCTGGGTCCAGCTACGATCATACAGTTTTGAATTTAGAATTTTTGAAACAATTGATTTTAAAGAATTGTCTAAATTTGATGTGATATTTTGGAATTTCCAAACGGGTGAGCAACGCATGATGTAAGTTAATTTTGGGGTAAAGAGACATGAACGAATAATGAAGAGGGCTATGTGTGGAGTAAGGTTTAGAAGACGATCTGACATTTCTGTGAAAAGGTTCAATTTTGAATTTAAAATGGGGGTAATCGCTTCTTCGAAAATCGGTGAACCAAGAAGTGTAAGGGACTCTTTAGATTGTACTGCTATGTTTGGTATTAGAATTTTGAATTTTTCCAAAATGTCTGTTTTTAAACTCTAGGACAAATCATTTGAAAGAAAAAGTTCGCATTTATCAAAATTAATTTCAAGTCCAATTTGTGAAAAATGCAAAATAAGAGTTTCCAAGTCCTGTAATACGGTAGAAGCTTCTCCCCCAAGAGAGCCATCATCAAGGTACCAAAAATTGAATTTTGAGGTTAGGGAGGTTATGATTGAATGTATGCCCAGGCTAAAAATAGCCGGGCCTAATGGGTCGCCCTGCTGGCAGCCTGTACTTGACGATATTTCATTTGACTGAAAAAGTAATTTAGTAGGAGAACCGTAACATTGCCAAAGATACTCATAAATTTCAGGTATTTCGTTTTTAATTTCCGAAAGGAGTGCAGATCTGTCGATGGAGTTGAACGCGTTTTTTACATCAACTTTAACAAAAACCTCAAAATCGTTATTAAGAAAAGTACGCGCCGCGTGAACAGCTGCCTCACAACCACCCTTTACTCCAAACCCTAATTGAGTCGGTTGAAATTTTGTGGCCAACCTATCCTTGACCTCACGGCAGCAGAGTTTAGAGGCCAAGCGACGTATGGTGCAACCGACCGCGATGGGACGAATACCACCATCTTTTTTTTTTAAAGCAATTAGGTTTGCGCCGTACAGTATACTACAAATTTCATTATTCACTTTTCCAGAAATCATTAGGTTTACTAGTTTTGTTAATTGTTTCAGAAGATTTTCCGCGGCTTCCCCTAGTCGTGTGTTTGTTAGGTCTTTCAGATGCTGTGGTGTTATACCATCGAGACCGCCAGCGGAGCCGTTTGGAAAGGAATGGATACCGGCGCATACAAGTTCTTCGGTAATATTTGGTGGCTGTGGGGCAACAGGCGAATTTGGAATATGAGATGATATGGAAGGTGAAAACGGGTGTTTATCTCGAAGGACACTTAGAGTTTCAGCTGAGTCCGTAGCCATGCAGTCGTTTGAAAACAATAATTTCGCAGCAGCTTTTACGTTGCCATCGGCAACTTTATTTTCTACGAGTTGGGTATAGTTAGGGACTCTGTGGCGAAATGATGTGGTGGAAGAAAGATCTTGTGATATAATTTGGTCAGTACAGTTATTTTTAATGGATTGGGTGAGGCTGATAGAATTGTTGTGAGTAACTGAAAGATGAAGAACTGAAAACGAGAATGTTAAAAGCCGTTCCCAGGACTCAAAGTTGTTCTCTGACACAGTTTTGGCCACACACTCTGCGAGACTACGTGCTACACAGATGCGAGCTCCTTGTGGTATTCGTTTAATTAGTTTACAGTTATTTTTAAGTATTGAAAGTTTCCTCGACAGGTCGGCAACCCTCGTAGAATCCCCAGTGGCAGGATTCGGGTAGATTGGCGATAGAATCGAACTGCAAGTTTGGGAAATTGGGGGGTGGCGGCGACTACGATGTATTGCGAGACCTTTTTGGCCTTTATATGTTTTACCATCGGTGCAAAAGGGACACTCTATGAAGTTTATCGGTGTTGCTAGTGACGACATATTTGCAAACTTAATTAACTTCTTACTACTCCTTTAGGAACAGAAAGTTGAATTCCTAAAATGTTGAGTTTGCAAAATGTTGGATTTCCCAGAATGTTGATTCTCATAATGTTGAAATTGCAGCATGTTGAATCATAAAATGTTGGATTTGTAGAAAGTTGAATTTGCAACAAGTTGAACTCCCAAAATGTTGAATTTACAGAAGGTAGAATTTGCAAAAAGTTGATATCATTGAGATGATATACAAGCAAAAAGTTTTGCCCCACACGCCAACTGTCATAGACGTCAAATGCAAAATTTCCTAAAAAAACTTCGAAAAAAACCTCATGACAACGCACGTCAGTAAACCCAGTATTCGATAGTAGTCTTTGCAGTAAACTGACTACAGTATGTGCGCTGTAGCATGGTGCGGGTGACAGTTGCGTAGATATGAAGTCGTTGGCGTGCGGGCACGAAATGTGCGGACTTCGTATCAAGTCAATGGCGATGAAAAGTAAAAAAAAAACTATCTACCGGCGGATTAAAAGACATATAAATAATTCAATCATATATTGACAACAAGTTAGATAATAATTAAATCACAAGATCCTCACCCTTTTGGACCGCTTAAAATAAAATAAGTTTACTCTTACATACTTCATTACTCTTACACATTTCTCTAACATTTAAAACCCAAGTTTCAACCTGGAAAAAGTGATTTTGTTGAGGAAAACTAATGGAGTTATTGTTTTCCTCTCAAGTAACTTTGATAACGACAAATATTTTTTGTCGAACAAGATATCTCTTGTTCGTCTATTCTTTTTAAATGGCACAAAAGACAGATACTTTTCGATTTTATTGCCATAATGATTCAATTCTTTTAAAAGTGTATAGAACACTAGGTAAAAATTTGGATTTTTAGGTAATCTCCCATTAATTCGTCGATGGTACCCTTCAGACGTGTTAGTGGTCCGATGAGTATCTCCCGCACAACTAATCATATTATGATCTTTTTTAAACCATTGATTTTGAAAGTATTTTAAAAATAATTTAATTTTTGGTGAACCTGGGGCACCCTTTTTCATATCATTCCAAGCTTGTGGCATGAAAGTGGGTGGAAGCCAGACAAAATTAGAGCACATCCTAACAATGCTTCTTGCAGTTCTATCGTCACTTGTAGATGCCTTTACTCTTACTATCTTCAATTCCTTAGCCTTTTTCCTGACGGCTTCATTGAAATGTTGATAACAACCAGATAAATCAACATCTGGGAATATCGATTTGACACCATTGATTTGAGCTACCTCGTAGTCACATTTATAAGTCTTCATTATCACAGGCAAATTCTCTTTTATTAAGTTGAATAATCTCTTGTAAGTTTTTTCGGTCTTGTTTGGGAGAAATGCATATATAACCGGGAAAACGTTTACTGTCTCATGGTTAGAAAAAATGTCAAGATGAATAACAAAAAGTTGTTGAAAGGGGCGTGGACAAGTTTTGAAAGTACCATCACCACTGTAACTACATAATGTTGACGATTTCATTGCCAATATGGCGGCTTGGGAGCAAATGATAATAATTTTTTCTTCATTTCCATCTTCAAAGACCTTGAAATTCTCATCAACGTTCTTTGGAATTTTTACATCTTGGATTCTTTTATAAACAAGCGAATTTGTGCTCAAATAGTTTTTCCGTGTTCTATATAAAGTACTTTTTAATGAAATAAATGATGGGATTTCGGTAATAGTAAAAACAAGGTTGCTTTCTTTAAACTGTTGCACCATTCCTTCATAAATTTGCTCGATAGGGCATAAATTTATACACACTTGCCGCCGTATGTCGTTGATCAGCTGCGTAACTTTTATTTTATTCTTGTCTGGGATACATGTATGTTTTGTTTCCCTTTTTATCTTACTATCGTCATTAGTTAACGTAACCGTTGCTGAACAATCGTCCCGATTAGTGCACTTCCATCAAGTTGTACCGTTCTGGTTTGTTTTCCCGTCTTTGGTCCGCGTGTATTTACCTCTTACTACAAGAAGTTTTGTTTTGTTTTTATTTGTATTAAAATAAATTGTTTTAAAGGGATTCATTATATTTCTATACGTATTAATCCAATGATTAAATTATTCTGAAATGACATTGACTAACATTGACAGTTATTGTTAATTTGTTAACTAAAGTGGTTTACGTGTGTAACAGAAAAGAGTATTTATGTTCCACGAAAAAGGTTCTAACAGCATAAAAATGAAAATTAATAATCTGAGAAATAGTTATCGGACCCGCACACATTCAAAATTTAGCAAAAATATGAAAGTATATGAGGGTTATCATTATCACACTTGCGAGTTTCTATACAAATATATGTCGCGGCGAACTCGCTGCGTAATCGCCTTCATACAAAACTCGCTCGCAAATCACAAGTCTGATAAGGCCCTATGTGAATTCTACTTCATGAGAATTCAACATTTTGCGAAACTAAAAAAAATCAACATTCAGGGAAATTAAACGTTTTGGGAATTCAACTTCACGGGAATTCACCATTTTGCGAAACTTAAAAAAATCAACATTATGAGAAATTCAACATTTTAAGAATTCAACTTTATGAGAATTCAACTATATGGTCCGAAAGGTTACTACTTCATTATTATTTACCCACAATAAATACCATATCAAAATAAATCTAACATAAGAACTAAAACATTTACACCAATATTTACACAAAAATGAAAAGTTAAAAATGTCAATGTACTCGTATGTCAAATCATACAGATGTCAATAAACGGAGCATGCGTATTCGGCGTGTCTGGAGACAAAAGCGGCGCTGATTTGCTCTGCAAGTGACTTGTTTTGGAAACCATGGCATTTTCTATGGCAACCAGCCGGCGTCCTTGGCAACGCCTTCATGGCGACTCAACTTGTCAAAAACCAGCTAAAAAATGCATCACCTTATTTTGAAGAAACACCACAAATCGATAATTTTAGGAGGCGTCCCC
The DNA here is from genome assembly GCA_947369235.1 of Udea olivalis. Lineage (NCBI taxonomy): Eukaryota > Metazoa > Arthropoda > Insecta > Lepidoptera > Crambidae > Udea > Udea olivalis. Next base: position 6,541,132 of record OX376342.1, read on the forward strand.
ACTTGTACTAATTCCACTCAATCACATCAATAACATGTGGTACATTAACACGTTTCACGTTGGTTGAATGATTTTTTAAACAATTTAAACTGCGCGAGCGTCTGACAGTCTGACGTCTCTTCTTTTTAAATTTATATTTATATTTCCATTTATATTTTGCTGTAGTATGTTAATTTGATTGTTCACGAAAAAAACTGTTCGAGGCTTCCTTAACATCAGGCAGAGGACCCCCCATGCTATCAGTCTGCGTACAGTTATCAACGAATATGGGCTTCAGACTACTACCCACCGTATGTTGCACTGCGTCATATCTGACCTTATTCATCCTATATTCAATGTGCAAAATTTCTTTAAGGAAAGTCCGGCATATATTGAGAGCAAAAAAGTTACGATACGGCAACATCAAACTATAATTCAAATTAACAAATAGAGCATGATCAAAGGCACCGCAAATGAATCGCAATTCATAATTAACCTTTTTTTCGTTTAAATACCTATTATATGGTATTTCACAAACTAAAATGTTAGTAATTCGCGCCCACCTAAGCCATTTTTTCAAGTGGAATTGAAAATCGCTTGGATTTTTATCGTTAGTCCCACCTAAGATTAGAACGAAATCATTCTTATCTAACGAGGATATTTCCGAGGCGTAAGTTGAGAGAATATCTTCTAGAGTAGCTCCTGGTTTCCAATAGGAAGTCACTGTGTAACTGTTTCCAATAATATTTTGCAAGATGCTTCGCACGCCGCGTCCCTGTTGATCTCCCAGTATGACCACCCTTTTTTTCTTCGTACTATTTGAACTATTTATGTTTGGGTTATATAAGCTGGTTTCAATTTTACCAGACGTTTAGCTCGTAAATACGGGAATGGAAAACGAACAAGATGGATTTGGAATGTTGTCAGAGTTTGCTAAGGTGCCCATATCTACTCTGGCAGGGCTTTCAATAGGACCATTTTGTGATTTGTTGTCGGAGGGTTTCGTCTTCGGGGTCGAGTTACATTTGTTACCACTAGCGTTCAAATACAACGTGTTGTCGCCCGCCTCATACGTCAAGTTACTTTTGATGGCATCAAACGTCAAGTCCCTTGATGATCTTCTGGGCAAGCCAACCTTCATAGAAGTGTAGTTCAAGCGTCTGCGGTATTGCGGTGAATAGAATTTTACGGGTGAGTGTGAGAGTGAGAGAAAGTCGTCGTCATTTCAACATTTCTGGTAGGATATGTAGTTTGGATCATTCTAATAGTGAAGCTAACTAGTTACTGCTCTGCATAATTCTGGCAGTGCGTTTCCCGTCCAGATACAGCATATTTACCGGCCATTACCACCAGCAAAAAGCTTAGTTTAAACCTAGTTCAGCTTTCAAAATGCGCAAGCATTTTATTATCCTGAAATCAGAATTTGATACAAAGCTACCACAAAACGGAAGTACTTACAGTAAGAACAATGAAGCTTTTTGTATGCACACCCCGCGTACTATGTTGCCGTTATGAAGTGTGCCGTGGTCGGGAAACCGCGTCAAAGATTATATTTTGAACGAAGATATTGCTTTAATATTAAGCGATTTTCACACTTGAGATATTCCATTATGAATAAAATAAATGTTTATACTTATTTCTTACCACTTTAATTACTGTTCATTGGAACGTAGAAAGGTTCGTACGGATATGGAAGGTAGCTCTATGTAATAGGGAGACAGCCGACCATTGATAGACCTACTATTTTGGGTTTGTTTTCTTTGTTCGCACAATAATCAACTAAACTCATTGGCTTATCAATGCCAATTTTCTAAAGTATTCAGACTTGATCAGATCAAGATAAATGCCTTCGACCATTTGTCAAATTCACAAAAGGCGAGTGAAAATGATTTGATAAAAGCAGGGGCCTTATTACAATCTCATATATCCAGTCAAATTAATTCCCTAAACTGAGGGGAGCGAGCTATTTCGTCAGCAATATCCAGCATAGAAGATACCTAAGTGCCAGGTTACCGCTGACGGGCTGGAAATGAAAGATCATATTCAGAAATTGCTCGATACGCTCAGCTTAGGGACTGAACTTGACAAGTTATAAGAGTTTGTAGTAGGCCCCAGGTCCACAGTCGGTTTAGTTGCCCACCCATTGTTCGCTTGGGACTGTGTTGTGTTTTATATGGGGTGACATTGATCGATGAACCTTAAGTTTTTTAAACGAAACGTTTCTCAATTCATTGCTGCTTTCGATCATTTATTATTCTCGTGAATACGAAGGGGATTTTTCCAATGGCCCTCTAGATGTATTTAAAATGTCGTTAGCAAAAGGAAAGGTGAAACAACATGATTTGACTGAAATAAATGCGATTTCAGCCGGTATTATAGTTGCATTGTAAAACAAACACTCACGGTACGAGGGTCAATCGTTAAGAGATGAGATGACCAGTTTCGATGTGATGTAAATAACCCTTGAATTCGAGCACCCAAGGGTTATTTACATCACATCGAAACTTTCAAACACCAGCGGAGATTACTGTTGATGAAGCACTTTAGTGTTAACTAGGAGTGCCTTCATATTTTGATACGGTCACTTTATATGTGATCTCATCAAAATTCAATTAACAGTCATTTGTTTGGTACCTACCCGAACCATCGAGATACTCGTAATCACTTGAAATCATTGGAGCTTCGGTAACCGAAAGTCTTACCTATGCATGAAAATGAAACGATACGATTCATAAGCGTATAATGTATTTACATACATACCTCACGCCTTTTTCCCAACGGGGTAGGCAGAGACCACATCTTTCCACTTGCTACGGTCCTGACACACCTCTTGCGCTTTTTCCACTCTCATTAATCCTTTCATACCTGCTCGTCGATTATGGGTACTCCTGACCTGACCTTTTCTGAGCACGTCTTGGACTTGTCCTAAATACGTCCGTCTAAGCCTTCCCCCTCTAACGGCTCCATCCACCCTCGACTTGTAAATTTGTTTCGTTAATCGCCTTTCATCCATCCTTTCCATATGCCCAAACCATCTTAGCATTCCCAGCTTAATTTTATGTATTTAATTCCAACATATGATTAAAATACAACTGTATTAAAAAGGTAACCGTTCTGAAATACTGGCCTTACGTTATTGTTAACATGTGTTTTAACCGTTTTGCTTAGACTAATTACTTTTGAACGGCAATAAAAGGTTGTTGTATTTAGTTTATTAATAAATAACTGAGCAGGATTCTTTGTTCATGAGAATGTAATTTATTATCATGAATAAGTTAATATATACACAAAAATTGGCCACGTTAATGAAGCTACGTAATTGCCTCCTGTTCTGTAATAATTCATCGCATGAAAACACAGTTTTATATTACTAGTAACAAAATTCAGTGTTAAAAACGAACGGTCGATTCTATGAATTAAGAAATAAAGAAAGAAAGAAAGCAATATATTTATTTAGTGCACAATAAAAATAGAAAACAAAATAACAATCAACAATAAAACTTAACTTAACATCTAATGAACTTATTCAAACGCCTCCGTGGCCGAGTGGTTTTCAGAGCTCGACCCGAAACCCGGAGGTCCCGGGTTCAATGCCCAGGTCGGGCAAAGTGCGTTTTAGGATTTTTCGGAACATAGCCCGGGTTTTTGATTACCAACCCGCATTTGGCAAGCGTGGTGATTAAGCCAATACCCATCAATTGTAGCGATGACTTGATTTCAATAATGGAGGCCTTTGCCCAGCAGTGGGATTGGGACAGTATATACATAGGTAGTATAGTAATAGTCGTAGTATAATTACTTTACTTTAACTAATCTTGCTTCAATTAAATTTTTGCTATCCAGCTGAAATGGTTGCCACTCAGCTTGTGCTAGGCTTAGATCTTAATTTTGATTAAGTGACATAAGTAAGGGTGTTCACCGCCTTATCTTGTGAACACCCTTGCTTGCGTTTTACAGTTTGTGAAAAAACTACGTAAATAAGCAAGTGTTTATTGTAACAAAAAGTTTTGTTACTTAAAATTTCAGCTGGAAGATAATTTTTACAAATACAGGTCAATTAAGTAAGTATGTTTATTTATAGACTTAATTATTATTAAAATATGGCCAACGTTACTCGCTTATATTGCAGTTTCGTATCAGCACAATAATTCTTAGAATTGATCCTTTAGTTTCTGAGATTATCCTTTATAAACTGACTAAAAAAAATCTCGCTTCCTTCTTATATTAGTGTAGATAGGTGTTAGATGCCGACAAACGTACTCAAATATTCAGATACTTGATAAAAATTATATATTTCAGTTATTTAAATCACAGCGTGATTATTATCCACTCTCAGTAGCAATTGGGTCAGCAGATTCGCGTTCCATTTTTGATGTAAGCTAATTGAATACAAACATTGTTTGAAAAACAAACAAGGCCGATGTGTGCTTGCCGTTGTAAGGCAAACAGAGTAATTGGTGAGACGCGCGACACCTGACACTGCCACTCGGGTGCTGTGCTCGGGTGCACAGACATAAATTTGAAATTAAATGACGCGAAGTTACGTAGGTACGTAACTAGTCAACTTTTTAATGAAAAATCCGATAGCTCAGTTGGAAGAACAGCCACCCGGACTGTGGAAGGTCGCGGGTTTGAATCCCGCTTGAATCCCTAGGATCAGGTCAATTTTTTTTAGTTTGTGTCTTCGTGTAAAAAAATATAAACATGCATACATACATACATACCATCACGCCTTTTTCCCAACGGGGCAGGCAGAGACCACATCTTTCCACTTGCTACGGTCCTGACACACCTCTTGCGCTTCTTCCACTCTCATTAATCCTTTCATACATGCTCGTCGATTATGGGTAAAAAATATGTTTTAATAATGAAAATAATAATAAATCAGTCTTCAATCAGGCAAATTACACCTATACATTTTAAATCATTACATCAATCGGATCAATCAAAACAAATCTTCAATTTACGTCAATGTCACTCAAATTATTCAAATTACAATAAATTAAATGAAAAATTACAAATTAGAAATCAAAAATGTCAAACAAATTACAATAAATTAAAACAAATATAAATTAAAATTAAAATTGATAAGTAAAGTGATTAGAGGCATAAAATATTTTTGAGGTCAGGTTAACCTCCTTTTTTGAAGTCGGTTCAAAAGGGAAAGCCGTGCACCTATTTCAACGATGCAAGTAAATTAATTCACCGAAGGTAGCAAATAGTGGGCGAAGTATCTAAATTATCTGATTTCCGCCTTCTTTGGAACACTTTTTTCTCTACCGTTGCAGTAATAGTATCTACCATGAGTTTTCACCAATGACAGCCGCTAGCGTCCGCGTTGACGTTCTTATACGGAATTCCGGCACAGCGCCTCTAGTGATTAGAAATGAAACCAAAAATTTTAAGAGTCAACTATTATATTAACCGTGACGGAAACTCATGGCACCTATAGGCATACAGTACGTCTACCACGAGTTGCTAATTTAAATTTAGATTATGTATTGGGATTTGACATTCTCATGTCAGTCATGTGTCATCGCAATACAATTTTTTTACGCGAACGATAACGTAAATTTAAAGTGGCAACTCGTGGTAGATGTCAAAATCAAGAAGATGTTACATACCTACATTTGTCATTCCTAGGTGTGTCATAGGTGTTCATAAAGATGAAGAGGCTTTCGTCATCGCTTTCCATTTATGTCTGTGCGTGCTGCAAATGTGCCACGCGGCAGTAATTAACTTCGAAAGTGCCGCATTTAGGCCAATGGGAAGCATTTTTCTATCGCGTTCTTATTAGCACTGGCGTAGTCAATCCAGCTCTCCTTTTGATCTTCTCTACTGGCAGCTTCTCGTCAAATGGAAAATGTATTCCTATAACTTACGTATTAGGTCGATTTTTCAAATTTCATTTGTTGAGATTGTGTATTATAGTAATTTTAATGATAAATGTGTACATATCTCGGGTATATAAAACTGTTAACGACATTTTGCAAAAATTTTTTTTATTTCTCAGAGAGTATGTCTTGTTTTAAATTGACTCAGACCATTTTGTTAAATTTAAACTAACAAATTCAGAATCACTTATAGTTACAATTACAACACATAAAAATATCTGATGCGTACATATTTACATTTACAGGACATTTAAAGATACAAGTAAAGCATGCTCATACCGTGAACAGCTAAGTTAACGTAAACAGAAAATCTATCAGCATGCATTATGTATGTCTAACACTGTAAGCAAGTTCGAACAAGGTTAATTGAAGATTCGAGATGCCATCTGATACTTGGGGTAATTACATTGGTTAAAAGGTACTTAGTACTTCGGGGGAAAATGTTTTCTTTCCGTTTTCAGACTAAATACTTACCTGAGTTACGACCTCGTTCAGTATTTTTTAATTTATTTAAGTAAAGTGATTTTATATTTTAACAGCGGTTGAAATACATTTAGAAAAAATTCTGACATCTTACTAGTAACTAACCAGCTTTAGAGTGGAAGTTTAATAAGTACTTTGACAGTGTTATTTATGGAACAAGCTTAGCCTGCGTGTCTATGGTGCCGTTTGGCGGCTGTGTGAATGTATTAATTTTTTAAAATTTTCAATGAAGGTATGTATTTAAAAATATACATACACTAATAGGTAAAAAAATATATTTAGGCACAATAAGCCATCGACAACACCTTTAGCTTTTTAAATTTTCCCACCACGGAGGCGTTCGCTAATTAGTCTCCTTATCTCAGGTGATAGTGGCACACATAAGAGTTTATTATTGACACGATACAATTGACGACACGATAGGCATAGTGCGCTGTAGCACGGTTTCTCGCCTCGATTTCCGTAGTGTCCCGGGTTCGATTCCCGGTTGGGTCATTTCAGGAAACGATCTTTCTGAATTCTGACTCGGGTCTGGGTGTGCTGGGAGACGTCCCTGGCTTGATTCCTTGTTTGGTACCTTGTAACACAGGAATATTTATCCCGTCTTCGAGACCATGACAAGTGGCGTGTTGTCTGGCGCATATTTATTTATATTATTCAGGATATTAGTTAGTTACAACTCATGTTTCAGACCTTCAAGATGAGTATGACCAGCTCAGTAATTGTTTTTGATTACTGCGCTTGTTAGCGTCATATCTGGACCTCACGACCGCTTTGCATCAGGTAGAGTGATGTCATCTTGACGGCCACTATAAAAATGTTGTTTAGGCAGATGTTGACGTATCTAAAAATCAAAGAAATACTTAAACCCTATAACAGGACAAACGCAAATAGGTACACAGAAATGTCTGTGTGGCAGGACCCTAAACCATTGTAAGACGACGGCAAATGTATCCCAAGAATTACGCACGAATATTTTTTACAGAACATTCAATTCATGAAAATTAACATAAATTATTCATCTGACTTGCGCAGGTCGCAACAATAGCTGAGAAAAGTTTTGAGGTAGACTTTTTTTTTATTATTAATGTAGGCATCTTTTATTCTCCTGTCAGTTTTAGGTACGCTTTTGTTCAGATTTCAAAGCCTTCGGGATATATTATGTATGACACAAAATGAGGTTGAGTTTACAGGCGGTAGTAGTGTTGCCAAATTGTAACGTGCAAAATACGTTTTTAGGTTTAGGTTTAAATATATTTATTCTCACTTAAGACTTAAGTCACTTACATGAGAACATGGCTTAAATAAATTATGATTTATGTTCGTCGTCATGAAAACACAATATTGAAAAAACAAATAAACACAATAACAAACATTACAAAATCAGACAACATTGAAATGGACATACTAAGTACACAATGAAGGACCCGTCCAACGCATTCACTTGCATTTTTAGAGTGTGTTTTTTGTTTGAATTTTTAGTGATTTTCTTGTGGAATATAAACAACAATGAGTCAGTAAAGTGCTTGTGCTCGCACTGGAATTTCTAGTAAGTAATTTAGAGAATTATGTTTTGAATTAGTTTTAAGTCTTTGAAATATGCTGTGCTGCACCAAGTTATTTTCACTTATATTTTCATCATTCATCTCATTTTAAGTGAAATGTCGTGTATTTAATGTATATGTTAGTTCTTATGAGAAATAAATATCTTTAAACCTAGGTTGAGTTTAAAAAAATACACTTAATGTATTTTCCCAGATGATACTTAATAGGAAGTAATTAATATTTGATCAAAATTGATTCCTTCGTGCTAATGCAAAAAACTGAGACGCTCGTGCTACGATCATCATCTATCATCATTTGCCGTAAGACGTTCACTGCTAAACATACCTACATAATATGCCTTCCTTAAATACTGTTACAACTTTATATGAATATATAGTTCATTATATTATAACTAAGCCTATGACAAAAATTACGCAGTGTACATCTTTTTACCATTAGTCCCTTTCGAAATATATTCTCAATATGAAAATTTGGTACTCAGACACATATTTAATGTAGGTACTTGCAGCAATTTTCCAAAGCTTGGAATCCCACCGCACTTTAGCGGCCGCAAAACATGCACTCCAATTACAAACCGACTGCGGCCAGACCGAACCACGCCGCGACGGAATAATATGCGAATATGTTTATTTACTTCAATTCACAAATGCCTGCATACCTTTTTCTCATTTTACAACTTCTACCTCTTCAGGTCTTTTTCTCGCAAAGTATTACAGTGTACTTGCAAGATTATTTGATTACATATGAAAAATAAATATTAACAAAACTTTCTTGATTAACTACTTCAGAAATTTTGAGTCTCAAATTAGAACAATATAATTAAAACTAGATTAGTTCATGTGGAGGTTTTTCTACAAGACTACAACAATGATGAAAATAATCACTATCGAGTTTCTTTTCCGAGTCTTTTGGGTGTAATTAAACGACGAACGTCAGAACCATTATTCTGCTTTTTTGTGAATGAGTTTTCGTTTGTGCTTTTAAGAGGTTACAATAATGAAGATTTTATTTACTTCACTTGTACTTTACCGATGCAATTACTGCTGCCGCTATTAGACTTGAAAAACTGCATCATCGGCAGAACAGCTGTTAAATAACAGGACTGGCGATCTAATTGCAAGTGTAAGAATTAGAGAGTTGGATTGGATATGGTTGATTCGTCGGATGCACCCGGCGCAGCGTCCTAAGAAGAGAACTGTGAGTTGGTCGCTTAACCCTATTGTACCATGGAGTAGCACATTTTATTTTTTGAATCAATGGGTCCGAACTCATTAAAAAGACAAATAAAACCTCGTTGGAGTCGTGGCAAACGCGAGCTCCGATGGATTTTGTTTTCTTTGTGCTTGGCAGGGATTCATTCGTTTCATTTGTACACAAACATTACATATTTACATTCGGTTGGGGTTCCGTTTGTCAGCTTGGAAACATAAATACAATAAGGTAAATTGTAAAATTTGTTGAACAGAACCTAGTAATGCAATGCCATGAAACATTAGGAATTGATGTTGTAATGTGGTAAGGAGTTAAACAGGGGATATACACTTGATTTTTTATTCGTATTATACTGATACAGCAAAATAACTTGTTTAACCTTTGCGCACATAATGACTATGAAAATAATGAAATTACGTTTACTCTTGTCAATGGTTTAAAATTAATTTTCCAATGTTATCCTTTGGTGGAACATTATGTCACTACAGTCCATTTTTCAAGGCAACCATTTAGGCCACTGACAGGGTTTTGTTTAACGACAGCAGACATCCTAATGGAGGTACTAAGTTGGGCAAGTTACCTAAATGTATTTTCAATCAATAATAAAACAATTGACGACACGATTAGCGTAGTGCGCTGTAGCACGGTTTCTTGCCCTGTCTTGCGTAGTTTCCGGGGTTCCATGCCGGATACTGGGCTTTATTCCTCGTCTGGTACCTCGTAACGCCGAATGTAAATGTGCTATGAGCTGCAATAAAAAATTCACATGGGGCAATAGGTGTGTTGTCTGGCGCATATTTATTTGTTTATATTTAATTTACCATCAAAATAAAGAATTTGGAGACATCAAACAGGGCAGTTGATCTATTTAAATAGAAACGCATTGGGACAAAGTATTATCCATACTAATTTTATGAAGAGGAAAGATTTGTTTGTTTTTTGTATAAAGGCACCGAAACTAATGGACCGATTTTAAAAATTATTTGACCAATATATAAATAAATAAATATAAATATGCGCCAGACAACACACCTCTTGTAGTGGTCTCGAAGTAGGGATTATTATCGCTGTGTTACGAGGTACCACACAAGGAAATAAGCCAGGGGCGTCTCCCAGCACACCCAGACCCGAGTCAATTCAGAAAAGATATCCTGAATTGACCCGACCGGGAATCGAACCCGGGAGACTACGGGAAACGAGGCGAGAAACCGTGCTTCTGCGCACTACGCCAATCGTGTCGTCAAATATATATATAATCTACATTATCAGGGAGTGACATGAGCTATATTTTTTTTTATTTATGCTATATTTTGTCGGGAAAGACGGTCTACGCGGGCGAAGTCGCTGACGGACAGCTAGTGAGTAATCAAATCAAAATCAAAATCTTTATTTCAGACACACATCAGTCCATACATTTGCATAATTATAACGAAAAAAAAAAAGAAAATACAGCCAGCAATTTACACATACGAGTAATACCCCACAGAACAAATAAAAATTAAACAAAAAGCAATGAAACAAACTTTTACAGAACATGCAGCCCAACCCACTGCCTCATGTAGGGACAATCAACCAACACGCCCTGCTACAACGCGCAGGATGCTATTGGAACTCCCACGGACACGGCTCAGCATCGAGGCTGCTCTTTTCCGAAGAATAGCATGAAAGCCATCAGTATGGGCTTCAGCGAACATACCCGACGCACTGCAGCACCGCGGCAGCCTCAACAGCACCCTGAATGCGTTGTTGTATTGCACACGCAAGGCGTTGATGGCCTTCTGCGTGTAGCTGACCCACAGGCTGCACGTGTAAAATGACTGACAAAAAGCCTTAAAAAGTATCACCTTAACGGGTTCCGTAAAGCGTGCGAACCTGCGGGCAAGCATATTGCATCTTACCGCCAACGCCCTGCGCTCCCTCTCAATGTCCTCATTATCAGAGAGGTCTTCAGTAACCCAGTGACCCAGATACTTAAACCGCGACACCTGTTTAAGAGCAAGACCACCAACACAAATTTGAGGTACTGTTGTGATCTTATGATCACGGGTCCTAAACATTAGTGGTGCACTCTTTTTCGCATTGTATCTGAGTCCATGGGCACCGGCATACTCCTCACATATTTTCAAGAGCTTCCGAATTGCACTCACCGAGGGAGCCAGCAGGACCATATCGTCCGCATAGCTTATATTATTTATTTGTTTCCCATCTATAGAGCATCCGATCCCGGTACTGCTAAGTCCCTCGATAAGCCCGCCCATTCATGTACAGATTGAATAATCTCGGCGAGGTTAGCCCCCCCTGCCTCACCCCGCACTTCAATCTGTACACGTCGGATATCACTCCGGCCCATCGTACCACATTTGTTTGATGCTTGTACCAATAGTCAAAAATATCGACTAATTCACTAGGGAGACTAGTATCAGTCCTCATTTTGTCCCATAGTAGCTCATAGGACACCAGATCGAAGGCCTTCGATAAGTCCAAGAAACACGCATAGGCCGGCGTCTTCCTATCAGTATAGTACCGGACGGTATGCTTTAAGCTCAATATGGCAGTCTCCGTGGACAATTCAGACCTAAATCCGAACTGTGCATCATTTAATTTTAAATGGCTGTTTAATACACGATCGAGCAAACCGTCCAGCACCTTTGCTACTATCGTCGCCAACGAAATAGGCCTATAGTTACTTTTATCACAAGGGTCTCCAGTCTTATTTTTGACTATTGGGACAACCAGCGTCTTCATGCACTCATTGGGCAAGTATGCATGTCTCACACAAAATGTTAAAAACATAGAAAGGACCCTGGGCAAATGAACACCCGCATGCTGCAGATGCTCAATACTAAGTCCGTCGTGACCTGGAGACTTTCCCCGGGTCATATGATTGATAACATTGGCTACTTCTTTTGAGGTGAATCTAGTTGGAAGCTTGGACTCGACGGGCCTAGAAGGAGACGCTCGCAACACGCGGGTTAGCGGTGTCGGTTCCACATGAAAGTGATCCTTAAACAAGTTGGCAATATCCCGGGGCGCACCAACACCATCGACACTTAGAGGAACAGGCTGTCTTGGGCTTAGTTTCTTAGTACATTTCCAGAAGGTCTTAAAATTGCTATCCGCGTGATGTGATGCCAAAACACCCATCTTTAACTTCTCCTCATTATTCTGACACCACCTAAGTTTAGCTTTAAATTCACGCCGAGAATACTACTCTTTGGACTACCATGTTGCCTCCAAGCCCGAATGTGAGACCTCGCCTCGGCATGGACGGCTTGGACGTGCTTATTCCAACCGACCACCTCGCGTTTCTTTTTGCCTCGGGCTTGATGTCTTGAAGTGGCTTCGGCTGCTTTACTTAATACATCAATAATAACAATATATAATTTGTCAATAATTAAAGTATGATCAGGGTTTTTACACACACTGTCACAACAAAAAGATAGTTCTGGTGGAAAATCAACCTTCCTCAGGCCCTGATGACAGAGACTTTTATATTTTTTAATCTGTTGATCTAAATCTGTATTAAGCCCAGTCACCTTTTTTTTCTTTAAAAATTAAATCAAACCGTTTCATATTTTGTCTGAATTTATGGTCGTCTAATGAATTACATTCAGACTCCGAAACAAAAGCTAATCAAATTTACATAAATGAGCAATTCAAATGTGCTTGTGCTTTAAATACTGGGGTAAATATGTACATAAGTACTTTCTTATATCTTGGTTCCCTAGTGAAAATTCAGAAACTTTTTGTGACTCAAATCGGTTTGATTTTCGAATAAATCTGTAACCAGGGGCTTTATGTCGTTTAGTGAAGGACAAAGATCAATCCGTGCAATTGTTCACATCACATCAACCTTTACAAAACCATTGCAAAATGAGTCTTATGTCAACAGCATCAAGTCCCCCTGTACAAAGGTTGATGTGAATGCCACTGTACTATGATTTTACACCAATGACAGTCGCTAGCGTCCGCGTTGACGTTTTTGTATGGGATTTCGGTACAGTGCCCCTGGTAATTAGAAATGGAACTAAAAATAGCATACAAATTTCCGAACTCAACTATCGATCGGTTGAGAATCACTAAAACGTGAAAGGAACGTCATAAAAAGAAACACTTAGGTTTCATACAAAATAACGCCATGTGTTATTTATTTAGATATAATGTCTGTAACGTTGTGCAATTTGATGTGTTTCAAAAAAAATTGAAAATTAAAAATAATATTACAGTCACTACTACATTCTTCAGTGGAAGATAACCCTAAAAGCACACACCCAAAATTAGGTAGACGTAAATTATAATGATCAAACAAAGCGAATAGAAACCTCACAATGCCATTAGTAATAGCAATGTTCTGAGATGAAACGAGCCTCTACAGCTGAAAAACAAATTAATTAAAAAGTAATTTCTATTTGAACTCCGTTAACTGAATTTGTAAAATAAAATTTGCGTTTGGGTAATAACTAGAGTGGCTAGTGAGTGCTACTACTAGTAGGATGGTAGTTGTAACTTTGTTAATGCAGTTGCAATAGTGTTTTTTAGAAACTATCTGTGGATGTATGTAACAACTATTTATGTGGTCAATCAATGAAATAAATACCAGCGTCGATTTTGTAGGTGGTAAAACAAGCCATCTTGAAAAATACAAGCCATCGTACCTTTGGAATTCATTTTTTGAACCGGGGATATCTTTAAATCTTACAAAGGTATTTGCATCACCTGATTTCATTTTTGTTGTTAAGAGATGTTGTAATAATAAATAAGTATATAGATCGTAACAGTAACTAATAAATTGTTTTCTTTAATACTGATTTTTATTCTTTGACTTTTGCTTTAAGGTGGCGATACACATGCCTGTAAAACGGAACAGTAGTTTACATGCTTGTTAATGGCAAGTGGAAGGAACTGGGGCAATGGGGATACATTTTTGGTTTGGTTTGTGTATTTTTCTTTGTTTTGAGATTAGTTCGTTTTCAATAAAAGCATCAAAACCCGGGTGTTGATTCCAAGAAAAGCAACTGCTTAATGTAGAGGGTAATTTAATGTACCGTTTAAAACGACTTTGCTTTTGATGCTACTCTGTACCGTGCTTGATACGTTGATGGGCATGATCCTTTATTATATGTTCTTATACAAATTACGACACACTGTTGCAACAGTTTTACAATCAAATAGACTTGTGTTTATGTCACTAGCTTTCCACCCGCGTTATCGTTATACTATATTTTGGCCAAATTACATAAAATCTTGATTAATTGTAACTCATGTGTTATTCTGATGTATAAGCTGTATTACTGTTAAGTTTTATCCAAATTCGTTCAGTAGTTTTTGCTAAAAAGAGTAACAAACATACATACATCCTCACCAACTTTCGCATTTATAATACTAACTTTCCGCCCGCGGCTATGTTCGCGTGAACTTCATTTCTGTAACATCTACACATAAAATCTTTATAAATTGTAGCCTATGTGTTATTCTGATCTATGAGCTGTTTAACTGCAAAGATTAATCTAAATCCGTTGAGTAATTTTTGCGTGAAAGAGTAACAAACATAAATACATCCATACATACATCCTTACAAACTTTCGCATTCATAATATTAGTAAGATGTATTGTTATTTGTTACCAGACTGCATTATGAATAAAAAATGTTAAAATACCAGGTAACTGAAAACCTCAAATTTTGCAGATTGAACTTAATTCTTCAGAAGAATCGGTATAAGGATGCATTGGTTACTTATATTATGATATCTTTTTGGCATTGTATTAAAAAACATTTTGACAAACGAGTAAAATCAGTTCGTTAGCAATAAAACCCTGAAAGATTTGTTATTGCTGCTGACGTATAAAAGACACATTCCCCTGAGAGAGGTGTTGTGAGTCAGCTTAGTTTGCAAGATTAATACGTGTCTCGTCCTCCTAAGCGCCGTTAGCAGATATGCAAGGGCCTAACTAATTGTTCACGAAATCCGTAATCAGTTACGTGAGCCAGCATCATGAATCGTTAAGTCTTATCACGAGTGCTTACTTAAGGAATATTTGATTTCTATGACCCTTGGTAATAGAAGCCAATGCACGCAAATTTAAAAATTAAAATCTTAAAAATTTAAATTAATAATATATACTGACACCCCCACTCATAATTGGCAATTTTACACAGCTACAGAAGGAATGTAGGAAAAATACCTCTACAGCAGGTTTCTCATAAGATGTTAACGGTTACATAGATGTGTTTGTGTGAAAA
Source organism: Udea olivalis (assembly GCA_947369235.1). Classification (NCBI taxonomy): domain Eukaryota; kingdom Metazoa; phylum Arthropoda; class Insecta; order Lepidoptera; family Crambidae; genus Udea; species Udea olivalis. The sequence goes on from OX376342.1 coordinate 6,556,507, forward strand.
TTTACTCTGAATTACATTTTCTTATATTGTTTCTCTTTTCTGATCTTTATCATACTCGAGGGCTGTCATTTAAATCATCAACTTCACTGCTGCATGACCTCCGAATCCAGAAAGTTGGACACACTTCAAATTGATGCTCATCTGTCACATGTCAGTAGAAATGAAAGAGAGAGCTACATTGTATGTGAGTCGTGCCATAGTTGTAAAAAACCCGTTAGCTACCGTTACATAACCAAACGTATGGTTGAATACGTTTGAAATGCGGTTATTAACGGTTAATTATCTGACTGCGACCGAAAAAATGAGTACAGTTCTTCAAGGGCACCCACTAACTTCGTGTTCCCGAAGATGACCGACCGAAACTAGGCAACTGGATGACAGCGCTATAGTAAAATAGCGAGACGGCTATGACATATTTATTTGTTTGCGAAAAAGTTGAAATTAGAATTGTTTTTAAAAATTATTACTTTTTCAAATGTTTTTTTGTAATGCCTTACGATTGTTTCTTTAAATTCCGATGTTTTCCGATTCCCATAATTTATCTTGAAGTACTGTAAATAATCTGTCTTTTTATTGTTTTGTCAACTCTTAAACTACTTTCGCCGTATGATGATATCCCTGACAGTTCATAATTGTCAATTATAGTGCTGTAACGAATGTAATTTAATCGAGTTGGCAAAGGAAATGGAGTTAGATTTACTGATTTTACATTTTTAAATAAATTCTTAATAAATGGGTTATGGCTAATAAGTAATATAATTGAACGCCGTGTCTCGAAAATAATAGTTAAAAAATTTCACACAAGGCAGACGCACTAGTACTGATGCAAATGACGTGATTACAAAATTACAAAATGGTCGCTCCTATTCATCGTTTTTTTTTATCGATTCAGTAGTGTCAATACACTATTGAATGGCGTTCCTTTTCACGCATCAGGCGCTGTAAAGATATATTAATTTAATTTCATATACTTCATTTATGAACGGTTAATAATAATTACAATAATTTACTTGATGAGATTCGGAAGAACAATAGTTTTTTAACAGTTTATAACATTTTCTTTTGCCAGTTTCTTTTTATTTCGTTGGAATAGTATTCGTGACACGGAACAATAAGAGCTGTCAGGCGTGTCATCTTACAGTGAAAATAGTATAGGTGAAGGTACCTTCTTACAAAATTCCTATCGCACTGTGTGACTGGACATCCGACTTCCTAAAAGAACAGTCAATAATAGTGCCGCCAGTGCCATCTAGCGGTGGTATTTAACCGCAACAAGCATAAAATGCGGTTAATTAACCGTTAATAACGAAAAATGCATATTTAACCGCTTGGTTAAAATCGTTAATAACCGGCTTCGCTTGTATCTCGTGCGTAAGTCTTCCTTTGCGGACATTGGCAACTCTCTAGTCTATTCACCAATTTGGCATTAATCGACTAAAGAAGAACTTGCATAGTTCTGAAAAAAGAACAAAGTAACGTGCGTTATACATTTTGTAGAAACAAGGAATTTTTATAAGGGCGTTTTAAAAGAGTTTCTGTACCTACTCTATCTATTTTAGTCAACATACCTACTCGTACAGAAGAAGGAAGTGGAAATAGCAACCGGTCGTTGAGTGGTCGACTTAATTAAGTAAAGAATGCCTACTCACAAATTAGGGCAGATTCATTTGGAGATCCATTAGGCCCAGGTTCGGGCCCTTCCGTTGCGCATGGTATTGTACATAACTAATAGGGTATTGCCTTGTTGGGAATCAAGTTACAAGAACTTGTTTTGTTTCAAACTTCCGTGGAGAAGAAAGTACAAGCTACCAAGTTTTTAGTAATTAAACGCTGGTAGATTCCGGAGTTTGGTTCATTTAAATAATCAGTATGTGTAAAGATACTCAGTATGAAATAACATTAATTAGGACTGTATACTTTAGTTGAGCTATTATTTTACTATTTTTCATTTACCTAAACAAAACAAATGTGTTGTTTCCTTATTAATAATTATATAATAATATATTAATATTATATTAATAATTAATGTGTAATTTCCTTAATGTGTTGTGTATGTTCTTTTGTTCTGATTTAAGTGCTTTAAATTTTTAAAGGGACTAGAATTAACATTATGTAGTGAGTATGTGTGCTACAATAGCATAGTTATAATACTTTTGAGAGTTTCTTGCATGTCAAACTACATAACGAATGCAAATGATTTTTTTCTTAAGGCAGAAGTCCAATTCTTAAAATAAATTTAATGTTTTCACGTTTACTCAAAATCATACATGTTTTAGATATTTATTTCATGTACTTATTGAAGTATGTGCTGTAGCGATATGTTTTCAATTTCATTCTGTACAAGCGAATTTCAACATCGCGCTGAAATTCATGTTAGGATAAAATGGTATTAGCTAAATTCGTAAACGCTTGTATTAGATTATGCCGTGCCAGCGACTTCGTTGATGGTTATTTCTACACCTAGAGGATTGTGTAATATTAAAATACGTTCCGTTTTTTTATTTGAAGCAATAAGGTGAATGACAAGTTTTAAATTACAATTATTTGTTTGAATTACCTGTAATACAGGCAAGTCAGACGTAAGATGCGGCAGCAATAATTAGATAGCATTGAAGAAGCCTATCATCATGGCCGTCGTCCATATTCTACCTTATTAGTAGGGTCATATTCACCAGAGCACAAGATATGGATAAATGCTACCCTATCGCAAAAAAACTAGACGTGGACAGGTTTTCTTATGCCACTATATGCCACTTTAAATTTACATTATCATTCGCGTAAAATTTTGTATTCGGACTTGACATGACATGACATGACAATGTCAAATCCCAATACAATTTTTTACGCAAACGATAATGTAAATTTAAAGTGGCAACTCGTGGTAGACGCACTGACGCTATTACGACTAGTCTTGTTTTCTTGTAGCAAATGTAGCAGTGCTATGGTTTTTATTCGTATATCACGATCTCTCACTACGAATTTCGTAGTTTATTTGTTCGAAATAACCATATTATTTAGCTACAGACAGCATCGAGTGTTCCGAATGGGTAAACACAAGATTTACAGCTCTATATTTTTTTTATGTCAGGCGCCCTATACTGACTCACACCACGGCTCAAGCGTTAATGCGATAATACAACGGGGGTAATAGCGACAAGAGACGTTTCATTACGCAAATCGGGACCACAGTCGCTTTTTTAATTAATCATAGAACTAATAGCTCAGGGTCCAGGGTGATGCTCGTGTGGTATGGAGAACAAATCTGGCAATCGATCTTTGTTTTTGACCACAACATTAAAAAATCAAAACAATTGTTTAAAAAAACCCAGATAATGGAATAGCAGAAGGCTCTCCACCTCCACGTTGAGTGCTAATGGTAATAAGCCTGGCAAAACGTGGGCTTCTGAGTGTTCTTTTCAACAGGACGGCAAAGTTCGACTTGCCTTTGTTTACTCTGCTACCAAATAGCAGTGGAATAATGTTGGTATTGTCAACAAAACGGATTTAAAGAGAATATGTATAATACATTCCTATCATAATTTAAGACATAAAACATTTTAATTTGTAATTTTAAAATGAAAAAATGTTTACGTACGCCTTTAACCCAATATGATGCCCCGTATTTAGGTAAAAGTTGACTGTTGTTGGTATTTAGTATCTAGGTGGCAAGCTCTACGCCACCTACACCCGTCTTCTTACACTTTTTTCATTTTTATTTATCAACTACCTACTTACCATGGCCAAAGCAGCAATAGTTCTAAAAGCTTAGATTGCAAAATCGAAGTTTGCCACGAGAGAATTTATTAGATTTACTTCGTTTGCAGTTTTCTGATCAAATTGAAATATCGCAGCGGTGGCACGATTCTTGTTTGCTGTTCGTGATAAAAAATATCTGTAACGTTTGTATAGCCTGTTGATGTTTATCTTTCGCCCACTCATCTACATACCCCGTAGAATCGTTTGTGGATTTTGGGATTTAAATAAATATTGTTTACTTGATTCATAGTCAACACTACACAAAATACGCATGATTGAAATGCCACGAGCCTCCAGATAATCGTATATTCCTTGATCTTAAAAATACTAACTTCGAATAAAGAGTAGTTCTCTTTTGGACTTTTGGACACTCAATTTGAATCTTTCATTCATTGTATCTATCATTTATATTTCTTGCTTTTAAATGGGTTTGGAATATTAAATTGTTTCTATTGGTAAAGTCTGTATAGGACGCCCAGCCGCCAAGTCGGCAGACAGACAGAGTCTGATAAAGGTTGCTGGCTTCCGGTGGATGTTAGCCTAGATAGGCCATTCATCTACAGACATGGAGGAGGCTTGTGTTCATCTTTGTTTTGACAACTTTCCATTGTTAAAGATCAGACAATATGGCCTCTAAGTCTTGACGCACGTGTATTTTGGTATCTATGAAGCTTAACCTATGTGTATGGTTTTTACAATTTGCAAAAATATTTTTTCGGGTGTTTTGTTATTTTGTGCCTCATGACATTGATAAAACAACGTTGGCTTAGGTACTACGTAAAAATGCACTAGACTAATTCGCCAGGTCTAGTTATGGCTTCCATAGCTCAGTTGGGAGAGCAGACAGCCGGATTTAGAAGACGCGGGAGTCCAGCTCGAATCAGGTCGATTTTTTCTAGTTTCTACCTTCGAGCACACATGCTGTTTATCTTTTATTGTGTCTCCCATATATTTTGCTGGAAGGATTAATAGCCAGTAATTCGCTTTAGGCAAAATATAAATAAAATGTAAAGAAGCGGAACAAAGCTTGTCGTCAGTGAGCTCATAATCCATCCTCGTCACGACGCGAATGAAGAAAATACATAAACTTCGTAAAGACATTTTCTGCTTGAAATTCTTTACGCACTTTAAGGTGATTCGGCAAAACGTAATCGGATAGAGAACTTTCTGGGTGAAAACTTGCTTTTGGAAAATCTTTACGGACGCTGTAGTCATTACAAAAACGGGAAATGACTTAAATAGCGAAGCATAAAACTTAGTAAGTAAAGATAAATGGAATTAAAATAAAGTTCGGCAATCTCGCGAAAGCCATTATGAAAAGAATCTAGAGATACAAAAGCTATTTGTATTACCGTTTAAACCGAGTTTTCTGTAAGTGTATAATGAAGAATGAAGACGATAGAATTTAAACGAGCTTTAAGTTCATCAAAGTGTGTTTTCTGATTTTTCGTAACATCACGGTTTCACCTAAGGTCCTAATGGTTCTCAATATCTTAGCAATAATCAGAATTGACATCACAAAAATTTACCTAAACAAAAAAATGTATTACGACGTGTTCAGTAAGTATTTTTTGTTTTTCACAATCGTGTGTCATCGTCATAGTTTTTCTCATCGACGAGGGTAGCGCGCGCGAACTTGTCTATGATGGGTGGGATTTACGACCTCGCAATAAAATGAAACGCTCGTAATATTCGACTTATAACGTAATTTATCGCACGACTTCGCGTTGATTTAAAACATTGAGTTCCATAGTGCGCATCCGTGCGTTTTGATAATCAATTTTCATGTTTTTTCATGCTGGGCTGTAAACGGTTAGTATAAATAAATAAATAAATATCTGGGACAAAGTATAGACCATCGGACTGCAGCTGTTAATCTGCTTGATTCCTATTCCTCCCAAGTTTGCTTTTTGGCACAAAAGCGATGTATAAAGTCAGTGAACAATATGAAACAAACTGAATCTTGCGCACCGTTATTTAAAAAATGTAATATATTACATTTGCCATGTATATATATGTTTGAGTGTGCTGTCTTTGTCAGAGCAAACTTGAATTTGTTTAGATTTAGGACTCGTGAACGTCACACAAACAAATTATATTCGATAGCCAGTAAAACAACTTTACTTCATCAGAGCATCTTTTGCAATTCATCGCGTATTTACAAACAAATTCCCGAGGCGTTGCGCAATTTAGACAATATTAATATGTTTAAAAGTAAGCTGCATGCTCTACTAAGCCAAAAGTGTTATTATACTGTGAAAAAATTCCTAAGCGAAAAAATAAATATTGAGAATGTTTGTATTATGTATGTATGTATCAATGAGTAATTTTAGCATTAAGAAACTTATTGTATACCTTGTCAGCCACCTATACGACGCAGCAGATCTATTGTACCTTAGAACACCTTTATTTTGTTAACCTGTGCTTCACAATAAATTATATTCTGATTCTGATTCTGAAGTTTTCCAATACATTGAAAACGTATGATCACATTATTCCCTATCGTTTAAAACTCTAGTGGCTACCAATTCGTGAACGCAGAAAAAAACGTGTTTTATGTGTCCTTTTCTCAATTCTTTTCGATCCTAACTCACCTTATTACCTAAAAAGTAACTTTAAATTTCTCCATTCTTCTCACTTGAAAGATCTCCGTTCACGTAGCCCTTCATAACTCTTTACTCCACTATTTTCTTCCTCCATTATGTCAAACTGTTTCAGACTTACTGCTGCGCGTCTCTGGAACTCCCTTTCTTCTTCTTCCAAAGCGCTCAAGAATGCATTGCGTGAGCACTTCAGATAGGAACCAGCTGTCGTTTTGTCTCAGCTATTTCCTCCTATTATCTGTCTTCCTTTCTCTAAGTTCACACTTTGACACTATCGGCTCAACGATTATTTAGTCAATAAAGATAAATATGTATGTTTACATTGAATAATGATATGTATACTGTTATTTTATTCTGTGTATATTTTATGTAAGGTTTATTTTGATAGTTTTATTTATTAAGTCACTGTGCCTTCCTGTTGTATCAGTTCTTGTACGTTGCACAGCTCAAGCTACCTTCACGCGGTTGACTGGTAGAGAATAAATTCGGGCATTAAGTCCGCCATTTGTACAGTACAATCATTTAACGAGCGCGCGGGCCGACGCTCTTAATACCAAACAATAAAGTTTAATTTCGTTAGATTCACGCGCGCTCGCGATTTGCAAGAACTATCTAACTAACTAGTTTATTGTGCAATAAAGAACAAATAAAAAGTGAGGAAACCAAAGTAATTAAACCAACCGAATTACGAAATTACGGTTGATAAAATTTATTGTGTTACTACAGAAAATCCTATTCTTCAAAAAGTTGTTAAAAACGATTTGCTAAGTTAACTCACTGTGGTTGGCCTAACCAATTTAAGTAGCTTTTATCGATTTGAAATTGGATCATTATTAGAATTACCAACATTATCCTTAGATCCATCCTTAGATATGATTACCAACATGTTTAGAACCGTATCATTGTAAATCAAGGCCTTACCGCAATACCATTGGGTTGCCTGACTTTTATTGCAACCAAAGATGGCTATATATGTATATCATGTACTAGCGACGTAAACATGTTTGTCAGGCCAACATACAAATCGTTTTGTAGCCGTAAGTATTCTTATCGAATCAAGACCTAATATGAGGCATCTACTTAATATAATCGGCATATTTTAGGAGTTTAGCACAGCATTATAACGTAAATGAGAATTAATTACTTTACATTCTTATATATTAGAAGTGAATTTGCTAACTTGGAGATGAAAATATTTTTTCTAACTAAATAAATAGCTCATTGATATCGCAGGTCAATTAACAAAGTCCAACCAAATCACTCACCATGTAAATACTCACTTAAGTAGGTACTATATTCAACGGATAAATTCTTATTAATGCAGTATCATCAAACACAAAAAAAAACTTATTTATCACTCTTATAATTACTACGATATAAACGACCTTCATCAACCAACAGGCGAATGTGGATAAAACCTTTGACATTGTGCAGACTCCGGTCATAGATTTACACTCAAACATTGCTGCGAATCAATAGTGCTGTCAACTGCTGTCTGCCAATTTACAGCTCTCTAAAAGAGTATTTGATCAGTGACACACAGCGCCAGCCAATAGTTAAACTACGCTGATTGAACTACGTTTTTCGCTGCAATTTGATCAATACGTGTCATGTGACGCGGGACTAGGAAAACTGGAGTATCATCTGTTCTGCTTTTCAGAAAAAACTCACGTTCCAAACTTAATTCCGGCTCCTATAACCCGATTATATGAAACGGTTGCAATTTTCACAATATTTCGTGTGATAATGTTTTGTAGATCGACATAGTAAAATGGAACACGGGTGGCAATTTATAGATACGAGTAAGTGGCATAAAAAGGACAATATTTCTTATAATGTTTTATATTCAACTAAATTTTTTGCAAAATATTACAATCTGACCGTCTTGAAGAGGATAATAAAAATACCATTTTGAAAACCAGATAGATGTGTCACCTGAGACTGCTCGAGCCATACTAACTTTCTCAATATGATAACACGTCAACCAATAACAATGCAGCATTTTACGATAAATGGCATTAATGGCTATTCAAATCGCATTTTTCTTGCAATCCAAGTTAGTGAATATCGCCGCGCCGATCGCTACTTGTTGCCGACTAAATACTTTCTTGTAGTTTTTGTACCTTTTTTAATGTGATTCTTTTTCTGTTATTGACATAAGTCCTGTCATATTTTCTGTTCTGTTCTACGTCTTGGTTTGTATAGTTGATTATTTTATTATTTTCTGCTTTTTTACTATATTTTATCAATACACGCTTTACTTTGCACTCAATAACTACAGTCCACATTATTTCCTCTCCCCTCCTTTACACTACTTATCTATTTGTTTTAGTGATAGAAAACGTTTTATTATAGTAATTTATTTAACGATATCTTTTTTAAACGCTTAGTAGTACATACACGTATTTGCTTGAAGCGTGAGAGGCTTCGTAAATAATTGATCGGGTGTGGAATAAAAGAGATGCTTTTTAAACGTTCCGAACACATTCTAGGGGATCGCAATCATGAATATGTAACCGTTACCAGCGTTTTTGGAGGTTACTGGAGCCCGAGTGTTAATTATGCAGGTATCTTTCCGCTCACGGTCGACCACGCTGCGTTTATATTACACGTAAGCCTTTAAAAGAAAGAGCCTACTTTTGGCTGAGATGAGAAAGATTTTGTGATTACAGAACACGTTTTTTGGCGATAAACTCGTTTTTTAATAGTACCGCCCGTAATTATTAAAATATTTGAGGCAGTAATATTTCAAAATATTTAACCATTCGAAGGTATTTTCAGGCTGGCACTACTTAAGGTATGGAATTTTCACAATCCTTTAGAAACAGCCGAAAGGCCAAACAACTGTACCAAACACAATAAAGGGGGGGTTTTGAAATACAGTCCCTTATTGGTAGTCTATTCCGTACTTTACTTATAGGTATACCCCTTAAAATCCGGTCAAAGTAGACATATTTTCGAGAAAAAATTAAAGAACCGAGAACTTTGACGTTTGACTTCTATATAGAGCACGCTTTGAATATATGGGAACTTTTAGCATATATTTCTGCTCTGTGGTAGTTTTTGTTATTTGAGCACTATTACTCAGCATCTACAGCTATTCTCAAGCTTAAAATTTTGCCATTCACGTTGAAAACAACTAATGCTACAGTACGTCTATTGCGAGTTGCCACTTTAAATTTACATTATCATTCGCGTAAAAATATGTATTGGGATTTGACATTGTCCTAACATGTCATGTGTCATCCCAATACAATTTTTTTACGCGAACGATAACGTAGTAGTCTAACGTAGTGGTAGACGTACAGATTTTAAGCTGTCCATAAACAACAATAAATGTATTAGCTTATTATAAATTTCACTGTATACTTACCTAGAATTCAAATCTTTAAAAGTATTAAAACTAGTTCACGCAGTCGAAGCTGGTCAACATATTATATTATAATAACACACAAGATAATTGTATTTTATAAGAACTTATGTATTTAATATGTGACTTTGCTATTTTTACCAACTATTGTACCACTTTTCGAGCGAATAAATGAATCTGAATCTGAATCTATGAAATAGAAATAGTATTTTTTTCCTACGATGTATTTATTCATATTTCTATACTCCCTTCATTATAGCATTAGACAAAAGTGAAAAAGGTTCTGTTTACGGTACATTTTGCGGTAAAATTACAATAAACATTATTACTTTTAAGTTTTATGCCGAATTCATTGAAATCTACGTATACTACATATAGCAGCTGTCACACTTAATTGTTCTCATTCAAAGTAAAGTAACTTCAGAATTTATGAGGATTTCTAAATTATTTTGTCTTGCATCAAACTATATTGTTGATGTAAAAACCTAAAAGAAGCAGGGGTTTTTATCCGAAGACGTTTTTACTGTCACTATAACTCTACCATATCTAAAATGTTACATAACCCCTTCATACGTTGTGGCGGAGGGGTTTTCAATTTTGCCAGGTTATTCTTAGGTATGTCATCGTCTTGGCAACGTCAAATGTAAATTGTCATTCATTTTAGCACCCCTGCTTCTTATTTCTAATGTTATAATGAATAAACTAAAGTCCACTCTAAAATTCAGAGTAGTCGTGGGATGTTGTCCAGCTATTAGATTAGAGTACCTTACCTATGTCACATTTCATTAATTTGACAGCCCTTTCAGTTATTCATCTTCATGAACTTGATGTGGGTAAAAGGTATCATACAACTAAGTTTGTGAGGGAATATTAACTCGAACAAATGTAAGAGATAACCGGCTGGGTCATTCACGAGCTTAAATCGCCAGAAAATCACGATTTCATGAGAGACTATTATAGTTTTTTTTATATTTGGCTTGTACGGTTTGTACATCCGCCACGATGTAAAACGGTAAGGAAACGATAGAGGAAAACTAAACGGGAATTTTGAAAATGGATAAGGAAAGTTTGTGGAATATTTAATATTGTGTTATTAGATAAATGACAAAAGTAATTAGTTTAAACTCGTATAGTATGGTAAAAAATGCAGTTATTCAAATTCAAATTCAAATTCAAATTCAAATCATTTATTTCAGGCCAGGTAGCCCATATATAGTTAGTAACAATTTTTTCTTAAAAAACTAATGTTAGTAAAATAGAGTAGTAGGTACATGATATTTATTTAAATATATGGGTCCTCATCCATCTAGCAAGGAACGGTGAGTCCCAACGGTCAACAAATACCTTAAGAATAGTGTTGGTGCTGCCACGTAAACGCGTTAACGCCGAAGCACACCTTTTCCTCATAATAGCGGTAAAACCATCGATATGCGCTTCGGCGAACATTCCAGAAGCGCTACACCGCCAAGGCAACCCCAACAATATCCTCAAGGCATTGTTGTACTGGACCCGCAGATCGCTGTATGTCCGCTGGTTATAACTTATCCAAAGGCTACACGTGTAAAATGTTTGGCAGTATGATTTGAACAGCGTAAGCTTGACTGGTCTAGTACAACGCGCAAACCTTCGGGCCAGCATGTTGCAGCGAACAGCCAGCGACCTGCGTTCTCTCTCTATTTCCAGATTGTCCTTTAAATCCTCAGTGAGCCAGTGACCTAGGTACTTAAAATAATGAACGCGCTTTAAGGGCGATCCACAGAGTGAAATTTCTGGAACGTTGGTATAATTTAAAGACCTTGATTTAAAGAGAAGCCATTCGCTTTTATTAGTGTTATACACAAGTCCATGCTGCTTCGAATAAGATTCACAGATAGCTAGAAGCCTCCGCATTCCACTAACAGACGGACTCAAGAGCGCCATATCATCAGCATAGCTGATATTGTTCATGGCCAGCCCGTCCACGTAGCATCCTACATGAGAGCTATTGAGCTCATCTATCAACTTATTTACATAAAAATTAAAGAGGCGGGGCGAGCTCAACCCCCCTTGTCTTACTACACACCTCAATCCATATACATCAGAGAAGGCTCCCGCCCATCTGACCACATTTCTCTGGCTACCATACCAATATTTTAAAATAGATACAATCTCTCCAGGTAGTGTTGTGTCACAATAAAGTTTTTGCCATAACAGGTCGTAATTTACAAGATCGAATGCCTTGGAGAGGTCTAGAAAACATGCCAATACTGGCGTTTTTCTGGCTCTATAGTAGTGGACAATCTGCTTGAGGCTCAGGATGGCACTCTCGGTTGATAGACCTGGCCTAAAACCAAACTGATTATCGTATATTTCTATGTTCTTTGATAATATCTTGTCAATCAGCCTGTCCAAAACCTTTGATACAATCGTAGCCAGAGATATGGGCCTATAGTTTGAAATATCTGAAGCGTCACCCGTTTTGTTCTTTATCACAGGTACAACAATTGTACTAGTAAGTTCCTGTGGTAAATAATTATGATTAATACATAGGCTAAAAAACATAGCCAGCACACGTGGCAAGTGCACACCTGCATATTTGAGATGTTCAACACTCAAGCCGTCATGACCGGGGGACTTGCCCCTCACCATTTGACTTATAACATTTTTAACTTCCTTGGCAGTGAAGTTAGTTAAAGATGTATGTACAGTATCGACGGCCTCAGCGTCACCCATCTCAGGCACCTTTACTGATGAAGGCTCGACTTTAAAATGATTCATAAACACATTTGCTATTTCCGTAGGTTCGTGCGCGCCCGCGACGCTCACAGGGAGGCCAGACTTGTGATTTAGCCTATTAGTGGACTTCCAAAATTTATTAAACTGTTTTTTCGAATGGTATTGAGCAATCATGTCCATTTTTATTTGTTGTTGATTATTTTGGCAATATTTTAATTTACTTTTAAAATTATTTCTCGATTTACACATCATTTCATGAATAAAACCACATTTTGGCTTACCGTATATTAGCCAGGTTTGATAGTGTGATCGTGCCTCACGGTGAGCGGCGCTGACATGCTTGTTCCAACCAGGTATGTATTGTTTATTTTTGCGTTTGTTATTTTTTACATTACATTTATCAGCACCCTCTTTAAGAATTCTGATCAAATCTTGATACATCTTATCTAACAACAAGTAATGTACAGGGTTATTACATAAGCTATTTGCGCAAGTACGACATTCAACAGGGAAATCAATTAAACGTAATTTAGAATTGCAATAATCGTGATATTCTTTTGTTTGTTGGTTGTCCCTCTGCCCCCAAACAACATTGTTATCAATCATGTTCTTAGCGTTAGACATTTTAGATTTAATTAAGTTAATATCACATTGAATTAGCAAAGGTATATGATCTGACGAGTAAACACCATATAAAACTGAAACATTAGAGACAAGAGATCTGGCTGCGCTGGTCACAACACAATGATCCAGCCATCTAAGCGACCCGTTAGCAGTACTCGAAAAAGTGTGTGTATCCGGAGGTAAGAGTTCCCAATCGACACAATGCCACGATTGGTCAGAACATACGGTAAGTAACTCACTGAAAAACTTGATTCCTGGATGCGCGTTGTAGTCCCCGAGGATAAACACATTTTCCGTATCACTGCTTTCAATTATTGATATCACTTCACACAAACACTCCGAATATTCCACCAGGTTATCGGCACAGTCAGTAGGCATGTACAAAGAAAATATTAAAATCGATGCGTCCTTTTGTATTATTTTTATACAGCAGATACGATCACTACGACAGTTTAAAACAGAAACCGAAGGGAACACAGTCTTATTGTATAATATTCCAACACCGCCATACGGTCTCCCTTTCAAAATTCCTGAAGAGGTGTCAACGGACGATTTTCCAGTGTATGCAAAATCCTTGTCAATACTTCCCAGGTATGCAATGTCATGAGGCAATAGCCAGGTTTCCTGCAATGCAATGACGTCAGCAACCGTACACAGTTTCTGCACACAACCAGTTGAACGAACAATACTCTTACAGTTAAAAGTTGACATTTTTATGTTATTTGTGTAATTCATCATGTTTTTGTATTTTCGTCTGCCAGTCGAGACACTTCTTTAGGTTTTTCCTTTTTTAAATAGATAAACCGCCTAAACCGTATACCTTCCGGCCATAACTGATCATCCAGAAAGATATGCATTTTATGTTTCGTAACAAGCAACTTATAAGCATTATATGGCCTGTCATTCTTCATATTTATCCTCTCTAAAGAGACAGTTTCCTGTGTCATTTTCTTAACATATTCACAGATATCCTGCTCAGTAGTCTCTTTATTGACGTTAGATATAAAGAGAGGTATTTTAGTTTCTGCTGCTTTAAAATTTCCTGTACAGTTTAAGGATGCTGTCCCAGTTTTTCCATCAAAGCGGTTTTTATACCTCCTTCGTTGCACCAATACCCAGTCGTTATCAGGTTTAGCTTTGGTCCATTCCCCTTTTTTAAGTAATTCAGCCATATTTACTTTATTTTTCGCCGTTTCAACAGGCACACTCGGTGACGATAACAAACTGGTTTCCAATATTGTAGAATTAGCAGGAGCGGGCGAGACGACCTTGGCGCACGATGCATGGTCCGTGCGAGTGAAAGCGAGCGAGCGATACGTCAACTCCGTGTTATCGGCACTGTGTTGCTCCGTTAACGGCTGACTCGGCGACACATTCACAGAGTCAGCCGATAACGGTGGCAATCCGAACGGACCGCTGTCCGCAGCATACCCTCCTCCTGTTTACATTTTGGTGAAACAGAGGATTCGGTATAGAATTCGTTACTTTTTGCATGGAATCGTCTAACTGTTTCTTAGTGACATAATTTTCTTTCATTTCTGCTATTTCCCCGCGCATAAAAAGTATGTCTTTTAATAATTTCGAGACATCTATATGGTCGAAGCTCACGCTGGGTAATTTGTGCAGAAAATATGCAACAAATACTGGCAGTTGATCGGGATCGGTTGTTTTGAAAACCGATATTATATCCTCCAGATCCTTTTGCTTCTTATCTTTTCTTCGGGATATGAGTTTAAGGTCAGTTTTTGTGGAACTAAACATCAACACTTTCGCTTCGTCGATGTCCTCTTCTGAAAAAGCCGAACTGCACAATCTAATCAGGCTTTCACTGTCCATCACATCATGCCTACTCCGTTTAAAGGCAAGAATCTCCGAGATAACGACATTTCAACTTGCACATTTAACAGTTTTATTCACAGACATTTTTACACTTGACGGCGACCGCTCGCTAGGCGCGCGCGACCCGGACGTTATAGATAATGATATGTATTAATGAATATAATTTTATAACTAGGAATCAAACTAGGAAGAGGGACATGCAAGGATAAAAGCGAGGACAAAATTATGGAGTGGTCTACTTCTCACAAGAAGAAAAGATGTGATTCAAGCTCCTCACATCAGCACCACATTCGCACATATTCTTTTCTATAGTTCCAAGTTTTGCTAAATGTTCAAAGTACACACAGTCACGTCTGAGCCTCTTATGAATAAGTAATGGAAGAAGTATATTTTTTTTGAGAACAAGTTTTTAAGAGTAATGCGTGTTTATAATATTTCTTTTGATCACATACATTCAACAACCCTCAATACTCATGCAGGAGCCTGGTTGAAGCCATGTCTTCATTAAAACTATTAAAAATAAATAGAAGTATTCACAAAATATCTCAACTGTTTGTTTTACTATTGCCGCTACGGCGATTCCACTAAATTAGACTCAGTAGGTACTTTGTCCAAAAACAGTATTATTGTTCACTAGGGAAGAATCCTCATGGGTATTGGCAACGTTGGACGGTTTGGATAATGACATTTTATGAGTTATTAAGCTTATTAGCATAAGAATTAGTTCCTTTTCTGAAAGTGAATTAAGTTCAATGTTATTTATTAAGCTTTGGCTTGGGTACATAGAAGTATTATCTAATCTTTAGTTAACAACTCATGGACAGTTCGGTCATATCCCTTGTCAAGTTTAGGTGGAGTGCTTGGTTCCAAACATGTAGTTTTTATAAATGAAGTACTAGCATTTATCATTGTGACGACCGACTTGGTGTAATGGTTAAGAAGTTGGGTAGCCAACTTCTTAACCATTACACCAAGTCGGTCGTCAGTCGGTCGTCGGTGTAGTAGTACACCAGAGGTCGCGGGTTCGATCCCCGCACAGTACAAACATTTGTGTGCATGAACATGTCTGTTTGTACTGGTCTGGTTGTCTCCTATGTATAATAAGTATGTATTTACAAAAGAAAATGTATTTAAGTATGTTTATCCGTTGTCTAGTATCCCATAACACAAGCTTTAATTAGCTTACTTTGGGGCTAGATGGCGCTGTGTGGAATAATGTCCAGGGATATTTATTTATTTATTTATCATTTTTGGGGCTGTAAATAAAAAAAGATGTAATGAAGAAGAAATAGTTGCATCTGGATATAACTTTGTCACTGGTGGGTGTAATTCGGGAGCTTCTGAACATGTTATTCAGTTTTTAGCCATTGTCTCCATAATTCCTTCATGTCTAATATACTCTGGACATTTTCTACTAGTAGCTGAATGAGAGCCAGAACACTAAATACACATTATCTCTGTCATTAGACAATCTGGAAATTACTGCTCTGTTGATCCTCATTTCAACCGCACTTAAAATATCTAGGCAGTGACCGGCATTGAGCTTTAATGTGTCCATAACGGCAACATTGGAAACATTGTTACTGTAGGATAGATATACAGGTCAACAGGTAATGAGTTGTAGCAAAGAGTAGTAGTATTCTTTCAGGGAGGGCTTGTCCATCAAATGTCACTACAACAATTTGAATGGGGGATGAATTCGAGTTTACCATTAGTAAAT
The DNA here is from genome assembly GCA_947369235.1 of Udea olivalis. Taxonomy (NCBI): domain Eukaryota; kingdom Metazoa; phylum Arthropoda; class Insecta; order Lepidoptera; family Crambidae; genus Udea; species Udea olivalis. The sequence continues at coordinate 6,573,134 of OX376342.1, forward strand.
ATTTTTTTTAAAACGACGCGACCTTCAAAACTCTGCCGTAATTTACAGGAGATGTGATATTACTTATAACTTCTTCTTCATACCATTCAATAGGTACTCCTCTTACTGCACTCTGTCGGGTTACATTATTTGTGGGTATAAACGCTCTGTTATGATTTAACTGAAGTTTTTTATCTTGGAGGAAAGCATTGGCATCTTCGAACTTTGAAAAAGACACTGCTATTATATTTCTACTTATCATTTTGAGGCTGCCATTAATAATATTTTAAAAATAATGTTTCTTTAAGAAATATCCAAAGCTGTAGGGCTGTAGGGTGTAAGTAGCTGTTTGACCAGGGGTAACCTGTTCTTTTTGAACATGGACTACAAAAGGCAATGCATCAGTCACCAGATAAAAGACGCTTCTTGTGACAAATTTGATACTGGAGCGAGGTTGGAATCAATGTTCGCAAGTGGTTTTTGATAATCTCTTCCGTAAGGTATTATCAAATACATTTTGAGAATCACACTGACAATACATATTTCCACTACAACCTTCTACAGAAGATTGACCCTTCCTTCTCTTTGTATTGCAAAGTTTGCGAAGTATTTGGTGCCTTTTTTGGCTACTTGTACTGCGCTCAGAGCCTTTCGTCTCCATATCGGATATTGTGAAAGATGGACGCCGGGGGGACCAATTCCTCCCAGTCGTCGAATTTCAATAAATAATTGAGTTAACTTACCTAACCTAAAGAAAATGTACTTGTAAAGTAAATATATACTCATTCAATTAAAATATATCTAATCCACTACTTATCTTATCCATATAGTAAATTAAAATTTTACAAAGCAAAATTTGACCACACTCATTCATTTATGGGTTGATGGCATAATCACCGCGCTTGCCAAATGCGAGTTGGTGATCACTAACACGGGCTATGACCTCATGATTTGGTAGGCACCATAGGCAATGTAATTACTATAATATAAATATGTCAATAACGAGCATGTGAATTTAAATGAATTAACTAAAATATAAATTCTTGTTCGTAAAGTATTCGAAAATGATCAATAGTTAGTAAGGCAGTATTTATATTCTTGTAAAACGTCGTGAGATCTTTTAATAAGTGAGAATATACTAAGGAATAACTTCAATGATATCCCGTAGGAGCTTCCTATCTGAAATTCAAAGTTCGTTTTATTCCGAGGCAGTTTGAATAATAGGTTCAACATCACGTCAATTCTCCCTACTTCATTTGTGTAGCCTTTGAACTAAGTCGCTTTAACCTCGATGAGAGCTTTGCGTGCCCTAGTTGCCTTGAGAGACGCAAACACTACAGAACCTGAGTGCTTAATCTACGTTCCCGTCACCAGTTACCTTAGGCTTACGTTCATATTGGATATCAGCGGTCTTATCGTTTATCTACTGATAAATCTAATTATAGAATAGATAGTTTACTGAAATAAAGACTGATGTATAGGTGTTTTAGAAAATGAATTGCTAGTCTTTTTCTCCCCTCCATCTAGTGACAGTGGAGGGTGGCGGAGGCTATTGGGAAACTCAACAATCGGCCAGTAGACACCCGGTATTATTAAATTGATAACGCAAAGTGACCAGAGAAAAGGTTTTATTGGTATGATATCTTTAAATATGTGTTACGAAAACGATAATCCATAATAATAATTGTGTTTGTGACACTCAAGTCGCAGCTTGATTATGAGTGACCCTGGCCATTGAGTATTAGGTAATTACAGTAACTACATGACTTCGATAACATTCAAATCACCACCTTAGGACGTATGTTTATGAACTATTTTACATTAACAAGATGCAAGCTATGTTGGATGTTAGTGTTTCATTTAACTTAAGACTCGTGCGTGTGCGAGACAAGCCGGATAAGTGACCTTTACAATGCTGTGTTGCGCGAAAAAAAATGACGCCACAGGTCCATACAAAGTTACTCATACCCCTTTAAAGTGGCAACTCGTGGTAGACGTACATAGGCGTTCACATCAACTTTTACATAGGGGCACCTTATACTTCTGACTTAAGACCCATTTTGCAATAGTTTTGTGTAGGTTGATGTGAACGCCTCTGTACTTTATTACCTACTAGGGTATTTTTCAAAGTATAATAATTCTATAATTGATTTGATGATTGAATGAATAGATAGTTAGCACTTTCTATCATGAAGAAGACATTTGAATCAGTAACAACAATACGTCAAAATATCTTATGTTACTAATATTATAAATGCGAAACTTAGTGATTATATAATGTATGTGTGTTTAATAGACTTTCGCGCAAAAACTATTAAACGCATTTAGATGAACTAACAGCCTGTACATCAAAATAACACAAAGGATATGAAATAAAGATTTCCTTTTAATATTGTTTGGCGATAATAAAAGGTTTGGGAAAAGTTTCCTATATTAAAAAATTCAAACCATTTTTGAATATAGTTTATTTACATTTAACTAAAGTATGTAGGTGCCATTTTGTTCGATGACTTTCTGCCATCTTGTAGGTAGGGACATGATCCCACTTCTATAGGAATTTTGAGGCTCCAGATCAAAATACCGCGACAAGTGGTTTTGGCAGTCCTCTCGTGATGTTAACCTGACACTGCCTAAAGAATTCTGAGGAGACCGAAACAGTTGGAAATCTGAAGGAGCTAGGTCAGGACTATACGGCGGATGCATTAACACCTCCCAGCCAAACTCTCTTTATTTTTGCCGAGTGGCTAAAGATGTGTGAGGTCTAGCGTTATCATGATAAAAAACCACACCCATTCTGTTGATTAATTCCGGCCGCTTTCTCTCAACTTCTTGCTTTAATCTCATCAGTTGTTCGCAGTAGAGTTCATAATCAATGGCCCTGCCTGGTGGTAACAGCTCATGATGAATAATTGCCTTCCAATCCCACCATACACACAGCATCAACTTGTTGCGAGTTAACCCGGGTTTCGCCACAGTCTGTGAAGCCTGACCGGCCTTTGACCAAGACCTTTTTCGCACGTTCTTGTCGTACGTGATCCACTTTTCATCACCAGTTATCAGCTTCTTCAAAAATGGTTCGATTTCATTATTTCGTAATAAAGAATCACAAATACACGGTTCATTAGGTTTCTTTGAGTGAGCTCGTGAGGTACCCAAATATCGAGCTTCTTTGTGTACCCAGTTATTTCAAATGCGCCAAAACTGTTTTGTGGTCAATTTCCAGTTCTTCAGGACCGTCGTAACTACTGATATGCCGATCTTGCTCAACTTTTTCAAAAATGGCATCCATTTTATCTGTAATAGGGCGCGATCAGAGCGACGCGCGACGTGCATCTTTGACATCAAAATTTCCTGATTGAAAGCGCTTAAACCAAATTTGTGCTACTCTCACAGACACTGTACTAGGTCCATGAACATCGCAATTTTTTTTCGCGGCTTGCGTTGCATTTTGACCTTTTTTGTAGTAAAATTTTAAAATGTATCGAATTTCTTCATTAGATTCACTCATCTTGACATTAAGAAAAACAAATGAAAATCACACATTTTCCGAATTTGGAATTATCTTCTTTAAAATTTAAAATTTTATTGATACCAAAACCAGCCAGATACAAATAGTATAGCCAAAGAGATTTTATTACAAGTTCATACATATTATAAGATAAGATAAGATAAATAATCTTTATTGCACAAACAAATACTTACAGCACGTAAAAACAAAAAAGTAAATATTAATGTACAATTTAGGCGGTCTTATCGCTACAGAGCGATCTCTTCCAGACAACCTTCGGCAGAGAGATTTAAAACAGAGGACGAGTTAGGTTAGTTAGTTAAAAAAATTGTAATTACATTTGAATATTATGCTAATATAAAAATAAATAAATAAATACATTTATGTATACACACATATATTGTTTTAGATTACCTAGCACCAGTTTCCTTGTGTAACGAACTAAATTAGGAGAGAAACATATGTAAGAGGAACGTAAACAAAAAATAAAACACGAAGTCAGAGAGAGAGGAAGTACGAGTTTACCTGAGATTTGAAAATAGGTAAGGATTGAGATTGACGAATGGTTAAAGGCAAGGAATTCCACAGACGAATTGAGCGAACAACAAAGGATTGAGAATAATAGCTAGAAGAGTGCGGAGGGACTGTCAGGTGGAGTTTCCGGCAAGACCGCATGCCTTCACTTTTGGTAGGCTGCATGAATTAAAAAATGAATATTATATGCGAAAAGACTTTTTCCCCAACCATGTGGAAGCCACTATATCCAATTTTTTTTTGTAATTCACTTTTTACCTATTATACATGCATTTTATAAAAATTAAGTTCACGCGGGCGAAGGAATAAAAAAAACAGCGAACTTGTGGCTAAACAGAACGTCGGGAGTAGATAAAAAAAACCTTAAAAACTACTGTAGTCGTATTTCAAAACTTTATTATACCGAATGCAACCCACGTTACGCTGCAGACTACACAATATCGCAATATCTCCCCTGAGTGTATTGCCGGAAGAGAAGCTTGTGAAATTAACTGCAATTTTGTGGAACCGACACCAGTGACAAAGCGATAACGCTATAGCCGTGGGCTAGTGGGTACAGATAACTTGTTTATCTGTATACAGTCAGCAAAAGATGTAGCTGAACATTCAAGCACCTCGTCATAATTTAACTTTGTTCAAGTTTCATAACGCTTCCGTGGCCGAGTGGTTTCAGTGCTCGGCCCGGGTTCAATTCGGATATTTTGGAACATAGCCCGGGTTTGTGATCACCAACACACGTCTGGCAAGCGTGGTGATTAAGCCAACACCTATCAATTGTAGCGATGACTTGATTTCAATGATGGACGCCTTTGCCCAGTAGTGCGACAGTATGTAGGCTAATTAATTACTAATACTAATTTACTAGAAGTTGTCATAAGAGTAAGAGTGTAAAAGGGAAGTGACAGCTTTGTTTATATAACAAAGGTCTAAAGTGATTAGCTGCTTCTGTTGCTGACCATACAAGTAATATTTTTCAATATGGCAACTGGTTAGAAGTAATGGACCTTGTAAACGCCTAGCCTAACTATTTACTGTTTGCCTAGCAAGGACTAAGGTCAGTGAAACTCGGGTGCTTCCAGTATCTCGTAAAAAACCCTAACTTTAATTAAAACAGCTTTATTTAATGGAAAGATGTACTCTAAATTAAATATCCAAAATAAAATTCGAAACCTTAATGTCGAGAAACCCTAAATACATATAATAATGACAGATTAGCGATCGCATGTCACATCAACATTCCTTCCTTTGACCTAGCTAGGCCTTCGCATTCCGGCGTGTGGTGATGCGCCATACTTCCAGTTCCACGTGTATAAATTGCTCAAAAATGAGACCCGTTTAGATCTACCAATGTCACGTACATAAATATCTAGATTACATAAACAGCGCAGATAAAAGCGTGAAAATATGTACAAACATCAACCTGTCATCTACAGTTTCGCCTACGTTGACTCACTCAAGTGGTAAAATAAAAATTATATTATCTTCGCTTTCAAAACCAACTTAACAAAACGATTCATAAAGTCTTAAAAGTTTGAGGGGCGTGCCAACTCATGTCCAGATGGCCTGCTGCTGGCTAGAGTTCTGACTTTTTCGATAGGCTACTATTGTTTTTGCGTTAAACTGTCCAATAGTACGAAGTTTTCAATCTCTTAAAGCCAGCCAAGTTAATTTCCCAAACTGAGCGTAGTAAGCAAGCCATCTATCAGAATCAGAATGTCTACTCAATATAACACTCTTAGAATACGTTTCATTGCAATAACATAACTTTGTAGATGGCCAGACCTTTGCTTGGACCAAGCATTTTGCTAAAAAGATGGGTTCTATGTTAGATTTAAGTAGAAGAGACCATTATATATAGAACGATAAGATCGGGCAGCTTTTCTGTGAGATCATTATGTAACTTGCGAGACGAATATTAATAAAAAAAGAAAGATTAATGGTTCCTTGAATGATCTAGATCCGCAAACTTTACGCAGTGAAATGACAGGCGTAATGCCTTGCGAGAAACGTCTAATAATCGATTCATAAATTGTATGATCATGTAATTAGTTTGATAACTTATATATTTCCACTATTCCGTAAAAATAAACAAGGTAATCACAATCCTAACCTCAAACCAATGGTGTTCCATTTCGGTTAACGCGTCGATGTATTTAGGTGCTGGGCAAATTGCAAACGAATCGCAAAATCATCAGCCCGCTTTATCGGACTCCGCGAACCGTCTAATTTCCGCTCAGTCAACACAATCGCAAACCCTCGCTGATATTGAGGACGTCTGTATGTGACTAGCTCGTTTCGTGGCGATGTCACAAATTGGTAATGAGCTGCATTTAATGTAATATTTACCCTACACCTTTTGTCTCTTACATTGCTAACTGCGAAATGTGTGAAAGAAACAGAACAGTGTTTCAGCTGAAGTAGTGGTAAAGTACAAACTTTTATTAACATAACATACCATCACGTCTTTATCCCAAACGGGGTAGTCAGAGGCAAGTGGCTGTTGCCGTCATGGTGAACGGAACACTCAGAAGCCCACTTTTCACCAATGGTATTAGAACCCAACGTGGTAGGTGGTGAGCCTTCCGCCGCTATCCGGGTTGACTTTAATTAAATAATCGCCATATACATGTTCCCAGCTTTAGCTTACACAGGCCATAAATATTGTTAAAATAGTGTTATTTAATTCAATTCCAATCTGTATCACGGCGGTCAGGTTAGATGACTGTATGGGAATAACATTTAAGTAGAACCGATAAGGCAAGTGTTAAGTGTCATACATTTTAAAGTTTCTTCAATTAGACCAGTACGAGTATGTCTACCATGGGGTTACACCAATGACAGCCGCTAGCGTTCGCATCGTCCACGTTGACGTTTTTGTATGGGATTTCGGTACAGCGCCCTTAGTGATTAGAAATAACACCTCAAATGGCATCCTAATTGCTAAAGTCAACTATCGTAGTATACGCGACGGAAACTAATTCAAACTCAAAACTCAAATAACTTTATTCAAATAGACTGTATCAGTACTTTCAAATCGTCAAATTAACAGCAAAATATACTTAATAATAGACATAAATACCATAATAATATGGATATGTAAATAAACAGTATACAGACATAATGCGACTCTACCACCGCGTCGGAGTTGTTTCTTGCTGAGAAGACCCGGCGAGAAACTCAGCAGTTACTCTTGTAAACTTGTTTTGGGTTTATACCAGGCGTTAGTAAAGTAAACTTAAAAGAATATAAAACAAAGAGAGAAAAAAACAACCTTAAAAGCGAAATAAAACAAAAGTTCATTTAAACAATTAAAAAAAAATTTGTTAGTCAGTACGAGTATATACTAGGTACCTATTAACTATTACATTAAAACAATAGAGCTATTCAATGGTAGACATACTATTAGTTCTAGACCTTCTGAAATTTTCTTCGGAATGTTCTTAGCGCTCGGTTGCTGCTTGTCTGATGAGTGTGCGTCAAGGGGATTACTTCCGCGCACCTGCAAACTGTTCTCCTACAAGGAGTTTACGACGATGACAGTCGCTAACATGTGTTTTCAAGTTTTTTTATGGAATATGCGCCAGACAACACACCTCTTGTCATGGTCTCGAAGAAGGGATAAATATTCCTGTGTTACGAGGAACCAGACACGAGCTTCCAGCACACCCAGACCTAGGCCAATTTAGAAAAGATCGTTTCCTGAATTGACCTGACCGAGATCGAACCCGGGACACTACGGAATTCAAGGCGAGAAACCGTGCTAAAGCGTACTACGCCAATCGTGTCGTCAACGAATAGTAATGTAACCACGACGAACGACCTCCCGCTTTTTTTTTCTCATTGCGCTTCAAAATGGGACTCAAAAGGTAGGCAACGCCTCAGTGACCGCTTAACGTTGCAGGTGACCGATGGCGAAGCTAACTACTTTTCAACAAATGGACCAACACAGATACTCGTAAATATAACGTCAACCTTCCCGCAACTAACAATTTTGTCCTCCGTAAATTATTGTCATTCAAGAAAATTATTTCTAAACATTAAATAACAATAAATTGCCCTTCTCTCAGGCCTCAGGCTGCGTTTACACCATAGATGTGCGAGGATGCGTTGCGAGGAAGTAAACCAATAGAATCGCAAAGCTAGGTGAATGAAGTGATTCTATTGGTTCATAACAATCACATCCTCGCACATCTCCAGTGGAAGCGCGGCCTAACAACAAAACGTAAAAATCAAAGGAGAGCGTCGTGGCCTAGTGGTTCAGCACCCGAACTCAGATCGTGGATCGTGTGGTCCCGAGCTTAAATCTAGCCAGAACCAAAATCTTTGCGTCCATTGTTAAATATCCGACTTACTCTCCGGTGATTTTCATATCTTCCCAGCGAGAGTGAGTTTGAGCCGCCAACAAGAGAAATGGAAGATACCATCAAGAAGTACCAAGGTAAGAACATTCCTGTTATTCTAGGGTGCGACGCCAATGCACATCACGTGGTGTGGGGCAGCACGGACTGCAACAGGAAGGGGGAAGCACTCCTAGAGTACATTAGCGCATCCGGTCTGGAGTTATTAAACGTAGGTAACACACCAACGTTTGTCAACAGAGTGAGAAGTGAGGTGCTGGACATCACCATCGCATTAGAAACGATCAGCCGACAAATTAGAAACTGGAAGGTAGACGAGAATGATTCCATGTCAGATCATAGACGTATAACCTTCAGCATAGACTGCAGCATCGACAGGATCCGAGTGAGAAACGCAAAAAAGACAGACTGGTCTACTTTCGAAAACCACATCAAACAGTGGACACCTGGAAGTCACGACTTACACAAGCACGAAACGGAGATAGAAAAAGAGGCGACAAGACTAGATGAGGCCCTCAGGGAAGCCTATCACAAAGCATGTCCGCTCAGAGAAATCAAACTTGGCAAAGGATAACCATGGTGGACCAAGTCACTAGAGAAGTCCAGAAAGAGGACCCGACGTGCTCTCAGGGTGGCCCTCAAAAAGGGTGACGAAGAGAGCTGGCGTAAGTACAAAGACGAGCGAAACAAGTTCAAAGGCGAGAGCAGAAAAGAATGCAGGAACAGCTGGAGCGCGTTCTACGAAGGGATCGAAAAACACCCAGATGCCGCGAGGCTGGTCAAAACGCTATCCAAGGACAACACCTGCAAACTAGGAAGTATCAAGAAGGGGGAAGAACTGATAACTGACCCAAAAATGATACTTAAGACCATGATGGAAACTCATTTCCCAGACTGCGAGCACGACATAGACGAAGACATGCCAACCTCCTCAAACCCCACAGTGGTAAGGGCAGGCGAGGCCATCGCCATATCGGAAGAACAACTGGTATGGAGCATTTTCTCCTTCCAGCCACAAGGCGGCAGGCCCGGGTGAAATATTTCCAAAAATGCTGCAAGTAGCGTTAAAGTACATCAAGGAAGATCTCTTAAAACTGTTCAACAGCAGTATAAGAATGCAGTATATACCCAAGAAGTGGAGGGAAGTCAAGGTAGTTTTCCTACCGAAACCCGGCAAGGCCACATATCAGGAGGCGAAGGCCTTCAGATGTATTAGCCTATCCTCGTTTCTATTGAAGACAATGGAAAAGATCCTTGACAGAACTATCAGACCCCAGATAGAGAACAGTGGATCCCCGCTACATGAGAACCAACATGCATACATGGAGGGTAAGTCCACAAAAACAGCCCTCCACAACCCAGTTACTAGAGTACAAAGGTCTCTGAGCAACAAGGAATACGCACTGGGCTGCTTCTTCGACGTAGAAGGGGCATTCGACAAGGCCAGCCCTAAGTCGATAGAAGCCGCCTTAGACCGCGAAGGTATTCACAAAGATATATCAGGATGGGTGAAGAATATGCTTCAACAACGACTGATAAAGGCTGAGCTAGCAGGGGCTACACACACGGTCAGGGCGAAAAGAGGATTCCCGCAAGGGGGATGCCTATCCCCTCTACTATGGTGCATTCTAATATATGAACTAGTACACGAGATAAACAAGATACACATATACACACAGGTGTACTCTGATGATGGGGTATTGCTAGTAACGGGAAAGGTCCTCAGCGTCATGTGCAACATCATGAACAGAGGACTGAAAGCGGCGCTATCATGGTGCAGAAGTAAGGGACTCAACCTCAATCCCGAAAAGACGAAACTAGTCCTATTCACCAATAAACGTAAAATTGGTAGAAAAGAAATAGTGCAGATAGACAACTCCGAACTAGAAATGGTCAAGGAGATCAAATACCCAGGAGTTACGCTGGACAGCAAACTAACTTTTAAAGCACACATAAGCACCAGCTGCTCTAAGGCCAAAATGGCCATGATGCAATGTACTCGTAAGAGAGCCATAGGACGCACATGGGGAATCAAACCGGTGACTGTACTATGGATATACAAAGCAATAATCCTGCCACGAATCCTTCACGGATGGTATGGTGGCATAAGGCGGCACTAAGGACCAACAAACTAGAGCTAGACAAGGTCCAAAGACTAGTGGCACTGATGATCACAGGTGCAATGAGAACAACACCCACATCAGCGCTAAAGATCGTGCTCGGGCTGGATCCGCTAGACCTAGCGATCAAAGGAGAAGCGACCGAACAATGGTTCAAACTCAGGAGCACGAACCTCTGGATCGGTAACCACACGGACAGAGGGCATCTACGCATTGGAAGTGAAATCGAGAGCAACATGTCAATGATCTTTACCAACAACGACCTAACAAGGAAAGAAAAGATCTTTGACAAGAAATACAAAGTACATATAGGACAAAGAGATGAATGGAACATAGACACAAGCGGAACAGTTTGCTACACAGATGGCTCCAGAATTGAGTCACTGAAGCTATCTGGCGCAGGTGTGCACATAAGGTGCGAGGATGGCACAGTGTTAAACAGATCAATCTGCCTAGGCAGGTTCGCCAGCGTATTCCAAACAGAAATATACGCTATCATGGAATGCGCAGATATATTAGACAATCAGGACAGCGTCACCAAGGCCACTATCTACAGTGATAGCCAGGCAGCGCTGAAAGCGCTTAGCAAAGCAGAGACGACATAGGTAACTGTCAAAGAATGCAAAAAAGCTCTAGGGAAACTCGCAAACAAAATAGATATAGTGATTGCATGGGTCCCTGGATACGAGGGGAATGTCGGCAACGAGTTAGCAGACGAACTAGCCAGGGGTGGTGCGGCTGAAGGCTTAGTGGGTCCGGAACCCAGGCTGCCAATAGCACACAACATCACCAAGGGAGTAATCAAAAGGTTAACCACAGCAGCAACAAATAGACGATGGAACGCTGCAACAGGCATGCGACAGTCTAAAATGTTCATCAGCGGAATGGACACGAAGAAGACAGGTCATCTACTGAAGCTGTCAAGGAACAGTGTACGTATGGTCATAGAAATCGCCACAGGGCACTCTAGACTAAACAGGCACCTAACAGTAATAGGCATCAAAGACAACCCCACATGCATGGAGTGCATGGACAGCGAGGAAACGAGTTTCCACCTACTCGCCGAATGCCCGATGTACTCACACATACGGTGGGAACTCATGGGGTCAGACTCGTTAGATGAAGAAGATCTGAAAGAACTGACGGTGGACCAGATAGTAAGATTCTGCAAAGCAACAGGAAGATTCGACGGGACGCCGTGAAAATGGGATAACCTAAAGACCCCCTGCAAGGGGGCCGGGGAAATGGGTGAAATGGCCCATAACCAGCGGACCGATCACCCGGCCCACTGCCAGCGTCCCCAGTCGAAATAATAATAAATAATAATAATACTCTCCGGTGATGGAAAACATCGATAAAAAACCAAATCAATCCGGATAACGGCGGAAGGCTCACCACCTACCACGTTGGATTCTAAACCATTGGTGAAAAGTGGGCTTCTGATTGTTTCGTTCACCATGACGGCACAGTCACTTGCCTCTGACTACCCCGTTTGGGATAAAGTCGTGATGGTATGTTATGTTATGTTGTTAAACATGAAAAAAGAGTTAACAGATTGAGTTTATCAGATCGAGTTGAATTGGGCAAATTGGTCTCACGCCATGCCGATGTGATCAGCTCGTTTCATCGGACTCCACGAACCGTCTAATTTCCGTCACATCCACTCTATAGGAGTAGGGGTAACCGTTTGCCCATAACCCATCTAAAGCGTGTTACAGTAACAAAATGATTGGCAATCAATCCTCTATTCAGTGAAGTAGTTATTGCTTTTTTGCGAGTTCATTCGGACCCGAAAAGTAAAAGTAAAGAGTACATTAAGTTTGACAAGTTTAGTTCCCAATCCTGAGTTAGCAGTCGAGGAAAGTCATTAAAGCTTTAATTCATTGTTTTTAATTCTGTATTCTGTATTCTTACAATCGTGGGATGAAACACGCTGACCCAAACACAGTGGAAATGCAGAATAATATTATTATTTAAAATAACGCCGCAGACGTCGGATCCACCGGCTCAGCGGAGACACCTTATTTCCCTGCTGTCCACAACTGTACACATTCCGTTGTCCGAAGTAAAATACAAACCTCTACGTACCTAGGTCCTTATTCACGAGCGCATCAGGTTGCCATTAAGTATCATAGTTGTTAAATTATTTGTGAAAATAATAGAGTTTTATGTGTGGGCACCCCATACAGCTAGCATAAGGCTGCTCGCCCACGTCCGATAATCGGTGACCGATTTTTTGTAGGAGAAAAATAGAACGTACTGATAGCAATGGAGCAACGCACACGTCCTACAAAAAGTAGGTCAGAAATAAAGTGAAATACAAAATCGGCCCGATTATCGGTCCCACAAAAAGTCGGACGTGAGTGTGCACCCTAAGAACAAATTAGCAATCGTTTTGTGAAGCTTGACCTGAACTGGACCTCCGCGTTGGAGAAGTTGACAAAAATGAAATATAAAATTCACAAAACCTTCCACAGTTTTTTTTCACGCTATTTTAACAATTTTTCATGTATTTTTACTGTTGTTTCAAAATGTGTTTATGTATGTCCTGTTGGTGTGCCTTTTCCATAAATAAATTAAATAATAACGACGACAGAAGAAGTCATATTTGAAAAAAATAACAGAAATACTGCTAAATATATTATCACAAACGTGGCAAAATGCTTGCAAACTTCAGCAAATAAGCTGTAAAAATGGCTTTACTTAGCCGAAACTACCCGTTACGTTATGCAACTAGTTGCGTCACGTACGTCAAATCAGACGTAGCACCCAATTTACTTGCTGTCCGCTTGTACACCGTTTTACGTTGTCCTCAAAGGTACAGACGCAAACAAACGAGGAAGGCTGGTGCTAAATGCTAATGTCATGTATTCAGGACTTGAATAGGGAATCGAGCTAACGGTGAATACTTACGATGTCGTTCTTTGCTGGGTGTACTCTGCAAGAAGTTGCGAAAACCTAAAATAGGTTCCATAAACTAATTTTTCATTTACTGGACTAGAGCATGAGTTAAGTGGGCCTCAAATTTTTCAGAAGCACGCATGCGCACATTAAAACTTTTTAAAATTCGCTATTAAGATTTTCAATCAGGATTTCAATTTTAAATAATTTATGATAGGTCTTTCATAAAATATCTAATTAATGAAATGACCAAAAAATGTAATTCATTGAGCAAAATAAGTGTTTAGTTTCAAAAACAGGGCTTTATAATTATAATAACTAAACTATAAATGTACTCGTATATAAATATATAAATTTAATATAACTCTCCCATTCGTGTTTCCGTGCGACGTTTCCAAATAAAATAAAATCAACCAATTAAAGTACCTACCATATCTTTCTCCAGGTATCTTCGTAGGAGAAAACCTAAATTCGGCAAAAAAATAGTTTCCACTAAAGCGGTCTCTATTGTAAGATAAGCAGAAACTAGTGAGTGCAGAATCACGTTCCAATATGAAATTAAATATTTTCTTACACTGAACTAGAAAACAATTTCTGAAGAACAATTTAAAGCATTTAAAAAGGTAGGTGGAAACGCCAAGAAATTCTTTCTATCGATTCAGATTTAATGGAGCTACGAGTACTAAGGTAAAAGCTCTTATTACAGAGGCAAATGGCAACATTTGAAAGTGAGAAAGGAAAATAAGCTTTTACAAATAACATAAAGAATGAAAAAAAATTGTTTCGACAAAAAGATAGATTATATTTTACATTGCTTCTGACACTGTATGTTTCTGAAGTGATTAAATACATAAAAATATATATTTAAGTGCTCAGGTCGATTTTCCCTATAACGGAGGTATAACTAAGGTTCGAGCTTATTACGGCGGTAGTCGGCTCCTTCAACAGAGGGTCAGAATCAGAACGTTAAATGTACTGGGGTTCCTTACATTAACATTATACTACTGGTTTGTTTTATGTTTAGGTTCTGAACTATTTTTCCTATTAGATCGGGAACTACAGTAATGAAACCTTGGCACTAAATTTCACAGAATATAAATGTCACACTTATAGGATTTTTTAAGTTTATAGTTTATTATTATAAAAACAAATCGTCGTCTATTTTTTATTTTACTCTTAGTGATTTGGCAACTCCAATAGCATAGTTCTGTCATGTTTTTTTTAACCCCCGTGAGTTCCATAGTTACAATAAACCCGTCAAACACTAACCGTTGGCTTTTCACTATTTATTTTCACAGTCTCTCTCTACTTACGTTTACTTCTACTTTGTACGTTTTTGGTTTCAGAATTATCAAAAGAACAAAAATTGAAGTTTATTTTCTTATTTTAAGCCTACGTAACAATTTTTACTGAACCCTAAAATACGAATTACTGTAAACATTTTAGGTCCGTAATAGGTTCTATGAAGTTCCTTTTATGGAGGTTTGTACTCGCAATCACAGTTTTCACTTTTAAATAGGATTTCTGGAGGATAAAACCACACCACAGATAAGGTTTTAAGTTGGTTTAATTAAACATAATTTCAACTAAACTCTTAAACAAATGAATAACTTATTATATTGAAAGTTATGGGCAAATACTTCTGACGCTCTATTTCCCTAATACGGATGATACTAAGGTATTAGGATTGATCGTTAACATTTGTTTCCTATTACTGCTTTATTTTGTTTTTCTTGGGTATAAAATATTCTATTACAAATATGAAAAAGCACTAAATGTATGGTAATAACAACAATAAAACTCTCATATAAATAACATACTGATGAAATTGAACAGTATATTCCTATGAAAAACTCAATTATATTAATATGAGTGTACTTACCTGAGTCGCTACGCTTTTATATTGGAACGTCCTTTCACATCGCCGCCGTGGCAGAGACTGACTTATTCTGAAGAGTACGTCTACGTTATATTCGCTAATGTCAGATATGTAATAAAGCAAAAGACTTCGAACTAGTAAATTCCATTTTCGTGTACCTAAACTAATTTCAATGAGAATAAATCATGTAAACAAAACTACCACCGTAATTGGAGTCGATTTTGGTTACCGCCGTAATAGGAGGTTTAACCTTATTCGCTATAACTTTGGGTGTCCTAGAACTGCTGTTGAATGATCCAATATTGAAGTTTTTCATTAAGATGGACAGACAATATTTCAGTTTCAGATGGATTACCTTTTTAACATGGGCATACGTGTTGCGTTTGAAGTTAAATATTAATGCCAACAGCTGTTTTAGCCCTTATTGTGCCTTCATCAATTACATTCCATGACGAACAATGAACTAAATCTATTGCTGTAATGTACTAGTAAGTTTAATTTTTTTCTTTTGTTTTAATCTTGAGCTTTATAAATGAGTTCTGTTTTAATGTTTTCTTTATGTGGGAGAAAATAAATAAATTTATATCAAATAAATGTATATTAAATTTTTATTAACAATTTAAGTTTGTTCTGTGTGTGTAGTAGCTACGAGTATAAATAATTATATTTAAGGTGTGTTCTTGAAAATCTAAGCATGTATTTAATTTATGCCACACCACCACATAATACACGCCCCGGGTTTGTATTAATTTGAATATTAAAAAACTTAAAATCTATTTTAGCTACTTTCTTTTTTTTTGATAGCAAATTTTCAAAAATAATATTTAACAAAAAAACGAGTTTCAAATAACAACAATTACATTATAACAACGAAAACAAACCTTTATTAGTTCGAGCACGTTTAATTGGGCCGCCAAACATCAAGCCACAGAATGAAAGTCGCCATAGAAATACCATCAAGTCGTTTTAATGATCTTTATAACGCTGTGGGTACAATAGGAGGGAAGTAATCATAAAAATTATCTGTAAATACTGAAGTGACTTTAAGTTATCTGACTTCAGCCATACAAATCCTGTTCTACGTGAATAGTCAAGATTTTAATCTAAGCATTGTGTAATATTACAGTCCATAGATCGCTTTAGGAGGCATGTGAAACCAACACAACTAGCATCTGCGAGATTGTTTTACAATACGAGTATAAGTGATTGCTAAATTTAGTTTAACATTTTTTGTAACATTTTATGTGTCTTAACCATAAACTATCCTGAAAAAAAGAGATGTGGTCTGGGGGCTATATTTCACCGGAACACCATGGCGGCGCAACCAGTCGCCGCTACCAACAAAATATATACAGCTCTATAGAACTCGCGTGGTGTTCGTTTGGTTGCGCAACCAATTTGGCAATTTGTATAAATTTTGTTGGTAACTGCGAGTGATTGCGCTGTTATGGTGTCTCGGTGAAACATAGCCCTAAGAGGATGCGAGCTTGGCCAGAAGTAGCCTTTTAGCCCTCGGCCTATTGGCGAAATGGTAGTGATCCTGCCTCTAGCGGCGAAAGTTTTGGGTTCGAGCACGCCCAGAAGTGTAGTTATTCGCCCATGAACTAACCTTATAGTTAATGTGAGTGACAAATAATATGCAGTGGTGAGATCTACATTTATACTCATGATTTTCAATATCCTCCGTGATCAGGTTCCGAACATGTCACATTTGAATTTAATATTTTATTTCCTTGGGTGGTGTGCCCGCAACCTTATAGCCCCATCAATATCATCCCCATTTCCAGAAGCAAAATATTCAATTTGCTTCCGGGCAGACGAAACGGCCACGGTGCGAACTTCGTCACGCTTCGCTATAGATACGGACACAATTAAAACTTGCTTCATTTGCCGATACATACCGAAGTTAACGGATCATTCCGGCAAAATTGAAATTATAAACGGACTGGAAAATATAATACCTTACTCAAACTCAAACTCAAAAATCTTTATTTAAATAGACTTAATCAGTACTTTTAAATAGTCAAAAATTATACTAAATGATAATATATGAATACTATAATAATATATAAATAAACAGTATACAAACATAATGCGACTCTACCACCGCGTGGGAGAAGTTACAAGTTACAACAAAGGTTTTGTGTACGTCTACCACGAGTTGCCACTTTAAATTTACATTATCGTTCGCGCAAACAATTGTATTCGGATTTGACACGACATGACATGCCATGACAAAGTCAAATCCCACTACAATATTTTACGCGAACGATAGCGTAAATTTGAAGTGGCAACTCGTGGTAGACGTACACAAAACCCTTGTTGTAACTTATGATGATGAATTACTGTTTTGCGTTTTGGCGACTTCTAAAGATAAGTAAGTAAATAAATATTATTTTTTGTACACAAATAACAATAACTTGAAGACAAAAAACATACATTGCACAACTTGGGCGGCTTTATCGCTAAATAGCGATCTCGTCCAAGCAACCCACAGGCAAAGGAAAATTGTCAAGAAGGGCAATTAAGTAAGTTTTTTTAATTTTTGCGTTTGGCCTCAGTCTCGCCTGGTGGCACGAGGCCGATGGTGGTACACGCTTACCCAGAAAATGCCTATTCACTCTGGCCTTGAAGATACTAAGGCTGTAAGTATCTGGAAACACAGATGCAGAGAGAGCGTTCCACTCCCTATCGGTGTGTACCAGAAAGACGCAGCAAACCGTTGCGTACGCATTGTTGGAAAGTCAACCACATGGGGGTGGAAGCCCTCCTGGCGTCTAGTGGTCCGGTGCGGTGGTAGAAAGAAATACGTCATTTACGTACATAGCAATCAGCTATAATGTTCAGTTAGTTACAGTTCAACCAAAAATGACCAGGAAATAAAAAGATATTCAAAGTTAATTGCTAATTTTTGTATCATAAGCAAGTATACGCTCGTTTAAAACACAAATCGATTTGATTAGACGATATTTATGAACGTATAAAAACTGTTAGCCGAATAATACAGTACAAACAAGCTACACGAAAACATTTTACTAATAACAAAATGTTTATTCGGGATTTAGTTTATCATATAAAACGGTTTTCATGTATTCGAATGTATTCATGCATGAAGTATTTATTGAATAGCTACGCTATCCTGTTTGTTCGATAAGAAAGAGAGTAAACAATGTTTTTCAATTTACGAGATAGAAAACATCTTTGAAACTCAACGTCTTAATATCGTTGAAGATTGGGGAAAAGTTGAGTCAAAACATCTAATAAAAAATACTTAGCGTCTCGTCAGCATGATTTATGAAGCTTAAATTTTAATACGCTATACAGAGTATAACTAAATTTAAGACACGTTTTTTCATACAAAAAGTTATTAAAAAAAGGCGTAGTTATGTTAGAAAGTTAAGTTGGAGAACCAGCTATGCAATTATTTATGACACCTTAACGAGAGGTCGCTGAGTGAGTAGTTAAGTCAAAAAGATATATAACCAATGCATATACAGAGACATAGAGTCAATAACAGAGATCCTCTACTTTGAATTTAAATGCGGTGTAATAAATACAGGGACGTACGGGTGTAGTAATATTACTACATCCTAGGAACCTTACAATGAGATTACGTCGCGTAAACTACAGCCGCTAGCGACTATCGTTACAGTCAACTCATGGGACGGGTACAGTAAAGTCAATAAGGGTGCGTTTCCACGACAGATGTGCGAGGATGCGTTGTGAGGAATGTGTGTGGATTGAACCAATAGAATTGTTTCATTCACCTAGCTTCGCGATTCTATTGGTTCCATTCCTCGCAACGCATCCTCGCACATCTCTGGTGGAAAAGCACCCTGAGCCTGGCTACGGTTTAATCCTCACATGATTAAAATACATTCACGTTGCGAGCTTAATTCATGGAGGATTACACCTTGATTGATTACACCTCCCTATTGGTCAAAAACTGTCCAAGTATCAAATTCGCCATACTGTGCAGTAGCAGAGCGTTGAGTTCCTAATGTTATATTTTCGCATAATATGTATTGCCTCGGGGTAGGCTTGCATACGATAACAAACCCCTTCAAGAGAATAGTTTTTATTTATAAATGTTCATCTGTAGAGCAAGAATCTCCACTTTCGCCATTATTGCCGATCTAAGGCCATTGCGGGGCAACCAGTTGAAGATGAGCCTAGCCCACCCAGCCATCGTATTTACGCCTAAATATTTTATTTTGAAGAGTTTTTAAGTGTGTATAGAAGTATAATAATGTGTCTTTGCGAAAATCGCACAGATATGTGGTACTCGTAGCTCGCCAATTAAAATTGTAATAATGCATCCATTAGCAACAGCTTATTTCAATTCAGTACAGCTAAAATCTATTTTTCAGATGTTTTCATTAGCGCATATAGCAGAAAATCTTCATTATTCAACTGATTTATCATTTTGTATAGAAACACAACGCTTGTGTTTACGTTTGTATGTGCAGCTATCGAGCAGCAATTATTCAGAATCTACTGTTGCTTAGAGCTCTTGTACATAAGTGCACAACCACAATCATTTTCAGATATTTTAAAATAATTATATAACAGCTTACTATCGGCTATAGAAACCGGAGATATACGAGCAAACTTTCAGGCCTAATTGTCAAGTCACGTAACGGATACATGTCAGACTGTCTTCGAAGTGACAATTTGGGCATCTCTTAACTTTGTTGCAATCGGTCATAAGTTCCCTGTTAGCAAGCTGGTCTACGCAGTACTTTTAACCTTGAACTTTTGCGCTGTTTGTTATACTTACTTATCCCGCCTGCTATATTAAATAATTTCACACGCGAAGGAAATTATTTCAGGAATGTTTTCACATTTTTACGTCATACGTTGTCTTTATTTTTGTTATTCGTGTGTTTGCGTATTTAAGCTACGTGGTTTGACTATCTTGTCAGTAGCTGGCTACTCTTTTCAACCGTTAGGTAGGTTGCAGACTAACGTTTTGTATGCGCGTATAACCTCGTTTTTGGAACCGCGTGTAGGCGCGTACAGACACGCCTTTTACCCCACGCGTAACCCGTACGAGCGTTGACGAGCTCATAAGCTAGTATAATCACCACTACCAGTTCAAGTGAACAAGGGGCAAGAAGCCCGTGTACGCGAGTATGGTTTTTTGAAGCGCGAAATGTAGCGGACGTGTAAGAGCGTATGCCAAAGCGTTATTAAAAAAAAAACTTCTCTGAAACCGCTCTTACTGTGACTGTATTTAAAATATTTCAACCACATTCTCAACACATTAACAGGCTCGTTCTAATGATCTATATTCTTTCGTGTGAAAAACTGTTCTGTTTGCTATAATGATGTGAATATTTACTGCACTACGTATTTATTCATAAAAATGGAAACTGGGCTCAGTGCAAGCGCTGCTAGATGCTAGCTGGATGAACTTGGAGTCAAATATTACAGAGGGCCTATAATAGCCATTGGCTAGTAGCCAAGAGACATCCGCCACATGAGTTTCTACGTGTAGAAGGCTGCACTCGCTTAATAAGCTCAGGGTCCTTCACATAAATCTTAAAGTTCTAATGTGTGACTGTTGGTTTGCTCTTAGATTAAAAAAAAAGAGTGCAAATAATCTGGTCTTGTCATTGTTAAATATTAACCTCCTCTTGCGTTTTCCAAGGCTGTTGCTCAAAGCAAAAGTTTGTTTTACAAAAGTCTCTTGCCTAGTGCTTCTTGCAGGTACGAAAAAGTTAAAGAGTAGTACTCACTGGTGATCCACGGTGAGCGCGCGTCGAGGGGGCGCCACGAGCGCCACCGGCCACGCGGCCTGCACTAATGACTCCCTCACAAATTGCTCCCAAGACGGCGACGTCCCTGCAACGAGAGGTACTGATGAGTTGCTTTCGAGTGGTGACGTCATACGTACCATCGTCACGTCACGTCAGGCTTATACGGAAAACTATGCGTGAAAGTAGGTACTGCCCTTATTTTTACATAGGTTTGTTATGCCGATGTTCTGCATGGTTACGATTTAGGGACGATGCGATATTACGACTTCTTTCAAATGAAATTCAACGTACAAAACCGCTGACAAACCAAACAGTAGTACTTCTCGACCTCGTTGGCCCAAACGGCCTAGAGACTGTACTTTCACAGAAATAGGTGTTTTGCATAATTCGGATCTTGGGGCTTGTATCATGCGATATTTTAACTTAATTTGGATACAATTCAAGTAACTGCACAACATGTGCACAGAAGTTAACTATTGCTTTACCGAAATAACTGACAAGTCAAGATATCGCTTTTTGACAGTATGTACATTATTATTAAACTTTTTGGAAACAAGAAAGTTTGATAATAATAAGACAACAGCCAAATACTTCGTAGGAGCAGTTAAAAATGAAAAAAATAAAGATTCAAGTATACGTCTGGTATAAGCTGAGCTCTGATCACTACGTCCAGTAGACACAAATTGCTCCCTAGACGACGACGTCCTTGCAACGAGAGCTTCTGATGAGTGGCTTTCGAGTGCTGACGTCATAAGAGACATCGTCACGTCACGTCAGCTTATACGGCCCAGTAGCTGTTTTTTAACAATAGCAGTGTTTTGCATACTTAGTTAGAATCTGAAGGCTGTTCGATGCGATGTTATGGCCTAATTCAAATGACATTCAAGTATCAACATTCGCAGAAAAGAAATCTTTTCAAATAAAAACAATTTAATTTTATAATATGATAAAAATGTTCTTCTTCTTCTTCTTTAGCCATTTTCAACCGCTAAGGTGTAGGCCTCCTTCAGTATATACTCGTATATCTTTTACGGTTTTCAGCAGCTGCCAACCACTTTGTACCCGCGAGTCTTTTTATGTCGTCACACCAACGCATCTGCGGTCTTCCACGTGAACGCTTCTCGCCCCACGGCCTCCATTCCTGACTGGCCTGTTGGCGCAATGGCAGCGATCCTGCCTTTAGCGCCGGAGGTCGTGGATTCGATCCCCACCCATAACAAATATTTGTGTGACGAACATTTGTATTTGTTGTGTGTGTTATTATCTATTTCAGTATGTATTTAGAAATATTTAAGTATGTTTATCAGTCTCTGACGCCCATATTACAAGCTCTGCTTAGTTTGGGGTCAGATGATCTTGGTGTGAATTGTCCCAGATATTTATTTATTATTCCACCACCACCTTGCACTAAGAGCCTTGCTTACGGGAGACATGGCCAGCTCACTCCCATTTCAATTTCGCAACCCGTTTAGTAACGTCGCTCACTTTACTACGCTCTACCCACTCATGCTCCGTATGCCGTAATCACTATATAGCTCTTTATACCGTCATCATCATCAGCCTATCACAGTCTCCAATTCGCTCTATCGTGCCCTATCCTAGCCAAAGAGCTATGTTCGGTGTTTCTCTGAAGGATAAGGCACGGAGCGCCACAGCTCGCTCAGTTGAAGCCGCTTTGAATTAGTGTGTTAGGCGCACTTCTGGTTTCCACGTCAAGGCTCCGTAAGTCATGACGAGTAGGACACATTGTTCAAAAACATTCGTTTTCGGGCATTGTAGTAGGGACGACGACAAGACCCGACGGAGTTTTCTGAAAACTGCTCATTCGAATGACATAAAATGGAAATGTTATTTGCTATAGTTTAACACCGGTATTTCCAGTCTAGGCAAGTTTTCGAGGTTCGCTTTATAATTAATTGGTTCTAAATATCGGCTCAACAACATTGGTTTGGTCTAACAATAATATGCACATACTAGCTTTCGTGCGCCGCTTTACACGCTAAGTGGCATTCACACGGTCGAGTGATCCTTGACCTACTCCTGCTCCAAGTGCGTGCCCCGTATGGCCAATTTCAACGTAATTGAGTTTTGGCTTAAAACTCAATAGCCTTCGAACACCCCACCCAAATTCATATCGAACAAAAGCTTAAGAATAAATAATACGAAATAGTACAGTCAAAATTCGTTTGTACTTGTCAATATTAAGAAAGGTGTGAATTGTCCCAGATATTTATTTATTTAATATTAAGAAAGATGACTTCTTTCCTTCTTTCCGTATTCATGTTACGTGCAATTATCAAAAAAAAATACCAAGCTTTTTTTCTGGAACATCTACTAATTTATAACCTTTTATAAATATAGCTAGCATTTAATGTTTCACTAATATTTAGCGGGCCAACGCCATTTTCACTCTGAAAATCAAAACAACAATAAAAAATACCTACGAGACATCAGTCTAGAATTTTACTCCCCAATATAAGATTGTAATTGTTTAAGCGCAGTCCCTATTGCATGGCTATTAAAATGTATAATAAGTTGCCACAAGTTCTTAAGTTTAAGAAGCAACTGCATGCCTGGCTTTTGATTCAATGTTTTTATTCAATTCAAGAATATTTTGACGACCAATAAATTCGTAATCTGATTGTATAGTTATTTTCATGTTTGTTTGTATTTAAAATGTATAATGTATTTAATTAATAGATTTATTGACATAGTAACTGCAAATTAATATTTGATTTATTGACATAGTAACTGCAAATTAATATTCGATTTATTGACATAGTAACTGCAAATTAATATTTTAATGACATACATACTGTGATTTATTTGTTCTGCTTTGTCATTGTATGGTGAGTTTCATAAACCATTTTCAATTAGCATGTATTGTAACAGTATTTACACGACAATAAGTCAACATGAGGACTTAAACAAAATTTCCATCCATGTATCACCATGCTATAGCAAATAAATAATTATCTTATCTTATCTTAACATAGCTGAAAGCTGTTAATTTTAAAATTTGTTTCTACGGTATTTTGAACGCTACTTACAAATAGTATATACACACTGCTGCTTATTTGAGTATCGAACGGCACTTTGGCTGAACTTTCGGTAAGCGTCTCTCCCTACACGTCGTTCTAATCCAGTATTCCACACACAGGGCCAGAGGAAACTAAATTTTGTGCAACAAAGAGGGGATGTTGCCTTGTTGGGATTTCCGGACACTGTTGTCTTTGACCCGGAAGGGGATAGATGATGAATAGGCAATGTGGAACGGTCAAAGGAAAATGCGTAAACAAATCTTTAGAAACTGAGTATGACTGCATACACAGCAGTACGCTGTAGCGCGGTGTCTTGAATATTTCAATAATTGTTCCATAAGGTCGGCTCAATTTGGAAAATGAACTTTTATAAATTGGCTCGGGTCTGGGTGTGCTGGAAGACGCTCCTGGCCTAAATCCTTGTCTGGTACGTGATAACACAAGGATATTTATCAAAAAAACAATCAATTTTTAACTTTATAATATTAGTATTGATAAGTATTTCAAAATCATTGTCATTGTCTACACCACTAGGCCATCTTGATTAGCTATGGTAGAATCGGGATTTATGAAAGTGTGGCTGTTCAATATTTATTCGAATTTATGTTAATCGTGTTCCTAAACATAATAAATTATCCAAACACGTTATGCGTGAACGTATTAACGTAGAACATTCGTAACGTAAGTACGTATTTTTCACGTAACAATTTTATTTGCAAGCGTTCGTATAGTGCGATATACCCAAAGTTTTATTGCAACCATTAACTTTATTTAGTGATGCTGGTTGATATTGCGCTTATAGTGGTACCACTATGTGACAAATATTTGGATCAGTTCTACGTATATACCTTAGTATGAATATACACAAACGTGTGCGTACTTACGAGTATATCAGTTTCACCAAAATAGGTCTTCTTAGTTTCGGCCCTAACGAATCTAAATATGCGTCAGACAACACACCACTTTTGTCATGGTCTCGAAATTAGTGTAAATATCCTTGTGTTACGAGGGACCAGACCAGGATTCCAGGAGCGCGTCTGTACACCTAGATCCGAGCCAATTTTATAGGTATGGAAATCATTCCCATGTTAGATGTCCTAACTTAATTTATTTATTTTGAGAGTATGATACCTACTCATAAAACGGATAAAATTAAAAGCAACATGTTTTTCCAGCTTGCATAGAATCACGTAAACGAGCGTGAAGCCACGCAAGCCTGAGGGAATCGTTTGACAGGGCTCTTCAAATTCTGTGGCTCTTCCCTTTTGAATATCGAACGCAGATGTTGAGTGAACGAAGTTACGGCTCTTTTTTACATTCCGTTTTTACAAATTTATTTTTGCTCATTGAAACATTTACCACTCTTGTCAGCTCCATATTTGATAAAGTTTGAATTAAGTTTTGCGATATTGTTTGCTATTTCAATAATAGGAGACATACGTCATAATCTAGACACGTCAATCGAAGCTGAGCAGTCCTTACATGTGAAGCTGTCCCATTTATTTCAATTGACATGTGACAGAGCAGCATCCATTTAAGGTGTGCTCAACTTTTGATTTGCGTTAGGATACCGGAGTTGGTCTATAATTCACTATAATGTAAATGGGTTTGCGAAGCACGAGATATACCTCTCGTGACACACGCGACCATAGGCTGCAGTCAACGCTTACCATGAGGTTGAGTTCTTATTTGCTACCGAAGTTGCCCCTGCCGCTGCCGCTCTAAGAACTTCTTCACGTCTTCAGGCCATAATCAGACTTTGTAAATTATTATTGCAGTTACCTTCCCATAGGAAGTTCTCGAACTTGTTGAAGGGTAGGTACTTCAAACACAACCTAATTTGTCATAAACAAGTGTGAATTTTCAGAGGCATGGTCCAAAACTTTGTAATAACAAAGTGTAATAACCACAGCTTTAAACAAAATGTGTGAACTAAGTTGGTTTTCGTACTACAACTTCCACTTTTTACTTAAGCGGCCGCTGGGTGAGAACTTTCATAATTTATATTAATTTCCCTCGAGCTTTTACACACAATATATGACCGCATAATCATAAACCTTTTAAACATGACATGTACACTTTTGCCTTCCAAGAAACAAGCGCTTTAGCTTCGGCTTTGGGCCATAAAAAACATCTTCTTATTTTATTACACAGGTTAACTTTATTTAATGATTGAAAACACTGAACTTGACTTACGAATTGACAGTTAGTTACCTTCAATTAGAAATGCTTTTTTTATTTTAATATTGCCATTGTTTTTATTGCCAGTGTAATTAATTGTATAATATTGGGGCTGTTTAGGTACAAAAGGGTCGTAAGGGGAAAATGCGTATATTCTTCACCTGGTTATAGTGGTAGTGGTTGGAGGGCTGAAGGACAGTGATGCCAACACAAAATAATCAACCATTAAAATACCTACACAATAAGGTTGTGCCTGCGAACAGTTACAGCGGTACGAGCAAAAGTACAACAAAGTATTTTCTCACCCTAAAATGTGAAATATTCAGCCTGTATCAAAGTCAAAGCAATTATTTGCTTAAATGAGTAGGCACATATAGCAGGGTTATGATCTCGAACAGCCATTTACCATAAATTATTCATGCATAATTAGATTGGATCAGAAATTGATTAACATCTAACTCGGATTAGAAATTGTTATGTTATGGCTATTTTGGTAAAAAATACAACTAGGTTTGATTCTGAACTGACAAATAAAACAGAGAAATAATAAATTCTGAAGGCTTATTATGAGTTTACGCCGACGAAAGTCGTTAGCGTCTGTAGGAAAGTATACGTATGTGATTTCGGTACATCGCCTTTGGTGAATAGTAATGGAACAAAAATATTACATGCGAGTTGCTGTAGTTAACTATCGCAGTTTATCTGACGTAAACTCATGGATGACATCCTGGTAAATGCTCCTGGTATGTTAGGTTCACGCGCTTATAAGATCCTATTATCCATACAGATACTGACTCACCCCAACAGTTCGAGCGAACACGCCGATAAGCCCGTGTATGCGACTTTGGTTTTATGAAGCGCGAATGTCAAAGCGACCGTATTCACGCAAAAAAAAGGCTTGTCAGAAACCGCTCTTAATACAAATTAGTAGGTACTCGTAGCATATTTCTCTAAAGTTACCTAGTTTCAGACATACACTAAATTTTTTTGTTTTTGATATTTCTTCTGTTTTCTGTACGTCTGCCACGAGTTGCCACTTTAAATTTACGTTATCGAGCGCGTGAAAAAATGTATTGGGATTTGACATTGTCATGTCTGTCATGTCAAATCCCAATACATTTTTTGAGCGAACGGTAACATAAATTTAAAGTGGCAACTCGTGGTAGACGTAACTGTTATACTTACCACGATTTACAATGCTGATGAAGTTTTAATTAAATCACGTACGAGAGTATCAAAAATTTGTTTTTTTTTTGGACAGTTAGAAACTCAGCCCGGATCACATCCCTCGCAACTCGTAATTCCATCGGTCAGTCTATAAAACAACCAGTTAAATTTAATACACCAGTTAAATTTTAAACGTTATACGTTAACGGTCTTTTTACTTTTATGTGAGGTCTAAAATGAACAATAGGTTGAACACAGCATTATCGGATCTGGGTCCTTATTACAATCCCCAAGGTTCAAACGTATGGAAAAGTGTATACGTGCTCAGGGTGAATACTTCGAAAAGATCGATACTTGTAATAAATAAATAATAAATAAAATAATATCTGGGACCATTCACACCAAGATTATCTGACCCCAAAATATGTAGAGCTTGTACTATGGGTGTCAGAGACTGATAAACATACTTAAATATTTCTAAAGAAAGAATAATTTTTATTTTATAATTTTTGAGTATCTAATTTCTTTTGGCATGCCCCCTCGTATTTGACATCATCAGATCCTAAAAATAATTTAATATAGTCAAAAAATACTTTAAAAAGTGCCATTTTTATAAGTTTTAGTTTGTTTACATATTTACAATTCATTTTATGGGCCTTCAAACTTGGGTAGGAAAATCATTTCTTGAAAGTGTAAAGTAAAAAAAACTATACCATTCGATAATCTACCACGAAACCACCGAACAAATGTTTTTCAGAACGCAAAGAAATAGACCGCAAATAACGTCATTTGCCACCGGCAGTTTGTAGGTTATTTTAAAGTCACTTATAGATAAAAACTCGATTAATAAACTGATTTATAACCTTTATTATTGATAAGTAACTCAACCTCTGCCTCTTTCCCCTATGTTAAAATAGGTTTATAATACCACCCAAAGTTATATTGTCGCTGACGGGAAGATTTTCCTTGGCTATATAAACATTTTCAAAAGCGGAGAAGATTACTTAAGTGGTCTTAGCCCTAAGGCGTGACCAAAGTTTTAGAGGGTATTAACTTTTAGTAGATTAATCCTTTAGTGCGGCTGCACACCTAGCGATAGTCGCCGGCTTCGTTCCGTGTTTGTCGTCAGTGGCTGGGCCACAGCCACTAATGGATGCGCTTGGTCTGGCCTGTTGTTGGTGCAATGGCAGCGATCCTGCCTTCAGCACAAACATTTATATAACGAACGTTAATTGTGTTTGTTGTGTGTCTGGGTGCTATTTTATATTTAGGTATGTATTTAGAAATATTTAAGTATGTTTATAAGTCTTTGACACCGATAGTACAAGCTCTGCTTGGTTTGGGCATCTGGCATCTGAGTGTAAATTGTCCCAGATATATATTTAATTTATATATTTATTGGTAACCGCATCTTAGTCGCCACGATCAGTGGCCCATTGTGCGACAGCACTCAAAGGTCGATGACCTTGTTGAGGAGTCACCTCCACAGTCGACGAGTCCGCGTACCTATTGTCGAGTAAAGTCCACGATACGACGATTTTTCTGTTAGCGTATCGCTATGGAATCGCCGCATTACCGCGACAGTCGCTACCGAATCGTGCGCTACCGTGACGATTACTGTACAACACTATACAATGGTTTCGTTTATAAGAGGTAAGTGAGGTTACAAATACTGTACTCACTGTACACTGACCGCACACTCGCTGTGAAAGCGCAACTAAAAATTACGTATGCGGCGCGGAACCCCGGACAGATTGTTTAGAACAAACCGCCATTTCGACCACGCACACAGACACAGTGAGTTTACAGGCGATACCGGTGAGGGTCGGTTACGTGACTAGTTGCACTGTCTCGAGTGTTTTTGTTTTTGTCGAACTTGGTGCATTTTTCCATATGCTGAATTTTGTTTTTGGCGGATTCTGTCAAATAGATAATTAATTATAAAAATTCAGAGCGAATATAGTAGTAACCCTAGGTGGTCGGTCAGGCAAGTTTAGGTAATTATACTGAAAAAAGGCGAGAACGGTCCTTCTGTAAGATCTTTATTTTGTGGCGCAACTTATCACGACGGCTTCGAGGACGTTAATTTGTAGTGACAGGTCTGCGGCGATATTTTGATGTTTTGCTCGCTGTACCTATATATGAGGTTACTTTATAAACACCATCCATAGTTTTTCCTGATAATAGGCATCAATCGAAGACAGCTTTTTTTTTAAAAAAAGGGTACGTCTTTCTAACTTTTACATTATTATATTTTTTTGGAACAGATTATCCGGGCGGCCTGGTTATTTATTCAAAATTAAATTTCAACTTCTGAATAAAGCGGGGGCGGGGAGTTGAAGAGGCTGCGAGCCCGACGCCAGTACCAACGAAACTAGTATTTTTTTATACCTTTTAGTAGTTACAATAACATTAAAAACTCAACATTTTAGGACTGAAGGTTGTCAAACAGAAAAATACGTCTTTTACCATTTCCTCCATAGATCCTCATATTTCAATTTGGATGGTGTTTATAAAGTAGCCCTGTCAAATAATACATAGAATGAGTATAATATCGCGCCGCGATGTGGTTCCTCGTAGAGGTGACGCCTATGATAACGGCTATTGACTGCTGCCTAACCCTCGTTGCCAAGAGTATATTACGAGCAGTGTCTACAAAACCGTAAACTTTTATGGAATGATGCTATCTGCGAAATTTTCTTTACTACTGCTTTGCTGGTAATTACAGCAATCAAAATAAGTTACTGAAAAATAAGAAGTATTTTATAAGGTCTTTCTGGTCACTTTCTAACCTAACCGAACTCGTTCTACTTAGATATTAACGTTGTAGGTATTTTGTATGAGAGGAGACTTCTGCGTAATAAACCAACTTTATCTTTTACTTTATGATCATATATATAATAATATGAATAATTAGTTAAATTGATTTATAATTGTAATATTATATTAAATACCATATGTACCTAATAATTACTTATTATTATTATCAAAAAACTTCATTCACGAAAATGTGTACATATACCCGATAAGACTTGCAACTTTTCAGTAAAGTGAACAAGATCCTTCAAAAACTAACCCAACACGCCTGGGGTTATTTCTTATCGTCAGATAGTTGTAAACTCGATACCTACACTTAGGCTAAAAACTAACGTAGCGGTTTTCTACCGCGCCCGCCGCGGTTGGGTGGTTTTATACCCAACTCACGAGACCGGAGTTTTGAGCTTTGCCGATCGACTGCCGAGCGCGCGGCCGCAAACCGCCGCAGCTGCGGCTGCCGCGCGGGAATCGCGCCCGCCGCGGGAATTAAACGCGTCGTGAATTTTCTGCTTTCAAGTTTTACTTACAATTCTGCATTCTATCGGTAGAAGCTGCGGGCCCGCAACCGCGGCGGGCGCGGCAGTAAACCGCGCCGTCAGTTCTTAGCACTATACGCTGTCTCGAAGTGTAAATTATTTAACATACATACATACCATCACGACTTTATCCCAAGCGGGATAGTCAGAGGCAAGTGATTGTGCCATCATCGTGAACGAAACACTCACAAGCCCACTTTTCACCAGTGGTATTAGAACCCAACGTGGTAGGTGGTGAACCTTCCGCTGTTATCCGGGTTGATATGGTTTCATAACGCTGTTTTCCGTCACTGGAGAGTTAGTCGGGTATTTAACAATGAACACAAAGATCTCTGTTCTGGCCAGATTTGAACTCGGGACCACACGATCCCCGATCTGTACGTCTACCACGAGTTGCCAATTTAAATTTACATTACCGTTCGCGTAAAAAAATGTATTGGGATTTGACATAGTCATCTCATGTCATTTCAAAACCCAATACAATTTTTTACGCGAACGATAACGTGAATTTAAAGTGGCAACTCGTGGTAAACGTACTGAGTTCGGGTGCTGAACCACCAGGCCACGACGCTAAAAAAATAATAATATTTAAACAACACAATAATAGCTTTAATTTAGTACTTTAAAGCCTAACTAAGGCAATTACGTTTTTTCATGTTGGTGTCTGTATTAATAAAGTAGTATTTAGCGGTTTTGTTCCTGTGTATGTGGTTGGTTGGACTGTATGTATAACAGTATTCTTTACCATGTTAATTCCAGTTCCCTGATGCCTCAACAGGCCAGTAAAAAGTTGATATACTCGTACATTCACATAGGCCCACTGAAATTGTTATTACTCAAGATGTTTCTGCATCATTTGTATAATTTATCGACAGAAACAATTTCTCATTCGCGTTGAAAATGCGAATATAATATTTGCCCGCCAGCTCAATTCAATGTAAATTAAACACGGGTAGCATACAAGTTTGTACCTCCTTAAGTACAAAGTAAGCAATTTCGCCGAACAGAGAGCCCTTTTGGCAAACATGACGTACAGACAACCTCCTAAGTTTATAATTTTAAGTTATGTATGACAGAATTATGGGAATGGATACTTTTAAAATCTGTAACTTACACCATCTTTGCATTGATAAGACGAAAAATACGAAATGGAACAATACCTCTAGGACAGGGTTGTTTAATATGGGGTTTATGGTCTTGAAAATTGCTTTCGTGGGTTTGTGGCATCAGCAACAGTCGCACGAGCTGAACTTAACAAAAGTTATTGCCTGCATACGGCGAGGAAACGACTAACTATCGGCTATTCCCCCGCTCAAGGAACGTACAATAGATATATTATTCCGTGTACACAAAAGAGATGCAGATATAAATAGTTGATCGCTGATTGTTAACACTGCCCGGCAAGGACTCGCTCCACTAGTTCGTCGCTGAGCGACAAGAGCTATCAAAGATAATTCTCGCTTAGCGATACTTGCTCAGCGATCAGAACTTACGCCAAGAAACCAACCAGCGGCCATTTCTCTACAGTGCGGATCTGAAAGTACACGTATTTTTATTCATTATGAATATCAAACAATATTTATTTATTTTTTGCTTTTTTTTTTGCGCCAGACAACACACTTCTTGTCATGGTCTCGAAGTAGGGTTATCCCTTTATAAATATCCCTGTGTTACGAGGTACCAGACAAGGAATTAAGCCAGGGGCGTCTCCCAGCACACCCAGACCCAGGCCAATTTAGAAAAGATCATTTCCTGAATTGACCTGACCGGGGACACTACGGAATCAAAGGCGAGAAACCGTGCCACAGCGCACTACGCCATTCGTGTCGTCATTTGAATTATCATTGTTGTCTAGTTCAGACGACGAAGATGATGTGTCAATCGCCAGTCTCACTCGTACACTCGTTTAAAGCCCAGCGACAAGACTATCGGAACTACACACTCGCTTCACGCCGCTCGCCAACTCGTTTCTAATTCTAGATCGACTCACTTCTCGTTCATCCTCGGCGGTGGGACAACTGCCTAAGCTCCAAAAACTGAGTGATATTTTTTTTTTGTTCTTAATATTTGTGAGGTGGTCCACAATAACAAAAGGTGAAACCCGTGCTCTAGAAGATCCCTTTAAAATTTTTTGGCCAAATGTAGTTAAAAAATTTGGTATGATCCCGTCTGAATCCAGCTGATGCAAATGCCAAGCGCCTCTAGGGGTGGATTAGGCGCGCTTGCCTCACAGATGAGCTCGCTACGAACGAGTGAGTGAGATTGCAAGATTAGTTCTGCATTTTGAATTTAAATTAAACTACTCTTGAAGATACTCGTTATTTTTTCTAAGTAATTACATTGTCTTAACTCGATAAGCCAGGCCAGTTTTTAGATATTGGTCTGCATATGTGGTCAACCCTTAAAGTATATCACCATACTAATACTATTAAAGTAATTTATCTGCAATGTGTGACGACTTTACATAAAAATTATGTTGAAGCACATTCTAGCACAACGCTGCTTCTTGGGTATGGGAAGGGGGATGTCAAGTTTTTTTGTCAATATTTCTAAGACTTGACGTTTCATTTTTGAAATTTGAAATTGTACTAGTCACATGGAGGTTACAGATGTTATTTTACAATATAAGTACATTGCACACGTGACACCCCGTAGGGGCACAGCAAAAAAAAACAACAAAGAACGCCACACGCCTCTTAAAGATTAGCATTAACAATAAATAATATATAGTAGGTATACATTCATACTAAAATAAGTAATACAATTTTACTTGTCTTAAAAGAACTCATTTAGTGTGTAATAAGCCTTTTCTAGTAGGTAAGTTTTCAATCCAGGTGTGAATGAATTTAACTTTTTTATATCTCTAATATAATTTAGAATGCAGTTATAAATTTTAATAGACATTCAATGTGGTCCTGATCTGGCAATTTGGAGATGTTTACCTAACGGGAAAGGACAGTGCCCAAGTTCGCCTATGAACCAACAAACATTAGACATTTGTCATAATTCGGGCCATGATATAAGACATAATTATCACATAGTAGATTGTCACGGACACTTCTGATTTTTGATATCAAAATTAAAAATACTGAAAAGATTTATCGTCAAAAACTTTTTTTAATAACATTTATGTTGCTTCGTCTGTGCTCTCTGTTGTTTTGCCATCGCAACAATATTTTATTTTAAATATAATAATAATGAAATCCGTTTTTTAAGCTGAGTCGTAAGAATAAAATTATTAATATAAAAACAATAACTCAGCATTGCAAATTGAAAGCGAAAAATACGAGACAGATGCCGGTAATTTTTTTTTGCGTTGAAGTGTCAAGTCAACCAAACGTCATTAACTTCTTTTGTTTTGGCTTCACACAAAGCTGATTTAAGCTAATGTATAATGTGATTTAAAATAAAAAGTTGATTAAACATCTATCGCATTGACGGTAATGTATTGTTACTTATTTTTAAGAGCCTTTAGTAAGTTCACAACTACATTTTCTTGCACAATTATTTAAATATTGTTGCGATGGCTAAACAACAGAGGGCACAGACGAAGCAACATAATGGTATTAAAAAAATGATTTCGTTCGTGCGATAAATCTTATAAGTATTTTCAATTTTGATATCAAAAATCAGAAGTGTCCGTGACAATCTAATAAGTGATAATTATGTCTAATATCATGGCCAGAATTATGACAAGTGTCAAATGT
This sequence comes from Udea olivalis, assembly GCA_947369235.1. Lineage (NCBI taxonomy): Eukaryota > Metazoa > Arthropoda > Insecta > Lepidoptera > Crambidae > Udea > Udea olivalis. Next base: position 6,607,624 of record OX376342.1, read on the forward strand.
TTGTTGGTTCATAGGCCAACTTGGGCACTGTCCTTTAATAAATTGGGATAATTCTGAACATATCAGAAGCACCTTCTTATATGGATTACTATTTTAGGGCTCTGCTTTAGATATCGTTCAAACTTGCAGACTGGCAAAGATATTCTCGGAATTGAAATTAGTGAATTAACCCGTCAGTTGCAGTCTGAGAAGTGCTACGAGTATCACTGGAAATAGCACGACTCAGATGATCTGATGATGATGAGATGATGATCTCAGCAATGCGACTTGCTGGATTCAAATGAGGCATGTGACATTTAATACAAAATTATCTTTTAAAAAAAGATATTATTTTTTCAATAATAACAATCGCCTTCACAAACTAATTCGTGTAATAAATGTACTTGAAAAATATTTCAAATCATTCCTTTTATTTTGTTTATAATGTTATGTTTTATGGTTTACATTAAAATTATCACCAACTATTTTTAGATTCTCTCTCTCTCTCTCTCTCTCGGGGCTTCTTGCTCCAAATTTTGTATTCGTTTTTACTACCCTAATCCAAACTGAAAATCGTGTACAACATTACGTAACTTGCTACGAGCACTGGCAAATCTGAATTCGGCTCAGACAATGAGTGCTACAAATGTGTGTGATCATGCAAACTAGATTACCCAATTAACATAGTGGAAGTAGCGTAACTATGTTATGTGTGCCCCGTCTGTTGCTGTGTGCTTCGGCAGTGTTGTATATCTATAACAGAATATTATTCAGTTAAAATAAAAGAAAACCTACTATTTTATTCTGTCGTAATTTGATCACTCATGGACAATGCCGAATATATTATAACTAAATGTAGGAATAAATTATAAACAAAACTGTTGCAAAATGAAGGCACCGGCTTATTCGTCTGATGATTCTGTGTTTTATGGGAAAATTTAGACAAAAGTAATAAAGTACATAACTTTGTATGTATATCCCAGATATACCACGGTCTAGTAACTACGGGAAGAGTAGCTTTATGTATGTGTATTCGTATTTATAATAAGCTACCTAATGAATTAAAAATGCTCCCTATTAATTCATTTAATAGTAGGCTCCATAGATGGCTTAATGAGCAAAGTTTTTATGAGCTGAAAGATTTTTTCTCCCTTAAATTATAATGACATAATTTACTGATATTTTTGACAGAGTTCATATTACTGACATAGTACCTAATTCATAATTATAATTGATATTTATTCTGTAGCTTACTCAATGTTTGCATGCTACTTTTAAGTGGCAAAACATGAGAACATAAACATAATTGTAATAACCTTTTGCCGTGTTTTTCAGCAAATAAACGATTTCTATTTCTATTTCTATTTGTAATTAACCTATAAACTGTCCCACCACTAGGACATCATCAAGTCATGGGTATTGGCCTTACTTGCCTAATGCTAATTGATGTTCACAGACCCGGTTTATGTTTTGAAAAATCTGAAACACACCTTGCTGTCCTGGGATTTGAACTCAATTCGGATTGCCGGCCAAGCGCTCCCAACATTTGGTCCCAACATTTTCTTTCTCTCATTGTTCAAGCGTCTTAACGATTTCGATTTCGGGAAACATTAAACATCTGAGGGAAAACCTGATGAAATTACCAGAAAACCTAATTTGTGGCTAAAAATAACAGGTTACATTCGGTAGTAAAAAATAAATTTTCAAATTTGATAAAAAATAAATGTATGTCTAAATATACGAGGGGCATACCAAAAGAAATTAGATACTTGAAAATTATAAAATATATTCTTTATTACAAGTACCGATCTTTTCGAGTATTCACCCTGAACACGTATACACTTTTCCATACGTTTGACCAAATTGGAAAATACATGTGACCACTTTTCTTTAGAAAACTCAGAAATCTCGAAATTATAGGCAGCCAGTGCATATTCTTTGCTTTCAAACCTCTTCTCCTTTAGTTTTTCTTTGCTGATATTCAGAGTTCACCGTTCTATGATCCTCTAGCACAGTGATGGGCAAAGTACGGCCCGCGGGCCAACTTCAACCTGCAAAAGGATTCAATCCGGCCCGCCAAAGATCTTTCAAAATGAACAGTATATGGCCCGCGATAATCATATTTTAGAGGTCCAGCTGCAGTATGAAGTCCACACAACACCTTTTCTCGCTGCTGAAAGTGACATCGTCACAGCTCAAGCCTGCATTCGTAGATATTATGGCAAATCAAAAACAATTTCATATGTCTCACACACCTATACCATGTCAGGATCTTCGAATAAATGTTGAACTGTAATTTGTATGGTGACCTACATGTGTAAATGTGAAGGTTTATTAAAGTGCAAGGTCATATTGCTACTGTAGAGTCTAGCACTACAGTAGCAATATGATCGTTTTGCAGAAAAACGAGGCGACCATTTGTTTCTGTGTGCTTCGTGCACGGCGACATTTCGTTGGAGTTGGTTTATCTTCAAAACACCATACAGTCGACTGTCGCTTTGTTTCGTGATCATAGTTATATAGCCATGTTTCGTCACCAGTCAGTAGATCATACACGTTTTTTTTCTCGCCACCGTCGAATTTATCTATCATGAATAGGCATCAATCCACCCGACGGTCTTTCTGCTCATCGGTAAGTTTGTGCGGCACCCATCTCGAACAACGTTTACAGAGAGAAAGGTGGTCGTGAATTATGGTTTGCATTGCTGCTGATCCAATTCCCAGTTCTCGCTCCAGCTCTACATACGTAATTCGTCGGTTTTCGCGAATAAGTTTTTCGACTGCACGAACGTTTTCTTGTGTGACCGCGGTTGGCGGCTGACCTGTCTTTGCTTCATCTTCGAGACATCCCCGTCCTCTTTTATATTAAGCAAACCAACTAAATACTGTTGCTCGTGAACAAGCAGACTCACCAAAAATAGTAGCCAAAAGTTTTCAACATTCTTGAGGCTTTAAACCTTTTTTATAGTCATATTATATCGTAGCGCGAAAATCACGTCGGCTGAGCTCCATTGCTGCAAGCGAATTCCCGCCAGATTTTCGGAAAAAATATGCTCATTTAATTAAAAATAAAAATATGTGTTCTATTTTCAAATATATCAATAAACAACCAGCCTATAAGATGGTGTATAACTTGCCAGTGTCAATCAAATGAGTAAAGAGTAGCTAATTCCTTTTCATTGGAACAGGTCTATAAAACCATCAATAGGCCTGTCCTATTATATGGCAGTGAAACATGGCCGTTACTAGAGCGACACAAACAGGAGCTGCGCGTCACGGAAATAAAGATGCTGCGGTGGATGTGTGGAGTCTCACGCGAAGATCGCGTGCGGAACACCCACATCCGCGGCAGCCTTCGTGTTCATGACATCGCAGACAAGCTGCAAGCTGCCGCCTTCGTTGGTATGGTCATGTCTCACGGAGATCGGCAAACTACGTGGGCAACAAATGTCTGGCCATGCCACCCCCGCCAGGTACCGGTAGAAGAGGTTGACCCAAGAAACGGTGGTTCGACGTCGTTAAGGGTGACATGCGTGCCAACAGACTCACCACTGAGGATGCACAAGACCGCGCGAAGTGGGCCAATAAAATAGGAAAGGCGGATCCTGGGACCCCACACACCAGTGTGGGTTCACAACCGGGATAGACCACACGGATGATTATGATGATGATGTTGATGATGATACTTTTTTGTGGCTTTTTATTTGGAAAATCAACATTTTGAAGTAGGTACTTTTTATAGACTTTCCAGTTTGATATTTTTACATAAATCAAATCAAATCAAATGTTTTATTTGCAAGAATACAGTGAATACTCGTACATCAGGTGATAATGATAGAATGAGTCCAATGCATTCAGCCTAATACTAGCGTGCAAATATAATTATTACAATAATAATTATTAATATTAATGAAGATTTAATTCATTATATTTTATCTTTAAGTTAAAGAAATTCTATAACAGTGTAAAAGCTGTGGTGTAATAACCATTTTGTCAGCTTTGATTTAAATGTATTTATGTCATGAATTAATCTGAAGTCGTCTGGTAAATTATTGAACAGCACAAAACACATATTATAAACATTTATCTTATATATGCGTTTATGGCAAGTAGGATGATACAATTTGTTCATAATTCTAGCTCTAGTTTGCCTACTATTTATTTCAGCTCGTGTTTTCCAAAATTGTGGATTGGAGAATACAAACAAACAGACTTCCTTAATGTACAGCGACGGCAGAGGTAGAATCGCAAGTTTTTTGAACAGCGGTTTACAGCTGTCATCAAATTTCGCGTTGCAGATGGCTCTTATACACTTTTTTTGGATTTTAAAAGCCTGATCAGCGTTTACTGAGTTTCGCGTAATATATAAGTCAGTCCCTGTGAAAATCCTACTGATAAGGTAGAAAATATCAATAAATAAATAAACAAATATCTGGACTGGCACTTACACCAAGATCATATGACCCTAAACTAAGCAGAGCTTGTACTATGGGTGTCAAAGATTAATAAACAAACCGAAATATTTCTAAATACATACTTAAATATTAACACCCAGAAAAACAACAAACACAAATATCCATCACATCAATGTTTGTTATGGGTGCGGATCGAACCCACGACCTCCGGTGCTAAAAGCAGGATCGCTGCCATTGTACTAACAGTACGTCTACCATGAGTTGCCACTTTAAATTTACGTTATCGTTCGCGTAAATTTAAAGTGGCAACTCGTGGTAGACGTACTGGCCAGGCAAGTCAATATGATTTATAGGTAGCTTGACAATATAGTTTCTCTCGTTTGTATGTTCCAACACCACTTGAATCACCCGAATCGTTCTTAGTGAACCTTAGTACGCTTATACTATAAAATCTAGTTTAAAATAAGGATATTTCCTTTAAAAACATTATGCAGGGTTATAGTTTTAAAAACATTCCATGCGGACAAAGTCTCTACCAACAAACATCTAGGGAACTCACAAAATGACATTATGGTTGTTCATTTGGTTTGTTTGACCCATTTCCTTCCGTTCACAGTCAATTTAATTTTTGAACATAGTTATAGCGTCGCTAAAGCGCTCCGCGTGCAAATTCGAACTAACTCAGCAAGCTTGTGTCATGCATATTTAAGCTAGCTTGCAAGAATTTTGAAATAGAGATAATGCAGTGTTGTTGGAGCAAACATTGTTTATTCATAATGGGGATAACGGTCGTTGCTATCTAAAAGAGCTGCAAGGGAGCAGCAAACTGCATAACAAAGATTACGAGCGCGACACGTGGTACTTGAGGTATGTAAAGTAATACTCGTATGTAAAAAACACTATCGTTACTTTGTTTGGGGTTTTTAACCGACTTCAAAAAAAAGAGAAGGTTCTCAATTTGACTGTATGTTTTTTTTTTTTTTTGTTTTATTTGTTGCCTCAGAACTTTCGACTGGGTGAACCGATTTTAATACTTATTTTTTTATTCGAAAGATGGTGCTTCCCGTATGGTCCAGTTCTAACAGTGGCATCAATGAGAAAGTCATATAAGTCTTAAATCTAGATAAACTATATGCGGGACAAATAGACAAATAACTCAATATCACGCCTACCGATTTCGATGATTCTTTTTCTTGGAAAGAATTTTCTTCAAGGGTTGTTTGATGACAGTTTAGTTAGGTTCTGATTATATAGGAACCATGACAAAGCAACGGAACTCTTAAATTAAAAGGAGCAAATGAACGATAGGTACTTTTTCGATGTATACAATGAACAAGAACCGATTCACTCAAAATCAAGAAATAAACAAAAAATTTATTATATATATATATTATATAATTACAAAACAAATTAAAGTATGAAAATAATTGGGTATTCTTCTAAAACTTATACGATAATATAATGTACCGAGGTACAATTATTGTTATTAATGGTCAGTCGGTGTCAGGCAATGTTGGTTTGTAACTACCTACATACATACTTAAACGTGAGATGTAAAATAATATGTATATTGCTAGGTACCTACGAGTATATTGTAGTGTGTGTCACCGACTCCAACAATAACAATTGATATTACTATAGTATTTATATCTAATATTTTGTATATTTTTTGACTATTTAAAAGTACCGTTTAAGTCTATTTAAATAAAGATATTTGAGTTAGAGTTTGAGTTACAATTATTGTACCTACATTAGGTTGGGGAAAAAGTATTTTCGCATATAGTATGTATGAACTTGTAATAAAATCTCTTTGGCTTGGTATCATTCAAAGTTTAAGTTTAAAGAAGATAATTCCAAATTCAAATTAGTACTACTGCACAAATTTTGAATGTCCCCATCAAACGGAAATTCGACAGCCAGCGGATTACTATATATGAACACGTGTTGGCAACGAAGATTTATTGCTCACAATTATCAATTCATGTCCATTTTTTTATTGTCAAGCTTCTTAATCAAGCTAGTTAGTACCTAGTTCAAAGACCATTTTGAGGATTTCATGTAATTTGGTCATAATATGTAACGATGAAGTTCACGCGGGCGAAAGACTACAGCGATGAAAACATGGAAAAATTCCGTAATTGTTTATCTCAACTTACATTTAACGAAGTTTACAGTAAACAAAACACTAACCATGCCTTGGAATGTTTTTACGAGTGGTTTACCTTACTCTACAAATTGTGTTTTCCTATAAAGAGAGTAAAGATTTCTAATAAATATAGACACCCGCAATGGCTTACAAAAGGTATAAAGATTAGCTGTAAAACAAAAAGTGTGCTACGATTTTCTTTCTTTAAAACCAAATCACATAAAAAGATGAAATATGAATCTTTCACGAAGATCTTGCGTCGATGCTTACACCAGTCACAAATTAATTATAACAACAAATACATAACAAACTCAAAAAACAAGTGTAAGGCTTCATGGAAGCTTATAAATATGGAAACTGACAATATAACGAATTATAACTTTATAAATGTAATAAAGACTAGTAAAGGAAATATTTGTGACCCTAAAGTCATTGCTAATGAATTCAATAATTACTTTATTAATATGACTTGTACTAAAAATAGAACCTCCATAAAAACAAACATGCCCCGTCTCCCCAACAGCATTTATCTAGAACCATGTTCTTGTAAAGAAACTTGTAATATAATACAATCAATAAATAGCACCAATTCAGAAGGCTATGACCAAATATCAACAAAGGTGATAAAATACTGTAAAATTGAGATAGCTCCAGTGTTAACTCATCTTATTAACACCTCCTTCGAAAACGCCATTTTCCCTGACTCATTAAAAATCACCATAGTCAAACCCATTTATAAAAAAGATGATAGAGAAGAGCTTAGTAATTACCGCCCTATTTCCATAATACCAATATTCTCGAAAATCTTTGAGAAAGCTCTACATAGGCGGATCATGTCCTTTGCAGACAGGTTCAATATTATTAAACATGAACAGTATGGCTTTCAAAGCCAGAAGTCTACCACTCTTGCTGCCTACGATTTGGTTAGCGATGTAATGGACTCTCTCAATAATAAAGCTCAGACTGTGGGTCTATTCTTTGATATGACAAAGGATTTTGTCTGTCATGAGACTCTATTATTTAAACTGGAGCAATTAGGTATAAGAGGACAAGCATTACGGTGGCTTGCTTCGTATTTGCGGGGAAGAACTCAACACGTAGAAATAAGGTATCTTAATCTAAAGTCCACGATAGAGATACATAAATCGGAGTGTAGAGCTAGTCTCTGCGGCGTTCCTCAGGGCAGTGTTCTTGGGCCTCTACTATTCTTGCTCTACATCAACGATTCACCTGACGTTACTAATCATAAATGTATACTGTTTGCTGATGACATCTCAATTATTTTATCCAACTCCCATTCTGAAATAACCAAATATAACAATACTGACAACTTTCAAAATGACATAAACCATACAATTAAACATGTAATAGACTGGCTGACTCAAAACAACTTAAAAGTAAATTTGACAAAAACGAACTTTATTAAATTTCAGAATTACTGCGCAAAAGAGTTTAGCTTGAACGTATACTTTAATAATGATTTTATAAAAGAGGTTGATCAGACAAAATTCCTTGGCAAAATTATTGACAAGAATCTAAATTGGAAATCTCACATTGAGTACATCGCCAATAAACTGAATCGGTTTGTCTACGTGCTCAAAAGATTACGACAAACGTCAGCACCTGCAACTGTTCTGGCTGCGTACTATGGATATGTGCACTCTGTTCTTAAATATAGTCTGATGCTGTGGGGAAACTCAACGAATTTTAATAACGCATTCATAGCCCAAAAAAAGTGCATAAGAGCGATATGCGGGAAGGCCACATTTGGTTTAAGTGTTTTTGGAGCAAGAATGCCGATCTTGCATCAGTAATTACGACGTAGCAGAAGAACTGAGAATTAACCACAAAATAGTTTTGGCGCATTTAACAAAAACTCTGTACACAAAAAAGCTCGATATTTGGGTACCTCACGAGCTCACTCAAAGAAACCTAGTGAAGCGTGCACTCATTTGTGATTCTTTATTACGACGTAATGAAACCGAACCATTTTTGAAGAAGCTGATAACTGAATGTGATGAAAAGTGGATTACATATGACATTTCGCACGTGAAAAAGGTCGTGGTCAAAGGCCGGTCAGGCTCCACAGACAGTGGCGAAACCCGGGTTAACTCGCAACAAGGTGATGCTGTGTGTGTGTTGGGATTGGAACCATCGATTCTGAACTCTACTGCAAACAACTGATGAGATTAAAGCAAGAAGTTAAGAAAAAGCGGCCGGAATTATTCAACAGAAAGGGTGTGGATTTTTATCATGATAACGCTAGACCTCACACATCTTTAGCAACTCAGCAATAATTAAGAGAGTTTGGCTGGGAGGTGTTAATGCATCCGCCGTATAGTCCTGACCTTGCACCTTCAGGTCTCTTCAGAATTCTTTAGGCAGTGTCAGGTTAACATCACGAGAGGACTGCTTGCACTTGTCGCGTTATTTTGATTAAAAGCCTCAAAATTCCTAAAGCAATGGGATCATGTCCCTACCTACAAGATGGCAAAATGTAATCGAACAATATGACACCTATATACCTACTTTAGTTAAATGTAAATAAACTATATAAAAAAATGTTTTGAATTTTCTTAAAAAATGCGAGGAAACTTTTTCCCCAACCTATTATTATCGTATAGTTTTAGAAGAATACGCAATTATTTTTTTTACTGCAAATTAATGAATGAACTTGTTCGTTTTTAATGGTTTAATTAACCCATTCACTGCCTTTTATGGCAGTGAATAAGAAAATAGGAAATCGATTGCTAAAACACAGCGATGCGTGGTGTGGCAGCGAACGAGTTTAGGACCAATTTAACATATTGGTTTCACGCGCAGGTTAAGAGATGGGGTCGAATAGGATTCCCGCACAAGTAGGTCTACCATGAGTTTTCGTTACGTAAATGGTTGAGTTAAGAATTTTGTATGCCATTTTCAGTTTCATTTGAATGAATCCTGACTTTTAAACAAAAACGTGAACGCGGACGCTAGCGACTTTCATTGGTACGAGTATACTCATGGTACATGTACTGCACAAATGTCTTATAGTTTAATTTTTTGTATAGTTCTTTGTTTCTGATTTCCATGACAGGCAAAAACATTTGTAGCGTCGGTCGAAATATTGACTAGGCAAAAACTTGTAGAAATGAAAGTGTTGAAAGAAGTACTTATTAAGCTTTAAGACTATGTTGGCTTGACTTATGTTGTAATACAACAAAAATAAAAATAATTCAATGAAGTATTCACACTATTTCTATTGTAAAGATGAGCATAAACTATTATGCTTCGTCCGGCAAAGTTGATGTCAGTTTAGTAAAGTGCAAGCTTATAATCTTTCATTCCGAGGTTACCATACTAATTCTGCTGGAATGAGTGGCCTAAAATATTAATGTTTGGGACAAACATTCTGTGGCGCTTAATTCACCCCTTTCTGCTGGCAACAAAGACCCGAAAACAGTATTGCCTAACTTCCAAGACATCAAAGCCACCACAACTCTATCTAACAAGTAATTTCTAACTTTAAGTACGCCTTACTAAACTACCTACACAATAAAACAATGGCGTAAAAACAAGACTTACCAACTATACTGCCAACAAGTAAATCTTATCTCTCCCTTCTTGAACAAAAATAGGTTGTTTTTCCACTTATTAGGATACAGTAGCGCTAATTTTCCACACAAACGTAGTCCCCTGTTTCCTCCCCGGATAATGCTATTAGAGGATTTTTTTTCAAAAAACAATGGCCCATATTAACATGTCCTTAAGTTTTCATTTTTTTAATCAATTAATTGTAAAAAGAGAAATGAGCCTTCGAAAATCTAAAAAATTCATCAGCTTTTTACATACATACATACCATCACGCCTTTTTCCCAACGGGGTAGGCAGAGACCACATCTTTCCACTTGCTACGGTCCTGACACACCTCTTGCGCTTCTTCCACTCTCATTAATCCTTTCATACAAGCTCGACTATTATGGGTACTCCTGACCTGACCTTTTCTGAGCACGTCTTGGACTTGTCCTAAGTACGCCCGTCTAGGCCTTCCCCTTTCAACAGCTCCATGCACCCTGGCTTTGTAAATTTGTTTCGTTAATCGCCTTTCATCCATCCTTTCCATATGCCCAAACCATCTTAGCATTCACATCTCAATTTTTGTGACAACATCCTCTTTCACACCACATCGCTCTCTTATTATGTTATTCCTTACTCTATCACTCAATGTCACTCCTGCCAAACTTCGCAATACTCTCATTTCCACTGCATTTATCCTACTTTCATCCATCTTTTGTCATACCCATCTCTCACTTCCGTACATAAGCCTCCTACGTCCTAAGTCTACCACGAGTTGCATCTTTTAAAAATGAGTTCATCCAAATCACGCTGTGGAATGGCCGCCCATGTTCGTTGCAACAACAAAAAAAGGTCTTCTTGCGACTGGATACCCTCCATATTCGGCAGAGCTCTTCTCTGTAGCATATCCCATGCATGCTCAATCGGGTTCAAGTCTGGCGACTGAGCAGGCCAGGGCAGGACATTGATGTTAGCTGCGGCGAGAGTCTGTCTTACAACTCTTGCGGTGTGCGGTCGTGCATTATCATGCATTAACTGAAATAAGGGACCGATTTGCACTTGTAGAGGAACGATGACGTCTGATACAATCGTCTCAGCATAAATTTGAGCGTTGAGGTTGCCTCTGATCCAAATCAACTCAGTTCTTCCGCCGATCCAAATACCCGCCCATACCATGATGGTTCCACCACTATAAGGATGGACTTCCTGGCAGGATTTTAATCGCTGTTGGCGTCCAGGGGTTCTCCAGTGTCGTATACGTCTTGTATCCGGTCTCATACCAAAACGAGACTCATCAGAAAAGCACACGAAACGCCATTGTTCTTCTGCCCAATTTCTGTTTTCAAGAGCCCATTGATATCGAATCCTACGATTGTGCATTGCTATAGGTGGTACCCTTAGCGGTCTTCGGGAATGAAGGTTCACTTCATGCAAGCGGTTTCTGACTGTTTGGTCGCTAATTAAGTTCCCTGAAGAGTGATGAAGCCTCACGGCTAACATCATGGCGGTTATTGTTGGAGCTCTTCGAGTTGTGATTTGAATGTATCGGTCTTGTCTCCGTGTGGTGCAGCGATACCGTCCTCCATGGCGCTTAGCCACGGTACCAGTGCTTCGGTAACGTGTCCAAAGTCGACTGATAACAATGTGACTTGTATTCCGAGCTAAAGCCACAGTACACGTTGCCGGGAACCAGCTTCTATCATTCCCACGGCTCTGAGCATTTCTTCCCTGCTTAAATGACGTCGCCGCTCTATAATAACGTTGGTTTTAATCAGTAGTAGGGAAACAGTAGCACTAATAATGTCTTCAATGCGTTGTATGTTTTTATAGGGAAAATATTGACAGCTGATTTTCATCTTTTACTCGAATTTGATTGACAGTTCCTGTTTCAAATTATGAAATGCACCAAAAAGGATCCATATAAATTTATAAAATCATAAATGTATTACAAAGCCACATCTCAATCTCAAGAAATCCGCATAAAAATGCTTGATCCCTAGACACTTTTGATGTGTGTATATTATTTGCAAAATGCCGTCTAAGGTAGCCCCTACGTCCTAAAAAGAACCCCTATGCAAAATTGAATACAACATTTGAGACCCCTAGCACTACAAGTGTTAGGTCTCAACAAAGAAGTGAAAACTATCAACACCAAAAATAACCCCTCAGGGTTCGAATTTCGCAAGATCTCGTCTCAGTGAGTCAGACACAGACCTACGTCCTAAAATGAACCCACATGCAAAATTTTAAACTCCATGCACTTGTAGTTACAAGTACTAACTACAAGTGCATGGAGTGAATGCATTAACACATTGCACTCACTTACTAACTACAAGTACACCTTTCGCTCTTTTGAAGGTATAGACAATTGAAGGTTAACATCAATCTCTACATATTATGTTAGTATGAAGCAAAGTACGCTTGGATCATTCAAACTTCAAAGGATTTTAATATGTTTTGGTCAATAAACTGGCCTGTTGGCGCAATGGCCGCGATGCCGCAATGCCTTTAGCGCCATAGGTCGTAGGTTCGATCTCCACCCATGACAATCACTGTGTTTGTCATGGGTGGAGATCGAACATGTGACGAACATCTGGTTGGTATTATCTTTTTAAGTATTTATTTAGAAATATTTAGGTGTGTTTATCAGTCTCCGACACCCATTGTACAAGCTCTGCTTAGTTTGGGGTCATGTGATTTTAGTGTAATTTGTCCCAGATATTTATTTATTTATTTAAATCGAATAAAAAAATAAGGTTTTACTTACATGCCTATTGTTTACATTTAACATTCAATTACTTATATTTTAGATCATGACACACTCATATCTATATTGCACTCCGAATCCGGGGAGGATCACTAGTCTACGCTAATATTATAAGAGGAAAGATTTGATTGTTTGTTTGTTTATTTGTATTGAATAGGTTTCGAAATAACTTGTATAAGTCACAGAGGGCACTAAAGTTGTAAGAAAATCTAATAGAACTGTACAGTTCGTAAAGTAATATTTTTTATCCGTCTCTTTAGAGCTAAATCACAAAGTGCGAGAAACATCACAAATGTTATGTTATGCAAATAAGGCGTAGCGACAGCCATTGCGTTTGGTGATACAGTTGTATGTGTCTATTTCCTCCACTCCCACAATTGTGAAACACTGATTGACGCTGAATATAGCTCTGTGCAAAATTCACATGCGCGGAAAATATGCAGGCGGACAGATTGAAGCGCAGTTTGAGGTGAGGTAGTCTCCTGATCAGAATAATCATTTTATTACTGGTGACTAAGGTTCAAAATAAGTATGATAACTTTTGGCAACATTATGCATTTAAGGGTTAAAAGATTCGAAGGAACTTACTTACATACATACATACCATCACGAATTTATCCCAAACGGGGTAGTCAGAGGCACAGTCACTTGCCTCGGACTACTGTCATGGTGAACGGAACACTAAGAAGCCCACTTTTCACCAATGGTATTAGATCCCAACGTGGTAGGTGGTGAGCTTTTTGCCGCTATCCGAGTTGATTTGGTGTTTTATCGATGTTTTCCATCACCGTAGAGTTAGTCGGAAATTAAACAATGAACGCAAAGATTTTGGTTCTGGCAAGATTTGAACTCGGGACTATACGATCCGCGATCCGAGTTGGAGTGCTCAACCACTAGGCCACGACGCTCTCCCACGACACTCAGAGAGAGTGGTCACGAATGGAACATAAAAAGAATAGTAATTCAGATTTTTTCCACCTTCTTTGTTTAATTTCTCCGTGGTCCATTCCGAATCAAGCGATATATAGCTACAAGTTCACGACAGCATATCAAGCTTTAAAATGCACCTTATGTTGTAAAAATAAGGCCCATATTGCAATGGTTTTGTAAAGGTTGACCTGCTGTCTTACTTACGAAAATAAGGGGGGGCGGGGCTCCTCATGCGGTTCGGACATATTTCCTGCGGGCAAATTAAATGTGCTATCCTCGTTTCGAATTAAATGGGCGATCTCCATCCGCATGAAATGTGCCCTGATTTTCCTAACAGCCCTCCATTTATCTTTGACCTTTCCTTTCCTACTTTTGTTACTCAATAAACAGTGCTTTGTTGCTAATTAACCTTGGGAATCGTAAGTCGGTCTTCGACCCGGATATGGGAGATCTCGTCTGGAACAAGTTGTCTGTCAAGATTTTATAATATACTAGCTTACCCGGCTAACGAATATGCATGTTTTTTTATTCTAGCAATTTTATTACTTATTAACCTATTCCGGACGATGATAAATCACAAAACACAAAAATCATAAAAAATAGTTCAGCCGTTCTTGAGTTATAAGTGGTGTAACGCATACGACTTTGTTTTATAAATACAAATATATATTTCGATGTTAAAGAGAAAATATTTGTTTTTTTTTAATTTATGATTTTAGAAAATAGTAAACCCATTTTATAAATTGTATTATTAATATAACACAGGCCAGTTTTTAATTTCGATTTCCCACGGGATGGGAACAAGCGGATTCCGTAGTTCTTGCTGAGACGTCGCGGGCACAAACGATATACATAACATTAATGAGTGAATAAAAAATTTAAAATGTGTCTTTGCTTTTTTAATTTAAAAAAATAAGAGTTCCATAAAATGCTTTTAAATAAGGCTATAGATAGGTACTTACTCAAATAACGATTAGAACGGCACATAATTACGATGTTAAAAAATAATTTGCGCAACCAGTGCAATGTGTAGATTCCCACGACAAATAACAGTAATCTATAGAACACACACTATTTCCTATCATACTATTTATAGGTGCTTGCTATTGTTTTCTTTCGTAGTGTTTGAACACACAGGAATCAGCTCAGACCTCTGGTATTGCTGACATTCGCCGTTGTAAGAAGTTGAAATACGGGAATGGGAATACGTATATTCCGATAATATTCAAACATCAGACGCAACTTTAGATAAAAACATTTTACATCTGCAAAAAAAATATGACTATATGTGACTGTATTTTTATAGCAGTATGAGTGCAAGTTTGTAGCCGACTTCACGCAGCAGCAGTAAAAGACGTGTCGTCGCGACACACTGGTTTATAATATATGTATTTCTGGTTTATATGAATGGTTTTTCATGGAAATACAAAAAAACGTGTTGCGGCGACACGTCGCGTCTGCTGCTGTGAGAAATCGGCTACGAATTTGCACCTTAAGAGTGCACGGATGTACGGGCTGATTTACCGTATGCTGCTGGAAAAACGTGTGGCACTTTAAATTGTACTGTTAGGGTCCCTTCTCACCTTTAGGTAATGCACTTCCAGCCCCCTGATTCAGAACGAAGTTATCGACCGATTCGGTAAATTTATTTTAGGTATGATAAATTACCCGCTAAACGGTTGCATTCTATATTTTCATATGTAGAAGCCAAAGGCCTTCAGTTTGTGTAAAACAAATAATACAGACATACTCCATACTAAAAAAAATGTTTTTAATAAAATAAAATAGCCGAATTGGTCGATAACTCTGTTCTGAATCGGGGGGCAGATCATATTATTTTTATTCCTTTGGAAATGTGGGGACTTTCCGGTTAAATTAGCCTAGGTAACCAGTTTCTACTGGTATTGCTAATAGCCGCCGATATTGGCAATAGTCCAACGAACAGATTTTTTGCACCACAGAAATTCTTTCGTCTAACTAACTCTTTGTTAGTGCATGATGTAGTGTTAGTAACACTGTACCGACAATGACCGTAAAAGAAAGTATGAAAGATTATAAAAACGTAAATAATTAAGAGGGATCTAGGGAGTAAGGATCTCACAAAACAAAAAATACGCGAGGATCCATAAACATCATAATAAAGTAACAAAACAACGAAAAAATTAATATTATTAATTAGAATTGCGTTAAGTCAATTATTAAGACATTATGTAGGTTTCTGATCATAGGAAATATAAAAATAAACATAATTTTCAGTAGTTTAGTTTATTTACCTACTATCTGGTGATTAATATGGAGTGGTTAATATGGAGTAGTCTTTGACAATAATGCTTACAACATCTCTTTGAACCTGGTCTGACTAAATATATTTTTAAAGTGGTTTAAATGGCTTCAGTTTATCCCAAAACTATAGTATTGACATAAAGACAGTGCATTCGAACGGTTTCAGTGGAAAAATAACTCGTTTAGTACGTGAACATTTGTGATATTAATGAAAACAAACTCAGCAGTATTATTTTTTGCAATATAGTGCGGTCAGATAAACATTAACTTGCGACAGTGCTAAACCAACACAGCGCGCGACTTTCACGGTTACGCACTGCGCGTAAGCTCCATATTCCTGTGCGGTCGCGGCTTATGCTACCGGCACCGAGACGACATTAGTGAGCGGCGGCGAGCATAGAATAAACAGTGCAGACACGACGCAGATACTGCCGTGAATGACTTTGCATCTGAGAGGCTGCGCATTTGTTACTACTGCGATATTATTACTTTTGATCTTTACTGTCGCCTGGTAAAGCATTAATATGTGAATAGAAATATAAATTGCTAAGATTATGTGGGGTTGTTGTTTACCAGAAATAGATAATAATGATAACTTCATTCTTTGTTTAAAATGCAACAAAAGATATCATTACGCATGTATGTCCCTTGATGAAACACTATTTAATTCGGAGATGCGAGCTGTTTGGAGTTGCCCGGAGTGTATTCGTTTTGCTCCAAAAGCTACAAAAGAGGATAATACACCAATTCGAAACGTAAATACTGGCAGGGGCAATAAACGGCAGGCACTCAACTCACCGCCTTCGCATGAAAATGCAACAATGACCCGAGAGAGCATCCGTCAAACGATGCAGGAAGTTGTAAGCCAGAACATGGACGTTATGTTATCTAAAATGCAAGTTAAGCTGGCCGGTATGTTTGAGAGAGAATTAAAACCAATAAAGAATGAATTGACAGAACTGAAAGAGTCTATTAATTTTATTAACAATCAATACAAGGTTATGAAGAGCGAGAACGAAGCTGTCAAGCAAAAAATGACAAAATTGGAGACGCAAAATCAAGAAACTGAAAATAAAATCAAAACCATAGAAAGTAATATTGATGCGATAAAAGCTAATACTGTAGGGTCAGTGCCTGATTGTGAAAGCCTATTATGTGAAATCGCCGAGCGTTCACAGAGGGAGAAAAACTTAATCATAGTTGGAGTAGATGAACTTTCTTCTAAAATCTCAGAAGAGAGGTACAATCACGACTTCAGTCAGGCAAATGGTGTGATTAAATCCTTGGTTACTGACTGTGCAGAACCCACCAAAGTAATTAGACTCGGCAAGTATGATAGCACAAAAACTCGACCTTTGAAGGTTTGTTTTGCCTCCAGTGAAACCATTAAGGCAATTTTGCGAAATAAAACTCTATCACCAAAGGTACCATCTAAAGTTAAAGTTTTCTCTGATGAAACACCATACCAGAAAAAGTTGATGCAAAACCTCAGAAACGAATTGACCCAAAGAACAGAGTCAGGCGAGAAGAATCTCACAATCAAATTCATTAAAGGGACTCCAAAAATAGTGCAAGTCAATCCAAAAAACTAATTGAAGCCACGGAAGATGACCTAAGGGAGATGATGCTATAACCTACCAAATTGTGAGTAATCATATGAACCTAAAGCAAAATCCAAAATCCCTAAAGTTCCTCTACGCAAACATACGAAGTATAATGAGACCCGGAAAACTAGACGAACTAAGATGTATTGTCAATTCTACACCTGATCAAGTCCATGTAATAGTGCTGTCAGAGACCTGGATAAAAAATTAATCCGAAGCCCAAGCCACACAGTTACCGAATTACACTCATTATTATAATTTTCGAACTGGTGCTATGGGAGGCGGTGTGTCTATTTTCGTGCACAATGATTTAAAACACAACTACATCGGCGAACTTTGTCAGAATGACAATCACTTTCTTTGGGTACATTTGGACAGATTCTCACTGGATATTGGAGCTGTCTATAAACCGGAAAGAACTAGTGACCCTTGCTTTCTGGAAACATATACGCAGCAACTTCTTCAGCGAAGAAGGGCAATAGTTATTGGTGATGTCAATTACAATTTACTTAAAAGAAGCAAACCTACCACAGACTATAAAAAAATGTTGAGAGAAAATGGGTTTACTTTGCTAAACAAAATAGATTCTGATTACTGCACACGAGAAACCACCACTTCGAAAACAATTCTTGATCATGTGTGCTCCAACATAAAAAATCTCACCTGTAACTTAGCCATTATTGAATCAGTAATATCTGATCATAAACAAATTTATTTTGAGGTCCACAGATATAAAACAGAAAAGAATAAAAAGATTATGTACGAAACTATTAATTATGCTAAACTTTATAAGGAAATGGAATCAATTAACCTAACTAAAAACAATGGAGAATATTCGAGGTTTGAGGATCTACTTGTAAAAGCTGTTGGAAGAAGTAAAATGGTTAAGACTAAAATCACAAACCCTCCAAAAATGGACTGGATCAATAAGGATTTAATCAAAGCTATCGGTAGAAGAAATAAGCTTGAATATAATTATATCATAAAACCAGATAGCCAGTCAGCAAAAGAAGAATACATTGCGAAAAAAGACAAAGTGCAAAAAAGTATACAAATTACCAAGTCAAGCTACTACCAAAAAATATTTAAAGACTGTGTAAACAAGCCACTTAAAATGTGAAAACTTATTAATGACATCAATAATAATAAAATCAAAGCCACCGCTTCTCCTGCTAAACTTGTAACGGGTTCAGGTCAGATTGCTGACCCTTTTGAAATATGTCAACATTTTAATAATTTCTTTGCAAACGTGGGCGCTACACTGGCAAACAACATCCCCCAATCTTTTCATAATAAAATCAAAAACGAACCAAATGATGAACAAAAATCACAAAGTGAATTATTGCAATTTAAACTAGCTACGACTGATGAAATTAGCAGAATAATCGAAAACTTAAACACAAATACGAGTAGTGGCATAGATGGAATAACTTGTAAAACTATTAAATTTGCAAAGCATTATGTCTTAGATGAGTTGACTAACTGTATAAACAAGTGCTTAGAAAAAGGTATACTTACTTATAATTTATAATATGTATCCAGTGAACTTTATGAGAATGTAATTAGTGCATGATATTGATTTAATGATTAAGTATGTAAATCCCTCTGTTTTTTATATTTGCGGCGCCCTACAGGGTCCATAATTGAAACTTTCTTTATAACCTGCCATCTTATGTACAACATTATGGTTTGCAATAAATAAATTGAAATTGAAATTGAAATTAATTTTCCCGACACTCTTAAAATAGCCAAGGTCAGCCCCATATTCAAATCTGGCAGTAGAACTGACGCTAGCAATTATAGACCTATATCCGTGTTACCAGTGATTTCTAAAATCTTTGAAAAAGTGGTTTATAATCGTCTGGAAGAATATTTAAACTCTATTGACTTTTTTTCTGATAAACAATATGGCTTCCGTCCTAAATCTAGTACTCTTTCAGCATGCATAGATTTGACAACGAATATAAAGTTGAAGATCGATCAGAAACAGATTGCGCTCGGTATTTTTATTGACCTGAAAAAAGCGTTCGATACGATTAGCCATGAATTGCTTTTATATAAACTAGGCCTAATTGGCCTAAAGGGTTCAGCATACGAGATGATTAAATCGTATCTCACTAACAGGTATCAAATAGTAAAACTCGATAAGGTTAAGAGCTCTCCTGAATTGATTACGTACGGCGTTCCTCAAGGGTCCATCTTAGGTCCTTTATTATTTCTGGTATATATTAACAGCATTAGCAGATTGAATTTGAAAGGAGAAATTTCATTATATGCCGATGACACGAGTCTATTTTATTTTGGCGACCACATTAATCCTGTGATGGCAGATGCTCAAGATGACTTGGATACTTTGTACGCATGGTTTCAGTCAAATTTATTAACTGTAAATATAGCTAAGACAAACTATATCATATTCAGTGCCAAAAATAAACCTATCTCAGAATTTCAACCCCTTACAATAAATAGTGAACCATTGTCTCAGGTGAAATCTGAAAAATATCTCGGGCTCATTCTTGATAGTCGATTATCCTGGAAACCACATATTGAAAAAACCTGTGCAAAGTTGTCAGCTCTCATGTATGCTCTTCGTGGAAACGTACGTTGTTTTCCCAAGTCTGTCCGGTATATGATATGTAATGCATTGATAAAATCTCACCTTGATTACTTGATCGAAATATACGGCAGTGCTGCAAAAACAAATATAAAGAGATTGCAAATTGCTCAAAACAAGATCATAAAACTACTGTTTAATTTGGACTATTTCACCCCAACGCCAGAAGTCTATAAAAGAACCAGGTTAATGTCATTGTCCCAAATATACAAATACAATACATGTCTGCTTGTGCGTAAAATCCTGACAAGAGCTATCCACACAAAAATATCATTTAAAACTAAGTCTCACTTTCAAAAACGCTCATTGAGAAGACCTAATGATATTCAATTAATGTTACCTCGAACAAACTACGGCAAGAAAAACATTACATACGAAGGAGCTCAACTTTATAACAAATTACCGAATATTATAAAAGACACGAAAACATTTCTTTCATTTAAATTAAAACTAAAACATTACTTTATTAACCATTACTCAGAATTTAGTTAAGTCTATCTTGCTATCTTGCGGGTATAGTGATTGTGACAAAAAAAAAAACATATACTGTGGGGATGGAGTAATTAGTGTGGCTCGTGTTATTGTTGTTTGGTCTCACCATGTTTTGTTTGTAAGTTAGTACTTAAGATTTCAGTGTATTTCTCTTACAAGTGAATTATTGTATTCTTTTAGAGAAATAAATGTCAAACCTAAACCTTAATATTACGACTCTTACCTGCAAATGTTTGTAGTACTGAGAATGAAAGAAGCAAAACCGTGCATTACTAAAACGGTTTTGAAGAAATAATTAGTATTTTTTGCAAAAGCGGTTCAATACGGTAATAAAAACTATTTTAAGATTAGATTCGGTGAATGATAATATTAGTTACAATACAAATTTCAACGTTACTAGTTACTGAGCAACCATTTTACTTAAAAAAACCGAATCAGTCGATAACTTCGTTCTAAAACGGGGGTCGTATAGCGTATGTCACGGGTGACTTTGCCCCCTAGCAGAAACAGAAGAGAGAGGTTTCCACAGAATTAAACAGATTATTTTCTAATTTCCCCCAAGAAAGTTCGTTCTATTAACCTTAAGTAATTGGTTGTACCTCGGATCGATCGCAGAACGTGAACAGCCACGTAATTCCCAATGGACCTAATGAAAATCTCGAGTGCTTAAGACCATTCTTATATAAGAAGTTTAGATAATTTATGTGTATGCTTTCATATTCTGAGTAAAAAGAACCTAACATTTATAACAGGAAGCTATGGAGCCTATCGAGTTAGTCTAAATTTATTAGATGTCCTTAATAAAAAGGTGCGACCACGATCGCGATCTAAGCTTACCTGCAATTTTATTGTGCTCCTAGCTATCATATTTGGGGCATAAATTTCAAAGAAATACCTAGCGTTCGTGACCTAGAATTGGCAACAGTACACTACCCACACGTATGTACCCCTTACGTGTTCCAATCGGAAAGATGTCGGGTGAATGTATATTACTAACGCAAGCATTTTTGGTGTGGTTTACATATATTTAAGCTAGGTTTTACGGAGGTTTGCTTATTAGCAAAACTTTGTGAAAGAGGAAAACTTTAAGTGAGGTTAAATCTCCATCTAAAAGTTTGCTTAGTAAGGCTAGGGAGCTTCTACCATTCAAGAGATTACTTTTTTCTGTAATTGGGCCACATATAAAAAGGTAAAATGATAAGTCACGATGAAGATACCGTTCATTACCATTGAAAAATTACCTTACATAATACTATCTTCAATTCTAAATTGATTTTTTTTTGCCGTGTTTTTAAATGTGTGCATTCATGTGACAAATTAATCGTCCCCTTGAACCCCAAGGGAATGAAACCTAACCAGTCATCAGACATTTAGACATTGTTAAAATAAGCAAATCTAAGTACCTATGTAAAACAAAATCAATGCTGTCTGTCAACGATACTATATTTCGCAGTTATTTTAGAACTTGGTTATTAAAATAGTTGGTCCGGTTTTGGTATTTGCAATTTATTAAAATTGACTGCTATTTTACGCCTTAGATAGAAGTAAACAGGTTTAAAAGTGAAAAGCTACCCGTTAACTCTTGTAATATTACGATTAAACCCCATTCGCCCCGCTAAGTGCAGAGTGGTGTTGGAAAGTTACGAGTATGTGGAGCGTAACAAGTTTGATCATGAAAGGTGAGGAACTTAAGAACTTCATATCAGTAATGCGTCTGCACGTAATCACTTTAACGACTCAATGCGACCGGGAATTATTTTAGTTAACAGCCGAATAAAATTTTATTTACTTCCTTTCTGGCCAAAACTTTCTGAACTTAACCTTTTTCTAAACAGAACAGTGTTTTTTATGTATTATAGTACCAAATAAATTTATCTCTGAAAGTGTGTGGCCGCATTATCCACATTTAAGTTTTTGAATGATACTATCCCCGAAAGTAAGTAGGTTGTGAAATCCTTTGCTTACCTATGTCCATTTAAATTGCTTACTTCATGAGATATGTTATCTGTGACACCTACGATGCTCGCTCGTTACAAAAATACGGGTATTCCCGACAGCTTCGGGGACCAAATAAGGGTAAAAAGATTTGTCAACGTCATGATATGATGTATCTTTCGCTCGAGCACTTTGACCAAGAAAAACAACATTGTATATTCAAAATTCCTCTAGTATGAATATTAACCGTTCTATTTTTAAATTCTAACGAGAATAGACCAAATAAATAACTTTTGGGCCACATTTGTCGCTCACGTGTCAATTCAACTGGAAACTTCTTGTGAGGACATACCGTGTGATGAAATTCCTAACACTTTTAATTCACCTTATATAGGTATTGCCTTAAAATATACACACATCAAAAGTGTCTAGGGATCAACATATATTTTTGCAATAACTTTTCTCCTGATTGATATTAATTAAAATTTTATTTAAGGATTCATCAAATAAAGTGTTTTCGTTTGTCTACAGTAACGATAAACCAAGTCACCTTTGCATTAATAAAGAAATTTGCCATTTTCCTAATAAAGGGATTTTTGACATTTGAACCTCTAACATTAAAGTTCGAAAAAAAGACTGAAATAACAGTTTTCTTTAAAATTTTATTGGGTAACTTCAACAATTAATAATCCGTGTTTCTACCGCGAACACTAACAACACAAGAACATCGGTTTGGCATACTCAAAATGAGTTCATCCAAATCACGCTGTGGAATGGCCGCCCATGTTCGTTGCAACAACAAAAAAAGGTCTTCTTGCGACTGGATACCCTCCATATTCGGCAGAGCTCTTCTCTGCAGCATATCCCATGCATGCTCAATCGGGTTCAAGTCTGGCAACTGAGCAGGCCAGGGCAGGACATTGATGTTAGCTGCGGCGAGAGTCTGTCTTACAACTCTTGCGGTGTGCGGTCGTGCAGTATCATGCATTAACTGAAATAAGGGACCGATTTGCACTTGTAGAGGAACGATGACGTCTGATACAATCGTCTCAGCATAAATTTGAGCGTTGAGGTTGCCTCTGATCCAAATCAACTCAGTTCTTCCGCCGATCCAAATACCCGCCCATACCATGATGGTTCCACCACTATAAGGATGGACTTCCTGGCAGGATTTTAATCGCTGTTGGCGTCCAGGGGTTCTCCAGTGTCGTATACGTCTTGTATCCGGTCTCATACCAGAACGAGACTCATCAGAAAAGCACACGAAACGCCATTGTTCTTCTGCCCAATTTCTGTGTTCAAGAGCCCATTGATATCGAATCCTACGATTGTGCATTGCTATTGGTATGAAGGTTCACTTCATGCAAGCGGTTTCTGACTGTTTGGTCGCTAATTAAGTTCCCTGAAGAGTGATGAAGCCTCACGGCTAACATCATGGCGGTTATTGTTGGAGCTCTTCGAGTTGTGATTTGAATGTATCGGTCTTGCCTCCGTGTGGTGCAGCGATACCGTCCTCCATGGCGCTCAGCCACGGTACCAGTGCTTCGGTTACGTGTCCAAAGTCGACTGATAACACTCTGACTTGTATTCAGAGCTAAAGCCACAGTACGTTGCCGGGAACCAGCTTCTATCATTCCCACGGCTCTGAGCATTTCTTCCCTGCTTAAATGACGTCGCCGCTCCATAATAACGTTGGTTTTAATCAGTAGTAGGGAAACAGTAGCACTAATAATGTCTTCAATGCGTTGTATGTTTTTATAGGGAAAATATTGACAGCTGATTTTCATCTTTTACTCGAATTTGATTGACAGTTCCTGTTTCAAATTATGAAATGCACCAAAAAGGATCCATATAAATTTATAAAATCATAAATTTATTACAAAGCCACATCTCAATCTCAAGAAATCCGCATAAAAATGCTTGATCCCTAGACACTTTTGATGTGTGTATGTAAAGAACCGACATTATAATTATTTAGCATAAATACTTTTTGCCACACTATGTAATGGCGTCTAAGACCAAGACTGTATATAGGACAGAGCGACATATTGAACGTCATTGTGATTTCAGCTTAAATATAAATTGCTTACGAATTACGATGAATTCCATTACCTATTATAAAAAGTGATAAAAGATTAGTTAATAGACTTTAAATGTCGTTTCTTTGTTTACAGGTAGGATAGTGTAATTTTGGTTATTAATGTATTTGATTGTCATTCGTATGTAAATAATAAAATATATCTTTGTTTACAGAGCAACACATTGTTTATTTAAACTAACCGTCCAAAAAGAATAAATAATACAACCATACTTATATATATTATAGAGATTGTTAAATCAAAGTCAGCACAATTTTTAAGTAATTACCTTGGCAATACCGACGTGCCTATGTTCACACTTCCACACGTCACCCGTGATTGCTTGGACAAGGAGCTCCAACACATGCTGATGTCACGTAAAACACTGGATGTTTATGATTTGTCAGTTAATTTAATTTTGATAATTTGGCCAATTATTTCTATGATTTTAGTTGTTTATTGAAGAGGCGAAGCCTTGTTGTTGAATTCGACGGAGTGTTAGACCGCATTCAGAATTCTTTCCTCATCCCACTCTTCAGGGCACCTCACTACCGGTAAAGGATAGCCTAAACATCCTCGGCATGGATGTTCGTAGCAACTTAAGCCTACGAGACTACATTGAGAGCGTCATCAAATCAGCATCCCGTAAACTCGGAATCCTGAACAGAGTGAGACGATTCTTTACGCCTGAGCAGCTCTGTCTTTTGTACAAGACTCAAGTTCGCTCGTGTGTGGAATACTGCTCTCATCTCTGGGACGGTTCCGCCGATTACTTGCTCGAGGCTCTCGACAGGTTGCAGCGCGGCGTGCTATTCGCAATGTCGGAAACCCAGAGGCATCTATGACCCTTAAGCCTCTCCAATTGCGTAGAGACATTGCCAGGTTGAGTGTTCTCTATCGCTTCTACAATGGGGAATGCTTTGAAGAGTTATTCCAACTTGTCCCATCCACACAGTTCCACTCCCGTACCACGCGTGCTGGATTGCGGCGTCATTCACACACAGTCCAGTATTTGTTCCCACGCATAAAAAGGTTCGGTGACTCTTCTTTGTCGAACCATCTAGACGTGGAACGCTCTCCGAGCGCATGTGTTTCCTCTCTCTCATAGTCCCGGGGTCTTCAAGCGGTGCGTAAAATGGCATTTTTGCAGGCCTCCAAGATGAGTATGACCAGCTCAGTGATTGCTTTGCATCACTGTGCTTGTCAGCATCATATCTGGACCTCACGACCGCTTTCACACAGGCACATTAAAAAAACGACTTATTTATTGAATAATAAGTCATCTTAATATTGTTTTTGGTTGAATTGAATTTATATTTGTATTTAATTTAATCTTTCTAATATTTGGTTTGGACATTCTATTTATTGTATTAATTGTCATTTCGATAGTAATTTTTGACGATCATAATGCAAATTATTATACGTGACATCGAATGTAATGTATATTGTAATTATGTCATCATCATCATCATCATCATCATCCGTGCGGTCTATCCCGGTTGTGAACTCACACTGGTCTGTAGGGTCCCAGGGTCCACCTTTATATTCGCATATTGTAATTATGTATTGTGAAATAAATAGGTAAATCTCATGTAATCTATTTCAAAGTGTATTACTTTCTCGTAGATTTACAAATGCAACAAGTTTACATAAAATGGAAGTGGATGCAAAATGCTTCTTCCCTTCAAATGTAATCTCGACAGTGAGGCGATGATGTCAACCATGTTCGTGTGTTTGTCCCAAGAGGTAAATATACCAGCATTCGTACATTTAAATATAAGTCTGAGAACATCTTTGAGACAGGTCGTGGCGGTGTTAAGAAATTTACTCAGGGCAAACTAAATATGAATGAACCATTTTCCCTCCAGAATTTAACTGTTCTGCATATAGCTAACCTGCCACAATTAAAAATACAAATCACTATTCCCAGCCACCGCGAAATCATTTTCTGCTCTAAAAGCTGCACTACGTGAAAAAGGGGCAGAAGCTTGAAATACCCCAAAAATAAGTTAAAACATCCAGTTTAGATAGTAGAAGCGAGTTGGATCGTTGCCAGTAAAAAACCATGTTGACTGTGGGTAAAACTCGTACGAGCTGTACTCGTATAATATTAGATTATGACAGGTTAATACTGAACATTTGTGCTTCTCAACGATCTGCTTCGTCTATACAAAACTGTTTGAGTTGCCTTTACGTTATGCATTTGTACTGAAGCATAAAAGGCTGCAAGTAGGGACTTGGCCACATTACCCTGCTTGCACTTATTACTGGAGAGGTGACGTTTTTGCTTACATACTTTAGAGCGGTTTTACACTACCGTTTTAAACGCGCGTGTAAGCTCGTTTTTGGAAGCTCGTAGGTCCGCGCCTTTTGCCACATGCGTAGCTCGTACGCGGTGATTTAGGGAGTGAAACAACACCAAACACTCCAAACCAACCTCCACCTGCACGCGGTCATCCTGCCGAACAACAAACGGGGTTCTGGGACTGATATATGGCGGAATAACCATGAATTTCATCTACGCGTAGTCAAATGATATAGGCCGGTGACGGGCAGCAGCGTCATCGGTGCGAGAACTGCGCCCTGCGATCCCCAAGATGTCTGCCAAGCGTGGGGATTTCGGCGATGATCACCGAAATGAACACAATAGAAAACCACGGCCCCTAGTCCCCCGCAGCACCACCATTCCTACTAGAAGTAGCCTACCAGGTTACGGTGAAGTAAGGGGTGCGAACAATCTCCGGCAGATATCTGGCTACCAACCCTGACGACTTGACCAGGCGTCCTAAAACGCCCTCACGCTTCGGATGGACGCTAAGCAGTGGCGTGCATTGCTTTTCAGAATTGGTAGGCACTAAAGGCCGCGTGGGACACCACATAGCGCCTAGACTAGACATAGTCTAGGCGCTATGACGCTCAATTCTACACGATTTTGGCCAAAAGATATCATAGCCATGCATGCCTGAATATGTTTTTCTGATTGGTTATGTTTTTTTGCAAGATTTGTAAAATTGTTCAAGTCAGCGTAACCAGTATCATTCCAGACAGTTTTTGTTTGGAAATGCAACATTTTTTACTTCATCGACATGAAAACGATCCGAAAGGATTTGACCGCAATTTATTGAAGCAAAGCGATTGATCGCCACACTCTAAGCAGTCTAGGTTATCCATTACACTCATTCATACACAGTAACATGAACAGCAATTAATTCTAACTTAGCCACACTAAAATAACTACAACAAACAAACAACACGTAAAAAAATGGCGCGCGCTTTCCCGAAACAAAACAAATCAGCGCGAGCGAACGGCCATTGCGCTACCTATACTCTCTCCTTGTCGCACCCCCGCGCAGTAAATTATCTATCGCTTTCTTGCTTCACACGACCAAATTACAGACATAACATTTCTGACATTCACATTCGGCCGGTTATTTGAGTAAGCATGCCTACTTAAGGGTGATAAATTGCGAAGGTCGAACGTCATAGCATTACGCGTGGCAAGTACGTCATTTTTATTTTGTCGTATTAATTTGACGAGGAATTATTAATGCCAATGATAGTAAATTCTATAGGAATCAAGTAGGCCGTCGCGTGACTGCCTACTGGTCGCGCACCCCGCGTTTTTTATGAAGGAAGTTTCTGTTATAATAAAAATTAAGTGTGATAAATAGTGATAATTTAGTGAGCTTAAAATAATAATTGCGGGGCACAGATACTAAAATTTAATGGTGATTTTTTCGATTTTGCGAGGTAGGCACTCCTTATATGCCTATATGCAATGCACGCCACTGACGCTAAGATCGTCGAGCTGGAAGAAGAGTTGAGCAAGGTTAAGTGAGACGTAGTAGGGTTATGCGAAGTCCAAAACAGGGACAGAACACGCTAATCCTAGAATCCGGAAACTTGCTCTTTTACCGGGAGGGCAACCAGCTTTCCTACGGCGGTGTCGGGTTTATCACCCGAAAGCTATTCGTTAGTAGCGTTGTCCAAGTGTAAAGTGTGTCGAGCAGGGTAGCGTACCTTATACCGTACAAGCTGTGTGCCAGAGTCGTTCCAAATCGTCTTGGAGGTTTGATGACTTCCAGCCTCCCGAACATGCCGGTTTCCGAAAAGGCTTCACCATCGACCATATCCACAGGCTACGCCAGATTATACAATAGACGTAGGAGTGTAATCGGCCTCTCTGTCTATCGTTCGTGGACGACGAAAAAGCATTTGCATCGATCAAAACACTGGGCAGTACTGAAGTCTTTGCAGCGATGCCAGATCGACTATAGATAGACTATCGAAGTGTTGAAATGTCTGTATAGCAAAACCACTATGTCTGTCCGTAAACAAGACCAGAGTCCGGAATCGATTCCATTGCAGCCAGGTGTGAGACAGGGAGATGCAATCTCCCCAAAACTCTATACTAACGCTCTGGGAGATGTTTTCAAGCTCTTGGATTGGAACGGACTTGGCATCAACATCAATGACGAAAACATCACTCACCTTCGTTTTGCCGACAATACAGTTGTGCTGGCCGAGTCGTACGAGGATCCTGGGACTATGCTTGGCAACCTCTGTAACATTTCCCAACAGGTGGGTCTTAAAATGAACATGGACAAGACGAAGGTAACGTCAACGTCCATGTCTGTTGTTGTTGGGAATGATACTCTGAAAGTTGTGGACGGACATGTTAACCTGGGACCAACTAACCCTCTGTGTAGGTCAAACTTCGATAAAGAGGTGGCACGACGAATCCAACACGGCTGGGCCGCGTTCGGGAAACTGCGCGTCATTTTTACGTCCAATATCCCACAGAGCCTGAAGACCAAAGTCTTTGAGCAGTGAGTGTTTCCAGTGATAACATACGGTACTGAGACGTGGTCCTTGATAGTTAGAATCTTGAATAAGCTCAGAGTTGCTCAGCGCGCTATGGAGAGAGGTATACTTGGCGTTTCTTTGCGCGATCGGATCCGCAACGAGGAGATCCGCAAAAGATCGAAAGTTGTCGATATTGCTCATCGCATAGCCAAGCTAAAGTGTTAATGGGCTGGGCACATCGCTCGCAGATCTAAAGGTAATAAAGGTACTTGAGTGGCGACCATGAACTGGGAGCCGCAGCGTGGGCAGGCCTCCTACCCGGTGGACTGATGACCTTTTTTTTATTACGCCCGGGGGAACGACGAGGTTATCTCGGACTTCATCCGACTAAAACCCCACGGAACTCGACCTCAACACATTCAGCGGCGCGGCGGGGTTCCTAAATAGTTTCGCAACGCCCTACCGCCAGTGCTTCCCCGTATTGGAGCCCCCTCCAGCCGACCCCCCAATGAAGGGGGGAGGCCACGGAAGCACCTGGACCACACAGGTACTTCCGCTGTCGCGGTGAAAGCCGTGCATTGCGGGCAAAAGCACCCCCGTACTTAAGCCCGCTGGCTCCCACCGTACGCGGACCCCACTAGGTCGGCAACCACGATCCATATAAAAGGTGGCCCCGCCTAGCCGCAGTGCACAGGGAGGCCAGCCGCGGATCAGTGACCCCCTCCAAACGGTTGTGCACCGCGGCCCCCATCTCGCGCTTTAAAGCGCTGCGCCCGTGGCAGGCAGGCACCATACCACCACCACGCTCAGTGGCAGGCAGTGGGTGGGTGGGAAGTCCACCGCACTGCCAGGCCTGAGCCACCTGTCACCAGTACTAAGCCCCTCCGCCACGACAAGGCGAAGGCTCATAGGGGGGTGGACTGATGACCTGTTGCAGGTTGCGGGAAGCCGTTGGATGCGTACGGCCCAAAGCCGCTCGTTGTGACGTATGATGGAAGAAGCCTATGTCTAGCAGTTGACTTCCAAAGGTTGATGATGATGATGATGTGGCTCGTACGAGCGTTGACGCGCTCATAAGTTTGTATAATCCTGACTATATGAATAGATACTGATGGCCTGCAACACCACAAATCCCCAGTCCGTCCGCATAGGCGTTAACTTGGTCGAGCGCACGGACCGTGTCAAATACCTGGGATCTGTGTTAAGCGCATCCGGGGACATTGACAGCGACGTCAGAGCCCGAATTTCCACAGCTTAGGCCGAATGGCGGGACGTGACTGGTGTCATTTGTGACCCCAAAATGCCGATCAAGCAGAAGGGGCAGGTCTATAAAACCATTATTAGGCCTGCCCTTTTATATGGCAGTGAAACATGGCCGTTACTAGAGCGACACAAGCAGGAGCTACGCGTCACGGAAATGAAGATGCTGCGGTGGATGTGCGTGTTGATATGATGTGGAGTCTCACGCAAAGATCTCGTGCGTAACATCCACACCGCGGCAGCCTTCGTTTTCGTGACATCGCAGACAAGCTGCAGGAGTGCCGCCTTCGTTGGTATGGTCATGTCTCACGGAGATCGGCAAACTACGTGGGCAACAAATGTCTGGCCATGCCGCTCCCGCCAGGTACCGGTAGGAGAGGACGACCCAAGAAGCGATAGCTCGACGTCGTCAAGGGTGACATGCGTGCCAACAGACTCAACACTGAGGATGCACAAGACCGCGCGAAGTGAGCCAAGAAAATAAGAAAGGCACCAGTGTGGGTTCACAACCGGAATAGACCGCACGGATGATGATGATGTATAGATACTGACTTGCCACTACCGGTTCGAGCGAACACGCCGCAATAAGCACGTGTTCACGCGTTTGGTTTTTTTAGCGTAGAATGTAGCGCGCGTATACGCGTGAAAAAACTCTAGTCTGAAACCGCTCTTAGATAGGCTGCAGATTGGTCTTGGGACACATTACCGTGCTTTCACTTCCACTTCCGAGAGGAAATGTCCAGTTATGTAACTGCAGATTTGATCTTTATCCCCTCTTCTGACATTATCTAACCACCGAAGCCACAGTGCCACTGAGGTCATATTTAACAGTAACTAATTACCTACCTTCACTACTCCATTTTAAAACTAGGTTCGGTATGACACTGATTAATCACAGTATGTACTAAGTAATCTATCATGGTAGAAGAAAGGAAGCTGCGAACTGAGGGTAGAATAAGCTCGTAATAACGTTTTAAAAGGAAATTTTGAAACTGCTTGCAACATTTTTAATTTTTCATTCTGTTCACATCTTCTGACATCAGTAATTTGTGGACAGCCATAATCACACAGTTCTGAAGAATTATTTTTACCTTACTTACTTGTTGGCTTGTTGTATAAGAAATTCAAATTAATGAATGAATAGTCATTCAGGAGTTAAATAAATAGACGCACTTCAACAGTCAGGTCGAGTACGGTCAAAACTATGCACGGATAGCCAAAACAATGCAAATACCTTACATAAGCCTCAACTAATATTAATTCTCAAAATACAACACATTAACAAATATTTGAGTATCAGTATAATTAATATTTTTTTAACATAATATATCCAATTTTAAAATTAATTGTTAAACCACCACAGTGGGAAAAAAACAAAATAATCCACCACAGTTGCATCCAAAAATAAGTTCAAAGCTACCTACCTAGTTTACAAACGACAATTACTCCATGATTCGTGTCATCAGATTTGCATTAACGATATGCAAAACCACGTTGGTAATCGTAATTCTATTCGGTTTTTGCTATTATTACAAATTCTTAGAATAAATACTTCTAATAAATGTGCATTTAAATGAGCTTAAGCTCATTTCGATATTTTCAGCTAAGAACACTATTTACTTTTGTGTTTGTTGTCTTTCTAGGTATTACTATCTGTCTAAGTATGAATTTAGAAATATCTAAGGATATTTATCAGTCTCTGAAGCCCAAAGTATGGACAAGCTCTGCTTAGTTTGGGGTCAGGCGATATTGGTGTATATTGTCCCAGATATTTATTTAATTTAATAAACTGTTTCAAATCTCTACTCAAAGAAACAAATACTTTTGAATTATACTTACTATCGTATGTGATTCATTATAATATAAGCGAGTCTCACGGTTGGAATGCTAGCCATTAAAACGATCATTATGAACATTGCATCCTTTGAGTATCGTTTCACAAAGGGATAATCTGATCGGTGCACACGGTAGTTATGGTGGACTTAACAGAAAAACTGGAAGTTTTCCATTCATTGCGTTGCGATGAAAGCTGGACAATGTCTTTTGGCTATATTTGTGCAGCGATTGTAACCAAAAGACGATATTAATAAACAAAAACCTGAACTTGAGGTAGTATTAGTTGACGTTTTTGTATAAACCGACATTCCAACATTTATAGTGTCGACTTCTGCTGTCTTCTCATAGAAATGGAAGGCAATGCTACATGTGAGGGCAGGTGATGATGCCTCGTTAGGTGATGCTCCAGATGCCGTATATTGTATTCTTATTTCTATTATGTCTACTATGTCGTCTGACGACGGGTTAGCTTAACAAGTGTACTCGTAGGTGTCGTTATTTGTAAGTTCTTTCAAAATGTTGTTTCTGTCCTTGGTAGTAGGAGTTAAATTCGTTCAACAATGGGAAAATCATTCAAAAGTTTATATAAAACTTCTGCTACCTTAAATTCTATGTGATTATCCTATTACTCCATCTATTTATTTCAATTTGAAAGTTTAAGTAAAACAGTTTCATTAATAATTGATTCAAAGCCTAACCTGATCGCTTGAAATTGCCATTATTCTATTGTCACTCCAGGGTACTTGCCCAAAAGGAATTCGTCACGTAGCAAAATTGGAAGGTGTCACAAATCAAATTATACCAGACTCGTGACGACACAACTACCACGGAACTTCGCTGTCTGAACCGCACCCTTTGAAACGGAGTTGTGTCAAGGACGTTTGACTCTTCGAGTTTTCTCCCTGATAGCGTTATTACAAAAGTGGAAATCGGTATTACAAAAGTGGAAACTTTTTGACGAAAACATCGACTATAAATTCATGGATTATGATGAACCTTCGTCAGAGTGGGCTAAGCTTTTCACCCGGATACGAATCTTAAGTAATATTTTAATCCAACTGACCTGTTGGTGCAATGGCAGCGATCCTGCCTTTAGCACCGGAGGTCGTGGGTGGATCCCCACTCATGACAGACATTTACGTGACGAGAATTTGTGTTTGTTGTGTGTCTGGGTGTTATTATCTTTTTAAGTATGTATTTAGTAATATTCAAGTATGTTTATCAGTCTCTGACACCCATAGTACAAGCTCTGCTTAGTTTGGGGTCAGATGATCTTGGTGTAATTTGTCCTGGATATTTATTATTATTTTACAGCCAAAGCGTCAGAGTGTCAATAATATACATAGATAGTTTTCATGTGATGCTAGGACATATAAACATATAAATTCAAATTCTACAAATTCTTCTTTTTTCGTTTTTAGTAGTGTTCATTTACTAATATCGGAATGTCGGAATGATTATTTAAAAAAAAATTACTAATTGATTAAACAGTTATCAAATAAGATAGATTCGCACAGCTACATCTATTGTTCATTTTATTATTGGGGGATCAATCCAATATCGTTTAGTGAGCTTTGGGAAAAACTAACCTCGGGGTTTATTTTAGAGAACAAAATTTGCGCAGCAGTTATACAACAGTGAAACAAGGTCATCAACATAGCTCTGAGAGCAAGCTGAAGTGGCAGTAAGCCGCTATAAATGCCGTAAAACCGATAACCATTGGATTAAGCGTTGTTCTTGAGTAGAGACATTGTCTCGGCAAACGCAAAGAAGGACACTTCCCGGCTAGTAGAAGTGAGTATATGTATAAACGAAACCGAGACCAAGTTGAATACAAGTGGCTGTTCACTGCTACAAGTGTGTGCGTGAGCCATGGCCCTTGACTCTTGAATCTAATTTAGCCGGATTACATTAACGGCACCAAAAACATTGAAATCTTATAGCTTTGTAATAAGGTTCATAAATTTCTAGTTTGTATTTCTGCAATACTAATTCTGTTCAAGAGTCAGGCCCCTGGGCTTGACCACTAGCGGAGCTTGTACAAATCGGGTACATGCACACACGTGTACTAGTGTAGGTGACACAAGTGTGGATCACAGCGCTGTTGTTGAAAGTGTTTTGTCTCTGATCTGATTTACGTGTGGGGTGCTGACTTGTGAAAAGATGCTGGGAGGAAGTCAATGTGTCAAGCTAAGGATAGGGTACCACGGGTGAACTGGGGAAGGTATATGTTCGTCATTAGACTAACATAGGCTAAAGTGATGATTTAGGTAAAATTCCACAGTTGGGACTTATGTTTCGAAGTTTTAGAGTTTGTAATCACCTTAACCAAGGGTGGCAAAGAGGCCAAGACTTGGCCTTAAATATCTTGTTAAATTCAGCAAACTTTGAGTCGAATTAAGTATTTTAAAGAAGCGTAAAGCGTTAAACCTTGACTACAATTCTGATGCATGGGTTGTATGTCTGGAGAGGTAGTTTGAAAAAATCCGACAACAGATTGATTTAGACATCGTACAAGAAAAACATCAAAAGCATTTCAATACAAAATTCGTATTCGTCACATCGAACGCCACTTTTCAAGATATTTTAGATACTTAACCGAGTATGAAATACCAGCTTATGAAAAACAAAATAAGATTACAAAAATCTTTTGCTTTCAACTACTAGGTACCTACAATTAGCAGGAGTTTCCGTATACCTGAAACAAATAAGAAGAGTATTATTAAATAGGTTATTTGCGTAGTTACATTACCGACAAATCGGTTATGATTCAATTTCTGGTTTTCCATGACTTGTCCAAACATAAATACAAAATAATTATAATGTATATCGCACGTCGAGATATAAAATATAAACTAAGTTTGTTTATGAGATCTAAATTAAAAATCTAACTATTACTTATCATTACTTATCATTTAATTTCTCAAACCTGCCTGCAAAGTGGCTCGATTTATTTAACTACAAAGTGGGGCAAATAAATAGAAACACCCCTGCTTTTCAGGTTTCGCCGTAATAATTACATAAAAGATACTAAAAAATCCCAAATGTAAACTATCCCATAAATACTAGTGTGTAGGAAATGTGAATATTCACACAACTTGTTTTGCAGAAGTTGGCGGTTTCGTGCATGTCTCATGGGATAAAGCATTTATCGCGGGGTTTTTTCTATCAGAAAACATTTGAAATTTGTTACAAGTACGCTTAAAATTATAATGAAAATGAGTTTTGTTAAGCTCATTAAAACTCAATTTAATCGAAATAGTTTTTATCTGCGAGTCAACGACCTGAATACGTGCTTCCACACTAAAGTTACTTTTTGTTGAAGCAAAACTCTGCAGCACGGTAACATACTGTAACTTTTGTGGCTATTTGTTACTGTTTGTTGATTGTGAAGGTCACAGCACATCATCACGGCGCGGTAACAGCGGTTGCCACGCTGCCCGCTCGCCAGCCGCCCGCAGTCCGCTTTTTCATATTGACACTATAGGACACACAATTCAATGCTCCTAATTGAATGGCAAGTTAATTAACGGGCTGGAGCGGTGCCGTGAAAATGTGCTGTGACCTTTACGCATCGCGTCCATGCCGCCAGTTCATAAATTATTAAAATATAAAAAACCGAGCACCCACACCGCAGTTTCTTCTTTTAGATTAACATTAGGACTTGTAGAGCAACAGTCGAGATATTATTAAGCCTCGTATTGACTTATGGCAACATTTGACGCGCGACGTGTTGATCAACGTTGTTGAACATGTTGAACAGCGACGCGGAACTTTTTTAGATCCTCTAGCGACATGTTGCTGAAGACTGGCAATATAAATAAATAAATATCTGGGACAATTCACACCAAGATCATCTGACCCCAAACTAAACAGAGCTTGTAATATGGGCGTCAGAGACTGATAAACATACTTAAATATTTCTAAATTCATACTTAAATAGATAATAACACCCAGACACACAACAAATGCAAATGTTCGTCACACAAATATTTGTCATGGGTGGGGATCGAACCCACGACCTCCGGCGCTAAAGGCAGGATCGCTGCCATTGCGCCAACAGGCCAGTCAAAAATATCACGCGTTGTTGTGCAACGTTGCCGATCATGTTGACCGTTACTACAATATTGTGAGTAAGGCTCGATGTAGGCTTTAAGATGTACATTTCTTCTATTTTTTGGTAACGTAACACAAAAATAACATAAGCTCACGACTACATACCTGTGTCCCAAATGTGGTAAAATTGACGCGCAACACGTAACGCTCAACAAGAAAGGCAACGTTGCACACCCACGCGCGACGTTGACAGCTGGCGCGCAACATTGCATGGACAGACAACGCCGCTGAAAAAGTACCGCGTTGCTGTTCAACAACGTCAGAACAACGTTGAGCAACAATCATGTGCAACATGTCGCGCGTCAAATGTTGCCTAATGGATACGAGGCTTTAGAAATGTTAATCAACAAAAAGTAACTGCGGCGTGAATACGCGGTAATATGGCGTTAAGTTTTATTAAAATTTTCAATTCGACTGAAATAGAAAAACAGAGAAACGAAGGTTTTCATTATGTTCCTTTTTATTTCAATGCACCATTCAGAAAAATAACAATAAAAATTAAGCCTCAACGTAAAGTCTTGGATCGTTAACAGAAACAAACAACGCACAAATAACATTCAAAATAATTATTTTGTTTCTACTTTTGCCTCATAAATTTACAAATGCATTCATTTAACAGCGTCGTAAAGTACCCTACATTCACACTGTATGTTTGTAAAAGCCTGAAACCCAGTCGGCGTGTAATTATTCGTTAATACGGGCGGGTGTAATACGACACAGGTGTATACATATTAAATAGAGCTTACAGTACGTGTACCTACGAATTGTTAATTATCTTGTCGCATTTTGCACTTTATTTATATAAAAGTTGGTTAATGCTTCTCCGTTACCCATAATAAGATCTGCTTAGTTTGGGTTATGGCTATATTCAAATCAAAAATCAAAAATATCTGTATGTAAATAGACCTGTAGCAAGTAGGTACTTTTAAACGCGCTAATTTTAGGAACTACTCGCCCGATTTGAAACAAAATCAGTGTTCGATAGCCCATTTATTGAGGAATGGTATCTTACTAATACTTACATACTTACTGACTAATATTATAAATGCGAAAGTTTGTGAGGATGTATGTGCGAGTGATACCCCTGGTGTTGCACGCGTCCATGGGCCGCGATAACCACTTACCATCAGGCGGTCCGCGTGCTTGATTGTCACCGACGTAATATAAAAAAAAAAATGTGTGTAATATATGCTTTTGCTACTCTTTCACGCAAAAACTATTGAACGGGTTTGGATGAAACCTTACAGTAATACAGCTTATACATCTGAATAACACATGGGCCACAATTTATATAGATTTTATGTAATTTGGCCATAATATATAACGAAACGCGGGCGAAGCCGCGGGCGGAAAGCTAGTATGCTTTATATCATCACGCTAAGACCAATAGGAGCGGAGCACCTAAAGAATGTTTCGAAATCGGGGGTTTTTTGCTTTTGAGAGTTCCGCTGCGTGCGCTGCCGTAAACGGTTAATGTTTCACCGAAATCATGTACAACAGAATTGTTCCGCTTTAAAAGTTCTAAAAAAAGTCTGCGACAGCATATTAAGTCTATCTTTTAAGGTTGGCTCACTATAACCTTTTTTGTGCTAACCAAATTTGTTTTAAAATAATGCATTATTTGTGAAGGTGTTTTTATAAACATGTTATTAATTAATCCTTATCCAAATAAATGAGTATTTAATTTAAAACAAAACTCCCCTTTACATCATTCGATTTCAATGAAAATCTTAGGAGATATTGCAGTTTTAAAATAACATCGCAGCAAAATAATGATCAAGTGCTGTGCGCGCATTTATGATGTGCGAGGCTGGCGGGCAGTAACGAGGGGGAAGGGCGGTGGCCCCAGTATTTCACCTTCTACGTAAACGAAGTCGCGGGTTAAAGTTAGCTTAAGCCCGAAGTAACTATTCCGCGCGGACGACGTCGCGGGTAGAAGCTAGTAAGGTATAATAATATGGATACATTAATACACTGTTTACAAACATAATGTGACTCTACCACCGCATCGCCTGTTGTTCTTATACTGAGAAGACCTGGCGAGAAACTTACTTTTTAAACTTGGTTAGGTTTCACATATTTTATATGTAATGATGTTCCAGATATCCCATTCGTATGATGTTGTCTGTGAGAATAAACTGTACCTGAGGATACTGTTAGGTAAGGTACTTATTATTCTTAAAAATACACCACTTACAAATACTTACAAACTTACACTCTTATACATAAAATACCCTACCCGAAGTAAAATTTCACGTTCCAAGGGTGAACGAATGGCCAGCTAAACACGATAAAATAAATTTATTTTCTTAACTATTATTGCTGAAAGTAAGCATAGTGCCGAAATCTATGCATGATCGTCAGACGAGTACGAGTATACTCGTAAGCCATACATGTACATGCATTTGTCATATTAATTTGTGTATAAATAGGTAGGCTATTTATTTAACATTTTGAACTTTCTTGTTGCATTTTTAATAATGTTAATAAAAACGGGTTTCTGCAACGAACAAATTATGGTAAAATTGCTTTACCTATTTTTCTCGACGTTGCGGCGACAAGTGCATGTCACCGTGGTCACGAGCGAAGACCGCTCGTGACCACGTTTTTATTAGAGTCAGTTACCTATTTAATTATTTTTGAATAAGACCATCTTACAACCCAATAAAATTAAAATAAAAAATGGGGTTGTAAAATACAAGTAACTGTTATGGAGGTAGAGCATAAGGAAAACTGAAAATTTATTCCATTTATTTTTATGACAATTGCGTGCGTCCCACCTTTATAAGGTAAGCTGGATATAAAAACATTATTTTACAGTAGGAAAAACGTTTTTCATTTTTATATCCTTATAATACTCAAAAATATAAATAACAATACTCGTATATATCACTTTCAGCAACGAGAATCACGTTGGATTCTAATACGCTTGTTGAATTGTGGGCATCTGAGTGTTTCGTTCAGTAGCCGGAAATAGGCAATTTCACTCTGACTACCAGATTTGAGGTATATCAAACTCAAACTTAAATATCTTTATTCAAATAGACCGTATCAGTACTTTCAAATCGTCAAATTTACAGCAAAATATACTAAATAATAGACATAAATACCATAATAATATAGATATGTAAATAAACAGTGTACAGATATAATGCGACTCTACCACGGCGTCGGAGTTGTTTCTTGCTGAGAAGACCCGGCGAGAAACTCACCAGATACTCTTTTAAACTTGTTGTGGGTTTACAACAGGCGTTAGTAAAGTACTAGCAGTGTGTCATTTTGATACAAATAAACCTAAAATAATATAAAACAAAGAGCAAAAAAACAATCATAAAATAATATAAAACAAAAGTTAATTTTGTCATATGTGTTATGCAATCGTGAGCGTATGTTTTTTTTTATGTAACAATAATTAGAAAAAATGTCCATCTTAAGAGACATAAGAAACGAAACATGGGAAATATACGAGTACGCCTTACCACACAATAGGTAATAGTACTTCGTACAGAAGGTTCTCTCAAGAACACCGGACAAGTAAAAAAGTCTCCTCCAATCTTACAAGTTTGTGTCACACTACAATGTCACACTACATTCATTAATTTACTGTATTAACTGTGTTTAATTGAAATAAAAGAAAAACAAGTACTTTTTAATTTGTCCGTGCTATCAATCAAGGCCATGTCAGGATCGAAACTTATCGCGTAGCATGAGCGCTCATATTCCAGTGTGCGCAGCTTGAACGAAACCGATTTAGCTGTCAAAGCGCAGGGTCGCAACTCGCTGATTTAATTATTAGCTTTAGAAAAAGTATTGCTGTAAATCGTTTAGTATTACTAGTAGCCATTATTATTTTTATAATTACTTATAATTACAAATTACGCTTGAAACAAATCAGATACAAAACATTAAATAACGCGCTCGGCGGCGAGTGTGCGAGCCGAGCGGCAACCTACTACAATATACCCCAGAGAGGGGCCAAGCGGCCGAGCATACCTAAACTTTGAAGTGACACCTGGCCTGGCCTTACTCAAAATATTGTAGTATGTGTAAACGTGGCTGGACAGTTATCCAAGGGTGAGTTTCTACCGAAGATGTGTAAATAAATACCCATCATTTGTAGCGATGATTTCAATGATAGAGGCCTTTGCTCAGCGATGGGGTAGTATATAAGCATTTACTTACTAACGTCATTACTAGCCTAGCTATACTAGTAGACACACTTTGTTTATACCCATGTTTATATAAGATACGAACCCTTGCTAAAAGCTGTGTCATGTATAACTTCAAAGCAAACTTCTAATTAAGAAGAAGCCTAATTTACGTTTTTCTCTTCAGTGTCTAAATAAAAACTAGATTATGGCGAAATCAACGCACAACATTATTTTGTCGGAACCTAAATGAAGTTCCAACAAGAAGGTCGCAATCCGAATAAATAAGGCTGCCCGAGTAGTATTTAACTTGAGCAACCGGAAGGAGCATCCGGCTCCATCCGAATAGTAATAATTGCACAGAGTATAGTAGAGTTGAGATAAGAGCATCATGGCTTTAACAATTTAAAAAAATATGAATTTTGGTGCTTGTCTCATAATAAAAATAACTTTTGAATTTGTTATCAAAATTATCATCATTAAGACCCTGGGTACCTAGGACCCTAAAGCGGTCACACAGCAGGAATTGGGGGTAAAATTTTCTGATGTTAACACGAACTGTGTTGAAATGAAACAAGTATTTATTCATTATAGTATTTAAGTCATTTACGAGATTCTTATACTTTAAATTACACAGTGTCTATCCTTTCTATCCGCTGATGTACCCAACACTGTTTGTATTGGGTATGGTAGGCTACAACAAACTGGAAGTGAGACGGGGCTTGAGTCTAGCAACATATTTGTTCAAAATACTGCGTGGGCGAGTGTTCAACCAAGCTGTTTTGCAGACAATGACGCTATGCGTGCCGGATCGGTACGTATGGCGACGGAGACTACCCCCCCCTATTTGCCACTCCACGCCACGCCAAGTCACTAGAGCATTGCGAAGTCTTGTCAAATGAAAATTATTCAATTTAATCAAATTTAAGAATTACTGTTATTATTTATTTTAATTAGGGATTTGTTATTTGAGTACCTATTATTATTATTTTAATGTTTTTTTTAATCTAATTAATTTTTTGTTTGGCTTCACTAGAATAGTGTAAGGTTTTGAAATAAATAAATAAAAATAAATAAATAAAAAGTTAGGGAATTCCATTTGTTGTTTTCTTATTTCAGTTTCAGTTATAAAACACACGTTTTAATTATTTTATAGCAGCCGAGATTCACGGGATGATCTGCGATACCGTGAGAAGAATCCTTATACTTCATAGTTGTTTTATTTCAACGATCATTTGTTACCAGCGCCCTATCATGGCTTTTCATGGCGGTAAATTACCTTTTTAATGAATTTTCTAACAGAAAATGGTTGTAGAAAAAGGGTTCAGTATACATCCTTTTTGTAAAATATTAAATTAGAATTTCAATTGTCATGTCTAGTTACTATAACGAATATTACGAATGGATATTTGTTTTTTACATATCCACATACTCACTGAAATGCGAAATCCAATACAATGCCAATAATTTTGAGGTGAGCTAATGAGCTTTTTTTTAAACAGCCATGATTCAAATATTTTGCAAGATTGTATGAGCTTGAGCACTAAAATCAATATCCCTAGTAACAGAGATACAAACAACGTCTATTAAATTCAATCTATTGTTTACTTAAGTAATTTTTTTAAGTGAAACTCAAACAATAGCGTCACAATCAGAGCTCTCGTTCCGTTCAGCAGGGCGTGCTTGGCAGTGTCAAACCCAAGCCACTGAAAAGCGGATCCAATCTTCATATTTTTTGCTTTTACATTTTCAAAGAGCTGAACTTAACCCATAAATGTAACATACTTGCAATAATTGAAAACCCTATTTAAATTTTTGGATTTTTAATAATAATTGTACTGTCATCTACGAGTACCATCTAGACGTATTGGTATGTGTAGTGTGTAAAATAAATCTAAATGTAGAATACAGTACGTCTACCACGAGTTGCCACTTTTTGGCAACACGTTCGCGTTAAAATGTATTGGGATTTGACATGACATGACATGACACGACAAAATGGCAACTCGTGGTAGTAGACGGGTAGACGTACAGGAGCCGATTTTTTTTTCAATTTCCATTTCCGTTAAGTATTGTTTGTTTTTGTGTGCTTCCAATGTTTTTACAATGTTCATTTAACTTTCTTTTACTACGAATTTGGTATTTATCTTGAGACAGTATTTTCTTTAGTTTATTAATGAGATAGGTGTATGTATACCTACGTAAATTCAAAAATCTCCACCTTTATATTATCAATAAATTTGTACAATTAATTTAAATAGTAAATGACCGTAATCAATGTTGTTTTTAAAATCTGTTTTAATTGACAGAAATTTTGTTATAATTTCCTCAATCATACGACACATTGAATAGACTTATATAGAATTCAGACACATAACGTATCTGTATTAAAAAGGGTTAACAAATAAGAATGGGGTCACAAGTCGCACAAGCGCGCTGTCCGCGGCTGTCTGCGCGGTGTTTATCTCAAGCCACCGGAAGGCGCATCCGGCGGACCCTTCTTGCGTCCGGGATCATACCTTTGTGTGTAGCATTTTAAATGACGAATTCAGGCAACCTACTTTTGGTGGCATTCTGATAATGATTGTTCCTTGTTTTAACAATGTGAAACAGTGAAAAATTATTGGAGCTGATTTCAAAAATGGTTAAGAAATTTCCACCCTGTACAAATATTTGTCTTTTCCGTGGCTAGGTGTGTTTTCAATTAACATAATACATTCATTAATGTACTTTCATGCCTTTACTTTTGTGTGTCAGTATTTATCGTCCTTAATTCAAGTTTCTGCCTACTTCGGGGCCAAATCATTTCAATGTTCATTATAACATT
Source organism: Udea olivalis (assembly GCA_947369235.1). Classification (NCBI taxonomy): domain Eukaryota; kingdom Metazoa; phylum Arthropoda; class Insecta; order Lepidoptera; family Crambidae; genus Udea; species Udea olivalis. Next base: position 6,651,415 of record OX376342.1, read on the forward strand.
CAACTATATGGAACACTTATACAAGGCTCTGACAATCCTACAACTGATCTTATGTTTGTTTATTTAAATTAATAGAAGCTTCTTTTGTTTAAAAAAAAAGGTAATAAGGTTTCCTTTCACGGAGAACGGAAGCTTGTCGGACAACTTTGCGAACACAAGGAATGAGGAATAATATAATGCTGCCAGCAACTTTTATGTAGAGAACAAATAAGTTATACTATGAACAACATTCATTATATTATTATTATTGTTGTCTGATTTTTATGCGGATACTACTCATTGAAACGAAATTACTTTACGTATTTCACCATTTTACCATTTTATTACTTCTTCCCAGCACTCATGATCACGGCTGGTGGTATGCAGTATCATGATCATAACACATTATCTGCTGATCTTAGGCCTTAACCATAGATCATTCATCCTTCGGGAAAATCATGCAGGTAAGCGAGCACGTGTTCATTTCTGCGTTGTGATTGTGATGCTACTGCCTGTCACGTCCTGAAGTCTACTCTAGTACAAATTTAACGAAATAAGAATCTTTGGAAGGGTAATAAGGACACAAAACGAAGGAATGTTATGAAAAGGTTTCATGCATTTTGTACAATAAAATATGGTTATTAGAATAACAAAAATTCAAACGAAACGAAAGGCAAGTATGTTTATTTAACGACAGAAAATTCCCCTTTCTACGTTGTCCACGGACGGGAGTTGGCCACCAGAGTACGTGATTGCTATTTCACCAACGATCGCGTCAACAGCAGATCGGATTGATATTTTAACGCGTCAAAACTGATGATTTTACGAAAACCATCAAGCATATTTAATGACCATTGTTTATATGAGATTTGACAATTAATACGAGTATAATAGCTATTTGAATAGTAATAAATTTATGTAAATTTATGTTCTATCATCATTTACTTTTGCTGTGGCTGCACAACAACAGAACCACCCAATTTGTTTTATTTTAATTAGTATAACATACATTTATTCGCTTACAGCTCTATCCCAAACGGGGTAGTCAAGTCAGATGCAAGTTGGCTGTTGCTGTCAAGGCGAACGCAGCACTCAGAAGCCCGTATTTTGTGTATCGTACTGTAACGATGCCGTTTCGTTCCAGTCTCAAATACGTTAGAATAGGACCTCCACGATGGCTGGAAACTTCGTAGTTAAACTTACTGACTACCAATAGTATTCTGTACCTGCCCTTTCAAAATTTAATTTATCGTTCCTCGTTCCCTGTTCAGCATTTTGAGTCAGTCCTACCAAAACCACGTCGTCGAACAGAGCTTGTAGCATTTTACCAGATAGTATAAGTTTACATTACGTGATGGTGTATTTTAGATACTTTAAATAATCAATTGTAAACGGTTATAATTTAACAGGAAGCCGTGTATCGGGGAAAGCATATCATACCTGTTTACTTACCTATTACTATTAGATAATAAATATTACCTAGGACACTTTGTATTCATTTATTTTTTGTTACAGTTCTTCTTTCCTACCTATACTTTACCCTCTTCAATAAACAAGTCACTGGATTGGCCAGTGATTCATTATCCCATAACTACATCTACTCCTAAATATTGTGTGACGAATCCCGGCGCTCCGGCTCCGGTATTGCTAGCCTGCAACGAGGATTTCGCCACAGTACTAATACCAAAACATGTGAAGTGGCGAGCCTTCCGCTTTTTTTCGGGTTGTTTATGTTTTCAATAAGTGTTTTTCATCACCAGGGGCTTTATTACAATCCCATAGAACTTGTCAAGTTCATTCCTTAAATTAAGCGTAGCAAGAAATACGTAATTTTATCTTTCATTTCCAGCCATTCAGCGGTAACCTGGCAGTAACGCATTTTCTAGGCTGGATATTTACTAACGATATTGCTCGCTACCCCCTAAGGGGAGGAGGGAGGGTTGTAATAAGGCCCCAAGGGCTTTATTATAAAGTTAATTCGCTAAACGGGTAGCGAGCAATTAAATCCAGCCTAAAAATGCGTTAGTGCCAGTTCTTTTTAGGACGTAGATGCTCAATAAGACGGGATTTTGCGAAATTTATTTATTTACCTAGAATAATTACATATAAAAACCAAGTCCGCGCGCCTATTTTGAAGCACCTTAATTGGAGCAATAAATGGCTCCAAACGGACCGCTTTGCAGTGTTCATTACAGCTCCGCAATGTTCAATGTCAAAGCGCGCCGCACGTAAGCAAGTAATAGTCACGCATGTATGGATCCGATTAGTGCTTCATTTTTGACGGGGCATTTTTATAGTAAAATAAAGAAAAAAGTAAAAAAAAACACATTTGCTTACTAGGTGTATTACATTATAAAGGTGGTAGATATAACGATAGTACGAACTTTGAACCTAGTTACCCAGAAGGTATAGCAAAATTGAGGGCAGCTTAATGTGACTACCTAAACAAAATAAAAATCTTTAATAGAAGCCTTTGTCAGGTTTATGTACTTATATAGAGCAGACCAGATTACAAAAATGATATTTTGTTATTGGGTATTCAAATTCAACCCCTAAGAGGTTGTTTTTGAGGTTGATAGTTTGTTCGTATGAAGCTTTGTTACTACTAGTGCTAGTGCTAGTACTGGCCTGTTGGCGCAATGGCAGCGATCCTGCCTTTAGCGCCAGAGGTCGTGGGTTCGATCCCCACCCATGACAAATATTTGTGTGATGAACATTGTGTTTGTTGTGTGTCTGGGTGTTATTATCTATTTAAGTATGTATTTAGAAATATTTAAGTATGTTTATCAGTCTCTGACGCCCATATTACAAGCTCCGCTTAGTTTGGGGTCAGATGATCTTGGTGTGAATTGTCCCAGATATTTATTTATTTATTTAAATCTCAAAATTTGCATAGAGGTTCTTTTTAGGACGTGTGCTAACGTGTGCTAAGACGGGATTTTGCGAATCAAGGATCGTAAGTCAGAAAAAAATCTGTATGTCATAAACATGACGTTCAAGCGAGCGGAAAGCTAGTGTTTATATAAAGACACGTAAATAATAATCTGTAATTATATATTTTCCAAAGCTCGTAACACAAATAAAAATAACTGTTATATACAAATGCAACCTTTGTTTCTGCAACACAATGGAAAGCCAGTCCAAGGAGTATGATTTACAAGTGAATAAACATTAACGGAATCCCTACTTACGCAACATCAAAGAATAATACTTATTTGTTTTGTTTCTTTCTGTGGAAAGAATCTTTAACAGTTTTAATAACAAATATTAGTCGTATATGGTTCATATTTTAAACATTTCTAATTTTATGAATTGTATGCTTATTTATCCAAAATAATGAAGGTATATAAGTAACGGGCAGCAGCGAAAAAAGGCATCCTTAAGGCTTCTATGATAATAATTATTCATTAGGTTTTTTATTTACTGATCCATCACATTCGGCTTAAACAAACAGTTTCATATACAAAAAAAGGTTAAAATCTATCGTTAGGACATGTGTTCAAGAGCAGATGTCTAATGGCTGCGATAGATGATGATGGTGTTTAACCCATGTCTTACAGGGCTAAGTTGTGCACATACATACATACATACCATCACGACTTTGTCCTAAACGGGGGGGTAGTCAGAGACAAGTAACTGTGTGTGTCGTCATGGTGAACGAAACACTCAGAAGCCCACTTTTCACCAACGATGTTATGGTTGTGCACTGCTATATAATTAGCCGACGCTTTTTACGCATACGAATTTTACGAGATAACGCAAGGCAAAAAGTTCTCTCGTTGCGCATCTTAGAGAGACTGTAGAGTTTCGAGACATAAATCTTCAACAAATCACCGGCCTGCCTACGAGTACATCAAAATGTTAACCGAGTTCTAGGTTGAAACTCGCGAAATCCGAGCGAAAAATTACATGGCTGCACACAAAGCAAATACATAGTCAAAAAATGGACTTTACTGGACTTCGCAATAACCTGATTGAAACATATCTGGGGCCCTATATACTAGTCAAGTTAATTCCCTTAACAGAGGGGAGGGTAGCAAGCAATTTTGTCAGTAAATACCCAGCCCAGAAAATGCGGTAGTGACATGTAGCCGCTGACTAAATGAAAGATAATTATTACGAAATTGCTCTCTATGCTCAGTTTAGAGAATGAACTTGACAAGTTAATAGGGGTCGTAGTAAGGCCCCTGATGCATTTATAAATCTACATTTCGGAAGTGTGTTAAAAAATTGAGTCCTCTATGACCTATATGTCCTCTTGTTACATGTTTCCTCTCACATTTTATTTTTATCTTTTTACATCGCAAAATGAAACAAAACATCAAGTGTGAAGAAGTCAAGAGGCGAGGGTGGATTCTTCATTGTAGGTATTTCTATAGGAGGGAGCTTGACGTATACCTCTTGAGACTTTAAATGCACTTCCCATTGTGACTGAGTCAACGCGAAAATTAATTATTAATGCAATGAAAACTTGGGGCTTTGTAAAATCATCTTCTTCTTGCAGTGCCTCTCCACTACTGGAGGTTGGCCGTCAGCTTCGCGAAAAATCCTAACTCTCGCTAGCCGAAACAGTTAAAAAGTGTAAAATCATAAGTATCCTCAAAATCCAGTACCTACAAAAAATAACTCCAATTCAATAGCTGCAAAAAGATAGAAACTAGAAAAATTCGAGCAGATCCTAGGGACTCAATCAGGAAATACACTAGACAAATTCACCAGGTCCGTTAACGGCCTCGATAGCTCAGTTGGAAGAGCAACCACCCGGACTGCGGAAAGTCACGGGTTCGAATCCCGCTTGTATCCCTAGGATCAGGTCGATTGGTGCATTGATAAATGCTTAAAATAAAAAATTCACTTCACTTCAATAGCTGTTTAAACTTACAAAATTGAACAGCTTTCCTTAATAAATTAAGCAAAATCTGAGAAAATAATAATTTATCATACTAGAACTTTACAGTCATAGCTATCAAAGTCTACCAGTACAAGTGCTATACTTTAATTTTATTCAGATTCTGAAACCGGTAAACCCCTAGGTAATAAAGATTTTTATCTTTGTTGAACTGAAACGTATATAGACTGGCTCAATTTCCGGACGAGCAAAAAGCCCTCGGTATAGCCGGACATGAAAACAGACACGCGTCTCTGAATAAATGAATTGTATAAATGAACCGAGCAAATAACGCCTGAACCCGTTTGGTAATTTTTACATCAAAATATGTTTGAAGTAATGAATAGTTTTTCGGTTTCGGATCAAATTAGAAAAACAAACTAATAATACTTTGTTGAATTAGACCATTCTTAATTGCCTTTGAATTCATATTTAACCTAGATAGATATATCTATACTCTAAATATGTCGTGTATAAATATAATTGATCATCGCAACGATTTCTGTAATGTAAATAAATAAATAAATGAATATCTGGGACAATTAACACCAAGATCAACTGATCCCAAACTAAGCAGAGCTTGTACTGTAGGCGTCAGAGACTGATAGACAAACTTAATTATTTCTAAATACATATATATATAGATAATAAATAAACACAACAAACACTAATGAACGTTTTACATATGTTTCGTCTTCTGGCAGAGCTCATCGCTCAGCCTATAACTTTCATTTAACTACTCCTCCCTGTAACACGTGCATGTATGGTGAATCTTTTACTGTTCATGCTGTTCAACTGTGGAACAAGTTGCCTGTATCCCTACGCGAATGCGGCACTGTAGGTTCTTTCAAAAGACTGCTAAAAGAACATCTTTTGAGTTTTACTTAAATTACATTGGATCATTATGTTTACATGTATACATATATTTATTTATATTTTGTTTATTGTATGTATTAGTATGTTTATCTATATGTTCATGTACTTATTGTAGAATATTAATTTACTTGTTTGTAAGTAAAACATGTACTTAGGGGTTTTTAGTTTGTTACGATTTTTGAATATGCAACTCTCATTTACATTTCCATTTGTACACGTTTGTCTATCCATAACAATTTTAAATGAGTTTTTCCTGTCGCCATGGTCTGCTGGAAGAAATCTCTTTCTAGAGATAAGCTAACCTGTACTTTTGTACTCCTTATTGTTTTCTCTGTAATTTGTCTCTTTGTGTACGAAATAATAATAAATAAAATAAAAATAGTAATGTGCGTCATTAATGAAGTAGGTACTAAAATTTTTTTCCATTTTTTTTCGAATATTAGGTAAAGAAGTAAAGGTCCGTATTATTTAGGTCACGATTTGTATAAATATAGCTTTAATTAGATTTGAGCAGTCTTAACTAGCAGTAAGGAGAATAAGTCAGGCGAGGTTGACTTAAAATCAATAAACATTTGATATGAAAATTGTCGGTCTATTGACTTAACGTGGCAGGGCCGAAATGATTGGTCTAAAATTAACCACTTTCATGTCCCATTAGGCATAATGATACAATCTATTGTTATTTTTATGGTGTCTGCGGTGTGGAAAGTTAACTTGTACTATACGTAAAAAGTAATGAGTGTCAGACCCGATAAACGTTGTTCCAGAGTGAATGTTAACATTGTGAGTATGTTAAACTAGAAAAAAATTAAAAAACTGAAGAACAGTGAAGAAAAAAGGAGGACAGTGGCCAATCTCATCCGTTAGACCTCGAGTTTTGTATCAATAGATGGAAAACCAATCAGAAACCAAAAGGCGTGGTGGTGCGTAGCGTGAACAAAATTGTGTTTATTATGCGAACCTATTTAAGAGCATATCAAGATATCGTCGACTAAATAAGCTAAAGCCTGACATAATCTGAGTAGCAACCATTTTAGATGCATAACGAAACTATTGTTTTTTACAACGAAACTTGTAAGTGTTCATTGTTTAACATTTTTATCGCTATTATATTCCAAATAAAAAACTATTATTTCTTTCCAAATTGATAAGTTTGATCTAAAAACCTTGTGAAAAAAACACAAAATACTTCTTGCACAACTACAATCTGTAGAAAGTATTAAATTCCTAAATCTGCATTTATTTGGTCCATTAGCATGTGTCACGGTAGTTCGCAATCTTTGTTTTTTTTTAATGAAAAATAAAAAACATTTCAAAACGAGATTAGATATATCAGCGGCTTCCCCGCGTGCCTGTGTGCCTATAGCCTATGGTACTCGCAGATAATGTAGCTTGATATTGGTGATTTTAAAATTGGTCCAGTAGTTTTGGAGCCTTTTCAATACAAAGAAACAAACAATCAAGCACAACTTTCCTCTTTTTACTATTAGTAGATATAATACTCAAAATTGCATTCCAGTAAATGTCATGTCTGTATGTATTTTAACTTTTCAAAGAAAATAACAATTTTGCTGTAAGGATTCTACAAACCAACGTATCAATTTTGAATTTAATTTCATTAAAATCATCATACCCACCACAAATTGAGCACCATAAAGTTGCTTCACCATTTAAACTACGAAAAAACAATTCTAAACTGTTTTCATTAGGTCTGCATTTATAAATATTTTAATTCTAGAATAACACTACGAGTATGACACCTAAACTGCAAGATCAAGTCAGATGACGTCCGATGAAAGATGTTCCTGAAAACTTCTGTCCAAACTTAAAAAAAAATCGTAGGAATTGAGTGGGAAGTAGTTTCTATCTGAAGATGGAAATAAAATAAAGCATTATAAAACGTAAATAAGGCAATTTGATTATCGCTGATATTTCTTCATCTAAGAAATCAGATGAAAATTGAAAAGGAAATCCTATACTCGAAATAAAGAGACTACTGAAATGTATATTTGAGTATCTACCTAACGGAAATCGTTTTAAATTAAGACACTGAGCGTAATTTACACCGAAAATAAAGAAACTTGTTAGTTGCAATAACCTTGCCCGCAATCGTTATAGCAATAACAAAAGAAAACCGGGGCAAGCCTTGTTCCTCTGGGGAAATTAAAAATTGCAACTATCTACAGCGGTATAAATTATTACGTACATTATTCAAGATATTGTAAACTCAAATGAAAGAAAAAGCAGGAAAAACGGAAATACGTTCTACATTTTGCTAGTGAATTAGTAGCTTCTAGGAGTTATTAATAAAAAATAATTCGTTCAAAAGCTTTATAAATCTACAATAATTATTATTAAGAAGACAGATTTGATTTTTCTTGTAATGGATAAACTTAGAAACCACTTGAAAAAACCTTCACCAATACAAAGCTACATTATCAGTCATTAAGAGAGACATATACACATAGACACTACAGTAATAAGATAGTTTTCCCGAAATTCCTTCCAGTACGTCTACCACGAGTTGCCATTGCCACTTTAAATTTACGTCATCGTTCGCGTAAAATAATTGTATTGGGATTTGACATTGTCATGTCAAATAATAATACACACAACAACATGGTCTAGGGATATTTAAAACTTTTTTAAATAACTTAAAAAGTACTGGCCTTACAAAAAAACTATTAATGACAGATTATAAAAACATTATTAAGTTCCTTTTTTAAATTCAAATTTGAATACAAAAGGTTTTGTTTTAAGATGAAATTCGCCATCATTGAATTTCTTCCAAAGAAGTAAATCTTCACGAACTTCTAACTTGATTAAAACTCCATGAATTTCTATAAATCTTTGTCAAACGCATCTCCGGTGTTCATTTAATCATGCCACGTAGACACTTGACCAGGAACGAAATGTTAAGAGCAGTGGGCATGATTCAAGCTGGCGCTACCCAAATTGCGGTTTCTGAAGCCATGAGGACCAGTCAGAGCGTTATATCCAGGCTTTGGTCACGTTATCGTGTCACGGGGGAAGTGGTTAACCGGCACCGAGGACCCCAACGCATTACAACACATGTACAGGACCGATTCATAGTAAATGCTGCACGAAGTCAACCAAATGTAACGGCGATGAAATTGGTTCAAAGGTTACAGAGAGAGTATGGTTTGCTGGTGAGCGGTCAAGCTTTGAGAAGACGACTGCATGAAGTCAATCTACGTGCTCGTAGGCCACTTCGGTACTAGCGCTAAGGAGAGGCAATCGAGGAAGAAGATTACAATGGGCTATTGCACACGAAAACTGGAACCATTCTCAATGGTCACTTGTGCTTTTCACTGATGAATCCAGGTTTGGATTTCATCCTGATTCGCGAAGAGTACGCGTTTGGAGAGAACCTGGACGTTGGAATCGGCTGCAGCACCCACAACAAGTTCATGCATATCAAGGTGGCACGATTATGGTTTGGGCAGGAATTCGTCTCGTCGGTAGAACGGACCTCGTTTGGATACAAGGCAATATGACGGCAATGTGGAATTTCCCTGAAGATATTTTGCATGAAAACCAGCTTTTCTTGCATCTTAGCAGGACTTGGGACAGTATTACACAACAGGATATTGACACCCTTGTTTTGAGTATGCAGAACCGCTGCAGATGTGTCAAGAGAGTCTTAGGTGGATCCACGGATTATTAATTTTAAGTTTTCAACAATTTTTATATAAAAAAGTTTTGTTTAGGTTTTGATGTTTCAAAAATAAAGTTAAGATAAATTTCAATCTTAACTTTATTGTCTGAGTTTTTCCTCTTATTCTAAGTTTTTTTCAAATTTAACTTTATCTGAAAGTTTACCCATCAGACTAAATAGGCTATTAAACAAGGTTTATTTTGATGTGTACGTGTCTTAACAAAAAGTTAATGGAATTTTAGTTATTTAGGTTTGAATGAAATATCCCTAGACTATGTTGATGTGTGTAGAATTTTACAAAACGGGAAAAACAGTTAATTTGGAAGTTTGAAGTCGCCAACAAAAGCTAGTAATTGTATAATCTGCGGTAGCTGGGTTTTGCATTTATGTAAAGGTAGGGTAAAAAAAGGATAAGTAATTTTGCTATTATCAAATAATTATGTACTAATAGCATAGATAAAACATATCATTCAATGCTAATATATATATAATAGTGCATAAATTACAGTTTGTTTGAGTGAAAAGTGACGTGAACTATGATGATTAACATCCATTTCACACTTCAACTAACTTCATTTAAATTTTTGTTGCCAGTTATTTTGGAAATCTTCTTATTCTTAGTCGGGCACTCTTGGCAGAGTGGTCGTGGTTGTCGATGGACAGGGTTGCGGTTCGCCTGCACCGCAGTTGCACGTCGCGTGATGTCTCTCCACCTTTGACGACTATTTTGGGAATATCTTAATTTATATTTCTGACCACTTGTTCCACTCGTAAGTTAGTTTTGACAAAACCCAAGAAACATAGGATTTCATAGTTTCGAGGAAGATCAATGAAAACATTTACTTAGGTACTGACAGAATCTGCTCCTTGCGGTTAGGGGAATAGAATACTACCGAGGTATCACTGCCTGTCGGAAGAGGCGACTAAAAGGGCCCATGGGGTCGCGAAGCGCGCGCGGTGGGGCGGGCCTGCGTGTGTTTCGGTTTGCGATCCCGAGGATGACAGTAACGCGTGTCTTCGGACACAGTGGTCTGTGTTATCATGCACTGGAGTCGAGCTTGCTCCTACCGAGACTGGCTGCCAGGCGTCCTTGCGCGCCGAAAGAGGAGTCTCTCCCTGGTTGGGGATCCCAGGTCCCTTCCATTCTGCGCCGAAGATGACCACCGTCAGGTTTTAGTGGGTATCTGTTTTTCCAGGAGTTCCGAGTCCCACATATACCAGGTCTCCCGAACCCAGAGCCCTGGGAATGCCTAAATGCATTTCCTGACGCTTAAAAGAAAAAAGTACAGACAGACTCAGTATCAAATTGAATAATAAAAGTAATAGAAGAAGAAATAGGAGCTAGAAATGGTTTTTAGTATTTTCATAATATACTGCACATGTGTGCCATAAACGTTGCAATTTATGGGTATGAGTGTTCATATTTCCCTAGTGTACTATGTAAATAGAACATTGAGTAACTTCAAGTCAAACAGATTCTATCCACAAACAAAGACAACACATTCTGTAGCCTATTGTTTGCGCTTCTCCCCAATAAAGCCTTACGCACACGATCCCAAAACCACAAGGAAACCAGTCTTTAAGCTGATACCTTGAAACTTATAGCCACCACCGCAATCTGCATACATCTAGTTTAAGTAAGGCAGTGCAAAAAATGCGCTTATTACCTTTTTAGGCTGTTTCGAGCTTTTACAAGCGTTTCACATTCCTAGAGAGTTAACTCTGAAAACTTATTTCCGCGCATTGAAAAGTCTGTCAATTATCAACATACAAAAACCAATTAGTTATTGCGCTGGATTTTTGCGTTTGTTTAAAAACAAACTGTGAGATAAGAATTATTTTTAAATTTCTAAAAAAGAGAACGACGATAAATACCAAATAGCATCCTTAAGGCTCACTTGAATACGTTATCAGTAGTAGCGGTAGCTAATGCAAAGATTATTTAACTTTATAGTACGTCTACGTAGGAATTTTAGGTTGAGCGGACAAACCATCAAGAACAGTCAATCGTAGGTTGAGCCTAACACTGTCAGCATATTTACTATAGCTATTTTGTCCTAGTGACACATCGTAGCTCAACCAACATTATTTTTTCTATTGTATCTGGTTTCCCAGCGCTGTGAATAGGCCTTAAGGTTTTCTACTCTTGCTTCAACGAAGGTAGACACCTAAACACTAGGTAAAGTCGTGTAGATGGTATCGGGGACGATGTGTTCCGGCCGTCCCTTCCCTTTACTGAATAGTGCGAAGATAAGACAAAACATTCGTTGGAAATAAAGCTTTTCGCTTTACAGTTTATCATGTCATGTCAATATTAACACATTTAGTGTTAGGTTTTTGTCTGTGTACTTTTTATTATTACTATATATATTTTTTAAAAAGCTACAAAAGACAATGTGATCCTAATAAGACGTACGTACTTAAATGCTGGTTACATTACATACACAGGCTAATGCGTTGACCGAGGCAATAGCCACTCTGTCAACTGTGTTATTGTGAAGTCACCCAGAATGCTGTTTAAATAAGATTAACCAATGTTAAACTATTAAATTTAAATATTAAATTTAGAAAAATCAGTTCCCGCATAGACTTAATGTGAACGATACTGAATAAATATCTTTTAAAACTGAAGGGATCTGTGTGTTTGTATTGTAACATACAAACACACGCTTTCGGTGAAAACTACGGGATTGATTCAAATGAAACTTTACACACTTACACTATTTATTAAGGGCAATAGATCGATAGATAAAATTATTTATTGTACATTGCACAAAAAAACTTATATCCTAACAATGTACAATTTAGGCTGCCTTAACGCTGATAGCAAACTCTTTCTTTTCGCAACCTACAGGTAGAGGAAAACAGAGAAGGAAAATTAAAATATGGAGTATGTACTTTCGATTTATATAGGGTAACAAAATTAAAACCTTTCCACGTGGATGAAATCGCTGGTAGTAAATAAATGTTTCTGGGTGCCGAGCTCGGCTAAACTCTTCAAAGTCTCAAGGTTTTACCCCTGGGACTCTTAAGCCGGATGAAAGGCAGTAATAATTTAGGATTTTACTTGGCGAAAGCTAGCAAGGCAAATTAACTTTATTGCGTGTACCACATACTGTATTGTTTTAATTAATACTCCCTTTCAAAGAATTTTCAGCGCTCACTCCCTTTTAAGTATAAACTGTTTTCGATTAGGCGGAAATGGGAAAATGCCACTTCAAAGGTTAATTTGAACGAAGAAACACTATTTTCGTCAGTTGCTTTGATTTTTCTCTAAAACACAAAAGAAGAGGCAGTAAGTACTCAATAGGTTAGCGAACGCGTCACTACTTAGGAACAATTTATATCGGCGTACGTCAGAATGGAACTTAAAACCATGCCATGGTGAGATGACTTGGTATGTTTTGACCCAAAATATAGACCCATAAATCAGAGAATTTGAGAGGTACTTCCTACTAGTTGGATGTCCACACTGGTTACAGTCAACCAGCTGATACTGCCTCCTTTGAAGTCGGTTAAAAAAGGTTTGTAAGTAGTTTCAAAAAGGTGCTCATGTTAAGTCATACACTTATTCTAAAATGTTGGAAACTTATGAATTTTCTAGAGTTGAAAGTACGAAAGCGGCGTAAGCAATTCGACTCGTTTCAATCTCGTCGCGGTAGAATGTAAAACATTCATACCGTAAAAGGTTAGGCATTATAAATCTTTAATACTGCCAGTGGGCGGCGTAACTCCGATACTCAAATTTTGATTGAAGCTTTATGGCTCTGGAAACAAAGGCATTACTTACAACAACAAGAAATTAAGCGTCCTAAGCTGAGCAAATATTTGACCGTTTGTTTTGTGGCGTTGTTTTGCGGGTGGAACGAACAGAAACTAAATAAATATGCGCTAGACAACACACCACTTGTCATGGTCTCGAAGAAGGGATTAATATCCCTGTAATACGAGGTACCAGACAAGTAATTAAGTCAGGGGTGTGTCTTAGCACACCTAGACCCGAGTCAATTCAGAATTTTATATTACGTACGAGTATTTAATGATGTTTGCGGTTTATTGCAGTTATATTTATATTATTTCATATTACACTTATCATTTCACTTAGATTGATAACCTTAGATTAACAAATTCTAGGCTATGGGCATAATGACAAATAATGCCTCCTCAACAATGTTTTAAGGTGATTTTTACTTTGCGCCGTTTGCTGCAGATCTTGTGGTAAATCATTGAGATAAGACGGCGTCAACCATCGCCTGGTGCGCTTGCCGTAATAATTTTGAACCTTGGGGACGGTTAGTTTGGGCTTATTAGCTGAACGAGTTGGGAAGGCATACTTCCGTTCATGCTTATACTCAGTGTGATTAAATTGTTCTGTCAGAGTAACAGTTCTTACTTTGTACTCTATCGGTAATACTTTACATATCTTAAATAGTCTTTCATACTACTTTTAATGATTTTTTTAACTTAAAATCAACTAACAGTTTGAGAATCCTAATTTGCAATGATTTAATTTTATTTAGGTGAACAGGGAAAGTTAAACCATACACACCTAGTCCATAAGATATCACTGCATCAGCCAGTGCATGATACACTAAGTACATGATGCCCCTTGAAACTGTATATTTTAGATATTGCAATTTGCCAAGAATCGACCTTAATTTATTACATACAGAATCTACGTGGGCAATCCAGCTAAAGTGTTTATCTATTGTCAGACCCAGATACTTATAAGATGATACCATTTCAATATTCATGCAGTTGCAGTTCATGATTCCACTGTGTAAACAGTCGTAGGAGTGTCCTTTAATTTCAATATTTATTGTTTTGCTCTTATTGTAGGGGGAAAGTATTGGCATGCACTTAGTCTTATTAATATTAACAATTATTCTATTATCGTGGGCCCAGCGCACAACATTATCAAAGTCTTTCTCCATAAGCTCCTGTATTCGGTCCTGGCTCGTATCATTAAATAAAATACATGTGTCATCAGCGTACTATAAGACTTACATTTTTAATGACGTTGGGCATGCTGTTAACGTGCATTATATATCCTACAGGCCCGTATACTGAACCAGTAGGGACACCATATTTTTTAATTTTTTTTTTTTTTAAATATCCCTGGACATTATTTTATGTCTCCATTTTTACTCTGGGTCCCACAGATGCTAACAGTGAGCTGCCTACCTCGTAGGTACTCTTTAAACCACGCACTGATCGGACCCCTTATGCCACATTCCATCATGGATTGCAGCAAGCCATCGTGATCGAGAGTGTCAAACGCTCTTTTAAAATCTATAAATATTGCGAAAACTATTTTTTGGTCATTTAGTTCATTATTCACATTATCAACAAATTTTGAAAGTACCGTAGCAGTACTCCTGTTTAAACGAAATCCATGTTGAACATCATTGATTATTTCGTTTTGTTCCAAAAATACTGTGACTTGTTTAACTACAATTTTTTCTACTATTTTATTTATAACATTGAATATTGCTATTGGTCTGTAATTAGTGAATGAGATCCTTGCTTAAAAATTGGTCGGATAATTGCAAGCTTCAATTCATTAGGATATGAACCTGTTTTAATACTTAAATTTATAAAATGGGCTATAACCGGAGATATTTTATGTTTAATCTGTTTAAGGTCTTTTAGTCTGACATGATCCGATCCCGATGCCTTACTGCCGTCCAAACTGTCTAACAGCTTTAATACATCGCAAGGTAGCACTTTCTTAAACCTAAAGCTTACATCACTTTCCCGTACATACGACTTTCGAACCAAAAATAAGTCCCGGCACTGATGCTGATTTTTAATATACACACATCAAAAGTGTCTAGGGATCAACATATATTTTTGCAATAACTTTTCTCTTGATTGATATTAATTAAAATTTTCTTTAAGGATTCATCGAATAAAGTGTTTTCGTTTGTCTACAGTAACGATAAACCAAGTCACCTTTGCATTAATAAAGAAATTTGCCATTTTCCTAATAAAGGGATTTTTGACATTTGAACCACTAACATTAAAGTTCGAAAAAAAGACTGAAATAACAGTTTTCTTTGAAATTTTATTGGGTAACTTAAACAATTAATAATCTGTGTTTCTACCGCGAACACTAACAACACAAGAACATCGGTTTGGCATACTCAAAATGAGTTCATCCAAATCACGCTGTGGAATGGCCGCCCATGTTCGTTGCAACAACAAAAAAAGGTCTTCTTGCGACTGGATACCCTCCATATTCGGCAGAGCTCTTCTCTGTAGCATATCCCATGCATGCTCAATCGGGTTCAAGTCTGGCGACTGAGCAGGCCAGGGCAGGACATTGATGTTAGCTGCGGCGAGAGTCTGTCTTACAACTCTTGCGGTGTGCGGTCGTGCATTATCATGCATTAACTGAAATAAGGGACCGATTTGCACTTGTAGAGGAACGATGACGTCTGATACAATCGTCTCAGCATAAATTTGAGCGTTGAGGTTGCCTCTGATCCAAATCAACTCAGTTCTTCCGGCGATCCAAATACCCGCCCATACCATGATGATTCCACCACTATAAGGATGGACTTCCTGGCAGGATTTTAATCGCTGTTGGCGTCCAGGGGTTCTCCAGTGTCGTATACGTCTTGTATCCGGTCTCATACTAAAACGAGACTCATCAGAAAAGCACACGAAACGCCATTGTTCTTCTGCCCAATTTCTGTGTTCAAGAGCCTATTGATATCGAATCCTAAGATTGTGCATTGCTATAGGTGGTACCCTTAGCGGTCTTCGGGAACGTCATCGTTCCTCTACAAGTGCAAATCGGTCCCTTATTTCAGTTAATGCATGATAATGCACGACCGCACACCGCAAGAGTTGTAAGACAGACTCTCGCCGCAGCTAACATCAATGTCCTGCCCTGGCCTGCTCAGTCGCCAGTCTTGAACCCGATTGAGCATGCATGGGATATGCTACAGAGAAGAGCTCTGCCGAATATGGAGGGTATCCAGTCGCAAGAAGACCTTTTTTTGTTGTTGCAACGAACATGGGCGGCCATTCCACAGCGTGATTTGGATGAACTCATTTTGAGTATGCCAAACCGATGTTCTTGTGCTGTTAGTGTTCGCGGTAGAAACACAGATTATTAATTGTTTAAGTTACCCAATAAAATTTTAAAGAAAACTGTTATTTCAGTCTTTTTTTCGAACTTTAATGTTAGTGGTTCAAATGTCAAAAATCCCTTTATTAGGAAAATGACAAATTTCTTTATTAATGCAAAGGTGACTTGGTTTATCGTTACTGTAGACAAACGAAAACACTTTATTTGATGAATCCTTAAAGAAAATTTTAATTAATATCAATCAGGAAAAAAGTTATTGCAAAAATATATGTTGATCCCTAGACACTTTTGATGTGTGTATTTGAGAAACAGTGTTGTATGTACGTACAATGTAAAACAGATTATAAGTTTATTTGTACGTCGTACAGATTATAAGTTCTTAAAATGATTAATTTGTTGCCATTTAAGCCTAGCTTTATTTTTTTCACTAGACTCGGTAGCATTTGTCAATCTCAAATGAATATCGGTCATAATAAAACGTAACTGTTTCCCATCAGTATCACCCTAAATAACGACAGCGCCATCCTCTCCCTTCGTTGAAGGCACATAATTGCTTTTTCCATTACTCTTACACATTACTCTTTATCTGTGCGAGATCTGAAAGCCATTTATCACCCGCCAATATGGCCAACATGGAGGGGCCATGGAAACACGAGAGCCATACTGCAGCGTTTTTTTTACAAATACTGAGGTTTTAATCTTGCATAGTCATGAGCATCAATATACTGGGTGATTATTCGTACCATGACGAAATAAATGACATACGCCCGAATCCACAAACGTCAATCAAAGCTGAGTAGTCCTTACATAATGAATAGCTGTCCCTTTCATTTCTATTGCCATGTGACAGGGCAGCATCAATTGGAGGTGTCCTTAACTTTTGATTAGCGTTTGTGGATACGGGAGATACTCAGTAGGTGCTTGTAGAAATTATCTAAGTAACATGTAAAATTTTCAAAACGTTCAAACGTAGACATATTAATGAGCACACTCGTGATAGACAAATGATTTAGCGTTATGAGTGCTGGTACAAGAGTACAGGGGCCTAAAAGCCTAAGGCAATTTATTGTTGCGTGCAGTTGCTCTAAAGTAGACAAAAGACGTAAAGATGTATTGAATGTATTAGATAAATAAATATGTATATTTACACATGGCCTTCTAACAACAAACTAAGCAGAACTTGTACTATGGATGTCAGAGACCGATATACTTAAATGTACAAGATTACACTGTGACGCCCTTGGGGATGTTACTTAAAGTTTGGGTTAGAAGCCTTCCGATCTTACACTGTTGCGTCAATGACATTTACGGATATTAAATGGTGATGGTAATTTAGAATTGAATAGCTGAAACACGAATAACAAGCTTCATACTGTATCATAATGAAGCTTTCTCATCAAACACTTAGTTGGGTTAGAGTGAAATTCACAGCAAAAAACAGTATCCACATCCACTTTTTAATTTATAATGGCAGCATTACTGATGGTTCAAATGAATATAATTCAAACATTATACCGATAGTACGTGGTGGTATAATTAACAGCTAATAAAGCCATATTATAGACAGAAGAGATTATATCTCATAGTACATACATATAAAGTAATCATTCAGAGCCACACGAACCAATACGAACCCATAGCGAGAAAGTGCTTTTTTTTGGCGCAATCAGTCAGCTCTCTAGTGAGATGAGTAATACTCGTATAGGCATTTGTATCTGAAATGCGGAGCTAATGGAAGTCCTGGCGAGTTATTTACTGATAAAGTAAAATTCAACAGATCCTTCTTTCTTTTATTCGTCGTCCTTTGAAAAGTTCTTGCTTCAAATTGTGGCTGACATAATTATTGTCGTGTCACCTCTTTAGCAAAGAGCCAATATAAGTGCGTCACTAATATTCGACCATGGATACTATAATCTTGAAATTCTCCACAATCAGGTTAATAATAAAACCCAATCAGATACAACAACTTTCTATTAGCTAATTGTTAACGCACAGCTAATCTAGTAGAGGTCGCTGATGCGCGACGGTAAGCGGCAGTCCCATGGGCATCGTCAATTCTTCGATAGTTGGCAAACATACATATGAGTACCTAGCAACTGATATAATCCACACATCTCCAAATCAGCAAACGAGAGTCCTCGACTATCGTGAGCACATTGTGTATTGAAATTTATGATAAGCTGCTACAGCAGCAACATACATATTAGCCCAAACAAAACGGTTTTCATAGCTAAAATTGAAGCATTCGAATAATCGCGTGAATTCGTAGTTGGATTGCGTTTAGCAACACTCTCTTTACACTCAAATATCAGTGATTTTGACTATGATTTATGTATTTATAGTTTCACAGATTTAGTACTTATACTTTGATATCAGACATAAGCCATGTTAAATAGAATCCATGCTCACATCGAACACCATTTTTCTAAAAACTTAGGGATAAATTGATTCACATTACATGATTTTTGAATGAGGAACTTTGAAGTCACTCGACGAGGATTGAGAGCTGGATATTTCTCAACGTCAAATCAGAAACTTCAGAAGTGAGGAAATCCGTAGAAGATCTAACTAAACCCACCGACCACGCCAGGAGGATTATGTTGAAGTGCAAGTTGATAGGGCCACATAGTTATTACGCAAATCTCGTGGCAACAAAATTAACATTGTTGTAATGATTGCTTTGAAAAATGAAAACCTCCTGATCATTTCAAAGTATTGTCTTTGTTTTCATTTTGAGACATTTTGACATTCAGAGACCTTTACTAGCATGCTTATTATTAGTTAAGTATTCGATTGAAGTATTGTTGCGGCTGTTGATGATGACTCCATCTTTTTTTGAAGTCTTCCCACAGACATTCTAAGTTTTGCAAGAATAGTTGAGCTTTTTTCTCTAACCCGCCCAGTTACATTGTCAGCGATGAGTAGGGGAAGACGCTCGTTTTAAAGTGAGTGGCACTAGCTTCTAGGACTTGATTTTACAACTTAATCCAGTTAATCAAACTGTGAACGGACTTAAGCGAATCATAACACGCTCAGGTATTCAGCTGAGTTAAGTCCGCTGACACTGTAGGTCACCACAGACATAAATAAACGAAATAAAATTTCCATTTATAAATAGGAATACTTAAATAGAGACAAAAAATCCTGTGTCTTCATAAACCAAGAGTGTGTTTTTAGCTTATAATCAAGTATGAAACACTGATACATGTTAAGTGAATCCAACACGAAGAACACGACTACCGGCAGAAACATAAGATACATTCACTCGCGCCATCTATTTCCATTCATGCCTGTGTTATTCACCACTCGACACAGGCGGAATAATTTACGAAGAGGTATATAACTTGGTCCGTGTATCGCGAGTATTTCCCGAAGATTACACTTGATAGATGGATGAGGCGTGGAGCGGAATGGGTAAGTTCGGAATTTCATTTGCGGTAACCGAATGAATGAATCCGTAAGTAATAGTTCCTATTTATCGACTTGGTGTAAGGAAAGTAAGGAGCTTGGGATAGTAGTAATTTGTTACGGAGGCGATAAGGCTCACAACACAAGTAGAGCATGATAATGAAAAAGAAAATCGGGATCATTAATGAGTGAATACTCTTACACAAAGGACATTTTTATATTTCTAACCAGAAGTTGTGCTATTGGCAGCGATAGATAAACAGAGTGAAAATTCACATTTGAGTTTGAATAAACATACTCTAATGAATTCCAATTCCTTTATTTGTTCTTTCCATGCCTTAGAATTCTTTTGTAGAATGTTGGACAATAAATATTTTTTATTCTTATTCTTACCTATCATATCTTAGATCAAATCAGATAGTGGTCAAATGTTCATTGTACCTATGTTTTCTGGTCTTCTTTTTTGAATATAAAAAATAACGTGGAAATTAACGTCAGTGTGGACTGCGTTACAACAATATTCATTGATTGTGGTTGGTGTGATGTATGGGGATCGCACCGGTCGGTAGCTTGCATCTTCAGCCCGAACACAAATTGATTTGATGCCAAGACTGTGTAACCTCCTATATAAAAAATCAAGAATTTGTTCAGATATGTGTATCAGTCTCTGTGCCTTACCCATTGCTTGCTTTGAGGTCAGAAGCCCATGTAAAAAGATGTTTATTGTTTGATGGATGGACTAGCTTTGAACTAACGTGGACTATTTCTCCCGCCAAAATTTAAATGAAAATTAAGCCTATGTAACCGGCTGTTTATGTAGCTTTATATATCGGTGAAGGAATTTTCAAAATCGTTCGTGTAGTTTCGGAGCCTATTCAATGCAAACAAACAAACAAATCTCGCCTCTTTATAATGTTAAAGATATACATTCGTTTAGATGAAATAATTCCTCCTCAAAAAGCATGATACCTTAGCAAATACATTTAACGTTACTAACAGGTAGGTAAACAACTTCGATGCTCCTGCACAAGATGTCATAACAGTTTTCTCTTACTTACTGAACTTTCCACATCTAGGGAGCGCTGCAGCGCTGTTACAAAATACTGTTTACAAGTACTTAGGGACACATTCTTCATATTTGCCGTACAAATTGCTTACATAAACACAGCAAATAAGTCACGATCAGGAGCCTCTTTACTTCTGCAATCCTTTTATTAAATCATACAGCTCACTTTGGGGTTGTAAGCCAACTTAATCTTCTTCGCCACGCCCACTGTTGGTTAATTTTTTTCGAGAGGGTTGTGGTTGTGTTTCGGTAGAGGTTAAGGTACCCTAGCTTGGATCGTGGATCGTGTGGTCAGATCTGGCCAGAACCATCTTTGAGTTCATTGTTAAAATTTCCGGATAACTATTCGGTGATAAAAAACATCGATAAAAAACTAAATCAACCCGGATAACGTCGGAAGACTCTCCACCTTCCTCTCAACTTCTTGCTTTAATCTCATCAGTTCTTCGCAGTTGAGTTCAGAATCGATGGTCCTGCCTGGTGGTAACAGCTCATAATGAATAATGCCCTTCCAATCTCACCACACAGCATCACCTTGTTGCGAGTTAACCCGGGTTTCGCCACAGTCTGTCAAGCCTGACCGGCCATTGCCAACGACTTTTTTCGCACGTTCTTGTCGTACGTGATCCACTTTTCATCACCAGTTATCAGCTTCTTCGAAAATGGTTCGGTTTCATTACGTCGTAATAAAGAATCACAAATGAGTATACGGTTCATTAGGTTTCTTTCAGTGAGCTTGTTAGGTACCCAAATATTGAGCTTTTTTGTGTACCCAGTTTTTTTCAAATGCGCCAAAACTGTTTTGTGGTCTATTCCCGATTCTTCAGCTACGTCGTAACTACTGATATGCCGATCTTGCTCCACTTTTCCATCCACGGCATCCATTTTATCTGTAATAGGGCGACCAGAGCGACGAGCTTTGACATCAAAATTTATCGACTCGCACACGGAATACATACATACTATTTGTTCAAAAGACTTTTTCCCCAACCTAATAAATATGCATTACTTACTTGTATTTTACCTAGTGCGTTAATTTTTTCTCACTATTTTTTGCACAGTTATGTAAATTTTGAAAAAAACATAAACATTCCAATACGACTAAATCCCAAGCGGGGTAGCCAGAGGCAAGTGGCTGTTGCCGTTATTGTGAAAGGATCACTCACAAGCCCACTTTTCACCAATGGTATTAGAACCCAACGTGAGCCTTCCGCCGTTATCCGGGTTGATTTGGTTTAACATAATGGGCGAGACAAAGTCAGCTAGACTGCGATGGGTAGGCCACGTTGAAAGAATGGAATCGGATCGGGCTGTGAAGAGAGCATATTGGGGTTGGCCAACCGGGAACCGTCCGGTGGGACGGCCCATTTATCGCTGGATAGACCAGGTCGAGATGGATCTCAGTCACTTGCAACGGCCCGACTGGCGACGGGTGGCTGGAGATAGAGCAGTGACGGAATCTCGTGTCGGAGGCCAAGGTCCACTTCGGGTCGCTGAGCCAGCGCAGTAAATAAGTAATTGTTGTAAAATGGCTTTCCATTACCCAGCATTATTTTTTGCGATATTATCAATGTATGATTAATGGAACTGTCAGTACAATATAATCAATGGTTTAGAAGGCAATACATTTGAAAAAATGGAGCTTTTAGATCCTTGCAAAAACAATAAACAATGTCGCTTCGTGTGTACTAGACCCCTTTGCCTATAATTTATGTGCTGAATAAATGGAAGCTTACTAAGGCTTAGTTCGTGCAAGTTACACTGCAGAGTTTATAGAACAGAGGTCTCCCCCATTGATTTTTATAAAAGGTGGTTGTAAAAGGCTTTGTTTTAACATACTGAAAGAAACATGAAATATTATGACATGTTGATGGTTAAAACTGCACTAAAGCCACAAAACAGTCTGAGGAGTTCTTTAAAATTCAACATTTGTTTAGCCCTAGCACTTTGTCAGTATACAGAATTGAACAAACCAGTTTATCATTTTAATTACTTAGCAGTTGTAAGACGTCAAGTTCTGCAATAAGGCCTACACCAAAGATCAAAACCAGAGTAGCCTTTTCAAGTGGCCACCAAAATTCGAATAACTTGCTATCCATCAGGTACTGTGTTTTACAAAATTATATATCCATTCCATAACTTTTATGCGCAAATGCAACAGCCCTCAGTTCTTTTCCCAGTGGCACTAGTATCTGTATGAGTACGTACACAACCTGAGAGTATCTCATTAACGTTTTAAACAGGTATGCATGCCCCAAAGAGCACTTTTAGGACGTTAATTGATCCTAACCCGCTGCTCGCTCGCTGGCCTAACTGATTTACATGCAAATTGAAACAGCCGGTCAATATTAGCGGAGTCGATTTAATTAGCGCGAGGGATACTTATATTAACTACACAAAGTTCGAATTTGTTAAAAGATGCCCACATGTTATAAAATTTGAAACCATTTCGCCAAATATAATTTAAGCTTCTTCGCTTTGGACAATTTAGATAGCGAACATTTAGAATATTCCATAGATATGCTCAAAGTAACGTTCAACATGTTGTCTGCGAGTGCTACGGCTCGCGAACACCTGTATGTCTACCACGAGTTGCAACTTTAAAGTTTACGTTACCCTTCGCGTAAAAAAATTGTATTGGGATGACACATGACATGACATGACAATATCAATGACACATGACATGACATGACAATATCAATGTCATGTCATGTGTCATCCCAATACAATTTTTTTACGCGAACGGTAACGTAAACTTTAAAGTTGCAACTCGTGGTAGACGTACTAATCCGTTATTAGACGAACTATGCTTGGCTGTCGAACAGAAGACACGTTTTTTTGCAACATTAATTTTACATTCTTTGAACGGGAGTAGCCTAGGCAAGCCTGTGAATGTAAAAACGAGGAACTTGTTGGTTTTTATCACGCCGCAGGTGAATGATATAGCACCAATTCATTTTCAACTACGCCCTACATCTACCCCTGTTTTTACGTTCCATATTTAATGTGCGTAGCGCGTAGGTAGGAACGATTAGATTACTGGGATCCCTCATTTTAATCTTTCGAATCAGAATTTCCTTTTTTTAAATACATGCGTATAAATGATTTACTAATATACAACACATACTTACAGAGCGATTATGCCACATTTTAACTTCAGGTTAAAATAAACCCAACATACCCAATTCGAAATATAAGGACCAAACCCAATGAGAGTCGAACGTTTTTTATCCAATAACCAAGATCGTTTGGATCGAAAATCGCTTGCATAATATAAAATTTACATAAAAAGCTTATCTACTTGGTTAAAAACCAGACTACTACTAGGTTAATAAGGAAAGCTCGTCGCAATAAGAGCTAATAAAGCCCTGCGCAGACGAGGGATTATCCGCGGCGTACTTTTTTCTCTGTCAAAATAGATCCCTTACAAACTGTATCGAGCAACGCACACGAACGACTAAAAGTACGCCGAACCAAAAATCCGAGCGTAGCGTAGCGGATTAAAGTGCGCGGGCGACCGCGAAAAATATTGAACGAACGAACTATGAGCAGTCAACGCACACGACGGATTTTACTCCGCGTTAAAAATCGATTCGAAATAAAGGGATGGACCCAGTATTCTCTTTTAGAATGTCTTCTCTTTTGCATAAACTTTATGTAGATTGCAACACAACGTAATATCAGAATATTTAAATACTCTCGGACGACAAATGATCGCACACCGTGTGCGTTCAGTCCTCGGTAAATCCACGGGGGATTTTTTATTCGCGGAGCTTATTACTTTATCTCCGCGTACGTCGTCTGCGCAGGCCTTAAAGCGCTTGCTAATATCCCAGCGAGACGGCCTGATCCTGTATAACTATCTGCCGGTAATTCGTAAAGTTGACCACCCACTCAACCCCGCTCCGGAACTATGTTTTGGAGTTCCATAACTAGGTAAAGATTGCGATGGACCTTTTAAACCACAGTGAAACTGTTGAAGCTAAATTATCAGAAACCACCTTCAAACTCTCCACCCCAAGCCGTTCTACTCGCGGTGTCAAGTGTCGCTCGGGGCTTATAAGTCGGTGCACCACACTACACGAGTTTGCGCTCGGCTCATGCTCCGCTCCTGCTTGGCTTGTCTAGCGTAGACCACCTTGAGGTTTTCTTCATACAAACAGCTGAGCAGTTTTCATGATAAACGAAAACTTCTTTCGCAACAAAGTTGTTTTATTTCAATGTGTAGGGTTCGCGTAGATATAGGAAAGTTTTAATGATTATTTACCTCAGTAAAAGGCATATATATGCTACTGTTTGTTGCGTATATAAAACAGTCTTTTGAGTCTTTCTAAATCTCTAAAAAACTACATACGAGGGGTATGCCAAAAGAAATTAGATACTCAAAAATTATATAATTTATTCTATAGTACAAGTATCGATCTTTTCGAAGTATTCACCCTGAGCACGTATACACTTTTCTATACGTTTGAACTAATTGGAAAATACCTGTGACCACTCTTCTTTAGACACCTCCGAAATCTCGAAATTATAGGCAGCCAGTGCATCTACTTTGCTTTCAAACCTCTTCCCCTTTAGTTTTTCTTTAATTTTTGGCAACAGGTAAAAATCACAAGGCGCTAGGTCAGGGGAATATGGTGGATGAGGAAGGATTGACACATTTTTTGAGTTGAAAAAGTCAAGTGTTCTGGCAGACGTGTGCTGCGCCGCATTGTCGTGGTGCCAGAGAAGGTGCCGGATTCCTGACTTCGGTCGCTTGTCACACCAAGCTGATACTACTGTTGGAGCACAAACTGTCACATACCATTCAGAGTTCACCATCCTTTGATCCTCTAGCACTACAGTAACAATATGACCCGTTTTGCAGAAAAACGAGGCAACCACTTGTTTCTGTGTGCTTCGTGCACGGCGACATTTTCTTTCGCGGTTGGCGGCCGACCTGTTTTCGCTTCATCTTCGAGACATCCCTGTCCTCTTTTAAATTCAACAAACCAATTAAATACTGTTGCTCGTGAACAACCAGACTCACCAAAAGAAGTAGCCAAAAGTTCAAAACATTCTTTAAACCTTTTTTATAGTCATAATAAATCACAGCGCGAAAATCACGTCGACTGAGCTCCATTGCTGCAAGCGAACTTCCGCCAGATTCTCGGAAAAACGATGCTCATTCATATAAAAAAGAAACGTGTGTTATATTTTCAAATATATCATTAAACAACCAGCCTTTAGGATGGTGTATAACTTGCCAGTGTCAATCAAATGAGTAAAGAGTATCTAACTTCTTTTGGCCTGCCCCTCGTCATAACTGTATTAGAACAACTTAAGCTAAGGCAATTTTAATAACAATTTTTCAATCTACACTACAGGTTTAACCTTAATGCCGTTTGAATATCGTGAACGCTGAAGATGAAAGGCAAAGATACATATTTTATGCGAGAATAAAGATAAGTGTCGGTACTTCATCTTGAGAAATTCTTTTGGAAATACTTCCTTATCGTATCTAATTTCTTAGGTGACACAATCACATTCAATATTAATGGTTGGTAAGGAACTGGAGGAAAAATTACAAAAATTATAAAATGTGGTTTATTTTTGACTAACTGCGATACATGTTCATTTCTAGATGTAGGTTGCAAAAATAATTGTAAATAAAACAATTCTATGCAAAAACTCCTCCTATTTCGACAGGCATTGAAAGCTGAATCAGAACAAAGGATTCCACTGACAAATGCCTTTCCTTGCTTGCGGAATAAGGAAAGATAAATGGTATGCTCTGCTCAACAGTCGTTATTTAAGAAATAGGATAAAAAAGTCCAGCCCATCACTACTTCAAAGCGTGCAAACCGATCTTTAAGGAACGATTTAAGTGAATTTAAGGTTTTCATTTCTTTTAATTTTTGCTTGACCTTGTAAACGACACCAATATTACAAATATTTATTTATCAATTATCTTCGTAAAACAACAGAATTTGTGTGTTTAATAAATCCAGTGTCAGCATAAATCACAAAGTTTAACTAAAGATCCATTTAGCAGTATTCACGTGATGCTGGGACATACAAACAGACCAGTTCAAATCCTTAAGAAAATATAATTTGCCTGTGTGTATTATTAATCATTTGAAACTCGGACATGAGCAGATTTGACATTGTAACTATTATTAGCAGATTTATTTGACATTTTAACTATTATTATAATTTTTCATCTTTTATTGTACCCTGAAATTTGCATGCTAATTTATGTAGCTCAAATGTGTGATTATTTTATTGTAATTTGACACCTTGTACACCATATTTGACGCAAATAAACAATTCATTAATTGAGAAAAACAAATCTTCATAATAGTAAAGTGATGGAAAACATTGATAAAAAACCAAATCAACCCCGATAACTTCGTAAGGATCACCACCTACCCCGTTAGGTTCTAATTCTAATACCATTAGTGAAAAGTGGGCTTCTGAGTGTACTGTTCACCTTCAGGCGTGATGGTATGTTATGTTAGTAATAGTACAAAACCAACTTAAAAAAAAACTATTCCACAATGAAACACTAACAAGTAAAGAAATAATTGCGTATTCTTTTAAAACTTATACGATAATATAATGTTGGTACAATTATTGTAATTGTTGTAGTCGGTGTCAGCCAAGGAAACACTACAATATACCTATTTTTTACATCTCACGTTTACGTATGTATGTAGGTAGTACAAACCTACATTGGCTGACACAGACTCCAACAATAACAATAATTGTAGCTGAAGAATACGCAATTATTTCTTTACTTTTAGTGTTCGTTTTGGAATAGTTTTTTTTGAAGTTGGTTTTTGTTTTGTTAAAATTTTTGTTTATTCCTTGATTTTCAGTGAATAGTGTAAACCAGTGTGGTCACATTTTTCACTGAAAAATGTAACCACACTGGCAGCATCAGCTTTTAAATAAAAAAAGAATTATCAAAATCGGTTCACCCAGTCGAAAGATATGAGCTAACAAACTGCTCCTTTTTTGAAGTCGGTTAATATTATAAAAACAATCATAGTACGTATAACCTTTTTAGTGACTGTTTCAGGATACCCTTAATTTAAATTTGGTTAAAGGCAAAATAGGGATATTAAAAGACGATTAGCACGACGATGGCATGTGTGAACTTCCCAAGGGGACAAAGAAGAATAAATATTAACAACCTAATTTTAACAGCCCTATACTTAAAATGTACTCAATTAAGTAAGTACACGGTATCCGTAATCAATATTTCGTGAATTTTAATTACTTACGTGTGTTGTACAAAATATTACACTGGCCCGGGTGAAGTGAATTTTAGTCTCAGTTGCCGAACTACTTAAATGCTAAAACTATAAATAATGTTACTATTAAACATATTATGAAACAAAAACTGCTCCAGCTCCAGTACACACATAATAAAGCATCTTATTAACTATTAACAGAACCTGTTGCTGCAAGAGGAAGAAGGGCCAAACAAACATAAACTAAGAATAATAGGCTTCCCTTACCACCCGTGGGGATTGGGAAAACGATTGGAAGACGGATGGAACATACATTTAAATCAACCGTGAAAGTACCTTTTACACATACATAGTGGAAACAAATTGGTTTGGTGATTAGTTTTGCCTTTATACTCGTAGATGATACATGTTTAGGATCTAAAAGGGACCTACAATGTATTTTTATATGAAACAGGGAAAGATGAGAGGTGACTTCCTTTAAATTTGGTCACAGAGGGTATTACAATACAATACAATATCATTT
Source organism: Udea olivalis (assembly GCA_947369235.1). NCBI lineage: Eukaryota > Metazoa > Arthropoda > Insecta > Lepidoptera > Crambidae > Udea > Udea olivalis. Next base: position 6,680,171 of record OX376342.1, read on the forward strand.
ATTTTTAGGCAACAAATTACATTTAAAGATCTTAACTAAACATAATCGGCCCATAGATAAATAACTTGAAAACTAACATTATATACATATTACTTCCTTAATATCACCTTAATTATTTACACGTATTGATCAACGGCGACGTGTGACCGCCGGTAAACGACACCTTTCAACCAAAACTCCTCTTTCATGAAGGACGAAAGATGTTAGGTCGGCACCCACACCACAAGTGAATTAAAGTTCTAGTATGGCGGGGCTCTAACCGCTCGACTCTCAAAGTGAAGTTGGCCCAGTTCTTGATGTACCTTACCTACCTTAGTAGTGAAGTAGAGGCGGGAAACAAATTCCATCTATTTTTCTTGCTCACCTCTTACAATAACAATGTAACGACACGTGCGACGAGGTAAACAGAACACAATAAATCAATCAGAAGCGGTAAGGTATATACGTAAATATATATTTGTTAAGCGTGTCGAGTTTGAGAGCGTATTGGCCTAGTGGTTTAGCTCCCGAACTCAGATCGTGGATCGTGTGGTCTGTGTGCGTGTGGAGTTGAAATCTGGCAGAACCAAAATCTTTGTGTTCATTGTTATATATCCGACTTACTCTCCGGTGATGGAAAACATCGATAAAAAAACCAAATCAAAACGGATAGCGGCGTAAGGCTCACCACCTACCACGTTGGGTTCTAAACTATTGGTGAAAAGTGGGCTTCTGAGTGTTTCGTTCACCATGACGACACAGTCACTTGCTTCTGACTACCCCGTTTGGGATAAAGCCGTGATAGTATGTTATGTGTGTTAGATTTGTCGCACTCGCAGGTTGTAATATATTTCATTGAAATGGATCCAGGAAATGTCGATACTCCTTAAGGTGTTCACAGCGGCACTAGATCTTAACCACTCCGCGTTTCGCTTTTTAAAAAAATATTCGTAATCGTGCTACTATAGTTGTTTCAATTCTATTCAAAGAGAGGTCATAAGTTCAAACGGAAAGCCTTTAATTATTTTCTTTACTATTTTAAGTGCTTAGCCTGACCGTTCAATCAGCGCCGATGCCATAAAGGCCTGCGCAGACGACGGACTTTTCTCCGCGGCGAAAAAGTACGCACCGCCAATAAAAGTCCGCCGCGGATTTACTTCAGACTCAACGCACACGGTGCGTTCGTTGTCCGAGAGTATTTAAATATTTTGAGATTCGTTGTGCTGTAATTTACATAAATTTTAAGCGAAACAGATAACGTTTTAAAAGAATTATGCTGTCCAATGACGGTATTCATTGCTATGCGGATGACAGCACTGGAGATGCCTATTACACAGGCCGAGCAAATATCCCTCGTACCATTGTGGAGGAAAGTCGAACTAAACTTGTGTCTGAAATCGAGAATACCCTAGCTTGGGTTTCCGATTGGGGTCGGGACAATTTAGTCCAGTTCAACCCCACTAAGACACAAGTTTGCGCGTTTACCACTAAGAAAACTCCATTTACTGTAGCTCCTCAGTTTCAGAACACTTCCCTTACCATATCAAGTAGTATTGGGATCCTTGGCGTTGACATATCTAGTGACGTACAGTTTCGGAGTCATTTGGAACAAAAGGCGAAGTTGGCATCCAAAAAGCTCGGTGTGCTAAACAGGGCGAAGCAGTACTTCACTTCTAGGCAAAGACTGCTGCTGTATAAAGCGCAAGTCAGGCCACACGTGGAGTACTGCTGTCACCTTTGGGCAGGAGCGCCTGGATATCAACTCAGTCCTTTTGACTCGGTCCAGAGGCGTGCGATCCGGATTGTCGACGATCCCAAACTGACAAGGGGTTTAGAGCCGTTAAGTCTGAGGAGAGACTTCGCCTCCTTATGCGTGTTCTACCGCTTGTACAACGGGTTTTGTTCTGAAGAACTGTTTGATATGATGCCCACGGCTACTTTTCATCACCGCACCGCTCGCCACCGACAGGGCATTCATCCTCACACTCTGAATCCGCAATGGTCTCGTACAATTCGGTTTCAGAGATGTTTCCTTCCGAGGACGCTTAAATTGTGGAATGAACTCCCTGCCGAGGTTTTCCCGATGAGTTATAGTATGGAGTTCTTCAAGAGGGGTTTGAAAAGGTTCTTACAGGGTCGACAACGCGCGAGTGATACCCCTGGTGTTGCACGCGTCCATAGGCCGCGATAACCGCTTACCATCAGGCGGTCCGCGTGCTTGATTGTCACCGACGTAGTATTAAAAAAAAAAAAAAAAAAAAAAGAGAATACTGGGTCCATCCCTTTATTTCGAATTGATTTTTAACGCGGTCTAAAGTCCGCCGTGTGCGTTGACGGCTCATAGTTGGTTTGTACTATTTTTGGCGGACTCCCGCCTACTTAAATCTGCTACGCTCGTTTTCGGCGGACTTTTTGTACCGCGTACTTTTAGTCGTCCGTGTGCGTTGCTCGATACAGTTTATAAGGGATCTATTTTGACGGACAAAAAAATAAGCCGAGGATAATCCCTCGTCTGCGCATAGGCCTTGAATGTATATTGTCCGCAGCTTGAGCCACTTGTGGTCGCGACAAGTAGCTCAACGTGCGGCTGCATTAACTGTAATCATATTTCCTTCTCCGTCTGCCATAATTACACACATTACCTTAACTGTAGTTGTACGTCGCCTTTAAAATATCATCATTTTAACATGTCTGCAGCGGTTTTCCCTACTTTTCCTGATGCGTTGAATAGAACTACTTCGTTCCTTAGGCCTTAAGAGGACACAGCACGGTCGAGAGAATTGAAAAATAGGTAATTGTAAAATTTATTGCTGTCTTTTGCAAACCTCGAGCCCCCGCAGAGTGCGACCTATACAAAGTACACAAAATTGACGCTTCGTAGTCCCCTGATCCCTTTTCGAAAACTTAACCCAAAGTTGTTGATCGAATTACTTTTTTTAGCGAAAATTAGAAAAATACTTTGGCCGTGTTCCTATAATATCCTATAATTAAATTAACTTTATGGATGTTTGAACACAGCGGAAAATCTGACCATTTTTTTAGAATTTCGAAGGGTCATATCTCTTTTGATAATTAGTTTATTAAAAATAAGAAAACATAGGGACATGCTAATAGTGGTTGTAGATAATGTGGGGAAAAATGCTTCCTCTACGAGCAATATCCAGGAAGGCAACAGGGGCTACGTTTGTTTTTGTATGGAAAAACGGCGCTTCTGTATCCACTTAAGCATCACTGAACAAAAATAACAAATTGCTAATCGAGGCCTTCACGAATTAATAAGTTCGAACCCACAGTACTCGCGACTTTGTTTTAACTTGAAATAACACAACTGAATTGAGAACCTTCTCCGTTTTTGAAGCCGGTCAAAAGTTACAGAAGTACGATATTCAAGTAACACCTTACCGGTCCCGGAATTGGGTTCAGTGGTTCATTGTTTTTTTTTTAACTATAATAATATAACGTCTTTGATAAGATTGCTATTTTGTATAAGTTGTAGCTATAATAGTTAGATATTATCTTGTTATATTACCACACCAGATTACTTTGAATACCACTAATGTGTACCGTACATCCGGGTTAAATTATATCCGAGCACACAATACGACCGCAAATCTGTCGTGGAGTTAAATAAATATGGCAAAATTTAATATCCTCTGTGCAGAAATGTAATTGGCCCGATTTGCATTTATAGTGGGTCGGTTTAACTGGTAGACCAAAATCATATTTGCTGGTTTTGAAATCAGGGCTCCTACTCCGGTACAAACCTACGAAGTTTCGTAAAACTTTGGAAGGGTAAAACGGACACGAAAACTAGTATGTTATAAATGGTTTTCATCTTTTTTGTATATTAAAATTTGGTTATTGGAATACCAAAAAATCTACACCATTTTCTACAGGAAACATGTTTTTTTGACGAGTGAAAATTCACGTAACTACGTGCTCGACGAACGGGAGTAGGGGGCCAGTTCCTGTACCATGAGTTTTCGGTCAGAATCACTTGTGTCTTTTGTCAAGTTTTTGTATAGGATTTCGATATAGCTCCTCTAGTGAATAGTGTAGTAGGGATAAATATCCCTGTGTTACGAGGTACCATACAAGGAAATAAGCGAGAGGCGTCTCCCAGCACACCCATCATCATCATCATCATCCGTGCGGTCTATCCCGGTTGCGAACCCACACTGGTGTGTGGGGTGCCAGGGTCCGCCTTTCTTATTTTCTTGGCCCACTTTGCGCGGTCTTGTGTATGCTCAGTGGTGAGTTTATTGGCACGCATGTCGCCCTTAACGACGTCGAGCCACCGCTTCTTGGGTCGACCTCTTCTACTGGTACCTGGCGGGGGCGGCATGGCCATACATTTGTTGCTCACGTAGTTTGCCGATCTCCGTGAGACATGACCATACCAACGAAGGCGGCACTCCTGCAGCTTGTCTGCGATGTCACGAACACGAAGGCTGCCGCTGATGCGGGTGTTCCGCACGCGATCTTTGCATGACACTCCATTCATCCACCGCAGCATCTTCATTTCTGTGACGCGCAGCTCCTGGCTGTGTCGCTCTAGTAACGGCCATGTTTCACTGCCATATAAAAGGACAGGCCTGATGAGGGATGGGACCCAAGCCAATTTAGAAAAGATCATTTCCTGAATTGGCCTGACCGGGGATCGAACCCGGGACACTACGGAATTCAAGGCGAGAAACCGTGCTACAGCGCACTACGCCAATCGTGTCGTCAAATCATAATGACATACAAGTTGCTCTTTAACTATCGTAGTTTACGAGACGTAAACCCATGGTAGAGGTGCAGTCTTTTGTATGAGACATCGGTACAACGCCCCTAGTGTTTATAAATAAAACCAAAAATGGCATACATAAGAGAACGGCGAACTTCTAAGCGGGTTTCAGGCCCTACATTGGTGTAGCATTCACGAATGAAAGTAACTGATACGTGTAGAGACAGGGTCTATATTTACTCGCATAAAAACTTTTGTCATAATTTATTCAGGCATAGTGTTTTTAGGAATGATATTATGGTTTGCCATAATATCATTCCAACTATAAGCATAATTTTATTCGCATATTTTTTAAAGTATAATCAGATATGGCATAAAGATAACTTAATCATAACTTAAAGTGAGCGCCAAGCGGACCGAAAATCACTAAAATAATAGATTCAAAAATTAATAGATGTAATAAAAAACTATCGGATGAAATCCCTCCAGTTATCTTTAAACTTTGTTTTGGTAAAGGACCAATATTATCAAATCAATTATTTTAGGAATAAAACCAATAATAGAAGACAAAATGTCACGAAAAGAGGTAACTTTGTGAATTTATTCTATCAAGCCAACTTTATCAAATCACGTTTCCACCGGATGAATTCCCTGTATTATCCCCTCTACAATATCAGTTCATTTTATTAGATTTTACTTTCACTGTTTACTACTTTAAAAATGAATTCTAAAAACGTGTTTTGTGAACCACCTCACCTTAAATAGACATGTTGGCCCCTGGGCCACCCCGCCGCACCTTCAACTATTGTCCCAACTCTTAATGCGGTATTCAAATATTACATATAGGTATTCTTTACGATATCGTATAGTAAAAATTGCTTAAGACTATTATGCTTCTCCTCAATAGTCCAATTGAATATAGCCCAAGAGATCGCTATGCTTAAAACTCATGATGCCACAATACGATTATGCCAAAGTTTCATTAGGACAGTAAAAATTATGCAACATTCATAATGCCTAAGAAAATTTGTCAAAAGAATTTAGGAAAATGTAACCCGTAGAGACAAGCATGATTAGCAAAACATGCTTTGGCTGCACCTCGATGCACTAGGTAGAAGCCATATTTGAAGGGAATGGCACTTGGTGAGGTTAGGGTATGAGTCGTGACTTTTTACTATTCCCTTACCTTTTCTTCATCAATGGGAACTTTTGTCAATGACTGTGAAATATAAATGAAATAAAGGGGTATGAACATTTTCGTATGGAGGCTGGCATAGCCACCTGCTGCAATTTCGTTTTTTTTCTGAAGTTTCCGCGCACGATAAAATGGATATAGCCATTTTTACCTTACCTATCCATTTATACCACTTTTATCGTGAATGGGAACATCGAGAAAAAAAACATCATGGCGGCTGGGTAGCTATGCCACAAATGTTCAAACCCCTTTATCGCAGCGATACTTATGACTTCAGAAAATATTGTAAGCTATTTTATAGCAAAAGCGGAACGATTGATCGTTGGGCATTCCGCTTTCATGCTTTTAATACCATTTTGCATCTTTTATAGGCGCACCGCACCTAAATACAAATACAAATATTTTTATTTGCCACTAAGTAGGGTACAGTACATGAAAATGTGGTCTTAAATTAATAAATGAACAATGACCTACTTAGCTATATAAAACAGCATACAAATAATTGAAATATAATTCATATTACATTTATCATTCAAACAATATTAATTATTAAATCATACCATCGATATTAATCACGTCAACAATCCCATTACGGCTCTTTATGCTTTAAAAACTCGTCAATACTATAATAAGCTACGCACCTACGCACCTATATGAACACTAATGGTTAACTAAATCTGTCAATCTGACTAATCTTTCAATTTCGTGCGTGACACTGAAGATAAACCTCTAAGATAAGGGTCCCTTACCTTACAATTCCATCTTCACGTTAAATTTTTTCATTTCTTTTAAGCCGTTTTCGAAAGGAGAAAACGGAACCCTCATAGTATCACTTTGTTGTCCAACCGTCCGTCTGTCTGTCTGTCAAGACCCTTTTTTCAGGAACGCGTAAAGGTATCAAGCTGGAATTTATATCAAATACTCAAGTCTACTGTCCCTTGAAGCTGTGAAAAAATCAAACTTCTAAGCCAACGCAATCAAAAGATACTGCCTTTTATGCCGCAAAATTCCGCAAATTTTCGACACTCTCAAGGGAATCAAAACCTACAGTAGGCCTGTACTACTTCCCGTGAACTCAGAATCTTGAAATTTGGTACGAAGAAACGTCTTATTAAGCACAGATAAAAGAAAAATTGCGAAAACCGTAAATTTCTAGTTACATCATATAATAAAAATATTTTTAATAATTTTAAATAAATACTTAAAAAAATAAAATAATATTTATTTTCACACATAAAATTATAACATACACCTAGCATCTAGATCTAGCGAAAATGACTCGATTGTCGTGATGGGTGAACTTTTCCTTATATACCTACAGGTTTGTACGGAACCCTCGGTGCGCGAGTCTAACTCGCACTTGGCCGGTATTTTTGTTTTGTTTTATACGATTGCAAGTTATTTAAAATCTAAATACAAACTGCAATAAATACTCAGTTTAGGGGTAAAACCTACATGACGTATTTTAAAAAGATTTCATGTGATTGAATCTGTACGTTCCTGGCAAACTTCAAGGCCACTCTCCTCGTCCGCCTAATATATTGCATCAATTCGCGTTTAAAAGGCGTCATCTGGACAAGCTTTTAGCTTAGCTTAATCGGTGACAGTCAAATGTCACTTCTATAACTAGAAACTTAGAGGCAAGTTGCTCTTAAACCCTCGTAAATCAAAAAAATAAAGACAAATAGCCGCTGACGATCAAATAAAAGTAAATAATGTTAAACCACTAACAACTTCTACATAGATAATCTCACCTCAATTGTAATAAGTGTGAGCAAAAATGAAACAACTTAATTGAGAACGCAAAATCAGTAGGTAGATGTCAAGAATTGACAAAAAAAGCCTGATGTCGTATTGCATCTGTCGTAGGATAGATAATAAGAAGAGCCGGAACTTAACGAAAATCCTAGGACGATCGCTCCGATAGAACCGATCGATCGGATGCTAGGAATCTGATATTTAATTTCGCTATTATCATGATTACTTTTAGGATGATCGCGAAAATCCTGCGCCTCCTAGGATGATCACGAATGAGCATAACGTTCTAAAAGCTGATTGGCTCATAAAGATGTCATGTACTGACGGATGTCAAAATAACATGGTAAAAGCACGTAAAAGGTAAATCAATAGGTATTCCTGGTTCCCAGTGCAATTAGTGAACAGACTGAAGTGGCTGTATTATTTGGACTCATCACAAAAGAGATGTCAGTCAGTCGACTCTTCGACTAGCCAATCAGCGCTCAAGATCCCAATCGTCCTAGGACAAAACGGATTTTTGCGATCATTCTGAAAATAACCAGGATTAAGTCGATACTTAATGTCAGATTCCTTTCAACCGGCGCGGCGTTTCGCGATCGTCCTAGGATTTGCGCGTAATACCGGCTCTTCCTATTATACTACGACATTTCCAACCTAAGGAAATAATGCGAGGACATACATTATGGGGTTTATTCAAATACCCACTCGTAATAGCATACAATGAAATGTCTTAGTACAAACGAAAATTCCACAGGTGATGATTTACATTTAAATGACAATTTGGGCCGACGAGTACTTAAACGAGTAAGCGATAATTACTTCCCTGTGCCTCTGAGGACCGCTTGCAAAAATGTTTTTATTTCATTTACAAATAGCTTTAAGTTAGAGATTAAGTTAAGTTAGAGATTTTTTTTTTCAGCGCCTTAGAAATAAATAAATAAATAAATATCCCTGGACATTATTCCACACAGCGCCATCTAGCCCCAAAGTAAGCTAATTAAAGCTTGTGTTATGGGATACTAGACAACGGATAAACATACTTAAATACATTTTTTTTTTGTAAATACATACTTATTATACATAGGAGACACCCAGACCAGTACAAACAGACATGTTCATGCACACAAATGTTTGTACTGTGCGGGGATCGAACCCGCGACCTCTGGTGTAGTAGCCAACTTCTTAACCATTACACCAAGTCGGTCGTCAAAACACTTAAATAGTATAATAATAATAATAATATAAGTCCGCAGGGCAGTTCTATGAGCTGTTGGTGCGTAGCGACACCACGGGCTACCATCATCCCGACGCTAACACGCAGGGCAGCTTGTGGCGAGCTGTTGGTGTGTAGCGACACCACGGACCCGAGTTCCCCCGAGAGTCGGTCAGGCCCTCCGCCTCCGCTTGCCTTCATTGGCCGGCTGGAGTGGACCCCAAGGGGGGCCGCAGGACTCTCACCTCTGGCTTGCCTTCACCGGCCGTCCAGAGTGGGGCGTTAGAGCGGAATGCTCGCAGGGTGGAAGTGAAACATGCCTAAGTCGCGAGTTGGGGAGGTGGTTTATCCACCTCGTAGAAAGCGGTGCACACCTCTCCACACCCTGAGCCGCTCACGGCCATGTTGCCACCTTTGCCGTTCTTTTGTGTCGGCACATTTTGGGGGGGCCATCTAGTGAGTGGCAAGTCACCGTCTGCCAGGTATAAAACTTTGAGACAATTTTTATGGCAGACGTCCGTCGTCTCAAGCAATAACCCAGTAATCCAGTCCACCGAATGTACATACCCATAGCCCAATTTTTTATTGTTTTCTTCATATTGTTCAATAGTTCATGCATCTGCCGGGTGTTGTCTTTGAGTAGATTTTCAATATTTATCTAGAGACAAAACCCGGCAGATGTACTCATTTCAAATTAGAGTAAATGGTACGAAAAGGCCTCTACGTGTTGGCTTCGGCCCCAAGCAAGCCTCAAAGGACCGGGTCCCTATGGGCCCGTGAATTTAATCCTACCAACATAATAATAATAATAATATATTCTTTATTGCACACAAAACTTACAGTACAGAAATAATTTACAATAAATGGAAGTTACAATTAAATAGTATGTGAATTTAATTGCAACCATATTTTAAATCATATTTCTGGCCGGTTGCCTCTAGGGGTAGAGTTACAGTCTAGAGCGCTGTTGTTAAATAGGTTATTATTGCATCCGTTATAATGATTATGCTACAAAAATACTATAAGTCCATCAAAACTATCAAACTCAAAATATACAAAAACATTAATCTTTTATTATTAAATTGTTTTGATTATTTTTTTGTATATTTCGAATTTGCAGGTTTAACATTACAGATGTAGATGATCGTTTTACTTAATAGTTGCGCTCGATGCATGACAAAAATTCTGTGTTAGTTTCATTAGTGTGCATTATTTAAACTAACATTAGTTAGTATTTAAGATTATTGTTTTACTAATAATGCATAACATATTATGCCGAATTAGATTTTTCTGGTGTGCATATTTTGATGTTAAAAACCTCTAGTTTTTTTTTTGTTGTAGGTTAGGTAAACACTACCCTTTTTTTCTGTGTCCGGCACTTCACGGGTCGATTTGAAAATAAGAATGAAGTTTACAGTATGTGATTAAAGACTGATACAAGCCTACTTCAAATTTGAGGCTCGGTTTGATGCCAGAGTCTGTACCTATGTCTACCATGAGTTTATGTCAATAGTTGAATACAGCAGTTTGTAGGCTAATTTAGTTCGATTTCTATTCACTAGAGACGCCCCGCAATGTATTCCCCGACTGCCATCGATGTAAACTCATGGTAGGTACTGATGGTAGTTCGTACAAAGACCTACTACCCTTTTCTATTTAGCATATAAATAATAGTAGTTTATTACAACTGATCATTTAAAATATTAAATAACATCGAACTGTGCGAAAGTGATTATTCTAAACGGACATTGATAAAAGCAACATTTAGTCGACAAACCGGGAAATAACAGACGCATAAAGTCGACTTTAACAACATTTTGCGAAGCGAATTCAATTGCGGAAATGGAAAAACGTCGCCATTTGCAAGGCCCTATTAAGTGTAAAGAAACGTAGCTACTTGCGAAACAAACGTGCAATCAGGCCAATAAAACCTAGACACGACTCTTAATAATGTACCTACATTACATGGAAACACTTCCATAACGTAAACAGGCTGTCTGTTAAAGGTAGCTCTCACAAACTATGAAGATCTTATCTTATCTTATAGTTCGATTATCGTTACGAATCGAATCAGTATCTACCATGAGTTTCCGTCACGTAAATCACGATACTTCAGACTTCAGAAATTTGTATGACATTTTTGGTTCCATTTCTAATGACTAGGGGTGATGTATTAATTTTTTTATTGCACAAAGCTTGATGCCAAAAGGCATTCTCTACCAGTCAACCACACGTTTAAACAGATAACATTTTACTACTAAAACTAAAACCAAAAACCACAAAATATACATACACATATATCTTTATCTATATACATACATAGACTTAAATAATAACTATATATATACAACAAAATATAAGTCTTATAGCTAAAGAAAATCTAAACGGAAATCTAAACACACACAATAACAAAAAAACTTGTAAAAACCAATATAATATTTTTAAAAGAATCATTAAAAAAAAAAGGAAATTGCAAACCATATAAACGCCACAGATTAACCTGGCAGTATTTGAGCCACAAACATTGACCTTCCCAGCATCTCAAGGACCATAGTCTAAGTTCGAGATCAATGTCCTGTAATGCTTCCTAACAGCCACTTTAAAACCATATTTGCCAAGAGACATTCTTGTGTCAAAATGTATCGAAATCCGATACAAAAATGTCAACGCGTACGCTACAAGGGTGCAAGGTTTTAGCGAATGCAGGTCGCTTCAGGATAATATCTGTATACGAGTCCCATGATAGACCCATGATCGAGGGGGTCAATGAAACCGAGGGTATACGAGTATTAAGTTGGCGTTAAGTCTCGAGGTGCAAACTGTACTTTTCACTTTGAGTGCGAGAAAAATAGTCAATTTAGTATGAAAACATTTAAAACCGAGCAAATTTACACTTGACAAAAGTTCTGAAATTTTCGTGGTCAGTTTTTTCTTCTGAACTGAACCACAGATTAACAATTTAAAACACATGGCGCCATCTTCTTTGCGGACAAACCATGGAACTAAAACTCTCAACATTTTCGCAATAAAGACGGTCCACACACAGAGAATACTATATTTTTTTACTGGCTGTTTGAGTTTGTTTATGTCACATGAAAAAAATTAAAAAAGTAATTACTTTTTACTCTTTATGGGCTAAAGTGGTCACTTTAGGCACGCTTCGTAGGACTATATTGACGTACTTTTAGAGCATGAGAAGTGAAAAATAACTAATAGCGCGATGATAACGCGAACAGGTTGTGTCTCTTAAGGTCACTGTCACAAACTATAAATATGGTGAGTTGTTCTTTACGAACTAAAACAGTATACCGGGTGATTATTAAATAACTTCCGAAAACGATATGGCATACTCAGTAAGTAATGTAGTAACTATTCAGGGTGTCCCTGGAAGTAAGGATCAAATCGAAATAGTGCATAGCAGAGGTCTTTTTAACCCCATCAATATTGGTCTGATTTCAAACCGTTAAAAAATTATGATCAATTCTAATTTTTTTCAGAAAATCCTCTATACTAAAATAATTATTAAAAAACATGTATCAAAGGTACAAACTTAATATTTTTGCCACATGATTAGCAGGTGATTTATCTTACTTTAAATAGTTGTTTTATTGAACTGGAATATCCATGTCAATTTATAAAATCAAAATATTGCTAGAAAAAATCTTAATCAAAAAAATGACTACATGTTCAAGCAGATGTCGTGAAAAAAAATGTACTACGGAAAGTTGTCGAAGTATTTAAAAAAGTTGGTCATTTACTACAAATTCTTTGAAGGTAAAAATTCTTTTAACTGCAGAAATATTCTAAAAAATGTTTATAGTTTGTGCGTATTTTGAATAAGAAAGTCGAGTTTTTTGGAGTTTGTAATTCACCCCAATCTATCTTTTTTTCACGAAAATCCATTTAATGTTACTTTTTGACAAATGAAGGACGGCTATAAGCTTGATACCATTAATTTTTTTAAAAATAACAAAGCAAACATTTACAAATTATTTCCTTGAAAATAAATTTGATAGGTAAAATTCTACGTAAATTTATTTACGATGGCGCGATTTTTGGCTCAATATAATAATATCTATTTAAAGTGAAATAAATTACCTGCTAATCTTTTGGCAAGATATAGGTTGGTACCTTTGATACGTTTTTTATAATTATTTTTGTATGGACTTAGAGGATTTTCTGAAAAAAACTAAAATTGATTAGAAATAACTTTTTAACGGTTGGAAATTGGACCAAATTGGATGGGGTTAAAAAGGTCTGAAATGACCCCAGCTTTGCGCTATTTCGATTTGATCCTTACATCCAGGGACACCCTGTATAACCGAAAATTATAGTTTTTCAATTTACTTTAATTTCAAGGTCACCATACAAATCACTCGAACGAAGGACGTTAAATAATACAGCGTTATCGATTCATCGTCCGTCCGTCACGACTTCTTGAAATGTGAAGCGCAAATGTTAATAACTGTTTGCGGTACTGTGACTTGGCATAAATTGGAGCTAGCCGTTGATGTGTATTTAGCTGGATAGGAGATAGTTCTCAAAATAATAATGATCATCATACTACATTGACTAGCATTTGATTTCCATAAGTGAAGCGCTTGAAACATCCGCATTACCGATTTTTGGTACTTCTGCAAGATAATGCTACCTATCTAAACAAAATAAACGCTATCTTAATCTACCTCTTATTTTTTTGTAAATTCTCCCGTAAACATAAATATATAACTAATATGTTTTATATTACGCTCTAACCAAGCGATAAAGAACTACCTACTCTTGACAAGATGATACGGGTGCGGCAGCTTTTCCGTCATAGCGCTGCTTTTTCAGGGAACATTCAGGAACTTAATATATTCTGATCCATTTGAAAACTTTCCAACACATAAAATTAAATTAAATAAGACAAAAGACAGATAGATAAAAAGATTCATGTGCGATTACAGTTACACAGATTAAAAAATTAGGATTATTACCACAGAAAACAGATAGGTAAACGTTATTTTACTAAACAAAAGAAACGTAACAAAAAACTGTAAATGCGAGAGAAAGCATGTATAATTGGGTATGGGGAAAAAAAACAAACATGTCCTAAATTGCCAACCGCTGCCAAAAAACTTGGTATCCTCTTTAAGGTTCGGCGTTACTTCACACCGGAACAGCTGCTCCACTTGTATCAAGCACAAGTTCGGTCGTGTATGAAGTACTGCTGCCACCTGAGGGATGGCTCTGCCAAGTACCAGTTGGATGCAATGAACTCAGTGGACCGAAGGGTTCGGAGACTCATAGGCGACGATGCGCTCGTTGTAACCAAACTTCAGAGTTTGGAGCATCGGCGTAAAGTCGCCTGTCTATCGGTTTTCTATAAGGTGTATTTTGGAGAGTGTGCGCAGGTACTACACAACCTGATACCACCGTCTACTTTCTACCACCGGACCACTAGACGCCGGGAGGGCTTCCACCCCCTTGTGGTTGACTTTCCGACAGTCCGTACCCAACGGTTTGCTGCGTCTTTTCTGGTACGCACCGCTAGGGAGTGGAACGCTCTCCCTGCGTCTGTGTTTCCGGATACTTACAACCTTGGTGTCTTCAAGGCCAGAGTGAATAGGCATTTTCTGTGTAAGCGTGTACCACCATCGGCCTTGTCATCGCTTACCACCAGGCGAGACTGAGGCCAAACTCAAACCCATTTTAAATAAAAAAAAAAAAAATAGAAAACTATTTCGAAGTATTTGTATTTTATACCTTATTTAAATATTTAACATTTTTAAAGGCAAAGAATCTAGGGTATTTTTAATAAAATACGTTTTCAATCTGGGGTCATTCATTTCACCCCAGATTGCCAAAAAAATATATTATTAAGTTATTTATATAATACGTACATTAATTTACACCCATTGCTCAGATTTATTCATTAAATTTTACATGCAAGTTAACAGTTTACACCAAAACACCAGCAAGTCAACAACAGAAAAGAAGATTAATTTACTATTGTAAATTAATTTACTATTGTAATTTCTGTTAATTTAAAAAAACAAAGAAAAGAAAAAAAAAATAAACAATAACAAAATGTCAAACAATAAAAAATATCAAATTAAATGTCAAATAATAGAGAAAACAAAAACAAATCAAATTAAAATCAAATAATTATTAAATTACAGGCCTATGCAACAGACACGGGCGGCGACGCGGCGCCACTGCACCCTGGGCATCTTGATGAATTCGCGAGGGTACCTACCATAAGGCCCAACCTTTCCAGAGCTGCAGGGTTAACCTTTTGGTGAAGAGCCAGTGTAAGTAACTTCCTCCTGAGTTGAAGTGTCTCAAGGCCTACTATACCAGAAACAAATAGGGAGGGATACAAAAATGGATAGTATCCGTAAATCCTTTTGAATAGCCACCGAGCGAACTTGCGTTGAACTTTTTCGATCAGAACAATGTATTTCTATTCACAAGGTTCCCAGATTATAGCGCCATATTCTAGTTTACTAAGCACATAGGCATTATAAAGCAACATTGCAGCTGTCAATTTACTGAACTGAGAAGCAGTTCTTAGAATAAACCCTAACGTTTTACTTGCTGCCTTGCACGTTTCCATCACATGCATGTGAAAGTCAAACTTAGAATCTAGTGTCAATCCAAGGTCACGTATAACAAACTTTATCTAAAGGAACGTCTAATAACTTATAATCTTTCACTATTGGTGACGGCTTACGTGTGAACGTAATAGATTTACATTTGGAAGAGTTAAATGCAAGCTTATTAGTCTGGCTCCACTTTACTTTAGCGTCAATGTCAACTTGCAAAGTCACAGTGTCGGTTTGGTCAGTAATTCCTAAATACAGCGTGGCCGTGAGGTCGTCAGCAAACAAAAGACACTTGGCGGATTTTACTTTGTCTGGCAGGTCATTGATCATGTCCTCCAACAGTGGGTGCGTAGGGAAAGGCCCCTTACGTACCGACTGGTGCAGGTACCTGCACAAAGTCGCCCAGCGTGAGCCAACGCCAAGGTGTCACGAGTGCGGCGCCGACGAGGATACCGCCCAGCACACGCTTGAGGTGTGCGTTGCGTGGGCGGATCAACGCCGCACTCTGATGGATACCGTCGGTAGGGACCTCTCGCTCCCGGCCTTAATACAGGCCATGCTCAGGAGCGAGCAGGCATGGACGGCAATGGTCTCCTTCTGTGAGGAGGTGATGACGCGGAAGGAGACCGCGGAGAGGGCCCGGGAGGATGATCCTCTGGCGGCCCCTCTCCGACGCAGACGGCCGGGGGCAAGAAGACGGCGGTTCGCCCGTCCTCCTCCTGCTCTAAAAATAGCACCGGGGTGTAAGCCGGGGGGCTTACACCCTATTCCATGGTGCTCCCGTCTGGGGGTGTCCAGTATACCGGGACGCCCCCGTAGCATGAGGAGGCCCGGCGCGTAGGCTGGGCCGACCGCTGGGGCGACGTGGTAATCCGTAAGGCGCCATGTTGCCCTATTCCATAGCGGTGAGGGCATACCCGGGTGTTTTTAGTGGGTATGCCGCTGGTCTTACTGGCGGAGAGCCCCACACTCCCCCACTGCCCCACCCAAGCAGTGGGATAGTGCGTAAAGCATTTTCACACCCGGAGAACAAAAAAAAAAAAAAAGGTCATTGATCATGATAACGAAAAGTGTAGGCCCAAGAGTACTACCCTGACTCACGCCTGACCTAGTACAATAACTGGCAGAGTCGTATCTACCCACCCTCACAAACTGAGGGCGACCATTGAGATAGCTCGCGAAAAATTCCAGCAGCTTTGGAGTAAAACCAACAATTGCTAATTTCTACAAAAGAATGTCGTTATCAACTATGTCGAAAGCTTTCTGAAAATCAAATAGGCAGCATCAACCTGCCTACCAGCATCGAACTCAGCACAAATATAATCGGCAAGTGAAATTAGGTTAGTGGTGGTCGACCTGGCTTTCCTAAACCCGTGTTGACAACTGTCAAGCAAACCATCAAGCTGTCGGGTGATGTGGCTATTTAAGATAGCCTCGAACACTTTGGCAAACACTGAAAGAACCGCAATTGGTATGTAGGACGACACATCATTTCCAGGCTCCCCTTTAGGAACCGGAGTAACCCTCGATAACTTCCAGCATTTTGGATATGTAGAATTTCCGAGAAAAAGACCAAACAGGTACATTAGTGGTGTTTCGAGAATACCAAGGCAGCCTTTACAGAGAAACACAGGGACACCATCAGGCCCTGTCGAAGATCGAGGCTTAAGGCGTCTGACTACATCTTGGAGATCACTCTGAATGATAGCCTCAATTGAGACGGACCTAGCGTTGAGAAGGGAGTGAGCCGCCCGAGCAGAGATGCTACATGATGAACGGCAAGCTATGTTTCAGCCGTAAGTGCAGTAAATCAGTAATTTTCTCCTCATTATTTATGTACCACGAATCGGGTAAAAACACATGTGGGAACACTAGGTGAATTTGTGATGTCATGAGTTCGCAATGTTTAAAAACTAACTATCGGCTAGATCAACTAAATATTCAAATTAGTTACATACCTAAAATAGTGAAAGGTATTTATAAAAAATACTACAAAAAATATGAAAAATTGTTCCCATAAATGAATCCCATACCCAATAGAAATGTGCGAGGATGCGTTGCGGGATGCGTTGCGGGAATGTGTGTGTTAAGAACCAATAGAATTGTTTCATTCACCTAGCTTTGCGATTCTATTGGTTCTTAACACAAACATTCCTCGCAACGCATCCTCGCACATCTCTGGTAGAAACGTACCCTAATAATAATAATATAATAATATAATACCGGCAAGCAGTGTGTGTAAGGGTCACTGACACGCACAATTCCTAAAATACCATTAGACAATCAAATGTGATTGTGGCGTCGCTTACTGTATTTGTTTTAAGAGTGGAAGAATAGATACTTCACTAATGTGCTAGTGTGTTTGTCAGGACGTAGGCATCTTTACCATCGTTTAGGAGAGTGCAGGAGGCGTTTTCCATCGTAGAAAGGAAGGTTGACATTCAAAAATGCAAAACGCAGAAGTTGTGAATAACCCAACGAAACGTAGCACAATTTCTTCCATTCGTTTACAACCTCCCCTCTCCAATGACATGTTTTCATTCCTTCCAGTGTCTGATGAGGAGATAAAGAAAATCATGGACTCCATCAAGTCAAAAGCCACCGGTTTCGTCGATATAAGTGCTATGATTATACGTGTTTTAGACCAAATTCTCCCTGCTATCACTCATATTGTGAACTTCTCTTCACTAATTGTCACTTTCCTTTAGTTTGGCGTCAAGTGTTCGTCCTCCCTCTTCCTAAGGCCTAAGGCCTTCGAAGCCAAGTGGGTACTTCAGGGTTGAATCAACTCCGTCCCAAGTCTATTCTCCCGTTCTTGTCCAAAATTCTCGAAGCAGCTGCTCATAAGCAATTTTCCAGATACATTTTGGGTAATGGGATGCTAAGTCGGTGCCAATCGGGTTTTCGTCCAGGACATAGTACCACTACTGCACTTATTAAAGTAATAGACTTCTCCAATGCATTTAATACCGTTCATCACGATATCCTTCTGGCAGTGCTGAGTCATCATCGTACCTGCGCGAGCGCCGGCAGGCTATTTCCGTGGATCAAATTCAAGATCAAATTTCTTCTTATCGATCTAAACTAATCTGGTTACCTATTCGTCAACGTAGAAATATAATAATTTTGTGTGATCTTTTCTCTGTTCTCTTTGATCCTAACTCTCCGACGTACCTCAAAAGTAAATTTCAATTTCTACTCTCTTCTCATCAAAAATCTCCGTTCAAGTAAAAGTTTAGCCCTATTTACTCCACTTTTCTCTACCTTCTACATGTCAAGCTCGTGCAGACTGTCTGCCATTAGACTCTGGAACTCTCTTTTAATCTTTAAAGAGGTCGTTGCGTGATAATTTTGAGTGAGCCGCTGATGCATCCTGTTTTAGTCAACTATTTCATTGAGTTCAGATGCTGACTTTTTTGTTTAAGTTTCCTAAGGCAATATAATATAGTATGAAATAATAAAGTACTTATATATTTTAAATTATTTAGGTATGTATATTTGCATGATTAGTAATCATATGTATAGTATATTATGTTTAATATATTTAAGTATACTCGTATCTGTATTTAAGTATTTAAGATTTGTGAGTGTTTTCTCGCTTCAATTTTTATACAATGTTGCACAGCCCAAAATTCCAATCTTTCTGTTATACCTTGCAGTTGACTGGTAGAATATGCCTCCGAAAGAAAGTCCGCCAGTTGTACTTTACTTGTTTGTTTTTTTTTATATACCACTTCGGTGACAATCAAGCATGCGGACCACCTGATGGTAAGCGGTTACCGCAGCCTATGGACACTTGCAACACCAGGGGTATCACTCGCGCGTTGTCGACCCTGCAAAAACCTTTTCAAATCCTCTTGAAGAATTCCATACTATAACTCATCGGGAAAACCTCGGCAAGGAGTTCATTCCACAATTTAAGCGTTCTTGGAAGGAAACATTCCACAAAAAAGATTCCAGAGCTTGATGTTCACCATCTCAGCCTTTCGAAATTCTTGAGTCTTCTTAAAAATTGTGACGTACCTTTAGTTAGGCTATAAGTTTCTCTGAATACTTACATTAAAATATTATCTCTTTTTTATTGTATAAATATAACTACTGTATAATTTTACGAACCAAATATCTACTTTTTTATTGTTTGCATGCTGAGATTACCTGTTATCTTAAGAACTGTTAGAATAAGCTATATAAATACCCAAATGTACATACAATACTGTTTCTTATGTTGGTAGTCCAATAAATAAATAAATAAATAAGTAATAAATTAATAAATACCATCTCTGAAACCGAACTGTACGAGACCATTGCGGATTCAGAGTGTGAGGATGAACGCCCTGTCGGTGGCGAGCGGTGTGGTGGTAAAAAGTAGCCGTGGGCATCATATCAAACAGTTCTTCAGAACAAAACCCGTTGTAGAAGCGGTAAAACACGCATAGGGAGGCGAAGTCTCTTCCCAGACTTAACGGCTCTAAACCGCTCGTCAGGTTGGGATCGTCGACAATCCGGGTCGCACGCCTCTGGACTGAGTCAAAAGGATTGAGTTAATATCCAGGCGCTCCTGCCCAAAGGTGACAACCGTATTCCACGTGTGGCCTGACTTGCGCTTTATACAGCAGCAGTCTTTGCCTAGAAGTGAAGTACTGCTTCGCCCTGTTTAGCACACCGAGCTTTTTGGATGCCAACTTCGCCTTCTGTTCCAAATGACTCTGAAACTGTACTCGTACGTCACTAGATATTTCAACACCAAGGATCCCAATACTATTTGTTAAGGTAAGGGTAGTGTTCTGGAACTAAGGAGATTCAGTGAATAGAGTTTTCTTAGCGGTAAACGCGCAAACTTGTGTCTTAGTGGGGTTAAGCTGGACCAAATTGTTCAGACCCCAATCGGAGACCCAAGCTAGGGTATTCTCGATTTCAGACACAAGTTTAGTTCGACTTTCCTCCACAAAGGTACGAAAAAATTGTAAAGGTTGTGCAATGAAGAATAAATAAATTAATAAACGAGACTGAAATCGTAACAGCTGCAGTTGTAGCCAAATATTTCAGTTCTGGCAAAGGCGTGTATCAGTGAAAACTATCTTTCTTTTTAATGACCATTAAACCAGTCCAATGTCGTTGAACGAGTTCTTTAACCAGTTATTTTTTTGAACTTTTGTTAGTACATATCAAAATAAACAAACAAATATTTATTTCAAAAATATACCTAATAACTCGAAAAGGGGTTATAATGTGGAACCAAACGCATTCCTTGAGTATTTAAACCTAAGGTCGAATAAATCTAAATAAATATAGTTAAGCGCCAGACAACACACCACTTGTCATGGTCTCAAGTATGATCAAGTATAAATATTGTTAATTTTGCTATACCAACCTGTAATCTTGTTTTTGATGTGCATTAAAGAATACTTCTCTTATGCCTGTATTACGAGGTACCAGACAAGGAATTAAACCAGGGGCGTCTCCTGTGCTGGGAGAGACCCGAGACAATTTAGAATTGATCATTTTCTGAATTGACTCGACCGGGAACCAAAGTGTCCTTTGTTACTTACGAGTATCTAAGTCATGGCGAGAAAACGTGCTGAAGCGCACCACGCCAGTCGTGTTACAATCTCTCATTAAGCCGTTTTACATACCTCAAGTAAAAAAAAGTCAATTGCCAAGATCATGTCTATGCAATCGTACACCACAATTATTAATAAAAAACATATCTTCAGTACACTACTAGTAATCGCTACACGCCGGCGTGTAAATAAATACAGTCACAAACAGATGCTCTTCTCCCGTTTGTTGAACACGTAGCTTTACGTGAATTTTCAGTCATGAAAAAAACATACTTACCGTGCGAAATTGATGTTTATTTTTTGGTATTTCAATACAATATTTTCCATATTATATTGTACAAAATACATAAAACCCATTCATAACA
This sequence comes from Udea olivalis, assembly GCA_947369235.1. Classification (NCBI taxonomy): domain Eukaryota; kingdom Metazoa; phylum Arthropoda; class Insecta; order Lepidoptera; family Crambidae; genus Udea; species Udea olivalis. The sequence continues at coordinate 6,701,558 of OX376342.1, forward strand.
TACTACGTTTTGCATCTTTTTTAGCCTTACAAAGTTTCACGAAACTTGACTTGTGAATTTCTACCGGAGTGTCCGGAGTAACCCACCTGTTATGTTTAGGACATCGATAAAACTAAACTCACCTGAGTACTAGTAGTTTTATCGAGTAAGGTCAACGCTGCTGAAAAAGTTATAAGTACACATTGCCGTGGCTTACGTACAAGGGGATGAAACTCGTCTGGGGAATTTATTACCGTACCTACCGCCCGAAAGCGGGGTGACTGAAATTATTTTAGGGTGTTAGCCTTTTACGAGCAAAGACCGCAACGTACAAAGAAGAAAGAATTTCAAAAATGATAATTACAACCACTGTGGATTACTTACTACACTGTGGTTATTTTACAATACAATTTTAAGGCTGTTGTTATCTCTCTCGCTCTCTCTTTAACTCTATTAATAAACATATTAATTATCTATCGCTTTTATAATAATAATAATATATCATTTATTTCAGGCTACAAAATTACATTTTCAGATGTTACAAAATATAATTGGCTCATATAATAAATAACTTAGAGACTAACGTACATATTTAATAAACAATAAAACTACTCATGAACACGTATTACTCGTAGGAACAGGCGACGTGTGACGCAAGCTGGTGCTCGGTAGCCGCCCTCGGAACCGCCGATACAGGACACCTTTCGGCCAGAACTCTTCTTTCATGAAGGTCGAAAGATGTTCAGTGGAAACCCTCACCACAAATGAGTTAAAATTTACTTTTGACTGTTGGTGCAATGGTAGCGATCCTGCCTTGAGCGCCGGAGCTTGGGTTCGATCATTTTGTCATGGGTTGACAAACATTTGTATTTGTTGTGTGTCTGGGTGTTATTATTTATTTAAGTTTGTATTTAAAAGTATTTAAATACGTTTATCAGTCTCTGACACCAATAGTACAAGCGCTTAGTTTGGGGTCAGATGATCTTGGTGTTGATTGTCCTGGATATTTATTTATTAATATGGCTGTGACTTCGTTCGCATAGACTTATCTCTTCTAATTTTACTAATGTTATCTTCCAAGCTCTGATTTATCTCTTTCCTAAAATGTTACAAACAAATATATGAAAACAATCAACGCTTTCCAATTTGCAAAATTTAACTGCTAAATGATCGGCTCATAGGAATTTTCTTTAATTTACCACTTTCACTGTCGAGACGGTCCGAGATTCAGATAATGGATAGCAAGAAGGGGCGATTTAACAACGCTAGACTAGACAAAGGTATTCCTAATTAATTGTAGGGGCACAAAGGATTCAGATCCGACTCTCACCACAGATATAATTATATAAACGAGGCATGAAATCATTGATGAAATTAAAAGAGAGGACATACTCGTGAATGGTTTTTCTGATAACAAGACTTTTCGATGACAAAGCAGAGCGCTTGTATTTTGGTCATCAGGAACGTATCTTATATACCAAAAACATGTAACAACGATGTAGATATAATTTCAAAGGCACGAAACAATCTAAAATTGGAATATGAGGAGGCACCAACAAGCCTTACCCTGGTCTCCTATATATGGTGTAGTAGTTTGGACCGCTAACTGTGCTAAGGAAATTGGACATCAGCCTCCCGATTCAGAACGAAGTTATCGACCGATTCGGTAAGTTTGTTTTAATTAAAGTAAATTACCCGCTTAGCGGTAGCAATCAATATCCGAAGGTCTTCAATTTTCATAAACTAAATTATATAAAACACCCATACTTAAATTATGAATCGAAAATAGAAGAAAATAACCGAATCAGTCGATAACTTTGATCTGAATCGGGCAGCAGTTCATCAAAACTCATAGAAATCCGAATTAGATGGAACGGGTAGGTTTTGCGTCGACCGCCTTCGTATAATGACTAACTGCCGAGACGAGTTGCAGTTAGAGATGCGAACGTTTTGCGAGCATCTAAATGTCAATTAGTATGACAGCGAGTCAGCGCCATCTAGCGGCTCTAATGTTGACCGAATTTGCCGCAAGGTGCCGCTGATACGATGCCATACAAATTGACATTTACGTGCTCGCAAAAAGCGATTGAAGTCATTCGCATCTCTCACTGCAGCTCGCACTCGACACTCTGAAGAATGCTTGCCATGTTCTCTCCGTTAAAATTGAGTTTGAAATTCGAAGTAAGGAAATAAAGACAGTTAGCTTTTTTTAATAGACTGAGACACCAATGCCTTTTCTTTTTCAACCGACTTCAAAAAAAGGAAGAGGTTCTCAATTCGACTGTATGTTTTTTTTTTTTTTTATGTTTGTTACCTCATAACTTTTGACTGGGTGAACCGATTTTGATCATTCTTTTTTTATTTGAAAGCTGGTGCTTTCCGAATGGTCCCATTTTAATGTTGTCTAGTTATGTCAGTGGTATTCATGAGAAAACCATATAAGTCTTAAATCTAGATAGACAAAATGCGCGACAAATGGACGACAAATGGACGAATAACTCAATATTACGCCAAACGATTTTGATAATTCTTTATTTATTTGAAAGCTAATGGTGCCCGTGTGGTCCCATTTTAATTTGGTCCAGTTCTGACAGTGGTATCCATGGGAAATCCATATAAGTCCTAAATCTAGATAAGCCATATGCGTGACAAATGGACGAATAACTCATTATCACGCCAACCGATTTCGATATACTTCAAGGGTGGTTTGATGAGAGTTTGGTTAGGTGCTGATTATGGGATCCATGACAAAGTAACGTAACTCTTCAATTCTTAGGAGCAATTGGACGATACTTTTTCGATGTATAAAATAAATAAGAACTATTCACTGAAAATCAAGAAATAAACAAAAATTTTCACAAAAAAAAAAACAACTTCAAAAAAAACTATTCCAAAACAAAGAATTTTAGTTCCTTGTTTTGGAATAGCCAATGTACGTTTGTAACTACCTACATACTCGTACATACGTTAACGTGATACGAGTATGTAATAGGTATACTGCTAGGTATATTGTAGTGTTTCCTTGGCTGACACCGACTCCAACAATAATAATAACTGTACCTACATTATATTATCGTATAAGATTTAGAAGAATACGCAATTATTTCTTTACTTTTTAGGTCTTTGTTTTGGAATAGTTTTTTTTGTTAAAATTTTTGTTATTTAGAACACTCAATTATGACGATCTCACTTTGTAAAGAGGAGTTCGTCAAAAACGTCACTAAGATCTCTTTTTAAGAATGATCATGGCTAATATGCCTTCAATACTACGTACTTTTTATTATACCTATATAGTATTTATATAAGCGATGGGCAGACCAGGTGTTGCAGCAACTGGCGATCCCGGTCAGTGCTGCCCTACAGCAAGCAACGGAACGCAACCGATGGAAGCAGCTGATAGACAAAATCAGAAAGAGTCACGATCCTCAGCATTGAGGGAAACGACTGAAGAGAGAGATAGTATTTATAAATTCTTGCTGACTTGCAGTGGTTCCGTTTTCTTAAGTAACTCAGGTCCATTATTCTTCTCTTGTGTCCGTTCCTAATGGATATTTATAGCAGGTACTAGCTAGGTACTACTATTTACTTAATACTTGCTCACTTGGACTACGGAGCAATGGTAGTAAGTTAAGTTTAAGTGAACCTTTCCATAAATTCGGCATGTAACATAGCTTCAGTTTTGATATTCAACTCAAATTTTCATAATATCAAGCTAAGCTTATAAAAAATACATTGTTCTTACACGTATTCAGTTTGCGAATTGACTGTATAATTAATTACACATTTGCTTTTAAAATTCGCAATTAGACAAGAAATAAAAAGCTCACAGTTCACACAGTTTCAATAATGCTTTTAACACAAATAGGCTAGTTTGACTCTTTTTCAAAGTAGGTCTAAGATGGTTGATATTTGTTCTACTAAGCCAAAAAAAATATTACTTAATTTTTTTAACGTGAAACCGCAAAACTATAATTAAAAATAATGGTTTTCTAAAACGAGCGAAAACGCTGTCCGCCATGTTAGTCTATAGATTACCTGTGCTCTGACGTCATACCCATTGTAAACATACATTTGACAAGACGCGGTTAGCATAACCTCAAAAAGTTTAATATAAAAACATGATTTCTACTAGTTTACATGAGAAATATAGTAATTATCGTTATTGCATCGTCCGAGAATGCAAGAACACATCGATAAAGACCCCAGGAAAGTTGTGGAATAAACTGCCTATTGAAACAATATATAAACAAATGGCTAAGACTTCAACGTCCATGATTATTAATGTTGTTGTTTTTCGTTAATAGAAGAATCGTCAAAGATTTAGAATTTTTAAACCACGATAAAAGTCACGAGTGAAATACGGATGATGTTTAGTTGTTTACAATTTGTATGACGTCACATCATGGCCGACAGCGTTTTTGGCGTTTCAAGTTGATACCAAAAAGAGGATTTTTGAAATTGGATTTTAAATTAATCATGCTCTTTTAAATTACTTTAATCGATATGTTTTGTTTTCTTAAGCCAAATACTGCAGGAAATTCTCATTTATTGTATGAAATTAGACATGAGTCAAGTAGCCTATTACGCAAGCGGCGCGGTACCCCACACAGATAGTCCGCTTAAATCAAACTGTCGTCATTTTGATTACGCACACAGACACAGTGAGTTTACAGGCGATACCGGTAAGAATCGGTGTCGCGGCCAGTTGCACTGTCGTGCGTGTTAGCAGAAATCTCTAACAAGTAACCCAATAGGCAAAGGATAAAACCTATATTCATGCATCTTTTTTTGCAATTTTGCGAATTGTGATTCGAACTTAGCCAGGCACGCGAAGCGGGACTAAAGTGACCACTTTAGTCTCTAGGGAGTGAAAAGCAACTAGATTTTTCATTTCCTTCATGTTACATAGACAAACTCAAACAGCCAGTAATATACTATTATCTGTGGAGTGTGGACCATCTTCATTGCGAAAATGTTGAGAGTTTTAGCACAGAATAGGTAATAGTAGGTATTACGTACAGAAGGTTCTCTCAGGAAACGCGGACAAGTAAAAAAGCCTTCTTTTATTTTACAAGTTCGTGTCACACTTTAATTTTTTAATTTGTCCGTGCTATCGATCAAGGCCATGTTTAGGTAGCTTGCCCGCGGAATCGAAACTTATCGCGTAGCACGGGCATTCATTTTCTACCGTGCGCCGCTGAACGTAACAGATTGAGCTGTCAGAGCGCAGGGTCGGAACTCGCCGATTTAATTATTAACTTTTTTTAAAAGTATTACTGTAAATTAATATAACATCGTTTAGTATTAATAGTAGTCATTAGTATTCTCATAATTACTTATAATTACAACTTACGGTTGAAACCAATCAGAAACAAAACATTAATTAACGCGCTCGGTGGCCGACCGGCAACCCACTGTCAGATACCCCAGAGAGGGGCCACGCGGCCGAGCGTACCTAAACTTTAAAAAGACACGGGCCTGGTTTTAGTTACATGATTTGTCCGCAAAGAAGGTGGCGACATGTGTTTTAAATCTTTTGTGATTTTTATTTGATTATGTAATATTTATTAAATGTGTTTGTACTAAATTGGCTATTTTTCTCGCACTCAAAGTGAAAAGTACAGTTTGCACCTCGAGACTAAACGCCAACTTAATATACCCTCGGTTTCATTTGTAGGTAACTCACGTACTTTACTCAGTATAAATTAATAACAACACATATTAATATTTACAAGTGTTCTAAACCTAATATTTACAATTAACCTAAACCTATTCTTAATATTTAAATATTTATATAACTTAATACACTATACAAATACACACAGAATCAATAAAACATCATGCACAATATTCACAATACACGTAACATGTGTATCAGCTTGTCGATATCGGTTATCGACACCGCGGTCGCACTATGCACGCTCAGGTAAATAACACCTATGTACTCCGCGCGCAACGCGCGACCAACCGGCGTGCCCGACCAGTCGAGATCCTTCTACGACGCGAAGCGCACGCTGCTTGCCATTTTTCTGGTCACGCTCATGTACTCGCGCTAACGAACCTTGTTAATTGCCAATTATTGTATTATGTATAATAAGTATGTATTTACAAAAGAAAATGTATTTAAGTATGTTTATCCGTTTTCTAGTATCCCATAACACAAGCTTTAATTAGCTTACTTTGGGGCTAGATGGCGCTGTGTGGAATAATGTCCAGGGATATTTATTTATTTATTATTATTTATTGTGAACTACTCGTATCTCGCTATATCTTTCTTCTGCTTTCGCTTCTGACTATTCTGTGTATGTGCTTGTGAATTCTACTTCTGTACTCTGTTATTTGTGTGTATACTGTGTGTGAACAGTATACGGGAGTATATAAACCGTGAGTCAATCTATTTATTATTTACCATCTCCAACTACACTCACGGACCACCACAACAACTTTACATTGACTCCATCACACGCTCGGGAGCCAAACCACCTCTGGTATATTATGGCTTTGTTTAGTTCCTCGATATAAAATATACTGTTGTTTAACTGTGTACTAAACACACAGCACATCGCTATTGTACACATAAGCTCGAGTATGCTTCATAATGATAAATATTATGAATCTTACAGTAAATTTTACATCATTGCTTTTCTAATAAGCACAAAAGTCACCCATCTCCATTAAGGCCGGTATAGACAACTGCCTTTTCCGGTTTCTATTAAGGGTGTCGAAAGAACACCCTACAGAATTAATTTACCATCACGATGTTTTCTTTTGTGAATTAAGTGCCTTACACGTAGTTGGATTTTGTTAGATGGGCTATGTAGAAGTACTTGGCTAAATCACAGTTGAGAATCAATAAAATCAAAAACTAATAATAACTTATAAACTACCTAGTAACAAAAAGATTTCTAATATAAATAAGTACCTCTTTGATTTATTATTGGAAAAATATATCCCTTATTGCAAAATTGTCTTATTTGTAGTTTGTTCTAGTTTATGTCTTATTTCTTATTTTTTTATTTCATTTTTTTTTACTTTGAAATTATGTGTGCAGTGAATGAATTGTTAAGTTCTTCTTTGAATATAACGCATGGGGTTAACCATTACTGTTATATAAGTAACTTTAACTACATCACTCTATTATCTTCAGCTATGTTTATTCAAACAGCGGAAAGTCGTAATGTTTATTACTATTTTGGTAGGTAGTGGAGATTTTTTGCAAACAGGTTTGTTTTATTCCTATTCAAATATATAAATACAGAACCTAATTTATAATGAGAAAGCAACAAGTTGTATTATAACTACTTTAAATAAGCGGACCTTACAGTTAATACTTATACAAAAGCATATTTCTACGAATTTCACCTTTTGTTACTGAACAAAGACAATTTACCAATTTACTTTGCAATCGTAAAGTAGCTAATGGATTTCTTTGTTTAAAGACCGAGAAAATTTTGTACAGTGTAATTTAAACCGGTAAATCATTTTATATTCGTTATGCAAAACAGGTAGGGCAAAAGTTACCTAATCTTAAATGGTTTATCTAAACATTCTGAAAGTCTTAAAAGACTTAGTTAACCCTTGAGTGTCAGCACTATTTGTCTTTAAGTTATATTTGCGTAAATGTACCTACAAAATGTGTTTAGATATGATACTCGTATAGAGGCGTTCACTTATGCTGCTGACATAAGATGAGACCCATTTTGTATTGGTTGATGTGAATGCCTCTGTATGCAGAAATGCACTAATAGTTTTTTTTTGTAATACGGAGCGAAGGCTGGAAGGTCACCTGATAGAAAGTGATCACCTCCGCCCACGGACAACTGCATCACCTGAGGTATCACTGATGCGTTGCTTGCCCTTTAAATTGGCAAGAAGGAAGTTTTAGAAGGCTCCGGTGTCATATCTATTTGGAAATACCGCCGCAGGAAGATCATTCCATATCTTGGTTGTAGGTACACGGATGAAATTGGCGCGAAAAACGCACGGTTATTGACTGCCAGCCATCCAGGTATTGAGCATGGAATGTTGACTCATGGCGTGTTGTGCGATGATGAAATTCAGCTGCAGGTATAAGGTCATGCAGTTCGTCTGAACACTCCCAATTGTATAGGCGGTAGAAAACGCGGAGCGAGGCAACGTCTCCCCGTAGGGCCCAAGCGATCGGATATCACAGGGTCGTCTACAATTCTAGCGGCTCTCCGCTGCATGCGGTCACGAGGATGGAGAAGATATTGGGGCGCTCCAGCCCAAAGATGGCAGCAGTACTCCATGTGGGGCCTCACTTGTGTCTTGTAAAATTGAAGGCGCTGAGACGGCAAGAAATACTTCTTTGCTTTATTAACAAACTCAAGCACTCCAGTTTTTTTGAAGCCAATTTGGCTTTACGCTCTAGATGACTGCGGAACTGTACATCACTCGAAATGTCAACGCCAAGGATTCCGATGTTAGGCCCGATACACAAGGAAGTGCACTAAAACTTAGGACATGTGACAAATGAGACTTTTTTCGCGGTAAATGCGCAGAGTTGTGTCTTACCGGGGTTGAAACAGACAATGTTATTGTCCCCCCCATGAGCCTTCGCCTTTTCGTGGTGGGGGGGCTAAGTACTGGTGGCAGGTGGAACCACCGGGAAGCTCAGGCATGGCAGTGCGGTAGACTTCTCACCCACTCATTGCCTGCCGCCGGGCGTGGTGGTGGCATGGTGCCTACCACTGCCTGCCCAAAGGGGCGCCCACGGGCGCAGCGCTTTAGGGCGCGAGGTGGGGGCTGCAGTGCACAACCATTTGGAGGGCGTCAGTGATCCTCAGCTGGCCTCCCTGTGCACGGCGGCTCGGCGGGGCCGCACCGCCAGATGCAGCAGCGGATCCACCTTTTAGGTGGATCGTGGTTGCGGACCTAGGAGGGTCCGCGTACGGTGGGAGCCAGCGGGCTTGAGTACGGGGGGGCTTTTGCCCGCAATGCACGGCTTTCACCGCGACGGCGCCGGAAGTACCTGTGTGCTCCAGGTACTTCCGTGGCCTCCCCCCTTCATTGGGAGGTCGGCTGGAGGGGGGCCCAATACGGGGAAACACTGGCGGCGGGGCGTTGCGGAACTTTTAGGGACCCCGCTTCGCCGCTGAAGTGTTGAGGTCGAGTACCGTGGGGTTACTCGTCGTTCCCTCGGGCGGCGAGGTATCCATGAGGATTTCCCCACGATAATAAAAATAAAAAAAAGACAATCATTTTGTGAGACCTGTTCAAGGGATGCCTCAACTATAGACACAAGTTCTCTTTGGTTTTCTTCAACTGCGGTTTTGGAGAGATTACGTTGGCCAAAGTACAGTGCGTCCCTATCAGTCATCCGCATAATAATTAACGTTGCTGGTTCGTAACATATCATTTATATGCAGAATAAACAGGGTCGGAGGCAACACACAGCCTTGTGGATCGCCAGCATTAACGGGCATGGAGTCGGAGCATGAGCCGTCGATAACGACTATAATGCTTCGCCCTGAAAGGAAGCATGCTATCCACGTGCATAATCCATCGGGAACCCTATACGCAGGAAGTTTGACTACGAGCGCTTTGTGCCAGACCAGAGACCCGATCAAAGGCTTTCACTATATCTAAGCAGACCGCTAAAGCCTCTCCCTTGCTCTCAATAGCTTTAGCCCAACGCCGGGTAAGTAGAATCAAAAGATCATCTGCAGACCCATCATGACGGAAGCCATACCGTCGGTCGCTGATCAGCTGGTGGCCTACCAAGTACCGCAAAAGCTGGGCATTGATAATACTTTCTACTATCTTAGAAAGTAGGGAGGTAATTACGATGGCCTGTACTTACTAGGGTCTGAGCGGTCTTCCTTTTTTGGGATGGTGTGCCCGAGCGCTGTCTTCCAACAGATCGGGACCACTCCAGATGAGTGACAACCATAACAAACGCGTGAGAACTGGAGCTAACTCCGGGGCGCACTTTTTCAGCACTATAGCGGAGATATTGTCCGGCCCAAAAGACTAATGTACGTACAGTGAGAGTAGAACTCTACGCACTCTCTTAGACACTGTTAAATACTGGGTGGTGTCTTGCCCTAGTCGTCCAAGGTCGAAATTAAGGCAAAAAGAGAGTATAGAAGTTGTGCAACCTGTTTTGCAGAATGGGCAATGAAACCGTCCTCACGGCATAAAGGTTAACTAATTAACTTCAACGTTATCAAACCGGGGCACTTCTCTTCAAAAGAGGCGAAAGGCGCGGGTGCCAGTTCCTTTCAGTACCTAGGACCCGTTGAATTTGTTTAGTTTTCCTATGAATAATAACTAGACAAATTCAACTGAAAACATTGTTCAATACATTGGTTAGGTACAAAATGAAACATTGTTATTGTAACGCAGATCGTGGATCGTGTGGTCCCGAGTTCAAATCTGACCAGAACCTAAATCTTCGTGTTGATTTTTAAAAATCCGACTTACTCTCCGGTGATGGAAAACATCGATAAAAACCAAATCAACCCGGACAACGGCGGAAGGCTTACCACCTACCACGTTGGGTTCTAACACCATTAGTGAAAAGTGGGCTTCTGAGTGTTTCCTTCACCATGACGACACAGTCACTTACCTCTGACTACCCCGTTTGGGATAAATGTTGTGATGGTATGTTACGTTATGTATGTTTTTGTTTCAAATCATAACAAAATATATAATGATTGCTGGTTGCGCCTCTACAGACCAATCTCACTTATATAAACAATCAAAGACTCTAAGATAAGATAAGATGTGTATAACAATTTAATACGACTCCTACGTCTACTCGTTACCAAAGTAATCAAATCACCCTATCCCGTCCAAATTCCACATACATAATCACGTATTCTAATTCAACAATCAGCTAATTACAAAGGAAGGTAATGCTAGAACATAAATACCTACGGGACGCCATAACTTAAATATGCTTTAACTAAACAAGGCGGCTGAATAAAGGGTATAGACAAACACTACGCGTTATTGTCACTGATACCAGAACGTCTAAACGCTGATGCCCAGCTAAAGACAAGGTGACCTTCGTTCCTTAGCTCGCCGTCGGTACACGAGGCTCCGATTGCTAACACTTATGTCTACAAAATTGGTATTTAAAACATCTTGGACCCGTTTTCATAAGCAAAGCTTACCTGGCTCTTGAGGCGTTGGTGCTCGTCGCTCCTCCGCGCGCCTCTCCATCTCACTGAATATTCACTCACTCATTACATGGCGACCCCATCAGTCCTCGACTTGAAATAATAAAACTCACTAACTCTTCAAACTTATGCTTTATAAATTCAGGAATGTTATTCTTTAACTTTCGGTATGCTGAAAAAGTTTTAGTCGATCATAAATGTGGTTTTCTTTCAAGTAGGTATTTTTCAAATGAAAAGGTAATTTCTTTCGAACTTTTCAGTAACTAGCATTTTTCGTAATAAACTAAGGCCAAGTAGCAAGATCCCTTAAGTGTCAAAATACATAACATGACATGGTTTTTTAAATGTATGATCAAGTTTTGCTTTTCTAGCCTTTGGTCGTCCCATGTTATCTGCAGAATAAACAGGGTTGGTAAAAATATGAAATGTGGCCACCGTCAACCAAACTCTTACAAGAACAATAACCAGTTTGGCAATAGACACCGCTAGTCTGTTCGTCTGGAGTCTATAAATTTAACCTAGCCTTCTAAAATCCATGACTATTATAGATATTTGCAGGGTCGACAACGCGCGAGTGATAGTGTTGCCCGAGTCCATAGACCGCATACCATCAGGCTGTCCGCGTGCTTGATTGTCACCGACGCAAAATAAAAGAAAGTGGCTCAATCCGCAAACAGACGCAATTGACATACTTAGCAATTTATTCCGCCTTAGCCGCCATCAAACAGACGTAGAAAGACGCTGGTCACGTAACTTGTGAGTATTACACTCCATATGAACCATAAAAGGGAAAGAGCCTGTAAGGGTCGTACATGAAAATTACTTTTATGTCCAACCACTCGGCGCTAAATGTTGTATGCAAAGTGAAAAGACACTACATACGCACCAATGAAATAGAAAAAAAAATAGAAATAGAAAAACATTTATTAACTTTATGGACATCGTTACATTTATAAAGTAAACACAAAAGAAGTAGGCATTAACAACAAAACATATAGGTAACAGGAAAAAAAATATCATACCATCAGACAGCGGTGTCTCGATGCCCAAAAAGATCTCATAGCAATGAGCCACATAGAAATAGAAATTATTTATTCACTTCCGGTCATCATTTATTAACTATGCCGTCGTCGGTCCCAAGCCCGAGTGAGAAAAGAGGAGGGTTCGCTAGGAGTAGACATAACTAGCTGTAAAACGTCAACGCCGAGCAATGGGCGGCGGTAAATAACCCTCACCCAGGCCCTCAGAAGCCTGAAGGGACTAAATCCCCTTCGAAAGGACTGATGTGAAAGGACGTGGGAACCCACCACAATTATTTTCCCAAGAAAACCTCTCTCATGGATAGTACAGAAAATGTAATGCGTTTGTCGGACGACCCGGCCGACCCCCGGCGCTGCCCGGTACCCGGGCCGGGCGGTGTCAAATATGCTACCGATGCTCCTATTGACTCGCATCCTCAGGGGTCTATAGGAACGATCCCGCGTACTGATGGAAACAACAAAATCCCAATACAAGAACACCATCGTATTGGAGCCTGGAACGTTAATGGGCTTATCCAGGCTGGAAAATTAAGCATCGTAGAACAGGAAATGATCCATCCTGGGCATCTGCGAAACACATCTCCGAGACCAAGGCCATTTTAGAGCCCCTGGGGGAAGCACACTATACTTCTCGGGTAACCCAGATACAAGCAGGAATGGAGTGGGTATACTCGTTATTTTCCCAAGAAAACCTCTCTCATGGATAGTACAGAAAATGTAATGCGTTTGTCGGACGACCCGGCCGACCCCCGGCGCTGCCCGGTACCCGGGCCGGGCGGTGTGAAATATGCTACCGATGCTCCTATTGACTCGCATCCTCAGGGGTCTATAGGAACGATCCCGCGTACTGATGGAAACAACAAAATCCCAATACAAGAACACCATCGTATTGGAGCCTGGAACGTTAATGGGCTTATCCAGGCTGGAAAATTAAGCATCGTAGAACAGGAAATGATCCATCCTGGGCATCTGCGAAACACATCTCCGAGACCAAGGCCATTTTAGAGCCCCTGGGGGAAGCACACTATACTTCTCGGGTAACCCAGATACAAGCAGGAATGGAGTGGGTATACTCGTACCTCCCCGTCTAGACCGTTTTGTGCTCGGATATAACCCTATATCTGACAGAATCATCACCTTGAAGCTGAACGCCAAGCCATGCACACTGAACATAGTTCTGATATACGCACCTACAGCACAAGCGCCTGATGAGACTATAGAGGAATTCTATGGGATCCTGGAGAAAACACTAGACGATATACCAGGCCGGGAAATTACACTAATACTCGGAGACTGGAACGCTAAAGTTGGCGACACGACTACTGATGACCATATCAGAAACTCTGTGGGCAAATACGGTCTGGGGACTAGGAACGAACGTGGCCATAGGCTTATTGAGTTTTGCGTAGACAAGCAACTGAGTATTATGAATACCTACTTCCAGCATCATCCGAGGCGTCCATACACATGGAGATCTCTAGGCGACCGGTACAGGAATCAGATTGATTACATCTTAGTAAACACCCGCTGGAGATCATCCGTAAGAAACGTTAGAACTTTCCCCGGAGCAGAATGTGGAACTGATCACATTTTACTCGTTGCAACTTTCGCCCTACGCCTAAAGTCACCATTGAAACGCACCAAGCTCAGACCAAAAAGCTTATATCCGACAGAGCGCGAGTACTTTCGGAGCACCCTAGAGTCAAAACTTCGACTCAGCCCACCTACGTCTAGCGCCGGTGCGGACTCCATTTGGAATATACTCAAACATGTAATCCTGAATACCCTTGACAATCTAGCGTCGAGCAGAAAGGCAGAACAAAAAAGATCCACTTGGATATCCAATGACGCGTGGGAACTGATTCAATGCAGGAAAGAAATTAAAGTTGGTGGTCTGCAGAACCCAGATGTGATGCAATCGTACGCCTCTTTATGCCGCACCATCAAAAAGCGCTGCAGACATGACAAAAATCACTACATCGCGGGCATATGCAAAGAAGTGGAAACCCACGCATTAAAACTGCAGACCTCTGACCTCTTTAGAAAAGTGAAAATGCTAACGAAACAGTTTAAACCAAAATCATGGGTTGTTGAAGACAGCGATGGGAAACTGTTACACGAGCTTGACCGGATATCCGAGAGATGGCGTGGCTACTGTGAACATCTCTACAGCGACCCACTCACGACGGACCGCAAACGGATCAACCTAGCCGACGTAGAAACTGAGCCTGACATACTGCGCACCGAAATAATTGCTGCCTCGAACGACCTCAAGAACAAAAGAGCCCCTGGTCCAGACGAAATAACAGCGGAAGTGCTTAAGTCCCTCGGTGACACAGGCATAACATTACTGCACAACATCTGCAACGGCATCTGGCACAGCGGAAAGTGGCCGGAAAAGTGGACAAAATCGACAATCATTCCTCTTCACAAAAAAGGTTCGACAAGAAGATGCGAAAATTACCGCACACTTGCACTGATCTCCCATGCTAGCAAAATCCTGCTCCATATCATTAACAGGCGCATCCGTCGCTACCTGGACTGGCAAATCCCGCAAGAGCAGGCGGGCTTTGTGAAGGGCAAGGGCACCCGGGAGCAAATACTAAATGTCAGGCAAATAGTCGAGAAAAGCTACGAATTCGACATCCCGGTCATAATGTGCTTTGTCGACTACAGCAAGGCGTTCGACTGCGTCAACTGGAATTGTTTGTGGAATGTACTTCTGGAGCTAGGCGTGCCTCAACACCGAACTGCACTACTCCAGTCGCTGTACTACAACAGCCAGGGAGTGGTCAGGGTGGACAGGACAACCTCAGGAACGTTCAGTTTTGAGAAAGGAGTTCGACAGGGCTGCATCCTCTCTCCCATTCTGTTCAACATTTACGGTGAATACATCATGAGACGCACCTGCGACCAGTGGGACGGTGGTATCACTATTGGCGGCCGCAAAATCTCCAACCTGCGATTCGCGGATGGAGATTTGATACCACTCTACTGGCTGCAAACGAGAACGAACTGATTACGCTACTGAGCAGGATGGAGAGGGTCAGTATGGAGATGGGTTTATCCATAAACAGGTCAAAGACGAAGATAATGGTAGTCGACAGATCTGGTAGGCTGGAGCTCAGTGGCACTATCGACTTAGAAGTATTGGACAATCTCGTTTACCTGGGCTCAAGCATCTCCAACAAGGGGTCCTGTGAGGCCGAAATTCGAAGGAGGATCGGCATGGCCAAAAACGCCATGACGCAGCTGCAGGAAATATGGAAGGACAGAAACATCTCCCGAAACACCAAGATGAATCTTGTACGCACCCTGGTGTTCTCCATATTTCTTTACGGCGCTGAAACATGGACCATGAAAAAGGCCGACCGAAACCGCATAGACGCCTTCGAGATGTGGTGCTGGAGGAGAATGCTGAACATCCACTGGACAGCCCACCGTACCAACGTGTCTATATTGCGGGAGCTTAAGGTCCAGACCAGGCTATCCACGACATGCCTACGCAGGGTATTGGAGTACTTCGACCACATTGCCAGAAAGGAAAACGACAACCTGGAAAAACTTGTGGTTACAGGCAAGGTCGAAGGGAAACGACCCAGAGGGAGAAGCCCGACACGTTGGACCGACCAGATCCGCACCACACTCGAATCCACACTCCACGACGCTTTCCACACCGCCGCAGATCGGCATCAATGGCGGTCAATAATAAAACGCAAGATGCTTCATAAAAGAGGTCACGACCCCCAGTAACTGGGGTATCGACTCAAGAAGAAGGAGATTCACTTCCGGACATCCCTACTTACAAATTATGAAAGCATACAATGAGAAGAACATAAATAATAAACAAAGTAATATGAAGTTAAAACTACCATCAGGCAGTGGTGTCCCGACGCGCGACGTCCAGAAATGTAAAGGACCTCACTCAGCATTAGCCGGATTTCACATAAGATAATTTCAACACTTATTCTAAGAACTTGTACAACTGTTATAACTTGGTTTATAATATATCCAGAATTCATAAATTTATTGTATTATTCTAGATAAAGTGAACAACTAATTAAAAATAATGAATAACACACCATTAAATGACTTCTGGCAGATTTATTTTAGTGGAAATAATTCATGATTTAAAAAGAATTCTTATTTAATAAGATTTTCTGTCGCAGAGAAATGTGTTCTCATATTTTTAGTCAGACCACTTTGGTACAGACCAAAAATCCCTTGAACAGCAGTTCAAAACCTAAGCAGTCTTCCTTATGCAGTTGTATATTGGAACCCTCTTGTTATCCGGTCACAATTTATTATTTAAAAAACCTATTTTAGTCTATCCATGCTATTTTGGCCATTAAATGACGATAATGCGCTGCGGTAACTTTCCCTAACACACTACTTATTTTCTGCAATACGATGTGTTAAGATGTGTTTATATATGCGCCAGACAACACACCACTTGTCATGGTCTCGAAGTAAGGATAAATATCCTTCTGTTACGAGGTAACAGACCAGAATTAAGCCAGCGCGTCTCCCAGCACACCCAGACCCTAGCCAATTTAGAGAAGATCGTTCCTGAATGACCCGACCGGGAATCAAGCCCGGGACACTACGGAAATCGAGGCGAGAAACCGTGCTACAGCGCACCACGTCAATCGTGTCGTCAAAATCGTAGCCTCGATTCTTTAATTGCGTCTACAATTGCTACAATTCGTAGCGAGTGCTACGAAACTCGTAGTGGCTACGTGCTTTGTGCTGCAATTCCTAGCTGCAAAACTAATACGGAGCTTTTTTATCAATTATGTTAAATGTTGCTATTAATAAAACTTTATAACGCCTACCCTTGTAAGTATATTTTAACCGGTTCGCCGCGCTCCCCCCCCAATGACTCATCGACAATCGCGCGTACTGTTTTTAAGCAAATTCCAAATTCACTTAGAGAAAGCTTTGTTAAGACGGCCGGCAGTGGGTATGTTTATTTCGGAGGACTAATTACAACAAATTTTTTTTGGGATCCACAATAATAGGCCAATTGCATTGTGCAACGTCAAACGAACGAACACAAATAAACGATAACTTTTTCTCCTCGTATATATTTCTTATTGTTTTTTCATTGTTTTTTGGCTCGTTCACCTGCCACATACTTTAATTTATACCAAAACCGCATGTTTTACGTCCTGAAGTTGAACAAAAAAACTACTTAACCATTTTAAGCGATCCCTCATCTGCTCGTTTCAAATAAAATATATTAAGTACTAAATAAATTTTAAATATACTCAATAAAAACGAAAACGGAATGTAAGTTGAGGTCTTTTTATTACTTTGAATAAAGTTTGCTCACTAATTCTTATTTTTCAAAAACTTTACCATAAAATATCTTCTACGTTACGTTGACAGCTTTCGCGCTTCATGCAATATTTAAAACTTTTTCCAAGTCATACGAATTATATCTTTTTACGTTAAACGGTTCCTAACGAGCAGTTTTGCAATAACTCGATTCTCAAGTGGCGAAGAAATTTACCAGTTAATTTTTTAAAATATGCTCGGGTACGGAGCGTCCCAAAACGTGGGCCGTATCGCGACGTACGCTCTTACAGCGAGGGCGGCCGATCGCGACTACCGTAGCCGCGGCCACGATGCGATCCGTTGCTCGCTCCGTTCGGCCACCGTACCGCGTGTCCTCGCTTATGTAAGCCTCCTCAAGCCGGGTATCGACTTACGCCGTCATCAAACTTTTAACAACACATCAAGATGAGATATTTTATTTCAATCGTTACGACTATTTGGGAACTGTGTCGCTGACTACGAACCCTTATGCTAATGAGTCACAATCTTTTCGCGTATGATTCAAAGTAAGTTCTGAAACTGGACCACCGAACCGGTAACCGATGTTGGAGTCACCTTTTGTTCTTCAAAAAAATTATTCAATAAACTCATTATAAATGCTTACATGATTTTAATTTCTTTTTACAGTTTAAATAATTGGAAGACATGACAAAAGTGACGTTCTACTCATTGGTCCAACATGATTTTGTATGCCTACGAGTACTTCTCTACTACACTAAAACCGCTCAAAGTATAAGATCAGCCAAAGCCTGCAAGAAAGCTCAGAGTAATTTCTGGGCATCCATCTGACCCTTAAGTACTGACTGACTACTATCATAAGTTTGACAAACTAAGATAAACGTAAAAAGACAGTTCTGTTATTCTATTACCTATTCTGTGTTCACAGTTAGACACAGAACGATCACAAACATTTGTTAGGTACATAGCGTTCTTAGTTTGATTGTCAGTAGTTGGCAAAACTTCTAAAGTTGACTTCGTTTTTAGGGTTCCGTACCTCGTAAGGAAAAAACGGAACCCTTATAGGATCACTTTGTTCTCCATCTGTCTGCCTGTTAAGACCCTTTTTCTCGGGGACACGTTAACGTATCAAGCTGAAATTTATATCACATACTTAAGTCTACCGTCCCTTGAAGCTGTGAAAAAATCAAACTTCTAAGTAGTCTTGTGTCGGACAGGTACGATGTACTAATAGGTGACGTTACCCGACACTGTCCGAAAAGTAACGTTACTGAACGCCAGCTCTTAATCGTACACTCGGACTATTAGTACCTACACCGTCTACTATCACCTATAGCTCTAGATGACGCTGTGTCCGAGAGTAGAAACGCGCGATATAGTCAACGCGAGAGTGAGCGAGACAAGGCCATTTCACTTTAAGCGCAACTTGTTAATCGGACAGTCGGAGTATTAGTACATTTAGTACATCGCGTTCTGCTTCGATTGTGCGATGTGCGATGAGAAAACGCCATACAAATAACGTATGAATAAGCGAGCCAGCGACAAGCGACAATTCAAATTGATAAAATGGTGCGCTTTCATTCGCTCTAAAGCGATCTCCGTACAATGATACATAGTTTAACTAAGCGCTTCACTGCTTACTTCAATAACAAACGTCAAATATGGCGTCATGTCATTCCAGCGCCACCGTGCTTTAAAGCAAATAACGTGCAACAATACACATTGAGTTTTCAGCGCTTCATTTGGTTTTATAAGTGTACTGATGTGTGGCATTTGGTTTATTGCGCGAACGATTGACATTAACTTTGTTTAGTTTAACAAGTTAGTTACTTGATAAATAAGTGAGTGTGATTTATTGTTATTGAAAAGAGTGTTTTTTATGGGGATGGACCCTTGCTTACTTCTTTGATTGAATGACATTCTGTGTGCACTAGTAAATAAGTACCTTTCTGGGTATTTGCGCTTTGGGACGCTCTTGTTTGTTTTATTTATACATGAACAAGCATAAATTTAACTTTTGTTATTGTTTTGTGTTTTGCTACATTAATAATTAACCCGATTGTTTTGCGGTGATGGACGCTTACTTTTTTTAACTTATTTCAAATTCAAATTTTTTATTGTTTTAAAACCCAGTGTGTTTCTTTTTCTATCGTGATGGACCCTACTTCCTTCAGTGGCATTCTTTGGACGCTAGTTTATACCTATAAGGGTATATAGTGCGCTTTGGGACGCTCTTTTTTGTGTGATTTAAACATAAACAAGCATAACTAACCCCATTGTTTTGCGGTCATGGATACTTACTTTTTCTAACGCATTAAGTATTATGTCTCACAATATTATTAACCCTCCAATGTCTGCACTTTAATGCATGTGCATGTGTTACTAGCACTACACATAAAATATAAACAGAACTTATTTTATATTGTTTTGCCCTGTTTACTTATCGTTTTAAAAATGGCGCCGATAAGAGCGAAACGTAGTCTTCTTTGGTTGCATTATAAAAGAGACACAAATGAAGCAACATGCAACTATTGTTCAACAAAGCTGAGCACGAAAAATGGTTCTTTGGGAACCTTGAAAAGACATTTGACAAATAAACATCCGACTGTTTCAATTAATATTGAACGTCAACCAGTTTCACAAACCATAAACCCCCTTAACAGCTTAGAAATATCGTCTCAACCCTCCACTTCAGCTGCACCTGTACTTCCAGCTACCAGCACACATCCACCTAATATGCCACCATTAATAACAGATTTTATTAGAAAGCCAGCATCTACGCGTAAAGTCGAGCAAATTGACAGGCAAGTTGTAGCAATGGTGACCAAGGGTCACCATTCCTTTAGAATTGTCGAAGAACCCGATTTTAAAAAAATATTAGACATGGTATCTATGTGCCCAGGATACAAACTACCAACGCGGAAAACCTTAACAAATACACTAATACCGAAGTGCTATACTGAGGTATTTCAAACTGCATTAGAAAATATAAAGGAGTCTTTTGCAGTCTGTTTGTGTACCGATGCATGGACCTCTGGCGCTACTCAAAACTACATAGCTGTAACAGCTCATTATATCAATAAAAATTCTGAAATGCAGTCTGTTCTATTAGGCTGCGTTAATTATAACGACAGACACACGAGTGAGAATTTGGTTGCCTTTCTACGGCAAATGATGCAAGACTGGCAAATCACGCACAAAATCACCTGTATTGTTAGCGACAATGCAGCTAACATTCAAGCAGCAATCAGATTGGGTGAATGGCGGGCGGTTGGTTGCTTCGCTCATAGCCTGAACTCAATAGTTCAGCATGCTATTAACCATAGCATCCATGATGTCGTCACCAAAGTTAAATCAGTAGTCGAGTTTTTCAAAAGAAGCTACTCTGGCCAAGCCAAGCTCGAGGCTACTTTAAAACAAATGGGGTTGCCGTTATTAAAATTAAAACAGGAGTGTCCAACGCTGGAACTACTGTTACGTGATGATAGATAGAGTGGTAAAAATTAAAGATGCCATTATTTCTACTCTGGCACTAATTCGGAGCGACCTCAGCCTCTCGAATGAAGATTGGAAGACAATCGAAAAGGTGGTTCCAATTTTGGAGCCCTTTTTCGAAATTACGAAAGAGGTCAGTACAGAGAAGCATGTGAGCCTCTCCAAGGTTTTAATGTTAACAAAAATAATGTCAAAACATGTAGCCCAAGAGATTTTGACTCAAAGAAAAGAAAAGATAACCACTCTGCTAGAAAAGCTGCAGAGTCAAATAATAACGAGATTCCACGATTTAGAATCCAACCTTTCATATACAGATTCGTGCATACTGGACCCGAGGTTCAAAAAAAAGGGTTTCAGAACCCCAGAAGCATACGACAGAGCATTAGAAGGCTTACGGCGTAGGGTAGCAAAAATTGAACTGCAGGAAAATGATGCGCCAAGTGCACAACTTCCTGAACCAATCCAACACAATGCCCCCGCAAAAGGCTGTATTTGGGATGAGTTTGATGCCGAAATTGGCCAAGCAACATGCCCATCCAACTCGACTGCGGCCGGGATCCGAGAGCTCAATAAATATATTCAAGAAGAATATTTGAACAGGAAAGAAGATCCTCTTGCGTGGTGGCGCACAAGAAAAACCATCTATCCACATTTGTACCAACTGGTCCTCAAGAGATTGTGCATACAGGCTACATCGGTTTCGTGCGAACGAGTGTTTTCGGGAGCGGGCCTACTAATCAATGACAGACGAAGATTGTTGAAGCCTTCGAAAGTGTCAGAGGTACTATTTTTACACGGAAATATGTAAATATTGTGCAAATAAAGAAAGGAAAGGAAAAACATTAAAAAAAGTAAATTAAAAAAATATAAAAAACAACAAAAAAAAATAATGCACAAAAAAAAAATAACAACAAAAAATTAATTATTGTAAATACTATTTGATTTTTAAATACGCCATTCTTAAAGAATGACAGTCCTAAGCCTGTTTACTTAAGTATGAAGGAAAATCAAATAACATCTTCCCTGTGGGCATAATTTAGTCAGAAAAACAAACCTCACTGCAGGCGAGGGGTTAGGTATGTTTAGGTTGAGTTATAGGGTGAAGTACTATTATGAGCTCAAACATACTTTATATAAAAAAACCCATTTAAAACTTTAACACAAAAAAGGCATGGACCAAGTCTATGGGACTAATGTTTCTTTAAAAAAAAAAGTACTATTAGGTACGAATAGTACTAATAAATAAATAAAATATAAAATAAATATGCGCCAGACAACACACCTCTTGTAATGGTCTCGAAGTAGGGATTATTTAATCCCTGTGTTACGAGGTACCACACAAGGAAATAAGCTAGGGGCGTCTCCCAGCACACCCAGACCCGAGTCAATAAGGTGTACTAGTACATTTTTCGAACTGTACTGTTACGGTGCGCACCCAAAGGAGTACGATTAAACACAAGACTACTTCTAAGCCAAAGCAATCAAAAGATACAGCCGTTTATGCTGCAAATTTCCGCAAATTTTCAACACTTGCAAGGGAAATCTTGAACCTTGGTACGAAGCAACGTCTTATAGCACAGATTAAGGAAAAATGGCGAAACCCGTAATTTTTTTGTTACATCATATAATAAAAATATTTTTAATAAATATACCTACAGGTTTTTACGGGACCCTCGGTGCGCGAGTCCGACTGTCGCACTTGGCCGGTTTTTTTAATCACGAAGTTTAAATTGTCAGAGTTCCTATAGACTAGTTCAGTTCAGTTCTTTGGGTAATAAGTTCTAATGAATAGTGTTTTACAAGCTGTTTTAGTGATTAAGGATATCATAGTTAATTTCTTATCCCTAATTGTGTTTCTCATTCGTAACCACTGCATATGCACTGGGTTTGGAGATTATATTACTAAGCTTGGTTACGGAAAGTTAATGCCATATCTGCTATAACAGCTGCCCAAGCCGTAATACGACTTGTAAGTCATAATTACCTATATATAGGCTTGAACATGTGCGTGCCCTGTCGCTGGTTGGTAACAAACGACTTTCGGAAACGCTGACCTCAGACATTCGCATAATATTACCCTTATAATAATTTAAGCGTGAAAATGATTGTTTAGTTTGTAACGATGCCATTTCGTTCCAGTCTCATGGACGTTAGAACCTCCACGATGGCTGGAAACTTCATAGTCTAACTTACTGGCCATCAATATTATTCTGTACCTGTCCTTTCAAAATTTAATTTATCGGCAGTCCTACCAAATCCATTGTACTGAACAGAGCTTGCGAGCATTTTACCAGATTACAAATCAAATCAAATCAAATCAATAATTTATTTGCAAGAATACAGAGTTACAAATAAGGTCTTAATATAATGGTATGTCATAAGTATTCAGTCTGCAAGCAGACGTGCAAATATTAAATTAAATTATGTTATATGAAATTTAAAATTCAATGCAATTAATTATTCAAAGTCAATTATTAAACTATACTTTAAAATTCTAATTATTCAAAAAATACGAATCATTTTTTACACTTATTGCAGAAGTCAGTATATTCTTTAATGTCATAAAAGCAATTTATTAGGAGCCAGTCACTTAATTTGTTTTTAAATTCGTTACCTTCGAGTATTTTCAGGTCATCAGGAAGTAAATTATACATGGTTATGCACATATTAAAAACATTTTTGTCATAAATATACTTTCGGACAGGGGGTTGATAGAGTAAGTTCTTGAACCTTTCTCTTTTTTGTCTGGTGTAGACCGCATCACGTTTAGTAAAGTAGTTTGGATAGGTTTTCACGAACAGACATAGGTCTCTCAAGTAGATACACGGCAGAGGCAGAACATTACAAGCTTTGAAAAGGGGTCTGCATGAATCAAGGAACCATGCCTTGTTTATTACCCTCACGCAACGCTTCTGCACCTTGGAAACTCTCTCCATTTCGACTGAGTTACCCCATATGATAATCCCGTAGCTGATAAGGGATGACACATAGCCGTGGTATGCCATCAAAGCGGCTTCTCTGGAGACTGTTTGTCTGATTATTTTCAGTGCAAAAGCGTAGCGCTCAAGTTTCTGACATAACTCGTCAACATGAGTTTTCCAATTTAAGTGTCTATCCATGTGTATTCCCAAAAATTTTACATTTTCTACCTCTTCAACGTTTTTATCTTTATGAATTATATTTATTGGAATTGAAATTGTATTGTAGGAGTTAAACTGAACAATTTTAGTTTTTGCTATGTTTAGGTTTAAATTGTTAACTTCCATCCAGTGGGTGACTTCAGAAAGGGCTCTATTTATAGACTCTTGGGTATTTTCTCTTTCACACCTCACCACTATTGTAGTGTCATCAGCAAAAAGAATACACTTTTGAGAAGTAGCTATTGGGAGGTCATTGATGTAAATCAAAAAAAGTAGGGGACCGATTATGCTGCCTTGAGGGACGCCAGTGTTACCCAAAAGGGGTGTGGAGCGAAATATTTGTTTCATGAGGACCTTATTATTGCGCGTAGTGATTTTTGAGACCTCAGTGCACTGTTCCCTATTTCTAAGGTAACTCGACAGCCAATTATTTGCATTACCTCTGACACCGTAGAAATCTAATTTGCAAAGAAGTTTCGAGTAGTTTACGAAATCGAAAGCCCTGCTCATGTCTAAGAAAAGTGATACTGCAGGTCGTCCATCATTTATACTGTCTGTGATCAGCTTTACTAGGTTAAAGCAAGCAAGAGTTGTTGAGCTTCCTTTACGAAAACCGTACTGTTGGTCACTTAGTATGCCATGTTTTGTCAGGAAGTCCTGCAGTCTAACGAGCATAGCTTTTTCGAATATTTTCGACAGTATGGGAATAATAGTGATAGGACGATAGTTGTTTGTGTCAGATTTACCTCTTTTTTTGAACAAGGGCTTCACAATCACCTTTTTTAGTTGACAAGGGAAAGTTCCTTCCGCAAACGACAAGTTTATAATATACGCTAGGGGGTGACATATCCACAATGCAATTGACTTCACGGCACCAGTCGTGATATCGTCATATCCACTGCTCTTTTTGTTTTTGAGAGACATAACAATGTTGTATATCTCCGTTGCATCCACTGGACGTAAAAATATGGTATCAGGGTTCTTATTGCCATGAAATGACAGAAAACTGTTATTATTTGATGTCAAAGAGGTGTAATTATTGCGAATGTCTTCATTTTTGCTTTCAGTTAAATTGATAAAATAATTATTAAAAGTCTCGCAAATGTCAATTGGATTACTAAATGTCATAGTATTAAAATTAATTGTTTCTATGTCAGTTTTACCTACACAATTTCCGGATGTAGTCGAAGAAATTGTTTTCTAGATAGCTTTAGAGGAATGTTTTTCTTTACGAATAATTTTAGAAGTAGTCAGTTTGTGAGAGACGCGAACACATTTTTTAAAGACATTATTGTATCCGACATACTTTCTCTTTTTTAAGCACTTATCCCCGCCTGAATTCCTGTAGGCCATGTAAAGCGACCGTTTAACCTTACTGGATTTTCTTAAGCCCTTCGTCAACCATTTCAAATTAGATGGCCTGTTGTTTACTTTAACCTTCAAAATTGGAAAACATAAGTTAAAGAGAAGGCAAATCAAATCATAAAATATCTTAAACGCTTTTGCCAGCACTTTGGACTCATATACATCAGCAAAGGAAAGCGACGAGACGCTGTCACAAAATTTATTCATGTTAGCGTTGCAAAAATCGCGTCTAAACTCAAACCAAGTCTTAAATGCTCTTTGTTTGTTTGTCTTAATAGTTAATGTTTGTGCTGTTTCATGGTCTGAGAGACCTAGGACATGTATATCAGTCTTAACGTTTCTTATGTTGCTAGCTATTTGGTCCAAGCAGGCATTAATCCGTGTTGAATTTCTAATATGGGCTTGGAAATTATAATTAGCTAGTATATGCCTTAGTTATCTTGTTATAAGATCATTTTTTAGAATATCTATATTCCAGTCTCCGCAAATCACGATTTTCTTTTTCTTAAACTCATCAGTAGCAAGGTTTAGCAACTTATCAAGTTTGTACAAAAACAAGCCAACCATTGATTTTTTATGGTCCGGTATTCTGTAGACGCAAAAAATTACTAAGTTTAGCCCAAGCACTTCTGTACCACAACACTTAAAACAATAACTAGCGGCCAGATGCGATGGGACCTTAAGTGGCTTAGTATGTAAGTTTTTTTTGGCAAGAATACATGTTCCTCCTCTGCACTTGTTTCTACAAAATGTTGAGGCCAAATTGAAGTTATTTAATTTAATATTACGTTCCGTGTTTTCGGTAACAAAGGTCTCGCAAAAACAAAGTATATCAACCTCCCTTCCATTTGATGCTAATTCTGTCAAAGCTAATTCTATATTATCAATTTTATTACAAAGTCCGGCTATATTCTGATGTAAAATTGTCAACTCTCCTTCATTGTCACTTAACTTTTTGCACTGTGGTTTGGTTTGCATTGAATCCTCTGGCAAGGCATCATTAGGAACGAAAACATTTCGCAGTGTTTGGAACTTTACTGTTTTGGCCATATAAATCTTACCAGTACAAGTTTGAATTACGAGATGGTGAATATTTTAAGTACTTTAAATAACCTATTGTACCAGTTATAATTTAACAGAAACTCTTGTATCGGGGTAAGCATATCATACCTATTTACTTCCCTGTTACTATAGACAATCTTATACCTAGGACTCTTTGTATTCATTTATTGTTATTTTGTTACAGTTCTTTCCTACCTATACTTTTACCCTACACAATAAACAAGTCTCAGGATTGGCTGATATTTTATTCACTATTCCATTACTACATCTACTCCTAAATATTGTGTGACGAATCCCGGCGCTCCGGCTCCTGTATTGCTGGCCTGCAACGGGGATTTCGTCACAAGTTGGTACTTAGTAGTTTGTACGTATGGTAGTAGTGAGTATTGGCGCACACTGCATAATTGCACCTACAAGTGACTGCCACAAGCTGCCGATGGTATTTCTAAAACAACTCGTAAACAACTAGTAAACAACTCGTCTACAACTCGTCTATGGCGCGATGGCGTCGTGGCTGACTGAGCGTTCGAGCAACAAGCTGCGGGATGTGGCCGCATCTAATCTAGTTATTACAGTCTCATGTTTGGCAATAATTCTAAAGCTGATAGATTTGGGCATTCACATATCAGAACATCGAGCATTCGCTGTTGAATTTATTCGGACCACACATTGAAGTATTATGTTTTACTAGAACCGACGCCGCGACCAATATCTGTGCACCACGTGCGGAAGTGCGGGGCGCGCGGGCCGAGGCAATTGTATCATAGATGTGAGAAAACTACGAAGGGGTTTATATTCTGCCTAATGAATTACTCTAATGAAAAGTAATAAAATAAATAGCAAATGCAACTGTTTTAATTACAATATTTATTGTACTTGACACCCATAGAAGGAAAAATAAACAAATAGCACATTAAACTGCAATACCATATTTAATTTCCCTTGATTACTATCAGTTTTGTTAGTTTCCGCCGTTTAGTAAAGTAATCTACAGTCTGATCAGTTCTTTTTTCGTGATGCAATCGTATTTTTGTGTACTAATTTATTATGACTCGAATTAAATGGATTCTGTGGTTTTAAAGATTTTAGAAGAAACCACAACACGCCTACCCAATGGCAGATTTGAGACAGGGTTACTGTGGCGGAACGACATCAATGCAGTTCCTGACAGTAAACGCCTTGCTCTGTCTAGATTCTCAAGCCTCGAGAAGAAGATGGCTAAGGACGATGCGTACGCGACTCGTTATAAACAGAACATCCAGGGTATGATTGATAAATCTTATGCAGAGCTATGTACTGGTCCTCCATCGGGTAACATCACCTGGTATCTTCCGCACTTTGGCGTGGTCCACCCGCGCAAAAATAAGCTCCGGGTGGTGCAAGACGCAGCTGCAAGGTGCGAAGGGGTAAGTCTCAGTTCGATGCTCCTATCGGGACCCAATCTATTATACAGCATTTGCTCGCTATTGTTATGAGATTTAGGGAAGGTTGTATCGCACTCACGGCAGACATTAGAGAAATGTTCCCACAGGTAAAAATAAGGCCTCAGGATCGAGATGCCCAGCGATTCCTTTGGAGAGACAATCCTCAGCACTCTATACAGGAATACCGAATGTCCTCCATGATATTCGGTGCTTCGTCCAGTTCATGCACGGTACTCTTTTTAAAAAACAAAAATGCCATTGAGTTCCAACATCTCTATCCTGAGGCTGCGCGATGCATCATGGAGGACCACTAAATGGATGATTTTCTAGGTTCTGTCAATGGCTCTAACCTGGCATGTCACTGACGATTCCTTACGGTTTTTAGAATCTGTCCCAAGTCTTCCAAATACCTACACCAAACGGTCAGTTTTGTCCCTACTAATGTCAGTTTATGATCCACTTGGCTTAATGACCCCACTTATCATAAAAGGTCGGATCAATTTTAAGAAGACTTGAAAATTAGGTCTTGATTGGGACTACATTCTACCTGATGTACTCATACAAAAATGGAAGTCTTGGTTTCAGGAGCTTGAGAATATCTCCGGTTGTTCTTTTCCTAGATGCTATTCAGAGCAAAAGGCAGTCAAAGAGGCTCAACTCCATGTCTTTGCTGACGCCAGCGAGTTGGCATACGCCTGCGTTGCTTATTGGCGCTTTACTCTCATCGACGGATCGGTAAAGCTAGCTTTAATTGGAGGTAAGGCCAGATTCGCACCCCTGAAACCAACGACTATACCGAGATTGGAGTT
This sequence comes from Udea olivalis, assembly GCA_947369235.1. NCBI lineage: Eukaryota > Metazoa > Arthropoda > Insecta > Lepidoptera > Crambidae > Udea > Udea olivalis. Next base: position 6,730,317 of record OX376342.1, read on the forward strand.
ACAGGCAGCCCTAATTGCGGCTCGCTTCGCTGCCTATATCTCTGATGCTCATAGAAGAAAGCCATGTAAAGTCTTTCTGTGGCCTGATTCCTGAACAGTGCTGAAGTGGTTGCGTAGCGACGCATGCACATTTAAGCCATTTGTTTCATTTCGCGTTGGAGAAATTTCAGATTTAACTGATGTTCCAAATTGGAGATATGTCCCTACGGCATTAAATGTGGCAGACGACGCTACGCGCGATACTGGAGAATTTTCGAGGCAGTCTCGCTGGCTCACTGGACCACATTTTTTTTCTTTCACCTCTAGACATGTGGCCCAGAGAGCCAACATCTAGTGCCTCCTTAACCACAGACGAAAACAGGATTGTTTCCGAATCGGTGGGTGTTATGGTGGACGAAGAACCAAAACTAACTGCTTATTCGCCAATAGTCGCTGATTGCCTGCGGTTCAGCAGATGGCTACGTCTGCTCAGAGCAACAGCTCGTGCTCATCAAGCAGCCAAAGTCTTTCGGTCTACTTTACCTCAAAATCCTAAATATACTTCTACCGCGTTTCGTTTTCACCTTAACTTACCTTTTCTATCCGCCGAGGATTTAAATTCAGCAGAAATTCACCTATTTATGACGGTTCAATGTGATTCTTTTGCAGATAAACTTATTTGCGCGAACGAGGGACGCCCTGTTTCTGGTCATAGCAGACTCAAGAATTTGTCCTTGATCGCTGGTGGGGATGGTCTTCTACGTCTGTCCGGCCGCACCTCCGCCTCCAATGCCGTAGAGTCCCGTCCAATTGTGCTCGACGGAAAGCATCATACAGCCAGGCTGTTAATCCATTCTTACCATGCCCGATTCGCCCACGCAAATAATGAGCTCGTTGTAAATGAACTCCGCCAGAAATTCTACGTTCTAGGCTTAAGACCGACAGTGAAACAAGTAGCCTCGAGATGCCAGACCTGTCGGATAAGAAAGGCAAAGCCTGTAACGCCACCCATAGGAGATTTGCCTAGTGCACGAATGGCTCACCATGAGAGGCCATTTACTTATGTAGGCCTCGATTATTTCGTCCCAATTAACGTGCCGCCGACGAGGTAGCCCAGCACCGATCTACTCCGACAATGGAACTGCGTTTGTCGGAGCATCAAAGATTCTACCAGAAATTTGCGAGTTTGCCTCCACAAAAGAGATTCGGTGGAAGTTCATCCCACCATCGGCCCCGTTCATGGTAGGATGCTGGGAGAGGCTGGTGAGGAACATTAAAAGCGCCCTCACCGTGACACTTCAAGAGCGGTCGCCCAGGGAAGAAGTCCTCGCTACTCTCTTATTAGAGGCCGAAGTCGTCGTTAATTCAAGGCTACTGACTCACGTAGCAGACAGTCTGGACTCCGAAGTGGCCTTAACGCCATTTAAATTTTTAATCGGCACGTCCTCAAACGACACACTGAGACGGCAGTTCGAATACACAGACCTCTCCAGCAGGGCTCAATGGCGGAAGTCGCAACGGTTAGCTGACCATTTCTGGCAGCGTTTTGTCGCAGAGTACCTGCCAACGTTAGTACCACGCCGAGGATCATCTGTACAATCTCGAGCCTTGAAAATCGGAGACCTAGTCTGTATAGCTGACGGGACTCTACCGAGACAGTGCTGGCCGAGAGGGCAAATAGTCCAGATATATCCCGGAAAGGACGGCGTAGTAAGGGTAGCGGATGTGACCACGAAAGGGGGTGTCCTGCGTCGTCCTGTCAGGAAGCTGGCATTGTTAGTCTCCTCCTGATTCAATTGATGTCCACACCGTCGGGGGCCATGTTGGCGACTAGCAATGCCAACCTATTTTGTACTTTTGCCTCTGTATTTTTTATATTACTGTCAAATTCCGAATTTAATTTTGGTAAAATATGTCGAACAGCAATTTCGGAGGCCAGACGTCGTAGAATTGATCCAACAGCAATTGGTCTCACCCCTCCGTTCTTTTTGGTGAGGGCTATGAGGTTCGCGCCGAAAAGAATGGGAATAACTTCTGGATTGACATTACCGGAATACATAAAGTTGATTAATTTAGTGATCAAATTTACAAGTTGCGCGCCTGCATCACCCACAGAATGCGATGTTAAGTCTTTCAAATGTTGGGGTGAGATTCCATCCAAACACGCAGCCGAACCTTGTTTAAAAGATAAAATGGCATCCATAACATCTTTGTTTTGAATTTGAAGGTATGCTTGCCCTGCTAGTGGTGGGTCGAGAAAATAAGGGTTTACTGGAGCTGTAGCATGTTTTGGCCGTAAGGCCTGAAGGGTGTCAGGGGTATCTGGTGATAGCACGTCGTTGGAGAACAGAAGGCGAGCGGCACCTTTGAGATCTCCGTCACAGATTTTCTTTTCGATCAGTTTGTTGCGATTACGAGGGGCATCATGTTTTATTAGAGTAGCGGGAGAAGGCGACGAGCTTACAGCACAGTTATTCTTAATCTTTTGGGTCAAGGATAAATTCGGTTCATCACTTTTAATTATATGTGGTGTGCTGTATGAAAATAAAAATAGGTTCTCCCAGTCTTGACTACAATTGCTTATGTAACATTTCTGGATTCATTTGGACAAATGAGTAGCAACGGTTATTCGAGCTCCTCGAGGGATACTTTTAACTATGGGTATACTATTTTGCAAATGGCTAAGATATATGTGAAAAGGAGTTGAATTGACTACATAAGTAGGCGCACTCGGAATAATGGGATGGACGTCTAAGGGTGAACTGTTTTGGCTAATGCATTTCCTGTGTGTTTTTGTAGTGTGTATGTTGAGGCCTTTCAAAGATTTGAATGACTTGTTGCACAGGGTACATGTATGGCTCGCGTTCGACGTGCCATCACAAGATTGGTTCACGGAATGCATTCACAACAGTTAAATACTTCCACAAAAAATAATAACTTATAAAAAATTTTAAAAACACAATAAAGAAACTTAAAATGTACACTGAAAACATAAAAAAGTCAAAGTCAAAATATGAAGGCTGCTTGTTTTGGTAACAAGATTTGAAGGCATGCGCGTCGTCGTTACGTAGGTGTGTCACAGTCACAGGATCGTCTTGTAATTGGACCAAGAAGGCTAGAAACTAAGGAGAGATAACTCCCGAAGTGGGGGTAAGCTTTCGAGGGCCGAAAGTCGTATACTCTGTGCCGGGCAAAACGCTGTATTGCGCATGTGCAGCGGCAGCTATTTGTCATTTCATGGTCACATGGTTTTGTTTTGAACGGTGTCACGTGCGACAGTTGTTGTTTTTCGAGGTTGTGTTGACCAATTTTGACACTTCGCGAGGATCGCGGCAAAGAAGCGTAATGCGCATGCGTCACTGTGGGATACGGATTTAGTCCAACCCTTTCCAGGGAGTTATCTCTCCTTAGTCTCTAGCCTTCTTGAATTGGACGCTGCAGAGGAAGAGACTTAGTGACGCATGTCGTCGCTATGACAACCGATGGCGACCTTAGCAACCGCGTCTTGAAATTATCACATGCGGATTATAAATTTTCAAAGACTGAACTGGCACTGTGGTGGGAACAACAACAAAATCCCCATGCGCACACATGAAAAACACCTTGATAAATCTTTATAAGCAGGTCTAAGCAGACAGGAGATTAAAACTGTTTAAAAATAAATATTCTAAGTGACCTGAGTCAGCTTGTCACTTTTTTTTTAAATAAGTATATAAAATCAGTTAACCAGTATTCCTTAGCACTTACTTGTGCACAACCGACTGCTACGGCAATCAAGACGCCAAATGAAGACGGTTGGTTTTTCACTTCGAATGAAGTGTCGCACCCCCTAGTGCCGTGAACAGGAACTAAAAAGCGTGTTACCAGCTAAAAAGTATGAAAGTTACCGACTCGTTGCCGGAAATAAAATACGCTATTTTCAAACATTAGGCTTCAAATTATGGTTCAAAGCTTAATATAGTGGTTAATTTGCTTAATTAAAATACGTTTTTTGTGGTTTGTGAGTTGTGTTTGATTTTTGTACATTAATAAAGAATGGTTTATTTTGCTTTATTAATATACAATAATCAACTACAACTCCAAATAACTGCGATTGGAAAATTAAAAAACCAAATCAAATTGTGTAAACAAATACTAGTACCTTATGTTACCTTTCAATGAGCATTTCCTTAGTACCAGTGGCTTTTGCGCCTCTGTTTTTGAGCTCAATCTTCAGTTCAGCGACTTGTTTCTGGCCGTTATTCATAATAAAATCAATACCTCCAAATTAATAGAATTTCAAAAAACAATTATATTTTCGGTGCGAAACCATTCAAATCTGGCTACCTGACGGGCTGACTGGCTGCCAGCCAGGCAAAAACGTAAGTGTGTGGAGAAAAATTGACTTGGATCCGTCCCAGATAACCTGTCATCGCGTGAGGTATGGTTTGTCCAATTTAGGATGATAATCATGACAGTTCACGCCTATGAAGTATTGCATTTTTTTTCGGCAAAGTGTACTACAGATAATAACGTACTTTATTGACGGGGCCCACTTGGTGAAGTGCCTTGCAAACGAATAGCAATTTAAAATATAAAATCGATTACGTAATAAAATTAAATTATCTATTATTTATATTTAAAATCAAGGGCGGCTAGCACAACATTTTATTTTATAACAGTTTAATTTCGATCAGTATTCAAGCTATTTCTAATTATCTATCATACGCATATTTATTTATATTTTATATATTTATACGATTATTCTTCAAAAACATTGATTGAATATAACAAGATTTTGAACTTAAAAATTATTCGATGTTAAAATTATTACATAGTTTTTTTAATGATAATGGCGATAATGATTATGAAAGGGATTTCGGGTGTGCTCCATAATATAAGTCATGAATAACTTCAAATCCTAATACCTACCTTATTTGGATCACAATTTTTTTATATTGTTTATATAACATTTACTTTGTTTATCTTTTTAAAGTATCGATTCCAAGTTCTATGATATAATAAATCGATAATCGAATAGATTCGCTAACGATTATAAACCACCCCATCCATATTGAAAGCTGTCAATTATCATCATAAATTGGACAAATTGTAGATGACATCGTATCCCTTTCTGGCTGATGAATGGCCCAGTCGCCAATGCCACAATAAATTATAAAAAAATCAGCTGTCAGATTAGAACTAAATAAAAGTCTCTTTGGTTTTCATGTTGGTTCCTTCCTTACTGTTCCTTACCAATTAATCTGTGTTTCAAGTTCGTCGTTCGTTGTTTGTTTATATTAATGTTGTTAGAAATCTGGGCAAACAAAATATTGTTTGAAAATGCCTGAACCAAAAAAGCCTAAAGCTCTGAGAACTGAGAAAAAAATATCTAAGAAAAAAGCATCTCCAAAGAGAAAAATGCCTAACCCTGGGGATGGAATTGCCAAATCCAAGCAATTAGTTCAAAAACTTCAAACTTCTAAATCTTTCTCCAGGGTATCAAAATCGCGTGGAAAAAATAACGACGAAGTCAGGCTGTGTGGAAATGGTAAACCAATGCCTTCGCTAGCGGAGCTTGAAAAAATGTTCGGAGACTCTGACGGTGACGATGAACCAAAAGACAAACGTAGCAGGCCTCCAACTCCACAAACCCCTCAAAAGCTTACAAAACCAACTCCTGAGATACCAGCTGAACTTATATCACCAAGAACCATTGAGAAAATTGCAAACAAAATGCTGAATTTTGTGACCACCCTTACAGAACCACCTGCATTACTGAATGATGATGGACCACCTCCACCCATTATAAAATCTAAAAAACGAAAGCCAACAGAAATTCCATACATAGTAGGCTGCACAGATCGCCCCTATGTACCCCCCAGACCTAATGTCAGTGTATTTCAAGGCGAAGATAAATATGGAGCTGAACATAATGAAGGTGAAAGTGATGATGATATTCCTAAAAAACGAGCTAAAAGATCAAAAAAGGTTAACATTTCAAAGTCAACTTTTAATGCCATGAGTGATGAGATAGCAGCACGATTGAAAAACAATGATGATGGCTGCGATAATAGTAATGAAATAGTCGCTTATGTAGCTTATAACCCAAACACAAGTGGCACACCGTCATTCTGCCCCTTACCCAGTACATCTAAAGATAAAGATACTTTTGTTAAAAATGACAAACTTTTTAATGAAAGTTTTGCTAGTGAAAACAAGTCAAAAACTTACACAGATGAGGATATTGATGATTTAGAAATTCTAGAAACACCTTATGAGACTATTGTTATAAATGATTCACTTATAAATAACCCAAAATCTACACCATTAGAAGAGTCGTCTTTGATTGAAATTTTAGATGATGATTCTGTTGAAGTCTCTAAGGATAATAAAATGTGTATCAACCCATCTAAAGATGCTGATGATAGTGTGCAGGTCATAGATGTCAAACCAGCATCCCCAATAGCTGTAGAAGATTATTACAGTTCATTAAACACTTCATCTTCAGGATTTGATTATTCATGTGAACCAATTGATATAGATGATGTAATAGCTGAATCTAGTGCAGTGGTTGAAAAATACTGCAAGAATAATCATCTTAACAAAGTGACTATGGTTGATTTCAATGAAAATGTTGAAAAAAGGACACAATCAATGTATGCAAATGACATTACACAGAGAGCTACAGAATGTACTGTTTTAACTAACTCTAATGATCAAGATAATGTTATTGCTCAAATTGTGATTGACTTAGACAACTCATCAGAAGCTGAAATGCAAAGACCTTACAGTGATTACAATGTGCAACCACCTGATAATGGGTTGACTTTATTATCACAAAACTTTAATGATGTTATTGATGGAGGAGAAATTGGAACTGCTTCAAATAGGAATAGTTTACAAATTCCACAGCCTGGGCAAGTTGTAACAGAACACAGACATAATCACACATCACCATACAGACACAATAGACAAGGCAGTCATCGCAAAATAAGAGGTGGTATAAGACGTAGATCTAGTAACAACAGAACTAGAGCATCCCTTTTAAATTATGCTAATTTTATAGATCGGTGTTCTTTGTTTGGTTCTGATGTAGCTCGGGCAACAGGCAACGTGAACAACAATATTCAAACAAGTGCTGTTGCCATGCAAAATCAAAATGTAGGTCAACAAGAGACAGCAAGTAGTGAAACAGGATCAAAAGGAATTGGCGACTGCGCCATTTGTATGGATACAATGTCCAACAAATCAGTGGCTTCTACAATGTGTGGACATTTGTTTTGTATGGATTGTATAAAATTATCCATAAGATCAAATGGTAAAAAGTGCCCTACTTGCCGAAAAGTCCTCAAACCAGCCCCTGGATACCATCAGATATTTTTATAAAGTTTCAGCGTCTTTTGTATGATTTGGATATCACTCAAGTAATGTAATTATAAAAATGAGGGTGTGCTATCTTTTAACCTAATGTTACTTTAATAAGATTGATAATTTTATACTGATTATTATTAGTTGGTACATACATATTATCTCTGGTTTATACTTTAAACTATCATTTTAGTATTCAAATTGATAAATCTCATTTTGGGAAGTTACATTTCTTTATGTGATTTACAATGCATTGAACAAGTATAATACACTTGGTAGCAAAAACATTGCGCAACGCCTTGGTTTTGATTTTTGTATTGAGTAATTTTAACTGCAAAACCTCAAAAACTAGGGTGGCTCAACTTTTTTGTTTGCTCCCAAAACTGCTATGTGAATGCAAGTTCACGACATTAAAGTGATGATAACATACCCTAATGTTAGTCTTAAAATTCGAATATAAGCAGTGTGTACAAGACTGAACATTTAATCAATTTCAAAATCTCTGGCATACGGTTTTTGTTCTTTTTTAAAGAACATGTATGTATTTTAGAAGATTGTTTATCAAAAACTGTTGTGGTGTGGATATTTTATTCACTGGATGTTACAGTTTGTGTTCAATATTTTGAGGCCTGGTTTCCACCAGAGCGGAGAGGAGAGATGTGTTTTGATAACCAATCAGATTTCGTTATTTCCACATTTCACAGACTGAGGTCGAAATTATTAGATCTGATTGGTTATCAAAACATATCTCTCCTCTCCGCTCTGGTGGAAACCAGGCCTAAGAGTTGCCATTTGTTAACTTTCTTCCCCTTCTTTATGTTTACCTGCTAATATTATCATCAAGATGCAAAGATAATAAGTAAGTATACATGCGGTGATCCCACAAGTATGCAAACATTTTCGTACATTCCAGTAGATTGTGCAGTAAAGATCAAAGATCAATTATTGCAGATGATTTCATATATCAGAACAAATATCCTTATTTTGGGACCTGAAACCTTACCATTAGCCCCGAGGCAAAATTGGCAGAAGGGCACAGTTACCTACATTTATTTAAATTTTATGGTTGTGCCTTTTTTCTACCAAAGGTGCAAATTATGTCTAACTTCAATGCCTTATTTGTGTTTAGTTAGCTAGGATTGATATTGCAAAATCATTTCTTAGAATGACTGTTTTTAATATTGCTTCATGAGGTATTAATGTGATGTTTATTTATAATCTATATTGTAACAGATTACTCATTAAATGATAATTCTCTTGTGAATATATTACTACCGGTACTTACTATTTACCTACTTATTTTATAAGGTAAAATATAAGAATGTTACTTTTTCTCTAGTTAAAAGTTTGGAGAAAAGGGCAAAACAAAAACAGTCTACAATAATTTGTATTTGTTTCAAGTAAAGTTATTTATAATTTAAAATATCATAAAAATCCAATGTATACCAGTTTCTATACTGAAAGCCACTTATTTTATTACTCCATCACACTCTTAACATGATGAAAATTATTAGGGTAAATTGGAATTAATTCAAAAATACAGTAATTAATAATATTGGTAAGTTTATTTATGAATTAAGTATAGCCTTAGAATAATAACGTAAGGATAGTCTTCATACAACTGCCCCGTCAGAAATGAAGCACTGATCCGATCCACACATGCGTGACTATTACTTGCTTATGTGTGGCGCGCTTTGACATTGAACATTGCAGAGCTGTGATGAACACTGCAAAGGGTTATGAATCATATTATTGATTGGTTCACCAAGCATTTAAGTTGTATTCCAAAAATATTTAAAGAACATTAATATAAGATTTATATAACTTCTCTGATAAGCCATCATTACCAGTCTTTCAAAATAATTAAAACCAAGACACTTTTTTAATATGTACAATAAAACATAACTTTTAGAATGTTTTTTATTTAAAAATTTTATGAAATGTTTTGATCACTTGGCTTCTCTGTACTACTGCTGTTTGTACTTCCATCTGAATGTAAGTGCTCAATAGATGTGGATAATTGTTCCAAGCTTTGTACCAACTGGGCCATTTTATCTCTTGAAGCTGAACTATCAAAGTTATCATCTGTAGGTTTCTCAATATCAGCACACAGGCGAAAATGAAGACGAGCCAAATGTTCCTGTTGATCTCTTATATTTATCATCTGTTCCATACTACATCCTACACCAAAAGCACTCAATTTACCAGTATGAAAATCATCTAACAATTCTAATAAAGCTTTTTCCATGTGTTTAACATCTGGAGTTTCCTTAGAAAAGTGCTTTGGTCTGTTATTATAGTTAGAGCGCATTAAATCACGGTGTAGTCGCCGCTCGTTCACATACGACACTTTGGTAGAGTCATTCACGCTGTTGTTGCCTGTACTCGTCAGAAGGTGACCAGGGATTTTCGAAGTGAGGCTGGCTGCTCCGCTGGACACTTTGTTGCTAGCTACGGGCGATGTCGCCGCCTGACAGACTTTCTGTTCCTCCTCGTCGCATTCATGCTGCATTAGTTGTTGAGTTTCGTTTGCCTCTTCCAAATCTAAACTCATGAAGATGGGTTTCAAAACCTTTCGGTTTTCGCAGAAATAATTGTTTTAGGTGTACAGCTTTCTGTAGTCATATTCGTATAAATTCTAAGAAGGAACGTACATACTTAAACATTATCACTTTGTTTTCTCTAAAATTTTCTTTTTTAACGAGTGACTGACTGACAGACACACACTGACACCAACTGGCTGAGTACCACAGATTATAGAAGAAGACAGATGCGAAACAGCGCCTTCAACGCCTAAACCATATGAAATGACGTCTCAGAATTCAATTGAGTCTGTGAGAACACACACACTGACGCTCCCAAACATAGAATTGCATACTACACTTGACTGTCCTCTCATTGGTCGAATATAATAGACTTCGGGAACGGCCCTGGACCGCAGCGCCCAGCCGATCATCTCACGAGGGACACAGTCGAAGGCCTTATGCACGTCTAAGAAAAGGAGATGCAGAGGTGTATTCTTCAGTCTGTATCTCTTCATGAGCGTTCTCAAGGCAAATACGGGGTCCATGGTCCCGCAACCCCGTCGAAACCCATACTGACACTCCGAGATTGTACACTCCTGTCGAATCCGAGAGTCCAGGAGCTCGAGGAGCTTCATGGTGTGGGGCATTACGGCGTGATAATGCTCAGTCTCCATCGGTCAGGTATCTTCCCGGTGAGGAGAATGCGGTTGAAAAGGTGGGTAAGTATGCCCACACCACGAGAGCCCATCGATTTCCACGCTTCGATAGGGACTCCATCGGGACCGACAGCTTTCCGGTTCTTCATGCGGCGAAGAGCCGACTGGACTTCATCAGGCGTTACTGGGGGCACTAGTCCCTGATTTGCAAAATATGTTAATACTAAAAATAAATAAATAAGTTGATTGTTTTCATAAGCCCACTGACCACCGCAGATGTTAATATCCGACAGCGAGATCTCATTCTACTTTTGCCTTGAATGAATGAAGGAAAGTAAATAAAATATCTTGAATATATGTTAAGGGTTACTTAATTAACTGGGCGGAATTAATACGGACCCCGGTCCTTGTGAATAATTTATTACTTTGGCCGGTCCATATTAATAATGACAGATGATTCGTGAGCAGTTTTATAAATCAACGTTTGAGATAGCTTGAATTTATCACTTTGACCGGGTATTATGAATAATTACATAGTCAGAATCGTCCTTTGGCAATTGGCATATATTTCAAATGAGGCTAGTTTGTTTCTGGCACTCTCCGGCCGCTGCGGCGGCACGCTCGCTTCACTCGCTCGGCTCGTGTGGCTGGTTAGCTCATGTTAACCTAACATGCTCGTTGCTTCGCTCCTCGCAACCTAATAAACCCACTTCTTACAGAGCAGTCCACTCTTTCAGCAAATGTAAGAGGTTGCATTCACATCTGCAATAGAATGTAGCGATTATAATGTAGTTCTCCATTTGACTGTTATGAAAAAACATAGGTAAAGCTATGTATGTAGCTCATGGGTAAACAATAAAAATTTATGTTAAAAAAGGTGTAAATTGTATTTGTGTAAATTGAATTCTAGACTCTCAAGTTTTATCTCTTGAGGGTGGACGATCCTGAGGATCGCTACTAACAGTATCCTGCAACAAATTAACTGCTTTAGGCACTCGTTTCAGACGTGAATTGGCCACGGGGTCACGTTTTTTAGATGTATAGATATGTATTGGTAGGTTTGCTAAAACTGTATCTTGCGTATAGCGAGCAGCTGTCTTTTGACGACTAGCAAGCGGGTTTTTGATGAAGATTTGTTGTTCAGTGGCGTACTGTTGTTCGGGTTCCCTATCTTTGTTCCTATTGTCTATAATGTCAGTCCGATTAGCTAAGTATGTACTATTCACTATCTCGTATACCTTTTGCACTTGCTCTCGATGATTTTGAACGTACTGTTGCAACAGGTGTTGGGTCATGTCAATATCTAAACAGTCTCTTGGGTCGAAGTGTCCAGTCAGTAAGTCAAATGGTCTACACTTAGTGAAGCTATGGATGGAACTATTATAGGCTATCAACGCGTAGGGCATGAGATTAACTTTAGGCTCTTCTTTGTGCTGTAGCTGTAGGAGTCTGAGGTGTTCAAGAAGAGTTGAGTGAAATCGTTCGATGTTACCGTTTTCATTCGGAGAGTGAGCTAAGATTCTATGGTGATTAATCTTGTGCAACCTAGTGAATTCTAGAAATAGTTGGTTGGTGAATTCTGTTCCAGTATCGGTGATTATAGTCAAGGGCACACCATGGTGAGTGCAGAAGTTTAAAAGGGCCTGGAGAATACTGAGGGCTGTACCATCACGCAGATGATAAGCTTGACCATACTTGGTGAAGACATCTATAAAAGTGACATATTTTTCACTTTGCACCGTGAATAGATCCATGTGAATTATTTCAAATGGCTTCGTAGCAGGTGGTACTACGTTAAATTGGGGTCTGATAGGGTTTCTATCATACTTTCCTTGACCACAGATGGTACATTCATCAATGAATTTAGCAATATGATCTTTCATTTTTGGCCAGAAATATTTACGTGATAGAGCTAAGTGGCATTCAGTAATACCACGATGATTAGTTTTACCCTCGTGATAATGACGTATAATCTCCTGCTGGCGGAGATATTCCTTCACATTCTCAATTTCGAACTTGGTAAGTACTAAATTCATTGAGGAACATTTGAACTTGTATAATAGAATACATTGCTAGCGGTGGATTAATGAGAAGAGCTGTCTTAACTTTTGGACTGGTGTATTCTTTAAAGGCATTTACTAAATCTTGTTCTAAGTTTGATTCTGAAAGTTGAATGTTTATGCGAGTGTGGGTGTCGAAAGGCTTAGTTACTGTGGGTTTTCTCCTTATATCATTTACTACGTTAAAACATATTTGTCTGTTGAACTTGTTCAAAGGTTCGTCAGTGATTGGGACCTCTAATATGGGATTTTCGTTGCTGGTATGAGCTGTTGCGGTAGAAGAGTTTGGCTTAGCATTTAAGGTCTCAGAGGGATTACCTAATAGAGAGTTAAGCTCATCTATCTCATCCATCAGAGATTTAGTGTCACCTAGATGAATTTCTATTCGAGATAAGGCGTCAGCATTGGTGTTCATTTTGCCCTTCTTGTATTCCGTCTTGAAGGTATATTCACTCAATCTTAAGCGCCACCTAGTCAATCGTGGGTTCGATTCCTTCAACTTCATCATCCATTCAAGAGGCTTATGGTCCGTTAAAACTTTAAAGTTTCGTCTAAAAAGATACGGCCTGAAGTATTTGGTAGCCCATACGATTGCCAAGAACTCTTTCTCGGTTGTGCTATAGTTCAATTCACTTTCATTGAGAGTCCTTGAAGCATAGCACACTGGTTTGTCACAACCTATGGGACCTTGGGATAGTATGGGTCCAATTGCCACATTAAAAGCGTCGGTAGTGAGAAGAAATTCTTTCGTATAATCTGGGTATTGAAGGATCGGATCGTTTGTAAGAAGAGTTTTACATTTTTCGAAGCAGTTGACATATTCTGGGTCTAAAGTGATCTTTTTGCCTTTTTTCAGACATTGCGTGAGAGGCTTGGTGGTATGTGCAAAGTCTGGGATGAATTTTCGGTAATAACCGAGAAGACCTAAGAATTGCTTGATTTCCTTTTGGGTTTTGGGAATGGGATACTTTTTAATAGTGGATATCTTATCAAGATTCGGCTTAATTCCGTCTCTACTGATGATGTGTCCGAGGTAAGCTGTTTCAAGCTTCAGAAATTCCGACTTATCCATCTGAATTTTGAAGTTTGACTCTCTAAGTCGTTGGAAGACCTTTTCCAGGTTTATCATGTGTTCCTGGAGTGACGTGCTAAACACTATGATGTCATCGAGATAAACCAGGCATATGTCATTCTGGAGACCCCTAAGGACATTGTCCATCACCCGTTGGAAGGTAGATGAAGAATTCTTCAAACCCATAGGCATTCTAAGGAATTCGAAATGTCCATGCTCGACATTGAAAGCTGTTTTCGAAATATCATCGGGATGCATCTCGACCTGGTAGAACCCACTGGCTAAATCTAGGGTGGTAAAGTATTGACATTTCCCTAGTTTGTCAAGAACGTCACTGATGTTCGGGATTGGGTACTTATCGTCTATGGTCTTCTCGTTAAGTTTGCGAAAGTCTATTACAACTCGCCACTTTTGCTTGCCTGAAGCGTCCATCTTCTTGGGCACAACCCATATGGGTGAGCTCCAAGCTGAATCCGAGGGCCTGATTATGCCTTCTTCTAACAGCTTCCCTATCTGATTCCTAACTTCTTCCCGATGGACGAACGGATATCGATAACTTTTATTGTGAACTGGGTTTTCGTCGGACGTTCGAATGCGATGTTTGATTCTATTAGTGAAGGTTAATGGTTCACCTTCTATGTAAAAAACGTCTGCGTACCGGGAGCACAAAGTTGTCAAGTTAGCTTTTTCTTCTTCGTTAAGATGGTCGGTTCTTAACCGAGAGACAACGTCTCGAGTACGTATATCGAGTTGATTAGCACGAGTAAACTCTACGTTAAAAACTTCAGCTTGTGCTGCACTATCAAGAGAAAAGATGATGTCATTAGCCGTTGGATTTTCTATCTGTATGTAGGCGCGATTATTTTTAACCGTAGTAATACATTCGTGAACGATGCAATTACACATAATTTGTTCTCGAATGTACGCGTCTCCATCTTGGACATTAAAAGGGACTCTAATTATTTTAGATGAGGTAGCCGGTATTATGTCTTCATATAAGTTAAAATTTCGCGAGTTATACATGCGAATAGGGTTAGATGCGGAACGGGTTACTAATTGTCCATCTTTCAAATCTATTCGGGCTTCCCATTTACCTAATAAGTCTAGCCCTATTAGGCCGTCAAAGAAATCGTGAAATCTATATACAAATAACTTCATACTGTCTTGGTCGTTAAATTCCGTGAAACAAGGAAGGGTGATTGAATAGTCATTTCTAGTAGTCGCGTGTATGTTAGTTACCTCAAACGGATCATAGTCCAAATCAAAATTAAAAAAATATTTTTCAACTGCCTCAGGGCTGATAAAAGATTGATTTGCGCCTGTATCTATAAGTAGTTTTAGTGGAGGATGATTAATTTGAATATAAGGTTACTGTCTTTGCGTCTGAAGATTTAACTCTATCTTTGCTTTTTTAATACAGAATCCTTCGGAAAATCCTGTTCATCATGGCCAGAAGATGTCTGCGGTTGTGATTCCTCAACTATTTGATTTTCGTCAGACACATTAAAATAATTATTAAATTCGGAAGATAAGCCAGAGTAATCGCTATAAGTATAGTTTGAAGCGACGTCGTCAAATTAATTGTACACCGGCTCATGATAATAGTCACAATAAGTGTTGTAATATGAATACGCGTCGTCATACGGTCATGCATTGATTCACGTTCATTTCGCGACTTTTAAAATAATTACTGGGTGGTGGATTCCCGGATTTATTCCAATCATGTCCCGTTTACATCAAAGTATGTGGTAAAGTTCTAGGCGTAAAACGTTGGACGCCACTCATTGGTTGTGGTGGATGACCACGGGGTGGTATTCTAAATACGTTACTACGAGGGTTGTAATTAGGTGGTGGTGCACTGAACATTCTCTGAGTGTAAGTGGGCATACGCATGCCCTGATGAGGTTGTATATGACCCTGGAATTTAAATGGCTGAGGTTGAGGCCTCATGGGTTGCCGTCCCATGGGAACAGGCAAGTTAGGTACCGGGAGTAAATTATTATTCACTCGCGGAGGCGGGGTCATTGTAGCCTGCGGTGGTAAAGTAGCTCTAGGTGGAAGATAAGGTTTACTGGGTTCGTTCCGTTGCTGAAGGTATAAGACGTTCAGCTCTTCCTGGACGTATTCCAGCGCCTTCTCTATAGTAGCAGGGCGCATACAGCGTACGTGGGAACCTAGGGGTTCCTTTAAACCACGGACAAACGCCTGCACAGTTACCTTCTTATATAAATCCTGCTTAGCCTGAATAGTCGTTTGTACCGATTCATGCAATGTCACATAGGTCATTATAGTGCAAAACAAAGTCTGGCAATGGTCATAAAATTCCTGTGGGCTTTTACTACTCTGAGTAGCCAGAGAGAGATCATTGTATAAGGCCGTCTCGTCGCGTTGATCTGAGAAATTGTTAATCAAGGCAGATCGAATGCCTAGCCAGCTATCAGGTATCCCGTTGGAGTTAATAGTACATGCAGCACTACCTGTTATCTTATTAAGTATGCCATTCAATAAACATATATTAGAAAATTCACTACCGGGTGTATTACTTAAATATTGCGCAGCTAGTTGATCGCAGATTCTAATGAACCTGGTGAGAACATTTGGGTTCCCGTCAAATTCCGGGACAAGGCGTAAGCCTTTAAAAATAGTGTCCGGGTAGTGGGCCATATTACTAAAATTACTTGAGCTAAGATCTGAGTCTATATCTAAATTTCTATTTATATCTACTTGATTACGGCGAGCCTGGGTCGATCCAGACTCCCGGGAACTATTGGCTCTAGGGTGGTAAATTTGGCTAAGGATAAGATAAGGCTAAAGGAAGCAACACGAGATCAATTCAAGTGTACTCACATTCGTTGCATCTGGTTCTGATTCGTGAATCGAAGGTTGAATTCTCCTCTGGGTCTGCAGCAGGTCCGTAGAGTTCGGATACTCGGTGACGGGGCTGGATAGCCACCCGGGTGACTCGCGACTAGGATTAGATAATAATCCTAATATTCCCGATATCGCGATCCGGCCCGCGAGTATCCTACCGACTGCGCCAATTACGTTAGTTGCAGCCGGAGGATCTAAAAAAAGCCAAATCTATTTAACTAATTTATTAAGATAATAAAATATTACAATGAAGACTTATGTTTTAAGAGATGAAACCTAATCGAAGTATGATTAGGGAATACAATTATAATTAAAGATTAATATAAAGAAAAGTGGGTTTGACGTCAATGCATCGAATTGCACCGTCGACACCTAGCTAATAATCAATAAAGTGCAAACTGCAGCCTTAGCGATCTTCTTAGGGTACCGTATCGTAATTGGCCTGATTCTACTATTTAAAAGCCAATGGAATCGTAATTGAATGGCGTGATTTTGACAGATTTACTATGGACTAAATGTCAAAATCGTGTCATTCATTCAATTACGATTCCATTGGCTTTTAATTAGCAGAATCGGGCCCCACCCAAGGTGAAAGAAACACTGATTATCGAAAAAGGGCGGGAAACGTTCGACTTGGCGGGCGCGTCTTTTTTGTAAAATTTTGTTTATTTAGCTTTAAAGTGATCAGAAGAGTATAATATTTTTATTTATTCATAGTTTAGTGTATATTTTATTTAGTTTGTAACTATATTCTTCTAGTTCTAGGTAAGTTTTTTGTAAATTTTTTGATCGTCTATGAACGATCCTCCTGATCCTGATCCGGGGGGATTTGTCCCCCCGGCAGATAATTTTGTAACTATAGAGGCCGAGGCTGAGATAGTTGTAGATAATAATGAGCAGGCAATGGAGACTGACGCGTCATCGGCATCCAAGTCATCGTCTTGGCAAGTCTCTAAGAAACGGCGTAAAAGAATTTGTAAAAAATGTAATAAAAAACGACGAAGGAATGATAGCGGTACCCTTACTCCTGATGATTGTAGCTGTAATGAAACGCATATTGAAAGTGACTCTCAATCGTCTCGCCCCCAACCGCCTTCACAGGATCCAGCTCCAGCAGTAAATCAAACTCAGTCAGCTAAGACAGCGCCTAAATTCTCTCCCATTGGTCGTATCAATTATAATGAATCGGATACTGCTCCATTCGTGGTGCATGTTCAAAAAGTCGAACTTTCACCGAATTCTGGCACCACATTGCACCCCATCGAGTTTGGCAATATTATGAAGAAGACTAAAATTCGCAACATTGTGAACGGGAGTATAAAGCGTATACAGCGTAATAAAATAGCACTATCTTTTTCGAACTTCGAAGATGCTAATTCATTTCTCCAGCATAAAAGTTTAGAAGCGAATAAATTAAAAGCGTTTAAACCTACATTTACAGTAACAAGACAGGGTACTGTTCGAGGCGTTCCTGCAGATTGGTCTCCTGAGCAGATCATTGAAAATATTTCAGTTCCACCTGGATGCGGCAAAATAATAAAAGTCTGACGGTTTAATTATTAAACATTTATTGATGGCTCACCTGTCTGGAAGCCTTCTCAGACAGTCGTTATTACGTTTGATGGTCAAGTATTACCTCCACGCATATTTATGTGCTACAATTCACTGCCAGTAGAGCTATACATATTCCCAACCATACAATGCTACAACTGTTGTAGATTTGGTCATACCAAAACATTGTGCAGATCCAAACCCCGTTGTTTTAAATGTGGTCAGGATCACTCTGGTGACTCTTGCCAATTAAATCAGGAACAAGCCACATGTTGTCTGTGTACTGGGTATCATTATGCAACAAATAAGTCTTGCCCAGAATTTTTAAGGCAAAAAAATATTAAAACTTCGATGGCTAAAAATTGCTTATCCTATGCAGAAGCCTCTTAAACTATATCCAGTTGTTTCGAAATCTTATGCTGATACTACTGCTTCCAGTCCTAATTCAAAAAAATTATCCTCAACAAGAACAAAACATTGTAAATTCAAATACATCCTATAAGCAAACTAAATTTTTAAAACCACGTTCCCCTCCTAGTCTAGTAAAAGGCTACGATCAAAGGGCTCACCAAGCTCTTATTCATGAATATGCTATACCCGCTCCATCTGATGGGTGTGCATTAACTAATATGAACCAGTCTGTTTCCCAAGTATCAATTACAAATTTAATTGTTTCCCTTCTTAACCTTGTAGCGAAATCTAACTCAAATTCACCGTCCTACGCTGCCCACATAGTTGAAAAATGTATGCAAATTATTCGCGATGGCGAACATAGCAAAAGTCCTTCAGTGGAATTGTCGCAGTGCAAATAGTAAAAAGCATGAAATTATATATTTATTAAATAAATATTAGCCTTTTGTCTCTGCTTTGTCAGAGACTTGGCTTAAACCTATGTATAATTTTAAAATAAATGGTTATACCTCTATCAGAGATGATAGATCTGATAGTTACGGTGGTGTTGCAATACTGATTAAAAATGGTATTCCATTTACTCATATTGCTCTGCCTGTAAATAATGTAAATATTTCAATTGTAGCTATATCTGTGTATAATATTTGTATAGTTTCATTTTATATTCCTCATTCGCCATCTTCATCTATATTAGCTGAAATTAGTCATATTTTTTCTCTTCTTCTAAGACCATTCCTGATTTTAGTGGACTTTAATTCACATCATTGTTCATGGGGTAGTTCAATATCTAACAGCGCTGGTGAAAAATTACTAGAAATATTGGACTTACATAATATTTGCATTTTGAATTCTGGTTCTCCAACTAGAAGAACATTACCTGATCAAATAATTAGTGCAGTAGATTTATCTCTTTGTTCTCCTAACTTAGCTACAACAATGTTGTGGCTTACCATCTTCTTTTTGTAGTGATCATTTCCCTATTATTATTTCTTTCCCGATGAATAGGACAATAAATCCTAAGCAATTAAATCATTCAAAATTTAGACTTCCTGAAAAGGGTAGTGAGATGTGGAATTCTTATAAAAGTTGTGTGGAAAGGAAAATCTCCTCCCTTCCTAATATTAGTCCAGGTTCTGAAGCATGTTCTGCAGTTGCTTTGGCAAATATATTAACAGAAGCTGCCAAGGAAGTTTTTCCAATAAAAAATAACTCTAAGTCTAAAATCCCCTCCCCTCCTTGGTGGGATAGTGAATGCACTGTGGCTGTTAAAAAAAGAAAGGAAGCCGAGTATAATTATAAACACAATATGTCAGTTAGTAACTATAATTTGCTCTCAAACATAATTTCAGAAACAAAAAAAATATTTAAGCAAAAAAAGTTTAATAGTTGGAGGAAATTTTGTTTATCTATCTCTCCTGATACTCATCCAACACTTGTTTGGAGGAATATTAGAAGATTTAGATCTGCATTTTCCGAATCCTCTTTTACTACTATTCCAGAGGCTTTAGTCAATGACTTCATGGACAAGCTGGCACCGCCATGGGTTCCTCAAAATGTAACTGAGTTTTCTCCCAGTGGTTATTCACCAGACTCTTTTGGCCTTCACTCTCCGTTTTCACTGTATGAGCTCAAGAGTGTTATTAGTAATGTAAAGGACTCGGCTCCTGGCCATGATAGTATTTCTTATTCCTTTCTTAAGAACGTAAGCGACGAAATTCTTTTTTTTTATCTAATTAAAATAAATTCAATGTTATTATCAGGTGTCATTCCGACGTCGCGGAAATGTCAAATAGTGCTGCCCATTCGAAAACTGGGTAAAGATCTATCAGATATTTCCGGATATCGTCCTATCGCCCTTTCATCCGTCCTTTTAAAAATAACTGAACATCTTGTTAAAAACCGATTAGAATGGCACATGGAAAAGAATGGATATTTGGCTGAAAGTCAGTTTGGATTTAGAAAAGGCAGAAGTACCACTGATAGTATTAGTTGCTTTGTTTCGGATATTCGATTGGTCTTCACTCTAAATAAATCTGTTATTGCGGTTTTCTTAGATATTAATTCTGCCTATGATAATGTTCTTTTACCAATTTTAATACAAAAACTACAATCTTTGAATGTGCCTTATATAATTATTAATTTCATTATGAATGTGCTTTCTGAACGCCTCATAAAAATAACGTTGCCTGATTCAGAAATCACGCGCACTGTATGGAAAGGTTTACCTCAAGGATCGGTTCTAAGCCCATTATTATACAACATTTATACCTATGATTTAGAACCTTCTTTGAGTAAAAATGTACAAATATTACAATATGCTGATGATCTGCTCTTGTATTGCGCAAATAGTTCTATTTCAGAAGCTGAATCTTTGGTGTCCCATTCATTATCGCTTCATAAGTAATGGCCTAACACTATCAGTATCAAAGTGTGCAACGATGTTATTTTCTCGTAAACTTCTACCACCTCCAATTAAATTAACTTACAATGATTGTATTCTGCCGTTAGTAAAAGAGTTTAAATTTTTAGGGGTAATCCTGGATTCCAAACTTACTGGTGTTGCTCATTGTAACTATATTGCGATAAAATGTGAGCGACTCTTAAATATATTAACTAAGGTGTCTTTCTGGAGTTTGGTGGGGCGCTCACCCATACTCCATGAAATTGCTCTTTAATGCACTAATTCGAAGCGTTTTAGATTACGGTACTTTTCTTCTTGAGCCTGGCAATGTTACACAGCCTTTAGAAAATTAGATTTAATTCAAAATAAAAGTATGAGAATAATTACAGGTGCCATGAAGTCAAGCCCCATAAATGCTTTACAAGTGGAATGCTCTGAGCCTCCTTTACATCTAAGAAGGCAATATATTCATTATGACTTGTTTGATAAAAATGACCTTAATGCTAATAGTAACTTCATTTGTTCTCTTCAATCGGATTTTGGCGATTTTCATCATTTATACTCTGATGCTTCCAAACATTCGGTGTCTGAATGTGTTGGAGTAGGAGTCTATCATTCCCAATATAAAATAGTCCAAAAAATCAAATTTCCGCCAGAATCTTCAGTGTTTACTGGTGAATGTTATGGTTTACTTAAAGCTGTAGAATATGTTCGAATTATGAAATTAAATAAAGCTATTATTTTCACAGATTCAAAGAGTGCTCTTCAAGCTTTTGATAAATTCCCTTTTCATCTCACATCCCTATAACCTATAATTTTTCAACTGAGAAAGGTATCTTATGAATGTGCTTTGAATGGCTGCATAATCCATTTTGCCTGGATTCTTGGTCACAAAGGAATTTTTGGCAACGAGATAGCTGATCGCCTAGCCAATGAAGCGGTGCAATGTGGTGACAGGTTTCCATATGAAAATTATTCACATGACCTTCTGTCTTTGACCAAAACATATTTACATAAATCTTGGACCAATCTCTGGGAGGTATCCTCCCAGTCTAAAGGAAGACATTTTCATAATATCCAACCTAGTATCCCTACAAAGCCTTGGTACTGCAAAGCGAGGTTTAGCAAGACAGTAACATCGATTTTAATACGTATGCGTTTAGGACATGTGTGTACCCCGGCTCATCTTGCTAAACTTCACATAGTAACGAATGATATATGTGAATGTGGTGAGGACGTAGGCGATTTAAATCACATTTTGTTTTCCTGTCCCCTATATGATCATTCGTCGTTTTTCACCAACTTAGCATTGCATAGAATTCCTTTCCCTACTAACATGTTAGCTTTATTATGTACAAATAATCTTAAAATATATAAAATAATAGCTTTCTTCATAATTGTTAATAATATTAAAATATAGCTTAAAATATAAATGGTTTTATTAATTCATGTACATACATATATATATATATATATTTCTCATACAAAATTATATCGTCTGCTCTCCTGATCCTTCCGTACCTATCCGTATCCGATATCCTTTTGTAAATATGTTTCCCTAACTCTGAAGCTGGCAAATGCACAAGCCGTGCGAACCATATCAAGAGAAAAAAAAAACACTGATTATCTAACTGTCAAATCTTCTTCTGTAATCTGTGCTGTCAAACAAGTTTTGGAATACGAGGTAGGTGAATATTTAAAATAATGAAATCGTAATCTCAGCTCAGCTATTATTTTATTTTCTGTTCTTCATTTATGAAGTGGTTAGTTAATTAATTTCAAAGACAATTAAATACTATCTAACTATACTTGTTAGTTTAACGGTAACTATGTGCGTGTGATTTGTATTTGGCCTCCATTGTTAATTTTTTCTAGCCACATCCTCAATTTATTGTGGCACATGTCTCGCTCGAATAGCGACAAAAAATTAATAGCTTTCTCGTGCAGTGCATTTACCTTTGACTATATTCTTTGCAGTTTTGGTTGTCGCGCAGTCGCCGGCCACGCACCTGGGTGCGATTTCCGTACGAGTCGTATGTTGTTATTTTGCGACGCCAAATATCGAAGGCGAGCGATAGCTGCAGCTAGTTAAAAATGTCTGAGCCGACCCTCGATTTTGACGTTCGTAACCGAATCACGCGGTATTTGCACACTGGCAATGAAGTTCCGAAATATTTCCCTGGTTGCTGGACTTCCCACAAATATTTTGAAGTGGACAAATTGACAGTCTTGAATGAAGCTTTTGTTAATGGAATGAACGACGTTGAGGTGGTCAACATCATCTTGAAGGTTTGTATACCTTACTTACCCTATTTAAAAAATATATTTTTTACTGGACTATGAATAGTAAAAAAAATACCACATGGTGGCATTAAAGGTTAGTAAAGGTTCTATTTGGAACCGAGCTGCCGACTGCAACTGCCAACAGCACATGCAGCATCCCATTGTTATCTATGTCACTCACTATCAAGTGTGTCAGAACTACATCAATATATTG
Source organism: Udea olivalis (assembly GCA_947369235.1). Taxonomy (NCBI): domain Eukaryota; kingdom Metazoa; phylum Arthropoda; class Insecta; order Lepidoptera; family Crambidae; genus Udea; species Udea olivalis. The sequence goes on from OX376342.1 coordinate 6,753,690, forward strand.
GGTGAAATGCTTCGGAACTGCAGATACCAAGTGCCCCTCAACTCTAAAACCAGTAGATGGAGATGTCAAAGGAATGGTCTCCCACAATGAAATGTCTTGGCACCTATCCTCTTCAATATTTACACAAATGAACAACCTCATCTCCCCCATACTACCAGGTTTTTATACCTGGCACTTACAGCCCAAACCACTACCTTTTTTGAAGCTGGAAAAATATTGACAGAAGCTCTGGAAGTACTTGGGACACACTACGATAAAAACGCTCTTGAGCCAAATCCGTCTTAAGCAGTGACACAGTCCTGTGTCTTCCATCTCCGAAATCACCTGGCTAACAGAAAATTGAATATTAAATGGTGCAATATCAACATCTGACACTCCCAACTATCTGATCTATCTAGGGGTGACTTTAGATAGATCTCTTACCTATAAAAGTGACTGTCTCAAGACCAAACAGAAAGTCTATTCGCACAATAACCTCCTCTCCCGGCTTCCCTCATCCTCCTGGGGAGCTTCTCCACATGTCCTTCGCCCATCGGGGCTTGCAGTCTACTTCTCAGCAGGTGAGTATGCATGCCGTGTGGCATCGCTCCAGATTCCTACTTTTAGCCTCAAACCTTTGTCATTCCCCCCTTAAAAGCCGTAATAGTTTTCTCCAAGGTACTCTGGCTATAACTTGTACTCCTAGCGAAGCATGAAGAAAACTGGAAAGAGATGCATGCTCCACCATCTAAGTATGTTACTACTACTGAGTGTCTACCCCCTGGCGGCGACTCGCCGTAGCCCACATGGAAGTCACTCAACGGGCTCTGAACTCAAGTGGGCCGCTGCAGGAGTAACCGGTAGATGGGGATACGTTGCACAAGACAGGGTTCAATGCTAGTGTGGCGCCCCAGAACAGACCATGCAGCATTTGCTATCTTGCCCCCAGGGCCCCGCCAGCTGCACACTTCTAGATCTTTAAGAAGCTACCTCCCTTGGGAAAGCGGTAGCGGAGCACTGGGCAGCTGTTATATATCCTGTTATATAACAGCTGTTACATGAAATCGACACGACGAAGAAGACCATCAAGTGTCAGTGGTACTCTGCAGGTGCTGGCGGCAGTTGCAGTATGCAGCTTCCTCCTTATGAAAGGGGGTAATCAAATGAGTTAGACCCCTTATTAGGATGCACCTGTTTTTCTTTGATATACTGAATAACTAGTAATATCTGTAAAACAATAATGTTCTCATTTTATTTTATACTGAAAATATCTAATAGTTCTAGCTTAAAGTTACTTTATTTTGTAATGATTGTAGAATTAAATTGTTCTTAATTAAGATTTTGTCTGGTAACATATAACATTAGGACTAACTAAAAGTAAAATAAATATATGTGAAAACAGAAGGATTAGCAAAAATAATGCATGCAACCTGTTCTTTTATTTTCATGTGTCTTACACTTTTATTGAAACAAGCTTGCTCAAGCTCACAACAATAAAGAACTTTATTAAAATCTGCTAATTCATTATTTTAGGCATACAAGGATGGCTGGTATACTAGGTTCGAAACAATAGCCTTTGCCTTGTGTAAATGCCTGCTTTTGGGATCTCCATCTGTCAAAGAGGCTACATACAAGGCTGCAGCTGAGGTGTGCCGCTCTTCAGAACAGATGTTGCTCTTCAATAAGTATACTCGACTTTTCAAAACTGGTAAGGAATATGAAATCTCACTCTTTCATGCTAAAACTACTGAACGGATTTGAATGAAACTTTACAGTAATAAGCTGTATTACTGTATATATCAGAATAACACATGAGCTACAATTTATAAAGATTGTATGTATACATGTTACAGAAATAGTTTACGCGGGCGGAAAGCTAGTAATATTATAAATGCGAAAGTTTGTGAGGATGTATGTTCGTTACTCTTTCTCGCAAAAACTACTGAACGGATTTGGATGAAACTTTTCTTCTTCGCATTTTTTAAGAAAATTCAAAAAAAAATTAAATATAGTTTATTTACATTCAACTAAAGTATATAGGTGCCATTTTGTTCGATTAGTTTTAGCCATCTTGTAGAGCGACATGATCCCATTGCTATAGGAATTTTGAGGAATCTGACCAACGTACCGCGACAAGTGGTTATGGCAGTCCTCTCGTGATGTTAACCTGACACTGCCTAAAGAATTCTGAAAAGACCGAAAAATCTGAAGGTGCAAGGTCAGGACTATACGGCGGATGCACTAACACCTCCCAGCCAAACTGTCTTAATTTTTGCTGAGTGGCTAAAGATGTGTGAGGTCTAGCGATATCATGTTGATTAATTCCGGCCGCTTTCTCTCAACTTCTTGCTTTAATCTCATCAGGTGTTCGCAGTAGAGTTCAGAATCAACGGTGGTAACAGCTCATAATGAATAATGCCCTTGCAATCCCACCACACACACAGCATCACCTTGTTGCGAGTTAACCCGGGTTTCGCTACAGTCTGTGAAGCCTGGCCGACCTTTGACTACGACCTTTTTCGCTCGTTCTTGTCGTACGTGATCCACTTTTCATCACCAGTTATCAGCTTAATCAAAAATGGTTCGGTTTACGTCGTAATAAAGAATCACAAATGAGTACACGGTTCATTAGGTTTCTTTTAGTGCGCTCGTGAGGTACCCAAATATCGAGCTCTTTTGTGTACCCAGTTTTTTACAAATGCGCCAAAACTGTTTTGTGGTCAATTCCCAGTTCTTCAGCTACGTCGTAACTACTGATATGCTGATCTTGCTCCACTTGCTCAAAAATGGCATCCATTTTATCCGTAATAGGGCGACCAGAGCGACGTGCATCTTTGACATCAAAGTTTCGGGATTGAGAACGCTTAAACCAAATTTGTGCTACTCTCACAGACACTGCACTAGGTCCATAAACATCGCAATTTTTTTGCGCAGCTTGCGTTTCATTTTTACGTTTTTTGTAGTAAAATTTTAAAATGTATCGAATTTCTTCATTAGATTCACTCATCTTGACAGTAAGAAAAACAAGTGAAAGTCACACATTTTCCTAATTTGAATTTGGAATACCAAATACCAAAACCAGTCAGATACAAGATTTATTACAAGTTTATACTTACAATACTATATGCGAAAAGACTTTTTCCCCAACCTAAAACATCAGAATAACACATGGGCTACAATTTATAAATATTTTATGTAATTAGGCCATAATATATAACGATAAAGCGGGCGAAGCCGCGGGCGGAAAGCTAGTAATATAAATACGAAAGTTTGTGAGGATATTATGTATGTATGTTTGTTTGTTACTCTTACACGCAAAAACTACTGAACGGATTTGGATGAAACTTTACACAGTAATACAGCTTAGCTTATACATCAGAAATTCAGAATAACACATGAGCGATAATTTATAAAGATTTTATGTAATTTGGCCATAATATACAACAATAACGCGGGTGAAGCCGCGAGCGGAAAGCTAGTAGTCCAATAATTTGGAAATAATAGTAGTATAAATAATAGTATTTATTATAATAAATAAATAATAAAAAATAGTTTTTTCAATATTGCATGATTTTAAAAGAATTTAACTTTTCAAAGAGTATTTGAAATTCAATTCTATTTTAAATCCTTAAAAACCTAAAACCTGTTGCTTTTAGTATCATTCTATTTTGAAAGAAGTATTTTGTAAGGTATTATAAAACTTAAGGTTATTTCAGGTTACAATGAAATGTACAGTTGTAAAATAAGTTAATTTATTAGATCATGTCCAAATTGTTTAGTTATCAATGGTCATTGTCATAGAGTCTGGTTCGTAATCATGGTCGATGTAGCGGTTCTTGATGATGTTCTTGTAGATGAATGCAGACTTTCTAGGAGTCCTGGTGCGTGCTGGGTCTTCAAAGTCAACATGATATAGACCAAATCGTTCACTGTGGAAAAATTAAACAAAGTTTCGATGATTACTTTGAAAGCTATTATATCTTGAAGAGGAAAAGATATCATTAATTTTATTTGAATGGCAATGCTACTGTGCTTTTTATTTATTTTTATTTATTTATTGTGCTATTTTGACAGACTCCTTCAGCTTTTTAGAAGACTGAGGATAAGAACGCAATACCAAAACTTACATAAATCTTAAACATCAGAAGAGTTGTGAATATCCATACATTTAAAATATTTTGTGAATGGTTTATTTATTCCCATAGTCACATCCACATTATAAAGGGGTAAAATCCCACAGAATACTTATTGTTTAAATCAAGATTTAATAAACTTACACAATGCCTTCCATCCACTCGAAGTTGTCCATCAGACTCCACGCCATGTAACCCTTGAGGTTGATTCCTGCATCAATAACATCTAGAACACTTTCCAAAGCTGATCTGTAGTATGTGACTCTGAGTTCATCATTAAGACCCTCTGATTCAAATGTAGACCAGCCATTTTCAGTGATGTAAAACTTGGTGACATTCTTGTACTTGTCACTCAGGAAAGTTAAAGACCTGTAGATGCTGTTAGGTTCAAGCTGTAAACATGAAGTTATATTTAGTAAAATCATTCGCCGAAATATAAGTAGAAGACACAGACCACAGAAATCCCTATAGTTCTTTTTTTTTATATTTTACTAACTACCAAAAATAAATGCGAAATAGGTTATTTAAACAACACCTAAACGTTTTTAAGTCATTGAGAAGAGGTGAACTTACCGCAAGCCATGCTGATGCAGATTTGGGCCAGTCATCATGCTGGAAAGAGCCTACGTCAATATCATCTTGCAACGATGGTACTGGGTTGAAAGTCTTGCGTTCCGTGGCGGATACAAGATAGGACGTATAATGATTCACGCCAAAGAAGTCATAAGATCCTCTGACTAACAGTCTCTCTTCATCAGTGAATGAAGGCAAACGGGACCAAGCGAAACCTTGCTCGGCGCTCTTTTGGGCCACGCGTTCAGCTAACTCTTTTGGGAAACCTCCCTCGTCTGAGAAAATAGGCTCTGCATACAGTCCCCACTGAAAAATAAACAACATTATTCGCAAAACGGCAGAAGCAGACGGGCACGGCAAAACCGTAAGGTTCCTTAATAGTTTGGCTCGGGTCTGGGTTTGCTGGGAGACGCCCCTGGCTGAATCCTGGTCTGGTAGCTCGTTACACAGGGATCTTTATCCCTACTTCGAGACCATGACAAGTGGTGTGTTGTCTGACGCATATTTATTTATAGCTACGTAATAAACGTAACCCCTGAAACCAAACTCAGTGTAACTCGCTTTGTCTTCAATATACAATCCTCTCTCTCCGGTGATGGAAAACACCACTAATAAACAAAAATTTTAACAAAAAAAAACCAACTTCAAAAAAAACTATTCCGAAACAAAGCACTAAAAAGTAAATAAATAATTGCGTATTCTTCAAAAACTTATACGATAATATAATGTAGGTACAGTTATTATTATTGTTGGAGTCGGTGTCAGCCAAGGAAACAGTACAATATACGAGGGTCATTCAATAAATACTTAGCCTACAAAAAGTAAACGAAAATTTTGGAATAGTGGCAATTTATTTTTCAACATAGTCTCCTTTTAGTTCGATACACTTAGCCCAGCGATGCTCCAACTTTTTTAACCCGTCCGAAAAATAGTTTTTGTCAAACTCTGCAAAATAGGCCTCCGTGGCGGCGATGACCTCCTCATTTGATCCATATCTATTCCCGGCGAGTGATTTTTTCAGATTAGGAAACAGATAGAAGTCACAAGGGGCCAAATCTGGAGAATACGGTGGATGGGGCAGCAATTCGTAGCGTAATTCGACCAATTTGGCCATGGCAACGGCAGACGTGTGAACCGGTGCGTTGTCGTGGTGAAACAGCACTTTTTTCTTCGCCAGATGGGGTCGTTTTTTCTTTAATTCGGCGTCGAATCGGCCCAATAAATCGGCATAGTAAAGCCCTGTAATTGTTTTACCCTTCTCGAGGTAATCGATGTAGATCACACCTTGTGAATCCCAGAAAACGGTGGCCATAACTTTTCCGGCCGATTTTACAGTTTTCGCCTTCTTTGGAGCACGTTCCCCGGTCTGGATCCATTGTTTTGATTGCTCCTTGGTCTCTGGTGTGTACCAGTGGATCCAAGTTTCATCGACGGTCACAAAACGACGCAAAAACTCCGCTGGATTCCGCTTAAACAGCGCCAAACACGTCTCCGATGTGGTCTCACGGTTGCGCTTGTTTTCCGGTGTGAGTAAACGCGGCACCCATCGCGCCGAGAGCTTTCTCATGCCGAGTTCCTCAATATGATGCACTGTTCCTTCTGAAATGGCTACAGTCTCAGCTAGCTCCCGAACCTTCAATCGGCGATCTGCCAATACGAGATCATGGATTTTTTTAATGTTTTCCTCCGTAGCAGCTGTTTTCGGTGCACCTGGACGTGGTTCATCAAAAACCGACGTACGGCCACGTGCAAACTCGTTGAACCAATTCTTGACGGTGGCCATCGATGGAGAAGAGTCACCGTACACAGCATCCAAGCGCTCTTTGATTTCGATGCGCGTTTTCCCTTCCAAAAATAGGAATCGAATCACCGAACGATATTGCTCTTTTTCCACTTTTGTAAAACCGATCGACACGTTCGCTTCCATAAGTTGTCAAATTAAAACAAATGAAGGGATTGTAATGAAAATTTGAAAAAAGAATTAAAAAAGAATGTGCTACACTGTGGTAAAACTCTTTTGAAACTACAGCGCCCTCTGGCGATGAGGCTAGGTACTTATTGAATGCACCTCGTACCTAGCAATATACCTATTTCTTACATATCACGTTTACGTATGTATGTAGGTAGTTACAAACCTACATTGGCTGACACCGACTCCAGCAATAACAATAACTGTACCTACATTATATTATCGTATAAGTTTTAGAAGAATACGCAATTATTTCTTTACTTTTTAGTGCTTTGTTTCGGAATAGTTGGTTTTTTTTTGTTAAAATTTTTGTTTATTTCTTGATTTTCAGTGAGTAGTTCTTATTTATTTTATACATCGAAAGAGTATCGTCCAATTGCTCCTAAGAATTGAAGAGTTCCGTTACTTTGTCATGGATCCCATAATCAGAACCTAACCCTCATCAAACTACCCTTGAAGTATATCCTTTCCAATAAAAAAAGAAGCATTCAAATCGGTTGGCGTGATAATGAGTTATTCGTCCATTTGTCGCGCATATGGTTTATCTAGATTTAAGACTTATATGGATTTCCCATGGATGCCACTGTCAGAACTTGACCAAATTAAAATGGGACCACACGGGCAGCATCAGCTTTCTAATAAAAAAAGAATTATCAAAATCGGTTGGCGTAATATTGAGTTACCCGTCCATTTGTCGCGCATTTTGTCTATCTAGATTTAAGACTTATATGGATTTCCCATGGATGCCACTGTAAGAACTGGACCAAATTAAAATGGGACTACACGGGCACCATCAGCTTTCAAATAAATAAAGAATTATCAAAATCGGTTGGCGTAATATTAAGTTATTCGTCCATTTGTCGCGCATTTTGTCTATCTAGATTTAAGACTTATATGGTTTTCTCATGGATGCCAATGTCAGAACTAGACCAAATTAAAATGGGACCATTCGGGAAGCACCAGCTTTCAAATAAAAAAAGAACCATCAAAATCGGTTCACCCAGTCGAAAGTTATGAGGTAACAAACATAAAAAAAACATACAGTCGAATTGAGAACCTCCTCCTTTTTTTGAAGTCTGTTGAAAAACCCGGACAACGAGGCGGTAGACTCTTCACCTGCCTTTTTTGGCGAATGTGAGCCTACGAGCAATTCGTTCATCAATGTGTTGTTGACATCTTTTTCATTGTGTTTACAAAATCAATAAATTATTTACTGGCTGGTTTGAATCACTCTTCCAAAAAATTACGAATGTTTTCTTTTCCACATAGTGGTTTTAAAGCTGGGTATGTCCATCAATTAACCCGTTCGAAAACTAAATAGGTGGATCTTGGTGATGCAATCCAGATCAACGTAAATAATAAGCTTTATAAAAGTCATTTATACTTACTTCTGCTTGTCTTCTCATTTCAGCTGCTAACTTATCTTCTTCCGTGTCTGTCGCTGGGCCAAACCAATTGACGCTAATTGTGATACCACAGTCCCCTCCTTGACTTGGTTTGAATTCGTTATTGTAGAGATGGTATGCCTTAGCGTGAGCTAACACAATATGTTTTGCGCACAGATACGTGCCTACACCAGTGGCGTTCAAGCGAGGGGCTTTAGTGACCGTGCCGTAGCCTTCGTAGCAGATCTCTCTCGGTTCGTTAAAAGTAATAAAAGATTTAACCCTATCACCGAAACGCTCGAACACAATGCGGGCGTAATCATTAAACCAGTCGGCAATATAGGGATTTTGGAAACCACCTAATTCTTGCAATTTCTGCGGTAAATCCCAATGGTACAGTGTAATCAAGGGCTGTATGTTGTATTTGAGCATTTCATCGATGTAGTTGTTGTAAAACTGGATTCCGGCTTCGTTGACGTTGTTCGATAAACCATCTGGTAGAATTCTGGACCAGGCGAGTGAAAAGCGGTAGGCGTCCAGACCCAGCTCTCTCATCATCTCTACATCACGTTTGTAGTTGTTGTAGGAATCGGCGCCAATGTCACCATTGGTGAAATCTTTAATGGCGTCGGGATAATTGTGGGTCATGTGATCCCAAATACTCTCCCCCTTGCCTGTAAAAAAATACAATGAGATATAGCAAACTTAGTAAGAGAATAAACATTGGTGTTACAGATTTGTCCAACAAATTACAATCGATATTGGTTCTTTTCGGTCGAACCAACTTGTGAACCGGTGGTAGTCGCGTCATTTTTAATAAGCATAGCATTGGACAGCTTTCATTGTTTTTGTATCATAGTTTATTTTCTTTATATTGAACTAACAAACATCTAGACACGCAGTTGAAGCTAACAGAACTGGTGAGCAGCAACGTGTGTAATATTACACGAACCATTTGGAGCCACTTTTGACCACCTCACGACTCTAAAACTATTTCACTTAAACATGTCAAATTTGGCAATAACATCCGAAAATCGTTATTTTTGTGACTGACTGACCTATAGATCAAAATGGTTGAGTGAATACAGAGGAAAAAAACTGAAACTAGTCAATTTTTATCTTCTAAGTTGAAAAAATAATGTTTCAGAAATGTTTATATTTCCAGTGTAAGTTGAGCTCAGATACATGTTGTGAACCATTTTTAATAAGGTTCAGCTCAAGCTGAACGCTTCGCATCACATCACACACTTCCAAAAATAAATCATAGATGTCGCTAATAAATTGCGGTCGTCAAAAGTTTCTGATAGGCGATCTTAATATTGAACTTTACTCTCATTTTACATTTATGTTTTTGTTGGGATTAAAACAGGTAGATGTCCTATAAACTCGTTCGATTTTTACCGGGTATCCGAGTGGTTAATGTTGATTATTTTCAATAGGATTATATTTAAAGAAGCTTATTTAAAATAAAAGAAGTTTGCGTATATAACTCGCACTAATTTTTCAATTTTCTAATCAGACCTTGGACCACAGAGCAGGTAATTGCTTGGACCAAGAGTAGCATCGGTACGCGAACAAAAGCACATCGGCGATGTAAAAAAATCGTAGGAGTAATAAGTCAGCAGATTGTGAACATGCCCTTGTTGCCCTTGATAAACCCAATAATTACATCAGATTTGATAAGCCGGATTGGCATTAGATTACAATCACCAAAAAAAAATTTGAACCATAATGCATTCTAATAAGGTTCCAAAATTTCTGTCCAATGAAATTCTGTTCAAGAGTCGGGCTCTCGCTAGGGAGAACCGGTATGTTCCTAGAATGCTACGGAAGGCCATTGAAATTAAGAAACATCTAATTTTCAATAGGAAAGATGGTTGGAATCTACCACTTGCTTAGGATCCGGTAATTAAACACATCAAGCCTAGGGGGCAGCACAATACTGCGAGACTTCAAGATAGGGTTTGTTCTTTCTGCGTGGATAGGAACATTCCCGGGAATGACAGTGAAGATAACTGTAGTTGAGTGACGGTAGCTAAGAAAATAATTACTTTCTTGACAAATAACATCTGAGTCTCCCATGATCACATGCTGTAAAGGAGTCGAAATGTCTAGTTCGAAAATGTGAAAATATAAATTCCGCGAGTTATATCCGTAAACTTGTTTTATTTCATGTGTTTTGTTCGCGTAAATATAAGAAAAAAATAAGCTTATTTAAAAATAAGCTTCAAGTGTTCGTAAATTAAGTACCTTATGAATTGAATAATTGCAATATAGTTTATGTATAGTGAAGGTGCGTACCGTCAGCGTTCCATCCTCCTTCGATCTGGTATGCAGCAGTAGCGGTGCCAAAGATGAAGTCGTCCGGAAACTTCCTGGATTGACGTGCAGCTTTTGCGCTGCAGCCAACCACTATTAAACTAAAAAAAATATGTATCAGTTACGATAAGGTTTCCTTTAAAAACAGAAAAGAACCTCTTGCATATTTACGGGGATTGGTAGCGATCTTTTTCTTCTAAAGAGTCGATGATACACATGCATTCACAGAACACCTATCACTATAAAAAAACTTCTTTATGAACGATTTTCTTAAATGGTCTATTAAAATGAAAATACACAATTATGTTTTTTTTTTAAATAGGAATCTTATTAATATGATAAATGCGAAAGTTTGTGCGGATGTATGTTTATCACTCTTTCACGCAAAAACTGCTGAACGGATTTAGATGAATTTATATTGATTTTATGTAATTGGGCCGTAATATATATTGAAACGCGGGCGAAGCCGCGGGCGAAAAGCTAGTAACCTATAATAACTTTATGAGAAGTTAATTACAAACAGCAAGAGACAAGCAAATAAAAATATTGTATCAGTGGCGAGTGGCGACCAAGCAGATCCGTTCAGCATCATCCACCACAGTACGTGAGTTTTATAATAAATCGCAAAATAGAGGAAAGCATTTTAGGAAGTTAGAATATTAAAATTCACTTATAGTATAGTATGTACTTATTTATTTAATTTATTGCGATACACCAACAGCAATACATACATACATCACATTTATCATACAAATAAAGGCGGACCCTGGGACCCCACACACTGGTGTGGGTACACAACCGGGATAGACCGCACGGATGATGATGATCACATTTATACAACAAGATTTCTCATTCTCTCATTTAGTATCAAACAGATTGAGGGACTTCCACATTTATAATATAAGAAAATATAACAGAAGTGTATTTGTTTTGTACATTATATAATTGAGTAGTGCAATACTTACCACAAGATTACAACTGCTCTCATCGTGAGTGTTTACTCGATAGTGATCGACAATGCCGTATTTATACGCGTTGTTGACATCTTGTCACTTTGATAAACAAGTTTAGGGTAATCCGTGCTTCGACATAAAACTTTTATATTAAATAATATAAATAAATTATCTACTAAGTTGAAATATGCTGGTTTAACAGTTGAATGTTTGAAAATAGATCCATTGAATTTCAAAGTATCACAATGCTCTAAAGTTGTTTTTTTGGCACTGTCCAGAAATGCAGGCGGCAGGAATACAAACTATTTAAGGCTAGTTATTGGTTCTGCACAACATTTCAATCACTAAAATAATCGATTAAAAAATTAATAGATGTAATAAAAAAAACCATCCAATGAAATACCTCCAGTTATTTTAATAATAATAATAATAATAAATAACTGTTTACTACTTTAAAAATGAATTCTAAAAACGTGTTTTGTGAACCACCTCCCCATAAGAGTCATTCACCAAAATTACGCACGGCCACCTGGCCATAGAGCGCGTGTGTGAATCGTGATTTATTGCAATTTTTTTGGGTATCCTCATTACGTTTTTTGGTCTAATTAACTGATTGGATTGTGAATAAAACATTATACTTCGATTAAATGAGGATCATAGGTATACTGACCTAAATTTTATTAGTAATTGATTATGCTTTATTTAAAAACAAAAATCCGTAGTAAAATTGTCCTATTATTTTGAAAAAATTATAATTACTTTCAGTTATTGTGATGCATAATTTTTGTTCATTATGTGTCAACAAAACTGTATGTTGACGTTTTGTTTTCTCTTTCAGCATTAATTAGAAATATATCTACTTGAAGTTGACACGGTTAAACTTTTTCGCAAACCGAGTTGAAAATTGATAATTTCAGAAAAGAAAAAAGATTGTATTTACTAATGATTCTTTTTGTAGCAATACGAAAGATTGGGCTTTGTTTTGCATGTTTTGAAGAGTCTAAATTTCTTTCCAAAAGTCTTAAATTAGGCGCTACGAATTTCGGATCATGCGCTCAAAAATTCAAAATTCGAAATGGCTCTTAAGTCGTATGTTTTTTCTGGGCTAGTATAGCAGTACAAAACTGCAAATAAGTTGTGAAGTTCACCTTGTACCGTGAAGGGATGCTTATTAATTTAATATATCGGTAAACTGTTGAAATCCTTCAGTTACGTTCACGTTTTTGGTTGCCGAGAACGGTATGTCATCCATCACACTTCACGCTCTCCGGTCTATCACTCATACCCTATTCGTTGTCTACTGTAACTTGAAATGTTATGGCATGATAATTAACTCAGAATCACGTTTTTTATTATTATATATCCATGAGCCACTACAGTATATCCTGTGATTGACCATAAGGATATTCCGACCGTATCATAATAACATAAATAACACACTTCTTGTTTTGCTGGTTTCTCGTTATCTAGTCAATTATTAATTGCTCATGTTAATTCAGGCATACCTAGAGGCATGCTGGCTAACTAGTAATTAACTAGTAATTCCGAACCAGTAGGATAGTATTCGCTTACGCTACGTTCTGCCGAGAAAGGAGTCTTTATCAACTTTTACATAACTTAAATATTACAAAATCTTTATAACAGAGTCACCATAGGATTTCAAATATCTCATGAGAATACACGTTATTTATTATTCGTATCGGAACTTAATGGCATTCACAAGTTAACTCATAGAGTCAGTTAGTACCCACATTTTGGGTCAGAACACAATATTTTTTACATTCATTGATTTCTTCTTAGGTTTATGAAATTAACTAAAACAATATTTTGATCGTAATCGTACGAGATTATTTCTATCGATTTCTCATAATGTTCTTCACGTGTAAGAAAAATTTCCATGGTTTACTTAAATGTGAGATAGAGTGGCTAAAATATTTATAATAATGTATAAATACCGAAATAGGTGTGTTTGTGGCTAATAATACCGATTTAAATTTATTAGACTATTATACGTTTTGGAGCGATATGACTTGATTTCAATCATGGCAGCTTTTGCTTTTTTCCTGCCGTAGAACAGTATGTGTGTGTGTACAGACAACATCCCATCATGTTATTACTAATTCAAATTTTCACTATCTGTAACGAATGAACCATATCACTTTGGCATAAAGATCAAACACATCTATTTGCAAATTTCTTTGAATTCGGAATTTTCGCTGAAAGTTAACAATTTATCATCAAAACATGTTCTGAGTAAATTATTTTAACGACGAAGTCGCGGACAAAAGCAAGTCTACTTTTAAATTCAAGAGCCCAGGGGACTCTAGAGGGGGGCAAGTATAAGTAGGATATCTCAGTTATATCAGTAGATTGTTATATCTTAAAATAAGATATTTTCATGCTGAAGAGGGTTATCGTGTTCTGTAGTTTTGACATAACCGATGAATCCTGATTATATCATAACAATATGTACGTAAATGAATAATTATTTTCTGGGCAAAGGGCAACCAACATCTTCCAGTTTTAACAGACATCAAAAATGTCACCAGTACTTGTAACGTGAATGTTATCGAAGTTAATTACCTATGTATGTACCTAGCCTATTCTATTCTATTGCTGGGCATTCGATATAACAAATCGAATCACCTTCACAATTAATGGAGAACAAGCAATATGCAGATAGCCTTAACAATCCTGCGCCATATTCTAGAAAATCTGAAACACTTGCCGACGTGAAATTTAACATAGTTAGGTATATAGTTATGGTCCAGGATTTCAAGCCAAGCTAATTCCTCTGTGGAAATGTGAGTTCATAAAAACAATTTTGTTTTAGGAAATGGTCGAGGTTGGTGCAAACATATCAAAGAGTGGTACACCAAGAAGGAGCCTATGGAGTTGGCCAAAGAGATGAGCAGAGTGAAGGCGCGCCACGGACGCTCCCACAAGACGCTGCTTCGGAAGTCACACATCAAGATTGAGCCTACTGACTATGGTGACACTTTTTGATTCTAGCACGAGTTCCTTTCTGACGCTTAACTTAGGAACTTCAGAAATTTGCCATATTTATTACAAAATAACATTTTGCCTTAATTGCCAGACCAATATGAATGCTGTCACGAATGCTTGCATTTCCGTTCGAATTTCGCACACCATGCTCTAATTAAATAATTATCTGTAAAAAAAAATATAGCAATGTCTAATGGGCACTACTGGGATAAGTAGCGCCTACACAGTAAAATATAATCTTACAAGCAACACTAATTATTACTTTGTTGACTTTACTTTACGTCGTTTATTTTCTCAAGTCCAAATAACTTGGCTTTGACAACTGTCGCAATCTGATCATTCATAGGCCACTACTAACACCGTTTTTTGACTTATTCTGGGTTTGTTTTTATTTTAGCTCGAGATGCTGTCTTCAAGTATGCGATCTTTGGTCTGAAGAGGGCAAAACAACTGCTTGCTGACAAGCAAGAGACCAAGGAGATATTCGACTACATACAGAAGGTGGAAGATCTTCGCCACTGCGAAAATCCTGTCGCGGCAGCTGCTATAGCTTCACATAATCAGTTTACCTTGGACCATGTGCCCGGTCATCTGCTTACTTCACAGGATGTATGTATCAATAATTTTGTTCGAAATATCCTTCGCCTGAATATTAGCTTCTATCTTTAAGATCATAATAGTTAAGTTAGTATTGCTTTTAGGGCCCAGATTTGTTATGTGTGTCGATTGTGGACTGTATAATGTTTTCGAATTCTAACTCAGGTCTGGGACGCGATCTTGCCACAATTCAAGCTCGAAGACCTCCTGACCCACATACAACGCATCCACAACATGGGATTCCTCACAAATGACTCCACTACCACAGCCATCCTGCTTTCGCTTCTGAATAACCAGGATATCATCAAGAAATCAAAGGTCACTCCCCTCGCGGTCTACATTGCGCTGTGCAACTACAAGAAGAAAAGCAGGTATGTTGTTTCAATATTTTACAATGATGGTTAATAAATAGCTCTGAACATATTAATTAACCCGTGTATACACATGCGTTCACGTCAAGCTTTACATAGGGACACCTTATGCTGATGCCATAAGACCCCATTTTGCAATGGTTTTGTAAAGGTTGTTGTGAACGCGTCTGTACAAAAAAACAACAACAATAAGACTGCTTCTTGATTACTTCAAAGAAATATTTATTAGTAGCTTTTCCTTCAAAGCATTGCAAGCATGAAACTAATCTTGGATGGTGTGATTTTAATACAATATTTCAGGACAGAATTTTCATATTATGTTAAGATAAAGCTTTATTTTTTATATTGCCCGTCAAGATGACCTCACTCCACCTGATGGAAAGCGGTCGTGAGGTCCAGATATGAGGTTGACAAACCCAGTCATTCAAACGAATCACTGGGCTGGCCATCCTGACCTTGAAGGAATGCCTTTTCACGCCCCACTTGAAGAACCCAGGACTATACGAGGAAGGAAACACATGTGCTGAAAGGGCGTTCCACGTCTGGATGGTACGACAAAGAAACGAGTCACCGAACCTTTTAGTTCGGGCCAACAAATGTTGTAGTGTGTGTGGATGACGCCGTAGTCCAGCACGCGTGGTACGGGAATGGAAAGGTGAGGGTGGAATAAGCTGGAATAACTCGTCAGAGCATTCCCCATTGTAGAAGCGATAGAGAACACTTAGCCTGGCGATGTCTCTATGCAATTGGAGAGGCTCAAGGGTCAAAGTTGCCTCTGGATTTCCAATAATACGGATAGCACGCCGCTGCAACCTGTCAAGAGCTTCGAGTAGGTACTTAGCGGAACCGTCCCAGAGATGAGAGCAGTATTCCACACACGAGCGAACTTGTGTCTTGTACAAGAGACAGAGCTGCCCAGGCGTGAAGAATCGTCTCACTCTGTTCAGGACTCCGAGTTTACGGGATGCAGTTCTAATGACGCTCTCAATGTAGTCCCGCTGGTTTAGGTTGCTACGAACATCCATGCCAAGGATGTTTAGGCTATCCTTAATCGGTAGCGGGCGGGGTATTATCCTTAAGCTTGTCGTCATAATGTAATAATAAAAAATCTGCAGAAGCCAATCTATTTGTATGTTTTGCTAAAATTATATTTAGAAATAGAAAAATCTTATCAAAAACAAGTATATTGTAAAATAAATAAATGAAAAAAAAAATATCTGGGACAATTTACACCGAAGTCAATCTGACCCCAAACAAAGCAGAGCTTGTACTGTGGGTGTCAGAGACTGATAAACATACTTAAATAGATAATAACACCCAGACACACAACAAACACAAATGTTCGTCACATAAATGTTGGTAATGGGTGGGGATCGAACCCACGACCTCTGGTGCTAAAAGCAGGATCGCTGCCATTGCACCAATAGGCCAGTAAATGCTAAAATAATCAAAGTTATATTCAGAATTTGCGTTTTACTTTACTTTTTTCCCATTCAAACAGTGACCCTGCTTCCCAAAGTAGATGTTTCTGTCTTATACTTATCATAAATTTGTGCACACAAAATCTAATGCTGGAAATAACTAAACGAGCAAACAAACAGCTTCTGTTTATTCTTTGTAAATAAATAGCCTACCAATACTTACGTGTACGGAGAACGACAGGTCAAACTAACAAAACTATTGCAAAAAGGGTCATAAAGCCAGCATATTAAGGTGCATGAATTACTTTATTTCTCTTGTCTTTGCTAAAAGAGACATTTATCAGTGCCAAACTTTCGTTTTATTTTTCCATTATGATATTGTTACAGAGCAGATGTTACCAAAATTAATATTAGTATCTCTTACAGGCCTCTAAAACACGAGAAAGCTAAAGTGGCCGCGGAGAAGGAGCAACGCCGCCGCGCGCGACAGGAGTTCAACGCGGGCACCGGGCTGTGGATGTGGACCTCTACTTGTAGACATCCGAAGGAGTACAAGCACTGGGGTCAGTCCATACTATTTTATATTTATTTATTCACATAAAAAACCACATGTCTTGGTTACTAAAAATGACCTTACTTTATACCCTTAGGATTTATCTGATAGCAAAATACGACTTCAATAGAATCTCCTCGGTTTTTTAGGGTTCCGTACCTCGAAAGGGAAAAACGCAACCCTTATAGGAACACTTTGTCGTCCGTCTTGTCTTCAAGACCCTTTTTCAGGAACGCGTGGAGGTATCAAGCTGGAATTTATATCAAATACTCAGGTCTACTGTCTCTTGGAGCTGTGAAAAATTAAACTTCTAAGCCAACGCAATCAAAAGATACAGCCGTTTATGCCGCAAATTTTCGACACTCGCAAGGGAATCAAAACCTACAGGCTTCTTCCCGTGAACTTAGAATCTTGAAATTTGGTACGAAGTAACGTCTTAAAGCACAGATTAAGGGAAAATTGCGAAAACCGTTAATTTTTAGTTACATCATATAATAAAAATATTTTAAATAAATATACCTACAGGTTTGTACGAAACCCTCGGGGCGCTAGTCCGACTTGCACTTGGCCGGTTTTTTATTTATGCAGTTCCAAAATTGCCGTACTTCTAAACAAACGAAGTCAATATTTAAAAATCCAATGTATAGAAACTAACCCGTTTCATTCCCCATCCAATTTTAACAGTAACTTTACTAATGGTCTATTCTTTAAGTAGTAAATTATTAAAACAGGAAATAATTCGCTTAGATACTGTCCCACTCCTGGGCAAAGGATTATCATGACTTTTTATTGTGAGTGCAGATCAGAGGGCATTAACCGTGGTAGATTAAATACCGAAAAGTAACAATATTTTTAAAGTGTATTCTCCAGAATTTTTGCAGGTTCAAGTCTCGCTCGTTACCTGAGACCAATATTGTTTTTTTTTTAGTTTAAAAGTAAAAGTAAAAAGTAAAAAATATCTTAATTCATATAGACTTATAAAAAGTACTTATGACATGTCATGTAACAAAAAAAAATTGTAGCAAAAATATACTGAATAAAAATAAACTTACATAAAATAATACTATGATAGTTCATATCATAATTAAATATAATGTGACTCTACCACCGGTTCAGAGGTTGTTTCCGATCGAGAAGACTCCGGCAAGAAACTCGATGGTTACTCTTTTCAATCTTGTTTTTATACACAAAAATGGAATTGACAGAGTAAAGTCATAACAAAAAAAGTGTGCAGAGGAGCAGATTATACCTAAGATGACCACAAATTCTTATCATTTAAGAAATCGTCAACACTATAATAACCCCGCTTCATTAACTTAGCTTTAATTTGTGACTTAAACTTGTGAAGAGGCAGTTCAACAAGAGTTTGCGGAATCTTATTAAAATATTTTACACATTGACCAACAAATGATTTCCCTACCTTATGCAGTCTTAGACTGGGAGTTACGAGCTTATTTTTATTTCTGGTATTGAGTTTATGAACATCACTGTTTTTCTTGAAGAGATGCAAGTTTTTACGGACATATACTACGTTATCATAAATAAATTGAGAGTACACAGTTAAAATATCTATCTCTTTGAATACTTCACGAAGCGAGTCGCGTGGTCTAAGGTTGTAAATGGAGCGGATAGCTCTTTTTTGAAGAACAAAGATGGTGTTGAGATCCGCTGCCGAGCCCCACAACTGAAGACCATACGACATAACACTGTGAAAATAACTGAAGTACACTAATCTTGCTGTTGCGATATCAGTCAGGAGCCTTATTTTTCTAACAGCATAAGCTGCCGAACTAAGTCTTCCTGCCAGGGCAGAAATATGCGGACCCCACTGTAACTTGGAATCGAGAGTAATTCCCAGAAATACAGTGGATTTCGCAATCTCTAATGGCTCGTTATTCATGTTTATAATGGTATCGACCTGTCTTACATTGGGCATAGAAAATTTGATACATTTGGTCTTCTTAGCATTAAGCAGTAAATTGTTACTCGTGAACCAATGCAGTACCTTAGAAAGAGTATTATTTACGTCGTCAAGTGCTTTGTTACTTCTATCTACGTTAAAAATTAGAGAAGTGTCATCAGCAAATAATACAATCCCACATAGGTCTTTGACAAAATAAGGCAGGTCATTTATATAGATTAAAAACAGCAGAGGACCCAATATTGATCCCTGGGGCACGCCCATACGTATGGTGGCACCGGAAGAGTTCGTACCATTGATACTCACTTTTTGTATTCTATCAGTGAGGTAAGATTCTATAAGGCTAAGTGAAATATTTGAAACACCGTAATGCCTCAGCTTAAAAAGTTTCTGTCGTTAGTAACGTTAGGAAGGAAACGTTTCAGAGTTCGGGAGTAATCCTTATAGCCAGTTTAGTACAGAATGCTGCATTTACAAGGCAATAAGTTTTGTAATATTGTCTTTGAAAGAAACAAAGAAAGCAAAATGATTTCTTGTTCCAACAATGCACAGGGTTCTATAAGTTCTGTTAATGTAAACATTAACAAAACAAAAAATTAAAATGAAACATAGACTGGCCAATCAGGCCCCTGCATCAGCACATGCCGCTGAAGTCCAGGACTGCAGAGACGCTGGGTTGGATAACCCATACCAGGCCTGTGTCACTTCAAAGTTTAGGTACGCTCGGCCGCCGCGACCCCTCTGGGCTATGAATGACAGGAGTTTGCCGCTCGGCTCGCACACTCGCCGCCGAGCTCGTTATTTAATGCTTTGTTTCAACTGCAACTTGTAATTATAAGAATAATAATGACTACTACTAATTCTAAACGATGTTATATTAATTACAGTGATAATTTTTTAAAAGGTATTAATTAAATCAGCGAGTTGCGACCCTGCGCTCTGACCGCAAAATCGGTAGCGTTTAACGGCGCACAGTGGAATATGAACGCTCGTGCTATGCGTCATGTTTCAATTCCGCGTGCAAGCTACCCAAACATGGCCTTGATCGATAGCACGGATAAATTAAAATGTACTATTGTGACACAAACTTGTAAGACTAAAGAAGACTTTTTTACTTGTCTGCGTTTCTTGAGAGAACCTTCTGTACGAAGTACTTTTACCTATTCTGTGCCCATTCTGTTTCTAGGCATAGACCTGCCTCCAAACCCGGAGGTGGTGGCGGCGCTGAGCAAGCTGGTGGACCAGACATGGCTGCTGACGCCGCCGACCAACAAGCGCTACATGATCACTTTGGACATGAGACACCATATGTTTAAAGGTCAGATATTGTTTCATACGTCTGATTTCCTGATGGAATTATTAATCAGTCTATTTCAGTCAGAATACTCAGAACGTTCTAAACAGATGTTTTGACTCTGAAATGCCAAACGTGCTGCATACATCTAAACGTCCTAATTTGTTATAGTTCTTGCAAATCACGAGCGCGCGTGAATCTAACGAAATTAAACTTTATCGTTCGGTAATAAGAGCGTCGGCACGCGCGCTTGTGAACTGATTGTACTATATTACAATGTCATAGTGATGTTTATTGTATAATCACTATTTTCGTTCCTTTGTTTCTGGAAAAAAATAAGATGTTTTTCTTATTACATGAATAAATATCAGATACGAGTACATCTTAAATCAGATACTTTTTTCTGAAGCCACCTATTAGAGTTTGTACTTAAAGTTTCGGAAAAAAGAAAATTACTTGAATTAATAGAAAATAAATTCTTTATTTCCATAAAAAACAACAATAACATAAAAAAATAGAGAAAATTTTGAAACTAAGCTGAATACCTATTTTCTTCAGTTTCCTGAAAACAGCCTAAATTTTTTTATCAGGGTTCATGAGCAGAAAAACCATTACAAATTAAAATACTAGTTTGTAATTTGATTGAGAGCGTCGTGGCCTAGTGGTTCAGAGTTCAAATCTGGCCAGAACCAAAATCTTTGCGTTCATTGTTAAATATCCGACTAACTCTCCGGTGACGGAAAACATCGATAACTAACCAAATCAACCCGGATAACGGCGGAAGGCTCACCACCTACCACGTTGGGTTCTAATACCATTGGTGAAAAGTGGACTTCTGAGTGTTTCGTTTACCATGACGGCACAGTCATCTCAGTAGCCTCTGACTACCCCGCTCAGGATATAGTCGTGATGGTATGTGATGTTATGTTTTTAATTAGAGTCTCCCCTTTTCTCATACGTCAGGTCGTCACTTCTGCAAAAGCCACGTACCCAAGAAAGACAAGAAGCCGAGCGCCAAGCCGCGCCCCCGGGCGCCGCCGGCCGGCGCGGGCGACGCCGCCGAGCCGGAGAAGAAGAGCAAGAAGCGACTCTACGCCGAGTGCTTCTACAACAAGCACGTGACGCCGGGACACGCCGGTATGTGTGCGATTTTTTGTATCATCTAATTCTGTACTAATACACACATCAACATGGTCTAGGGATATTTCAATTAAACCTAAATAACTAAAATTCTATTAACTTTTTGTTAAAAAGTGTAGATGCACTATAAAATAAACCTTGTTTATTAGCCTATCTATAAATAAACTTTCAGATAAAACTAAATTTAAAATAAACTTAGAAGAAGAGGAAAAAACTCAGACAAAATTTAAATCTTAATTTTATTTTTGAAACATCAAAACCTAAACAAAACAACTATTTTTTTTATAAAAATTGTAGAAAACTTAAAATTAATAATCTGTGTATCCACCTAAGACTCTCCTGACACATCTGCAGCGGTTCTGCATACTCAAAACATGGGTGTCAATATCCTGTTGTGGAATACTGTCCCAAGTCCTGCTAAGATGCAAGAAAATCTGGTTTTCATGCACAATATCCTCAGGGAAATTCCTAAGAGCTCTTCTCTGAAGCATATCCCAGGCATGCTCAATAGGATTTAAGTCAGAGGATTGTGCAGGCCAGTCTAAAGCTTGAATACCATGCTGTTTTAACCAATTTGTAACGATACGCGCCGTATGTGGACGGGCATTGTCGTGCATTAGCTGGAAATTTTGTCACATTTGCTGTCTGTGGGGCAAGATTCAGGCTCTAGCACCTCATCTCGGTATTTTAGAGCAGTCATATTGCCTTGTCTCCAAACGAGGTCCGTTCTACCGCCGAGACGAATTCCTGCCCAAACCATAATCGTGCCACCTTGATATGCTTGAACTTGTTGTGGGTGCTGCAGTAGATTCCAACGTCCAGGTTCTCTCCAAACGCGTACTCTTCGCGAATCAGGATGAAATCCAAACCTGGATTCATCAGTGAAAAGCTCAAGGTGACCATAAAGAATGGTTCCAGTTTTCGTGTGCAATAGCCCATTGTAATCTTCTTCCTCGATTGCCTCTCCTTAGCGCTGGTACCCGAAGTGGCCTACGAGCACGTAGGTTGACTTCATGCAGTCGTCTTCTCAAAGTTTGACCGCTTACCAGTAAACCATACTCTCTCTGTAGCCTTTGAACCAATTGCATCGCCGTTACATTTGGTTGACTTCGTGCAGCATTTACTATGAATCGGTCCTGTACATGTGTTGTAATGCGTTGAGGTCCTCGGTGCCGTTTCACCACTTCCCCCGTGACACGATAACGTGACCAAAGCCTGGATATAACGCTCTGACTGGTCCTCATGGCTTCAGAAACCGCAATTTTGGTAGCGCCTGCTTGAATCATGCCCACTGCTCTTAACATTTCGTTCCTGGTCAAGTGTCTACGTGGCATGATTAAATGAACACCGGAGATGCGTTTGATAAAGATTTATAGAAATTTATGGAGTTTTAATCAAGTTAGAAGTTCGTGAAGATTTACTTCTTTGGAAGAAATTTAATGAATGATGCGCATTTCATCTTAAAACAAAACCTTTTATATACAAATTTGAATTTAAAAAAAGGAACTTATTAATGTTTTTATAATCTGTCATTAATAGTTTTATTGTAAGGCCAGTACTTTTTAAGTTATTTAAAAAAGTTTTATATATCCCTAGACCATGTTGGGAAAAAGGCGTGATGGTATGTATGTAATATGAAGGGGAAAAATTTGATTGTTTGTTTGTATTGAATAAGCGTCGAACGAAGTCTGTTGGGGCAGCTCGTAGCTAGTATTAGGCTGCGGTCCGATTTACGCCGAAAGTACTTTTAGCACGCCTAAAAGCGTCCCTATTTGGGCCGAAAACACGTGACGTAAATGACGTCACCAGCACCGCCATCTTGCACTATCGGTGCCTCTGCGTTAGCACTGTAAGCGTTATGTCAAATTCATAGAAGAAACGTCAAACATAAATAGTACGTAAAATTATTTTTTTAGGTAAGTCTCAGAATAAACTTGTAAGTGGCAAAATCTTCTTTGGCGTGGATAATAAGATAACTTTTTATTTATTAAAGTGACATTATCTTGCGAATGACTACAAATAATTAATCCTTAAATATTGAGGTTATGTATTGTACTATAATTTTGCGGCCCGATTTGATTCGAACGTTTGCTAGCAACGTTAGCGCTTATTGCGCGCTTTTCAATTTGGACCTGCCGAAAGTGCTTAAAGCGCTAAAATTACTTTTTCCCAAATTGGACTGCAGCCTTATATTTTGTTATTTAGCAAAATCAAACTTTTTTTTTATACCACGTCGGTGACAATCAAGCATGCGGACCACCTAATGGTAAGCGGTTACCGCAGCCTATGGGCACGTGCAACACCAGGGATATCACTCGCGCGTTGTCGAACTTGCAAAAACCTTTTCAAACCCCTCTTGAAGAACTCCATACTATAACTCATCGGGAAAACCTCGGCAGGGGGGAGTTCACTTCACAATTTAAGCGTCCTCGGAAGGAAAAATCTCTGAAACCGAACTGTACGAGACCATCGCGGATTCAGAGTGTGAGGATGAACGCCCTGTCGGTGGCGAGCGGTGCGGTGATGAAAAGTAGCCGTGGGCATCATATGAAACAGTTCTTCAGAACAAAACCCGTTGTAGAAGCGGTAGAACACGCATAGGGAGGCGAAGTCTCTCCTCAGACTTAACGGCTCTAAACCGCTCGTCAGTTTGGGATAGTGGACAATCCAGGTGGCACGCCTCTGGACTGAGTCAAAAGGACTGAGTTGATATCCAGGCGATCCTGCCCAAAGGTGACAACAGCACTCCACGTGTGGCCTGACTTGCGCTTTATACAGGAGCAGTCTTTGCCTAGAAGTGAAGTATGGCTGTGCCTGTTTAGCACACCGAGCTTTTGGATGCCAACTTCGCCTTTTGTTCCAAATGACACCGAAACTGTACGTCACTAGATATGGCAATACCAAAATCAAATTTCATCCAAGAAGACCATATTTATTGCGCTTTTGAATCGTCAATTATTTTAACTTTAACCATCATACTTACCTCGTAAACGTCGCGGGGCCTAGTGGTTGAGCACCCCAACTCGAGTCGCGGATCGTTTCAAATCTGGCCAGAACCAAAATCTTTTGTTCATTGTTATATTTCCTACTAACTCTCAGGTGCTGGAAAACATCATATTAAATAACATAATATTTAATATTCCAAGAAGTAAAACCAACCTCGGTCACCACTCACCGCTGGCTAGATGTTTTCGCAAATACAACGAAACAAGTATAAAATGTCATGGGCTTGATATTTTCCATTATTCCCATATTCAATTTAAAATAAAAATCAAACTCTCAATTTAAATTGTTGAGTTTTAATTATTTTATATAAGTAAGTTAGAAGTTAGTTTCTGTTTTTTTATGTTATTGTTATTTAAGTTGCTCATTGTTACACTGTAAACGCTGTGTACGCCTTAAATTAGATATAATACTCTGAAATGTTTTAGTATTTAGTGCTGTGTATTTGTACTGTTGGTGTACCTTTTACCAAAGAAATAAAACATCGATAAAAAACAAATTAACCCGGAAAACGGCGGAAGGCTCACCACCTACCACGTTGGGTTCCAATACCATTGGTGAAAATTGGACTTCTGTTATGTGTTCCTTTCACCATGACGGCAACAGACACTTGCTTCTAACTACACCGCTTGAACCGCTTCGGATATAGTCGTGATGGTATGTTATGTTATGTTATCATACTTATCTAAAAACATTGATGACCCAGCACTTGTGTTATTAAATACAGAGATTGGCACGGCTCAAGAGAATGGAATAGCAGTGGAAGTTCTAGTTTACCGACTAGTGGTTGAAATAATGATATTCATATTCATATTCTTGCACTCCATAAGTTACAAAGTTGGTAAAAAACATAATACAGGACATTATGGACCCTGTCGGGCACGACAAAGATAAGAGAGGGTAGGAGTCGTCACCCTACGCTCGTATTTACAATAACTATTATTTAATATGATGTTAGTTTTTAAATATATATTATTTTATTGTACTTACATAAATGTGTATTGTATGTTTCCATAAAACATTACCTCACACACAATTCTGCATTTGTTGGCCCGAACTAAAAGGTTCGGTGACTCGTTTCTTTGTCGTACCATCCAGACGTGGAACGCCCTTCCAGCACATGTGTTTCCTTCCTCGTATAGTCCCGGGTTCTTCAAGCGGGGCGTGAAAAGGCATCTTGCAGGCCTTCAAGGTGAGGATGGCCAGCCCAGTGATCCGTTTGAATGACTGGGCTTGTCAGCCTCATATTTGGACCTCACGACCGCTTTCCATCAGGTGGAGTGAGGTCATCTTGACGGGCAATATAAAAAAAAACCTGTGATTCACAAGAACGTTATTTGCCTTTTCTTTTAAATCTGTCCGCCCGCGTAGACTGTTTTTCCCATCAAAATATTATATAGGCTATATAGCCTAAAGTAAAAAAAATAGCCTATGTCACTCCCTGATAATGTAACTTTATATTGGTGAAAGAATTTTTAAAATCGGTCCAGTAGTTTCGTAGCCTATTCAATACAAACAAACACAACAAACAAGACAAACAAATCTTTCCTCTTTATAATATTAGTATAGATCAAGATAACATTAGCAATAATTCAAAATATTTATTTTGTTCCAGCTATTGTACTGGCACTGCAGATACTTAAACGTGAGAAGAATGTAAAGCTAGCAGTGTTCTGTGAGGAAGGCGTCCAAATCGTCTCAATCGAACGCAACTTCAGCAACATTGAGGAAGCCGAGTTCGTGCTTAGGGTAAATTGTATTCTTTATTGAATAATGCATATAATTATCATCTAAATTTGTAATTATTCATAAACTTACTAGCTTTTCCCTGCTTACTCGCCCGCGTGGAGTAATGAGCAGGTATTACCCTAATAAATATAGTAAAAAAAATAGAAAATATGAAACAATGCATGTCATAGTTTTTGTTTACATTATTTGCATTAGTTGAAATATTATATGGTTATCATGATGATGTTGCGTTTTGGTGTGACAAATATGCAAGCAGTTATGATGTTTCATTTTGTAAGCTATCCATCATTGTGATAAAGTTTTAGTCAACCCATTTCATATGAAGGCACAATACTTACATTGTATTAGCAACTATATATATTAATAACTAAAAACTAGTTCTTATTTTAGAAAAGACTTCAGTCCATCTGGAACCAATAAACTAAACGATTCTATGGTGCTATTGGTTAATTGAATGTCAATCTCAGCAAATTCTTCATCTCAATTTTGCACTTCTTGAATATATTTTCAGTGATATTTGTCTTTAATATAATATTACAGTACAACACAATATGTCAGTTTAAAACATAACATTATCAAAAATTGCTACATTTAAAATTGGTTAATATAATTTCTCCGCACAAACCACCGAACAGTCCTAAAACGACACTCCAATTCCAGGAATCAAATATCGGGCGAGTGCAGCTAGACGCTCCCATCGAGTGGGCGACCAAAACCAGCCAGAAGGTGGACGTGTTCATCAACATGGTGGACCGCACCACGCGCTACATGGAGCTGGAGCTCGCGGCGCGCGGCGGCCGCGGCGGGGGGGGGTGCTTCGGGCCGCCGCCCACTAAAAATGTCCCGGACCATTGCCCTGTGAGGGCACTGCATCGGTACAGGCAGAAGGTTGGCGTTAATAATGCCAAGTGAGTATTGTTTATTTTCTAATCTTTAATGCACAAAATAGTATAAAAGATAGAATTAGAGCCTATTCAGATTACTTATATTGCACTAGCTACCTCGACAGACTTCGTTCTATCTGTCAAAAGTGATTGCACGTCGCAGCGTCGGTGAAGCTATTATTAAACTATTATTTTTCACTAACCATTTTGTTCAATCATAATTACATATAGCCAATGTCACTCCCTGATAATGTAGCTTCATATTGATGAAAGGATTTTCAATATCGGTCCAGTAGTTTCGGAGCCTATTTAATACAAATAAACAAACAATCAAATCTTTCATCTGTACAATATTTAATATAGATAATCAACAAACTAGTTTAGTCCTCAGCGATCGGTGTATAACGATAATCGAGCGCGCGTAGTTCTGAATAAAGTCTTAAACACAGAGACAGACATTATGAAAGTGATGCAATATTCTAGAGGCAGTCGGCAACACCTCTTCTTCTTGCTCTAATAGAAGACAGTTCAGAGTGATAGAATAGGATCTAAGTAGAAAGTGCGTTTCGTTGGTGCCAAATGTAGCGCAGCCAGGCCCCTGACACTTCACGAACTTGCGCGTGAAAATTACCTATCAGCTGTCGGGAACTGGAATTACCATTTGGCAGTTGATTGTCAACAGCCGCGTAGAGCATTTATATGCGAATCTTGCGGTTCAATGACACGTGACTGCACGCATTTAGGATTAAGTCATCTTGACAGGTCAAGCAATTTCCGCACTCATGACGTTTTTTTCGGTCCAATCAAAAAACTCCTAAACCGCATATTAGTTATCTCAAAATTATAATGAACTTCACTTCAACAAATCAATACCTACGCTTACTTCCAGATTGGTGATAATGTCGCTGGCGTCTCACCGCGTCTCGTCCACGGACGGCTCGCACGAAGGCGTTCTCGACGTAGTGGGAGTCGACGAGCACGTCTCCAAAGTGATAGACGCGTTCACGCTCGGACAGTTCCTGTAAACGTAGCGCGGATTGGCAACGTCGCATTTCTGGAACATTTTCGTAAATTAAAGTAAAAGTAAACATTTTCCTTGGGGTTCTTCCAATGAGCGCGCGATCAATTCCCGCGTCCATAGGCTGCGGTAACCGCTTACCATCAGGCGGTCCGTGTGCTTGTTAGAATGTGTTGCATATTACTGTGCAGTAATACGCCGAAACTTCTATGATATTTTGTATTGCTTTTTATAAATTTAAAAACAGTTTTTGCTCAATAAGGGTAGAGATTATACAATGAGTTATTATTACAGTTATAAAATTATATAATGAGATGCAGAAAAAACTACTTTAATTTGAATACAAAGAAATTATCACTAATCTTTCTAAATGCGACGCGACGTTGCTAATCGGTTCTCCGTGCACGCTGTTAACCACAGTAAGAATATCTAACAGTTTTTATGTCTCTAGTACTTATGCAAATAAATCATGTGTAACAAACAATGAAAGAAACCCCACAATCACGAATTCTGGAGTGTTTCGGAGCCAAGACCTATACTTGAGTTAACATCTAAATTACACTCTTGTATGAAACTTGTCGAATCTCTACATAAAAACAGAATACAAGTCTATGCTTGAGTACGGGTCGTTTGCCCGAAAACGAAACATTATTCAAAGTCTACCAGCTTTTCAAATATAGCTGTCACTTTTCGTTCTAAGATTTATTGGACCACCAATCTAAGGATAGCTCGAACTTAAACATTCAATTGAAGGACCAGAGATAAGTCACTCGGCTGGGTCGGCAGGACGTGTCTGCGACAGCGAAGCTGCAAAAGATCTATTTATATTTTTTAACTATACTCCATTCATTATAGCATTAGACAGTAGTAAAAAAGATTCTGTACAATAAACATTACTTTTTAGATTTATGCCGAATTTATCAAAATCGACTTATATAGCAGCTGTCACACTTAATTGTTCTCATTTAAAGTAAAGTAACTGCAGAATTTATAAGAATTGCTTAAATAAATAATTTGGTCTTGCATCAAACTATATTGTCGATGTAAAACCCTAAAAGAAGCAGGGGTTTTCATCCGAACACATTTTTACTGTCACTATAACTACCAAATCTAAAATTTTACATAACCCTGCATACGTTGTGGCAAAAGGGGTTTTCAATTTTGCCAGTTTATACTCAGGTATGTCATCGTCATGGCAACATCAAATATAAATTGTCATTTATGTTAGCACCCCTGTTTCTTATTTCTAATGTTATAATGAATGAAGTATAAATGTTAGAAAAGATTGTTAGATGTTAACTAACCTCATTATTTACTTGCAAAAGTAATCATTTGTCATGCTAATAATGGATCTACTAAAATTACTTGTTTAACTGTCTAGGATATTTTAGTAGTTCATTTTAATATGCGCCCAAAGAAACACCTTGAAAGGCAAACTGCAGTTCTAACATTTATTACGGTAGCTGGCCAGGTCAGCACAACAAATATGGGAAATATTTTACTTATGTATGACCTACCACACTGTGTACAAATTGTGGCCTGTACAAGTTTTTGCTAAAAATAAATTAACCTTTTATATGAACAAATCGAAAATGTATTAGTCTCACGTGCAACCGCAAAGTGTTTCGAAACCCAAGGTGTGACTTTGAAAACTATGTTACATTTAATTAATATGTTAATATGTAATCGTATTCAATAGACACCTAGAGATGTTGATGACGAAAGTAAATGTTTTCTTAGTATTTACGTTAGGCTTAGCATTTTGCTTATAGTTAAGGGATTTTAAGCATCCTCTAACGTTTTCCCCGGATCTCCGCTTGTTGTTATTTTTGTTTGTTTTTTAAGACGTGACCATGAAATATACGTACAATTCTCGTTACAGTCTGTCTGAGGGTTGAGGAGTTTAGAGAATCTTCACATCCAGTCTAGTATAGATCATTCATCGAATTGATAACATGTAACTTATCAGACACAGCCCGCTAAAAAACATGAATTATGTTGAATCAATTTGATATTTTATGCTTTTTAACTTCATTGTGGAAAATGGCCGTTTTGCATTGGCAACTTTTTGCATGGTTGTTATAAAGTTTTATAATAATGACAAATTGAAATGACATATTTGCACATTGCTTGTTTTTGCTAGTAGCTTTTGTTAATTATATTTTAATATATTAATGTATTACCGACAGATGAAACCATGGCAGTTAGAAGTGTTTACGAAAATTCTTAGTGTTTCTACAGAGATAAATTAACGTCGCATTTATTTACTAAAAACTCTGCTTTGCCCATTTTCATTTAGTTAAAGGACATCGCTCGTTCCCCATACATCGAATGCCCCAGGAATGCACAGCAATAAGGAAATACTAGTTGTGTTCGGAATCATTCACAAATTCTCATCAGGCATTTGTTGAAACACGGACACGAACCATGGCCTACTACAGAATGTATTAGGTTTTGAAGTTATACTTACGTAAACGATGTAGGTACACTTTTTATTATGTTCCGATAGATATATTGTTTACCTCTATGTAAGCACTTAAGTTATTTGAATTGAATGAGCATAAAAACCACAATTATTCATTACAACATCAAATCAAAAAATCATTAATTAAAGTGTTTACAGTTTCCCGGGGCCTATAGGCTTTTAGGCCTAAATGTAAGCCTATTGGTCATTTTTGATGGCTATGGTAGTATAGCAGGCCTTTAAAAGGCCCTTTAAGGTTTTACTTTGAAAAACCTACAAGTTTAAAAAAGCCTATAGGCCTAAAATAGCCTTTTAGGCTTTTCTTGCGACTTAAGTCATAAACTAAACTTTACATAATAATAATAAACTGATGAAAGTAAAAAAATATTTATACAATTTGAAACAATATTTAAATTCGAGTTTGAGTAGAAAGATATGATACTCAAACAATAAATAAAATAGACCTAGCCTACAAAAAGGTTAAAAGCCTATGAAAAAGGCCTAGCCTAAAAGGCCTAAAAGCCTTTTTAGGCCTTTATGCCCCTCTAGCCCCTTAATTCATAGGCTAGCCCTAAAAAAAGCCTATAGGCCTCGGAAACACTACTAGGCACCTATTACATTTAGTAATGAAATAACAAAAAGCCGGAGTTATGAATTGAAAACGTTGCCTGCCATAGTAGATTTGCTAAGTAGTCCAAATTGAAATTTTGAATACTGATACAAAATGTTTTATAATACACAATTATTGATTAAAAAGTATTTGTTACATAATTATTTTGAAAATTACTGAAAAGACATATTTGTCAGTCACCAGTGCCTGACGCGGCCCAAATGGTGTAAAAAGCATCAATATCATTTCACAGTGCCATGTCAGGCACACTCGAAATAAGAGGCAGAAGCATGAGTTGGCTAAAAAAGAAGGAACAGTGAAAAAACACGAAAATACTGTTCTAAGTGCTATAAAATAAATGTAGGCAACGTGGACAGAGTAGGTATATGCTGGGGAAAAAAACAAGTAGGAAAATACTGCCTCATTTTTGTCTAGACTGTTTTACCTAATTTTGAACATAAATAATTTGCAGAATTAAACAATATAGTAATGGGGTTAAGTCCGCTATAATCCTTAAATGTGATAATTTTGTCAAAAAATAAAATAATTTAAAAATATTATTGTGGTTTATTAAGTATTTCATTAAAATGTGTTAAATTAATGTTCTAGCTTTAAAAGTAGCACCTTATGCCGAACGTGCTTTGCTTGGGGCTGCGTCAGTCATTTTTAATAGGAAATAAGTCTAAAAACGGGTCAGACGGCTCACTGCACTCATTCAAATTTGACTCTACTGTGTCAGGTACCAATGACTGACATGGCTCAAACAGATTATGTACCTGTCAGTCCCCGGTGACTGACATGGCAGGCAACGTGTTATGTTCTTTCTTATATGCTTGAGACGAAACACAATTATAGCGCGATAAGGAGTATCACATGGAGTTATACTGTTGGCACTACTTCAAACTAATTTGTCATCACTTTTGACAAACCGCCTACCAATCATATCCACCACCAACCATATCAAATTGTGTAGTAGTTACAGAACTTTTTATTTTTCGTTTCTAACCAGAGAATGTCCGTTTACTATGAATATTTGCTAATCAAATAGAAGAATTATAATGAAGGACATTCGTTTGCGCACGCTGGGGCAGATTTCGACGGTGTCCTTTACTAAGTGTATTTTGGCTAGCAGATTTTAAGTAGATGTTTTTGCATTCTTGTGGGAGTTAAAATTAAAACATATCACATTGGCATGAAGATCCGTCAAAATGATGTCATTTCATTTTCCTCACGGTATGAAAAACCCTGCCGTTAACAAGCCGAAATGAGTGTAAGGGATTCATAAGATTTACTTATTTTATTCTCTAGAATTTAGAAAATAGTTATTTCATACTGCTTATTATTACTCTTTCGTGTTAAGTGCGATGTGTGTATCTTTAGGTAATTTTAAGCTTAGTATGTGTAGCTTGCAAGGATTTTATCAGGGTCTTTTTGGTTATTCAAAAAAATGTCACCTGACGCTCACTCTCTCCTGTGTGTTCATTGTCACAACTAAACAATATGTGGAGTAAATATTGACAATAGGGAGATATTATTACTTTTACCATAAAAAATAATCTAATAAAAACGTATTACTTGTACGGATGTTGTTTCACCTCCGCGAGGTAGATGCCAGTACTCTCCTAGTTGAGTTTCCTTTCTTTATTTATTACTGTTTGACTATTATTTAACAAAATAGTCTTTGAGGAAGGTTGTGCGTAATAAATAAACTTTTCTATTTGCCAAAGTAATTATGCATTTGTAATTTTATTCAGGGTACTGGCTGGGCACTGGTGATTGTCATTAGCATAGCAATTAATACTTATAGTGTATCTTTTAATACAGGCAATGAAATCAGATACATGCTCATATTTTAAAGTGGATTCATGTCGTAGTTTTTTAGTTACATAATATCATATTTGTGTAAGTCTAGATAAGTGCACCGTTGTAATTCTACTCTGGCAGAATGGGCATGAATCAGCTTTCATACTGTGCGTAGTGATAGGTGAATCCGTTTCAAAATGTTAGATACTTTTGTACTGATATGAACGGACTTTCAGAATCTGTGATCGCTTTGTACTCTCTCGGGTTTAAGTATTTTTTTATTACTGAAAATGTTTAAAATTTTCAAATCTTAAATGAAATGAAACTCGAAATTGCCAAGGCATGCTCTTTTCCTGTTGTTTTTTTTAATCATAAATATTTATTTGTGCTTTTTATCGCATTTTATCATTGTGACCTATCATAAAGTAAATTGTCTAACATTTAGTAGGTAGTACTTTATGGCATGTCACTGAGAATTTCTTGGAATAGCATTCTGTGATTTGGTGATGCCTTGTAAAATTCAACCTCGTGATATTGTTGCTAAACAGGGCTTAATTGTATTTCATAAATGAAAATTAACACTACTTTGAAAAAAAAAGGGTGTAATCCATTATCATAATACATACAGGGTAATTTTTCGATAATATGCCAGGTTTTTTAAGGGAAATTTAGAAACACATAAATATAAAGCCGAATAAATGACCAAAACTATGCAGATATTGTAAACGTCGCTTACGTGATTAACTTATTATCGTGTTTCTTTTTATGACTGAATGCCCATAAGTAAGGATGTGTCTCTGACAATAATTCAGTTTGCGGAAAAAATACTTTGGTAAATATCCCAGTCAGTTAAACAGTTAACGTGTTTTGGTTTGAATATGGACCTTCAACATGGCACGCCTTTGAAAAATTTCCCTGCAGAAAACATTGTGTTTTTTACCAGTATAATACTTTTTTATTATTTGATGTTATTTCTAACAGAGAAAGGTTTTTCAGCGGAAAATAACATCTTGCCAGTGCATTTTTTTTACATAAAAAAATAATATTGAGCCGTCCCTTTGAAGTTGGTCTATTGGAAACACACAATATGCTTATGCATTAAGTTATTATTAGTCATAATTATCATGTTTAACCCATTCACCGCAGCATATCAACCGCACCGTAATAGTTATAACGAAATGTAATAGCATTTAAAAAATGTACTTGCATGTTTGTTTTCACGTTAATAAACTCTTGTCTATAAATTAGTTTTTTATTATTTCAAATCCTATTGCCGTTTGTACCTAAATCCCTAAAAATATATAAAATGTAAGTACCGTTGTAAGTGTTGTACCTCTTTAAGAATATCATTCATATTCCAAACTAACTGTATTACAAAATTGTGATAATTTTTAGTTCAGCCAAAAACCATAAACGTTTACTACCACCTTTTAGAGGCGCAGCGAGCAGTTTAAAACGGTGCTAATCCAGCAAAAAAACACGATAGTGAGCATCGAAAGCCAATCTCGCTTTATCCTGTACCTATGTCTACCATGAGTTCACAACAATGACAGCAGCTAGCGTCCGCGTTCACTGCTTTGACGTTTTTGTATGGTTTCTGTACAGCGCCCTATATTATAATTATTTTGTCCGTGCAGTTGGGGTCATAAATCATCGGAGTATTTCGCTATCTCTACCACTTATGGGCAGGCATAGTGATGCGCATTATTGTTGTCGATAATAGCTAACTTCTCCCTTTATACACTCTTTTTTTAATTTTGTCGACCGTTCTAACACTCACACCACATATCACCGCAGCAAGTTCACGAGAACGGCAGAAATTAACACTGTAACTTTTCGGGATCTATTTTCATTTCAGTGAAAAATGTTAAAACATTGTTGATATTACTTGTGCTGGTATATTGGTGCCAACAGGCAAAATATTATTTTAAATAAATTCTGCTGTTTTGGTACAAAACAAAGGAATAGCCATTGTGCCACTAAAGAAATTCAGAGAGCGAATGCGCAGAGACAAATTTCTCTTCGATATATGTACTAAATTAGCATTGCACTAATTTGCAGGTATTAGACGGGGGTATTAATGGAAAACAAATGACTCATAACATAACAATGTCCCACCACCCTTTGTATACCGCACCGCTGCCGGCCGTGTAGCTGCCTTCGATGACGCATTAACGCGGAGTGATTCTATCGCCTATGGGCGTTTTTTTATAAATATACATATATCACTACCCCAGAGCTGGTGCAAGTACCGTCCAAATTGGGTATGGGAACAATTTTTTTTATTTTATTTTTATATTTTTTATAAATACCTTTACTATTTTAAGTAACTAGTTTGAATATTTCGTTGATCTAGCCGGTAGTTAATTAGTTATTCATTTTTAAATATTGCGAACTCATGACGTCACAATTTCACTCAGTGTTCCCAAATGTGTTTTTAACCCCCGACGCAAAAAGAGGGGTGTTATAAGTTTAACGTGTCTGTGTATCTGTGTATCTGTCTGTGGTATCGTAGCTCCCAAACGGATGAACCAAGAAGGCTAGAAACTAAGGAGAGATAACTCCCTGGAAAGGGTTGGACTAAATCCGTATCCCACAGTGACGCATGCGCATTACGCTTCTTTGCCGCGATCCTCGCGAAGTGTCAAAATTGGTCAACACAACCTCGAAAATGTCAAAAACAAAAAACAACAACTGTCGCACGTGACACCGTTCAAAACAAAACCATGTGACCATGAAATGACAAATAGCTGCCGCTGCACATGCGCAATACAGCGTTTTGCCCGGCACAGAGTATACGACTTTCGGCCCTCGAAAGCTTACCCCCACTTCGGGAGTTATCTCTCCTTAGTTTCTAGCCTTCTTGGGATGAACCGATTTTCGTTTAGTTTTTTTTGTGTCATAGATAATTTTATCCCGAGTGTTCTTAGCCATGTATCATGAAAATCTGTTCAGCCGTTTGAAGATCATCAGGTCTTTTCTAGTTGATGAGGGGATATGACTAACTTCCTTATGCACGATCAATTCGAAATTTGGTACCGTGTTACTTCAATGATATTGAAAGTATATGGTAAGGCAACCATGACCTGATCAGCCGTTTGAAGATCATCAGGTCATTAATAATTGATAAGGGGATCTGACTACCTTTCATATGTCCTAATGATTTAAAATTTGCTACTGTGTTACTTCAAACTCAACTATTTAATCACTTTAAATACCTTCCTAATATTTTACCTACTTTA
Source organism: Udea olivalis (assembly GCA_947369235.1). Lineage (NCBI taxonomy): Eukaryota > Metazoa > Arthropoda > Insecta > Lepidoptera > Crambidae > Udea > Udea olivalis. The sequence goes on from OX376342.1 coordinate 6,790,077, forward strand.
AAAAGGACAAAATAAAAGTAAAATTAAAAAATTTAAAAACCCCCGACACAAAAAATAAACTCCAAAAACTAACAAATAATATTTTAAATTCACATGTAATAGGGTAAGTTCAAATATTTTTATTTTCCAAGCGTCGCGTCGCGTCGGGGGACCGCTAAGTCAGAAAAACAGGTGTAGTCGCAGATTGCAAGAAAAGAATTTACTCCGAAAAATTCGCAAAATCGACACAACCTTCCGTTGAAGGTAGTCTGCCCACACGTGTCTGCCCGTTCTGGGGGCCTAGCCAAGAGCAACGCGCCACGACGATTTCTACAATAGAAATCGTTCAAATGTATGGGGATGACATAAGCGGTCGTTGGCTCAAAAACGAAACTTATGATTCGTAGCCAAAATGCAAAAACTGACGTCTCCTGCGTTTCTACCAAACTTTGTCGAAAGATGGACGACCGGTCTTTTGAATTCCTATACAAAATGACATAAATCCGTAGCCAAGAGCAACTTTTGGCGTTTCGAGCAGTCGACCGTTTAGCGTCAACCTCGGGGTTGTAGTAAGCGACGAATTCAAAATGGCGGTTTGCTAAACAGCTGATGGCAGGGTTACGTTTTAGCGGCACTTTTGAGTGGGAAATCTTTGTCCTTCGAACAATTTAGTAATTTTGTCCGTCAAAGTGTAGTGATAGTCAGTCTTGGAAAAAACTATAAATTAATTGATACAATTTAGGGTGAATAGTTTAATTTAAGCCACCAACAATGAAACAATCAGGCTGCCGAAGCCTGAACCAAGAACGTTTTCGTGCCTGTGAGAGTGAAACTATCTAATACCTTATCAAAGTTATATGTGAAGCATTGTCGTGCATTACGTGCACAAACCATAATTTAAGAGGATCTAAGGAAATTTCTCTTGAGGCAAAATCATTTAGGTGAGTACCTACCTGTGCATTTTGTCTAACAAATTGTATTTACAAAAGCATGCATCAAATCGATTTAATACTATATTAATGTAATGCACACAATGTAAATACACTTACAATATTCGCATGGCCTGCCTTATACTTACGTAAATAAATTAGTTCTTATCGATATTGTTATTTCTAGGTTCCGTGCGCTGTAAGTTTTTAAACGACTGGTTCGTAACTACCAGAGGAATGTGAGTGTTTCTAACTAAGCCTTGCACTAGCAGACAGCAAGCTACTTCACTTCACCACCGGCAAACGCCCTTAATATAAATCCAGGTAAAATGTTAAAGAAGTGTTAGCACTTTTCACCCACTTAAACACAATTTAAATTTTAACTTTCATTAATAAAGGTATGCAAAATGGTAGTTTACATCAGTTCATTAGGCACATGATAACATCTTTGCATGACGCCCCACCAAGCAAAGCTAAAAGGTATTTTACCTGTGCAAGTTATTACTTTTTCCTTTTAGAAAAAATATTTGCAAAAAAAATAATATGCATTTACACACACAACACTGTGTACAAATACAATGAAGTGACTTTATTAGTATTTAATCTTAAAAACTCTAACCTCACCTAAATATCTGGGACATAATATCTAAGCCCTAACTAAGCAAATATTTTGAGTGTAGTCAGAGACTGGAGACTGATAAGCATACCTAAATATATCTAAATACATAGTATACATAGTATTTAGTTATACAATTTCACATCAAGATGAAACAAAACAAACACAACTGTTTGTCCTGGGTGGGAATTGAACCCATGACCTTTGGTCCTATCGGTAGGATCTCTGCCATTTAAACAACGGGCCAGTCAACAGGGTAAGTTAAAAAAGGTAGTTGTTATAAGGAATACTTCACTATACTGTTTCAGGTGTTCTGGTTATCCTCAACGACCCTGGCTGTGGACGCCAAGTATAAACCTGAAGTCATCAGCAGTCAAGCGAGGATCAATTACTTCTGGCTTTACTTTATTTGTACCTTTTTACAATAAATAGCTTATTGTTAAAATATTGACTTGTCATATCATTTTTCACACTGTATGTATAGGTACCTAATAAAACTAACTTCTTAAAGGTGTTTCCTAACCAAGTTCCCCAATAATATTCAAGTTATAAGTTATAAAAATTCTTAGTATATTTTAAACTTGGATTTTTTAAATATAACAGTTTAAGTATCAATAATCTAATACAATAACAGCACAGGATTCATATCAAATAAGTGTGTCTTGAAATCACCTGAAAATTATGAATTCAAAAGTGGTTTTAAATTTTTTCTCCTAGCTTAGGTCATCCAATTTAAATAACAAAAATGAGGTAAGTGTGTAACTTGCTATTTTTAGATATAAGTATAGTACTGTAAATGCTTCAATTATAATAAATATGAAAATGATGTACTTATTTACCTAGAAGGAAAACAAAATAATGTCTTTATAAATTTTATATTATGGTGTTTACAACCCAAGCAATATTGCTGAATGGTTAGAAATATTTTCACTAAGTTATCAAAAGAGGTGTGGAGCGTGCAGGCCGAGCTGAAGGCCCAAGAACCAGAAGTCTGAGTGGAATCCAGTTTCTTGATGGTGATGGTTCAGGAAGGGTCCGAAGAGTAGGTGAAGAAGGTGATATTTCTGCAAAAAGTTATTCAATGTGTATTCAATATTGCTGTTTCAAGCAGTACAAGAGCCTAGGAGGTTCGTCCTGACTAGTTCAAAAGGAAGTATTTCTCGGTACACTATTGGCCAACTGTAGGTCCAATTAATAGTATTTTATTATTTAGCATTCACAATGCTTTCTAAAGATGGTAAAATGCTACTAGATAGCTAGTCTTAAATTGCTTATAATTAAATGAATAATAAGAAGTTTATTTACTGAGAAATCGCTAGCAATATAATAGAAATTTCCTGTTAATGTCACATTTAATAATAACACATCTACAATCTCAAAACTTAGTTTTGCCTTATCATATTCTACTTCATTTATTGGCTTTGGTAGCCTCTTGAATCAAAATATAAATCATGAATGCTTGTTACCACCAAATTTCTATTTTACTTATCACAACAAGGCTTTTATTACCCGACACATTATTACAGAAAAAGTACTAATAAATACACTAGTTGAGGTCAACAACATAATTTAACTGTTATGTTAACTAATAATCAAGTATTAAATAATAGACCAATTTCAGTTTGTAGTTTTAGATCATTTTTAGGGGAAATTTCTAATTTTTTCTTTATTAAATTTACTAAAATTTACAATTGGCAGACTTGATGCCAAAAGGCATTCTCATATAACCTATTGACAAAGCTTTCACAAAATTTACTAATTGCTGATAAATTGCAGTAGGTAAGTAGGTTGCATTAAATTATTATCCCTTGAACAGCAATGGGGCCCATTATAAATAGCAGCCTTCCTTCCAACACTGTCAGCGTTTGGTAATATGGTGGACCACAAATTAGTAATATAGGCAAGCTATTAGCCCTGTTGTGTTATGGCCTATTTCTTGATTTTAGTCTCTCAATCTGTCCAGACCTGAATGAAGAGCAACAAGCAGAGTTAATTTGAACAGCACACAAGAGTGAAACTTATGACACAACTGTGACTGAGTAAATGTTCAAAGTGAAGTTTGATTAGGGGTTGGATTACACACATCCTATTGGAAGGATTAGGTATACTAAACAATAAAGGTTACATGTATTTATAAATGTCCTATTATTTATGTGACATAACCTCAATGACTTTGGAAGCGCCCTAGATATTAGATAGATAGATGGATCATAATACAAGTGAACATTTTACTCATAGTAACTCACCTGTAACTTCCTCCGGCTAACTCGACTTCCAAATTGCCAATGCTGTTTAGGGACCGCCACAGACGGCCTGCTATCTGACGCGCCTCAGCACCGAGGCTGAGCCCTACTCAGGTGATTGCCATTTATAAATGAATCGAACACTACTATTATTTGTACGCGTCCATAAGGTACATTTTAGTTTGGGATATTTAGCACTTTAACTCACAAAGATCATGCTTTAGTGGAATTTGTAACACTTATAGTAATTGAAAACCTAGCTTGTGTTAGTTTTTAAAGGTTATAAATATCATTATTCTTTTATTAATCACTGTTTTAACATTTAACAATAAACTTCCAGAGTTCATTGAAAGTTTGACAATTCCGAATTTCCGACCACAGATTACAGAAAAAATAATTCCGACCCGCGCGAACGCCCAAAAGAACGAATGACCATAGACTAAAGTTACTTTTTAACGACCACAATAGTCGGCAGTGCGTTTTTGAGCAAATTGTATTTTGGCTACGAATTTTAAACGTAAACGCGCGAAAGTTTGTTTGAGTCGACAGTTTGACGTGTTGCTCTTGGCTAGGCCCCCTGGTCGCCCTAGCGCCCACCCCCGCGCCGCATACCGCACACCGAGCTCGCAGCACGCGGCATTACGAAGAAGACTGCATGAAACTTAAGATCGCTTGTAGGTACACTACATGTAATTCGTAATAATTAATTAGCTGTTGTTAGAAAAATACTTCATAAACTTGAGCGGTCCCCAGACGCGACGCGACGCTTGGAAAATAAAAATATTTGAACTTACCTTATACATGTGAATTTAAAATATTATTTGTTAGTTTTTGGAGTTTATTTTTTGTGTCGGGGGTTTTTATTCTCCGATTCGTGGTAAATGAATAATGAGGAGAAAATTACTGATTTACAGCACTTTAGGCTGAAGCAGAGCTCGCCATTCATCATGTAGCATCTCACGAGAATGTGAGAAGTAAACTTCAGATACAATTTATTTTGCCAAGTTCTGAAACCAAACCCTACCTGAAAGGGTTGGTGTACGGGTGTATTACGTACGTTGGCGAACTGGGGTCGAATGAATGACCCCAGACCGCTAACGTATTTATTTAAAAATATCCTAGATCCTTTGCCTTTATAATTGTTAATATTTAATTAGGGAATAAAATACAAATACCTCGAAATGGTTTTCGATTTAGGCCATGTTTGTTTTTTTTCCCATACCCAAATTGTACGAGGGGCATGCCAAAAGAAGTTAGATACTATTTACTCATTTGATTGATATTGGCGAGTTATACACTCTATACAGGCTGGTTGTTTATTGATATATTTGAAAATAGAACACACACAATATTATTTATATTATTTTTTATTTGAATGTGCATAATTTTTTCGAGAATCTGGCTGGCGGGAATTCGCTTGCAGCAATGAAGCTAAGTCGACGTGATTTTCGCGCTGTGATTTATTATGACTATAAAAAGGTTTAAAGCCTCAAGAAGGTTTTGAACTTTTGGCTACTACTTTTGGTGAGTCTGCTTGTTCACGAGCAACAGTATTTAATTGGTTTGCTGAATTTAAAAGAGAACGGGGATGTCTTGAAGATGAAGCAAAGACAGCCCCCCGATTCAGAACGAAGTTATCGACCGATTCGGTAAGTTTGTTTTAACTATAGTAAAGTAAATGAACCGCTTAACGATAGCAATCAATTTCTTTATATGTTAAAGCCAAAGGCCTTAAGTTTTCGTTAAATAAATTATATAAAAACTAGCCATTCTAAAAAAAATTCAAAAATAAAAGAAAATAAACGAATCGGTCGATAACTTAGGTCAGCCGCCAACCGCGGTCACACAAGAAAAAAACGTTCGTGCAGTCGAAAAACTTATTCGCGAAAACCGATTAATTACGTATGTAGAGCTTGAGCAAGAACTAGGAATTGGATCAGCAGCAATGCAAACCATAATTCACGACCTCCTTTCTCTCCGTAAACGTTGTACGAGATTGGTGCCGCACAAACTTACCCACGAGCAGAAAGACCGTCGGGTGGATTGGTGCCTATCCATGATAGATATAGTCGACGGTGGCGCGGGAAAAAACGTGTATGATATACTGACTGGTGACGAAACATGGGTATATAACTATGATCCCGAAACAAAGCGACAGTCGACTGTATGGTGTTTTGAAGATAAACCAACTCCAACAAAATGTCGCCGTGCACGAAGCACACAGAAACAAATGGTCGCCTACTTTTCTGCAAAACGGGTCATACTGCTACTGTAGTGCTAGAGGATCAAAGAACGGTGAACTATGAATGGTATGTGACAGTTTGTGCTCCAACAGTAATATCAGCTTGGTGTGACAAGCGACCGAAGTTCGAAATCCGGCACCACGACAATGCGGTGCCGCACACGTCTGCCAGAACACTTGACTTTTTCAACTCAAAAAATGTGTAAATCCTTCCTCACCCACCAAATTCCCCTGACCTAGCGCCTTGTGGTTTTTACCTGTTTCCAAAAATTAAAGAAAAACTAAAGGGGAAGAGGTTTGAAAGCAAAGAAGATCACTGGCTGCCTATAATTTCGAGATTTCTGAGGTGTCTAAAGAAGAGTGGTCACAGGTATTTTCTAATTGGTTCAAACGTATGGAAAAGTGTATACGTCTGTCCGTTGTGCTCAGGGTGAATACTTCGGAAATAATTGGTAAGATCGATACTTGTAATTTCTTTTGGCATGCCCCTCGTATGTGGCCCCATCCTGCCCACAGCAGTTTTACGCCTAAATATAAGAAGAGCATACATACATTAAAAGGTTAACTTTTAATGCGTATGTAAGTTAGAAAAGCAAGTCACAGCAGTAATCGCTTTCAAAATCGAGATTTGTTTACGGAATTGATATACCGGGTGATTGTCGGATTTATTATTTTTATCCAAATCGGATTTACCCGATTGTTGATTTTGAATTGACGGCTTTAATTTCAAAGTCACCATACGAAATCAGTCAGTATTCTTTGTATGAAGACCTTACAATGAGGCTGACAAAAGCTTTTTTCTATAAATGTCATTGTATTGAGGAAAAATTTACGAAAAAAACTGTGTTTTCACTTTTTTTCTATCTTTAAAAATGGCTGAGAAACTTAGGATCAAAGTGCGCCATTTCATTTAATAATATTGAAGAACACGACCCTCGATCGTGCTATGGCGTCACGAGTCGAGAGGCGCCGGCCGGTACCGCCGCAACCGCGATGTCCCTGCATTTTAAATCTCTATATCTTCGAAAAGATTCATTTAAATTACATGCTGTAAATTGCCATATTGATCTATATTAAATGCACAGTGTATTTAAGGTACTTAATTGGATGAGGATTGGTGCTGTATTGCTTAAAATCGCTTCGTAAATAAGCCATTACGAGTATTTCTCGTAAAACATAAAAGATAAAAAATGGTTATTGTGGATTTATCACTAAGAGATAGACAATAGGTACAATGGCGGTCTTTTTTCTAGACCTTTTTAAGGTGTACAATAATGTAGTACATTATGTAGGGTTCAGCCAAAATTTGCAATGTAAGCGCAAAAAAAATTTACGACATCACATTAGAAACCTCTAAAATTATCAGTGTTTCTCTACTTTATTAAGTATGCCCCCTGGCGCGGCGCCTTTTCCTATAAATAGCGCGTCGAAGTTGAGTGTTTTTAACATGGCCAAAAATGTAGACGGAAGAAATGGTCTACGCGGACGAAGCCACTGACGGACAGCTAGTACCTACCTATACACCCAACATACTCATTACGATTGCTTTACTGCCTTGCTGCTTACATACAAACTAACAAAAGATAACATTTTATTCCTAAATATTCTTAAAAAATGTAATTATATGTCGCTCTTAAAAGAGTAACCTCTAAAGAAAACATGTTTGTATTTTCTAATGACAAAAAAGCTGTGAACTTTGTATATTATATGTTACGGGCCACTTGATAAGTCCGGTCACAATGAATAATGACTGGTCCGTACGCATAATGTCAAATGGGGAATGTGAGTAAAACGGCCTGATTTATCACTTTTCCCAATCATTTTGAATTATGACAACCTTGTCTTGGGCAAAGTACTAAAACAAATAATTAATCTTTGATGTTTTTGTTTATTACATTAAGTAAAATCAACTTAAAGGCAATGTATGTATATGTCACCGGCAATCTGTACAATTCAGGTATTGTATACAATGTCTAGGCAATGTATCCCTGCATTTATTGGTAATTAGTTTTGTTCAATTTTTTTGCACAAAAACCTCTTTTAAAGAGAAGGTGTTCCGCCCTGTAAGAAGGGGGTTTATTAGGTAGCGAGGAGCGAAGCCACGAGCATGTTAGGTTAACATGAACAAGCTGCAGGAGCCGAGCGAGCGAAGCGAGCGTGCCATGGCAGCGGGCAGTGAGTGCCAAAGACTAACTGGCTTCATTTTCTTTATGCCGTTTTATACTTTGATATTATAACTAAAGTAAAGATATATTGATAAAGAAATCATACGAATCGATTTTATTTTTTCCTACCCAAAATATATGCCAAAGGACTATTCCGAAAGTGAAATTATTCATAATGCCCGGTAAAAGTGATAAATTCAAGCTATGATTTATATAAAAAAATAAAAATCAATAAGCTATCATTTATCTATAACTTTGATTTATTAAACTGCCCACGAGTAGTCTGTCATTATTCATATAGTCCGGCCAAGGTAACACATATTATAATTCCATGATTTGAATAATTAAAAATGTATCTGATTATTTGTATACCCTGTGACGGTTGTTTATGGCGGATATTATTGTAATTAACATCTATTCTATTTACCTATAATTACAAATAAAGCAATTTTGAATTTTGAATTTTTGAAGGTTATTAATTTATCTAATTGACCAATGCACTTGGTCATTATTCATTAGGACCGGCCCGTATTAATACTGCCCAGTTAATCAAGTAGCCCGTAACGAATAAAAAGTACCTATACATTCTGCAGTATATTTAGTATCAGCATTGCACCCGTGCGGAGCCGGGGCGAGTCGCTAATTTTTTTTTTATAAAATATTGAGCCACCATCAAGCTTTCCACTTTTGGCAGATTGTCCGACTGGCCTTTCTGAAATCCTTCTTCCATCGCGTTTATCTTAAAAGATTTTATGATTTTATACAATATTACTAAAAAAGGATAGCTACCTAATGTAGATTTAAAAATTTACTTATTTCGGCAAAAGAATCACAACTCACGCAGTGCGCGCAAGTAGTTTTACTCGAGTTTCAATAGGGCGGCGCAGACGGTACCACTGGACTAGTGACGTCGCGCACGAGGCGCGCGACATCTCGGAGATTTCAAAACTGGTCTAAACTTCTCGCAGCGATAACTTCGGTAATACTGCATCGATTTACATGAAATAAAAACTAAGGTAACCTACGTCGTCGTACGTATACTTTGATGTTATTCATATTTTAGAGTAAAATTTCAACCCTTTTGTCACCCTCATTAATACAATTGAAAAATCATATTTTCACTTGTATAGATAATATTTATTACATCACTTCTCAATATGCCATATCGATTTGTTAGTCTTGGTAATCGACTTACATCGAAATCAAATAAATCCGATTTAAACAAAAGTAGTTTTAGCACGCTCATTTTTTTATAGATGATCCCCAAAAATACCGAGAATACTTTACTACTGGACCCACAGATGACGGAAGAAGACCCGCTGGGCTATTCACTAATTTCGATCGTCAGAAAATCGCAATTTTAACAGCGAGTATTGCTGTTTGACGTCTAATACTCCATCGTCATTGGCTGACAAGCTGTCAAAATGCGATCAAATAGCAATCGACTGGAGTTTTTAGTTAGAGAATAAGGGGGCCGTAGGCCGGCGGTAGGGGCCGTCCATTAATCACGAGATGTTTTTTTAGCACTTTTTAACCCCTCCCTCCCCCTTGGTGATACGTGGTGAGGTTTAAGTGTATTTGTTTGCACCTACGAAGAATCTTAAATATTATAGAATATTATCTTTAAATACATTGATTTAATGCAAAACATGAGGTAACGGTTCACACGTGTATTCGGCGCCAAAATAACAGAATAACTGGTGGGTGACCCGCGACTGGCAAGTAGGGATGCAAAGTTTTAAAAATATCGATATATATTGAATAAAGTCGATGTTAATAAATCGATATATCGGTCTAGTACGCCGATATATCGATATTCCTCTCTCTAGGCTTATTAAAATTAATGTAGTTTTATAGCTTCTCTACACGAGTACCTCTACTCAAGTACCTTCCAGACAATTTAAGTACTGTATCTACTACAATGTCTGTATTTTTTTTATAAAATTGGAAAATATAAATTGAGTTAAATTTTCATAAATTTATTTAAAAACGTTTAATTCCAGTAATTTGTGCCAGCTATCGAACCTAAAAATAGCAACTTTGTCAGTCTGCTTCCTTGTAGGCGGTTTCTGCTCTGAGTTATAGTGGCTCCCGCCTTTGAAAAAAGACGTTCTGAAGGAACACTTGTAGCCACGATTGGTATAACATCCATAGTAACACACTCACCACAGGTTACAACAATAGATTAGAGTCGAGAACAGAATATTTTTTATTTATTTCAGTGTTGCACAGCATTTTACCCGATTTTGTGGGTATTTTAAATTGGGCAGATTTTTCGATATTTTATTACGATATATATTTTTTTCCCATATTGGTATATCAATATCGGTGTATCGTCGATATCGATAAATATCGATATATTTGGGCGTCGATATACCGATATTTATCGGTTTACCGATATATCGTGGCATTCCTACTGGCAAGCCGAGTGCGGCGGACGTCACTTCGTTCGTTGCCTAGCAACGGTGAGTCTAAAAAATAAATACATGAGATAACTTACTACACCCCCCTGCCCCCTTGTGATATTTCGTGATTTTTGCCAGACCCCCTTTCCACCCCTCCTTTCGAGCCTCACGTGATTAATGGACGGCCCCTAGGACTATTCATGTCGAAAAAATCGCGATTTTGTCCGGCGACGAATACTGCATCTTCATTGGCTGTTAAAGTTGAATCGATCATACCGATCCTTTGTATCGTCCAGTAGATTATTTGATTACGATTGTTTATATCGATTCGATACTATCTTTTCTTCAAATCCGTATTAGCATGGCAGAGTCGGCGCAGGACCAGGTGAAAATGTTGCAAGAGCTCAATGCTTCTTCCAGATGTGTAGGATTGGTATGGACAAATTTAAGGCTACCTAATACCTGTTAATCACTAATATCAGTGTCGAAGTTGTAATTAGAACCTGAAGTGGCTGGATGCGGAAAGTAGAGGACACGACCGTGAGTGGTGGGGTGGACCATTTCGTATCTTCCTCCTCCTTAACTGTGCTAAGTAATGTTGTTTGTTGCGATATCGATAGTTTCGACAGTTGACCTTGGTATTCAGTCATACTATCGATAATGCTATTGAAACTTTCAACCCGTGACGATACTATCGATAGTGAGAATTAAGCGATACGATTGACCTTTTTTAATGACACGATACTATAGTGTCATTAAAGTCGATACTATCGATACTGTTAATGACTATCGACGCCTATCGATAGTTTTCCTTTAGTAACTATCGAGGTATTTTCGATACTATCGACTGGAATGAAAACGAAACCTTCTAATAGCTTGCAATAGTATCGTAAAATGTTCGACTATCGATAGGGAAAAACTATCGATAGTATCGATACTATTGATCTTTAGCAATACTATTACTTATTTTTATCAATCGATAGGATCGTCACAGGTCGACAGTTTCGATAGACTATCGATTGTATTGCTTATTTTCGAGGTCACGATACTATCGACAGACTATCGCTACCGCAATAACACTAGAACTAACTGCTGATATGTTGTCTGTTATCTGTCAATGTCATTGGCTTTATGGTTATTATCAGTTCGCAATTAAAAAAAACAATGTCACAATCAGATTTTATTTGAAAGGCATTGTGTGTTAAAAAAACACAAAACGCCTTTTTCCAGATCATCTAGCAACTTAGATTAGAGTTTATTGGTATTGAAAAATGAGTGACGTAGATAAGTGGATTGAAATAGCCAAGCGCTGTAAATACCTTCCAGAGGATGATTTGCGGGAACTATGTAACATCGTGTGCGATCTTTTGCTGGAAGAGCCCAATGTCCAGCCGGTGCAGACGCCTGTGACCGTGTGTGGGGACATCCATGGCCAGGTAAATCTTGCTCATTTTGGTGTCCTACTCAGAGTTTAGCCAATATTCTAGACATTTTTTAAAGCGAGGCTCTTGAACCAGAGGCAGTAGTTTGATCCAGAAAGCCCTACCTCAATGGTTAGTACAAATGTAGTGAAGTTGCGCATCAACTTTATCAAGCATATTTTAGTTTAGTACCTAGCCTGTGTCCATTTCAAACTTACTGGTGCACTAATGTAAAATTTCATTGTTCACAGTTCTACGATTTGGAAGAGTTATTCCACATAGGAGGACAAGTTCCACACACAAAATATATTTTCATGGGAGATTATGTTGATCGTGGTTATTATAGTTTAGAAACATTAACTTTGCTCATGGCACTCAAAGCAAGGTATCCAGACAGGTACATACAGTTTTGATATAAATTTATAAGAAAAACTATATGAGTGTGATAGACAATTCCAAAACACAAAAATCATAAAAATTGGTACACCTGTTCTTGAGTTATAAGTGTTCTAACTAACAGGACTTTCTTTTATCTAAATAGATTTTACCTCTGTTCGCACCCTTTCTGAAATAAGTTGGTATTGCTTGAAAATACAAACAAGAATTTATTATGATGCAGAGTTATACTCAAATACAATTTTTACTTCTGTTTGTCTGTAGGCTCACAGCATACTCTGGTGAATGTGTCTAAAACATTTATAGCTACCTTTGCAAACCAAAGTTATCTGAACCCTCAGAACTAATCAAACCATAGTCAGAGGTCTACATAAATACATCAATATAGACCCACACACAAATGTTCGTCATTTCAATGATAGTCCTAAAGTTGAAATTGTGCTTATCACCTCGAGCAATATTGTTAGGCCCTTTATTTATAACGCCAATGGACTGCTAGTATGTTATGCAGACTATTTCTTAACTATCTATTTACAAAGGAACCAGTTATAGCAAAAAAATACAATTAAATTATGCTTTATATCTAAGTAGTTCAATGATCTTAGCTGTTTCACATTTCATAAACATATTCAAAATGTTTGAATAACTTAACTAACTTCTTAAATTTTTCAGAATTGTTTTACTAAGAGGAAATCATGAAACTTGTCAAATAACAAAAGTGTATGGTTTTTATGATGAGTGTCTCAACAAATACGGAAATGCAAATGCATGGAAGGATTGCTGTAGAGTATTTGACCTACTAACAGTTGCAGCTGTAAGTATTATTCCTAGTATAGTACTCTGACATGATCTAGTCACATTTAAAACTGATTAATTTTAACCCGTACCGTGCCACTAGTACAACCGGTTCTTCATAGAGTGCCATACGTTTTCGCGGAACAGCAGTATGGTCGAGAAACACGCAATGTTTATACAGCTTCCTTCATAACAAGAAAATGCCATAGAAGGTTCACTTTGCCCAATCTAATCAATCAAGCAAAATCCCTAATACAAATCGAATCTAGGTCCTCTGGTAAGAATAACTTAGTGCAATTTTGTTTTGTTTCAGTTGATAGATGAATCAGTACTGTGTGTACATGGTGGCCTTTCACCAGAAATTTCCATGTTAGATCAGATCCGTTGTATAGACAGAAATCAACAGATCCCCCACAAAGGTGCTTTCTGTGACCTCTTGTGGTCTGACCCTGCAGATGTAGAGATGTGGTAAGTAAACTGACTTTCTGTAATAGGGTGCAAAGTGCTGTGGGGTTATTCGCCAAACTTCATTGCAAGGAAATTGTGTTCTTGACAGCAAATACTGCTAAGCTATTGGATTGGCCGAGAAGCTTATTATTAAATGTAATAACGACTGACTAGCGATTGAGACGAATTACAGTATCAGGGGGCTGGCTAGTGTTGCACTCAGCAGGACTGAGTTAATTTGCTTTACTGCTCTATTTTACTGATTATGTTATACTAGCTTTCCGCCCGCGGCTTCGGCTTTTCCCGCGTTATCGTTTTTTATTATGGCCAAATTACATAAAATGTTTACAAATTGTAGCCCATTTGTTATTCTGATGTATGGCCATTTGTATTACTGTAAAGTTTCATCCAAATCTGTTCAGTAGTTTTTGCGTGAAAAAGTAACAAACATACATACAAACATCCTCACAAACTTTCGCATTTACAATAGTAGAATAATAAGATTAGTAAGATGTGAATAAATTATTAGAACCAATTATGGAAAAAATAACATTATATATGAAGGTGCAAGCCTATATAACAAAATCCCCAAAAATACTAAAGATGCTAAATCAACGAACGACTATTTTTAAAAAGCTTCAAAAAACTATTTACTTAAAAAAATACGATGTTTAAAAAAACACACCTTTAAAAATACGATTATTCACTTACTTCAATTTCATGTATATCTCTTTACTTACTACTTATTTTATTTATTTATTTATTATTACTTTATTACATACTTCTTCTTCTTCTCGAGTCAATGGCAAATATAATATATTGAATACTTATTTAAGTCATTACCTGAGTTGGTAAGGCTACCTCCAGTCGCACGCAACTAACCTTGCCTTTTTTACGCGTAGCTCTTGTACTGGATTCGGTGGTGGACGGGGATTACCGGATTACCGTGTTAGAACATTATAATGTGTTCTTTCGATTTTTTAACGTCTTTTTAACTCGTCAGTATCTAAATTAGTAGTAAGATAATATTGTACGCTCTCCTACATTAGGTTATTATAATTTATATATTTTTCTCACACAAGTGAATTTATTGTTATTCTTGTGGGTAACAAATAAAAATCTTAAACCAGAATCAATGTTTTTTTACAGGAGTGTAAGCCCTCGAGGAGCCGGCTGGTTGTTTGGCAGTTTTGTTACAGAACTTTTTATGGATTACAATAAATTGACTTTGATTTGCCGTGCACATCAACTTGTTAATGAAGGTAATTTACATCCTTTTGTTTAGTAATTAGTATTACATCCTTTTTAGTAATTAGTAAAATTTTGAACTGTAAGCATACTGTTTAAGTCTGGGACTCAAAGACAAACACTTAAGGTCAGATTAAAACCAAAAAACCATTACAATCCCCTCTTGAAGACCTCCATAGCTCATTCATTCACCTTTTTTTTGCTGAGATTACAATAAAAACATTTCTTTTAGGATACAAATACATGTTTGACAAACGACTAGTGACTGTTTGGTCTGCACCCAACTACTGCTACCGCTGCGGGAATGAGGCCTCTATTCTGGAATTCCAAACAGTCAATGATAGAAATGCAAAGATGTTTCAAGCAGTGCCCGACAGTGAGCGAGAAGTGCCTCCACAACATACCACCCCCTATTTCCTCTAAGTATTAATAAGGAAAAGTGATATTTGAACAAAAACAAAGAGAAAGACGAAGAGTATTCCCAAGTGTATGTAATTAGATGAATATTTTGTATATTAAAATTGTTGCATATTGTATTGGTTTGTTTCAATCCCACAAGTAATAAAAGAAATAGGTTTTGTGATAGTTTAATACAAATCATTAGATGTTTGACCTTTTACAGATTAAAATTATTAATACAGCTTCCATAATAATAAAGTTTCAATCCCTGTTGTAATCAAAAGTGTAATCAAAGTAGGATTGATCAAAACTCTGCACACGAACATAACCATCTTCACCACCAGATGCATAACTTTTACCATCAGGGTGGAACTCTAAACTGTTGATTGGACCGAAGTGACCCTTTACACGTCCAAATTCCTCTTCAAACACCAGGTGGAAGAATCTGGCATCGAATTTACCCTGTCGAGTGGATGTAGTTGTTACCTCCATGGCATCTTGTCCACCACCAAGAACTACATGGTCCAGAATTGGGCTCAAAGCAGCGGAGTTAACTGGACGCTCTGTTTTGTACTCTTTGAGCAATTCCAAAGAGCTAGTGTCAAACAATTTCGCTGTCTGATCCTTGGAAGCAGTGACAAACATGGTGCCATCACGAGACAGCTGCATGTCGTTGACTTGGTGCGTGTGTTCTTTAATGGAATGTAATTTTTTGCCAGTCTGTAACCAAGATACATAATATTCTATATTGTCCAAGAAACTTACAGCTAAGAATTGCATCTAAAACTATGTACATCTGAGAGATTGAACTTACAGGTAGAGGAAACAAGTCAGATGGGCAAGCAAAGGGTGGGGTGGGTAAATTTGAAGTTTACTATAATTTCGTCTATTATCGTCTCGTGTCTATGTTGATTTTTTTTTAGATGGTGCTGGTAAAGAAGTCAATTAACACTGAGCATAGACACAGAAGTCAGACAGCTCGCAATTTTATTTTAACCGGCCAACCGCTTCTGTGTCTCTTTAAACATCAGATTTGAAGGAAGAAATGAAAAAAAAATAGTCTTACTGGCCAATCAATATAAAAGTTTTGACTAGAAAGCAAGATTGATGAGGCCACAAAAAAAAAAAAAATTACACTAGCTGTCTGACAGCGGCTTCGCCCGCGTAGACTGTTTATTTTCCCTTCAAAATATAGCCTAAATTAAAAAAAATGTAGCCTATGTCACTCCAGGGAGTGACATAGGCTACATAGTTATCAGGATAATGTAGCTAGAAGATTTTTTGAATTGGATCAGTAGTTTCGGAGATTACCTATCTCAAACATACAAACTCACAAACGCTTACCTCTTTATAACATTAGTATAGATTGTTTGTTGTGAAATTATATTACAAAACGTTTTGCTACTTTGACGTGTGATAGAAACAATAGAAATAGAAGTAGCGATACAGATGCATAGCATAGCTACTGTAGTGCAACTGTTGGTGGACAGAGATAAAATTCAGATTATGCTCTGCTTACACTTCACAATCACAAGTAGTTGATAGTAATCAAACATACCCTGAGGTCCCACTGGATGAGGTCACCAGCTTCATGGCCAGTGATGATGGTTTCATCAAGGGTGCCCCAAACCATGGAAGTCACTTTGGAGTCTGTTATCTCCCACTTCAGGATTGGAGACTGAGATGAGATGGAGTCATCAATTGTTCTTGTGTCAACAATGAAAACCTGAAAACAAGATAACATGTCTTCAGACATAGTAGACACAATAGATACAGCAATACAATTTACATTGACTGAGGAGGTGTTATATATTGAGCTGCAGCTTATGATTTATTTCTGGATTTCAAAGTTATTTCTGCACATTTGAATAATAATTTTATAAAAAATGAATGTTACAATTTTGATATCTTCCTGAATTACATTAAATAAGTTGATAAAATTTATATTGTTCCGAATTAGACCTGGATTATTTATTAGTCTATATGCATGCATACATCAAATATTTTATACATTATGGCACAACAGGCCCATAAATAACCATATTTCTTTCTAAACAAATCACATTTCCTTTAATAACACAATAAAGTACCTCACAAGGGTGACCCATAGCTTTATCAGTGGTATAGGCAGCTTGGTATGCACTGAAGCTGAAATTGCATGTTCTCACTGAGGAGAGTGTCTTGATGGTGGCAATGTTCTTACCAGTTTCGAGGTCCCATAATCTGCAAAGTGTAAATTGCAGTCTTACTGTTTGTTGCTATAAATTCTGCAGTTTTAATTAAAAGAAGATTTTATACTGTTATCTCTCTGAACTACAATTCATTGTTCTATTTGAGTCACTGTAAAATTAATGGGTATTTAGCATAATCACTGCATTTGCCAAATGCCATTTGGTGATCAGACTGGGGCGGGGATTTTAGAAAAAAAAAAAAAACTTCTAGACCTGGGATTTGGATCCAGGATTTTAATTAGGCCCAATCTTACACCACAGAGGCAGAGTAGTGAGAAGAATTTGTTCAATTATTTATTCAATGTCATGTACAGTTTAATTATAAAAATTATACTAAAAAAAAAAATTATACTATACATTTAATTATACACACACACACACACAACAGTTTAAGGATATGATAGTATATTTTAATTCAAAACAACACATACCTGCACGAGCTGTCACCTCCTCCAGTGATAAGGTTAATGGTCTGCCAGTCAACGTCAAGACACCATACCACACCACCGTGGCCGTTGAACGTTCCCAAACGTTCTCCATTCAGTGACCACCACACATTCGGCTTAGAGTCCTTCGCCGCCGAGAACAACAGGTCCCCTTCGCGGTTGTACTTGATTTGCGTGATTGCACGCTCGTGCCCTTGCAGCATAAGAGGTTTCTACAACGAAAAACAATTTCCACAATGATTTTTGCAATACATAACCAAATAATTAAGCGCTCAGTTTGAGGGTAAATATTAGTAAGTTATTAGAAATGTAAAATTAAAGGCGCTACTCACCATTTTGTGGTTATTTTATAAAAAAACTAGGAATTATTCAACAAATTACAACCAAACTGACATGTGGCTGTCGGCAGGAGTTTTGACAGAAGGTTTTTTTTAAAGCTGTCACTATTTTGAACACAGACTAGACCAACCAAATTGTGCCTGCCTACCCACTCTGTGGTTATTATTTTATCTAGAAAAATACGAATGATCAATAAAATCAATTATTTTGTTGCTGTTTATTTGTTTTTGCATCAGTAATCATCAACCCTTTCTTTCGTCATTATGTGAAATGCCGTTTAGCGCCACCTATCGAGGAGTAGAAAAAGAAACCATAAACTTTTTAGTGTCAAGACGATGAGGTTCCAAAGTTCAAATACAGGTGGCGCTCTTAACGGATATTTGAGTTTTTTATTACCTTCCTACTATTTTGTTATTAAAACCTCAACCATGAGTGTCCCTCACGTAAACGGTACTTACTATAGTTAACTACAGCAACTTGAATGCTACTTTCAGTTCCATTTCTCTAATTGTCATTTACGTTTATTATTAATATTTCTATATTCTTTTTTTTTGACATGTCTTATGTGCTCTGTACAAGCATAAATGAATAAATGAATTTTTTACTTTACTTACTTAATTACTTAAACTAGTTCGGAACATTTTTTTGCTTATAAGCCAAAACTAGGATTTGAATCTGTCTTGAACTGAACTTATTTTTTACTATAAAATTTTCGGACTTGTGGTTGATGGAAAGGAATTTCAAGACATGTCCAATACCACATCATTTGGGTATGAAAACATTTTTTTAATTTTTTTTTCAACTTTTTTAAATACCTTTTACTATTTTAAGAGCCAGTAGTGAATTTTTTATTAATTTTTAAACATTGCGATCTCATGACGTCACAAATTCGCTTAGTGTTCCCACATGTGATATTTCCCCGATTCGTGGTAAATAAATTATTTGGAGAAAATTACTGATTTACTGCACTTACGACTGAAACAGAGCTCGCCATTCATCATGTAGAATCAAACGAAAATGTGAGAAGTAGACTTCAGATACAATTTATTTTGCCAAGTTCTGAAACCAAGCCCTACCAGAATGAGTTGGGAATATAGCGAATGGCTATTTTAAGTCCAACTTACCCTCTGGGCAATGGGCGTAAATTAATAAATAACTTTGTGGAAAAATATTTTTCACCTGGGGGAATTTAAAATGCTACCTGGAAACACCATTAAAACTTTGCAGTAGAATCACCTAGATACAAGTCTCACGTATGATACAGATCGCGTCATTTGATTGGTTGATGGATAGATTATCAATCAATCACGTGAAAGGACGTTTATACGACCCAATGTCAATTTGATTACCGTCAAGAGTCCAATAATAACCATAATGTACTCTTTGCGGACGTTGGCAAACTGGGGTCATTCATTTGTTTTGACCCCAGATTGCCAACGTATTTATTTAAAAATATCCTAGATCCTTTGCTTCTAATAATTTTAATTATGAAAATAAGGTATAAAATACAAATACCTCGAAATGGTTTTCGATTTAGGACATGTTTGATTTTTGTTACCTTACCCAATTTCAAAAAATCAAACTTCATTTCTAAGGTTGCTGCAGACGAGCGCCATTTTGACTGCCTTAGATTGCGACACCTTTCGACAACCGCACTGATAATCGCTGACTCGCGGCTACCGATGGACATCCGGTCGCGAGCAGTCGATGTCGCAGGCACACACTATCGCTCGTCTGCTAGTACCCTTAAGCATTACTTTTATTTCCCAATATATATTTTTGTATTCTGGCTAGTTATCTGTTCGGTTTGGCAATCTTGCTTGGCCATAAGCAAATGAAGATACTGAGTGTGCAGTGCCTTGCTTTTCTTAGTCGCTTAAGGGATAAATGCACCACCAGTAAATCGATCTAATAATCAAACTTTTATCTTCCAATTCACATTCCAATTCACAAAGTTTTTTATCCTACCCTACCTGAAATCTCGTACATTTTACATAGGTATATTGCAAGTCCTAATCAATTCCTTTTTCGTATACTCTTGGGTATAGGAACTTAACTCTGCAAATTGGGGATCAGAAAACAAACGAAGAAAATATTTCACATACATTTTATTTTCTTAAATTATTAACCATTGATTTCCAAGAGTACAACTAAAAAACAAATTAAAGTACAAACACGTTATGCATCGCTAACTAAACACAACTGTAGGTAACTTCTCTTGGCAAACCGTACGCATTCGAATGACTAACAGCCGACGCACCACGAACGAGTCGGCAACCAACGCAGCCTGTGCAAAGTGCACCCTAACTTGGTCGAATATACAGCCTTTAACCCACCGAGAACAGTACTGCAGTCATGAACTATGTGATTTGCTACATGTAAAGAGCCCTAAGGTATCGATAATACTTAAAGTATGCTAGGTCTGAAAGCGACAAGTCTTGATATTGAGCGAACCCAACTAAGTGATCCTAACGAATACAGCACACTCAACCACACGGAACTCGCTGTCTCGCTACCCAAGTGCACTATTGTAGGTAAATTACTATGGTGAAGGCTGACGTTAGGCGCTTCACATACAATACTGTACGCTGTTACGCTCGGTACGCTCCTAAGACAACGTATAACAGCGTATGTGAAGTTTTTAACAGTCAATATTTTAAGAGGTTGTATAAAAGTGAGTAGGTACAAATAAAATATCCAGTCCAATCAAAATGAGAAGCGAAACGTGTTTGTTCGTGTAACAACAAAAAACTGATTACTGTAATCTGAATAAAATATGAAGTATAACTCGTAGTATAGATATCTAATACGTACTTAGAGTTCAATATCCATCTGTGACATGTAATTACATACAACAAACACTCTTCAACATTTCCAAATATATATTCTTTTACGGCTTTACACACGTTTATTTCATAATTATTTTATTACAATGTCTAATGTACACAATTTCAACCCTCTTTTACCCGAAATACATGAAACACTATTTTTATACACAACAAACCTTACGCTATGAATGTGAAAATATTTCGTCACGATATCTTAGATGTAATTTAATTATTCTCTTATGGACTGTAAAGAAACTGTGAAATGCATTAAGTTTTTGTTACACACTTATACGTAATATATTAACATTATAATGTTTAATTACTAATATCAGTCAAAATATTTCCGCAGTATAACCTACTGACCGACGCGCCTTCAAACCGCTTGTGCCTTGTTCCGGTAAGTTAAAAAAATGGGTCTCTTTTATAGCATATCGGCCTAAATGAATACGAAAGTTTGTTACTTATGTTAATATATTATGCTGAAGGTTATTTATTCGGATTACATAGCAGGTTTCCAACTTGAAGTTAGTTTTCCAAAGTGAAGTTAATTTTTGCCAGGTTTTGACACAAGTATGGCCAGGCTGTCAGTCGAGATCGCCAGACCCGAGAGGCCTGCGACCACTATTCTCATAAACAAAACAGCCAGCAGAAGCAAATAGTTCAAAATTCTTTATCATGTTCCACTACAGTCGATTTGTTTCTATAAAGTACAAAAGTTGTATAAATAAGGTTTAAGAGGCGAAAGAAGCCATAACCTGTATTTCAGCGAAATAATTTAGAAGAGCAACGCAAAGCGAGTGGCCACCTACACTTGAACGTAAAATGTTATTTACAAGTTATCAATGTATAGCCTCTGTGGGCTTTCCAAGTACTATTCTAATTAGGTACTCGCCAGTAATGCGCCAATTTCATTGTTTATTACTAACAATACTATCCTTTGTACAACTCCAATAACATCCTTAACACATTTAATCCCATTTGATACATCGCTGTTAGTTTCGCCTTAACGCTAAGCTACTAACAAAATACGTGTCAATATTACTTACACTACCATTTACATAATTAGTAGATGATGCACGATGCACGATTCGCGATTACAGGTAGTTATTTTATCTACGATTTCCGTCATTACAAGTTTAAAAATCTATAAAGGCATCTTTACCTCAGACTTTAGATTTAACACCGTCGTTTTAAAGGTGTTTTTATGAACTAATTATTGATAATTAAGTTAGATAAAATGAATAAATAAATATAGTTATCGAATTGTCACGACGGTCTAGGGACGCGTCGCGGTGGTGAGACCGTTTCCGCGGAGTGCTGCGCCAACACTCCTACACTATCACAATTAACTAATAATTTCCAACATTAACTTAATTTTAACGTACGTAAAGAATAACAAATTATTTGAAAAACTATTTAGGCATTTGATGGCAGTATCGTAACTGGTTGTATTCGAACTAATTACAATTTAAAAAAACATTTAATAATTGCTAACCCTTAACTAATGGTAACACGATGAGGAACGGACGTGTGTCGCTCTTCAGGTAACAGGATTGTCTAACCGTTAAGCCCCATTTTCTCGAATGATTGCAAGGATCCTATGCAGAGGATGGTACTTTTTTGAGACGTCCTCAACATGAGTAACGAAAAAGGGAGGCATTACTTATATTACAACGGTTCCATTGGTGTATATTTTTGCTTATAAGATGTTTAGCCTCTATTTGCTGCTATGTATACAGTGATTTATAACATTAAATTGTGAACTTAAGGTAGCTTCTGTTTGGAATTTAAAATCAGTTGTAAAACCGGTAGAGTTTATATAAGATACAAAACATCGAGTTTTTGAAAGATACAAAACCAAGTGGAGGGTGCAAAGACACTTAGGATTCAATTGAACAATATTTGTTCCCTAAATAAAATTTAAGATTGCTAACGAACACACAGGTTATCTCTATCATAATGTATGTAGACATCGCTCCGACAATGCTAAGGCATACACCGTATTTAACTAAAACCTAAGTCCCTAAAACGAACTTTTTGGTTGTAATTACTTAATCTTAACAAGGCATACGTCGCCTCTTATCCTAGTGGTAACTGTTCACCGTTGATGGAACGTTTATTACATTTTTATTATAATTAACGATTAATACGAGTGTTAACAACGATAACGGCAAATAACTTCAAAAAGTCGAGGCAGTGATCACTGACAGTGTTAAAATCGGAAAAGTCCATTATTACTTAATTATTATTTTAGAGGGTAATGTAACACGATGGTTCATGTAGAGTTTAGTATAACTATTTTTTATGAATATTACTTAAACATACACTGGTAGATGCCTGTTTAATTTGAGTGTTTACTGATAAAGATGACAGTGTCAATGAATATGATATGAAAAGGTTAGTCTCGTTGCTGCTAATTAATGAAAATAGAAATTGTGCAAATAGATTTAAACAAATGCGTGCACAAAAATATGAAAATGTGTTAAACTTCTTTGATTGTTGGTTAGTAAACGAGCATAATTGTTATTTTTAATGAATTAAGTGCCATTGGCCATGGTGGTGTAGCTGAACCTGTTGCTGTTTACATACATAAAAAACTATGAAACTCCTTTGAAGAAGCTGTAGCGCCACTGTACGTAAGCAGCAAGCACATTATGACGAATACGCGACTGATGCTTACAATGATGCCAATACGAAATTACGAATTGAACAGTTTAGAAATATCTTTCAGGACCCCGGTCCTAATGTACTTGTTAAAATGAATTTGTGATTGTAGATGTTCATGTAATGTGATTAATGATCATGTGATGTATAAGTTAGTTGCCAGCAAGCACTTTTAGTTGAGGTCAAAATGCACATTTCTAAACATGTTATGAATGAATCATGATCCTAATTCGATTAAGCGATATATAACGACAGATTGAGCACAGTTTGAACACATCGAAGTAAGCAAAGTATATACCTGAAGCACCCGCACAAAGAACCCCGTCGGCGGTGAAGAAGCAGCGGTGGGCGTATTCGTACAAACATACTAAATAAGAGGAGATCAACAAATGAAAAGACCACTTATCGGTACTTTACATTTGACATCAGTGATTTTATGGAATTAAGAATTAAGTTAAGAATTAACTATTGCTTTTTTCAATTTCATCCAAAAATAGGATATATTTATAAATCAAACATATTTGCTTTGGTTTTGATGATTTAGGCTAGTATTGATAGTTTACGCCGGTAAAATAAAACCTAATTTTAGATCGAGGTAAGTGTTGTTTGCAACAACTGCCACGTAATTTTTAATTCTAAGTAGAATTATTATACTATCCCGTCGATTCAAAGAGTAACTGAATTGGTCTAAAACATAACCGCCCACCGCAAATTCACACCCGTACAAATAAAGGAGACATGGGTAACCAAACGCACTTTATGTCTACGGTTACTTACATCTAGTTAGACCAGAATGAGGAGAAGTGATCCACACAGAAACGTAACATTATGCACGTGTTATGCGAAGTATTGGCAATAAAAATGCATAAGTTGTGACTATAAGAACCGAGCGAGACCACACTAAATCATTAGTGTGTATAAAACAGTAGTTGTATACAAGCAGTCTTGGTAAACACTGAGAGTAGGTACTTAGTGCTAATTACATTATTATGAACGAGTCATATAAAAATTAAATTAAAAATTCTCATAATTACACACCCAGATTTAATATACTGGTTAATCCTAAATATAAAATGCAAACTGAAACAGCAATATTTCATTTACAAGAAACAATTCTGTCTAAAAACAACGTTTTTTATTTTGTATACTACAGTCTATATTTACAGAAATAGTTTTTTTAATAATATATTATGCGATTCTCCGACTGACAAATTTAAATAGTAACATAACTATATATTTATTCTATTTAATGCTAGTTAGTATACACTACCACGTATAAAACACGCATTCAAGTCCCGGTACCTATCGCTAAGTATTTTATAATAAATCAGTCTGTCAATTGGGACGTTTTAATTCCTCTACTAAACAATAAACCAATACACTCGTCTCAACAAAGGTATAATGTACCGCACTCGCACTGTTCCTTCACTGGCGTCCATCGCGCACTGCTGAGCGGACAAATCCGCTGCGGTTCAATTCCGAGTCCGCCGTCGATGCCATCCACTGCCCATTTATTCGCCATCCTCTTCTCAGTCTTCACTAATCGGAGCAAACCCAGAACACGGACGTCTCTAGCTTAGATTACATTTCCCAGTTTTCCGAAACTGCAGTCTCCATCTATCAGTCGATAAGGGGAAAATTTTAGTCGATGTCCAAACTGATTCGCTTCGTACTGTGGATTTACTTCCTTACCGCGTCCAGCAACATGCGTAGCCCCGCGTTCTCGAGTAAGGCTGTTATCGTGGACTCTTCTGCCGAGTAGTAGGAACGTTTGTACGAACTGTTGTGCTGCGGCGTGAACACAGCGTGGTGGGGGGCAGGAGCGGGCCGCGCGTACATCGCAAACTAGACGCCCTGCTGCGCCATATACTATCTGATCTCGGCTGAGTTCAGGACGAAGGGGACGTAGAACATCTTGCTTTCTAGCAGGAGATTCGCAGCAGCTTGGATCTGTAGAGAGAGAATGGGTTATTATCTCTCCAAATAAAATGTAAATATCATTTGCTTCCGATTTTATCCCAAATGGGGGTAGCAAAGGGGGGCAAGCTGACAGTGGCCATGCTGGTTAACAAGTCAAATGCATATGCAGCGGAGAGCGTCATTTCCAAGAAACCCCGAAATTCCGAAGAACAACTCGAGATCGATGAGTTTTTGTTAAAAACTAAGCGACCAGAATGAAGATCTCTCGCCCTCACCCAGAACCATAGGGTGAAGACCTCTTACTACCTCGAGGGTAAAGACGTTAGCGTGTTCTATGTTTATATGTAGTTATATGTTTTTCAATAAAATATTGACCTCAATTAAGATGAAAATCAATAGCAAAGAACAACATTAATTCTGTTAGGAGCCGTTTCTATCTTTTCACTTTACAATGCTCACGATCCTCTAAGGACACGACGAGAGAGCTTTCAGCGCTTTCTAATCGCTAAGCCGGCCGATGTACGACAGTGTAATTCATTTCTAAGCATCGGTTTCACTGATAAGAAATGTCTTGGGCCCTCTCGTGATCGGTTTCGCAACACAAACAACGTTTCTAGAGATAAACAATAATGGAAATGAAAGCGCTTAAAATATCTGCGGCGATTGAAACATTGAACCATTTGGAGAAAGGACATTTTTACTACGTTCTGGTTCTCTGTTGCTTTTCTCGAGATATTATTACTTTTGTGCGTGATTATTAGAATTGAATGGAGAATATTGAAATTTTTATCTGATTTATTCAGTAGGTTTATTTTTCGTTCAAAACAAAAAAATATATACCTATTACATACCTACTCAAACAAAGCATATTCTTAAACTTCACAAATTTATCTAAACTTGGCTCGGTTTTAACTCTGGAGGACGACTATGACTATCCGAATTTTCGTCCGGGTATGTGATCATAAAGCAGCAAGTGTTTTGTTTATGTCATTTGAAGCTGTAACCCATCAAGTGCAACGATAACTAGATTTTTTTTAATAAAGGATGGGAGGCCTTTGCCAAGCATAAATATAATGTAAACAACAGTATAAATACAATGGGCTATTCACTTTGGACTTTCATGGATTAGTTATTTATGATGTCGATAAAAAAATCCAGCTTCTTACCTCAGGTATCCTGGCGAAGAGTTCCTGGAGGCGGCCGGGGTGGTGCGGCGCCGCGTGCTCGAGGTAGCTCCGCAGCACTTGCACGTACCGGTCCTGGATGCTCTCTAGTTCCACCTCTGCAAGAAAAAGTTCACTGTGAATAACCGGACCGGTCAAGAAGAAATGACTGTGGGAGTCAGTCGCAAATTTTGATGCGTCGGCGCCGGTGCTGTAGAGTGTAAAGGAAAAGCATGACGAAGCTTTTAGAAATTAAAATAATAAGTTCAATAGAAAACAAGTTTTGTGTAATAGAGACTTGGGGACATTATCAGCTATCGCAGTTTCAAAAGTTTTACATCGTAGGGATTTTTTTCTCTGATTTGTTCATACGTTGAATAACTGTGGTTACCGTTCAGATTCAATACAACATAATTTTCAAACCTAAGTAGGTAACTCTATCGAAAATGGCGTTCATCACAAAAAATCGGTTTATTTAAGTAGGCAACTAACTGTTAACTTATTCAAATTGATGACATCCTATTCTAGCATGTGGTGTCGAAACAACGTTTGCATGTAATAATAGGCAGTCAACAATGATTCACTTTCCCCACGTGCGTGATTAATACAATGACGATCTATTCATTCAACTACTCGCCCCTAGATGGCGTTGCAAGGCGGCGGTGAACCAATGCCAACGGCGCGCGGTGCGGCGGTGACGTCACGCGCTCAGTAGGTCACTCCGATAGCGGGGCAACGACCGCGGCTAGCCGTTGACCTCCGCTTGAGCGCCGTCCTCACTCGCTATCGCCGTCCCGCTCGCACGCACGCGCTTTTCTATGGTATTGGACGCGCGAACGTTCAGCGAGCTGCTAAAGTGCAGCATCTTTTAAATAGACGTAGAGTTTTTCCTATGAGCCAATGTATTTTTATTACATTATGTTTCTATTAAGCAAGTCGATTAAACAGCACAGCGGATTTTTTAGTAAGCAAATGTTGAATGAAACTATAAAAAGAAGCAAATCTTTATGTAAAGTTCCAAAAGAGTGTATATTACGTAAAATTGATTGCTCCGGAGCTGTACGCAGTCGCGGCGTAATTTGCGTTATTTTCCACTACGCCCGGTGCGCTGCGCAAAAGAGAAAGTTTCTTCCGCGGAGTTCCGCGTTGCGCTTTCCGCTCCGAGAGTGAAATGTTGTCCCGTTACGACTGACGCAACTAACGTCTCATTATTCATCTATGTTCATTGTTTATTTATATACTCGTGCAAACGCATTGTTGTTTTTTGTATCTGTAAATTGAATATCTTGTTTTTTAAAATTAGAGCACAGTTGTATTTGTATTTCTAATCTCACTAATTGAAACATTTAACCGTTAAATTCCACGCCCAATAAGTTTAAATTCCGATTGCTCAATATGTTACATGTGTGTGCGGTTCGCACACATGCGCACCGCGCAGGCGCGGAACGGTTGCGCAAACGCTTTCCATTTCACCCGCGCATAGACTAAAGGATGTATATGTAGATAGGTAGTACGACTAGTAAGTACTTTTCCCTCGGTATTAAGAAGATGGAATAGATTTGTGACCTTGTATAGCAAACAATATTGAGTAAATATATAATAATGATTTGCAATTTTTTCAAGTACCTGTATTAAGATATTTCTTTTATTGAAAAAACACGACTTTATTTGCCATCACTGAAACATTTTTAATAAGTTGCATAACCTATGTTACAAACTGCTCTTTTTGCAATTTCAACAAATACGTATTAATTACCTCAACATTTATGTCACCTAATGTTTACTTACCAATTGGTAAACAAGTACCAAAGTTGGTGTTAAGTTTTACTTTACCTAAAACATGTTTTCCTACTTTATGTTCATGACCTTATTTAGTAGAAGTACTCGTAGATAACGATTGGCTAGAAGTAGATTAGGTATATTCAATAGCAATTGTCGGAAAACTATTACTTATCTTTTGTTTTATAATATTTCATATTATTTATCACTTGGTGAACATTTTTTCCTTAAAGCTCGTCCGTTCTGTGTCGTGTTCTTATGTACCTATCTCAGTGGTTACAGAATGCGGCACGAAGTTAATTAAATGTCCTGTGTCAAGGTGAATTTATCATTGGCATTATGTTTTTGTATGACAATAAGTACTCATAATATCCCACGACGATAGGTAATTTACAACAAGAAAATAAAAATAGCAGTTTCATGTTCATAATTATATTTAAATGCGAATAAACTAACAGAAACTCAAGTCAACGACCGACATTCGAGGTAATTGATTCAGTGTAAGTAGGTTATCTCGGGTGAATTTTATACAAATTTTCTGACACTTTGAATTCCTATTTTTTTTAAATTCAAATTAAGAATAAATCAATTTAGTCTTAATTTTACATACACATCCTACAAGTCTCGTCTATTTAAGGTTAAGTACGAGAATTGGTCACTTTCTATTTTTTATAACTATTAGTAGATCACATTTTCGTTTTTGAAATAGTTCTCATGAACGGTTTGATAATTTGCAACTTTACGTACTTGCAACAAAATCGCGGACAATTTCTAAACGCTGGAGTACTTTCATAGTTTGATAAACAATGTAATAATATGCGTAGGCGCAGTGAAAATTTTCAAACACGGCGTGCGCGCGTGCGGGTGACCCACATAGAGCGATAACGCAGGATGTCATAGTTTCCCTAATACTAGGACGCCAGCGCGAGCGAAACAATGCACTATTTTAGATACTTACACACACATAGTTTTCAAGCTCGGTACAAAAAATAAATATGTAGGACAACTTGCGATAAGACCATTTGACACCAAACTACTGACTTGCATTTTTTTATATTAACATATATTTTTTTAATTTTAGGAAACTTTCAGCATTCAGTTACATGTTTATAGTTTAAGCATTAAAAGTAACATACTGAAAAAAACTATATATCGTGAGATTCGTCAAACATCTTAGCAATTAAACACCAGAGTTCTTTTTGACAAATAGGGCTCTGGGATAGTTATAGAAAATATTCAAAGTTGCAAATTCTAAACAGAATTCCGAGGCCAATTCTGAACAGAATTTTTGTCGAAAAGCTCCCCGAAGTTTCATGAATGAACCCTAATGAACTC
Organism: Udea olivalis; assembly: GCA_947369235.1. Lineage (NCBI taxonomy): Eukaryota > Metazoa > Arthropoda > Insecta > Lepidoptera > Crambidae > Udea > Udea olivalis. The sequence goes on from OX376342.1 coordinate 6,820,067, forward strand.
TACTCCTAAACAAAGCAATGAAAGTGAATGTATGTAAGGTTGTTACATAATTCCTCTCATCCCATCAGTATTCGGCCACTTATTGTAAAGCTATTGAGATTAGTAATAAATCACTTTAGTTCCGCGTTGTGTGATCTATATTAAGATATCAATAAAAATTGAGCGCATAAACAATAAATCAATTTTAATTACTCGAACTTTCATTGCTTTTGGCACCTTGCAACATTATTCAAGAGAAATGAAGAACATTAAAATTCATTAACATTATCAACAGAATACTCGTATCTTGCAAGATATTGTGTTGATAATGATAATGAATGAACAAACTTTACTTTTAACCCTAACAGCGACCAGACTGGGAGACCTTTGCCCAGCAGTTGGACATTATGGGTTAAATAAAAAAATTACTAGAATAAATAAATGCTGATATTGGAAAATTTATTCATAATAACTAAGTGGTTTTGAATATATTTTTAAACTATCTGTACCGTAGTTGTTTGCGGCTTTCATAATTAAAGGGAAAACCTTTCTTTGCGACCAAGGTAATGCATGTGAGAAACAATTTGAAACTCATATTTATTTATGAATGCTAAGCAATTGCTTATTCGTTCAAAATGTCCAATGTCCAAGTGAAATTGTTATCATTGAGTCCGACGTTGCTCCTAATCGATTTCGCAAGACTCCCGCGCACAACTGGGTTACATGTATCATAAATCATAATGTTAAGGAGCAGTTCGTTTAGTACTTGCGTTTGGTCCCCAACGAGATGCGTTTGGTGCTCACTCGTTAAACATGTGCGATTGACGCCTTAATTTGCATGACTGTTCATTGGCCGAGATTTCCTTGACCATTGATTTACTATGATTGAAATAATGATACATTGTAGCTTTGTTTCAGCAATTTTCAAATCTAAGTTAAAAAAAAACTATTTTTGGAGTGCTAAAACAAGTGCCTATCTAAAATCTAAATGTGCCCATAACACGTTAACAGTTGCTACCTTAAACATCACGTACAATATTCATTCTGGTTCTGATGTAAAATGTATCTTTTTGTTGCCACTACAAAAGCTTAAAGCCCACAAGAATGTTTTTGTCATCAAGAATGATCGAAACCCTTCAAAAGTAACGAAACATTAATAGAAAGCATAAAATGGAAGGGCTTAAGCGTTTGACGGTCCAACGCTCCGCTATTAATGAGTCAGGCAACGTCAGTAGCCTAGGTTGCGTAATGGAACTGACCTACATGAACGTGCGACCGATGCACCCCTCTAGCCTATAACTGGATTAGATCCAGCACTACGTTGTTACACTAAAGTAGTAAACGGAGACATCCATATGGAGTGCAACCAATACTTTTAAAGTGCTATAAAATAGCTTTGCTCTTCGCCGTCGTACAACAGGGGGCAAATACCATGTCAACATAAGGATGTTTTTTATAATAAAAAAAATAGTTATAATAACCGTAAATACAGCTCCGTTTTAATTTTTCCACATAATTTGTACAATAAAACGAAAGCGTTTAAAAAAGAGTGAATTTTACAATTTGACTTTTCAAAAATAACACAACTTTTTAAGTAGGCTTTCCAATAATTTATTAAATGGAACTTTTATGCCACAAAATAAAAAGGTCCTTTTTAAGTAGACTATTTTTTTCATTGTTAGTCTGAGCGACAACCTTTAGCATACGTTCTTCATGGTATTCTATTTTAAGGTGAAACAGTTGGCGTTTAATTGATTGGAGTATACAAAAAATATGCAATCCTGCGAGCTGTCAATGTATGTTCGCGTTTCGTTTTTGAACAAACCTTGTATTTAGACTCGTTAGTGTTACCGTGTTCACTGGAAATAGATTTGTGAACCAGTTCTGGACTGATCAGGAAAATGATAAGCCTGTACGGCTCGAGTCGTGTTTCTCTGCTATAAAAGGGGAAAACGAAACGTTTGTTACAGATGCCGGTTTGTCTACATTCTGTTGGAAACGTTAATAAATCAATAATTGATTAAACACCTTATTTGAGAAATCCTTCGGCACATTTACTATTATGTGCAAAATGGCAAATTTCTATTCCAGAGTAGTTATCATTTTAACTGCTTTTTACTTATAAGTAATAGTAAATTGGCTAAGACGCCCACGCTGGTGTTTTGTTTAATGATTTAGTTGTGTTTTAAGTAACTTTCTCTAATTGCAGTCTATCTTTCTAATTGTATTCGCTGAATTGATAATTAATTAGCCTGGAGAAATCAAATATTTACATTCATCGTCGAGGAAATGTTACCATTTCATTATTTACATAGCCTAAATAACGTCGGCCTAATACCCCTTGAAAGGTTATCTACAAGTACTGTCAATTAGAACAGTTTTTAAACTGCCACTGAACTCACTGTTTGCTTGCTTACGTCAATGCATTATTTAAAAAGCTGCTGTTCTCAATTTTGAACATTTGAGGATAATAAAGTGTGCAAGTCATTAACCTTAATAATGGAGTTGATACTGATAAAAGCGGTAATGAAATGATGTAGTTACACGATCTAGTAAATCATCATTATCACTGACTTTAAATCTCTCTAAATACCCAAACTTCCGTATGCCTTTTTTGACTTTTTTTCGCGGTAAAAAGCGTGAAACATGACAGGTACAACAGTTTACACTATTTGATTTATGAGATTCTGCTGTCACGCGCATGCTTCTGGTATGCCAGCTACAGGCATGTGTATTTCGGGCTTAACAATGACAGATCAAGAATAATTTGGAAATACATAGTATGTGGATCAAGTTGACCTTAACTAACAAATATCTTACCTTGGTTTAACAGAATGTAGACCTTAAGACAGACGTACTCCTCCATCCGCAGCTGGATTCGACGGAAGACACACGTGATCTGCGTCATCTTCTCCACGACCAGGCCCACGTCCAGCCTCAGCTGTTCCAGGGTTATGGGCCTGCCCATCAGCGAGGTGAGGCAGTTCTGCAGCGTCCGCAAGTTTGCGTTCACCTGGTGGACAAAATGGAAATGCTTTTAGCATACCCAGGAACGTGAACGATGATGAGCAGACTAGCTCCAAAAACATACTGTCATTAGAGTGGTTTGAAAGAAATCAAAGTATGATAATGTGTGTAATTGCCCTAAAGGTTTTGTTTAAAAACAAAGGTAAGAAGGAAAGGATTTGACTGGAGTCATTTGGCAATTACCATTTGGTATTTTAATTTTATTTTTAATTGTATTCTGATTTTGACGATCATAACGAAAATTCATGTAATTTGACATTTGATGAATTACACTGCTAAAATGGTTTGTATGAAATTAAGAGGATTGTATCACAATGGTTTTAATTATCGACCTTGGTGGCAATTCTGTTATACCAGTCTCTGAACTAAATTAACTTAAAACTCTCTCCTCTTTGAAATAATTGAGTTTACAGTAAAACTGCCAAACGAATTTTTTTTGAAATTCCTATTCGTGATGGTTTTAAATGATCCTCTAACGATGTTTGTATGTGCTGTCACTTACTAGTTTTAATTTTGTTCACAGTTCTGATATTCATGTTAGTTTGGTCATAATTAATTGTGTTAACAAGAAACCCCAATGTAGATTGCTCTCTTTTGTGTATTCGGTAATTTCGCTTTGTGAAAGTTTTTGTAGCGCACCTTTAAGATTCGTTAATTGATCATTCGATTTAATTTACATTTTATTTAATTAACATTATTACATTATTAAACAAACAAAAAAAGTAAGCACAATATGGGTAGAACTTATAATCTGATCATATGAAATGGAAATTTCTGTACTGTTACTGAAGAAAAAAAATACTATATATTTTCATGCAACGGTATGATATTTTTTAACAATACAGTATTTCATGGAAAACAAGTTATGTCGCCCATAGACTGCAGCGTTTACAGGGGTCACCTATAAGGCGATTTTAGAGCTTCCCAAATGTAGCCCGTGAGGACATAGGAAATGTCTTGCCCACTCACATACATGTTTTTAAGTCTTATCTTATCTATTTCCAGAACTATAACTTCGGGATCGTGCGAATGTTACAATATGCTCGATAAATTATCCTCTTATTGGGTGTTGCGTGTCAATAATAATTCATGTGTGCGTCGGACCATTGCCAACTGTCCAGTTAATTTATCTTTCGTCTTATAGACACTTGTGCGCTTAGGAACCTTTATGTAGATATTATTAGAATCACGTCGGGATGTCTTCGGAGGTGACAAATGTTCGCGTTTTCAGAGTATCGGTCATTAATTAGATCTTTGGGTTTAATGGCTTATTCTATTACAATCAGTATGCCTACCATAAGTAACCAATGACAGCGGTTAACGTCCGCGTTGAAGTTTTTGTATGTTACCCACCAAGAAGGCATACTAATGTCTGAAGTCAACTATCGTAGTTTGCGTGTCGGTAATTCATGGTAGACATACTTATTCACTTTTATGATCCTTGATGGTAAAGTAAATAGTCATTTTTTTCCATGTTAATACGTTTCTTTTTAGCAAATAACATTATCTCCAATGGTGTTATCGTTTAAATGAGAGTGTACTTAACAACATCTTACTAATATCATAAATGCCAAAGTTTGTGAGGATGTATGTATATGTATGTATGTTTGTTACTCTTTCACGCAAAAACTATTGAACGGATTTAGATGAAACTTTACAGTAATACAGCTTAGACATCAGAATAACACATGGGCTACAAATTATAAAGATTTTATGTATATTTGCCATGAACTATAACTATAACGCGGGCGAATCCGCGGGTGGAAAGCTAGTATGCAATAAATGCATTAATTGGTTCACTTAATTGATTTCAAAACTACAAGCAGTTTAAAGCGTTCGAATATTTTACGTAATAAAGTACATGTAAGTGAAGGAAATGCTCTAGACAATGAAAATTACTTTCTGCAACTACCGCTATTACGGCACCGCGTTACCTTAGCGCCTTACATAACCCGACCGACGCTTGCGCCGGGTATATTGTGATATTGCAAATGTTGGATGCGTGCACACTTGAACTAGCATTGCAGGGCACTATGAGCAATTTACAATGTAAATGACCCTTACAAGTAGTTATAGACGATTGAATTATTTTAGTAATCAGTAAAAACGTGTACCAAGGAAAAAAAGTTACGGTGATTCGGCTGGATGCGTAAAAAGATGCACGACAAGCGCTGTTTAAGATTTTCGTTTTCTGTTATGACTTTTTCAACTATTAGTAAATGCATAGTAGTAGGTACTACATTACCGGCATTTATCACTTAATTTTCCGTTCTAAGACATTAAAAATTCATTTCCATGCACTAGACGTCTATATGTCTATATTTGACGATATAATGGTTAAGAAGTTGGCTACTACACCAGAGGTCGCGGGTTCGATCCCCGCACAGTACAAACATTTGTGTGCATGAACATGTCTGTTTGTACTGGTCTGGGTGTCTCCTATGTATAATAAGTATGTATTTACAAAAGAAACTGTATTTAAGTATGTTTATCCGTTGTCTAGTATCCCATAACACAAGCTTTAATTAGTTTACTTTGGGGCTAGATGGCGCTGTGTGGAATAATGTCCAGGGATATTTATTTATTATATGCGGCATGTTATAATTTTACGATTCGAATAGTTCAGGCTATGCAGGTAGTCGCGAATGGCGAATGCAGCGACTTTCTCGCGTTGCGCAAGCGATGCAGCTCACGTAACTGCACCGTGTGGGGCGGAAGTCTTAGCGACTGTGACCTGAACCAGCTAGATACACGATCTAGGGCTAGGGCTGTGAGGTTTTCACTTTGCCACAGCTCGGATTCTGATTTTGAAGGAATGATGTAATGTAGAAGAAGTGAAGAGGTTTTTCTTACTGTGAATATCGTGGCTATTTTCATTTTTAGAAGTTTTTCTAGCTGATATTTTGTGAGACAATAAGGTTATTATTTTACCAGAGCATTAAAAAATTTAATTATATTCTGCTTCTTTTTTCAAAAACAATATTTTGAAACTAATCATACCTAAATTAAAACTAAGTAGGAAATAGACTCACCTCTTGCATAAAATCATGCTCATGGTCTGATGAAGGCGGCGCATGCGCGTGCTTCCCGTGCATCGCCTGGTACGCTGCCGTCGTCAGCACTGAGATCTCATGCCACTTCTCCATTAGAAGCTTCGAGTGGATTTCCATCGGAATCTCCATGATGAAAGGCAGCTTCTTCGTCCAAGCGACCATTTTATGCACGATGGAATCGCCAATCTTGCAAAGCTTGTCTCCAATCTCTGAGGTGTCATGGAGCAAGTCAGGTAGGTGTCTCACTGTTGCGATGTCCTCCATTGCGTCGCAGTCTATCAATGCTCTGATCATGTGCATCGCCCTTTCTAGAGGGATGGCGCGATCTCGGGATGATGACACAGCGCTTTCGAGGCGTGCTCTTAAGTGGACCACCTGCAAGCGACACTTTTATCAATGTTGGAAAAAACAATAAAGGATAAAAAAATAATTAAACATTCGGAAAGTATTCTTACCTCGCTGGGGTTGGTTAGTGCAGTCTTAAGTATGGTTCCGTTGACCAAGTGCGATGGCAGCGGGGGCAAGGGATCTTTGGGCTTCTCGGGGGGTGACGCTCGACTCGTCGTCGTCGCCGCCTTGTTTGCCTTCTTGTGCTTCTTATATTTCACCTTGTACAAGTTATAGACAGCACCACTATTCCGTCCTCCAGGCATCCGATCTTCTCGTACCGCTGTTTTAAAAAAGAAAAAGATTATAACATGTGATGAATGTATTTTAAAATGGATTTGCCGTTTGTAATATACGTACCTTGTAATACCATTCCCTGTTCGATACACTTTTTAAACCGGCAATATTGACACCTATTCCGCTGCGCTTTTGTGATTTCACAGCCACCGTCAGCGACACAAGTGTAAACGCGTCGGTTCTGTACAGTCCTTTTAAAGAAACCTTTGCAACCTTCACACGTGATTATGCCGTAATGTAGTCCCGTCGCTTTGTCTTCACAAATCATGCAAATCATTGGTTGTTCGTCCTCATCACGCTCCGCTTCCGGTGCGTAGGCCCTTAGCTCGGGCCTCGGCAGCGCCAACGAGCTCGCGCCCGCCATTGCCGACACGCCAGGCATGCTGCCCGCGGCTGCGCTCAGGTTCAGGGCGTGCAGCTGTTGATGCGCCGGCAGTTGGGACACGTCTCCAGCCCACAATAGCTCCATGTTCAGTGGAGGCCCTCGCGGCCGCCTCAACTCGCCGCCGAGATTCAGTAGCAAACGCGCCGCTGACTCTTCACTGCACGTCGCCGGGTCGGGCGTCGGCGGAGTAGGGGTATGTGACGCGCTAGCTGCAGGCTCACCACTAGAAGTGGCAGCGGGCAGCGTCCAGAACATTGTTCGTACACCACCCGACTCTCCCATTATAACGGCGGGCGCGCCTCTCCATTGCGCCGGTCCTCTCGCTCCGCCTTTGGGTTCGAGTGGTTGCGGTGGGAAGTGTCCGCCTATCAACTCAGGTTTGACACCGTTGAGGCAGGCGGCTGGTGGCCACGGGTTCGGTGAAATGCTCGTGTGCGAGCCAGGTGGCGCCGGAGCGATGGCACGAGGCCTGTATGGCTGGGGAGGTTCTTGTTGCGTTCCTTCTAACTTAACCGATGATAGTTGTGAAGGTGGTATAGAATCGTGTTTATGGGCTGAGGAGTTTTCCGCCTTGATCGAAGCTGGGGTTCCTTCGAACTTGATGACGGAGTAAGGTGGTGCCGATCTGATGACGGTGGGGTGGCAGGCGGAGGAGGGTATCGGCGAGCCGCCGCCGTCAAACACGGGCGGTGGGTGCGGCGGCGTGCTGCACCCCGCCTCGGCCATACGCGGCGACGGCGGGCCCGGGTCCGGCGACGACGTGCTGGTGTCGGCGGCTGACTCGCCTGCGCAAACATACAATACATTTACTAAACGAACACGTGACTAAGCAGAATTCGAAAAAGAACACCACAACTTTTTAGAAATGACAAATAGAAACTAGGTGAAATGTGAATGACCGCGCGGCTTGATCGTAGTTAGAACGCGGGGCGCGGCGCGGGGACGCGACACTGCACTTCCCGACGCCGCCGACTAGATTAGCCGGTTGCGTCACGATGTGAGCGCCGCGACGGCCCCAGCAACACCAAAACGTAAATGTATAAAATAAATAACTTCTTCGTAATAATTAATTTTACCTTACATGTAGCAGGTATTTTGATGTTAAACTTGTTTGTTGATATTTATGAAATTAAAATATTATACGTTTATGCAACTGTACGGAATAGAAATGGAAAATGTAGGAAGCGTGGTTACGGGTCGCTGTGGGCGCGAACGCGAGATGCGGCGCGGCGTGCGAGGAGAAAGTGAAAGCGCGCAAGCGCAGATGCGGCGCCCGGAAGCGCTGCGCCTGCGCCGCACCAACATCACAAAGGGCGCTACGTCACACAACAGTTATGTACTTCAGTACTATTTTATAAATACACAGTAAACTATTAACGACTATTAACACCTAGACGATTTAAAACTGTTTATTTTTGGCCGAAAAAGCTGCTCATTAGTTTGATTATTTTAGTTAAATTCTAGCTTAGTGAGTATTGGACGAGGAAAATTGTTGTTAGAAGCAAAATCACAAATAAATCACAAGCACTTAATTAATTGGAAACTTTACCGACTTTTTATTACTAAATCCATAGGCGTAGTCTTTATTCTCTTACAAGACTCAGCCAGTTTACATCGCAAAACACTGTAGTTAGTCCATTGACATCGGGGTATTAGATTTATTTGTTAATCACAGAATTGTTTGTTGGACCTCGTGAAACATACGATGTGAAGTCGCAACGTTTTTCGGTCGCGAATAATCCGTGACGTCATACGCGATGCGCCGGTGACGATAAAGGGTGGGCGCGAGCGCAAATTTTTGCGCGGTTTTGTTTACGGGATGAAAAGTCGCGAAGAAAGTTTTCCACACCGGCGCGACGGCGGGCGGCGGGCGCGCGCAGTGAGCCCGACCTACCGCACGAGCGGCAGCCGCGCCCCGCTCCCCGCGCAATGCTTCCCGGTCCCTCCCTCCAGCCACTATTAGGTCACTCAGACGGCCGTGCGTGCGAACTGCAACCGCACAATGACTAGTGCAACGCGTGCACCGCTCTCGCTTCGAGGACGATCTCTATTTCACTCCGCGTCCTTTGCCACATCATTGGTGGGGACCGATCTTTCTAGCCGCGTGATGCAATAGAGGTTCTAGGTAGGCTCGGTCGCCGCCTAGATAAATGTCCCGTTTGATTGCTAGCTGTTATGTCGGTTACTAGATAAGTTCTTTGAACGAGGAAAGTTGTGCTGTGCGCCAATTCCGCAGAAGACATGCGCTCACTTATGTCGAATTGAGTGCGGTTGCACAATATTGTTGATTTGAATAGATGTCTTCATTCATTAAGAGATATGTCTGCTAACAAATAGCCATTAGCATAAAAAGGCTCGAGCGCGGTAGACAGACAACAAAGAGGGTTACGTAATGCAATTCTTCTATTTCGGGGCGGGTGATCGCAATCGTTTATTCGATCGTTGCAGGCTCGAAGGTCGGTCGCGGTCACCGACACAGGGAAAATGGGTCACACCCCCTACCCTCACCCCTAAGGCGGCGGGGAACGGCACCGCCACGTGTCGCTATGCCCGGCTATTTATGTATCGTCATATTAATACTGCACTTAAAACATGTTTATGAAATAATGTGAAAGGTGGGGTTGTTTAAAACCCACGTTTCACATTATTTTATCAGGCATCCAAAAATCAGTGAACTTTTAAATGTGATAGTGTGTTTTGGACATGCGCATCGACCTTTGACCTATACAATTAACTATCAGCATAAGCTTTGACGTCATTCATCAGAGATGTAAAGGATCGATAGATGAATGATGTTATAGGTGTGTGCTGTAGGTGTCCTGAATGGGCTTTATCCACTTTCACCAAAATGGTTCGAATGTTGTTGTTCCTAGAAATTCCATTCAGAACACTGATGCTGATATACGTATACGCACTTAAATCAAAATATATGAGCATACGTGTGATTCTAACAAGAGGTCAAAGGGTATACATTGACAGAGCTGATCCTCTTTAAAGTATTTTCATCATGGTCAATTTAATGCTCTCATTCCTAAGAGGTCCCGCCACTCGCCTTCGCGGACAGAAGATATTATAAACGTAGGTAAACAACATTTCTACATTTAATGAATTATGCTAGCAGGTTGTACTGACTATTTCACTTAATATGTACAGAAAGAAACACATTTTCGGTTATTTTGCTTCATTTTGTAAAATATTTTACTACAATCTACCTACAGTTTATCATTAATGAATCAACATTAAGCTCAGTGATATTAGTTTATAAGAATGCTTTGTAAAATAAAAAATGTATTGCCCTTAAACCCCTAAAATGTTAACGTGTTACTTATTTTTTTAATTACTATCAGGATTACGGTGGTTAAAGCTGCAGACTCTTAAATTAAAAGGTTTTTTTTTGTACTACGTCGGTGACAATCAAGCACGCGGAACGCCGGACGGTGAGCGGTTACCGCAGCCTATGGTAGCGTGCACCACCAGGGGCGTCACTCGCACGTTTTCGACCCTCCAAAAACCTTTTTGGACCCCTCTTGAAGAACTGCATGGACTCATTGGGAAGACCTGCCAATTTCTCTCAGAAACATCTCTGAAAACGGACTGTACGAGATCATTGCGGATTCAAAGTGTGAGGATGAACGCTGTCGATGGCAAGTGGTATGGTGATAAAAATTAGCCGTGGGTATCAAACAGTGCTTCAGAACAAAACCCGTTGTACAAGCAGTAGAACACGCATTGGGAAGCGAAGTCTCTCCTCAGACTTAACGGCTCTAAACCGCTCGTCGGTTTGGGTCGTCGACAATCCGGAATACGAGGGTTGTTCAATAAAAAGTAATAATGGCATATAAACTCCTTGAACAACAAAAAAGTAAATCCTGGCAGGTAAAGCCATAACATTTGATAAAATAAAAATTATTGTTTTTCTTTTCTTATTATAAAAATAGAAGTAATTTGTTTTCGTCCTGTCGGAGCGTGGTACGCAAAATGGATAAAATTTAAATTCGCGCCGTTTATAAATATATCCGCTTTAAAATATTGAGCAAGTAAATCTAGACTTGAAAGGAACATTAGGGGTTAATGCTCCTCCCGTATTCTACGGTTGCGCGGTGGTGTGCAGAGTTTATGAGAGTTAGAACTTTACCTAAAGACGACCCGCGCTCGGGACGCCTACGATGGCAGTTACCGAACAAATGATAAAAAAAGTTGAAAAAAATATTTTGCCAGATTGCAGCAGAACTAAAGATTTCGATAGGAAGTATTCATAGTATTATACATGAACATTTGGGCATGAAAAAAGTATCAGCGCGCTGGGTGCCTAGAATGATTACAGATTCTCAAACTAATTTGGAATTGTTACAACAAGATCCTGTCCTGACCGATTTTTGGCTCGCTTCGTAACCATGGATGAAACATAGCTCCACCATTATGATCCTGAAACGAAACCATAGTCCATGACTTAAAAGAGGCCGTCATCTCCAACGCCTAATAGTGATGAATGGGTGATAATGATTGAATACCTCAATCACGGAGCCACTGTTACGGGGCCCTTATACGCAGAACAAATAAAAAAACTGCGTCAGGAAATAGGCAAAAAACTTGCTCAAGTATAACGCCCCATACACAAGTCCCGAGTTGCGATGACTGCTATCCAAGATGCTGGATTTGAATGATGAAACATCCTCCATACTCACCTGATCTTGCGCCTAGTGATTTCCACGTGCCCGCGGTTAAAAGAACAAGTGAGAGGTCACAAATATGGCAATGATGAGGAAGTGATTGCCGCCGTACATGATTTTTTAAGCGATCAAGATGAATGTTTTTCAGAAGGGCATCTTAGGATTAGAAAATCGATATACCACGTGTAAAAACCTCAAAGGTGATTATGTGCTTCATACCCATTATCACTTTTTATTGAACACCCCTTGCATTCCAATTTTGTTAAAAACTAGTCTACTGTTTAAATTTCCTACAATCAATCGAGGAATACATAGGAACGGCGCGAAGCCAATCATTTCTTCACACGCGCCGCTTATCGCGAGACCTTCGATGGCACGGTAAGTTATTACCCACTTGAGGTTTACTATTTTTTGTAATTCAAATCTTTTATCAGCATGCACAAGTTGCATTCAATTCAATGCAAGCGGTTACTATCCGATTACGTTATCAGGTTTACACTACGCGCAAATGTTATGACTACCCAGCTACCATTACTTTTTATGCGAGAATGAATGATTTATTTGACTGGGTGCGGATTATCAAAGGAATTCAATAAGTATGTGATTAATAAACCTTAAATAGTTACTTATAGTCAGTTGCGAGGCTTAAAAAGTAGCTGTGATTCCAAAAATGAAACGAAGTTAATTATTACTATGTATTTCCATTTCTAATCAGATAGTGATCGAGACCAATGAAAATATCTGTTTCTTCCATATACATACGTCAGTTATTTCTTTGCATGTGCTTCATGTCAAAGTCATAACAAGTGTCCATTACGACAGAGTACATGCGAGTACAAGCATGCGAGGGCCGTCCGCGACGTCGTCACGCCGACGACGACGCGACGTCACGGCGGCGTCACCGCACGTAGCTTCGCGTGAACGCTCAACCACCGTCAATACACGAAACCGTTATCTAGATTTATCCTAAACTGAATGATCTGACGAAATTAGATTTTGCCAGTCTATTTTTAGATACTGGTTGCGAAATGCAGGGTGCGTCATGGTGTTCCACGATGTTAACGGTTGCAATGACTTGTCGCGTGTTTTATTTATTCAGGAATCAAGTTTACACTTCTTATAAAGTGTTTTATGCAGTTTAAATTTACAAATAACATTATGGACACTCATTTCTTTACAAAATTGTTTTGTTTCATAAACATGTTTTCGTCTTTTCAAAAATTCAATACAAAACATAGAATCCGAGTTTGTGAAAAGGCTTATTTTTAGATACCGGTTGCGAAATGCAGGGTGCGTCATGGTGTTCCACGATGTTAACGGTTGCAATGACTTGTCGCGTGTTTTATTTGTTCATGAATCAAGATTATACTTATTTTAAATTTTTTTCTGCAATTTAAATTGCAAATAACAATATGGACACTCATTTCTATACCAAATTGATTTGTAAAATAAACAAGTTTTCGCCTTTCCAAAAATTCAATACAAAACATAGAATCAGAGTTTGTGAAAAGGATTTTCATGCTGGCATCTTACAAGTGAAACCGCTGTAAAAACGTCATCTTTCTTTTTTTAAAGCTGCGTCTCCGACACGGTTCACGGTCTCAGCTTTTAGCTAAAGAGGCCCCATTCATCGTAGACTCGCGGCGAGTGCCTCCGGCGCTGCGTTGTGCGACGGTGAATCTTTGTCTCGTGTCATGAGTTATTCATGAGGCCACAATGGTAATAATTACAGCACCGGTATTTATTACTTTCACCTTTCGCGGGTTTACGTAAACTTTCTTTATCAGCGTGACTTCATGCGACGTCATCATTACGTAAATTTCGACGTATTGTCTGACCGGTTTGTGTGGTTGTAAAAATTATTAGAGTCAGTATTTCTAAAAGATCATTTTCTCTGCTAAATTTAGGTAAAAATGTATAAAAATACTTTAAAAACATTGTTGTATCGACAGACATGCAAATGTGCTACAGCAAGTGAAGATCGGAAGAGATGCTTAGAGAGCTATTTTTATGTTTTTCCATTCATTATTAAAGTAAAGTAAAGTAAAGTAAAAAAACATTTATTCATTTAAGCTTGTACAAAGCACTTATGACATGTCAAAAAAAGTATATAGAAATAATAATAATAAACGTAAATAAAATAGTACAATATTAGTACACATCGTGAATATACATAATGTGAATCTACCACCGGTTCGGACGTTGCTTCTTATCGAGAAGACTCCGGCAAGAAACTCGATAGTTACTCTTTTCAACTTTGTTTGTTTTACAAAAAATAAATTCAGAGTACAGTCAATGCGAGTAGAAAAAAGAATTCGCTTCCCTCCCTAAATAGTGCTGACGAATGAAAGCCCTTTCAAGGTAATGCCTACCTACTTATTACGGTTACCGAAACTGTAATATCAATACAGTAATCGCCGGACGCACATCCACGCTAAAGCAGAGGCTGTTCAAACCGGACCTCTTTTCGTGTGTTTTTGTCTGCAAAGTGAAAGTGGTGTTATTTCTCGAAACCAGTTGCTGCTTTCTCACGCCGTGTTATGCTGTGTCTCCGTTGTTATTCAACTTTCGGCAGATGACGGCTATTATCAAACACTAATTTGTTTAAATTTCACGTTTAGAGTTTTATAATGATGGTAAATTTTGCTGGACGCGTTTTTAACGATGTTTTTATCGTCGCAAAATTTAGTTATGATGAATATTAATGCGTTTGGTATGTTAAAACGGTGTTATTATTTAATACATTTTATAGTTTTATTTGTTTCGTTACGTAAAAAAAGGGCTTTGGGCATGACCATGTGTTGCGAGGTATTTATTTACTAGCAAAAATAAACTTTCTAACATTTAGATAGTCGTTTTTTAAACTATCGTCTCTTAATTAGAAATGTAGTAATGTTAATTCAGAATTGGCATTAGTTTATTAGTACTCTGGCCATATGTTCAGATCCTTACAAGAGCTTCTTAATGTTTAAGCTACGGGTCGCGGTCAAGCCTCCAATGAAAATGAAACAAACGACAAGTGACGAGTTCACTGTCGTAGTCGAAAGTGACAGCGGATCGTGAGGCGAGTCGCAATAGATTCGTTATGCGTGTCCGATCGAGTAACTATACTCCATTCATCATAGCATTAGACAGAAGAAAAAGGTTATTTTTAGGGTACACTTTGTGGTAAAATAATATACATTATTACTTTTAAGATTTATGCCAATTTATTAAAATCTACCTATACAGCAACTGTCACACTTATTTGTTATCATTTAAAGTAAAATTAACTTCAGAATATATGAGGCTTTGGCTTAAATAAATTATTTTGTCTTGCATCAAACTATATTGTTGAAAAACCTTAAAGAAGCAGGGGTTTTTATCCGAACATATTTTTACTGTCACTATAACTCTCCCAAATCTAAAATGTTACATAATCCCTTCATACGTTGTGTTGGAAGGGGTTTCAATTTTGCCAGGTTATACTCAGGTATGTATCCGTCATGGCAACGTCAATTGCAAATTTTTATACATTTTAGCACCCCTCCTCCCTATTTCTAATGTTATAATGAATAAATGCAAGTAAGACTTGCTTCTGAAGGCGAGTTAGTACTACCATTAGTTTAGACTTGTAATTTCTTGCATGAACTAATTAACTCTACCTACTTGTTCACCAGCAAAATACATTGCATTGAAGGCAGTTAAAGTTTCTACCATCGCTAAGTAAATACTTGCGTTATCAAGATAACGCCTAAGAAGATAGGCAGTGGTGAAGACTCAAGAAGTTGATGAAGCAATTTTACAAACAACGTCTTAGGCTAATTAGAGCTGACAAAAACCACAAAATATTTATATGAAGTCACGCGTATGGTGGTGTTCTTTCTCAAAGTCAAAATTAAATGATAAAATCTACACTCACCATCGCTGCTGCACCTAGAGTCAACTTTCCGCCTCTTTAGTTTGAGGTCTTGGAACAGACTCATGTTGTCCAGGTCACACGGGCCGCGGCTGAGTGTCATTATTCCTGCGAACAAAACAAAAATACTTCAATACGAGTATGAAGAAAATTTATGAAATACATTTTGCATCCATATCATTTTTGCTCTAATGTCTACAAGGGAGGACATGAGATATTTTGAAAATGATTAAGACATTACAAATAAACAATATATAATTGCCTAACTCTTTTATTACGGTGAGCAAAATAAGTACATTCACAATTTAGAACAACATTACAATCCATTAATCATTTAATTGTTTTTAGAAAAACAATTTGAAATGACTCACGGTAGCCAGGGCTTATCTGTGGTGGTTCTGCGTAATAAGGCCCAGAGACGAACGGATACCCATCGTGCATGCTTCAGAAATAACCTTTTTCTTATAACAATACTTTGATCTTCAATGTCAGTACAGTTCATGGCAATGATCGCGCTACTACGGCCATGCGTGCCGAGCCCCCTGTTTTATTTCATTCTTATGAGATTTTTCATCATACTACGTAGGTGAATTATAGTGCCGATAACACGAGCTTATTCGGAATCGCATTTGGGCATAGCTACGCATCAGGGCGAGTACTTATATGACGTATTTCACGTTAGTAAAATTGCTGATAACGTTCTGATGATAGTATTACCTACGTAATGCTAAACCGTTAATGACGTAACAGTGAGAAACCAGATTATAATGCAATCACCAAGTTGAACCTATGTGAGTGTAACAAATGATTAGCTTTTTGCTATTCCACAGGTGGCCGAATTTGTTATCATCGAAATGAAAGCAACAGTAAATGCAAATTATGATCGCTGTTGGTCGCTGTGTTGTCAAAAATATTAACTGTTTAATTAGCGCAGTTGTAAAATAATAATCTACTAATAGCATTATCAATTCAATGTTTTTGGCTAGCTTGATTATTAACTACTAGAGAGCGTCGTGGCCTAGTGGTTAAGCACTTCAACTCGGATCGCGGATCGTGTAGTCCCGAGTTCAAATCTGGCCAGAACCAAAATCTTTGTGTTTATTGTTTAATTTCCGACTAACTCTCCGGTGATGGAAAACATCGATAAAAAACCAAACAACCCGGATAGCGGCGGAAGGCTCACAACCTACCACGTTGGGTTCTAATACCATCGGTGAAAAGTGGGCTTCTGAGTGTTCCGTTCACCATGACGGCAACAGTCACTGGCCTCTGACTACCCCGTTCGGGATAAAGTCGTGATGGTGTGTTTATGTTTTAATTATTTCACAGTCAGTTTCATTGTCAAACTGATCGTCATCTGAGATAGGTTATTAGTAGTCCTTAAAACACTCTTAGACTGTTCATAGGTCAAAAGCTTTTGAACGTTTCAATTCTTTTTAATGGGTTATTAGCGAAACATGAAAGAGCTAAACGGCTAGTGGTCTTCGGTTGCGAAACACTCGATAACAGAGTAGTAATCTGTTAGCAGATGCGTCTGTCTTCGAGGAAAGTCTTTATGTGGGTTATTATTATTTAAGTGGCCCATTTACCTCAACGGAGTTCTCCGAAGATAAAAATACATTAACTTAGGTCAAAATAAATAAGCAATATTCCCAGACACATTTGACAACTAAAAGACACTCAATACAGTGAAAACCAATGGTGTCGGTTATAATACCTACATTATTAAACGGTTGAGACATCGTCCTCCTATATTTAAATATATATCTTACTGATCACTGTCTTTAGAAGAACCATAGTGAAAAATATTCAATTGCCTGTTGCTTGTGCACGTATTACTTATATGCACGCTTAAATTGTGAATAAAAAACAACGTGTTTTATATTATTATACGAGCTTAAACGATTTGAGATGATTCGCATCAAGTAGCGTGCCATTGTAGTGCGCAGGGAAGGTAAACGTCATTGCCGCATTGTGTAATAGTAATGGGTGAAATAATGTGCTTTCATTATGATTCGTTTCAAAATACCATATTTTTTTATTTAGGGTTTATTATTAATTAGGTTTTATTATTAATTTCTCAAACATAGGCGTAAGCGGTGTAAGAGGTGCCCGTGGCTATGTGACCGCAGCGGATCGGCAAAGATCCGATGTTAAGCAACGCCAGTCAGGTCGGGTTATGGATGGGTGACCATCCCGACCGAAATTAAGTGATGTGTTTTTCGGGCATCTCCGTGATTCGGAAGGCACGTTAAACAGTTGGTCCTGGCTGACGTCGCAAGATATTAGTCGTGAAGCCTACTCGGAGGCCTAAAAAGGCAGCTTGATAACATCTGACGGTAAGGTTTATCACTGGCTTTACATTCACCTCTCCAACAATCCGCACTGAGTTGAAGTATGGCTCGTACCACCCCATAGTTGAAGGGAGGCCTGTGCCCAGCAGTGGGGCGTATAAGGCTGTATTTGTTGTTGTATTTGTACGCGTAAGCCGTCTACCTGCTCTTCCGTCACTAGTTCTGTTTGCCTTCAAGTTGTTCCCATTAGTTACCATTACAGGACTTTTTACAGCACCGCCTATCGGAGAGATTCATATGGCGGATGCTATCGGCTACAGAACAAAATGATACCTGCAAAATTGTCCGTCCTCACTAAACGGATGGAAAAATGACCTCTACTTCATAATGCAGAAAATATATGCAAAAAATTAATTAGCAGACGTTATTATTTCACGTACGCGATTAGATTACACTGTGTACCATTCACACGCCATACAGTGAACCGACACGTCACGAGTTCGATCCGTGACGCGTTTTCGTCATAATGACCGATATAGGTTCATACAAGTTATAATCGCTGGGGTGCTTGAACTTCGGGACTATTTCGTTTAGTGTCGACGATCTACATGTAAACAGATTATTTTAAGGTATATTAGCGAAGTCTCTGACTCATTCATTACACTATAGTGGTGAATAAAGTGGCTTTTTTCGAGGTTCGAAGAGGTCAATAGCATATCAAAGTACCGTCGAGTCGAGTGGAAGGAATACTTCGGGCGAAATCTTATCTAGTGTCAATTCACGGGTCCATTTATCGCGTTTTGGCTTTTAGATACATAGCTTGATAACGATCCTAATACTCATTTAATCCTGATCCTGAAGCCTTTGTATGAGACAAAAATACTCCCGAGGTATCGCTGCCTGTCGTAGAAGGCGACTACAAGAGTACTACTTCTGAGTGCACGCAATGTTACGATCGCGAGCAGGAAGATTACACGTGTTTCTTGACTTTGTGGTCTGTGTCGCCATACTTCACGAGTTGCTGGGAGAAGTCATCACTTCCCCCAGGGTTGGCTGCTTGGGGCCCTGAACTCCTGGCTAGCGTCCTGTCAGTTGCAGCCTTTGGTTTAGGCTTTGGATTAACACCCCATACCCCAGTTGCCCGAACCCAGGGCTCTGGGCAAGCATACTCGTGCATCGCTTACCAATGCAAACTTATGTGTCATATTGTATCAAAAACCAATAAAAAACTTGAAGTTTTATAACTCACAAACTACGTATTAATTTGCGTCATAAAGTATTTATGACTGCATTTTAAATTTAACAGTCACTAAAAGTAGTTACGTAAAGAAAATGCGTGACATTGACGCAGGTTTTGGTTAAATGCATCATGTAACATTTTTATGCAGTTACTGGTAACCGCTAGGCGCTGATAAGAACTCCAATCATTACCACGTCAGACCAAAAGGTTACGCGTACGGTTTCGATACTCTACGAGTTATTTGTATTCATTCATGAATACGTCATTTTATACACTTATGTTCACGTTTTGAGTTAATTTGTTTCAAATATGTAAATTGGTTGAATAATCATTTATCTTTCGTTGATAATTAGGTGGTTTTTGACTTCCACCTCTTTGAAAAATAACTCTCATAGTCATTTAGAATATAAAAACATAGTAACAGCAGTTTTCTGTGTAAAAACCTACGAAAATACTTCGACCGCGCGCCAAACAAAGCACCAATCACACATTCTGTTTTGTCAACAAAGATAAACGAACTCTAAGAGTGTCTAAAATAAACTGGACTGAGTCAAAGACCTTGATAATGGCGTTTACATTGAGCCAATAAACGATTCGCGACACACGTCTCCGGAGTATTTCGAGCCGCGAGGTCTAACATACTTCCTCGATATGCAATATCAATTTAAGTGGATAGGTACTTACAGATTCGTATTAACGCTAAACGTTTAAAATTAAAAGATACAACATGAAGGAAGTAATTCAATTGATGATGTTTTACAGGATTATACAACGATTAGCAAAATGAAAATTTCAATGGAATATTCAGCTGGATTCTCTAGTGCTTTGGGGAAATTGCCAGGGTCGGGTTAAAGTGATTATGCGGAATACGGACAATCACCAATCATCAGCAAGCGTGGTTATTAAAACCTTTCGGGAAATTATAATTTAACTGAATTATTTACCCTAATATCATATGCTGTTCTAAAAAGGGACTTCAAGTTCAAACTCAAGGTCGGTAAAATAATACAGCATATTACCATGTATCTGTTACCATTTTTCTAAAGCTACCTTTTAGGGGCCTTGGCTGCAATCCAAGTGAAAACGTGAACTTGGTTTACCTGATTATGTATTCAAAAAGAATCCACACCTACACTCGTCCAACCTCCTATTGTTAGAATGCATACAGTCAAGAGAAACATTATAATCGTACTTCTTACTAATCTTATCTTACTATCTTGCTTCTTACTAATATTATAAATGCGAAAGTTTGTGAGTATGTATGTATGTGTGTATGTTTGTTACTCTTTCACGCAAAAACTACTGAACGGATTTAGATGAAACTTTACAGTAATACAGCTGAGACATCAGAATAACACATAGGCTACAATTTATGAAGATTTTATGTAATTTGGCCATAATATATAACGATAAGTTCACGCGGGCGAAGCCGCGGGTGGAAAGCTAGTACTTTAAAAATAAAGAAATTATACTAATTGACTAAAATTTTCGTTCTTTGTTGGTATGAACCAAATAAAATGTTTGACAGCGCTTCCATGTTTAATTAAATGAAACAACATTTCGCCATTCAGGATACTCGTGATCACGATTGTTGAACTCTGCGTTAGTGTAGGCAAGCAAATAAAGCACCGAAAATTTCGTGACATTACGAGTCACATTCAAAAAAGGAACTTGCCTTGTGTGTTCAACAAGAAGTCCGGCCGCAGACGTAAAAAACATCCAAACACTTTTTCGTAGTAGGCCCCAAGCCGTCGTAGTCTTTCGTAGTTTCCTAAGCCCGGTTAGAGCATACCACGTATGTTCTACTAACAGCCAGTAAAAAGGTTTTAACCAGTCTTACTGACAAGTAAAGGGACAAAAGCTCTTACAGGTTTGTAGATGACTGCGCGGAAGTGTTACTATGACACATAACTGGTTCGGCCAGGGCCGTCCGCAGGTCACTAACGTAGTGCGGGTAAAATCCACTCATGAAATAGGCTCAAATTTGTGAACAATGATTATTCGTTTCTACCTGTTTTTGATATGGATCAACGTGATGACTTGATTTTAATCTTAATAGTCTTTGTCCAGCATTGGGAAAAGCTAAAGGTGCAGGATCTATAAGTTACTTCGGTTTCGTTCTAGCTCACTAATGAGAGTGGATTTATCCAAATATCTACTTTAATGGTTTAGTGTCAACTTGCTTAATTAGCCGGTTTTATGGGTATATAATAAGAGTATTGATGTATTATTTATTTATTTATTAGTTTGTACACAAATTACAGTTTTTTTACATAGAAAAATAAGGATAGCCAAAGTACAGGTGAGCTTATCTCTAAAGAGAGATTTCTTCCAGCAGACCACGGTGCAAGGAAAAATATAAAAGAAACAGTGATGGATAGACAAAACTGTGTACAAACATTTTAAAGGTCAAGTTCCTTGAGTTTTAAAATTTAAAAAAAATCCTATCTATTCAGATAAATAGTAAACAAGAATCGTTAATATAGGTCCTTTTAAGCTCTAAGAATGCTCTTGATTATAAACGACTTATCTCTGACTTGTAATGAACTCGTTCGAGCACATAGTAGACAGACGGTCGTTGGCTGCACCGAATTGGGTAGTCAGCCTCGGTGTGACACTGACATTGCCCGGAACCACCTTCTACACTGCATGCATGTGTAATATTACCAGTTAAAGGAAGTATTGCTCATAAATATTAGTTTACACAGCTTCATGTATTGTAATTAGTATCTTTTATTTTCGGTTAAAACCTTCTTTTAAAACTTAACTTATTTTCAACACTTCTTGTGTTGAAAATATATCGGTGATAAGCAAAATTAAGCAGTCATTTACATTGTTTTGTAAGAAAATACTAAACAAGTCGAGATAGTTAGATCATTGAATTACAAGGTAGACATGAGTTTGAGTTTGGTAATATTTGTAAAACTCTCTTTAATTTTAATTTTGAACAACTACGAGTATTTTGAATAGTTTGAAAGATTATTAGTAGGTAAGTAACATGTTGTGGTTGCTGATATTTGTGAGTACTCTTATAGGCTTTGATTAATTTAGGCAGATAAAATTGTGACATTGATATTACCGGAACTTCCTACCGACAGGCGTGTGGTATGTAATATGTCTACACGGGTGTGTTGGGTTTAAAGCCATTAATTACAACTATTTTATACTATCAAATTTTCCCTTTCCATGGTGCAGACCACATTTTGTTTGTATATATTTAGTTTGTATTATAAATATCCTTTTTTGTCCTTGTTACCTTAAACGTATAACAATAAAGTTCTTCTGGGTTAAGTTAATCGATATTAACCATCAAATGTAAAGGGTTTAGTATCAAGACTGTGTGGCTCTTTACATTTTTGTTTGCAGAAGATTTTATGTACATGTGTTTAATTTTGAATAGATGCCCAACTTCGCAAACGACCTCGATGCAACACTGACATTGTCTGACACCTACTTCCTGCACTGCGACCAGTTCACGTGTACCGCGGCTGGTTAAGTCTTCGACAGGATCAAGTTCATTTCTAATGAGTCGTTTTATATTTGCATTTTGAGATAGCGCAACGATTCAAATACCACCGCGTTACTATCGATCATGAAGAATAGTTTTGTAACATAAACACTATAATCGAAGAAATTAAATTGTATATAAAATGATTGAATAATCTACAAATTGGTATTACATATTTCAAGAGATCGCGATGTTGTTCTGTATGACAGCCTGGGATTTTAAAACGACTCAAGTTTACCTGCTAAGTAAAAGATTTCAACGCAGGCACATGTTATTCGTACTTGCAGCTCCTAAAAAAGCAATCGAAGGAGATTTATGAAAAATTCCGTATCTGTGACAGTTTGATCGCGGCGACAGATGTAGGATAGCAACCTTAATCAGGTATATGCGAATTCAAGGCATGGGACATCCTATACTGATTTACCATTATGCCTACGATGCCTACTAAGACTTTCTTAAATTTTCACAAATAATAATGAGTCTTCTTTAAATTATTGTTAACGTTAAAAACAAATACAAAGGATATGTTGACCTTTTGCCTACGGAAGTTTCCTTCGCTTAGTCCTCTCTGACGGCCTTTGTTATCTTCAGTCATATGCGTTTGAACACAATATGCGTATTTATTATTCTTATTTGAAACATGTTCTTTCGTTGAACAGCTGGGGCTAGAGTTGTGATCAATTCGTCGTCATTGGATTTCAGTTGAATTTTAATAATTATTAAAAA
Organism: Udea olivalis; assembly: GCA_947369235.1. NCBI lineage: Eukaryota > Metazoa > Arthropoda > Insecta > Lepidoptera > Crambidae > Udea > Udea olivalis. Next base: position 6,843,531 of record OX376342.1, read on the forward strand.
AGCGAAAATGATAGTACTGAAAGGGAAAAAACCATTTATTGACCTAATACTCGTAAGTAAAAAAACACAATTAGAAGATAAAATTAACAATAAAAGAACAAAGAGAAAAAGGATTATATTTAAATTGAAGCAGACCAATCAAGCCCCCCTGCCTGAGCATGGGTCGCTGCAGTACGACACCGCAAATAAAGACGCATTCAGGCAGAAAAGTTTCAAAAAGTGTTAAGCTGAAATGTTGGTACTACATGCCTGAACCTTAACAAATTCGAATCCTCACGACTTGCTCCATGCTCCGCGGCCCTGGCGCCGAGGCCTCGCGTCGCGCCTTGACATTCGCGGAGCGTGCGCACCGCTAAAACGTTCCATTTTTAAAACACACTTCCGATCTAACTACTTCCTATTTTGATCTCGTCTCGCTGTATTGATTTCGACACGAGATCTAATCCACGATTAGCGGCTGTCGACTGATCGAGCTGTTTTGTTTGCGTCGTTTAACTTCCGCGTCTTAACATTGTTTCGCGTATTGCTCGAATATAAAAATCTGTACGAATAACGAGCCGACTTTGTTCATTTGAAATGTTACAGAGCAATAATAACAAGGCTGAGCAAAAAGTCTAGAAAGGCTATTGAGTGAAAAGTCTAAAAAGGCAGTAGTACCCAAACAAACCAAAAACAAAAAAATACAATTGATTTGCTGTCGTATGACACGTAAATCATAATTTGTGATGATAATACGTCTCTAGGAATTCAGACTCTCAAAAGTTTGTCATTCTATTCATTCACTGAAAAATATTGCCAAAGCCTACGACTTAAAAAGGTCAATCAAGGACACTAATCTTCTTAACTGAACCCTTGAGGATTAACTGGCAGGATTAACCATATAGAACAAATTCCGATTTAAGCCTGATGATCACCGATTCTGGTAATCGTTCCATATTATTGAATTCAAAGTAATCAGAAGACCGATTTTTTAAATTGTCTACCAAAAATATAAATATTTTGCCTTGAACATAGTTAACAACGGCCTTAAAAGTTGTCAGTTACACGCGTTCTCAGTTTTCAAGTAAATGGGGTAATTTCATTCGAGCTGCGTGCTTACAGGCGCATAATTACCTTACTTAGATATTCAAAACTAGCAACAATGTATTTTCTAATAGACGGCTCACGCCTATTATCATTTAACTAGACACCGACATCCTCCCACTACAATGCTTTGAAAGGAAGCAGCGACATTGGTACCTTTTCGCTTTCACCATATTGGAAAGTAAGCGTAAAAAACGTATTTCGGCAACGCCATAATGGCGGGAGTTCATCGACCTTACAGTCATAGACTATGTACCAAACTATAGACAAAGGGCGTGCATGTTATAAGGCAGAGTTTAGGATATATAACACTTTTTAGAACATTTCAACGGGGTCAATTTTGCAACCAAAATAATATTCACAAAATTTACTGCGTTAGGAGAAAATGAATAATAATAAAAAGTAAACCTATCAATGTATTTTGTGCGGGCTTTGTGTATGATCTGTAAACCAATTTCCTGCATAACTTTTAAACAAAATATACCTACTATAGAACAGGGGCCGTATCACCATCTCTCATAGCTAGTCAAGTTAATTATAAATTCTGGTCTAGAAATGAAAATGAAAGATCATGTTAGGAAATCGCTCTCTACGCTCAGTTAAGGAACTTTACTTGACTGGCTATAAGAGATGGTAATACGGCCCCAGGTCACTGAACGGGTCAATAGCCACAAGACGTACTAGTGTGTATAATAACCCTTTGACTTTTAATATTGAAGTGGCTTATTTTTAGTAGCACGAAGTAGATATTTTATTCTCACAAACACATGGCGAATATTCCCCTGTAAAGCCCTTTACACGACCTGGCCTAACAGCTTGACTGCGGGTTAGGTTCATGCAAACCAGCCTTACAAAAGTAAAAGTTAGTGCGGCCACAGCTAGAGTAGAATGGTTATGCAGTCACGATCTTGATTCACGAGATGATTTCCGAATGTCACGGTTAACGGACGCGTTTCGCAACGTTATGTCGTTTTCGTTTCGCATTGTCTTTTAACCAATTCCACGAATCTTAAACAGGCAATCCACCCTTACTTCGATTGATGCAAAACAACGAAATTTTCAATACAATCTGCTGAATTTAAATATGAATCCAACCTTCAGGAAATAATCTGTGATTGGCTCTACATAGCCTCAAAATCTATTGTGTTTAACTTTTTAGTATTGATGTATTACTTGCTAACTTTGATTAATAATATTTAAGCATACGATATGATAGAAGTAGCCGGATACCAGTTGATGTAAGCCAGTCACTCTGGAAATCTATCCTGAAGAATAAGCTTAGCACTGGACTCTTGGCGGGTGCTCATGATGATAATTTAGACAATCCAGACAGATATGCTAAACAATAAATATGCTGAAGATCTAAATATGAATGGTTTTTGATGTGCTAGTGATATGTATTAATTTAGTGAATGGATTTTACTTCTACTGTATATTAAGTACCAGGCGAGGACTTCTAGAAGTAAAATACATGTCCTAACTAAATTAGTACATATTAGTACCAATTCGAAAACCATCCATAATTAGATTTTTCATGTTGTAGTCGTTTGTTTGTGTTTGATTTGGTAATGTTTGTCTTAAACATAGAGGTTATTTTATAGAAATTTAGTTAATGTATTGGAAATACTCAGATACAAAGCTAAACATATTATATAACTCACACGATGTGCATATCGGCTTTTGTCGAATTTAAAGTCGAATACTTTTGAAACGTTTTGAAAATTTATAAACAGAAAACTAACTTTACATCGCGGCCGTAGCGAGCCGTAGCAACGTGCTACGTGCTAGCACCCGAGGCTACGAAAGAATTCATCTTCATGCGCAGGGATGTTTCAGTAAAAAACAGTACAGTTAAAATAAAATTAGCCTAATATGTTATTAGTTCATCTAGTTAATTTAGATTATTAAAACATTGCTTTTGTGTTAATGAGAAGTATAATTAACTGATAACTTCTGATAATTATTATAACTAGGCGTTACGAAGTTCATCTCGATGCCAATTAATTGATGTATATTTATTAGATTAGATACGTGGCTAATTCAATACAAAAAGTTGTTTCTTTTTGTTTGTGTTTTTTTTTTTATGTAGAGTTTAAATACATGTTTGGTATTTACCCATTGTGGAGGTCATATTCTGCAGTTGAAGAGCGTGCGCGGAGGCGTCGTACGCCTCGGGCCCCAGCTTGTCGCCGGCCGACAGCTTGTCTACAGCCGCACACTGCACATCACACGAATGTTCCACCGTGTTCCAGGTACACCGATCACTTTTTTAATTTACGTCTCCGATAATTTTTCGAAACACAAACTCTCAGCATAGTTTTGTACGCAAGCACTTGACATCACCTTCAGCATTCAGAGTCCGGCGCACTTCCTGCGGAATGAGTACGTGAGTGAGTTGCGCGCGCTTCGCAGTCGAGTCGCGGGTGTCTGCGCGCGATCCGAACCTCTAGATTCGGCAAAATCACGATAACGACTGCGCGCAAATGTCGTCATGTCGAAATTCGAAACACTTTCACCTAAATATTCCGCCTCCGTTTCGGCAGACGCGGGCGTCGCTCTCGGCGCTCACGCACACACCGCTGACTTCGTCAGTTCTCAATTACGTACGCTGTAAAAATTGCGTCAGTGTTTTTCGTAGCCGACCTTACGATCGGCGAGTACACCGCCGAAATATAGTTATCTCTCTCTGTTACTCATTCACCGTTACGCGGGATGTTTTTTTGTTTCGTTTTTTTATCTGCCAGTTCGGTTCGAGGACACGCGTGTGAGTGTGCGGATTTCGATAGTGGGTTCGTTGAACTGCCGAAAGGGATTTCGTTAGTAGTCAGTGGTGATGTTTCAGTGCTAGGATGGTTGCAGTAATAGCAATGGGTGTAGTTAGCGCAGCGTAGCGTGTGTGGTCTAACGGCGAGGCTCGTCGCCAACGCATAAGTAGGTCAGTTGAGCGCGCACGCGCAGTTCTTCATGACCGCACAATGACCGTTTTACACTCGTGCCCGCATGCTCCTCATTTCGAAGAGTTAATTTCTTACATCACTAATCAAGAACGTGATTTTATGACGGAACTGTTATTGCGTCAATGTTTTAAAACCTCAATCAACTATTTAGTCCAAAAATATCAGATTTTGCTTAAGATCTGGTAAAATATTACTGCAAGTTCATAATAATTCAAAACTCACAGAGACTTAATGTATGGTATATAAAAGTAGCACAAACAGTTACTAGATACGAGCGCAAAGAGTACTTTCCGGCACAGTTTAATCTATAACAAGGTATTTCAACTTTTTCAACATAAAGGGTTGATTGAATTTGAGTCCCTAATGACAAATCGTAATCCAGATTAGGCGTGTTTTTGTTGCAAAGGTTAACCGGACGACGGCACAGTTCGGTGTTGGATTACATTGAACGGAGTTCATTCGCACTAGCCTATTCATGAGTATATATATATATATATATACGACCGACTTGGTGTAATGGTTAAGAAGTTGGCTACTACACCAGAGGTCGCGGGTTCGATCCCCGCACAGTACAAACATTTGTGTGCATGAACATGTCTGTTTGTACTGGTCTGGGTGTCTCCTATGTATAATAAGTATGTATTTACAAAAGAAAAATGTATTTAAGTATGTTTATCCGTTGTCTAGTATCCCATAACACAAGCTTTAATTAGCTTACTTTGGGGCTAGATGGCGCTGTGTGGAATAATGTCCAGGGATATTTATTTATTTATTTATTTATCTAGATTATGCCTATGATTCATTGTCCGGACAGGAGCTACCGCTACTCTATTAAGACTTTCACAAATCACAATTTGGATAAGTCGTTTGCAATCGGAAATTTCGCGATAACAATGAACTTTCTTTTGCGAATTTCACTTTTTATAATTCCATGACATTTACAATCGTATTCTCACTAAACTAGGTAATAGAGATACTCGTATTAAACCTATTATTCATTTCATTGTTCTCAGATCCTATTTTATTAATTGTCTATTAAGCAAATGGCCTTCACAGTAGCCATGATTGAATACCAGTCAATAAACCTCTAAGCAAATCATTGGCATTGGTTTCATTTACAAGTATTCCACTAAACATCTTCAATTAGGACGCATAACGAGGGGCAGTCACCGCGGCGCGCGCGCACAGGCGCGGTCAGGTAGCGCGGTATATTTAGCAGGACCGATCAGAACTGGGTTAACTATTCTCCTGAACAACACGGCCACTCGAAATATTGACGCAACCGCCTGTCTATGGATAGCCTGAAGAATAGGTGAAAGCGAGACGAACCTCAAAACCCAGTTTGGCAAGAAAAAACAGGAAGTCCATACAATATTTGATACACATTATTCTTGGAACAAAATCGCCATTTTTCTGGAACGCCGACCAGACCAGGTGGTACGTGCATTAATAATACATTTCAGTGCTCCTTTGTTTGCAGCTCATGACACAATTTTTGATGACGCAGCAACTAGATATGGCGAAATACGATGCTTTGTTATTTTTGCCAAAAATTGGTGTCATATTATCTGATTGTCTACTTTGTTTCATAAAAATGTTGACAACAATAACTAAAAATGATGGTTTCACATTTCATGTATTTAAAGATAGCCAGGTGGTTACAATATAAACTTCTACTAGTCAAATCTACCGAATAATCACAGGGTAATCAATATAAACAAGTAAAAAGGTTTTTAAAAGTGGCAATTGGTAAGTAAGTAATAAGTTTTACGAGCCGTACGAGCCATTATTATTATGTAGATATTACTTATAGGCTCAACAAGTGGTTGTCGTTCTACTAAGAGCACCCACCATTTCTTGTATCAGTAATTTGACGAAGCTCTTAGAGCTAAGAGGTTGTAATAATATTCATTATAAAAAGGTGTTAGAGACTTTACAATTTTGAGATTTAATTCATGCAGTGAGTAAAAATCCGGACACAACTGATACCAATGGTTTCATGTGACAAGTTAGGACTTAGAACAATGACTCAATTCTCAATGTTTTATGCATTGAGCTTCTAAATCTCCAGTTTCGATTGCCAATGCAAAATGGTTTAAGTGCGGTAATTTCCTAACAAGTAATTTCCCATAATCTGGTCCAAACAGAACTGTGTTGTGTCGTTGCTTTGAACGGACAGCCAGTGCCTACGAGCATCTACACAAAACATTTCGCAACATATTGTGAGCGCACTCAAGTTCGGCGACAGTTCCCATAGCTGGACAGTTTATCTGTTGACAATTGAGGCATATCGAAAACATTTTATTGTGCAGATAAAGCTGATGTGTTTCACACGCTCAAGCTGGATGATTCTGACCGAGTTGAACGACCTACCTTACGCGACATCCGATAATCTGACATAACTCATCAAACTTGCAAAGCAACGCGTCCATTGTTCGATAACGCGGTAATCAGAGATTACTCATTTTGATGATCATTATTGATTTTTATAAATAAATATCAATTAGTTACGAAAGAATTTCATGAATATTTCAAACCGGATGTAGGTGTGGCCGAAAACTTGTACTCCCGTTGCGCACTGACACATTTTAAGCTAGTCAATTTTAAAAGAGTATATATTAAGAAAGAGATCAATGTTAAAAAATACTATTGTTTTTGTTACATTTTATAATAAAAATGCTTTCTCTCTTAAATCACTGTGCAAAAAGTATTTTCAGCCTACAAAACGTCGCAAAATTTGAAAACATCGGCCAGAGAAAGTACTTACCAAGTAGAAATTCGGCGGCATTTTTCAGTCACGACCTTTGCGCTTTCGCTTTAAATACATTGCGGTGTTTCTTGTTTGCTTCTGTATTCTATATTCAATCTTGGGATATTTATTAAAATTATGTATTAAAATACACGTTTTGGTCTGTAGGAATAAAGTTTGAGACGGATACTTTACTGCTTTGAATATTTTTTTATGCAAACTAGTACATATTATTTCTTATTTTCATGAGATTGTGCGCTGCACACATGACTTTAGTAGACAAGAAGGAATCTGCACGACATTGAACAAATTGATATGAAAATGCCACGTCTGAGTATCTGATCTGACAGCATCTACATAACCGCTGTCTTATATAAATTAAAATTACCCTTTTCTAATTTCAATCAGAATATTGAATTGCTGGTTCTTACAATGGCAGGAGGATGAAGGTTGTGGGTTCGATTCCCGCTCAGGACATTCATATGACGAACATTTTTGTTTGTTCGGGGTCTGGGTGTTATAATCTTTTTAATTATTTATTAAGATAGTACAAGTATCATAGCACAAGCTCTGCTTAATTTAGGATGAGATGATCTGGTAAGGTGTCTCAGAGTGCCGAGTGCGAGTTGCAGTGAGGAAAGTGAATGACTTCACCATCGCGTTTTGCGAGCACGTTAATGTCAATTAGTATGGAATCGAGTCAGCGTCATCTAGCGGCGAATACGCGCAACATTAAGGCCGCTAGATGGCGCTCATTCGATACCATACAAATTCGCGTTTTTTTTCTCGCAAACGCGATGGTGAAGTTATTCACTTCTCTCACTGCAACTCGCACTCAGCACTCTGATATTTATTATTACTAGACAGTTGTGCTGTTAAAATGAGATATGAAAATTCCGTATCATCAACAGACTGCCTGTAGCCAAGGGGTGACCGATTAGACGCTCTGACGTACCATCCCGATATCAATTTGTTTACCGCCGCGTAAATTCCTTTTTGTCGCATCATCACGCGGCTGTTGCCAGAGCCAAATCACCGATAAACGTGTGAATGACCTTTTGCTGGCAAACAGCTGAACTCGAAGTAATTGCTGAGTCTAAAAGGGGCCTTACACATTGCGACTTTTTGCAGCGATACAAACGCGCGTTTGACTGTCACGCGACTGCATCACGTCTGTAGCGCTGCTTTTTGTGTGTAAAGGTAGATGTCTTGCGACTGTATCGTATATATAGTGTATATAGTTGACCAATCATGTGTTGTGACGATTCCTGAATTCGTCACAGGGTCGAGGTAAAATGCAATGACTTTAAAACTGCTAAGGTGTATTTGTGTTCTTGAAGTAGGATTTTTTAAGATTTCTAATTGAAATATTATATGTATGCATATTTACAGCCTGGGCCTATCATGTAAAAGTGTTCATATGCTTAAATCGCTTTATTTCAGTAACTTAAAATCCAAAAATAAAAGACTTAAAGTGTATTTTAATTTCGACCTAAACTGAGACTCTTCAAGTGAACAGATATTTGTTAGGCTGGCATATTATACCTCAGACAACACCATTACTAAAGATTAGGTTAGATTAGGTTATATTGTGGTCAAATGTCAGCCAATTTGACAATGAATAAGGACTAACCACTGCGGGACTAGCTGATGAGAAATTTCTTATTTACCAAACTTTTACGAAATGAGCACCTGCAGTGTTAATACTTTAAATGAATATCTACATTTGAATGAAAACAATGTACAGGTAACAGTAAAATAACGTTAGATTATCAGCATAAATCAGCACATTTCTGATTGAAGATAGGAACAAAACGTTTTTATTTTTGACGGTCGAATACAGTTATATAGCGTTAGAAAACAAGTAGGTATCTTAACAATAAACAATTGTTGTATGTCATTGACACACGCAATGCCATTGTCACCCAAAGTTTGGTTCGGAACCCTAACAATTAATGAATTCGATGCCAAGTCACTTCGTACACTTTATGCTGAGATCTTATCTGCACATGAAAGTTTTTGGAGCGTCCGTGATGGTGACGTAAGTGCATATCTGAATGGCATGAGAGACGCTCGGTTGCATAATCAACAGATCTGTTAAAATACAACCATCTATTTGATATTTTGTATCATGTTAAGAAGACGCCAGACATACACCGACTGCTGAAAGGCATTCCCCAAAATCCTGAAACTTTTGTCAGGTCGTCTGTCAATCTTGCCGTTACCATCCTAGGCCACTTTTCCATTCAACTAGTCTCTAAAACTTTCCCGCCCGACAACTATCAGCCTTTTTTCCTGTGTGCTTCTTCGTCGGTAAGTTCATTTGAATTAAATGAAGTCACCAAGGAAGAAATCAATTAAAAAATTAAATTATTTAATCTACGGACTTGAAACATTTTCAATTGATTTCGAAGATAAACATCGAATATGGAACTCTTAACAGTACGTAAAACTTGTAAAAGTAAATCTTGAACTTTCTTATAACCTTTTAAAATATTCGCGTTTTGGCTTTGGTCCATGCACACACACAAGACACAAAATCAGTATTAACGCGCATCCTTAACTAGCCAATTGAATTATATGATTAGTAAAACAGTGACACATGATCTGGTGTGGCACACACGACCAGTATGAACGTGCACAGCACATTTCCTATTACATAAGCCGGGTGTGCGATCGGTTCGGCGGTCGTGGTGCACCATCGCCGAGGCCTCGACGCCGGTTTCACAACCACCACGCCGTTTTCACTTTTTCGCTGTCAAGAACGCGCGCGGACGATAAACAAACTAACATTTTGGCCGTCACTGCCATACTTGCTACCCGAGTCTACAAGCCCGAACAACCGACATCACCCACAAATAATTTCACTCTTAAAACCATATACTTGGAGTCTAAACTGCAACAAAACCACCTCTCTCGTTACGACAAAACCTACGATGCACATCATAGCTCTGCCTGCAAAGCAGAATGCCTTCAATTGACCATCATAATAACTTAGTTGGAGTCTTGTTCGGTTGTAATAAGAGCGTATTTAAATTAGCAATTTCATTAGTTAAATTTCGTTCTCGAATGTTAGATGCGGTTGTAGAAACGGCGAGGCTGTTCATTGACCTTTTTAGGCACATAACACAAGCGAAACAAAAGACGAATTTAAACCAAAGACGCTAGAGGAACCTTGATAATGCATTGCCTGTGTTGTGAAACTACTCCGTGTAGTAAAGTTTTTTGTGCCATTCGTTTGTAATTTCTGGTTGAAATCACAAGTGTTACTGTCTAACTCTAAAACACTCGAGTTTGGTTTGTTTTATTGTTTTCTTTTCGCCATAAAATCTGCCTGCACCGAAGAACTTTCGAGAACAACACTGTCAAATCTATATTTACAAAAATAAATAGCTGTTCGTTGGTCTAGCTAAAACTCAGGAACGGCTGGACCGATTTGGCTAATTTTGATTTAGAAATATTTGTGGAAGTTTAGGTAAGGTTTGAATGGTGAGAGAAAAAAAAAAGTAACAGAAAATAAAAAAAAACAACAACTTAATTTTCCAATACAAAATGTTCCCAGCTGTTCACAGCTGACATTTGCCAATAACTTTCGACAGGACGAACTCTGTCGAGGCAGCTTGTAATTTATAAAGTTGTGAATTCTGGGTTTGGTAACCTTGAATATCTTCAAGTTGTTTTTTTATAACGCAGGAAATCGTTGATCCGTAGAAAATAGGAGAATTCCGTTTTATTATTTTCCCCATTAATCATGCTTCTAAGTCAAAGTAAAACGGAATTCTCCCATTTTCTAACCATATAATTATTAAGAATAATTTAGTCTGAAGTTTAAATGCAAAGCAAGATCAAAACAATTTTCAAGGTTTAGACATAGTTATGAATTTATGAAGCATTATTGTGAACACTTTTGAGTTTTTGATTTAAGTGATCAGGACAAACTGTATTTGAGGGATTTTCCAGACCTCATGAAACATTTATGATATATTTATACAATCATTCATGTTGATTTATAAAGACTATCATTGAGAAAACATCTTAAGTGTTACTAAATATTTGAAAACGTTACAATTGAATGTTCAGATTAATATCTCTCTATCGACCTCCACATTTCGGATTGCAAGAATTCACTCTTACACTTAATTCACTAGAGAGAATGATCGTATCGTAAACCGCCCGTAATTGTATGTTCATTAAAATGAACCATGTTTCCTTAGGAAGTATATGGAGAAATACCAAAAAAATATTGCCTGGAGTAACCAGCCGAAAGATGCAAGTTCTTGTAAAAATTGCGTGTATATTAAAAGTTAATTAAAAAGAAATCTTCAAAAATACTATCCAAACCATAAAACAGAACATTTTTAAAATGTGGGTCCTTTGTGACTTCCGTCACCGTTTTCGAACGACCATTTGTCGTCTTTTTCCTGGGATATGGTTTAAATAGACTACAAAAGGGATTAGTGCAGTCCGGTCAGGGAAGTAATCCATCGCTGACCTAAATCCTCCTTAAACCGTTGTTTTCCACGTGAATTTTCCCTCGGCACGCTAGCGTTGATCCGTGTGTGGATCTAATTCTGCTAGTCGTTACTGTCATATTGATACTCGTAGCGGCTGCAATGGCTGACATTGCCTCTCACTGGCACACGTAACTCCGTTACGTAAAAGGTCTTTACCCTTGTTTATTTGGAACAGCTTCATTATAAAGAGGTGTTTTAATTCACGAGTATTAGCGCTATGCTGCTGCCGGATTGAGTAACGCCGAACAATGCTGCTTGCGATCATCTCCAAATCACTTTTCGATTTGCATTTGAGCAATCTGGGAGTTTGGAACGTACGAGTCACAGTCTGTTTGTGTTACGAAAGCTGAAGCTTTGAGCATAGGTTCTTAATGAGGTTCTTAATTTATTGAGGAATAAAATGATTATAACGTGGGTTGATCTGTTTTAGGAAGTGATTTCCACAGAGCACTGTCTATACATTTGCTTACTAGATCAAATGTATGTAATGAAAATGGCTATGTAGGTGTGAACAGTATTATTACCTATTCTGTGGTGTAAAGCGAAACTAGTTGGTAAACATTGTTTTCTCATGTATTCAATAGGAAGACATTAAAATCCTTCATCATGCTTGCAATATGCATTTTCTCTAAGTATTTGAGCATAAATAACGTCTTTTTTGCTTGATTTAGAGTTGACAAGTTGATGTCGTTAAAAAGTGGGAGCCATTTTTAATCTATGTGGTAACACGTCATTAAAATTTGCTCACACTGAAAACTGTGCGTATTGAAATCGTGACACATCACCATAATGGAGATACTTAAGCACTTAATGTCATTTTGTATTTAAGAAATGTAAACAATATTCAATTCCAAATGATTTCTGTTCAAGGTTAATACTCTGTAATTGAAATTTTAAGAAAATATGGGAATCACGTAAATTCAAAATTATATTTAGTTTACTTTGTAAGCAAATATGAATTGTAGAGCATTTTGAAAGATATAAATATAAAGAAACTTTGTATTTCTCTTCCTCCCTTGAACGCCGACACGAATGAGTACGGATGGACACTTTCGCAACGCGCCGGCCAGTGCATCCTTGCGCAATGTCACATATTGTGCAAATATCCGACTATGACGGCGAATTCGCAGATTCGTACCCTTTTTTCTTTATTTGGCTAACATTTTGTAGAAATTTCACTAAACGTCTGGGAAATTCAGTTAGCTATTTAAATCTGTGGCTGCATTTAAGTGTTTCACTTTGTACGAAATCAAAAGACAGTTTAACTGCCTCTGTCTCTCGTTGTTATGAAAATTTGCGCTTAATCATTGTTGAAAAAATCTTCATTCACCCTGAAAAAGGAGAAAGCAGAAATATAATTAAAAGCTTACCTTTCATGAAAATGTAAGGCAATTTTGAAAAACTAAAATTGTTTACGTATTTTTCAGTTTACCACCAAGCCCGTACAGCAGAAACGCATTCCTTATTGAGACTAATTTTTTTTTTTACAGAGTATTGTTTTCTAATAATTAACAAGATTCAATTCCCGTGAGATTATGCTCAAAGTGTATAGCTAAGAGTATGCGAAAGCAAGCGTTCGCCTCCAGCTATTCAGCTTAAGTTCAGCAATTTTTATTTCAAAAGCTGGGCAAACGTTCTGTAAATGCCCACTCTTTCGCTGTAACGAGCCAAGAAACAGGCTTTTTATAGCTTGCACTGGGCAAACGTCCTGTTAAAAAGGACTAGTATTTAACTAAGGTCTGTGGGGTGTTTAGGTACCTACGTTAGTTCTAAATAGAAATGTACAGTCAAAAACATTAATATCTATACATTTCCAAGGCTTCATAAATATCTCAGCAAAAGATTAGCCACAATCTATCCGAGAGTGCATTCAGACTTTTTGTTGACTTGAATAGATTTTTAAAGTCTTTGAAACGTAATTATAATTTTGACTGTACTGCAAAACACTTTTTTACACTGTTAATAACATAACATACCATCATGACTTTATCCCAAACGGGGTAGTCAGAGGCAAGTGACTGTTGCCGTCATGGTGAACGGAACACTCAGAAGATCACTTTTCACCAATGATATTAGAACCCAACGTGGTAGGTTGAGCCTTCCGCCGCTATCCGGGTTGATTTGGTTTTTTATCGATGTTTTCCATCTCTAGGCCACGACGCGCGACACTTTTAATAATAACTGGTTAATAACGATCTAAGAGCAAATGCATTCAGGATCATAAAAGCTGTCCTAAGATTTGGCATAGTAGAAAAACAACTATAATTTTCTGTTCTGTCTAGTTTGATCAGATGCATAAGTTAAGGTGACATATTTTTATTCGTAAACTGAAAATATAATCTTATATTTGATATTAAGGTATCTTTACTTGTTGCGAAACCTTTCTAGGAAGTAATAAGAAAATGACTTTACACATGTAATCGGTAACCCAGCTTCTAGATACGATACGTAACGACACCATCAGTCACAATGAATGAATATTGTTAAGTTCGGTTAGGCACCATGTTTCTTGCTTCGTCTATTTTAAGGTAACTGTTGTAAGTGGCTACGAGCGTATACACTTTGACTCTGAGAATATCCATCGATGTTGTTTTCATTTCAGATTGTTTGTCCACCTTGCGGGTAAATTAAGCCACCAAAAGCATTGACTGCCCCAACGGCCCTCTGTTCTTTGGCTATGTGCCTTGAACAGTAGACGAGAGACGAAAAAAAAATGCTGTTTTTGTAAATCTGTCATTGAAAAAAAATTTTTGTAAACAATTTAAATGTCACCGTGACGTTTCATCGGCACAAAGTAGAATCAACAGAAAGTTGGCTACGACCATCTACGCACCATCTTTTTCACGCATCATCAAAATTATTACAACTCAGCGACAAAATTAGCTGCGGCGGCAGAAATTCCAAGTATCCACTTTAAATACCGATTTAAACTAAAGTGCGTGTTGAGTAATCGAGTTAGGTTTTTTTTAAGTCGGTCAGTCAGGCACGAAGACGACGCGTCACTAAATGTCCGTAAACACGTTAAAATAAATCGCGTGGTGTAGAAATGTTTGTGGCTTAACGATTGCATTCCGAGCCCAACAACATTGTGTAGGGATGAGAGATTCAGAAGGCGGTGTGCTGAATTTTGGATTAAGATCATGCGTCGCAACACGAAAACTTATTTCAGCTTGATCACCCTTTGTCAAACTATAGATCGAAAGGTACGGTAAATCATGGCTTGATTTCGATCCGTTTTAGTTATGATTTCTGCTCTAGTTGATGGACCACTTTTCATTGCTCTATAAACTAGCAAGGCAAAATAACAATTATATTTGAAATTTTCATCATAAAAGAAATTAAAAACATTGGTTCCTCAAAGTTAGATAGCTTTCGTGCATTTGGTAGGTAGCTAGCCTACCAGATGCACGAAAGCTCATCGTTACTTAAAAATTAAAGTAAGAAAAACACAACTTTATTTCAATGGTGTCCCAAATAAAGCCACAGATACGTTTGTTTCGTACCTCACGTTTAATTACAGCATTAATAATAACATTGCATTTTTATCTGTTGCATCTAAATAAAACAACAAGATAACGCGCGATTACGAGCGTCGGTGTTTAAAAATACTGTGTCTAAATGTCTGTGCTAATGGAGTCGAGTTGAAAGCAGGTAGGTAAAGTGCATCTGGTGTTACATATTTGTCACATGCGATAAGAGAATTAGGTCTGTGGTTTTAGCGTTGGAGATCCGGCGCGGGGTGCAGGCACTTATTCAGCACGCGAGCGTATCACGCGATCGCCACAGTAACACACTGCTAAAGAAACTGCGAGGAAAACGCCTTCCGGGGTGAACGGCCGCGTTGCGTAAAGCGCCCGCGGTGGCGCAAGAGCTGCGCGCGCGCCGCTGAACGTGACTGCCGCGCGCCCCGACATCTAGCGGCGGAGGATCGGAATGAAAACATGTTGTTAGTACGATTTCGCTCTATTCTGCTTTTTATTTACCAGTGTTATGTAATTTAGTAACTTTAAACCATTGAACGGTATTGCTTTGAACATAGAATCATTATAATACTACCACGTCGGTAGCAGGTATGTGGTATGCGGATAACGCAGCCTATGGATGCAACACACTCGTGTACTCACTTTACTCTTAACCTTTTAGTATAACTCAAATTTTATATTTTAAATCTATTTTAGTCTTAGCTGTGGATTTCTGAAGTCATTTCTTTTAAACTGATCAGTGGTACGCAGCCTGATCTCTTGCCGGTACAAACAGCACCAAATGTGAAAGTGTATAATGTATTCTGAGCTGATTACTCACACTTGTTTACCGTAACACTAGCGCACGACAAGCAAATTGCAATATGTAAAGCTGGAGCGGTCTGACGAAACGAAATTTAACTCCTAGGTCAAGGCTTTGCTTGTCTTCGAAATGGGAAAATTGCCACACATCGGTGACCTTAACTCGGAGTCGAGTCCGCGAGTTTCGCAAGACGACACCGCCAATAAAGCCAGTGGTCCAAGGCGTGTGTATGGAGGTATGTGTTCATAATTTTTAAAGTCCCGCCACAAACAGATTCATAAAGACCATTAAATACTGCTAAGAAGAGAGATTGGGGTTATGATTAAATATTTTCCTTATTGTAACGATTAACAATGTGCATGACATTTTGGGGAAAGTTGTAACAACTGTCCTCTTATAAAAAAAACATAAATGTATGTCCAGTCAGTAAAGTGGATTTTCATCACAGTGGCTGATTAAAGGCAGGCTGCCTTTCCATGAAAATCAATTTTATTTGACTGGCTCGCCAATTGCATCTTATGGTCACCATCTCAGAACTTTCAGTGCCAATAGCTATCAGTTCGTCCAGCTATATGCCCAAGTCTACAAAGACCTTGTTCAAAAACACGGTAATTAAATAAACACAAAACTCGCATTAACTTCGATTACATCGGATAGTATGCATACACTATAATGCATAAGTAGCGGCTCACGGAGGCTTGTCCAAACTGTTTTACGTGCTTGACGGAGGCTTACCAAGTGCCAAAGAAATGGAAAGTAAGTTATACAATGTACACCTGAGTGGACCGTGAAAGGCGGGCGTTAATGTCAGCCGCCGTGGTCAAGGTTTTTAAAGTTTTCGGATACTCGCTCCACGAGATTTCATCTGCGAGGTTTCACATTGTAATGATCGTGGTGCGAACTCGTAAATTAGCCATAAATTCGTGATGGGATCTTGTTTATTTATTCAGCATAACACTTTCTAGTCTAAACCACCAAATCATCGAGTATCAACGATAGTATCAAAAATTAAGATGGCATGTTAAAAAATATTGTTTTTTTAACTATAAATTATGATTTAGGAATACCGATAACTTGTGAGTCTCTTTCAGAAAGCGAATAATATAATGTTGGTTTTGGCTACATTCTTTATTATTTATTTATAGGTAATAAACATACGTAATAGGATTGCTCAACAGATACAGTACCGCAAAACGGCTTACACAGTTTGTGAGCACGATCAATTAAGTCTTATTATGTAAAAAATATTTACAATACAGTACTTAAATCTTTGATTAGTGCATGCTTGTCAAATATCCTAAAAATATCTAGACCTGCACTTTCTGCATAAATGAGCGGTAAAGTTACTACTTCACCGCTTTATCTATGTACGAAGACCTCCAAAAATACCAAAGCAGATTCGTTGTTAAGATATCAACAAAATACATTCAAGGACTTTCTCCTTAACTTATTGAATGATCAATGTATTCTTCTAATACAAAATACAAAAGGGGAATGATAGCGAATAGTAAGAAAGTTCATTGTCTCACAACAAAAGAAAGGCGTTCGATAGGCGTGATCGCCACGAGAGCGAGATAAACCGTGTATCGAAAGCGAGAGTAATCGCCGGTCTAGTGCTAGTGACGTGCGCCGGCGCAGACGGACAACGGTACCCGGCGTAAAGTTACGGTAACTCCCGTATTACGACCCCTGCTTCGCTCCCGCTATGCTAGTGTTGTGCATATTTGCTTTGATTCGATCGATGTTAAAGTTAAAATAAAGTGTATACGAATGTATAATGTTTTAAGTGTAACATAAGTGTCAGAAAAAGATCTCTTCCTCTTAGAATTGTTGACCTTTTACTCGTATAACTTTGAGGTGTGTGCATGAATAGGATAATAACAAGGAACTAATGAAATATGCTTTTACATATAATTAATTAATTGCACACTATTTAATGAGTGTTTACTGTATTTAAGTTGCAAAGGAATATTTAAAGTAGTTGTAAATGGAAAAACGTTCAAAAAGTTTCCCTAATTATTCAAATGAACGGTGAAAATCGTATTCATAAAACACACTTAATATTACCTCGTTTGGTTGAACGACGACGGTTAAACTACATTTAACATTTTTTTTTTCTGTGATTTGGTTATATTGACATTTCGTAATCGATTTGACCGTTGAAAACTTTATCGATATTTTGGAAAAACACTCTGGTTCGCATCTCTGTTCTTGGCACCGGTCAGGCACCATTGAGACCTTAACCACTTTCTCTTTCGGTGCCTGTCGATCGCGGTACTTACATGGACGCGCACACGGGCATAGACGGACACATTTTTTGTGTGTATGTGTGTTCGTTAGTATTGTCGGTTCGGTTATATCACGTAACTTTGGCTGACGCATCCGTCGAGCGAAAGGTCAGTATCTATTTATAGGTACCGTTGCGCTCACTTTCCATAAGAATGCCTTTGATTTGATTTAGTGTAGGAGATCGTTCACCTTTGATAACTTTAAAGGAATGTTCAACAAGAGTATTATTTCACAATTGGCTCGTTCACAGCTCGGTTTCAGAGAATCTTCTTTCTTTGATGCTTAAATTGTTCCTGCTGAGGTTTTCAATTAAAGTAATTTGAGAATATTATTTAATGTAGAATATTATGTAATGATTACATTAGTTATCATTTTTGGAATAATGCATTTTTAGCTGTATCGCAGACTGTTTACGTTTATTTTTGACTGACCTGTTGGCGCAATGGCAGCGATCCTGCCTTTAGCGCCGGAGGTCGTGGGTTCGATCCCCACCCATGACAAATATTTGTGTGACGAACATTTGTATTTGTTGTGTGTCTGGGTGTTATAATCTATTTAAGTATGTATTTAGAAATATTTAAGTATGTTTATCAGTCTCTGACGCCCATATTACAAGCACTGCTTAGTTTGGGGTCAGATGATCTTGGTGTGCATTGTCCCAGGTATTTATTTATTTAACTAACCCTTGTGTTTGTAGTTAAGTGCATGTTGGAAAGGTTATTATAATTTGTCGTTAGATGGAGTTATCTTAATTTAGCTCGTTCAAGTAAAATATTTTATGTGCTGTGCTGAATATATTGGTTTAGTTTGTTTGAATTAACATAGAAGTTTTATTGATGCAGCAAGTAAAACCTTAAACATACACAGTACTTTAGTTAATACGAGTAATTCAATTTGTTACTATAGTTGTAGTTGGTTAGTCAATTTGCGTTGTGTGTTTGTCGCTATGCAGCGGTTCATCGACGAGGTTCGATCAAAACGTGCAGGACTACGCTACGTATGCGTGGGAATACCTAGGGCATGTGGCACCCGCACGTAAACAGTTTATAGCGTAGAATAAAATTGGCCTTTAGTAACACACGTAATTGGTAACAGTTGTGGAACCCATAGTCTGTCGTATGTGCCAGACACAATACAATTTACCGTCAGCCGGTGCATTGACAGACGACCGGTGGAGTAGGTGAAGTGTACTTGTTAAAACAAAGATTTTTTTCATGCGCCTTTCATGTCAAACTTAAACTTCTTCTAATCGATATAGAACAAAATAATTTCAAAGACTATATCTACTCTCTACTATTTTAATAAAATAATTAAATAGTAAAAGTTGAATTCCATTAAAAATATATTGTATATATATTGTATAAGGATAAAGATGAGTCGAACGAAGTTCTTAAATATTTGCCTTATTCGAAATGCTTTACTGTTGAAGGCTTTTAACATAAATAACAATAAAATCTACTATTGGTTTTATTATTTACTGTAATAACAAGAGGTGTTTTAAAAATTTACCCATTTAATAGAGTAATCAAAATAGAAGCTGTTTATGTTATGAATTATATTTTGTTCCCATTTTAGGAATAATAAGAATAAACAAAAAAATTGGTGTCATCATCACGTGAATTTTGCCTTTCTTGTGACCTCTTCCGAATCGAATGAAAACTTTGTAGTTATCCTCTTTACGAAAATTAATATCATAGTCATTTTGAATTTATTTTTGACTTTTGGACTTTTGTGGATTCATTCCTTATGAGTGTTTTGTATACTAGAAACAACGAAGGTACCACAACGTCTAGACCCGTCACATACGAGTATATCTGTTTCATCGACCGATAATAGAAGATAGAAGAGATACGTGCTAGCTCGCGAGATGAAGATTTTATGGTCTTATCATCATTGACCCTAATTTCAGACGACGCGACGGACCGACTCCCGCGTCGCGTCCATCCACTGACTAACTGACATGATAGCGCCCACAAATGAATAATATCATAAAATAGATGACGGTCTTTGATTTTAAACGATAAACCCAATACGAGATTTTTTTCGCAACACGTGACACGGTGATGGTGTTTTTTTTCGAGTATAGTGTTTTTGGAATTTCCAGAACAAAGCCCGGGTTTGTGATCACCAAACCGCATTTGGCAAGCGTGGTGATTGCTAAGCCAATGCCCGTAAATTGCAGCATAACTGATTTCAATGATGAATAAATATTTACAAGTGGTATTGAAACGACAAAAAGGATAACCGAAATTCCTTCCGGCTTTAAGGTCACTAACATTAAATTGAGCAACATACTGAATTTATATATTTGAGCCTTCATAAATCGCAAATCGAGATTTTAAATGGATACAGCAAATTTTAATAATTTTATATCTGTCAAGAGATAATGAATGGACCATAAATAAAGTTAAAGGGAATCTGTTTGTTTAACAATTGCAGTTAAATTTGTGCTAATTGGTTTCGTTTTCATTTACTTGTCCATATTCATCTGCGAAGAAGAGGCGTAAGCATTATCGCTACGACGATCATACCAGAATAGAAAATTTTTGCCAACTACTTCGTTAATGTCAATATAATGTCACATTTGGATAAGAGCATTGCCCATTGAACTCAAACTCCTCTTAAGAGCTATAATATATTAAGTGTGTTCTTCCAGATTTTAATAATAATACTACATCGTTATAGGTTTAACTCAGAATATCTAGAGATACAACCATTCGAGCCCTGGTGTTACAGCCCTGTTGTCACATTTGATTTTAGTAGGCAATAACGGATATTTCACTTGTTTCATTAAGTTAACTCAGCGAACATTGTTTTGTTATTTATCTGGATTACTCAGAAAACTTTATCGTATCTTATTGCATGTGAGGTACCTCACTGTTTTTGTTCATATAGCAAATATACAAAAACAAAGTTCATGCAGTGAAAACGAGCGCACTTGCCTATTCTAATTCTATTGGCTATGAATATTAAAATTTGATGTTACCGATCCATTATTCAGAACATCATTTGACTGCATACTGTTCGATTCATTTTTTTCATTGCAAGTTGATTACTGTGAAATAGAAAACACAATTTTGACAAGATTCGTTAATGAGATTCAATTTGTTATCGAAAACGAATAGTTTTATAAAAAATAATGTATTTCGATATTCGGTTAAGCACTCCAACTGGGATCGCGGATCGTGTGGTCCCACGTTCAAATCTGGCCAGAACCAAAATCTTTGTGTTCATTGTTAAATTTTCGACTAACTCTCCGGTGATGGAAAACATCGAGAAAAAACCAAATCAAACCAGATAGCGACGGAAGGCTCACCACTTACCACGTTGGGTTCTAATACCATTGGTGAAAAGTAGGCTTCTGAGTGTTCCGTTCACCATGACGGCAACAGTCACTTGCCTCTGACTACCCCATTTGGGATAAAGTCGTGATGGTATGTATGTAAGCGATTCGTTGAATAACGATCCGTTACATTTATGTAAAAGTTAATGAATAAATGAATTTCTCAACGTGATATCGTAGGTATTGCGCACGTAGATAGCTTAGGCACTACGTTTATACATTCCTAGTCACAATGCATCACCTTGCCAGCGTTCGTTGACGCATAGACGTTTTGTCCAAGCGACCTTATGCTCACTGCGTGTTAAACTACTAATAACAATATCGAATCTAACACGTCCCGCTTACTCATATCTACGCTGTTCTAGCCGCGAGTGGGACAGAACGAGCGAATGATGAATTTGGCTGGTACAGAACTGACGTTCACCTTCGCAAAGGTAAAGTATGGCGGCGCTAACGAAAACGAAGGGCGATAGTAGCTTCAAGTGCTTGAAGGTAACCAGCTTAGGTTACTATAATTGCCAAGACTCTATGCCACTGAATATTATGATTGTGTATAATTCTGTAGTGCCTAAGATCGGTTGCTCAACATCCATCATTCGTAAACCAATTACCACGCAGGTTTAAACCTACGACCGGCTTACTGCCAGCCTAGAAATAGCAATTACATACTGATTACTGAATACCCAATAGTTGCATCTAGTATTTCACAAATAAGGAGTCGATGTTTAGGTTCCAGCAGAGTTACTGCCTACTGTAGATTATAACCTTATGGCATAGCGATGACGAAATCATCAGTTTCTTGTGAGTTATTTAAAATCCAGATTTACTATTCTTGAAAGATTTTTCTGCATGGACTGAGTTAAGCTTTAATTGTTCGGCTCCTTCGTCTATTACTGACCTATCATAGGTCCCCTATGTCAGCCAACCCTTCAAATCATTGATGAGTTTAACTACCTGTACTAGTTAAAATTTCTTAGCTCAGACGTTTTTAAATATTTATAAGTTTAAAACCGAGCCTTTTACAGCACAATCTATATCGATCCTAAGTGTTGATATGGTCTGAAGCGACACACCTGCCTTAGGCTGCCTGTCTACCGAAGCGAAGAGATGGGATTGCTCGAAGACACGCTTGCCTTCAATGGTTGACAATTGCCAAAACTCCGCTCTGCTGCCTCGCTAGGCTTCGGTGGAAAGGAAGCCTTACGAATGCTTATGTCCGCTTTCCTTCCCTCCTTTCTTCTTTATCTGACAATACTTAAAGGCTTATCGGTGTCACATAGTTATGTCTATACCACGTCAACCAAGGTAATTTCGCACATCCATTCCCCGCTTTCTCTGTCCTTCATGAACTGTACCAGTACTAAGGAAAATACACACTTCCGTTTGATATTCCTTATCTATATGGGAAAAAGGTTGAAATTTCGTTGATGTTTGTAATTCAACTATCTTAGCGCCAATGTTGCTTCGGCAGTTATGGCACGCATTCGTCAAATAAGTAGATGTTATCTGTCAAATTAATCTGCGGTTTCGGCTGGAGAAAGTTCAGTTTTGACGAAAGTTGAAATGATCATGTCAATTTAGACGATTTATATTTAAAATAATTCGCATTACATACTTTGAATAATCCTTGTATTATGGATGGTATGAGATGATGATTTTGATAACGTAGACTCAGAATTGCATTTTTATCTTGTCATCAATGGCGGAAAGATTAATTATTGGGCCTATAAACTTTGGTTAAAGCAAACTGTCCTTACTTATTTGAAGTAATGTTGCAAAGTACATTTTATCTATATTCTAAAATTTATAACAGTTTGCAGGTTTTTTTTTTTGCAATAATAGCCAATGTAACATCGAGAGGAATCAGTATGAAGACTTTCGGAATAGTGAGAAACAGAAAAATATGTACTATGGTTTAATGTTGAATCTCAGAAAAAAAGTTACTATAACGATAATGTAAGAACAACATTTTGCTACGAAACCTACTCGTAGGTCATATTACTGCGAATATAATTCCGGTTTTCTGTTACCAGAAACAAGGAAAATTTGTTTGTTTCTTTTGAGTTCCACCTCATTTGGTGTTGTGCTAAATTTAAACGTTCGTAATAACGGAACTGGTGACTCAACACGGATGCGACTGTAAAATAACTATATGGGAGAGAGTCACAAGCTTAATTAAAAAAAATACCCTTTTGATATATTTAAAAAATGGCTTATCTACATGGGCTACTATTATTATCTATTATAAATTCACGACCTGTGTATGGGAGTACTCATACAATATGTTTTAATTTATCCTATGATCTCTCATTACCTTACCCATTACTCTTATTTTATTAGTAAATTCCTTACACGTGGGTTGCCTGGAAGAGATCGCTTCCTAGCGATAAGGCCGCCTAAATTGTACTAGACTAAGTTTTTAATCGTTTTTAAGCACTGTTGTCATTATTTTCTTTGTAGTTGTACAATAAAGTATATTTATCTTATCTTATCTTATGGGCGTACTCAATGGGAGAAATGGAAAAAAAGTCTGTGAAATGACACAGGCACATAGTGCAAGCGACAGGTTGGCTGAAAGTAGGGCTACCGATAAGACCTAGGATGTAATTTTGGTTAGTGTCCATTCGCAAAAAAATAGTAATTATTTCCTAGCTTCTGTCAAAAAAAAGGACGGCTATATCATTTTCAAGGAACAATCAATCTCTATACCAGAATAGTTTAGACTCCAGTCTCTCACAAAATATTCCAATGTTTGTATAAAATATTGTAACTGTCACCATTTTTGTGAAAAATAAAGTTTTTATGATTATATTATTATTAAACCAGAATACATTTAAACTGGTTCAGCGGTTCAAGCGTGTTACTTTTGCATTAAATTATTTAAAAAAAAAAAACAGTGCGTAGTTACTCAGGCGCCACGCGCAACGCATAGTGCAAGCGACAGGTTGGTCGCGATAACCCACCGAAAGTCGGGCGGCGATAAGTCCGCTCCTCGGGCATTAGATAAACATATGGGTCACTGAACCGACCTAGTTTCGCGGCGCAGCGATACGCCCGTGTGCGCGTTTTCGGAAAAATGCCGGTCAACAGCGAACGATTAGGCGCGTTACGGGTTCCGCACGACAAATAAACATTGTTTACAACTGTACTGTGCAACCACTATTTTTGAAAACCGTATAAATTGGTTGTAATTAGCCTAAATACTGTCCTACTACTAGGCAAAGCCTCCATCATTGAAATCAGGTAATCGCTACGGGTATTGGCTTAATCACCACGCTTGACTAATGTGAGTTGGTGATCACAAACCCTATGTTCCGAAAAATCTAAAACCACACTTTGCCCGACCTGGGAATTGAACCTTGCAACTCCGGGTTTTCGGGCCGAGCTCTGAAACCACTTGGGCACGGAACCTATAAAATAATGCTAGGTATCCATACCCAGTATATAAAAATAGTGAACTGACATTTTAAAATATACATTAAACATTTAACTTTAGTGAAAGTAGGTATTATTAATCATTTGTCTTTGTACTGTCCTGCTGCTAGAGATAATGCTGACCTACATTTCAATCAAGTCATTGCTAATACTACACTCATCGGTTTTCCTTAATTTGATGAAGGGAACCCTAAATTTAACACTAATACAACACTTCAATCTACAGAACACACGCTCACACTTACAGAGGCACCGCGCGCTGAAAAAATAACTACGCGAACTCATCAAATGATCGCTTTGGTAAATAATGGTTTGTCTCAGATGAAGCATATTATATTATAAAGACCATTTTTCGTCGGTTTTGTCTGCATGATGCAGTTTTTTGTCACCATCAATTTAGTTAAGTTTCAATTTTGCATCGAAAGGTAGCCTATCCGTCACACTCGTAAGGTTCCATTCTATATTCAATTCAATTCAGAAAAGGGTTCGTTTGTGTTGAGATTAGCAACCATCTAAAATATTCTTTAAGTTTATGTCATCGAAGTTGCACTCTTGCTCTACCTAGCGTCGATCAATATATTAATATCTATAACGTCCACAGACGTCCATCTTTAACCTTTTAAGGCCAGTCCCCCGCAAAATTGAATGCCTCACTTTCTAAAAGAAAGATTAATATTGGTGATTTTAAATTTTTCTAAATAAACAACAACATTGCTGGCTATTTTTGCATTTCGGGAGCCATTTATGAACTTACCACTTGCTTTTCATGAATATTTCTCATCTATAAAATGTGTAGTAGTGTACTGGTAGTACTACCAGTACACTACTAATATGATGACTACCAGTGAAACCACGTTGAAATATTTATGCCTACTTTAAGTGTGTCTGAGTTCAGATCCGTAACCGCGGTTAGCAAATCGCTCTGGTAGAATAACTGTGTGAGATCATCGTTTAGTCCTTGGTTAAAAATATACTATTTGTAAATGTGTTGTTTTTGATCTCGTGGGATCATAGCCCGGAGACTCACTTTAGCTCGGAGGCCTGGCTCTGTTCATGCCCAAATTTGGATCTACTCTCTAATGGAAACGACTTACGGTCATTTCCATTAGAAACTTAGACCTGAAAATAAATTAATTTATTACCAGCTGTCCGTCAGCGGCTTCGCCCGCGTAGACTAAAACCCCCGTTAAAATATAGCCTCCGTTAATCACTGATTATGTAGCTTTATATTGGGAAAATAATAAATAAATAAATATAAATATGCGCCAGACAACACACCTCTTGTAATGGTCTCAAAGTAGGGATTATTAAATCCCTGTGTTATGAGGTACCACACAAGGAAATAAGCTAGGGGCATCTCCCAGCACACCCAGACCCGAGTCAATTCAGAAAAGATCGTTTCCTGAATTGACCCGACCGGGAATCGAACCCGGGACTCTACGGAAATCGAGGCGAGAAACCGTGCTACAGCACACTACGCCAATCGTGTCGTCAATCATAATGTCAATAATGTTCAAAATCGGTCAGTAGTTTCGGAACCTATCCAATGCAAACAAACAATCTTTTACCTGTGACTTTGACCGCATGTACCAGTTTTTTTGAGTTAAATAAGTAATCGTTTTTTAAAGATTTCGAATATGCATAATTAATACTTGTTACAAAATAAATAATAAGCTAACCTATCACTCGGTAGTAATGTTGTTTGTGAATTTTGATGTGGTTGTGTGTGTTATGAAATACTTAGTAAGTAAGTTTCAAAATGTTAAAACCATTCATTACAAAAGCGATTAGCCTGTAACCCGGGACATATTTTGACCAACCAACGGAGTGTGGGGTGGAGGCACTTTCCACACGGCCACCGGTGTCATCCAAGCCAATCTGTTGAAATTCTAAACAAAAACATGCTCTTTCACTTAATGTTCAATTTGGTAACAGCATCATTTAAGTTCGGATATTATTTCACGTCTATTATGTATAGTGTTTGCCCATAGGTATATGGATTTATCTATGTTTTCTTATTAGAATATCGCAAAACATTTGAACCGGTAAACATAAAAACAACAGTTTAATCCTGCAAATCTCATCGATCTATAATTCTATGCAGGTACGCAACTGTCGTTTGCTATTGTAGTGCAAGTTGCTACATTGACGTTAGAAGTAGAGGGCGCCACCTGACCAAGACTAGATAAAATGCAATATGGCCGCCGCTACAGAGACCGCCATCATGAAACTGTTGATTCGTAGATATTTTATGGAAAATAAACAATAGAAAAACACATTTGGACCGACCCAGATCTAACAACACGTCTAACAACACGTGCAATACTTATAGAACAAGCAAAATACAGTATTATAAAAGGATGCTCATAGTACTAATGGGGTTATATTTAAGTATAAAAGTAGATAGATCAGCAAATATTGCACATACTTACTTTTTTTTAAACTAAAGAAATAAATGTAAAATACTAAAGTTTAAGTCTACCTGCGTTAATAAACCCTAATTGGGAGAACGTATCGTAAGCAATACATTTTAATGGCTAATAAATAACTATATTCATGTGAAAAAGTTTTACCCGTTTAAAGTTTAATTTCCAGTTTTAAGAAGGTTTTTTACAATATTTTCGAGAAATTGATGTTTGAGCTGAATCTCTTCCTATTGTCATTTATTTAAAAGTTACGTATGCTTGTAAGATAAGGCAATACATTTTTATAATAAATAATAGTAACAATTTACATTATCCTACAAAAACAAATAAATTTCGACACCTTTACTGTGCAGAATACATGACATAAAAATATGAATACCTGCTTGTTTGTCAAGTTCTGCTTTCAAACATTATATAATCCCTGTGTATCTTTATTTCAAATTCTTATGTGAATAAACACGTGTTTCTACGTGCGGTGTGTGCATGGCCGTCTAATAATAACCGAATGAATGAAACGAAGAACTCGACTACGAAGTGCATGTCAACGTGTATAGTATAATAAAAAACAGTTAACATAAAGCTTTGCAAGACGTACACATCATCATGATCTCACCATAAAACATTTTGTTCAAATGCTCCCGCGGTCCAAGTCTTATCGCGCTCGAGTCCATTCAAAAGGCCGGTACGCGGCGTCTTATTAGGTTATTTTAATAAAACAGTTCATCACTGAAACGTGTCATAAGGGTGTAAGGTAAGCGTGAGCACGCAGGTCGGCCGTCGGCGTGCTTGCGTCGCGCTCGCGTTGGCGCCCGCACGGAAGTAGGTTAGTAACTAAAGTTTTGTTTGCGTGAGGCTGCGTCGCGGTGCACTCGCACGCTAGCGCCGCCGCGCGGCTCCGCTCGCGTCCGTGGTCGCCGCTCGCTCGCAACCCTCTCGCTCCAACACATCTCTCGTCTTTTCACTTTCGGGCCCCAGCCGCCCGCCCTTCGGGTCTTGTGAACCAGCGGAAAGTCCTATGGCCCCGTCCATTCAACATCACTCCCCCGGGAAATTCTAGGAAAACGCTTGCCGCAGCAAACGTTCTCAGCGCTTGACTTTTGCCACGTAGCTTCTACGTTTTATTTTACGATTGATTCTTAGCAAGGTAGCATTTCAGATAAATAAATGAGTAAATACACATATTTACTAAACGGCATTCACGAAATTATGTTCAAGGTGGAAATATTTTTACAATAAACATCACATTTTTAGTACCTTAAAACACCTCTGTCTTTTGATTAGACGGGATCGGACAGGACGAGGAAGGCAATGGAAAGCAGCCGGTTAGTTATTTTAGCAATATCGATAACCTCTAGCTTGAGTTGTATTTGTTTTAGAATGTTGGTGCTCACATCATTGACGGCAGTGTTGTAGTACATGGCACGCATTCGGCGAACGCTCATTGTCGGTGGTTATGTAAGGCGGAGGCCGTCGATGCCGCTGCGAGTCAACGAACGGCATTGACACGCGCGCCGCCCGCGCGCCGCGTCCGCCCCTCGCGCCGCGACGCCCCTCGCTGCTGAAACCAGCAGCTGCGAAATTGGGTCACGAGCTCCAAGCCACCTTACATATCGCCGGCTACTCTAATCAGACACCAAACCCAAAACATACGCGATCATTCAGACAGCTCTTTGTTGAATGGTGCTGCGTATGCAAGACGACAATTGAGACGTACTTTCTGCCGTTAAAATATCTGTCTACTCGTATTTCAACGGAATCTTAATACCGGAGGCGGAATAGATTTTGAACGTTAAAGAACTATGATAACAATGCTCGTTACTTTGAACTTCATAGTGCTGTTAAGTTTGCTTAACCTACCTCAACATTTACTTGGCTAGAATAAAACCTAAACATAAATTATCAAGTGATTACAATAATGCGTGCATACTAAGTTAGCTCGTCTTTTAAAATTTACGTAAAAGCTGACAAAGCAAGAACATAGTTAATACCGAAGTATGATGATAGCTATAGTTATCATATGGCCATATAAAAGCAAAAACACCTTCAATAGTTTCTAATATCTATGTATGAAAACGGAGAAGGAAAACAGCACTGCGCCGGCATCGAACGCTCGAGTCAACGAACGTCATTGAAGCCCTGCGTCGCGGTGTTATCAGCCTTGTTTATTAGAGAATACGGTTTATAATTTTATGGCGTGACGTCCCACCTAGCCTTGGCTTCTACTGGCCTGGCTGACTTAGACATTCTATCTACTTTTACAAGTACCTGGGCGAAGGCTCCGTACTCTTTGGTACTTGTCGGTAATGCACTCCGCACTCCTTCGATGCAATAATTTAATAGCAAACGTCAGCTTCGACCTTTACGTTCTAATTCCCGGTAAACACTTTCATTGGATTAATGCCTGAAACTTAGCGAAGGAAATTCCTTTGCAGTTGATTGGTTAAGGGACGGCGGTATCTGAATCATTTGTGAATGACAACGATATGTAATCTTCTTCGGGTTAACATTATTGGTTTGCAAATACATCCATATATTTTTTTTACAAGCAGGCAGCCTTTCAATGTACTTACATAAAGGAGCTCATCCATCGCCTATGATTCCGCTTTTGGAAAAAAATACAACGACTCGGAAAAAGATGAACTTGAACTATTGGCATTATTACGTATTTAACCAACATTTTGAAAAATGCAGTTCGAATCCATTAGACTTCATTAGAGTATATAAAAACTGTCCAAATTGGAGATTTCTAATTTTTTGAATACCTCTGAAATGTATAAAAATATAAAAAGATATTTCGTTCATCGTGTTAGAAATATTCAAAACCGTACTAGATTGACTTAGAGGTCAATAAATCCAATAAGTATACATTTAAATCGACTCCAATACTTTACACTAGCAACCGTATCCGACTGATAAATTGCAAGGTCAAGTAAATATTATCTGTTGTTGCAGTACCAATGAAGTACAAAGATAAGTTTAAGCAGAAGAGAGAATATTATTAAATAATTACAAAACAAGGTGTTGGAACAGTGGTCCCTAGCCATGGCGATTTCCGAAAATTGATATATTTGTCTTCTATATTATTTTTCTATTTTAATAATCTAAGAAGAGTACTTATTGACCTTACACAAGTAAATTGCCCAAGATGAAAGTATTTCAGCTTAACTCCGGCAACGAATTTGTGATAAAAATGGGTGGAATTTTCTGCATCAGAATAAAAAAGAATAGACACCAACATTTCTGCAACAATTACACTCCTAACACAAAACAGTACTCCCTTTTGAGCGGAGTGACACCATTGAGGTGTGAAAAATCTCAAAAGTTCCTTTACGTAGGGGACGCGTAAAGTGCAGTACATGCAGGGTATTCGTACATAGGCTTCCAAGGGTGTTATGTACCGCCCTACTTCCAGCAGGGTGCGCTGCAGTGGGTGAACGAACGTCATTGACCTACCTAGTACCTGCGCTCTGGCGTCCCCCCTCCCCCTCGCGCAACAGACAGATAAATATAGATATCTACGGGAATATGGCATTGAGACACTCAACTAGCCTGTACTACGTCGCTATGTTTAAATTGCATACGTCAAGCGCGGATCAATACGCCACCGGAGTTGGGAGGTTTTGTGCGTTAATGAACATTATAGGTACCTACGAGTAGGTTACAAAGTACTTTGTTTGATATATAATTTCGCTGCTCAGCCTATCTTACAGTAGTCAACTTTCCGTGATGCTTTTAAAAATAATTCAGTGAAAAATCAAATATGAATGAAATATAGCTTTTTTAGCGTTAGTGCGCTACAAAAGTCGCTATTTTTGAACGAAGACTATTGATTTAATAATAAAGATCTATGAATAGTGAATATAAATAACCCCTGTGAAGGTAAAAACGAATAAACAGTTCATTTGAAACTACTCCTAATGTTTCCATTGTATAAGCGGCTGAAGTAACTATTACCGATTAGTATATAAGATGAGAGTGTAAGCGTAATTATAGCTACTTTGCAAAAAAAGGTTCTTTAACTTCCTGACTGTCTTCAGAGTTATTGATTTTCAAATATTCTGTTAATTTAAATGAGTATTTGAGGTAAAGCCCTAAGCGTGGGCGGCGCTAATAGAATCCCACTGCCCTCTCGGTTCATGTCGTTATTCTTGCAACAGTAATATTGTTGTAGTGACGTTACCATAGCAACTGTGTCGTCATGGTAAACGAAACACTCAGAAGTCCGCTTTTCACCAATGGTTTTAGAACCCAAGTGGTAGGTGGTGAGCCTTCTGCCGTTATCCGGGTTGATTTGGTTTTTTATCGATGTTTTCCATCACCGGAGAGTAAGCATATTTAACAATGAACACAAAGATTTTGGTTCTGGCCAGATTTGAACTCGGGAACACACGATCCACGACCTGAGTTCGGGTGCTGAACCACTAGGCCACGACGTTATTAGCATACAATTCCAATATTTTTATTTACTTTTTAATTTTTGTCATCATTCGTTCAGCTGATACGTTAAATATTGTTAAAGCTTGACCTTTAGTTTTTGTTTTTTATTTATTTATTAAACCATAAAATTACAGGGATGCTTAGCATTATTTTCTGCCAAACTGTGCAACAGTTTGTCGGCAGCTTTGTTGATAGACAATTTAGGAAACTATGTGGACTGGCCTGTTGGCGCAATGGCAGCGATCCTGCCTTTGACGCCGGAGGTCGTGGGTTCGAACCCCACCCATGACAAACATTTATGAGATGAACATTTGTGTTTGTTGTGTGTCTGGGTGTTATTATCTATTTAAGTATGTATTTATAAATATTTAAGTATGTTTATCAGTCTCTGACACCCATAATACAAGCTCTGCTTAGTTTGGGGTCAGATGATCTTGGTGTGAATTGTCCCAGATATTTATTTATTATTATATAAAAAACGGGGAACTATTGAATAGTTCGATAATGAGGTCTCCCAGTGCACCCAGACCCGAGTCAATTTAAAACAGTTCATTTTCTGAATTAATCCGACCGAACCCGAAAATTATTAAATGGGATAATGTGTTTGCTTGTATTTAAATCTGTTTAAGGTTATTGTTTGCAGAGCTTGCTTGCCATTTTTAGTGTAATTTTATTGTATGTATGACTTGCCTGTGTTTTGGTCAAACAACTGTAAGCAGGCATAGTAATTTAATAAATAAATAAATAAAACCACTTCCAATTTTTACTACCCTCTCTGTTTGTTTGGTTTTACAGCCCCATCAGGAGGCACGGGACTCGGGAGTGCCCCTGCCAAGACGAGCCAAGCGAAGCGCAAGGGCACACCTACCCTTTCTCGAAGTGCGTCGTCGTTTTGTTGCATTACTTTTTTCCAAAACCCATAAAAGCTCTCTTAATTTTAGTCAGATTTTTTTAACAAATTTTCTCAGAATATGGCATGTACTCTTAGTTAAGAACAATGCAGTAGGTAGAAACGTCGCGAAAAGTGGTGGGGGTAACGCACCAGTGTGGACGAGCTAAAAGATCTCTGCCTCGGTATTGATCGGTTATGCAATACCGCCATTAGTGTGGTGGAAGTACTTTATGAGGTCGGGGAGGGTGCAGCGAGTGAACGAACGTCACTGACCCACCTTTCAGCGGACTACGTGACGGCAGCGCTCCCGATTATTACGTATTTCAATTCGTGGGGGTTGTCACGTCAACAAATTGGATTCTTTTCAATTGTAGAGGAGCTAGGAACTTCAAGTTTTGATGGAACGGCGAGTTGTGATTGTGAGAGCCTGTAGCATAATTTGGTAACCGTTCAGCTGTGACCATAGTATAGGTAGTATCTATGATTATGTTCCTGCGATGATTATTAAAATGTACTAATTTTCGGTTGAACACACGATTATCCATTGTTGTTTGCGCGGCCCAAAGCAGTTCAGTTCAGTTTCCCTTTACCATAATGTGAGGGCATTAGATGTAGATTATTCGCACATTACACGTTGGGAAATTAGAAAGTTACCCATAACCAGTGGGTAATGGTTGCCAGCGGAGTTGGCGAGGAATGCAAGGCCAGCCCGGGTAGTGCAGCGGGTGAAAGAACGTCATTGACCCACCTTCGTGGCTGACATGAACGTAGTGGCTTTTCCGTTTTTCTAGCAGCTACCTACTAAAAAAGTTTAAGAAATAACACGGACCGACAATATTTCACGCTCATTTTACTTTCAGATGCATGACAACAGAAAATGTACTGGCCTAGCGATTTCCATCATAATACGACAGAATATTGCAGTTAATGAAGAAGTATGTCAACATAGCAAACGCATAAGACAAAATGGGGGTATCGCTTCCTTTGGCCAAATTTTTATCCGCCAAATTACACTTCCCAAAAAACTTATCGCCAATGTTTCATTTCGCAAATGAATCTTTAGCAAACGTACATTTTGCACAATATTCATTTGGTCAAATTATCATTTCGCAAATTTTTCATTTGTCAAGTTTCATTAAAACAACTGTTCAAATGGCAAATGATGAAACATTTGCCATTTGAACCAGAACTTGCCAGAACCGAATTGTCAGACTTGCCGAAACGTTGTTTTGCCAAATGAAAATTTGCGTATAATAGTTTTGGGAAAGGTTTTTGACCGAACATTAGTGATCCCAAAAGGGGACATATGCCGTTGTGGTGCATGGAACCCTCGATTATGTATTCGAGGCTTGGCAATAGTATTTAATTGATTTTATCAAGGGTATTAAAAGCCATTGTGCCAGGTGGCAATCCTAGTGCCGTTATTTTTGTTTCTTGAGTTTTCTTGGTAAATTTTCTTTCTATAATGTGGCTTTTAAAGTAAAATTTTTTAAATCTATGTAACCGGAAGAATTGTGGACAAAGCGTCTGTATTAGAACATTTTAGTAAAGATTTTTTTATTCAAACCTCCCACATAATATAGGTTTTCGAAAAATCTAATACTAATCGTTCATGCCTATTGCATGTTATTAATGCAAATGATGAAAAGCCTAGGACATCTTTACACACACACAGTCCGAGAACCATAAAGTATGGAGAGCTTTTACTTCAAAATAATATTAAGATTAATTATGAGGTAAATATCCAGAAACTGAACACTCTAATTTTAAATATATTTTTTTTTATTTGGATGGAATATAACATTCAGATGCAAATCATCAAAAATGATTTTCATGAGTCCAGCACGTCCACGAGCTTATTAACACCAATGACAGCCGCTAGCTTCGCGTCTGCGTTGACGTTTTTGTATGGTATTTTGTTACAGCGCTCCTTAGTGATTAGAAATTGAACCTAAAATGGCATACAAATTTCAGAAGTCAATTTTCGTAGTTCACGTGACAGAAACTCATAGTAGCCTGGGTGGGGATACCATCTTCAGACTTCGGCGCTATAGCCAGGTCTACTACCTATTATATATTGCCAACGTGTCAATCAAAGCCAAAAATTGAGGTAGTGTTTTCTACAAAATATTTTTCCCGCCTCTTTAGTGAATGAAGGCTAAATAAGAATGTTAGATATAAGATTTAGTGATAAGCAAGTGAATAAAAATGTTAGATAATAGGATATAGTCAACAGTGGGGCCAGAGCACGCACACGTAAAGATTTACGGTGGCGCTTTTTTCCGGATTTTATAATACGAATAGTTAGTCTTTAGGCAATCATTCCGATGAAACCTGTAGCATTTCTCGAAGTACAACCTAAGAGTTTATATTTATTATTTACTGAAATCCCAAGGTTTAAAACTCCATGTTGGAAAAGTTGAGTGGGGGGAAGGATCGGAGTGGGTATGGCTGGGGGGTGGCGGGTGGGAGTGCTGCGAGGCCAGCACGTGCGGGTTGCATCGGGGCAACGAACGCCATTGACCCACTAGCACTACACGGAGCGCGTCGATAACACCCCCGCGTATCTACTTGCGATATTTATGCTAACAGCCATCGGTTGAAGTACCGCTTGTCTACTGATAGCCAATTATAGGCTTGTTTTGTGTTTGTTAATGTACCCTAGAATTAGAAAGGTAATATTTTGAATAGAAATTTCTACAAAAAAGTAAGCTTTTTTAAAAAATATCCGAAACACTCGCATTTTTACAGCGGCAACACTGTAGTAGTTAGTTAGGCAGTCTGATTCATATGTCTGCTTACAGACATCAAGTTATCTTATCTAATTTGATACATTGTTATACATAGATACAGAATGAAGGTCAATTTACCTATCAATTATTTGAAATCTGAGAAATATCAAAGACATAATGCTCGACGCTTGAACCAGTCGCAACAGTTTTCCTTCTAACCCAGTAATTTTATGTCAATGTCAAGTATAACCAGATTATGACTCCATAATCTTTATTCTAACGATCTGTAGTGACTTCATTTGCGTCCAGTGAGAATGCAATTGTGCATTGTACAGCAGTGGTAATTGTTTTTCTTCTTTTTTTCATAACCGTCTAAATCAAGACGGTGCATTTTTTTTCTGATTTTCTGACCTTTTTGCGGGTTCAGTTTATTTTCGCACCATTCTGCGTCAAATTAGTGGATAGGTTTATCAGTTCCAAAGGTGGTGTTATCCTCAGCATCTATGTCCGCTGCACTGAGCACCGCTTCCAGCCTCGACGGACGATCAATACAAATCGGGGAACGAACCCGCGACCTCCGTGAAACTGGGTCACCGCGCAAGCGCCACCGGTCTCGGTGCATCCGCCGTCACCATTTTGAATTGCTAATTTTCTAAAGGGTGATAGGTTCTAAGAGAATTTAGAGTACCTCCTCTATTTACAGCTTTATGAATTATGTCAAGGAATGCAGTGTTGGAAATATTAAACTAATGGACAACATGAACTGGCATATTTTACATATTTGCGATCACACTTTTCTTCTTCATTTTTTCACGAATTCTGTTTGTTGTTCCTTTCTATGTATGTTTTACCTTCAAATAATTTCTTCTTCAAAAGCAGTTTTCGGAAACCAAACGAATACATAGCCCATATAAAACTTTCCTACAGGTTATCATTTTGCACCTTTATCACAATAGGGAATATTTACTTACTTAATGAACACTTATCAAGTCATCGAAGTATTTATGAAAGACGCTAAAGAAAAAAAACTAAGCGTGAGCCGTGGCCTTTAGTCAATACCTAAATAAAATACTACATTGACTACTATATATGATATAACAAAAAAATATTTTTTTAATGCCCTTCAAAACTTCGGGAAAAAAAGGCATTTTCTACTTTTTCAGTTTCATATTTTTTTTCTCAATTATTGATCAGACTTATAAATGTTAATGCTTCTAAATAAAGTAGGCCTGGTATTTAACTAACGATGAAAAAAAAATGCGACATGTATCTCGATTATTCGTGCCACAGTGACCAAAAAAGTGACTCAACTCAGAAAAAAAATCAGAAAAATCAGAACTCGAAAACTACCAAAAAATGCGGGCGTGATTCGGGTAGCCCTAGTGATGCTCTATCACTAGGCTTCCGCTTATCACTACTTTTTGGGACACCCTGTATATATTTTTGATGCATTCATTAAAATATAAATACCTAAATACGCTCACAACTATATTTCAAACGGGGTAGTTTGAGATCGAAACCACTCGTTCTTCAAGCTAGAGAGATAAACCTCTAGGCAACGACGCTCTATGATTTATACGCACTCACCGGCAGAATTAGCGGAACATAAAAAAAACCATGATTAATGTTTTTTTCGTAACACAGGCCCGTTACACTACTTTTTTTAAATTAAAGGTCTAATTTGAAAATGGAACATTAGTCGACAGTCATTTTTTTCATTCGTTAATTTTGATTTTCCATTTATTCATCTTTAACCACTGCTTCGAAGTTGATTTTCCGTGTTCTTAAAGTTCGTAAATTTCATTTAAAAAACATTGTACTGCAGTTTTATGAGGCTTTTGTGTTTTCTCTCCTATTGATCAGTTACGAGCATCTAAGTATTCTTTATTTAACGCAATCAGTAGGTAATCATGAAATGAGAAGAAATGGTCAATTCTACAGATCGATTGCCACAAGACTTCGTCGATCGTTATCAACGATTTATAGTAGCATCCAAACGCTACAGATTGACAAATTCTCTAGTAAGGAGGAGAGGACAAGGCAGGAAGAGGTGTACTTCAAGAAGGGATGACCGTTTTCTACAACTTCAAGTTCATCTTAACACGAGTCTAACAGGGGTGCAGGGCCGAATTGTATTGGAGGAGGTTCGAGGAGTAAGAATGAGTGAATGGACAGTTTGCAGAAGATTCGAAGAAGTCGGTATAGGCTCATTTGTGCCTGCCAAAGCACCAAAACTTGAGAGACACCACCGCACAAACCGACTATACTTAGCTCGTGAACATCGTCATTGGGAATTAGACGAGTGGGGACATCTTCTCTTTACTAATGAATGCAGAATCCTGTTAAACAGAATGATGGAAGGCAACGAGTACGGAGACGCGAATAAGAGCGTTATATCCAGTCTAATTTTGAAAATACAGTGGCATATGGCGGCGGCTCAATAAAATTATTGTCTGGGAAGGGATATGTACAGGAGCCCGCAAAAAGTTGGTGGTAGTCGACGGCGGCAATCTGACTGCTGATCGGTTTAGCAGGGAGATTTTAGAAAAATATGTTGTACCATTCGCCCCCGTTTTTGGCAAGGACTTCATTCTGATGCAGGATAATGCTCGGCTCATGGTGTTCGCACAGTACAGGCATACCTAAAACATATTGGTGTAACGGTGATGGAGTGGCCAGCACGGTCCCCAGATATGAATCCCATTGAACACGTTTGGGACTTGCTGAAAAGGCGTGTCAAATCAAGAACACCTACCAACAATTTTCAGCGAGTTGTGAAACGAATTACTCGAAGAATGGCAGAGGTTGCCCCAAGAAATCATTGACAGCATCATTCGCAGCATGCCCAGACGGATGGAAACCTTGATCAGAGCACTCCATATTAAACAGTCATTTAATTAATTTTCAATCGTCACAAAATCTTAAATTACTAACTGTTTCTCTGTCATAGCGTAATCTAAGAAAAATGCATTTTGCTTAGTTTTTGTCTCATCAAACTTTCAGTATGGCGTTGCAATGCAAATTAATGTCAAAACATGGTAATTTAATTGTTGTTTCATGTTTAATTATTATTTGTTCAAAAATAAAATTAACTATTTAATATTCTATCTTTTTTTTATGTTCCGCTAATTCTACCGGTGTGTGTAGTTAGTGTTTTTGTACCATTTACAAACCACTATCATCTCATGTGCATTTAAATATGCTCTTATGTAAGTGGTCGCTAACGAAAGACTTTGTCACTGCGGCGGCAGAAGGTGGGCTCCTCCCTCGTTGACCGTTTGACATTTGCGCTGAACTCTGATCAATAGTGCGCTCGCCGATAAGGAAAGTTGACATCGCTGTTATTGACATTTTCTAGAGACTAGTGACGCCTTTGGCTTTCTTAGCATGGATTACAAATATAACATCCAAGATTCGCCTCTACCTCCGTGGTATGAAATACAAATTTGAAAATATTTGCGAATAAAACAATTATTTATTAACATGGAACTTATTTTAGACGGGTTGAAAAACATAAGCAAAATTTCTATAAAAGATAAGGGCTTGGGAGAGAAAGGAGCGCAGACATTGGAACGTGAGAGTATTTTAAAAACATCTAAAAGCTCTCGGCCAAACACAACTTTACGCGGGGAGACCTGTTGCTAAACAGATATATCAAATGATGATGATGAAAAAGCGAAAAAGCAGACATACTATCTTGGTTAGTACCAATTTGAAATTGTGCGGAGTAGACATAGCGACTCATTTCAGGTTTGCAATGGAAATACAACAGGATCAATTGGCATTTAAAGCCGCAAA
The DNA here is from genome assembly GCA_947369235.1 of Udea olivalis. Classification (NCBI taxonomy): domain Eukaryota; kingdom Metazoa; phylum Arthropoda; class Insecta; order Lepidoptera; family Crambidae; genus Udea; species Udea olivalis. Next base: position 6,882,470 of record OX376342.1, read on the forward strand.
AGCTATTGTTGTCAATTACCGTTGGATAATTTGACAAGATGTAGAGGTTGGTTATTTCCCAACTCATTGAGTAAATTGCTAATAATATCATGAATAACTATTTAACGGACCCGACTGGGATGGACCTTGTTGTCAATGTATTATAAATGTGTATGGAAAGGGGAAAATGTTTGTGTGATTGTGGATGCAAAAAAGCTTCTGCATTTTCAAACGATTACCTCCATTTTAAAAGTTTTAAACATAGCAGTCAGCCACGCCAGGCTAGTCAGCGGTTTCTTACCGATAACAACGTGTTTGATATTTTTCGGTTACGCCTCATTTCATTACAAAATATATCAAATAAATAGTTTTGTAAGTATACATACGAGTAGGAACCTACCATACGGTTTGTCAGAATTCGTTGATGTTGAAATAATTTAAATGACCTGGTTAAATCTACTCTCAAAGTAGCAAAAAAATAGCCTATCAACTGTAAAGTCCCAATGCTCGACAAAGGGGCTGAAAATTGCAAAGCCTTACTCCATCCTCAAAATACAAAAACGTACTATTTGCAATAGTACTTCAAATAATTCTAGCGCATTGACTGACAGATGCAGTGACACAAAACACAAGCGGCTGACATTTTAGTACATTTAAACACAGTGTTGGCACAGGAGCCGCCTCTAGCGAAGGTAAAGGCCGCATTACCGACTGTTACTTGCCTCAAGTTTCAGGTGCACCGCTCTCCGCCCTGCTGCAATGCCAAGGCGACTGCCAAAAGGTGCGTGAGGTCACTGGCCAATGTCAGGGGCCCTAAAAATATTCGACCATGTCTTTGAGCGTTGTATCTGTCAAAACTCAATTCGGTCACTCAATTTGAATTTTTTTTTTTTGGTTTGATGAGCTATTTGAAATTAACAGCATTATTGTTAACTAATCAAAACAGTCACACGTATTTTGGTCAATTTATATAACGTCATTTTGTAAGATACTTTACAGTAGGCCGGAAATAATATCAATACAGAAAATATTCATATCAAAAATTGCCAAAATAAGCGCATATTTCTACTAAGTAATGTGTGGACTCACTCAGAGAAATATCTATCCACCCAGCGAAATTTCTACTTATATTTAATATCTCCATCATCCACTCCTTGGAGAAATCTATTTAAAGCCGATGGGTAATTAATATGAAAGGCTGTTTTGATAGAAAATTCCCCAGTGCACTGAAATTTAATGAAGAAGCTTCTAGATACCGTGTAAGAGTTCTTTGAAAGGGAGTTTGTTGTTGTATCGCAGCTCGGGAGGTACAGCCAGCCACACCCAAAATGTTAATCGTTAAGTTATAAGATGTGTTACGCTGAATTTGATTACTTTTTTAATAATCAACCACTTTTTTGACGACCGACTTGGTGTAATGGTTAATAAGTTGGCTACTACACCAGAGGTCGCGGGTTCGATCCCCGCACAGTACAAACATTTGTGTGCATGAACATGTCTGTTTGTACTGGTCTGGGTGTCTCCTATGTATAATAAGTATGTATTTACAAAAGAAAATGTATTTAAGTATGTTTATCCGTTGTCTAGTATCCCATAACACAAGCTTTAATTAGCTTACTTTGGGGCTAGATGGCGCTGTGTGGAATAATGTCCAGGGATATTTATTTATTTATTTATTTACTTTTGATCCTCTTAACCTTAATTATTAAAGGAGCTGAAATGGCAATGAAGAAAGTTAAGAACTTGAGTATAACAACAAATGGGCTTGAATGAAAGAAGGATACTTGTTTATACCAAATAACTACGTGTTATTTGGACATGACGTGTTGTCATTTGGGCACCATAAATAAGGATGAATGTGATTTGGCGGCAAGAAATTTGCAAACATATAATTTATCAAAATAATGTTTTAATGTTATGTCTTTTTAATATAGGCAGTAGTGATCTAATCCTACATAAAATGTGTGTGAATTAACTGCAGTTAAGATACTGGAAATATAAGATTGTAATAGGTATTTCGAGTTTTTATTCACATTTATGATCCTTGTAAGTCCCACGTCATACTGTACTGTAGTCTACTTCCAATGAATACTTTTCAGGTCAATACCGTGGTGCCCTTCGATAAATGCGTGTCCTTATAAGAAACAATTAAAAAACAACCCGAGCTGGTCATAAAACTAAAACGAAGGAACAGGTCATAAAATATAAAATAATTTAGAAGATTTTAAGACTGAATATAATATACTCGTAGATAAAGCATGAAGCAAAACACTGAGCTGCGTAAGTACTTGTCATAATTATACGAAGAAAGATGCACTCTCGAGTGGCACATCACTGAGGGGCCAGTATACCCGTCCATGAAGTACAGTATAATATGTATGAAATTTTGACGAAAAAAATACGAATTTTCATGGGCGTGAGCTGTCAAAAAGCCAGTTATAAAAATGGACAACGTTTATACTGCTTTATTCCATCACCAAAAAAAACCTTTAATATTCGTAAGAAAAATGAACTACACAGGCAAGCAGTAATGTAAAATAGCGTTTACGAGTAACTACCTTATTACTTAGTAATAGTCGATCAACTTGAGGTATATGACAATTCAATCAATAATATTGCAACACGCGAAGTTAATTATGGCGGCTTCTAGTTCATGTTCACTTGGGTGTTATTCATTGTTGAGTCAAAAAACTTATTTTAAAATCTTGTAATTGAATTGCTTTTTTGGCGGTGGGCTTGCCATATTAGATTCTGATAGGGTTTTCTTGGCGAAACGTAGGCTTCAGAGTTCTTCGTTTTCCAGGACGGCAACAGTAAACTTGGCTCAGACCATACCATTTGGTATATAGTCGAGAGCGTATGTCTACACCAATATTATAAAGAGGTAAGCATTTGTGAGTTTGTGTGATTGTGAGTTTGTATGTTTGGGACAGGTAATCTCCGAACCTACAGAACCGATTTCAAGAATGATTTCATTGTTAAAAAGCTACATTATCCCTGATTGCTAAAGACATATATTCTTTTTGAAATAATTCGTTTTCAGCCAGATAGATCAATTATCGTTTATCAAGTAATCCGGGAAAAAAGCGCTACCGTAAATCTTTTCGTGCGTCCGCTGGCCCCACTGTTGAATATACATGCATACAAAATACTACAAAAATATAGGTTTTTTGTACACAATTGGCGAGTTTCAAAATAAGATCACACGAGTGTTTTAAGGCCTAATTATGTACAGATGCATACATTACTTTATCTACACACATATCATAAGTACCTACTCTAAGATGGGTTCAGATGCAGTAGGGAAATGACCAGCATTATTACAACCAATTATAATAGGTTGGGGAACAAGTTTCTTCGCATTTGTTAGGAAAATTCAAAACATTTTTTAATATAGTTTATTTACATTTAACTAAAGTATGTAGGTGCCATTTTGTTCGATTACTTTTTGCCATCTTGTAGGTAGAGACATGATCCCATTGCTATTGGAATTTTAAGGCTTCTAATCAAAATACCGCACAAGTGGTTTTGGCAGTTCTTTCGTGATATTCACCTGACACTGCCTAAAAAATTCTGAAGAGACCGAAACAGGTGGAAATCTGAAGGTGCAAGGTCAGGACTATACGGCGGATGCATCAACACCTCCCAGCCCAACTCTCTTAATTTTTGCTAAGTGGCTAAAGATGTGTGAGGTCTAGCGTTATCATGATGAAAAACAACACCCTTTCTGTTGATCAATTCCGGCCGCTTTCTCTCAACTTCTTGCTTTACTCTCATCAGTTGTTCGCAGCAGAGTTCAGAATCGATGGTCCTGCCTGGTGGTAAACGCTCATAATGAATAATGCCCTTCCGATCCCACCACATAATACTAATACGCCTTCTCGAATTTGGCTCTCGATTTTTCACCCACTTGAATTTTGACAGCTGTTACAGAATCTACCTACTACCACAGACAAAAAAGTACTCATAGTATAATTGGTTGTAATAATGCTAGTCATTTCCTACGGTTTCTGAACGCATTAAAGAGCACTAATGATATGTGCGTACATAAAAGTTATTTCATCTTCAAGATATTTTTACGATGATAATTTTTGTCCTTTACAAAACATTAATTGGAATAATAGATTCTGAATTCTGATACACAAAATTATTAATATATATAAAAGCGAAAGGTCACTCATCACCAAATTTCTGAAACTACAAGTGCTAGGAGTTCAAATTTTTGCATGGGGGTTCATTTTAGGACGTCGGTGCTCTCTAAGACAGGTTCTTGCGAAATTCCACCTCTAAGGGGTTGTTTTCGGGGTTGATAGTTTGTTTGTATGAAACTTCGTTACTTCAAGTGTTAGGAGTCTCAAATTTTGCATAGGGGTTCTTTTTAGGACGTAGATGCTAACTAATTTTATGAATAACAAGTATCGTACGTCGGAAAAAATCCCTATGTCATAAGCTTGCTTATGTTATAAAAAAGATCGTTGACTCTCTTGCCGATATTAAATGTACCCACGAGTACAAACCGGAAACATATTTTTATTTTACAAAAACCCGTTAAGGGTTCCTCATATTATAGTTCATAATATATATCCCAGTTAATAACTACAACACACGTATTGCCTCTAATCCATTACGCTTTAAAATATTTCTGTCCTACTGATTTCTCTAACTACACGTTTGAAATTCATTGTGGCCAATCATCTCCCAAGGCATACGCGAGCAAATACAGCGTACACTGTACATATGACAGTGACAGCGGTCCGTTCCCCCTTTGACCTACTTCCAGGTCCCTACTAGTGGAGTGACGTAAGCACGGGCTCCGTGTATCTGGCTGCCAAGAAAACCGTGAAGTTAAGCAACTTTGTAGGAACTCTAATTAGAGAATATTAATATGTTTAACAGTAAGCTGCATGATCTACTAAGCCAAAAATGTTACTATACTGATGAAAAATTCCTAAGCGAAAAATGAATTATTGAGAATGTTTGTATTAAGTATGTATGTATCAATGAGTAATTTTAGCATTAAGAAACTTATTGTATGCCTTGTCAGGTGGGACGCAGCAGATCTATTGTACCTTAGAACACCTTTATTTTGTTAACCTGTGCTTCACAATAAATGATATTCTGATTCTGATTCTGATTCTCTTTGAAGAGCTCTTTGCACGTTATTTAAAAGTTCAGTCTACGTAGGTTGTCGGGAAAAAACGCGTGATAACGTAGTTTAGATTTAAAACGTATCGTTCTTTTAATTCGAAAATATGTAAATGTATACTACTTCACGTTTACTGTGTTGTTTCCGTTGCTAGTAATAAAATTACTATGGTGTACTTTTTTAACCTTTAGCTGTACGTAGACAAACAAATTGGAGAACGGAGGAAGGACAACACATTATCCTTTGTAGTGGAAAACGCTCCATATGGTTTTTGGAGTAGCACAATGTTGTTCATTACATGAGTGAAATACAGACACGCCAACTTATTGACTTTCGCTGATTCACAAAGATTACGCTGACAAATTCTGAAAAGCAAAAAGTATAAGTAATGATTAAAGCAAAATGACTACTGTGCTCGTAGCTCTATAGTTTTCGTAGGCTCAGGCCGCGTCCGGCTGCTCCACACTAACTACGACGATTGTTTCGGACTCTACTTCAAAGGTTAACAAGGGACCCTTTCAACAAAATGTTCTAAATTCTTATTTTAATAAACTACCCCTAACGTTGAAAATAAATGAGTTAGTGAAATGATTGATTCGTGCAAACTCATCAAAGGAAATTCAGTTCTAAGTAAAGATTCTCATTAAATTTGAAATTGCTGCTTCAGTGGTTGCTGTAGAAGGTCAAATGTCTATTTTAATAAACACACCCACCGGAAATAGAAAACAAAGTAACTTTTTAAGTATCTATAACACAACTTCTTGTTTCTTCACGAAGATAGAAACTAGAAAAAATCGACCTGATCATTGGGACTTGTTTCTTGCTGAAAACATTTCAAACTTCCAGTCTCAACTAACTGGCGCCTACGGTCCGCGTCACAAAATTCCATTAGTTCTATCTATTCTTACATATCAAACCAATATCGTTTACACTCCGCCAAAAATAACCTCAAAATAATCTAAACAAGGCGGCCATGTTGATTGTGGGAGTAGCGACGCGTCGTCGGCGCGTCGTCGGCGCGTCGTCATGACAACGCTGCAGCCACGACGCACCGACCTAGTTTCCTGGCCCGACCACCCAAATGTTAATGACCTCCAAAACCCAGGTCGAAGTTCACGCGTTACACGAGTTAGGGGTTCCACAGCTCTACGTACCCCTATAGATGACTTTTTACGGGTCACACCATGTATTGATCCGCTGTATATTTGAGATGGAATCTAGGTTAAATCGGGTCATCTTAGATGTTTGGACAACGTGGGCCCCCCGGGATTGTGTTACGGTTGGCGAGAGAAATTGATATTGATTGCTTTAGAAGGAGTTTCATTGTGTAAGCAAATTGGATATTATTTTCTTTAACAGACTTACTTAGTACTTAATGAGGAAAATAAGCAGCATATTTCTAGGTTTACACCATTATTTATCTCCTCCCGACTTTTGTGTAAATACAAAGGTGTAGATGGGTATGTATGTTTTACCATAAACAAGATAACTTAGAGACATAACGATATACATATGTATGAACACTTGTTTGGCTTGGCTTGTAAGCTAATTAACAGTTGTGATTTCTCAAAAATATAATTGTAGAGTAAAGTAATTGCTTTACACTCATGTAATCGGACATGTTTGTGTTATGTACATCACTTACAAGTGATTCTTGCTCATTACCGATACATTAGGAGCAGTCACCCAGAGCAGCCTTATCTAAATGACTACATACAAGGTTGTGCCTACTTGCTAGTACGCCTGGCGAATTCCTACTGCATTAGTAAACATGAGTGCAGCATGCAACTGGAAGAAAATACTTGAGTTAATTCTGACACAAAATACATGACATTTTAATTATAAAAATTTAAACACTACATTGACACAGCATACTATCCAAATGTATAATATTTGCAAAATATTTTATTTACTTTGGTATTGCAAAGTGACCCCACAAGCAGACAGTATAACTTCATCTTTGGTATTGCAAAGTGACCCCACAAGCAGACAGTATAACTTCATCTTTGGTATTGCAAAGTGACCCCACAAGCAGACAGTATAACTTCATCTTTGGTATTGCAAAGTGACCCCACAAGCAGACAGTATAACTTCATCTTTGGTATTGCAAAGTGACCCCACAAGCAGACAGTATAACTTCATCTTTGGTATAGCAAGGTGACCACTACAACAGGTATTATTTAATTCCTTAAAACTTGTCAAGTTTTAAGGAGTTCATTCCCTAAACTGAGCGTAGCGAGCAATTTCGTTATGATCTGTCATTTCCAGCCAGTCAGCGGTTTCCTGACACTATTGTTCTAGGCTGGGTATTTACTTTCGAACTCTCGGTTTCGGTATAGCGCCCCTAGTGTTTAGAAATGGAATCAAAAATGCCATAAAAAAATTTGAAGTCAACTATCGTAGTTTACGTTACAGAAACTCATGGTAGACATACTGTACATCTACCATGAGTTTCCACTTAAAATTTACGTTATCGTTCGCGTAATTTTTTTTATTGGAATTTGACATGACATGACATGGTCAAATCCCAAAACATTTTTTTACGCGAACGACGTAGACGTACCTACTGGTTGAAAGAGCTTACTGATGGTAAAGACAAATATTTTTCGTGTTACTAATAATTTACTACGCTTATTATAATAGTTACATTTTAACATGGTCCGTTGATGACATTTGATAATACTAAAGTACTTGTTTTGCCTCAAATACATATTTTGTATTATTAAAAAGTGTAAGAACATCGTATGAAATCCTGAGTAGCATGCAAAATTGTAAAAAACTTAAAGATATGCCGAAGCATATGCGATCATGTGCACGCTGGACTGGAACCTACCATTTGGTGTTTGACTATTAAGGTTAGTACGTACAAAGTGCATGATCAGTGTATCCTGTGCATCCCGTGTCAAGATACAACTGTCGTTAGTTAGTTCTGTGAACATGAAAATCTGTGCATGTGTGGGTTTTAACAAGGTCTACCTATAGACGTGAAGCCGGTTACTAACATTTCTAGCCTAGCGGGTAGAAACGGCTTATTTGGCTTTTTATCATTTCTAGCGCTAACTAGCGTAGCGGCTGGAAACGGCTGCTTACATTTTATTGATATTTTCACAGGATTTAGTTATTTCTTTTTGATGTTAGTGTTTTGATTTATTTACTATAAATAAATAAATATCTGGGACAATTCACACCAAGATCATCTGGCCCCAAACTAAGCAGAGCTTGTATTATGGGCGTCAGAGACTGATAAACATACTTAAATATTTCTAAATACATACTTAAATAGATAATAACACCCAGACACACAACAAACACAAATGTTCATCACATAAATGTTTATCAAGGGTGGGGATCGAACCCACGACCTCCGGCGTCAAAGGCAGGATCGCTGCCATTGCGCTAACTGGCCAGTCGAACTATAGGATACACTTATCCTAGATAGACATAAGTGTTAAAAACTTTCGTCTCTGAATTAAGTAAATTAGTAGGTATAAACGGTTTATTCCGCGTTTATTTAAAAAAACAAAAATAGCCGAACATAATAACTGCTACTGTATAGTAAAAATAAGAGTTCAATAAAAAAAGGTTATAAAAATCAATTGTTTTTCTCGGGTATCAATTGCTTGCTATCGCAAGCGGCTCGTTATTCGCTTCTAGCCGCTCATTTCGGTAAGTAACTACCGGGTTACAAGCCGCTGGTTTACAACTATAGGTCTACCCCGTGAGAGAGTTAGTATCTATTAATTTGTTTCTTATTTATGATAGACGTCGTCTATATATTATAAAGAGGAAAGATTTGATTGTTTGTTTGTTTGTTTGTTGGTTTGTGTTGAATAGGATCTGAAACTTCAAACCGATTTAAAAAATTCTTTCACCAATGAGAAGCTACATTATCAGGGAGTGACATGGGATATATTTTATCATGATTAACACATTAGCTGCCATGGGGGTCACCGGTGACCCGCAAACAATAGATTTTCTATTGTGTCTGCTTTAGCGGTAGTCAAAGACTTAAACAATACATTTAGTGAAAAATATTAGTAGTAAAAAGTAGGAGTATCGCGGGCGAGATGTGCTGCTTCACCGACGCCGCGACGTGAAATTACTTTTGGCAGAACGAAGTCTGTCTACGCAGCTAGTTTGTTATAACTTTAAAAAATAATAAAATCATTTTAATTAAGATTTTGAAATCAATATTCAGGAATTTTATTATGTAACCGGTAATCTGTATAATTTAGGTATTCTATACAATACCTAGATATTATTTATATTATTTGCTTATAGTAACCTACTAATGAAAGGGATCAAAAGTTCTCGAAATTTCGTGAATTCCGTTGTTTAACGCTACTTCGACTTTCAAACTTTACAATTACCTACTTTCTCATGCGCTCGCACATGTAAGCTTTACCGAATCCTCGTCGGTGCGTGTGTATGTGTGTGTGTGTGCATGTGTCCTTTAACGAGGCACTTGGCGTGTGCAGGGTACGGGCGGGGGCGGCGTCTATTCCCAACGCGAAACTAGGCCGGCCGCCGACACCGGAGCGGAGTCCAAGATGCGAGCGGCAATATCATGCAGGAGCAGTAATGCATATCCCTGAACCTTTTTTTTAAATAAAATAAAATATCATATGCATTGTCCTGATCTCAAAACAAGGTTTTCCCTTATGTAATAGCAACCATTAACAACGAAGATGCCACAAACACCTAGAAAAGCCACAAATATCCAATCCATATGCCATCTGATAACTATTACATCAATAACTTCCTTACACTTATTTCAAATTCCTTAAACCATAAAGCGTGCCATAAAGTTATCATACCATCCTATTGTAGATTTGGAATATAGACATTATTTAATCCTGCAGTTTTATTGATAGATCGAAAACACTATTATCGTAGCCACACAATTTAGATAATTTATTCATTTAATTGAAAAGACAGTTTTTGCAAGCGCACTTACCTTCTTTTTTTGTAACTTTCTTTTTTGGTAACTTTAAGACACTACATAAACACTGGATTGTACAGAATATCTAGTCACAGGGTGGCCGTGCTTACTATGACGTCATTTTTTAACGGAAATTAGCAATGTTTGCATAAATCCAAGCCACTTTTTTTTATAGTAAAACCGTACTTAAGTAACCTTTGGAACTAGCTTTATTTTCATAGCATGGTTCTCGGTCAGGAATTTGACTTATTTGACTTGCTAAAGAAACTTGAATCGCATTAGCCACATAGTTCGCAAGTTCCAAACGAATTCTTATGAAACATAATATATAAATACTCTGTAAAGTTTCTACTTTGTTTTTAAATGTATGAGTCCGCTTCTGCTTATGTGCCTGTCACTCAACAAGCGCGTAAGGTTAATTTTGCGCCAAACATTTTTTGAGTCCGGACGCACATGTATAATGCCAAAACATATCTTCTTAGAATAGAGGTTTAAGAATCAAGATCTATGTCATACGAGGCGGACTTAAATATCAAATACTTTTCCTGAAACTGCCATCGAAAATGTCTTAATCAGAGCTTTTTTTGGAACATGTTTTTCGGAAGTTCACGGATCATGATTGCGAATTGAGTCCAAGTTGAATATCAAAAAGTTTTTAATGTTATACGTTAGTAGAATAGCCGACCAATGGCTTCATTTTTGGTCTAGGCTCTAGGTCGATATAAACGCGCAGTCGCTTTTTCGTAAAAACACATATTAACATTGTTTAGATAATGCACTGTTCGGACACTTTCCCGTAAAAGTTGGCAGCAGACTAAAAGAGAAAAAACAGTTCATTTGTTTAACCGATCTTATAATACTGCTATTTTTTTAAAATAAATGGGACATTTAAGTCAAATGTTGGCACTTTGGCACTATGCTGGCACACAGTAAGCTCGTGTAAGTCAAAGTACTCGTGACTTTGTATTATACCTTCATATAAAATTGATTGTTTTATTGAAACGAATTAGTATTTCACATGATCAATGATGCTACGAAATTGAACCAATCAGTTAATACAGTTCAGACAAGGAATTATTCGTTTAATTATGTATTTCTTGTTGTTAATTTACAAAACAGAAACTTATCTATCAGCAAAAAACATTCTTGGAAGATATTAAATAATAATTACGTGCTACTAGGCATAACTACGGAGTGCATTAGGGTCTGTGACCTTACCTCATCGGCGCGGTGGCCTTTGCGCAAAGGAAACCACGCATGCGCGCTCGCTTGTATTAAGTAGTAGTGCGATATGCTTGTTATAGCATTCAATAGAAGACAAATACATTATTTTGGATGAATTAGTAACTTTGTTAGTAAATTACAGTTTTTTGGTTACATTTGCTTGCAGATGAAGAGACAAATATTTTTTGTTCCAGAAGTAAACTATTGTATCAGGAAGAATCGATCCTCCCCAAGTGCAATCATTTGTGTATGTTGCGCCTAGGTGAGTTATTATCTATACAACTATGTAGTTACTACAATTACTACAAATACTGTATACAAAATGTAATCACAAATGTTTTTAATTTGTACATACTTATACTTTTCTATATTTTAGGCTGTATGAATGCTAGCTCGTTATAGACTTTTACAAAATAAAGCAAGTTTCTATGATTGATATAATAACAATTAAGAACATTTTAAATGGTAAATAAAATGGGCCCTTAATAAATATGCGCCAGACAACACACCTCTTGTAATAGTCTCGAAATAGGAATTAGTATCCCTGTGTTACGAGGTACCACACAAGGAATAAGCCAGGGGCGTCTCCCAGCACACCCATACCAGAGTCATTTCAGAAAAGATCGTTTCCTGAATTGACCCGTCCGGGAATCGAACCCGGGACACTACGGAAATCGAGAAAGCGTGCTACAGCGCACTACGACAATCGTGTCGTCGAAATGAGTGGAATATCATCATCTGTAATGCTCTCGGATGATCTATGGCGCGCGGAATCCAACGAGACCGAACTACATTTCGCTTACACTTTAGAAAGTGACTCTTTGTTTTCACTTCGTAGTGGTAATTTATAGTAATGAGGAGAGATCATTGTACGCCGTTTTGTGAATTGCATCCATTACATCGCTGGATACGTTCCAAACAGTGAATTACAACCAAAATGCCTTTCAGTGCTACTACGAGTAGGATATTATCGGAGAATTCTTAACAAAACTTAGTCAGTTCTTGGGCTCCTTAAGCTACAGGTCAGGATTGAGGAGCCACTTTCACAAGTTGCACAAATGGCTACACAAAAAAAATATTTTGCTATTGATTGTATAGGTACAATGTTCCTAAAACGTAATCCATAAGTATAGAATGAGATATATGTTTTGTTCAAGGTCAAATTATTAATAATTTGATTATTTTAGCATTTTATAATGCTTGTTTTCATATCTAAAAAAAAAACCAATTTCGGACCTTGAAGATATCGTGAGGGATGCGAACTCGGGTCTACCACAATCCGAGTGACTAACCCCGCTCAATGTTTTCAAAATTCAAAATTCGAATTTTTCTAGTTTTCAGTCCTTAGATATTAAATTATCCATTTCAAAATACAGAATTACGGATAAAAAGTACGGCCAAAGATCAAGTACAGCACTATTGGAGTTTCTCATTCTCTATGATTATTGGAAAACGGTGGAAGTAGATGGTCCCTTTTGGCTTTGATTAAAACACAATCACACAAATCTAAAAGCCCTGTTACGCATACGCAAGGCATAGCCTAATTTCGAACGAGATAACTAAGGAAAGTTTTTTAGGGTGCATCACAGTTCGGATGTAAGTCTCAGGCAACATCTTAATAGGAACTGTTCTACAAAGAATAAAATACTTCAAAGTCTAGACTGGGTTTTAGACACAGATTACTATCAGTCTGTGACGGCAAGCGTAGATAACAACCGATTTTGTTTTAAGTGCAAGTGTTAGAGGACAGCAAAACGAAGTGTTCCGCATACAAACTGTTATTACGGTTTCTTTGTAACGATTTCTGTGTCACCTTATCGCGAAAATCCTTCAGTTTTTAGACTAAGATAAAGCAAACAGAGTCACGGCCGGTTGTCGATCTCCTAATTTAGTGGACATGATCTTATCAATATTTTTTGGGAATTATGAAGGCGAAATAATATCAATTCGGAAAGTAAATAACAAAAGGATTAACCCCCTAAACTGCCACTTCAGGCACATTGATAAAATATATTGTTAATTAGTTAGTGGGGATTTACATGACGTTCAATGTCTTGGAAATTGTGTAGAAAAAAAAACTGGTTAATACCTAACTGTTTTACTACCAATATTAGTTATTTAACACTGTTTAAGCGAATTGAAATTGAACTACTTGCTTTTCAATCCTATACCACGTCGTTTGTTATTTATAGATCAGCAAAATAATTATTAATCAAGGTACGTTTCCGGTTTTTCAGAAGTGCAGAAGGCTACCAATCATAATAAGCAAGAAAAAATGAGATTATATATTTTTTTATTAATATAACATTAACATTACAGTGGGTGTAATCAGATTGTGATGTTAAAATAAGTTTTACCTTTGACACTCCTCCTCCGCCGCCGTGGCCGAGTGGTTTTAATTCCCAGGTGTTTTCGGATTTTTTGGAACATAGCCCGGGTTTGTGATCACCAATCAACTCGCAATAGGCAAGCGTGGTTATTAAGCCAATACCCCGTAGCCTTGACGTAGCCCGATGACTTGATTTCAATGATGAAGGCCATTGCCCAGCAGTGGGACAGTATCTAGGCTAATTACTTTACTTAATTCACAATATAAAAATGAACTTTGTTTAATTTTTATTTGTGGCCTCAACAATCGTGCTTGTTCAGCATATTTATTTCGCCAGTATCAAGTTAATAATATATATGTTGGAGGGCGACGATATATAAGCTTGGCTGGTGTGGTGTTGATGTTTTTTGTTTCTTACGTCGAATCTAAATGTATAAAGAGACACAGAAGCGATTGGTCGGTGATAGAGAATAAAATAAAAGTTATGTGTCTAGTTTAATTGAGATCTATGCCAACACCATCTAAAACAACACAACACATAACAATAATTTAAAAAAACATCATAAACGTCACAAACGTTAACAAGGAGGAGTTAAAATATTTACAGCCTGATATTATAGAATTCAATATATTTACATAAATAAATAAAGTAGCGGACAGAAGTTAGGAGGAAGTTTAAATTGTAGGGGCGGGGAATTTTAGATGTGAGAATATCATATAATGAAGTTTGATATTTCTGACAGGTAAAAATAATGTGACCTGGTGTACCCTCATCTAAGCCGCATGCGCACAGCGAGTTGTCTTTAACCACAAAATAAATTAAAATTTTAACTCGAATTCTGTTCAAAAAAACGGTGGTGCAAGCGTGGCCAAGGCGAGACGACATATGACTGACACTGCAAGTTTTTGTTTAAATTTTATTTTAACACTTAGAGTCGAGAAGTACTCAGTCATTCAAGTCTGTGATCAGGGTATGTAATTGAAAGACCAATCCAATGAAATCTCATTTAAGTATATTTATTACGTTTTTGAAGTTACGAAGGCCCCCTAAAGCCATAATTTATACTGAGGTATAGTTCTCGTAGTAGATTATAGTGTAAATACTTGAATGTCCCGTTTGTCACTGAAATATGTATACTTTCATCACGAACTTGATCAAGATAATAAAACCATAAGCCAATTTTCGCAAATAAACCTGATTCAAGCCACGGTCTAGAGCTCGAACTTGCCCGATTTTATTGAGAGTTTTTAAAGAAGCTGACGAACTTGCCCTAGTGACCAACCGCACGTTAAATATACAAAGTAGGTCCACTGCCCAATAATAGTTAAATGATGTATTCCGAGCTTAATTTAAGCAAAATGTGTTGCCATCCTGACAATCAAGACAGTTTCCCATTAATCTTCATCTTGGTTTGCGTTGAAATAATTCATTTTTTTCAATATTTCATTTTTTTCAATATTATTTGTAGATTTGTTTTCGAAAAACATAATAATAAACTTTTCATATTACGTAAGTCCAATATTATTATTTCTGCTTCAAAGAATAAGGGAGAAATCATTATAAATGCACAATAAATGTTGACAGATGTTTGGTTGAAGTTGAAAACACAAGGTCATATTAAAGTATCCTAGTAAACAGTGCACTATAAACTGTCGATTTGATTATTTCTTATTTTCTAGTACGCATAGTAAAAGTACACAGAGATGAGAAGGGTTTAAATAAAGAATAAAAGAAAAAAACAATTAAACGATAACCCATTTTCAATTTTCAAAGCGAAAATGTCTGAATGTCTCCTGCTCCACCCCTTCAGAGTGCATGTGACATTTGTTGAAAAGTGCACGGATCAGAGGTAGTTGCGTGGCGCGGGGAGGGGTGCGGTCGGTGCGGCGGCCGCGGGGCAGGGCGGAGCTCGCTGGTTCGCGCGGTGTAACCTACATACCGGTCAACACTCCGGCTCAGTCAACACTCGCTACAGGGACATTAGGCGCGTTTGTTGGGCGAGTGCACTCGACCGAGTCCACTGGAAAAGCCACCGACAGAATTTCCACACGCGATGGCGGCATGGTGGAAGGATGACGTAATATGTAGTGACAGTTCTGACAGAAGCTGAAATTTAGATATCACACAAGCGCTATTCTTACACCTATCGTTCAAGTAAAAACAAGACAGTTCATTGAACTCTTAAAAAATTGGGATACCTGTCACCATTACATACATTATTTGTAATAGTGACCAATTTGCGAACGTAGCTTTTATATCATTCGAACAAGAGCTATAATGGTCTGATGGTCTAACACATGTAACAGTTGTATAACTTTATATTTGCATAGTGATTTGAGTTATCCACACATACGTAATGCTCATGGTGTAAAATTTGCTATTAGGTTAAGCAAATTTGAAACTAACATACTACTCGATACAATATCAGTAATGCAATTTTGATTATACATTTTTCCATTAAACGACATTAACTTCAGTATCGACAGAAATTTCTTTTTTTTTCAGGTAACTTATAGAATATAAACCCTTAATAAGGCAAAGAATAATTAATCTATGGTTGGGGTACGTTTTATTCAAAAGCTGTGAACAAATGAAAAACGTGGCTTGTACGAACGAAAAAGTACCATAAGTTGCTACGAAATGCTACGTTCGTAGAGGGTCTACGAGATTTTAGTTTGTGCCGCACTGCACAAGTAGTATTGGTATTTATTGGATTATAAAAAAAATGTGCATTGCTTCAAAGTTAATTACATAAGGTTAGCAGTAAGGTATTTACTTTACAGTGCCTTTGTAGTGCATATTTATGTTTATTTATTTATTTTTTTAAAAAGAAGCTACCTTTTTCTGCATATTCTTAATAATTTAAAAAAAAACTCGCTTCTATCATCGGTTACCATAGTATCATATCTCATAAGTCTGTTTTTCATTATTTTGATTGTTATCAGATATTATCCCCTAACTTTATTTTCGGACACTTTTTCCAAATAACAATATATTTGAAATTTATACAATTTATATAATACACGTTTCGTTAATATAATGAATAATAAATTATTTAATTGTTTTATTTATTTATTTGACCCTCTTCTACAAGAAATAACTATTAAACACCATTTGTTTTAAAATTATAAAAAATAAGATAAAAAAGTACATTGCAAACCATTTTAGAACTCAGCAAGCATGTTCCCAATATTGAAATGCCAACTTACCTGAAACAAAATAATAACGAAATTAGACAAAGTATCGCAGGTACGAGTACGAACCTAGGAACCGTGCCAATGACCGTAAAAATATTTTCATCTGTTTAAACACATCTTTTCTTGACACAATTGTAGTGTAAAAGCGGCTAACCTATAAAACTCTTAATATTTACTCGCGGGCCCAAAGTATGCGGAATTGTTGCGCAGTTTTAAAATACATACAACTTATCATAATGAAGCAAAATGTATGTCAACGTCTTTCAGTTGACGATATTCGGACGTTTAAAAAGCAATATAAAATGTACTCAGTATTGAACTAAACGCAATGATAAATGGTAAGACGTAAATTAATGAAAGTTTCTGATTGCTGGAGATCAAGAGAAGTTGTCCCTAAGACAGGGACAATGAGTGTAATTTCATCTTGTACTTATTTTTCATTTACGTAAAACTGAACTAAACCATAACTTGTCAAATGTATGAACCTATAGTTTAAAAAATAATATGAATTAAATAAATTAAATGTCATATATATTCATGTCAGTTGTACCCAATTATTAAATTATGTGCGAAAACGGTGACCCCATGAGTTAAAAGGACATAAAGGGTACTAAACAAACATTCAATTAGTGTTATGTGATAACTAATTGTCGTCATATCATGTCATCGTCATTATCGGCGTTCTAAATAAATGAACATCGTTAATTGCCGGTCGAGTAACTTGCCATCAAACTCGGCGCGTGTAAACAGACTAACGCCAGCATTAGATGCGACTAGACGAGGCCACAGCTATCAGTGAAATGTCGAGAAGGAAAGAGAGGGATACACAAAGTATTTATTGCACACCCGACAACACGAGTGCACCTCACACACACATGCATACATTTTCTATTTCTATTAAGCGGTCTAAAGGTTTGCTACTGGTGAACAGAGGATGTCATGTGGTTATATTAATGGCAATAAAAAAGCTGTAGTGTTGCAAAACTGAAAGTCACAACTTCTGTTTAGTGTCTAGTCAGATACTGTCACGTTACGCAGGGGAATTGAGGTTCGCCTGCGTAAATGGAAGTTGTAAAGAAGGTAGAAAGAACACAAGGTACTAATATGTAGAATGATAAGTGGGTGAATTTATTCGACAGAACCTAAACTTAAAATTGGAATATATAAGTAACAATATAAAATACGAGGGCCAGCTCACGTGAGGCTAGCGGTGGGGTGGGACTAGAGGCGATTTTGGGAACAGCCGGCAACTACGTTGGGACGGAGTAGGCAGGGAAGAGCAGAGTAGATGGAGTAGGCAGGGGAGAGAAGAGCAGCCGTTGCTCCGAGAACAGCCGGCAGCAGGTTGGCGTAGGAGGAAAGCAGGGTAGAGGAGGGCGTAGGCAGGATCAGGATCGGTATTCGAGATATCAGGTTTCACAATTACTCCTTCTCAGTTCAGTATCCTGGAGATGACTTTAGTTGTGTATCCAGAAGATGACTGGCTCTCTGTTCGAAAACACGTCCTTTATATATGATCTCAGTTCGTTTCTAAAATTATATTTTTGGTTTGAAACCCGAATTCGTTCCGTGGCATTCTGTCTCTCCAAGGAGTCGAGGTTGCTTCAATTTTAGCTCTTTTGACGTCCCACGGGTTGTCAAATCCGAAATCGAATATTTAAAAATTGAAAGGTGACAGTGACAAGTTACTAAAATAAATAATATTAAGAGGGTTTCTTTTTGCGTGCGGGGTAAATCGTAAACGTCGCATTTTTTTATTTTTTCTTGATTATTTAGCTGAATTCAAATGAAGTATAAATTATCTCTCTATTATCGAATGCACCTTTTAATTTCATAATTATAACTTTAACTGTATACAGTAAAGGTACAAGGTAGATTGCGAAGAATTGACAGATTAGTGTAACTTGATGTGCTTAGGCCTTTACTTATCCAGGTGCTCTGTTTTGAAACAATAATAATATTGGGACCTGTTTAAATTGTTGACAAAAAACACTTTATACAAGCCAACATCGACTTCAATAGAATCAGGAACGAATAAGTAACTGATGCCTAACAAAATCAAACAGTCTAGCAGATAAAAATAGTAACTAACACACATAATATATCTTTATCAGATAGTCTGAATTTGATTGGCCACTGCAGACAACAATTGATTAACACACAAAAAATGTAATCAAGGTTTACATATTTTGTTATTGGAAGAAAGGTGTAACTGTCTAGGCCAATATTCGGTAAAGAGGTTACTTGTTATGGATAAGAATTAGGAAAGTAGGTATGCAATACACGAAAATAAGTTTTATTGCTAACCGCATAAGGAGTGCTAAGTGCGGCTGCAGGTGGCAATACACTTGATACCTAAATGGTATTTTGATAATAACGGCGATAAGAGGCGCTCAAACTTGCGACAGACTGTCCTAGAACTCGGCGAACTTGAGTAACCTCAATAACTTCGAAGTCTGTATCATCACTTTGTTTAAAATACGCGCAATAAAATATTCATATTTTTGAATGGCGTTTTCAACTCAGCTTCAAACATCAGCGATTTAGCGAAGAGCGATGAAAGCAAAACAAAACACGTTCGCAAATAGTGAACGTGCGCATTATAAAGCATAGTTTATAGTTTACTATAGTAACTAAGCATAGTTTATTAAACAACAACAGGTGAATAATAAATCATAACATGATTCACCATAGGAAAGGGAGATCTTCAGGTTGCATTGTGACCAGAATTTCATAGTTTTACCTCACCTTCTGGTCTCCAAAAAGTTCCCGCACCAAACAGAAGCTTTAGTTTACATGAAAAATATATTACAGTAGAAATATTAATTCAAAATGGTCAAAAGTATACTAGTAAGCGATGGCGATGCATGTATAAAGAAGACGATAAAATAACTGAAAACAATAATGGATTTTAGTGCCGTACACTTTTTTAAAAAACAATTTTGTCCTATTGACTGATTGATACACTTTTCCAATATAATTTAACAGTCTACACGATTTCGAATTTTTCGTTCAGTAAAGGTTCGATTAAGTGTTTTGAGTAAAGTAGAGTCACTGATAAAATATCTCCTAAAAAACAAGTGCAGAACTTAGAGGCATCTCCTCGTAAAATGACACTTCAAAATTTCCAACAAAGGTTCACGTACTTGTTCTAGTAATCGCGCACGGTCCACAGATTTGGCCTAGTTGTGGCATTTCATCATATAGCAAGCAGGCTGCTTTTCTCAAAAAATATTTACTATCTGACCGATAATCCTGTGTTTATTCAAGCGCTTCGCAAAGAATGTCTTGCGTACCACACTTCCCATAGAAATTGGGTTATCTTGACAAATTGCTCTTGGGTTGCCTCACCGATCCCGGAACGCGATACATGAACCGTATCGCACCGTACGGGTTGATACAATCAGACAATTTCCTTATCCTGCCTTTTTCTTCTCAATTATACTAGGTGCAGATTGGTTTTTCGTCCCCAGGTTGTTGATATTCCAGCCATCCACAAGAGCCGTTTTTTTAAATATGAACAGCAAGAAATAGATCAAGCTTCTTAAAGAAATTTGAGGTAATCAGTTTAGGTTTTAGACCATTGTGGCGTAATTTAAATAAATTTAATTTATGCAAAGGTTGCTAATATCTTTTGTATCTAAATGTAGACAAAAACTACACGGACAAAAATAACCAAAATCCTTGAAATGTCGCATACGTTTCGACGACTGACGAGTCACCGCGTCCCCACCGAAATGTAACCGCCAGCCGATTCCCAAATATAATAACTTTGTCTGGTAACCTTTAGAATTGTTTGTATGGAAGTCGTTGACGGTGCCCTATATTCAGAATTTGGTCTGGCAGCGTGCCCAGAAATAATTAGTCATCATTCGGCGCTGCTGTCCTAGGATAGAAGACTTCTTGGAATGCTCCAGCTTCGTCAGCTCACGAATAATGCAACGGCCTACTTCACTGGGTCATCCAGGAAATATACCGTTAAGTTTTAATTAGTATGTTAAAAATATAAACAATACCACATGCCATAATTAAGTATATATGCGTAACAGAAGTGTATTTCATTTATTTTTTTATTATTTTTTGGAGCGTATTTGGCAAACGTGGTGTTTTACCAGTCAAATGTAAAGATGACTTGATTTTGATGATAGAGGCTTTTACCTAGCAGTGGGAAAGTCTAAAGGTAAAATCCTTTACTTTATTTATGCGATATTGCTCCCAAGACAAACACATTGATTCTGTTATAAGCCGTTTAGCGAATTGATTTAATATCAATTCAATTAAATACATAAGCATCTATTTCTATAGAAAATTATACTCTTCACTAATTATTATATTGTTCTTATAAGAACAATAATAAATAAAGATCTTTACAGTACATACTTGCACTGAAAGGAAATGTTATTTTATAGTCGCAAGAACTCTCTGTCGGCGCGTGGCAGAACTACCGTTGGCGCTACTCGCCGTTAGATGGCGCTTATTCAAGTAGTCGCTGAACAGTGAAGTCATTGGTGGCTACTATTTTCGTAGCTAGAATGCTACGTGACGTAGCCTGAGGTTTCGTAGACTACAATGGAGAGGTTGCCAATGATGATATTGAAAATGATGCCGATGATGAACTACAAATTAGTCAAATGAAGTGATCGTTTTTGTTTGTGTTGTTTTTGTTCATACGCATTTTAGTTGTTGAAGAATATCGCACGTGAAGAGTATTGATTTTAATTGAGATTTATGTTCTGGGGTGGTAATATATTTTATATTATTCGTATTACAAGTAGTTAAGTATTTTTAGGGGTGTCTTTCTAAGCAATGTTTTTTATGTTCTTTCATTCCACATCCTTAACAGTGTAAATTGCGAGCTTTCGACGAAAAAAACAACGCGAGGTCTTTCAGCAAATTCAAAATGCAAGACATGGTACTAAATGTGATTCTTCTCGGCATATTATTTGATAAACCGGTGTAATATTTAAGTTTATTCATGTTTGCCAAACTAATGTATTCTATCCCGTTTACTTTTTTGCAGCAGTTGAAAACCACGCACCCCTTAATTAACGTCCTTACGTTGAATGACATTTCCAGTGTTTCCTATTTTTTGCAACCAAGTACAACTTCCAAACAATAAATATATTGCTTTAACTAAAAAAGCACAAGTTCTGATACTTAAGAAATATTTTTTAATATTTGGTTTAGTCCTTGAATATAAGTCCCCCTTTCCAGTTGCACTGCGTCCGATTTTTTTGTAGTTTGAGGCTGAGCTTCTTAGATCCAACAGGGTTATATTTCACTATCCACGAAAGACATTAAATAATCATTGATTGTTTATATATCATCGGGCTTTGTAGGTTTACCAAAATCTTGTAAGATTATCATTCTGCATAAGGAAAGCCTTGGCCAAAGGGTGATTTTTGTGTCTTAGATTTTTCAACATCATATTATGAACAAAAGTTCACTGATGAACAAAACAGCAAGGTTATAATTTAGTAAATGGCTACGACGAGTTTCTTTAAAATCAAACATTGGTTTTTTATCCAGAGTATCAAATAGGTACCTAAATTGTAGTATATTCTTTATTTTGCGTAAAACAATGATGGTACCAATCCGTACGACGCAATTAAACCCACACATAAACATCCTTTCACAACGAAAATAAACTACCATATCCACACGGACTACAAGTCACCCATCCCCACCCACCACCCTTCGATCGCATAATTGAACTCCGCGTAAATACTGCGCCTGTGTGTCTGTGCATAGTGCATACTAGCGGTTGGTGCACTTTGCCAGTTAGGGTAGGTCTAGACCTACCTATCGATAGGGATGTCCAGGGAGCCTAACGTATTTCAAAGCATCGAGTACCATTTACTTTGACCATAAAGGAAAGAAATAAAACATTTATACATTTCAGGACACCGTAACATTGCCAAATATAACAGAATAAAAGTGTTAACACTTAAATGAACAAAAAAATACCGGAAACAGCGGAGTCTTCAAGGACTTACTCAGTGAATGCCTGAGCCCGGACGTTGGGGTGCTGCTTTTAAATGGGCCCAGCTCAGAGATATGTTTCATGATCAAAAGACACATCTGATGAAGTGATGGCATCAGCTTGAGCAGTTATAAAACATAGACCGATTGATTGAAAACGCAGCATGAAGATGGCCGACCTGATGAAGATCCCAGGATTTCAGGAGGCCTATCTCAAGCAGACTTCATTGGTAAAGAATGATGTTTCCCGTTGTTGATCATTATGAATGGTCATGATGGATGGGATGATGATGGTGATAGATACCAAAAAAGTTAGTTTTTGTAGACAAAATCACGCCGAGAGATAATCTGGAGATAAGTTCTATTTGAACCTAAGTTTTGTCCCACCTATTCTTTATAACGTTCTGTAATAAGCCTCCAATTGTTGATGGAAACCCTAACAATTTTGCACACATCTATGTAAAACGGTCGCATCTAAAGCGCATTTTCGTGTACTCTGCGGATTTTCCGGATTTTGGTGAATTATAGTCGTTAGAGTGCTGACTTGTCCCCAGTTGTTTAGAGTTACGTGAGTTTTGCAACCAAAACCAGAATATTGTTTGTGACTCATTCATAATCTGACTGAATTATTTTGGGCAAAATCAGTTTAAAACACATTTTTATAACCACATCAAATAAATAAATAACTATCCCTGTACATTATTCCACACAGCGCCATCTAGCCCCAAAGTAAGCTAATTAAAGCTTGTGTTATGGGATACTAGACAACGGATAAACATACTTAAATACATTTTCTTTTGTAAATACATACTTATTATACATAGGAGACACCCAGACCAGTACAAACAGACATGTTCATGCACACAAATGTTTGTACTATGCGGGGATCGAACCCGCGACCTCTGGTGTAGTAGCCAACTTCTTAACCATTACACCAAGTCGGTCGACTAAACCCAGTTATTACGGTTACAGTGTTAGATTTCCGCCTGGACTTCACTTTTCGCTGTGATTTTAGTATGTCAGTATAAATATACATACATCGATAACTATAAAATAATACCGATGTCTTACGTAATCAGAAGTGGTATTTCCTGAAATATTTAGGTAAATTTTAGTAATTTAAAAGTGAGAGTTTCAATAATAAGCCATTTCATACAAATGTATGTTTATTAATTAAATAAATAAATATGCGCCAGACAACACACCTATTGTAATGGTCTCGAAGTAGGGATTATTATATCCCTGTGTTACGAGGTACCACACAAGCAAATAAGCTAGGAGCGTCTCCTAGCACACCCAGACCCGAGTCAATTCAGAAAAGATCGTTTCCTGAATTGACCCGACCGGGAATCGAACCCGGGACACTACGGAAGTCGAGGCGAGAAACCGTGCTACAGCGCACTACGCCAATCGTGTCGTCAATTGTCTAGGTACTTCTACTATTAAGTAGTAAAGTGCGGTATGTAAACAAGTGCGGTAAGGTAATCATTATTTTTGAAAAATATTAGAGAACTAAACGAATGCAGTAACTTTACAGACATAAAAATTGTTTTATGTGAGCTAAATTCAAAAACTTTTCATATGTCATATTCTAGAATACACTCTTCTATTGAAATATCATCTCTACAAACCTGTCCAGTCTGTTTATCGCATCAATCTTATTGGTTAACTCGATGCGTTGTGGCCGAATATAGAGTAGTCACGAACAAAATAAAAGTGGCTTCAACCCCACATTAGCAAACAAATTGGTGCATCCCGACAACATGAACAGCATCGCACAGGCGCAGCCTAAGCATGCAATGTCACACACACAGGCGTAAGCATGGTTGCCTGTATGCGTGAGGCGCAGACGTCTATGTATAGTTCAGATATCTAGATGGCTAGGGTGCATTGGTGCAGCGTTGGGGTAGGTCCCGGGGGGTAGGTCGGGCCCACCCTGCTGGGCGAAGAAGTAACACGTAATCAAACGCTACAGGACGCCGTCCGCTATGGGAGACAGTTTGTTTTCCAGTAATGAGTTTGTTGTTGATGGCAGATTTGTCGCCGGTATTACTGACGGCGACTGCAATGGACGTCGGATGCAACGAAATAAAGCTCCCTTTTTTCCAGGGTATGTACCGACAGACTGAGGACTGTAAACTAAGTATGAAGTAGTCACTTCATACTTATTTTACAGCTCCTACTTTTATTTTACAGATCTTTTTAGTAGAGTCCTACTCATACCGTCCCTCACTGCGTCGCTGGTTCTGTTGCCCTTGTCCTGAGTTTTGAAACCAGGACCCCGACATGTATAGTTTTATCACAGTAGAAGTCAGGCGCACAATTCTACAACCTTAAGTTCCAGCTTTGAATACCAGTCGTCATCAAAAGACAATAAGTGAACGTATATTACTTGGAGAGCGTCGTGGCCTAGTGGTTAAGCACTCCAACTCAGATCGCGGATCGTGTGGTCCCGAGTTCAAATCTGGCCAGAAACAAAATCTTTGTGTTCATTGATGAATTTCCGACTAAATCTCCGCTGATGGAAAACATCGATTAAAAACCAAATCAACCTGGATAGCGGCGGAAGCCTCACCACCTTCCACGTTGGGTTCTAATACCATTTGTGAAAAGTGGGCTTCTGAGAGTTCCGTTCACTATGACTGCAACAGTCACTTGCCTCTGACTATCCCGTTTGGGATATAGTCGTTATGGTATGTTATTTTCTATGCTAAGAGTATTCCTAGCCCTATTTGTTTATGTTTTCAAGTAAAAGCAATAGCTTACATAACTGACTAAAGTTTTTCATACGCGTATCTTTAACAAGGCATAACACGGGCTTGCATGGGTGTCGACCTGTTAATAATCAGCGGCTTACAAGCGATTAGGATTGCTAAGCAGGCCGCAAATCAATTAGCGTATACAGTAAGAAGAAAATAAGGTCTCGGAAAGCATTAGGAGATTTCTTCTTACTTCAGAATCTCCAGATATATCATATAATTTTTATCAAAATATATTTTGCAAATCATTATTAATGGTGTGATGTTTACAATCGATTCTACACATTTAGTGATTTATGTAAAAAGATGATGAGATTATTATCAACGCTTGTTAATTCTTATTATTCGGCCATTTTAGTCCTGCCATGTCCAGCATAAAATCTTTTGAATCTCACAATTTATTAACTAGTCTATTGCCCTTTTGTCATCCCCTCCTTGCTAGTATATTGCATTCAGCGCAGCGTTGCAGCGAAGGTCGAGTACGTCTTCTAGACAAAGGGTCGGGATAAGTGGCAGTTAATCTTCGTAGCGTCAACCAACCCCCTTTTATTCTTTGTCTCTGTCCAGTTTAAATAGACACGTCTTGCTAGAAACTACAGACTGGTGCTCTGGCTAAGTAAGTAATCTATGGATCACCATACAGTACGTTGTGAAACTTTAAATTTCTCATAACTTCTTACTTTCGACTAAAAGATCTTATTTTTCAAAATATTAAGCCTAGTCCTTTGACCATTTACTAAACTGATAATAAGTAGCACGGCTTTTACATTTTCATCCAAGGAGAAGTCATTAAAAATATATATATTTTCCCTTCTGATACCGCTGGTGAAAAGGCTTTACTATGACGGCAACAGTCACTTGCCTCTGACTACTCCGTATGAGACAATAGTCGTGATGGTATTTTTTTCCCTTAAAAAAGTTACTGTTTTGGTTACGTTAACCTAATCATACAGTTAGCTAAATAAGCATTATTGATGATTACGAGTTTTAGTCTTAAGTACGAGAGTCAAATTTCGGTGAAATTAGTACTTACACAAATAATGTAGGTAGAAATAGAAATAGAAATAGAAATACTTTATACAAAAAAAAAGGTAAAAGGTAAGGTCGCTAAACGTACAAAACCTAATTAGTTAAGACTTCAACTCAGAGGATACGCTGGTTTTGTTGACGTTATCCCGGTGCGACGCGCAATCAAAACACCGCATAGATTTTCCTTATGTAATATAGGCGGGTATCTATACCAATGTTTATTTACCAATACGTATGTTGGTGGCGGTCGACGACCCCGGCTCCTGATCGGCAAATTTCGGCATTGCCCGACCATTAGAGAGAGACAGACTTATGTGCAAGTTTGGGGGTGTAAGCGAAACGTAATCGAGGGTAGAGACCTTGAGCTGGCAAAATCAAGGGTAACGTTGTGTGCCTGTGTGCGTGAGTCCTGAACCAGCCCTGTATACACACGCAGCTGTGTATAGAGAGTAACGATATTGCAGCATGGAAAGAAGTTCGTACCTACTTCGTAGAATCGTTTAGGTACCACATTATGTATTAAAGACTGTTATGTCTAGTGATCCTTTGCAGAAAAACCTTCCGTTCAAGGTGGGATGTATGTACAATTTTATTGGATCGAATCACGAAAATCTAAAGTATTGGCAGAATTCGTAGGTAGTTCAAGTACCTACGAATTTCATGTGTTTTTGGGAATGTTCTACAATAAGCAAGTAGGTACTAGATTATAAGTAGTACTAGGAGCATTTGCATTTCCTTACACCGTACTTTAACAAACTTTCCGGTATCGTCAAAGTACCGATCAGCAATAAATATTCAACCACATGCATTTTAATAGGAGCTGGGAAATTTTAACGGCAAACAAAGTATAGCAAACACTGTCGTGACGTAATTAACAGATCAAGCCGTAAAGCCGCAATGAAAATAAAAACGCATGTCAACAAGCAACAACCACGTGCTCAACTGGAAATAGACGTGCACGCAAACACGCGTACACACGCACACACACAGCGACGCGCCACGCGGCCGCGAGTCCCGCGGAAAAATCAATATTTTGAGCAAAACTACTTCCCTTACTATAGGTGTGTGAGTTTCGACCTCCACACGCCGACCAGAAAGCCGCATCTGCCTAAACGACCGAACCGAACCACACCTTAACTGTTACGGAACAAAGTGTTATTTCCCCTATTAGCCGCGGGGGTAGTTATTCTGCGAGGGTACACGTATAGCCGTCCCGCTCCGATCAATCGGATGGCTCGGTCGCGCGGCCGCGTGGCGCCGTTCGTCGACCCCGGCCCGGTCGTTACCCTGCGACAGTTGCACCCTGCTACCCTGCGAACGCACCCTTGGTCTTACCGAATCTTGGGCCCACGCCTCGCCGCTGACATTGACTCGCCAGTGGGTTCAACGAACTCGATGCCGCTTTGTATTTCCGGTGCGCTTTATCGAAATACTTCCTAAACATTGTCCTTATCGCACGCTGTTGTGAAATTTCGGACTTTGGACAGGAAGATTTTTCAGACAGTTTTAGTTTTTTTTTTGTAACAGATTTTTGGAATAAGGATTTCGTCTGATTTAATGCTGAAAACTATTCTTACTAGAAAATGATAAACAGTCTTATTTTAAGCTCAAAAAAATTAAACGTGAATTTCATGAATACTTACTTACCTAAAAATAACGGAAAACATTTTACAATTAAGTCGGTCGCTTTAATATCCTTACAAGACTGATGAATTTCCTTGTCAGTCAAACTGCGGCCAATGAAAAAATAACAAACAAAGAACGAATGAGAAAGTATTGTGTGCGTGTGGGCAGCAGTCACAGATTCACATAAAGGCACTGCCAATAAGGGCATATAAAATCAATGCCACATAAGCAGAGGACAGCTAACTTGATAGCCAAATTTTGAGAAGAATTCGACTGTAAACTAGATCGAACTGATTTTTTAAATACTGGATAAACAACAAATAGAGAGTAGGTTACCAAGATCCAAAAGGAATGAAACAGGACTGATCAAGTGTTTTCTCAGCCAAGCCCGCTGCAGTTTTAGGAGCTGGAAAGAGCTGGATGGAAGTGTAGAACTCACTGATTCTACACGCTCGAAAAACCTGGTGTAATTTATTAGTCGTTATTATTTGTTACTTTGGAGATTAAACATGTATTAAACTTAACGTTTTTTGTAAATTGTGTTGAAACATAAATAATATCAACTCAAGCTACGAGTACTTTTGTGTTTCTGAGACATAAAAGAAATATGGAAATTGATTACTTTGCAAACTTTCGTAGAATATTGAGAGAAAAAAGTTAAGCAAAACAGTGAAAAATCCAAAAACACATATTACCTAGCCTAGAATTAAAAAACAGGACCTCGAAAGGAGAAGACTGGGCTGCACTCTCTTACCACTTGTTAAATAATGTACTAAAACCATCCCAATAACACTTACGCAGTCAGAACAAAACAATGCACTGAATGAATGATACAAACTGTTCGAATTCGTGTGTGGGCAGCTGAGCTTGACATTCGCGCGCTAATGCAATCGACCGACGACATAACTCACTCCAAACTGAAGGGAATTAGGCGCAAAAGCATGCGCGCCGGATTTATCCGTCGTGCAAAAATTTAAAATGTCGGTCAAGTCCGAGGCGAATGCGATTGGACGCGTTTCGTATATTTTAAGGCATTTAAAAATAATACTTATAGCAGAGACATTAATTTCCGTTTTGGCATGCTATTCTCTACATTTCAGTGTACAAAATTACTATTGTGTATTCCCTCTTTCACATTTTAAATTTTTCCGGATTTGTTATTGCAAGTAGTCCCCGTATGTATTGCAAGTAGTAACAATCGATTCATTTTCGCATATTATGGGTGTCAGTCAAGGAAGAGATAATATGAAAACTTATGATATATAATTATGTTGAACATTAGACATACACCCACATTTGTTCACATGTGAAAATGGGAAACAAGAGAAAAGAGTAACCACAAAAAATATGTACAATTACATTTAGTGACATACATCGCACACACACAGGCAAACTACTAGTCACTATTGGCAATTGACGAGTTTCAACAAACGACATCTTCATTACGATATTACATGCGGATACTGAAAGGGCCTAAATCACCATCCCAAAACTAACTCAGTCACTAACTGATTATATGAGCAGCGTCTGCGCAACCATATCCTTTTTAACCAAAAAAAAAAGTGGTCGCTCAATTCGGATGAAAACGACAAAAGGCGCCTCATCAGACTGTGAATGTGGGTAACAAGTCGAATAATATTAATCTTCTTAAGTAAAGACGCATACGAAGGGTTATAAACCTACCGCGTGAAGAATACCTTCACTTTATTCGAATACTTGGGTTCTATTAAATCTTCATTAAAAAATGATCATGACATTGGAATTTCTTAATTTTTATAATATGTATTTACATAACTCAAAATCATGGCTAGATATCACCTAATCAACTAATCATCATAATAATAGTATGTTTTAAGTTTATTTTTAGAAAAATTGTACTATGTTCTTTGTATACGCATTTAATTCTTAATTTTAGTTGTTGTTTGACTTTGGTCTCAGCCCAAATTATAGTGTAAAAACTTATCCATACATTATTTTAGGTTTGCCTTATCCTTTCTAACACCATCTACAGGATAAAAAGAATTTTCTCTTTTATGAAAAAAGAAATCATTTTCGCATGATCTTCAATATATTTGTCGTGACTGAACGCATCCGTCGTGCGATTTCAAAAGAAGTTAACTTTAATTACTTCCAAATTCAACTTAATAAATCTTTTCTCGGTGGCGTTTTGCAGGATGCCGTTTTAACTTTGATTCAGTTACCATCCCATCTGGTGAAAGGAATATTGTATTTATAATTTAACTGACTCAGTTCAAGGCTTTTATTAAACCATAAAAAAACGCTATCTTTAATAATGGAGAGCTTTTCAGAGTGACTGATTATACATACATACATACCATCACGCCTTTTTCCCAACGGGGTAGGCAGAGGCCACATGTTTCCACTTGCTACGGTCCTGACACACCTTTTGCGCTTCTTCCACTCTCAATAATCCTTTCATACATGCTCGTCGATTATGGGTACTCCTGACCTGACCTTTTCTACTGATTATTCAACTTATCATATGTAAAGCGTCTAAAACCATCAAAACATTCTTCAGCTAATAATTTATTTCCGTAGACGTTAATCGAAATGACGTGCTTTTTCACCAACGAACGGATTTTCCGGACACCAGGCTACAGAATGTAGGCGTTGCATAATGTCTTTCCGCCATCTGATCTCTTCGAGACAATGAATACTTCAGTGTAATCTAATTAACTCTTCGTGTTTTCTTTCTACTTACTTCTATTAATATCGGTTTTATTTCTAAAAAAACGTATAAATGTACTTTTTCATACTGGTATTGGAAAGGATCACCCAGTAAAAGGGTATGTTTTTCTTCTCAAGACTAAGCCAAGCGTGTACAGATGGCTAAAAAGTAATTACCTAGTCACATAGTAATACTAAGAATTTACTTAAAATAACATTTTAAAACACAAACACCCAATTAAGACAAGCAGTGCCGTACCGCACCGTAATTTTCTCTAACTCTCGCGGAAGCAATTGGGATGGCCCTCACATACATCAAAGAATAGACTAAATATCGTTTAAAATCGAGCTCCAATCCCCATTCCCCGCTCTGCCCCATGGTACAGACATTCACAGATTCTATCAGTCGCCTATCGCATCGCGAATCTCTTCCTGAACGGCAAATTGCTTGTATGTTACACAAGTACATATACTGACATACATTGAAACAGATGACGCGACCAGATGTCCTTTGCGTGTCTAAAGATGCAATGCTTCTCTTTCTTCGCTAATTTGAAAAGAACGTCTACCGTTGGAGTGGTTTCAGACTACCGTTCTATAAGCGCGTATAACCTCGTTTTTGCATGTAGTCGCGTACAGCCGCGCTATTAGCGTACAGCGTTAACGCGCTTGTAAGCTTGTATAAGCGCGAGCCACATATTGACACCGATACCGGGTCGAACACGCCGCAATACGCCCGTGTATGCGCGGTTTTTGAACCGCGACATATTATGTAGCGCGCGTGTAAGCGAGTATGCCAAAAAGGGCTAGTCCGAAATAGCTCTTATGGAATTGATTGTTACAAATCAAGTAAGTTTTCATTCGTCAACTATCTCTGTAAACTCGATTAAAATCGATTTGGAAGTGGAGAAACACTAAAAATTATACCGCTATCGTGAGCGGCATAGTAAGCGTCAAAAAGTGGGGGCTTGGTTTCCATAGAGACAGAGGCCCTTGCGTTACCTAGACAATTTATCTCCATGGTTACACAAGTACATGTATTACGTACAGCCCAGCTTCCCTCGTCTCGCAGCAAGCGTAGCGGAGAAAAAAGAGGCATATGACGACTTGAGCAGTTTTTTTGGTTGCACTGTGCAAATCTGTTTCGTGCATTTTGGATCTAATTACGGACGACAAAGGTTAGCATCATCTTGCAGAATCTGAAAGAGATTTATGTTCTGGACTTTTAGGTATTATTACGTAGTTTTTGAACGCATACAAATAGGGTTCTACTATAAAACTGACACCAAAAGTATGTTCTAGCTGTTAGAGAAAAATGGGATTGTGAATAGCTACGAGTATATCTAGTGTCTACCTAATTAGAATTCATGTGATTCCTGTCATTTTTTTCGAGCAGAAAAAAAATAAAGATTTTTTTTGAATGCATGATAAGTATTTTCGTATTCACACTTGATGTCAGGGCTTTATGCAGGCTGTTTTGGTTTACTTTTTAAGGTAAGAAGTTCCAAAAACAGGATGACTACCAACTCAATTCCGAAAAAAATCAACTTTGTATCACCCTTGAAAATCTCTATAAAGTGAATAAACAATGCCGGGAGAAGGAGTCGTTGGTGGCAAGTCAGTTATAAATTTTTACTCAACTTACGCAAAAACCTCTGTTTTTTTAATGATAGTGTCTATCCATTTAAAACTATCTAGACTTATACAAACATAGCGAAAATATTAGGCAATTTGTCGTCTAAATAACAACTTATTTGTACGTCAGTGTACATAACTATAGTCAGGAGACGAAACACAGCCTAAAACAAAAGGTAGAAAGCTCAATTTGCGATAACCTTTTATCTCGCATAATTCGGCTTACGAGCGCAGCGGAGATGCACCGCGCTAGATTCACCAACAGCTGTGAGCCGACGGTCGGGGTCAATGCCCGCTCGTATTTTCAACATGTCGGCGACGTTTTCCGCGTTCCAAGGAAACCTCCTTGTCATTCCTTCGGGAACCGTCGGCGATCTTCGCTTACGCTTGCCTTTTTTCAGGCCCTTTCTCGTTCCTTCTTTATACTTTCCCGTTATTACTCGCACTTTAGATCTAGTGGCGCTTTATGAAGAAGTCTACGAACGAACAAAGTTAAATCGTTTGTTTTGGTTTGCGCGGCTATTGATGGTACAAACATTAAAATGGTTGGTTTTAAACAATTTACGTCAGTTTAATCCCATGCTAATACGAGTGTTACAACTGAACGTTTAAAGGCAGAAATGTTTGAACTAGTTAGCATAAGCATGCTTGTCAAATACATCGTACTTCCTGCCATTTGTTTTAACAGTTTTTGTGTACCTACAGTGCCGTCATGCTTTCACTAATGTATGCAAGGAAACATAAATATTATTTAAGGTATTCCTGTGGAGGTTAGTCAATAAAAGTCTTGAAATAGATTTTACACCTCGGTGGGGCATTGGTTA
Organism: Udea olivalis; assembly: GCA_947369235.1. NCBI lineage: Eukaryota > Metazoa > Arthropoda > Insecta > Lepidoptera > Crambidae > Udea > Udea olivalis. Next base: position 6,915,831 of record OX376342.1, read on the forward strand.
GAATATTGCGCTCAACTTGTAGTCTCGAGTTTACCTCGTAAGTCAACCAAGTTAGTTTTGGGATATTATATAAAATTTTATATTATTAAGTCAATTCATTGTATGGGAAACTTAATTTTGAACATAGTTTAACGTGGTCCGTTAACCTGCTGGTCCCATCTGCTATCACTAATATCTAATGCTTAATCATAATCACACAGAAAAATGACGAGGAGACTAACACCAACCGTTTAAGCATGAAATAAAACAACAGGAAGTAGACTTCCGTTTTGTATTGAAATCTAGACAAGACAATAACCTAAATTTCAATATATATTTTTTTATAGTGCCTGTCAAGATGACCTCACATGAGGCTGACAAGCACAGTATGCAAAGCAATCACTGAGCTGGTCATACTTATCTTGAAGGCCTGCAAAAACGCCTTTTCACGCCCCGCTAGAATTGTTTAGTAAACTCTGAAACTATGTAAATTAACCAAGCAGTAATTTGGGATTGTCGTGAGAACCTTCAACATTATGATACGATTCAAATGAATGCACTTTACAAATGGAAGACGTAACCTTGGCATAATATAACATAGTGATATTGAATATTTTTAGCGAACAGTCGTTTCACGGATAATCTCTACATCTGTAACGGCTCCGCGGCATGACTAGGTGAGTCGCATTTAAATGCAGTTATTATGATATGTACTATGTTTACTTTTTGAAAGAACATGCAGAAAGTAGGTACGCTTGCGATGTGCGACGTCGAATTGCGCTCAACATTTTGGAATTTCAAGTCTCTGAAATTCCAATTTTCGTTCACAAATATCCGTTCAAAGAGACCTTACCTAAAATACTCGAGAAGATTCCGACTTGGAAGACTGGTGTTAGAAAAAATGGATGTATGGCTACTCCGAGCAGTAGCATCATAATTATTTAACATTATTCATAAAATAAACGCAATAATACAGAGAGAAAGAACAACATATAATTTTTGTATATATTATATACAGCTGAATTCTCAAAATACGAGAATAACATTCTTATGTGAGTCCTTCTTTACTAAGGTTGGAACAAGATGAACGTAGGTGCCTTAATTCCTCGTTCTCGTTACACGGTCAAGGTACTAATACCTATTCTGTGCCGGTATAACTTCGCTCTATATTGAACGTTATGGTAAACATACAACCGGCATCCGCTTTTTGCTTCTACTCTTTGTAATCCCCGTCTCAGAAGCCGCAATAGTTTTCTCAAACGTACCTCTGCAATAACGTGCTCGCCTGGTGAGGGGCGTTGTAACCTGTGGCAGGATGCTCATGCTCCACCACCATAATATCTAGCAACTACTGAGCACCTACCTCCGGGTTGCGACCTGCCGTGGCCTACATGGAAATCGCTCAACCGACTCCGGACTCAAGTGGGCCGCTGCAGAAGTAACCTGAGTAAGTGGGGAACCATCGAACTTAAGACAGAAACAAAAGCTAGCTTCCCTAAATTCTAAATTAAAAATACATAAATCAGGACCCCACTCAAGTGCCATAAAAATATATAATAAAATTCCTGATAGCATAAAGGAAGAAGGTAACAGTAGAAAATTTCAAAACAAATTAAAAAAGCATTTGATAAAAAAAAATTATTATGATCTGCAGGAGTTTTTCACTGATGTTTGCACCTAAATGTATAATTTTTAATTTATTAATTTCGTAAAATTTAATGACATGATAAATTGTACATATTATTACCATTATTTTATTCATTTTGATTAAGTATAAGCTATCCCCTGTTTTTAATTTTTAATTTTTGTTTTTAATTTTTCTTTTTAATGTTTTTAATTTTTAATTTTAATTGAAATTTTATAGTTATGTTTGATAATTTTGTATTGTACTTATTTCTAATCTTATTTTTATTTTGGTGATGTGATTTTTCTATATTTAATCTAAATTAATTTTGAATATTGCTACACCCTAGCAGGGTTCATGTAATACCTGGACACCATAATGTACCATCTTATAAAAGTGTAACAACATGAATGCAATGAATAAATGAATATGAATATGAATACATCACCCCAGACAGAATACAACGCGAGTGTGGCGCGCCAGAACAGTCCATGCAGCACTTGCTGTCCTGCCCTCAGTACCCCGTCAGCTACTCTCTTCAGGAACTTTATCAGACCTCCTCCCTCGGAATAGCGGTGGCAGAGCATTGGGCTGCTACCGTATAGTTTTATGGATCATCGACACGAAGAAGAATAGTTTTAAATACTTATACATTATTCTACAAAATCAACAAACATTGTTATTAACCATCTTTGGAGCAGTAATAGATGTTCCCAGTTCAGTCTTGCAATGTAGGTAACCTATGTTTTGATAATTTTGTTTGTGAAACATCATTGTTTGGCCATCACGAATGTTTATCGTAAATTACTAATGGCGTTACCGGAAACATATCTAGAACACACAAAACTTAGAAGGTCACGTGTCAACAGATTAGAACAATCGGTACAATTTAATATTTGAAACCGAATAACAAACAGGGCCTTGACATTGGTAAGTGAGTATGTATTGTGTTCTTGATCATTTTTGGAATAAAATGTTTAGTTTAATATCACTAATTTAATTTAATTCGACGATAAAAAAAGGTAAGTACTCGTACGTAAGCTAGGAAAATATTGCAATGAGGTATACTGACAAAAAGGAAGCAATATACTCGTATTTATTAACGAATTTTGGCAATCAAAAAATTAACAACAACTGACTATTCTGACATCATTAACTGACATCTTTCAGTATAAAATGTATTTACAAATTAAAAAAACTGTTTCAGATCTATCTTAGTCTTAAGTGTGCACATCAGTCCTCTTTTTAAAGGCAATTGAACTCTGTGCATTCAGAACAGCGGTACCTTCACTGCGGACCTTGGTGGAATGGGATCGCGACATGACGTCATTTAGTGTCCAATGTCAGGGCCAGGTGGTCTGAGGTGATCTAGTTACTTCAATTATTTTCAAGAATATAAAAGGCGCTTGTGCTAATTACAAACTTCAAGGACTGCCGTCGATTTCAAATTCAGTCGAAATATTATGATAAAATATGTACTGTTAATAATACAGGTAGATGCTGTTAAGGTGCTCCTTCATCTGCCTGTAATGTGACGTTACAGAGTCGAGCATTACATTAGTGAGGGAGGAAAACCGAGCATTACATTAGTGAGGGAGGAAAACCGAGCATTACAGTGCGCAAACTGTAAAGTTACAGATTCGAGCATTGCTTTGTGGTGAGGGAAAAGCACCGAGCATTACAGTGCGCAACTTTAAGATACAATGTGTAATATTTTGATACAACTAACAATGTGTGTAATATTTTGATACAACTAATGCTCAAAATCGAATCTGAAATGTAAATTACAGGAAAATGCTCCAGGTGAGGGACCAGCTTCATTCTTGATGTGTCATGGGCAGCATGGGCTGTCAACTTATTTACATATTTAAACTACTAAAATAGGTATTCAGCGACATTCCAACGCAGACAGCGGTAATAACCTTTTTTCAGTTTGTCCTTATTTAAATTAAGCAAGTCTATATTATGTTGCATGCCTAAGCACAATAAAAAAGTACGACCATTTATGATAAAATTCTCGATTGGACTCTAAATCGAGAATTAGCAAAGAGTGCTCGTCATTGTGCCGAGTTGCTCGTAGATGCATTTATTTAAGTTTACGCATTCACACTGAGTATATTATTAGCATAAACGAGACATAATATCGTCGGGCGAAAATCGCTTCGATAATAAATCGAGGCGGTGGACAATGGCCGTGTCGAGTGTCTCGATTGCATACGGTTGCATTCGCAGAGTCAGTGTGCATGTGCAGTGTTTATGGTTTCGTAACACTGATGGCTGGCATGCGTGAGTCACGGCCGGCCAAGTTCATTGTCGTTCGCCCGAACTTGAACCCCGTTTAGCCGAGTGTCATATTGCAAGCGATAACGGAGCTATAGGTACGAAATTGTAATGTAGGCTGAATGTTACTCCGGAAATCTCAAGATGAGATCATTTCACAAGATCATCGTCAGCAAAACAAAGCAGCTCTTGTACATCTGATTTCAACACATTTACAAATGGATCTAGCCAGATAAAAAACAAATGTTTGTGAAAATCATTAGCCACTAGTGAGAGGAAAATAAGAGGTTAACTGGATTCCATCAAAAGCGTACGTATCGAAAATACTTTTTGCTAAACTGTTTCGTAAGTAGAATCTGCATAATCGTGAATTGATAATAAATCGAATAGTTTTTAAAAAAATATTTACATCATGAAAAGTTTATAAAGGCAAATACTTTATAAAACACAAAAAAAAAATATCCTGGCCAATCAAAAAATATTGCATAGCATTTTCCGTGTCAAACATGAATTACAAGGTAACATAATACACTGCGCGCTTAAAGTAAAGCATGCTAAAATAGATTTACATAGCATTGCATCCCACAAATTTTTCTGCTTGTACTACACCGGTGCCCTAGCCTTGTTATTGATAAGACTGGTAAACACGACAATGGTCGAAGTGTACACATCGCGCCGTGACAATGACTCCAGTCTACAGCCACCGATACGACCCACGCACTGATAAACGACCAATCACATTGTTTACGTGCTAATGGGAAAATACGGGAGCTATGTTTGATTTGAACAGTATCGGAGTTATTAAACAAGCAATATAATAATGAAGCAATGGGTAGAGGCGCTGCCTATAGCACTACTGATCGTGGTTTCGATAACCAAATACCTATATAGCGGAAAAAATGGGTTTGATCAGTAACTGGGCATCATTTCTTTATGACTAAAAATGTTATTGGGGTTTGTTTATATAGCATTAATAATAATGCAAACTCTACTAAATTTAATCATGGTGATCTTGGTTAATTTATTAGCGGATCAAGCAATAATTAAAAAAGTTTTTTTTTTTTAAGGTTTAGAGATTTGATCGAAAAAGTTGCTATTAATTTTGGGAGTAGACCATTCTCTAATTAGCAATGCAAATCGATTGTTTGTCAGCCAATGATGATGCAGTATTCGATATGAAATAGCAATAATCGCTGTCAAAATCGCGATTTTCTTGCGATCGAAGTTAATGTATAGCCCTACCGGAGATTCGTCTTAACGTTAGAATAGAACTGAGATTTCAATAAACCGTAGTCAGTCATTTCAGTTGGATTGACTTAATTCGCTATTGACAAGTATCGTTTGTTATTTCTCTGCTTATATGAATATTTATTACTAAAATCTCCCTTGCTGCCTTCAATTTACTATTTCCCCTCAGGGTCATTGCACCCACCAACTGACATTAATTGCTTATTCAATGGAGTCTATAATCATATTGGTTGCTATACATATATGAGTTAAATGACCTTGAACAGGACAGCTGTCAAAGACACGAGGCTCCTAAAAAACCAATCAGGTTTTGTAAGTTGTAATGTCGGAACTATTTACTACTTACTGTTACTACCGTTTATTTTGACATTGACCATTAGCTATTATTTTATAAACGACGTTCTTCAAATGTATGAATAAACCGGTTAGTGACCGCCGTTTTTAGTTCACATTAATGTGAACTTGTCCTTATAAGTCCACCGAGAACATTCGGGTTTTTTTAAATAGACGGGGAAAAGTAAATCCAAAATACGGCATTACCCAATGGACTGGCAATCTAAGCTATTTTTCATTTCACCAATATACTACTTACTACAGCATGATTATTTAAAAACAGTAAATCAGAAAAAATATATCATTAAAAGTAGTTTCGTCCGCCATCGTGAACAGAAAAGCTCGACTTATCAAATGAATTTAAAAAAAATAATATATTAGACAAACCCTGAAGAAATGCAATTTTAAGCCATTTTGTTTTGCGTCGTAGGTATATTGGATATCATTGCTAGCGCGCGTACCACCTAACCTAATAAGTTTATTTATTTAAACAAAGTCCGGTCACTGACCTTCAGCTATGACGAGCTATCCATGACTGCGGTGATACACTCATTACGATATGCTACTTTGTAACTCATACATACAGAGAGATTCATAGAAATGTGCATTCAAAACAACAATGTACGTTCAGTTGTTCATTGTCAAGGAAGGATATGAGAGGTTATGGAATTTTATTAAAACTTCATCGTACTTTGACCCTTGCGTGGGTCTAGGCTGATCTAACCCTGAAATAGCCTTGAGGGTCACGTAGTAGGATCATGATATTGATAATGTCCTTACTGCGGTGGGTATGACACTTGCACATACCTTATGTGGTCTGTGAGCACTTGTGCCTTCCTTTTTAAATCAAGGAAAGATCGCTCAGTATTTTGCCTTGAACTGGTTATTAAAATAGTAAGCAATGCTTTGAAATGTTTGATTTGATCCCCTTTATTTGATCTACAATCTGTCCCATTTTATTCATCAGAAATAAAAAGTTAGGGGTCTAAGTTAGTTTTGTTTGGGTTACAAACTGAAAGCGTCGTGGCAGTCGTTAAGCACCACAACTTGGGTCGTGGATCGAGTGGTCCTGAGTTCTGGCCAGATAGATCTTCGTTTTCACCGTAAATTTCCGACTAACTTTCCAGTGATGGAAAACGTTGATAAAACACCAAATCAACTCGGATAACGGCTAAAAGCTCACCGCCTGCTGCGTTGGGTTCTAATAACATTGGTGAAAAATGGGCTTCTGAGTGTTCCGCTTCACCATGACGGCAACAGTCACTTGCCTCTCACTACGCCGTTTGGGATATAGTCGTGATGGGATGGCATAACTTATGTCTACCTACGACAGGATTGTCACAGTTGAAAGACGAATGCAAAAGCAGGTGCTATTGCAACATAGTCAAACAAACACTGATATAGAGATAACTATGTTTGTAAGGGGTTGCATGCGAAAATTTGTGCGCAACTGTCGTTTGATTGTATCATTTGTATCTGCCACAAGAAAATTATTAACTGGCCATTTTTTGTGCAACGTACGCTACCTACTACCATCGTGCACTTAAAATTACTAAATTATGAATATTAATAAAAATTAGAATACATACGATCAAATCTACACACATCAAAAGTGTCTAGGGATCAACATATATTATTGCAATAACTTTTCTCCTGATTGATATTAATTAAAATTTTCTTTAAGGATTCATCAAATAAAGTGTTTTCGTTTGTCTACAGTAACGATAAACCAAGTCACCTTTGCATTAATAAAGAAATTTGCCATTTTCCTAATAAAGGGATTTTTGACATTTGAACCACTAACATTAAAGTTCGAAAAAAAGACTGAAATAACAATTTTCTTTAAAATTTTATTGGGTAACTTAAACAATTAATAATCCGTGTTTCTACCGCGAAAACTAACAACACAAGAACATCGGTTTGGCATACTCAAAATGAGTTCATCCAAATCACGCTGTGGAATGGCCGCCCATGTTCGTTGCAACAACAAAAAAAGGTCTTCTTGCGACTGGATACCCTCCATATTCGGCAGAGCTCTTCTCTGTAGCATATCCCATGCATGCTCAATCGGGTTCAAGTCTGGCGACTGAGCAGGCCAGGGCAGGACATTGATGTTAGCTGCGGCGAGAGTCTGTCTTACAACTCTTGCGGTGTGCGGTCGTGCATTATCATGCATTAACTGAAATAAGGGACCGATTTGCACTTGTAGAGGAACGATGACGTCTGATACAATCGTCTCAGCATAAATTTGAGCGTTGAGGTTGCCTCTGATCCAAATCAACTCAGTTCTTCCGCCGATCCAAATACCCGCCCATACCATGATTGTTCCACCACTATAAGGATGGACTTCGGCCTCATACCAAAACGAGACTCATCAGAAAAGCACACGAAACGCCATTGTTCTTCTGCCCAATTTCTGTGTTCAAGAGCCCATTGATATCGAATCCTACGATTGTGCATTGCTATAGGTGGTACCCTTAGCGGTCTTCGGGAATGAAGGTTCACTTCATGCAAGCGGTTTCTGACTGTTTGGTCGCTAATTAAGTTACCTGAAGAGTGATGAAGCCTTACGGCTAACATCATGGCGGTTATTGTTGGAGCTCTTCGAGTTGTGATTTGAATGTATCGGTCTTGTCTCCGTGTGGTGCAGCGATACCGTCCTCCATGGCGCTCAGCCACGGTACCAGTGCTTCGGTAACGTGTCCAAAGTCGACTGATAACACTCTGACTTGTATTCAGAGCCAAAGCCACAGTACGTTGCCGGGAACCAGCTTCTATCATTCCCACGGCTCTGAGCATTTCTTCCCTGCTTAAATGACGTCGTCGCTCCATAATAACGTTGGTTGTAAACAGTAGTAGGGAAACAGTAGCACTAATAATGTCTTCAATGCGTTGTATGTTTTTATAGGGAAAATATTGACAGCTGATTTTCATCTTTTACTCGAATTTGATTGACAGTTCCTGTTTCAAATTATGAAATGCACCAAAAAGGATCCATATAAATTTATAAAATCATAAATTTATTACAAAGCCACATCTTAATCTCAAGAAATCTGCATAAAAATGCTTGATCCCTAGACACTTTTGATGTGTGTAGTTGCAAATGTCGCTCAAAAACGTAAGCTAAACTGTGATATGCGTTTAAAAAAAACATTAACATTCGTTTCAAGGTCAACGTCAGTTCACAAGCAACTTGTATAATTGTTAATAATAACTTGTTAATAATAAAACATTTATTTTTATTAGTTCAACACTCACTGGTTGCATTTACCTTATAACGTAATTAAATATTGCAACACATTAAGAAAAATAAACAAAACAAAATCGCACAAAGCTGTCAACTAGATGCGTTACCTACCTGAAATCGCGGCGCATCGGTCGAAACTGCATCAATGGACACTGATCGTTACCGAAGCACTGATTACATGCGGAGAGCATGGAAGTAAGTACGCGCGCGCGATAAATAAACGCACACGATATTCGGAGTTCACTCGCGGACGCGCGGTTCAACGACCGTCCTTAGCACAGCTGCGCGGAGCCGAGAGACCTACGCCCGTCTCGCTCTAGCAGCTCACCGCAACGTTTCATACAACTATTCAAATCAATTACCGTTTTGATCGACGTACTCCGTCATTATACGAAGTTCGGGATATTTTTGGCAGCCATCCTCGGGAATTTTTATTCGAGTATCGATTGTTTATGGTAGTTTTTTTTTTTGATATATGCACTTGAGTTTCGTTGCAGTGCGCGTTAAGTGTTTGGGCGGCATCATGGGAAGTAATGAGGATGCAATGGGTCTTTGCTCTATATTATTAACAAAAAGGATTAATCAATATAGATTAAAAAGATTTAAGAGGCAAATAGGTTATCTAATTAATGTATCACATGGCTGAGCCATTTAACCAACCAAACGTGTACTTTTTTAATGATTGATGGTTTGTTATTATCTCGGCTCATTATCCGAGTCATTTGTAAAGTTGACTTTTTCATCAGACTGATTTAGTAATGCCTTATAAATTATAGATGTTAGTATTTTATTTCTGCCTGTATTTTTGGCAAATAGTAAGGTAAGTACTCGTATAGTTTGATGTACCATTGTTATGAAAGGCGAGCATTTCCTTAACATCGACCAATACCAGTAATAAACATTGTTTCTCTTTCAGCGTTCCCGTTAACCACCCATCAACATAACCGCCCGGTCGTAGCACGAAGGGCGGCGAGAAATAAAATCGCAACGGCACCGTTCCCACTTCCGAGAAATCGCATCGATACGTTCGTTGAGCACACCCCCAGCGCCCGAGGGAAGTGGGAAACAATAGTACAAACTGGAGTGTAGTGTGAACGCACCTGGTCGTGTGGATGACCTCCCGGCCGGCGCTCCCGTGACGTAGTCTGGCGCGCGTCTGCCCGCGTGTCAGCGCACCTACGCAACAATCATCATGCCCATTCACGGTCATTGGTATTTCTTCCGGGATGGAAAATGCATTGCGCGGAGGCTGCGGAGTGCGAATGCGAATTGCAACTTAAACTTCATGGGGGTAGTCGTCCTGTCATCCACTGAAGCTTTTGGGAGGAACTGAGCTCATAAAGCTGTGGACACACCTACGTTTAGAGAGTGCGAAAGCCAATGGTAATCTTGAACTGTTGTTGACTCTAACTCCTGTTGTTTTGCTGACATTGTTTGAAAATGTATAAGACAACGTCATAGATGGTCCTAATTGGGTATTGGAACAAATTTTTTTATTATTTTTATATATTTTTTAAATACCTTTTACTATTTTAAGTAACTAATTTGAATATTTCGTTGATCTAGCCGGTAGTAATTTTTTATTAAGTTTTAAACATTGCGAACTCATGACGTCACAAATTCACTTGGTGTCGTGGTAAATAAATTATGAGGAGAAAATTACTGATTTACTGCACTGACGACTGAAATAAAGCTCGCCGTTCATCATGTACAATCTTACGAGAATGTGAAAGGTAGACTTCAGATAAAATTCATTTTGCCAAGTTCTGGAACCAAGCCCTACCTGAAAGGGTTGGGATTATAGCGAATGGCTATTTTAAGTCCTACCTACCCGTCTGGGCAATGGGCGTAAATTTATTTACGTATTAATAAAAATAACTTTGTGGAAAAATATAATTCACCTGGGGGAATTTTAAATCTGCTATCTGGAAACCCCATTAATACCATGCAGTAGAATCACCTAGCTAAAAGTCTTACGTATGATACAGATCGCGTCATTTGATTGGTTGATGGATAGATTATAAACCAATCACGTGAAAGGACGTTTATACGACCCAATAGGTTTCAATTGTGAGATGTCAATTTGATTACCGTCAAGAGTCCAATAAGAACCAAAATGTATGCTGAAGCGGATCTCCACCTAGGTGTCTCTACAGCTCTTTAGAGATCTAAAGAGATCTGTAGAGACACCTAGATTAAAGCGGTTTATATAATGAACCAGTAAATGACATCCATAATCAAACAATCATCAGTTACTACATACTAACGGATGTCTGTTTTGACACACTGAAACGACGCTTAAACTGTGAAATGAACTCACTGCTGAGGTGTTTTCTATGAGCATGTAGCATGTAGTTCTACAAGAGGACTTTAGAAAGGTATTTTCTTATCGAACCGGTTTTTGGGTATTTTGGAAAAGCATTTTCAGCATTATATAACTGACATCATTAAACATTTTGAATTCTTCAGTATAAATACAATGTAAATAGAGGGTTGTACACTGTTTTATTGAAAATCGATTCATAGAATTTCGTTTCACATAAATTTATTTTATTTTATTTATTTATTAGGTAAAATAAAATAAAATAAAATAAATAAATAAATTGTTTCTCATATTATCATTTCATCGAATAATCAATACGCAGAATAGTTCCTTCAAAAAAATATTAATCATAGATTTTTGTTACAAATAAAACTCATTTCTTAGAATATTCATATCATAGAATATCAAATCAAGCATTATTATTGCTCATAATGTTTGGCTTTTGTAAGAAGTATTCTCAAGTACTTTTTTTTGCCACTTATGTTCATTTGCCGAAAATTTGCTTCTGGCAGTGTGGTCACAGTTCTAACCTAACCTAACCAACAGAGGCTTTTTAAACTAATGTCTGTGAAGTAAATAGTCGTTGAAACAATAATATTCGAAATAAAAAACATTTTCTGTGAACTGAAATTTTTATGAAAATTCTGTCTGTGTAAATAGAGATCAAGTTCTTAAAGTGCAGCCGAAGGTTGCGACAAGTAATGTATTTTAAAACAACGAGACGATCTTTCAGACGATCCCGGTCTTTAACCAGATCTTACGATCGTGATAGGAGTAAGAGTGATCTTGGATCAATCAGCAGTAACAAATTGGTGAACGGTAGATTCTAGTTGACAAGTGATGCAGCTGGAAAGAACTAGTGCAGTTACGATAAAGTTCGTTAAGTAATCTTTAATACGGCCATGATCAAAACAAAAATAAGAAAAAGCAAATTCAATTTGAAATTGCATTCCTAATCACAGCCCACGTCTTTTCACTGCTGAATATTTTTTAACTCTTAACCCCTCTTATGTTCACCTCCTAACTAGTCCAAACAAAGTTACAAAGTCAAAAATTGTGTTCCAAGCATTTCCCCTCTTTATATACCTTTTAGTTGACTGGACTATTATCAAAGTATTTATATAAGCCATTGTAATAAGGCCCCTGATAAAGGTCGCAGGATTCCACTGGAGGCAGGGCCCCTGCAACCAGTCACTCTGGAAGTCCACAGGAAGGCCTATTCAGTTTTAATCAAACAAAGTAAAATTTCTGCTTTTTTGGATTGGATGATCGTAGCTCTAGATATAAAACATATTGACAATTAAGCAAGTTATCCACCTATTGGCCTCCACATTTCCATTATTAAGCGCTACCTGTTATCAACGTGGCAAAATTTAAAGCACTTTCTCTCTGAACTAGATTTACCATTCAATTTACCACCGCAATCTAGCAACTTAAAGCACGCAAAATCACGTAACAATTTCCCAGCAATTTTACACATAATATCGTCTATCGCATCGTTCTCAGCTATATCTACTCAAGCAAGTCAAGATCAAGTGAAAACGTTACGTAGTTCCCTCCTGCAACATAATGCAGTGTACATTCAAAGTGCATCGCTGGAGAAAGTGCAAGGCAAACGCGGAAGGCGCGCGCGCACGCTCCGTAGAGTGCTTTGTTGAGCGCATATAGACATAAATAGAAATAGATGACTGGCCTGTTTACGCAACTTAGCGCGGCAGGTCGTTGGTTCGAGCCCTAATCTACGACAAACATAAATGTGACAAAATTCGTGATTTTTCTTTGTCTGGGTGTTGTTATCTATTTAAGTAAGTTTTAAGAAATATTAAAGTATGTTTATTCAGTTCTGTCTTACACCCTTTGTACAAGTTCTGCTTAGTTTGGAGCCAGATGATCTTGGTGTAAGGTTATCTATATATTTATTTAAATAACTCATGCCCTTACAAATATATGAAATCCATGCATACTACAAAAGCAATACTCATGGATAGTACGGTTCGGATACAAGAATAAAAATATGTATACTTATTGTAGGATACCAATAGCGTTTTATTGATACGAGTAAGAATTCTAATTCTTCAATGGATTTAATCTAGTTCATAGACAAAAGCATGATAAATGTAAATCTACTTGGGTAAGACGACGTCGTTACAACAACGGTAGAGCTCCACTAGATGAAGCCGCGTCGAAAGACTTCCTTTGCCACGCTAGTACATACTCGCGTCTTCTATTTCATTGTATGTCTATGGTTGAGCCAATACGGAGGTTGGTTCCTAAGTACTGATGTTGCTTGTTTAGACATCACTTGCTTGTACTTGCGAATGTTTGCAAAACATACTGCGTTTTGCTCCGTGAAATAACATCTGTTGAACACTGTTGACAAAAAGGCGCAACAAGGTGCCAAATCGATTATTAAGGTTTGATTTCCCGGATTCACTTTTGCAGTGTTAGTACGTGATTGCTTTTTACAAGTATTGTAAACTGTCTTCAATTTTGTTTTTTGTATTTCGTGCTTGTAATAATATATCTTCACTCAGTTTAATCGTTACTCACTTATTAATTACTGCTAAGGGTGATATTATTAAATTTTGATGAAAGTTTTATTGAATGATGGTGATAGATTTTATCAGAAAATGAATTTCAAAAAACTGACCTTAAATCAAAACAACGGAAAAAAAGGTTTAAGTTCAAATATAATTGAAAGGTGAACTCTTTGCTATTATTAATAGGTTTTTTTTAACAATAATTCTAAGAGGGTTTCTTCCCCAAGAAAAGCACAAACAGATAATATAGCACTTATCAATGAAATGATTGTATTATATAAATAGCGAGACATACATGAAATAAGGACGTGAAGAAAAATTTAAATCCATAGAACCCATCAGTATTATTCATCGTTACAGTTATTATAAATAAAAATAAATAAATAAATAAATATCTGGGACAATTCACACCAAGATAATCTGACCCCAAACTAAGCAGAGCTTGTATTATGGGTGTCAGAGACTGATAAACATACTTAAATATTTCTAAATACATACTCAAATGGATAATAACACCCAGACACACAACAAACACAAATGTTCGTCACATAAATGTTTGTCATGGGTGGGGATCGAACCCACAACCTCCGGCGTCAAAGGCAGGATCGCTGCCATGGCGCCAACAGGCCAGTCAGTATTTAGCTAAATAGAGAATTTCGGTCTTTGTCGCTCATTTATTATTTCGGTAACAATTCTGGTTCATTTCCCAAAAATGACCGCTAACCGCACAAATGTTGAGGACACCATCTGTTGTTAGGCTAACCGCAAAACTGTGTAATTTGGCGCAATAATCATTGGACGATGTTAAAATTATACATTAAATTTGTGCCGTTAAAACAAATATGAAGAAAAATATTACGAAATAGAATCGTATCCCAGCCTACTACTGTTTCAAATACCACTTCCGAAGTAAATCTCACAAATAAGGGAACTAAAGTAAAAAAGACGAGAAAGAGTAAGTGGCAATCTCATCTTAGGAATTCATAATGAGTAACATTACTGTGAACCTACTCATGTACATAATTAACAGCTTTATTAAGTGGAAAACCTACATTAGTAGGAGAATATAACCTTTATCGAAGTCAAAATATAAATAACATAACCTCCATTTTTCCTACGTAACATGTTTTGTCACCAAAGTGCAGGAACGGAAGAATTCCTGCTAAAATCAAAATATCCATCCAGTGTTCGAAAAAATACTGTTTAACAACTGAAAACACCATCCGCTCGTATGTGGATTATTTCCACCGGTTCGTATCAGGTGGATATATTAGATCTACGCATAGCTAGAAGTGCAAACATCACATCGGTGTTGCAACGCACAGAGCTATAGGCGCTAAACGCAGTTACGTATGATATCAAATACTTCCGCGTGCGAGCAGGAAGCTCCACACTTTCCCTTTTGCCCGAGCGCAGCAGCCGACCGCTGCAACAGGGCTGTCGCTGCACACCTAGCCCAAAGTTATTTTCATACTGCTTAGTAATTATATATTATATTGGGCTTTTAGGCGGCTGAATATGATCATATTATATATATCTGTATATAGCGTAGTCGGTTTGATTCCCACGCAAATTTATGTGATGAATGTTAAAAAGATAATTGATGTTTATGACTGGATTGATTCGCTGCAGTTTCAGGCATGTCGCTTACTATGGAACTGAAACTGTACAATTTCCATTATCACGTGCGCAGTGATACTTGGCACATTTATTATCACTAATAAATAGAATTTTGATAGAAAAGTTAAGGTGAGATGATATTCCCACAATTGTAGCCACTTGAAATAGTTTTACTTACGAAGCACATTTGTTTTCACTATTGGAAGTCTTGCACTCGGTGTTACAGCCGTATTTCCTGGAAAACCACTTACTACGCCATGGATTCTGTTGGCGACCTGCACCGCAAGATCCTTTTTGGCCACAATATTTCCAAATTTTAGTTTCTTTTTATATTTTTTGTTTGTACATACTTCTATTTACCCTTCAAAATATTTGTCAGAACTTAATAAATGAACAAATTGATGAGCTGGTAACTAACGAAACCCAGGGTTTTGTTTTGGCCATCCTCAACAGATTCTAAATTCTTATCCAGCCCTAAGCACAGCTATAATCCGCCAGCACAACGCGTCTCCCACGCCAAACCATGATCAACGAACTAGCCGCTTCCCAACTCCGCCGGTCTATAATGCAGTTAACCAACAAACGAGGTTAAGTGTTCACTGCCTCATCATGCGTGGCAGCTGCCAACCAGAATAAAAGGTACTACCGCGAGCGCTAAGGATACGACCGGAAAAGAAAGGAAGAGGATTCAATGACCAATAAATTGTATACTAATAACAATTGTTACCTCATAAAGAACAGTATAAGCTTTCTATTCGAGACATTGACTCCATTTTGCATAAATTTTTATTCAGTGTAAGTATCTAGGTATAATTTTACCCCTTCCGTATGGACTTCATAAATAATTCATTATTGCAAATAACCGGTTCCAATAAACAATGAATACCGCGTTCGTGGTGCACAAAGAAAGATCCGGTGGATTATGATTCCAGTTTTTTGGGGTTCGTAATGATAAAAAACGTAACCCACGAAGTTTCTTTTTCCGTTGCAGCCTGACCGTCGACTACTATCAGTATTAAAACAGACACTCTAAATTGACGTTTCATTGACAACTTTAACCTCATCAGACGTTGACGCACGACAGTCAAAGTTTAATTACTGATTTTATAGATTGTTGTTTGGCTTCAGTTAATTCTTATGGTACACAGTTATACAACATTAAAGTACTGTTTTCCTTAAATTGGATTTCAGTTATCAATCTTGGAAATATAATGAGAACAGTAAAGCTACAATTAATTTATTACATGTATAAAGCTCATGTGTCAAGAAAATTACGTAATATTTTCCGATGAAATGTTCATTCATAGCATCAAAATGTATGTTCAAATACTTGCGTTCAAGTTATTTACCATTTCCTATTAAAACTTCAAAGTGAGATTCACTCATATCACAGGACCGTTAGTATAACCCTTGTCAGTACCAATTAAAGTACGGAACGCTCACCACGTTCTCTGTTTTTTCGAACAAGTTTCGACTAAGTCGTTAGTCGAATTCGCGTAGCGGCTTGTCTACCAGGCTGACATAATACAGACGATGAGGCGCCATTGGTGACCTATATACCATCCGCGGACATTGACCCCGAGGGGCAGACTCGTGGCACTCGCGCCGGGGTTAGATCGCCCTGAAACCGGCGAAGCTGGCTTCCCGGTGGAATTTTGACGGATAAATTAACAGTGACACGTGATACCACATTCCTGTATATGATTAACTAAAATACCCTGAAACATATTTCAGTGGAAATCTTGTGATATTAATTTATGTCAATCAACTTTGTATGGCGGTTTGTAAATGAATCTTAGCGTCCAAAATAATGTTCTTGTAATTTTATTAAGTAGGATGCTCAAATCTCTGTCGGATTAACACACATATCAATCCTACAGGGTATCCCTTTCAGAAAATGACACACTCAAACGCCACAATAGGATGACTGATGGCAGCGCTAGGGCGGCGATCGAACGGAGTGCAGAGTTCACGTCCGGCCGGCGACCTCCTAAAGTGGGCCGAGCCTAGTCTGAGGATTGCCATTTCCACAATAAAAACATTCTGGCAAGAACCGGGATTGCCCAGAGAAATACACTTTGATTTAAACAGGATATCGATAGAATCTATATAACAGGTAAAGGTATTGGGTATCTGACATTTTAAAATGAGAACCAATCTTGTTATTTTGATTTCTTACGTAGAGGTAAAAAATTTAGTGGAAATTAAGTTATTTTAGATTCATCACCATCATATGAGTCCACTGTTAGTCATAGGTATCCCCTAATGCGTGTCAACGCGCTCTATACTCAGCTTGACGCATCCACCCTACCGGCAAACCTTCACAAGATGGTGGTCCACAGCTTTATTCTGTGAAATCCCCTGCTACTGTAGTGTTACGTGTTGTGGCTAAAAAAACTGTGTCCGTCAGACCTACAATACAACAAGCAAGATATTAATCCACCGACAGTAGAAATTACTATTTATTACTTTCATAGAAAATCGTATCGCACTAGGTATTTTCATACTTACTCGTAATTGGATTTTTAACTCTCTTGCTGCATAAGCTTTATGTAACCAAGAACATATCGGAAAGCTAGGAAAATTATTGCTTAGATGTAGGCCGTGAAAACAGTTTATTAACGTGTATGGTACAATCATAGAGCGATAAGGAGTAAAACAATGCTCATAGAATTGAGGTTAGGCAGACCTCAGAGCTTAGCGCCTAAGGAAATCATTAACCTAGTATTTCTATAAATGCGTAGTATATGTTCGACTGAAAATCATATTTTATACTCACTTTACGAAACAGTTGTTATTGCTATAATATACTATGGTCGAGAGCTCAGGGCATCGACCTGCAGTTAGAATTGCAAATTATGTTGTGACCAGATTTCGGTGTGTGATCTCACATTTCACAAGCATGTTGATTGTTATGTCAGCTGGTCTGATGAGTAGCTACAAAATGACGACACTTTTTAATAAATTTGTTTTTTGACAACCACGAGGTGGATATCATTCAGCTCGTAGGGTTTCGGTGGATAAGGCCACCTATAACAAGGAGCACTTAAAAAATCATTGTTGAAGACCTCCGTTCAGCAGTGGATGACTTAATTATGGCTGCAAATGATAGTGCCAAGGATGCCATGATTGATTTTTATGGAAAGTTGCTAAAGATGCGATTGTTGAGTTGCAAATTTTAAAGGATTCTGTATCTGTTTCGAAAAGTCTAGATGAATTTTATTGAAACTTGCTGTGTAAGCTAGTTCTACTTCCGCGAAGCTAAATATAACCAGACCAGAAGGGAAGTACCTTATTCAAAATTAGTAATACGGTTCTTAAACCTTATTCCGCACTACTACGCAGTACGCACGGGCGACAAGCTACTAACAAATTAATTTTGTTTCTTAGTAAATTGTTATCAGCTATGGGATAAAAACAGCAGCAAACCTATGCCCATTGCAGACGGTGCATTAGTTGCAGTGGGAGCATTGCTAATCTAACTGACCCATATACCGCGGCCGGTGAAAGACCTCGTAAACTAGTACCGCCAGTGCATTATTCCCGCAACAATAAGCCGCGGTGCATCGCCACACACGATTATGCATCTTAACACCAAACCTATAGGTCAAAAGTGACGTGCACACACCAACTGTTATATAGCTCGAATAAGTACTAATGGCTTCGCGGAATAATTTTGTTTAGTACACATTTATAGCTTTAACTAATTTATGAAATTGAGCTCATGCAACGTCAGTTAGCTAGTAAAGTTGAGAGTGAAGGAATGTCCTAGTTCTAACGAAGTATGAATTAACGGTCGAAATTTAAACGAAACGCAGTTAATTTTAAGCAAGCCGTAATTTATTTTACTTAACCTTTTTTTTCAATTCATCCAAAAAATATTTTTTTATGTTTCAATTTAGCAAAACGCAATTTGTTGTTCAAGAATTGCGTCAGAACCAGTTTTTCAAACAAAGCTAATTTTTGCACTTAATTGATGTGCCAGCAAGAATGTCATTATTAATTACTAAAAACAGTAAAGAAATGATTGAATAGTTAAACAGATATTATTAAGGAATATGAGACTGAAACCCAACGTTTTTCTGCACATTAGGTCATTGTATGAAGGATACTACGAGACCCCATTTATCACGTAGAGGGTAACGCCCGAGGTGGGTCGTGGGAGGGCGGATCACAATTCAATGGATAAGTAGCTACCCGATATCAACCGGTAAGTTTTGGCAAATCATTTCCCAATATAAATCACGAGTAGAGATGTGACCCTATATACAGTTGGCAAAGCACTGTGATGCCGTTGAAAGGCTCTTGAAAGTAACGCTATTTTGATCAAAAGGAAAAATCGACAATTAAGCAAGTGACGACTTAAAAGCTTTAAAACATCATGTATTTTTAAGTCCCCTTTCACCTTGGATAAAATGTACGACATATTTTCAAACTTTTTTGTAATGTACCTTATTTAGATCAAATTCAACCTCTTTAGAAGGAGCTGACGGGGTAGCTCGTCTGTTTATTTTTTTTTAATTTCTAACAAACAATTATTCTAAATTGCGCAATCAAGTAAAATCAAGCAAACAGAACGAACACATTTTATTACGCTAGAGATGATATTGCTAACAGCATACTGTTATAATTGGTATCTTATCTTATAATTTTTCTATATATGCCGTATTTGGCATATAGAATCAAAACAAGTAGGTAAAGTTGGCGCAGCGCTAGCGACTAACGTAGAAATATATAATTTATTTGCTCAAAACTGTGTACATATATAGCGATAGTCTGCAATATCACTTGGAAACAACAGTCTTCTGCCTTTAAACAGGTAGGCATGCATATATTAATTAATAATATAATCATAAATTCACGAAATGATAATTTAAAAAAACTGATTTAAACATTATTTAAGGCAGTATTTACACCATTAATTATTGAGAAAAAAAATGTGAAGTCCATATTTGAAGCATTAATTAAGTAATAGAAATTATTTACATATCTTTTTATGTCAATTCAATTAATTAGTCACTAAGTAAGATAAAGAATCGTCATCACATATCCTGATTGTCGGACAAGGCGGTTTGAATTTATTAATACCAATGTTTTAACTAAATATTTTCTATATTGTGAGTTAAAAAATGAAAACATAAAAACTCGTTAATGTTGTTAAATGCTAGCAAGGTAAAGAAAACTGTAAATATATTTCCTTACTTACATTTTTATTCGTAGGCCACTTGTCCTCTTAGCCTTTCCCCTTCATCTCTAGGAGACGGAAGCGAAGGCAAGGCGGTCGGGAACCTGAAAGGGAAAAAAATAACGTAGATATAAAAAACACTATGTAAACTTATAAATATAAATATTTGCTTCTGCCGCAGAGTTCGCGTAAAGTTTAGACTTAAACTTTCTCTGGTGCAACCAAGGCAAAAGTTTCAGATTATTATCGACACAGATATTGGAGCAGAATCGGTTAAGCTGTTCAGAAAATCTTAAAATAGTATCATGTATTTATCACAAAACGCCTAATTTTCGTTTAAATACTTATTACTTATGCTAGCTAGCTTCCGCCCGCGATTTCATGTGGTCGAAATTGAAAAAAAAAATTAGAAAGATGAGATTCTATACATAAATACTTAGTCATTATCATCATTTCTAATTTTCTCTCAGCAGTTACGATTTTACATAAATACATAGTTAGTTTTAGTAATTCACACTTTTCACTTAACAATTTCCAAATTATTCATTATTAAAATTCCAAATTCAGATTTTTAAACTAAATGATGTCCCGCTAAACTGCACAACAGTTTGACTGCAAGATTAATCCATATTGTTTCCCCACATAATGAGAGGAATCTTTGTGCAAGTGAAAAAAAACAAATTGGTTTTTTTCACTTTTTTGAAAAAAAAAAAAACATTAAAAAAACTTAGTATCGTTGTTTTTTTTCTCAATTTGTTTTTTTTCTGCCATACGTTTAGTTCAATTATAAATCAAAATTGGATAATAAATCAACCTATTAATTAATAATTATACTTAATTAACAACTTCCAACAAAGTACAACACAATTACTTTGTTTTTATTTATTCTTCATCTTCACTTTCAGTGCCTACACTGGTCTTGTCAGCGTCGGAATTTTCACTTGTACTTAAATCTTGGCACTATTCAACCAGAAAAGTACAGTAGGTATAGGTTCAAGAATAAACCTTAAATTATATTATGTGCTCTTAAGTATAAATCTTTAACGGTAACTTAACAGTTTTGTATTTCATACTCTTGAAAAAGAACATGATCCAGAAAAAAAACGTTTTTTTTATTAGGTTTTATTTTAACGTTTTTTTTCACACCAGAAAAAAAAACGCTTTTTTTGCAACATTATTACAGAATAGCCCTACCGTACTCAACTCGAGATTCGAATTTTTTTGATATAAATAAATCAAAGTAATAAAACTACAGGTCTGTAACAGTCAAGTATCAAACCACTTGTGAAAAACCACCTCGGCAGGGATTTCCATGCGCTTTTTGCGTCGTAAAAAGGCAGCATATCAGAAATGCAGCAGAGAGCCAGGCAAAAATTTAACAATGAACATGAGCAGTTATAGGATGTGGCCAAGCTTTATAATTGATTAAAACAATATTAAAAACTTCATGTATCATCATCGTTTTACTGATACAACTTTAGTATGAGTATTTTTCTTTATGCCAGACCACACACTACTTGTCATGGTTTCGAAGTAGGGATCAGTATCCGTGTTCATCATCATCATCATGTGGTCCACACCGTATCCGGCGACGGCGACTCTGTTGTTTTTTTTTAAGTTGGTACGAGGTACCACACAAATAATTAAGACAGAGGCGTCTTGCAGCTCACTCAGACCCGAGCCAATTTAGAAAATATCGTTTCCTGAATTGACTCGACCGGAGTCGAACCCGGGACACTACGTAAGTCGAGGCGAGAAACGTGCTATAGCGCACTACGCCAATCGTGTCGTCAAATATTGTTCAAACTACATAGGTAGCAGCGTTAGCGGCCAGTTTTGCAGCCAAACACTGACCCTTGTCATACACGAGCAAGCAGTAGTTGCCTCTCGTTCACCTCACAACGATTTTCACAAATACAAATAAACCTTATTGTGAATCACAGGTATAACAATAATGTTCAGATCATACATATTTAAGAGTCTCACTGTGTTCCGCCTCACAGGCATACAATAGTAACAATCTTAATCCGAATGTCACAATTTATTACAAAGTAGTCAATTAAAAAAAAAAATGAATGGACTTGATGTCTGAAATAAAAAACTTTTTTTTATCATAGTATCTCAACAAAATACAGTAACCCACGCACTGTCGCCGACACACAAGCTACAGTTACATAATCTGCGCTAAAATAGTATGCTTATTATCATGCCTAAAACGAGCATGCTCACTTTTCACTGAAATGAGCATGCTCATTATTAGCAATGCTTCGACACACATGCTACTAAGTAGTAATTGCTCAATAGTAGCATGCTTTCGTGCTGGTAATGAGCATGTGTACTGCTATAGAAATAATAATTAGTTATTTTAAGATCTAATTGTCTTTGCCAATTGCTGCTGAAAACACTAGCTGATAATTTTTAAACAGGCACTGATGGACATCCTGATAATTTTTAAACAGGCACTGATGGAGTTTACACCAACATAGTCGCTATCGCTAGCATCGGTAGTAAAGTTTTTGTTAGGAATTTCGATACAGCGCCTTTAGTGAATAGTTATGGAACCATGTAACTACAAGCGAAATATATGCGCCAGACAACACACTTGTCATGGTCTCGAAGTAAAGATAAATATTCTTGTGTTACGAGGTATCAGACAGGGGCGTCTCCCAGCACACCCAGACACGAGTCAATTCAGAAAAGACAATTACTGAATTGACCCGGGAATCGAACCCGGGACACCACGCAAGTCAAGCGCCAACCGCCCTGCGCCAACCGTGTCGTCAAAATTGTGTTTTGTGTCGAATACAAGTTCTATAGTTAAAAAGCGTAGGTAAACGTGAGGTAAATTCGTGGTAGGAGTTCTGGTTACTGAGAAAAAGAATCCAATCCGTTTGAAAGTGGGAGTAATGAGGAGTTGTCTTAAACATATCAAGTGATCGAAGAATCGTTAGCAGCAGTGGAGGGGCTCTCTTATTGGTACAAACTCCCACCTGTTCTGTTAAGAGTAGTTACACTATTTACGATTTTCCAGCTGTCATCGGATTTATGTACTGTCGTCCTACGCTTGCTTCTACTTTCATCTCCTTGAGCAATAAAGCTCCCCTGTATGTGACTTCAAGGAGCTCGCCTGTGCTCTGGTAGCCGTTTTCCGATGTCAATCCATCTTGACTGTTGTTTTCCGTTTTTCATTTCTGTTCAAATTAAATTCTTGGATGAAAAAAGTGCTCTCGGATCAGTTTTTTATAGGACTCTAATATCTATGTTGATCGTTGGAAATCTTTAATTTTGGGCTAAACGTCTAAGTTGAATGAACCTCTGAGTGTCCAAAAATCGATACCAACCCAAGACTAGAAAATATTCCGGCATTTTGAAAGCCAGGCTCTTTTCTTCGAATAAGTAAGTAAAATGTAATTTTTCAGCGCGTTAACTTTTACATCTCTACAAGGAGAATGAATAGTCTAAAATAAATAAATAATAATAAATATGACAACACATGGATAATCATGGTCGCGAAGTAGAGATGAATATCCCTGTGTTACGAGGTACCTACCAGACAAGACCGCGCGAAGTGAGCGAAGAAAATAAGAAAGGCGGACCCTGGGACCCCACACACCAGTGTGGGTTCACAACCGGGATAGACCGCACGGATGATGATGATGATGATGACGATGAGTACCTCGTCATCATCATCATTCATTTGTTCATTGTCTAGTAAGACAAGGAACGAAGCCAAGGGCGTCTCCCAGCACACACAGACGCAAGACAATTAAGAAAAGATCGTTTCCTGAATTGACTCGTCCGGGAATCGAACCCGGGGCACTACGGAAATGAAGGCGAAAAACCGTGCTACAGCGCACCACGCCAACCGTGTCGTCATAAAATTATGCATTAGAATGCGTCATTCTAAGTTCGAAACCGTACTCGTAGATAGTTTCCCTTGCAACTTTACGCCTTCGCCTAGAATAGGTCCAGAAACGAACTCTGATGTCTGCAAGGGCTTCAGTAGCTATTTTCGAGAAAAAGTTTATCGGTTTGAACACCAACTTACTTCATAACAACATGGGACTTCATTTATCTATTAGAAACTAGATTAGAAAACAGATTTTTATAAGTATCCAACAAAAAGTAGACGTTGCTTGAGTTTCAAGTAACCATCATGGTTTCCAATAAAATACGTACGTAGCGTTCTCCTATAATGCTGTTTCATGAAAATATACTCATGAGAAGAATGTCTCAGGATACCAAGAACAGTTAGTAGGTAGGTACCTACCTATGCCGAAAGATTCTTGCATAAAAAAACTCTACACATTAAGGACACTCCACCGGTCCGAAGGAAATGATAAGTTCATACACTGATAGTGGTAGCGGCAGCGTTAGCATAAGGAAATCAGGAGTGTCCTTTAAATACTCAATTAGCGGTCATATATAAAGTACGAGTAGTACGCAGGGTTGATTAGATACACCAGTAGCCATACAGTTGTCATCTACAGTAAAAATAAGCACCTGAACACTGTGACGTCCTATTGCATCCTCGAAAGATCCTTATCATAAACAATCCTTCACTCTCCACTTCACAGAACCGTCACTCCACTAGTCTGAAAGAGATCACGAGTTCATACACTGCTGGCAGCATGGGATACCGACAACGTGCGCACGGCGCGCCGGCGGAGCGGTGACTGACCGGCACACTGCCGATGCCGCTCCCCGCGGGCTCCTGCGGGACCCTTCTGCGGGGACCCACGACCCGACGCGACCCGAACCGCACATGTGAGCGTCTTGCAAATGAAAATTTCAGGAGCCTTTCCACAATGCCGAAATATTGACGGATCGGAGACGTCAATCAATAGAGGTCTTTGCTTCTTTGACAGATTCTATTGTGTGGCCTTCTTGTTATTTGTGCAGGTCAATGTTCTGTCATCATTACTCGATAATGTACCGAAAAGTAAGTTCAATTTGGATGAGTAGTATCTGAGGTTTTATTACTTATATTTATTTATATGACAGTGGTGAAAAGAAAACTGCACCTGAAAATCAAATTTTTATCTGCTTAATTTTGAGAGTCTGCCAGAGGAAAAGGTACCGTTATCAAGACATACGAGGCTCGAAGATTTCTTAAGTTTATTTCACAACAAATAATTACTAATAATCATATAATCCTCAGTTTAGAATAATAAAACATGAACTTAACGTTGACAAATGTTACAAAATTATACTCTTTGATACTCGTCTGAGCATAACTGATTTCCAAATGTCAATCACGCTAACAAAAGATGGGGTTATCTTACGATTGCATTGCGAAATTGACGCGAAGTTCATCGACCTTTTGTATAACGCACTAAACTTTCACACGGCCTATTATTTAGCAGGACATTATGAATGCGGCGGAATGCTACGGGCTCTAGTAGGTAATTCGATAGCCAACGTCTTGCGGCCCAGAATAAGTCGTGGCTTGATTAATGATTGTACGAACACAATATAAGTAACTACGATTTTCATCCATTTTTCCATTTGAATTGAGAGTGATTTTGAATTTAGCACTTAGCATTAAAAAAAAACATTATCATAAACATTGTAAGATGTTAAATTGTTCACTGCCTTGCAAAATCCCCCTTTTATCAGAGTGGCAGGTTATAATATAAGGTGGTCTGCAAAAATATAAGTCAGAAATGGCAAGAAAATGTATGTTATCAAAGTAATGCCTACTTCTGTAGTCCAAACTCAAGCCCTCAAAAATCATTGCAAATTCCTAATGTCCACTAATTCATTGCAAAGTTACTGATGCCCTCTTTAGAAGTCCATTCTCAAAACTATCTAAAGTCGCAAAGGTACGAGTACAATCAAACTCGCCGGATAATGTCTGTTTTACAGTTGTCTCGGCCACGTGATTTGGCCGACGGTGGTGTTCTGTGGTCGGCGAGAGTGAAAGTAGACGAGTCACGGCCTAGGCAAGTGCACTCGCCGCGGGACCTTGAGCAACGCACTTCGCGTTGAGCGGCGATCAGCGGACGGACTCGAAATGACCTAAGGCTTGTTTACACATAACGGTGTTTGACAGCTAGCGCCACAGTTGGCGATTGAAATATGATCTACGTACAGCTTTGTGTGTTATGATTGCTTAAATTCAAACAGATACAGCCTAGTCTAGTACTCTAACTATCTTTGTCGCTGTTTCACTATAGCTATCATCCAATACCCGATGTAGAGTTCACAGTGTGCCGGGTAAATTGTGAGTACTTGCGTTGGAAATGGGTGCCGGTCATTGAACTGTTGAAATAATATGATTAATAAACTCGTAAGCCGTGAAACAACGAAATGCACAAATTTTCTAGATCTAGAGAATCAATATTGGTCTACAATGATTTCCAATGCGAATTATATGATTTCAGGCTTATATGATGACCGAAGAGGGGTTAATTTTTGTTTTGAACCACAACCTACAAATCGACTATACAAATACTATCAAATATTTAAAATGTCCACAAATTTATTACTTAAGTGTAAAACTACTGTCATGAAAAGAGTGAGGTTTTTTGGGCTTTAATATACAAAGCAGTCACTGATTTTTATTCTGATTGTGAAAGTATATTTAGGATCCAGTAAGTTAAACATTTCAAAACAAATCAAAATATTTTTTATTGGAACAAACAAACAGAACCGAAATGCGTAAGATAAACACATTTATAGGTTTGAATAAAAAATGTCCGTTACGTCCTAGTAGTTGAAGTTGAGGGGCCGGCACCAATATTACGCGCGGCGGTAGCGCGTAGCGCATCGTGGTTTATTGCAAATTTTGGGGTTATCGCATTACGTTTTTAGGTCTCATTTACTAATTGGATTGGCCTAATGCATGTGGAGCTAACCCTTGAACATTAGTTGTACTTAGTTATAAATATTTATTATAAGGTATAAGGTATAATTTGCTGATAAGCGTGCAAATTACAATACAGAAATAATATCAATAAACAAGAATAAAATACTAATTAACCAGTTTATAATTATTACATACAAAAAATATCAATTATTATGTCACAAAAATATTAATATGTCACAAAGATAATGATTAGTAATCAAAGATTATATCACAATGTGCTGTCGAGATATTCCCTTAAACTATGTAAAGCGTTGTAATTAAAGAAGTAACTTCATTTTTTTCCTAAAAATGTGACAATTATTGGTGTCTAGTACATCAGAAGGAAGTTTATTGTATATTACCGGTGCTTTACAGAATATACTGTTGTTAAGGAGCGAAGTTTTATTAGGAGGTATACAAATTGTATTATTACGTCTGGTACCCTTACATTTTTCAAACAAGTCAATATTATTTCTTTAAAATGTTACAGTTTCATATATGTACGTACTAGGCAATGTTAAAATGTTCAATGATATGATAAATGGCTTACAGCTGTCAGTTGGTTTAAGTTTACATGTAGCCCTGATTTTTCTGCGCCTTAAATGCAGAATCTTAATCGGGTTGAATTTCCCCAAAAAATTAAGCCAAATTTCAACGTAGATGCTACATAAGCATGCATTATTCGTAAATCGAGGTGGCGAGATTGATCATTATTTTGTAAAAAAATATTTTATTCACAAATCTGTTTCATTATGTGTCAATACGAAAGCTTGGACTATGTTTTGTATGTATTGAAGAGTCAAATTTTTTATCTAAAAGTCGTAAATAAAGCGCTTGAAAAATTGGATCATGCGCATAATATACGAAATGGCTCTCTAATGAATTTTAATTGGCTTCAAATTCGCATTCGAAATATGCTTGTTTTAAGCAGCGCAGATCTATTTAGGTTTAACACTGTTAGAGTGGCTTTAACAAACACAATGTGTAAGGACAAGCTTAACCTTGTCTGACTACCGTTTCGTGGTTATCTGGATTCGTCCTGCAGTTGAAATTTCCGTAGTCAGGACAGGAGTTCGTTGTCTTTTGTCATCTTCAAAAACTTATTGATGGGATTCACTTAATATTCATTAAGATTTTGTTTTTCCGTACATCATTCTCTACCACGAGTCTACTTCAATGTTTCATAACTGCGATACTTGGTCACATCGATATTTTTTTTTAAGTTCCTACGTGAAGTTCTTCATTCTAGTTCAGCCTTATACACATCTCTTATCCTAAAGAAGAGAGGCTCTCAAGAACATACGGCCAATGCCTTCGGTCATGGGCAACGAATCTTTTCTGAGAAATTTTGTTACGTTAACGCGACAGATGGTGATGTCCGTCCTTGCTGCTTATTTGCAAAGCTGTTACAGGATATGCAATTTATTTTTCAATTATTATCTTAATCACATTATAATTAGTTTTTGCAACATATGTTAATTAACACAAACTAATGTGTGTATGACAATTTTTTTGGATGCGAAGATATGAAAGGTTTGTTCCAATTTCGCCATGTCGATTTGACACGAATAGCTGTTGTTATAATTTGATATCAAAACAAATATTTTTTTAAGCGCCAGACAACACACCACTTGTCATGGTCTCGAAGTAAGGATAAACATCCTTGTGTTACGAGGTACCAGACAGGGAAATAAAGCCAGGCGTCTCCCAGCACACCCTGACCCGAGCCAATAAAGAAAGTATCGTTTCTACTTCTAACTTCTATTACACTTGACCGTTTTTTATCATAACTTTGAACTCGGTCCGTTGGTTTATGATGTAAGCTTTCAGGTAAGCGGAATATTAGGTCGTGTCTAGGATAATCCTCACAAGCCGTCAGTCCCATTCAATATAGTTTCACAAAAGTCAATGGACGAACATTTCTAAAGTACCGCTTAAATGCTACAGCATGTTATAAATTGTTGAGTTTAATCTAAAGCTCGGATTGGGATTAGTCGAACGGGCCAGCCCTAACATAACATAGCTAAGTTATGTTGTTTGATACAGCTCCACTTTCCTATGCTCTTGCACTTTCATTGCTGCTCTCTTAGCTATTATTTAGAATGTGTTGCAATAATAATGCGAAATCAGTGATATTGCTATTTTTCTAGTTTTATTGAAAATATTTAGTTATCCTGAATTTTCATTTATTTTTGTCGGTGATCGTATGAAAACAATAAGTGTCTCCTTACTCATTGCGTATATCTGGAGCATCTTTCAAATTAGCTTTCAAAATTAAACTAAATTTTCGTGAACAATAGTGTGTAGTTTATAAGAAATCTTAATCAGTACCTACCTACCTACCTTAGTCCACGCACTATTGTAAATTAAATTCTCTACACTACTAAGTTGTGTTTAATAGTCAGTAAATTTTGTTTATACTTAAACAATTAAATTAGACTGGCCTGTTGGCGCAATGGCAGCGATCCTGCCTTTAGCGCCGGAGGTCGTGGGTTCAATCCCCACCCATGACAAATATTTGTGTGACGAACAGATATATTTGTTGTGTGTCTGGGTGTTATTATCTATTTAAGTATGTATTTAGAAATATTTAAGTATGTTTATCAGTCTCTGACGCCCATATTACAAGCTCTGCTTAGTTTGGGGTATTTATTTATTTATTTAAATTATTTGAGAATGTTTAAGTTCATTATGAGTTGTTTTTAAGCAAATGTTTATATTCAAATAAGTCCTATTACAAAACGTCTGATTTTACAATAACTGCAACATTTACTGAACTCATTTCGGAGAGCAAGCTCAGAATTAACTTTACGAGTATTACAAGTCCAAATGTAAGTGTTTATTTACAACAATATCTATTCAACACAGAATAATGAGTCAAAAAAAAAACTAGTTAAATATGAATCAAAAAATTATGACTACGACTAGAATAATTATTACATTTTAAGGCGTTCTGCTTTATAGTAGTATCTGTATAGTATATGAAGCCATGTCTACTTCTACACTACCTTCGTTCTGCTGATAGCCCATAACCCCACACTGAAAGAGAGTTATATATACATATAATAATTATTTATACAGGTGAGTACTGTAATCCTTTGTATCTTTTTGTGGGACTAACCGTAAATGGGTAGACAGATTTTAAGGTTTTCTTTGTGGTGGTGACCCTGGTGATGTTAGGCTATTTTTTAGCTACAAATGTGACTAATGGATTAAATAAACAATTCGAGATAGATTCTCGTAACAAAATTATTCAAAAAGAGTTTATGTTAAAGTAAAAAAAATGATAATTTTACTTTTAAGAAGCACTTATATGGTATAACAGAAATAAATATAGAATTATAGTAATGAACGTAACATTATAATAATCAACATATACATAAACATAATGTGTCTCTACTACCGGTGCGAAGATTGCTTCAGAGAAGAATCGGGCAAGAAACTTGATAGTTCCACTTTTCAATTATTTTTTTTAATTATTGAGCTTACAGGGTACAATCAAGACAAAATATGTGCAAATAACCTAAGATGACCAAAAGTTCTTGACGTGTAAGAAAGCCTCTTTACAATAATAATCTTGTCTAGATGATCACAAACCGGGAATAAATCTATAAGTCGAAAAAATGTAAAAGCTTTGTTCTATCTGCAAATTCTATTCGTATAAAAAGCTTTCATTATTAGTAATTGTCCTCATGTGAGTCGCTTTGGATTTATTTAAAAAAATGTATTTACCATCTACATACTATCAAGCATTGTGTAAATTTAAACACATTATCATACAAGCTACAAGAAGACAACAACTGCACCGTACACGCGTGCTTGTGATATGAGTCGTCAGTACTACGCAGGAGCGATTACGCAAAGCGAGCTTCCCGAGGAGCGAGGTCATTGGCAATGGACTCGGTTCAATGTCACCAAATATATCACCGGGCTGTATAGCACGCTCGAAACGTGTTGGCACTTGAGCGGGTGCGAAAAGGTTTTGTATCAGGATAGTTATTATATCATCTACGAAAATATGAAAGTGATACACAAAACAACATGGCACTAAATTTATACACATAAAAGACTTTCAAATTATGTTAGCACACGCCTTATGATTGAATAAAAGTTACGGTCAGCCACAATTAGCGGAATGTTCAATTTGCTATTACAAAGTACGTATTAACTGTTTAGCTACTTAGTTTGCTGAGTATACCATGATAATAATAGGTTATAAATAGTTAAAACCGGTATACTGTGCAAGAACGATTTACATTTCATTCCTCTTCTGAATAGTTTTTATTACGAAAAATAAATAAGCTCTGGAAAGGAGGCAATCTTATTTACAATATAAGAAGGAGAAGAAGCACTTTTATCGTTAGACAGTGTTCATAAACAAACGTTCATACCTGTAGAGTTAATAACAATTATTATTCAATCGTTACGTTATCCTTCAAACATGGGCACAATTTTTGCAATTATTTCCGCATAGCACTAAGATAGACAACGAACGCAGATTGCTCCGTCAGCGTATACGGCCATGCTCCTGACCGGGTCGTCGACCGCACTTTTCGGCAGGCGCCCCGAGTTTCAGCTGTAAATGTGATCCTGCACGCACACACACGCACACAACCACAATCTTATGCACCAACACATGCATACGTTGTCGTCACGAGAGGGCAAGCATTCAGCCCATACTCACACAGCAAAATGCTTAACCGGAAAACCATTGTATGTTCTCGTAAAATGTCACTATTTTCTGAATAATGATTTACCGATACTAGATATCGGATGTTCGGCTCCAAAATTAGATTTATAGGAAATGACAATTTATTTTTAGTTTTGATGTCCATAAAACCTTAAAGTAGACCTGTTCCATGAAAATTATACAAATTCAAACATCATAAAGACAGGAGGAGTATCGGAAGGGCAAAAGCCTGGCATAGCACCTAAAATACTCAATTTGAAATAAACGAAACTTTTCTGCTAGGTCAATAAATTCGGCAAGACAAAAGGCGGAAAACAATCCGTCTAGTTTCGCTTCCAAATTTCAGCTACAGCCATGACCTCCACGACCTTTGAACTTGGAGGAGTGAACGTACCCTTGACTCGAGCAGCCGCGGTCGCCTCTATAATTAGACTGATACCGATAACGTTTCGGTATTTTCGTTCTGTTCGACGACCGGTGCCGAAACGCTGGCCGTCGGGATGTGTTATTCATCGTAAACAAATGACGACAAGGATCACGTGAGTTTCCCGTATTCTTTCGGGAGCGCATCCATATCAGCACGAACCGCTTCGTCATACGAATGAGCTTTCCTCCCTAAGCTGTGATGATGACCGTGTGTTGACGACAGTTTTACACCGTGGTTTCGTCGTGGTTACCACGCTAGTAAAATGACATCAATCGAAAACAAAAATACTGAGTAGTCCCTATTTCATATTAAAAAAGTAAAAAAGTAAAGTGAAAAATATCTTTATTCATATAGACTTATAAAAAGTACTTATGACATTAGAATTTTGACTTTGACTACACGGGGCGTTTTTCAAATGCACTGGATTTCCTATGTTGTGATTTAATTTAAATTAGTCGTAGCTGATTGCTACATAGTTTTTAAGAATTTTAATACCAACGAATATAATATTTAGTTAAATTTAGTTTAAATTGGATAAATATAAACAAACAAACATGCGCCAGACAACACATCACTTGTCATGGTCTCGAAGTAGGGATAGATATCCCTGTGGTAAGAGAAATCAGACAAGGAATAAGCTATCAGGTGCGTCTCCCAGCACACCCAGAACAGAGCCAATTTAGAAAAGATCGTTTCGAACCCGGGACACTATGGAAATTGAGGCAAGAAACCGTGCTACAGCGCACCACGCCAATCGTGTTAAATCGTGAATAAAAAGCATATAGTGAAGGTCCTTTTAACTAAAGAAAATTACAACACCCTAATATGTTTTAACCAGTGCCTGAAATCAAAACAAAAAATGTATCAGCATCAGATTTCATGCATATCCCATGCCCACAAAATTAAAAACAATGTCTGTCTATTTTCATGCATGAGGAGCGTGTGTGGGCTCAGATCTATAAACGAAATTTTCCTAGTCCAATAAAATTGTCTATTGATACACCAGTTCAAACGTGATACTCGGGCGTACGGTAAAAATAAAGTGTCTCCAAGCATTAAGAGGTTGTTCACCCAGTATTTGGGCTTCGTCTCCTCCCTTTTCAGGGACTATTTGTCAAAGGATACAATCCTGTCGTTCCCTTCTGCCTTGGCTACGCCTTGAGTAATGCCACCTGTCGTTCATACGATAGCGGAGATTCGGTAAACTAACACAACAACATGTCACTCAGCTTGACTTGATGACGAATTGTTCTCTAATTCGGCTTTGAATTGTTACCAAACTTTGTTGCATATATTTAGAAGTTTTTTTTAATTTCCTTAATGACACAATATCATTGGTAAATCGACCTAGGTTCTTTACCATAAATCATTAAGGTGGTCCCTCGCCTGGAGCTTTTACGGTAATGTAACGGTACAGAGTCGAGCATTACATCAGTGAGGGAGGAGAACCGAGCATTACAGTGCGCAAAGTTGTAAGTTCAAGCATTACGTTAGTGAGGGAAAGCACCGAATAATGTTCTAATGAAATGATGCTCAAAATCGAATCTGAAATGTATATTACAGGCGAATGTTCGTCATGTCAGGGATGCAGTACTGTTATGTAATGCTCAAAATTGACTCTGAAATGTTACACAACAGGCAAATGCTCCAAGTGAGGGAGCACCTAAGGAATATTTCAATTACTACTGTTATTTGGAATGACATTTGTCAACCTTATAAGACCTTTATAAGATCCAGGGTCCTAGTACAATTGCTAGAGTCTTGTCAAGTTTTTGAATGAGATTTCGGTACAGGGCCTTTAGAAAATAGTAATTTAAACGATAGTCTCTGGTGAACTATGGAGTTGTTGTTTGGTCAGCTAAGGGCGGTTCTCATTGTTAATCTTGCTGAGAACACGAACATCCCGTCGCCTTAAAGAGAAGGCAACGCGCGAGGATACACTAGAGGCTCGTTTATTCATTTATAGGTGGACGGCACCATTTACCAGCAGGGTCTGCTAACATGCCAGTGAAAAAAAAAAACCAGCGCTAAGCTTGGTTAGAAACTACTCTTGATTCTGTCTTTAAGTTTACGTTACCTACATAAAGCACTCACGATTAATTAAAATGGCTCTTGCCTTAGATCCGGGCGACATTAGTATTTCTAACTTTCTCGTCTGATTGTCGGCAGTTGCGCATTCAAGGAAGCTCTAAATGAGTTCTATGGTAGGATAGCTACTTTGCCAAAATAGTACTTATGCTTCGCTAATTTCCACAACTGTGACCTTGTTACTGTAAAGCCAGCGTTGTTATAAAAACTTACTCACTTTCACAGAACTACGGCTACAGCTAGATAGTTACAATGCTGACTTCAAAACAATATTAAGTTTTTGTAATCTTAATGCAAGACGGAATAAGGTTTCAGTGTTACGCCGGAGATTAGGCGCATTATACTACTTACAGAGAACCCATGAATGAGTTTAATTGTTTGCATAAATAAGCACTGAACCCTATCCCATCCCATCCTATTGGCTCCACTGCAATAATACATTTTGAATTAAAACTATCATTTCCTTAATACTGGAAGCAACGCGCCAATATTAAAACACAAACCCATGCGTTACGCATCGCATTCTGCTTAATTTATGCCTATATCATCTCACAGAAAGGAGCCGCCTATCGAATGAACCCCACAAATAAGCTTCAATGCTATTTTTAAAGCGTTTTCAATAATGCTTATCCGTTCCACAATGATCGTTGCATAATAATGTGCATCTTACAATGCAAGTACACACGATACCGCGGCGCAGGCGCGCTCACACATGCGCCCGCGCGGCACGTGTACGCACACACGCACGCTAGATAAGAGCGCGGTCAACGACCCCTCGGAGAAATGCTCCCTGAAACTATACAGGGCATAGCTGAAGGCGCCTTGAACTTCGTAAAAACGTTAATGGGTGCTCGGTTGCATTAATTGCATCGTTTGTTTTGGAACGATTTATGTATGCAGATGCAGCAGTGAATTGAATTTCCTGGTTCTAATTTTGAATTTAGTTTCTAATTGACATCTGTACGTCTACCACGAGTTGCCACTTCAAAGTTACATTATCGTTCGTGTAAAAAAATGTATTGGGATTTGACATAGTTATGTCAAGTGTATGATAAATCTCAATACAACATTATACGCAAACATTAATGTAAATTTAAAGTGGCAACTCGTGGTAGACGTACTGTATGGTGCTTTTTTATCTATGTACGTAGGTAGCAACTAGTGCTAACTATTTATAGTTTTAACAATAAAATCCGACAGGAAAAGGTTGCAAACTTAAATAGGTTTGATGTCGGGCGCAAATCAAGTGACTTCTTGAGCAAGTTACGAGTAACTTAAACGGTTATTTTATGTCTTCTTGGCTACAAGTACAACAATAAAGGAAAAGCAAAGGCGCCATTTTCTAACGCTCTACGTAAGTAAGTATTTTGGCCATTTCCACATTTATCACTGCAATAGACCTAACTATGAATTCAATCGGACCATTACCGGTTTATGATCCTTCCTCACGCTTCCAATCCCGTACGAGTACCACGAGTGCTAACTAAGTCGTCATACACAATTCCACAAAAATCCAGCATCTATTGGCCCGCACGCATTTGTTCGATGACTTATTCCTCTGTTGTAGCATCTAGACGTGAGACCACATGTGTTTCCTTCTTCCTATAATTCTTTCTTTAAGCGTGTCTGAAAAGTCATTTATTCTGTCCTTAAAGATGCGCTGGATCAGCTCAGTAGTTACTACATTACTGTACTGTCAGCCACAGATGGATTGCCACATAGATGGAGTACAAAATACATAGTATTTTATTGGTATAATACATGTTACGTTAACACACAAAAAATAGGCCTTATCCAGTTAAGTTTATACAAACCTGTGCTAGGATAAAGCTGCTCTTCAGACGTTTACACTGATACATAACATGTTAGTTACATTTACAAAATTCCTCGTACCTAAGTACATAACAAAAGTAGCGTCGAGATTTTTGTATTTAGTCCAAGTTACAACCAAAATTAATTAACAGAAGATATACGTTATTTTTACGCTTTTACAAATTTAAATTTAGCACATTTTCAGCTTCAGTATAATTCATCTGTTTTAACCAATTATGTAAAGTTTTCTCACTGTCATCAAAGGGCATGTTATAAATATGTAGAAATCTATTTATTCTACTATATAAACTTTTAGATCTAGGAATAAATTGATTACGTGCAAAAGTTGTATTGGTATTTAAAATTGCAACAACATTATATGGATCACGTTTAACGGAGTAAACAGGCTAAATAAATGAAATATTGACTACCGTCACCTTTTTGAAGATGTTTAAAAATGTTCGCTCGTTAGACTGTTCTTTGGAATTGTCGCTCAGTCTCCTTATGTGAAAAGCAATAAGTATATTATATTCCATAGTTCAATAGACCGCTTGAAAGAGCAATGCGCTTTCAGTTCATCCATCAGACGCTTTCGTATCTCTCTCCAACTTTCTTTAGCACTTATTTTCTGCGTTTGTTGTGTTTGTATTTACTTTTACTCTTAGTGGTTATTAAGCTGGGATGGTGAAATAAAAAATTCTTACATACAGGCGTGTATTTGATCGGTAAAAGGCTTTTATTGTTTATATAGTATAGTTAGTATAGTAGCAATGGCATTTTTTGTTAGAATTGTAGTAGCGGAGTTAATATCATAGATGTTGCTAATTTTGGAGAAAGCTGGTAGGTAAATTTTTAATCAAGATCATTTTATCGCCAACCTGCAATTTTAGGACGTTCTACTTTCAATTTGAAAAATGGTCGACTCATAATTTCACCCATGGCACTGCTGCTGGCAGCAAAAACGTACTAATGTTAATCAGAGGAAAGATTTGTTTGTTTGTTTGTGATGAATTGGCCGAAACTACGGGACCAATTTTATAAATTATTTCACCAATATAAAGCTTCCTTATTAGCGAGTGACATAGGCTATATTATTTTTTATTTGGGCTATATTTTTACGGAAGATAGAGTCTACGCGGGCAAAGCCGCTGCCGGACGGCTAGTCCGCATATTATTCTATAGCAGTAACTTGGCACCTTTGGGGCAAAAATTTTAGCTTCATTTTCAAATCAATGTTTACTAGTGAGGTACATAGCGCAGAATATTTATACCCGTAGTCGTTAGGCCACATTTATCTTAAGTAAATAATGAAAATAGAAGTCGCAATTTCTAGACCTTACGACTAGTATTAAACTTTCCTAGTTCCGAACGTGAGATGTGTATCTAGACAGAGCTGGCTAGCTCGTGAGCGCTCACTTTCCTCGCGGAAGGAAGTCTCTGCACCACTTTCACTCCATTCAAGATCACCGTTCCGCCTCGCCCGCGCCCGCGCACAATCGTTGCCATTGTCTGCTGACACGGTCGCCATTTTGTTATTATTGCTTATTGGGTGGGAAGAGCTTTGTTTCAGAATTATTTCTGGTTGAATCGTGTTGCTGTAATTGGTTTATTGATAGGAGTAATTATGATAAAATAATTAAAAGATACCTTGAACTGACCTATTATGACAATCCTAGAAAACAAGTGAATGTAGTAAAAATTAATAAACTGATCATCGTCATCGTATTTTCGGCAGCACAGCATCTGAATTGCAAATTAGGATGTTGATGGTGGACATAGGTGAAACTTACCAAAAAAATAGATGTGCTTAAGCGTCGGATGTCTTGAGTATGGTCAGAACCCATATTTCGGGTTGAGTTCGGAAAATGCAACTAATTCAACAGCTATAAACCCTGCTAAAACCTCACTATATTGAACTCGCTGTCAGACAAGTCCCATCAAATACAGCAAAAGACAAAAGTATCTTAGTGTAAGATAAGAAAGATATTATGACACCAACAGTCCGCTACATTACCTTTGTCTTACCATCTATGATAAAACCGTGAGCGTAAGCTTGTAAAAAATCAAGCCACCATTTGAAATTTCAAATCATAACAATAAAGCCTCATAACAATCAAAGAAGAAGTGTAAGGGTTAATTGAATTAATGAATCACGCGCATTTGAGGAATGTGATTCTTCAGAGTGGGGATTGTCGTTGACACCTACTTGACTTCTGTGAATTAGTAAGACGTGTGTGCTTCTCGTACTAGCTAGACCCGTAGCGCTGGGTTTTGAGGTTTCGAAAATAGTTCTTTCTTTTTGGCATGTAGTTTCGGAATCCATACAACCTCATACATTAATTTGTGTCATCTAATCATCTTAGGTAGTCGGTAGGTAGAAATTTAGGTATTCGTCTTTTCAGTCAGTATTGGATGAAAAAAAAAATAGAAATGAAAATTTTACTTTCATGATGATTACGAAGATTAGTAACTGATGTACAGGGGCATTTTGTGTCAGCTCTGTCCACAGGAACCCTGACATTTAACTAATACCTAACATGTCGATCGACTAGCTCTGAAAGAATATTACAGTTGGTTAAATATGTGTTATGCGTTTTAAAATACTAATATATGTTGTACAACGTATTTTATGTCGAATTTATCCACGACATTAGATAGTATATATTTTTTTATTACACTTCTCATGGATCAAGCTCCAAAAGAACATGCAAGTTATTAAAGTTTACGTGGTTTTATGTATTATAAATAAATAAATATAAATAAATATGCGCCAGACAACACACCTCTTGTAATGGTCTCGAAGTATATTTATATGCTTATAAATATGTTTCGGTTTAGGTACACAGTAAAAACTATTTGACGATCTTTAGTAATTAGGTGTCGGTTAACTTAACAATTTTGATAATTAAGTCTCATATCATGTTGATCAAGATAATCAAAAAATTTTTTTTTTTTAATATATGCAATATATATTTTAAATATATAAAATTTATATAAATATGCGCCAGACAACACACCTCTTGCAATGGTCTGGAAGTAGGGATTAATATCCCTGTGTCACGAGGTACAACACAAGGAAATCAGCCAGGGGCGTCTCCCAGCACACCCAGACCCGAGTCAATTCAGAAAAGATCGTTTTTCCTGAATTGACTCGACCGGGAATCGATCCCGGGACACTAAGGAAATCGAGGCGATTATGTTTTAATAGAACACTAAATTTTCAATTTGTGTCATTTTCATCTGGACGAAGATGACACAAATTAGGTTTGAACACTCCGCAGGCTATACTAGATATGATAAAAGATTTTTAACTTTGAATTAATTTTGGCAGTTTTATTTTGAATAAAAAGTATGGCATAAAAATAGTCAAGCGACAGTCAGATGTGACACAAAACGCAATAATAAGCTTCTTAACTACGATTCTGTCTACAGGCAGGAAATAAGCAACTTTAGAATTTTTGAAACTTATGACCTCAAAATAGCTTAGCGCTACACGGGTCACTCACACGCGTGTGACGTTGCCTCGCGGTACCTTACTAGGGTTTTTTTAAAGGAGTTTTGGTAACTTCCAACCAATGGGATTGGAAGTTATCAAAACTCCGCTGCCTCGCTTCGCTTCGGTCGCCAGGCAGCCAAAAAGTGATCAGTGAGTTGCGAGTATTTTCCCCTAATAAATGCATAGTTTGATTGCTGAGCCACCAATACTGGATACCGGAGGCATCAACTACAAGAAATTATTAAAAGAAATAATATATTCAATAAATATTTAATTTTTAATTTGAAAGCAGTTTGCACTTTTATTTGCTATCTTTTAGAGGTGCTTTTTCTTCGAAATATGTCTGTGGAGGTCTGTGAATGTCGAGTTTGTCTAACTGGCAAGCCGCAAGTAGTTCTGAATTGAATGGCCTGTCTCAATTTAGCCACTAAGGAGAATGGTAGAGATTTTAGTGTTGGTTCTGATCAGAAGCTGGTAGGACAGAGTAACCACTATTTCCCTACATTATTTGTGAATATATGTACTACCGACCAAACACAGTATAATTGTATAATTAAATAGTTTATATTATATTATTTTGAAAACCAAATACATAGGTAATATTAGTTAATACATAGTTATAGTTATTTGACGACACGATTGGCGTAGTGCGCTGTAGCACGGTTTCTCGCCTTGATTTCCGTAGTGTCCCGAGTTCGATTCCCGGACGGGTCAATTCAGGAAACGATCTTTTCTGAATTGACTCGGGTCTGGGTGTACTGGGAGACGCCCCTGGCTTATTTCCTTGTGTGGTAACTCGTAACACAGGTATATCAATCCCTACTTCGAGACCATTGCAAGAGGTGTGTTGTCTGGCGCATATTTATATAAATTTTATATATTTAAAATATATATTGCATATATTAAAAAAAAAAAATTTTTTGATTATCTTGATCAACATGATATGAGACTTAATTATCAAAATTGTTAAGTTAACCGACACCTAATTACTAAAGATCGTCAAATAGTTTTTACTGTGTACCTAAACCGAAACATATTTATAAGCAACCTTTTTCCTAATGTAGAGTGGTTTATTGACAGAGATATTGTGAACAAATAAGAAAATACATTGACAGTTATTTCATATCGAATGATTTCAAAGCATTCACTCGTGTAACATTGAAACATCGCAATTTTGGAAGTTTTTTGTGATCAAATTAAACACAATTTAACACCTTGTTATTTTAAAAAATTCAATGTTATTCTGTAAGTTTTATGATAATTTTTGGCTATTATTTACATGATTAAGCTTAGAATAATTACGTTATTATTCTAAGTGATTAAGTTATAAAAAATATTTTTTATTTTGTTGAGCGATTTATTGGCGACTATTATTGGATAATGTGTTTCTACCTAGTTTAGTGTTATGCAAAACTTATGTTTTGCATAACACTAAACTAGGTAGATAACAGCGGAAAATGTTTTTTTAATTAATAAAATAGTCATGAAAATATTCCAAAAATGCGATGTTGCAATTTTACCTCAGCGCTCGCCTTGGTAAAAATAAGCGCCATCTGTTGTCAGGTAGCTACATCGTATTTCGTTTGCTAACTTGAACAAACGAATAAAAATATAAATCATAATGACAAATTTTGTTTTATAATTAAGGTAGGATGATAAAAAGTAATATATAGATAAATAGATAATATTATTTACTGTACAAAAACAAAGTAACTTGGAGCGAAGTTAATATTTGAAACAATGCACAATTTAGGCGGCCTTATCGCTAATAGCGATCTAACCTACGGGTAAACGAAAAATGTAAAAAGAGAGGCAAGTATGTGCATAAATAGGCACAGAAACAATTAGGAAAATGTAAATTATGTAAATTTTATAAAATAAACTTACCTTACATTTATTAATATTCTGATTTTAGTACTATAATAAACAAGCAGATACGTAGAAATAATAAAATAGTTATGTAAAAATCGAAATAATTCGTTACTCATAACAATATTTACAATGTACGCTAGTCCATCTATATGTATAATCTCACTGCGGCCCTAGAAACTATTAACTACCTACCTATTCTGTCCTAGTACTTACTCGTACTTCAATGTCTCAGGGGCCTTATTACGATCTCTTAGAGCATGTTCGCATTTGTTTGTGAATTGAGCTTCCCGGCATTTAAGATCTCTTATTCGCAGTCATGTGACCATTATGTCTTGTCAACTCAACTTATTGCGGCGTATTGGTATCACGAACTTTTTTTTGTTATGGCCTCAACAAGGTATTAAAAACTCTTATTTGACGTTTAATACCATTATGTATCTGTCAAATAGTACCAGTCTAACACTTTTCAGTTTCTTTTCTTTTTACGGTTTTAAAAATGCTTACTTTGTATTGGTATTATGTTGGCACTTTTTAGACACTTTCTGCAACTGAACAGTTTTAGACTGGTAGTTACTATTTGACAGATAAACGAATGGTATGATACGAAAAATACGCCGCGCAGAAGTAGTTTGTATGACGAAATGGCCACATGACTGGGATTAAGAGATCATATTACCCAAATTCCAGGACGCTCAATTCACAGACAAATGCGAGCAAGCTTTCAAAGATCGTAATAAGGCCCCTTACAATTACAATCGCTCAAATCTACTCAAGTTAATTTCCTGAACTGAGTATAGCGAGCAATTTGGTCAGTAAATATTCAGCTTAGAAGATGCGTTCGTGCCAGGTAAACGCTGACTGGCTGGAAATGAAAAATCATATTACGAAATTGCTTGCTACGCTCAGTTTAGGGAATGATCCTGACAAGCTAAAAGGGATTGTAATAAGGTCCCTGGTCTGCAGACATCTATTTTAAACCACAGTTTAAAAGAAAAACGTAAATTTTGAAAGTTAATTTTTAGTTAAAATAATTAAGTAATGAACATTTGTATTAGTTTTCAGACTAAAACATTTATTCAATTTAACACGTCATCTGTCGATATAGCAGACACAATAGAAACAATAATACAATTTACCGCATCTGGTTGCATCGACGTACGAGGGAGGTGTGAACATTTGTGTTAGTTTTCAGATCGATGTTTTCAAATAATTGACCGAATTCTTAAACGTCATTCAGAATTGAGCAGCCGTTATAGGAAGTAGTAGGTTATATTTTACTGACAAGTAGCAAAGTCAATCGGGTTACTCCTTTATTCTAAACTTGATGTACAAAATGTGTGTGCTATATGTAAAGTTTTTATGCCTCTTCAGCTCTCTAACTACATGTTAAAAGCAATTACGTAAAACAACAAACAGTTACGTCTACATCTTCATTCATAGTCACCGTTCACGCGATCACTTAGCATTTTGCGACCTATGTTTCTATCTGAATGATGTATCCCGGAAATGTGTTAAATTTATTGAGATGGATTCGCCGGTGCGTATGAATGAGGCGCGGAATAAGGTGATGTTGGGGGCGTTCACCCCCGGTCCTCGACCGGCCGAGTTTCGGCCAGCTGATCGGTGGCGGCAACCCACGCGTCACGCTTTGCCCGACGTGTGACTAACAAATAGACCCGTGATTCACCGTTATACCAGTTATACGCTAATTTCGGGAATATGGCATGAATATTTCAGATTGTGACGTCGGTTTTGAAATTGTCATTTGTCTGTTAGCATTTTTTAATACACATGTGAAATGAATCATAAATATCTTCTCGGCAAACTTTTTATTGGACAAGCTCGGCTTACTTGGAGTCAGGAATATCTTTACTGCGATGTAAATTTATAGAATTTCGGCAACACAGAAATCCGATCTTAAATCATTTATTCGCAAAATGATGTATTTGAATTTCATAGTATTTAACTACTACTCACATAAGTAAATGTTAATAAGGATTTTAATTACATTTGGAAGGCTGACTTCAACCTACTTTTGTTTCTAAAAGCAATTGGAGACGGCTCAGCTTGTGCTGATCTAGGATCCACCCACTTTCATTTCTCTGTTGTTCAACGATAAATTTATTAGTAAAGAGGGCTAAATAATACAAAATACAAAAAAAATAAGTGAAGTAAAATAAATCTCTCATATGACTTAAGAATATCCAGCTGATAATATACGCTAATGTCGATGTAAAAAAAGCTTTTATAGCGCAAAAGAAGTGCGTTAGGGCAGTTTGCAGAGCGCAGTTCCTTGATTCCTGTAAACCTCTATTCAAGGAATTGAAAATTTTACCATTGCCATGTATTTATATTAAGCAAATTTGCATTTTTGTTAAACAATATCCACAATACTTTGTCACAAGAGGTGAACAAAAAAAAATCCCTACAAGACATCAGTCTAGAATTTTGCTGCCCAATATAAGATTGGAATTGTTTAAGCGTAGTCCTTATTGCATGGCTATTAAATTTTTTAATAAGTTGCCAGATGTATTTAAGGATATGCCTCTACTAAAGTTTAAAAAGCAACTGCATGCCTGGCTTTTGATGAAGTGTTTTTATTCAGTTCAATAATTTGTTATCGACCAATAAATTTTTGTAAT
This sequence comes from Udea olivalis, assembly GCA_947369235.1. Lineage (NCBI taxonomy): Eukaryota > Metazoa > Arthropoda > Insecta > Lepidoptera > Crambidae > Udea > Udea olivalis. Next base: position 6,960,087 of record OX376342.1, read on the forward strand.
AATCAATCAATAATAATGTATTTATTTAATCGATTTATTGACATTGTAACTTCAATTAAAATTTAAATGATATACCTGTAATTCTATTTGTGCTGCTTTATTGTTGTAAAGTATGATACATTTAAACTTTTGTTAATTAGCATGTCTTAAAAGTATTTGCATGGCAGTAAGCCAACATGAGGACTGAACCAATATTTCCACCCCTGTATCACCACGTTACAGCAAATCAATAATTTTCATTTTCATTTTTCATTTTCAATGAATCACATTCAAGTCATTTCATTTGTTTAACCCCTCCTTTAGCAGATTTTCCTCAGCGCCACCAAGCACCATGAGTTTGTCGAACAGTTAGTTCATCTATTCGACGCTAGATGGCATTATTATCTTAGAGTCGCAACAAAGTATTGCCTATTTTGTGAACAAACTCTTTCCAGTATCAGTTCAAATAATAAAAAAAAACTAAAAAGAAAAAAAAACATTTTGACATTTATTTGTTTACGACGTAAGTAATCTCTTTTTTCTAAATTGCAGTTTATTCAATAACAATAATTGTACGCTAAGTGAATATTCCTTAACAAATAAATTTTCTAACCGGGCGTAAATCATGGGTCAGCAAAAGTATGGCCCCGAGACGAGCTACGAGGAGCGCGCGGATCGGCGCATGCAGATCGTCTACGCCGGGAGGATGCGCGAGAGACAAGTCTTCATGGAAGAACTCAAGGAATTCAGAAAACAGAAAGACAAAATTGTCTTGAATAACATCCGAAAATCCATCGGCCCTACATGGTACCAAGCTCTCAGTGTACCTCAAAGAACAGCATTAGACGCTTTAGAATTCTCAATCTACCAAGATCTACTAGAAGGGCGACCTGTACGAACAGCCAAATTAATGCGCCAGTTGGGTCTATTTCCTCGCCCCAACAACGCTGACCTCATGAACTGTTTATACCACGGACGAGAAGATCCTAAAACAATGTTAGCTCAGCTTTTTGCGACGACTTACGGTCACAGTATTGATGGTAAACGTGGTTCGTATAACTTAAATGCTAGGCTCATGCTGTCTGGAATATTATATCTAGGCCTTGATAATTTAATCGCCTTACTTAAAGAGAGATTTCGTCCAGATAAAGAGGAGAAGCAAAAACCGGCGAAGCCAAAACCAAAGCCAGAACCCCCACTTGCGTCTCCGTATTTGCAGAAAATGATTGCGGCTCTCTACCTACCCCCCAGAAGGGAACCTCAGCGTCCTGCGCCGCTTCCTAATTTGGATGACCTCAACGAACCTTACGAGGAAGATCCACCGATACCAAAACCACCCCCGCCTCCGCCACCGCCTCCACCCCCTAAAAAAAGACTGCCAGTGTCATATTGCGAAAAACTTGCTGGTATTATGCCTATTGAACCTCACTCTTCAATCGCAACCCTAACAATGAAAACAGTGACCAGAACCAGCCACCGTCGGTTGAAGGGATCAAAACTTTGCGTCACCGAAGTAAAGAAAACTTACGGTATTAGTGTAACGAATCGCAAAAAGACAATGCGCCGAAGAAAACCTGTAGCTCCCACAACTGGCATGTGGAATGCACAGTACACGATCAATGGCGTCTGTCAAGTCGGAGGCAAGTCAGTGTTCATACTCGGTAACGTATCCATTTTGCCCCCCTTAGGAGATCTTATTCACGGAGGCTACAGATATCTTAATGGCGAATCAATTAACATTCATTGCGGTTTCCGCGCAAGACCACCGCCCCCGAAACCCGATCCTTGCGATTGCTTAAAGAAGTGGCAAGATAAAGTGTTTGATTTTGTAAAAAGCAACAAATGTTACTGTGAACACTATTACGATTACGGCAACGAAGGCAGTTTTCTGCCGGAAGAGTTACCCTTTTTCCAAAAACCTACTAAACATAGACCGTTCTCATTAAATTACGAAACAATATACGACTTGGATCCAAAGCGACTTCACGTTGAGAAGGAATTCAAAAGAGTTTGGGACACGGAGAGCATGTTACATGTTGATGATGGTACAGTTAGAGACAAGAAAGATAAAAAGAAGAAAAAGAAACGTTCTTCTACCACCTGTTTAGGCCAGAACCCAAAGCCCGAGGACTATTTGAAATGTGCTTTGCGGCTTATGAGAAGAGTAAACGTAGCGGCTCGGCTACCCGACATACATTTGGTGCCAGAATTAAAGGAATGGATGCGAAACCGAATTTACGGTCGTTTTGCTACTAGCCAAAAGAAGGAAATGTTACGGAAAAGCACTATGTATTGGCAGAAGTTCCAATTGATGGCATCTAAGGGTTACGGCCACGTTTCACCTCCTAAAGACCCGACGTATTCAGGACACACCACGTGGGTACATAAGCATGACTTGAACGAGAAGTTTAGGAAGTATACACACAAATATCGTCTGGCTTTGTTCAGATCGTTGGCAAAGGTTAACAACTTGATGTGGCCTACTATGTATCAGGCTCAATTTCCAGACAAAAAGTTTCGGGAAATATATTTTTCATACCTCTTCGGCCGCATTGAGGACTTGCAGTTAATGCATCCGTATAGCACTAGAGAAACCACAGAACGCAAATTTGTTTTGGCGAGGAAAAGGTACTGTTGTGTGCCGGCTGGAATCGAACCAGAGGAGTAAGTGATTTCCTGTTATTTCCAAATGGTTATGTTCTGTTCTACCTTACTGTACTACATGTATACTTGCCCTAGTCATTATTAAAACTAAACTGTTTTCTTTATAACTACATAGTTTTCATTTCCTTTTCCTTTTTAATTCTCTATAACTCAAGTAAAGCGAAAAAAATGAGATACGGAATAATAAATACAAAAACAAGAATACGTAATCCATAATTTAATGTGATAAGAATAACATAATATACCTACACAGGTATATTTACATAAATTTATGGCTTAAAATTAGATTCACTGAAATTCAAAGGTTTCAGAATTCGCAAAACATGTTACAATGAAAAATGATTTCGATTTGTTCAACAAATTTCTAATGTCAATCGTGGTGTTAGCATCCTTTTCACAATCTTATACATTACTACCGTTAATCCGTACAATACTCCACAGGTATTAAAAATAGTTTTTAATTTCGTACCACATTTCACTTACAAATTAGCGTATCGCTTAAAATATTATTTTACAAGTCTTATATTATTATTATTATAAAATCTATAACGTTTTATTTTATTACAAGTCTAGTGCTACAGTTGTCGTGGACCCGAGCCCACCACAACTCTACACTAAGGGATATTCAATCGTCTTTGGTATCATTACAGAAAACAAACGTAGCCGACATAAACCAGAATAATAAAGAATACTGATACATAACGAAATGTTAATGTCATTAAAGCATCTCCTTGTTAAAACTAAAGAAACAATAAGTATAACAAAGTAAAGATAAATGGCAAAACGAACAAATGTGATTCACATACAGGATAGTTAGAAAACTTCATTGTAATAAATGTTCACTTTCTACTAAAAGTTACCGTAATATTGCAACAGGTATATCAAATGCATTAATTATTGCAATGTTTGGAAAAGCATCGTGCTCAAATTGATAATATTGTGCATTGTGAAGAGAAAAACAATAAAACATCAAAGTTATCTGTTAACACGAACAATATTAATGAGATTAAATATACGATAATTCAGTAAACAATTTGTGCTTAGTCGTTCCGCTCAACGTCAAGAGAAGCTCTAAGAAAGAGGAAATAATCTAAAGATAATGCATGAGCTTTAGAAATAACTTCATTACTCTTTATGATAAATAATAATATACTGGAAGTACTTAGATCCTTTAAGAAAAAACGTTCAAGAACACTGCATAAACAAATAACGACTTTGAACTTTCCAATTTCCGAACCAAAACCTTCACAATAGTATCCAGTCTGATTTATGGATAGCATCACAGTATTTTTGGTCGATTTTTGAAAATTCAATTTAATTTAAGTCCTTATTTTATGCACAACACTAAATACGAGCTTTTTCAGTTATTTTTTTAAAGCCAACACGTACACCCAGCCGCTTCCATTGGAGGCCTAAAATGAGTTGCTATTACTCCGAATGTACTTTTGAGAATAAAGCAGTAACCAATGGACATTGTGATCTAGTGAGTCTCTGAGCTGGGCTATCGTATGAAGCTCTGTTCCTGGTTAGCTACAAGGTTATACGGCGCATCTGAGACTAACATTCGCACCTATTCAGTTTATGCATTTCACAAACGTGCATAGAATTTTGTAAGTAGATTTGTTTTCATTTCAATGACGCATTAATTATGCGACCGAAGGCCAATAGTTTACAAGATCATATAATTTGGTGAGGCTATGTACTTTAGGAGATCGTCCAAGATGTTCCCTATGAGCTCAAACAGGGCTTTTTTGATGGGTCCAGCGGTAGTTTGTCAATCAATCAGTCAATAATCAATAATGATTCAAGGGGCACTTTTAAGTCGGCGAAATATTCCCTTATTATTTTCATTGGCGCTTTAATTTAAAACCTCCCATTTTTATGTCTTGGGTTTGTACGTACTACATTCAATAGTATAGAAAGCTATGTTTGGTAACTTGGGTGAACAAGGTTCTACTCGTAGCATCGTCATTCTGGAATAATTTTGCAGTGGCCGTGACCTGGATAGAGTATGGTTGTACTGTGCTATGGTGACTCGAATTAGTATAGTTCTACCAGTTTCTGTTCTCCCGTAAACCGTACCTCATGAGCTTGTTCAGTACGGGCCAACCATCAGTTCTGTCGCACACACCTGTTGCCTTGAATCATTATAATTCTACCGTCAGTAGACTACCAGCTATTTGCAGATAATCAGTACGGTTCCACCATCAGCTACATCTTGGCTATGACTTGGATCAGTACAGTTCTGCCATATTTTACCTCCGGGTGCATTAAATGTCAGTTTCATGCTATATCTGGAGTTCCTGGTGCGGCGGATGCGGCGCGCGCTGCTGCAGATGCACGAGCGCGGACAGCAGGCGCGTGTTGGCCTCGTCCAGCGCGGCGATGCGGTGCTCCTGCGCCTCTATCACGCGCTGCTTGTGCGACAGCGCGGCGGCCATCTTGCGCTGCTCGCGGCGGAGCTCTTCTTCCACGCAGATTAATCTGAAGACGATTTTAATAATTAGATAGATCTGATAATTATTATTAGTATTTAAGGGCAATTTTTCTGAGTACATACGAACACAGACGTGAATCAAACAAAGTTCTTAACATGAATGTTTGGTTCTGCAGGGCTAAAATGCGCACCGCGACAAAAAAAACGCTTTTTCTCCAGCCAGTCCGTACGAAATGCACAAAATTGACTGGCGCCGCTCTGCTGGACCTGCAGGATGGTATACCAATTTGGTAATTTGCCACATGGTATAATAAAATTATCACAACATTTATAGGCATTGCGGTGCCTCCATGTGACATATCAAGTAGCACTCATGTAATTGTACACTTGCTATTTCATACAAAAACATTTATTAACGATATAACCTCAATTGAAGTGAAACTTACCTCGATATAATAGCCTTCATTTTGGCATCAGTATGATCTTGGCCAGGCTCTTGTGGTAATCTCCCACGCAGCAACTCTACTGAACATTTTAGCCTCTCGATTTCACGTTCATACTGAAAAGAACAAGCACAAATTAATGTTTCTCCAAAATTATAAAGTTTCTTTCTCAATATTTACTTTTTTGTTTTTACGTGCTGTAAGTATTTGTTTGTGCAATAAAGATTATTTATTATTATTATTATTAATAGTTGCTAGTATGTATGCGAGGCTTCTGCATTTGAAACTTTTTCATTTTTTTTTCGGTACTTTAAAAGAATACTTTCCACTGCCCCATCACCTTCCCGTGGGTGTCGTAAGAGGCGCTAAGGGAGCCCTGCAGCAGACCATCTGCTCTTCAGGTGTGAGACATATTATGTCTGCCGGTTGATGTTACCACCATGCAGTTGCGTAAAACCCGCCAAGTGACTCTGACCTATCTCGGTCAGGTCGCGTTCCGGGATCAGCACTGCACTAACCGGTGCCAACGCAGGCCTTCAAGATGAGTATGGCCAGATTGCTTTGCATTATTGTGCTTGTCATACTCATATCTGGACCTCACGACTGCTTTCCATCAGGTGGAGTGAGGTCATCTTGATGGGCACTTTAAAAAAAATAAAAAATAAAAATAACCAACCTGTTCGATAGTTCTGCGATGCTTGGATACAGGTCGTCTCCCCGTTGTGCTATACAATGTATCCTCCAATTCGTCAGAGCTGTCTGTGAGTTCCCGAGCGGACTCTAAGCTGAGTCGCCTCTGCAACTTGTCGCGAGAGGGCACCTCCCGTTCGGGCCGCACGGGCGCGCGCTCGCTGGCCTCACTCGATTGCGACTCCCGATTGAACACACCCGGAGGCGATTCTCTTCTCCCTTCCCGCCCCACAAACTGCTCCTGGTGCCTCTCCATATCTTCATTTAACCTACTACTAGAAACTTTCGCCCCAGAGTACGTCCTATCCAGCGGATAATTTGTCTCTGGAATAGAACTCTCCGTCACATTGTACTTTTCCGGAGAATTCTTGTTCTCAATGTTAAACAACGCCTTCTGACTTCGGGATATCTGCAGTCTGTACATTTCTTTGTTTACTTCCTCTACATTGGAGTCAGACCTAGACATCGGGTATCCAGAGTCCGTCGAAATGTGATGGGGCTTACTTTCGTACAACGATTCTCCTCTTTGGCCGAAGTGTTTCAAGTTCAACTGGTTCTGGTTGGTGGAGTAAGAGAGCATAGGATTAGTTCGAGGCATTCGCGTCTTGCTACTTTTTCTGAGACTCGGCGAATTACTGGATGATTCATCATCTCTTATTCTTGGAGAATGACTATGATTGCTTGTCTGATAAACGTCTTCGTAATTACAATTATCTCTGGTAAGTTTTCGGTGGGTATTGTTATTACGGTTCTGTTGATCATGGTTTCTTGTGTCGTCGTTGAAGTTGGTGGAACCCTCTTCTGAATTCGTTTCTGCGTTGTCTGTACTCAAACCCTCCTCATCTATGGATGAACTGGATGAGCCACAAGGGCAACGCTTCGAATTTCTGTTCTCATTGTTCTTTTTCTTGTCCTGCGGCGCACGGTTGTCTTCCATGTTATAGACAGGATTTGTGAACACTAACGGGCCTATTTTAGAATTCAAGTTTGAGTTTGTTTGTGCGTTCTCTGCTGTCGTAAAGTTCTGTATTCCATATTTCTGAATATCGTAGTCAATTTTTTGTTGCACTGGGCTCTTTGGATAGAACTTATCATTTTTGCTATCGTAATACTGTTTTTCTCTCTGTTTTTGGTAATTTAGCTGCGAGTAGCGGCTCATCGGCTGGCCACCGTTTTCGAACGGCTGGTGTATATGATTCGTGTTTTCTATGGGACTAGAACTTTGGCTGTAAGTGGCGATACTTTGGTACCCAGAACTTGCAACGTTTGATAAGCCACTGATAGAAACATTGGAACCATTGTTCGTGTAGTTAGTTTTATTTCCGTTAGAAATGTTGTTATTTGCTGATTTCGACTGCGATAAGTTCTTTTTGTTCATAATAAGTTTGTCTTCAACAATATCTGAATCGTCAGCGTACTTAAGAAGATCAGACAACTCTTCTAAAGTTGCAGTCTCCTTCATAATATTTTGCATATCATTTGAACAATAGTTATGGTTAATGCTGTCACTGCTTGGCGATCTTTCGGTGCTACTATAGTTGGAATTATGGTAGTGAGTTTGTTGGTTGTAATTATTGGGTTTGTACCTATCTTGGAATCTTCGTTCTAGACTTTCATTAACACCGTTACTGATGCCTTTAGGATACTGGTCGGAGCCGAAGCCGATCTGCACCACTTTCAAGTTAACGCAGTGTTCCTGGTTGTTGTATTGAGAGCTGTACCTATCAGGGTTAACGTTCTGATTGACTGGGTTTGAGCCGTATCCGTTCCTAGGCAGAGTGGCCGAACGTAAGTTGAAACTAGGTGATTTGGAAACACCGACGTAGGAACCTTTGTACTTGGAATCTTCAGCGTTGGATTTGGAGGGGCTGATGTTGAATTGAACACCGTTCTTGTTCATAATGGGTGAGCTGTGCGCGAAGTTGCTGTTCAATGGTCCGTTTGGAGAAGTTTCGACGTTGTTTTGCTTTATTGGCGTGTTGCAGGTCGGGTCATTGAACCTAAAACAATTGAGTTCATTTTTAATACATTTCGATAAATAAGACAAAACTGTAATAATACAGAGAATACTAATGAAAAATCGATCTTACCTAAAGATGTTATCAGAATTCGGCGGCATAGGGCCAGTCTCATTGCTCACAAGCCTCTTGCTAAGTTCATCCAATATATCAGATAATGGATCCAGCTCCTGAAATACGCAAATTATTCCGTGAGTCCTATCATATTTTATCTGGCATACCATAGAAAGATACAAGTTCTATTTAGCAAAAGCAGGGTAGTTGACATTTTTTTTTGTTCAGGTATTATCGAAAGACCTCTCAATAATAGAAACATTGGTAAAAAAATATTTCGAACACACGAAAACTTCCCGAGATATGACAATTTAAAAAATTATGTTTTTGGACTTGCCCTAAACTGTCGCAAGATAATGACGTCACAGGTCGCCTATTTCTATGCGTTCTGCGAGACATTTGTTCGGAAGCTATATTAAATTTTGCGTTTATGAACATGGTTTCTTAACAAAAAGTTGTGTGGATTAACGAATGACTTACTTAAATTTCTTTAACATTTTTCAAATTTGACTTGCCCACCTAAGTTTGAACAGCCTTAAAATTAAATATACCTAAGTAAATTAACTAAAAGTTTACATATGCCCTTTTTTAGTGTATTTTTTGATTATGTTTAATATATTTTAGAAGTCAACTACCCAATTGGTGTTCGAAACACTTACCTGCATCCTAGCAGCAGGCAACTTCGGCAGGCTGTCGACCAGCAACGAGTGGAGAGTGGCCAGCTGCTTCCCGAGGTCCACGTGCGGCGCCCACTCCGGGTCCGCCTCCACCGCGCTGTCCGCGCCGGAGCCCTGCGAGGCGGACGAGTGGCGGTTGCTGCCGTCTTGCTGCTGGTACGGCTGGCTCTGCTGCTGATCTTGAGGCCGTGACTGTAGAAAGCGATAACTCAAATTAAGTGAAGTAATAAAATAAGAATTCAGACTGGTGTCATTTGTGACCCCAAAATGCCGATCAAGCTGAAGGGGCAGGTCTATAAAACCATCATTAGGCCTGTCCTTTTATATGGCAGTGAAAAATTGCCGTTACTAGAGCGACACAAGCAGGAGCTGCGCGTCACGGAAATGAAGATGTTGCGGTGGATGTGTGGAGTCTCACGCAAAGATCGCGTGCGGAACACCCACATCCGCGGCAGCCTGCGTGTTCGTGACATCGCAGACAAGCTGCAGGAGTGCCGCCTTCGTTGGTATGGTCATGTCTCACGGAGATCGGCAAACTACGTGGGCAAAAAATGTCTGTCCATTCCGCCCCCGCCAGGTACCGGTAGAAGAGGTCGACCCAAGAAGCGTTGGCTAGACGTCGTTAAGGGTGACATGCGAGCCAACAGACTCACCACTGAGGATGCACAAGACCGCGCGAAGTGGGCCAAGAAAATAAGAATGGCGGACCCTGGGACCCCACACACCGGTGTGGTTTCACAACCGGGATAGAACGCAGGATGATGATGAATAAAATAAGAATTCAAAACAGTAAGTCACGGCAATTTGAAACAACGGAGCGCCAAATGGCGGTATGTAACTAACCGTATAAACTAATAGTACATCAGAAGGACTAGACAAGAGCAACACGATTCTAAATTCCATGAAGGAAAGATAAAATTGATGGGATACATTTTTCATGTGCTACTGTAACTTCCATACATTTTAATTTCAGTCCAGAATCTGTTATTTATAACCTGGCTTTAATTTTGATTGGAACACAATGTTTATTTTCATTATAAAACACTCGTTAAAAAATTGTCCTTCCTCCCTGCGGTCGCCTCCATCTTTGTGTTCAACTGAAGTTGACGAAACGTATCTTGCACGTTACCTTCACCACGACGTCAACAGTTAACTTGCTCCTGACTACCTATTTCAGGGTATGTTTCGATAAAGATACTCACGGAAATGGTTCTCAGGAATGCCTTCATGTTGGGCGCCTCCTGCTCGAGGAAGTCGTTGAGGAACTCCATGAAGGCCTCCTTGCCCTGGAAGCGCGTGAAGTTGGCCAGCGTCTGCAGCGTCTTGGCCACCAGCGTCAGGTTGCGGGCCGCGCGCTCGTTAGGGTATTCTGGAAGGTAGATTGCACGTTTCAAAAAGGGGAGTCACCATTATTAACCTCATCATAACCGAATACAATTTTCTCGAAAACTATAGTTCTAGAGGGTCGAAAATGACATTCGTCGCAATGATAGCGACTAGAGCTGTTGTAATGTAACGTTTTTACATTTGGTACAGAGGCGTTCACATCATCCTTTACATAGGCCCGGCACCTTATGCTGCTAACATAGGACCCATTTTGCTATGGTTTTGTAAAGGTTGATGTGGACGCCTTTTCACAATACCTGAGCCAATGCTCAGTTTCCTAAAATCATTTCCATGTTATGAACGTTTTGCGAGCAACAAGTGAATGCTCAAATCTATAATCCTAGTTGATAACGTATATTTTGAATGTTTCCAATGCTTCTTTGTTTAAAACAACTGGCATCGAATTTGTAAAAGTGTTAGTTAAAATGAGTTCTCAAAGCCACGCATTTATGATTTAAATCCGATAGTGTGGTTATAACAACTAACCATGAGTGATTCCGAAGAGACTCGGCGATAGAATGGCAGGACAAAGGAATCGGAGGAAGATGGACGCGCTGATCAAATTGTCCGAGATGTCTTCTCGTCCCATCGATGTTAACCTGTTAGGAAAAATTAAGATTTCCAATGAAAAAATCTTCAGTAATAAAATAATAAAGTAGTTTCTAGTGTTTTCTCTTTTACTTTTATTCTGTTGGCAGAGGGTCGTTTTTATAAAACATTCAATGTGATATTTTAATTTAAGAATTCGCTGAATTTGCACTATTTGACTGGCCCTGCCACATCAAGCGTAATGACAATTATACAACTGTGCAGCTAGACCTGCGTGCACAGTAGCACTGTTTCAACAGGGATTAAGACGTACCTCTCCCTGAAGGTAGCGAAGCAGTCCCTCAGGGGTGGTGGGAAGGAAGGCGCAGAAGCAGCTATAGCTCTCCACGCCAGCGACACCGCGTCCCGCAGCGCCGCCTGCTGGCGCCGCAGCGCCGCGCCGCCGCCCGCGCGCAGCGGGTCCACCTCGCAGTCCGCGGCGCCCGCGCCCGCTGCCGCCGCTACTGCTTCGCCTAGGGTGTCCTGGGAAGAAATAGATATAGATTATTATCTTAATACTCAAACTTACACCCTACCATAATCACAATTCTTCAGACATTAAGGACGCACCAGGGGCAGAGATTATCTACATGCGCCTGTAAGCGCTTCAATGGGTTTTATAAGATAGCTCAAGGTCCCAAGCTCGGTATTGCAACAACGTGATCGCAACAAAAATAAGGAATCGCGTAGAAGACCCTAAGCAACTGAGCCAAGCGAGCATGTACGTTGAAGTAGACACGGCATGTAGTGAAATGGTTTAATTTTCACTACTACCCAAAATTTCCGATCCAGAACATCTAAAGGATTTAAGACCCATTAGCATTTCACCAGCACTCCTGCGAGGTATTCAGCTGTCGTCAGCAGATCACACAGAAGCTCACCAGCAGGCGCATTGTTACAAGTGCTATTACCTGGAGGTACTGGTCGCCGACCAGCTTCAGGTAGGCCTCCATGCTCTTGGTGGCGAGCGAGTTCCCGCGGAAGGTGAGCGAGTGGTCGCCCGTGCGCCGCACGTCCAGCGCCACCACGTCCGCCAGGTAGCGCGGCGCCAGCCCCGCGCCCGCCATGCACAGCACCAGCGCGCAGCCGATGTCCTCCTTCGCTTTCACTCCTGCAAGAGACATGGTTGAATAAGATAACGATGAAACAGTCATATTTCAGTCCCTCAAAGGCCTTTCCAGATGACAGTCGTTAGCGCATCAGTGTTGACGATTTTATAATTTCGGTAGTGAAAAGAAATGGAACTAAAGATGGCGCACAAATTGCGTGACGGAAACTCATGGTAGACGTACAGATCACTAGATGCAAATTAACCTTTCATTCCTGTTATTGATATTTTAGTAACTGATTCGGTAATTCATTTAAGTCAAAAAAAAAGGATTGGAATGAGCTCCTGTACGAGTGTTTCCTTCAGAAAATGACAACTTGGGCTTCTTCAAGAAGTAAATGTTTTTTTTGTAAGCCGCAAGACTCGGCAGTGACAGGCTCGAGATATGCGCACACTTCACACAGCCGCCTATAGTGCCTCTATCAAGTAAACCAGGAACCGCGCGTAGTTCCAGCGGCAGTACATCGACGCTCTGGTACCGACACTTGATGCGCAGCGGCGCCCGACCACCTGGGGACTGCGGCTTGAGGTATCGCGATGATAAGGAATACTAGATATTACAAAGACTCACCAATGACAGGCTCCAGATACTCGCAATGCCGCCTATAATGCCTCTTCAAGTAGTCCAGGAACCGCGCATAGTTGTCAAGCGGCAGTACATCGACGCCCTGATATCGTCACTTGTTGCGGAGCGCAGTAAAACATGCAGACTGAGTTTGAAACTGAAGACTCACCAATGACAGGCTCCAGGTACTCGCAAAGCCGCCTATAGTGCCTCTTGTTGCGGAGCGCAGTAAAACATGCAAACTGAGTTTTAACCGAAGACTCACCAATGACAGGCTCCAGGTACTCGCAAAGCCGCCTATAGTGCCTCTTGTTGCGGAGTGCAGTAAAACATGCAAACTGAGTTTAAACCGAAGACTCACCAATGACAGGCTCCAGGTACTCGCAAAGCCGCCTATAGTGCCTCTTGTTGCGGAGCGCAGTAAAACATGCAAACTGAGTTTAAACCGAAGACTCACCAATGACAGGCTCCAGGTACTCGCAAAGCCGCCTATAGTGCCTCTTCAAGTAGTCCAGGAACCGCGCGTAGTTGTCCAGCGGCAGCACATCGACGCTCTGGTACCGGCACTTGATGCGCAGCGCGGGCTGCGGCGGCGGCGGCGCGCGCCCGCCCGGGGACTGCGGCTTGTCGCCCTCGGACAGCGGGTACCAGCGCTCGTTGAGGTATCGCGACGATACGTCGTCGACTGGGATACGCACTGTTCCTGTAAAGTTAATTTAATGGGTGAGATACGAGTAACTCTTTCTATCTAGTCTGACTTTATTACTTTGTGGTCAAGAGTGATCCTGATCTCCAAGAGGATGTTGTCACTAAAATTGAGATGGGAATGCTGAGATGGTTTTTGCATATAGAAAGGATGGATGAAAGGCGATTAACGAAACACATTTACAAGGCGAGGGTGGATGGAGCTGTTGGAAGGGGAAGGCCAAGACGGACGTACTTAGGACAAGTCCACGACGTGCTCAGAAAAGGTCAGGTCAGGAGTACCCATAATCGACGAGCATGTATAAAAGGATTAATGAGAGTGGAAGAAGCGCAAGAGGTGTGTCAGGACCGTAGCAAGTGGAAAGATGTGGTCTCTGCCTACCCCGTTGGGAAAAAGGCGTGATGGTATGTATGTATGTAATAGTGATCCTCCTGCACGGCAGTAGTATTATCTATTCAGGTTTAGGTTAGGTTTTGAATCATTTCAATTAAACGATCGTTGTACGAAATTAACTGAACGAGATTCAATGAGCAAATAATAAAAGTATAAAAACATTTATTCACTTATATATAAAAAATAACAGAGGTTAATAAAATAATACAATAATAGTACAGAGGCGTTGACATCAACCTTCACAAAAACAATTAGAAAATGGGCAGCATATTATGGTAAAGGCTGATGTTAACGCCTCTGTACATTTCATAAATACACATAATGCGAATCTACCACGATATGGTCTGGAAGTCAATAATTGCATTATTTAAGAGTATAGGTGGCATTCGAACATTCCATAGGCGCAGAATGACTACTTATCGCGACAATGAGCCAATCAAGAATGTACTCGTAATGCAAATAATGGTGAAAATGTGTTCCGATCAATTTTGAGCAGATTTCGAGTTAAGAACGCCGCTCAAGGGTAGCGGAAAAAAAGGCGGTATTCATCTTTGTCTTCTTACCGACTAGGGCATGTTTGTCCCGCTTGCGCGCGCGCCGCTCGGGCTCGCGGTACACGTTGACGTGTATGGCGCGCGTGGCCGGCAACCCGCTGAACTCATACACCTCGCCCCAGAAGCACAGCTCGGTCTTTAGCTTTGATGAGGATCTGGAAAGGAAAAAGGTTGTGTTCAAAATGTGTCCCTATCTACTATACCCGGGTAGGTAGGGTTTTCGCAGCCAGAACTACGGGTCTGGCTGTTAGGATCAGGGTACCACGGGTGTTAGGGGTCCCAGCTCTGCCTTTGTTAAGGCAGGCCCCAACTTGGAGTTGGATTCGTGGTGGCATGTGGTTAGTTGCAGAGGTGGGGCATGTTCGTCTGTTCGGTAGTGTGTACCGAGCGTCCCTCCTCGCGCGCAACTAGTATCTAAATCCACTGGTCTAGGGCGTTGGGCCGCTAAGTGTTTAGATGCGGGGTTAGTGAGGAACCCTTATAGCGGCTTGCCGCTCCTCCGCTACTTGCCTGGATAGCAAGGAGATGGGTATCCGCTAGATTGCCTATCCGGCCACCCTGCTGTAGCTAAGGGTAGATGTACGGCAGTGCATTGAGATGTGAGCGTGCTATACAGCTCCGGCACCATTCTGGAGAAATGGTGGAGTTGGCTTCTCTGACGTCCCCAGCGGGGATTGAAGCCGCTAGCGTTCTTTGGATGCGCGTGGTGAGCGACTACAACTGCTCCGGTACCATTCTGGATAAATGGGAGTGGGTAATGCCACGGGCTATTCGCCTATGAGTACCATAATGTGTAATGCATTGTGCATTGTGCTTTATGGCGGCAGGACCTACAGCAGATGGTCCCTGGTACACTTCACGGTGTGCTAGGAATAGTGTGTCTTTTTGCATAACCGAGAGGTTGGTCGGGGGGGCCACTAAAATAAATCTGTAGTTTTCGGAATGGGACTTGTTCAAAATGTGATAATTTACGAGTATGTAGCTGCTAAAGTCTTACATTGTACAAAACTTGTGCACTTGTAATTAGTTAATAATACCCAGAGAGAAGCAACCATGTAGTCGACAGAATTGCCAAAGGATTGACCACCGATAATAAACTTCGGGTTCTTGACCAGAGACTGCGTTTGCCGACACGCGGGCGTTGCGGGCATGTATATTTAATGTAAATTGGTGTCATAGGTCCCCGTTCTCATTAAACGAAGGCCTCGTCCCTTTTCCCTTCGTAGAGTGTTATTTCAAAGTAACGGCCTCTGTAGGTAGTGTAGTATGCCCACTCTAGCAGAAAGTTGGAGGAAGCCTTTGTCCAGTAGCACCGGTTGGCTCATAGAGGCTGATGATGTTGATTTTGAAGGCGATCGCATCACCATGCTAACAGATAACTCAAAATTGAAATACCGTACCTTGCATACAACGTGTCGTCGAGTAATATTTCACAGTAGTATCTCTTCTTGGGTGGAATGGCCTTCGCTTCGAGCAGCCACAGTTTGACAGACCGCTCGCAGCGCCGCGTGCGCACCTCATCCGGCCGCGCCGCTTGTCGCAAGCTGGAAAGATTGATTCCAAAATTAATGAATATGAACACAAAATCTAGACGATAGGGTATTTAATAAGTGGCATTAAGGTTGATTTATTAATGAATATCTGCGACAAATTGTACTTAAGAGAGAGTACGTTACTTGAAAAATCCCTGGCAACATTTTGCCGCTAGGTGGCGCTGACTCGGTGCCATCAAAACGCGATGGTGAAGTCATTGGAACCTCTTCGTGCAAAAGGCACTCGAAGCTCGGAGCCAGCTTTAAGTTAAGGCTATTGCTTCAATTTAAGGGTTCAGAGACCATGTTATCGCTGCAATCGTGAACAAGCCCTCACGTCAAAGTGGCTAAGGCTTATTTTCCAAAAACATATGTTACCTGTATATCCACCGATCTCGTTCCTTTCGGGATGCGCAGGCGAAATACCGAGGTGCTCTGTTTTCTGCGCTGAGCGCGAAGCAGTGCGGCCTGCCCAGCACCGACGAATGGAGGGACCGGATGTCGACCTGAAACAAGAAGTAGTAATACATTAAATAAGTTTTAAAAGTTTCTTTGAAGTAAGGTATTAATTATTTATTTATTCTTTATTGCACAGAACAAGAGTACAGATGGCGGACTTAATAATAATGCCTGGAGGCATTCTCTGCCAGTCAACCACACGGTCAGACAAAGATATTACAGGCAGTGCGAAAGAAAATAGTATAAAGTAACATTGAAAAACATCCCCTCGTGGAATAGCTTTCAGTACAATTTTGCAGAAGCACCTTAACAGGGTAACGCTGAAGATTGCCCCGACTGTGAAAATAATACTGTAAAATACTCGTACCTATGAGTTTGAGCTATCCCTCAGCTAATTTTTATAATCGTCTTCAAAACAATTGGCATGAGGGGCAGTTCTAATTGCCGCGAGAATAACTATAATGCAGGTTCCACCAGCTAGCACCAGTTGCAGCAAAGATTCTGGATTTTTCGTTTTAAATCTTAAAGTAAGTATAGTGTGTCGCACTGAATTAGTCAATAGGTGTAGGTAGGTACAAACGATCCTTAAAAACGAATCTTTCTTTTGAGTATATCGGTATATATCCTTGTGTAAACGATAACACAATGGGTGGGTCAATCGTAGAAGATACCGTAATGACTAACATTTAGCAAGTTATAGCATAAAATACATCAATGATATTGATGAGTAATACCTGTTGAATGTGGCCTTGAAGTTTGCGTTCTGCCAAATTGATTGTGAAGGCCTACGACTTACTATTAATGCTATACGCCGTACTACATTGGATACCTTAAAAATGCACGTGTGAATGTCACCTAATTAGAATGCTAATTTGACAATATGGCTTTTTAACCAGATTTTGAAATCTCATTATGGTGAATAAAATGTAAGGTTTCTATTATCAAGTTATTCTCACGTTTACTAACATTTAAATGATGCACATCAATGGTTGGTGTAAGCAGATAAACTCGTATCTAAGTATAAATAACGCTACATAAACGAAAAGCTTGCTAGTGGCAGCAGCTCTCTTTATTGGTTAAAAAACTCAGTCACAAAAACCTAATTTCAGACTATTTAAAGAATGATGAATGATAGAACACTTACTTGATTCGGTGGACCTAAATCCATTGTGGATACGGCGGGGGAGTGAGCTGACAACAGACTTTCGTGAGATCTGAAACAATTAGAAGATTACGGTTAGACGTTGTCAGGGCACACACAAATAATTGTGTCAAGGTTCGCAGACGCGTCAGCCATTCCGATACTAATGAGACTGAACTGTCTCTTAGCACAAGGACTGTAAAACATTCGTACCAGTAAGGATCGACAGGAGGCGTACTACGGGGCATGAAAACTTTGGAAATTTTCGTAAACCTTGCAAAGACAACATAAAAGAAGACAACATAAAGACTTGTCTTATTTATATTTTTTACTTTCACAGCTTAATTTGATTCCTAACATTCCCAAATAGGTTTTTAACGAACTGTAAAACAAGGCTGATGGTGTACGCTCGTAGTCTGGTACTTCATGTCAATGCATTTTCTACTGTTTATTTATATCAGTATTTAAAAAAAATATTAAACATTAGGCATTCGGTTTCAGAGATGTTTCCTTCCGAGGACGCTTAAATTGTGGAATGAACTCCCTGCCGAGGTTTTCCCGATGAGTTATAGTATGGAGTTCTTCAAGAGGGGTTTGAAAAGGTTTTTACAGGGTCGACAACGCGCGAGTGATACCCCTGGTGTTGCACGCGTCCATAGGCCGCGATAACCGCTTACCATAAGGCGGTCCGCGTGCTTGATTGTCACCGACGTAGTATAAAAAAATAAAATAAAAGACATTCCGTTACTAAGGATTACTAATGATAGTTAAATAATCGTTAAAGGCTTTTTTTAAACTTTAAAATGTGATAATAAAGTCGTTAATTTAAAATTTTAACGAATCTATTGCCAATTATCAGTTCCTATTAGGTTGTTTCGTGTTAACGATGACAGGTAAGTAATTAAGACTCCAGCAAGGCAGACAGACAGGGCGGGGCGGCACTCCTTTAAAGACACCTAGCGCTCGTTTTGTTCTTAACTAATTATTTCTATCGATATGGAAGATAAACAAGGAGGAGCATATGAAAAGATAAAAATAGCAAAGGAACTATTGCTTTTCGAATCTGGAATCTTAATTGTTACATAGCGGGGGTAATATTTTTGTTCTCATGATTGTATGTCTGCAAACTCTTGTGATAAGGCCGTAAACACATTTTGTAATAACAGACATTCGTATACATACATTGTATTAAATTCTGAACGAGCACTCGTACGTGCCGTTCATATACAGAAAAATTCCTCATGAAATTAACTTTAGCTAGTTTTAAAGTATTTCTAACATTTTCAAATCTTAAGTTAGTTGAATTTGAAAAAATGGTTTATGTCAGCTCTTAATGGCGGCACTCCTCGGCGCGACACCTATATGGGCGCGAGGTAACGCGGTAACGCGGTGCAGTCACGATATGCCAGAAACATGAGCTGTAGACTCTAGTTGGTCATCACGTCATCGCTACCTAGTTACTGGTGAATAAAATGTAAAAAAAAACCATGTTGGACTTTACATTCTATTTTAAAGGGCGATATAAAGCGTTGATGAGGTCAAAGAAGCACGCTATACCAAGAACAAAAGGAACACACCTATTACTGACCTAATTATTGCGGAAACCAGATAAACAAATATTTTTTATTATTGACTTAGCATTATAGTGAAATATTATTGATATTGTAAATATCGGTCTGTCATGATGATGATAAGATATAAGATTTGCCGAATGCAACTGATAAAGTTACGAAATCATGATAAAACCAGTGCTTGAAATTGCGTTCTTGAACTACATTGAAATCTGTCACATCATCACAGTTACAACATCTAATATCAGAGAGCTCCTTCATGAAAGAGAATAACGTTAAGTTTGTGAAACTCTCATTAAAGTATTAATTAAGGAGCACATAGCATTTAGCAAATTTAAAATATATTTCTTTCCAACTCTTCCCCGAAATTGTTGATTCGTGCCTGCCTGAAAGTTTGTTCACAAGTCTTCATTAATATTAAGCTGATATTTACTGCTAATGAACCTCCGTTAGCCGTCGGCTGTTAATTTACTTCGAGCACCAAGAACATGTGCGGCCATGTTTTACGGACCCATTTGGTAGATAGGCAATAACTAACTAATTAAATGTATGCGCTGAGTGTTTTCACATTTGTTGGACTTCTATAGGATCATTAAAGTCCAAAGTCAATACTTTGGACATGAAACTACAAATTGTTAAAGTTTAATTGACAACACTGTCATGTTTACTTGTCGCGAACCTAATAAGAAATTTGTGATGCATCTTCAATCTGTTAGTCAGGGCTAAATAACGAAATGTAATTCTTAGAATATTAAACCACCACAATCCATCGCGTAAAAACACGAAGTCTTACTTTAGTCACAGGAAAGCTTTTCCATTTCAAATAGATTATTTATGTCTGACACGATTAACTCTGATAAGCAGAAACACAAGAAAACTATTATAGGATTGAAAAAGACAAAAAAGTAGACACACCAATAAAACTCAGCTTGTACGAGTTATTTATCGCACGATATTTCGTAAGTTTACTATTGTAAGTGATATTTTTTTTAATATTCGTCCGGAAAGCTCTGTTCCTAACAGTTCGTGACAATTGTGTAGCATGCATGCATGTAAGGATCTAAAGACGTACTAGTAAAGGATAGGATACAAAAAACATAATAGGTAGTATTATTTTAAATCTAGAAGATGGTAAAATATAATGAATGGTTTCACAATTTCCCTCTAGATCTTCAGGGTCAGAGAGCATGAGGTTTGTCATAGGATGGATAAACTTTGGACAGATCGAAGAGGTTAACTTTAACAACACAGTAAGTGAATCAATTATTTAAAATTAAAATAAAGATGTGTAAGTACCTAGATGCATCAATGGCCAATGCATATACATATTTCCCTAACTTGTTAAAAAGCAATAACATAAGATGAATAAGTATATGTACTTTTAACTTTACTGTACAAACTAGAAAAATTCAAATGTTAATATATTATTACTAGTGATTAGTAGATACGTAAGTACTTTCTAATTGTATATCATCAACGAGAGCTACTGCCGACAAACTGTTTTGCAGTTTGGCAGATGTTGTAGTAATTGTAGTAGAGTACTGTAAAAATAAAAATAAAAATGTTACAGTGAAAGTATATAGACAGTGCTATTTCTGTGATAAATTGATAGTCATATCACTATCCTCTAAAAAGCTTCGTATGTTTATCTTTTACCTTGAAGTTCGCAACGCGTGTCCAGGCGGATGCGTCGGAACGGCAGCAAGCGCTCGCTCCCGCTCCAACTTCGTGGCGGACTTCGTCCTCTTGAGTGGGTTGCTTCTGAAGGAGCGCTTCGAGAAGAAGAAGGAGGCGAGCCGCGAGGGGCTGTGCTGCGCGGGCGCACCGGGCACGGGCGTGCTCGGCGCCGAGCCGCGCCGGCATGCCTTCTCGTATGATGTGTCTGTATACAAAAGAAACAGGAGGTCAGCATTTTTTGTAGGTGTAGCTAAGCTACTTTTAGTCACGAACTATAACCTCTTATATGAATAGTGAGACAGTCATACTAGGAAATTACGCCTTAATGACGGCCTTAGCTAAATACAAATAATACTTGAAGGATTGAGTCTGATTGTTGTAAACATAGGAGATGCATACGTAAGAGATGGTATTAATACATTACAACGATGATATAATCTTACGTATACCCGGAGCATTTTTTTAATATAATTGCTAACTGTGCAACCCAAAGCAGGGAAAAATTGGGAGTACTGATTTAACCTCCAAGGCACCTAGAAGTGAAGTGACATCGAAAGGTCCACTAGGTTAAATAAAAGTTAAGAAGAATTCCTTATGAGTTATGTACATTCACTTTTAACACTGTACCTAATCAAGTGATATTTTCTGTAATTCAACGTGCAATACTTACAATCAATACATGTTTCCTCACAACAACAGCAAAACGAAAACGCCCGAGCCAAATCTCTTTTCATGTCGTCTTTATCGGAACGTTCAATTGATACTGATTTACAATCAACCTTGCTAGAAATGCCACGATTGGAACAATTTCAATAATACTGCTTACGTTAGCCGATATCGCGATACCTACCATAATAACATACGTGGACTCGTCACCTAAACGTGAGTTCGCTAATATGACTCTATATTTTTTGCTAAACCTAGGTGTTTCAGTATCTTTTTTTGTTGCGGACTGTTCAAAATAATTGAAGATGTTGGAAGACGCGTCTCCTAAAAACTGATTTTCCCTTCAAATGAGATATTTATAAAAAAGTCCCATAATATACATACGAATTGCTTCCTGATAACTTACTATGAAGATATGATGGCGTTACTAATTTTGTTTAAAAATCGGTACTGTTTAATATAACAGAACTTCTTTTATAAATATGAAACAGCATCGGTCATATTGTTAACAGATAACAGTAATTATGAGTGACCGAAGGCCGGGGACGAGGTTTTTTAGTCAGAGTTCTTAAGTTTACGCAACATCCCGAAAAAAAAGGGATTTTCCGGAACTATTCGTTAAACAAGAAATAGAAGTTAGAAATAAATATTACTTCGTTGGTATCTTTCTCTGCGCCGCCTTTCTTGACGTATCCATCTAAAACAATTCTTATTATGCCTTCATGGAGATGTATAAACTATTGATGTATGTGTTGTGTTGTAATAGGGACCCGCAGCGTGTATGGCGTGGTTTCCGCCGGAAGCGGCGCGCACGCCGCCCGTGACCGCTGCGCGTGCGCGTGTCAAACTTAGTGGACATGTCGAGGGTGCGACGATCACGCACATATTTTACCCAGTTCGCCTTGACAGTCTTGGCATACGTATACCTATCACGGTACTATTGAATATACTCCTGAATCGGGTGCATTGGATAGTCTTTGCAATGTTTTTGCAGTCACAATATTAATTAAAAGGTTATTTCGACTTCATTCATTAAAGTACGCAATTATAAACTTTGGAAATTAGTTTTAAGTTTGTGTAGGGTTCATGAAACGTTTTAGTGAGAAAATCTGCGACAGCTAAAGACTCTGCTATCTGACGACTATTGTAGTAAATTCATTAAAAATATTAAAATAACCAAGCAGTATGAATTTTACGTGCAGTTTTTGTGTTTCGTCTGCTTTATAAAATCTTAAGCTATAAAAAGTCCCATTATAGTCAAACTTGATGACTTCATGTATCCGAGCCTGCAACAATTTTCTGGACATCAAATACTGTTAGCTCTACCTATGCCGTAAGTTCTCCTCAAGCAACTCAGGTGCCCCATAATTACGTTAACGAATGAAGTAACACCAAAGGGACGTAATAGGTCAGTTAGTTTACTTATACTACATCAAGAGCAATTAGACAGCAATCAATAGGAAGTACACTTCCTTCTTAGAAATATGGAACAGGTTTACTGATACTTCTTTTACCAATTCTGACAGCTGAAGTCACACGCGACGTTATGAACAGATTTATCTTTTTAATTTGCGTTTCGTTTTAAATTTTTCTGCCCAAATGTATAACATAATAATACCGCAGTGTTAGCTTACGACCATATGTATTTACCAGATATAGAGACATAGAGACTACAGAAACAAGGTAAAGTAAAAGTAAAGTAATTAACCTAAATACTGTCCCACTGCTGGGCAAAGGCCTCCATCATTAAAATCAAGTCATTGCTACAATGAATGGGTATTGGCTTAATCACCACGCTTGCCAAATGCGGGTTGGTGATCACAAACCCGGGCTATGTTCCGAAAAACACACTTTGCCCGACCTGGGAAACATTAAAAAATACTTCATAATCATAATCATTCGCAGCAATAAAACGTCCAGTGCTGAACATTAACTTATCAGCCATTAGTTTTTCGCATCACGAACAACGCTTAGCCGAACCTATTTTAACAACATGTCGAGGTGCGAGGTAGGTGTTTGTATTGTTTTTGTGTGCTAGATGTTTATACGAACGAAGTATTATCAAGAGACTTAAAATTTGAGAGGCAGGGTTTAACTAATGTGATTTAATTTAAATGTTCATGGAATGATAGTTCCAAGTATAATGACCAATAAATTCATAATCTGATTGTATAATTATTTTCATGTTTGTTTGTATTTAAAATGTATTTAATTAATCGATTTATTGACATGGTAACTGCAAATTAATATTTCAATGACATACATACTGTGATCTCCTTGTTATGTTATATTATTGTATGGTGAGTTTCACAAACCATTGTCAATTAGCATGTATTGTACCAGTATTTGCATGACAATAAGTCAACATGAGGACTTAAACCAAATTTCCATCCATGTATTACCATGTTATAGCAAATAAATAATTATCTTATCCTAATGCATCGAAGTGTCAACGACTCTACTAACGTGCGAACTCAACAGATGTTCTTACGAAGCCATTACAGTTATTGCTTCCAGTTATGTTATCGCTTTGCTGCTGTTGCTTACCCTTCCCTTTTTAGTTCAGGTTCAGTCACTGTAATGGTTCAGTGATGCATTTTCAATGTTTACTATGCTTTCCAAAACGTCAAGTAAAGCACTATATAATGCATGATTGCAAAGCTAAACACAATTTGGTTAGTCTTTAATTTCAATGATAATAAAAATTACAATAAAAAAATACGGTACAATGTTGATTAGTTTTACTTAAGTTTTTCAAAGTTACATTTAAAAAAAGTAACTTTTTAGCAGTTTCAAGTCAGAAAAAACTTGTTTCATTACTCACGCAATAAAAGCGAAGGCTTTTAACCCAAACTAACATAAATATACCTCAGCAGCGGTCTAAAATATGGATTCCGATTTCATAACTCATCATAAGCTTAAGCACTCGCTAAACCGCTACGTTAGTGCATAAACAGATACCTAACCTACAATTGAGTGGCGGCTGACTCAGAGATGTTGCAAGAGCTCATTACTAACATTTCATCGAGGCGAGTGCATAGCATGTAAGTACTTTTGTTTTTAAACCGGCTTGAGCGATATAACTGGGCACAATCGCGCGTTACTTTGATAACGAGACGATAAGCGCCCACGAGGAAGTACCACGTCTGTGATAATATTATTGTACTTCGTTCTGCTTTATACTCACTATATTAAACCAAGACCAACCATCGAAAGCTGTGGAGAAGTTAGGACGCATTACGAATACTTAATACGTATTTACGATCACGGTTTGATTCAATTGTCTCGTGATTGTCTTGTTTCACAAAGGACAGATTTATTTTCTGTGCTCAACATGATAAACAGCTGGTTAGACATTTGAGAGAAAACAACAAGAGCTTTAGGCAATACGGGTGGGAGTTTATTGGGTAAACTGAATATCAAGCCCAAATCGTGTTTTTATTTTAAATGTATTTACGTTAGTATCACATTATCGTTGTGTTTTGTTTGTATTATCCATATTAATGTAGTCGTTTTATAAATTGATAATGAATTGTGTTTTTATAACCTACATAGAAATAGAATAGTTAAGCGGGCTATCTTAGTATTTAGTATTTGCAGTAGAATACACGTTATTTAACTTATAAATGTGTCTATTGCTACCTCAACTGAATAACAATATTTTAGTTTGCACAATTTAATGTCATAAATTATCTTCAGCCTTGTAAATTCACTTATACATAAAGATGACTTCTAGTTTTCGTAATAACACTCAAAGACATGACGGACCGTTTGTGAAGAGACCCAGTTTAACGTTTGCTTCCAGCCGTGTAATTAGGTAGCATTGTCTAACAATATGAATAGTTGACCTCAACTTGCCTCTAAACTGGCAAGTCACTAGCATTAGGCAACAGCATTCAAAACAAACGTACAGATTTTTCGCTAATATACTAAGGAGCTCTTTAAAACTGACCATAGTATTAGGTAATATCGACTTATTTATTCAACAACAATGACTCGACTCGACCCTTGCTGTTTAGAAAGGATCTGACTCAGTATTTTGAAGGAATCAATGTCACAAGCAGCACTGATCAATAAGCCATAGGCTCGCTAATCCTATTCATTGTCATTTATAGTACAGGTAATAATTGAAAGCAATTTATAATATTCTTACCAGAATGGACAGCAACTTCGTCATCAACATCCAAATATCCGCGGCGGATACTCAGAGGACTGTTGGCCACCTGAGCCTCATTCTTCTTAATGAGGGCACCGATCACTTCCGTTTCACCACCATTATTATCTACGAACTTATCATAGTCTTCGGTAAGATCCGTAACGATAGTATTTTTCTCTTCTAAACCTTCTTCTACATGCCTGGCAGTAATACTTCTTAAAAGAGAATTACTCCTAGATAATTTCGTGCTTCGAGATCGACGAATGAAATTCAATCCTGAAATCTTCCCCGGACTTTTGTTCGGGCTATCTGGAGTGACTGTTATTCTAGGCGTTCTAAAGATAGACGTAGAGCTACTGCTGCCTCTAATAGGCGATGGCACATTAAGATTTTGCGGCAAAGTTTTAGATTTTTCCTTGCCAGGTGTCAAAAGTTTTGGCGAGTCAGGTATCAATGATAAATTAGAGTTTTGAATTGAATTCTTAGATGCTATCCTATTTCCAATACTTGAAGTTGAGTTGTTAAGCTTATGTGATGAGATCGATCCCCCTATCGGGGAAAATATTCTATCATACCGAGGTTCACATGACGTTGTACTTCGTAATCTCGGTTTCATAGGCCTCAAATTGCTTTCTGCAACGAGTCTGGGACTCATCAGTTCGCGCTGCGCCACTCTTGCTAATGCTTCATTTGAGCTCACTGTCGATGACAGCGGTCGTCGTAATCGACGTTCGGGGGGACTGAAAACGCTTACGTCACTTTCGCTTTCCATAAATGATGAATCACCACGCGACGAGATTAGCAAGCGGCCACTGTCCGACAAATTGTGCCTTTTGGGCTTCGCAGTGACATTGTCGACATTTAGTCCGGATATTAGGGCTTCCTTTTCTTCTGGTGTCAAGGGTAGGTAGTTTTCGAAGCTTTCGAACAATGGCACGTAGAAGACCGAGCGACGGCGAGGCTGGTCGCCGTTGCCCGAGCTCGTGGACAGCGAGCTCGACATCTCG
This sequence comes from Udea olivalis, assembly GCA_947369235.1. NCBI lineage: Eukaryota > Metazoa > Arthropoda > Insecta > Lepidoptera > Crambidae > Udea > Udea olivalis. The sequence goes on from OX376342.1 coordinate 6,986,558, forward strand.
GCGGTCGCGCTGGCGGATGCACGCTGCGTTACGGCCTCTCGGCCTTCGCTAACTCGTCTCTCCGCCTCATTGCAGCCATTCGCTTCACTTTGGGCTATTTCCTGCGTCCTCCGTTGGAGATTTCATTTCACACCTTGCAACTGTTGATTAAACCGTAAATTCAATTATGATTCGTCCTTTTGCGTGCTTCACTTATTGTATAGAAAGTTTTACCGTTGGAATGTCCTCATACTAATTCAAGTTGATTAATACATATTTTTAGGTAATTATGGTAGTTGAAGGTCAGTTGCTAAATCTCATTATTATCAAAATGCGAATGAAATTTAAATTATTGTGTTGGGAGGTATTGATCAAGAGTACAAGCGCATTGAGTGTTTCGCCTTATCGGTAAGCGATAAGATTACCGTAAATGCACGTATCGTTAACCCGAATTGATGGAAAGGATCTACAATTCCACTTCTTCCTAACTTTCCTAGCTTCACTTTTCTCGTCATCAGAGGAAGTTTTGAAGGGCTCTAGTAAAAGTCTTTGAAAAGTAACTCAAACAAGAATCCTTTGATGTTTAAAGGAAAAGTAAACTCAATTTCATGTTCCAAATTAGAACAAAATAACATGAAAGTGCTAACACGTGTGTACAACGTTTGCGTGGAAGAAGGAGTGGTGGTTCGTGCTAATATTATATTTAGATACCCTAGGTCGCCCGTCTATTTGGCGGGCGTGCGCAATTAGCTATCACCCAGCGATTCCGTTAACTTAATTAAACAACGCACGTACATGTTTAGCAAAAAGCTCTTAACTAGAAAGGTTTTATTATGAGTAATATAGAACAAAATATAGAAATGTGATGTCCTTGCTTCTATTCATAGAATAACCATTTGCTAACATGCTACACGAATGTAGTAAAAAGGTTTATTTAACTCAACCATTTACGCAATGGTTATTTTAAAGCAAACCAAGGCTGAAGTTCATTGTACTTTTAAAGCAATGCGAAATAAAGCACCGGATGTCGTGATACGGTGGCCAGGAGCACATAAGATCTTGAGTTGCAATCAGGTTCCCCGAGAAACCGAAGCTCGCGGAACGAATGTGTTTAAAACTCAGAATGGGCAACGTTGTTGCGACGGTAAATGAATTGCAAAGTGTATACATATACTTTTTTAAATTCTTACAATTTCATTTCATTCACTTCTAAAATCATTAGTGAGGTCCAGTGAATACGCGATCATACAATGGACAGAAAAATCGTCTGTTATATCTTTATACTATGTATAAAAATTGGATAATAATATTGAATAAATATAATAAACATAAGGCGCCATCGCCAGCAGGTCAGTCAATATGACGCCTCGACTTCTTGTAACCTAATTTTAAAAACTATTAATATTCAAGTAATGTGTGTAAATGTTTAATTAACGGTTTTCTAAAGTTAAATAGCGCGTTTTCTTCGAGGAACGAAATTCGTTCTTTTCTAGTTTTATTAAAAACAAGCATTGTTAAATGCTAAAATAAACACGGTAATATTCATTTATTTAAATCTCGTATGAGATAATTTAATCAAGTTCGAATGTGTTAATTTACTATTAAATCCGCCGCGTTTTAATGCGTATGCTGTCTGTACGAGTAACGTATAAAGGGAATTAAATTGTTACAAAAGAAAAACAAACGTGGTAAGAGCGGAAACATGAGCCCTGCGGCTGCGCAAGAGAGGCGTGACTCAGGCGCGCACAATCATGATCCAGAAGCAGAGAGCCTGGATATCTATTTTCTTAGGAACTTAAAAAATCACCATTTAGTTCAGTAGTTTATATTTTTCATAATATGTCATATTTATACCTGCAGAGAAAGATTTTTAAGTGAGTTTCATTTCACAAAAATAACTTTGTAGTTGATTTTATGTTGTCTCTACTAATTAAAAATAAAAAAAACTGACGGCTTAGTTTACCATAATTTCTTGAATTTCGCAAAGTTCGTGTGTATAATATAGTGGAATATAGATGTTAAGTACTATGCAAATGCTAGAGTAATTCAATTTTCTCCGTACAGTGAAGAAAAAAAAGAGAATGCAAGAAAAAGGTAAAACAGGTGACTAGATCATACATCAATCACCTTTCGCCCACTAACGAATAATGTACATCTCAAACAAGACAAAATATAGGTTATTGTAAATAAAATAGGATCTCTGCGGGGAAAGCAAAAATGTTTGTAAATACTTAACCATCTCATATGTTCTCATAAATAAGTATGGGAAACACCGAACGTGTGGGATGCGAAGACGAAAATAAAACAGCTGAATATGGTATTGCAGCCGAAAGATTCTCACGTGGGAATTATTCGCCGAAGAATTATCTACGTAATTTGCTCCCGGCTTGCACGACGGAATAGTAAATGCGAGAGCTTTTTTATATGAGCCGAGTTTCTGCGCCAAATATGTTTTCTGTGAGAGCTCTTGTAAATTATGTCACTTTACTTTATGTGCAAACTTTATAAATAAATGGGAAGGAATATTAAAAACAGTTAAAGTTGCTATCCTTTTAAACTTAACTATATGACCCCTACTAAAGGCTTATAACTCCATCACAACACCTATTAGTTACAACGATCTTATAATCTCCATCTAGATCTAGACAGCTTTATAATCCAATCTACCTATCCGGTTGAGGAAATTGAAATCACTGCGAAGTTTCTCGGTTAACCCAAGCAAAATTTTACGATCCCAATTACACTGATATAATCTCAAACTTGTTCAACTCGGCTCCACTTTAATTACATTAAATAATTCTACATACATGGATGGATTGGAGCGGGGGTCACACAAACGCCTCAGAAGCTTAACGTAGCGAAGAAATTGAAATCGCTGAGAAGTTTATCGAGAGACTTTAGCAACCGAATTTAGTTATGTTTTATTTAAAATTTATAAATAAGTCTAAAACTTCTACGTCTTTCTATTTTAAGGAAGCGGATAGTAAATCTACGGAATTATTGCAAGAGTAAAACTAGCAAACACTAGACTGTTTCCATGTTCTTCAAATAAGGACATGAGTATCTTGAACCTACCCTGCTAGCAAAAAAAACTAGAAAGCGCTTACTAAAATGTAATCTTCGTAAAAAACTACCTATGTCATAAATCAAACTTTTTAGTCAGTTGCGCACCAGCAAGAGAAGAAAGTAGAAGTCGAAATATCGTGTTAGATCAGAGGCCCTACTCCCGTTTGTCGAATACGTGAATTTTCAGTCATTAAAAAAACAACATAACGTGCGAAATTGATGTTGATTTTTTGGTATTCTAATAACCGTATATTGTTGTACAAAATACATAAAACCCATTCATAATATACTATGTTTTGCGTCCTTTTTAACCTTTCAAAGTTTGACAAAATTTCGTGAATTTCTACCGGAGTAGTCCACCAGTTGTCGAGCAATTATTATGGATCTGCAAAGATCGCATTTTAATGTTATGCTAGTTACTCAAGCAAAAGTGTATCTGAACTGTATCTAGACAGCTGTTTAGGTTATAGTATAGATTTGTGAATGATATTTACAAAATATATTTAGTACGATAGCATTCGTATTTTATCATAACACACTCGCAATCAATGGATTATTTTAATATAATAATTTAATCGTTTTATATGTGTGGTTGATAGGTTTAATAATAGTAGTTAACTGCCAAATAAGAGACCCCAGACACAGATTAGAAGGTAGCACAGCTACGCGGTTCGGAACCAAAGCAGTTGCGAAAGTTCCTTTGGGCTTTCGCAAGGTATTCCGACCGCATGACGGCAAATGCAACGAATGCCATACAACCACAAAACCGTTACTGTTCAATTTATTATGCAATTTACATATTTTAGAATTTAACATCTAAATTGATTATTTTTATGCCTTAATCAAATTCAGCAGGTGGTTTTTATGCAGATTATATTCCCCTTGTGAAAGCACAATGAAATAACAATTGAAATAAAATCAAAATGAATTTTATTTTTGTACTTCCGTAAATAAACATAAGTTTATCAAAAACCTGACCAAATGTTTGTGATGTGCTAGTCAAATTATTTTCGATATGCTAAATTAAACGGTAGCCATTGTTTTACAAGCAAGTCTTTATAGGACCTACACATGCAATCCATTTTATAGTCTACAAATAGTTTTTTGGAGGTTTATATACATGATCTACAGAGTCAGCAAGGTTTTTCGAACGTCGAGTGTTTTGGTGGGAAATCATATCATCACGTTTTTTATAATGTAAATGATTACATAGAGATGGTTAATTTAAAAAAAAACTTGTAAACAAATGCTTGTAAAAATAAAATTTACTTTAATTATACGAATGCGTTCATTCAGGTCAATCACAACAAACTAGTTCTTAAAAACAAAAACAAACAAAAATCATCACCATTATGCCCTTAGCTACAACAGTAACCAGTTCGCAACACTGTCTCATGGGAATTGCTTACTGTGAAACTATTGTTATCTTGCTGATATAATATGATTGACACAGTTTCAAACTCAAATGATATTATCACAGTTAAGCAGGTTTATTGTAGGCTTCGAAATCTAATAAATAAGTAGAGAGAAAGCAATCAGATTAAATAATAGCACTTGAACCGGAGACAGCATCTGCGGATGTACTTATAGACTTCCTTGGAGCCGGCCCAACGAGCGACGTGAGATCAGATACAGGTTTGTCGACCGGACCCCATAGGGCTACGGTAAAGGTTTCTTATATCAATGCAGGCTCTTGAATTTATGACCTTAACGTCTTAGGATGAAGTTCAAAATTGCTTGAAACCTAGCCTAGATGACAAGTGCTTCACTTCAGGCACTGCTGAGTAAAGATGATATTTGGCTGCTTTTGGTGACCTAACATTATTCAGGTACGCTGTTATGAATATAAGCGTATTCCATTTCCAATAATGAAAGCTAGTCTCCTCGGCCGTCGTTATAAATAACCATTAATTTGTAATCAATGTAATAATTACGGGGTAAAATTATAGCAAGGAGAAAAGGTCGGAGCACTATCAATCAAGTGGTCCTTAGATAAGATCAAATCTGTCAATACGTCGAACCGGAACATGAACAATGGCCCGAGATGAGGCAATTACTTATCAAGGAGATTTTCGCTCACGTCTAAAACAGAATTTATAGTCTACAAAGCATACTTTAATTAGAAAGTTATCAACTGTCGACCTCCCCGGTATTAACGAGCTTTGGTAAAGAAATTTCCTTGAAAACAATTATGAAATATCAAACGAACAGTAAAACTTTAAATTGAACAAGGTTTTCACTTGTCGTTATCAAAGAACGGTGTTTCTAAATTGGTTAGAAAATTTGCTAAAGAAAATGAAAACTCAGCTGTAAATAGTTAGGCTCTTTGCAAACATGAACTAACCCTAAGGAATTCCTAAGAAACAGGTGAATTTTTACGGCAGATTTTATCGGTGAAACTAATTCTACCTATTCAAAACAATTTCTTAATTAAAAACCAAAAGTTTGACAGTTAAACGTAGCACTAACAATCTAAAATATGTGAATTTTTGGTAATCACAATTAAATTTTTTAACACGATTCACGCCCCAATTATTGCAGGAACTTAAGGCAAATCTCTTTTCTTTAGTTAAAAGGCTCCAAATTTTCGTACAGCTTTTGCTCATTTTGGTCACTAAGTAGAGAGGTGCGTGTGATACTCGTATCATTGGCAATTCTTTTGTTTCGCCAATAAAAGCACTTCTGTATTAAGAGTTGTAAAAAAAGTAATTGTATAGACTTGAGCTTCCGCCTTGTGTTAGTAGGAATTGATGGAGCAAAAACATGGGATACGGTCCCGTTAAGCCGCGATGTGGTGTTGTTACTCAACATCTGTGGAGCAAATATATTAACTGGCCTAGATTCAGTACTCAAAAAGAGTTGAGTTTTAATAATTTTACGATATAAAAGCGTATCGTTTCGGGAGTAAATAAGTCTTTCACATTCTTTTAAGGAATAATATAAGTGAGTGACGTATTGCAAAAAAGTTAAATTCAATGTACGTTTATCCTGGATTATTATTGGTGTTACAATGCCGGATACGACTATCCGTCGATGTAGACTATGTTTTTAGTATATGCATTTTCAATGAACTCTCCAGAAACTCAATTACTTATTGCCTCTCTTTTCCATCCATTAATTTCATTTGAACAGATTCCTTTTGTCGGTAGAACAACTGCGATTAATCTTTGGTTTTTCTAAGTTCTTCTAACATGACGTTTTCCATTTCTTTTTTTCATTTTTAAGTAAAGTAGGTACTTATCTGCTCGTCAACTAAAATATCTTAAAAAGCTCTCGGGCATAACCCTCTGAATGCAAAACCAGGTTGGTTAAATATCAAGGAATGTGTCATCACGCCCCGGGATGTAGGCCAGCCTTGGGGTCAAGATAAAAGCTCTTACTTATAGCAGAGCAGCGCCAGTCGGCAAACAACAAGGGCTGAAACGGGGGCACCAGCGCGACTACCAAATGCGGCAAACATGTCAGAACTAAAGTCATGAACCTGATTGATAGTGACCGTAATGTGAAGTGAAGTGCACACATTGGTGAGTTTGACAAATTCTACTTTGGAACAGGCGTTTTCATTTCTTCGCAAGTCTGCCGTTCATCCTTTTCTCGTATAATTTGTTTCAAATTTCACACAAAGTATTATTGAGGATCGTCCCAGACAGTCCCAAGCTGGGACCGACAACTAAGACCCGGGTAACGAATTTACAGAAAACAATGCCAACAATTTAGAACTCATCGCCCTACATTTTTCGGAATATTTCTTGAAACAAGATCTTATTGAAATGAATATCCCATACTGTTTCAGGGTTCACCAATAGGGATTTCTCCGTTAAAAAAAACTAGCTGTAAAGTTCAAAGGTGACAAACGGGAACGAATTCGGAATGATGCAAACAAAGCGTATACTCGTAGTACAGTCAAGGTAAAAAATGTAAAATCATTTTGGATTCTATTGCTAACTTAAGAAGGTTAATGTTGGCTTTTTGGATGAAGATGACGGCTACATCGACGAAACTCGTTTCGGAACCGCGTGACCGTTGTGCAACAATAATTTTCTACGCAGGCCGGGCTTCGGAACAAAGAAGTGTTTACAAGCAAATGTTTACAGTGTAAGACATTTGTACGGTTATTAAGTACAATTCATATTTGGGCCTGTTACAATGAATAGAAATATACTTTCTAGCTACACAAAAATCTCACGATGGACGGGTGATGTATAACGGAATTAATATAAACTAATTTCCTTTCGTACATGTCCGACAGCTGTTACGATGTAGTTAAATGGTAATTTATGCTATAATATAATATGTTGAGAACATCCATCAGCTAGTTAATTAATTTTGCCAAAAGGCGTTATGTGACGTTAGTATATAATTTGAAATGTAAAGCGTTCTCATGAACACGGGTTCACATTTTTTGACTTAAGTATTGAGAGCAAAAATAGAAACGGTGTTGTACAAAAACGTTTCCCTATTTGCAAGGTTGTACCCCCAAGCTTACAAAGAGAATTGGAAGGTACAAAGGTTCAGGCGATGTTTAGTTAGTGCAGATCGTGACCAGAACCGTCGCCGACGCACTACCAGCACCACGTTCACTAGCGAAGGTCACGACCGGCAGCCGATAGCCTAATGTTGCTACTTACTGCTGATTTGAATATCAGGTAAGCACATGAAAGGTCAGTATCATGACTTTGTATAAGAATAACTTAAGAAAATCACACACAAATTAGTATACGGCCTATACCAGTGTTGTTTAACTTATTGAAAGACGTTTGCTTGTCGACTGATTAATTATTTGCATCAATGTTTTAAAAAGTAGTATCAAAAATACAACAATAAAAGTATAAAATAGTAGTATTGCTAGTCGCCAACAACCAAGTTATGACAATGGCCTGCAAAGTCTGCCAATCTGAAACATGCTTGTTATTTGCTCAGGAGGCAGATTTACTGACATTTTTTTAATCGAAATAACCTTTCTCCCCGCTTTGCAGGGCATGTGGCCTAATTTATCAACAGGGGGGCTCGCCGAGAGCAACACGCCACGAAGATTTCTATCGTAGAAATCGTCGTGGCTCTTGTTATGGCTAGCCCCCCTGATATTTTAAAATTTTGCTCAACATGCCAGGCCGTTGCAGAGTCTAGCTCGATAGCTCTGGCGATGTATCAGAAGTATTTAAAAAAAAGTGTGTGTGAAATTTTTTAGTGAAAGAAAGGAGTGCACGTCATTACAAAAAGCCAGCGCTTACAAGCTTAATGATACCTGGTTCATTATGTGGGATAGACCCAACACTTAAAGACCGATCTAGTTATTAGTCTTACCATCATTAGTCACTTTTCTTAATTATGTAATCAGAAAGGACTGTATACGTGTATCATTTATCACTATCGCTTTTGAATGAGCAGCAAACAGTAATGATGTCAATAAAAAATCTAATCGCCTTCAACGGGTGTCATTGCAATTTAATGGCCTTTCCCATTATGTCTTAATGATCTCTTTGCATTGCAAATTCAAGATATTATTATGAGTTTCTGTCTTTGTAATCAACGGACTAGGGCAGCAATCAATTTACCGAAACCAATTTACCTAAGTATTTTCAAAGCAGTTTGAATATCAGACGAATATTATGACCATTTGATGGGGCTATTTTATTGAGACAAAGAACTCCTCTTAATGTTTAAAATTAAAACCTCATATAACATCCGCAAAAAGAACTCTTCAAACATAAGCAAAACTGTAAATAGTAGACTATCAAAACATGCAAGAATGCAGGCAAAAACACCAGCCTGCGCCTGCGGTTCCAACTAAATGCTAATCATTTCCAAGTACACTGTTAGAGCCACATAGTGATGAATCAACTGCCGATGCTTCGACTTGGATAAGTTCAAACGAGCTCGGATGAATCATATTATTATGGCTTGGTCTGAACTTAATGAGGTTATAGAACAGACATGCTTTTACATTTCTCTGTAATAAGATCTGCCTGCAAATATGATTATCTTTCTCAGCACACGCAATCGATAAGAGAATTACGATACGAGTATATCTTAGGACAGAAATACTTGAATTAAAATCCTCACAATCCGTGTTGTCACTCGAGTCTTTAGTAAACAATATATTATTTCTTAAAAATTACACTTTACTTACACAATTACGATTCCATTATTATTCTAAATCAATTAAAGTTTCGTCTTGTTGTTGTTTACAGAAACTAAATGGCCCTTAGGGTGCCTTTTTTACCAGAGATGTGCGAGCATGCGTTGCGAGGGATGTGTTTGTTAATAACCAATGTAATCACTTCATGCTTGTAAAGAACCAATAGAATCGCTTACATTTACCTAGCTTCGCGATTCTATTGGTTCTTAACAAACACTCGCACATCTCTGGTGGTAACGCACCATAACGGTGTCTTCATCTACGACTAAACTATAGTTTCAAAGGAGATTGCATTATGCCCATTGACACGGGTCGTAAACATACCTGTTTATTTATAAAACGATTAGGTAAGTAGCTAATTTTGTCTCAATAAATTAACTAGCAATAACAAAAGATAAATCGGGCATATAATTTCACAAAATGGAGCCGTAAACATTGACAGGAAACTATAGCAAATTTGTTGCTGCTGAGATAACCCGATTTCCTGTCAAATGTTTTTATTATTCACATCATTTGCTACGTGTTTTGCTTCGGAATAAAAAAATGAGATAAGGAAGCTTCTAAAAGTTTAAATTTAAATATTAAAAAAAAAATTGGGCTACTAATACAGAAAAGGAAGCTCCTGAATGGTTTTTAACTTTTTATAAAACAAATATTATTAATAAACAAACGTCTAGATTGCTATTGTTTTGAATTAGTGAACGTTATGCGTTAGTCAAATTTCAATAGTTTTTAAAATATAGGCATTAAACTATGACGTTCAGATTTATAATGTAAACGAAATTCTTGGACTTGAATTTCTCCCAGTCATTACAATAGTACCTAATCGTATCAAATGAGCCATACAAAGGAAACAATAGGCAATACTTTACACGTTAAATGCACTGATGCACACTGATTTCCCAATTGGCTCTGGAATAGTTGATAAACATAGAACCACAAAAGGTCTACGGTTTGATCTAACAACATAATAAATATATCTTTTTAATACTTCCGATATTATCAAACATAAGTGATACTTTTATTATGTGTGACAATAACAGAAAACAGTAGTAGGTATCCAACACAGAACACGGTCTTGTTCTGTGGTATCCAAAATAGGCCTAAAAAATATTTTTGTACCGCCAGTATGTTTTGAATTTCAATTTTCATAACCTCTCCGACGCTTTCAATTTTCTACATTATTAGCCTTTAAAGCAACAATTTAGTTGTAATAGAGAGCATTATGCCTGAAACAACCTTCTGCACGCTCTGTCGCAAGTTTTTAGTTGTTTTGTAATGCAACAGAACTCAGTAAAATGTAATGAGTGCATAATACATTTAATCACCAGGTATTAATACACTAAGAATGATACTCTAAAAAGAACAACATTCTCAGAAATGGAGAAATATACTGAATCAGTAAGATCTCTTCTAATAACCTTATCATAAGCAAAGTTACTTGCTTTAGAAGTCTAAACATTATAGGAAATCGAAAAAGCCGGCTGAAAAAAATTATAAGTGCCGTCATTAATAGCGATGCGGCTAAATCTAAGCTGGGAACGGAAGCAAAATCGCAGCAAAAGGCCTTCAAATCATACAAACTTCACTTAAAAAACAAAGAAGTGTGTAAAGACGAATTCAAATCACCTGTTTAATATGTAAAGAGACACCTGCGCCGACAGATGGCGGACAAAAAACGCCCCTCAGCACCGGGAACTCTACATGACGAACAAATTTAAATTTTAAGTCTAAAAAACTACCGGATGGAAATCTAGCAAACAGTATATATTGCTAAATAAATTGAAACTTAAACTTGTTATTTCAATTACGATCATATCTATATAATCACGTCATTTATGCGTCCTTGTCTGAAGATTCAATCGCTTAGCCTGACATGTGCACGATTCACGTGTACAGCGAAGAAAAATAAAGGGGACGTTACGTAAAAGACTCAAAAAAAGAAGATCGCGAGTCTCAGCAGTCCGGTTTGCGTTCCGCCGCCGACGCAGCCTGGAATGTGACCGAGACCCCGGCGGGACTCGAGACTCGACCGGTGACTCATGGCCATACTACTTTTTGACTAACTCTATTGGCCTTACGATCCTGTATTTAGAAAGTCAAATAATAAGGTGTGGGTGCAGGATTACATCACGCCTACAATATTTTATTAGATATACGACATCCCACATTCAGTTTTCAATGTAAAATTTATTTTTGATGCATGATCGACATTGTGATTATTCATAACGTCTTCCAAAACGAAACTCGCTGTTATTATTTTTGTATTGTTAATCAATAACAAAAACCTTCTATTATACCTACACCAAAGTAAAATCGCATATAAGTAAATCGTATAAAACAACATAATACCTACAACCAAAGTGAACTGTATTGGGCAAATGAACAAAGCATCCAACTAACCCAAATTCTGAAGCGGTATCATCACGTTACTTTAGAGGTTCAAGGCAAAGCTTTAAACTCGTAAGTCGATTAACGGAACAGCAAAAGCTTCGAGACGGAAGCGATGCGGATTTATGTAAAGTGTACTAGCAAGATCGTTGAAATTCCAAACCAGCATTTAGTCCCTTCTGAGATTACTTTGAATGAACTATACATCAATCTTACAGCCGTAGCTACTTTGAAAGCATTTAATGACCGGCGGCAGGAAAGCGGATGGTATTGAGCTATTTTGGCAAGTTCATTCTGCTCCCCATGTTTGTACTATCACTTGAGTTTCAGCGTAAGTAAGATTAAACACTGTATCAGGTTACAGGCACTTCTGTGTATTTAAGATAGCAATTCCAGCCCCTCAAAGAGTGGAACACCTCGCGAGGGGTGAGTGACGCAACCCACCTACGCATTCCTGGAGAGTCTGTCACTCTGAATACCCTCATGCTTCCCCGAGTTGCGGAATTCATGCGGCATCTCAGACCTTTGGACATAAACACTCCAAAAATTCACCGTTCCGACTTATTGCGGAGTTGCGTAACGCCGGTTTTATTTATTGAGGTAGCCGTTATAAATGCTCCTGTTTCTAGGATGTATTCATCTGAGCATACCCATATTACTCCTTCATGGTATCATATTTCACTAGTAATTTATTGGAACAACATCCTATTCATTGCGGTTATTTTATTAATTATATTTAACACTGTTCGCAAATGTTCCTGTTACTTCCTTGAAACTGCATGTGATGCTGGTCATGTTTCCGAATAAAACATGTGCAGGCAGGATGAATTTTCGTTTGAGCATTTTGCGAAGACGTGTCATTTAGAGAAAGATATGATGCATTGTTTCCATGACAATGAGCAGCAAACAGTTTGGGGTCTTTGTGCAACAAGTCGTAACCGGCACGTGCAGGGTAGCGCGAGGGTTAAATTTTGTACGGGCACGTCGTTGTAGGACTGGTTGCCGGACGAGGGAGGAAATGCAGTGGCAGCCGGTATGCAAATGGGCTTACACCTACGACCGACTGCACTTGTAAGTCGGTGAAAGTCTTCAATATGGTATTAGACTCATATAACGTAATGCTCGTTGACATCTTATTGAAACGCTGTGAGAAAGGAAAACTTAATTATGTAGAGATCCTTGTAGCGCTGTGAGTGAGCAATTTTACAATTGTTTGTGCAGATGTTTAATTATTAACATAATGCAGGTAATATTTACCTTCCTCATATGGCAAGTAAGTATTACTATTATTGAATACTTGCCTACTATCGAGCGTAAATAAGTGAGGACATTCCAACGTTTAAAATAATACAAATGTCTAAATTAAATAATTCAATAAGTACATACCTAATTTAATATTTTTCGCAAATAAGTATTAGTCGTCTTTGTTTTATTGAAAATATCCATACAGGCTTATTTATTATCTATCAGACGTCAGACATCAATAAAAGAATTAAATCCATTAAATGAAATCCGCACAGTAAATGGTTTGATATTGCACCTCACAAAACCGAATTCACAATCACATTCACAAATCCAAATCAGGGTGGCACTTCACTGTTTGTAACAATTTTAAATCATAGTTTTCGCGGGCGCGCTATGCGTAACTTTGGTAAGGCTCGGGACGCACGACCGGCCTGGCGGTCGGGGCAACTTTGTTGACAGCGCGTAGCGTGCCCGCGACGCCATGTTGCGGCTCTTCGGCTATTCCCGCCTAGCTTCGGCAGCCTTCGGCTGCATCAACTTTATACTGGTCCGATTTTATAGGCCAAGAGCCTGAGAACCAAGGAAGTTGCGATCATGTTTTGCGAAATTAATAATCCATATACCTACCTACCATTTTTTGCGAGTATTCCAAAAGGAAGCAAGTACAATCTGTTTTTATGTTGGCAATTAAATTTATGTGGGCTAATCACTTCTATACAGTGAGGTTCCAAAGTTGTTTTGGTTTACTACATCAATTAATAAAATGATTCATAATTTTTCGATGTCGTAAGACTTTTTTTTACAGCATGTTATGGAATTGTAACTTTGTAACAGATAAAAACTTCGTGTCACTCTATTATGAATTATGATGCATTTTATTGCAAATCAGGCTAGTCTATACCTATAGAATTCACCTAACCGATCAGACTAATCTGTACGTCTAATACGAGTTGCCACTTTAAGTTCACATTATCGATCACGTAAAAGAAATGTAATTGGAATTTGACATTGTCATGTCATATCATGGGTCATCCCAATACGTGGCAACTCGTGGTAGGTGTACAATCTGTAAATGTCGTGTGTGATAAACATCTCTTTATTACGGAGATGACTCTACAATACTACTATGTGCTACATTAATATTGTAAGTATATAGAATCATGAAAAATTGTGTGGGGCCCCCTTGGGTTATTACTTACTGAGACCAGCTATGCTCGTAACACAATTTACGTTCCTACTTTTGATACTTTATAAGATAAGGACGCTATCCCCAAGTCCATGAGTTCAGCTACTTCACCACCACTTGGACCCAATACACCATGAGTGGGGGCGCTATCTTTTTCACTTTATCGTGTTATATTTGAAAGGGATAACGTTTGAGTCCTTCTGAATGGCTAGGTCCTGACAAAAACAATGTTGTTAATATATTTTACGGATATTAGAAGTCCTTTTATAATTAGAATTGCTAGAAATGCAGTAACAATGTTTCGTTTCCTATTTTGAGCCGTTTGGAGCGGAGGTAAAACCGTGTCACTTGTAATAATTCTGCATTGACACGATTATTGATTCCGGATGATAACACAAATACTTGTATAGGATCCGGACGTTTTTTACCTTTCCTTTCTACTGTCTTTAGCAGTACAGGATTATTTAAAGAGTTGCAAAACATTATCAGACATGTCAAAATTCCGCAGTATAATATATAATTATACTGCGGAATTTTACATTATTCCATTAGTATACTATATGAGTGAACCCAAAATTTAAAAAAAATATATATTAGGGTTAATAAACTATCTAATTAAACCTATCTCTGTTGTCTAGTCGCTTTGAGCGTGTCATTTCGTGATTTGAAACTTGAAACGTACGGCCAAACAAAGGTATTGTAAAATTAGGTTAAAAAAACTTCCGTAACATATCCATTTGACATTTTAAGCCTTTGTTATTTTAAATTTAAGTCCAACAACCATTAGGTATTTTGTTTTTAGGGATTTTTAACTTAGGTCGTTTAACGTTAGGTTTTTTTTTAATTTCAGACATTCAAATACGTACCCATTTTAAGCTTTTGGTATTTTAAATTTGAGTCAAACAACCATTAGGTAAAGATAGAAAAAAAACTGGAAAAATTCAATTTCAGACGTTGATGATCTCGAGCGGGAATCGAACCCGCGTTTTTCACAATCTGGTTGAATGCTCTAAACCACTGAGCCACCGAAACCTCAGGGTTCGGTAGTAACCGAAACCTTAGGGTTCGGTAGCTCAGTGGTCAACCGGATTGTGAAAGACACAATCAAAGCGACTTGGAACATTATAAACAAAGAAACTTGTAAGTCCATACCACGCAATAACTCTTTCTCACTTAAAATTAAAGATAATATTATTAAGTCTGACGTTGATATAACTAATACCTTTGAATCATTTTTCTCTGAGATACCTTTTATTACTACCAGAAAACTAAATTCTAGTTCACTGCTAGGTAGTTATCTCCTCACATCAAGTGTTAATGAGTGCGCCACTAGTTTTTGCTTTGATCATACTCGTATATCTCCTCATACCATCCTCAAATCGTTTAAAGAACTTAACATAAAAAAACGGAGGATTTATGGGGTGTTTCTGTTGATATACTTAATTCAGTCATAGATACCATCTCCCCTAGTTAAGCGTTACTTTTTAATGACTGTGTAGACAAGGGTCAGTTCCCTAATTTAATGAAATTTAGTAAAGTCATACCCCTTTATAAGTCAGGTGAGAAAAGTGACCCATCCAATTATAGACCTATTTCTATTCTACCAGCTATAAGTAAAATTTTTGAAAAGATGATATTGCATCAATTACATTCTTACTTTGCTTTGAATAAATTATTACATAGTAATCAATTTGGATTCACTAAAAATAGGAATACAACCGATGCAGGTGTTACGCTCATCAAACATATATTTGATGCGTGGGAAGGCAAGCAAGATGCAATAGTTTTTTGTGATTTATCAAAAGCATTTGACTGCGTAGATCATGAAATCCTACTGATTAAGCTGAGACATTGCTTTGTTTCAAATATTTCACTTAGCCTTATAGAATCTTACCTCACTGATAGAATACAAAAAGTGAGTATCAATGGTACGAATTCTTCCGGTGCCACCACACGTATGGGCGTGCCCCAGGGATCAATATTAGGTCCTCTGCTGTTTTTGATCTATATAAATGACCTGCCTTATTTTGTCAAAGACCTATGTGGGATTGTATTATTTGCTGATGACACTTATCTGATTTTTAACGTAGATAGAAGTAACAAAGCATTTGACGACGTAAATAATACTCTTTCTAAGGTACTGCATTGGTTCACGAGTAACAATTTACTGCTTAATGCTAAGAAGACCAAATGTAGCAAATTTTCTATGCCCAATGTAAGACAGGTCGATACCATTATAAACATGAATAACGAGCCATTAGAGATTGCGAATTCCACTGTATTTCTGGGAATTACTCTCGATTCCAAGTTACAGTGGGGTCCGCATATTTCTGCTCTGGCAGGAAGACTTAGTTCGGCAGCTTATGCTGTTAGAAAAATAAGGCTCCTGACTGATATCGCAACAGCAAGATTAGTGTACTTCAGTTATTTTCACAGTGTTATGTCGTATGGTCTACAGTTGTGGGGCTCGGCAGCGGATCTCAACACCATCTTTGTTCTTCAAAAAAGAGCCATCCGCTCCATTTACAACCTTAGACCACGCGACTCGCTTCGTGAAGTATTCAAAGAGATAGGTATTTTAACTGTGTACTCTCAATTTATTTATGATAATGTAGTATATGTCCGTAAAAACTTGCATCTCTTCAAGAAAAACAGTGATGTTCATAAACTCAATACCAGAAATAAAAATAAGCTCGTAACAAACGTAACAGTCTAAGACTGCATAAGGTAGGGAAATCATTCGTTGGTCAATGTGTAAAATATTTTAATAAGATTCCGCAAACTCTTGTTGAACTGCCTCTTCACAAGTTTAAGTCACAAATTAAAGCTAAGTTAATGAAGCGAGGTTATTATAGTGTTGAGGATTTCTTAAATGATAAGAATTTATGGCCATCTGCTCCTCTGCCTACTTTTTTGTTATGACTTTACTCTGTCAATTCAATTTTTGTGTATAAAAACAAGATTGAAAAGAGTAACCATCGAGTTTCTTGCCGGAGTCTTCTCGATCGGAAACAACCTCCGAACCGGTGGTAGAGTCACATTATATTTAATTATGATATATTAGTTTATTTAATTATGATAGATAGTATTATTTTATGTAAGTTTATTTTTATTCAGTATATTTTTGCTACAATTTTTTTTTTTGTATGTGACTTGTCATAAGTACTTTTTATAAGTCTATATGAATAAAGATATTTTTTTACTTTACTTTACTTTTACTTTACACGACACGGGTTCGATTCCCACTCGAGATCATCAATGTCTGAAATCGAATTTTTCCAGTTTTTCTACCTTTAGATATGAAAAAAATGCAATTGTAAAATGCTCAAAGTAATAACTATTAGGTATTTTTATTTTAAGGATTTTGAACGTAGGCCACATTTAATACGTACCCCTGGGAGAGCCACAACACAATTTCGAAACTTTACGAGGAAACCTCCTGCAAACATTTGTTCAGGACGCGAGCATCCCGCGGGGTGACTGTGTACTCAAGTATTACTATGATCATGCCTCAATTTTTTAAAGTAAAACATAATTTAAAAAAGTTACTAGATCTTAAATGTTAAATGTCCAATTTTTAGCCAATCATCAGTTTGTCTGCTAGTCTATTTTGTGGGCTTGATATATATTTACTGTTAGGATCAGTCATGTTTTGCTTGGTAAATAATGTCAAGCTAAACATGTTTTACGGTATTCGTTTCCGTAACCTTTTCTCGCTTTTAACAAAACTAGTGATAAGCCTACAGCCATTACATAAGACTAAGGCCTCAGCCTCGAATTTTGCGGGCAGCGGGGCGGCAGCGGCGGCGGGCTCGCTAGACTGGAGTGCACCGCGGCGCGGGGGGCAGGCAACGAGCGGTCTAGCGCGCCCGCCGCCGCTGCCGCTCCGCTGCCCGCAAAATTCGAGGCTGAGGCCTAAAGCCGAGATCTATAGTCGTTACATGGCTAAGCACAGACCTAACACATTCATTATTATCTTACTTATTAAGTACTGTTGTAATAATTACTAATTAATATCTTTTTTGATTAGTTAAGCATTTATTTTTATTTCTATTTTGTTGATATTTAACTTAGACAAAAATAATTTGTAACAGTTATGAAGTAACTGACATTGAATTATTACTACCATTCAACATGGTGCGCTAAATAATAGAGTTCTGAGAGAGGTGCTTGATAATAATACTAAATTGTTTGCTATTAAAAGCTTCTGCGAATAAACACACTGAAAGTATTCGCTCCACTCAGACAGAAACATGAGTAAAATTATATTTGTAAAATATATATAATTTGTAAATTATAGTTATTATGTAACTAGAGCTTTTCCGAAAGAATTTTTATGGAAAATTCGCTTAAAATTATTTTCTGTTAGACATACGATTATATGTTTTTACAACAATACGCCAGCAGTTAAATATTATGGAGAACTAATCCGACATCATAATTTTCCGCCTCTATATAAGAGCATGATTCTACGCTGCTACGGGCAAATCATATCCATTCATTATTGACCTCCGATTGCCTTAGTAGTTCTAAGGACTTTCTTTTACACTAGGGTTCTTCTGTGGATGGTTCATAAGTACACTTCCCTTCGCAGCTAGTTTTTGCTTGCCCCAGGCGCAAATATATTATATCGCCAAGTCGATGCAGATTTTGAACCTTATGGCCTTAGATTTAAGAGTGTGAGAGTACAATTTAATTGTTGTGTGTGTATAAATCTCGATACGAAGGCTTGAAATTACGCGAGGCGATCGGTCATGAACCTACTAAACTGGTTTCTGTGGCAATTGTTCTGCGATCAAACCAAGGGCTCTGTATTGAAGGCTTTTTTGTATGATTAATCTTAGTTTAATGGTGTTGAATGCTCCGTTAGATCGGTTAACGAGAGAAAGAGGAGGGTATTAAAGATAACTTAGCAAGTGATTCAATTCAAACATTCCTGCCTAGTTGGTAGTATACTTACCTAACACGACACGGGAAAACGTCGTTTTAAGAAGTAATAAAAACCAACCAACCAAAGTAATCTGTACTAACACTACATAACGTATGTGCTGGACAGCACATACGTTATGTAGTGTATATATAATAAATTACCCTTAGAAATTAAATTTAGAGTGCAGCAATAAATTTTACAAAACCCTGAAACAATATTTGATTGTAAAAAGTTTTTATAATTTAGAAGAGTTTTTTGAATACAAATTGTGTAAGTATTTAAGTTTCTAATTGTTTTTGTAGTTTTAAATAGTTTGATGTTGTTGTGATCTTACAGGTTTTATGTGCATGTACTATTTCAAATTTTATACCAGCTTATATACCACATAAAGCAATAAATGATTATGATTATCAGTGCATAGCAAATCTTGAGACCGCCTTAAATAAGAGCGACCAAATATTAGTCATAGTCAGACCAAAGAGTCAAAACAATGTAAACCTCAATGAACTTACTGGCAATGTGGCAATACAAACAAATAGCCATTTAACGGGGAAGTATTGGCAAAATAGTATCAATATGAAGTTTGCTTCTTAACACAATTAAAAAACTTCTGATTTGACCAAACTTTATTTTATTTAGCTAATAAAACTTCATGAAAGCCCCTTTGCGTCCTTTGCGCCCTTTGAATTTAATTTCAATAGATAATGTGAGTGAATATAACATCTTGGAAGCTTCTTGTTGAGAGCCTTTTGTGTTTCAAAAAAACTTTTAAATTATAACATAATCATTCACATTGCTTCAAGCAATAGGGCCGCCTAGATTGTACATTAGGATTTAAGTTTATTTGTAACTACTTTGTTTGATGTGCAATAGAGAGTTTCTTATCTTATCTTAATCATAATCCTACTTTCACTGTTACAAAAAACTTCAAGTTACAAGTTTGTAGTTCGTTTATTACATACCAACTAGCGCGCTCTAGTGTCGAGTAGCGAGAACATGTTTAAATTCTTACCGCATAGATGGCGTTACCTGTATCTCATGTTTACTTCAACCTTTTCAAACAAACTCAGCTTTAAATTTTTGAATTTAACTTAGCGATCCTTACCTGAAACAAAAACACAAAGATAATTATCAACATGTTATAATTGTTACTTATGCTATATCTAAGTAATTTACCTTCGGACAGTATTTAGGCTAATTATGTACTTTACTTGACTTTGATGTTTATTCGAATGCGATAATGAACGGTACCCATCGTAAGAATTTCTCCTCTCCTCTCAAAGATCCATATTTTTATGTTTTTTTATGAAATTTTATATTGGGCTCATCAAGCCCAGCAAATGTTAATATTATTTTATCCCACATAGTTTTTAGGCTCGTTTGTGATTAGCTTTTTATTCGATAACTACCATGTCTTTTGCAATTTGTGAGTTGTATTTTTCCGGGTGATTACTAGACTATCCAAAAATCTCCCACGCGACCGTAAAGTAAATATCTGTTTTGTTGCTAATCAAATGCGGTAATATTAATAATAAGTAGTTTTTTTACATTTGATTTTTACAAATAAATTGTAAAGTCCCTGATTCCTGTGCTAGGCTATCAGTTAGCCTGTGTTACAGATATCAGTGCCCTCTCCTAATATTGTGCATTTATAACAAAATCAAATTCCAAAAAATTACAATTTCACACAATGTGTGACAATGTAAAATAGATATGTGTGTGTTTGTTTGCGAGTGTGGTGTATGTTTGTGTGTGGGGTGGTTTTGCAAAAAAAAAGCATATTTCTAGCTTAACATATCAATATAGTATGTATTCAAGTATAGCACATGTATGAAACCACAATATATATTTTTGAATTGCATCTGGTGTCATATGTTCATCTTGAATAATTCTTCAGTTCATAATTGTTGATTGGTGTAGGAATATGATACCATCTAATACCATAAGCAGTCCTAACACGATTACTACTGAAGGAACATCGGCCTACCCTTAATATTTTTAGTTACGGGCTGTTACGGTCTTATTTGGACGTTATTTCAAATATAAAACATGTCTTTGAAGTAAAAACATTTTAAAAGATTGTTGCCTGCATAAGGAGTACCCATAATCGACGAGCATGTATGAAAGGATTCATGTGAGTGAAAGAAGCGCAAGAGGTGTGTCAGCAGGACCGTAGCAAGTGGAAAGATGTGGTCTCTGCCTACCCCGTTGAGAAAAAGGCGTGCTGATATGTATGTATGCCTGCATAATAAGAAATATCAACGCAGCGTAATTAACAATAAGGGAATATAACTGTGATATGGATGTTTGTTATTATAGTTTGTTTATTTATACCCCGGACTGAAAAAAATACCTCAAACAGGTAAATATCTATTAGTATTTAAAGCTTCACATTTTAGTTTTAATTTTCCTTAAGTTGTAAGATGGTTTATTAAACTCATAATTCACTCAAACATTCCATGTAAATAAAACATTATCGCTCACAACACAGAGTCTAAATCTGTTTGTTCTAATTTCATGAATGAGTCGTCAAGTAATCGGCCACTACGAGCCGAGAGTAGTCATTACCGCCAAGAATACGTCAAAATAAATGTGCAGAAATAGCACGTCGCCCGGCCTGAGAGCAACGGTCGGATTATTCACATGTCAAATTTTCACATAAGCAAAATACTTGACTAATTTAGGGGCGCGACAATTTAAAATAGCATACAACCTAGAAATGAGCACGCATAGGGTATGAAAAAAGACATTGTCAAGTGGATATTCATCTCAGAGTAGAGAGAGGTAGAGAAAAAAAAAAATATTACTACAACTTTTAGCTATTGCATTTTGAAGAGTAAACTTAACATTTTATTGACATTTTTAGTCCGAACAGAATTTGAAACTTTACGGAAGGCTCCAATCCCAACCTTAATACGATAATAATTTCTGGAAATCTTCGGAGCCCTGAGTGCCATACTCGTTTTACGTTCTGTGTTAATAAAAACTAAGTTAATTTAATACATATAAGTTAATAATAAGGAGATGATAATGAAAGCCTATTTACAATTAACTGAATAGCTCCAAAAACTCTTCCCGGGCTGGTCACCGTGAATCCATAGTGTAAAAGAGCGCTTATTTGTCCCCCGACCACTTATGGAATAGCACAAAACTTCTCACATACCTGCACAAAAAACTAGCCGTGATTGCAGTCCTAATATCGTACGTAAACAAAGCAGGAGGCAATTATGATATTTTGATGAGCTCACGCGTGATCTCATGTCTGCCACGACTGGGACGAACGGTTTAATTGTTACAATTGTTTTAATTACGCCGAACAGACCGATAAAGATTCTTGGGTCTTACTTCGTCTGGAACTTGAATATTTGGAGCGTGATTTCGCGTCAAAAACTCACACTACTTAAGCGAAGTTAATGTTGATATTTGGGCGTACAACTAGGCACTATTATAATATCCTTGGAAATTGTTGAGCATACACTAGTTTGTGCCTTCGCTGATCTTGATGGGATTTGCTAATTGGTATAACAGCAATTATTTAATATTTGTAACGAATGAAAAATAACAACATGTTGTAATTATACATATATTATTTTAATAGTTCAGCCACGGATGCGAAGTATATACTAATGGCTTTACACACACACATTGCTTACTAATTTCCCGATAGCAGTAGCACACAAAAAATAGGCCTATAGTTGGCTTTAAGGTGAACATGCCAAAAAACTAACGTTGCGGGTTTTTATTTATTGCCTGTTTTATCTCATTGTATCAATGGTATCTTTGTTAGAGCAAAAAGACATTACTAAACAAACAGAGAAAATTCTCCTATCGGATGTCACCGCTCGCTAACGAGATAAGGAATGCTACAAACAGAGTGAGAAAGTAAACTCCAATCTGTGCGTATTAAATTGTTTGCTATGACAATTAGCACGTGTGCCGACTTCCTTTCGAGGTTTCATTCACGTCGCGTAACAAAGGGTAGAAGGGTTCTTCCACCAGTGCTGATTGGTGTCCCGATAGTTCTATAAAATGGGACAACTAGGATGTACGCGTGTGTAAAGCGCTTCAATAGTGCTGTTATTTCGTAAAACCAAATAAATCTAAATTTTATTTAATAACACGTGGGTAAACGCTCATGGCATTCAAATTTTATTAATAACTTTTGACTGATTTTTTGTTGAATTTCTTAATTATCATTATTTATGCTTGTTTTTTTTATAATATTTCCATTGTTTTTATAAAAATGTATATTGTCCTGAGACTTGCTGGCGTTTTAAAGTAATCTGTAAGCCTACAAGTTGTTTTATATTGAATAAATAAATAGGTTCAAAGTGTGCATACATTTCTGGATAATTTAAAGTTTGTGCGATAGACTGTCTACTATCCATGTTATTAATTCAATTAATAGCATTGGCTTAGTGCGCTGTAGCACGGTTTCACGCCTCGATTTCCGTAGTGTCCCGGGTTCAATTCAATGTCGGGTCAATTCAGGAAACGATCTTTCCTGAATTGAATCTGGTAGGTGGGTGTGCTGGGAGACGTCCCTTGCTTACTTCCTTGTGTGTTAGCTCGTAACACAGGATATAAATACCCTACTTCGAGACCATTACAAGAGGTATGTGGTCTGGCGCATATCATATATATATTTTTTTCTTTATTGCCCAAAGTTAAAAGTGAATTGGCAGATTTATTGCCAAAGGGCATTCTTTATCATTCAACCACACAATCGGACAGAAAAGTTACAGGCAGTGCAAAAGACTACACAGGTCAGTTAAGCTAAAGTTTAAAACTAACATAACGACACACCAACCACGAGGTTTGTGGTAGTTTGCTAAAACAATTTTTTTCTGCCCTATTAATTGCTTAACAAAAAGTGACCCGTTATTTCATAATTATGAAACGAATATGTTACCATCTTTCGATTTTATGCACCCGTCCCAATTATGGTCCGCATTGCGATGCCACATCACTATGGAAACCCGCTTGGCTTCCGTTCATAATGGAAGAAGCACACAAAAACTAGCCCCCGCAAACGAGATTCCAGAGCCCGATAATGCTGGAGCTGCGAACAGTAGGCCGTTCTACGTAGTACCTAGAAAATTAATCTACCTGCCATTTTAATAGGGCATACCATATTCAATGCGGGTATTAAACAGTGCATGGTCGCTGACTAATTAGGGATGTTACCCATAGATTCCATAAAGGCAATCACTGGAGTTTGGATCCTCGGTACTTTATGTCAATTCGGAACTCCGGAAATTAAGAGGGATCAAGCATCGTCTAAACAAGCATGTCATCCTTAGTATGCATTGAATTCAATAGGTAGGATCTCTGTGTAATGGTGGTGTATTACAATCTGTACTAATTTTATGAGAAGAAAGAGACAGGGTACATTTTATTGTTGTTAACAAAATTAAACCATCAGAATGTGTAAGAGAAAATTGTCCACCCTAAGCTGTCGCGGGTAAAATTTAGCAAAAATTAATTTATTGTTCTTTCGCGGTACTCGATCCTGGAATTGTTATTATTTTGTTAAGACATTATTGATCCGCAATTTCATTTTATGTAATAATAATATAATAATAATGATAATATGCGCCACTTGTCATGATCTCGAAGTAAGGATAAATAACCTTGTGTTACGAGGTACCAGACAGGAAATTAAGCCAGGGGCGTCTCCCAGCACACCCAGACCCGAGCCAATTCAGAAAAGATCATTATCTGAATTGACCCGACCGGGAAACGAACCCGGGACATCACGCAAGTCAAGGCGTAAAACCGCGCCACAGCGCACTGCGCCAACCGTGTCGTCAAATTAATAATGTGTCTCTAAATTCAAATTCATGTAGTCTACCATCATATGTTATTATTATTTTGAAGTATTTCTTTTGGTATCAGCAAAGCAAAAACTAATCCGAGTCCAAAATCATTACACAAATATTTATGAATCAAGAGGAAGCGGTGTTTGGAACAAAGGGTGAACAAGACAGGAACACAGGAAGCGGACGTGTGGCGGTTGCGCCCGCGCAGCCATGGAACAAGCCACCGAGAGTAGGGCTGTCAACTCACAGGAATAACCCTGAATATAGTATTTCTTGCTAATTTTCTACCTACAAATATTGGGACTCAAACCACTTTCATCTCATACAAAATAGGTGCACTGCACTGACATACATGGCAAGGCACATGCAGCCAACCTTTTACTGTATAAATCTTCTATTACAAGAATAAATTAATTTGACAAATCTCTAATAAGATTTCCCTACCTTTGATTTTTATAAATAGTAGTTCCTTTAAGTTCCATAGAATATGATTAAAATAATTTTTCGTTTTGATCACAAAAAGCGAAAGTATATAAAAGACTTTAACGCAGGCTGTAGTGCAAAGACCACCCACTTTATTTATTTATTATTAGTAAAATATTAGGACATACCATACATGCTATATATTGTCTTAACGCCTTTCTCCCTATGGTCGAAGGCACCTTAAGTTGTTACGTTAAAGCTCACATTTTATTAATACTCATATGGTATGTTTGATGTTTTGCAAACCCTGTGAAACTGTAGGCTGGCAACACAGGTGCGCCGTGCGCCTGACCGTCACGCCTCGAATGATTTAGCTTTGAACGTGATTCCAACGTAAACACGGGTCTATCAGACGCGTACGCATGCCGAATATTTTAAACAACGTTTAACAGGTATAATCAGATTTTAAACTCTTTTATTTCTTTTTTATTTTTTTATATTTAAAATGGGTTTGCGTTTGGCCTCAGTTTCGCCTGGTGGTAAGCGATGACGAGGCCGATGGTGGTACACGCTTACCCAGAAAATGCCTATTCACTCTGGCCTTGAAGACACCAAGGTTGTAAGTATCTTGAAACACAGACGCAGGGAGAGCGTTCCACTCCCTAGCGGTGCGTACCAGAAAAGACGAAGCAAACCGTTGGGTACGGACTGTCTGAAAGTCAACCACATGGGGGTGGAAGCCCTCCCGGCGTCTAGTGGTCCGGTGGTAGAAAGTAGACGGTGGTATCAGGTTGTGTAGTTCCTGCGTACACTCTCCAAAATACACCTTATAGAAAACCGATAGACAGGCGACTTTACGCCGATGCTCCAAACTCTGAAGTTTGGTTCCAACGAGCGCATCGTCGCCTATGAGTCTCCTAGCCCTTCGGTCCACTGAGTTCATTGCATCCAACTGGTACTTGGCAGAGCCATCCCACAGGTGGCAGCAGTACTCCATACACGACCGAACTTGTGCTTGATACAAGTGAAGCAGCTGTTCCGGTGTGAAGTATCGCCGAACCTTAAAGAGGATACCAAGTTTTTTGGCAGCGGTTTTTGCTTTCAACTCAATAGAGCTACCGAAGTTAAGGTTGGAAGAGAGTTCCATACCTAGGAGCTCGAGGTGGTTGGTTATCGGTATCGGTGCATTCAGGAAAGTAGGAGTCAGATTGAATGGACTCCGTTTGGCGAAGAACAGACAAGCCTGGGTTTTGCTGGCGTTGAACTCAACGAGGTTAGCTTCGCCCCAGTCGGACACTGCTTGTAATGTTGAATTCATCCGCTCAACCATGGCCTCTCTAAGGGACTCAATCTCAGCGACACTGACGCGGGCACTGGACATATATCTCTCTGTAACAGTGCTGTCGTCTGCGTATCCAAAGATACCTGTGCACAATTGATCATTAATGTGCAGCAGGAAAAGTGTCGCAGAAAGAACAGACCCCTGAGGTACTCCGGCATTTATAGCCAATAAGTCAGAAGAGCAGCCATCAATGACTACCCTTATTGACCGTTCACTCAGGAAGTCAGATATCCAGTCACACA
Source organism: Udea olivalis (assembly GCA_947369235.1). Taxonomy (NCBI): domain Eukaryota; kingdom Metazoa; phylum Arthropoda; class Insecta; order Lepidoptera; family Crambidae; genus Udea; species Udea olivalis. Next base: position 7,013,323 of record OX376342.1, read on the forward strand.
GTGCGGTGGGAATTCCGTATGAAGGAAGCTTGCTTTTGAGACTGTCGTGCCAAACCCTGTCAAATGCCTTCGAGATGTCGAGAGAGACAGCGAGTGCTTCGCCGTGTTACTCGATGGCTTAGCCCCACAAGTGAGTGGCATACGCAAGAAGATCACCAGTTGTTCGTTCATGGCGAAAACCGTACTGTCGATCACTGAGCAAACTGTTGTCCTCGAGGTACGCCAGGAGCTTGCTGTTTAATACACGTTTGATTGCGATTGGTCTATAACTCACGATAAAACAATGTGCAAGATTGTTTTATGAAAATTTTACTGCATGATGATTATATTTTCAAAAGTGAATTTTCAATGATTATACATTAAATAACGAACAGACCATTGATACATATAGTTAACATAACATAAAAACGAAATTCCAACAAGGATCGAAACACTGTATTAAAACACAATGTCGCTAATCCTTAAGTCAGCGCTAAGATTATCCTAACACGGTGCAAGAAATGGTAGCTGCATTCCTAATTATCGGTGGTGCTTTATTTTCCAGGTAAATTTTTCCATATCAGGTGGTAGAAATAAACGAATTTAGGTCAAAAAACGGTGAAACACTACCAAAACATATCTTCAACTTTCTCAAAGCAGATTTACATTTTACAAACATCGGCACAAGACAGAGACCTAACATATTATATACAAAGTACAAAGATAAAATCGCATATCCAAGGGGGGCTAGCTAAGAGCAACACGCCACGACCATTGCTACAATAGAAATCGTTCAAATGTATGGGGATGACATAAGCTGTCACTGGCGCTTATGTCATCCCCATACATTTGAACGATTTATGTTTACGACTCTACCCTTTTAACTTTCTTGAAAGTTTATATGAAAGAAACCGTCGAGCAAATTGTCACTTCTACCAAATTGGGTTTGATACTCAATTATTTTTATTCGTTACAGCGAAAATGAGAGATTACTAAGTAAGTTAAGTTTATAGGTAGGCAAGTCACACAAAGCCTTATTAAATTACATGTCCGGAGCCACGTGACCTGACTCACTCACAATGCACAAACATAAGGATAACCAATGTCAAGATCAAGTCGGGGACTATTTATTCAAATGCACAAAAATTTGCAAAATCACTTCTAACTTAAAATATCATCGCGGCATCGGATAAATAATACTTAGCATGCATGTTTTGACATCTTTGTAATGCTTTGAGTCCGTTGGTTGAGTGTGTGAGTGATCAACAATACAGCCACAACATGTGTGAGTACGGTTAAAGCCTAAAATTAGTTTTTTCTTTACTGAGCACTCCACGTAACCTCTCTCAACCTGGCGTGAAGTCCAGATATGTGGTTGAAAAGTAACGCAGTAACTTCTGATGATTATTTAAACAGGTTTAAAGCACCTGGGATTATAGTAAGAGATTGCTCATGTTATGAGAGAGTTCCGCTAAAAACATAAAAAATGTGGACTTCGTTTAGTAAGGCCCGTATTCTGAAACAAAATCTGTACTTGAGTATAGATCTGGGTGACGTTTTTGTATGAACTGACGTTTTCAAATCTCTACTCAAGTACAGATCGAAGCTTGAGTATGATTCTAGAATACGGGCCTAAGAGTAGTATTTAAAAAGCAAAAATCTGTTTGACTAATATTTGAAAGTACAGCCCATGCGTTGGCCTAGCTGGTTAATTCATATTTACTGTAACGTTGATTTCAAACCGGGAAAGGCGTAAGTGGGTACGTGCGAAATGACAGGACAGTTACGTAACTGAGAATCTAAGCATAGAAGCCGTATGGAGTGCGAACTATTGCACAACAATCGCCGGCGACAAGCAGATGAAGCTATGCAGAATGTTTACGTATAAGTATGTACTGTTATCATCATTCTTATATTTACCTTGATTCTTATCTCTCAGCGCATAAGAATCACATTTCTTTATGAGAATTTTGATTGCATATGATGCCTAGGTGTATGCTGCGGTTGCATTCACACCGCTGACAGTTATCCTCTGCGGTTTACGACTCTTCTAATATATGTCCGTAATATCTTCCTTATATCCCACAATGAAGCTTGCAAGTGCAAATAACTACAACACGGCTTTTAATAGCCATTAATGTGCACTAAGGGGATTGTAAAAGTGTTGAAACACTATCCTAGTTATTTTCTAGATATCAATTTAATTAATGATGAGTATAGGAATAGCTCATAACATCAGTGAAGGAGTTTTATAGGAAGGAGAAGAAACTCTGAAATTATTTTAATTAGGATCACCCCTGGAGTAGACTAATGAAAACAATTCGACACAGAAGATTTAAACATTTTCTCATTACGAGACATGACAAAATTACTACTTATTCTGTTAATTATACACTCGCAGGAATGTCAAGTCGTTATTTAGACGCAAATAAAGCCAATATGCTATTTGTACACAGTTTCCATGTAATTTTATCATAATAATACGTTAAATCAAATATAGTACATTATACGAGTATTATATTTACTGCAATATTATATGGTATATATGGCTTTTAGAACCACTACACCCACGACTTCATTTATCATGAATCTAAATGGCGCAATTCTCGGTTGGTTCTCGTTTATCTACTCATGCACAAGTGGGCTATCAACTTATCAGTTTAATGATATTCAATTTGCCAATAAGCAATTGAAAAGCTTATTAAAGGACAATTAATGTATCTGTAAGCTTGAAATAATATGAAATGTCGCAATGTGTCATCATCATACTCACAATCGATGTGATAGTGTGTGTGTGAATAGTTTTTCTAAAGCCGACATCTGACAATTAATATGTTTTGCTACTTGTTTTATTTATTACAATATGATACTTTATTTTGTTACAAATATGACGTGTTTTTAACAATATTATAATACCAGTAACATAAGGAAATAATAAACTTAAACTTATTTACCCATCCTATGTAAACCGCTACTTAAGTAAACATTTCTAAACTATAAGAAAAATGCAAGATTCTCAGTTAGTATTATACGAGTATATGGTGATTAGTTATTGCCTTATTAGTACTCATAATGTTCGTCTTGATATGACGCCTAACTGCACAACTTTAGTATATCCTGCAATACAACCTCTTAGTCTATTAACAATGCCAATAATCATCTAAAACTGAGTTAAATTGCTCTTTTGCAAGATTTCAATCGTAAACTATAAATTAAGATGTTACATCTGCAATACAGGAAACCGCATTTGATGTAAAGATGAAATACGAACCATTGTTTTCGTCTTGCGTCGTTTCGAAATCCGCCAAAGACACGTTAGAGAGGTCTTCCACATAGACCTGTGGCTGCCTGCTGAGGGAATGCCTCCCTCCGAGGGAGTGGTAGCAAGTCTCCTCATCGTCCGCTGCCTCCTCTGTCGAGGAGCCTTTGAGACATGAGTGAAAACTCCGGGAGAGGCGGCGCTCTGTACTCATCCTCACTCATGTCCTGACACTCAACACTAAAACCACAACACGTTTCTTCACAACTCACTAACACTTTTCGGCGTCACAGAATCTTAGTCTTTGACTAAACCACAATGCGATTTCTATTCCGGCTATTGTGAATCAATCCAGGCACGTCTGCACGTGTGTGCACCGTAGATAACACTGTTCATTTGTTTCACATATTCGCTTCTTATCTACTGTTATCGTTGAGGACCTTGCGATCGTTAGTTCCGAAGATATCGCACCAGTAATCTGTATACAAATAAACAGTATAGTTATCGACTAAGATCAGAGAATCTAAAGATCTTTTTGATGATTCAGACATAGGTAAAACTATGAAAAAAAACTATGTTTTATAAGCTAAAATTCAATATCAAGGATAGTAATTATGTTAAGTAACTGTAAAATCGTTAACAAGTTGTCCCAAGGAAGAAGCAGCACTTTTAAGATAGTTCTTATTAACTTTTTGGTGACTTCAACAGTTTTTTTACAGAACCGTTCATCCCTGTTCCAAGACGTGAAGTTTTTAAAATGAGTGATTGCAACATTCCATTTATAGTACCGAAACTGTGACATCCAGTAAAACACGTTTCAACGAAGCCCGGAGACGGGAACATGACAATTGCGGCAGTTCATTGCACTCCCGAAGAATGAGGCCTGCAAGACATTCGGCTAATGAATGGCAGACGAACAAAAGCCGAAGTCTTTGTAGTGGCGACGACGACACGAGCTATTCAGGTGTCCCTGTGACTTATGACTTATATGCCTGGTCGCGTTCTACATAACATTTACTGACGTGTGATCTCTTATAGGATGATGTTAAGAACAAACATTTAACATAATATAGAACGAGCTTGCTGTTCGGGTTGTCCTGTCCTGTCCTGTCCTGATTTTACTCACTTACTTATCAAATTAAAAGCGGCTCTACATTTTAAGAATGAGGTAATGTTACCTTGTGTTATTAATTAGTAACAGATAGCCTATATTTTCATTTTAAATTTTACGTTATTAGAAGTCTTGTGATTATCTGTTTCAGTAAACAGACAGTAAAAACATTCACCACACTTCAACGATTTTCTAGTTGACAAAAAACAATTTGTAATTAACTTTGCAATTAAAAACATCGTGGAACCCTGACCGCCATGTTCGATTTGCTAAGCCAATGAGTAACTTAATGGGAATCATTAGCCTTAAAAGAATCTTGATTAATTAGCTGTCGTTCTTTTTACTAGCATCAAAATCGCCAAATCGAGAACACATGTTCCAAATAAAGGTAATACTTTGTCAAAGAAACAATCGTGTGAATAAAAGGCAAAAGCGCCAACAAGAAATAATCGTGGCAAAATATACATATAAATAACAATCATAACAAGCCCGGCAGTCTACAAAGACACAATATCCTAGAAAGATGTCACGTCTAAAGAACAGACTTAATTAAGTTCCTACTGCTGTGGGAGCCCTCTTTTTGCTAGATCAGTGAAACAAACGTATAACCTAAGTCTAGGAAGAGGCTGTTACGAGAGCATTAGAATCTAATTAACGTTAGAGCAGTCTAGTCACTTAGGCGGTGTGTTGACAAAAAGAGTGAAATCCAACGAGGCATTGTTTCAGTGGAAAGTTAGTGGGAGCGAGCCCGCCGTCAATCTGCGCGGTGAAGAGAAAATTGCGGAATCAAACTTGTGAACTTTCTTAGCAATATTGTTATGTACCCATGTCAGTATTGCTCACACCATGTCAGACATTTGTTAAAGAATTAACAAGATCCTGCCATGTCTGCCTGTTGGTAAGCTAGCTAGAGCTCATCAGATCAGATTGTGGTCAGCTGTAGGTGGGACCTGCGGTTCGCTATTGTCCAGCTTGTGGAAAGTCATTTTCAGCCTTACAATGTTACAACGTGCGATTACTATCAGGTGGTCCGTATGCTAGCCTGCCACGCGAAAAATGCAAATATAAAAACGCGAATAAAAAAAATGCTATGAATAATCATAGCAAAAAATCACGTAGGAAGTTGAATTGGAGCACGTGGCGACCAGCTCGAGCCGTTGCTAGGCTCCTGCGGCGTAAACAAAAACAGTACCGACAAAGATCCGCAACACATTCCCATTGTCCGAAGGCCGGCCCAAGGCACCAGACCACCCGGAACGGCAGTAATCGCCACGATATTTTACTCCAATAATAGCAGACTCCATTTAACTGACGACGAACAATGGGAACTCTATTTAGAGCTATGGCGAACGAGACTTGTTTAAATATACTCCAATATGAAATGAAATATCCCTTGGTTATAATTGACTCGTTAGCGCAATGGGTACAATACAGTCTTGCCTTTAGTAAGCGTGGCGCCGACAACCATGTGACATTTGCGTTGGTTTTTTTCTTAGTGTTATTCAGGAATAAGTAATTAAGTTTCTTCCGGTTGCGTACAATTTAAATTCAATTGTATATAGTACAAGCAACGTTTAATTCGGGGTCTGATGATCTCGGTGGAACCTCATTCAAAGCACTTGAGCTAGTCAAATGTGTAATGTCATTAAGAACTAAAATGTAAGGAAAATCAACAAAAATAGTTTCAACCTCTTTTTTGATATTCAATAATGACATCATATCCAATATTTAGGTTTACTCTTGTATTTTTTGTAACATGTTAATTGAATGCTTGCGAATAACATGAATGCATTATCATTACCATATTTTGCAGGCTTCATTATTGCATTTCTATTTTTAAAACGGTGACGGCACTAATTTATAGTGGCGGCTTGCAAGAAATGGCGTATTTGAAACTAATATTCCAACAACAGCGATATTTCTTCAAGATAAATATGATTCTAGTACCATCATCAGGAATAGCGTGCTGGTCATTAGGCTTCAGGCACGCTAAGGCTGAAGGCCTTTGAAATATCTTGATTCTTAATCTAAAACTACTTTGTAAAGTACGTTACCTACAAGTGACTTAGTATTAGCTTTGACTGCCCGTTACGAGTGGCCTTGTGTGACATCGTGATAAGACGATAAATCACTTTCTGCCACGGTAATGTAAGAAGTACTTAATATGTACGCCATAAATAAGAAGATAAACATTCATCAATATCAGATAATATCACATGAAAACCAAAAACAATGATAGTATGTAACAAGTACCCAACCCGAACACAAGAAAACCTCTAATTCTGCTCGTTATGATTTTAAACCTGCAACCCAATAATTAGACCAGCGCTTCCAAACAATATGTCAAAGTGGTCATTCAATCAATTTATAAGATACCTTACCAAGCCTACGCATAAAGCAGTAACTGCCATATCAAGTAGAGATTATAAAATTTGTGATATGTCTCGAGAATTTTAAAAAGCAATTAGGAATGCTTGTGTTCTATGTATAATTTGCGATTTCACTAAAAGCTTTGGGTTCGGTAAACTTCGCAAGTCCAACAAAGATTTCCCACAATACACCAACAACCAATTAGATACACCACACGATCGCCGTAAGCTCAAGGTAACAATGCGCAAGTAAATCTATTTTTGAATTGTATAAAAAGAACACGTGACTGAGTTGTCCATACAAAACAGAACTGGAAATGCCGGGCGGAGGAAATAAATAACGCAAAAACTATTTCTTGCAGGAGAAATTTCTCAAGTATCAACTTGTAGGGTTTCCTCTTTCAAGTAGGTGGAAGAAGACACCTTTGTTAACCTTTGAAGTTATATAACCCTTTAGTATCATCATCATATCAGTAGATATGTAGTATTTATTATAAACCACATCAGTCAGTCAGGTATGCACGTCCAATCAAGATTGTAAATAAATGACGTCCCTTGATAGATACGAGTATATTGCTGAGTATATCGAATTAACTGACATCGATAAACAAACTGAACAAATCCATTTGAAAGGTCTTTGACAGAATTATGTGGCTGATGTAGGAAAGCAACTTCACTAAGTTCTTCAGAAACTTACATAAAGGACTTATAAAAGATATCTGCATATAAAGTAAAGCAAATAAAGTGCATCCGCTCGCGACAATCGCTGACAAGTTAACTAATGACAGGACAGGTATAAATCATGTTCATAATAGCGAGTCAACGCGAAGACGCTTGGAGGAAGCGGTCGATTTGCGACGGATACGGCCAATGGGACAAGTAGAGCGGTAGTCCGAATGCTGAGCTCATACGTTGAGGCTTGATGTCTCATCAGTAGAGCAATCCTATGATGAAAGAACTGCATACCTAAGCTTCAAAAACCTATCATTTCTCTACGCTTAAGGTTTTTTAATTTGAATGAATTTAGTATTACAGGGCCAATACAAATTAAAAGGACATCTGTGCAATATTTATATGTCATCAAACCTTCAGTTATTGTCACTTAATTGAAGGTTTGATGACCTTCTTGTTTTATTTTTTCACCATGTCTGTTGAACTGTGTATTGTTTTCTTTGTTGTGTTTGCCTCAATGTGTCATGCAAATAAATTACTTTTTACTTTACTTAACATTTTTGCATTTTAGAAGCCGACAGATAAAAAGTGATTAAGTCCCCTTGCCTTGATCAGTGATCACACTTATTTGTTATTACTGAGGTCAAATATAATACTTAATGAGGAAAATTGCATTGTTTAGCAAAGTGCACAATCTAAAGATTAAAGATACCTAACCGGATAACGGATCGACTTCAAATGTTTAAAGAATACTATCTTTAGATACGAAAGCAAGTTTGGTAAATTGCTAAAAAATTCAAAGCAATAAAGTGAAGAATGCTTGAAAAGACTCTCGAGGTCTTTGGTTTATCTCGATTTCAGAGATAGAACGTCTGTCTTCACCTAGTACACCATATTAGGCTTTTAGTCTTGGCTGCTATAGCTAGATTAGATTTGACAAAACAACCTCTTCCTGAGGCAAAAATCAGAAAAAGTGATAACAGGTTGAAGATAGTGCAAAAGAAATCAGTTACTAATCAATTCAATGCTACATAAAATAGGTGTCGTACATAAAAGACGAATATAAAAAGGCTCCAGTTCGTGTCACGATTTGTTATTGTAACTAAACCCTATACAAATTTCAATATGTTTAAATTTATATAATTTTAAAATTGGTGCGACGACAATATCCTCATTGTTATTACGATTTTAACATTGTTTATCGTTAAGGTGGGGAATGTGTCAATAAATAAATATAGATTTTCAACAATTTATCCTACTGCAGCGGTATGTATGTGTATCCAGCAAAAGATAACTATACTGTATATTCACACGAATAGCACCATCACGAAAATAGAATGACACAAAAATATACCAACACGCCTTGAAGCGAGAAACCGCAAGCACTTCACAACACTGTATCCTCAAACCAAATACTTTTTGTTCATCACACACTACATCCTTTTGAACATTGATACGTATCCACTTTCGTGCTGATGTTCATTGAGAATCGAGTACATACACAGCCCGCGTGACTGTCTCCATTGAGAGATACCGACGTACTGAGGCGCACGGCAGGAGCGCACGCGCACGCCTTCGCCCTCCATGACGAACCGTTTATTTACTATTCACAGTTTGAATTTCGAACGTGTTCCAATAATCAACATGGCGCAGATGGGCCGGCGTTACTTCACGCTACAGTGCTCACTTCTGCAGAGAAGGGGAGAGAACATCGTAAGAAAGAGTTAAGCAAATAAACAAGTGTTTGATTAGAGTTTTTAGTAGCGGCTTTAGCGGCTGTAATTTAAGCAAATCAAGATACTTGAATCGGCAGTGACGTGAATATGCAACAGATAACACGCATAATCAGGAAAGTGAAAGTGAGTGATGATCGCTCTCGTAATCGGCTGTCTCAAAATTAAGGCCCAACCGGTTTACATCGTCGATGATTTAATCGTAATGTAATCTGAGAAATTGTGAGATAAGCTTGGTGGGAGGGAAGATCGGGTGCAACAAACTCCAGAGGGTTGCTTGAAGCATCGCACTTGTGTAATTATTTTAAGCCCGCTAGTCGAGGACGGCAAACAGTGAGACGGCTTGGAATGTTGGCCGCATATTTATGTAGAACTATACAAACGATCATAAGACCCAAACACAAGCCTATATTAAACTTCATCTAAAATAACAGTGATAATGAAGCGCTCATTGAATGCTCAGTTAATTTAGCTGAAGTAAACCAATCAACCTTGCGTGTTATCGGTTTTAAAATACACGCACGCTTTATATGCATTATCGTTAGGTTTTCTATTAAGCAGGCAGGCATTTTGTCAGTTCTCACATATTAGTTAGCTCATGTAAGATCGCGAACCACCATTAGGTACATCCTAATGGTGGTTCGCGATCTTACATGATGTATTTTTCAAATCTACATAATATGCGGTATAACCAGAAATTGTATGATATTGCCAGAGACCTCTTTAAAGAAGGGTCTTGAAATGGGCAGGCGGTGCTCACAGCAGGTGAATTTAGTGAACTTATTATAAAATTTATGTATATAACGATGTAAACCATTGCGACTTACAATTTAATTAAAAAATTACAATAAACTTGTTTTTTTTTTAAAAACATTTTCGAAATGTTCTCATTAATTCTATCAGTTCACATTAGTAAAGTTAGTAAAGAGAGCCAGCCATGTTAAGAACTAGATACAAGTCGCTGTCCTTGAGAATACAGGGGCTAGTAAATTACATACCAGTTTACTACTCGTACTCATATCTCTAGTGCTACCGTACGATAAAATGTGTGAGCAATTGTTAGATTATCGCAACGGTGAAGTTATTAAAACATCAATGATAACTTGTTTGAGTCATGTGTACTTGTTGTACATGTAGATAAATGAATATACAGGCTGTTAAAAAACAGTTATATTCCATTATTTATACCATTTGCAAAATTTACTTCTAAAATATTACAGTTAGACATTCCACTCGTGAACATCAACTTCTACCAAACATTTCTTGAGTATTTTAGCTGCAGCGCTGCTGCAGCACAAAGCTGCAGCGGCACCCGCTGAGACAAAGACCTTGTTAACCCCCACATTGAGGACTGAAACTATGTAAAGAATTTTTATTTTATTTTTTCACCGTCTCTTTTAAACTGTTTCTTTGTTGTTAATGCTTTAGAGTGGGTCTTTTGGTTAATTACTTTTTACTTTTAGTACTCATCATATAGAGATTGGGAAAAATGGAGATTTAAAGCATTGGTTTTGCTTGACTATTTTTTTTTTAAGTAGCTTACTTGCTGCACCAAGTTATCAAATCACGTCTACATCGACTGAGTCATTTCTAGAGACTAATAATAATTTATCAAACCAAAACTTTAGTGATGATTTATTTGCTCCAGAAAACAACCACATTTGGGCCTTTTATCTGATGTCATCGTTTTAAATTGAATCTTTAGTAAACTAAACTCTCGTAAATAGCTAGAAAGGCAAAGATATGATGATCGTATCAAGTACATTATATTGTAATCGCAGTTGAGGTCATAACAGTAAGAGCCAGAAGCTAGATTGGCTTATCGATAATGCGTAGGATAAGCCTAGGCGTCTGTGGGCGGCTGAACTTGGCACGCCGGCTGGCAACTCTTGCGCAACCCACACAAACAACATAAAGTGTTTGGCCCTTCTATATTCAATAACGGCCGGAGTGGGTGACGACGTAGAAAACACAGCAAATAAGACTTGAGATAAACAGCATACAAAAGGGTCGGCGAAATAAACATTTACGTAATATTAGAAAGTTTCTACAGCTTTCAAAGATGAGGTAAACCTTGAAGCTGGCAAATATTATGATTGATTTTATACTAAGCAGGTTCTTGCACCTGCTACTATAAAATCAATGCAAGAACAGATGTGTTCCAAGATAGAACTTGCTCAAAATTCGAATGCAGTTTATTTTACAGCTCCGTAAAAAAAAATGTAACTGTTGACTGAAAACTCGATTTGCTTTCGGTAATTTACCTAACAAACCATTACTCATCAACGCACGTGCACAAGACAAAACTAATGTGTTGTGACTATAAATAAATAGCCCACAAAGCCACAAAATCGTACCATCAAAGCACTGTTACCGACGCAGGCGGCCAACGATTTCCAGAAACAATTGGGAACATAAAACAATTTAACGCTCGAGCTGAAACCCAAGAGTCGATTTCGTGAGCATAAGTTACGTTACAGTAATATATCAATTACCGAATCAATCAGTTTAATAGAACAGTGGATCAATAAAGCAGTTACTACCAAGGAAAGCGCAAAAAGTGGAATAAGTAACGAACTTTCGTTGGGAGAACTGTGCCAATAGAATGCGAGCGCAGTGCGTGATGCGCCCGCGCACGGCGCCCGTGGAAATGTTGCGAATAACTGCATGTGTAATTACACTTAACCGCTACAAGTGAAACTGATGCATACGATACAGGGGTTAATATGCTAAAGAACATTCATCTAATCTACGTGAAGTTTTTATACCAAATCAACGCAATTGCGCTGTATAAAATGTTAACGTTAGTCACATTTAATAGGTTATAATAAATGTCTGAGACACCGCGAACTGAGCAGTACTAGTTATTGATTTTGATTGACATTTTAGTGACCTAACTAAATAAATAACCTAACCTAAACAAATACAGAAGGTATTAGAACCCAACGTTGTAGGTGGTGAGCTGGTGAGTCTTCCGCCGTTGTCCGGGTTGATTAGATTTTTTATCGATGTTTTCCTGCACCGGAGTGTTAATCGGAAATTTAACAATAAATCCAAAGGTTCTGGCTAGATTTATAATATAATACGGACCATACGATTCACGATACGAGTTGGGATGCTTACCCCTGGGCCATGACGCTCTTTTGATGCATTTATATCGATAACCCTACGTTTGCAGAGCCTGTATGTAATTTCTCAGAAGCTGTAATTGCAAATACTAATTATTTCACCCGTTTTATGCACGAAGGAATTATTTTTATCATTTTATTTCTTTTGCACAAAGAGACAATCACAATGAAAACAATAGTTTAATTCGAGAAAGGGATTTCTTCCAGCAGACCTCTAATCTAAATGGCGCTTACAAACATAATACCATTTAGTACGATTTCAGGATTTTTAATTTGTGTCTATTCTAATGCGTAAACTTTTACAAAACAAAGATCATTCAAATCGATATGTCGCCGGCTTCGCAAAATAGTTAAAAACTGTCTTCATACTCGTAAACTGACGTAAATAATTGGTCGCAATTTGCAGAGATTGCTCGGCGGCCTTACAACTGCTCAATGGAGGAGATTAAGCACGCAGCCATCTAGCGCGTCGCCTGCGCCGCTCACGTATCCGTCCGCACGCTCTGACACACATAATATAATGCCGTCTTCTAAACAACATTAGGTGTTATGTCTGTCAAAAATATACATCATAGTTGGTATTGGTTGGTGGTATGGTCATCATAGCTTACGGACAGCTTGAGGTAAAATGTCATCGCCACCAATGAACACATGGTAGAGGTATTACCCGCGTTGCTGACCCTGTAAAGTTTAAGAGACTTTAGCAAGAAAAAATATATTATGTACCTATTATGTCCCCAGCTGACCAAGAAATAGCTAGAATATCTCTGTCCACCAGACAAGGAATAGGCCAGGGCGTCTCCCATACTTGAAGACAAGTAAATCATTACCTGACAGAATACATAAAATATACTAAATACTACTCTGTCAAGAAAGTACCGGAAAAAGATCAATAATACAATTTTTTTTTGTTATTCATTCAAATTAATTTTATCACCTTCAAAGTATACTGCTTCAGAAACGATACACTTACGCCAATGAATAATCCAATCATCAAAACATTTTTTAAACACTGTTTCCGGAATTGAGTTCAGTTCTCGCCGCGAATTCTCCTTTATGTCTTCTACCGATTGAAAACGGGTGTCACAAAGTGGTAATTTGAGTTTAGGAAAAAGGAAGAAGTCGGCTGGAGCCATATCTGGTGATAATGGTGGTTGCTCGATGGTATTTGTAGAGTGTTTGGTCAAATATTCCTTCACAATGATGGCCTTCTGCGAAGGCGCATTATCGTGGTGCAAATTCAAGAATTTTTTTCCAGAGCAAGGCAAATCTTTCATCACATCTCGACCGCTTTTGACGGCTTTGTACCACTCATAAGCACGTGTTTTTGATAAAGTCGATGCACCGTAAGCCTTCTGTAACATTTTCAGTGACCCCGAACACGAAATTCCATTGGCGATGCAAAATTTAAGACAAACTCTTTGTTTGATGTTTTTGTCCATAATGAAATTCGCAATACACACTAGATATAATATAACGAATATAAACAGCACTGTATTTAATATAAATAATAGATGCAACTCAAACTCCGCGCCAAAATGGCAAACAGCTGTGCCAATCTAACCACAACAAAAAAATCAAAAAAATTTGGAACCATAAACAAATCATCTATTCCCGATACTTTTTTGACTGGGTACTTATCTTATCGTTTTGAATCGGGGATTGAATGCTCCTTGTCGTATACGCAATTATCTAACAACTGCATATTCTGGATTTTTTCTCTTTGTTATTATATTTCATAAAGAAAAGTAGATAAATGCATGTGCTACAAAAAAAAGCATCTTCAAGGAAATCTACTGTAATATACATATATAATTATTAGAGCTAAGTGTTATAATACCACGCGCGTGAGTTGAACACTTATAATTAACTGACGCGCTAATTTAAATATGCTGAACAGTAGCAGCTAACACATAATTATGGTAATGCCTATATGCAGTTATTAAATGAAATGCGAATCTCGTACTCTCATAATAGTGGCCGTCCTGATAATATTAGTTAAGCACCAATTGTTAGAGAAGTGAAAACTTTCTCGTAGCACACGCTTATGAATTTCACGTCAGGCTTATTACAAAATTTTAATAGTAATAAAAAACTGCTGATTTTTTTATTGCAAGTAGGCAGCCTTCATGTTCATGACATCGCAGACAAGCTGCAGGAGTGCCGCCTTCCTTGGTATGGTCATGTCTCACGGAGATCGGCAAACTACGTGGGCAACAAATGTCTGGCCATGCCGCCCTCGCCAGGTACTGGTAGAAAAGGTCGACCCAAGAAGCGCTGGCTCGACGTTGTCAAGGGTGACGTGCGTGCCAACAGACTCACCACTAAGGATGCACAAGACCGCGCGAAGTGGGCCAAGAAAATAAGGAAATAAAGAAAGGCGGTCCCGGGAACCCACACACCAGTGCGAGTTCACAACCGGGTTAGACCGCACGAATGATGATGATGATGATGATTCCTGTATCCGGCCCCTGATTCTGCTAATATAGTACTAATGGAATCGTAATTGAATGACTTGATTTTGACAGTTTTCGTATGGACTAAATGTCTAAATCATGCAATTCAATTACGATTCCATTGGCTTTTCAATAGCAGAATCGGGTTCTTGGATGTTGCTAAATTACACTTATGCCCTGAATATTAAATATTAATCTTATTTCTATTATTGCCTGGTAGCACAACATTAATGTCGGTACAAACCACACTCAAAACCAAAAATACTCATGTTTTGATTAGATAGACACGACACAAAGCTTTGGTTATAGTGGCAATTGATGATGATTGTCAGATGTAATGTAACAGTTACGTTTGAGCCCAAACCGCAGCGTGATAGCGACCGAACTCTCCGAATTCGTGTCAGCACTAGTATCCGTTTTATCGCGCGCCATTTCTACTGTTTCGCAGTTTCCACATCCGGTGCAGGGCTCTCGTGTTCCACAGATAAAAGCTGGTGAAGTTCGCGAGTGTGCGTAAACAGTGTCAGCTATAAACTGTTGTTTGGACAACCGCCAGAACACGCGCCCCTTCGCAATCGGCTCAACATTATGGGTTAACTAGTCCGACAAACGATATGAGCGGTTTGCGTCACATTTCGATTGTTTATGAAGCTCGGCTTACATACAGTCTGGCAACGTACACTGATTTTACAGGGACAACTCGACCACCAACATAAATCTATTTGCTTTTGTGAGAAGGTGGAGGTCATTCCTACCAGCTAACATCGAGATTTTATGGCCTCATTTTAAGATAGTATTGTAAGAGTTGAAGTGAGCCTAGAGATATACTGGTAGTATTTGTCATATACCACCAATACTGATAATGATCTATTATCAAACTTGACACTACTATTAGAAAACGTAACATATAGGCAGTTAAACTATGCATTGTGACAGGTGTTGATGATAGCGATCACCATTTGATTTTTTTTTAAATTCACCGAAAGTTGACACATGAGATTTTAAGCGTTTATTAATTTTTGCGGTGCCTCTGTGCATTATCATCACGATAAAAAATCTTTGTTTCGCCATATTGTGTCGGAAAAAATAGAGACTGCATTGCAGTTTGGCAGTTGCACATTTATCGTGTGCACCCAACGTTGGTTGGTCCATTCAGTTTAATAGGCGTTCGAGTCCATCTGTTATCAGACCGGACACAAACCTGGAAGTTAATGAGCCAAGCAATACCGTAACAATGGTTAATGACCAATACGCACAGGTGCCGAGCGTGGTGTGCAACAATTGCTCGGCAACATGTTTTAACGACTGACTGTCTGAGCAAGGAGATCTAATGACTGGGACATCTCAACAAAACTACTTTGCATGTAACTTCATTGATGTTTATTGTAATTATAACAAAACAGCTCTATAATTCATGTTTCATATACCATTCAAAGTTACCTAAAATATGTAGCAATCTAACTCCATATTGCCACAATTCAGACTATTGGAGATGCAACTCAATAATGGGCATTCAGTTTGGATAAAGAGCGTTGTTCTGGACCTCTAGATTAGATATTAGATATTCTTTATTGCACAAATAAAACAGTTACAAAAATAAAGTTTGAATAACTTATTAGTACAATTCAGGTTAGAATAAAGGTTTCCTCGCTACTACACTCCATGACTACTAGAGTCAAAAACCATTTAAAAGAATTCTTTCTTTCAACAAAACTTATAGCTTGACTAGGAGCGACATTGCAAAGTTCAGGATATACAAAAATAGACAACGCCGTTCGTCCTTGAAATTATCACCTGTTAAATATTTATACAGCCTGCGTGTATAAGTAAAACCACGTAAGTCACTGATAAACTTACCAAAACTGGCAACATTTTACTACACTTGGTTAGCCACTAGCATGTGGTATAAGTTAAACTATCGGGCTTGCTAGATTTCTGTTCACAAAGCCAACCGCTAGCGCACGGGTGTTGTAAATTAGGAGCTACTACGTTTTCTCCGTAACACTAGTTATGTGGATCAAGAGGTCAGGTCCGACTATAAAGCGCCGCAACGACACTAGCCGTAATTGACTTGACGACTGACCCGATGATGATATGATACGGCACTAGTCATGGGATTTTTTTTTCATACTACTACTAAACTTCACCATAATGATATGGTTTCGGCGCACGCATAATAAGAGGAAACTAGAGTGTTGATGGAAGTTTAAGATTACACGAAGTAATCAAATAAAAATCTACTTGTATTTCTAAAGAATGAAGTAAGCAATTATTTTAATAACAGCAAGAATTAAGAGTACTTTGTTAAAATAAAAACAGAAAGTGACTAAATTATGTAACGAGACTTATGCAACATTTTAAAATCTCAAAACGGTGCAGTCCGACCATTTTAGAGTTGTTTTTAGTTTCTAAATAGACTAGAATATCGATCGATAGGGCTGAATCGTGATTCAGCTATCGGGCACTTAAACGAAATTAGTTTAAGACATTGCACGATTTCTTGCCACAAATGTTTCCTACTTGCACAATGCACTGACCCTTTGTTTACGTTTACCGAGTTTATTACCATGTGTATTAATGAGGCAAAATGTTTAGTTTCACCACGAGTTTTAACGATGTTGCGAATAACACCTTGACATGTTAAAATCACACTTTCGAGGTAATTTAAACTTACTTAACATTAAAATGCGCTTGCAAGTTGATAGATGCCATTGGAAAGTGGATATAAACCGCTTACACTTTCCCCCGTCGAGTGCAGCGTGAATATAGCTAAGGGCAATATCAATATTGCGCCGTGATGGCTATCGTAAATCTATTAGATTCGTCCTTATTCTGGATTTTATACCGGTACAGTACGACATTTTATCGAGAGCGAACTATAAAGGAGAAGAGAGACACATCTATTGTCTATTGTATTCACTTATTGAATCCCACGCATACAGTTAATTTATAATCACCTTCCTTATTGACTTATTGTGACTATTACCTATCACATCATTATAATTTTTTCTAATCATTATATTATGTCATTCATGAAGTTGCTTTGTCAAGCTTATCTACTAAACCATTCCTTAAAATTATGATATTTCTATTCAGCAGAGAATCAATAAATTATAGTAACAAATGTCTTATGGCATAAATTTTCCACATATTTACCCCTAGCTAATTATTACACATTTATGTATGTTAGCAAGCATACGATATTGCGCTCCGAGAATAGGTACGCTAGTAAACCGTGACTGCACGCCAATATCCGGTATAGGAACCGGAACTGAGGGGAATGACCGAGTACGTTAGTCAGCGATGACAGCTCTGCAAACATTGTCACCTGGAACAGGGACACCGCGGGAACGCCCGCGGAATGAAAACGATAGTTTAAGAAACATATTGTTGCCTATTTCCGAGTTATTCGTGGTTGAAAAGCTAATCAATTATACGTTGTTCGATTTCCCTTACTTCTTTTAATCAGATTTCCTTTTACATAGCAGGCCCACAAACCTGCTTTAAGCTTTTTTAAACGTCGACTTTCATGAACACAATAACAATGAATACTTATTCACCTCTTTGGACAAGTAATCAAGACCACATATGCTCGACTATACAAGCCACCTGACGAACATATTAAGTTTCACAGGATGTTAAACATAGCAACCTGAAAGCCTTGTCTAAAGTATTTTATTACTACTAAAGTAAGTGACTCCTAAAATTTCTTTGTAAAGTAATCTGGCTTTATACACTTACGTTCAAAGTAGTATAAACGTTGGAAACTATGTAAATACATTAAAAACAATGTATCGCAATTCGAATAGTTTACACGATTACAAGAGTGTCTGCTCAGCAGCGAGACACGGTGTATGAATGACATACCTCAGTCTCGATTACCACTTTAAATAACAAGGAAATTAAGTAGGTACTTATGGGTAGGTACATAAAATATCCTCCAAAAAATAACCAATCGTCTGTCAATACTCTCTTGAAAGCAAAGACATCTTGAGATCAAAACAAGGCTCTTGAGCCAAGTAAAGCTTTAACCGCGATCTGCTGAGTTACGTTTATCACGCCTAATGTTCCCTAAAAATCCCGGAATATCCTGACGACGCGTGTTCTCACGGCCGTTATCGCCTTCGTTCTAGGGAATTCGGCTATGACGATAACCATACACTTATCTTATGACCGCGATTTGTAAGAGCCTTGTAAATATAGTTAGGGGGACAACGAACCGCCGCTAGATTTACGCTTTGATGAAATTTTTATTTGATACAGCACCAGAGTGATGTTTTCATAACCAGGAATTTGCTTATAAAAGCTTTGCCTAATCTGTTTATAGGAGGACGTCGCAGGTAGAATCCCATTCGCAAATCAAAAGCGTGAAACGGCGATTAAAATTCCAGCGAAGAAAGGCGATTCAACAAATTCTTATAAATTCACGGTGTGATGTGCAGCTACGAGACGTGGCTGGCTTGACAAACGAGAGCTCCCCGACCTATTATGAACAGTTTACCAGCATGCACTGTAAACAATTTAATATTCTCCTGATGTTCGCAAGAGTTTTGCAACTGCATGACAACACATGTTTCATTTGCTACGCCTGCAATCACCTAAAATACGGCTTATCATTGAGTAAGGTACGATTGATTCTGAGTAATATTAGTCAAACCGGTAACGGTGTTTCAGTATAGGATATCAGCTCCATTAGTGCACTTAATAGCCGGAAGATACGTGCATATTCATCTTCATGTTGACGTATGATTTAAAAGCAATCTTTGTCATCCTTAATTTCTACGTTTATATACTTCATTAACTGCACTTGAGCATTTCACAGTCAAGTGCAGCAATGTCGACGTAGTTACATAAAAACAAAAAGTGATTGTTTCAAGTAGATAGAACAAAACCGGGTAAGCAGGTCCCATTGTCAGGATGGTCAGAAGGGAATAGGATAACATTGCATTGTGGCGCAGGTAGCGGGATGCGGGCATGTCGGGCCGGCCTGCAAGATGCCATAACATGTGCCATCGTGATTTAAGAACAGCCACCCGGCGCGGCAGATGCTTCTCTACGTATAACATTCGTAATCTGATATGGAGGATTTATCTCGCAGCTGACTTATAAAATAATAATAAGCTCTTACATGCTGATAAGCAACATGAGTTGAAGGTACAAGCTTTTTCTTTTTTTAATTGAATATGGACAGTGAGTTAGAATCTTAGTTTAAATTCGCAATAGAAATCGAAGTGCTATTTTTATCACCTCGTCGAAAACAGACTAAAAACGTGGAGTTGCTGACGAAAGTCGCGGTCAGCTGCTAGATAATCATAATTCTGTCGTGATTATATGATCGTGTATTCTCGCACGACGAAACCGAAAGTTTGTGATATTTTTTGCCTGAGCATTCATAAAAATGTATCAGCGAACATGACGAGCATTGTTACAATGTCATTGAATAGGCTCTAAACTCGTTCGTGTGTATCTAAATACTCTTTTCATTGATAGCAACCGAACCGCGAAGTGCTGGTATCTCAGTCACGCTGACAAATAACATCAGATTATCTAAGAATATTTCTATGACTGTGGGGACATTGACATTTTCAGTAGCAACATTTGTTGAACTTGAATCTAGAAAGTATTCTTTAATCTTGTAATTTTTTCAATTGATCAGATATTCAAAAATAATATTATGGCATGTATGGAATGAAGCAGTATTCAATTTCACATGTCAAATCATGTCAATTCTTTTTTTTAATTATAGATGTAAATTTTTGAGAACGAGAGCGTTGCTAAAGGAGAAGAAGATTCCCTATCTTTACAGAACTATGACAGGATTGTTTATAATCACTACCATATTTAGGTGCAGTAGTGTTTGTAATGAAATGAGAGTAGGTAAATAATTAGGAATCTCATCGGGCGAGTGATCCTCGCCAGTGACACACTGAGCGAAGTCTATATTTAGGTTCCCTTCCTCGGCAAACCAGCGACGTGTGATACGAATGTTAGGGCCACTGAAGCCAATCAATGGCTATTATAATTGATTATTACGGCACACTGCTCCACAGGGCCACTGTCAACGCACCGACCTCACAAAACTTGACATTCAAACGAAACCATAAACACAATTCGAAAGTTCACCCCAAAGTTCAGGCTTACGTCTGAGCTTTCGTAGCCTTTATGTTACTTGCGAAAACTTGTTTACGGACTTACAGACCTTTTCAATAACTTAATTTTGCGCATGATATACACAAGTAAATATAAAGGTTTGCAGATACCTTAAATGTATATTGATAAAATCACACCATACACTCAAAGAGAAACAGGCACTGAACCGAGCACGATTAACACTTGACAGAGCATTATATTTCACGAAACAAGCACAATGTGTGTTCAGGGTCTAAGCGGGGCACAGCGCGGAGTTCCTGTGCATTGTAGTTCTGACATGACAACACTATAAACATATGCACGTTCGTATCGAGAACACCACATCCAAGCGATAATTTTCGTTTTGTACTTATTACCACCAGGTGATTTTTACGATACAACAACACTGGGTACCCTAGATACCGATTTCGAAGCCAGCGCTGACATGCGACGAGCGCGCGACGCGGGTTGTCGACGACTAGGGCTGTTTACCAACGCGCCGCGGCACCACGGCCGGCACGGTGCACCCACCATGAACGACGCTTACAAAACCTACGAGCGATAAGGAATTATCATATCGCGCCAGGACGATGAATTCCGAGGGGCTATCGCCGTGCCCGACTCTAATTTACATGCAAGCGTGTTTTATTGTAATGATATTAAAGTAGTTAGAAATGTTTTCGTTTATTGTAGCATGTTGTTAAAACAGTAGACAGGTTTGGTGGTATTTTTATGAGATTATTTTAATGATATACCTACACTTTGGAGGTGAATGAAATCGTCTTAATGCTGGGCAAAGGTCTTAAGGGTGCGTTTCCACCAGAAATGTGCGAGGTTGCGTTGCGAGGAATGTGTGTGTTAAGAACCAATAGAATTGATTAATTCACCTAGCTTAGCGATTCTATTGGTTCATAACAAATACAGTCCTCGAATCCATCTCTGATCGAAATGCACCCTAATTGTCGCATATATCAGCTTAATCACCGCGTTTACCAAATGCGATTTGGTAATCTCAAACCGAGATGAATGTTATTTTCTTCTTCTGTACTTTTACTTTAATTTAACTGAATTTAAAATTTTCATTTTTTTGCTAGCCTCTTTCGAAAAGAATGCATTGTACTGTTCATTGCGTATCAACGAATTTTCTCCCAACTCGCGTGTTACGGCAATAACGCATGAATGATTGAATCTCAGTTGTACAAACTGACACCAATGCGATAAACAAATTGAGGACACGCATGCATTTACGAGAACGATAATTCGTCGGCATAGTTCCGTTTTACAGTAACCAGTATAATAACCTGTGGTTTTACTCAGAACGTAATGCGAACAGGCAGCCACCGCATTGGCATTGTAATGACTGTATTTTGTACGAACTTCGAACAGTAGCTGGATGATCCCACTGTTATAGTGTCGAACATGATAGCCTCGCATTACAGACGAAAGTGAGTCCTACTTTCGTCTGTCTATCTAAATTATATGATCACAAAATTTCAACGAGGCCCTATTTTTTTCAGCACAATTAAGACGCGGACAGTAGGAACTATGTTTTCATTCATCAACGAAAGCAGCAGCTTTATTTTAGCCATATAATATGTATGAAAAAGGCTATTTAGTAAAGTTGTGTAATAAAAACGCCGCTCCGAAGCAATTCGTCGCTTTGATTTCTTAAATTTTCATGGGCATTACTTCAATAAATTACGAAGCTTATGCAATTTTTAGCTTCTTAGCTTCTTCAATAGCAACTGTTAGAGAATAAACAAGGCTGCTATTGGTTTTCTTTTGCAACAAAAAGAAATAAGTTGAAATGTGTTTTGAACTTTACTTGCACGGAAATATGATAATTTGTAACATGTGTAACATATTTTGCTCTACATGGTCAACCCTTACGATCGAGGAGTGAAACAACGAGCAACACCACCTATTGATGCAAAGGGAGACGTTAAGAAAGCGCCTAATTGTTTATACACGGTGATTTATCGCAGCAAACGCCGGAACAAATGTATAAACATTGCTTTCCTCGGCTATAATTAACATATATCTAAACAATGGAGAAACTGGGCGCCGACAGCCGCCATATTACAAAAGGAAGATGGAACTGGTGGGCCTAAAGGCCGGTATTCACTTTGCTTAGTGCGAGTGCAGGTGACTAGTAGGAGCGATGGATTAGTGCAGGTGTGTAGAGCAAGTAGTGTCCAATTCTTTTTAGTGGATGTGTTTAGTTGCTGTGTTTAGTTTATCTCGGACACCATTAATTTTGTACCTAAGGTCTTGACAATTTAAAAGACATGCATCTTTACATACTCCTGCACACTTATGGTGAATCTTCCGTCTACTTTGCCATTTTACGCAAGTTTTGCCAAACGCTACACACTAAACACTAGCACCTGCTGTCCAGACGTGTTTAGTGGCAGGCACGTGGCGAGTAAGGGGAATGACAGGCGCGCGGGACGAGGCTACTCGCAAAAAAATAGAACACGCTTCTAATCGCTTTACTACGCCGGTTACTAACCACTTGCACTAATCTATCGGTGTCCACACGTGTTTTCTTCTAACACTAAGCACCTGCACTAATCACCTGCACTAACTACTTAGCAAAGTGAATACCGGCCTTTACCCACTGAGTCACGGGGCGGTGCCGGCTAGTACGTGGGCATTAAGTTAAAAATGTACCAAGATATGAAGTAAAATACATCTGTAACTCAAATTTACGTTCAGCAGATGTTAGGATGAACTGTAACATTCTTGGACACAAGGTTCTTTGTATTAAGATATTATTGAAAGTAAACGCCTACAAGATGCTATTTCCGAATTTACTTTTATTCATCGCGTGCTAAATCCCGAAAATATGTCAATGTTTCAGTCTCAATAGATTTTAATTACAATACACAGGGAGCATTGACACATTTCGGGAGCATAAACTGAAAAAAGGGTAATTCGTTCAGAAGCAGGCTTATGTCTATGTATGCTTCATCATTAACATCTTTCTATTTTTGAATTTTATGTTTGTAAAATTTAGTGGTTAAATAATATCTATGTGCATTAAACAAACGAATTAGAGTTATTTTGTGAACACCATATTTAATTGCGTGAAATTATTAACAATACATTTGCATGAATTTAAAAAAAATATTCGCACAAATAAACAGAATATGAGAATTTCGAATTTTAAATAAGGTCTTTTTAATAATTTTCAAACTTTTAAGTTTTTCTGTAAGTGTGTTTTCAAGTATATCTATAAGTGTTCCGTATCGTAATCAATTAGTGTTCCCGCAGTGGTCGGCAATGCAGATGTGCCGCTCCACGCGTCGGTCCGCGCTTTTCCGCTGAGGACCTCTGCGCACCCAGAGTACCTGTCGCATTTGGCAAATGACTGCGTTTACATTTGCAGAGGCAGGAGGAAAAAGACCTGCATATTATGAAGTACTTTAAGAGGACACATCACAGGCGAGCAGCGTTGCCACCAGCGTACATTTTACACATTTTACGTACCTTTTTAGCCTCCCATGTGCGAATGTGTAATTTTACCATTTTACGTACTTTTTGAAAAATTTCAGAATATCTCAAAAATATTTCAAATTCTCAAAAAAATTATAAAAGTATACAAGAAATCGTTTGTTGAAGAGTGACTTGAAAGTTTTTTTAAACTGTTTTTTTTTTAAAATGCCCTAATTAGTAAAATAGGTAAGTTTTCGCAAGCCTAAAACCCATAAAGTAGCACTTCTTTTGGCGAGAGAAGCTTTATGGGTGATTTTAGTTTAAAAAAAAAAACTGTAACCTATTTTCCCCAAAATGTACCTTTTTAGCGCTGGTTGTGTACTTTTTGGAGATCAGTTGCGGCAACACTGCAGGCGAGAGAATTGAAAAATCTATTGCTGTCTTTTGCAAACCTCGAGCCGCCCGCAGAGTGCAATAGAGACAGCTGCAAATCGGACCAAAATTACCTATTTTTTTACACAAAATCGACGCTTCGTAGTCCCCTGATTTCTTTACAAAAACTTGACCGATTGAATTACTTTTTTTGGAAAAAAAATAGGAAAAGGCTTTGAACGTGTTCCTATGTTTTCTTTTTTTGATATAATCTAATCAAATTAATATTATCGATGTTTGAACACAGCGAAAAATCTGACCATTTTTTTAGATTTTCGAAGGGTTACTTATGATAATTCGTTTATAAAAAAAGGAAAAATGATACCTATACTAGCAATATCCAGGGAGGAAACAGGGGACTACGTTTGTATGGAAAAACGGCGCTTCTTAATGCACGAAGTACATTGCTAGCTTGGATGGACAGTGGTGGAATAAAAAAATCAGTTATTTCACTTCTTTTTACACAGCGTGGGTGGCGAGCAAGCATGCTGATGCATGTGCATCATGTGATAAGCTGTTATCACATGGACTAAAGCAACATTGAAGAATCATTCATATAAAAAATCTTCGAAATTGGTTTAGCAGTTTAAGCGTGATAAGCGATAATGTAAAAAAAAACAGATTTGGCCCACTTAGCACCGTCATCAGATCTCCGGCTTCATCATTCGAGTAAGCCGGAGTTATCACACATTTAAAGTTTGAGAATAGGTTGAAGTCGTTTTGGCCCCAATGCCTTATAATCATTCGCTTTACCAGATGAGACTGTTCGAATCGACGCCAAGAGTTACTTTCACACTTTTAAATAATACTAATAATAATAATAATTTCTTTATTGATACAGTTAACAGATTTCACAGAAACAATTATAGCGTTAACAACTGCATTAGTCAAAGACTGTGTCGCAATTGTTAGCGCCCACCTTAAACAGGTCGGCATTTCAGATGGGTTGACATAAACAGATTGTTCAAAAGAAACATGCAAAAATACAAATAGTCATGGGAGAAAAACATCACTCATGAATTGGAGATACAAGTGAGCGTGCGTGTGTGTGTGCGTGTGTGTGTGTGTGCGTGTGTGTGTGTGGGTTTGTGTTTGTGTATGGGTGTGTGTGTGTGTATGTGTGTTAGGGGAGTGATGTGAGTGAAAAGAAAACCTACTGTTTTGATGCGTAGGTTGGGATAAAAATGAATGTGTTACAAGGTAGTAATAATTTAACACTTAATTATTTCATCAATGATTCAACAGCATCATAATCAAGACTAAAAAGCCATTCAATCAAGACAGCCTTGCACTTAAATTTAGAAAGAGGATAGATGTTTATTAATCTATTAACCTTATTGTAAAGCATGGGACCTATATAATCAAAATGGTGTTTCACCAGTACAAGTCTACAACTCACGGTTCTGCAAACAATATCTTTTCGACGTTTTTTCGATATAAGTTTTTATTGCTAATCGATATAACTTG
The DNA here is from genome assembly GCA_947369235.1 of Udea olivalis. Taxonomy (NCBI): domain Eukaryota; kingdom Metazoa; phylum Arthropoda; class Insecta; order Lepidoptera; family Crambidae; genus Udea; species Udea olivalis. The sequence goes on from OX376342.1 coordinate 7,039,496, forward strand.
TGGACATAACTTTAGTTACTGCAGTAATCATCCATGTGCTCTCTTAAATGCACCTACAACACACATCTATAATAAGTAATTGCTTCATCAGTTATTTAACTATCGCAACGTTTGCTCTGATGCTCGTAACATTTATAATACAGATGATATAACCGCAGCAATAAATCGATCGTCACAACATCTTGTGATCTATTAACCAATGATTTCAATACGAGTAACTTACGAGAAACAATAGGTGTTTAATGAGATCATAACACGACCAGACAAACTTAAATTATTTCCATACGAATTTAAAACTTGTGGTTTCGTCCTCTTATAAACTGATAAAGTGACAAAATGTATTTGAAACATTTTCCTCGAAAAGGGTGTTCTGGTTTGAGTTTTCTCTTTCATTACGGTAACCAGAAACAACGATGGTAAAACAAACTTCCAGTACGTCTACCACTGCCACTTTAAGTTTACGTTATCGTTCGCGTAAAAAAATGTATTGGGATTTGACATGACATGATATGAGAATGTCAAATACCAATACAATTTTTTACGCGAACGATACCGTATATTTAAAGTGGTAACTCGTGGTAGACGTTCAGTATGTCTACCATGAGTTTCTGTCACGTAAACGGCGATCGTTGCGTTTAGAAAGTATGCCATTTTTGGTTCCATTTTGAATCACTAGGGGCGCTGTTCCGGCTTTCCATACAAAAACGTCAACGCGTTTTACGCGGACGCTAAGCGGCTGTCATTGGTGTAAACTCATTTAAGAACTACAGATCTCATACTAATATCTGTTAACGAACATGACTTGGTGTTACAGCAAACAGTTTTTACCAAAATCTTAATCTTCCAATTAAAATAAATGGCAATAAAATAACCTTATTACTCAATATCAACATTTACGGTATTGAGACACCCCAGAGAGTAATGCAATACTCGTGTTGGGGTTAACTCGCTCGCCTATTTTTAAACAGTTTTACATTGAGTACAATAGTGACATTATTAGTACAAAGCCAGCCGGTATTACTATGTATGTATGCGTGTGGGTGTGTGTGAGTGTGTGTGTGTGTGTGTGTGTGTGAGAGAGTGTGTGTGTGTGTGTGTTTGTGTGTGTATGTGTGTGAATGTGTGTCAATTTAAGTTATTCTTGCCAAAAGGTTTTCTGTTGTTTCTTAATCTAATGTGTTATTAAGCCAGTCCACTAAGTGTCTTTTATATTCGTAAGTTCTTCTGCCATATATGTTTAATTTAATGTCCAATTACACTGCGTCTTATTATTTTTGTAACAACTTACGACTGATTTAACTCGTGCTGCATTTCTTTAATTCTTACATCACATGATAACGTTAATACTCGTATCATTCAACTGCTCCTACGTGTAGAGTTAATACAAAGCAGAAACGGATCCGAGCCAAACGCGTCGAAATGAAAATAACTTTGTAAACAAACTGGACGAGCCGGCAGTCTAGGGTTGGCCTGACGATATAAAATGGATTTAAAATAAATTGAGAATTTTACGAACCTCCTTTATATCACAAAGTTTCAACTTTCCCTTGCCTAAACGTTGTTTATGAGGCAAATGCTAATGTCGCACACTCAGAGTTTTATATGTACGTTAGTAGCGTGCTTGCCCATGGTTTAACTATTTAAAAAAAATAATTTACGTTTAACAAGTTTACTGCATTAGAAACCAGATTATAAGTATTGCTTAGAATTGTAACTAAAACTATGACAAAAGGGAATACCTTTTAAAGAGCTTGTACAGAGGCATCCTCGTCAATTCTTAAATAGGGGCGGCACCTTATGCTGCTGACACCGACATAAGACACTTGTAATGGTTTTGCAAAGGTTGATGTGAATGCGTCTATACTTAACTACATTATCTAACGCCCAATATCAACCATTGGCGCTTTATGACCAGTGCGTCATCGAGTCAGCCATAATGCACAACTATACATGACCATCCAAACATGTCTCAAATATAGTCAACCCTAATCTGCCCGCGTTAAATGTGTGAGCGGACGCATCGTAACGGTGCAGCGCGGCATCCGGTCACCGGCGCCGGCGCACGCAAAAGTATCAAATTAATAAAGCCCTTCACAGAACATCGACGAGACAAACCCGATGCTGCAGCGGATGTGGCCATTGCTCGCCAGCGGTCTTAATACTGATCAATATGACTAGTTTTAGCTCGGATCTGTACTGCTACTATTACTGATGTGTGCTCTTATTTACTGTTATTCATTGGCAGACGACACGATTGGCGTAGTGCGCTGTAGCACGGTTTCTTGCCTTGACTTACATAGTGTCCGGTAGAGTCAATTCAGGAAACGATCTTTTCCAAATTGGCTCGGGTCTGGGTGTGCTGAGAGACTCCCCTGGCTCAATTCCTTGTCTGGTACCTCGGGTTATTTATCTCTACTTCGTGACCATGACAAGTTGTGTGTGGTCTAGCGCATATTTATATTTATTGTAATAATATATTATACCTACATAATTGGGGGGCTAAATCAAAGGCAGCTAGCTAAACGCCATCCAACTGTATGGACTTTTGCTGCCTTAGATGTCTCATATAAGATTATTTTTTCTTTCAATTTATGGGAACAACAAATGGATTTAATTCACATGCATTCTCTACCTGTCTACCACATGGCTCGACAAATAAATAACAGGAAAATATGTGACAAAATCAGACACTTATATTTATTTATTTATTATATGCTGATGTTAGTTTGCTTACACTATTGTATTGCAAGGACTTAAAACAGAGAGAGAGATACTACTATCATTTATTAAGTTCGTTGTGTGCATATTAACAATTTTACATTCACCTTTATCACACCAGCGATTCAACTTTCATTTCGATCCGCTCAGGCTATATGCGCACTTACCGTTGTTTTCAGATAAAATCAAGTCGTTTTATAAACGAACCCGCGCGTAACGTTACCCGAATCTCGCAATCGCCTTACCGGAAGTAACAGAGCAAAACAGCGGAAAACAGCGCGTTAAGATAGCCATCTTGATGGAATGGTGAAGAAATTAGTCGGAGTCTTAAATTCACAATAACTCAATTTGCAATGAAAGCGAGTGAGGTGCGTTTATGGAGTATAAATTCTTAGTTATATTTTAGCCTGTGAGTAAAAGTAAATCAAAACTTTATGCATGTAAACACTTAGGACAAGCTCATTCCAAAATGATCAATGCTAATACAAATCAGATAGTAATACCATGTCAGATAATGTGACTCTACAGGACCTCTGTCCGGTTGTTGATTCTACAGACTCCGGCAAGAAACTTGATAGGTAGTTACTCTTTTCAACGTTAATTAAAATCACGGGGTATATTCGAGACTTTTTGCGGCGGGAAATTATGTAGTAGCAGATTATACCTATGATAATACATAATCATATTATTAATAGTTTGACAATTTTACGACAGAAGACAGCCTAAGTAGGAGTTCACATGTGTGAATATTTTACAAAAGCAACACGTGTGCACAAGAAGTCTTTCTTTTTTACCAATTGCAAAGAGAAAGATGATCAATTTCCTTGTTCGTTTCATATTGTGTATGTTTAACGATATTTTCACCAATTAACGATGATGAACCTTTTTCTTTTAATGTAAATAAAGCTAACTTATCAAGTCCAAGTAATATTAGTAAAAATAAAAGAATGACCTGCTGAGGTACAGAACGGATATCAATTAATTAAATTAACCAATAAAAATAATATTTGTGTATCAGGTTTTAGGTTTACGAAATATTGTAAAAATTGAAGTAAGTTAAAACAGCGATAATTTTCGAAGCACAAAGTATTAAAATTCTGAATCACCTATAACGTATATAAGTACGTAAGGGCATAAAATAGCAATTTTGATGTAGTTTTTTTATTTTAACTCAAAACTTACCAAACCGGGTGGTTGAAGTAACAATGCAGAGCATAAACAGGTCATCAGCAGTACTTACCTGAAACAAAACAAATGAAACTCGTTATTGATTGGCTCAATATGCACATTGTATTCGCAGACAGCCCAAAAAGGCTGGCTTTGAGAGAACGGTATGGTACGGGTCTACCGTCGCCTGCAATATTGTACAGTCACCCACTAGCCAACTGCCAGCATTATCTGAGCCCTTATTGCCACGAACTCACGCACTACGCTCGGACGGCACAAAGTCTGCTAGAAGTTCGATTGACTGTGCAGTAAGTGATGTGACTCATTCGCTAATGAGAGCCGCTGAATCATTGTTTTCATCAGCCTTGTGGAAACGCCTGTGCTCTAATCATTCAATACCGTAGACGTGCTAAGGTCATAAGAATAATGGATAGTAGGTAAACGTACAAGCTTATCTAATGGATGTTTGTAACCAACTTTTAGACAGTCTTTTGATGTTAATTAGATGAGAATGATGAGATAAAAGTGGTTCCATTCATATACAGATTGAATTATGAATTTAAAGATGAAGAACGGATCTCCTTTCACAATTTTCTGTGCAATGGATTTTATGAAAATCTAATTATTCATTATTGTTGCCTTTAGCACAAAAAAAGCCGATTTTCTTCAGTGTTTGTTCCTAATTATCATGCTTACTAAAAGCGATGTTACTGTGTTTACTCATCGAGGATTAAGGAATGTTTGTAGTCAAACGACTACCAAAGAACAGGCGCAATAGTCTCCTTCTGAGAGCAACGTAGAGCAAAAACTATGGGAATTCAGTAATGATCGTCTACCGAGCGTAACTACTTTTTTAAAAAACACGCTCTCTCTTCCACATCTAGAATTGGTGCAAGTTTCTATGGCTTGGATAACTCACTGAAAGTGGCCAAGTTACACTTATCCTAAGAACTAGGTTTGTGCCAGTTTTGTTGGCAGCGAGGATGTGAGCACGGAGCAGTGTCAATTTCATAATTATCGGCTGTGTGGCTGGTTGACTCTCGCCAAATAGCATAATTTTGCTATTCAATGGAAATGAATTATTTGTAGATGGTTGCGGTCAATGACTGGGCCATAAATAGGGTTGGACGAACGAGCAGTGGTAGTAGCGCCGCTGGTTGACAATAAACCGGCCGCTGATTTAATTCCTGTGCAATGTTGATGAAACAGGAATTCGGATAGGAGTACCTTAGTTGTTTTGAAGATAACCAAGCTTTTGCAGGGGCATCGTTGTCGTTGTAGATAAATCACTAATCCATTTAAAGTTGATACTGAGCTTTTTCTATGTTGATTCTAGATTTTATGCTAACCAGTGAAGATAGACAAGAACAGTTATAAATCTATCCAGCATGTGACCTAAAAGACACAGAGTAATTTGACGTCACACTTCTCAGAAGACGGATGCTTAATTTGGCGCATTCAGCGACAAAGACAGAAGCTTATTGGCCGTGACATGACACGCTTCGTAACTTTTTGCGGCCGCGCTTAACCTGAACTGACGTTTGTCGCTGAACAGTTATGGACAAAGAGATATTTCTGGATGAAACTTTATCCTAGCGAGAAACAATTTACGTCATCCAAATAAATCGAAAGAAACCAGAATTATGAACAAGCTCCTTGTTAACATCATTTCAAACAAAATTTCTTATGATTATTTGGCATCGACGGATTATTCGTGAATTTTTAATATTCAAGAAAATTTTACATCGCTGTAGAAATCTTTCATCTTGATCCTAGACCTACATGTACATATAAAATTGTATAATCATGAGATAAGGCCATAGTAATTTCAGGAATTAGTAGAATGACAAAAGAAAAAGAAAATAAATTAAGCAAAACTGTCGCAAAAACAACTGAAACACAAGGGCACTTGCGCTGTAGGTTGGCATTTAGCATTTTAATTAGGTGCTTGACTTTACTAGCTACATTTCCAAGCCAGGCAATGTGATAAGGGAAACGAAATGCCAACCTTGCGATAAATATTTACAGAAAAATGTAACACAGGCAAGTACACCTAACCACAGACGCGAAACAAGCAGTTGGGAAATGACCTTTATTTCCATTAATATTACAATTGTAGCGGTAAAAGTAGTAATGATGTGATGGATTGACCTTACAGGGATTTTACTTTTATGTTTGGTTGCTTGTAGGTACTATTTTGAACGTTACAAAATCCGACTGATGGTTGGTTACAAAATGAATTCACGCACTGTAAATAAACACCGCACTTACTAAATATGAACTGGATATCATAACACATTACGAGTACGTCATCATGACTTATTAAATAGCTCTTCGACAATTATACCATATTATACTTTGAGTGGAATTAATCTACTTTTGAAATAATGTGGTTAACCAGTAGATAGGCAGTAGGAAGGCAACCAACTACAATGCGCAGTGCGACGAAAATTGTTACGCATTTTCCGGTGCGCCGTAAAAATTGTACAGTTTTGGCGCATTTTAGGTAATACGCATTTTTCAGTGCAATTTGTATGGTTTTGATGCTATTTACGTAATATCTACGCATTTTCTCGTCCAATTTATACGGTTCTATTCAGAGTATCTAGCTTGGCCTGTTTTAATCTGCCATATTGTGATTATTTGTGATAGAATCATTTTATTGCACCTTCTGAAGCGAAGAGTCAAGTCTATTACAAATCGTCACCCATCCGGGTACTGCCTGCGCCAAGGTTTGGTCACTTACTAATGACCGACAGCTGTAGATTAAACCATAGATAATGTAATACTCAGAAGTAAACATAAGTCTAATAAATAGCACATGTATTGCACTCTGTGTGGTTGTGGCGATTACTTAGAACCACTGACTATTAAATATAGAGTTGTAAAGTACTCGAGTCTTTGAGTCCTATAATTTTGAGCTCAGCTGACAAATTGCGCGACTCGTCTCATGACAATAAAACTCTTATGCTAGAGAACTTAAATCTATGTGAGCTCTCGATCGCAACATGAAGCTCGAGTCTTTTTAGCACTCTAATAGTTTTTACGCGGCGAGATTTTTTAAGACTCTCTGTTTTTTAAGCACTTTTTCTCGAGCTCGAGTCTTCGTGAAAGCACTGAAGCTCGATTCGACTCAAGACTCCGAGTTTAGTTAGACACTACGTCTTGTTGAGCTGAGTCTGAAACTATAGGACTCGAGTTTTTTACAACGCTTATTAACTATCACATGTGACGTGCGGTGTGTTTGAAACCCCTAAGGAGTGCATGCCGGTCTGTCTGTCCGTCGGGCCGATGGCCGCTTAAGTGGGTCAAACCTGTAAACCATTTGGAGTTGCGTGAGTGCCGTTTATTTTGTTTTGCATGTGAGTTCTGTGGAGTTCATCCTCATTAAAATGTTGGTAGTAAACCTCGAAATTTTTCACGCGATGTTCAGTAATGAGGGACAGGTAGAAGAAAATGCCGCCAGAATTAATGTTACGCAATGAAAAACCCTCATCTTACTCCCAGCCTAAGCTTTTATGGGTATGGCATGTTAAGATTAGTCCGGCAAGAAGTTTTTAGAGCATTTTCTTTTGAAAAAGGCCCAGTCTGTTAGCATTCATTTTCCAAATACATAAATAGTAGTTCGAAAAATACTAATCAATGAATTTGGTGGAATTATGAAAAACCCCCTTTTTCTTACTCATTCGTTGTTTTTTAGGGTATAGGGCGATCTATCTTGTATCTATAAAATGATTACCCTGCAATAGCGTCGGTATAGCAACCTGGATGAGTAGGAGTGGAGTTTTCCCAAAAAAAACTGGAAGTAAAATAGAATCCACGCTGGCAGCAATCAGAACCTAGTATTTTGCAGTTGTTGACGTATTCGCTTTATTACGCACAATATCTACATAACAAAGGCAAATTGCATCAGGCCCTGAATTGAATCTGAACATTTAATGTCATCATAAAAATATCATATTTACGGTGTTTTTACTTTTTATAGCGTAGTGAGGAAATATTCTCTTTGTTGTTGGTAATTGCGCAGCAATTAGTGGATTGACGTAAACACGTGGAAACTGTGCCGTGGGAGCCATATTGTCTGGCGCGGAGAGCTGGCACTCTGGCAGCCATGAGTTTCTTTAAGAAGCGCATTGTTTCATTGAACAAGCGGAGGATTACTCCACAGGAGCCAAGTAGCGTCCTTTCAAGCCTCAGCTGCGGACAAAGACTATTTCGCGAGGACTTCAAAGCTGATAACGTTGGCGATGTACTTGACAACATAAAAATTAGACGTTAACTAGATTCCTAGTTTTAGCTGTCACCTTGATAGTAAATTTATGAGTAAGTACAGTAAAGTACAATCAACCACAAGCGTAACACTGACTTCGTACTATACACGCATATGAGAGCGGATTTATAATTTCATTTGGGAGCTCATGCCCATGTTTTAGATGTTCAATTTACAATGACAAGACAAAATAACTCATCAAAGCTTGTTGAAGTAAAGAGTAAAGTTGTATTATGACTATATTGAGACAATTTTAGTCACATAATATGTAATTGCTCTCTTTAAAATAAGTATTTGATGAAGCTACTCGTAACTTCCAAAAACTAGTATCTTGAAAATTAGTCTCCGTAAGTAATATCTTAGTTTTGTTTGTTAGTCAATATCTGTTTGATTTTTGTATGAAATAACCATGGAACCACCTAACAAACGCACTTAACTTGGATTTGCTTGAAACGCGGTCCCCATTATCTGTTAACTACTGGACTATGTGTTATACTTACCCACATTTCAATTTCTCATGTAAGTGACTGTATGTATTAGTACATTATGATATAAGTGCGGTAAGTTGAAAATTACAGCCGAGGCGATATTGCTAGCCCGAGTCGTAGGCGAGGGCTACAAGAAAGCAGAGGCTGTAATTATCAAAGCGCACGTATGTCATACGACGTTTTCTAACATATTTGCGAGGAAATAAATAAAACTCGGACTTTCTTAAATAAATAAATCTTTAATCACTTGCTAAAGCAGTTATAAAAAAAAATACTTGTTCACAAATTAGCGATGCGCGCGCATCAGCGCTTTTTTTTAAGGCAAAGGCATAAAAAACAGCCAGTATTACTAATAAAGTAAATCAATATTTTTGTGTTTTTGTTACAGATAAATGGTTGTACTTTACTGTCAAAATTAATTAAATTAAAGAGTTAAATGTGTATTTATTATATTGTATCTCCCAAAGTTAATTTTATTCATAAAAGGTTGACCTCTTTTTTGACAAAAAAACTCTTTGCTAAAATTTAAAAAAGTACCGTGCGTTTTACCATAACGCACAAGTGCGTAATGAGATACAATACGATATTGAAATTGGTGAAATATGAGACCCTTTACGAGCAAATATGTTTTAAACCTATTTCAATGGCCTCATGAAGCATCCTAGTAATAGTGTTCGCGTGAAAACTAGTAAAACGTGCATAAAGATATGAAAAGTCACGACTACCCGTAATGAAGTGACAATGTTAAATTACAAAAACGCTAAAGAATGGTTTGATTCTGCAACTTTCTCAAGTTGGAAATTTCATCATTTCGATCATGATCAAGATTTAAGTCGTGCCCATTTGAATAAGCAGAGATATCGTAAATTGCATCACGATTTTCCTGACATTGATGTTGGCAGCCATCCGGGCCTTTGTGCCGTGGTCACGGAGACTCGCTCCGCAAATGTCGCGAGATTAACCTTATTTAGAGGGCAGGAACTTTTGTTGTGGTCGGTATCATAAACACAATGCTATGAATCATAATTTTCCCACAACTGAAGCCGAGGCATTGACCACTTACAGTATTGTTTAGATAAAGATCTTCTGTAGGTACCATGGTAGGTAGTTTGGATGTATCCTTTTCAAGTTGCCATATTTTGCAGTACGTTGCTTGGAAGATTTTTTAGGTTTATTCCTGATGCTCCCAAATAGCGCAAAAACCATTACACTTTTGTTCTTGCCATTGCAAGGAATTCTATTGCGACTTATGACCCCAACTTGATGTACGAAGGTTTCAATGTTTTTTTTATTGTTTGCACCCAACACGTTAATTAATACTCGTAAATATCATGAGCAAATACAAATATATATATATATAATATACCATAAGTAGTGTATCCATTCATTGGCGGCTGTATAAAACAAACTATCTTATGTCAGAAAATTGCTACATTTCGCCATATCACAAGAATAAGTTACGCCATCTAGCGTGGAATAGCAACATACTTACATGCTCGAAGCGCGTCGAGAGATGGCGGTAGTGTCGCTGCGCTGCCTCCTTGCATCGCCGCTAGAGCGGCGTATGACTCGCGATCATACGGCATCACCTCACTATATTTCCTTTTTCTATGCATAATCGCCTTCCACATCTTGAATTTTGTCTTTTTTGGCCTCTGAAGACTCATTTACATGGTTTTTACACCCACTGTTTAGAAACACTTTCCAATTTTGTAAATTGTTCCTAGAGCGACAAGAATTTCGTAGATAAGAAGAATAAAGTTTTTATTGGTGGTGCTTAGTAGGCCGAGGGTCAATCGAGTAGGTGTCGACAATTGCAGATAAATCACTGGGCAGGGCTACAATGAGATGTAACGATCATCAATGAAGATATAGGGGCGCTGCCCTCTCGTTATCACTTGCTTGAATGTTGTGGTCATAAACTAGTTAAAATGATTAATTTATCAATGTTTATCTCACATTAGATTCAATACAAAGAAATGAAGTATTTCCTATCCATATTGAAAACTGTCAGTAGTAGTACAAAACAAGTGATATATAGCAACGAGGTGGTCTAGAGTTTTTCATACAAATAAGGGAACAAAAACTATATCATCGTAAAATACCTGTGTAAATCTAAGGACGAGATAAAGTCTACAGACTTAAAATTCCCTAGAACATTTATGAATATATTTTTGGGTGTAAATACCATGAAATATACGTTTGTTTATGTTCCTTTTTAAGTCTCTGAAAACTGTGTCGATTATTGCGCAAGGTTGCTTGAGGAGAGATTATCTGAGTATAGGCAGTTCTTATTATTCATTTAATAAGCATTAAAGAGAAGAAAGGGAAATTTGACACCGGCGTCCAACAATCGAAGGATGCGATACACACGCGTGGGGTACAAATTACTGTTATTATAACTATATCAGTAACGAAGCGCGCGTCACGTTCTGAGGGGCACTCAATTGGATCGCATAACAGTCCGTGACACTTAGCTATACTCGTGCTCAGGTGCATTTCTGTCCATAATGATAACAATATGGACGCTCCCTGAAATGTTACTTTGTACATTACGGCGAAAATGAAACTAATACTTACACAAAACTTCCACGTCGCCTATTTTTTTTCTTTTGATTAGAAAACTCTAAATCATTGACGCAATCTAGCCAAAATTTAATCCCAGTAACGCTAAAGAAGGTGCGAGGATCATTACATAGCGATATTTCCTTGCACTGCAGGCTTATCTGATTATGAACTTTTTCAAAAAGCTAGTCATCTTAAAAACGCCGCAAAGCTAAATTAGTGAAGACCTAACAAAGGAGGTCACACACGGGAATACCTCTCACTAACCAGCAGACCCTGGCCACTTGCCAACTACGAAACTAATTAAAATGACGATAAAAAGCCATTATAACGGCTCTGCTGCAAGTTAGGATTCTCACTAACAAATCTGACGGCCAAAATGTTCGCAGAAAATATAATTAATTTCCTCTGTTCAAAGATTAAGCAAAACAATAAAAATTCTTGTGTTTGCACACGATTGCAGTGGACAATGATGGGAACTGCACTTGGCCAACAGTTGAATTACCGCATTTGGCATCACAACTCTATGTCGGCATAAATGGCTTTTTCTTAAAGCCCGGGCTTTATATACTAAACTTTAATCGTTAACTATAATGACATAAAACCTAGTATGTTCTTAAGCGAGTACTTATAAGGCGACTTTTACTAACAAACTGAAATAAGTAGAGAGAGCCGTCTAGTGTTGCCGCTTGGATTCACCACCACACTATGATATACAATAATAAAAATAAATAAAAATAATATTCTCCAGGCAACACACCTCTTGTAATGGTCTCGAAGTAGGGATAACCATACAAGGATAACCACTAAAATCCGTAATTCCGTAGGGACACTACGGAAATCGAGGCGTGAAACCATGTCGTCGTGAATCCTATTGATTTTACCAAAAAATTTAAGATACCTATAGGATTTTGTACTGTATTTTCTAGAACCCACGAAGGTATTCTATAGGTCGAAAACCTTAGAATAGTCCATTCAAAATTTCAATATTTTCATATTATCTTTATTATTGATTTTAATACTATTATGAATAGGGATGGATGGGAGTCGTTCCTGCGGTTGCATTATCCCAGTAGACATTAATCAACCCAGTTTTTGTTGATAACGTCAATGCACCTATCTGTTTAAGTAACATAGCGTGTCGTACACATTAACTGATTTGCTAACATTAAGTGCCTAACTCGAGTAACTAATTTGTTTTAAACAGCGTACATTTGCATAATTAGATCATTTTACAATCCAGCAATCAATTAATGAGTGTGAACGTAATGCTAGTTTTTTGCCTCGGCCGTTTTATTACTTCATTTAAAAATTGGCAATGAAAAGAGAAAAAAAATCAAGGGCACCGTAGATAAACTACTACTTTTTAGGGAGTATTGTAGAGAATATACATATTTTGGTGATGCGGCGCTGTACTTTATTGCACTAAATTGTATACTCGGATTGTAGCCTACGAGAATAATTTTAGTCCACTTCAAAACCGTATATAAAAGTCGCTAGCTTGATTTGGTTTTAATCAAGCTAGCGACTTTTATTTTGTTCATTTTAAATTAAAAAGTGTTCGTTTTGAGCTCTGGTAACCCAGACACTAACTGGTAACACTAACGTGTTCCTGCACGGAACCTGACCAAACTTTGTATTTTTAGGGCATGCATCAATATGCATGCCCTTAAAATACAAAGTTTGGCCACCACCAATGTGTTTAAGGGCTTTTTCTAATAAAGTATAATTATAAAATGGAAAGTGGTGCCATAGCAAAGCGGTGGTGACTTCACCTGGTAATCGCTATGACGGCCTTGCCGGTCCCTGTTCTGCCATTGCCAAGTCTTTAGCTACTTCCCTCAAGCTATATGCCGGGCGGTAGAGTGGCGCTTTAGCACGACTTTATAGTGCAATTGCTACCCACTTCTATTGCGTTTACTACATGACAGTCTGTAGTAAAACACTGATTTTGGTAGTCAGTTGTTATTGGCACACGTGGTCACACTACCTTAATTGGACTTTAGTAGGCAGAGTGTCCATACCGAGCATATAAAAACGACGTAAAACTACCGTGTTTGCCATATTGTATTTGTATATGTATATTGTCCTGAGACACAGACTGAAAGCCTACAAGTTGTTTTTATTAAAATAATAAATAAATAAATATAATCTTGCTATTTTATGCAATATGCTACTCAGATAAAAATTGTTTTTAATTTTCTTCCAATACAAGAATTGCGTAGTACAAACTAAAATCTAGAGACTAGTTTGATATCTAGAGAATAGTATGTTATTTCCTCAAAATAATGGACTTATTAACAAGTAAACTTCGACGGCTTATTTTGTAAACGCTACCAATCCACCGCAGGGTGTAAAAGAGAACTTAAGGCTGGTATTTAGCGCCGTCCGGTAGAGCATTCGGTGGGCCACTGATTAGTTCAACGCGAACGGAATATCGCCGCGGCTCCCTTCTGTTTTCGTGTAGTTCATTTATTGTGAAATAACAAATTAAAAAGATTTAAAAGTTGTCGACCTAGAATATACAAAGACCTATCAATTTATATTTTTTTAAGTGCAAAATGTTAATAATGAATATTTGAGAGTAAAACAAAACAATCTTCGACGTACTTCTTTGTGTTTTTTTATCGGTTAAATTAAGATATATTGTGTTTTGGAAAAGTTGTCGCCTTAGTTAAAGACACTGACCTACTCGTAAAAAAATTTATTTGCTTAAATATCTTTTAATTTAGTAGTTATCTTCGAACAAAGTCGAACAAATATTGACAATCTTGGGAAAGCATAGCTTTTAAAACATTTGGTAGTGCAACATACAGGAACTAGTGCAAAGAGAAGACATATATCAATTAAACTGAATAATGATTTCACTACATACATTATAAGTCAGACGTAGGGCAAAGTCACTATACAATTCTGAATTGAGCATGTCAAGCTTTGGGCATAATTTGCCATTGTCTCAGCCGATGTACCGGTTGACGTCAAGGCGCGCCAGTCATCGTCAGAGGCAGTTTGCATACAATAAGCGAATCACTACTTTAGGGAAGTCCAGTCTACACAGTAGGAATCTGGAAACAGTAAAATTACATTTAATAAAAACCGTAGCATGATGATTGGTAATTAAAATAGTCTGCCCAAATTAGGTGTATATTTGAGTAAGAATGGTAATATGGAACACTAAAACTTCTCTATTATATCACACGTAAAATCCATCTTGATTCCACATTTGTAGGAAAGCTGCTAGTGGCTCATTTAATCACGTTATTTAGCTATGTATTGAATAATTCACAGCCTTCTGTTTCAGTCCAAAATACAAATAAAATACAATCGTTTTCTATTATAGGCTTTTTAGAGCGTTATAAATTTTGGCAGTTTTTTTCCTCAATTTTCAATACTTTTTTTTATGTTGAAAGCCTAAATAACTCTTAAGTGTTACCACACTAGTCTGAATTCAACTAACGCTTTCAACGGTAGTAATGACGCATGAACCACACACTTTCGAGTAGACAAGGAAATGGGCAACTACTTGTTTCCGAAGTTCGAAACCGAAGGGACATCCTTACTCATACTTAAGTGATTCACGGAAACTACTCTGCTGTGGGAATAACCAGATTTTATCAGCTGCCTAGTTGTACATACTAGTAAAGTTAAGAATAGATCTTAGCAGATTTCAAATCTCACTTTTAGTACTTTTAACTATTTTTTTTTTGATAGCAGCCTAGTCGCTTTAGCCACGCCCATCATAGCACCTCGGAAATCAATTCAAAATTACAGTCCCACGCTTCGAATTTACTATTATACTTTATTCGTAGTTTATGAGGTTAAATAAAACTAAACATTCAATTGTAAAGTGGGCAAATCCTGCTTAGCACATAAGTTTTAAAAAACTGAATAAGAAATAGGTTAGGTACGTACGTCAATTTTAAATTCAAATGAGGCTTCTTCCGTAACTACATTGTGTCTTACAAGTCTTGCTTATGTTTATTATTTTTATTTGTATAGCTCGAATGAGTTTTTGTGGCATGTTACTTTTTCATTGGAATTTAAATGTTAATAAGATAAATAACAAATGAAAAACTTATACAACAATTTATTTAAAACCATTTACAAATAAACGAAACGAAATTACCAAAAAACTTAATTCTGTGTTGTCATAAAAATCTGTTCGATTTATTTTTAAATTTTCTTTCATATACCTTGACCTTACAATATCGAACACGAAAAACCACGAATCATCCTATTTGGTCCAGTCGTTCGGAAGTTATGCTCGTAAATACATTTCCACGATTCAGGTTCATTCAAAACAATAGATGTATACCAGTAGATGAAGCGACAGTAACAGTTAACAAAACAAAAGTAAAATTATGTACACAAAGTGAAAAGTCTAGTCATTTCTCTTACGGTATGCGCCTAAATTAGTGTTATGTGTCTATATTCGCAGACAATGGTTAATTGCTATATGCTTGTGACGAATGACAATGGTAGGATTTCACATAGCAAGCACATGGCGGTAAAGAACAGCGAAAGTCAAGAAAATGTGATTACAAGCTCAGTAGTCTAACATTCTCATAAAAGTATATTTAGATTCAGTTTTAAAGCGACGTTTTATTGTTTTTGCAAGTTTCATAAAAACACATCACACATTGCGAGTATGATTGAAAGTCTTCCGCGTCTGTTTCTAAGCAGGGCTTCCTCTGTAACTTTTGAATGACTCTAATCCTTTTTATTACTAACACAACAATTCGAAAGAAAGATTTACTTATAGGTACTAGATATTGTATTCGTGAATATCGTGAAAGGGACACTTTTATGTTCTATTTAATTTCTTTTTTCCAACGATTGACTATATTTTAGAACATACAACTATCTTAATAAATCACGAGCCTACCGTTATATCAAGAAGAGTTAGTAGACATAATAATAACGTAGCATTGACGTGATTTACTATGCAGCTTCATTACTCATCATAGCGCCCGCGCACGTGAAGGCGTCTTTATGTACTCACTCGTCCTACACTATGCCTGAGCCGATTACTCAAATAACTCAAAATTTTGCAATTCCCTAGGCAATGGAGCTTATCCTGCGTTACCGCAGGGTCTTTATAATAAACTTATGTAAGTATTTTTTTTTTTAATGCGCCAGACAACACACCTCATGTAATGGTCTCGAAGTAGGGATCAATATCCCTGTGTCACGAGGTACCACACAAGGAAACCAGCCAGGGGCGTCTCCCAGCACACCCAGACCAGAGTCAATTCAGAAAAGATCGTTTCCTGAATTGACCCGACCGGGAATCGAACCCGGGACACTAGGAAAATCGAGGCGAGAAACCGTGCTACAGCGCACTACGCCAATCGTGTCGTCGATTTATTCCTCTCCTTTGATTCAATTTGCAACTATCCGTAAGAAAATTACTATAAATATGCATCATAATTAGGCATTTCCTTAGTACCAAATTAAAATTATGGAAACCAAAAACAACGAAGTTACCACAAATACCCAAGACCCGCACACATATCTGTTTTAATAATAGGGGCTCCCGTAACCACTGTTTGCTATCTTTTGGTCGTAATGTTTTACATGTCGTACAGAATTGTCTGTGTATGATGATAACTAGATAATGGTAGTAACTAATTTATTTTAAACAGTTCAAAAATCGTTCTTCTGTTGCCTAATTCAAAAAAACCTGACGTTAGAAGAACGGATTTTAACTACCTAAGAAGTAAGTCTACATTAGCGCAAACACGTTTTATTATACCTCCCTTTAGTACTCATTCCGAATCTTAGTTTAAAATAGGTGTCTTTACGACTTTACTCACCGTACCGAAACGAGTATTTTATGAATTCCGTCTGAAATTGTGCTAGCGTGCAAATACATTTTTTTTCGTTTATTTACCAAATAAAATACATTCGCATGGTAAAATAAGAAAGGCGGACCCTGGGCCCCCACACACCAGTGTGGGTTCACAACCGGGATAGACCGCACGGATGGTGATACATTCGCATAGTGATAGTTTCTAAAAACCACGAAGGTTTACACTTGAGAAACATCGTGAGTTTACCATTCAATAAAACTAGGTACTTACGTAGGTGCACTGATAGTATAATATAAACAGGCATCCATAACTTGGTTAATAGTCGTTTTAATTGCTATAACTAGCGCGTCCTCCACATTAACCTTGTTAGTCATCATCATCAATAGCCATGGCTGATAGCTGGCAGGTGGCTCGCTGCCAGCGCCATTGTTTACTCAACCAAAACAGAACGCCACCATGACACCATCGTGTGATGTGAGATGGGAAAAAGATGTGCAACTCGTTAACGTCCAGACATGAAAGGTAGGACATAAATGACCAGGCTAGTATTAGCTTCCCATTTTGAAAGCAGGACGGATTTAAAAACCATTTTCAACAGTTACTGAACTTGTTACTATAATTGAATGAAACTGGTTAAACTACAATTGATCCATCCTTCCATACTAACTAATATTATGAATGCAAAAGTACCTATGTCTGTTTGTTGATATTCCAGCTTAAATCGCGAAACCAGTGTTATTTACGAGTATATTGGTATATGGCAGATTAGACCATAGGAGGAACATGCTACCTTTTGTCAAGAAAATAAAATCCCTAACTTTGTAGGAAAATCTGGGCCATGCCGACGAAATACCGGTCAAAAGTGTATATTATATTTGTATATTACACGTATATTGGACCAAAAAACAAACTTTAGACATGATTCAATGAGTCAATGCGTATATTTAATAAAATATGGCCAACTGGCTAAATCATCGTTACCATGACATCACGGTGACACACCTATTATTCTGGGCTCAATTAATTCAATAATAATCGAGCATCATTCCTACGATTGAGAACCAAAGTGTTTTGTAAACAGTTGATTGATAATTAAACTAGAAAAATCAATTTGGTAAACTACAAGCCTGACGTTAATGCTTATTATACTGCCAGTATTGATGCTTTAGTTCCGTCATTTATCTTTAAAATCAACAAGATAGCTACCAGTAGATCCCAAGTTTCACTTTATTAATCGATCTACAAGTGAAAATGTATACTTTCTATCATTTCTGTAGATTACCCGTTATTATGTCTGCAAATGGTCGGTTACATATCTAACTACAGTTTACCGTGAATCGCCTTCATCGGTAATCAAATAATAATAGGCTTGTAAGTTGTTCTGCTGGTGCCTCTGGAGCGTATCGGCTTGCAGAACACGTGCTGGCCGGCTACGCGGACGCGTAACGAAGATGTCTTTCAACAAAAACACGACCACCACATGCTTACGTATACGTCTATTAACGTTAACCACATCTTTTAAAGCGTCTGACATCAATTTGTAATTTGTGGGCCGCAGAACTATTCGAATACCTATTTTTGTCATTTACGGGCTCATTAATAAAGGCTACGTGCAAATTACAAATGCAACAGTTGATTTTCCCTATGCAAAATTTGACTCCTAAGCACTTGTAGTAACGAAGATTCAAACAAACTATCAACCCCAAAAACAACCCCTGAGGGGTCGAATTTCGCATAATCCCTTCTTAGTGAGCACGTACGTCCTAAAAGGAACCCTCATGCAAAGTTTGAAACTCCTAGCACTTGTAGTTTCTGAGATTTCGTGTATATAGATTAAAATAATACCATTCTGCGATTCTTGATTTATTATTTATTTATTTAGAGTGATTTTATTCATCAGTCCACACATCATTGCCTAGCAGTAAAATAAGGTTATAAAAAAATATTTTTTACTTGATTAGGTATAACTAGTGATTGACCGTGTATTATAAACAAAGAAATCCAGATGCTTTCCATGAAAATTTAGGGAATAACAAAGAATCAGAAAACACTCGTGAAAGGTTGAAATTAAATATTGATTATTTACGTAAACTGTCAACATTGATACAGACGAGATATCTCCCAGACTCATTTAAAATAGTCTATTCATAACATCTGAATATCTTAATTAAATGTCATTGTGTAACATCCTGCTTGAGTTGATAGTGCTATTATTTTGTAAACATTTTATGCTCGATAGATGTGTGTTGTTTTTAACTTTCCTTCATAGTAGATATCAATGTCATCTTTAATTGATTCACGTGTGTTGAATCTAGTTTTACTGTCAAGGAGAAGTCAAGAGCTATTATAATTGCTTACATTAGATAAGGGTACGCGCATTCATATGACATACTAGCTGATGCCTAAGACTTTGTCTTCATCTTCACTTTATATCCCTAATATTTGGAATACTGGCTTCTGCATACAAACTACTCGTATTTTACAATTCAAGTTTTATTACGAGTACCACGACAAAAGTTAGTCACATCACATTCTTTACCGGCGCTGATTTTCTGTTAAGTACATCTACTGACGATAACTACAGTCAATAAAGGTACACTACCAAGAAAGGAGACTTTAGCAGTGAATGGCACGAGCATCACACCTGTCTAAACATACCATTTAAAGGACTACGAGCATTGAGGCACAATTGGACGCAACGGCGCCATACGAGCAGAACTCACAAGCAGCGTCCTTGGCATCGTTTCCCGACGACCACTACTCGGCACGATCATTATAATTTTCACTGTAACGCTAAGTCAATTATACGTGTAATTTTCACAGTGATTAGTTTAATAAGATATCTGCGGCTATGGGACTTCTTGTTAATTCATTTTTCTATGACGATAATCACAATGTAATGAAACTACTTTGAAAATGAAGATTTTCTATTAAGTATATCTTTATAGCCAATATAAATTATAAACTAACAACAGGCTAAGCTATGTTTATGTATATCGATACATAACGATTTCGATAAAACTAGTATACTAGCTTTTTTAGAAAAGTATTACCTTTGACCACAAAATAAAGAGTTTACAGAAGGATTGCGTAAACCTGCGTGAACCGCCCAGGGTTACTATATTCGCTCTGAATTTTCAAAATGAAGTAAGTAGGTAGGTTATAACTACTTGACAGAACCGGCCATAAACATAATTCGTGATGTGAAAAATTGCACCAAGTTCGACAAAAACAAAAACACCCGCGACAGTGCGACTTGCCGCGACACTGAAACTCAGTGGTATCGCCAGTAAACTCACTGTGTCTGTGTGCGTGATCAAAATGGTGGGTTTGTTCTAAGCGGACTATCTGTCAGAGGCGCGCGTACTCGTAATTTGAGGTTTGACTATAATGGTTTTAAATGGTAAATCTCGATTTTCAAAAATAGATTATAATCTACTTTGTAATGAAACTGCGTATAGAGGGCTTTACACTATGCGAAGGGAGCATCAAGAGATATGCACGTGTTGCTTGTCTAAGCATATCCGTTGCACTTGCACTTTACGGGATTCAGCTCTTTTCCCCTCCGAACCCCGGGCTTAGGGGAGCCTAGGTCACAGGGGTTGCTTCACATAATGCCTAGTGAATTATTAAAGGGGTCCGACTTAGGGTTGCTAACGCTTAGCCTAATGAGTTGAATATAGACGTAGAGTTACTTGCATACGCTTTTCTCATCACACCTTCGGTCTTTAATAATCCTAAATTAACTGAGCTGTTCATTTTATAGCTTAAAGCTTGGCTAAATATCCAACCAAGAAGATAAGCTACCTAGTAGGTGATGACCTCTTACTGGTTTTAAATAAAAGACTTATACGAAATAGCTACTCAATTAATGAAAATGCATAATCTGGGGGAAAGAACTTTAAAAAGACCCCTATCGTTTTTTTTCACAAAAAAGCAAACGTACCTTGCAAAAGGTGCAAGAAACGTAAATATCGTAGAAATTGCATAAAGAGCATTATGATAATCGCAACCGTGTTAAAATTCAAATCTTAAACATTTCAAATAGGCATGCATTACAACATAAAGATTAAATGTATGTGATTTTACACTTTTGTCAGAGTACATTTTGATTGTTTTTTTTTATAAGGTGGGGTTTAAATGATTAAAATATATACGAACAACTTATGCCTGGTTTCTTTCACAATATTTGTGAGTATCTAATTAAATGAAACCAAAGTGCCAATGCAAATTTATTTTTTTGCTCTGGATCACCCTGCGCTATGGGCGGGAAGGGGCGACTCTGCAATTTAGAAGCGCGCCTGCACAAGTCACCCTCCCCAATAATGCACTCGATTATTTACGGCGGATCTCCTTAATTAAACCACCCCGTTCTGTCTGTCGGGATTGCAACTCCCGGGCCCGAAACTCTTGGTTTTGTGATTTTTGTCCTGTGAGAAACAAATTTTCAGCTTGCGGTAATAGGCAGGTAGAATTTTCATAGTAACTAGTCTAATGTGCACCTACCTAATTTGGAACACTCAACAATGCATGCAATGTATTGCATCATCTTGAGCCATAGATTCTATCGCGATGGATGTTCGCTGTCGATATTTGTCTTTTGGATGGCAGGCATCACTCTATAAGTACTGCAACGTTCTTACTTCGATAATGCCATTTTCCTTTGTCATAACAAAACAAACTGTTAGATAAACATTGACTGTACTTTTAACACGGTGTGGTTTTCTCTAGCCATTTAATGATTATGAATGTATGTAATGAAAGGAAAACTGCAATTTCCATTAGTGTGTGAGTTCATAAGGCAACTTTCGCTGCCACATAGTTTCTCTGTTGGGATTAATGCGGTCTGACGGGTTCCATAATCGTCGCAGTTATGACTTGTTGATAAGAATTTTAGATTAAGAGAGAGGCCATGTTGCGTAACTGAATCAATATAAATCTGCAGTATTTCAAATTAATGTAAAGTAGCTACTTATTGATTCTTTGGCGAAAGATCATCATTCTGGTTTTACGTTGATTTCAATGAAATGAACTTCAATACAATGAAGATGAAAATTCAAGTTCTATAGGAGTTATATATTCATGGGAAAAAGTTTAATTGAATTCCAATCGACTGCAACCTTTTTAATGTATTTTATTTATGCAGTTTTTTTCACATTATTCATTTTTCTGTTACCTGTACACTCGAATCTTTGCGCAGTAAGGAAACACTTAACCGTAAGGTATTCTTGAAATCTGTCATCTTTTATTACGCGAACATCTTTGAAGAAATCTATGATTTACAGCTTGATTGATTTACTGCTGAAGAGTTGTCTGTTTTGTTGCGGAATAGCGGTGAATGAAATCATGTGTTTCATTCACATTCTTATATGCTGTGAATTATCTTTTTGCTGCGTAACTGACGAATCGCCTAGGAGTAAAACGTTTTAAAGACGTTTTGATCATAGATACGTAACAAAGATGTATTATTGTTGCTAATGTTCAGTCTTCATACAACTGGGTTGACAATAATGTTTTTGATTTTTATTGGAAAATAATAAAGTTTGTCTAGTAATCTAGCTGCTACTACATTATTACCCACAGGAAGTATTTAATAATTTGAAATGAATAACTTCTTGATAGTTATTTACGCCATAAAAAGGTATTGTATATGACATATCATAGGTACATGAGAGAGCGTCGTGGCCAAGTGGTTCAGCACCCGAACTCAGATCGTGGATCGTGTGGTCGCGATCGAGTTCAAACTGGCCATGACCAAAATCTTTGTGTTCATTTCTAAATATTTGACTCACTCTCCGGTGGCGGAAAACATCGATAACAAACCAAATCAACCCGGATAACGGCGGAAGGCTCACCACCTACCACGTTGGGTTCTAAAACCATTGGTGAAAAACTGAAAAGTGGGCTTCTGCAATGAGTGTTTCGTTCACCATGACGGCACAGACAGTTGCCTCTGACTACCCCGCTTGGGATAAAGTCGTGATGGTATGTTATGTTATAGGTACATGAGAATGTAATTGAGATTGTTAGTAATGCATACACTTACTTACGAGTATTAAACGAATGTTACTGTTACTTCTCACAGCTCAAACTATAGTTCATTCAAAAAGGTGGGGAATCATCGTAAGTTTCATAAGTGTATACAAAACAAAAGTCTTAAAAGTATCATTCAACGATGACTTTGTTAACAATCTCAGAACATAAATAACGTAACAGCTGTCAGCGAGAGACGTCAGAAAGCAGACGCGGACAATAACCGGGAGATTTCGCCTTGCGTGTGCGCAGATCATCTTCGATCGCGGATCAGATGCTTTCTAAACTGACAGATACGATGTCAACCTCTGACTGTAGTCAGGGCTGGCAATCGCACTGTTAATTGTCTTTTGATTCTGTATTGCAATTAATTTTTCATGTTTATGAGTTGCATAGCAAGCCAGTAAGTTACCCCTAGCGATTGCAGATACTTTAAAACTAACTAACACAATGAAAACTTCTGGTTTTTTGAGGCACGGCTACTAGCTTCTATTTTTCTGAGGAATACTCGTTTTATATTATGATGTGCAACGTTTTGTTATTTATTTTATTACACTACAAGAACAGAAACTTTAATATTTGGCTTTAGATTTTTCAGAATCTTATTTTAGCCCTAGTTTCACCACTGAATGTTAACAATAGGATTGACAGTTTTCAAAGTGAAATCAACCTTAATATCTTTTACTAAGCAGGGGCTAAAAAAATCAATTTATCTAGCAGCCCTATTTAAATTATTCTAATAATCCTAACGATCCTATCTGTTGAACCAGGAAGTAAACTGAGATATCGCGGATAAGATCGAGATTGATTTTTGCACGAAACGCTTCGGTATTTTATGCAACCATTTCATAGGAAAGTTTTATGTATTGCATCAACTGCGAAATTGATAATTGATCTTACGTGCATGGATGGATGTTAATAGAATAGATCAAATTCCTACAGTATGTACTCGTATATGAAAGGGTATACATGAGTTGGAAAGTGGTGTGCGTTTCTAGCTGATTGTTGTATTCATTCAAAATCAACGAAAGTTTGACCTATTGCAGATAATGCACCCAATTCATTATTTTGATATAAGGTAAAAATGGCACTGAGAGGAGGGAATCAACATTTTTCAGTTTTCATTCTGCCACGTTTTAGAAATAGCGTCCTGTAATTTTTCCGTGCACGAGCTTACTCCTATCAGTATGATTTGATGTTAAGATTTTTTCTCGATCCTCGATATAATTTAAATTAATATTGAAAATGACAATTTTAATTTGCATCTGTCATCGAGGTAAACTGGCTTAGAATTCAAGGATAAATGAGATATAGTCCCACAACATCCACGCGAGAAAATTGAATATATACAAGGAAATATGTATAATTATATTAAGTAGCAACGCAATTAGAAGGCGTCGTGTGAACATGCTGCTTGACAGACTCCTACGCATTGCTCGGGGAACGGATGTTTTTGATGAATGGACCTTCTTATTGTGCGTACACTTGCGAAGGTTAGAGCCTGACTACGAAACAAAATAGTAAGAACACATTATGTACTTTCAATTATTTTTGCTGATGTTTTTGGCAAAACAATGACTGCTGAAGCAATAAGCACGCTTACTCGTAAGTACTGGTTCGTGACCAGAAAGCAATTTAACTCTGAAATGACCGCTTAACATTAAGCTTAACTCAATAACTTTTAAGATATGACTAAAGTTTTAATATTACAGGGGTAACGTTTGGAACCCTATTCGGTCTCCTGCTTGTGGTTTTATCTCCAACGCCTACTCAAGTAAACTAAGGTTTGTGTTTTTTATATACTCGTAATATTGATGACCAAGTTTTACTAAGTACGAGTATGCTGTACTAACAACATATCTAACGATGCAAGTTTTGTTTTGATTTATATTCAACGCGAGCACATGTAGATAAGATAACAATATGCAACATTCTCGTTTCACAATGGGTAATGTTATACCTATCTTTAATGATATCACCAGACCGGAAGATAAACATAAGCATTTTGACAATACACCAATAAAAACCTTACGTATGCGAACAATTCCAAAACAGCTGATCAAACCACAAAAACACTGGCACCACACTTGATATTTTAAAAAGTTAAAACACTGCACTGATACTTTTTTTTACAAAAGTAGCGTGAGTATTGGTTTTAAAAAGGTTTACTGTTCGATTTTTGAAGTTTGAAGATGTTGGCGCGTGCGAGGATAATGTCGCGACTCGCGGTTAGGAAGCGAGGCGGTACACTGGCGACGGCAAACGCGCCTCTGCCGGCTACTGCCATTGAGTCAGAGAAAAGTAGGGGCGTCACACTCTTGCTAATACATGCAATTTTCCGCCCATTAAAAATTAACATTCACGTCGAGCAGGAAATAAGTGCACGATATGCTCGCAATGACTTTATTGTTACAACTCGGAGAAATTCCTAATGATTTTATCTCAGGTCTGTTGTTCACTGACCATGCACATTGGAACCAGATTGACCGCTGATTTCTCGAGACGGGAATGTAAATAGTTAATCGCCCTCATTCCTTTCGTAATTGCACCTAATTGCTCAAAACATATTTTGTAAGGCATGCCTGTGAACATTTTTTGTGAGATAGCTAGACTACACCCACACAAGATTGTACTGTAACAGAAAAAAGAAACCAATGAAACGAACAGATGAAAAAAAACTAACGCTTTTAACAATAGAAAATATAATTATTTACGATACGTTTAATGGATATTATAGTTAAATAGTTTCATGTATCATAGATATTTCATAGGTACCAATAATGTTTTACAGCTGTAAGATGCTTTCGTTATAAATATTTTTGGCAATAAGTAGTATTTGCTAAAAATAATTAAGATGAACCAACCCTAACAACCAGAAGGAGACAATAGGAAGAAGCGTCTGCATCAATACCGAGATTACACATCCTCAATATCGATTGTACTAACACGGGCACAAGCTAGCTGCTTTTTCAAATTAATCAAGTTTTATTACTCCAGAATACCTACTTGTATTCCTAGTTATCTCTGAATATTTGGTATGGCTTATTTTCAATCAACATGAGGCATTGTCAGGGCACATCTATAGAAAGTAATTATTTTAATCTGGATTAATACTGACAAAATTCCCATAAAAAGTCCGAAGCAAAGAGTAACAATGAGATAATAATACTTCTAAATGTATGTATGATGTTATATTTGAAGTACCTATGAAACTCTTCATAAATAATCTATGTGAGTAATTGATTTAATTCAAAGAAGGGATCTTGAGAACATAAAATGCTCTAAGCACGGAAGAACCCTCTGGTATTTCAATTTTCCATAGGTTGCGATAACTTTTCACCCTAGGGCAGTCCGCAACCTGGATGACTTCCACCCTTGCATAAAAGTGAATAGTTATTTCTGTTCTTCACTACTTATAATTTAAATAAACTGTTTAAATATATACGAGTTATGCCGCTAAGCTAAAATTGTCATCTGTTTCTGAATCATATCACACGCAGATTCTAAAAATAAATTATATCTATAGAGGGCCAACCCTACTCGCCCAGTATACACAATAGGCAGTAGAGCCGGTATCAACGAGACAGCGATATCAACTGACAGTGCAGTGGAAATGCATGTCATTATGTCGCAGTTAGTTATTTCAAGTCGGACATAATAAAAATTTACTAGCAACTAAAAAGAAAATGTTTTCCTTTACTTCAAAACTATGATGTACGTTGGCTCTGTTTTTTAATTGCAGTAAACTCAAAAAAATACATAATAGAACATTCTTCATGGTTTATTTAATTGAATTTTGGGCTGGCTTAAGTGTTCCTATGAAGATAAGATGACGTGTCTATCTATAAAATGTAGCATCTTGACGTGTTTTTGAGGACAAACTTTTATCGTGTATTTCGATTTTTCTAAAACAAATGGTCCCGGTTTTTCACCGATCTCGATTTAAATTATGTTGGAAAAGGGAACGGGTGAAAATATGCACATAATTAACTCTGAAACAGTACACTCCTGTTTGGGCAGCCTTGTAAAGACATGATTTATTCAAATTGAAGCAGACCAGTTTTTTGAAAAATCTGCTAATATGGTTTTTGTTCTTGTAATCAGTAAATTTAAAAAATGCCAGATTACCGTATAGAATATACGGCAATTCGCCATTTTTGGCTACTTCATCAGACAAAATGTGACATGGTTGATTTAATTAACTGACTGCGGCACTATCAAATATTGATATCGCGATGAATTGCTGTTTGAAGCCATAGGAAAAGCTCGGGAGTCGCATCGGGCTTTTATTCATACAGTCGCAAGCTCGCATTGAATAGTCTTCACTTTTTTGCACGAATTACATAGTATAAATGTATGTGTATCCATCCATTGTAGCGATGACTTGATTTCAATGATGGAGGCCTTTGCCCAGCAGTGGGACAGTATATAGGGCTCACTACTTTTTTTTTACGTATAAAAAATTAAATAAAATAGATTTAACATAAATTAGATTAATTTAGATTAAGAACGAGCTAATTTGACTATAGTCTGAGAAAGATTTCGATATAAGTCTGTAACTATCTACTAATTCTTGCTCTTCAGTGTAACATAATATAGATGCATCCAATAGAGCAGCCAATAGACAAACTCAATAGACCTTCTGTTCCTTGAACCCATTTGGAAGGCGAAACATGTGCTTTATTCGGTTCGGTACAAACTCCGTTTCGGTAAGGACGGTAAGGCAACATAGGTTTATTCGAGTGCGTAGCCATATGGGCACAGTCGGACTTTCATGCGAGTTCAATACCGTCCGTCTGGGCCGGCGGCCGACAGAGCGCCTTTTACGGCTGCGCAAAGCCTGGAGGACTACTCTCGGTCGTCTGAACACGAAGTTTCGTAGACCTTTATACTATGCATCATAATATAATCAAATGTAAAAATACAAATACCCATAAAAATCTGCATTCCGCTCTTATTTTCTATTTAAGTGTGTATTTAAAAATATTTAAGTATTTTTATAGAACAAGCTCTGCTTGATTTGGGGTCCGGTGATCTTCGTGTCCCAGATTTTTATTATTATTGCTACGATTAAATTCACGGGCCCATAGGGACACGATCTTTTGACGCTTGCGTGGGGGGGCCGAAGCCAACACGTAAGGACTTTTGGTACCAGTTACTTTGATTAGAAATTATAATTGGCTTTTACCCTTTTAAAGTTTTGAGAAATACGTAAATGATCCAACAGAGTAGACCTCTTCCTCGATTTAATTGTCAGGGGAGTGTCCGACGCAATTTAAGTGTGTGAACACCTTATCTTTCGCTGTCACTTATGGACTAGACGAGATCGAGTAGAAAATAGACGGAAAAGCGGTGATTTCTCTTATAATTGAGTTTACTTAAACCTGCAAAGTCAGGTAGTACTAGTTTTTGAATGAATAGTATTGCTTTAATAACGTGCATAAGTGAAGTGGTTACCACTAATACGTCCATTACGGTTATTTCTTAAAGTACGAGTAATATGAAACAGTCAAATTAAAAAGCCAACAGAAAAGACAATCTTAGTTATGGGTACTTTAAACGTAACACCATTAACACCTTGACACATGACCATAAGTTCCGAGATAACTAATTGAAAAATAATATATAACGAGAGCTCAAATTGTAAATAATGGTACATAACAATAAATAAATTGCTTGCCATGGAAATGATGTGACTTGTAAGATAACGCTTGTAATATTTATAGGCTTTTCCTGTTTACAAACAGACGTCGTAATTATTCCAGTTTTGATGTAATTTCAAACGTGTTACAAAACATTAAAGCAAATCGTCAACACTGAAGATAATTATAAACTAGAACAGAAGTCTTCATGAAAGTTAAAGCTATTCCGTGAAAGAGTAGGTATGGAACTGAAATTGAGAAATGCATTCCTGTAAGGGCCGGAAGAAGAAAATAACTACTTTCATTTAATATTAATTGGGGCTAAGCTGTTATTTGATTACATACACTTTGTGTAAAAGGGCGATATATGATGATTTTGTAACATTTTTGTTTTCAGGACATATTGTTTGCGCTCAAACTGTTTTTTTGTTAGACAGAAAAAGTGTTTTTGTTAGATTTGCAGTTTGTTATCTAATGTGATTTCGTTTAAAAGGCTACTTCAAAAGAATGAAAGTTTTATGGATGTTTCAAATAACACAGTCGTTTATAAACCTTTCCCATATTCAGGTTTACAGTCATTTAAAATTACTTGCCGCTCGGAATTATACCGACTGTTTAGTATCGGGCACAAATGTGTTTATTATTCAGGGCGACGTGTTCACAGGACGATGTGTAAGCCGATGGACACCTAACTTCCCTATTAGTCCTGCCATGACTCACGACCGCCAGTTTTATGTCAGACAAATCAAAGGCATCGCCCTCTTGCCGAAGATGGTATAATATAAGTCCGCTAGAAGGAACATCTAGGTTGAGATTCTTTTCGCTCATTAAAGATTAGTCACCGCTTCTTCAATTAATTTTACATTCATATCAAATTTTTCAACTCCTTTAATTCCTATAAGGATGACAAATTGAATGTAAGTTGCAAGCGTCTATGAACTACTCGCAGGCCATCTTGTGGCCCCACTAAAAACTCTTTTAGTAGTTGCAGAACCGACATAAGTCACTCTATCAGCAGCAGTGTTATTTTTTTGTTTGTAAAATAAATTTGTCGAATCAATCGACAAAGAGTTGCTATATTATGGACAAGTTTAATTCTAAGTTATGAGGAAAACCCTCTTACAATACGCAACAAATATCCCTGTTAATATCCACGGGAAAAAAAAATAATGATACCTTAACTCTCATCTAATAAATGCACTTTAATGGCATGCTTTTACTATATTCTACACTGCCCCATCTAGCGTCCCTATCTAATCGATCGTCTTAGCTGAACTCTACCACAGAAATATGACGAAACGGCCCGAGAACAACAAAACAAAAACCAACCACAGTACAGATTTAGAAGTCGTCAGTGTTGGAGTGCTTCTGCTATTTCGGAGACGTCAATTTGAGTTTTTAGGGCGACAGAGTTAGTGACGCTGAAAGACAGGTTAAACAGTTTCAGATTATATTTTGTGCTCGTCGTTTATCTGCGACAACCAGAACAGTAATAGACACATGCTTTTTTCCTAGCTGGCTCGTTATCTTGGTTAGTGGGACCGTGCCTGCCTATTCACAAGATTCAACCCCTACTCAAGACAACTGTGGCGTGTACATTAATGTACCATCTGGGTCTGGGTGTGACAATCTATTCAAGTATTTCATTAGGGTCGGCATACTAGTTCATGCTCTGCTTTATTTGAGAACAAGTTATACATGTACCTGAGATGTGTAGAGATAGTTATATGGTGAAAGACAAACATAGACAATTCGATTTTATTTCATCTTTATTAGAAAGTATAAAAATTAAATTAAATTTTATATTATTATTAAATTTGTAAAAAAACTGTAATTCAAACTCAAACTCAAATAACTTTATTCAAATAGACTTTCACAGTAAGTACTTTCAAATCGTCAAATTTAAAGCAAGATATACTCAATAATAGTCTTAATTACTATAATAATTACTAATTATTTACTTATTACTTTTACTTGTTTCTTTACTGTACATCATTCTCGTAGGTCTATCGTTACCGTTTCACTACCGTTTTATTATTGATAAAATAATAAAATCTCGTTTTAATGATTGCCACAGAGTGAGTAACCAAGTGGTAGGTAGATGTAGAATAGATACACCTTCCAGACCACCCTCAGGTATAATGTGTTAAATTATTGTCTTCGTAAGTTGTATAAGGCAATTGCATGTTTTGTGCCTGTTTTTTTAGTAGATTTGAGGAAAATAGTAGGATGGGTTGTAAAGTAAATCAATAACAAAAATCTGAGGTACTTAATGTAAACTAAATTAATTACAAAAATGTATTTAGCCGAACTGTAACCGAGAACTACTGCCGACAAACTGCTATGCAGTTTGGCAGATTTTTTTTTTATATTAAGAATGTATTTTTGGAAATAAATGAATAAAAAAAAAACATTTACTATCCTTGAAGTCCCTGTTGTACGTTCCGCCAGTCCTCGAAACCATCCTTTTTAAGTAGCAATGGTTTGATTTCAGTTAAGGTGCCTTACCCCAGTTGCGGGATAATAAGTATACGAGTAGTGGGATAAAAATCTTAACAGAGTGCATGTTCACAATACAAGAGTAACTACGCTGTCGTAAAACAACAAAGTAATGCATGAGACATCAGGCCCTTCCCTACTTCCTACCTTTGATTGCACTCTTCAACAACAATGCCCTATTTGTGTCGGATGCAGTTACGTCAGGCGTGATTGCAATCTTTCAATCTTCGTAACGACGCGCGAGGTGATCCTAATTCAATGATCGCGGGAAGAGCCGACAGCTTCGTCTTGTAATACAAAATGTCACCATCATTGAAATGAAACAACTTTACTCATTCTACTCGCGTATTTTTTTTTTAAATTGTTATTACTGTAAAAAAGATGTTGGGTCAGTTTCAACTTTAACATTATTACACCTTTTGAGCGGTTAATAGTTAATGAATAGCTTTAAATAGCTTTTAGTTTTCTAAAAGCTAAAGGTTTAACGATCGGCAAAGTTATCTTTTTGAGTAGCGAATAACCTAGCTAACTTGTAAATCCTGTACTTACAAGTTCGGGCAAAGTTATAAAGTAAACCTCTCAAAAAGTGTAATGATGTTTAAGTTGAAACTGACCAATATATTTTTTACAGTAATAACAATTTTGAAAATAAAAATAGAGGCGTTACAATTAATATTACCTACGTAACTATTTTTCAAATAGCTGTCAGTATTATTATCCGGGAACACATATTTATTGTGTTTTCACTCGTATTGTTATTAGTTGTTAAATATTATTACAACCATCCATACTGTGATTGATGTAGTCGACCGATGACACAATCGATGCCTCAACGCCGATGTAACACGAATCTAACAAGACTGCGTGGGGTTAAATAATTGTACGTTGTATTTAGAACTTTTTGCCATTGTAAGACTATATTGACAACTTAATTATAGGACAGCTTCAAGTCTTTGGAACATGTTCCATTCATGTAAGCTGTATTGCTGTGACTATATTATGTTCAGTACTAACTTCTCTATTAAAAAGCTATACATAGTTGAATCCCCCTGATCTACTGATCTGTAATAAAAAAATAAAAAAACAAAAGGTTTTTAATTCAGACATTAAGTCCATATCATTGTTAGTACAAAAGGCAACTTATTTATCTATGTGTAAGTAAAATTACAGAAAGGTACTGTTTGTTGTAATGCTTTTTATCGTATACGTTCCAATTTCTCCTATTCAAGATTGGTTTTATTTGACCTAAGGATAGTAGAGAAATCGTTGACTTAAAATTTATTATTCCTCTCTTTTTACAACCCGAACCCCATTGGCCATTACCAGCAATGAACCTTCACAACGATGCTTCAATTAGTCGCCATCATGTTTTTTAAGCGTGGAGACAAACGCAGACATCGCCGCCCCTGCGCCCGAGCTGCGCAATCGAGCTAAAATGGGCACAATTAGACGAGCCGTTTTTAATTGACAATACTCCCTCGAGCCCAGGGGGTCAACTCTGGTGCAATGTTTACGAAGTTTTATTCAACTTTGAACGGCCGGAAGTCAATAATGATGTTCACGTATTTATTTGAATAAAATGATGCTTAGAATATCAAAAAACTAAGATGAAATCGAAGTGAAAGTATGTTTTTGAACGCCGGATGACCAACGAAACTTCTTATTCAGACGAACGAGAGAAGTATATGAGAGTAGGCCTCCTGGCGAGAGGTGACTGTGACAATAATAAATAAATAATAAATATCCCTGGACATTATTCCACACAGCGCCATCTAGCCCCAAAGTAAGCTTATTAAAGCTTGTGTTATGGGATACTAGACAACGGATAAACATACTTAAATACATTTTCTTTTGTAAATACATACTTAGTATACATAGGAGACACCCAGACCAGTACAAACAGACATGTTCATGCACACAAATGTTTGTACTGTGCGGGGATCGAACCCGCGACCTCTAGTGTAGTAGCCAACTTCATAACCATTACACCAAGTCGGTCGTCAATCTGTCTGTTTAGTACAGTGGAGGAGCCAGACGGCTTGTTAATGAGAGGACGCAGGGGTTACAGATTGCGCGATTTGACGCTGTTTCCCATTCAAATATACATAATATTTTACAAAAGCATTGGGAATTTCGATTAAGCTCAAAGCATTACACGTTATCTTGTAAAGAGTAGCAGTAATCAAGCATAAAAAAAATTAAGCGTTTAAAGTGTTTTTTACCTTAGGATATAAAAGTTTTTATTATTATTAAACCTATAGTGTCCCACTGCTGAGCAAAAGTCTCCCCCATATGTCTCATGTTCTGTCATAGAAGAAAGAAGCTTATGATTGTAATTTTAATTCATAACAATAAAGATTCACATCTGCAGCTAGTGCTCTTGGGATAACGACATTTACGACGTAACGTATTATTAATATCTAATGCGATCTAGAATCAGACTACTAACTTTATTTTATATTAATTATAAGCACAAGGAATGTCTTCCATTGATGGCTTGTTGGAATGTGCACGTAACCTTCCAGAAAATGTAAAAACAAACCGTGACGACGACAAGATCGTCACGGATTAAGTTCCGGGAGTAGGTGCCTTCAAAAAACGGTGACTATTTTCGTTTATAAACTAGAGAAGCTGAAGCTGCGAACGCGTACTTGCATCAGGGGCGTGAAACTGGAGCCGCAATCGATTGGTGCCGGGTGGGTGCGCGCGCGCGTCACAGTGCGCGCCCTCTGTTGCCGCGTAGCGCGCAATCGGTAACTCCCGTGTTTTATGGCCGGCTCTGGATATCATGAGGAGGCCCATTGTTATGCTAACACTATGTACGCAAAGTCAAGGGCTTTCTCTTCTTAGTCGGGCACTCTTGGCGGAGTGGTGGTGGCTGTCGATGGACAGGGTTGCAGCTCGCCGTCACCGCTGGCTTCCAGGTTAGCCGCACGTCTGGGCTACATCTTATAAATAAGTACCTATGACGAGAAGCTTTTCCTTTTTTCTTGACTTTATTAATAACTATGTTGTTTCCGTTTGAGCTTTAAAAATTGTAAAATTGCTAACAGGCGTTTTATTAACCCAAAGGAATACAAGTTTGTAAACTGTTGTGCTGTTTTATGGTATTTTATTAATAAAACAAATCCACAGCTCTTAATTCAAATGGTATGATCAAACAGCGAATAACGAAGAATTAACATTCTATAAACCCGCAATTTCTCATACTTCTCAGGCGAAAATCATCCCAAATTTTGCCCGAGATCAGAATTTCTAACTTTCCGATTCAGAAAAAATATTTTTAACTTTAAATTATAATTTTTAAGTAAAATATGTTCATTAAAAATGTAACATTGTGGTTAAAGTGTTAGTAAAGGTTCATAAAGCTCACAGAAGTAGATGAAGAACATTATTACTTCCTTTATCTACGGTTAGATGGTCGTAAGGCTCAGGACCAGTGTTATAATAACACAACATTCTTCCCGCGACAAGTGAGCATGAGGTAGTGTGAGTAATAATGATGATGCTCCCGTTCTTTTATGCAACGTCAGGCAACTAATCACGGAGACAATAGCAATTTCACGGAAATTACTCACCACATCACACAGAACTACCTAAGTACCTAATGCCGCCGCTACGTACAGCGGAAAATTTGGCTCATAATGACCCTTCATTCTAATAGGTATAGCAAGACAGACGATGCTGAGAAAGGGTTTTCCAAATATACTCGTGTACCTACCTAAAAATATTTAATTTACCATTAACTGAAAACCAAAGTCAAACCCAATCCCATACCAAATTCCGATTTTTTTTATTGTTTTATAATTATAATATGTAGAATTTCAATAAGAAGCTCAAATAACCATTAATTATTGTCGATCTTGTTTGTAGAATGCAAAAAAAATAACGAACACCAACCAACACGTTTCTCTAACGTCTAGTACCTATGTCGCCATCTATGATAATACCCACCGCAACAAAGATCCGTTCGCTCTGCCACCTAGCGTCTAATAGAAAAAACAGTCGAAGCATAGCTGTAGATGGCGCTTGTCCAAAAGATTTTCTTTTTTATCTACTGCCCGCTAGATGGCGCTGCGTTAAAATGTGCAGTTATTTCTACTACAAATAATATAAAATTGATATATCTTTATAAATACACTCTTAAGAATATTTTCTTACCTTGCACAGGCAAAGCTCGGAGAGACACAGCATCCTCCTCCATTTCGTCTTCGATGTCCTCCTCGGTGATGGAGGGCGGCGCCGCCCAGCACCTCAGCCTCACCCCTGCATTGCTCACGGGCGCTCCGGAGTCCAAGCGCACCCTCGGCAAACTTCTGGTGGCGTACTCGCCATTGTTATTAGAAACCTGCAGACAATAAACCAATATAAGACAAGGCAGGCGTTTGTGCTTTTTAGTTCGATAATAACGCAATAAGAAAATATCATTCATTCAACATTATTTTCCATGTAGGTATTAAAAAATAAGAGTATCATGTAAGCGACAATCACCACAGTTAACATTTCTCGAGTAGTTACTGGAAAAATGAATGATCCGTTAAGGCAAAACACAAGGCAAAAAGCTAGACAAGAGCTAGGCTGTTTTATCCTCCAAGGCATTGGCTTCCAAATCTTTACTTCGTTACTGTAACTAGCTATGAAGCCTGCTATGGTGCATTATTTAATAAATTCCGCGAACTTCAGACGATTAAATCAACAGTGTGATCTTGATAAATATAATATAAATAAATAAATATGCGCCAGACAACACACCTCTTGTAATGGTCTCGAAGTAGGGATTTTTAAATCCCTGTGTTACGAGGTACCACACAAGGAAATAAGCTAGGGGCGTCTCCCAGCACACCCAGACCCGAGTCAATTCAGAAAAGATCGTTTCCTGAATTGACCCGACCGGGAATCGGACACTACGGAAATCGAGGCGAGAAACCGTGCTACACCACACTACGCTAATCGTGTCGTCTATTGATAGATAAGGAACATCATATATTTTTCAGGCGGACCCTGGGACCCCACACACCAGTGTGGGTTCACAACCGGGATAGACCGCACGGATGATGATGATGATATATTTTTTTAAATTTAAAAATTAACATAAACTTGTTATGATTTTTCTAAAGCTTAGGCCTTAGAGATTCACGCTTATTTATTAGTATTTGCACCAATAGGTGTAGACTGCCAGAAGGCAGAACTTGCTATGTAACGGTCATTAATGGCAAAAACTAGCGAAAGGAGTCATTCATTGTGACCATCGTCGAAGAAATTGAAAAATGTTAAAAAAAGATAAAAATTGCGTCAAGCCTCGCTAGGCACCTTTCCCGTAAAAGTTTTGAAATTATCACGTATAGTTTACTCTATATTTATTTGGTAAAGGAAAACGGAAGCACTTTCCTCTTGAATGCGTGTAACAGGCTCGAAGATGAAAATTTTAGCCAACATAAACTAGCACTCCTCAAAGTAAGATAAGAATAATTACCACCGCAGCAGAAAGCACCGACTGTTTGATGTTGGTGCAAACCGATACCCCGGTCTTTTACTTCACTCAACGCTCTCCTCGATGCAAATCCACATTCAGATTTGTTTTCCGATGAATGGTCAAAGGTTGTATTTCAGTGCTTGTTTTAACTAAAGTAAAATAAATAAATAAATAGAGAACTAATAGTTCATTTAGTAACTTATTTTCTGTCCTACTTCCCGAAATCAGATCATTTCAATTTTTGTATCTGGAATTCTTTAAACGTTATTACATCTCCTCTTCATTCTTCATAATCTTGGCGACATTTCGGTTTGTTACTTCGATTTTTAGCATAATACATTGTTTATTTTCAACCGACTTCAAAAAAAGGAGGAGGTTCTCAATTCGACTGTATGTTTTTTTTTATGTTTGTTACCTCATAACTTTCGACTGGGTTAACCGATTTTGATCATTCTTTTTTTATTTGAAAGCTGGTGCTTCCCGAATGGTACCATTTTAATTTGGTCTAGTTCTGACAGTGGCTGGCATCCATGAGAAAACCATATAAGTCTTAAATCTAGATAGACAAAATGCGCGCCAAATGGACGACAAATAGACGAATAACTTAATATTACGCCAACCGATTTTGATAATTCTTTATTTATTTGAAAGCTGATGGTGCCCGTGTGGTCCCATTTTAATTTGGTCCAGTTCTGACAGTGGCATCCATGGGAAATCCATTTAAGTCTTAAATCTAGATAAACCATATGCGCGACAAATGGACGAATAACTCATTATCACGCCAACCGATTTCGATGCTTCTTTTTTTATTGGAAAGGATATACTTCAAGGGCAGTTTGATGAGTGTTAGGTTCTGATTATGGGATCCATGACAAAGTAACGGAACTCTTCAATTCTTAGGAGCAATTGGACGATACTTTTTCGATGTATAAAATAAATAAGAACTATTCACTGAAAATCAAGAAATAAACAAAAATTTTAACAAAAAAAAAACCAACTTTAAAAAAAACTATTTCAAAACAAAGTACTAAAAAGTAAAGAAATAATTGCGTATTCTTCTAAAACTTATACGTTAATATAATGTAGGTACAATTATTGTTATTGTTGGAGTCGGTGTCAGCCAATGTAGGTTTGTAACTACCTACATACATACGTAAACGTGATATGTAAGAAATAGGTATATTGCTAGGTATATTGTAGTGTTTCCTTGGCTGACACCGACTCCAACAATAACAATAAGTTTTAGAAGAATACGCAAATATTTCTTTACTTTTTAGTGCTTTGTTTTGGAATAGTTTTTTTTGAAGTTGGTTTTTTTTTTCACATTAAATGTCGAGCGGTATTCGTACTCGCGTATTCCTCAAACCAGGCGTCTGCTTTCACAATCAAAATTAACCTACCGGATATCAATGGATCTAGGATTTTTTTTCTAGTGTATGGCATCTAGGGCCAAAATATGTTTTTTTAGTCTTCTATGTTAAGACATTTTGGATGATTTGTACCATTCGTAAAACTACTGTTTCGAGAGCAACCAATTATGTTACCCATATTTTACGGTACACTTACGGTGGGTGAAATCCGCAGCATTGTCAGCTAGCACAAGCATCGCTTTCAATCGTTCAAATCACACGGGTGTTCGGACTAGTGTTGCCGAATTATTTATAGATGTACCTGTTGTCGATAGTTGGTTTGAAAATCAGTTGCTTCAATAGGTCTGTTGTTACATGGGGTCATTTACAGTGGTGGCCACATAATTAGGGACACCAGTCGATTTTCATACAAAAGAAGTAACTTTGAGCCTTGATTCTCCGGCAAGAATTGACTGAGCTGTGATCTGATGATATCCATTCATGGAGTGAAATGGAGGAGATCCAGATCGCCATACACACCTTCAGATCTGATCAGCATTTTAATAGGTGTAAGGGTCAGAGTTCTCTGTTTTAGGATTTCCATACATTTTAATGTTATTTACGCGTTTTTGGATGGTGATCTGAATTTCCTTCATTCACTACATGGATGGCTATCATCAGATCACAGCTCAGTGAATCCTTGGCGGAGAATCAAGGCTTCAAAGTTACTTCTTTTGTATGAAAATCGACTGGTGTCCCTAATTATATGACCACCACTGTATATGTTTTTTTAATGATTATAATGGCGGTCTGAATATTCTTGTTTCAATCCAAAATCGATCGTCATACGACAACAGTATTGTCAAGTGCAATATTAAACTATAGACATGTCAATGCTATCGGTAGTATCCAACCTACTTCCAAACCAAGAGAACCGGGAGTGAAGATACCATTCATAGTTCCAGTCCACAGAACCGCAATTGATGCCTTTAAACAGAAAAAGCAACTTGGAAGCTTTTAAACAGACTGGTCGCGTGATAATTCAACTATCGAAACGGTATATGCGGCTGGAATGTTGACATCGTAGAAAATTCTGTATTTAGTATTAGATTGATTGTGAACTATCGACCAGCAATTATAACCGGTAGTCGAATCGATAGCGGATCGATTTGTCGATATCGGCAACACTACATCGAACGGCCCGCATTGTGTATTCGCAGCAGCTGCTCTGATAACGCAGTGACTAACGGTCGTATTGATTGACACGTAATTGTGTACGCACTTAAGTGGTTAACTACTTGAATTACTACTAATATCGTAGTAAGTGTTATCTAAATATATCGCATGTCGAACAGTGAACGGTGGATTGATTACTAGTTACCACAGCGACAACTCTGTCCTTGTCACAATATGCGAATAACGCAAACATAGAAAGATTATGTTACCGATCGCATTTTAAGTGGTTCAACCGATTTGTTTATGACGAATAATCTATATAAACGCTTTAGCGAAATAAGAATAATTTTGACTATTTTTGATTGTTTAATACAACTGCCAGACTAGTTGATGTAACATCGATTGACCTCTTATAAGGGACTTACGCCCGAATCTAGAAACGACAATCAAAGTTGAGTAGCCCTAACATAATTTTACATGTTAGTACTACTAAAAAAAACGGCCAAGTGCGACGAGGGTTCCGTACAAACCTGTAGGTATATTTATTAAAAATATTTTTATTATATGATGTAACTAAAAAATTACGGTTTTCGCAATTTTTCCTTTATCTGTGCTATAAGACGTTGCTTCGTACCAAATTCAGGATTCTGAGTTCACGGGTACCCTGTAGGTTTTGAATCCCTTGAAGTGTCGAAAATTTGCGGAAATTTTCGGCATAAACGGCTGTATCTTTTGATCGCGTTGGCTTAGAAGTTTGATTTTTTTACAGCTCCAAGGGACAGTAAACCTGAGTATTTGATATGTGAACAACAAAGTGATAAGGGTTCTGTTTTTTCCTTTTGAGGTACGGAACCCTAAAAACTGATTTGGCCATGGTTCACTGGACATAAAAGGCACCAAGTTTTTAGACGTTCATCACAATCTTGCGTTAAACTGATGCATTGAAATGCGTGTTTATTCCAAGTTAGATTAACGAATATCTCATAACATTGCCCGCTACTTGCAAACACATTACAGGTCTATTACAAGCCGAGCCGGTTCCGTGGGAAATTTGTTTCGCTATACCGGATCATGTGGCCTTGCGCTGCGGACCTCTACAATGAACCAAAATGTCTTGTTTGATGAGTTTTATTAATAATTTTGCATGATTTAAGTTCTCTCTGTATACAGCACTGAAATAGTAACAGAAAAAGTAGTGTCCTGAAAGTAAGGTTCCCGTTACGAAAATGAAGCAAATTTACAATTTTAACGATTTAGTTGAAAAAAAAACTGTATTTTGAACTTTTAAGCAATATAAAAAGGACATTATTATTAAGTTTATTTTTGTAGCATGCAATTGTTGGTTTGGTTGGTTCTATTTATATTACGTCTTCTATTTATGTATGTTTATTCTTATCGATTTATGTTGAAGTCAACATACTCGTAGCTTCAAACGGTTATGTTGATAAGAAACACTATGTAAACTTTGAATCATCATCAGGCATTTACAATAGAAAGCTACAACAACCAATCCTCAAAGATACACAAACCAAACAATGAATGACATAAGCTGAAGCGAAACAAATGTTAACTGACTAGGTAACACATTAGTGCATTCGTATAATGTTATGTTACATGTGTTATGTTATAATTCACTGTGAAATGACAAAATGACACTGTGAGAAAAAAATTCTATTGAAAGTTTGTTCCATTCATTCTCTATAAATGTTACTATTTGAACTATCTTGTCCTATAACAAATCGTTGGCATTTCTTGCAATAATTATCATCTGGGGCCTTATCCCAATCCCTCTTGCCGACCAGTTTTCGTAAAACTTGGCCTCCTACCGCTACCCGCACTGTACATTTTTAAAGTTGGCTCCGTTGTAAAAAAATATAAGGGTTTTTTATGAAAGCCAGAAATACTAATACCAGGCTTAAAAGAGATAGAGATAGGCTGGTCTTAAGTGTCATCCCGAAATCTCAAAAGTACCTAAACAGTTGTGTAAACCTAAATGTGTGTCGAAATTTACAATAAAATTCCCCGTGACATAAAATATAATAATTTATACATTTTTAAGGCTAAACTATTTAAGTGGCTTATTGACCAAATAATTTATGACACAAAGGAATTACTTGAAGGGGCATTTTAATTTAATAGATTTAACTTTCATTTTGACTTAGTTTTATTTGATTGGCATTGTTCGTTTTATTTAATTGATTGTTTACTATGTTTTATTTGCTTTGATTTATTTATTGTTTACTTTTGATTGATTTGGGTTTTCTCGCCCTACATGGATGGATATTTGTGTGTATATTTGCATGCTAAAAATCCTGGCAAGACATGTGCACTTTGAAATTGTAATTAAAGACTTAATACCGTTTTTTTATGCATATAAGGAATTATGAATCATGACTTGTGAAGTTCATTCCCTAAACTGAGCGTAGCGAGTTATTTCGTAATATGATCTTTCATTTCCAGCCAGTCAGCGGCGACCTGGTACTAACGCATCTTTCAGGCTGGTTAATTAATGACGAAATTGCTTGCAACTTCAGTTTAGGTAATTAACTTGACTGAATACAAGTGATCGTACTAAGGCCCCTTGTTCTATAATATATCGTTGAGATTTCTTACAATAATTATCATTTGATATATTATAATTACAGCTGTGTCGCGTATCGCCTAGAGCTAGAATAGTTGGAGCGTGACTATGTACACCTGACACCATCGCGTCCTTGCCTTCTCTCTAATAGCCCTGCTACATTTTATGCGACTTGCCATATACAATAATAACGGTAACTGCCAGTTAATACGCAGCGAAGTACTACAGTTTGCGAATCGAATGATTATCTAAATTGATACGAAATGATTGGCAGATCACATTCCATCGATAGTATTGCATATAGTAGTTAAATATCGAATCCACTAAAACATTAACATGCAAGCATTTAAAATTAAAAATAATGATTCCTGAGAACGATCATCCCGAACATCATTCGCAGCCATAAGATGCCCCACTGCTGATGCACACATAGGCCTCTCTCATAAAGTTCCAGAGAATAGTTCCAGTAGTTCGCGTCAAAATGTAGTCCCCTCTGAAGTTGTTTCGCGCATGAGCTTGCGCAGCACTTGTTTACTAAGAAAAAACTCGGACTCTTCTCGTATTCAGAGAGGACTAGAAATTTGACGCGAACCATAGGCACCTGTATCCTGCGACTTTATTGGTAGGCATAAAATGCAATATTCCACAGAATACATGGGAACTCAAAAATGGTTAAACAACATAAAATACAATCATAAAAAGTCTTCAAACAACGTCATATAGCCATCCATTCAAAGTTACTTTGTAACTAAAAGCTCAGCACAGTCACGAATATTGTAATGTCTTTTATATTTATGTTGCAAACACATCAGACTTTACAACACTCTCAATGGTCCGTTGTTTAATTTTGTCGACTTTGTGCACCCGGTAGCTGCATGTTTACCACAATAAACTAAAGCATGAACACAAATAGGCGACGTAAACTAACGAATATGACCTAATTACTCCACAGTTTCCTCGTATATACGAGTACAAGTCGCTGAGACAAAAAAGATGGACATTCTATTGATCTATAAATAGGATAGAGAGAGCTTTAATTTGGAACGTAGTACGAAACGAACACACAGCTGTCAGATTATTTAACTTCTGACAGTGA
Organism: Udea olivalis; assembly: GCA_947369235.1. Lineage (NCBI taxonomy): Eukaryota > Metazoa > Arthropoda > Insecta > Lepidoptera > Crambidae > Udea > Udea olivalis. Next base: position 7,082,366 of record OX376342.1, read on the forward strand.
TGCTGATACTTCAGATAATCCTAAAAGCAAACGTTAAGTAAACCAGTATTGCAACAGTCCAGGAAGCTTGTGGAGCGGAAAGGATTTGATCTAATCATACAGGGTGACGGCTGTAGCAGGATATGAAGGAAGCAACATACGGTCAGCAACGAAATTCGCTGAACATTTTAATAAGTATCTTGTCAGCTCGTATTAAATGCCATATTAGCTAATCGTTTAAAAATAGAGTACACTGCTATTAATGTTACTCATAACTATAGGCAGTCTAGACATAAAGAATACCTCTTTGTACTTTATTTTAAATGTAACAAAAACCAAAAACACTTTAAGGACTCATAAAATTTGATTATCTTGGCAAGGAGATAAATAGGAGACAACATCTAATACATTGCCGTGGTCCAAAAGATAGGTTTCCTAATGTTAAGCAAGCCAGTAACAACGTAGGCTAGGTACCACGACAACCAAATCCCACAAAGTGTCTTTTTCCTCATCAAACATTTATGCTGGTGCGGGAACTTTAGCCATCCTTCACATCTCAACTACAAAGCTTATACCCACTGCACTTATCTGAGCATCAAAATGTATTTAAAACTAACATGCTCCCAATAACTTTTTCGGATAGGTACTCAAAGATTCCTAATTTATATGGAATGAATGTAAGTGAGGCCTAAAAACGATTAACCATGTTTTATAGTGAGTCTAAGGGTCACACTAACATTATTAACAGCTGGCGTTTCACTTAGTTATTATGCGGCGGAATGTATGAGGTCATCCAACAAGACTTAGAAGTAATGTGCCTATTAGAAATTGTTTGAGAATGTCCCATTTAGTTATTAGTCATAATGGCCTACATTTATAGCTGACCAATTAGGTGCTTACGTAGACGTATATCTATCTAAACGGTTGTTGAAAAGACAAAGTTCTGAAGACCGATTGATTGTGAGATAAACCATCCTAAAATACATACCAGCGCGCATCTCGCGTGGACGAAAACACCATCTTCAACACTAGTACGTCTACCACGAGTTGCCACTTTAAAGGGGTTTGAGTAACTTTGTATGGACCCGTGGCGTCATTTTTTTTATTAGCGGCTAGCAATAATTTTACCACTATTTTATAGAACCCTAAGGAAGAAACATATCTGATTGGTTAGAATTGTTTTAAGTGATATCAGAGCCGAGATATGATTTCTTAAAGTATTATTTTTTGCCTCAGTTTCACTAAAATAATAGTTCTGAAATGTTACTTTATGGAGCTAATCTCACCTAACAGCTGTTAAAAAGGATGCAGAAATAGGGGTGGGAAGGTTTTCTTTTCAAGATGTACCTACCTGTTGAGTATATTTTCCTAATAAAAGTACATCCAGCAATACTTCAAGTTAGATATCCATAGTTGTAATGTTGTCTATAAAGCAGTAAATGTTAAGTCTTTGGCATTAGGAAGTAGAACACAAGCCATCACGAAAAACGACCTTAACGTCAATGACATCAAAAAGACATTTTTTAATAGTCAATATGTAAATAGAAGGTATTGGTTCCTAACCTTCGACATTAGAGACATTACATGGGAAAAACACCTGAAAGTCTTTTAACCCACAATACATGAACAATAATGGCCTAATATTGCACCTGGCCATTGAAAACTAGCCTTCTTAAGCTCTGCTATTACCAAACCTAGACTATGCCGATTGTTGTTATTTAGATATTAGCGAAAATTTCCTCAATAAACTCGAGCGCCTCCAAAATTTCTGCATACGCATCATTTACGGTTTGCGTAAATTCGATCATGTCTCTCAATTCCGGGCACAGTTGAAATGGCTTCCAATACGTTTTCGCCGAGATCTTCATATTCTGTCTCTTCTCTACACTGTCTTGTTTAATCCTCTTTCACCTCCGTACCTCAAGGAACTATTTCACTTTCTGCAATCTGCCAAAAGTGAAGACATGCGGTCTTGTAGGAAACTGCATCTAACAGTCCCCTCACATTCCACTTCCTATTATTCCAAATCATTTGTTGTTCGCTCCATTCGTCTGTGGAATTCCTTACCTTTACCCATCCGCAAATCTCAGTCCTTACATGTCTTTAAATCCCAAGTCAAATCATACTTCCTCTCTCTGTAACCTAGTATTTTATTATGTCTCATCCTTTATTTTTCAGTCCTTAAAAATGGAAACTGGTGATCCTATTGCAATACCTATATGTATTTTATGTAACACAATTCATTTAGTTTATCACTTAAATATCTCCTACTTATCCTTTATTTTGCACAGCCTTACCCGTTATATTATACAAGTCTCTCTTCAGAAGGTAGTCTGGAAGAGATCGCTTTAAAGCGATAAGACCGCCTAAATTGTACATTTGATGTCTACTTACTGTTTAACTTGTTGTATTTGTTTGTTTGTGCAATAAAGATTATTTATCTTATCTTATCTTATCTTCTTAAATCCGTATTGCGTCGCATGTTAATAAGGACTATAAATAATGCCGGTTTATTCCCTTTCCTCGGTATGGATTAAGTTCAATTGAATAGTTAGTCAAAAATACAATACCTAATATCTCAGCTTCGATATACTTTAGCTATACGTGCTCCATATAAAGTTTGTTCCCCTCGATATGTTCTTTCATATTATTAAGGTTTGGTGAGTGGCCACGAAATTTCAAAAATGACGCTAACGTTACCCCTTTACGCTATCGTTCGCGTAAAAAATTGTATGGGGATTTGACATGACATGACATGACAATGTCTAATCCAAATATATTTTTTTACGCAAACGAAAACGTGAATTTAAAGTGGCAACACGTGGTAGACTTACAGGTCCATAATTGAAGACCGATTGGTGTTTATTAAAAAATCGAAGTATACTAATATTATAAAGAGGGAAGATTTGATTGTTTAATAAAAATAAATAATAACTATCTGGGACAATTTACACCAAGATCATCTGACCCCAAACTAAGCAGAGCCTGTACGTACTAGGAGAGTACTCAGAGACTGATAAACATACTTAAATAGATAATACCACCCAGACACACAACAATCAATTGTCAACAGTCAAATGTTCGTCACATAAATGTTTGTCATGGGGGGTCGAACTCACGACCTCCGGTGCTGAAGGCAGGATCGCTGCAATTGCACCAACAGGCCAGTCAATCAGTTAGTTAGTTTGTTTGTTAGAATAGTCTTCAAAACTACTGATCCGATCGTGGAAATTCTTTCACTAATAAAAAGCTAAATTATTCAGGATATAGGCTCTATTTTATTATGATTGAACAAAAAATTAAGTGATAAATAATAGTAAATGTAAATCGAGTCTGAGAAAAGCGGGCAAAATAGACACCAGCTGTCAAACATTTGACAGAGCGAAGCCTGTCTAGGCAGCTAGTAAATGATATACTCGTAGTAGCAACCCTAGGCGGTCAGGCAAGTTTAGGTAAATATACTGGAAAACGCGAGCTAGAGCGGACTTTCTATAAACCTTTTGTTTTGTGCCTCTAGTTTTGAAGTAAGTAGATGGAACCCATTCGGCGCACTACTCACTGAATTTCAAGGACTGCTTGTAACATTTAATGTCCTAAGCTCATTAGGCTATTGCGTCAACCGAATACCACAATATTAGCTCCGCAATAAAACTAATGATTCATTCACGTGTAAGGTTTTAGAAAATAAACAACTGATTTTTGCAATTAGATTTAATAATATAATATTTCTGATGACATTAATTGTTATTATCTATGAATATCTCATTATGTGGATGTGACGCCTGTCATCCAAGCTGTAAAGGATTATTAAAAAAACGAAAGTCGAGTCCGAAACGTCGTGTGACACCGTCATGACTACCGGAAAAAACGGAATAGGAAAACAGTGTATGGTGACGAGAATTGATGAGGGAACTCAGTTTATGTGAACAATAAATGTATTGTACTGTGGTCAGTGTATAATTACCTTCTCTCATAGTCAGAAGTGGGATAGTGGCTCACTATTTAGAACGCAATGCCACGTATTCGCACACCCTCACCGCCAGCCAAAAGAAAGTCTCGACAACGATGCCTCAAGAAAAGGAAGAAACGTTCACCATCTCACCGTTCAGTGGCATCAGAAAGCGAAAGCCTGTCTAGTGACGAAAGCCTCAATAATGAGCAGTCGAAGATACGAGGCCGTTCATCTCGTCGCCGAAAACGGAGTGAGATCAGACTATCTCAGTATATAACTTGCAAAACCAAGCACAAAAGGACGCGATCAAAATCACCAGCACACAAACGCAAGCGGGGCCGTAGCCGATCGCGGTCTCGAGTATCAAAACAAAAGCAACATAGAAGTCGATTGAGTTCGCCAACACAGCATCGTAGTCGCCGCGCGCAGTATGCTACGCGTCGCAGCGTGTCGCCGGGTAGTCCCCTGCCTGCGCACGAGGCGGGCGCTGCAGGTTTAGAGCAGCGTCGTGCTTCTCACCGCCCGCGGTTACCGCGGCCAGATGAAAATCATAGCTCAGCAACTGCCAACCACTTGCCTGTGCAGACTACTAGCAGACATATTCCAGAGCAGCTTCAACCAACACCACTGTCGCATCAAGGAGAAAACTCAAGGTCAGACGACTCTCGGATACAGACAAATAATAAAGCATTGCAGGATATTGTTAGCAACTTAGTTTCACACAGACAACCAAGTTTTCACGTTAATGTTATACCTACGTTTGACCCATCACTACCAGGTCATCGCATTGATTTATGGCTTAATAAAGTTAATCAATGTGCCACTATTTATGGCTGGGACGAGAGGCAGGTTATGCATTTTTCACTTCAAAATTAGCCGGCAATGCGAAGATCTGGTATGACAGTTTACCAAGTATGTTGTCTACATGGGCAGAGTGGCAGGAAAAGTTGTTGTTGGCTTTTCCATACGAACAAAATTATGGAAAATTATTAGACGATATGTTGAAAAGAAGATATAAGCTAGGTGAATCAGTTGAAAACTATTTTTACGAAAAGATGTCGTTATTAAATCAGTGTCAGATAGCCGGCAAAAATGCAGTTGATTGCATTATTTACGGTCTTTCGGATAGGACATTGCGCACTACTGCGCAATCACTTAGGTATGAGGCGCCAGAACAGTTGTTAGGGTTCTTATCTAGCAGCAAAGAATTTTACTCTTATCCGCCGAGGATGTCTGAGCCAAAACTGAAAAATATAAAAGACAACACAATAAAGACAACCCAATTATGTTTTAACTGTCGTGAAAGAGGTCATGTATTCTTGAACTGCCCTAAACCAATAACAAAATGTACAAAATGTAACAAAGTTGGTCATAGGGCTGACAGCTGTTTTTCTAAGGATGTTAATCAAGAACAATTGAAATCTACTATGACTATTAGCAACGAATCTCACAACTCTCAATACTATAAAAATGTTTTGATTAATAACAGAGAATTTCAGGCATTCATTGACCTCGGCAGCGAGGTAACAATTATTAGGGCAAGCGATTCGTTAATTATTGGCACTCCTGTGGTCCCATCAAGCGTAGGCTCTATAAGGTCATTTGGTAACTCTGTAGTACCAACAATAGGGGAGACAACTGTGCAGATTGAAATTGGTGGGGTTGTTGGCCAGGTCAACGCCATAGTAGTCAAGGATCAGTACATAAATACCCCTGTACTAATTGGTCAGGATTTCACTGATCAGAACCATATACTTATTGTCAAAAATAGCAAGGACTTGAACTTCTACGCTTTAGAGAATGAATTACCATGTTTCGAGGGTGAGGACGAAACTACCATTCGGATAAGACTCAAAAATGATTTTAAACTTAATGGTGAAGGTGATGTTCAAGTTTATACAGAGCCATGTGTTTCTGGGAACTTACTTGTTGAGTCTTCAGTAATTTTCGAGTCTGGTTATGAAGTGATAGTGAAAGGCGGCATATACACATTTGATGAAAAGGGTAATGGTAGTGTATTTTTGATTCAAGGTGGTCATAAAGTCCCGTTCTTGCAGCGAAATACTACTATTGCTCGGGGTAGACGTTACATTGAGAAAACATGTTTACATATACGTCAAGATAGTGAAGACGTTACTACTTCTTTGCCAATTGAGAGTATGAAAATTGAAACACAAATTAGCGACAGTGAAAGAGAGCAACTACTAGCACTACTCAATAAACACCGCGCTTGTTTTGCCATGAATCTCCATGAATTGGGTTGTGTTAGTGACACTGAAATGAAAATTGAACTCAGCGACAAAAGGCCCGTGGTTTATCGACCATATAGGCTATCACACTCCGAAAGGCAAGTGGTAAGGGATATGGTCGGTGAACTACTTGAGGCTAATATAGTTCAGGAATCGGTGTCTGACTATGCAAGCCCAATTCTATTAGTCCGTAAGAAAAGTGGTAAATATCGATTGTGTGTAGACTACAGAGCACTCAATAGCAAAACTGTTAAGGAGTGTTATCCCATGCCTATTATTGATGACCAAATAAGTAGATTAGCTGGCAATAAATACTATACTGCCCTTGACCTTGCTAGCGGCTATTATCAGATACCGGTTTGATTGGACTCTCGTCACCTAACTGCCTTCATTACGCTTGATGGGCAGTATGAATTTACACGCATGCCATTCGGCCTAGCCAATGGGCCAGCCGTATTCCAACGTATGATCAATCGTGTGCTAGGTTCAACACGGTTCAATGATGCGTTGACATACATGGATGACGTATTGATACCATCATCATCTATTACTGAGGGTTTAGAAAAACTTGGAAAAATACTTGACATTTTTAAGCAAGCTGGATTGACTCTCAATTTGGAGAAATGCGTCTTTCTAGCAGAAAAGCTAGATTATCTCGGATATGAGATAACTCACGAAGGGGTCAGACCTGGGGAGAAGAAAATACAATCTGTTGTAGACTATCCTGAGCCGAAAAATCAACACCATGTGCGACAATTCTATGGTCTTGTCAGCTATTTCAGAAAATTTATTAAAAATTTTGCCAGTTTGGCTCATCCCATTACTTCATTACTGAAAAAGAACGTACCGTTCCAATGGACTGATATACATAGGGAAGCTTTTACCACTTTAAAAAAGTGTCTTAGCAACAGGCCAGTATTGACGATCTATAACCCTCACGCCCAATTTACTGAGGTTCACACGGACGCCAGTAAACAGGGCATTGCTGGAATTTTATTACAAAGGGACAAATTGTCTGAACCTTTACAAGTTGTGGCTTATTACAGCCGCCAAACCACACCTGATGAAAAGAAATTCCATGCCTATGAGCTAGAAACTTTAGCAGTGGTGGAATCGTTAAAAAAGTTTCGCGTATACGTTTTGGGAATAAACTTTAAGATTGTTACTGATTGCCGGGCTTTAAGAACTACGTTGACTAAGCGTGACCTCATACCGAGAATTGCAAGGTGGTGGTTGCAGCTTCAGGAATTCCAGTACGACATTGAATATCGTGCTGGTACTAAAATGACTCATGTCGACGCCTTGAGTCGAAACATGAATGATGCATCAACAGAAATGGAGTACAGTGGGAACAATGATCATTTTCCTAATGTAATGCATATTGAAGTTGACAATTGGCTATTAACCCTACAATTGGGGGATGAGGAACTCAATCGTATAAGACAGATTTTGATAGACAACAACAGTGAAGAGGAAGTCAAGTCAATAAAACGTGATTTTGTTATAAAGAATAACCAGTTATACAAGTATATTGATGATGAGCGCAAGGAATTACGGTGGGTAGTGCCAAAGGGGGCAAGGTGGCAGATATGCAAACTCAATCATGACGAAATAGGTCATCTCGGATTTGAGAAAACTTATGACCGAATAAAAAAGACATATTACTTTCCTAAAATGAGAAGATTTATTAAAAAATACGTTAAAGCTTGTTTAGACTGTGCATACCATACTGACAATAATAACTGTAATGAAGGTTTCTTGCATTCGATAGAAAAGGTCCCGACACCATTTCATACCCTGCACATCGACCACCTTGGCCCGTTTGTCCGCAGTAAAAACGGGAACGCTCACTTATTAGTAATTGTAGATTCCTTTACAAAGTATGTTTTTATAAAACCGGTGAAGGATACCAAAACAAAACACGTCTTAAAGGTACTAGAGGATATTTTCTACACTTTTAGAATTCCAACCCGTATAATTTGTGATAGAGATAGCGCCTTTACGTCACATGTTTTTCAGGAATTTTGTCAGGACAAAAAGGTAAATGTTGTTTATAATGCGGTTGCCTGCCCTAGAGCCAATGGGCAGGTCGAACGTTATAATAGGACCATTTTAAAATCGCTCAGTACTCAAAATCACGATAAAGACGAAAGAGTTTGGGATAATTCAGTAGGAATAGTTCAATGGGGTCTTAATAATACGGTTCAAAAATCAATCGGAAAAACCCCTACGGAAGTTTTGTTTGGTGTTGGGATGAATTGTGAAATTAATAGTAGATTTGACGAAATTTTAGAGGTTACACGGTCTAATGTGAATATTAATGAAATTCGCGAAGAAGCGAGTAAAAGTATACAGAAAAGCCAATTTCAGCAAAAGAAAAACTTTGATAAAAATCGGACACAGGCGACTATTTACTCTGAAGGGGATCTAGTTAAAATTACGAAAGTCAGTTTTGAAAATGATGGCAAAAGTAAGAAATTAGTAGAGAAATATATCGGACCCTTCAAAGTAATTAAGGCGCTTGGTAACGACCGATACCGTATATCTGACATAGATGGTTTCAAAAAAAAGAGCAAACGTAAATATAATGCCACTGTATCCTCTGATAGAATGCAGCCATGGATACATATAGCTACACTGAATATTATGGATAAAGACGATTGATTATTGCCTTGATATCAATGTAATGTAATGTAGCAAATGTGAAACTTTGATAATTATTATGTATAATGAATAAAGTCAAACATGGTACATAAGCTCAAGATGATTTGATTAAATAAAGATCAAGAATAAATAAAGAGATACTCATGATAAGGAGACTAATTATTATGTTGATTAGGACCTTATTAGATAATGTGTGCGGTAATATAATAGATGGTGATAATACGGTTTGCGGAGACTGCAAAGTTGATTAACTGCGATATTGTAGTATTTTAGTACTGTCTGTGTTATACCATAGAAATTTAGCGGATGCTGCCATACTTACGAACTGCGGATTCTGCAGAAATATAGGGCTGCGTTTGTTGCAGCTTTGAAGTTTTGCGGATACTGCAATATTAATAAGTCGCGGATTCTGCGCTAATAAGAGTAAGAGAGAGTCTGTAATAATAGTGTAAGTGTTGATAATAAATAAATAAATAAATAAATAATGCGGATACTGCAATATTAATTAGTCGCGGATTCTGCGCTAATAAGAGTTATGCGGTTACTGCAATATTAGGGGCACTGCGGATACTGCAGTGTGTAAAATAATGCTGCGGGTACTGCAGCGATAGATAGGACGCCACGGATACTGTGGCGTAGTTGAATTCTAGGGTTATTGTGTTTAACAAATGTTACTGTCATTGATGGAAAACACTACGGATTCTGTAGTGTAAATTCTGATTGTATTAGATGTTTAGATCTTACTTGAATGTAACAATTAGGCTACTTAGTTATAAATATGTGATCGATAAGTATACAAAGCACATAGTTAGGTCTGAGTGTAAGGTAATAATGGCGTGTGTGAGGACACTGCACGCGTCAGGATGGACGAGTGTAAGGTTTTTGAAAATAAACAACTGATTTTTGCAATTAGATTTAATAATATAATATTTCTGATGACATTAATTGTTATTATCTATGAATATCTCATTATGTGGATGTGACGCCTGTCATCCAAGCTGTAAAAGATTATAAAAAAAACGAAAGTCGAGTCCGAAACGTCGTGTGACACCGTCATGACTACCGGAAAAAACGGAATAGGAAAACAGTGTATGGTGACGAGAATTGATGAGGGAACTCAGTTTATGTGAACAATAAATGTATTGTACTGTGGTCAGTGTATAATTACCTTCTCTCATACACGTACGTACGGTACGTTCTAAAATCTACTATTCTAGTCTTGGTCTGCAGACAGGCTAGGCGTTACCTTTACCGATAGTGATAACTCCTACTAGCCCAGCAGAGACAGATTGCTAAGCAAATAAGATGACATGACGTTTATTTAGCTAACAAAAACTGTTACACTATGTTATAACTGCTTCTATAAACACTTCAGTACCTCTGTCATGAGTATAACTCAAGTAAATGACAACGACTTGTAAGTCAGTTTTAGTTTTATATCTATTCACTAGAGGCGATTTACCGAAATCACATACAAACCGCCTCATTCATAAAAAATAAAGCAGGCTAATTAGACTGTTTTCAGTATGGTAAAGTTGTCTTGAAGCACTGTTTAAGTTTTTATGAATAAGGGGGAAAATCTTTAAGGCAGACGCTGGTAAGTATTGTCGCCGTAAACTCACTCAAACCTACGGTGGGGTACTGACTAAAAAAACATTTTTATATTGCTTCGTTCCTTTAGCTTCCATCTTCAAGATTTTTTACGTGCCTGTCATAGCTAGTGACTTGTTAACGTTGTATGAAGTTATGGTTAGCTTGATAATGATCAACCTTAAATAAGTTTAGATGATCTTCAGGTAAGATATCCCAGCTTTTTCATTGCTTAATCTAAACGCGTCAAACAAACTCTTTCCAAAAGCAGTTTACTAAAATATTCCAAAAACAGATGTTTTGCTGTTTATTGCTTCGTGTTAAAAATAGCATTAAATCCCTTTGTTGATAAACACACAAACAACTTCGATTTATACCATTTAAGAACTTAACTCGATGCTCACCGATGCACACGTGTGCATTATGCAACGTGACGCAACGTCGTGCGACGTCCTCTGCCCTATCCTCTTATCGCGCGGAGATTTATGCCCCAAACACACTCATATTTATGCATTGACGTGGACATCTGTGTGAACCGGGACTTAAGCCTGATAGATAAATTTACATAAGTATACAGTATTTGACTGGCCCGTTAGCGCATAGAGCCGATTGTTGGGGTCCAACTCCTACCTCAGACAAACGTTAATGTAAAAATATAGCAAGTATGTTTTGAAGTCGGTGCCTTCTTACACATGAATTCTTTGATTCAAGCACTAAAGTTAATTTCCGTATTTATTGGTTCATTATGGTTTCATATAACCACAAATTAGACATGCGCGGCGCTCTGACAGATAGCCCGCTCAGAACAACACGCACGCACACAGATACATGAGTTTACAAGCGAAGTCACAACACGCCATTTTTGACGCACGCACACAGATACATGAGTTTACAAGCGAAGTCAGTGAGCTTCGGTGAGTCGCACTGTCACGAGTGTTTTTGTTTTTGTCGAACTTGGTGCAATTTTTCACATGATGAATTTTGTTTTTGGCCGGTTCTGTCAAGTACGAGTAGGTATAGCCTACTTACTTCATTTTAAAAATTCAGAGCCAATATAGTAGTAACCTTAAGCGGTTCACGCAAGTTTTGGAAAAAGGTGCGAGCGGTCCTTCTGTAAACTCTTTATTTTGTGATATAACCAATCGCCAAAATTGCTTCAAGTTTTTTTGATAATTTTAACAATAAATACGGTCAACTTTTCAAATAATTACTCGTAACTGTCTTTTTGGGGTTAACTTTAGTACTTATTCTGCATAGTTAAGTAATTTACAATACTTTCTCGCGATTTAAGTGATCAAAATCATTCGGTTCTTTAAAAATAATCGTTAAAGTAACTACAGAGACTCAATTTGCTTTGTTTTTTTCACACTGAATAAAATCTAAATTTTAAGGCTTTATGCACTTAAGTGCAATCTGTAGGATTAGTTTTTGATTTTCTTTTGCTCGTGCATTTTTAATGAAAGCTTTCGTACCTTGAAGAAATCAAGAAGAAAATAAGTCAGGAACTTCTGACCCAAATTGTTGAACCATGTTGTAACTTAAATTAAATAAATACACGCGTACCAAGGTCGTATGCCCGATATGTACCGTAAATTAATCTGACTACGTCCTTTGCAAATCGATTAGAGGGAAATCGTAATTATGTGTTACCGCGACGTTGTTAATTTAATTAATTGCTAGGTCGAATTAAAGCAGTTTTGAAACGATACCACCGTTCAACCGTTCCTACGTTTTTTTCATATTTTTATCACATTTTACTATTTTACATGTGATGATTCAAGCGTGGCAACACTGCTGCCTATAGCAGCTGCCTTCCATAGAGATTCATAGGAACCAGTAGTGTCGCTTGCAGTCTGCGGTTCGTCTCGGACCGCAGGCCCTAAAAAATATTTGCGGTACATTTACTATTGAAAATCATCAACTCTAGCAAAAAAACATAAATTTTGCAAATATACGAGCATACATAGTGAAGCGTTAACTACACTTACGAAAATAAAAGATCGCATTGAAAATAATTTAATTTTAGAATAGTTAAAACTAACAGAACAAATAAATGCGAACACAAACAAAAATCGGAGACGGGTGAAACCTGAGATACTTATTAACTATAATAATAAACTTGGGAATTTATTGTCCAAGAAGAATTTCGTCCGAGTTAGTTACCCTACCTGCCACATTCTGTACAGTATGTTTCGGTACGTAAATAATCAAATATCGGTTGCCGATAATTCCGAAGTTTATAATAAAATATGCAAAACGCTGAAGAAATCATCGAATAGAATATTTTAAAATTAAGTTGCATCTAGACTTTTAGACTATAAATTAATAATAATTTTCTAGCAGTAAGATAGGAAGATGTTAGGTAAGAAAACGTAATGATAGGTGGAACTGGTGAATTTAGAACGCAGATGGTCGGTGGGTACTTTCCGGAGGAAGTCACGCCGATTTCTCAGGAATTTTCTTCACTCCTGGCTCGATGACCGTCAGTCGCGGCGACTTTCCCTTATCTCCTTGTCAAAGAAAGAGGAGGGATATTTGATATCGGCCCTGTGCCTCAGCGCACTATATGGGTGTCGGGTTTTCCCTATAAATAATTTATAGAAATATTTAAAACCTATTGAAACAATTTGCCCATTGGAACCCGCACAAAGAAAAGAGAAGACAAGAATAAAAATTATGAAACACGAATCGAAATAACACAGTGAACTTACCAAAACGGGAACTAAATGGAGTCAGAGCACCCTTTGGCTGCTCATGGGCTCACGAACGATTACTACATTAGGTACTTGTACACAATCACCATGGGTCTTGAAATTGTTTTATAATATAAGGTTTATATCCACACAGTTGCTGTTATAAAGGATCCTTGCTTTGTAAAATATCTCAGGCTTTCTTTCTTTACAACGCAAAACCAAAAATTCTTGATCAAATCATCCTTCAAATTCAAAAGTCAAATAGGTATGTCGTGTTCGACGACATTGGCCAGCAATCATAATATGAGTAAAATGAAAAAGTTTTGCTATGCAGCGTTATGCTGCAATGCAATAAATGATTATTATTATTAAAAAAAAAAATAGGTACTCGTAGGTACTCTTTGCGTTGTCTAGTAGGCATACTAGAGGCTCACTAGGTTCCATAAAATTAGACGAGTTTTGAAACTGCGCAGATACTGGCAAGCCATTTCCGTCTATTAAGTCGTTATGTTTCACTAAATTGTATGGTTCCTGTCGCTTTATTTTTTTTAAGCAAATCTTTCCTATGTGTACTCAGTTTATATACATTCAAAGACATTACGAGCTCGTTAAAGAACAATGGCCGCAGCTTCCTATCTCTCTAAAGTAGTTGAACTTTAAATGTTGAATGTGGAAAAAACATAAACAAACATTGCTATTAAAGTACACAATAATTGCCCCCAGTGGCCAATTATACGGACGCATGTTCTTTAAACATATAAATTGCAGCTGGTGTCAGAATAAAATTTAAATGAGAGCGGCTGCTACTCGATATTCGAGCGGTGACAGACATTACTATAGCCACACTCAACGTTTCAACAATACAATATACAAGCTTTCCGCCCCCGGCTTCGCCTGTGCGAACTTCATTTTTATGACATGAGAACGAATTGTTTCAAAACAAATATATGCATATAGCAATCAGGGATAATTTAGCTTTTTAACAGTGAAAGAATTTTTGAAATCGATTCGATTCGTTAGTTTCGGAGATTACCTGCCTCTAACATACAAACTTACAAACGCTTACCTCTTTATAATATTAGTATAGATTTTCTGTGATGAACGAAGTGGCTTATCATCAGATTTGCTCCCACTGTCCATGTTTTTACAAGTTCATATTCATATTCATATTCTTTATTGCACTCCATAAGTTACAAAGTTGGTAAAAAACATAATACTGGACATTATGGAATGTTGGGTGGGGTAAGAGCTTTTTTTGATTTTAATAGCTTTGTCCTATGATTAATTTTATTTGAACTATTTACTTACATAAACCGTTTTAAGCCATCGCAACAGTTGCTCGAAATAAACACGTTTTCTTTTTATGTAAGTAATATTAGTAAAGTAAATAGAAAAATGATGTAACAAATCAAACTTTCGTCTTAAATTTCGATTAGATAGAAACTGATTGGTGACGGTACAAAAACCGGAACCGTAACATTTATTATTATCCAACTATAACAAGCATAATATTGAAATCAGTTTATCTGTTGTGTGAGACTGTATCCTGTTTGGCACAATTAGTTTGGCGACACGAGCGCGACGCGACCGTTGGCGCTAGAGTTGTGAAGTGAAACACTCATTTTTTTAGTCTCAGTTTTAGGACCTGATTTTTAAAACTTGTCTTAAGTTTTTAAGCCTTTGTGTTACATTGATGGTCATTCAAGTTTTATTTAGTTACTCTTTTTTAACATATTTTCTAGGCAGGACGTAAGTTGCATCAAATTGCATATTGGGGGGACCACCAATTAGAAATTTGATACGACTTACTTGCCGTCATAAATATTTTACGTGGTAAACAATGTTTTTGACTGGTGGGTGTTTGGCTGGGGCGTTATTGATGTCAGTTAATTTATGTACCAGGTACTTACCTATAGTATTTTGAGTTTATTTTAACACGCATAATCAGCATCGCCAACCATTTAAAATAGAAGAATAAATGATGCTCAATACACAATTTGCCAGAAGTTTATTGGTAAAGAAAGCTTTGGAACTCTCAACAACTTGAGCTCTGGATTAATAAAAGACACACCCCCTTATTCATAAAAACTTAAACAGCGCTTCAAGATCACTTTGCCATAGTGAAAACAGTTTTATATAAAATACTGTTTTATCTTTTATGAGTAAGGGCAGGGCTTCAAAGTTATGTATTTAAAATAAGATTTGAGTTTTAAAAAATAACAATTCTGGCCACCTACTCTCGTTCATCGAACACGCAGTACGGTGAATTTTCGATCGACAAAAAGACATACTCACCGTTCAAAATTGATGTTGGTTTTTTGTTATTCTAATAAACATTTAATATACAAAATATATGAAACCTATTCATATACATATTATTTTTGTGTCCTATTTACCCTTTCAAAGTTTCACGAAACTTCGTAAAGGATAGTGTACATTCGCCCATACATGAACCAACAGCCATGAACACCAAGGCTCCGTGCTTAGCCCGTTTCTGTTCAGCGTAATATTAGACGTTCTGTCAAACAGCATCCTAGACCACCATGAGCAACCACCCTGGTTGCTTATGTATGCTGATGATATAGCGCTAGCAGATTCGGACAGGGGACGGCTGGTACAACGGGTGAATAAGTGGAAAAAATCACTTAAAAACGTCGCGTCGGTCTGAAACTTAATGTGGCGAAGACGGAGTACATGGCCTGCAACACCACAGATACCCAGTCCGTCCGCATGTACCATGCCTATGGTACATGAGGACGCCTGTTGACGTGGTCGAGCGCACGGACCGTGTCAAATACCTGGGATCTGTGTTAAGCGCGTCCGGGGACATCGACCGCGACGTCAGAGCCCGAATTTCCGCGACTTGGGCCAGATGGCGTGAGGTGACTGGTGTCATTTGTGACCCCAAAATGCCAATCAAGCTGAAGGGGCAAGTCTATAAAACCATTATTAGGCCTGTCCTTTTATATGGCAGTGAAACATAGCCGTTACTAGAGCGACACAAGCAGGAGCTGCGCGTCACGGAAATGAAGATGCTGCGGTGGATGTGTGGAGTCTCACGCAAAGATCGCGTGCGTAACAGCCACCTCCGCGGCAGCCTTCGTGTTCGTGACATCGCAGACAAGCTGCAAGATTGCTGCCTTCATTGGTATGGTCATGTTTCACGGAGATCGGCAAACTACGTGGGCAACAAATGTCTGGCCATGCCGCCCCCGCCAGGTACCGGTAGAAGAGGTCGACCCAAGAAGCGGTGGTTCGACGTCGTTAAGGGTGACATGCGTGCCAACAGACTCACCACTGAGGATGCACAAGATCGCGCGAAGTGGGCCATGAAAATAAGGAAGGCGGACCCTGGGACCCCACACACCAGTGTGGGTTCACAACCGGGATAGACCGCACGGATGATGATGATGATGATGAACCAACAGTCATGAATAATACCTCTTAGGGTTCCTAAATACATACACTTTAGTGTCAAAACGTAGTTTATGGACGGACACTTCTGAGAACTCGTTAAATATCAAAAAACTGAAAATTTTTGAGGTTATATTTAATAATATAATGCGGAGTTTTATTTACGTGAGTGGGACTAATGTTCTTCAAGGACATATTTTGTTGATCTGCCACTTCTGCCAGTACCATGGAACCACTAGCTGAGCCACAATTCACACAAAACATTGCGATGATCGTAAATTCGTAATTATTGCTGAGTTAGCTATGTGCAGGTTACAAAGTCTTTAAACGGTTAAATCTAAAAGGAGGTAAGTCACTACAGAGAGCCATCAACGTCCGTTTTTTAATCCAAGTCGTAAGAATAAAATTATTAATTTAAAAACAATAACACAGCATTGCAAATTGAAAGCGAAAAATACAAGACAGATGTCTGTTTTTTTTTTGCGTTGAAGTGGCAAGTGAACCAAACGTCATTAACTTCTTCTTTTTTGGCTTCACACAAAGCTGATTTAAGCCAATGTATAATCTGATTTAAAATAAAATGTTGATTAAACATCTATCGCATTGACAGTATTGTATTGTTACTCATTTTTTTAGTAAGTTCACAACCACATTTTCCTGCACATACAAGGTTTATTTTGTCAATACAAAGTAAATTAAAATATTGCACAGACGAAGCAACATAAATGCTATTAAAAAAATGTTTTCGTACGATAAATCTTTTCAGTATTTTTAATTTTGGCATCAAAAATCAGAAGTGTCCGTGACAATCTAATAAGTGATAATTATGTCTTAAATCATGGCCAGAATTATGACAAATATCAAATGTTTGTTGGTTCATAGGCCAACTTGGGCACTGTCCTTTGGTATCGTATTTGTTTGAACCCGAGCTCTTACAACACTACGTCGGCGTCCGCAACTCACCAGTTTTTGTAGTTCTGCTGTCCACCGAGTCAAGGCTAACTTTATTTACTTCCAATTATAGTTCTGTTCTTTCACTTTACACTGTGTGTATAGCGTGCGTCCGCGTAGTGTGCGTTGTGTGAGCAACAAGAGCTGCCGGCAATGATACAGTCTGTGGACTGTGGTTCACTGTACACTAGTTGTAGCCGTTATGTTTTGATACGATCAGTAGAAGAAACCGTAGACTTATATCCAGGATAAATTACACCAAGATCATCTGACCCCAAACTAAGCTGAGCTTGTACTATGGATATCAGAGATTGATAAACATGGCACCAAACTAAGCCGAACTTGTAGTATGGTTGCAGAGACTGAAAGCCAAATTTATTTATATTTGTAAGTACATACCTAAATTGATAATAACACCCAGGCCCAGGGCCAGAACCATCACAAATCTGCGTCACGTGAATGTTTATCCTGGGTGCTAATCCACCCGCTAATACACCACCCACGACCTCACAGGAGACAAATTGACTGATGAGAGCTGACCAGGGCCCTTATCTAAAAATCAGTGAAGCAACAATCACGTCAGTAAATATCTAGCCTAGAAGACGCGTTGCGAGGTAACCGCTATGAAATGAAAGATCATATTACAAAATTTCTTGCTACGCTCAGTTTAGGGAATGAACTGGACAAATAGGGTAGTGTAAAAAGGCCCCTTATGCCGGCCCTGTTACACTCTGGCTGTGGCTGACTGTACTAAGTAGTTACGTACGACACGGGGGGATACCGCACTTCGCGCAGAACGTTCCTCCTCAAATGATAACTCTGAACAAACTCATCGCATTTTTCACTTAGGATCGTGCAATAAAATGTTAACGACTGATGTTTTTAAGTTTTAATTGCAAACTATTTGTAGAATTTCAAAAGAGTTTGTTCTTCGTGCAGTAGGTACACAAAAAAAACTGATGCTGCTGTTTATGGGTCAACCGTACATTAAGTGTAGAGTTTTATTCTTAACCACTACGGTTTCTTTTCCCGTGTTAGGATTATAATAACAAGCGCCGTTAAGATTTTTATGGAGCATTCGATAGATACTGTGCCACCTATTATTATTTCGGAATTATCGTCTACCAAAGCGAGGTCATAAAATATGAGCAGTGCATACCATGGCCATCCATGGCCAAGAGAAAACCTAATTACTATGATCAGCTTTTATGATTTGAAGCGATTATCAAAATAATTAAAATTACTTGCTATGGTTTCATAAGATGTGGTGAACATGGTATAGTAGGTACTCTGTTCGTTGAACCGAGATCACCGTGACCGAGACGTGGGAATCCGTGGGATATTTAATATGAAAAATCATAATACAGGAATTTACATAACAAGAACCTTTTAAAATACCTTCAGACCCCAGACTGGGTGGCGTACATACCAACGGAACAGCTCAATTTTAGCCACTTATTTTCCCTCGGTGTTGTCAGGCGATAAAAATATACCACATTTTATGTAACTTAAAACAATGTTGGTTCATAGCGTAAAGAGAGAGTATTTAATAATGAATACTCATAAAATAGCAAACTACATTTTTTAAATTCAATTTCAAAAGGGGATTTTTAATTGTGATTGCAAAATTTATTTAATACTAATAATTATTGGAATTACATTTTTATTTACATTTTGTCTCTTATTCACGTACTATTTAAGTATATTATATTTATTATACTATTTATTTCAAATAAATATAAATTTGGTTACATACCTGAGAACTTTGGAAATAATATACAGGGTGTCCCAAAAAGAAGTGTCAAGCGGAAGCCCACAGAAAGAGCACCCCTTGGGGTACCCGAATCACTCCCATGTATGTTCCGCGATTGTTCATAGTTTTCCAGTTATGATTTTTTTCTGAATTTCTGAGAATTTCGGACCTAAAAGTTTAAATTTTTTAATTTTTTAAAAAGTAGAAGACTTTTCAAATTTTTTCTTTGCCCAACTGAATCATCCTTAATTGTACTTTGATGCATAAAATAATCAGCTTCATAACTTTGACCAAAATGATGAAAATGTTGGTATAAAACCAAAAATGTACGGTTGATGAATAGACTTAAATTTTCAACTTTAAATTAAAAATCTAAGCGGGTATACAGTCACCCGCACATTTTTGGTTTTATACCAACATTTTCATCATGATTATTAATCTGATGGCTAATTTCAAGAATTTTCCACCTCGCTGTCTTTGAAGGCTGATTTTAGCCAAAGTAGCCCATTAAGTACTTCTTTTTTGTAATGATTAAGAAAGCTGAGATTCTGGAGCATTTTTAAGCTTTACTTAGAAACCATACAGTCACCCGTTTAGATGTTTAATTTAAAGTTGAAAATTTAAGTCTTTATTCATCAACCGTACATTTTTGGTTTTATACCAACATTTTCATCATTTTGGTCAAAGTTATGAAACTGATTATTTTATGCATTAAAGTACAATTAAGGATGATTCAGTTGGGCAAAGAAAAAATTTGAAAAGTATTCTACTTTTTAAAAAATAAAAAATTTAAACTTTTAGGTCCGAAATTCTTAGAAATTCAGAAAAAAAATCATAACTCGAAAACTATGAACAATCGCGGAACATACATGGGGGTGATTCGGGTACCCCAAGGGGTGCTTTTTCTGTGGGCTTCCGCTTGACACTTCTTTTTGGGACATCCTGTATATGCATGCTACAATACTGCCAAGATATGCGCTGTGGTACACAGTATCTGTGTGTATGCTTTTTACGCAAATAAAGAAATCAATATCATTAACATTACCTTAGGTGCATAATTTTGCATTATCAGTTACGGGGATAAAAATAAAAAGGTAAATTGCTAAATCACGTATTTTGTTTTAAAACCGCGTAAGTTTCTACTTCGAATGGGAGTAGGCCGGCTGGCAACACCGCGTTCGGTGAACTTGGCCACGGTTCGGCACGCACATGGCTGCTGCCATGACATCACCTTGTTTCTCGTTTACGCCGACACCACTGGCCACATGCTCTACTTTTGAGAACCACTGAGACTGCTCATTGCTTGCTTTCATACTACAATGTTTTTTTGTTGAATGTCCTGTAGATTCAACTGAAAACATTGTAGTTTATATTATTGATTGCGTTATAAATCAGGCACATCCAGGATATCTCTTTTTATACCCATTTTTTAAGGTGTCCGAGAGTGATATAACTGATACCTGTACATTTTCGAATTACTTTTTTACAAAACTATTTTAAGTGATCTAACCTGTTGTTGTTGGTCCAACTTGCATCAAGAATTTTTACCCGGGGTGGGAATTAAACTCACCATTCGTGGCTCAGAAGGCAAGATTACTATCCACTGACTAACGGAGGCAGCCAATTGCTAGAGCGATAATGACACGTGCAGACCGTGACATCAACCAATCACGTTCCAATGATTTTTATGTATCATACTTTGAAGATGGTAAGAGTCATATGTTTAAAAGTATTTATAATAACTAGGTAGGGAGTTACTGAACATTAGTGACTCACTTCTCACAAAGCTTCAAAAATTACATCATTTCATGAGTTCTATAAATAAAATAACTGCCAAATCATTTGGGAGACTGAGGCCACACCTTTTGGAACGTGATGGAGATTTGTTAATTATAGGATTAACAGGTTGTTAATAAACATGTAGATACGAACTTATATACAAATATTTCTGTACAACTAAACCTATGTATAACTAGTTTCGAATACGGAAATATTTTCACATAAAACATTATTTTTGCTCTACTCAATATCAGTAAATTTAAAGTGAACTGTAAAATCTTCAACGGCAAATGATTTTGAAGCAAAACATTCGCAACACACAATCACAATATAAACACAACATTCAGTTTCTTACCGCGGCTGACCCCGGTCTTACCTTCTTGTCCACATAGAATCCAGGGAAGGACTGATGCGTGCAACAATACAAATCAATTATTAGTCATATGCCTTGAAACAACAAGTCTAACTACTAATAAAATAGACATGAAATCTTTGTAAATTATAATTTAAGAGTATAGCGGTTAAGTGGCTATAGGCAATCATTCATCATTATTGAGACGTTTCTTAATTTCAATTGTATCTTCTATGAGCTGATAACAATTATGACAATATTAACTTCAAATGAGACTCCTAGTTCAGTACTTAAACGATAGAGCAAAATAGATTAGTTTTTTTTTAAATATGAAGACTAGATTTATTGCACAATTAAATTTAAAAAAATGCTGATCCCAAGCGATCATATTAACGAAAACTTGCATTAGTCCTTTACTCGGGTCACGCACGAGTCAATGGCAACCGCTGACAAATCTTACAAGATGGTGTTACATAATATTCAGCCTACCGCGTAACCAGTTACTACTACAGAATAGTCTTCATCCGTCGACGCAATCAATCAGGTAATAACTGACTAACTGACGGGTTAAAACGTCGCCCAGCACTGTGAGAAGCGGAACACAGCCACTTCGTGTTTCCTCTCGCATTGTTCATAAAAGACATCCTGCCCCTGATTAACTGTGTCACGTAGGATGCATTTTTACTGTCTCCAATTTGTTTTAATGAATGGAGCACGCTTGTGATGAGCCTCATTGCGGTGATGGTGAGTTCGTCGACGAGTTAACGAGCACGCGTTGTTTTCAACTATGTGAATTCGAAGAGGAATGCCGAATTTAGAGGTTTCGTTGATTGGGTAAGATAACCATCTTGCTCGTTAGTAACCTTAGATGTAACAGCTAAAATTCAATTTCTAACATAACGAAACCTAGCGAAATTTGAGTGATGTTCACTGAAAAGAATGGGTTAGTTAAGAGCGATATAGTAGTGTTTTTAAATGATGTTGCTCAATATCTCCAACAAGATTAAATAACATTACATTTTGAACTGTAAGGTAAATAGGCCCCAACGACATCTAAAACAGCAAACAACTACGTGTCGCGATAATAATACTTGACTGTTTACGATGCAGTATTTGTATAAATCTTCTTTCATTAAACCCAAACATGCATCAAAGAACGTAAACGTCATCCGCAACTAACAAACAAATGCATAACTTAAGTTTTAAACCCACATTCTAATGAAGCCATAATTGGAAACGACTGCGATAAACAAACGAAGCCCTAAGCGAGAAGTTCATTCGTCTTCATTGTCTATAGCTGCAAGAATAACCCGCAAGCTCGAGCGCGGTATATAATTTTGATTTATGCGGAGTGCGCTCGCGCGGTGCGCCTACGCGTTGTGCTTTTGTTTCTGCGCAACGCTGAGACGCGTGTCATTACTTTTGGCGACAATGGGAACTATGAAAGCACCTGATTGAAAATATTCACAAAGCAAGTTTTCTGACATAATGTAATCTTATCAGCCCGTTGTCGTAATTAAAAAATCATTAAAACCACATTTTGTACTTTCCAGAATTATTTAATTGTTTGGCGGAGATAAACAGATTTATTTTTGATTTCCAAACAGAAATCTAGAATCTACCTAGATACCCTTTATACAAATTTTGTATAAAAGGACTGAGGTAAAGATGCGCTCGTTCATTGATTGACGTCGGATCTACTTTCACCTAAGATAAATACGGGTATATTGGGGATGCCAGTCACAAGCCAATTATTATATAATAAATCAATATGATTTATTGCTTTTCCAACATTCTGCAACAGATCTTCACTGTTACTTAATATTTGTATTACATTATTAAATAACATTGCATTTTCAATTGGAATACTTATCCTACTTATGTGTAGCCTAAAGGACCCGAGTCAGTGTGACACTTCAAAAAAGTCGATAGAGAGAATAGATTTCAAAGTAGATTAATTAACATTTCGTTGTAGTTATAACCGTTTTCAACATGTTAGCCCACTAGCATGGTTAGCAGTCTCATCCCGTCAAAGTTACTTGTATTCCCTCATATTGAAGTGATAGCCCTATGGACATATTTGTGTAATGATCCAAAATTAGTCCCTTGACTTGCACCAAAGCCCGAGACTGGCCAGCGAGCGTGCACGAGACTCAAAATAAAACAAAATACGCGAGATCTAAAGAAAACAAGGCGCCACTCTACCATGCGCGTTCTCGTCTACAAAACATTAATAAAACTATTACGAGTAGTACCTAAATACACACATCAAAAGTGTCTAGGGATCAAGCATTTTTATGCGGATTTCTTGAGATTGAGATCTGGCTTTGTAATAAATTTATGATTTTATAAATTTATATGGATCCTTTTGGTGCATTTCATAATTTGAAACAGGAACTGTCAATCAAATTCGAGTAAAAGATGAAAATCAGTCGTCAATATTTTCCCTATAAAAACATACAACGCATTGAAGACATTATTAGTGCTACTGTTTCCCTACTACTGATTAAAACCAACGTTATTATGGAGCGGCGACGTCATTTAAGCAGGGAAGAAATGCTCAGAGCCGTGGGAATGATAGAAGCTGGTTCCCGGCAACGTACTGTGGCTTTAGCTCTGAATACAAGTCAGAGTGTTATCAGTCGACTTTGGACACGTTACCGAAGCACTGGTACCGTGGCTGAGCGCCATGGAGGACGGTATCGCTGCACCACACGGAGACAAGACCGATACATTCAAATCACAACTCGAAGAGCTCCAACAATAACCGCCATGATGTTAGCCGTGAGGCTTCATCACTCTTCAGGGAACTTAATTAGCGACCAAACAGTCAGAAACCGCTTGCATGAAGTGAACCTTCATTCCCGAAGACCGCTAAGGGTACCACCTATAGCAATGCACAATCGTAGGATTCGATATCAATGGGCTCTTGAACACAGAAATTGGGCAGAAGAACAATGGCGTTTCGTGTGCTTTTCTGATGAGTCTCGTTTTGGTATGAGACCGGATACAAGACGTATACGACACTGGAGAACCCCTGGACGCCAACAGCGATTAAAATCCTGCCAGGAAGTCCATACTTATAGTGGTGGAACCATCATGGTATGGGCGGGTATTTGGATCGGCGGAAGAACTGAGTTGATTTGGATCAGAGGCAACCTCAACGCTCAAATTTATGCTGAGACGATTGTATCAGACGTCATCGTTCCTCTACAAGTGCAAATCGGTCCCTTAATTCAGTTAATGCATGATAATGCACGACCGCACACCGCAAGAGTTGTAAGACAGACTCTCGCCGCAGCTAACATCAATGTCCTGCCCTGGCCTGCTCAGTCGCCAGACTTGAACCCGATTGAGCATGCATGGGATATGCTACAGAGAAGAGCACTGCCGAATATGGAGGGTATCCAGTCGCAAGAAGACCTTTTTTTGTTGTTGCAACGAACATGGGCGGCCATTCCACAGCGTGATTTGGATGAACTCATTTTGAGTATGCCAAACCGATGTTCTTGTGTTGTTAGTGTTCGCGGTAGAAACACGGATTATTAATTGTTTAAGTTACCCAATAAAATTTTAAAGAAAACTGTTATTTCAGTCTTTTTTTCGAACTTTAATGTTAGTGGTTCAAATGTCAAAAATCCCTTTATTAGGAAAATGGCAAATTTCTTTATTAATGCAAAGGTGACTTGGTTTATCGTTACTGTAGACGAACGAAAACACTTTATTGATGAATCCTTAAAGAAAATTTTAATTAATATCAATCATGAGAAAAGTTATTGCAAAAATATATGTTGATCCCTAGACACTTTTGATGTGTGTACTTTAATAAAAACGATCTATGTCCAAGATATTTAAAATTTATATTAATTTAACAGAAGAGATGCTTTTGAACCGTAAGGCAGCTTTTACGCTGTTATTTATTGCTTTTTACATTGAACCAGAAATGGGTCAGGTTTTATTTTACTCTTAAAGTTTTTTAACTGATTTTAGTTTGCTTAACTGACTGTCGCGTATTCTGGAACATGAAATAATTTAGTAGGCACAGGCATAGCTGATGCTTCTTAGTAGACAACGGTTTCAAAAGCTTTTTAGCTTTTAATGCAGAAAACTTTTTAAAATTCTTTTCAGAAACAAATTAAGCAAGTAAGTGGTTTCAAAATATTGTCGTAGTCAGACTTTCGCGCCAATAACATAATAAGTGAACTCAAAATGCAATTACGATACGATTCGTACTCTGATATAGTAGTTAGTTAATAACGAAACAATAAAAAGCTTTCAGCGTGAATTACGCGGGCGCAGGCCGAGTCGCACTCAATTAGAGCGGTTCCGCGCCGAAGATAACAGATGCCGCGCGAGATTAGAAAAGCGGAACCAAAAAAAATGGCGATTTTATTCCGAAAACAATTCCACACTATTACGTCTCAAGCAATCAAGCTAATTTATATAAGAAGGCAAAGTACACACACCGCCGCAGAAAAATATTAAGTCATATCTTGAACAAAAAACTCAAATGATCTATTTATTATACAGAGTGCTCCGAAAGGGAAATGTGATCATGAATTCGATTATTAATAGAAAGACATACCCTAGTTATAAAATACAAGTTTGTCTCATACAGAGTGCTCCGAAAGGGAAATGTGATCATGAATTAGGTTAATAAATAGAAAGACATACCCTAGTTATAAAATACAAGTTTGTCTCATACAGAGTGCTCCGAAAGGGAAATGTGATCATGAATTAGGTTATTAAATAGAAAGACATACCCTAGTTATAAAATACAAGTTTGTCTCATACAGAGTGCTCCGAAAGGGAAATGTGATCATGAACTAGGTTAATAGATAGAAAGACATACCCTAGTTATAAAATACAAGTTTGTCTCATACAGAGTGTCCCGAAAGGGAAATGTGATCATGAATTAGGTTAATAAATAGAAAGACATACCCTAGTTATAAAATACAAGTTTGTCTCATACAGAGTGCTCGGAAAGGGAAATGTGATCATGAATTAGGTTAATAAAAAGAAAGACATACCCTAGTTATAAAATATAAGTTTGTCTCATACAGAGTACCCCGAAAGGGAAATGTGATCATGAATTAAGTTAATAAATAGAAAGACATACCCTAGTTATAAAATACAAGTTTGTCTCATACAGAGTCCTCCAAAAGGGATATGTGATCATGAATTAGGTTAATAAATAGAAAGACATACCCTAGTTATAAAATAAAAGTTTGTCTCATACAGAGTGCTCCGAAAGGGAAATGTGATAATGAATTAGGTTAATAAATAGAAAGACCTACCCTAGTTATAAAATACAAGTTTGTCTCATACAGAGTGCTCCGAAAGGGAAATGTGATCATGAATTAGGTTAATAGATAGAAAGACATACCCTAGTTATAAAATACAAGTTTGTCTCATACAGAGTGCTCCGAAAGGGAAATGTGATCATGAATTAGGTTAATAAATAGAAAGACATACCCTAGTTATAAAATAAAAGTTTGTCTCATACAGAGTGCTCCGAAAGGGAAATGTGATAATGAATTAGGTTAATAAATAGAAAGACATACCCTAGTTATAAAATACAAGTTTGTCTCATACAGAGTGCTCCGAAAGGGAAATGTGATCATGAATTAGGTTAATAAATAGAAAGACATACCCTAGTTATAAAATATAAGTTTGTCTCATACAGAGTCCTCCGAAAAGGAAATGTGATCATGAATTAAGTTGATAAATAGAAAGACATACCCTAGTTATAAAATACAAGTTTGTCTCATACAGAGTGCTCCGAAAGTGAAATGTGATCATGAATTAGGTTAATAAATAGAAAGACATACCCTAGTTATAAAATATAAGTTTGTCTCATACAGAGTCCTCCGAAAGGGAAATGTGATCATGAATTAAGTTAATAAATAGAAAGACATACCCTAGTTATAAAATACAAGTTTGTCTCATACAGAGTGCTCCGAAAGTGAAATGTGATCATGAATTAGGTTAATAAATAGAAAGACATACCCTAGTTATAAAATATAAGTTTGTCTCATACAGAGTCCTCCGAAAGGGAAATGTGATCATGAATTAAGTTAATAAATAGAAAGACATACCCTAGTTATAAAATACAAGTTTGTCTCATACAGAGTGCTCCGAAAGTGAAATGTGATCATGAATTAAGTTAATAAATAGAAAGACATACCCTAGTTATAAAATACAGGTTTGTCTCATTTTGACAATGTTTGAAGAACATCATGTTTATCTAATTAATTTTCATTTTAAGAAGGTGAAAAGTCTGATTCTGATTAGGTCAAATAAACAAACACAATCAATAATTCCATATAGTCGTTAAGCTTCATTGGTGGCGAATTTAGTAACGTTCAACGTCCGGTCTTTATCGGTTTGATACAGCAAAAAATACCTTACAGAGGCACTGTTATTTATTGACCCGTGCCTAATGAATATTAAACTACGCTAGCTCCGAAGTAAAAAACCAATAATTGAAACGGTTAATCATAAAATCTTACAAATTGTAGTTCGATTCTGAATATACATTACAATACCGAACACACATGACCCAATGCGATATTTCGTTCACTGTATAAAACCAGCAATTGCAAAAATTTGGATTTCATTTTCAACATTAGCTGCTACTTGTAAAGACAGTAAGAAATTGGCGCGATCCGATCGAATACTTTGAAGACTAATCAACCAGCATTAATAAACTGCGATCGGTTTCCTAAAGGAGATGTCCCAAAATTCAAAGCCCCAGTCTTTTCAAAATTGAATAACGAAAAATACGTGAAGACTTGACGTTTTTATTGTGATATAATTACTTTTAAGTTATTAATATTATTCTAATGTAGGGGTTTTCAAAACCAAGATAAAAGTTTTTATTTTAATCATTTTTCACTGGATTTGTGGCATTGGTGCAAAATGTTTCAAGACAAAAATAAGCATTTTATAGTTTTAATACTGCTTTTCGAATCAAACGAGGTGCCTGTAAAGCGGCTATTACTTTGCTTTTCCAATCATAAAGAAAAAACGTGATGTCCGCTAAAAAGTCGATGTCATTAATGTAATATATTTTACTATTTGTAATACCTCCGTTGTTTCTGATTTCTATTCGTAACACTAAGTGATTAAATTATAAAATCCTGATTATGTATTTCACTGTTAGATCAATGTGTGTGATGTGGTAAAGTATTTATTTATTATAATAAGTAGTTAATTGCTTGACATTTCATCTAAAGTCTGATCGTGTACAATCCATAACAGTAACATTGAACTTTATAATTTTTTAGAATTTATTCAACCTAAAAATATAACCTAAACGCTTTAAAAAGTAATAAAACAATACTCGGTGCTCTAAAATCCTGCTATCTCGAGCCGAAACTATTATTAATTATGAATCTTGAATGGAAAACAAACTTAAACGATAAAAGTTCGATTGTGACGCATGAACACAAAAAAAATGTTCTGAGGCAAATCATGTATGATCAGCATACAACAGCATTTAACGACATTATCAAAAAGCAGGATACTCACAGCGAGTTCTTCGCTGGTGTAAGCGGTGAGGATGCGCCTGTCCTGTTGCAGCACGCAGTAGAACGGCTCCCACGAGGGGGGCACGCCCACTGCTGCGCCACTGACTGCGCTCGGCGCGCCATCTGCACCAAAAGAATAACAGGTTGAACATTTTCCTTGGCGACAAAAATTACACATTGAACCGTAACCATGAAAAATCACTTCGAAACGTCACAGAAAGGCCGTGTCGTTACATCTCTTTATTTTTTACTCGTATGACAGTGAGACGTTCATATATTTCGTTTGTCCGGTAACAGACTCATCGCTTTCAATTAATATCCCGTTGATTACAATGTATGAAGTTTTTCGCAAGCTTTGCACAATTTTCTTTTTATTTTAGGTCACTGACTGGCATTGAGTTCGCCATTTCTTTCACTCTTGTTTCGTACATAAAAGAAACAATTAATTAATGTAAACTTCGCACTGAACTTTACACCAATGTCATATACTCTAACTTTTAAGGCTAACTTGTAACTTTTAAGGCTGATTAATAATTTTGCTTTATTTGTAATTTATTTCCTAAGTGTGTAGTTTCACACTTTATGTTTCAACTCGTTCTCTCAAGAAAAAAAAGATTAAAGGAAGTCTCGCCCTCCTAACCTACTATAGTTTACAGTCATTTTGGAATCGCTTACCGCAATGATGCACCGTAAGTATGTACCTACCTAATGTGTAATGAGTACTATATAGCTCAGTCACAGTCACCCAAATTTTAATTCAAGTAGCCCGTTATTTATACTTTGGACGGCATTACAGATTGTACATTGATGGCAGGCTAGGAAGCGCACAAAATTACACCCACATACTTGGATTTGTTATGTTAGTTAAAGGTAACTTAGCTTCATCAATAGGTAATGTACTTAAACCATCAAATTCAATTATATTGCGTGACTGATCTCTTAATAACATTAATATGTGAATAAATTGAGTGTTAGGAAGACAATATTTTATCTGAGTATACTACTACTCTATAAATTGTTGGTTCCCCTAAATATATGTTCTGAACATCGTTGGTTCTAACCGTGATTAACAATAACATTTCCTAATTGATGAACCATATATACCTTAAATGATACTACAACAAAAAGTGTTTGATAATAGCCTTCATAATGTTTAACATCTATTCTCCATTCATTATAGCATTAGACAGAAGTAAAAGGTTCTTATTAGGGCACACTTTGTGGTAAAAGTACAATAAACCTTATTACTTTTAAGATTTATGCCGAATTTATTAAAATCTACATAAATAGCGCAGCTGTCACACTTAATTGTTCTCATTTAAAGTAAAGTAACTTCAGAATTTATGAGGCTTTTGCTTAAAAAAAGTATTTTGTCTTGCATCAAACTATATTGTCGATGTAGAAACCTAAAGGAAGCAGGGGTTTTTATAATTTTTACTGTCACTAAAACTCTACTAAATCTAAAATGTTACATAATCTCTTCATACGTTGTGGCGGAACAGGTTTTTAATATTGCCAGGTTATGCTTAGGTATGCCATCATCATGGCAACGTCAAATGCAAATTGTCATTCATTTTAGCACCCCTGTTTCTTATTTCTAATGTTATAATGAATGCAGTAAAGATTCGACGTGATATGACATGACAATGTCAAATACCAATACATTTTTTTACGCGAATTTTTAATTTAAAGTAACAACTCGTGGTAGACGTACAGTACTTTCCTTTTCTATTAGGGAAATTAAATGTCTGGAATTCTAGATTAAAACGATTGCCATTCTGATAGTAGCGGTTATTGACCGGTTTTAGTTTTAGCTGGTAGAATATGGAAAGATTTACTTAATTAATGTATATCAGCGTGTCTGATGTAATCTAATGCAAGTCTTTCCATGAGAGTAAGTAACGTTGTACACCCGACGCTCGAAGAGGACAATGACAGTAATTGTAGCACTTATTCAGCTAATAAAACTCGACCATGCACGCCGCTACTTGGATTAATGCGTTCCATTTAATCTATTAAACAGTGACTCATGTAGAGTCAGCAGCAAAACAAAAAACAATAACAAAACAAATAACTCTAGAACATCTCGCAAGTAGCCATCCGAACGCAAAGTGAGCTAGAGACTAGCATTTATTCTCACATACATTTAAATACATAATGATAAATGAACTATAAACTGGCAGAAAGTTATTAAAAATATTACTTATAAAGTTTTGTCCCATGCTTACTTAATCATATGGAAAATCTGCAGGTTTTGTTCCTTAAGACAATTTCAGTACAGTCAGTAGAACAACTGATAACTTCCTGGGAAGCAACAAAACGTTTTTGGCCTAAGAAGTAGACTACATTGTATAATAAAGATTAAAGGTAGACAATCAAAGACCAATAAACCACAAAACTTGCGGCCACCAGCAAGGACAAAAGAGCTGGCTCCTTCCTCGCTCAAAGGCTCAGTAAAGCCATCCAGCGAGGAAACGCAGCCAGCGTTCTGGGATCCTTGCCCCACGGCCCATCCCTTTTTTAAATTGTAAACTTTTTTGTTTGTTTACTTATTGTAGTTATTTTAGGATTATGTAAGATGTAAATAGTTTGAACTCTTTTGTTAAACTGTACATATTATTATATTTTCCCTTATGTTTTCTAATAAGATATTATTTTTATTAATTTGCCCTTTTAATTTTTCACCAAGCCATGTTTGTTAACGCCGTTACAGTGAAATCCAATTTATGTTAATGAATCTTAAGAAAATCTATACCATCTTGTGAATATCTGATCTCACAACCTTACTCGAAATATTAGGGCTCGTAAATAACTCTGTAATATATCTAAGTATATTGTTTACTTTGTTAGCTAATCCAAAGTCATAAAGTTTGACTAAATAACCTACATAATCACTGCCAAGAATGTTAATTGTTTCTAGTTGCAATATCTCAATCATAGAGTGTGAAGAAAAGTTTCACGTTAATATTGTTATGTAAATGGATGGATCAAATCAGCAAGACTAGTAGATTTGCTGACTCTACGTCAGGTTAAAGTTGTTACGTAAAGTACAAATAAGCTCACAGCCATCTTTAGGTTATTTACAGCAGACTAAATTGTTCGACTTAAGTAACTGAACAGACAAAAATAGTCTATGCTAGGGTTAACAATAGTGTCGCCTTGGTAGTTGAGTTTGATTAAAATACTCCTCACTGTCAGCCGATTCCGTAATTTCTTTTGTTTTAAGTAGGTTTTGATTCGTTCAGCCGATACTTGCAGTCTTTTTAATACATAACAGAGCAAATAATTTAGTTATAGCTCTTCGCTTTTACTAACAAAATAATATGAACTTACTAAAAAAATCGGCTGACAACGAAGTACTGTGTTAACTGTTTGATTGCTCTAGTGCTTTAAATTATTAGCTATCATATTATAAATAGTTTACTACTGTACGTGACATTTTTTTAATAAGTATAATTGTTTTTTACCGCAACTGTTTGTCTTAAGAACATTATTATGTTGGTTACTAATGCATGGATGCACCCGAGGCCAATCTTATTGAATAGAAAATATCTTATTTAATAGAAAGCGCATTATTCACGCCCACACGCTCTATTCAAGCAAAAACAATGTACATTGCTTTGCAGTAAAATCCGTATTTACATTTAATAATAATCTCTTAAATTTTAATCTTGCTTTCTTCTCACTGAGCTACAGAACAGTGAATAATGTGTTTTTATATCCATTTATAAAATTATTGTTGTAAACTGAGTAAAAATCAGTTCAGTTCACATACAGTTCCTAAAAAATCTTTCGATTTTTGGTGTATAGGTACCACAAAAAAACTAATGGCCTGACTATAGTTTGTTAAAAAAACCGGAAAAATTTACTGATGTATTGGAAGATATTGGAAAGGGTTTTCAAAAATAAGAACCAACATCCATTCTGTAAGTTTTAGGTTTTCATTCTTTTGGTACTTTGTAAGAAATAAACTAGGCAACAAAACTTAGAAAATTATTTATATTTTATAACCAATCACAGAGTATCATTGATCACGGTACACAAATGATCCTGCGCAAGCGGTTTTCTGAGCTTATGGTCGTGGTCGAGGAACCGCCGCGGGCGTCGAAGGCGCTATCAGCGCCTCGGTCACGCACGCGCTCGCCGCGATAGCCGGCGCGGCGTAGGCGAAAAGCTTTGCAGTGCTTTTTTTAGACAAAAGTAATTCTGTAATATTTAGCTTACTATATTTTTGTTTTAAATGTATATTTCAAACGAATTCCGAAGCAAAAGCAGTTCGGTAACTCGTTTCTTCAACGATTTGTTATCCTGCCAGTGCCACGACGAGTAAAAATATGCTGAGACCTGTTTGGACCCAGCAAAGTACAGCACAGTACATTACTTGGATTATTTCCTATTATATTATGATAAATTAAAATAAGTGTAATAGTCGTTATAATAATAGACTTCTCATCCAGCTTGTATGTTTTCTTTCTAACAAGGCGTAAAAAAACAGTTGGTAATTTATTCCAAAAACAGACATAGTACCTAAATGAAGAAACATTTCAATAATAGGGTAAGATACTATCAGAATATTACAAATTTTTTAATCGAATATTTTCGTTATCTTTTTTATTTTGATTTACTTTAAAATATGTACTTTTTTACAATAACAGTATTTTTGTTAGGCTTTGAGTTCCAAGAAAACACGTTGGAAATAGCTTAACGACTAAATAAGGGGTGTGGTAGAGCATTGTGCGTGCAGCCTGGCGCGTCCGTCCGATCCGCGCCAGCCTGGTACATACTACATACCATTATACACGACTAGTGATAATAATTTGAATATAATTTGTATGGGTGGCCACACCAAATACGATTTTTTTTAAACTCAATCACACAAACACCATAAATGCTAAAACATGAGCGAAACGGAATACTAGTATATCACACTAGAAAGAATAAAGAAGAACAACAGACACAACATGTTGCTCATCAAACACGAATTGTATACCACACATACACAAATACATTACATGTGCACAACACCATTGGGTACGACGACGTCTCTTGTTGCGATAATATGGCATATTTATAAACAAACAGACATCGCGACGAGATGGGAAACAATCCACGTTATCGGTTCGTCTAAACGGGTCTCGGCTTTCTGTGAAGTTAAAAATGCGTTTTCTCATAGCACTATAAATCAAAATTGTAATTATAATTAGCACATTTAATACGATTACGAACATGTTATCATTCTTATTATTACTCGTTCGCAATCACTGCTTCACCCACATTCAGAAAACGGAAATCAATAAGATTCGATTTTATTTCCTGTTACATCACAACCAGTCATCCATCAAGATTACATTATGATATTTATCATACTCGATGATTAGATACGAAATGTCGAAGCTCTCGCTTGCATTATACTTGATCAAATCGTTAAATTGTGCCATCAATTGCGACATTTTACAACTTAATTTAAGTATATCAAATGTGTTACGTTACGAGCGCAGTCTTAGGAGCAATAGGTAAGTAGTGGTTTTGATTCCTGCACCGGCACAAATGAGTTGGTGAAAGCAATATTTCTGTAGGGTTAGTCTATCTTCGTTGGTTCTGTGACACCGGCGAAACCTTACTTTGGCACCTCAGTATTGTATTGTGTGTGATGCTATCTCATATAATAATTAATGGAAAAAACAACCTCGTTAGTGTATGGATATTTTATCTATACTAATATTATAAAGAGAGATTTATTTGTTTCTATGTAATGAATAGGCTCCGAAACTACTGGACCGATTTTAAAATTTCTTCACCAATATAAAGCTACATTATCAGAAAGCGACATAGGCTATATTTTTAATTTATTCAGGCTATATTTTGACGGGAAACACAGACTATGCGGGCGAGCTGACGGACAGCTATTAAAAAATAAACTACATAGTTACACATTTATCACACATTAATCAGATACTAAGAATGTGCTATTAAAATAGTTAACCTTTCGTTTGTATTATTAAAAAAAAGAATTTCTGCGTCATGGTTGCTTAGAAGAGTCATAAAGGTCACTTGACAAGCTGGCCGGCTCGCGCCCTACAGAAGCTCTATATCCTATTATCCCTGTCATAATTACACATTTTAACATAAGGAATTATCATGCCAGTCGTGAATTCCTTATTACGAGCATACCCTGCAAGGGCTGTGTAACCACTAACATCATTAGTAGCCATTAGTCTAGTTCACTTACCTCCGTGAGAAGTTCATTTCATTTTCCTTTCATGTTAAAGCTTCTTATTCATTACATTACAATGTGAACGTACCTATACTAATAAACTTTTGGTTTCTTGCAATCTTTTTTACAAATACAAACACTGTAATTGCAGAAATATTATTACTATGGGAGTAAGCACTAATAGACCGAAGGTTTTCTACAATTTCGTCATATATCCATCCGTCTACAAAAATGATTATTGATTACCAAATCAACGAACATGAAGTTTTTTTTGCTTGAAATGTTTTTTACTGCATTCCTGAAAGAGGCTGGGTCTTCATACATTAACGGCTCTATAGTCTTGCCTTAGTTTTTGACAGTTGTTTTATTTTATTTATTTAAGTAATTTTAGTTCCAGTTTGAATGCGAATTTATACATTGAACATTTATAAACATTTTTCTTGGGTATACCTCTTATTAATACCTACGCAAATAATATGTAAGATAACCTTTTGATGCAGGCAATCTGGCTAACATACTTAGCTTGGTCACACGAACATTGCGACATTAGGTATACGAGTACATATTGCTTCCCTCGTACAGATTGGTGCGTAGGCGATAATCTTACGAACGTTCGCTGGTGAGAAAAATGTGTACATTTGACAGATGCGTAATGTAAAGGCTCAAGCAGGGCTTTCAACTTCTGTTTTCAAACAAGTTTTACCAAAATATCCTTTTTTGTTTTTAGGGCGGGCTTCTTTAATTAGCCTGATTTAAAAACCTAAATAACGTCGTTTTCAGCACGCTGCACCTGAAAAAGAAGGCACTCGACCTGGCAATATTCAATTAACTGAAAGCACTACTAATTCAAGACCAGAGGTAAGAAGATAAAGAAGTAAGAACCTGAAATTAATTAAATCAGTTCTGATCTGCCAAATATTTAACCGCGTTATGCAGGTGGTCTCGATGGGAACTTTCCATGCCGGTTGTGTTTGCAATCATACTCCTTCGCAAAAAATGGGTAACAACAAATCAGGCTTTCAGACTGGATTCGGGTCGATAACGCTGAAGTGAGATTATCATGAGCTTCCATAATCTGTGCCTGTGGTACTTCTTTTGGTGTGATGGTAAGAAATAATACAAATTCTGAGCACCCTTTGGACACTTCTGGGCCGGAGACCACTCGTAGATGTGAGTGCCCGTCGCGCCGCCCGCGCCGTGCCGTGAATACAAATGGACCACTTAACTGATGTTCATTCTTAAAAGCATTCATTTCTTTATTGAACAAACATCCGCAGTTGAGAGATTCAAATAACTGATACTTTTATAGAGTCAATAGAGTTTTAAGTTATTTTTAAAACCTACTTATTGCACAAATACATAATGGTTTCTCAGGAGTAGAAATATTGCGCCCACTTCTAGTTTATAAATAAATAAAAGATTTCCCAGTAGCGCCTAACACAACAGCGCCTAACTACGAGTGAACCAACATTTGAGAAACAATTTCCGAGTTGCGTAGGCGCATCCCGCCCAACGAGTCCCGCAAATGGCGACGACAAGGAGAAAGCACTGACACATTTAGCAACTGAAGCTTAATTTATTGTGTGTGAAACCAATGCTTAGAGCTGAGCCATAACGATAGTAGATAATCTGGTCATCATATCTGAAAAAACAGGGACTGAGCTCATCTGTTTGGCAAGTTTCATCAAAATTATATTAATTCCTAAAGGTAGTCCTAAGTTAAAGGAGCTCTTTGCGTTAGTTTGATCAGAATCGCTTAACTCATGCATGACACTTAGAGTTACCTTTTCCTGAGTGCAAAATTCTAGAGCATATAGTAGAGAACAGGCGAAGAGATGGTTGGTTAGGCATGTATAACGTTTACTCAAGTTTGAGTAATGCACGACAAGGAAAGCAAATTCTGGAAACACCGCAAATGCTTTTTTATTTTGAAATCGAAGCAGTCTTAGTTGCAGCTT
Organism: Udea olivalis; assembly: GCA_947369235.1. Lineage (NCBI taxonomy): Eukaryota > Metazoa > Arthropoda > Insecta > Lepidoptera > Crambidae > Udea > Udea olivalis. Next base: position 7,119,446 of record OX376342.1, read on the forward strand.
CCTGGTTGGGAACTAGATTTGTACATCAACTAATCTATCCAGCTTTTCCGATTGATGAATTCAAGGGAAGCCGACGTGCAAAAGTGAAGCAGAATGTGTTTCCCCAAAGCGCTCTTATTACCCAGAAAACAATAAACAATCGATATACGAGTACAGACACCACGAAGTAATACAGTTTCCACCACGCACGCCATGTAACCGAGATGCATTAGATAATGCAAGTCTATTGTTACGCGGCGGAAGCTGCGCGACCTCACGTTTGATTACCTATGCCTCCATTTACACTAGATTAGGATAACCAGCAACAAATTTAAAAACTTGGATCTGAGGTTGAAAATCTAGGACAATTCATTTTAATTTAATAGGTCGCAGTTTGTCTGGCTAGACAATTAAAGAACAAGAATTAGCTATGAGAAAAATCACAAATTTAAATGGGATTAAAGGTTAAATGTCACTGGCGTTAAGGCGCTTGAAAAACTCAGAACGCTGCTTAAAAACCTATCTAGGACATCCAAGGGTACTTCTAAAACCAAGACATGTCCTAGGAAAACAGGACAGTTGGCAACTCTAGACAAGGCACCACCTGTGGCTCTGGCTTCGTTCGAATAGAATACTCAGTTGATGTTGCTCCATTTTGAAATAGACACTTTAGTTAGACGCTTTGATTGCATGGTCGGTTCGATCGCGCAACCGTTTGCTAAGATTTGGTTCCAGATCGGACTTATTTGGGATCTAAATGGACTCTCTGTTTTGGGATTACGCCCTCAGTAATCGTGATTTGATACAGATTGGGTAAGTTTGAGATAAGTAACATTCTTGAATTTAGATTGGCAAGTCATTTTCACCTTATAAAGACTCGTTTAGCGCCGTTGTTAACAGCGCCAATTGACACGTAAAGGACCGAGGGTTCAAAAGTCGCTGAATGTGTTTTGTTGAACAGATTTCTCTATGTATCTTGATATTATTTCAACTGTTTTTTGTTTTGTTATCATAAAAGAAAAGGTTTCTTTTTATCTCCAGAGCAATGAATGTGAAAATAAATAAGATATTATTTAGTTTTTCTTTATAGTTTTAAAATACCAGGGATGACCGCAGCAGGGAAAATCTCTACAATCGTACATAACGTTAGGGTCGCTTTCATCAAATTCAAGTGAAATTTATTATAATGGAATGCAAATTTTAATCGAACGATCTTACAACCAAATAACCCAGAAGCACGCACAGGGGACAAACATTCGTGTGATTGTTCCGTAACGATTTATGTATGTACCTATTCAAATTATAATCATGTCTCTAGCACCAGTAGTAGAAGTTCTGTTTGGTTGGCTTCAGCTTCGTTCGGTCTGAGATGTTCCAAATGGATCCAATTACTTCCTGCAACAAGCTCCGAAAAAAGTTTCTAGATAGCGTCCCCATTACGTAAGCCAAATATTGTTGGCACTATTGTGATGTGAAGAAGGCTTGACAACTTTCTCTATTGATGAGTTGTTGGTGCGCGTCGGCGGAAACGCATTTGCTGGCGCGTGCGACGCCCAGCCGCTCTTCCATGAATCACGTCACGTGACTTTCCTCTGCAACCTTCTCGGTATTTCGACGCGTTAAAAAACTATTTATAGCATATTTTGGCGTGTAGTGTAGACTTTATATTATTGTTTTACTGAAGAATATCATGTTTTCATTGTCTTAACCGCGCGCTAAGCTAACTCTCTGGAAAAAAAAAACCAGTTTACAAGCGCAACAGCCAAAATGTTGACGAAGACTATTTGTTTTCGGTAATTCTCGCCTTCAAAAGCACAAGGGATCTTAATTCATGGTCTCAATTTCATGACATTGCATTTATATGTTTTAAACATTTTTATGACTTGCCATCTAGCCATAGCCATATCATTAATTAAAATAAAAGTAGTTAAGAGTGAGATATTTTCTCAGTATACACTATAGCACGAAAGGGGTCACCTCTTCTTTAAGACCAAACACGTTACGACCGTATAAAAAGAAATCAATTGAAAGCATATGAATACTCTGAATGAATAAGACCGCTCCTTGTGTGCGCAGGGTATAATGCGGCATGGTGCCTTACAAGTCACGACTTATTCAATTGAGATTAAACTTTGAATGAGTTAGAAGTTTATTGGGCAACTAAGTATGAATAATAAAGGATTATGCAGGGCACGCTAGCGGCACCAGGCGTGCTTTAAATGAAATACGCTTGATTACATTTATGGTTGCGGCACGAGATTATGGTAAAGTCATTCCAAATTATGTATTTGACCGGCTTTTTGACTCGGCTGGAGGATGGAAACCCTGAACCTCAGCTTAGCAGGTCACTGCTAAGCCGAGGTTTAGGGGTTTCAACCTCTCCTAGTACAAACACAATCGAAGTTAAAATATACATTTGAAAGTATAACCGGTTCAGCCAAAAACTAAACACAAGTGAAATAAAATAAACTTCGGACAGTGCAAGCCATAAAGGAGCTAAAAAGTACTTTCAAATTCGTTAACCTTTTGTCACTGTAATGTAGTTCAACACCTACTAGTAAAGTATGCGCATGTCACGAAACAACGGAATTAACATTTTACACGAGTGTTTGCGAAAGCGATTGATAATGGTATCAGGTTTATGAGCGATGTGGTGTAGGTGTCAACAAGCTTTGGTCGTTCGCCTGCTAAAAATGTTCAGTACAAAATTTCGCGACAAAAACGAATACAAGAACTAAACAAAAAACATCGATGATTGCCATAAAACGTGGACCGGACTTCTGATGTCAGCCAATATCAATGTCATTGGCAAGCCGCAAGATCAGTATCTTTTGCTTGACTGATCACCAGTTGAATTTCGTATTTTAATAACTTAAATATTTCTTACCCGATTTGCGTGGCTGGCACGTATCGGGTCGCTTTACTCCCCAAATTTTCTCAGTAAAGTCCGATAAAGTTCTCAAAGCAATCTCACAATGGGTGAAAATATACCGACCATCTATATGCAAGTGATACGGTTTCGCAGTACACAGTTATTGAGTTACTGAAGTAATCTTATGTAGACCGAGCCGTGACCCGTGACCGAGCGCAGTAGGACTTGCGCTAGCTGGGTCAGTTAAACCTACTTGACTAGTTACTGTAGGCGCGTTTAAACTGACTGATCTCGAGACACCATCTCCCAGCTGACTGATACCATGAGCTATTTTTCCGAGCATGTATTTATTATTATAGAGACCTAGCAATTAAGATGTCAATCTACACATTCCATCACGTCTTGTTTCGTTGAAGATTCCAACGATCGTTATCAAATAGGACGCACTTCAAACTCACATAATTTTAACTTTCACGCTAAGTGCCAACCAAAACATTGAGTTAATGTACACAAAAATTGGTTGTATCTTGCTTGAGCAAGACATAAGTAGATTTAAAAAGCACCGAGAAATAACCGAAAGATGCTAAACCACGCCAGTCCGTTGCAGGCGTCCTTCCTTTTTATTAAAATTGAATAATTAACATTTCTAGAACAGTGCAATATGGTGACACAAGTAAACATTGCATTTATTATTTATCCTTGACTTTTAATTAAATGGAGCGACCTGTCGCTGAACTGCTTTCATGAATGTGTTGATGACGTCATTGCGAACGGCCAGCGGTAGCAAACCCGTCGAGCCAGTGGTCGGTGAGAAGTACAACAGGTGCGGTGTTTGCCAGTACTCACACCCAGCAAATATAGCAATTCACCTCCTGCGATATTTAGAATTTATCCCAATTTGCAAAAGCAAAGTGTTACAATCTGTAACATTACACTGTCGCTGTTCTTAAGATTAACTTATTTTGATTCAAGAAAAATCAAAACATTCCACAAAGAACAAAGGTAAAATGAAATCTAAGTGCTTCATACCTTATTTCTCAACAGGAAATTGATAAAGCCGTATAAAATCAGCATCGATTGTGCCCTGGGCATTCACCTATTCTATTTCGAAAGAAATTGTTTGGAACAGAATCGTTTGTTGCCACTTAGATGGTATGGCACAAACGATTCCATACCGTTTAAAAGATAGAGCAGGGCCCTACAATAAATGTTATCTGGAACGTTCACTACCGTTAACTTAGCTGCATAGCAATTTCATTTTAATTTTATCACCAGCCAGTGAGCGTTCAATGTCACACTTATCTATCTTTTGAGCTGGAAATTATGTACCTGCAGACCTATTATGTACCTATATAGTAGATAGTGTAAATCTAGACTAATTTGTAGCCTCGTTGGAGTGGAGTTTTTCGTTTAATTAAGTTAATCCAATTCAAGTTTGTTAGCAATCGGAGCCTCGTGTACCGACGGCGAGCTAAGGAACATTATAGGCCACCTTGTCTTTAGCTGGGCATCAGCGTTTAGACGTTCTGATATGAGTGACAATAACGCGTTGTGTTACTCCATACCTTTATTCAGCCGCCTTGTTTAGTTTAAGCATATTAAAGTAATGGCGTCCTGTGTTTAGGTTCTAGCATTACCTTTGTAATTAGCTGAGTAAGAGTTTGTTTACTTAGAATACACGATTGTGTATGGGGAACTTGGACGGGACGGGGAGACTGGATTAAGCTTTTATAACGAGTAGACGTACGAGTCGTATTAATTGGTTATACAGATCTTTCAGTGTTTGATAGTTTACAAGTTGGACGTCCATTAAATTATTCAATAAAATCGCTTGTAATACAAAAAATATAAAAGGTTCATTATAGCCTTTCATAAAACAACTTAAGATCTACCTCATAGGAAAAGCATACACGCCTTAAATCTAATTGCGGGGCCCAGCGGGGTATTACGTGTTTAGTGTACTTGCCTATTGTAATACCATGTGACAAGCAAATAAATGAAAACTTAAATAAAAAAATAATTAACCGCAATAAAATTAAATTACGTATTAAATAAAATCCTTACATCGATAAGACTAGCAGGGTGTTGGTACGCACACTGCAACCAACTATCTCACGCTTTTTTCTCGACCCTTTCATACAAAGTCCACGAGATAACGTGTGAATTATCTCGAGGTGCGCATCTTATTCTTAGCCCTACAGCACCCTACAGGTGGGTAGTCGCGTGCGCATGCACCCGGCTCTCTCAGCTGCCCGCTGACATTTCAAAACCATTTGTCCTCCCAGGAATGCAATGTTTACCTAATGCGCTGAATGGTACAAGCCACGGCCATGTTCAGTTCGAGTTGAGAGGACTGTTAATGTAACGTAAATAGAGCGGACATAACCACTAGTCACTTCTACTAATCTTAAGTAAGTGTTTAATAGGACCTTATAGTAAACTTAGGTAATTATACGAACAGACATTTGTCGAGAAAATAAACATAAAAAATTTCTGCATTACTTTAGATTTTTTAATGCAATAAAAATGTATCTCCTCCCGGGTATTTAACGGTCATATTTAGGTAGTTATTGCTTTAAGGAGCAATTTGGCAGCTTAAAGGTCGACGACCTAAAGGTCCATTTTGAAACAAACCACAATTCTGATCACACAGCCCAACTCTAAATTCAATTCCCACGATGGTGACGTTCGATAATAACTATCTACAAAGGCCTTCGTAAAGTGATCAATTCGCCAAACGCTCGATATAATTCACCGTTGCGTACGATTCAAGAAAATACAAATTAGAAATAAACTCCACTTTGCAATACCTAGTTGTCGCAACGCTAATTAACGTTGTTAATTACCTTATGACTTTGACCAACAGAGCTCAATAGTTTTTTACAGTAGTTTCTCCATTTCTCAAATGTATTGCTTCCTAACTATATTGGAATGGAATAGTTCATGAGAATATGGTAACAAAAATTATTATGTAAAAGTTTCTAATTTGCATGAAGGCAAATATTTGTAAGTACTTATTTATTAGACTAGAAACAATCTCATCTGCGTGAACACCGAAATATATTTCACAAAGCCGCTCCAACAGTGTCGATGGTCGGCGAGAGAAACTCATCTGTAAATCACAGGGCGAAATCGCAACGTAATACTGAACTGTAGGTGAATGACGTTCATGACATTCATTAACTGCTTCGATATTCTCAATGCACGCGAAGACTATGAATATTGTATTTATCGCATTTACGAATATATATTCGGTAGCTATGCAATTCTTATACGCATGAAAATAATATACATTAAAGGTAATATTATAAATTACGATCGATAATACTGATAAAAAATAGTTTAAGAATTAGTGTCTGTTATTTGTTTGTAGTAGCATCACGTGAAAACCACATAAATTTTAATGAAGCTTCGTCTCCTAAACTATAAAATCTTTCGTCTTTTGACGACCGACTTGGTGTAATGGTTAAGAAGTTGGCTACTACACCAGAGGTCGCGGGTTCGATCCCCGCACAGTACAAACATTTGTGTGCATGAACATGTCTGTTTGTACTGGTCTGGGTGTCTCCTATGTATAATAAGTATGTATTTACAAAAGAAAATGGATTTAAGTATGTTTATCCGTTGTCTAGTATCCTATAACACAAGCTTTAATTAGCTTACTTTGGGGCTAGATGGCGCTGTGTGGAATAATGTCCAGGGATATTTATTTATTATTATTTTTTTTTTTTTTATTAATTTTTTATATATAAATTAATTGAAATATGGTATTTTAGATTCATATACGTACTGGGTAAAGAAAATTAAAAGCTAAGTCCACTCGGGCGAAGTCACTGGCCACAGCTAGTCTCAAGCAGAAAAGAAACATTTCAACGACCTACCGTAATAAAGGGATTGTAATTCAATGCCTGTTTAGAGAGTGTAACTAGTCTAGGCGACACAGATATGGAGGACCAGGCGACGACAGTGACCACTCGGCGGAACTGCAGGTGAACTGTGGACACCACTTCACCTAGCGGTTAAAACCTACTTACAACACAGTGTTCTAATAGACAAAGCTTTGTTTATCGTTCATTACCGAGAAAATCCATTACCCAACTTTGATGAACGGTGAAGGCCAAGCGATTGCATCGAAACGAAAAATTAATCAAATTAGTCTCGATCGTACATCATTATGTAATCTAAATTAATAATTCAAGCGCCACGTATAGAGCAGACAAGAATAAACTGTCGTAATATCTGGAGCTGTTTTGTTTCCTAAAAACATTAGACGATAAGGTACGAGTATATGACTCTTTGTAATCATAACAAACGTGGATCGATGCAAGATTTGATATTCAAGGAGGCTTCACGGTCGTAAAACACACGGACAAACAGTCTTTATTTACAATGAAATATCAAATTACGTAGGCATTTTGAGAAATAAAATACGAATGGGTTGGTGTTGTTGTTAGAGTTGAAACTGGCTGTAATGTAACATTCACCTCGTTATGGCTAGAACTTGAATCAAAAGTGAGCATTGCCTAGTCTTAATCACGACCTTATTTAAGTCTAATATTATTGTTTATGGTCAGTGACACTTGTGGTGCTAGCTGTAAGTTTAGCATTAATAAATAAAAGCGAGACAATAAATACTCTAATTGAACCTGCTGTAAAGCAACCTTAAAGGTATTAGTATGGCCAAAAATATTACTACTTATGTCAGTCTCTGACACCCATAGTACAAGTACACCATAGCTCTGCTTAGTGAGGGGTCAGATGAATGTAAAATTTGCATAGGGAAGTATCTAATACTTGTCTTCTGTGATAAAAAAAAAAAAAAATGAGTGTTAACTTGCCAACAAACTGCTCCTGCAGTTTGGCGAGATGTATCTATTTAAGACAGTGTTATGTTTTCTTGATTAATAAATAAATAAATAAATAAATAAATAAATCTTGGTTTAATTTGTCCCAGATATTTTTTTTTTATTATTTATCGAAGGAGAATCATAAATAGGCAATAAAGATTTGGGAGTGTGTATTTAGCTACATACTCTTGCCAACGCTTAGCGCAAGTGCCTTCATTAAAAAAAAAAAATATCCGTAGCATGATAAATGTTTATCATAACTTCGATGCAAAAAAGCAGAAATGTAAGTAATTCAAATTATGTCATTGCAAAGTTCTCATGCATTTGATGACCGCAGAGGTCTATGACATAATTAAGACACCGTAAACTCAATTCCGTGTCCGTATTGTCTCTGAGGTTCTCACACAAATTGCTCGCTATTACGCGAAATTACTGCCACTACTGTAACTGTCCTGTCGCTTTTTCTACGACAGCAAGTTTTGCTTTTAGATAAAGAATTCAGTTCAGTAAAGTAAAAACTGACCGGAAATAAATCCGAAGCCACGTCTTTTTTTTTTAAATACTCAGCAATAACTTTTTAAAGTTGATTTTGTAACTAGTTGGTATTTCATTGCTTTATAAGTGGGAGTTTCTGGTGTGGTAAGTCGAAGTTAGAATGAATTGTGAACTTCTGTCTAAACTAAGAATCATAAACTAAATAAATGAATAAGGATCAACTTATTGTCTTGAAATTCATTCAACATATTATGTTGTTACTAATTTTCTTTAGGAAGGTCTAGCATAATCAATCATGCACGACTGGCGTCGAAATCTGACACCATATGCGTAATTTGCAAGCATTCTCATACAACAGGCTAGTTGCATACGCGAGTGCTCATTCCACACGCAACGCCTTCCTGCCTGGCAGGAAGACCAGCCTCATTGGAAAGTATAAGCAGGCGGTTGCATCACATACATAACTGGACAAGGATGCGGACCCAGTATTCCAGTCCTATCCTGATCAGGTCTAACAAGATTGATTCAGGTCCCGATACAAGAAACTCGAAAGGGCACGCGAGGTTACATGCTTCAAGGTGCTTGGTGCTAAGTTTGCATTCACAGGAAAACTTTTTATCAAAGTTCCCATCTCGTGTGAAATCAAATTGAATGAAAAAAATATTTGGCACATTTTGTACACATTGCCACCTGACGCACTCCTCAGAGTGCAAACTATACGTATCGTTTTCAAATAATGATATTTGTAGATGTTTACTTCTCAAATATACAATAGATAAAACCCAAGGAAACAATACAAACACCACGTCATGGTACAAGTAGCATCCATGAATGTTTGTTCATTCCATATGGTGGAGATTGAATTAACGGCCTGCAGCTCAGCAAACAAGATCAGAAACCGCGCTGATCCAATCGAATTCTAGAGTAAGGAAGGTTGTATCAAAAAACTTTGATAACAGCTTCCGGAACTGCACTCACCTCTTTCGGCTTCGTGATTGGAAAAATATTTATGATGAAAAAGTAGCTTTGAGAAAATGATGTTTACAAATTTTCAAAAAAATAACAAGCCGTAGAAAAATTACGCTATTGCGAATAATCCAGTTTCCATTATTTAAACTGCTTGCAACAGAGACACTTAATATTTACAGTAAATATTAAAATGCTTGATAAAAAAAATGCAATGACAAGTAAAGTAGTACAAATTTAGCATCAAAGGTAACTGCACTGTAAAAGGGAATTCTAAATGTATACTAACCAGTCTTTATTTAGAAGCAAGCACAGAGCAAGACTAGCAATTCAAACTTCAACATACGATTATAACGATTTATATTCGAGAACTGTCAAGCATCGCTAAATCTCTCGAGCCACCATAGAAGCCAGGAATTAATATTTTTAAATTCCATACTTGTAGCAAGTAAAAAGACGTATAAGGATTTACAGATTCGGGAACTGCTTTGCCTTATTTTTTTCAAATGTCCAATTGTTTTTAATAAATGCTTGTAATCACTGAAGTACTAGTATAGTTTTTGTGGTGCTCCTCGGAACTTCCTGCGTTTTACAAGGTTGTCATATGCATCATGCACAACATGCAACAATTCTTTTAGGATTCTTCTGAAAAAGGGTTTTAACATGATAAAGTTTTTATGAAATCTGAATAGATTAAACCAAATGAATCCACTAACGTGTACAATCTTGCAAGCAAGATAGCAAAAAGCTTGAATTTTACTTATGAAAACCGGCCAAAAGTCAATATCCGAAAAAAAAATTGCAGGAAAACCACCACTCACTATTATAATCACATTTTCAATGAAAAAAATGTTAAATGTGGATTTGAGGAGAGGCTTTAGTGAAATTCATACAAACGTTCACCTATTAGTAGTCACCACATCATAATATCACGTCGGAGTGCTCTAATATGCCGCAAATAAGGCACATCCTGCATGAAAGTAAGAAAATATCTAGAAATTAGACTGCTAAGGAAAAGTGGACTGGTTAAGGCGAGTGACACGACCTCCGGTTAGCTCGTTCGACGGAAGATTTAGCATTCCTGTAGTACTCGTCTCGGCTATCGATAAAATTATAGACTGCTATCAACGACTGAATATCTAATGTGGGTAAATTACAAGACACGTAGGAACTTAAGAAGATGTTTTTACAGACTATTTTCAGAAAAATTATTAGTTTTCAGGACTCCATGCGAAATTATAATTATTTACGAATATTAATAAGACCCTTACATAAAGATAAAGATTACGTTTTTGGGATAGCCTCAAATCATGCCGCATAGATACTCCAGCCCTTTTTAAAAAATAAAATGGTGATAAATCTTATCAACGACGCTTGCACTTAATATATCCAACGCTAACGGAACAGATTAAGACATCAACGATTTGCAAATAAAACTACTAGTACTGACGTCCAAGTGTGTGCACGCGGCCAGGCGAGTGCGACCACAACAAAACATCAGAAATTATTTTACAACGCACTGACCCTGTAACTTTCTCAAGGAGCGTGTAAAGTATGGGTTTATATGGACCACGACCGCAGTACCTCTTTCTGTACGATAAACAAGTACAAACATCTATAAGCTGCAGTCGTAAGGAAACTGTTTTGCCATTTATACATCAAACAGAAATCTTGTTTAACAAGCCATATGCTTTGAGCCAGGCAGCCTTGGGTTCCAAGATTTAACAATCACAATTTAAACGACACGGCTTACAACAAAAAAATAATAGTTCTCAACATGTTGCAACGGCTAGCTATGGTGGAGACACAATATGACACAACTCATTTAGGATTTCCTGCTGTAGATTAGCTATGCAAAAACCTCCATATGTTTTACACAATAACTATATACATTTCCTATTATATTGCGCTGAAATTGCGCTAGTGCCTGGAAAAGCTGGTTTTTTTAATCGGATGCAGAAGAGCCTACTATGTCTAACAGTGAACAAGCTGATGATAGGCCTAACCAAAGTAGTAGTTACCCACACAGCATCATGTAAATAAACGCCATGCCACAGTGCAGTGTCATTGATCTTAAGCTATAGCTGTTATAACTTATTTATAATAAAACATAATCTGAAGAGCCCAATCAGATGTACATAATAAACAGCGCTACGTTCAGATAAGTTCGTTCACACGGTTATAATTAGCGAAGTTGCTTTATTTACATTGGTAACTTCTCGCATAGAGAAAAATAAACGCGATCTTAAATATTTTCACGACCGTTATAAAGTGTATCTCTGGTTGTAAATAAGACAGTGATCTGTTAACGCAAACATACACACGCTTGTTCCGTCTCGAGTACATCAGATTTGCATATAAGCCAACAATCGCCCTCTATCTCTGTAATTAGAAACTTACGAGTTGGTAACGGTACGCGATTTGTGGCGCTACCATACTAATAAAAGCTCCGACTCCGGCTTCCGTGACTAGCGTCGAATCTCGAATGACCGCATTTTGGCAATGGATAGGCGTTCGCACTCACTTACCAACTTCTCAGGCTTTTTCTCATAATGATTGTTCCGTGTAATAAACTGATTGTGGTCAGTAGTAGTCAAACTGGATATTTACTCAACAGTCATCGATACCCAATTAGCGCGTGTTAATATTTTTGAATAAATAAAAACATTTTCAGATGAAAGTTGGTTTAAATAAAAGGTGTCGATAGCTGGGTATGACTCTGGACATATTTCATGCAACTTTCATGTTAAGTATGTAGTTCATGTAACATGATCGGTAAAGCCTAGTGTGAGCAAGTCATGTTAGGAGCGCTGTTGTTATTACAGCAATGACAATGACTGGTGGTGATTGATGCGACAGTAATCTCCCGCACACCGTTGGTCGTATCGGATACGAGTCCAACTGACGCCGACCACACGGACGAGCGGCGAGCCCGCAGCGCACTCACCCTGCTCCTAATCACTATAATTGAACGTTATCTCGCCGTCTGTTCCGGGACGCTTGCTCCTCTTAACTACATATAAAATTCTTTAAATACTACTTACCACCAGTACTATCCGGAATAGCGTAAAGAATTCCACACAATGCTGCTGCTACCGAACCATTATGCTCGGTAGGTGCACCACAATCGTTGAAATCCGTTTGGGCTGGTTCGAATAGCGTTAAATCCAAGCCATCCATATCACTCCGCGCTGATACACCATCTTCCTCCGCCACTTTATCACAAAAGTGTTCCGGTGAGTCGACATCTTTAGGGCTGCGACTGCACACACCGTCGCTAAGTGGGTCACAGCAACAGGTGTCGGAGAAAGGCTCAAAGTCTCTGCAGTCGAACTCGCATCGTTCGAAGCTGTCGCAGGTGCACGATGACAGCGCGTCCGAGTCCGACTCGTCAACCAGATATAAATTGCTAGGCGCTACTTCCTTATTTAAATTGTCTGTTTTCGTAGAAATGTAGAACACACTGGAAGTGTATGGCACTTTCTGAACTTGCAATGAAACATTTTCGCTAATCTTCTCATCTGAGAAGTTCTCATCAGGTAGGCTTTCTTCTGTTTGTGGTCGGCAATCTTCGTAGCGTGCAAAGCTTGATGTGTCGGTGAGATTTGATGACCTATCAACTGAGTAGGCATCAGCGTATGCATCAGCTGAATCATTCTGTAAAGCTGGCAGTCTGTATGGCAGCTGTTGAGAACGTGCCCCGAGGAAGATGGTGGTGTAAGGACAGGTGTGTTGCGGGCGGGTGCGGTCAGCGCGGCGGGGGTAACTGGCGGCGAGCGGGTCCCCGGGCAGACCTTCGGCGTTGATGTACGCCTCGCTGGTGGAGAGCACGTTGTATCGCCAATCTGGCATCGCTGAACCACATCACTGCACTGTATCTCCAAGAAAAACTCCTGTCTGCATCACACTGCCGAGTAAATTGCCCTCTTCGAATATTATGTCACATGTCTATTCACTTTAAAAGAAAAAACTTAATGATTTCACTGCAGTCGACGTCCGCAACTGTTCAAATAATTTAGTGTTATGTATGTAGGCTGCGTGCTAACAAATATTATTTATATTACTAATCCAATTAGTAGAAACAGGTTCACAAAACTTTGCTTTTATTTTACTTGTTTTCAGTACGATGTTTTATACATGACACCTAAAAGTGTTGGTGATAAATATTTTTTTTTATTACACTCAAACGTGCTGAAGCACTTTATTTATGAAACATAGGACATGGTCTTAGTCGGTATAAACTAAACATTAATCGTACTAGCTAAAGTAGGTTCTGTGATTTGCCAACAATTAGTGATGCGTGCCAACAAACTCACCACTGAGGATGCACAAGACCGCGCGAAGTGGGCCACGAAAATAAGAAAGGCGGACCCTGGGACCCCACACACCAGTGTGGGTTCACAACCGGGATAGACCGCACGGATGATGATGATGACTATGTACTAGCCAAAGTAGGTTCTGTTATTTTCTATGTAAATTACGATCTCGAACAGATCGAGTGTTATTTCGAAGTTCTAATTCTTGCAAGGAATTTAAATTACGCCGTCGTGTCAGTCGTTGAATTGCGCTAACTGTTTGAAATAAAACATGCACAAGGGCCATTGCCTCCTCCGATCCCACTCCATCACGATTGATATTACATTATGTGCCGATTTGCGTAAATGTAAAACATTGTGTGATAGGTGTCTAACTCTAATGCCTCTGCGGTCGGGTGCCGTGCCGCGGTAACAGGTCCGGCGTTACGGTACCGCGTCGGTGTCGCCCCGTTACCTCTGAATTCTGGTCAAGTTTTTGGCCTCATCTCGCCACCTTAATTGAATTAAAGTGATCGACAAATTAATGTGCTGACTTCTTAGTTTTTTCTGCAACTCACGTTCCAGCCTAGATCATTGGTCGGTTATCGATTTTGATCAATAGCTTAATCACTTGGTATGCAAAAACGCTAAACATTATTGGCATTTATTTTAATTTATAATTATCAATCGAACGTCAACGTACTTAAGTAAAACTATATTAACCTATTATGTGATAAAAGGTTAAAATTACATTTAGTCATCATTATTTCATTATTGCTTTGTGGGGGGTGGTTTTCAAGGGACTAACCGCAAACTTTAAGGACAGGTATAAAACTACGAATAAATTAGCCATCCGTCAACGTCTTTTTGACATCACGAGTAGGTTAACATAGCTCTAAACATAATTTAATAGTTTATTTGTTTCTAAATAAATAACTATTATAGCTAAATTTCATTCACGGTTATTTTTATGTTTATAGAATTGCTTTCGCAATATTTATTTATTAAACTATCGCTGACTCGAATGCACTTAATATTAATTAAATATATAATATTTGACCAATCCTCGTTTCATATACCGACGTAAACTAACCACATTACTATTGAACATGCTCACCATAACAGATGAGGGACGTTAATGAAGAATTTTTCCTCAGAGGTAATAAATGCGCACAAGTGAATGAAAGGTCAATGCCTGCAAGTCGTGCTTAGGAAACGCAATTATTCTGTAAGAACTTCGAAATTGTTGTAGCGGCTTATAATGAGAGATGCTGGGTCGTGACCGCATCACTGCGCGTTAAATATATAAACAGGAAAGATTTTGCAGTCGTTATACACTTCATTCCATAATATATTTCAATCTTTTTGCATCTGACTGTCCTGTTGGCGCAATGGCAGCGATCCTGCCTTTAGCGCCGAAGGTCGTGGGTTCGATCCCCACCCATGACAAATATTTGTGTGACGAACATTTATATTTGTTGTGTGTCTGGGTGTTATTATCTATTTAAGTATGTATTTAGAAATATTTAAGTATGTTTATCAGTCTCTGACGCCCATATTACAAGCTCTGCTTAGTTTGGGGTCAGATGATCTTGGTGTGAATTGTCCCAGATATTTATTTATTTATTTATTTATCTCACTGCAGTTACTTAATCGACAGACCGCTGGCATTTATCCAATTATGCCTAGTTAGCCAGCACAATACCACTTGCTAGTAAGCGTCGATTTAGTATATTTCTGTGTAGTAGGTAATTAGATTTTCACTCTCGTCTTGAAGATACTCAGGGATTACTCGAAGGTTAAGGCTTTGCAGATTACTCATATAGAAAATAGTTCATACAAGTCGTAAAAATGCATGAACGGTCAACGTCAAGTACCTACATAAGATGCACGTTAGTTATTATAAATAAATAAATAAATAAATATCCCTGGACATTATTCCACACAGCGCCATCTAGCCCCAAAGTAAGCTAATTAAAGCTTGTGTTATGGGATACTAGACAACGGATTAACATACTTAAATACATTTTCTTTTGTAAATACATACTTATTATACATAGGAGACACCCAGACCAGTACAAACAGACATGTTCATGCACACAAATGTTTGTACTGTGCGGGGATCGAACCCGCGACCTCTGGTGTAGTAGCCAACTTCTTAACCATTACACCAAGTCGGTCGTCAAATGCTGCATATTGTTTAGATAAATCTTAAAACTTAAATACTTCATCTATGAATACCTACTCTGTTGGTCATAATTACAAAACTGAGAATAGCTTCCTTCCTTCACATTATTTGCATTTTATGGAAGTCTGTTACTTTCATATTCCTTATTGCTAGTTGCAAGTGTAAACATTAAAATGTACCTGCTACTGGCGACTGCATCTTTGTTATCTTATCTGTTATTTATGTAAATACTGATAGTTAACATTCAAATGAGTATATTTTTATATCTGTGGTCAAATAACATTCTTAGTTGACTGCGATCACGACCGTGCTTTGCAGTCCTTATCCACTTGGATAAATTGCCTTTTATTGACTGCATTATATGATTTTGATTGTAATTTAACGGGTCGTAGGCGCGTGCTACAATTCTACAGCCCGATTTGGGTCTCCGACCAAATCAAGGTCAACGCACTAAAGTGACCAACAACGCGAGTACGAGTATGCATTTTATAGGAAACCATATCTATGATTAAACAAGCTATGTAGAAACAACACACGGGAGTTAACAAAGGAATTAGCTACGGCCGGAAAGATTTCCTAATTCTATGATTGGCGTAACTATTACTAAATTAATGTTTACATCGCTTTCTATCGCCCTTAAACATTTACTATGACAATAATTCGCGTACGGTGGTTTTGTTTCGATTTGAATGTATGACGAGATAACTTCATATACCTACCGTTAGACAAAATTGGTCAGCTTTCCCCACCTATAAATGCTTTTTACTGACCAGTAAATAGGTAACAACTCGTTTAGGTAAGTATACACTATAAAGTGCAATGTACCGGATCTTTTACAATATAATAACTGTAGTTTAATATTTTTGGGTTAATGTGGGTCTCGCAAATAAAACTATGTCGAAATATGAAAATAAATGTTGAAAATGAATATTTGAATAAATAAGTAGGTATATTGCAATCAAATGGTTCACTCTAGCAGGTTCTGCCACTGGTAAGTAATCATAATAATTTTATTTTAGGAGCTGTATAACCTTTCGCCCGACGAATAACGACAATTAGGTATTATTTCGCCACCGATTTATTATAGGTATGGTAATTTAAACTCATTCAACCAGGCGCTGACTTAAAAACCAATATGACTTACGATAATCCAATAGTAAATATTTAGTAGGTAGGTAATAGTATACTTCGTATGAAATAAAAAACAAGTTCCGAAAAAATTGTCCAAAGGAATGTGGCAATTGTGGTATTACTTATTTTACTATTTACTTACTTATTTTACTAATAAATAAATATTGACAATTTTACATTAGAACTAAAAAAAACCCTATCCGAATTATTCGTAACTAATAAGAAAATGTTTTGCATATGCAAAAGTGGACTACATTTCGCGAAAAGGTACTGAGATTCGTAATTTAAATAATTAGTAGGCACTGTAAACTGATTTTGTTATATATTCATCTTAATTTTTAACTAATTATGAACCATAGTTAATGTTGAAGTTGAATAATAACGAACAACACAGGAACAGCAGAGTTAATGCCCTCATGTACGTGAGCGTGGCGTACGCTTTCGTATGTGCGAAACATATTGGGAAAAAGCTTTAAAGTTGACTTTTAACTTTTAAGTATGTCAACTTTTAAGGCGATTCTAGCCCCCAACTAGCGCCACCAATTAATTAATATTTTTTGAAAATTAAACAACGAATATCTCAAAAAAACTTATTTTAAATATGGAATGTGTGTCCACGACTTTTTATTCTGTTTTTTAGTTTTAGATCGCGCTTTTGCTAATTAGCAAAACAGTTTTTAAGAACAATGTCTAATTTGGAAGTTATGAAAATAAATCAATTGGTGGCGCCAGTTGGCGGCTAAAATCGCCTCAAAGCTTTGTCTTTTTATAACATTAATCACCGTGCTTATTATTTTGGGTATTTTCTTCATGTTACACAGGCTGGTCCGAACATGCACGTTAACACTTTTTTAGCTACCTACTCAGGGGTATCCAAAATACCACGTATAAGTTAGTCGATTTTTTGGAGTTTTTTAAGTCATAGTCAACTCTGATGGTTTTGTTATAAAATAAATTCATAAATCTCTTAATTAAGTTTTATTTAGTTGAACTTGAATTTTACACTTCTGACATTTTGAATGAAAATTTAAGTATGATGCCGTTGAAGAAACTTATTGAAATTTACATAAAAGATATTTAAGAAAATAGTAGGTAGGTACTTAAAGTTTAAAAAAATAATTGGATGTAAAAGTCTATGCTACTTTGTTTTTAAATGGCTTTCAAAGAAAATACATAATTTCTAACTTTTCTAATTTCAGATATTTTTCAAGAGTTTGGATAAGCGCTATGGATGTAAATGCTATCAAATCCACTAAACCTAGTATTCACCTAAGAGTAAAAAAAACAGGTAGGTACCTATTTTTCTCAGAAAACAGATCCCGCCACATTGACTAATAAGTGACTAACCCAGAAATTTTCAAAAATGCGTAAAAAGATAATAACTTGAAAACTACAAAAAATCGGCTAACATACATGTGGTTTTTTGAATACCCCTGAGTGAGAGGAAGGCAAAAAAAAATATTGACGTATATGTTTGGACCACCCTGTATAATATTAATTATCATTTGATGGCGAATTAATGATAAATTAGATTTTGATTTGTCATCTAAATCAAGCCATAATAAATCATCCCATTGCATTTTCTTTTAGATAAATGAAATGTATTTAAAAATACCACGCTCTCTTTGGTCTTATTTATTTATTCTTTATTGCACATGAAAACCAGAACATGGCGAACATGAGTCTTACTTATGTTGTATTAGCAAATTTACTCTACAAATGTTAATATTGTAATAGCCGCGACTTTTAGAAATCTTCAAGTGGGTTACTTAAACAAGTAGTAAATATTTGCGAGTGGCTCCGAGTGCTAGAACTTGTTGCAAAGAAAGCTAGTACCTATGCCTCAGTAGGCCGAGTCCCAGGAGTTTTGAGGGGCTGACAGCATGGCAAGTAGCAGTAAGAGCCACTACTCGCTGCATTATTGAGGATTTTAAACCAGGCTTATTGTGGTCGGCCTCCTAGCAACGGTGATCGATATTTTATGATATTACATTATCGGTGCATGCCAGCCATTACCATGAACATGTCCTGCACTTGCACAGCTATTTTGAACTTTAAAGCAATGGAGTAAACGCAGTAGGAATCCTTAGAGGCTATTAAAGCGATTCCGTAATGCTTTGAGGCAATTAAAACACATAATAAATCAATATCATCAGCGTTAATGCTTTTCTATTTTTACCCAAATAATCAACCAAACCTGGTTGAATTGTTTTGAACGGTCTGTTTCAATAATTTCTTGTAGGTAGTAGAAACTATTATTAGGTATTTACAAGAATCAATAGTAAACAAGCGAAAGATTTGTTTTGATTCAAAGTTCTGGTCCACTGCTGCAAATGCATCCATCATTGATCAGTACGTCTACCACGAGTTGCCACTTTAAATTAACGTTATCGTTTCGGTAAAAATATGTATTGGGATTTGACATTGTCTTGTCATGTCATGTCAATTTCCAATACAAATTTTCACGCGAACGATAACGTAAATTGTAAGTGGCAACTCGTGGTAGACGTACAGGTAGGTACGAGTAATATACAATTTAACGAAAGCGGGTTATTAATCACAAATCCTTGCTATATTCCCTGCCAGGATACCAGCGTCTCTGCAAGCAGTCCTGCCACTCCTGCACTGCTGCAGCGGCATGTGCTGAGACAGAGAACTGATTGACTCTTCTGTATTGTTATTTTTTTAAATTGTTTATTAAAATTGTCTTCTTTTGCTGTCTGGGTTAATAAAATATTTTCTATTTCTATTCTAAATAAGAACCTAAAATACACTTTGCCCGATCTGGGGTTTGATCCTAGGTCCTCCCGATTTCGGGCCTAGCTTTGTTTCAACTCGGTTGCGAAGGAGATTTACAAAATATTATAAAAAAAAGAAAAGGCGAATTGAATTAACGGCCAATTATTTCAAATCTCTGTAGCCGTTAGACGCAGAGCATGAATACTTAATGTTAAACTTGAATCATCATAACATCCATCATTTACATAAAAATCAACGCTCGTTGAAAATGAGCACGACTAAAGTACACGTCCATGTCCTATGTTTACTTTAAATGCCCTCAACATGCGAGCTTTCAATGAATCGATCAACACATGATTATATCGAGTCGGACGCCGACCGCAGTGAGCACAGTAAATAAACAATCTTAACATTTCAGTACCACTGTTTTCGTATTGCTCTAACACTGAACTTGGAACCACAAATCGCTTCACTTCGATGTGCTCTGTCACCCGAGTTGACAGTTACATTCGAATTCGTTCGTTGGTACGCGCGAGAGGTGCGCGTGGCGGGTCGCGCGCCGGCCGACTGTGCGCTCGCGTGCTCTGGGCGGCGAGGGGCGACTGTACGGCGACCGCTAGAGCCATGCCACCCGATAGGTACACGCATCTGATCGCAGCTGGTTGCAACTCGCATGCAGCGTGCAGCGGCCGGACCGTTAGCACTCGCTGACACATCTTAATGTCAAATACACCTAATTCATATTCATGGAAAGTTCACCTTTAGTAGCAGCTGTATACATTCGGCGTTAACATGGCGTGAATTGGCGCCGTCAAAGGACCTACCAAGTTGCCAATCTTACGACATGTTATATAGTACCATGTTAACATGCATTTACGATTATAATTATAGCTAAGTGCCTATTCGTCTCAGATTCGCACAGTAAGTGGAAAAAGAAAATAAAAGGAAAGTAAAAGGACAAATGATTCCAGTACATACAACAGACCGAGATTACCTGACCCCAAACTGAGGAGAATTTTTATTTATTTATTTATTTATTTAGACTCAAAAGCATGCTTACAGTATTATTATTACCAATGCGCATACAAGATAAATTTGCATTAAAACTAAATATCTAAACTAAATATCACTCAATTTCAATGTCAACAATATTAGCAATAAACTCCAGTAGGAAATACATTTGCTTAGATACAGTGTCTAGTTAAAAAGAAATACATAAAATTGATTAGAAACAATGTCAAAACTACGGATAAAATGAAAACAAAAACAAGAATAAAATAATATAAAGTCACAATAATCTTAGTCAGTCAGCATGTCGTCTATGATTGTTCGGAATCTATTTAGTTCTTACTATTTTTAATGGATGTCAAAGACTGATTAACAGACTTAGGAATAAAAATTCCTAAGTCTGTTAATCAGCATTTTTATACGCATGCTGAATGAGATAATAACACCCAGAAACAGAACAAACAAAAATGTTCCCTAGATGAATGTTTGTTCCGAGTGGTCATCAAATTCAGTTGTGAATTTGATGACCGCTGTATTCAAGATCTCTTCCCATCATTTATCACTTTTCGACTTCGATCGAGGACAACACATTCTCATACGAAACTATAGTAGGTATCTTATCACTGCTTTAAAGTACCAAACTATGTACTATTTAAAAAGAGCAGATGCCTGTCATCACCACGTCACAAAACTATAGTACACCAATAGATACGGGGGCATATTTTACTATTATAATTCCCCTCGTTCGTTTTAATCTTTTTATTCAATTGTTGCGCAGCTTTAGGGTGTGATTAACGATATGATAGCAATGAATCATACTTTCAACCCTGTAAGTGAAAGATTTGTTACATTCCTGTTTTCTCTTGCATCACAAATGCAATGGTTTTATATTATTAACATTCAATTATTTTTGATCACTACAATAGCGAAGGAAGCCGTTTGGTTCTATTACAAACGATTATATTTTTATGGAATAAAACAATTAAGATGAGATCGGAAGGTAGGTGTATTTTTAATAAACTAAATTACTATAAAATTATATATTATTAAATTATAATATTTTGTTCTACATAATAAAATATTTATTTTTTGGTAAAATATAAACTCTCCTTTTGGTCGTATCACCACTCAAACGTCTTCCATACGTTATACAAACGTACGTGCAAAACGTACCCTCCTTTTTGCTTCGGCGTAGTCTAGTTCAAAATATAATTTTCACAAAAGTAGACATATCTACAGTACAGCTAAAAACACATCTGATTTAAATCGATGGCTTATTTATTGTGAAAGTAGTGGTTTCATATTTACAAACTGTATCGTTACCTATATAGATTCAAAGCTAAAAACAAACTACAAAGGTAAATTTGATTTGAGATTTGAAGCTAAAAACAGACAAACTACGAAGGTTTGTAGTTGTACAGTTAATCACAGCCAAAAAGTAAACTTACTTTACCTAAAAAACCAAGCTCTCAATGCTCTCACTGTAACCAACTCAGTCTTGCTTGAGTGTCAGATCAGACGCTAGGTCTTGTGGACTCTACCGAGTCTAGTGGTCGTTATCGACCAAACAGTCTCAGATAGAGACCGGTCTGGGTTAGAATATTTGCATTTTCTGCGTCATTATTACACACGAACTTATTAACATTCTAAAAAGACAACTTTATTTATAAAATGATACAAGGTTATGATGACACCGGAATTGTAACTTTCAATGACTTTCAAATAATTTGTAACTTTTTTAGAGCTACTTCTGCAACTGATAAGTTTACTTATTTTGGGTTTTTTTATATTTTCACGCCATTCCAAAGAATTATGTACCATTGAGACATTTCGAAATGATTCAAAGTACCTATTGTACTTTGAATCAATACAAAAGAGTGAGTCCTGATTTTAATTGCTAGAATAACCTTGTATACTTACACACTTTACATAATACATTATTTCGTAAATCTTCCACAATAATAAAAAAACCGGTTCCTTGCAATATTATGCTTTGAATCTTAAGGATTTTGGTTTTTTTGATTCTTTAAAAGCGAGAATTTTAATGCTATTTCTATGCCAAATATTTGTTTGCCAACACTTGAGATTATCATTGCGGCTGTCCTTTGCTTGCTATTCTTTGGAAGTTTCTTAAAATATTTTTAATAACGGCTTGAAATTCAATAAGTGTTTACTTTAGGTTTTATTATCAAATTTCATTTATATTCAACCTGTTCAAACCACCAAAAACTCATACATTTTGTTTTACCACTACACATACAATTATTTGTAAGCAATACGCCCTTACAGAGTATCAAGTTTGGTCTTTATGTGAATTGTGTAAGAATATTGCATTGTGTGGGCTAATAGAGCTTAATTGGAAAGTCAGAGGTCTCTTATCGCGAAACACTACGGCCGCAAACCATGAGAGCCACTGTCCACGGAGGCGCAGACGAATATGCATATTAAACAGCAAAAGATACGCCCGCGTGCTGGTTACATATAAAACTACGAAACTCCTTCATTGAATCAACAGTGCAAACAACACAAGGTCTTTTGATTTGATTTAATTTCACTAAGGAAGTGACAGACAACGCACAGCCGCAAAGCTAGGGGAGGTTATGGAAGCACAAAAAGAGGATTTCCGGAAATTTCTACAGGAATCTGCAAAAATGGGGTTTTATGTTTATGTGGATGCGCGTTCGAAAAGCTAGTTTGTGTTTATTAGTGCTAGCGGTGTAGGTACACCCCGAAATTCAGTCAAAACCTGCAAATGGGTGTTAAAGGCATGAAAATCGGAACGATTGATCTTTGGGCCATATGAATCCATTTGACCCGTAGCATGGAAAAAAAAATAAAAAAAGGGAGCAATTATGGCGGCATCTTTATTTTGTATGGGAAAAAAAAAATTAGTCTTTAAAAAATATCGTGTGTGGTATCTAATGAAAGGGCTTACTGAGCCAATTCTAAAAATATTTCACATTGTTACCTCCTTGTCACTTGTATTAAATTAAAATAAAAATCATTTTCAAAACATACCAAGTTTGGGCTCTTCCAGGATATGATACAGTAGAATTTTTTTTTTGTAAAATATGCTTCAAATGGTACGTTATATCCTCATATCTAACTCTAAAATAAGTTTTTTTTTAAATATACATTTAGTATTTTTTTATAATTTTTAAATTTTACAATATGTGATAAAATTATGATTAGTTGAAACATTAATAAAAAGTTCAATTTCAGACACTGAGGATGATAAATACAAACTTTCCAGTGTGTATCTTGCGAGGTCCATAATGGTTCTTAAATTTTATTACTTGGCTGCTTCCATCCCCAGTTCTTGGGTGGCGTTAGGGTCTGCTCAAGTTTGACAGCTTTTCCTCACAATTACCCAACTTGGTAACCCGCCCGTTTCCCGGAAATAATATTTAAAACCCCTCTCGCATTAGTATTTATCATCCTCAGTATCTAAAATTGAACTTTAGACACATGTTACGAGTAGGTATAATCAATCACAACTAATCGTAACTTTATCACCTTTTGTAAAATTGAAAAATTATAAAAAAATGCTAAATTTACATATTTTCAAAAATCCTTTTTTAGGGTAAGATATAGTTAGGTACCATTTGAAGCATATTTTACAAATACTGATTCCGTATCATATCTGAAGGAACACAAACTTATACGTATGCTTTGAAAAACATTTTTATTTTAATTTAATAAAAGTGACTAAAAGGTAACATGTGATATATTTTTAGAATTGGCTCAGTAAGCCCTTTTATTAGATACCACACACGATAGCACACATGGTAACAGTTTCAGAGCAAAAATTGTTTTTTCCCATACATAAAAAAGACAACCCCATAACATCTCCTCTTTTTTTCCCGTGCTACGGGTCAAATTGATTCTTATGGAATAAAGATCAATCGTTCCGATTTGCATGCCTTTAACACCATTTGCAGGTTAATTTAGCGTACCGCTAGCAAAATAAGCTGCAAGCATAAGCAAGCGTCTTATATTAATAGTAACGCGTCTTTACAGCAAAGCCGCGTAGACAGTGCCGCTTACACACACGTAGCCATTATAACGCGCATGCACTATATTCACCAATTGTCAAATTACTATCACTTACAATATCACTTAAAATTCCACAATCCCTTTTGAGGACACGCTGTGTAAAAGGCCTCATTAAAACAATTGAGTTGATAATTGTAAAACGTATATTAGCACTTAGCAAACTAGTGGACGTCTCGACTATGGAATTGCAAAACTGAGCAGTCCTTGAATTCAGTAAAGGTATTTTCGATATTGTGGGATAGATATAAAATTTCAGCCTGAATGAGCATAAAAGAGACCTCAACGGCTACATATTTACTAACTGCAAACTAACTCATTGACTAGTTTTCACACGGGAAGTTATTATTTGTTGACATCTTCGTAACCCTCGGCAGATGCGGAGCCAGTCACCGAGGTTCAGTCAATATTAGACTATAGAGAGTAAATATATCCCTCACTGTTTACGTTGCGTTTAGTTGCTCCCAACGGTTAGAAATAGAATAATGATGAACTGCGTGAAAAGTCCATGCACCGACTTTTTGAAGGTGAAGTTTCAGTAAAATTAAGAAAAGTGTTAGAATCACAATATTTTAGTAATTAAAAATGGGTATTCATAAAAATTAAAGCATGATATATTGTTAATAAATCAATTAATGTCGGGAATTAAAATCATAAAATATTATTGTATGGAATAATCGTTCGATTGGCAACATACTCGGCAAGTTGGACAGTTCGTGACGAATAGTGGTAGTGAACGGTTATAAGGGGAACTTAATATTGAAGTGCGGTGGAAGTGAATGAATGAGCATAGTCCAAGAGCATCGTTGTTTTATTGAAGTATGTTACAAAAGTTACGTTCGATTACATTGAAATTCCAATGTAGGTATAACAATCCTGCTTACAACGAAATATAGCTTGCTAACGCAGTCTGAGCCGCTGTGATTAGAAAGAACCTATTCTACCCTACTACTACCATAAAGGTAAATCAGCCTTTAAGGGAGTAAATTATGGCACTGAAGACGCTGATAACTCTTTTATATAATGTAACTATTTTGGCTCAAGTACGCTGGTTTGCAAAACAATAAGGCACGGCAACATTTATTCTCACGTTCAAAAATCGATTCAGGACACCTAACAAGTAGTCAAACTCAAACTCAAATAACTTTATTCAAATAGACTGTATCAGTACTTTCAAATCGTCAAATTTACAGCAAAATATACTAAATAATAGACATAAATACCATAATAATATGGATATGTAAATAAACAGTATACAGACATAATGCGACTCTACCACCGCGTCGGAGTTGTTTCTTGCTGAGAAGACCCGGCGAGAAACTCAGCAGTTACTCTTTTAAACTTGTTTTGGGTTTACAACAGGCGTTAGTAAAGTACAAGCAGTGTGTCATTTTGATACAAATAAACCTAAAAGAATATAAAACAAAGAGAAAAAACCAGCCATAAAAGAATATAATAACGAAAATTCATTTAAACAATTCAAAAAGAAAAATTGTTAGTCAGTACATACTAGGTACCTATTAACTATTACAATAATACATCTGTTACAATAGAGCTATTTAATCCCGCATCGAGCATATAATTCCGTTCATATAATTCCGTTCCGTTCCGTCATATAATTGTTTAAAAAACCGGTTTTTTATTAAATTTAGCAAATAATTGGCGACTACCTAATTTTAGACTATTCAATGTGTTTTTAAATAGTACTATGCACACAGTAATAGAGCAAAAATGTAAGTTTAATTTCGATTCAATGAAATAATCACGAAAATCTTACAAAAATGCAACGTTTTTGAACCACCCCCAGCTAACGCTCTTAATAGAAACCACATAGACCCGTGTTTATTGATTATCTTAACCTATTAAACTATTACAAGAAAACAAGTTACCAAACTTCTAAATTCGGTCTATTGTGCTTACACAAAAACTTAATGTAGTAGCTGTGAGATACGACAAGAAAATAAGTCACTAAAATGCTTTAGACATGTTGAAGTGTTTATATAAGCTTGTTAGGCGTTGAGAATCTGCTTAGTGAGCTGTCCAAGGGGCAAGCCAGTAATAGCTCATACGTCCATTTGTGGACGCGGCGCGCACCTTTGATCTCCGAGACGTGCACCGGGTGTATGCGCCCGCGGCGATAAGCGTACATAACTACAGCAGTGCCTCTACCACCAAGTCACGTAAACTATGATAGTCAACTACATCAACTTAATGCCATTTTTAGTTTTAGTTTAAAATGACTGGCCTGTTGGCGCAATGGCAGCGATCCTGCCTTTGACGCCGGAGGTCGTGGGTTCGATCCCCACCCATGACAAACATTTATGTGACGAACATTTGTGTTTGTTGTGTGTCTGGGTGTTATTATCTATTTAAGTATGTATTTAGAAATATTTAAGTATGTTTATCAGTCTCTGACGCCCATAATACAAGCTCTGCTTAGTTTGGGGTCAGATGATCTTGGTGTGAATTTTCCCAGATATTTATTTATTTATAGTTTGAAATCAGTAGAGGCTACTTTTTTTTGCGCCAGACAACACACCTCTTGTAATGGTCTCGAAGTAGGGATTAACATCCCTGTGTTACGAATGGCACTTAAATCAGTAGTAAAAGAACGTTCAATAACTTCCTTTGTACGTATGTGTAAATACAATTATTTAATATTCTGAATTTTGAAACACTTTATTTAAAAATAACTAATTGTGGACTATCACATTATACAAATTACCTTCACACTAAGTCAAAAAATGGAAATCAATATTTTTTTTATTTGTCATTAATGTGAAAGGTTATTAAGTTAACGTTAAGTAAATGTAGAGTCTACATTAATTGTTAATTGAGACTGTTTATCAACAGTAAAGTTAAAAGAAAAGTTAAAATTACACATACTTTATCAAGTGTGTGTAATTTTAACTTTCTTTTACAACAACAAGAAAAGTTTAACTCACACTCGTATAACTATGTTCCTACAAGTACTTTGATCAGATAATATTCATAAGTAATGATAGTTAGGATCTAACTCGATTCCTACCTTCCATTACTCTGGACTGGCTTAACACATTAGATTACGAACAGAAAACCTTTTGGCGAGAAACACACACACACAGTAATATAGGCTGGCTTTGTACTAATAATAAAAAAGTAAAAGTAAAAAAATCATTTATTATTCTACTCGTTAAACATTGGTACTCAAAAAATTCAACCTGAATCAAAGGATTTTTAATCAGTGGTTTCAACACTCTTACTCCCACATAATCATATGGTGTTGCTATGATCTGTCGCCATTGATGCGATCTCGTAGGTGTCAAACCATCAACCGCAGCCAAGCACAATAGTTCGACGGCATTATACCCTTATTCCGATGGAAGAAAGGTTATTTTTCAAATGGTCTCGTTGAAGCAGTGGTGGACTGTTCAAAGCTGAGACGCCGGGTTCCTCACCCTGGTGCAATTAGCACGAACAATGACGCCCACGCTTACGGGACACGTAACACAGGGCTGCCTAGATTAATTTAATCTGGGTAACTATAGGCCCCTCTTTCCCATACCGGACTTTGTTCACGTGCCCAGGGCCCCGCAATTCTGAGGGGCCCTAAAATAAGAGTCTTTTATTCAGATTTTAGAACATAACAAATAGTATTGAAATTTTAATATTGCCCTTAAAAATGTTATTCAACAAGTATTCATTTGAGTTGCAACATATATTTTTAACACTTAGGCCCGTATTCTGAAACAAAATCTGTACTTGAGTATAGATCTGAGTGACGTTTTTGTATGACCTGACGTTTTGAAATCTCTACTTAAGTACCAATCAGTGCTTGTGTACGATTCTAGAATACTAAAGTCAAAAGGGCCCCATTATCTTACTGTGCCTAGGGCGCCAGATAGGTTAAAGAGGGAACTATCATCATTATTAAGTACCCACAAGACGTGCTGCTGAACTTAAGAAACTAAGAAATAACGAAATAATTAAAAAAAACATCATGAATCCCTCCTGAAATAGAAAAGTGATAAACTTGCTTGATGTGTTACAATAGCCAACATCAGTAGGTGATATAATTACGCAATATTTGTGCATAACAGCAACTTATGTGAATAAGTAAGGTTCTCTATAATTTTACAAGTTTTAAAATCCTGCACTGTTTTCATATCGGCCTTCTACAATAAAATACAAAGAGTACGTAATTCTTTAGACAGTCTATTCGAGACATGCTCTGTACAAAAGTCAACAAATATTTGAACCCACTATAAAATCATATTAGCTTTAATTAGTAACAGTCGACAACCCTTACGTGTATTTATGTCGTTGACCCTAAAAATTGCAAACGACAAATCGTAAAAAATCATGAGTGGGCTATGGTACAAGCAATTCTACGTATGTTTATTCTAACATGTGGTCAACAGATGCCGCAGTTGCCAAAAGGGTTCGAGCACTTTTGACCCGGACACAATTTTGAGTCAAGATTGAAAAATAGGTACTTGTACTCTTATTTTATCACTAATGTCAAAATATAATCCAGCGAACCCAATAAATAGTAAACAAATCCCAAATTCATTGGGCAAATTAAAAGAAAAAACTTGTTTTTTAACCCACTCTACCACGATTAAGTCCTTATGAAGACTTAATAATAAAATACACAGCAGCTACATTGCAGAATAAAAAAATAAAGCTATTGCAAAGTTTACTTGATAAAGTTACACAACGACATCTAGTGTCGAGAGGAGAAAGTATAAAGCGCCATCTAGCTTGATCACGATCAATCTCATAGCAGACACCCAGTTTCGAAGAACAAGTTACTTATCCTACTCCATGCTAGGTGGCGCTGTTTTACAGTTTAGCCAAATTAGAACGTCCAACTCAAGGGTTGCGTTTTTTTTACATTATACTATACTACTTATTTAGTGTGTTTTTTAATTTGAAAAATTTATATTATACGTTACGTAATTGAAAAAAAAATAGATTTTATGTTAATGTTTTCTATTTAAGTAAATGAAAATAATTGATACGAAAAAATTCCTAACTCTACTTTCATAAAAAAAACATAGTTGAAGTACCTACGTACTAGAAAGTACATATATTTTTTTTAGTTCATTGTACATTCTTATGGTAAAATTTCAGGTAAGAAAGCGATAAATAAATATATAAATTTCCAAAAGCATGCCAAAGGGTGCTGTAGAAGATTGTTGAGCATCAATCTAACGAACACACAGAATTATAAAAAAACCACCAGAGTATAGAGAAAACTTCAGAAAAAATATCAAATAAAAATTTCAATGGGTGTATGGGGTGTCACCGTGTCAGGGTGCATTCTGCCAAGTGGCTAACCTTTACCCAAAGACGACCGACAGATGATCAGCCCTAAAGAGGAGGGCATCGAAAACCATGATATTATGAATCATTTTAGTTTACCTTTTTTTCTTTTTATTGTTTGCTACATTGTTTGTTTATACTATGTAATCATTTTGTCCATTGTGAATTATTGGGTCAATAAATAAATTTTCTATTTCTATTTTTTAATGTCTTCATGCACTCGTAATTTCCTAAATGTTGATCTTGGAGTACCTAACTCTCAGCAGTTAGGTACTCCTAATTCCTCCTAACCCTTATTTGAATTTGGATAGATTTAGTTTTAAATGTCTTACGAATTACGAAATAAGTTGGTTATAATGAGACCATTGCAGCATTTAAGCACAAATTAGGTTTATTCAATAGAAAATGTTGTTTATGAAAAATATTTAATTGAGCTTCGTAGAAAGTCGTCCTCGCATTCCACCGTTCGTCTCACACGCATACATACACATTTCTATAACTTTTGTTTTCGGTAGGCAAATAAACTTGAGTAACCTTAGGGTAATTGGCCTTTAGTGGAAATGGCAAGCGTGAGTCAGTCAGTATGACGCTGCCAGTAAGTGTGTCAAGAGTTTCTTAAGTTAAATTAATTTGCACCATGACTGATACAAATGATACAACCAGCGCTTGAATCACTAATACTGGTTTAACCTTAAGATACTCCAGCAAATCTATGGTGGATATTTTTTAATGGATGTTGAAAATACTTCCTGTCGTATTTTGTCCAAATAAAGAATCGTACTTATAATCATTTAATTTAAAGCAACCAAAAATCTAGTTTACCTTGAATCGATATGGACTTTATTTTCATTAAAATAGATCAATTCTATCAGAGAAGGACATTTCACTGACATTAAATTATAATTAACAACTGGTTTTAATTCCAAATCTAGCCAGATCCCGCTGCAATAAATCTAAAATGAGTGCAAACACGAGCTTCCTGAATGAAGAAAACCAAACACAGGTTATCTTTAAGAGATTATACCAAATTACTATTTTCCTGTTACATCCTAAGCGTGCAGTATCTGTATTCTGAGAATTTTTGTGAGAAGGTTACTTCTCGAAGGTTATTCGCAGTGTTTACACGAGTTCATTGCGGTGTCTGTTTATGCCAGATTTCACATTGGATGTAGTGTGCGAGCATTATGTTAATGTTTAGTATGCGTGACAATCACACAGCGATGAGGTCACGAGTGTCCCATACGTCCGGCCGGGTCACTATCGGCTGCAGGACATGGCGCGTCCTTCCTCGGCATCATCACCGCTGGTCGCGACCAAACGGTACCGTTAGCGTATTTGCACATCGTGACTGCGCCGCTTTTGGGAACGCTACGGTACGAGCCGTCAACGGTTCCCAAATTTCATACTCTCAGTCCGTTGAACCGAGTACATCTGCTTGCTGCTCAGTGAATTTTATTCAGATATTTTTAGTAGAGGCCATTTTAGCGAGTAGCCTCAATACCTGGAAACTTTGAGCAACAAGGAGCACGTCATGACTTGTCGACCTTTGCTCACGGAATTCCACCTTGGACTTCTAGGGGCAACGGTGAGATCTTATTATAATATTTCTGCAGTAGGTATCTATTTACATTGGTGCTTTCAGTCCCGTAGCACATTATGTGATGATATAAAAAAAACATGTCTGTGTTTAAATAAACAATTTACCCACGGAATAGTATCTTTTTTCTATCGGTTCCCACCCGAGATATCAAGGGGTATTAGTTTTGAGAAAATGGAATTACTTACTCGTAATATTTCCTTAAGCACAAAACAACACCACATCAAGTTTGGTCATCTTTTCCGAGCGGATAGCACCGGATATCTGCCCTCCGGTGAGATTTTACGTAATCTGTCTGACATTTAAACGAATGTTCAGGTCAAAAACATGTGAAAGCTTAGCCATTTTATGTGCATTTATTCTTGGGCGCTAAACACTCTGACTTTGAGTGTCATTCATGAGTTATAGCAAATCAACAGGTATGCAGGCGAGATTGCGCCTAAGGTGCAGTGGGCGTCACGCGATAAACTGCTTCGATTATACAAACCATGCCTGTATTCAAATTAGCAGCCGGTGCCATGAGAACTGCGAGTTGGCCAACACAACACCAGCTCCAGTATGGGACACTTTGTTATCAGCAAACATTAAAACGCGACTTCTAAACCATACTTTGTCTTGAACATATGATTGAGACATATAAAAAACGGAAGAATTGTTTTTATAATAAATTATAGGAATACCTCGCATTTGGCTACCTTAAGAGAGTCATAGTTACTCGCGCCGTTTACCCGCGCTTGCTAGAATTTCTTCACGTTGACATTCAGAGCACTGGGCAGAAATCACGTTGCGAAAAATTTCAACAGCTGGGTCTTTCAATAACTATCAATATAGTTCAGGCAAAACACTTGATCATTATAGACACCCAATGAATTTTTAATTCAATGTACTTACTAAATTTTTAAACTTACCTCATTACATTGACATTATGGCACCCATGCCCGAAGCATAAGTACCTACCCTAAGGTTACAAAAACTAGTAGTTACTGAGAAGTATTTTATTTTTAATACCAAATTAAAGAATTTCAAAATCTATGCAGCACGACAAAATTTTATATCGATAAATCAATTACCACCTCATTTCACGACAAGCTATTGGGTTGGTTGTGTGAACAGAAATATAACTCGGTTACACTTTTATGTCTGTTTGAATTTCTGGAAAAGCTTTGACCGAGCTTAGTTTAGTAGAGAGACATCGCTTTCTGGCCGCGATAAAGCCGCCCAAATTTTGTTTTTTTTGTTTTTCTATTAGTAACTGTTTTTTTTTGTGTGCATGAAAGAGTATTCAAAGATGGAAACAAGAACAATTCGGCCTGATCTAAAGGCTCGAGCGTGGCCTCGGTAGCTCAGTTGAAAGAGCATCCACCCGGATTGCTGAGAGCGTAGATGCTAGTCTCGCACGAGCTCTAGGATCAGGCCTATTTTTTCTAGTTTCGATCTTTAAATGGATTTGCATTGTTATAATGCTGAAAATAATATATACTTACTTATTTTGAACTCGCGTGGAAATGTAAATCTAGGGTGAAGGTGGTGCGATTGCAGCGATGCACGGAAGCTCACCTTCAACTTCAGCTTTAACATAGGGGCCTGGCGCGAAACACACTCTTCAAAAAGTGGCCACTGACCTGATTTAATTGAGATTTCTAACACTGAAAACATGTTTGAAGTTGAGTTTCAGTAGGACAACTTGTATTTGAGATGAAAAATTTATTTCACAGATAATCTTACATAATAATATTACAAATGCGAAAGTTTGTGAGGGTGTATGTATGTTTGTTACTCTTTCACGTAAAAACTACTGAACTACTGAACGGATTTGGATGAAACTTTGAAACTTTATAGTAATACAGCTTGTACATCAGAATAACACATGGGCTACAATTTATATAGATTTTATGTAATTTGGCCATAATATATAACGAAACACGGGCGAAGTCGCGGGCGGAAAGTTAGTAATTAATAAATCACCACAAAGTGTTTCTACTTTATGTTTGCTTACTTTGCATAAAGATATTTCAGAAATTCAGATATAATTCAGGAAAATCAGGAAACGATCTTTTCTGAATTGACTCGGGTCTGGGTGTGCTGGGAGACGCCCCTAGCTTATTTCCTTGTGTGGTACCTCGTAACACAGGGATTTAATAATCCCTATTTCGAGACCATTACAAGAGGTGTGTTGTCTGGCGCATATTTAATATTTATTATATTTATATGATAATGACACACTAGGTAGGTACCTCCGTACAGCATGACTACCTGAAGAAACCATTGCAAAATGAGTCTTATGTTGGCAGCACAGGATGCCTCTATGTAAGGCTTGAAGTGCTGTCATATGTACCTACCCAAACACAACTATTTATGAACTTAAATGAAGTTATTGATGTTTTTAATTTCGCTGATTTTTATAATTTTATTAGTAATGCTTGCTTACTGTTTGAAATGAAATTAATTTATAATTTTTAATCGATTTAAGTACTTACTTACTTTTTTCTTTTTAATGGAGTCATTCACATGCTTTACAATTTTAATTGTTAATAATTTATATATTTAGAAAGCACCAGAAGTTAAAGTTAGAAAATAGATTACTTATTTGAATAATTTGTATAATCTCACTTTAAGTAAAACTTGTAGTTTTTTATGAGAAATAAATGTCTTTAAACCTAACACAACTATTTACCGACACGAGGGCGGGCGGCGCCGTAGCAATTCCTGTTCGGAGTTGGGCGCGCGGCACTCTCCGCAGATTGTATTACCGACCCTGCAGCCCCAGCCCAGCCACAGCCAGAGGCAAGCCGCTCGCCACATACCTACATGTATTATTGAAATATCTTTTGCTATTTTAATACAAAAATGTTGACTATGCCAAAATCTAGTGGAATGAGTTTCGTAAGTTATTTAATGAATATTTGTTTCTATGATTTGATAAAGATACTAATAAAAGAACAGACAAAAGTTTTTATTGTTTTATTGATACAGCGATCTTTTTTTTAAAAATTATTTTCCATATTACAACACTTATTTACATAAACAACATCTGCCAAACTGAGAAACAGTTTGTCGGCAGTTTTTCATACGATCATAATAGATTCAATATAGGGTTGAACTGATTTCAGCGAACAAAGTTAAAACACGTTCCGTTCAAGCAATAACAATCAATCCCCGCTTCCGAACTGGTAAACCCAAACTATTGCGTTTCAGGGAAACCGTATAGTTGTTAGTCAGTACCTATTATTGTTGCTTGAATTATAAACGCCGCCAACAAACGAATCTCCAACTAAAATCAATACTGCGATTTTACCAATACGAACATATCAGCTAACTTACACCTACGGAAAGTTAACTGATTTTATCCGTGAATTATACGAATAAAATCAGTTAACTTTCCGTAGGTGTAAGTCTACGAATTATACGTGAATTATACGAATAAAATCAGTTAACTTTCCGTAGGTGTAAGTCAGTATCTCGGTGAAGGTGAAGCTACAAATAAATAACAAGACACACCTGTTTTTAATGAGTTTGGCTAAAAAATCAAATCAACCAGCCCAACCAAAATAATGTTAAAAAAACATCAGACATTATTTCATAAGCATGGCGATGAATCTCTCTCTTAGATTTTATTTGCTCCCAAGCACACTGCTTGCGTATGTTTATCCTAAAGGAAATCAATTTAATCTGCTTCTGTCTTTGTTGTAGTCTGTTTTTTCTGTTCAGTGATTTAGTAACTGCCATGTCATATATTATACAATTAAAACTTTGAAATCTCTTACAATAAATTATAAATAACTAAATAAATATCCCTGGACATTATTCCACACAGCGCCATCTAGCCCCAAAGTAAGCTAATTAAAGCTTGTGTTATGGGATACTAGACAACGGATAAACATACTTAAATACATTTTCTTTTGTAAATACATACTTATTATACATAAGAGACACCCAGACCAGTACAAACAGACATGTTCATGCACACAAATGTTTGTACTGTGCGGGGATCGAACCCGCGACCTCTGGTGTAGTAGCCAACTTCTTAACCATTACACCAAGTCGGTCGTCAAATTATGCTGACAGAAAGAACATTGCGATTTTCATTCGTCTAATCGCTGCGTCCACAATGGAAGTTAAGTGTCTGACAAATCCACAGGTCACACATAGGTTGTTATCGTTCTTAGTGACGCCAACGCCTCATGCCCATACTGGGACACGTTGAAGCCAAGGGTTTCTTTACGTCGTACGATCATAGCGACTTTGAGCTGCGTTTCAATACTTCGAATATGCGTGCCAAGGCCCTCCGGACAACTACGTAATGTGTTATAAAACCGATCCATAAAATTTTGCACTCAGTGCATAGCATATGTTAGTACTGACAGTTCCACGAGGAAAACGCATTCAGAAGACATCACCTGCCTGAAATACTAATTCGTGTTACCACCTATTTTTAACTTTGTTCCTCACAACACAATATTTACTTTAGGTTTGAGAAAAATGTACCATGCCATTTATTTTAACTTTTAACATAATCATATTTACCTAAATGCGTTAAGTATCTACCTATTACCTACAAAGGATTTGAAATAACAATTATGATTTATTCACACATAGGACATTTCCACCTACCTAACACGAAAATAGAACGACGGAACCGTTGCAGCCGAAATTACCTTGAAACCAAAAGCTTTTCCGTGTTGTCCTGATTTCAGGAATCTTACCACAATTACAGGCAACAATGAGATTAATATTAAATTTAGATCTCCAAACTTGTTTATGAACAACTTTAGATAAATCGGATTAATAACAGGATTGTCGTTCGTTAATTCAAAAATACTGGACAGCTTCACCGCTCGCAATAATGATCAAATATACTTAGACCATGGTTTCATTCTTTATGTCAATTGATCATACTTTAACATAGTGTGACATTAAGCTACTTCCGGCTTGCACTTATATATGTGTTCCAAATTGCACTTTTATGTGTTCATAAAATTAAAAATCATAACATGATTCAAAACGTTTTACTAACTTTGCATGCACGTGCATATTTGGAACACACATAAAAGTGCAAGCCGGAAGTAACCTGATGCCCAAGCTCCGGCGCTTTATGACGAATGGGTTCCGTAATAAAATTCATCCGTTCTTTTCTTTTGATCATTCCCATTCTTTACCCATCGTTACCTACCTAGAACCCTGTGCTTTGGCATGAGATTTATTTGATGCGCGTGTTTAGAATGTTGTCGAGGTCCAAACATTATCTACCTGTTTTCGCGGTTCGTTATAGCTTAGTCACGTTTTTATGATCAGGAAGATAATAAAGTAAAACTCTAAATTATGACATTAAAAAATAACCAACGTTTTGAAGACAACGAAAATTGTGCCTGGGGCTATTAGCACTGTGAAATTACCGCAGTTAGTTTCCCCACTGGAGATCAAACAAAGGCAACGACTGCTTATCAGTAATGAACACGTATTCATTGTGGGGGCATTAAGTCTTATAAAAATATATAATGACACGCACGCGCTGGCGCGTTGCAGCGACAAGCGAGGGTGGCCGGGACTCGCGCCCTGTCTGGACCGCGTCTGTCAATATTCGCGGGAAGAGGCGTTGTCATGGCGACGAGGGTGCGCTTCCTACACGGTCGGTGCCCTTCGTGCTCTACAATGCACGGAGGGTCGGAGGGCGTCAAAGAGGTGTTGTCTGCGATTTATGCAAGGAACCCCCCGGCCTACGATAGAATCTCCACTGGTTTGAGAGCTTTTGTGACTTTCTGTCTGTAAACACTACAGTTGTGTCACGAGCTCATTTCATGTAAAGAGTAGGTATTATAGTCGAGAACCTATAAGTGTAGTATTTCCTTGAATTCACGAAGAGAGACATTACGCAAAAAATGAATATTTCGTCACATTGAGTAATCACGTTTCAATGCTCTGGCAGGGCAGGCGGCTCACGCTTAGAAGACGGGTTTTGTTTATAATTTAGTTATTGGTTCTCATAGTAATTAGAGAAGTTCGTTGCCGTTACAAACCACAGGCCGTTCTGCTTCACCTCTTACAAAGTATCGCTGAGATTTTTATTAATAGCTATAACAAGTAAGAAAGAAATTCTTCGGCGAATTCTTGGTCACTCATTCCTTACAGAAGGCATTATGAATCCGGGGGCTTGTATTGTACCTATTAGTTTTCACCAAAATTCCGGAATACTGCTTTCAGAATCAATGTCTGGCAGTGTCTCGCTCCAGAATAGTTTGAAGCTACTTTAGGTAAACTCTACTCCGAAAAAATTACAGCAATGATATTTTTTCAAATATTTAATTTAGGAAAATTTCATTTACTACTAGCGGCCATAGAGAAAATAAAATAATCACAGTTATTGGCAAATGCTTGACAGCTGTGAACATTTAGTATGGCAAAATGTTTTTGCTTTTATTTATTTTTTTAGTCAGTTTCCCAATGTTTTTATTACGCATTATCCTATTCCCGATGTAGACAAATCCAAAAACGCAAAAATAATAAAAATCGGTCCACCCGTTCTTGAGTTATAAGTGGTGTAACTAACTAACACGACTTTCTTTCATACGAGTATTTAAAGATACAAAATTTGTTGACTTCGTCGCGTCGATTTTTTTCACTGTTACTTGTTACTTTGCGTTGCTGAGAGCCTGTGGCTTATCCTGAGATTAGTTAATTAGAAGTCACTTAGTGCCCTCACGCCAACAGATGTCAGTCCCGGCTATTTCGTCAGACAGAAACTAATCGATTTAAGCCAACTTAATTCAATTTGGTTTACCTACTTAGAGAGATATTGCACTTTCTGAATTAAATTTAACATCATAATCACTGACCTTTGTACTGTTTTTGGTTCCCCTTAACATGATACTAATAAGCTGAGCTGTTAGGTAGGTTTATCTAACAGCTTATTTAGCTATATATAAGGTTGAGGAAAAGAATATACAGCCTTGTGCGTCTTATCAAGTTGTCACATAACAAATTATCGTTTCATTACATCATATGTTGTAAAACTTACATCAAGACAGGGACGCAAGATATAAAAGTTGTCGCTATTATCATGATTGAAAGTGTGAAAGTAAAAAGTATTACGAGTATCTATGTACCTACTTTGGTGGTGTAGAACGCTTGAACACTGTTCATTAGGCCTATATTATATTACAGCTGAGAAAAAGTGCATATGTGCATGTGTGCATGCGCCAATACGATTTAATGGCGTTATTCCATCAAACGTAACCTGATATTCATCTTTCAATAGAGAAAGGATAATTAAAAATAAAAACTCTAAGATCTATCTCCACATTAGGACTGTAATGAATATTTAATCGCAGTAAATTGATCAATAGTGAATAATGTAATGTAGCAGGTGAGGTGATGATGAGGTGCCCGTGGCTAAGTGACGGCAGCGGATCGGCAACGATCCGATGTTAAGCAACGCCAGTCAGGTCGGGTTATGGATGGGTGACCATCCCGACCGAAATTAAGTGATGTGTTTTTCCCGCCTCTCCGTGCTTCGGAAGGCACGTTAAACAGTTGGTCCGGGCTGACGTCGCAAGATCGTAGAGCCTACTCAGAAGCCTAAAAAGGCGGCTTGTTAACATCTGACGGTAAGGTTTATCACTGGCCTTACATTCACCTCTCCAACAATCCGCACTGAGCCCGCGTGTTGGAGTATGGCTATGGCTCGTACCACCTCATAGTTGAGGTGAGACCTATGCCCAGCAGTGGGACGTATAAGCACAGAATAAAATAAAAAGAATAAGGCTGTATCTGTTTGTTGTTTGTTTTTGTAATGTAGCAGAATTTGGCGGGTGGAGACGAGCATCGGGCGACACGTGCCAGTTTGGTTGATAAGCTCCACACAGACTGTAGGTGGAAGTGGAACGCTGCCATTACCTCTTTACACTATGGGGCGTCAAATGTACCTACAAAAAATGATTATGTTATTTTTTATGTCCAATTCCTTCCATTCTAGAGCTCTACTCTAGGCTAGGTGGGGCCCAGAACTATTCAGTGCCTATATATGTTGCAAGGTCGAGAAAAGCAAAAGAAGGACTAAGGACAGTGAGAACATGAAGGATCCTAATTAGAATTTCGTAAGTAATTCTGTTCTAACTTCAATTATTTATTCATTGCAATCGAGTATGATAATACTAGCTTTCCGCCCGCGGCTTCGCCCGCGTTGTCGTTAATATTATGGCCAAATTACATAAAATCTTTTTTTTTATACCACTTCGGTGACAATCAAGCATGCGGACCACCTGATGGTAAGCGGTTACCGCAGCCTATGGACACGTGCAAAACCAGGGGTATCACTCGCGCGTTGTTGACCCTGCAAAAACCTTTTGAAACCCCTCTTGAAGAACTCCATACTATAACTCATCGGGAAAACCTGGGCAGGGAGTTCATTCCACAATTTAAGCGTCCTTGGAAGAAAACTGAACTGTACGAGACCATTGCGGATTCAGAGTGTGAGGATGAACGCCCTGTCGGTGGCAAGTGGTGCGGTGGTAAAAAGTAGCCGTGCTTTATAAATTGTAGCCTATGTGTTAATCTGATGTATAAGCTGTATTTCTGTTAGGAATTAGGATTCATCTAAATCCGTTCAAAAGTTTTTTCGTGAAAGAGTAACAAACATACACACAAACATACATACATCCTCACAAACTATCGCATTTATAATATTAGTAAGAAGTAAGATTTTTCGTAACCAACATTTTTAGCTTTTCTGGCTGATACACATTAGCTGCCATGGGGGTCACCGGTGACCCGCAAACAATAGATTTTCTACTGTGTCTGCTTTAGCGGCAGTCAAAGACTTAAGATTTTTGTTCTCCTTGTTAGTGTGGGCCCTGAATTTAAACATGACTTAGTATATCGATCTCTTTGTACGAAGACGTAACAGACAAATATTGATTTTCTAGTTCAGTTCAAAGAAAACAATATATACATATGTTGATTTCTTTTCGAACCATCGCGGCTATTCACCGATTGCTTAAAATTGCATTAAGCAGGTAGGTAAAGGAAGGAATTAGAAAGGCGCACAGACAAACATATTTACACAGTTTGACTTCCATTTAACAGGAATTGCTGATTTACGCAACACTACACACATGCGTGATGCAACTACTTGTATGCAGACGTGGGTGTTTGCACAGATGCACTGTCCTTTGCGCCCAAAAATACTAATGTGAATATTCATGTAGCTACTAATTATACAAGTTACATAACGTGAAGTCAATGAAATAAGTTTTAGTAGAACTTAAACAAACATTTGAAGAACTTTTTTTAAATGAATAAAAAGGCATAAAACATTTTTGAGGCAATCACAGCCCAGCCACGTAGATTGCTGCGAAGGCTAACTGGTGAAACTTTACAAAATATTGTAAAGCTTGATGTGATTCGTGTGACCTAACTGAGGACGAGCTCTCGTCGCTAGAGAACCTTAAATTCACACATCGGTCTAGCTCAGCTAAAAGTTAACCAGCTCTGAAAAGATGAATGTGCATTTTAAGTTCACTAACCCGATCGAATAAAATACCTCTTTTCTTTGTAATAATTAGGTATACCCTAACCCGCATTAGGCAATCGGGTGATTATGCCTTGCCAGTACACATGTCTACCCATAATTATTGAGTCAATTTCAACAATGATTATACCTTTTGTTGCGGGATATCACAAAGTTCAGGTAATTTGGCATCAGGCATCACCATTTATCTTCAAGCCCTACATGTAATGATTCGATGCTGTATTTTGACTAGGCCTATAGGATTGTGTATACACATGCAGAAAAAATCCGCGAGAGGAATAAGTCAGTCGAAACTGCTACGTCAATGCAAAGGGATTCACTTATCCAGGATTCCGATATCGTGATCAAAATATCAAGTGAGTAGGTAGTTAACGTTATTTACGGTGCGAGGACCAGAGGGCCCCTTTAACTATCGCCATGGGAGGCGTATAATTACCCAGCGCTATCCAAAAGGACCCCCACATTACAACGCGTTCATTAGATTCTTGTCACTTGCCCTCACAGTCCCAACCCCGCGTGTAAAATCAGAAAAAGAAATTGCAGAAATACATGTATACTTCCATAAAAACAAATGCAGTTGGTTTTATTTTAGGATATATTGAGATGACAGAACTTAGGGACACAAAGTCCACGATAAAGTCAACTTTCTTATATAAACAAAGAGTTGTAATGAGCGTAATGACTTACTAGAATAGCTAATTAGATTATAAACCGTGCGAACACGCGATTAACGAGATGATAATGATATAAATGTTATAATTGTTATACCGTGGAATTTTGGGTGGTAGAAAGTGTTCTTTCAGTTCTGCGGCAGGTTTCTGAAAAGTTTGAACAATGGTTCTCATCGTGAGCACCTGAGCACCAGTTACTCTGGCGGTAACGTCCGGCAGCGCAGAGGGGCAGGTAGCTCGCGAGAGTTTACTTTCTACGCATATGTCATTCGCAGGCGCGGCACGCACTGACGTCTCTAGCCACTCCAACCGAGTAACGGAGCTTTTCATGATACGCATATTACTAGTACATTAATAAATCACTATGAAATCCAGCCAGAGAATCTATGGGAAAGGAATTAGGACAATGGACTGTAACGGGCGTAATGTGCTGTTATCGGGCTCAAAAATAAATAAATTTACAAATGGCCTAAGAGCTAAGATAAGAATTAGAGCAGCACTATCCCCAAACTGATTTTTAATAGCTAGTTTCCCATAGGAATCAATAAGACTTCTAAACTAGCGCTCAAACTCAACTAAATTAATGTGACTCTACACCGGTCATCCCGGTGTCGGACAGCGGTTTCTTTACTGAGAACTCGTCAATTACTCTTTTCAACATGTTGTTTTTAACAGTGAGAGAGTTTGTGAATATTAGAATATGTTGCGAAGAAAACTGCACACAAAAAGCACTGGGCAGGCACCAAGCACGAAGAACGTGGCCGTTGAACGTGCTCCATATTTGACAATGTTCAAATATGGAGCACATTTGATGGCAAACCGAAAACGCGCTTTCCTGGGTGCAGGCCTCTCTGTTCATCAGCAGACATCTCGCAGATGATACAAAAATGATAACGATGGTCATGATTTTTTCTTAACACAATAACTATGTCCTATTCATGTTAATATCAACCTTGACCAAACATCGGCAATAATATTCCAATGAGATACTGTTCATTCGCAACTGTTTTGCAACAGCATAATATTGACCAAACTATATCTGACATTTACTTGCATAATAGCAACTTGTGATTTCTCGAATTCATCCGAACTGAATGGTTTTAGAACTCAATCCTGCAACCAACCTCATTCTCTACATTATATAATAATAAAATTTAGTAAACTATTGGATTCTTACAGAGCAATGTTAATATGTAGGCTTACCGCCACTGAACACAAAGCCCAGTGTCTAGCTAGAAGTTTGTCTGCTCATCAGTCTAAATATTATGAAGGAACTACAAAATGGATTTCATAAGTTCTGATAATTATAACAGATTATTTATTTAGCTTGTACTAAGGGTGTCAGAGAAATGTTCGTTACATGAATTTTTGTCATGGGTGGGGATCAAACCCTCCGCCGCTAAGGCCTAAGCCTCGAATATTGTGGGCAGCGGGGCGGCAGCGGCGGCGGGCGCGCTAGACTGGAGTGCACCGCGGCGCGGGGGCGCGCAACGAGCGGCCTGAGGCCTAAAGGCAGGATCGCTGCCATTGCACCAACAGGCCAGTCAACAAAAAAATATTAACTCTTACAACACTAACAAGACAGTTAATCTATACGTCCGTATTTCAGCTCTTTACAATTTTTTTTTCTTGTTTCCAGTGTTTTAATCCGTTGTTTGTTGTCATGATTTTGAAACCTTGGTGCGTAGGTTAAAATTGACAGTTATAATTTCTAATGATGACGAAAGAATGTGTGCAATGATACACATGGCTAAACATATGCATACGTATCAGCGTATCACTAAATATTCATTAGGCCGTGTAATTAATTTTAGAGTTATTTATGTCATCCATCACTATAAATAGGACTATAATTAGTTTCGTAGTAACTTTGTAACATTTAAGGGATTGATAAAATACCACAGACAGTGAGTAGTATTGAGTAGAATAGTGAGTGAGTAGAAGAGGTCGACCCAAGAAGCGGTGGCTCGACGTCGTCAAGGGGGGCATGCGTGCCAACAGACTGACAACTAAGGATGCACAAGACCGCGCGAAGTGGGCCAAGAAAGGCGGATCCTGGGACCCCACACAACAGTGTGGGTTCACAACCGGGATAGACCGCACGGATGATGATAATGATAAAAATACTACAGACAGTATTACCACTTGCCACAGGCTACCTACCTAAGTCAATACCCAACAGAAGTTTAACATGGACTAGAAAGCGTTTGATCAGAAACTACCTGGTAGACCGCAACCCGATAGAAAACCACAACGCCGTATACTTTTCACTGCAAGTAGGGCGTACGCAAATGACCTGCTCTCTTGACGATTAACACCGGA
The DNA here is from genome assembly GCA_947369235.1 of Udea olivalis. Classification (NCBI taxonomy): domain Eukaryota; kingdom Metazoa; phylum Arthropoda; class Insecta; order Lepidoptera; family Crambidae; genus Udea; species Udea olivalis. The sequence continues at coordinate 7,163,439 of OX376342.1, forward strand.
TTAGGACCTAAGTATCTATTGTATTGTGTTTGTCGGGTCTTCTTAACTGAGTAAGTAACTATAAATATTCTGTGATATTGGTTCTGCCTTCGCAAACATTGTGTTTTTTAAAACGTACCATTTATTTAATTTACGTAATATTAAGTACTAAAAATACATTAATAAATTGGACAGTTTTTCAGTAGGTACCTTGGTTCTAATATGACATTAGACAACTTTGTTTTGTTTTTAATAATAAAGTTTTAAATAATGACTAACTTACATTTCATCATCAGTTCATCATTATTCAATAGTTAGCGCATACCTACTAAATAACTATCAAAAATATCTGAAGGTGAAGCTTCAGAAATATCTGAAGGATACCTGTCTATAACGAGTATCTAAGGTGGGCTAACGGTTTGCAGATGCTCCAAGAAAATATGGATTTGGATGATTGTTTATTTATGGTCATTTTTTAGGTTTTCATCGGTACTTTGTTTAAGGTTTTTCCTGTTACTGCAAATGAAAGAGTAACTAACTTTACCAGACGTAAACGAAAGATATCAAACTTAATTTGATTTATAGTGGCACTTCGGGGCTGGTGAGTAAGCTTGGATGCACGTGGTCGATTCGGTCCAATTTAGGATTTAAACAATTAACCGTAAGTGGGCGCCATGTCAATATTAATTGTTGGTTGCCGAACGGAGGCGCCGCGATGGCCGTTGGCCACCGTTGTGCAATCCAACAATCAGATTTTATTTCGCTATTTCAGACGCAAGCACAAATCAAAACTAATTCATCAAACAGCACAATCTGTCATTATCAGAGGTAGCTTATACCAACGAGTATTTATACTGATTTACTTGGGCGAGGATCTACATTATTGAACTCGAGTCACCTTTTCAGATTAGTTAGTTAGGTAAAAGTTATCATTAGAAGCCTACTAAGGTAACTAGACCTTCTGATATTTCAGTGAAGGTGAAGTCTATTCGGTAAATTTCTTTTGATGAGCATCAATGCGATCGTTGGGTTAAAAATAAATTAGGTAATTTTTTACACCAAGATCATCTGATCCTAAACTAAATAAAGCTTTTTCGACATTTGGACTATTGGTGTCAGAGGCTCGAAGACATACTTAACGTGTTTACATGAATACTATAATAGATACTAACACCTTAACAACAAAGATGTTCCCAGAACCGTCTTTAATCTATTTGAGGCCCTGGGCACATAAGGATGAAGTCCCTTTTAGACTAAAAAATACTAGACATAAAGGACGGCTATACCTACCAACATCTAGGATAAAAATGTTAAATACCAGCCCTTATTATATGATACTGATATTAAAAATGAACAAAAATACACACATTTCAATAGAAAGCTAAAACAATATTTAATAAACAAATGTTTCTATAACCTGGACGAATATTTAAATAGTAAAAAAATTTTTTAGGTAATACGAATCACATTAATTATGATTTAATAAAAACCACTCATTACAATAATTTATATCAGGACATGAATACATACATACATAAATAAATAATAATGATAATGTATGTACATAAAATGCTTTATATTTGATAAATATAAAGCAATTGAATATAAATTCAATTATAAGAATTGTTAACTGTTAAGCAATTGTTTAATTATGTTGCAATGCCCTCACAGGGTCATGTGTTGTACTTTTTTTTTTAGTTTTAAGAGCTTGTTAAACCACATGAGCAATAAATAATTAAGAATTAAATGTTGCAAAGTGCAAGATATTTTGACCGTTCACTAAAGGCAGGATCTTTCTACATGTTGGTTATTGTGCTAACGGGCGAGATGTTCGAGTAATTTAACAAAGGGCTGAACCAATTTGAATTTGATCATTTATTTTCTGTTTATTCGTTACAATTACCTACCCATAAAAACAAAAACTGCCCCATAGGGCGGCGCGGCAGCGCGAGAGGTGCCTTACACTCGATTTAGGCAAGGGGCAAGGAGCGCCGAATAGATAAATTTTGAGCTACGAGTAACTATCTTGAATTTTCAAGATAATTTGATTGTTGGTTTCTTATTTCGATGGGAGCTCTTCTTGATCGTAACGTAAATTTTTCAATGTCTTCACATGTTAATCTGAAATGAGGATCAGATTGATAATATCGATCGATTGCGTCATATTCTAAATACGACACGATTGGCGTAGTGCGTTGTAGCAGGGTTTCTCCCCACGATTTCCGTAGAGTCCCGGGTTAGATCTCCGGTCGGGTCAATTCAGGAAACGATCTTTTCTGAATTGACTCGGGTCTGTGTGCTAGGAGACGTCCCTGGCTTGATTCCTGGTCTGGTACCTCGTAATACAGGGATATTAATCCCTACTTCGAGACCATGACAAGTGGTTGTCTGGCGCTTATATAGGTAAATGTAAGATTTAAATGACGCTATGAAGTCGCTGTCCTACTGTACTTCAAGGGTTGAGCTGTGGTCGACTATACCAAGTCAGTTAGTCTGTAATGATACTACCCATATTATGTTTTTCCCAATCTAAGTTAAAAGTCACACTGTAGAATCAGAACAATATTTTTCATTGCTATGATGCTATTTAGCCAACCATATACCCTATGAGGTGAAATTCATGGCTTTATTAAGGTTTCATATTTTAAAATTGAATGAAAAAAGTTTAAAGATACTAATTTAAGCTTCAATCAAATAATAACGACCGTCGTACCATCTAGACGTGGTACGCTCTTCCAGCACATGTGTTTCCTTCCACTTAAAGTCCCGGGTTCTTCAAGCGTGGCGTGAAAAGGCCTTTCTGCAGGCCTTCAAGATGCGGATGGCCAGCTCAGTGATTCCTTTGCATCACTGTGCTTGTCAGCCTCATATCTGGACCTCACGACCGCTTCCCATCAGGTGGGGTGAGGTCATCTTAACGGGCAATATAAAAAAAATCTATTGTTATGGTGAACTCATTGTAGGAAAAAGGGGCCTGCGTATTTTTAAAAAGAATGGGACCTTTTAATCGATGCACTAGCAAGGTCATGTCACTGATTGAGCAGACTTACGTATGACGCCCCAAATACTCTTGCGAGTGTAACGATTTAAAAATAGCAAATGCACTGATGAACAAATGCGAATGCCTGGAAACCACAGCATTTTTGTGCAGGTATAGGTGAACCTAAACATTATTATTTAAATTTAAAACACTTACCGCATCTATCGAGCCAGCCCTCTGCACGGCAAGGGTAAGGGATCACCACCATCGCGTCGTTCCTCACTGAACACAATCACAATCGGTAACTTTGCACTGTTTAAGTTCAAAAAGCTTCAACGATACACATTGCCACTCAACATTTCACTACCGAGATGCACCGCACTGATCAGCAGTCTCCGCGAGTAGCGAAGCGGCTGCGGCTAGCTGATAGCCGCACCTCACTTTCACCAGCTGCCAATAAAAAGACAACTATGTTAATCAATGAAAATAGCGCCGATACCGCCGATGCAATAAGAATAAACCATGACGCCCGCATATTTAAGAACGCTTAGATAGATGCAATGAGTCCGAATACCTACTATTTTTGTGGCACCTGGATTTCGAGACTGGGCTTTAAAAATAGGCAATGCATTTCAGGTGATCATCCAAAAACTTACAAAACTTTGAAACTTAACTTACACAACAAAAACACAATGGGTATGTATGGTGAACAAATGGTAGGTATACTATATCAAAACAATGTAATGTAGGTACACTGACAAAATTTGTTGAATAAAACATTATTAAAAATTAAGATAACATTACAATATTTTACGTGCACCACATTTTTAAAATGGTAACTTAAATTAATAATTTTTAGTAACATAAATTAAATTTTTGGACATTAAAATTATACAAACAAGAAACATCGTTGCGATTCATATACTAGCTAGAAAATTTTAAGTCCACATACATACCTACCTAATTTAACACGCACGCACGTGATAATTACACGAAATCACCAAACATTAGCACATCCATGTCTTACACTGTCGTACAAAAAACTGACTGACTGTTCTATTCTATTTATCACTTTGACTACTTTGTCTGTTCTGTGGCTCTGAGGTCGAAAGGAATAGCAACATGCTTTTTCTCTATCATACCTTATTGACCGACCCGCCTCCATATCATTCATAAAATCGAATGCGCGCGCAATTTCTTTATTCGTCACCATTTGTACAATGAATAGATTCCTACAAGCATACAAACAAATAATTATATAAGAACCTTAGGCAGGTACCTATCTAAAAGAAGAACTAGTGCCGGAAATGGGTAAAGCTTTACTTGATTGATCCCGCTATAAAATGGCCTAAAAAGTTTAAAATGTGCGCCATTTGGTTGGAGGAAAACCATAGAGTACGCTGTCGTTTTGTTATGCCTGTGCTATTAGCATACATTAAAACTACTCTTACTCTAAGTATTTACTTAAGTAATGACTGTTAAAAGTACTTTACATCTGCACAACCCTCCAAAACTTTCAAATCAAAAATATGAAAAAAAACTCAGCTACAGAAAGGATTTTCGTTTCGTTTATACAAATGAGCACAGATTAAATATAATATTTCTAACTTAAAAAGTTATTTTGACATTTCTGCTGTCAGCTCTGGCCTCCTCTGCAATTCTTTAGTTTGTGGTTCAACATGGCTCTCAAAGCACTTGTCGGACAAAGTGAGTAAAATAAAATAGTTTTTCTAGATAAACTGTTTGGTTTCTCATCTTTAAAATAGACAGAAAAGTTCAGTCTCTTATTTCCCAATCATATTTGAAACAGCGACTCTAACTTTTCAGTGCACTTAATGTGCCAAAATGATCTCTTATCGATGACTAATACTTTGTTGTAAAATAATTGCTCTTTTTCCGTCTGTTAAAAGATTGATACAATAAATAATACAAATGCGTTAGACTGTTTCTAATGTGATGCAAGAAACGTAACTGTTGGACTGATGCCGTCCCAACAGAACAGTTTCAGATGTAAACAAATGAGTTTACAGAAATGATTTAGTTCTTGTACATGAAATACCTTCATTGTATTGATTACCTATATTACATTAAGAAGCTATTGCTATTAGAAACTGCAATATTACTTCATCAGGATTGAATGTATAACCTCAGTTATTTTATTGATTTTCTTATGTCATCTGTGTTAGTGGGGTGAGGGAGGTGTACATTTACGTCATACGATGGCTAGGCTAGGATAAAGGACCTATTCTTTGTATTACTCACCTCAAGAAACAAAATCATTTTAGTCAGGCCTGAAGAATGATCTTTGGTGGGATGACGGCCACATTAGCTCAGATATGGCTGCAGTAGTCTATCACTTAATCTCCATCCATATATTAACATAAAATTATTTAAAATTGAAAACATATATATTTTTTTAAGGATAATGGACAAGTTTTTAGCACAAGTACCATGGTATATGTAATAAATGTATTCACTATTACAAAAACAACTAGGGGCCTGATTCTACTGTTTAAACGCGAATGAAATTGTAAGTGAATGGTGTGATTTGGAAAGTTTTGGTATGGACCAAAGATCAAAATCAATTATGATTCCATTGGCATTTAAAATAGCAGAATCGGGCCCCAGGTCAAAAGGAAGGTGCTCAGTTAAATTGTGCAGCTGCTGAAAGTATAGTCCCACTTGAAATTATTTTCCTCAATTATCGTTCTCAACTATAACTGTGAGAGACCTGATAACCCAAAATCGTACCTAACACTTCCTTCACTGTTTTGCAGAGATTATGAATGAGGTGATCCGCTATCGCGGTCCCAAAGGCAAAGAATCCCAGCGTATAGAATGGAGAATCCTTATAGTCGATCAACTCTCAATGAGAATGGTTTCTGCTTGCTGCAAAATGCATGACATCTCAGCTGAGGGCATCACTCGTAAGTCAATAGCACATATATTTTTGTTCTATAATTGAAGTTCACAACAACTGTTGAATATTAGTGTTAACAAAAATTACAAATATCATTTGATCAAGGGTCAAGAATGTTGTAGTTTTTTTAACCTTATATTTATAACAAAATGTGTTATTTACTATCTTTGCCAGTGGTGGAGGACATTCACAAGAAACGAGAGCCACTGTGCACCATGGATGGCATATACCTCATCACACCTTCAGAGAAGTCTGTCCATGCCCTCATCAATGACTTCTCTGTTGGCAACCGCATCATGTACAAGGCCGCTCATGTCTTCTTCACTGAAGGTATGTAATTTTCTATAAAGGAGTGATTTGTAAATTCAGTTGAAATATGGATATTGTGTTTATTTTAACTTCATCCAATGAAGTTTTAATTAGTAAATCCATATTTTTCCTGCATAAATAATTGTTTAATATAATCAATACTATGTATTTACATCAAAGATGAAGGAATATTTTTACTATTTTCCTATAAATAAATATACAAATCATGTATGTTATAATAACGATTAAGAATTCTATGAAATCCTTGGTATGAAATTCTATGAAAAATCTTTTTTATGTGTGTAGTTGTGTTATTTTTGTTATTGGCTTTTTACTATTATATCAGCTACAATTACTCTGTAGGCACTAGTGCTCATTATTGCATGACACTTATTTGTATTTGTTTTTGGTGCAATTATCTTTTAATTTTTTATTTCGTTTTTATTTTCATTTTACAGCTTGTCCTGATGTACTGTTTGATGAATTATCACGTAGTCCAGTTTCTAAATACGCGAAAACACTAAAAGAAATCAACATATCTTTCATTCCTTATGAGCAACAGGTTTGTATTTCTGTACTGTTGATTATCATTGACTCACCTAAATGTAAAAATCTCTTTGCACGCTGCATTAGTATGTCCTGAGGAATTGTTCAATGAGTTGTGCAAGTCTTCAGCAGCAAGGAAAATTAAAACTTTGAAGGAGATCAACATTGCCTTTTTGCCATATGAATGTCAGGTGATTATCCTTGAATTATATTTGAATGTATACTTATTTATCAATTGCAGCATTTTTTGATTGTACACTTATCAATATTTACAACTTATTACTAATATGTCTGTTATTATATCTCTGTTAAAAAATGATTTATATTGGCAAAAGAAAATGATATCGCAAACTTTTCAATGAAAAAGGTTACTTAAATTCCTATAAATAACAGTGGTGCAACAAATACTATTATTTGCATTTGCTCAACATTGGCTATTTATATTTGTGTAGAGAAGTTATTGACAGTGAATTTATTACGTGAAACGGAATACATCGCGCTGATACATCGTCGTTTCTCTTTGATGATCGAGGATTTCCCATGTTGTCGTTTACATGATTCACGTTTCACGTTCCGAAACAAAGAAGTAACCTTTATTTTACTCAAATTGTTTATAATTCGTTTTTTCAGAATAGTAAGATATTTTTATTCGCTGAAGAACTATTAGTTTTACCCTAATAAGAATTTATAAACGAATATTGACATGAAACATTGTCAGGTGTTTTCGCTGGACTCGCCGGAGACGTTCCAGTGCATGTACAACCCGGCGCTGGCGCAGACGCGCAACGCCAACATGGAGCGCATCGCCGAGCAGATCGCGACGCTCTGCGCCACGCTCGGGGAATACCCTTCTGTACGCTACCGAAGGTACGTTTATAGAAAAATTTCGTCGGTTTTCTATGTTTTCTATAGAGTATTATTAAGTTTTTTTGTAACTATGTGTTTGCATTAATGAAAAAAATACGGATAATGAAGCCCCCAGTATTTTTTTATCTGCCTAAACCTAAAATGGTGGATGGGAACAATAGGCGTCGTGGTTTGGTTTTAAATAAGTTACCTATTAGGGGTGAGGTGAAAAGTTATGCTGAAGCTTTCGGTTTTATTTAATAACATTGAAGAATTATCTCAAAAATAGGATATTCAATATTAATTCTCTTTTTTTCAGTGATTGGGAGCGCAATGTTGAGCTGGCTCAACTTATCCAACAAAAGCTTGATGCTTACAAGGTAGAGTAATGCATTTTGCTATTGATTTGAGAGGATTTTCCTGTTGAATTTAAAAGGTGTCTCAATTTTACACTACAGTATATCTGTAATTAATAACTGTAGATTAAATGAATGCCTGGTTTTATTTTGGTTAGTTTTATTTAATTCTAGGTTCAACCAATTACAGCATAGCAAGAGCGTTAGACGTTACTTCGGCCATGGCTCGCGCACCAAATTAAAAAAAACATTACAAAGTACAGGTCGCGTCACGTAAAAAGCGCTCTAGGGCTCATCTTGCGCACTACACTATTTATGGATCTAATTGGTGGTATGAAGCGAGGAGGGGGAGGCGCCGCACGAACGAATCAATGCCGCAAGGGCACGTTCCTTGCGCCTTTGCATCGTAAATCGACCCATGCGCAAACACGCTTATTACGTGACGCGACCTGTACCCTGGATTGGAGTTAAAACTAGTTCTAACCTACTCGCACAGGCTGACGAACCTACAATGGGCGAAGGGCCCGAGAAAGCGCGCTCGCAGCTGCTCGTGCTGGACCGCGGCTTCGACTGCGTGTCGCCGCTGCTGCACGAGCTGACTCTGCAGGCCATGGCCTACGATCTGCTGCCCATTGAAAATGATGTCTACAAGTTAGTATTACTTCTGTGCTGCATATCCAATTTTAAAATGATTTTTTGTATTGTAAATTGAAAGATAGTATATAAAAAAAAGATGTTCGTACTATACGGATTAGGGCAGATGGCTTGCTACATCCAATAGCTTCTTATTATTACACATAACCTTCTAACAAGTAGTGACGTCGTATGCGACCCGTATTTGACTGCTAATTTATTTAGTTTTTGTTAACCTTACTATATTAGGCTAGTGCTACTGTTTTACTTATTTCAAAATTGTAATGTGTAAGATGAAATGTGAATAGCAAGCTATTACGATAAAGTGAATGACAGGTAACGCTCGCCGGCGGCTCCGGGAGCGGGACGGACCCGCCTTACTTGTCGTCAGCATTTTTCATCCCCATATAGGTCGAAATTTCGTAAGCACTAATATTTATTTATTTCTCATCAAGTGCCTAAATACAAAGTTTCATGATTTTATCTTCACCACTGTCGAACTCCCATACAAACTTTCATACCCTATTTCAACTTCTTCAACATATTTTTTTCGTGATCAAAGGTAGCCTTTATTCTTTCCCAAGAACTAGTCTATACGAATTTTTTTATCATAATTGATTCATTTGTATAAGCGTGCAATTGTATTAGACAGTTGCATTTGTAATATTAGAAATAGAAATAGAAAAACATTTATTAACTTTAAAGACATTGTTACATTACAATTTATAAAGTAAACACAATAGAAGTAGGCATTAACAACAACACATAAAACAGAAAAAAATAGACCATACCATCAGACAGCGGTGTCCCGATGCCCAAAAAGATAAATGGACCTCACTCAGCATAAAGCCTGGGCTTTATGGGCCCAGCTTCTGATTTTCAGTAGGCCCACACTGAGCTGACGCTCGGACATTTACGTGTGTGCAAAAACATATAGGTATCTTAAATACTATAGTACAGATAAAAATAAAAGGTGAGTGATTCAATATATTGTGAAGTGTAATAATTGTAATGCAATACAATAGATACGGTGCCGAATGTGTAGTGTGATTGTGTGTGTGTTGGTACAGCACAATACAGGTGGTGCTGCAACTCTAAAATTAATAATAATCTGCCGCAGGTGGGTAGTTTAACTGTTCAGAGCGGCGCGTGGGCTGGTGTAATAACTCAATATCGACTAACTAACGCTTTGAGTAGGGTCTGCATGTTTACCATAAGTTTACTTACACCTTTGTCAGCCGCTAGCGTCCGCGAAAACCGCGTCGACGTTTTTGCATGGTATTTCGTTACAGCGCCCATAGTGATTTAATATAGAACCAAAAATGCCATACAAATTGCTGACCGCAACGATCGCCGTTCACGTGACGGAAACTACTGGTAGACATGCAAGGGCCCGATTCTGCTATTTGAATGCCAATGCATTTGTAATTATTTGAGATTTTGACAGTTTTAGTAATGACCCAACTTCAAAATCATGCCATTCGATTACGATTCTCATCATCATCATCCGTGCGTTTATCCCGGTTGTGAATCCACACTGGTGGGTCTGTTGGCACGCATGTCACCCTTAACTACCTCGGGCCAGCGCTTCTTGGGCTTTTAAATAGCAGAGTCAGAGTTCTGGACATCACAGTGGAATGTACCGTTGGTAGGTACGACGCGCAAGGGCAAGGCGGGCTGAAGGAGGTGCTGCTGGACGAGAACGATGAGCTGTGGGTGGAGCTGCGCCACCAGCACATCGCCATCGTCTCCACCTCCGTCACCAAGAACCTCAAGAAGTTCACTGACTCCAAGCGCATGGGGGGAGGTGAATACAGTTTTTACTTCTTTATATTTTGCAAGAAAGAAAGAAAAAACATTTATTAATAATAGACATTATTACACTGACGTAAAGAGGAACAAAAAGTAACAAAAAATCAAAACAGAAAAAAAAACATTTAATCCAACCAGCGAATGCCTGATAGGCGCGGATGCTGATTTTCAGTGTGCCCTGCCTGAATGCACTAAGTTTTGTTCATTACAAAATTAGCTAGCTGGCTCCACTTCTTAGGACCGCCGAGAGTAGCCTGATTCTTCTTACCAATTAAAACAAAGTTTAACTCTAATCAGTGTTTAAGACTGCCGGGAGTACCTATTTACTGCTAACTACTTTTGGTCACTTATAAGAAAAGAAATTGATATGGCATACTTAGTAGATGATGGTGGTACCATACCAACCATCTGAGTTTTCAAACAAAATCAGACAGTATTTGTATATATTTTTTATGACAACGCTAAAATAAAGCTTCACACATTTCAGTGTCACAAATTGTGACACCGAGACTACATGGACACTCACCAGTGCGCAATACCTTGGACCTTTTATTCTATCCTTGATCTATTCTAAAATCAGATCAGAATAGTATAACTGTTTTTTTGTTAGGTGATAAACAATCCATGCGAGACCTCTCCCAGATGATCAAGAAAATGCCTCAATATCAAAAGGAGTTGTCCAAGTACGCCACGCATTTGCGTCTCGCTGAAGACTGCATGAAGGCCTACCAGGGTTATGTCGACAAACTCTGCAAAGTAGAACAGGTAACCATCTAATCTACAGAGCTGAATCTCTGACTATATATTCTGATCAATTCCTAACTCTTACTCACTCAGGTGACCGAATCCAATCGTGGGATTGGATTCGGTCACCTGAGTGATTGGGATCTCTCAATCATCACGCATTAATTTTTTTACATTCATTGTTAAAATTATCATGTCAATCACAGTATTTCACTACTACGTTCCTCGGTAAGGCGTCTCATCTTTGTTCTTACGTTTTACAGACCACGCAATTTGAATTTCAATGAGCGATATTCGAATTGATTTTCAGAATAACCCTGCCGTTATTTGTACGTTTTACAGAATCACAATACCCACTACTTGTACAACCTATTACTATATATTTTTAACATTATACTAATGAGACAATTTTTAGGACCTTGCCATGGGTACTGATGCTGAAGGCGAAAAAATCAAAGATCACATGAGGAGCATTGTCCCTGTTCTGCTAGATCAGGTAATATTTTTTCATAAAACTCACTGCATTATGATTAAAAGTTCTCAAACTAGACTAAAAAAGTCTTTAGGCTACATGATTTGCCTTCTATGTCTAATTGAATCTGGAACTGTATTTATTTTTATAAATATTGCTTGTATATTTGGCATTAGTTAAGGAAAACATATCAAATGCATTGACTTGAATGCATGAGGACAGTACGCTTGTTCTCTAGCGCTTTCCTATATCACAGTAAAGACTGTCCTTAAACAAATGTATGTTTGAACACAGCGGCAAATCAGACCCATTTTTTCAGATTTTCGAAGGGTCATATCTCTTTTGATAATTAGTTTATCAAAAAAAGGAAAACATAGGGACATGCTAATAGTGGCCATAGATTTTTTGGGAAAAATGATTCCTCTACTAGCAATATCCAGGGAGGAAACAATGGACTACGTTTGTATGGAAAAACGGCGCTTCTTTATCTTCTTAATGCTTGGGTATGCTTGAAATCCACGAATGAACCATTGTTTACAGTCTTATTCTGATTTGTAGAACGTGATAAACTTCAACAAGATGCGCATAATCGCGCTGTACATAATGTCCAAGAACGGCATCTCGGAGGAGAACCTGAACAAGCTGGTGACGCACGCGCAGCTCGAGCCGTCCGACAAGCAGGCGCTGCTCAACCTCGCTAACCTCGGCCTCAACGTCGTAGTCGATGTGAGTACTCGCGCGTAGGAAGCTTAAGCGGTTTGGCAACGTCGCAGTAGCAGGCAGATTTTTCGTCATTATTTTATCAAATTCAATTAAAAGTATATTTTTTTCTCTGCTATATTATTTTATTTGAACTCATTGAAATGTAGGATATTGCGAAAATGTACTGCTCTATATAATTAAATGAAAAGTTTTTACTCAATAAGTGAAAAGATACTTACAATAATATTTAAAAAATAAAAACATGCAAAACACAGCAGAGAAAATATTATACTTTTATTTCAGTCCAACGGAATCCTCACGCACCCAGTGCGTAAGAACTTTTCAAATAACCCTCGTAACTTACCAGTAAGGTACGAGGGTCATTTGAAAAGTTCTTAGCCTAACATAGTCATTGTTTTTTTTTATAACTACCCTCATTTTGTAGCTTCATTATTTAGTAACAAGTATGCACAATTTAGTTTATTTACAATACCATTGTTCGTTTACACGTGATCCCGTAAGTTAAGTCAGAGCTATTTTTGTTATTCACCGGATTTAGCACCGTCCGACTTCTATCTGTTCCCAAAGCTGTAAAAAATTTTAGGTGGTAAACATTTTTTTATAAATGAAGAGGTCATAGTCGCCGTGTTGCTTATTTTGAGGAGTTAGACGAAGATTTTTTTTTTAATCGAATATACCTGTTTTAAAAAAAATACCTGGTCGATGGAAAAAGCGTTTCGAGCTCGGGGGAGAGTATGTTGAAACTAAAAATTAAATCAAGATCATGTGGTTTCATTAAGTATGTTAGGCTAAGAACTTTTCAAATGACCCTCCTCGTAAGTTCTACTGTTCACGGAGTCGTAACTTCATAGACGCAAATTCACCATTATACGGGTGTACGATCGCTGGCTGCCGCTCCATCCTCGGGAGTTTTGTTTCTGATCTAAGCAGCACGAGGGCGGTCAGTAAGCGTTGAAGTTGATTGTACTATGTTTTTAAATAATTTGTTATCATTATTTTATTGTTCATTTATTTATTTACCTACTTCTCATTGGTGCTGTATGATTGGTTATGCAATGAGATACTGATTTGTATATGATTTCCAAAAGACCGAAATTATTTATTTAATTTCAGCAACACATATTTTTCCATTTTTCAAACAAATAAACAGTTTTTATGTGGATTCAAAATCATTAACTGAGATATTTTTCTCCTTGTTCAGGGAAACCGCAAGAAACAATACCAAGTACCGAGGAAAGAGAGAATCACCGAGCAGACATACCAAATGTCTCGATGGACACCTGTCATCAAAGTATGCGCTTGAACTTATAATTTTAGCCCTAAGGTCTTTTTACTTGTATCCAAAATGTTCCTGGGAATATTTTTTTTAAAGTAATTGTTCTAGTACTTAGACTTAAATTGTTCCTCTTGAATGACTTCATTCACATATATTTGATGGTAGACTGTTCTCAAAGTCTCATTACGTTGTTAGCAGAAACAGAGCAGACATCTTTTACCGCTAGTAAAAATAAAAATAAAATATTTCGACCGCGGCGTGCTAACCAAACTAGGCCAGACAGGATTTGAAGAAACTTTTTCTATAATTTGACTCAGGGGTTTAACCACTAAAATACACAGCGGCGGTCTGAATTGGGTCTGAATTAACTTTAAAATGTTACCATTATTTTTCTTCAGGACATAATGGAAGACTCGATTGAAGACAAGTTAGATCAGAGACACTTCCCATTCCTTGCCGGACGCGCCCAGACCTCTGGATACCAGGCTCCAACCAGGTAAATGCAAATCTCTCTTTAATTTATGCCTTAATTAGGATAAATATAATAAAATGGTACTAAATGAATAAACACACTGAATTGCTCGTCTTGGGAACCTAAAGGACTAGTGAGTGAGTGGCTCCATATTTTTTTATTAAATCACCTCATTCATTCAAGGGCTGTTAACGGCAAGAAATGTTATAAATAAGCTTAGAAAGGCCACTAGTTTTTAGTATTGTCGTCACGATATAGTTTTGCATTTATTATTCGCGCGTTTGATAGACAGCATGCGCAATAGTGGTGATCATGCTCAGTCTTATTTTTACTTAAATTTTAAATATTTATGTTATGCAATGTCATCAGCAGTAATGCCATCTATTTTTGTCTTTTTATTACCTGTACTTTGTAACGCAAATGTTGATACGATATGTTTTTACAGCGTGCGTTATGGACATTGGCACAAGGACAAAGGTCAACAGACTGTCAAGAACGTTCCCCGCCTCATTGTTTTTGTTGTTGGAGGTAAGCAGCTTTTATCTATGTTGTAATTGTGATTCTATTATCTGTTGTGAGCTCGCTTCTCGAAGTTGTTAACGAATACTTGCTCATTCGCTCTTAATGAAACGAATTTGACGACACGATTGGCGTAGTGCGCTGTAGCACGGTTTCTTGCCTCGATTTCCTTAGTGTTACGGGTTCGATTCCCTGTCGGGTCAATTCAGGAAACGATCTTTTCTGAATTGACTCGGGTCTGGGTGTGCTGGGGGACGCCCCTGGCTGATTTCCTTGTGTGGTACCTCGTGACACAGGGATATTAATCCCTACTTCGAGACCATTACAAGAGGTGTGTGGTCTGGCGCATATATATATAGATATATAATGGTTTTTAAAGTGAAGGAGTTGTTTCTTGTAAAACACTACTCTGGCATAACATGCTCAAACCTCATAATTGAATGTCTTTTCGTGAAAAATCCGCAGACGGTACACGTCATCAGATGAAGAAAATTTTAATTCGGTATTTGACGAATTTTTAATTTCCTTGTCAAAACGAAAATGGTCATGGATGCACAGAAATTCTTCCCAGGACTGGCCCAGAAGAAACCTATCTAAGTACTTTCATAAAATTGACTGATGAAAGTCAATGAGCCGCATGTCTTGTCCGAAATTAGTGGCTAACACAAAGTGTGCCTTGTTTCTACGCTTTTTTTAAACTTTTTGTCTTTATTCTCTATTCTCAAGTGATTATAATCAAGCACAATGACACCATGCTATTTAAGTACCTACTGCATTACATAATGTAAAAAGTAACTGTACTTCATTATCTTCATTACAATAGTAGGTTATCAATGTGAATAGAGTATTTGACAATTTTTTTTGTTGATGTGTTATCGAAAGACCGCTTGGTAATTGGTAATTGGTAAAACAATTATTTCGAAAGCCGCAAAACCGCAAGTGGCAAATGACGTCATTTGCGGTGTACTTATTTGTGTTCTGCAAAACATTAGTTTTGCAGCTAAAATAAAATTGCTTTCGTGAATATTGTTTCTTTACAAAAATAATGTAGGTTGTCGAATGGTACAGTTTTTTTATTTACTGAACAGTTTCCAAAATGGGCCCAAAGTCCACCCAAGTTTGAAGGCCCATAAAATGAATTGTACATAAGTAACTAAACTAAAGGTTTTGCAGAGCCTCTTTTTAATGTATTTTTTGATTATATTTAATTATTTTAAGAATCTGATGATGTTTTCATACGGTTTTTTTTCTATGAGAAACATCAAAGTTTACCGTCATCTTTTATGATCTGCCAACATGCGGTTAATATAATAGGCAGAGTATAGATGCATTCTTGTCCCTGCACCAATAAGAGGGGGTAGTGCTGTTAAAGATTTTACTATGTTAACCATAAAACTGCGAGAAAAATTGTCAAGCCACAGGTAAATTAAGTCATCGTTTTCGAAATCAGCAGGAAATTTTCTTTCCAAATTTGAGGAAAATTTGTTCGACTTCTTACGGAACCTTTAGGTATTTGCCACCTTTATTAATGGTAGCAAAGGCCCGTGAATTTGTCGACTGTCAACTTTTGGACAGCTGATTGGTGTACAGTATATAAATACCCATGAGCATGAAGCAGTCTTAACCTTCGAACCGTTTCAGGCGTATCCTTCTCGGAGATCCGTTGCGCGTACGAGGTGACGGCCGCCGCCAAGAACTGGGAGGTCATCGTCGGCTCCTCGCACATCCTCACGCCAGATTCCTTCCTTTCCGACCTCAGCTCTCTCACCGCCTAAACGCGACATAAGTCGATTTTACTTATCTTCAATGTAGTAACACATTAAAATTTCGGAGTCGTGTAACAATACCAACAAATTATGCATAAAGTATCTAGGCGATTGTTGTCGAAATTATCAATACTACTGTGGTGTAATAGCATATCAGTCGATCTTTCAGTAAGTCTTAACTGTTCAAACTGTTGCCCTTGCCCTATTTTAATACAAAATCATCACAAATGTTACATTTATTAGAATAAAATAATAATTCCATTAGCTTTCAACTAATACGTTTGTGTTGTCTCACATTAATGAAGTTGAGCATTTAATTGTTGAATGTGAATTTAACTTTCTTTCTGAAGTGTTACTTAAAATGTATTATTTTACTTTTATAGATATTTTTAATTGATTAGTACTCCGACAGTTAGGTACTGAGAGCAAAAACAGGGATAAAAGTGTACGCTTCAGACTTGCCGACTTGAACGTCGGTAGCGGTCGCGCAGTCTGATGAGCGATGCATGCTGTTTACAAAGTAAATAAGTATTCAGACCTGCCTCACCTCAGGTCGCGCACTAACTGATTGGAATATACTAAAAACATAATTTGCTTGGAGCGATAACTTTTAATAAAAATGGAATGTTTAAAAATAATATTAAATACTTACTATTTTGTTATGTTAATTATTATGCCTAATTTAAAAATATGTTTATATTGTTAAAGGTTAAAATTATGTAAAATATTTATATTTTAACGTTGCTGTTTAGTTAGTAAGTATTTTAGAATGTTTAATTTATTGTTAGTTGATATTGAAAACCAATTTAAGACGGTATATTTTGTTTCTAATGACGGACTGATGAACAATGCGGCTGGTGTAATCGATAATACGCAATACCGTTTATAGCGAGCTAATGCAGTCTACTAGAGCATTCTTAATATTACCGGAACCTACCGGTTAAATTTAAAAACGTTTCTGTACACAAAGATAGAAACTAGAAAAAATCGACCTAATCCTAGGGACTCAAGCGGGATCCCAACCCGCGACCTTCCATACTTTCGAATCCCGCTTGAGTCCCTATTATCAGGTCGAATTTTTCTAGTTTCTGTCTTTGTGTTAATAGTGCATTGTTAAATGCAAAAAATACAAATTGACTTAATAACGATTACTATTAGGGCAGTATAATAATATCTATTATGAATTGCCTTTATCTCGTGTGTTTATTAGCTGTAACTTTGCTTCATGTATTTAATGCCAAATGCTAGATCTTGTACAATGCTTGGTGACACATCGTTCTCGTTGGCCGCGGCGCTGGTCGCGCGCAACATTAATACACTAAACATACGCGCACCATTCGATACCTTAGCTATAATGATAGTTAATGTGTAGTTATGAGCCAGTTAGCTTAAGCTGGCACGTACAACACATCTGATCTTGACCATGTGATGAGTCTGAGTAAATGCAACGTTAAGAAGATTATCATCGAGAAAGTTTTATCAATTTTACGCAATAATGATGGTTTGTTTAAACTCGTCCTTTACTCAACCGGAGCGCATTATTGTCACTCATTTTATTTTGGTGATATAGTAAAATATCAAACAAGTGAGTTTCTAGATTGATAGTTAATAATCTTTTAACTATTGCATGCGTGTCTAGTTTTATTTTATACTCACAAAACAGGTAGGAAACTGCCTAATCCATTCTACCCTTAATCGTAGAAAAAAAAATTAGGCTTAATATTTTTTGAATTAATTGGGGCTGATTAAATTGATTTGATGAATGATTAAAAAAAAATTACAAACTTGCCGTATAATAAAAAAAAAACCATTAGTGTGAGTACTGTGACAGCTTTTGTTAACTGATCTCTAAAGGCGCTAGTATTATTCATACTTCAAATAATTAATCTTTGCGAATTGTTGATCTTATCTTTGGGTGTTAAACTTAAGTGTTAGTCGTGTTTACATTCCGATACTCTAAATACAATTTTGATAATGTATGTAGTTGTAATTGCGCAATCGAACGGTACAAAATATAACGCAATTCTAATCAGTGTCTAACAAAATAGCCTAAGTTTACCAAGAGTTACGGCTAGATTTCGCCTTATAAACGTTGTTTAGCCAGTAAATTGATAATTTACATAGTAAAAATAGTAAGCTTCCTTCTACTTGTAGAACACTTAGCTGAATAAGTGTGTAAACTATCAAAGACAAGCAACACCATAAATAATCAATAATTTAGGATTGTAGTCAAAAACTTTTTTATTATAGTAAATTTGAATAAATTAATAGGAGTATCTGTTTGTTACTATATTGTGATATGAAGCTTGTGTATTTATAAATAGTTATTTGGAGAAACAGCGAATAACCCGTTGACTAGTCTCCGTGGAAACATTTAAATCAATTAAGCATTTTAAAGCTACAACAGCTACTGTAATAGTTTGTGCAATTATCGTAGGGAACATAATACATTTATTGTCGAAACACATTTAACTATCTGTATTGAACTGTTATTCGTTCATTAAAGTATTTAATCATCAAATTACTTGTTTCACTTGTTAATCGAAGGGGTAATCCTACTTTGCTTTGGTTTGGTGTGATTTTATTTGTCCAGCATGAAAATTCGTCCTTTCGTCCAGCATGAAAATTCGCTATTTCACGAGTGTTCAAAAATGCTTTCTGGATAGTGTCAAAATTAAATAAATAGTGCTTTCACACTTATAAAGTTATAGCTATAGGTGGATTAGTATTCTAGGCGAAAGCCTTTCTCCGATATCATGAACAAAACTGAGACTGACTCTAACAGAGCAGCATCTGGCAGTTACCATTACAGCAGCGGCTCATCTTATTATTCTTGTTGATTACCAGGTTTTAACCAGAAAATTAATAGCAAAAGGGTAAAAGATATTGTTAGTGGTCTTTATATCGTGTGTTTAGTAGCTATAACTTTGCTTCATGTCATATTTTAATGCCAATTGCTAAATCTTATTAAACAATGCTTGTTAAACATACGCGTCGTGCTAGTTGGCCAACGCGCCGCAACCGCCAGCTGCAGCGCGGGTCGCATGTACCCTACAGAGGACAAAATATTACTTACCTACGTACAATGAACATACCATATCAATTACCAATTGGTACACGTATCATTCAATATTTTATTCTTCTTTACAACTTACAAGACGCTAGTATCTATTATACGTAATCAAAAAGTATTCTGTATTGGAAATTTTATAATGTTCGCTTAAGAACACATTCATATCTATCATGAAATCGAAGAAATAAATCGGAATCCCTTTTCTTTACTATATTATATTACGATTAGAAGCTTATGTATTAAAATGAGTTATTTATTTGTAGGGTATGTGGCTTAGCTGAGAACTGACGGCCGTAGGAATCTTTGAATTCACTAAGTTAATAAAGCTAAGAGGAGCTTCACTAGGGAGTAGTTGGTGCAAAAACCGCAGACAAAAATATTTTCTGAACACATTTATATCTTTATCAATAACAATTTGTTAATGAGTACTTTCTTCAATTGAGGGGTTAACTTACTCTTACTATCATGTGACTGTTATCTCTTTGAATATTTATACAGTGTCAGTCAACTTCATTTGTGTGACCCGTGGGCTATCTAAAACTCTTGCATAAAACACAAATCTTGGAGCGGATAGGGCTCACTCGCGACACAGCGTATATACTTTCGTTAAATTCCCTTAGTCAATCAATAATAATAAATATATAATATGGCTAAAGATCTCGTCGTTCTTGCGTACTCGGGAGGTTTGGATACTAGCTGTATATTAAAATGGTAAAAACATGTGTATTTTAATAGAGCTTTGCCCTTGTCTTTTGAGAAAATGTTAGTTAATATGTCTTTAATAATACAGTGTGGTCTAATCATAATGCCCTGCTACATACTCTCATAAACCTCTTATCTGCCTACCTGTTTCGGTAGAATTTACTTTTCCAAGTCCCACATTCACTCTTTTCATAAAAATATAATCGGCAACAACTCCAAAACTACTCTAATTAGCTATTTGTTCTGTCACTTTCTAAAACTGGAAACGCTAATATCTAATAAAAGAGCCATATCTGTTTGTTAGAACGTTTTTTGTATGCATAAAGTTTCTAGAATGGAGTAATAAAGAGCACTTTTTCATAACTGACTTAGGTTGATCCAAAAGAACTACGACGTGGTGTGCTACATGGCAGACATTGGTCAAAATGAGGATTTCGAAAAAGCAAAACAGAAAGCAAAAGCTATTGGAGCCCAAGATGTAAGTAAGCTCTCAGTTTTTCATCTGTGTCAGTAAGCGAAATAAAAAAACACAAATGGGTAAGCGTTTAGCTGCATTCAAGCTGCACTGTTAGTGCGGCGAGAACGCAAAACGTTTTTTTTTATTCCTAGGGCCTTATTTCAATCCCTTACATCCGGTCAAGTACGTGCCCTAGACTGAGCGTAGAGTGCAATTTCGTAAATAATTTTTCATTTCCAGCCAGTTAGCAGTCACCTGGCGCTGCGCTAACGCATTTTCTATTATGGATATTTACTGTTAGTCATGTTTCATGCATGTGTAAAATTAAATCACTGATCTCACATTACTTTTTTCCGCATTGTTAATTAATTTCAAACAAAAATGATACTATTTTGTCGGCCTTTTAACAGCACCTCGTAATTCGTACAAGAAAAATACCAAGGTAACGTCGGGGTTTTAAACCCCAAAGCTGCTTGCTTTGCTATGCTTTTACGAAGAGATTGTCATAAGCCCCTGTTAAAATAACTGGATTTTTTCGTCCCGAGTGTCACGGGCAGAATACTCAGGATTGTGTGGTAAAAATCTATATTATATTATAGACTAATATATCCTGGCTTGCAGGTGATAGTAGAAGACCTGCGTAAAGAATTCGTGTCAAACTATATGCTGCCTGCTGTCCAGATGGGCTTGGTGTATGAGAGCAGATACTATTTGGGCACGTCATTGGCTCGCCCCTGCATCTCGGTCGGTATCGTGAATGCTGCTAAGAAGTTAGGTGCAAAGTAAGATTCACATTTATTAACTTGGTTATTGACACTGTTTACGTTAATTTAAGTAGTATTTTATTGATTAGGTACCAAGTGCTTTGTGAGAACACAGGTAGAAAATGTGAAGGTATATTTTTAGTTATTCACGTAATCTTTATGAAATTTACAGATATATTTCTCATGGAGCTACTGGCAAAGGTAATGATCAAGTACGATTCGAATTAAGTGTCTATTCGCTATGGCCAGAGGCTAAGGTAAGTGAGTTCAGTAAGTTTTACTTTTTAATCATAAATAGTTATTGAATAGTTAAATTAATAACTTACCTACAAGTATTTAAATAATTCAACAGATAATAGCACCTTGGCGACTACCTGAATTTTTTGAAAAGTTCCAAGGAAGAATCGATTTGATAGAATACGCTAAAAAGGAAAATATCCCAGTTTCGGCCACTCCTAAAGCTCCATGGTCAACCGATGAAAATATCATGCACATTAGGTGAGGCAGCATTTCATTTCATACATAGGTAGGATACGATTGGCATTTGTTGTTGTTTTAAAGGAATGTATTTAGTTTAATCTGGTGCACCGTGTTGAATTTATCAGTTTGATCGTGTGGTTGACTGGCAGAGAATGCCTTTGGCATTAAGTGCGCTTATTGTACTTTTATTTTTTTGCAATGAAGGATAAATAAATAGGTATAGTTAGGTCACAGTATTATAAAATAAAACTGGTTAGGTGAAGCACAAGTTTGAAACGTGGCCCTTTATCCTACTCGTTCACGCGAGGTAATATTGCTAAATATCTGGAACATCTTACACTTAGATCACATGACCCTAAACTAAGCAAAGCTTAGTCCGTAGGTGTATCAAAATAAGCTACTTAAATATTTCTAAATACAAACATAAATAGATACCAACCAGATACTGTTTGTCCTGGTTGGAACTTACCACCTTAGGGCGCTATAGGTACTTAGTCAGTATCGTCACCAACAGGCAAGCCAAACGGTTTTGACTACCTACTTACTGCCTTTAACACTAAGTTTTGATAGCAACGCATCTCGTTTCAATTTCAGCTACGAATCAGGTGTCTTGGAAGACCCGGCTGCTATTCCACCAGCAGGAATTTACAAAATGACGCGTGACCTCAAACAAACTGAGGATTATCCTAGCGTCATAGACCTCAATTTCGTAAAAGGTAACGTGACGAAAGAAATCACAAGTTTTGATTCCTAAAAGACTACTTACAACTTTACCTACATCAGGCTACGAACTACCTACTTACAACTTTACTTTAACATTTTAGGTGTTCCTGTATCCGTGCGTATTCCTAGTGGACACGAGAAAGCTCTGTTGGTAACCGACGCACTTAACTTGGTAGAAACTCTGAACAAATTGGGTGGTCAACATGGAATTGGCCGAATAGACATAGTCGAAAATCGCTTCCTAGGCCTTAAGGTAGTTTTGATTCTCTGATAATTTGTTTGGTCTGGGTAAGAAGCACGTAGACTTAGTTACCTGCGGTGGCATAACCTAGTAGATAAAAAGGTTTGTGACTTAATCCTGATTTCTCAAACGTCATTTAAAATTAAGGAGCCTGTGAAGATTTGCTGTAATTTTGTAGGATTGCGGGATGGGTTTGATATGGTTGGTCGGGTGGCATTTTGGAATGCGAGGAAAAGTGATTCAGACCAGTTGCATGTTGCTCAAACAGAATGACGTTTTCCTAACCAGGTTATCCATGGTTTTTTTACTGAAGCTTCGCTAACTGTACCTGCAGACCCTTGATACCTACATGACGATTGATTAAGTTACTGTTAATTGGTTATAGTTACAAATTTATTTAATGACTAATGTTTTTTATGTGTTGCAGTCAAGAGGACTTTACGAGACGCCGGCGGGCACAATCCTGCACGAGGCGCATGTTGATCTCGAAGCCTATGCCCTAGACAGGGAAGTTCTAAGGTAAGAATAGTATTTACAGAAAATTTTGAATATATTGTAGATAGGAAATAAAAATGACAATAGTAGTTTTATATTAATTAAAATGAATATTAACCTTAATAGACCTATTATGCCTACCCACAAACTGATATTAGCGGTCTAGAGACCTGACGTTTATTTTATTGCAAGAGTAACTGCCCAATGTAGGAACTAAGCAGAGAATTTATTGATGTATTTTAAAACAAATTGCAAAAGCAATTATGTACTTTTTACTTCCTGTAGTTATTGAGGTAACAACACTACAGCTGTTTACAGAGTAAATTTATATGTATTCCTACCAATTGTATTTTTGTTACTGCTTCTTTAAGGGTCAAGAAGTATCTGCAGGACAAAATGGCTGATTTTGTGTATAACGGATTTTGGTTTTCTCCGGAGGCAAACTACACGAGGAAATGTCTAGAACAATCTCAGGAGACTGTTACTGGAACAGTAACTATTCAACTCTTCAAAGGAAACGGTAAAATCTAACACGACTTGATAACTATCAGGCATTCGGGTACCCCGATTCCCCACAAATGTCCAAAGTTCTCATAAATGAAGCCAGAATTCGCAGCAGGAGGCACGGCCTCTTTACTCCAACGGGCCAGTTTACATAAATCCTATCTCCTGAGTTCAAGGTTAAGTTTTGAAAACTGACGAAAGAGAGCAAAAAAGAGTCAGGTCCTAAGCTGTTTGAGTTAGCACTTCATGTCATGTAACGAAAATAAAGCAAGTTCATTCATTTCATTTCATCTTCATTTTCGTTACGGTTGGCTTGCAGCGGTGTCTTAGTATTTGACTTGCAAAATTCTTGGCAAGTGGCCTTGCGCATTTGGCATCTACTCACGGGACAGCTATTTCGTGCTAAAGTTGAAATAATATGCTTCTCGCGTTCAAACAATAAAATAACGAACGGTTGCGCTTATGTGCAGGCAGACAGATGACGTGCAGTCAACTCAGTGCTAATCACAGAGTAGAGTAGGCACAAAAAGTGAAATCCATTAAAAATCGTTAATTGATTAAGTATTAAAAAAGAGGACCATAAGGAAACCAGGAGGATGCTATAAATGCAATAAAAAGAAGAGCTATGGCCGCTTAGAAATAGGCAACCATAGCGATAAATAGGCGTTGAACTGTTTCTCTTACCTATCAAATCTGTGAAATGAAATGAAATAATATATTTATTCATGTAACTAAGTTTTAACAAGCACTTATGATAGGTCATAAAACCAAGTATAATAATAATAATAAACGTTAACGAATACTTCCCTCACTGGATATGAGTAGCGATCTAGTAAGCTTAGGACTAGAATTGAGCGCACTTGTAGTTTCAATCGGTATATTAGAAAAAAAAAATTTGGGTGCATTTTGCAACCTCAGCATCAGACTTAATAACATTATCTTGAATTTTTAAAGAGTGAGAGCGATCATGAGGTTTAGATTTACATGTTTCTTGGTAATAATATTCCAAGTAGCGTTGATTTTATTTTTCGACTGATTTATTTTGTCGCGTATAAAAGCCGTCTGTCCACTACGAGTATACTACTCTAATAGAATCCGTGCTTAAATTAAGTTTACCTTACTTCACGTCAATTCTCTTAAATTATACCATACTAACTATAGCCCCCCCTTCTATGTTTTTGTTACTGATTTGATAATGTGCACTTACTCCATTATTACGTTTCTTGGTGCGTAATTTATTATTCATCACCAATATTTTATTGTTTTCAGTTTCCATTCTAGCAAGAAAGAGTTCTATAAGCCTATACAACGAGGAATTGGTATCTATGGATGTAGCTGGAGGATTTTCGCCAGAGGATAGCACCGGTTTCATCAACATTCATGCATTACGTTTAAAAGAATACGCAAGATTTTCTAAACAATCCAAGTTATTATAAATTATTTATGGAGGCTTCATTGTGGGCTTGCTATGTTTTATTCAGCACGGCATCACTCAATAAATTTATTGATATTAAAATGTATTAATAATGATATTGTTTCACTCTGATATCTATTACCTATTCTGTGGTAATAGTACCTACGGAACTGGGCACTTCAGCAGAGATGAAACCGCAAACCCCCGGGCGCCATCGCCAGTGCTTGTGCTAAAGTTACCTCACTCCAACGAAAATAGTTTATAAACAAACTCAACTTACGACTTTGTCTTAATCATATAAATATAACACTTGTATACTTATCTGGAAAATACTACGTAAAAAAATAAAAACACAAATAAAATTTAGTACAAAGTATCAATACCAAAAACGTGTAACTAGACGCGCAAATAATATTCATCTTCACCTACCTAGAACAAATTACGGAAAGAAAAATATAACATATGAAGGAGCACAACTATATAATAAATTGCCAAACCATATGAAACAATTAAAGTCGTTTGTCTCTTTTAAGAAAAAGCTAAAACACCACATTTTGAGTACCGATGTTATTTAGACCATGGCAATATAATTATCGTAATGTCCATAAAATAGCCGTTGAATAGCAAGTGCCTATTGATACGTAATTGAATCCAATTTTTGTAACATCTTACCCACATTAATATTTATAATTTTGTAACACTGTTTTACTGTACACTCGCGTACTAATAATTAAAAGTAATGTTCTCGTATTTCTCTGTTAAGTGAATTGTGTATTCTTTTTGAGAAATAAATGTCTTTAACCGTAACCGTAAAGGGGCCTTCTTAAGGCGACAAGATGGAGCAGAAGGCCCAAATAAGAGCAACATTGCTCTAAGTTTCTGTAGTAAACATTCCGTTTCTGAGTAGCAAGGCGTACTATTATTCCCAAACAATTTAGAGTCCTTTACATGTAGGAACTTAGAGTGCCGTGTTGCTCTTGTCTAATTCCTCAATTAAGAATATCACGTCTTCCAGGCGACCGACTGCCCAACCACACGCCAGGGGCCGCAACTATAAATAATAAAAAAAAACTAATTACTAAAAAAAACATAAAACCAGACAGCAAAAAATCCACTCAAAAGGAAAAAACAAGCTCGTTCGCAACGTTTTAAATCATTTCGGCGGGGGCCAATATAAATCGAACATAAACAAACCCTTAATAAAAGTATATAAGTAACTACTAAGTTATTACTCCCTGCGTTGTCCTCGTCTGCAATGATTTGAAACGTTGCAAACGAGCTTGTTTTTTCCTTTTGAGTGGTAATTTTTTGCCGTTGGGTTTTTTTTGATAATTAGTTTTTATTTCAGACATTTTAGTAGATTAACCAGGATTTATGGAATCGCTATATCAAGCCATTAATTTTCATTCAAGAGGTTGGGTAGAAAACAGCGTCGCCAGTTTTTTTTTTAAGCCAAGTCAGGATTTTGAAACTTGAGTGAAAAAAGCGGAATTCTCTTGTCGAAAGCGGGACATTCCTAGTAAAAAAACTTATACAGGCTGTCCCAAAAAGTAGTGATAAGCGGAAGCCCAGTGGTAGAGCATCACCAGGGCTACCCGAATCACTCCCATGTAATGTAATATGTTCCACGATTTTTGCTAGTTATGAATTGTTACGAATTTTCGAAAATGTCTGGGTTGTGTGACACTAGGCCTATATGGTTTCATCGCTAAGTAAAGTTACATAAACTTTATCATCCGAATCTCTTTCAAAATCTTTACTATTTTTATAATTATTCATCAACATCATGTTAATTTGAATGGGATACTTATACGTCATTGACTGGCCTGTTGGCGCAAAGGCAGCGATCCTGCCTTTGACGCCGGAGGTCGTGGGTTCGATCCCCACCCATGACAAACATTTATGTGACGAACATTTGTGTTTGTTGTGCGTCTGGGTGTTATTATCTATTTAAGTATGTATTTAGAAATATTTAAGTATGTTTAACAGTCTCTGACGCCCATAATACAAGCTCTGCTTAGTTTGGGGTCAGATGATCTTGGTGTGAATTGGCTCGTATATTTATTTTATATATATATATATATATATTTAACATTCTATGTATCAGACAGAAGTGAAAATTTCAAGACCTTCGAGTTATCCGGGAGAAAGCGGGGCTAAGCCTATCCCGCGCGGGACATTTAGTTTTGATCTAAAAAATCGGGACGTATGGCAACGCTGACTAGAAAACCAAAAATCCGCCATTTTGTTCTTTTGTTATTTGGATATACCTACCCCGTGTCACTCTCACAGCAAGTACGAATCTAACGACACCTCTCAAGCTATCCATCGAGCCGTTCAGGCTGCAGAGCGTTCCATACATACATACTCTCGATAAACGTCCTTCTAGCGCAGTCGGGTAATAAGAGTCAGACCAACCTATTACTATCAAAATGTAAAAATGTATTGGAATAGCATTGGCAGAGTGCTTATTTTTAGACAGATAATTAAGTAACTGACTTAATTATGGTCATCGCACATTATTGTACATGAACGACGCACAGTTTGGGTTTAGATCTGAACTGTCCACAGATAATGCAATACTGTGCAGTGTGCATGAAGCATACCGTCCGGTATTATACCGATAGAAAAACTCCAGTTTATGCGTGTATTAGCTTTACATTACTGTAACCAAAAACATTTTTGAACCTTACCGCTTTGGAATAAGGTTCATAAATAAGTATTTTGTTTGACATTTCTGCAATGCTTGTCCAATGGAGGTCTGTTAAAGAGTCAGGCGCCTGGTGTCCTACGAGGTGCTGTGGAATAAAATGAGAAGGACGAGTCTCTCCGGTGAGATAACTGATATTTTTGACTATTGGTACAAGAATCAAACAAATGTTGTCCGATGGGCGGTTGAAATTTCTGACTAGTAGTCACATCAGTAGGAACCTAAAGTATTTTAGGATGGTGTTGCCCTCAAACAAGTATCGTGTTTTAAATAGGTATCTGGGTCACTGGGTGACAGAGGACCTTTCTGATCATAAGGATATTGAGAGAGAGCGGAGGGCATTGGCGGTAAGATGCAATATGCTGGCTGGCAGGTTTGCACGTTGTACAGAACTCTATAAGGTGATACTTTTTAAGGCTTTTTGCCAGTCCTTGTGGGTCAGTTTTACGCTGAAGACCATCAACGCCTTGCGCGTACAATATAACAACGCGTTCAGGATGCTGTTGGGGTTGCCAAGATACTGCAGTGCATCAGGCATGTTTGCAGAGGCTCATACTGATGGCTTTCATGCCATCATTCGCAAAAGAGCCGCCTCGATGCTAAGCCGTGTTCGAAGAAGCACCAATAGCATTCTGCGTGTTGTGGCTGGTCGGGTAGATTGTCCTTTTTGTAACGAGGTGGATTCGGTTGCATGTCAATTGCATGTTAATTTTTGTTTTGTTTTTATCCTTTTTAATGTATGTTTTTATGTTTAGTTGTATTAAAAAAAAACTGTATGGAGTTGAGTCTGAAATAAATGTTGAATTGAATTGAATTATTAGTGAATCTTTCAAATTCAAATTAAATTTATTTAAGATAACTATGATCCAAGGGTTAGCAACAATATTCTTACATCTACTGTTAGTAACATTTAAAATTTAGGTTTTTAATTAACATAAAATATTTGCCCCGCCTTCGGGTTTATAAGGGCCGTGATCCAGTGCCGCCTCAGTCCACCTCCCCGCCAACACCCTTAGGATACTGTTGGGACTGCCAAGCATTTTGTTTGAGATCAATGCAATTTTTTTCCTGATCAGGGCATGGAAACCGTCCACATGAGCATCGGCGAACATGCCCGATGCACTGCAGAATCTCGGCAGTCCCTCCAGCACCCGGAACAGATTATTATAAAGGACGCGCAAAGCGTTGTAGGTCTTTTGCGTGTAGCTAACCCACAGGCCGCTTGTTTAAAAGGATTGACAGTAGGACTTAAATAGTGTCACTTTTACCTCGCGTACAATGCGCAAACCTGCGGGCCAGCATGTTACCTCGTACTGACAACGCTTTGCGCTCCTTTCCCATGTAACTCGTCTCTCAGGTCAGCAGTGACCACGTGACCCAGGTATTTAAATGAGGGTACCACGCGTTGAGAGTGACGCCGTAGTCCAGCACGCGTGGTACGGGAGTGGAAAGGTGAGGGTGGATTAAGCTGGACAAACTCGTCAGAGCATTCCCCATTGTAGAAGCGATAGAGAACACTTAGCCTGGTAATGTCTCTACGCAATTGGAGAGACTCAAGGGTCAAAGTTGCCTCTGGGTTTCCATTAATACGGATATCACGCCGCTGCAACCTGTCAAGAGCTTCGAGTAGGTACTAGGCGGAACCGTCTCAGAGATAAGAGCAGTATTCCACACACGAGCGAACTTGTGTCTTATATAAAAGACAGAGCTGCCCAGGCCTGAAGAATCGTCTCACTCTGTTCAGGATTCCGAGTTTACGGGATGCAGTTCTAATGACGCTCTCAATGTAGTCCCGCTGGTTTAGGTTGCTACGAACATCCATGCCAAGGATGTTTAGGCTATCCTTAATCGGTAGCGGGGTGCTTTGAGGAGTGGGATGGGAAAGGAATGGCGACGCCTTTGCTGTGAATGCACACACCTGCGTTTTCTTGGCATTAAACACGACCAGATTGCATGCACCCCATTCTGAAATGCGGTCCAACACTCCGTCAAGCTCAACAACAAGAGTTCGCCTCTTCTCCTCGATGTCAGTTTGCTTTGCCCCAGGGCGCTCTAAATAACGCGCGTGGACCGTGCTATCATCCGCATAGCAATGAATATTACCAAGAAATAACATGTCATTGATATGCAGGAGAAACAAAGTCGGTGACAAGACGGCGCCCTGCGGCACTCCGGCATTAATCTGGAGAAAGCGTGAATTTCGACCATCGCAAAGTACACGAATTCTACGTCCCTCCAGAAATCCGGCGACCCAGTCGCTAAGGCGAGGTGGCAGACCATATGCCGGAAGCTTGGAAAGAAGCGAACGATGCCATACACGGTCGAAAGCTTTGGCAATGTCAAGGCTGACGGCCAAAGATTCCCCATGCTTGTACATAGCCTCCCCCCAGGTGTGTGTTACGTACGCTAGAAGATCACCCGTAGACCGTTTTGGTCGGAAACCGTACTGACGGTCGTGAATAAAAGAGTGATCCTCTAGGTAGGTAGATGAGTTGCGTGTTTATGATCCGCTCAAACACTCCAGCTAAAACTGAGGTTACGGCTATTGGACGGTAATTGGCAGGGTCAGACCGGTCCCCTTTTTTGGGAACTGGTTGAACGTTCGCCTCCTTCTAAGACAGCGGTACAAGACCCGTATTGTAGGAGAGGCGATACAGGCTAGTGAACACTGGAGACAACTCCGCTGTACATTTCTTCAGCACCACAGCAGGAATTACCTCAGGGCCACTGGCTTTCCTGACATCGAGTGACTGCAGTTCGGCACGACCGATACGAATATCAGGCATTGTGGAGCCGCAATGAGGAATTTCAGGCGGCACAGCACCGCAGTCATCGATGCAAGAGTTTGCGGCAAAGAGGTTAGCCAGTAAATCGGCTTTCTCTTGCGGCTGATGAGCCAACGATCCATCAGAGAATCTCAGTGGGGGCAGCGAAGGCATATAGAAGTTGGATTGCACGTGTTTACCCAGTCGCCAGTAGGAGCGGCTACCGGTAGGGTGCGTGATGAGTTCTTGGCCAACACGTGCAATTCGCTGGGCGTCTGCTCTAATGTAAGCCCTCTTCGTGGCCTTGGTGGCTTTATTAAAGGCTGCTTTCAGTCAAATCGCAGTCAAGTCGCCCTTAGCTTTAGCGATGCATTTGATAGTGATGATCCTAACGTGGCTTACGATCGGTTTTGTGAAATGTTCTGTTTGCTTTATCGATTGTGTTTTCCTTTGATGCTGGTTAAAATCTATGCTAAAGCTCGACCTAAATGGGTAACAAAAGGAATAAGGCAATGTTGCAAGCGCAAGCGAGAACTTTTGTGGCATTACAGAAGAAAACGTACAAAACAAAATAAAAGTAAATTTTTAGCCTTATCGTCTCGATTGAAGCGGATTATTGCACTTACTCAAAAGTCTCGAAATGATCACTTTATTAGTACAGCTCCTAATAAATCTAAAGCTACCTGGACTGTAATAAACGGCAGTAAATCAAATACGCCTGAAGACCAAATACAGAAAATTTGTGACAGGGGTAATATTATAAGTTAAGCAAATTCTTTTAATAATCATTTTATCGATCAGGTCACAGAATTAGATTCTAGTCGAGAACAGGTCAGTGTTCCGTATGAAACTAAGTCTGTTTTTATGAAGCCAGTTATGCACGAAGATATCAACAAAATAATTCTGAATCTTAAAAATACGAATAGCACTGGTTGCGATGACATATCTACGAATATTTTAAAACGTGTATCCCTGAAGATATCTTACATTCTAAGCTATATTATTAATTTATGTATTTTTCAAGGCATCTTTCCTGAAAACTTAAAATTGACTATTATTAGACCCCTATATAAAAAGGACGATAAGTTAGATATGAGTAATTACAGGCCAATAGCACTCGTGTCAGTTATTTCTAAGATATTTGAAAAGGTAATCCATAACTCTATAAATAGTTACTTTGAAGAAAAATAACCTTTTTGCCACTGAACAAGCTGGTTTTAGAAAAAATAAATCGATAAATATGGCAATCTATAAGTTCCTTAATACAATCATGAGTAATGTTGATAAGAAAAATCTCACAGTCGCTCTATATATGGATCTTAGTAAAGCGTTTGACTATGTAAACCACAAACATTGTTAAATAAATTATATGCATACGGTGTCAGAGGTAATGTGCTCGAACTTATCAAGTCTTATCTTAGTAACAGAAAACAGACAACGCAAATCTCTAGAATATGTTCAGCCACCAATAGAATAGTTAAATATTCGTCGGAAACTAGAGACGTCGCCTTTGGAGTACCACAAGGTAGTGTTTTGGGCCCACTTTTATTTATTATTTATATAAATGATCTGCCCAAAGTAACTAGTAATAAAATCATATTATTTGCAGATGATAGCACCGTTTTATTCACTGGCAATGATAAGAAACGCATTGAGCAGGACATTAATGACACTTTATCGAATATCATAGGCTGGTTGACATTAAATAACTTAAAAATAAATCTTGACAAAACAAACTTAATGACATTTAGAAATAGAATTGATAAAATAGGAAACATCGACATTCATTATTATAATTATACCATTAACACAGGTAACGAAACAACATTTTTGGGATTAAATGTAGATAATAGTTTGAACTGGAAAGCGCATATTGAAATATTATGTTCAAAAATTAACCGATCTTCATATGCATTATATATGTTAGCAAAAACAGTCAGTACAGCAGCTGTCCTAATAGCATACCATGGATATGTCGCTCCACTTTTAAGGTATGGTATTATGTTCTGGGGAAATTCAACCAATAGAGAATCCATTTTCAGAGCACAAAAGAAGTGCATACGTGCTATTTGTAATTTAAAACAGATTGACAGTTTTAGACCCTTTTTCATTAGGTTAAAGAGTTTAACTCTTGCCAGTTTATATATTTTTGAAACTGTAACTTTTGTAAAAAATAATATCGAACAATTTGTAAGATTAAATAGCCGACGACACCTTTTAAAAATTTGTATTCCGCCAAACAAAACCACTTTTTCAAATAATAGTATTTTTTGCATGGCACCTCGAATATACAACCATTTACCTGAATCGTTCTTAGAAATAATAGATATTAATATATTTAAGCATAAAGTGAAATTGTTTCTGTTACAGAAGGGCTACTACTCGGTTAATGAATATTTGTCTGACATTTTTTAGTTGTTATTATTATTATTATTTTATTTTATCTGCTATCTGACATTCATATTATTTATAATTGATCCTAGATGTAATAATA
Organism: Udea olivalis; assembly: GCA_947369235.1. Lineage (NCBI taxonomy): Eukaryota > Metazoa > Arthropoda > Insecta > Lepidoptera > Crambidae > Udea > Udea olivalis. The sequence goes on from OX376342.1 coordinate 7,196,614, forward strand.
TTTTAATGGCTCGTGACTTGAAATGACTCTGTAAAATGAAATTTTGAAATTGTATTTATGCCTGTTTTGAGTGTGATTTAGTGTTTTTAAATGTTTTTTGCATGCCGAGAGGCCGATTATGGAGATACTTATCATATCGATAACATCAAATGTACCCATGATTCGCAAATAAAGAACTTTGACTTTGACTTTGACTTCAGGGAGGCCAGGTTTCAATGATCATTGAGTGCCTGGGCCCTAGACCAAGCACGGTACGCCGCCTGTTTTTGTTCAACAGCTGCGGCACACTCGCGATTAAACCAGAGACCAGTTTTGCTAGCACTGACGACATCAGTAAAAGGAATGTAGTATTCCATTCCGGTACTGATCTCGTCAGCGATAGCAGATCATCATCATCCGTGCGGTCTATCCCGGTTGTGAACCTACACTGGTATGTGGGGTCCCAGGGTCCGCCTTTCTTGTTTTCTTGGCCCACTTCGCGCGGTCTTGCGAGTCTGTTAGCACGCATGTCACCCTTATCGACGTCGAGCCACCGCTTCTTGGGTCGACCTCTTATTGGTCTTGGGTATCTGTGGTGTCGCTTACCATGTACTCCGTCTTCGCCACATTAAGTTTCAGACCGCCGTTTTCAAGTGAATTTTGCCACTTATTCACCCGTTGTACCAGCCGTCCCCTGTCGGAATCTGCTAGCGCTATATCATCAGCATACATAAGCAACCAGGGTGGTTGCTCATGGTGGTATAGGATGCTGTTTGACAGAACGTGTAATATTACGCTGAACAGAAACGGGCTAAGCACGGAGCCTTGGTGTACTCCAACGGTGATAGGGAAGGGAAGCGTGTCACCAACCGCAGTCCTAACTATGGCATTGGAATCGTGGTACATGTCCCGGATATTGTCAATAAAGACTTCGGGAACGGCCCTGGACCGCAGCGCCCTGCCGATCAGAAGACTGGCGTGATAATGCTTAGTCTCCTTTGGTCAGGTATCTTCCCGGTGAGGAGAATGCGGTTGAAAAGGTGGGTAAGTATGCCCACACCACGAGAGCCCATTGATTTCCACGCTTCGATAGGGACTCCATCGGGTCCGACAGCTTTCCGGTTCTTCATGTGGCGAAGAGCCGACTTTTGCATTCTATTTATTTTATAAAATACACACAACAACATGGTCTAGGGATATATAAAACTTTTTTGAATAACTTAAAAAGTACTGGCGTTACAAAAAAACGATTAATGACAAATTATAAAAACATTATTAAGTTCCTTTTTTAACTTCAATTTTGTATATATAAGGTTTTGTTTTAAGATGAAATTCGCATTCATTGAATTTCTTCCAAAGAAGTAAATCTTCACGAACTTCTAACTTGATTAAAACTCCATAAATTTCTATAAATCTTTGTCAAACGCATCTCCGGTGTTCATTTAATCATGCCACGTAGACACTTGACCAGGAACGAAATGATAAGAGAATGGGCATGATTCAAGCTGGCGCTACCTAAATTGCGGTTTCTGAACCCATGAGGACCAGTCAGAGCGTTATATCCAGGCTTTGGTCACGTTATCGTGTCACGGGGGAAGTGGTGGAACGGCACCGAGGACCTTGACGCATTACAACACATGTACAGGACCGATTCATAGTAAATGCTGCACGACGTCAACCAAATGTAACGGCGCCGCGGTGATGCAATTGGTTCAAAGGCTACAAAGAGAGTATGGTTTGCTGGTAAGCGGTCAAACTTTGAGAAGACAACTGCATGAAGTCAACCTACGTGCTCGTAGGCCACTTCGGGTACCAGCGCTAAGGAGAGGCAATCGAGGAAGAAGAATACAATGGGCTATTGCACACGAAAACTGGAACCATTCTCAATGGTCACTTGTGCTTTTCACTAATGAATCCAGGTTTGGATTTTATCCTGATTTGGAGAGAACCTGGACGTTGGAATCGACTACAGCACCCACAACAAGTTCATGCATATCAAGGTGGCACGATTATGGTTTGGGCAGGAATTCGTCTCGGCGGCAGAACGGACCTCGTTTGGATACAAGGCAATATGACTGCTCTAAAATACCGATATGAGGTGCTAGAGCCTGTAATCATGCCCCACAGACAGCAAATGGGTCAAAATTTCCAGCTAATGCACGACAATGCCCGTCCACAGACGGCGCGTATCGTTACAAGTTGGTTACAACAGCATGATATCCAAGCTTTAGACAGGCCTGCACAATCCCCTGACTTAAATCTTATTGAGCATGCCTGGGATATGCTTCAGAGAAGAGCTCTTAGGAGATATTGTGCATGAAAACCAGCTTTTCTTGCATCTTAGCAGGACTTGTGAAAGTATTCCACAACAGGATATTGACACCCTTGTTTTAAGTATGCAGAACCGCTGCAGATATGTCAGGAGAGTCTTAGGTGGATCCACGGATTATTAATTTTCAGTTTTCAACAACTTTTATAACAAAAATAGTTGTTTTGATTAGGTTTTGATGTTTCAAAAATAAAGTTAAGATTGAAATTTTGTCTGAATTTTTCCTCTTCTTCTAAGTTTTTTTTAAATTTAACTTTATCTAAAAGTTTATTTATCAGATTAGATAGGCCATTAAACAAGGTTTATTTTAATGTGTAGGTGTCTTAACAAAAAGTTAATAGAATTTTAGTTATTTAGGTTTTATTGAAATATCCCTAGACCATGTTGATGTGTGTGTGTATTAAGCCAACATCAAGATTGGCCATAACTGAAATCCTTCTTCCATGGCGTTTATCTTACAGGATTTTTTGATTTCATACAATATCACTAAAAAAGGATTGCTACCTAATGTTAAAAAAATATAAATTAACCTATTTCAGCAAAAGAATCACAACTCACAAAGTGCGCGCAAGTAGTTTTGCTCGAGATTCAATAGGGCGGCGCGGACGGTACCACTGGACTTGTGATGTCGCGCACGAAGCGAGCAAAATCTCGAAGATTTAAAAACTGGTGTAAACTTCTCGCAGCGATAACTTCGGTAATACTGCATCGATTCAGATGAAATAAAAACTAAGGTAACCTACGTTGTCGATGCTTTGCTGTTATTCATATTTTAGAGTAACATTTTTACCCTTTTGTCACCCTCACTGTTGTACAATTTAACGTTATTTGCGGCGAATAAGCCCGGTGTGGCAGATTCAGATTGCATTACGTTTTTATGCGTCGAATAGGCCTGGTGTGGCAAATTCAGGTTGCATTAGTTTGTAATCATCGCAGAACCAAATTCACTTTTTTATAAATCACCATCACTGTTTATTTAAGTATCACAACTTTTTTTTGTGGAGGTATTTTCTAAGGAATATTTTAATTCTACTTTGGAATTATTACTATATTTCCAATATTGTAGATTATTATTTATTAATCACCATCACTTTTCACGTTTGAAACTATATTTTAGACTCGACGGCGAGAACACAGAAAAATGTAAGTGTTGCGGCGGCGAGCTATGAACGGAAAGCAGGATACCAGGTTAAGAAAGCATACCAGCATAAAAATTAAATTTTCAGGGATGGAAATCCTCTCAACTATAGTGCTAAAGCGGTATCACTTGTGCGTTACTACAATTAGTCATATAATAATATTTATGTATTGATAATAATCTTGAGGACGAAGCGCGAGTATAATTAAAAATTTCCTAGATCCTTTGCCTTTAAAAATGTTAAATATTTAAATTAGGTGTAAAATATACCTCTAAATGGTTTTCGATTTAGGACATGTTTTTTTTTCTCCATACCCGATAAATTTTCTAAAGCAACAGTAGCCACGTGTCCAGTTTTATTAAAAAAATAAGCAATCATCCGCTTCGAGGCGGACGGAAGACAGTCTAGTGCGAGAAGTTGCTCCGAAAAAATAGACCGGCAGGCTAATAACTGTCCTGCCTTAATTACAGGCACGACTGCTGTTCCTGTCTCGGCGACTACGTTCACACAGTAACAGTACTGTTCTGCCCTCACTATCCTGCCTTGATTACTGGCATGACAATGCTGTCCAGTCTCGGTGAGTACGTTCACACAGTAACAGTACCAGCCCCCCGATTCAGAACACAGTTATCGATCGATTCGGTTATTTTCTTTTATTTTTAATTATTTTTTTAAGTAGAGTAGGTTTTATCTAATTTTGTTCATGAAAACTTAGGGCCTTTGGCTTTAACATATCAAAATATTGATTGCTACTGCTTAGCGGATCATTTACTATAATTTAAACAAATTTACCGAATGGTCGTTAACTTCGTTCTGAATCGGGGGGCTGTTCTGCCCTCACTATCCTACCCTCCTGTGAAATCGGCTATAGAAGCAAGTTTTGCTCCACTAAACACGGCAGTCATAAATAAGGCGATGGCAACACTGGCCCTAGGTCTGATAATAAACAAAGAGTCGTGGGTCGTTGTCGAATTTTTTGACGACGAAACGCAACCGTTTTTTCTAGAACGAAAACTAGTCCTCGAAACGGTCCTCGTTCGCAACTGGTTTCATTGTATGAGGACGGGCAACGGATGACGGACGACGCAAGACGGTCGAACGACAGAAACGAAAACTAATCTCGTCGACGTTCATCTTGAAGACGAGTGAAATGGTTGCGGAATGCGGACTTGCCGTTTTTCGTTTGATTTCAATAGATTTTTCTCAATTTTGATGAACGAACTTCCCTTCATACTTATCCAGGTTTAGGACTGGATGGTATAGATAGATTATACCTGAGATTTATACTAGGCGTATTTAAAAGTTCATTTCATTTTATGTACATAATTTGTATTTTTTTGTACATATTTACATACTTATTGACATTAATATTTTTTTTGTATTTTTGTAGGTTTTTTTGTATGTACTTATTTGTCCTTTCTAAATATTTACACATTAGAAATTAAGTTAGATACTCTATTTTTAGTTTCGTCGTTGCCGTTTATTATTACTATTACATTTTTATTGCTAATCAACCTTACACTGGGATTAAGATACACAGCAATGACAACCGCGTTGTTAACGAGACGAACGAAGGCAACATTATACTTTAAATTTCACGATACCCGACTCTATTAAAGTAGAAATAAGATTAATTTATTATATCAAGGACCAAAACGAACGGAACGAGCGACGACGTCGCAATGATCTCATTACGTTCTAGGCTCCATGTTTATAGGCTTTAAGTACAAATTCGCGTCGAACATTCCGAGAACTGGTTGCGCGACGAAGACTGCTTTAGAATGAAACGTAAAACGGTTCTATCGTCGCGGAACACAAAACGGTCATAAAGAACGGTCCGTCTTTGTAACGACCATGCCTAAACAAAGTTAAGTCTGTGGTGATCTGTCAATGTCAATGGATTGATGGTTGTTTGCTTGCAATGCTTGCACAGACTAACTAAGTTGTTTGTGTTTGGATTGGAAAAGTCTATTTTGTACTTATATAAATATTAATATTGTTCACATATTTTTGGACTGGTTCTGTTTGTTTTGATTAAAATGCATAGAAACTTGCCTCAAAATAAAGAAGCGTTACTAAAATCATATACAACAAGGTTGAAAGAAGATGTGAAAAGTATGCTGGAGAATTTTGAGGGTAAGAGTTGATAATAATGTTTTTGTTGAATGGCATAATTGCCGGGATATCAGTCAGTGGTCGGAATAACTTTTCAAAATGTCAGTGTAATGCATTTTTTTTTATAAGTATTCCGCTGAAACTAAATACATGCTGCTCTCCCAACTACCATAAAGTAATGGCTCATCCAATGTGTTGTCATTCAGTTTATTTGTCTTAAATTTGGCACTCGTAGATTCAAAGGAGTATGATAATACCTAATAAAATCTACCTGGTGGACTCTTCGAGTTCATTAAAGTCATTAAACAGTTTCAGTGTGAGCATGCATATGCTGTTAGCAGTTTAGGCTGCCTGAGTTGGCAGTGATCGTGCTTACAAGCAATTCATGGGTTGTGCTACTCAACCCTCGACTGTGGACATACAAAGCAATGAGAGATCAGATTATGCCAGCAGTGTATTTAACATTTTTTTGTGTTTCTGTGGCATTATGTATACAGCAGTTTAAATAAACAATTTTACATGCATTGGATTTTGTACCACTGACTTTTAGGTGTTGGACATACAGTTTTTAATTATAAATAAATTCCGAATCTAACCAGAGATTAAGTAGGCTTTCCTTGCTATACTGCCTTCATTATGTTATGTATTGCTGAAAACATATTTTTGTGATTACAGAAATAATAAGACTTGCCAAAGGTGAAAGAGGAGACAATGAGTCACAATTAAATAGAATGACACAGATAGAACAAGATACATTTGAAATGCAAGTCAGGGCTGCTAATATAGGTACCTGTTCAAATTTAATATATTGATCTAAATGTATCTTTTCATTTGGTTGATTTGAAAGTTATTAATCGAAACTTGGAACTTGTGTTTTCAGTTCGAGCTGGGGAGTCCCTTATGAAGTTAGTATCAGATATAAAGCAGTACCTGATTTTAAACGACTTTCCTTCTGTGAATGAAGCAATCACACAAAATTCGAAGTTATTCCGCACAAAGCAACAAGAATGTGACCAGAAGCTCATGTCATTACGTGATGATATCGCCGCAGATCTTTATGATTTAGAAGATGAATACTTCACAAGTATATATAAGTAAATCATTGTAGTTTAAATTTATCAAAAGTATTAAAAAAATGAAATTTCAATTAAGTAAATAATCTCTTCTTCTTAAACATAAATGTGCTTTATTCTAATTTTAAATTATGATGATGGCTGTTTTAACCTTATTCCTACTGACATTGTTGATTATTTTCTGGGGTCCGTACCCATGCTTCACCTGGGTGAAGCACAGGGACTTATAAGGTACAGTGCTCAAACTAATGATCAGTACTGTCAAGCAATAAAATTAAGAAAAACACATAATAAACATAATAAATATCCCTGGACATAATAATAAATATCCCTGGACATTATTCCACACAGCGCCATCTAGCCCCAAAGTAAGCTAATTAAAGCTTGTGTTATGGGATACTAGACAACGGATAAATATACTTAATACATTTTCTTCTGTAAATACATACCTATTATACATAGGAGACACCCAGACCAGTACAAACAGACATGTTCATGCACACAAATGTTGGTACTGTGCGGGGATCGAACCCGCGACCTCTGGTGTAGTAGCCAACTTCTTAACCATTACACCAAGTCGGTCGTCAAATAATTACTCGGATCAATAGAATTTTCAACAATGACCCAATGAAATTTCATTATGAATCAATTGCATTTACGAATCTAAAATGAAATGTTTTTTTAATTTGAATTAAAAAAAAAAATATCATTCATATTTTTTTACTTCCATATCTGTGAACATCTAGCTACCATGTACCAGGCTGCAGAAACCTAAAGGAAGTTCAACTACAAACTCGTACAAACTTGAGCGCGGCCTAGTTGTCCATACTCTCCAGGTCGGAGCCGGTGAAGCCGGTGGTTCCTCGCGCGAGGATGTCGCAGTCCACGTTGGGGTGAGCAGCCACTCGCGCTAGATACAGTGGAGGATCTCGCGACAACCGCCATAGCAGGTCAAACAAATGTAGGGCTTACATTACATCTTTTGACTCATGCAATCCTGGTACTACTTTCTAGCTCACTTTCTTTAAGATTCAATGCTGTGGACCTATTCCTACCTCCATCGAAATGATGCATACCTGGTAGTTTTTAGGCCGCCTTCATCTATACTAATCTATACATATGTACTTTTGTTTGTTTGCATTGACTAGGCTCCGAAACTACTGGACCAAGTTTATAAATTCTTTTATCAATATAAAGCTACATTAAAAGGGGTGGAAATTCGCTTATATTACATAAGGAATTGTTCAAGTCTCTTGAATCATATAAAACAATTTACTGATTGACTGTACAATAACGTCATCAGTTGGAGCACGGGACCTTGTAAGTCCCCGTGCTTCACCCAGGTAGAGAACCTAGGTGAAGCACGGGTGTCCGGACCCATTTTCTGTGCAATCACTACCAATTTTTTGTTCATTAAATATACTTATTAGGTATCTTCCCTTAGCAAACGACACTACTCAAGTCGAAAATTGGCGGTTTTTACATTTGAATGCCATTAGATAGAGCTGTTCATTGCGCGTTTAACCATAGGTCACATGAAAAACATTTTAGCCAATCAGCCCCCCGATTCAGAACAAAGTTATCGAACGATTCAGTTATTTTATTTTATTTTTAATTCATTACAATGGGTACTTTTTATATAATTTAGTTTAAAAAGGCCTTTGGCTTTAACCCATTCATTGCCACCAACGCACCGTTTGCGTTGATCGACATTGCTAAGTAATGCCACCAACGCACCTTAACTCATTCAATGCCACCGACACGCCTGGCGTGTTCACGCTAAGCTAAGTCTCTATGCCAAGAACACGCCTGGCGTGTTTTCAATGTTATGATACTTTTTCTCAAACTAGGCCATATTTTCTGTTCAAATTTTTTGTACATCATTTTTAAGGTACAGGCTATGGCATATTGAAGCGGCCACCTAAAAAAACTAGTTATAAATTTTCACGAAAAAAAAAAAAAAAAAAGGTGTTATGTGGTGCCGAGAACACGCTCGGCGTGTTCACTTACTAAAGCTGCCCTTAGATTCCCAAACTTTTTTATTCGATTGAACGCTTCGCTAATTTTGAAGTTATAAGCTTGCGATGTGTGATTTTGAACTGACTTCAAAAAGTAGAAAGTTATCAATTAGTCGCGTTTAAATACAGGGTGACCTGGAATGGAATCTCAAAATAAATATTTCGAGATGCGACTTTAACGATTTCTTTTATTTTTATTAAAGTCTCATATGGCGTGTAAATTAAAATATCCATTTAAAATACTTGGCAACGCTCACGTCATCACATTATCTGTGTACGCGATGCCATTCATCGAAACGATCGTAGTATTCGTAGTGATAAGCTGAAAAATCACTTATCTCAAAACACAAACGCGCGCGCTTCTTTAAACTATTCGTTGAATAAACAAGTGTCTTATAAGGTAGATATTTTAATTTGCTCGAAAGTAGAAATTATCATCTGAGGTCATCATAGCTTTGTGCCTCCTCAACGTACAAGAGTCTTTTCACCTCCCCACACATCGGAAATAAAAATTAAGTCAGGAGATCTAGCAAGACACGGTATCAAGCCTCCGCTCACATTCCACTTAGGTATCACACACTACAGTTCTCGTCGAACTTTTAGTCCGCTCTGAAATTGTCTTGAGTCCAACATTCCTATTTTTTCCTATAAAAAAAAGGTATTGCTAATACGCGAATCTACTCAGTGGACTAGAAGTTTGACGCGAACTTAACCTAATATTATAATAATCAATTACTGATCTTACGGAGGGAGCTCCATCGTGCTGTCGTAATATTGTCTCAATAAAATTTTAACAAAAAAAAAACCAACTTCAAAAATACTATTCCAAAACAAAGCACTAAAAAGTAAAGAAATAATTGCGTATTCTTCTAAAACTTATACGATAATATAATGTAGGTACAATTATTGTTATTGTTGGAGTGGGTGTCGGTCTTCTTCTTCGTGTCGATGATCCCATCGCCAATACTAAATAACAGCAGCCCAGTGCTCCGCCATCGCCACCCCAGTGGGAGAGGCCCCATATAGATCCTTAATTGAGCAGCTGGTAGGGCACTGGGGGCAAACCAGCAGGTGCTGCATTGTTTGGTCCGAGGTTCCGCAGTCGCATTTTACCCTGTCCGCACTGATGTAACCCCATTTAAAAAGGTTACTCCTGCAGCGGCCCACTTCGGTTCGGAGACGGTTAAGCGACTTCCATGTGGGCCACGGCAGTTCACATCCGGCAGGAAGATGTTCAAGGGGCGCCATATACTCTGGTGGTGGAGGGTGAGTCTCACGCCACAATTTACATCGTCCCTCACCTGGGGTGCACTTTAAAGAGGAGGTTCCGCGGAGAAATCTATTACGACTTTTAAGGCGAGGGGGATTATAAGGCGTGAATGTAGAGAGCAGGTGCCTCCTGTCTGATTCCTGCTTCTGTTTTTCAGCAGAGGCGGCGATATGCCTCCTCACGACTGGAGGGGCTATACCGGCTAGAGGGTATATCATGCCGAGTGGCGTAGGTTTGAGGCATCCCGTTATGGTCCTACAAGTCTCGTTTAAAGCCACATCCACCTGCTTAGCATGAGCCGAACGATGCCACACTGGGCATGCATATTCGCCTGCCGAGAAGCAAAGTGCCAAGCCTGAGGTACGGAGCACATGCGGGGAGGCTCCCCAAGTTGTTGCGGTAAGGCGTGAAAGGAGATTATTTCTCGAGCCTACTTTTTGTTTAACCTTGTTGCAGTGGGACTTGTATGTAAGGGACCTATCTAGGGTCACCCCCAAATAGATCGGATGGTCGCAATGCCTGATGTCGCTGTCCCGCCACCTAATGTTCAATTTTCTTTCGGCCTGTCTATTACGAAGATGAAAGGAGCAGGACAATGTCTTAGCAGGGTTGGGCCTGAGAGCATTTTCATCATAATAGGTCCCGAGCTTCTCCAGAGCTTCCGTCAGAGTTTTTTCAGCCTCTGAAAAAGTGGTTGTTTGAGCAGTAAGGGCAAGGTCGTCGGCATATAAGAACCTGTCAGTGTTAGGATATTCTGGTTGGTCATTTGTGTAGATGTTAAAAAGGATGGGTGCTAAGACGCTACCCTGTGGGAGACCATTCTTCTGACATCTCCATCGGCTGGCATTGGAATGCAGAATAACGTGAAATCGGCGGTTTCGTAGCATTTCACCCAGTATATCTATGAAATTCTGGTCATCTACCAATGCAGAGACTTTTGACAGAAGCAGTTTGATATTGACAGTGTCATATGCTGCCGACAGATCGACCAGAACTGCTCCAGTATTTTTTTTGGCTTCAAAACCGTTCTCGATATGTTGAGTAAGTTTTAGGATTTGCCCAGTGCAGGATTTTCCTGGTCTAAAACCTGCCTGTTCTGGGATGAGTTTAGAATCTATGACAGGAATGAGCCGGTTCAGGAGCAGCCTTTCAAAGAGCTTATAGGTGTGGCAGAGAAGAGATATTGGGCGGTAGTTTTTTGGGTCATCGGGTGACTTTCCAGGCTTTAGAAGGGCAATTATCTTTGACTTTCGCCAGAGTTTTGGGAGTCTGATGTCGTGAAGACAGCTGTTATATACAGCTAAAAGCCAAGAAATTGCAGCAGGACCCAAATGCTGTATCTGCTCCACGGTTATGTCATCCACACCTGCGGCTTTGCTATTTTTTAAAGACTTCATGGCTTCTTTTAGATCAGTCAGAGTAAAGGGCTTGCTGATTACTGAAGAGCCTTCAAGATGTTTTAAAGGTTTGTTTGATTTTGGAAGTTTGCGAGGGGGTTTCCCGTTAAGCAGCAGTTTGTGTGCAACTTGATTGGCAGTGACTTTTCCTGGTTGAGATGGACTAGGAGGATTATCGGTAAGCCTTCGTAAGGTGGACCAGGCTCTCTTATTGTTATGGGTCATATCTATTTTGGTCACAGTATCAATCCATTTGTCTCGGCGACTTTCACTGATGTTCTGCATAAGTCTTTCACCAGCTTCAATAGTCTCTTCCGAAAAAGGATTGTTCGCATACATATCCTGCTATTCATTCAGTAGTTTTGCAGAATCTTTATTTAGACCAGGGATGTATTGAGTACGACAGCCTCGAGGAATACACTGTCGTGACACAGACTGGACGACGTGAACAAATTTTTCATAATTATGTGGATAAGGCTCCAAATCGCACAGTCTTTCATCTACACCAGCAGCGTTAGGTGTCGGTGTGAATACCCAATTATTTCTTTACTTTTTAGTGCTTTGATTTGGAATAGTTTTTTTTGAAGTTGGTTTTTTTTTTGTTTGTTTATTTCTTGATTTTCAGTGAATAGTTAATTATGAAGACTACAGCCGGAGGATGCAAAAAAAACCAAAAAGTATTTGAAAAGAATTTAATTAAAACTACAATTATAATTAAGAGGGGTTTGACGATGTTCAATGTTGGAACGAAAGTGAGTTGGGTCCCACGATGGTCGCCGGTGGCGCGATGCCTCACGTTGTGCCGATTCAGCGCCTCGTGTCGTCGGTTGACGCAAATGCTTGTTTCTAGGTAAGAACGGGGACGCTGCACAGTCAGCGTATTTCCTTAGGTAGCTGAGCGTAACACCTCCCCCCGAAGATCAGCAACTATTGGAGAATTTTCTTCGAGAATGTTGCTGGGATGAGAACTGGTGCATCTCGTTGTTTTTCTGGGATATCTGCATATATGTCGTGAGATGTACCTTGATTGTTAAGATTACTTTCACGGCGTTTCATATAATATCTTCGAAGCAGTAAGACAATACTGAGTGCACATGCACTTGATAATACTACGTAAAGAGGTATAGTAGTATGATATATGCTTTCTTCATTGGGTTTTCTTATTTCGATCGGATGCTGCAGAGATATCTTGGTGTTACTGGCGTGTAGATGTTCTAAGCTGATGGAGTTTAGTTTGATTGAAGGTCCCGTGGAAGGTGATACAGGACTTTCATATCTTGGAAGATTCATCATCTTGAGTGCAGTGCCTTTAGTGCGATCGTTACTGTTGGTGATGGTGAATTCTGGCGATCGTAAGTAGCATCCAATTGGTATAGTAACGAGGTAGCTGCCTTGAAGTGTAGAGTAAGTATCTTTCCCGCAGAAGGTTTGGATCTTTGTAGACTTTGGGAAAGCGACTATGTAATGTTTGTCGTCCAGCTTCTCCAGGGCTTCTTTGTCGAGTAGAACTGATGAGAGCTTGCATGTAGTGTCCAGTCTCTGCGTAGTAATGAGAGTCTGGATGCAGTCCGCTTGATCTCGTGGTCTGTATTCAGTTTTCGCCTGGCAGAGGTACCAAGTATTGGACTTCGGACATTCTGTCTCTATGTACATGAAATCATTTCTATGTATTGCAATATAAGGAGCGTCAGGGATTATTATAGTATGGTTTTTATTAGGAACAATGGATAATGTATAAAGGTCGTAAGTATAAGGAGAGGCAATCGGTACTTGAAAGGCTATGACTATTTTATTATTACTATAGTAAGAACCTAGTTTGATTACGTCATAGTACTCCCTAAGGTTCTAATCTATGATTTCATCTTTATTATATAATAATTTTAACTTATCTAACATAGATCTTAATGCATTTAAACTTAACATAGGATGGTGAGTGCTCGATGCACGTATAAAAGCTAATATATTCTCTAACTTTAATAATTCGTCGGCTAAATCTTCTATGTTATCTCCTAATATTAAAAGTAATTGAGCCAAATGGGCATACTCAACTAAATCATTTTCCTTATCGGCTTCACTTACCAAAACTAAGTCAAGTACCTTTTCTATCTTACGCTGATTTTCTACTATGGAATTTAATATGATGGTGTGCTCTGACATCCATTCTTTACTCAAACTTATGTGGCTGTTAAATTCTGTAACTAATTTATCTTCATTATTTTGTAAAGTTTTTAAAATACTATCATAACGCTTTGCATCTGTGTAATCTAAATTTCCTGAGATACTTTTAATTACTGATCCTAATCCGTCTATCAATCCTCTCTTGACGCGATTTATCTCAAACGTCTGTAACTGATCAGAAACCTTTTCAAGCTTTTTACTAAGATATTCAATATGAGGTTCATACAAAGATAAAGTTTTATTATTTAACTGAGGCCGAACATCATTTATCTGTGACCTAACTAAATTTACCTTGGATTTGATATTTATCTATATCTATAAATTGCAAGAAAGAATGATAGTGAGATATTAACTTAGAAGGACCTAACTTAAAAGGAATGATGCCTGGACCATCTCCAAGGCTGTCAAGTATGATCTCTTGAGCTCCTACCGCTCGTACCAGGAACATCACTACTATCCTGTAACAAGCGTGCGGTATTATGGACTCTTTTCAATCTGGATTTAGCTACAGGGCCGCGTTTCTTCTTAGTATAAATGTGAATTGGAAGATCGGCTAAAACGGTATCATTTGTATCAACTTCTGACGGCTGGCCATGGGGTTTTTAATAAAAACGTTCTGATCTGGATTATACGTTTCTTCAGGCTCCCTATTCTTATTACGATTTTCCATGATCTCTACACGATGCTGTCGAGATGAATCTTGAATCATCTCATAAGCCTTGGTCATTCTAGCGCGATGATCTAAGATATACTGCTGTAACAAGTGTTCGGTTAACTCAATATCGAGAGGATCGCGAGGATCAAAATGTCCAGTTATAACATCTAATGGTCTACATTTTGTGAAACTATGGATTGAGCTATTATATGCTAAGATAGCGTATGCCATGAGATTAAAGACTGATTCGCCACGATGCTGTAGTTTCAAAATTCTAAGATGTTCTAAAAGTGTTGAGTGAAATCGTTCTACTATTCCATTCTCATTTGGAGCATGTGCTAAGATCTTATGATGCTGGATTTTATGGACACGGGTAAACTCTAAGAACAATTGATTGGTGAACTCTGTACCTCGCTCTGTTATAACTATCGAAGGTACGCCATGATGTGTGCAAAATTTTAATAAAGATTGTACTACACTTATAGCTGTGCCATCTCTTATGTGATAGGCTTGTCCGTATTTGGAGAATGCATCAACTAGCGTTAAGTATTTCTCGATTTCTACTGTAAATAAGTCTAAGTGTAAAATTTCGAAAGGTTTAGTGGGTGGCGGACAGTGGCGGTACTATGTAAACTGTTGCTTTATTGGATTGCGGTCATACTTAGCTTGGCCGCATATATTGCATTCATTTATATATTTAGTTATGCTTTCTTTCATCTTGGGCCAGAAATATTTACTAGATAATGCTAGGTAACATTCGGTAATACCGCGATGGTTGGTATTACCTTCGTGATATTTTTGAATTATTTCTTGTTGGCGAAAATAATCTTTAACGTTTTCTAATTCAACTTTAGTGATAACTATGTTCATAGCGGAACTCTTGAAATGATTCTGTAAAACAGGGATAATTGAATACATCTCTAAAGGAGGGTGAATAATAATACCGGTCTTTACTTTAGGGTTAACATATTCTTTAACTGCGTTTATTACATCTTGCTCGAGATTTGATTTAGATAATTGGATTGATGTACGTGTATGACTCTCAAAAGGTTTAGACACGGTCGTTTTGCCTTTAATATCGCCAACAACGATGAAACAAATTTGTCTATGAAACTTATTAAGGTGATCATCTATAATAGGGGTCTCTAAAATAGGGTTTTCGGCATCTGTATGTGCTGTTACCGTTTCTGAGCCATCTAAAGATGGGGGTTTCTCAGTTGGGTTCCCTGCTAATGAGCTAATCTCTTCATTATGAATTTCTATACGGGATAAGGCGTCGGCATTTGAATTAAGTTTGCCTTTTTTATATTCTACGGTAAAATTATACTCGCTCAGTTTTAGTCTCCAACGAGTGAGACGAGCATTGGTTTCTTTGAGACTCCATTGTAATGGCATGTGATCTGTGAATACTTTAAAATGTCTACCAAAAAGATATGGGCGAAAATATTTAGTTGCCCACACTATAGCCAATAATTCTTTTTCAGTTGTACTATAATTTATCTTACTAGAATTTAGAGTTCTTGATGCGTATGCAAGTGGTTTATCACTACCAACAGGGCCTTGTGATAATACAGCTCCTAATGCTACGTTGGATGCATCAATTGTTAATATAAAATCTTTAGAAAAATCTGGATACTGTAAGATAGGATCGTTGGTAAGTAATAATTTACATTTTTCAAAGCAGCTTAATTATGATCTAGTACTATTTTAGATCCTTTCTTTAAACATTGTGTTAACGGTTTGACTATACGTGCAAAATCTGGGATAAATTTCCTGTAATATCCTAATAATCCTAAAAATCTTTTTATTTCTGTTGAAGTTTTTGGCAATGGGTATTTTTTTATGGCTTCAATCTTATCAGGATTGGGCTTGATACCTTTGTTACTGATGATATGACCTAAGTAAGCTGTCTCAAGTTTGAGGAACTCGGACTTATCCATCTGTATTTTAAAATTCGATTCTCTTAGTCTTTGGAATACTTTTTTAAGATTTATCATGTGTTCTTGTAATGACGTACTGAAAATGATGACGTCTTCAAGGTAAACGAGACATATTACGTTTTGGAGCCCTCTTAGGACATTGTCCATAACTCGCTGAAAGGTACTAGGAGAATTCTTCAGTCCCATTGGCATTCTTAAAAATTCGTAGTGACCATGTTCTACGTTAAATGCTGTTTTGTGAATATCTGAGGGTTCCATCTCCACTTGATAAAATCCGCTTGCTAAATCGAGAGTTGTAAAATATTGACAGTTGCCTAATTTATCTAAAATGTCTGAGATGTTGGGAATTGGATATTTATCGTTAACGGTTTTCTCATTTAATTTTCTAAAATCAACGACAAGACGCCATTTGGTTTTGCCAGATGCGTCGGCCTTCTTAGGAACTATCCAGATGGGTGAGCTCCATGCTGATTGAGATGGTCTGATGATGCCTTGCTCTAACATTTTACTAATCTGATCACTAACCTCCTGCCTATGAATGTACGGGTAACGATAGCTTTTAGTATAGACTGGTAACTCATCTGTAGTTTTAATAGAGTGTTTAATTTGATTTGTAAAAGTCAAAGGTTCTCCTTCTATGTAAAATACATCCGCGTATTCGGTGCATAAATTCTCTAAGTTCGCGCGTTCTTCAACGTTAAGGTGATCGATCCGTAGTCGAGAGAGAACGTCCGTAGCACGCTGGAACGATGTAGCATTTGTGTGACGTAGTGGCTTCGTAGTATACGATTGATGCGGGTCATTCGTAGCGCTGTAAAACTCCGTAGCACTCTGCTCGGTACACGGGGACTCTACATTCACATTATAGACTTCGGCACTGACCTGGCGGTCGACTGAGAATATTACGTCATGCTGACTGGGATTCGTTATCTCTAAAAATCCGCGGTTATCTCGTACTGTTGTTAGACATTCACCTATAATGCAATTAGATAAAACCTGTTCTGGGATAAACGCATCTCCGTCACTGATATTAATTGGTAACTTTACTATTTTAGATGAGTTCGCTGGTATAATGTCCTCATACAAATTAATGTTTCGCGAGTCATGAACGAGAATCGGGTTAGTGGCATGCTGGGTAACAACGACCTTATTTTTAAAATCTACGGATGATTCCCATTTATTTAATAAATCGGACCCTATTAAACCATCAAAATAGTCGTGGAATCTATAAACAAAAAGCGTTATATCGGTAGTATCGTTAAATTCTGAAAAACAAGGTACTGTAATCGAATAGTCACACCTACTTATGGCATGAACATTTACTACCTCAAACGGATCATAGCTTAACTCAATATGCGAGAAATATTTTTTAACTGCTTCAGGACTTATAAAAGACTGATTAGCTCCTGTATCTATGAGTAATTTTAATGGAGGGTCTGAAATTTGTATGTAAGGAAGTTGTCTCTGGTTCTGTAAATTAAGTTCTATTTTGGTTTGCCTGATCGGCTTACTTTCTGAAAATCCTCAGCCTTGCTAGACGAGGGATTCTCTTCTAGAGGTTCAGAAACTGACTCTGGATTAGGTTGTTCTGAATAGTAAGATTCATCAAGGTAATTATTGTCGTAATAATAGTTCGTGTCATTATAATAATAACATTCCGGCTCCGCGTAGTAGTACTCCGCGTTATCATAGTAAGGGCCGTACTCAGGACACTCATTGAAATTAATTTCTCGGGATTTAAAATAGTTACTTGGTGGCGGGTTCCCCAACCTGCGCCAATCATGTCCACTAGGTGGCAAAGGCTTACTAACAAAATGACTTACCCCGCTCATGGGTTTTGGACCCTGAAAATTATTGGGATTTCGATTGGGAATTTATTCTAAATGCATTAGCCTGTGGGTTATAATTTGGAGGTAAAGCTCTGAAAATTTGTTGGGTACGGGATGGACCTCGGTTCATTTGGGGGTTAACTGGATTAGGCCTCCATTGATGGGAAGGTTGTTGCATATAAAAGGGTGCAGGACGTGGAGGTCCTGAAGGATTAAATATATGACGTTTGATGGGCGGTAAGTATACGGGTGGACTATAAATAGGTTGCTTAGGTGGTGGGTTTGTTAGCATATGGGGTTGCAACTTTTTATCTGGTAAGTTTTCATTTCTTTGCAAAATATATAATGTGTTCATTTCCTCTTGAACATATTCTAAAGCTTTCTCTATGGATTCGGGACGCATGCACCTAATACGTGAGCCAAGGGGCTCCCTTAGTCCGCGCAACTATGATTGCATAGCAATCTTTTTATATAACTGACGCTTGGCCTCGATAGTTGTAGCAAGATTATCGTGTAAAGTAACATAGGTCATTATTGTGCTGAAATGGGTCTGGCAGCGTTCATAAAATTCTTGTGGCGTATCTTGGCCTTGAGTTTGATGACTTAAATCGTTAAAAAAGAGCAGTTTCGTCTCTTTGGTCCGCGAAATTATTTATTAAAGCATTTCTAATGCCAATCCAATCACATGGGATACCATTAGAATTTATAAGACGGGTGGCAGGACCCGTGACTTTATTTAATATGCCATTTAAAATAGCCTGATTTGCTAAATCATGTCCGGGACCAGTTTGGACGTGTTTAATTACTAACTGATCGCATAACTGAATAAATCGTGTTAAAATATTGGGATTCCCGTCAAATTCGGGGACTAGTCTTAAGGACTTAAAAATTTCGTCTATTGAATCGGACATTATGATTATTTCTGATTCACTAAAAAAATCTACTGCTTCGACTGACTCCTCTAATTCTAAACTAATATTTCTATTAAGGTCTAACCTACTTTGTCTATCTAGCCTAGGGGAATTGGACCCCAATTGTCTAGGGTGGAAAATTTTGGAAGGGATAAGTAAAACTAGAGATAAAAATTAGGATTATGAACTATAAGGGATGCAACACATGAAAGATTCAAGTGTACTCACAATTTCATTACTCTTGGTATTCTCATGCCGTATCGATATCTTGACACTCCTCTGGACTGCAGCTCTTGTAGATTCTGGATAGCCGCTCGTCGTGTGATCGATTCACTGACTCTACTTTACGACTATCCTACCGACTGCGCCAATTATGAAGACTACAGCCGGAGGATGCAAAAAAAACCAAAAAGTATTTGAAAAGAATTTAATTAAAACTACAATTATAATTAAGAGGGGTTTGACGAAGTTCAATGTTGGAACGAAAGTGAGTTGGGTCCCACGATGGTCGCCGGTGGCGCGATGCCTCACGTTGTGCCGATTCAGCGCCTCGTGTCGTCGGTTGACGCAAATGCTTGTTTCTAGGTAAGAACGGGGACGCTGAACAGTCAGCGTATTTCCTTAGGTAGCTGAGCGTAACAAGTTTATTATTTTATTATTTATATTATACATCGAAAAAGTATCGTCCAATTGCTCCTAAGAATTGAAGAGTTCCGTTACTTTGTCATGGATCCCATATAATAAGAACCTAACACTCATCAAACTACCCTTGAAGTATATCCTTTCCAATAAACCCACACGGGCAGCATCAGCTTTCAAATAAAAAAAGAATTGTCAAAATCGGTTGGCGTAATATTGAGTTACCCGTCCATTTGTCGCGCATTTTGTCTATCTAGATTTAAGACTTATATGGATTTCCCATGGATGCCACTGTCAGAACTGGACCAAATTAAAGTGGGACAACACGGGCACCATCAGCTTACAAATGAATAAAGAATTATCAAAATCGATTGGCGTAATATTGAGTTATTCGTCCATATGTCGCGCGTTTTGTCTATCTAGATTTAAGACTTATATGGATTTCCCATGGATGCCACTGTCAGAACTAGAGCAAAAAAATGGGACCATTCGGGAAGCACCAGCTTTCAAATAAAAAAAGAATGATCAAAATCGGTTCACCCAGTCGAAAGTTATGAGGTAACAAACATAAAAAAACAGACAGTCGAATTGAGAACCTCCTCCTCTTTTTGAAGTCGGTTAAAAATAAGATTGACGTTGAATGGTCGCCTCATTTGTGCTAGCACACGAGTTTCTTCCAAGAACTTCGAGCATATCAGTACCAATACTACTCCCGCTACCTGCTGCGGTAAAGGCCTTGCTTGCGCCCCACGTAAATTTCACCTCTAACACATACTCGACATGGGTCATTGTTGCAATAACACACACGATACGATAAATAGATATATGGGTTTTCGCACGATAAGAGATTCATGCCGTTACTGACTGAATACCAATTATTTGTTATTGTCAGGCTAACTGAGAAGTGTGGGGTTTTATCCTGCTTCGCCTTTCGGTGTTTTACATTTGGCAATTGACGATGTCTAAAATGTGTCTAATGGCACACCTGCTAGTTCACCTTTATGTGCTAAGATAACTACGATGTTGACTAAGTTTTATTGCACCCATAATATGTATCGCTATTGTTTTCTAGTTTTAAAAAATGATAGAAGGCAATTTATTTCATTTAAATATTTTGAATTTAATTCATACGTATGTGGTTAGGTAAGGCCACCCAACCAACAATACGATAATACAAGATTAATAATGTAAACAAACTTTCCGCAGTTCAAAGCTTTTATCGGTTTAATAATATAAATGAATTCATTCATTCATAGACTAACGTTTAAAAAGTATTGTCACTCAATATAATAATAAAACGGATGTACTTGCACAATAAACAGTTCCAATGTTACAATTCACAGTAACCGCAAACTTGTCATTGATGCATGGGGGTTTTGGTGAAACAAGTTTGAGAACCAAGTATTACATTAAAATACATTTACTTACCATAAAATCTATTTTCCACCATAATTCCAAGTAGCAAAACTCACGACACTATTTTAGACACCTTTATTCTCGCACAGTACAAGAAATACTAACCGGTAAACATAGTTTAAACCGAAAAATAGCCGTTTAAAGAATTTTACCTTAAACCAGTGCCAAGAACACGCGCGGCGTGTTCACTTTTTTTTCCAAACGCAATGCCGCGAACACGCATAGCGTGTCCGCAGTTTTATATGGCGGCATCTCGATGAACTTCAAGAAAATCTTGGTGGCAGTGAATGTGTTAAGCGTTGAATGTAGATACTCTACGCTACGACGTTTTCTGGCATTACATATTGACTGTAGAAATGTATTTAAACATTACCAGCTAGGAACAATTTATAACTGGCTGACTGGCCTGTTGGCGCAATGGCAGCGATACTGACTTTAGCTCCGGAGGTCGTAGGTTCGATCCCCACACGTGACAAATATTTGTGTGACGAATATCTGTATTCGTTGTGTGTCTGGGTGTTATTATCTATTTTCACACCACATGCTCGACAATTCCGAATTATATGTCATGTAAACCTTTCCGAAAGCAAGACATTATATCTATGGGCTTTAGCCGGGTTATAATGTTCTCTTATAACCCGCTGGTCAATAATGTGATTTTCACTTTCATAATTCTTATTGCTATGTCCATAAAGTCTAATTTCACTAAACAGAATGTGTCCTCAGCGGGCGCGGCCAACTCGATTTTCGAAGACCGAGGCCGTGGCCCACTAGATTCGCACTGAGACGAACTTCATTTGTTTGTCAAATCGAGTAGGCCACGCCAGCTGAAAGAAGTTGCTATAGCCGTAGCTAGTAGTACTACTAGCTCTAGAAGATTCAATAAATATTTCAAAGAAAAAATAAAAAATTTCGAGTGATGAAAGTATTTTGACTCCAGAAGCTATTAAATTAGATGCCATAGGCTTTGTCAATAATCTACTCCCAGAAAAGTCAAAGGAAAAATACCTGAAAGCCTTTAAAGATTTTGTTTGACACATGGAAAACTGCAAAAGGTGCAAAGTCTGTGTCTGAATTAGTGCTTCTGGTCTATTTTGAATATTTATCAGCTACAAAGAAGTCAAGCAGCCTGTGGTGTATCTATTCGATGCTCAAGGCAACAATAAGCGTCAAACATGATATCCAAATTAATACCTAAACGGAGTTATTGTCATTTTTAAAAAGGAAATCGGATGGACATCGAGCAAAGAAGTCAAAGATACTTACAACACAAAACGTGGAAACTTTTTTGAACGAAGCTCCCGACCACAGTTTTCTTGCCATAAAAGTGAGTACAACCCAAGAAGGCTAGAAACTAAGGAGAGATAACTCCCGAAGTGGGGGTAAGCTTTCGAGGGCCGAAAGTCGTATACTCTGTGCCGGGCAAAACGCTGTATTGCGCATGTGCAGCGGCAGCTATTTGTCATTTCATGGTCACATGGTTTTGTTTTGAACGGTGTCACGTGCGACAGTTGTTGTTTTTCGAGGTTGTGTTGACCAATTTTGACACTTCGCGAGGATCGCGGCAAAGAAGCGTAATGCGCATGCGTCACTGTGGGATACGGATTTAGTCCAACCCTTTCCAGGGAGTTATCTCTCCTTAGTCTCTAGCCTTCTTGGTACAACCTATGAACCTACTTATTGATTGAGTATAAACACTATCTATTTCTCATTTTATGTCACACAGTTCAAAAATTATTTATGTTTCAGTTTTCAATGTAAATATTTGACCGCAAATATTGTTATTAATAAATATATACACGTTAACAACTGAAAATATACAATCATAATATAAAAATAAAAATTTTGTTTAAGGTGGCGTTGATTTTTGGAGTGAATGGTGGAACTCGTGCATATAAAAATCAATGATATCGAAAAAAAATCAGAGTTATTACTAGTAAAATTGCCGGACACAAAAACAAATAGAGAACGGTCATTTGTGATTCGTGAAAACCATAGTCGAAAAGTACCAAGCCTTACGCCCTTCTAATATAAACACCAACAGATTTTTTGTAGGCTACAACAATGGGAAATGTACAAGGCAAGTCATTGGCAAAAATAAAATTAGTGCCATGCCAAGAGAGATTGCTAAATACCTGAAATTGGAAAATCCCGAGCTTTACACAGGCCATTGTTTTAGACGAACATCTGCGAGTCTGTTGGCAGATTCAGGAGCAGACATGGCCCAAATAAAACGACACGGTGGCTGGAAGTCCGATGCAGTGGCAGAGGGCTACATTGAAAATTCTATAAAAAATAAAGAAAGAAGGAGCTATCGTATTGGTGAAAAGATAAATATGAAAACAACGTCTACAATTGATGATCCCTGGACGCCTCTGCCACTACAGTCATCTTCATCAAAACACGTCACATTTACATCAAGCCCACTGCATCAGAGACGACCTTCTCCAACCTTTACGGAACAACTTGACCCTCCGAAGCCTTGAACACAACTCAAATAAACTCTAGCTCAACCTCGATAAACGTACCAAATAAAAATATAACGTTATCTTTCCATAATTGGACTATTGTCTCCAATATCAATTTGCACTTTTAATATGCTGTAGTAAACACTATCTACTAAGCCTGGTTTTTTATTGTCTCGCATAAAGTGAGAAAAGTTGAGTATACACCACCGGGATAAAACTGTTTTTTTCTTGGGCGCTTGAATCCCTCACTGCACTCAGGACTCGCAGGACCTCGCTGCGCTCGGGAGTTAAATTTGGAGTCCTTCGTTACGTTCAGGATTTAATGTAGCGCCCGTGACATAAAACAGTGCTTTATGCCCTTGGTGTATAATCTACTATTAAGTATGTATTTAGAAATATTTAAGTATGTTTATCAGTCTCTGACGCCCATATTACAAGCTCTGCTTAGTTTGGGGTCAGATGATCTTGGTGTGAATTGTCCTAGATATTTATTTATTATTATTATTATAAACGCAAGAAAAACATATAGAAAAGGTTGAATTACGTACTACGGTCTTTCACTATGGGGAAATAGTGTAGATGTACATCAACTATTTATTTTACAAAAACGCTGTGTAAGGATCATTGTAAATATTACTGAGTTGCAGACCATACTTCAAAAAATTAAATATTCTAACGTTAACTTCCATGTATATTTTACAAATTTCCGACTTCGATAAAAAGCATTTATACAGCCCCCGATTCAGAACAAAGTTATCGACCGATTCGGTTATTATACTTTTATTTTTGATTATTTTTTTAGTAGGGTACTTAGTTATTAAGGGCCTTTGGCTTTCACATATAAAAATATTGATTCATACCGATATGTGGATCATTTACTATAAATAAAACAAATTTACCGAATTACCGAAAAATTACCGAAAATTATGTGTTTTGTGATAAAAGAGATAAATATTGATTTATCAGTAACGAAATTTGATTCGATAATTCCATGTAAGTAAATAGCGAGGATTACCACACGATTGCGAATATGCTACAATCTTTGATTTACTTCGAAAATTTTATAGTACTTTTCAAGTGTCTTACTGAAGCTGGTGTAATGATGGAAGAAAAGAAGGTTTAAATAACACAAGGTTTGTATTAGAAGAAGAAAAAATAGATTTCAAACACAGGTTTACATTAAAATCTTAGAAATCGAATCATTAAAATCTCAGTTCAAAGGATTTACAGCACTGATCATTCTAGAATAACATTACAATTACAAAAAATGTAATCAGAATCTCAATCCCTGACATCATAGATTCATCAGAACTTTCATTATGCTCTTGTTCATTTTCACTTTTCCCACTGCTATCACCCATGTGAATAATCATTTCATCGGAAAAACTATCGATTCTAGGGTCAAATTTTCTTTAATCATCTTCGCATTTAACAGCATGATCACAAACTTTTTTCCATTCGTCTGGTCCTTTAATATTGTTTTTTTCTACTAAAGAATCTTTAACTGACGTGACAGTCATTGCAATATTTTTTTTGGCTACGTGTTGCTTTATTTGGGCCATATATTTTTAATGGGGTTAAAATCGGGATGTTATGGTGGCAATCGTATAATTTTATGCCCATGTTCCTCCATTATATGGTCAATGGCAAATTCTGTGTATTTTTCTTTGTCTTTTTATAATTTCATACAAATCGGGTTCCAGTTTCTTTGGGTCATGCGGAATGTTGTGTTGTTGTAACCAAGCTATCATTTGTGGTTTAGGTGTGTTTGAGTTTGGTGATTTCACAGACAGCTAATTATTATATGGGGCGTTGTCAATTACCAACACACTAATAAGAGGCAAGTTGGGAATCAATTGATTGCGTAGCCAAGTTTGATAACGTTCCGCGTTTATTTCTTTATGATAGTCACCTTCTGAGTCGACACATTTATGTAACATTTTCATTGCCTACGTGAACAATAATTATTCGCTTTCCTTTGGAAATGGGTTGTTTGATACCTTTTTTGCTGCTATCTTGCCAAGTTTTACCCTTAGTATGTGTTGTATGCACGTATGACTCGTCCATAAACACTATGTTTCTACCAGAATTCCTCAGCTGTTGTATTTCTCTGAGATATTTGCTCCTTTTTAAACGTATATCATGCTTTTCCTATAAACGTTTATCAATTTTCAGAAACCTAAACCCCATTTCTTTCAAGATCAGCCTTAAAGTCACTGCACAGCCTTTGAAATTAATAGCTTCGATCAACTTTTTTCTCAAAATATTTACAGTTGGGAGTTCTTTGAGCGTCAACTGAAAATTGTATATCATATTACAAAAACACAGTAGTCGAAATCATCAAGTCCCAGCCGAAATCTACTTTTAGGTTTTTCTTTTTTCGGTGTGGAAAATTTCATTGATTGATTCTGTTTATTTTCGTTTAAGATATTACTCAAAGTTCGTCGTGAAATTCCTGTAGCTTTTGTAACACGGTCCTGATTTTTTTTCAAATAACCATCATGGTCAAGAACTAAAAAGGGAACATAGGCTTAAAGTATTTTGCAAACTTGCCGTTACATTTGTCAAATGTGAGAACCCATATAATTTTCATTTTAATTTAGCTTATGTAAAAAACAGAACAAGAACATGTTGCTTACTATCCACACGTCAACACAAACGGTGTGTTGAATGACGCTTATGATTTAAATTCTTTCACCAGTGCCACCAACGCATTTGGTGCGTTTACCATTCTTAGATGGGTTTTTTGTATTTAGGAGGTTTTTAATTAAAAAACACACTTAAGTATTTTCTAATTGTAATCAATAAAAATATTAAGTGAGCTTGTGAGGTACCCAAATATCGAGCTTTTTTGTGTACCCAGTTTTTTTCAAATGCGCCAAACCTGTTTTGTGGTCAATTCCCAGTTCTTCAGCTACGGCGTAACTACTGATATGCCGATCTTGTTCCACTTTTTCAAAAATGGCATCCATTTTATTCGTAATAGGGCGACTAGAGCGACGTGCATCTTTGACATCAAAATTTCCGGATTGAAAACGCTTAAACCCAATTTGTGCTACTCTCACAGGCACACTAGGTCCATAAACATCGCACATTTTTGTTCCGGCTTGCGTTGCACCTTTTTTGTAGTAAAATTTTAAAATGTATCGAATTTCTTCATTAGATTCACTCATCTTGACAGTAACAAAAACAAATAAAAATCACACATTTCTTAATTTGAATTTGGAATTATCTTCTTTAAAATTTAAACTTTTAATGATACCAAAACCAGTCAGATACAAATAGTATAGCCAAAGAGATTTTATTACAAGTTCATACATACTATAAGCGAAAAGACTTTTTCCCCAACCTAATATAATGTAGATACAATTATTGTCATTGTTGGAGTCGTCATATTCCACCAACACGCTTCCGAACGCCGCACGCACGGACGCACATGCTCCATGTGACAATTTAGTAGACTGGTGATGATAAAATTAAAACATTCCGCCTGCTTGAATTTTGGTTATATTGCGCTATCTGTGTACCAAATTTCATATAAATTGGTTTAATAATGTAGACGTGATTGATTAGCAACGTCCATCCAAGCTTTTACATTTATAATGTAATGGGAAAAGGTGGTAATTTTAAATTGAAAAACATCTTGATTTTTTCGCATCAAATTTCGTTCGCTGATTTTGCAGTTATGTCTTCCGTCCATAGGTAAGATTTTACATCGTTCTTGTCAAGAGTGCTATGAGATGATCCTGTAACTATCGTGAAGTTGTAGAGATACAATTGCCTTGAGTAATATGTGTTTTCGATCTCCACCTCTCCGCTCATGAGCCATTACACCAGTTTCTTGATGTCTCTTCAGTATGCCCCTCAAACGAGTTGGATTAATACGTAGTAGGTCCATAAATGCTTGCTTACAAACATTGAGCAATTTAGCCGATTTGTATTTTCGGAAATAATACTGCACTGACATACGTTTCGTGGGTCTGCTGCGATTTCTGGGCCGTTTTCTTTGACTTTCTAGTGTTGTACAATGCTTTAGGATGAAGTTGTCTTGGTATACTTTGTTATTGGTGTTGTAAAAGTTTTCATGAAAATGAAAAACGTCATTGGAGTTTAAATTCTGACACTGATATTTTTGTTTTCTAGTGTGATTACATGTTTTTGTTCTTGGAAGACCAGGTGCTGAATAACTGGAAAGAAGAAGAAGAATATCATGAATTTAACGAGAAATAAAAACAATACTATACAAACATAAGTGTAATAAAAACATTCAATCTTAACCGACTTTTAAATGCCCGATATAAAGTCCATATCTTTTGAACTCATAAAACGATTTTAATAAAATTTGCACTGTTCCCTAAGTTGGATTTATTGTAATTAAATAAAAAGAACGGCCGTACTCCAACTAATAATTTCAACATATCTATAAAATTTTGTATATTTGTTTGGAAACCCTGACAGATTATCACGTGTGAATTTTATGCAGTTCCAATAATGTTACATACTTATACATAATACATACGCGTCGAATTGATAAACGCCGTTTTCAAGTCGGTTAAAAATATACGCTCTCAGCTAACTTATTTTTTAACTTACTTATTCATTTAACCGATGACGCTCGCGAAACAACTGACAGCCATCTTGAATGAACGCTAAGCTGTGATTGGTCCAATGTGACTTAATGCAATTTGATTTAACATCGTTGGTGGACTTAGAGCAGTTTGAAAAAATAGGCCATTTTTGTAACCGTTTGAAAAACGACCAGGACTTGGTTCATTTTGAATAGATACAGGAAGTCACAATTTTCAAAGCTTTTAAGACGTTTTAAAAAAACGCTAACGCCCAAAAGTGGACTTGGTGCGTTTTGAAATCTAACGACTTTAAAGTCCTGACCTTGCACCTTCAGATATTGTAGTGTTTCATTATCGTATTAGTCTTAGAAGAATACGCAATTATTTTTTTACTTTTTGTGTTTTGTTTTGGAAGCTTTTTTTTGAAGTTGGTTTTTTTCTTGTTAATTTTTTTTAATTAGGGTAAGTACTTATTAAAAAATAAAACATAAATCCTACTTTTTGTCTTATGTAGACAGTTTTTTATGTCTCCTGTACAAATAGTGAAAATGATATGGGCTGTGTTGTTTGCTAAAAGGGATAATATTATGTATTTTAAGGGACAATATTACGTATGTAGGTACCATGCATCACACTGACGTAATGCATTACTCATTTATTGCACTTATAAGTAAATTTTTAATAAGGGACCAGAGTTATAATATGATTAGTTTTGAAAAAAAACTATTTTAACAATCTTATCTATGACTTTGAGACTTGTTGAAGGTGAAACTGGGTAATAAATAGATTATTGATGTAATTAATTATTATTATAATTTATTTTAGATAAACTAATTTCTAGACACAAAAGCATACATTTATCTGTCTTCAAATTTCACTTTGAGTCAAATAAATAGTGAGTTCCAGCACCTGGATACTGTTTTGCGATCACAGGCCTTCCCATTTTATAATCTTCCAGATAATAGTAAAGTGCAAGTGATCCTCCCACTACACCTAAGAACCAGGTCCACTGACGGGTAAGTGTAAAACGTGGCCTCATGGCAGGGTCATAGCGATCTTCACCAAATATTTCAGCTCTCGCATGGAACTACAACACAAAAATAATGATAATACCAGTTTTTTTCTGCAAGATGTTAGTTTTGTTATTTTGTTTACATATAATTTTGTTAAAGTTCAATCATTTACATAATGTGAGTTACTACTTACAGGTTCATTAAAATTCCTTTTAAATTCAGGATTGTCATAAGGATAGTGAGAATCCTTGGAATCCGCACCGATGTCGGGAAGCTTAGGATAATCGCCGTACCCCATGTCTTCTGGATACGGTTGATATTCCTCCACCGTCAACCCATATCGTTTAGCAGCAGCAGCACGTTCTTGCGGAGTTTTAGGATATGGGCCAGGTTTATATTGGTAATTCCAGTCTGAAAATACAATTAAACGTGACGTAACAAATGTGGCCGTAATAATTTTACAGGTATTTGAAAAACAGCTTACGGTTTCTTGTAGCATTACAGATTACGCCAATTGTCTTTCGGACATTGTTGGGGTTGGCGAAAATCGCCTTTTTTATAAGCATTGATGCCATTTTAGAAAAAAGCAAGGCAAAAATATGTAAAGAGGACCATCACCAACCAAACCAATATTTTTGGATGTCACAGTTGAGTTGACTGACGTTGACACTGACAGTTAAGTTTTTTTTTCTTTTGGCTTCGCACGGGCACGGCACGGGTGGCTCGGGCACGACGAGGTGATGGGCGATTCTTTTAGGATTTTCAGGTGAGGGAATAGGTACTATCGAGGTCTCTCGCGCCTTACCACTTTGTAGAAATGTTTCTGTGAGCGCATCGCACCGGGCATTAGCTCTACCTGCCCCTGATTGGTTAGGTACGTACTTTTACTACGTTTAACTATAACCAATTATATTCCTGCAAATTGTCGGTGTCACGGGGAATTGTTTTTTTATGTATGCATAATTTATGTAAACTATGAACCGTATTTCCATTGGATAAGATTTAATTTTTCCGTGACGCAGACAACTGACACAGTGATCATCTCATTGAAATGATTTTAGAGACAATAGTTGTTTACAAACAAACATGTTTTTTGGAACCGTCCTTGGGTCAGTCGGTCATTTCTTCCTACTAACTCATATGCGACGTTGCTAAACCGTGATCGATGCGCCGCTTGACCCGAAACATAAATGGATGGAGGGCGTGGCCTTAAGTGAGCGGCAACACTGTATGTGCAAACAATTTCAGCCCATTTAAGTACTGGTGAGGCGCGAGAGACCTCGATAGTACGGATTTGTTAATAAAATTAAAGGTAGGGAAACGGTTTGAAAGGAAAACATTTTGGGACTAGGACGAACTTTAAAAAGGAGGATGATATAGGTATGTAGGAATGCTATAGGTAATTAATTATTATAATAAAAATCATTTCATATTTTGATTTTGTTCAAATTTATAAACATAGATATATAGGCACTCCCTCAGAATAGACGAAGGATCCCTCCCTGCCTATATCAGAGTCATCATCGGGATTCACGGCGCCGAGGGATGGCTGAGTATAGGACATGTAGCTGGTAGATGGGCGTGGATTGTCGGGTTAGGAAGAAAACCTGAAAACACAATCACACAACAGACACACCACGAAATACTACTAAGTTTATATTGTATTATAAGGCTTAACAGCTACTTATTGTCTTATCTAAATGAACACCTATCAATCCACGGAATGCGTAACTTTTTCATCTCAGGATTCAATTCGATTCTTCCGTGTTCTCGACCTCCATGATGTCTCGCTAGCTTTCCCTGTTTTTACAGAGCGGACCGCGTTCCGAATCTATCCGAATTCCGATTCGGAGGGAAGTCTCATGAAGGTAGACCACAAAAGGATGAAGGTGTTGATTAAATACAATAAATCACTTTTTTAATTGTTTATGCTATGGCAGTTCCACTGAACTGAATTACCTGCCATAAACAAAATCGTCGTTAAGTCTGAGTATTCCTATTATGTTGGGCAACGTTACAGTTAGGAATTTCACTATTAAGAGACAAGGTGTTAATTTAAGTTACAATAAGTTCTTTTACAGACATGTTAGTTAAAGGGTTTCTTTAAATCGCTGTTAATAAGTGCACTGCCATTTTGAGGAGAAGGTCTATCATAGTCTTTAGTCAATAAATCATGTGCTACTCGGTCATATCCTTTTCCTACATGAGGAGGACTTTTTGGTTTAGCAAATTTAGTTTTTTTATTAGAGGTGGTTTCAGGAAAACTTTTCTTCAAATAAGTATTTTGGTTTAAATTTTTGGAAGTAACAGGGGTTGAGATTAAAGTGTCTGCATATGATTTTGTCACTGCAGGGTGCAACTTTAGTGCCTCTGCATAAGATATACACATTTTAGCCATTGACTCTATGATTTACTTTTGTCTTGAAACTCAGGACATTTTTTACTGTTGGCAAAATGAGAACCTTTGCATAAACAACATTCTGCATCATCACTATCAATAGAACAACTATGGTTTTGACCACATTTGAAGCACCTAAGATCTATCTACAAATCTACAGGTATAGAGTTTTAGCATATGAACACACACTCAGGTAATACTTGACCATCAAAAGTTATCACAACAGTTTCAATTAGAACATACTCTGCTTTTCCGTTTACAATATTCTTTTTGTTAAACCTTCTTGCCTTAAGGAATTTTCCAGAGTTGCTAGGCACCTGAACATTATTTATTATATCTTCTTCTGACCAGTCAGTAATAACACCTCTAATAACTCTCATTCTTATCACATTGAAAATGGGAATAAAAGCCCTATATTTGTTACTTTTCAAAAAAGTACTATAAATGAATGTATTGGCATGCTTAAAATCAGTAAATGACAAAGAAATCCTGGATATTTTTTCACACTTTCATCAATAATGTTTTTAAAGTTATGTTTCTTGAGAAAAAAACCGAATGAAATCGAATGTATACTAAAATTCTCATTTGGTTCGGATTGTTCACGTTGAACATGAACTACTTGGTGATATATCTAAGGGTTTATCAACAAAACTCTGACAACAGTAGGTAGCGGTTGTGATTGTGGGTCATGCTGTTGCACATCCGTCATCATACTAGTGGTTAACATTAAATTTGTCTGAGGTTCTTAAGAAGGTTCTAAGACTCAGACATGTCGTAGGGGAAATATCATGCTTACTCCTTTTCTTATCGCAATGATTGCAAACTTTACGTGCAGATGTTTTTTTTACGTTTTTTAGCCAAAATAACACCGATCATATCAGTCAGTATCGGCACTATCGGCATCGATAAGAGATCCTTCAGTATCCAATTCTGACCAGTTACTCCAGATAGTGCTTCATTTTTGACGGGGCGGTTGTATGCATAGAGAACATTAAACTTCGTCCCTACATCCTTTTCATAT
Source organism: Udea olivalis (assembly GCA_947369235.1). Lineage (NCBI taxonomy): Eukaryota > Metazoa > Arthropoda > Insecta > Lepidoptera > Crambidae > Udea > Udea olivalis. The sequence continues at coordinate 7,228,970 of OX376342.1, forward strand.
TTACCAATTAGTCCACTCCTAATTAAATGTACTAGGCATCGAACACACATAAGAGCTAAAAATACTAAAAAAATAAAAAGTACTGTAACTACTACGCTTCTGTCGACAGGGGGCGCGTCCGCGCATCCCCACTCCAACTGTCAAATCGTCATTCGCTTCAAGTGTTCGGACATCGTAATATTTCGTCGGTACTTGTGTTAAGTTTAAAATAGTGTGAAGTGATATTCCACGTTTTAACATGGCTGAACATAAACGGAAAAGTAAGGATCCCAAAAGAATACGTAAGAAAATACGTCGTTTGGAACGTCGTTTGGAATCTTGTTGCAGGGACTATTCTAGTAAGTAATAGACACTAAGGTTTACACATTAACAATAATTTTTTGTTATTAAGGAATGCGAGAATACAGTCATGATATCATTTCAATGACAATATATTGACGTGACAACGTCTTAAATTAGGTTGCGGCTGGGAGTCACTTATGAAAAAGTGTAACGCTCGGTAACGTTACGATGAGTCACCGAACGAGAGAGAGGCCCGCCGAATGCCTTGCGTCTCTCTCCCACTCAACTATGATCGGTCTGCCGCAATTCTTATTTTCATTCAATTCCTTGTTCCTATTGTGCAATTTAATTATATTCATATCAATAAATATTCTACCGAGAAAAAGACGTTGTCACGTAAAATCTTCGCCCGTAAAACCGACTTTACAGGCAACCATTTTTTTTTTTTCATAAGATGTAAAATCATCGTAAATATTTTTTTTGAACTACCCACTATTTGATGATTTTTTTTCTGATACTGATAATTACTTCGTACAATAACTTAGTAAAGATTTTAGGATATTGACGATTCTGTTTACCTACCCGTATGATTAATTCTATCTGTAGACAAAGGTTATAGTGATTAAAGTTCTACTTTTTCCCGAAGTAAAAAGTTATAGGGAATAGGGTGATAAATTCGAGGTGATTTTTATATCCGACTGCGACCGATAATGATTTTGTTTTACAAGTATGTATGTATACAATAAATAAATGCCTTTTGAGTCAATTAAATTCTATCAGTTTATTGCACTCCTTATGATGCGATTACGACCAGCCTGCCTATTGTCGTTCTCTAACGAAGGACCTCGATGCGATTGAGATCCCTTTTAGAAATATTTTATTTATTTATTTAATCTTTAATGCACAAAATAGTACAAAAGGCGGACTTAATGCTAAAAGCATTCTCTACCAGTCAACCATTGGGCGGGACAGAATTGTTGTTGGCGGTGCTAGTATCTGGGTTTGAGCAGAAAAGAAAAGAAACAAAGATATTAAAATAGACAATAAATAACCTTTAACTTACTAAAAATACCTAATACCTATGTCAATAATAATACAACCAACAATAATATATATATTTATATATATAAATACACATACCAAATAATATATACATATATATAAATAACATACTCACTTTTCCTTATGAAATGAAGATGATGGAGGGGAATCTGTAGGAATTACGTAGAATTTCTCAGATGCTCACGGGCTGATTTTTTGAAAGTGGCTTTAGTTTGTGACAATTTTATAGCGTCAGGCAGCTTATTCCACAGTCCGATGGCTGTAAGAGTAAAGGAATGGCCCACGTGGCCGGCCCTATGCGCGGGAATTTCCAGTTTGAACATATTACAGGGGCGCTGTCTGCGGGAACTAGTTTCACCCTTCAACATTGTAACGTTCTGAGCTACAGAAGGTAGGTCGGAGGTAGGTGGGTCAATCAAACTAGTCGTTTATAGTACTAATTGATATTTAATGTCTGTTTCCTCCTAGAACTGGATGGCTGGCCGAATAAGAGGGTACACTGGCCTGACGCGGACGTAACGCAGTATAGCTGGTGGCTGTAGCGACGGCTCCGTGGACGGTTCCTTCGAGGGCTATGATTGGCACCGGCACATTAGGCGCCGAGGGTCCACCGACTTAGCTGGTTGGTAGGGCGAGGGTAGTTTTGATCCTGGAAGCCCAAGGGATAGGCATTAGCACAGTGCCTTAAATCAGCTGACTGCTTTGGTCGAGGACCGGTCACCTCAATATTACAGTCAGTAAATCTAGCATTACAAGCAGCTCAAGCGGTCAATTATTTATTATTACTAAGAACAGTTACAACTAAAAAGCGTTTAGATTTGTGGAAACTTACCCCAGCGGGATCGAACTAGCACTTGTTAAAATTATTTATTTCTAGAAGGCAGGCTGGCACAATGATCTGTGAATATTGAGCAACGAGATTTGCGTACAGCAGTTTAAAATGGTGTGTCGCTTAAGAGAACCAAGTGGCCCACACAAGCACACACTTCCCCCCACCGAACATACGGTGTACCGTTAGTTAGTAGGGATCCGCACTTACGCTCCGAGCTTGCTACGCTGATAATAGAACCTTTCGCGTTCAATGATAATGTGTGGTTCCGTAGCATGTTTATTATGCCAACAGACAATATGTTCTTTGTATAAGTTAGGTATTAATTGTTAATAAATTAGTAAGCATAGATCTAGTGTTAAGTAATGGATTAGGTATTAGTAAATTAGAATATGTTATGTAAATACGCTTTCTTTGTAAATAAATAGTTTAAGTAGTTTTCATAAATTGTTTATTTTAACACTTTCAGCGGGGCAACGTTTCTTTACGTCATTTTGTGAGAGCATGAAGTGGCTCAACGTACAGTCACGTCGACCAAAGGTATGCATTTATTCGCAGAACGTTCTTCTACGTCCGTCGCCTATACCAAATTCTATTAGCTACGTCACTGCGCCGTATCAGTGTGATTTTCCAAGTTTCTAGCGCCGCACCACATACATTTTCACCCTATTTTATACAAAGGTACTACTACTACACATGCATTTACACTTACGTAACAGTCACAAAACCTCAAGACACGTCGCCTCGTGTATTGCATGACGTATTTAGTCACCTCAGTAAGCCGCAAGCGGGAAGGGCACGCGCGCTGTTTTGGTCTGTCGCCTCACACTCTGTGACTTCTAACGTATACAGACGCTCGTGTCATAATACAAACCCTCCTATTTTGTATTATATACAGAACGTCTGTAAACGTCGATTAAATATGTATGGATTAAGAGTGTGACATATCACGTCAATATATGAGTCAGGCCGCTCCGCTGAAAGTGTTAACGTGCATCTAGTGTGCAACGTTACAACATAAATCTGCACCTAAGGTACTCCGGAGCATTTGGGTCTCTGAGGATACTAAAAAGAGAGCACAGTGTTCTTAGTTCTCTGCGTTTGCAGCCATTTTAGTTGGCTACGATACGGAGATATATGGTCGTGCTTTCGTACTCCAAAAATGAACCGCAGACACCCGTTGAGGAGACGGTCTAATTTGTTCAGTGAGCCTTGAGATAAATTTGAGCAACAGACGTCTGCATAGTCGATTATTGGTAAAACCAGCGCTTGAACCAGAAGCACTTGTAACGTTGCACCATAGGTGCACCTTATACAGGGTGGCCCAAAAAGTGACACTAAAAATTTTTTTTTGGATTCCTGACATCTAGGGGTACTTGGAAATACCCCATGTATGTTCCGCGATTATTAGTAGTTTTCGAGTTCTGATTTTTTCTTTTAATTTTGAGAATTTTAGACTTTACCTACTTGAATATTTTTTTTCTCGGAAATTATGCATCTTTTTTTTAATTTTTTTTTTGTAGCATAGTCTTCATGTCTTGCACTTTCACACATAAAATACCGAGCTTCCTGCCATTAATGTAAGTTACAAAACTATCGATCGAAACTAAAAAATTAAGGTGAAAGCGAGTCACAGTTAAATTTTCAACTTAAAATAAAAAATAAAAAAAGAAGTTCCATGACTTCTAAGTAATTTTAAAAACTTCGCAAGACCCTAAGCTTCAATTATAATAAAAAATAAGTGGTGCTCAATAGGCCTTTTTTAGCAGAAATCTGCCTTCAAATGTACAAAGGTGGAATTTTCTAAGTTTTTCTATTGGCTATTTTGTCAACCGCAAGATTATTCTGACCAAAATAACATTACAATGATACCGTCTATTGAATAAATAATTAAAACAATATTTTTATTATGTTATTACACAGTGGTAACATCGACTTTGTTAATAGTTATTTTGGTTATTTCAAGGATCAATAATTATGTCAGGAATCCAAAAAAAAATTTTTAGTGTCACCTTTTGGGCCACCCTGTATAATTAGGTTAAATTAGTAATAAATTAAGTTATAGGTACTTCTATTTTAATATATTTATGTCCAAGTTATTTTAAACAAAATCTAACAATAAAACTTTTATTAAAATAAGCATTCTTAATAATACGGACCGCGCATTATGAGTAACGATTAAAGTTTTAGAATTTTAGATCGTAGTAGCTAGCTCATCGCGGATCCCTTCTAACAGTCGGTGGGCGGAGCCCCGGAGGCTTCCGAACCTGCGCTCGCGCGTCTTCGTTTTTCCCCATCGAAACTAACCGTCGAGCGTAAACCTCGTCCGTTTGATTTCTATTTCTCCTATTGTTCTTATATTTACGCGAACAATCTACACAGTACCTTTTATAATACTTAACATTTAAGTGCTACGTTAATCCCGCTGAGGTGAGTTTCTACCATTCTTATTATTGTAACTGTTCTGTAGTGCTAGTGATTTAGTCTGCTTTGAGCTGCTTAGTTAGAACGGTAAGGTTTTGGTTCTTGACCGAAAGTGACCTATCAGCTATGTGCTGCACCTCTAATGCCTGTCTATATGCTGGGCTTCCAGGATCACAGCTACTACCTTGACCCGGCTGACGCTTGGGCTAGGAAGAATCCCTGCCTACCCGCAGCTGCGTTCAGACAGTGACTGAAGACCCTCACTTCCTTCGTGTGGAGCAGCTCGTCCCAGAAGACCCTCGTCAGGCCAGTGTTCTAAATGTAATATCTCACCAGTGCTTGCGGAAACAGACGGTGTATTACACGCTAGTATTAGTACACAAGTGGTTTCATTGAACCCCACCCTGAATTTATTTGTTATTTTTATTTGTTATCTAGTATGACTGACAGGGTATGCAAATAATGTCATAGTACTTATACGTAAATAGTACGTTAAGCGCCTTAGTGTTTTTATAGTATAGGGTTCTTAATATTTATAGATTTTATTTATTTTCATATTGTTTTATATTATATTTATATATTTTATTATTATGGATCCATCATTTAATTTAAATTCTAGCTTCGTCTCCTGTTCTTCCAATGAAGAATATTTGAGTGCGACCAGTGCAAGTGATGGTTCTTTTGATTCATTATCACTTCACAATCAGCTCTCTGTCGCATTTCACGACCATAAATCTGATTTAAATATTGTCCACATTAATGCTCAAAGCGTAATCAGTCACTATACTGATCTCCTCTCTTCATTCAGTGACCAATGCATTGATGCAATTCTGGTATCAGAAACTTTTCTCAAACCTTCTCTGCCATCTACTATGTGTGGCATACCATCTTATCACCTCATTCGGAATGATCGCATTGGCAAAGGCGGTGGAGGAGTAGCGATTTATTTAAGAGCTGGTATTCCCTACAAAATTATTAGCAAGTCCCCTTCTGATTATTCTAGATCGGCTGAACATCTTTTTTTGGAAATTACCATTTACCACAACAAAGTGCTTCTCGGAGTGCTGTACAGCCCGTCACGCGAAATTGACTACTTTATGTCCTTTGAACAACTTCTTCTTTGTTTCTGTCCAGAATATGATCATACTTTACTCCTTGGTGATTTCAACACTTGTCTTATTAAGAAAGACCTTCGTGCCAATAAACTTACTAGTATGTTAACCTCATTAAACTTACACATCTTGCCCCTTTCTACTACTCATCATGCTCCTCATTGTATTCCTTCTCTTCTTGACCTTATGATTGTCTCTAATACCTCTAAAGTCTCTACACATGGGCAACTTGATGCTCCTATTTCCTATCATGACCTTGTTTTTCTTTCTTACCGATTACGTACTCCTAAGCCTAAACCTAAATATGTCTTCCTTCGCAGTTTTAAAAATGTGGATTCTGAGGCACTTCAGGCTGACGCTGCTGGAGCTGATTGGTCGCGTGTGGAACAATTTACTTTGATTGACGAAAAGGTAGCTGCTTTTAATCAATTGGTCATTGACACTTTTGATAGGCATGCTCCTGTTCGACGTGTCAAGGTGAAACATCTACCTGCCCCTTGGCTGACCCCTGATATTAGGCAGACTATGCTGTTGCGTGATAAAGCTAAACGTAAATATAGCAAATTTCAGACTGAGCTTAATTCCTATCGATACAAAAAGTTGCGGAATCGTTGCAATAGGATGTGTAGGGACGCAAAAAGGCGCCACATTCACTCTACTGTTCAGGATTCCAACCCTGCTAACGTGTGGAAGTTTTTAAGATCGCTGGGTATTGGTAAGTCTACTGAATCTTCTCCTATCTTAACTGATCTTCAATCGTTAAATTCTTATTTTACTGTGCCCCCCGTTTGTTTAGATGCACATTTAAAATCAATTACTCTTGAACAGCTTCGTAGCTTCCCTAGACCTGTTTGCGATCCTTTAGTTTTCAATTCTATTGCAATGTGTGATGTTAAAAAGGCTATCCTTTCTATTTCCTCCAATGCGGTGGGTGATGATGCTATCTGTCTTAAGATGGTCAAGCTAATCCTTGATATCGTTCTTCCTGTCATTACTCACAAACTAAACTTTTGAATTAATTTGAATATATATATATATATATATATATATATGTGTATATGTGTACAAACAAACACACACATACACCACACACTACACACACACACACACACACACACACGTTATAGTCATATTGTAGTTAGATAAGTTTTGATTAAGTCAAAAATAAAAATGTCGAGGAATCACTGACACTGATAATACAGTTTTTACTAGTCTCAATGTCAGGGATTCAACCTCCTAATGCAAATGTATATCTAACCCGGCTTACACCGTATATCAGCTGACCTTGTAAACTAACATTTTTGGGTTATGAATAAATGATTATTATTATTATGTTAAAAAGGCTATCCTTTCTATTTCCTCCAATGCGGTGGGTGATGATGCTATCTGTCTTAAGATGGTCAAGCTAATCCTTGATATCGTTCTTCCTGTCATTACTCACATCCTAAACTTTTCCATTTCTTCTAATGTCTTTCCTACAGCCTGGAAGAAAGCCATAGTTATCCCTTTGCCAAAAACATTAAATCCTAACACTCCTTCTCAATATCGTCCCATTTCCATCCTGCCTGTTCTTTCCAAAGCCCTAGAAAGCATTATTCATGGCCAACTGACTGCGTTTCTGAACCGTAACAATCTCTTGAATCCTTTCCAATCTGGTTTTCGTTCTGGACACAGTACTGTTACTGCACTGCTGAAAGTTACTGACGACATAAGATATGCTATGGAGCATAAGCATCTCACGCTTTTAACTCTGTTGGATTTCAGCAGTGCATTCAACTCGGTTGACTTTGACGTGCTCCTAGGCATCCTACAGTCGCATAACATATCTCCTCATGCAATAGAATGGTTCAATTCGTATCTGAGAGGCCGCCTTCAGTGCGTTCGCGCTAACGATGTTTCATCGAACTGGTGTGAGCTTACTGCTGGTGTTCCTCAGGGTGGCGTCCTTTCTCCCTTGCTCTTTTCGATCTTTATCAATGCAATCACTTCAGTTTTGTCTGCTAACTACCACCTTTATGCTGACGATCTGCAACTTTACGTTCACTTCAAACTTGATGATATTGATTCAGCAATAGTGGAAATGAATCAAAATCTAGAACGCATTAGTGGGTGGGCTGAATCGTATGGTCTGCTCGTGAATCCGCAGAAATCTCAAGCCATTATCATCGGTAGTAGGTCTATGTACAATAGGGTTGGCGCATTGACTTTGTCACCGCTGGTGTATAACGGAACGACCATAGACTATGCTGTTTCGGTCAAGAACTTGGGTGTCTACCTTGACTGTAACCTTGCGTGGGACTATCATGTTCGCCCGAAAAGTTTTTGCAGCCTTCTACTCCCTGAAGCGTCTCCAGAATTTTCTGCCCATTCACACTAAAATCACTCTAGCTCAGACACTTATGCTTCCGATTATTGATTACGCGGATAGTTGCTATCCTGACGCTACTGAGCAACTCCTCGATAAGCTAGAACGTATTCAAAATGTCTGTATTCGCTTCATATTTGGCCTTCGTAAGTATGATCATGTTTCTGAGTACAGAAAGCAGTTGAAATGGCTGCCTATTCGTTTGCGGCGTGATTATCACATGATGGTTCTTGTTTACAACATCCTCTTCAACCCTTCTTCGCCACGCTATCTCTGTGAGCGCTTCTCCTATCTTTCATCGTCCGGCAGAACTCATCGTTCAGCCTATAATTTACAGCTGACTGCCCCTATCTGTAGAACGAGCATGTATGGTGACTCTTTTACTGTTCAGGCTGTGAAACTGTGGAACAAGCTGCCAGTTTCTATTCGAGAGTGTCGCACTGTGGGTTCCTTCAAAAGATTGTTAAAATAACATCTTTTAAAAAATGTTTGAATTGTGTTGGATCATAATAATAATAATTATTATTTTATTTATTTTTAAATATGTATAATTATTTTAGTTAGGTACTTATATATTTTATATTTGTAATAATATATGTCTATTTGTAAGTAAGCTGGTCTATTTATAGAAATGTTGATCTTTAAAATTATGTACACAGTTTTGTCTATCCATCACTATTTGTTTTATGCTTTTCCTTGCATCATGGTCTGCTGGAAGGAATCTCTCTTTAGAGATAAGCTCACCTGTACTTTAGCTATCCTTATTTTTCTATGTAAAAAACTGTAATTTGTGTACAAACTAATAAATAAATAATAATAAATCTAAATCCAAATTCCCCACCGTTTTTAAAATTAGAGAATGAAAAACTGAGATGTAGTAACAAGGGTCTCGTAATTATTATTGCATGGATCCCTAGCCATAGTGGTATTCCAGGAAACGAGACAGCTGATTCATGCGCGAAAAATCCATAGCTTCGGGTTCTCTAGAACACTATAAATTATTTTCTCATGACCTGCCTAGTCTAGCACGTTCCCACCTTCTTTTATCATGGCGCACTGATTGGCTAAATTCCCGTAGATTATCAGGCAAATTTTACTTCAACATCCAAAAGGAAATTCCCTCTCGCCATGGTTTTTCAATCACCTCAACCTTCCCAAAAATGTCGTCTCTGTCATTTGTCGTCTCCGTTTTGGCCACGTTTGCACACCTGTGCACCTAAACAAAATTAGAATAAAAGACAGTTCTCTTTGCGAGTGTGGCTTGGATGAAGGTACTTCCGACCACATATTTTTTAACTTCCCTAATATAGGATCATCATTATATGACTACTTGCCTGAATACATCCCCCGCCCATGTAACCTTAATTCCCTACTTAATTTGGTCAACACCCCTTTTTTAGTAACCCTAGCAAAATTCATCCAAAAAACCAAAATTAATTTGTAACCCAAGTACCTACTATGTAGGTATTTATTAATATTTAAATTGATACTTAGCTTCAATCTCTTATTTGTCTCTGAAATCGCAGTGCTTACCCTTTTATCCCCCCTCTGTAATCCTTTTGTCTTCTATTAATGTTTTTTATGTATCACCCGTTTATTCTATATATTGTGATTGTATTGTTCCTCGTGATGTTCTGTGTTGTCTTATGTGTGTCTCCATTGTTCTAGATGAATTCGCTTAGCCCGTGCTTAGCCCTAGAATCTGCATACGGTATACATGCATAATCCCCTTACCGTGTAAAGGCTACTCACGTGACATTGGCGGAATTGTGGTTAAAAAAAACCCAGAGAACGCCACATAACAAAAGAAGAAGAAGAAAATTTTAGAGGGTAACAAAAGTATGAAACTTATAAACATCACCTTTGACCTTACATACCTATTTAAAGTGGCCGGAAAAATCGGAAATGTAAACAACACAGCAATTATATATCTACTTTCTCGTGGATCGCTTGACTTTATGGGGCGCCCCGACCATAGCTGCCTTTAGCAGGCACGGCTTCGTCTTTGCTGCCAGTAATTGGGGAGAGGAGCCGGCGGCCGGCACGCTCGGGGCAGCCTGCGATTCGTCCGATGTTCCACCTTGGAGAGCCATTTGCTCATCAAGCTCAGCAGTCGTTGAAACTCGGTGACGCACTCCGTCTGGAAGCTTGACATTGATGTTCCCATCAAGAGTCCAAACATTACGCATGCCAAAATGCTTGCGAGCCGCTGCAAACAGAACTTGCCGGTGCTTAGTCAAGAACTCACTCAGCACTATAGATGATCCCTTGAGCAAAGCCTTATTCTTCCATACAGCTGATCTCTGAGTAACCTCTGCGAACTTTACAAGGACAGACCTTGTTTGACCTTCTCTGAATGAACCCAGTCTGAAGCAAGATTTGAGACTTGCGGAGTCGATGTCCCGCATCTGAAGTCTTCCCTGTAGGAGATCAAGGACGGTGCCTGTGATATTTTCACCAGTTGACTCTGGAAAGCCACCAAAGACAAGAAACTTCCTCCTGTGTCGCATCTCTGTCGTGTTAATGGATTGAGCGACTTCAGCAATCTGTTGCCGTAGTAAACTTATGACAAACCAAACAGAACTTTTAAAGGCTTGAAATTCCTTACCCAACTGGGTAATGTCGATGACTGTCGAAGCGGATAAGGATGGATTTATTTGGGCTTCAAATTCCTCCATGCGTTTGGTCAACTTAGCTTCAAGGGACTCCACAATCTGCTACAAGTTGTTCATAGTGCCAAACTGTGTAGTGACTGTGTTACAATAGTGAGACTTAGTGAGTAGATAGTTGCCAGCAGGTATGTGCTTTAAGCTAACTAAATGTTCATTGGATTGTGTTTCCTTCTCTTTACCTTATCACTTGCACAGTTTAAGGTTATTTTAGTATAAAAATAGTCTGAAAAACTTTAGAAATCTATTTAAATAAAGAATTAATTTAAGAGCCTATGTGTTACTTATTTTAACAACTACCGCCAAAAATTTTTAGAGAGCAGTGATGCGATTACTACCGAAATAGCTATTTTTACTCGACATTTGCTATCATTCCAGATGATGCATCTGGATATTTATCAGATAACTCAAATATGAGATCGGTAGTCGGAAGTAGGAAGGTAGTAGGAAGAATCGGTACAAAAATTGTTCGAAAATATATACATACCTGAAAACTCTATGTTGCTTAAAGCTCTCGGCCTCAATCCGGAAATGTTGGCAGTTTTGTCTGAACCGACAAGAAACAGAGACAAACGTTTAGAAAAAGCCCAAAATCATCTGGGTTTAGGCATTGCAGCAGCTACTAATTAAATGACTACCTTGATAAACGAAAACATGGAAAATTCTTTTGGACTTACATTGCCAAAATACGTCAGCAAGAAAGAAATTGATAATGTATAGCCTGGACAAAAAGTTATCGAATAATGTACATGGTGTTCAAAGAGACTCTTTCTTGTTCGGAGAATACTTGGGAGAAAAAATTAGGGCGAATATAGCAGCGGAAACGTCAGGCTTTCAAATTAAGAGTGTATTTGAACCTCAACCCTCAACATCGTCGTATCGTTCTAACAATCAAGGTGCACGCCAGGGAAACTGAAAAGGCCCGCCCAGGACACCAGCTCAGAGAGGCAAGCGCGGGGCGGCCTACTCAAGCCTATTCACAGATGTCGAGACAGAGGACAACGACGACCGATCGATACCGAATGATTATTATTATTATTATTATTTATATACTTTTATCAAAAAGTCTCCCATTACTGGGGATATGACCATTTTCGCGGGCTTTTGGCCAAAACGAAAACTACATGTTTTTTTTTTTATTCTATTCAAGTGACAGGAATTTACGTACAATTCGGCAAGTATTAAGGACGGCGGCTTTTTGTAATAGAAGAAAGGTGAGAGGGTGTATCTTGAGAATGTTTAAGCTATTGTGTAACGTCAGGGGAATAACTCCTGTAGATGATATTATAATTGGTACTGTTTTAACAGTGTTAACTCGCCACTGTGTTTTCAATTCTATGGTTAGGTCGGTATACTTACTAAATTTCTCAGTATGTGTAGCAGTAAGGTTATGAGTGTTAGGTACGGCTATATCTATGAGGTAAACTAATTTATTGATCTTATCGTGAAGTGTTATGTCGGGTCTGTTGTGGTGGATTGTTTTATCTGTAATGATAGTTCTGTCCCAGTATAATTTGAAATTGGAGTTGTTCAAAATGGCCTGTGGAGTGTATTTGTAGTATGCAGTTTTCTCTTTTATTAGGTTGTATTTGAATGCTAAGTATTGGTGTACTATTGCAGCTACTTGGTCGTGTATGTGTTTGTAGTCAGTTTGAGTGATGGATCTACAAGCTCCGGTAATATGCTGTATAGTTTCTGAAGCACTATGGCAGTGGCGGCAGAGATCTGATTGAAGGTTAATGTCGCGGATGATATGTTTTCTATAGTTCTTGGTGTCAATTGTTTGGTCCTGGATTGTTATCATAAACCCCTCCGTCTCTGGAAACAACTCGCCTCTTCTCAACCACGCGTTCGACGCAGCTTTGTCGACATTAGGATTTAGAAGATCGTGTCGATGTCTACCATGGAGGGATTTCTGCAGCCAGGTATCGATTTTTTCTTGAGGTTGAGTAATTTTTTCATTAAGCTGTGTCGTGTGGCTGCTAAGGTTGAGTGGAGTGTGTTTGATGTCTGCTTGAACTGTGGCGTGATGTAAATGAGATATAGGTGCACGGTTGTGGAAGAACGTTCGGAGAGTTGTGATTTGTTTATTGTGAAGGTTCTGGATGTCTATGATACCTCGGCCGCCTTCATGCCTCGGCAGGGTGAGTCTCTGTGTGCAAGATCTAGGATGGTGCTTTCTATATTTAGTCATATGTGTATTGATGGTGCGCTGATGTTTCTTGAGGTCGGATTGTGACCAGCGAATAATTCCAAAGGAGTATGTGAGGACGGGTACGGCATAGGTATTAATGGCTTTGACGGTATTTTTGGAGTTCAAATGGGTGTTAAAAATTTTGTGTAATCTAGTTTTAAATTTGTCTGTTATTTCGGATTTTAATCTTTTGTCGTGTATTTGACGTGTCTGGTGATACCCCAAATACTTGTAGCCACCTATATCATCAACGGGTTCTATTCTTTCGCCGGTATTCAAAAGGTGTGTATTGTTTATGACTTTTCCTCCTTCCACAGACTGTATTTTGCATTTATCAATGCCAAAGGACATTTTGATATCTGCTGAAAATGTTTCTGTTATATTAGCTAAATCGTGTATTTCTGAAAGATTGCTGCCGTAGAGTTTGATGTCGTCCATGTACATCAGATGGGATACTGTAAAATGTGTGTTGTCGTGCTTCAGCCTAAAACCATTGTTACTGTCGTTGAGTAGGTTTGACAGCGGATTAAGAGCCAAGCAAAACCACAGTGGGCTTAGCGAGTCACCTTGAAATATACCTCTGTTGATTTTAATGCTTTCAGTTTCCGTATTATTTAATTTTAAAACAGTGGACCAGTTCTTCATTGTGTGTTGTAGAAAATTAACTGAAGCTGGATGGATTTTATAATGTTGGAGGATATATATGAGCCAAGAATGTGGTACAGAGTCGAAGGCCTTTTTGTAGTCAATGTACATACTGTAAATATTTCTTTTTCTTTTATGTGCCTGTTTGGATATTATTGCGTCTATAGTGAGTTGTTCCTTACAGCCCTGGCTGAATTTTCTGCACCCCTTTTGCTGTTCGGCTAAAATATTGTTGTTACTGGCATGATTGTATATAAGGTGTGAGATACATGATGTTAATATTTTGTAAATACTCTGTAGGCAGGTTATGGGTCGGTAATTTGCTGGATTATGTGTGTCGCTATGAGTTTTAGGTAACATATAAGTAATACCAGTCGATATAAAGGAAGGCATACTATCTGGTGATTTGATGAACTTATTGATGTGGGCTAGTAGAAATGGATGAGCGCTATCGAACTTTTTTAGCCAAAAGTTATGGATTTTGTCAGATCCAGTAGCCTTCCAGTTATGAGTTTTTGCTATCACTGACTGTAGAAGATCCAAACTGACGTCGTCAAACTCCATTTGTGGCAAATTTGTAAGTTGTTGTTTGTCTTGATCTATCCATCCACTTATATTATGTTCAACTGGCTTAGACCATATATCAGACCAAAATCCATGAAGTTCTGTAGTGGTGGGAGTTGGGAGGGTTGGGTTTCTAGGTGTTGTGTTACTGCTTGTATTAAGTGTACGATAAAATGATTTTTCATTTGAATTAAACTGTTTGTTTTGTGTCTTTCTAACCGTTGTTTGCTTGTATCTACGTAACCTACTTGCCAAAGCATTCAATTTTTGTTTTAATGTGTCGAGAAAGTGAGACAATTGTGTGTTTTCAGGTTCATGTTTTGCGTGAATTTTGTAATGTTTTTTAATTAAATCGACATGTTTCTTAAGGGATGGGCTATTGTTACCGTTAATAAATTCTGTCAGCCTGGATATTTTTGTTCTTAAGTCACCAATTCTATTTTGAAGCCGTTGTTGCCATTTTGGTATGTGTTTTTCGTTGTTTTTCTGTATGTTATCCGTTTCGTGTATTTTACCACCATTACTGATCACAGCAGTATATGCTGCACTATATATTTTGTTGTGTAGTGTAAGGAAGTCATCATCTTCGTGTATAGCCTTTGGTAATTCTGTAGAATTAATATGATGTACGATTCTAGCTAACTTTTTAGACGGGTTTTGTTTGGGTAAAAATGGTTTTGAAGTAGGTTCCATGTTTTTATATTTTTCAACTATATCATTAAAGGTAGTCTCTATTTCACTAAGTTGTGTATCAGGAGTACATTCGTCAGATACTGTGATGGGTTCATTATTAAGTCTAGGTGGCGAATTACTTGGTGAGCATGTCGGTTGAGTGGAGCCCGTGTTGGAGACGTAGGGTATTTCAGTATCTGTTGTTGGAATTACATTTGGAGACATAGACCTCTGGGTGATATGCAAGTATTGTATTACCTCGTTGCGTATTTGCTGCATTCTTTCCTCGGTGAGCATCTTATGGTTGATAATGACTCGACGTTGATCAGCAATCCTTTGTTCCGAGACATGTGAAATTTCAGGATATTGTGAGATTACATATTCGTGTAGTCGTGGTCTGTAGGCTGTTAAATTTGTCTCCATTTCTGTTACTATCAAGAACCCGCGGAAAATTGTCTCGTTGATTGTGTTACTCCATCTCATCCTTTGCTGAGAACTTTGAATGAGAGAAGTAGTCGTTGCTCGCGGCCCTTGACGTAGTTCTCCTTCTACTTCTGTTCGGATCTGGTTCATTTTATCTGTACTTAAGAGTTTATTATTGGCTATTGCCCTACGTTGACATCCAACCCTCTGTTTACTTGCCTGCATTTGAGGAAAGGCTTCTGTAAATTTAGCATGTAGTTCGGTGAGGTAAGTTTTTGTGTCGGATTCTAACTTAGTAATTAAGAAATATGTGCGCAAGATAAAAATATTCATTTCTTCAGACCATTTCTTGCGAGCACGAGGGCCAGCTGTGGCGGGTGCAGGGTCAGCGGCGACAGGTGCCTCCTGCACAACATCCACAGTTGGGTTTGGAGATGGTAAAGTCTTATAAGATGATGGTAACGAGCGGAGCTCATTGTAGTTCAAATCCATGTAGGACGGTGGAGATGACGGTAATGAATGAAAAAGAGATTCTATTGAAGTTGAACGGGAACATTGTTCGGCTGTAGTATATTCTTCGATGGGAGCCCGCCTGCTCAACTCCTCATCGCCAATGGACCGTATACTGTGGCATCCAGCACCGGCTCCAGATGCGCCCCGGCGACCCCCGGGAAGCGGCCGCAAATTATATATTCTATTCACTTTATCCATTTTAAAAGGTTTGCCATTGCCCTGTTGGTCGCTAGCATAGTAATTTTATTGCAAGTGTCCGCCCCCCACGTGGCTTAGATGGTCAAGCTCGGAACCCATGAACTATGTTGCAATAAAAGTCTTTAGTTTAGGAGTTATTGATTGTAGCTGGTGGTCCGGCTGGAGAGTATACTCTGCAGCCGGATCACACGGAGTCAATTCCGAGATACTTAACACTTTCAGCGGAGCGGCCTGACTCATATATTGACGTGATATGTCACACTCTTAATCCATACATATTTAATGGACGTTTACAGACGTTCTGTATATAATACAAAATAGGAGGGTTTGTATTATGACACGAGCGTCTGTATACGTTAGAAGTCACAGAGTGTGAGGCGACAGACCAAAACAGCGCGCGTGCCCTTCCCGCTTGCGGCTTACTGAGGTGACTAAATACGTCATGCAATACACGAGGCGACGTGTCTTGAGGTTTTGTGACTGTTACGTAAGTGTAAATGCATGTGTGAGTAACTTTGTATAAAATAGGGTGAAAATGTATGTGGTGCGGCGCTAGAAACTTGGAAAATCACACTGATACGGCGCAGTGACGTAGCTAATAGAATTTGGTATAGGCGACGGACGTAGAAGAACGTTCTGCGAATAAATGCATACCTTTGGTCGACGTGACTGTACGTTGAGCCACTTCATGCACTCACAAAATGACGTGAAGAAACGTTGCCCCGCTGAAAGTGTTAATATGAAATATCCATAAATCCATTGAAATATGAGTACCTTTTCTCTACCTCTCGTCACTACTTTTTATTTTCATGAAACTATTCATTTTACGGTTTACGGTTTAACAGATGTCGAGACAGAGGACAACGACGACCGATCGATACCGAATGATTATTATTATTATTATTATTATACAATAACACATCCAGGACAAACAACCACAAGCCAGCACGCCGACCGTAGAGGTAAATACCTATGCAGGGAGGCTACCCTATTTCCACGAGGCTTGGAAATCAATTAACAAAAGATCCGATTGTATTGGAGTATGTTACAGGATTTAAAATTCCTTTTATAGGGCCAGCCATTCATAATCAAATACCATCAGAGCCTTCTTTTCCACACACGGAAATTCACTATATTAATTTAGAGGTGGCAAAATTGCTCCAATCAGGTGCAATTAAGTTATGTAAAGATGTGGCTGGTCAGTTTATTTCTAATGTGTTTCTGATTCCTAAGAATGATGGAAGTTTTCGTTTTATTCTTAACCGTATAAAACTAAATAAATTTGTAGAAACACTGCACTTTAAAATGGAAGACATTAGAACCGCCTTACGGCTAATATCGAAGGGTAATTTCATGGCCAATATTGATTTAAAAGATGCTTACTCCCTGGTTCCCATTCATGCGTCGTGTAAAAATTGGCGATTTAATTTTCAAGGCCAAACATATGAATTTCAATGTTTACCTTTTGGTCTTAGTTCTGCACCCTATGTATTTACTAAACTTTTGAAACCAGTTGCATCCTATCTAAGAAATCGTGGCCATCTACTTGTAGTACTTAGATGACTTGTTGTGCATAAATAGTTCCCATATAAGGCTGCTCTCAAAATGTCGATGTGGGCCTCGAGTTATCAGAAGAACTAGGCTTTTTAATAAACTTTCACAAGAGTGATATCTACCCTGGTCAACAAAAATCTTTCTTTGGGTTTGAGATTGACTCCCTCGATATGGCCCTTAGGCTACCCAACACAAAAAGCGACAAAAAATGTTAAGTTTGGTGGAAAACATATCTCTAGGAAACTAATTATTCCTATAAGAGATTTTGCTAAATTCTAAGGTGTACTCACCTCCGCCTGCCCAGCCGTAATTTATGGCTGGGTATATACAAATCAATTTGAAAAGGAAAAGTTTTTACCCCTACAAGCATCCAATGACAATAAAATTATGTTTCAGAAATGAAATTAAAACCTTATTTAAATTATGATTTCGATTGGTGGAAAAAGAACATTATGAACACTATAAAACCTATTCGAAGCGGACAGTATGTTCTGGAATTTTTTTCAGAGGCGTCTCTGACTGGATGGGGAATATCTTGTAACGGAGAAACGTCAAATGGTTTTTGGAGTTTTTCGGAATATCAGAATCATATTAATCTATTAGAGTTACGACCAACTTATATTGGACTACAGTGTTTTGCTCAAAATATGACTAACAAGGAAATTCTTCTAAGAATAGATAACAAGACGCTATTTTTTATATAAACCGTATGAGGGGAGTTCAGTACGAGCATCTTAATTCAGTCACACGTGAGATCTGGCAATGGTGTGAATACCGCCAATTTTTTGTCTTTGCATCTTACATTAAATCAAAAGACAATGTTGAGGCAGATCGGGAATGTAGATGTACAAATAAGGATACCGAGTGGGAGCTATCTGGCCTTTATTTGGCATTTAGTGAAATTACGAACGAGCCTTTAGAACACCAGAATTAGATTTATTTGCAAGTCGTATAAACACAAAGTGTCCAAAATATATCTTGGAAAAAGGATCCTGATGCCTTTAATATTGATGCATTTACAGTCAATTGGAAGGGTTATTTTTTTTATTGTTTTGTTTCCCTCCTTTCTCTATAATATTAAATTGTTTGCGAAAAATTGCCTTTGCCAGCCTTGGAATCCCTTATTCTTAGAATTGCAATCCTCAGAACCAATTAACTTTTCACCAGGAAGATTTCCTTGTGTTTAATTTACTACTAGCACTACTTTTTTATTAGGTCGATAGGAAAAGGTTGAAACTAACAAATGTCACAGGAGTGTGTCAGGTTAATATCACTCAACTTGTGTAAACTGATGATGACAAGACAGCATGGTCTCGGACCTAAGCCTATTCCTAGAGTAACGAAAAAAACCCAAAAAACCACAGAATTCAGCGTCGCCAAAATGTTACTTTTGTAACATTTTACGTTACTTTTCGACCCTGTCATGATACAATCATGTTACACGACTTGAAATGATTCTTTTACGTTACTTTTCAACATTCTGATTTTTTTTAAATATTTACGAACTAAGCATGAACGAAACGCATTAGTTTAAGTTTTGAGTTTTGTATCTATACCGTACCGTAACGTAACCCGCCCCCTTAATCTCCTAACACGAATCGTCGCTCGCATTTTGACAGGTTCTCAGCCAATAACGATGCAGTATTTAACGTCAAATAGCATTAATCGCTGTCAAAATCGCGATTTTCTTGCGATCGATTTTAGTGAATACCGTTTATGAAAACTTTTAAAGACTTCTCCATATGTACTGCGACGCCTTAATTTATACCTGCAACTAAAATTTAAGAAAAAATATAAAGCTACTTTGTTTAAAACTTAAGCACTGTTTAATTTCAAAGTAAAACTCAATTCCCTCGGTTAAATAGTCTGTGTATTAATTCGATGTTTTGATACTGTGCTGTGATGTCATGTTACTCAGTATTTACATAAATCTAAAGATTGAAAACAAGAAAAAGAAACACTTATGGGCCTTGATGATCTGTGTGATCCTCTGTGGCCGGACCACATTTCAGTACTCAGATGCTATAGTTCTGAATAATAGGTACCTAGGTCTAATTTCATCAGAAGATATGAAAATGTTAAGTACCTCAACAGATAACTTTTTAATTAACAACTTAAGTGGTCCGGCTGCAGAGCAATGCTCTCTGGCCGCACCACTTTGAATTAAGTAAACTGTTAATCACTATCAAGAAATCAAATATCCCGAAATAATCTACCTAAAGAGAACCTCGCATACGACAACTGTGTTGCAATAAAAGTCTTTAGTTTAGGAGTTATTGATTGTAGCTGGTGGTCCGGCTGGAGAGTATACTCTGCAGCCGGATCACACGGAGTCAATTCCGAGATACTTAATATGAAATATCCATAAATCCATTGAAATATGAGTACCTTTTCTCTACCTCTCGTCACTACTTTTTATTTTCATGAAACTATTCATTTTACGGTTTACGGTTTAAGAACTTAATTATCTCATAAAGAATATTACAATTCACTTACTGAGAATAACATAAACAGATATACAAATAAGCAAGACAGTGAGCGTTTTTAAATAAAACTAAGAATGAAAAAATAAAAAAGTCGGGTAGATACAAGTCGCAAAGATGTGCATCGATAGCTTGACTGCTGTTGTTTACTATCGCACCGAGCAACCACGGATATAAAGCGCGCAGAGCGTACTTGCATTCTGGATGTGGCATAATGATAACAGTTCGATTTTAAGTTAAATTATTATTAGGGTATGAAATTAATATTTATTTATGATTACAATTAAATTTTATATTTTAACAAGTGATTTTAATTTTATGATTATTATATATAATATACATAGAAATATTTTTATTAAAGTATTACTTTTATAATATTAAATGGTTTCTTCAAGTATAAATAATTTTAGTTGTTTTTTAAAGCTTACTAGCGATTTTGCGTTTTTGATTTCGTCGGGTAAATTGTTATACATTTTAACATCTTCGAACTCAATATTTTTTATGCCATAATTGGTTCTCGGAGTGGGTGCTATTAAACTATTTGCATTTCTGAGTTTAATTTTTTGAATATGTCCCTTTTTTTGGAATGATAACAATGTATGGATTTGTTCATTTAAAATTTTATGAATTAATTAATATGCATGTATAGTAGGTGTACGTTTGTTTAATGGTCATTATTTTAGTCTCCTCATAATTTTTTTTAGTTGGTGTACGATATTTGTAGTGAAATAGAGATTTAATTAATTTATTTTGAGCAATTTGTATCGATTCTAAATTGGATTTAGCTGCGGTACCCCAAATTTCTATTAAATAATCTATATGTGGTTTAATTAATGAATTGTAAATAATATATTTAACTTTGCGGTGAAGACATTTGGCAATATTACGTATTATTCCTGCTAATGATGTTAATTTGGTTTTAATTTTATCTATGTGCTATTTCCAGCTTAATTGATGATCGAGAACAAGGCCAAGATACTTTACATTAGTTTTTTTTTTTTGAGTGTTTCGTTATTCATTTTAATCTTTCCAAAATTATTAATTCTTTTGTTTTTTGCGGCGAATATGATAAAATTTGTTTTTGTGATGTTGATTGTTAACAGATTTGATAGAAACCAGCCATTGAGCAGATTTAAGTCACTTTGTGCTTTTGACATTAAAGTTCTAATTGAGTGGCCAAAGTAAAATAAGCTTGTATCATCTGCATATAAGGTGATATCCGCTGTTAGACCTATGTGTTGTATGTTATTTATATAAATTAAGAACAAAAGTGGACCCAAAATTGAACCTTGTGGGACGCCGAAAGTTATTAGATTAGCAGAGCTTTGATGTTGACCTATTTTAACAACTTGCCTACGGTTTTGCAAAAATATGACTTTAAGATTTCATGAGCTTTGCCAGTGATACCGATTTCAAGAAGTTTTTCTGGGAAATTGTATCAAAGGCTTTTTTAAGGTCAATGAAAATACCAAGTACTATTTGTTTTTCGTCAATTTTGTTTTTTATTTTGGTCACGAGGTCAATTGATGCGGAGAGCGTGTCGGACTTAGGTCTAAAACCATACTGTTTTTTATATAAAATTTGTTTAGCATCAAGATATTTCTCAATTCGAGAGTAAATTACTTTTTCAAAAATCTTTGAAAGCACCGATAGGACCGAAATTGGACGGTAATTACATGGATTAGACTTGTATCCAGATTTGTGAATTGGGTTCACCTTCGCAATTTTTAGGCTGTCCGGGAAAACCCCACGAACGAGACATTCATTCATACAATTTGTTAATGGATGGTATCAGTACGAAAGCCATTAAATGCATACAAAAACTAATAGTCACTAGTTTTTGTATGCATTTAATGGCTTTCGTACTGATACCATCAATACCACAACTTGCATTAGTATCAAGTCGATCAATAATCTTATTGATTTCATCCGTGGTTGCTGGTTCGAAGTTTGTTAAGTTTGTAGGTTCTGATGAATCAGTTACTTGTGCTGAGTGATTTTGTCTTATCACTTGTGTATCTGGGATTTTGCTTGCTGATATTGAGCCAATAGTTGAGAAATAACTGTTTAAGCACTCGCAAATCAGTTTTTCATCGGTCACAATTGTGCTTGAGTCCACAACTAGTTTGCTTGGACCAACTGTGTCTTTTATCTTGTTTCCTTGACAGATTATTAATAGCCTTCCACATTTTCTTAGGTTTCTTCATATGATTCTTGAAATAGTTATAATAATATGTTTTCTTTGTTTTTTGTATAGTTTCATTAACTCTGGTTCTGAATTCTTTAAATTTTACATCTAAGCCTAAATCAGATTTATTTTCTTTATATTTGTGCCATAGTATGTTCCGTTCATTAATATCTTGTATGACGTCTTTATTTATCCAGTCTTTGCGTGGTGGGTTCAATAGTTTAGATTTGTTTATTTTACTTTTCGCTGTGCAGTTTTGTATTATTTGTTTCAATGTATTATAGTCATGCGCATGTGTTTCATCGTTGTTGTTAAGAGAGTTCTCCACCATCTCATACAGTTTACTATAGTTTATCGTTGTGTACATAATTTTTTTAATAGGTGCTGGTTGGTAATTCTCTATTTCTACGTATATTTGTTTATGGTCTGACATAGAAGTTTCAATAATATTGAAGTTGATGTTATTATCTTTTAAGTTGGAGCAGACATGATCTAAAATAGATTTCGTGGACTCTGTTTCGCGGGTACAATATTTGTTACAAATCCTGTTCAAAATTCTGTAATCATTTTCTTTCAACGTATCCTGGCATTTACGAGTATCTCTGTCGGGCGCTAGCAAATCAAAATTAAAATCTCCAAACACTATGGCTCTCTTTTTACTTTGCAGCTGCATAGCGTAAGTTTCAAGAAATTTGTCTACTCTGTTTCTATTGGGATTGTATACAGCGCAGCGCAGACATTGCCGTTCCAAATGAATCCAGAGATAGTGGATATCGTCATCAATGCATTGTTCCTCGATAAGATTGTGCTTCAAATCATTATGAACGAAGATTGAGACCCCTCCTCCTCTCCGGTATTGTCTATAGTTACTATAGTGGGTGTAGTTTGGGATTTGTAATACTTGGAGGTCACTGTTGTTCTTCATCCAGGTTTCGGATACTATGACAATATGAGGTTTGATTGAGACAACAATGCATCTAAGTTCGTCGAATTTACCCGACTTGGCGAGACTGCGGGCGTTCATATAAAAACACTTAAGAGATTTTTTGGTGCTCAAGATATCATTGTAGTTATTGGTTATTTTGTGTGTTATTTTACCAGTGGAAGCAATCAGTTTTTTGCTACTTTTATGCTTTTTTTTGTTTTTCTTCTGTTGATTCAATAATTTTAGGTGACCCCTTTAAAAAATTTAATTATCAGATTATTCTCTCCATTGTTGGTGCGTTTTTCAAGCTCTTCTTCAAGATTTACTTATATTTATATATACTATACTACTTCTTCAAGATTATAAATCCTCACAATTTTCATGCATTTAATTAAATCATTTTTTATGCAACTAATAATAACTTTTGTATTAACCATTCGCTGCTTATAAACAAAAGAGCCACAAATATATTTTTATCAAAATTGTTTTTAATTTAAAAATGTGGCCAAAATCACCCATACTTTCATATTTCACGAAGACACTATCAAAATCGGCCTTTTATATTATGCTTTTTTGCCGATGAATCTAACCTTAGTTTATAGCCTTGCAGTTTGATCCATTGCGTATGGGTCATGAAGTACGAGTATTTTGTAAATATATTTGTTTTTCGTATATTGGTAATTTCAAACTATCATCATCATATCAGCCATTGGACGTCCACTGCTGAACATCGGCCTCTCCCAAAGATATTCTCCTATCCCTATTAGAACCTTAATTTTCTCTTAATTCGTCAAATTAGTTAGCCCGGTTAACGGCGAAAGGCTCACCACCTACCACGTTGGGTACTTATACTATTGATTAAGAGTGGCCTACTGAGTGTTCTGTTCACCATGACGGCAACAGTCACTTGCCTTTGACTTTCACCTAAATTACTTGTTGCAAATATTTTATATGCAAAAGGGACTATGTGCTGCCCGAGGCGTCTTTGGGTTGAAGTTACCACAAAGTTAAATAAAAAAGAGGTAGGGAATTAAAATACGCATCTAAGAATATTATGACACAAAATCACAGACTCTGTGCCAAAAAACAAATTATAAATAAAATGTAAATTTTCAATTTGGTCTTCTGAAAAATACGTTATTTTGGTTTGTGGCTCTTTTGTATATTAACAGCGAATTTTTAATAGGTATACGATGAAAGTTATAAATCAAGTTAAGGTCTATCTATGAAGTACTTTTATGGAGTTTAGGCTGTCATAAAGAAAAAAAACATATTTTGTATCGTTACATTTGCTTAAAGTAATCCTTCCTAACTACCCCACTTTAGTTTGTGGTTAAATAAACAAAATGAATACTTTCATGAAAATAAAAAGTAGTGACGAGAGGTAGAGAAAAGGTACTCATATTTCAATGGATTTATGGATAGTTAATATTAAGTATTTCGGAATTGACTCCGTGTAGTCCGGCTGCAGAGTGTACTCTCCAGCCGGACTACCAGCTACAATCAATAACTCCTAAACTAAAGACTTTTATTGCACCATAGTTGTCGTATGCAAAGTACTCTTTAGGTAGATTATTTCGGGATATTTGATTTCTTGATAGTGATTAACAGTTTACTTAATTCGAAGTGGCGCGGCCAGAGAGCATTGCTCTGCAGCCGGACCACATAAGTTGTTAATTAAAAAGTGATCTGTTGAGGTACTTAACATTTTCATATCTTCTGATGAAAGTAGACTTCAGGTAGCTATTATTTAGAACTATAGCATCTGAGTACTGAAATGTGGTCCGGCCACAGAGGATCACACTGATGATCTCGAGCAGAAATTTAATCCACCCGCGCTTTGACAATATGGGTGGCTGCTCTAACTACTGAGTTACTGAAATTCGAAATCTTTAGCTTTGAAATCAAGCATTTTCTATCTTTAGAATTATGTAAAGAAGTACGGCGAACTTCCATGTAATTTCAGACCTCGACTTACGGGCCGCGTACATAAAATAAATCGGTTGATGTTTTTAGAACTACGCTAGACTAACAAAAAAGTTAATTGTTTTAACTCTTTAAAAGCTGGGGTTAAAAAGATTTTAAAGCTATTGAAGGTAGTGAGGTTATAATTTAAATCGTTGGTTTTGATCATTTTTTAATTAATACAAGGACACTGATGCTTACACATCAGTCAGATTTGGTCCGACGTAAGCGGATACTTGTTCGGGCGTTCCACTTTCGCGTTTCGGAGGCTGTTTGGTTAGATATTTCTTATTATAGTAATACAATGCAACGTACAATATCCGCATTTTGTCTGACTAGGCACAGTTCCATGCAAAGTGTTCCGTTCCGGAGAATTGCGCGGATCGGCATACGGGTCCACGTCCGTGCGACGGGTCCCGTCGCGGGTGTACGAACGGGCTTGTTTAATCAACAGCGCCACATGATACGTGCAATGAGAACCCTCGATGGGCCTCATCCACCCCATCCCCGTCCCTTGCAAAGGCGCACTGCGAGTTTGTTAGTACGGCCGCGTGCTTCTTCTACTATGCGGCTGGCTCGTGCCGCATCGGTACGCGGCACGAGCGATCTGTCACCTGTACAGTAGCCCTTATCACATCATCACAAAACTATAGAACTAGACAAAGAACAAAAGAAGTACATTTCTGGTGTACCTAAACTAAGTTTGTTTAGCTCAGTGTGGGGCATATTAATATTTTACTGCTATGTAAGCTACAAATTAAAAAACATATCAACTTATTTTTGTACATTTATTTAAATGTTTGACAAGTTGTCGAAGAATGCAGCAGGATCTCCGAAACGATCCTGATGACAAGCGTTTTATTAAGCATTTACCATAAAATGGATATTACGTGCGAGCAAAACCCAACTGTGTGATTTCCAGCAGCACAATAACAATAATATCCGAAAATGACTTCACTCCCTTGTACTTCTTAAAGTCTACTAGGACCCTTCTGCGTATAGACTCAGGTAGGTACATGAAGTTTTTCCCGATCATCACACTCTGGAAACAAGCAACGGCTAGCAGTGGCAGCTGCTCTTCTTATTGTTGGAAGAGTTATTTGATTGTTTGCTTCATTATTTGTTTGCTGGGTTTCAATTTGATTATGTTTTTCTGCAACAGGTGTGCAGGTAATTCTGGGGGGCTACTTTCTCTTCCAGTTTGATTATTTGATAAAAACGAAAAAAATATGTTAATTTTTTATTTTTTATTAATGGCCTCTGCAATCTTGCATATACAGCAAATTGATTTGGCCAATGTCAAGTAGTGGCGAGAGAATCATGAAGCTTTATTTGGTCAGTGGGATTATTCTTTTTCAGTCAAGTCGTGATGAGTGTGAAGAGACATAGAAGCAGTTGGCCGGTGAAAAAAGAAAAAGTTCTGTGTCTATATTAAAAGAGATTTTCCCTCAGCATCTAGAACAAAAATCATAGAAAAAACATCACAAACGTCACAAACGATACACAGACAATACGAACATAGAGGTTATTTTATTTTATAACTTGATATTAAAAAATTCTATATATTTACTTAAATGCTTAAGGTAGCAAAAAGAAGACAGAAGGAAGTTTAAGTTAAGAGGACGGGGAATTTTGGGAGGGAGAATATCATACAAGGACGAGGGGTATTTATTACAGTTGAAAAAAATGTGATCCGGGGTACCCTCATCCAAGCCGCATTCACACAGCGAGTTGTCCTCTACATGAATTTTGTTCAGAAACACGGGATTGCAGGCATGACCAAGGCGTAATCGGCAAATAACTGACACTGCAAGTTTGTTATAATACTTGTGTTTAAAAAACCAGGGCCTAATGGGAACTTGGGTATGGATGCTCCTGTAGTGGCGGCCTTTAACCCTGGATGATTGGTCCCAACTAATCTTCCAACTATTCCCTAAGTCATTGCTAGCCTGAGGTAAGATGTTAACCGAGTGGATTGTCTGTATTGTACTAGCCTTACTATAGCCTGTTTAGCCCAGATATCTGCTTGCTCATTGCCGTTGATACCGCTGTGGCCCGGTATCCAAGCTAAAACAACTTCAAGGTTTTCACCGTAGCATTTCAGGAGAGAGCTTTTGATTTTCAAAATAATAGGTGACATAAATTTGGTTCGAAAAGGGTTACTAAGAATTGCATGAAGGGCACTTTTAGAATCGGAGAAAATTAATGACTTGTTAAGTTTATGTGAGAGAATATAGGAAAGGGCTTCTAAGATTGCTGTAGCGTCTCCAGAAAACATTGAAGTCTCTGAAGGAGATCTAAAGCTTAACAAGACCTGAAATTTGGAAATCCATACTGAACTGCCAACGGGGTTATTTCCTACCAGCTTCGAAGCATCGGTGTAAATATGGATCCATGAATGCCAATCTCTTTGGAGTTGCTCCTGAAATTTGAATGCAGCCTGGGGGTCTTTTTTCCAAGGTCAAGTAAAACTGTTGGTTTAAGCAAGAGGGCATCAAATTCGGTTTGGAAAATCGGGTTACGTTCGAACTGTACTAATGGGTAAGTCAGGGAAGAAAGTTTTCTTAGACTTTCAACAATTTTGGGCCGATCTTTGTGGGTCCAGTATTTGTTTGATGGGTCAGAAGTTAGCTCAGATAAGGAGCGGAGACGGGATAGAAGTGGATGACAGCCCAGTTGGTTTTTTTTGAAAATGAATCTATCCGACAGGTATTGGCGTCGCAGTTCAAGGAGGGTCCACTGCTTCCAGTTGTAGCGCGTTCTTGGGCGAAGATTTCATAGCCCCTAAGACGATTCTAAGTGCTTTCATTTGGACTGATTCTAATTTCTTTATTTCCTCTTTGTTACAGGGTTCCAAAAGGAAGGAGGCATAGTCAAAGTGACTTCGAATGAGAGCATTGTACAGCAGTTTTTGGCTGTAAGGATGGGATATTAATGATTTTCTCACATTTTTGGATGACATGGTTGAAATGCGGGGTACATGTCATTTTGGAGTCCAATGAAACACCAAGAAATTTAACATTGTTAACAATGGGGATTCCTTTAGATTTCCGGAATCAGAAACTGATGTGTTTCCGTCGCCATTATTGGGGTTGTTAGTTTCGGGCGGGAGTAAATTGACCACCTGGACTAGTTTTTGGGCTACGTTGGGCGGTAAGGCGTCGTTAAAACGACCAATGAGTGACAATAGTATGGTAACCAAGCTTTCTATAAGATTATCATTCGCAGATGAAGGGTAGGGGTTTTGTATGGCACAGCCATTACCTAGTGTTGATGCGGGACTAGCGGTTATGTTGTTATGTGCTTGTATGTCATAACCTTTACTAAGGGGGACGTAGGGCCGTGGGCTTGTTACGATACGAGATAGTTTTGTTGGGAGACTGATATTCTACATAATCAGGGATGCGGCGTGATTGGGTTTGGGTTGTAGGAGTAGGGATGTCCCTGGCAGAGTCATTGTAAGGGCGTCGCACCTTAGGGGTACGCGCAGAAGCCTCTTGGTAGGAGATGTTTTCCTGCGTCATCAACATTTTTATTGATTTTTGCCTAACATGTTCTTGGCAGATAGATTTAGTGGCGAAGTGACGACCGGAACAAAGTAAACATGTGGCATTCTCTTCCAGTACTAGGCAGCTGTCTCCTGCATGTTCCTGGGTGCAACGGAAGCACCTAGGCTTGGACCGACACTGTGTTTTAAATGACCAAAGCGACAACAGTTGTGACACTGAATTGTAGGCAGTAAATAGATGTTAACGATTAAAGATGTGTGACAACTATATATCCGCTCTGGTAGCTTCTGGCCCTCGAAGGTCAGAACTACGGTCTCTGAACTACGGTTTGGGTGGGCGACCATACAATGTTACTATTAACTGTAGTTTTAAGACTTTACCACAGTCATCAGGAAGCTCGATGGATTCAATGAACTCATCCAGGGTCCAGTCTACGGGCACGCCACGGACAATGCCCATTCGTGTGATGTTGTATGTAGGTATGGAGGCTTTATATTTGTTGGCAGTTAGAAACTCACAATTTACAAATTTATTAGCGTCTGATGCTGACGAGAACTCTATTGAGATCCTGTTCCGTCCAAACTTTTAACACCATCTCGAACTATACCATTCACATGATTTTTCATGAGCATTCGTCCTATTTTGATTGGTCGAATCGTAGAACCCGCCGCTGGGTCAGGTTCAACACGTGTAACGTGTACAATAAATGGGCCACTGTCAATCTCACTGTACGTTCTTGATTCTAGGAAGCTTGGATGAGTGTACACAGTTCGTTGGGAAGCTCAAGTATCAACATCATCTATATTTCGAAAACGCTTATCTAAATTTTATTACTTGACGAATTAGGTAAAGTCCATGGAGTTTGTGTTTTCTTTGGTCAGATTTGGTATTCTGTCCTTCATCTGTCACTCCAGAAAACAGGTTCAGGTGGGATATCCATCCCGACCGTGTACCTAGCTGGGACCTAGTGTTTATAGGTTATAAAATGGGTTAGTAAAGAATACTTAGAACTATATTATGTTTTTATATTATTTAATCCTTTTACCAACACGTAGTACTACAATCTCATGTAATAAAGAGAGAACGTCCTTCATAAACACTTAATTCCGAACGTGTCAGTCAACACCAACGATCAAAAAAAACCTGAAAATATTTTAATAAAAAATTTTTTTTTTTTTTTTTCGTTCCTCTTGGAACAGGCTAAGGTCTGAGACCATGCTGCCTCGTCATCAGTTTCTTTTTCTTTGTTAATTATATCAGATAACTTCTTCAGTATGTAAAATCCATGTTAAATTCATTAGTTTCATTCATTAAATGCATGATATACTATGTATCAAAATTCCATTTCTATTTGTTTTTTGAATCAATCCTGATAAATCGTTACATCCTTTCAGATCCTGTTTCCAGACGTCTTACGTCATTAAGGAAAATGTCAATGTCACTGTCTTATTTTATAGAAATCATGTCAACAAATGAACAAACACATCATTCTCTGCTAAATTCAATTTTCAATAAATACAAGCGAAATTATTAAAATTTGCTGGAAAAAACCAAGTTAAAGAACACATTCTGTTATCTACAATATATACAACACATTACTAATTACAATATAAACAAAACAATACTTCAAAGTACCAAATAAAATTTGACCAACTGTACCTAAAATAAATTTAAATAAACTGATGAACGTCGAACTGTTTACAAGAAGATCCTGGATGGAGCGCGGTACCAAATCGTGACTACCATAAATATCGATTAACTCATCCATCAGCACAAGGCGCTGAATGCCAAAGGATGAGCAGTCAAAGAAAATGTGAGAAATAGTTTGTTCAACTTGTAAGTGACAATGGTCACAGTGGGAACTTGGCACCATTTTTAAACGGAAGAGATGAAAATTTAGACGACAGTGTCCAAAACGAAGCCTTAAAATTGTTGTATAAAATTTCCTGTTGATGAATGGCAAATTGTGTTTGCAAAACCAGGGCATGGCTCCGATGGGAACATTGTATGTGGCATACCACAAACCTCTGTTTTCTATTTGAACTGTGTGATTCCAATATCTTTTCCAGTTATCAGTAGACCTTTCCTTCAAAATTGATACAATATCTGTACAAGGTACAGAAATATTAAGACAGGCACTAGAATCAGGAACAATTGTGGAAGAATTGGTTATGGTTCTTGCTAGAAAGTCAGCCCTTTCATTACCTAGCACTCCTATATGTGAAGGAACCCACATAAATACAACCTTAATATTATGAACTTTGAACAAATCTAGCCAAGATTCTTTAATTAATGAAATAAGGTAATTAGTATTAGCATTAAATTTATTATTTTTGAGATTTTCAAAAGGTGAAATGGGCGAATGACAATACGGAAGAGACTTTACGATAGCAAAATGTAACCTTTCAAAAAACAAACTATAGGCTTCCAGTGGAGAATAGTTTTGTACCTGAAAATTAGACAATTCCAAATCCGCATTTTGTTCATACATTTTCCAATCTACCATTTTAAAATTAGGGCAGATGGGCAAATGTACATTATTATTTTCAAGAAAATTATTTACAAAATTATTTACAAAAACTTTAATAATTACAGGAAGATGATAACTGCCGAGTGGATCATTGTGTACAGACCAATCACAAGAAAGAGCCAATGATGAAGAAACTAACGATAGATCTAATGCATTTGGACGCCATGTTAAAGAACCAACTGTTGTCATTTCGCCACTGTTCAGTAAAACCAAGTTGTTACCATCAACAATTTCCATGATATCTCGACCTCTATGATTAACAGAATGACATCCCCAGGATGTGTGATGAGCATTGAAGTCTCCAGCAAATATCATAGGTTCAGGCACTGCTTTAATTAAATTTTCAAATTTATGTTTATCAAAAGATGGACTACAATTAGTTGGACAATAAAAACTTACAATACTTATTTCTTTATTATTTACAATAATTCTAACACAAATGTTTTGAAGGGAACTATCAGAATATGTGTATATTTTTTTATAATTTATGCTGTTATGAATTAAAATAGCTACACCATTATGCTTGTTGCCAATATCATTTCTTTCAACATTATATCCTTTCAAATTAAAAGTTTTAATAGGAGTTAGCCAAGTTTCAGAGATTATTGCAATGTGAATACTGTGATCATGAAGAAAATGACTCAATAAAATCTTGTTACTTAGAATGCTTTGAGCATTCCACTGCATAATATTAAGTTCCATTATTGGGAGAAGAAGAGCTGTTACGGAAGGTCTGCTGTAGAATTTCTTTTATTGATGCAGAATTAATGGGGTTATCCTTTTGGTTTAAAACAATTTTGGTAATCGCGTTTGTTAATGTGTTCATGAAAAAGTCAGATTTAGTCAAATTTTTTAACTGATTTTCAATGTTTCTCATTGTAAGTTGTGGGAATGAATTTTCGTTAAACAGTTCAGAATATTGAATGGCTTTTGACTTTATTTTACTTTCTTCTATTTTTAGCTTTTTCTGGGGGCATATATTCGAAATGGCAATATGATTGCCACCACAATTGCAGCATTTCGCATTATTAGGGTCTACCTTGCACGTCTTAAAGCTGTGGTTCTCGGAGCATATGGAGCAGACTTCAGCATTTTTACAAAATTTTGCAATGTGCCCGAACTTTAGACAATGAAGACATTGTTTAACTGGCGGCACGTACACGCTTACCTCGTGCCTCCAGGAGTCGAGGTATACATATTGGGGTAACTCAGTCGATGCGAAGGTCACGGCGACGGTCTGAGTGGGCTGAAAGGTGACCGCACCACCCTCACTTCGCACTCGGCGCATGAAACGTCTCACCTGTATCACATTCCTAGAACTGCCAATCAATGCAAAAATTCTTTTGTTGGATAATTCAGTTGGGACTGAGGTAAGAACCCCAGTCACCTCAGTATCATTAGCTGGTATTGTGGCCTTTAAGGCCAACTCTTCTAGCAACTTTTTATTTTGGAGAAACACATTAGCATTATTCGACAAATCGAAAGTGATGCCTATTTTGAATTTATTAATCGATCTTAAATGCAGGATACCAGTGACGCAATATTTGCGTATGGCATGTGATATAGCAAGTCTATCTTTGTCACTGAAAAATTTCTGCTCGTCTTTATGGGAAAGAAAAACAATATATTCCGACTTTTTACAATTGTCAGGATACTTCCGAGAGTCCCCTGGAACCTTAAAAACTTCATATTTCCGGCTGTTATCTTCTTCATCCGAGGAGTCTGATGACGACTTTCTTGTCGGCGATGATCCGTCCGGGTCCGGGGGGTCTTTTTTCCGCTTCTTACCTCCGCCCATCTCCGAAACTAAACTTCACTAACTGAAGCACTAATAACTATTAAGATTATGAAATATTTACAAGAAAAAATGTACAAATTCTACGATTAGTTAATTTTTACAAAATTTGTTAAATTTTAGGCGCCTTTCACTCTGAAGGTTCCCGCGCTTTTTGTCTTTTTTTCTTTTTTTCTTTAATAAAAAAAAGCAAACGTAACGTATGTAATGTGAGTGAATTGACATTGATGACAACAATGGGAAGGCAAAGAAGTATATGCCCATAGAGCCTCTTTATAAGTTTGTTTTAACACTGCACTAGAATACATTCAAAATACAAGTATATGGCTTTAAAATGTTCATTAAAGTGTATGGATTAGGTCAAAACAGTTAAAATAGAACTTACCATAACACAAATTGAGAATAGAATTGATTGCAGTAATTGAAAACTTCTGCGTAGATTGGAATACTCTTACAGGAAATAAAACCGTTTAGTTCTTGCACTTTTTGTTGCTCTACAGAAAAGTTTTGTTTTATTGAAATCGGGAATAACTTATCTTTGACCTACTTTCTTTAAAAATCCCGATTTTATGAAAATAAATTCAACAAATTTAACTCTGATCTGGCGCGTATTTTGGTTTAGAGCAAAGATTTTGGACTCGAGGTGAATCCCAACAAAACTCAAGTTATTATCATCATTTACGGTTTGCGTAAATCCGATCATGTCTCTCAATTCTGGGCACAGTTGAAATGGCTTCTTCTTCTTAAAAAGGTCAGAAAAGAGCCCAGTTATGCGCTATTTCGATTTGATTCCTACTTCCAGGGACACGCTGTATAAATAAGAAAAAGTACATTAACTGTATTTTTAATATTAAAACACAATTAAACTTCAAAGACCCAAAATGTTACTTTTTTGATCAAAATGTTACTTTTCACGCCAACTTCTGTTACTTTTGACAATAGGGTTGTGGCAACACTATATCAGAAAGAAAAACTTGTCAAACTGACAACAATGTTAATTTGATGATGTGAATGTTAATAGTTATTTTATAATTTACTGCATGAAATGTTTTGAGAAGCAAGCATCAGCATTCCCTCACATGATGGGCAACGAAAATTCTAATCTTAAAGGTTTAGAAATTGAAGAAAAAGCTGTCGAAGTTACTGACTTCTGGTCTCACTATCAAGCTAAAATAAACGATAGTTGTAGATATTTTGGCTTAAAAAGTGATGGATCTGTATCAGTATTTAAGGGAGAAGCTGCACTGGGTCCTCTGTGGGCAGTATCGACACCCTTAGAAAAGTTTTCAAATGTAAGTTTTTGACCCATTGTTTCGTTAGTTTACAATACCAAAATGTTGTCACTTCGACTTTATTGCAGATCAGCTATAATGTTTGATCAAATATATTTTTTTCAGAACCTTCTAAAATTTCGTCACCCATGTATAGTTCATTATATATCTGCTTGGCAACAACGCTCCACCTTACACTTGGCTACTGAATTTGTTCAACCTTTATCACAAGTTTTAAGGTTACAAACTCCACTACAGATGTGCATTGGGCTTAACAATATTTTGAGGGCTCTTTTATTCTTGCATGAACAGGTAAATAAAACTAATTTGCTAAAAGGTTATTTATTATGTGTCTTCTAAAACACAGTGATGGGTGAAAAAAAGCTATCGTAAAAAACTTACCAAATTTGTCAATGGTAATACTTCTCCTGACACTTGAGGTCATTCATTTGACCCCAGATTGCCAACATAAAAGAGTATATTAAGGTTCTCAGTGGGCTCTTGACGGTAATCAAATTGACGTCTCACAATTGAAACCCATTGGGTTGTATAAACGTCCATAACCATCAACCAATTAAATGACGCGATCTGTTTCATATGTGAGATTTTTAGCTAGGTGATTCTACTGCATGGTAAGTATTAATGGTGTTTCCAGATAGCAGATTTTAAATTTCCCCCAGAGAAAAAATATTTTCCACAAAGTTATTTTTAATAATACATACATTATTTACACCCATTGCCCAGATGGGTAGGTAGGACTTAAAATAGCCCTTCGCTTTAATCCCAACCCTTTCAGGTAGGGCTTGGTTTAAGAACTTGTAAAATAAATTTGTATCTGAAGTCTACTTTTCACATTCTCGTGAGATGCTACATGATAAACGGCGACCTCTGTTTCAGCCGTAAGTGCTGTAAATCAGTAATTTTCTCCTCATTATTTATTTACCATGAATCGGGGAAAAACACATATGGGAACTAAGTGAATTGGTGGTGTAATGAGTTTGCAATACTTAAAAATTAATAAAAAATTAACAACCGGCAAGATCATCAAAATATTCAAATTAGTTACTTAAAATAGTAAAAGGTATTTATAAAAATTAAAAAAAAAAATTGTTTCCATACTAACCTAACCTAATTGGACACGGCTGCTGAAACCCTACGGGCCAGGGGTGTTCGAATGATAATCTATTTGGATGACTACTTACTGGTCACCAGGACCGGACAATCTTAGCCGCTCCGGTTACGGAAACACGTGAGTTTGCTAGAGACTTTGGGATGGCATGTCAATCATCCAAAGTCGATTTTAGAGCCTACACAGAAGCTAGAATATTTAGGCATAACCTGGAACTCCCTCAGAAACACTATAAAGTTACCACATGTAATGGTAAAAAAAAAAACTTTGTTCGGGATGCCAATTGTAACGTTAAAAAAAGACTCCCTTGTATTATTGAGTTATGCCTAACAGGATGTGAGCCAAAATAATTGAAAACGGAGATTCGGGCGCCAGGCTCACCCCTTGGATAGTCTGTCAGTAGGCATTGGCACTTTTAATCACCAACGCGGGCATGGTAAATCAAAAGTGTCATTTACGCAGATTAAATCATCCAAATAACAAGGTATTCTGATCAAATTCGGGTCCTAAAAGTCTATTTACTAATCTTTGAAGTTCAGCGGGTGCATTGGTTAAACCAAACGGCATTAGAACAAATTCGAACAGTCCTTTGCCATGAATACAGAATGCAGTCTTCTCTCGTGAGGAAGCTTCTAATTTAATCTGTAAAAATGCTTTAGATAAATCTATAGCAGTTATAAACTTAGCACCTCTAAGGTTATCTAGAATTTGAGAGGTATAAGGCAATGGATAAGAATCTTTACCAGTAACGGAATTTAATCGACGAGAATCTAAACATAATCGGATACCGCCATCCTTTTTAGATACAGTCAAAACAGGCGAACTCCAAGGAGATTTAGAAGGTTGGATTATTCCTTCACTAAGCACACTAAGCAATAGTTCTACTTCATCATAAACTTCTTTTTGTTTAGCAGGACTAAGAGGATAATAGCGTTGTTTAATAGGTTCACCGGTAGTAATTATTTTATGTTCAGTAAGAGGAGTTAAACCTAAACCATTCTTCTCATATGAAATATCTTCAAATAAGGAAATAACTTCATTCAACTGTTTAATCTCAGAAGGAGAGAGAAGACAAAACCTAGAATAATATTTGACTCGAAGGAAGGTACAACCATAAATGAAATAATTTTAGTTAAGTTATCACATGTGAATGGTATATCAAGACTACCTATGATACGTTGATAAGAACCATCAGCTGTATGAGCTTTTTCCAAAGTTGGTTTAATTTTATATCCTAAATTCAAAAACTGTTGATGCGTATTACCGCCGAGGACACAGCAGTTGGCACCACTATCCAGCATTCCCGTGAAACAACTATTATTAACGGAAAAGTTAAAGTAAAGCCTATTATCTGTTTCTTTAATGAAAAGTACAGGAGCTACTCTATACATATTGAAAAATACTTTTAAATAATCGAGCCATTCTGAAAATTCTTTTTTCGTAGTTTTATTATCAGGAGCGTTTGTATATTTATTACTCGCCGAATCTTTCGCTTCAGTACGAAGAGGAGTTCGACGAAAGCTAGCTAGTTTTTTGGAACAGCAACTTGTTTATCTTCATTTGTAGGTTGGTCAAAATTGTTAAAATTTTTGTACTTCTCATGAACGGAAAGCTGGTGGTGATGAGCCGGTCATGATGGTTGTACTTGGATTTTTTGTTCTAGTTCCTCTGAACTGAACCACACACTCGGCTATGACGTTCTTTTTACCAGGCTTTGTCCTGTGGGCCTTTCTCTTTTGGTACTCCTCATGAACGGAAAGCTGGTGGTGATGAGCCGGTCATGATGGTTGTACTTGGATTTTTTGTTCTAGTTCCTCTGAACTGAACAACCTTTTTTGTTCTAGTTCCTCTGAACTGAACAACCTTGTTTGTTCTAGTTCCTCTGAACTGAACTATTTTTTTGTTCTAGTTCCTCTGAACTGAACAACTTTTTAGTTCCACACACCTTTTTGTTCTGATTTTGAACCACTCTTTTTGTGCTTCGTGCTCGGAAAGTCGGATAGAGTTGCGCCGATCATGAAGTCACAAACCCTTTTGGGCTTTTCTATCTTTTTCAGATCCTTGTTCTGAAATAGAATCATTTTCTTGTGCTTCGTGCCCGGTAAGTCGGATAGGGTTGCGCCGATCATGAAGTCACAACTTTTCTTTTCGTGCCTTCTTTGTCACGTCAAAGTTTTTTCCACGTCATGTTCGGAAAGTTGGTGGTGTTGAGCCGACCATGATTGTGCGTTAGAGTATGCGACTTTAGGGTCTGACATATCTCTCAAATTGGGGTAAATTTTTTCGAGTCCGTGACGTTGGTGTCCAACGGAACTCATAAAACAGGGGTAGGCTTAAGACCAATAGAGTTTGGCCAAGTAGTCGAAATTCAGTTCGAGTCTGTGACGTTGGTGTCCAACAGCACTCCATAACTACAGAATTGGAAATTGGTCAATGAGTAGAGTCATATAGAATCTGTGACGTTGGTGTCTAACAGATCTCCTTTATGGATTCTTACGTTTTGGATAGTTGTCGAAATTAGGTTGTTGAAAACGAGTTTGTGACCAGTGAGTCCAACAAACTCTTTTGGGTTCTTTTTGTCTGTGTTATTTTTCTCACAGATTTCTTTATTCTTTTACCTGTTGGAAAATCTTCTTTTCCAATTGTGTTTTTTTTTACCAACCAGATTAAATCTGATTGTGTTGTCTTTCCGAAGTTCGTTAGTAGCGACTTTTACCTTTCATATTTGACTTCGGACTTCTTTTAAGTCTTTCTAATTATTGGAAAGGACTTCTTTTCTCTCTTTACAATTTTTGGGAAGTTTCATTTCAACTTTTGGAACTTTTATTTAAATTTTTGGGAAGTTTCATTTCAACTTTTGTAACTTTTATTTAAATTTTTGGGAAGTTTCATCTCAACTTTTGGAACTTTCATTTAAATTTTTGGAAGTTTCGTTTCAACTTTTGGAACTTTTATTTAACTTTTTGGAAGTTTCATTTCAACTTTTTGGAAAATTTATTTTTTCCTTTGTTTTTTGATAGCCTCGATTCTCGATGCTTTATCGGGGAAGGGTGAAACACACTGTTCTATAATCTCTTTTTCAATCTTTTTTCCATCGTTTTTGGCTCTGGACCAGTTCGAAATGACATCTGTCAGGTTACTGTCTGACAGCCAGACTAATTGCTAATCTATAGTGCAAATGTCATCAAGCTCCAATCACGGCTCGGCGCTGACCGCTATATTTTTCTTCCCTATTCGCCTACCGAACCATCTCCAAGATGGAGTGATTTGTATTTTTTTTGGGAAATCTATACGAATCCCCAAATAATCTCCTCATTTTAGACGGGAGAACTTTAAAAATTAACCTAATGGGAGTAAGGAATAAATAAACGGTAAGATTTTGTTCGATTTTCCACTTACAATTATTCCACGCGATCGGATAAACATTTCGCATTTTCCACACCTATTTTCTAACCTAATTGTGTTATTTTCAGCCTTTGGCGTCTTAGGGCCATAACATTATTGTTATGGCCCTAAGACGCCATAATAATAATAATAATAAACAATTTTCAAAGAAAAGAAAACGGTAGGTTGAATGAAACTAACCTAATTTATAAACAGTAGGCTTTCTTTTGTTACCATTTATTAATGTGGCTTTTTTTCTTCACAGCCTATGGCGTTTTTTTATCGCTTCTTTTATCTAGTTAAATTCTTCAGAAATCTTGAGGATTGAATTCTGTTCGGTTCAATGTCCAGGGGATGAGAGGATGATGTACATGCATTTGGAATTATCTCATCTGGAGAGATCATGGGAATTCGGAGGCGTAAGACCGTAACACCAGGTAGCACACCTTTTTTTTAATCACGAACGAGATGCAGTCTCGGACTCATCCTTCCTGTCCAACCTGAGGGAAGCCGCATCTCTCGCACAAAATTTGTTCTAAGAATGTTTCCCATGTGAACTTTTTTTACAACTTAGTACCTTGTTCTACTCATAGTTATTGTATTCTAAAATAGAATTAACCTTTCTATATTCCTTGTAAACTTTTGACTGGTAAATTCCAATAAATGTTTAGAGAGAGAGAAAGTTGATTTTCTGATTTACCATGCCCGCCTTGATGATTAAAAGTGCCAATGCCTACTGACAGACTATACCAGGGGTGAGCCTGGCGCCCGAATCTCCGTTTTCAATTATTTTAGCTCACATCCCGTTAGGCATAACTCAATAATACAAGGGAGTCTTTTTTTAACGTTAAAATTGGCATCCCGAACAAAGTTTTTTTTTTTACCATTACAACACTAAAAATTCAAAAAATAAAAACATCAAATGCATGCGCTGCCAAGCCATTAGGCAGAGAAAAAGTGACACACGTGATGCAGGGTGGGGCGCTTAGCTACACAATATCTACCTATCCGTAAAATGGACTTGGATAGAAGAGAGATGGCACTCCAACGCCAAAGAAATGTATGCAGTGTACGGTGCAATTCTAACTGAAGAGATGCATTCTGGTACAATCAGACAACAGAACGCAGGTAGCATAAATATGTCAGAAACGAAGGAGGCACTCGCTCGCTGGCTCTCTTGCATGACCACCAAACTTTTAAAATTGACGGAACACCTGGAAATACACTCTCGGCGAGGTACCTACCAGGCAGACTCAACGAAATTTCGGACCGCATATCCAGGCGTCGAGCAGTTCCAGAGTCATCTGTTGCCCCAGGCCGCGGAGGCCATATTCAAAGTATAGGGCATTCCAGACCTATGTCTGGAATGCCCCATACTTTGAATATGTTTATATATATTTATTCGCCACAAGGACCACGGTGGTCGTTTCAAATTTGTCACTCCAGGACTCAACCGATGGGTACCTCCGCAATTTTTTGCGCCTCCAGTCGTCCTTAGGACTGTCAACTGGGATGGGTGTTTCCACCTCCC
This sequence comes from Udea olivalis, assembly GCA_947369235.1. Classification (NCBI taxonomy): domain Eukaryota; kingdom Metazoa; phylum Arthropoda; class Insecta; order Lepidoptera; family Crambidae; genus Udea; species Udea olivalis. Next base: position 7,269,186 of record OX376342.1, read on the forward strand.
CAACCTAATACCGCAAGTTCTAGCACACTTGAACGTATCCAAGGGGATGTTCGTGTTTCCCCAATGGCCCCAGTGCTCTTGGCTAGCCCCCCAGATCTCCGAGCCAGAGCGCTGGAAAACCATCTAATAAAGGATCTGCGGAAGACATTGGTAGATCAAACAACAGGTCCGAGCCTTTCCCAAGTGGACCAACAATCTCTTCTGGCATAGAGAGTTGGTGATGGACAGAGCAAATATCCCACTGGGCTTCAGATAAGAGAGATTTGTTAAAACTTAGTTGACGTAAGTCCACTTTAGCTACTTATAAGGCTCCCATTAAAAGATGGATTCTTTGGTGCAACACGCACAACATAAAGCCAAACTCACCAACGGGTAATGATTAAGCTAGATTCTTGGCAAAACTATTTTTAGAAGATAAACTAGCCTATAGTACAATACTGTTACATAAATCTGCTGTGTCAACATTAAGTGCCACTGCAACAGAAAATATTGCAAATAATAATTTTGTTTAGCAAATTCAGAAGACTACGATCGTGTCCGAACGCGCCTGTGTAGACAGTGCTGCGCTTCTCTCGCTCGCACTATTTAAGAGTTCATCGCTCTTTCTTTGTCGTTCGGTGGCATATTGTTTTTATTCATTGCCTTACCAAATATTCAAAAACCTCCTGTTTTTGATATAAACATTTTATTCGAATGTTACAAAACACACCTTCCTCAGGTACATTATTTGATGTTTCTCGAAGGACGGCCTTGATCCTTCTTGCCTCTGGTCGAAGAATCCATGACCTGACACTATTGGACATATCTTAGGACAGATTGATCGAAGAATCAGATAAAAATACTTTATGGCCACATTTTTGATCTAAGACCGATTCTGGCACACACCGACAATCTGGATGGACTGTGATTAATTAAACATCCAGATGAAAAAAATTGCCAAGTAGGTCATATCAAAGAATTGATTAGACTTTCCTTGTAAAGAAGATTGCAGAACAACATAAATCAATTATTTGTAACTGTTACTGGTATTATCAAACCTGCAACCAGGACGAATATTGTGAACTGGGTTAAGACCATTTGTAAAGATGTTGGAATTGATACTCCTCCTGGAAGTATCCGGTCTGCTGTAGCATCCCGAGGTTGGTTGGATAAAAAACGAGTGGATGAGATTCTTAAAAGAGGAAATTGGAAGAGGTCTGAAACGTTTAAGAATCATTACTGCAGGGAAGTTCAGCCACTTCTCAAATAAATGATGGTGCTGATTTATTATTGATCATTTTGAAAGTATTTAGGTTATTGATGATGATTCAATTCTTAAATATTGTATGATAGTCGTAATGAGAGGAGTTCCTTAATTATGATAATTATTCCTTTCTTTTAGTAATCACTAAAAGAAAGGAATAACAAACTAACAATCGTTAGTGGTGATTATTAACATTAATTATCTTAAGGATATTGTTGAGTTAGATTAATCTAGATCAACTTCCTACTGATCTCAAGTGACCTTGAGTGTCAGCTGAACACACGGGTGTTCATAAGAAAACCCTAAGAAAAAAATGGCAAACAATGACTCACAATGCAAAAACCTGAACAATAGAAACACGGGACGGGTTAAGTATCCTAAGCTTGGTTAGAATTCATGTTGTTTTTGTTCATTTTATAGCTCTTAGAAAGAGAAGAGTTGTTTCTTTGTGGATTTTATTTAATATATCAATATTTTGCAGACTGTTAGTCGACATTAGCGTTGTGCTTGACACCAGCGGATATCAAACAGTTCTTCACCTAACACTGTGTTATGAAAGACACATAATATAACCGTTTTGCATTACAACAAAACAATTATTATGTGTTGGAGAAAACACAGTCATTCATCATTGGGCATTCTTCGCCCGTAGGCGGCTTCGAGCATCGAGCTATCGCTCATGGACCGGGCTGCACCGGGCATCTTCTCATGGGGGCCACGCCCCCACGGTGTTCGGTGTTTCAAATAAATATTTAATTTTAGAAATTAAATTTTACCATCGTGGTATTTACTCAGCCCCCCTGGCTGCACGGTGCGCCGCCCTCAGCGCGGTCTGCCTACCGGGTGAGACACTGTTCAGTGAGGCCCGGTAAGCGCCAGCGATCAGGCGGCGTCTTACGCCGGTAGTCTACCTAATGGCAAGGGAGCTGAGTGATGATTTGGTCTAATTTGTACATATACATAATAGGATAACAATATAGCTTTCACTATATTGAAGTAAAGTAAAGTAAAAAAAACATTTATTCATTTAAGCTTGTACAAAGCACTTATGACATGTCAAAAAAAGTATATAGAAATAATAATAATAAACGTAAATAAAATAGTACAATATTAGTACTTATCGTGAATATACATAATGTGAATCTACCACCGGTTCGGACGTTGCTTCTTAAAGAGAAGACTCCGGCATGAAACTCGATAGTTACTCTTTTGAACTTTGTTTGTTTTACAAAAAATAAATTCAGAGTACAGTCAATGAGAGTAGAAAAAAGAACACAATATTGAGCAGAGGAGCAGATTATTCCTACTATGACCACAAACTTTTGTCGTTCAAGTAATCCTCTACATTATAATAACCTTGTTTCATTAACTTTGCTTTAATTGCAGACTTATCCTTGTGAAGAGGTAGATCAACAAGACTTTGAGGTATTTTGTTAAAGTATTTTACAGATTGACCCACAAATTAGTTTCCCACCTTGTGTAGCCTAAGACTGGGAGTTTTCAATTTGTTTTTATTTCTGGTATTATGTTTATGAGTATCACTGTTTTTTTTGAACAGATGCAAGTTTTTGCGCACATACATAAGGTGTCATGTCCGAGTTATGTCATGTCAGGTGTTATCCAGCGCGAGGTCGAGGCCGTGGAGGACCCATGGCCGCCCTTCGAGCGCTGGACAAGGCGGAACCGCGGTCTAGGGCAGACCGGCGGTGGCGGTGGCAGCGTCGGGGCGCGCGGGGGCGCCGCCGACGAGTTGGGCGAGTGCTGTAAGAGCGCCCTTGGTAGCGGGCGCTCTATCGGCTCAGGCGGGCGCGCGTGTAGAGGCGCCAGCTTGTTTAGGTGGCGGTGGGGTCCGTGGTCGGAGAGGTCGTACATACCGCGCGCCAGGCGGACCACGAACTCTTGTATGGTGGGAAAACACAGTGTTGCAGCAAGGTCTTGCTGGTGGTTGAAGATCATTGACGTTGACAGCTACGCTAGATGGCGCCATCGGCCTTCAGTACGTCTACTGCGAGTTGCCACTTTAAATTTAAGGTAGCAACTCGTGGTCGACGTACTAATGTCAAGAGAAGTATAACCATCGACAAATTTAGTAAGTTTTTTCACTCCTTATTAGAAATAATGGCAAAGATTACCATAGCTTTTTGACCCAACACTGTGTTTTCTCCACCAACACTAATCATTGTTTTGTTGTAATGCCAAACAGTTATATTAGAAGCTTTGTTCAGACTTCTATGAGGGCTGCACTGTTTTTTTTGTTCGGAAACGACAGCCTTGAGAAAAAAATTACTTAGAGGATAAAATTAGTTATATTCCATAACTGATAGTGACACTTTGTTTATTTTAGCATTTTACAAAACTTGTTTTCATTTCGAAAGATAGAAAAATTCTAATTTCGGACCTTGAATAAATCAGGCAGGATTCGAACCCGCATCTTCCACTATCAGGGTGTGTGCTCTAACCACTGAGCTACCAAAATCTCCATAGACTGAATGAATGTGGAATATGACATGTAATATATTTTGCAAATGATTTCAGGCTGGTATGTCACATAATAATGTTAGTTTATCTGCAATATATGTGACTGGTGATGGACAGTGGAAGCTCGGGGGCTTACAGTACTTATGCCCATTTTCTGAACAAACAGCAGCATATTTAAAACATGCCAGGATTCATAGGTAGTTACACAAATAACCTTCTATTTTCTACTTCCTATAACTCAAGCATCTACTGTGAATGCCAACATAAATTTAGATGAGCCGAACCACTGATTTTTGGTTTCATAATTACTTACAACCACCTACATTCCACTCCAACCTCTCTTTCAGATATGATAAAGCAATAGACCCTAATGAAGATTCACATGAAGTGACTGCCAAAGTAGATCAGTATGCTTTTGCAGTATTAGTTGAAGATGTATATAAAGGACATAAAGATGGTAGATTAATATTTTTTTTATATGCTTCAAATATCTCAGTTTCTCATATTTTATTATGAATACAACTTGTTTTGTTATGTTTTTACAGATGAAGTACCACATTTGAGAGAATTTAAAAAATATTGCTCAAGCTCCCTTCAGCATCAAGACCCTGCAAAAAGACCTAGTCTATCAGAAGTTCTTCAGCATGATTTTTTTAGTCACGAATTTATATCAATCTATAAATTCCTAATTTTTTTGCCTCTCAAAGCAGAGGATGAGAAGTGCCAGTTTTTTAGTAACATTTTGAATACTTTAAAGTGTTATGATGAGGAGACTGTTGCTAAACAAATTGGTGGATTATTGCTCTCCAGGCTTACTATGTTAGATCAGACTGCCAGAAAAGATGTTATCCCCTACATTTTGAGGCCAAAAAATGGTAAATTTAATATGTGTATAAATAAGCTATAGATTTTATATTTTTTTAACAACTTTTGCTGCTTATGCACCCTTTTTTTTACTATTAATTTTACAGGACGACTACGTAATGGGGAGCAGTCTGGTTTTTTCAGTTTAAGTATATTCAAGGAACATGTTAAACCAAGACTGGTACAATTATTTGGAGTGAGAGATAGTCAAATAAGGATGTTGCTTTTGACACACTTCTCAAAATTTGTGCATGTATTCTCACATGAAGAATTATGTCAACACGTTTTACCAGAAGTAAGTACATATGTTCAAATATATCATTTTTAAATAATATCAAAACGCATAGACTATTCGGAATATGACCAATATGGAGTTAGTGTCGTGTGGTCCGTGTTACTGAATTGACTGGTAAGTACTTACACTCGGTTCCAAAAATTATGGGTCAGTCACAAAAATTGAAATACCGCCAGAACTGTGAAAGTTAGATCAAGGAAATAAACAATAGATTAAAGACTTTTTAGTTGCGCTTCTAATAACATATTATTTAAACTGGTTGATGAAAAAAACTTCATAAGAAAAACAAAATTTAAAAATTTTTTTGGTTCATGTCATTATGGATGCTTTCCATTTCTATTCTGTCACAAAAAAAACATCGTGAACGTCTTCCACGTGCATAATTTTCATTCTGTGAGGTGAAGCATGGCAGTCACGCTAGAGGAATGTACCAGAATCCTAACTTTTTTGGAATTTGGGCGGAGCCAGCGTGAAACAGCCAGAAACATTGGTGTATCTTTGTCGACTGTTCAGCAGGTAGTCCAACGATACCAAGAGACCGGATCACACCTTAGGAGACCAGGAAATAAAAAAAAATAAAAAAATATCTGGGACAATTTACACCAAGATCATCTGGCCCCAAACTAAGCAGAGCTTGTGTTATGGGCGTCAGAGACTGATAAATGGCAGACCAAGATGCACAACGGCCAGGGAAGACAGACAACTGGTGACTACAATGCTCCGAAATCGTTTTCAAACTGCTGTTGGTCTAAAAACTCACTTTATTCGCTTTAGAGGTGGCTATTTAAGCGCTCAAACAGTAAGAAGACGTCTTGCTGAAGCAAATTTGAAACCATTGAGGCCCGCATTTGGCCCCAAACTGGAACGGGGACATCGGATTGCTAGACAGAGATACGTGCGCGAGCACCTAAACTGGACACTAGACGATTGGTCTAGCTAGGGTTCTAGCTAGGGCTAGGGATAATGTTCACGGACGAGTCTAAATTCATGCTTTATAAGCATGATGGTAGGCAGTTGGTGTACATAAGACCAGGGGAGCGCTTTCATCAAGCGTGTGTGGAGAAAAAAGTGGCGTACGGTGGAGGCTCCGTACAAGTTTGGGCTGGGATTTCTGCCTAGGCCCGCACCGAGCTGGTACTCATTCAAAATGGAAGAAATTCTCAATGAACATGTAGTACCTTTCATGGCCAGGATGGACCGGCCATGGCATATTAATGCATGATAATGCGCCTCCCCATACCGCCAGAATTGTACATGACTACCTTGAAAAGGTCGGTATCGAACTCATGCAGTGGCCAGCGCGAAGCCCGGACATAAACCTCATCGAGCACGCCTGGGACGAGCTTCAGATATGCGTGAAAGGTCGAAACCCCCTACCAATCACGCTTCCCCAGCTCAAACAAGCACTGGTGGGGGAATGTTAAGGTATTCCTCAGCACCGGCTTCGAAATTTGGTGTACAACATGCCTAATCGAGAAGAAGAGTTCAGAAGAGCTCATGGAGGCAATACAAAGTATTAAATTAAGAAAGTGATGAATAACACCAAAAAAACAATAAAAAAAAAATCTTAAAAAATATTTACTTTTGTTTTTTTTAATTTAGAGATTAATATTGTAGGTGCACCTAAGTTTCATTTTATTTTTTATCTGTATAATAAAATTCTCCATTGAACAGTCTTCGTTTCATTAGGATGGCATACGTAGTTCGGCAGATATTCGGGTTTATGTGACTGACCCGTTTTTTGGAACCGACCGTAGATTGGCCACAGATCAGGCATTAAAGAAGGATAAATAGAAGAGCTAATCCTTCCTAGTCATCCAAATACTGGGCCCTGGAAATCTTCCAAGCGCGCCGTTCTCCTTTTTTGACAATAGGGTGACATATTGTGATTCGTCAATATAAACTGAAGGATTACGATATTTATTGACGTGCAGGGTAGTGTATTGGCGGATCACAATATTTTTCACTGCATCTCTAGAAGAAACATCAATAAATATCGCGATATTTTTCACAATATTTATCTCTCAAAAATAGAAAATCAATATAAAATATATTTCGAGAGCACCCCGAGATATAGCGATTTGAAAAGTAATTTTTCACTTCTTATGCTCTAAAAGTACGCCAATATAGCCCTACGAAGCGGGGCTAAAGTGACCACTTTAGCCCCTAGGGAGTAAAAAGTAATTAGTTTTTTAATTTCCTTCATGTGACAAAGACAAACTCAAACAGCCCGTAAAAATATACTATTATCTGTGGAGTGTGGACCGTCTTCATTGCGAAAATGTTGAGAGTTTTAGTTCCATAGTTTGTCCGCAAAGAAGGTGGCGCCATGTGTTTTAAATTGTTATTCTGTGGTTCAGGTCAGAAGAAAAAACTGACCACGAAAATTTCAGAACTTTTGTCAAGTGTAAAGTTCGGTTTTAAATGTTTTTGTACTAAATTGACTATTTTTCTCGCACTCGAAGTGAAAAGTAAAGTTTGCACCTCGAGCCAACTTAATATACCCTCGGTTTCATTGACTCCCTCGCACGATCGGGAGTCAAACTTGTATATTATGGCTCCGTTTAGTCCCTCAATATAAAATATACTATTTGGACTCGCCCAAAACGCTCCCTACAAACTGCCGCTAGCAAGTGATGTCACTTACTATCTATTTCTTTGCGTTCTGAAAAACATTTGTACGGCAGATATATTCTATTTTGAGTTTATGAAAATGGTTTCTTAACAAAAGTTGCTATAAATTGTATTGTGTAGATTATCGAATGGTATGGTGTTTTTTATTTACTATACACTTTCAACAATGAACTTTCCCATTCATGTTTGTAGGGCCATAAAATGAATTATAGAAAAGTAAACAAACTAAAAGTTTTTATAGGACCGTTTTTTAATGTATTATTTGATTATATTAAATCATCTTTAGAATCTGATGACATTATCAAAAACCTATCGCTGATTTTATCCCTACTTTACTGGGTGTCTGTTGCCGTAAGGAAGTGGCCTTGGGCTCAGATTCTGCTATTCAAATGCTAATGGAATCGTAATTGAATGAAGTAATTTTTATTAAAGTATGGACTGAACATCAAAATCATGCTCTTTTATTACAAATTTCCATTGACATAAATAGTAGAATCGGGCTCCTGGTGAACAAGTTACTCAGTGCATTCCAAAATAGCGTATACATACAAGCATTTACGTTTAGAATAATAATGCTGGTGTCTCTACCCAGGCATATTGACCTGTTAATCTCCATGCCGTCCTCACACCTTTGCACGCCTGCCAAGTCAAACAAAATATTACAGATTCAATTAATCAAATTAGATGTAAATTAAGTAAATCGCTAATAGCGATCTCTACCAGACAACCTTCAGATAGAGAATCTGAGAAAGTGATGGTGCAAGATGATAAATTAAGGATACAAAAACTTATTCATTATTATCTACATAAAAGTAGACATACCTACATACAGTACTGAAGCAAAATAATATACTTACTTATATATAATTTTCATACAAATAAATAAGGTAAGGATTATACAGGAGGAGGATTGTCCTTGGAAATAAGGATCAAATCAAAATAGCGTATAGCTAAAAACTAATATTGGTCATAACTTTTTAACAGTTAGAAATCGGACTACTGGCTAAAAAGATGAGAAATGACCCTAGCTATGCGCTATTTTGATTTGATCCTTACTTCCAGGGACACACTGTATAATATCCATCAGTCCCCTTCGTCCTATATTTTCTATTATTTTACCAAATATTCTTTCCTTTCTCGTTCAGCGGGGCTAAGATGCGCGCCCTACGAGAAGAGTAGACAAAAATGCCTCCAATCAAATTTTGTCTACCGTTCTTAACATGGCAGCAATTGTCGTGACTTAATATTTTGAATGGGAAATTCAATTTTGTCGACAGATCCTAACATGGCTTTAAGTGCAGTAATAAAGCGATGCATTTATGAGCCGTCGCTATTTTAGCTATTAATGAGTGTAAATTCTACATAAAAATATTACTAAATTTTTTCGCTTTTTGCGAAAAAACTTATTCAGGTATAATTTCCATAAAATCCAGTGTTATATAAATAGTTTGGGATATCAATAGTATCGATAAAATTATTTATCTCGATTATTGGTTTCTTTTATATCGATAATTTGTATTGATTAGTTGAATAATCGTTTCAATAAATCGATTGTTATTTATCAATTAATTTAAGTATTTAACGATTATTATTTCGAATCGATTAATTAAATCGATTAGTTAAATCGATTCGTCGAATCAATTAGTCGAATCGACTAGTTTCATCGATCAATTCGATTCTTTGTATCGTTTAGCTGCATCGATTACATCGATTAGTTAAATAGATTATTTGTATCGATTGTTTATATTGATACTATCGTGACTTCAAATCAGTACTATTGATAATATCGATTATAATATTAATAAATCTGTGTTAAACATATCTACACCCCTTTGTCATCTGAGGAAACTTGTCTTGTCGACTCTCAGAGACGAGAAACGAGAAATTATCTTAGCCAGGCTGGTCATTATTGGCAAATATCATTGACATCAATTTTATTCCCAATGCGTCCGTATAATTACAATTCCATATGCTATGGCCCTTAAGTATAAACCATTGTTCAGTCGCCCTTCTTTTTACGTCTAGGTCCACGTTACTAGTTTAGTCTCTAGCACTGATGTAGGCGTCATTCTCAATGTTACCTGCGGTTAGGGGAGTAGAATACTGCAGAGGTATCCCTGCACGTCGTAAAAGGTGACTAAAAGAGCCCTTGGGCGGCGAAGACGACCACCGTCAGGTTTAAGTGGGTAGGGGTCTCTGTGTCAGGTGCCCTCAACCTAGGGCCCTGGGAATGCCTAATAAATGCATTTCCTGACGCAAAAAAAGGAGTTGTTCTCAATGCGCCTATAGGCATCAATGCCACTAGTCATTGAATAAGAAATGCAATTCCTTGTCTGTTTATGTTAGTGAGGATCCTTAACTTTTTCAGGAGAATAAGAAATAATAGGCAAAGCTCTGCGAAGAGGGCCCTAGTTACACGATTGTTTTATAAACCTCCACCAAGGATCAGTGAAAACTTATCAAATTAGAATAGTTTATTTATTATTCCTGTTTAACAAACCCTATTTATTTATTTATTTATTTCTTTGTACAATTAAAAGTTTTAACATTGCTTGCTTCGCACCCCTAAACCATTACGGTGATATATGGTAAATAGGGCATCCTCCAAGCATTTAAAAGTGGACAGTATAATGAAACTGCTAGAAGATTGTGCGAGTTCGCAAAGAAAAACAAGGATTTGCTGGAAAGGTACTTACGAAATCACATCAAGCACCAAAGAGCACCTCATGCTGCTGACATTAGAGTTGTTTTGCAATAGTTTTGTAAAGGTTGACTTGTCCTCCGTACGATAAAAAATATAATTCACTTACCCATGCTAATTATTGTTGTTCTGTCTTTTACAGTTGCTTATTGGAATTAAGGATACCGATGACAGCTTAGTGGCTGCAACATTAACTTGTTTAAGTGAACTAGTACCTATACTTGGGGCGGACGCTGTTGTCGGTGGCAAAAGATCCAAGGTATTTACTGATGGAAGGCCGAATTGCAAACCATCAGCAGATAAACAGGAAATAAGTATTTACCCACTAACAAAATCATTGCGAGATTTACCCTGCTCAGAAGAAATATTTAATATTAATGATATTGTGTCACCCAGTTATGACAAAGCAATGTCTCTAAATGAACGACCATCTCCCGTTGGTGGCGAATCAATTGACAATGAAGATAATATGATGAATGAAAAACTATCGAATGCTGAGAGTGAAGAGGACTGGGGTGACTGGGATAACGTGAATCGACATTTGACAATAATAGAGCCAGAGGAGACATCAAATGAAGAACTGACCGTAGACCGCATATTAATACAAGGAAATACTGACTCAGTCAATAACTTGCACATTCCGTCTGAAACTAAAATTGATTCAGTCAACAGAACAACATTGCTGCAAAAGGCCGCACTAGAAGCAAAAAGAAATATGATAGACATATCAGAGTTAGATATAAAAAACCAGAAAATTGAACATACCAGCAATAATCATGATGACATTGATTTTTTTGCGGATATGATGCCCGACATAGTAAAACCTACCACAATAAATGTAACTCAGGCAGAAAAACTGCCAAGTTTAAGTAGCAAGTTAAACTTTGTTCCTGCTGATGAGTTAGAAGAAACTGAAGGATGGGGAGATAATTGGAATGAATGAGGTTATAATATGTTTCTGTTACATAATGGATTAAAGTCACCTATGCTTCAATGTCTCGCAATGCCCATCTTTCACTATATCTGATATTCTATAAAACTAAATAGGTACTTTTATATTCTCTGTTGTTTTTTACTTACAAATAATGTCGAATTATATATTTTTCACCAAGCTTTAGATGTAGATATACGAGGGGAGCTCCAAAAGTTTGCCAAATGGAGGGTTAATAGTAAGAAATTAAACTTGAAATATTTCTTTTAAATCAATATATTCTTTCTTCTCTCTAATTTATTTGTTAAATAATAGGTTGGGGAAAAAACTTCTCCGCATTTTTTAAGTAAACTCAAAACATTTTTTAATATAGTTTATTGACATTTAACTAAAGTATGTGGGTGCCATTTTCTTTGATTACTTTTTGCCATCTTGTTGGTAGGTACATGATCCCATTGCTATAGAAATTTTGAGGCTTCTGATCAAAATACCGGTACAAGTGGTTTTGGCAGTCCTCTCGTGATGTAAACCTGACACTGCCTAAAGAATTCTGAAGAGACCGAAACAGGTGGAAATCTGAAGGTGCAAGGCCAGGACTATACGGCGGATGCATTAACTCCTCCCAGCCAAACTCTCTTAATTTTTGCTGAGTGGCTAAAGATGTGTGAGGTCTAGCGGTATCATGATGAAAAACCACACCCTTTCTGTTGATTAATTCCGGCCGCTTTCTCTCAACTTCTTGCTTTAATCTCATCAGTTTTTCGCAGTAGAGTTCAGAATCGATGGTCCTGCCTGGTGGTAACAGCTCTTAATAATGCCCTTCCAATCCCACCACACACACAGCATCACCTTGTTGCGAGTTAACCCGGGTTTCGCCACAGTCTGTGAAGCCTGACCGGCCTTAGACCACTACCTTTTTTCGCACGTTCTTGTTGTACGAGATCCACTTTTCATCACCACTTAACAGTTTCTTCAAAAATGGTTCGGTTTCATTGCGTAATAAAGAATCACAAATGAGTACACGGTTCATTAAGGTTTGTTTCAATAAGCTAGTGAGTTACCCAAATATCGAGCTTTTTTGTGTAGGTACCCAGATTTTTTAAATACGCCAAAACTGTTTTGTGGTCAATTCCCAGTTCTTCAGCTAAGTCGTAACTACTGATATGCCGAACTTCTTCCACTTTTTTTCAAATGGCATCCATTTTATCCGTAATAGGGCGACCAGAGCGTCCTGCATCTTTGACATTAAAATTTCCGGATTCAAAACGCTTAAACCAAATTTGTGCTACTCTCACAGGCACACTAGGTCCATAAACACCGCAAATTTTTTTGTAGTAAAATTTTAAAATGTATCGAATTTCTTCATTAGATTCTCATCTTGACAGTAAGAAAAACAAATGAAAATGACACATTTTCCTAATTTGAAATTATCTTCTTTAAAATTCAAACTTTTAATGATACCCTAAAATAACAAGTTCATACATATTATATGCGAAAAGAGTTATCCCCAACCTAATATAATGTAGGTACAATTATTGTTATTGTTGGAGCATCAATAAACTTATTTATACGTTCGAATAAAAATATTTTGTGTTTGTCCTCCAAATTGCCCTCTCCACTTCTTCATCGCTGGATTTTTTTCCCTTTAAACCTTTTTTTTAATTTTTGACTAACTGAAGTTTCATCTCCAGTCACAATCCACTCTAAAACTTAGTATAAGTTTTCACCACAGAGAGCCAAAAACTTGCCAAATGAAACTCAATTTCCTCCATGGTGCAAATTTTCTATCGGATCGACTCGTTTGTTGACCTGTATCTCATTAAATTGAGACCATATTTTAATGAAACTTTGTATTTATACCTTCAATGAATGTCCAAATTAGTACAGCTAGTAAAAACCATTTTCCCCACCATACCCTTCATTCCGCGAACATTTGGACCTCCCCTCTTACAAGTCGTTTGAGGAAACTTGCCCAAACCACTAGTGCCGAAGTAGGTACACTCATAAAATATCCCAATTGTCATGTACGAACATTAGTCTATACTAAGGTTCTCAAGGTTTTTTTTCGCATAGACTACTTTTAGGTTTAGCTGTCTCCGGTGGACCAACTGCAACTACACATTTCTACCATATTTCTAAAACTCGACAGAAAATAACGCCAACATAGACCCGCGTGGACCCCTTGACCACTTTGGAAACTAATGGTTTATCTTTACGAACGATGTACCTACCTGCATACGAATTTTATCTTATGTAATTCAGATTATATTTGGCGCATGTCCTATGGTAAAGACAACAACTCATAGAGTTACTACAACAAACTTGTCCGTATGGTCACTATGGTAGGGCTACAAATACCCTTTGTGTGCTGGGAGACGCCCCTGTCTAATTTTCTTGTGTGGTACCTCGTATCGGAATACAGGGATATTAATCCCTACTTCGAGACCATTACAAGAAGTGTGTTGTCTGGCGCATATTTATTTATTTTACTGTACTCGTACGTGGTTGTAAGTTTAAAAATGGATGCAAGTAACCAAATGGATGTATTAAGGGGTAAATGAGGAGCTATTCTAACGTACTAGGTACCTTTAAATTTTACTTTTGCTTTGGTGGATCAATCATGAACTCTAGAAAGAATCATAGAATCATGGCGCAGATACGATTGTGTTAATATAAGATTAATAGAACAGCATTACCTCCGCCCTTCATTCACACCTGCAGACCGTTGGTTAGTAGGTCATTGTCAAATGACATTAGTTTTACCATGTGCAATAAAACACGTAACTACCACATTTATCATAAATATATAAATATGCGCCAGACAACACACCTCTAGTAATGGTCTCGAAGTAGGGATTAATATCCCTGTGTTACGAGGTATCACACAAGGAAATAAGCCAGGGGCGTCTCCCAGCACACCCAGACCTGAGTCAATTCAGAAAAGATCGTTTCCTGAATTGACCCGACCGGGAATCGAACCCGGGACACTATGGAAATCGAGGCGAGAAACCGTGCTACAGCGCACTACGCCAACCGTGTCGTCAAATAATATAGGCTTATAATATACCACATTTATCATGTCAATTAATATAGGCTCCCGTGCTTTTATTTCCATAGAAATGACTATTAACAACAGCGTTTTTTTTTGGTGTTCAAGACCTCTTTCCAAACGTCGGTTAACAAACCGAGCGTTTTTGAACGAAGCTGTCAAGAATGACCGAATGATATAATCCTACTCTGTGCAAATGACAGTCATTCGCTTAGATTTACTTTCCCAGGAATGGCATTCGTAATGGTCGTATTATATTACTATACTCCAAAAAAAGAAATGCTCTTTTATTGCATGAGGCGTGCCTAACTTACATACCACCTTTATTTAGTACCATTCTGAGTCAAAGTTATTGTGAACCTGCTTGTTTGTAAAAATGGAAAATGCCATGAATTACATTTTTGAAGAAGACGATTTAGAAAATTATGAACAGCTTGAAAATGTTTTACGTGCACCAAATAAGGCGCAATTACTATGACGAATATGATGAGAAAGCCTTCCAAACAAGATTTCGTTTGTCAAAACAAACTGCCAGCGAGGTGCTTGAAATGGTTGAAAATACAGGTTACCGAATACCCGAATCCGATAGAACGATCATTTGGATTAAGGAAGAGACGGTTTCCAGTTCTAGCATTGGACATGAATGTTAATTTAAAAAACAGTCTTCCCATAATTGTTGCCACAGATGTATTACACAACATATTGCAATTAAAGGGAGAAGAATTACCTCTTGATGACCCTGAATTGCAACTGCCTGCACCTTGGGAGACTATCTTAGAGCATGGCAACATAAGGCAACGTTACACTGGTGAAGATCAAGCCCAGACATAGGATATTAACCCGACAAGAAGACTGTTAATTAACAATTATTTTAGATCACTATAAAGTAATTACAACATGATTTTAACAACTTTCTTTTTGTACTTAAATAAAATGATTATACAAGATACAAAGTTTTTCTGTTTCTTCTCTAATTAAATGTAACTACCTTACTTAAGTACCGCCAGCTACCGGTAGAAGAGGTCGACCCAAGAAGCGGTGGCTCGACGTCGTTAAGGGTGACATGCGTGCCAACAGACTCACCACTGAGGATGCACAAGACCGTGCGAAGTGGGCCACGAAAATAAGAAAGATGGACCCTGGGACCCCACACACTAGTGTGGGTTCACAACCGGGATAGACCGCACGGATGATGATGATGACCTTACTTAAGTAAATAAATTAATTGCTACAGGTGCATAGTTGATAAAATATAATATAATCTTGTGTTATAATATTTAATAAGTAAACATTTATCTATAACTATCATTCTCTGATTTAAATGGTTTAATTTTTTCTTGCTTCAATTGCTCTTCCAATATCAACAATCGTTTTTCTGACTCATTTTGACATTTTCGATTTGTGTCTTTACGAGATTGATTTTTTCTCGTATCAACTGATCTCCCAAATCTTCTTTATCTGGTCTGCATCTTCGTAGCCAAGCATTATCTTTAAGTTTCAAACACTCTGTTAATGGTCTCTTCAAATAATTAGGGGTCCACCCTTCCCATTTTAAAGTATCATCCTGCAACAAAACGTGTATTTGTAGTTAATATAAACAATAAATTGTAAATGAACAGCAGTAGTTGCTAATTATAAAGTTATGATCAATGAATATAGATCAGTCATGTGTAGACATAAATCGTTCTTGAAATACTCACATCACACTTTTTCTTTGAACTTGAAGCCTAGGGTTTCGCATAATCATTCTGAATACTCTTCTCTGGCTCGCAATTTGGCGCCTCCTCCATTGCCCTAAGGGTATTTCTAATGTCAAACTGAAACAATTTTATTTGTTTTTTTATATTGAGACAAGTCACAACCAAGTCAAATAGTCTATTTAACTAGAACCCAAGTGTACATTAAAAAATATTATGAATCACAAAGTCGCATAAATCAGGCACATAGATTTGAAATATTCTTACACATTCTATATAAAAATGCCATAAATATGATGTACTAGTGTCCAATTAAGTTTTTCTACTAGTCCTGGCATGAAACTCAAACGCTGTGTATCTGTGCACTTTTAACTTAGCTATGCAGGATAGTGTAGAAATTCATTTGAAGCCTGCCTGAGGTAGATCACTCACTATGTTTAGCGGTAAATTATTAAAATAGAAAACACACCTCTAATTGAATCTCATCATTCTCACACATTGATTATTCTGAAAGTTAAAGGAAACATTAAATATTTAAGTATGGTATTTTTAGGGTTTTTCAACTTTTGTTTATCACAATGAGCACGAAACCTTACGATGTGACGTTACAGGATTAGGAATGTAGGATTGAGGTAAAGCGGAAGGTTTGTTGTTCTAACATTTCTCCCACCCCGCTGGCGAATTGAAGCCAGAATAACAAAATTTCAATTGCTTACTCGAGCCATTCACAAGAGTGTAATTGATGTGTTGTTGATATACTTGTATGACAATGAAACGATATGATTGATACTATAAAAATAAATACAAATGTTACACAATACGATGTTAAGTTGCTAATGTACGAGGTGCATTCATTAAGTACCTAGCCTCATCGCCAGAGGGCGCTGTAGTTTCAAAAGAGTTTTACCACAGTGTAGCACATTCTTTTTTAATTATTTTTTCAAATTTTTATTTCAATCCCTTCATTTGTTTTAATTTGACAACTTATGGAAGCGAACGTGTCGATTGGTTTTACAAAAATGGAAAAAGAGCAATATCGTTCGGTGATTCGATTCCTATTTTTGGAAGGGAAAACGCTCATCGAAATCAAAGAGCGCTTGGATGCTGTGTACGGTGACTCTTCTTCATCGATGGCCACCGTCAAGAATTGGTTCAACGAGTTTGCACGTGGCCGTACGTCGGTTTTTGATGAACCACTTCCAGGTGCACCGAAAACAGCTGCTACGGAGGAAAACATTAAAAAAATCCATGATCTCGTATTGGCAGATCGCCAATTGAAGGTTGGGGAGCTAGCTGAGACTGTAGCCATTTCAGAAGGAACAGTGCATCATATTCTTCACGAGGAACTCGGCATGAGAAAGCTGTCGGCGCGATGGGTGCCGCGTTTACTCACACCGGAAAACAAGCGCAACCGTGAGACCACATCGGAGACGTGTTTGGCGCTGTTTAAGCGGAATCCAGCGGAGTTTTTGCGTCGTTTTGTGACCGTCGATGAAACCTGGATCGGTGCGGCGACATTTTTGCCTCATTGGCGTTATGATTCCCGTAGCAATTGGTGCGCTCACGCGTATTAAACAATTATCAAATATATACCATAAATTATCGAATATATAAGTATACATAATTGAAATCTAAGTGTGTGATTCAGTGATTACAGTCCTCAAAGGAAAACGTAAGCACGTACGTGTTTTCAAAAAAAAAAAAACATTTCGTTTCGTAAATTAATAAAATGATGGTGGTTAAGAGATATAATTTTCTCCAGTGAATTTTGTGAATATAACTTATCTAGGATATTTTAACTATCCTACTTTGATAGACTAGTTTGACAGCAATCGTTTGAACTGAGAATACTTACAATTGTGATGCCATCACTACGATTAAATCTTAATCACTACGAGTAAATTTTATAATGTTTTTATTTTAATCAAGTACAAATTTACGAGGGGGCCTCCTAAAGCTGCCTCATCATTTGTACCAAGTTTCAATAAAATCTTTACAATAATAGTTGCTAAATCAACTAACGCGTCTCAGCCTTAGGTGCTAATAAACCTAATTAACAAGGTTCTTACGCTGTTTAACCACTAGGCCACGATGGAAAGTGATATAAATGTATTCCCAAAAGTTTAGATTGTTGCTGATTTTAACAAAGGCTGAGGCATCTGTAATTCGACTGGTCATTCATCGAGTTATTCTTGCAAAACACTATTGAAGGTAACTTGTTTCTATTGAAGGTAACTGTATCTAAGTTTGGGTTTTAAGGAATTTATATTTGGTATGGTTTCTTCTAATCCGCAAATATCTAACCAATCACAATGAATAATTTCCAATTTAGTAATTATACTTCATTATAATTGTGGCTCAAGCCTATTGACCTAATATTTTTGGGTTATTTTCAGTGATGCGGCGGATATCAATCATGATATATTATATAAAATAATTTAAACGGGCTTTCCCATGAGAGATTAGTTAATCAAACCATTATAAAAGCATATTAGTAATATAGCTTTATTTTCAGAAAGAGTTAGTTGAATTCTGCCCCTTGTGATGATGAGCCGGTAGCCGGGCCGAGCGAAGTGCGCCGCAAACGCGCTCGTAGCGCCTGCAGCAGCAGTAGCAGGTCCTCGAGTAGCTCAAGTGGCAGCTCGCCTTCTCCCAGCTCAAAGCGGCAGCGATTACTGCGCCACCGCCGTAAGAAGCGTAAGAGAGGCGGCCCTTCGTTAAGGCAGCTAAGGAAGTGAATATGTGAGTTGCGCAATGTTATTTCTCAATCCCCCGCCTATCAGGATGGCCACTCTATTGACCAAGAATCTATTTGTTCGGGGGTCAGTGGCGAACTTAATGAGAATGAACTTCATGAACAAATACCAAATTGCCCTGAGCCAGCAGGTTCTGATTTCACATTTGAAATCGACACAAAAATAAGAGAGCCTTCTGTTCCTAAAGCTCCTGAAAATTTCGTGAAAATGCTAGCAGATGTACAACATTTCGGCAATGCTGATTGGTCCGAAGTGAGCATGCGGATACCCAAAAGCTTTACAACCACACCCCTGGTTTCGTAAACCTTGAGTTAAATGGAGAAATAAGACAATATAAGTCCTTGGTACATGTGGCCAAAGGAAAAATTGCAATCTTAAGCAAAAAGAGTCTCTACAAGAAAGCATACGCAGTCGTTTAAGTTGGGCTAAATCTGAGAAAAGTTTAAATAATTTTAATTTAAAAATTAATGAGTGATTTTTGAACGGAGAGTTTCATAATCTTCAACCTCTACAACACATATTTTTGAGCCTAATGCGTTTTCATCTGCGTTAGAAAAAGCAAGGGGTGTTCGTAAAGCTTTCTGGCTCCCTAAATCGGACAATCTTCAAAAAAGGCCTGATAAAGGCTTTATCAGCCATCGTATCGCCAGCCCTCGAAGGGCCTAGGTGCCAAAAAACACTGGCCCATCGAGTGGAGCCCAAGTGCCATACTACGTATCAGGTTCGTTTAGGCCTATACACAATCATTTACCACTCTCGAGGGGTGAGTACCTTAATAATATTATGAGCAATGATAATTAACAATGTGATACAATAACGATGCAAGGCAACAATGCAAGGGGTCGCTTTCAATACTGGGACTCAAGGCCCCGTGGTTCACAAAGAGGAGGAAGGGGGCGAGGACCTCCTGGTAGCGCCCCTAGAGGCCAATCCAAACGTAACGAGCAATGACGTGAGGTCATTGTTTCAAGCCGAACAGTTGGTTCATCATTACAAGACTTGGAAAGGATTGGGGGCCCCAGAAATAGCATTGAAATTAATAAAAGGTTACGCATACCATTTATCCGGAAACCTCCTCTGTATGTTCCAAATCAACACAACCAGTTTCGAACTTGTGTTTCAAAAGAAATGACCATATTAGTTCAGAAAATGAACGATCAAGGCGTTCTAAAACCGGTAAATTGGACCCCCAGTGTCATTTCACATCGTTTACTAGTTCCGAAAACAGACCCTCCGACCTATTTCAATCTTAAAGTCTTCACAAACATTTACAAATGACTTTGAATCTCCTTCAAGTACTCTGATGGAGTATAAACATAGGAAAATTTAAAGGCCTTACCAAAAGAAAAGACACAAACTTTTAAAAAGAAGACCTAACATATTTTAAAACAAAGGTCGGTGAAGCTAATCGAAGTTCAAAGGCTTGTCCGTTTGTTGAACTTTGCCAGTTTTGTGGTCTCACGAGGTCGTTCACACCATCGACACCTGCTAAGGTTTATGAAAACCCTATTAGGCAAGCCAACAAAGAAAGTATTACTTGCCGAAGTCGTTTAAACAGAGTTGAAGTGGTGGATTCAAAGCTGTCAACTCTCGACAATGTTGCACTTGCCTCCTCCAGCCCACTTTCGCACAACCGATGCATCTGACCTAGCCTGGGGAGCTCAACTAAACAACATTCCCTTGAGAGGGTCTTGGACTCCAGAGGTGCAACAACTGCACTCAAATCAAAAAGAAATGCTAGCTATCTTGCACGTCGTTCAGCATCATGATGTTGGAAAACAGCTCTGTGCTAATGCAGTGCGACAACCAAACCGTGGTAGCTCACTTACGGAAAGAAGGGGGTACCAAATCGATGGCATTGATGATCATAACTCGTCAGTTATTAACATTATTGGACCAGTTCCTAATAACTTTCACAATTCACTACATCCCGGGCAGGTATACCAATTATGCCGATCATCTGTCAAGATATCGAATCCCGCCGGAGTGGCATCTGTTGCCGAAGTGCTTGGTGATAATATTCGCGAAATGGGGAACTCCAGTAATAGATCTTTTTGCCTCGCAGAGAGCTCACGTTGTCAGCAATTATGTATCCCTAGATCAAAGGGACCCGAAAGCTCTATTTTACTATGCATTCAGTGTAACGTGGAATTATCCTCTTGCATGGCTGTTCCCTCCGCCATTCCTTGTAACCAAAGTGTTGACACACCTCAATCAAGCGATAGGGGTGTTCTAGATGTCGTACCCCGGTGCCAAAAATTGTTCTGGCGAGCAGACCTCAGAGCGAGATCCCTCGAAGCTCCATTAGTCCTGAGGAACTTGAAGGTCAATCTGACAGAATTACCACCTCCCAACCTGGAGGATGTAACACTGAAAGTTGGAGATTTGGTGGTAGTCTGAGGAGATCAACACCTGGCATGCCGATCAAATTTCCTCGTGGAAAAACTCCTGGCGTCCATCTACATTAAAGACGTATAAAATAGCATGGAATCGGTGGTTAAACTGGGCAAAACTAAAAAAGGTGGCCATTAATAAACTGACAGATCTAACCTTGCGAAATTTTTAGCCGACTTATACGTAATATAATTACAATTTCTTTTACATAAGTCTGTACTCACTACACTTTGTACATCAAGTATGTCAAGTTATCTAAGCTCTCATGCCTTAGAAAACATATCTTAAAATCAATTTCCTTGAAAAATGAATAGAAAATTAAGCCACCTATTTAGGACATCAACGATTTAGCGAATACCTGTCTAAATGATCAATAGATAGAAATAATATACTCGTTTATCAAGTTTCTCGCCACACAGCTATTTTATTGCTTTTGTGTTCTGGCCGGCGTATTCACGATTTATCTTTATTTCGAGTCGATCCCGATCATTGCATTAAATCTCGGGAAGCTATGATTTCGTGGCCAGAGTTTGGATCAAAAACTGATAACAGCGATTACAGGCAATCAGGTTGGAAATTATTGGGTAATTCAGATAATGCTAACTTGAACCCTATAGTTTGGATACAAACATTGATAACGCTGCTAAACAATCGGCAAGAGACTGCGAAGACTTCCGAGTTTACTTATGACGTTTAGGGGGCCTCCTAAAGCTGCCTCACGAGCTGTCATTGCTGGCTGGATAGAACACCTGTTTAAAGACTCAAACATTTCGTTTAGTCCTGGTAGTGTCCGGTCAGCAGTAGCGTCAAAGAATTGGTTAAAATATTCCCTGGTGGAGATCCTCTCACGCGGAAATTGGCTTTCCGCCAACAATCTCAAGAAATTTGACAGGCGTGAAATAATGCAACGAAATATTACTACGAGCGTGACTGAATTATTCAATCCTGTTGATTAATGCTCACACAATTCATTCAAGTTAAAATTAATCAATGTATAAACTGTAAGATTTAAAATTTCTAATCAATAATTACAGCTGATAAAGCTTCATGATTCAGAATGATTGACTAGCGAAAGACTAAAACTTTAATTATCTTTCCGAAATGTCCTAACAGAAATCTGTTTAATACTGCAATATGTTTCACATTGGTGTTTTCTTCATTGTGTACCTTTCGGTTCCTCACCAGGCGATAACAAACACTTCTCATTTATAAGCTTCGAATAACGGTCAAGTACTTTTAATAGCAGCGTTTTCCCCTGAAAGAAAACGCATATTAAAATACTTACCTTATTCGAAGCTTACTTTATAACTCTGCCTGGTGAATAAAAGCCAATGAGGCAAAAATGTCGCCGCACCTATTTTATAAGCTTACAGATGGCGCCACTGCCTACTGAGCAACGGAAATACTGAAAATCGGTCATCAAAGAGTACTAAAATGGTAAAAGACTACGGGAAGCGGATATGCCTATCTCATTTATAAGCTTCGAATAAGGTAAGTATTTTAATATGCGTTTTCTTTCAGGGGAAAACGCTGCTATTCCAAAATTTTCGTTTACTTTTTGTAGGCTAAGTATTTATTGAATGACCCTCGTACATATAAGTGTGATACAATTTTTTTATTTTTTATTCCCGTCCATCAGGGACTGTACATAACTTGACCAGGGGTCTACTAATGATGCCTTGCACTGTTCGAACAGTAGCAGAGCGAGGAACGCCATCACGTCCATAGAAAAGTTCTACCAAAACGCCATTTAAGAGGATGGGTAGACTCATCCTTGATGATTACAATCCTACCTACGCTTACCTCACTCGTAGGTTTTGTCCATTTTAAACGTTGAGATAACGTGGTCAAATATTCATGTAGTTCCGGCTGTCTGAGCCACTCATCCTACAGAGATCTCGCTTATCTAGATTGATAACGAATCGTTAGTGACGGCAATCGATCAAGGTTTCGTCGTTTGTGACGCTATACTTTCTTTGAAAAATCAAAAAAACGTGGCTCCGACAGCCAGAATTTTGCAATTTCGGCCACTTTCGATCTCAGCTTCTAAACGATTTCAGGGCCCGTTTTCTTATCAAAAGGTTAGTGACGCGATTTGTGACGGCATCCGAAGTAATTTCATCCATCAGGATGCAATACTTTTCGAGAAATCTTCAAAAACATGTGGCTCAGACAGCCGGAATCCGGCTGTCTGAGCCACATGGTTTTTCTTGATTATTTCACGAAATATCACATTTTGGACAGATCTTTCTCTACAAAAGGATTGTGACGCGATTTGTGACGCGTCACAAAGCGTTTTGAACTCTCGTGACGCTTCCATTTAGGAGTGATTGTAAAAAAACGTGTTGGCTCAGACGAAAATCTTCCGGCTGTCTGAGCCACCTGTTTTATGACTTCCAGAGGTTCCACGTAGCTGAAAACACTTCTAAACGAATGTGACGGCGATGGAGAACAAGAATTGACGTTTGTGACGGCTCTAAGTGCCTGCAATCAAAAGTTATAAGCATTCCTTTTTTTCCCATACATTGGTGCAAATGCACGAGGCAGGGTGACCACACTGAGCTCTTTTATAGGAATGCAAGGACATCAATATTGTAAATCTTGGCAAAATGTACACATATTGCCTTGTCTTTTACTGCTTTTACTTACGTAGATACCTATTTAAGTGAATATTTACTTATTCTATACCAATAGTATATAAAATAGAAGTGTCTGTTTGTAATTTCAAAAGAACAGACTTTACCGACATTCTTCATTTTCTTAGAGGTACCAGCGAGGGCAGTTTTAATGTTTGAAGAAAAAGGCCTGTCATGTGGTATTTTGAAATAAAAAACTTCAATTTACTTGAAATCTTTATTTGAATAACTAGGCTTTAGGCGCAGATCGCATTAGGGCAGAAATTATTGTAACATTTTTATGTTAGTGTTGCTTATCGATAGTCCACTATCGATAGTCTATCGATAGTGAAGGATAGTATCGATAATCTATCGATCACACGGGACACAACAGAAATCAAGGCGAGAAACCTTGATACAGGACACCACGCCGTTCGTGTCGTCAATATGCATATACCGGGTGATTATCAAATAACTTTCGAACACAGTATGGCATACTCACTAAGTCATGTAGAAACTATCTTAGCGAAAATTTAATTTAAGTATTCAAACAACTTTCATTTCAAGGTCATCGCCATACAAATCACTCGAACGGTCAATATTTTATGTTAAAGTTAATTGAAAAAATATAATTTTCGCTTATATGGTTACTATATATATATAAACGATATCGTTTTCTGAAGTTATTTGATAATCACCCGGTACGGATTAACATAGCTACAGAAATATCTGTAGGCATTACACAATAAACACACTTTTTCAAACGCTCACGTAAGCAGGCACATACTCTCACGCCCATATTATGTATTTTGGATTTTGGCTATATCTTTAAAACAATTATTTGTCCGTGACAATCATGTCTTAATTGCTTAGGTGATTAAAGTCAGCGCTAACAACTGCGTCAATTGTTATCATAAAAATGTTTAGATGTTGATTGAACTAATACCTAATTTCATATTTCATATTTTCATATTTATTTATTTGCTTGTCACATGGTTATACAGGTGTTATTAAAAAAATACAGTACATTGAACACATGATACCCCGTAGGGGCACCGCAAAATATAACAGAGAGAACGTCACATACTTACATACAAGAAATAAACAGAGATACACAAAAATAAATTTAGAGGCTGTCTTCAAAAAACTCATCTAATAAGTAGAATGCTTTTCTTAGAAGGTAGAGCTTGAGTTGATTTGTAAAGGACTTCGGCTTTATTAAACCCTTTATGTTATTGGGGATACTGTTGAATATTTTAATCGACATCCAATGAGGTCCTGATCTGACAAGTTGGAGGGGGTTACCTAACGGGAATTTAAGTTTGTTTTTATATCTATCGTTACGCCTGATGGTAGTGTTTGGTGAATATAAATACATATGTTTTTTTACAAACTTACACGATTCTAAGATATACAAACATGTCACGGTGAGAATTTTTTGTTGTACAAAGTATGGTCTACAAGATGTGGTTGGATCGATATTATTTATTATGCGAATACAAGTTTTCTGGAGTACATTTATGTCTTGTATATCCGTACTATTCCCCCAGAGAAGTATGCCATACGTAAGCCAAGAGTTAGCATAAGCATAGTATGCTGTGAGGGCAGTTCCAGTGTCTGTTACTCGTTTTAGGTGGTGCAAAGCATAGATAAACGAAGACATTTTTTTGGAGAGTTTTTGTATGTGCGACTTCCAATTAAGATGACAATCTATTTCTAGTCCTAGAAAAGTAGCAACAGCTTCAGTTTTTATTTCAGTGTCATTATATATGTACTGGATTTCAAGGGGTGTTTTTTGGTGAGGCCTAAACTGTATAGTTTTAGTTTTTTTTAAATTAAGGTGTAAATTATGAGCAACTAACCAATTTACTATTATGTCTAAGTTACTATTTAGTTTATTTGTGAGTTCGTTAAGATCAGTACACGGAATTATAATAGAAATATCGTCTGCAAAAAGGGTGCAATGATCATTTAACATTTTAGGCAAGTCGTTTAGATAAATTAAGAACAAAATGCAGCCCAAACGCTACCTTGTGGTATAGAGTTTCTTATGCTTATTCTCTCCGATCGAATAAACTCTACTTTTCCACTATCAAAGTTTGTATGTTCAATTTCTACATACTGTTCCCGATTAGTAAGATAAGATTTTAACCATTTGTGTGCTAGACCGCGTATTCCAGACCTGTAGAGTTTGTCAAGAAGTACATCATATCGAACTCTATCATACGCTTTACTCAGGTCTAGCAGCAACCCTACCGCATATTTTTTATTGTCTATAGCGTCCAAAATACTTTGGATATATTTATATAATTACTTTGGATATATTTATATAATTACTTATTTCTAAAAACTTAGATTTTAGGAAATACTATTGATAAAGGCGATACTACCGATACCATCGATTTGATAGTAGTGTGTTTTTGAACAGCATTAAGAATAAGAATAGAATAAGAATATTTTTTTTGCATTATTTTTAGTTTACAGTGTACACACCAACATACAGTATATTATTACACGGCAGCATCAATCAGCAGTAGGTTGTTACAAAACCATAACAACAACATTATCGTGTTGATAACTAATAAACTTATCAACATAGTACTGCTACATTAACATTACAAAAACCAAAAACAATCGATGCTATCGATAGTTTTGTACTAACGATTGCCAGTGATTTTACGATACTATTATTTTTTCGGTTCATACTCGTACTAGGTATTAGAAAACTATCGATAGTATTGCCTTTTGCAATAATATTGTGTAGACTAAGTAAATACTTACATAAATAGGTACGTAAGTAAAAGACAAGGCAATCACTCATCATTATAAGTGAACATTTTGCCAAGATTTACAATATTGATGTCCTTGCATTCCTATAAAAGAGCTCAGTGTGGTCACCCTGCCTCGTGCATTTGCACCAATGAATGGGAAAAAAAGAAATGCTTATAACTTTTGATTGCAGGCACTTAGAGCCGTCACAAACGTCAATTCTTGTTCTCCATCGCCGTCACATTCGTTTAGAAGTGTTTTCAGCTACGTGGAACCTCTGGAAGTCATAAAACAGGTGGCTCAGACAGCCGGAAGATTTTCGTCTGAGCCAACACGTTTTTTTACAATCACTCCTAAATGGAAGCGTCACGAGAGTTCAAAACGCTTTGTGACGCGTCACAAATCGCGTCACAATCCTTTTGTAGAGAAAGATCTGTCCAAAATGTGATATTTCGTGAAATAATCAAGAAAAACCATGTGGCTCAGACAGCCGGATTCCGGCTGAAATTACTTCGGATGCCGTCACAAATCGCGTCACTAACCTTTTGATAAGAAAACGGGCCCTGAAATCGTTTAGAAGCTGAGATCGAAAGTGGCCGAAATTGCAAAATTCTGGCTGTCTGAGCCACGTTTTTTTGATTTTTCAAAGAAAGTATAGCGTCACAAACGACGAAACCTTGATCGATTGCCGTCACTAACGATTCGTTATCAATCTAGTTAAGCAAGATCTCTGTAGGATGAGTGGCTCAGACAGCCGGAACTACATAAATATTCGGTATGCCACCTATTCCAAAAATCTTGGTGCATACGTTGCAAAAGTTGCCAACGTTTTAGACGATTGACTTTATTGTTAGTGTAGTCCGGTGTCGGAACTGTTGTTAGTGGTGCTAAAGTCAAAAAATGTCCTGGAGTGAGAACAGAGATATCATTAGGATCGGAACTCAAAGGGCATAGAGGCCTCGAATTAAGGATTGATTCCACTTGAACTAAAAGAGTGTTGAGCTCTTCATATGTTAGAATTTGGTCTCCTACGACACGATACAAGTGCGTCTGTACCGATTTGACGCCTGCTTCCCATAGACCTCCATGATGTGGAGCACCGGCAGGATTAAATTTAAAGGACATACGTTCCGTTTCACAAGCTGTTTTCATGATTTTTGCCAGCATAGACTGAGCGCCTTTGAAATTTGTGCCACAATCGCTATGAATAGTATTACATCTGCCGCGACGGGCAATAAATCTCTGAAGAGCTGCTAAAAAAGCATCAGTTGTCAAGTCAGATGCTAACTCTAAATGAAGTGCTTTAGTGGTAAAGCAAACAAAAAGACACAGGTACGAGTATGCTTTCATAGTGCGGGCACCGCGATATCGTTGCACAGTTATGTAGAAAGGACCAGCGTAGTCACATCCAACTGATTGAAACTTTTTGATATGAGTAATTCTGGCTTTTGGAAGATCTGCCATTTCAGGTTGAAGTGGTATTGTGTGTGGTGGTTTTTAGCGAAAACAACGAAAACCATTCGAAATAACTTGCTTAATAGCTCGACGAGCTGATAAAATCCAGAAATTTTGGAGAATCAGATATTGCAAGGTCTGTAGACCAGGATGAAAGTTTTCATTATGAACACTGAATGATAAGTTGCGTCAAACGATGTTTACGCGGGAGCAAAGCAGGGTGTTTCGTTTGAAACTCAAGATCTGAACGAGCTATCCTACCCCCCACACGAAAAACGTCAGTTTGACCAAAAAATGGACTAAGTTTTTGAAAGGGTTTTTTTAATAAACGTCCTGATTTTAAACTCTTGATTTCTTCCGAAAACTCAGAATATTGCACACGTTTGACAAGAGCCATGAGGGAATCATGCAACTCTGCCTCGCTAAAATTACCTGAACGTTTGTTTTTGCGCAATGCTTTAATGAAACGAATACAATATGATAAGATACGTTGGATCTTACGCAGTGATGAAAATTTGTTGATTAGTTTTTCGAATACGTTCTCACTGTTGATAAGTGTTAAAACTTTGATGCGTTGCTCGCATGAAATTGCTTCATTTGCTTCTAGTTTTTTAGTTTCTATTACAGGTTCGTCAGGCCACTGAAGTTGATCCTTGGCAAGCCACTGAGGGCCGTCCACCAGAGGTCATGATTGATTAGTTCGTCTGGAGATAAACCGCGACTAGCACAGTCAGCAGGAATATGCTTGCCAGGTACGTGCCGCCACGTTGCCTTTGGTAACTTTCTTTGAATGCTTGAAATGCGATTGCCAACGAAGGCCTTGAAATTGGTTGATTTGGATTTGATCCAAGAAAGGACGATCATAGAATCTGACCAAGCGTGTACGTTGTCAATGTTGATTATGAGAGAAAACTGAATTAGAACAAAATTCATGAGATCTGCCAGCAACGATGCTGCACATAACTCAAGCCTTGGTAATGTTCTGCGTTTGGTTGAAACACGAGATTTTGCAATAACTATTGCAACATGATGAAAACCCTGATTATTGGTAGCACGAAGATACACAACGCCTGCATAACCAGCCTCGCTAGCATCGCAGAATCCGTGCAGCTGGTAAGTATCTGCGTCATCACGGGTGATACGTCTAGGAATATGAAGCTGCGAAAGATTAGCAAGCTGTTGTGTGTATTTTGCCCAAATTTGATTGATATCATCAGGCACCGGATCATCCCACGACGTCCCCAAGAGCCACAACCGTTGAATTAAATGTTTTGCTAAAAATGTTAAAGGTGTAAGAAGGCCAATTGGGTAATAAATACGTGCCAACTCCGAAAGCATTGTGCGTTTCGTGCAATCGCGTGATGTTTGATGAACATGATAGTTGAAAATGTCTTCTTTTGAATTCCAAGCCAAATCAAGAACTTTTACAAGGTTTTTATCGATGTCAAAAGTCACATCCGGTACCACCCTATGATCTTCAGGTACATCCTGTAGGACATCTTCGTGGTTGCTTGACCACTTCCTGAGTTCAAAGCCTGCTGAGGCCATAATGTCAACAAGCTGGGTTTTCAAATTTGCTGCTGTGCCTGGGTCTGGTGCCCCAGTCACAACGTCATCTACATAAAACTTCTGCTGCTTCAGGAAACGACTTTTCCTCATCTTGGGCCAACTGCTGCATGGTACGGATGGCCAAAAATGGAACTGATGATAGTCCAAATGTTACACGGTTGAGGCGGTACTCTTTGATTGGTTCTTCAGTTGAGCTTCTGAACAGAATACGCTGATAATCTTGATGATTTTTATCGACAACGATTTGCCGGTACATTTGACGTACGTCAGTAGTGAATACAATGGAATGTAGTCTAAAACGTAAAATAATGATACTAATATCAGCTTGAAGCTTACTACCGGTCAACAAAGTGTCATTCAATGAGACGCCTTTAGAATCCTTGGTGGAAGCGTCATAGACAACCCGGAGTTTGCGATCAGGCTTCACAATCGCGTGGTGTGGAATGTAATAGGCGGAACGAGACTGGCACTCATGTAGAGGCACCTCTTCCATTTGCGAGCTGATTGAAACGCCGAAGAGCCACACTAAACGAACCTTCAAACGATGGTTCTTGATTACGGAACGGCAACTGCACAACATAGCGACCGTCCGCGCGACGATGAAATAGAAATAGAAAAACATTTATTAACTTTATGGACATCGTTACATTTATAAAGTAAACACAAAAGAAGTAGGCATTAACAACAAAACATATAGGTAACAGGAAAAAAAAAGATCATACCATCAGACAGCGGTGTCCCGATGCCCAAAAAGACAAATGGACCTCACTCAGCATATAGCCTGGGCTTTATGGGCCCAGGCGCTGATTTTCAGTAGGCCCAGACTGAGATGACGCACGGACATTTGTGACGGACATACGTGTGTGCATATACATATAAGTAGATATCATAAATACTATAGTATAGATAAAAATAAATGGTGAGTGATTCAATATATTGTGTAGTGTAATAATTGTAATACAAGACATAGACAATAGATACGGTACCGAATGTGTAGTGTGACTGTGTGTGTGTGTGCGTGTGTGTGTTGGTACAGCACAATACAGGTGGTGCTGCAACTGGAAATTAATAACAATAATCTGCCTCAGGTGGGTAGTTTGACTGTGCAGAGCGGCGCTTGGGCCCGCTGATGTAATAACTCAATATCGACTAACTCACGCTCAAAATTAGTTCCTAAATGATTGCATTGGTGCTTCGTTGTTGTTGGTGTTGTTTATGATGAGTTGATTTAAAGATTTCTTCACAACGAACATCTTCTTCAGAAAGGTTCAACTTTTCTGGAGAGGATGGTACATTATCTAACTCCCAAAACTTCTGAACCGCAACATCTAACTTTGCGTCCAGTGACAAATGATTGATCGACAATGGAACGGGAGAAGACACAATTGATGATGATTTACCCATCAGGATAAAACCAAACACTGTATTGATTGCTGTTGGTACATTACTACCACCATCTATCTTGCCTGGCAATAAGATGTGTGGAAATATCTCACCACCAATCAACATATCGATAGGCCGAGTTTTATGATATTTCTCATCAGAGTTTAATGGTTGCAAAATGTTGATGATGATTCACATTGATATTATGGGTTGGCATGTCGCCACAAATTTTGGTAAGAGTCACTGCTTCTGTAGAAAACAATGGCTCCGGTTTTCCAACAGGACGAAGTTCCAAGAAAACTTTACTGTTTGATTGAGTAGGTATCTCTCCAATACCTGACATTGGAGTGTTTGATCTAAGTATATTTAGTCAAACCTAAACGATTCACACAATGATTTGTGATGATTTGAGATTGACTGCCTAGAACACGAACTTTTTGATATGAACCCCTACTGTCCTTAACTTCGACCTCTGCCGTAGCTAGCATCACAAAATATGAAGATCCTGACACACTGCCAGATAAATTAGACAAAGAAGTCACAGGGGTGACCACATTCTCAATATTTTGATGGTTGGTTGTTACTATTGACGCAACATTGTTGTTGTTGGTCACAAATGTCACAATTTGATTCTTTGTTGAAAAATGCAATAAACTATTATGTCGCAAGTGACATGTTTTGCAAGTGTACGCTGAGGTACACTTGTCAAGTGTATGATTTGAACGCAAACAATTAGGACACAATTTATTTTGTTTAACAATTGTGAATCTATCTTGTGGTGATTTAGAAATAAAAGTTGGGCATAAATACAGAGCATGATTTGATTTACAAACAATACAACTAGTGCCAGATGCTTGTGCGAGCAACATAGTTGGTGCTGATTTAGATTGATTTGATTTGGGCTGTGAATGATTTTGGTTTTTATTTGAATTAAAGTTGTTGAAATTGGTATTATTCAAGCTTAAGTTATTTGAAATTGATGAACGCTCTAATGCACTACATCTGTTTTCAACAAAAGATTTTAAATCATTAAAATGAGGAAAAACATCACCTATACAAGAAAGCTCAAAAGCTTCACGAGTACTCTTATCTAATTTTGTTAATAGAGAATGAAACAATATAAAATCCTAATTCTTTATAGGTAGCCCCAAACCACTAAGCATTGACAAGTTTTCATTAAAAGTATCAATCAACTTCCGCATGTATGCGGCTGAACCATTGTTCATCGGTTTCATGTTACAAATTTGCTCCCAACACATAAATGCTACTCGTAAATTCCACTTGTTATCATATCTATTTATTAACGCTGAATAGGCACTTGGGTAATTTGCTTCACAAATAGGATATGCTCTAATGATATTAATAGGTTCCCCAGAGAGAGATGTTTGAAGATACTGAAATTTCTCTACATTTGATAAATCCTTTCTATCGTGAACAAGTGTTGAACAAATCTATATAACCGGGAAAATCTTTAAAACTACCAGAAAAAGTAGGCAACTTGATGGGTGGAAGTTTACCATTTGAATGTGAATCAGACTGATTTGATGTCAATTTAGATGTAGGTTTTTTTTCCGGCAACAATTTACGTTTAGTTTCCAAAACTTCAAAATGTTCAACATGTCATCTGCTTGTTCTTGAAACACTGTTTCCTGATCAATTCTCTCTTCTGTGGCCTTACTATTCTTCAGCTCAGATATTAAACTCGTATGAGCTTCGTTAAATGAATCCATGATACCATCAATACGCGAACACCAAACTTCAAAACGCGGCAAAATACACAAATCTTTCAAACACTTTCGTGAACACGTCACAGCATCTTCTAACCGCTTGTGAGCTAAGTTGCGTTTTGTTTCATAATGAGCTAACAATGATTGACTCATCTTGAGTACTTAATATTGACAAATAAAAAGTTACACAAAAAACCACTGTTTATTACACAATTAATAAAGCTTGTAATCACGTTATAATTATCAATTTGTTAAGATACAATAATGTCTTGACATTAAATGATATTGGAACGATGTTACCAAAACAAACGAAAAAACTACCAAATAGTAGAAAATATCAAAAGCTGGTATGCTTTTAATGTTGGCAACCCGAAACGACCGAAATCTTTCTTGTCTATGCTCCGATCCAATATTCCAGGGTCAGATTCTGGTGTTTCACGCAACACGTGCGCAACACTTATTATTTGTTACGTAACCCTTGCATTAATTGTTTTTTTTTATTCAAAAGAACTATATTTCACACAGGATAAATGATTTTGAAAGAAACTAACTTATGTATAAGCTAGTATAATGAAATTGCGCTATATGTTACGCCAAACAAGTGTGTTAGAAATAAACTAAGTTCCAACTTATGTATAAGTTAGTATGATAAAATTGCGCTATATGTTACGCCAAACAAATGTGTTAGAAATAACTAAGTTCCAACTTATGTATAAGTTAGTATGATGAAATTGCGCTATATGTTACGCCAAACAAATGTGTTAGAAATAAACTAAGTTCCAACTTATGTATAAGTTAGTATGATGAAATTGCGCTATATGTTACGCCAAACAAATGTGTTAGAAATAACTAAGTTCCAACTTATGTATAAGTTAGTATGATGAAATTGCGCTATATGTAACGCCCAACAAATGTGTTAGAGATCCTACAAAAATATTGTTTTGATAAATGTTTATTAACGCTTTATGTTACGAAAATACCCTAAACAATTATGATTGATTTAGTGCTATATGTTAAACTACAAACCTTCAACAAAATAATGATAATTTTGAGCGTCGTATGTTACACTCAAAATACAAATGTTATATATTTAGGTGCTTTGTTACACACTAAAACAATGATCAGAGTTAAGTAAACGTAGGTAGGATTGACTTACTAACCACACGAAACTTAAACTCAACAACAACGAGAATGATTTTGATAGTAGGACCCCTCAATATGGCCGTCGTCGATCCTGTGATTCAAACAAATTAAGCTATGAATGTTACAAGATGATAATATATTAGATATTATATAATATGATGATATTATTCAGATAGATATGCTGCAAAACCTATGTAATTACACTAAGATACAAATGCTAAGATGTTGCTAAGTAGTAAAACTAAACAAAT
Source organism: Udea olivalis (assembly GCA_947369235.1). Classification (NCBI taxonomy): domain Eukaryota; kingdom Metazoa; phylum Arthropoda; class Insecta; order Lepidoptera; family Crambidae; genus Udea; species Udea olivalis. The sequence goes on from OX376342.1 coordinate 7,303,140, forward strand.
TAACAATAATACTTGTACGAGTTCGATGATAATTTATCCTACTCAACTCAAATGATAATTGATGAATGAAAATGATGAGATTTTTGGATAAATATGCTATAAATCCTTTGTATTTACACTGGGTGACAAATATTATGATGTTAAATGTTAGTTTTCATGTGTAAAGTGCTTGATTATGATAGATAATTTTGTGAATAGCGCGTGTAGGCAAGATGGACGACAAAGTTTTACAACTAAATATCAAGTACAAATATGAAAATCCGGCTCGAAGGACCAAAAATGTTGGGTAATGTTCCCTTCGATAGCTTTGAAAAGTAATGAACTGTATTTCCCATAGGATATTTTATTTATATATTAATAATATTATAAATATATTAACTTTATGATGATGCACGCGGTTCTAACGAGCTATGAACAACAAACTGGAAAACATTGGAAAATGGTCAAAGGACTTACTGGAGTTGGTGGTGCTTCTCTTGACTTGATTGGGAGTCTTGGAGCACTTACACATAAAACTTTGTTTGTATGATATTGCGCGGGATCGCACGACCGGCCGGCCTCTTATCCTCTTGATTCGGGAATGCTCAATGACCACTGATAGTGTTGTGCTTGCTTCCTGTGATTCGTCGATTTGGTAGGGATGTGACGTTACAGGATTAAGAATGAAGGATTGAGGTAAAGCGGAAGGTTTGTTGTTCTAACAATACTTTAAGTTAACTAAAGATACAATGTATCTTCCACTTAGAACTAAGAAAAAACTGGCTACTTTGTTAGCATAATATTAACGATGCCCCTATTGGCAGTAATTTTGATTCTGATTCTGACATTAGTAGTAGTTTCTTTTATTGTAAGTAATATTTCTCTAAGATCTAACACAACAGCCAAGCCCAAACAATTGAATATAGTTCATCAAAATATTTAAAGCTTGACCGGCAAAGAGTTAGAACTTCAATTATTTCTTGAAACTCGGAGCATAGACATATTATGTCTAACCGAACATTGGCAGACTGGTTCTAACTATCAGTCCTTTATTATGAAAAATGTTAAGCTATCCAGCATATTTTACAGGAAAAACACTATTCACGGTGGCTCATTAATTTACACTATTAATAGCAAAAAGTGTAAAGAACGCACTGACATAGTAGAGCGTATTGTGTAATTGTCTAGTATCGAGTTAGAGGGTTATGTTGTAGTAAGTGTGTACCGAGTACCGACCCCCTAAGTAGATCATATTTAAGTAGATTTGAGTCGGTTATGGAAGAATTTCTAGGGAAATTAAATACTAAGTCAAAACCTATTATTGTATGTGATGATTTTAATGTTGACTTATTAGAAAACACATCAGAAAGCAATAGATTACTTAGTCTCTTTATTTAAATATTTTGGTCTGGATTATCAATTCATGAACCCACGAGAATAACAGCAACAACAGCTACTTGTCTGGATAATGTGTTCTGTAACTGTGTACCCATTGAGAGATCGATGGTTACTGAATTAACATCTGATCATTGTGAACAGAAGATAGCCTTTTTAGACCAAACTAAAGTTAATGTTACTTCTGGAAAAATCACGTTCAGACCTAAGACAAGTCATCGCATTGATAGTTTGAATACCAATGTAAAATGTAAAATAACTTTAATTCCGTGCAAACAAGGTGATCCTGATGAAGTCTAAGGAAAACTATTTGATTTTGTTAAAAAATAATTTGATGCATGTGTTCAACTAAACAAGTTACTTGCAAAGTTCAATCGAAATTTTCGGAATGGGCCAACGCTTGGAATTTACAGAAGTAGACGTAAGATGTATGACTCGTATGCGATGAAAAAATATACCTTCTACCCAGTTTTTGTTAAGATGTCTTGACAAAGAACTACTCTAAAATCTTCAGGAAAGCCTGCACAACGGCTAAGGCATTACACATTCTTGATAAACTCAAACTCAAATAACTTTATTCAAATAGACTGTATCAGTACTTTCAAATCGTCAAATTTACAGCAAAATATACTAAATAATAGACATAAATACCATAATAATATGGATATGTAAATAAACAGTATACAGACATAATGCGACTCTACCACCGCGTCTTAGTGGTTTCTTGCTGAGAAGACCCGGCGAGAAACTCAGCAGTTACTCTTTTAAACTTGTTTTGGGTTTACCACAAGCGTTAGTAAAGTACAAGCAGTGTGTCATTTTGAAACAAATAAACCTAAAAGAATATAAAACAAAGAGAAAAAACCAACCATAAAAGAATATAATAACAAAAATTCATTTAAACAATCCAAAAAGAAAAATTGTTAGTCAATACATACTAGGTACCTATTAACTATTACAATAGAAATTAGGTTATTAACAAATGTTGATACTGCTCGTTCAGTTTATTTTAGTTATTTCCATAGTGTAATGTCTTACGGCATTGTACTTTGGGGTCAAGCGGCGGATATACAAACCATTTTTATCCTTCAGAAGCGAGCGATCAGAGCTTCGTGCACGGGCTTCACTTAGGGAGATTTTTAAGGAAATTGGTATCCTCACTGTAGCGTCACAATACATTTACAATTGCATTGTTTTGGTGAGGAAAAATATTGGTCTCTATGCTAAACACAGTGACATACATTGCAGAAATACTAGGAATGAGAATAAAATTGCACTTCCACTCTTTAGGTTACAAAAAGTTTTAGGATCCTTTATGGGGCAAGGTATACATTATTAAAACAAAATTCCAAAAACCATTTGTGAGTTACCTTTACATAGATTCAAAAATCACATCAAAACAGCTTTATTAAAAAAGGGCTATTAAACTACAAAAGACGACCTTATAGATAAAAATGCCTGGGATTAAAGTTCTCTGCTCGGTGCGGGATCAGTTCCCTCTTGTAATACGTATTAATGACTAACAATTTTATTTTTGGAATTGGTACAGTCTATTGCTTTATAAGTAGCTTTGCTGTACTTGTTTAGTTGTTCTGTTTATTTTTTAATGTTAGAATTTAAGCATTTTCTTTTATCAACAAACAAATTGTACTCTAAGTACTAACTCGCATTGTAAAACCACATAAAGTTTAAAAGAGTTACTAAAGAGTTTCTCGCCAGGTCTTCTCAGTAAGAATCAACTTCTCCGGCGCGGTGGTAGAGTCGCATTATGTTTGTATACTGTTTATTTATTCATATCATTATAGTATTTATGTCTATTAATCAGTATATTTTTTATTGACTATTTAAAAGTACTGATTATGTCTATTTAAATAAAGGTATTTGATTGAGTTTATTTATTAAGCTATTTTAATTTCAAGGTCACCAACAAAGCAATCGAACAGTCAGCATTTTTTGTATGAAAACTTCAAAATAAATGCCATAATAAAAAAACAAATTTTCACATAATATAGGTACACTCTTTTGCAAAAAAAAACGGGCACTTTAGATTTTTTCTCTCTACTTCAATTAATATTACAAGTGGTTTTATTAATTCGACGATGTATTGACATTGTATAATCATCCTAGCATGATTATTCATCATCATCATCACCATCATCAGACTATTATAGTCCACTGCTGGACATAGGCCTCCCCCAATGCGCGCCATCGCGCCCTACCCTCAGCTTGACGCATCCAGTTTCTGCCAGCAACCTCATCACCCCACCTGGCGTCCTACACTACGTTTGCCGATACGCGGTCTCCACTCTAGAACACGCTTACCCCAACGGTTATCTGTTCCACGGCATAAATGGCCTGCCCACTTCCACTTCAGCTTTAGTAAACTAGGTTAACGTCGACATAACCTGTGAGCTATGTCGACGACTTTAGTTCCCTGTTTTTACTACATTACTTCCTTGCGAATCTTATCTTTCAGAGAAACACCGAGCATAGCTGTCTCCATAGCTCGCTGAGAGACTTTTAACTGGTGGGCTAGGCGCACTGTTAGTGTCAACGTCTCGGCTCCGTATGTCATGACGGGTAGGACACTGGTCGAAGACTTTAGTCTTCAGGCACTGTGGTATGGGCGACGAGAAGACCCGGCGAAGTTTTGTTTATTATCGTTCCAAATTTAAATTTTGTAATTTACAAAAGAAAAATAATGATTCGGTATTGTGGATTATTTTAAAATTGCTTTTCTGATGGCGCGAATTGCTAAAACAATTTTTTACTGATTACCAAAAATTTTAAAACTTTTTGGATAGGTATTTTCTGTAAATTATACAATTTAATCTTTGTTTTTACACTAAATACCACTTTCTGATATGAGTGATAAAGCGAGAAGGGCCGGTAAAATTATAGCCCTACAAGAAGAAGGTTGTTCGCAAACTTACGTGTCTCAGCGGTTAAATGAGAGTCGTTCAACTGTCCAGAAGATTTGGCAACGGTATCGAGAGACCAGTCCGGTCTAAAGAAGACCCGTATCGGGAAGAAAACGATGCACAGAACCAAGAGATGACCACTTTATGGTGAGTCAGGCGTTGCAGAATCGTGAGGCGTCAAGTGTGGACCTCAAGAAGAGCCTTGAAGAAGTAAGAGGAGAAGAAGTTAGCTAGTGGACGGCCAGGAGGAGGTTTTCGGGTATTATTATCAGGAGCTAGGTAAGCCCTCAATTACTCCGTGAGCACCGTGTTGCTCGACTTCAGTTTACTCGATTCTGTGCTTCATGGACACTGAAGGACTGGAATAAAGTATTGTTTTCTGATGAAGCTAGAATCTTTTTGTGTGGAGAGGACCTCCTTATGGCGGAAGCTCTGTTTTGTTTTGGGCAGCAATTAATTCAACGGAGCGTACGGAGTTAGTTTTCATATAAAATGTAGGTAACATTAAATGCACACCGGTAGATACATAACGGAAGTCCCTAATCTACATAACCCGCATTGACTGCTCTTGGGGTTGATTCCATTTTTATGGACGACAATGCTCGCCCGCACCGTTCTGGCGACGTTGAAGCGTACATGCAAGAAGTTGGGATCCGTCGTTTAGATTGGTCAGCTCGAAATACTGACCTCAATCTAATTGAGCACGTCTAGGATGTTTTAAAGAGACGGGTAAAATCAGGGGACTAAAAAGAGTCATTGCCAAAGAGTGGGGACGTATTCCTCAAAACGTTATTAAAAACATCGTGGAATGCATGCCCAGAAAGATTTAAGCTGTGATTTTGGCAAGAGGAGGTCACACACGTTATTAAGTATTTACATTTGTAACTTTATTTAATAAAAAAAAGTAAAAAAAACATCTTGTCTTTATTGCCCACCACTTCTTAATGTTCAGCCGTGTACATCGGTTTTAAAGATTTAATCGAGTATTAAGAAAAAAATGCCATATTTCACTTCAGGTGTTTTAATTTACACTGTTTATTAAAAAAAACACTGTTAAACAAATGCATTTAATTAAAAAAAATGAAATCGACCTTAGCTTAGAACGTACATTTCCTTCGTTTTTTTTGCAAGATTTTAGTTACTACGAGTACATCAACTGAGTTTGCCATATCGTGTTTATAAGTCTTTGATAATCACCCGGTATGATCTTTTTTTGACTTAGATGTTGCCATATAATTTTCCTTACAGTGAAGAAGATCATTCGGTATAAAATGTAAACTACCCGTGATGTATCAATTTGGGAAAAAATATAAAATAAGAGCCCGCTATGCATCACTATGAGAATGCTACATGGACTTCCATTTTTATAAAATTCATCTTATAAATTAGCTTAATTCCCTGTAATTTGGATATATTACGTTCTAGAGAGATTTAAAAATGAAGTGGCTTCTACTAATTTAATAAGAAAAACATTATCTGTAGTGATTTCCCTAAAAAAAGTTTCATACTGTAAGCGTAACATGTCCGGATGAGTAAGATTATAGTAGTGCGTGACCGTTTAGGAGCTTTGTCAAAAGCGCAAAATGACAAAGGATCGCAAATTGTCAAAAGAGCAGAAAGTCAAAAGCGCAAATAGGCAAAAGCGCAGAACGTCAAAGGCGCTTAATGTCATAACGCGCATAACTTTACTTAGAACAGGTTTAGAGCGCTGTTTGAGAGGCAAGGGTCGTGGGTTTGATTTCCGCACTGATATAAATACATTAATATCTGTTGATGAGACAAGGTATTTGTTCAAGGTTTGGGTGTGCGTGGTACCTTCGTTGTTTCTGGTTACTACACTACTAAAGAAAACTTCTGTCAGATGACACATCCCAGTAATCAAAACAACTTATAGTAAATAAATTGAGTGTAGTTTAAATAAAATAAAAAATGAGAGAACTGTTTGCCTGTTAAATGTGTAGTTGTTTCTGAGAAAGCAAATTGATGATGAGAAAGTAGATCATAAATACACACATCAACATGGTCTAGGGATATTTCAATATTAAACCTAAATAACTAAAATTCTATTAACTTTTTGTTAAGACATCCACACAATAAAATAAACCTTGTTTAAAATAGCCTATCTAATCTGATAAATAAACTTTTAGATAAAGTTAAATTAAAAAAAAACTTAGAAGAGGAAAAACTCAGACAAAATTTCAATCTTAACTTTATTTTTGAAACATCAAAACCAAAACAAAACAACTATTTTTTTATAAAAATTGTTGAAAACCTAAAATTAATAATCCGTGGATCGACGTAAGATTCTCCTGACACATCTGCAGCGGTTCTGCATACTCAAAACAAGGGTGTCAATATCCTGTTGTGGAATACTTTTTTTTTATTTTATTATCGTAGGGAAATCCTCATGGATACCTCGTCGCTCGGGGGAACGACGAGGTTATGTCGGACATCTACCGACTAAAACCCCACGGTACTCGACCTCAACACTTCAGCGGCGAGGCGGGGTCCCTAAAAAGTTTCGCAACGCCCCGCCGCCAGTGTTTCCCCGTATTCCGACCCCCCAATGAAGGGGGAGGCCACGGAAGTACCTGGAGCACGCAGGTACTTCCGCCGTCGGGGTGAAAGCCGTGCATTGCGGGCAAAAGCACCCCCGTACTCAAGCCCGCTGGCTCCCACCGTACGCGGACCCTACTAGGTTCGCAACCACGATCCACCTAAAAGGTGGATCCGCTGCCACATCTGGCGGTGCGGCCCCGCCGAGCCGCAGTGCACAGGGGGGGCCAGCCACGAATCACTGACCCCCTCCAAACGGTTGTGCACCGTGGCTCCCACCTCGCGCCCTAAGGCACTGCGCCCGTGGGCGCCCCTTTGGGCGGGCAGTGGTAGCACCATACCACCACCACGCCCGGCGGCAGGCAATGGGTGGGTGGGAAGTCTACCGCACTGCCATGCCTGAGCCCTCTTAGCTTCCCGGTGGTTCCACCTGCCACCAGTACTAAGCCCCCCCGCCACGACAAGGCGAAGGCTCATAGGGGGCTGTTGTGGAATACTGTCTCAAGTCCTGCTAAGATGCAAGACAAGCTGGTTTTCATGCACAATATCTTCAGGGAAATTCCTAAGAGCTCTTCTCAGAAGCATATCCCAGGCATGCTCAATAGGATTTAAGTCAGGGGATTGTGCAGGCCAGTCTAAAGCTTGGATATCATGCTGTTGTAACCAACTTGTAACGATACGCGCCGTATGTGGACGGGCATTGTCGTGCATTAGCTGGAAATTTTGTCCCATTTGCTGTCTGTGGGGCAAGATTATAGGCTCTAGCACCTCATCTCGGTATTTTAGAGCAGTCATATTGCCTTGTATCCAAACGAGGTCCGTTCTACCAACGAGACGAATCCTGCCCAAACCATAATCGTGCCACCTTGATATGCATGAACTTGTTGTGGGTGCTGCAGTCGATTCTGACGTCCAGGTTCTCTCCAAACGCGTACTCTTCGCGAATCAGGATGAAATGCAAACCTGGATTTCAGTTTTCGTGTGCAATAGCCCATTGTAATCTTCTTCCTCGATTGCCTCTCCTTAGCGCTGGTACCCGAAGTGGCTTACGAGCACGTAGATTGACTTCATGCAGTCGTCTTCTCAAAGTTTGACCGCTTACCAGCAAACCATACTCTCTCTGTACCTCTGAACCAAAACCAACCTGTCCCTTTGAACCAATTGCATCGCCGTTACATTTGGTTGACTTCGTGCAGCATTTACTATGAATCGGAAATGTGCGGTGTGTGTGCGGAATGTGTTGTAAGTTGTAATGCGTTGAGGTCCTCGGTGCCGTTCCCCCACTTCCCCCGTGACACGATAACGTGACCAAAGCCTGGATATAACGCTCTGACTGGTCCGCATTCAGAAACCGCAATTTGGGTAGCGCCAGCTTGAATCATGCCCACTGCTCTTAACATTTCGTTCCTGGTCAAGTGTCTACGTGGCATGATCCAATAAACACCGGAGATGCGTTTGACAAAGATTTATAGAAATTTATGGAGTTTTAATCAAGTTAGAAGTTCGTGAAGATTTACTTCTTTGGAAGAAATTCAATGAATGCAAATTTCATCTTATAACAAAACCGTTTTTAGACTAATTTGAATTTCAAAAAGGAACTTAATAATGTTTTTATAATCTGTCATTAATAGTTTTTTTGTAAGGCCAGTACATTTTAAGTTTTTTAAAATAGTTTTATATATCCCTAGACCATGTTGTTGTGTGTATATTCTTTTTTGATAAAATTTGTTCTTAGTGAAACTCTTACGGATTTCATGTCAATCAACCTCTTTATTAAACTGTTTAGGTATTTTTTTACGGGACTAACTTGACAGACATAAGATGTTGATGCTGCGATGACAGAAAAGCCAAGTGAAAATACAGTTCAATGCGTTTTCTTTAAACACAATACTTTTCGGTGTGTTAAGGTATGGATGATCAAGGATTTAAGATAGTTACCTACTAATCAGAAAGGTAACTTAGCACTACTACGCGGTGATTATAGGTATACAAAAAATGTAACCAACAAAGGTAGCACCATTTTATGGAGCTGTGTCCAAAGAAGTATATGTATGCATCAGTTACAGGTTAAGGTACGCAATCATCTTTTGGGGAAATGCAACAAACTGGGACAGAGTCTTTAGGTGTCAGAAAAAATTCATTCGTGCCATGTGCGGTTTGAAAAGGACTGATAGTTTGTAGAATACATTTCCAGAACATTAATATATTGACTATGCCCTGTCTATACATGTTTGAGTTGTGTCTCTTTATAAAACCAAAAGCAAGTTTATTTGTAGTCTGCCGTAGGTCCCGCAATCGACTTGTGTTATATAACAAAGATAATGTCCAGCACAAAACAGCCCTTTATGACAAATGTTTTTTTACTATGGCACCAAAAGTATATATTAAACTAACTCGTCATGTTAAAGAATGTAACGAATTTAAGACATTCAAAAAAGGATTATTTTCATTTTTAATATTCACTCATTTTATTCAATTAATGAATTTCTTTCACTCAAATACTAATTTTATGCTTTATATCTCTTTGACTGCCTGAATGTATTAAATGATCAAATATTATTATCTCTGGACATTTCCTTTTTTAATTTTAATTTAATCAAATTCATTCTGTAATTGTATTAATTAATTCACTTTTGTATGCCAATAAGGCTGATCACAGCATGTGCATTTTCTTTTATGTATAATATCTTTTAAGTAGGTACCTGTGTATCACAAATAAACTATTTGATTTGATTTGATTTGAGTTACTATGGAGAATAATAGTTAAAATGTTTAAGAGAATCTGTTCATCATACATGTCATTCGGAATCATTCCTATAAGATACACTTTCCTCGTAGATACACTTTTGAGAAATCCCCGCTTTTGTTCCTGTAAGATACACTTTTTTTAAACGTTAACAGTCTTTCCTCGTAGATACACATTTAGGTATAGTTGTGCAATAAATTATTAACTAATATATCGGCAATATGGTTGAATGAAGCCTCTAGTCCTACTCGTTATTGTAATGAGCATCGGAAAAACAAGTGAATGCCGTAAAAACAAATGAACGTCGAAAAAACATGTAATGTATGACTTAGTACTTAAGGGCAACAATTGCCATAATATAATATAATTGTTTTATTTAAATACTCATCTATTTATATGTCATATCTGTCCTCTATGCTGCACTGGCTATTAAACAGGATAAGTTATAAAACATCAAAAGATTAAATATGTGTCATTACACTAATGTCATTTCTATTCAATCATTTCATTTAGGATATAAACTCAGATATGGATCATAATTCTAAGATGGATAGTGCAGGGTAGTAATTCATCACCAGAAATTGTGTTTGTGTTTACTAAAAAAGGCAAAGACGCCATCATACGAGCCGGATTTCGATACATACTTATGAAGCTGAATAAGACCGGGTCTACATTATGGCGTTGCGAAAATAAACAATGTAACGCAACGCTAACATTAGACGGCGACCGAAAGACAATAACGCGAGAAACGCCACATTGTTGTCAACCAGATGTAAATAAAATGGAGATTGAAAAAGCTGTTGACAAATTAAAACAACAAGTATGCCAGGACTTGACCCCCATACCTTCATTGTACGAATAATGCATGATAAAATTTAAAGAAAAGGAAGAATCCACAAAGGACGTCATTCCGGATTTCATGAAAATAAAGAATAGGTTATATAACGCGAGGCTCAAGTTTTTTAATGCTAAAAAATTAGTTTTCAAGAAATTGAAAGACGTTGTCATACCACAAAAGTTAGCCGATAACTTTTTACTTTTTCAAGATGGTTCAGAGGACAAAATTATAGTTTTTATGAGTCAGGAATCACGGGCAGTTGTATCGACAATCAAGCAAGTGTTAGTTGACGGTACATTCAAAAGCATCACTGAACCGTTTTTGTAACTTTTTACAGTCCACGGTGTGTTAAATGAAGTGGAATCTGTAATTGTACCTTTAATATTTGCTTTCTTGCCAAATAAGGAGGAAAAAACATATAAAAGATTTTTTTCATTATTAAAGGAACATTTGCCAGATTTTAAACCTGAGGTTATCCAGAGCGACTATGAAGTTGGTATGATGAATGCTGCCAAGACTCTTTTTCCTGCAATTGATTTACGCGGATGCCTTTTTCATTTCTCCCAAGCAATAAGGAAGAAAGCTAAAAAATTGGGACTTAATACAAAAGCACAAAAAAAGGTCGTTGCGTTCTATGCTTCGATGTCTTTTTCACCATTAGAATATTTTCCGGAAGCAGTTATGACAATCAAAGATATTTCATTTAACGACGAACGCGTTACTCAGTTCCACGACTACTTCGTGAAACAGTGGATGAAACCGGACAAAATTTCTACCTTATGCTTTTATGGCCAGAGACATCGCACCACAAATTCAATAGAAGGATGGCATAACCGATTAAATAGAAAGGTAGCAGTAAAACACCCAAATTTATTTTATTTAATCAACATATTAAAAAAAGAAACAATTTGTCAAGAATTTCGGATGATCCAAGCCCAGATATATTATAGCGATCAGTGCACACGAAAAAAACGTGATATTCAAATAGATTCACGAATTAATTAAATTGTAAAGGATCTTACTGATGACAAAATTGATATTGAACAGTGCCTGAGGCGTCTCTCATTTATACGTTTACAAAAAAAAGTATAAATTGACGTTTAACGGTATAAGCTATTTTCGATTCTATGACATTATTGTGTTTTGCTCATTTCAAGCAATATTTTTGTTTTGTGTTCTTATGTTTCGATTTTAAAGAAAATGTCAATTAGGTCCAAAATTGCGTAAATCGTTGTTTTAAGTTTAAATATGCCTGTCCACACTTTTTGTTCTTACGAATGTCATTTGTTTTTTTTTGTTTCAACTTGCAAGTATTAATAAATGTGTCCGTTCACATATTCTTTTGTTTCGAGTGTCATTCGTTTTATAAATTGTTACAATGATCAATATAGCCTATCAATCAATCACATTATCTTTGAAATTTTTTATTTCCAAAACTTGCAGTAATACTTTTCTGGTTTGCTGTACTTGGCCAAAGTGTATCTTACAGGAACAAAAGCGGGGATTTTTCAAAAGTGTATCTAGGAGGAAAGTGTATCTTAGAGGAATGATTCGTCATTCGGACCACTTTTTCAATGGAGTGCTGAAAGAGAAACCGATTTCAAAGGAAGCTGTATGTAAAAATCTTGAAACTATTCAAAAAAATTGTTGGAAACAGAAATCATCAATCAATCACAGGGAGAATAATCGAGACCTTGGGATTTCTTACAAATCTTTTAAAGATAATTTACGTCGTGCCCGCAAAAAGTATTTAGGTAGAGATATCCTATCCCACACTAACCCAGAAACTATTACCATACCTGAAGCTTTAGGAAGTGATTTTTTGATACATCAGGACGACGAAATATTGCTGTTTGCTACAAATTTATCAAAACTAATTACGAATAGACCCGGAAAATATTACGCAGATGGTACCTTCAAAATTACTCCCAAACCTTATCTATTATCAATTGATTACAATTCACTATGATATTGGCTCCAGTAAGGATAAAACAAATAATTATTCCAATTACTTATGCTATTTTAATGAATAAATCACAGGCACCATATGAAGGATTTTTTATGTCCTGAAAAATAAACTTGGAGTTCAAATGATTTAAATCCGATTATGAAACAGGCATTCTAAACGCAGTAATAAAGGTTTTTCCCTCAGTTCAAATTTCGAGCTGCTATCATCATTATAATGATGCTGTGTGGAGATGGAAATGTCAAAAAAGTAAAATCAAAAGAAGGCAGAAACACCACAAGAATGTGCACCATTATTCCTCTTATACCTGCGAACCGAATAGACGTAACATGGCCATATATTCTGCACACTGCACCAGATTCAAGAGAAATGAGGAAGTTTCGAGCTTATTTCGAAAATACCTGGTATCCCAAGCTACCGGCAAGTACATTGAGCGTTGCTGAACAACGACACAGAACTACCAATGCTCTTGAGGGCTGGCACCACCGTCTTAATAAAGGGATCCCAAAAAGGCTTAATTTATATTTATTTATTAATAAGCTGCGACGAGAATTAGTGGGACAGTAAAATTACAGATCGCTTCCAAAAAAACAAAAGAAAACAATGTGACATTGATTTTGACAGAACATACAAAAGCTGCCTAAAAACATTAGGGCGAAACTCAATAATAATTCCTGAATTTCAAAGAAAAAAAATATTTTTACAACTTATCTTGAAAAAGTAAAAAACAACATTTTTTCACTGAATCAGCGGGCCTAAAATGAGTAAAATAGAATAATTTCTTGTTTCTCGTCTCGAGTCGACAAAAGAGTTAGGCGAGACAAGTTTCCTCTCATGCATGACAAAGCAGTGCAGCCATGTTTAGAATAGATTTATTAATATAGTAATCGACATAATCAATAGTACCGATATAAATAATCGATATTATAGATATAATAGAGGAAAAAGTTTCTTCGCATTTTTTAAGAAAATTCAAAACATTTTTTAAAATAGTTTATTTACATTTAAATAAAGTATGTAGGTGCCATTTTGTTCGATTACTTTTTGCCATCTTGTAGGTAGGGACATGATCCCATTGCTATATAAATTTTGAGCTTCTGATCAAAATGCGACGGCGGTTTTTTCGTGATGTAAACCGGGCACTGCCTAAATAATTCTGGAGGGACCGAAACAGGTGGAAATCTGAAGGTGCAAGGTCAGGACTATACGGCGGATGCATTAACACCTCCCAGCCAAACTCTCTTAATTTTTGCATTTCTTTTTGTTATCATGATGAAAACCCTTTCTTTCTGTTGATTAATTCCGGCCGCTTTCTCTCAACTGCTTGCTTCAATCTCATCAGTAGTTCGCAGTAGAGTTTAGAATCGATGGTCCTGCCTGGTGGTAACAGCTCATAATAAATAATGCCCTTCCAATCCCACCACACACACAGCATCACCTTGTTGCGAGTTAACCCGGGTTTCGACTCAGTCTGTGAAGCCTGACCGGCCTTTGACCACGAGCACGACCTTTTTCGAACGTTCTTGTCGTACATGATCCACTTTTCATCACCAGTTATCAGCTTCTTCAAAAATGTTTCGGTTTCATTATGTCGTAATAAAGAATCACAAATGAATACACGGTTCATTAGGTTTATTTCAGTGAGCTTGTGAGGTACCCAAATATCGAGGTTTTGTGTAGGTTTTTTCTTCAGCTACGTCGTAACTACTGATAAGGCAAAAATGGCATCCGTTTTATCCGTAATAGGGCGACCAGAGCGACATGCATCTTTGACATCAAAATTTCCGGATTGAAAACGCATAATCCAAATTAGAGCTACTCTCACAGACACTGAACTACGAGCTTTCCCTTCTTACCAGAAATCTGAAAACAAACTTTACCAGACCTGGAATAAAATAAATAACACCTCTTGCCATGGTCTCGAAGTAGGGATAAATATCCCTGTGTTACGAGGTACCAGACAAGGAATTAAGCCAAAGGCGTCTCCTAGCACACCCAACGCAGGCCAATTAAGTCCATAAACATCGCAAATTTTTTTCGCAGCTTACGTTGCATTATTACCTTTTTTGCAGTAGAATTTTAAAATGTATCGAATTTCTTCATTACATTCACTCATCTTGACAGTAAGAAAAACGAATGAAAATCACACATTTTCCTAATTTGAATTTGGAATTATCTTCTATAAAATTTAAACTTTTAATGATACCAAAACCAGCCAGATACAATTAGTATAGCCAGCCAAAGAGATTTTATTACAAGTTCATACATACTATATGCGAAAAGACTTTTTCCCCAACCTAATACTTAGAGGTGCAATCGCACCTCTAAGTATTAGTAGTAAGTATCACCACAAGTATGAGAGTTAAGTTATGAGCACTTTAAATGACTTAATCACCACCAAAATTCAGACCTGTATTGGTAAAGATCAATACCTTTATCAGCCAGAATAGACTGAAGGGTATGTTCAAATAATATTCAACTAATGTGATATCGTTTCATGCTATAAGTAACTTTCAAAAATTTCTGTAGCCACAACCAAAATAATGTTTCAAGGTATGTCAACATTTTATATACCTGAAAATATATAAATCTATGTGTACGGGTTACCGCACAGTAGGTGTAAGTCAATGACTCCGTATTTGGGTCACATAGACTTAGACATTATAATTTACTCACGCTCACATGATTTTACTTAACGTACTTCTGCTTATTTATCAATTTTACAATTACTTATTAAATAAAACAGTGTTAGAACGACTATCATTGGGTTTGGTTTCCTACATCACCTTCCATCACAAAATATTCTCTCACTCATCTCATTAACTGTAAACACACTACACTATGAAAAGTTACATACTTACATTTTGCCAGAGAATAGGTGTTATTATTTCATGCTTATTGAAGTAAAGTACTAAATTAAAAATGACAATTGTAATATGAAAGAAAGAAAGAAATAAATAAAGGAACCATAATAATAATGATATATTATGTAAATAAAGAGATATATTATTAATAAATAATACACATTTAATTATACTATCATATCATATTGTACAAAAGCAGTGATTATACTAAAAGGAACATTTGACTAGTTTCATTTCAAATTATATTATGTAAATTATTACTAATGCATTCAGAAATTCTGAGAATGAGTAATCTCATGAGATCTATAAATCAACTTTAAGGCAAGAAAATTATTGTGAAAGTAGGTACCTACAGATTTCAAACAACAATTTTCTTCTGCATTACCAAGTCTTTAGAACTATCATTAAATACATCAATCATTTGCTGGCGAGCTAATTCAGAAAGTGTTTCTAGATCATCACGAGTCATGCCTGTTGTGGGTATAGGAGGTAATGTAGTAATTACAACTTTCCCTGAAAAAAAAAAAGTTAAATCAGGAGGTACATTACATTTTAAAAGCAATTATAAATTATTATCCTTTTCATACCTGGCTCGAATGTTTTAGTTTCACTATCAAGAAAATAATATTGGCTAAACACCACAGACATGATAGGGATTTGCGCATCAATAGCTAAATAGAATGCTCCCTTTTTAAATGGCTGTATACTGCCTTTATTGAATCTGGCTCCTTCAGGAAAAACCCATAATTTAGTCTGTTAAAAATATTTATTAGTTAGACACCATGGACACAAGAAAGAATCATAACCAACAACTGTAATTTCATACCTTATCTTTAATAACTCTTTCAGTGGCCTCCATCAATAACTGCCGTGCCCTCTCAGTTTTTAAGCGATCAATAAACACTAACCCTGAGAGCCATGCACCAAAACCAAAAGCCCCAGCAAACATCAGAGGTCTTTTAGCTACAACAGTACATCGTTTCATACGTGGCCACATCTCAAACATGCCTAAAATATAAATAATACATACTTACAATAATAATATATACCTACATAATATACTTTAAACATAAGTTGGATATTATAGTTGATTAAAGACTAATGCATTCATTACCTAATATATCCAAAGAGCTCTGGTGGTTCGATATCACCATACAGCACTCTTCATTATCCCAATGTTCCAAACCTCTCAGTTCCCATTCTATTCCTACTATATGAGAGGCGTAGCGGCAAAATCTGGAAGCAACTCTATCAACAAAATAAATTTTGAATTAATCAAAAGGCCTAGTTTTAATTAAATTAACTAGCACAGTTTTTAACATGTAAAAAATAATCAATACTTACATTAGGTTTGTAACATCTCGTGGATTTAGAAGCACTACGGGCAACAATACGGTGCATGTTATTAATACGTAAGTATAATACAAAAAAAACTTTAGGTAAAAACGAAAAACGTTACTTTTTTCATATAAAAAAGGAAGTGTAAATATAAAACCCGCCAAAAATAATTCGGGGAAAGAAGTCATAGCGCAGTAGGTACCTACAGAAATGACAATAGTTTTTTTAATTTTTGTAAGGAACATTTGCACCACGAAATTAATGTTTAACAGGCTTTAACATTGTAAGCAGCAGTAACAGCACTAGCAGCAGCAGCATAGCATAAAAAACTACGCCGAGGTCGCCGCAAAAGTGGCCAGACAAAAGCTGACGTTCTAAAAATCCTACCTTGTGTTCAATGTCGAATAGTGGTGCCTTTACCTTATTGATTTGTTCACACTGTAACTTGCAACACCGCCAACCAAAAATTTGGACCAAGAAGTGGCAATATTGCTGTCACTACCGGGATTAAAAAAAAGAGATTCTTTTCCGGTGGAATCCCGAGTCGGGTGCCTAGCTTACGTTATTCTTGATTAAATTCTAAAAATGGTGAGCGTTTCCTGAAAAATTTTATGAGATTATAGATAAGTGTCATTATTTCACAGTTTTGGCGTGTGCTTTTATTGATTTACCAGAAGGATGGTCGCTAATTTTTGAGATTGTTGCTATCTTCGAAGTGTCGTGTCTAAACTTTGATCCATCTTCTTCCACGAGATCTTAGTCCTGTGCGTTTTTTTTATGAACTTACTGACAAAACCTTCATGATGAAACACCGACACATGCGCGTCATCTGATGGTGGAGAAGAAACTTGGTTAACTGGCTGTGACCATGTTTTATGGTTACTGTTGTGTCTGGCCTTGGTATTTGTCTCCACCGTTTTTGATTATAAAGTGTCTCTGAAACCTTACTTTACTTCATTAAAAGTCACCTATCGAGTGATTCGCATTGTAACCTTAAAACTATTTTCAGGGTTTTGTGAAAGTTGTGAAGAACAAGCAGTACTTCAAGAGGTACCAAGTCAAATTCAAGAGGCGTCGTGAGGGTAAAACTGACTACTATGCACGCAAACGTCTTACCGTGCAGGTATTATTGCACTGTTATTGCCTTATTTTTACTAGCCATTCTCAGCTCATGGGCCATTTTCTTGGTAATATTTTTATTTGTAGATCCTATTTAATCTTGATAATAATTCTCTCTTCAGGATAAGAACAAGTATAACACCCCTAAGTACCGCCTGACAGTGAGACTCTCAAACAAAGATGTGACCTGCCAGGTTGCCTACTCCCGAATTGAGGGTGACCACATTGTCTGCGCTGCATACTCACATGAACTGCCACGCTATGGTGTCAAGGTACGTAGTCTCTTTCTTGGTTTTCTTCGAAACTTTTATTTGAAACAAGCCTGCCTGAGTTTCCAAGTGTATAGTATCACTCTAAAGACTGGAAATTTGTATTCCTAAAATTTTAGTAGTCTGAGTTAACCAGTACAGGAAATACATCAGAATTTTCACACATAATTATGAAATTATTCATGATGATTTTGAACGGGCGGTCTAAAAGCGTCGTACAAACGCATACAACCATGTTGTTATATGTTCATTACTGACTTCAATTTCTCATGAAGCTCTAAATAATTATTATCTGGCAAATATAGGTAATGAGATATAGGTGTGTTCTTAGGTTGGTCTTACAAACTATGCTGCTGCATACTGCACTGGTTTGTTGCTGGCTAGAAGACTGCTCCAGAGGCTCGGCCTTGATTCTCTTTATGCTGGAGCCACTGAAGTAACTGGTGATGAATACAACGTTGAACCTGTTGATAATGGACCAGGAGCCTTCAGGTATATTAGAATTTATTATTTAATTATCTGTTAAACTTGAAAATACTTCAATAGTGTTTTATTGTGTGAATAATGGGTGAAAAAATATGACTCATGTTTGATCAAAATTAATATGTATTGAATGGATCACCATAAAATACCTTTTTTTCACAGTTGATGTGTGATTTTATTTCAGATGTTACCTTGATGTTGGTCTTGCACGAACAACCACTGGTGCCCGTGTGTTTGGAGCCATGAAAGGAGCAGTTGATGGAGGATTAAATGTTCCACACTCAATCAAAAGGTTCCCAGGATATGATGCAGAGGCCAAGAAATTTAATGCTGAAGTTCACAGGTACATGAATAATATCCAATCCAAAATATATTAGCTCCATTCATCCACCGGAAAGCAGAATATATCTGGATTTTGGTCAGCCTAATAGGAGCTATAATAGTAATCTGGGTATTTTGGTTGTGAAAAAAAGTTTAATAGCTTTTGTAAACCGGCCTGGAGGACACTATAATTCGTTAATACCTATACAGGGTGACTAGGGATTCATTAGCATTCTTTAAGAATACGAACCCACTCATGATAAAGAATACTTTATGCAAGTATGAGGCTATTTAATGGGTACAAAATTGCATATTTTTATTTTAACCTTATAAACATCATGTTTGATACTTAGCCATTGTATGGTTTAAAAATATGCAATTTTGTATCTAATAAATAGCCTCATGTAAGAGATACAAAGTGGCATATTTTTAAACCATATAATCATTATGTAATACTTGTCAAATATTTGTAATTGTTTATTATAATCGTGTTCCTATAAAATAGCCTCATCCTTGGAGAAAGTACTGTATATCATGAGTTGGTTCGTATTTTGAAAGGATGCCAATGAATCCCCAGTCAGCCTGTAGATAAATGTCTCTTGTCCTGGTTGATTAAAAATTAATTAATGTTCCTTTCTGGTTAAATATAGATCTCACATCTTTGGATTACATGTTGCTGAGTACATGCGTAACCTGGAACAGGAAGATGAGGACTCCTTCAAAAGACAGTTTGGCAAATACATAAAACTTGGTGTAAATGCTGATGCGGTGAGTTACTTGAAATACAGTGCTATTAGTTCATATAAAGGAACTTAAGTTTTACAAATTCGTCCAAACAAATTACTGTTTTTATACCACTTTAAGGCAGTGTCGAATTTGGACTAAATTACAGGCAATAATTTAAAATAAATGTTTAATCATTATGCAGGTTGAATGCCATCAGATTACTGCTACAATCTTTAAATACTACTTTCATGAAACTACGTTTAGATTTTCGTTTTATGTTATTTTAAAATTATATGTTTTGTTCCATACAGATTGAAAACATTTACAAAAAAGCTCATGAATCAATCCGTGCCGACCCATCATACAAGAAAAAGGATGCAAAGAAAGACCCTGCCAAGCAGAAACGCTGGAACAAGCGCAAACTGACCCTGGCCGAGAGGAAGAACAGAATCAAACAAAAGAAAGAATCTTTTATCAAGAAATTGCAAGCGCAGGCTGAAGCTTAATTGGCAGATTTCTAATAAAAGACACCTGACAAAAACATTGTGTTAATTAATTTAAACGTGAGATTCGTTTCCTATCTATGGATTTAGAATAGTTTTTCGCTGCCTTGAGCGTCATCTCAATCTGTCGCGCACAGCTTACTTCCACAAATTATCAATGGACAGGTTTCCTAAACGCTTACTTTCTAACCGACTAAAGCTACGGGTAGGGTTGCTATCGCCTACTTTGCCGGGCCCGGACAGACTTCAAATACCCCGGACATTTGGGCAAAATCATATTTTTTCCCCGGTCACCCTAGAAAAATATAAATACTTTTCAAGATTTAGTTCTGGCTGTCTGAGCCACGAGTGCGTTCGCCCAGCAAAAAGTATCGCCTTTTCAAGAATTGGATGATGCAGATAATTAGAGCCCTATATCGTGTAAATGTGCCCGAAATTTTATATTTGTGCGTCCAACAGCTTCAGAGTTATTTAAGAAAAACTGATTCTGCTGCACGAACGTTCGCCCAGCAAAACTTTTTTTAATTGATGGGTCTAGCTGTATATTAAATATGCAAAAATGTAGCTTATATACGAGCATAAATGTGCCGTGAAAGCCAAATTTGTGCCCTTTAAGATTTCAGAGTTATTTAGTTTTTTGCTGGGCGAACGTTTTGGTGATTGCCATATATCAGAAACGGTTGAACGCACACTCTTGTTTTTTTGTATACAGATACAGTAAATTAGTGCATATTTGTGCCGGAATTTTCATTAACATGACTAGCATGGTTCAGAAGCTATTCTTTTATTTCCTAAACAATGGAAAAATGCTCTGGCTCTCGAACGAACAAGACCAAGGACTTAGCGTTAGTGCCGACTGGTACCCATTATATATTCACATGATCCTGTGAAGTTTTGCCGGCCTACTACATATCGTTGCCGAGTTCTTAACGATTTTGTCTTTTTTTTGAGGTTATCTTGAGTGAAATTACTTAAAATACGAAAACACTAGTTTTCTGTGAGCTGGCTTATTACATGCTTCTACAATAATATGTGCCCTGTTTTAAGAATACGGATGCAAAAAATCATGTATGTATACCCATTACTTTAGACAATAACGATAAAAAACCAATCGAAATATTTTTGGTAGATTATCCGACCAAATTCGAGTGAACATTAAAAAGCGACCGCACGATACATCAAACTATCCTTCCGAACTTGATGGCGTTGTAACGAAATTTAAATAGTACAGATGCGTACATAATTGTTAAGTTGGAAAATAGTTTATATTAGGGGCATGAAATAAAATGTGAATTGTTTTTTTTGTAATAATACACTCGACCGACAGTCGGTTCCGCCAGAACGTATTATGGGATTATGTACCTAAGTAAAATTTCAGATTTGGTAGAGTTATAGTGACGGTAAAAATGGAAACCCCTGTTTGTTTTGGATTTTTACATCGACAATGTAGTTTGATGCAATACAAAATAATTTATTTAAGCAAAAGCTTTATCAATTCTGAAGTTCCTTTACTTTAAATGAGAACAATTAAGTGTGACAGCTGCTACATAAGTAGCTTTTAATAAATTCGGCATAAATCTTGAAAGTAATAATGTTTATTGTACTTTTACCACAAAGTGTTCCCTAAAAAGAACCTTTTTTACTTTTGTCGAAGACCTGCGTTCGGCGTGACTATTCACCTTGCAAAGTTGGTGCTATATAGCTCCTTTTACATGGGTTTTCTGTTTGGGTTGTTTTTTGATTTGAAAAAAAAACAATTCACATTTTATTTCATGCCCCTAATATAAACTATTTTCCAACTTAACAATTATGTACGCATCTGTACTATTTAAATTTCGTTACAACGCCATCAAGTTCGGAAGGATAGTTTGATGTATCGTGCGGCCGCTTTTTAATGTTCACTCGAATTTGGTCGGATAATCTACCAAAAATATTTCGATTGGTTTTTTATCGTTATTGTCTAAAGTAATGGGTATACATACATGATTTTTTGCATCCGTATTCTTAAAACAGGGCACATATTATTGTAGAAGCATGTAATAAGCCAGCTCACAGAAAACTAGTGTTTTCGTATTTTAAGTAATTTCACTCAAGATAACCTCAAAAAAAAGACAAAATCGTTAAGAACTCGGCAACGATATGTAGTAGGCCGGCAAAACTTCACAGGATCATGTGAATATATAATGGGTACCAGTCGGCACTAACGCTAAGTCCTTGGTCTTGTTCGTTCGAGAGCCAGAGCATTTTTCCATTGTTTAGGAAATAAAAGAATAGCTTCTGAACCATGCTAGTCATGTTAATGAAAATTCCGGCACAAATATGCACAAATTTACTGTATCTGTATACAAAAAATCAAGAGTGTGCGTTCAACCGTTTCCGATATATGGCAATCACCAAAACGTTCGCCCAGCAAAAAACTAAATAACTCTGAAATCTTAAAGGGCACAAATTTGGCTTTCACGGCACATTTATGCTCGTATATAAGCTACATTTTTGCATATTTAATATACAGCTAGACCCATCAATTAAAAAAAGTTTTGCTGGGCGAACGTTCGTGCAGCAGAATCAGTTTTTCTTAAATAACTCTGAAGCTGTTGGACGCACAAATATAAAATTTCGGGCACATTTACACGATATAGGGCTCTAATTATCTGCATCATCCAATTCTTGAAAAGGCGATACTTTTTGCTGGGCGAACGCACTCCTGAGCCACTCATCCTACAGAGATCTCGCTTAACTAGATTGATAACGAATCGTTAGTGATGGCAATCGATCAAGGTTTCATCGTTTGTGGCGTTATACTTTGAAAAATGAAAAAAACTGCTCAGATAGCCTTTTGCAATTTCGGCCACTTTTGATCTCAGCTTCTACACGTTTTCAGAGCCCCCCTTTTTACGGAAATTTTCCGGCTGTCTCAGCCACCTCTTCTAGGACTTCCGGAGGTTCTACGTAGCTGGAAACACTTCTACAGACCTACCAACTTAACTGTGAAATGGCGAAAATTGGAACTACGGCCGCAATGTTGAAATGTCATTCGATTGTCAGTGTCTAGGTACTACTTTGGGGTAGGTACTAGGGCTTCCAATACCGGGATCCCGGTATTGCTCAATACCGGTATTAGGCGATTTTTTGGCCTTTTCTCAATACCGGTATTGAAATCCAATACCGGTTTTAATACCGTAAGTGTCGATGCTTGGAATTCTCACGAATAAACTGCAAAATGTCCCCTATTTTTGGCCAATCTGCACACTTTTTACCAAAAATAGTGGTTTAACGGACGGGATTACCTTATCTACTGAAATAAATTAAAATAAAGTCGCAGTTATTGCGTTCCTTCGACCCTCACATTCGACTAAAATTCAACAAAATTGTATGTTACTTTATTTTACAACTAGCTGTTTGTCCACGGCTTAGCCCGTCGGCTGTTTCTCCCGTCAAAATAAAGCCTAAATAAAAAAATAGCCTATGTCACTGGTTGATAATGTAGCTTTATATTGGTGAATGAATATTTAAAATAGTACTTTCAGAGCCTATTTGTTACAAATCTTTCCTCTTTATAATATTAGTATAGATGCGTTGTTTGTGGCATTTGTCCTTTTAATGAATAGGCCATACTCGATCATAATTATAAACCTTTATTGATATATTAAGGTTTAAAACTAATGATTTATTTTGAGTCGTGAGGCTGACAAATCTGACAATCAACCAAATTTTCAAAGTGGTTTTTTGCCCCAACAATAAGTAAGGAAAAAAATTAATGACTACGATTTTTGATAGTGTTTTGGTTAGTAGAAAACATTTTGATAGGTCAAAATACTACTTTTGTTTTACATTTTTATAGATTTTAAAAAGGTAACATAGTTTTAATTTATAAATTTACCTACTTTTTAACTTGTAAAAATCATAAACCCATAAAACAAATCACTGAAATCGATATAATTATGCTTTATATATTTATAAAAGTTCATTTTCAATGAAATCTGTTACTATTTCAGCTTAATTTTTCACAAAACGCATTTAACAATAATAATTATACATTTTCACCCCAATACCGTAATACCGGTATTAATACCGGATTTGAAAAAAAAACCGGTATTGATACCGGTATTGAAAATATCCGGTATTTGGAAGCCCTAGTAGGTACTCTGGTTGTTTATTGTAATATTTCTGAATTTATAGTTAAATATAAATATAAATACACACATCAAAAGTGTCTAGGGATCAACATATATTTTTGCAATAACTTTTCTCCTGATTGATATTAATTAAAATTTTCTTTAAGGATTCATCAAATAAAGTGTTTTCGTTTGTCCACAGTAATGATAAACCAAGTCACTTTTGCATTAATAAAGAAATTTGCCATTTTCCTAATAGAGGGATTTTTGACATTTGAACCACTAACATTAAAGTTCGAAAAAAAGACTGAAATAACAGTTTTCTTTAAAATTTTATTAGGTAACTTAAACAATTAATAATCCGTGTTTCTACCGCGAACACTAACAACACAAGAACATCGGTTTGGCATACTCAAAATGAGTTCATCCAAATCACGCTGTGGAATGGCCGCCCATGTTCGTTGCAACAACAGAAAAAGGTCTTCTTGCGACTGGATACCCTCCATATTCGGCAGAGCTCTTCTCTGTAGCATATCCCATGCATGCTCAATCGGGTTCAAGTCTGGCGACTGAGCAGGCCAGGGCAGGACATTGATGTTAGCTGCGGCGAGAGTCTGTCTTACAACTCTTGCGGTGTGCGGTCGTGCATTATCATGCATTAACTGAATTAAGGGACCGATTTGCACTTGTAGAGGAACGATGACGTCTGATACAATCGTCTCAGCATACATTTGAGCGTTGAGGTTGCCTCTGATCCAAATCAACTCAGTTCTTCCGCCGATCCAAATACCCGCCCATACCATGATGGTTCCACCACTATAAGGATGGACTTCCTGGCAGGATTTTAATCGCTGTTGGCGTCCAGGGGTTCTCCAGTGTCGTATACGTCTTGTATCCGGTCTCATACCAAAACGAGACTCATCAGAAAAGCACACGAAACGCCATTGTTCTTCTGCCCAATTTCTGTGTTCAAGAGCCCATTGATATCGAATCCTACGATTGTGCATTGCTATAGGTGGTACCCTTAGCGGTCTTCGGGAATGAAGGTTCACTTCATGCAAGCGGTTTCTGACTGTTTGGTCGCTAATTAAGTTCCCTGAAGAGTGATGAAGCCTCACGGCTAACATCATGGCGGTTATGGTTGGAGCTCTTCGAGTTGTGATTTGAATGTATCGGTCTTGTCTCCGTGTGGTGCAGCGATACCGTCCTCCATGGCGCTCAGCCACGGTACCAGTGCTTCGGTAACGTGTCCAAAGTCGACTGATAACACTCTGACTTGTATTCAGAGCTAAAGCCACAGTACGTTGCCGGGAACCAGCTTCTATCATTCCCACGGCTCTGAGCATTTCTTCCCTGCTTAAATGACGTCGCCGCTCCATAATAACGTTGGTTTTAATCAGTAGTAGGGAAACAGTAGCACTAATAATGTCTTCAATGCGTTGTATGTTTTTTTAGGGAAAATATTGACAGCTGATTTTCATCTTTTACTCGAATTTGATTGACAGTTCCTGTTTCAAATTATGAAATGCACCAAAAAGGATCCATATAAATTTATAAAATCATAAATTTATTACAAAGCCACATCTCAATCTCAAGAAATCCGCATAAAAATGCTTGATCCCTAGACACTTTTGATGTGTGTAATAAATATGCGCCAGACAACACACCTCTTGTAATGGTCTCGAAGGAGGGATTAATATCCCTGTGTTACGAGGTACCACACAAGGAAATAAGCCAGGGGCGTCTCCCAGCACACCCAGACCCGAGTCAATTCAGAAAAGATCGTTTCCTGAATTGACCCGACCGGTAAACGAACCCGGGACACTATGGAAATCGAGGCGAAAAACCGTGCTACAGCGCACTACGCCAAATATGCCGAAAGCCATTAAAAGTGATGCTCGAAACATTCTAAAGGTTAAGTGGGTGAGCCAACTAACCTGCCAGATTTTTAATTTCGAACTATTTTTTAAATCCTATATTTCAGGTGTGAGTCAAGGACTCATTTCAAAAATAGTTGAGGAAGGGCACGCAGCAGAAGAAACTGGTACAAAAATTCGGACACCAGGCAAGGAGAGAAAACGTAAAAGTGGATTTGTACATGTTGCTGATTTTGACATGGGAGTTATACGGAGGAAAGTACACGAGTACACAATTTTATTCTGCTAAAAACGAGGTGCCTACTGTTAAAAAGCTCCTAGAGGTCTTAGAGACAGAAATAAATTTCACAGGACAGCGAGAAAGTCTGCGAAAGCTACTTCATAAAATGGGATTTCGTTTTAAAAACTCTCAATCCAATCGGAAGGTTCATAAGGAGCGTAATGAAGTTTCAGCTTGGAGAGCAAAGTACTTGCATGCAGTGGATAAAAATAATAAATCTCCCCAGCCCCGGCCCATAATTTATTTAGATGAGACCTATATTCACTCTTCACATACATCGGGTAAATGTTGGCAAGGTATAGACGGAGTGCTGGAGCCTATATCGAAAGGGCAAAGATATATTATGGTTCATGCAAGAGGGGATACTGGATTTGTTACAAATAATAATAATAATAATAATAAATATCCCTGGACATTATTCCACACAGCGCCATCTAGCCCCAAAGTAAGCTAATTAAAGCTTGTGTTATGGGATACTAGACAACGGATAAACATACTTAAATACATTTTCTTTTGTAAATACATACTTATTATACATAGGAGACACCCAGACCAGTACAAACAGACATGTTCATGCACACAAATGTTTGTACTGTGCGGGGATCGAACCCGCGACCTCTGGTGTAGTAGCCAACTTCTTAACCATTACACCAAGTCGGTCGTCAACACAAATGCATTACTTGTGTTTAAGTCAAACACAAAAAGTGGTGATTATCATGACGAGATGAATAGTGCCAACTTTAAAAAGTGGGTTATTGAAAAACTTGTGCCTAAATTACGAGAGCCGATATGCAATTATGGTTGGCCCAAAATAAAATTGACTACGGAGAGGAATTGACTAAATCTCAGCTTTTAGAAATAATTAAGAGAAACAAGCCTGAACCTGTATATGAGATTGAAAAAATTTTAGAAGATAATGGACACAAATGCCCATATTTACCCCCTTATCACTGTGATCTCAATCCGATTAATTCGTAGCACAATGAAAAGAAAAGTTGCTGTTTTAAATATTGAGCACAAAAATGCTGAAATTCCCCGCCTAGTTAGAGAAGTTTTTGACGCTATTACAGTTCATGAGTGGGCACAGCATTGTAAACATGTTCGCAGGTTAGAAGGAGAATACTTAAAACATGACTTGTATTTAGATCAACCTTTTATTAAAGAAGTGGTAAGTGACACTGAAACCGAAAGCGATAGTGATGATGATGATAGTGGTACAGAAATAAGCGGAGTATGGCCTCACAACCAGGATGAAGTTGGGTGTGCAGGTTCATCTAAAGATCACAACTACTGTAAACCTGGTTTTCAATAAAAAATTGTAAAGCAATTTGTTGTTTTTTTTGTTACATCCATTAGTTTATTCTTATGTCATTTTATTTCATTCCTTAAAGTAAGAGGTAAGATTAAACGATTTTTACATGATCTAACAATGCATTGTGAGAGAACTGCTGCAGAAGTCTTGCCATAATACATGTATAAGAATACATTATATTATGACGAGACGTCCTCAACGGACAGCTGTGAAAGTCGTGTCACCACGTTTTTATATATTTACTAGTATTGTGACGAGACGTCCTGAACCGTCGGACGGTTGAGAACGTTCTCTTAACTTAATCATTTATAAGGTGACAGGACGTCCACCGCCGTCTAGTTTTGTTGTAAGGACGTTGACTGTGTCATATCACTAATTATGTAAGTAAGCAGAGTGTCCGTCAATGTGTTTAGGGGGAACAAATACCAGCATTGGTTCTACAAACTGATGTAAAGACTAGTTTTTCACGCTTAACATAACGAGGTTTTCCAAATCGTTGTTAGGGGTTAGGTACGGTCTTAACTAAATGCTAGAAATAAGTACCAGGTACCTCATGCAGGGAGGGTACATAGATCGCATTAAATGAAAGTTTTATCCGTGGAACATTTAGTATGATTATTTAGTTATAAAGATTCTAGTTTAGTTAGTAGTAACTGTTTTAGCTATCAAACCTTCATATCTGCAGAATTTCCACTTCATTAGATTACTTTCTCAATAAAGCCATTGTTAAAAGTACTTGACCGTTATTCGAAGCTTATAAATGAGATAGGCATATCCGCTTCCCGTAGTCT
Source organism: Udea olivalis (assembly GCA_947369235.1). Lineage (NCBI taxonomy): Eukaryota > Metazoa > Arthropoda > Insecta > Lepidoptera > Crambidae > Udea > Udea olivalis. The sequence continues at coordinate 7,331,539 of OX376342.1, forward strand.
TTTACCATTCTAGTACTCTTTGATGACGTATTTCCGTTGCTCAGTAGGCAGTGGCGGCATCTGTAAGCTTATAAAATAGGTGCGGCGACATTTTTGCCTCATTGGCGTTTTGATTCCCGTAGCAATTGGTGCGCTCACGCGTATTAAACAATTATCAAATATATACCATAAATTATCGAATATATAAGTATATATATTGAAATCTAAGTGTGTGATTCAGTGATTACAGTGCTCAAAGGAAAACGTAAGTAGGTACGTACGTGTTTTCAAAAAAATAACATTTAGTTTCGTAAATTAATAAAATGATGATGGTTAAGAGATATAATTTTCTCCAGTGAATTTTGTGAATATAACTTATCTAGGATATTTTAACTATCCTACTTTGATAGACTAGCTCGACAGCAATCGTTTGAACTGAGAATACTAACAATTGTGATGCCATCACTACGATTAAATCTTAATCACTACGAGTAAATTTTATAATGTTTTTATTTTAATCAAGTACAAATTTGCGTCATTTGTACAAAGTTTCAATAAAATCTTTACAATAATAGTTGCTAAATCAACTAACGCGTCTCAGCCTTAGGTGCTAATAAACCTAATTAACAAGGTTCTTACGCTGTTTAACCACTAGGCCACGATGGAAAGTGATATAAATGTATTCCCAAAAGTTTAGATTGTTGCTGATTTTAACAAAGTCTGAGGCATCTGTAATTCGACTGTTCATTGATCGAGTTATTCTTACAAAACACTATTGAAGGTAACTTGTTTCTATTGAAGGTAACTGTATCTAAGTTTGGGTTTTAAGGAATTTATATTTGGTATGGTTTCTTCTAATCCGCAAATATCTAACCAAGCACAAGGAATAATTTCAAATTTAGTAATTATACTTCATTATAATTGTGGCTCAAGCCTATTGACCTAATATTTTTGGGTTATTTTCATTGATGCGGTGGATATCAATCATGATATATTATATAAAATAACTTAAACGGGCTTTCCCATGAGAGATTAGTTAATCAAACCATTATAAAAGCACATTAGTAATATAGCTTTATTTTCAGAAAGAGTTAGTTGAATTCTGCCCCTTGTGATGATGAGTCGGTAGCCGGGCCGAGCGAAGTTCGCCGCAAACGCGCTCGTAGCGCCTGCAGCAGCAGTAGCAGCTCCTAGAGTAGCTCAAGTGGCAGCTCGCCTTCTCCCAGCTCAAAGCGGCAGCGATTACTGCGCCACCGCCATAAGAAGAGTAAGAGAGGCGGCCCTTCGTTAAGGCAGCTAAGGAAGTAAATATGTGAGTTGCGCAATGTTATTTCTCAATCCCCCGCCTATCAGGATGGCCACTCTATTGACCAAGAATCTATTTGTTCGGGGGTCAGTGGCGAACTTAATGAGAATGAACTTCATGAACAAATACCAAATTGCCCTGAGCCAGCAGGTTCTGATTTCACATTTGAAATCGACACAAAAATAAGAGAGCCTTCTGTTCCTAAAGCTCCTGAAAATTTCGTGAAAATGCTAGCAGATGTACAACATATCGGCAATGCTGATTAGTCCGAAGTGAGCATGCGGATACCCAAAAGCTTTACAACCACACCCCTGGTTTCGTAAACCTTGAGTTAAATGGAGAAATAAGACAATATGAGTCCTTGGTACATGTGGCCAAAGGAAAAATTGCATTCTTAAGCAAAAAGAGTCTCTACAAGAAAACATACGCAGTCGTTTAAGTTGGGCTAAATCTGAGAAAAGTTTAAATAATTTTAATTTAAAAATTAATGAGTGATTTTTGAACGGAGAGTTTCTTAAGCTTCAACTGATCTTTTGCAAATGGTCTGTGGCCATAGTTCAGAAATTATACAAATTAGTAGGGACGCAATTTTAAAGAATGTGAAAGACCCTGTGGTGAAAGTTGCTCTTAATAAAATACCTCCCTCTACAACACATATTTTTGAGGCTAATGCGTTTTCATCTGCGTTAGAAAAAGCAGGGGGTGTTCGTAAAGCTTTCTGGCTCCCTAAATCGGACAATCTTCAAAAAAGGCCTGATAAAGGCTTTATCAGCCATCGTATCGCCAGCCCTCGAAGGGCCTAGGTGCCAAAAAACACTGGCCCATCGAGTGGAGCCCAAGTGCCATACTACGTATCAGGTTCGTTTAGGTCTATACACAATCATTTACCACTCTCGAGGGGTGAGTACCTTAATAATATTATGAGCAATGATAATTAACAATGTGATACAATAACGATGCAAGGCAACAATGCAAGGGGTCGCTTTCAATACTGGGACTCAAGGCCCCGTGGTTCACAAAGAGGAGGAAGGGGGCGAGGACCTCCTGGTAGCGCCCCTAGAGGCCAATCCAAACGTAACGAGCAATGACGTGAGGTCATTGTTTCAAGCCGAACAGTTGGTTCATCATTACAAGACTTGGAAAGGATTGGGGGCCCCAGAAATAGCATTGAAATTAATAAAAGGTTACGCATACCATTTATCCGGAAACCTCCTCTGTATGTTCCAAATCAACACAACCAGTTTCAAACTTGTGTTTCAAAAGAAATGACCATATTAGTTCAGAAAATGAACGATCAAGGCGTTCTAAAACCGGTAAATTGGACCCCCAGTGTCATTTCACATCGTTTACTAGTTCCGAAAACGGACCCTCCGACCTATTTCATCTAAAAGTCTTCACAAACATTTACAAATGACTTTGAATCTCCTTCAAGTACTCTGATGGAGTATAAACATGGGAAAAAATCAATAACGACCCCAAAAAGTGTCTGACGTACTTAGGGATACTGTGGGATCCGTAGGACAATTTAAAGGCCTTACCAAAAGAAAAGACACAAACTTTTAAAAAGAAGACCTAACATATTTTAAAATAAAGGTCGGTGAAGCTAATCGAAGTTCAAAGGCTTGTCCGTTTGTTGAACTTTGCCAGTTTTTAGGTCTCACGAGGCCGTTCACACCATCTACACCTGCTAAGGTTTATGAAAACCCTATTAGGCAAGCCAACAAAGAAAGTATTACTTGCCGAAGTCGTTTAAACAGAGTTGAAGTGGTGGATTCAAAGCTGTCAACTCTCGACAATGTTGCACTTGCCTCCTCCAGCCCACTTTCGCACAACCGATGCATCTGACCTAGCCTGGGGAGCTCAACTAAACAACATTCCCTTGAGAGGGTCTTGGACTCCAGAGGTGCAACAACTGCACTCAAATCAAAAAGAAATGCTAGCTATCTTGCACGTCGTTCAGAATCATGATGTTGGAAAACAGCTCTGTGATAATGCAGTGCGACAACCAAACCGTGGTAGCTCACTTACGGAAAGAAGGGGGTACCAAATCGATGGCATTGATGATCATAACTCGTCAGTTATTAACATTATTGGACCAGTTCCTAATAACTTTCACAATTCACTATATCCCGGGCACCTGCCCAATACCAATATGCCGATCATCTGTCAAGATATCGAATCCCGCCGGAGTGGTATCTGTTGCCGGAGTGCTTGGTGATAATATTCGCAAAATGGGGAACTCCAGTAATAGATCTTTTTGCCTCGCAGAGAGCTCACGTTGTCAGCAATTATGTATTCCTAGATCAAAGGGACCCGAAAGCTCTATTTTACTATGCATTCAGTGTAACGTGGAATTATTCTCTTGCATGGCTGTTCCCTCCGCCATTCCTTGTAACCAAAGTGTTGACACACCTCAATCAAGCGATAGGGGTGTTCTAGATGTCGTACCCCGGTGACAAAAAGTGTTCTGGCGATTAGACCTCAAAGCGAGATCCCTCGAAGCTCCATTAGTCCTGAGGAACTTGAAGGTCAATCTGACAGAATTACCACCTCCCAACCTGGAGGATCTAACACTGAAAGTTGGAGATTTGGTGGTAGTCTGAGGAGATCAACACCTGGAATGCCGATCAATTTTCCTCGTGGAAAAACTCCTGGCGTCCATCTACATTAAAGACGTATAAAATAGCATGGAATCGGTGGTTAAACTGGGCAAAACTAAAAAAGGTGGCCATTAATAAACTGACAGGATCTAAACTTGCGCAATTTTTAGCCGACTTATACGTAATATAATTACAATTTCTTTTACATAAGTCTGTACTCACTACACTTTGTACATCAAGTATGTCAAGTTATCTAAGCTCTCATGCCTTAGAAAACATATCTTAAAATCAATTTCCTTGAAAAATGAATAGAAAATTAAGCCACCTATTTAGGACATCAAAGATTTAGCGAATACCTGTCTAAATGATCAATAGATAGAAATAATATACTCGTTTATCAAGTTTCTCGCCACACAGCTATTTTATTGCTTTTGTGTTCTGGCCGGTGTATTCACGATTTATCTTTATTTCGAGTCGATCCCGATCATTGCATTAAATCTCAGGAAGCTATGATTTCATGGCCAGAGTTTGGATCAAAAACTGATAACAGCGATTACCGGCAATCAGGTTGGAAATTATTGGGTAATTCAGATAATGCTAACTTGAACCCTATAGTTTGGATACAAACATTGATAACGCTGCTAAACAATCGGCAAGAGACTGCGAAGACTTCCGAGTTTACTTATGGTGTTTAGGGGGCCTCCTAAAGCTGCCTCACGAGCTGTCATTGCTGGCTGGATAGAACACCTGTTTAAAGACGCAAACATTCCGTTTAGTCCTGGTAGTGTCCGGTCAGCAGTAGCGTCAAAGAATTGGTTAAATTATTCCCTGATGGAGATCCTCTCACGCGGAAATTGGCTTTCCGCCAACACTCTCAAGAAATTTTACAGGCGTGAAATAATGCAACGAAATATTACTACGAGCGTGACTGAATTATTCAATCCTGTTAATTAATGTTCACACAATTCATTCAAGTTAAAATTAATCAATGTATAAACTGTAAGATTTAAAATTTCTAATCAATAATTACAGCTGTTAAAGCTTCATGATTTAGAATGATTGACTAGCAAAAGACTAAAACTTTAATTATCTTTCCGAAATGTCCTTACAGAAATCTGTTTAATACAGCAATATGTTTCACATTGGCGTTTTCTTCATTGTGTACCTTTCCGTTCCTCACCAGGCGATAACAAACACTTCTCATTTATAAGCTTCGAATAACGGTCAAGTACTTTTAATAGCAGCGTTTTCCCCTGAAAGAAAACGCATATCAAAATACTTACCTTATTCGAAGCTTACTTTATAACTCTGCCTGGTGAATAAAAGCCAATGAGGCAAAAATGTCGCCGCACCTATTTTATAAGCTTACAGATGGCGCCACTGCCTACTGAACAACGGAAATACGTCATCAAAGAGTACTAAAATGGTAAAAGACTACGGGAAGTGGATATGCCTATCTCATTTATAAGCTTCGAATAAGGTAAGTATTTTAATATGCGTTTTCTTTCAGGGGAAAACTCTGCTATTTAATCCTGAAAGACTAAACTGTTAGCGTACCTACGTAACTACAAATTATTATTAATTATTTATTAATAATTTATTAATAATTCTATTCATTATTTTTATTTAAACTTATTTCTAATGTCAAATTACCTACTTGTAAAACTTACTCAATTTTGGGCACCTTATATTAATTAGCAACACTGAATAGACGGTGTCGTCCTCCTTCAGTTCACAGCTAAGTTGGTAGGTCTGTAAACGAATGTGACGGCGATGGAGAACAAGAATTGACGTTTGTGACGGCTTTAAGTGCCTGCAATCAAAAGTTAAACGCATTTTTTTTTTTTCATACATTGGTGCAAATGCACGAGGCAGGGTGACCACACTGAGCTCTTTTGAAGGAATGCATCGGCTAAAGGACTTGTTTCCAAGCCATGAAATAAATTAAAAAAAAAAAAATTGAAGGAATGCAAGGACATCAATGTTGTAAATCTTGGCAAAATGTTCACTTATAATGATGAGTGATTGCCTTGTCTTTTACTTACGTACCTATTTATGTATTTACTTAATCTATACAATATTATTGAAAGCAGCCATACTCCTACTATCGATAGTTTGGCATCCAATACTAGTTTCATTTCATTTCATTTATTCAAATACAACATACATTGTGTGTAAATGCACAATTAATTAAAAACAATACATAATATCATTATCAATAGAACAATTATTACATAAAAGGTTTAGAATTAGATTAAATTGGGATAAAAAGCAATGTCAAAAAAAAAAAAACATTCCGAAACAAATTACAAAAATAAAACATTAATAACAATAACAATAGCCTACAACTCCGCCACGCTATACAAACACTTTTCCAAAAGAAACGATTTGAGGGTATTTCTAAAACTTGAATGGTAAACTGAACTTTTTATGTTAACTGGTAATCTGTTATACAGTTTGATCGCCTAATAGTGCGCGCAATGTTTAACTATGTCAAAATTAGGCCCTATCACACTTTGGAAGTCTTTTCGTCTTGTATTCTCTCTTTTCTGTCTCTCGTTCTCTGTCTCATACTGACTAATGTGTTTGGCAAAATTACATAAGACTACAAGAACGAATAGGGAGGGTGCCGTTAGTAAATTTAGCTTTCTAAAATGTTCTCGACGCGATTCCTGCAGCTTTATACGGACAATTACCCTAATTGCTCGTTTTTGCAGTATAAAAGCTCGTTTAATGTTGTTGTGTTTTTTAATAACTAGTATAAACCGAAAAAATAATAGTATCGTAAAATCATTGGCAATCGTTAGTACAAAACTATCGATAGTTTCGTTTGTTTTTGGTTTTTGTAATGTTAATGTAGCAGTATGTACTATGTTGATAAGTTTATTTGTTATCAACACGATAATGTTGTTGTTATGGTTTCGTAACAACCTATTTTCTGATGTAGTTACCGTATAGAATTTTTCATAAGCATTCAGTGAAATCTGTTCTTTTGAAATTACAAACAGACACTTTAATTTTATTAATTATTTGTATAGATAGATTAAGTAAATACTTACATAAATAGGTAAGTAAGAAAGACAAGGCAATCACTCATCATTTTATGTGAACATTTTGCCAAGATTTACAACATTGATGTCCTTGCATTCCCTCAAAAGAGCTAAGTGTGGTCGCCCTGCCTCGTGCATTTGCACCAATGTATGAAAAAAAAGAAGTGCTTTTAACTTCTGATTGCAGGCACTTAGAGCCTTCACAAACGTCAATTCTTGTTCTCCATCGCCGTCACATTCGTTTAGAAGTGTTTCCAGCTACGTAGAACCCCCGGAAGTCATAAAACAGGTGGCTCAGACAGCCGGAAGATTTTCGTCAGAGCCATCACGTTTTTTTTCAAATAACTCCTAAATGGAAGCGTCACGAAAGTTCAAAACTGATTGTGACTCGTCACATATCGCATGACATTCCTTTTTTAAAGAAAGATCTGTCCAAAATGTAATATTTCCTGAAATAATCAAGAAAAACCAAGTGGCTCAGACAGCCGGATTACTGGCTGTCTGACCACATGTTTTTTAAGATTTCTCGGAAAGTATTGCATCCTGATGGATGAAATTACTTCGGATGCCGTCAGATATCGCGTCACTAACCTTTTGATAAGAAAAGGGGCTCTGAAACCGTTTAGAAGCTGAGATTATTTATTGCACAAACAAAATATTGCAGTTTCATTGAAATAAATTAGGTGTACAATATAGGCGGCCTTATCGCTAGTAGCGATCTCTTCCAGGCAACCTTCAGGTAGAGAATTAGGAAGAAAATTAAGTGGCGGTGCAAGATGATTTAATATAACATAAAAATAAACATAGGTACATACAATAATAAACATACATACAATACTGAAGCAAAATAATAAACTTACATACTTAGGTATCATACATATGAAATATACTTACCTTAGGTATGGATTAACTTGTAGGTGAAAGTAAACTGGAAAGAAGGCGATTGGGTCAAAGTAACAGAAGGTAAGCTTTAACTCTGGATTTAAAGATGGGATGTGATTTAGATAGCCTTATGGACACGGGCAAAGAATTCCTTAAGCGAATAGATTTAACAGTAAAGGATTTAGAATAAAAGTCAGAGGAATAGGAAGGAAATGATAGAAGCAGTTTACGGCAAGAACGCAATCTTCACCTTTGGCCGGTTGTTGAAAACTGAAACGTTGTATAAGATATGGAGGTGACCGCGGATCAAACAGGATAAAGTATAGCAATGAAAGAACATGGAGATCACGACGACGACGTAGGTATCGGGAGCCAATTTAGTTGAGCGCGGTATTCAGAAACATGATCAAACTTGCGTAGCCCGAAGATAATACGGATACAACAAATTTGGTCGTTCAAGCTTATCGAGAAAGTGTTCACTGATATCCACATAACAAGTGTCTGCGTAATCAGGGATCGGCAAAAGTAAAACCTGCACAACCGCAATTTTGGTGGGTATTTGTAAGAAATTTCTGAGCCTACTGAGTGAACTAGCTGACGCAAACATTTTGCTACTCACCTCGCCGATCTGCTTGTCCCAGTTTAGCGAACTGTCCATGTAAATACCAAGATTTTTCACAACCTTCTATTCGGGATGTTACCCCGTCAAACAAAATGGGTGGCATAGACTGCCAGTCAATCCTGGAGATCAGTTGCGAGCTACCTCCCACAATAACCTGCGTTTTATCAGGGTTCACCTTGAGGCCAAAGGCTTTACTCCATTCCTGAACATGCACGAGGTCAGTATTCAAGATCTGACCCTGAGAGTAAATTTGTAAATCATCTGCTTAAAGGTGGTAAGAAGAAGAGAGATTGTGTTATAGCATTAATGAAGATAGTGAAGAGAAGAGGAGACAAGACGTTACCTTGAGGAACACCGGCACGAATGTAACGCCAAGCAGAAAACGAATCATCAGCACGAACACGATGCCGGCGTCCAGACAAGTAACTTTGAAACCAGTCTAGCACCGCTGGAGATAAGCTAAGGGAACGAAGCACGCCAAAAAGGATGTCAAAGTCAACGGTATTAAAGGCGTTGCTAAAATCTAGCAATGCCAAAACCGTCAGACGCCTGTCATCCATTTCAAGACGAATGTCGTCGGTAATCTTGACTATAATATAGAGTTGTCGTACTATGACCGACGAAAACCGGATTGTAAAGGATTCAAAAGATTGTTTTTAGACAGGAAATAGCCGAGCTGAGGGTGTACAATACGCTCAAGGACTTTTGACAGGAAGGGAAGGATAGAAATAGGGCGATAGTCTGAAAAATAATTTGGTTTGGACTTTTTTCGGGATAGGAATTTACTTGAGCATCCTACCAAGCAAGAGGAAACGAGCTCGATGTCAATGAGAAGCTGAGGATGTGTGTGATAACTGGATTAAGAATGTCAAGGAGAGGAACGATCATATTACGACTAATGCTATCGTTACCTACGGCATTATAAGCCACGGACAAAATAGTCCTCTTAACGTCACAGTCGGATACTAGACTAAACACAAAAGGAGAGTAATTTGGAATTGGTAGAGATGACGGATGAGAAAGAGTATTATTTTTAATACCATCGTCACTAGTAACAGTCGAGCAGAAGTGATCATTTAAGAGGTCAATGTTCACATCGTTAGGGACCTGAAATCTCCAGACCTTGAGCGGAATTCCATTTTGAACTGAATCATGAATGTGGCGTCGTTGAGCGTCAAATTAGCCTTATTTCAAATGAATTTTATTTGCAATATATGGAATTCTTTTTACAGAATTATTAATTTGTCTAATAGCTAATTCTGATCTAAGTTCTGGTTTCATCGCATTGGTCTTCATCATGGACACGTTAAAAAATTGGGTAAGTAATTATGGAGTACTAGATCTCCGCCCGCGGCTTCGCCCTCGTTATAGTTTTGTATTACGGCCAAATTATATAAAATCCATGTAAATTATAGCCTATAAGTTATTCTGATGTATAAGCTGTGTCACTGTTAAGTTTCATCTAAATCCGTTCAGTAGTTTTTGCTTGAAAGAGTAAACACTAACCTAACGTGGTCGTCTGGAAACTTTGATCGACAATGACGGATTTAATGCGAGGAAGCTGATCATACTCATCTACGGCTAAATCAGCAGCAGATTTCGACTTTAGCCTCAACCTCAAAACAATGTTGGTCCTTTTGCGTCAAATTAGTAAGCTAAAAAGCTTGACAAATAAGTGCCCTACTAATTCAATGGCCGCCTGGGTGAACTACCTACTGCGCAACAGGCACACAAACGACGGAATTTAAAGCCACATAGACGAAAACTTACTCCTAAAAAGTGATGGTCACTGGTTGATAGTAAAAAATAGTTTGGTTTAAATAATCACAGCTTCTTGCTTAACGGGATCAGCACTTCAGTTCAGCAGTGCAAATTCTGAGCTGAATGCTGTTGATATGTACTGTGAAGAACTGAACACAATGATAGAGAGGCTTTTTTTTCACGTCTCCAATGAGCTCGGCTCCGGGACAATGCGCGACCTCATACTGCCACACTCATACTGTCATACTCTATCAGACGGCCCCAAACTGCAAAAGCTTTAAAGAATTTGTTGCCTGCAGTTGATTTCTTCAAGAAGGGCATCAATAAGCTACCATTTCGTTGCCAAACATGCATCGATTGCATGGGCTTTGCATGATTGCTCTTATTCATAGAAATAAAAACATAGGAAAAAACTTCGCTATCTTAATTAATGAAAAATGGCAATTTCACAGGTAAAGATCTAACATTCAATCAACGTTAGACACAACGAGAAAGGAAAACAATAAGAAAATAATAGACATGATATTAATAAATGAATAGTGAAGAAAAGGTGCACTTTCCGCGGGACTGGCATTATTAAATTAGTTGTGAACTAAAATATTTATTAGTTTTTCGATCGTCATGGTCAATCTATCGGGTAACCCCGGACTTAATAAGATATTAGGTGTCCGTAGCATGTTTAGGAAAGTGATTTTTAAACGGGAATTAGACGCGTAATAAGATAAAAACACGTGTGTATGTGGTATTTGGTGCTCAAAAATATCAGTGATATGGATTAAGCAGGTTTTCGACGAGAAATTGATCAGTCAGAAATATAACCTTTAGCTAAATTATAAAATATGTTTGTAAATAAAGTGATAAAGTTCGTGTGGTATACTTTTTGTTAATATTGAAAGTTCGAACAATGCTGGGCGATGCCAGCAGCAGTATTCTTGAATTTGTCAGTTTAATGGTTAAGTTTATTTTGTCTTTTCTAACAATTATTAGCTTGCAACTGACACTGAACCGTAACTCCTTAAGCAGAAGGGTTATAGCTTGCTTGCATTGTTGTGTAGTATCGTTTGGACTCTTACTACCTACCCCTACCTACTATTATATTCGATCGACCAATGAGAGGACAGTCAAGTGTAGAATGCAAGTTTATGTTTGAGTGCGTAATCGTGTGTGCGTGTGTGCTCCCACAGGCTCAATTGAAATGTGATCCGTCATTTTATATGGTTTAGGTGTAAAAACGCGCTGTTCAAAGTCTTAAAAAAGTCTTTATTGCACCATGTTGTTACAAAGATGTTAATAAAATGTATTTAGACACAAACATGACCCTGCAAGGGCACAGCAAATACTTATAATCTATTTATAATTATTAATGGTTAATTAAATTATTTTATATTATTTAGATTTATTTGATATTACTTTACTATAACATTAGCATAATACTCATACATTATCATTTTATCCATTTAAAAACTCTTGCAGCGAATAGAAACATTTTTCATTAAGGTTTCGCATCTGTCTTCTTTCTGATCTGTGATCTTTTTTCTGTAATCTGTGGATCCAATCCAATGACATCGTTCTTCTTCAAGGGTTGTTGTTTTCGTTCGATTTGATAAAATGTTTTTAAGTGTTCGAATTTCGGCTAAAGTATTAAGTTTTGATTAATATTACCTAATTTTTTTTTAAGTAAAGAGAAAAGCAATGAACTCTGTAATTTCCAGTATGGAGATTTGCCGAATATGTTTGCAGCATACAAGTGAACCAGTGAATTTATTTGATGATAAAACTGAGTCGAAATGTATTCTGGACAAGATTTACCTCTGTTTTCAGATAGTTCTCGACTCAGAAAATTATTTACCTCATACTATGTGCACAGATTGTCTCGGGGAATTAAATGCAGCAAATACCTTTAGAATCAAATGTATAACATTCGACGACCGATTTAAGTCTTTTATAATAAAAGAAGAAAACCCAAGTGATGCCGCCAACCATTTGAGTTCAACTGTTGAGGTCCCAAGTGATTATGATAGTTCTAGTTTCAAAGAAGATGCAGAAGTGGACATTGAGGAAAAGCGTTCAATTGAGAAGGAAGATTCTGTAAATCTTTTAGTTGATTATTACAAATGTGACTTATGTAGCAAAGTTCTCAAGACCAAAAAGTCTCTTTCAAATCACATGATTTCAATGCACCAGAAGAGAAAACACATTGGCAGAGTGAGTGGATTTGGGCTAACTCGTTGTTACCATTGCACAAACTGCTCTTACTCAACACCTCATAGTCAGACACTGGTCAATCACATGAGGAGACACGATGGTGAGCGTCCATACCATTGTGAATGTGGTAAAAGTTTTACCCAATCATCCAGCCTTGCAGCTCATCGGAAGACACACAGTGACATTACTTACTACACTTGCACTATATGTGGCAAGCAATTCAAACATGCATACTCTTTGACAAAACACCTACATGTTCATGAAAGTGGTAAATTAGTTTGCAAAGTCTGTCACAAGGTTTTAAAATCAAAACAGTCATTACAAGACCACATGCATCGCCATTACAATATACGGAATTACAATTGTGAAGACTGTGGAGACACCTTTGTGACATCTTCAGAACTAATCAGTCATAGAAAGAAACACAGCTCAGACAAGAGAGTGGGATGTTACTTGTGTGAATTTAAAACACACACTAAGAAAAGTTTAATTATACATTTAAAAAGGCATGTTTGTTAAGTATATTTTTTAAGGTTCTTTAAATGTAATATTGTTCTTATCATGTACTAGCTTTCCGCCTGCCTGAGTGAACTTCATATTTATGACATGAAAACCAATTATTTCAAAACAAATATTGAATGGCAATCAGGGATAATGTTTTTAGGGATCCCTTTTTTTGCGACGAATTTTTTTTGTCCTAATTTAATTTGCCAAGTTTTTAAACAAGTTAGACATATTTTTTTTATTAGTGAAAAAGTTTTCGAAATCTGTTCGGTAGTTTCAGAGATTACCTACCTCAAAACTCACTTTGAATCTCGCACATAATCTGCTGTTAGATTCAGCTTACGTTTGCTGTTAAACTCACAAAGGAGGATGAGCGCCTTCGGAGAAACGCGGGCGAGATGTGCTGCTTTACCGACGCCGCGGCGTGCAATTTCTACTTACAAACTCACAAACGCTGATTAAAAAGATAATATTAGTATAGATTGTTTTAATTATTCTATAAATTGTTCAGCTGAATACCATTTTTTTTATTTGTTACAATATTTCCATCTCAATTTTCAGGCACACAGGCGCTAAGCACTTCAAATGTGATCTTTGTGAAGTATCATTTTACACACTAGGTGATGTAAGGCGCCATCAGCGCGTGCACACGCGTGAGAAACCATTTGGCTGCCCGACTTGTACTCAAAAGTTTACATACAGTACTAGTTTGAATAAGCACATGATGACTGTTCATGGTGTACACTACAAATGGGGTGTCGCAAAAGTCAAAGAAACTAATAAAAAAACAACCTTAAAAGTGATGAGCTAGTTAAAGAAAGATACTTATTGGTATGAGTGAGCAAGGGCAGGGGAAATCTGGTTGGTAGTGCTCCACTGCCCCGCTTCACAGAAGCAGCCAACACGTTGCATGTGGAATAATACTTTAAATTTACTTATACATTTACAAATAGTTTAAATAAAACAGTATTAGTGTATTGAATTGTTTATTATTTTAATTTGCCTTAACACACAATCATGTTACTTCATCATATTTTTAGCCAATTATCTATCTGCCTGTTACATTGTGATAATTAATTATAAGTCTATGTTCAAATGTTGGTAGTCTATTGTAAAATGTAATTTATTGACATAAGCTTATCGCAATTTAATTAGTTCAAATCAATAAAATTCATGAAATGTCTTTAAAATTTGATGTACATTAGTTGGAGAACATTTAAATCTTAATATTAAAATATCGTCCAAGAACAGAATATCCACATTTTAAAAGTAAAATTAATTTGTCTGCATGGTGTAACCTGCTTTTTCAGGATCCTGTCACCTTAAATTGAAGTTACAATGCTACTAATACCTAAATCTAAATCCCTTTTGTTTTAATTCGTAAAATCCAGATAAGAAAAATCAGTACATACATAGGTTTACTATTTGTAGGAAGGTTAAGCAATTTATCTTAGATTTAAATAATACTATTACTATTAACATGGTTGAAGAGACATTCCAATGTCCTATCAGTAAAATCAGAAAGGATATTATTACCATAATTATAATATTTGACGAGAGCTAAATACATCTACGATTTATGTCCTGTAGCTTAGTTACTGTGAAACTAGAGTTCAATCTTCCTCGTAGTCTTCGTCGTCTGAAATGTATTTGCGCTGTTTACGTTTCCGTCCAGGAGTGCCCTTGCTTTTGCCCTTTAATTTTATTTTCATTTTCACTGAACGGTTAGACTCTCCATCTGATTCTTCCTCCTCAGCTGAATAAATTTACAATATCTATATTTACGTCTTCCTTAATGTCTCTTTATTTTAACAACAATAATGGTGAAAATGGAGTCTGCAACTGTTTTAGTACATTTTTACTCCTGATGAGAAAAGTCAAGTGCAGAATTAAATGAATGAGTCAAAACAAGGGCTTTGTGCCGAATCTTTAAGGCCCGTATTCTAAAACAAAATCTGTACTTGAGTATGGATCTGAGTGACGTTTTTGTATAAACTGACGTTTTCAAATCTCTACTCAAGTACGGATCAGTGCTTAAGAACGATTCTAGAATAAGAGCCTAAGACTATGTGCCGAGTGCCGACGCCATTCTGATTTACATGCCTTGGGGCAGCGCTGTACGTGCAAATAAAAAGTGTAGTACTTAATGCGTCTTGAAAATAAAACAAAATGTGATATTGAGAACAAAAAAAAACAGTGAGTGAATAAATGAATTGACGATAATGGATAAAAAGTGGAGTGTCCGCCGTTGCGATCAACAACAACTGAAGCGTAACACTGCACAATGAGCTCTCATTGCTATTAAATCGCATACCTACCGAACGGTACTAATAAGTGGAAAGTGATACACTTGACTGTACTTATAAATGCTCACCTTTATCATTATCATCGGATTCGTCCGAGTTCGGGCCGGTCTCGTAGCGGCGGCGCAATTCTATAAACACGTTGCGCAGGCGCACAGAGTCTTCGTAAATTAGCGACGCCTCCTCATTATACGTTTGCGCGTTTGCGCACAGTGTGAAGAAATCTCGCTCCAGATCCGAAATGTCGTTGTACTAAAATTAAAGACGGGTAATACAGTAGGCGAGAGAATGTGGTTAAAATCAATAATTAACATAGCAGTCATATTAACTAGTTTTAGAGTAAAATCGTGCCATAGCGAGCCACTGATATTAGCTAGAATGTGCCTAGTGCTAGAGAATACCAAATTGAAAATAATATATCGCACCATCGGTAGGACAAGGGCAAAATCTTAGATTAAATCAATGAGAGGACGATACGGCACTAGCTAGCTAGCCGCGCGCAGTCCTACTAAACCGAGTCCAATGGACCTGCTACGCTTCAGTCTTCGGTTAGACTGCGATTCGTTTGCGCGTGCTCTCAGTTGCCATCGGAATACGTTTTTAAAGGATATCATTGTTAAAAATGCCTTCCTGTGCATTTGTTCAGTGTACAAATCATTCAAGGCGTAAAAACAAGACATACGGAATCACTTTCATGCATTGGTAGGTACACCAAAATTATATTTATGAAAAAAAAATTCTTGATTTTGTTTTCAAGTACGACGTTTTTGAGTAACAGAGACAGACTATACGGAACGTGTGTGGGAGAAACACGTTAAGATAGACTGCGTGCCGTTCATGCCTACAAAAACACGTTTTCATAAGTAAAATCAGTCAGCATAAAAATATTTAGAAATAAAATATCAGCTGTGTTTTATTCATTATTAAATATAAGGTGTTTTAAAATCGTATATCTTGTATAGTAAGACAAAAAATATATACTATTAAATTTACAGCTTTCCCCAAGATGAACTGTGGAACAATCAATGGCTTGTGGTTGTTCGGAATAAGAGATAATTAATGCAATTTTATTACAATTCCGTAAGTTGACCTTAGGAACATGTGAAGTCACACGTTCTTATCGCTATACTAAATCTATGGAACTACGTCAACGTTTCAAGTAGCCTATACTTTATATTCATGGTGTGCTCTTGTGACATTATGATGTTTCTTAATGTAGAAATTAATATTTTTAGAGCCAAATAGAGATACATTTTGAATTCCGTTAATATTTGTAACCCATGCTATAATTATGATGAATAAATAATTTAAAAACAAATGTTTATTTATTTTCCATTTGTTTGCTTGCTGACGCTACTTTCGATGTTGTGAGGCCCGACCCGAGCGTGGCCGATGGCGCCTGTGTAGACAGATGCGCTTCTCTCGCTCGCACTATTTAGCGCATATTGTGTGGCATATTGTTTCATTCATAATTAGCGTCGTGTGATATCGTGTGTATGTAGTTGTAAGTGCAAGCCCATATTTAATTCGACGTTTGTAAGAACGTACCGTATCTCCCTCTTTTTGATTTAATCTAAGGGCACAATGCAGTTTTTACATTTTCACAGGAGAGCCATTCATTAGTATATTTTATATCGAGGGACTAAACGAAGCCATAATATACCAGAGGTCGTTTGACTCCCGAGCGTGCGAGTCAATGAAACCGATATATTAAGTTGGCGTTTAGTCTCGAGGTGCAAACTGTACTTTTCACTTTGAGCGCGAGAAAAATAGTCGATTTAGTACAAACACATTTAAAACCGAACTTTACACTTGACAAAAGTTCTGAAATTTTCGTGGTCAGTTTTTTCTTTTGAACTGACCACAGATTAACAATTTAAAACACATGGCGCCACCTTCTTTGCGGACAAACCATGGAACTAAAACTCTCAACATTTTCGCAATGAAGACGGTCCACACTCCACGCTCCACTGATAATAGTCATTTTTACTGGCTGTTTGAGTTTGTCTTTGTCACATGAAGAAAATTAAAAAACTAATTACTTTTTACTCCATAGGGACTAAAGTGGTCACTTTAGGCCCGCTTCGTAGGGGTAGGTATATTGGCGTACTTTTAGAGCATGAGAAGTGAAAAGATTTTTTTCACATTTAATATGGCGCTGTTGATGAATCTTAAAAGTGGTCCATCTTTGCATGACATAAACTATACTATTTTTACAATCGCAGATTACAGCGCCACAATGATAGGCTGTGTTCTTAGATATGCGGTTCTTCTTTGGGGCAATTCCTGTCATGCCAACCGAGCACTTATAGCGCAGAAGCAATGCATAAGAGCAATTTGTGATGTTGATGTATTCACGGCTTGTAGACTTTTTTCAAAGAATTAAACATTTTAACAGTACTCAGCATGTATATATATGAGGTTTGTGTTTTCGTTAGGACTCACACGAACTTCTTCAGAAAGCGATGTGAAACTCATCTGTAGAACAAGATTTACTGATAGATTGATTCTAAGCAAGGCTACGACTCACTTATACAGCCAAAATAGTTATCAGATGGCAGTGAAAATATTCAACAGGTTGCATGAAAATATGAAATCTCTATCTTTAGAAATATTTAAAAGGCAACTAAAAATGTGGTTGCTGCAGAACTGTTTTTACTCTGTAAATGAATATTTTGAATACTTCAAACCAAAGTTTTGACGGACTTAATTTGACTGACGTAAATTTAATGATTAAATCCAAATTGTACAATTTTGCATGCCAGTTTCTGGAAAATTGTGTGAAACTATTATTTCATAAGATCTATAAGTACCACATTTGAAGCAAAATAAAGTTCTTATCTTATCTTTATCTTATCTAAGGGCACAACTGTCTAAACGACTTTGTCCTTCCAATTTTGAAATTTTAAACTAGGCATAAGTGTGAAATGAAGCCTTGTTCCTCCAGAAATCAAAAACATTAAAGGGCATATTTAACTTTACGGCGTTAGCGCTCCAAGTGACGACTGCTTCGCTCAAGTTCGCTCCCATCCGACGGCGCAACTGACCTGACTCCTGGCGCGACATGAGACATGAGTGAAAAAAAAGCGCCAATAAGACAAACCCACTTTTTTGCCCTGGCGGTTTTTTGAAGGAATTGAATGGGTGTCTCTGTCCCACCAGTCCCAAAGGCATTTTAAAGCACTTCTGCATACTTAACTCATTTTTGCAATTTTTGAAAATTGTGCCTTTGCCTTACCGAAGGTGCGATATTAGCCCCTCGTCGGCGCCCGCGTCTTTTGTGCTGGCCAGCGGCGCGCACGCAGCGCGGTGCCCATGCTCAAACCATTCGTGCTCTAAAACTATTGGGGGATATGCTTGCTCAGTACGATCATATAGACATATTTGCCGATAGTTTGGGATACCTGTGATGCTAGAGTGCACTCATATGTTGATGATATGCTTAGGTAGGTAATTATACATTTTTCATCTCTTTTTAATATTATTTTATGACATAGGACTTAATTTAACCTTGACATTTTAAAACTTGACATAATGTTTGTCTGACTGAATGCTTTTAATTTATTTTTTATTGATTATTTGTATTTCTTAAATATTATCCTAGAAGCTTGTTTTGTTTTTAATATTTTTGTGTTTTTTGTAATATAAAATGTATATTTTACTGTGGCTTGCTGGCGTTTTGGAGTAATCTGTAAGCCTACAAGTTGTTTTCTATTAAATAAATAAATAAATAAGTTATAACAACATGCTTGGCACCAATTCATAAAGCTAAAGTTCGCACGATAACCTTACCTTACTGTCTTCAATTCTATTCATGATTTTCTTGATATCCAATGGTTTTTTTATGACATCATAATAATCTGGTAGTTCTCGCCGTGATGGAAGTTTCATAAATGGTTCTGATAATACTCTTCCAGCTGCACTGCAAATAAATATTTAATACAATTGGGTCATATGTCACTTATCAATGGGTTTTTTGAGCTTGGCAAGAATACAAAAGACAAGATTAGCCTTGTCGGAAAATCTAATAGATTGGCAGGCTTCTTTCCCACCAAATTACTTACTCATCTGAATATTCAATG
Organism: Udea olivalis; assembly: GCA_947369235.1. Lineage (NCBI taxonomy): Eukaryota > Metazoa > Arthropoda > Insecta > Lepidoptera > Crambidae > Udea > Udea olivalis. Next base: position 7,350,833 of record OX376342.1, read on the forward strand.
ACTTTCTTCATAATATTTTTCAGGCGTTTCTTGAGTTGATTCACTTCAGTTTTACTTTTCTTTTTAGATGAGCTAGGTAGTTCTTCATCTTCTGATTCGTCTTGGCGACTGAAAGAAATTTGAGCAAATTTAATGAAAAAAACTAGCATCTCTATTATATAATAAGATAAGATATACTTTATTGCACATATATAACACTTACAAGATAAAGTTAACAACTTGAAACCTAAGAGTACAATTTAATAAGTCTATTTTCAACATTAATTAGAAAAAATACTTTTTCATTCTACTTGGAAACAACTATTTGAAACTAACTATACTACTATCTGAAAGTTGTCTTGAAGTGATCGCTTCCTAGCGATAAGGCCATATTAGGGGTGCGAGCTATGATTCTGTACCTAATTATGGCTTAGATTTTTTTCTGTCTTGTAAAGCGAGTATATTTATCTTATACTTTTAGGTTATAAAATTATATAATAAGTTTCAAATGATCCCATAACAAAACCGAACTGAAAAAGCTGTGAATGGTTGGTGCCGCGACCGAGACACCCCATACAAGCCTACATGCGAATGACATTTATTAAATACTAGGGCTGCGTTCCAAAGTGGGTGGAATTTCACTCTGAGGAGCGAGCTGTCACCTGACAGTTTCCTAGTTGTTTCGGACAGTGGCGTGCATTGCATATAGGCATATAAGCAGTGCCTACCTCGCAAAATCGAAAAAATCACCATTAAATTTTAGTATCTGTGCCCCGCAATTATTATTATAAGCTCACTAAATTATCACTATTTATCACACTTAATTTTTATTATAACAGAAACTTCCTTCATAAAAAACGCGCGGTGCGGGACCAGTAGGCAGTCACCCGACGGCCTACTTGATTCCTATAGAATTTACTATCATTGGCATTAATAATTCCTCGTCAAATTAATACGACGAAATAAAAATGACGTACTTCCCACGCGTAATGCTATGACGTTCGACCTTCGCAATTTATCACCCATAAGTAGGCATGCTTACTCAAATAACCGGCCGAATGTGAATGTCAGAAATTTTATGTCTGTAATTTGGTCGTGTGAAGCAAGAAAGCGATAGATAATTTACTGCGCGGGGGTGCGACAAGGAGAGAGTATAGGTAGCGCAATGACCGTTCGCTCGCGCTGATTTGTTTTGTTTCGGGAAAGCGCGCGCCATTTTTTTACGTGTTGTTTGTTTGTTGTAGTTATTTTAGTGTGGCTAAGTTAGAATTAATTGCTGTTCATGTTACTGTGTATGAATGAGTGTAATGGATAACCTAAACTGCTTAGAGTGTGGCGATCAATCGCTTTGCTTAAATAAATTGCGGTCAAATCCTTTCGGATCGTTTTCATGTCAATGAAGTAAAAAATGTTACATTTCCAAGAAAAAGGTTAAGTCGTTAGGCATTTTAATGTGAAGTATCTACTATAATACTGGTTATTCACTATTCACATGGTTAACTGGCTGTTGCCATTCAAATTTGTTATTCTGTTTACCGTGTCTTCTGTTTTCCACAACAAAAACTGTCTGGAATGATACTGGTTACGCTGACTTGAACAATTTTACAAATCTTGAAAAAAAACATAACCAATCAGAAAAACATATTCAGGAATGCATGGCTATGATATCTTTTGGGCAAAATCGTGTAGAATTGAGCGTCATAGCGCCTAGACTAGACACCACGCGGCCTTTAGTGGTGCCTACCAATTCTGAAAAGCAATGCACGCCACTGGTTTCGGAACGGGTTCGGGTGACTTTTATCACTCTGACAAGTGCGAATTCTACCGGTGCCTGGAGCCCGATGAAATTCACCTGACACCTGTCAGACGAAGGTTTTGCTCGTTTTGTCTCTTTCTATCCGACGAAGGTGAAAATCAGTGCGAAAAGCGATTTGGAACGGGCCCCTCATGTCCGTCAGCGCCTTCGCCCACGTAGACTATTTATCCCGTCAAAGTATACCATAAATTAAAAAAAATATTGCCTATGTCACTCCCTGATAGTGTAGCTTTACGTAATATGTAGCTTTATATTTACGAACTATTTTTAAAATCGGTTCAGTAGTTTTGGATTCTTCCCTATTCATTAAAAACATACAATAAAATCTTTCCTCTTTAGATTATTAATCTATCTTCTTTCTCTTTCTTTCTATAGCTCTCCGCCAGCGGCTTCGCCTGCGCGGACGATTTCTGCCGTTAAAGTATAATTTACTAGCTGCCTCGACAGACTTAAATCTGTCAAAAGTAATAACACGTGGCGGCGTCGGTAAAGCAGTTCATCTCGCCCGCGTTTCTCCGACTTGATTTACATCTACTATTATTTTTCGGGTACAAATATTTTGTTTACTTACCAAAAAAAGTTTTGTCAACCTAATATGTTTACCTTTAAAATCATAAGTTACACCAAAAAAGGAATAGTGATTTAAACAAAGAATAGTCTACCAATTATTATCTAAAATAGTAAATTCGCATAACATACCACAACAAATAAGATGTAGGTACGAGGTGCATTCAATAAGTACCTAGCCTCATCGCCAGAGGGCGCTGTAGTTTCGAAAGAGTTTTACCACAGTGTAGCACATTCTTTTTTCAAATTTTCATTCCGATCCCTTCATTTGTTTTAATTTGACAACTTATGGAAGCGAACGTGTCGATCGGTTTTACAAAAATGGAAAAAGAGCAATATCGTTCGGTGATTCGATTCCTATTTTTGGAAGGGAAAACGCGCATCGAAATCAAAGAGCGCTTGGATGCTGTGTACGGTGACTTTTCTCCATCGATGGCCACCGTCAAGAATTGGTTCAACGAGTTTGCACGTGGCCGTACGTCGGTTTTTGATGAACCACGTCCAGGTGCACCGAAAACAGCTGCTACGGAGGAAAACATTAAAAAAATCCATGATCTCGTATTGGCAGATCGCCGATTGAAGGTTCGGGAGCTAGCTGAGACTGTAGCCATTTCAGAAGGAACAGTGCATCATATTCTTCACGAGGAACTCGGCATGAGAAAGCTGTCGGCGCGATGGGTGCCGCGTTTACTCACACCGGAAAACAAGCGCAACCGTGAGACCACATCGGAGACGTGTTTGGCGCTGTTTAAGCGGAATCCAGCGGAGTTTTTGCGTCGTTTTGTGACCGTCGATGAAACCTGGATCTACTGGTACACCAGAGACCAAGGAGCAATCAAAACAATGGATCCAGACCGGGGAACGTGCTCCAAAGAAAGCGAAAACTGTAAAATCGGCCGGAAAAGTTATGCCCACCGTTTTCTGGGATTAACAAGGTGTGATCTACATCGATTACCTCGAGAAGGGTAAAACAATTACAGGGCTTTACTATGCCGATTTATTGGGCCGATTCGACGCCGAATTAAAGAAAAAACGACCCCATCTGGCGAAGAAAAAAGTGCTGTTTCACCACGACAACGCACCGGTTCACACGTCTGCCGTTGCCATGGCCAAATTGGTCGAATTACGCTACGAATTGCTGCCCCATCCACCGTATTCTCCAGATTTGGCCCCTTGTGACTTCTTTCTGTTTCCTAATCTGAAAAAATCACTCGCCGGGAATAGATATGAATCAAATGAGGAGGTCATCGCCGCCACGGAGGCCTATTTTGCAGAGTTTGACAAAAACTATTTTTCGGACGGGTTAAAAAAGTTGGAGCATCGCTGGGCTAAGTGTATCGAACTGAAAGGAGACTATGTTGAAAAATAAATTGCCACTATTCCAAAATTTTCGTTTACTTTTTGTAGGCTAAGTATTAATTGAATGACCCTCGTAACTTTTAACTGAAAAAGTGATGCGTCAACTGTAAAATGTAACCTTACGCCAAAATTTAGTAAATGTTCAACAAATTTGACATACCCAATTTACGCGGCAACGCTACTCAAATAAAGTACAACGCTTGCATTAAAATTTTAGTTTTTTCGAGCCAAATATGGTTATCCTCGCGGCTGATGAGTTATGCTGCGGCTGCACTATCGCGCTAGCGCGAAGATTTACGGTGTCGCGACAGGTCTGGCCAAAAAGATCGTCCTGTCGCGAATAATCTTCGCGAACACGAATGCCCTTGGTAACGACGAATACCGTCGGTAAATTGCTGCACATCAAAGAGTTTTGTCGCGACAAAGTTTGTCAAAGAAAATAAATTGTCAGTCAAATAAAATAATAAAAGCTATTTCAGCAACCTTTTCATTATTAGAGAAAAGCCAACTTTTTTTGGATGCTGATGTTTTATAAGACTAACAAAATGGTCATATTTAGAGTCTGTTTCATCTGACATGTCTTATTTCTAAAAGGCGTATTGACCACCATAGCCAATTGGTAGTGTTGGGAAATCATCGAATGAATCTGAGTCATTAGCCTACCATACCCGTATGAGTTTGCCCGACATTTGTCAGATGGACAGAACTGTGCGTGTGTGGCGAACGACGATTTCGCCTTTTAACTTTACGTGTATGGAGGCTATTAACTTTAAAGTTGTTGATTCAATTCAAAAGATCTCCCGAAATTGGTTTACTGAAATACTGATTTTGAACGATCTACCGATTTTTACAAGGTCTTCATAAAGGCTCACCAATCCTAAGCGTAATGTAATTGTCATATTATCGTGTTCCATATTTCTAGGCTAACCTTATCTTAATTAAATGAGTACGTTTTAGTATTAAATAGGGTTACAAAATTTGGTGAACATTTACCAATTTTGGGTAAAAATAAAATATTTTTTGATGTAACTTTTAATTTAATTTGGTAAACAGTTAAACATAAGCCTTATTTTACACTGAATGTTTTGTTCAATCATAATAAAATATGGTCCATGTCCCTCCACTCCCTGATAATGTAGCTTCATATTGGTGAAATAATTTTCAAAATCAGTCCAGTAGTTTTTGAGTTCATGTGCAATAACCAAAAATACAAATCTTTCCTCTTAATAATACCAGTCTTTTTTTATATTGACCGTCAAGATGACCTCACTCCACCTATTGGAAAGGGGTCGTGAGGTCCAAATATGAAGCAGACAAGGCCTGCAGAAATGCCTTTTCACGCCCCACTAGAAGAACCAGAACTATAAATGACTGGCCTGTTGGCGCAATGGCAGCGATCCTGCCTAAGCAACGGAGGTCGTGGGTTCGACCCCCACCCATGACAAACTTTTGTATGAAGAACATTAGTGTTTGTTGTGTATCTGGGTGTTATCACTTATATATATGTATGAGAAATATTTAAGTATGTTTATCAGGCTCTGACGCCCATAGTACAGAGGCGTTCACATCAACCTTTACAAAACCATTGCAAAATGGGCTTATGTTAGCAGCTTAAGGTGCCCCTAAGTAAAGGTTGATGTAAACGCCTCTGTACGAGCTCTGCTTAGTTTGAGGTCAGATGATCTTGGTGTAAATTGTCCCAGATATTTATTATTGTTATTATTTATTATAGCCCCACTAGAAGCATTTCCCTGTAATGTAACATTGCAGAGTCGAGCACTAAATCAGTGAGGCAGGAGAACAGCCCATTAAAGGGCGCAAACTGTATGTTACCTATTTTCTCTTTTTAATCTTGTCATTTCCTCTACCTGCAGGTTGTTTGGAAGAGATCGCTTCCTAGCGATAAGACCGCCTACATTGTACATCTAAGATTATATAATGTAATGCTTATGTTAAGTATGATTTGTTGTACAATAAAGTATATTTATCTTATCTTATGTTAAAAATTCGAGCATTACCTACCTTCGCGATTCTATTGGTAATCGCTTTCATTGACTGGCCTGTTGGCGCAATGGCAGCGATCCTGCCTTTAGCGCCGGAGGTCGTGGGTTCCATCCCCACTCATGACAAATATTTGTGAGACGAACATTTATATTTGTTGTGTGTCTGGGTGTTATTATCTATTTAAGTATGTATTTAGAAATATTTAAGTATGTTTATCAGTCTCTGACCTCCATATTACAAGCTCTGCTTAGTTTGGGGTCAGATGATCTTGGTGTGAATTGTCCCAGATATTTATTTATTTTATTTACTTTCGCGATTTTATTGGTTCTTAACAAACACATTCCTCGCAACGCATTCTCGCACATCTGTGGTGGAAACGCACACTACACTTATGTTGGTGAGGGAAAAGCATCGAGCATTACAGTGCGCAACTTGTTCATCAAATGTGTAATATTTTAATACAGCTTCTCTGAAATTTTCTAAGGTAGTATTGTAATGTAATGCGCAAAATCGAATCTGAATTGTACATTACAGGCAAATGTTCGTCATGTCAGGGAGGCAGTACTGTAATGTAATGCTCACAAGCGAATCTGAAGCGATGTATTTACAGGAAAATGCTCTAGGTGAGGGTCCACCTTCACAATGTGTTTTATTTTGATATAACTTCCCTGAAGGCAGTATTGTAATGTAATGCGCAAAATGGAATCTGAATTGTACATTACAGGCAAATGTTCGTCATGTTAGGGAGGCAGTAGTAATGTGATGCTTGAAAGCGAATCTGAAACGTTGCATTGCAGAAAAATGCTCTAGGTGAGGGATTACCTTAAGAGGAAGGAAACATGAAGTAGTATTTAAACGTACCGTCGCTTGCGTCCCTTCTTGCGCTTCTTGTCCAGCACCTCATCGTCGTCGTCCTCCTCTTCTTCCTCTTCCTCGAACTCCTCGTCGATGGCCTTGAGCCACTCCTTCTCAGTGAGCGAGTCCGTGTAGTCCACCTCCTTGCGCTGGCGCGAGCCGCGGCCCAGGCTCTCGTCTTCGTCCAGGTAGTTCCAGCTTTGGCCCTGGGACGAAATGTAAGTAGAGCGAGCGGGCCCTTGCTTGGAGTGGAAAAGTGACTAGCGCGTAGGTGAAGATTCTTCACTAATACGAGGCTAAGAGCGCATTCACATATAGGGTATTTTCAAATTAGAGCCGTGAATAAGCACCACTACTAATTTTAATATAATATTTCGTCGCGACGCCACTGTCGCACCATTGTAGCGTCACTGTCATGACACGCGTACCTATAGTTCCTGACAAATTTCTTGTCCACTCTGAATTTGTCCTGAAGCCCGCATTCCAATTTTTTTAACTTAATTAGGTTTTGCTTAGAGTAACGTAGTAAGTAGAACTTCAGAGTGTACTAGAAGTTTGACGAGAACAATACATCATATTTAGTGTATTCAAATTAGCAGAGGCACCGCCAGCGCACAGGTAGTGCGACACAGTAACACCACAGCAACGCTTCTCGATGCGTCTTATTTGAAAGCGCCCTAAAGCGACTTTAGCAGCGCGACGATGGCGCTGCTGGTAATTTCACGACTGCATGGCAGCGGCGCGTGGGCTGCGCGCGGCAGTCGCGTGAGATCACTGTATTCCACTATTTTTGCAAGCGCACGTATTTGTTGACAGACAGCAAAATAAACGATACGGAAAGATTCATTATTGCGTGGAGTGCACCGCACTAATCCAGTCCACAGGGCAGCAATGCGCTGTTGTAGCGCTGCAGTCGCGATGCTGACGCCCAAATGTAAAAGCGGTCTAAATCTTACACGAGCATTGTGTGGACTCATTTGATATTTTACTCAATTTATAATATAGAAAAACATGTTCATATGATATGCCATTTCAGCAGTGGGGAGGGTAAACACACAAATAAGAGGTTGTCGTGAGAGCTATTAGGGTGTAAAAAACAGCTTCTGTACTGGAAGAAAGTCTTACAAACGACACTAAAACCAACATCCTCTCAAGAATGTGCATTTAATTTACATGTTCTAAAAAGAACGATGGTCAAGACCTGCGCACTACTGCGCAATTTGCCAATGTAAAACCAAACTGGTGGTATTAACCCGTTCATATTGTAAGCGTGCGCAGAACCATTCTACTGTCGCCTAGCGTTCGTTTCACGTGATGAGAATTGTTGCAGGACGACAGGTCTATCTTCTATTTTACGTCAGCAGCTTAAGATGCCCCCCTATGTACAACTTGATGTGACTTTCGTTCTACATACCTTGTTGCAGACGACCTCATCATCGTTCTTGACGAGCCAGTCGGGCAGCTCCGACTCCTCGATGAGTCGCGACTGCGTCTCCGTCTTCTTGCGCTCTATGTCTATCTGCTTGAACAGCTCAAGTTCATCTTCCGAACGAGCTATCATCTCGTTTATCAGGTCGTCATCGGGTAGTTCGTTCTCCTCCTATAAAGATTATGGGGTTGTAAGCTGAGCTTTCTATTTTTTGAACTTCTTCTTGAAAATAAAAATCAATTATTTCGGGAATCACCCATAACCTGTTAGTAACAAAGGTAAGGACTTAAAAACTATATTAGTAAACTTAAAATAAATCATGTCTCCCGAAATGTTATTTTGGTGTCTTTGGCTAGGTGAAAGAGAATCCAGTGCTGCGTAATAGCATTGTCCACGTCCAGCCTGGCTGCAACACTCTGCAGGAGGCTGTCGGAGCTGCCCCGCACTCCGTGAATCAGAGAAGCTATGCGTTTTCGCCGAATAGCCGCAAAGCTATCAAATCCAGCTTCTGCCAGCATCCCTGAGGCACTACAGAAACGTCGCAACCCCATCAGCATCCTTAAAATGAAATGATGGTTTGCTTTTTTGAGTCTGAGAGCTGTCCTATCTTCCTGTCCACAAACAAAGACCTGGCCAACAAGTTTTTTTTTATAGAGTCAAAAATGAAGTGGTCCTAGTAGCTGCCATACATACCTCTTCGTCGTCACCGTCTTGATGCAAGATGCTTTGGAGGAACTGCTGCCGCTCAGAACCCGTTGACTTCTGATCGAACATTCCTGCTTGGATTACTTTCTCGTCCATGTTCAACTTATACCTGTGCCAAACAAATTATTTTTTAACACACATATTGTACTCATTGCAATTTTCAGTTTGTGTTTGAATGGTATATTTATTTGCCTTTTATCCTATGTACAAAAATGAATAAATAGCTTAAATCAAAGAAACTAAAATTGCTTGACCAATATTGAGCTTATCACCTGAACATACAGGACGTTTTGAAACGTCTCGTCAAGGGTAATTAATTTTGAGTAACGCTTTAGGATTTAGGGGGTGTCACTCAAAACTTTATGGACATAGGCTAATTTTAATAACGTGACGTCAGAGACGCTAATCATAATCTACCACTTTTACATACTTTTATGAATATTTACTTGATTAAGTTCAAAATGAACAGTTTGAGGTCGACGTCTGTTTTTTTTTCAACTAAAAACTAGCAAATTATTATCATAACTAAAGTGAATTATTTGAAGGCGTTACATTTGGATAAGACAACAAACCGCTAGTTGCATCTTCGTACTAGATCATTACCTGGCGGCGGCGAGGATCCGCTCCTCGACGGAGTTGACGGTCATGAGGCGCAGCACGCGCACCTCGTTGCGCTGCCCGATGCGGTGCGCGCGGTCCTGCGCTTGCAAGTCCTACGCAACAGAATGATAACATTTTAAACTTTTTTGTTGCATTTTAACTAATTCTAATAAAAACTGGTTTTTGCAACGAAACAAAATCCGCTCGTGACCATGACATGCAATTGGCGCCGAAACGTCGAGAAAAATATGTAAAACAATTTACCGTAATTTTGTTTCGTTGCAAAAACCGGTTTTGTAGAATGATAACATTCAAATAGGTGCAGGATTAGGGTGGATCACGACATAGGGTCTTCGTTCCCAGGTCGGCCATAGCAAGGACAACATGCTCAAATGAGGGGTAACCCCCTCCCCCCTTCATGAAACAAGCTAGGTGTGTAACACTGTGGTTGGGTTGGGTGTCAACCGTCGGACAACCCAAAATATGGCCACATACTTGAGTGCCCATAGTGCCCCACCACCTGTATTATGTAAGATCTGCACTTGGTGACTGATGCCGCGCTAGGTCTTCAGAGGCCGTCAGATTTGGCTAGTTTTGACATATTTTGTCATTGGCAGCGCACGCCGATATGGCTCTCAGCTCGCATATATTTTGCCCATCTAATTCAAAATTCGCGATTGTGTTTTCTCTAAAACGTTTCCCAACCCTTTCCCTCCGTTGTGGCTAACTTCAAGGAAAAACAATGACAAAATAATTTACAAGCCCAGAAGAAACAATAATAAAAAGTGCAAGTATACCTGGTGCGGGTTCCAGTCGGAATCAAAGATGATGACTGTGTCGGCGCTCTGCAGGTTGAGGCCGAGGCCGCCGGCGCGCGTGGACAGCAGGAACATGAAGTAGTCCGAGTCCACGTCGTTGAACTTCTTCAGCAGCTCGCCGCGGTCCTCTGCTTTGGTCATGCCGTCCAGTCTGGACCATTTGGTTGGATTCATTATTAAAGTAATGCCCTGTTCACATTATTCCAGTCCAGCGCTCAATCAATGTGGACATTGCAGTGCCGGTTCACATTATTCCAGAGGTATTCCAGCGCTAGACTGGAATGCTTCTACCGGAAGAATGTGAAGCGGGCTTTATCATGTCTAAAGTCAATGTATAGTTAATTTTTATAGACCCCATGTCAATCAATCTAGGAGGCTATAGCTTGACCGCTATAAAGTCGACCCTCCTGATGGTACAGGCGACGCGGGATGGTTTCGGCCAATCAACTTAGAGTCTGAATGCTCTAAGCCAATCAATCACTTCAATCAGTCACCTGTCGGCTACCGACAGCGATAGATGTTTAATGTCAAAGCTCGCGCGGCTGCAGCCTTGTGTCTGCTCCAAATAAGATAAATACAAAAATGGAATTGCCGAGTCTACGTAATAAAAAATTAAGAATGCAATGCTTTGAAAAGTGGCGAATTATTTTCAAACAAATAAATTAGAACAAGCGTCTTCTTCAGGTGTTTTCATAGTAATTTCGTTGTTTTGATTATTTTACATTGTTATTGCTATTTCGTTAGTATAGTGAATTCATAATCTTTCCAGGTGAAGACATAAATGTAATTTGACAATTTCAGAGCCTACTGGAGTGTCTATGATAACTATTAAAAAGTAAAGTAAAAGTGGCCGTATTTGGTCCCACGTCTAAATAAAAAATTGATATTTAATTAGTTTATTTCTATTTATAATACTAAAATAAATACTAACACATCTGAAGTTATAAATTTCCTAAATGACAACACGGAGATTTTATTAATCATGTGTTGAGATATCTCGCCGCGACGTAATGCCGCGTGTACCCGTGCTACCCCCTGCCCCGCGTTCCGCGGACTATCAGGAGGGTCGACTTTACGGCGGTTAACCTATAGCCAATAGGAATCCGCTACTTTTGTTTCGACATGTGCAATTTAAAAATGTATGGTACTGACATTAAATGTCATTTCGATTAGACAAGTGCTTATGTCATTCCCGTACGTTTTTCAATTTGACATTTCGAAACGACTCCGGTCTCGGCTAGGGCCTTTAAATAGAAAGCAAAGTGCTCTGTATAAAACCAAGCGTTGCTTGCTACTTCTCTGATGTCTATTGTGACGTCACGATAGCGTTTTCGAGGTGGGAATATGCCATTCCTAAATTATTATTTTTTTCATAAGAAGAATGATAAGTCTGAATCTACTTAATTTTATAATCAGTTTACATCAGTATGGACTAATTGAAGCAGCGTTAACACAGATGCACTCCACTCATTTTTGACACTCATTTACTTCGACTTCAGGTCATTTCTTTCAATTTGTCTGTGGTACTTATCAGTTATTTGAACTGGGGATTACCATTACAAGGCCAATGTCTTGAAAAATTATATAGCTAAGAGATAGCTGTGCTATTAACAGCATCTTTCAATCACAATTCAATCAAATTAAATTTGTCATGTTTTTTCTCTGAATTACTATTGCTGTTTATCCTTGATACTTACCGGTCTGAAGCATATGTATCGCAGAAGGAAGGATAAATGCCAATCTTAAATTCGTTAGAAAAACTTCTGCTGTTTAATCCCTCACCTCAGGTACTGGAAACCTCTCCAGGAGAGGTAGTCCTCCATGATGGTCATGCACTGGGTCATCTGACAGAACACCAGCACGCGGTGCCCCGTCCTCTTCAGCTTCGGCAGGATGCGGTCCATGAGCTCGAACTTGCCCGACACTCTGTATAGGTCAGGCCTGAAAACAAAATGGATTAGATACAGACGACCACCAATACTAAACCATACTTCTTCTTTCAATAAGACTAATTTGCTTAAGAAGTTTACCAATACTTGCCACAAATCGTTTTGTTTCATAGGTTCATAGTCGTATTTTTATAAAGGCTCATATGCTGATGTCAATGGCGATTTTGTCCCAAGAATGGATAATTAACGGGTGGATTATTTACTATCTTTGATCGCAGAATCACAATCGCGATTGGAAAGTGCATCGTCATTAGCTGATAAGCTTTCAAAGTCCGAGCAAATGGCAATCCGGTCACGTTGCGAGTTAGAGGATACCTAAAGGCAGTAAGATGTATGAACCTTACCCTTGGACCACCCCGCCGCCGGTGCCGACGTGGTCGCAGAACTTCTCCTCGATCTGGTGGAACATGAAGGGGTGGTTGCAGAGCTTGCGCAGCTGCACAATGGTGTTCATTAACGCCTTCGCTCCGCCCTTGCCCTTGTTGCCCTTCTCCGAGCCGTCGGTGAGCAGCACGCCCTTGGACTGCATGTGCCTAGTAGAAAAAATGAGGGTCAACAGAAATATTTTATCTATGGAAAAGTTAAACAGGCAATATTCACATCTATTCCTTTCTAATAGAAACAAGGTTCAAACGCCCGCGGCGCGTGCGGGCCGGCAGCCTGGCATAAACGTCAGATGTGGGCGCACATGACGCGTCCAGTAGGTTAAACATCTATATTTCCGTGGTTATCATGATTGAATATTGACACCAGGCCAAGCCAGTTGTTGGCTCCAGGCAAGTTGGCTGATTAGTTGGTCTGTTTTCCATTTTAAAGAGATTTTTTTTATTATTTAGTAGACATGCAGGAACTTAGTGAATAAGGATCATTATTTAAGGGCAGTTTTATCCGCATTATAAGTTACTAGCTTCTGCCCGCGACTTCGTCCGCGTGGAATAGTTACATTGGGCTAACGCGATGATATATAGCATTTCTCGATAAATGGGCTATCTAACATTGAACATTTTTTCAAATCAGACCAGTAGTTCCTCAGATTAGCGCGTTCCAGCAAACAAGCGAACTCTTCAGCTTTATAATATTAGTATAGATTATTATTTATATTACTTATTAGACAGTCCTCAATCGCTCTTAAACAAAGTCGAAAAATTTATGTAATGTATTCCTTCCTGTAGCTTTCATAATTATGTAACCGGTATTATCCCGTTTAATTATGTTAAAGAAATAAATAATAAATGAAATACAAGTGCATACCGGCTATGTATGGGTATTTTCGATCCAGTATAAAGATCCGGCAAAAACAAATGCTATCGACCTAACATTCCTGTAACGAACAACTTACTTGTAAAGCACTCTCTGCAGGCCGCTCATGTCGCACTTGATGATGTACTCCACCTTGTCGGGCAGCTGGCTCTCCACCTCCTTCTTCAGCCGCCGCAGCAGGAACGGCCGCAGCACTTTGTGCAGACGGCGGATGATCAGGATGGTTTCTTCTTCGTTTAATTCCACCTGGGATATTTCAGTTAACATTAGCGACTAGAAACAATTAAATCAAGCATTTTTATGCGGATTTCTTGAGATTGAGATGTGGCTTTGTAATAAATTTATGATTTTATAAATTTATATGGATCCTTTTTGGTGCATTTCATAATTTGAAACAGGAACTGTCAATCAAATTCGAGTAAAAGATGAAAATCAGCTGTCAATATTTTCCCTATAAAAACATACAACGCATTGAAGACATTATTAGTGCTACTGTTTCCCTACTACTGTTTAAAACCAACGTTATTATGGAGCGGCGACGTCATTTAAGCAGGGAAGAAATGCTCAGAGCCGTGGGAATGATAGAAGCTAGTTCCCGGCAACGTACTGTGGCTTTAGCTCTGAATACAAGTCAGAGTGTTAGCAGTCGACTTTGGACACGTTACCGAAGCACTGGTACCGTGGCTGAGCGCCATGGAGAGCGGTATCGCTGCACCACACGGAGACAAGACCGATACATTCAAATCACAACTCGAAGAGCTCCAACAATAACCGCCATGATGTTAGCCGTGAGGCTTCATCACTCTTCAGGGAACTTAATTAGCGACCAAACAGTCAGAAACCGCTTGCATGAAGTGAACCTTCATTCCCGAAGACCGCTAAGGGTACCACCTATAGCAATGCACAATCGTAGGATTCGATATCAATGGGCTCTTGAACACAGAAATTGGGCAGAAGAACAATGGCGTTTCGTGTGCTTTTCTGATGAGTCTCGTTTTGGTTGAGACCGGATACAAGACGTATACGACACTGGAGAACCCCTGGACGCCAACAGCGATTAAAATCCTGCCAGGAAGTCCATCCTTATAGTGGTGGAACCATCATGGTATGGGCGGGTATTTGGATCGGCGGAAGAACTGAGTTGATTTGAATCAGAGGCAACCTCAACGCTCAAATTTATGCTGAGACGATTGTATCAGACGTCATCGTTCCTCTACAAGTGCAAATCGGTCCCTTATTTCAGTTAATGCATGATAATGCACGACCGCACACCGCAAGAGTTGTAAGACAGACTCTCGCCGCAGCTAACATCAATGTCCTGCCCTGGCCTGCTCAGTCGCCAGACTTGAACCCGATTGAGCATGCATGGGATATGCTACAGAGAAGAGCTCTGCCGAATATGGAGGGTATCCAGTCGCAAGAAGACCTTTTTTTGTTGTTGCAACGAACATGGGCGGCCATTCCACAGCGTGGATGAACTCATTTTAAGTATGCCAAACCGATGTTCTTGTGTTGTTAGTGTTCGCGGTAGAAACACGGATTATTAATTGTTTAAGTTACCCAATAAAATTTTAAAGACAACTGTTATTTCAGTCTTTTTTTCGAACTTTAATGTTAGTGGTTCAAATGTCAAAAATCCCTTTATTAGGAAAATGGCAAATTTCTTTATTAATGCAACGGTGACTTGGTTTATCGTTACTTACAAACGAAAACACTTTATTTGATGAATCCTTAAAGAAAATTTTAATTAATATCAATCAGGAGAAAAGTTATTGCAAAAATATATGTTGATCCCTAGACACTTTTGATGTGTGTATTTAGAGCGTTTGCTGGAGTAGGTAGGATTGACACATTGAGTTTTATAATTTTACCGACGCCGTAGCCCAGCGAGTAAGTCACTTAAAGTGGCAGTGGGTAGGGCACATAGTGCAAAGAAGTCATGGACTTTGGTACAGTTTTAGAATGGAGACGTTATCAGAGCAAACGCAGCGTTGGACGTCACCTGCAAGGTAAAATGACGACCTGGTAAAGGTGCAGAATTCCGGTGGAAGCAGACCGCCCGCAACTGGTAGCATTGGTAATCTATGGGCAGCAGTGGACGTCCTATGGTTGTGAATGATGACGATGAAGAAGCTAACCTTCTCTCCAGTGGTAGCAAAAGGCGCGTTGAACCACTGCTCAAAGGTGGAGCAGCTCTTGAATATGGAAGGCAGCAGGAAGTTGAGCAGCGCCCACAGCTCCGGCAGCTTGTTCTGCAGCGGCGTGCCCGTCAGCAGCAGCCGGTGCGGCGCCACGTAGTGCGTGTTCAGCACTTGCGTTAGTTTGCAGTGGTGGTTCTTCATGCGGTGGCCTTCGTCGATTATCATGTACTTCCATTGAACCTGCAGAAAATAATAAGTTTTAAATAATTTGTTATAGACAGTAGATTTTAATCAGTATCAAATTAGTTAATCTCTTATTTTCTTTTACAAAGACATAGGTCCCAGAATCGGAGCAATAAGTATTCATATTTTTGAATTATTTTATTGACCAACTCTTGGAGAAATGAGAGGCTCAGTCTGATAACGAATAAAAATAAATGTCTGGGACTCTTTACACCAAGATCATCTGACCCCAAACTAGGCGAAGCACTTGTATAGTAGATGTCGTAGACTGATAAAAATAATTACATATTTAAAATACATTAAAAAAATACAAATGGACGAAAAACCCTTAAAATATATTTTGTATTTAAACTTAATTTGCATCATGTTTATATTTTTCTCGAACCAATTTATAACCATAGAATGCTAGTTAACCTTAGCCAGCACCGCCTTGTCCTTGATCACGTACTCGTAGGTGGTGAGCAGCACGTTGAACTTGGTGGAGCGCATCTGCGACTGCACCGCGCGGCGCGACTGCGGCGAGCCCTTGTACGAGACCACTGACACCGTCGGCGCCCACTTCTCGAACTCCAGCACCCAGTTTGATAGCGTACTGGTGTAAACAAGGATTTTATATTATTTATTTTCCTACTTAATTTATTCCCCATATCGGTTGGTGGGAACTCGTAGCTATTAAATTCAACAATATTTTACTTTCTGGTGCAACCTGGTATTAGACTTGTTATTCTTGCGAGTGTTAAGCAGTATATTTTCGTTATTCGTTTTGCGTTAGGATGTCGGCAAAGCGATTGACCACTGCGACCAGGATTGATCTATTGTGGTCATCATCCCCTCAAAGATCACTCTCCAGGCCTACAGCCATCATGAACTGAATTATTTTCCTGGGAGTGATGTTAATGGCGTCCGAAGGGGCAAGCTTGTGCCCGCCGAGAACGCGGCTTCTGCTGTGTATTAAAGCATCACAGTCGCATAGGACATGGACCGGGGTCTCTTCCTCTTCACGACAGAATCTACAGGTCGGTGACTCAGCGATACCAATCCTGTGTCCGTGTTTGTTCAGCCTACAGTGCCCCCTAAGTTAAGCAGTAACAGCAAAACTAGGTAGAAGAAAATTACTGAATGTCAGTCTATGAAAAGCTCTGAAAAGCAATAAGTCCATTTAGTTAGAGTCATCACACATAACACAGCGACCAGTTATCGGGAAAATTACAAGGCTTATCTGGACACACTATGCGGTCTCCATTAGGCTGATTTCTGAAATATTACTCAAAGTAAAGCAGCCCATACAAGTTTGGGGCCGCTTTATTTTCTACTGACATGTTGTGACGTGACACCATCATTTTGAAGAGGGAAAAACTTCTGAGTTACATTCTAGGATGCATAAGAAAAAAATTGCCTGAAACATTTTCACTTACCTCAGTGGTACTATAATAAGGAATGGCCCATTAACTTTCTTCTTCTCCATTAGATAGGTAACCAACGCAATGGTCTGAATGGTCTTGCCAAGACCCATCTCGTCTGCCAGTATTCCATTCAGATTGTTGTTGAACAGAGACACCAGCCATTCCAAACCCTAAAGAGGATGATAAAAACTCAGATCACAATATTTATAAATTAAAGATTGTATGGTTAATATTACTAATAAATAAATCACATTACCTTGATTTGGTACTCCTTTAGATTTCCATTTACCAAAATACTGGATTGTTCTGTGACGGACTCGTGGACTGTATGAGCAATGCTGAAACAATCACATAAGCATAGATTCAATAATTCAACTAGCTAATAAAAAAAAAATAAACAAAAATGAGGAAACATCGCAAGCATCAGATTTATTGACGGCCCAAAGTTAACCCCTTGTTTGAAATTTGATGGAATGTTTTTGCTGGAATCGAGCCAGCGGTGGCACAGATTGCCATATAAGTTGGCCGTACCTGTAGTATGTTTGTTCTTCTGTCTTGTACTCGTCGTCCTCAACCTTCGCTTTCTTGATCATTTCGCGTGCCTTCTCTTCGTCTGTCTTTTCTCTATTCTCATCTCTCCTGTCCCTTCTCTTCTCTGTAACAAGGTAGTTTTATATTATTAACAAAATGTAGTCGGAATGAAATAGTATCATTGATTTTGTCGTATTTATTTACCATCATCATCTTGGCTGTCATCGCCAGAGTCTTCGGAATCCGAGAGCACCTCCCAGCCGGGGTGCATTTCCATCCAATCCTTGATTTGGGACAACAAAGGTGCTTCATCGCCTCTGAGAATCTGAAATGTTATACTGTTGAGTTGCGAGGACAAATGAACAAACAAAATAAATTCAATGTCACAGTCAAAACTCATTAACGGTCAAAACCATTTTTGACTGAAAAAAACAGTTAAAAGTGGTTTTGACCAAAGTCCTTAGTCAAAACTATTTTCGACTGTTTTTTGAAGTCAAAAGTGGTTTTGACCGACTATAAGTTTTGACTATAACAAATACACATTATATACATACCTCGCCAGTTTTGGGATCGATTACGCTCACGCGAGAGTCGGATGTCTGTGAGCTGTCATCCATCGCGTCGATTTCGCCACCTTCCAGTAACTTCTTCTTCCTTGATTTCTGCACAAGAAATATAAGCATCGTATTTATAAGCTTACTTTGGGGCTAGATGGCGCTGTGTGGAATAATGTCCAGGGATTTATTTATTTATTTATTTTGTAAAAATAACTAGCAGGCCTCGATTCACACGTGTTTCATTGGCGTCATTTTGGATTCTAACAAACAGGCTGTCTCGTGCGCTAGTCTCTTGAAGGCACAGCACTTCAAATATTAAAGTAAGGTAATATTTCGTAATTAATACTTGATAAAAAAAAAAATGAGTACAAATCACATGGTAAACCGGGAAGCGCTTCAAAAGAATGTAAAAAAAAAAAATCTCGATTTTTATGATTGTGATATAGTTTTTTAACTAATATATGCAATAAAATATTGCAGTATTCAAATCAAATTCTATAGATGATTACTTAGACTTTACAATTCTAAAGCGTGTGTGTACTTGTACTGGTAGAGATTGTACTTTGGCAACAACATGCTACATGACATCGTGTGATCTTATACAGGGTGTCCCTGGAAGTAGGGATCAAATCGAAATAGCGCAAAGCTTGGGGGGGGGGGGGGGGTGTACTTTCTGACCTTTTTAACCCCATCAATATTGGTCTGATTTCCAACTGTTAGAAAGTTATGATCAATTTTAGTTTTTTTCAGAAAATACTCTAAGTCCATACAAAACTAATTATAAAAAAAAAGGTATCAAAAGGTACCAACTTATTTTTTTTGCCAAAAGTTTAGCAGGTAATAATTTATCTTAATTTGAATAGTTATTTTATTTAGCTCGAATGACCCATGTCAATTTAAAAAATTGCAAGAAAAAATCCTAATCAAAACAATGACTACATCATGTTCAAGCAGACGTCGTGAAAAAAACCTTTTTTTATAATTATTTTTCTATGGACTTAGAGGATTTTCTGAAAAAAACTAAATGATGGTGATTAGGATTTGGTGGCTAGGAGCGACCATTTTGTGATAAATAATAATAAAAATAATGAGACCGGAACAGTATATGGCTTGTTTCACGGAGCGCATTGACTTTCTGAAGCAGAAGATCTATGCGTGGGCAAACCGTATCCGTCGCTACAGAGAACGTGTGGGGAGATATTTACAGAATCGCCTTTTCTAAAGTGACCAAAGGAAGGTGTACCGAAACTGGGAAGAGACTAATCAACGTGTGAGCGACAGTCAGCGACCGGATGCAAGTGTCATGATTGACTTCTGACGCAGCATCTGGTCGATGCCTGTCGATCACACGGAGGGTGACTGGATGCGTACTGTCGAGCATGAATGCGAATCTATTGAAACCAAGTCAGTAACTATTGACCCCGAAGACGTTAGTTGTGCAATTTAGACTGCTCAGAACTGGAAAAGTCCTGGCCCGGATGGATTGCACAACTTCTGGATCAAGTGGTTTCGATGTTCGCATCCATGCTTGGCAGTGCAGTTCCAGGAATCCTTCGAGGTTGGTTCTCTCCCTAGTTTCCTGACTACTGGTGTCACTTTCCTTTTACACAAGTCAGGAAGTACCTCGGAAACAAAAAACTATAGTACCATCACGTGCTTACCTACCATCTACAAGCTCCTGACGTCCATTCTAGCAAAAAAAAATAACTCGCATATCGTTGCGAACAATGTTTTGGCCCCTACTCAGAATGGATGTAGGGTTGGGTCCCGAGGTACTAAAGAACTCCTCCTCATAGACACGACTATTTGCCAACAAGTCCGGCGGAATCGAAAAGCTCTTTTAACTGCCTGGATTGACTACAAGAAGGCCTATGATTCGGTGCCCCATTCAGGGTTCAGGAGGATCTTAGAGCTGTATAAAATTGATACAACCTTAAGATCTTTCTTGTGCACGTGCATGGGGCAGTGGATCACAGTCCTTCGTCAGCCAGGTGGTGGAGATGGCTCCCCTGATCCGCAGGACTTCATAAGGATAGAGCGAGGTATTTTCCAGGGCGATAGTATGAGTCCTTTGTGGTTTTGTTTAGCTCTGAATCCTCTTAGTACCTTACTAAAGGATTCAAAGCTAGGCTATCGGCTTCGCAGAGGGGGTGAGTTCATCTCTCATTTGCTGCTCATGGATGACCTGAAGCTGTTTGCACCAAATCCCCAGGTCTTGATGGAATTGTTAAAAATCACCGAGATTTTTAGTAACGCCATCAAGATGGAGTTTGGTGTCGATAAGTGTGCGGTCATGCATGTACAGGATCGGAGGGTTGTATATTCACCGAGTTTACAGCTATCTGAGACGATGACCCTCAGATCCCTCTCTGAAGCCGAAACCTACAAATATCTTGGTATGTCAGAGTCATTGGGTATATCAGTAGGAGACGTCAAGCAATCGGTGAGGAAGCGCTTCTTTAGTCGCCTTACAAAGGTACTTAAGAGTTCTTTGTCAGGTGGCAACAAGGTGCGCGCCTTCAACGGTTGGGTGATGCCCTTATTGATATACTCCTTTGGCATACTGAGATGGACTCAGACTGAGCTGGGCGCTCTGGATACAAGAGTCCGAAAACTGCTCACAACGCATCGCATGCTTCACCCACGCACGTCTGTTATGAGATTGTACATCCCACGGAAGGCGTGGCTTCTTAAATGCCAAGGACCTTCACAACCGTGAGGTGTGCAATCTTAGGAGGTTTTTTCTCAGCAACGAGTGTGGGATTCATCGCGACGTTGTGGCAGTTGACAAGGGGCTAACAAGGCCCGATGTGGACCGCTCCGCATCGGTGAACTGGCTACGCTTCGGGGACCTCTTTGGGGAAACCGAGGGTTTTGTCTGTGCAATTGCTGATGAAGTTATCAAGGTGAACTCCAAAAACCATTTGTGAGTTACCTTTACATAGATTCAAACATCACATCAAAACAGCTTTATTAAAAAATGGCTATTATACTACAAAAGACTACCTTATAGATAAAAATGCCTGGGTATAAGCGCTCTTCTCGATGCGGGATTAAATAGCTCTATTGTAACAGATGTTTTATTGTAAGAGTTAATAGGTACCTAGTTTGTATGTACTGACTAACAATTTTTGTTTTTGAATTGTTTAAATGAATTCTTGTTATTATATTCTTTTATGGTTGGTTTTTTCTCTTTGTTTTATATTCTTTTAGGTATCAAAATGGCACACTGCTTGTACTTTACTAACCCCTGTTGTAAACCCAAAACAAGTTTAAAAGAGTAACTGCTGAGTTTCTCGCCGGGTCTTCTCAGCAAGAAACAACTCCGACGCGGTGGTAGAGTCGCATTATGTCTGTATACTGTTTATTTACATATCCATATTATTATGGTATTTATGTCTATTATTTAGTATATTTTGCTGTAAATTTGACGATTTGAAAGTACTGATACAGTCTATTTGAATAAAGTTATTTGAGTTTGAGTTTGAGTTTGAATAACTACCGGAAATACATCATGAAGGACGGTACGGTCGACATCTGTCGGGCATGCCGCCGTCCTGGCGAGTCTATTCGCCATGTTATTTCCGGTTGTTCTCACCTTGCTAACGGAGAGTACTTGCACAGGCACAACCTAGTAGCCAAGATCATCCACCAGCAACTTGCTCTTCGGTATGGCCTTGTCGAGTCGGAGGTACCGTACTATAAGTACGCACCGGTACCAGTTCTCGAAAATAGTCGTGCATTGCTCTATTGGGATCGCTCTATCAACACGGACAGGACTATTGTAGCCAATAAGCCTGATATCGTGCTGGTAGACCGATCCCAACGCCAGGCAGTTCTTGTCGACATCACCATTCCACATGACGATAACCTCGTAAAAGCTGAGAAGGACAAACTCAGCAAGTACCTTGACTTGGCGCCATGTGGAATGTTGATTCGACGATGTCCCGATAGTCGTATCGGCGAACGGCTTAATAGCGAAGAGCCTCGACCAACACCTTGAAAGGCTCTCGCTCAGCGGTTGGGTCAAGGGTCAGATGCAGAAGGCGGTGCTCCTGGACACGGCTCCTCTCTCTGCAGCCCTAACCACCGGTAGTCTGGGCCTTGCCTGCCCTGCTGCCGGCGGCACCCTAGGTTAAGGTTTTTATAGTATTTTTGTAATTCATTGTTTTTAACATTAATTTAAGCTTAGGTTTTATAATTTGTTATTATGTATTTTGTTTTTATAATTATAATTTATAAGTTGTTTTATTGTTATAAATCTTTGTTTTATAGAAATACTGTACAAATTTTATATCTAAGTTTTATTTTAAATAAAGAGAAAAATAATAATAAACTCATTTGCATCAGTACGAGTGCGTCTGCCTTGTGTGCTATTTTTTAACTATTATTTTCGAGATACCGCGTTTTATTCTATAACTTATTAGCCATAACCCGTTTATTATGAATTTATTTAAAAATTAAAAATCGGTAAATCCGATTCCAATTCCTTCGCCAAGTCGATTAAATTACATTCGGTACATCACTATAATTGTCTTATGTAGAAACTATCTAAGCGAAAATGAAGTTTATTTAACAAACTTTAATTTCAAGGTTTCATACAAATCACTCGAACGGTCAGTATTTTATGTACAAAAAATTTAAGGTAATTGAAAAAATCAAATATTCGCTTATATAGCTACATCACTTACTGGTATGCCATATCGTTTTCGGGAGTTATTTGATAATCACCCAGTATAAAGCGGCCTGGAGTTACGCCGTTTTCTATTTTAGCATTTTAAACTGAAACGGCTTTTTTATAGGATTTTAGAGCTTTGCTAATTTTGCTATTGTATGCGGTCAGAAATTAGCAATAAAAATTTATAAAAATGCCATTAGAAAAAAAAATGGAGTAACGAGGTCTGACACTTTTATCCGACGATATTATGTAATGTTACTTACCCTCTTCCTGCGCTCTTCTTCTTGCTGCTTCTTGCGCTGCTCCTGCTTGTGCTGCTTCACCATCTCCGTGAGGCTCGCGATGTACTCGTCCGTCTGCGACAGCAGGAACGCGAGCCGCTTGTCTTTCTTCTGGTCGATCAGTTTGCGGTAACCCTCCTCGTCTTCCGCCATCAAACTGAACGTGGCGGAATTCATGGCAGATGTTAGGAGTGTTTATTATTTGCAAACATAAACTCCCACATTTCTAAATCACTTAGACCAATTACAGAGTTTGCCTACTTTGTTACATTGTTTTCAGTTATCAAGGTGGTGCTAGTAGGTAGGTAGGTAGGTCTGATGTAGCATGTAAGCGTATTGCAAGCGACAAACCCAACAGAATAGCCCATAAAGTTTGCTACTGGCTAAGGACACGTCATTTTACCGTCGGCGACGCGGTCGCCACGAAATGCGGGCCGTGACTTTTTTTTAGGTAAAGCGCTGCAGAACTATAAAATCGTGAATTGATATAGCTCTAATTCTTAAGCCCTAGTTTTGACTGCCATTACCACCTGTAGGTAGTTATGCCTTAAAAATCCTGAAAGTTTTTATAATCAGGACAATATTGTCCTGATTATAAAAACTGGCAGAACAAAACATTTATATTTGGTGTATATCAAAGGTACTAACCGTCGCATACGCTCCTTCTCTATACGCTCTTGTTCCTTCTTCTGTTCGCGCTCGGCGTTGGCGTGGTAGTTCATTATGGACTTGTTCATGCGTGACAGCTTCGCCATGTTGTTGCGGTGAAACTCCTTGAAATCCTTGGCTAAGAAACCACAAATATATTTCAATAAATGTACATATTTAAAAACGTTAATAGGGAGCTCCGCGCTCGGTCTACTGAGCTATGAGGTATTTGAACAGTAAGGTTCCAGAGTTGACGAATGAAAGATTCGAGACGCAAAAATAAGACTTTTACATCTTGCCCTAATAGCAATAATTTTTTATAGGATGTTCTTGAACCAGAGGTACTTGGTTAGAAATACTTGGTCTAAAATTGCTATGTATAATATCTCACCATGCTGCAAGACCGTCTGCAGGAACTCCTGGTGCTTCTGTCTACGCTTCCTCTCGGCCTCGAGCTTCTGCTGCTTCTCCAACTTCTCAGTGGCACGCGCTTCGCGAAGTCCCTGCCGCTTCGTGCGCTTGTAAGCCTTTATGTTTACCGCCGTCTCCAGCGTTGTGTCCCGTCGTACTTGTCCCAGTATCTAGCACAAGCAATTAAAATAGGGGCAAGATCTTCAAATAAGTCATTGTTAAAGAACAAAAAAGTGATTTTTATTTGTTTCAAAATTGCTTTGACAGGTACTGCGTTGTAGGTATTCCTAAAAATTAATTTAATGCAGTGAAATGTAAGAAACTGACCTCAGCACGCAACTGTTTTTGGAAATTAAGCACGCGTAGTGCTCTTAGTTCGATTTGAGCTTGTAATCTCAAGTCATCAGCCATGTTTGCTGGAAGATTAGACAGCAATTCTATACGATGGGCAATACGGGCTGCAATCCTGCAAGAAAAAAATTATATTAGAAATTTATTATTTTAAATTTATATTATGTCAATACATCATGTTTACATTTTATAAAAGAAGTATATAAATCACCTGTTTTCTCTCTCATTCAATATTTGTAAAGGATCAATGCCGACAGGTTTAGGAATGCTGGTTATACGGTTCTGCTTAGCTCCTGGCATTGGCCCTCCAGGCTGCAAAACAACCAAATGCAATTTAGTTGGGGTAAAATCAATTATTACAAAGTCATGATATTTAACCATTTTTACTATGAGAACTGACCTGTTGTTGATTGGGCAAACCGGGTGCCCCAGGACCTAGAGGCCGCAGCGGAGCAGGGCCACGTAGAGGGGGTGCACCTCCCATAGGCTACAAAATATCATGAAATTTTTAAATAAAAACAGTAACTACTTTATGCAATATGTTTACATAAATCCTAATGAGAACAAAGCTTCTTCTGGGATAACAGTTTTTCTTTGGCTAACTTAAGTAATTGTGGCAAATAATGGGAATTTTTAAAGCAATACCAATCCAACAGCTTTCATAACCTACACACATACAAATACCTTATACAAATATGTAGGTAGTTGCAATTACCGGATTGACAAGTGGTGGTGTAGGTTGTGTGGGAGGGGCCATTTGCCCGGTCATCGGCAGCGGCGTCGGCGGAGCGCCCCCGCCCCCGCGCGCGTCGCCCCCCCCCTTGCCGCCCGCCGGGCCCGCGCCCATGCTGCCGCCCGCCGCGCCCTGCGACTCGTACGGCGGCTGGGCCGGCGGCGTCGGGCACTCGGGCGGGGCTTCGCCCGTGCGCTTGCCCGATGCCATCATAGCGATCTGCTGCGATAAAGGCTGGTTGCGAGCTAGATTGCGGTACGCCGATATTTGAGCCCTGAAAAAGTAAAGAATATAATACATACAAAGACATCTGTTGGAACAACTTCTTTTGGATTCTAGCATTGATATTATGGCGCTGTCCGAACTATGGAGGGACAAAGAATATTGTTATTCGATTATATTGCCTGGGTATAAAATAGCATCCATTTTCTGTCGTAGAAAAAATCGTAGAGGGGGAGGGGTTTGTACAATTAGTAAGGGACTGTTTGGAGTTTATTGAAAGGCAAGATTTTGTTAATAAATTTACTGTAGAGTTTGTGATTGAATTAAGTGCAATAGAGATACCAACACTAAACTGTATTATTGTAGGACTTTACCGAAAGGATAGTAATATTGATATTTTTTACGATAGGCTAACAAAGCTATTACAAAAGCTAAACACAAAGGATAAAAATAAACATGTATTAATAGTGGGTGACTTTAATATAAATATACTAAAAAAACGAAATAAGGACACTTTAAAACTATTGAATTTGATGAAATCATTCAACTACAAACAATTAGTAAATAAACCAACCCGTGTTTCCAAAACTACCTCCACTTGCATTGACCTAGCATTTTCCAACTACGTGTCAGAAGTAACTGAATGTAACGTTGAAGATTTAGGCCTTTCAGACCATAAATCCGTAAAGATAAAATTAAAGCAAAAAGTAAAAGGAAATAAAAATCAGATGTGGCGTACAGAAAAAATGCTATTTACATACATCCCGAGCTATTGAACATTTTAAAAATTATTTGAAGGACATAAACTGGAACACTGTTTTACAAAACAATAAAACTGTAAATGAAAATCATAATAATTTTTTGACAACAATTAGAGATCTTTTAAAGAAATGTATACCGAGAGTTGATATAAAAATTAAGAATACACCTAGAAAGGGCTGGCTAACTAGTGGCCTTAAAAAGTCATGTATTCATAAGAGAGCTTTGAGAATTATCTTAAATGAAACCAACAATGACATTATAAGAGGATACTTTATTAAATATTGTAAAATATTAAGAAATGGGGTTTAAATATCTAAAAGATTAGAATATACTAGACAAATGCAAAAGTCTGATAACAAGTACAGAACAATGTGGAAAATAATAAACTTAAAAACAAAGAAAACAAAAGAGAGACAACATAAGAACCTAACATTAAAAACTGATCAAAAAATAATAGAATCTCCGACACGTGTAGCTAACACATTTAACGAATATTTTACCAACATTGGTAAGACCAACAGCACAGCCGAGACCGGACATCCTGTAATAAATTCACCCGTAACTTCAATGTACCTACATCCTGTTAGTGAAAAGGAAATTTTGCCTATTATAAACAACATTAAAAACAAGCATAGCTTCGGAATTGATGAAATCCCACCTACTGTACTCAAACGATGCGCTGACGAACTGACGCCACCCTTAACCTATCTAGTAAATCAAAGCTTCATAGAGGGCCAATTTCCTGATTTATTAAAAATATCCGTTGTGAAACCAGTGTACAAAAAGGGTGACACCATGACACCAGATAGCTATAGACCGATCGTGCTGTTACCAACATTTTCGAAAGTTTTTGAAAAAGCGATGTGCAATCAGCTTAATGCATATTTAGAAAAGTTTAAAATCCTAGATGACAGCCAAAACGGTTTTAGAAAATCGAGATCAACGACATTAGCAGTCTTCAAATACATTCAGGCAGCACTTAAACACATAAATGATAAAAAACATGCATTGGGCTTGCTTTTAGATATGTCAAAGGCTTATGACAATGTTTCCTATGAAATACTACTAACTAAATTATATAACTCCGGTATCCGTGGGCCAGCCTATTGTATTTGCATAATAGAAAACAAATAGTACAAATAGAATATCACAACGTACAGAATAACACAATCAATAACATTAAATCAGAAGAAACAGTGTTGACATGCTCTATTCCACAAGGAAGTGTACTTGGATGTATCTTGTTTCTTATTTATATAAACGACTTACCCAAAGTATTAAATAGGATGTAGCATTGCCGGTACTTTTTGCTGATGACATTTCGATTTTAATTAAATGTGCACAGAAATCTGACGCTATCCCCTTAATGCAAGAAACGCTATCAAAAAAATCCAATTGGTTAGAAGATCACAATTTACAACTTAATTTGAACAAAAATAAAGCAATACAATTTAGACCATACGCAAAAGCCGCATTAGACATAGATATTACATATAATAATACATTGATAAAAACAGTTAGCGAATTTAAATTATTAGGAATAAATAAAGACACAAATCTAAACTGGAAATGCCATATAGAAAACATTAAAAGCAAATTATATAAATTTATATACGCACTTTTTGAAATTAAGTACAGCACAAACATAGACACTGCGCTTTCAGCATATTATGCATAACAGACTCTTGGTTAAGGTACGGAATCATTGTTTGGGGAAATAGTGTTAATGCCACTGAAATATTCATACTTCAGAAAAAATGCATCAGAATTTTAGCCCATATAAAAAATACCGACAGTTGCAGACCATATTTCATTAATTACAAAATTCTTACATTTCCTTCCATTTACATACATGATATTTGCATATTTGTTTTTAAAAATTACCGGGAATTCACAAAAGTCAGCGAAACACATAGCAGAAACACAAGTAATAAACATAGATTATACCTGCCACGCAGAAGAATTAAAATGCTTTATAACAGTCCATACTATATGGCTGTAAGAATATTCAACAAATTACCTAATAATATAAAATCAGAAGAAAAACTTTCACTATTTTCTAAAAAACTTTAACAATTCTCAATAAAAAAATTTTTCTACACAGTTAATGAATATTTCAACACAAACTTGCAATAATAATAAAGATATAATATATAAAATAAATATAAATAAAAATAACTGTTTAATATAAAAATTCAATAATATAAACATGCATAATTTAAGATTGATTTATTCAGAAATATAATATACCTATGTAATTACTTGTAATTTTTATGTGTTCCTGAAAATGTTATCTATTTAAATGTTATTCAAATGTTTAGAATTGTTATAATGTAAGTTATGTATTATTACTATAATTACTTAGATAGCATGTTGCCTAAGTTGCAGTGCTCGAAAAGAGCAACTAAGTTGTAAGCACTAAACATAATGGACCAACCTATGTACACTTAGTTTGCAATAAATGATTTGATTTGATTTGAATATTTGTACCATTTAAAAGTATCTAAATGTATGTATGTTGCGACAACAGCAACAATTTTTGAGAACAGTTCTTAAATTTTGTTCAGTAAGTTAATTAGGTATTTAGTAAGACTAATGTTTTCCAGTGAATACTGTCTAAGGACTAAGGAGTTGTGTTTAACGACATTTTAAATAATTAATAGAACGAAATAAACTTACTTGAGCTGACAAAGTTGATTATTCGAGAAGAGACCCTTGTTCGGGTCTTGGGCATTATTAGTGCGCGCGCGCAAGGCGAGCAACTGAGAGTATCTCGGATCCTCCTGAAGGCCCTTCTCCTCCATTGAATCTATTGTGCGCTGAAGCGCGTTCAAATTGTCCGGGCCGGGCGCCGCGAGGGAGCCTTGCATCGGAGACGACGAGGGCGGCGCGCCGTTCGCAGAAGAGGTCGAGGGCGGCGGCCCCTGGCCGTGCGGCGGGGTCTGCGCGGCCGGCGGGTGCTGCAGCGCGCCGGGCTGCGGCTGCCCCGCGTGCCCGGGCTGCTGCGAGGGCAGCGACGGCGCGCCGGACGCGGGCGGCGCGTGCCCGTACGCCGGGCCCGGCGCGTGCGGTGGCGGGCCCTGCCCCGGCATCATGGCGTGGTGCGGCGGCAGGTGGCCGGGCGCCGTCGGAGGTAAGCCTTGCGGATGTACGCCGTGCGGTGGTGGCCCAGACAACGGTATTGGCCCGCCAGGCTGACCTTGAGGTCCGTTTCCGGGTGGTGGGCCTCCACCCATTTGAGGCTGTAGATGTCAAAAGGTTAAGGTTTTAACATCGAACCAAACAAATGGGTATTTTAACATCCATTGTATAAAAAAATACTCATGAACATGAATTTAAATAAGGGCATAAGTGCCTGTCAGAAAGTCATTGCCTTCTTGATCTTCATTAAAAAGTATCACATCACTATGATTATATTTTTAACAGTTTATACTTTGATTATTTTATATGTAACAAATTCAGCTAATTCTAAAATAAATGATAAATTATATGAAGTTACGGCATTCAATTCCCATGAAAGATCTATTCTTTATACAATGAGCATCACAAATGACTCGGTTATTTTCCTAAATAGTGTAACCAATGAAGCTGCCATACCAATGCATATAATTGTAAATAGTCATTATGTTAAAACCTTTGAAAATACACTACAAAATGAAGGGATAGAATATAAAATGTATGACACAATTTCTTCAATGTGAGTGTTATTTCAGTTAATAATAATAGGTCATAAGACAAAAAACACTAACTACTATTACTCACAAGGCATTTGTAATAGCTGTTTAGTATAAACATTATGTAAACATGCATGGCGCGAATAACATGGTATTTAAGATTCACGTAACTATAACTATAACTATTTTCAGAATAGAAGATTACACATTAGAAGAAAATATTTTTTACCCTAAATCAAATGGATTTCTGACATGGCAAGAATTAGGCATGTGGGTTGAACAAAAACAAAAAAAATATTCCATTATGAAGAAAGAAGTTATTTCAAACACATATGAGAGAAGAGAATTGTTCATTGTGTCAGTCAACAAAAATTTTGCAAATCCAGCTGTTGTTATTGTGGGCGGTGAGCAAGCCAGAGACTGGATTTCGCCAAAAGCAATACAAAATTTTATCAATGCTTTACTCGAGGATAAAAGTGTCAATGTTTTACTTGATTATTACAATTTCTATTTTCTTCCTATATTCAATCCAGATGGTTATGTTTATAGTATGAAACATGTAAGTATTATGCCACATTGTTATATTTTCTTCCAGAAGAAATTGTCATACAATTTATAAAAATAAGTTAGCCTGGAATGTCCTACAGACCATTTTGTGAACTATATATAACAAATGGTTTTATATTCTTTTTACTATGAACCTACTTAATTTACTTTATTCACATTGATTGAATGGTTATATCTTTAGGAAAGGTTTTGGAATAAGAATAGAAAAGTATTTTTTCCTAAGAAAGTTTGCTATGCACAAGATGGTTCAAAGGATATAATTGCAGTTGGAGTAAATGTTGAAAGGAATTGGTATTTTCAAAACTCATTAAGCTGTGAGTTACTTGACATGTTTGTTTATTTCAACAAGCATTCAAATTGTAATGATTATTAACAATAACTCAACCTTATTTTTATGTTTAAAGTTGGAGATGGGACTGAATGCAGCTCAGTTTACCTTGGACATAAGCCACTTTCTGAAGAAGAAACTCAGGCACTAGCTAATTTTCTCAATGTTCATGCTACAAAAATAATGGCATTCATGAGCATTAAGGGGTTTGGTGGCAAGCTTATAACACTGCCATACACTGACAACTTACAAACAAACAATCACGGTGTCCTGGTAAGATCATTTGACAGTTTTTTGTCATACCTTACCATCACTTTACAATCCAGAATCTGAGAGATTGCATGTTAATTAGATGGAGATAGTTATGGCTGCTTGTGAGAAGGTATACCAGGATCATAATGCCACATACTACCAAGGGACTACAGGCAGCTTTTTTTGTAAGCATGTTTATTTTTGTATCATGATATACTAATGGATCTTATTCCAGGGTCAGTCAAAACCATTTTTCATAATTTACATACATCTTTGCAGATAATTTTACAGGAAACAGTGCAGATTGGGTAAAAAGAAACTTGAACATTCCTATTGTCACTACAATTCACTTGAAATTTAAAGAAGAACATTTTCCCCATGCATTACACATAGAACTCTTGAGTCAAGAACTAATTACTATTGTAAAGGAAATCTTAACAATAAGTCAAGAAATTTACAGGCCTTTGTTTAATCAACAAATAAAGCAAGTTATACAATATAGGTTATTACTACTATTGATACTATTAAATTTTTAATTCAAATTCAATTCTCTGATTGAAAATCAACAGTATAGAAGAACATAAAATTATAAGTTCTATTGCATCAGCAGAGGCAAAAGTTCCTTATTCCTCAATATAAAGAAAACTTTGTGCTAGGTAATTATGAATACCAATAAACCATGCATCATGTGTTTGACAACCTTTAAATGCAGGAGAATCATAAAAAAAATAGTATACAAATGCCCCACATAACTTTACTAACAAAATAAAATATTCTTACCTGACCAGGTGGCATGTGTCCAATTTGATGTTGCATGTAGCCATGTGGTGGACCTTGCCCTGGCATATTTGGATGTGGAGGATTTCCTGGCATATTGGGATGACCATTAGGGCCTGCTGGATGGGCACCTGCAGGCATAGGGTGCCCTGGGGGGCCGGACATATGTGGTCCTACCATGTGAGGAGGCATCTGATGACCACTTGGCGGCATGCCAGGATGTTGCTGTGGTACACCAGGTGGCCCATTAGAATTTGGTGCAATTGGATGTGATGATGGCCCAGAAGGTGACATATGGTTCGGTAAAGGAGGCTGCCCAGGACCAGACGGATGTGAAGGGGGTGGTCCGTTTACATGTTGCTGGTTATATGGACTGTGAGGCGACTGTGGCGGCGCCGGGCTCTGCGTCGGCGGACCCATGGGGCTGGGTGCTTGTGGTGGAGGCATAGGACTGCTTTGAGGCGACGGACTAGCCATATTTATGATTCAGAATCCAGCACTTGTCTATAACATCACTCACAAAGTGAAAACTTTACTCGAATTCAGTCTGTTCTATGGCGGACGACACAAAATCACTGACACACTATCAAGCCTTACATAGTTTACAAATCCAAGATGTCCAAGTACGATTTTGAATGAATATAGTTTAAAATGACAACAGTTATATTTCTTAACGGTGACGGAGAAAATTCATTGCACATTCTAATCGGACGCAAAAGGAAAAGTTCTACACAAATACCCAAGCCATCATAATTTCGTGAAATTTGTTGAACGAACGAAGTCGAACTCTGTCGAACGAAACGAACCACAGACTAGCGTTGTTGCGATAGCGATAGTCTTTCGATAGTATCGTGATACTATCGTGACCTCGAAAATCAGTTGTACTATCGATAGTCCTATCGAAACTATTGACCCGTGACGATACTATCGATAGTATCAGTATAATAACTATTGACCTTTTTCGATACTATCGATAGTATCGATAGTTTTGCCCTATCGATAGTCGAACATATAGAGATGATAATGCAAGCTCTTGAAAGGGGTCGTTTTATTCCCAGTCGATGGTATCGAAAATACCTCGTTAATTGCTAAAGCAAAACTATCGATAGTATCGATAGGCGAGAGAGTATCGACCTTAATGGCCCGATACTGTCGATAGTATCGTCACGGGTCGATGGGTTCGATAGGACTCTCGATAGTATGACTGATTTTCAAGGTCAGCTATCGCCAGCGAAACCATCGCTATCGCACAACACTACCACAGACAGTCAGACAGGAACGAACGAACGAAGAACACAGACAGATTATAATCTATTTGAATCTCATTCACTCACGTACAAGTTGCGTCACACATTAATAAAAAGAAAGTGTAGAATTTCTTGTCGTTAAAATTTTTCTGAATGAAAGAAAAGTTTAATCTATAGGAAAGGAATAATCTTTTGACATTAAATCAACAGTCAACACTTTCGCAAAAAAAACTTCCTTTATGGAAAATTAACCATTCAAATGGCTTCAACTATTGATGCCCAAAACAAATAATGTTTTATGTTATTTAAGTCTATGATACACAATCATAAACTTTGGCAAATTTCGAAACGGCGGCACCCATAGTAGAAAACGATTTCGGTGGGTGAATATGATTGAATTAAAGTATGATGTGTTTCACATAATATTTCAGATTATCGCTACTCGTTGGTTTGATTTTAAACATCATTAAAGCTTTTGTCGAACTAACACCACCAATGCTTTTTTATTGTGTGTGGCCTAGTTTTCCATTATTTTAAGGGCCGTAGGGCCGCCTAGTGTAGTGTCTCACTCAAGTTTTGTATTGTAGGTCTGTCTGTAGCTATTGATGATTGTTGGTGCCTCAGCTTTTCGTGATGTCTATTTTTTTTTATAGTGCCCGTCAAGATGACCTCACTCCACCTGATGGAAAGCAGTCGTGAGGTCCAGAAGAGGATGACAAGCACAATAATGCAAAGCAATTACTAAGCTGGCCATACTCATCTTGAAGGCTTGCTTTAGCACCGGTTTTATTTCTGGTTCCTACGACGGAGTATTAAATAATTAAAATTTTAATTAAAAATATTTTGTTTTTTAAAACTTTTATTTAATGTAAATAGCTTTCTCTATGGATAAATAAAACTTACCACGATTATATTTCAATAAACATAATAGACTTTTGAAGCATGAAGATTGTGTAGTCCTATTGGTAACGATCATCGTATCAGTACTTATATCGGTATTTTCGTTTCGATATTCAGAAATATCGGTATTACGTTCCCTATTGTGGTAGATTGCCGAAACCGATATAAAAGGTATTAAGTCCCAGGATACTTGAGTCTGGCTGGATAGCTATTGGTCCGCAGCCACCACAAATACCCATTAAAAAATGGTGGGTCGTACAGTCAGTTCACACTTCAAAGTTGTCAAAAACTGATGACGAGGCAGCATGGTCTCAGACCTTAGCCTGTTCCAAGAGGAACGAAAAAAAAAAAAAAAAAATTCAAAGTTGTCAAAATTGACATTGACGTTTTTAAACTCCAATTTTTGATTTTGCTTCCTTGCTGTTTTTCGTGATCCCGGAAGGATTTTGCGGCAATGCTCTGCAGCTGCGTTGAAATAAATAATACAGTGAATGAAGTGTACCTGCTTTTCACATTATTTAATTAATTAGCCGCCGTAACAATAGAAATGGATGAAGATTACACTGAAAACTCATGGGCATACATTTCTTTGTGTACCGAACCAACACTCTACGAGGGACTCAGATTCGCTAAAGATCTTATAATTGCTAACCTGATTTTACGTGCTATCATTCAGACAGTATCTATTCCGCACAATGTTCGACATAGCCTTTCCTTAGTAATTGGAAGTTTTCTACTTTACTATAACATCGGACCGGCGTTTGTGTGGACAGTGGGATTAACTGGCGGTTCTTATTTTTTAGTAATATTACTCTCAATTATAACTAAGCGATGGAGAGGTTTAATAGTTGTTATAACTGTAATTGCATTTCTTTTATCATGTGAAATATACATTGTCAATCCAAAAATGTGGCAACAAATAAGAGGCATACAAATGGTGGCTGCTATGAAAATTATATCTGTTGCTATTGAGCTTGATAGAGACTTGTTTAAACAGATGTTGAATCCAGTGGAATTTGGAGGATATGTATTGTGCCCAGCAAACACTATATTAGGCCCATGGATTTCCTTCCATACATATAGTCACTATTTAGAAGTAAAATTTTTGACCAAAAGATGGTTCAAAATAATATTAGTGAACTTATTTTTAGCAATGTTCTTTTTAGTTTTATCTAATTGTATTGTGCCATGGTATATTGATGATGATATTACAAAGTGGTTGGTTGCTTATCGTGATGCTCAAGCATTTAGGATGTCACATTATTTTGTATCAAGTATGTCCATTGTTTCCATGATCAGTGCAGGTTTTGGTCTCACCAACGACTGTTATTCAGAACTTCAAATTACTAAACCATTATTTATAGAAGTACCAAGGTCTCTTGTGCAAGTTGTTATTTACTGGAATATTCCTATGCACCAATGGTTAAAGAATTATGTATTTAAAGCATGTCAGCCTTATGGGCAATTTATTGCTATATTAATCACTTATGCTGTTTCTTCATTGCTACATGGTTTAAATTTTCAATTTTCTGCAGTACTTTTAAGTATAGGGACTTTCTCTTATGTTGAATACAATTTTCGCAGTAAAGTTGCATCAGCTTTAGAGGTATGCTGCCTAGCAAATCCTTGTGTTAAACAGTGTGATCACAAGTATAAGAAAAACAGTCTGATGGCTGTTATAACAAATGCATTATTTTCGTTCATGACTATAATACATCTAGCTTATTTAGGAGTCATGTTTGAGGCATCTTTCTCTGTGCAGGAATCAGGATATTCATACTTCCACACTATAAGTAAGTGGGAGAATCTCAATTATTTTAGTCATGGGTTTATTGCCTTTATGTATGTCATATATTTAATGATGTGATTATGGGTGGCTACATCATAATAATAACACTTACATTTTTTTGTTGTTATATCTGCCTTTAAATGGCATACTTCCAAATAAAGATCTCAATCATAATTTTTTATTAATATTTTTAGTAACTTAAGTCTAGGTATAGGTTTCTTCCTATTACTTTCTGGCACTAGATTATTCTTCTTGTATTATAAATTGGCAATATGTATAAGATCCTCATAACATATGATAACAACATAATTGTAAATAGGTAGGTATTATTGTAAATTTTACTATAATTTTTTTTTATGAAGTTGACTAGATATAGGATCAGTATTTTCAATAAGTTGTAGCAAGCTTCTTTTGGTCATATTTAAAATTTTAAAATGATATTTTTAGTTTTATAATGAATTATAGTATAAGATATAAATTAAAGTTACCACATAATAAATACCATTTTGAATAATTTAACAAACTTTTTATTAACTTTACAATACTGCTTTAGGTGTAGTCCTGTATAATTTACAATTGGTAAGCATATAGTATAGTAGACCTGAACGAGAGTTATCAAAGTGACATTTTCACAAATAATGAGTTTATTACACAATGGCATAGAACAATCATATATTATTTTAAACCACACTGATCTAAGTACAATCAAAACCCATCAGAAGTACATACATTTAACAAAAAAATAATGAAAAGCTCAACATTTCCAACAACAAACTTAACTAATTTTTCTATTGCTTGTCCACTCGTGACCATGATGACATGCAATTGGCGACAAATGTCTAGTTATAACCCTATGGGTAAAAAAAAAATTGTAGCAAGAAATGCAACAAAAAAGTTTTAAATTTTCTTGATTTTCTCAGACATGCTTTTGGGCCCTAAATCACCTTGGTTCCAGGGTCTTAACATACAGTCTGATTATGTACCCTTCTCTGCTAATGATATTTATTATTTTTTCAAGGGTAATTAATTAAATCCATTTAATTTGGTTCCCAGCTATAATAAAAAGCTTTGATCTGTATTTTTCAAATGTTCTTATATCAGCTTTATATATTGCATCTTTGCAGTATGTAACCTGAATTCTATAGTTAATCCTTTCTAATGTTGGGTATTCACAACAAGGTTCTAAGTTGTCAATAACATTTTTACTTGAACTGAAGTATTCTGGTCTAGTATAAAGAATGATAATTTTATACTCCTTAGTAACTTTTTGAATTTTATATAGGATTTTTTTCAGATAAGTATCCATTTTAACTATTTTCAAATCTTGCTCCAACCAATAAAAGGCACTAATTGTGTCAAATATTACTAATGTAATATTAGAATGCTCAAGTAATGTATTTTCGAGATTGTATATTGTTGTATAAAACTGGGTGATGTCAAATATCTCTACTACAGATAAACTTTTAAGTGCCATTTGTAAAAGCTCATTTGTTTTCTCATCATTATTAAGATCTGCTGAGCTTTTTGGAACTTGATTAAGGTGTGAATTAATTTTTTCAAGCATACAAGACATCAGGTTATTATAGTTGAAATGTCCACTGCAGTTAAATATTAGAACTCCAGTTTCAACACCACCTACACACATTGGAAGTAAAGCTGTACATGTTATATCCATAAGTAGGTTGGTAAGTCTATCATCACTAAACAGTTCTATCACTTCTCCTTGTTTGGGACCAGATTCAAATAAATCTGGATAAAAATTTTCAATTGTTGGTTTTTTAATTAACCTTGCGAGTAATTGAATCCCAGATTCAACTTTGAATGAACTTGTGGTCATTGTGTGATTGATTACTGCGTCCCTTCCTCCAGGTTAGCGTTCAGATCTCTGCCTGCACATTTATTACTGTTACTGCTATGAATTGAAATGAGAAATAACCAATTTTTTAAACTTACTCATTAAGTAAACAAACAAACAGATAATAACACACCAGCATGTCAATGACTGACTCAGACTGACTTGTGGACTGACTGAAACCTGTAATCTGTGACTGAAACTGACTGAATCACAAACTGAAGTTGACTGAATGAATGAGTTGACCACAGACAGACTAAAGGCCGGTATTCACTTTGCTTAGTAGTTAGTGCAGGTGCTTATTATACATTATATTCGATTATTATACATTATATTAGATTATATCACAATGTTGGCAGCGCTGGACAAACTCTACGTGAAAGCAAAGCAAAGAATGTCGTTCATGCTCGACATTTGCCTAATCCATCCCTCCTACTAGTGGCCTGCATTCGCACTAAGCAAAGTGAATACCGGCCTTAACTTGAGGGAACAAGTTACAAATAAGTTTTTTTTTTCTTGATATGGCTCGCACGGTATGGGAACCAATTTTAAGGTATTTATTCAATACCGTCCACTCCTGTTAATTCGCCTTTTGCTTTGTGTTCATTGGTTAATTCACCAATTTAACTATTGCAACAATGCAACCTCTTTTGTCGAAATCAAAAGCTACCATCTAGGCAGTGTGAGTCAAAACGTGGCGCGAGGAGCGTGTGATTTTTCGCGAACCCCAGAAAAGTTACACGTAGGTAGCTAGAAAACTACTAAAGGTAAAGTTCTGAAATCCTTGCAGCAGGTAACTTATATCGCTATCCTTTGCGGTTAAATGAATAGGATGAAACAAAAATATCGTGACAGGCATTGTTAGGAAGGGTATCTACAACAGTCTCCTCCCATACTTCGCCTACTATTAGGGTTGGCGCTTCTAGAAAATCAAACAAGAAAAATAAAAGTAATAATAATTTGGTATGGTTGCTTTGCTTACGCAATTTTTATTTTGGTTCTATAGTAAATGTGATTAAGTTTGAAAATAAAACAATTATACAAAACAATTTCAAGAGCAATGAACGAAATGCCATGATGGCACGATGAATTTAAAAAAAATGCAACAAAACTTTTCTGGTTCAGGATGCAAAAGGTCATATACCGTGTAGCATAGTCCTGAAATGCTAGAACTGGCCTTAGAGTGCATTCTTCTTTTTAACTGACTTAAAAAAAGGAGGAGGTTCTCAATTCGACTTTGTTTTAATTTCAAATTATTATCCCTGAAAAAAATCAATGTGAAGCTTGTTGCAATCCTATTGTTTGTTCCTAGTATCGAAAAATGGTAGCCTAACTTCGCCTACCTATTTTTTACAAATAACGACTGTTTATTTGTTTTATTTCATTCTAACTGGTGCAGACCATTTATGGAATGTATGTGAATGCTCAGGTTGCGCAATTTAGTTTGAATTTATGGAGAAACAACAGTCAGGTGAAGTTAGATCAAATTCACTTACTTCGCCTTTATTTTGAAAACACAGTTATCAAACGTACACTGCTTAGTACCGATCCGTGCCACACACACTTGAAAATACTCTATCTTATTGGTCAGTTTGATAGTGTGAATAATGTGCCGATGTGTAGACTATCTTCATTCAGAAATCAGGTGAAATTACAAAAGTTGGCGATACCTTTTATTCATTAACTAGCGACCCGCCCGCGGCTTCGCCCGCGTGAACTATACATGCATGTATTATACATATAAACCTTCCTTGAGAATCACTCTATCTATTAAAAAAAACCGCATCAAAATCCGTTGCGTAGTTTTAAAGATTTAAGCATACATAGGGACAGACAGCGCAAGCGACTTTGTTTTATACTATGTAGTGATACACACATCAACTTGGTCTAGGGATATTCCAATTAAACTTAAATAACTAAAATTCTATTAACTTTTTGTTAAGACACCGACCCATCAAAATAAACCTTGTTCAATCCTATGTTATGTTATACCTATATAATCTGATAAATAAACTTTTAGATAAAGTTAAATTTTAAAAACACTTAGAAGAAGAGGAAAAACTCAGACAAAATTTCAATCTTAACTTTTTTTGAAATATAAATACCTAAACAAAACAACTATTTTTTTAAAAAAATTTGTTGAAAACCTAAAATTAATAATCCGTGGATCCACCTAAGGCTCTCCTAACACATCTGCAGCGGTTCTGCATACTCAAAACAAGGGTGTCAATATCCTGTTGTGGAATACTGTCCCAAGTCCTGCTAAGATGCAAGGAGAGCTTGTTTTTTATGCACAATATCTTCAGGGAAATTCCTAACAGCTCTTCTCTGTAGCGTATCCCAGGCATGTTCAATAGGATTTAAGTCAGGGGATTGTGCAGGCCAGTCTAAAGCTTGGATATCATGCTGTTGTAACCAACTTGTAACGATACGCGCCGTATGTGGACGGGCATTGTCGTGCATTAGCTGGAAATTTTGTCCCATTTGCTGTCTGTGGGGCAAGATTACAGGCTGATGCGTTGAGGTCCTCGGTGCCGTTCCACCACTTCTCCCGTGATACGATAAAGTGACCAAAGCCTGGATATAACACTCTGACTGGTCCTCATGGCTTCAGAAACCGCAATTTGGGTAGCGCCAGCTTAAATCATGCCCACTGCTATTAACATTTCGTTCCTGGTCAAGTGTCTACGTGACATGATTAAATGAACACTGGAGATGCGTTTGACAAAGATTTATAGAAATTTATGGAGTTTTAATCAAGTTAGAAGTTCGTGAAGATTTACTTCTTTGGAAGAAATTCAATGAATGCGAATTTCATCTTAAAACAAAACCTTTTATATACAAATTTGAATTTAAAAAAGGAACTTAATAATGTTTTTATAATCTGTCATTATTAGGTTTTTTGTAAGGCCAGTACTTTAAGTATCCCTAGACCATGTTGTTGATTTTTAAATCATTTTTTTTAAATACCTTTTCTTATTTTAAAAAAGAAAATTTAATTTTTTTTGAACCTTATAGCTTTGGAATAAGGTTCATACATTTTCTGTTTGACATTTCTGCAATGCTTGTCCAATGAAATTCTGTTCGAGAGTCAGGCCCCTGGCCCCTGACTCCCGAACCGAATTTCGCCGGATAGGCATTACATTACTATCACCAAATTTTTTTTTAAACCTTAACGCTTTGGAATAAGGTTCATTAATGTCTTGTTTGACATTTCTTCAATGCTGGTCCAATGAAATTCTGTTTAAGAGAGGCTCCTGGGCCCTGACTCTCTAATCAAATTTCGCCGGATTGGCAACGAAATTCTGTTCAAGAGTCAGCATTGCAGAAATGTCAAACAAGAAATTTTTTAACCTTAAAGCAAGAAGGCTAGAAACTAAGGAGAGATAACTCCCTGGAAAGGGTTGGACTAAATCCGTATCCCACAGTGACGCATGCGCATTACGCTTCTTTGCCGCGATCCTCGCGAAGTGTCAAAATGATCCTCGCGAAGTGTCAAAATTGGTCAACACAACCTCGAAAAACAACAACTGTCGCACGTGACACCGTTCAAAACAAAACCATGTGACCATGAAATGACAAATAGCTGCCGCTGCACATGCGCAATACAGCTTTTGCCCGGCACAGAGTATACGACTTTCGGCCCTCGAAAGCTTACCCCCACTTCGGGAGTTATCTCTCCTTAGTCTCTAGCCTTCTTGCCTTAAAGCAAAGGATTAGGGTTCAAAATTTTTTTTGATGACAGTATTGTAATCAATGTAATGCCAATCGGGCTCTGGCGACTTTGAGTGATGCATTTGTCCATAGTCTATGTATTTTTTTAAAAAAAAGAAAGAAACGGCCCAGTGAGTCAGTTTGCGAAGCGACCCACTTGCCGCCGTGCAACCGTGGTTGCATAAAAGCACTTTGGACGTCTGTTTTCATGCAACCGTGGTTGCAGAAAGCACTGTAGTGGTTAGGGGTGCGTTCCGAGACAGACCAAAATAGATTTCAGCACTGTCATCGTTACATAACGTTACGAAACAGTTAGCGCGATGATAGCGCGATGATGACAATTGTGATTCGGAACACGAAAATGTTTGTTTGATTGACTACTGTTCGACAGCCACCTAGCTAACCTCGCAGATCAAAAAGAAGATAACCTCACGAGCGCAGCATTGTTATTTGTATGTAGTTGTGTTTCTTGAATCCACTTTAAAAACAAACAACTAACCTAACCAAACGCTTAAACACACTGATCACATGTAGTGATGCGACTCGAGTTCAATTTTACTCGAGTGACTCGAGTGACATCGGAAAAAACGTATTCGAGTGGAAAAAATGTTGAGTCGAGTTCACTCGGAATCAAGTTCACTCGAATTTTTCACTCGGAATCGAGTCTCGGGCGCATCTCTAGTTCGCCTGGACAAACAGGTTTCAACCTGCACGCACGCGGCGCGGCGTCGTAGGTAAGCAACGACGAGTTGAGTAAAAGAATGCATGTTTGTTGTTATTTGTCTTTGTTTAATAAAGTAATTGTGTTATTGGCAGTTTGCATTTGATGCTTCCACCTCAGAAAACTCGAAAAGAAAGAGAACATTCAGAC
This sequence comes from Udea olivalis, assembly GCA_947369235.1. Classification (NCBI taxonomy): domain Eukaryota; kingdom Metazoa; phylum Arthropoda; class Insecta; order Lepidoptera; family Crambidae; genus Udea; species Udea olivalis. The sequence continues at coordinate 7,393,106 of OX376342.1, forward strand.
AATTACAGCTTTCATCATCTGCTTCTTTCTCTAAAAAAATTCAAAAAGAAATTGCTTAGCTTTGATTCGGATGGTTTGAACGGCTTTACAACCTTTGCAAATTGTTGAAAATAAGGGGTTTATTAATTTTGTCCACACTTTAAACAGCGATTATGTTCTTCCAAATAGAAATACATTATCAGAAAAATATTTACCAGAATTTTATCAGGCTAATCGTACTTCCCTATGCAATATTTTGGATACTGTCAAGGACATAGCTATTACGACAGACATGTGGAGTTCAGATAGCAACAAATCTTTTTTAAATATAACTGCTCATTATATTTTCGAATCCAAGCTTCACACTCGCACTTTGTCCACCACAGAGGTTAAAGACCTGCATTCATCAGTAGTTATATCAAACGTTTTAGAAGCAGCTTTAGAAGAATGGAAAATACTTGATAAAATTGTGACTATAGTCACTGATAACGCAAATAATATGAAAAATGCGATTTCAAATCATTTAAACAAAAGAAACCATTATTGTGTGGCGCATACCCTAAACCTTACTGTAATGGACTGCAAAAAAACGAATCTACCGTTTACAACACTATTATCAAAGTGTCACACTATAGTAACATTTTTTAAACAAAGTTCCAAGGCAGCGTACAAATTGAGTGAAATTCAAAATCAAATGAACGCACCCATTATTAAACTAAAACAAGAAGTGGTGACTAGATGGAATTCGAGTTTTTTGATGATGGAAAGATTGCTAAAAACTAAAATGTGCTTATCAGCAGTTCTTTCTACTATGACTTCTGCTCCAGATAATTTATCTGCCAGTGAATGGGAGCAAGTAGACGATTGCGTAAATATATTAAAACCCGTCGAGCAACTAACCATTATACTTTCCGGCGAAAAATACCCGACTTTGTCCTCAGTCATTCCTTTAATAAGAAATGTTCAGAATTCTCTCATGAGAAAGGCTCCCGTAACAGATATAGGTAACGAATTGAAAAACACATTACTCAATCAGATTAGTAGGCGCCTAGGGGTCCTGGAAAATAATAAAACTGCCGCTAAAGCAACTCTTTTAGACCCTCGGTACAAAAAAACTGCTTTTGGTCTCGAATCGAATGCAGAAAAAGCTTATCAATGGGTTTCAGAAGAGCTGGGGAAAATGATAAGACAAATTACCAGCACAAACCCAGAAAGGTCTGCGCAGACCGAAGACATTCCTAACATGTCTGCTCCTGGTGACGCTGTGACCACAGAGTCCGACGATTTGTGGCATGATTTTGATAAAAAAATAACTGAAAAACAATCAGCTCAAACGCCTGTGTCATCTGCTGAACTCATGATGAAGCAATATATCAATTTACCAAATTTAGATCGAAAACTTGATCCAATATTATATTGGGAACAAAGAAAAAAAAATAATGCCAGAACTATATATTATGGCGATGAAGTATTTGTGTATACCGGCTACATCAGTTCCATCAGAGCGGGTCTTTTCTAAAGCTGCCTTAGTTTGCAACCAAAGAAGAAACAGGCTGGATGCTAAAAAAGTCGATGAAATTATTTTCCTTAGTAGCTGTGATTTTTAGTTACGTATTTAGTTTTGTTGAATTTGAATGAAACACATTTTTTTATCTTAACGGAAAACGTTTATTTTAAAACTTATATCAAAAAGAAGTCTGATTTAAATATTATTAAGATTTGTGATTATTTTTAAAAATATGATTAAAAAGAAGTCTAATTTTTAAATAACTTAAATAATTGTTTTATTTTGTAAGAAAGATGAAAGTTTTATTTTATGTTGCTCATGGAACTAATTAATTTTTTAGGTCACTTTTATTATTGTTAAAATTTTAACTTTTTGATTGTAAACTTTTTTAGCTGGAAATAATCTTAACAGGTGGAGCAACCTTTTAATTTTTAAATGTATGTTTAATGTATGTTAAATACTTGCAATAGACCTTTGATTTGTTAATTAACCTTGCAGTTTTATTTTCGCTTAACTTAATGAGAATCACGCAAGTGATATTAGAGTGAAACAATCACTTGAGTGATTCGGCCACCCGAGTGGCATTTGAGTGAAATAACTCACTCACATGTCATTTTTGACAGACCGCTAACAGTGATTATGCTCGCGACCATGGGCGTCGTAATCGCAAGATGGCGGACGTTATACATAAGACCGCCATATGTACTACCAGTGCAGTCACTGTTAGCGTGATAACGACGAATCGGAACGGGGTTATGGGTGCTAAAATCGATTTTGGTCTGTCTCGGAACGCACCCTAGATTCCAGGCTCTGGGCGCTACTATTGATCTGTGGTATTGCTGTTGTAGCTTTTTGCTGTCAGTGCTGTCACCGTCACCTCCTGCCTGCTGTCAGCTGTTATTAATTTCAATTCAATTCAATGGTAGATTTTTGCGTTTTTTGGTCAAAATAATCAAAAAGGATGTGATAGACGTTTTTCGTCAACATAATATTTTACGTTGTCTAATAAGTTTAATAAAGCTATATAGCTTATTAATGGATCAGAAACTTTTAAATCTAGTCTAACAAATACACAATAACAATGGCAAAATGCAGATGTTGCGTTACTTTATTTGTTATAACCTTGTGTGTAATCCAGCATGCGTACACTGAATTGGTAACAGTTACGCTGGTCAGTTCTGCTGCAGTATTGGCAGGGGGCTGGTTTAAATGGGATATCGTCAAGGATAATACAGTTTGCCATTTCACGGAATGCTGCAATGATAAATACGTGCCTTACGACTTAGCTAGTAAGTTTTTTGTTCATTGGTATGGTATGGCCAGCAAAGGCTCAAGTTATAAATAACCTTCCTGATGAATTTTACAACTTATTGGTATAACTGTTATTGTTCTTTTCAGAACTTCAAATAGCCTTGTCACAAAGAATGTTTGGACAACCTTTGGTCAGTGAACTTGTGAATATTCTAACGGCACATAGGGAGGCAGTTTATAACAAAAGTAAAAGAAATCAAAAGTCACTGGTAATCAGTTTACATGGCTGGTCTGGTGTGGGAAAAAATTATGCTTCCACTATGATTGCTGAAGCTCTTTACAAAAATGGCATGCAGAGCAAATATGTCAAATTATTCATGGGAAAGAAGGATTTTGATTGTACTGATTTAGAGAAGAGTAAAGTAAGTATCCACATGTTCAAGTTTTACATAGATACAGGTGGGATTAGAAATATGTTTTACATATAAAATCTCCAACAAATACCAACTATAATTTTGTGTGAAGTTTAAAATAATACTATTTTACAGAAGGAATTAATTGCACAAGTTAATGAAGTGGTTAAAAAATGCCGTAAATCACTTATAATATTTGATGAGATACATGACATGTGCCCTTCTGTGCTGGATGCAATAAAGCCCATGTTAGACCATCACCATGCTGTAGATGGAGTTGACTACAGGTATCCACATTACATGCAATATCACTCAACATTTGCACTGAATGACTTATGAACTGGTATAAATTAATTTAAATGACTAGCATCATAGTGCCAGTACTGTCATTATTATTGTACCCTTTAAATATGGGTATTGCAAAAATTTTACCTTAACTGATAACACATTGCCTAATATAATATTTTCTGTGCTGATATTATGGTCTAGTTGACAAGAAGTAAGTTTTTAGTTAGATGGAATGTTTCAGAGATAGTATTTTTATATTCATATCAAATATTGGAGGCCATGAAATAGCAACAAATTTGCTGGAACTGTATGAAGAAGGAGTAAAAAGAAATGATGTTGAGTTTTATAATTTTGAACCAATTATAAGGAGAGCTGCATATCATCAAGGTACTGTGATTATTTTCTTTGATCAGTAATTTAAAAAGTAGCTTTATAGAACATTGAATTGGAATATGAAGTAACTCCTCCATTGCTGAGTGCTGTGAGTGCAAGTGCTTGGCCCAAAGTTGAAGTTCTTATCTCAAAATGTTTTAGGTTTTTATTGAAAAAAGGTTGGATTGTGATGCACTTTTGGCCAACTACCAATTGTACCATGTTATATCGTGCCTTGCCTTGCCATGCCTTCCTCCAGCAGAGGGGGTGTGTAAGAACATAATATTGATATTGGTTAAAGGGATGCTACTGCAAGCCCTAGCTGAAGGCAATCATTACCTATTATATCAGTAATGTTAGGCTGTTAATAGTTATTAGTAATAGTTATTAGTAGTATTTGACTATTATTTTTTGGGGTGTTATAGAAAGACCTCTCAATAATAGAAACCTTTGTAAAAGATATTTTGAAAGCAAAACGCTCCCTACAAACTGCCGCATGCAAATGGCATCATTTACAATCTTTTTCTATGTGTTTTGCAAAACATTTGTCCGGCAGCTATATTAAATTTTGCATTTATGATTATGGTCTCTGAACAAAGGTTGCTAGAAATTGTGTGGATTATCGAATGGTATAGTTTTTTTTAAATTAATTGACACTTTTAAAAATTTTCTTACCCATGTACCTAATGAAAATGAATTGTCATTAAGTAAACAAACAAAGTTTTTATAGGGCCCTTTTTCAATGTATTTTTTGAAAACATACATTAAATTGTTTGTTGAATCTGATGATGTTGTCAAATAATAAGGTAAAATTTGTAATTTGAGTATTAATTTCGGGTTAATTATACATTCCAGGTGGGTTTGAAGGGGCTGCAGCCATAGCTCATCACTTAATAGACCATTACATACCATTCCTACCTTTGGAGCAACATCATGTAGAAATGTGTGCACTAGCTGAATTTAGATCATATGGTGTTTATCATCCCAGTGAAGAAATGATGGCGTAAGTGATGTAATTAATATAGGTTGTTTTTAGCACATCTAATACAGAATTGTTTGATACATTTCATAAGTGAGACCTTGCACCACCATTCTCAATTTCTTATATTATGTGTTAATTTACTAGTTAATAGTAAGTGCTACATTAGTTTTACTTTATTTTTCAGAGATGCTCTTTCAGTAATCACATATGGGCCTACTGAGGATCAACCAATTTTCGCAAATAATGGTTGTAAACGATTCACAAGGCGCATTCCTTATGTTATTCAAAAATATTCACAAAAGACAAAGCCCACAGATACAAAAACTGAACTTTAAAATCAATAATTTTATATAGAATCAATTGAAGCATGTAGCTTTGAGCTTACAAATGTTTCCATACCAGAGTTATTTATTTGATTTGTACCTGAATGTCTCTAATATTGATCATCCTGTAAGGAAGATGCAACAAGTGATATTAGATCCTATGGATTTATGAATACATACATACAAGTATGGATCTGTAATTCATGGAGATGATGTTATTTTAAATCTAAGAACTAAGACCAGGATTTGTATGTAGCACCCAGCGTTGCCAGTTTTTTTTAGCCAAGTCGGGTTTTTGAAACTTTTGAATGACAAAAGCGGGATTCTTTCGTCGAAAGCGGGACATTTTCTGGTAGTTTTCGAGTTTTTAAAGAATTTTCGAAAATTTCTTAGTTGTGTCACTTTTTTTGGTTACTGTGGTGCGAATAGGTGAGGTACGTGCTTATTTTTTTTCATTGTTAGCTTTTTTCAAAAAACTTTACTATTTTCTCAACTGTTCATCATGTTAATTTCAATGAGATGCTTTAACGGCATCATACTTAGATTTACATTCAATGTAGGTATCGGAAGTGAAAATTTCAAGATCTCTCTTAGATCAATAAAACTTAAGTTAAAAGTGCGCACGGTCGAGTTAGCCCCGTAAGCGGGACATTCAATTTTGATTTAAAAAAACGGGACGTCTGGCAACACTGGTAAAAAAATAAATAGAAAAAACAATGAATGTCATTCAACAATTTTCAATTTTAAACCCACCATTTTTTATATATGTAAGTAAGTACTCTCTAATGGGTGCAGCTAGTATGTGTTTATTTTCTGTAACCATTATCATCTTCTTACGGCGTTTTTGGCACAACAATGATGAAGAGGATTTTAAAGTGAAATATTGTTGGCACAAATATTAAATTGTTTCTGATAGTGAATTTCTACCTATTGGCATAGGGTCTCGCAAAAACAACTATTTTGTTTTTCAATATACAGGATGTCCCTGGAAGTAAGTATCAAATCAAAATAGCGCATAGCAGGGTTCATTACTGACCTTTTTTAACCCTATCAATCAATAGTGGTCCGATTTCTAACCGTTAAAAAGTTATGATCAATTTGAGTTTTTTTTAAGAAAATAGCACAAGTCCATACAAAAACATTTATTTAAAAAAGTGTATGTATCAAAGGTACTAACTTATTTTTTTGCCAAAAGATTAGCAGGTTATTGGCCTTACTTTGACTAGTTATTTTATTGTGCTAAAAAACCTATGTCAATTTAAATAGTTACATTTTTGCAACGAAAAATCTTGAATATTAAATGTCTCCATGTTCAAGCAGATGTCGTGAAAAAAAAATGTCGTGTAAAACACCTACACAGGGTGTCCTGTGTAGGTGTTTTACTTTAAAACAGAACTACGAGTAATATAGCTTTACTAAGGGTTAGTGATGAGATTACTAATCTTAACTTTTCTAATATCTTTGAAGGTCGACGTAAATGGAGCAGGTAACCCTTAGAGTAACAAATGTTTGAAAAATAATGGCTTTGGAGAAGTCTAGGGTAAAAATAGGTTTGATTTTAGGATTTTAAAGTTACTACTAAATTGGGTTCATTTATGAGCTTGTTTTTGTTAGTCTCATGATAAAATGTTTAGTTATTTGAGGCGTTCATAGCTGTTAGGTATTAGCGTTTCTTTAAATGAACAAATTCAACCTGGTGTTGATAACTAGACGCATTTTACAATTATGTCGCCTATTGAAATATGGTAATCATTTTAAGATGTTTTTGTGATGTAGATTAAAATATACTAAGTCCTAACTGTTAATAAATTGTACTTTTTATAGTTCTCGCCTCAGAACTGTGTGAGTCTACCCAATAACGAATGTATTTTGTAATAGGGGTGTTCAATGAAAAGTGATAATGAGTATGAAGCAGTTACTTATATATTATTTATTGTTATTTTATTTATCGACATAATTACCTTTGAGGTTTATACATTTGGTATATCGTTTTTCTAATCCTAAGATCCCTTTCTTGAAAAAATCTTGATCTTGATCGCTTAAAAAATCATGTACGGCGGCAATCACTTCCTCATCATTGTCATATTTGTGACCTCTAAGTTGTTCTTTTAACCACAGGAACAGGTAGAAATCCCTAGGCGCAAGGTCAGGTGAGTATGGAGGATGTTTCATCAATTCAAATCCAGCACCTTGGATAGCAGTCATCGCAACTCGGAACTTGTGTGTTATCTTGGTGAAACAACATAGCTTTAGCAAGTTTGCCGCGGCAGTTTTCGCGTATTTCCTGATGCAGTTTTTTATTTGCTCTGCGTATAATATGCCCTTAATAGTGCCTCCGTGATTGAGGTATTCAATCATTATCACTCCCTGGCTGTCACAGAAAAGAGCCCATAATCTTACCGGCGGATGGAATTGCCTTAAACTTCTTAGGCGTTGGAGATGACTGCCTCTTCCAAGTCATGGACTGTTGTTTCGTTTCAGGATCATAATAGTGGAGCTAAGTTTCATCCATAGTTACGAAGCGAGCCAAAAATCGGTCAGGATCTTGTTGCAACAATTCCAAATTGATTTGAGAAATGTCAGTCTTGTTTGTTTATGCTCGTCTGTAAGTATTCTAGGCACCCAGCGCGCTGATACTTTTTTCATACCCAAATATTCATGTATAATACTATGGATACTTCTATCGAAATCTTTAGTTCTTCAGCTACAAAACAAACAGTAGTACACGACGTTCTGCAATTATTTCAACTTTTTTATCATTTGTTCGGTAACTGCCGTCGTAGGGCGTCCCGAACGCGGGTCGTCTTTAATAAAAGTTCTTCCTATCTTTAACTCGGCACACCACCGCGGAACCGTAGAATACGGAGGAGGATTAACCCCTAATGTTCCTTTCAAGTCTAGATTTAATTGCTCAGTAGTATTTTTTTTCTGGCAGAGATACGTGTATTTTATTACAATTTTATACATTTTGCGTACCACGCTCCGACACGACGAAAACAAATGACTTCGATTTTTAAAATGAAAAAAATTATTTTATCAAATGTCTGGTTTTATCTGCCTGTATTTACTTTTTTGGTGTTCAAAGACATTATATGCCATTATTACTTTTTATTGAACACCCCTAGTACAAAATTCAGTACTAGTCCTCAAGTGCTTCATCATAAAAAATAAAGCAGCCCTGCAAAACGGTTTTCACTATTTAATGTACAATTGTAGGCATAAACTATTGTATGCACTGTTTATGTTTAGTCAATAAGGAGGCTGGCTTAGACGTCTCTTATGTTGTGTCTGAGTGTTATTATACAGGGTGTCCCGGGAAAACTGTACCAGCGAAGTTCTGTGGGCTAGGGACCCCAATACCTATCGATGTATGATCCGCGATTTTTGATAGTTTTCGAGTTTGATTTTTTTACAATTTTTCGGAAATTTATGAAATGAGTCACTTTTTTGGTCACTGTGGCACGAATGATTGAGAAACATGCTCCATTTTTGTTATTGTTACCTGAATACTAGGCCCACTTGATTTAGAAGCATTTAAATATACAGGGTGCCTCTGGAAGTAACCCCCCCCATCAATATTGGTCCGATTTCCAACTGTTAAAAAGTTATGATCAATTTAAGTTTTTTTCAGAAAATCCTCTAAGTCCGTACAAAAATAATTATCAAAAAAAAGTTATCAAAAGGTACCAGCTTATTTTTTTTGCCAAAAGATTAGCAGGTAATTTATCTTACTTTAAATAGGTATTTTATTGGCTAGCAGCTATACTCTTAAGTGTGTTCCGCGGAACCCTAGGGTTCCGTGATACCTCTGTCGGGGTTCCGCAAGAATTTAGAAAAAAAAAAACAAAACACCTCTCTCTGGTCGCTCCGCGGCTGCGTGGACTCCGCGGCCGCGCGGAGACAAAACGCTATAAACGTTATTTATTTATTTATTTATTTGTATTTGTATAAACATGTGTTACAATAGCTGGTACAATATCTCATAAGTTTGGTATCAACAATTTTATACTTGTACAACCCGTTCACTCTAAGTTTGCCGGTCTGTGGAATGCGCGTACCCTCCCCCACGTGACAACAAAACTTATAATGTGTCATAGTTTTACCCAAATATGTACATGTACACAATTTTTATTGTTACAATTAAATAAAAAATATTTTATATTATGTTTTGCTGACGCTACTTTTCGAACGTCATACCTATCGCCAGCGGCAAACTTAAAGCGAGCGGGTAGTATGCTTGTGAGCGCGCAGTGTCTTTGATAAAAGCCGCCTCTGAATTAGACGCTATAGGTGTCAACAAGCGACTTTCGACTCTAATTTCAAAGGATGAAGTCGATATTGTTTACAACGCAATTTTTAAATTTCTGTTTTTATTTTTGCTTTTTGTTTATCAAAGGTGCCGACTCGAGTATTTTCGAGAATATTTGAGATCGAGTCTAGGACTAAGTTTAAAAGCGGCGATCGCGCGTCGCGCGTCGTCAGTTGACGATTAGCGTTCGAAGCGATAAGTTACTACCTACTCACAAGCTCGCTAGCGAGAAACTAGTGTTCATTGTTTTACTGCCTGCTGTATTCTGTTGTCTCAGTTTTATACATTTCTTCACTGTAGGTACTAAATTTAGTCTCTTATGCGCAGTAACGATTGTGCATTATTTAAACCCCACTATCCTGACGTGTAACATTATAAATAAAGAAGAATGGAACGGTGGCTTAAAGGTGATAAACGTGTTGCAACAACATCCTCTAATGACGCTGAATGTTCAAAAGCAGTGCGCGCGGAGAATATAGCAATCACCGATCCAGAAGATGATGCCACGACGTCAAGCTCGACGGTTTCAAAGACGAAAAAAAGGAAGTATGATGAATCTTATATCAGTTTCGGATTTGTTGATTCCAACGGCTCACCTCTCTGCATGCTCTGTAGTAAACTGCTTCCTAATAGTTCCATGGCACCTGCCAAATTGCGCCGACATTTAGAAACTGTACACCCCGAGTCTAAAGACAAGAATAAAAAATTTTTTGTTCGCAAAAAAGATCAGTTATTAGAAAGTCAAAAAAACATGATGCATGTAACACAAACTATCAACGAAAAGGCCAAGGAGGCATCATATTTAGTTAGCTATCGCATTGCACAAGCAGGTGAAGCGCACACTATCGCTGAGAATTTAATAAAACCATGTGTATTAGACATAACAAAATGTATGCTCGATGAAAAATCTGCAAAGCATCTTTCTACTGTTCCGCTATCAAACGATACTGTTTCACGACGAATCCATGATCTGACAAGCTACGTCAAACAAGAACTAGTTACACGTCTACAAAATACACGATTCGCCTTGCAAATGGACGAGTCGACTGATGTCGCTGGTTTGGCTATCCTGCTGGTTATTGTGAGATATCCATATATAAGTTCTTTTGAAGAAGACATGCTTATGTGTTCACCGCTGCTTACTAACACTACCGGGGAAGAAATTTTTAATAAAATAAATATATTTTTTGAAGAAAATATTCTCAGTTGGAACAATTGCATTGACATTTGTACAGATGGGGCCAAGGCAATGACAGGTAAAACAGCAGGAGCAGTGTCACGAATGAAAAATAAAGCGCCTAATTGTAGTTCCAGTCATTGTATTCTGCATAGACAAGCACTTGCGATGAAGCAAATGCCGTTAAATCTAAAATTAGTTATGGATGAAGCGGTAAAAATAATTAATTTTATCAAATCACGACCACTACAATCCCGATTGATCTCATTATTGTGTGAAGATTATGGCAGCAAACATAAAACACTGCTGCTCCATACAGAAGTGCGATGGCTGTCTCGGGGTAAAACTTTAACAAGGCTATTTGAACTTAGAGCTACAAATGTTTCTATCAGCTGATACTTCTCTTATTTTTAAGGACCGTTTGTATGATAAAAATTGGTTGTTCCGATTGTCTTTTATGGCGGATATCTTTCGAAAACTTAACGAATTAAATTTATCGTTGCAAGGTAAACAGACAACAGTGTTTCAGGCCTATAATAAAATAACTGCTTTTAAAAGAAAATTAGATTTTTGGATCATTTGCATTGGTAAGAAAGAAATAGAAAGCTTTACGTTACTCAGTGAGTTTGTTAGCGAAAACGACTCAGAAATGTTTGAAGATGATGTGTTTGAAGAATTGGTCCAATATCTCAGTTCGATGCGCGCATCTTTTGAAAAGTATTTTCCCGAAGAACACAATACAAAAATTAAAGTGAATTCATGGACTCATAATCCTTTTTTACCCAACTTGGAAAAGCCTGAGAACATGTCAAACGAGATATATGAATCACTTTTAAAAATGTCAGCAGACACAAGTATGGAGTCACTGTTCAAAACGACGTCTCTCAATGATTTTTGGTGCAGAATCCAAGATGAATATGCAATGCTTGGCCAAATGGCTCTGGATATTCTTCTCCCGTTCCCAACTACATATTTGTGCGAAACAGGATTCTCTACCTACGCAGCCACGAAAACAAAATATCGCAATAGACTGGACGCCGAAGCTGATATGAGACTCCAACTTTCTTCCATCAAACCTAATTTCAACCAATTGATGAAAAATAAAAAACAGTTTCATACCTCCCACTAGTTAGATTTTTTCTTTTTTAATGTTTTCTATTGTCCTTGCCAAGTGGTGAAGTAAATAATAATTAGTAACTGTTACATTGTACTTTTATTATGCTGATTAATAAAGAATACACTTATAAAAACAATTGTTTTATTGTAGGGTTCCATCAAGTATTTTGCTTCCCAAAAGGGTTCCGTCATTAAAAAAGTTTGAGAACCACTGGGCTAGAGTATCCATGTCAATTTAAAACGTTAAAATATTGCATGAAAAAATCTGAATCAATAAAATTACTTCATGTTCAAGTAGACGTCGTGAAAAAAAAATGTACTACGTAAAGTTGTCGAAATATTTAAAAAGTTGCTAATTTATTACTAGTTCTTTTAAGGTATAAATCGTAGAAATATTACAATTTCTAAAGTTGTAAGTATTTGGAATAAGAAAGTCGTGTTTTTTGGAGTTTGTAATTTAACCCTGTTTATCTTTTTTTTCACAAAAATCCATTTAATGTTACTTTCCGACAAATGAAGGACGGTTACAAGCTTGATACCATAAATTTTAGTGGAAAAAATTAAAAATCACCTTTCAATGAGAAAGTTCAACGGCATCATACTTAAATTGAAATTCAATGTATCGGAAGTATAAAATTCAAGGTCTTAAGTTAGCAAATAAAACTTAATAAAGAGTACCTAAACCAAATGCATTTTTGAAAAAAAATCCATCATTAACAGATTTTAGAAATTCTTAAGTAGGATTGGTACACGGTACGAAGCCTAATATACATGAGAGTAGCATAGGTACTTGATTTCCAGCCTGAAATCGTGTACAACAACACCGCCCATTGGCTAGTGTCGTCCAATCAGCGTTCTCTTCCGGTTCGCGCCATCCCTACCACTTTACAAGCAGGCTGTGTGGGGACACAGAATTTGTTCGTTATTAGCATCGTGATTTCCGACGGAAAAGGTCGCCTAAGTAAAATTTGTGGTTTACGTAGAAAGTTTGGAGAAAAGTGCAGGTACAATTATATTCTGGGTAAGGTACAATTGTATTCCGAGTGAAAATAACTTGCGGAAAAGTGAATAAATAACGGATTTTTCACGTAAATCATGTCGAGTGCAACAAAGGTAAAGTACCTAATTCTGTATTACTACATTTACTACTTGGCAATAATTATGTTTTCTTGAAAATATTTTTGCAATTTTAAACGGTGTTACCGTTCGATATCAATGGGGAAAGAAAAGTTTTTCTTTATAACTTTAATTTTATTGTGCGAATATGCAACAAAGATTTTGTTTTAACAAGGCTGGTTTTGATATTTTATATAGATATTATTAAAATGACTAAGGGTGATTCTTTTATCCCGTCTGTTTATTCAATACGCCTACACTTTATATCTGTGTTAACTGAAGATTCTTACATTCACTTGTGTGCTTCAAGGCATGGAAAATCAACCGTCTACAGATTTCCTGGGAATGGAAATGGAGAATACGAGCAAGGAAAGGACAGAACGTAAAGAAAGGAAAAAGAAAAGAGCGAGGTCGTCTAGTTCAGATAGTTCTTCTGACAGTGCCTTATCTTCTAATTCTTCATCGGACTGTCGAGGGTAAGAACACCGTAAGCGACGCAGACGAAACCGTAAGTTTGACTATTTATTAAACGAGGTACATAACCTTAAAAACTATGTAAATAAATCTCATCAAGATGATCATTAGCGAATATGCAGATTCACACATTAACCCTAATGTTAGTGGTGATTTATATGAGCAAGCGGAGGTTCCTCAACCTGATCCACTTGCAGACGGTAGCTCGGACTTTAACATCAACATCTTTTTTTATTTTTTATTTATTTATAAGGTATACATACATATACATATATATACATTCATTTTAAATTTGAAGATAAGTAATTCTTATATGCATACCCGTCAGAGGCGTACACGGCAATTTTGGAAATAGGTACAGCATTCCTTAACAACTAACTATAATTATTTTTTTCATTTTTGTACTAATCTTACATAATAGAAATAAAAGTGTACAAATCAAAAGTAAAATAAGATCAATTGACGACACGAATGGCGTAGTGCGCTATAGCACGGTTTCTCGCCTTATTTCCGTAGTGTCCCGGGTTCGATCCCCGGTCAGGTCAATTCAGGAAATGAACTTTTCTAAATTGGCCTGGGTTTGGGTGTGCTGGGAGACGCCCCTGGCTTAATTCCTTGTCTGGTACCTCGTAACACAGGGATATTTATCCCTACTTCGAGACAATGACAAGAGGTGTGTTGTCTGGCGCATATTCATTCATTCATTCAATTAAGAGTTACAACACTTTGACTCACCCAAATGGAATAATGTACGTTGTGCAGAGAAAAGCTGTATGCTCACAGCCCTGGGTTTTTTCGAACTTGAACCTAATGATGAGGTTAGACAATACGATAGCTCTAAATTGACTATGACTATGGAAAAGGCTTTTGCAGCAGTAACCTTTGCCTTACTCAAACAAAAGGATGTTTTGCACAGACAAGTTTCGCCTCGTAAACGTACACAAAGTGCCAGATTTCCTGCAACATCAGGATTGGATGGCCAAGATAGATTTACACCAAGCATATTTTCATGTCAGCATAGCTCCAAGCCACAGAATGTTTCTCCGCCTGATCTACAACGAGAAACTGTACGACATGACAGCCTTACCGTTCGGTCTTAATTCCGCCCCGAAAACTATCGCATCCCTATCAAACTGGATAGCTCAGCAAATAAAAAAAAGAGGCATCCGCCTTCTGATCTACCTCGAAGACTACTACTGGTCAACCAAGAGAAAAGCGTACTGCGCGAACACGTCACGATTACATTCAACCTTTTGAAACATCTGGGTTGGGTAATAAACGATGAGAAATCCATATGCGAACCACAAAAAGTCCTGGAATTCCTTGGTATCATGTCAGACTCTGTGAAGGACATAAAGTATCACACAAGCTACTGCAATTATAACCAAGGAGAGGGCCAGTCTCGCAGAGTTGCAGAAAATTGTAGGGATGCTGAACTTCGCCAGTTTTCCAGTTCCAAAGGGACGATTGAATTCCGACAGAAAATTGAAACTCGACAGCCCTGGCGGAGTTAATATAGTCGCAGGCAAATCATCATCCCCGATTCACAAACCTCCTCCCTCGCATTATCTAACGACAGATGCGAGCGATCTCGGCTGGGGAGCCAAACTGGACAACGAATACCTGTCTGGCCAATGGAAAACATCATAACGGATGTTGCATTGCAATGTCAAAGAAATGGACCATTACAACATCCACTGTCCATTTTCCACATCCCAGGCATTTTCAATTCGGACGCAGATCATCTATCTTGATGGAAATTACTCGTAGCTCTGGAGTGGCATCTTCTATCAGAAGCAACGAATGTCATATTTGCAAAATGGGACACAGTCATAGATCTTTTTGCTTCCGCAACTGCACATGTCTTACAGAATTACTGCACCTTCGATCGTTTAGACACCCGAGCTGTTTGCCACGACGCGCTGGGATGGAAGTGGAATTACCCATTAGTTTGGGTATTCCCTCCGCCACATCTAATACCTAAAGTACTAGCGCACCTAAACACAGCCTAAGGCATTTATCTCTTGGTAGTACCGCGCTGGGACAAAGTATTTTGGAGGCCGGACCTCAAGCAAAGAGCAATAGCACCACCGTTCACGGTGCGCAACCTACCACAAGTATTTGTGGATACATCAACCGGCTTACCTCCCCTAGGTATCGACAAATACAGATCGAGCGAATCTAAGCGAATGGTCTGAAGATCAAAAATATAATGATTTTTGATCTTCAGACCTATGCATAATGCATAATGCATGATAAAAATAATGTGACCACGAGTATTTCAACTTTCAATTGTAAAAGTATCGTTCGATCAGCTGGTTGCAGAAACTGTGTGCCGTCGCTGACGGATTTCGCATACACCGGAAAATCATCCGTTGAAACCTCTTTGGGGATCCTCAAAGGAAGACCTTACGGAGGAGTTGCGCTGCTGACGGAACGGAAGTCAGTGTTTCCCTTAGTTTCGGTTATTGACTGTCGTAGTGATCGTATCTCATGTATCAAAATAGTGCAAGGGGAAACTTCCTTCATTATATTCTCTGTGTACGAGGGGTGATCCAAAAGTAATGATAATCCAGAATAAACACAATGAATATAATAAAAAAAAAAAAAATCTCAACATAGTCTCCTAGCAAGTCTATACATTTAGTCCATCTCTTTTCTGAACCTAAAATTCCCTTAGAAAAAAAAACTTAGACTCTCAAAAAAATTCTCAACCGCGGCCATCACGTCGCTATCATCGTCAAATTTCTTGCCTCGGAGGTGTTCCTTGAGTCGTGGAAAGAGATAGAAGTCACTGGGGGCTAGATCTGGTGAATAGGGGGGTGTTTCACCAGCTCAAAGCCCGCTTCCTGAATGGCAGCCATGGCAATTGCAGCTTTGCAACAGCACTCCAGCCCGCAGTTTGCCTCGCCTTTTCTCCTTAATAGCCTGTAATAGTGGCCCCCTTATCCAAGTAGTCCACCATGATTATTCCTTCTGCTGAGCTTGACACTTTGAATTTCTTCGGCGTCGGTTCATCGGATCGTTTCCATGTCATCGATTGTTGTGTTGTTTCAGGATCAAAATGGTGGATCCAGGTCTCGTTCATGGTCACAAAACGTGACAAAAAATTATCCTTGTCTGCCTGGAACTTTTCGAGATTTGCTCTTGACATGTCGACTCGTTTCTTCTTTTGCTCGTCGTTTAACATTTTCGGTACCCAACGCGCGGAGACCTTTCTCATATGCAATTCGTTCGCAAGGATTCTTTCAATGCTGCCATATGAGATCCCTGTGACCTCAGCTACATGCCTGATAGTCACTCTTCGATCTTCCAATACAACTTCAACTTTTTTCTTCAGTGAGGGACGTCGATGGGCGTCCTTCGCGGTGTTCGTCTTCCGTCGATGTTCTTCCCAGCTTAAACTCCATAGCCCAGCGTGCAACTGTGGAATATGGAGGAGAAGAGTTCCCTAATGTTTCCACCGAGTCGCTGTGTATGTCTTTGGTAGACATTTTTTTCAAGCAGAGGTATTTAATGACAGCTCTGATTTCGTGTTTTTACATTTTGATGTTCACTCCTTGACAGTTCGTATTCAAATGAATGTAGCTCTCGGGAATCGTGGCCTATTTATATGATTTTTTTTCCTGACTTGCTCAGTTACCCACTAGGGTAACTGAGCAAGTGACTGATATTTTTTTTGTATTTTTGTGTGCACTAGCAATAACTGATTATCATTACTTTTGGATCACCCCTTGTATATGCCCACGGACTGTGCCGATAACTTAGTAGTGTATTCAGAGTGTTCATGTGAAGTAATATCAATAATTAAAAGTAGTGGTGCGGAAAATGTGTTTGTGCTCGGGGACTACAACGCCCATCCAGGAACCAAGTTTTTCAGTGAGTTGCTTACTGTATGTTGCGACCAATCATGGCACTGTGTAGATTATTTGTTGTTGGATAAAATGTATCATGATTTAATCTGTATTCTTGGGGACGGTGCCGAAAAATGTAATGAAAACAAAAGTAAACAATATATAAGATCGTTAAGATCGGTCAAACTGAAACGCCCACCAGCCCCTTGGATTACTGCTATGGTGAGAATGGCCATGAGTAAAAGAGATCGCGCCTTTCGTACATTTAAACGTAATCGGTCTGACGACAGTTGGCTCTTGTACAAAAAGGCAAGAAATCGCTGCAATCAGATGGTGAGAGCTGCGAGGAGGCGTCACTTTGTCCAGTCATCGCCCGCCAATACCTGGAAATTCCTCAATACACTTGGGTTCGGTAAATGCGCTAGCCCTGTTGAAAACTGTCCTCTTCCTCTTAACGATTTGAACGTCCACTTCTCCGATACCCCCAGAATGGATGATAACGTGAAAAACATAACTAAATGGATATATCACAAATTCCGTTTTCCCCTACTGAGTGCTAAGTGCGAGTTGCAGTGAGAGAAGTGAATGACTTCACCATCGCGTTTTGCGAGCACGTAAATGTCAAATAGTATGGAATCGAGTCGGCGAATTCGGGCAACATTCAGGCCGCTAGATGGCGCTCACTCAATGCTATACATATACGCGTTTTTTTTCTCGCAAACGCGATGGTGAAGTTATTCACTTCTCTCACTGCAACTCGCACTCGGCACTCTGAATCGTTTGAATTCACTCCGGTCACCAATGATGAAATCC
Source organism: Udea olivalis (assembly GCA_947369235.1). Taxonomy (NCBI): domain Eukaryota; kingdom Metazoa; phylum Arthropoda; class Insecta; order Lepidoptera; family Crambidae; genus Udea; species Udea olivalis. The sequence goes on from OX376342.1 coordinate 7,411,080, forward strand.
TAACAATATTCACTTCTATTAAATCCAATGCCTCTGGCTGTGATCAGATCAGCCGTAGTATGCTGACTCCAACTTAACTATATAATCCCTTTAATCACTCACATTGTTAACTTCTCGCTGGGGACTGGTACTTTTCCATTAATTTGGCGTAAAGCTTTTGTTCGCCCCCTTCCCAAAGTGGCTAACCCCAGCCTTCCAAGTCACTTTCGCCCCATATCTATTCTCCCCCTTTATCTCCAAGATTCTCGAAGCCGTTGTGCATGGGCAGTTTTCCAAATTCATACTTAATAATAATTTAATCAGTAATCTCCAATCGGGTTTCAGGCCAGGCCACAGTACTACTACTGCTCTTCTTAAAGTTACGGAGGATTTCAGAGCCGGATTCGAGGAATCAAAACTCACTGTTCTCGTCCTGATAGACTTCTCTAATGCTTTCAATGCCGTGAATCATGATATTCTGCTTTCGATTCTCTCCCACCTGCGTGTTTCTCCACCGGCCTTGAAGTGGTTTGCTTCGTATCTTCGTGACAGGCAACAGGTTGTCCGTGTTAAACAAGCATTTTCCGACTGGTGTGTCCTTAACTCTGGAGTCCCACAAGGAGGTATGCTCTCTCCGTTACTTTTCTCCGTCTTTATTAATTTTGTTACGGTCCATCTGCGCTGCTCGTACCACCTTAATGCTGACGACCTGCAGCTCTATGAACGATGTGGTGCTGATCAATTTGAGAAGACCGTTTATGCTCTGAACGAGGATTTAAACCGCTTGTATGACTGGGCCAACAATTTTAGAATAGCAGTAAACCCCTCAAAATGCCAAGCCATTATTATAGGTACTCCGCATCTCCTGGCAAAGGTTAATAATGGTGCTAATGCCTTGCTTAAATTTAATGGAGCTGTGATTCCCTTTTCTGGAAATGTTAAAAACTTAGGCCTATTTATAGATAGTACATTGAGCTGGGACAAACATATAACCGAAACTAGCAGAAAGGTGTCAGCTACCCTTCGAGCTCTCTACCGTCTCAAAAAATTTCTCCCTTCTGGCACTAAGGTACTTTTGGTTCAGGCGCTGGTGTTGCCCATTATTGATTACGCGGATGTCTGTTGCATGTACGGTGGGGCGGTGCGAACCCAACTTTTAATTGGCATCGGTCCACATATGTCAGAGTGAATGAGCTCTAATCGACTAGTGGCACGCTTGGTTTCACTAGAGGGATAAGCTTTTGAGACTTGCTTGCCCTTCAAGCAAGCCACGCACCCAGAGAGCTCGTGTTCTTCATCCTGAAACATAAGAGCTTTCTTTTGTCGCAACGTGCACATACCTCCATAACTCATGTGTCCCAGCCGTTTGTGCCAGAGCTCTGCTGACACTAACATTGCACTCTGTTTCTCCTGAACTCCATTCTTCAGGAGACCTGAAGAGCACCCAATTGGCTGCGAAGTATTACCTGCAGGTGTGATGCTATCCAGCTTGTAAACACTATTGATATCAGCTGCATGACCATATACCATACCTGTGACCTTACAGTCCCTATCTTTATAAAAGTGACGCCCTTTCTTGTCAAAAACAAGTACATAACCAGATTTAATTAGCCTACTAACGGAAAGTAAATTGGCAGCTAATTTAGGAACGAGCATAGCTTCTATTTCTATATTAGAACAAGGAATAATAAATTTACCTGATCCCTCACTATCCAGGTACGTATTATTAGCAATACAAACATGACTCTTCTTATTATTAAAATTATGAAACATATTCTTATTATTTATCATATGACTGCTACACCCACTGTCAACTATGAAGTCAGTCTGTGTCACTGAATAGGCACAATCAGTCGCAATTGTAGCTTTCTCAGTCTTCTCCTTCTTCTGCTTAATAAGCTTAAAGCATCTGTTATGAACATGTCCAATTTTTCCACAGAAATTGCAAATTACTTTCTTTTTGGCAAAATAGGCATTATCTGTTAAAGATGTATGTTCATTGCCGTTCTTCCGCATTTCTTCTTGAAGTAGGCGTGTTCTAACAAGCTCGCTCGAAAGAGATGTAGTACTGATACATGCAGTTTCCAAATTGCTGACCAAAACATCGTATTCGCTTGGAAGACCTGATAGTAAAATCTCCGCTACCTCGACGTCTTCGATGCTCCGTCCTATATCCGCTAACTGTGACACTGGGGTCATAACAGCATTGATGTATTCTTGTATGTTAGAATAATTTTTGTATTATCTTTTGTGTCTAGGGATCAAGCATTTTTATGCGGATTTCTTGAGATTGAGATGTGGCTTTGTAATAAATTTATGATTTTATAAATTTATATGGATCCTTTTTGGTGCATTTCATAATTTGAAACAGGAACTGTCAATCAAATTCGAGTAAAAGATGAAAATCAGCAGTCAATATTTTCCCTATAAAAACATACAACGCATTGAAGTGCTACTGTTTCCCTACTACTGATTAAAACCAACGTTATTATGGAGCAGCGACGTCATTTAAGCAGGGAAGAAATGCTCAGAGCCGTGGGAATGATAGAAGCTGGTTCCCGGCAACGTACTGTGGCTTTAGCTCTGAATACAAGTCAGAGTGTTATCAGTCTACTTTGGACACGTTACCGAAGCACTGGTACCGTGGCTGAGCGCCATGGAGGACGGTATCGCTGCACCACACGGAGACAAGACCGATACATTCAAATCACAACTCGAAGAGCTCCAACAATAACCGCCATGATGTTAGCCGTGAGGCTTCATCACTCTTCAGGGAACTTAATTAGCGACCAAACAGTCAGAAACCGCTTGCATGAAGTGAACCTTCATTCCCGAAGACCGCTAAGGGTACCACCTATAGCAATGCACAATCGTAGGATTCGATATCAATGGGCTCTTGAACACAGAAATTGGGCAGAAGAACAATGGCGTTTCGTGTGCTTTTCTGATGAGTCTCGTTTCGGTATGAGACCGGATACAAGACGTATACGACACTGGAGAACCCCTGGACGCCAACAGCGATTAAAATCCTGCCAGGAAGTCCATCCTTATAGTGGTGGAACCATCATGGTATGGGCGGGTATTTGGATCGGCGGAAGAACTGAGTTGATTTGGATCAGAGGCAACCTCAACGCTCAAATTTATGCTGAGACGATTGTATCAGACGTCATCGTTCCTCTACAAGTGCAAATCGGTTATTTCAGTTAATGCATGATAATGCACGACCGCACACCGCAAGAGTTGTAAGACAGACTCTCGCCGCAGCTAACATCAATGTCCTGCCCTGGCCTGCTCAGTCGCCAGACTTGAACCCGATTGAGCATGCATGGGATATGCTACAGAGAAGAGCTCTGCCGAATATGGAGGGTATCCAGTCGCAAGAAGACCTTTTTTTGTTGTTGCAACGAACATGGGCGGCCATTCCACAGCGTGATTTGGATGAACTCATTTTGAGTATGCCAAACCGATGTTCTTGTGTTGTTAGTGTTCGCGGTAGAAACACGGATTATTAATTGTTTAAGTTACCCAATAACATTTTAAAGAAAACTGTTATTTCAGTCTTTTTTTCGAACTTTAATGTTAGTGGTTCAAATGTCAAAAATCCCTTTATTAGGAAAATAGCAAATTTCTTTATTAATGCAAAGGTGACTTGGTTTATCGTTACTGTAGACAAACGAAAACACTTTATTGATGAATCCTTAAAGAAAATTTTAATTAATATCAATCAGGAGAAAAGTTATTGCAAAAATATATGTTGATCCCTAGACACTTTTGATGTGTGTACTTAAAATACTCGTACATAGTACTACTAACTTGCAAACGTTATCTGAGTTTTACTTATTTTTCAACATCATTTGGTAACTTAAAAAACGTATAACCACAATTTCGTGTGGTGTTCTTACAGCCAAGTACACTGCAACAGAAATATCTGCGCGAAACCATTTTTGACCATTGAACATTATTGTAAGTATCTGACGACGTACAAATAATATCTCAATGTTTTTGACAGTCCGACTGACCGCGACGCTGAAACTCCCTGACTTCGCCTGTAAACTCACGTCTCTGTGTGCGTGTGTCAAAAATGGCCTGTTGTTCTAAGCGGGCTATCTGTCAGAGCGCCGCGCATTGTTTATTTTGTGGTGTTAGCGCCGAGAAGCAGAGGCCACGTGTACGTGACGAAAGTTGAGATGCTACTAATATAGTAATCTGTGGTTGAGATGGCGGAGTTGGTGACGTCACTCAATCTGTCAAAAGCGCCGGGACGCTTTTAGGCGCGCTCATAGCACTTTCGACGTAAATCGGACCGCAGCTAGAGGCTCCCAGCTTATCCAGACCCCAGCCAATTGTTAATAGTTCAGTTTTCTAAACAACCATAGGCATTTTCGGTAGGTGGTGTAGAAGACCCTATCTTAAAAAAAATGATTTTTCTACTTACTAACTTTAATTTTGAGGGTTTCTTACAAATTCAGTGGGTATAACATTCTAAATTTTTGCATGAAAACCTTTTAGAAAGAACATTCATTACTTCATCTGTTCTCTTTGCAATTTGATTTTGGACACTGTCACAATAAACTAATGTATCAAATCAAATAATGTAATGTGTTCACAATCGAATTATTAAATTACCTTGAATTAGTGTTCAAAAAGAAACCCCCCTCCGCTGACTTCGTGCTCGCGGCCAAATTCCAATAATATGAAAGCATTTTTTTTTCTTTCTGTGGGGTACAATTTCTGAACTATTTTCTGAAGTATACCCGTAGCTGTATCTTTATCAGGTTTCTCAGATCGTAGATAAGTTGAGCGAAACCTCTTCCTTGCATAGGTACTCACTGAACTTCATAAATAAGAACACTATTTTTCCTTTGTGTGATGGAATGAAAATGCTATTCCTGTCGCATAGCATAAAAGTAATGTCTCTGACTTTTGTTTTGGTAGGACTATGACAAAAACTGAGATTAAATTAATTAAGTGTTAATTTTTAATGCATAGAAATAATATTTACAATGATGTTCATGACATCTAGATCAAAGAAAAAACTATAGATAGGTAGGAGGTACACAAGATAATACATTAAAAAAAGGAATGCATTTATGGATTGGTAGGTACCCAATAAAATAACTATTTAACTAGATAATCTAACGAAATGGTGCTTTTAGCACACACACAAATGAAGAAAGTTATCAGGATAACTCATATGTTCAGAGAGCCATTGCAGTGGTGTATCAACAGGTAGTGTTATTCCATGTGTCCTTAACTTAACTGTAACAAAATATATCAATTTAAAGTTTTCCTTATTGCATTATCAATAATGTAAAACTGACTTTAGATGAACTTCAGGTTAAGTAATATCTAGAATAAGATAATTTTAAGATGGTGAAAAGGATTAGCCAAAAAAAAGTGATATTAATCTGATGACTAACTTATTCTTTACCTTCAGTTTTATCAGGGTATAGCTCTGAAATCATCTGCTGGAGTACTTTTCTGCTTCCATCAACATTTTTAGGGCTGACTAGACGTTGAAAACAAGATCCATCATCAGAATATATTTTAATGGGAATATGTTTAAAACCCTCATTATCTCCATGTGACTCCATCAATCTTCTATTTATTGCCCAGAACTGGTCAAATTTATCTGAAAGTAGCAAATTTATGATTATTTACCTACTGCAGCTGAAGTTACAGCATACTTTAAAAAAATATTTACCGTTTTGTAGACCAAGCCATAGTTGACTATGGTCCTTCTTTTGCATAGTAGACATAACTTGTCCGCGGTGCTTCAACACATCTGCCTCTTTAACTGTAGACATGTAGTGGGCTTCCACTACATCTCTGCAACATACAAAGCATGGTCAGGGACTGTTTTACCACTAAACTGAATATATCCAGACTATTGTCACAGAATAAAATAAATAACTATTGTTCTCAAACCTAAACTGCTAAACCAATCTTCAATCCTAGAGAAGGACTTGATGGTGTTGTGAAAATTAAACTTAAAAGGGGATATGGTTTATATTATTAGAATATTAATGCTTTAGGTTGGAAATAGTGATCCAGTATTTTTGGAAATAATAAGTAATATTAATAATCATTTTTCTAATAACCATCATTTCGGATTTGAAGCAGCAGCTTAAAATTGACATTTTGTAGATGTAGTTTAATTATTCCTTTATATTTCTATTTATTTATAACAAAATTGCATCATAATGTATAAAATTAAAAGTATTCAAGATGGATATGGACTAGGTACCCAAAATAATAATTTTATGCAGAAGTAAGAGGCCTGGTACCTGGAAAAAATAGTGCTCAATGAACCTCTGAAAGGCCCGTTTGAAAGTGTAATAGATGGGTATTTTACTTGTTAGGGCAATGAAGAAGAATGTCCTCAGGAAATTTTGTGAAATGCACTGTCAATGTCCATGGCAGCTGTGGATCATTGCCACAGTATAAGTCGTACAGGAAACCAATCGGATAGTGCCATTTCATGGGTTGTCCATTGTAGTCTAACCACATTTCATTGTCGGCATTTTCTTGCGATATATACCGCAAAAAGTGTCTTTTCATCTAAAATGCATGCGTAAACACATTATTAAGTTGAAACTTCGTATCGTTATTACGCAAGCGTTATTTATTGTTTTCCCGTTTATTTACCTTATCTGTTACTAATGGGAAGTAACTGAGCCTTGGTACCATTACATAGAAGGGGTCTGGCTGTTGAATTTCCATTATTTCTTCCTGGGCCAATTGAAAGCAAATAGGTAACTTGCCATCCCATATTTCTCGTAAAACTTCCCTGTCGTTGGCCATAACACAAGTTAATAGAGAAGGTAATTGAAGGTATTCCAATAGTAAGGATTCAAAACGTGCTGCTTGTTATTTGATTTAGTCTGCAACAATCACAATTCATTTATTTTTTTAGACAGAAAATTGGAAAACAGCTGATCAACTGATCAGTGTAACAGTGAAGGAAACGACGAGTAAAAACATTGACTTTTGATTACAATTTTCTACCACAGAATAATTTATTAGCAAGTTAATTTCTACTGCAAACTTTTTGACACTGACATTTTTTTTAATTCATTGTGGCATTGGCGACTGGGCCAATCGCCAATGATATTTTATCTCATTTGGCATTTAAACCATGCATCGTCGGGGGATGTTACCATAACATAGCCCTTGTCCAGATTGGTTGTCCAAATGTTTTGTGGACACTTTTGAAAAGATTTTGGCGAGTGTATAGTTCACGTCAAGCTTCTAGTCCACTCTGAAGTTGTTTCGGGCGTCCGCAAAACCTTTTTTCATAGGAAAAAATCGGAATGCGGGGCTCGGAACAATTTTGGCTCAGCTCCTTTAAATCAAATCGATTGCTATTGCAGGTCGGTCACGTTTTGACAGATTGTCAGTTGTCAGCCAATCACGATGCAGTATTCAACGTCAAATAGCAATATAATCGCTATCAAAATCACGACTTTTTAACGAAGAAGTGAATAAATAGCCCAGCCAAGTGGACTAGACGCGTCAAACTTCTATTTATAGTTAGAAATTGACGCGAGAATACACAGACATGTCCATCAACTTCAATCTTTATGCAATCTATCCAGAGCCGTAAAGCAAAACAAATAGATTGACATTTCTGATTTTACCCTGTGTTTTGACCATTTCACCCTTTTTCAGTGATGTGCCGAGTCGCTATTTTGGTGGATCGAGTTGACTCGAGTCTGTTTATACGGTATTCGAATCATGACTCGATTTCGCGATTAAAGCTCAGAACTCGAGTTCTATGCCTGGTATTCGAATGTTGACTTGAGTCCTGAACTCGAGTCTAGAAATTTGAGTCTGGAACTCGAGTCTAGAAATTAGAGTTCAGAACTCGAGTCCGTTACTGTTTTTAGAATGAAAGGAACAATTGAAAAAAAGTAAACTTCGCACATCATGTCATGTAGGTTTAGCATATTAATGACACAACGATAATAAATCAAACATTTTTAATGAAAATACATAATTTTAAACTTTACAACAAAACCAAAACATAATGAGGAGGTAGGAGCGAGGAACCAAAAATGAGATCAAGTTCTATTTGTTTTATTACACAACAAAAAGAGGTCTTCTGGAAGCTATTGAGAACTTCAGATATTTGTGTTATTCGTTTTTTACCAACTCTGCAAGTCATTTTACATTAAGATATATAGATAATTAAGTTATTAATTTAGGACAAAAATCACATCTAGACGAATCAAATAAGTTACAGAAAGTTTTTGAATCGAAACAAAATAAAATGTTGGCCTTCTAAAAGCTCTCTCAGAAGTCTTATAAAATTCAAGGTTCCTCCATAAGACAGCTTTAAAGATGCCTATTTATCTAAACTCTTGATACCTTGATAAATATGGTATAATTAACAAATTAGTTGTATTTTTAAAGTCTTTAAATACAGAATCATAGTTTTTACACTTTATTTTATCGCCGTCCACTTTTTCAAAACATTTCCAAACACCCGAGGCTTTTTTCGGCGCCATTTCGTAAAAAAGTTTTTTACAGTAAAATCGCTTTACTATTATTACTAATAAAGAAACACTACTAAAAAAACTATAAACACTTATAGTAACAGCTTACTGAAACAAAACAAAGAAATCAAAACAGAAAGTTGCAGGTTCAAACTTGTCTCTTGTACTATTAGGCGTCACTTCATTGCATCTAAGTAAACATAGATCGCGTACAAGCGAGTCAACCTAACTCGAATACTATACTCGAGTCAGTTGGACTCGCATAATAGAATCGAGTCAGCGAGTACAAAATAGATTAGATCTGGCGTACTCGAATCTAAAAAAAATGGTATTCGAGTGGTCGAGTTCAAAGCAGGAATCGAGTCAGACTCGAGTCAAGCCGTACTAGGGACATCGCTATTTTCTGTTAATCTGTGGACCACTGTTTTGACGTAAATAAACACGTGCGATTTTATTTCGTTCTTTACATTTTTGGGTATCTATTGTTAATAGTAATATTTTCTTAATTTGTACTTTCCGAGCGCTGTTTCAATAGCTCAATCATTACTTACATTTCAAACTATATAAAACCCAACGAATATAAGTCATGGGTAAGAAAAGAAAACTCGCTGGAAAAGATGATGACTTCGAATTTGATCCAGTTCCGAAACATCTAGTGACCGCTCACATAAAAAAGCAAGAGAAACGACTTATAGTTATATTAGTGAACGCTCAACTTGAAACTGTGAAGGTGCTTCTTCCAGAAGAAAAAATTGATTTTAGTGTATTTTCTAACAAGTATTAGCTTATGCATACCTTTTTGAAATAATTTCAGACTGGCAGCAGCTTTGAACTGTTAAATTGTGATGACCATGCTAATATTCTTCGCAAAAACAATCGTGATCCGGGTTCCTGTAGGCCCGACATCACTCATCAGTCCTTACTTATGCTTATGGACTCTCCTCTAAATCGAGCAGGACTTCTTCAAGTTTACATTCACACAGAAAAAAATGTGCTCATTGAAATTAACCCACAGACAAGAATACCTAGAACATTCAAGAGATTTGCTGGTCTTATGGGTAAGTATACAAACAGTGAAAGCAGAGAGAGCCAAATAAAACAGGCTAGTTTTCCTGTTAATCAGTTTTTAGTTTTATTCCTTTGTTTGAATTATAGTTCGTATGTGGCGAGATAGATGTCGCTACAATGTAAGAAAAAAATGCTTTAATTTTTTATAAATGTAAAATGTCTCATTATATTTTTCAGTTCAGCTGCTTCACAAGTTTGCTATAAGAGCATCAGATGGACCCATGAAATTATTAAAAGTAATAAAAAACCCAGTCACATCGCATCTTCCAGTGGGAGTAAAGAAAATTACCATGTCTTTTAGTTCTAAAGTGGTTCAAAACTGCAGAGAATTGGTTCCTAAAGATGAGCCAATAGTATTCATTGTTGGGGCTATGGCCCATGGCAAGGTAGAAGTAGACTACTCGGAAGATGTTATATCAATAAGTAACTATCCACTATCTGGGGCATTAACTTGTGCTAAGTTATGCTCAGCATTTGAAGAAGTATGGGGTATAGTGTAAGTAAGAAAAATAAAATAAAGTAAATCTAGACTTGTTTTTTTCTCATTTTAACTATTCATATTAGCTAAATTCTCATCCTGAAAACAAAAAACCTAAAAAACAGTATTGTCAAATTATTAAGTTAATCTGAGCCAATTATCCTAACTTATTGCTCTATCAATGATTTAAACAAAGTATGTAGCTGGTGCATAAATATTATCTTCTTTCATGAATTGAATCACACAGAAAATTAAACTGCTATCTTAGACATCATTAGACCAGTTCACTTTACCCTGTTGCTTATACAATTTGGTCCTTCGAGCCAGATCGAGCCCTTAGCCAATAAAAAGGCATATGCTTACTAGGGAGTTATGTATCCTACCTAACCTTTTATTATCTCCGCTGTGAATTTGAGTGTCTGTTGAATTTGTGTAGATAATAATTGTGATTTGTTTTCTTTTGTTCAAGTAACTGATCTGAATACAACTAACGGACTGTACTGTACGAATAATTTACTAATTGTAGGTAGGAACCTTACTATATATAGTAATAGCTTTGGAATAAACATATTTCACGTTATTACAAAGTTTCCTTGATTTCTCCAGTAAAATGGCTAAGCGATAAAGTGCCTATAAAGTGAGAACGGATTTTACTTTTTAACAATTGGAATGGTAAAGCCTTGATCAGTGCAACTTGCTTTATATGCCGAAGCTTTGCCCAGTGATCCAGTCACACATTTTCGATGAAATAGTTTTTATTAAACGACAGCACCTGCGAATTTCGAAAAATCTACTAAGTTGTGTTTTTAGGAGTAATAGATAGATGTCACTAAAGATATGAGATGAGTGGGTATTGGTCTCTAAGGTTAAAGTTTTTATGATTGTTATACAGATAGCGCTAGGAGTAACCAATTGTGTGAATACTACGAGTTACCTTTACAATCACTTCATGATTCGTGATGATGACCTTTGTGATGACCTGCTTAAAATAGGTAGCAACCTAAACGTTTTTTACACGTTTACCCGTAGGTAGTTTATCTGAATAGATTCCTTGTTTGTAAAATTGTGAACCTGTGAAAACCGTTATTTTCCTTTTTTACCCGTAGGTAGGTAGTAATCTGAAAGAGATTGCTAATATTGCGAGTACTTTCTAACAGGGCTTGGAACCGTTTTATTTTTCAAACCGGTTTCGTCCAAATTGCCTAAGATTTTGTTTCCGTTCGAACGGGAACGCAATAAAAACGATTTACAAGTGAACGTAATGTAAATCGTTCTCGTTCAATATAACGGTTTTAACCATTTTTAACGACACGATTGGCGTAGTGCTCTATAACACGGTTTCTCGCCTTGAATTCCGTAGTGTCCCGGGTTCGATCACCGGTCAGGTCAATTCAGGAAACGATCTCTTCTGAATTGGCTTGGGTCTGGGTGTGCTGGCAGACGCACCTGGCTTAATTCCTTGTCTGGTATCTCGTAACACAGGGATACTTATCCCTACCTCGAGACCATGACAAAAGGTGTGTTGTCTGGCGCATATTTATCTTTAACCGGTTTTTTGTATTGAATAGGATCAATACGAAACCAGGAATAATAATTCACAGCCACGCATTTAAGTCACGGGTCGTGTCGTTAAAGTTCGAACTAAAGAACATTGATGCAAAAATAAGGTTTTTTTTTGTCTGCAACGTTTATATTTTGCCATCAACTTGTATCACCAATAGATCTATCACCATGAAATATTTTCATTCTCAGATAAATAAAAAGTGTCGCCATGTATGAATTTTCGCTGTCACGCGACGAGCCTGTACCTCGTGGAATAAACCGGTTTTTTCCGTTCTCACAAAATGTTCCCATTTCGAACCGTTCGGAACGTTATTTTTTAAACCGGTTCCAAGCCCTGCTTTCTAACCACTACCTAAACTATTTTCGCCTAGGGCTAAGGCCTTAATAAAATTCCTTATATCTTGTTAATTTAATTCCCTAAACTGAGCGTAGCGAGCAATTTCGTATTATGATTTTTAATTTCCAGCCAGTCAGCGATTACCTGGCTGGCACTAACGCATCTTCTAGGCTGGATATTTACTGTGAAAAGTCATGTTTCATGTGTAAAATTGAACCACTGATTCAAAAGTAATGCAACGGGCATTACTTTTTTCTCATTGATAATTCATTTTTGAATCAATTTCAAACAAATTATAGCTGAAAGTCAGCCTCGGCACGTAAGGTTAAAACCCCAAAATGAGCTGTTTAATTTTACGAAAAAGTCTAATCGGGCGCGCTGGTGAGCAAAAAGTGTATTGCCGGAATTGGTATTTTATTTCGCACATTTACCTGCTTCATCATTTGCTAACTCGTTTACCAATAAACAATGAAATGAGGAGTCAAAAACAAAAAAATTAAAAGGTGACATCGTAACATATCCCACATTATTTTTTTTACAGAAATTTAAATAAAACTTGCCGTTTAGTGTCTTCCTAAATTTTTGCTTTAAAATAATAAATGTATGGTGAAAAAGCCATTTTGCCATTATAATGACTAGGAAAGAGATGTTAAATAAAGATTCTCAATTAGAAATATATGGTAATGATGAATGAAGTGATTAACCAGAAAATTCGTAGTAAAAACAAAATGAAAAAACGTAACTTAAAATAGCCTACCTACCTATTCGTAATAAAAACAAAATGAAAAAACGTAACGTAAAATAGCCTACCTACTTTTAAAGTCCCTATAAGCTAAATACTTAATGGTTGTTTGACTTATTTTTAAAATACCAAAAGCTTAAAATGTCAAATGGATATATTACTGATGTTTTTTAACCGAATTTCACAAGACCTATGGACGAAAGACCGAAAATTAAAAGGTCGAATGGTTGTTTGGCCGTTCGTTTCAAAACCACGAAAATAAACTATTATACTTACTTATATCTAAAATTGAAATACCGATTGAACTAAATACTTACCTAATGTTTAAAATGTTTATAGTTACATCACAAAAGTGTCCAACATTTTAAATACCAAATGGTCAAAATACATAAAAAGCTGATGCATAGCTCGTAACTTCCGGATATAGTCTTACTGATAAAACTTACCGGTTTGCTGAAAATCGCATAAAACCCATTTTTTTCTAGTACGTCTGCCACTTCAAATTTACATTATCGTTCGCGTAAAAAAAGGTATTGACAGGGATTTGACATTGTCATGTTAGGTATGTCATGTGTCATCCCAATACAATTACGCGAACGATAATGTTTTAACGAAATTCAAAGTGACCACTCGTGGTAGACGTACAGCCCCCCGATTCAGAAAGAAGTTATCGACCGATTCCGTAAATTTGTTTCAATTATAGTAAATGATCCGCTAAGCGGTAGCAATCAATATTTTGATATGTTAAAGCCAAAGGCCCTAAGTTTTCATAAACCAAGTTAGATAAAACCTACCCTACTTAAAAAAAATATTTAAATAAAAGAAAATGACGAAATCGGTCGATAACTTTGTTCTGAATCGGGTGCGTGTTGAATCGATGAGGACTTTTTACGTTTCATTTATGATAGTGTTTTGAACAATCCTACCAATTTTGAGCTGGGTGCGAATTATTGGAACCTCGGATGTCGAAATTGACTGGATTATGTAAGAATTGAAAGACTGCGGAGAAAATTGGAGTAGAAGAAAGAAAAAAACAACTGAAAATCATGACATGACACCTTTTGTCACATACCCATGGACATGTCACCTTTAGATTTAACGGTGGAACTTTATTTAACAGGCAGAGGAATGCTCGAATGATGACAGAAAGGGCAAGCAAGTGCAGAAATTGAAGAGGATTGAAAAGTATTTTTACTTCTACATAAATTTCATATGAATAACATACTCGTACCTATAAATAACATACTATACTCAATAACGAGTAATAAAAAACCATTTTACTATTTAGGGACATGTATAATACACACATCAAAAGTGTCTAGGGATCAAGCATTTTTATGCGGATTTCTTGAGATTGAGATGTGGCTTTGTAATAAATTTATGATTTTATAAATTTATATGGATCCTTTTTGGTGCATTTCATAATTTGAAACAGGAACTGTCAATCAAATTCGAGTAAAAGATGAAAATCAGCTGTCAATATTTTCCCTATAAAAACATACAACGCATTGAAGACATTATTAGTGCTACTGTTTCCCTACTACTGATTAAAACCAACGTTATTATGGAGCGGCGACGTCATTTAAGCAGGGAAGAAATGCTCAGAGCCGTGGGAATGATAGAAGCTGGTTCCCGGCAACGTACTGTGGCTTTAGCTCTGAATACAAGTCAGAGTGTTATCAGTCGACTTTGGACACGTTACCGAAGCACTGGCACCGTGGCTGAGCGCCATGGAGAGCGGTATCGCTGCACCACACGGAGACAAGACCGATACATTCAAATCACAACTCGAAGAGCTCCAACAATAACCGCCATGATGTTAGCCGTGAGGCTTCATCACTCTTCAGGGAACTTAATTAGCGACCAAACAGTCAGAAACCGCTTGCATGAAGTGAACCTTCATTCCCGAAGACCGCTAAGGGTACCACCTATAGCAATGCACAATCGTAGGATTCGATATCAATGGGCTCTTGAACACAGAAATTGGGCAGAAGAACAATGGCGTTTCGTGTGCTTTTCTGATGAGTCTCGTTTTGGTATGAGACCGGATACAAGACGTATACGACACTGGAGAACCCCTGGACGCCAACAGCGATTAAAATCCTGCCAGGAAGTCCATCCTTATAGTGGTGGAACCATCATGGTATGGGCGGGTATTTGGATCGGCGGAAGAACTGAGTTGATTTGGATCAGAGGCAACCTCAACGCTCAAATTTATGCTGAGACAATTGTATCAGACGTCATCGTTCCTCTACAAGTGCAAATCGGTCCCTTATTTCAGTTAATGCGTGATAATGCACGACCGCACACCGCAAGAGTTGTAAGACAGACTCTCGCCGCAGCTAACATCAATGTCCTGCCCTGGCCTGCTCAGTCGCCAGACTTGAACCCGATTGAGCATGCATGGGATATGCTACAGAGAAGAGCTCTGCCGAATATGGAGGGTATCCAGTCGCAAGAAGACCTTTTTTTGTTGTTGCAACGAACATGGGCGGCCATTCCACAGCGTGATTTGGATGAACTCATTTTGAGTATGCCAAACCGATGTTCTTGTGTTGTTAGTGTTCGCGGTAGAAACACGGATTATTAATTGTTTATGTTACCCAATAAAATTATAAAGAAAACTGTTATTTCAGTCTTTTGTTCGAACTTTAATGTTAGTGGTTCAAATGTCAAAAATCCCTTTAATAGGAAAATGGCAAATTTCTTTATTATTGCAAAGGTGACTTGGTTTATCGTTACTGTAGAGCAGGGGTTCCCAACCTTTTTTTGTCTGCTGCCCACTTTAAGAATAGAATATTTTTTAACGCCCCCCTTTTTAAACATACTTAAAAACCGCTAAGTACTTATAACTGATTATTGAAACGCAAATTTATAGTATTCGGACAGAGTATCTTTTATTGAAAATAAAACAAACAATCAATTCTTATATAAAAACTAATGTGAAGGTTGAATCTGATGCTGTTCAATAAGTTTGTTGATATCAGGTTCCAATTTACTCAAAAACAGCCGCAAGTCGCCACGTTCGGTAACACGCAAACGATTTCTCTTTTTAGTAATCAGCGTTGCCACAGCACTAAATCCACGTTCACACAAATATGACGATGGGAATGCTATCAAAAATCGTTGAACAATTGACTACAATCCAGGGTACAATTGCGGGATCGGTTTTTGTAGCCAAAATTCTTGATATCCATTTTTGAACTTGATTTTTATTTCTTCGTTTGTTGTCAATTCTATGTTCTTCTTCCAGCTGAGGTGACATTGCTGTGTTGACATTTGAAAACGGATCCAACACCCAGTCTGGTATTTCCAAGTTTTAAATGTCCTGGTATCGTTCGGTGAAGTCAATGTGGAGGTTTTCCAAATGTTGGCAGTAGACAAACAAGTCGTCGTTACTGCAGTATACTGATAAATTCGGAATATTGTGAAACTCACGTCTGCCCATATTCTTTTTGTGCAGAAGCAGTTTGGCTGCGAAAGCAGCAACGACATTTTTTGTTTTAATTAAATTTAGTTCATCGCCTTGCGGTTGGAGGTTCATGTCGTTGAACATTTTATACAGGTCTGTCATGTAAGCTATATCATTCTTTGATGTTATGAGCTTGTTGCGCAGTTCTGTATCTTTAGTTTCCAAGAACTCTATCATAGAGTCAAACAGGTTGTAAAATCGAATCAGACAATTGCCTCTTGACAGCCAACGAACTTCAGTATGAAGCAACAAACGGTTGAAATCTTCGTCATTAGTAACACAAAGCTGATGAAATAATCTATCATTCTAAGAGCTGCTACGGATTTTATTGACTGCTTTGATGACATATTGCAGTGATTGAAATAGTCGTTCACTTAAGTTTCTAGCAACCAAATGTTGTCTATGAATAACGCAATGTATAGCAAGGACATCTGGAATTTTATTCTTTAAGTATGCTATGAAGCCTTTATGGCGCCCTGTCATAGCCGGAGCGCCATCCGTAGCAACTGATATAATATTTTTCAAAGGAATCTCTTTCTCTTCACAAAACTTTTCCAATGTATTGAATATGGTTTCGCCTTTTGAATCTGTCTCCAAATTTCTGGCAACCAATAGTTCTTCACGTACTTTCTCATCTTTAATAAACCTCACGTAAGATAGCAACAACGCTTCATTAGTTGGTAAAGTGGACTCATCGAGCTGAATTGAGAATTGACTAGTCCTCAGATGATTGCACAATGATTCTTCAATGTTTTCATCCATTTCATCATTCATTGATATACTGGGTGAAATGCTACGAAACCGCCGATTTCACGTTATTCTCCATTCCAATGCCAGCCGATGGAGATGTCAGAAGAATGGTCTCCCACAGGGTAGCGTCTTAGCACCCATCCTTTTTAACATCTACACAAATGACCAACCAGAATATCCTAACACTGACAGGTTCTTATATGCCGACGACCTTGCCCTTACTGTTCAAACAACCACTTTTTCAGAGGCTGAAAAAACTCTGACGGAAGCTCTGGAGAAGCTCGGGACCTATTATGATGAAAATGCTCTCAGGCCCAACCCTGCTAAGACATTGTCCTGCTCCTTTCATCTTCGTAATAGACAGGCCGAAAGAAAATTGAACATTAGGTGGCGGGACAGCGACATCAGGCATTGCGACCATCCGATCTATTTGGGGGTGACCCTAGATAGGTCCCTTACATACAAGTCCCACTGCAACAAGGTTAAACAAAAAGTAGGCTCGAGAAATAATCTCCTTTCACGCCTTACCGCAACAACTTGGGGAGCCTCCCCGCATGTGCTCCGTACCTCAGGCTTGGCACTTTGCTTCTCGGCAGGCGAATATGCATGCCCAGTGTGGCATCGTTCGGCTCATGCTAAGCAGGTGGATGTGGCTTTAAACGAGACTTGTAGGACCATAACGGGATGCCTTAAACCTACGCCACTCGGCATGATATACCCTCTAGCCGGTATAGCCCCTCCAGTCGTGAGGAGGCATATCGCCGCCTCTGCTGTAAAACAGAAGCAGGAATCAGACAGGAGGCACCTGCTCTCTACATTCACGCCTTATAATCCCCCTCGCCTTAAAAGTCGTAATAGCTTTCTCCGCGGAACCTCCTTTTTAAAGTGCACCCCAGGTGAGGGACGATGTAAATTGTGGCGTGAGACTCACCCTCCACCACCAGAGTATATGGCGCCCCTTGAACATCTTCCTGCCGGATGTGAACTGCCGTGGCCCACATGGAAGTCGCTTAACCGTCTCCGAACCCAAGTGGGCCGCTGCAGGAGTAACCTTTTTAAATGGGGTTACATCAGTGCGGACAGGGTAAAATGCGACTGCGGAACCTCGGACCAAACAATGCAGAACCTGCTAGTTTGCCCCCAGTGCCCTACCAGCTGCTCAATTAAGGATCTATATGAGGCCTCTCCCACTGCGGTGGCGATGGCGGAGCACTGGGCTGCTGTTATTTAGTGTTGGCGATGGGATCATCGACACGAAGAAGAAGATCCATTTCATCAATTCGTCTTTGCACAGAATTATTACTCAAAGGAATTTTTCAGATAATATCTGCGGCCGGTTTATGAAGCACAGTAGTTATTACTTCCTTTATTGCTGGCAAAATTAACTCTTCCCCGATGTTGTGTGGTTTGCCTTTTTGAGCAATTAACAAAGAGATATTGTACGAAGCTCGAAGTCCGTCGTCATCTTGCTTAGCAGCCGCCGAAAATAGTTTTTATACACTTGGCTGAGTATTATGCTTCTTCTATATGTCTTGAAAATATGCTACATTCTTTTCTGTCTTATCTGGATGCATTTTATTCAAATGATCTTGCAGTCTTGAAGGCTTCATTGCTTCGTTCGAAAATGTTTTAAGACATAGAAGACACAAAGGCGACGACGGGTTTGAGGGATTTTCAATAAATCCGAATTTAATATGTTCCGCAGAGTATTCCGCAGCTGTCTCTTCTTTTTTACTTCCGACATTGTTTTGTTTTAAGAAATACGTAAGTGTTGAAATCAAGTACTGCTTATCTGTTATGCGCGAAACCGCAAATGAAAATAAAATAAATTTACGTCGCTTATATAGGATTGCATAAGCAGCACGCACCAACAGGAATAAGACAAACGTGCATAAACTCGTTTATCTCATTCGACGCCCAATCGTACTCGACAAGCAAGAACAAGTATTATAGAACCAGCCGATTGGTATAGGAATGTACAATTCGGATTATTTAACAAAAACTTGTTAAAACATGATTGCCCGCGGTCTTTTATATCGAACTGAGTTTGAGCTATATCTTAATTAATATTAGTTGATGTTCACAAGATGTAGTCGAGAGTCGAGAGCTCAGTCGGTGTCTAAGAGTCTTCCTAGCTAGGTAGATGAAATTATATATCGACCCCAAAGCCCTACACAATGCCCCCTTTTTTTCTGGGTCTCTTACTCCTCCCTTTAGGCCTGCAGCGCCCACAAGGGGGCGTTATCGCCCACGTTGGGAAAGACTGCTGTAGAGTCTGTAGACAAACGAAAACACTTTATTTGATGAATCCTTAAAGAAAATTTAATTAATATCAATCAGGAGAAAAGTTATTGCAAAAATATATGTTGATCCCTAGACACTTTTGATGTGTGTAGTATACATAACATAGGTAGTAAGAACAATAACAGAATAACTAAAGGAGACTATGCTCGCGCGCGTCCGTATGCTGTACCCTCCAGACCATACACCCCTGGGTGGTGCCAAACGAGCAACGATATCCTGGTGGTAGGCTTCGGCCGTGGCTAGTTACCACCACCAAAGCAAAGACACGCCGCCAAACGTTATTAACGTGTTCTGGCGTGATGCCTTGGGAGCCCTCACGATAGGTTGGGTCTGGTCTGTTGGGTGCCCCCCCCAATGAGCCTTCGCCTTGTCGTGGCGGGGGGGCTTAGTACTGGTGGCAGGTGGAACCACTGGAAAGCTAAGAGGGCTCAGGCGTAGCAGTGCGGTGGACTTCCCACCCACCCATTGCCTGCCATCGGGCGTGGTGGTGTAATGGTGCTAGCCTGCGTACCACTGCCCGCCCACGGGCGCAGCGCCTTGGGTCACGAGGTGGGAGCAGCGGTGCAAAACCGTTTGGAGGGGGTCAGTGATTCGCGGCTGGCCCCCCCTGTGCACTGCGGCTCGGCGGGACTGCACCGCCAGATGCGGCAGTGGATCCACCTTTTAGGTGGATCGTGGTTGCGGACCTAGTAGGGTCCGCGTACGGTGGGAGCTGCCAGCGGGCTTGAGTACGGGGGTGCTTCTTTCCGCAATGCACGGCTTTCACCGCGACGGCGGAAGTACCTGTGTGCTCCAGGTGCTTCCGTGGCCTCCCTCCTTCATTGGGCGGGCGGCTGGAGGGGGCCCCAATACGGCGGCGCCAGTACTTCCCCTTATTGGGGAAGTACTGGCGCCGTAAACTTTTTAGGGACCCCGCCTCGCCGCTGAAGTGTAAGGTCGAGTACCGTGGGGTTTTAGTCGGTAGAAGTCCGAAATAACCTCGTCGTTCCCCCGTGCGGCGAGGTATCCATGAGGATTTCCTCACGATAATAATAAAAAAAAATGGTCTGTTGCATGGCGCTGAGAAACCGGGTGCGACGAGGTGGTGCCGTTGCACCGGGAGCCTCATCCTGGAGAGCAGCGGGCTCCGAAGCACGGTTTTTCCTCTGGCCGACCGCAGTTAGTAGAGGCCCCAAGTAGTAGGCCAGCCTATAAAAAGCTGCCCCGCCAACTCGCGAAAAATCCCAGAATGCTCCATCGTGCCGGTTGGCGACCGAGGGACAGGATGGGCCAATGGCCATTCTGGGGGGGTTCGGGCGTCCCCGCGGTCTCCCGATGAGTCCCATCGGAGCGGTGTTATCGCTGACGTTACAGGGTTGTCAGTGCGCTATGTCCAACTGCCTTACTCTCGCCTATTCACTCTTCCCAAACACAATGGCAAAGACATAAATGAGCAAAAAGTTTCAAACAGCGGAAGCACTTCCTGTCATTCCAAGTGCACCTCTGCAACATTCGAGGTCTGCACTCTAATCTCGTTGCACCACCACCTTGAGAGTCTTGAGACTGATAAGCCTTACTTACTCTCTGTCATGGAGACGCAAATCAGGTGTCCGTCACCCTGGAGCACAAATTTAAACCACGCTCTGTTGTGTGCCTATATTCTCGCGATGACATCTGTTGCCAGCGTCTCTTTAACCTTGAAAAACCTGGTTTTTCTGTCTTGTGGGTACTGGTGGACACAGGCGCGAAGAAAATTCTCTATTCCTGTGTCTACCGATCGCACAGCGGAGACCTCCTGGTCACAAATAAATCCTGGTTACGAATAAATTCTTAAAGTACCTTGGTGCTACCGCTGAAATAGTTCAACAACGGTATTAATCTGCGCAGTTAGTGTTTCTGGGGGACTTTAACGCCCACCATCGTGACTAGGTGTTCCCATACCAGGAAACTTACCATGCTGGTAGAGAGGCGCTGAGGGTTTCTTTGTCGCTAAATCTCACCCAACTCATCAGGATAGCCACGCGCATACCTGATGTTTCTAGCCATACACCAAATGGCCTAAACCTTTTGCTGAATACAGATCTAGACCGCTACTCTGTGTCGGTTACTGCCCCTCTGGGCAGTTCTGAACATTGTCTGGTGAAGTCTTTGTCCAACTACTTTCCACCCGATCCTAGCCCTTTTGGCACAAGGCGGATGTGGCGATACAAGTCTGCGGACTGGGATGAGATGCGGCATTCTTTGCATCTTAGCCTTGGCAGTAGGCTTGCTTCTCTTCTGGCGACTCATCGAAAGCGCTGACGCTATCTCTGAGCTGATGTGTACGGCACGGCTATGGAGTACTTCATTCCATTTTCCGACGTATCCTTCGATAGCCGAGCTCCCCGTTGGTTCAACTCTGAGTGCGCTACTGCTGAGGCGGTAAAGCAATCGACGTACCAGAGCTGGGCTGAAGCTCGCGCACGTAAAGCCTCCGATGTCAGTGCAAAGAGAAAGCCTTTAACGCTGCTGCCAAGTCCTTTAAAAAGGTTCTCAGGAAGACTCGATTCGACCGGGTAAGCCGTATTGGAGCCAAACTCGCCGCTCACCCATCGGGTAGCAAGGTTTTCTGGTCCTTGGCTAAAACGGTCGAATCCAACTTTTACCGCCCATCTCTGCCGCCACTAGTGAAGCCCGACGGATCTCTGGCCGACTCTGCGGAAGAGAAAGCAAATCCTTTTGCTTCTCTATTCGCAAGCCATTCGCGTCTCGATTCTGGAAGTAAAACACCACCTGTGCTACCTCAAAGCGGTTCTGTAATGTCAGAAATTCGTATACAACGCTTCGGACTCTTGACGTGAACAAAGTCAGTGGGACCGCAAGGCGAAGAGAGGTAGGGCAAAGTGGATTCGTCTACCCATAATTGAACAGCCCGTCTGGATGTAAATACCTCTACCTTACAGAATACCACAGCTAAATAACACCGCTTAGGCAGTGTTGTGTTCCTGCTGGTGGGTAAGGTACCAGAGCTCATCGGGGAGCGGTTGTGTGGACAGCTGGGGTTGGCCACCGTCGATGTGGTTGATTGGCGTGGCATGTTGGCGCCGTTGCCAGGGAGACCCGATGAAACGGTTGTCCGCTGACCGCCCGCAGGCTGAATGGGGTCCTAAACCCCGGGATCACGTAAATCTCCGCCCTGGGAGGCTGACCTGCCAGACTTGCGAAAAGTCCCTGTCGTGCCGGGGGAGGAGACCGCAGTGGACCCGGCCATCTCAAAGGGGGGGGGGGGGGGGTCGGGGCCCTTCCGTCCACTGCGTCAGCAGACCATACAATCTTCGCATCGAGCGGCGGAAGCTCAACCTGCCTTTGTCCGTTCGACTGTCCACGCAATAGCTGCCCTTAAGCTTAAAAAAAACTCCCCAAAAAATATAATGAAGTCACAAAAAGTTAAAAAAAGTTTGACAGCGGCGTGCCATTTCACGTTATGTGTGGACCTGGGCAACATCAGAGGACTTAACTCCAACATCAACGCGGTTCACCATCACCTTGAAACCGCAAAGCCGACAATGCTTTTCCTGACTGAGACACAAATATCTTGCCCGGCCGATACATCATACTTATATTACCCTGGGTACAAGCTTTAGCACAATTTTGTGCCTCACGCCGGGGTATACATGTTCCTCCGGGAGGATATTATGCTGTCGCCGACTTTCGGGGCTAGAAGACAGGGACCTGTCAATCTTGTGGCTGCGTATAGACTACGGTGGCCATACCCGTATTTATGCGTGCCTATACAGGTCTCATAGTAGTAACTTGGGTATAACTGAACTTTTTGAGCACTTGCAAGTGACGTCTGGCCAAAATCACTGAGCTGTACCCCACGGCCGAGCTGGTGGTCCCTCGTAAAAGCCATCGCCAGAGCAAAATTCGAATTAGTCGGCCGCATTGGGGAGCGGCTCGTGGGCCACCCCTCGGGGAGTCGTGCCTTTTCCTCGTTTGCCAAGGCAGCAGAGGGATTTTTTTGCCGCTCGTCTTTGGCACCACTCCAAAAACCAGATGGAAATCTGGCCCACAGTGCTAAAGAAAGAGCCGATCTCTTGGGCAACCTCTTTGCCTGAAACTCGACTTTGGACGTTGGGAGCGCCGTGCCACCTACCATCCCTTGGTGCAGTCACATTATGCCGAAGATCCACATAACCCAGAAAGAGGTCTGGTGAGAGTTGCAAATTCTAGACGTCCACAAGTCGAGTGGGCCTGATAACATCCCAGCAGTGGTGCTCAAAGTGTGTACTCCCGAGTTATGCCCGGCATTAACGCGCCTTTTCGCACATTCCTACGCAAAAAGGCAATTTCCGTCTTTGTGGAAGACCGCCCACGTGCACCCGGTGCCTAAGAAGGGTGACACTGACAGGTCGCGAATTATAGACCTATTGCTATTACCTCCCTTCTTTCAAAGGTTTTGGAGCGTGTGTTGAATGCCAAGCTCCTGAGGTACCTAGAGGATCACTATTTAATAAGTGACTACCAATACGGCTTCCGTAATGGTCGGTCGACTGGCGATCTTTAGTCGGGACAATTTAGTCCAGTTTAACCCCACTAAGACATAAGTTTGCGCGTTTACCGCTAAGAAAACTCCATTCACTGTAGCTCCTCAGTACCAGAACACTACCCTTACCTTAACAAATAGTATTGGGATTGGAATCCTTGGGGTTGACATAAGCGCAAGTCAGGCCACACGTGGAGTACTGTTGTCACCTTTGGGCAGGAGCGCCTGGATATCAACTCATTTCTTTTGACTCAGTCCAGAGGCGTGCGACCCGGATTGTCAACGGTCCCAAACTGACAAAAGGTTTAGAGCCGTTAAGTCTGAGGAGAGACTTCGCCTCCCTATGCGTGTTCTACCGCTTGTACAACGGGTTTTGTTATGAAGAACTGTTTGATATGATGCCCACGGCTATTTTTACCACCGCACCGCTCGCCACCGACAGGGCGTTCATCACACTCTGAAGAATGTTTCCTTCCGAGGATGCTTAAATTGTGGAATGAACTCCCTGCAGAGGTTTTCCCGATGAGTTATAGTATGGAGTTCTTCAAGAGGGGTTTGAAAAGGTTTTTACAGGGTCGACAACATGCGAGTGATACCCCTGGTGTTGCACGTGTCCATAGGCTGCGGTAACCGCTTACCGTCAGGTGGTCCGCATGCTTGATTGTCACCAACGTAGTATAAAAAAAAAGTGGTCCCGATAGGAATTCTGCAGTGGCAGTGACACGCCTGTACCGTCTCTCTCTCAAAACGGGACAAGTTTCTAAGTCCTGGAAGCTTGCCAACGTGCAACCTGTGCCCAAAAAATGAAGTCGAGCCGACCCTATATAGTCCTATCGCAATCACTTCCATACTTTGGCAAAATTATGGAAAATGTATTAAACAGCAAGCTCCTGACGTACCTCGAGGATAACAGCCTGCTCAGTGATCGACAGTACGGTTTTCGCCGTGAGCGGTAAACTAGTGATCTTCTAGCGTATGCCACTCACTTGTGGGGCGAAGCCATCGAGAAACACGGCGATGCACTCGCTGTCTCTCTCGACATATCGAAGGCAATCGACAGGGTTTGGCACGACAGTCTTAAAAGCAAGCTTCCGTCATACGGAATTCCCACCGCACTGTGTGACTGTATATCTGACTTCCTGAGTGAACGGTCAATAAAGGTAGTCATTGATGGCTGCTCTTCTGACATATCAGCTATAAATAACGGTGTTCCTCAGGGGTCTGTTCTTTCTGCGACACTTTTCCTGCTGCACATGTATGATATGTTGTGCCCAAGTATCTTTGGATACGCAGACGACAGCACCGTTACAGAGCGATGGACACCCTGTATTCCCAAAAAGAAGTGTCAAGCGGAAGCCCACAGAAAGAGCACCCCTTGGGGTACCCGAATCACCCCCATGTATGTTCCGCGATTGTTCATAGTTTTCGAGTTATCATTTTTTTTCTGAATTTCTGAGAATTTCGGACCTAAAAGTTTACATTTTTTATTTTTTAAAAAGTAGAAGACTTCAATTTTTTTCTTTGCCCAACTGAATCATCCATAATTGTACTTTGATGCATAAAATAATCAGTTTCAGAACTTTGACCAAAATGATGAAAATGTTGTTATAAAACCAAAAATGTACGGTTGATGAATAAAGGCTTAAATTTTCAACTTTAAATTGAAAATCTAAGCGGGTGACTGTATGGTTTATAAGTAAAGCTCAAAAATACTCCAGACTCTCAGCTTTCTTAATCATTACAAAACAGAAGTGCTTAATGGGCTACTTTGGCTAAAATCAACCTTCAAAGACAGCGTGGTGGAAAATTCTTGAAATTAGCCATCAGATTAATAAATGTTTTTTGGCCATGTAGTGCAGTCATTGAAGCATTATTGCTTCGAATTTTTTTACTGTAAACCGAATTGCATACAATTTTGTAATTAGGTTCATCTTACCCTTAACTTCAAAAGTGAAAATGATTTGAACTCCGCAACCACCCTGGGGGTGGCTGCCACCCCTTCTCGGGGGTGAATTTTTTTTTTGCAAAATAACCTCGGATATCGATAGAAGGCCTAATTTTAGGCAAAAAATCATCTCTAAAGTTTTTCAAAAAATCCAATACTTTTCAAGTTATTGGCAATTGAAAATTCGCAATTTTTTCACGTTTTTCATCGGTTTTTTGCAAATATCTCCAAAAATATACGTTTTATCGAAAATTTTACGAAGAACAAAATTGTAGCAGGTTAAACAATGAACAATTTCGCTGTTTATAAAGTATTCTAAGTGCAATATTAAGCTAGATATTAAAGATCAAAGCCGTTTTTTATTTTGTCTGAAATGACTGAGCAGATGCATTTTATGCATTCTAATACAAAAGGGTTTTGTAGTGCTTGAAATAAGCTTTAAAATGAGCACTATTAAAAGTCTTTTGCACGTAAAATAAGTGAGCTGTATTGCAAATAAGGGGAGCATCTAATGTTTTTTCTTTTAAATCAATGGGTTTCATAAGTGCCATTTCCACCAAAATTAAAATTAATCGTATTCCGCCTAGAATTAACTGTATTATGAAGAGTTTGATAGATAGTATCAGTTTGGCTGCTTCAGGACACATATTTTTCAAAAAAGTCACGATTAAAAAATAAAAATCAAATTTTTAAAAAACCCACTTTTTTTTCATAATATCTCAAAAATGACGACAGATACGTATAAAAGTGTACGGATTAAAAATTTAGGTATTTTTCTGACAAACAATTTGGTTTTTTTGTTTTTTCTGTCAAACAAAAATTGAAGGAGATATGATTGTTCAAAGAGCGCGTGGCAGCGCAATCACAGCCTCTCTTAAGCCCTATAACCCTTCACCGTTTTAGAAAAAGGTTTTTTACTATATATTGCAATAAAGGATGTTGTAGCTCTCTTAATTACCTTTACAATGGTTTTTTATAAATTGTGATAGCATGAAAATTGAAGGAGTTATGGTCCAAAAACTTATCATATTTTTTTCTACTTAGTAACTGAAATTTTTTTTTTTTTCAAGGGTTGAAAATGATTTTAATGTGAGGTAATTATGTTAGAAAATACTTTACAATTTCACCACTTACTATTAGACATGTTTTCTAGCGATAAAATGGCTCAATGTCAATTTTTCCATTAAGGGGTTGTTTACACCCCTTAAAAATAATAGGCGGAGTTCAGATCATTTTCACTTTTGAAGTTAAGGGTAAGATGAGCCTAATTCCAAAATTTCATGCAAATCGGTTCACAGTTAATAAATTCGGAGGTAAGACCGTATTTTTCGCTTCAATGACTGCACTAATGTTATCATTCCTGAAGTTCAATAATTTGTTAAATAACCAAAAATTACTGCAGGAAAGTTGATTAAAACCTTTTCTCGCAGATAATCGCTGTCACTTTGAAGCAAGGTGTCAGAACCCCTATCAGATTCCGTCTTGATAAATTTTGACAGCGGCGCCTGGTAAGGGGTTATGGACTTTGAGTGCGATTACGATTTAGTTTTGTGTGGATACTGGACTTCGACTAATTTGGCTTTCTCAACGAACTTTCGAGCCCATTCGTTTGGTGAGATGCCTTTCACATCACGTGATTATGCTCTTATGCATTACTTTTATGGCTTTGCAAGAGGAAACGCTTCTGCAGCAGCCAGATTGTACAGGTAGCAAGTACAAAATGGAGGTGGACCTCAAAAAAGACAGGAAGGGATTGTGACTGTCTGATGGACAAAGGTAAAGAGGTCCATAAGGGTGCGTTTCCACCAGAGATGTGCGGAGATGCGTTGCGAGCTTGCGAGGAATGTGATTCTTATGAACCAATAGATAGAATCGCAAAGCTAGGTGAATGAAGCGATCTATTCGTTCTTACCAAACACATTCCTCGCACATCTCTGGTGAAAACGCACCCTAAACGAATGGATTGCACGGTAAAGGAGTTTGTATAGGTTTGCGAGAATGGGGAGGAATTTAAGACGAGTGATTTATTTTTCACATTAAGGGGGGGGGGGGGGGGGGGGTTAGTGTCACAGGGGACATTTATGTTGGTATATTGTTTTAATTCGTTCTTATGATCTTTTCAGGCATTGTGCTTCGAGATAACGTCTCTACGCATACGATCCTGCGAGCTCATGCCATTCGAGATTTTGATGCCTCGATGTAGCGAACTGTCGAGCTCATGATTTGTCGATCTTCTGAGTCTTCGATGAAAAGTTTTCGAGCATTTAATATTCGAGCAAAGGGCATTCGATTTCAAGTAGGAAACCCAGTAAATATGCCTTTTTAAGAAAATCGAATCAGAAACGGTTCGACGTATTTTTTAATATTTTTTTAATGGCCAAGGCTCTAAACATTTTGGGACATCTCCTTTAAAAATGATTTCAACGTAAGTAATGGAAGTTGGTAATTCCCCGAAAGTTCATTTAAGGTTAGTTATAATATAAATCGAAAATACTTTGTTGTATCAATAAACGTCGAAAAAAAATAAGCGTAAAATTATAAAAGACTGCTGAAAATTCTGGCAACTCTTCTTAAGCGGTGCAATATCAGAGAGACAACTTTTTACGCTAACTAAGGCGTGTAACATCCAGAGATAGCGCTTCAGACGTTTGAAATATTATCAACCGATTAGCCAATAAGAATGGAAGACTTCGATTCGTTGTTTAATGTGTGCAAAAAATTGTGTATTGTGCAATCAAGTCAATTTTTATTTTTTTTCATTTAAGTACTCGACATGTTGTTGGTATCAGAGTTGTGTGCCCTCCTAAATATCAGGTTGCGACCGCGCCTGTATCATTGCAACTGTTAGGAGCTGCAAAAACCGGCACCCGTCGCCCTGTTATCGACGGAAGTTGCTACATCCGCCAAATTAGAGCTCTACAAAGCGATCCTTCCCAGGCTTGCTTGACGAATGTCCAATTAGTGCAGGCTGAACAAAGCTATGCCGCCGCTGAAGTTTTCGACTTTTTTAAGGTGATTTGGTTAGGGTAAATCAGCAAGCGATAGTTTTATCGCCTGACGATACTTTATGTGACTAATATTTGAAATTTTTCTTAAATATTTTACCAATTATGTACTATTAAGAAATAGTAGGTACTCCGTACTAACATGCAGGAATCAAACCGCCTGTACAAAAAAACAACACTACACAAAATATTGCATGTTTAACAAGTTAAAGTCTCTATATTGGAGTACAGAATTAGCTCACTGCTGAACTTAACTAACGACTGGATGGCCTACCCCATTTATGTAGGTACTCATTCATGCTTTCTGGACTATATTAACTAAAAGGATATGGTATGTTGCTATACGTTTGTATTTTATTCTGTGTAGAATTGCTAAGTTCTAAATTGCTTCAATAACAATCTTCGTCTATCCAATGTGAATATTGAACGTTATCCATACCTTTGTTAACAGAACAAAGTCAAAGTTCCTTATTTGCGAATCGTGGGTACATTTGATGTTATGGATATGATAAGTATCTCCATATTCGGCCTCTCGGCATGCAAAAAACATTTGAAAACACTAAATTACACTCAAAACAGGCATAAATACAATTTCAAAATTTCATTTTACAGAGTAATTTCAAGTCACGAGCCATTAAAATACTATAGGTTTACAGACTATAGGTTTGTGACTATAGGTTATGAATTAAATAATTGTTCTATAATATAGGTATGAAAGACAAAATATGCTACTCAAGTTAGGCATTATCGTAAAGTTCTCGGCACGGGGTCGGAAAAGTGTAAGCGTTACCGACCGCACTTACCTTATAAAATCAATTTCTGTGCGAAGCGACGAGAAGCAAGATAGTCCGATGGTGTGCATACCCAACTCCGTTACTTAATTCATAGGACCTTTATTATATCCCTATTTAAATACTTACGTTAAGGTACAGGCTAACCACATTATTTCCATAAAGAAGAAGCGATTATACTCTGAACGTTTATCTTAAATTCAAAATGGTGATCTAATTTAGTGAGCATCAATCTTTTTTTCGGCCACATTCTTGATCAAAGTTGGCCGACACCGATCTAGGAATGCAAGGGCGGGTCGGGAGCAATGGAATGCATACGAGTTTTTTGTCTATCCCTCGCTCATCTTGATACGAAGAATTTAAGACGATACTAGGTAGTGTTACTCAGATTTGTGATTAACACTACTTAAAAAATGAATGGTTTTAAATAGATTTAAGAAACCCCAAATAGACCTCGTGTTCCTTGACCTAACTTGCTACTGCTTGACCTAATGTGAGGCGTATTAGCCTGGCCCACCAGGAAACACAACAGAAACAGAATAAAAAGACTTTGTTTTTCCATCATCATAACCACACAGTCACACAACATACTGCATATCACAGGCATGGGGGCGTAGTAGGGGTAGATCTGCATTCAAACAAACAAAAATATATTTATTTCAATAGACCTGTAGCAAATACTTTGTGGCTGCCAAGCAATGCATTAGAAATTATTTATATACATTCGAGGTTTAATTTTTTTTGCACTGTATTTTAGTGGCACTAACATTCAGGGTAGGTTTATCTTTATCTAGCACTAGCTGTCAGTTATCGGCTTTGCCCGTGTACACTGTTTCTCCCGCCAAAATATAGCCATATGAATTTAAAAAAAAATGCCTTTGTCACTCCCTGATAATGTAGCCTTATTTATTAAAATATTTTTTTAAATCGGTCCTGTAGTTTCGGAGTTTAGTATTCATTAAAAACAAACAAATCTTTTCTCTTTATAATATTGATATAGATTAGTTTAGATGTGTTTGGTGGAGAACTTCGTTGTTTAGTTTCTGACCTAGCATAGTTAATTTAAATGATTGCGTTGTACTTGGTTTTACGAGTGTAGCAGTATCGTAGCGTAGCCTAGCTGCCGCTGGGCTTGTAATGAAAGCGACGGGTCTGAACGCGCCTGGCCGGCTCCGCCGTGGCTGCTCCCCGCTCGGGACTAGATTCTCGGCAACCTGCCTTTTAAGGCGCTTGGCTTTATCCAAGCCAATTAGCTTGTACTGTAAACAATCTTCTTATCAAAACGAATTTATATGTACCTTCTGGTTCAACATGACGGATGCGATGTGTTTGTATCGGTCTCCGAAAACGAAACTAGTTTAAATACTTAAGTATCTGCAATTCACAGTTATTTACTAAACTGTATTTTAAATATTATTGCAATTTTTTTTGCGACCTGAAATGACGTGCTCAGCGCAGAGGTGGTAACGAGCGGGTCCTCTTGAGTGGCGAGCAGCGAGATACAAAGAGTCGCGAGATTGATTCCCGCAAACAATTTTCTGAAAATTCGTATTAAACACTTGATAATTGTTTCGATTAACATACCTTAGCATAGGTACTATAATCCGTTTAAACATGGTCACTCTCAATGTAATGAATTTCTCAAGTGGAGTTTTTGAGAAATATTCTTAGTGGGAAAACATAGCACAACTAACAGCGTAGAAAGGAAAGTCTCAAAAACACATACTTAGGTGTTACCTTCAATTTCGAATTGATACTCTCTTTTTGAAGTTGAGTAAAAAAAATCAGAGTGACGAACAGTACCTTTAGTCGCAGTCCACAAAGCATTATCTAGAGAAAATACGGAAGATTAATATTAATAAAATTGTAGGAAAACATGTATTTATTTATCCGCACTGTGGCAACTAGGTGTGAAGAGGATCAATTTGAATTTAATTACCGTCACAAAACAATAACTTTAGGTTTTTGCTTTCATCTGATTTTGTAATTATTTCAGTCATTTTATATTCCATGAAATCCACGCGCGGAACTTCACCAGTATTAAAAATGAGAATTTAAAGTAATAATTGAGTTTAAGTTATATCTCAACTCAATTGATGGCTTTATGCTATCCATAAAACCAAGAATGCATGGCTTGTTAGTTGCAATTCAATAATTAAAGTAGTTACTGTATCGACTTACTTATATTTTTAATTTATAGATACAAACTGTTAGTCCGTAGTTTAATTGTAAATTGTTTTCCGTTTCTTTGCATCGTCATTGGTCCATTGACTCATTAAATGGTGGCGTGATCTGCTTTAACGACTCTGAGTAATTTTTATTGTTCTTTAATGTAAGTGTGGGATTGGATACCTAGGTAAGTTGTTATACTCGTATACCTACATGTGATTTTAAGGACATGGGCAGTTGACAATAAATACAGGACAGTATATTAGTTTTACTAGCTTAGGAATTAGGAATCTGGCGTAGGCTTGAATTCTTTCAGCGTAGATGTAAAAAAATACATGCCGCTAAAGACTCAATTCAATTGCTACGGTAATGTCATGGTAGGCAGTAAGCGCGCACTGTAAACGAACAAGACCTAATAGAACTTACGAATTGTGGTTAATCCCTTTGTCGCAGTGGATTTGTGCGGCTCTACCTGCCATATAGGGAACGTGGACATGCGTGACAAAGCGTGTCGTGTATGTTTGTTTGCGTGCCGGCAGAAGTGCGGGCCGGGCAGCGCAGACGCGGCGGCGCGGACTAGCCTACGCGCCCGCGCCGCCGCCATCGCGCCAGACCGTTCGGCGCCTACGCTCACAAAGGACCCATTGTATTCCTCGCCGTCCAATTCTAGCCCCTTAAGCTTCTCAGTTTTTTCTCCCAAAAATTCCTTATAACAGATTGACATCCAAACAATGGGTTTCCGTCCCTTTATTGGCACCATATTTTTTGTTGCACCTTTAAATGGACCTACCTACGTTCTTAACAGAATCACAACCTGTTCCGATCGGTGACGATTTTTCTATTCCATTCCAGTTTTGCTTGTGGCGTATTCATTCAGTATTTTTTGTTAACGATGACAAAAGACATTGTGAAAATTACGTATATTTCTGTCACTCTTCTAATTCACATGTCCGTAAAAAATTACCCAGTTATGTAGCAAGTGCATTACGGAAAAAAGCCTATCTGCTTACTTAATTAGTACACGGAATTACATAGAGCATAATGCCATCGAGTAGGCATCTCTACTCTATAGGACACCTATAGAGTAGGCATCTCTACTCTATAGGACACCTATAGAGTAGGCATCTCTACTCTGTAGGACACCTATAGAGTAAAAATCGTCGCAAAAAACAAACGTGGAAATCTGATTGCCCTCCATTGATGAGCAAAATTCCACAAAATACTTGGTTACTTATTATTACCCCACAAGCTACTACTGTAAGTGATTTATCTTATCCCCAACAAAATAACAATGGGTGTTTTTAGCAGTTACCTACTCTTTGAAGCTATTTTTTTTTCTTAAAACCTCGTGGCACACAGTGGCTATGTAACTATTTACATATAGGCTCTATAGGCTATAGGCTTAACGATAACTCACATGTAATCAAACACGCTAATGTAAAGCTAAGCAACAAGTTAAGATAATAATTGCTACTAATGTTCGTTGGCAGCTCTGGGGGTGTTGTACTCTGTGCACTTTCGTTCAACTTTTCGGGACAAGCTTAGGTAGGTAGATGTGTACCCAGTGCGTACTGCGTAGGTAGTTCCGTCAGTTAGGTGTGGCGGACGCCTACGAACGGCGCTCCTACCAAACAGGTTTCCTCTCACCGGCCACCGCGGCCCACGCCGGCCACTTGCACCATCGCCATGGGTGCGCGTGTGAAACGCTCGACGAACAGACTAACACCACCAAAACCAGATTCAATAGTTCATCATAGTCCAATCAGTAATATTTAATACCATATACGATTCAAAAAGATATTTTCTTAGTTTCTCTTTTAGAAAGCATTGAGTCCTGCCAGGATGCAATCTAGTCCCTTCATCTGCTACGAAGTGAAAAGTAGGTAGGGGAAAAGACTAAATTTAACACCTACGATTCTTTCGTATTACCTATCAGTGAAATAATATTAGAACATCATCATAGTGATGTCGCGTTTATATAGATCTGTATCTATTTATAGATATAAAGTAGAGTCGTTTAGGTAGCAGAGTGAATCACTGGCAAGTGTGGAATTTTCCCACGTTACTAAACGTATCATCATGACGTTACAAGCAGTTAGCGTCGTCGGTATCCGCTGCAAGTTTATTCGTACGATCGCGATGTGAACGAGGCGAAATGTTATCTACATCCGCATGTGGGGTCCTCAGTCCTCATTCCTGATTGATGGCGTGACGCAACCGCAACGCGCCGCGTACGTGCATTCTTGCACCCGCGCCTGATTCGGATCAACAGTCCTTATGTATTTATTGGCTGAACCCGAGGAATTCTAGGTTATGATTAGATTAGATAGTATATGGCCGTGAAGGTCGTTGTTATTTTCTAGATTGTGTTGTAAACTTATAGGTACATACAATATTTTCTTTGAGTAATTTTATTGATGCAATAGTACGACGTGCCTGTTTGTAAGTGGGTATATCAATAAAAAAATTGCCTAGTATGCATTGGCTTATACTGCCTTTTAGGTAGAGTTTTGAACACAAATCTTGCTACACTGATCTTAAGTAACGATATGATCTAAGGTGGTAGGAAATGCTGATTCGAAAAATGCCCATAACTTTCTTGTCGGACCATGTTTGAAAATACATGTGCAGATAGCTTATTCTAGAAATAATTCACAAACACAACGTACTCTAGGCCTCCGGCACTAACAATGAATCGCAGATAATATGCTGGCAGAATTTAATAGTATAATTTCGTCGCCTATGAGACGAAATGCATCCTGCAAAACATCAACTACTTACTTGTGACTTACAAACTTCAGGAACGAGTTGACGTAGGATGGAAAATGGAGAGTTATGATATGAGTGTGCTATGGAATAATAGGTAGAGTATTACGCAACCTTTAAAATATTTAGCGGTTAATAGAAATTTGGAAGCGCAGCGAGGTGGCTAGTCTTTGCAACACGCCAGTGCCTGAAAACGAATTAGTTATACCTACTCATTAAATACATCAAAAAATTTGAAATAATGACTTATTTCTATATTTTCTATAATTATTTATTCAGTTAACCTTATTATCACTTTCATTAGTAGCTTAACCTAAAAAGCTAATGAATATGTGTGTTAGGGTGGGAACATAACCCCGGGCTCTCCCCAACGCTGTAGTCAGAATATCAACCCAATGTGGAAAGTTTTCATATTATGTTTGACTAATTCCTTTTGAGCATGCATCATGAGCCGCCAAGAGTAACATGCTACTTTCGAGTCGATATGTCAAATAAATGTGAAAAATATACGGGAATGACTTAACCACTTGTCTAATCGAGATGACATTTGATGTCTATTACATACATTTTTCAATTTGACATGTCGAAACGAAAGTAGCGTCTTGCGCTTGGCTTGCTAGCCCCCAGTGATGTTGTTTGGAAACATTTAACAAAAAACAATTCAGTCAACAGCGTAAGATGGTAAGTTTATCATTTGTTTAATATAGTATCTACCTTTGTATAGTAATACATTTAACCACGAACTTGTTTTTTGCATTACATGCTCTTTGTTTCATGTGGAATCGAACCTATCTATCTATCTAATGCAGATATGATGCAGGTTTGTAAATTCAGGGTGGCGGAGTGCGGAGCAGAGACAGGGCCGCAAATAGCTTTTCGTGCCGCGGGTGCGGAGCCGGGCTGGCTGGGCGCCACGCTCGCGTGCCAGCCTTGCACAACGAGCGTACGCGCAGCGTAGTGGCGCCAATCGAACACTCTTTACTGCACTGCTATTTTTGCCATCCCAGGTCTATGAAATCGAGATGACGAGGTTAACATTGCTACAATATTTAATACTTATTTTTTCTACCCTAATGAGTATTTGCTTTTAAGTTTAGACACCCCCCGTCACTAGGGTGCCTAAACATAAAAGAAGTACTGACTCCGTACCTAATAACTTTTTTTACAACATATTCATGGATACAGCACCAATGGATACGGTATAAATTATGTGAGTAAGCCGGGCTTCACTCCTCGGGATGAAACCGCATTGCCTGTAGTGGCTCATGATGGTGTGGGGTGAGTGCGTATCACAATTCACATCCCTTCAACAAAACCATGAAATGTGGCCCCAATTACAATGCAGGCTACTTTTTCATTACCTATCTTTCATTTTTTTTTACTTTTCAATCATAAAAAAACACCTTGAAGATAAATATTAATAAGATGACTCTACATTTTTTGTGCATCATTGCGTATAGAGAATGCGATATTATTGAGACACTTATAAATGCACTTGTAAATGCGAATAATAAATAGGACTCCACAAGTCTATGCAGGGCCTCGATAAAATATTCAGTTCGGTAGCTCAGTTTTGTTTTGTTGGTATGGACTTATGGAGCGGCGGCGCGGGCGGCGCCAAGCGCGCATCGCGTGCTCCTCGCGCGCGGTCGATGACGCGTCGCGCCCGCTCTCCGTATCGTTTCAACCACGCAATCTTCCACGGGCCGTGCTCGTATCATGAAAACATATCCCATTTTTTACATCGCTACACACACCATCTCTGTCCTACCCATATACAGAACAAAGGAAAAACAAGAAGAACGAACAAGGTGTTTTATAAGTCATGTAACGTTCACTGGTGCGTGCGATGCGATTCCTCCTGCTTGTTAGCGCGCGTGACTGATTTACTTAACTTGATTAATTTTGGCAGTTTTTTCATATCAATCGCTAACATCAGCACATCGCTATTTTCCCATTTAGGTAAGATCGTTGTCACTTGTGTACTTAAAACCAACTATTTAACTATTTATCTTATGAATCTTGTTCAACAAGTTGAAATAAAATGTTTTACACAGTATTTGCTTTAGATTTACAAAAGTGCACGTGCACGAAGTTACAATAATTTCAATGGAACATGTGGAATTTTATTGTGTAGGTAAACGTAATCTAAAACAAAGATAAGTTGAAGCAGTGTTGAGTTTGGGTAGGTTCCATATTTACAAACCTATAACATCTACACTCTATGTTAGCATTTATTACAGATTTCATCAACTTTTTTTAATGACGCAAGCGATCAGTAAAGGTTGTCAAGTGCCTTTGTCTGCATCCTGATAACCATTCACATAACGTGAGTCAATATGGCGATACTAATAAATAAAGATATAATTCGCAGCATTATGCGACTGGCATTCGGTAGGTACTTGTAGGTAGGTATCTATCTACTTAGCAAACGCGTGGAGGCGCACGTAGGCGCCGCTACTTGGTAACACGGCGAGTTATCGAATCATTGCGATACAACCAAGACTTATTTGTTATGTACCATGTAGTTATTTATTGTACTAATACAGCGATCTGCGTGGAGCAATTTATTGGCATAATTGTTTATTCATGATTCTGTTCACGA
The DNA here is from genome assembly GCA_947369235.1 of Udea olivalis. NCBI lineage: Eukaryota > Metazoa > Arthropoda > Insecta > Lepidoptera > Crambidae > Udea > Udea olivalis. Next base: position 7,448,056 of record OX376342.1, read on the forward strand.
GCTGGCACGGTGAATGGTCTCTGCAATGTTACGGTAAGGAAAAAATCCAGGAATGTTCTCTGAGTTACGATCACCATGAGGCTTATGCTAAGAGTGTCTGCATAAATCTGAATTCATATATGTAGTGCTTCTAATAAAGTCCCGTCTTTTCCATAGTAAGTGGATTGCGATCTTTCAAACTACTAGATACGTAAACATTAAATTTCATCTACCTTTAAATATTTCACTTAATTCGACTCAACTACTGACACAATTTATATTTATACAAACCTCATTAAAGGTTGATAACCGCATGCGAAGGTTATCAAGATAGGATTGATCAGCCTAAGAGTAAATGCCCTTCTGGTGAAATTGCTAAAATTGCTGTTGCGTGGCCAGAAAGTATAACACAATCTAATGGTCCTTATCTCTCCTTCCTCACAGCCATTGTCCATCGACACCGGTGTAAGTTCAACTTTAACTACATAATGTAACATGTTAGATTCGATTTTGAGCATTACAAGACAGTACTGCCTCCCTGACATGACGAACATTTGCCTGTAATTTGCATTTCAGATTCGATTTTGAGAGATTTTTCGAATTTGCAAGATTACAGTTTGCGCACTGTAATGCGCGGTTCTCCTCCCTCGCCGAGGAAATGATCGACTCTGTAACGATGCATTACAGGAAATTGCTCTAGATGAGGGAGCACCTTAATAAAATTGAAGAAGTCGTATCCTATATTCAGTACGGAGTACTATTACCTTTTCTGTGGTATGGTACGAGTAGAAAAGTATCCTTAAATCTTAAAATGTAACCAAATTAATATATTTTTTAAACATTATGCAAATCTCTTTTGTAAAGAAGACGACTGAATACGTAAACATTTATTATTGAGATTGCATTTATGAGATACATAATACTTATTAAATTATGTACTTTGAAATAGTAAGTACATGTATGAGCTACTCGTGGGGTGGGTGCTTGCTCTACAATGTTATCTAGCGGTAATGATACAACATGTTTCCAATTCCGACCGACGACAATGATAAATGTGACACAAGTCGTGTAAGAGTGTGATTGCTGATTATTGTGTTGTGGCCGCGCTATATTCGGCAGTGATGCAATCGCCCGTCCGCAAATGTCGGTGAACTACTGCAAAATTGAAAAGCAAGCATTTGTTGTAAGTAATGACGTGTGGACGACGCGTGTGACGCGTCCCTCCACATTAGTTAAATTTTCTCTTTAAAAACAGAGCAATAGGGTACGTCATAATAAAGGACAAGCCAGTTAAATAACTGCAACTTTCTGGGCAAAAGGCACAAATACTGTATGTTTTGGGCTTCCTCAATAATGGAGATGCGGAACTTATATATATTGTGTGATTGTGTGTGCCTCTATTGATTTGTACTTGATGCCGTATCGTCTGTTCTTCTTACTTTTTTTTAGGTCTATCTTTATGATATAAATGAAATATTTATATATATGTATTCGGCTTTAAAAGATCTCAGATGTAGCACATTATCCCACTGCTGGCTCGACCACTTAGACAACCATACAAGCGCGCTCTAAAAAGGAGAATTGGTTATAGAATCTTATTTAATTCCATCTGATGAACAGTCTTTGGCAAATTTATGTAATTAATGTGATGTTTTCCCGTCGGTCGTAGAAAGCTAACGTGGTCGTGAATGAGGCAAGCTGGCTCAAGATAAATAAATTACTGGCGGCGTGGCGCGGCGCGGGCGCAAGCCGCGCGGCAGTCGCGCTAGGGTTGCCACAATTACTGATTGTTATAGTGGGACATTATCGTAAAACACCTTTTGTCAAATAAAACTATATATTTTTTTCAATTAAGCGTTCGGTGAATAAAAAATTTACTATAGTTAGTTGCAGCCATCTGTATACGCACGGACATATTTTATGTAATAACTAGCTTTCCGCCAAATTATATTAAATCTTTGTAAATTGTAGCCTATGTGTTATTCTGATGTATAAACTGTATTACTGTGAAGTTTTATCTAATTCAGTTCAGTAGTGTCAGAGTGAAAGAGTAACAAACATAAATACATACATCCTCACAAACTTTCGCATCTATAATATTAACTAGAAAGAGCCCCTTTCACCCAAACCTACCGGGTTATATGATCTATAACACCACAAACAATAACCAAATGATGGTGTTGTAGTTTATGTCAAGGATAATTTGAGAACAAAGGTAGTTGAGCCCATTATAGCGGATGCTAACTGTTTGACCAAAGAACTTCCTAATGATATTGTTATCGTCGCCATTTATCGTTCACCGTCATGCAGAAATATTGATTTTTTTAAATACATTAAATAACTTACTACAAACATTGCGGCCACTTAAAACAGTAGCAATTATAGGCGACCTAAATATTAATATATATCCGGATAACGTTGATCATAACTAAAATCGGTACTTAAATGTACTAGCGTCGCATTTAATGCTTCCCGTCCATCTTTTCCTAACACGTAACAGTAACTGTCTTGATCATTTGATTCTTAAAACGAATAGACAAGCTACTACGATCGTTCTAGACAGCTTGTTCACGGACCACTCTCCTGTTATATTCTGTTGTGCTATAAGTGGTATCGGGGATCCGGGAAGTATTCGGACAGCAAAACCTATTAATTTCAAAGCCTGTAAAATAGAATTAGAAAACATGGACTTCTCTGATATAATGTACAACAACGAAAGCCGAAAATGCTGCGAACCTAGTACAGAAACGAACATTGCTGATTAGATCAAATACGGTAACTACCTATATTCCAAGTAGAAGGCGCATTGTCAAACTCTGGATTACGCCAGGATTGCTTCGCTGAATTCGACATAGGGACACGCTTTATCGCAGAACAAAAAAACACCCAGATTATGAAGTACTAAAAGCTTCATATAACCGCTACAAGAACTTTTGTAATAAACTACGGAAAAAAGTGAAAAGTGATTATGAGCGATCGGAATTTCAGAAACACAAAAAGAATCCAAAACAAATGTGGAACCTCATTAAAAAGTTTCTTACTTACAGCAGAGGGCTTCTTCAGCTGACAAACTCCTATCTACGAGTAATGATCCGCAAACTTCAGTCAATGCAGTAAATAAGTTCTTTGCAAACGTGGGGGCGAATTAAGCATCCAAACTCACAACAAGTACACCGGATACATCAATTCAGAATACCGTAGGGGAACAAGATGTAAAAGTGAACGAATCAATGGTACTGCTTAGCATAGACGAAAAAGAAATAGAAGATATAATCTTGGGGTTGAAGCGAGTTCGTGCCACGGGCTGGGATAGCATTCCTGCCACTTTCATTATTGAAGGGAGACATGTCTTGATCCTAGTACTAAAAAAAGTTCTTAATTTCTGTCTTCCATCGGGCACCTTCCCAACTGACTTTGAGAGTACTGCACTTGTACATCCAATATATAAGAGTGGGGATAGACAGACACGGTGCTAATAATTACCGACTAATATTCTTTTATCCACATAATCTAAAATATTTAAAAAAATCTTGAACAAAATTTTAACGAATTTCCTAGACTCTAAAATTCTGCTAGCTCCTGATCAATTGGGTTCAGAGCTGGCAAATCAACTCAAGATGCGGTTTTGGAGGTAACCTATACCGCTTTGCTCCGTATATATCTACCTTTAATCATAAAGAAAAATATATAAAATATTTCTACCTTTTCTTATCCCGATCCCTATAGATTTACCCAAAATGCATATTATTTCAGCCTCAGACATGCACGATTAGTAGGTATGCCAATCTGACATACTACCAAACCATTTTCATTTTTTAGCTAACCCGTCTATGGTAGTTTAATGGTTGAACTCCATTTTGGTCTAAACTCCCTCATGGTGATGGTATTAGTTGCGCTAGTTTAGTAATGTTCTTTTGTGTCCTTTAGCGTTTAATTTGTTCATTTGATCAGTTTAAATTTTTTTTTAGTGAGTAATTAGTACCTTGTGTATTGGGCAGGTCCGCGCCAAACCCCGGCAGTGTAGCGAACCTACGCGGCGCGGTGACCAGTTCACCACAAACCGGTTGGCAGCGACCGGACGTCTCACCACCTCGCACGCTTGCCTCCGTTTCAACTTTGCTTTATATTAACTATAATTTAAAGTATAATTTTATGCGTCAATAAACTTGAACAACGCAATAGGAAACAAGTATCATCTATTAAAATAGATGCTACATCGAAACTTGTAATTGGTTTCTTGCGCTACATTTTTCTCTTATTGCGTTGCGCCAATAATTTTTTTGATTCAACACATTCTAAGGTCATTTTTGAAACCCAAAAAAACGATTGCCTTGCACTTTCAAACTTACAACATAAATTTCTAAATTCAACATTCAAGCAACTGAGTGTGTTTGAACTAAAACTTAGTTATTTAGCCTAAAAAGAGATTAAACCAAATGAGTTAGTATTTTTAACATGAAATTTTGATTCGGGTAAGAAGATAATCACAATTCAACTACCAGGCGGGTTTTCAAAATACTTACAAACAGGAACTGAATCACAACAACCTTCAATATTCGTTTAATTATTTCGAAAAAACCCACAAAGTGCATTTAACAGTCATGGTGTTGCAAGCACCTATGAAATGTTGAATCTATTCATAAAACGTTAAGTACCCACTTAGTTAGTCTTTAAGCTGTTCCTTTGCTGGGCAAAGGTCTCTATCATTGAAATTGAGTCATTGCTGCAATAAATTGGTATCGGCTGTTACACCACGCTTGCCAATGCAGGTTGACGATCGATAACACACCCGGGCTAGGTTTCGAAAAATCAGAAAATAATATTTTCCCGACCTGGGGTTTTAACCCAGTACCTCCGGAATTCGGGCCGAGCGCTCTTTTACTGAGAAAGCATACATACCTTTAGGTCGCAGGTTCTTTTTGTATCTATGCAAGCTGCGAAAAATCTAGGTTGAGCAGCGGTCTTCTTGAGATAGCGAATGCTGTTGCGCTGAACAAGATAGGCTTCTGAGAGACCAATCCATATTTTATTTGTAACAAGTGTGACAAAAAGTATGGTATTAACCGAATTTTACGTTAACCATGCCGTATGTTGTGTTAACTTACTCGGAAATAGATCCACGGCAAACTCAAAAACTGCCAGCTTCAACTTATACAATCACGCAGTCTATATTTTGAAGTGCTTACGACTGTTAGTGTGTAATTTGGAGATAATTGATCTCAATTCTAAGCCTGCTTCTAAAATATGCGTTTTATGCAGTTATAACTAAGTATCTAATTATGATGGTAGTTCAACGCTAAAACGCTCTAACATGAAAAGCAAACAATGAGTGAGCCATTCTCAATTGAAAACAGATGTTAAAAATTGTCTCTAGCTGATATCACGATTCCAGAAAATGGTAATAATTTAACGATTATTCTTATGAAATTTCCAAAAATATCGGTAGGCTATCTATAAGTAAGTCTCGCATTCGTTTGATGACAGAAAAACACGTTGGTCGTTGAAAAAACGAAATATTATTTAGGATTCTCAGCTTGGAAAAAAGTTTGTTCCATTTTGCGAGGAAAAACATGATTTTTCTAGCCGACGACTTTATATTTCTTGTTTACCTTCCCAAAAAGAAAACAAAAACAATAACAATAATAATATGTACAATTTAAAAAGGGATTGGGCCGTGGGGCAAGGATCCCAAAACGCTGGCTGCGTTTCCTCGCTGAATGGCTATACTGAGCCTTTGAACACATGTTTAATAGGGATGTAAATAGTTTAATACTTAGATTTGTTCTTGTTGGAATTTGAATAAATAAATTTCAAAATTTGAAAAATATTGCTTTACCATAGTGTTCTTACCACTTACTATGAAAACGTCTCTTAAAAGACTTTGTGTCTAGACTAATTGTATTTACTCCTAGTAGCAATGTTGAACACTGTAGCTATATATTTTAATAATTTTCAAAAGAAACCAACTAAACCCACACTAGTGAGTAAAATAATACAAACCTGCCCATTTTTTCCTTACTCGTTTATCTTAAAATTGGGTTCGTAACGACCGGCAAACACTCCATTAAGATTCTAGAAAGACCAGTATTATTGACAGTTATCAGCGCTACGATCTCCAGAGATATAATATTGTAGATTCCGAACTGGGTCCTCATTTGGGTGACGCTTGAAACGCACGTGTGTTTAACACTTAGCCTCTACGAGTATCGGCTCGCAACGAGCAGTCTGCCATCGAATTTCTGCTCTCACTGCGCTGAGAGCAGGGTTTAAAATTGTGTTGAAAAATCGGTGTTACTGCCTTATAAATCTGAGATACTTTCGTTACTGAAGCGTTTTATAGTTTTGGATTACTGAGGTGGATTGACGCTTATCGCTTGGGTGTAAGGTGCACAGCTGGAGCGATTGGAAGTGGTGATAGGTCGTTCCGTGCGTGCGGCGTGCGGCATGATTGGTATGACGAGCGCGAGGCACCGCGCGGCGTCGATGTGTCTCTGGGGCTGATTAGCTGGCATAAGAGCGGCTTGCGGCGACCGGTTGTCTACAAGCAAACTAATTTTTCGGAAAGTTAATTACAAACATTGAATTAATCTGGATATCATTACAATATCTAAAATAATTATTTATCGACACGATTATGGCGTAGTGCGCTGTAGCACGGTTTCTCGCCTCGATTTCCTTAGTGTCCCGGGTTCGATTCCCGGTCGGGTCAATTCAGGAAACGATCTTTTCTGAATTGACTCGGGTCTGGGTGTGCTGGGAGACGGCCCTGGCTGATTTCCTTGTGTGGTACCTCGTGACACAGGGATATTAATCCCTACTTCGAGACCATTACAAGAGGTGTGTTGTCTGGCGCATATTTATTCATTTACCCACGCCCAATAATAACCTAAGATTGGTTTTATTCAAGAACGTAAGTTGGTAATTATGTTCTGTTCATCCTACTGTTTGTATTATTAATGAAGGCAAATTAAAAGTGAGTGGCAAAGTCGCAATTACACCTCGCATGGTACGAGTAGATGCCAACCACTGCAAAAACTGGCCACCGCGATGGAATATTTTGCGAACGCCATGATGTCATGGTGGATTAAATTACTGGGTACTATGACCTTGCCTGTCAGTTGTCGGTGGGTACTTAGCCGACAAATAGTACCTACCAACTAACTGGCTCTCAAGTATTAATGTAATGTGTACGGTGTATAGCTTATTGATAATCATTTGTAAGCATTTCTAACCTTGGCTTGCATGCACAGGTTAATTTTCTGAGTAAATTGTACAAAAAGAAACCTAAATCTCATTGATTATGTATCAATGATCAAACATGAGAATACAATAAAACTGTAAAATAAATTTACAATCAAGAGTTGTTAACATTCTTTTGACAATACCATTGGAAGAACCATTGTTAGTTCCATCTCTTTTAGACATACTCGTATTTTCTGCAGGTTATCTACGTTCATGTTCGTAGATATCGCGAGCGAGATTATGTCAGCTTGGCAACCTAAAAACTGAAAAGACTCAGGTGAAAACGAAGCTATTAAAAACTATTGAGGGGCAGAAGGCTCTCTATTTGAGAATACAGATAAAAAATCTCCTTATAATAATAATATAATATATCATTTATTTCGGACCAATAATCCATATTAACAAATTATAATGTTAGTAACAATTGTTGCTAAAATTATGTTAGTTTAATAACCTAACTTAAACTTAACTTAAATTTTTGGCACCTAGACCGGCATGTGACACGTGCCTTGTCACCCAATGCCTGAGTAAGGGACTGTCGTCCCTCATACCGATGGTGTTCAGTAAGCCACAGCAGCCGCCGCGGACACAGCGCATCAGAGAACTGACTCTCTTGCGCATTATCGCATGAAAGTCGTCCACGCGAGCTTCCGCGAACATTCCTGACGCACTACAGTACCGCGGCAGTCCCATCAGCATCCTGAACTCATGATTATACTGTATATGCAGGGCGTTATAGGCTCTCTGCGTATATGAAGACCACAGGCTGCACGATCAAAACGACTGACAGTAGGCTCTAAAGAGAGTTACCTTTACTGCAGTCGTACACTGCGCAAACCTGCGAGCCAACATATTACAGCGCACCGCCAACGCCCTGCGCTCCCTCTCAATGTCATAGTCATCTCTCATGTCTTCGGTTACCCAGTAGTGGCCCAGGTATTTAAACTTACTCAACTGAGGTAAAACGCTGCCAGCAAGCGTGACGGATGGCATATTGTAAGTTTTAGTGCCAGCTTTGTAAATCATCACTTCTCTTTTCTTTGTGTTATACCTGAGCCCATGTGCTTCCGCGTACCTCTCACAGACCGATAACAATTTTCTCATCCCACTGATTGAGGGACTCAGCAACACCATGTCATCGGCGTAACTAATATTATTGATGCATTTCCCGTCTATTGAGCACCCGACATTGGTATTGCTCAGTTCCTCAATCAGTCCATTTACATACAGGTTAAAAATAGTAGGAGAAGTGATCCCCCCTGCCTCACTCCACAGTTTAACCTGTACGCATCCGTTAAGGTGTCAGACCATTTTACATAATTCTTTTGTCCTTCATACCAGCATTTAAAGATGGAGATAAGATCTTCGGGAAAGCCTGTTTCCGATCTCATCTTTTCCCACAGTAGTACGCTATACGAAACCAGGTCGAAAGCTTTCGACATATCAAGAAAACAGGCAAACACAGGTGTACTTCTAGTTGTATAAATACAATAAATTATTTTTAAAAATTACGGTTCGCTTGAGACACAGGATCGCTGCCTCCGTGGACAATCCGGGTCTGAAACCGAACTGCGCGCCATGTAGTTTGATGTTTCTCAGCTGAGTGTCAAGCAAACTGTCCAGCACTTTCGCAATAATAGTGGCAAGCGATATTGGTCTGTAGATGTTTTTATCCGAAGTATCTCCATTCTTGTCCTTGACAATTGGGACAACTATAGTTTTTATTAGGTCTTCTGGGAGATAAGAATGACTAATACACAGGTTAGACAGCATAGACAGCACTCTGGGTGGATGGACACCAGCGTACCTGAGATGTTCAACGCTGAGGGCATCGTGACCGGGTGACTTTCCTCGCTTCATATTCTTAATTATGAGTGTCACATCTTTTGCAGTAAAGATGTATTTTAAGGAAGTTTCAAAGTTATCATACAATATATCTAGATAAACTCGCAGAAAGAGCAGGCACATATCGCACTAAGGATTAACAGATGACATAGTGCTAATAGCAAAATACTACACTGAGCTACAACAAATCCTAGAAAGCCTGGTTCAATTCGTCTTGAAATGACTGTAGATGAAACCAAAGTCATGATGATCAATCAACATAAAGATCTGGGATTGGCTTTTGTTGAATGAATATTGAAATTAATTGCCAACAATTTCAAGAAATGGACAGCAGCATTTAGAAAACTACGTCTCTACTCGTTGCGTCGGGCACAACACAATGCGTGTTAGTTAACGAAAGATACAATCAATAGATAGATATATTCTTTATAGTACAAAAATAAAGTACTTAAAGCTAAGTATTAAGTACATTAAAAACAATGCTCAATTTAGGCCTTATCGCTTATAATAGCCTACGGGTAGAGGAAAGATGGTAGGTAAACGAGAGGCAAGTATGTGCACATACAGGGTGTCCCTGGAAGTAAGGATCCAATCAAATTAGCGCATAGGGGTTATTTCTGACCTTAACAGAAAGTAACATTAAATGGATTTTCATGAAAAAAGGATAAATTGGATTAAAACACAAACTCCAAAAAACACGACTTTCTCATGCAAAATACCTACTTCAGAACTTAAGAAATTATAATAATATTTCTGCTATATAAACTTCAAAAGAATTTGTAATAAACGAGCCACTTTTACTAGAACTTTTTTTTACAGGACATCTGCTTGAACATAAAGTAATTTTTTTTATTAAGATTTTTTCTTGCAATATTTTAGCTTTTTAAATTGACATGGGGATTCTAGCTCAATAAAATAACAAGTCAAAGTAAGACATCTTACCTGCTAATCTTTTGGCAAAGAAATAACTTACCTTGGACACTTTCTTTTTTATAATTATCTTTGTATGGACATGAGCGATTTTCTGAAAAAAATATATAATTGATCATAACTTTTTGACGGTTAGAAATCGGACCAATATTGATAAGGTTAAATAGGTCAGCTATGCGCTATTTCGATTTGATCCTTACTTTCAGGAACACCCTGTTTAAACTAAACATAACTGAAACATAACCAGTAACTAACAGATATCACAAGTAGATACACCAAAAGTCAACCAGAAAAAAGGAATAAAAATATAAATAGGGATAATCAGAGCGCAAGATAATGCGAGTTGACTTTTGCTTTATACAAAGGAAGGGATTGAAATTCCCTAAAAGAGAGAGGTGAGGAATTCAACAATCTGATAGATTGTACAGTAAAAGATTGTGTATAGGAGTGCGAGGAATGAGGAGGGAATTTGAGCCGGAGTATTCGGGATGATCGAATTTGTTGTCCCCGAGTCGGCTGCAGAAAATGGAACCGCTTTTCGAGGTACATACGTTGGTGACATGGGATTAAATAATACAGTATACACAAAAAAGAGAATATGGGAGTTACGACCAACTATCAATAAAAGGTATCATTACATTGATGAAGTTGGAAATCGATGGGCTCTCGTGGTGTAGGCATACTTACCCACCTTTTCAATCGCATTCTTCTCACCGGGAAGATACCTGACCAATGCAGACTGAGCATTATCACGCCAGTCTTCAAGGGCAAGGGCTCGGTGCAAGAGTGCAGCAATTATCGCGGCATAAAGGTGATGTCCCACACCATGAAGCTCCTCGAGCGCATTGTGGACTCTTGAATTCGACAGGAGTGTACAATCTCGGAGTGTCAGTATGGGTTTCGACCGGGTTGCGGGACCATGGAGCCCGTATTCGCCTTGAGAACGCTCATGGAGGGTGTCAGACTGAAGAATACACCTCTGCATCTCCTTTTCTTAGACATGCAGAAGGCCTTCGACTGTGTCCCTCGCGAGATGATCGGCTGGGCGCTGCGGTCCAAGGCCGTTCCCGAGGTCTTTATTGACATTATACGGGACATGTACCACGATTCTAGGTCCATAGTTAGGACTGCGGTTGGTGACATGCTTCCCTTCCCTATCACCGTTGGATTACACCAAGGCTCCGTGCTTAGCCCGTTTCTGTTCAGCGTAATATTAGACGTTCTGTCAAACAGCATCCGAGACCACCACGAGCAACCACCCTGGTTGCTCTTGTATGCTGATGATATTGCGCTAGCAGATTCGGACAGGGGACGGCTGGTACAACGGGTGAATAAGTGGAAGAATTCACTTGAAAAAGCGGGCTGAAACTTAATGTAGCGAAGACGGAGTACATGGCCTGCAACACCACAAATTCCCAGTACGTCCGCATAGGCGATGACGTGGTTGAGCACACGGACCGTATCAAATACCTGGGATCTGTGTTATGCGCGTCCGGGGACATTGACAGCGACATCACAGCCCGAATTTCCGCGGCTTGGCCCAAATGGCGTGAGGTGACTGGTGTCATTTGTGACCCCAAAATGCCGATCAAGCTGAAGGGGCCCGTCTATAAAACCATCATTAGGCCTGTCCTTCTGTATGGCAGTGAAACGTGGCCGTTAGTAGAGCGACACCAGCTGGCGCTGCGCGTTACGGAAATGAAGATGCTGCGGTGGATGTGTGGAGTCTCACCCAAAGATCGCGTGCGGAACACCCACATCCGGGGCAGCCCTCGTGTTCGTGACATCGCAGAAAAGCTGCAGGATTGCCGCCTTCGTTGGTACGGTCAGGTCTCGCGGAGATCGGCAAACTAAGTGGGCAACAAATGTCTGGCCATGCCGCCTCCGCCGGGGACCGGCAGAAGAGGTCGACCCAAGAAGCGGTGGCTCAAGACGTCTGACGTCGCAAGATATCAGTCGTGAAGCCTAGTCAGAGGCTTAAAAAGGCGGCTTGATAACATCTGACGGTAAGGTTTATCACTGGCCTTACATTCACCTCTCCAACAATCCGCACTGAGCCCGCGTGTTGGAGTATGGCTTGTACCACCTCATAGTTGAGGTGAGGCCTGTGCCCAGCAGTGGGACGTATATGGCTGTATTTGTTGTTGTTGTTGTTGATGGCTCAATGCATACCTAATAACATTGTGGCTCTTTGTAAATAAAAGATCACGATAACCAACGTTCTGGTTATTTAATTAGTAACTTACCAATTTACAGAGCAAACAATAACTAATTTTAGGACTGTAAATAATGGATAAATTAACTTTACTGACTTCTTAACATAATCTACAAATAAGATCAAAAGGTGATTTTAAATTTATGAAACTTTCATAGTTTCGTTAAGATAAGTGCTCTGCTATAACTATAAAACTTACATCTATACAGGGTGTCCCAAAAATGAGTGATAAGCGGAAGCGCAGTGATAGAGCATCACTAGGGCTACCCAAGTCACCCCCATATACCTATTTTCCGCGATTTTAGGTAGTCTTCAAGTTTTTTTTTCGAGGTTCTTAAAATTTCTGGGTTGAGTCACTTTATTGGTCACTGTTGTGGCTCAAATAATTGAGATATATGCTCATTTTTTTTCCATTGTCAGCTGAATACTAGGCTACTTTTATGATGTAAAATCTTCGCTAACCAAGAAAATAGCCATTTTAAAAACCTTTCTACCCTTTATAATACCGAAACTCCCCATACAATGTTAATTCCTTTGATTGAATGATTCCTCCACGTTAATTCACAAAATAATATACTTTGTAGCTCTTTGGCAGTTTTTGTTGTTTTTAAGGTAGGTAAGGATAATGTTTTAAGAATAGGGCAAATAAAAAAAAATAACCCGGAAGAAAACAGTTTGTGCTTTTTTTTCAGGATTTTCTATCGTATGTTTCCAAAAAGCTACAACTTTGTAATGTTCGAATTATTTGTAGAAATACATAGTATTGCAGTTTTAAAAAATAAATTTAGAATCTGTGGGTGTACGACCTAGTTTTCAAGAAAAATCCAAATGGTAAAATAAATCTGTAGTTTTTTGGGAAGTAATTAATTCAAGTAAGAAAAAGTAGGAAGTAATTTAAGTAGTAAGAAGTGTAGTAACAAACAAAAAAAATATAGCTATAAAACTTATAATCACAAAATTAAAAGTGAAGTAATTAAACAAATTGAAAGAAGAATTGGAAAAAAAATACATTTATAGGTAGGTTGCGGGCTTTTATTTTATTTTATTGTCGATTAATTTTATTCTACTTTAGGTTTGTTACATGACGAATGGGTCACATTGTATTGCGTGACTAGAGAATCGGTTTATGTAAGTGAATGCTGTCTATCATTTCTATAATCTTCACTAAATTGTTACTTATACCTATTAAAAGGGTGCGTTGCGTTGGATTGCTGTTTTCACGGTCGCCGGACGCGAGGTAGGCGCGGCAGGCGGCCGCGCCGATCTACAAAAAAACAACTTTCCTCGAAACGGCGATGGCGATGGCGCTAAGTCTTTTCCTAAAAGTAAAAACGCTGTAACTGCCTAAACTCAGCACGCCACTTGCGATCTTTTGTTCACACGTTCCGCCACGCCGAAATAACTTGTTGATGTGCGTTGCGGGCAGTGCGGATGTGATCGGGGGTGCGCGGGTGCTGGGGGGAGCTAGCGCCGCCGAGCGACGGCCTGTCTACGGCGGCGAGCCGGCGACACCCTGTCTGCCGCGGCCGGCTACGTTGCCGCTCCGTGCACATTCTTGTCCGCCCGCGCCCCCCTCTCAAACCATGAACCACCCGCGCTCACTAAACGGCAACCTCGCATGCAAACTTGTTTCGTAAACGGATGTGGCAGCGAACTAGGTAGTATAAATGCTGTCTTGCTCTACACATAACCATTTTACGAGAGTGAGAAGGACAGGAATGGTGGCGCTACAAGCTATCGGCTCCCACTTGCGGCATTTTTTCACGCCGAGAATGAGGCGAGATTACTGACTAATGCAGCGTTCATCATAGCAAATATTTTTATTAGTAGGTACCTAGGTAGTTGATTCAAAATGAGAAAACTAACATTATGATGTTTTTTAAATTTGTAATTTGTTACACTCTGTATCCTCAATTTAAGCGCCTATTAAAATAAGTTGTTTTATTACTCTGTTTTTGCACTTTAAACGTAAACTGTAGGAATTTAATATTTTAGGTTACAACAAAATCAGTGTACGTATAATGAATTTTTATTAGTTGATTTTTTTGCACTCTTTATTTAATACTAGCTGCCTTGAAAAACTTCGTTCTGTAAAAGTTACTGGCCTGGGAACAGAGTGGTTTGTATGGGAAAAGAAAAATTGTGTTTTTTTTTATTTTCCTCGTATTTTTTTTACGTCTTTTCTCTCCATCCATAAGAACCTTCTCAGAGCCGTAACAAAAATATGAAAAAAAAATAGCCCAATTGGTCGAGCCGTTCTCGACTTTTGTGCCTTGCAACACATTTGGCGATTCATTTTTATTTAATATAGATAAATAAAAAATAAAATCTATCTACTTATGTAAATCTGAATCATTAAGATATGCAAGACATTTTAGTACGAGTAAGTGTTGTATCCTATTTAAAAGAACTTCAGTAGTCGTGCAAGGCCCAAACTTGAAGTTACACTTCTTCGTCTGTAATTCTGCATGTACCTAGTATAAATATAAATAAATATAATATATGCGCCAGACAACACACCACTTGTCATGGTCTCGAAGTAAGGATAAATATCCTTGTGTTACGAGGTACCCGACAGGGAATTAAGCCAGAGGGGTCTCCTAGCACACCCAGACCAGAGTCAATTCAGAAAAGATAATTTCCTAAATTGACCCTACCGGTAATCGAACCCGGAACACCCAGCAAGTCAAGCCTGTAAAACCGTGCCACATGAACACCATGCCATGTAAACTTTTAGCAACTACTTCAGATTCGGGTCAGCCTCTGAATGGTCTGAAACTTGTTTCACTGTTTTTTTCACTAATTGCAATAAACTGTTTAATTTTATGGCATCCAGTTGAATATAAATAAACAGCCCGAAAATAATTTCATCATGATTTCTGAAGGTCACTTTTAATAATATATTTTTGTAGTTCAATGTGCACAAGCGCTTATCGGTATACGAGTCTCGCGTCGCACACTCATGTCGGGTGGGCAGCGGTGCCGCCAACATCCTCGGCACACCGAGCGAGCGAGCAGTCAGTCCGGCGCCAACAGCCGCCACGCGCACACGTATTTCTGTAAAATGGCCGCTGCCCATACACACTCAGCCCCCGCGCCCGCTGACCGCCGTCCCGAGGGCCGCGCTGGTTCACGCCGAATATTCCCACCACAATTCAAGCTACAAGTTCTCGAAGCCTACAGACGCGACGCTCAATGTCGCGGCAACCAACGTGCCACTGCCAGAAAGTTTGGCATACATCGCCGTCAGATCCAAAAGTGGCTTCAAGCTGAACCCACTTTACGAGCGGCGCTTTTAAGGCGAGCTCCTCAGCCGGCGCCCTCCCCGCCGCCGTACGCTGTCGGTTCACCGGAGAGTGCAAGATTGCCATCGCCGCCACCTGCTGTGATTCCCACACCGGTGCAAGTGCCAACACCGCTGCCGGTGTCAATGTCACCCGTGATGTCCGTGCCGTTGCCCGTCGCCGCAGAGCCCATAGATCTCTCCGTGCGCCGCTGTTCACCGCCGCCTACACTACACGCTTCCTATACCATAACTGTGCCTTGTCCACCGGAGCCACCCCGAAAGCCATTCAAGCTATTCAGGCCGTACCTTTCTGATGAAGATGAGAAGAGGCCCGCCGTGGCATCCCTGCCCGTGTCGAGCGGCGTGCACGTGTCCGCGTTCGTGCCCGTGCAGAGCGCCGGCGGGTGCGCGCCGCCCGCGTGCTCCGCGCCTCGCTGGTGCGCCGTGATGCCTTCCTTCCCTGCTCCGCTTAGATGAAAGGACGCCGTCGGGGCTCAGCCCCACATCTTCTGTGATCTAGTCGCCGTCGCCTGCCTGGCGCCGCCCGGGGCGTAGCCCTCTTATCAACGTGCCTTAACGTACACGCCGCCATAGTGCATTATGCCGTCATTTTGAGATGACTGCCTATTTTTGTGTATAAGATATAAAATGTATTTTTATATGTGGGTTCAATGAAGTATGACCACATTTATGAAGATTGATTATTATAATAATTATTCTTATATTAAAATAAAGAGAGTTGTTTACTAAACTGATTTTAATTATAAACGCCACAATCCCCTAGCGAGACAGGTAGCGCCGGCGCCATCCCTTTCCCCTCCACTCCCTTTTCTACCTGTTATAAGTAATCGTAGATGTTATCCCTAATTCCATGAAATGTGAAATTTTATTCATTCAAACTTAGAGGAAGCTTTTTCTAGAAAACTAGTTTATTCGTTTTGTTTACTTAGCTTTTTAATGTTATTCCATTTTTATTTATACCAATCAATCACTTAACAGATTTCTTTTCTCAATAATAAATATATATAATATAAACTATAAGAACCTTAAAATATATATGCTTTTATTTAGATTTTTTAGTATTTTATTGTTAAATTCTTTAAATATTTAAAACTAAAAATAATTAATTTCAAGTAAGTACTTAGTTACTTAATTAATGACTTTCATTAAAATTTTAAATAATAAATTATTTTCATTGTCAAAGAAATTGTGAAAACTCCTAATGTGGAAATGTCTGTTTTTTTTCAAATACATAATACTAATGGCCGTAAGTAAGCATCGTGTTAAAAAACCGAAATATTATTTACTTTCATACAACAAATTATAAAAGCAAATTTTTTCAGCAGTTGCAAACAATACAGGAATTAGGAAAAATACTCAAGAAACACATACAAACAAAACAATTTGTTAATAGCGCAATTTACTGGCCTAAGCGTATACGTACTCGTGAATAAGCATTAACATTTTCTGTGCAAAGTATACTATGTTTGCCAACAATAACAAATTCATTAATGTTATTACGTAGGTTGTCAAAAATTACTTTTTAACGACGTCAAGCATTAGCACCTGCGTACTGCACCTTTAATTAGTTTACTGAGAAGACTTCTTGAATAAAATACCTCTCAGAATTTCCATGAAATCGCAATGTTGGCAATGTTAATGCTCTTTTTATATTAATTGTTAAGTTTAAAAGGTTTACTTTTACTGCAAAACTGTAACAACAAGATCCTCGAATTAAACAACAAACACAGGAATTATTTAGGTACTGTGCGACAGGAATTTATCTTATAGCTACTTTCCTAAAATACACTATGCTTTATTTTTTCCATATTTCTTGAAATAAAAGTGAACTACCTACTCGGTTTCAAAAAAACAGATTTTAAGAAAAAGGTCCCATAAGTCAAACAAATGAATAAGGAAGATAGGTAGGTACTTAATATCATTCCATTAGTTCTACATCATCCACATTATAAGGAAAATCTCTGTCTCTATATTGTATTTTATACGACACTCAGCTTCTAGCCGTCTACTTGTGCAATTTTGTAATAATCATTATGTATTAACCTATATAAATATTATAATCGTCTTGGCAGTCTTTGAAAGTTGTAGCAGAATATTATAATAATATATCTCTAAGTAAATCTTGTTGTAACTTGTAGGCGCATCATGCATGACACATCGCACATTTGTCAGTATACAAAATACTCGTACAATGTGGCTGGCAGTAGCTGTGATAAAACCCCCAAACTAAATAAAGAGAAAAAAAAACATACTCGTAGCTTATGATAATTTTAATCACATTGTGAAAAAGTATTAAATAAGAGTATCACTAAAGTAAATGATCAAAGTTTGCTATTCGAACACGTGAAAATGACGTAAGTACTAACGTCAGAATTTTCAGCTTAGCTAAGAAGACAAAGTACATAAACATCACATACGCCAGTGCAGGCCATGATGGACATTGGCATTTTCAATCTCACTGCCAATAAGCTTAATTAATTCGATAACGGACTCAAAAATTGTTCAAGGAAATGTAGTCTGAAAGACCGAACATTAAATATTCTAAAGTTTTTTTCCGAAGGCAAAAGTGTCAATATTTTCAGTCAATAAAAACATTGTAATTAGGGTTCATATTTACGTTAACCGTACTTCGCCTAGGAAAAATCAAAAAGTACTGACATAATTACCTTGTTTGGTGATAAAGAAATATGTGTGGCAGTGGAGTATGGAGCGGCGTCGAGCAGTCTACGAAGGGTTTCAGGCGACGCATAGTCTGCGGCTGCGGCGCGCGCTCTCCGTGACTCCGTGTCACGCCACGCCACGTGATCCCTTCACGCCGACCCACGCTCGCCGCCATGCAGCACTCCCACAGACTTGCATTTTTGTCATGATAAAACACATAAATAAGTAGAGATAGCTCATTATTGGCGCAAATACAGTTTACAAACATATGTCACGTGAAATATTTGATGGTATCACTTAAAGGATGTTCATAAATTATAATATTGTAGGTTCCTCTTCAAATGTTAAACTTTGTTCAATTATTTTGCTAGAAAAGCAAATTCATAATCTGTTCGTTGGATTTCAAATCTCCCGTGATTTGCTGATTAATGGCTATAAAGACTGGGAAAATGTGCCTAGTTAAAACACGTACAGTCACGGTTCAGAGTTACCATTTTCATAAGGATATGTAAATATACCTATAACCAATAGAAAGGCTGAACAAAATATGCCGTATCGCGCAGAGTTACTTTTGCGCTAAAGGTAAACACATCATTTGTAGGTAGTTTTCCACAAGCTTGCAACAGAAATATTTAGCTTTTATTTTAGGGCCTGTAAGTATTTTCGTTTTTGCCCGGGCTAGGACTGACGTGCGTTTGACGTGTACATAAATTTTCATCTTCTTAGCACCCACGAATAGCTTCAGTCTCGTCTCTCGAAACATCTTTAACGTCTGAATTCAGTTGCATTTGCAGATGCAGCTAAGCGATATTTACGACGCTGGCATGGCCCGTCCGGACGCGGGCGAGATGGCTCATAAAGCGCAAGTTGTAGGCACTACAGACTGCGATGTCAAGGATATTTTTGGCACAGGCACTGCGAGGATACCCTCCGTCCGTTATGGTTTATGCCTAGTTAAACAAAGTTTTTCATTTAGAGTCAACCCAGCTGGCTTTTCCTTTTAAATCTTGCAGTCGGGCTCTCAGTTCCTAAAAGATTACGTAAATGGGTATGCCAACTGATTTACTGTTATACCTACATCTTAAGCTCTACTTTTAGAATAATAACGTATGTAATTATTCTAAGGCTCTATTATTGTTTCTAAAAATATACTAGGCCAGTGGGTTCTCTACAGGCACGTATTATTTATGTTATCCAGCTTACTTAATCATAATTCAACCAGTATGCATTCATTTAAATTAAAAAATATACTATTCCCGTTAATTGATCAAAGAACAAAAAATTTTCGTTGAAAATCATCTTATCAAATTATAAACATTGAACAGTATCTTCAAAACAAATGACTGTCATAAAATCAACACTTTTGAAGAGCTGCATTATTTACTTACCTGTTGGGACAAAGGGTATTAAGTTAGATGGGGGTCCTTTGAACGAGTTTGTTTCCGTAGCGCAAACAGAAAATAATTAACCGCGGTGCCTTTGTTTGCCTCTTCCAGAAATTCCTTTAACACGAGGTGTTTGTAGTCTTGCCGCCCGACTCCGAAATTCGTCCGCTTTGATGTCAGTGTCCGTTGATCGTGTCACGAAAAGACGCAGGTACCTTCCGGTACGGTGTCTTACACTTAGTTTCGTTAGCAAATCTTTAGTAAAAGATAGAGGTACTGTATTGAAATACTGTTCTAGTCTCAGAATTATTCTAAGGTTCTAGTATTATTCCTGTGTTTTTAATAATAATAAGGCAGTATGTGACAAAACTCCGGAAATATCTGCTCACCGAAAGACAATATCGATTTCCATTTAAGAAACTTAGTTTAATCATACAAATGCTACGTTACAAATCCTATTTACCGGGCTTGTGCAATAACTCTACATAGCATTGCCTTGTGTCTACAAGGCGTTGGCTTGGTTCGTCACTTCAGGAAGCCTTATAATATGTATGGCGCATGCATACTACACCTGCATATTGCACACAGAATACGATTAGTGCCCATTTATTCTACTGTACAGTATTTAATGGACATTACTCACAGTCACAGTTGGTATTATGGTTAAACTCGACATTCTTTTCTAGAATATGTACACGAGGCATAGGTTTGTTGCACATTTACTGATGAATTTGATGTCAGATCACAGATGACGCCCTATTTAGAGCTATTAGCTTCATAGCGGTGGTAGGATTGTGGTTGTTGTTGTATGTATGAAGAAGTTTTGAAGCAAACATTGAAACAAGCATACAAGTTGAAGAAATACAAATTGATTAAAAAGTAAAACCCATGAAGATGTAAAGAGAAAATTGCTACGATGTTGATTCTGCATTTGTGGTTTTTGTAATGGTTTATGTATCCGCAGTTTGGCCGAGCAGTGGAGTCGTGATATTTCAATTTACTTTCCTATTCGGTCAAACTCAAAACTGCCCCCGTCCCAAAAGTAGCAATTCTGTAAGAAGTCGCTAGGTACTTATTATGATTACCGATTAAAAAGGCCAGGTTGAAATAATAACTAGTGTCGGGATCTGAACTACTTATCTATAAAGAAAAACCTTTTCCACTCTACCTAATAGCAGTTGATGTGTCCTATCTTCAATAATAGAGCAACCTTTAGGTCTCGACCGGTCTCCTA
Organism: Udea olivalis; assembly: GCA_947369235.1. Classification (NCBI taxonomy): domain Eukaryota; kingdom Metazoa; phylum Arthropoda; class Insecta; order Lepidoptera; family Crambidae; genus Udea; species Udea olivalis. Next base: position 7,468,854 of record OX376342.1, read on the forward strand.
AATAAATCAGCTCGGCGTCACTGCAGCATGAGCACATAAATAGCCGAAGTCACAAGACAGACGAGGCGGCACCGAACGTCGCGCGCGTGTGTGCGTGCAGCGGACGCGGGGACGCGGCGCGGGCGCACGCTTGGCGCCAACGTCTTTCGTGTTATTTCCGACGCCATTACTCACATCGGCTTCGACTAATTATAATATGCTGCGAGCCCACAACGCTCACCTCCACTGTTCTTTTCATATTGCACGATCGAATCGAATAACAATAACGACTTTGCGTTATGTTCATTTCCCTTACTCTGAATCAATCGTCCTATGTAAAATATGTTTTGAATATACACTAACATATTCAACAGCCACAGTGCATAATTTTAAATATTTTGTTAAAGATTTGCCTTCGACTTTAGTCCTTTGCAATATTGCAATAATGTCCAGATAGTTTCTCGTCATGTTCTTTAGACCTAGTTGATCAAGACGTCCGCCCTAATAGTTGCAAACAATTCGTAATTAGCGGAGCACTGTCGAGTTCGTTATAAAGCTATCGGCTGTTTCTGTTAATTGATAGCGGTGGTTCGGCGAGATCAAGAGGAGTCGGTGCGGTTAAAGCGCGCTTATGTATACACAAATACGACGAACTAGGTAACGCAATCGCGCGCCCCCTGACACCGGCCAGGCCCCGCACTGATATCACTCGGTAGGTTAGGTACCTACACAATAGCGATAGCATTCAAAGCTCCGAAGCACATACCAACCTTATGAATAGGGATTGCTACTTTAAACCTCCGGCTAACAATATTGAAAATAGAAAGAAGCAGTTGTTATACACGTCCCAAAGTGTTGCTAAAAAGTTGCTAAATGGCCACTCTTGCAGTTTGTGAATTTGTTCGATGCCTCTGTTACTTATGTTACCTACTTTTCTTATCTGTCTTACTGCTCATTAGTTAATTTGAGTAAACCTATTTATAGGTATATTACGAAGGCAGTTTTGAACGCCATTATTAAGAAGTTTATAATAATTTCCAAATATGTACACATTTATTTATAAAAACAAATTATATTCATGTGCTTCTTGATGTTCCTAACATTATATCACTGATTGGATTTCTCATTTTGACTAATGTTGTGGTATGTCATGTCAGTATTTCCGGTTGACTCTCATGCGCTTTACGTCACTTTTATTAGTGACTCGAAAAGTCGTCGTTTTGAAAACCTATTCTTGGTGTCAGGTGCAAGAAACTAGTGACCCTGAGCTGGTAGTTTGTCATCACAAGCTTAGGCCGCGCTCCACAGTCGCTTCGCTACAGCTGCTAGGCTCAAGCGGTGCGACAGCCCGGTTGATTGAGAAATCATTTATTTTAATTTTGCGAAGGAGGAAGATTATGTCGCGAGAACAGTCAAAATGTTCTATGCACATCGTCATATATGCAAAAATATTATTTTAGTTCTCATTACGAGGTCAGGTAGCACAGGCTGCAAGGATGAGAAAGTATTTGTACTCACAAAAAGCTAGAATGAGGCTATAATTGACAGGACAAGGAGTTTGATTGTAAGTAGGTACTAACAAGAAAATTAACACCATTCTTGCAAAAAATAAAATAATCATTGTGTAGAAGCACTTTCCAGCCAGGCAGCTGTGAAGGCATTTCTTAAATGTCTCTTCTGCTAATGTATTCGATTTTCCGCTCTTTTTCAAGAACAACGACCGACCGTGACGCATGTAATGGCTGTCAGTGCCAAAGAAAGTAAGTCGTAGCCAAGAAAAATAAAAATATAGGGAATCAGCGAGATTTTACTGCTTGTCATATGAATTTGAAAACCACGTAACTTCAAAACTCCCATCAATCATTTTTATTAAGCCCTGGTAGTTGAAATATTCTTCATGTAGAGATACTATTTTGTAATATTTTCAACTTACCAATTCAACTAGAGACAGGCATCCCAATTCAGAAACGTCACTATATAATAGTACAAAAAGTTACTTTATAAAAAAAAAAGTGACTAATATGCAAGTAAGAGCTGCTCAATTATGACCAACATTCAGTACTCTAACTAAGGATGGTTTAAGATTTATGATAGTGGATGGATGGACGGTTTTGTGGTTAAATTTTACCGATGCGTTTAAACTTATGATAGCTTTCATCAGAACTTACATACTATTACGACTAAATCCCAAACGGGGTAGTCAGAGGCGAGTGACTGTTGCCGTGAACGGAACACTCAGAAGCCCACTTTTCACCAATATGGTATTAGAATAGAACCCAACGTGGTACTCGCAGGTGGTGATTCGAGCCTTCCGCTGTTATCCGTGTTGATTTGGTTTATTACTGATTAGTCAGTTGAACATTTCACAATGAACACAAAGATAGAGGTTTTAGCCAGATTCAAACTCGAAAACCATACGATCCAACGTTCAGAATTTGGGTGCTTAACCCCCAAGCCACGACGCTCTAAGAACCTACAATGACCTATAATAAACAATACAATTAAGGTACTTTTATAAGCACACAAAGTAAACATGACGATATAACCACGTTATAACTTCTACTCTCTCGCTTTTAACTTATTAGATAACGGTAGGGACAAGTAGCGTAAAAGTAGTCAATAAACACGCTAATGAAAGCGCTCTATACGATCCTCTCCGCAGCTTGTTTGTCTAACAATTTTATTATTCTCGGTACCAAACGCCTGCCAAGACATAAATATCAGAAACAATACGTGACAACGCCTAATTATAATTCGTGTATAGTGTAGCGCTGGCGTAACTTTCGGCCGGTGGCCCGAAGATAACTTGAGATTGCGTATCATGCAGACCACCCGGGATGAGCGCGTGAGCATCCTAATCAATGTCATAAATATCAGTGGCGCAATAGGGATCATCGTTTGAAGTCCAGCTTAAGCTCTGATAAGCTAAAAGATTCAACTAACGCCTTCCGTGACACCAATGTGTTTGAATACGCCTAATCCTTCTCAACAGGATACAATACTTCGAAGCGTTTGCTTTCCCTTGCTAGTGCAGGCCTCATTTCAGTTTCAAAGGTAGAGCCGGAGATTTTATGGTCTAACGAATGTTAAGGATTAATATTGAATTGTAGAGGTATTTCTTATCAATACTTGCAAGAAGTCCATATGAAGTGGATGACCCAGTTTTTGAAACAAAGAGTGAGTCAGTATTTTGTCATTGTGGAAATATGCACGATTTCGTTCACAATTGGTTGATAAACGCTGGATATTGCAACGCAATTCAACGGGCTTGTGCATTTGACTCAGTTGTACTCGTATGTAATTGTTATACCTACTAACTTAGCTCGATTAGTGTACATAACTGTTTTGTACTGGTGTGGAATAATAATGTAATAATAGTTTCCTTTATGCGAAGTTACTTTTATAAAGGTGTATGAATGTGCCAGCAACTTAATCATTTGATTATTCTAATTATGTAAAATCGTCAGTTTCACTAAAGTCACAAATGCATAATATGGAAAACATTTTGAGTGTAAGTTTAGGATCGTCAAGCAATTTAATGTGAAGAAGGGAGAGGCCAACGCGGGGCCGTGGCTCAGCGACAAGTTGTCTGGCAGGGCCGGCGCCGCGCTGCCCCCGCCCCGCTGGATTATTACGGACTGACTTGACGCCGGCCCGCGCCCCTCACCCCGCATCACACCAGCGCGATCCGCTGCGCCTGCGCCACCGTTTCTCAGAAAACGATACCGTCGATACGAACGATCCGACGCACACTCACACGCTGCGTCAACACACAGGCGCCGCAAAAATAATGATGCCACTATCTTCGACAGGAGAATTTAATTTATGATGTAGTTACTAACGCAACGCACAGATAACTCAGAATGAGAAACTTCTAGTGGTTATGTAAATACTAGAAAAAAATATATACTTAGTGTGGTTAATTAGACACAGTTTATTATCTGAACTGAAAAAAGGAAATACATAATATGTATAATTTTTGAATCATAAAAGCTTGTTTCTTTTGTTCTAAAGAGCACTCCTATATATGTCATTTATGTACTAAACCTATAGGTAGTGCAGTAAAAAAGCTTGCCTGAATTTCGGAAACTAAAAAGTATCTATCTAGTTAAGGATTTGACTTCGATTCTTAACGTAATGAAATTGAATCCAGTTATTGATGTAATGTAAATCGATTGAATCAAGGTGAAACGCATGCAGATAACCTATCGCTTGATTCAAACTAATTTATAAAAAATACGATTCAAGCCAAGGCAACCAGATCGTCAGTAGTGTAGAAGGGCAGGTTATTCGGCTTCGCGATACATTTTACTCACGTCGCTCGGCATCCTCGCGCGCGTCCGTGATTGAATCGGGCTGATACGTTTGCCTGGTGTGGGTAATCATCAACACAAGGGAAATGAGTGCCGTTGGCTCGGCGAGCTGTGGCTGTGGACACATTACACGTGTCTCTGAGTGCGTGCTCCCACACACATCCAACCGATTACATGTCGATGAGGTAGGTACGAGCTTTATCGGTGTGCGTAAATAATTTATCGGCGAGCGCCGCTTGGCCGTTGTGACTCGCCTGGTGAGGTGGGTCGCACTTTATATGGAGAGTTGTCTAATCCACAGAATAAATTACCACTGGACCTAGGTTTCTCCTGAATGACTAATGGACGTATAAAGATTTAGCTCAATGTCCGCAATGAGACGCTTTCTAGTGTGTAACGCATTTGCACATTCAAGTAGAATGCGAAACAACGTTTTACTGAACAACGCAATTAGCAAAGTTCAACACTGATAAAATCTATAACAGTTAATCATGACCACTAGAAGAGCACAATCAGTTACTGCAAATATTGCTCTATTTAGGGGCTCAAACGGTTTTTTTGAATATACTACCTATCTAATAAATAAGACTAGATATATGCATATAAATAAAATTGTACAAGTAATTGTATAAGATGCTAAGATACATGCGATTTAATGGTATAAGAGCATTATGCAAAGTGTGTGACATTTGAATTAGTGTATGCATGTGTATGCGACTCGGCTGCAGGCATGTGCGAACAAAGAAAGCGGCGCCTGCGCACGGCACCGGCCCGCGATCGTCATGCTGCAATATGGCGCCACTTTTACGCATCGTGCGTACACCCGGCTCGTTGTGTATGAATAATGAACAGATTATCAAGTACCACTTATGGAATTTATAATATTTAAATAATTAAACTTGTTTTTTTGGTACCGTAGCTTTATATTGATATCATTGATTGATCTATGTAGAGTCAACACATGGTTAAGATTGCATACAGTCGAATTATTTCATGTTTAGGTAGAAACTATCAAAGTGAAGTTTTTAACCAGGTGCAGAGAAAATATAAAAGTAAATTGCGTTCTAATCTCAGATAGATATACCTACTAAAGATAATAAAATATTGAGTCAAAAGCGCTCTTTATCTTGTAAACACCAAGTTGTTATGATATCGTATAGGCACCTAGTATCTGTCCACACGTATTAAGGGCATTCAATGATATAAGGGCATTGTTGAAGGCCTATTAAGTTCAGAGACACGCAGCCAGCGAACCGTTGAAGGTTGACGAGCTCAGGTTACCGCCACGCGGCCACGTCCACCACACTTGAGTGGAGGCAAACGATCGGGTTAACAGACATTCACCACGACGTGATACAGTTTGCAAATTAGTTAAATCTCAAGCACTTATGTTACATAGTAGGTAATCATTATTAATATGATACACAGATTTTAAATGATACAAAGGGCATCATGGGGTGTAATCAGTTATCATCACACACGATTACGATTAGCTACGAGTATGTTACGTTAGTTTTGTTACTGTATGAATTATATCTGTATGGTTCAATGTATTGTGTATAGAATTTAATAAATTAGTACCTACCTAGATACCAGAATGCTGAATAACAAAAAATATATGCTTTATTCATGTTTGGCCCGATGTCAAATAAGTATTTAAAGAAAACTCATCTTAGGGCAACAGGCACTCAATGTGAAATTGTGAAGTAGGCACCTTACCTTACCCCTGAATTGTTATCGAAAATATCCTTGCTTATATATTTTTATTTGCATTTACTAGGAATGAACATTATTTTCATAAGTCATATAAAAAAAATGGTTGCCTGTAAAGTCGGTTTTACGGGCGAAGATTTTACGTGACAACGTCTTTTTCTCGGTAGAATATTTATTGATATGAATATAATTAAATTGCACAATAGGAACAAGGAATTGAATGAAAATAAGAATTGCGGCAGACCGATCATAGTTGAGTGGGAGAGAGACGCAAGGCATTCGGCGGGCCTCTCTCTCGTTCGGTGACTCATCGTAACGTTACCGAGCGTTACACTTTTTCATAAGTGACTCCCAGCCGCAACCTAATTTAAGACGTTGTAACGTCAAAAATGTTTTGGGTCTTAAAAACTAAAGGACTAGGCGACTTTTGAGCAATTCCAACTTATATGTTGGGCTTGTTTACTAGTGAGCTCGATTGAAAGAAAACTCTAAATGCGCAGTTGTAATCTAATGGATAGTTATTCATTCTAACGGCATACATTTGAAGTCAATCAATCTAGTTGTGCTGGATAAAAAGGCTAAGCAGTTGCGTCACCACTATCTATGCGCACTATGCGTTTGTCGTAGCTGTAGGGATAAGGGTTCCTGCGCGCGCTGGGTGAACGTCAAGGTGAGCGGGCACACGCAGCGCAGCGCCCGCGCCACCAAGTCTGCTGCGACGCCCCCCGCGCCGCGCCCGCCCCCTCACCACTAACCACCACATACTTGGAGAGGCATATGTATGAATCACTCGAATGCTCACTCACCCGTTACAACGAACAAGACGATTGTTAGTAACAACCGCGCTAGCATAAATAACTCGTATTTCTTTTGTTTCTTGCAGCAGAAAATGGCTAGTTAGGAAATTAATAAATATTTAAGTATAACACATTTCTAGCCGCAATAAAGAAAATGTTTAGTCAGAAAAAAAATGTTTATTGCTTCAATCGTGCTTTTCTGAAAAGGCATACTTATTATTTTGATTCGACGGCCAATGATACTCCACAGTTTCAATTCAAAGATAACAGAAATACTCGTAATACCGGCAAGAAGATAGAAGGGTAGTTGTATGTCTAGTTCGAATAACTAGCAACACACATAGGATAGATTACAAAATTGCTGATAGAAGTTTTGTTGTTTTCGTCAGAAACTGATACGAGTGATTCAAGTATTTGTCGCTTGCCTCAGCCCACGCCACCGATCGTCCTACACGGCTGGCTAGGCTCGTTCTCAATGATAAGTGGGTACGCATTATACATACTTAATGCTTAACCGCGATCGCTAGAGACTGCCTGCCTACATACTCGTCCTCGCCTTCATAACTCATCATCGCACAACTAACGCTATTCATATGTTGATGTATAGGAAGCACAGTTAAAGATACCGACTAACAAACAGAAGAAGTAACCTCGCTGTACATACTATCAGAATCAACCACCATGAACACTATTTTCTCTATTGCGATTGAAGTAAGTAGACAAATTATTATGATAAAATAGGTAATCGAATAGTAGCTGCAAAACAGTAGTTTTTGGCGGAATGAATTACCTACTTATAAACAAAATTATGTCATTAAGTTACGAATAGTTAGACAACTCTAATTGAACTGTAGTGAGTGTGAAGTTGAGGCCTCAGTGTCGCTGTCAACGATGGTTAAAAATGTGATTGAATTTGGAACGAGCTATTTCAGACTTCTATTGCCTTTCGACAGATTCACGACTAACAGCGCCCGGCCTAGGGTTGCCAGGTCGCCAAACTGACCAGTCAGTCAGCCGGACATTTGGGTAGAAAGGCCACCCTAAATTATTAAGGATTTTGTGTCTCAGTATTAATGGGTACGACAAAAAAATGCATGTAAAATCAAGCTTTTTTGATTAATGCCATAAATCTTGTTAGATTCTAATGAAATAATAAATAAAAACAAAAATAAAAAATAAATCGCCTGCGCTCTGCGCTCGCTCGTTTGCGAAATGTAAAAAGCCTAACAAAAGCCGGACAAGCCGGACACCGTTTATTTTGGCCGGACACGCAATCAAAACCGCCTGGCAACGCTAGCCCCGCCTTAACTTCAGTCACGTTCCTTTACCTACATCCTTGACAGTCCGTAGCGCCATGGACTCATTGAATTCGTTGTTCTGGTCTATTTATATCTTGATTTCATACTGCCAGCGATTAAATTCTTAAAATAATAAATAACACTAAGGTCATCGGGAAAATGAAACGCAACTCGTGCGTAACTTATGTGCGTCGTGGTCAGTCTCACGTTACACTCGTAAATACTTAGAAAAACAGTTCATTTCACGTCATAGATAAGTAGTTACGATTGCTCAACATTACAGATTATTGCACTAATCACGCGAAGTTGACACGACCTCTACGACTTCACCTACCGCAATCGCAGTCAGCAACCGAAATAGCTATTAAAGGACATAGCGCAGGTTATCGGTAGCTAAAGGTCGGGGGTGCTCGTTAAATAAGGTTGCCAATTACTTACACGTACGTACTGCCAGCTCATAAAGATTTTCTTTTTATACTGATTTGAAGAAGACATAACTAAGTACCTGATTTTACGAGGCACTTTAGGTCAAAATTTGCTGTAATATCTCAATCGAAAACCCTCAGGCATGTATTTTTGAGCTTTCCTCAGGTTTTTACTAACTTACCTACTACGTAATATGGCTATTATGACTAATATGGATATTTAATTAGGTAGTAAGCACAATTGGGTATATGAATTTAAAACGTTGTGGTTTTTACCTTGATTGAATCTTACGTTACTTTTACTAAATCATACCCTATCTTAGCTTAATATTTATTTCTCTTGTTTTTCCAGATAATAAACTGCGTTTTATCCCAAACTTCCTATGCCGTAATATCGGCACCCCTGACTGTCTAGGTGCTGTCAAATACTGTCCATTATTGCCAATTTCACAGGTTTTTTAAGTTTCGGCGTTTGAATCATGCCTAAAACAATAAAATGTGATAAAAAATAAATAAGTGTAATGGTAAAGAACTCTTAAAAGCGTGAAAAATGGCACGAGGCTCCAAATAATCCATTATAATGCCTTTACAGGTTAGTCAAATAGGGTTACCAGAAATAGTATTTACCTCCCCAGCCCTGCTGAACTGCAAAAATGGGAGACTAGCTAGTTTTAAATCATAATATATAAGGTACTCTTTACCTTATTCAAGAATAGCATAAATTTTATCGAAAAGGGTACAGCGCATTTTACAATTTAATTTTAGGAAAGGAAGTTGTACCTCAATGTGGAGAATCACCAACGAGATGGGATTTTGTTTTGAAAAATGCAGACTCTAAAGAAATCCAATCAATCAAATCCAGTTATTGATGATGAAATACACAGATTTATTTGAAATTGTAAAGAAAATGACACTACTGACAGTGATTCAATGAGTGACAGTTATATTTCAAGTGAAGATCCGATTAATGTAGGTAGATTTTAGTCAAACGACAACGTTGATCTGCTCTGCTTCTTGATGCCTTCACATATGGATCTATAAAAAGCGTAGACAGCCGAATCAATATCTAACTGTAGCACCCATAGCTAGGGAGCTTGCTTATGTAAATTGTAGTGCCTCAATATTTTTTTACTTCTTGAATTAAAATAAAATACCTTTCGCTTTTTTGGTGTGCCTTTACATCGAGAACATTTTCAAGAAGAAAATAAATAGTAAAACATCTCAGACATTCAATAGTAATCTTTCAATCATGGTCTGAAAACACCTCAATAATCACCTCAAAAAAATATTTTATTCTGATCTAATGCAATTCCGGTCAAGAGTCAGGTCGCAGTGGTGCTTTATAGAGCACCACGAACTTGTCTGAGAGGAAGATGATCTCAAAGTAGTCTAGCACTAACACCGGGCTAATTTTGTGTATTACGGAAATATCTGCACCAATTGGTCGCCTCTAGTAACGCCTATGGTTTCTCTAAGTTCGATTAGCTCGGTTGCTGCACGCTTGCTAAACGTAGCGTTTGCGTCAGGAAGGCGCTGTAAAATACAAAAAACTTTTGAACATTAACTAACGTAATCATTTTGTTTTAATTTATAAGCTCTTTAAGTAAAATAACTAGTATGATAATTTAGTCTATAATGTCGCACAGCCTCTCTTCAAAGTTTCGTGATCCCTGGATTAAGGTCGCACAAGATTCTCAGATGAAATGTTGGAGGAACGCAAGTATAATCGGGCCTAATATTGAAGCTTTGCCGCTTGATTTTTTCTTATGAAGTCAGTTTTTTATACATGTTCTGAAAGTAGAAGGTAACCCTGTGTACCCTGTTCATTACGGTAATTATCGGCAGATCACGGATGCGCGGACGCTGCAAGCAGAGTGGCGCGATGAGTCACCCGCGCCTGCGCCATCGAGATGCAACTCACGTTTGTCGCCGCGCCACGCCGCGCCTGAGCCTATTACAGTTTACCTACCTAGGTATTCATTTCCTAGTGAAGCAATACTGATAGTTTTTTTATGTTTCACGCCCAATATAATCGCGTATGCGACAAGTGCTCAATAAACTATTGATCCTTTGTAATAGGCTAGGTTTGGTAACAGTTGGTTATTAGTTATATGATTTTAACTTTGATTAACTAAACGAAAAATAACCAACCCTTCTAAATAACAGTAAATCCATTTTCTACCATCTAGAATTTAGATCTTTCACCCTGGAAACATTGGTAAAAAAACATGCTACAGTTAAGTGGAGCTTCATGAGTGGGGAAGGTGGTAGAGGTGCACGTTATTTCAGCTTAGACAAGGTTTAACTCTCTTGTCACAGTTAGTAGTCATTTGACAGACTTTAAGATTGTACTAAATTGTTCAGCAACTTATGTTGGTGACCGTACAAATAAGAATTGAAGTTTTATTGTTCAGTTCAGTCTTATTTAATTAAACGATAAGGAAGTCAACTGAGTGCGTAATTTCTTTTTGAATAAAACCATGCTAGTGGTCACATTGTCATGGATTCTTGTAAATATAATTTGTAAGTGTTAGACTTTGTAAGTAGATATACACGTGGAGCCCGAAAGATAAGCAATTTTTAGTGCAACCTGATGCGCCATGCATGAGGAGTGTGCTAGTCTACTTTTTCTATAGATTGGAAAGTGCATGCTTCATACTATATCAGGTCCACACCTAGCTAGATATAAACTAACAAAAAAGTTTTAAAATGTGCTCAAATTTGTTATAAGTTATACAGCTTACTTGTTATTTTTCAACATAACATTTTGTTCGTTACGTACTATATGGGTGAGTTTAAACTTGAATTTAACCAAAGGTACGTATAATATTAACCATGATTTTAATATGAGTTGCCAAGTTGCCATTATTTTAGGCTAGGTAATTAGGTAAGTTAGTACCATACGGAAAACTACAGGTACAAACGCCACTTGTCAGAGATGTGTTCTGCGGGCGAATAGAGTAGTCAGAGATCTTTGGGCAGCTGTTGCGGAGCCGTCGCCAACAACCATTAACCAGACAAACAATGGCTAATGTATATATACCCTTTGGCGATGCAAAAGTTCCCTCTTCCCACACCTTTTAAAGTCAGCAACGCGCAAGCGATATCTCTGCTGCTGCACTGGTCCAAAGACTACGGCGCATCCCCTTTAAGTCAGATGGTCAGCATGCTTGCTTGGCACCGCCGTGTATAAAAAGCTATTGTTAGGCTAACATTCTAAAACGTTGTCAAATGCAGGTTTATCTCACGCCTACGACTACATTCATGGATCAAAAATGGAGTACAAGAAAAATCCAGCTCCCGATGGGCACAGGTGCGTACATTCAACATGTATTAAAGGACATCGCTCGTTCCCCATACATTGAATGCCCTGGAACGCACAGCAGTGTGAAAATACTAGTTGTGTTCGGATAAATTCTTATTAGGCATTTGCTGAAACACGGACAGCTTTAGGAACTGTGGCCTACTACAGAATGTATTAGGCTAACCTTAATCGTTAACGATGTACACGTTTTGTTATGTTCTGATAGATATATTGTTTACATCTATAATTTTTCTTGTTGCTACGCCCCATTCTCCTTCTTCAGTATCAGGTGACCACTGAAAACCAGCGCCGTGGTGCTGCATAAATGCACCACGACATAATGCTGAGTGGAAGCCCTTTTGACACATTATCTTTAAGTTTATTTTAAGTATTTTATGTTATTTGTATTTATTTTTTGTGTCAAATAAACTTTTTCTATTCTATTCTATTCTATGTAAGAACTTAAGTGATATGAATTAAATGAACATAAAACACAACTATTTATTACAACTTTAAATCAAAAAATCATTAATGCTCACAATAATTTTGTTAATAGTGTTGGCAGATGGCACCTTTAAAATACATTCACTAAAAAAAGAACAGAAAGCAGGCGTAACGAATTTAAGTTCATATAAGCTTGAGACGAAACACAATTATAGCGCGATCTAATGGAGTATAACTCCATCTGTTGGTATTACTTGAAACTAATTTGTCATCGCTTTTGACCAACCGTTCACCAATCCTATGCACCACCAACCATACAAAATTGTGTAGTAGTTACAGAACTTTTTATTTTTCGTTTCTAACCACAGAATGTCCGTTTACTATTAATAATTGCTAATAAAATAAAATAGAATAATTATAATATTTATAATGAAGGACATTCGTTGTGCATTCTAGGGCCGATTTCGACGGTGTCCTTTGTAAAATTATTGGGGCGTTCTAACCATTACATTATTACATACAACTGTTTTAGATGCGGAGTTTGCCCGACATATCTTCAAAAGATCTGCGCTTTTAACTTCGGCACCAACGCAACGTTTATTTTTGACAATCACTGCGTCATGGACTTGTACAACTGCATGGAAGGGACGGGTACGACTAAACATTTTTAGAACTTAAATATAAGAAACTACTGAAAGTTTCGCGGCTTACGGTTTATAACGGTTTATTACCCACCCTTAATCTGGTCAGTGGTCACTTTTTGGTCGAAAGCTGTCGCGCTTAGCAAGAAAAGGACAGAGAATTTGGCAGATATTATTCAAGCGACGAGCATTTTTTTAAATTAACACTTTAGTAAATTAGTAACTCGCTGATGCACAAATTAAGGTTAAAACGTTTGATACAATTTCACTTGAAGTGTACAAAAGCGAAAAATAAAAAAAGATTGCTCAAAGTACACTTAAATAACATGGGTGGGATGTTTCAGAATTTGTTCCCATGAAGTACGAATACTGCGTCTACTTTGGTAACTTTGGTTACGTTCACGGCTACAAAAACGAAGACGAGGACTATGGAGAAGACCACATTATCATTGGAAATACCAAGAAACATCCTGATTTCGTCAGATAAAATAACATCACATCCACAATAATATCTTGATTCATTTAAAAAGTCTTGTTCTGTTGTTACATACAGCTGCGTCCTATTTTTTTGTTAATATCATGATGATCAACAAGTATTTATAATAAGGTTTAAAACAGAAAACTTCAATTATTTTTATGCTGATTTTAATATTTATTTTGTTTCTAATTTTATGATACAATAGGCATTATACTTATTGTACATTAATAATGTATTACTTAGTGTATTCTAAAGATTAGATGTAGCAAGAATTTGCGTTACTATTTGGTAGTTACTTATACAATTCGTAATTCTTTTAAAATATCGGGAACATAATTAATTACTAATAATGAATTACATAGCATTTAATAAATGTGGAGAGGGCAAATAAGTAAGTATATATATTTTTTAATCAAAGAATTGATCATTTAGCAGCAAAAATACATTTGAAATACTCAATGGTAAGTAGAAAAAAATAGAAAGTAATCTACGGAAAGTTTTCGTTTTACACACTGTATTCGAATAATGTTAGAGTTATAAGGCTACTTGCAGCAACCTAAGAAGAAATTTTGATTAAAACATGTTCTAATAAAAATTTTCTAATAAAAGTTTTCGTTTTACACACTGTATTCGAATAATGTTAGAGTTATAAGGCTACTTGCAGCAACCTAAGAAGAAATTTTGATTAAAACATGTTCTAATAACTCTTTTTACAGAGGTGGTTTGACAAAAGTATTTCTTTGTATATGGAATTGATGCAAGTAACCAAATTTGTGTTGCAGGTTGACTGTGTCCGGCGTTTTATATCACTTATCAAAAGCTACTTACATACTGGCATTGCTTGAACTAGGCTGTGTCCACACTAGACACCAGTTGTGATGCCGAGCTAGCCTGAGCGAAGAACATGGGTTACGTGACGGGCATGTGGCCGAGCCGCTTGTAGTCGATCTTGTCGAGCAACACGAGCGGCCGCAGCTGGTCTGCGAACGCTCGCATGTCCTCACCGATGGCATCCTGCCCTTGTGGGGCTAGTACCTGGAAATGATTTCAGTGAAAACTTGACTAAATATTACAATCATTTATCTAATGATTAGTTATTGCAGTAAAGAGCGAGCCCAGGGGGGGGGGGGGGGGGGGCAAAGGTCCCGTTTTTCGTTTTTTTGCTTACATCTCGAAAACGGTGCGTAGTAGTACCACATAGTGAATGCTGATAAAATTCTGCACAACTTTGGCCTTCACTTTTTTTTCTATCACCAAACTTTGCCTAGCTTATGAGCTTCGAAACATGTCAATTTTCAAAAATATGTTTTACATTATTACGGTTCCTGTCATATATTTATTTTCTAGACTTATATATGGTTTTCTCATGGATGCCACTGTCAGAACTAGACCAAATTAAAATGTGATCACACGGGAAGCACAAACTTTTCAAATAAAAAAATAATCATCACAATTGGTTCACCCGGTCCCAAAGTTCTGAGGTAACAAACATACTACAGAAACTACTACACATGCTACAGATAATTTAACACATTTATGAAAATCAACCAAAAATTGGAGATAGATAAAAAGTGTTAGTGCCAAAGTACTAGTACAAAGACGACCGACTTGGTGTAATGGTTAAGAAGTTGGCTACTACACCAGAGGTCGCGGGTTCGATCCCCGCACAGTACAAACATTTGTGTGCATGAACATGTCTGTTTGTACTGGTCTGGGTGTCTCCTATGTATAATAAGTATGTATTTACAAAAGAAAATGTATTTAAGTATGTTTATCCGTTGTCTAGTATCCCATAACACAAGCTTTAATTAGCTTACTTTGGGGCTAGATGGCGCTGTGTGGAATAATGTCCAGGGATATTTATTTAAAAAAAAAAAAAAAAAAAAAAAAGTTGTAGAGAAAAGCACGACAGAATTTAGTACGACTCACCGTTTTCGAGATGTACGCAAAAAAAAAAACGGGCCCTTTTTCTTTGCCCCCAATCGGGCGCCTAGGACTTTTAGTATGTTTATCTACTAAGTTGTAGTCCAAAAAAAGTTCCAAAGTCAAATTTTCTGCGTTCGACTTTTCCATCCACATCCCTTTTTGAGCATTCATTGACTGGACTACCAGGATATAAAGTGAACATGCGTTAAATGCGTTAGTAAATTGTAATTTGAAAACCCCGAGGCATCCAATGGGGGTTGATGTTGTAGTTTATACTAAACATAATAATCAATGTTATTGCTTAAATTATAACACTTTTAATATGTTTTACCGTTCAGCATAGATCAATGGTGTACCTGGGGTAACCTGCCCAAGAATGTTAAAAGCAATAATCTACATACTTGGATTCAATACAGTAAATTAAACACCTAATTGACTACAAGACACATGGAAAGTTACAACCCATCATATTCTTTAGTCACTAAGTATAGCAAGACAGAAAGATATAACAAAAATAAGATCATGCAGAGTTATTTTGTGGACATGTGGTGTCTTTTGCCAACGCAAATAACCAGGAAGACCAAATTATATGACATAAATAAATTGATTGAATTCAATAAGTATAAAGATAGAAAAAAAATTAAAATTTTATATTATAGAAATGTTGCTTCAGCAAACAATACTTTAGAAAATCATTGTCAGTGTTATGAAATACGATTAAAAATACTCCAGCCAAAAAAAAGGGGCCCCAAACATAGTGCACCACATGTACTGGTAGCCTTGGGATTGAAGGTATATTAGGGTTAGCTCACATAAAAATAAGGCAAAGCATTTCTAATAAGATTCTGATTACAATAAGCTAAGCTTTATAAGCAGCAATCAAGCAAAAGAGGCATGCTTTTGTGCAAGCAAATAGTAAAAATACATAAAGTTTAAATACATATACTATGAATATAATCATAGCAATAAATATAATATGTTCAAATACTTACAGATAATTCTACTAAATAGCTTTGAGAGATTGGTTCTGGAGGCATAGAACTCTGAGATATTTTAAAAACTTTTGCAACTGTAATTTTCATCCTGCCTTTTCTAAACATGTATCCTGAAAACAATAAGTTACATAATTATACTTTAATTGAGTTTTAAGTATCACATTCAGGCAAAGCTCATGGCATGAGTTATCATTTTAAATTGTTACTTGTGCTTTTTACAAGTGGTCTAAATAAGTAAAGTTTAGTTAACATTCCACTATATCACAAACATTGCTTTTGGAAACCCTCAACCCATGAAATGCAACAATATTTAAAATTATTTGGTCCTACATAAGTAAATTAAATTAACGAAATCGTACAGTCAACTACAGCCAAAGCATAACACTGCCAGCATGGGCTGAGCTCCCATTGCCATAAAACCACTTAGGGTGTAGTTACAGGTGTGGGGGTTGCATGTAAGCTGTAGTTAACTATACATGAGGTACTTAAGATAACACTAATGGTTTACCTTTAACACTATACTCAAATTCTATTCTGCATCCAAGTTCATTGAGGAATTCTATCAACATGCCACTGCATGCAATGTCGAGACTGGACCTTACAACAGTTGGCCTATTCTTGTCACCAAGGTCTGGCTGGCCAATATACCGGAGCTGATATGGCATGTCTCGCGCGTCAAGGGCCTTGCGTACACGAAGCATTAACGGAGCCGCCTGAAAGTATGTTAAATTAGGAAAAATATTTTTCTATGCAATAACACACACATTATTATTGAGACAAAAATGCAGAAATTCACTTAATTTCATTTTATTTGTGCTAATGGAAGTCAGGGAGAGTAAAGTTTGTATCACAAGTTGCTCAAACATTATCTGTTACTAAGCAGAGATTTCAAAGACTAAATGTATATGAAATCATCACTTTGATGAGTTACGTAAAACGTTTACCGACAGTTACGAAGCTAGGTCTCATAGTACAAACCTGCTGATTTGGATCACGCAAGCTAAAACAAACTTCTTGATCATCGAATGTCTCTGGGCCGGCGTCGACATTGTCGCACAGCCCTCGCAGTCGATGCAGCAGTACTTCAACCGCGGAATCCAGAACGGAACCCTATTTACGTAGTTATATAATTAAGTTCCACAGAATTTGTATTTGGCGAACATGATTATTAGATGCAATTGATAAACAAAAACATACCTGAAGTAAATATTCTTGGTTAGGTATTATATTGGCCTTCAGCGCTTGTGACAAACTGTCTGTAGCAGTAATTGGAGCTGCATTTGCAGCAGACATAGTTAGCGAGAAAAAAGAAAATAATTATATTATGTTAGTAGATAATTGGACACGATGGTCCCAAATTATTTTTTGGTCAACAAACTTAATCCCGATTTTTTATAAAAATAAATTGACATTTGACAGTTTCACAGACGTCAGACAAATATATATTTTTTTCTATATAATTTTACGGCCACACACAACAATGCCTCAGTTTTTTCTTATTCAACTTTCGACAGAAAACCCATAGGCACACATTTGGCTCTAGGCTAAACAAATGACCTTTTTTATCTGAGGAATAGATGCTCTATTTGATTTTAAATAGATTATGCATCACATAGTCTTAATTTACAAAAAATAACAAACTTAATTATTGCGAAAAATGTAAGACCTATTGAAAGATTTTATTTTTATTTTAGAATAAAGCACTACTTAAGTTTTTCATTCCATCTTTAGATTAGTTATTTGCTGTATTGCTATTCCCTTCCCTAAATCCCTAGTTAATCTGTGGATAGATGAGTGCCAACTTGTTCCCTAATTAGTCTGTGTGTGAGTGCCCACTTGTTTTATTTATTTGTTGATAAATTTGGTGCACAATTTTGTTGTTTTTTTAGCGTTTCAACAATAATCTAGTTAAAATGACTGGTCATGTGTCTATAAGACTAGCTTCAGAAAGAGTCAATCACTGTGTTGCATCTACAAATGAATTGCCTCGATTCTATACGCCTGGAGAGGTTATATCGGGCATGCAAGATTTTATGCGGTATGTTCCTCCTCATTGTTATTGTTACTTTAAAAATGTTACTTGCTAATTACATTAAATTTTAAAATATTACTGTTTACTTTTAACTGTTTGTGTGTTTGTTATGTTTTTTTATGTTTCTTCATCTGTGTATTCCTCTTTTGTAGTGGTCATGGAACCTATGCTGAAGATGATTCCCTAAAGGCTTCAGTGGCTGGTGTCATGCAGAAAGTTAACAAGCTGATATGTGTACGGCCTCTGAAAAGCAGATATGTTGGTGAAATTGGCGATGTGGTTGTGGGTCGGGTGCTCGAGGTGCAACAGCGGCGTTGGAAGGTGGAAACAAACTCTAGGTTGGATTCTGTGCTTCAGTTGTCTGCTGTCAATTTGCCTGGTGGAGAGTTGGTAAGTTTCTTGGTCTGGATTTTAGTCAAAAGATTGCCTGTATTTAAATTTTGTATCAGCAATTGGAGATATTTCCTTGCACTGTCTCTGAATTAAATTTTTATGTATTATTTACTGTTTACTTTACTGTTTTAGAAACTTTTTGTTATGAATTTATCTTAGGCTTGTATTCATTTGAGCTACTTACTCACCTAACCTCTATTCGCCATTTCAGTAATTTTTTAGCGTTTTACTTTAGAAATTCTCTTTGTCTTTAGCAAACAAAATAAACAGTTAATTAATGTTCACCTATCCGCTGCTTTTCATTTACTCTCCCAAATTGTGGGGGGGAGGAAATGAAAAGCAGCGGATGGGAGAACATTAATTAACTGTTTATTCCTTACTTCATATTCTAGAAAGATCCATTGTACAAGGGAGTCTAAAATGCAAACCCCGCAAGCTTATATATGTATGTACTATCATTTCGACTCACTCCGCTCCATTCATACGTTGATCACTTTCACTCAGTCTTACATTCCATTCTACACAAACCTTTTCCACATGTACATAAACAGTCTTCAGTTTGCTTTATTCAGCAGTTGTGTCCACATTTTGCTATAGCGCCGTAGGTCAGCTGAAGATGAGCAGATGATGCGAAAGCACTTGCAGGAAGGTGACCTCATCAGTGCAGAGGTACAAAGTTTGTTTTCGGATGGGTCTCTCTCATTGCACACTAGAAGTTTGAAATACGGAAAGGTGAGATTGCTTAGAATCATCACATATATCCTATGTTATCTTAATCATTTGAAATCATTTACATTCAGAGTTTTTCAAAGTCTTTTGAGTTTTCACACACAGGACGGCTGATGCTGTTTGTGTGTGAGAGCGCTTAAAGATTAATAATTCAGCATTGACACTCAAATAACACTTCACTTACCTACCATGATTTAATGCCATGATGTAGGTTGACCAATCAACTGTATTTTCAGCTATCACAGGGAACGTTAATAAAAGTATTTCCATCACTAGTAAAAAGGAGAAAAAATCATTTTCATAATCTACCATGTGGTATATCAATCATTATCGGCAACAATGGTTATATTTGGATAAGTCCACTGAAACATGATGTCTTGGATGAAGAAACTAGGGATGAGGATGAAAACTATGAATTGCAGGTGCTCATTCATTTTATGTAATGTTTTATTTTCTCTAATCTTCTCTTTGCCACAGTTAATAATGCTTGCTATTGATAATTTTTTATAAGTGTTCAGCAATTTTGCAACCTAGATTTACGTGATTGTGAACATGATGCAGTATTTTCACTTTTGTAGATGTAGCCTTATTCTCAGAAGAACCCACATTTTAACCAGTATATTTCTATCTAATGGTATGTAAATTTCTTCAGCCAGTGAATCAATCGGACAGAGAAATTATGGCAAGAATGAAAAATTGCATTGCAGCACTGGTGGCTTCTAAGATGATGCTAGACGATACCAGTATTATGTTTGCT
Organism: Udea olivalis; assembly: GCA_947369235.1. Lineage (NCBI taxonomy): Eukaryota > Metazoa > Arthropoda > Insecta > Lepidoptera > Crambidae > Udea > Udea olivalis. The sequence continues at coordinate 7,489,078 of OX376342.1, forward strand.
TATGAGGAAAGCCTGAAATACAATGCTGTGAAAGCTCTTTTGGATCCAGAAGCCATGTTAGATGTTGCCTTCCTAACACAACATAGAATAAACAATGCCTCAGATGATTAACACTTGGGTATGGGAACAAATTTTTTTTTTTTTTTAAACACTTTTTACTATTTTAAGTAACTAATTTGAATATTTCGTTGATCTAGCCGGTAGTTAATTTTTTATTAATTTTTAAACATTGGGAACTCATGGCGTCACAAATTCACTTAGTGCTCCCCACATGTGTTTTTTCCCCGATTTGTGGTAAATCAATTATGAGGAGAAAATTACTGATTTACTGCAATAACGACTGAAACAGAGCTCGCCTTTCATCATGTAGAATCTCACGAGAATGTGAGAACTAGACTTCAGATACACTTTATTTTGCCAAGTTCTGAAACCAAGCCCTACCTGAAAGGGTTGGGATTATAGCGAATGGCTATTTTAAGTCCTACCTACCCGTCTGGGCAATGGGCGTAAATGAATGTACGTATTATTAAAAAGAACTTTGTGGAAAAATATTTTTCACCTGAGGGAAATAAAAATCTGCTGTCTGTCAACACCATTAATACCATTGTTATTATTATTATTATTTTCAACTGGGGACGCTGGCAGTAGGCCGGGTGATCGGTCCGCTTGTTATGGGCCATTTCACCCATTTCCCCGGGCCCCCCTTGCAGGGGGTCTTTAGGTTGTCCCATTTTCACGGCGTCCCGTCGAATCTTCCTGTTGCTTTGCAGAATCTTACTATCTGGTCCACCGTCAGTTCTTTCGGATCTTCTTTATCTAACGAGTCTGACCCCATGAGTTCCCACCGAATGTGTGAGTACATCGGGCATTCGGCGAGTAGGTGAAAACTCGTTTCCTCGCTGTCCATGCACTCCGGGCATGTGGGGTCGTCTTTGATGCCTAATTACTGTTAGGTGCCTGTTAAGTCTAGAGTGTCCTGTGGCGATTTCTATGACCATACGTACACTGTTCCTTGACAGCTTCAGTAGTTGACCCATCTTCTTCGTGTTCATTGCGCTGATAAACATTTTAGACTGTCGCATACCTGTTGCAGCCTTCCATCGTCTATTTGTTGCTGCTGTGGTTAACCTTTTGATTACTCCCTTAGTGATGTTGTGTGCTATTGGCAGCCTGGGTTCCAGACCATTAATACCATGCAGTAGAATCACCTGGCTTAAAGTCTCACGTATGATATAGATCGCGTCATATGATTGGTTGATGTATATATTATCAACCAATCACGTGAAAGGACGTTTGTACGACCCAATAGGTTTCAATTGTAATATGTCAATTTCATTACCGTCAAGAGTCCAATAAGAACCTTTATGTACTCTTTGCGGACGTTGGCAAACTGTGGTCATTCATTTGACCCCAGATTGCAAACGTATTTAATTGAAAATATCCTAGATCCTTTGCTTTTAAAAATGTTAAATATTTAAATTAGGTATAAATACAAATACCTCGAAATGGTTTACGATTTGACAGGTTTCATTTTTTACCCTAACCCTTCTTGACCGACTTGGTGTAATGGTTAAGAAGTTGGCTACTACACCAGAGGTCGCGGGTTCGATCCCCGCACAGTACAAACATTTGTGTGCATGAACATGTCTGTTTGTACTGGTCTGGGTGTCTCCTATGTATAATAAGTATGTATTTACAAAAGAAAATGTATTTAAGTATGTTTATCCGTTGTCTAGTATCCCATAACACAAGCTTTAATTAGCTTACTTTGGGGCTAGATGGCGCTGTGTGGAATAATGCCCAGGGATATTTATTTATTATTTATTATTATTATTTTTGTTTCCATACCCAATTGGTGTATCTTTATTTCATTAAAGTGTAAGGTAGATCTATTGAAACTATTTTATTGTCTCATAAATTTTATTATAACAATAATAGTTACTTCAAAACATGAAATTTATTTCATTTAAAAAGTATCTACTGACATAAAACCTTCTTGTATCATTCTCAATTTTTTCTTAAATGTTTTTAATATTGAGTAAATTATAATAGATTTTAAAAAATATAATTAATCACAAAAGTACATTGCTCAAAATTATTCAAACCTAATTTATGATTATTCTACTTGGGTTCTACACTATAGTTATTTGGCATATGAATCATGTAAAAATCTACCTTATGAATAATTATCATACAATACTGTACAAGTATTTAAAATTTAAAAGTTTATAAAATTACTCTGCATTAAGAAGTACACTTGCGTGCAAAAAAAACGACCCACTCCGTAGGGCTCGATTCGGGACACAATGAGTGAATATTGAGATTAGGTAAACGAAAAATGTTAATGCAATTTGAAGATATGTTTCAAAAACGTTGTTTTCACATACCTTACACTTGACCAACAAAATGTTGTTGATGGTAGTGACTCGTTTATTCAGACAACCTTCATTTCTCATTTTTAATAACGTAATCTCACTAAAATTACCTTGCGTTAAAAGTTAATCAAACGATTGTTTATTAATTTTTTCTTTGTGAAAATGGACACTACTTCCTCTGAGTGCGCTCAAGTTGTGGCACTGATCCAGGCTGGATTAAGTCAGCGCGTTGTGGCCAGACGTCTTCACCTTAGTCGATCAGCGGTTAGACGAGTGTACCGAAGGTTTTTAGAGACTGGGAGCTTCAACAGACGATCAGGATCAGGAACAAATCGGGCTACATCAGAGCGAGATGACCGATTTATGGTGTCAACAAGTTTACGAAATCGTCATTTGACTAGTGTTCAGGTGCAACAGCGACTTCGTAATGTTCGTGGTGTAGCGGTTAGTGAGTGGACTGTTCGGAGGAGACTTGCAGAAAGAGGACTACATCCTCACAAACCTGCTAATGGTCCAAAATTAACCCCGGCGCATCGCCAAGCGCGACTTCGTTTTGCTCGTGCTCACGTTGATTGGACACTCGAACAATGGAGACCCGTATAATATTGTTCTCAGATGAGTGTAAAATTAATCTTAATGGAAACGATGGGCGTCGGAAAGTGTACCGAAGAGAGGGAGAACGATTTGCCCAGGCTAGTATTGAAGAACGTGTAGCTTTTGGTGGTGGTTCATGGACAGTTTGGGGCGGAATTTCGCTAGAAGGAAAAACTGATGGCCTCGTTTAGGCAGTCTGAATGCACAACGATACGTCCAGGAGGTGCTAGAACAATATGTCATGCCATACGCCGGATTTGTAGGTGAAGGTTTTACGCTAATGCAGGACAATGCCCGACCACATACGGCCGCGATCGTTTTCCAGTACCTGCGCGAGGTGGAAATTCCTGTCATGGACTGGCCAGCAAGGAGCCACGACCTTAATCCCATTGAACATCTATGGGATGAGCTGAAAAGAAGAGTCAGGGCTAGAAATCAGCCCCCAGAAACCATCCAGGAACTAGAGGTGGCTATTCAAGAGGAGTGGGAGGGTATACCACAAGAATTCATAAAAACATTAATCAGGTCTATGAAAAACAGAATGGAAGCTGCAATAAGAGCCCGTGGTGGGAATACAAGCTACTAAGTAAAGTTTTTTTTTCATATGGTTAATTTTTACCTTCAAAATTAATCATTAAAAAATTGAAATTCTTGCTGTTTTTGTTTTTTAGTCTGTAAAACCACTAAACCAAAATCTGTTACAGTCAAAGCTGGTTAAATGTAACCTTAGACTGTAATTTTACGAGCAGGGTTAAAAGTTATTATTAATTACTTGTAGTTTTTCATTAATAATGTTCTGAACCAGAGCGTACGGGCTGGGTCGATTTTATTGCACGCAAGTGTAGTTAGAAAATATATAAAATAGAATATATTAGATCGTAAAAAAATGTTGTTGCATTACTTGCGTATTACTGTTTTGTGACATTTTTGCGCATTATTTCATATGATTGGCTCACAAGTAAGCTTGCGCCAAGCTTCTAGTCCACTCAGAAGTGGTTCCGTGCATACGCTATGACTTATAACGGTAGGAAATATGGGACCTCGGGATTCGTTCATGTTTAGAGCGGACGACCTTTACAAGTTCTGATGTTCTAAAACATCAATATACATTGTATCAAAACGAACTAAAACATCAATGTTAATTGACATACCTATCCAATAGTAATTTGAGATAAATAGATTCAGCCTCATGTTGCATAAAATACCTGACACACAATTTCACAACATTTGTTATTTTTGGCACGTGTGGATTAGTCTATTTTGTTCCTTTTTCCGAGAATCCTCATAAGGTCCTTTGACATGAAGTATGGCTTCTCAGGAGAACCGTCGTTTCTTTCGCAATCTTCCACTGTAACAATACAATCTTTGTTAAATCTCAGATATTGATAAACTATTTTTATTAAATTGTTAAAATAGTGATACTCACGGAAGCATAGGAAAAGCGTATCCACTGCCATTGAGTAGACACTAAAGAATATAGTGCTGATGAGGTATGTGGCTACGGCAAGTATGATCGCTGGAATGTAGCTGTAGTGGAGGCGCTCGCCCTTCGTCACTTCGTACACCACGTTGCTCTGCACCAGGTAGTACACGCCGAACCCGACGCCGATGGATATCAGGAGTTTGGAGAGGAAGAACACGAAGTCGGTTACCTGCGGTTCAAAAATTTCAATGATTGTCTGTTATCAATATTTAAACCATGTTTTTTATAGCATGCATTTCTTAATTTAGCCTTTTTCAATGCTGGTAACTTTGAAAAGTTACTTCTATCAACCATGGCATATCCATACTAGAATCAAACGCTCCAATAAAATATTACAAACTAGAATTCCAGGACCTTAGAATAATTACATATAGAAACCAAGTCCGCGCGCCCATCTTGAAGCACCTTAATTGGAGCCATACCGCTTTGCAGTGTTCATTACAGCTCCGCAATGTTCAAGGTCAAAGCGCGCCGCACGTAAGCAAGTAATAGTCACGCATGTGTGGATCGGATAAGTGCTTCATTTCTGACGGGGTGGTTGTATGAAGACTATCCTTCTATACGTTATTATTCTAAGGTCAGGACGGAACTTAGAATTTGCTATTTTCTAAATAAACGTACCTTATCTAAGACGACCACCCTGACAATGTTTCTCATTAGCAACGAGAAGGCATCTCTCGCACTCTTGCAGAAGCTCTTCCCGTGCACCGCGCACATGATGTATGCGTTCTTATTGATGAACTTCAGGAAGCTCTCCAAGCACCAGAACAGACACTTGCAGCAGCACATGACGCATCGAGTGAACGGGTTGTCAAACTTCTTCAGTTTGTGGTCGATGTACTCTAGTATAACGCGGATGACTCGCACAATAGCGATGATCAAGGCGCCGAGTGCAACTGTTCCCATGTGGTATCTGGAATGAAACAGTAAACACGGTACAAATTAAATGTAGGTACGGTGGATGACAAATCAACCTCTACAAAGCCATTGCTAAATAGTACTTGTGTCACACGTTTTTTATATTCCGTGAAGTAAGTAATTACAGAAATGGATATTGACGTTTTCGACCATAATGATTTCCACTGCTGAACATCAACCTCCTCCATACATTTCGAGATCGGCCGGTTGCATTCATCGGAATCTTGAGGCCTTATTAGATCTTCCGTCCACCTTACAGTTGGACATTTTACGTTGAAGAGATTAGTAATCTTATAAAAATCGATGAAGGATAAACCAGAAAACGTGTCATTGTGAAATTTGTGAACGCTTACCGCACTGTCCTGTAGATGCCAGCAGTGAGCGTGAAGAACGGCAGGTCCCTCTTGTGGAAGGTCCAGTACCAGGTGGAGAACGTGCTCGCAAGCATCATGTCTGAGACGCCGCTGATGAAGAACATCGTCCAGAAGAAAGCCAGCAAATTGATGACTAGAAAGAAAATCAGAATCACACTAAACATAAAGTTTCACTGTATTGAAAAGGTGGATATGTATAATAATTTAAGATACGAAGAATGTGAGTGAAAAAATAATGGATGTATTTGGTTTTGTCCTAATTGTGAACGTGAACCGTGCGGTGAAAACTATCTACGTGAATCATTATGAGATTAGCTAACCAAAATATAATTGAACTCACTGTGTAAATAAACCACACTAGTCGGATTGTCGAGGCCGGTGAAGTGGCACGAAGCGTTTCTGCAAGCTTGCAACAGACCACCGCTGCTGTGACAGTTAGTGGTGAACTGCAATGGGTCGCAAGGGACGTAATCCTGGAAACATTCGATTCTTTATATAAGTAGGTACCAGTCACTGCATGTACAATTCAGATCACTGTTACAATGTATGAATCGGTAAGATACCGTTTCCTGCCGAGGTCTCATTCGACGTAATCCTCCGGCATTGCATTGCAGAGACACATTTCAAACATATATTAATTATATTATATTAGCTCTCCAGCCGTAGCTTCGCCCGCGTTATCTTAATTTTATTACATAGTAAATGTAAAGTAAGTAAAAAAAAACCTTTATTCATATTGACTTATAAAAAGTACTTATGACAAGTCATATATATAAAAAAAAATTGTAGCAAAAATATGCTGAATAAAAATAAACTTACATAAAATAATACTATGATAGTTAATATCATAATTAAACATAATGTGACTAATACCGGTTCGGAGGTTGTTTCCGATCGAGAAGACTCCGGCAAGAAACTCGATGGTTACTATTTTCAATCTTTTTTTTATACACAGAAATTGAATTAACAGAGTAAAGTCATAACAAAAAAATGTGTGCAGAGGAGCAGATTATACCTAAGATGACCACAAATTCTTATCATTTAAGAAATCCTCAACACTATAATAACCTCGCTTCATTAACTTAGCTTTAATTTGTGACTTAAATTGGTGAAGAGGCAGTTCAACAAGAGTTTGCGGAATCTTATTAAAATATTTTACACATTGACCAACAAATGATTTCCCTACCTTAAGCAGTCTTAGACTGGGAGTTACGAGCACTTTTGACGAAACGATTGGCGTAGTGCGCTGTAGCACGGTTACGCGCCTCGATAACCGTAGTGTCTTAAACGTCTTACTGTGAAAGTCTATTTTAATAAAGTTGTTTGAGTTTGTCCCGGGATCGATTGCCGGTCAGGTAAATTCAGGAAACGATCTTTTCTGAATTGGCTCGGGTGCTGGGAGACCCCCTTGGCTTATTTCCTGGTGTAACACAGGGATATTAATCCCTACTTCGAGCGAGACCATTACAAGAGGTGTGTTTTCTGGCGCATATTTATATTTATTTATATTTTCCGACTTAATTTAGAAAGATTGAGAGTTGGCTTAGTAATAATAATCTGAAAATCAATCTTAATAAAACGAACTTAATGCATTTTAATCAAAGATCTCCAAATCCGTCTGACATAATAGTGAATTATCATGACATCTATATTCAACAGGTTGACTGCACGGTTTCTTGGATTAACAATTGATAAAAGATTAAACTGGAAAAATCACATAGACCACATAAGTAAAAAAAACAGTAGTTTGGCTTTTGCTTTATTTAGACTTTCATCCACAGTTAACACTGATGCACTCCTCACAGCTTATTACGGGCTTGTAGAGTCTGTGCTGAGATATGGTATAATCTTTTGGGGAAACTCCTCTGATAAAGATGTGGCTTTTAAATATCAGAAACGTTGTATCTGAGCCATGTTTGGACTGCAAAGTACCGATAGTTGTCAGCCCTTATTTGTGCAGCATCAACTCTTAACACTTCCATCTCTGTACATAATTGAGATAGCCCTATTTGTTAAAAATAACCCTGATTTGTTTCCGCGCCTTTCAGACCAAGTTGTAAGGAACAGACGTGATATAAATCGACTTCGTCTGTTCCCTTCTAAAACATCAATGTTACGGAATAGTACAGCCTGCATGGGCCCTATAATCTACAATACCAAACCAAACCAAACGAACTCAAACAGTTTATTGTGAATTTATTAAAATCTAAACTTAAAAAAATGTTAATTAATAAATGCTACTATACAATTCAAGAGTTCCTAAATGATAAATTTTAGTTGTAGTGTTGTTAACTCTACTGGAAATTACTATTTGTTTTTTTTTATTAATGATTTTGTATGTGTACCTGCATGATTTATACTTAAAAATGAAAACAACAGGAATTATTGCATGCCTTAGATAGGCAGAATAAAGCAAGGAAACTACCTTGCTATATCACTACTCTAATTACCAGTGACACCTGTATTCTGTGCAATAAAATATATTCTATTCTATTCTACGGTGTGTTTACTATTCATAAGTACCTGCTGTACTCGAATCACAAATTTGGATATTGCTTCACTTGCATAGTTTGATACCTACCTCTTTATAGAGGTTGCCGCAACTGCAGTCGGCGTCGTTTTTGAGGTTGACGACGCGGAAGGCCGGCTCGCCGATAGACATGATGTACATGAGCACGATCACGCCGTACGCGACCACCGCGCACTGCAGCACGCACGGCACGATCGGGAAGAACACTGTCGTTTTGACCGACGTGATGGCTCTGAAATCAAGTTAATAAATCGATACTAATATTATAAAGCGGAAAGATTTGATTGTTTGTATTGAATAGGCCCCGAAATTACTGGACCGATTTTAAAAGTTCTTTCAACAATATAAAGCTACATTATCAGCGAGTAATAGGTATAGGCAATTTTTTTTGGCAATAATAGTTTGTCTATGCGGGCGAAGCCGCTGACGGACGGCTCATTTGACACATATATTCAGTGTGCCTCTGACCATTCGGTGATCGCTTACGGTTTCCTGTGGATCACGGAGACATCACTGAATATTTGTGTCTTTGTGGCCATCACCATTCGCCTGGGTGGATAAGCGATTTGCGTCATTCTGTGATGAATATCGAAAATGTATTGTGAAGGCTTGTTTTCGGACCGGTATACCGGTATTTTCGGTATCCGGGATCCCGGTTTGCGACCCCTAGGCTCAATCAATATATTTAAAACTCTTTCATTAATGACTCACTGACTGACGACAGCGCTCAGCTAAAACTACTGGCGTAGAAAGCTGGGATTTGGCATTTGGACTTTTGTAGTGTGAAGGAGCACTTAGCGAACATTTCCCGAAATACCACGGGAACGGGAAAAATGATATGGGCGTGCGAAGTTGCATGAAGAGGAATCTAAAAAAACATTTTAAGCCGATATACGAGTAAGTTTTACGCAAACTAAACCGAGCTTGTCTTTTAGGTAGTCAGAGTCTGATAAACCTAATAACACCCTAAGGGTGCGTTTCCACCAGAGATGTGAGCGAACCTAAATTAGTCAATTACGGCGTGCCCCAGGGATCTATCTTGGGACCACTACTCTTCCTCATTTACATTAATAGCTTAAAAAATATAGGATTGAAAGGCAACATAACTTTATACCCTGACGATACAAGCCTATTTTAATGGACATTCTATTGATGCGGTGATCGGAGATGCTCAGGAGGATCTTAATATATTGAAAGTATGGTTCCAATCCAATCTTCTGACCTTAAACATTGCTAAAACCAACTACATCATATTCACAGCAAAAAATAAAAAAATTGGCAATTTTGAACCGCTAAAAATAAACAATGAAATTGTCTCTAGAGTTGCAAACGAGAAGTACCTTGGATTGTTATCAAACTCAAACTCAAATAACTTTATGCAAATAGACTGTATCAGTACATTCAAATCGTCAAATTTACAGCAAAATATACTAAATAATAGACATAAATACCATAATAATATGGATATGTAAATAAACAGTATACAGACATAATGCGACTCTACCACCGCGTCGGAGTTGTTTCTTGCTGAGAAGACCCGGCGAGAAACTCAGCAGTTACTCTTTTAAACTTGTTTGGGGTTTACAACAGGCGTTAGTAAAGTACAAGCAGAGTGTCATTTTGATACAAATAAACCTAATGAGATTCTTAACTAAAGAATATAAAACAAAGAGAAAAAACCAACCATAAAAGAATATTATAACAAAAAATCATTTAAACAATTCAAGAAGAAAAATTGTTAGTCAGTACATACTAGGTACCTATTAACTATTACAATAAAACATCTGTTACAATAGAGCTATTTAATCCCGCATCGAGCAGAGCGCTTATACCCAGGCATTTTTATCTATAAGGTAGTCTTTCGTAGTATAATAGCCCTTTTTTAATAAAGCTGTTTTGATGTGATTTTTGAATCTATGTAAAGGTATCTCACAAATGGTTTTTGGAATTTTGTTGTAATAATGTATACCTTGCCCCTTAAAGGATCCTAAAACTTTTTGTAACCTAAAGAGTGGAAGTGCAATTTTATCCTTATTCCTAGTATTTCTGCAATGTATGTCACTGTGTTTAGCATAGAGACCAATATTTTTTCTCACCTTATTGGATAGTTATTTGACTTTTAAACCTCATTTGAACAAAGTTAAATTGAAATCAGTTTCCCTCACTGGTGTTCTGCGAAATATAGTTAAATGTCTTCCACGAAGAGTTCGGTACACAGTTTACAATTCATTAGTAAAGCCTCACAGCGACTACCTCATTGAAGTTTGGAGAACGGCAGCAAAAACGAAATTAGAAATAGCACAAAATAAATTGATTAAGGTACTCTTTCATCTACGATTTCCTAACCCGTTGGGGTTGTTCTTTATAAACTTGAACTGTTGAGTTCAAGTTTATAAAGAAACTAAAATAATGAACATTACACAAACATATATTTGTTACACTTGCATCTTGATCCGTAAAATATTGAACAAAAAAATACATACAGAAATAAACTTTACCAAAGCCAAGCCTTTAGCAAAACTCAGACCACGTCTTGGAAGAGATTTAAAATCACGCGCAGCACGAACTATGGCAGGAAATGTATCTTGAATTAAGAGGTTCAAGTTTACAATAAATTACCAAGAGATATTAGGGAAACACAATCAATGTCAACCTTTAAAAGATTGCTAAAATTTCACCTATTTTATTAAATTAAAATTATGCTTATTTACTCAGTTAGTTTATTGACTAACTAAGTAAATAAGCATAGTTTTCTTAAATTCAATTCAAAATGCTAAAACAATTCATAACAATAAAAATAATGAACACTTGACATTCTAAATAAAATAAAATAAATAGACTTGATAAAAATTATAACTAAATACAGAAACACAGATGAATTTCTAATTTTACTAAAATCAATAGATACAAAATCAACTTAATGCTTAATTTTATTTTTTAATAAAATATGTTATTAATCTAATCGTATAAATATTAATTCAGTTTTTTTTTCTTTTTTTCATGACATAATTACATCTATCTCAATAATGTACCAATTAACTAATATTAAATTAATTAATACCTATTAATTCTTTAGCACTTGCAATTAATATTGAATTCTACTAACACATCAAACAAATAACTGCAATTGAGAGATAATTAAATGTAATCTATTGTTTTCAAAGATCCACTGTTTAAATACCAGTGTTCATACTTAACAATAATACAATTTCACAATTATTAATAATTTCGATCTACTTGATTTGTACAACCGAAATCTTGACTTGTCTAAGATGTTGCACCTACTCGTAACTACGCTACGCACGCGCGTGCCGCTTCCAGTCTCGCTAGTTCAACGTACTTCCCTGAGCCATTAGCTAATGACTGTGCTAATGACAACGACGGTTTGCACAGAGAGGACCAACCGATTTAAGTTTAATATTGAACTACCGTCGCTATGCATTGTATTATTTTTGTTGATCTGTATTCGAAACTCGCTTTGTATATTTCTATAAGTTTCTCAAATAAGTGAATTGTAATTCTTTTTGGGAAATAAATGTCTTAAAACCGAGATGTGCGAGGATGCGTTGCGAGGAATGTGTTTGTTAAGAACCTCGCACATCTTTGGTGGAAACGCACCCTTAGGCTGCCTGTCCACCGAAGCGGAGCGAGGCAGCGGAGCGGAGTTTTGGCAATTTTCAACCGATAGGATTGAAGGCAGGCGCCCCTAAAGCAATCCCATTGGTTGAAAGTTGTCAAAGCTCCGCTTCGGTGGACAGGCAGCCTTACACAAAACGCGTTCGTCACATGGGTGTGTTCGGGACGGGGATCGTATTCACGCCGCTTGGAGCTATAGGCCAGACCTCTTTTGTAATTATTGTATTAACAGATAGCCATCAACAGTAGGCAGCCACCAAAGTAATAATAATGCAATAAGTGGCCAACACTTCCCTACTACTCCTATTTTTTATGAGATCTGGTTGCAGTTTAGTGAAAGAACAAAAGAGCCTCAAAATACCTTTGAAAAAAGAAACATATTGTAAGATTACTCACTTGCTTCCTTCACGTATTAGCGCTATGGCAATAGTGATTCGTTTCCTCAAAAAGATGACCATCAGGACTAGTATGAGCACCACAATCGCTAGTATGATGAGAAGCGCCATCCACGTCTGGTGCTTGCTGAACGTGGACTGTGCGTACCCCTGCAGGTTACTTGTCTGCTGCATGATGACAGGGTTATCGCGGAAATACACGTAGTTCAGGTAGCATAAGTATAGGGCTGAAAAAAAGAAATAGATGAGCTTTAACAGAATGTTCACAGAAAATACCTACAAAATGTAGGTATGTCACTATAAAGTTATAGTACCTATTAGCATTCTACATTAGATTGTGAAAATCAAAAAGCGCGTTGCTCTTATTCGCCGAAGGAACTTTATTGCTTGAAATTTCATATCCTTAGAAGCAATAACATTTAAAAAAACAATTGCATTCGGTTGCCGGGCGGCATAGGGCTATTGATTTTGAGAAAATATACTTAAAAATAGTAATGCAACAAAGTTCCAAACAAAAAAGAAAAATATTTTTGTACTTTGACTGATGCTTTCGGACCCCCAGCTGCGACTGCTCGGTAGCAGCCTTTGAAAAATAAGCTATGAGACAGGGCGCTGTGTAAGTAAGCGGCTTGAGAAAAGTAGTGTATGTTTCCTAAAAAAGGATCATCTTCATGTTCATGACTATTATGGCTTGCCGTAGCAACTAGTTTTTCTTAAGGAATAGTTAATGGTCCCATGACCATTAACTATTAAGAAAAAGACTTGACAAGACAATGGTACCATGGGCATGGGCCCATGGTACCATTGTCATATTTGGCGACTTTAAAAATACCTAAGTAGTTTGTAAAACGGTCAGTTAGCCAAAATGAACGGAATGTTTTTAAGAAGGCAAACAGATCTCTCGACTTACAATATCCAAGCGCCCCGATCAGGGCTCCGATGGAGGCCCAGACGACGGGCGCGACGACCCACCGCAGCAGCAGGATGTAGACGAAGCAGAGCACCACCACGCCCAGCAGCGCGCCCGCCAGGTACCAGCGGGACTGCACCAGGTCTTGCACTATCTGCGATGATAGCTGCACGCAATACACTTTTATTACTAAAATCCTTTAAATTCTTAAGCCATCGGGCTTGTAGCAGCATTAAGGTAAGCTAGTTTGCTTGGCGTGACAGTTTCACGTCACTTCTTTCATTAAGTCCAGGGCTATTCTGAAAAACTCACTTCGAAACTCGCTCGGTGTAGATTTAAATGGCGTAGTCTGTCGTGATAACGCTCGCGCTAGTGAGATGCATTACTGAAGAATGTGATAAAGAAATAAACAAAGTTTAATGAGATTTTGACAATAAATCAAAATTAACAATGGCTGTATATTGACTTGGGTTTGATCATTCACTTAGATTTCAAGTTCGAATTTTTCAAGAGTCGCTCTAGACATGAATGAAAGTTCATTCAAATCGCTGTCAATGCGAGTGAGCCACTTAGCGTTACATTAGCTAAAATAGTAATGTTTTTTAGTACTGATAGTCGGTAAGTGGATTAAAGCTTTGTGCTTGTTATTGTTTTTAGTGCGTGTTAGAATTGAATTTTACAGCATAATTATTATATGGTAACGTACAAACATACAAAAAATCCTAAATAATTGGTTTTTTGCTTAGTTATTTACTACTGTGCAAACTACGTTCAATCATAGCTGATTGTAGTACCTATTACAAATTATTTGATACTGCCTTCGTGTTTGGTGCCTTTTTAATTAGTTGCATTAAATAATATGAATCTAATCTGCTTTTAGAAGAGTCATAGTTAACTACACAAAACATTTGATATCTAAATACCTAGTTATACATACATTCACTAAGACTAAAATTATCCATGCAGTCTGCTAAACAGCAGCCCTGGACGAAGAAACCACGAGCCTCAAAACTTCCTTTTTCTCTTCAACCTTCCTGCCTAGAACCAAGCACACGATTGGCGTATAGTGCCAAGATTGCTGGTCAAGTCAATTCAGAAAACAATCTCTTCTAAATTGGCTCGGGTCTGGGTGTGCTGGGGGACGCCCCTGGCTTAATTCCTTGTCTGGTACATCGTAACACAGGTATATTTATCCCTACTTCAAGACCATGACAAGAGGTGTGTGTTGTCTGGTGCATATTTATTTTATATTTACTTTAGCCTTAGTAAAAAGATCGTAGACACGTTATCGTCTCATCTGAGGCAGTTATTCACGTTAAGTGAATGTTTTATGCTGAAGGTGAACAAAATATGATGAGATTAGATTACTAGTTACATCTCTTATAGTCTTGATTGCGTTTCAGCCATTAAAAAGAGGCCTGGCAATTAGATTAGAGCCTTATTGCATTGAGATTAGAGAACACTTATTTTCATCAGACAATTCATCATCACCATAGTACTTTGAATGATTGGTTTGTCAACAACAACGAAATAATCTTATTGACTTTGCCCATTATCTCTCTCCCCGTTAATGATGGTTTTTAAAAACCCCATGATTTCTTTGTCCAGGAGTGCAGAACTGCCAAACTTTATAACATACTCTACCTGATCAAGGTTTACTAGAGCGGAGATTTGATTGGACACCTCTTCAACAGCGAATCCAAGAATGGCCTCGGTCTCGTTCCGTAGCGTATCATCGGTGACGTTCATAATGCACCGCCCCACGACTGCGCCGTGCCCCAGACATGCGTAGTCACATTAGTATTGCGTATACGTATTAACAACAGTGCGTTATTGTTACAACAGTTTTAAAATTAGTTTACGTGTTTACATACATAAAAAATATTGAGAAGAAGAAGAAATTTTCATTTACAATAGAGTGCATAAGAAGACACCTAACCGACACCGGCTTTTGTTATTTTTCTGACTCATTCGACGAGGTCATGCAACAAAGGGTTAATGGAAGAGCCAAAATGCACAAGCGGTTTCGCGTGAGAGGTAATCGTGCGACACATACGACATGGGTGTCACGTTCGTTCCTGGTGAAGTAGGTGACCCAGCTCGCAGCGATCCAGCCCACGTATGAGTCGAGGGCCGTCGCACTGTTGAGCAGGGACTTTTGAGCCGCCACGGGGTTCCTGACGCAGGTCTGTCCTCTGGTCTCGCTTGCCCAAGCGGTGGGCGAGAGCGACGAAGCGCCCTGACATTTAGGCATGGTCGATAGGTCGCCGATGCAACGGTTCAACACTGCGGTTTTATGACTTTTGTCTAAGAAGGCAAGCACTAGGACTCTGACATCTTAAAAAACTACATGCCACACCAAAAAACACTGGGTTCAAAAACTAGCGTCGCAAATATTAGTGGCGAGGTATTATTTTGTAACATAATTTGTATTCATGGAATGTATTATAGTATTCAAAACAGTTCGGATATCTCACCTGGCTGGCTGTTCAAAACATAACTGGCACATTTTCCATCCCTTATGTGATCACGAGCTTGGTTGTAAGTCAAAGTACTCATGTCGACTTCGTAAATGCACACCATGTGTTTTTTCATTTCGAAAAAATTACTGGGTGTTAAATCTTTTTCGAATAATATAGTTTGAGTAGGACACTGCTCCACGCAAACCTGAAATCAAAGTGTTAAAGTGATTAACGAAATGTCTCTTTTTGTGATAAAAGTTTGTCGTCGTAGTAATAAAACTATTAGGCCCGTATTCTAGAATCGTACTCAAGCACTGATCTGTACTTGAGTAGAGATTTGAAAACGTCAGTTCATACAAAAACTTAACTCAGATCTATACTCAAGTACAGATTTTGTTTCAGAAAGCCTGCCTTAGTTTACTAACAAATTTTAAAATTAATCTGCGATTTGAAGTCCACTATAAACTGTTATTCAAAAGTTGAATGTAAAATGCAAGTTGTAAGAGTACAACTTGCATTTTATATTCAACTTTTTACAGTAGATTCGTTTTGAACGAATGATTCGCTCGATCTTTTATTGGTAGATAACCTTTTTTCGTTTGTTCGTTTTTAAAGTAAATAACTTTCTTAGTTGGCATTAATTGCTATAGAAGACCCTTATCGGAAAAAACGAACTGGACATCCCTATTAGAGTACCAGCAATAAATGGTTATGATTATGATTACGTGCCTGTGGCGTAGGACAGCCGGTGATGGGAGTGCCTGGTTGCAGGCATCGCGCTATGTCAAAGAATACCAAATACTTCTTATTTGTTACGTCTGAGTTTAGGCCACACCGTCGACCTCTTGAGTCGATTGGTGCCAGTAGCACCTCAACGTCACCATTTTGATAACCTGTTAACAAAAGAGACGTCTTATTACTACTGTCATCTAATCCCCTCCGTATCCGAGTGTGTCTTCCGATTCAAGCGAATCCGAACAGCATGCCTGCGAAGAGCAGACAAATGTACCGTTTCCAGATTGCTTCATACAGCCTCCAGGTGCCCTATTACAATCCCTTATAAACTGTCAAGTTAATTCCCTAAACTGAGCGTAGCGAGCAATTTTGTAATATGATCTTTAATTTTCGCAGTCAGCGGTTACCTGGCACTAACGCGTCTTTTAGGCTGGATATCAGACTACGAAATTGCTCGCTACCCTCAGTTTAGGGAATTAACTTGACGGGCAGGATATAAGCAATTGTAATAGGTCCCATTTCTTCCCCTAATCTATGAAGGCCCAGCTTTGCATTCTCTCTTGCAAATTAACATTGCTTTAAGCATCTGTCAATGTTTACAAGGTCTTATGAATACCTTAGATTAGTAGCATACTAAGTTATGCAAAACGCGTAAGTCGTCACTTCGACGGCATCTGCTGTGCTTTCTATCTGCGACGCCTGTGGTGCTAGAGATTTATAAAGCTTTGACAGATTAATGTGCACATTGCGTGAAATGATTTGAATAGAAGTTATATACAAAGATGGAATTATTTTACTCACTATAATATCCTACAAATCCCCATACTCCAAGGAAAGCGACGAAAAGTAGCAGCCAGAAAATGTCCGTGCAGGAACGGTTGTGGATGGGTCCATTGAAATCCGGGTCGTACTTTATGGGCTCCCCTGAAAAATATCATTTGGTTTAGTTAGTACCTAGTTCATAGTCATTAATAAAAGGTTGATAAATTGTATTGCTAATCCAGAGGCTTTTGGATCTATTGGAGATCAGATGGATAGGACCTAGTATTGGGAGCTTGCTTACTTGATTTCTGTGAGTGAAGGCTTTACCGGGAATAACTTGGCTTAACACAGCAATAGCTTCCATTACTTGAGTTTGGAATGATATGTTATTTTACGAACTTCACGTATTTGGTACGCTTATTACATATTTATTCCGTTGATAATTGCTAAATACTGATTTCAAACTTCCGTGTCGAGCATTGAACTTGACTCTATAACATCTGCCTGCCTTTGCCCTGACACAAATCAGGAGCCTTATGTTGTTATCAATTGAACCGTTGCGCGCGATACTATATAGCTATAACCTGCTGACACGTTAAAATATGTAGTGAAGTAGAATTATTAGATAGCAAACGATTTACCCTTTACCATAAATTATCCAGAAATCGCGTCGTAGTTAAGTAGTAAGGTAGCACTCTGAGCTTATTTTACAGCGGTTTCAGAAAATCTAGGTACAATATATTTTTATGTCCAATATATAAAGTGCTATCATTTCTTTGATGGGGTGATGGTAAAAGCATGACGAATTAAATAGTGTTCTTTCCACTATGATAGCCATGGCCACAGCCTGCTTGCTCAGCCAGGCTACCCTATGGGATAGGGTATATAGGTAATCGTGAGTGTTCCTATGTATGTATATTATTAAATGCATTTACTATTAATAGGTACTCTACATTAATGAGACATCATTGCGTATCTTTTGAGATAGAAACATTTAAGTGCCATCCATCCGGAGTTGGTACACAAAATTTATCCATTACAACAACAAAATTTATTGAAAAAATAAACTAAAACCCGCCAAGCAAATCTCACTCACGTTGCGTGCGACCGCAGGTGAATCATTTTACTATTGGAAATGTATGTCATGTCTCATTCATATTCTCAGTCAGGTTATTTGCAATGTTATCCTCATTGTTGGTAAACACAGTTCTTCGGATTCAGTATGTTTTATTTTTATGAATGGAGTTTGTAACCTAAACACTTACTGGACTCTTTATGAGGCACACAACAGTCTCCGCAGCATCCCATATTTTCACGCTTTGTATAATTCACTCACATCACATTTTTAAAACTATAACTAGTGTAATTTCAGTGACAACATTGTTTCTTTACACTTTATATGGTTATATTTTCCACACGTCCATGACTATAAGTTCATAACTTCACTGCTGTATTTGATTCTGATACAAGATTTGCGCCGTTATCAGCACGGCCGAAGATAACGCGGGCTAATCTTGCGGTTTTAAAGAGAAGATACTTGTAAAGGTAAAATGAAAAAAAGGGTTTGCGTTTAGCTGTCAAAAGGTCGTGGCTTACTAGACATGATGACCTACCTACCTAGGAAATTTACATGAGTAATATTTTGTTGTTGTTTAATTTATATACAACTTAGGTATCTGATAAACGTTCATGATCATATTCATTATAGTCGTAGTTAGCTGTAGAGCATTTTGCTCAATATCTGTTTGTCTTTAGAAATGAACAACTATGATTATTTATTTCCTAAAAGTTTGTTAATTATTACATATTTTTTTGTTTCCTATCAGTAAATAACCTTTGTTATCATTGGCACCCTTTTAAAATAAGAACCTACTCATGATATACAGTAGATACTTTCCACAAGTATGAGGCTATGTCATAGGTATAAAATTGCATATTTTTAAACCTTATAAACATCATAGCTACTTATCAACTGACCAATAATCAAAATAAAAAAATAGAGGTGCCCGTGGCTAGGTGACGGCAGCGGATCGGCAACGATCCGATTTTAAGCAACGCCAGTCCGGTCGGGTTATGGATAGGTGACCATCCCGACCGAAAGTGATGTGTTTTTCGGGCATCTCCGTGCTTCGGAAGGCACGTTAAACAGTTGGTCCCGGCTGACATCGCAAGATATCAGTCGTAAAGCCTAGCCAGAGGCCTAAAAAGGCGGCTTGATAACATCTCACGGTAAGGTTTACCACTGGCTTTACATTCACCTCTCTAACAATCCGCACTGAGCCCGCGTGTTGGAGAATGGGTCGTACCACCTCATAGTTGAGGTGAGGCCTGTGCCCAGCAGTGGGACGTATAAGGCTGTATATGTATAAAAAAATCCACCAAAAACATTCTGTAAAATACTAGCCAAGTCTCGATGGAGCTGCTTGTTCATCTCTAAAAAGTAATGAAAACTAGACAAAGTCGTGCCAAGTCTTAGGTTCCTTACTGCGATTTCTTTATTATTATAGTTAATGTTGTGTGACTTGGAGGGTACACAAGGGTACAAAACCAGGTCCTCCATGACACCATTGCACCAATCTGTCGCCAGAACCGCTTCCCATTGACGATGGAAAACGTTGATTGAATAACCAGTCAATTCATAATTCAGACAACGGCCAAGTCATACAACATTAACTATAATAATAAAGAAATCGCAGTAAAGAACCTTAGACTTGGCACGACTTTGTCTAGATTTCATTACTGTTTAGAGATAAACAAGCAGCTCCATCGAGACTTGGCTAGTTTTTTACAGAATGTTTTTAGTGGGATTTCACTTCTTTTTGTAGAAACGTGGGCATATTGATTTATTATATAAATCTGCGTACGGATAGCGCGTAACCGGGCACGCGTAGCCGGTTTGTGTTTTCTAATCAGGGTCACCAGGTACTCCAGATCTTCGATTATCCTAGTTTTTATAGTTTTCCCTTTATGTGGCCATTAAACCCTAACTCTGTACCAAATTTCAGCTCTCTGAGTTTATGGGAAGTACTAGTTCTATTTTGATGATCATGAGTGAGTGTCATAAATGCGAAACTTTGCTTTCGCTTAACTTCGGAACTAAATGACCTACAGACTTGAAATTTTAGATTTTAAGTATGTGGTTATAGCTTACTGGATGACGAAAATTTCTGCGTTCTGGTCTTATCCAGAGGTTCTCAAATAGGGGCCTGAAATGCGGCGAAATGGTTCCAGTAAAGTACGGCAGTGTTTGCTTCGCGCTCGACTTGGCGGGAGCACTGCCGGCCGTGCCCCCCGATGAAATAAATACAAGAAAAAAAAGAGGTCAATATAACTTTATTATACGAACTATTTGTGGATTAGGTACGGTCTACATGCTTGAGTAGATTTTAATTGCTTGAATAACCGGCTTATTGTGAACCTTGAGCATTGCAACTAACTACATACACTTGAGGTGAGGCCTGTGCCCAGCAGTGGGGTGTTTATGGCTATATTTGTATAAAAAATTAAATAAATACAAGAAAAAAAAAGAGGTCAATATAACTTTATTATACGAACTACGAGTATTTGTGGATTAGGTACCTACATGCTTGAGTAGATTTTAATTGCTTGAATAACCGGCTTATTGTGAACCTTGAGCATTGCAACTAACAACATGCACATTAATTATCTGAATTGACTTAGTTATCATCATTATCTTAGCATTTATCACTAGACGTTCTGTCCACTTCTGGACAAAACACAGTGTCTTTGGAATTGGAAGTGCTTTGACTTGACTCGTTGTGGTTACTTAAATACTGATGACGTGTATTTCCTGGCATCACAGACTAATTTACGGGGTAGTCAGGCTTAAGATCAGTAAAACTGTTCCGAAAAATCATGTCATTTTGACAGGTAAGTAACCCTTTGGGACTTAAGATCTATCTGAAGAATAATGAAAACCTAAAAAAGATCTACCATGGTTTGCGTTGATGGACATGAAAGCGAACTATTGTTAGGGTTCTGTAAACTATTTGTTTTACATGAGTTTCTTGTAACATTTTGTAAACACTATGATAAGCCTTCGATAATTTATGATAATTGGCAACCATAGTTGCCAGTTAAATAAAGAGCTAATTAAATCATTAGATTGAAGTCGCAGATAAAGCCATCGTCAGTTCCAGTACCTGTCTAATGTCAATACGCCCATTAACAAATAGTTCCACAAAATATTCGTAGGTGGATACGTACGATGCGTCTGGGCATGTTTTTTGGTTGTTAACATTAAGTATGTCAGATAAAAAAGAACGTAATCCAAAGCAAAGTTTGGAAAGGCTTGCTTCGTAAGCCTCTCTTGCGTCCGTTAGCTGCTGCGGGTCTCCAAAATTTGTTCACAGATAAAATAGTTTACACAACACAATACTGTTTCACGCTCCGGAGATTATGAAATAACGCAAAATAAATAACCATAGATTTAGTGCCGTCGCGATCGCGTCACCGGCGGTACTGTCTTTCTTTACGTGTGGTCGGTGTTGGTACCTACTACAAATTGTAAGGCATGATTCACATTTGTTCCTAAAAGCATGAATTTTCCAGTGTAATCTCCCCATTAGCTAACACGATAAATATTGCTTACAATAATTGTAGTTTGAGAAGGTTATTTATCACTAAAAGTTGCATGATTAAGCAGTCACATTTTACTAAACCGCGTTCTTTTTCGGTCTGTTTTCAGAATTCGGCTTGTTTTTCCTTCTACATGTTTCCCATGCTGATCTCGCTCATACTGATCTTCCGGCTTATCAGACTTAGGTAGAAGAAGCGAACGTATTTTACCTTTCTAATAATAAATTGTACAACTTTTCATTTACAAAAAGTGTAGTTATATTTTGGCATTAAACTGGTAATAGTGTCGTTATCATTGGAATATATGCTCATTTAAATATGATTTTTAGTTGAAAGGAAATATAATATATTGTACCTATTCTTCTCAGTAACTGCTATAGGCGGTTACTAAAACATGAACGAGGCTTTATGCCAGCAGCATAGTAGTGCGAAACGTTCAACATGACGATGGCATTATTTACGTCTTAAAACGCTGACCGCTGCCCGCCGCGCTCTGTCCCATCGCATTCGCGGATGTACCGACGCTCACAAATAAACATTGAAAGTTTCGTCATCTTCTCTATACGTTACCTACCAATGTGCTATTTACCAATTTTACGACCAATAAATCGTCGCCAGACCAGTAGTTATGCGGATTGCGGAGTAGTTGGTCGCTCCAGTTTCCAGGTTTAAAACTTAGCCGGTTCTTAATTTACTAATTTTTCTTGTAGTTTGTACTACCGTACTAGATCAAGGCTTCTATTGATCAAACTGATTCATTGTTGTTATTTCCACAAATATAACTCCGCCAGATTCTCGTTTTCCATCCACTTTAAAGTGCTAATTATTATTTTCCTGTTACCCTCGGATTGAAATCATGCAAAATGTATCGTTATAAATCCAGTTGCTAAAATAATCGAATCAAGAACATCAGAAAAACAGAAACTTACTGTATCTACTTTGATGCAGCTCAATTGTTGCTGGCATATAATGCGTCATCGGTATCGAGTTTGCCTTTTGTATTATTACTTTGTTGCACGACGAAGACCAAATTAGTCGAATAAATAAAGCAGCCTAAAAGACAATGCATAATTTCAAGACCTCTGATAAATTTTGATATGTTCCGTTTTGAAACATTGAGTTTGTGATATCTTACGTGGCATCGCATTTCCTCTATTCTATGCTTATGTAACTTTAACTTTGTTTAAACAGCTGTAAAAGTTAAAAGTAAACCCGCCGACCATGCCAGAAAAATAGTGCAATATAGCAATGCATATTGCAATTGACTTACGGCTCACCGATGTAAATATAAAATTTTTTGAGCTAGTGGGAGAATAAAAACACATCTTCCTGAGGTGAACAATTTATACTACGGATTTCTATTGGTGGATACTACATAAAACACTATCTATAACAGACTATAACAGTATAGGCACTGAAGGATGTATACGATCTTAATAATTCCAAAAATATTTCTATTTCCCGCGAAACTTGCTAATAATTGGAAAAAAAATTGGACGGTAATTTTCTCTAAAACTATTAGCGTACGAGTATAATATGTTCAGCTCAAGAAGGGTATCACGCATTATTCACGAACAAAGATTGAACCTAGAGGTTTCACGTGGTCCTCTTTGGCTGCAAAATGATTTAGGGTTTAAGGTGTTTTTATATCTACTACCTGCTCGTCAATTGCTTGTGTGTCATGCAAACCTTTCTTAGAGCAAGTCTTATAAGTACAGCCATTTTTGACTATGGAAAATAATGTGATTTGAATTTGGAATGCAACCGATGCAGTCGTGCTTGATCGAGGATGGTTTCAAAAATGTTTAGGTGCAATGAGATTTCATTCTGAGTTAGGCTGTATGTTATCGTTTTCTTTGCACTGCCTACAAATTAAAAGGAAGAAAAACAAAAACTTTCTTCGAAATTCATTTTCACCCGCGCACCAAGAAAGATTTATTCGAATGTCGAACTGACCACTACAGAATAGACGGAAAAGAAAGAAAAAAAGGCACCAACCGCTTAAATCGCTGTGCTGTTATTCATACCAAAATTCCGTAAAAAAAAAGTAAAATATATCTTCATTCATATAGACTTATGAAAAGTACTTTTGACAAGTCAAATACAAAAAAAAAATTGTAGCAAAAATATAACTGAATAAAAATAAACTTACATAAAATAATACTATGATAGTTAATATCATATTTATATATAATGTGACTCTACCACCGGTTCGGAGGTTGTTTCCGATCGAGAAGACTCTGGCAAGAAACTCGATGGTTACTCTTTTCAATCTTGCTTTTATACACAAAAATTGAATTGACAGAGTAAAGTCAGAACAAAAAAGTGTGCAGAGGAGCAGATTATACGAGTACCTACGAGTAAGATGACCACAAATTCTTATCATTTAAGAAATCCTCAACACTATAATAACCTCGCTTCATTAAGTTAGCTTTAATTTGTGACTTAAACTGGTTAAGAGGCAGTTCAACAAGAGTTTGCGGAATCTTATTAAAATATTTAACACATTGACCAACAAATGATTTCCCTACCTTATATGCAATCTTAGACTGGGAGTTACGAGCTTATTTTTATTTCTGGTATTGAGTGTTTATGAACATCACTGTTTTTCTTGAAGAGATGCAAGTTTTTACGGACATATACTACATTATCATAAATAAATTGAGAGTACACAGTTAAAATATCTATCTCTTTGAATACTTCACGAAGCGAGTCGCGTGGTCTAAGGTTGTAAATGGAGCGGATGGCTCTTTTTTGAAGAACAAAGACGGTGTTGAGATCCGCTGCCGAGCCCCACAACTGTAGACCATACGACATAACACTGTGGAAATAACTGAAGTACACTAATCTTGCTGTTGCGATATCAGTCAGGACCCTTATTTTTCTAACGGCATGAGCTGCCGAACTAAGTCTTCCTGCCAGAGCAGAAATATGCGTACCCTTTTTTTTTTTTTTTTTTTTTAATTATCGTGGGGAAATCCTCATGGATACCTCGTCGCTCGGGGGAACGACGAGGTTATGTCGGACTTCTACCGACTAAAACCCCACGGTACTCGACCTCAACACTTCAGCGGCGAGGCGGGGTCCCTAAAAAGTTTCGCAACGCCCCGCCGCCAGTGTTTGCCCGTATTGGGGCCCCCTCCAGCCGACCCCCCAATGAAGGGGGGAGGCCACGGAAGTACCTGGAGCACGCAGGTACTTCCGCCGTCGGGGTGAAAGCCGTGCATTGCGGGCCAAAGCACCCCCGTACTCAAGCCCGCTGGCTCCCACCGTACGCGAACCCTACTAGGTCCGCAACCACGATCCACCTAAAAGGTGGATCCGCTGCCACATCTGGCGGTGCGGCCCCGCCGAGCCGCAGTGCACAGGGGGGGCCAGCCGCGGATCACTGACCCCCTCCAAACGGTTGTGCACCGCGGCTCCCACCTCGCGCCCTAAGGCGCTGCGCCCGTGGGCGCCCCTTTGGGCGGGCAGTGGTAGCACCATACCACCACCACGCCCGGCGGCAGGCAATGGGTGGGTGGGAAGTCCACCGCACTGCCATGCCTGAGCCCTCTTAGCTTCCTGGTGGTTCCACCTACCACCAGTACTAAGCCCCCCCGCCACGACAAGGCGAAGGCTCATGGAGGGGAAATATGCGTACCCTACTGTAACTTGGAATCGAGAGTAATTCCTAGAAACACAGTGGAATTCGCAATCTCTAATGGCTCGTTATTCATGTTTATAATGGTATCGACCTGTCTCACATTGGGCATAGAAAATTGGATACATTTAGTCTTCTTAGCATTAAGCAGTAAATTGTTACTCGTGAACCAATGCAGTACCTTAGAGAGAGTGTTATTTACGTCGTCAAATGCTTTGTTACTTCTATCTACGTTAAAAATCAGAGAAGTGTCATCAGCAAATAATACAATCCCACATAGGTCTTTGACAAAATAAGGCAGGTCATTTATATAGATCAAAAACAACAGAGGACCTAATATTGATCCCTGGGGCACGCCCATACGTATGGTGGCCGGAATAATTCGTACCATTGATACTGACTTTTTGTATTCTATCAGTGAGGTAAGATTCTATAAGACTAAGTGAAATATTTGAAACAACGTAATGTCTCAGCTTAATCAGTAGGATTTCATGATCTACGCAGTCAAATGCTTTTGATAAATCACAAAAAACTCCTATTGCATCTTGCTTGCCTTCCCACGCATCAAATATGTGTTTGATGAGCGCAACACCTGCATCGGTTGTATTCCTATTTTTAGTGAATCCAAATTGAATACTATGTAATAATTTATTCAAAGCAAAGTGAGAATGTAATTGATTCAATATTATCTTTTCAAAAATTTTACTTATAGCTGGTAGAATAGAAATAGGTCTATAATTGGATGGGTCACTTTGCTCACCTGACTTATAAAGGGGTTTGACTTTACTAAATTTCATTAAATTAGGGAACTGACCCTTGTCTACACAGTTATTAAAAAGTAACGCTAAACTAGGGGAGATGGTATCTATGACTGATCTAAGTAATATCAACAGAAATACCAAATAAATCCTTCGTTTTTTTATGTTAAGTTCTTTAAACGATTTGAGGACAAACAGTTTCGATTCGAATAAACTCCTAAAAATGTCAAGTGACGAACGACTTCAGAATGCATACAATCTGAAGCCTCTGGTATGGTTGAAAACTTACTTCCAGAAAAATCAAAGGAAAATATGAAAGCCTACGATGATTTCAACTAATGGAAAAAAACAAAAGGCGCCAAATCAGTGTCTGAATTCGTGCGTTTGGTATATTTTCAGCATTTGACATGCACAAAAAAGCCAAGTTTGTACCCTATGGTACACATATTCGATGCTTAAGTCAACTATAAGCATCAAACACAACGTTGACATTAAAAACTACACCAAATTATTGGCCTATTTGTACTTACCTGCTATACATATTAATTCAAACGTTGACTAGGCATAGTACCTACTTTATATAGGTAACCTACGTAGGTACCTTGCTAACCTGTATTGTTTTATTGTTACAGGTGGTCTTAATTTTTGGAATAAATGGCGCTTGTCGTGGAAACGAACTAGGCAATATAAAAATCGGAGATATGGAAAGACATTCAGATGAGTTACTACTGATAAACTTGCCAGACACAAAAACAAAGAGGGAACGGTCATACGCCAGAATTGTCAAGAAGTACTAAGCTTTACACCCCTCTGATATAAACACCAACAGAGTTTTCATCGCCTACAGGAATGGCAAATTCACCAGGCAGGTCATTGGCAAAAATAAAATCTATGAAATGCCAAAAGAAATAGCATCATTCTTAAGTTTGGAAAACGCCGACTTCTACACTGGGCATTGTTTTAGAAGAACATTCGCTACTCTATTGGCGGATTCAGGAGTAGGCATGGCCCAAATTAAAAGACACGGAGGCTGGAAACTTGATACAGTAGCGGAGGTCCACATTGAAAGTTCTATCCAGACACAAAAACAAGAATAAAATAAGCTGTTGTATTAATGACAACATTAATTTGAAAACGCTGCCTATCACAGCTGAATCTGGAACACTTTTGTCACCACAACCATCCACTTCAAGAGACAGCCTGCAGCCTCAAGCACCATCTTCGCCAACTTTTACGATTCAGAATGATCCTCAGACGCAATATCCTGAAGCTTTGTCTTAAAACATAAACTCTAACTCAACTTCGATAAATGTACCAAAGAATGTAACTTTGTCTTTGCACAACTGGTCTAATGTTTCTAACATTACTTTTAATTTTCGATAAATATTCTTAATTTGTCATATTTTATTATTCTAACTTTGAATAAATACTTAAGTTCTTTCTTTATAACAGTCATTAGTTTCAATTGCCTCGCAGAAAGTACGAGTATAAAAAGTAGAGTATGCATCGCGGGCTTAAGCCACACACACACATTTAAATGTGTGTTGTCTTGGGTGATCTTGAACCCCTCGTATAGTACCCGGCAAACTTCTTGAGCATTTGTAGTCGTAGTGGGGGAAAGTTCGCGCATTGTACACTTACGTGCAAAAAAATAGATACTCTTTTTTTTTAACTGTGAAACTTAGCTTCATTAATAATTCGCCTAACAGTACTAACAGATGTTTTTGTAGCCTCCGAAGTCTGTTTCAGCGTTTCCATGTCATTTTTGTCCTGTTTCTTCAAGAAGCAATATAAGTACGTCGTATACCATTTTTCTGGCTTGTCGTTTTAATACCACATTAGGTTGTCGCGGCATATTATTCATTTAAAAACAATCCTCAGAATCGCAACAAATAACAATAACAGTAACAATAAGCATAACAACAAAGTCAACAAAAAATTATAACAAAAAAAAACGTCAACAACAACAACAAAGTACTTTTCACTGCACGCAAGTGTATTTGGGAAGACAGCGGGACGTAGGTCAACGCGGGAGACGAGGGTCGACTGATCTACCAATAGCGCGCTCGATACGATGCCCCCCGCCGTCGCGCCCCGCCTTCACCACCCATGACACCTAAAATTCGGTTCTGCGCAGTCAAGGTCATTTGCTCAAGAAGTTTGCCGGTTACTATACTCAGGGTTCATTATAGCGCCCGGGACATAATAATACACTACTTTAAGCCCTTGTTGCATAATCTACTATTTTACACCGACTTCAAAAAGGAGGAGGTTTCTCAATTCGACCGTATAAATGCTTTTTTATGTGTGTTCGCGGATAATTGATATTTGTTTCAACGGCCAAAATAAACCTACCTACTTATGAATTATTTTTTTAATCGCTTTTGTAATTGCCGAGAAACGTTGAAATCTGTCGCCAAAATATCCGATGTGAATGTTCCAACTATGATAAAATCACGACAATGGCCTAGTTCGCGAAACTTCAGATGCCCTTCAAGCATCCTGTTTAAATAATCAGCACATCAGTCATTCGTAAAAATGATAAAATAACTGTACACGAGGGTAAATACCTAGATCAATAATAAAATTTACATATTTCGCCTTCTTAATAGTATCTGTGCACCTAATATTTATGCACATACTTGCCTCTCTTTCTCCATTTTTCCTCTACTCGTAAGTAGGTTGCCTAGAAGAGATCGCTATTAGCGATAAGGCCGCCTAAATTGTGCATTGTTTTGAATGTAATACTGAGCTTTAAGTTACTTTGTTTTGTGCAACAAAGAATATTATCTATCTATCTATCAACCAACCTTAAAAAATGTCCTCTCTCACTAAAAATGCGCTCATTAAACTCTTTAGCCAAACTTCGTTCAGCCGTTCAGTTAACTTTATTTTGAATGCGCGCGTCCAATTAAACGGCTATTAGGTAATCAATCATCAATTCATTCAACTACATTTTGACGCCTAACAATGGAATACGAAGAACCGATTTATTCTTTAGATCAATCTAGACCACGTAATTTCTGTTCGATAATACGGGTAGGTACTTAAGTATTCGAAAAATCGATATTTGAATTCACGCATTTTACATAAGGTTTCTTCGTAAGAAGTTGTATTTGCTAAGATAAGGGCGCGCAACTTCTGGGCAATCTGCCAATGTGTAACTGTGACCTAGTGACTCGTCACTCCTTACTGGGGTATAGTCATCTTGGGATAAATGCTCCGATTTTAGCTTAATATTGTCATCCGGTTTAACAATCAGCAATGGCTTAGTAAAGAAAGCTCGAGGTTAACAAGAGTGACCTTCATAAAAGTCTATTTTCATAGATAATTCTCCTGTTTAGGGTTTTGCAGTAAGAGTTTATTTACTTGAAAATATTCGTTTTAAGTAGGTACTAATAGTTTAACGAATATAAATAGTATTTATTGTTCCGTTTATTTTATAACTCGCTGATGGTTAAAGTAAAGTTATCATTGTTCACGAAACATACAATTTTATTAATCATTATTTTAAGATATAAACGTATAACTTGTTTATCTTACACTCCAATCCCTGACTCCAACTAGCTTTTACTATGATTTCAGAGATAAACACATATCAACCTTTTTTTTGTAGTTAATTAACATGCAGCAGAACAAACAAATGTGCGCCACATAAAAAATTGTCTAAAGTGTGAATCAACCCCATGGGGTTAGTAACCACTTTCTCTAACTTTTGTGCCGACCATGACATTCAGTTGATTTCCTGCCTGGTTTCAGTCACATGTCGCTGCTTAAGGAGTTTACGCTTCATAAGTGCAGGACCTTGGTAATAATACTTATTTATAATGACCATGCCATGAATGCCGACCATAATCACATTTCTTGTTATGTCGTTGGGCATTTGTTTAACTTATGATGTCCCCCAAGGTCTTCAAACTACTCGATTACCTAAGAAGGAAGGCCTCGGAAATGATAGTACGATGACCGATCAAACCATTTCGGCGAGTGGCAGACCTTGTCTCATGTGAAGAAAAAAGTTAAATTAATTTTATTTTATTAATGTGTAGTATCGTGTAAAGTAATCAAGTACCTTATCTTATGTACCTAGTAGCTCGACGATGTGGGCAAAACCTTCTATTGTTTACAATTATGTATGTGTAGGGTATTAACGTTTTTCCTCCACTACGGCTTTTGTACGGCTAATAGCAAGTTGTATTTTTTCCTTTGTTTGAAGGTTAAAACTTAACATTCATCTGATTTTAAGTACTTCGTAAAATTATTTTTGCCTCTGCTTGAGCCTGTTAGTTGTAGTTTTTTATGTAGACTCGAAGCAAATATTACGAGGTGAACTTATTAAGATAGGTTGATATTTGTAGAGAAGGCAAATAGCACACACGTCTTTATACAGCAGTCATGTTTAGTTAAATCATGTTATGATTTCTGTAAGCTACAGTTAGTTACACATGTTCTTAAATAGCATGCTTATCAGCATGCTTTAAACGAGCATGCTCACATAAATAAGCTTAATGCTCATTATTAGCGATGCTTCGACACACATGCTACTGAGTAGCAATTATTGTTCAATAGTAGCATGCTTTCGTGCCAGTAATGAGCATGTGTAACTGTAGCTTTATTCTTTTTATCTCTTCCTCTCTCGCAAAGGCTGAATCGCTTGCTGTAAGTTGAATTTTACTCAAGTACTTACATTATGAATCTCTTGTGATATTCCGAGACAGTTTGTAGCGCGCTTACGAAGGCGACTTTCTCGACTAAGAAGAAACTTAAATCGGGTTACAAAAGCGTGGCTATCCCAATGGTTGCCATGCGTAAATGGAATTGAGATCTTGTCTTGTAATATAATTTCATTTGTTGAATTCACATACTCTTTGTATAGGTAGTGTAGTGTAGGTGCCTGTACACACTGTACATGTAACATAGGTATTTCTTGTAAATCTGACTCATTCATTACATTAATGTCACTTTCCTCTCCTGGTGCGGGTGGTAATTAATATTCGTAGGTATCTTCGTTCCCTCTTTTAAAAAATTCAAAATGGACGTAAAAAAATATATTCTTCAAAACTGTTCAAGTAGGTAACTTTTATCTGGTTTTCGATACAAATAAATGGTTGAATTTGAATACGTTCGTTATAGAATGTTTATTAAAAAAAAAGAAAATTTAGTTGTGTTGTCCCCTTCTCTATCTATGAAAAAAAATGTGGTCCAGCCATCCTGACGTCAGAATGGCTGGCCACCTTAACACGTTTTTTCGCTGTCTATTGAGGTACAAAGTCTTTGAATAATTATAAACGGTATTGATTTTTTGCATTTTCTAAACATCGCTATTCTGTTCTGACGCTCGCCTAAATTGTAAGTAGGTAGGAAGTTAATCTAATGCTTAACGGGATTAGAGTATCTAACGTACGCACTTTATTTTATGGCTATTTAATTGATGATGTAGGTATTTGTTAAGTAAGTTATAGAGCAGAGACATGTTTCTGCATTAGTAATACACGTATCTCATTACGGGACTTAAAAATATCTTGCAAGAGTAGAAACATGCAATTGTGTTCTAATTGCTTACATTCGTTGTTTCCATACCCTAATGAAGGTGTTAAATATGATAGGCAACTTATTTCATTCCAAAAAATGTCGATGGACAAGCATGCGGACCGATTGATGGTAAAAGGTAACCACATAATACACGTTCAAAAAAAGAAAAGTACTTAGGTATTTCTTTCTGGGTTTGGAAATAAAATAAAAATGGAATTCGTTTTTTAAAACGGATGGGGCGATTAGAGTGGTCAGGGTTGATTACAACCAGAAAATGTTATAGTTTTAAACTTTTACTGATACCTACGATACGATTATCCTGCTCCGAAATAATAAAATATACCAAGGTACGATCATCTTTGATGAGTGGCGAAGCAGTTGAAAACCACTCTAACTTTAGCCTGACCTCTTGACGTTTTGGTAGGTATTCGATCGTTACTCGTAATTACCTTTGTCTACTTAACAACGCGTTGCTTACCTACACAAAATGGTTATCCGATCCACTTAAATGTTAGATTGCATTAAGTCATCCTCATTCTTGCTTTGTTCTGAGTACCAAAATGTGTTAGCTTATGTTACCTAAGTCATTAGGTACTAATTTACTAACTTTCACAAGGAAGATAGCATGATAATTGTTAAACTTACCATAATCTTTTCCCATCTTGGTCTCTGGTAATTTTCTACGGACAAAACCGGATCAATTCTGTTAAATAGACTCTTGACGGGGCCAGCATGAATACCACTAAATGAACTACTATTTATTATGACACTCCGCTAGTCACCAGTGTTGTGAATCGTAACGTAATAATACCGCCTGAGGCGCATCGTCAGGAAAAAACAAGCAACACTTTTTCCCACTATTTATAAACAAGCACGACACATTTCCAGTCCAGGCACGTGTGTAATGTGAGAAATTGATACAATTGTCACAAGTCTTCGGCTCTAGTAGAGTTATTTTGATTTTGTTTATTTATATTTAGCCGAAAGTGAAAGTTCGTAAAGTCGTACGCGGCCGGATCGCGACTCAATGTTGAACTCGCGTGTCGCCTGGTGGGCACCGAGCCACAGACTAGCTAGCTAGCGAATTAGCGAACGGTCGAGCACTGACTCACTTACCTCCCACAATAACATACGGATTTGCTTTGTTTCATCCTGCAGCAGAGTAGATTGCTTCGGCATATTTAGAACAATAAGCTCAATTAAAGTCGTTGGTTCGCCACCATTCTCAAGGATGAGGATCAAAATGTGTTTAAACCGTCTCATTTTAGCGCAAACAATGCAATATTGTTATTATCACATCCTCTTGATGTTCCGTATTATCTTGCTTTGTTTATTTAATATACCTAAGTGATCTACATATTGGACATGTAACACAATTTTAAAATTTAACTTACTACGTGTTTCAGAATTAAAAAAAAATGGACTAATAAAAAAGATGCCTACCAATCAACGGATATTATAAGTTATTTATTTTATTCTGTGTTCTAAGTATATATTTTTTTAAATTATACCTACATCTTGTAATGGTCTCGAAGTACCTACTTAGGTATTAATATGCCTGTGTTACGAGGTACCACACAAGGAAATAAGCCAGGGGCGTCTCCCATCACACCCAAACCCGAGTCAATTCAGAGATAAAAGTACCCTAATTAATGTTCAAAATTCAACAATTGTTTAGTTTAAAGTTATATCGGTGCAGCTATTTTGGTCGATAGAATCTTAACGTAATATGGGACAATTCTGTGTAATAGTTAAATTATAATAAATGCAGGTTGATGCCGCAGCAGACGAATTTTTTACTTGTGTTTCAAAGTCCGTGGATGATTTACCGACCCACATGTAGGTATGAGTTGTATGTACGATATTAGAACTTCAGATGGGTACCTACCTTTCAGCTATCACATTTTATTGCAATAATAACATATTAATCTTTATTTTTATAATATTGCTTGTTTACGTATGATTTCTTGTGATATAAGTATCGGTATCGCAGTTTAAGTACACCCAATATCTATGTATACCTACAGTTTATTAACGGTTATGTCGAGAGCATTAAGTCGTTCATTGCACAAATTTTACCATAATAAATAAATAAAAATAAATAGCAATGCGCCAGACAACACACCTCTTGTCATGGTCTCGAAGGAGGGATAAATATCCCTGTGTTACGAGGTACCAGACAAGGAATCAAGCCAGGGGCGTCTCCCAGCACACCCAGACCCGAGGCAATTTAGATTAAAAGATCGTTTCCTGAATTGACCCGACCGGGAATCGAACCCGGGGCACTGCGGGATTCGAAGCGAGAAACCGTGCTACTGCGCACTACGCCAATCGTGCCGTCAATAATATGTAGGTAACCACTAAGTTTTTTTCCAAGCCTTGTTTTAGTTTTTCAAACCTACTTAACATGATACTGGCAATGTTGTTTGCGAGTTGGGACTTACTTACCTCTGGTGAAGAAACATCATTCTTATCTTTTGCGTTACAGCAGAAACGCCTATTGTATGTCTGTAAGCTTAAACAATAGGTTGCCTGATAATCTCAAGATTTTACCTTTAAATGCCTTCAAAAACAAACTGAAGAGTTGGTTGGTTGAGAACTGCTTTTAATCAATAGATGAATTTAATGACTTCTGTAAAAGACGACGACGGTAATAATGACACACTGATTATTCTTATTGTTTTTGTCTTTAATGCTATTATCTAATGTAAATCCCAAGTGTATCATAATTCATAATTGTGTAATTATATTTGCATGCCAGTATCTGGCGAAAAGTGTGCGGCTTCATAAATATTTTAACATCTTTTATACTTACCACTTTTTAAGCAAATAAAGGAATAATCATTCTTATTATTTATTATTATTGCGGTAAAGTTTTGAATCGTTACAAGATCATTGGCAACAGGAACCAGGAACCAGGAACAAGAATCAGGAAGTAAACTACTAACGTAACATAGTTACTGCGCTATATATTAAAATAACTGTCAGATGCCTCATTTCAGTAGGGATTCTGGAAATCATCTAGTGGGACACCTAGTTCAATGTTATTTTTGCATTTAGCATCTAGCTAGATAGGCTAATTTAGTATTAGTATAGTTTAGTACCATTTAGTCACGCACACACATTCACTTCCATCTTGATAACGTGCTTTTTCTATTGTAAGCCGATTGCTAATAGTGCCCTATCGATCTAAAGATAAAGAGGATTAGTGACAAACAAACGCGGCATAAGGGTTTGTGACTCTTATGACTCGTATCGTAGTTTGTATGTACGAGTAGGGTAGACTGAGTACGGTTGAAACAAAGGACGGTTGAAACAACACGAATATCTCGCAAACCGTTGGCGGGGCGCGGAGGGGTCCAAGGGGAGAACGAAGCGGACGACAGGACCGAACATGAACCTCAGTGTTGCGTCGCTCTCCGCGCGCTTTAGCTGTTTTTAAAAGACCCTATTGTATTTTGTGAACCAAAAGTAAGTATTTTTGCTTGGAGAGTTTTCCAATTTTTGTGGTTTCTATTTAAGCGTCCAGTATTGAGTGTGTGTTTTTGTTTGAAATGAAGCTCGTGGAATATGGCACCGTAACTAGTTTTTATGTATCATTGTTGTCACAATTACTATAACTGCTTTTTACCTAAAGTAGAAGTTGGGGACGGTTGAAACATTTTTTTTTTGTCTTTTAGCATTTTATGTTGCTAATAAAGACAAAAAAGTTATGTTCTAAAGATAGAAAAACTGAAAGAAGGTGAACTCAGCCGGTTTTATTTATTTTTTCTTGTTCTCTAGATGCCGAGAGTACGCGTAAGAAAGACTTCTAGAGCAGAAATAGACTTGTCAAAGTACAAAGACGCTTATGAGGAGGTGAAAGCAGGTAAGTCATTACGAAAAGCGGCAGAGAAGCACGGAGTAAACCATTGCTCGCTCCTAAGATATATTCGAAAGCGAGATGCCTCTGGCGAACAAGAAACTCATGTCATGGGTTATAAAGCACACAACCGGGTTTTTGATAAGAAGCAAGAGCAAGAGCTTTCAAAATACTTGATTCGCTGCGCAGATATATATTTTGGCCTACCTAAGAGGGAGGTAAGAAAATTGGCCTATGAACTTACAGTTAAATATAATTTATCACGGCCTCAGACTTGGGATGACAATGAGCTGGCAGGTGAAGAATGGTTTCGGATGTTTATGAGAAGAAACCCCGAGCTTTCTGTGCGCGCAGCGCAAGCTACAAGCCTCTCTAGGGCGACTAGTTTTAACAAAGCCAATGTTGATTCTTTCTATGACAATTTGGCCATTGTCATGGACCGTCATAAGTTTGAGCCTCAAGACATTTATAACGCTGACGAAACAGGCATAACTACTGTTCAAAAGCCCGACAGAGTGGTGGCTAGGCGTGGTGCTCATCAAGTAGGTTCAGTTACTTCAGCGGAAAGGGGTACATTAGTCACAGTTGCCTTTGCGGCGAATGCCATTGGAAATAGAATTCCGCCATTCTTTGTCTTCCCGAGAGTGCGTTACCAAGATCATTTTATTAGAGATGGACCCATAGGTTCCGCTGGAGCTGCCAATCCCTCTGGTTGGATGCAAGATGAAACATTTATGCATTTCCTGGAACACTTCAAAAAACATACTAATGTATCTCCGTCACATAAGGTGTTACTTCTGCTCGATAATCACTCTTCACACGTTCACATTAACGCACTAGACTTTTGCAAGAACAATGGCATTGTCTTACTATCTTTCCCACCCCACTGCTTTCACAGACTCCAGCCGCTTGATCGATCTGCATATGGCCCTTTAAAGAAAGCTGTAAATTCAGCCAGCGATGCATGGATGCGAAGCCATCCAGGACGGACAATGTCCATTTATGATATTCCAGGGATTGTAGCGTCTGCTATGCCAGTTGCCCTTACCCCCTCAAATCTTCAAGCCGGCTTTCGAAGAACAGGAACTTACCCGTATAATCGGAATCTGTTTACTGAGCTCGATTTTGCTCCCGCATTTGTTACGGATAGACCAAATCCCGAAAATACAGCAGAGGCAGCAATTGTTCCCGTACCAATTACTAACCCACCTGAAGACGAAACGCCGCCACTCTCACCTTCTATCTTAAATCATGAACCAGCGGCAGAAATGGTCGTTCAACAAGGGGCTATCAATAGTTCACCAGTACCAAGAACTGAACAGGAAAACATAATTGAACGTCCGGAAACTGTTACCACACCACGCAAATATCAGAGCAGCATGAATATCCAGGAAACTTCTCCAAAACCTAGTACAAGTGCTCAAACAATTACTTCTGATTGCACCATTGTATTTTCTCCGGAAATAATACGACCATTACCTTAAGCTCCTCCGAGGAAAAATAATAATAGAGGGCGAAAAACCAGAAAGTCTACAATTTATACTGATACACCAGAGAAAGAAGAGATAAGAAAGGAGCAAGAAGCAAGATTGACACGAACAAGAGCTAAGCAAGTTAAGAAGCAATTAGGTGGAGGAAAAAAAAGGCAATTGGAAGAAGGTAAAAGTAAAGGAAACATCACTAAAGGAAAAAACAAAAATGTACAAGAGGAAGTATCATCAGAAGAAGAGGAGTGCTTCTGCCTTGTTTGTATGTCGCCATATTCAGAGAGCAGACCCGGAGAACAGTGGATCCAGTGCACCACTTGTAAACTGTGGGCTCATGAAGAATGCATAGAAAGTGGTCTCAGCTATGTTTGCCATAATTGTGACTCCGATTGATTTTTATATTTGACTAATGCTATCCAAAGAGAGATTTTATTTGGTTTGTTTTAAAATTATTTTTGTTGTGTTTGCTTTGTTTAAAAAACAAATAGTTGATTTTTGTTTTGTTTTTTGTTAATTTACGGTAATTAATTATGAATGTTAAATAATCTATAGTTACAGATGACTTATTAGTATCCGTAGTTTTTAACCAGTGTGCTGTGAAAACTTTAAAGGCTGATTAAAATATCGTTAGAAATATTTAAGACTTGATTATTATTGTCTAAGACTTACCTAATTTTGCTTGCAGTTAAAATAAATAATTAATAAAACATGTTATAATATTATATTTTGTATTATTTGCATGTGTTTCTACCGACCTCAGTCACTGTTTCAACCGCCCCTGGCATGGGGACGGTTGAAACAAATCGAATTTATTTTTCAATTTGATCTACTATTAAAAATAATACACCTAGAACTATAATCACATTGCCCAATAGTAGCTAGAAACATGCTCTTTTATTTAACATATCTACCTCATTGCACTGATTATTTAAAGCGAAACTATGGACGGTATTAGTGAAATGGTTTCAACCGTACCCAGTCTACCCTAAGTGCCTACTCAACTTATATGGAACGAGTTTTTGTGGTTCGTGTGTATGTCTATCTAGCTAGACTGTATTAAAAAGGCATTACCTACATAATTTGGTTTCCAAATTATTTTGTTTTTTACTGTATTTACTGTAACCGCATTAGATATAAGTGATTCTATTGTTTACAAGAGCGTTGACTGCAATTCTTTTTCGTCGTTTCGATGATCCAAAAAATTAACTTTATTGTGGCAGCTTTGCACTACTGCTGTCCCTAAAGAAGAAGCTTCGTATAGATCTTGAAGTGAGCAACTGGCGCGGCACTGGGCAGCTCCGCATATGCTGCATTGTTTGCCAGATTCGTAATGAATGAACTCAGTTTTCTTTTGATATATGGTACCTACTTATATTACGTCTTCGGCTTCACATAGTGCTTCACCTAAGTTGACTCTTTACTTTTTATTTAATACTTGCAGAATCATCAGATCAGTTGCTTGAGTTTTGTCAGGGTGCATGTAAGGTAGATACTCATTTTTTGTAACAACTTTGTCAACCACATGAGTGCAATGAAACGTTGACTTTTGACTTCGAATAACCTTTTTACTTAGACTTAGGAATTGAAAAGTAGTTGAGTGCATACCAAACGTTCGGGGTAAACGTCCCAGCCGGCGGGAGACGGAGGACAAAGCACCCGCTCCTGTCTGGGTATTGACCCTCCCTAGGAGCTAACCCACTCCTGCTTACCTTTCAACTGTTCACAGAGATCTATTTTTACATCAAACTTCGCTCTAAAAGTAGTATATTAAATATCACAACTTTTTAAAAAATATCTGATTCAAATTAAGAAAGGGTTTGGATATTCGCTGTCATACTGTTGGGGTTCGTATTGTACAGGTTTCTACTAATACTATAAATAGGAAAGCGTTGTTGTTTGTTTGTTTGTATTGAATAGGCCCTAAAACTACGGGACCGATTTTAAGAATTATTTCACCAATATAAAGCTACATTAACAGCTAGTAACATATAATCCGGTCAATTTCGACATCCGAGGTTATAATAATACCACCGTTGTTTCTGATATTCGTAACACTAAGATATTAAACAAAATCTTTATGTAGGTATTTCAGAATTAAATCCATGTGTGTGATATGGCGAGGTATTTATTTATTATTCATCATCATCCGTGCGGTCTATCCCGGTGGTGAACGCACACTGGTGTGTGGGGGGTCCCAGGGTCCCCCTTTCTTATTTTCTTGGCCCACTTCGCGCGGTCTTATGCATCCTCAGTGATGAGTTTGTTGGCACGCATGTCACCCTTAACGACGTCGAGCCACCGCCTTGGGTCGACCTCTTCTACCGCTACCTGGCGGGGGCGGCATGGCCAGACATTTGTTGCCCACGTAGTTTGCCGATCTCCGTGAGACATGACCATACCAACGAAGGCGGCACTCCTGCAGCTTGTCTGCGATGTCACGAACACAATGGCTGCCACGGATGTGGTGTTCCGCATGCGATCTTTGAGTGAGACTCCACACATCCACCGCCGCATCTTCATTTCCGTGACGCGCAGCTCCTGCTTGTGTCGCTCTAGTAACGGCCATGTTTCACTGCCATATAAAAGGACAGGCCTAATGATGGTTTTATAGACGGGCCCCTTCAGCTTGATCGGCATTTTGGGGTCACAAATGACACCAGCCACCCCACGCCTATTATTATTTATTATGATCAGTCATTAATTGCTTGATATTCCTTCTTAAGTCTGAACGTGCACAATTCAAAACAGTAACATTAAGCTCAATGCCGACCCTGGGAGGCGGACCCTGGGACCTCACACACCAGTGTGCGTTCACAACCGGGATAGACCGCACGGATGATGATGAATAATAAATAAATACCTCGCCACATCACATAAATGGATCTAATTCTGAAATACCTACTTAATTAGGATTTTATTTAATATCTTAGTGTTACGACTATCAGAAACAACGGTGGTATTACAAATACTATTGTATATTACATACTATAAATAACACCCAGACAACTAACAAACACAAATGCTCATCACATAAATGTTTGTCCTGGGTGGGTTTCAAACCCACGAAAGCTGGCTTAGGAGGTAAGGTGTGGTAATAAAAACAACGATTACTAAACTTATGTAGCTGTGCTTTGTAGTAGTAAACATTAGGATATTACACAGTAAATAAAACTAAAAGTTAAATCTATATTTTGATCATAATCATTTAACAATTCATCCAAGAATGCCCCTGGTGGATTTGAGTGTCCAGGACTCAGGATTATACCTAGCCCAAGACAAAAACCATATTATCACCACAACATGAGAAGAACCACCCACAGTTGTACTACCGGCTTTACAGTTACAGTAATTGCCTGTTATGCTGTCTTCTGTGTTTTCAATATGATCAGTATTCTGATCATGCTTATTGAAAATACAGATGATAAATGAATACAAATGTATCATAATATATTTCACTAGAATGGCGAGAACTGATACGACCACTGACGAGACCACATTAATAACCCCGCAGCACATCGATGCCCGAACTGAACTAAATTTCGTGATAATGTATTAATTACTAACAGAACATGGAAGTTCACACTATCTGTAGGTAACAAAACTACAAAATAACGTTTCAAAGAAGTCTCTGGAGTGCATATATAAATAGGTAGGGGCCTTTGAAAGGATATATAAATCAACTTAAATGAAATAAAAATACGCCTAACCGTTTCAGAGATCCAGCAAACACACAAACGTTACCCCAGCAAAATCTTGAATATCTTCGCAACCATAAAACGTAGAAATCCAAATTATATCGAAACATGTAAATGTTCGTCGATCTCGTCTAGGCAACTAATTATGTAACTAGTGCTTTTATCAATATACCCATTAAATAACAAAACATTTTGCTGGCGTAACGTTACCGCAGCAGAAACTGTTTTTTTCAAAATATCTTAAAAAAATATCAACAAACAAATTTCAAAATCTACATAAACATTTACAGGAGTTGACCAACTAATTATCTGAAGAACTAGAACCTCGATAAGCGACATTATTTTGCTGGAGTAACGCACTCGTTTGATGCCAAGGTTTTGAAGTATAAAAAATAAAATAACCGAACCGATAAATATGACCGACGGCTCCATACCCACTTTGTGTCTTTCTGGGGATCACTGCAATCCTATTTTCTTTAACATCCCATTCCATAATGTAATTTGTAATGTGAAATGGCGAGAAATCGCGCGAATAAACGCGTTCCAAATTCAAAATAATTAAGAAGTTGAAAAAAGAAGAAAAAAGTTTTTATGTGACTGGTTATATATCATTTTTTTTTATTCTTACACTAACTTAGCTGCTTACAAAGTTTTACTCATAAGAGTACTATTTTCTGGCCCTATGTCAGTGATAGAGTCAAGTGGATAGAGTCACAGAGTGTCACGTCCAGCTTTTTGAAACATCTCTAAAGAGTCAAGCGAAAGGTAACCCTACGAAAACCTATTCGTTATCAAAAACATAAACTGTATCTCAAACAAGTGCTCAAATAATCGGAAGCTATTAAGAAAAACTAACCTTCAAGGTTTATTACTGCGTCAAAACCTATCTTAAAGCAAATATGTAGATAACTTCATATATTTTTTTTACGTTTCAAATCCTGTAGTGACTGTAGTGTAGTTACTGTAACTTTCCGTTGCTATTTTAAACTGTATTTAACGATTTTTTTTCCTCAATTATTATATTCAATGAACTGTTACATAAAGGGATAGATGCAATAATTTTGAAAAAGGATGTAAATTATATAGGTAATATACCGTACGCCCCTCACATAATACCAACCAACTTTTATGGACTTAAAAATATAAACTTCGCTGTGAAGCAGGCCCCGGCGAGATTCGAACTCACGATCTCCTGTTTACTAGACAGGCGCTTTAACCAACTAAGCCACGGCGCCTCTTTTGTGTTTCATCAAATTTACTATGTGAACAGTAAAATTGTTAATGTAAGCAAATGCGACGAGTGATTTATTGCTCTCAGAACAGTTGTTTCTATAATTTCTTTTTGGGTTGTGGCAAGTGTGCTAAAGTGTACCCCAAAATCGGTATATTTGCGAATTCAAGGTTTCATCTCGTAAAATAAAAATAAAATAAAATAAAATTTCTTTATTTCGGGCCTTTGATGCCCATAGATTGTTAGTAACAGTTGACTTACTCGCTATGTTAGTAAGTAAAGGATTAAAATGATCTACAAGTGTTACTTTTACCAAAAAAAACCTTCTTTAAAAAAACTATCCCAAAACAAATTCATTTGCACTAAAACGTAAAAAAATAATTGCGTATTCTTACACATCAGCTGCTCCAGTGCAGCTGCACTACCTAGCTGTCCGTCAGCGTTATTTTCTACTGTCAAAATTAAAAAAAGGGGAACTTAAAATAGTCATATTGGGTATGAATACTTTTTTCACTTCTCATGCTCTAAAAGTACGCCAATATAGCCCTACAAAACCTACTTACTAGGGAGTAAAAAGTAATCAGTTTTTTAATTTACTTCATGTGACATAGACAAACTCCAACAGCCATTAAATATACTATTATCTGTGGAGTGTGGACTGTGGACGGACCATCTTCATTGCGAAAATGTAGAGAGTTTTAGTTCCATGGTTTGTCCGCAAAGAAGGTGGCGCCATGTTTTTTAAATTGCTAATCTGTGACTGGTTTAGAAGAATAAAAAACTGACCGCGTAAATTTCAGAATTTTTGTAGAGTATAAATTTGTTTGGTTTTAAATAAATTTATTAAGAATGTCCTGTGACAGTGAAGAGTTTGACGTCGAGCAAAGACCAAAACACTTAATAGATAATCTTTTGCGGCCAAATCGCAGAAGATTTACCTAAAAACTTACGAAAGTTGCATGGACTGGAGGAATATAAAAACATTTGTGATTTTTATTTTGTTAATTGTTTTGTATTAAATTGACCATTTTGTCGCACTCAAAGTGAAAAGTACAGTTTGCACCTCGAGACTAAACGCCAACTTAATATAAGTACCTACCCTCGGTTTCATTGACTCCCTCGCACGCTCGGGAGTCGAACCACCTCTGGTATAATATGGCTTCGTTTAGTCCCTCGATGTAAAATATACTATTGTATTGGGAAACAAAATGAAGCCAATAAGATAATTTTCACTTCTCATGCTCTAAAAGTAGATACGCCAAAATAGCCCTAAGAAGCGGGACTAAAGTGACCACGTTAGTCTCTAGGG
Source organism: Udea olivalis (assembly GCA_947369235.1). NCBI lineage: Eukaryota > Metazoa > Arthropoda > Insecta > Lepidoptera > Crambidae > Udea > Udea olivalis. Next base: position 7,532,368 of record OX376342.1, read on the forward strand.
AGTGAAAAGTGATTAAACAGATTTTTAATTTCCTTCATGTGACATAGACAAACTCAAACAGTCAGTAAATATACTATTATCTGTGGAGTGTGGACCATCTTCATAGCAAAAATGTTGAGAGTTTCAGTTCCATGGTTTGTCTGCAAAGATGGTGGCGCCATGTGTTTTAAATCTTTTGTGATTTTTATTTTATTAGGCAATATTCATTAAATGTTTTTGTACTGAATTGAATATTTCTCTCGCACTCAAACTGAAAAGTAGGTACAGTTTGCACCTCGAGACTAAACGCCAACTGAATATACCCTCAGTTTCATTGACTTCCGCACGCTCGGGAATCAAGCCATATCTGCCCCCGATTCAGAACAAAGTTATCGACCGATTCGGTTATTTTCTTTTATTTTAAATATTTTTTTTTTTAAGTAGGCCTACCCTACTTTACTACTTTAAACTTATTTGGTTTATGAAAACTTAGGGCCTTTGGCTTTAACATATTTACTAAAATTTAAACAAATTTACCGAATCGGTCGATAACTTCGTTCTGAATCGGGAGGCTGGTACTCGTATATTATGTCTTCGTTTAGTCCCTCGATATAAAATATACTAAAAACCTTTTGTAGGATTTAAATCTGATTTCAAATCTAACCTATTGAGGTGAGTGACAGATTAAAAAAAAAAATTAAAAAGTCTTTTATTGAAGTAAATGTTTAACAAATAAATTGCCGGAGCTTCCCAGAAAGTAATCAAAAGATACTTGTGTTGGGAAAGCCCCGAAACAGATGTTCGTAGATATAGCGTAGGTACATAATTGCAAGCCACCCTGACATAAGAGCTTTATCTACGCTATCATACTGTTGAATGTTCGTACTGTACAGGTATTTAGTAAAACGATAATGGTACATACATAAACAGGCGTACATCTTGTTTAGTGGACAGTAGTGCAGGTCAGCTACTGCATAGTTTTGCGGGGAAGCGCCACATCCCGCAATTTGACCTGTAATGTAGGTTTTATTGCACCTACCTAGTTCAGACATTAATCTCTCTCAACTAAGGTACCCTGACCTAATCCGTTTTTTGTCCTCGTTGGACTTTTCACTTAAATTAATTTATAAACATATAATATGAAACACGTTTACAAACATTAGGTTTCGCTGGTGCAGTTCATCTGGTGGCATCTCAAATAAGTACTTAGGGCCTCCCAATTCAGGAATCCTCCTAAATAACCAAACCTTGAACGTGAACACTTATTACGACAAAACAAAAGTAGTTCATCTTTTTCAGCCTTCCCCTAAAACATCAACTTTCTTGGGAAGAGCAGAAAACTATTTCAGATATTTTATTCTAGTCCGCGTTGAGCACCTAGGGCACCTCACTGTAAAAATATAAACTGCTATGAAGCAGGCCCCGGCGAGATTCGAACTCACGATCTCCTGTTTACTAGACAGGCGCTTTAACCAACTAAGCCACGGCGCCTTCTCTGTGTTTATTGAAATTACTATGGGAGCAATAAAACTGTATGTGTTACTAAAAGCGACGCGTGATTTATGGCTCCTATAACAGTTGTTTCAATAATGTTATCTATTACGTATTATTCCCTAAGAACTTGTTTGGTTGATAAGATGAGTTTGTTAAGTACCTACGTTGAGGTCTCATGCCACCAATTGGTATTTTAGGTACTTGATTGTCTATGTTGTTGATTTTAGCTCTAACAACAGCTAAAATCAACAACTTTGACAATCAACTCAACTCAATCAACTTCGTCCGTGTCGACCCAAACATCGCGATTTATTTTTCCAAAGAATAGTCAATGCACATCAGTATGCGTTTTATTTATTTATGAAGATGAACTGCCGCTGTGTAGGCCGAAATTATCTACAGATGTGCAGGGCCCTGAATTGAATCTATATCAGCTTTAGAGTCTGCTTATGAACATTTCCTATATATATACCTCTTATTAGGCCAAGCGGCACAGAACACAGCGAAGTAGACGCAACTTCGCTGTGTTCTGTGCCGCTTGGCCTAATGAGATTTGAAGGTGATCTGTGGATTTGAATCATTTATTGGCCAGAGTATGGTAAACGAATACTACTCTAACTACCTACATCATGCAATCACAATATTATGATTGTGATAAGGTTATGTGAAAATAAGGCAGACTTAGGTACTATTTACGAAAGTGAAAAAAAAAGGATGCAATCAGGATTCTGAATTAGGAAGTCACATGGTTTGACCGCGAATCTCATACTAAGTGCCGAGTGAGAGTTGCAGTAAGAGACGTGAATAACTTCACCATCGCGTTTGTGAAAATAAAAACGCGAATTTGTATGGCTTCAAGTAAGCGCCATCTAGCGGCCTTAATGTAACGCATTCGCCGCTAGATGGCGCTGACTCGATTCCATACTAATTGACATTTACGTGCTCGCCAAACGCGATGGTGAAGTGATTCACTTCTCTTACTGCAACTCTGCACTCTGTACCCATGCGCAGAACCAGCCCTTCCACGGCCCCCTTTGTTATTTTTACGTGACGGAATCTATACCGTTGGGGAAGAACGATTCTCGGGTTGCCACTCGAGCTGTAAGATGCAGTGTGGGTAGGGTAAGCCTCCCATGTAGGCAGCGGGAAGCCGCTAAATGCAAACATCCCAAAGCCGCACGCCGTGTCATCCAAAGAGGTTAGTCTGTCTCCAGCAGTGGATTTCTTAATGCTGCCGTATGCTTGCGTAATACAGTAAAGTTTCTACTCGTAACTGCATCCTATTCACCTTCGGTCTAAGAACATTGGGCTGTAATTTTGAAATGATATTTACTTTTAAAGTCAGGATGACAAAGCGCAGACAACAGCGATTTCTTGGAAAGGGTTACAGTAGAAGAAGTTCTATAACCAAATCTTGCGGGTATGTTGTAACCGTATGCCCCTGCCAGACCAACCAACCACTAACACATACCAACTCGCAAGATATTAAAAAAATATAAACTTCTCTGAGAAGCAGGCCCCGGCGAGATTCGAACTCACGATCTCCTGTTTACTAGACAGGCGCTTTAACCAACTAAGCCACGGCGCCTTCTCAGTATTTCATGAAATTAAATATTAGAACAATATCCATGTGTACCTGGTATGCCTGAAGCGAAGAATGGATGTGTTTAAATACATATTACTTAGGTAGCTCGCCTGATTTATTACTTTCAAAACACTTGGTTCAATAATTGTATCTTTTAATCATTAATATTCCCTAGCTAGGCAAATGTTCAAGTGCAGGTTAGTTGTTTCACTCAATTTCATTATTTTACGGCATCTAAAGCTTAGGTTTAGGCGACATAATAACGGTAAGGTTTTGTGCTTTATGGCGCGATGGCGCCACCCAGTCGTACCGGTTACGTGCTCCCCAGACATAACATTGGGATACGCGCGCAGTCTTGGCCAGTTGCCAACGTTTTGTGTTCGTGCATTTCCTTTCCTAATTTGCCCTATATTACAATATTAACTTCAATAAGAATTAAGTCTATTGTTATTTAACAGTTGCACTCTTAATATGTCATTTAAACTTCCCAAGCCAAAAAATCCGGTAATCAGCACCAGTTTATAGGATGAAAACAGACCATGGAATCCGGGAAAGTTTTAGTACCTAAATAAGTGTGTAGGACACTACCTAATAAAATTCATATTTTATCTATAAATAAATAAATAAAATAAATAAATATCCCTGGACATTATTCCACACAGCGCCATCTAGCCCCAAAGTAAGCTAATTAAAGCTTGTGTTATGGGATACTAGACAACGGATAAACATACTTAAATACATTTTCTTTTGTAAATACATACTTATTATACATAGGAGACACCCAGACCAGTACAAACAGACATGTTCATGCACACAAATGTTTGTACTGTGCGGGGATCGAACCCGCGACCTCTGGTGTAGTAGCCAACTTCTTAACCATTACACCAAGTCGGTCGTCTATGACACTACTGAGTGTCCGGTATTTTATATCGCACACCACTTTAGAGCTTTTTTTGGGGAACCGATTACTTGGCCGAAATTTACTAGTTCGAATTTCATTTGACCGAAAACTATTGACGTCTTTTTTGCTATCTGTATTAATTTCCAGATTTTAAACCATCGAAGTATCGTTTTACCAAACTACGTTTCACCGATTTTCAAAATAACTCTACTACTAGCCGAAGTCTCTTTTGAACTTTTTTTATTTGTTAGATGATTTATTTGTCATACTTTTACTTCACCGATACAACATTTAACCCAATATTGGCGATCGAAGCGAGCACGGCTGCATTTAGTTAAGCTGGCTTGAATCCGAAATAAGTAGACCCCGACTTGCCGTGGTCACCTCGACATGATACGAGTCTGCCTTACACTGGAGTGTAATTCAAGAGCCGGAGGCGCGAGGGAGAGCAGCCCGCTGTAGTGAATCCACAAAGAGAATCTCAGGCGGGTGACTGTGATTTACTACGCAAGGGCGAAAGAGCTGCACTTCCAGCAACGCCGGAGACGAGGCAATCCTCATGCTTGCATGCTTACTTGCATGTTTGCTTGCATGCTTGCTTGCATGCTTACATTAATGCTTGATAGCTTGCATACTTGCTTGCTTGCTTCTTTGCTTGCCGACTTGCATGTATGCTTAGTAAAATAAAAAAAGTATTGTGATCGGTAGTTATTCTACATGTATATTTATTGAACCTTAATTACATTATATCCTTGATTTTTTATTAGTTTCACAGTGCTTGTTTTGTAATTTTTTTCTTTCTAGTTTTGAATCTTTAGAAATACTTAATATCATTACTGTCGAAAGTTCTATTAATATTTCATTTTACTTATGTAATAAAACAGTGGCGTATTGAATGTTCGGAGACATAATACTTTGAACAAATGGTAATTCGGCCAAGCATAACTTCTAATAAAAGTTTTTTAACGTCGGAGTATGTAACAAAACAAAACGAATTAATGATCGGTCCACTGATACAGTGGCAAACGTGCTTTCGACGAAGTGAAAAAATACGAAACGAAAATAGTAGAAAAATAACGGTTAAATGAAATTTGGTCAAAAAAAATTGATCTTAAGATAGGTGACCCATTTTTTGTTATTCCTCTCATTTTCAAAATAGATTTCACGCTAATTAAATACAATAAAAATAAGCGCTGCACACAGTTCTATTCTTATATAAAAATTCAAATAAGTACTCCTCTTCTTAGAAGTAGGACCCCATTCCCGAAAGAGTAGGTACCCACATAAACTTAAAAAAAAAACTTAGCTATGAAGCAGGCCCCGGCGAGATTCGAACTCACGATCTCCTGTTTACTAGACAGGCGCTTTAACCAACTAAGCCACGGCGCCTTCTCTGTATTTCATGAAATTAAATAGGAGAACAATAATCCATGTGTACCTGGTATGCCTGAAGCGAAGAATGGATGTGATTAAATAAATATTAGGTACCTCGCGTGATTTATTACTTTCAAAACACTTGGTTCAATAATTTTATCTATTAATCATTATATTCCCTAGGTACATGTTCAAGTGCATGTAAAACAATACTTAGAGATAAGATGCGTGTATTGGGTTCAGCTTGAGCTGATCCGAATGAAGTTATTTGTGTGGGCTGAAAGTATCTATGGATATGCAGGGCTCCTAAGACCCTGATGATTTTTAAAGCGGTTTCACAGGTTGCACGTTGGCAAGCTTCCAGGACTTAGGAACTTGTCCCGTTTTGAGAGAGAGGCAGTACAGGCGTGTCAGTACAGGAGACAACTCTAGCGCACAATTCCGCAAAACCACTGCAGGAATCCCATCGGGACCACTGGCTTTGTTCACGTCAAGAGTCCGAAGCGTTTTCAGTACCTCTTTTTGGCGTATACGGATTTCTGCCATTAGAGAACCGCTTTGAGGTAGCACAGGTGGTGTTTTACTTCCAGAATTGAGACGTGAATGGCTTGCAAATAGAGAAGCAAAAAGATTTGCTTTCTCTTCCGCAGAGTGGGCCAGAGATCCGTCGGGCTTCATCAGTGGCGGCAGAGATGGGCGGCAAAAGTTTGATTCGACCGTTTTAGCCAAGGACCAGAAAGCCTTACTACGGGTACGGGTAACACGGTCGAATCGAGTCTTCCTGAGTACCTTTTTGAAGGACTTGGCAGCAGCTTTAAAGGCTCTCTTTTTTGTACTGACATCGGAGGCTTTACGTGCGCGAGCTTCAGCCCAGTTCTTGTACGCCGATTGCTTTTCCGCCTCAGCAATAGCGCACTCAGAGTTGAACCAACGGGGAGCTCGGCTATCGAGGAATACGTCGGAAAATGGAATAAAGTACTCCATAGCCGTACATATCACCTCAGAGATAGCGTCAGCGCATTTCGATGAGTCGTCAGAAGAGAAGCAAGCTTGCTGCCAAGGATAAGATGCAAAGAAATGCCGCATCTCATCCCAGTCTGCAGACTTGTATCGCCACATCCGTCTTGTGCCTCTAGGGCTGGGATCGGGTGGGGAGTAGTTGGACACAGACTTCACCAGACAATGGTCTGAACTGCCCAGAGGGGCAGTAACCGACACAGAGTAGCGGTCTGGATCTGTAGTCAGCAGAAGGTCCAGGCAATTTGGTGTGTGGCTAGAAACATCAGGTATGCGCGTGGCTTTCTTGATAAGTTGGGTGAGTTTCAGCGACAAAGAAAACTTCAGCGCCTCTCTACCAGCATGGTCAGTGTCCTGGTATGGGAACAACCAGTCGCGATGGTGAGCGTTAAAGTCCCCCAGAAACACTAACTGCGCAGATGGATACCGATGTTGGACTATATCAGCCGTAGCTCCAAGGGACTCAAAAAGTTTAGTCGTCTCCTGGTCTCCGCTGTGCGATCGGTAGACACAGAAATAGTGAATTTTCTCCACGCCTGTGTCCACTAGTACCCACAAGACAGAAAAACCAGGTTTTTGAAGGTTACGGAGACGCTGGCAACAGATGTCATCGCGAGCATATAGGCCCACGCCGGAGCGTGCTTTAAATTTGTGCTCCAGGGTATACCCTGGGTAGTTTAAATACGCCGCGTCTGACGGACACCTGATTTGCGTCTCCGTGACAAAGAGCAGGTGAGGCTTATCAGTCTCTAGGTGGTGGTGGACTGCAACGAGATTAGAGTGCAGACCTCGAATGTTACAGAGGTGCACTTGGAGTGACAGGAAGTGCTTCCGCTGTTGAAACTTTTTCCTCATTTGTGTCTTTGCCATTTATAATTTGGGAAGAGTGAATAGGCGAGAGGAAGGCAGTTGGACTTGGCGCACACCGACAACCCAGCAACGTCAGCGATACCGCCGCACCAATGGAAGACTCATCTGGAGACCGCGGGGACGCCCGAACCCCCCCAGAATGGCCACCGGGTCCTGTCCCCCGGTCGCCAACCGGCACGATGGAGCATTCTGGGATTTTTCGCGAGTTGGCGGGGCAGCCTTTCGTAGGTGGCTGGCCTACTACTTGGGCCCCCTACTAATTGCGGTCGGCCAGCGGAAAAACCGTGCTTCGGATCCCGCTGCTCTCCATGATGAGGCTCCCGGTACAACGGCACCTCCTCGTCGCACCCGGTTTTTTCGGCCCCGCACAACAGACCAGACCCAACCTCTCGTTAGGGCTCCCAGGGCATCACGCCGAAACACGTTGAATACGTTTGGCGGCGTGTCTTTGCCATGGTGGTGGTAACTAGCCACGGCCGAAGCCTTCCACCAGGAAAAAAATAATTCTGAAATGGGAGGATTTTAATATTAAATTAAATTTCGTCAGTCATGAACTCAATTGATTTCCAATGGCATTAAAAAAGTTTACTTTGAGATAATCTGTCTTAAGACATCAGACGTCATTACAGATACCAGTTTTGATCCCTTTGTTCAAGTTTACAAACTGTTTTGTTAGTCTTCCCTTGGCTGCTGTCGCGTTCGTACATTGTTCTTAATATCCCTTTTTAACTACTGGCGTGTTAACGGACTTTTCGATTGCTTATTTACTTTTATTTTGACGACTCTGGAACGAAGACTTGACTGACGAAATTTTATTTAATATTAAAATCCTCCCATTTCAGAATTATTATTTTTTGACGTGAAGCTCTTGCCGTAGCAGATTGAAATTTTACAAGTAGTGTGGCCACATAGTAGGCAAGTTTTTGAAATGGGTCCTGAAGTTTTATGTTATGTGCTTTTTTGGAGTAAAAAAAGTGGAGAGAGTTTGGGGGTCGAAGTTGCTCGCGTCCGTATGCTGTACCCTCGAGACCATACACGTGACCCCTGGGTGGTGCCAAACGAGCAACAAAAAACTTAAATTTCTGGGAAAGGGTTACAGTAGAAGAAATTCTATAACCAAATCTTGCGGGTATGTTGTAACCGTATGCCCCTGCCAGACCAACCAACCACTAACACATACCAACTCGCACGATATTAAAAAAATATAAACTTTTCTGAGAAGCAGGCCCCGGCGAGATTCGAACTCACGATCTCCTGTTTACTAGACAGGCGCTTTAACCAACTAAGCCACGGCGCCTTCTCTGTATTTCATGAAATTAAATAGGAGAACAAAATCCATGTGTACCTGGTATGCCTGAAGCGAAGAATGGATGTGATTAAATAAATATTAGGTACCTCGCGTGATTTATTACTTTCAAAACACTTGGTTCACTAATTTTATCTATTCATCATTATATTCCCTAGGTACATGTTCAAGTGCATGTAAAACAATACTAAGAGATAAGATGCGTGAATTGGGTTCAGCTTGAGCTGATCCGTATGAAGTTATTTGTGTGGGCTGAAAGTATCTATGGATATGCAGGGCCCTTAAGACCCTGATGACGTCATTTTTAAAGCGACTTACATGATCTACTTTCCATGCATTCCCCTTCGCCCTTGCAACACATGTGATCCTTGTAGTAGGTACAGTAGTCTTAAAGCAGGGAAAAGGGCATTTTGACAGTCCTTCAAGATGAGGTTGATGAGCTCAGTGGTTGCTTTGCATTACTGTGCTCGTCAACTTCATATCTGGATCTTTTTTTTTATCAGGTAGAGTGAGGTCATCCTGACGCAAAAAAGGAACACGCTGAAAAATTTGATTTTACGTAGAGGCGCGCGTATGCTCTCGGTAAAACATCTGTACCGAAACGAGTTGGTCTAAAATCTCTTAGGCAGGGTATACCTGCTAGAGTCAATTTACGCCCTAAGCACATACCTATGTATTGTGAAAAATTAAAATACAGCGATCATTGAGTTGAATGAACTATACTTCTACTAAGGTTTAACGTACGTTCACAATTGAATTCTAGGCAGGAGAACAATTTCCACTTTTACTTTACAAGGCGCGCGATGGTTGGACAAACTGTATTCAATTGGTTCGGGTTTGGCCTAATTGCTTATGATTATGAATATTATGATAGAAGATCAACCATCAATAACTTCATTAAGAATAAAGTCTATTGTTATTTAAAGTTGCACTCAAAGTATGTCATTAAAACTTGCCAAGCCCAAAAATCCGGAAATCAGCACCAGTTTATAGGATGAAAACAAACTATGGAATCCTGAAAAGTTTTAGTAACTAATTAAGTGTGTAGTTGACACTACTTAGTGTCCGGTATTTCACAGGGCACACCACTTTAGAGCATTTTTTGTTATTCCACTCATTTTCAAAAAAGATTTCAAGCAAATTAAATACAATAAAAATAAAAGCTCCACTCACAGTCCTATTCGTATATAAAAAATCAAATAAGGGGTACTCTTCGGAAGCAGGACCCCATTCCCGTAAAAGTAGGCCATATAAAACCCACATAAAGTTAAAAAAATATTAAACTTCGCTATGAAGCAGGCCCCGGCGAGATTCGAACTCACGATCTCCTGTTTACTAGACAGGCGCTTTAACCAACTAAGCCACGGCGCCTTCTCTGTGTTTCATGAAATTTACTATGGCCTGGCCACTAATGGGAACGATAATAGTTTATGTGTACCTGAATGTGTGACTTATCGCTCTCAGACCAGTTGTTTCAATAACGTTATCCATTAATCATTATTTCCTAGTCTTCAAGAGAAGCTTCAAAAACAGCAAATGAGCCCGACAGGGGTTCATCCAAGGCTGAGTATTATAGCTCTTTATACACGGTGTCGGGTTTCATGTGGTCCAAACGAAAACCATCGATAGAGGGGTCCAGGGGCTACTCTAAGGCCCCCATGTACGAGTATGTTCCGCGAAAATTTATAGTTTTCGAGATAACAGCATTTTTCTAAATTTTTTCTTAGTACCCAAAATGACGCATTTATTTAATGATTTCTCCTAAGGTATTATTACTAAAACCTTGATTTTTTTTTTGAATGTAAACAATTAATAGGCCTTTCATTACACCACTACAGTTGTAACTAAGGCTAATTATTTTTTGCAAAAATAAACAGTGAACTTTTTTTATTTGGATGATTTTTTACTTCTTTCTTTAGGGTGGTGTTACTCCAAAAAAGCACATAACATAAAACTTCAGGACCCATTTCAAAAACTTGCCTACTATGTGGACCCACACTACTTGTAAAATTTCAATCTGCTACGGCAAGAGCTTCATGTCAAAAAATAATAATTCTGAAATGGGAGGATTTTAATATTAAATTAAATTTCGTCAGTCAAGTAATCGTGCCAAGTCTTCGTTCCAGAGTCGTCAAAATAAAAGTAAATAAGCAATCGAAAAGTCCGTTAACACGCCAGTAGTTAAAAAGGGATAGTATGAACAATGTACGAACGCGACAGCAGCCAAGGGAAGACTAACAAAACAGTTTGTAAACTTGAACAAAGGGATCAAAACTGGTATCTGTAATGACGTCTGATGTCTTAAGACAGATTATCTCAGAGTAAACTTTTTTAATGCCATTGGAAATCAATTGAGTTCATGACTGACGAAATTTAACTACTGGCGTGTTAACGGACTTTTCGATTGTTCATTTACTTTTATTTTGACGACTCTGGAACAAAGACTTGGCACCTTCACAATTGATAGATTCATTACAGATAATTAGAGGATAATATGAAATAAAGTAGAAACATATCAACGATTTTACAAAAATACTTTATTGAATTTCTTAATATTGAAATCCTCCCATTTCAGAATTATTTTTTTTGACATGAAGCTCTTGCCGTAGCTGATTGAAATTTTACAAGTGGTGGGTCCACATAGTAGGCAAGTTTTTGAAATGGGTCCTGAAGTTTTATGTCATGTGCTTTTTTGGAGTTACACCACCCTAAAGAAAGAAGTAAAAAATCATCCAAATAAAAAAAGTTCACTGTTTATTTTTTTTTGCAGAAAATAATTAGCCTAAGTTACAACTGTAGTGGTGTAATGAAAGGCCTATTAATTGTTCACATTCACAAAAAATCAAGGTTCTAGTAATAATACCTTAGGAGAAATTATTAAAAAAAATGCGTCATTTTGGGTACTAAGAAAATTTTTAGAAAAATACTATTTTCTCGAAAACTATAAATTTTCGCGGAACATACATGGGGGTTCTTAGAGTAGCCCCTGGACCCCTCTATCGATGGTTTTCGTTTGGACCACATGAATCCCGACACCGTGTATATGTTTTTTTGGCTAAAGAGAATTATGTACAGAAAAAAGGTCTCGCAGCCACCATTTTCATTTCACCATTAATCATGCCACGTAGGCACTTGACCAGGAACGAAATGTTAAGAGCAGTGGGCATGATTCAAGCTGGCGCTACCCAAATTGCGATTTCTGAAGCCATGAGGACCAGTCAGAGCGTTATATCCAGGCTTTGGTCACGTTATCGTGTCACGGGGGAAGTGGTGGAACGGCACCGAGGACCTCAACGCATTACAACACATGTACAGGACCGATTCATAGTAAATGCTGCACGAAGTCAACCAAATGTAACGGCGATGCAATTGGTTCAAAGGCTACAGAGAGAGTATGGTTTGCTGGTAAGCGGTCAAACTTTGAGAAGACGATTGCATGAAGTCAACCTACGTGCTCCAGCGCTAAGGAGAGGCAATCGAGGAAGAAGATTACAAGGGGCTATTGCACACGAAAACTGGAACCATTCTCAATGGTCACTTGTGCTTTTCACTGATGAATCCAGGTTTGGATTTCATCCTGATTCGTGAAGAGTACGCGTTTGGAGAGAACCTGGACGTTGGAATCGACTGCAGCACCCACAACAAGTTCATGCATATCAAGGTGTATGGCTGTGGCTGCTTTCACTTGGTTTCTGTGACGCCGCGGTACTTTAAGTTTATTCTCACGCAGTGCGCGCTTGATATACGGCACCTCAGCATGCCGATGGTCTTCATCACATATCCGTTGAGCATCTCTGTAACAAAGTTTTACCAACAGACGCAACAGTAGCTAACTGCGAAGTATGGTGGTGAGAATCACCGTTTAAATACTTATCAGTATGGGTGGCTTCACGATACACAGTATGACTCAAACTATGATCAGGATTTCTTATAACTAAAACATCTAAGGATATCTCCCCCCATCCATACTTCGTTTAATCCATACTAAGCGAGGGAGTCAATGAAACCGAGGGTATATTAAGTTGCCGTTTAGTCTCGAGGTGCAAACTGTACTTTTTTTGTACACTTCGAGTGCGAGAAAAATAGTCAATTTAGTACAAAACATTTAAAACCGAACTTTACACTCGACACAAGTTCTGAAATTTTCGTAATCAGTTTTTTCTTCTGAACTGAACCACAGATGAACAATTTAAAACACATGGCGCCACCTTCTTTGCGGATAAAACATGGAACTAAAAAACTCTCAACATTTTCCCAATGAAGACGGTCCACACTCCACAGATAATAGTATATTTTTACTGGCTGTTTGAGCTTGTCTTTGTCACATGAAAGAAATTAAAAAACTAATTACTTTTTTCCATAAGGGCTAAAGTGCACTTTAGCCCCGCTTTGTAGGGCTACGAGTATATTGGCGTACTTTTAGAGCATGAGAAGCGAAAAGGTAGTTTGTTGTCAGCCTCTAACTCCATTGTGAAAGAAATTTTAGGATGAATAGAGTTAAGATGGTCTTAAAATGCAAATACTTTATTAGATAGTAAAATAGTAAAAGTGTCATCTAGGTACGTACCGCTTATAAAACCGAGGAGCAACAGGTGCAGAAGACAAAGCTTTCTCCTCGAAATCCTCCATGAAGACGTCAGCTACCACATGGGACACCACGGGAGAACCCATTGCTACTCTATCAAGCTGCACGTAGAATTGCTCATTCCAGTCCAAGTAACTTGACCTGTGGCACGTTACTGTTCTAGTAAATCTGTATATTTAGTTGGCATTTTACAATCCACTAACCTCCTAGTAATTTCAATGCAATCCACCACAGGTAAACAAGTAAAGAGTGAGGTCACATAAAAACTAACCATTGTCTCATCGTCAGCAAGGTTTTGTCAGCTTTGAAAGGACGCACAACATCATGGTATGAATCCTTCACTTATGATGTTGTGCGTCCTCTCAAAGCTGACAAAACCTTTGGTAAGCGTATGCTTATCTACTTAAATCATCCATAATTTATTAAAAAAAAAACACCAAAATATTTATAAAATATATACAGACAAATAGCAATTATGGTTGGCTACTACAAACAAACAAAAATATCTTTATTTAAATAGACCTGTAACAAGTACTTTTAAATCGTCATTACAAGGAAAAATAAAAAAACTTAGTAATAAGACTTAAATACTATAATAATATGAATACATAAATACACTGTATACAAACATAATGTGACTCTACCACCGCATCGGAAGTTGATCTTATACTGAGAAGACCCGGCGAGAAACTCAGTACTTACTCTTTTAAACTTGGTTCGGTTTCACAAAAAGAGTTAGTAAAGTACAAAGAGTATTTAAAAAAATGCTTACGTTCTAACATTTCCTTAAAATATGGACCTAAAAGTACATCTAAACTACCGGATATAAAGCAAAAACATTGTACAAAGTTTATACAATTCAAGCCTAGAAATTGTTAGATTTTTGTTAGTCAGTACAAACTAGTTATATAAATATTACAAGAGTTAACTAATCATGTACCGAGTAGAGAGCTTAAACCCAGGCCTTTTTATCCAAAAGGTAGTCATTTGTAGTGTAATAGCCCTTTTTTGATAATACTGTCTTAATGTGGTTTTTGAATTTGTTTAGTGGTAGCTCACATATTGCCTTTGGGACTTTATTGTAAAAGTGTACACCTTGCCCCATAAATGAACCTAAAACTTTCTGTAACCTGAAGGATGGGAGCGCAATTTTATCTCTATTCCTAGTATTTTTGCCATGTATATCACGGTGTTTAGTATACAGGCTGATATTTTTCCTAACCAAAACAATACAGTTGTAAATGTATTGAGAAGCTACTGTAAGGATCCCAATTTCCTTAAAAAGCTCCCTAAGCGAGGCCCGTCCGCGAAGCTTATATATGAATCTAATAGCTCGCTTCTGAAGGATGAAAATCGTCTGTATATCTGCTGCCTTACCCCAGAGTACAATGCCGTAAGACATAATACTATGAAAGTAGCTGAAATAAACAGAACGAGCAGTGTCTACATCTGTTAGAGACCTTATTTTTTTAATAGCAAATGCAGCCGAACTGAGCCTGCCTGAAACGATATTTATATGAGGGTTCCATTGTAATTTTGAATCAAGTGTAACCCCAAGAAAAACTGTTGAATCTACAAGCTCCATGTTATTACCATCTACCTTTAAATCAATGAGATTATTTTTAACATTAGGCAACTTGAAATTAATACATTTGGTCTTTTTTGCGTTTAGCTGTAGGTTATTGACATTAAACCATTGTAAAACCTTAGAAAGCGCGTCATTAACGTCGTCAAAAAGGTTTTTATTCCTGTCAATATTAAAAACTAAGGATGTGTCATCTGCAAATAAAACAATATTACAAAGGTCTTTAACGTAAAAAGGTAAGTCATTTATATATACTAGGAATAAAAAAGGACCCAGAGTAGATCCCTGTGGAACCCCCATTTTAACTGGTGAGCCAGACGACAGTACACCATTTACATCTACTTTTTGTGTTCTAAAACTAAGGTACGAAAAAATAAGATCCAACGCAGTATCTTTCACATCATAAAAATCAAGCTTGCGAATGAGAATCTCGTGATCGACGCAATCAAACGCTTTGGATAAGTCACAGAAAACACCAAGAGCATTCTGTGAATTCTCCCAAGCCTTGAAGATGTGCTTTAGGAGCGCAATACCAGCATCAGTAGTCGAACGACCCCTAGTGAAACCATATTGTTCACTGTGTAGGAGTCCGTTCTTGTGAAAGTGGTTGAGAAGTCGATCTTGTATAATTTTTTCGAAGATCTTACTTAAAGCTGGCAGGATTGATATGGGCCTAAAGTTACCTGGGACCTGTTTATTGCCTGATTTAAAAAGAGGTACAACTTTGCTGTGTTTCAATAAGTCTGGAAACACACCATTATCAATACTATCGTTAAAGATTACGGCTAAGAAAGGAGCAATTACATCTATTATATGGCTGATGATTTTTACTGAGATACCCCAGAGATCAGTGGTATTCTTTAAAGCAATTCGTTTAAACGATTTTGATATGTCAAGCGTATCTATGTGTTTAAATGTAAACAGAGTATTACAACTAGGTACATTGTCTTTCAGCAACTGTTCTGCTCCAGTTGGTGAAGAATTCAGTGAGGCTGTAGTGATTAGGGGTATATTACCAAAATATTTTACAAAAGCTTCAGCGACTTCTCGTTCTGATTTTACAATTTTATCGTTAATATTAAGAGAAAATGAGGCATTGTGTTGCTTGGATTTACCCGTTTCGTGATTTATGACGTCCCAAGTGGTTTTAACTTTGTTAGTGGACTTAGATATTTTATCACGAATGTGTAATGCCTTAGCCGCCACGAATGCCTTTTTGAAAGTTTTAGAGTACTTTTTGACGTACTCAACAAAAACTGGGTCAAAGTTGTATTTTTTCATGCCATACAGTTCATACATCTTATTTCGGCTTTTATAAATTCCAGGCGTAGCCCATTCACTAAATTTAGACAGGGTTTTACAGGTAACTTGTTTGGTTGGAAAACTGGCATCAAATTCACTTTTGATACAATCAAACAAATTCCTATAGAGAGCATCTGGCTCACCTTGTTGGTACGGAATATGGGATATCTTGGACTTTACGCTACTTTTAAAAGCATTTATGCGAGATGCTGTCTTCGGTCTACATGTAAATTTCCTATTAGTATTATTAATGTTACTTTTACCTAAAACTGAAATCTTTTGTCCGCAATGATCAGATGTTATTTGAGATATTATGGACTTATCAATAGGTTCACAGTTGCAAAATACATTATCTAGACATGTAGCGGTGGTTGCGGTTATCCTAGTTGGTTCATAAAATTGATTGATTAATCCAAAAGATTTAAACAATGACACTAATCTATTACGCTCTAATGAGTCACCCAACAAATTCACATTGAAGTCACCACACACAATAATGAATTTTGATTTAGTACTTAACTTTTCTAAAACTTCCTCCATAACTGACCCAAATTTATCAAAGTTTGTTGTAGGGGGCCGGTACACACTAACCACAATATAGCTCTCTAACTCAACACAAGATAGTTCGACGATACGCTCTACTGACAGGTCTACTATGTCTTTGCGTTCTTTACATTTCAAGCTTTTTACAGTATAAATCAACGAACCATCATGAATGGAGGTTTTTCTAAAGAACACACTGGATAATTCATAATTATTAATAATAAAAGATAAATAGTTATTTTTGGTCAGCCAATGCTCAGTTAAACATAAGATATCTATACCTTGGTCTTCCAAATATAATTGTATTTCTAAGTCTTTGCCAGTCAAGCTTTGAATATTCCGATGAACAATATTCAGATAGTTGGGCTTGGCTTTTGTCTTAGATTTCAGTTTAAACTAGTTGTTAATGTGGAAAAATTACATGTATTAGATGAATTAGTAACACTACTAATGTCAAGAATAGAACAAGAACTACTGCCAATAGGGGCATCGTTCAAAATATTATATGCTAACAAAGTAGCCAGATTTTTCTTAGTCTTATGTGGAAGATACATTGTATCTTCGGTCAACTTAAAATATGGTACAAATATATTCGTATCAAAAAAACGAATGTCACTGTGACAACTGGTCAGGTTATACTTAGTAATATTAAGGTCATGAATGGCCTTGTTTTGACTAACAGATAAAGTACTTGAGTAAGGGAAAGCACACAAAATGAATTTACATTTGCTTGACTTCTGCAAGTTAACTAACTTTTCTATATTTTTAACTAAACTTCTTTTTGTTAATGACTGACTGTCCCCATGAAAAACTACCACAGTGGTGTAATCCCTTAGCTCCTTTTTTGGGATTTTGCCTACCAGGTCAGAGTAGGAAAGTCCTGGGTAGCATAGGTTATTTACCTGTGCGCTTGTTTCATTTGCTAGCAGTGTGCCCAAACCTTGACCTAACTTGTCAGATAAAATTACTATGTTTTTGGGTGCAGATACTCGTAGTAATTTATTGCAGTTCTTCACACTAGTATGTTGTGGTATGACAGGTGGTTGAACCTCAGATTGTAATGACTCAGAACCAGAGGTGACTATTGGTTGAGAACAGCTGTTATTGCAAATATTATGTTTATTAATCAAAGAGTCAAATCTCTCTGCATTATATGTTGACATTTTCACTAACTCTGTGGCAGCTAAAATATGTTCACTTATTTCTTTTTGGGATATCTCATACCTCATTTTGATTTCTCTAAGAGAACTCTCTAAAACAACTATCTGCTGTTGTAGCTCTGAGATTTCTTTTTCATAAGAGATTTGTCTAGCATGTGAAAGTGAGAAGTTTTTTTCTAGTTGAGTAATTAAATATAACTTTTCCTTTCATAAGGTATTATGTTTCCTAAGATCACACTGTTTACTTACAAGCTTTTTTGTTTTATTAATATACTTGTTAATCTTAATATACTTCTTTAATTTTTTATTACTGCTAAAGTTGTTTAATTTAGGCTCTGAGGCTGAGTCATATGACATGAGGTAGGACCACATAAAGCAAGCTCATCAAACAAACTTTGATTGGGGTTGGGCCCAATGGTACAATTTTTGTCCTCTAACTGCCTAATTGTTTTTTGAGATTCATAAAGACTTACTTCTAGGTCATTAATTCGGTGTAATGCTAGTTCATGGGTGTTATTGCATGCAGTAAAAGAGTCAACAAGTTCTTGCAACTGGGTACACCGATCCACAACATCCAAATACTTTTGGTCCATTTCTGCAAGCTCACTTTTTAGCTTAGTGTTCTTGTTGATAACTTTTTTTATTTCAAGTTCACTGTCTTCCTGCTCCCGTATCAGCTCAATGTTGTCACTTCTCAGGACCTCCATTTCACGGCACGTTTGTTTGTATTGCTCGGCAAGTTTACTGCGGGTCATCATCTTGTAGAAGGTTTGATGCAGTCCTCCAACTGGTGTAGTGTCAAGCAGGGCCAGCAACAATCAAGGTGCCTGACAGAGTGCAGAAATCTTAAACTGTCACCCTGAAAAGCAAGGGAAGTGGTCAGTATATTTGCAAAATAATGTAACAATATTTGGAAACACCTGTAAATAGAATAAAATAACCAGGGCACAGTTCAATGTAGAATAAGTTCAACCTTTGCTTATTTAACTATTATAGACTACAACAGAGTTTCTTAAACCAAATCATTTGTTGAAGAAACAATGTTTCTTAGTCAGTTAATTTTATTAATTTAAAATGTTGGGTAGATGTTCAGTATCCTAGTAAAGTGTATGTATGTATTTTGTATGTGGTTCGCTATTAAGGTATGAGTTGTGTTAGTTTAATCGCATTGTTTAGTGTAAGAGTAAATTGACTGAGGCGATGAGGTTGTTTAACGTCAACTTTGCTTCCACTTTTGTCAAGCGAAGAGACAAACAACAATGCCTAATTGTAGTGTAATTTGACGAATCTCACGTTCATGAGGCAGTGTGCAGTGTTAAATGTTGTATAGAATAAGGGTAAGTAATTAACAGTGATTGACATCAGGGTTGATGCAATTTGTGTCAAAAACAAACATAACCTAATTACACAATAATAACAGATTAATTAATCTTAAATTAAATTAAATTTACAGTGCACTGCGATCTGCTTCATTTAATCACTGTTGTAGTAACTAAGAGTAAGTAAAATAAAGTAAACAATACTCCCCTGAATCCGTTGAACATGAATTTGTATGACAACCGCCCGCGTCCGGCAAAAGTCGTTGTTAGCTTCTAAGTGATAACCAACTGCGGTTGATTATTTTCTCCACTCACTTATTGTAGTAAACACAATCGAAATAACTCATAAACAGAGATAAAAACTACATAAATTAATTTAAATCTAATTAAATATGCTAAGCTGATAAAAAAGGTAAAAGGTAAACAGGATTTGATAACATCTAGGTTAGGTTAGAACTGCGCCAGAAAGGTTTTATGTTTGATAAATAAAGTATTTTAAGTATGGGGTGTAAGGGGGTCCTCTAACATCTTCGGGCCCCAAGCTAACCTCGCCTGCAAAGCTGGTGCACCCTGCTGACCAACGAAGGAGGCTCTGGCGATGGCTCCACTTTATGGGTTGGGAGGTCAGATGGCAGTCGCTCCCGTAAAGCCAAAACACGCCAAACAGTTCTGGTCAGCAAGAAGAAAGTACCCGACCTGGATATGACGCGCAGGGGGATCGCCCTACTCCTTTTTTTTTTTTTGCGTCAGGAAATGCATTTATTCATTCTCAAGGCCCTGGGTTCGGGACACCTGGAATATGTGGGACTCGGAACTCCTGGGAAAACAGAGACCCCTACCCACTAAAACCTGACGGTGGTCATCTTCGGCGCAGAATGGAAGGGACCCGGGATCCCCAACGCGGGAGAGACTCCTCGCAGGAGATCGCCCTACTCCTGTGTTAAGTGGGTTAGGGCTAACGGGCTATGGGCGTGCCCGGTTAAAGACATTAGTCCAGAGGATGGTCCGCTTCACATCGTGGAACGTTGGCACGCTGACGGGACGCGCTCGCGAGCTGGCCGATGTGCTCGCCAGGCGGAGGGTGGCCGTGGCGATCCTGCAGGAGGGTCGCTAGAGAGGCAACAGGTCCCGTAACATCGGGGACGGCTACAAGCTGATCTACGCGGGTTCTCCTGGTGGGGTTCATGGAGTGGGGGTGGTGCTGTCCGATTAATTCCAGAATGGTGTCTTGGAAGTAAATCGCGTTAGCGACCGCCTTGTGCTCGTGAGGGCGCTTATCGAAGGGGTCAAGACCAATTTGATAAGTGCCTACGCACCGCAGGTCGGTTGTAGCGATTCGGATAAGGCACTCTTTTGGGAGCTAATCGACCAGTTCCTATGCACTATTCCACTGTCCCAAGGCGTCGTTCTGGGTGGCGATCTGTACGGTCATGTGGGTGAACAGTGTGAGAAATACGGGCGTGTTCACAGTGGTTTTGGTTTTGGCGGTCGTAATGCTGAAGGCGAAGAGATTCTCCGGACGTGTATGGCCGCCGACTTGGCCGTTGTGAAAACGTTCTTCAAAAAGAGTCCCGAGCATCTGATCACTTACAAGAGCGGTAGGAGCGCAACCCAGGTCGACTACTTTCTCACCAGGAGAGCCCAGATCGGCAAGGTAGCTAACTGTAAGGTCATACCCGGACAGAGTCTACTTGTGATGGACCTGCGAGTGAAGCCTCGAGGCAAATGCCGGGAGCGCTGCCCGGCCCGAACCAGGTGGTGGCTGCTTGAAGTCGCCAGATCCCATGACTTTGCTGCCACTGTCGGTGACCTGTGCATCGCAGCGGATAGTGAGTCCAGGCAACAGCTCTGGGATAGGTGTCAGGCAGCTATCCCAGAGCTGCTATAGGTGGCGTTGGGTGTGTCTCTGGTGGACGTGGGCTTGACTAGGAGACCTGGTGGTGGAACGAAGAAGTCCAGAAGGAGATCAGGGTAAAGAAAGCCCTCTTCAAAGCGTGGCAAGCGACCAAATCTCCTGAAGATCGCGCCGCTAACAGGGATGCCAAACGTGCCTCTAAACGAGCTGTAACCAGAGCCAGACATTACCACTTACGTCCTTTGTACGATAAGTTGGAGTCGTCTGAGGGGCAGAAGCTCGTTTACAAGTTGGCACGTTCGAGAGTCAAAGCGGCCCAGGATATTTCCATGTGCCGCTGTGTAAATGACACTCTTGGTAACCTGTAATGCGAGGACCGCGCGGTGAAGGAGAGATGGCGCTCTTATTTCTACGAGCTGCTCAACAAGCAACACAAAGAAGTGCAGCCACCTGAACTCCAATTATCGCGGCATAAAAGTGATGTCCCACACCATGAAGCTCCTCGAGCGCATTGTAGACTCTCGGATCCGACAAAAGTGTACAATTTCGGGGTGTCAGTATGGGTTCCGACCGGGTTGCGGGACGCTCATGGAGGGATACAGACTGAAGAATACACCTCTGCATCTAATTTTCTTAGACATGCAGAAGGCCTTCGACTGTGTCCCTCGTGATATGATCGGCTGGGCGCTGCGGTCCAGGGCCGTTCCCGAAGTCTTGATTGACATTATCCGGGACATGTACCACGATTCCAGTTCCATAGTTAGGACTGCGGTTGGTGACACGCTTCCCTTCCCTATCACTGTTGGAGTACACCAAGGCTCCGTGCTTAGCCCGTTTCTGTTCAGCGTAATATAAGACGTTCTGTCAAACAGCATCCAAGACCACCACGAGCAACCACCCTGGTTGCTCATGTATGCTGATGATATTGCGCTAGCAGATTCGGACAGGGGACGGCTAGTACAACGGGTGAATAAGTGGAAAAATTCACTTGCAAACGGCGGTCTGAAACTTAATGTAGCGAAGACGGAGTACATGGCCTGCAACACCACAGATCCCCAGTCCGTCCGCATAGGCGTTGACGTGGTCGAGCGCACGGACCATGTCAAATACCTGGGATCTGTGTTAAGCGCGTCCGGGGATATCCACCGCGACGTCAGAGCCCGAATTTCCGCGGCTTGGGCCTAATGGCGTCAGGTGATTGGTGTCATTTGTGACCCCAAAATGCCAATCAAGCTGAAGGGGCAGGTCTATAAAACCATCATTAGGCCTGTCCTTTTATATGGCAGTGAAACATGGCCGTTACTAGAGCGACACAAGCAGGAGCTGCGCGTCAGGGAAATGAAGATGCTGCGGTGGATGTGTGGAGTCTCACGCAAAGATCGCGTGCGTAACACCCACATCCGCGGCGGCCTTCGTCTTCGTGACATCGCAGACAAGCTGCAGGAGTGCCGCCTTCGTTGGTATGGTCATGTCTCACGGAGATCGGCAAACTACGTGGGCAACAAATGTCTGGCCATGCCGCCCCCGCCAGGTACCGGTAGGAGAGGTCGACCCAAGAAGCGGTGGCTCGGCGCCGTTAAGGGTGACATGCGTGCCAACAGACTCACCACTAAGGATGCACAAGACCGCGCGAAGTGGGCCAAGAAAATAAGAAAGGTGGACCCTGGGACCCCACACACGAGTGTGGGTTCACAACCGGGAAAGACCGCACGGATGATGATGATGAAGAAATAAAATATTTTAAGTGGAGGTTCTTACATTTCACATTGTTTCTTAATTGTTATAAATAATATTGTACCAATGTGACAAGAAGTGAAATTAATTGTTAATTTCAATACCTATGTTCGGAGTTAATGGTATAGTAAAAATGATGGTTTTCACTATTATTTAAACGTTATTCAAATTGTTTGTTTTTCATAATATTGGAAATGTTTTTCTGGAAACTAAATCGTCTAAGATTTAAAGTGTTAGTGAATGTTGATTAGAAATCAAATCAATTGGAATTCGAAAAATACAACAATTAAAAATCATAATTACAGCAATGTCAAAGAGGATATAATATGCAATGTGTCAATCGTGCTTTCGATGAAATGGAAAACAAAAAAAGTGTTAAGCGATCTCGAACAAATGAAATTGGTTAAAAAAAACAAATCAACATTTTCCGGGTTGATATGGTTTTTAATTGAAGTTTTTTTAAAAAATCTATCGGATCGACTCTTTTGGGTAAATAAACCAGTTTTTAATGAAACTTTAATGAATGTCCAAACTTTTAAAGCTAGTAAAAAGTGACCATTTCCCCCACCATACCCCCCATTCCGCAAACTTTTTTTGACCTCCCTTCGTACATTCGCATCTGCGAATCTATTAGAATTCTAATATCTATTAGATCGCAGTGGTAGAGTCACATTATGTTTAATTATGATATTAACTACCATAGTATTATTTTACGTATGTTTATTTTGATTCAGTATATTTGCTACATTTTTTTTTGTATTTGACTTGTCATAAGTACTTTTTACAAGTCTATATGAATAAAGATATTTTTTACTTTACTTTTACTTTTTAATATATGAGAGCTTTATTAATCTTACTAAATATCTTACTAATCTTACTTCTTACTAATATTATAAATGCGAAAGTTTGTTAGAATGTATGTCTGTATGTTTGTTACTCTTTCACGCAAAAAATACTTAACGGATTTAGATGAAACTTTACAATAATACCGCTTAGACATCAGAAAAACACATAGGCTACAATTTATAAAGATTTCATAAATACTTACATGCTACAGAAATGATGTTCACGCGGGCAAAGCCGAAGGCGGAAAGCTAGTCCTACTATATTTAAATATATAATATTATAAATGCGAAAGTTTGTGAGGATGTACCTATGTATGTATGTTTGTTACTCTATCACGCAAAAACTACTGAATGGATTTAGTTCTAGACACGCGGTATCGTGCCAAAGCCAAGTTCAAGCTAATAGAACATTATGGCGAGCAGCACCGTGTGTGTGCACTTGCGTAGGCTATAATAGGTAAATGCGAAAGTTTGTGAGGATGTTGTTACTTTTTCACGCAAAAACTACTGAACGGATTTGGATGAAACTTTACAATAATACAGCTTATACATAAGAATAATACATGGGCTACAATTTATAAAGATTTTATTTAATTTGGCCATAATATATAACGATACCGCGGGCGGAAAGTTTAAAATAGATTAAAGTCATCGCCATAATATGTGACATAATATGAGCGTACATGTAATATTATTACATGTTCCTCCCCCGAGAGGTATTACGGGATGTGGTCCTATTAAGGGGACTCTTCGGAGTCAGCGCTGCCATTGGTAGCATGGGTTGGTGGGCCTGCTAGGCTTGCGCCGGCACTTTGCCGGGCAAGGGGGATGTCCTGACGCGTGCCTCTGGGCTCTGCACCGTACCAGCAGATGATTCGCTCTCCGTAATGGGCGCACCCTGCTCTGCACCCTGAACGCGGGCAGAGACATCCAGTCGCCGCTTTGGCGGCGTGGAATGACGGGAGTATCACGCGGGTGGTCCATTTCAGCGGCCGACAATACCCAGTGGATCCAGCAGGTCAGGTCGGTTACCATCAGGCCCGGCTGCACCACGGAGACGGCGTGGTAATATTGGTTTCTCCATGCCGTCCCCAAAAGTGGTTGAGGGTTTTACCGAAATACATTTAAAGGCTGTATTTCGCTGAGTGTGCCTGCGCCTGCAGAACACCATGAGCTTGCCCACCTTCCCCTTCAATAATAGAATATCTAGGAGCTCTGCGAAGTGTTATCCGTATGTGGTCGACATCCCTACTCGGACGAAGTGATACTCTTACACTTTAAAAAATACGCACAGAAAATATTGGAATGGTCGGCCTGCACCAATGTTTCCGGTCGCCGATAACCCCAGGGTTTTCAAGATCAGTGAAGAGGTCACTTCTGGGAAAACTAGCTTTATCTTTTACATCATCTTTCTTTTTGGGATATATTGTGATCAAGAGCTATCCCACAGAATATTAAAAATATTTTTAAATTGAAGGCTAGGCAATAATGATTAATGGATACGAGTGACATTATTGAAACAACTGGTCTGGGAGCAATACATGAAGACAATCAGGTATACATAAAATTTCATTGTTCCCATATTACATTTCATGAAACACAGAAGAGGCGCCGTGGCTTAGTTGGTTAAAGCGCCTGTCTAGTAAACAGGAGATCGTGAGTTCGAATCTCGCCGGGGCCTGCTTCACAGTGAAGTTTATATTTTTAGTTCATGTAGGTAGAACACGACTCTCTGTCTGTCTCTAGCATACGAGTTTATAAAACTGTGTAAGTATTGTATAATATGAATATTTGCAAAATAGACATATATAATAGATATTTTTTTTAGGTACCGTAGGAAAAATTATACGTTCAATAGGTGGTGCAGGAGGAAACCGAAAATAAAATATCGTGAACATCTTCCACGTGCATAAGTATTATCCTGTGAGGTGAAGCATGGCAGTCACGCTAGCTAGAGGAATGTACCAGAATCCTAACTTTTCTGGAACTCGTGAAACAGCCAGAAACATTGGTGTATTTTTGTCGACTGTTCAGAGGGTAGTCCAGCGGTACCAGGAGACCGCATCAGACCTTAGGAGACCAAGAAATGGCAGACCAAGATGCACAATGGCCAGGGAAGACAGACAACTGGTGGCTATTATGCTCCGAAATCGTTTTTAAACTGCTGTTGGTCTAAAAACTCACTTTATTCGCTTTGGAGGTGGCAATTTAAGCGCTCAAACAGTATGAAGACGTCTTGTTGAAGCAAATTTGAAACCATTGAGGCCTGCATATGGCCTCAAACTGGAACGGGGACATCGAATTGCTAGGCAGAGATACGTGCGCGAGCACCTAAACTGGACACTAGACGATTGGTCTAGGGTAATGTTCACGGACGAGTCTAAATTCATGCTTTATAAGCATGATGGTAGGCAGTTGGTGTACAAAATACCAGGGGAGAGCTTCCATCAAGCGTGGGTGGAGGAAAAAGTGGCGTCCGGTGGAGGTTCCGTACAAGTTTGGGCTGAGATTTGGGCAGAAGCAGAGGCCCGCACCGAGCTAGTACTCATTCAAAATGGAACTCTAAATGTAGAGAAGTACGTGGAAGAGATCCTCAATGAACATGTAGGACCTCCCATGGCCAGGATGGACCGGTATGGCATATCAATGCATGATAATGCGCGTCCCCATACCGCCAGAATTGTAGATGACTACCTTGAAGAGGTCGGTATTGAACTCATGCAGTGGCCAGCGCGAAGCCCGGACTTAAACTCCATTGAGCACGCCTGGGACGAGCTTCAGAGATGCGTGAAAGGTCGAAACCCCCACCAATTACGCTTCCCGAACTCATACAAGCAGTGATGGAGGAATGGGAAGGTATTCCACAGCACCGGCTCCGAAATTCGGTGTACAGCATGCCTAATCGCCTGGAAGCTGTCAGAAGAGCTCGTGGAGGCAATACAAAGTATTAAATGAAGAAAGTGATGAAAAACAGCAAAAACACAATCATAAAAAAAACTTAAGAAAAATATCTACTTAGTTTTTTTTAAATTTAGAGATTAATATTGTAGGTGCACCTAAGTTTTACTTTATTTTTTATCTGTATGATTAAATTCTCAATTGAACAGTCTTCGTTTCATTAGGATGGCATACGTAGTTCAGAAGATATTCGGGTTTATGTGGCTGACCCGTTATTTTTGGAACCGAGTATAGTTTCACTTAGCCTTAACACCGTGTTATGAGGCTGCAGTGACCGCTTATAGGTGCACATCAGGTGCACTCGATGTGTTATAAAAAAAGAAGACAATCGAAAATTATTAAGCTGGTCGGGCTCTTAGTCTGGATAATTTCTCATTATAATGTCGCCGCCGACAGGTGACCGCCGAAGGCTCATGGTGTGATGTTACCTTACTGCCTAGTAGGCAGTAGGTGGTCTAAGGACTGTTTGATCAAGCCCATTAGTCTAGCAGGTTGCACCGGCGTGAGCCCGGTTTGACTTCTTATCTATACTAATATTATCAAGAGGAAAGACTTGTTTGTTTGTTTTTATTGAATAGGCTTCGAAACTACTGAACCGATTTTAAAAATTCTTTTACCAATATATAAAGCATTATCAGGGATTAACATAGGCTATATTTTTTTAATTTAGACTATCTTTTGACGGGAAAGAAAGACAGACGGGCGAAGCCGCTGACGATTAGCTAGTAATAAATAAAATTATACGTATTCACCCATCTCAACACTTTTTAATCGACACCTTTTTACTCGTACATTTTTGTTTTTGTTGAACTTGGTGCAATTTTACCTTGGAGCATTATACTAACTCCAAGAATTTTTCACTTGCAAATGTATTTAATTTTTGGCGGGTCCTGTCAAATCGGGCTTTTTGGCGAATATAGTAACAACCCTATAGTTTGTCCAATTTAAGGTGATAAAAAAGGCAAGAGCGGTCCTTCTGTAAACTCTTAATTTTGTGGTACTAAGTGAACACTAGGAATTAATTAATTCATTCATTTAAAAAAGGGTGCTATATATTGCAAATAATGTGTCTATTTTTACTACAAGAATAAAGCTTTTGGAAAGTTATTAATGAAAAATATACAGGCTGTCCCGGGTAACCTGTACCAGCTACCAGCATACAGAACTATAAACCTTTGTGATTTATTTAGGCGACTGACTTCTAACTGCCTACATTATGTACTCTATTCATATTATTGTTTAATTGTCTACACTCGAACATCAAGAAATATTGAATAATAGTTATTGTAACAACTGTTCTGAGAGCAATAAATCACGCGTCGCTTCAGTTCGGCATTCAGATACACATACAATTTTATTGTTCTCATATTTCATGAAATACAGAGAAGGCGCCGTGGCTTAGTTGGTTAAAGCGCCTGTCTAGTAAACAGGAGATCGTGAGTTCGAATCTCGCCGGGGCCTGCCTCACAGTGAAGCTTATATTTTTTTGTTCGTTAACGCTGTCGGGAGCATACGAGTAATAATAAATGTCGGTGTTAAAATTTATTTTAGCACTATCTTTTGCCCACGCCTGCGCACGCCCGCACCAGTGGGATTCTCGAGCAATCCTCTCTTAGTGCTGCTCTACATTCCCAGATGTATCTACTCGTACATTCAGATTTTAAAATGGTACAAAAGTTATTTATTGGATCTCCAAAGAGTAGAGTAGTTGGTTAATATTATATTTGTATGTATATATTTGTTGGTTTTCTTGTAATATTTTATTAATTAGTTTTAGATGGCATGAATAATAGACATAAATACCATAATAATATGGATATGTAAATAAACAGTATACAGACATAATGCGACTCTACCACCGCGTCGGAGTTGTTTCTTACTGAGAAGACCCGGCGAGAAACTCAGCAGTTACTCTTTTAAACTTGTTTTGGGTTTACAACAGGCGTTAGTAAAGTACAAGCAGTGTGTCATTTTGATACAAATAAACCTAAAAGAATATAAAACAAAGAGAAAAAACCAACCATAAAAGAATATAATAAAAAGAATTCATTTAAACAATTCAAAAACAAAAATTGTTAGTCAGTACATACATACTAGGTACCTATTAACTCTTACAATAAAACATCTGTTACAATAGAGCTATTTAATCCCGCATCGAGCAGAGCGCTTATACCCAGGCATTTTTATCTATAAGGTAGTCTTTTGTAGTATAATAGCCCTTTTTTAATAAAGCCGTTTTGATGTGAATTTTGAATCTATGTAAAGGTAACTCACAAATTGTTTTTGGAATTTTGTTGTAATAATGTATACCTTGCCCCATAAAGGATCCTAAAACTTTTTGTAACCTAAAGAGTGGAAGTGCAATTTTATCCTTATTCCTAGTATTTCTGCAATGTATGTCACTGTGCTTAGCATAGAGACCAATATTTTTTCTCACCAAAACAATGCAATTGTAAATGTATTGTGACGCTACAGTGAGGATACCAATTTCCTTAAAAATCTCCCTAAGTGAAGCCCGTGCACGAAGCTTATAGATGGATCTGATAGCTCGCTTCTGGAGGATAAAGATGGTTTGTATATCCGCCGCTTGACCCCAAAGTACAATGCCGTAAGACATTACACTATGGAAATAACTAAAATAAACTGAACGCGCAGTATCAACATCTGTTAATAAC
The DNA here is from genome assembly GCA_947369235.1 of Udea olivalis. Classification (NCBI taxonomy): domain Eukaryota; kingdom Metazoa; phylum Arthropoda; class Insecta; order Lepidoptera; family Crambidae; genus Udea; species Udea olivalis. The sequence continues at coordinate 7,561,455 of OX376342.1, forward strand.
CTAATTTTTCTCACTGCAAATGCAGCCGAACTAAGTCTGCCTGAGAGAGCTGTTATATGAGGGTTCCATTGCAGTTTTGAATCTAGTGTGATTCCAAGAAAAACAGTTGTATCTACAAGCTTCATAGTATTACCATCAATTTTTAGACTAATGGGGTTATCTTTAACATTAGGCAACTTAAAATTAATACATTTAGTCTTTTTTGCATTAAGCTGTAGATTATTTACTGTGAACTATTGTAAAACCTTTGAAAGTGCGTCATTAACATCATCAAAAAGGTTTTTATTTCTGTCAGTTTTAAAAACTAAAGATGTATCGTCTGCAAACAATACAACATCACAAATATCTTTTAAGTAAAAAGGTAAATCATTTATATATATCAGAAATAGTAATGGACCTAGAATGGATCCCTGAGGGACCCCCATTTTAACTTGTGATCCTGTAGAGAGTACACTGTTAACATCAACTTTTTGAGTTCTTAAACTAAGGTACGAAATTACCAAATCTAAAGCATTATCCCTAACCCCGTAAAAATCAAGCTTGCGTATAAGTGTATCGTGATCAACGCAATCAAAGGCCTTGGACAAGTCACAGAAGACGCCAAGAGCGTTCTGTGAATTCTCCCAAGCCCTAAAGATGTGTTTTAGAAGTGCGATGCCAGCATCAGTAGTAGAACGGCCTCTCGTGAATCCATATTGTTCACTGTGTAAGAGATTGTGCTCATAAAAATGGCTTAATAGTTGTTCTTGAATGATTTTTTCAAAGATCTTACTGAGAGCTGGTAGGATTGAAACAGGCCTAAAGTTACCTGGGTCTTGTTTGTTGCCTGATTTAAAAAGTGGTACAACCCTACTGTGTTTCATTAAGTTTGGAAAAACACCTTCATCAACACAATCATTGAATATTACGGCTAAATAAGGGGCAATCACGTCAATTATGTGGCTAACAATTTTGACTGATATACCCCAAAGATCAGCGGTATCTTTTGAATTAATTAATCTGAATGCTTTTATTATATCTAGTGACTCAACATGTTTAAATTTAAAGAATACACTGCAACAAGATACATTATCTTTCAACAAATGTTCCGCTCTAGTTGGTGAGGAATTTAATGAAGCTGTAGTGATTATAGGTATATTACTGAAATACTTATCAAATGCTTCAGCAACAGATGCTTCTGATTGTAAGATGTTATTGTTAATATTAAGAGTGTATGAGGTATCGCGCTGTTTAGCTTTACCTGTTTCGTGATTTATGACGTCCCAAGTGGTTTATATTTTGTTAGTGGACTTTGATATTTTATCACGAATGTGCAATGCCTTAGCTGTAGTGAAGGCTTTTCTGAATATTTTAGAGTAGTTCTTGACATACTCAACAAAAAGTGGATCGAAATTGTATTTTTTCATGCCGATAAGATAATGCCATAAAGTGAAAAATAAACCTGAGTATGGGAATCAGTTGCCAATGATGAAAAATAATACCTAAATCGTAAAATTTAACCAAGACGTAATAAATGCAGAGTTATGAGCATGACGAAACCGAATTTTTGCACCCTAACGTAACATTTCATTTGGCCGAATTCCATCTTAATCTAATTGCGACAAAACGTTACATTTTCACCACATATTTAAGGTGATTTATTAACCTATAATCGCACCAAAAAATATTTTACGTTTGAATAAAAATGCAATATTTTGAAGCTCTCAACCCTAGAGCATTAAAGGATGGGACTGAAAACGAGTTCTTTATAGGCGGGGGAATGTTGTTATAGCACTTGGTTGAAGAGTAGGGGAAACTTCCACGGAAAGCCATCGTATTGTACTGCGGACAAATCAACAGCGGGGCAATTATTGGCTCACGGCTACTAAAGTGCAACTTGTCGAAAGGTATGATACACATCATATCTTTTTGATAACGCCAAAGAGCAGAGTACGCCTGGAATCCATATTAATCAATCTATTTACATTAAGGTAAGGTCTAATGTGTGATTTACGTGGAATTGGGAAACAGTACTAGAGCAAGCATTCTGAACTTTCTGAATTACGGATAAAATTGATGTAATTTTTGAAAAAGTGGAGCAAGATCGGCATATCAGTAGTTACGACGTAGCTGAAGAACTGGGAATTAACCACAAAACAGTTTTGGCGCATTTGAAAAAAACTGGGTACACAAAAAAGCTCGATATTTGGGAAGAAACCTAATGAACCGTGTACTTATTTGTGATTCTTTATTACGACGTAATGAAACCGAACCATTTTTGAAGAAGCTGATAACTGGTGATGAAAAGTGGATCACGTACGACAAGAACGTACGAAAAAGGTACTGGTCAAAGACCGGTCAGGCTTCACAGACTGTGGCGAAACCCGGGTTAACTCGCAACAAGGTGATGCTATGTGTGTGGTGGGATTGGAAGGGCATTATTCATTATGAGCTGTTATCACCAGGCGGGACCATCGATTCTGAACTCTACTGCGAACAACTGATAAGATTTTAATCTTATATCTTTATTTCTTATTTCTTTTTTTTATTTATGCTTTCTCTCAACTTCAACAGCCGAAATTAATTAACAGAAAGGGTGTGGTTTTTCATCATGATAAAACTAGACCTCACACATCTTTAGCCACTCAGCAAAAATTAAACCAAGGTGTTTATGATACTTAACGCAACGCTACCTAGCAACACGACGTGGCAATATCAAGTACACCTGTGAAAGCGAGCAGTTGACCGCAACATCCAAGGCGGGGGTTACAAGTTCCAGGCAGGAGAAAAGAGGGCGCTACTGCGCGAACCTTTAAATAACAGTACAATCGGTGACCGCAGCTGCTCACTCTTCAATTCAAAATCGTCGCCACAACCAAAATTTCTAAACGCTTCGGAATTCTTTATTTTAAATTTAAACCGTTGCATTGTAAAGAGTCACTTGAAGAAAATTATAAGTAATTAATTAACCAGGAAGTTCGCTTTATTTTACCTGAAGATCGGAAACCCACCACAAGGCTTACACATTGATCACCTGTCATTTTTGACAGATCGCCTACAGTTATTAGGCGCGCGACCATGGGCATCGTAATTGCAAGATGGCGGACATTATACATAAGACCGCCTTATGTATTACCAGTCGCTGTTAGCGCGATAACGGCGAATCGGAACGGGGTTATGGGTGCTGAAATCGATTTTGGTCTGTCTCGGAACGCACCCTTGATAAACCGTGCGTTTTACCATAATAAAAAAACTCGTGCGTTTTACATTACAATAACGCACAAGTGCGTGATGAGATACAATACGATATTGAAATTGGTGAAATAAGAGACCCTTTACGAGCAAATAAATATCCCTGGACATCCCTGGACATTATTCCACACAGCGCCATCTAGCCCCAAAGTAAGCTAATTAAAGCTTGTGTTAAGGGATACTAGACAACGGATAAACATACTTAAATACATTTTCTTTTGTAAATACATACTTATTATACATAGGAGACACCCAGACCAGTACAAACAGACATGTTCATGCACACAAATGTTTGTACTGTGCGGGGATCGAACCCGCGACCTCTGGTGTAGTAGCCAACTTCTTAACCATTACACCAAGTCGGTCGTCAAATATGTTATAAACATTATTACATACATACCATCACGCCTTTTTCCCAACGGGGTAGGCAGAGACCACATTTTTCCACTTGTTACGGTCCTGACACACCTCTTGCGCTTCTTCCACTCTCATTAATCTTTTCATACATGCTCGTCGATTATGGGTACTCCTGACCTGACCTTTTCTAAGCACGTCTCGGACTTGTCCGAAGTACGTCCGTCTATGCCTTCCAACAGCTCCATCCATGCTCGCCTTGTGAATTTGTTTCGTTAATCGCCCTTTATCCATCCTTTCCATATGCCCAAACCATCCCAGCAGTACCATCTCAATCTTAGTGATAACATCCTCCTTCACACCATAACGCTCTCCAATTATGCTATTCCTCATTCTATCACTCAATGTCATACTTGCCATACTTCGCAATTTATTTATTTAGTAATCAAAAAAACATAACATACACTTTAAAAAAAAAGAGTTAACTTGCCAACAAACTGCTCCTATTTTTTAGTGAGATAACAAGATAGTGAATTCTTTCTTGATGCAAAGTGTACAATAAGTTAGTCTAGAAGTATAGCTTTAGTTTCTTTTTTGAGGTAAATTTACACATTTTTTTATTTTCTCCCATAAAATAGAATGCAATCAATGCTCTCATTTCCACTGCATTTATCCTACTTTCATACCTTTTTTGCCATACCCAACTAACACTACCGTACATAAGCGTCGGCACCAACACCAACGCATTAACAGCCAGTCGCGCCTTCTCTGACACCTTCTGACTCTATGAAGGCATGCAGCGCTCCTTTTACTATATCCCTGCATCCACTCTTCCATGAATATCACCCTCATGCTTTCATCCCTCGTGAACCTGGTCCCTAGATACACAAACCCCTTCACCTGTTTCACCCTTCACCTTCAATTAAAACATCAAACTCAGTCATATCCTCCTCTTTTTCAAAAACCATGGTTTTTGTCTTACTTCCGTTCACGTTCATACCTCTCGCTTCCAACGACGCATTCATTAATTTTGTTACCATATCCTGCAACTCATATTTAACAAGCAACCTATCCATTCTCAGTCCAGTATCACTGTCCTTCAGATCTGGCAAACAGTCAGTCAACCCTGTCTAACCCCTATAATACATTATTACCTACTTTTAAGATTTATGCCGAATTTGTGGCGTTGCGCCCGTGCCCATGCACAAACACATCCCCTCCACTCTTCCAGGTTACAGGGCGCATTTAACGTGACGCGACTTTTACATTCTGAGTGTAGTGCGAATGGCTCAAAAATAATCGAATGACTTCACCTCCAAGTTAGCGCCACCTAACGGCAAAATCGGCAACATTAAGGCCGCTTGGTGGCGTCGATGCTCTAGTCCCGTCGTGAAGTCCAAACCAACGAGCAACTGAGAGTTGCAGTGAGAGATGTAAATGAGTTCACCAGCGCGTTTTGCGAGCATGTAAACGTCAATTCAGTCAAAAACCTGATCGCCTACAGTTTGTCCAATTGGGTATGTGAACAAACATTTTTTAATATTTTTAAAATACCTTTTACTATTTTAAGTAACTAATTTGAATATTTCGTTGATCTAGCCGGTAGTTATTTTTTTATTAATTTTTAAACATCGCGAACTCATGACGTCATAAATTAACTTAGTGTTCCCACATGTGTTTTTTCCCGGATTTGTGGTAAATAAATTATGAGGAGAAAATTACTGATTTACTGCACTTACGACTTAAACAGAGCTCGCCGTTCATCATGTAGAATCTCACGAGAATGTGAGAAGTAGACTTCAGATACAATTCATTTTGCCAAGTTCTGAAACCAAGCCCTACCTGAAAGGGTTGGGATTATAGCGAATGGCTATTTTAAGTCCTACCTACCCGTCTGGACAATGTGCGTAAATTAATGTACGTATTTTTATAAATAACTTTGTGGAAAAATATATTTCACCTGGGGGAATTTTAAATCTGCTATCGGGAAACCCCATTAATACCATGCAGTAGAATCACCTAGCTAAAAGTCTTACGTATGATACAGTTTGCGTCATTTGATTGCTTGATGGATATATTATAAACCAATCACGTGAAAGGACGTTTATACGACCCAATAGGTTTCATTTGTGAGATGTCAATTTGATTACCGTCAAGAGTCCAATAAGAACCATAATATACTCTTTGCGGATGTTGGCAAACTGGGGTCATTCATTTGACCCCAGTTTGCCAACGTATTTAATTAAGAAAATCCTCGATCTTTTGCTTTTAAAAATGTTAAATATTTAAATAAGGTATAAAATACAAATACCTCGAAATGGTTTTCAAGGATGGTTTTAGGACATGTTTGATTTTTGTTCCCATACCAAATTTAGGATGATAATTTTGACCGTTGACGCCTATGAAGTATTGCATTTTTTTTTGATAAAGTGTATCACAGATAATACCGTACTTTATTAACAGGTACCGCCCACTTAGTGAAGTGCCTTGCAAACGAATAGCAATAGAAAATATAAAATCGGTTGTGAATAAAAATTAATCTAACATTTAAATTTAAGATTAAGGACGGCTGAAATCAGTATTAATGTTATTTGCAACTATTTATCATAAATGATCATTCTTAAAAATACATTGATTAAAAAAAATTAAGATTTTGAACTTAATATTCGATGTTTCTAGAGTTTGGCAACACTACGGCCAGTCATGAAAGTCAAAGTGAAAGTGATTTACAAATCCTAATACATACCTACCTTATTTATTTAAGTCACTAATATATTTATTTAATAATTATCTCTTTATTTGACATTTAAATATTAGATTAACATTACTTTTGTTCTTTTTATACTAACGATTCCAAGTTTTATGAAATAATAAATCGATAATCGAATAGATTCACTAACGATTATAACCCCACCCCTATTGAAAGTTGTCAAAATTATCATCCTAAATAGGACAAACTACAGTATGGAATAGAGTCAGCGCCATCTAGCGGCCTTAACGTTGCCCGAATTTGCCGCTAGATGGCGCTGACTCGGTGCCATACAAATTCGCGTTTCATAAGAACGTGAATGACTCGCTTCTTTCACTGTACACTTCTGTACCTACTTTGACACCAGTAGGGCTGGCTGGAAATGAAAGATCATGTTCACGAAATTGCAAGCTATGCTCAGTTTAGGGAATGAACTTGACAAGATAAGAGAAGGCCCCTAGGCAAACTATGTGATGTTGTGTCATATGTATTTAGTATAGTAGGGTATAAAGATAAACGAGAGATTCGATGTTATTTAGGATTAATTTGAATAAATGAAACAGGGTAATCGGTCATTATAATTTTATTCGCATATAATAATTGATTATGATACATGGAGCTCCAACGCGCACAAGCCGACCAACGCCGGAAGGCAAGCGTTTTTACTCCGAATTATATTTATTATTCATTTATATTGCATCGACATTAGTTCTGCAAAAACCGTCGCTACATATTCACTAATGAGAGGTCTCGAGGCAGCATCGGTCAGTCGGACGTCTAGTCCTCGCGATAACTTCGGTCGAGAGCGGCGAGGCCGCGGACCGTTCGCGTTTATATTACTTAAATATAACAGTCAAATAGACAGCCGGATGTCCGTCCGATCAATATATTTATATACAAACAGAGCGCCTCTCGCACGCACGAGGCGGAGCTGCCGGAGCGCACGTCGCGAGCGGCGGCGCGTCGTTTCGTACGCGTCTTAAATAATCTTAAAATCACTTCCATAATTTACGACTTAATTAAAATACCGAAAACCTAAAGTCGACGATAGCGGCGTCTGCAGACGCGTGCAGTGAGCGTGCTGGCGACGAGTCGCGCGGCGGCGCGCTCACTCGGCCTTCACCTCGGGCGCGGGCGGCGCGTCGGGCGCGGGCGCCGGCTCGGCGGGCTCGTCGGCCGCCGCCGCCGGCGCCTCGCCGGGCTCGGCCGACAGCTGGCCGGCGCCGGCGCCGTCTGAAATTGACATTTTATGTTAATTGTTGTTGAGTTAACTACTGTACAGCTCTTAGCAGTTTAGTTTTGTTCACTAAGGGGTTATCCTCAGACCTCAGGGGGCCGCGACGTGAGAGCCCGAATTTCCGCGGCTTGGGCTAGATGGCGTGAGGTGACTGGTGTCATTTGTGACCCCAAAATGCCGATCAAGCTGAAGGGGCAGGTCTATAAAACCATCATTAGGCTTGTCCTCTTATATGGCAGTGGAAAATTGCCGTTACTAGAGCGACACAAGCAGGAGCTGCGCGTCACGGAAATGAAGATGCTGCGGTGGATGTGTGGAGTCTCACGCAAAGATCGCGTGCGGAACACCACATCCGCGGCAGCCTTCGTGTTCGTGACATCGCAGACAAGCTGCAAGCTGCCGTCTTCGTTGGTATGGTAATGTCTCACGGAGATCGGCAAACTACGTGGGCAACAAATGTCTGGCCATGCCGCCCCCGCCAGGTACCTACCGGTAGAAGGATCGACCCGAAAAGCGGTGGCTCGACGTCGTCAAGGGTGACATGTGCCAACAGACTTAACACTGAGAATGCACAAGATCACGCGAAGTGGGCCAAGAAAATAAGAAAGGCGGACCCACACACCAGTGTGGGTTCACGACCGGGATAGACCGCACGGATGATGATGATGATGATGAGGATGATAGGAAGAGTCGGAATTTCGCGGCAAGCCTAAAACGATCGCGACACGCCGGATAATTAGAATCTGACATTTAATATCGCTATTATCCTGGTGATTTTCAAGTTGATCACGAAAATCTGGCTAGATCGTAATCATGTTCTGACGGCTGATTGGTAGAAAGAGATGTCGTGCACTGACGGATGCGCTGATTGGTCAAAGTGACGTTTACAATTTCTTCGCCTCAGATTGGTCATAAGATACGTACTGCGCTGCTGATGCTGGTAGTACAGGTTGTGTCGGGGCGGGTGCTGCTGGTGCGGGTGCTGCTGGTGGTGCAGCGCGCGTTGCGGCGCGGTTACCGCGCGGTACAGCGGCAGCGCGGGCGCGTGCGGGCGCTGGATGGGCGCGGGGTAGCGCGGCGCCATCTGGCCGCGGTTCATGCCGCCGCCCTGGCCGCAGCGGCCGTTGTTTCCGCCGCCCACCATCTGCTGGAAACGAAAAGATTACTTTGATCAGTCAGCTCAAGAAGGAATCCTCTTATCTTGTGTCAGCGCAAACGAGCTACCAGTGGCAGTCAACGGTAGCTAAATTTTGCATGGACGTGTAGCAAATGGCGACCACTCGATATTATATGTCAAACACACGCCTACCGGTAGCTCGGCACTAAGCGCCAACTATCGGTGGCTTGATGCGACCACTAAGTTGCAAGTGGTTCCAGTGACCGACCACCAGTGGTTACCTCCAATAGCGGTGAAATAAAAGAAGCAGCGAGCGACAAACACCGGTAACTCATCTGCGCAGGCCCTTAGGGTTACGGACTGTAGGCCGTCCGCTAAAACACACCCGCTGCGGGGATATTTAGTAATTTCGATAGCAGTTTTACTATTTAGGTTTAAATAACTTTATTTCTCATAAAAAAACATAACAGTTTCATTTAAAACTACTACGTACGTAAAACTATTTTACGTCAGATTCTGCATTATGATACTCTCACATTGGACACTGGTCTACAACTGCGAGACATACATATTTTCAAGTGACACCTTAGATTTTAGACTGATAAAAACTTCTACTTGGGAACAAATAATCTAGCCCCTTCATATTGTTATTATTTCATGATACAAAAAAAATACGATATACCCTAAAAACGAGGGCCGTTCAATTTCTTTCCACTCAAGTGTATTGAAATGAAATATTTATTCATGTAAGCTTTTACAAACACTTATAGTAGGTCATAAAGCAAAATATAATAATAATAATGAACGTAAATACATATAATAATAAATATATGCATAAACATAATGTGATGCTTCCTTATGGAGAACAATCCAGCAAGAACCTCGGTAGTTACTCTTTTCAAAAATTGTTGTTTACAATTATTCAGTTTACTGAGTACAGTGAAAAAATGCGCAGAGCAGATATAATGAATATTATTTGATTAAAACTTGTATAAAGTAGGTAATGAATTATTTAACCTACTAATATTATAAATGCGAAAGTTTGTGAGGATGTATGTATGTGTTTGTTTGTTACTCTTTCACGCAAAAACTACTGAACGGATTTAGATTAAACTTTACAGTAATGTAGCTTGAACATCAGAATAACGAATAGGCTACAATTTATAAAGATTTTATGTATATTTGCCATATAAATGAAGTTCACGCGGGAAAAGCCGCGGGCAGAAAGCTAGTGTAAAATAATTAGTTTGCTTTAGGTTTTTGATTAATTTTATTCATAACTCACTGAAATTCCCAGTCAAGCAAGTCAGTTCATCAACAACTATCAGGCTATCTTGAACTCGCTAATAATGTGTTGCGCGTTATGCGCATTCATGGGGGCTAAGCAGCACTGCACACTTTTGCCAGTTAGTATAAGAGATGTACAAACCTCGAGGCGTCGAGTTCTACATTTAAAGCTTCGAGGCGGATTTGCCGGACTCAGTGAGCTCGGAAGGCTCGTAGACCTGAGCTCAGCCGAGACGTGAGCTCCCTCAGCCACGCCTCAAGGCTTCAAAAGAGTTCGAGCTTACAAAAGAGCTTAAACCCATCAAAAGAGCTCGAGCCTTCAAAAGAACTAGAGTCTTAAAAGAGCTTGAGTCTTCTTAAACCTTTTCACTATAATATTTTTCATGATGATTAAAATGTATTTTTCTGTTAATTAAACCTCTATTTTTCAAAATACCCTTCTGGTCACGTATATTATATCCCATAAACACATATTTTATTGCCTACTTTGAAAAGGAAGACTCCAAACGGAAACTAACTTTAGCGCGACTAGCCACATAAAAAAACGTCTCGAGCGCAAAAAAAGACTCGAGCCCTGAAAGCGTCGTCGAGCGTCGAGATCGATCAAGCTCTAGAGAAGGCTCGAATTCTGAAAAAGACACCCGAGTCGTCGAGCTTCATACAGACGAGGCGAGCCCTGTAAACGACTAAGAGCTCTCGACAAAAGGTCTCTAAAAGCCTCGAGCCTTGTACATCACTAGTTAGTATTTGTATAGCCAATCGTCATACTTATTTTATTTTAATAACTTGGACATGTTTGGCGTGAATTTCAGTAGAAGGCCTTATAAGCTGTGCAGATGTAGGGCTAATTTGTTTGTCAATTAATAATTACCATTCGTCAGTTGAAGTAATTCATTGTCTGTGGCGTTTGCCACAGTATTGTTGGGTCCGTGGCTGTCAGCTGATATCCAACGAACTTTTTGATAAACATTGCAAAAGTTGAATTCATTTATAAATTATCAAAAATTGTTATATTTTATGCACAATAACGTGAATTGTGATCCAACTGAATATATGAGTTAATGGAGTGATCACATCGTAACTGCTATAAAAAATATTTTTTATTTCATTTCATTTATTTATTGAACATGGCACATGTACACTAAACAAAGTAGGACCTTAATCATAACTTATAGCGATACATGTACCTACTCTGAAAGCAATGCAAAAATATGTCATACAATGCTGTATAATTTTTATAAACATTGAAATCAACAAAATAATAAATAAAAATGCTAACATAGATAGAAAACTATAACAAATTATAATTATTTCTTCTATCTTATGATATATTTTTTATATTATTACTTTTAAATATCGCATTATTGACAATATTGTTATCATTAATCTTTAAACCTTTGTGATGTAATTAGTTGTTACTTAGTAGTATGCATCTATAATATATATAATATTGCAAATGTCAAAACACAACTCAAAGCAAAAAGGCGCAAGTAACAAAAATGACGCTAGTAGAACCATACCAACCTATGTCCCATTTTGATCTTTCTTAGAATTCATATTATTTGTTTACTATTAACACTTGAATCAATGTGGCAACATGTCTTTTGTCCATTCTTGACAAAATGCGTATTGAACACAAACAAAACACGTGGATGATTAAAAATGAAAATTATCAAAACTCAATTAGGGGCCCGATTCTGCTATTTAAATGCCAATAGGATTGTAATTTTAGTTGCGTGATTTTGACGTTCGGTCCATACTAAACTAAAACTGTCAAATACACGCTGTTCAATTACGATTCTGTTGATGTTCAACAGTAGTGTGGAAGAAATATGGTTTTATGAATGGTTCTACCAGTCAAATGAGGTTACATTATCAATATTACTCTTTTTAAATGTATTATATGGACGAGCTGCCCCAGCAGACTTTGTTCTGTCAAATGTTTGACAGCTGGTGTTCATTATCATTTCTCGCCTGCTTTTAAATTTACCTACTATTATTTTCCACTGATTTTTTTGTTAAATCATAATAAAATATAGCCTATATCACTCCTGGATAGTTTAGCTTTCTGTTAGTGAAAGAATTTTTACGATCAGATCAGTATGTAGTGTAGGAGCCTATTTAATAAAATAGATAAAAAATTCCTTATGACCTTAAGTTTGCAATATTGCATAGCATGCTGTGTACACATGTTAAGGAATGTACTCTAGTTTTAAGCCTAGATAAGATAAGACATCATCATGTACTCAGGCAATTTGTTTAGTGTACCAAATAAATAAATGAATAAATATTAACCTGCTGCTGATGCTGTTGGTGATGCTGCTGCTGATGCTGCTGCTGGTGGTGCTGCTGCTGATGGTGCTGCTGGTGGTGCTGGTGCGGCGTGAGCGCGGGCGGCGGGTGCGGCGGGTGCTGCGCGTGGTGGTACTTGTGGTGCGGCGGCGAGTGCGGCGGCTTCTGCGGCTTGGCCGGCTTCGGCGTGGGCGAGGCGCTGTCGCAGAGCGGCGCGAAGCCGTTGTGCTCGTGTAAAGGGCTCTTGAGCTGGGGTGGCGCGCGTTGAGGTGCGTATTGCTGTTGCAGCGGCGTGCGGTATTGTTGCTGTGGAAACAGTTTAGTTAGTGAAACGCCCTTTGTGTAACGAGTAGTGATCTGATAATCGGATGCATATTTACCTAAAGTTGAGGTGTTGGCTGTTATAGAGTGCGCTTTTGAATTTAAAAAATCCCGGGGTTTCAGAATTGCTAAATTGAGGTTTTTTACTATATAATCGAATCGGGTGTGGGCATATTTATTTATTTAAATGTGTCGGCTTATATGCGATAATTATCGAATGCACTTTTGAATTGAAAAAACCCCGGGATCTCGAAATCGACAAATTTTGTGTTTTTATTATAGAATTACTGAAATCGGGCGTATTACTGTAGTGTTTGTATACTTATTTTAATTTCTTTAACAAAAGAAAACCCTAAAAATAATAATTAACTCTTAATTTTTCTTTAATTTTTAAAACAATAATCTCTAACGAATAATAAATAAGAGTTACAGACGAAAATGATTTAATCTCTTAATAATTATTTACGTACACCAGTATCAACAAAAAATCAACCAACACAACAAGTCTGATTGACAAAATCGTATTAAACGACTAAGTTGAAAGTATAAGTTACAAATTATCTATGTGACTTTACTGCCTCCTACTACAAGTGGTTGTGTTACATATCTTGGAAAATTTGGGTGGTTATCAGCTGTCGGTAAGTATTGTAGGCTATCTCTTGTTTTTAATTTTGTCTCATTGTCATTAGCGCTGTCAATAGAAATGGACGGCTTGAGCGCAACGTTGTCAGATCTCCATAAACCTGCTTGTAAATACAAAAGAGTGGTACAATAGATAAGGCTTTGGCATTTCATAGTGCGTGCGAGTGAGAGGACAAATTATACTCCTGCTTGTATTGTCTCTTGCAGGTACTCGAAAGCAGTCTCTATTTATTTATTTATTGAAAACCATAATGTAGGTAGGTACACAAGATAGTATTGAAGATAAGTATAAATTATGAACCCTGTATGAATTGTGTGTCTATTGTTCACTTGAAGTCATTCGACTTTGTGCTTGGCATGTGTTCGGGTGTCTTTTATTTTTATTATTCTCCATTTTCGTACGACTTTGCTATTCTACAACGGTTTTTGGTGTGTATTTTGATACGGATTTTGGATTTACTTTGAACAACGACTGTGCTGCGAATCTTGAACACTGATATACTCTGCCTTGCAACTTGGACTTCGTATCTCTTTTATTTACAAGGTAAGGATTATTTATTGTTGCAAAATAATTTAAATGTCATGGTACCGTAACTTTCATTCGCTTATTGTGTCGCTCTAATTTGGGTTACCTGTTTAATTGAGACACAAGTATTTCGCTATCCAAACAAATAGAGATAGAGTAATTTTAAGGTCACATTTCAGTGACTCAGTTAATTTGTAGTACTTAATATGAATTGTATCTTGAAATTATGTGCAATATAAATATAAAGTATAATTGTATTTTTGTTTTCATTAATATCCACTATCTGCTGTTCCTCTTTACACTCAGCATACTCATAAAATTAACTTCAAGTAAATACAAATAAATAATTGTGTAATCCCGGAGTTCTGTTTTTTTTATTAATAAATACTACATGCTGAATTCGTCGTCTCGTCACCATGTAACAGAACAGTTTCGCATTCCCGAAGATCCCGTAATCCCGGAATTTTAATTTTAAAAAATTTAGTTAAGCAGCCGCTTCCATACTATCTTAGCCAAAAATGAACTTTAGGTAAATATGCATCCGATTATCCGATCACAGGTAATAAGATCAGTAATGTGTATTTTTAGTGAACATCCAAATTTAATAGCCAAATTCCAGAACATTACTCGGAAGTATAGCAACTCACAGTAGTACAAGCTGGCTGGGGCGCCGGTAGCGAGCACAGTAACTGACCTGCCTCTGCTGGACCGCAGCGGCCACCTGCAGCTGCGAGGACAGGAACTGCGAGCCGAAGGCCTGCGACTGCGCCGGCTGCGTGAACTGCAGCGGGTAGGTGGGCGCGGGCGCGGCCGGCGGCTGGTACGGGCTGTAGTACGAGCTGGCGGGGGCGCCGGCAGCGAGCACAGTAACTGACCTGCATCTGCTGGACCGCAGCGGCCACCTGCAGCTGCGAGGACAGGAACTGCGAGCCGAAGGCCTGCGACTGCGCCGGCTGCGTGAACTGCAGCGGGTAGGTGGGCGCGGGCGCGGCCGGCGGCTGGTACGGGCTGTAGTACGAGCTGGCGGGGGCGCCGTCAGCGAGCACAGTAACTGACCTGCATCTGCTGGACCGCAGCGGCCACCTGCAGCTGCGAGGACAGGAACTGTGAGCCGAAGGCCTGCGACTGCGCCGGCTGCGTGAACTGCAGCGGGTAGGTGGGCGCGGGCGCGGCCGGCGGCTGGTACGGGCTGTAGTACGAGCTGGCGGGGGCGCCGGCAGCGAGCACAGTAACTGACCTGCATCTGCTGGACCGCAGCGGCCACCTGCAGCTGCGAGGACAGGAACTGCGAGCCGAAGGCCTGCGACTGCGCCGGCTGCGTGAACTGCAGCGGGTAGGTGGGCGCGGGCGCGGCCGGCGGCTGGTACGGGCTGTAGTACGAGCTGGCGGGGGCGCCGGCAGCGAGCACAGTAACTGACCTGCATCTGCTGGACCGCAGCGGCCACCTGCAGCTGCGAGGACAGGAACTGCGAGCCGAAGGCCTGCGACTGCGCCGGCTGCGTGAACTGCAGCGGGTAGGTGGGCGCGGGCGCGGCCGGCGGCTGGTACGGGCTGTAGTACGAGCTGGCGGGGGCGCCGGCAGCGAGCACAGTAACTGACCTGCATCTGCTGGACCGCAGCGGCCACCTGCAGCTGCGAGGACAGGAACTGCGAGCCGAAGGCCTGCGACTGCGCCGGCTGCGTGAACTGCAGCGGGTAGGTGGGCGCGGGCGCGGCCGGCGGCTGGTACGGGCTGTAGTACGAGCTGGCGGGGGCGCCGTCAGCGAGCACAGTAACTGACCTGCATCTGCTGGACCGCAGCGGCCACCTGCAGCTGCGAGGACAGGAACTGCGAGCCGAAGGCCTGCGACTGCGCCGGCTGCGTGAACTGCAGCGGGTAGGTGGGCGCGGGCGCGGCCGGCGGCTGGTACGGGCTGTAGTACGAGCTGGCGGGGGCGCCGGCAGCGAGCACAGTAACTGACCTGCATCTGCTGGACCGCAGCGGCCACCTGCAGCTGCGAGGACAGGAACTGCGAGCCGAAGGCCTGCGACTGCGCCGGCTGCGTGAACTGCAGCGGGTAGGTGGGCGCGGGCGCGGCCGGCGGCTGGTACGGGCTGTAGTACGAGCTGGCGGGGGCGACGGCAGCGAGCACAGTAACTGACCTGCATCTGCTGGACCGCAGCGGCCACCTGCAGCTGCGAGGACAGGAACTGCGAGCCGAAGGCCTGCGACTGCGCCGGCTGCGTGAACTGCAGCGGGTAGGTGGGCGCGGGCGCGGCCGGCGGCTGGTACGGGCTGTAGTACGAGCTGGCGGGGGCGCCGGCAGCGAGCACAGTAACTGACCTGCATCTGCTGGACCGCAGCGGCCACCTGCAGCTGCGAGGACAGGAACTGCGAGCCGAAGGCCTGCGACTGCGCCGGCTGCGTGAACTGCAGCGGGTAGGTGGGCGCGGGCGCGGCCGGCGGCTGGTACGGGCTGTAGTACGAGCTGGCGGGGGCGCCGGCAGCGAGCACAGTAACTGACCTGCATCTGCTGGACCGCAGCGGCCACCTGCAGCTGCGAGGACAGGAACTGCGAGCCGAAGGCCTGCGACTGCGCCGGCTGCGTGAACTGCAGCGGGTAGGTGGGCGCGGGCGCGGCCGGCGGCTGGTACGGGCTGTAGTACGAGCTGGCGGGGGCGCCGGCAGCGAGCACAGTAACTGACCTGCATCTGCTGGACCGCAGCGGCCACCTGCAGCTGCGAGGACAGGAACTGCGAGCCGAAGGCCTGCGACTGCGCCGGCTGCGTGAACTGCAGCGGGTAGGTGGGCGCGGGCGCGGCCGGCGGCTGGTACGGGCTGTAGTACGAGCTGGCGGGGGCGCCGGCAGCGAGCACAGTAACTGACCTGCATCTGCTGGACCGCAGCGGCCACCTGCAGCTGCGAGGACAGGAACTGCGAGCCGAAGGCCTGCGACTGCGCCGGCTGCGTGAACTGCAGCGGGTAGGTGGGCGCGGGCGCGGCCGGCGGCTGGTACGGGCTGTAGTACGAGCTGGCGGGGGCGCCGGCAGCGAGCACAGTAACTGACCTGCATCTGCTGGACCGCAGCGGCCACCTGCAGCTGCGAGGACAGGAACTGCGAGCCGAAGGCCTGCGACTGCGCCGGCTGCGTGAACTGCAGCGGGTAGGTGGGCGCGGGCGCGGCCGGCGGCTGGTACGGGCTGTAGTACGAGCTGGCGGGGGCGCCGGCAGCGAGCACAGTAACTGACCTGCATCTGCTGGACCGCAGCGGCCACCTGCAGCTGCGAGGACAGGAACTGCGAGCCGAAGGCCTGCGACTGCGCCGGCTGCGTGAACTGCAGCGGGTAGGTGGGCGCGGGCGCGGCCGGCGGCTGGTACGGGCTGTAGTACGAGCTGGCGGGGGCGCCGGCAGCGAGCACAGTAACTGACCTGCATCTGCTGGACCGCAGCGGCCACCTGCAGCTGCGAGGACAGGAACTGCGAGCCGAAGGCCTGCGACTGCGCCGGCTGCGTGAACTGCAGCGGGTAGGTGGGCGCGGGCGCGGCCGGCGGCTGGTACGGGCTGTAGTACGAGCTGGCGGGCGGCGCCGGGCGCGGCAGCAGCCCGGGCAGGGAGTACGGCGCGTCGCCGACGGGGCCCGAGTAGCCGAGGTACTGCTGCTGGTACGTGTTTACTCCGCCGACGCCACCTACTCCGCCTACGCCGCCGCCTTTGCTGCCTGTGGAACAGCAACGTGGTTACAATATTGTTTTTAGGGGAACAATCTAGTTCGACCGTAACCCAGACATTTACTCCAATTTCATCCATGGAAGTGTGGATGAGTTATCGACGAAAAGAAAAAATGGGAAATAATCTCATATTAAAATTACACTTTGCAGATAGCAGACGATTTTGACAAAGAAAGAAAGAAAGAAAAATTATTTACTAACCCGACAAATACAAACAATATAATAATGAACATAGACAATAAACAATAACAAGGTGATACAAAAAAAAAGGTTTTAACAGATAATGGGTTAATCAGGCCACTGCAAGAATGTTAATTCTTTGAGGTATCTTATAAAACCAACATGCTGCGGGCAAAAACTACACACCACAGAAATGCGTATCCTGCGCTGGGCAGGTGGTGTGACGCTTAGAGATAAGTGTCCGAAACGCATATGTCCGTGGTAGTTTCGGGATCGCACCTATTGCTGACAAAATTACTGAATTCAGGCTAAGATGGTTTGGACATGTAATGCGAAGACCCGACGATCACGTCGTAAAGACGTGCCTATCCATGGATACCCAAAAGAGAGGGAGAGGTAGGCCGCTGACTACCTGGATGACAAATGTGCAAAAGGACATGAAGAGGTGGGGCCTATCAGTTGACGACGCTTACCAACGAAGCAAATGGCGCCCCAAGATTAAGAAAGCCGACCCCGCGTAACGGGATAAGGCGGGGGCAAATAAGATCTTATAAAACAAACATCAACAAGACCATGAACTTGTTAGTAAACTGTTTTACTACAACTTGAAACTTTTTGTTAAAAGTTAACTCATACTAGTTCAGGCAACTAGATCATAGCTCATGTCTCGTTTTATATAATTATTATAGAGAAAACAATAATGAGGTGCATTGTTATGGTTTAACTGTTACTTACCTATTGCACCTATCTGTTGTGTAGTGGGTTTGACAGTGGCTGACATAAGAGAATTGGAAGTGCTTGATATGAGAACAGTGCTGGGGCTATTACCGAGTTGCCCCGACTGACCAAATGCCGCACCTCCACCCGCTGCCGCTGCCTGATAAGGAAAACAATACTTGTATTATATGCAATTTTACATCAGTAATTTTGTAGGTACATAAAAAGATGTAACAAAAAACTCACCATTCTGTATTGACTTGGGAGACTCTGGAACATATCCGGCGGGGGCTGATAGTTATACGGTGCCCCTGAGCCTGCGCCGTACGGCGTTCCAGGGAATCCTCCAAATTGTCCTCGGCTCTGGTCCAGGAAAGCACCATATAGACCACCCTGTTGCTGCAATTGTTGCGATGAGCCAAGGAGCTGCTGGGAAGAGTTGAAGAGAACTGCAGGCGGCGACGGTACCGAGAGGCCGCCATAGCCGCCCTGGTAGCCGACGTGGTTGTAATGCTGAGGCGGAGGAGACTGAAGCTGTTGGGTCGGCTTCACTTTGCACACATTCGGAGGCGCTCCCGTCTCCGTATTAGTCTCCTCGAAAGCAGCAAACTGTAACTCTTCTGCACCCTCTGCCACGGCAGGCATTTCCCACACTTTCTTCACGCTGGCGATTTTTAAATTGAGATCTGCCGCCAATGGGGAAATAGTGTTTGATGTGCTCATGTGCACACCGCGTGGCAAGCCAAGAGTTTTAGCAGTTTTGTCTTCAGTGAGTTGTCCGAGGTCAGAATCGAATGCAAAATCGAGCTTCATGTCTGACGAGTCTTCCGTCTTTTGTGATGTATCGAACGACATCTGAATGCCTAATGCGGCATCTCCGTCTGCGGTCGGTCGGGTGTTATCACCGATCAGCTCTTGAATTGATCTAGGTCGCGGTCTGACGTCCCCATTGAAGGGCAGAGGTCGAGCGTCTATCTCCACGGGTATTTCTTCACCTTGCGGTTTGGCAGTGTTAGCGCTAGGTTGATATTTTTGTTTTAAGGCCTCTGCAGGTGGGGCAGTCTTATAGTTAGTATTCTCAAATATTATAGTTTCTACGGGAGGCGTGGTCCCATCTAATACACCAGTTTTTTCAGAAGTGAGGGCACAAGTCGGTGCCGGTTTGACCTCTGGTAAAATTTCTGCAGGAGTGCTACGTTGACTCGACTGCGCCGATTTAGTTTCTACAGGTTCGGTGGGTTCTTCCACATTGCCCCGCAAAGTTTGCGCTATGGGCTTGTCCCAAGCGTTCACCGGCGGCGGAGGAGGCGCTGCTCCTGTATCGGGTCCGAATCCAGATACAATACTCATTTGCTTCTGTCTCTGCTTCACAAATCGAGGGGCTAAATTGTTCTGGCGAGACCGATCATATTGCGATCCAGGTTTAGCGGAAGTTGGCGCTGAACTACGAGAATTGGATTTATCATTGGGGTTGCGAGAGGACGACCCATTTCGACCACCCCCTTGATTCGAATGAGATCTGGGCTGTTTCGGCGCTTGTTGGTTCTCATCTTTCGACTGTGAACCTCTTGTATCTTTAGAATTCTTCTTGTTCCTTACTTCCTGGAAACCGTCATCCACAACCTCTTCGTCGTTCTTGACATTAGATGATAACTTCAGATCAGTCATAGCCTCTGTAATATCAGTACTTTTGTTATCACCTGGTGTATCTTTTTTATTACCTTGCGAGTTGCGAATATTGTTTTGACGGTTTCCAGGATTCTGGTTGCGACCCTGATTTTTCTGAGGTTGCCCTGGTTGCCTTGCACCAATAGATCGACGGCGGCCTCCGTTGCCACCGCCTTCGGAATGTTCTGACGTAGTTTCCCAATTCTCGTCCTCACCGCTAGGAGGTCCGGCTCCTTTAGGTCGACGATCACGCCCTCTGCCGGTAGATGAACCGGTGCGTGGTTTGTTATTTCCTTTACTTTTATCGTCCACCTGGAGATGGTCTTTGTTACCTTCGTCGTCCTTTGCTCTATTAGTCTGGCTAAACGGACTCTTAGTATTAGGTGGGCCATAACCTGTGACCCTCTTCGCCGGAGCGGGGGGCCGCGTGGTGCCCTGGAAACCTCCCCGACCTCGTCGCGAGGGCTGGCCTCGAGGCGCGAAAGGCTCTCTGTTCTCCATGCCATCGGATATAGTCTGCCCTTTATCCATCTGTGCGGAACGATTCGCGTCCTCTGGACCCTTCTTAGGGCCCCGAGGGCTTCGCGGGGCTTTGCGCCGCTCTTTTCGCTCTGTATTCGGAGCTCCGTCGGTGGAGCCATCAGATTCACTAGCTCTGTTATTGGACCGAGAGCTACGATGGGCACGGCGTCCACGAGATTCTCTAGGTCCCCAACCCCTATTATAAACGGCATACCCTCCGGCGCTGCTGTATCCCCTGCCTTTCTTTTCAGATCCGGATCCACTTGACTTCCTCTCTACAGGCTCTTTTAGATTTATTTTGTTGAGCTGTTCATTGCTAAATCTTTCATTTCTTTTATCATCACCAGATCGTTTTTGTGAGTCTACGCCGTGAAGAGATTCTACTGATATTGTTTCATTAATTTTTATTCCTACTAAACCAGCTGGATCAGTACTACACTTAGAAGCTATAGATTCGGATTCAGAAAGTTCCTTTTCAGATTTTTGTGAAGAAAACATGGGCTTATTTACAGCCAAAGCTACGTCAGAAGGTTGCTTCTGAATCAGTGGTGGAACCACATGTTCGTTTGCATTAGAAGGCTTAGGAAGAGATTGATTGATAGGTTTAGAAATAGATTGATTTTCAGAGAAAGAAGGTTGAGTTTGGCCGGTCGGTGGAATAACTTGCGACTGGTTATTGCCATAGGTATTAACATGAGATGCCTGTGCGTTATGAGCAAAGTTTTGTCCACTAGGCGGCTGATTATTATATTTATGCGGAGGTTGGTTTTGTTTTAAGGTTGCTGGCGCACTGATTGGTTGTGGTGTGGTTTGTTGATGTGGGGGCTGTGGCAATATTGCAGGTTGTTGTGGTTGCAAAATAACCTTGTTTTCGCTTTCAAATTCCGGCTTCACAATAGCCTCCTTAAAACTTTGTTGACTATCATTTACAGATGGAATTTTGTCTACAGAACTCTGGAGAACTGTGTAGTTAGACTCCTCTTGAGATGCTTCAGCCCAGGAAGTTTTGCTAAAGTCCCTTTCTGATGAATCACGCTGAGATAAATTCGAGGGTGGAGTGCTACGTCTTTCTGACGTCTGTGCTTGTGACGAAGAATCTGAAGACCCAAACGACTCCGTTAGCCCAATGCTCTTGCGCTCGAATACTTCCGATAACTTGTCAGCAGCTGTTCTACTGCTATTCTCAATATTGCTGCCAGAATCTACAGATTTTCTGTCCGATTCACTTCGCTTTTCTTTGTAATCATAGTCTTTATAAGAATCTTTAGAATTGGACCTATCCAATTCTCTTCCAGACCTGTCATAATCTTGCATTTCAGATCGCCATTGCGGTCCGGGTGCGGGTCCGGGTCCATCTTTGTTACTTCGGAATTCATCTTCACGATCCGAGTAGTCCCTGAAAAAATATAATTACAGCTAGAATATGAAAGAAATTTTTGAATTTGTAAAATAACTAATTTGGGAAAATATGTTTACCTGGAATAAGAGCGGCGTCCATTGTGTGGCGCATGTCGGGGAGCATTGTACGCCGGCGGCTCCTGGCGGCGAGGGGCCGCCTTGGACGGGAACGCCCAACCCTTGTGCTGGTCCTCCTGCTGTCTGTTTTGCTGCTGCTTCAGGAATCGTGGAGGAATATTAGCTTGGAAGGTCTTCGAGAAAGCCGGGTTATTTTGGTCGCGTTCGCGCCCATAGTCTCGGTCTCTGTCCCTGAAGTCACGATCCCTGTCGCGATCATTACCCCCTCTTTCCACGCGATCATTACCGCCTCTATCCATGCGGTCATTACCTCCTCTATCCATACGATCACGGTCACGATCGCGATCTCTATCGCCGCCCCTTTCCCTTTCGAATCTATCACGGTCCTGACGATCGCCACGATCTCTATTATCATTACGGTCTCTATCGCGATTATCCATTCTATCCTTATCGCTTTCCGGACGGTCCCTGTTATCCATGTGACCCCTGTCTCTATTTTCTATCCTATCACGGTCACGATCGCGTTCCCTGTCCCTACCGTCACGATCGCGGTCCCTGTTATCGAACCGATCCCTGTTATCGATACGGTCTCGCTCCCTGTTGTCTGAACGATCTTTGTCCCGAACATCCCTCGTATCACGAACATCATTTCGTCCCTTGTCACGAGTATCTATGCGTTCCCTGTCCCGATTGTCGGTGCGTTCCCTGTCTCGATTGTCCGTACGCTCTCTGTCCCTATTGTCAGTGCGCTCTCTATCACGGTTGTCTGTGCGTTCCCTGTCTCTATTATCCCCTCTTTCCTTATCCCTTACATCGGGTTCCCTATCTCTATTATCATTGCGATCTCTATCGCCTCTTTCATTTCTATCACGCGAGTCTTTTTGTGGCTGCTGATGCGAAGAGTCTCGCATCTGCCGCCTCTGTTCTTCTTCCTTCCTCTGCCTCGCGCGGGCGACTGCTTGAGCGACCTCATTATTCTGTTTTTGTCTACGCTCGGCCCAAAGTTGGTCTTCATCACCCGGCTCCAAGCCCTTAGAGTCCACTCGCTCCGTTTCAATACTGGCCCGGTTATTATGTTTACTATTCGATTTATTGGGGGCAGATGACTCTCCATCGGAGAAATCCAGCTTTTGACTGTAAAAGAAACAAGAATATGTTTATAAAGAGTATATTTTCTGTGGTGTTATTTGATTTTACTTTGAGTATACGTAGGCTGGCGCTCCTAGTAATAACTCAGCGAAAATAATTTTATAACATATTTGCTCGTAAAGGGTCTCTTATTTCACCAATTTCAATATCGTATTGTATCTCATTACGCACTTGTGCGTTATTGTAATGTAAACCGCACGGTTTATCAAGATGCCCCGTCTAAAAAAAAGAACGGTACTTTTTTAAATCTTAGCAAAAAGTTTTTATGTCAGAAAAGAGGTCAACATTTTATGAATAAAATTAACTTTGGGAGATAAAATATGATGAATAAACATTTAATTCTTTAATTTAATTAATTTTGACAATAAATTACAATCATTTATCTGTAACAAAAACACAAAAATATTAATTTACTTTAATAGTAACTGGCTTTCTTTATTATGCCTTTGCCTGAAAAAAGCGCTGATGCGCGCGCATCGCTAAATTGTGAACAAGTAAAAAAATTTATAACTCCTCTATCAAGTGATTAACAATGTATCCGAGTTTTATTTATTTCCTGGCAAATATGTTATACAACGTCGTATGACATAAGTGCGCGTTGATAATTACCTCTGCTTTCTTGTAGCAATATCGCCTCGGCTGTAATTTTCAACTTACCGCACTTATATCATAATGTAACTACAGTGAGGCCGAGCTACTTAAATTTCAGGAGTTCGATCATTCGCGTAGAACTAAGCTCGGAACATTTTAAATACTCTTTTACAAAAATACCTCATAACTATCATATCATATCATGTCACATGTCTCATATTTGGACCTCACGACCGCTTTCCATCAGGTGGAGTGAGGTCATATTGATGGGCAATATTAAAAAAAAAATACACTGATGCAGAAAAAATGGGAATAATAATAAGTCACAAGGGCGAGGACAAAGGCCGAGCCCAGTGTGGCTATATTACTGGACAAAAGTCTACTGAGTAGACGGTTGTCTAGGAATTCGTTTTATTATTGTTATTTGTATTCACAATGTTAACACAGAAATATAACTAATCACTAATAAGACACTTTTAAAATTGATGGGGCTGGTTTATTGGAATGTTCAAAAAATCATAATAAAGAAGAAGAAGAAGGGAGGCGCGAGCGTAGGTACAGAGGCGTTCACATCAACCTTTACAAAAACATTGCAAAATGGTTCTTATGTCAGCAGCATAAGGTGCCCTATGTAAAGGTTAACGCCTCTGTACCAGATGAACGAGCCTACTGCATAAGCAACAAAGAGGCAAACTCACTCGTAATCAATATCGTCATGCTGCGCCCAGCCCGCGTCGCGTATATCGTCCAGCGAGGAGATCTGGTCGGGGCGCAGGATGGGGCGCGCGGCGTGCAGCTCCGCGGCGCGCGCGGGCGCGGCGGCGGGCGCGGGCGGGCGGGGGGGCGCGCGCGCGCCGCGGGGCTCGCGCAGCGCCAGCGTGCCCAGGCCCAGCCCGCTGCCGACGCTACCTTTCATCAGCTATTTAAACGATAATGCTCTGTAAGGTATGGTATGGCGCTCATGGGTTTTGAATTGGAATTGTATAGAAAAAATATGATGCATAATTGTGTGAATGCAGCAGAAATCCGACATGCTGTGGTCAAAATCTAGCTTAGGTTAAGTTAGAACTGTGACCAAAACGAGCTAGCCGAGCGAGTGAAGCGAGCGTGCCGCGGTAGCGGCCGGCGAAGCGCCAGAAAGCTTTTATGCTTTGTAAATACAAAATTTTTCTGTATATTTAACATTATTTCCTTTCTAAACCATAACAATTAGTTCATAATTGATTATAATATTATTGCACCAAGTGTTAATGTTGAGGTAGACATCAAATCATTTGGAATTTGAAAAAACAACAATTGAAAAGCAGAATTTCACCAATACGTTTTCGATAAAATGAAAATATGGAAAACAAAAAAGTGCTCAACGATTTCGAACATCTGAAATTCGTACTAAAACAATTCAAATTGAAGATAGGTAACCAAAGTGAGCATTTTAGAACCAAAAGCGGTCCCGCTGCGATAGTGGCCAAAGATTGTTATACGGCCCCAGATTTCAGTTGTAGGCAGGTCAACAAACAGATGAGTTTTCATGACTCATCTGTATGTCTACCACGAGTTGCCATTTTAAATTTACGTAATCGTTCGCGTAAAAAAAAAGCATTGGGATTTAATATTGTCATGTCATGTCAAATCCCAATACAAATTTTTACGCCAACGATAACGTAAATTAAAAGTTGCAACTCGTGGTAGACATACTGTCAAAAAGTAAACATTCTGTTCATTTGGCTTTATTGGACATATTTTTACGATTTACTAAGCAGATTTTATTACCAATTCTGTAAAAGGGAAAAACTGATGTGAACTGAGGTTTTAGGCTCTAACTGAGGCTAGAGCTAATTTAGTAGTAGCAACTTACATAGCAGTTACTACAAATAAACAAACATGTTTGTTTATCAAGATCATTTGTATTTGGAATTATTGCCATTTGAAGGCAAATTCTGCATTGTCTAGTACTTATATATCTTATTCTGTGTAGATTCATTGTGTTAGACCAGCCTGTTGAAGATGGGGTAGCCTTTGACGCCGACGGTCGTTGGTTCGATCCCCACCCAGGACAAACATTTGTATGATAAGCAATAGTTTGTTCAGTGTCTGGGTGTTGTTATCTATTTGCATTATTAAAATACGTTTAGCGGTCTTCGACATCTAGGATCAGCTCTGGGGTCAGACGATTTTGCTGTAAGTTTTTCAGATATTATATGTTTAAGAGTAATGCACTCACGAAGGGCGGCAGGATGGCTCGGAAGGCGGGTATCTGCTGCGCCGGCGCGGCGGCCGGCGGCGCGGGCGCGGCGTCTGCGCGCGCGCCGGCCGTGCCACCGCACGTCCAGCTGCCTTCCGCTGGGGGACCAGAGGGGACTATTAGACAAATACTTACTACATTTTTTTTTCTCTTAAATATGTAAGTGTTGCAATGTGTACATTTATAACGTTTTTTTTGTATTTTATTATAGTTTGCATCTGTTGTAGTTTTAAAAGTAGTTTACTTAATTTAATCTCGTGCACAGTCTTTAATTTATCTGTTTGATCGTGTGGTTGACTGGTTATGAATGTCTTTTGCCATTAAGTCCGCCTATCGTACATTTTGATTTTGTGCAATGAAGAATTAATAAATAAAATTCACTTATTTATTTATTCAGATCCACCCTTTCACTCTCGAGTGAGTAGTAATCTGAGCCTGGCAAATGAGCCAGCATGATAATAGTACATTATTGCAAAGGCAGCGAAATAGGCAATTGCAGGTCGAGTATGAGTTTGAAGGCCGAGCCGCAGGCGAGGACTTCAATGATACGAGACAGGCAATTGCCATTTCGGCCCAGGCATATATAGTGCTTTTCTTAAAAAAATGCAAGGAAATAAAAAGGGCCTTTTACATAATAAATTTAATTAATATTATTAACAAAATAACAACTCCGCTTTACCGCCAATTTGTTTTTTTTTATTTTACAATTTGTGCCGAAAGGTAAACGCATCTGTGGCTATACAGCCACGAGAACGCAATGTGTACGATAGATGAAAGAGTTCTAAATTCAAACAGCACACCGTTTCATACAACATTGCCGGCGCGCTCTCCGTTCGAAATTCAAAGAACGCGCCGGGAAGTGATTTTGGGTTTTCAGTCTACGTAAATATGATACTTCGCGTGTTCTTTATTCAAAAGTAATGACAATATTTCCGAGCATGTTTAAGAAAATGTACTTGTTTAGCCTACACATCCTTGCCACCGGCGAGTTTGTTCCAAAGGCTGTTTCACAATGAAGGGAATATGACAGAACTAACAGGTGCCGAAAATGCAAACCTCTGCAGCAGTGCTAGACAGTTACATAAAACCTTGGGTACATCCAACATTATTAGAAGCTATAAGATTACCACTGCTCAACATTGGCCTCATACATTTCCAAAGAAACCAGATCCAGCTGCAACTACTGGAACCAGCTGAAATAATCTACCTATCCAGATGGTCAATATAATAATTTTTTTATTGTCAAATAATTATGCAAGTAGTACTGATGCTTAAAAATACTTACTTTGTGGTCTTAGTTGTGGCTGTGGTACAGAATGTTCTGAAGTGCGATGTGAAGGTTGAGCTGAAGCCTCCAGTGAAGGAAACTCTGTGCGGAAGTGCGGGGACAGAGGCGGCGGCAGCGCGACCCATCCGCCGGGGCCCGTGCCCGCAGCAACACTGCTGTTCGATGGCGTAGTCTGAAAAGAAATAAAATATTACATTACTGATTAACTGATAACCTCATTAGCAGTGATTAGTAGGTTGACCCCCTTATTCACAAAAACAAAATCCATCTATTTAAAGAACACTGTATTCACTTTCGTAATGTAGCCTTACGGCACTGTTTAAGTTTTATGCATTGGGAAATGAGACGTGAAGGCTTCCAAGTATATTTCAGCATCAGTACAAGTGAAGTCACATTTTTTTGTATTTGGACTGGTTGATTGTAGTTCCTTTATTGTTTCTGGCTTTTCTATTTATCAACATTAGTAATGGGAAACAAAACGCAAAGCTAATTGTAGATAGCGCCACCAGCGACCCGACCCTTCGAGTGTTCTGAAATATATATTTTTTCAGTTTTCCTTATTACAAGACCCCCAAACTAGCTTATTTTATTGTTCATTACTGGAATGATTATAAAATTCAAATAAAAAATATATCTTTAAGGTTTTACTGAGCTTGAAGTTTGATTTCAAACTTCCTTGCGGAGGCTTCTGAACTAAATATACCTATATTTTTACTGTAACTAATAGTTTAGTATAATACATACATGACGTTTCGATATGCATGTTATAATTCGTTCCCAGACTTCCAATATGTCAGTTTTCAGCCTACAAAACCCCTCAAGCCACAGCCATTTGTATAGTGATAATAGCGTATACAATATTTATTTTACAATAAATATAAGGCGCATTTAGAGTACTTGTGCTTTATTGCCACCATAAGTCACCGGATTTAAAGTATTCAGAAAATAACCTCAATGAGTAAGAAGCTTTCCAATTTTTCCTTCTGGGAGACAATTTTCTCAGCTAAGTATCATCTAGAAATATGTACATGATTCCCTTTGTTTTTACAACCAAAAGCAGCACATTGAGGCACAATGATTTTTGAAGTGCCCGTGGCTAAGTGACGGCAGCGGATCGGCAACGATCCGATGTTAAGCAACGCCAGACAGGTCGGGTTATGGATGGGTGACCATCCCGACCGAAATTAAGTGATGCGTTTTTCGGGCATCTCCGTGCTTCGGAAGGCACGTTAAACAGTTGGTCCCGGCTGACGTCGCAAGATATCAGTCGTGAAGCCTAGTCAGAGGCTTAAAAAGGCGGCTTGATAACATCTGACGGTAAGGTTTATCACTGGCCTTACATTCACCTCTCCAACAATCCGCACTGAGCCCGCGTGTTGGAGTATGGCTTGTACCACCTCATAGTTGAGGTGAGGCCTGTGCCCAGCAGTGGGACGTATATGGCTGTATTTGTTGTTGTTGTTGATTTTTGAAAACTTACACTATGTTATTTTTGTATGGCATTTGACAGATAATTTAGGTTCGGTCGCTTAGAACGCCCTCTATCGTGATCAAAGAGCAGTATTGTTCCCCATTCGCATAGCACTAGCACCATAGAAATGCCCCCGCTAATCAAGCTCGGCTGAATTTGGGTCCTGGTTAGGACTGTCCTATACATAAATTTTACTGTATTCTGGTTAAGATTTATGTAGCACATTATGAAATCTTTTACTTACCACAGTTTGAGAAGCGCATGTTGCTGGTGTAGTTACAGTTGTAGTAGCAGCAGAAATAGAGCTGAAATGTTGACAAGTGATGTTTTATAGAATTAAGTTAAATAAAACTAGTGATCAGAGTAAAACAAGATTATTTAGGCAAACAATACATTTACTAAGTACTCTATGCTTTTGATGACTCTCATTTGCTTCTCTTAAATTGTTATTCAGAGGCTTGTAAAACAATGTTGCCATTTTCATTCCATATTATAAACCAAGTTGTGAATTCTTCTGAATCACAGGAGGGATTGGTTGTTTAATCATCATTTCTAAAATTATTAAAAAAAATACAAAGAAATCCATAGAAGTAGAAGTAGAGTTATAAAAGTTCTTACTTAGTGTTTGGATCTTGACCAGTTTCAGTTTTCAAAGAAGGCAAATTCGCTGGTGGGCGTCTAGCTGAAGGTACTTTTCCAAGGCTTTGCATTCCATGTTTGCGGCTTAGTTGAGATTTTACAGAGGACGGTTCAGAGTTTTCGTTCTATAAAAAATAATGCTTTAATTATTACCGTTGTGTTGGGATTCTAATTTTAGAAACTACATAAAAAATCATCACATTAGAAAATAATTTGTTACACAATGTAAATACCTTGTCTTGATAAGAATTTCAAAATAATTAGCAGGAATCCTTGAAGTATTTTAAACAATTTAATTGCCATAAAAATAACCATTGACAAGCAAATGTTCATAAATGGAGTTGTTTAAATTTTTTGCAGTTATTTTTTTATTTTTTTTAATTCCATATTGCAATTGGTAATCAAAACCTATTATCAGATCTTTTGTGTGCGGGGTATCTAGTGTGGCTTATTCCTCCAGCAAGGATCTGCCACTCATGTTTAGACTGTCTGTTTAGCTTGCCAAATTGTTGTTTATTTGTTAGTTTGCTATTTTGCAAATTCCCAGATGTGGAATCTTTTAAGCCTTTTAGCTTCTGGGGATGTGTGCAGAGAGGCAGCTAGGGGGTTTGAATGAGCGGCGATTCGTGTCCTGTACCTCCCGCTCTGTGCTCCACTGCATTGCAGTTTTTAAAATATATTTGATAAAGTTTGAGTCCGAACAAATATTGTGTAAAAATATTGGTCATTGACTGTCTGGCAATGATAATGCTTAATTTAATGTGATAAAAACAATCACAAAAACAAATGCAAAAATTGAAACATTCATGATAAGAATTCCTGAAGAATTACTGCTTCATGTAACATAATATAACAATAGCAACTTGCTGCCTTCTCAGACCACTTCTATAGGACCTAATGAAACTGAATAGGATCAACTAGCTCAGCTTTAGCACACTAAACTAGCAAACTTCAGACAAAGAAAATAACAATTGAATCCTGCTTCCTTCATAGTTAAGGATGCAAGGCCACATTAAAGCTATGTTGAGGAACTAACATGAAGGTCAGTCCATTTAACTGTAACAGTAATATTGAATGGTTCATTTTATAATTCTGCTCTAATGCAAACAGAATTCTTGCTCTAAATGCTTTACCTTTTGTTTGGTTAACTAAGAAAGGAAGGCAGTTATTACATTACACAGTCTAGTAATTGCATAGAATCTCACAAGAATGTCAATCAATAAATATATAAAAATAAATTTGTGGGCGTGTACACACCTGAAAATTGTACTTACTGTTTTCAAAATTGTAAAAAAAGATAAATTACTTACTCTGTTGGCGCAGTACAAGCTATTGATATCCAACTTTTGGTACTTTTGCTTGCCGGACGTCGGCTTCGTCTGCGCCGTAGTGCCTCCGCCGCCCGGCGTAGAGAGTGCAGACATGCTGCGATGTACACACCATCAGGAGGTCACCCTCGCACTAACCACCAACTGCAATGCAACCAGGACGATTCACTCAAAAAACTGGTATTCACGTATAATGATTGACTCACTACAGCTATGAGAATAAGCTTCACTATTACTGATTTCAACGACTATGAACCAAAAAGAAGTTACAATTCACTGAATCACAAATCACTTTCACACAGCACAGGGACAAATTGGAGCCCTGCCCTCCGGAGTTTATTGACGTGTTACATCCGTACGCTGGATCGATGACTTCTGTTTTACATTCACTTGTACCTAGTTCTTTGTTAATCTCCTTTATGAGCACCTTTGATTTTGCACAAAATAATGGTACAGCTAGATAGAAGTAGAAGAACGGTAAATAACAAACTAAATTTTGAAGATAGATAGACAACAAAAGCAAAATAAATATCTACCTTGGTCCGTTATACTTGGTAATACTTTATTTAAATTATCTTAGCCCAAATGCTAATGTCCTAACGAAGATTACTTTAGATTTTACTATATTCTACGCTACCAAAAACTTATATCACTTTATTTTAAGATGGCGTCTCCAAAAGACGATCTCCTTCCTTTTCTAAATCAATAGCGTGACGTCACAAAGAGCAAAGACGATTGCAGCACCCTCTAGCGTGAAAAATATGACTAAATTCATAGACATTTTGTATATTTTTTTTTGGTTTCACAGCTTCAAACAAATGGTTTTTAGCCATAAATCAATAAAAACCCACAAATTCTTGTAAAATTCTGTAATGCAATTCAGTACACATACATAGCTCCGAATAAAATGTATTTCTTTGTTCTTTCTTTTCTTATCTTATTCAATATTTCAAATTGTTTAAATTAAAGGCTACCAGCCCCCCGATTCAGAACGAAGTTATCGACCGATTCGGTAAATTTGTTTGAATTATAGTAAATGATCCGCTTGAAGGTAGCAATCAATATTTTTATATGTGAAAGCCAAAGGCCTTATGTTTTCACAAACTAAATTACATAATAACTACCCTACTTAAAAAAATAATTAAAAATAAAAGTAAATAACCGAATCTTTCGATAACTTTGTTCTGAATCGGGGGGCAGGTTACAGGTTGCTAGAATAAAGGAGCGGTTATTTCATAAATAACATCGATTGCAATCAGACAACGACCGACTCAAGACTTCACGATCAAGACTTGATTTTAATTTTAAATGGGCGCCTGTTGCTGGCACGGCAACGTAAAATGGTTTAGTCCTAGCTATTTTCAGCTGAAATCTACGTAAAATGGTTTAGGCCTAGCTATTTTTCATTTATTTGTTTAGGTTATAGGATTGAAAACTAAATCTTTATTCGGTTTTGAATGTGAATAACATCACATGATTTGTGATTGTTTTAATTTAGTTTGATTGGCTAGAATAGAACCATACCCAAGTTTTACCAACCACTTTTTTAAACTTAAACGTTCCCGATTCTCTAGGGCTATGTTTATAGGGTTTAATAACTTAGTTGAAGGCCTGTTCAGACCTAAGCGATATTCGCTACCATCTACGGCAGAAAAAACCCAGTGGGTATGCGGTAATATTACTGTTCACACCAAAGAAGATCTCGCTATCCTTGTGGGTGTAATACCACGCAGTATTCGCGTTTCGCTCAGAAAGGTAAGAAGATTTCGCCAGTAAGTAATTTGTTGCCAAAGAATATACACGCCAGTCACGTTGTAGAGTAGGTATCTGACTTTATTGATGGATAGCGAGAAACTTTCATTAGCCTTAATTGACTTACCAGTTAGGCCACGTCAACTGGCGAATACCTGAGCGAAATCCAACACGGTATGTTACTCTACTCACAGTGGCAGCGAATACCACTCAGATCCAAATACCCTGGCGGAATTTACCTCTACCCACAGCGGCAGCGAATACCGCTTAGGTTTGAATAGGCCTTGATAAAAAAACTGTTGTTTACCTCGTATGAAATAATATCATTGAACTATCAATGAAAATTTAATCTTCAGTTAAAAAATAAATAAAAGAAAAGAAGGAAATTAACCAAATGAGTTAAAAGTTGATTCATCTTATCATTGATGGTGAATCGTTCGTTTGGGTGTGTCGATGAACATCAGGCCTGCCTTCAATGATTTTTGTCGTAGAGATGGCAATAACGGTCCTACTCTTTCCACTCGCATGCGCACGCAGGCGCTTTTCATCATATTGATGAACGAAAAATCAGTAGGGAAGTTCTGCGGAGAAGCTCATAAAACGAGGAGTGCCTGAGAAAACCGGCAGCCATGTCGGGGAACATGGGAATGGAGCAGTTGATTCCAATAGTGAATAAACTGCAAGATGCCTTCACCCAGTTGGGTGTGCACATGCAGTTGGACTTACCCCAAATAGCTGTCGTAGGTGGACAGTCCGCTGGTAAAAGTTCTGTGTTAGAAAATTTCGTGGGCAGGTATGTTCATTACAAGTCCCGTAGATTAATTTATGTTTTAGTTTAGTTAAGTAGCATAAAGATAATGTTGAAGGATTTTCTTTTCAATTAAAGAAGGTTTTTTATGGGTTACACAACTGTAACCAAAGGCAATGTTAAATAATATTCGCAAAATTTTATGAAACGCTATAAATATTATAGCACGATAAATCCATATTATGTTAAATTAAGCTATATCGAGTTCAATTTAACTCGTATAGTTAAGTGGATGTGTTAAGTAAGACACAAATTATTCATATCCCCTAACTTAAAACAAAATCCATATGGGAACAAAAAAAAACTAATACGTATTAAACAATTATCTGGTTTTATATTACGTTTAAAAATACTTTTTTACCATTTTTATACATTGGCCTAGATTTAGTGCGCATGTCAAAGTTTATTGATTTGTTTTATGTAAGGATGTATGTCTTAGCGATTTTGATTGTTCGAACCCACATTCATGAATTATTTTAATAAACAGGTATTTTAGTAGGTATGGAATATAAGCGTGAAAAGAGGTATAATTATTAACTAAAATAAATGGTACAAAAAAAAGTACAACGAGAACGAACGAACAAAACAGCGTATAAACTTTCAAAACAGAGCGTATGTTCTCTTGCGCCAGAATATTTTCATACTACGCTACGATGCAAAGTTTTGACAGCGGCCAGTAGAATAGAATCGGAACGCGACGTAACCACCCACCACCATATTGAAAAATAAATTAGTTGATCGATGATGAATTGATGATGAGGAAGTGTTAGTAGTGAATTGAGTGAAATTAATGTATCTTAGTGAAAATGGCAGGGAATTTTGGAATGCAGCAGTTGATCCCTATTGTAAACAAATTGCAAGATGCATTTGTGCAAATGGGCGTGCACATGTCTTTGGATCTTCCACAAATTGCAGTTGTGGGTGGTCAGTCCGCTGGAAAGAGTTCGGTATTAGAAAATTTTGTAGGCAGGTGAGTCATAAAATAAATGCCAGCTTATTTAGACCGCAGGTAAATTATCAATGTTATCTAAATTAAATTTTAGGTGATACCAATATCTTCAAACAAAGAATGCAATGAAAAGTATAGGATAAGTTTATTACTTTCTTGGTGCTATTGAAACCTTTATTTTGATAGTGATCTGTGAATAGTGTAGGAAGCTCTCCACGCAGTGTGTTGCATATCTACCTACTTTTACATAATGTGTATTATTTTCAAAGTTCTTTTGCTTGGTTTACCTAAAGTCTTTGTTTGGACTTACTTTTATTTGTTTTTTATCAGGGGATAAATTCCTTAGAACGAGTCAAGTTTGAACAATCTCTACTTGGCTGCTATTTTTTTTATATAATTTATTAAAATATCAACACACAACAACAACTCAGGGAAATCTTAATGCTTCCCGGATTATGTTAGAGCTAGCAAAAGCAAATTGAGTAAATATGTAATGACTGGGTTGTTGGTTTACTTTTGGATTATTTTTAGATTAATGCTTAGAGAATAGTTTGTCAGTATGTGGTATCTAAAACTTATCATTGAGCTGATGCATGAAGTGACCTGAATTGGTTGTTATCATTTTATTGTTATCTAAGTATAGGAACAGGCATTTATCAGTTTTTTCAGTAAAACATAAAATACTTCCTTTTCAGAAAAGCAGAGTAACTTTTATTGTGTGCTCTATCACAATATATCACTTAAAATCCACTACATTTCAAATTAGAGTTCATGTTAGTATTACTCTTAGTGTAAACATTTTTAGAATAGAATGCAAACTCATTTTGCCACAGTATACATTTTGTGGTTGCATTCTGGTCCGCACTATGCTCACTGTGTATAAGACTTCTGTTCAGTTCTATTAGGCCTGGTTCGACTTGCCAGGTGTTCCTAAAACATTTGTGTAATATAATGAGTGTCACAAACATGATATTGTTATCGTTATCAGATTATTACCTACTTATATATTTTTAACTAGTTATTTTTGTCGCTTACAGAGTTGAATGATAAATTATTCAAGTCACTTGTTTTCCAGAGCTGCTTTCTATTTTTTAATACATTACTTAAAAATACTTTCACAACTGAGAACAGTATTTATAAGTACTTATCAAAGTGTTACATTTGAGATATAAGCACTTGTGTTCATCAGTTCTAATGTTTCTGTTCTGTAAAGTAACTCATATAATTATGAAGAAGTATTGTGGTGTGATATTGGTCTGTGATTGAACTTTGAAGGCTTTGAATTCAAGATACATCAGTATTTCTCAGCTATAGCAAACAGTGTCTTTTGATCTAGAATCTAGGTGGTGGATAATAGGAAAAAATATCAAATCTTGATTATAATATAGATAATTATGTATTTGTTCATTTGTGGGCATGTTACGTTAATCTTGGGTCATAATCATTGTCTACAGCACTGTCAGATCTCTTTTACTGTATTAAATATTGAGCGCTTGAACTAGACTCTAGTTACTAAAGGTTAGTTAGTGTTGTCCTAAGATAACAATTCTATTATTGGTATAGTGAGGATATAGGTATTGGTCCAATAATTTAAGGGTATTCTTATTGAGTAAATAGGTATAACAGAGATTATTTACTTTTGTTAATTAGCATTTTGTAATGGTATATTTTTATTTAATGATGAAAACAAAGTTTATTTATTTATTTATCTATTCACATTTGCTTAGTAGGTGTATTATATTATACAGGTGGTAGATATAACGATACAAAAAACTTAGAACCTAGGTACAGGACTTGTACCCTCAAACTTTCACCAACCAGGCACCTGCTCTTCAAACTATGCCATTCAGTGAGACCCAGGTTGAAAATGCGTTTACGGCAGCGGGGGAGTGTGGGACTTCGCCGCCGGAGAAGCCGGCGGAATACCACTAAAAACAACCCGGGTACACCTCACTGCTTTGAAACGGGACGACATGGATCAAAATATATAAACCAGCTTACGTGCCGGGCCTCCTCACGGGGGCGTCTCGGTATTCTGGGACACCCCGGTGCTGCTTTTAGGGAGCAGGAGGAGGGGCGAACCGCCTTCTTCTTGCCCCCCGCCGTCTGCATCGGAGAGGGTCTGCCTGAGGATCGTCCTCACGGGCCCTCTCCGTGGTCTCCTTCTGCGTCATCAAGATCCATGCCTCCTCGCTCCCGAGCATGGCCTGTACTAAGGCCGTGAGCGATAGGTATCGGCTTACAATTGCCGTCAAAGTGCGACGCTGACCCGATCACGCTGGGCACACTGCCAGTGTGTGCTGGGCAGTGTCCACATCAGCGCCGCACTCGTGACATCTCGGAGTGGGCTCTCTCCGGGCAATTTTGTGCAGGTACTTTCTGAAACAGCCATGTCCTTAAAGCACCTGCACCAGTCGGTTACCCTAGCAGACCTGGCAAATTCTTTTAGTATAGTTTTTTCTAATATTTCTATCTAAGTATGATTAATATAACTATATAAGTAATTTGTTATTTATCAATGATTTTCTTTACAGAGACTTCCTACCTCGAGGCTCTGGGATCGTCACCCGCCGTCCTTTGATTTTACAGCTCATTAATGCAAATGCTGGTTTGTATTTTTATTTATTTAATGCATTTATTATTTAAACAATATAAACAATTGTAAAAACCAGATTGTTAATGTAGCAATAATTATACTTCAATTATTGAACTATTGTCATGAGGTGTTGTGTATTCTCATTTCTGTATGTGCTTCTGATTCATGCAAATGGTTCACCATTA
This sequence comes from Udea olivalis, assembly GCA_947369235.1. NCBI lineage: Eukaryota > Metazoa > Arthropoda > Insecta > Lepidoptera > Crambidae > Udea > Udea olivalis. Next base: position 7,598,481 of record OX376342.1, read on the forward strand.
ACCTTCATCAGCTCACTGAATGTCAAAACGACTAATTATCCCGTCGTTATTGTAACTAATTGTGTGCACCAAGTGGCCAAAATTTTAAAATATACATGGTAATTGTTCTAACAATTATTTGCACAAAATTGAAAAGGTCAGAAGAAGTTGCGGTAGTAGCAACCTGAAACCGTTTGTTATTCTTTGCTATTTTACGAGATATTTTTTACGGTCACGAATTCACAGGTCACTACCCTTCCGCTATGAACTGCTAACGTTTTTTTGTGCGTCGATATCTAGCAACTCATCTAATAGTTTTACATTTGAGTTCCTTTGTTAAATGTTTAAAGTAAAAAAAATGCACCAATTCAAAGACAAAACGGCCCGTATTCAATCGTGGTCCGTTTTCAGTGGAGATTTCCCACATTCAGTTCATACAAAAAATAATAACGTCACTCAGATGTTTGCTACTGTAATAGAAGAAGTCTTTACAGATTACGGCTGAACAACATTAACCAATACGGGCCTTAGGGTGCGTTTCCACCAGAGATGTGCGAGGATGCGTTGCGAGGAATGTGTGTGTTAAGAACCAATATGATTGTTTCATTCACCTAGCTTCGCGATTCTATTAGTTCTTAACAAACGCATTCCTCGCAACGCATCCTCGCACAGCTCTGTTGGAAACGTAGCCTTAGTCTAAACTAAAACTCGTATTTTAAATGGGCTTTGACCTCAACAGACCTTTCAAATCATAAGTCATTATCTCTAAAACTTACATTCCCACATAAGAATCAATTTATGCACTTCTAAATTCGAGGTAACGTCAACTTTTGTTTCGTGGGGACTTAAGTTCCTGGATTCGTATTTATGCCTAAGGGTTTTATTAATTAAATTATGCATTAAAAATAACGCCTCCCTGTCCCGATACGTACTTACCGTTCTCACAGTATGTTATACGCACAGGCATTTAACTGATTTAACTAGTGATGGGGCCCCATGTTTATTTTTGAGTTTTCTCGCAGAATATGCAGAGTTCCTGCATTGCAAAGGCAAGAAGTTCGTGGACTTCAATGAAGTGCGGTCGGAGATCGACGCGGAGACGGACCGCATCACCGGCTCCAACAAGGGCATCTCCTCGGTGCCCATCAACTTGCGCGTCTACTCTCCTAATGGTGAGTGCACCCCTAGCTTACTAACCGTTGACGGAAACTTTTTCCGTCTGAACTTAGCTCTACTATCTGAAGGAGGTACATGCCACAGGACATCTTATGCTGCTATCATAAGTCCCATTTTACAATGGTTTTGTGAAAGTTGACGTGGTACAACAGTGGTAGTGGTACCAGGTCCAAACATTCTATGGTACCATTTTAAAAGTGTCAGTGTACAGAGGCGTTCACATCAACCTTTACATAAGGGCACCTTATGCTGCTGACATATACACAAGACAATACCCATTTTGCAGTGGTTTTGTAAAGGTTGATGTGAACGCCTCTGTACATAGTTTCAATGAAATATTATTATATCCATTTGTTTTTAAGTGATGCTAGACAACAAAAACAGATGGCCAAAAGAACTTATGTTTCGCAATTGATGATTCTTAAAAAAAAAAAATGTATAGTTTTTCTCTGGTAATGATGGCCATTACCTTATAATTGTTCGCACTGACTAACGTAGTCTCCCGGGACTATATTTTCTAAATTGGCTCGGGTCTGGGTGTGCTAGGAGATGCCCCTGGGTTTATTCCTGTCTGGTACCTCGTAACACATGTATAATTATTAGAGATGGGCCAACTATAGTATTTGCCGACTAACCGACTAGCAGACTAATCGGTTTTCAAATTGCCGACTAGTCGGCCGACTAATCGGCAATGCCGATCATTCTAAAACCCACTTCTTGGAGGTGTTCGGGCTTTTTCGTCATCACTCGGTTAAGTCATCTCGCGGCCGCTGAGCATGTTGTGACGTGCTTGTTTACATTTTTATTTTCTCTTCGTTTTGTGTTTACTGCGCCGGTGGGTGTGGACGAAGTGTCGAAAGAGAAATCGCGATAGTGGTCATTCTTTGATGATATTAAAGGTGAACCGTTAAAAGTGCAAATTTTATTACCCACATTTACGAGGAAACTAAAACTCAGATTCGAAAAGAAGTGCTCCGTACTGTTGCGCTTTGTGTAACTAAAGATTTGTGGACAAACACAAACGTTAAATGTTATGCGCCGATTATAATCGGCATATTTTGCCGAATAGTCTCCGACTACAATACAAATGATGCCGAATAGTCTGCTTACCCGACTAGTTGGCCCATCTCTAATAATTGTTCCTATTTCGAGACTATGACAAGTGGTGTGTTGTCTGGCGCATATTTATTTGCATTTATATTTATTTATAAAAATATCCTTTAGGAGCTCATCAATCTCAATTTAATATGCAACTCCAAAGGCATGACATTGCGCGCCAATCACAAAGCTTGTTACATTTTTATCGAATGGCGTTTTCCGAGTCTACCTGTAGTAAATTATTAACATAATAAAAATACCTAAGGATTGGCTGATTTGTGGTTAAACCGAAAGGAAAATCATTTTTTTTTTGACCGAAATATGCTGCCCTTGATACATCAACGGAAGTTGTTTATTTATTTATACAAAACACACATAAGCTTACAGAGCAAGTCCAAGTCGCTTACAGGTAATTAATTGTGACACGGATAATGTAATACAATGTCACAAAATAACAGTTAAAATTACAGTAATATGTTAGAATACAAATAATGCCAAAAATACAAAAATGACAGAAATACAAATAATGTCAAAAATACAAATATGTTGATATACAAATAGAGTCAAAACACGAATATGCCACAATACAAATTTATACAATAAAAATATGTCAAAATAAAAATACGAGTAGGTACTTATTCAAAAATGTCATTTATGAGCAAGCAGAATTGGTCGAAAACATGCCCAATCTGGTCAAAAAAAATATCTATGTCCGTGCGCCGAGCGAGCATTTACATTATTGTCGTAATTTGAACACTGTGCATCAGTTAGGTAGAAAAAAGAGCTAGAGTTATACATACTTGATATATTAGGCTAAACATTCTATCTCACAGTTTAGTAAAAAAAAAGATTTAAGGTTTTTTTTGATTCAGAAGCTGGTACAGCAACGTTCACGCACTTCGTACGTACGTAATATGCCAGCGATTCGTCGTGGCCTTATTTACTGCGTGTCTTGCACATTATGTAAGGCAGCACAGGAAGCTGTGAGCCCACTTATCAGTGTTGTGGCCTTAGCATACTCTCCATTCTACTCTTCAATCTACCACATCTGTTTAAGATTAAAAAACAATTTAAATAACAACTGTTCTATTTGCGCATGGATTCGATATTTTTAGCATGATTTACGTATCGAAAAATCTGGGTTTAAATTATGCGAGAGCGCAGTACAGCGGGTTTTCATCGCTAACCAAATTCAGTGAGGTCGCGTATGACGGAGTTTCACGATTCTGCAGGGAAATAATGAGTCAATGTTATCAAGTACTTTGGATAAAGTAAGTTTAGATGGTTAATTGATAATAATAATAATATTAAAGCAACAAAGACGAATGTATCGATATTATGGATATTTATGACACGTATTGTAAAAATGGATATTTGATTTAATTATATCGCCTGAGTATGATACGTTTTATATTTCGAGGTTTTATCACGACGTTTTATCACCTGTCTTTCATGGTTTTATATTTTTTTGGGTATTTTTACACAAAAATACAGTTTCAATGGATACAATTTAGATATACAAAAGTACAGGTGAGCTTATCTCTTAGGAGAGATTTCTTCCAGCAGACCTTGGCTACAGGAAAAAGTTAACAAAAAAGTTATTGATAGACAATTTGTGCACAAGTAATGCAATAATATGTGATTCTTGTAAAATCACAAGCCTAACTTATTATAAATAAATATACACAATCAATAATTGAAATATATAAATATCTAACTAATACATAATAATGATGAACCCACCCAATCTAAGCAATGTTCAAAAGATGTTCGTTTAAAGGTCTCTTGAAAGAACCCATAGTGCAACACTCACGAATGGAAACAGGCAGCTTGTTCCACATTTCACAGCCTGAGCAGTAAAAGAGTCACCGTAAATGCACGTGGGTAGGAGCTCTCAACTGTAAATTATAGGCTGAGCGATGAGTTCTGCTGCCTGACGATGAAAGATAAGACAAACGCCCACGGAAATAGCATGGAGAAGAAGGGTTGAAGAAGATGTTGAGAAGAAGAACCATTATGTGATAGTCACACCGCAAACGGATTTTAATTGTTTTCTGTACTCAGAAACATGATGATATTTTTCCAGTCCTTAACATGCTAGTAATTAAGCATTTAATTATGCATTTAATTAACTTGTTTCTGTTGTCTATGCTCGATTGCTAAATTCCAATGTACCTACTCGTGAGTAACTTTTTAGTTTAGGTGAGCTACATGGTACGGATTAGGGTCCAACTACCCGTGAATGTGTTTTTATTTTATGTTTTTGTATTGGACGCACTTTATATTGCGTTTCTGTGTTCCTGTAATGATAAGAGGAATTGCAGTACCCAGACAAACCAGTAATGGTTTAGGGGTGCGAAGCAAACAATGTTAAAACTTTAATTGTAAGAAGAAATAAAAAAAAAAGTAGTAAATTTTAAGCGCAAAGTGAGCTCTACTAAACTACTTCATCTGTGATGTCAGCTCGAATGGAGTTCAGAATTTCAGATACGTTCAACGCGCCCACATGCAGCTTGTGGCTCGGACGCGGGCAATGGATGGAACGCTGAGTTTGATGCCATACTAATTTTATGAAAAATCTCGTCTGCAGGTTGTGGCGGTTGACCAGTGGCACAGTTTGTGGTAGCACTAGTTGCTGTATGAATCAGATCGTTTTAATACTGCTCTATCGATAAAGTTGACGTTCGTATGTTCAGAGCCACAATGGTATATTTTCATCCAAAGAGGAATACTTGTAAGTTAATCAAAATGATAAAAAAATTGACTTGAAGTTTGAAGTAAGTACATTAGAAGAATTCGACTGGTCAGCTTAGGTCTCGTTAGCTCAATGGTTCTAGCAGTCATTCGGTTTTCGGAAAATACAAATTCGATTTCCGCCAGATTTAGAACCAATTGATTTTTTGTAGTATCTTTAGATTACGTTTAGGCCCGTGGTTTCGAACACATCTGCTCAGTGATGTCATAAATCTCGCCCTATCTTATCTACCCGCATGATTCATGTATGTTGGAAATGTTTACTGAACTTTAACAGGTGTTAGTAAGAATACCTATTAAATGACTCAGTGTTAACTGTTAAACCTGAAAATTTTAATTTATTGGTCCCTTTTTTTTATATGACTGGTTTTATTGACTGGCCTGTTGGCGCAATGGCAGCGATCCTGCCTTTAGCGCCGGAGGTCGTGGGTTCGATCCCCACCCATGACAAATATTTGTGTGACGAACATTTATATTTGTTGTGTGTCTGGGTGTTATTATCTATTTAAGTATGTATTCAGAAATATTTAAGTATGTTTATCAGTCTCTGACGCCCATATTACAAGCTCTGCTTAGTTTGGCGTCAGATGATCTTGGTGTGAATTGTCCCAGATATTTATTTATTTATTTATATTGCCCGTCAAGATGACCTCACCCCACCTGATGGAAAGCAGTCGTGAGGTCCAGATATGAGGCTGACAAGCCTAGTCATTCAAACGAATCACTGGGCTGGCCATCTTCACCTTGAAGGCCTGCCCTTTTTAATCAGTTTACTGCAACTTTGCAGTTCATTGATTTGTTATTGAATTAATACCATAAAAAATCAAGTATACTATGTAATGAAATAGGGGCATAATTATTTATTTAATGTTCAATTGTTTCTGCCCACATTCTTTGGCCGTTGAGTGAATTTTGTTTGTTAGCTGCTTTATCTTGTCTCCCGGAAGCTGTATTATTGCAATATGCATAGTGTTCTATCTCAATAACATTCAGAGTTCTCATTTACAGAGACATACGACATGATTGGCGCAGTGTGCTGTGGCACGGTTTCTCGCCTCGCCTTGCGTGGTGTCCCGGGTTCGAATCCCGGTCGGGTCAATTCAGAAAACGATGTTTTCTAAATTGGCTTGAATCTGGGTGTGCTGGGAGACGCCCCTGCTCCCCGGTTCAGAACAAAGTTATCGACCTTATAGTAAATGATAATCTAAGAGTTCTTACACGCAGGACTGCAAATGCCGTCGACCTCTGCCGTCGACATCTACCATTGACATCTGTCATAGGCTGTTAATTTTTAGTAGTCTAAGAGCAAGGATGCACACAACATGAGCTTAGCCGGAGAAGTTGATTCTGAATTGCTTATTAGTGCTAAAAGAAAAACAATAATTTGGAACTCGCACTTATAAGATTACTGAAAATGAAAGCCGATGACAGATGTCGACGGCAGACGATGGCACGTCGCCGACGGCAGCCGTCTACAGATAATCGTTATAAAAATAGTAAATGACCCGCTTAAGGGAAGCAATCAATATTTTTATATGTCAAAGCCAAATGCCTTTAAATTATATCAAAACTACCCATTACTACTTAAAAAATGAATTAAAAATATAAGAAAATCACCGAATAGGTCGATAACTTTGATCTGAATCGGAGGGCTAGCTTGATTCCTTGTCTGGTACCTCGTAACACGGATATTCTTCGCTACTTCGAGACCATGACAGGTGGTGTTTTGTCTGGCGCATATTTATTTATACAAATCAAAAAGGTTCTGTACGCTAAAAAAAAGAATATTTGGATCAGTGCCTCTCTTTTCAAAATGTACAAATAAACTAGGAGATATTTATTTTAGTACAAACACTACATAGTCTTATCACAATATTGTTATTTAATTACATTCTAGTTTAATAAGCCTAGATAATAACAGTTAATAAACACATTGTTATAACAATGCTATTTATTTAAACCACAGTTAATTTGCAAACATCCTTAATTCAAACATACGAAACCACAATGTTGTTATTATTTGTCTCATTCAATAGATTCGGGCTTCCCTGCATCAGCGATTAGGCCAAAGCCAAAATTGGGCACCACGATTTCAAATAAAATATTTATTATAGATGCTAACTACAGCAATGCATAGGTACTATCAATCAGGATAAGACACGAGCAGCGTTGAAAGAGACATACCTAGAGTGTCATCATAATATTTTCTTAGCCAATCAGGTTTTGTTTTAGAATTTATATTCTAAAGAATAGAAACAAATAAATATTATTATTTATTTGCAGAAATATGGTGGATTACATGATGTTCTTAAAGATAGTTGTACACATATTTTATCTATTTATATTTACGTGCAAACATACAAAATTAATAATTTCATTTTAAGAAATAACACAAAAAAACATAAAATCAAATTAACATATAAATAAATTGATCCATCATGAGTAATTAAATTTAACAGATAACACTAGAAACATAAAATTCATTCAAATTGACAGTTTTTGGTCCAGTACTCAGACACAGAATAATAGCACTTCCGCGCAAAGAAACCGTAAGCCTGTTTCTTGAATTGAACTGTTTCATCACCCTCAAACTATCTGGTAGATGGTTGTAGACTCTAATAGCCATGCAATACGAACTCTTAATAAAAACAGCCAGCCTTTGTAACGGTACATGTAGCCTATTTTCGCGCCCATGTCGCCCATTTCTATGTGCAGTGTCACCCTGCCTTAAGAATAAATGAGGGTGCTTATGAACAAACATACAGATCTCAAACAAATACAAGGACTGTAAAGGAAGTATGTTTTCTTGCTTAAAGATTGGTCTGTAACTCTCGTCGAACTTCGTACCGCCTAAAGCTCTAAGACATTTTTTTGTGTCTCAAATACTGTGATTACACTGAGTTTCTTTAATAATAATCGTTCGTAGGCAAAGACAAGGAATGAAAAATTTTGATAAACAAATTGCCATGAAATGCGTTTACACCTACTTCATTAAAATATCTGGGACAATTTACACCTAGATCATCTGACCCCAAACTAAGCAGAGCTTGTACTATGGGCGTCAGAGACTGATAAACATACTTAAATATTTCTTAATACATACATATATTAAATACTAACTAATTAAACTAAGTTTAATATTACGTTATCGGCTTAACACTTATATTTTTTCATCCTTATTAAGTAATAAACTAAGCTCTCTGTTTGATTGATAGCTTATTTCTTCTCAGAATGGAGTTTAATCAATAATGAAAATAACGATTTTATCTATAGGAAAATGGCTGAACTTGGCGAGTAGCTAGTAAGGGATTGAATATACTTATTAGATCGAAGAAATAGGATGCAGTTAGACAGTGTATTTAAACCTCTTCGTTAAATGAGGTATTTCGTAGTTACCAAATCCAAAATCTAAGCTAATATATTGTTTCCAGTACTCAACTTGACGCTGATCGACTTGCCGGGTCTGACGAAGGTGCCCATCGGGGACCAGCCGATAGACATCGAGCAGCAGATCAAGGCGATGATCTTCCAGTTCATCCGTCGCGAGTCCTGCCTGATCCTAGCGGTCACGCCCGCCAACACCGACTTGGCCAACAGCGATGCCCTCAAACTTGCCAAAGAAGTTGATCCACAAGGTAAGTTCCGTAACATTGTTCTTCATCAATATAAAACTCATTTGATAACAGTACACGATGCTTTTAAATGGCCATATTGTTAAGGTAAGGTCGACAAACTCGTAATGACGACATCACTCACTGCAACGACGATGTTAATGCTGCTACGAAACATCCATTATTATGATTAAACGATAATGGCTTAATTTCCAGTCTGGGACCTCGGAACACAAGGATATTTAACCATGCTTCGAGACCATGACAAGTGGTGTGCTGTCGCATTAATGAAATGTGTTTATTATGATAAAAAACGATTAAGATATTGAATTGAATGAAAGTGTAATTTTTAATTGTGCCCTCAACTAAAACAGTTCCGCCAACTTTTGCTAACGATAAAATTATCTGTTTCGCGTTCCAAATCGCATGACTAATGGTCCGGAAATAAGCATAATTGTTATCGATTAGCATCATATCATTATTGTAAAAAAAACGATGATTTTTCTTTAATCATATAGATTAATGTCTTAATTTTCTTACTAAAACTTAACTTAGTGTAACGATCTAAAGATAGTAACCAGAAAAAATGGCTCAAGCGGGACACCATAGGACCAAGGTTTGAATGTTTCTAGTTTCAATTCTCAATTCTTTATTGTTCTTTATTTCTATTTTTCGATAGAATAAAGAACATATAAACTGCAAAAAAATGATAATTAAAATGACTGATTATTATTTGCTTATTTGGAATATTTAGTCTCAGTAGTCACCTTTCAATTCAACCGTAGCGATTTTTTTTCCCTTTTTATGCTACGCTCCTTAATTGAACACTACTCGCACTTTATAATTGATATCCCCTGCAGGTGTCCGCACGATCGGTGTGATCACCAAGTTGGATCTGATGGACGAGGGCACGGACGCGCGCGACGTGCTCGAGAACAAGCTGCTGCCGCTGCGCCGCGGGTACATCGGCGTCGTCAACCGCTCGCAGAAAGACATTGATGGCAGGAAGGACATTTCTGCCGCACTCGCTGCTGAGAGGAAGTTCTTCCTTAGGTATGTTTTCCTTGTCGGACTAATTGAATTCAATAATGATAATAGCGTTTTATCTTTTGGGTTATCAAGTCCTGATTAAATTGTAATTGTGCTAATCCCTTAACGTTTGTAATTAACGGTGTATGTTTGTATTATTTCCGATATAATACAGTGTACAAAACATATTTTTACTATTAAGGTATTAATGAAGAGGATGAAATCATATGTTATTGAAATTGAAATGTGTCTTTGTCTTTACCGTGCCGTACGTTTGGCATTACCAATTTGATATTCTTCGCCATTGTTTAAGGAATGATACAAATGACTAATTAGTACTAAACTATAAATCGATCTTTTTCATTTAAAATAATGTTGAGAAGCCTAAACTTTCTTAGAATAAGGAAAAGAACAGTAAAGACTGTTTATTAGTAGTTCTCTACTTTGGCCAAAAAAAGTCTATTAAAAAAAATATGATATAATATGTTTAACCCGATTTTTATAACTGTGCACCTCGAGTTGTCAAAATCGTTAGTTCAATGCTGTTGGCAGCATTGAATTTCAGCCGCCCGCAAACTTCCTCACTATTCCGCTCACACCCTCCAAGGTCTCAGCGGAGTAGTGAGGAAGCCTACCTCACGTCATCCACACACAATTCAGCATTTGTTGGCCCGAACTAAAAACTTCAGTGACTCGTTTCTTTGTCGTACCATCCAGACGTGGAACGCCCTACCAGCACATGTGTTTCCTTCCTCGTATAGTCCCGGGTTCTTCAAGCGGGGCGTGAAAAGGCATTTCTGCAGGCCTTCAAGGTGAGGATGGCCAGCCCAGTGATTCGTTTGAATGACTGGGCTTGTCAACCTCATATCTGGACCTCACGACCGCTTTCCATCAGGTGGAGTGAGGTCATCTTGACGGGCAATATTTAAAAAAAACCGAACGATTTTGACAACTCGAGGTGCACAGTCGTTATCATAGAATGTCAGCATCCATCGCTAACATTAAATACGAAAGAATGGCTTTGATCAAAAACATTTGCAAACTTATTATCTCTTCCCCCACAGCCACCCGTCATACAGACACTTAGCCGACCGGCTCGGCACACCATACTTGCAGCGCGTACTGAACCAGCAGCTGACCAACCACATCCGCGACACGCTGCCAGGTCTTCGAGACAAACTGCAGAAGCAGCTGCTCGCACTAGAGAAAGATGTGGACCAGTACAAACACTTCAGACCCGACGATCCGTCCATCAAAACCAAGGCTATGCTGCAGTGAGTATTAGTTTTAAGCAGCAACTGCTCACGAACGAGACTCTTATTCCTATACCCTATTAAGGTGCTCCCTCACCTAGAGCATTTTCCTGTAATGCAACGTTACAGAGTCGAGCATTGCACCGGTGAGGGAGAACCGCGCATCACAGTGCTCAAACTGTAATGTTGCAAATTCGAGCATTACCATCAGTGAGGGAGGAGAACCGCGTATAGTGCGCAATTTGTTGCTACAATGTGTAATATTTTGATACAATTTCCCTGATGTTTTGTAAGGCAGAATTGTGATGTAATGCTCAAAATCGAATCTGAAATGCAAATTACAGGCAAATGTTCGTCATGTCATGGAGGCAGTACTGTATTGTTATGCTCAAAATCGAATTTGAAATGTTACATTACAGGAAAATGCTCCAGTTGAGGGACCACCTTTAAACAAATATTGTACCAAACATAAACTAGAATCCAGATACAGTGCTTAGTTACCATATTTTGTATTAAAGTACCATCACGCAGTAAATAATAAATGGAAATTAAATAAAATTCAAACATGTCTGTGAACAGATAACATTGATATAGGTATTTGTTAATAAAAAAGTTTCGCTCCTAATTAATGCATTTAACGAACCAAATTAACTAAATACCCGTCTAGTTTATTTAATTGTAAACTTAAGATGTTTCTCAAGTGTAAACCTTAGTGTTATTTTAAAAACCATCACTATGTGAGCTTGTGTAACCACTTATGGTAAATATATGAAAAAAAAACTATTATAACTTAACGTTTTGCGGTTTTTTCGATCCGATCCTGCGCATATGTTTGTCATACTCAAACTATGTTTTGTCATTGTGATGGTCAATTTCAAACCGCTGTTGCACTGTTGAAAGAAGTACAGGGCCATCTAGACATTGCGCCGACAGCCAGTCATTTCAATGGAATATTTCAGAATGATCCAACAGCTTCAGACAGACTTCGAACGTACCATCGAAGGTTCCGGCTCAGCGCAGATCAACACGAACGAGCTATCGGGCGGTGCCAAAATCAACCGGCTCTTCCACGAACGGTTTCCCTTCGAAATCGTGAAAATGGAGTTTGATGAGAAGGAACTGCGCAGAGAAATTGCCTTCGCCATCCGCAACATTCACGGTATTAGGGTATGCAGTTTTTGCATATTACTCCTAGATACATGTACGTACAGTCAGCGTCAAAAGTGGCTACGCTTTTCAAAATTACAGAAGTGATCCGATCAATGAAAAATATCTGTTCACCTTTAGTTTTATCACTTTATTTATGGTAATGCAATATCTCCAAAACTTTTGATGGTAACTGTACTAAAAGATAGAGAATTGGATGGCACATTATATGAGAGTGTGAAAATTAGAGGCGGAGCTTAATTGATAATTACACAAATGCGCCTCTGTTTATAATCCTATTTATCTGCAAACGTAGTCTATGCTGTACTATTATATTGCACAAACAAATACAGTTGTAGTATTTAATTTAATTCGAAGAGATAATATCCTTATCTAGCGAAAATATTCTTTGTTGTCTTCATACTACGATTCTTCGGATAGTGGCGATATGATAAGCGTACGTCGAATCGAATATGATCTGTTAGCCGCGACAAGGGGCCGTATTTTTCGCATTGTTAACTCCGCTTCATTTGTAGTGGAGAATTAGCTTTAGGATTTTAGATGAACTGGCTTATGAATCAAGATGAAAATTTATCAGGACCATCCATTTCGATCTATAAAATAAAAACACGTACATACGAGGGCCATTTGAACAGTTCTTAGCCTAACATAGTTACAGTTTTTTTATAACTACCCTCATTTTGTAGATAAGGACATTATTTAGTAACAAGTATGCACATTTTAGTTTATTCACAATAATTCATTGTTCGTTTACATGTGATACCGTAAGTCAAGCTATTTTTGATTCTATCTATCTGTTTCCAAAGCTGAATAAAATTTTAGGTGTTGAACATTTTTTTTAAATTGAAGAGGTACGCTTATTTTGAGGAGTTAGACGTATTTTTTTTTAAACGGGTGTCGAAGCCGGGTTGTAAGGTAACCGGGCAGATGGAAAGTGTTTTGAGCTCAGGGGAGAGTAAGTTGAAAAATAAAAATAACATCAAAATCATGTGGTTTCATTGAGTATGTTAGGCTGAGAACTTTTCAAATGACCCTCGTAGTTTGTAGATTTTGCTATCCTTGTTTAACACATTTCTGGTCTAATTTGTGTTTCGAATATTGCTTTTTTGATAGTTTTTACATGTACCAAAATTTTAACAACTCAGTGCCGCTCCGTACGGCCAAACGCAAAGATTTCGACTTTATTTATAAACACATTGTGGTGTAGAATTTCGAAAACAAACAGTTCAAAGGTTTTGTCGTCGAAACTATCATGGACGAAATTTTCTATGGTCAATCTGACGACACGATTGGCGTAGTGTGCTGTAAGCATGGTTTCTCGCCTCGATTTCCGTAGTGTCCCGGGTTCGATTCCCGGTCGGGTAAATTCAGGAAACGATCTTTTCTGAATTGACTCGGGTCTGGGTGTGCTGAGAGACTCACCTGGCTTATTTCCTTGTGTGGTACCTCGTAACATAGGGATAATAATCCCTACTTCGAGACCATTACAAGAGGTGTGTTGTCTGACGCATATTTATTATATTTATTTGATACCAACCTACCAACCTTTCGAGTACAGAACCGTCAGATAATGATTTCCGAACTATTAAACTCCTTATTGCACAAAATAATTACTTATTAGAATTATACAAACTTTATTGTTTTTCAACTTTGTAGTGTAGTTTGCAAAACTAGTTGCCGATATCTGATACAAATGATTTATTCTAGGTGGGTCTATTCACTCCCGACATGGCGTTCGAGGCTATAGTAAAGAAGCAAATCGCGCGACTCAAGGAGCCGTCCCTCAAATGCGTGGATTTGGTGGTGCAGGAGCTTTCCAACGTGGTCCGTTTTTGTACTGAAAGGGTATGTAAATGACAAAACAAATGAACCTTTCAATCCTACTATGATTTTTGTAACGGTTTTCATAGCATTATGTCTGATCGATCAAATCAATCATTGACACTAAAATGGCCGTGTTACGTGATATCAATTGGTGACGTATTCAAATTTAAAGTGTATTGGCAAATTGAACCTAATTGTACGAGGAAGTAAAACGGACGCTTAATAAGATATCAATCAATCGATAAATTTGACTTATTTAAAGTGACTAGCAATAGTTTCAATGAGGGTTAGCAACAATTCACCTTAGTAGAACTTAGGTGCAAAGCTATTTCTGATTCTGAAAGTTTTGACATCGACCGAATGCTCAAGGCCGAAGCCACTGATAACGTCGCGCTGTCTATAATTTCTTTTAGATGAATGTTATCGGACTTTGTCCCGAACGAGCCATTGTCATGAGCCAGCAACGCCAAAGTCCGGGCTTCACTATAAGGCTTTAAGGCTCCTACGGGCCTCGCAAAGACCATGAACGCGGTCAAAGCCATACAGCTAAGAGTTCTTACACACGGGACGGCAAATGCCGTCGACGGCTGACATTTTTAAAAAGTCAAGAGCTAGGAAGCACAGAACATCAGCTTAGACAAAGAAAACGCTTCTGAATTGCTTATCAGTGCTTTAAAAAAAAAAATGGATCTCGAGCTTTTAAGATTACCGTAATTCGGAAGCAATAAAAAAATGTATGCTCTTTTTTCGGTAATAGCCGATAGAGAGCTGTTCTCTATTTAATAATATTTCTTAAACCTGAAACGACAACAGAGTAAAAGCAACAAGAGTTTCTTTAACGAAATCAATTTACACCTGGCTCCTGTACAGTCTGCCGTTGACGTTTCGACGGCATAAGTTGACGGCTAATGCCGTTCGTGTGTGAGAGCGCTAAACATTTCATTCTTAGACAAAGGTTATCTCCCCAGATGTCCCGATACCCGCGCCTGCGAGAAGAAACGGAACGCATCATAATGTCTCACGTGCGGTCGCGCGAGCAACAATGCAAGGAACAACTAGTCCTTCTCATTGACTGCGAACTCGCGTACATGAACACCAACCACGAGGACTTCATAGGATTCGCCAAGTAAATACTATTGCGTTCTATTGTTGCTGCGTAAACGCCGAGCCAAGGCGATTTAGGCTAGTTTGGTACAACGGGAGCCTTAGCCAAGAGCAACACGCTTCTTTCGTGTCGACATGTTAAATGTGAAAAATGTACGGGAATGACATTAGCACTCGCTAATCAAGATGACATTAGATGTCAGTTTAACACATTTTTAAATTTGACATGTCGAAACGAGAGTTACGTGTTGCTTTTAGCTAGCCCCCCTACTTGTTACTTTTTGCTTAGGCCTAACCAAACTTATTACAAAATGTTATCGGAATTTAGTAGTTTATTAGAAATTTTCAAGGTACGAACATCTAAACATTTTTGTCAACGCTTTTTTGCTAACTTTATCAGCTGATGTTTAGCGAGAAGAAAAAAAAAAGATTAAGGATAGAACTAGCTGTCAGGATGATCAGAGATAAAAAGAACTCTGGTCAGTACCTGCGCATTGAGCAAAATTAGGGCTAAATTGGTGGTATGAAACCGCCCCCTTTTACTGTGCCCGTGCGCATACCGTCCCGTCCATGGTCTTTTTACGTGAAGCGATTTGTACCTTCGATAGACATCTCTAACAAACCTTAGGATAGTCAGATTTTTAAATGAATTTGTTCATAGGTTATGATCAATTTGTTGACCAGCGTGCATTAAATGCACGTTAGTGAGAGACTCGTTGGCTCGGTGTATACGCAGCATTTGACACGTATCGATAAGACAACTTTTAGTGCTTTGAAATTAGAAGACCTAGTAATCAATCCTAATAATGCATAAATATGTGGGATTGGATGAAAAAGAGCCATTGGCTTTTTGGCAGATGAAAACGCGCCATGGCCTAACGATAAACCAGTCAAATTTTTCAATTACTTATCTATTTATTCATTTGGTAATTTTAACACTAACAGTACATACACAACACTAAAGACTAAAGCATTTTGAACATCTAATTTGTATACGTGCACTAATTAACTTTTATCTATACTTCATTCATTATAACATTAGAAATAAGAAGCAGGGGGGCTAAAATGAATGACAATTTGCATTTCACGTTGCCGTGACGTTAACATACCTGAGTATAACCTGGCAAAATTTAAAAGCCCTTCCGCGACAACGTATAAAGGGATTATGTAACATTTTAGATTTGGTAGAGTTTTGGTGACAATAAAAATGTGTTCGGATATTAAGTTTGACGGCTGCTATATAGATGCTATTAAATTCGGCAGTAGATGTTAATAAATTCGGCATAAATCTTAAAATTAATAATGTTTATTGTACTTTTACCACAAAGTGTACCCTAAAAAGAACCTTTTTTACTTCTGTCTAATGCTATAATGAATGGAGTATACAGTCCTAAGCAGTTGATAGTGTAATGATGTATTAAAATTTTGCCAATAAGTAACATATTTGCAATTATAAACTTATTTATTTGTTTTTATTTTAATATATTGAATTATATTCAATTTGACAATTACAATAATAAGTATTTGTCAGGTTGGTAGCAAGTGGAAATCCGTGGGGTCGGCCTACCCCTTCAGGAAATAGGCGTGATGATAAGTATGTATGTCTCCTACATTCTGGTAACTTATAATCTTTAAAGATTTAAATCATACTAGAGCACATAACATAAATTTTGCAAATTATTTCGCAGTGCACAAAACCAGTCTGAAAATTCTACTAAGTCAGGTCATCGCGCACTTGGAAACCAGGTCATTAGGAAAGGCTACATGTGCATACACAATTTGGGCATCATGAAAGGTACGAGAAATTACAATATTGAGATCATGGGTTCAAATGCTTAAAAAATGAATGAAATCGAAGCCGCTTTCTTTTTCCTTTTGGATATATGTTACTCCCTCTCTGTGTTATTGATTCACTTTACAAGTAGTTTTCAAGTTTTTGGATTCACAATCTGGGCATCATGAAAGGTACGAAAAACTTTGCAAACTGTGGGTAAAATGCTACTAAATCGCTTGTATCTTTTTAATTCCACATTATTCCTTACTTTTGTGTTGTAATTCGCCTATTTCAATAATACTTTGTAAGTGTGCTTATGTTGAATTTGCGCTAGTAAGCCTGTTATTTCTTCATATATGTGCGACTATGTTGATGTTTTCTCTATATAATTTTTATTTTTAGGTGGTTCACGCGACTATTGGTTCGTCCTTACTTCGGAAAGCATCTCTTGGTTCAAAGATGAAGAGGAGCGCGAGAAGAAATACATGCTTCCCCTTGATGGTCTGAAACTGCGCGATCTGGAACAAGGGTTCATGTCGCGGCGGCATATGTTCGCGCTCTTCAATCCGGAAGGAAGGAATGTTTACAAGGTAAATAATAAGTAATAAATAAATATATAGTAGCGAATTCATTCATCATGATGAGTAACTACAACACCAATATTTGCTTCATTAAAATAAATTTTGTACCGTTGCATGAATCCAGCCTAAATCCGATAATGTCTGAACCACTTCTTACACTAACTAGCAGGTGCTTATGAACCCTGCTAGTTGGTAATAAGAAACACACAAACCCAGACTGAGTTTCGAAAAATTGTAACACACTATCTGAACTAGAAGCTTAACTCAGATTACCTCGATTACAGGTTGAGCGCTCTTACGGCACTTACGGCTCGACCACCGAAAATACTTATTATTGGGAAAATATTTTCAGTTATGGTTTAACAGCTTCAGATAGTTTTATCACAAAATAAAGAGTTTACAGAAGGACTGCTCGTGTCTTTTTCCTTGACTTGCGTGACCGCCCAGGGTTACTACCATATTCGCTCTGAAATTTGAAAATTAAGTAGGTAGGTTATACCTACTTGACAGAACCGGCTAAAAACAAAATTCGTCAATTGAAAAATTGCAGCAAGTTTGACAAAAACAAAAACACTCTCAACAGTGCGAGAGGCCGACTCACTGAAGCTCACTGGTATCGCATGTAAACTCACTGTGTCTGTGTGATCAAAATGGCGGGTTTGTCTAAAGCGGAGTAGCTGTCAGAGGCGCCGCGCCGCATGCGTAATTTGTGGTTTTATTATGATTTAATATTTTTTTTATAGGATTATAAGCAGCTAGAGTTATCGTGCGAAAACCAGGATGACGTGGACTCGTGGAAAGCTTCTTTCCTCCGCGCCGGAGTGTACCCAGAAAAAACATCAGAGGCCGCCAACGGCGACGAAGTACGTAAACGAACAATCACTTTCATGCCTGCCTCCTATAATTTTTGTATTCTTTCACTTCCCCTATGTTTGTTTCTACTACAATTTATTCTTCCCGTTCTAAGTACTTATACTTATTTCAACATGCTTATTTAAGCAGTCTATGGTTGCTTTATAATGATATTTATTGAAGTATTTTTGTTATTGGTATGTTTATCTTATATATCCAATAACCAATAACAGTGTATATGTCAGTCGTATGTTATAAGATCTGTTGTTTTGCCATGCTGTACAGAGTGAAGGATCAGAGGTTTGTCTACTTAGGCTTGTATCAATAACTTTGATGAACACACAACACATGATTTCTTCGTTTTTAGTCGTTAATGTTTCACTTAAGTACGATTCACACCAAACTGCGCTCAGATCTTGTACATTAAAAGTTGAGGAAACTGAAGTCATTATTTATTATTTACTAGCACGACGTTCTATACTGTGCTGCAAAATCGATTCAAATAAGAACCCTAATCACTGCAAAGATACTTATCTTTCCTTAGCAATATCAAAATGCGATCGACGTCTTTCGTTCGGTTTAGATCGTATTTAAAAGTGAATTTCAAGAATGCCAGACTTATTTATATATTTTTTTGTGTATTTATTCGATGTTATTGTATTAACTGATTAAGACTAATATTTTCTTGAAACGCATTGCAGCATTCAAATATAGTATGTAGCACGTGGATTGTTCATTTGATGTTTAATTTTGTATCAGCATTTCATAAATCTTGCACCATTTACACGCTTGAATATAACAATATTATTGAATTATTATTGAATCAATCAGCCGAACGATTGCAACGACGGTGAGTCTAATAACATGCAAAGTTATACAATTTAATTTTAATTCTGAAACAAAAAAAGCAAAAGATTACCTAGTTATCTTCAACAGGTTATATTCAGATTTTTTATTTACCAAATTTTTGACGTATTTTGATTCTTTCTTTTTTGTTTTAGCATGTTTTATGTTTTTATTTTTAGTTCTTACTGCCTTTCCTGGGGTTAGGTGAAAATAAAAGAAGAGTAAGTCACTCGTACCTTAAAGCTTTGTTTGCTGAATTTTGGGAGTTTGCAAAGAGGTGATGCTGTATTTAATGCGTGAAACTTGATAGATTAAATGCATGTGCAAAGTCTCTTTATAAATGCGAGTAATTTATTCTTTGACTGATGGCCTGTCTGAATTTTATCTTAGAAATTGTGGGTGTGGATTTATCATATGACTTCAAACGGTGCAGCACGGTTTTTTTTATTATAACATAGATCATAAGATTTTGGTGAGTATTATAGAAATAACATAATAGATTAACGAGTCTTTTATAATTACTGCTGCGTGTAATCATAAAGACGTCTGTGACTACGGATGCCGTAAAGTTGCCGCGTTACTCTTCTACTTTATGCAGCAGTTCAAGCAAGTTATTACGATGTAACTTTTTTGTTTTTGAAGATTTCGATTAACTCCTTACCAAATAAACTACTAAAATAGGTTTTTATTTCCGATCATGTGTCATCATCATGATTATCATCTGCCATTAATTAATAAACCATATCATTGTTCATATTATTGTATAAAAAGAGCCGCTTTTTTTAGACGCTAAAATAAATTGTAGAGAATGGTTTTAAATTAGAATACTAACATTATATGCTTGTTGACTTTTAACAACAGTCAAATCAGTCCTCAAATTGTACATTATCATGAGCATGTATTTTTTGATGTTATCATAAAAGTGAACACAAGTAGAGCTTGACTAATTTGAAATGACGCGCCCCACTGCTTTTTTAGTCTGTTAGATGTGCCGAGAGGTTAGAGCTCCTAGATTCGTGTCCAACCAGCTACTGAATGTCTAATTACAGTGGCATGTTTATAATGTATTGTGTTCACATTCAAAATTCATATTTATGCGTGAATGCGGTGGAGGGGCGCGTCATTTCAGATTAAACAAGCTCCAACTATTACTACACATTTCACCAGATTTTTTCTTTAAGTTCCCTACAAAAATAACTTACAAGGTAATATGTCATAAAACAGCTACTCACGACACCTCATTTTAAAGGGCTCTAACTGGTATTGTTAATAATTTATTTGTTGTATCATCAGTATGTTAATAAGCATAACATCTATAAGCACTGTTTTCGTGAAGTTTGAACTTACTCTCACTTCTTAACTCCATTTGATTGTGATTACGAATCTGGCACGTTAAAATATATACACCTTCATGAAGCCACCAGGTAGGCACTTGCAAATAACATATACAATCACATGCAATAATAGATTTCCACAGTTTTTTGTATACAAATCACTGAAACGACAAAACAAGTTCTAGCAGACCGCGTTAAGTTTGTAAGGCAAATAAAAAGTTGAAGCTATCAGAAACAATAATACAGGCGTGTTGGCATTTAAACGCCTTTGATTTGCGGTTAGCTACGTCGCTCGCTGTAGACGTGCTAAAAGGCTTTCCAGCAAATTTAATGTGGTCTGCTGGTATGTAGAAGTACACTTTTGCTAGTGGGCGTGGCTTAAATGCACCCATCTAATTATTATAAAACTCTATTTTATTACAGAGCTCAGAAGGCCAGGGTACAAGCAGCATGGACCCGCAACTTGAACGGCAAGTGGAGACCATCCGTAACCTCGTCGACTCGTATATGCGTATCGTGACCAAGACGACGCGCGATCTTGTGCCGAAGACTATCATGATGCTGATCATTAATAACGCCAAAGACTTTATCAATGGGGAACTCCTCGCGCATTTGTACGCGTCGGGCGATCAGGTTAGTGACTAATGATGTGAAACTTTTTGCAGTGTATTTACACACACTCAAGTAGGAGAACCAATAAATATGTAGAATTTTTAACTGTCATATTTGTGGAATATTAAAACTAGCGACTGAATTAAATTAATAGTCGGACTAGTTATGATTCCATTTTTTCTCCTGTTAAAACATAGCTTAAAAATAAAATATAGCCTGCACTAACGTTTTTTTAACCTTCTTGGTTTATGGTTTCTTCACTCCATGTTTAGCACTTTCTTGCCTGAAATTCTGTTCAAGAGTAAGACCTCAGCTCATGACTGCTAGCTAAGTCTATCAGCTTAGACTGCCGAAAGTAAAAACACATTTTACTGGTTTAGGTAACTGGCCACGCCAAAGTTGCGTAGCCCTACCATTCTTTACCTTAATCCTCAATAATCTTCTTGAATTTGTAACCATTTACCCTATTATTATTATTATTTTCAACTGGGGACGCTGGCAGTGGGCCGGGTGATCGGTCCGCTTGTGGTGGACCATTTCATCCATTTCCCCGGGTCCGCCTTGCACAGGGGGTCCTAAGGTTGTCCCATTTTCACGGCGTCCCGTTGAATCTTCCCGAGGCTCTGCAGAATCTTACTGTCTGATCCACCGACAGTTCTTTCAAATCCTTTTCATCTAACGAGTCAGAACCATTGGGACCCCATGAACCATTTACCCTAGCCACTCATCTTTGCTGCAGTCTCAAATGATGGAAGAGTCCCCCGAAGAGGCTCAAAAGCGCGAAGAAATGCTGCGCATGTACCACGCATGCAAAGAAGCGCTGCACATCATCGGCGACGTCTCCATGGCGACCGTCAGCACGCCCGTGCCGCCGCCCGTCAAGAACGACTGGCTCGAGAGCCGCCTGGACTCCAACCCGCGCCTGTCGCCGCCCTCGCCCGGCGGCCCGCGCCGCGCCACGCCTGCGCAACAAGGTACACTAGAAATCTCATTTAGTTTTACAGGAGGACATCTTATGCTGCTGATAAGACCCGTCTGGCAATAGTTAGACTGGTCCTCATCCGTACCTGACAGATCTTATAATTAGATTGATGCCGTACGAGATTGGGCACCCTATATCGGCTAGATCGTACTCACTCTCGCGGGTCTTACGCTGGATTCTCAATGCTCTGAACTTGCATACACGCAAATGGCATTAAGGGTGTTTTGAACAAGGTGTGGGATTTATCATGCACACGGGATTGCCCCGCCCCCTGCGCCCGCGCTTGGAGCATGAGCTCGGGCGGGGTGGTGGGAGAAGTGAAAATCTCGAATTCGTGATGAAACTAAAAATACCAAGTTCCTCTTGTTAAGCCAATACTATTCATAGTTCCTTTAAAAAAAGGAGCCCCCGCACTTCAACTACCAAAGCATAAATGAGTAGCCTCCGTTCCAGTGTCGATGGGCCAGCGCGGCGCGCCCCCGCCCCCCGCGACGGGCCGCCCCGCGCCCCCGCTGCCCTCCCGGCCCGGCGGCGCCGCGCCCCCGCCGCCCGCCGCGCGCCCCGGGCCCGGCACCGGCCTGCCCGCGCCGCTTATACCTACGTGAGTATTATGTGCTTTTACAACTACACTACACTACACACGTATCATTAAACACCTCACAACATGAGAGTTCAATCTCATAGTTCGTACAAGTCACTAAGAAATTTCTATTGTACTGTCACATGGTTAGCCATTTGCAGGGCCCTCTTTCCCTTTTCGAACTTTGGGCACGTGCCCAGGGCCCCACTACCCGGAGGACCCCTAAAATCTGGTTTTATAGACTTCAAAACGTAAAGTAAAAACTTGAGGCACAGTAAGAATAGACCCCATCATCCTAATTTTCCCAGGGTCCCAAAAAGTTTAAAGATGGTCATTTGGTCATCCTAGCTAGAGTATTACTGCAATACGCATATTGAGAAATAAGAAATTTGTAATTATTTTGAAGCTTCGATTTACAGAAAAGGGTTGAAAAAAAACTTGATTGTCCGTAACGCATTGTAACAGAAACACTACAATTAGCATCTTTAAAATAGAACTTTTATGCTAAGTATTTATTTAACATTTTATGGCCACGCTGAGTGCCAGTACAAACATTAACTGTTCATTTACAGATCATAAATACAGTGAACACACATACATGTTACCTTGATTCTCCATTCTCGTCTCTCAATTCGCTAAATCTAAAATGTAATATTAAGAATATTGAAATATTTTTTTTTTTGGGTAATCATTGGGAACTTTTAAGCAAAGCGAAACTATCTTTGCACTTCTAATACTTCTCTGAAAATTATTCACACAACATCCATTTTTCGTAAGTGTTGTCTTGTTATTGTGAACATGTTTTTACAATTTGAAGGTATCTGGTTAAATCATTTCATTACTAAACACTTAAGTGTCATAATCGAATTATTTCTCCGGGTGTTAATGGCTTGACTTATGATGAGCTAATACTTGCCTGTGTATTCGTTTGGGCTTCGCTTTTCTAGCAGAGAGGCATAATGTGTGGGTAATGTAACAGCCATAATCTCTATGGAATAGTATGCTTTTTACTATCTTATCTTATAAACTTATCTATTTATATAAACACGTATGTGGTATCTACAGAAATAATAACCATTTTTATACTACAGACAAGTATCTGTATAATATACTTAAGCGTTTGGGAAACATTGGGATAATCGTGCATTGGATAAGGATACCATTACCCTAAAAAGTTTTTGCGTTTTCGCCGCCATTTCTATATGTAATGTTGACTCGATGAAACATTATACAGAATGAGTCTTTGTTATGATTTTATGATAATTGCAATAACTTTGCGAACATCAAAATCGACTGTAGCAATTGTATATTTAAAATTATGGTTGTTTTGTTTGATATCAACATTGGTATCTTGTTACTGTTAGCATAACAGCACGAGTTGAGTGTATGGTTGTTTTCGCAGGCGGCGCTAAGCGGGCCGGCGCCTGCCACCTAACTAACTATAAGTTATATGAATATAAGGTACTAACTCTGATGGGTTTGTTAACTTAGTACTCTGGACTCACGGTACCGAGCCATTGTTCGATCATTTATATAGAAGTAGCTGCACCCCATTTGTCTAGGGTTATAACTATCACACACCCAGATACCATCTTGTCAATGTTTGTGCGGAAAAATACACTTGTTCGAGTTGAGAACACTTGTTAGAATAAGGGTTGCGAAATGAAGATTTATCTGTTCTTGCCATACTTACAATAGAATGATTGAAATATAACTCTCGATTGGTAAAATAATGTTTTCTGCATCTGTCTAGCTGTTCTTTCAGCTTTTTACGCACAATGCTTTAGGCTGGCTTTTCAGAAAAGCAGGGCGATGTAGGTAATCAAGCGATTCTTTCCACGCGCACGGGTAAAACATGACATAATGGTAGCTGGGTTTAAAGTGTACACAATTTCTCAAACATACGAACTTTCTAGTAAAATTTAAATATGTATAATGTATTTCAATCATGTTTTGGGTTTCCGCACTCCAAACAGAAATCGATTGTATTAAGTTAACAACTGTATCAGTAAATTTATGAAATGAAATTATACATATGTTATATACAATATTATTAGTCATTTAAATGATTAATACTTATGATACGTCTGAAACAATATTGCTTCCATGAAATGATTAAAGTAATAGTGAAATTTATTAGAATGATGTACCTACTCTTAGTATACCTATATGTATGTTATATGCTTAGAAAGACTGCAGGCAACCTAACCTATATGCTTTTTTATCGAACTATTTTTTATTAATCAAAGTATATATTTTGTCGTTATTGCATCAGTGATACTCTATATTTTTATGAAGATGAAGAAAGGTTGTGGACTCATCGAACATTTAGGCTGCCTGCAGAGGAGTAATAATTTCGAAAAATAGTTAATACAGGTGTCTGTCTATCCAACATAAAATAAACAATTTTAATCTTACAAGATTTTCAGTACACTGAAAGGGCGTGTTTTTTTTGCAAGAATTAGTATTGTTGACATAGTTTAGTTTTATGTTTTTTCTGGTAATATATATAAAAAAAAATATATTTAATACCAAAATGCCTAATACTGCTTAGTTTTTGAAATAAACGCTAAACTATTTTTGTGATTTAATGTTTCCAACTAAAAGTGGGTATATTACCGCCACGATATAATAAAATACTTTGCCTAGTATTGCATTTCAAAGATCAACCCGACTACAAAAACTACCATTAAATTGTAAACAATTAATATTTCCCCAGTGTAAAAAAGCAAACACATCATTTGTGTGATTTTGATTGCTGATAGTCAGTCGGTTGAATGAAGCTTACCAGGCTAAGTGTTTTGTTATACCATGATGAATGCGACGTTTAACAATGATCTAGCACTGCATGATTACTTACACTAGTGTGTGGTCTTCCGTACGATCTCTTTACTTGTTTGATATGCTTTCTGTTCTACACGTATGTTTAGACGAGTGAAATTAGGACAATAACTGAACAACTTTCGGTGTTTTGACTGGTTTTTTTGTGCGATATTTGCCGTGAATTTTACTAAATTTCGAATCTTATTTACAAAGTTATTCACAGTTACCCTGTAAGAATTCGAAAATAACTTTATAATCAATGATATTTTCCTACTAATAAATTATGGCTGTTACATTATAACTTACATGTCTTACAGAGAAGCTGTGAGATCTTTCATTGCAGTATTAATCTCAGGGACAGATCTATGTTGTTATTTTTCATTCCCACAAGTGAAGGTATCTCTATCAATAGAGGCTTGTGTTCTAACGTGATGGTAATCTAGGAGGCCTGGTGGAGCGGCCGCGGCCGGCGCAGCGATGGGCGCGATGAACCAGATGCCGCCCCACATGAGGCAGCAGGTGAACCAGGCCGTGGGGCAGGCCGTCACCAACGCCGCCATAAGCGAGCTCAGCTCCGCCTTCGCGAGATTCAAGTAAACAACGACTGATCGTTTGCACACGCACATCCTGTACTCGCACGCCGTCACTTTGCGGAAGCTTTGACGAATTGTTGTGATTTATGTTTGCACCGACACATTTACAATCGGACTGAAAAGAGCAGGCCCTGCTAGCAACTGAGTCTCAGCAGTTCCTACACTGCAGAGCGACATACTGGCTTGCTGTTTGGCCCAATGGAAATTGTAAATTTTCTTTGTGTTACATATCATTTTTGAATGTATCGTCTATAAAATAATCTTTTCATTAACGTTAATGCAACTCGACCTCGCGTGACATGTGATATTGTCGCGCAAACCTATGTTGCCGGCGCGGTAATAGTGTCGCTTGTGGAAATCTTGACCCACAATATTTTAATCAGTCCTTATTGAATCTATTTCGGACATGACAAATTATATGAAATTGTCCAGGTTGCACCGGGTTCAGAAATAATGAGGCTTATGTATTTGTCTATTGGTACCGTTTTTCGTTTTCTGTTAACGTAAAGTGACGACTGCGTTAAGGGATTATCTGTTTCTTGTAACAATAAAATTAAAAGTTAACATGTGTAATTATATTTTCCTGTAAGTTATGAGGGGCAGAATTTCAGAAGACGTGAATTGTTAAAACTTGGCTTATGTGTGTTGTTCAACTGTCGCATCGCTGTGTGGCTTCACGTGTCCGTTGATATTGTGTACAGTTTTTTTTTGTTTAGGCGATGTTTTAACGATACAAAATTTTAACTGTTTATTAATATTTAAATTTTTGACGAAAAGCTGATCATATTGATATTAGAGAAACCTTAACAATCCAAATCAATTTTATTAATTTCGCATTAACATCCATGTTTGCATTTATTCATTATTTTATCAAAGCGACCATTTTACTGTAGTGTTATGTACAGTATAAATGATTTATCTGGTCAGCTTTTCGTAACACATTCTTACTGACCGAAACCAGTCGTGTTATTAAATCTGAATGTCCATATTAAAATAAAAAAATAAAAAACGTAACTTGTATTATGCCTGTTAACATGTTGTGCACATAAATTACCAACACCGCTTGTGATATATAACCAGTGTTACCGTAGCGTTATTAAACAATAAAATATTGTTAAAATACACGGCAAATATATGTATATGCACCAGTTTAATTTAAATTACTTCTTGCTCAAAATTGAATGTCAGCAATAAATAAATTGCGCAATACATCGTGCTTCTTACAACACAGTCCTGAAGATCACACACATGTGAGTAAATTGATAAATGCTGGAATCACACTTCATTAGTTTCTCCAATTCAATAAATTGCAAACTTACAATATGTATATGGAACTCTAAAGGTTAAAAGTACCAATATGTAAATTTATAATAAATGATACAGTATTAACTGATAATTAAATCCTAGTTTATAACGCTTTACAATGTTTAATAACCCGCTCGCACGGATTATAAATTCAAATTGATTATTCGAACAGTAATGGAGATATGTAATTAAATTTACGTAATATATTAAATTGTAAATGTTACATTCAGTGGCTTAAGATAGGTGTATATTTAATTATGAAACTGAGTTGGTACGCGGAGAGCATTGCAAGCTACTGCGGCTGTGCGCAGAAGATCCAAACGAGCATATCATATTGTTTTGTGAATTATGCTAGTTAGACGTATTGTAAAGTTGAAGTTTATTTGTTGATGTTTGCGCACTCAACACCTCCGTTGCGTAGAGCTAGGGCGTAGTGTCAGTTCTCACGTCGGTGTGTAGGTGTAGGGCGCGCGGCGCCGGAGCCGACAAACAGATGTTTCTCTCTCTCTTCCGTCTCCAGTAGTGACAGAGCGTAATGACTAAGCATTTACTCAAAACTAAATTATACCCGAAGCTTGTTTGTTATATTGTATATTATACTGTATCGATGTAATCAGGTGTTAGACTAAACAGAACTTGTGAAATACCTACTCACGCGGTATCGATTCAAGATTGTATGTCAAACTTATTGTACTTATAATGGCTAAGACCAAAGCAGTTGTCCTTTAAATTGTTGCTGTTAGCAATACCTTTGGTCAATTATTAGAACATTTTATTGATGGTGATACGTATGGATTCGTTATTGAATATTTAACATTTTAAAATTAATGGACATTTTAATCTTCGAAATTATTGTCATCATATTTAGAGGCTACGTTTACGACGTTGATAGTTTATCAGCTGTTCAGACATTCCATTTCGACGTCCGTAAACATTAGTTCCATGACCCCTTTTGTTCGGAGGATGATGGTGGATGCCGCTCAATGGACCAGATTGTAGCGTGGGCGCAGCTGTCGCTAGCATACTGAGGGCATCAGGATACCTAGTTCCTACTCATACAAGAGTACGCTGTAGATGTATCATTGCTCTACCAATTTTAGCAGAATAACATACGAAAATAATCAATCATCTAACGTTTTGCTCTCTCTATCTTGTTAATAGCGTTAGTACCATCGAAAAAGGTATAGGCAGTGATTGTTGGATTTGATATAGTTTATTAATATTGTTAATCTTATGCTGTATAAATAGAGTAATTAAATGCTATATGTGTAATGAAGAAGTTTGATTTATTCCAGTAGTTACTAGAATATGAAATATTCATTGGCTTTTCATACTAACAGTTTGTTTGGATAAAAACTCGTATTGATAACTGGATTACATTTTTAGGTAAGCTCAATTTGACCTATTGTAGATATTTCAATAAGAAACTCTAATTACCTCCTTCACTTTGTAGATCGTGTAGAAGTATCTGCAGATCTTTGTTTTGCCTTTTTTCTTATTGAAATATTTTAAAATTATATTGATAACTAAAATTAGATTGGCTTGAATTATTAGTTTTTAGGTGCATGCGTTTGGCAATAATAAAATAACCATTGCTAATTTGGTACAGGTTTTTGTAGCTATTTGTTAAAACTAACACTTGTACGAAAATGTTATTTTAGATTATTTATTTTCGCTTAAAGAGAAAACGTTCAGTCGCGTGCAGAACATGTTGAGCCAAAAGTCCCTATTAAATAATTATAATAGTCAAATTGGTATCTGCAAATACTGGCTTAAAGAAGAAAAATAATATTTTCACTTCTCATGCTCTAAAAGTACGCCAATATAGCCCTACGAAGCGGGCCTAAAGTGACCACGTTAGCCCCTAGGGAGTAAAAAGTAATTAGTTTTGTTAATTTCCTTCATGTGACATAGAAAAACTCAAACTGCCAGTAAAAATATACTATTATCTGTGGAGTGTGGACCGTCTTCAGTGCGAAAATGTTGAGAGTTTTAGTTCCATGGTTTGTCCGCTAAGAAGGTGGCGCCATGTGTTTTAAATTGTTCAGGTCAGAAGAAAAAACTGACCACGAAAATTTCAGAACTTTTGTCAAGTGTAAATTTGTTCGGTTTTAAATGTTTTTGTACTGAATTAACTATTTTTCTCGCACTCAAAGTGAAAAGTACAGTTTGCACCTCGAGACTAAACGCTAACTTAATATATATGGTTTCATTTCAAACCACCTCTGGCATATTATGGCTTCGTTTAGTCCCTCGATATAAAACATAATATTAACGTTTAATTAGCGTACATAAATTAAGCTCAGATAGCAACTGCTGGCCCAACATTTACAGAACGCGGTCGTACATATTATATTGCATGATCAATAATGATTTTTGTGATCATTTACTGTCGTTATCAAGCTTCGTAGGCTCCCTTGTGGTTACGATGAGTGCCTTATGCACGGTGCACAGTTAGACTTTAAATCGAATCACTTTTTATGTAGGTAGCCATTTTTTCAGTGTACATAATTATGTAGCGGTTTCTGTTATGTTCTGCTGTGTTATACTTTAAAATTGTATTAAATGCTTTAATGAGTTTTCTTGTGTTACTAGCCGCCCGATGCAGACAGTACCGCCGAAGTTGCCCGAGAGGCCGCAGAACGGACGGCCATATTGAACGCGCCCCTTTCGCCGCCATCTTTAGATAAGTTGCATTGTAAATACAGACCCCACTCACATGTATATTGCTTAAATCCTATTTAAAAATGCTAAGTATTCTCGCAATGAATTTGAGTCGGTGGCAGGTAACTACAGTAGGAATTATGTGCGATAACGTAAAATTATATTCACGAGTAGTTAGAACATTATTTATTCGATAACGAATAGCATAAAACGTGACAACTAGAATTGTTGATATTTAAAACTACTAGTGCTAGTGTCAAAGTCTACTTTTATAGTAAGGTATATTGGTGTTCTTTGAATGAGACGTTATTCACTGTCATGTTTCCTTGTTATTAAATAGTTAAATCTAGTGATAATAAGAGTTATACGAATTTTTGTACCTATTACCAAATATAATAATTTAAACAATAGGTACCAATAAAAAATACTTTTTAATACATCACCATAAACAATATCAATAATGTTAGTAGCTGTTAACTTAAAAACATCTTACTATTTTTTTTATTCCTAAGCTTGGTAAGCTCTTGATAAACTAATCGTACTTCTGAGTTAATTAAAAAATAAACTTGTCGCACATGTTCGGCACATAAATATCTATTAATCTAACTAAATTATGCTTTATATAATAAATAAAATTTTAATAAAATTAATTACTTATGACAATATCTACTGAAGTTCACTGATATATGGCAGGGAAGTTCAGGATTAAAAACTGCGTTTACTTCTATTTTAGCATATTAGATTACTATTCACAAAGTGAAGTATAAAATTGAGTATTGAGGTAGCGTTTTATTTAGTCATTTGTTCGACTGATATTACAATAGGACATTGGAATGCTTGTGATAGAAGACGGTGCTTACAGAAATTACATTTTCTGACGAATGCGCCTTCACTTAGAGATTATTTAAGAAGTTATGTTATTGTGGCATTTAGTATTATGGCTTGACGAGTGAACGCAGGCGTTTACAAACTGACTTATGAAAGGATGGTCAAGAAAATGGCACGACATCGAGCTTAATTTATTCAGTTACTTTCAAAACCAGTATAATATATCAGTACAAAAATATTAAGTTTTCAGTCACTATAATGCACTTTTGATACAAAAGTTTAACGTAGGTAGGTACATAGTATGTTTTATTTCTGAAAATGGAAAAGATTGGAACGCTGTAGTCATTTATATTTATACATTCCCTAATCGCCTGTCGTTCACGCGTCAGAAGTGTATGTATATAAGTGTAAAAACTATAATATTGACCTGTTTTTACTTTGTGTACTGTTGTATACAATTGTAATAAATGTGTATAAAAAACGTTTCGTGTTTAAATTCTGCATCTTATTCCTAGCCTTAGTCTAAGTTACTCTTGATAATACCATCAAAGGTATTTCAATATTAATTCTGGACCATGTTATATGGGTTCAAA
The DNA here is from genome assembly GCA_947369235.1 of Udea olivalis. NCBI lineage: Eukaryota > Metazoa > Arthropoda > Insecta > Lepidoptera > Crambidae > Udea > Udea olivalis. The sequence goes on from OX376342.1 coordinate 7,629,843, forward strand.
GAAAAAAGAAATAAAGAGAAACAATTTTATTGGTGACAAAACAGTACAAATGAAAACAACAAAAGTGTGCAGATAAAACGGGGTGACACGTTTTGACACCAAAAAGGCATGTGCTTAACCACTCCACATACACATCAACATGGTCTAGGGATATTTCAATGCAACCTAAATAACTAAAATTCTATTAACTTTTTGTTAAGACACCTACACATTAGAATAAACCTTGTTTAATAGCCTATCTAATCTGATAAATAAACTTTTAGATAAAGTTGAATTAAAAAAAAACTTAGAAGAGGAAAAACTCGACAAAATTTCAATCTTAATTTTATTTTTGAAACATCAAAACCTAAACAAAACAACAATTTTTTTTTATAAAAATTGTTGAAAACTTAAAATTAATAATCCGTGGATCCACCTAAGACTCTCCTGACACATCTGCAGCGGTTTTGCATACTCAAAACAAGGGTGTCAATATCCTGTTATGGAATACTTTCCCAAGTTTTGCTAAGATGCAAGAAAAGCTGGTTTTCATGCACAATATTTTCAGGGAAATTCCTAAGAGCTCTTCTCTGAAGCATATCCCAGGCATGCTCAACAGGATTTAAGTCAGGGGATTGTGCAGGCCAGTCTAAAGCTTGGATATCATGCTGTTGTAACCAACTTGTAACGATACGCGCCGTATGTGGACGGGCATTGTCGTGCATTAGCTGGAAATTTTGTCTCATTTGCTGTCTGTGGGGCAAGATTACAGGCTCTAGCACCTCACCTCGGTATTTTAGAGCAGTCATATTGCCTTGTATCCAAACGAGGTCTGTTCTACTGCCGAGACGAATTCCTGCTTAAACCATAATCGTGCCACCTTGATATGCATGAACTTGTTGTCAGTGCTGCAGTCGATTCCAACGTCCAGGTTCTCTCCGAACGCATACTCTTCGCGAATCAGGATGAAATCCAAACCTAGATTCATCAGTGAAAAGCACAAGTGACCATTGAGAATGGTTCCAGTTTTCGTGTGCAATAAGCCCATTGTAATCTTCTTCCACGATTGCATCTCCTTAGCGCTGGTACCCGAAGTGGCCTACGAGCACGTAGGTTGTCTTCATGCAGTCGTCTTCTCAAAGTTTGACCGCTTACCAGCAAACCATACTCTCTCTGTAGCCTTTGAACCAATTGCATCGCCGTTACATTTGATTGACTTCGTGCAGCATTTACTATGAATCGGTCCTGTACATGTGTTGTAATGTGTTGAGGTCCTCGGTGCCATTCCACCACTTCCCCCGTGACACGATAACATGACCAAAGCCTGGATATAACGCTCTGACTGGTCCTCGTGGCTTCAGAAACCGCAATTTGGGTAGCGCCAGCTTGAATCATGCCCACTGCTCTTAACATTTCGTTCCTGGTCAAGTGTCTACGTGGCATGATTATCTTAATAATGTTTTTATAAATGAGGTACGTTAACGGCATCATATTGTATCTACATAAGTTTATATTCCATGTATTCCCAAGTGTAAAATTCAAGATTTTATGCTAGCAAATAAACCTTAAATATAAGTAAGTAAACCATTTATGCATTTTTTTAAATACTTAGGTACATCACATAAGGTTTTTTAGATTGCGGTTTTTTCGGATTGGTACCGATCTGATTTATAATCTACGAACACCAAGCAGAGTAATGGGATGGGCGACCAATCTGAACAACATTTTGTGATGTAGGTAATGCTAGGGCATCTCCGTGCTCAGTAGACGCGTTAAGCAGTTACTGTCGGCTGACGTCGCTAGATGTCGGTCGTTAAGCCTAGTCGTAGACCGGTAGGCACAGAATCCTAATTTATCCATGTACAAAACCGCATCAATTATTATCTTAACAATACCTAAGTTTTAAATATTAAACGCCTCACGCAAGTAAGTACCTAAGTAAACCTGAAAACAAAGACAGGGTCAGTAAATTCTCATGTACTTATACCAGAATCTAACTTTGACAGTTTGCCTTGAAAATAAAATAGTAGAACCCAAGTCTTAAGTACCTACATATGTAAAGTACCTACTCTAAGCAATGCCTTTGAGTTCACGAGTGGTATTTCGCGAACAGACTTCATTTTGAAGGCTCTCAACGCGGCCCCTCATTGCTAATCGTCAAATCGCATGCCGGCCGGCGTGTTTAACTTCGTGAAAACGTTTCCGAAAACAAGCTAGATTTTCTTCACGAATTTGGTAAGTTTGAAGAGACTTAGCTTTAGAAATGTGGCACTAATGTGATTCCTATGTCAGATTGTGCTAATTTTAATTTATGTCAGTATTTAGGCGGTCAGTGGGCCTTAGATATACCTACCTACATTTGCGGTTACCTATTATGCGCACAAATGATGTACCCACCTAGGGTTGCCAGGTCGCCAAACCTAATTGCCGGACAGACCAGCCAGTTTGGCCAGACATTCGGGTAGAAAGGCCGGACACCCTACAATATTGAGGATTTTGTGTGTCACAGTATTATCAGGTACGACAAAAAAAATGTAATATAAAATCAAGCTTTTTTGATTATTGCCATAAGTCTTGTTAAATTCTAATGAAATAATATATAAATCACCTGCGCTCGACCACGCTCGGCGCTCGCTCGTTTGCGAAATGTAAAAAGCCTAACAAAAGCCGGACAAGCCGGACACCGTTTATTTTGGCCGGACACGCAATCAATAAGCCTACCTATGTCCGGCGTTATCCGGACGCCTGGAAACTATACCCACCCATACCCAACTAACCTTTAATTTGTAAAAGGTACCTACTTAGTAGATAAAACCTATCTTGGCCCGTAGAATTTCGTGTACCTACTCCTACTAGGTACTAACTAATAGCCTGTAAGCAATGTATTTGTATAACATAATGTATCTACCTAATATCTGCTAGCAAAAAGTCTATTGAAAACAGAAGTCCCGCTACGGAGTAGGTACTCGTATCATTATGACGTTAGGTGAAGCGTCCGTTTGATCCGAGACAATCACACGAAATACATTTGCTGGATTAAGCTACGGCTCCGCCCACGCACCGCAGAGACAAAAACAGTTTCCGTTATTACGATTTAATGAAGAGAGAAGCCATTAGGAGTGCTTGATTAAATTGTAGGAGCCATTGTCGGGTCCTGCGGCGCCCTCTGCGCTGCGCAGCCCGCGGGCGTCTAATCGCACCGACACGATTCTGATTACGTGTGATTGTTGTATCAATCATTTCCCCTATCAAATTATTCAGCGGCCGGTAATTCTATCGCCTGCCGTAATGGCTGAGGCTCGGAACATTCGGCCGCACTTAGTCTCGGTTTGTTACACTACGAATTGTAATTCATATGGTATTACCAGCTAACGAAATCAGAGAAAATTGTCCCTCTAATGGGAGTGTAAGAGCACCGATTTCGGCTGTAAAGTTACCTAATAGGTACCGAACAAGCACTGCTCTACCTACTATGGTTCCAACTTTTGTCATCCACGCTGAAGAAGAACAATAGTTACGCGTTGCTAAATGTCAGATAATATTAACAAACATTTTTTCGACGGGATTTTCGGCTTGTTTTGTTGACATCCTTCCTACTAAAAGTCACGATCCAAACTCAAGACTAATCCTTATGACAAACATATGTGTTGATTTTGTGTCTGGATGTTACTCTGCCTTTTGAATAATTGAATTGCATAGGTGTTTGTGCATATTAGGTGAACTATAATAAATACATGTTCTGCTTAGTTAAGGTTAGGTTAGGTTATACAGGGTGTTCCCTGCGGTTAGGGGAAGAGAATACTACCGAGGTATCCCTGCCTGTCGACTGAGAGGCGACTAAAAGGGCCCTTGAGGTCGCGAAGCGCACGTGGGTGCGCCTGCACGGTAACGCGTGTCTTCGGACACAGTGGTCTGTGTTGTTGTGGACTGGAGTCGAGCTTGTTCCTACAGTGGCTGGCTGCCAGGCGGCCTTGCGCGCCGAAGGGTCCTGCGAGGAGTCTTTCCCTCGTTGGGAATCCCGGGTCCCTTCCATTCTGCGCCGAAGATGACCACCGTCAGGTTTTAATGGGTAGGGGTCTCTGTTTTCCCAGGAGTTCCGAGTCCCACATATCGCAGGTGTCCCGAACCCAGGGTCTTGGGAATGCTTAAATGCATTTCCTGACGCTAAAAAAAAGGTTATACAGTGTGAAAGGAGAAATAGATCTTGATCAGGGTTGTAGCAGCGGTTATTTGCAACAGATTAACTCCGATCGAGGGGGTTGGGAATAGATGGATACTAAAACGATCAACGCTTCGTTTTAGTATTTTAGTTTTACATACCTATCTGAGAGACATACATCAAACAGGTCATCTCACAACAAAGACAAGACTGACTATATCTGCACTCCACATGAATGGCTCGCTAAGGGGTAAAATAATTATTATTTAACATAGGTAAACGTAATAGAGCGAATGTAAATCATTGAACAGCGTATTGCCCTTATCGCGTGCTGTGTAACTAGCCGATTAGCCATGCAAATGAAGGAACCGCTCCGAGCGCTAAACGCCGCTCGCCTTCTCCGTGCCGAAATACCTTGTTATAGAACAAAACGTTTTTATACTACACCAAGGCGTGCCATTACAAATTAGCATTGGGAAACGATATCCATACGGCTTACAGTAACCTGCTGGGGATTTATGGAAGGTGTTTGATTATATCTGATTATTAGCCCCTAAAACAGCCTGTTTTCTTGGTTTTGTATTTATAAGCTTTGTTTTGGAACTTCCTTATAAACAAAAACGAACGGAACTTTTACTTAACGCTATTAGATCTGCCTACTCTGAGCATAAATAAACACTTAGTTAATTGCCATTTTGTGAACTAGGCAAGGAAAGCCAGTTTAGTAAACAGTAACGTGCTTAAATGTGAGTTATATCTGTGAAGAAACCCCACTTTCACATATTTTTTCAAATTAAAGTACCTATCTTTACTAAGTAGTTTAGAAAGTGGCACTCTTACGTATCTTACTTTTCATTATTTCTCCCAAAAACATTTTCTAAAACACGTTAAAAACCGCTAATTCAGTCTATTATGAAAAATAGGTCGGGTCGACTCATCATTAATTACAGAAAATTAGTTTTAAGTTGACTTATTAAATCACTCCCCTTACAACACGATATTCGAAAAAAGCGTCACAAATCATAGATAAACAGCCCTAATTAGAAAGTAGAGCGACAGATACAAGCGGCCCAAATTGGCTTAGAAAGAATAAGGAAATGTAAGTTGGGTATAATGAAACAGTTGTCTAATGTTAATTGGCAACGCGGCGGTTCCCATAAGTCGAAAGTCACCCTCTGGTCGAATTTTTCCCAACAATTAACGTGGACCGTGTGTGGTTGCGTAATTACAGGTGTGGGGCGCGGGCAGTTGAACTGGCTCAATCACGACACGACACGCAACAGCTGTGTGCGTATGTGCGATTTATTTACATTACGCCTCAATATTAGAATGTAGGTAAGCATCGTGTATACGCAGCTAAATTACTGACTTATTTTATGGGGTTAGTGACTATCCTGTAACATTCGTTCCGTATTGCACTTAAATGGTCATGTTTCACTGTCGAATGAGCCGCGTCTGCTTTGTCAGGTTATAGGCTAGTTACGACAATGGATGGATATCTACATCTAACTAGCAATATCGCCTTCTTGAAACACAAACATTATAGAATTATAGATGAATAAAATAAATTGATTATGCGCGTATTATACGCACGTTTAATTTTGTGAAAGCCGCATAGAAATATTCGTTGTACTTTAGCAAAGCAAGAGCAATAGGTAACGAATTTATTTGAGGTGTCACTATTCTGTTTATGAAGTCAGTTTAGGAAGCTAAAAAGTAATATTTTTGGCTCCTTAGATGATTTAAGATTTCCGTAAGAAGACAACATCTCGGATAAACAGACTGCGTAGCAGCCGCAACAGCATTCTCAAGGCGGTGGCTGACAGATACACATCACCTATTTGGAGATGTTGGGTGCGAAGGGTGATTATGTGAGAAGACACTCCTGACATAATCACACTTTTGGCAAAACATACAATACGAGTACCTACGAGTATATACGTTCTCCACTAACATTAATTCTAAGATTATTTGTATTACTAACCAATATGAACTGTAAACAGTTGTTCGAAATAAATTTCTTATTATATTATTATTATTATATTATTTACCGCTAAATTAAACTAAAAAGAGTTTAGCGGCTTTAATTTTAACTTTACCTAAATAGATATAAAATACAAACACACATACATTCACATTCATAATAAGTCTTTGATGAAATACAACAGAAGAATACAGGCAAATTAATTTCCCATTTGGTTGCAAAGTCTCGTGTTTGAGCAGTCGATCATGTAATTAGCCGCAGTTATTTTTTAAGTCACGGTAATTACATCGCTTCTATGGTAATTGAAAAACTTTTCTATCGATATAGTGGGCAAACAGCCGAAAATTACACCTTCTTGTATATTTCGTCAGTTCCCAGATCGGTATCGGCTTTATCCAGCGGTTATTACTATTTGAACTTTTAATAATGACTGCTCGAGGATTTCGTGTGGAATTCACCACTTAATGACTCGCTGAAAGTGTAATTTAAAAACTTACAAAGTGATTACGTTGTGTGAGATTATGATTCATATGGTTTCCATTTCGGGGAAAGTCGGACGGGAGGAAGTAAAACAATAATTAGGGTAACAACTTTACTATGAATCTAAATGTGTTGTAATGTAGAGTTGTTTTCAGGTTTTTCTTGAAGGGCTAATGGTATTACGGAAAAAAACAGTTTTAACTTGCTTTTATGTGAGGTGCAGTAATTTTGTTACTTAGTTCTAAGATGACTTCGTACCTAGGTATATATAAAAAAGAGACACGTTAAAGATTTTACTAGGTATCTTCAATGTTATAAAAATGTTTTATACGATGTCTTTAATTTTCATATTATGGCAAGAATGTGTTAAAAGACCTTTAGAACAAATTTAAATGACAAGATAATACCGATGCATATCCCCAGCTGTCGGAAGTAACGTCTCTGTCACGAGGAGTTATTACCTTCCATAATTTATTTGGTTGCAATCAACCGATAGGGCGCTAAACAAAAAGGCCAGTAGCGGCGCACTTGAGACTCGAGAAGCATTTTAACTTTTTGTAAAGTGCAACACTTTCCCAGCCCTTTCGAGGGCCCTTAAAACCGCTACTGCGTTTAGACAAATGAGCAGCGCCCCCACGCGGCACACGCCACGCTGCCGCCCGGCAATGATGTGCGATATGCTACGCGTCTACTGGAAACGACAAAGATACGTTCTTTCTTATCATGAATGAATCCAGGAGGTTAAGCTTGTCCATCAGGTCTTAGTTATTTTTGATTTTACAAGACAAAACGTTACGTTATTAACAATGATTCACGGTCCCCTAGTATTGTCTGGACTAGATTCTTCAGTTTTTATACTTTTTTTATTTTCTGGGTGTTATTGTCTGTTTGAGTTTGTATTAACAATTATTTGAGTAAATTTCTGATACCTACAATACAATTTCTGCTTGGTTTTGGGGTCTGATGATCTAAGACGTCCCCGATATTTATTCATTTAAAAATGTACCTCATCCAGTGTACACACATCTATGGTCGACAATACAAGTAGAAGCACAAAATGGCGGAACTCATAGGACACAATAAATCAATTGGAGTGGGTGGTTGACTTTTCACTCGAATGTGTGGTTAATTGTAACCGAAAATGACTGTTGATCGGGCCGCACTTAATTTGAGTGGTGCTTTGCGTTGTTTGTAAGAACCGAGGGTTGTACTCGTGGGGTGGAAATAAGTAATGGCCCGGTTGGGCTTGTGATTATTTGATATTTGTACTAATTTTGTACGTCGCGACTGGTCGAGTCATTAAATTGGTATTACTGCAGTAATACGTTCGTTTGGTGTTTTTATGTTTGGACTTTATTATAATACTGCGTAATGATATTCACAATGAATAATTTGGATTCCACGTATAAATAGCAACATGCTTAATTGTTGCCTTATTTATTTTGGACTAGCTGTCCGTCAGCGGCTTCGCCCGCGTATACTATTTGTGCCCTTCAAATGGCCTGAAAATAGCCTGTGTAACACTCGCTGGTAATGATAGCTTTTTATAATGGTGAGAGAATTTTTATAATGGTGAAAGAATTTTTAAAATTGGTACACTAGTTTCGGATTCAATAGAAACAAACAATCAAATCTCTCCTCTATAAAATATTAGAATTAAGCATGACTACATTTTTTTAGAATTTACTTTCAACGTTTATCAATGCCTCATCTTGAATTAAAAAAGACAATACAACGTCAAGCGACATTTAGTAGTGGATCATCTATTTATACTAATTATTATAAACAGGAAAGATTAGATTTTTTGTTTGTTTTAAATGAATGGGCTCCGTAACTCCTGGGCCGATTTGAAAAATAAACCACCATTCAAAAGCTACATTATCACTGCGATTGACATAGGTAATATTTTTTTCATTTAGGCTATATTTTGACGGGAGAAAACGACCACGCGGGCGCAGCCGCTGACGGACGGTTAGGTACGTCTACCACGAGTTGTCACTTACAGGGGTTTGAGTAACTTTGAATGAACTCGTGGCGTCATTTTTTTTTATCAGCGGCCAGCAATAATTTTACCACTGTTTTATAGCACCCTAATAAAGAAATATATCTGAGTGGTCAGAATTGTTCTGAGTGATATCGAGGCCGAGATAATTATGATGTCTCAAAGTATTATTTTTGCCCTAGTTCCACTAAAATAACAGTTCTGAAATGTTACTTTATGGAGCTAATCTCACCTAACAGTTATTACAAAAGGATGCAGAAATATAAGAGGACGGTTTTTCGCTTTGAGATTGAGATTTGAATTTTAAAAATGACGCCAACATAACCTAATACATTTTTATCGTTCGTGTAAAAAAAAGGTATTGGGATTTGACATTGTCATGTCATGTCATGTGTCATCCCAATACAATTGTTTACGCGAGCGATAACGTAAATTAAAAGTGGCAACTCGTGGTAGACGTCCAGGTCATTTAAAAGTAGGCATTGATTTTTCTTCTGTAATTACGGCGGACCTGGAAGCTGGTAATAGCTGTACTCTCATTTGAAGAATTTTTTTCCCTAAGCTCTAGAAGTCTAGACAACAGCCACTGGAAAGACCCAGCAGCTGACCAGCAATAAGACATGGCGCACTGTAAGCTACATTAATAAAAAACAATCATTTTAACTGGCTTGTGTTTATTAATATCTGCATCTAAGGCTATTGTTTTGCAGACTATTCATAATTATTGTTAAAAAAACTATTTCAGACCATCATATAATTTTGATTGCTGCACCCAACGTAAAATTATTAACGCTCATTCCGCCTCGGGCCAGTAGATGTTGATCATCTCTTTAAGACGGTCGATGGCAAACGCGTCTGCAGCCGGCTTGCCCACCAAGAACAGGAACTTCTCGTGGCAGTCCATCATGCCCAAGAACTGTCCTTCCACCATCTTCAGCCGCATCGGGTAGCGATGAAACTCTTTCAAGTCCAGTTTTTCTGTGGTCACGAATTACAGAGTTTAATTGAAATTAATTTATATTAAGATCAAGTTATTTTATAAATACAAATATGCGCTAGACAACACAATAGGTACTTGTCAAGGTTTCGAGGTAAGGATAAATAAATATCCTTGAGTTAAGAAGTGGCTTAGGTATTAAGCCAGGGGCGTCTCCTAGCACACCCAGACTCGAGTCAATTCAGAAAAGATCGTTTCCTGAATTGACCTGACAGGGAATCGAACCCGGGACACCACCAAGTCAAGGCGAGAAACTGTGCTCTAGCGCACTACACCAATCGTGTTGTGGAAAATTTCATGTGTTATACTTCCAATTGCCATAGTCTTCGGAAGAGTTTAAGGCCAAGGGTCAGGAGGAGGAGTGTGTTATTGAGAATGTTTCTTGGAGGTTTCCGGGTCACTCTTTGTTTCATTTTCTTTAAGGTTTATTTGTATCAAAATGACACACTGCTTGTACTTTACTAACGCCTGTTGTAAACCCAAAACAAGTTTAAAAGAGTAACTGCTAAGTTTCTCGCCGGGTCTTCTCAGCAAGAAACAACTCCGACGCAGTGGTAGAGTCGCATTATGTCTGTATACTGTTTATTTACATATCCATATTATTATGGTATTTATGTCTATTACTTAGTATACTTTGCTGTAAATTTGACGATTTGAAAGTACTGATACAGTCTATTTGAATAAAGTTATTTGAGTTTGAGTTTGAGTTAGACTCAACTTCCTATGAAGAGGGATATTATGCTACAGCTTGTTCCATTTCCTAAATTTTGTGAACACTTTACTTCAGGTTCAATAACTTTACCTCTACGTGACGTCAAGCCACATTAATGTAAAAACTGTATCACATTACATGATTGATGGACCCCAAAAATAATGTTGATCTGAAAATCTGTAAGTAGCTTTAGCTAAAAGAGTTACGGTACGTGTTGAAGACGGAATCTGCAACGTCCTGTAGGAGCCGTCGCCCTCCAGCCGTTCCAAGTAGTAGTCCTTAGTAGTTGTGCTTCTGTTTGACTTTATGCTGGAACACGGGACCTGCATCTTCAGCGTAAGGTTCTCCCACTTGAGGTTTTCCACAAACTCGCCGATTTGCTTGGATATTGCCTGACGTTCCTGTTCGTATTAAAATTATGGTTATGAGCTGAACACTTATTAGAAACGCTGTCATTTATTCACTTTAGTTTTTAATACTAATTAATCACTTGACTACTTGATGGCTTCAATAGTTTTGTTTAGTAATAAAATTAGTCACAACTTTTAAATAAATGAGTAATTGGTAAGTATTACGAGTACGGATTTGTTTGGCTCAAACACCAAAGCCACAATATCCCGGCACGTGAAAAATATGTTGGCCGGAAGCACAGCCCCATAAATAGGGCAAGGGCGAAAGTGAAGGGAATGAGTAAAGTATGAACAGTGGTTCATCATACCACCACTGAGGCCCTATGAATAGTACGGACCAGCTTTCTTGTTACGTGACTAGAACTTACGATCTACGAGATTCGTACCGCATCATTAACAGGAGTGAACTTCACACAATGCGGATCCCCGGAGCCGGTGGTGTTCTCGGTGCTGTAGTGCAGCAGGTGCCAGGTGCCGTACGCCTGGCTGTCGTTGAAGACCAGCCCGTGCGTGAACTCCTGGCAGCTGGTGAGCTTGTGTGGCTTGACGACCGAGGCGAACAGTCCACAAAGGGAGGAGGCTAAAAATATTGTAGTGAATGTATTATTCATTATTTCATGACTTTAAAAAGACGATAGAACACTAAAATTTAGTATGTTTTATCACTGATTTTCTAATATTGCGCTAACCGTGCCTTCGAATATGTATATTGACGAATAAACAACACCTACCATCTATCTTTGCGTAATAAAAATTCACATTAAAAAAAACATGTTTAAACACGTAAAAAATATCTATATATTTCAAGGGACTAAATAAATCTAGATAGAAAATTCGATTCTAGATTATCGGCAAATTACTTAACAATTTCTTATTGCAATTGAAAATACCTACCCAAATTATGACAATCACTTTTATTACATTCACCATGTTAGAGGATTTCAGAAAAAATCTATCTAATCCATTAAATATTAAATACATTTTTTAGATCAGTATTTTTATTAATATTTAAATAAAAATATTGTTTTACCTAAAATGAGAGACTGTGCAAGTCGGCGCGCCATGTCGAGGATGTTGTGGCGTTCCTGGCGCTCCTTAATAAACTGAATGACTTGATTGCGCCGTGCGATGGCTCGGATAGTTACGAAAACTGAAGATTCGGATACGGCAATATGGAAATAGAATTTCATCGCATCGTATCAGATCAGTCATGGGATATGTTGACTTTTAACTCTATCTTTAGATAGAAACACCCAGAAGCAAAGCAATCGCTAAGGTGTCTGGTAGGGAAGGGGTTTTACACTTGAACTTTCGTAATGAATAATTCTATTTAACATTAGAGATGATTATTTTTACGAGATATTATAATTAAACTACATCTAGGAACGAATTTCATTTGCATTAGCAATTCTATGTTTATTTAATAGCAAAATAATAGCGTTAAGCCAGTTTTAAGGCAGTAAATCAACACAAAATAATATGCTACTTAGCCCAAAATTACCAAATGAACCGGATTATTCATACCCACTCTTCTCCTCTGTAAGGTATGGCATGGAGATAGAATACATAAATACATATTCATAATATATCCATAATTATATTCTAATAAATTAAAAATAAAAGGAGTTGCTGCTTAACTTTCAATTAGTATTAGTTACTATAAGTAGGTATTGTTTTATACCCGTTTTATATTAATGCTCCCCTATATTTTTAACCTAACGCCAATTTCTCGAACCGAGCTTTACGTTTCTAAAACCAGTAGTTAAGACTGTGTGTTGTTCACCAATCACTCTGTAACGGATCCATGTTTCATGTGCCGTCCTGATTCATGGGTGTGGGTTGGTGTGGCGAATGACTGAGAGCAAACAGAATAAACAGTCACATCCCGTCGTCCCGTCCTTTGCGAATTGTCGCGATAATTTGCAGTAATCTGATTAACAACTCAGTTGACATCTGGATGCACACACTGGACATTACTTTTACGTAACAATATCTACATTCAAAAAATTTAGAAAAGGTACTTACTTGATACAAATAAGGCCAACGTTCTCATACGGCCTGATTCATCAGAAAACGCAGATAAATAAATCCAATCGGGCAAATATTTCAATGACAGGTACTCACACGTCCTATAATGACCCAGTCGAGTGCAAGAGCGTCCCGCTCCGTGATTCCTGTGCCAGTTGGCAGTTTGGCACGCGTCCTTCAAAGGTGGTGGGTGATTTCGTGCTCCCTGATAAAAATCCGGCGATTGCGTGATAAGTTTTCGGTTAAAATTACGCTGTTTTGGGTTAAGCTTTTCTTAGTGATCGTTTCTGAATATTTATTATTAGCTGTTAATTACCTTAATTTGTAGATACTATTGGCTATAGATGTATCATTTGTAAATTTTTAAAGACAGCTTTTGCGTGATATCGAATAAGGTCTAGGCCTTATTTCAGCACTGTACGAGGGGCATGTCATAGTACATTATGATATAAGTGCGGTAAGTTGAAAATTACAGCCGAGGCGATATTGCTAGCCCGAGCCGTAGGCGAGGGCTACAAGAAAGCAGAGGCTGTAATTATCAAAGCGCACGTATGTCATACGACGTTTTATAACATATTTGAGAGGAAATAAATAAAAATCGGACTTTCTAAAACAAATAAAATCTTTAATCACTTGCTAGAGCAGTTAGAAAATGTTTACTTGTTCACAAATTAGCGATGCGCGCGCATCAGCGCTTTTTTTAAGGCAAAAGGCATTAAAAACAGCCAGTATTACTAATAAAGTAAATTAATATTTCTGTGTTTTTGTTACAGATGGTTGTAATTTATTGTCAAAATTAAATAAATTAAAGAATTAAATGTTTATTTATTATATTTCATCTCCCAAAGTTAATTTTATTCATAAAATGTTGACCTCTTTTCTGACATAAAAACTCTTTGCTAAAATTTAAAAAAGTACCGTTCGTTTTAGACGGAGCATCTTGCTAAACCGTACGTTTTACCATATTAAAAAAAACTCGTGCTTTTTACATTACATTACCGCACAAGTGCGTAATGAGATACATTACGTTATTGAAATTGGTGAAATAAGAGACCCTTTACGAGCAAATATGTTATAAAAAAAAGTTACATACTCTCTACTTATTTAATTGTAACTGGCAAGTTATACACCATCTTATAGGCTGGTTGTTTATTGATATAGGTGTTTGAAAATGGAACACACACATAGTTCGTGCAGTCGAAAAACTTATCAGCGAAAACCGACGAATTACGTATGTAGAGCTGGAGCGAGAACTGGGAATTGGAGCAGCAATGTAAACCATAATTCACGACCACCTTTCTCTCCGTCAACGTTGTTCGAGATGGGTGCCTCACAAACTTATACTGATGAGCAGAAAGACCATCGGGTGGATTGGTGCCTATTCATGATAGATAAATTCGACGGTGGCGAGATAAAAAACGTGTATGATATACTGACTAGTGACGTAACATGGCTATATAACTATGATCCCAAAACAAAGCGACAGTCGACTGTATGGTGTTTTGAAGATGAACCAACTCCAACGAAATGTCGCCGTGCACAAAGCACACAGAAACAAATGGTCGTCTAGTTTTTCTGCAAAACGGGTCAAATTGCTACTGTAGTGCTAGAGGATCAAAGAACGGTGAACTCTGAATGGTACACTGAGAAGAATAATGTCACGCAAAGTCACGATAAAAGCTTTGCTGAAACTTTCCTGTTGTAGAAACTAAAACCTCTGTTACCACATCCAGGTTAGTTTACATATCAACTTTTTTATTGTTCTGAGTTTGTTGTGATAAGAATAACGCGCAATTTCCTAACATAAAAAGTTCTTATAGATGACAATACTCGTAGTATGTTGTTTTTTTAAGAAAGTACATTTTGATGTAATATTTAAGTCTAATATAACAAGATAAATACTGTTATAATAATAATATGTGCATTGTTATTTTAACTACATCTACTAACTTTCAAGATACAAAATTTCAAGTGACGTGGAACGCTCTTCCAGCACATGTGTTTCCTTCCTCGTATAGTCCCAGGTTCTTCAAGCGGGGCGTGAAAAGGCATTTCTGCAGGCCTTCAAGGTGAAGATGGCCAGCCCAGTGATTCGTTTGAATGACTGGGCTTGTCAACCTCATGCTGGACCTCACGACCGCTTTCCATCAGGTGGAGTGAGGTCATCTTGACGGGCAATATAAAAAAATTAAATAAAAAAAGTGGTAAGAAGTGAGGTTAGAGTTACCTTTTAACCACAAGGTTTCCATAAACGTCCTGTGCGGTTATGGTGCAGCGCCTGCCCTATTGTTCTTAACTTACGCTTTGGTTGTGCGGATGTTTTACCCCCGTCTTCTATTTTTAAAAGGGTCTGTAGTCTTGATTTGCATGCAAATGACAAAACGTTTTTCGGTTTCTTAAGAACGTGCACACGTTCTTGTTACATTTAATTTGAACTAACTAATCCAGTAAGTATAAGGATAAGTAAGAGTATTTTTATGAAGAACCTACTTTTTTATTAAATTTTAGGCGTCTTATATAACTTGAGATTATCCTGCCACCATAGCAATTATGTTACAAGTCAAGTTTCATCCAATATTCTGTGCATATTTAGGTCAAATTTTAAAACATAAAAAAAAACTTCTAAATTAATTTTATTAAATGTTAGCTTGAAACCATCTTATTTATTGCACCTCGTAAATATGTCGGCTTTGAACCACAAAGTGAGTTGTTTTCATTCATAACAAAATTGTAATAAGACCTCTGGTTGAATTGTTTTTTAACCAAGGCAGACTATACATAACAGACAAGTTTTTAATTTTTAGTTCCTGATGCGAGATCCTTTGTTAAGCGGGCTGCCTGCGCCTTCGCCCGACGGTGACACACCTGTTGTTCTCTTTCATTTCCAATGAAACCTTTTTTCTTTATCTTGAAAATATCATTTAAAAACGCTTTTTAATACGTAAATGATAGGAAGAGCAATGTAATTACGTTTTTGTATCGTCTCTATCCGTTTTTGCTGAGTAATTATTGCTTCGGAGTCCATTAGTGTGATCTTGTTGCTACTGAGTAATTACAGTTAATTTAACTTTTAATGTTTATTCATAATTGGTGAATATTCTCTGACACAAATCGATTCTCTTGATACATAGTTGCAGAAACAATATGTACATAATAATATAAACTCTTTGCTACTTTTATTAATTCCATCACTCAAAATCTATCTTCTAGTGTTCCCCTATATGCAGATTTGAATTGCGCAAGTATGATCATGTCTCTGAGTACAGAGCTCAGCTCAACTGGCTTCCCATCCATCTTCGTCGAGATTCTCATGTTCTTTTGCTTTTGTATAATATCTTATTCAACCCACTGTCACCACGTTACCTCAAGGAGCGTTTTCAATTTCTCCAGCCAGTGCAGGGTCAGGCGATACGATCATATAGGAAGCTTCGCCTTAAATTCCCTCCTCATTCCTCACATTCATACACACAGTCAATGACTGTTAAATCTGTATGTCTTTAGAATTCCTTACCCTCATCTATTAGAGAGTCCAAATTCCTATCCATTTTTAAAACTAGGATCAAAGACCCGTGGCCACGATGGGCTAAGCATTAAGCTTTAAGCATTAAGCATCTTCAGCATACGGGATCGCATATACATAGGGTCCGGTCAATGTTCTATTCGCTATGCGTGAGCCTCTCCTACCTGCCGGTGGACCTCATGAGAACTGTCATAGTGCTTATAGTGAAAAATAAAACTGGTAACCTTGCTGATAAGGTTAACTATAGGCCTATTTCGCTAGCCGCCACTAAAGCTAAAGTCTTTGAGGGCCTGCTCAACACTCAGCTAGACAAATATTTGAACTTGCACGGTAATCAATTTAGGTTTAGACCCAAACTATCTACCGAGAGTGCAATACTATGTCTAAAACACACTGTAAGGTATTATACGAGACGTAAAACACTCGTTTATGCATGTTTCCTGTTCCTGTAACGCCTGATGAAGTCCAGTCGACTCTTCGCCGCATAAAGAACCGGAAAGCTGTCGGACCCGATGGAGTCCCTATCGAAGCGTGGAATTCGATGGGCTATCGTGGTGTGGGCATACTTACCCACCTTTTCAACCGCATTCTCCTCACTCAGCAGATACCTGCCCAATGGAGACTGAGCACAATCACGCCAGTCATCAAAGGCAAGGGCTCGGTGCAGGAGTGCAGCAATTATCGCGGCATAAAGGTGATGCCCCACACCATGAAGCTCCTCGAGCGCATTGTAGACTCTCGGATTCGACACGAGTGTACAATCTCGGAGTGTCAGTATGGGTCTCGATCGGGTTGCGGGACCATGGACCCCGTATTTGCCTTGAGAACGCTCATGGAGGGATAGAGACTGAAGAATACACCTCTGCATCTCCTTTTCATAGACATGCAGAAGGCCTTCGACTGTGTCCCTCGGGAGATGATCGGCTGGGCGCTGCGGTCCAGGGCCGTTCCCGAAGTCTTTATTGACATTATCCGGGACATGTACCACGATTCCAGTTCCATAGTAAGGACTGCGGTTGGTGACACGCTTCCCTTCTCTATCACCGTTGGAGTACACCAAGGCTCCGTGCTCAGCCCGTTTCTGTTCAGCATAATATTAGACGTTCTGTTAAACAGCATCCTAGACCACCACGAGCAACCACCCTGGTTGCTCATGTATGCTGATGATTTTGCGCTAGCAGATTCGGACAGGGGACGGCTAGTACAACCGGTGAATAAGTGGAAAAATTCACTTAAAAACGGCAGTCTGAAACTTAATGTACATGGCCTGCAACACCACAGATCCCCAGTCCGTCCGCATAGCCGTTGACGTGGTCGAGCGCACGGACCGTGTCAAATACCTGGAATCTATGTTAAGCGCGTCCGGGGACATCGACCGCGACGTCAGAGCCCGAATTTCCGTGGCTTGGGCCAAATGGCGTGAGGTGACTGGTGTCATTTGTGACCCCAAAATGCCGATCAAGCTGAAGGGGCAGGTCTATAAAACCATCATAAGGCCTGTCCTTTTATATGAAACATGGCCGTCACTAGAGCCCGATGCAAGCAAGAGCTGCGCG
Organism: Udea olivalis; assembly: GCA_947369235.1. Classification (NCBI taxonomy): domain Eukaryota; kingdom Metazoa; phylum Arthropoda; class Insecta; order Lepidoptera; family Crambidae; genus Udea; species Udea olivalis. The sequence goes on from OX376342.1 coordinate 7,647,670, forward strand.
TCACGGAAATGAAGATGCTGCGGTGGATGTGTGGAGTCTCACGCAAAGATCACGTGCGTAACACCCACATCCGCGGCAGCCTTCGTGTTCGTGACATCGCAGACAAGCTGCAGCAGTGCCGCCTTCGTTGGTATGGTCATGTCTCACGGAGATCGGCAAACTACGTGGGCAAGAAATGTCTGGCCATGCCACCCCCACCAGGTACCGGTAGAAGAGGTCGACTCAAGAAGCGGTGGCTCGACGTCGTTAAGGGTGTCATGCGTGCCAACAGACTCACCACTGAGGATGCACAAGACCGCGCGTAGTGGGCCAAGAAAATAGGAAAGGCGGACCCTGGGACCCCACACTGGTGTGTGGGGTGGTGAACCCACTGTGTGTAGGTTCACAACCGGGATAGACCGCACGGATGATGATGATGACATTAATTTACCATGTGAACTTGTGTCTATCTTCAAGTATTGGTATAAGCAACAGATCAATAACGTCAGATGGGCAGGAGCAATGCCGGAGCCTTACATGCTAGACTGCGGGGTCAGGCAAGGTGGATTAACCTCACCCTCGCTGTTCAATTTATATATGGATGCATTGATTGTCGCGCTTAGCAGCCAATATATAGGATGTCATGTGGATGGCGTGTGTGTGAACCAACCTAAGTTACGTCGATGATATGGTCCTGCCGAGCGCGTCAGTCTGTGGTTTGAGAAAACTAATTAAGATTTGTGAGGATCATGCTGGTGTCCATGGGCTTAAATACAATGTCACCAAAAGCCAATACATGGTGTTTGAGGATGCCGGTGCTAAGTGTCCGCAAACCTTACCACATGTTCGACTCAATGGTGTCCCTCTAAATAGAGTAATAGTACATTATGATATAAGTGCGGTAAGTTGAAAATTACAGCCGAGGCGATATTGCTAGCCCGAGCCGTGGGCGAGGGTTACAAGGAAGCAGAGGTTGTAATTATCAAAGCGCACGTATGTCATACGACGTTTTATAACATATTTGAGAGGAAATAAATAAAACTCGGACTTTCATAAACGAATAAATCTTTAATCACTTGTTAAAGTAGTTATAGAAATTTTTACTTGTTCACAAATTAGCGATGCGCGCGCATCAGCGCTTTTTTTAAGGCAAAGGCATACAAAACAGCCAGTATTACTAATAAAGTAAATTAATATTTTTGTGTTTTTTTTACAGATAAATGGTTGTAATTTATTGTCAAAATCAATTAAATTCAAGAATTAAATGTTTATTTATTATATTTTATCTACCAAAGTTAATTTTATTTATAAAATGTTGGCCTCTTTTCTGACATAAAAACTCTTTGCTAAAATGTAAAAAAGTACCGTTCGTTTTAGACGGAGCATCTTGGATAAACCGTGCGTTTTACCTTAATGAAAAAAACTCGTGCGTTTTACATTACAATAACACACAAGTGCGTAATGAGATACAATACGATATTGAAATTGGTGAAAGAAGAGACCATTTACGAGCAAATATGTTATAAATCAATTTACTTATCTGGGCCATATATAATTACCGCCAACCTCAAAAACCATGCTGATATCGAACGGGAACGGAGGGCATTGTCTAGGATTTACTTGATGTTCCGCTGCTGTAAAGGTTACTCTTTTCCGGGCATACTGCACATCCTTGTATACTTGCAGCTTGTGGGAAAAATATTTACAGAGGGTTTATGATTCCCTTCGTGTCCAATTTAATAACGCTTTTAGGTCGGTATTGGGGCTGATTCGTTTCTGTAGCGCGTCAGGCATGTTTGCAGGAGCGAACACCGACTGCTTTCACGCAAGTATGCGCAAAAGGGGAGCCTCCTTGGTGCGAAGGGTTCAGGCCAGTTCCAATGCCGTCCTAGCTATGATTACTAGTAGGCTGGACTGTCCCTACATCCGACATTGCGGTGATAGACACCTCCTAAAATGTCGAATGGAGAGACTACTTTAACGGATTTATTTGTAATGTTTTAAATTTGTGTTTTATTTTAAAATTATTTTATGTTTCTATTAATTCTCATTTTAATTTCAATTGTATGTAGGCACAATATGGGTTTTTATCACCTGAAATAAATGAATAAATTAAAGCACATTTCCTCGCCCTATAACGATCCTATTTAGTTTTCCTGATTTCGTTCATCCTTTTACTTCTCCTGACCTTTAATTTTCCTCTCCTGATCATTTTGGTTATTGGTCGTCTTATCGGTATGTTTTTGTTACAATTATTATTATTCATTCATTTTAATGTGTAGTTGGTATTTTATTTCTATTTAACATACTACGAGTTACACATTATGAAACTAATTATGTTTATATTTGTTTTTTAATTGGTGTTTTATTACTGTTTAGAAATAAGACCGCCTAATTTTGTCATCGTGTTATTAAATGTTCTATACTGAACTGTTTTTTCTGAAATCTGGTTTGCAATAAAGAATATTTATGTTTATGTTATATGTATAAAAGCAGCTTCAATACCAATTTTCATTTTAATTAAGTAATCACTTCATCATTTTGAAATTAATGTTTTTAAACATTTATTACATAAGGTAATAACATTTTCTGGTCTCAAAGGCCTACCCAATAATCCGCTGTAGACCAATAATTCAAATATTGCTTCTCCAAGAGGTTATAGCGATTTGGAGTCAGCTTGTTTCAATTTGCCTCGTAGTTCACATCATAAAATGTGAATTCACTTCAATTGTAAAACTTAACTACGAGTGTTATTGTATAATTTAAAACTTATTGTACAGTCCTGTTACGTAACCACGGCGTTTATACTAAGTATAAGATGATATCATTTATTACGCCTAATCTTTGTTCCTAGCAGACTCTTGTGTAGACCCGGGGCTCGCTCGTGGGCGGGCGAGACCGTGTCTCGACCCGCGATCTAATCTGCAGAGATAGCCCCGGCTCGTAAAGTAGCCGCGACGTTACAGTCTACACGACCTGACGGATTTCTGCAACCACTAAACAATCGGGAAATATAACCAGTGTGGTGGCGAACGACTTGTGAGGGTTGTCTTGACCATATTCAGCCTGTTCTGAGATATACATCAGATGAAACATACATTGGCTGGCTACTTTGCGCAATAAAGCACTGAAGGCTGTGGGTTTGATTGACGGGAGGAAATAAATTAATGAAACGGATTTTTTTGTTCATCCGTGTGGGTGTGTAATTAAGAAATATTTAAGGGTGTTTTCAGTCTTTTGCCCTAATCTAAAACGATTAGCTACGATTTCAGCCCTTTCTTTACTGCTGAAATGTCACATCCAGGACACCTCTCTTTTGTAGCATGCCTAACGTTACATTTCTGTAATTTTTAGATACATTTCGAATTAGGAGGTTTGAGGTCGGATGAAGATAACTTAATTTTTTTGAAATGAAGTTTAAAAAATTCTGAATATTCCGAAATTCAGTTAGGCCTTTAACCCTTTAGGGTTCCTTTCCCTCGTAAGGCAGAGTGAAACCCTTTGCTAAGCAGTGAGGCCTTCCTAAAGGCAATTTATTCGACAATCTGGCCGCCCCTCAACTGAGTGCTAAGCCATACAAACACATAGTTTTTCTTTATCTTTATCCACTTTAGTAAATAGTCTGAATGATTAAGCTCTCTGTCATGACTATTTGATGGTTTTCAGAAATACAGTCCCATAAAAGAAGAGCTATGGGAGGACCTTCTTATCGGTATCGTTTGAAGCTGTGCTGCAATTTACCCAAATCAGAGGCCGGAATAGTCTCGGTCAGGGTGCAGCCGCTGCTTCGGCTGTATTTACTCGTAAGGGCGCAGTTCTTGTCCGGGTTAGCATTTTTCCCAATGTTTTTCTTCAACAAGTCCCTTTCCCAAAAACTACTGAGATTTATTTTAGTGGCCCCCCCGACCAACCTCGCGGTTATGCAGAAAGGCACACTATTCCTAGCACACCGTGAAGTGTACCAGGGACCATCTGCGGTAGGTTTAGCTTTTAGCGGAAAAGCACGATCCCTTGCTGCGAGTCTCGGAGACTCGGGATACGAGTAGTGTCTGTCAAAGTGCACCGCCGCAGCCGCAATCTCAACTAGTGACAAATTATATTTCATACACTTTAAAAGACACTTTTTTACTGTGTTAGCATTTTCCTAATTTTTTTTGCAATAGTCAGCTTTTAACAGAAAGACGAGCCTCAAAAGGTAACGATGATACCATAGGCATTGCTGCGCGCCTCGGAGGCTCGGGATAATGTCGGTCAGAGTGCACTGCTGCAGCCGTCATTTCAATCATTAACAAATTCGGCGGCGAGCACAAAGCGTGATTGATGTGCCGTTTACCGCGCGGTGGCACGGCCCGCGTAAAAAACGAACACTTAATTAACTCGTTTGGCACCGCCGCTCATTAGAATTATTAATCAAACCGAGGCGGAGCGATAGCCATGATGTATCGAGCTTTGATTACATTAACGCACTCGGCCGACAGTAATTAAAACCACGCCGGGATGTCTGAACGAGAACAAAAGGGAACGGACTAATTTTAAAACTATAGCGCCGAAATGATGAATCGTCCGCTAAAATTTTGTGGCAGGTGCAATAAATTATCAATCGGACGGAGACGTGTGATGCTAGCTAAATCCATCACTTTGTATGAGAGCTTTACCTCAAAGGTCAGATTGAAAATTTCAAATTTAAAACTACTGTTTCTAACTATTCTATTTTTCGAAGTGGGTACCTGTTAAAGATATCAAAGTCTTAAATCTAAGAATTTGAATGAATTTACATTTTTGAAACTTACAGTCAAACTAAATTCCCTCCACTTTCTAAAAGATTAATCAAATAAACAGTAAGTAGTTAGTTACAGGTCATCTAAAGTGATTAGCTGACAATTCCAGGATGTACTTTAATTGTAAGTTTGGTATGTAATCAGCAGTTTCATTTCAGATTTTTTTTCAAATATAGAAAAAGTTTTAACATATTCGAAATCTTGAACGACTGTTTATTTCCTAATTCAAACTTAAAAAAGCCTTAAATGGCTTCCATAAATTCGAGTCACGTATTAGACAGGCTCTTCGCCACAGGCATATTCGTGACAAATAGCGAGGTTTAGTGAGAATCACAACAGTTTATTCAGTAAAACTAGTGGGAGTGGGTTCCCAAACATTATCAATCATCGAGCCCGCGGCAGGCCGCCTGATTTGATAGACGCTATTAGCTACCAAAAGAAATCTAATCTGCAGGGTCCGAAACTCCGAATGCGGGTTTTTTGGCGGCCGACCTTTAGGAAACGTATCTTTGAGTACTGATATTCTGTTTGACGGGATCATTAAAAATATAATTTGAACTTCAAATAATTAGTGGCATCATCTAATTTATTAACTTTACTTTAACCTTAATGGTTCATAGGCCATAATATTGAAATGTCACAAATAGCTGAGCAGCCCCAACAAGGACATGTACGAGTAAAGCTATTCCTTTAATTTGCAGAGACAGATTCCAATTCCGCCACAGTTTGAAATTCAACTTTGGGCAATGTTTCAGAATTCTAAAATCAGACTCCTTAAATCTGGAACGTCACTTTCAGTTCGGTTAGAGATGTTAGATGACAGTAACATTTCGAAGAAGCTCAACTTTGAAAGACGTCGCAGAATCCCGTGAAAAGATTGATTAACGGTAATATTAGAAATAATACCTGTTAGTCTGACAAAAAAAACAACTCAAATGTTCCTCCCAACATGAATAGGTAAACATTTATTTTAGTCCATACGCAGGGGCGTATGCGGATTTTTTGTCAGACTAACAGGTATTAATTTCTAATATGAATAAGTTAAATGTATGTGAATATGTTAATATGGATTCGATTCCTGCAAAAGGCGCTTCAATTTGCCATTTCAGGAATCGAATCCATGACTTGCGTACAAAGCAGGATCGCTACTAACCGAAAAGAAGAGGCAGTCGTGAGAGAGCAACGTCAACGGTAATAGATATCAAAACTGATCTGCATCAATATTTAGGATAAATTGAGATGGTGCAACTAACCCTCAGTACTCGTAGATTCAAGATGCAGGGTTCCTTAAACTGGACTTTTAAAAACGTTGTTTCAGAATGATAAACGATTATGTTCACTTGAATTGGTATCATAGAAAATAAAAGTTATTAAAATGACAAGAGTTTCGCTGTCAGTTTGTTAATTGTCTGGAACAGGTACTTTAAGGATTGGTTCCAGCGAGTCATTCCGGTGGCAGTCTCGAGCTGAACGCCGCGGGGTCTAACGTCTAATTCCCTGCGCTACCAACAGGTGGCAGCAGCGCGGCCTTTGAAATCTGACAGACGCCATTGCCTTTAAGTCAGACGAGGCGCGAATAAAATTAATGATGTTGCACCTTAATGACGTTTCACGACGCCGCTCCATTGTGTCCGTAATACAACAATTATTGAGATCATTTATTAAGTTTATTGATCTTTTAACTTAATCTTTTATTTCGTAATTTAGCTCCGTGCGAGCGCGCGAACTCTGAAAAAAATTTTTCATATGCGCAGGTATTTTTTGGACTATTTTTGTCATTATACGGCGTGATGTGAGCGAGTCTTTGAATGCAGAGGCAATTACAGCCCCGCATGTGGTTTGATTATGTACGACGGTTCCATTCCATCTAGCGGTGAGGCTATAAAACGCCGGTAAAAACATTACTAAAACCTTTGCCGATGGTAGTTTTTGAGCTTCCGTTGCTAAATTGACGTCGGTATTAAGAGCTATTGTTACAATTTATGTAGCTTAGTTTTTGTGAAGACAGAAGTAGATTAAGAAAATGGGTATTAGAGTTCGAGTTGCGTTGATCGTGGGGCTTAAGGAGATTTTGTGGTTTGTTAGAATATAACGAAGCATTGTAAGTTTGTCAGTTCAAATTACTTCGATTATGTAGGGCGGTCGTTAGGCGGTTGGAGCGAAGGCGGCGACGGTAGTGAGGACTAATTAGCAGTTAGCAGGCTTTGATGGTCGCCGTATAACTTGCATCTTGCCTTAATTAAAGACTGTGTCTGCATGCAAATAGTTTGGGTCTGACGTGCGAAGGATCCGCACCGTGAGTGCTCATTATGCTAGTTTAAAGACACGGAAAACACGTCCCGTAAAATAGACACGTCTCATCGGATAACAGACATAATATAATTTTCTCAATAGAGAATAATTTGTGAACAATATTAGAAACTTATCATAATTCAAGACAGGGCCGTACTTGGATACGCAACACGACAGAAATTATTTTAATGAAATAGTGATATTAAGTACTTAATTCTGGTTTAATCTAAATATTTTTTGGATATAATAGATACTAATCATAAATTACATAGAAAACAATACAATTTTTACCGTCAAGCGGTGCATCGACAGACGACCACACCAGATATTATCCTATAAGTATATTCAGTTCTTTGAATACCTATCACCTAGCAGTGAAATAGAAACCGATACATGTAACAATTATTTCCCTATCAAGGATATGATTTGCGTAGGTTGCACTTTCTTAAAACCTAGAATAAAAATATTACTAAACAGTCTGTAGATAAGTACTTCAGTATGGCTCTCATTTGCAATTGGTGTGCGACTCTACCACCGACAAGTTGAGATATTTATTAAAAATAAATAGTAAGATCCAGGGTTTGTAGGTTTTAGCTCGTAGACTGATAGGTTCAGGGATCCATCCTTGCCTGTAAACCTGCTTGTTGTACATAATTAACCAGTGCAGGTGATGAAAAAGAGCTGTATTATAAAGAGATAGAAACCCTCTAAATGAAAGTGTAGTTACATTTTGAATGACAATTAAATTCAAAATCTTCATGCCTGCTTAGGAGCATTCTCAATTTAGTTGAGTATTTAAGTAGTCAGTAAACAGGCTATTGTTTGAGCATCGATGATCATTTGAGCCAACGCTCAGGAGCTGTTATTTTTTGCCAAGGAGATAGTATGTTTTAAGATAAGATAAATAATATTTATTGCACAAACAAACAAATACAGCAAGTTATTCAGTAGGTAGACATAAAATTCACAATTCAGGCGGTCTTATTGCTATAAAGCGATCTCTTCCAGACTACCTTCTGAAAAGAGACTTGTATAATAAAGAACGGGTAAAGCTGTGCAAAACAAAGAATAGGTAAGGGATATTTAAATAAGAAACTAAATTAATTGTGTTACATAAAATACATATAGGTATTTGGATCACCAGTTTCCATTTTTAAGAACAGAAAAATAAAGGATGAGACATGGTATAAATATGCGCCAGATTAATAAATAAATATGTAAGGACTGAGATTTGCGGATGGGTAAAGGTAAGGAATTCCACAGACGAATTGAGCGAACAACAATTGATTTGGAATAATAGGAAGTGCAATAAATATCCGACAAGACCACATGCCTTCACTTTTGGCAGATTGCAAAAAATGAAATAGAGGTACGGAGGTGAGAGGGGATTAAACAAGGCAGTGTAGAGAAGGGTCAGAATATGAAGATCTCGGCGAAAACGTATTGGAAGCCATTTCAACTGTGCCCGGAATTGAGAGACATGATCGAATTTACGTAAACCGGAAATGTTGTGTATGCAAAAAATTTGGAGCTCGAGTTTATTGAGGAAATTGATGATGAGATGTTTTTTGTCTCGTAGTATGTACAAAAACTGACAGTCGAGTATTTTTTAGGTTCGATCATGTTGATTACTGATTACGGCGCTGCTCTACCTATAAAGGTAGATGGTACTCAGTAATACTCGTGCTCATCGGTAATTCCTCGCGTTTGGTCCACGACATCGGAAACTAGCGCAATTAGATGCAATCGTGTCGGAATTATTGTAATAACCAAAAAGAATCGATGCCTAACGACCGGCGATCGGCGTACGCGATTGGCTCTGCGCTCGCCAATGCGCGCGCGCCGAACAAACCGATCCGCGGACGATAAGCTAATAACACGACAAGAATGGACGCTGTTGTTGTTCGCTATTCTCTTATACTTTGACTGGTCTTTGGTGTAATTGAAAGTCCTACATAGTGTGGGGGTAGTAGGATCGAAACCCTGCCAAGACAACTTTCATGATACGAACATTAGTGAGAGTTTTGCCTGGGTACCATTGTTAAACTACACTTGGTAGCAATGAAATTACATGATAGCAATGACGATCACGAAAAACGAAGGATGCTCGATCTTTGTGCGCCTAAGCATACCTCAAAATGTGTAGGTATTTGGTATTATTCAAGCATTTATAAGTTTCTGACAACCATTGCTGTGCTTAGTTTAGGGTCAGTTGATCTTTGTGTAAAATGTCCTAGCTATTATTATTTTACTTCTCATACGTCATTATCAAAGCCATTCAATCAGAACTCTAGAACCGTAGCGTTGCTATTAAAATATCGATTGTAAAACGTAACGTGTAGTTATTTTAAGGCACGTCGATCTAATCATCAGTTGTACGGACCACCATCGAAAGCTATTACGGAAATTAAAACGGAACTTAGCGATACATAGTGTACTTTATCTACATTATGAGCGCACTGGAAAAACATAATTAGTTTGTTTTTATGGTAGGCTGGGCTATCTACTGTATCGTTCGGACGAGTCACTTTGTACACTCATAATATTTTGTTAACTATACAGGTTGTTCTGAAAAACTATCAAGCGGAGATCTGTAGGTTGATAACCTCAGCCTCACCAGAACTATTGTTGTTCCACACTTGTAACTAGTTTAGGAGAAGATATTTAATGAAAATTTTTGTTCAGATAATAATTTACAATAATGCAGATTGCCTCTACGCCACATATACTTCAGCAGCATATCAACAGGGAAACTCATTTAAAATTCTTTTGGATTGACAAACTTTGTACAAATGAAATTTGAGTCATCTGATCCAATGCAATTCAAGTCAAACTTAAAACATGTTTTTTAGCAGTCTATTGAAAGAACCCACAGCATTCGTTTTCACGAATGCTGTTGTTGTTTTTGGCTCCCTGTATCCCTTTCGGCAGCTTTTTCCATGATTGAACATCATGAACGATAAAATATTTAAAAAAAATAACGGATAGTTCTGAAAAACATTTGCCAACATTTGTAACATGATTGAAGATTGTTTTATAAAACATGCTGTAGGTTCTTTCAATAGACTGCTAAAAGAACATCTTTTAAGTTTGACTTGAATTGCATTGGATCAGATGACTCTCATTTCATTTGTACAAAGTTTGTCTATCCAAAAGAATTTTAAATGAGCTTCCCTGTTGATATGGTCTGCTGGAAGAAATTTCTTTTTCTAGAGATGAGTTAATCTGTACTTTTATAGTCCTTATTGTTTTCTATTGAATTTATATCTTTGTGTAGTACGAAATAATAAATAAATAATTAATTAGGTTGGATTATTTTGGCAATGGAAAATACTTTTATCATGCTGCTCTACCTATGTGGACTTCCCCTGAGTTTTTATGGACACCCTGTATTAAGGAAGGCACACCAAATGTGTACTTTGGAAGTTAAGTGCACTTGCTGTATGTATGTACTATGGTATGTGTGGATCATTATATTTAACCTTTTTAAATAGATGGTGTGACTAACCTTCTTAGAGCACGAGTTTTAGTTACAGTCGGTTAAATACTCCCGGGTATTATTCGGTCAAATGCTTTTGAATTTCATCGACTTTATGTTCAGCGATCATTTAATAAGTAAAGCTCTTCCGATTGAATTCAACCCGAAAAACACCGTGTAGTTTACGAGTTTAAAGTAGTCCTTTTACTATGATGTAAGATTTCTTGACAATTTTCACTGCTGGAGCCGTATTACCATCTCTTAAAGAAAGTCAAGTTCATTTCCTAAACTGAGGGTAGCAAGCAATTTCGTCAGTAAATATCTGGCCTAGAGGATGCATTATAGACAGTAACCGCTGACTGGCTGAAAATTAAAGGTCAAATTAGGAAATCGCTCGCTACGCTTTATTTAGGAAATTAACTTGACTGGCTATAAGAGATGGTAACACGGCCCATGGGGCCTTATTACAATCGCTTATTTTCAGTTAAGATAATTTCCTAATTTGAGTAAATATCCCGCCTAGAAAATGCTTTAGTGCCAGGTACGAAATTGCTTGCTACGCCCAGTTTAGAGAACGAATTTGACAAGTTTTATGGGATTTATAGTAAAAGTAAAAGTAAAAAAATCATTTATTCATTTAAGCTTGTACAAAGCACTTATGACATGTCAAAAAAAGTATATAGAAATAATAATAATAAACGTAAATAAAATAGTACAATATTAGTACATTTCGTGAATATACATAATGTGAATCTACCACCGGTTCGGACGTTCCTTCTTATCGAGAAGACTCCGGCAAGAAACTCGATAGTTACTCTATTGAACTTTGTTTGTTTTACAAAAAATTATAATAAGACCCCTGAACAAATTCTGTTTTATTACTACTTAGTACAGATAATAATATTCTATGCGTATTACGGCATGCTTCAGTTTCATAACGTGCCTGAATCGTATTATCGTAAGTCACACACCTCTTTATATCGCAGGAAACGAATGCGTTATAAGCAAGCCGATAACTAGAGTATTAATATTTATGTAAGAGTTCAAAGTAGCTAATTATACTTTAATCCCGCATGAATTAAGCTTTTCCTGATAAAGAATTCTACTTATTCCGTTATTTTAAGCCATAATCACACTTCCGTGGCTATATCACAGAAAATATCCTATGTTATGGGTACTATTGATTTATTATTCACTTATTGTTTCATTAAAACAGATTGACCGTTGCGTTGACAAGATTCTAAAAAAGAAACAATTTACGAAAGTAAGCAACACAGTTAGTGTAATTCAACGGAATTTTGAAGCATTACACAAGCAACTGGCCCGTAACGTGCTTTCAAAAACCAAAAAGGCCTAGGGCGCGGAAGACATCATTACAAAAGTTATACGAAACTATAGTAAACGGGAAATATTACAATTACACAAATTATCCAGCATTATTGTGGCTGTTTGCGAAATCGTTCGTGGTGCGTCGAAGTGACTCCGGTACGCTTAAGCAGTTAAGGGTGGGTAACCGCAACAATTATTTTTGCATCACAGAAACAGCATGCGAGTGACATGCGGTGGAACTTTTTGCAAAAATAAAAAGTTTTATAACATTTGGCGTGCGCTCGCATTATTATCCGACTCGTGTGTAAATGTGCAGTTTATGATAAGTAAAACAATTTGCTTGCTTATACTGTTATGTGTTATACTCGTACCTACTCGTGAGCGAAGAAATTTCATAGTACTAGCACTTTTTTGCAGAATTATATAGGTGTTCATGTTAATGTGCACAAATGTCTCTCACGAGAGGCAGTCTAGGGACCTATTTCAACTCGTACGAACACGTAGTTCATACCTAACGTAATTCTTGAGGTGTGAAAACAACTTCTATTGGGAATACTTACTTAAATGTTGATTTTCTGGTGGAAAGTTTTAAGCACCATGTCAATTGAATAAAATTTATTTTTATTTGTTTTTCTACCTTCTACTTAAAGCTTTGTGAAATTTTAAAGAGATGGGTCGGCAGAAATCTCTTAGAGCTTTACAAGGGAAATGAAATCATCGCGATAAAAATTTCGGGAACAAACTGTCTTTTTCAATAAAGTTTCAGTGTCGGTCTATCGTTTAACCCTGGCTCTCCTTGAGCGAAAAACGAATGTCAAAATAGTGATAAATTGGTTATTGAAATGAAACGTGTATTTTATCAATTTGTAGTTTTCTATCATCATACAGGCTAGGTTTCTATTATCATAAAAAAGTAAGTTACTTACTTAAAGTTAAAAGGGTGTGTCTTATAATCGATTCTTTATCACCCCATGGTTTCGACTTTTTCAGAACATACATTTTCTGTTATGTGCTCTGCTTTGCAAAGCGCTCTATTCAAAAACTGAAGTCATGTTATGAACAAAATATATCCTAAATTTGAATTTAAAAAAATATATAATTGCAAACAATTTAAGGCAATCCTTTCTGTTGGTTGATTTTTGTCTTTGATATTAAACGTTTGCACTCACTCTTAGTTTTAGTCTATATAAAGTGAGCATTTTAGAACCGTAAACGGTCACGCTGCGATAGTGGCAAAATATTGTAATGTAAATACGGCCTAAATAAATTTAATTGGTATGTAATTATGTAGATCTTCTCAATAAATTTAACTTCGCGGCAGTAGAGTCATATGCATACAGGGTGTAAATAAGGTAATACTTAGGAACTATCCTACGATGATAACCACCAGGATATCATCCACGAGTATAATGATATCTACATGATACTACTAGGTCCACTAGGATAGAATCATATCATCATAATACTCGTACCGACTACTCCCCTTCCGAGAATAGTGTATGATAATCATTTGTTTGGATATTTATTGTACAATCACTGTAAAAGTGCTATTGTTAACTTAAACTGATATTTGGTACATGTTACACTAGGATCATTTGACCGTCAATGAAACAGCAGATGTTTTACTATGCTGCCAGAGAGTGATATGTACTAAAATATATCTAAATGAACACACTAAAATAGACTAACAAATATAAATATAAATATAAATAAATGACAACACATCACTTGTCATGGTCTCGAAGTAAGGATAAATATCCTTGTGTTACGAGGTACCAGACAGGGAAATAAGCCAGGGGCGTCTCGCAGCACACCCAGACCCGAGCCAATTTAGAAAAAGACATTTTTCTGAATTGACCCGACCGGGAATCGAACCCGGGACACCACGGAAGCCAAGGCGAGAAACCGTGCTACAGCACACTGCGCCAATCATGTCGTCAGTATAGTATGAAGATCAAAGCTGATACTTTGTTGTAGTAACAAAGTATCAGCTTTGATTTTCATCATAAATGAAAGATTTCTATATTTTTTTACATTGCCCTTAACATAAATCCAGCGCAGGCCCACGTAGCAGTCATAGTTACCTAGACATAATGCTAGTGCGCACGGCACCATTTATACCATGATGGAGGCGGTGCTTTTAATTCGAGGCTCGAAAATTGTCCACGTAGGCCACGATACCCGCGGACGTGCTCGCGCGCGGCTGTAGCAGCCCCACGTAAACACCTGGGCCCTTACCACGGGTTTATTCCAAGTAAACTGTAATGGACTGGCCTGTTGGTGCAATGGTTGGTCCTGCCTTTAGCACCGGAGGTCGTGGGTTCGATTCCCACCTTTGACAAACATTTATGTGACGTACACTTAAGTTTGTTGTATGTGTTTAGAAATATTTAAGCATGTGTTATTCCATTTTTAAATTGCTATTCGCTAAAGGCGCTGCATAGAAATACGAAAACCTGACAAAAAACGGTAGCGATTGTCAGCGGCGTGAACTTACGGTAGGGGGACTGTAGCTGTTTGATTTTACCGGTATATAGGTATTGAAGTGCTATTATTATAATCATTGAAGGAATCATTCAGGCATTTGAGATAGCAATTTGATAAGAAAATTACCAGAGTTAGAGCCAAAGTAACTTTTTAAATAGTGCGAAAATTGCCGATAAATTGATGCTTATTATTCAAAAAAGAAATATTTTAACTCCAAAATTACTTAGTGGTTTTTTCCACATAGTCTTCGTGTTTGATACTTAAGTGTCTCTTAAATAGTAAATACTAATATATGATATGGCTCTTACAGCTGAAGCTGCGAAGGGTTTAGATAACTCTATCGCGAATGGCCCCATTCATAAACGGAAACTTTTAGGCCTCAGCCTCAATTTTGCGGGCAGCGGGGCGGCAGCGGCGGCGGGTGCGCTAGACTGGAGTGCACCGCGACGCGGGGGCGGGCAACGAGGGGCGCACTTCAGTCGAGCACACCCGCCGCCGCTGCCGCCCCGCAGCCCGCAAAATTCGAGGCTGAGGCCTAAAGGTGCTGATAGATTAGAGCAATAACTTGTAACAGAACATCGAGCATTCGTAGTTTTTGAATTCACTCGAACCACAGTGATTGAAAACCAACATGATTTTAAAAACCAACTAGCGGTTTGGTGTAACATTTCATTCGCCATGCCCATTATCTCAAACACAACGTCGACCATTCACAAGAAGGTTACATGGTAATGTTATTTTAGTAAACTTAACACCTTACATTATCTTAAAAACGTTACGTTACAATGAAATGCTTTAGCAAATGCTCTAGCCTATACCCACCTTTAGAGACTGACTCCGAATATTTATTTATTTCATATGAGCGTAACTCTTTCTATATGGTTGTAGAACTGGTTTTGAAAATAGAACTTCAAGAATTTAATCCGGAATAAATAAATTGGAATAAATTAGAAACCCAAATGTTAGTATATACAATCAAAATGATCCCAACACGTTGTTTTCCCGTTTTCCCTAATCCGTTATAAATCAAAATGAATACAAATTTTATAAATTACATTTGTATTTAGTTTAGAGATTGGTATACTTGCCTATATACTTTTTGATACATTCCTATGCAAATCTCTGTAATCAATAGGCTACAGAACTTAATTAGTTGTTGATGTCATGTATGTTTTCCTTAGGAGGAATACACCCCACGACTTTCGGGGTTGCAGGCCCGACCTCTACTGTTGCACCAACTGGTCAGAGCAAGAGCACTATAAATAAGATTTTTACTTGTACATTTCGCATCATTTTCATTTAAACATTTTATTACTTGTGACTCGGAAACTTGAGCAGAAGATTCTACATTCATACTTTGTAGGGCTGACCATTAAATAAGAACTTTCGTTTAGAGGAATGGGGCTGATTCAAGAGCAAAATATTTCTTTAGGGGCATTGGTCAGTGATCTAACCAACTGCTGGGCAGCACAAACGTACACTCGTAGCGCTTGTCTAAGCTGAAATGACACCCCTCATTCACGCACAAATTATTTTTTAATAATTTCTTGCCGGAGTCTTCTCGATAAGAAGCAACTTCCGAACCGGTGGTAGATTCGCATTATGTTTATTTAGTATATGTACTATTATTGTATTATTTTATTTACGTCTATTATCGTTTATATATATTTTTTGTGAATTTTGACATTTCATAAGTGGTTCTTTGTAAAAGCTTAAGTGAATAAATGATTTTTTACTTTACTTTTACTTTTACTTTTACTAATATGGACCCTCCGTGGCCGAGTGGTTTCAGAGCGCGGCCCGAAAACCCGGAGGTCCCGGGTTCAATTCCCAGGTCGGGCAAAGTGTGTTTTCGGATTTTTCGGAACATAGCCCGGGTTTATGATCACCAACCCGCATTTGTCAAGCGTGGTGATTAAGCCAATACCCCTCAATTGTAGCGATGACCTGATTTCAATGATGGAGGCCTTTGCCCAGCAGTGGGACAGTATATAGGCTATATAATTACTTTACTTTTTTAACTTTATAGACCCAATAAATATAAACATGCCACTTTCTTTCAGTAGCCGGTTGGACTCGAACCTAGGAGCATGCGTCGTTTGTTCAAAAGTACACTCGGCCTAACAAAGTAGTGGGGCGCGTCATTCCAAATTAGACGAGCTACATTACACATGCAAAGAACTTTAATTGTATTCATAGATTTCAGAGGCTAGCCGTGATTTGACAGACTGGCTCAAGCTGATGCTACATGGATGAGAATGCGTTTAGCCTAGACATCATAGAGACTGTACGAGTATGTGCTTTTTAACGATGGATTATTAAGGTAGAGAAAGGTTGTAGTTGCGTTAATATCACTTGAGCAGAGCAATATTGAAACAATCATAATCGTTCGTTAACGTCTATTGTTGTTAACATCCACGTCGTATTTAGCTAAGGTTGAATAAGGTTACATTTCTGATTTTGAATTTTTAAAATTAGGTACTTTGTGAGGTTATAGCTCGGAGGCAGGCAGCCCTACCCACATTTCGGGTGCGTGGGCGCCGACACGGTCAACACATTTGTTCCAATGACGACCGCCGCGACTTTATTATAATTCATTTATTGTGTTCTTAGCTCGATGTCTGAATAATGAATCTTTTATATCAGAATAAAATCCTTTGATGGGTTGTAGATTCGAGCTTTAAGTTGAACAAACTGCTCAGATCCCTAAATAAAGAAATAATATGTTGTGGGTTTAAGTAAGTATAGTTTCATCAATATTTAATCTAATTAATAGTTTTTTCGCTCATTAGCTCCTCAGTTTTACCTTTCAGTTTTTTTATCAGTTTTTAATTATTATATGTTAATTAAAATAAATAGTAGAGCTTGTCTAAGCAGTAATGACGCGCCACACTACTCGTACTTTTTTAAAGCGTCCATATATTTTTATATGAATCCATTGTAGCGAAGATTTGATTTTAATAATGGAGGCCTTTGCCCAGCAGTGGGACAGTAGGTATATACGCTAATTATACAAACTGTTCTTTACATCATGTTTGCGTGAATGCGGTGGAGGGGCGTCAATCCAGATAAGACAAGCTCTAAAGGCTTCTTGCGAATTATGCTTACTTGCTGTCACTCCCTGATAATGCAGCTTTATAGTGGTGAATTTTTTTTAAAATCGGACCAGTAGTGTCAGAGCCAAACATATCTTTCCCCTTTATAATATAAGTATAGATACATATAGATATGTTTTGTTTTCCCATTTTTAAAGAGAGGCAGAAACAAAATCAAACGCAAACTCAAATTACTTTATAGAAATAGACCTGTGAAAGTCCTTTCAATGTCTCCTTTCATCACACACAGACTTGTTTAAATTGTGATACTTCAGAAATATTAACATTGGCTCTAAAATGAGCATCCCAGATTAATCATCGAAGGACTCTATAAGGTTCACGCAACTTGAACTTTGCACCGCAATCCCAAATCTCTAGGAAACCTTTAAATGTGTAAAAAAACATTTATCCTTACCAAAAATATTATCATATCTACCTTAATAATATGATCAAAGATTATTAAATTTGCAAACATTACAGCACGCACTAAATAACATCAATTACTAATGGTGCCCGCTATCAGAACGAGAGGTGTGATAAATCTCGCAAGACTTATTACAGCCACCCACTGGTACCAGTTAATGGGCCCTTGGACAGCAGTTTAGTTTCTAACCGAGCCAGCCAACAGGTTTGCGATATTTGCTTAGTTATTCGATGAAATATCTTTTCAAACAATCAAGAAAATGTATTTTTAGTAGCGCAAAATTTAAAGCGATTCGCGCTACCTTGCCTGCCTAAGGTGAAAATGTTAAATACTTTTTTTATGTATTTACATGAAATATCAAGTACAGCACTTAACCCTGACAGTACAGCCTAGCTTAAAGTTTGTTTATCATGGTTACCAAAATAGTTGCCATGTTTAAAAGCAGTAGCCATTAAAAAAACGCCTCTACATTTCAAATACAGTTAAAATTGCAGCCAAATACCAAAGTTATTACAGCCGGATACAAAAGTTATTACAGAAATAAATACCTAATCATTAATACGTCGAGTTATCTTCATACAAACATAATTTTACGTCGATCTTTAAATATAATTTCAGCAATAATGTCATATTCAATAATAAGAACTACGCAATTACAATAAATTATTACATGCAGCGAAAGCTTCGCGTAATAAGCCCTCTATCTACTTCTTAAGGTAGCACTTTGTAGAATTAAATCGAAATCGTGTTCGCTGTGAGCATTCATAAAAACTTTGTTGTCTTCGCCCTGCTCACCCATGGGAAATAATTGCCGTATGAAAAAATACAGGAAGTCATTAGTGGCAAAACGAGCGGCATCTATTTCACGAGAACGGTGGGCCCGGGGGCCACAATCACACAGCAACATTTCGTAGTCAACTTTAGAAAATCCTTTCACAATTCATGATGCTTGCTATCAACTGAACAAACTGAAAAATCTGTTAATGGTGTGTATACCTATTGATAGGATGCTCTAAGGCGGCAAAGCAATCAAAAGGGTCGAAATTATGGAGAATAACTTAATATTGCTTACGCACCAGAATAATTAGTCAGCAACTAAACAAAGCTATACAAAAAAAGTACACCTTCCAAATAAAAAACTAGATCCGTGGTAATTTATTTATTAACTGTATGAAAGGATTTCCAATAAGCTTCTTAGCAAAACAATATGAGTCTTTTAATAATAATAAAATCTTATTAGCTGAATAATATATATTCGAAAATATTTAAACACTTCTAAGCACCCCATGCAGCAGCACAGCCATTACCAGTAACGGTGCTACCAGCAGCATCCCTAGGGTAACGTTACGCAACGTTGTGAGTGGCGGCCTCGGATAGTCGTCGCTAATAAGCAATGCGTCCTCGCAATTTGACATTTCAGACATTTTAATTCACTTTTAATTCGCCTTATGAATAGCGCTTTTACGCGGTTTGTGTACCATTTTGTGTTCATTAATATAATATTAAGCTAGCTCGTTATATGTGGGCAGCGAACGGGAAGGCCGTTACCGTTCGAGTGTCAACCATTGTTGAGCAGCACCGACGGCGATAACAAGTTTAACGTATTTTAGAAATTAACTTGAACAGAAAACAGTTATAAGAGTAATTTGTAACAATAAAAGATATTCAGACCGTGTCTTTATTCATATTTCAGACATTAGCTTTTATCAATTTCTCGAATCAGAGGTAATGGTTTAAGTTTACGATTTCTCGCATTCTTATTTCCACGGAAATGTTTATCAGTTAGACAAATTAAGTAAGACATAACGTTCTAGAACTTTATGATTATGGCACTACATGATATTAACAATTACACACGGTACTTATAATTGTACAATATGTTCCGGATTTGTTTATACTATTTATATGTTTTATATCCGCTTTGAATGTGCTATGTACGAGTACGTGTTTTTGATAGGTGAGGCTGCGTCATGAAGCGAGTGTTCAGACACTACAACCATAAAACCTTTATGATTAGTCAAACCGCTGGTGCGGACGATTCATTATGGGCCATTATGCGCCGTGTTTATCGACTTACTCTATACAAGCCAATAAAATAACGAACGAGCGAGATAAGGGCTCGACAGTCCTCTAATCTCCGGAACAAGGGACACTAATTCGATTGTGGTTTTGGTCGAGCCTTTTTGGGGTTTACGGCACAAATTGTAGCGTTAAAAAAACTACAAATTGGCTTTTTCGAGGGCCATTCATTAGTTCGACGCTGAATGGGATCACTTGTGTCGTTTTCGCTCAATTAGCTAAACGGAAATTCGAGCTTCGCCGATTTCACACGACGCCACTCACGGTGGTACTCGTAGGTAGATTCACAGAACTACTCGTTACCATAGAGCCATAGACGCACTTACTGCCCGATGAAAATTCAGTGAAAAGTTCCTAATTCAAACACAAAACCTCAACATTTTTAATAAGATAATTTTGGTATTAACTACTTATTAGCCATAAATTACTCACCTAAATGGGTTCTCCTTTTAAAAACTCCTATTGCCAAAAATGTATTGTAAAAATAAATATGTGGGGATATAAAATGTCTAATGTTATTTAATAACCATCAATTTCTGCTTATATGCATTTACAATAATCACATAAAACTAATAGCGAACATACTTGATAAGTCGTAAAATTGAAATATATGTTAATCAGTTTCCTGTCGCTCACTAAATCAATAAAATGTTAATGGCACTTATAAAACCGTTTGAGTTGTTAATTCAACATCTTGTATTTTGGAATTTGGCTTTCTAGAGATTTTTATTTAAGTACTTTTGGTTTTTCTCTCTTGATACAACACTGTAGAGAAAATATTGTATGATCCATCTTTATATAGACTGCTCATTTTTTCGATTTTTGTTGAATAAATATTGTGTCCTAATACTTAGTATTATAACGTTGAAATATTTTTCATGAAATTGTAGGTATATAACTTTACTACACCAAATTATTGTTTTCGAGCTGTAGTTCGCACGCGTGGACTTTTGATGATAGAACATACAAACAGGCAGACACAAATTCTAAAAACATTTTTTTTTGGATTCAGAATCAGTCTCACAATCAGGATACATTGAAATTGTTTTTCAAGTTAAAAACTAAGTGTCAAGCCTTTACGTCAAAACTATGTTATGAATAAATAAATAAAAATGGTCCTTCTTTTCAAGTAATTTCTATGGGCATTTTGGGTCATTTCTCTTCTTCTTCTGCTTTCTGCTTTGTAGGGTAATATTCGGACATTCGATTTTCGTAGCGTATGTAAATCTTTTTTACGCAACCTCGTAAGAAATTACGTACTCTTAGTAAATACTTCTTAAAGTACAAGATAGATTGGTATTGTTCCAACCAAGTTGCCGAGGTTTGTGTGAAAGACCGTGTCACGTGATGTGACTGAGTTTTTAACGAATATGTGTTCATGTATCATGAACGATAGTGAGGTACAGGATGGATATTTCCAATTCAGGTGAAGCAGTATTTGGGCGTCCGTCCGCCTCTGAATCCTGAATCAGAAATCAGAAATTTCTAGCATTTTTTTTTAAATTCACATGAAAAAAAGTTTTTCACTCCCTTTGAGTTTTACATAGGCTTTCAAAAACATCAGATCACATCCCTATTCTGGCTCTCAATCTTGTGCTAAACGTACTGATGATCTCACACCTCGGGATCTAACGGATTTCTGGCGAAGTATTCTAACCACTCGACCAAGGCACCAAGCCGATGAGGCTTGACAGCAGTCTCAGTTTTTGAGACAGAATTAGGTAAAATAAGTATTAAATGGGGACATATTGTATCATTTAATAATTAAATAACAAGGACATTAACATTTCATGTTAGTTCTCTTAAGCATGAAACAATAAAACTGCGTTTTTCTCAATATGATATAGTAATGGATTTCCATGCACGACTCCTATTGTGACATGCAAAAAAACGTAAGCAGTTTTACCTTTTGTATCATAATATGAGGTGTTCAATCTAAGAATACTTACGTTATGTGCCATGACGTGAAATATTCAAAGTCACTTTAACTATGTTGTTTCAAGTCAACCCTCTAAAAAAAATTGAATTGTCTTGGCATTTAAAAACTACGAGCTGTCCGTCAGCGGCATTGCCGGCGTAGACTGTCCTTCCCGTCAAAATATAGCCTAAAGTGCTAAAAAAAATTGCATATGTCACTCCCTGATAATGTAGCTTTATATAAGCGAAATAATTTTTAAAATCGGATCAGTAATTTCGGAGGCTATTCAATACCAACAAACAAACAAATCTTTGCTCTTTATAATATCAGTATAGACAAGCGCCCCGGCTTCACTCGTAGTAGCTACATAGCCTATGCCACCCCTTACCGTCGCCTAGCTGTTTTCAGTGAAGAGTCTTTGTGAAGTCTCCGCAAGAAATGAAGTACCTAATACAACAGAAACATTCGTGTGACGATTTGCGTTTATCTGTGTGTTCTATCTGTCTTGTGTTTTAAATCATGTGTCATTATTGTACGAGTATTTCATTAGTAACTTATTACAAGACTTTTTATTTATTTATTTAGGCCAACCAACATCTGCTTACACTATTACATGCTTATTATACCTTATGTAATATATATTTATAACTAAGTGCAACAAATACTTAAAGGTTAGCTCCACATGCATTGAGAATCTTCCTTATTTCTTAAAATACAATTCCTTTATTTATTTTTTTGCGTTCGGTTACCTATATTTTAATTTTATGAAGTTTAATACGTTTTTGTAGAACTTGCCATATGAATCAAAATGTACGTCCAATAATTCACTGCATGCATAAAGAGTCCTACTAAGCCTAGGCACAGGAGAGTTAAATCCCAGTACTGACAGACTTAAGTATGTATAGGTCTCTCTAAATCCTCTAAATTTTTGGAATCCTTTTGAATAAGTAAGTTAATGGTATATAGATTCATTCGGCAGAGAAGCTCATCTCATCTCACAATACGTAAAAACATGATACTTGTAAGAGATGCTTAATTTTGGCAGACGTTTTCTTACTACTGCTGTCATAGGCTTATGCTGTGTAGTTAATTAATCACATTTAACTTTTGCAGAAAAGTGGGCGTTAAAGACCCATTACTTTAAAGGAAAATACTGGCACTTTGCGTTTACAAATATATTGTAAGTTAATAAAATGTTTATTTTGTAGCATCTAATTTACATTCCAGTTCTCACAAAGTGCGTGTTAAGCATTTTATAAAAACATCTTCAGCCGAATAAGCACTGATTACTCGGTTGACTCGTAATCGGCGATACCTACGCAGGTGACGGGCGCGCCGTAAAAATGCCACAATGTGCCGTTTTCAACACATTTAGCGTATCGTCCGTATAGTTAAAAGCATTATAATAGCGTTATCTCAGGGCCGGCACTAAATTGGGATGTCTCGGCGAGGCGTGGCGGCCCTTATCAGTTTGTCGTGTTCATCTTGAGTTGTGTTAGGCTTTACCCGGGATATTTACGTCGTGGCGCGGGTGGCGGTCGCCGGACGACAATGTCCGCAACTTATTGCCTATGCAGGCGCTGTTTTGATATAAGCAAGGGAATGTGTGAGACTAGAGCGTATGAATGGAAGGATTTGAGGCGATAAATTCAAGTCTTGTTGCTTTATTCCTAAAGTTGCAGAAAATAGTCATGCTTTAGGACGGAACTGAGAAAATAGGGCCTTTACACGTTATTCTTCACAAAGGAACCTGTTCTTAACAGGTTTGGTTGTTGTATCTACAGACTAATTTGCAGGTAAGTTTTATCTTAGCTGTCCAAATTTATTACAGATCGATTTTTTCGTATTTTGTTTTAATTGAGAATATTAACATAGCACATCCGATTGGTTTTTGGTGACAGCGCGGTCCGCCGCGTCGATTAAAGCTAAGCGACAACCCTTGCCGGACATGCATCGGTTTGATGAAGCGCTTTCCTGATACTTTTTCTCGTTCTTTTTTCGTCTTATTGTCCGGCCCATTGATAAACGGACAGGTATACGTACTCAGACAGGCGCCAACATTCCTCGCCCCGACCTCACACTTACTTGCTGCTTTATAAAAACGGGCACACTTTTTTATATTAGCACTTTTTGGTCTTATTGCCTCCTTTTGTGCGTTGTTGTTTGTTTTGGTTATTACCGGGCTGTAGGAAGTGGTCGAGATAAACCTATTGGGCTAAGCGTTTTATAGTACCAATTTCGAATATCCGTTTTGAGATATAGAAGTGTCGATGATGGGATGAGTCCGAGTTATTTATTTAGAGATAGTCGTGCCTATCGCCTCCATTAGCACTCGGAGTGGTGGTCGCAGTTCCGCAACTGAGATGACGCGCCTGCGCATGCACTACACAAATTGTCGTTTCATTCGACTGTTGAGAAACGTTTATGTATGAATAATTTATATGTTCTTACATAAATTCAATTCAAACATATCTAGTTATCATGCTTTGGATTGAATTTAACTAAATATTGTATTTCTGATCGTGGGAGCGCGGCTTCCAAACGGCCGAGACCTAGCTAGAACGTTTTGGCGGTTGTTATAGCGCGAAACCTATATTTTCTGGATTTTAAGCAGTGCTTTTGGTGTCTTTTTCAATTAACCGTTGAAAAAAAAAGTTATATGATTTTGTTAACTACTTTTCCCCTATTAAGAATAATAAAAGACCAAAAGAATGGAAAGAAGCAAAGATATTGACAAAGATTTTGTATAACTGTACAAAGTTTTGATATCCATCCATAACATTTTTTCATGAATCTGGAAAACGCAGACAAAAGTTTGAATTTTTTATATGAGTTTCATTTAGTTCATTCAAATTACGCTCCAATAAATTTACTCAAAAAAATATATTATGTGTAGTCTTACATTGGTTAGAAAGTTATGTTTTGTATAGATGACAAATCTTCAACAATATACGAGTTCAAAAAAACACATTAACATAACAGTTTCTTCAAGTACACGCGACTAATTAAACAATTCGCAAAAAACTACTGGGATCCACGGGCACTCCTCGCGCATTACGGATTGCCATAAAAAGTTCACATTAAATGTTCTTGCCAGGTGTTAATTATAAAATGAATGGGGGTCTAACGGGTCGCCAGTTCGCCGCCCCGAGCGATAAATTAGCGAAGACAATCCGGAACTAGACGTATTAGCATTTTATGAATGAACTAAAAGCATGACAACATTTGAAAGCTGTGATGTCATCAATGGATGTCACCAGCTCATGATAGATATTGTCTATTGAATAACACGGATCCCAAAGATAACAGCAGAGCTCTTATCTCAGAATAAAATATAATAATGAATTGGTACAAGGGATTTACTTACACAATAATAGTGACCTCTGCGATCGAGCTTTGATTTATTAAGATAGAAGGAGCTAAGTCTTCAATATGATAACGAAGATTTCGCTGAAACGAATATAAGAAGTATTCTCTAAGAATGGTTTGTTGTAATAATGCATTAAATAAAGTGTAGATAAGATAAGGCGTGAATATTATTCATGCGCCTAAAATGTTGTTGATCGATTTTTACGGTTTGTTGTAATGGTAAATCAAATTAACTACAGATAAGGAATATTCAAACGTCTAAAATGTTCTAAAAAACAAATTTAACGACTAAAAATACGATTCGACTACTTTTGGGCTTACTAGCATATCATGGTCTTTTTTATATCTCACAAATCGCAGTCTCCAAATAATCATTGAGGCAACTTTATGAATGAACGGACAGTCCTGAACTTAAGTGTTTTTGGGAAAACGATCAAGTTGAATTAGGGCAGAGTAAATAATGAGTATGCCTTGTCTCCGACTCGTCATTTCTGCGGAGTTAATGAATAGGCCACGGCGGCGGGTCCTTTGCCGCGGGTGATCGGCCTATTAGACTGTTCCTATGGTGTAGTTTTGATTTATTTTGATGATTGTTTCCGGCACTAACTGACCATTTAGCGTTCATTCATGGTTTTTTGTGCGGGTCCGTGGGCTGGCGACTGTCTCATATTTTTTGCGCAGTTTTTTTGTTGGTCTATTATGATGACAATTTGCTATCAAAATTCGCCTGGTTTGTGTTACTTATTTGATAAAATTATAATACACTGTACAGAGGCGTTCACATCAAGCTTTACATAGGCACCTTATGCTGCTGACGAGAGACCCGTTTTGCGATGGTTTTGTGAAGGTTGATAAGAACGCCTCTGTACGATAGGAAATGTGTTGGTAATAATAAGCCATACATTTCTTCCACAACTGGATTAAACATAAACATACCTACATGCATATTAACAATGATACTGTGATACCTATAGTAGAAGTAGGTACTTTATGCGATATAAAGACGGAAGATAATAATATAATAGAAGCAATGTTCATTATTATCGGCGTTCGATTGTGAGATACGACTGCGTAATTACGCGTAACCACCCGTTATTCAAAACAATTTAAACAGATCTCGTAATCGTTTGCGCATGATTGCGCGCGCGCAGCATTAACTCATTGTTTGTTATTTATATAAAAAGTAGGCAATTTGCCTACATAGAACTACCTACAATAGGCAATTATACAATAAACAGGGTTAAACCGAAAAGAATAAGAAAAAAAAACATTTATAAATAATATAACAATTCTTTCTGTTCGGCTCTTAATAAAATGCAGGCGTGTAAGGTGAAATACAGACGAGGGATTGTCCGCGAGGTACTTTTTTGTTTATCAATATCTGATCCATTACAAACTGTTTCGAATAACGCACATATAGAGCCTAAAGTAGGTACCTACCCCGTTTTTGTACGGGGTACTTTTAGTCATATGTGGACAAGAGCCCTTCGTTCGCGCAGGCCTTTACTGAAACCTTATACTCGTACATACGACTAGCTCATATGCTCACCGTTTGCTTAAGAGGCTCGCTACCTGTAAGCAGTCTCCAACACGAAGGTCCTCCTATAGGACCACATATCAACAAAGTATTTCGTCTACGAAGAACAAGAACCCCGTGAATAAATGTTGCTCTCCGTTGCTCAGAGTGCACCGAAAAATAAGCTTGCCGTTCCACAGTCATATAAATATCACCACGGATAAGTAAATCATTAGCACACTAGGAGGTAACTTAGTGTTGCACGCCTCTGCATGAGCGGACCTAACCTAAAAATATTATGTTACGATGGTTTGAAAATAATTCGTTGTTCTTACTCGCACGTGGCCACACTTAAGTGCTTAAATGAATGTAAATTCACTACTTGACTCACGTCACCAATACATTTCGTCCCCTTGTTGATTTAGGACAATGTTCGCTCCAGGACAAACAACCGTTTGCTCCACCCTGGGGCTGACGATAAATCGGCAGGGCCTACATTATTTGCACGGGATCGAACGTTTCTCAAGAGTCTGGCACTCATTTGTAGTATTTCTGACCAAACTGTTCCTTTTGATACGTTTAATGGAATGACAAACAAAGGCCGTGATAAGCGCGGGGGTTAAATATTGGTACGCGTATGTTTTATCAGTGACGTCAGGCTCACGTTTTTGAGTTTTGCTATAACGACAGGTAAGGCATCTAATGTCACGTAAAGGTCCTTAATATTGATGTTGAAGAAGTCTGAAGTTTAGTACAGCATTCCAGGTTGTCACAACTACAAGTTCGCTAATCGGTATTTTTTTGAGAGAGGCTTTCTTTCTGAGTGACATAAGCCTCGTAACTTCATAGACGTTGTACTCGTGTCAAGTGTGGTGATCGTTGGATGCTTAGAATAATTACGCATAGAAGGCGAGTCGGGGCATCCGTTTTGATGCCACAAATATCAGGACGTTACGTCTGGATCTGAACCTACCGTTGTTAATTTATCGAGGTAAGAGCTTCTTCAAAATGTTTATTTGTGCTACTGAAAATGTGTGACGAGCTGTTATTTTGACAGATAATTGTGGCATCATAAAATGGCGCGCCTTTTTGTATGGAACTATCCTTCGAGGTGTAATTATTCTAAGGTTGGATGTAACAACGTACCTAAATATGCTGGGTTTATATGCTGACCTTCTGAAATCGAATCCTTAATGTGATTTATTGGCTCTTGCAGTATCTACCTCACCAAAGGTTGATGGTCACCTGAATCTTAACCGAGACTTAGTAAATAACACTCGTTACCCACTTAACCATACTTTGGTAAAGAAACACACGACATCGGGAAAACCGAGCCCAGAGTTCACCTACTCGTAGAAACGAGATATTGGCGAAGAGACATATTTGCTTTATCTTTTACATCCAGATGAATTTTAAACTAGACAAGATACTCGTACTTAACTTTAGTTTTTTAAACGATTTTATTCACTCAACCTTATTACATTTAAATGTAATGCAAAGTGGTGATGTTAAATGTAGCCATCATTAAAGCTTATGCAACCAAAAATCTTCGATATCGTATTATCCCTATCGCCAACAATGCCGTGTGATGTCATCCTGCCTTCGACCAGGTATCATTAAGTACCTTGAACTTGCCAAGTTTGTAGCTTCCATCAAAAACTCGTATTATTCCTTCGTGCTTTGGTAATAAAGTCGAAGATTACACGTTGTTTCCAAATACGGGTTAAAAGTTAGATGGCATGTGTTATCTTAGTCCCGTCTTGACACCTCGGAAACTGTCGGGTTGTGTGAGTGCCCGACCAAACTGGAAGACCTGATCTATAATACAATGTGTTGATTGACTACACATTCAATGCTTTAGACACACTGCAATAAAAATTATGGAAACTAAACAAGCTTTAGAGCTATATATAGATATAACTCTATATGCAGAAAGTGCTCCACTTGAAGTTCCTCGGGTTGTTTCGATTGTAAAATGTGGCAATTATGATAAATATTGAGGCACCCATTTCACTAGCTCTGTTTAGTCTAAAAATGGTCATGTGTAGAGATGTCACAGAGGTGCAACATTATCGTAATACTCGTATTTTATTTTTTCACATTTGATGTTTCAACAGTCTCGATAAAATATCAAAAAAATTACATATAACTAAGTCTCCAAAGATTTGAAAAATATATTTTTGGATTTTGTTCCGTAGTCAAGTTTGAACACGCCCGGGCGTTAAGAGGCGCCGTACTAATTAGTCGCCCACGATCGACACGAATTAGTTTGTTATATAAGCCTCATAAAGAGTTTCATTAATCAATTAGCATCCGTGAGGCGACGGACGAATAAAAGTGAAAACAAATCGGATTAAACATATCGCTTTTGGTTTAAGAAAGCGTCGCGGTCAAACTACATTCATTTAATTCAACTTGTTCAGCTCAGGCGTAACTCAATTAGTTACTATATTTTTATTTAAGATCTGAATATTGATGTTAAGCCGCCATTTTGATAGTGTCAATCTTTAAATTGATCTTTATATAACATTTTTTTAAGGAGTTTCGCAACTGTAGCTTTCGAGAATCCTTATTAGAAACGATCTCACGATCATATCTCAAATGGACTCTCAGTCAGGGCCAAGTTGCCCATTGCCGTCATAGTAATCAAAACACACAGAAACCTAGAAAAGTTGGTGTAGCTTCCAAAATGATGAGGGCTTAAACCCAACCTGGGTTTAAACTCAGGTAAGGAAGTTGGGAAATTCGAATTTGACGAAACATTAGCCCGAGTTGGTTATCACCAACGTGTATACCTATGGTAAGCGTGGTGATTAGGCCAATATCTTGCCACTAACTCATCATTGCAGTGAAGACTTAATATTCATTGTAATGTGGGGGGCCCTAGGACAGCTGTGAAGTAGTATTTAAATAAGCATTCGGATCTAAAGTTATGTGTTCAACCCGTAGGGCAAGGTTCTCACTCTCTCATTCGTATATTGCTATTATATTGAAAGTAATTCTGTTTCTGAGTCTGAAACAGTTTCGGCCTCAGAATAGCTTAATAATAAGCTAGGCTCAGTTTCTCGACGCTGGAACACATTCCGACGCATCCATCAAATCAAAGTTCTCACAGAAACGGGCATTTAATAATACGAGCTAACATAATGCCATTCAAACGATTTATTTTCCACGTAAGCACGTCACGTCCGTACCAAATGATTGGTCAGAGAGCCGAAAAATATATCCAGATAGCTCCTATTAGAGCATCTGATCTTTCGATACAAATCGAATGAAATCGATTGGTATCGAGTATAAACACTACAATCAGGCAGCTCGTTGCAGCTGTTAGATATGCGATCGGCGTCATCCACTAAAATAATATGACACAGCCGTTTCTGGCTCTCCTCCGTCGCCCAAAAAGGAAAACTATTCACGGTTTATGCTATGGGTACAGACAGCAGCAAACATGCCAAATTATAAGTGTTTTTTTTTATTTTTAGCATTAAACAATGCTCTATTTACTACACATAGAGAAAAATCACTTATCCTATAGCTTATTTCATCTTAATCGAAAGTCAAATTTTTGCAAAAATATTTCTTTCGGGTGTTAAAGTCGCTTGCCTATAACATTGATAAAACAACGTTGGCTTACCACGTAAAAAAACACTAGATAAATTCGCCAGGTCTGTTAACGGCCTCAGTAGCTCAGTTGGAAGAGCAGTCACCCAGATTGTGAAAGGTCGCGGGTTCGAGTCCCGCTTGAGTCCCAGGATCAGGTCGAAATTTTCTAGTTTCTATCTTTATGCTAAATTATTTTTCTGATTTTTTTGAAGTAGTTAGGTTTACAGAAATGAATGGAGAATATGAGTAAAATAGCGTAACCACACTTAATTTGCCTTTCAGCAGTGTTCGCTCTGACAAGCAAAAATAGGCAATCACCTATACAACGTGCGCAAAACCTGAAATTAGTTTGTTCAGAATCGAGAGTAGAATCAATTCCACTAATGCAAAATAGGGGTAAAATTTTAACCAAAAAAATATTTTCATTACGCCGTGTTTAATCATTACTTAACTCTATTATTGCGGCGGCACGCGAAGCGGGAACGTCGCACTAGCTCGCGCGTTATTACCATAGACTTTTTAATTTTGCAACAAAGACAAGAAACAAAAAAAATCGAATATCTTGGTAAATAATACACGAAAATTCATTTATAATAAAAATAAGTTGGGGTGTCTGAGGTTTTGCGCTTTTTAATTAACACATTATATAAGTGAACTGTTGATTATTGCAGACCTAATCAAAATAAATAAAAGCGACTTTTATACATTACTTCTATTAAAAATATCGCCTAAACAAGAAAAAGTTTTAGGTAAAATGGCGACATCAAGGTAATGAATGTATTTCGTAGTGAGTAAATACATTTAGGTACGATCGAGTTTTGAGAATACACAGTTTTAAAATTTGTTGCACATTTCATACCCAATATATTTTTGAAATTAAGTAGACATGTGTTGCTGACTGTACGCGGGGATCAACGGCAGACACTGTAAGTGGTTGCTCATGCTTTCAGAACCTATAATTTGACAATATTTTGTGTCATTTCGGCTTTATTATTACTTACGCCATTACCCGACTGTGGATATAAAGTTAATACCGTCGTGGGGCGATTAAGGGCGAATAACCACAGGCCCCCTAATTCAATATTAAAAGCATCCTACGACGTGATCGGCAACTAATAATAGTCTAATTCAGAGAAATGTCCCTGAGAAAATGTCGGAATGTCAACCTTTCTTAGTTTTTTCTGAGTCAAATTAAATGGACAATTTGAAAATATTAGGATCTGAATTACGGTGTTTAGGGCAAGTTTTATGTTTTGTACGTGGGGTAGGTAAATAAGTATACCGTTTCTTTTTTATACAATGAAAAGTTACCTGATACTTGTTATTTGTTTCATTATATCGTGCTTCCACGCATAATTTATACATACTTAGGTGTAATAAAATCAAGGAACAATTAATAATTATGAGGTACATATTTTAATGTTACAGCAGAGACAAAACTTTGATTACAGATCAATTGGGTAATTAACATAATCGTCTGAATTTTTGATGAAACTTTGAATTCCCCAATCCAAACCTATTTTACTAGTCAGTCAACCATCGCTAGTAACATTTAATAAAACTAGTACCACAAATATGCTAGTTCTACGGCAGCGTTAGATCGAGTCAAAGTAAAACAAGTCAATAAAGAAAGAGAGTCCGCCCTTGGCAGTCCGCGTCCGCCGCGCACTTAGGCTCGTCGCGATGCAGCGCAGGGCGAGGGCGTCCCAGCCCATGCATACTAACGCCGGCATAATAAGTACCCTCATTCCGAGATATACTCGTTTATGTCCTCTCTCTCTCCTCTCCTTCTCTGATCGAACCGATAATAGCTGCGGCTGTTTACGCGCGGATTATGCAAATGCTCGGAATTGGTATAACGTTTGGTTGTTTGAGGTTATGATTGGAAATAAGAGTGTGGAACGCAATGTTGGCGAGCTGAATGCTTTTCTTAACCTTGCATTCACGACTTTTCTGTTGGATACTTAATATGTTAAAACAATGTCATTCTTTGGCAATTTAAAAAATAATCCTTATGCGGCAGATTTTACAGAGATGAAATGTATGGAAATTGTGACAGCTGAAGTTGAAATGCTATTTTTTCAACAAACAATAATAGTATTTATAACTAATTAAGAACTAGATGTTG
The DNA here is from genome assembly GCA_947369235.1 of Udea olivalis. NCBI lineage: Eukaryota > Metazoa > Arthropoda > Insecta > Lepidoptera > Crambidae > Udea > Udea olivalis. The sequence goes on from OX376342.1 coordinate 7,680,145, forward strand.
TTATTAAAAAATGAAAAATACAGAAAGTCTTTAATAAATATTTAAAACCTTTCAATTTCAGATGAGTTCACAACACTCGAGGAATCATAAATACTTCAATAATCCCAATCCCACAGTAAAAGAATTTTCGAAACCATCCTCTTGTTCATTATGAGTACTTCCAAGTAACCAACGAGTTTTCTAATTAGGTATTGTTAAGTTAGTAATTGTTTCAATTAAAACGGCGTAAATTATAAAAATACGTTAACAATTCTCATTTTTTACGACCTTCTTTTAAAAATATTATGGAACCGTTAGTGTATTATTTAGGTATTCGGCGAAAATATTTTTACTGCCTCTTTTCACAGAGAGCTAACATTGCAATGTCTTAATTAATGACTGTGGACTGCTTAATGACAGATTGTGTTGAAGATTAAATCTGTGGATATTCCAGCAGGCTGTTGAATAGGTTCATCGTTAAAATCTATGTATGGGAAGATATGTAATTGAAAATTAGTATGTTCCACGATATTTCCTTTCCTTTCTTTCTGTTTTGCTGGCCGAGTGGTAAAAGCGCCCTGGGTACCACCTCCAATTAGTCGGGCAAAGTGTGTTTAGGATTTATCGCCACAATCCCGGTTTTGTTATCATCATCTACGACCTACTACACGATTGGCGCAGTGCATTGTAGCACGGTTTCTCGCCTAGACTTATGTAGTGTCCCGGGTTCAATTCTCGGTCGAGTGAATTGCGGAAACTATCTTTTCTGAATTGGCTTGGGTATGGGTGTGCTGGGAAATGCCCGTGGCCTAATTCCCTGTCCGGTACCTCGTAGCGCAGGGATATCTATTCCTACTTCGAGACCATGACATGTGGTGTGTTACCGGGCGCATATTTATTTATTTATACTTATGCGTATTTATCATCAAATACAGACATTCACTCCAGAACTTTTTTGCTTTAACGCAACTATTTAATATTTTTTTTGGCTGTGTTCTCTGCTCACTGCCCCTACAACAAACTCACTTACCAGTGCAACTATCTACAGTTTGCGTCATTTATATCTGATGATGAAGTTCTTCACGGAAGCTGCAAAACGCGCTTGTAATGACGAACATTACTAACAAAGTACAAAGAGACTATTACGCAATGAAAACTTAACAATACCACATTAATTAATTACGTCAAACGACACGGTTGCTTATCATTTCTCTACTTCTAATGTTTAAATAAATATTGTCATTAAAAACATTACAAAACGGATACTTTTTGCCGATAAATTAACATTTAATGTACGTTTGATGCAGAATTACTCTTATTGTTGTTACGACCATTATTTTATTAATAGCATTATAAATGGAGTTGGATTGTCATAGGAGCGGATAATGAGATAGTTTTTGTCATATGTCCTTTGGCATCAGAGGCCATTAGAAGCTACTACGATGTAGCACAGGCAAAAACAGTAACTTAAATAATATTATAGGGATAAAATACAAAGATTAGATTACCCGTTTTTTCACTGTGTTACTAGATAATAAGGTGAATAAAAATAAAAATTTCAGACCCAGACCAGACCTCAGTAAATAATTCCTAATTTTTATGGAAACTAATGCACTAAGCAGGTTATCCTAGTAAACTATAGGTATTTATAAATACGAAAACCCAGAATATACTACATATTGAATGGAATTGCAGACCTGAAGCAAATAATTTGTTAAAAACTACATACTTACTTAGTTAAGTGGTACATGTGTTGGTAAATAGTTAACAGATTCTGAGATTGTTGTACCGAACAATAGTTTGTATTTATATAAAATATGTATATTTATTACATCCTGAGTAAATTTGTAGTGCAAAGTAGTTGCTGGCGTAGTTTAAGTTATATTAAGTAATTGATAAAGTCCAACATTCACATTTAACAGCAAGACGACTTTCTGCATCTTTCTTATACTGTGAATGTTACCACGCTCTACTGCCGCCACCACGCCGCCAATCAAAAGATGTCATTTTGTAACCAATTTCCGAAAATAGTGTTTCGGAATTGAACGCTTTTTATTAGCTAACGATCGCACGGGACGCTTTCGACCACTAATGAGACGGTGCGACGTAATAGCCGCCAATAATACTCCAATTTCTTTGTCAAATGTCATAGAATTTTGAGAGGATATAAGAAAATATACCTGAAAAGCTCATAAGTACATAGGATTTTTTATTTATTGGTTTGCTGCCTCGCAAGGTGACATAGTTGATTAATTTTTGATAAGTAATTTAAAGGTGTTAAATACAAAATTAATTTAAAAACAGAAATGCATTAAAGTTTAAACATCTTTAACCCTAAAATGCTCACGTGTATATAAAGCCAAACATTTAAAAAAGTATCGTATAGTACAAAAATATCAGTAAGATTTAATGTAAGAGCTTTTTCTATGTTTTAAAGTTCATATTCTTGAGGATTTTATGTCGTAAGAGTGCTTGAATTCATTGATTAATTTGTTTATTATAACGCATACAAATAATAAACTTAATTAATAACAACATTGACTAAATATTTAACCAGTAACTATATCAACACTATAGTAGTCAGTAGTCACTTAAACCGAATCAGAAGCTAACCTAATTAGAAGTAGGGAATGTATCGCAAAATTTTGCAATTCCAAATGTAAAAAGATCTATTTCTAAATAACTCCCTACCATTTAATGATTTTCAGGTATCTCTGTGCAAATGTAATTTATCTAAAAGCCGATAACTGGGAGGGTTACCGCCGGCGCGGCAACGTGCGCGGGCGCCGGTCCGCGCGCAGCGTTGCGTAAAAAGCACTGCGAGAGCCGCCGCTACTTATACACATAATGAGACCATCATCGTTTACAGAAGTAAGTTTAATTAACGTAAAAAGCGCGTTTACTCTAACCGCCGGCTTATCGCCCCATCTCCGCGCTTATAATGACTTTTGTTCATTATTTTGTTGTGCGCTCTACGGCTCCAAGTTATTCCGGTGCTTCTAAACACCAATTTTATGGTTAGGTATGTGACACAACTAAAAATATTTAGCGTATAAAAATCAAGCTTATACACTCACTAGCTATTTAAAGTTTCTAACTGGGAGTTTGATTGATTAATTTATGATCCAAATCAACTTTTATTGGTTTATGTATCTACTTACATTCTATTTATAGGTTACTTTGTACACAGTTATTACTAGTAAAAATCAACATTTTAATTTGTGATTCGCTTCTAGGATTTCCTGAATACCGGCCAAACCGTTGGTAAAGTTACACGGCTCACAGATAGAACGTTAAGATTCTTCATGTGGAAAAGCAGCCTCAATGCTATGCTCATTGTATTTAATCTGTGGTGGGTTAGGTACAAGTTTATCCGATCGCATATATCTATTTATTTACCGCCTGAATGTTTCATTTATACTACTTTCACCGTATGATGATATTCCTGACAGTTCATAATTGTCAATTATAGTGCTGTAACGAATGTAATTTAATCGAGTTGGCAAAGGAAATGGAATCGAATTTACCGATTTTTAATTTTTAAATAAATTATCATTATGCGGGTTATGGCTAATAATAAGTTATAGAATAAAACGCGGTATCTCGAAAATAATAGTTAAAAAATTGCACACAATGCAGACGCACTGGTACTGATGCGAAAGACGTGAATACACTATTGAATGGCGTTCCTTTTCACGCATCAGGCGCTGTAAAGACATATTAATTTAATTTCAAATACTTCATGAATAATAAAAACAATAATTTACTTGATAGGATTCGAAAGAACGATAGTTTTTTAATAGTTTATAACATTTTCTTTTGCTAGTTTCTTTTTATTTAGTTTGAAATAGTATGCATGACACGGAACAATAAGAGCTGTCAGGCATATCATCTGATAGTGAAAATAGTATAGTTTGTTCACAGCTTTTCAGTGCTGAATAACACTTAGCATTTCAGTCACTTATGCCAACAGTGCTTACACCGTTTCATCAATTTTCTAGTAAACCTATCTTTGCATAGAACCTAGACTCTAATGAGGTGGAGTAATGGTAATGGTCTTCGTGTACTTCATTTTCTGGGTTTAATAAATAAAGATAGAATGTGGGTTGTACTTCGTAAAATCAGTACTATTTATTAAATAATGGAGTTTGTAAATATAATTTAAGTTAACAAATAGGCTATTCAGATTAGAGTTTGTTAGTTGCATTTACGTTGCGTGTAGTAAATTTTCAGTGAAACTGTATAGAGACGTTCACATTAAGCTTTTCATGCTGCCGACATAAGACCCATTTTGCAATGTTTTGTAAAGGTTGATTTGAACGCATCTGTACTGCGAGTAATCATTCGACATTTTCCAAGTGGAATAATGCAAGATAATAGTTGGCATGTCCTAATTATGTATAAGTACCCAGTACTTTGACATCAGTATCAAAACCAAAAGTTAGTAAATTCGTTTAATTAAGAGTCTCTTTTAGTCTCTTTTAACTAAGTAATTATTCGGTTATTTAGGTTTAAATTATAACCAGTTACAGCTGTTATTGTATAAAATAGTGATACTATCAACATATAAAGTTATAAATAGTTTATGCAACTCACTTCTAATGACTTAATTTGTCATTAGCATGTGTTCTGAATATGTATTAAAATCTTAGTTGTTAAACTTTAGAACGTGACTGTACCCATTAGTTGTAGATGCTGAAACAAATCATAATTAATGGTCTGTTGCAATGAGCTATCCACCGGCCGCTTCACATTATAAAACCAAGTGAATGAATAAATCTGTAGTTTTATTGCAGTGGAAACACTTAAAAACTATAGTCATAGCGCCGTTACGACATGCTACCTATGAAATTGATATTGCGGAAAATATGGCTAATATGTTTGCAATTTAACTTCCAATTAGCACGATTTCTGTCATGAAATATGGACATGTTGAGTATGAAAATATGTAACTGTATATAGGTATTCAGCTACTCAGCATTTAATAAAATCACAAAAATATGTTTTTGTAAAGTTTTCATCCGACTCAAATATAACAACAACGCCTAACATTTAGTTAAATTATAGAGTGAACTAAATATTTTTTACATTGTTGCTGTAAATAGGGTAAGTAAAGAGGATATTCGTAACACCAATCTAACCATTACGAGACTATGTACTCGGCGACTATTAGATAACCAAAAAGCAGATTTATTACGTTTGTATCAATTTTAAAACGCGTACTGTCGAAAGCGTGAATATCTATGATTTTCAAAGACTTCAAAAATATGTGATCAAAACATTAGCCACAAATATTCAACAAAGAGTGTGAATGAACTCTCGTAAATATATTTGTGGTTAATTTCATTCTCAGAGAGCGTCGTGGCCTAGTGGTTAAGCACTCCAGCTCGGATCGCGGATCGTGTGGTCCCGAGCTCAAATCTGGCCAGAGCCAAAATTTTTGTGTTCATTGTTTAATTTTCGACTAACTCCCGGTGATGTAAAACATCGAAAAAAACCAAATCAAGCCGGATAGCTGCGGAAGGCTCACCACCTACCACGTTGGGTTCTAATGCCATTGGTGAAAAGTGGGCTTCTGAGTGATCCGTTCACCATGACGTCAACAGTCAGCCCCGTTAGGGATAAAGTCGTGATGGTATGTTATGTTTATTCTCAGATATATTTGAAGTCTTAAACCATGAAATCTAAACTTATAAATTCAATGGGATAAGATAAAGCACTTTTACTCAATGGTCCATCAGATTTGCTTGTGTTTAATTTACCACGTTTGGTATAGAGATTTGATCCTTATGATTGACCCTATCGATCGATGCCGTAAAAGGACAGGGTGTTTTTTCGGATTTTACTCGGTTCGATTCCCGGGTGCGGCAAGCGAATTTTCGAAAATCTGTGAATGCAGTTCTGTTTCTTTATAAAAATAAAGGAATGTTTCCGGTGAGTGAAATTGTCTATCTCCAGTATGTACAGCACTTCCTCCAGGTGGCGTTAAAAAATCCACCCTGTATATTTATGATCCTGACTGTACAATGCGATTTAAACGCGCACGAGAAGCGCGTTGAAAGCTTGTCTGCATCGTGTGTACCTAAGCAGATTGGTGAAAAGTCTGTGGTTAGACAATTACAATGCGGAGATGCGAACACGGCGCGTCTGTATCGCGCTAACTGTGAGTTTTAGCGCTTTTTTAAGACGTGTGCAAAAGTTTATTGTCTGTGTCTGAATTTCGTTAACGAGCGTCATCTTAAAATAGGCCGTGTGTGTATCATAAAAAATAAAACAGTCTTATTAGACTCTTTTCACTGTGGTAAGTGTTCTTGAAATACTTTTTAAGTTTTTATGAATAAGAGGGATAGTCTCTAGCGCCCGAATCCGTTAATCAAAGCTGAGCAGTCCTTACATGTATAGCTGTCCCTATCATTTCTATTGACATGTGACAGAGCAGCATCAATTTGAAGTGTGCTTAACTTTTGATGAGCGTCTGTGGATACGGGGGAAGAATGTCTATTTTTATTACCAGCTTCAGAGCATAGATAATGTAATACTAGTACTTAAAAGAAGGTTTTAAATTATTTTGTGTATTTCTTATTTTAATAAAGTGTTTAGTCAATATTTTTTTTATAATTTTACTGGAAGCCATGTACTGTAAAGAGATGTATTGAAGATTTTTCGAGTAGAGGCCACACTCAAGCAATTTTTAGATTAGCACTCTGCACACGGCGCTCCATTTACATCAGACTATCTTGACTACATACATTGATTGTCAGAACATTATCAACACACAGTTGCACTCGGGGGCACACACATTGTAAGTGCGCATATTAGAACGACAGATTCTGAAAATAATTGAGAGTATTGCTTGAACTTTGCCTGATTGATAGAGATTACTGCCTATGCCTCAGGAGGTTATATTTCGTGTCGATAAGCCATGATTCTTATCATGGACAAACATTCATGCGAAGACTCATCATAAAACATATCTCAGGATTTAAAAATATAACTCAGTCAGAAAAAGAAGTTCTGTTGAGTTTAGGTCAAAAGATATTCGTGCAAATACTTGCATAATTAATCTTTGTTTTTGCAGCGACAAAATCGTAGGTTAGTATCTAAAGATAGAGAAACTGGTAGTCAGTTAGTAGTTCAATATTGGATTTAAGTTTCCTAGTACCTAGTTTAAATGTAAATCGTGTACGTAAAGTTTATAAGTATCAAAAAGCTTTCGACTAAAATAGTCTAAGGTATATTTGTTTTTTATTTGAGAAACTATTTATTTTAATCTTAAATTTAACCTATTTGAATAGTGTACTTGCATATTAAATTACTTATATAATTGGCATATTTAAGGAAATTGTCCAACTTCATCAACTTTGTGCAAATCTAAAAAACATGAAAAACTGCCGTCATATCAACACTGCTCGAGCTTGTTTTCCCTTAGCATAAAATAATAATTATCTAGCTCATAAATTGGGTAAATTCGCTTCAGGATACCCATTTGCAGGTGACGATAAGGTAAGAAAGTCCAGAAAAACTTCCCTTGAAGGTACTTAGGTCCTCAGTCCCTGCCCACAACAGGCGATAGTGTAGACGCGATCATGCGCCGACTGAATAATGCAACAGTTACAAATTGCATCCCCGGCTCGGCAGAGCTGAAATTGGCACGAACTGATTCGCCAACTCCCTATGAATTGTTACCGCTGGTTCATCTGGTTCCTATGAATTGTGTAACTGGTTATTGGATTACAAGAAATCAGATTGCCCTGAATATTAAACAGAAAGCGACAGATTTGCGGATTACTTTGCTACGGCAATTTAGTGCTTCGAAGTATTTCTACTTCTGTATCTGCTATTAATATAAAGCTTATTTTGGATTAGCTATATATTTTCAAACCTCGAGTCTGAGGCAATAAGATGGTATTATAGGTAAAGATCGCTAATTTCAATGTGGATTTTGATTGATACGTTGCTTTTATAAACATGTTTCAAGGGCTCAAGAGGACTTGAACAGATTAATGGATTGGTTTCAAAACAACTTATTAACAATTAATATTTCAATTACTTGCTTTACTATTTTCAAACCTAAAAACAAAATAATCCCCCATCATGATCCCCTGACCTGTCCTGGAAAAAAAGCATGTGAAAAATACCTTGGTCTTAGAATGGACAGTTATCTAACATGGAACAAGCAAATTGAACACATAAAAAGCAAACTGACGAAACCCACAGGTTCACTCCGATACTCAAATCAGTGCATACCTCAAAGGCTACGCTTTACTACCTACAATTCCCTTGTAAAATCACTTTTGCTCTATCTTGTAGAAATATTGGGGTAGTGCAACAAAAACAAGACTGAAAGAACTACAAAGAATGCAGAATAAAGTAATAAATTTCCTTTTCTGCTATCCATACTTAACACCAACTTCTAAAGTTTTCAACGACACTAAAATAATGAACATACGGCAAATTTATTTATATAGCACTTGCATTTTGATTAGAAAGATTCTCTGTGATAATATTCAAACCAATTTGACGTTTTTAAAAAAGTCGCGAATCACGAAACGCAGCCTTCGTCGACCTAGCTTACTGGTATTGCCTAAGATGCGAACTAAACTAGGGAGTAAAAAAAGTATAACGTTTGAGGGAGCAAATATATACAACAAATTACCTTCCTATATTAAAGATACGGACTACTTAATCAGTTTCAAGTCTCAATTGCGCAGTCACATTCTTGAAAATTATTGCGAATAGGGGTTTGGGTAGTAAAAATGCTATTTGATAGTTTTGTGTGCGAGAAATAGTTTTAAGTAAATAGTTTGTAGTGATTGTGAACTCAAAGTGGCGACCTAGATTTAAGTTTTTGTATTATTGTTTTTTTTTTAAATACTTATCAATATTCTCATGTAAATGGGTCCCCTGTAATCTTGTTTGAGAACAAATACTTTAAACATATGTTACTTAGAGTTGAACATCTTGAGGTCTTATCCTCAATTCTTATTGCAAAAAGAGAAGCAAAACTTTTCATCAACAAGAGGCAGTTACCTACAACTAGCTATTTAAGTATGGTTGCAACAAAGAAGGTACAACAAACTTATACATTAGAATAATAATCATAACAACCTATTTGTAAACCTAGTCAGTAGGTATTAAGGATTATATCTAGTTATCAAATTATCCATTGACTTTTTCCATTGCAATAATCAAATTTATTGCTTCCATAGTTTCTCTTTCAATTGCTGTAAAAACGTAATAATAGGTAGTTTGTCTGGTCTGTTGGGCGCTTAGTATGGTGGTCATAAATGGCAATAAATTAGGAGAAGTGTGCGTGCGCCGGCCGAGCGGAACAGCCTTACTTGAGCAGTAACAACATTGTTTCATTCATATGTACATCAAATGTTATTTCTATTGACACACAGACTCTCCTCAGGGAGTGATAACTTTATACCGGTTGATTATCAAAAGGCTTATGAAAAAGAAATGGCATACTCAGTAATTGTTATGTTTTGTAGTAACAATGTAAGTGAACATTTGATTTTTTCAATCGACTTTTGTTGTAAGGTTTTCTAGATTATAATGTGGTACATCATTGACGACATTTATCTTATTCAGTTACACAGCACATTTAGCTAATTCACTTAGCATGCAAAATTATTTATTGTTTAGTGAAATATTATGTGGTGTCATCTGTGTAGGTACTTTTGGGAGAAGGAAACACAAGAAGTAAAACTAAACAGTTTCTAGTCCAGTGCTCGGAGCAAGCAACGTCCGCACCGTGCGGCTACGTCACGAGTAATGCCTGACGTTACCCACTCCAGCCAGTATAATTGTTCACTACAATATCACATATTATTAAGAACAATTTAGCACGTACATGTCAACCTTATTATATTAAAAACTTAAGCCAAGCAGCATTATTCTAGAGTTAGTAAATAATATTAGAATTAGTTACAGAGATAATTACATGTCAAGTTAGTCTACATTCTAAGATACAACTAGTCATTTTATCAGCTCGGATATGGAATAATATTTTTTGTCTTTGAGCCATTTGCTGGGTGCCTTTTTGTATTTTAAATATTCATTATTTGATACAAAAATTGCTGACAGTTCGACTGATTGTGTAAAGTGAATTGAAAGAGAAAAATAGTTTCTACATCAGTTACTGAGTATGTCATATCGTTTTTGTAAGTTTTTTGATAATCAACCGGTATCAAGGCATAGTAGAGTGAGTAGAAGTTCGACGCGAACTATACGCGGCAAGAAGTGACATACCCACATGACGCGGTAAGATGTTAGTAATAATTTGAAGCAATAACTTCCCCATCCGATGTGTCAACTAATGGAAAATGCAATCAGAGTAATAATTGTTGTTTGTATAAGAAAACATGTTTGTTACCTAATGAGTTCACTTTCCGCTTACGCGCGTCGGGTTTATGAGGCTGTATGGAGTGATTCAGTGAGCGCCGATAACAAAGAGATCTGATTGAGGGAGCCCTGACACGCGAACTCTCTGCAGTAAACGTGCTAACTTTTTACTCGCCAAATGAGTTAGGGTTGGCAAAACTGTGTATCACACAAAAATGTGGAAGCAAAATAAATTACTTACAAACACTGCTGGGCAAAGGACGCCATCATTCATCCATCGCCATCAAGTCAACGATACAATGTATGGCTATGTTCCTAAAACTCTGAAAATCTCCATCATTTAAACCAAGTCATCGCTACAATTGATGGGTATTGGCTTAAACACAACGCTTGCTAATGCGGGTTGGTGATCACAAACCCGGGCTACGTTCCGAAAATTCCAAAAACACACTTTGACTGACCTGGGAATTGAACTCGGGACCTCCGGTTTTCAGGCATGTATTTGGTTTAAAATTAGGTGTTTGTTTAAACTACGTCGGTTGCTAGGAATAAAATGTTGCTGATTTCGGCTACCGCAGCTTATGGACGCATGCACCAGACCCCCCTTGAAGAACTTAATGCCACGAGTATAGCTCACTGGGAAAACCTACAAATGGTGCACATTACATAAGTCAAGCATCCTAGGAAGTAAACATCTGAGCAACCGAACAGTTCCTCTCCATGGCGAGCCGTGTGCTGGACAGCTAGTAGTCACGAGAATCATATGGAATAGGAGCACACACATGTAAAGCGAAGCCTCTCCTGAGGCCTAACGGTTTTAAGCTAATTGTTAGCTTGACATCGTAGCCAATCCTGGTTGCACTTTACTGGACCAAGACAAGAAGACTGAATTGGCATTCAGGGACTTCTGCCCAGAGGTTCTTAGTGAATTTTTTTTGGTCTCGAACTAGAATAAATATCCTTGTGTTTCAAGGTACCAGACAGGGAAATAAACTTCAAAAGCTTCCGTGAAGAAGGTTGCACGGGTAAGTGAGTTTGTTGTAGGGGCAGTAACAAAAAATAGGAATTAGTTCGTTAGAGAAAAAAAGTTCTGATAAATAATAAGCATATGTCTAAATAAATAAATAAATATGCGCCAGACAACACACCACTTGCCATGGTCTCGAAGTAGGGAAAGCTATCCCTGTGTTACGAGGTACCAGACAGGGAATTAAGCTAGGGGCGTCTCCCAGCACACCCAGACCCGTGCCAATTAAGAAAAGATCGTTTCCTGAATTTACCCGACCGGAATCAAACGGGACACAACTCAAGCCATGGCGAGAAACCGTGCCAATCGTGTCGTCGATGTTGTGATTAATAAGACCTTATAAATAAGATCGCCTTTTAATTTAGAACATTGCCGAGTGTAATTAACAAGTTTGTTTCTCGATGTAAAAGCATTGAGCAAAAAAAGTACTGAAACGTAATTTAAATCTGAATTTCTAAAAAAACTCTTGCTTGAGCCGGTAGTAAAAAAACTGTATCCTCGAGTCAGTAGGCCTCATAAAGCTGTCTTGACTTTACTACATATAACTTGAAGGAAGGCTGGCTGTACATGCATGCGCCTATAGGCCGGTATTCACTTTGCTTAGTGCGAGTGCAGGTGACTAGCAGGAGCGTTTGATTAGTGCAGGTGTGTAGTGCAAGTAGTGTCCAATTCTGTTTAGTTGCTGTGTTTAGTTTATCTCGGATACCTATAATTTTGTGCCTAAGGTCTTTATAATTTAAAAGACATTAATTTTTACATACTCCTGCACACATTTTTATGGTAAATCTTCCGTCTACTTTGCCATTCTAGGCAAGTTTTGCAAAACGCTAAACACTAAACAACACCTGCTGTCCAGACTTGTTTAGTTGCAGGCACGCGGCGAGTGAGGGGAATGGGAGGCGCGAGGGACGAGGCTACTCGCAAAAAAAAAGAACACGCTTCTAATCGCTTTACTACGCAGGTTACTAACCACTTACACTAATCTATCGGTGTCCACACGTGTTTTCTACTAACACTAAGCACCTGCACTAACTACTAAGCAAAGTTTTTTTATTTTTATTTATTTATTCCAAAGAAAAACACTCTTATTATCTAAATACAGAAATCCTGCCAAACTACTATTGCAGTTTGTCGGCAGCAGTTCTCGTAGGACAATTTCGAGATGGTTATTAAGTGGGTGTTTCACATAATTACATAACAGCAACTCATATTACAAAATAGTAACTCTTATCACCAAACTAACCTAAGCTTGCATGTAATAGGGACCATTATAAACTATATCTAGTGAATACCGGCCTTATAACAAAGTAATAAAAACAATTTGGTGACGTTTTACACACCTTTGCCTTTGTAAATAAGCCCTATGTTGACCAGTAAGGACAGGGATCATTGCATGCTCTTGTAAAAGAAAATCTGAATCAGGCGTAGATTTACTAGACAGCCCTATCCTAGACTATAGCTTACACAACGATCAAAATTGGTTGGCGTATGGTACCCACGGTTGCGTCACGACTAATAATCTTGGTGGAACAAAGAGAGAAGCAATTAAATAAGTATTTGTTAAGCTGGCTGAAGTAAAAACGCTCGCTAAATTAATGTGCGCCACCAGCTTCCTGATAATGAGTAATTATTGCAATTAGAGTACGGTCAGCGCGCTAGCTGTCAGACATTTCATATGCCCGCGCTTTGTTTAATTAATTATAATTACGCTATGTTAACTTGGTGATGTTATGTTAATAACGTTTTTATTGTTTGATGATATTCCCAAATTGTAATTAGCGTTTACGATGTTTATGAAAAATCTTTCTACTAATGAGTAGAAGAAAAAATATATATATCTGAGACTGGTGCCGACATCTTTGCTTAGGCTTGTTAGGATACATTATACAGCCTATATGAATATTGAGAAGATAAATCACATTTCATTGCTTGAAAATTGTAGAAAGCTCTTTACAACTTTGAGAAATACAGTTTTTCGAGGTGTGATTTTGTTAAAACACAGTCTAATTATGACACGAAATGTAATGTTAATGTATTTTTATTTTTATTACTATTTTACATGAGGCATAATGAATGAACGACTAGAATAATTAGTGTTACATGATAATAATTACTGAATATATTAAAAAGTATTCGAAGTACAAAAAAATAAATGAAAAAAAATAACAGATTTTTTTTACATAGGTACCTATTATTATCATTGTGATTTTATGTACCATACGGACCAGCGTATTACCGATAGACAGACGAGCCTGACATAGTTTTTAGTTCAGTGTGTCCTTTAAAATAAAAATGGATATTTTGTAATTTACTAGCTTGACGATAATGCTGAAACATATTATGAACACTGTGGACGGTCACCAAGCGAGTGAGTGAGTGTCCGTACTAATGTGGCTGAGTAAATATAGGGTATGAAATAAAATTAAAAATTTAAAATCATATTTGAATAATTATAAAAAAGGATGGTTTGTTGAACAATAAGCCTCCACTATAAAAGAGTTAAAGTATTGAATTTTACCTAACAAACCAATATTATCCAGAAGGATTATAATTATGAACATGATGGCCTAGTAACTTTACGGACTTCAATATTTTTTACCCCCTTGAATTAATACGATCTACCACTACGACTGCACTTTTTCTGCTCACCATACCACAGGGTTGGCGCAGCGTGCCGCACTAAGCGACACAATTATGTCACAGACATCGATTACGTGGGAAGAAATTAGATCTCCACGATTGTCAATCCGTTACGAATCGCACTCACGCGATGCTCATTCTGTGCATACATTGCTTTTTATTGGAATTAGGCCGATACGTTTCCCTACCAGTGGATTAGATTAGTTAGATATGTATGTGGTAGTTTAACTACTTCTTAAGTAACTAAAAGGAACATTTAACTCCTAAGTAACCTAATTACTGTTTCCGAAAGAAAAATCTAAGATTTAATTGCACTCTCATAATCAATTTAACCAGGCCCCTTATAATTACGGTTTTATCAAACATAACCTTTCCGTGTTATTCTACTTCATATTATGTTATTTTTTGCAGTTCAATCCTACATCCGATGGAGTAGTTCCTTTATAGATAGAACTACCAAAAATCGGAAATTTTTGTTCTATAGCTTATTAGGCCATAGTGAATGAAGTAAGATGAAAGAGCCGCGCCGGAAGTGGCAAGCGTAACAAACATAATTAAAATTACAGTTCCGCGGAAGTCGATAGCGAAGAACGTGCCGCGATACCGCGAACGGAAGCGTTCGATAAACGCTTTGTTGGCCGATTTGGTATAGGTGTATTATTCAGGCTTAGCTGTTTTCAATCTTAAAACAATGTTAACCTGGGCAGACCAGTTTCCAAAGTTTACAAAGATCCTAAAATTACGTAAATCTAGCAGTGCTACCGAGCAGCGATATCGAGTCCTGCCTACGGTTTCCCTTTTTAAAATAACGTTGAAAACAGCTCAGCCTACGGAAGCGTCCGCTTAACGCCCTAGTTTGCAGCAGTTACCAGTAATAAATGATTATCATCTAGAATTATCATATTTGTACATTCGCTGGTTCGGTGCTGCAAACGGCGCGATTAGAGTTTTTCAGCGTTGACGCCGGCGGCCACCGTGAAATTACTGAACGCACTCACCGCGCGGGAGTTTTTGCGCTTGCGATCGGGTTAGCGCGGTGTTGCTAGCCATAGACGCCTTAAGTAGCTACAGGTACAAAATAAGATAGTGATTATTAGACGCCCTGGGATTTTGGCTACACAGGTAAGGTTTTCTTGGTAATATTCATTGCTATGCGGATGATAGCACGGTCCACGCGCGTTATTTCGAGCGCCCTGGGGCAAAGCAGACTGACATCGAGGAGAAGAGGCGAAGTCTTGTTGTTGAGCTTGACGGAGTGTTGGACCGCATTTCAGAATGGGGTGCATGCAATCTTGTCGAGTTCAATGCCAAGAAAACGCAGGTGTGTGCATTCACAGCAAAGGCGTCGCCGTTCCTTTCCCATCCCACTCTTCAGAGCACCCCGCTACCGATTAAGGATTATAAATAAAAATAAATAAATAAACCAATTATATTATACTAATAAATAAATATAATAAATGATTAATACACTGACAACACAACACAACACACTTAGATTTTAACATGTGTATGTCATCCTTGTTTATTAAATAAATTTTGTTGTTTAGTAACAGCTTTATTAATGTAATTAGTTAGTATACAGAATTAAAAATATTAATTATATGTTTATATTATAGTGCCCTACAGGGTTCATGTGCGCTCCAAAATAATTTTAAGATCTTTATGTACTTACCACTTGATATAATGAATAAATGAAATGAAATGATAGCCTAAACATCCTCGGCATGGATGTTCGTAGCAACCTAAACCAGCGGGACTACATTGAGAGCGTCATTAGAACTGCATCCCGTAAACTCGGAGTCCTGAACAGAGTGAGACGATTCTACACGCCTGAGCCGCTCTGTCTCTTGTATAAGACACAAGTTCGCTCGTGTGTGGAATACTGCTCTCATCTCTGGGACGGTTCCGCCAAGTACCTACTCGAAGCTCTTGACAGGTTGCAGCGGCGTGCTATCCGTATTTTTGGAAACCCAGAGGCAACTTAGACCCTTCAGCCTCTCCAATTGCGTAGAGACATTGCCAGACTAAGTGTTCTCTATCGCTTCTACAATGGGGAATGCTCTGACTTGTTATTCCAGCTTATTCCACCCTCACCTTTCCACTACCGTACCACGCGTGCTGGACTACGGCGTCATCCTCACACAATTCAACATTTGTTGGCTCGAACTAAAAGGTTCGGTGACTCGTTTCTTTGTCGTACCATCCAGACGTGGAACGCTCTTCCAGCACATGTGTTTCCTTCCTCATATAGTCCCGGGTTCTTCAAGCGGGGCGTGAAAAGGCATTTCTGCAGGCCTTCAAGGTGAGGATGGCCAGCCCAGTGATTCATTAAATTACTGGGCTTGTCAACCTCATATCTGGACCTCACGACCGCTTTCCATCAGGTGGAGTGAGGTCATCTTGACGGGCTATATAAAAGAAAACTCTCCACCATCTGCCTACGTAGAATCCTGAAGTACTTCGGCCATATTGCAAGAAAGGATGTCAACAACCTGGAGAGATTCGTGATTTCTGGCAAAATCGACGGTAGAAGACTAAGAGGAAGGAGCCCTATGCGATGTAGCGACCAGATTCGCACCACCCTTGAAACCACCTTGCACGATGCCCTTCACTCTGCTTCGGACAGAGGCAGATGTCGACAAATAATACGCGATAAGATACTCTATAGGGATGATCACGACCCTCAGCATTGAGGAGACCGATGCGAGGAGGAGGAGGAGAGGCTGTTGGAGATAATTTGTCCGAGATTTTGGCGATCTTTAGACATGAAGGACCGAAAAGAAGAAAAATAGTAGGCCAACATCGCACACTAATACCATGAGTGTAGCCATTAATGATTTTGTTTGCCATTGCAAATAGAGTCAAAAGTTCTGTAAAACTAATAAATCAATATCTACTGGTTTTGGCAGAACCAGTAAATCCATTCAAAATAGTTTTACAAAGAAAGTAGGTGAATTATATAAAATATAAGCTAATCTTTCCTCAACAGATTTGAATGATGCAGATGCATCTCCAAGATATGATATAATTATTGCTTACGATCGAGTAAGCGCCGTGTTGCACCGAATCCAGTAGCTTAGTACAGGTAGAAGATGTGTGGCAATTATTGGACATTAGAAGTATACAAAGGTCTATCTGTGATTCTGTGTGCCATTTACTGATGTCGATTATTTTGTCAAAACCCAATCTCCAAAAAATAATGAAAAGAAGAAGTAAAATTGAGTATTGACACACCTCAGTAAAGAACCACAAGATGACTCAGTTGCATCAAAATACAAGTATAATGACTTTATGGAATGGCTTGAAAAATGCTTTTCATCAGAGATTGAATGGCATACGGAATCACAGGTGGACATCCGAAATTTGGTCCAAAATCTGGGAAAATCAGTTGGTAGAGCAGCCACCCAGTCATCAAAAAGGCGCGGATTGGTGTTTTGCCTGATGCCTTGACCAAGAAGGTTTTTCTAGCAATGCTATCTTTCGGTATTATGATTATGATTAATCAAACTAACACACCTTGTTAGTTTTTCTTGAAAAACAATATTTTATACATAATTATTTTGTCTTGTAACCAGCTGTATACAGCTCTTTTAAACCGCCTTCAAAAAAGGAGGAGGTTCTATGTTCCACTGTATATTTTTTTTTTATGTATGTTCACCGATATCTCTGTCAATTGTGGACCGATTATCAAAATCCTTTTTTTATTCGAAAGGGTATATTTTTGAAGTGGTCCCATTGTCAGCATATCAGGATCGGATGATGGGCTTCAGGAAAAATCGATGGAACTCTTCAAATATTATAGGCACACCTATAACGATTTAGGTATTGTTGATAGTAACTCATGCAGTTGCTCTTGAAAAGTACCATTTGGTGAAGTGGAACTGCTGATGAAGACCACTGATGGCCACCGGAACTACCCAATACTAAATATTTTTCGGGTTGCAATATTATAGTTTTAATATGGGTGCTAATCAATTATCTTTTTTTAAAGTCATCATCTCATGTTGATGAGCTGGTGATGGAAGGTACAACTCCTTAACGGTTAGTAGTTGTAGGATAATTCTTTAAATATTATAGGTAGGTACGTCAAGACCGACAATCATATTCTTTCAGGGTATTTAAGTGAACTGATGATGGAAGTTGCCGGTATAGTAACCTGTATTCTGTAGGACATGCAAACCCTTGAGGGTTGCATTTCTCAATTGTCTCTTAAGGAAGTTGGTACTACTAGCTTTGCCGTACTATCGATAGTGAACCGCCAAAATTATAATTTGGTCCAGTTTTGACAGTGGCATCTATGGGAAATCCAAATAAGTCTTAAATGTAGATAAACCATATGCGCGACAAATGGACGAATAACTCAATTTCACGCAAACCGATTTTGATGCTTCTTTATTTATTGGAAAGGATATACTTCAAGGGTAGTTTGATGAGAGTTTGGTTAGGTTCTAATTATGGGATCCATGACAAAGTAACGGAACTCTTCAATACTTAGGAGCAATTGGACGGTACTTTTACGATGTATAAAATAAATAAAAAATATTCACTGAAAATCAAGAAATAAACAATAATTTTAACAAAAAAAAACCAACTTCAAAAAAAACTATTTCAAAACAAAGCACTAAAAAGTAAAGAAATAATTGCGTATTCTTCTAAAACTTATACGATAATATAATGTAGGTACAATTATTGTTATTGTTGGAGTCGGTGTCAGCCAATGTAGGTTTGTAACTACCTACATTACATACACACACGTAAACATGAGATGTAAAAAATAGGTATAAATTGTACCTACATTATATTATCGTATAAGTTTTAGAAGAATACGCAATTATTTCTATACTTTTTAGTGATTTGTTTTGGAATAGTTTTTTTTGAAGTTGTTTGTTTTTGTTAAAATTATATGTGATATTTTCTAATGAATATTGTACTGTATATATATATATAATTGTACTTGAATAAGCAACCGATTACCACTAATTTTAGCGATGATATAATTTCAATGACAGAGGCCTTTGCCTAGCAGCGGGACAGTATGCAGGCTAATTATTTTGCTCTTCAATTTACTTTAAAATAAAAACCTGCTTAATATTTTTTCTCGTAGCAAATAACACCACCGCACTACCCGGTGTGGTCGTGCTGCGTGCACACACTTGCATGCCTTTCGATAAACACTTAAGAGCACTTGTAATATCAAACGGCCACATGCGATTAGAGACGCACGGAAGCGTGTAATGAAAATTCTAATACTACACAATACATACGGAATTCGCAGAATTGTTTTTTCAACTATGGATATGTAACTGATTAAGGCTTGCTGCACAGTATCGATTATTTACTCTACAATGACACTTTTTAGACAGCACTACAAGCTTAATACTCACATAATTGGACTGGCCTGTTACTGCAATGGTAGCGATCCTGCCTTTAGCACCGGAGGTCCTGTGTCCGGTCCCCATCCATGACAAACTTATGTGGCATTTGTGTTTGTGTGTTAGGATGTTATTATCTAATAGCTTCTGCCCGCGACTTCGTCCGCTTGGAATGATGCTATATAGCCTATATAGCCTTCCTCGATAAATGAGCAATCTAAAGCAAAATAATTTTTCAATTCGGACCAGTACTTCCAGAGATTAGCGCGTTCAAGCAAATAAACTAACAAACTCTTCAGCTTCATAATATAAGATTAGAATTAAGTATGTATTTAGTAATATTTAAGTATGTTTATCAGTCTCTGACACCCATAGTAGGAACAGCAGGTGAAGGGTAAATGGATTTTGTTAAACACATAAAAAACAAGATATACTTATAAGTTAGGCTATTTGTTAGTATCATTACCAAGAGATAGATAGATAAAAACTTATCAGTTTCATTCAAAAGGTAGTGCACGAATTTGCAACATCTTGAGTTTACCGTAATGAAAAGTTTAAAAAGCTTTTATTAACACAACGCATGAACGTTCTGCTAAGAGGAAATCGTTCAGTTGTCTATGGCAGAAAAATAATTCTAATCACCGTTGACTTGTGTGGAATTACTAATTCATTGCCAAGTTTTTTGATGTTCATCAGCTTGACCGATTCCTTGAATCCTGGGAAATATGACAAAAAGCGAAACTGATATATAAGTGTATAATTGTAGTAATTTTTCATATGATTTCATTTATGGAACAAGGTTCGAATACAGATGAGTTATTGTTACACATAATTAAGGTTGTTAATGGTTTTTTTGCATCTGCTATCACGGATGTAATCGAATTATCGTCTACGTGCTTACGGATAAACTCGAATAATATGAATAATGACCTGAAACCAAAGACAATCTGTGCTTTGTTATCTTCTTTCTTCGCGAATTTTGAAATATCAATAATTTCAAGAGTTCTCTTTTTCAAAATAAAAAAAGCTCTGGCTATCTAAAAAAACAAGAATATTTAGAAGTGTATGTGAACTGTAAGATAACCGAACGCGTAAATTCTCAATTAAACGTTCAATATAGCCTACTTACTTTTTTGATCAGTTACAACAATTTTAAGTAACATACCTAGGTAGTTACGGTCATAAAAAGTGCCGTGGGTTTTAGCAAAAATATACCTACGCATGGTAAAGACTCACAATTTAACTCATATTTATGTCTACCTCTACACACGCATAGCAACTAACTCGAACAATACCCACAGGAATGCAACTTTGTCATCTCCAAGTTCACGGCGAAGCAATAATTTAATTATTTACATGTAATGAAAGTGCGCGAGCGCAGTCTGCTGTGACCCGCTGTAATTGGCGCGTTTTTGCCGCGGCTATTACGACTATTGCCCTATTTACGACTGCAAATGCACATCGGCTAACTATGCGCTAGTGCAAGGAACTACGCTTACGAACAAAACTAAGTTAGTCATTTACTTAATCAAATATTAAAGAAACGGCTATAATAAACCTGTTCTTTCACTTGGTTCATGTAGTTTCGTCTAGGACCTAGACGAAAGAAGGAATAAAAATAAAAAATAAACTTTATTTTTTACCACAATAATATTACACATTCGTTTATAGCATATATCATTCATCTATAGAATGCTATACTACAGGAAACAATATCAGAAAGGAAGAATGGGAGTGATACAAACATATAATATTGGGGACAACTGGAGCCTAAACTAGGTAAACCTGTATTTCAGGATGACCTAGACTCTAGGTCTTCCTCTTTCTCTCATTCCTTCTCTTCTATAACCTTTGCACTCTATAATTGTTGTTCAATGTCATGAAGAGGTGACGACGCTGGCGCAATCCAGAGAGGAATAGCGGTTGCTCCACCGACAAAAGCATAGCTCTTAATTTAATGATGATGATGATGATAACATAAAAATGCTAGTGTAAGAAACCAAACTGAGAAGATAAAATGAGTTCGTTACTTTCGCAGTTATAAAATAAAAAAATATAGGCAATAATCCAATGCCATTACAACTCAACTCAACAAACGTACGAGTTCTAAGACTTCACTCAAAGTTGAGCAGCTCTGATATGTTTAAATTGACCCTTTTAATTTTTACAATCATCCAACAAAGACATTTTTTTACGACACCGCACACCGAAGTTTAAGCAGTCTTATTCGGTCACCCGCCAGTAATATTGACCATTCAACTTCTTTTACAATGTAAACACATTGCCTCTAGTAAGTACTTCCACTTCCAAAGTCCCTCCCTCATTTCAAAGATTGGATAATATTTTCCATTTTTAAATGAAGATCTCTGGTACCTACATAACCGAATAGATATAGCACTTGGTGTGGTCTAGATTTTTAAATAAAACGTTAGAGGTAACACGCATGTTGTTGGATTCCTGTCTCTAAGCGTCAATAATCTTAAAAATATACTATAATTCGTACTTTCATTCAATTCAACATTTGTGCAAACTGGCAACTAAAGCAGTGTGAGCTCATCAAGTTTTCATGAACTCCTGTTCATAAAAAATACCTCTCCCTTTAATAGTCTCGTAATTTGATGGTAGAGTCAGGAGTGTCTTTAAACAGTAAAATTCTATAGTGGGACAAAGTGAGTATTGTTAATGTTTTTGATAATTTATAACGATTTTCATATCATTTTAGGGAGGCTCAAAGAAGAAAAATAATCAAGAAACAAAAATCGAATAAGAAAAGTTATATAAGATTTGAATTATACCATATAGTTACTATTCTATTTTATCTTATTCAAAAACCGTTTATACTTAAAGCGACTCTTTTCAGTTATTGTATTCTCAATTTTTCTTTCGTTTATTCTGTAGACTTTCAATAACTGCCCTAAAATTATGGTTTTGAAAGACATTAGAATTTATTTGACATTAGAATTCAACTTTCACTTTATTGAAACAGATAATTTGCTTACATGTATTAGGGTAGACTTTGGTACCAAAAAATAGAAGAAAATTACAATTCTATGAATAAAATAAAACAAAATAACTGAGCACTACTCGTATATAGGTACCTCCTAACTAATAAAAGAAGGTACTATCTAGGAGACTGAACTTCAACCTTTAGCAAATGTCGCGGTCAATATCAAAGAAAACTGGCTAGACCCTAGGCACTCTACATAACGTACCCTACATTCACACTTTAATATAAAAAATAGCTTCAGTAACATACATACCATCACGACCTTATCCCAAACGGGGTAGTTAGAGGCAAGTGACTGTTGCCGTCATGGTGAACGGAACACTCAGAAGCCCACTTTTCTGTAGGTTGGTTTGGTTTTTTATCAATGTTTTCCGTCACTGGAGAGTTAGTCGGAAATAAAACAACGAACACAAAGATTTTGGTTCTGGCCAAATTTGAACTCGGGACCAGGCGATCTGCAGTTGGAGTGCATTGGAATAGTTTACTTCCTTATGTTAAACGTATGTGTGGCGGCGACTATTTTGATGTTGCAGTAAATTACTAAGTATAGGTATCTTAACTTATTCTTACCGGATATTTAAATCTAATCAATACATAGCTGTCAAGATATTTAGTATAACTTTTGTGACGAAAAAAAATCGTTCAATAATAAAATATCTTTGGACAACTAATTACTGGAAACTTAATCTTCAAGCATCATAATTCATAAATAGAGCGAATATACCAAGTTGAACTTTCAAAAAGGGAAAACTAAACCAAGGCCAATTTATTTATTCATTTATTTATTTATTCTTTTTCATTTCTTATTTGAGATGGTCTACTTTTTGATAATATTTCAGAGTTTCAGTATATATCTATTTACAATTTTCCAATGTCACTTAAATATCGCATTATTTCATGTCTACTATACAAATGTTAATGGTTTTAACGATGATTAAGAACCATGGGGCTACGTATCGTTGCTTAGCTATAGTACTCTGTTGAGGGGTAACTCACTCAGTCGATGTAATAAGAGCTTTTGTAGCGCAGAAGAAGGGCGTCAGAGCAGTCTGCAGAGCGCATTACCTTGATCCCTGTGAACCGCTTTTCAGGGAATTGAAAGTATTATTACCAGTGCCATGTTTTTTGTGTAAAAGCTATATAAAAGCTACTTTATCACAAGAGGAGAACAAAAAAATGCCTACGAGACATCAGTCTAGAATTTTGCTCCCCAATATAAAATAAATAAATATCTGGGACAATTCACACCAAGATCATCTGACCCCAAACTAAGCAGAGCTTGTAATATGGGCGTCAGAGACTGATAAACATACTTAAATATTTCTAAATACATACTTAAATAGATAATTACACCCAGACACACAACAAATACAAATGTTCGTCACACAAATATTATTAAGATTGGAACTGTTTAAATGCAGTCCTGTTTGCATGGCTATTCAAATTTACAATAAGTTGCCAGAAGTATTTAAGGATATGCCTTTACCAAAGTTTAAGAAGCAACTGCATGCGTGGCTTTTGACTTAATGTTTTTATTCAATTCAAGAATATTAGGAAGACCAATAAATTAATAACCTGATTATAACTATTAATCTTTTTATATTTTTTTGTATTTAAAATGTATAATGTATTTAATTGATCGATTTATTGACATAGCAACTGCAAATTAATATTTCAATGGCATACATACCTGTGATTTATTTGTGCTGCTTTATTTAGCATTCAGTCCTCGTGTGTGATACAACTTTTCTGATATTGGGGTTTGTTTTGTGGGTTGTCCTAATAAATAAAATAAAATATATTATTGCATGATGAATTCCATAAACCATTGTCAATTAGCATGTATTGTACCAGTAGATATGTGTACGACAATAAGTCAACATGAGGACTTAAACAAAATTTACATCCAAGTATCACCATGTTATCTATAGCAAATAAATAATTATCTTATCTTATCTTTTCTTAAGAAATAAAATGTGTGTAACTTTTTTTATCCCATCTCTGATGGATAGTTAAATATTAAATCGTAGAGCTGGAAGAAGTCCTTAGATATAATTAGATTTACTATGATGTATGAAACTAAAGTTTGAAATACAGTACTTAATTATCAAATAAACAAAATATCTGATAAGTTTTCAAGAATGGAGTCTAATAAGATTTTTTTGTGAACTAAGTAGCATAGTGAGCCTAGCCTAGGTCTTAGACTGATGCTGTTTATGTCAATATGCTTTAAAGGAGTATGTAACACTGTTCACATAAAAATAAAAGTTAATGTTATTATAAGTTCATCAAAGGTTTTTGCTTTTACTCGTAACATAAATGTCTTAATTATTTTTGTTGTTCCCATTTTCAACTGTGGATGTGTGTTGAATTAGGTCGTTTCGTATCACGTATCTAGCAGTGCTCAAGACGGTTGTACACTGTTTTATAGAAAATCGATTCATAGAATTTCGTTTCATATAAATTGTTTCTCATATTATCATTTCATCGAATAATCATACGCAGAATAGTAACTTCAAAGAAATTTAAATCATAGATTTTTGTTACAAATAAAAGTTATTTCTTAGAATATTATCATCATAGAATATCAAATAAAGTATTATTATTGCTTATAATGTTTGGCTTTTGTAAGAAGTATTCTCAATAACATTTTTTTTGCCACTTAGGTAGGTATGTTCATTCGCCAAAAATTCGCTTCTGGGTTCGATGTGGTCGGTCACAGTTCTAACCTAACCTACTAATGTCTGTTATTAAATTAAATTAATTTCTGTGAAGTATATATCTATGAAGTAGATAAATCTTCGTTAAAACAATAATATTCGAAATGAAAATATTTGAACCGAAAATTCTATGAAACATTTTCTGTGAATCGAAATTCTAGGAAAATGATGTCTGTGAAACAAGGGATCACCGTTCAAGACACATAAGAAATAATTGTTTAACTTTATCGATATGAGCAATAACTTAAAAGATTTGGGAAAAGTGGACATAGTATGTAGAGAAATTTATTTATTAATTTTATTTTAAAAAAAACTCTACTATGTCACAAGAACAGTACTGAAAGTTGGTTTTAAGAACAACAAGTCTTTTTCATCTTTGCCTTACAGACGCTGTTAATTTAGGTAGATACTACCCTACTTTTTTCGCCACTTTTCACTCGGTAAATATAAGGGTACCTATCTTATTCCAAGCTAAAATAATTTACCAATATAAAATATCTAATATTTTATAAATTTCTAATTTTTTCTTCTAAGTATTTTTCTTTAATGGAAACATTCTGTAAGTATCCATTTCTGTAATTTCTCGTAAAATAAATACAGTAGGTACTTACTAACAATAATAATTGTTAAAAACTAATTGCATTTTGGCGAGTTGGACAACTCTAAGTTTTACTATTCCAAGAAATACCTACTTAGGTAAAATATGAACAAAATTATGAAAACATTGAAAGTTATTCTGTTTTTCACGATGCTATTACGACTTTAACGTCCAATTTTGAATATCTGAAAGCTAGACCGCGACACGCTATCCCCAATTTGGCGGGCGCGAACCAATTACCGCAGTATAGTGTCGCCAACTTTCAGTAAAACGCCGTCATAAAGTGCGATATCCCGCTGCGAGAACGCTTTATTTCGCCATAAAAGCGTTTTATCCACGTATAAAAGCTTAAATCCGCGAGCTTTCTCGGCGAGCAAAAAGAGCATTAGCGCGGCCCCGCGGGCAACATGGCTCCGGCACGCCCCGCGCGGGCCGCCGCCCGTTGGCTGCCGGCCCGCGCACCGCCCGCTCGTGGCGCCGCCTCCTGCCGCGCCCGCGCCTCGGCTCAGTCGCCTGCGACACCCCGGCCGGTGCGACGTGCGAACAAGCGAACGGACCGACGACGAGACAGCACGCACATCGTTGACTTCCTACGCTCTGCGATCGCACGTTAACTTGTGGTGCTCATTACAACTTCAACTTACAACAATACTTGCTAACTTTTATTAGCTTCAGTATTAGACAGTGCTAAAATCTGCGTTGCTTAAAACTTTACAAAACTTTGTGAACTAGAAGTGGAAACTGAATGGTGTATACGAGGATGCGCCGGCGAAGAGTCACCAGTGTGTTAGTGATGTTAGTGCGGTGACGGGCGCGACTCGAGCGTGTACCGGCGCGTTGGCGGCGGCGACAGCGGTGGCGGTGGCGGGCGCGGTGGGCCGGTGGCGCGCGCTGGACGGTGTCGGAGGCGCGGCGGGTGGCGGCCCCGCCGGCGGCGCGCTGGCGATGACCGTGCAGCGGGACGAGCGCGAGCGCGCGCCACGGACGAGGTTCATGATCACCGATATACTGCATGACGCGCCGAGGGACCTCAGCGCGCATAGGGACTCTGACTCGGACCGGTCGGCGACGGATTCACCAGGTAAGATGGCTCAGCTCATTACATTATATCTAGCAAAAGTTGACCATACAGAAGAAGATTTACGAACTCTATGTGTCGAAGTAGGTATATTTGTTTTTCAAACCCTTTAACTCCTCCCTCAATAACTTAACCCACCTCAATTTATGCCAATAAATTCAATGTTACCACAGCAAAAGTGCATAGGCACAAAATAAACTTATGTACAGGGGCTGTATTGTATATTACAATCTTTTGCCATCGTTGCGGTGTGGCCGTTTAAGGTACTAAGACGCTCACTTTGTATGGACTAAAACTTATAATGAGCATTTTAGTACCGTAAACGGTCGCGCTGCCAGGGTGGCGGGGGATGGTAATATGGTGCCATATGGGGCTGTCTCTTCATCTGCCTCGCAGTTATCAAATCTTCTTCATCAGCATGAAGTCAATTTCCCTAATTGAGATGTGGACATGTTATGTTTGAAATAACTCGGTTATCTATACGCTTAGGGGAAATAAGAAAATACTTATTTCCAATAATCGCGTATCAAAAATCTAAAGGTTAGGCATATTCAATGGCTTGATATGATGATTACGATGGTCTTTATTTATAATGACAGGTGATAGATAAATTTGGACTATGTTGATTAATCAGTCAAATAATAAATCAGTTACTAAAACAAAACCATGTCAATTTCGTACAAATAAATAAAATGTACAATTGAGATCTTTTTTATGTCTTTATAGATTAATCTTTACTTTACCTTTTAGTTTTTTTTTTTTAAGTTATATCACTGATTCATACTAACGGTTCTTGGGCAAAAAAACCTTTTTGTTTGGCAAAATGTGGACCAGCTGAGAAGTTATTGCAGAAGAAAGATAAGCTTTGGCGTTGCAATTATTATTTGGTTCAGCTGAAGTTTGGTGTAGTTCCATTAAAATAAAAAGCCTTTTATGGCAGATCAGCATGTCACACTTTGGTACTTTATCAGTAAAGTATTTCAACAAACCAATTATAGCAAAATTTAAGTTTTTTCTAAGTTCGTAGTTTTAAAATTATTTTAAAAAGTGAACCAAAAGGCCTACACAATTGTTATTTAACAAATTAATTGGAATCATTATTATATATTATTAGTATAAATAATACAAGTAAAAACAATTGGTGTAATTTGTCATCGAACGATAATAATATTAAGTTAATCTTTACACGTAAGAAAAGACATCAACGAAATTGTTTCATGTGTCACTTTCTTTGTTAAACTTAACAAAAAATATAGGTAAGATAGTTTTAGTCTCTTACCTTTTCATTAACTATAAAAGAAATAATAATACAGTTTAAAATGAATTGTCTATGAATATAAGATAAGCCATGTCACGTTACAGAAATAAATAGGACTAATGATGATAAGGCCGTTCGATCAATTTCAACTACGAGTTCAATATACTTATTATATTTATAACACATGTCATGTGTTATCTAAATTAATAAGTAAATATGTCTCAAAAGTCATGCTTTATAAGGCTTTGATAAAAAAAAAACTAAAACCATGAAAGTACTACGAACCACCTGACTCACCAGGAATGGTTTTCACTATCGCAAATTTTAGCAGGTAGGTATTTAAGACATCGCATAGTGAGTTGTTTATTTTTAAGGGGTTGCTGATTATTTCCAATTCCAAGAGTATAACTCAAAATAGGGCTAACTAATAGGGACACCTACGAGGACGATGTAACTGTTAACGCCTTTCTCTACATGTTAAGGCTATGCTTTCCCAAGATAGTCAATATTTGATCGACATTGTTTGAAGATTAAAAAAAAATAGCGAATAAAAATATTGTACAAGTAGGTCAGTGTCTTTAACTGAGGCGATCACTTTTCCAAAACACGATATAGCATAGTTTCACTGATAAAAAAAAAAAAACAAAGAAGTACGTCGGCGATTTTTTGTTTTACTCTCAAATATTCATTTTTAAATTTTTGTACTTAATAAATACGAGTATCTTTATAGATAGGTCTTTGTTTATTCTAGGTCGACAACTTTTAGAACTTTTTTTTTCGAATGTTATTTTATAATAAATTAATTACACGAAAACAGAAGGAAGCCGCGGCGTTATTCCGTTCACGCAGAACTAATCATTGTCCCACCGAATGCTCTATCGGAAGGCGCGCTAAATCCCAGCCTTAAATACTCTCATGTAGGTGTGCTTAAGTAGGTAAAAAGAGGCGTTGTTACGAGTACTTTTGCAAAATAGCAAAGTCAGTAATATTTTAATTTTGTGGCCAATGTGTGGATAAAAATCTGTGTACTTCACCAGTGCTCATCTGACTACAAGCCACATTAAAAACACAAAACAATTAGAAATTTATTAGTCTGTGTGGCATGTGCAGTCACGAACAAAAATTTATCTATTCTTGTTTGAACCTTAAGTCCTTGTCTTAGGCGCAGAGAAATGGATATGTGAGTGCTTGTGACAAAGTGTTAAAAAGACCTGGGGGGCTAGCCAAGAGCAACACGCTACGACGATTTCTACAATATAAATCGTTCAAATGTATGGGAATGACATAAGCTGTCACTGCTCATATGTCATCTCCATACATTTTAACGATTTTTATTGTAGAAATCATCGTGACGTGTTGCTCTTGGCTAGCCCCCTGAGTAATTCAATTTAATGCATATTTCACAAGATAATACAAGTGTGTCTCGACTTGTTTGATGTTAAAAGTAAATTACAATGAATAATTACAACAAAAAATGATAAATATACCAAACAAATAAAAATATTTTGATTGATATCCCTCAGAAACAAAGAAAAATATTCAATAGGTATACTTTTAGTACTTGTCTGATTAGCATTTTAGACTCTAAAAAAATATCTGTTTCTTCGCATTTAATTTCAGTTTTGTAATTTTGATTTTGTTACATACATTTACCTCAGACGCTATTACATGCTACCCATATCGTTAATTCTATTGTTGCAGCGTACTTTATTATATTATTAGAGATAACACATGCATATTGTAGGCATCATTAGCATGCTAATAGGTAAATTCATTTAAGGAATAAAAGAATATAATAGTATAAATGTTCATAAATATAACATAACGTTGATAAAATAACACAAACAAAAGTTATTCATAATTTGCCACACGTTTTGTAAAGCCTCAGTACATAAACCAAGAAGTATTTATTTCTCATAAAACTGCGACAAAAATTAAAACAACAACATTCGTCGAAGCAGTTGGTTTGATTGGTTATTTCCATTAAAGATAGTTGACTCGGTACTAAACTTCTCAGCATCATAATAAGTTACCTTAATAATTCAGTGCTGCCCTGATCCTATAAGATGATGCCAACGAAAAACAAATAGATATAGCACCTAAAATCCACTTAACTGGCATTTTTTAAATTAACGACGGTCAATGGTGCATTAGGACAGAATTATGACGTCACTGTCTATTTTTCGACCTTCGCTCGGCCAGGTGCGAACGGGGATGTAACCCGACCCGCTCGGTCGCAGTCACAACTCGGTCCAAACAACCCGCCGCGCGCCCGACCGGCACTGATTTGGTCCGACTTGACCATGTTTCATTTCCTTGTTTCGATATATTTGTTGTAGTTAATATAACTTCTTATAATGATGTGTAAATAGAAAACATTTATTCATTTCCGGTTTGATACAATTTTTTAAGGCACACAGCATCAACAAGAAAATCAGAAATTATTTATGGAAAGAAATTAAAATACCATGGCGGTGTCCCGATATCCAGCAATAGAAAGGTCTCACTATTAACCTCAGTATTAGCCTGACGATGACGATGTTAAATTTTGAAATAAAGAAGTAAACATAGGGATACTTATATCCACTGGAATATGGACTGCCATCGCATTAAGTGGTAGTGATGTTAAATGTCTCCCAATTCTGGGTTCGATCACTGCGAACATATAAGGTTCGGGTTATTTCAAAAAGTCTCTTGCAACGGTAATCTTATCATCTATTTTATACAGAAAAAAACCTTTTTAAATTTATCACTTTACCTTAGTGTTGGTAAATGTTTTAGTTTCAAATGACATTAGAAATACCCAAATTTTCTATAGTATAATAATTTGTTTAAAGATAAGTTTTTATCGCCAAAATCACCCTTCAGATAAATGTTGCCAGACCCAAGGTTGTTGCCAGTGTGATTATTGAATATAAATAATAAATAGGAGAAACCAACACATACAATCCCAGGTCCTAAACTAACTTTGTGTTTAAAAGATTTTCTTATGAATTAACGGTCGGTAAAGGCCAGTTAGTAAGAGTGATTCTGTTTGAATCAGCAACTACATTTTGATAGTTTCTTTGTTAAGCCATTTTATTAGTGCAAAAAGTTATCGTGTGTTCCCATGTTACCACTTCGCAGCAATAATTAAGAGCGATTCAAAATAAAATCGACCGAAATTTAAGAGAATAAGTTTAATAATTTATCTAACAGCTTATCGGTACCTAACATCACTAGAGAGAATTTCATGTATATTTTTCTAGCCTTACTTCCGTTCAGCCTAATAAAAATGATATATTTAGTAAACATACCTACCAATAAACTGTTAGTAGACGGTCAACGCGTCGCGTCGTCACGTCATGACGCGTTACATTACTCAGATAGGAGCTCGAGACCGCTACATATAAATTTAATTCAATTTTAACGTAGGCCGTGTAATCTACATTATAATTCCTCATTAATTTTAATTTAACCATGAGACTAATTAGGGTGCTCTAAGACAAATGCTTTTTATCGAGATTAAAACAACAAGCACAATTAACAATTTAAAAGAAATCTCTTTCTAATGAATGAGAAGAATATTATGAACAAATTGGTGAATGGTAGGTATATATTAGTATGGTATAACTTCTGTAACTTATGTAATAATCTGAACTAAAGTATGTATTACCAGTTTTAATAATTATTTTGGTCCCAGACTTTTTTGATTTGCAAACAACTTCTAGCTATGCAAATTACACTTAAATACCACCATGTGTATGTTAATTGAACGTTGACCCATAAATTACATCAAGTAATTTGTATTAGTGTAAGTACAGAAAGTTACAAAATATAAAGTCGAGGAAGCACTATATACCTACTACATTTGTCTTTTATGCTTTTATTTTAAAAGTAGCTACCTACCATTGGTGAAATTTATATTTTAGAGACTATGGTCCTTAGTAGTAAGCACTACAGCGGTTAAAGTGTACTTACTAATTAAATGTCTATGTTTTTTTTAAATCAGTTAAAGTAATAAGATTAATAATTTCGCCTTCATCAGATTTCAGTATGGACAACTTTATCCAATAAAAATACAAACATCGTCCGTATTATCGGGGCATAAATGTGATAAAGTGATTAGAGGACATTACAAAAAAAAATTAAGACATTTAGATATCTAATACTAAGTAATGTTTGAGTTTCGATCGCATTATCCCTTCGACAGTTTAATAGACACGCCGATAAGGTCAGGCGTTAAATAAATTAAATAATAAAACGTATAATGGCTGCGATAAATACAACCCGCTCGGGTCTCGGTCTGAGATAACTAAGCCCTTATAAAACCAACCAAATTAATCCACGCTGAAGGGCTTGGGGGAAAAAGAAAAAAACTGACGTCATAATCAGCTTTTTGTCAAACGTCACTACGTACGCTTTTTAAATTTTAATTTTAATAGCTCACCGAATACTGAGCGGTTCTGAATCAGGGTGGCAAGTACACTCGGGCTCATAACTTGCTCTCGCTTTTAAACTCAATTCATAAAGCTATGTTTCATAGTGTTTGTGAAAAACACGGACTGTACTTAGAGTTAGCTACGCTTTACGTTACACACACTTATACCGTATTGCTTAAAATTTATCAGTTAGTACATCAGGATAAGGCTCGTTTGAAGAACACACACAGCAAGCATTCATTTACTACGAAATATCGCTCATTACTTTTCAACTGGTACATAACAACTGAATAGTTTAAATCATAGTAACTATTATTCTGATAGTATCGCAATAGAACAATACGTCGCCCACTAAGTGATTAAAGGCCATAGTTACAATTTTGTCTAACGCATACGTTATCTCATGAATTCGCTTACCAATTACAGTATTTAACATCCACCGGTGGCAATTATACATCTCATGCAACTGTAAATACAAAACCTCTCTACGAGTAATTTGAAAAACCCACTTACCTTCCCAGAAGGTGAAAAGATACAGCGTTTAAAGCAATTAATGCTCATACAAGTCCGGCTGACAATTTAACAGAGTAATTAATCCATTGTTAATGGCAGGGTGCGCGGACGCACCGTCAAATTGATTACTCATATTCCAAACTAACGTAATTGCTTAGATCTTCGAGGAGATTTTCTTCCAGCGATCATGATCTCCTTGACATTACTAAACGACAGACTTATCTATTCGCGTAATCATCATTCCCATTTACAAAAACCTATGTTGCACGTAATTTTTATTCATAACTTAAATATAACTCATTAAGCACGTATATAACTTTGATGACTTTTTATTAATTGCTACCAATTAGTTCATTTTAAAATCATAAGCGAAGTTTTGTAGTTGTGATGTCATTTGTGACCACCTGTACTAAAAGTGCTTACGTTCGGACGCCATCAGCATTGCCTCGTTACTTGAAACGTAGTCTTACCTCAAATGCGCGCCATCGCTTCTAAGCTGCTTAGCATATCTCGCAAGAGGCTTCACAATCAAACAGAACAAAACTTTATTTCCAGTTAGTTTAAGTAGTAATCGTATCGCCGCTGCGGACAACCAAACCGTGACTTTTGCCATCACGATAAGGGCGAGAAAAAGTGACAATTCTTTCATCGCGAGTTGATAACATCAAAACTTTTTATTGTCACAATAAATAGATTACCATTGATATAAATAGGGCCAGTTTGAATTCTCTCATAATACGGCTCCCATTCGCGGCTTTGTGTCGCTTTTGACAGGCGATGCGAGCTGTGAAATTGGGTTCGATTTAAAAATATAAAGGCCCGTCTCAAGACTGCGATTAAACTTTTTTCGACGGGGATTATTTACAGTTTGTTTAGTTGTACTAATGTTGGAACTGTCAACCGAGTAGCTTGGATAATTTGAATGAGAAACTTAATCTATAGCCGGGTGATGGCTTGTTACACTTAACTCCTCTAGAGCGATATAAAATGGTGTTGATGCAATTATGCTCTTCAGTTGGCATGAAAATTAAAGTAAATTTAATAAAAAACCTTCCATGTTTGTTAAACTAAAACACTATGCACCTAAGCGTTCAAGCTGACTTTAATTTGTCGAAAACTCGTAGCAATTGTACGTTTTCATTGTCAGCATTGATATATAATTTAATAAAAGTGTCAAATTAAGAAGCACGTTTATACTCGAGTATCAGCTTAACAAAACACAAGCGTTTTCATACCCTGGATGCAGGTGCAATGGAACCTGCATAATTTTACCTATACTTCAATAACTATCGAAAATTTGGTTAAATGAAGAATTTTACTGACCTGGTTTAGCAGCACAAAAACCTGTAGACCCTCAAAGAAATGAAAAGCCTTTTAAATAAATAAAGATTACAATTATCAAACAACAATTATATTAAGTGATGCAAAATGTCAATTAAGGCTTAGAGGCAGATTTGCACCATCATGTACCTACTCAAACATTACTCATTAAATTACCGTCCTAAAAGGTTCTCAGTGAAAGATTTTGTACAAAAAAGTTATGTTTTGATTTACATCTCTCTTAATAATAAAGTTTTGACTACACTCATAGCAATCATGCATTCCATGTCTTATAGTTTGTTGATAACGTCTTAGGCTACGTACGCACTAAGCGGTCTGCCACAACGCGGCTGCCCGTCAGGCTAGCCGCAGGACGCGGTTACAATTGCGGTCGG
This sequence comes from Udea olivalis, assembly GCA_947369235.1. Lineage (NCBI taxonomy): Eukaryota > Metazoa > Arthropoda > Insecta > Lepidoptera > Crambidae > Udea > Udea olivalis. The sequence continues at coordinate 7,714,823 of OX376342.1, forward strand.
CCGGATGGCGGCGAGCCGCAGTTGCAACCGGAAATTGCGGATGAAAACTCTTCGGTTTCTCGATTGATCGACTCATTCTCAAGATGGAAGTTGAAGAAGTCGCATTATTTAGCATATTTACTATATATATATAGCGCTCTATTTAGAAAAGGAAACAAAGAAAAGGGTACTGGGTGCATCCTTATTTGCAAACACGAGATGGGAGTGAATGTGAACAAACTACAGTAACCGCATAGTGCGTATAGCCACCGACCGGCTGACCGTCGGTCGGGCCGCAGTGCTGCGACCGCAACGGTTGAGGCAGCCGCATGACAGTGCTAATGAATAAATAAATGAATAAAACCTATTTTTTCATACATTTTTTAGACTGCGGTTGACCGGACGGCTGACCGCATTTCTTTACTTCACATAGTGCGTAGGTGCCCTTACATAGCGACGTAAGCCGACGTATTACATACGCGTTCTTGACGCATACAGCGTGTAATGGCTTCCAAGCGCGGCGACCACTTGAGCGCACGTTACGAAACCATCGGAAAACGCATAATTTGCCATTCGATTTCACATCGATATGCCAAAAATATTGCGGAGCCCGCCAGCCTTTGACTGCTACGTCACAGTACAAACGACCGCACAGCGAGTGTACTAGCAGTAGGGAAATTATCTTTCTTGCGTTGGAATATGGCGATATTAACTTTCAAGTGTTTTGCGTTTAAAGAGGTTGACTGTGCCCAATCTTTTTAAAGGTTTTAATTCACGATGCGTAAAATTGGCCAAACATTAGGCTGATTTTGTAGAGAAGGTACTCACTTACTTACTTACAGAATTCGGTCTCGTTACGGACTACTCCTCTATCCTTACAAAGGTACAAACAGATCTTAAAAGAAATCAGCGAATGTTGCGAAATCTCATTAATACTTTCATACTTGACACAAAAATAAATACGTGTAACGTTATTTCAAGTAATCTGAAACCAGTAAGCGTAAACTCAACACCTATACTTTACACCATGTTTGTGCAGTGGCGATTGCGTATGCATTTACATGGAGGAGTTAATAATTTCTTAAAAATGCAATACGTTGTAGGCAATTGTTTTAATCACGCAGCTTTTCCAAGTAATTAGCATCGCGCAAAATTACGCTTCGCAGGTAAGTGTCGAGTATTATTGACTTATACAAGCTAGGGATGTGCCATAAACGCCGCATTTGTTGAATCGTTCTGTAGTATTTTTCAAACTTTAATAAAGGGAACAAACTTTTTGTTGTGATGCGATGCGATTATCATTGCATTGTGTGCTAGATACCTACCTACCTATCTACAATACAGGTTAACATATAACAGAGGCTAGGATGTATCTCTCTTTGAATTTAGTTAGCTAGCATTAGGGGCAGTAAGATACAAGCGGTCGATGTGAACAAATACCATCCTCGACGGGCAGCTACAGCATGGCGGCCGAACCACCCAAAACGTTTTACACTCGTATTTGGGTTTCCAGACGAATGATGTTCTTAATTTAAAAAAGTTTTGCCTGTGTTGAGCCAATCTGCCAGCCCTTGAACCAGCGCAGCAGAGTGAGCGGTCAGTTAATTGTAGGGGAGCCCGATGCGAACGAATGCTACACTCACGAGCGGGTACGACATCCGAAACACGTAAAACGTTATGACTAAAGATTAAGCTACTGTTTTCAGACGCATAACCAGTCCATAATATAAGCCTAAAAAGATAAAGAAAGTATAGTTAAATAATTATTTGTTTTTTTCTGAAAGGTATGGTTTAAATTGTGTACATAGAAAATATAACCTGTATGGTTATTAACTCTCCTCTCAATTGATAAGTTTCAATGATTAAGAAGTAGAACAAATAAACGAGAGACATTTACATCATCTTGAATATTTATCGTCGTTATTTTCAAAAACGCTATTTAAATTACAATACCGTCAGTGAATTGGACCTTGAAAATATTCAAATTACTTATTATTTTGTTTTACTTGGCCAATTTTAATCATGATTTCTGTTGATATTCAGCCATTAAATCCTCTTTTACTGGTCAATTCAACTAACAAATGTACTCTTGAATAATCAAAAACTCAAATATAAGTATTCATATGAAAACAAATTGAACTTCTTAGTTAAAAAGACAAAACATTTTAAAAAACTTGTTTTGTTTTTGTTTGTGTTTAACGGCACTGTGCAGGCTCTATATCCCGCTGTTACGCGATACTCGTAGCAGGGTGACCACCATTGAAATTAAAATCAGTCTTTAGTGCACCAAAACAAACTAGTTTTTGTATAGGTAACCTAGTAAAATATTCTAGTCTTACGGTTGGTAATTAAGAATTACTAGAGCTGACTCAAGCAGATTTGTGTAGAGGTTTGAAAACGTGTCGTTGTCAACAAAATGACACTACGATCTTTACTCAAGTACCTACTTATTACAGCTAAGAAAATTTTATCTATCATGACAATTTGATCTATGGATCAAACGGAAATTCTTTAAAAAAATCTAACTTAAATGGCAGCATTTACTTATTTATAAGTTTGATTTTCTGATTTTGATACTCTTTTCATTCCTTTCTTTATACAAGTTACCGGATATGTTTACTTGTCCTCGTGCAGGCGTAACCCATGGTAACCCTTAGTGACATAACGCGCAAATCGCATTGTGTTTGTGCTGCGCCTGAGTTCTCACGGGCGCATCGAGCGTCTTGTGGCTGTATCAATGATTAAAACCTTGCGCCTGACATACGGGTACTTAATATTAAACTAACTGCAGTGATACTTACAAATTAAAAAGAAGAATATTCGATTGTTTAATCAAGTATTTAGCTTCTTATCTAATTAATCATTATATCAACTACTTAAATCATAATGATCTGAAATTATCAAAAATCAATTAATTTCAACAATCGTTACTCAAAGGTAAATTAAGTATATGCTGGCTATTGTCGCAAAAAAACGACTATGCTGCATTTTTTGGAATTACTAGTTTTAAAAAAATTGCTATTTGAAATGTGTGCCTGCCTTTACGTTATTCTTGCATCGGTGCTCTGGAAAGCAAACGTTACAGTAATTAGGCAAATTGTATAAACAGCGCACTGTCCGTATGCGCGGACGCACGCCCGCGGCATTTAGAGCCCACTGCCGGTTACATTTAATTGCAATCAGATTAGATTTCCAACATCATTTAGTGCAAGTAATGTTCCATATTTATGTAACTCAACGAAAATAGTACATTCTGTAAGCATCGAGTGCAATTACACTGTGAGATAAAACTGTAGCCGGCTATTAGAGCTGCTTTTCGCAGATCAATTTACATAATTCATAATGAAATTCAAATTAGTGTGATAAAGTAATAATTATAAATGTGCTTGTAATTATATTAAAGTGAGTAAAAACTTTAATGTTTTTAAAACGTGAATCTAAATCTGTATATCTGTTTGCAACTTATATGTATACACATTTACATTATGCGATGTATTTATTTCCTTATCTACTTTTATACTAACCAAATGTTTACGATCTAGTCCAGAATAAAGAGGCCTTAAAAAATATTTATAAGTAATTATACTTACCCGTAAATTTTACAAATAGGATATACTTTGGGTTGATTTCTTTTGCTAATTAACTAAGCGATATAGCAAAAAGCAATACACGTAATATCTGCTCTCATATTCAAGAAACAATAGTTTAGGATAGAATTATCCTTTGGTACTCCTAAATATGTTACAGATATTAGATATTTATTATTATTACTGAAAGCACAAGGTACCTAGTTGTGGTTCTGCATTTAAACCACAAATGCTGATACGTTTGTAAAACAAGCACCATTAGGGACCTAACATCTACTTATTACGGTTTTTGCTAACATTCATATACCCACAGGTTATAACGAGACCAGGAATAAGTGTCAGTTTCTTTCACTGAAAAAACAATCAGTATTACCATCCATAACAATGTTCATGCGGATTAAGAAACGAATGCTTCCTTGTAATGGGAACCGTAAATGATTCATATCTGATTAATGTCCTATTACGACTAGTGAATAGACAATAATTCTCGTTAATCGCGCGATTATAATAATTAAGTGGTTACGAGTGGGTAAGTGTATAAGTAATTAAAACTATCTATTGTTAATAGGCTTCCTAGTTCACCATAAGTGGATGCTATTATGAGTCTTTAAGGACTTCAATATTTTAATGGAAGCAATTCTGTATCAGCCGTTTTTACTGGTCGTAATAAGTACTCTGACATCTATTTTAATTATTCCTCGTATCAATTCCGGTATAAACTCTTATTGAGTAGAAGGCAACGTAGATCCTGCATGGTTAAAGGGTGACCTAATAAGATAGCAGAAGTTAGTGCAAGTCATGTAAAACCAGCCGATTACTAAAACTTAGGAGAATTGGCGAAAAGGCATCCATAATATATTTACTATGCTCTCCAATTGATATACATTTGACTATTTTTCTGGCCTAGAGCGTAAATGAAGTGTAAACGTGAAAATTAACTTACTTGCCGTACGTTCCCTGGCGTAGCCCACATTAAAAAAAATCTCACTGTCAAAAAGCTCTCTTATTATATTGCAGATAATTATTAATGTAATGCACTCTCAATTTGGCACATAGCAATTTTAGAGCAAGGCCGGCAAGCCTTGTTTTATACAAATGTAATATATAAAACCTAATTAAACCGAACTCCCACTTCTATGCACTAATTAGTCAATGTGTAGCTTTGCTAATTTGCAAAACATGAGCTGACGCGGTTACGACACCATAAAATTGTATTTGATTACTCTTTCAGTTAGTACCCAATACCGTCATCATAATCTCTTCAGCTACTGTAAAATCACTCTTGATGTTCAAAATAACGTAATGGGACTGCAGAGTTTCACTATTACAACGTATTGCGTAACAAACTTGCAAAATATCTAATCCAATTTAGATAATAGACGTGTGCAAACAATTAACTTGCAATTAGTGTACAACTATGAGCAAATGCACATTTGAACGTAAATAATTATATTTAATGTGTTTCATATGCTTGTTATTCTCATAAAAGATAGATACAAACCGTGAAAAAAAAGTTGACTTTTTTTTAAAAAAAGTGAAAAAAGAATAATAATAATACCTTAACCGCTTCCGCTTATATTATACCACATTTCTAATTCAAATTTATCGGAATTACAGAATGTGTAATGGATATGAATGCTATCAATCGAACTTTATCTAACACCGACCGTTTTGAATGAAATACTGCCTAGAATAACTTCCTTCCTCGTTGTCTAATGAGCTCACAACCGTCATGTACTTGTAACAATTCCTGTGAAGTTCTGAAACTTCGCTCAAAGCTCTGCTATACTGTATATGTCAGTAAATCTCAAAATTGGCAAGAAAAGGCTGCTCTTATTTAAATTACGCTAAAGACAGACTCATTTTGTTTTAATCGATCTTAAAGATACCAATATAAAATATAGTCAATTAAAAATATAAACTTGCAAACCTACAAAAAAAAAACAACAAAACAATAGTTTTGGATTCGTCATTAACAAATCAAAGGGTTTCCTGATCAGTTAATAAAACAAATTATATGGTTTTCAAGTTGCTTATGTTGCATTTTATCCCGAAATTGATTTGAAAAACATTACTAAACAATTCCTTTTTTTAGGATATCATAGAAGATACCTTGTTACCGCTATAATTTTTATAATTTTATATTTTTTTGGGGTCAGATGATCTTGGTGTTAATTGTCCCAGATATTTATTATTTATTATTATTATGATATATTTATTTATTTTTTTATTTTTTTATATTGCCCGTCAAGATGACCTCACTCCACCTGATGGAAAGCGGTCGTGATTATATTTATTATATTGTATTGTATTGTGTATTTTAGTATTTATTATATTGTGATTTTTGTATATATATTCTACTAGCTGTCCGTCAGCGCCTTTGCCAGCAGCGTAGACTGACTCTCGTCTAAATAGTCTAAAAAAAATAAAGTCTATGTCACTCGCTTATAATGTATAAGATATTGGTGTAAGAATTATATTTTTATAATCGGTTCAGTAGTTTCGGAGCCTATTATTTACAAATTAATATTTCCTCTTCATAATATTAGCATAGATTATCTTTTTGTATGTACTAACAAAGAACAGTGCAAGCGCGCATACTTGACCCCAATCTTAAAGATTAGTTCACGCGGAGATCAGATCGTTTATTGAGCAATTAAAACCCAACTGGAAATCGATCAACCTGTCCTACATGTAACTTAATATTCAATTAACGCTTAAGCTTATTTATATTTATGCATACGACTGGCCTCCTAGTTGGGTACTCAAACCTCTTATGAATTGAGAGAGATAATAGGTAGAGAACATGTCACAGTCTTTTGTATTTAATCTTTTTGTAGATGTCAATCTTTAGAAATATGTACGTGTATCTTGCTATAAGGTCACTCAGATGAGTTTTGTAAATGAGAATCGAGCTTGTGGTTCTGCACCATTGTACATAATCCAAAATCTAAATTAAATATTTTGAGACAGTTCTGTTGTTCACCTATACTCAGAAATATATTAAACTTAGTATCATACATACATACATACCATCACGCCTTTTTCCCAACGGGGTAGGCAGATACCACATCTTTCCACTTGCTACGGTCCTGACACACCTCTTGCGCTTCTTCCACTCTCAATAATCCTTTCATACATGCTCGTCGATTAAGGGTACTCCTGACCGACAGAACAATCTCTTACACAGTGAACAATATGGATTCACGAGAGGCCGTTCTACTACTGATGCTGGCATTGCACTTCTAAAACACATCTTTAGGGCTTGGGAGAATTCACAGAACGCTCTTGGCGTCTTCTGTGACTTGTCCAAGGCCTTTGATTGCGTTGATCACGATACACTTATACGCAAGCTTGATTTTTACGGGGTAAGGGATAATGCTTTAGATTTGGTAATTTCGTACCTTAGTTTAAGAACTCAAAAAGTTGATGTTAACAGTGTACTCTCTACAGGATCACAAGTTAAAATGGGGGTCCCTCAAGGATCCATTCTGGGTCCATTACTATTTCTGATATATATAAATGATTTACCTTTTTACTTAAAAGATATTTGTGATGTTGTATTGTTTGCAGACGATACATCTTTAGTTTTTAAAACTGACAGAAATAAAAACCTTTTTGATGATGTTAATGACGCACTTTCAAAGGTTTTACAATGGTTCACAGTAAATAATCTACAGCTTAATGCAAAAAAGACTAAATGTATTAATTTTAAGTTGCCTAATGTTAAAGATAACCCCATTAGTCTAAAAATTGATGGTAATACTATGAAGCTTGTAGATACAGCAGTTTTTCTTGGAATCACACTAGATTCAAAACTGCAATGGAACCCTCATATAACAGCTCTCTCAGGCAGACTTAGTTCGGCTGCATTTGCAGTGAGAAAAATTAGGTTATTAACAGATGTTGATACTGCTCGTTCAGTTTATTTTAGTTATTTCCATAGTGTAATGTCTTACGGCATTGTACTTTGGGGTCAAGCGGCGGATATACAAACCATCTTTATCCTCCAGAAGCGAGCTATCAGATCCATCTATAAGCTTCGTGCACGGGCTTCACTTAGGGAGATTTTTAAGGAAATTGGTATCCTCACTGTAGCGTCACAATACATTTACAATTGCATTGTTTTTGTCAGAAAAAATATTGGTCTCTATGCTAAACACAGTGACATACATTGCAGAAATACTAGGAATAAGGATAAAATTGCACTTCCACTCTTTAGGTTACAAAAAGTTTTAGGATCCTTTATGGGGCAAGGTATACATTATTACAACAAAATTCCAAAAACCATTTGTGAGTTACCTTTACATAGATTCAAACATCACATCAAAACAGCTTTATTAAAAAAAGGCTATTATACTACAAAAGACTACCTTATAGATAAAAATGCCTGGGTATAAGCGCTCTTCTCGATGCGGGATTAAATAGCTCTATTGTAACAGATGTTTTATTGTAAGAGTTAATAGGAACCTAGTTTGTATGTACTGACTAACAATTTTTGTTTTTGAATTGTTTAAATGAATTCTTGTTATTATATTCTTTTATGGTTGGTTTTTCTCTTTGTTTTATATTCTTTTAGGTATCAAAATGGCACACTGCTTGTACTTTACTAACCCCTGTTGTAAACCCAAAACAAGTTTAAAAGAGTAACTGCTGAGTTTCTCGCCGGGTCTTCTCAGCAAGAAACAACTCCGACGCGGTGGTAGAGTCGCATTATGTCTGTATACTGTTTATTTACATATCCATATTATTATGGTATTTATGTCTATTATTTAGTATATTTTGCTGTAAATTTGACGATTTGAAAGTACTGATACAGTCTATTTGAATAAAGTTATTTGAGTTTGAGTTTGACCTGACCTTGATGACGTCTTGGACTTGTCCTAAGTACGAGTACGTCCGTCTAGGCCTTCCCCTTCCAACAGCTCCATCTTGGTATCTTCCTTCATTAATCCAGGTTTAAACGTCTGATAAATGCAATTTGAATTTCTAAGAGAAATCACGCTAAAAACGACTTAGTTTTCAATTATAAGTACATTAGGCTGCGCTAACGCAACGCCCTTCCTTGTGGGGTCGGCTGTGATTGGCTGAGATCGAATACATTTCATTTAACGAAACTTTGTTATTTCCGCACGTTAATGTTTGTGTGTTCTTGTATGTCCGTCTTATCATAATAATAACGGTTGCGGTAAATATAAATTAGCAAAAGAAGTAATTTAGTTACGTCGATACTGTCTTTTATACACAAGGGGATGTATGTCTGAGATATTACGGACAATCAGCTTACGAAAACAAAGCACTTTGTCACAATGCGTAACATTTAGAAACACCCCCCGTTATTGAATGTTTGATGATCACATTGTCTGATTCTCGAATGTAGTACTTTAAACTTCCAAAAATAGATTTCCCAACCAATAATTATAAAAAAAATATTGTATATAAAGTAAAGAAACTGAAAGTTTTTTCAGGACCTTTTTATGTATTTTTTTATTTTAATTCATTATTTTTAGAATCTGATGATGTGGTTAAATGCCCTATTGTTATTTAAAATATCCCTAAATGTTGTTTATTTATAAATTAGATTGATCATTTGGTGAAAACTGGGCTTCTGAGTGTTCCGTTCACCATGACGGCAACAATCAGCCTCTGATTACCCCGTTTGTGATACGATGGTGATGGAATGTTATGTTAAATGTCTTTAATTCCACTTATTATAATTGGTAACTTGTAAAACACATTTCTGTAAATAAGATGCTATTTAGTAAAAAAAATGGTGATGCTACTAAAAACAATTACCTATCTAAGAAAACTTTCTGTGGAGAACAGAATGATAGCTACCTAAAAATATTTCTATTGCCGTCTTTAAAGCTATCCCAATACTAGTAACTTGTTCATGAAATATATTTATCCCCGCAGCAAAATAGCTTCTTAACGAGCATTTTGTTTCGTGCGAAACGGAACATTTAGCAGTGATAATTCGAACATATCGTGTTTGCGCAACTGTGTGCGTACGAACATTATTGTCCACTAATGATAATAATTTTCACGGTCGGCCGAAGTCGGCAGTTGGACCTTATTATAATAAATTAACGGCGGTAGCCCTAATGGGCCTCCGACTCATAATTACACCCAATATTACAAACTGTTAAAGGGTCGGGAAAAAATCGCTTTTCGTACCACCAATATGTTAATTCGCTCCAACTATGATTCGTGAGTTTGTCGTAAGGAAATTTGCCTTCTGCTGCAATTAATTTACCATTACAAGATTCGTTAAGTGCCTTTTTGTTTGCCTTTGTTTAAGGCTTTGTTTCCTGCTCACATGTTGTTAAAAAAGCAACATTTTGCAAAGTGTACAACGAGCTCATCAAGTTAAATGTGAAATACTAGTAGTTATCTTGTAACATTCCTGTTAAAGCCGCAGAAGACGGTTAACTGTAAATTTAATAATATTTTCTGCGACTGAAATCAGATCAATTGAATCAGAAATGAGACCAGGTTTTTTGAATTAGAGTTTTCACAATTTTAAAGTTCAAAATTGCAATAAAATAGCATTTATAAAGTTACTTAGATAATGAACAACGTAAAGTATACCTTATTGCTCAGATATTTTGTAATCATTATTGCACTAGACCTAAGAAAGTGCAAAAGCTACCGAAAGCGTTTTTTTCCATATTATCCAAAAATACTCAAATATCTGTAAAAAAAGATGTAGAATCCATATAAAGTTCGGGTGACTTGTAAAATATTTATCAGTCAATCCAGTTGAGGCAAACGTTTGTAGATTAGTAAGGCAGGACGGGACTAAGTAGGTACAAATGTCAGCACATTAAGCTTTACATTTGAGAATTTTATGCAGCTCACACAAGAGCCATTTTGCCAAGGTTTTGTAAAGGTTCTACAGTCCAGGTACACGGGTGGCTAACCGCAAGCGCGCTCCTCCACTCGGCTGCGCTAATGCCCCACTCTGTACACTTAATCCTTTGTCTCACCGCTCCAGAACACGCAATGCAGGTGAACTCGTTGTTGGTGGTGGCTTTGCTTGCACTTATTAATGATAAAAAAATGAGTTCAAGCAAACTTGGTTTAATTAGTTGCAGCAAACTCTGGTGATTGTAGACTGAGAATTCTCTTTTTTATCTATTTGTTGTATCGGACAAAATACAAACGTAATGGTCGTATGTTAGTATTGCAGAATACTCACTGAGTTTTCTGCTAATAGCTATACTAAAAGGCCAGAATTCTGACAAAGTTGAGCAGCCATCACGTGTGTAACTGTCCCTTTCGTTTTCACTGAGATAAGGCTGAACAGCATCAATTTGTAGAGTGCTCACATTTGATTATCAGTTTACTCGTGTACTCTACTCGTAGCTTCAACCTATTACAACTTCTTGGGTGCTACGACCCTACGGACGAAATATCCTCAGATCAAGCCACTTTAACTAAATTATACAGCTCAAAGTGTTTAAAAGCAAACTGATGATATAAGGTGCTTTACTTAAAGTTGCTACCACTACGCTTACTGAAGGCCCACAGATAAATACTTAACTTTGAAATATGTGCACACATACACGGTTGCACGTTATAGTAAGTTAGCTAAATACAAAGTTTGTAACGTAATTATTTAACCAATTAAGTAGCTCGTTAAAATGATTTAAAAAACCAAATTAACGACGTAACTGTAAATCTAATGCGAATGTTAAAGAACGTAAAACATTTATTTTTTATCGCAATCAGTTTATTAGACTACTTACTATTAGTAAAATGCACAGCGGGTAATCTAATACAATTTAGAGTTAATTGTTTCCAATTAGTCGAAAATGTAAGCATCTGCTCCAAACAATACTCTTTTAAGTTCGAAAATGAATAAGGCGTGTTCAATATTTTCTACTTTCTTGATATTGTTACATAATTTTGCAATTTAAGTCAATTGTTTGATAGGATGATGGTACGTAATTTGAAATATGTTCTTTGTTAGTACCTAGTATAGTTAGTTTCATCATCATATACAACATCTCAACAACGCCACGTCTTCTTAGGTTTATATTCGAAAAACATTAAAAAATACAATCAACGCTTTCACGAGTGCCAAGACAACACCGCTCATTTAATTTTTACCAACTCTACAGGAGACAAAAAAAAATACTATTTATGAAAAAAAGTAGGGTAATTATTAGTAGGTACCGTAATTGGGGAATAAAAACGGATTATTTTTCACAAATTTTTACAATTTAACGTTCATTTTATGACTTGAGCTATGTAAAATACCAGATGGTACTTATTAGATTAAGGCTCTCTTTGTTAATTGTAGCCGTTAATTTAAAGTGAAGTTTTTAAAAAAAAATACTTAAAGAACAATTAACTTTCTTTATAACATTTTATTAGAAACCTAAATTTTAAGAATCACATTGTTCAGATCGATTGTTTCAAGGTATTTGGTGACACACAAACCTCTAGAGCGCGAGTACATACAAATACAACAACAAATACAGCCTTATACGTCCCACTGCTGGGCACAGGCCTCACCTCAACTATGAGGTGGTACGAGCTATACTACCATCCAACACGCGGGCTCAGTGCGGATTGTTGGACAGGTGAATGTAAGGCCAGAAACCTTACAGTCAGATGTATCAAGCCGTCTTTTTAGGCCTCTGACTAGGCTTTAAGACTGATATCTTGCGACTTCAGCCGGGACCGCTTGTTTAACGTGCCTTCCGAAGCACGGAGATGCCCGAAAAACACATAACTTAATTTCAGTCGGGCTGGTCACCCATCTATAACCCGACCTGACTGGCGTTGCTTAACATCGGATCGTTGCCGATCCGCTGCCGTCACTTAGCCACGGGCACCTCTTTCAAGATATTTGGTGACACAAACCTCTAGAGCGCAAGTACGCGAACAACTATTTTTTATATTTTAAAAACTATTCCGAACAATATAATAGTCTAAAGAAACAATAGAACTATAATGATAAAGTACCTAATCCAATGATAATCATTAAAACTTTATCTTAACAACAGCAATAGTCTAAATCTCTAGTCTAGTATTTAATTGCAGTCTTTAATGGTCGCTGTGCGGAAGATCGACATGAAAAGAGTGGCAACTATAGTTAGACCGCTTAATTGAGTCCTCGCCTGCGGGGTACAGGGGCGCGGGGGTAGGACGAGAACGGGGGCCGGCGGGAGGTGCGGGCGGCAGGCAAGGTGTTCTGTCTAACTATAGATGGTAACACACTTTTCAGGTCCTGCAAATCTTCATACTTCCACTTTCTAATAGGTAGTCTAGTTCCATACTATTTCTGAGGGTGATTTATTTGTTTAATTCTGTAAATTGGCGTAGGACCATGTAGTAACGGTTGAAGCTCATAATCAAATCTCAAATCGAGTTTTATACCAAATTGTGCTATTAGGCCTGTATTCTAGTATACGTACATCTGTGACGACTGGTTCACGTGTCCTTTTACCAGGCCGTATAGATTTGATAGTAAATTCTTTCAGAAAATCGGTAAAAAAGGTATAGTCCAAATAACGAACTTTGTACGGCATAGGATCACTCCTAGCTGTCGTTGTGATAGCGATGTGTTGTTGTGGAAGGTAAATTTCTTTACTTTTTAATTGTACTGTATACGGAATGGAATTTCATGTGCGTATGGCCTTTCTTTAGGTGCTTTTGAGTAACCACAAACTAAAAAATATAAGTTATTAAACACCGCTTATGTAAATGAAGACATTTTATTCAAGTTTTCTGTAAATTATTACGCGTAAATCAATAAACATTACATCTGAGAGCATGAGCACTATAACTCATTTAAAAAGATAATAATCCCAGAGCGCACAGTAATCTTACGAGAAAAGAACGGTAGAATGACGACTTGTGCGGTGTCTAAAGTGTAACCGACTTGCGAGATGTCACTACTTTTCAAATTACGGCATCTGATTGGCTAAACTGTTTATCATGTGACCTATGGTTAGACACGCAAGTAACAGCTCTATCCAATGGCATTCAAATGTAAAAACAAGGACGAATGAGACCTTTCAACGCCTTGAAAAATGAGAAGTAGCCTTAAATAGTACCTCAAAGCTTTAAATCTGGTAGCTCATCGCTATCAGTGGAGCGGTGGTCAGCAATCCAAGTGATGTCGAAGGAAGCTCGCAACCGCAAGAAGCCCTGCGCCTGCGCGGCTTCGGCCACGACCTGCTCGCTCTTGGGCACCAACGAAACATTATATTGACAACACATCTATAAATTGAATAGCTTACCTGTACGAAACTCGACTCCAGACGTTTTATTTATTGCCGGATGCTTGCCAAGTTCCTGCAGAATTCTCAGATAGTGGCTTTTTGGAAATGTATTTCAAATGGTGAGGATTTTGCTCATGAAATATGCTAAGTATAAATAACTCACTTAAAAATTCGAACTGATCCTAGGGACTCAAGCGGGAAACGAATCCGCGACCTTCCACAATCCGAGTGGCTGCTCTTCCCACTGAGCTACCGAGGCCGTACTAGCTATATAAGTGAATTTTTGATTTTGCAAATGCACAATGCAAATGCACTATTTCCTTTTCCCTAGGATCAGGTTGATTTTTCTAGTTTCTATCTTTGTGTAGAAAATAGTGCATTGTTAAATGCTAAGAAATCAAAAATTCACTTATGTTCGATGTCATTTTGAATATTATTGTTTTTATGTTAGCCTAAGTAAATTCAAAACACTTGTCAGCCTGTATTCTCGGTATAAGGCTATATCAATAACTACCTAAACAAATATAACTGTGCCGTTTGCACAGAGTCTAGCATTTAAAAGAAAAAAGCACACATACAATAATTTCAACTCTTTTTCCTCAGGTGTCAAGGACGACTCAGACGATGTCTCTAGCAAGAGCTGCGGCGGCGACTCCTCCTCTCTAGCGAAGAAGCAGAGGAAAGCGCGGACGGCCTTCACGGACCACCAGCTGCAGACCCTGGAGAAGTCGTTCGAGAGGCAGAAGTACCTGAGCGTGCAGGACCGCATGGAGCTGGCGGCGAAGCTCGGGCTGACGGATACGCAGGTCAAGACTTGGTACCAGAACAGACGGTGAGTTGATGCTGGTGATATAATCAACTGTTAGCATGTTTGAAGAGGTGTTTATGTATGGATTTTGGAGAGTATTTAGCGTTAAAAGCTGCTGAATTGTACAAGTTATAACGAGAGTTTTTTGTAATTGTGTACTTAGTGCGATTAAGTCTGTCTTAGGTAGGGAGGTATGTATAGGTATAATTACCTGAAACCTGGTTCAATCTAGATGTCATGATATTTATATATTTACACTCATGTTTTTTTTCTTGCTGTAAAAATAATTTGTTTCCCAGTACTCATATAGTATGTATTCTTATAAAATTTACTGATTGTCATGATAATGCACGAAATATTCGTTTTGTAATAGCACTTGAGTGTGCTTAGCCAAAAAATAAGAACCAGTTACGAATTTAATACACAAAATATGAAAACTACAACAAAAGCAAGGGCACTCCACTCGGCAACTAATAACTCTTTATAATTAACTTAAAGAAACTGGCATACTTCAGTGGGCAGTCATTTGTCAGGGGAATAGGTAAATGAGCGATCAGTTTACATGAAGTAGGAGAAAAGCGGTTTACGGCCAGCTTAGCGGTTACCACCTACGCCGAGTGTAATGGAATTAAAAAGACTACAAAGACGGTAGGCCGAGCGAAGAAAACAATTATCTAACGTTTTGGGGGTTTGGTACAAGATGAGAGATATTAGCGTAGTGGTTGAGAACTAATTAGGTACTTGCGTGCGTTGCGTCATATTTCAAAGAAACACACAAAAATATATCCGTTCATGAAATTATTAGAGCTGGTTGTAAGTTAGGTGGTGTTTAACCAAGCTATTTAAAAAAAAAACATACAAAATACGAAATATTTGATGAACTTAAAGGAAAATTTGTTCCTATAATAATGGAATACAGTGTGAAGTAATTATCGCAAATCTGACAAGAGCACACAAAAAATGTTCGTCTACGATAAGCTCAACTATATCCACTTTTATGCCACTTTTAGTTCATTTTCTACTCATTAGGGGCTCTGCACTGAAATCCTATACTAGCTATTTACAACCGACGCTAGCAACTATCTTCGGCATCAACTCGTGGTGAGGGTACTGAGAAAAAAGGGCCAAATGATGTGCAGCTTATTATCTGGTTCACATTCATAAACGAAATACTCTGGTTTTCACTTTAGAGCCAATAGTAGCAATGATATCTCGATAAATATTCTACTCAGTGTTGACGGTAGTTGCGATTTAATTTCTCGTCTCATTTGACACATCCCTCCCGCGCTCACACCTTGCACATCCGGCGCCAGGCGGCTTGCGACTCGTGAGAGAGTCGGCGAGTTCAGACGATGCTGACTCAGCGGAACTGCCCGCTACTGGGGGATTCGGCTTCTACGCTTTTGAGACAAGTGTACTGCGCTATTGATCTAGCTGGTTCTTGTGCAACAATCTGAGTTTGGAAAGGAATTTGCTATAGCAATATCATGCCATGATAATAAATATGAAGATGTTGTGTTAATATCTATGCATATGAGATTGTACTTAGGAATAGAATTACCCACTTACTAAAAAATCTGGATTTAATAAAATGGTTAAGTATTCAAAAGTTGCATCTGGCGAAAGTTAGAAAAGAGTTATATGCAATACCTGCTGTTTCACGTCAGTCTCTTGTTGCAACGCTTTCTTTTACATAACTCTCTAACTTCTTGGGTGTTTCAAATTTTAAAACTATTAACATGGAAGAATCACTTTTGGGGGCGAGTGTACCGTGGCGGCTATTTCAAAAACAAACGTTTGTAATTAGTCGGGCGGCCGCCGCCGACAAAAACAACGGTAGCCAAAAAACAAACCCCGGTAATTTTCTATTGATTTATTAGTATTTTTCTAATCATCCACGCCACTTTTGTTGCCTTTTATACAGCCCAACCGACAAATATCATTCCCTTAAAAATGTATTCTATCGTGTTTTAATGTCATACTTAGCACGATGGAATTAATAGCTTCAATACCTATTAGTACTGTTAAATACAATTGGAAATGCAAGTAGACAGCAGACATAAATTATGACGACTATAAGGTTACTACCGAGAAATTAAAAAAACAAACTACTCGAGTACAATAACGCTTATTACTAGTAAGGTCAGTGCATTTGTGCAAGTCAGTACGAAATTACAAATGATAAATGCCAGTTGGCTCCGTTTACTTTAGTATTTGCGGTGACGTCACATCGCGTGACTCGCCGGGTGCGCGGGCGACGCGCCCCCGTTGTCCGCCCTGTCTGACTTTTTCAATCACCATCGCTTTTTGCCCCAGTTTTTGTTGATTTTCCATAATTTCGGTTAAACTAATGTTTGGTCTTCGATTTTTTGGTTCGTGAAAGGGTGTGAAATCGGAGATAATTAAAGGATGTAATGGCCTTTGTGCGGTCACTTTCTTCTATTCTAGCGACCGTAAAACATTTACTCTGCCTTTGGTTTAGCTAATACAATTTTAGAAAAAATGTATTTATTGTTTTCGAATAGTACAAGTTTGAAATAAATACTGATTACCCTATTTAACTGAACCAAAATAATTTCTGTTAATTACGGGCGCATTTACCTCGTGTAGAGTCAAATTAATTAGCTACATGCATACGTTCCATTATGTATTTAATTAGTGATTGTTCTCAACAATATTTGAAACTTAGAGCCGTTTAACTTTCATTAAATTTTATTAAAGTGTAACAAAAAACAACCAAATTACTTCGTCTTGGCGGCAAAAGTAAATTAATTAATAGTTTTATAATAACGGCGTTGTCTTCAATTAGATACTAAATTAATAAATAGGAATTTCGTAACGCTGATGTAAGTTGGCTTGAAGTATGCTTTTAATTACTTCAATTATGATTTAATTATTCGGATTAGGGGAATAACCATGCCTAGAAGATAATTTTCTTGATATATTAAAAAATCACGGCAAAGTTTACAGTGTACCTAATGTAGGCCTTATATTTGACATGATCTAGCTAGACCATTCACAGGTAGGTGAAACAGTCCAAAAAGTAATATCAGAACTGAAAACCTTATTTTAGGGAAATAATTACTTAATTATTCTATTTTTAAAGAGTTACTACCTAATTTATTAGTTAAAATAAATTCAAAAATATATAACGTTAATTTGTATTATTAGAAAGGCACTTTTCACCGGAAAAACAATGATTTTCACAGACAAAAGCATAAGAAATTGAGGGTAAGACTAAGTCTCGGTTTAAACATGAAATTATTTTGTAGAACTTAAAAAACTGCTACCATCTCGCGGCAGCCGCGTGCAAGTCATCGGCGCCTGCGCCGGCCGGCCACTCATTACGGCCCTTCCGCCGACACTTTTGACACTATTATTTGTAATAGCCACACGATGCCCAGTTAATTGTTTTAAAATTTATACCCGGATTTGAGCAGTGGGAGGACGTTACCGACGGCGGTAAACGACAAAGCGGGGTTTTTACACATATCTAGTTATTGTTTTATGAAAGTGGCAACCAGTTGTTGATACTCGTATATTGGTAAGTTGGCTTGCGGAGTAATAAATAAAAAATTGAGCTACTTTTCCCGCTTCAGCAGACCTGAAAACAATTAGAGCTTTTACTTCAGGGATTAGAGCCTTGTATTATAAGGATTACTAGAATTAAATAAACATTGGCAGAAGTTGTGACCTTTTTAATTCTAAAGCTAACTCAGGACCTTCGCACCCGTTTGAATTGAAATCGCCAATCACAAACATTCGAATTACATATTTTGAGATTTATAAATTACATACCTACCACGCCAAAAAATTATATCACGTTTCTCGTCCGCCGCAGTCAGTAAAATCGTTTACCAAAATGATAGCCTGAGAGATCCGCAGTAAGATTGAACAGATATATTTTTCTTTGTAAAGGTGACTTCTGGAAAACAAAAAAATTTAAGAGTAGCCAATGTCATATTTTTATTGAACAACTATTTAGAATAAAAAACCTTTACGAATTTGGATGTTTTAAAGAACTGCGTTATTGGTTTAAAACCACCTACCTGATGTTTATCATAGAGATGTCACTATACAATTTTACTGTAGCATTACAACCTTCCTTTTAGAGGGTAGTTTTCTTCTACCGGTTCATCCATACCAGACAAAGTTTCCAAATAATATAAGTTTATTTCCAAAACATGTACAATTCATAAGATGACAGCTTTCATAAAAAAAAATATATAATCTGTTGCTTTTGAATGAAAGGAATATAGCAAATGATTGACATGGAATCAATTATGTTCACAAGTAATGAATATTACGACTAAATTCTTATTCTTATTGAGTCAGCTGTTATTGATACAAAAAAGCCCGCAAATATTGACAACGGAATACTGTGCGCCTACCACGAGATGCCAGTTTGAATTTACATTATCGTTCGCGTAAAAAAAATGTATTGGGATGGCACCTGACATGACATGACAATGTCGAATCCCTATACATTTTTTTGACGCTAACGATAATGTAAATTTAAAGTGGCAACTCGTGGTAGACGTACTGAACACAAATATGTATTCAACTAAACTAGTTAGATTTCACATAGGCTTATTGCGCTGTGAACATAATGCCTACTAATCTGTTAAACGCTGATAGCAAATTGAAGAATGAGCTTGACAAGCCACAAGTCATCCACAGCTGAAAACAGATCTACGCATGACCATAGATTTTCAGAGCGACAGGCAACTGGGGATCTGGCATCACCGGAATCCTAGGACCTTAGTTTCTTGTCTGTCCACCTTCAATCCAGAACTTTTCTGCCCCAACGACCATCAGTTATTAGCGCTATATCCTTGCCCACTGCAACTTCTCTTCGGTTACTTTGTCATCTGTGAATTGCCTTATTCTTGGTTCAATCACATTGCGTAATGCCAATTGCCTTCTGGCGTAGTGGCACATAACAGTCTCACGCTTCCTCGCCGCTCACGATGTAAAAAATACCCTTTCGGCTTGTGTTAATGTTACTGAAATATGATGGTCAGGTTTTTGCGTCTCCCCCGGAACCCCAAAAAGCGTATACGCAAATGACAGCCTACAGATCGGCAGTGTGATTGAACAGAATCGTTAAGTTCTTAATGGTTTGCGACTGTCTGGTTCCCGCTCGTAAATTGGTAATAGGCCGGGGGCAGGCGGCCACGTTTATCGGCGTTTAGCCGGCCGACGAGTAATCCGTAACGATTACCTAATGACGCACCGTAATGACAACGACTGCGCATTTTTGCACTAACTCCATCTAGCGGGTTCGCCTGACCATTTGTTTTTAATAAAATTAGTTGCCGACATTGAAAAACAGCTGTTAATAATGGCAACTGTTTCAACATCTAATATTGTTTTGAACAACACAGTAAAGCAATAAAATGACATTTATTATGTTATCACTGTCGATGTTAATTTCTGGAGGTACAACTGCAGCTGAGGTAAATTTTTAGTCTTAACATCTTTTATTTTGATCAGTTTTCGTCCAGAGTGTTGATAGTTAACTATTGAAATATGAAAACGTTGTCACAATTTAAAATATCAATTACTGAAGTAGCAAACATGTGGCACAATATTAAAGCGATATTGGGCATTCTCCATTTCAAAGTAAGTATTTTCTTTTATTGCAAGGACGGCTCTTCGCAACATCATTGTCATTGTAAAGACACCAACGCACGCGCAACGCACCTAGTTTGCGAAGATCAAATGATATAAGCCAACAACTCAACTCAAAGATATTTCTTTCATGTAAGATTTTACAAGGGTCAATTCAAAATCAAATGCAGTGTATCAAATCAAATAAATAAATAATATGACTCCACCAAATAGTTTAGTTTTACAAACAAAATATAGCCTCACTAAAATAGGTTTCAGCAATTCTCTTTTAGTTAATTTACGAAATATGTTTAGTCCGTGGTGGTGTAGTTCAGGGTAATTTATCCTACTCACAACCCCAGTAATGTGGAGCCAGCAAATACACACATCAAAAGTGTCTAGGGATCAACATATATTTTTGCAATAACTTTTCTCCTGATTGATATTAATTAAATTTTTCTTTAAGGATTCATCAAATAAAGTGTTTTCGTTTGTCTACAGTAACGATAAACCAAGTCACCTTTGCATTAATAAAGAAATTTGCCATTTTCCTAATAAAGGGATTTTTGACATTTGAACCACTAACATTAAAGTTCGAAAAAAAGACTGAAATAACAGTTTTCTTTAAAATTTTATTGGGTAACTTAAACAATTAATAATCCGTGTTTCTACCGCGAACACTAACAACACAAGAACATCGGTTTGGCATACTCAAAATGAGTTCATCCAAATCACGCTGTGGAATGGCCGCCCATGTTCGTTGCAACAACAAAAAAAGGTCTTCTTGTGACTGGATACCCTCCATATTCGGCAGAGCTCTTCTCTGTAGCATATCCCATGCATGCTCAATCGGGTTCAAGTCTGGCGACTGAGCAGGCCAGGGCAGGACATTGATGTTAGCTGCGGCGAGAGTCTGTCTTACAACTCTTGCGGTGTGCGGTCGTGCATTATCATGCATTAACTGAAATGAGGGACCGATTTGCACTTGTAGAGGAACGATGATGTCTGATACAATCGTCTCAGCATAAATTTGAGCGTTGAGGTTGCCTCTGATCCAAATCAACTCAGTTCTTCCGCCGATCCAAATACCCGCCCATACCATGATGGTTCCACCACTATAAGGATGGACTTCCTGGCAGGAGTTTAATCGCTGTTGGCGTCCAGGGGTTCTCCAGTGTCGTATTCGTCTTGTATCCGGTCTCATACCAAAACGAGACTCATCAGAAAAGCACACGAAACGCCATTGTTCTTCTGCCCAATTTCTGTGTTCAAGAGCCCATTGATATGGAATCCTACGATTGTGCATTGCTATAGGTGGTACCCTTAGCGGTCTTCGGGAACGTCATCGTTCCTCTACAAGTGCAAATCGGTCCCTTATTTCAGTTAATGCATGATAATGCACGACCGCACACCGCAAGAGTTGTAAGACAGACTCTCGCCGCAGCTAACATCAATGTCCTGCCCTGGCCTGCTCAGTCGCCAGACTTGAACCCGATTGAGCATGCATGGGATATGCTACAGAGAAGAGCTCTGCCGAATATTGAGGGTATCCAGTCACAAGAAGACCTTTTTTTGTTGTTGCAACGAACATGGGCGGCCATTCCACAGCGTGATTTGGATGAACTCATTTTGAGTATGCCAAACCGATGTTCTTGTGTTGTTAGTGTTCGCGGTAGAAACACGGATTATTAATTGTTTAAGTTACCCAATAAAATTTTAAAGAAAACTGTTATTTCAGTCTTTTTTTCGAACTTTAATGTTAGTGGTTCAAATGTCAAAAATCCCTTTATTAGGAAAATGGCAAATTTCTTTATTAATGCAAAGGTGACTTGGTTTATCGTTACTGTAGACAAACGAAAACACTTTATTTGATGAATCCTTAAAGAAAAATTTAATTAATATCAATCAGGAGAAAAGTTATTGCAAAAATATATGTTGATCCCTAGACACTTTTGATGTGTGTAGTATAGTTTCGAGCCTGCGTGTAAATTCCAACAAGAACAGAAACGAATTGGAAATTCGAGTCACAACAATTAAAACTAAGCCCTGTGACACGAAAATACTGTAACTTATCAGGATTCCGTGAGTGTAGACACACGTGTAATGACATAATGCGCGGGTTCCGTGGCAGCTACCAAGAACCACTAATCGGTTAGGGCGAAACATCCAAATTACACAGCAGAGACACGGGAATCGAGCCAAGGTCGCCCGGGTCGGCGGGCTTATCATTTAGCTCTAATCATTATACTGCAAATTTTAATATGCGGATCGGATTATTCGTACTTTATAATTTTGACCGCTCTAACTCCGGTTCGTGATGCAGTCGGAATGATAATTCAACGGGTAAACATTTGGTTTTTAGCAAAACTGGGTTTGAAAGTCATTTCGGCTAGTCTCTAGTTCTGCATGTATAATGAAAACTACGAGTACGTTCTGAACTACTTACGACTCAAGAGGAAGAACTTCAATTGACATCATACGCCTCATCTTGTTATTTGTCAATTAAAGTACCTCCTTGGCGTCCACACTTTAAGAAAATTGTTGTTAAAGTTTAAACAGTGTCAAAAAAGCCTCTTAAGAGTTTTAATGGGGCGGTATTTGTTTTGAAAAAGTGTTTTTCCATTTCTTACGTCGACAGAACGTGAAGGTGTTCAGTTAATGGCCCCAGAATGAACCCTTTCCAGCACCATTCATACCAACAGCTCTAAGGATGATCTCACCTTAAACCAATAAGATATTATTGATTAATTTATTAGTTGAAAAGATAAAATGACGGTGGGATCCCTAAGGGCCTATAGCTAAAAGCAACTCCAAACTATGTCTCTACGAGTAGAACACTCTTAGCAATATGAGAATGAGATTGAATGGCATTCTGATTATGCAAGTGCTAGTGTCATTCTCATACATTTTAAAGTTTTTTCTGGTTTTGCAATATTAACGTTAAAGTTATAGTCCCTTTTTTTCCTTCAACGCGCCAATGCCTTATATATATTGGAACGCAGAGAACTAATTTAAAACTGTTTTTACTCTGCTGGCAACAAAATTAGAAAAAACAGACATTTGATGTTCCAAATCAGAATCTCAAAGTTTCAGTCGACTCTAGGTACAAAGTGTGTTGTGGAGTTATACGAGTATAGGAACAAAGTCCGAGTTTGCGATCGCCAACTCGTTCAAGCCCTGATTTGAGATAAGACTTCGAGTTGGGATAGAGACCAGCGTGTAATACTTATGGTCCGTAAAATTTCCTGAAAATCAGTTTATTTTATTGGAAGATTATTTACATACATACATACATACCATCAAGCCCTTTTTTAGGCAGAGACCACATCTTTTCAGGATTATTTAGTAAGAAATTCTCAAATTAAGATTTTCCAAATTAAGATTTTCCATTTTTCATCGAAAGTACGAAGACACTAAAAACACCCAGCCACAATCCCTACAAATATCCCTATAAGTGTTGTTTTTTCTTATCTTTTGTAATACGAAACTCTTATCAGTTATAACTTAATAAATTTCCCCTAACCATTGATGTAGGTACCTAAATGGAATTGTAACATAAAAATGTGTGTGGGTGAGATTACACTCAACACAAAATGTTGGTCTTGTACGATAAGAATTACCTACCTATCAAAGTTTATAGCACCATATGCTATAAAAATCCCAGTCTATGGTGTTATTTATAGGAAAGGATTTAAATGATAGATATATTAACTTAGTAATTCAAATAGACTTTATCTTTCTCAAGTACGTTCCTAAAAAATCATACAGATAAAACTATGTTATCAAACTTAACACGATATTATCGTCTTTCGATATAAGAGATCCTAATGTTTCTGTATCATATTATGTAAACATAATACCCCTTCATAATAATAAAAGCTCTCCAAGTTCAAACAATTCCCATAAGAACACCAGCACAAACATTTTTCTGAAACTTTCTAAGCATCGTATAAATAACGTTCCGATGAAGCATAAATTGGGCCGACGGGCAAGAACGTCGCAAGCGCCGGCCGAGCCCGGCGGATCGATGAAAGTGCTCTTTGTTTGGATATACAAGCCGAATTCGCATCACGTCGCCCAAAAACCCAAATCGAGATAAACAACCTCCCCCCTTGGAGAGGTCGTAAGCGGTAACGTTTTACCGGACGATTTTCGTCTTTAACTTGGAACGGTTAAGGCGCGTTTTTGAACGGACTTCCTCGTACAACAATTGAATCAGTTCACGCAGCATCAAATCACTAAACCACTGGGCGGGGCGTACTCAGACTCCACCGGGGACCGCACGAGAGAGACGGAAGAAACCCGTTTCTGGCTCGCTTCGCCCAAGTGGGAGGGAGAGGACGATACTGCCTGGTGAGACGTCTTAAAGACTATCCGAATTTAAGTGCCCACCGAGAGCTTTTTGTTCGTAGCCGGCGGGGGCAATAAAAGAATAGTGTCACTGAGCAGATTGCCTCTCATTCAGCACTCGACAATTAAATAAGTGCTCTTGAATGACGTTCGTTAAGAACAACCCGTCATAATAGTATGATTAATGCGAGCGCCGCTTTCTATCTATCAGTTGTCAGCTACTGATGATTAAGGATTGGTATTTAAACTACATATACCGCAGCTTTACCGAGATTGGTATGCGAGTGAATGTTTTATTTGTATTGTAACTGCGATTAACTAGATCTGAAGTGTTTGCTGCATATTGATGCACACTATCGCATGTTTACAAAACAGTTCTTTAATAAGTATTGTTGTAATATATTTTCATATGATAATAATTTTATCGCTGCCAGTAAGCCTGAACACAAGTTCACATAAAGCGTAATAATTGAAGGACATTAATCATCGAGAGATGAGTTTCAAACGTCTAAACTCCCCCTCATTTACATTTAATAAAATTAAATGATCCATTTATAGAAATTAATTAACGAGGTGGCCACTGAACCGTCTGCTAACAACCGCAGCCCTCACCGCAAGCGGCTGATACTTACAGTGATAACAATGATGACGCGCTCGCTATAATAACTCCCTTCGAATTAATAAAAAGCTCACTAGATGACAATAGCCGCCTGCTTCGGAACTAATCGAATGCTCGAGGACGATATTAAATTAAATTCTACAACTGGGGACTGCCATTTTTACAATTGTACGGTTCGCATTGTGTTCGCAGCTCCTGCTTTAGGGATATAATTTTATTTATTATTTTTTTGTGTCGCGGTTTTTATGGTAGCTTCGTTCGACTATGTGATTTGTAATTAATTGTGAAGTTTTAATTGTACTCATTTGTGATGCTAGGCTAATTATGTGGTTAGTAGGTTTGTGTAATATACCCCATAATGAGTATTTAGAATTTTAGATCGACGTATTCTTTATTGTTCTTCTACAAAACATTTTCACTGACAATAGTATAAAATAAAATCCTGATACAAATAATTATTTTAGTCCCATGAGATAATAAATTTGGACCGAAAGTGTTTTGGTACATTTTATCTTAATGACTAGCCATCACAATTGAAATACTTAGGTACTTACAACGTTGACACACGCGTTTAAACCTTTTGTTTGAAAATTTCTAGTTGGTATAATAGTAGATATGTACTTAACACTGGGTATCATGTAACTTAAACGGATTCTGCACTTCAACGGCAAGAGATAGTTAGTATGTAAATAACATTTAGCAAAAGCTATCATTATATTGTCTTGAAGAATATCTGTTGATGCATATCATGTACCATTACTATATGATTAGAAATGTTATGGTGGTATAGACCAGAGCATTTTCGCGAGCATTTCATTGTAATGTAAGGTTTTTCGAACGACACAATACAGGCAAAGTGATAAGTTCTTTATTCAAAAGTGACGAATACTCGATGTTTTGTTACAATAATAATATAATAATAATAATAATAAATATCCCTGGACATTATTCCACACAGCGCCATCTAGCCCCAAAGTAAGCTAATTAAAGCTTGTGTTATGGGATACTAGACAACGGATAAACATACTTAAATACATTTTCTTTTGTAAATACATACTTATTATACATAGGAGACACCCAGACCAGTACAAACAGACATGTTCATGCACACAAATGTTTGTACTGTGCGGGGATCGAACCCGCGACCTCTGGTGTAGTAGCCAACTTCTTAACCATTACACCAAGTCGGTCGTCGTGCAAGTAAGTGCTCTAATCTATCAGTACCCTTAGGTAAGCTGCAACCTACATTATCAATTATTTGAAGACGGCTAACTCGTATGAGGATTCTTCACTCAACGGTAAAAGATATACCGAAACTTTTAATTCCATCTTGAAAAAATCTAATGATTCCTATGAATTGATCTTACGATCATAACTGCTGCTAAAGAGAGATCGGATACAGCAAAGTAAAGCTATTTAAAAAATCAGCGTCATCCCAGTAGCAATATCGGGTAATTTATACGCGTTCACCCTTTCTCGGCGGCAAATAAATCAAATTAGAGCACTCGACCACGCTCCGGCGAGCACACGAGTGCCCAAGACGTTTTGTCAAATTTATTATTTTATTTATATTTTTTATTACCCCGCTTTATTACTCGTTTCATTGCGGCGTCTTCATTGTGCGCTCGAGTGGCCTGTGACAAATTTGATGACGATTGGGGTCACA
This sequence comes from Udea olivalis, assembly GCA_947369235.1. Lineage (NCBI taxonomy): Eukaryota > Metazoa > Arthropoda > Insecta > Lepidoptera > Crambidae > Udea > Udea olivalis. The sequence continues at coordinate 7,741,683 of OX376342.1, forward strand.
AGTAGGGTTAGTGATCTATGGCCAGGGGAACGTAAATGATAGTTTACAGAATTTTAGAGACGATTTAAGTTTGTAATGTAGCATAAATCGTTTTTGCGATTTCTTGTGGGATTCAACACAGATAAGTTCCGAACGTTAATGGAGTGGAAACTCTTTGTGAGGTTTTTTGAAATAGGTACAGATTTTTTGCCGGCTAATACGTTCATGCCGGTGATTCATAATTTTTGATTACGTGATTTGTAGCTAGTTTATTATGCATTAGTTGTAACGGTTTCGCGGAACTGCAAGAAATTAATAATGGACGTCCATAAAGCGGTAACTGCGGGAAGTAACTAATAAATCTAGATGCATTAATATGTTATAGAACAGACAGTTGTAGATAACATTTTAGAGAACTGAAGATTCTTACTGTTCCATGTCTCTACATATACGAAACAGCAATGTTTGTTAAGAAAAATCCTCTTCTCTTTGACACCATCTCCACTGGGCAAACAAAGGTGAGCAGACGTCATGGAAATATGTTAAGAGCGCCAGTTACTAAAACCGCATTGAAAGGAAATAGTTTTTACGGTATGGCTCCAAAAGTTTTCAATAAGCTCCCCAAAAACTTGAAAGAGGCTAATCTTACGATATTTCGCAAGGAGTTGCAATCACTATTATTAATCAAATCGTATTATAATATAACTGATTTTTTCTTGGACAAATTGTGAACTTCTTGCAATTTTCATGACATTATTTATATCCCCTGTAATTACTAGAATTTAACGTTTAATAATTTGATTGTTTTTAATTCATTGCGTAACTGATATTTTGTTGAATAATTTTTGTCTTATTATTTGTATGCCAGATTAATGGCCGAACATAGTGACACTTCACACATAACTGTAACACCGAATATATTGTACCTACCTATGTTTAAAAATGTTATTGTAAGGAAACAAACTGTGTCTTCACTGTTTTTAATTTGAATATACAGATATATTCATAGGTATTTATAAAACCGACAACAAGACAGGTTCATAGCTCCAAAACAATTGCGTTGATTTATTATATTTGTTTTTTCAGCTGTTGTGTTTTGGGGGATATTAGGTCAACTTGCGTTCTTTATATTTTGAATTTCAAATATTATTACTTATCAAACCTAATGAATGAGTCAGTTTAAAAACCCGCTTCTTTTAATGATGTTGATTAGAACAATAACATAAAAATTAATAATTTTAACTTAAAATCCTTTATTTGTACACAGAACGAAATGGAAGCGCCAGACGGCAGTCGGCTTAGAACTGCTAGCCGAAGCCGGGAACTACGCTGCGTTCCAGCGGCTATACGGCGGATACTGGGCCGGGGTACCGGCGTACCCCGCGCAGCCGGCGCCGGCGGCGGCCGACCTGTACTACAGGCAGGCGGCGGCCACCGCGGCGGCTGCGGCCTCTGCCTCCGCCAACACGCTGCAGAAACCGCTGCCATACCGGTAAGATGTTACAAACTGTAGTTTTAGTAGCATTTATATTTACAAGAAAGCCTTTAATTCGGGTTTAGAGCCTTCTGCTTATCCACGGACTGGTGAAGCTGTTAAAGCTATCAGCGGCAAATCTACTACTCCAAGGTACGCCAAATTGTCAGAAGTCAGAACACGCGATGTTACATATAGTTTAAACTTCAAAGTTATTGTTAATTTTTTATCTGCTGTAGAATGGTCACACGTTTTGCATTGTCAGTGATCGAATTTCGTAATTTCGTGAGTCGAATCACCTACTTTTTTAAAAATAACATGGTAGCCTAAATGAAGTATTATATTCAACTCATCGTCTTTGTCTCTGAGGTCACCTCTGTGAGTTGACTCGATCGTCTATTGTACACTATACTCCATTCATTACAGCATTAGACAGAAGTAAAAAAGTTTCTTTTTAGGGTACACCTTGTGGTAAAAGTACAATAAACATTATTACTTTTAAGATTTATGCTAAAATTATTAAAATCCACATAAATTGAAGCTGTCACACTTAATTGTTCTCATTTAAAAAGTAAAGTAACTTCAGAATTTATGAAGCTCTTGGTTTAATAAATTATTTTAGCAAACTATATTGTCGATGTAAGCAACCTAAAATAGCAGGGGTTTTTATCCGAACACGTTTTTACTGTCACTATAACTCTACGAAATCTAAAATGTTACTTATTCCCCTTATACGTTGTGGCAGAAGGGGTTTTCAATATTGCCAGGTTGCCAAGCACTATCAGCCCCCTTACTCCCGTTCGTCGAACACGGTAGTAACGTGAATTTTCGATAGTCAAATAAACATACTTAGCGTTCGAAATTATTGTCGATTTTTTGGTACCTATTCTAATATACATAATTTTTATTGTACAAAATACATGAAACCTATTAATATCCATATTCGTTTTGTGTCCTTGTTACCCTTCCAAAGTTTCACGAAACGTCGTAAATTTCAAATGCAACGTCAAATGCGAATTTTCAATCCATTTTAGCATGCTTCTTATTTCTAGTGTTATAATTGAATGAAGTTGAAGAAGCATTATCCGTTCCTTTTTTGGTTTGATTTAAGCATCTTTCGTTTTTGCGCTCCTCTTTTATTTTCTCACATTTTTTTTTGTTTACTCAGTATTATTTTATTGTTTTGTAATAGTGGATCTAGTTGGGTAGTCTGGTTATATCCAGACTTTTTGCTAATTCCAACCCAATGTTACTATTTAAATGCCTGTTGAAGGTGCAGGTAATAATAATACCTACTTGCACTTGTTACAATTATCACCCAAGACTAATATACAAACTAAAAATCGTGATCACAGTATACATGAGAATACAAAAAAAGGACGACTACTTACTATCTAAGAGGGGTTTTCTTCTGTCTTCTCTTCTCGGTCTGTTTTATGCGACGCCATTGTGCTATGTATTCTACACACGGTAAACATTCTCTCAAAATTCGTATGGCATAGAAGTAACAGTATTCCTATCAGAAATTTAGTTCATTTGCTCACATATTTTATTGCAAAAAACACGTCTTACCCCCGTATCCACGAACGCAAACCGAAAGTTGAGCAAACCTGCTGCCCTGTCACATGTCAATAGAAATGAAAGTGACAGCTATTTAAATAAGGACTGCTCAGCTTTGATTGACGTTTCTGGATTCGTGCGTGAGACTGCATTTGCGAACATCTGTACCTTATAATAATAAATAAGTAAACAGTTTAATAAATAATATGTAATAATATCTGATATGCGTAGGGTTTTGTATCACTTTTAAATCGGTCATCAAAAACAAGCACTTTAAAACTGATCAATTTCAACAGATAGGCCTGAACACAAGTACACACATCAAAAGTGTCTAGGGATCAACATATATTTTTGCAATAACTTTTCTCCTGATTGATATTAATTAAAATTTTCTTTAAGGATTCATCAAATAAAGTGTTTTCGTTTGTCTACAGTAACGATAAACCAAGTCACCTTTGCATTAATAAAGAAATTTGCCATTTTCCTAATAAAGGGATTTTTGACATTTGAACCACTAACATTAAAGTTCAAAAAAAAGACAAATAACAGTTTTCTTTAAAATTTTATTGGGTAACTTAAACAATTAATAATCCGTGTTTCTACCGCGAACACTAACAACACAAGAACATCGGTTTGGCATACTCAAAATGAGTTCATCCAAATCACGCTGTGGAATGGCCGCCCATGTTCGTTGCAACAACAAAAAAAGGTCTTCTTGCGACTGGATACCCTCCATATTCGGCAGAGCTCTTCTCTGTAGCATATCCCATGCATGCTCAATCGGGTTCAAGTCTGGCGACTGAGCAGGCCAGGGCAGGACATTGATGTTAGCTCCGATGAGAGTCTGTCTTACAACTCTTGCGGTGTGCGGTCGTGCATTATCATGCATTAACTGAAATAAGGGACCGATTTGCACTTGTAGAGGAACGATGACGTCTGATACAATCGTCTCAGCATAAATTTGAGCGTTGAGGTTGCCTCTGATCCAAATCAACTCAGTTCTTCCGCCGATCCAAATACCCGCCCATACCATGATGGTTCCACCACTATAAGGATGGACTTCCTGGCAGGATTTTAATCGCTGTTGGCGTCCAGGGGTTCTCCAGTGTCGTATACGTCTTGTATCCGGTCTCATACCAAAACGAGACTCATCATAAAAGCACACGAAACGCCATTGTTCTTCTGCCCAATTTCTGTGTTCAAGAGCCCATTGATATCGAATCCTACGATTGTGCATTGCTATAGGTGGTACCCTTAGCGGTCTTCGGGAATGAAGGTTCACTTCATGCAAGCGGTTTCTGACTGTTTAGTCGCTAATTAAGTTCCCTGAAGAGTGATGAAGCTATCATCACTCTCTCACGGCTAACATCATGGCGGTTATTGTTGGAGCTCTTCGAGTTGTGATTTGAATGTATCGGTCTTGTCTCCGTGTGGTGCAGCGATACCGTCCTCAATGGCGCTCAGCCACGGTACCAGTGCTTCGGTAACGTGTCCAAAGTCGACTGATAACACTCTGACTTGTATTCAGAGCTAAAGCCACAGTACGTTGCCGGGAACCAGCTTCTATCATTCCCACGGCTCTGAGCATTTCTTCCCTGCTTAAATGACGTCACCGCTCCATATTAAGTTGGTTTTAATCAGTAGTAGGGAAACAGTAGCACTAATAATGTCTTCAATGCGTTGTATGTTTTTATAGGGAAAATATTGACAGCTGATTTTCATCTTTTACTCGAATTTGATTGACAGTTCCTGTTTCAAATTATGAAATGCACCAAAAACGATCCATAATAATTTATAAAATCATAAATTTATTACAAAGCCACATCTCAATCTCAAGAAATCCACATAAAAATGCTTGATCCCTAGACACTTTTGATGTGTGTAGCTTCGCGATTAATCATATTAAAGTACGTCAATTAATATTACATTTTATAAACTTAGCAAGAACTGCAATTTCAGTTAATTATGAATTTTTAGTAGGTTCTTAATTACCTGACTTGATTAAAAACTAGATAACATATACCGCTTACAAGCAAACATCAAGTTTTGTTCATAAAACAAAAAACGTGGTTTTTGTCGTAGTAAGTCGATGTAGTTATAGTCTGAGCTGCAAAGCCCCGGGGGCCAGCTCGCCTTGACGCTGAATACGTAAACGCGCTACACGCTCGTGGAAAATCGCTAAGTGGATCTACTTAGGTGGCTAATAGAGGGAAAACTATTCCTTCGTCGAATCTCTGCAATTTTAACGAACGCCTAACAATCGTAAATTTTATGCTTTTTTCTAGTCGATCTCAATTTCCTTTAAACTATGTCTGACGATTAGGCTCTTGCTTCCTAGTATTTAACTAAGGTCAACTTTCACATCAAAAGAAGAAGAAAACGGAAATTAAAAGTAAATGAAAATTTTAACTTTCTTTAATATGTAGAACACCAAAAATGTTACGCATCATTTACACCATAATTGTTTTGTTATCAGGTTATATCCTGGAACACCTCTTGGCGGAGTTCCACCTTTAGGCCTGGGTCTGCCGGGTCCATCGGCGCACATGGGGTCACTTGGAGCCCCCGGCTTGGGCGCCCTGGGGTACTACGCGCAAGTCCGCCGCACGCCCTCACCAGACGTGGACCCCGGCAGCCCGGCGCCCCCTCCTCGCTCTCCCAGAGAACCTTCCGTAGAAAGACGCTCCGATGACGAGGACGACGATGAAACCATTCACGTCTAACTCCAGTGATCTTGTGATAAAAAAAATAATTAACATCGTGAACAAAAGTGACGTACAAATTACTCTGTGACCAAGTGCTCTACAAGATAAACCAATGATAACGTTGAGATGCTAATGCTATGATGTGCGCTAATTGAAAAGACTTTCTTTTAATTAATGACATCTTTTAAGATGTGCTGTTACGCCAAGGTCCCAAACGGAATTCATTTGAAGTGCACCAGAGTAACAGACGTTGACTAACTTTTCCTATTTGGCAATGTTGTTCGCGAGTGCGACAGCGCTTGTCCAAAATATGTGATATTATAAGCCCAGATTCGATGTAAGAACTAATGTATAAATTGATGTTGTGTATAATTATTAATAACTAGACTACACTCGCTTTATAAGTCAATAGGATTAGTAGGCTGGAACTAAATGCATTCCATATTGACACGAACTTTTCAATAAAGTTTATTTTGTTCATAAACGTACCGAATTATCTGTTTTAAAAAGAAGCATAATGAAAGTCTGGTTTAGTTTAGTTTTGTATATTTCAGAACAGTATTAAAGTATTCATTGTAATAAAAATTATTATATCTAGGCTGCTATCTTCTGATTAAGAGCAATCTTTTTCTTTGATGAGTCTTGTTTTAACAATCTAGCATCGATATAAAATCGATACCAGTCTAGCAAAAGGTTAGAGCAGTGTAATTAAAGATGACTTTTTACTACCAACGCTCCGCTATGGGAATTAATTCAATGTCCTTTTTACCGATTAATAATGTAAACTAGGGTAATGAAATTAAACTTTACCTGGCAGAAATTATGCATCTCATATCTCACTAAAAACGTCTGCTCATAAACTTCATTAACAGACAACTAATCATTCATTGAATTAACGAAAAGATGATGCTGGTCCGAATGTTGGTATTTATGGTGGTTAAATGATTTTGCAAATAAATGAAAAGCATCGCTAATGAAAGACTTCAATAATCCATTTTTGACAAGCAAACTGCATAAAATCGCATTAATATTTGGTTTTGAAGTACTCGTATCTTTGTTAAATATCTTTTATCCAACAAATGTCTATACCTATTCCTTTATCTGGAGGTTCGAATTGTAAGTTGTATTATAAATTATTAACCATCATCTTGACATACGCCTTTGAGGCTTAAAATCTAAAGATTCGATACGACCACGAAAATTGTCACGCGAGATGTGAAAAGCTTTTTGTATGTTTTGAATATAGTTTGGTACGCTCTTTCATGACAACCATATTCACTGGCACGGAGCCGAGAGGAGTGGATCGGAGATGTGCATTGGTACATTAATTTGTGATTCCTAGTTTTAAAATTCCTACATTGGAAACGCGAAACGCAGTAAGTACGGTAGCGGAGCGGAGAACGCAGCCCGCAACTCCACTCCGCATAACCCGCAGCACCGCTAGGCATTTCTTCCTCCGCTCCGTGTCAATGGACTATATATTACTACCAGTGATGAAAAAGCCGTAAAATATACGGCAGTACATTGTGCAAAGAAAATGTATATTATTATATAATTAAAAATAATTAGTATCTATTCATAACCTGTAGTTATTATATTACTAGTATTAAATACACAACTTGAAGTATTAAATGTATGTATAGTACCTACCTAAATGCTATATTAGTTACAATAGCGAATATGTACTTAAGCAATCAAAATGTGGCATTTTATGTCAAATAGATTTTGTGGTGTTTTTTAATTAAAATGTTGTCAATTATTTTTAATTTTATTTTACTATTGACTCCATCCTATGTTTTAGGTAAATGATGCCTGGAGATCTGATCCATAGAGCCGCCCTTATTTTTTTTATCAATAACCTTTATAGGTAGGTCATAAAAAGTGCAGCCCTAGGAATACCCTGAGACTCGGTTGGAATAATGCATACCACAGAAATTAATATCTTGTTACGTTTCTTGTTAGTTGAAGATGCTTTTGTGGTTATGTGATAAATTCATCGATATCCGTGAAGTCCAACTGTGGATATCAAATTTTTAACAAAACTGTGTGTTTTGAGAGCAGGATTAATAAATGCAGAAAGACCACTTGTCTTCGGTGTTCGGGTTACATACCTTGCAAATAACAATCTTAAACACGCGTATCTACTTACAACTGATATTATCATTTGTATTCATTACTAATACAATGTTATAATATATGAAAAAGCCCAAGCTCACTAAATCATGGTAACATTGATTCTCCTACCCGTTATCTGGATTCTAAAGCGAGCAATCGTTTGAAAACGATCTTAATCGCCCAGGGAATAGCTTCGCAAGTGCATTACTGTAACTGAATAGAAATGCAACAAAAAGTGCATTTAATCGGAGCATTTAAACAGTTGTAACGAATACCTAACAGTGGTAGCATGCCGGCGAGGCCTAACTCCGCTTTGTCACGCCATGCTAGGTGTCGGGCGAGCTTAATAGGGCCGTGTTAAATTGTGTGTGCCATCTCCATTCGAAGTAGACAGGATGTAGCGTGGAGCCGACTACACCTTTTTCATGTCACTCTGTTCAACTGTTCAGAAAAGTATAGTAGTTATTGGAAACGGGGGTAGGTTTCGTCTGAGAACTAAGACTTTGAGCCCCTCAAGCGCCCCGCTTAACACGCCTTTTGCACGCTAAACGGTCTCTAAATAGGTCTTTGGTTACCTACTAATGTGATTGTACTTGTAATTGCACCACTTAATGAACTGAAGTAAAGCTATGAATTATCATAGCATTGGCAAAGACAAAGAGTGTCTATCAGTTTACCTATCCTAGTAGTTTATTTTGGTAGGTCAGCCTATTATAACACCTATGAGAACAAACATTGGTTGGTGTTTAATATCTTGATACTTAGGTATGAATTTTAAAATATTATGATTGTAGTATGAGCTCACATCGATTCGCAGTCAGTTTTTCTCCTTTCTTTAGTAAACATAGCGACTTGTAAAGCTTTTTATTTGGCCGAGAAGCCATTGTTGGCTCCCACAGTTTGTAACTAATTTGACGGTTAGCCGTTTATAAATGCACAAATTCGTTGAATCTTGCAACCACGAATAAACTGGGACGAGATAACCACATTTACAAAATAGCCATCAAAGATTTAACCTTTAGAAGTCGCAAAAGTTCAGAAATGGCACGCGTCATTAGGCCCACGAAGAAGCACGTCACGGTATTCACGCATTGCGTTTAAGCGACTTGTCCGCGCTCGCGTTTACACAATCGCTGCTCACGAAATCTTCGCGGGGCTTTTCTTTCGATTTCCTTCGTAACATTTTTAGCGGGCATAAAACCTATTTAAAAAGCAATCAGTCAGCGGCCGCTGATTGCCCGCCGAGCACGCCACCGGCCGTGTTCACAAAACGGAGCAATTAACAATAACCCCCACCCTCCCCTTGCTGACGCCAGCATACGATGCCCGTACCTGATCTAATCGCAAAACGACCGTTTTCTAGAATCGCCTCCACGACTATTGCGTGCTCCAGCCAGGGGTAACGATATCTGCCAGCTTTTAAATGAATAGAATATTAAATAAACAAAATTAGGTAGGCTAGGAACTTAATGAAAAGTTAACAACGACCCTTAAGATTTACCCCCTGTTCAATAGTAATTATATCTAAGTAACCAAAACTCACGAAATTACTTCATAACATTACTGTCAGCAAATCAATAGAACAGTGATACTTAAGTACGAAAAAAAAACAAGTTTTGCATATTGATCGAAGTCGTAAGTACAGTAGAGATTAAGTGGTAAGTAATTGCTAGATCTTTCCACTCGCTGTGCTTTTTTCACTGTCATTCAGAAGTTCTGAGATTTTTGGCAGAGGTATTCTTGATCCGAGTCGTTCTAAAAACGTCTCGAACTTGTCCAAGGCTTTCATACGGCGGAAAAGTGAATAGCTACCTACATATACCATTTTTTTAAACTAATATTCAAATGATGTAAGCCTTATATACTAATGTGGAAATATACTTGATTATGAACAGTGAACAATCTGCAATGCACTTAACATCAGGAAACATTACAAAGTTTTAAGTTAGCATTATACTCGTACATGCATAAATAGGATAGGCTTCGAAAATATTGAGACACAGTGATTCAATAAAGGCATAATTAAATGCTGATTTATGGTAAGTAATTACAATCAAATATCCATATTTACGAAGTACAAGTTATTAAATATTCTATTACTGTATTAGCAATATCCAATGGATAGGAAATTAGCTTGCGAATGGGCGTCGAGAGCACTCAACGTTGCCGCTGTTGACCCAATGAAACCAATCGTTGATTGATTGTTACTTTACACGAAAAATCGCTGACAATGTACAGTTAGACTGGAAAAATATTAAAATTTGACTTTGTGTAAAGTGTAAAGAGCTAACAACGTGAATGTTAAGGCAAGACTTCTTTTCATATAAAGTAGGTTTGCGTTTGGCCTCAGTCAAGCTTTGTTGGTAAGCAATGACGAGGACGATGGTGGTACACGGTTGAATATACCAAGGTTGTAAGTATCTGAAAACAGACGCGGCGAGAGCGTTCTAATCTCCAGCGGTTCGGGCCAAAAAAGACGCAGCAAGCCGTTGAGTGCGGATTGCGGCAGCAGAGGGTGATATCAGGATGTGTAGTTCCTGCGCACACTCTCCTCACCTTATATAAAATACCGAACTCTGGAGTTTTGGTTCCAACAAGCGTATCGTCGCCTATAAGTCTTCTGGACTTCGGTCCACTGAATCTAATGCGTCCATTTGGTATTTGGCAGAGCCACCCCATAGGTGCCAACAGTACACATGAGCGAGTATACACGAGCGAACCTGCATGTATCTAGTACATGAGGAGCAGCTGTTCCAGCGTGAAGTATCACTGAACCTAAAAGAGGATGCCAAGTTTTTTGGCAGTTGTTTTTGCTTGGGACTACCGAAGTTGAAGTTAGATGAGAGATCCATACCTAGGAGCTCGAGGTGGGCTATACTTAAGTACTTCTTTTGTTATAATATTTTATTTAACGCCATGAGGTTCTATCTAACAAAAGTGTCACAATCACCCAGGATGTTGCACATATTGATTTTATCAATGTTAAGTCATTTAAGGATGAGAATGCAAAAACGGCTTTAGTAATAAAACCTATTTTGATAAATGGAGAATGGCCTGGCTTTTGACTGAACCAAGACCAAGCTAGATGGACCAAGAGAGATGGCTACGTAAGACTGCTGGCAGATAGTGGATGCAGAAAGTTGAGCATGGGGCGCGTTAGCGCGTATTGTGGGAGCCTACGCCATTGGACTGGTTTCATGATCCTTAGCGTCCTCAACGGGCCGGTAGAACCTTAATACAAAAAGTGGAAAAGTAAAATAATAATGGAAAATATCACATTGGCAGACAGTAGAATGAATATTATTTTTCATAAATGACTGTACCAAATGACGAAAGCATGCTGGTAAAAAGTTAAATGCAAGTTAACACGCCAGTTAGATAGGTACAGCCGGCCACAGGTCAAGCGTTAAACTTTGACAGTTGATATCACCATAAACTAATGCAATAAAGGTCATTTTCCAACGCGCACTGTGTACCGTCTGTACCAAAACAGTATGAATATTTATGCAGTCTAAACGTTCTATAATCACGACTGGCACGAATGATTTTTTGTCGCTTGCTTACTCAAATGAACATTTCTAAGTAACGCTTTTTCCATAATTTGAAATAAAATACTTCACAACAAGAAATGCACCGACAAACGAAAAAAATGTAATCACTTACACATAAATGACGATGCCTTAAAGCTGAAATTGAGTTATCGTACCGAAAATGATAAATAAATAAATCATGATTTTCTTTTCATATACCACACAGCTAATTGAAGCTCTAATAGTGATTCCAAAGTTAAACGAGCGATATGGCTACTTCAGGAATTTGTGCATAAATAATTCATGTATAATTATCATCAATAATTCATTCCATTATGTAGCTTTATTGGCCATAAGCAAAACTGAAGTTAAATCTTTACATAATTGTGCACGTATTTAGCTATGAATTTTGATGATGGTACTCGTAAGTTATTAAAATAATCTACGCCCAGTTTTCAGGAAATAACCAACAGTTTTATCATTAGTTCTCTTGTTCTTATAAATCGTGCCCACACGTGTTTAGGTAAGTTGTATTAATTAGGCTTTTTAATATTATTGAAGAGAAGTTTTAAAGTAAAACATTTTGGTAGAATAAACTTACCGACTTTCAACAAAGTGCAACTTGATTAATAATCGCATTAAATTAGTTGCGTTAAGCATAAATCGGCAATAAACTTTAAATATTACAAGAAGTGCATTCTTTTAATCAATATGCAGTGCGCTCAAAAAACTATGACATGGTCAGTTTATTTTATACGACTTCCTCGGCGCAATTGTATTGCTAAAAGATTGTTTAACGGCCTGAATTACGGCCTATGTTTCCTCATTTTCGCATATTTAACATTTTATTAACCGTTCACCTATTAACATTTCCTAGTACTAATATTTCCTGTGTTAAGCTAGCGGGTCATTTAACTTGCGAGCGCAATGCTTTCTTAATGATGTGATTTATAGCAAATTCAGTTGATTTTGTTTGAGCTAGGCGATCCCAACTGCGTCATCATGAAAGTGTATCTACATGCTTGCGTATGTATGTGTCGTTTACAAACAGTTTACGCAAACGATAACGTAAATTTTAAGTGGCAACTCATGGTAGACGTAAGTAGTGTTCTGTGTGACGAGTGATATCGAATGCGCTATTTCGATGATAACTATATTTATATAAATATATATGCGCCAGACAACACACCTCTTGTAATGATCTCGAAGTAGGGATTAATATCCCTGTGTTACGAGGGTGTACCTCGTAACAAGGCGTCTCCCAGCACTACGATTGTGTAAATGTGATTTGTAAGTGTTACTTGCTTGTGTCATCTATAGGGTTAAACGGTCAACCAGTCGGGCATGGATTTTCCTGAGGCAATCTTAGCTAAACCAATCTTAATTATAAATGTCTGTGGCTTACTCTCAGGAAATACACGTTCGGTGAAATGTCTCTACCTCTGACTTCACCATTTGGGTTCTGTCGTAGGGCCCATGGTGTTATATAGTTTTTTAATCACAATGTATCACAGCATTCAGCTCATTGTACGGCGTTTACCGAGTGTTTACCGCTAAATCAATGGGCAGCGAGCGCCGCCGCCACGTAGATCCGTATCGCTTCCGTCGCGCTGACGTCGTTCGTAATTACTCGTTACAAGCGCTTTTGGCTTTTTGTCAACCACGACGCCGTGATAAAAGCCAGTTAAAATATCTAACTGTGAACCTTGCTGCTTCGACTTAAACATCCAGGTAAAAACTACCGCCGGAGATCAAGGTCTACATTGTAACTAAGTAATTTAGCTTGTTAAACTTAAAGAACTCAATTTAAGAATATTACTTTTTAAACTTCGTTCCCATTGTAACATTTTATTTTTACGCTCTCCTTGTGTCTTGGAAACTAGAAACGGTGAAGATTCAATTTGGTATCTGTTTGATTGACAACCCTAATATTGTGAAGTAGCATGATATGATCTAAATTATAACCATAACGTGAAAGATCCCATTCAGCCAAAAAGACGTTCAAAAGTATAATCTATACGAAAACGATTACAAACTTTATAATAATTTAGACGATTATAAAAAACAGATGAGAAATTGTTTAGTGTTTCAATTAAACTTCTCTCCCAACCATGTGTGACGAATGGCTTGCATGACGCCGAACCGTACGTCTTCACTGACCGTTCCGAATAGTCATCACAGCCATAAAGTTATAATTGATAACAAGTTTGTTTACGTGCTTACTGGCAAGTTGCATGTCAGAATGTTAGGGCAGGCAGTTGACAGACTTTTGAAGAAGAAACAGGGGATCACAACTTTTACAGGTTCCAAATGGCTCTTTCTCGTCTCGCATCATATTTAATTCTTGAAGAAAAAGATCAAAAATCTTATTTTACGGAATTTGAAAATAAGTAAAACCTGCTGAAATAAATAAAAAAATGTGGCCTTTTTCGATAAAAACCTTTGACTTTGTGCTTTTTTAAGCACTACACATTTTTTTTTCACTATTTTTTACTAACTTCAACTGTGTCTTCTTCTAAGATCAATCCTAACACCTTGCATCAGATTAAAAACGACTCTACTTTCAATAACAACGTGATAAACACAGGAGTGTTTTAAAGTAAGCATTTCCTAACAAAGGCATTTATCTGTCCCACAAATTCTGCAACAACACATAGGGTGAAGAAGTGGCGGCTGTCCCAGAATATATTAAAATATCGGATTTTTACTATATTTATAGGGCTTCTAACCTTACACTCCAAAATGATGAATAAAATCATTAAAAAAATAAATGTGGCGCAAGGAAAGAATCTTTTTCCTTCCCAATTGTGATAACGTGGTGTAAAGAAGTTTTTAATAGAAATCTCTCAAGCAGAGTCGTGTAAAAAGTCTTTAATTAATAAATTGAAGTCTGCGTCATACTATCCAATAATTACTTTTTATGCAAAACTATAATGTACTCATAAATCATGCTCTATAAATCTTATTACTAATATTTGCATTAGTAATTGCCAAGTGATTTGTGAATCAGTCTCACGCGGATTATTTATAGGATTAAAATTATCGAGTTACATGCTTTTAATCAAAACAGAGAAGTGAAAGCACCTGTACTCTTCCACCGCGTAGGGGAATTTAAAATATTAACGTGTATAACGTATTTGCATATTAATAAGGCTGGGAACGTAAACTCAGCTAATGGACGCAATTAAAATTGTTCAAATTGTTCATATGGTGTGCATTTAATGCATTACTGCTTAAAGTAGCATTCTAATTTTTGCTCGCACATAAATTACTTTAAGGGAAATGGTCCGCAGATGATAAATGACCACTACTATTTTATGTTTTATTATAACAATGTTATCTGTTAGCTCCACTTATATTTTGTGTTCTGTCTCTTTTACTACAAAGGCGTTTGGGAAACACCAATTCCTTTAAATAGACATCTATTAACACATATATTTCCTTAAAATGTAAAGGTAAAAACAGATTAACCAGTGAGATCTCAGGGCAAACCCTGGCCAGAGACCAGAACCAAAATCAAAACCTAAGTATAAACTAGTCAACGGCGGTGGACTACTATCTACCTGACACATTGGGTCCACACTCGGCATACCAAAACCATCTAAGTTGTGTTCACCGTTCCACCACCTCCTTCGAAACATTGAGTGAGGTTCTTTTTATTCATTATTATAAAGTTTAATATTTGATTCATTAACTATTAACATCACTAACTATATTAAATGGCAGCTGTTTTTCATATTAGTTTGTGTCAGTGACTGATGGGCACTCGAGACGGGCACCTGCTCAAGATCAAATGTACGAATATTTCGGCTCAATCACCTGTTATTCCAGTTTTTGGATTTCGAGGTTTACAAAATAACACACAAATATTTTTAGTGAAGAGTTTTCATTGCTGTAAACATGATTTACATAATTTTAGTGAATATTTTTGTAACAGAAGTCGCCCAACAGAGATTTAGGAAAACAATTATATGCCTTGCCTCAAAATGTTTTATATTTTTTACATAATATATAATTAAATTGTGACTCTATCATATGCATTATGTAAACGAAGACCCTCGAATTGATATACCACAAAAACTTTTTTATTTTTTAGGTTTGACTGACTTGTGTTGGCGAAATGGTAGCGATGATACAATCATAACAGTCAATCATGATTCGTCATTCGCAGGCGTAAGACGTTCACAGCTGAACTTAGACCTCCTACATTATGACATCATCATAATTCTGGTAAATAATCGATCTAATTACCGCCTGGGTGTATATTAAAAAAGGCGTTTTGAATAAAATGATATTTTGACAATGTAATTAATAAGTATTTAACGTCCATGCACAAAGCAACAGTCGCTACTGTTACAATATTTTCAGTTGCATGGCTTCAGACTAATTTCGATGCACTCAGCGCTCAGAGTAATTACTTAGTTTATTGCTTAGTGTATTTGATTGCACGGCATGCTTACGTCCACGTTTAAATACTTGGCCAACGACGCGTCGCCATTAAGACACGTAATTGAGCAGACAATGCGATTTGAATAGCAAAGCGGAGCAATTTTTATTTTACACGATCGCGATTGTATCTCTGGACGGGCGCATGCTAAGACCCAACAAGTAGTTATTCTTCATTTTTTGGAACAAATATTTTGCATTTGCTCTGTGTCTGGATGTTGATGATTGGCCTGTTGGCGCAATGGCAGCGATCCTGCCTTTAGCGCCGAAGGTCGTGGGTTCGATCCCCACCCATGACAAATATTTGTGGGACGAACATTTGTATTTGTTGTGTGTCTGGGTGTTAATCATTATTTTAATACTAACACTATATGAGTCATTGTTGTAACTCGAAATAAATTTTTTGATTTGATTTGATTTGATTATCTATTTATGTATGTATTAAGAAATATTTAAGTATCTTTATCAGTCTCTGACGCCCATATTACAAGCTCTGCTTAGTTTGGGGTCAGATGATCTTGGTGTGAATTGTCCCAGATATTTATTTATTTATTTATTTTTATTTATTAAACCATTTTATATTTCAAGAATGATATTGTTAGTGTGTCAGTCTTACAGTACTTGTACAAGCTCGGCTTAGTTTGGGATTAGATAATCTTGGTGTAAGATGTTACACATATGAACTTCTTGTAAGAATGATTTTCACAAGTTTTTATATGTTTTTGTTATGTGAATTTAAGGAAATTCAGTACAATTATTTTACATGTTTACCGTACTTATCACGTAAAGCTTGACAGGTTAGAGGTTCAGAAAATGTAACACTAGACAATCTTTAACTATTTATGTATCATATTTGATACATGATAAACATATAAACTATGGGTCTAGTCAGAGTTAAAATAAATGACATCTGACGTGTTAAAACACCGTTTTTTATATAATCGCTGGATACAGTGTTTTGCCAGTTAACCGTATCTCGTAATTAACCGTACCGTTTAGTCGCCGTAAGCGGTTCCACAGCACCTCAGTTCTTGCATATAATCTAAATAGCAATGAATTACTCGCTACAAACTGCTTAATATAATATAATTAATTATTGCTATTATTTTAAAATATATTGCCTACTACTGTGCTGCCTTCATATCTCTAGACAAGATCATAAAATACTGGTGTACTACAAATGGTAAATGTTTTTATGGATAAGACACGATCTTTAAAATGTTTTCCTTTGATCGTAATTTATGATTAAATCAAATTTAAGTATAACTCTCATGAATGAATTGTGTGTTCTGTGCTCTACATGTTCGTCTGTAGTTTAGTTATCAAGTCAGATCTGAGCAGAGACTTACAGTTATTATTCATATTCCATTCTTATTTTAGTTAATATGACTAACTGAGAAATAAAATATACCCAGAACTGACCAAGTTTATTCGAATCCCGTTTGAGTCCCTAGGATCAGGTCGATTTTTTCTAGTTTCTATCTTTGTAACCAAGTTGACATTTAATATATAATGAATGATCATGTCCTTGAAATAAAATAAAATGTTGAATTGTTTTCTATTGATGTTTTATGGTTTTAATTCAACAGCCTGGACACACACGTGTGGCGTTCGCGGTGTGGGAGCGATGCTATCGGGCGCCCACGGGGCAATTAGTCGTTTCATTGCAGTCGCTCGCCCGATAACCGCTGCACGCTTTGTATGCACTTTTTTGTAATTAATTCCTCTGTATCGATTGATTACTTCTGTTTGTACACGGTTGTTTGTCTGCTCACTGTGTACTCACTAAGTTTTCATTTATGGAACACGCTGCATTCGTTTCCATCGACAAAAGCAACAACGTCGGACAACATATCGCGTCGTACATTTTTCCATTACTCCATTACGTAATTTCGGTAAAACCAACCGCTCCGAGCATTCCAACAATGTTAATATACTATGTTTACGTAAAAAGCGTATCTCTTTCATTTTTGAACGCAAATTAAGCCAAATGACACTTGAGAAATTATTTAAGTTATTCTTAGCCACATGTCATTTAAGGCTTTGTTTGCGGCGGCGCGCGCGCAGGTTTTTGACAGGCAAATTAGATAATACGCGGGAAACGTTACGGGGGCCATTGTTGCCGCGACTCGGTCGATTGTCAGCGCTCTTTTTGGATTTTAATCTGCCATTTTGTGAAATTATGGAAATGAAATGGACGTTTCGCGGTTAGCTGCCTCCCGGCTTCGTACCTGCGAGCTGCGCCCGGTGTAACGCCATTTTGTAATTTTATTGTTCTGACATTGAATCAGTGTAGCGGCTGCACGGACGTGAGTATCATAGCGCGGGATGTAACAGTGCTTTGATCTGATACTCGTTAATTTTCCACTTAGAATTACCGCATTTTGCAGGGCATTATGCAGGTTGCCATCAGTCCAAATAGATTTAGGACTTTAAACAGGTTAATTTTATTTAAATTGTATTTTGCAAATAGTAGATTAGATTATATATTATTAACTATTACTCGTAACAAGTTGTTCCAGAGTTCAGAATCGCACTAACAACAGCCGTGGGTTCAAGTGGCTACCATTTATGTTTGCTCTAGCTAGGTGTTGTAATTTATCTCATTTTATATTTATAAGTCAAGTACCTATGTTTCTAATTTAAGGCCACTCTATCTTCAAGTTATGACTTATTTAAAGTGAATAAGGAATGCGATTGCCATGATCGGTGAGTAATTTTATTAAAGTCCAAAGCCGCCGAAGCTGCCGCTAATGAGCGCACGATATCGTCCGTTTTGTAGCGCGTAATCGCGATCTTATCGCCCCTTCCACCTTGCAGCCCCCCCTCCCCTCCTCAACCCCCTCTGCCACCCCACGCCTGCGCTGGAGCGGAACCCGTGCTGACCACAAGCCCCTGTTGCATGTCATACTAACTTAGCAATGATTTCTGAACTAAACATTTATGACTGACTTTTCGTACTTCTTAGCAATATAACTTTGCCGCTTAGACTAATATTGTGGGTGTTAGCTGTACTGGGGCCTAATTAGTAATCACAATTCCTTATAACTTTTTAAGTTCATTCCATAAACTGAGCGTAGCGAGCAATGTCGTAATGTGATCTTTCATTTCCAGAGAGTCAGCGGCACTAACGCATTTTCTAGGCTCGATGTTTACTGACGAAATTGCACGCTATCTCAGTTTAGGTAATTACCTTGACTGGATATATAAGCGTTTGTAATAAGACACCAAGCCTTATTCATTTCGAGCAAACATTTCTTGCAACTTGCTACAACCCTCGTCAGTGCGCCTGCGGAGGTGAAATCAGGTCATGTTTTGTTTTAATTAGGGCATAGAACATAGACGGTTATTAGACTGCGCCGTAGTAGACAAATGTTGAAAAGTAATCACCAGCTAATAAACAATAAAGTAACTACTGTGCCCAACTACCTACCTAGCAGCAAATTTCAATTTAGCTGGTACTGTTCAAAGTGTTTCCCTTCGCTCCACCACTTCAACGAAACGTTGCAGCTTTTCCAGTAAAATCACGATTTGAATCAATTGAACACATTCAGTTTGTTCTGCCAACCACCTCTATCACATCCACTTTCACTTTTTTTAATGATTTCATCGTTAAATAATTATTAAATAAATAATTTTTGAATGCTTCTTCATTTATGCCATGGAGGCATTCCAAAAAAACAGTCTCAGGATATCCTAACCGGCTTCTTACCTATCTCTTTGCTATTCTCTTCATTACACCATTAAAAAATGTAAACCCTAGGAATCGTAACAATTTCAAAAATCAGACTTTCCACTTAATTAATTACCTATTCTGTGATTGTAGATAGACCCTATGTAAGTACTCCTAAAAACCTATCACGCACTTGTAGTTAAAATTATTTAGTTATTTTCATTAATTCTTAATTAAGAATGCTAAAGCAAGCCAGCAGTTGTCCGAAACGGTGATACCATGATTAACATAAATTATTTTAATCTTAACTACTTGCATACGCATCAAAACACTTGTTATGAATAAAGCAAAAAGTCAAGAAAAATGGTTATCCATTTTTGCCCTATGTCAACGCGGGAAGGTTTATAGTTAATTTCTCGTGTGTAATTAGTTAGATTTTAAGCTTCGTTACATCTAGTCAGTTAAGCTTTTAAAACGATTAAAAATAGAGGCAAAAACAGTTACAATTACTGTGTTCAAAGAACAATAGTTTAACAATACACACGTAGTTTGGTATTCATATGTCCGCTTTTTGTCGGGGCCCATTAGCATCAAATTATATCTTGTAATTAGTCCGTGCTCGGAATGGAAGGTGCTGTCCTCCTGTCTGCTTTTAATTTATTAGTAGATATAACCACATTTCGCGAAAGTAAAAAGTAATTAAACACTTTTTTTAGTATAACAGTAATCTCATGTAGCTATTTGAAATGTCGTTACTAAAAGTAGGTGCATACGTTGTACTTGTTACCTTAAGGGGTATTTTCACAAAAAGATTCCAATGTGTTTTCACAGTTTTTTTTTTCTCTTAAGAAATGTGATGTTAATGTACGAACTGCTATCACAACATTAGCTTTTACTTAGGTACTAGTTTATTACTGTGTTCCGAAATTCAGAAATTGAAAATTGGTTCGTATTAACCGTTATGCCGGGTTTCACTACCTGAGTCAGTAGTTGTCTATGGATTTCTGAGGATAATTAAATAAGCATAAAACAAAGTACTGTTGAATGTTTAAATACTTTTGAATATGACTGTACCTAAAAAGCTGAAAACAATAAACGATTTGAAAGATAGAAACTAGAAAATTCAAACCTTGGTCGGACATGTCCTTGGTATCTTAGTTGGGTGATGGCCGGATCGCGGAAGGCACGGGTTTGAGTCCCGCTCGAGCCGTAGCACGAAAATTTGAATTTTTCTAGTTTCTTTCAATGGAAAATTAAGCATTGAAAAATGTTAAAAAAAAACAATTCTGTTAAGTTTAGCTTTGATTTTAGGCGATCTATTTATAGCATATTGAAAATTAATTACGGTTCTTGGTTGCCTATTCGGGAGAGCATGTTTTGTTTTTTTCAAATTGCCTACGTCTACATCTAGTGCCCAAAATGTGTAGTCTGATTATTTAACTCCTATACTTCTTTAATAATCCTAATTCCCAGGTAGTAATTTTTAGCAGTTTGGTATGTTAGTAATTGGCTACTGATATCTAATTACACGGCAAATAATGAACAAAACATACAATTACTATCGAATAGAGCAATCACTTTATCAAGATCGAACACTAATTATTGTCCAGAATCACCGAGGTGTGGGTCTGCTTTAGTTTTTCTGTGCATGTGAGTGTGAGTGACGCGATAGTTGCATTTCAAACAGCTCTAACCTAGTAATGTGTGTGTGAATAAAGCTTGGTTGACATGGTGCAACGCAAATAGAACTTTTATTAAAAGCTATCTCAGAGGTCTGGCAAATTTTGACCCCAAGTTAGCAACGCCAAAGATGGATAAGCATTTAGAAAAATATAAAATATTTTAATTAGCCTATATGTCGAGTGTAGGATTGTGCCCCTTATACGGCCTGGCACTTTGAACTTTAAGCACTTATCATTCTCTTGATTCTCGTCTTGATTCTGAATTTCGGGTTTCAAAACTCGTTTGTCACTTTTGCAGATTTCTGTATCATATTTTTTTACACACAAAAATAACGCCTCCGTGGTAAGTAAGTAAGTAAGTAAAAAATCATTTATTCATTTAAGCTTGTACAAAGCACTTATGACATGTCAAAAAAAGTATACAGAAATAATAATAATAAACGTAAATAAAATAGTACAATATTAGTACACATCGTGAATATACATAATGTGAATCTACCACCGGTTCGGACGTTGCTTCTTATCGAGAAGACTCCGGCAAGAAACTCGATAGTTACTCTTTTCAACTTTGTTTGTTTTACAAAAAATAAATTCAGAGTACAGTCAATGCGAGTAGAAAAAAGAACACAATATTGAGCAGAGGAGCAGATTATTCCTACTATGACCACAAACTTTTGTCGTTCAAGTAATCCTCTACATTATAATAACCTTGTTTCATTAACTTTGCTTTAATTGCAGACTTAAACTTGTGAAGAGGTAGATCAACAAGACTTTGAGGTATTTTGTTAAAGTATTTTACAGATTGACCAACAAATGAGTTTCCCACCTTGTGTAGCCTAAGACTGGGAGTTTTCAATTTGTTTTTATTTCTGGTATTATGTTTATGAGTGTCACTGTTTTTTTTGAACAGGTGCAAGTTTTTGCGCACATACATTATGTTATCTAAAATATACTGAGCATGCACAGTTAAAATATCGATCTTCTTAAATACTTCCCTAAGCGAGTCGCGTGGTCTAAGTTTGTAAATGGAGCGGATGGCTCTTTTTTGAAGTACAAAAATGGTGTTCAAGTCTGCAGCTGAACCCCACAACAGTAGACCATACGACATAACACTATGAAAGTAGCTAAAATATACTAGTCTTGCTGTTTCAATATCAGTCAAGAGTCGTATTTTTCTAACAGCACAAGCAGCGGAACTGAGTCTCCCTGCCAGGGCCGTTATATGCGGACCCCATTGCAACTTAGAATCTAAAGTTATTCCTAAAAATACAGTAGAATTTGTTAATTCTAATGGCTCGTCATTCATAGTTACAATAGTATCAACCTGTCTCACATTGGGCATAGAGAATTTGATGCACTTTGTTTTTTTTGCATTAAGTAATAAATTATTACTAGTGAACCAACATAGTACTTTTGAGAGAGTATTATTTACATCGTCAAATGCTTGCTTACCTCTGTCGACTTTAAAAATCAACGAGGTATCGTCAGCAAATAATACTATCTCACAAATATCTTTGACATAGGTAGGAAGATCATTTATATAAATAAGAAAAAGCAAAGGTCCTAATATAGATCCCTGGGGCACTCCCATACGTATGGTGGCACCGGAAGATGCAGTTCCGTTGATACTAACTTTTTGAGTTCTATCTGTAAGATAGGATTGTATTAATTGAGATGAGATACCTGAAACACCGTAATGTCTTAGCTTAATCAGTAATATTTCATGATCCACGCAATCAAATGCTTTTGAAAGATCACAAAATATTCCTACTGCATCTTGCTTGTTTTCCCAAGCATCAAATATGTGTTTGATAAGTGCTACACCTGCATCAGTTGTGCTCTTGTGTTTAGTAAAACCAAATTGTTTCTCATGTAGTAAGTTATTTAAATCAAAGTGTGAAAGCAGCTGGTTCAATATAATTTTTTCAAAGATTTTACTGAGAGCTGGTAGTATAGAAATGGGTCTATAATTAGATGGGTCACTTTTGCTACCAGATTTAAAAAGCGGGATGACCTTACTAAATTTCATCAAGTTGGGAAACTGACCTTGGTCTATGCAATTATTAAAAAGTTTAGCTAAGTGGGGTGATATCGTATTAATGATTGATTTGAGTAGATTAATCGAAATACCCCACAAATCTTCTGTATTTTTCATATTAAGTTCCTTAAATACCTTGAGGATGTCATGAGAATCAACATGATCAAAGCAGAACTGATTTGTGCACCCATCAACACTAGATGTTAGCAGGGACTCAGCTATATGTGGACTAGAATTTAACGTGCTTGTAGTTACAATAGGTATATTAGAAAAAAAAGTTTCAAATGTATTTGCTATTTCAATCTCAGACTCAATAACATTATTTTGAATTTTGAGAGAGAATGAGTGATCGAGAGGTTTAGATTTACAGGTTTCTTTATTAATTATGTTCCAAGTGGCTTTGATTTTATTTTTAGCCAGTTTTATTTTGTCTCTCAAAAAAATTGACTTTGCAATATGACATGATTTCTTGAATGTTTTTGAATATAATTTAACATGCTCAACTAGTTTTTGACAGTTTGAGTTAGCTTTTAATCCATATAATTCGTATAATTTATTTCTACTTTTATGGATGCCTGGAGTGGCCCAATCACTAAATTTAAACTTAAAATTATCAACAGTTACTTTCTTCTTAGGAAAAATATGGTTATGTTCATGCAATATTATCTCAAAGAGATGCCTATACTGATCATCTATGTTATGATGACCTTGGGGCAGTAGGTTAGAAATATTTTTATTTATATTCGTTTGAAACTTTTTTACTCGACTCTTGGTAACTGGTCTATAACTAATATCCACTGATTGAGAGACATGACGGTGCTCAAATTTGGTCAATAGACCACAGTGATCTGATTTCAAACAGTTTATAATTGATTTCTCAATAGAGATATTTTCACAAAAAATATTGTCTAAGCAGGTGGCTGTTAACTCGGTGATCCTGGTTGGTTGATCAAAAAGATTAAGTAAATCAAATGATTTAAAAAGATTTAAAAATCTTACAGAGGTCTGAGAAGAATCTAAAATGTTAACATTAAAATCCCCACATACAACCACCTTCTTGTTTGATTTACAAACCTTTTTCAGTACTTCTTCCATGGTCTCTTCGAACTGACAATAATCAGCAGAAGGGGGTCTATACACACACACAATAATAATCTGCTCTAACTCTGCGCATGCAAGTTCAATAGTTCGCTCAATTGAGAGTGCTACTATGTCTTTACGCTCTCTAGATTTAAACTTATTGTGAATTAATATCAGTGACCCACCGCGAATAGAGGAACTTCTCAAGAACGAACTAATGATACTATAATTATCAATGCTAATCATGCATTCATTTTTTTTCAGCCAGTGTTCAGTTAAACATAAGACATGTATATCCATACAGTCTAAAAATAAACCTACTTCTAATTCTTTGCCAGAGAAGCCTTGCATGTTTTGATGCACAAAGTTTATAAAATTATTTTGGGGCTTCTCTTTTGTCAACAATGTGCAAGAGTTTACCTCTATTGTCTCTAAATCTAATTTAAATTATTTGGAACAAGTTCCAAAGTCTGTGGTACAATGGTATCATTCTGCTCAATAAAACGCTCTGCGTTTAGCCAAATAATTGGCTGAAATGTTAAAAAAATAAGATAGCGACATAGCTATCTGTCGTTTATAATAATTAGATAAATGAAATCTACCTTTTGTCAGGTACATATTATTATTGATAATAGGATTAATGTCAATGAGATTTATTAAATTATTTGAAAATGTCACAGTATCAAATGTCAAATTGATTCTATGTCTTTTTTCATTTTCTGCTTGTGACAGACCCCTACTGTAAGGCAATGTGAACATCACAATTTTACTGACATTAACTAATGAACATAAAGTATTGCAATGTATTTTCATTTGGTTCTTGTTCACAGTACCTCTGTTTGCAATTAAAATAATAAGGGTTGAATTGGGGCTGAAACTATATTCAGCAATTTTCTGAATGATATCACAGTATGAGGCACCCGGTGAACAGTGATTTATAACTGACTTTCCAAGACTATTATACAAAATGTGGCCTATACTTTTTCCAATGTCGTCACTAAACATTACAATGTTACAACCCGGATTTTTATCAGTGTTACTGACAGGGCAGGTATCAGAGATGGAAATGTTGGTGGCTGATTGTGAAGTAAGAGTGTTAAGAAGAGAGGAATCACATTCTGACTGAATAACAGTATGACCATCATTACTGCTGGAAACTGAGTCCGGGTTGCACAAGAGTTTGGTCAGGGCCAAAATATGCTCCTCATTTTCTTTTTTGGTGATTGTGTATCTGTCAGTTAAACGCCTCAGATTTTCTTTAAGACTACATATTTCTGCTTGTAATACTTTCACTTCATTGTCATATTGACTTAAATTATTGTCTATCATTATAGAATAGACATCCAGTTCATCACCTAATCGTCGGCGTTCCTGAATATATTTTGCATTTTTATACATCATTTTCTGGTTTTTTATCAGTTTCTGAGTTTTCTTAATAAATTTGCTTATCCTAACATATTTTCTAAATTTGTTCTTGCTGCACCTTGCAACACCCTCTGGAGCAGTGGAATTAATCAAATTATTACTAGCCAAATCAATAGCCACAGTAGGGATTGAAGAATGTGCAACAGAAACCAGGCTGGGCACACTAAGAACTAACTCATCGAACAAACTTTGGTTTTGGGTGTCAACTGTGTGTAGTTTTTCAGTCTCCATGGAAGATATCAGGTGGTGGGCCTCTTGTAGCTCTTGTTCAAGCATGGTAATGCGTTTGAGGCTTTGCACATATTCATCGCTGCAGTCACTGAACCCATCTACTATTATTTGTAACCTATCCCGCTCATTTAATACTAATAAATACCTTTCATGCATCTCAGCCATGTCTTTTTTTAACAAAGCGTTCCTACTTAACGCCTCCAACAATTCCCTCTCATTGTCTTCTCTTTCAAAATGCAATTGTTTAACCAACTCTTTGGATGCCTTCAATTCCTGCAAAGTCAGCTCCAGCTGGCGAGATGAGGCTGCGCGGGTCATCATGGTTAAATTGACAAAGTATAAATCCAACAAACAACGTAGAATACCAAAGTGTTGTTTAAACAATCAAGAGGTTGTGTAGCTCAAGAGTATTTTTGTATTCTAACCTCTTCGCGTTTCTGACAAACAGAGTCAGACAATTCGAATATTTCACTACTCAGGTATAATTTAAGGTCGTAGAATGAAATGTATGAATGTTATTAAACAAACAATACAATACCTTTTCCAAGAGAAAACAATGATTCACAAATATTTGAACGGTCAACTGACACGCACTGTCGGCACCGATAAATCACCAAGTTTAAACTTATTTCACAAAAAAAACACTAAATAACACGTAATTAACACTAATTATTGTTTACGACGACTTATTGGGCCATAAATTAGTTATTTACAGGTTTAAATCAAATTAAATTCAAGTGGCTGAGTGGTTTCAGAATCCGAATCCCGGAGGTCCCGGATTTAATTCCCAGGTCGGGCAAAGTGTGTTTGCGGATTTGCCAATACACATTCATTGTAGAGATGACTTGATTTCAATGATGGAGGCCTTTGCTCAGCAGTGGGACAGTATATAGGCTAATTACTTTACTTTTTACTCTACATGAAAATGAAAATACATAAAACGGATCCGCATTATATTGCAAATTAGGATTGAACCCTCAAGCTTTCAGTAACAGTAATTTAATAGAGGAGACTTCAACTACACGTAATACTTGTAAAACTTAAATAAGAAAAAAATAAGAAGCACGAAATTAGGTCAACAAACAATTTTGGTAATAATGTTATCAATTGTGTCTGGTTGGGCAGGAGCTTAAATATTTAACTAAGGATTCTGTCGTGTAAATCTGTAGTAACCATGTTTTACTAATTAAACTGTACGATCCAAAAATAACGAAATTCTTCAATCCAACGCAACAACACAGTGGCAAACTCACCCCATGTAAACAGATCTTAACGAAGTGCGTGTGTGTGCGTGACTAATTGGCTTGTCCGGCGGAAGTGGCCGGTTCCGAGCGGGTGTCAGGTGAACTCAGGTGACGCCGCATGTGCGCGGGCGCGGGTATCACTCCTTTGCTGACGATGCAATCATTTGCCGAGTGTGCGTCAGTGAATAAATAAATGAATATCTGGGACAAATTACACCCAGGTTATCTGACCCCAAAGAGCTTGTACTATGGGAGTAAGTGATGAACGTATGTTGAGAAAATAATTAAGAAACCTCAATATTTCTAAATCCATACTGAAATCGATTATAACACCACACAAATGTTCGTTACATTTATAGGTAAATGTATGTCATGGGTGGCAGAATCGCTACGATTGCGACAACAGGCCAGGCATTGACTCGATCGATACACTCTCAGTTTTGCAAAAAAATTGTTAACACGTTTTTAATTCAGTTTTACGCCAGAATTCTTTTACCGGTACGCTCTGAGTACAGTCACAATTGGCACAGAAATTGTTACAAACGACGTCGTTAGTAAAATAATGTCAAAGATAAGGTAGCATTTTGTCCTTGACGTCTCGTAGCACAGGTTCGTAGCAATACTTATTAGTTGTTGTGGCGCATTAGTTGAAAAGTAAAACATTTTTTTTTCTTTATGGTATTACCTTTTTCACAATTTCGTTAATTTTGAGTCTGCATTTTGCAGTTGAGAGTGTATTTGATAATATGTAATGGTAACCTTGGGTTTAAGCTGGTAAAATTATCTCTAAGATCTATTACTAACTTTTGCCTATTTTGGACTATGCCTTTGTTTTTTTTCTATCATTTGATAAGTTTTAACAAAGTTTTTTTTACTTTTTAGTTTACTTATTAGGGTTCCGTACCCCAAAAGGAAAAAACGAAACCGTGCAGAGTTGATCATTGAAAACATAGCAGATTAAAATCCCCTAGTTTCGGGTGCGCTGGAAATAAATTTAAATCAGTTATTTTTAATAAGTTTACCGGAATAGTATTGTAATCTGATTGCCTGTTCAGTGCTCATTGTTTTACAAGGAGTCGAATTATTTGTTCTTAGAAAAACACATGAGTAAATAAGTACTTAGAAGCTCAGAACTACTCGTAGCTACAATAAACTAAGACATAATTCAAGGGAACGCCTGACTACATCGGCGATGACCGGCGACGAGGTAATACGACAGGATATAAATTGACCACGTTGCATAGTAATTATTTTTTCATTATTTCCGACTCTATGTGAAGGAATGTAGCTTTAACAGAATGATGCTATTATCATTTTATATTGCGCACAAGAAACGTTAGGAATTATATTTAAGTGGAAGCAAGGCAAATACTATTTGTGTTTTTATGTATGCTTCGCATAAATGTCTTATACCAAGGCACATTAAAAATTTGCACGAAAGTCCTACGGTGGTTCACTTTGAAAATTGTCTCTATTAATTAGAGGCATTTTGAAAGTGGTCCTGGAGTTCAGGTTTTAAAAAAAATCTTCATTAAAAGTTACTTATTATCAAAGTTGTTGTTTAAGTATTATGTTGCAAACAGGTCCTGAAGTTACTCAAAACAGCATGTTATTGCCTAATAAATATTGAATACTTAGGTATACCGTACAGACTTAAAAAATTATAGCGACTATGATATTTGATGATATCAAAGTACTCAATTTTAATATGTTCCCTTACATTGTAAGCCCCTCTTAAATAGACCTAACGAACCCACCGCGAACAGAAATCAAAGTAATAATATTACAATGCGGTAAAATTAAAAGTTAGTTTAGTTAAAATTTTGCTCGTCGAACTCATACTTCAAACCATGCATGACTTTCAATTTGCAGGAAAAAACGTTACGGTCTCACTGCCGAGAAATGTCGTGAGCCAATGTGTCGAGTCGGCGCCGGGAATGCTCGCCATTTTGTTTTTTTTATATTCTCCCCCATAATTACGTAATTAGTGTCGATAAATTGGAAGTGCATTTACGTTGTGGTCCCTTTTGTCCGCGCTTGCGGCGCCCGGCCCCCGCACCGTCTTTTGTTTAATATCGGCGACAGCTGTTCTATGGGTGGTTAGCTTTTGCAACTTTCACGCATGACCATTTCCCTCTTTTTAGTTTTTTCGTTTAGTTTTGCTAATGGATTTTATTGCTGTTATTTCACTACCTAGTATTTTAGCGTCGTTTAGCACCCCTTGAATGCGATATTGACAGGCAGTTTTATGCCTAGTATTAACACTAAGTGGTCGAAGCTGTCTAATTTATTAAAGAACCGCCATCTGCTTAAAATAGCATAAGGGTGTAGAGCAGGTTATCCTTTGATAAGGTTTGAATTTTTTTTTGGTAAACTATATAACACAGGAATAAATATTTATTTTATTTATTTATTATTTCGCACACAAAGAGAAAAAATACATAGAAAACAATAAGAAGTACAAAAGTGAGGTTAGCTTATCTCTAGAAAGAGATTTCTTCCAGCAGACCATGGCGACAGGCAAACTTATACAAAATTGTAATGGATAGACAAAATGTACAAATAAAATAAAAATGAGAGTTACACATTCAAAAATCGTAACTAAAAACCCATACTTGTTTTACGTACAAACAAGTAAATTAATATTTTAAAACAAATACATAAACATAATAATACATACAATAAATAGAATAAAAATTAATATAATATATGTATACATGTAAACATAATGTTCCAATGCAATTTAATTCAAACTCAAAAGATGTTCTTTTATCAGTCTTTTGAAATATGAAGCAAAAAATATTGTATGTTGAATTGTGAGGACACAATACAGTAGTGAATAGAGTACAACAAAAAAGTTCTATTAAAACATAAATGTCTTAGTGTTAGTATACATGGCAGTTAAGCTTCCTAGTATAACTAGATATTTTCGAGTGTCGGGTCGCGCGAGGCGCATCAATTAGATGCGAAATATTGTAACTAATAGGCCACTGAACCGTTGGTAGTACTTGTAGTTGTGTATTTGTTTTCATTTTACGTTCCGAATTGCGCACAGGGTCATGTCCAAACTGTCGCAGAGAATGGATGGCGCCATTGGCCACGCTCTGCCGCGAAGGGTTGCCCGACATTCGGCGGGTCGAGTGCGGTCGCACGCAATTTAGTTCTGCAGCTTAATTGATTACCTATAGTTATTTGAGAGTTTGTAGATGGATCAAAACTCCTACGAAAAGTCTTACTGATGAATATAAAATAATATGCGTCAGACGATACCCCAATTGTACTGGTCTTAAAGAAAGGACAAATATCCCTACACACACAGACCCGACCCAGTTTAAAAAGGTTCGTTTCCTGAATTAACCCGTCCCGGAATCGAGTCTGGGAAACCACGCAAGTCAATGCGTCGAACCGCGCTGTGAGCACTACGCCAATCGTGTTGTCAAAATCACGTTGTGACAATGTGAAAGTTGAATGTTGTAACTCACCCTTAGAACGCAGCTCAACTGTAGTAAGTTATTGGCATAACTGAAACATACGTTCTAAAACTTACCTTGTTGTTGTAAATATACTGGCTATTATACCTCTCTCATTAACTGTATTTTTTTTTATGTTAGTCTTCTCTTGGAAAGTCATTTATCAAACATCGTGATTTTACCTATACGATCAATCGCTACTTCACCTTCACCTACGATAATATCTGCGTACTATTTAATTGCTTGCATGGTAGTAATAGTCCTTCGAACACTAAAATTCATAGATTTCAAAAGGAGTTTACTTTTTAAAGTCTTTTCGTAATAAACGTCACCCTCATCATAACTGAAAAGCATTGCGAGCTTACATTCCGATACAAAAGCTTAGTCAACTCCAAACGTTCTTACGATGATTTATTCGGAGAACTAATCTGTATGATTTATAACACCAAACTATTCTTACGATCGAGGACATAACGACATAATGCGGCCCAGTTTATATTAGATTTATAGAGGGTTGATAATACCTTTTCAATTAGCACTCAATGAATATCGTAGCTCTTTCGATCGGTCGCGCGATCGGTCACGCAATATCGGCTCGCACCCGATGGCTCCATTCATCATTATTATAAATGCGCCACACTCACTTATTTACGGAAATCGATATTTTTTTCGGTATCGAGTTTCAATAGTAGATTTCGACACGTCGGTAAACGTCACGGCATTGTTGAGATGACCCCATCATTGTGCCGCCTGCCTGCTGTGCCGATCCACACACCAACTACGAAAGTAGGAACCGCACCATTAGTTCCGCCTGTAGATAATATAATTTTCTAATTATTGATTATAACAGTTCACGGTTATCGGTGAGTAGCGTTTTGGACAAACTTAATTAATGATTCGTGGCATGCAACATGATTGCTTTAATTATCAATAACAAAGGCGACAACAGAAGTGTTGCGCGAGTATAATATTTCATTCGACGCCGTTAGTTTCTTCTGTCGATGAAATAATTATAAAAACAATAAGGAACTAATTTTGTTTTTGCAATAATCATTGTGTTTCGTCTACCTAATCTTAACTCAAAATGGTATCGAAATTTACTTCTCATCGAGGAGTGGGTTAAAAATGTTGTCTTTTGCTAACCATGCAGACGAATAAGTGCTTTATAAAATATAGGCTAAACTATGAAGTTGAATAACTAACATAATGTTATGGTTTATTCCAGAATTGAATAGCTATTGAAAAAATTCAGCAAATTGTGATCATAAAAATACAATTTTCATGGGATCAACCAGTTAACCAGGAGCCGTATTACAGTATTTTGCCACTGTCGCGGCGTGGCCCTTTACGGTACTAAGACGCTCACTTTGTATAGACTAAAACGTGAAGTGAGTTTAGTGAGTACCGTGAACGGTCGCTCTGCCAGGGTGGCGAGGAATTGTAATACGGCCCCAGATCGTTGGAAACTTGGAATAAATATTTTATTTCAATTCAGTCGTAAGTAGTCCAACCGATCAAAAGCTACTCTGTAAAAACAGCCACAAAACTAAAGCCTGAGGATTTTTCTTTCTGGTCACTGTTAGGAAATTGCTCTATCAAAATGCACAACTAGCTGCACACAATTATACAATAGATCAATTCCGTGCGGATTCCACAATGACTGGTAATACCTCGCAAGCGGTGGATACAATATTGATAAACGTCGGGCAATCACTGCTCGCCAATTTGTGGCTGATTGTCCGTGCCGAGATGCGAGCCACGCAAATTGGATGCACACACGTACCTACCAACAAAACACCCTGTTTACACCTCGCTTTATTACCAAAACATCCTCGCCAAAATCAAATCTCTCTAAACAATTTTGAATAAACCTCCTTGAAGCATAAAGTGAAGTCGCTCCTATCTCTCCCTACAAATCTATCCGATTACTGATATTAGGTACGTTACTTTATAAGCAAAGGTGATCGTGAATAAGGAACCAGCGTAGCTCTCACGGGGTCACACATAACTATCTAATGAGAAATACGATTGCGCAAGAAAATGATATCGATATCAATTCGAGTCGATACTCGCTCCAAAGCTCGCAATCACGAAAACAAATTTGCGTTCATTTCCCCTCGCTCTGAACCGACGCACAGCGGAACCGGGGTCGTAATATCTTTTATAAGGCGGTAGATCGTAATGGAAACCATTTCTCATCAATTTTCTAAATAAAGGCGCACAGAAGCCAGCGGATAAAACAAAGCGCGGGCGCTCACGACATAGATTGAGCTGAATTATCGCTTTACCGCAGAACACAATCTGCCTTCTCCAAACCGCCTATACCTATACGATAGACAGGCGTACAATGTGTGTAGATGTATGGACTCACCGAGGCTCGTGCACTCAGCTTGGGCAGAGATAACACGTGTGAATTATGTTAAATCCGGACAGTTTTTCTCTTTTATCAATTTACGGAGTATCTACAACGTTTGCCTCTGATATACAATAACTTTTACTTCTACCCAGATAGAGGATAGATTAATCTCCTCTGTTAGGAATTTATGCTTCTTAGTTTTTAGCCATCCCATTCGTACTCGAACAGTATATTTAGACATTCTATCTAACAGGCTGGTGGTTTGTTTGGTGACAATTTCTGTATAGAGATGACAACGTTAACGCAGTAGATAAGACCGCTGGTTGAAGTGCTAAGAGGTCGGTGTCAATTTCTATACCAACATCAGGCACTGATTGGTAATCTTCACTAATTCTGGTTTCCATATTACCCGTACAAGAACAAACCTTAGTAATGGACCAAGAAGAATGTTGGTAATATGTTAGTTATATTTTTTATTTATTCGTAGAGTAAATTTATGAGAGATAGCAATTCTACCCAAAATTCCATTATAACACGCGCCAATAACTAGTGAGATTACGCCACAGTTTTTGTCACACAAATCGTATTAATATAAATAAATGGAAAAATTACAGTAATCCAAGGGGCAATCAAAATGTCGAGTTACAAAACCACCAACAAATTAGGTGAAAGTGTGACGCTAATTTTGATGTACATGACAAATGGCACAATTGGCACAAATGACGACTGCCTAATACGACCTCAAATAATGAGCCCGAATAAAACAGCCTTTACAATTGTATTTCGCATGACACACGGACGGACCATTATAAAGGTAGGTATGCTATTGTGTTCGTGTAGAGATGTATTACCGAACAACAAAACAGACAGCAATTTGATTTTAATTAATTTCGTAAAAATAAAATTTGGATTAGGTAACCGAAATGTTCGTAGCAACTGCAATAGCAAAATCCTGCTAAGTAACAATAAAACTACTTTCTTGTTTACTACGCATAATTTAATCAACATAGTAGTAGGTACA
Organism: Udea olivalis; assembly: GCA_947369235.1. Taxonomy (NCBI): domain Eukaryota; kingdom Metazoa; phylum Arthropoda; class Insecta; order Lepidoptera; family Crambidae; genus Udea; species Udea olivalis. The sequence continues at coordinate 7,775,712 of OX376342.1, forward strand.
TACCACAAATTACGCATACGGCGCGGCGCCTCGGACAAGTCCCTTCAAGCTACTGAGATTTATTTTAGTGGCCCCCCCGACCAACCTCGCGGTTATTGCAGAAGGGCACACTATTCCTAGCACACCGTGAAGTGTACTAGGGACCATCTGCGGTAGGTCCTGCCGCCATAAAGCACAATGCACAATGCATTACACATTACGGTACTCATAGGCGAGTAGCCCGTGGCATTACCCACTCCCATTTATTCAGAATGGTACCGGAGCAGTTATAGTCGCTCACAACGCGCAGCCAAAGAGTGTTCTTTGGATGCGCGTTGTGAGCGACTATAACTGCGACTAGCGGGGATTGAAGCCGCTAGTGTTAGCGGCTTCAATCCCCGCTAGGGACGTCAGAGAAGCCAACTACCATTTCTCCAGAATGGTGCCGGAGCTGTATAGCACGCTCACATCTCAATGCACTGCCGTACATCTACCCTTAGCTACAGCAGGGTGCTACGGCGCCTCGGACAAGTCCCTTCTCAAAACTACTGAGATTTATTTTAGTGGCCCCCCCGACCAACCTCGCGGTTATGCAGAAGGGCACACTATTCCTAGCACACCGTGAAGTGTACTAGGGACCATCTGCGGTAGGTCCTGCCGCCATAAAGCACAATGCACGATGCATTACACATTACGGTACTCATAGGCGAGTAGCCCGTCAACCTCGCCTCGGACAGTCAGTCTTAGAACAAACCGCGTTTTGATCACGGACACAGACACAGTGAGTTTACATAGCGATACCGGTGAGAATCGGTGTCGCGGCCAATCGCACTGTCGCGAGTGTTTTTGTTTTTGTCGAACTTGGTGCAATTTTGTTTTAGAATTTTAGTTCATGCGCAAACTATATCCTAGTAAATTACCCCCTTATTCCTAAAATATAAAACAATTTTACAAGACTTTTTTCACTATGGTAAAGTGTACATAAAGCACTGTTAAATTTTTAATGAATAAGGGCGTTGGGGGGGTAGTCATTGTCACTATCTAAATCGTGGAACACCAGTGGGCAAGTGCAGGTCCGTTCCGCAGTGCGTAACCGGTTACCAAGTCGGAACGCATCGGTTCTCCACGAGTCATTTCCACGTAAGAAATGTTAAAATTTGTCCTCTGACTGCTATTTGTGGGCTGCCTTAGAACGTTACTATAACACCAAACGGAGCTTGAATTTGCATGTGTACCTGTTTTAAGGCGGAAGACTGTTGAATCTTAGTATATTGAAGGCTATTGCTATATAGTAACATGGTTTTGAGGAAATAAAACATTTCATTTCACTAGATTCTGTGAAGGAATTCTATTTATTCTTGTAAAAAAAGGACACTGAGATAACACTATTGTTAAAGATCTTTATCGCTGTTTTTTATTTTTACAATATACAATTTTTTAAGCATAAGTGCTCTTGCTCTTTCCCCCAGCTAAGTTTGCTAAGGATAACCTTATTGTTAAAACGAATACAGACAAACAAACTACCTGCAGACATAAAAAATGCGGAATCCTTTAGTATTTTTAAATCAAAACTGCTGTAATGTATAAAAAATAATCATTTATTACTATTACATTTTGACTGGCCTGTTGGCGCAATGGCAGCGATCCTGCCTTTAGCGCCAGAGGTCGTGGGTTCGATCCCCACCCATGACAAATATTTGTGTGACGAACATTTGCATTTGTTGTGTGTCTGGGTGTTATTATCTATTTAAGTATGTATTTAGAAATATTTAAGTATGTTTATCTGTCTCTGACGCCTATATTACAAGCTCTGCTTAGTTTGGGGTCAGATGATCTAGGTGTGAATTGTCCTAGATATTTATTATTATTTATTATATTTATAAACCGTTGGATTTAGCACACTGAATTCCTAAGGCGAATACTGTACCCAACATTTTTTTATTTTATTTTTTTTATTTAAGTTCTCATGTAAGTGACAAAATGTCTTCATGAGAATGAATATCTTTGAACTGAAAGCGAATGCAGACTTTACCAACATGGTAGGATGGTACGAGTCTGACAAACTCATGTCATAACCGCCGGTGGTGATTTATACACACGGGTGGATCTTAGCTTAGCTTTCTTTAATCAGATAAGTTTCCACCGAAAAACAGTTCCTATACCCAGTTTTTATCTTTTCCAAGTCAGGTTTGTTAAGTTCTAGATACCTATACATATACGAGTAGTATTATGAACACCATCGTTTTAGTCTCGTTGGACTGGCTAGAGTAACTCCAATAAGAATAATCAATATTAACAGGATTCGTTACTACCATTCTAGTACTTAACATTTAAGATTTGGTTTTTTTTTCAACGTTAAAATAAGTAAAAAACATTTCTCGTATAATTCCCACAACCCTGCCCGCTCGCCACACCGAGCTATAGCCACTGTTCTGAAGCCCCTGGTGTTACCAACAACATATAACGCTGCGGTAATGATGGGAGGCGACCAAACTGATCCCATCAAGCGAGAAATAGCCTCCTGTAAATGTCCAGAAAAGAAACAAAAACAAATAAAAAAAGTAAAATAATGCTCTAAACTACACCCTACAAAGAACCGTTAATTAAGTAGAACAAAAGATTACATCTGTTTAGGTCATAACATAAGCTTCCGACTGACTCCTTAATACAGTAAGATTTGCCGTTGCCTTCGGGGTGAACGTTACACACTGAACTATACCTTGAACAGTTTACACCAAAATCATCCGACCGCTGACTAAGCAAGTCCTTGGTGTCAAGAGCCTGATAAACGCATGCTTAATATTTATGAATCCATTTAATACGTGAATACATAATGACAACTTTACATGCCGAATTAAAACCGCCACAACATAATATTGTATGATCCTTGCCCCAGCCTCATAACCCACATTACATAAACATAATTACAGTCTATATCCATACTTGACATCCAACACTTTTTGTTCGTTCAAATCGGCAATCAAGGCTCCCGCAAGCAATTATTCGTGAGCTCACCTCGGCTCGGGTCGTCTGAGGACGAATTAAAAGGATAAGAAGAGCGCAAGGTAGCAGGCAATTAGTCGTGCTGGATGATGGATGACGACGACCAGCACAGACACAACTCTGAATAGATAACGCAAAAGAAACGGAGTGCAGGGGGCCGAGAAAAAGGTGAGACGTGAATTTGAGTTTTTGATTGTATTAATATGTACAATTGAAGGTTTTTTTTATGACTAACTTTTATTCCTGATGGCTTTGACAACTTCACCGGACAGTCGGGTAAGCGAAAGGCTCTCATCCCAAAAAAAATAAAGAAGTGCGTAAGGGTGCCCTGAGTCCCCCCTTGGGACACCCTTAAGCACTTCTTTATTTTGCGCGGGCCTCGGCTTAAGGCGTTACTGGGACAAACGGACGTAGGTTACAGAGAGATTGGCCAACATTGGCTTTGAATTGAATCGTGTTGGATACAGATAGAAAGGGAAGGGCTTTTCATGCAGTGGGACGGATTCGGCTGATTTAGATATGATTCAGTTAACGCAGTTTCGTTTTGTATGAAAACCAGGCGTGCCACTTTTTAAAAGCTTATTGTGACGCTACGATAGCGTTTTAGATATAGAAATCCGCAATTCCTTAATAGATTTAAATATAGATAGTTCATAGAAATATAAATCATCAAAGTAAATCTAGTTGGTTCTGTGTGGACTAAATGAAGCAGCATCAAAACAGCTGCGGCGCACTCATTTTTCGCACTCGTACGTACACCCGCGTCATCTATGTCTGTATAATGTCTGTGCGGACGAGCGTCGGCCAGCGTCTGACAGACACGAGCAACGAAACCCCGACTCATTATACGCCCATGATAACGCGGTATGAAGCTGTAGTTAGATACGGGTTGATTGCAGCTCGCTTTGTGTCCGCTGATTACAATTTTAACAGCGATAATTCTTGCTCGTCTATTTATTTGGCATACAGTTGACGATTGATGAAGATATGTGGTATTTAATGGCGGATAGAACTAGATTGATCACATCAAGCGTTTGCACATAACATAATAGCATAATTAATATCGAGGAACTAAACGAAGCCAATGTACCAGAGGTGGTTTGACTTCCGAGCGTGCGAGGGAGTCAATGAAACCGAGGTTATGTAAAGTTGGCGTTTAGTCTCGAGGTGCAAACTATACTTTTCACTTTGAGTGCGAGAAAAATAGTCAATTTAGTACAAAAACATTTAATAAATATTACTTAATAAAATAAAAATCACACTACCACTATCACTATTAGGTAGTATCAATACAACTTTCGTAAGTTTTTAGGTTAATCTTCCGCGATTTTGGCGGCAAAAGATTATCTATTATGTCTTTTGCTCTTTGCTCGACGTCAAACTCTTCACTGTCACAGGACATTTCTAATGAATTTATTTAAATCTGAACAAATTTACACTCGACAAAAAATCGGAAATTTACGCGTTCAGTTTTTGCTTCTTCTAAACCAGTCACAGATTAACAATTGAAAGCACATGGCGCCACCTTCTTTGCGGACAAACCATGGAACTAAGACTCTCAATATTTTCGCAATGAAGATGGTTAGCCCACACTCCACAAATAATAGTATATAAAATTTACTCGCTGTTTGAATTTGTCTATGTCACATGAAGGAAATTAAAAACTAATTACTTTTTACTCCCTTTTACTAAAGTGGTCTATTTAGTCCCACTTCGTAGGGCTATTGTGGCGTACTTTTAGAGCATGAGAAGTGAAATAATATACGTATATTATGCATACTTAAACGCTACATGCATTTAAAAAAAATATATATAAAAATTTTGAAGTTTACATTGAAAAATGAGAGTTTTATTCAAAGTAATAAAAAACTTAGAAAAGACACGAACTAACTTAGAATAAATAAATACATAGCACTTTGCTGAATCAACTCCCATAACATCATAATATGCTGCCATAATATCAATGGCATTTAAAAATGTTAAAATTATACGGATCCCGCCCAAAATCTAGCGACAGCGCAGCAACAGTCGCCATTTGCAGATTTTCCCTAGTTCAGATGGTGGGGCACTAGTAAGCATGACGACCAGAGTATGGGGTGACCAACTAGGTAGGGATAGTAATACAGTTCATAATTATATTCTTATTAGTCTGACTTAGCTTATCCCAAGGATTTAGTTTATTGGGCCTATAATGCTGCGCCGGTAGTTGTGAGTTCGATTCCCTCCCTTCATAAATATTATTTTGACAAAAACTATCACTGGCTAACTGAATATCTAATTACATGAGTAGATTTTAGAATGTATCCGTAAACATTCAGTCTGACACCCATTATTACCAGGTAAAAAATCGATTAGGTATCTCGTAGTTCTTACCTTATCTCGAGAATGCTAATAAACGTGAGAAATATAATGATCTATAGGTATGTATCTGTGACTGTATGTGAAATCGTGCTATGTTGGGGTAAATAGGCGTCAAAAAGGGAGCTGCAGTATTTCATACTCAATTGTAAATTAAATTAGGTATGATTAAATAATAGCTTAGTATAGTCAAATGTACTAAAATTATAATTTATATCTAAAAAGTCAGTAAAAGCGCCTCTAAGTATTTCAAATCTCGAAGAACGCGTTTCTGAGAGCGGCTAATATGCTCCGGTATGTGAAAGCTAAGTATTTATAATATTTGTTGATAAGCAAAGGCATATCTCAGCTGGAGATTTCCATTTTCTGGATAAGCCAAGCTCATATTGCATCAATTTACGGGGTTTTCCACCAGCAGAAGAAGTGACGACAAACATCTACGCAATGATCACGCCCATTCGACCGAGCGCAGTTGTTACGCAAACGGTGTAGGTAAAGCTAAACGCATAGTACCTACCTACGTCCATTAGACGCAGTTTGAGTCGGAAGGGACGTTACACACGTGAGTTAAATCTGCCACGGCATTAGCGTAAGGCAGAGGCAGCATTAGGCATCACAGGCGCCGCAGGTGTCGCCAGTTGGACACTCTGCGCTGGTACATAATTAGCGTTCTTTTTATGTGACGAGAATTGAACGACAGGTTGTGAGTTTTTCTTGAAGTACCATATACTCTTGATATGTTTATACATCCACGCGTAGATTTACAAAGGCTTAAATTCATTGAAGGTGCTGTAGGTACTGTACACGTGTAAATTCTGTCACCGTGACAATGTGAAAAGAAAACACTGTTTGGCGTCATCAGATAAACAGTTTTTCTTATTGCAACCTTGACGCAATGTTGACGCCCATTCGACCGAGCTCAGTTGTTACGCAAACGGCGTAAATAAAGCTAAATGCCTCTAAAATGACAGTAAGAGCATTAAACACAACTTCAGTGGAGAGGAACGTACTCATGAAATCTCAAGCTTTACATGTGTGTTCTTTTGCTGTTGACATAAGACCCATTTTGCAATAGTTTTGGAAAGGTTGACCTGTCTACCTCACGTAAGTTAAATCTGTCACGGCATTAGCGTAAGACAGAGGCTGCATTAGGGCTCACAGGCGCCGCAGGTGTCGGTTGGACACGCTACCGGCCGGTGGCGATTTACGAACCGATGTACAACCGATTCGACGCACAATAATCGGTGATGTGCTTTACAATTTACTAACGTTAGCAGGTACTTAGGAGATTGTATAGTAATTTATGTAACGACTTTTGCAGTGACTTTTTAAAAAAATCTTACCGGAGGATTTAAAAACACTGACAGGTTTAAATCCAACCATCACTACCTAGGACTACGTATAATACCTAAATAAATACCTCTTGAAACTAACAGGTTGCTTTTATTCTACACCTTTTGGTGTAAGTTGCAACCAGCCTCGTTCAACTGATATTTCCCTTTCAAACCGAATGCATCACAGTTTTCAAGAAGTTATCTAATGAAAAGCAAGAGTAAATAAACCTTCATTGATATCTTTTTGTTTGATAGACTAACTGCACCCAGTTTCTGAAGTAGGTAATAAACCGTTGAATTCAAAAACGGAATCAAATCTCACAATGCACAAACGAAAGAGCCGAGATCAAACGAAACCCATAATGCAATACCTACGAGAAGCGTGCACCAAATGGCAGCATGACCCTCCAGTACCCCCTACCATGCGCTTACGCCGATGACAGTCGCTTGCGTCTGCTGTCAAATTTTTGTATGGGATTTCGGTACTGCCTAGTATGCGCCAGTAAACTGAAAACACCACTTGTCGAGGTCTCGAAGAAAGGATAAATGTCCTTGGGTTACTAGGTACCAGACTCTGAATTAGGCCAGGGGCGCCTCCCAGCACACTCAGACCCGAGCCAATTTAGAAAATATCGTTTCCTGAATTGACCCGACCGAGATTCGAACCCGGGACACTACGAAATCCAAGGCGCGAAACCGTGCGACAGCGCACTACGCCAATCGTGTCGTCGTATGCTAGTGAATGGCATACAAGATGCTGTAGTCAACTATTGTAGTTATTTGAGGAAATCTCGTAGTAGGGGTACTGCTCCGCGAGCCGGTCACGAACCCGACACAATTGCGAATCAACCGGTAGAACTCGGAATGAAGAAGAGCATTTATACAAGAACTAAACACATGAACGTGGCGAAAAGTGGTTACAAGTTGAGGTGAGAGAGTCAGAACCTGAGAGTAATTATTAATTTTACTAGGGTTAACTACTAATGGTAAGACGCTTTGATAAAAAATCAACTGTTTCACATCATGTAAGAATAGGGCGGTAAAACTTAATGGGTAATGCGTTTAAAAAAATAGTTATTTACGTAATCAATTGAATAATTACTAGATGGGTCTTTGAAGAAAAATAATAAATATACTAATTTCTTTTTGCATAACTTATTGTTAAAAAAATATTAACACAGCTCTAACTTTTGGATGAATTAGTTGATTATAATAGGTTGGGGAAAAAGTTTCTTCGCATTTTTTAAGAAAATTCAAAACATTTTTTAATATAGTTTATTCACATTTAACTAAAATATGTAGGCCCCATTTAGTTCGATTACTTTCTGCCATCTTATAGGTAGGGACATGATTCCATTGCTATAGGAATTTTGAGGCTTCTGATCAAAATACCGCCGCGACAAGTAGTTCTGAAGAGACCGAAACAGGTGGAAATCTGAAGGTGCAAGGTCAGGACTATACGGCGGATGCATTAACACATCCCAGTCAAACTCTCTTAATTTTTTCGTTATAATGTGGAAAAACCAAACCCTGCTTGTCTTATTCAAAAATGGTTAGGTTTCATTACGTCGTAATAAAGAATCACAATTGGCTACACGGTTCATTAGGTTTCTTTCAATGAGCTCGTGAGGTACCTGAATATCGAGCTTTTTTATGTACCCGGTTTTTTTCAAATGCGCCAAAACTGTTTTGTGGTCAATTCCCAGTTCTTCAGCTATGTCGTTACTACTGATATGCCGATCTTGCTCCACTTTTTCAAAAATGGCATCCATTTTACCAGAGCGACGAGCATTTTTAACATCAAAATTTCCGGATTGAAAAGAAGGGCGGCGAAACTCGACTGCGTATTTTACAAAAACGTTACCAAACGGACATATGTTAAATAAATAGAGTTAAATTTGTTGAATTTATTTCCCTAAAATCGGGATTTTTTAAAGTAGGCAGGTCAAAGATAAATTATTCCCGATTACAATAAAACCAAACTTTTCTGTAGTGCAACAAAAAGTGCAAAAACTAAACGGTTTTATCTCCTGTAAGAAATTATCCTGTATTCCAATCTACGCAGGAGTTTTTTAATTACTGCAATCAATTCTATTTTCAATTTGTGTTATGGTACGTTATATTTTACTGTTTTGACCTAATCAATTAAATCAATACACTTTAATGAACATTTTAAAGCCATACACTTGTATTTTTAATGTATTCTAGTGCAAAGTGTAAAAACAAACTGATAAAGAGGCTGTATGGCCATTATCTTCTTTGCCTTCCCATTGCTGTCATCAATGTCAATGTCAAATCACTCGCATTACGTTACGTTGATTTTTATTATTATATTATTTATCATATTTTTTTCTTTTTCATCAAATAATCAAACTGTAAGAGAAAGTAGCCCTCCAGAATTACCTGCACCACCAGTTACAGGAAAACATAATCAAATTGAAACCCAGCAAACAAATAATAAAGCAAACAATCAAATAGCTCTTCCAACAATAAGAAGAGCAGCTGGCACTGCTGGCCGTTGCTCGTTTCCAGAGTGTGATGATCGGGAAAAACTTAATGTACCCGAGTCTATACGCAGAAGGGTCCTAGTAGACTATAAGTAATACAAGGGATTGATGCCATTTTCGGATATTAATGTATTGTGCTGCTGGAAATCACACACTTGGGGGATTGCTCGCACATAATGTCCATTTTATGGTACATCGGGAACGCTTGTCATCAGGATCGTTTTAAAGCTCCTGCTGCATTCTTGGACAACTTGTTAAATATTTTGAAAAATGTACATAAATAAGTTAATATGTTTTTTATTTCGTAGCTTACACAGCAGTTAAACTTTAATATGCCTCACACTGAGCTAAACAAACTTAATCTAGGTACACCAGAAATGTACTTCTTTTGTTCTTTGTCTAGTTCTATAGAACACACATACAAAACGAACACACATACAAAACGAACACACATACATATACAAAACTATAGTTTTGTGATGATGTGATAAGGGCTACAGGTGACAGATCGCTCGTGCCGCGTACCGATGCGGCACGAGCCTGCCACATAGTAGAAGAAGCACGCGGCCGTACTAACAAACTCGCAGTGCGCCTTTGCATGGGACGGGTATAGGGTGGGTAAGGTCCATCGAGAGTTTTCATTGCACGTATCATGTAGCGCTGTTGACTGAATGAGCCCGTTCGTACACCCGCGACGGGACCCGTCGCACCGACGTGGGTCTGCCTGCGAGGGCGCGGAGTCCGCCTTACCGCGACGGTCATCCGCGCAATTCTTCGGAACGGAATACTTTGCATGGAACCGTGCCTAGTCAGACAAAATGCGGATATTGCACGTTGCATTGTATCACTATAATAAAAAATATCTAACCAAACAACCTCCGAAACGCGAAAGTGGAACGCCCGAACATGTATCCGCTTACGTCGGACCAAATCTGACTGATGTGTAAGCATCAGTATTCTTGTATTAATTAAAAACCAACGATTTTTTATTATAACCTCACTTTCCTTGACAGTAAGAAAAACAAATGAGAATAACACATTTTCCTAATTTGAATTTGGAATTATCTTCTTTAAAATTTAAACTTTTAATGATACCAAAACCAGCCAGATACAAATAGTATAGCCAAAGAGATTTTATTACAATTTATGTACTATAAGCGAAAATACTTTTTTCCCAATATGAACCTTCATAACGTCAAAATAATAAGGTGGAAATGGCGGGGCCATTTGCATTCTGACTTTAAATCAGTTAACTTAAAAACAAAAACATTTGAAAGCCAAATATGAGATTTTTTTAATTTGTAAAATACCGCACTAGTAATATTTACGCGTGAGATAAATATTTTCCCAAAATAAGATAAGGATGAGTACAAAACTTTATTTCTGAATCTGACCGGCTTAAGTCCAGTATAGACTTAATAGAACAAATTGATTGATATGCAGTTAATTAGAGATACAGCAGTAATTATGTATCTAGTTCTACAGTGTACTGTATACGAATATATTATGTACTTATGTAAATGATCAATTAGTATCTACTTAATTTTATCATACATTGCGTTGCATCTTATGATTTCTATCCCTCTAAATGACGTCATGACCGCTCAATTATCAGAACGGAATAAAATAAATTGGAAAATGCGCTCCATCAAAAACCAATTCCCCTAATTCAGTCAGGTCCTTTTGTTTTCATACCGAGCAATAAGACGTAAAAATCTCTTCTGTTCCTTACATTATCCTATGGCGAGGACAGAGCGCTCCATCAAAAGGGGTAGCTCGATTAAGTGTCGGTTGAGTTTTATTTGCGGCGAGACGTGTGAGCGCATTAATCATTAACGCGCTGCCTAATGACACCGCCGAAATGGGCCCTTAGTGCTGTGCCACTGGCTTATCGACATCGATCAATTGTAATTTAATCGAAATAGGATAATGTTTTTGGGGCCGTTAGACACTGATAGAAGTCAGAATAGATAACGCGAGTGTACATACACCTATGCCAATGCTCTTCTATAGATGCTGTTTCATTTAGATACTGCTTCGTCCCCGCTCTGACGTAGCAACTGATGTCATACTTAGTCAAGTAGATTTTCATTTAATTAACTGAATTTGAACTCTATTATAAAATATTTAAAAATTTAGTATTTCTATTACTTCACCGCTATCGTGACGTCACAATGAACGCCGATAAATACAGTTTTTATTCTGGCTGGAATTGTAATGTTATTTATTGCGATTTTTGTCTGTGCTTACGGTGCCGGATTAGTTTGCAGAGCATATATATTAGCAGGAAATCTCTCTTTCGCACTCTAACGGATTGTACCAGTAAACTGCAGTTATCTAGTTATTGTTGTTATTATTAACTGGTAGTGAACATGCTTTTATTACTCATTAACTCAGTACTTTGCCCGTTAGTTACATGTTATGCGTTCTATTGTCTTTAAAATTCTGTCTGTGCTTAATGTTAATGACAAACAATGAACTAATTAGACATCATTAAAATTAAGCAAATGCAAGCTTGGATCGACACGCCTTTGCTGTGCTATTAATACACAACTTAAGATATTTTAAACTGTATTACAAAGTATCGAAACTTAAGAATCTCTGCATTAGGTACATTTAGAAATGTCGAAAGAACAAAACTATGAGGCAGGGAAAATTACAAATTATTTTTATAAATAGATTTTGTGCTTGGCAATAACTACATATATACGTAGACATTCTTAGGAGCAACAAAATCACCTAAAAATATGTTGGTAGCCAATCAAAATTTTATAATGTAAGTATTTATAAACAAAAATATTTCAGTGTCCTGACAAAACCAGATCATCGACTTAAAACTGCACACTCCCATCACTACCTACGAACGATATTAGATGTCGCTATTAACTCCGCAAAACGTAATTAATCGAATAAGTTTATGATTGATATTACCAGTTTGTGGGGCGCTTAATTCACTTTCCCAATTTCCCTTTTATAAAGTTATCCTTTAAGGAAATTGATTGGATCTATCGCGTTGTAACTGATTTTGTAATGATTCAATACAATTAGCTATAATACTACTCTGTAGTGAGCAGGGAACCGTGGGTAGCGAATGGAAATTCACACAAAGAGAATTCTTAATGAGATTAGTTACTTACTGTGTAAGCTAACTTTCTTGTATTTTACCAGCATAAGTTACACGTGGTTCTCTGTAATAAGTATGTTGTGAAACAATAATAGTCGAGATTTGCTATAGGTAACAAATAGTCATAAGATGTGATGATGAGATGTGTGTGTAATCATTTTATTTATTTTCATATTACAATCGGTGGACTTAATCTCTGGTTTTCTGTCAGTCAACCGTTTATTTGTTCGTGACACTGTCAAAATTGCGCTCTGAAACTACTTTTTGCATAGTAATCGACTGGCTTGTTGGCGCGATGGGCAGCGGTCCTGCCTTCAGTTATTAACTGGTTTCAGACGCACTAGGTATCTCAAATGTTATTACCAGCCAATGTTATTGCCAACTACCAGCATAAATAAACGAAAACTGCTTGCCAATTAGTTAGCAGCTTGAAAGAACTTGGCTTAATGTTCTCTGTCTACTCGTATCTAATGCACATCGCACAAGTGACGTGAAACGAAAAAACTCTTCTCAAACCGTCACTTTGTCCGTTAATAATTTAAGCAGCTGTTTATAGGCGCTGCCTTTAAAACTAAATAAAGGAAAAACTACACTTTTTTCGTGTTAAACTCATCTAATTTGTCACCTTTTTAATATTTTATCGAGTGCGTCGTGGCCTAGGGGTTAAGCAACGCAACTCAGATCGTTGATCGTGAGGTCTCGAGTTTAAATCTGGCCAGAACCACATCTGTGTGTTCATTGTTAAATTTCCGACTGATGGACCAACTCTCCGGTGATGGAAAACATCAAAGAAAATCCAACCAAATCAACCCGGTTAACGGCGGAAGGCTCATTCTCCACTACCACCACCGACCGCGTTTGGGTTCTCATACCATTGGTGAAAAGTGGGCTTCTGAGCGTTCCGTTCACCATGACGGCAACAGTCACTTGCCTCTGACTCCACGTTTCGGATAAAGTTGTGATGATATGTTTATATTAAATCATTATACTTTTTTACATTTAAGACAACCGACATCTATCTCCGAACGAAGCAGAGCTTTTACCATAGTTGTCAGGGATTGGTAAACATTTAAAAATAACATTAAACTTTCTTGTTGCATTTTTCACTACAAATTTTAAACACTCGATAAAATAGCAAACGTCGAGATGAAATAAGTAAATCCATTTACTATATAATTAATTTCGTTGCAAAAACCCGATAGTGTTTATTTTTATTTTATTTATTTGCATTTTAAAATAATTTAAATACATAACTAACGACGATAACACAAGCACACAGACTGAATGTAAGTCCTAGGTAGACTATCCACCATCGGGTCAGCCAAATGGCGTCATATAAATCTTTAAACTTTTATAACCTTTAAAAGCTCCTTTCGAACAATTTTCACAAATTAAGCGCAAGTGTCAACCGGGCGTGTAAGCAGATATGTTCATTTGCTGATCGAATATCCTCGCGGTGGCGACGCGCTGTAAAAGCGGGGGCGCGGGCGGGACGCAATTTGTAATATTTCACGAGCCAGTAGACGCTTATTAACTAGGCGTGCAAAAAATCGACGCTGCAGAGGTGCGCAACCTTTTTGCCAAACTCTACCAGTTTGGGAAACTATGAAAACATTATAAATTCAGAGTTGGATGTACAAGACCCAATAGAAACGGATCAAGCGTACTACCACACTAATTTATCATAAGCATTCGCAACAGCTGAACGTAGGCCTCAAATGAGTCGTAGGAATTTTGCACCTTTTTTCAGGGCGTCCAAGAAAACATCTTAATGAGTTACCTACTCAATAAGATGAATTAAGGGTAGAGATTGAATTTATATATAGGCCACTAAATATTAATTTAATAGTATGATGACACTCGTATTTAACATACCTAATAATTGCTAAAAAATTCTAGCTAAGGGTTAAGTTTAGGGGAAGTTTAGGGGAAATTATTATATCTAAATGTAGGTCTATACCTAAAAAGAGTTTGTAGTGTAATAGGCATTTTTAAATACACTGCAAAACATGTTGAGCTTTCCTGACTAATGCAAAAAGTCGTATCTAGTCAGGGGCCCGAGTATTACAGGGCGGAAAATGACAGGGCTGTACTCAGCAACAGACATTATTTATTTCATATTCTGTAACTTTCTTATGTATTTAATGTAAAGCAACAACTTTGAGATATGGTTTTTTTATCAGTACAAAGCCCAAGGGGTACCTGGTGGTATCCTCGACACACTGTCATGGGAACCAGATAGAGAAAATGGGGATGTAGTTTTTACATGTAAAAATTCTAAACAATATATTTATAGATTCTTAAACTAAACTATGTCCTGAACCTTAACCATGTTGACAAAAAACAACGGCCAATTAAGGAAAAGCAAGGACCAACTATGAATGTACTCGTGGTAATCTCTTTCAAACATCAAGGTAACCCCTCAGCACAATAAGTAAATACTTACCAGCCAAATAAAATTTCCAAATGTGCGACGAAATCTATAAAACGTGCTCTATAAATTAAACCTAACCGTCAAATGACCGGTTGCGTAGCCTCCCAAGTCCGGCCCAGTGCGCATAACTTTTACCGAGAGGTTATTAATCGTGTCCCAAGGGAGGAGGGGGCCGGCGACACTTAGCCTGCCCTCCTCACCCGCCTCCGAGCAATGGACCGGCTTTACTCGCCAAATCGACTACTTCATAACTGAACAATATAAGCACACACGACCCAAGGTATATTAGTACACTTAGCAGTAGGCTTAATCTTAACAAACCGTTGTTCATAAAAAATCATCTGCATGACGCTAAAACGAGATTGGTCCTAAGTTTATTCACAATATGTGCATCCAGTCATATCATGTGTTTTCACAACTTTCGGAACATAAGAGACCGGTTTTTGTGATCAGTAAACCGCATTTGGCAAGCTCTAAGTCAATACCCAGGAATTGTAGCGATGGCTAAACTTTATTTCAATGTTGGATGCCTCTTTCCACCAGTGAGAGCAGTAAATCCAGGTAGAAACGCGATAAATGATTTGGCTGGAACGATCCTCCTGACCCGTATAAGCTCGTGCGAAAACATAACTTGTAGGTATGAGTTTTTGTGATTGCACTTACCCATTCACACACGCTATAACTTTGAGTGAGATTGTCCACAGTTGAAGTGTAAAGTTGTTCTGCCCCATTTCACGTAGGTAATCACTCCTCAGGTTAACACTTTAAAGTAGTGAGTTAGTTACGGCTGATTACGTACGATCAATGTCAATAAAAGTAATAAAACATTGTTTACAAGGTATGTAACATTTGATGGTTGCAAAGAATGCTATCATGACTACAAATGCGAAACCTAATGTAACCGCACCCTATTTAGACATAAAGTCGATAAAAACTGACGTTATAAATTCAGAGTCGGTCATTTAAGTAAGAAGGTCATTATTGATCGGTGGGCTTATCTGCTAACTTTGTTTTCTGCTAAGTAATAATGTATTTAAAATTATCTGTTGGGTTTTTTGGTAGAAACCGTACTTCGATCCGTACCTACCGTTTAGTTATTAAAATCATATGACCTCTGTTAGGACTGTATAACATAATGGATTTGTAGTAACACACCTACATAATTCATCCACATCGCAGCAACGGGTGAAACTCTGTAAGAAAGAGGATGTCATAAATTTGAACATAACCGCAATAAATCGTATTGATTAATCAAATTACTGTTTACTAAGGAGGCCATACATGACCGTTTCAGTAAAATTGACATTACGCCTCGCATTAATTGTGCAACTAACAATTGTATTGCACCAGCGGCTACTAATAACTTCCATGTACAAATCGTCGTCTTCCTACATTCTTACGCAAACGCTCGTTTATGTAGGTATAAAGGAAAATAGAAACGCCCTGCTAATAATACGTAGAGACCGTTTAAACTATACGTAGAGATATTAGAAGCAGATTGCTGTGGAAGGGTTCCATCTGTTGGTCGTTGGGTGTAGGAAAATGGTTTCAGTTGCGTATGTGGTAAGGTCTAGTTTTGTTTCGTGAGAGCGGCTTTGTCGTATCGAAGCAGTGCAGGGCGGGCCGCCCAAACGTTTAGCGACGTTTACCGACTCGAGGTGGGCTGGCACAACCGTAGGGCGAACCCTGACTTGATGCTCTTATGTTTTACATGATTTCATAACCTCTTTAGGGAGGGGTTGTTTTGGAAATCAGAAATGCTGTTATATCATTTTACGCCTCATCTTCACAAAAATCTAACTTAGGTCTATGATTAAGAAATAAACATAACTGGATTTCTATGTGGTTCTGATTTCCCCGTCTGTATCTTCAATCACATTATTGATTTACTAGATATTTAGTTTTTTATTTCTTTTCAAGAACCCCAAGCCGTTGGACTATGACTAGCAGGCTATATTGCCCATTTACCAACTTTTCTAAAAGTCTGCTACGCGTATTACCTACTAAGTAAGCCAAATTAACAAGTAGGTACTCTTAAAATAAAGAGTCACTTAATAATATGATAAATATTTTTGGAACGCGCTAAAATACTCTTACTTTGATCAATAGAATTTGTATGAATGGACGTGTTTTATGATATAATTTTCTATCTTTATAATAATATGCCTAATGATTTGAAACCTATGATTGTCATTCATGTTTGTAATTTCTTATTTCTCGTCAATATACTCTAACCAAACTGCATAGAGAACTACAAAAACGCGCAAAAGGGTGTCAACTGTCAAAACTAGCTAGTCAGGCCGCGCTTGCGACGCGGGACATGGCGAGTGACGAACTCGCGTTTGATATGTTAAATTCGGCTAATTCCTACCTTTTCACTGCTTTTACAACCGGCTGCTACCGTGTCGAGATGCACGATTGAATGCTAATCGATTTTACTGGCTCTCCGGTGCAATATCCGGTACACGAGGTACGTATCAAATTCCGCTATATTTGCCTTTGAATACGGGCGTAGGTAAACGAATAAAAGAATACTCGAATTCCAATAGGAAACTGCTTTCATGTAGTCACAAGTGTTTGATTTGATTCACATATTTGATTAAATAAAAGGATTTAAGGCATAATTTGGATGCAACTCATTAAAAATGCAGATATTTTGATTTCTCTAAAATATTCGAGTTCTACTCTGAAGTGGCTAATAGAGGATATTCAGAACTAGTTATATTATCTACTTTTCCTGCAGAACCTCTCACACACACATTTAACCTGAGACCACATGCAGACACTGTTGAAACTATAAGCAAGCAGACTTCTATTATTGGATTATATATAGCAAAAAAGTAGGTATTTACTTCTGTACGTACGTCCTCGTTCAGTAAAACACAGCCAACTTCAAGAATAAGTACTCAATAGTAGGTAATAGACACCAAGCACCCGCTTCGTTGAACTTAAGCTTTGGAACTTACGGTGAACTTTACTCAAGTACCAAAACTCTTATATCCAAGTTTCAACAATTTAGGTTGGTGATAAAGTATTTACCAACTGCGAGGCTCCTCTTGCTACACAATCATCTAATTTTAATATTTAAAAGTGTCAACATTAGACCTGCACTCGCTCCTTGGCAGCCATGCCTTGAATACTAAATAAGAATAGGGAAGTGCGCGAAATTCGGCGGCCATATTGCTTTTAGCACCCTTTACGGAGAGTTAGAATAAATAAAGCACTCTGATTAAAGTGTAAATGAACTGAATTGATATTTGGAGCGGTGTTTTTCGATGTTGTTTGGGACGTGAGTGCTGCCATTTTCTGTTAAGCCGGGGTTATGAATTTTAATAGGACGTTATTTGAGTAATTTGGCTGGCTGGCAGGTATTTTTACTTCGAGCCTGTATGTCGTAAAAGGCGAAGAAAAAGGGGCTCTTCTGGTAATTTGTTACATAAGTTTCCTAATTACATCCCATGTTTTCTTTGAGGCAGATTTATTTTGAGGTCTTTTAGGGTTACTTAGTCAACAATGTCTTCGCGTTTCACCATATCTTCGTCCGCGGCTCAGCTTACTGAGGATCACGATCACGGCATGAGCGTTTTGGTTCGAAGGTCAACTATTGATGGCGAAGCAACTATTCATGTTGCCAGGACTTCAACTGATGGAAGTCCTGGTAACATGAATGAACACTGAACAAAATAGTGAAACTATCGATAGTTTGGCATCACTATGCACATCATCAAACTTTTTAAGGATAAACCCGAAATACGACCCGACCTGTAATTCAGCTTACTTTTAGATTATGTCTTACAGCGATTTTAATAGTGTCAAAAAAGAGCCCCCGAGTAAAGTAACATTGCATTGAACTTTAAAAACTCAGCTTCTTTTAACCTCTCTTACAACACAATCAAAACGTTCTGTATGTGAAAAATCTATAGATTTACATGTGTAGTGCATATGCACTAACTATGCCACAAAACGCAGAAAAAATCTCATTCCTGTTAGTAACCAAATGCGGTTCGGAGATGCGCTAACGGCTCTCAAAGCAGTTCAGTAGAAGCGAATTACACTGAGCAGAGTGTGTAGGTACTTTATCTCTAGTCTACTAAGATAAAAAGTACTAACAGTCAACTCAAAGCAAAGCAAATGAGTCTGTGTAGTACAAATCCCCAATTAACAAGCGCACGGTTCAGTTTATGCCGGCGTTTAAATTCGTTAGGAGCGGCCGACGTTACTGTGGTTCGCGAGACACAACGAGGTGTACAGATAGGACAGCTTTAATATCAAGGATAATCAGGCTGTTGTTGTGTGTGTTTACATTTCATTCATAAATGTCAAGGGAATTGACTCAACCGCAATATCGTACATTTGGCTTGTTGGCCCTTGATGAGGGTAGAGCAAAACCGTCCACCTTTTTCTTTTTTTGCTACGCTACTACGAGTAGCTACGAGCATCCACGCTCTGCAAAAAAGCGTTATTCTTTCCAACAACGCTTTTACATTTGGGTTTTTGGTGCCCCTAGCCACATGAGCGCCTAGAGCGACCTCCTCGCTCTACAACATATAAGATAACAACTAATCTCACATAAAACTATTTTTATACATAAAATATCATTCTTTGAGGCCAAACGCAAACCCATTTTTAATAGAAAAAATTACGAACACTGAAAAATGTAAGAGAACACTTAAATTTACTATCGCTGCAGGCATGTGATAATGTCATTCTCAATCACATTGAGGCTTTCTAAGTAAAGTTAGAGGCATTTTGCTCAGATAGTAAAAGAACAGGCCCTTCTGTAACAAGAACGTTCTCCATTACCATCAATTGCGTATGTGAGCTGCGTAGCCCCCTAAGTGGATCTCCATTTTAACTCCTGAAACAAGCCGGTTGAGGCTTTCAGTCGGATCTCGCATTTGCATGATTGGCATTACGCTGATTACCCCCACCCTTCCCCCCAGCACTTCTAAACACGTAAACGTATGCAAATTGACGTTTTAAAGTTTTAGCGAGTGTTGATGAAGTGATTTGTAAAAAGATAGGCAGATGTGATGGTTTTACTTGATGTAATCGAACATAATATTTAAAAAAAGTATCTATTACAGCAAAAACATATCGTTCTTTTACCAAAGTACAATGTTTTAGGACTGTTACCTCAAGTAACGTTCTGAATTTTATGGTTAAAGAATTTTGTCTCTTGATTCTACAGATTACTTAAATATTCACGTGTGTGAGAGTTGTGGTTACAACTAACTACATACACACAACAACATGGTCTAGGGATATATAAAACTTTTTTAAATAACTTAAAAAGTACTGGCCTTACCAAAAAACTATTAATGACAGATTATAAAAACATTATTAAGTTCCTTTTTTCAATTCAAATTTGTATATAAAAGGTTTTGTTTTAAGATGAAATTTCTTCCAAAGAAGTAAATCTTCACGAACTTCTAACTTGATTAAAACTCCACAAATTTCTATAAATCTTTGTCTAACGCATCTCCGGTGTGCATTTAATCATGCCACGTAGACACTTGACCAGGAACGAAATGTTAAGAGCAGTGGGCATGATTCAAGCTGGCGCTACCCAAATTGCGGTTTCTGAAGCCATGAGGACCAGTCAGAGCGTTATATGCAGGCTTTGGTCACGTTATCGTGTCACGGGGGAAGTGGTGGACCGAGAACCTCAACGCATTACAGCACATGTACAGGACCGATTCATAATAAATGCTGCACGAAGTCAACCAAATGTAACGGCGATGCAATTGGTTCAAAGAATACAGAGAGAGTATGGTTTGCTGGTAAGCGGTCAAACTTTGAGAAGACAACTGCATGAAGTCAACCTACGTGCTCGTAGGCCACTTTGGGTACCAGCGCTAAGGAGAAGCAATCGAGGAAGAAGATTACAAGAAGAAAATACAAAACAGACAGCAAATGGGACAAAATTTCCAGCTAATGCACGACAATGCCCGTCCACATACGGCGAGTATCGTTACAAGTTGGTTACAACAGCATGATATCCAAGCTATAGACTGGTCTGCACAATCCCCTGACTCAAATACTATTGAGCATGCCTGGAATACGAGTATGCTTCAGAGAAGAGCTCTTAGGAATTTCCCTGAAGATATTGTGCATGAAAACCAGCTTTTCTTGCATCTTAGCAGGACTTGGGACAGTATTCCACAACAGGATATTGACACCCTTGTTTTGAGTATGCAGAACCGCTCGCGCTGCAGATGTGTCAGGAGAGTCTTAGGTGGATCCACGGATTATTAATTTTAAATTTTCAACAATTTTTATAAAAAAAAATAGTTGTTTTGTTTAGGTTTTGATGTTTCAAAAATAAAGTTAAGATTGAAATTTTGTCTGAGTTTTTCCTCTTCTTTTAAGTTTTTTTTAATTTAACTTTATCTAAAAGTTTATTTATCAAATTAGATAGGCTATTAAACAAGGTTTATTTTAATGTGTAGGTGTCTTAACAAAAAGTTAGTAGAACTGTAGTTATTTAGGTTTAATTGAAATACATCAACATGGTCTAGGGATATCCCTAGACCATGTTGATGTGTGTATTTAACCGACCAGTTCGCAATTGCTATTAACTAGTAAACGAACAGAGACAAATTAACTCTTAGTGATTCCATGTCCTACATTACATACCCTAGTTGGCCACACAGATATAGAGCCCTACACTGAGTATTTCCCGCAGCTAAAGTATAATCTAGGATTTGATTTACCTAGCAAACGATTTGCTTCAAATCATCAAACCTACAAACTTTTGAGATAATGTGTCAAAAACGTATCCTCCACATTATCCTCCTCGAGAACTCATGTCCGCCCCGCTTCGCCCGCCTTACCGGAAGTGCTCCAAAAAGTGGCGTTTATGTACTCAAAGCATATGCAAATAGATGTTTTAAAATTTTAGGGAGCGAACGCCACTTTAGTCCCTGAAGCACTTGCGAAAATCAAAATGTAAATCTACCCTTTTATGTTTACAAATCTTGTAAATGGGAGCGTTCGTTCTATTGACTTCAGCGCGGTAAACATTAACGACTAGCGAGCGACTATCGCTCTGTATAATTAACTATGTTCACTTTCAATTTAATGGGTTTTATGTATTTAGAATACTTAATCGCTTTAAGAGGTGGATAAATGAAACTATAAGTATAACTGAAAGGCACAGAAAAGCTAGATTTTATCGACTTCGTATTTTGCTTTCAATGTGATGCACCCTAGAATATTTTTCTCTGTATCTAAATTAGTTTTTGCAATTTGTTGAGACCTAGATTCAGAACTACTTAAGTAGATACGAGTATGTAGTAAATGATGATGATGATGATTGATTGATAGATGATGATGGTATTCCTATAACACCATCGACAGCATGTCTAGAGTGACCACTTACGGTTCAAGTTATAATTTTTTCAAGTGATGCAGCAAAAACAGTGTCAATAGGATCTACTGTTATGCTCTTTGAACATGCAGTTTAATACGCAACTTTAATACTTGACAGTTTTGTTCCTCTGTTACAATCGTCAGTCAAAGCAAAGTGATACATTTCCGGCTGTCCATTTAAACTGTGCATAATGTGTTAAATAACAAAGATTATGTTTTGGTCAGTCTCCGTTTACCGTAAGCCGATAGTAGGAATAGGAAGACGGTGTCGGTTGGGTGCGCGCGCGCCGCTCTCAGCTGATCGGGTTTCCGCGTCATCTAGCCTGCGTCTGCGCTGTGAGAAAATCATTTAGATGCATCGTTGTTCCTGCATTAATGTAGATAGTTATTAAATAGTTGTGGTGTAGAGAAACTTTACCACACGTATTGACTAGCAACGGTGTCGGACTGTCTAATGAGGAGACCGGGCTAGTAACGCATCGGGTTTACACAATAAATAGTGGGTGTAACTTTTCGGCATGTGTTATTGACATTATAATTTTATTTTGAGCACGTATCGCCATGTGAATACGTGCGTGTACGTGTAAATGTGTAAACGTGCCTCTTCTTTTCTTTTTGACCCTTCCTATAAGTAATTAAATATTGCTACTTAGGAATAAGGTGACCTAAATTAAATTGTGCTCTGAATGTTAAACCGAGGATCAGCGACACATGAACAATGTATCTATTATTATAATTTATTACAGGTACCATTGTGCATGTACCTATTATTATTATAAATAAAGAATATGATATGATATTACCTAGTATGGACCATACGAGGGGTATGCCAAAAGAAGTTAGATACTCTATACTTATTTGATTGACACTAGCAAGTTACCCACCATCCTATAGGTTGTTTATTGATATATTTGAAAATGGAACACACTTTTTTTTTTAATGAGCATCATTTTTCCGAGAATCTGGCGGGAAATTTGCTTGCAGCAATGGAGCTCAGTCGACGTGATTTTCGCGTTATGATTTATTATGCCTTTAAAAAAGGTTGAAAGCTTCAAGAATGTTTTGAATTTTTGGCTACTACTTTTGGTGAGTCTGCTTGTTCACGAGTGACAGTATTTAATTGGTTAGCTGAATTTAAAAGAGGACGGGGATGTCTCGAAGATGAAGCAAAGACAGGTCGGCCGCCAACCGCGGTCATACAAGAAAACGTTCGTGCAGTCGAAAACTTATTCGCGAAAACCGACGAATTACGTATGTAGAGCTGGAGCGAGAACTGGGGATTAGATCAGCAACAATGCATACCATAATTCACTACCACCTTTCTCTCTGTAAACGATGTTCGAGATGGGTGCCGCACAAACTTACCGATGAGCAGAAAGACCGTCGGGTGGATTGGTGCCTATTCATGATAGATAAATTCGACGGTGACGACGGAGAAAAAAAACGTGTATGATAAACTGACTGTTGACGAAGCATGGCTATATAGCTATGATCCTGAAACAAATCGACAGTCGACTGTATGGTGTTTTGAAGATAAACCAACTCCAACGAAATGTCACCGAATGCACGAAGCACACAAAAACAAATGGTCGCCTCGTTTTCTGCAAACGGGTCATATTGCTACTGTAGTGCTAGAGGATTAAAGAACGGTGAACTCTGAATGCTATGTCAGTTTTTGCTCCAACAGTAATGTCAGCTTGGTGTGCCAAGCGACCGAAGTCAGGAATCCGGCACCTTCGCTGGCACCACGACAATGCGGCGCTGCACACGTCTGCCAAAACACTTGACTTTTTCAACTAAAAAAATGTGTCAATCCTTCCTCACCTACCATATTCCCCTGACCTAGCGCCTTGTGATTTTTACCTGTTTCTAATAATTAAAGAAAAAGGGGAAGAGGTTTGAAAGCAAAGAAGATGTACTGGTTGATAATTTCAAGATTTCTGAGGTGTCTAAAGAAAAGTGGTAACAGGTATTTTCAATGGTTCAAACTTATGGAAAAGTGTATACGTGCTCAGGGTGAATACTTCGAAAAGATCGATACTTGTAATAAAGAATAAATTTTATAATTTTTGAGTACGTATCTGATTTCTTTTGGCATGCCCCTCGTATTCATGTTTCTGTTGTCAGGCCCTTACACTTTCACATTATCTTTCGATTAGGCTTCAGTAGATACTAAATAATCAACCGTAGTCCTTGAAGTAACCAGCACCTAAATTTCAAGTAGCTTCAGAATTTTAGATAGGTTATTCTGCAAACGAATTGTTCAAAAGATAGTTTGCCACAAAATCAATCATTAAGTAACACTTGAAAAACGCCGTATAAACTGTAATGATTAGAATCTGTGTTCAAACTTTCTGTTAGCTGTATCGAATGTCCAAAATATGAAGGTGTTGATTACCGAATGTCAGGTTTTTCATCGTTTAAACTCGGCGAAACCAGTGGCGCGAAAAACCCGCGTCACGCCCCACGGCCAACACGACGACACGGCCGTTCCTGCTCGGCTCTTGTTACTTCCCTATTGATTCTAATCGATACTCATAATCGATGCTTTTTGGATTGTAATAAACCGCACAGGAGATTTGTGTGACCACAAAATCGAATCAATCTCATCGATCAAAGTTTGCTTTGGCTAACGCTTTTAAACGCTGGAAAGGGCACCTTCATTTTAAGAATAATCACTTTTTGGAAAACTAATTGAGTTTCAATTCAATATGTTCATTTGCTTTCATGGATGTTACCTGCAGAGTAAATGCTAAGAACTGCA
This sequence comes from Udea olivalis, assembly GCA_947369235.1. Lineage (NCBI taxonomy): Eukaryota > Metazoa > Arthropoda > Insecta > Lepidoptera > Crambidae > Udea > Udea olivalis. Next base: position 7,800,589 of record OX376342.1, read on the forward strand.
TCAAAATACATTTTTCTAAGGATTCCACTGTACTGTACCCTTCGTCTGAGAGAAAACTCATATCGCCTAGCTCGGTGGCTTAGGGATCAGTGATTTTGCCTGCTAACTGCGATACATTGGGTTGTTAACACCTTCCATAATCATAATTCTTATTAGTTATTACCTGAGAGTTTAATTTATTTATTAAGTACACTCAGATTAAATAAGATAAGTATATTTTTTTTTCTAATGATGTAGCTAGGGCATGGAGTTTTTAAGAGAAGTATTAAAATATATTTTAGGGCCAGCAGCATACGCGTTCAACCTCTGCAGGCCTCAGGTCGCATGAGGCCATACGGGCCTTAGAGTGCGTTTCCACCAGAGATGTACGAGGATGCGTTGCGAGGAATGTGTTTGTGAGGAACCAATAGAATTGCAAAGCTAGGTGAATGAAACGATTCTATTGGTTCTTGACACACACATTCCTCGCAACGCATCCTTGCACATCTCTAGTGGAAACGCACCCTTAAACGTTCACATTGTTTGTTACATCAGGCTTGTTGGCTTTTCAGTCCAATCCTTTAAGAAATGGTACAAAAGTTATTTATTGGATCTCCAAAGAGTAGAGTAGTAGGTTAGATAATATTGTATTTGTATGTTTATATTTGTTGGTTTTATTGTAATTTTTTATTCATTTGTTTTATTTGATAAACTGCATATAATCATAGCTCGAAATTGTCTGTTTTAAGTTGTTCTCGTGCCTAGAGTTTAGCGCTCATCCGTCCATACTTGTTTTTTTATGTATTTGTTGGTATTCGCATAAAACCAGCGCCGTAGCTTCTCGCTGCGACATATGCTGAGCGAAGGCCTATTTGGCACTTACTTGTAATTTAATTTAAGTTAGTTTTCATCCTTTGTTTATGTCTTTTATTTTATTGTATTTTCTGTTATTTTTTTACTCCATTTAGTGCCAAATAAACTTATTTTATTCTTATTCTATTCTTACCTATTCAATGTCATGTTGTATACGAACGCTGTCAAAAGTTTCTACGGCGTAACAGCGGTGGTCATTCAGGGAAAAAAAACTAGAAAATCACTTAGCTCAATAAAAGTATGCAAGCGATGGTATACCTACGATAAGAAAAGGCTTGCGCCCTGCAATAGGACGTGTTAGCACGTAGATACTATTGGCGTAGAAAGACGAAATTTGGCATGTCTGTTTCTTGTGGAGTGCAGGGGAGGGCCTAAGTGAGTAACTGGAAACTAGAGTACAGGCCTACAAATTCACGGGCAAGAACAAAAAAAGGAAATCGATTGATAACGATTTATAAGTAATAGAACCATAGATAACATTGACTTTGTTGAATCAATCTTGTTGATGGCCACCAAACTCTAATTGGTTTACTTACACATCCATTATAATAATGCATAAGTATAACATGTACAAGCTTCTTACAACCAACTGAACGATTTAAATACCTTATTAGCAGTCAGCTTACCAGCGGTTAGCAGCGTTCATCCTATACGTGCTTCGGTGGCATGCAACCACACATTGTCCGTCCGCATCAGCGTTGAGCCACTGGGCCCAGTCCACTCCTTGCCCGCCACTCGACCAAGTATCATGTTCACATACTCTATTAAACACACGATAAACATCTGATCGATAGCATACAGTGAGCATCAGAATATTTCTATAAAGAAGAATGCTAAACAAGTGGAATGGTCAATCGCACATTTACTTTATAATATATAATTGCCAGACATTTTGCTAAAAATATTGTGAGCTGTAGTTGATGTTTCTTTTACATTTCCGGTGAATTTCAGCCTCAAATCAAAAAAATTACGCATATTCAAACCTCTGGTATTGCAATTTCGTATTTGCATTTTCTTGCCAATTATCGACTAGATAATTACTGTTATTTAATTAGCTCCCATTAGGTTACAGATTTTTTTTTGTTTAAGTAGTTCATAAAATCTAGCGAGAAGTTGGTTAAGAAAATGTGAAAAAGTGTTGCCGGATTGAGGACGATTAAGTTAGTTAGTTTTTAGAAATTGTTATAATAACGCCTTTGTTCCTATAAAATTGGGCTCATTGCTATCTATAGAAGTATTTTATTAGCTATCAACCAATTACTACGTATGAGAATCACCTATTAAAGATTTACCATATGTGCATAGTTGTGTGTAACAACTTATAACTTATTAGAGTTTAACGAGACACACAAACGAACTTCTGTACCATACTCACACTACTTGCTTACGCGGTCGTATGTAAACCTACACGTTACGACGGGGGGTGATTCTGGCCACTGCTGTGGTTGCGGTGCTGCGGTCGCCTCGGATCATTCGATAAATGAATGTAATCTCAGCTAAATACCAACCCACTCCCACACTGTGCACTAAATTATGTTGGGACAGTCAACCGGAGGCAGAGCGATCACTGCCGGCATTTCAATGCAATGAAAGTGTAAACTCGGATAGCAGATCGCTAAGTATCTGCCAATCCGTTGAAAACCTGACCGGTCCGTTAGAGCAATGGTGGGATCCTGCTTTAGCGAAAAAGATCATGAGTTCGATCCCCACCGGGGACAGACATTCATGTGACCAACATTTACATATTTGTTTCTTCTTTAGCACAAATCAGTCTTCAAATGGCGAACTTAAGGCGAAAAGGCATTCTAAGGCCACATTTGGGTTTTTTCTGTGTCTGGGTATTCGAATTCAGAAATAACCCTGAATAAGTGCAGGTCACTGACACCCTAAGCTCACACCTCATATGACTGACATTAATATTTTTATAATCTATTTATTATATACAAAAGAAAGTCATGTGCGATACACCACTTATAACTCAAGAACGGGTGGACCGATTTTTATGCTTTTTGTTTATTTGGATTTGTCTACATCGGGAATATGATAATAAGTATCAAAAACATTGTGAAATTGATGAAAAAAGAAAAAAAAAACATTTTTCCATACTAAATCTTCACAGCTGTCAAGCATTTGCCAATAACTTTTGACAGAACGAAGTTTGTCGGGGCCGCTAGTTTTTAGTATATTGACATCAACGTCAATCACAATCTTGTTGTGCTCGTCCCTTAACTTATCTTTTATCTCTTTTCTTCTTCTTAGTGAATAAAATGAGACAAGGAAACCAAACCCAAACGATTGGCGTAGTGTGCTGCAACACGGTTCCTCGTCTTGGCTTGCGTGGTGTCCCGGGTTCGATTTCCGGTCGGGTCAATTCAGGAAACAATCTTTCCTAAATTGGATCCGGTTGAGTGTGCTGGTAAACGCCCCGGCCTAATTCCCTGTGTCACAGGAATATTTATTCTTACTTCGAGAACATGACAAGTGGTGAGTTGAAGGCGAAAAAAAACAATTTAAATACTGCAGCAAATGTATTTGAAATAGGTTCCTACTTTAACTTGGCAATGGTAAAACGATACGATTAAGCTTAACTATTGGTTAATGTATTGGTGACGAGCAAACCGATACCTGACCAAGCTGCGCTGAGATACGCTTACATACAAATAGTAGGTACAGATAGCTACCAAATGGGAAAAACATTAATGCACGTGTATCATAGTATATAATATAGCTTACTTGTCAGTCTCTTGCCGTTTTAAAAAACAATTTCAAATAAAGTACGAGGAGTGGTCAATAAAAAGTAATATCGGCATATTAACTCTTCGAACAACAAAAATTTAAATACTGGCAGATGAAGCCCAGACTTTTGTTAAAATGAAAATTATTGATCATGTTTTCTCATTTTAAAAATAGAAGTCATTTGTTTTCGTCGTGTCTATGCCTGAAAAAATTTACTACTGAGCAAGTAAATCTAGACTTGAAAGGAACATTAGAGGTTAATGCTCCTCGGTATTCTACGGTTGCCCTGTGGTAGGCAGAGTTGAAGAGAGGAAGGACTTTAACTGAGACGACCCGCGCTCGGGACGCCCTACGACGGCAGTTACCGATCAAATCATAAAAAAAGTTGAAACATTGTTTTGGCAGATCGTCGTGTTACTGTTCGTTTTATGGCTGAAGAACTAAAAATTTAGATAGGAAGTATCCATAGAATTATACATGAACATTTGGGCATGAAAAAAGTATCAGCGCGCTGGGTGCCTAGAATGCTTACAGACGAGCATAAACAAACAAGACTTCGGATTTCTCAAATCAATTTGGAATTGTTACAACAAGATCCTGACCGATTTTTGGCTCGCTTCGTAACTATGGATGAAACATGGCTCCACCATTATGATCCTGAAACGAAACAACAGTCCATGACTTGGAAGAGGCCATCATCTCCAACGCCTAAGAAGTTTAAGGCAATATCATCCGCCGGTAAGATTATGGGCTCTCTCTTCTGGGACAGCCAGGGGGTGATAATGATTGAATATCTCAATCATGGAGCCACTATATCTGTGTCCTTATACACAGAGCAAATAAAAAAACTGCGTCAGGAAATATGCGAATACCACCGCAGCAAACGTGCTGAAGTTGTGTTGTTTCACCAAGATAACGCCCCCGCACACAAGTCCCGAGTTGCTATGACTGCTGTCCAAGATGCTGGCTTTGAATTGATAGAACATCCTCCATCCATACTCACCTGACCTTGCGCCTAGTGATTTCTACCTGTTCCCGCGGTTGTAAGAACAACAGAGAGGTCACAAATATGACAATGATGAGGAAGTGATTGCCGCCGTACATGATTTTTTAAGCGATCAAGATGAAGATTTTTTAGGATTAAAAACGATATGCCAAGTGTATAAGGCTCAAATGTGATTAAGTCGAAAAATAAAATAACAATAACTGGTTACTACTCATTATTATTCAACAGCCCTAGTACGATGACATGAATACACTTTAGACTAAAGAGTTTAGCGACTTGTTTCCTATTCTAAACATCAAGGTCCGAAGACATCAAGGGTAACATAACAATTGCAAAATGAACTTTATTGCACTGGCGTATAGTAAGGTGAATGTGTGTAGGTATATGTTATGGATCAATTAATAAATGAGGTGATTGATTGTTAATTTATAATGATAGTATCAAATTAATAACAGTTCAAATCGGACTAAGTGATCGTTGCGTTGGTTGTCTGCATACGCCTGGATCAATGACAAAATTTCGCTGCAAAAGGGAGAGTCCGCTGTGGTCCAGATATTAATACATTTATGTCTATAAGGTAGTATTTTTATTGACAATTCAAAAGCTTGTTCCAAAATAGTTTACTTGAACTGATATATATATATTTTTTATTTAAATTATGGGCTGGCGATTCTTTCAAGGCCTACGAGTAATACGTAGGTAATGTGGAAATGCGAGACCACTCTTGTGTGGCTTAGGAAGGCGTTTTCGAAGAAGATTAGCTAACTATCTCAAACATCCAAGCTTTATTAGTAACTAGTCTAAAATACTTAGCTACCAAAAAATAACAAGAATAAAAGCGCTGTATATGCCCGCCCGCAATTATATCACGACTAGGCGCGGGCGCAACTTCGCGCTCTGGGGCCGTATTACCGTCTCTTAAAGCCAGTCAAGTTCATTTCAACAACATTCCCGTCCTGAAAACTTAAGGCCGAAAAAACAACTAGCCAAAACATATTCTAAATTACAAATAGTAAACTCTGGTCCATATTCAATGTCGATTAAAATATTTAATTCCCTTCCGGAATCTTTGAAAAATGTACAGGAAGCCAACATATTTAAAAAAGAACTTACTAAATACTTGGCTCAGAAATGTTTTTACTCATTGCAGGAGTTCTTTCATAGGGATATTAGTTAGAAATAAGAAAATATTTTATTAATCTAATTTCTATGGCAGTGACAGGATAAAAAATAATATTTTTATTGGTTTAATTTTAAATTAAGTATATTTTATTAAATGCTAAGTAATAAAATAAAAATAAAATGTAAAAATGAAATGTATTATTAAATATTTAGTGCGCCTACAGATTTCTTGTTTGAAACTACATATTCGTCTTTAAGATCTTTGTACAACAAGAAGAGTAAATAAATGTTAATGATTCCCTGAACTACTTATATGATGCTCTTTCATTTTCAGCCAGTCAGCAGTTACCTGTCAGTAATGCATCCTCTAGATATTTACTGACGAAATGGCTCGCTTCCCTAAGCAAACTTAGAAAATTAACTTTACTGGCTAATAAGAGATGGTAATACTGCCCCTGGGTAGGGTTTTCACAGAGATGCCACGCCATTGCTGTGGTATTGCACCGAAATGCGCGACAATCTCCATTAACTGCCTATAAGGGTCCCACTGCCGGGCAAAAGCCCACTTCTTCTCTAATTTGTCTGTTTCAAGACAGAGAGGCCTAACTAAGGTACAGTACTGACAGGCAGGGATTGGCCTAAAAAGGCTCATGCTAAGGCACCTCGTCGCGCCATCAGCGGTGCTGCTTGCAAATGCATACTCTTCAAATCTCGCTGTACTCTACGATTCTCATAATTGTTGGTAATACAGGTGATGGATAGTGGAGAAAAACTTAGCCGTAGACAGGTGGAATAATAAGTCATGTGTAAAACACTAGCAAAAATGTATATCAGGTATCATAAGCAGACAAGCTGCAAAAACTATGCATTATCCAAGTTTAGTTACAGGAGGTTTATTAAGTTACTTACTAGTCCTTCGCACGCAATGGTGTTCACACTTTGCTATTGTTTTTGCCTATAAGTTGACTAATTAAAAATTATGACCTGATGACTGCACCTTTTCTCCCATATTATTAGGTATTGCTTTCACTCTAGCTGGACTAATGTGTTCCAGGCTTGTACAATGAGAATGTTGTCCGTGCAATGAATTGCAACCAATGCGTATCGATGTAGTAGTATAAACAACATCAACTTATGTGTAATGTAATATATTATTTGAAATGAGACTTTTACTTTAATTTACTTTAACATTACAACACCCGGAGTTTGGTTGATGTGTTTTCTTTTACAAAATCAATGGGTAACTGGCTAGGAAATCAAATCATGAAATTCCATGTATACCTACTTGTGTTTTTATCCATATCATTTAGTTTATATCAAAATCAGGTGACCGTTTTGACTAGGTTTACATAAGTATTTTTTTTAGTGTTATAAATAACAATGCTCTATTTTACATCTAAAGGTATCACATAGGTACTTACTTTAGAATTTAAACAAATTCACTCTGTATAAATATAGAAGGATAGTAACACACCAAATTCGCGAAAACAACCAGAAGTTTTATCAGTTTAGGATTTGGGAGGAAAGTAAATCAAATGTAATGATGCGAATCTAATTTTCGATTCACATGTTAATTACGTTAACTGTTACGAAAGATGGTTGCTTTCTTTTCAACTTTTCTTGTACTGAAACAAACGCAATGATCAATAATTATGTCACCGTAATCAATATGTCAATTTGGTGTAATTAAGAGTAAGTACTAGACGCGTAATCACATGAGGTAACACTAACATCGTGGTGAGAAAAGTTAAGTAGGTATAGACAATAATTAGAGGTTTACACTTTTTCAACATTCTCCTCCGGTAATAATATAAATCACACGCACACGTCCTCTATCGTCGGTACAGTGCGTGTAATCAATGTTCCTACCGAGTAGTATCTCTGCAGGTGGATGAGTTCGATTGTCACCTTTATTCCTATTGTCTTAAAGACAGCGTTACGCAATCATACATCGAAGAGTATGTTAGTGTGAGAGCATTGCCATATTTGCCGTTAATTCACTCATGAATAGTAAAAAGCCTGGCTCCCGCTCGGGAGCATTAATATCTTGTTTTTGCCACCGACACTATGATTAATTCTTGTAAAACGGTTGTTTCTTGCTATTATTCAGTGTTTTGCAAAGTGTCTGCTACAAGTTATCTAGTTTTTTCATCTGTTTCGATCGTTTGAATCGGTTTCCAAGTCATTAGGCACGGAGGTATGTAGATATAATACGGCTTGTAGTTCTGTACGTGACTGTCTAACTGCTAGAATGAATTAAGTATAGTCTTCATAAAAAAAAGTTTGAGTAAATTGTTCCAAAAACTTTCATGGTGAAAATTAATAATAGACCATCAAGCTTATTTTCATTAGTTAGGTAAGTATCTAGAAACTATGTACATATATGCTGTTTAAAAACCGGGGGAAAAAAACTAACTCATGACTCTTATAGAACTTTTTTTTACAGCTCATTGTGAAACCTAGTGGCATAAATGTAGCTCATTGCAAAATTCGAAGACAGATGAAGCAATTTACAAATCAAACCTTATCCTTAATTCATTTTGTTTAAAAAAACCCTCTGAACTACCTATCTATCAAATAACACAAAGTACGTAATATATCTTTAGTCTGATCAACAAGATCTTCTACCTAACTTAAACCACTTTGCCTTGACGATTGCTAAACAACAACCTGTATGTACGAAAGTTTACCTGAATTCGGTTATTGTCAATAGAGTTTTATAAATGCTAGAAAACATACTGAGTTCTAGTTATGTAAATATATTATAATTAAATATTGTTTTCTTTCTTCAAGTTAAATATAAATGTAAGGATATAATATTATGTTAAATATAATTAAAATAGGTTAAACTTAAAAATGTGAAGTTTTTTAGTTAGCACGTTTTATGTTATTACTCATTTTGTTTATGTAAACAAAATGAGTAATAACATTGTGTAATAACAATGAGTAATAACAAAGTTTGTGAAAATTTTGCTGTGTCCGAAAAGGACGACTAAGTCATAAGAACTTAAAAACCTGTATGTAACACCATTGCACAACTTAGTTTGCATTAAATACTTTGACCTAAACCCTAAAGCTATCAGCACCTGAATTCTAAAACATAAATGTTATAAAATTCAGTACTTATTGTTTTTAAGTCATCTAATTTATTTAGTGTAAATGCGAATCTTTGACTCTAGCATAACAGCAGACGCATCAAAGGCCTCCGCGCTAGACAAAAACAAAGTATTCCCGGAAACATTTCCATATACGAGTAGGTATGCATTTACGCCGGCAAAGCTTGTACCTACTCAATTAAAACTCGCTCGATAGTTAATAATTGATGACGTTTCTCATTCACTCAATTATATTAAATTGAGTGAATGTTAGCGGTTCCCCGCTTTGAAACAATAACGATAATCAGCAGAAACATCTTGCGAACAATGACACTGCGTTTTTGCTTCGGTAGCCATGAATAACTAAATAATGTGAAATTACGGGATACATACGCGTAACAAGTTATAAACGCGCTAATGCAACGTGGAATATTCAATGTCTGTTAGCAATCTAATACGCTAAACGGTTTATTGTCCGTTGCAACCCACTGGAAATTGTAGTTTAATTGGCTTTTTGCGTCTGGTATTTACCACAGTACCCATCGGTTGTGTTCGCAAATTATTGATTCGTTTCGGTTGTTTTCTTTACTTACTTTTTGTAAGTACAGCAGTTTGATGAAACTGTAATTAAGCTATGGTAGCATATGTATTTCTTATCGTCATTGTGTTGTCTACTGCTGCACATGGGTGTACCCATATTACCATCCGTATTACCATCTCTTATAGCCAGTCAAATTGATTGCCTAAACTGAGCGTAGCAAGCGATTTCCTAATATGATTTTTAATTTTCAGCCGTCAGCGGCTACTTGTCAATAATGCATCCTCTAGGCCAGATATTTACTGACGAAATTGCCCGCTACCCTCAGTTTAGGAAATAAACATGACTGGCTATAAGAGATGGTAAAACGGCCCCTGCATCCAATGAAAACCTCGACCTTAATCGTTAACCCTGCCAACGAGCTATGGAGAGAAGTATCCTTGGATCAAAAAGGATAGACAAGGTGCGAAACTCCACCATTCGCTCTAGAACTGAAGTTGCGGATGTAGGCTAAAAGACGGCCAAACTGAAAAGGGACTGGGCAGGTCATGTGTGCAGAATGGGCGAAGAAAGGTGGGCTAGGATCGTCCGTCACCCAGTGGCAACCGGAAGACGGATATCGTCAAAGAGGTCGACCAAGGAACAGATGGCGGGACGTTCTGGACAAGTACTCACAGGAGTGGCAGATATTAGCTGATGATAGGGATCACTGGAGGGATTTGGGGGAGGCCTTTGCTCAGCAGTGGGACAGTACAGGCTAAGTTTAAAAAAATGCGGCACAGATCACTTTACGACAGAATGGACAGATAAGACTCTATCCCATTTCGGCGCTTTTGAAATCTAAAATGATTTTATTCATTCGTTTTGGCCGATTTGCTCATTCAAACTGATCCATATCTCTCCGCAGTGTGGTTACCCTAGCATTTTAACCGACTTCTCACGAATCTGTTACTGTTAACCTAACTGCCGGTAAGCGGTGCACTCGTAATACTTAAAAATTAAAAGTTATTCTTTACGAAACGTGTGAGAATGTTTAATTAAATAAGTGGGCTCCGCGCACCCACATGCGATATCAACGAAAGTGACAACACACTTGTAAACAGTGGCACAGAAACTAAGCTAAGTAATGCTTAAATTCCCAGGTTGATTAAGAAATAGATATTTTTACAATTTAATTAACAATTAGCAGATTCAAATTTGAAGAATGACTACGAAGCGTAATCAGATATTTTATTACGTTACTCTATTATTATGAAGCGAGTTAGGTGTGAACAACTAACCACAGAGCATGTAATAATATAGAAGTTACACGTCCAATTGTAGAAAGCGCAAAATTGTCTTATTTATCATTATTTATTTATTTATTAAATTTGCGATACATATGCAGCTTAATACTAAAACAAAACTTATTTTTAGTACCTACACAAACATATTATGTGCCTTGTAAGGCATTGCAAAGTGGATGCGAGGGGCTGATATGTCTTATTCTTACTTAATACCTGTGCTATAAATTCATTTATGTAAATTTCTAATAAATTATTAAAAATCACAGTTTATCCTTTAGTATTATTTCACTGAATAATAGGTTCTTTTAGTACGCGGAGAAAAAAGTTCGTTCCGCGAATACAAAATCCCCCGCAGATTTACCGCGGACTCAACGAACACGGTGTGCGATCATTTGTTGACCGAGAGTATTAAAAAATTCTGAGATTACGTTGTGCTGTAATTTACATGAAGTTTAAGCAAAAGAAAAGACGTTTTAAAAGATGATACTGGGTCCATCCCTTCATTTCGAATCGATTTTAAACGCGAAGTAAAATCCGCCAAGTTCGTTGACTGTTTATAAGTAGTTCGTCCGTTCTATTTTTTTCGCGGACGCCCGCGCACTTTAATCCGCTACACTCCGCGGGCGTCCGCGGTGCCTCAGCGGATTTTTGGTTTGGCGTACTTTTAGTCGTTCGTGTACATTTTGACGGACAAAAAAGTACGCCGCGGATAATCCCTAGTCTACAAGGGAGAGTTATAATTTTTCGAAGGGTTAAGTAGCGTCACGAACCCTAAATATTAATTACCCATGCTCACCCAAACAAACATTGGTTCCACATTTACCCTGGAGTCATCGAAGATTGGTTCCGGGCGCGTTACCACCATGTGCTGGCCACTCATTAAGAGTTGAAGCGGCAAAAAAACGCCTTACAACACAATACGGCGGCCATGACTCGTCGCTCTGCGATCAATTATTAATAAAAAGCGGGCCGCTTCATTGAAAGGGCGATTAGCTCAATATTTATATGGAATATTCGGTATCAACGGCGCTTTGTGCCTGTAATTCGGTGGGTCGTGACGCGGCGTGTTTGAGCCGCGCCACTCCGCCACCAACGCTTCGGCCAACTGCTGCGGGCATAATGCGGATAGACACGGTACAGAATCAAATACCTACACTAAAATTTATAAAAACTAGCGATGTTTACTATTTTTCATTTCGGCAAATATTTGGCATTGAACAAGAAATAACTGTTAAAAACAGACATCTTTACGAAAAATCAATGAAAGTAGGATTGTAAAAAAGTGATTTTGGAATTTTGGCCATAATATTGGTTTATTTTCTATCACACTGCCCCTTAAAAATCGTAGTGCGTGAGAATTTTTGAAGAACTCAAATAAAGTATTCCAAAATAATATAAAAATGTAATTAAAATCCATACAATATTTTAAATATATTGAATTACCTAGTTAGTTAAATTAGTACCTACCATAAGAACACAGGTTAGGTAGGTAATAATATTTTTTCTAGCAATTTCTAATGCCCTAACATGAATTCACTAGTCTCGTCCATGAAGAAATATTTAGCAGCAAGTAAAATATTACTTACTACCACCACGTTTAAATAATCTACCATAATACTCATATCAGAGGCAGACGAGACGTCCGCGCTAGCCATACTCATTGTACAGCCGAATTGGCTCCGACTCTTGAATGGAATGCGCCACCGTGAAAGCAGTTACTATAGCGGCATAAATTTGTTTAATCTGATACAATATTTCCTCGCACATCAATCACGCGCCGCGTTCGCTGCGAAATTAATATCATGTTGATCGGGAAAACATTTTCGTTGGGTAAATACTCGTGCGTTTAGTAGGTACCATGGCGTCTAAACAAAAGCGTCTAATAGTGTAGGTTGTGATCTGACGAATGTAAGGTTTGTGAAATAATATTGTTCAAAACCATTTCTACCCTATTTTGGAAGACATGACTCTACAGCTTATAGCTGTAATAATATATCTGCAATAATATATTTCTGTCTAGATTTATACGTGTGATGCGACGAACGTAAGGGGCCTGATGAAATGTCTCGATTTGCCCTTGTAGGTACTTTGATTTAGAATTTTGATAAGAAAAGAAGAATGAGTAAACGTTATTTTAAAATTCGTCGCGAAATGCAGCCCAATAATGGTGCCAAGAGGAGCTATAATTGTTTGTACATTAAAGAGCCTATACCTAGCAATCTTCAATTAGCAATAGATACATGTTTTTCCTAGTCTGTGAACAGATACAAAAGATAACAGATAATCACATAAGTAACAATAGCGAGCGAAGTTGGGCAAAACGATTCTTCAGTGGAGCTGATGGTAATGAAGGGGCATTTTCACGAGGTTTGGGCGGCATGCAAATGCGGCGGGTAATGACGCGCGAAGCTGCCCTACACACACTTTAACAAATACAACATACACAAAACACAATATGTAAACTAAACAATACACCTAAGCTATCTGATACACACGGACATTTGTACCAAACTGAGCAAAGCGTGTTCTATTAGCGACATGACCTAATCTACAAACGATAGTCAAAGTTGAGTAGACCTTATGCCCTTTATACCTAATCAACTATTTATTATTTATCTTTGTCCTAAGTTACGTTCGTAGGTACTGCAATCGCTTTATTCAACGTGAAAAGCGCAAAACCGCAGACTCCCTAACTTATTTTTTTTATTAAATAAATATGTTATTAATTTTCGCGGATTATTTACGAAGATATTCGCTTTATTTTGTTTTCTTGTGTTTGTTGCAAATTGAAAAGTCTATGGTATGGTAACTACGCGCGAACTAGTGCGACGTTGCCGCTTCGCGTGCCACCGCAATAATAGAGTTAAATAATGTTTAAACACGGCATGTTTAAATATTTTTTTGGTTAAATCAGTCTACTATTTTTAAGAATTTGACTCCTATTTTTTATTAGTTGAATCGATTCTACTCTCGATTCTGAACAAACTAATTTCACGTTTAGCGCTTTTTCATTGACACGTTGTAGATGCACATGCAACCACACCGATACCTATCGTTGAACCTTCATGTGGCTCAGATCTACCACCGATGTTAAAGATCATGACAAACACAGCGATGAACTCATCGAAACTCATAACTGCCTTCGAAAGAAAGCCCCTCAACCTTGAAAAGGGCGCAGAATATAGCATGAAAGCGCCTCACAATACTCTTTTAATTTGTCATTATGCAGCAATAAAAACATTGTGAATAAGAGCGACAAAAAACTCGTTCAGACTCTGACAAAAACCGCGAGCTAGGGCGAAATTCGCAAATCATGCCACCGTAATGACGGCCGCTTGAAAAAAATTTAAATATCAAAAGGCCGGACGGGGCAACGTAATGCTTTAAAATCATTTTTCATTCGAGCCACTCGTGAGTCAGAGATGGAAACGGTAGCCATCGGCTGCGCCTCCATTAACTTGGCGCGATTAGTGTTTTGGAGCCGGGCCATCTTTCATTTGTTACCTCCTTCGGAACGAAACTGCTTTAATGAAACTACTTACACTACGAATAAAAATTTACAGTCACTTTATTAACATTGATAATGTTACATTATAATATGGCTTCACATCATTTGTTCTTCTTTTTATTTTTGTTGGCGCGTTCTAAAGGAGGCAGTCCGCTGTCGAACTCGCTGGCCGTGTGCATTGAACGTTGTTTGTTCGACATGTTGCTACCGTAACTGCCGATCTTCATTTTAGGGAATCTGAACAAACAATACATCCCTATTAGTGATGTTTCTTATAATATTGAAATATCGGTCTAAATACAATTAAAACACATATCGGTGCATTAGGGTTTCATTTCTTAAAATTCAAGAAGTGGCAAGGGATAAAAGAAAGATTACATTTTTCAAGTGCATAAGGGCTAAATACCGATAACTTCAATGCAAAACTCTTTAGCAAGCTGGTGGAAGGAAATTGGTACCTATGTGTGGAAATTATGCCGCGACCCATCACTGTAGCGAAGTAACCTGTTTTGTTAGTTTACTAACATCTATTAGACCTACCCACAAAGAATTATAATATTATGGTGATGCATTTTTTGAGCATTATAGTATAATTAATATCTGAAGAAAGAAAGCTGGAAAAACTAAAAAAACCACTGCGCCTACGAATCAAGCGGGACTTGTTTTCTCGTACTTTCGAGAACCCCCCTCACTGCGCAATGCAACGAAACATAATTGCCGCATCAACTCACCCTGGCCTCTTCTTCTGCTCCTCCTCATGCACAGTGAGCCTGTTGACCTTCTTCTCCCTGGTGGCCGGCAGTCCCTTCGCCCTCCGCGCGAGCGCCGCCGGGGTGTCCCGGAGCGCGAACGCCTTCGCCGCGTGCCCCAAGTGCAGCTGACGCGTGTCCAGGTATTGGCGCACTTCA
This sequence comes from Udea olivalis, assembly GCA_947369235.1. Classification (NCBI taxonomy): domain Eukaryota; kingdom Metazoa; phylum Arthropoda; class Insecta; order Lepidoptera; family Crambidae; genus Udea; species Udea olivalis. Next base: position 7,815,640 of record OX376342.1, read on the forward strand.
CGCGGGTAGCACGAGTAGAAACGCACCCAGGATGTGTAAGCTGGATAATGAAGTGTTCATTTGAGGCTTCAGCGGCAGAGCAGCACCGTCTCGCCATACAAACGAGATGGTGCTGTCTAAAGCTACATGGGGCACACTAAAAGTTTTGCACTTCTAGCTAATCGGAACTATTTGAATTTCGAATGTCATATTTTTTTAAACGTTGCAACCTTCTTAATAATAAAAAAAAATAATGGGCGGGAAATCATTTGTCAATTGTTTTTTATCCCACATCAAAGTTCTACGTACGCAACGAAAATGAAATTAAGTCGAAAAGATTTCAGAGCGATGATTTTTTATGATTTTAAAAGTTCTCTCTCTCCGCAAGACTATGCCGCTCGTCTTCAAAATGCTTTTGGGAGAGAAGCATCTTGTTTGAGCACCGTGAGGCGATGGTTTGCTGAACTTGAGAGAGGTCGAGTTTCTTTACAAGACAAATTTCGTGAAGGGCGGCCTTCAACTGCCGTCAACGAAAATAATGTGGCTACTGTTAAGCGGTTAATTGAAGAAAACCCGCGGATCAACTATGTGACAATTCGAGGACTATTGGGGATTGGTATGAGCCAAATTCAAAAAAATTCACACGAAGAATTGAAAGTTCGGAAACTTTTTTGTCGTTGGATCCCTCATGAACTGGCAGCGGAGCAGAAGCGGGCTCGCGTGGAATGGTGCTCACAGATGCTACTGAAGTACGACCACGGACATTCTAATGCTGTTTATGACATTGTCACAGGAGACGAAACGTGGATTTATTGTTTTGAACCCGAAAAAAAAACAGCAATCTAGTGAATGGGTGTTTGAAAATGAGAACAGGCCAACAAAAGTGAGGCAGGCGAGAAACGTTGGTTTCTCAGCTACGGGTCCCATCTTCACAATTCCACTTGAAGATCAAAAGAGTGTCAATGCAGAGTGGTATTCTACCATTTGTTTACCCAGGGAGTTAGAAAAAGCTCGCGAAAGACGACCCAAAAGCCGCGTTCTTCTACATCATGACAACGCTTCTTCACACACGGCCAACAAAACAAAGTCATTTTTAGCTTCCGAAAAAGTACAACTCGTCACTCATCTTGCGCATAGCCCCGACCTAGCACCCTGTGATTTCTGTATTCCCCCAAAATCAAAGATTTGATGAGAGGTGTCACTTTTACCAACTCCGAAGAGGCAGTGATAGCGTTTAATCAGCACGTAGAAAACATGCCTTTAGATCTGTGGTCCTCCTGTTTTAAAAAATGGTTCGATCGCATAAAAAATTCAAAAGAGAGTATTTTGAAAAGGAATAAACATGATGTTTTTTTTTCAAGTTACGAATGCTTATTTATATATTCAAAATATGTTGAAGTCCAATTTTAAATTATGACTATTCGATGGCAAAGATGGACGATCTGAGAAAGATTGCAAGATGTAATTTTGAAGATAATTGCTACACGTCACAAGTACTTTGGCCTCGACTTTGAAGAATTATCACAATGGGCAAAATACAGTAAATATATTAAATTGGATTGGTACCCACCTCCTACACGGGCACGCAAGTCAGTCACGTAAGCGGTGTGATCCAGCCGCGCCTAGGAGTCTACTAACTTAAAAAAATCCGTAGATGCGAGACAACTAACAAGGTCTCAATTAGCTCAAAAACTATTGATTTCAACCACTTATTTTTGTCTCTACCTACACGAATCACGAAACGGAATCTTCTGGGATATAAAACTGTAAGTAGTAGGTTTGTTGAATTAGTTGTCGCGAAACTACGTAAGTTTTGCTAGGGAATAGGCCCTCTGCCCCGCAATGGCGGACCCCGCTACGTTAGCCGCAGCCGACTTGTCATGACTCCCTAGTCTGTATTACCTCATGACTCCCTAGTCTGCATTACCAATCTCTTAAGGATATTTTAGCATGTAACCTAATAATATGCTTACCTCTACTAGCGCGCGCAAGCCACTCCTTGCTGCTGTGTGCGGTGTACTCTAAGCTCGTTTGCACCGCGATGGCGGACCGCGCTACGTTAGCCGCTGCCGGCGCTCAGTGTGAAGCGCTTCCAATGCTGCTGACTTGTCATGACTCCCTAGTCTGTATTACCAATCTCTTGAGGATCTCTTTAGCTTGTAACCTAATAATATGCTTACCTCTACTAGCGCGCGCAAGCCACTCCTTGCTGCTGTGTGCGGTGTACTCTAAGTGCGTTTGCACCGCGATGGCGGACCGCGCTACGTTAGCCGCTGCCGGCGCTCAGTGTGAAGCGCTTCCAATGCTGCTGACTTGTCATGACTCCCTAGTCTGTATTACCAATCTCTTGAGGATCTCTTTAGCTTGTAAGCTATAGTATGCTTACCTCTACTAGCGCGCGCAAGCCACTCCTTGCTGCTGTGTGCGGTGTACTCTAAGCGCGTTTGCACCGCGATGGCGGACCGCGCTACGTTAGCCGCTGCCGGCGCTCAGTGTGAAGCGCTTCCAATGCTGCTGACTTGTCATGACTCCCTAGTCTGTATTACCAATCTCTTAAGGATCTCTTTAGCTTGTAACCTAATAATATGCTTACCTCTACTAGCGCGCGCAAGCCACTCCTTGCTGCTGTGTGCGGTGTACTCTAAGCGCGTTTGCACCGCGATGGCGGACCGCGCAACGTTAGCCGCTGCCGGCGCTCAGTGTGAAGCGCTTCCAATGCTGCTGACTTGTCATGACTCCCTAGTCTGTATTACCAATCTCTTAAGCATCTCTTTAGCTTGTAACCTAATAATATGCTTACCTCTACTAGCGCGCGCAAGCCACTCCTTGCTGCTGTGTGCGGTGTACTCTAAGCGCGTTTGCACCGCGATGGCGGCCCGCGCTACGTTAGCCGCTGCCGGCGCTACAGTGCGAAGCGCTTCCAACGCTGCTGACTCGTCTGACTGCCGTAGTCTGTATTACGTTATGTATAGTCTTAATAAAAACGGTCAGAACTATTCTATTTGAATAAACTTATGTGGAACGGTCCTTGAAGTAAGCACTTTAGACTGATTAAAATGAGGTGATAATTGGAGAGATATTATGTATCATACACAGTGTTTAATTATATTTAGAGTGCCTAGTAAAAAAAATATAAGAAACCGGTTCATTAAGTTAGTTAATGAGAAGACCTTAAATCATGATGATACACTACACAAACTAAAGAAAACAAAAAAAAGTCATTACCTGATTCGTTTCTGTTCAAGATGCCTAACAAACTCGGCCTCACTAGGCAGCAGGAACATCACCGCCGCTCCGACCTGCGTAGCGCGTCCCGTTCGTCCCACTCTGTCGCCAAAATGTTTAGTTACAATCAATACTAAAATCTGAAAAATATAAACTTTTCATACAAAGCGTTTTGGAGTTCCATACCTATGTACATAATCTGTGGCAGACGAGGGCACGCAATACTGCAGCAGCAAGTCCACGCGCGGAAGGTCCAATCCTCGGGCAGCTACGTCCTAAGAACCGACAATATGTCGTGAATGATCTATCTCATACGCTTATCTTTGGTTCTAAAAAACAAATACTTCAAGTTTCATCAGAATTGCTTATTTTACTTAGTTACGATACGAAACGTTCAATAGTACGAGTATTAAAGTATTACGAGTTCGGATATTTCGGTATTTTTTTATAGCATCAATAGCACACTTAGTTGTAACATTAGTAAAAAGACCATTTCGTAGCATTAGGCTGCATTTTGCGGATGATCAACGTTGTCCTATTATTATTGTATTAAAACCGTTTTAGTAAATCATTTTGGTAAATAAGTAATCTTATCGCATTAAGGCAACTTGCGTGCAAAACATTTGGGCTCTGCTATAGCATGTTTTTTGGAAGTGTCGCTCAACATTTTATTTACCATCCAAAGGTGAAAAAAACAGCTATTTTCTCACATCAATATAGACAACATTATCTGTAGCACAAAGAATAAATAAAAGAACAGAAGCTTCATTACGGTGCCCCTGCGCCGCGGAGTCGCTAGTCGCGGTAGCGGCCGCCCGCTGCGCGAGAGATTGCGCGGACTCTCGGCTTTGATTAACTCCCATATAAAGAACTACCACGAAGCCGCTTTGATATAATTATACAATCACAGAAAGATTCCTTAATGGTGCATGGTGCACAAAACGTTTCAATTCGAAGATTTTTGCGATTTTGTTGAAGGTAAAAAATGGTAAATTGAGTTTTATGCACATTAGTGACATTGATTAGGGTCCAGCAAGGAAACATATTCTTTAACCATTAGGCAGCTGCACTTTGGACGTAAATAAGGCTTATAATATGTTGTTTCATCACACTCTTAGATCAGCTCTCCCTAAACAAGACAGAGTTTGAGCTTTGAGTGTCAGTGACTTATCATCATCATCATTCGCAGCCACAAGACGTCCACTGCTGAACATAGGCCTCCCCTATCGAATTCCAAAGTGACCGGTTGCAAGCGTTCCGCATCCACCGGAATCCCACCACTTTTATTAGGTCGTCCGTCCACCTTGCACGCGGGCCACGCTGCGTCTGCCCTGAAACGGTCTCCAGACCAGAACTTTCCTGCCCCAACGGCCACCAGTTCTGCGCGCTATGTGCCCTGCCCACTGCCACAGTCAGTGGCTACTTGAATATAAAATATTTGATTGAAGACATACTTAATAATATGACCCAGAACAGAAAAAAACACATAATGATCATCACATGAAGGTTCTTTCTAAGATAGGGATCGAACCCAAGAAGGCAAGACCTCTATTCCCATTGGTTCTCAAAAAACAAAACAGACAAAATACGCTTTGCACATAAAATGCATACAAAAGACAATGCGCACCTACAAGTGGGTGTGCTATAGATATGTAGAGTAGGTAAGCAATAATGGTAACTTAATAATCTCAATTTTAAATTATCACGAATAAAATCTTTTATACTACATTGCACCTGCGCGGCAGTACTTTTATGGTTTCCATACAAGACGGACAGGTCATAAACCACAATCGGAAGCGATTTATTAACAAGAATTTACCCTGAAGCCTTTTATTTAGGTACTACAACGAGTACTTCTTACGTTCTTGGGACCTAATTTTAAGGCCCTATCAATCCGCCTAAAAACAACCAAATATTGAAATCAATTTCACTAAATAATCAATAGCTTTAACACAAGGGGTTTGAACGTAAACTCCATACTTTATGTGACATTGGAAAATATTAGTGATTAGTACCTAAATTCGTAAATGTTCGAAAACATAAAAATGAGATACCTATACGCAAAAGAACAAATGTTTGAAACAGAACATCGAAAAGTCCAAGGATTAAGTTTGAGTGGTTTGCTTTTCGTTTTTTGTAATCGATTTAAATAATACACTGATCAAAAGAAATTCGTTTTATTTAACCCACTAGAATTCATCTGCGGCTTTGCCCACGTAAAAGGTTTTTTCGACTTTCGATACTTATCGTTTTATATTATGGCCAAAATACATAAAATAATTATAAATTGTAGCCTATGTGTTATTCTGATATATCACCTGTATAACTGTCAAATTTCATTCTAATCCGTTTAGTAGTTGTTGTGTGAAAGAGTAACAAACATACACACATACATATATACTCACAAAGTTTTGAATTTATGATATTAGTAAGAAGTGAGATAAGCAAGTACAAGAAAATTATCTAAAGCGCTATCTCTTGTCACTCACGCCAAGCAACTAAGGGACTTTTTATTAAATCGTGCTCATAAGAGTGGCTAATCAAAACCGCGCAGTCAGCAGCTTTCGGGTCATTATCCGCACCGAAATAAAACATTTTTATAATGGGTGGACGCATAAAGAACGTATGGTTTGTGCTACTAGTGTTAAACTACTGAGCTGAGAACTTTAAATCAAACCGGTTTTGATTGATTGAATATATCGATATTGACTTACAAACTTCCTACATTCAATCAATTAATCTGTTTTTTTTTCTTTGATTAATGACTATTAATTGTTTTTGCTGTTACAATATTTTAGTTGTACTTAATGCATTCAACTTATTCAAAATGCATACAATCACTGTTAAATAAAATAATTTTAGGGGGGCGTGAGGAACAGGGTGTTAAGTTCCTCAACCACCATTGAAAAGGGAGGATACCTCCGACCAGACGGATTCGGTTCTTGTTATGTTCAATTGCTCGGATAACTTTAATATCGCGATGTAGGATACGTTAGTTTTTAGTTCGTATGTGGCGAGATAGATGTCGCTACAAATTATTTATCCTCATTCATGACTTTTTGAAACAAATATTTGCAAGACAAGAAGTTCATCACGAGTACTTGAGTAACCAAGATTGCTATCCCGGTATCGATGTAGTATGTTCAGCAACATACAAGATAGATACTATTTTCGTGGGACGAAGAACAAAAAGCAACTCCTGTAAATGTTGCAAACAATTAAGATTGCAATTGAATAGTAGCTTTACAAAAGGCTCATGTGAAACTATTTAATTATATCTCACGTCAGCCAAGCAGGAGCAAGCGAGTCGGCGATCAGCGGCGCTTACAGATGTAATAAATACGGATAATAGTGTTTAATCGAGGCCTATTGTGCGGAGAGCGGTGGGAGCCGACAGAGGCCAAACGAATGACCAGCTAATAACTCCAGTCCAACAACAATTAAATACCGACGCGAGGGCGGCTGCGGGCAACGCTTTGTTGTTGGATTAAGAATGTACGCCTGTAGGTGGCGTGAATCTTATGAATTTCATCACATCACAAACGTTGAAAAGGCAACGGCGTTAGATGACGAATGGTTAATTTCGAATGAGAACTTGCCAGTTTAATCTTGTTTTGAAACGTGTAGCCATTATTTCGACACTTTGCAATCACAAAGACGAAGATATTAACTGGAAATATTAGATTAAGAAAGATGAAATGCGTGCAAGTGTTGTACAACTTGAACCTTTTTTTCAAGCGGCAAGAACAGGCTTCTGTACTGTCTTTGTCTGAGAGGGCCGTAGAGATGTTTGCAGTCGAATAACCAGCTACATAGGCATTAAAAAAGATCTAAGCTAACATAAATATGTCGAAGAGTAAGTACATGTGCTGAATACAGAAGAGACTAGCTTAAATGAAAATATCACTTACCGTACAAATAAGTACGCCGTTTCTAGCTTTCCTGAACTGCTTGAATACTTCCATTCTCTGCGCATGTGGCATAGATCCGTGAAGACTGAACATATCCAAGTCAACTGGCACCACACCTCCTTCTATTGGCTCTTCGTAATCCACTTCAAACTCGTCCGAGTCAGTGCTGTTTGAAGATTCCTAAACATTTACAATAACATTTTATAAGTGGAATTATAGGGAACATTAATAGGCTTTAAATAAAATATACATACATTATCACCATCATCATCATTAGATTTTCTTTTTTTCGTCTTTTGTTTCTTTCCTTGATCTTTCTTCTTAACTTTTGCATTTTTGCCTGTCAACACTGTTTCTATTAACTCTGAATGATAGTCTACCATTTCCAGTGTTGCCATAAAAACGATCATTTTGCCACCCTTCTTGTTCAGGACACAGTGCTCCACAATGAGTGAACAAAGTGTGACTAGTCTCAACTTCATAGGTACTATAAGGAAGGTTTGATTAACACTGGCAGGCAAAATTAGTTCATCCTCAACAATAGCTGTTCTTAGGGCTTGTTGAAATTTGCTACCAGGATTAGGTTTTGGTTCTTCTTCGTCTTCTTCTTCTTCATCTTCAGCTGCAGATTCTGCTTTAGGCTTTGATGTTTCTAATTCCTTTTGAACTTTGAAATATTCGTAATCTGAGTCACTGTCACTATCTTCGACATTGGATGCAGGTTGAACCAGTTTACTTGATTCGTCTTTTTTGTTCTCTTCTTTGCTAAATAAATCAGAATGATTAAACCCGCTAAAGGCAACCAAACCTAAAAGAAATCACATTATTTTTTTTACCATGTTTCAATGAAACACATACTATGTTCTTACTATTTCCTTGTTAATTAACAATATACGCACCTCTTTTAGTTTCCGATTTTGGCTCTATTTTATCTTTTACATTACTATCTGTCACATTTTCATCTTCATCTTTATTTTTCTCTTTTTTTGATTTACTTTCATCACTGTTAGCTTTACTTTTAGATATTTGAGGATCTTTAATGTTAATAATCTCCTTTTCAGGATTAAGATAGTCTGCAACAAGAGCTCTGCCTTCAGAAGTATCTACAAATACAGGATCTGTCATAGTTATCCCAGCTAAATTCTCTACAGCCTAAAGAAAATTAAAAAAAAAACAATCAATACATTTCTTTATTTCTACTACCGTCAACTCCTGTAACTTCGCCCGGTCTCAACATGAATTTGCTTATTTTTAAATGTTCCCGCTGAATGAAGATAGTCTGACACATCGGCAAACTATCAACCTGACCAATCAGATGGGGTCTTCAAGTGTGTGTGACACGGATCAGAACTAAGCAGTGTACGTTTGATAACTGTGTTTTCAAAATAAGGGCGAAGTAAGGGAATTTGATCTAACTTCGCCTGGCTGTTGTTTCTCCATAAATTCAAACTAAATTGAACCCGGGACTATAAGAGTAAGGAAACACATGTGCTGGAAGGGCGTTCCACATCTGGATGGTACGACAAAGAAACGAGTCACCGAACCTTTTAGTTCGGGCCAATAAATGCTGAATTGTTTGTGGATGACGCTGTAGTCCAGCATGCGTGGTACGGGAGTGGAAAGGTGAGGGTGGAATAAGCTGGAATAAATCGTCAGAGCATTCCCAAGCGATAGAGAACACTTAGCCTGGCAATGTCTCTACGAAATTGGAGAGGCTCAAGGGTCAGATTGCCTCTGGGTTTCCAATAATACGGATAGCACGCAGCTCCAACCTGTCGAGAGCTTCGAGTAGGTATTTAGCGGAACTGTACCAGAGATGAGAGCAGTATTCCACACACGAGCGAACTTATGTCTTATACAAAAGACAAAGCTGCCCAGACGTGAAGAATCGTCTCACTCTGTTCAGGACTCCGAGTTTACGGGATGCAGTTCTAATGACGCTCTCAATGTAGTCCCGCTGGTTAATTCTGAAATGCGGTCTAACACTCCGTCAAGCTCAACAACAAGACTTCGCCTCTTCTATCATCCGCATAGCAATGAATATTACCAAGTGATAACATGTCATTGATATGCAGAAGAAACAAAGTCGGCGACAAGACGGAGCCCTGCGGCACTCCGGCATTCATCTGAAAAAAGCGCGAATTTCGACCATCGCAAAGGACACGAATTCTACGTCCCTCCAGAAATCCGGCAACCCAGTCGCATAGGCGCGTAGGCGAGGTGGCAGAACATATGCCGAAAGCTTGGAATAAAGCAAACGATGCCATACACGATCGAAAGCTTTGGCAATGTCAAGGCTGACGGCCTAAGATTCCCCACGCTTGTCCATAGCCTCCCCCCAGATGCGAGTTAATATTAGGTTAGGTCTACACCAGTTGGAATGAAATAAAACAAGTAGACAGTCGTTATTTGGGAATAAATAAATAGGTAGGCGAAATTGGAACAAATAATAGGGTTGCAACCAGCTTCACATTGATTTTCTTTTGGGGATAATAATTTGACATTAAAACATACAGTCGAATTGAGAACCTCCTTTTTTTTCAAGTCGGTTAAAAAAAAATGCACTCTAAGACCAGTTCTAGCAATTCAGGACTATGTTTCCCGGTATTTGACCTTTTGCATCTTGAACCAGAAGATTTTTGCTGCATTTTTTAAAATTCAACATGCCATTCATGACGTTCACCGCTCTTGAAATTGTTTTGTATTATTGTTTTATTTTCAAACTGAATTACATTTACTATAGAACCAACATGAAAATCGCGTAAGCAACCATACCAATTTTTTATTAACGATTATTTTTCTTCTTGTTTAATTTTCTAAAAGCGCCAACCCTAATGGTAGTATGGGAGGAGACTGATGAAGATACCCTTCCTAACATTGCCTGTCACGATATTTCTGTTCAATTCAAAGACATCCTTAATTTATATTAGCGCAACGGACAGCCCGTCATATGAGTTACCTACTGTAAGGATTTCAGAACTATACCTTTAGTAGTTTCCTGGCTACGTGTTACTTTTCTGGGGTTCGCGAAAAAATCACATGCACCTTGCGCTACGTTTTGACTCACACTGCCTAGTTGATCGCTTTGATTTTGACAGTTGAGGTTGCATTGTTGCATAGTTAAATTAGTAAATTAACCAATGAACACAAAGCAATTTTACCAGTACAATAAAAAGTTACGACCGTAAAACATTTTAGGCGAAGTATGCTACAAAAGGCAAAGTAACAGGAGTTGACATATTATTATGTATTTACAGGTGAAGAAAGAAACTGTATATGTATTTTATTTACCTTGGTAAGAGTTGCTGACAGCAAAATAGTTTGTCTTTCTTTAGACAAAAACACTTCAGTCAATTTGTGTTTAATTTCTTGTTCATCAGAATCGACCTGAGCTTCTTGCTCAACATTATCGTCATCTTTAATTTTCTTTTTTATATTTTGTCTCATTAGTGCCAAGGGATCATAGGTAGCTGCTTTTTTATGGTCCTCAATGGCTTTTACAATTGCAGCAACATCTTTTTCATAACCCATATCCAGTAATCTATCTGCTTCATCTAATATGAGACAGCTAAAAGATATATAGAAAAACATTTAAGTTTACCCATGCAGTGGTAAAATTTAACATTAATGTTATGAATATTTTCTTAAAAAAATACTTATACCTCCACTTACATTAAGCGCAAACCTATGATAACTTGGTTATATAATTCAATAAATGCTAATTTTATATTTACCCAGTTTTGGCAAAGTTCAGGGATGTTGTGTTCCTTAAATGGTCATTAACACGACCTGGGGTTCCAACTAAAACACTTAGCCCTTTTCTCAATATAGCTTTTTCTGTCTTTCTCTTTTGACCCCCACTTAATATACCAGGTACGATCCAAGTGAAAGGCTGAAAATGTTATAAAAGGCTAGAACGGCAATTCAAAAAGTTTTCCTTAAAATTGTTGAATAAAACAAAAAAGTTTAATAATTTTCAAATTTTTTCAAAGCTATAAAGGCATCCACTTAAATGGTTTGTTCTAGCACAGAAAACGGATTCATGTGTAATAATTTTTGTAATGGGATAAGGTATTGCAGTAATTATGATAAAAGTGATGTCTTTTGTATATACTGACTAAAACAAATCTGAGAACCTAGCGAAGAGCAACACAACATTAAGTATTTTAGTGATCAAAAGTTTTAAGAGTATTGGAATGACCTGTACGGTTCTAATTAAATTTTGTTTGAATCTGTTGAAAGAATAAAATGTGTTTGTTCTCAAAAACCATACAAAACTTGAGATCAATGCTTTGCAAATAAAACACATCAAGTTTACGATCAATAACAATATTAATTCTGTAATGAAATGTTATACGAGAAATATACATTTGTTTAGTAAAGTAACTGAAATTCCAGCAAACACACAATATCCACTTGCTTTTACTTCTGTGTTGAAAAATTACATACCTTAACAAGTTTTAAGAACAATTCATATGTCTGCACAGCCAGCTCCCTAGTAGGGACAACGACTATGACCCGGAGGCCATCATGTCTATTGATTTTAGGTCTTATTGCTTGTAAGCCCTCTATGACTGGCAATGCATATGCTAGGGTTTTGCCTGATCCAGTTTGAGACCTGTGAAAATTAAAATACATAGTTAATTTAAGTATAAGCAATCATTTGATAACTATTTCACCTAGTAGTAAGTGATTAGTTACAAAACAAACTCATTTCATAATAATATATTTAAGCACTAAGCCATCTTCAGTTTGTATCAAAATAGTTGAAACAGCTGGGAACACCTGGACAATAATGGCATAGGAATGAGAAAGAGGGAAAAGATTGGAGGTGGCCTACGCCAAAGAGCACAAAAAATATGAATCTGATATCTTACTACATATATTTATGATAGATAAATGAGATAATTGTCTTTGGTATGCCTAAGGTACACTAAATATAGTACACATACCTGATCAACACATCTTGCCCTTGTAATATAACAGGAATAGCTTTCTGTTGCACTGTCATAAGTTCTTTCAAACCCAAGTTTTGTTGTAAATTAGCCACACTGTGAGGATGGATGTCCAAATCTGCGAATGTTCTGCCAGCAAATACTTTTTCTACCAGTGGTTTCACAGCTCGCTGGCCAATTTTAGGAACATCAGGATTATTTTTGAATAATGAAGATATCCAGGCACCACTTCTGGATCTTTGTTTTACTTGCATTTCATCATTCAGCTCCTGGTAGTTCTTTCCTTCAAATTTACCTTTATTTTCACTCAGATCTTGTAATCTCGTAGACAAGTCAGCTGGTTCTTTTGTTGACAACTTTGGTTTCTTTATCTGAGGTTCAGGTCCACTTTGCAGTTTAGAATATTGTCTAGCCAAGCTTTGTGGTCTTTTTCTTGCCACTGTTTTTCCAGTAAACTGGGGTTTATCGATGAACTTGTATTCAGATGCATTCTTCTGAGGAGAACTCACTTTCTTCTTTACCTAAAATAGTATTACTATAGTTTCTCTCTGAACATATTTTATATAAAGGTTTTTACTATTTATAGACCAAATTAGGTACTTACTTTTTTAGATCCAAAAATAATATTTAACTGTAAATCGTCCATTGTATCACAACTTTCAGTTTTTTTAGGTTATACGCACATTTGTTTTGTTCCTTCTACTTTGACGTTTGAGTCTGACAGAAAACAACCGTTCAAAAACATCTTCTCAACCAAAACCTTTTTCTGTCGTTCGGAAATTACAACAAGTTATACAGGGGTTAGGAAAAAAAAACGAATAACAAACACTGCTTCAAATGAACAAATGCCCGTTATTTTTATGGAATCATTTACTTCGACCGTCATAAATTAGTACTAGTTACTTTTTTATTAATGTGAAAAAACAGAAAAATTGCTACTTTGCAAATTATTTCTTTTTCAAAACTGTACACAAACTGTCTAGTATTTTCAAATGTTTTAAAAGTTTATAGGAACACAGTGTGGTTTATTTTTTGGGTCATATATAAGTTATCATAATTGTGCTTGCTTGGAAAATTTTAATTTTGCACAAGATTTGTCGACATTTATTGTGGTTAAATAAAGTTTTTTTTTTCACAACCAAACGCCGTAAGATGGAGACTCATAAACATGAAGCGACAGCTTACACAAATGATTATTACCTGTAATAAAATAAAGAATTTATAAGCAGAAAATGCTAGCGGCTTCGCCCGCGTAGACTACACGATTTTGGCCACTCATCATATCAATTAAAATATTCCGCTTAGAACAAACCGCCATTTTATTCGTTACACAGAGTTTACAGGCGATTCCCAAAGAGTATTTAAACACTATGGCGATACCGGTGAGAATCGGTGACGCGGCGAGCCGCACTAAAACGTAGTGATTACTTGCTCAGTAGCCACACTGTCGCGAGTGTTTTTGTTTTTGTCGAGCTAGATGCAGCACAAACTTTTCAGATGATGAATTTTTCTTTTTGTCAGTTCTGTCAAGTAAATAAAGTACTACCTATTTTAATCTAGCTGCTTCGACAGACCTCGTTCTGTTAAAAGTAATAGCACGTCGCGGCGTCAGTAAAGCAACACATCTCGCCCGCGGTTCTCCGACTTGATTTACATCATCATCATCCGTGCGGGCTACACCGGTCGTGAACCCACACTGGTCTGTGGGGTCCCAGGGTCCGCCTTTCTTATTTTCTTGGCTCACTTCGCGTGATCTTGTGCATTCTCAGTGTTAAGTCTGTTGGCACGCACATGCCACCCTTGTCGACGGCGAACCGCCGCTTTTTGGGTCGATCCTTCTACCGGTAGGTACCTGGCGGGGGCGGCATGGTCAGACATTTGTTGCCCACGTAGTTTGCCGATCTCCGTGAGACATGACCATACCAACGAAGGCGGCACTCCTGCAGCTTGTCTGCGATGTCACGAAAACGAAGGCTGCCGCGGATGTGGTGTTCCGCACGCGATCTTTGCGTGAGACTCCACACATCCACCGCAGCATCTTAATTTCCGTGACGCGCAGCTCTTGCTTGTGTCGCTCTAGTATCGGCCTTTGGTTCACTGCCATATCAAAGGACAGGCCTAATGATAGTTTTATAGACCTAACTGCTGCCCCTTCAGCTTTATCGGCATTTTGTATTTATATTTTCTGAGATTAGGTTGCTTGTGCTGTAATTTACATGAAGTTTAAGCAAAAGAAAAAACGTTTTAAAAGAGAATACTGGGAGAATACTGGTGTGCGTTGACTGCTCCTAGTTCGTTCGTTCATTTTTTTTTGCGGACGCCGCGCATTTTTATCCGCTACGTTTTGGCAGATTTTTAGTTCGGCTGACTTTTAGTCGCTCGTGTGCGTTGCTCGATACAGCTTGTGAGGGATCTATTTTGTCGGAAAAAAAAGTACGCCGCGGATAATCCCTCGTCTAAATTATGCCTTTTTATGATTATGCTTTACATATTACGGCCATTTGATGTTATGTGTTATGAAGTTATGCTATAATTAAAGGCTTATGGCAAATGACTATTATGGCCAATAACAGTGTGCATTGTTAGTTTATGGCGAAAAACGTTATGTAGATATGCGTTTTAGCAAGAAACAACTCCGAAGCGGTGGTAGAGTCGCATTATGTCTGTATACTGTGTATTTATATATCCATATTAATGGTATTTAGTATATTTTGCTGTAAATTTGACGATTTGAAAGTACTGATACAGTCTATTTGAATATTTGAGTTTAAATTATGTAACCTATGTGAATAATAGGAACATTTTAGTACAGAAGGTAGCTATTTATTTACTTATTGCTACGTTAGATTTCACGCACGTGCCGCGGATGCGAAACTCAAGCCCACACGTGGCAGCGCGTGCCGCAAAAACATCGCTTTAAGGCGCTTATGGGTTGAAATAAATTTTTGTTGTGTGCAAAACTGTGTTCATAGGTCTAAGCCCCTTGATTACTCTCTCAATAGGCTCATTTACATAAATAGGATAATGGGATGGGACCCAGAAGACGATTTATAAGTGGTTATTATTAGAGTAGGTGCAACAGTAAAAAGTTCACACAACGACCTTGTTGCACTCAGTGTGTTTTTACTGTTATGGTTTTAACTCTTTCATGACAGCCACTGATATGGTCATTGACCGACACCTTTTAAATTAGCTAGTATACCTTATAGTATAATTACACTGTGGTATCTTATCCAACCTATGCGCTTGAAAACATTTTTGTAAGTAGGTAGGTATACCTACTTAACTTTAAAGCACAAACAAAACATAGTCTGAGATCTAAAACTTTAGATATTCATTCAAAAATGTTACCTGGAATGTTAATGTCTACCATTAAATATATCGTCTTAATGCATCGTGCCAAATTTTAGCGTATGCTTAGACATTCTTCTTACAGGGCGTATCATCTTAAACCTTTCACACGAACCACTTATCTCTCACAATCACCTTTTTTCAGACTCATCGTTTCAGAGATTTGTAACCTTATACAGGCTTAACCCCTCTCAAAAATGAACCGCAGAATCTGCACTTGAAATTCAGCGAGCACACATCAGACGCGTAGGAAGAACGGCCGGGTGTGTGGTGTCCGGGTGAGTTGAGTGTGTGTGAAGGACCCGGGTATGTGTGCGCGGCACCCGGGGGAGGTGTGAGGGCGAGACGTGATTACCGGCGTCCAACCGGGACGACCCGGCCACCCCGCCATCTACCTATTTATACAAAAGCATTATAATAAGGCAAAGGCTAGGACGTGACGAGCCTTTTTTATTTCGGTATCGAAGACAAGATTAAATGAAAATGTTGTTTTGTTTTTGTTGGATTGTAACTGCGTAGGAGAAAACATGTCGTGTCGTAAGTTACATCATCGGTACAATTATTTACTTATAACATAACAAGTCTGGTGAAGGAATTTCATTTCTGAGAATAAAACTAATTCGTTCTATCACTGCAATAGTCGTCTAGTCAAAAACACTATTATCCATTGTCTTCTCAAGGATTATAGCTAAGTACCTACATAAGTACTTAGAAACTCTAAGTGAAGCTACAACCACAGAAAATATGATAACCCTACCTCTAATGCACTGGCTGGCTGTAAATAAATAAAAACATTTACCATGTGCCACTCACTGAAATGCCGTTTTTGTTTATATTCTCATATTAATGATATACCTACGTATAGCAAGCCGATTTTTGTGATATAATGTGACCTCATTTTTGGAATAATGAAGCCTTTAGGCAGTGAAATTGTTATAAAAAGACAGGCATGAAGTGTTTTCAACCTCCGAGGTGAACTTATGAAAAAAGTATAATGAAGATAAATTAAAAATATAAAAACCTACCAGAGAAATCATAATGTCAATTGACTGTCTAAACAAAGTGCTGACTGAATAAACACGAAAATAAATAAGTAAATATTTTTAATTAAACTTAAACAAATACAATTAGTATAAAAACATTAAATGGCTCAAATAAAACCCACCACTTGCAAGGAAGCCATTGCTCGGTGGGAGAAGGAGAAAGGGGAAGTGGCCGCTGATGCGAAGGTGTTAGAGCTGCAGTTCCAGTGGCCACCCATCGAGAAGATGGATGGAGCTCTCTCCACTCTTGTTAGCTGCGAGTACGTAGTAACCTTGGCTAAGACTTCGTTTTGTACAGCACATATCTGTCAGCAATAATTCGTTTGTCCCAGGTATTTGATGATATGGTCATTTAATTAAACAAACAAACAACAAACTGCCTTGACTGAAATAACTTTGCGGGTTAAATAACTTGTCGCCGGGTGAATGTGAGTGGCTTAGATGTGCAGATTCCTTATCAGATGTAAAGAAAGCTTGGTTCCGATAGGATGGGGAAGGATATAGCCTAGAGCATTTGCTAGAGCGTTTCATTGTGATGTACCGTTCTTGCGAATGCTCGACGCTGTGTTTGACGGAATGCTCATGGTGAGTAAGCATATAAAAGAATATGTAGATACTGACTGTACAGATAGCCGTTATTCAAGCTCGCGCATTTACTCGATAAAATGTTACACCAAAACGCCCGTTGATATTAAATTTAAAAAGACGAATGCTTGATGTTCTGTTACAAGAAAAGCTTTTTCCCGGCACTCAGCATATTAGACCAACCAATTTTTACGCTACTAACCTGGCGGATTTTATGTATAACATACAATTATTTACTCTAAAAACCTAGTTTTACAAATCAACAGAACACAATGAGACAGAATGGTAAACAATGCCGTGATCAATAATAGAATAGAATAGAATAGAATAGAATAGAATAGAATAGAATATATTTTATTCGTCTAGTTGGTGGTACAATTTCATGAGTGTGTGCTTACAAACTACTTATAAAATTATTCATTTGCATGTAAGTACACTGGGGGTATAGTTCATATCCGAGTACCGGTCCTTGGAGGAAGGATCATTTGGTTTGTGGGTGGAACTTTATTTATGATAATTTTTCTCGCAGGCTGCGTGGTTTTTTTTTTTTTTTTTTTTTTCCCTTTCAGGGGCTGAGAGGACAATGTGTTCGCGTGTTCCGTAGGCCTCACGTATCGGGAGCGGTGTGAGTGCGGGTCTCTAGCAGGCCGGCGCGGGTGGGAACCTTTCGCTTGTCAAGAGGTTTACTGCGCTCATGTTTGCTCACGTATTCAACTGTGCCAATTCTATCTGCATAGAGAAGGGGGTTGTACTTATTGTATTGTGTGTAGCGCTCGCCGGGGTCTCGAAGGTCCGGGATGTTGAGGCGTTTCACGGCGTCTAGTAGGTCTTTGTTTAGGTCGTGAATTCTTATATGCTACGGATCTTGTTGAAGCATGTCGTAGAGGACTTCAGTCTCCTGTCTACGACTGAATTGGGCAGCTGCCTTAAGAGCCATTCGATGTTGCCGCTCGAGCGTGAGTATGTTGGTTCGGCTGAACAACGGTAGCAGCGGCACTACCCCGTAGTCCAGGACCGGCAGCAGGCAGGCGTTGATCACGTTGAGTTTGGTTTCGACCGAGACATTTGCCCGATAGCCGATTATACCGTAGAGACAGGCTCTCACCTTCTTGGCTTTATCAACGTTCTGCTTAGTATGTAGATTCATCGAGAGTTGTTTGTCGAAGATCACACCTAGGTACTTAGTGTGATTCTTGTAGAAAATTTTTTCGCCCTTTAGTTCGACATGGTTGCGGTAGCCACGGCTGTTTGACGCACCGCTCGCCGGTCTCTTGTGCGTGAACATCACGCATTCCGTCTTTGAAACGTTACACCTGCGTCCCCAGCGGTGGTAGTAATCCACGACTTCGGTAGCCATCCATTCGGCGCGGGTGGTGGCGTCGTCCGGTTTGTCGGCAGCGTTTAGAATGCACAGGTCGTCGGCATACTGGGAAAGGAGTTGCCCGCGGTATCCACCGCGGGGTATATCTGAAACGTATAAGTTAAAGATTAAGGGGCCCAATATGGATCCCTGTGGCACGCCGTGCGGTATTTCTTTAGCGGTGCCTCGCGTTGTTCTGAAGCTACCCCGAGTAGTGCGCCCGTCTAGGTAGTTTTCGATAATTTTAATGATGTTATTCGGCGCTCCGGCGTTTTGTAGTTTCTTTACCAGTCCTTTGTGGTTGATGGAGTCGAAGGTTTTTGACAGGTCCGTGGATATCATCGCTACACTCTGGCCTTTCTCTAGTGAGTCGGTGATCTTCTTCGCAGTGCGGAGGATCTGCGTGTGGGTGCCTCGATGCTTGACAAACCCGTGTTGGTGGTCGGGAATGAGGTCGGAGCACTCTTCTAGTATGCGTTGTTGTATCAGTCTCTCGGCCCATTTGCCCATGATGTTGAGTAGCGAGATGGGGCGGTATGATTCGGGCTTGGTGTGGTCTTTTCCGGTCTTGTGTAAGAAGATGTAAATGCTATCTTTCCAGGCGGTAGGGAAGTAACCCGTTCTGAGAATATAATCCATTATCAAGTGGAATTTGTGGATGACTACCTGGCCGCCCAGTTTCAGATGGTCGGCTCGTATCCCGTCCGGTCCCTCAATCAATAATGATTCACAGCAATTGGACACTTAACTTATTGTTTGGGAACATAAGGATTTACTAAATAATAACACAATTGTAACTACAGAGCCTACATCAATATAGTAGACACTGTCATGTTTTCACAATCTGCCCCCTTTCTCCCCCATAACCTTATTTTAACATACCATAAATATCATCATCAATAGGAGATATTGTTTATTGGTGGTGACCTTAAGGTGGTTTTCCTGTAATGTAACATTTCAGATTCGATTTTGAGCATTACAATACAGTACTGCCTCCCTGACATGACGAACATTTGCCTGTAATTTGCATTTCAGATTCGATTTTGAGAGAGATTTTTCAAATTTCGAATTCGCAACATTACAGATTGTGCACTGTAATGCGCGGTTCACCTCCCACACCGGTGTAATGATCGACTCTGTAACGTTGCATTACAGGCAAATGCTCTTGGTGAGGTAGCGAGCACCTTTAGATTAAATAAAAATGAAAGATAGGTGACTCGTCTCTAGCGCGTGGACCGCTTAAATCAGGACCTCGTCGCCTAATTTCACTCAGTCGTAATATACGGTTGACAGGACCTTACTCTGACGCACGTCTCGCTTACGCTATGGTCAAAACAAATAGGTTTGTCTCTGTCCTTCAACATCGCACAACGATAATTTTAGAATCACAGCGGTGTGAGTGTACGTGCATGTAGTTGTGCATCATCCCCGTTTTTAGTTGACAAATCATAAATCATAAATCATGCTTTATTGTGGAACACAGGTATATACAGATTACAGATGTTAACAAAAGTGTCTTAATTGTTCAACTGTGACCTACCTCTATGGGCGTACAATAATTATTCAACAGAGTTGAAGGTATTTGATGCAAACATGCTACACACACTCTAAAGAAAGTAAAATAATAAGGTTTGTTTGAGAGAAGTGGTCAAATATAATTCAAAGACAAGTGCCGTATCTTCCGCTATTTGATTTAATTTAAGGTGGTGACCTAATTTTTACCTCAAAATACTCTAGCAACAGGTTGGGCAACTGTCAACAATAAGCAGAATTATTTGTTTCAGAAAACTTAGCTTATCCTCGAATATGATCGACAAAATAGCCGGTATTGCAGGCATGAGATGTCTTAAAATACTATCACTGGGCCGAAACTATATCAAGTCGTTATCTGGGATTGTAAGTAGAAGTACTATCAACCTGTCTCAAAATTTGATTTAAGAAATGTTTTTGGGATACAAATTTCATATTCAGTAAGTTGATTCTGTGCACCTAGGCGAGGCAGAAGCCCCAGATGTTTATTTTGATATAGGTAAAGCTCATTAAAAATTGTTCGAATACACATCAAGTTGCTTACGATAACGTTAAGTAGAAATAAAGAGAATTCTACATAATTTGGCTAGAGGAAGCTACAGGGAATCTATTCAAGAGAGGGGAAGCTATTTAGTATCACTATAATCTTCCTATCCTTTACCAGAAGATTGTCTAAAAGAGATCGCTTCCTAAAGATAAGGCTACCTTAATTGATCGAGCTTAGTTTTACCTGATAGCGTTTCTATTTATAATAACTACTGTAAACTTTATGGTATAAAGTATTTTCATCATATCTTTATCTTAAAATATATTTAAAGAGGCACCTGTTACACAACTAGGAAACAGTAGCTGACACCTTAGAAGAGTTATGGATCAGCTACAATCCGATAGATAAGATGAAGGGCGTCGGCTCGCTGAAGCAGTTGCGGGTGCTGTACATGTGCAATAATTCGATTAAGGAGTGGGTGGAATTCAATAGATTGCAGGTCCGATACTCGTAGTATGGTACACACATTGGTAACTGAGTAATAACTTATTATATAATCTTCAGGTTGGCATTGTAAAAATAAGAGCAATTTCTTTTTTGTTAAAAAATATGCATATTACTTCTTACTATCTTACTTCTTACTAATATTATAAATGCGAAAGTATGTGAGGATGTATGTTTGTTACTCTTTCACGCCAAAACTACCAAACGGATTTGGATGAAACTTCACAGTAATACAGCTTATACATCAGAATAGCACATGGGCTACAATTTATAAGGATTTTATGTTATTTAGCCATAATAAATCACAATAGCGCGGGCGCGGGAAAGCTAGTAAACTATAAAAGCTTACCAAAAATCGAAAAAAAGCATTCTGACTAGTTATTTTATTCAAAGTAAGTAAGTATACTGTTCCCGCAGGAGTGTCCAGCGCTGAGAGATTTGGTTTTCATCGGCAACCCCATTTGCGAAAACCAGCCAGACGTAGAGACCTGGCGCACCCAAGCCGCTAACCGCCTGCAGCAGATCGCCAAGCTAGATGGAGTACCTATTCTCAGGGACTGAACTTAGAAGTTAGAAGTTCTCGAATATATTACTTAGTCCCGCTTACAACTGCTATTAAACATCTGAATCAGATTGGTCTTCATTGTCATACAAAAAAAAACTATTATTATATCAAGATT
This sequence comes from Udea olivalis, assembly GCA_947369235.1. Taxonomy (NCBI): domain Eukaryota; kingdom Metazoa; phylum Arthropoda; class Insecta; order Lepidoptera; family Crambidae; genus Udea; species Udea olivalis. Next base: position 7,837,250 of record OX376342.1, read on the forward strand.
CCGAATCCATTCCGTAATAAGTCAATTACCCAAATATTTCGGTCGGAACATCAACTGCCCCTCAAATTTAAATTTCGGATTAGATTTGATTGCGTGACACTTTCTGTAACAATAGCTGATAGAGGTCCACTTGTTTAGGATTGAAATGACGATAATATTCGAAATAATAGCTCCGTAGCATCGAGCCGCTGCTTGACATTTATAACAGATTATGACACTGGCAACACTAATAACCACTACACACGCCATCTATCTATTAGATGACGCAACTAATACATGACAGCATTAAGATTGAATTCCATTAATCGAATAATGATTGCGATGAACAGATTGAAGATTAGGTACGGGGTGCTCCACTGAGCTCCGTGGGGCGATACAATAAATAGTTTATTGAGAAAATCTAAATTAGGTGAATTTAATGTGGCTAGACGCAATCTTAAATGTATAATATTTAAAAACCTAAACTTTTACAACTTGCAGCTGAGGAGCTATGAGTTACGAGTAGGTCCTCTTTATTAAAACTAGGTTCATGGAAATCACATAAAATTGAGTTATATACTTAGTACTTTGTAAATAAATTAATTGATATTTACACGCACATCTAATATTTCCTCCGGAAATAGGCCAGCGTAGATAAAAAATTGAGGAAATGGCCAAACAACATAAAGACCCCCGATAGCTAGCACTAAAAAGCTTCTATTTTATCGCAAATCGTCGCAATATTCATGTGAATGCGTCTCCATTGTCGGTCCGGCTTTACGATTCGTCATACGTCTCAAAGGCGACTTAATAGCCTGCTTAATTCGTGGCAAAGGAAATGCGAATTGGCGGGGGAGGCCATTACCGTCGGAAAAGTCCCTCTCTGTGTAGACGCGAGGATGGCCTCCATTGTGTTGCCACTAATAAAATTTAATGATGTAAACGGATAGCGCGAATTTATCTAACTGAGAACCGCTCGGGGAGAGTCGCTGAGGGGAAATCAATTAACGACGATATATCAGTTGTAGGGCAAATTGAGTTACTTTGTTACACGATATTGTTGTCAGCTAAATGATTTAAGATTGTCTTTGTTGTGTGAGTAGATTGTATTAAGCACTTTAAAGTTCTTACGTAGGTGTGTTATGTTTGCAAAATAAGTACAACAAACAAGTTTGAGTTAAATAAAGGTTTAACTTGGGCTAGACTATGATAAACTGTCAAGATTAAATTAACTAATCTACGCTTTTTTTTGGTTGTTATTTAAATTGGTTAGTGTGGCTACCTATGTATAGGGAAACCTAAAGTACAGTAAGTACACAACTAATTTACTAATGGAAAAAAATCCAAATCGATAGCTCTCCTAAGGAAGTCCCAAAGTTTAGGCGTCGATTTATCATATCGCATATTATTAAAGTATCACTTCAAAATGGACAATGAACATTATCGTCTCCCGCGATACAATATTCAATAACTTAATGGAAAGCCGGTCACTGTGTGCTCTACGTAATGGACCGATAATTGTCCACCCAAACAGAAGTAAGTCTGTTAATCACAATGAAGCTCGCACCTTCCCTCTTCACACACTACCTACCCCATAATGTGCGCACATGCCACCAAGCCCATCATTATTTAATTATTAACATTTCAGTCGACCTAATTTTGATTTCTATTTGACATTTCGAATACGTAGCCTCGGGCGAGCCATTCTGTGACATCTGTCCTCGAATGTGTTACCATCTATAAAATTCAATTTCCCCCAATCGGCTAGCTCGACACATTTATTATTCATAGATCGGTACCTAGATGCCCGGCCACTAACAGATGTGATCTTTTACGTGAAGTGATATCAAAAGATGAAGTCCGTATAAAGAGCAGTGTTTCTGAGGGACATGAATTTAATATAAGATCATGTGAATCCAATTCGTGGAGGAATCGAATAATGTAGAAAAATGGACAAATACGTTTTACAGAAAGCTATCCAGTCGCGTGACATGCGAGTGCATTGCGGGAAATGAGTTTTCGTTTCAGTTCGATTCGAATGAGCTATCAATTTTGCACTATTTCGTATCATTATTGTGCATGATTGGCGAGCAATCGGCGCAGCCCACGCCACTGATCGCTTTTAATACTTAAACTGGAACGACTGACGTCCATTTCCGTAATGGCTGTATCGTAGCAGCTGGTAGTCACCTCCACTAATTTAAATGTATGATTGGGATCGTGCGGTCGCCGAGCCGACCAATAAATCAATCCATGTCGTCGGTAATGCACAATCCATTTGCTCGCATGTAGCCTAATTGCTGTTAGCGCCGCCCAATGGGCACTTTAGACTGAAACGTTCGGCACGCCGCCCACTTTCGGCTGTATACAATCGGACATGAGCCGGCTTGACTTGGCCTATTCGGCTGTAATGGCTGATTTTCTAGCTCACGACACGTAGCTGCGGCAAACGGCCGCGCTTACGCCACTCAAAGGCGGAGAAAATGGCTTAAGTGCTTTCTCTATTATGCTTAAGGTCGTTCGTGAAAAGGATAATTTCAACTCTCCAGCGCCCCCGCCCTTGCCGGATGTTAGATCAGTGTGGATACGACACCGCTTTTCTTCTGAGAAATATCCTATTAATGAAGCATCGGTACTTTCTGTCGTGTGTTTGTAAGACTGCAGAAAAACAGTTTATGTTTAAATTTTGTTTAATTTAAAACTTGATTAAACATTTAAAATGGAACTATGAACTAAACTTTCCTTCACCATAAATTTAATAATTCTTTTCACAACTATCGTGACGAAGACAAATCAATGTTAAAATTCAACAGCATCTCTAAAAAACTGATCGTAATTGTCAAAACTAAAATACATTGTCATCATATTTAAAAAAGTAAAGACATTTCGTTATCCTGCAATAAATCCATAGAGCAATAAACACACATCGAGAACGCCCAAGAAATGACAATAAAGAAGACTAATCGTGGATGCTGGACTCTTTCAATCAAACACTTTGAAAATATCTGAAGGAAGCCTGTGTCCGCCATGGCAGGGAATGGATCACAATGCTGCTAAAGGGGAAGCCTAATGCATGAATTTACTGCAATAGCAACACACTCGCATCCGGGTCGAAGGACCATAATCACATGCCATATTGAATTACCTAGTACGTAAATGTTATTTATTACCTAGAGCTGGAATATTATGGTATTTGTAAGTTCTTTCAAGCCAAATTAATACAATATAATAACGCTTGTTCACATTTTTCTAACGTGTAGTGAGATAATATATTTTTAAGTCGGGTAGCCTATTGTCACGGCGGCAAGGGTCGCGAAATAAAGCTTTCCCAACAAACAATAGTTCCGGCCCTTTGTCGCGCGCCGACTAAGTAAACATTAGTAGTTGTGCCACAGAATAAGAAAATGCAGGGGAAAATTTATATTTATTGTTAGCACTGAAACGCTGTCTTTAGCTTTGTTTTGGCAAATAACAAACAGATAAAACATATGTATTGCTTCACAAAGACCAATAAATATCAAAATCAGGAAAAAAATGTGCTTAGTTTTTTATTTAAGGTTACAATGTAAACATTAAATTCTAATTAGTTAAATGTAGTGTGCGACTGGTCACACTTTAACCCATGAAATTACCCATTACTATTAAGCTTTTCTATTAATAAATAGCGCGAGTAAAATGTTTGTCTTACACATAAATTCACTTGAATATTTTCTATCTGTTTAAGCTGTGACTCGGACGTTGAAGATGGCCACTGGATCGCGACCAAAGAGGTTACGGCCAGCAACTTCCACTCATCCTCAATTAAGATTTGCTTTTGTTTAGTTGATTTATTTTTATCACGACCCCTTAGTTGTTGCTATTATCCTCAACTTATGTAAACATAACCTTTTTTGTTTTTGTTAAAAAGAAAATACTTGCGAGCACCTACAATTTTCGTATTCATCACCTCCTTTTTTTTCCTTCTAAGCAATGTAGGCAAATGAAAAAATGAAAAATATGACGGTTAAATATATCACGAAAGTGTTTATGTAATCCATATTTAAATGAAAACAAAGTTTGGTTCTGAAACCGTGAAAGTTCATTCAAAACAGGGAAGTCACGATCGCACCATAAATAACTGTTTCAACATTAACACCTACTTTCCATAATAGCCGATAAACCAAATTTAGTTTTCATGTTACGCACCCTCCACAGCTACTTATAATAAGCAATGATCAATGGAGAATAATCCTATTGTGTCATGCGCACACAAAAAACCATGTCTGAATTATTCGCCACGCTCTCGCGCTAATATCTCCATTACATTAGCGTTGAACCGCATTGCAGCCGCCTCTCAACATCTACATGGAAAGGATTACGCGCCAAAACGTTGACAGTTGTCGATGAAACAAGAGAAAAGCGAATGCGTTCCGAAATACACTTAATAGCTTGTGTTTATTTAATTTAAGTCACTGGCAGCACAGAATAATAGCGTGTTTTCGCCAGCGGCGTTCCGACTTGAGTCGAAGCGCCTCGGGGCAATAAAATTAATGAAGCGTGGAGATGGGACCATTTTACTTGTATTATTCGTCTCCTGCGGGCTGAGACTGAAGCGAATGTCCATTAGTTCTGTTTTAACATGTTAGCGAGGTTGAAACGTTGTAAATGCGATTTACTTTACAGAGAGGGTGGAAAAGTAGCCGGAGAGATTTGGCCGATCAATAGTCGATGTGATCGGAAGCGATTTAAAATGTTTACCTTTGAGTTATTCAGCGGAACGGGATCCGAAAGCTACATTAAACATTTATGTACAGTCGCAAGTATTTTTAATGGGAAACGTATCACGCGTAGCCATCGTATCCTAAACTATGCATATCTTATGTTATGAGTGTCAGAGTGAGATCAGTTATAAGTACTTATGTCACTGTTATAACAGGTTAGGGAAAAAGTTTCCTCGCATTTTATAGGAAAATTCAAAACATTTTTAATATAGTTTATTCACATTTAACTAAAGTATGTAGGTGCCATTTTGTTCGATTACTTTTTGCCATCTTGTAGGTAGGTACATAATCCCATTGCTATAGGAGTTTTGAGGCTTCTGATCAAAAAACCGCGACAAGTGGTTTTGGCAGTCCTGTCGTGATGTTAACCTGACACTGCCTAAAGAATTCTGAAGAGACCGAAACAGGTGGAAATCTGAAGGTGCAAGGTCAGGACTATACGGCGGATGCATTAACACCTCCCAGCCAAACTCTCTTAATTTTTGCTGAGTGGCTAAAGATGTGTGAGGTCTAGCGTTATCATGGTGAAAAACCACACCCTTTCTGTTGATTAATTCCAGCCGCTTTCTTTCAACTTCTTGCTTTAATCTCAACATAGAGTTCAGAATCAATGGCCCTGCCTGGTGGTAACAGCTCATAATGAATAATGCCCTTCCAATCCCACCACACACACAGCATCACCTTGTTGCAAGTTAACCCGGGTTTCACCACAGTCTGTGAAGCCTGACCAGCCTTTGACCACGACCTTTTTCGCACGTTCTTGTCGTACGTGATCCACTTTTCAACACCAGTTATCACTTTCTTAAAATGGTTTGGTTTCATTACGTCGTGATAAAGAATCACAAATGAGTACACGGTTCATTAGGTTTCTTTTCTTTCAGTGAGCTCGTGAGGTACCCAAATATCGAGCTTTTTTGTACACCCAATTTTTTTCAAATGCGCCAAAACTGTTTTGTGGTCAATTCCCAGTTCTTCAGCTACGTCGTAACTACTGATATGCCGATCTTGCTCCACTTTTTTAAAAATGGCATCCATTTTATCCGTAATAGGGCGATCAGAGCGACGTGCATCTTTGACATCAAAATGTTCGGATTGAAAACACTTAAACCAAATTTGTGCTACTCTCACAGACAATGCACTAGGTCCATAAACATCGCAAATTTTTTTCGCGGCTTGCGTTGCATTTTTACCTTTTGTGTAGTAAAATTTCAAAATGTATCGAATTTCTTCATTAGATTGACTCATCTTGACAGTAAGAAAAACATTCTCCCAATATGAATTTGGAATTATCTTCTTTAAAATTTAAACTTTTAATGATATCAAAACCAGCCAGATACAAATAGTATAGCCAAAGAGATTTTATTACAAGTTCATACATACTATATGCGAAAAGACTTTTTCCCTAACCTAATATTATTTCACATAAAGTAGTTATGTCAAATAATATCTTTTTTTTTAGCAAACTCAGCCTCAGAGCAGATAAAGATTTTCCTCATATGAATGATTGGCCTGAATTAAGTAGGGATTTAATTATTGACCACAATAGATGAATCCTGGTCACAGTGGTCAATCGCTTTGCCGACATCCTAATAAGTAGGTTGAAACCTACGATATGTGGAGATAACCAACCGGGCTAATCTATGGTCCTTCGAGCCGGATAGGTACAACTTAATGTAGAGTACAAAAACCAAACAGTGAATAGACTTGTCCGTTGCGAACACAATCGCTGAAAAGGAAACAATGTGCGCATATTTACAACGCATTGTGGTTAGATGATCGGATAGACGCGCCGGCGGTTACGCGCGCCCGCCGCGCATCATGTTCTGCCGATACCATCTTAATCCGCGAATTTACTCGCCCCTAGCGACTGTTACTCCTGTAACCATACCAATTTTGCTACTGTGCAAACGCAGTTATTTTGACCCCCCCCCCATCACTGAGCACTGTGGTCACCCCTAAAATGACATTAACCCAAAATTTTCAAAATGTTGATGGTCTCGTTTCGCGTCTGTTACTACGTGGGAACTCCACAGTGCGAATGAATATTGTAATATTTTAAATAAGTTACAATTTATATTAAAACAACAACTGTATATTATCTTCAGTTATTTTTTTTATTTTCCTACTCCAACCCGAGCCAAGTTGGCGATAGCGCACAAGCTCATTTCTGTTACATAAAGCGGTTAAAAACTACAAATGTCACTAAAAACTATTTATATTTACACGTTCCCGTTAATTTTATATCAGTGCAATAAATAAAAGCGTTGTAAAGGTGCTCCGCTGAACATTGTCGGCGTATCGTAGGCGCTAAAGCGTCGCGCGCTCATTGCACGAACATTTGCTACCTCTATTAGCATATCAAACGCCTTATCAGATGCAACGGGTGCCGGCCACTGCAGCTAACGCCGCACGAGACAATAACGCGATTAGTGAAATAAATACTGTAACAAGAGCAGAACAAGGGGCACGGTGCCATTACAGATGCTTATCGCTCTCTTTTAATGGACTGCCTGCCGATATCGCGGATCTGTGGAACTGCACTTGAAATCGCTTCAAACAACTTTCCGCCGCTGTTCCGTTCGTGAGTCATGGATTTAACGTGATTTAGTGCTAGGTAGAAGAACATCGTGTAAATTTGCGCTATATAATTTTAAATAGGTTTTATTTAGGAGATAACTATACCTACCTACGACTCCTGGGGTGTCAGAGATGACCATCAATCAGCTGTAGGATTATCTTGAAACATTCTATCTTCGTATTTATTTTCACCGATATTAAACATTTTAATTTTGCAAAATCAGCATTCGCAAACTTTAATTGACATCGATGAACCCAATAACCATGAAGATTTCGTAGTCCTTGCTGAGGTATATAAAGATTATTTGATACTGAACGAGGCTTTTAGTGTAACACTCCAATCTGGAAGATACTTAGTTCAAATTAATCACATTCATAGAATCCATGTAAAGTAGTTACAAAATAAAAGCCTGCGCAGACGACGGATTATCCGCTGCGTCCTTTTTTGTACGTCCGAATAGATCCCTTACAAACCGTATCGAGCAACGCACGCGAACGACTAAAAGTACGCCGAACCAAAAATACGCCGAAACATCGCGCACGCGCCCACGCAGCGTAGTGGATTAAAGTACGCGGGCATCTGCGTAAAAAACAGAACGAACGAACTATGAGCAGTCAACGCACACGGCGGATTTTAGTCCGCGTTGAAAATCGATTCAAATAAAGGGATTACCCAGTATTCTCTTTTAAAACATCATTAAATTAAAGCACAACGTAATCTCAGAATATTTAAAAACTCTCGGACAACAAATGATCGCATAGTGCGTTGAGTCCGCGGTAAATCCGCAGTAAATCCGCGGCAGACATTTTATTCGCGGAGCGTACGCTTTGCTTCGCCGCGGAGAAGAGTCCGTCGTCGTTGTTTTCGAGTGGGCATAGTGTCAGTAGTAAATAGTAACATTCCAGGAATTTGGTTTTGTTAGGGCAGCATTTAATGAGAACCCTCAGAAACACACTCTTATTTACATTCTCTGAAACACTGAAATTCACATGCAATGATAAACTTTTATGGGGTTGTTACATACCAACAATAGGCAGCGAGCGCTCCCGAGGCTCGGCGGTTTAGTACGTCCGATTTCCATACAAAAACTTCTATTTCCCGGACTAAATGGCACGTGAGAGAACATAAAACCGCGGGAAAACTACACCCAGCCACGGCTATTCGGTTTTATTATTTCACCCTTTGTAAACGCAAATAGGTAGGGCACATGAACTGCAATAGCCTGTTTTACTGACTAAACTTGTGTGTATATGTTATGGGTAAATAATAGGTGTTTTTTCAGTTGCTTGACAAGATTGCTAGGACAAATAATTAGACATGAATATAATTGAAATTTACTGAACGCCCACGGAGCGCAAACAAATGCGGCATTATCGCTAAGTGTTTAGTAAGCCGGCTTTTTTTTATGCTTAACTTATCAAATAAAACAAATATATACATTTCCTTGTATTTTAAGTATACCTACCTGCGTTAGTTACTCGTACGTCATTCTATCGTTGGACGCTTTTGCTTGAACTGATTAGCAATGTGTAATTTAAAAATTAAGAAAGCTAAGGCCCTTTAAACAATCTCAATAAAAAAAAATCTGTTTGAACATTGAATGAAATTGATTGAAGGTACTCGTACTTAATGTAATTTTAAACTGTAAAGCTTAAATAATATATTTAATACTTCAAATATTTTTTTGCGATGATATCAAAAAGTCAAAAAAACGGGTGACATTACTGTCTCCCTGCCACCACGTCGATCTCAACTCAAGCCTACCGACTTATGCCATCTCCGAGGAAGTGATTTGTCAGCGCCGCCCCCTCTCGATTGAATAATTCAAATAATCGAGGTATTTATATGTAAATAGCAGGCCACATCTCCATACGAAAGGGCCGATCGGTACATAAATTTGGCAAGACGAAGAGAAAACTGCGACGCACCACCGATCTGATTTATTCGGCAAGTTTGTAAAAAGTGGCCCGCGTCAGGAAGTGTTTGTCTAATCGCGTTTATGGCCCGAGCTCGGCGGGGCGGGGGTGCCGACATGTTACGCAAACAACTCTCCTCGCTTCTGTTAAATTCAGGATTTGTTTGTTAGGAACGATGGATATAGATTCTTTCTTTATTTCAGAAAAGTTAAACTTACATGTTCCACTCACTCCTTCGCGTTGTTGCTATTATGAATGCAAAATCTCGATTCAAACCTGATAATTTGCATAATGCTGCCATTCGAGTGTGCCTCTTTATGTATTTATTAGCCGTCAAAATAAGTCTTTAACAAGAAAAAATTGTTTAACTAAGTATAGTGGAAATATAGACATGTACTTACAACTGGTCTACAACCATTCCTAATCCGTCTGAACTCTCTTAGATATTTAACCCTTTCTCTACCTGACTTTAAGGTACAACATTGAGAATTGATAACAATACATTCCATATATTACACTAACCATTAATGTTATTAATCGCATGATTATACTTACGAAATGATCATATCACTCAAACCCGTGAGAGCATTATCGCGTAGTAGTTCCTAATTCGGAGATCGGGCACTAATATCATGTGTTCCTGGCACTCTATTACTCATGGAGCGGGAGCAGGCACTCATCAATCATCCTCGCGGCACAGCACAGAGATAAAGTGGTAATAATCGACGCAAACGCCACATTGTTCATTATTTAGGAGCCTCCGCCAGGTGACACCGGCGGAACTGAATTCTTGTTGTTGTTTCTGCTACTAGATGCTACGGATATTGTGTGGGACTTTGCTAATGATAAATACATGCACTAACTGTCACTACCTTCTTAAAACCAGTAAAATAGCTGAGCCAAATCCAATTGCTTTCGGTGTTATTTTTTTTGATGTTTCATGATGTTTGTACTTACTGTTGAAAGCTATAAACGCATTTTTTTAAATAACGAAAAATTTAAGCTTTAGCTGAATGTAAAATAATCACCCTCTGACCCCATACTAAGCAAAGCTATTGTGCTACGCCAACAAACCACAACAGAAGGTAACACGGTAAGTTTCTACGTGTTGAAAACTTTAGAAAGTATGAGAATTTTCGCAGTAAGTATTTTCTGTCATTAAATTTCAAATCGAATTCAGATAAAGATTCATCAATGATGAATCTTAATCTGAATTCGATCTGAAATTCAGATTTAATTTTAGATTCTATAAATAAGATATTGCTTTTAGGAATAAGATTTTTTGCAATAAGTATTTGTATATCAGTATTTCCCAGTATGTGTCCTTTAAACTACCTACACCTAATGTTGTTTTTTACAATAAATAATATTTATCTTAATTTTTGTTATTTACTCAAATGTAAACTTTAGAAACGATAGAGTGATACTCTTGTCTAGGTCTCCTAGCCATGCATGAGCGATGAGTAGCACTTTGAGGGTGGGCAAGCTTTAAGGATATAGTAAAGAAATGAGAATATTCGTAGTCAGTAGCATGCTGCACATAAACTATATTTTAGCTAAGTTTAAGTAAGTACATAATATACTTCGTGAATAAGTTGGAAACGCCGCGAAGTACACATTGATATATGGAGAGAGATTAGAACAATATGTAAGTGAGCAACAAAACGCACTTTATCAGGTGGCAGTCGCTTTATCCCGCTAATGACCAACCCCTCCAGAGTAATAAAAGTCGATATCAGCCCCTGAACTTTTACCGAGCGATTGAAGTCAATTGATACTTGAAAAAATAACATGTTTGATACCGAGTAAAAAATGGAATATTCGACAAAATATTTATAAAACAAAGAAGATGATGTGTAGCCACAATCAAGCTGCAAAGAAACCTCCAATCAACCTCCGGGGTAGATTACTATTAGGTAAATTGCTCCGGGGTAGATACTAATTCATATCATAGTTTTATTTGTAAAAAGAAAAAAAATAACTTCGAATTCTTTACATTCTTTCCTGCAAACTCAACAGAGAAAAAAATGTTTAACGTTTTGAAGTTATACAGAAACATAAAAGGATCAAGACTGACCAATCGCAGTGTGTGCTCAGCGAACCGAAGGCTGAGAATTAGCAGCGGCGGGAAAGAAAAATGATTGTGACAGTCCGGCGCACACCGCTAATGGAGTCTGCGTCTGCGAAATGTTTCCACTTAGTGCGCCTCCGCTGGCCAACACGCCCTTAAATTCGCTAATTCAGTACTTACATGGACAGAGAAGACCAAGAGTATGCATATGTTTTTATCTTTCAGTTGATTTGTTAGACTACTGAACCAGTGGCTCAAAGGGTAGGTCCTTACGATGCATGAGTTTCATCCATTTATGTGCGGATCATCAACGTTACAACGACAAATAAGTAAGTATGTTCGTGAGGATCGGAAACCTATACCCAGTGCTTCCTAACCTCTGCTTGGTTTGGGATGTCACCTATTGTGACGACCAGCATGGCAGCCCAATAAAAATGAAGAAAGCGTGCTTTGAAAGTGAAATTTAACCAACTGGGATGAATATTTGCTGGTTATTCATCATATTTTCACATAGCGACTAAAGTTAAATTACCGACCGAAAAACGATATATTACCTATTTGTCTTCTATCGGAGCGCGGCGCCTTTCATCACAGTCTAGAAAATGGGAAAAACCAAAAGGGGTCCGACGATCTTATCATTCAGACATAGAACTTGGTACAAAATTAGAACACGGTTCAAGGATTTAGATATAACGCGGTTTTGGTAGGTTTATAAACTACCTATCCCGATTCAAAGTTAATTACAACAAAAATGCTAGGCGTTAACGGCCATAATGCCCTAATCCTCGTTTTTAAAAGATCAACGGATTGCGATAACAGCATAATGGGGTGACTATCTGATGTGTGTATCTACTTAAATTCAAATCGCCATTGTAATACACGAGGGCAATTTGAAACAAGTTGCAAAGCTCGCGGCAATAACGGGGCTCCACCCCACCAATACGCACTCCCCTCACAAATTAAGTGTAAAACAAACCTAATGAAATTTAAATATCTCTCCGGCGACGCAATAACTGCACAAATAAAATCATGTCGCGGGGGAGAGTAATCGCTTCCATTGTGTACACATTGTACGAAATTATTCTACTTGAGTTTTGCAACCCTGTCGCAGTGAAGCGAGTCTCGTCTTTGGTATGGCAGTGGGTAGAATTTGGAGCAAGCCTGTGCGACAAGGTTACAAGGTCGGAACTGTGTAAGGAGGGGCGGGGTTGCTCTCGAGACAGTAATAGGCTCTTGGGGTGATAGACGAACCTCTCATTGTTAGCTTGTTAACGGCTAATTCGCAGTAACATGTTTAGTAAGCGATGTACGCGGACGGAAATCTGCCTGCGGTTATATTTAATTAGCTTATACATCGACAAGTAGGTATGTGCTTAAAATAACACGATTTTTAAACAATTATATTATCAAGTTTGTACCTATTTACACAGATTTCGAAAAATAATATAAAAAACGAAAAAGTACACTTTTGAAATACTCGGTCATACTGTACCTACAATTCAGCGATAAATACCTAAACTACATAGGAAGAATCCTGTGTCTTATATATTAACCGTGAAGGGTACATATATAAAACTTATTAATGGAACTACTGAATTGGAAGTTGCCATCATCGAACAAACACGTTTTGCGTGCAGGAGTATTTGTTTCATTATGGCCTTTACTAGCATTACTTACCGGTATATACTTTTTTTTTTTCACAATTTGCCCGCAGCCTTTCGCCCCTCCATTACAAAGTTCTCAGCTTCATTAGAGGATTTAAAACGCAAATTTCCTTTTCGATTGTAACTTTTTTCCACTTCTTGAAAGGAAGCTTCTTTTAAACTCGAAAGAAAATTAGTATCCTTCCCTTTGAGGGTGGGGACGTGTTTTTAAAAGATTCGTTTGGATAGGTACTCAACTCAATCTGCTAGAATAACGATGTTTCCGCAGATGACTGCTGGGTGCAATTACGTGGAATATTTTAGTAAGACAGTCACATTTTGTTTATGACTAATTGTATTAAAAAACTTCTGGGAAATAATAATTATTTTAGTCTTGAAACTTTACTTGTTAATTGGTGATATAACTAATAATTTTAATATATTTTTAAATCCTTTGGGTATTGTTAAATTAAAATAATTTTATAACTTTGCAATCGCAACGACAAACACGATCACTCCGCGAAATCCTCTGATTTAGGTACCTACCTACCTACAATATGACGAATCGCTTACCATCAGGCGGTCCGCGTACTTGATTGTCACCGACGTAGTATAAAAAAAAAAAAAAAAAAAAAAACGGAAAAGTGTAAGTGTGCAGAACAGCCTACGTAGGCTAGACTATGATAACAGTGATAACAAGATTACGAGTTAATTGATTATCGTGAAGTATTGAATTCTGCGCACATAGTAGATATTGTTTATGTGCCTAGTGATTATAGTTTGGGCTAGATTCATTGTTTAGTTAACTTATGTATTACGGAGAATACTAGTTAAGAATCAGCCGTTTTATGTTGTGTATAGTGATAAACTTTGTAAAACCCAAGTGATTTCTATTCTATTATGTTTGTTATTATGATTTAGTTTTCTATTTACATTGTTGTGAGTTTCCCTAATAAAACATATGAATAACAGTGTTTCATTGCAAGTTAGGTAGAAATAAGTAAATAGGAATAAGTTGTACATAGTAGGATAGTAAATAGGTTTAAGTTTTATCAATAAATACATAACTTTCTGCTAATATTGCCAGTACAGGGGGGAAGATAGGTTGTCTCGCTCGCACACTTTTCGCGCATCGCGATAGGTGGACGCGATACGATTTGCGCGCGGCATTAGTATACTGATTACGAGTGAGATATTGAATACAAATATAGGGCCATAACAGAGGCCATCATGCACTCATCTGGAAGACTCCGAGCAGCAACAAGGAAACCTGAAGAAGTCAGCAAGAACCTGAAGGAGTCAGCAAGTTGCCAGAATTAGCTGGCGAAGGAGTGGAAGCCTGGATCAGCGTAGCCGTCTAGTCTGGGACCTGAACGAATCGTCGCATACTGAGGAAACAACATATCGTGTAACTGGCAGTATTGGCAGCGGGTTCGCTTTTATATAAACCCGTTGTCTATTATTTCCCAACCACGTAATCCACCCGAGTCAGTCGCCGGCCCCCGAACGTACCCATCGCACTGTTCGTTTGTTTCTATGCAAAGGAGTGAGTCTCGACAGTGTGGTGCGGTACATTTTGGTCCTTCCGAGTCGGGATTATTTGGATTGGCCTGGGTTTGGTAGTGGTTACTGGTTGGGAATAGTGGTCAACATGCCGGTTACACGCTCCACGTCGGGTCGTCCGTCGGGACGCGCTACGCCCAGCGAGCGTAATGCCACGCCGTCAGCCGCGATTGAGCAGCCCGAGGGCTCGCTTATCGCCGCCTCCACCGTCCAGCCAGAGATGCCGTCCGTCGTCGCTGCTGTCGCCGCAGCCGCCGCTGCTGCAGATGCTGTCCACGCCGCTGGCGTGTCACCCCGAGGGCCTTCCGCACCTGATGGGCCGCCGCCCGCGGGAGTTATAGCCTCGGAGGGGGCGCGCACTGGGGTCTGTCCGTCAAGAGGGCAGGACCTCTCTCCGGTCAGCATCACTACGAGCCACGACACGACGAGCACGCGAACATGGGACCATGGAAGTACAACTCAAACAACAACACGAGAGTGTCATCAAGATGATGATGAGATGGCGCCACAAGTCATGTAAACATTGGCTCCGTGTTAAAATTTTGTTTTAAAAATAGTATTTTCCGTCTTATATAAATAAATTCGTGAAAAATAAGTGCAGTACTACCCAAATAGCGTGTGACAGCGTTATCTGGTCAGAATCGCCAGACATATTCAAGAAAATGAAGACATAACTATTTGTGCATTTATTAGTGAAAAGTGACACTTTATAGTAGAACAACACAAAAACAATTGAAGCTTCAAGATTCTTAAAACGTATAATTAAACTGTGGATGCAATCTAGTGAACTAACTGTTATTTAAAGAAAACTCTAAAAATAAATATGTTGTGACAGTTAATTTTATTTAAATTTGTGCCAGTGCCAATAGAACTTTAACCATTAAGTGATTTGTTATTTGGATGGTTTTTGCTTGAACTTTCTGTCAACGCCATCTATTGACTATGGACATTTTCACCCATCTCTCTACAATGGTTGCTAATTGTTCCTCTTACACTGACATCTAACGGTCGTGATTAGAACTACCTGCTACCTAAATTGATTCTTGAAAAATCCACGCAACATTTTGGGCTTTGAAGTTAAGTTTGCATCTTATCACTACAAGATGTCGCCAACAGTCATCTGTTTTAAATGTAAAGAAGTGATTAAGAAAAATGAAATTATCTTATGCTCAAAATGTAAAAATCACTTTCATTTCGACTGTGTGGGATTCTCTGAGAAACTTTATAATTTAGTGGAGACCAAAAAGAAACAAAGTTGGACTTGCCCTGTTTGCACACAAAAACAAATTAAAAAAAAGCCTGCTAAATCTGATGACCTTAACAATGTAACATACCGAAAGAAACAATTACACTCTTTATTGAAGCAAAATAATACGAAAGCAAGTAAAATAGAATGCCAACAGCCGATAACTACAACTTCAAGCACAACTTCAACACCGTCAACACCGTCATGTTATCATGAGGAAGATACTTTTACCAGGTCGAAGTCAAGTGAAAATTTAACCCACACTGAGGAGGATATTAATGACACTTTTCAGTCTATAGAAAACCAATTATCACAAAGCTTCGAATTAACCAATGACCTTGATATAGTAACAGAGTTAAAATTACAAATAAATCAACTCCAGATAAAACTTCAAAGTGCTGACCAGGAGCTTGAAAATACAATTATAGAAAAAAATGATCTGGCGCGTAAACTTGAAAAAGCTACTAGAGAAATATGTGCGCTCAAGAGTATAGTGTATAAAACTCCAATGAAGACGCAAAAAGACCAAAAACGCCTCATAAATACGCCTAGGTCTTGTACACCAGATAGATCGGTCATTATGGCAACCTTAGAATTGAAAATCCGGCAGCTGGAAAACGATCTAAAACAAGCTCAAGATGAAATACTACAGTTGAACGAAACAATCCGGAACTCGGAACAAAAACTCATATATAACAAAATATCAGTTGCAAAACCGAATATTAACATAAACAGAACACATTCTAAAAATGAGAGTTTTAACAACATAATTGATTCAGAGTGCGACTGCAATAGAAAATCAAATTTCACCAAAAATAAATTATGCATTATATCTAGTTGTAAACGATACAGGATCCTACCGAGTGTGATTAACAGTAATTGTTTCAACGATTTCCAGTTATGCCACTTTCTCACACCAAACGCAGGAATAAAGACATTATTAACAAATATAGAATGTAAGTTAAAAGGCTACACAAAAAAAGATTATTGTGTGGTTCTAATTGGAGAGTCTGACTTTCAAAAATCACAGGATTATTCAGCGCTGATAAATTACATTAAAAAAGAATTGGACAAAATTACGTTCACAAATATTATAGTAGTATCACCTAATTACATCTGCGGTGCACCCATTCATAACTACAGGGTGGAGATATTTAACGAAAGTCTCTACAATGACATGAAGACACATAATTACGGATTACTTGTGGACTCAAACCGGAATACTACTTTCGATATGTTCAGTTCTGTGACAGGAAAACTGAAAAACTTTGGAATGAAAAGCATTTTGGTGGAGGTAGCAATGCTTATAAAGAAAACAACTGCCAATTTTGTGGTTGATCAGAATTCTCGGTCACTTCTAGATAAGGAACCAGAAATGGAGCCCCTACTCCAAAATCAGTTTTTTCTCCTATCATAATGTAAACATAATTCATCAAAACATATCCGGCCTCTTGAATAAAAGTGACGAATTACTTATACATCTCGACGAGCTACACCGACAAGGCAAACCCATCGATGTGGTTTGTATAACAGAACATAATATGATACCTGAAAATCAGAAGCAGTTGTATCTACCTAACTTTAAATTGGCTACAAGTTTCACACGAGATAAAAAAAGGGGCGGTTCATGTATTATAGTAAGAAATGGCCTTGAATTTGAAGTGTTGGATTGTATAAAAAACCTCTCAATTAAGTGTTTAATCGAATGTTGTGCTCTTGAACTGATTGCACATAGTATTGTTATTATTTGTTTATATAGAGTTCCAAATTCTGATCTAGGAATGTTCCATAGTCAACTCGAAAAGATTCTGGATAGAACATGCATTTTTAAAAATAAAAAGGTTATTTTGTGTGGTGACTTTAACATTGACATTTTGAAGAATACTCGAATGTCACGTGATTTTGAATGCCAACTGTTGGGTCACAATTTGAAACTTGCAATTAAAGAACCAACAAGAATGTGTAGTGGTAGTTGTATAGATAATTTTGCTCATAACATTAGAGGTTCCAGAGGTGAAGTGATTGAGATGGCTCTATCGGATCACTCAGCTCAATTTTTACAGTGTCCCGTTAAGAAAACGTGCAATTTAAAGTGGTGGCGCATTAAACGCAGGGATTATAGCGAAGAAAATATTGTTAAATTTAGTAATTTCATAGCGAGTTTAACTTTTGGTGATGTCTATACATCTGTTAATGTAGACACAGCCTATAATAATTTTATTGACATTTTTAAATTCTTATATGATCTTTGTTTTCCTTTTAGAATGATAAAAATAACAAATAAGGTAGGACATAAATGGCTTACCCGCGGCATAAAACTATGCTGCAAAAGAAAGAGGGAACTATTATGGCAATACAGGCTAAATAAATCACACAACGCCAAAACAGCCCTAAAAGGATATACTAGCAGACTGAGAAAAATTATTAATCTAACTCAGCGTGCGCAAAATACTCAACACATTACTAATTCTCAAAACAAGTCAAAAGCAACATGGCAGATAATAAACAGGGCTAAAAGTAACCATCCGAGAGAACCCATAAATAACTTAAGCATCAACAATCAAAATATAACCCATCCGATAAGTATTGCAAATGAATTTAATGATTACTTTGTGAATAAGCCGCATGATAAAAAAGGGAAAAAACCACCCCACCTCATAAAATTTTCGGAAATACAAAGCAATTTAAACTCTATTTTCTTGGCACCAACTACGTCACATGATGTGTATGAAACTATCAAGACCTTAAAGAATACTAAGAGCGTTGGGTTCGACGAAATATGCACTCAAGTCATAAAACGTGTTAATCATTTGATATCTGAGCCCCTTAGTCATATAATTAATCTTTGTTTCGAAAAAGGCGTATTTCCAAGTAAATTAAAATTAACGATAGTGAGACCCTTGTATAAAAAAGGTGATCGAGATGACATCTCAAATTATCGCCCTATTGCGTTGTTACCCGTTCTATCAAAAATATTTGAAAAAATTCTACACAATAGGCTTTACACATTTTTTGAAAAACATTCGATACTGATACAAGAACAAAACGGTTTTCGTAAGAGTAACTCGGTAAATACTGCGATTTATGACTTGGTCAAAAGAGCTGCAACGAGTATGGACGCCAGGAGGCCCTCATGTGCCATTTATATGGACATGACAAAGGCATTTGACCATGTAGATCATAAAACATTAATAAATAAACTTAACAAATATGGAATCCGTGGAAACTGTCTTAATTTAATAGAATCCTACTTAGAAAATGGAATTCAATGTACTGAATTATCGCAAATATGTATTACTACTCAAGAAGAAATTAAGTACAGGTCTGAATTTCGCGAAGTTCAATATGGAGTGCCTCAAGGCAGTGTCCTTGGGCCTTTGTTATTTTTAGTTTATATAAATGACATCAATACTTGTACCACTCATCCATTAATTTTATTTGCTGACGACAGTACTATTTTCATTGAATCTAACAATAACATTGACTATAATCATGACATTACTCTCACTATTCAAAATATAATTAATTGGTTAAATGACAATAACCTTAAAATAAATTTAGGAAAGACAAACATAATGCATTTTTCTCAAAGAAAACCTGTTCAAAATTTCAATATCGCTATTCAAGGGGCAAATATCAATAATGCAAACACTGCTAAGTTCTTAGGAGTTAACGTGGACAGCAACATGTCTTGGGAATCTCATTCCGTAAATGTTTGCAAGAAACTACACACCTTTTCGTTTGCATTATATAAGTTATCGAAAATAGTAGATCAAAATGCACGATTAATGGCGTATCACGGACATGTAGTAGCAACTCTACGTTATGGTATTATTTTTTGGGGAAATTCTTCTTACAGGGATATCATATTTAGGGCACAAAAAAAGTGTTTAAGAGCCATTTGTGGACTAAAACCCATAGAAAGCTGCCAGCCCTATTTCAAATCTTTAAGACTTTTAACCTTTCCATGCCTATACATCTATGAATGCTGCAAGTTTGTTAAATGCCATGCACATCTATTTGAAGTAGTGGAATCCGCTAGGGACTTTCGCCTTCGCCCCAGGAAACCTTTTATCCGTACTCAAATATGTAAAACAGCAATGTTACAGAAAAGTGTTGTAGTTATGGCTCCCCGTTTGTATAATAAACTACCTGTTGAAATAAGAAGTTTAAGTAATGAAAAATTTAAAAAGGTGCTATTTAAATTTCTTATCGAAAAATGCTTTTATAATATTAATGATTACTTTGATGATGACTTGACATTGTGTTTTTAAATTTTAAAATTGTATATTTTAATTAATATCATTGAATGGTTTATTTTATAAAATTTATTAGTTCACCAATTCTTATTTTGTATGTGGGTAAACTCCTCAAATTTATCATTACTAAATTGCCTTATACTCATGTACCTACGTAGGTGAAGCATAGAGCTCAAAATCTTGTAATAACATCTTTTTATATTATGTACCTATGTTTATGAATGAATAAATGATTATGATTATGATTATGATTATGAAGCAGGGGGCCCGCCCAGCGACCCCTGCCACCCGGAAGCCGAGAGAGGGGCGCCTCCTCGGTCCGCCCGACGATCGACCAAGTCTCGTCGGTCGAGGCTCGCCAAAGCGAAACAAGAGCTATTGCGCCTCCAAGTGGATCTTGCTGCCGCCCGTGTCGCCGCCCTTGAAGAAGAGAGCGATGCGGAGAGCGGAGAAGATGGAACAGTAACTACGAAGCGGGATACAGCGCGACGGGTTACGGACTGGCTGGACAAGAGCCAGACGATGGCCGAGGCTGAACAGGCATTCATGCCGACGCAGAATGAAGAAGACAGAATAACGGTGCCGCCACAGAAGAGCGACGCCCGCCGCCCCACACCGGGAGATGCGGCTGTCTTCAAGCAACATTACGAGTTGCGAGAAAAATCGGAGCACGCGCCGCCGCCGCTGCCGCCGCCGCGGACGCCTGCTATCAAAACGATGCCTGCTGCTACACCGGCGGGAGAGGACGCAGCCGGACCCCAGCGACCGCAAACCATAAACCTGGCGGAGCTGGCGTAGCTGGCGTCCGCGATCGCGCTCGCTGCCAAAGCTGGACAACAGATGGCGCCGCCGCGTCATCTATCGGAGCTGCCGTCATACAACGGCGCATATCAAGATTGGCTATCCTTCCGTGCCGCCTACAATGAGACAGCAAACCTGAATACCGACCAGGAGAACATCGCACGGCTTCGTCGCAGCCTACGGGGAAGAGCAAAAGAAGTCGTAGAGAGTCTGCTGATTTTCAGTGCGAAGCCCGAAGAAATAATGAAGACCCTCGAGACACGCTTCGGTCGCCCTGATGCCATCGCCCTCGCTGAACTGGAGCGTCTGCGGGCCCTGCCGCGCCCGTCTGATGCACCGAGGGACCTGTGCGTCTTCGCGACAAAGGTGGCAAACATCGTGGCTACACTTCGCGCACTTGAAAAACTCTACTACCTCTATAACCCGGAGGTCACCAAAGCGACTATTGAAAAGCTGACGCCGGCGATGCGGTATCGATGGTTCGACTTCGCCGCTGAACAGAAACTAGAAGAGGCCGATTTATTGAAACTATCTCGCTTCTTACAGCGCGAAGCCGACCGCTGCGGGCCTTACGCACAGCCAGAAGAGATACGAGAATCAGCGGGGCCTACGCAACCTCACCGCAGAGCGCAGAAAACATTCGCGACATCGGAGGAAGCGCAGACTGAAAAAGAAGACAACTGCCCCGTCTGCAAGAAGAGCGGCCACTACGCCTGGAGCTGCAAGCAGTTCACCGAAGCGGAACATGACAGAAGATGGGAATTAGCGAAACACAAGTCGCTATGCTTCAGATGCTTACGTCACAGAACACGTAAACACAGTTGCAGGGAGAAGATCTGCAATATAGATGGGTGCAGCCGACTGCATCACGCCCTGCTCCACAACAACAACAGAAAACCGATGGAAGCCAAGATGGAAGCCGCCAGCAGCAAGATAGTCGCCTCGACATGGACGCCCCGGCAGACGCAGGCCTATCTTAAGATAGTGCCGGTGCGCATATCCGGGCCTAAAGGCGACATAGACACACACGCGCTACTGGACGACGGATCGACGGTCACGCTCATCGACGCCGAGATCGCCAAACTGACCGGCGCCCGAGGGCCGGTCGATCCTCTCCACATCGAGGCCATCGCGAACACAGAAGTGGATGCAGCCAAGTCAAGGCGTGTCGCTCTCACCCTACATGGGGCGACCGGAAGATGCAAGATACAGGCGCACACACTCGACGGCCTGCAACTGTCGGCGCAGCGGGTGACGAACAAGGACTTAGCCGGTTGCCGACACATAGCGGACATCGCGGCGCAGCTCACTACAAGCGACGCCGCACCAAGGCTGCTCATCGGTCAAGACAACTGGCACCTGCTGCTCGCCACTGAGGTGAGGAGGGGTCGGCGCAATCAACCTGTCGCCTCTCTCACACCACTGGGCTGGGTGCTGCATGGCGCGCATACGCGCGCACTGGGACAGCGCGTTCACTACGTGAATCACCTGGTCGACGTGGACGCCAACATGGACGAGCAACTGAAGCATCATTTCGCACTGGAGAGCCTCACCATAACTCCGAAGCTGCCTACGAGTGACCCAGAACAGCGTGCTATCCGCATGCTGGAGAAGAATACGAAACAGCTGGACAACAGCGGCTACGAGACAGCGCTTCTGTGGCACAAAGAAAATGTCGTAATGCCGAATAATTACGACAACGCTTACAGCAGGCTGCTCAATACAGAGAAGAAGATTGATAGGGATCCGCAGCTCAAGAAGAAGTACGAAGAAAACATGAACGCGCTCATAACAAAGGGCTACGCTGAGCGCGCACCGCCAGAAACAACAAAGAAGACATGGTACCTGCCCCACTTTCCTGTGCTGAACCCTATGAAGCCGGGAAAAGTCAGGGTGGTCCATGATGCCGCAGCCAAGACGAAGGGAGTGTCGCTCAACGACCACCTGCTCACCGGTCCAGACCTGCTACAGTCGTTGCCTGGGGTCCTTATGAGATTCCGACAACACCCAGTCGCAGTTACGGCGGACATAGCTGAGATGTTCATGCAAGTGAAAATCAAGCCTGAGGACAGAGAAGCTTTAAGATACCTGTGGAGAAGAGACAAGAGGGCTGATCACCAGCCAGACGAGTACCGGATGACATCTTTAATATTCGGTGCGACGTCATCCCCGGCCACAGCTATCTACGTGAAGAACATCAACGCGTTGAAGCATGAAGACACCGTCCCGGCGGCAGTCGACGCCATAATAAGAAATCATTATGTCGACGATTATCTGCAGAGCTTTCCGACAGAAGAGGAAGCTACAAAAACGGCGCGCGCAGTGAGAAAAATACATCAAGAGGCCCACTACGAGCTGCGACAATGGGCGTCCAATACACGGGGCGTCCTAGAAGGCCTAGGAGAACGGCGTGAGCAGACGCCCATCGACCTGCACGACGGCACGAAGATGGAGCGCGTCCTCGGGCTCATCTGGGAACCCGGCGCTGATGTTCTCGCCTTCAACCTTGACTTGGCCCGCCTGCCAACTGACATACTGACGAGCAGCGAGCCAACCAAGCGAGGACTACTGAAAATAGTTATGACACTCTTCGACCCCCTCGGCTTCGCATCACCAGTGACAACGCGGGCGAAGCAGATACTGCAGGAAACGTGGCGCCGAGGCACAGGCTGGGATCAGAAGATTGACGAAGATCTCGCAGTACAATGGCGGGAGTGGATAGGCCACCTGAAGGCCCTCAAGGAAGTCGCCATACCCAGATGTTTACCAGGCTACACCGGCGCGACCAGACGTGAGCTGCACGTCTTCACCGATGCGAGCGAGGCTGCATATGCCGCCGCTATCTACTGGTGCGTCGAGACGGCTGAGGGCGAGACTCAAGTCTCACTCGTCCTCGCCAAAGCACGAGTGGCACCGCTGAAGGTGACATCGATACCACGCCTTGAACTGCAGGCCGCGGTAATGGGAAGCAGAATGGCAGCAGCAGTGATGGAAGAACACGACGAGAAGCCCGACGAGAAGACATTCTGGACAGACAGCAAGACAGTGCTCGCATGGATACGCACCGGTGCGCGCTCCTATCGCCCCTTCGTAGCGCATCGCATAGCTGCGATTGAAGAAAATAGTGCAGTGAAAGAGTGGCGGTGGGTGCCCACAAAGTTGAACGTGGCCGACGACGCCACCCGAGATGTGCCGCAAGAGCTGAACGTCCACCATCGATGGTTTCAAGGTCCTGATTTCCTGCGAGACGACCCATCCACATGGCCCGGCGAGACAATCACCCCAGTACAACAGACGGGCGAAGAAAAAGTGTGTGTGACAGTGATTAAGATACCGCCTACCGCGCTGAGAAATAGTGTTCCCGATTGCGCGCGCTTCTCGCGCTGGGAACGACTATTAAGAAGCACTGCCAGGGTTCTGCAATTCATAGAGCTGTGCCGAAGAAAGAAGAATACAGTCCAATACAAACGCAGCAAGAAGAACGCAGAAGATGACCCTACATGGCGGAGGCAGCGAAAGAAACAGGGCGCGAAAATCATCAAGAAGAAGAAAGAAGATGAAGATCGACGCTACACAGTGCTGGGCGCAGACATCCTGCGTGCCGCCGAAGCTCTGCTGGTAAAAGCCAGCCAAGAAGATAGTTTTCATGAAGAAAGAAGACTGATGAGCAACGGCCAGAGACCACCCAGCAACAGCCGCCTACAAAAGTTGGCGACGGAAATGACGAGCGGCGTGATAACTCTCAAAACACGCATAGATGCCGCTAACGACATCACCGAGAAGATGAAGAGGCCGCCTGTGATCGACGGAGACCACCGCCTCGCACGCCTGTACATCGAGTACATCCACCGCCGGCTACATCACGCCGGGGTGGAGGCCACCATCAACGAGTGCAGACAGCACTACTGGATCCTGCGACTTCGACCGACGGCAAGGGCGGTCATACACAGCTGCCTACCGTGCCGCATCAAGAGGAGCGCGCCGCCAGTGCCGCCTACTGGCAATCATCCCGCCTGTAGGCTGGCGCATCACCACCGGCCCTTCACCTACACCGGGGTCGACTACTTTGGGCCCCTCACCATCACAGTGGGCCGAGCGACGCAGAAGCGGTACGTCGCGCTTTTCACCTGCCTGACTACACGGGCAGTTCATCTGGAAGTCGCAGCGACGCTCAGCACGGACTCGGCGGTCATGGCCTTACGGCGCATGATAGCCAGACGAGGGTGTCCTGCTGAGATCTGGTCGGACAACGGCACCAACCTACAGGGTGCCGACAAGGAGCTCCGACGGACCACGGATCAAGCCACAGAAGAGGAGGCGAGCAAGAGGACCATCAAATGGAGGTTCATCCCTCCCGGTGCCCCCTTCATGGGTGGGGCCTGGGAGCGCCTAGTACGCAGCGTCAAGGTGGCGCTTTCGACGGCGCTGCACGAACGCCACCCCTGCGAGGAAGTGCTCGCTACGCTGCTGGCAGAGGCCGAGTACACGGTCAACAGCCGGCCTCTCACCCACGTCTCCGTGCAACCGGAGGACCCCGAAGCCATAACGCCAAACCACTTCCTACTCGGCGGATCAGCTGCAACACCGGTGCCCGGGGCCTTCAACGACGCAGACCTCATCGGGCGCACACACTGGCGCGCATCGCAGCGCCTGGCCGACCTATTCTGGGCCAGGTGGCTGCGGGAGTACCTGCCGGAGCTGCAACACCGGCGGGAGCCCCATGGACGAGGGCCCCCCATCAAGATCGGCGACGTCGTGCTCATCGCGGACGGGACACTACCTCGCAACACATGGCCGCGAGGACTGGTGACTGCAGTGTTCCCGGGCCCCGACGGAGTGACGAGAGCTGTCGACGTACGCACACGCGGCGGGACCCTTCGTAGACCCACGAAGAAACTCGTGATCCTGCCTACGGAGCCGGCTGCCTGCACCGTAGAAGATGCGACGCCCAAGAACGACGCACGGCGGGAGTGATGTGCAGAACAGCCTACGTAGGCTAGACTATGATAACAGTGATAACAAGATCGTGAAGTATTGAATTCTGCGCACATAGTAGATATTGTTTATGTGCCTAGTGATTATAGTTTGGGCTAGATTCATTGTTTAGTTAACTTATGTATTACGGAGAATACTAGTTAAGAATCAGCCGTTTTATGTTGTGTATAGTGATAAACTTTGTAAAACCCAAGTGATTTCTATTCTATTATGTTTGTTATTATGATTTAGTTTTCTATTTACATTGTTGTGAGTTTCCCTAATAAAACATATGAATAACAGTGTTTCATTGCAAGTTAGGTAGAAATAAGTAAATAGGAATAAATTGTACATAGTAGGATAGTAAATAGGTTTAAGTTTTATCAATAAATACATAACTTTCTGCTAATATTGCCAGTACAGGGGGGTAGATAGGTTGTCTCGCTCGCACACTTTTCGCGCATCGCGATAGGTGGACGCGATACGATTTGCGCGCGGCATTAGTATACTGATTGCGAGTAAGATATTGAATACAAATATAGGGCCATAACAGAGGCCATCATGCACTCATTATATTATAAGAGGTCCCTTCACTGTACACCTATGGATACCCCTCCCTTAGATTGGATTGAGGCCTCCGTATGCCGTCTGGCTATGACAGGTCATCAACCCATAACTCTTGTTTCCGCATACTTAGGCCCACCGCAACCGGACAGGCCCAAAGAGCTAACCCACAATGACCTTAGGACATTGATGGAGCTAGACAATTCGGTCATAGTTGCAGGCGACCTAAATGCCAAAAACAAATCGTGGTGTTGTCACTGACAACCCGCGCGGCATTATTCTAGAGTCTTTGGCAGAGGCCCTAGAATTCGATGTTATCGCACCCATGTGCCCTACCCGCTATCCTCTACATCCTAATCAACGACCCGATGTTCTAGATCTGGCCCTTCTTAAGAACATAAACTTACGTTTAAGCTCCATAGAAGTGTAGCACGAGCTAGACTCGGATCACAGGGCTGTGATCATAGAGTTCTCCCCCCGCATAGGCCCCCCTGACACAGGCCTACCCCCACCGACAAAAGTCTTAGTGGACTGGAGTAGACTAGGCACCAGCCTTAATGCTACCTCCTCTCCGCATCTAGACTCCATTCCCGGAACTATAGTTTCTGTTCAGGACACGGTGGGCGCGATCGGCTCCCTCACCAGTCACGTGCAGAGCGTCATTGAAAACTGCTCACGGCGGGTACCGGAGACGGGTCACCTTCGATGGAACCTGCCGCCTGATGCCCGTGCACTCTTGACGGAGAAGAACGCTGCCACTCGTGCATACGATTCTTATCCTACCGAGGCCAACCGGGTCCGCTTGCGGGCTTTACAGCGAGCTGTGAAGCGACGTATTAGCGAACTCCGGCAAAATCGTTGGGAAGAGATGATCAGTAACTTAGAGCCCTCTCACCAAACCTTCTGGAAACTGGCACAGACGCTAAAGTCTGACACAGTCTCCACCATGCCCCCTCTCGCTCGCCCTAATCTGCCCCCAGCATTCGATGACGATGAAAAGTCAGAGTGCCTGGCCGCCAGTTTAAAAGCGCAGTGCTCTCCCAGCACTCTACCAGTAGACCCAGTTCATCTCTCTGAAGTGGACAATGTAGTCGAACGCAGAGCTGCCCTACCTCCCTCCGATCCGCCTCTGGAAAGAGTCACGGTCGAGGAGGTACAATCGATTATTAAGAATCTCCATCCCCGAAAGGCCCCTGGCCCCGACGGGATATCAAATAGAGTTCTTAAGAATTTTTCAACCCACCTTCTATTATTACTCACCGCGATATTCAACGCGGCTATGAGAAATAATATATTCCCACAAGCGTGGAAAGAGGCCACTGTTATAGGTATTCCCAAGCCTGGCAAGCCTAAATCCGATCCCACCAGTTATCGCCCCATAAGCCTTCTCAATTCAATTGGGAAAATCTATGAGCGATTAATTCTCAAACGGCTTAAAGACTATGTTGAGTCTAAAAGCCTAATTCCTAACGAGCAGTTTGGTTTTAGAGCTAAACACTCGTGTGTCCAACAGGTGCATCGCATAGTCGAGCACGTAATGACCGGTTTCGTTAGGCGTCGTCCCCATCGAACCGGCGCTCTCTTTTTCGATGTGGCGAAAGCTTTCAATAAAGTTTGGCACAATGGCTTGCTATACAAGCTATACGAACTAGGAGTACCTGATAGGCTCGTGCTCATCTTACGAGACTATCTCTCCAATCGCAGCTTTCGCTACAAGATGGAAGGGACCCTTTCCCCCCCCCCCTCTCCGCAGGAGTCCCTCAAGGCTCCGTCCTCTCCCCCCTATTATTCTCGCTGTACACCAGCGATATCCCTGACTTCAAGGCTACACGGCTAAGGCCTAAGCCCCAAGTCGCCCTATTTGCAGACGATACAGCAGTGTACTGTACGTCTCGCTCGACCAAACCCATCCTAAGGTCTCTCCAAAAAGCTGCCGACGCCCTCGGGCAGTGGTTCAGTAAATGGAGAATAGAAGTCAACCCGGCCAAGAGCGCCGCCATTATTTTCAAGAATCGCGCTAAGCGCAATTCTTACCGTCACATTCCACCAATTACTATGTTCGGACGATCCATTCCTTTCGAAAGGAAAGTCCGTTACCTAGGGGTCCACCTTGATTGCGGTCTGACCTTCAAAGACCACGTCAAAGTAGTACGCGACCGCGCAGCCTTCGTGCTGGGTCGCCTCTACTTTCTTATAAACAAGCGCAGTAAACTGTCCCTTAGACATAAGGTGAGACTTTACTTGGCTTGCATCAGACCCATTATGACATACGCAAGCCCTGTGTTTGCACAATCCGCTAAAACCCATATCCATAGGTTACAAGTGATTCAGAATAGGTTCATGCGTAAAGCGACGGGAGCCCCGTGGTATTTACGTAATGAAAATCTTCATATTGACTTAGGACTGCCGACTATATCGCAGTACCTTAAGCAATTGTCAACCCAATTTTTTGTATCTGCTCAGACCCACCCCAACCCCTTAGTAGTCGAGGCGGCAAGATATTTGCCAGACACAAATAGTGTCTCAGGGGGACGGCGTCGTCCGCGGGACGTTTTATACGACCCGGACGACCCTATTACCCTGGCCATCGCCAATCACCATAGACTGACCGCGCATTCCACACATATACAACCGAGCTTCCGTCCGCGCCGGCGCGGGCCCGCGTCGCGTTTTCCTTTGAATTCCTTTTCTAGATACCGGCACGTGCCGGGTAGATTCTCTCCCCAAAATGTCAGATTAGACTCAAGTAACGCTCTGAGTCGAGGTTCTACCCCACAAGGGGGCCCTTAGAGTGCTACTTTAAATATTAGGGTTGAGAGCCTTCTGCGCTCACCCTACAGACCGGTGAAGCTGCTAAGGCCGTCGAGGCCAAGCAGCGGCGTCCATACAAAAAAAAAAAAAAAGAGGCCATCATGCACTCATCTGGAAGACTCCGAGCAGCAACAAGGAAACCTGAAGAAGTCAGCAAGAACCTGAAGGAGTCAGCAAGTTGCCAGAATTAGCTGGCGAAGGAGTGGAAGCCTGGATCAGCGTAGCCGTCTAGTCTGGGACCTGAACGAATCGTCGCATACTGGGGAAACAACATATCGTTTAACTGGCAGTATTGGCAGCGGGTTCGCTATTATATAAACCCGTTGTCTATTATTTCCCAACCACGTAATCCACCCGAGTCAGTCGCCGGCCCCCGAACGTACCCATCGCACTGTTCGTTTGTTTCTATGCAAAGGAGTGAGTCTCGACAGTGTGGTGCGGTACAGTAAGTGATATGAAATTCTTGGAATAATTACAAATAGAAAGAAACCAAGTCCACGCGCCCATTTTGAAGCCCCAACGGACCGCTTTGCAGTGTTCATTACAGCTCCGCAATGTACAATGTTAAAGCGCGCCGCACGTAAGCAAGTAATAGTCACGCATGTGTGGATCGGATTAGTGCTTCATTTCTGACGGGGCGGTTGTATGAAGACAATCTTTCTATACGTTATTATTCTAAGATGAAATAATTGTCTGCCAGCTGCGTTACTTTGTGTTCGGACGAACGAGAATAGGCCTCCTGTTTTGCGTTATCAGCATGCAGTGGCAATGATTGCTTGACGTGTTCTATGTAGGTAAGCCTTGTAGTCAATTCGGGAATTATTTTCACCTTTCATTTGTTTAAATCGAATACGCTGTACCTTTTCACTAAAATGTAAGTATGTTATTCTTATAAAGGTTATGAGTACCTTTTTAGAAATTATAATTTGGAACCAGCTATATTCACAAAATAAAAGGCCCGTTTTGACAGTTCACGCCCATGAAGTTCTCTATTTTTTGCCGATCGAAATGTTCTGAAGATAATTACATTTTTCATTGATGGGTACCGCTCAATCGGCTAAGTGCTGTGCATAACGATTTTTTCTTATTTTCCACAGACTATTAATAATCAGTTAAGGAAAAAAATTAATCGATCAAGATGTCACAGACGTCAATATTGGCAATATAATTGAAAATGAAACAATTATAAATACGGGTGACGATAGCTCGACTGACAATTTTGGCTCATCATCTGAAGAAACCATTGACTAAAGATTCACTTTTTCGATATGTTTTTGTGATTGAGTGAATGATTGGAACAAAAATATTAAATGAAGGACAATCTATCTAATCTAAGACGAAATATCAAAACGGGCCTTTTATTTTGTGAAGAGTTTAGTCTCCTATTTTTACAGTCAAGATTGGGGACGTAAATACTATTTCTGGTAACCCTATTTCGCGGCTGAACACATTTTAGGTCGAGCCTTGTGACGTTTTTCACGCTTTTATGAGTTCTTTACTCTAACACTATCTGAGTGCCGAGTGCGAGTTGCAGTGAGAGAAGTGAATAACTTCACCATCGCGTTTGCGAAAAAAAAAACGCGAATTTGTATGGTATCGAGTCAACGCCATATATCGGCCTTAATGTTGCCCGAATTCGCCGCTAGATGGCGCTGACTCGATTCCATAGTAATTGACATTTACGTGCTCGCAAAACGCGATGGTGAAGTCATTCCCTTCTCTCACTGCAACTCGCACTCGGCACTCTGTTCTTAATACCTTTTAATTTTGATGTGAAAAAATAAAAAAACAATGCAATACTTCATAAGCGTGAACTGTCAAAATTATCATCCCATTTAGAGTAAAGGAGCCTTATTATATTGGCGCGAGGCGCAGGAGGTATGTGAACATTTTCTAAGGGTAGCGTTAGGGGTTTGTAGGGATACAAAACGCAGCGAACACCTCTTGGACGCGCAGCGAATACCTACGCAACGTTTTCGTCGCCTGTTCAATATCGCGTCCACGGCGCTATTCGCGGCGAGTTCACTTCGCACCTGCGGCGTCTTTGCTGCGTACCCGTGGCGTTTAGCTTTGCTTCACGTTTAAAACGACCGCAAACGGACAGTGTGATAAAGACCTAAGAGTCAAGCTAGGCTGTGACGGCCTCTCTCTCCTTTCCTTGCTGTGGTTGATTTCGAGATTTTACGATAAAATTAGATATTGACCTTATAGTTGTTATTTATTGCATTGAATTCTAAAAGAATTGTTCTTCTCCAAATATAACCGGAAGTTAGAAGAAAAATGTTTTTTATAAAAACTTTATTTGTATAAATACTATGTTTTACACTAGAATTTAATTAAATAAAAAACAATTTATCAAAGATTGAACAATTTTACATTACATTTTATTAACAACATCCTATCGAAATAAATTATTAATTGGATTGGTACATACACTTCTATTCTAGCGTTTTAAGAAAGAAACCAATAAACAGCGATTAGTGAGCGACAGTGTACTAGTATGAATTTTACAGAGGCTTCTGTCATGTTTCAGTGAATCAGTATTTCCGAATTTGCTAACAAATAACTATTATGCTTTACAACAATTATCAAACTGTATTTTCATAGAAAAATATTTGGGTTACATAAGCTAGCACCTCGAAGGATGTTTAAAATATAATGGAAGTTCAAGTGCAGCAACTTATGTATTACCCGTATATGGAATCAATCAATATTAAAAGGATAAACCTATTCACATTGTAATCTGTGATTTAATTAATTTCATATTGTTTCACAATGTCTATGGCAACTTCATAACAAGTAATATGGAAACAACACCTTCGCTTTTTTCTTTCATCTGCAATATTTGAAGATTTTAAAATACTGTGGCCCTTTTCATGTCCATCTAAAAAGACGTGCTGATTTTTTTTTCATGTAATCTTTTGAAGATTCAACGAAATAACCATAACACTTAAAGGCACTTATAAAAATGTATTAGTTTGAATATATTCGATTAAACACAATACTATTTGCATAAAGAACGAGTGATCCCATAAAATTAAAAAGTTCGAATCGTGAACAAAATTCCTTATATAGGATATCAATCACAATTTCATTTGGTGGTAAGCTACCATGTTGTTTATGGTATTACATATCTGCCTATTCACCCAAATTACAGTTTGGGAACACATGCACAGACAGCATTCGCTCAATTCGTATGAATGGCGGGAAAGACTGTTTGTTTCCTTGTTTTATTGTTAACAATCATGCATGCGTAAAAAAACATTTCACTTTCGCATAGATCTATTGAAGTATAGCATGACAAATAAGTAATTTAAAATGTTTTCAATTAACAACATTAATGAAAAAACTTCGATTTAATGCATAAAACTCACGAAAACTGTTTTTTTTTATATTTTTATCTTCAAGTGAATAAACAAGTATTTTTCAAGGGGAATCCAAAATGGCGTACGTGAGTGTTTACTGTAGAACGGCAGCGTTGGCGGCGATGGACGGCGAGTTGATCGTCTCTCCGAGGCTCTCCAACAATTCCTTTCGGTAGTCATCGAAGCCTCCATCCACCTAAGAGAAGTAAATGGGAAATAAAAATAAATTTCTGAAATATCTGTATTAAACGGTAGGACAATAGGTTAAAATCGGCTTCGTGCCGAACCTCGAATCCAAGAGTTTAATTAAGACGATGTAGTCATGTAGGTACATTCTAAATTATTCCGTGACGAGCTGCCCCAACAGACTTCGTTGTGTCAAATGTTTGACAGCTGATGTCCATTATCACATCTCACCCACTTTTCTCCGACTTGATTTACTTAAACTATTATGTTTCACTGATTTTTTTGTTCAATCTTAATAAAATATAGCCTATATCACTCCTGAATAGTTCAACTTTCTGAAATAATTTTCACGATCGGATCAGTAGTTTCGGAGCCTATTCAATACAAACAAAAAAACAAGCAATCAAATCTTTCCTCTTTATAATATTAGTATAGAGGTATGACCCCTACTACTTAGTTTTGTTTCAACTGCCATTTAAAATGAATACGATAGTATTCTGTTGATATAAAATCCCGGTAATCTTGGGGCGATATAGGCCGCCGCTACCGCCATGTCTGAGGTCAATCCACCGAGCATCGCCGCGAGAAGCCGGCGACTTTGGGCCAAGTGTTTGCCATTTAAACGCGGCGACTCGAACACATAAAATACTAGTAAAGTAATACTGTCTCACTCCTGGGCAAAGGCCTCAATCATTGAAATCAAGTCATCGCTACAATTGATAAGTATTGGTCAAATGTGAGATGGTGAACAACACCATATTTGGGATTCGAACCCGGGACCTCCGAATTTCGGGCCGAGCATTGTACCACTCTGCCAAGAAGGCGTTGTCAAACCAATTGTATTTATTTTATTTTATTTTATTACAAAATCCACAGCTCTTAAGAATAATACATTTTTCTTTATATAACTAACAAACAGCCATTATAGGATTTGCTTTATATAAATAAAACTTTATATGTGAAAATCTCGTCCGCAGCTTGTGGCGACCGACTCCCAGTGCCTGGTGGGAGTAGCGCATAGAGATTCGAATGACTTCACCATCGCGTTTTGCGAGCAAGTAAACGCAGGCCCCTCTTTCCCTTTTGGTACTTTGGACACGTTCCTAGGGCCCCACCATTCTGAGGGGCCCCTAAAATCAGTTTTTTTAAAGGTAGTCCCTGACCTAGAGTTTTTTCTTGAAATGCAACGTTTCAGATTCGCTTTTGAGCATTACATTACATTACATTACTGCCTCCCTGACATGACGAACGTTCGCATGTACATTTCAGATTCTATTTTGCGCATTATATTACAATACTGCCTTACGAAACTTCAGAGAAGTTGTATCAAAATATTACACATTGTGACATCAAGTTGCTCACTGTAATGCGCGGTTCTCCTCCCTCACTGATGTAATGATCTAAATTGTAACATTACAGTTTCCGCACTGTAATGCGCGGTACTCTTCCCTCACTAATGTAAAATGCTCCAGTTGAGGGAGCACCTTTAGAATTGAAGGGCCCCATCATCCTAATGTGCCCAGGGCCTCAAATAGGTAAGACGGTCCTGCTTAAACTCGAATTCGCATGGCTTCGAGTCAGCGCCACCTAGCGGCAAAATCGGTGGCCCAGTGCGCTAAGGCGCTGCACAACCAGTTTCCGGTTACCGACACCGAACACTTTTTGATGTCATGAGTATGTGTAAAGTAGAAGCAACTGGGCACAATAGTATATTTTACATCGAGGGACTAAACGAAGCCATAATATACCAGAGGTGGTTTGACTCCCGAGCGTGCGAGGAAAACATTTTTTTCACTTCTCATGCTCTAAAAGTACGCCAATATAGCCCTACGAAGCGGGGCTAAAGTGACTTCTTTAGCACCTAGGGAGGGAGTAAAAAGTAATTAGTTTTTTAATTACCTTCATGTGACACAGACAAACTCAAACAGCCAGTAAAAATATTAGTATAATATATTATCTGTGGAGTGTGGACCGTCTTCATTGGGAAAATGTTGAGAGTTTTTTAGTTCCATGGTTTGTCCGCAAAGAAGGTGGCACCATGTGTTTTTAAATTGTTAATCTGTGGTACAGTTCAGAAGAAAACTGATCACGAAAATTTCAGATCTTGTCAAGTGTAAAGTTCGGTTTTAAATGTTTTTGTACTAAATTGACTATTTTTCTCGCACTCGAAGTGAAAAGTACAGTTTGCACCTCGAGACTAAACGCCAACTAAATATACCCTCGGTTTCATTGACTCCCGAGGTTTAGTCCCTCGATGTAAAATATACTATTACGTATACGTAAGAGTGAAGTCGCAAAGGCACAAACCTCGTTGATGGTCTGCTCCTCGATGACGTACAGCGCGCAGTCCGTCTCGCGGATGAGCCGCTCGTCGTGGGAAACGATCACGACGCCGCCCTTGTACTCGTTGATGGCGTCTCCCAGCGCGTCTATGCTCTCGATGTCCAGATTGTTTGTAGGCTCGTCCTGTTGTGAAAGAATTCAGGGATAGTCTTTAATGGAGCGACATAGTAACCTAACCTAACCACCAAAAATACTATCCAGCCTCTAAATATTCTAAAATCAGTGTTTTGTGGCCGACAAATTAATTCTGGGGCGCATTTCAGTATTTTTCGTTGCTCAGTTTATTATTTCTCTTAAATTAATAAACTTTGAAGTAATAAACTTATTAGATTGTGCAGTATTTAGGAAGGACTAATGATTTTGCGGTCTGATTTGTTTCAAATCACTTTTCACTTTGCACCAGGCGAATAAAGCACTAAATCGGACCACAGGGTCAGTAGTGGCTCTGGCTTCGTCTTAAACAACTAGGGTTATGTGATTTTTTATTTTTAGCATTAAACAAGGCTCTACTTTCTACACAAAGATAGAAACTACACAAATTCGACCTGATCCTGGGACTCAAGCGGGTTTCGAACTCGCGACCTTTCACAATCCGGGTGACTTCTCTAAAAACTGAGCTACCGAGGCCGTTAACAGACCTGGCGAATTTATCTAGTGTATTTTACGTTGTAAGCCAACGTTGTTACATCAATTTTATAGGGTCGAGGGTTCGAATCCTGCTTGAGTCCCGCTTGATTGAGGATCAGGTCGAATTTTTCTAGTTTCTATCATTGTGTAGAAAACTAGGGTTATGGCTGCGGTCAGATTTGAAACTAAAACGCATCTCGCACTGATGAAAGAATCTACAACCAATGTCGTAACTTCAGGGATGACATCACTAACGACCGCCTAATAGGACTCGATTATAAAAGACGTAAACGAAACGTAACGAAAAATTATTGTAGTTAGGCCCCAGAACTCTATATGGATAAATCTACTTCTCAAAGCCTTTCCATAACGACGTCGAGCTCGATCACAGCTTTCCACGAGTGCCCACAGTGCCCAACCACCTGCACAATGGAAGCCCTATACATTGCGAATGCCGCTGCGCTAAAAGTCGCTGGGTTCAGGTCGGGGTCTGTTTAAATTAAATTAGATCAATATATTACGTTTGCCATGGACCGATAAGAAGAAGACAGCTTTCCTAATGAACGACCATGATTTCTATACGGTTTGATAGCACGCTGATAGCATCATGTTTTTCAATTTGTACCGGCGACATTTACACGTCTGCAGTTTTAGTGTTAAAACGACCATTCGGACCGGAGTATGTATTCTGAGCTCACTCACCAATATAACAACATCAGGCGCCATCAGAGTCAGTTCCGCTAAGGCCACCCTCGCCTTCTGCCCTCCACTCAAATCCTTCATCTTGATGGTGTGCGCGTGCCCCGCCAGCCCGAAGGTGCCGAGCGCTTTGCGCGCCTTCTCGTACTGGAGCCCGAAAAGCCTTTGCAGATATTCCACGGGGGACTCTTCCGCGGTTAAGTGCTCGCCGGAATGCTGGTCGAAACGACCTATCCTCTGCAAATTGAGAATGTGACATTATTTTTTAACAGCAGCGGACTAGCGGTCTGACCGCTGAGAAAAGCAAGAGCTAAGCTTTTTTGGATGGATTGTGGTTTTGTACAATATTACATTGAATCTATGTACTGATTATTTTTTGAGTACCGTTACGAAAATGGCATAGCATTCTTAGTAGGTGATGTAAAATCGAACTAAATGATGAAGTTTTCTATTCTCAAAACTTTTTTGATGTATTTGTACAAAATATAAATACAAATATAAATATGCGCCAGACAACACACCACTTGCCATGGTCTCGAAGTAAGGATAAATATCCTTGTGTTACAAGGTACCAGACAGGGAAATAAGCCAGGGGCGTCTCCTAGCACACCCAGACCCGAGCCAATTTAGAAAAAGTCATTTTTCTGAATTGACCCGACCGGGAATCGAACCCGGGACACCACGGAAGCCAAGGCGAGAAACCGTGCTACAGCTCACTGCGCCAATCGTGTCGTCGAAAAAAATGCATCAAGCTTGCTTTAGGTTTTATTTGCTACCTTAAGATCGTTAATTTTACACTTCTGACACTCTAACGGCACGATTGGCGTATTGCACTGTAGCACGGTTTCTCGTCTTTAATTCCGTAGTGTCCCGGGTTCGATCCCCGGTCAGGTCAATTCAGGAAACGATATTTTCTAAATTGGTTTGGGTCTGGGTGTGCTGGGAGACAGTAGAAAAAATAGTGTTTTTGAAAAAGGTTTGGAACAAAAAGACTATAACTTTTTTTAAAATGGGCGTTCAAAACTTAGGAACTTACTTTAACTTTACCAATTTTTCAGTTTCATATATTTTTTTATATTATTAAGACCTAATATTTAGCTAACAATGAAAAACATCAAGCATGTACCTCAACTATTTGCGCCACAGTAACCAAAAAAGTGACACCACCCAGAAATTTTCGAAAATTCTTATAAAAATCATGACTCAAAAACTAGCAAAAATCGCAGAACATACATGGGGGTCCAATGGATAGGTATTGGGGTCCCCAGACCACAGACCTTCGCTTGTACAGGTTACCCGGGACACCCTGTACACATCTATAAATGTCAGACTTATTTTGTTTGAGAACCTCAAAAATAAAGTTTGCCAAAAAAAATAATCTTCACTCGGATAGTTTCTGCATCACCTACTGAGTGTGCCAGATCATTTCACCCAGTACACAAAATTAGAGTAACTGATTCAATGGTTGTGCCAGGGTGAGTATCTTTACAACGGACATTTCTAAAAGCTCTTACTTTTGCAGATCCTGCTTGAAATGTTATACTTTCTATTGGATAATTTAGATTTAAAATTATAAAAGCAACTTACAAGTCTGTGATTTCTGATCAGATCCCCGCGAATAGGACTTAGCTCTCCCACGAGAAGCTTGAGGAAGGTGGACTTGCCAACTCCGTTAGGGCCCACGATTGCGATACGGGAGCTCAGATCTATACCGAAGTCCACCTTTTTGAACAAAGGTTTCTGGCCAGGGAAATGGAAGTCCACATCTGAGAAGAAAAAAATAAGACGTTAGTTTGAAGTAAGTATCTCTGTACGTCTTTACTCATATTAGTACTGTACATACCGTGTGACATCATCATCGTCTCGTCTTAATTGACTATGTACAAGGAGTACATCGTCAAGTTCTCCTTAACTCTTACGATGTACTACTAAGGCCGCTGCACAGGGTTACCTACGCCATATAGAATACCAAATGATTGAAAATCAAAATATCGAACACTATTCATCGAACGGTCAAATAATCGAACGTTCAAAATATCGAATGGTCAAAATATCTAATGGTCAAAATATCTAACGCTCAATACATCGAATGATTAATTTATCGAAAATGACTTTTTTGCATAGTTTATTACATCATGAATAAAAACATCTATTCAGCTTGTCCAATTGGCAAATCTATTCGATATTTTGACCATTCGATATTCTGAACGTTCGATTATTTGTAAATTCGATATTTTGAATGTTCGATTATTTCACCGTTCGATGAATAGCGTTCGATATTTTGATTTTCGATCATTTGGTATTCGATATGGCGTAGGTAACCCCGCTACACAGGGCTCTTCTCTCGCTTGCGTATTGCCGGCTGTACATACGCCCACCCAGACAGAAACTCAATAATTCTAAGTTTACATTACAAGAGTGAATGTCCTAGTTGCGGATCTTGAGCTGTGACAACTCAATCAGTTTCGTTTCAGCACCGCCCGGCAGAATATAACCGCTCATGCCGCGTTATAAGTATAGATTTGTTCGAGATTTATATATTATACTATTTATCATGTGGCTGGGCCACGGCTTGGTGGTGGGGCTGTACGTACCGTGCAGTCCCAGGATGGGCGGCTGCAGCGGCGGCGGGTCGGGGAAGGAGAACTTGACGATGTACTCCTTGGGCCGCTGGAGAAGCGTCACGGGAGGGCTTCTGTACGTACCGTGCAGTCCCAGGATGGGCGGCTGCAGCGGCGGCGGGTCGGGGAAGGAGAACTTGACGATGTACTCCTTGGGCCGCTGGAGAAGCGTCACGGGAGGGCTTCTGTACGTACCGTGCAGTCCCAGGATGGGCGGCTGCAGCGGCGGCGGGTCGGGGAAGGAGAACTTGACGATGTACTCCTTGGGCCGCTGGAGAAGCGTCACGGGAGGGCTTCTGTACGTACCGTGCAGTCCCAGGATGGGCGGCTGCAGCGGCGGCGGGTCGGGGAAGGAGAACTTGACGATGTACTCCTTGGGCCGCTGGAGAAGCGTCACGGGAGGGCTTCTGTACGTACCGTGCAGTCCCAGGATGGGCGGCTGCAGCGGCGGCGGGTCGGGGAAGGAGAACTTGACGATGTACTCCTTGGGCCGCTGGAGAAGCGTCACGGGAGGGCTTCTGTACGTACCGTGCAGTCCCAGGATGGGCGGCTGCAGCGGCGGCGGGTCGGGGAAGGAGAACTTGACGATGTACTCCTTGGGCCGCTGGAGAAGCGTCACGGGAGGGCTTCTGTACGTACCGTGCAGTCCCAGGATGGGCGGCTGCAGCGGCGGCGGGTCGGGGAAGGAGAACTTGACGATGTACTCCTTGGGCCGCTGGAGAAGCGTCACGGGAGGGCTTCTGTACGTACCGTGCAGTCCCAGGATGGGCGGCTGCAGCGGCGGCGGGTCGGGGAAGGAGAACTTGACGATGTACTCCTTGGGCCGCTGGAGAAGCGTCACGGGAGGGCTTCTGTACGTACCGTGCAGTCCCAGGATGGGCGGCTGCAGCGGCGGCGGGTCGGGGAAGGAGAACTTGACGATGTACTCCTTGGGCCGCTGGAGAAGCGTCACGGGAGGGCTTCTGTACGTACCGTGCAGTCCCAGGATGGGCGGCTGCAGCGGCGGCGGGTCGGGGAAGGAGAACTTGACGATGTACTCCTTGGGCCGCTGGAGAAGCGTCACGGGCGCGGCGCCGTCCGTCTCCTCTTCTCGCTGCGATTTGCTGCGGTTCTTCTCTTGCTTGCGAGTTAGGGACTCCTTCTGCTTCTTTTCCTGTTAATCAAACTTGCAAAGTTAGATCCCTTACAGCGATACAACCGCGATTCAGGGGGCCTACTCGCGAACGGAATGTTCGTAGTTTCGGTCAAACTAATGAGCCAAAAAAACCTACAAATATATTATATGATATTCTTAAATATTTTTTGGGTATGTTTTTGTTTTTTCTAAATAAAGAATAAAAAAATACATGATAGTTGTTAAAATTATCTTCGTTTTCATACGAATTCTGATCATGTTCGTTTTCTCGAAACTACGGACATTGTGTTAGTGAGGTACCGAGTCTCGATGTAGCATCGATATTCTCAAATGCTTCACTGAAAGCAGGCGATAGAACCGATGCAGTCAACAGCACGTTCGTATCGCTGCAAAAAGTCGCAGTGTATTGAGGGGCCTTGAAGTAGGAAGTGTCCTGTATTCATACACTGAAAATTTACCTGACCAGCAGGGGATTGGCTATTTTGGTAATCAACAAAATTATAACGTTATTATAATAGCAATACGAAACTCGCCCTTGAATCCAGAAACTAGAGTGGATAAAAACACAACTGCAAAGAATCTCTATTGAGGCTTTGAAATGAGCTTTTTCAAAAGTTGTAGTCACATACAGTGTGTGGTCATGGTAGAGTAAAGGTATTACGAAAGTTTGTTGTGTTCGGCTTGTGCTACCTCTTTACTACAACGAAATAAAAACCGATTGATGAATACATATTCCAATTTCAAAAAACTTCATGAACAGAACCAAAAGATATACATACCGCTGCCTTCTTCGACTGTCCATGCGCCTTCAGCTCTTTGATTCTCTTCTCTTGCTTTTCATACTCCTTTATCATCTCCTTCCGCTTTTGTGCGTACATCTTCTTAAACATAGAGTAGTTGCCCTTGTAGTAGAACAACTTCTGTTGGTCCAGATGGATGATTTCATTGCACACATTGTCTAAGAACGACTGGTCGTGGGATACTACGAGTAGTGTTTTCTTCCAGCCTTGAAGGTAACTGAAATGGTGTGAATGTACTGTAGTGTTATATTTAAGTTAATATTGCGGTGCAGTGTAGTCATGCCGATGACATTCTTGGGATATGCGGGGTCCTTACGCGCTTATTAGGCGATTATCCCACTGCCCCCGCGCTGCGCGGGGCGGCAGATTCTAAATTGTATGCAAGTGTCTTAAAATTCGTATACGAGTAGAGAACACGCCTAGAACCACCCGCTGACAACGCGCGGCGGCGCTTCGCCGCGTTGTGAGCAGAGTACGAGTGGAATAATCGCCTTAAGAGCGTTAGCTGGGAGTGTATCGAAAACATTGCATTTTTGTGGGATTTTCATGATTATTTCATTGAATTGGCATAAAACTTAAATTTTTGCTTCATTGTTGTGTGCATAATACTATTTAAAAACACATTGAATTGTCTAAAATTAGGTAGTTTTGCAAGATTAAATAAAAAACCGATTTTTTTTTTAAAGTTAAGACACTTAAAAATTTACTGTACACAGTTAAAGTTATAATGATCAAATTAAAAGGTCGGTAAAAGTCGGTGTCAGCCAATGTAGGTTTATAAATACCTACATTACATACATACGTAAACGTGAGATGTAAAAAATAGGTGCCCAAATGCACTTCACTTCATCTGTCTTGGACCAAATGACTTTGACGTTAAGATAAATATCCGGAAACCTGTATCGTGGGAAGCTCATTTGCAATGCTTGAAAGCTGTTGTTTCATAAATAAAATAGCTTTTGGTTGAGAAAATTCATTGTATACTTACTTGTCTAACCAAATGACGGCATTCAAGTCTAAATGGTTGGTAGGTTCGTCGAGTAGAAGTAGTGTGGGTTCAATATACAACGCTCTGCAAAGAAACAATAATTTTAAATAAATAAACATCTCGGACAATACCAACAAAGGTGACTGTGGGCATTTAAAACAATTTACTAAAATAGGTACCGACACTTCATACAGTCAGTTTTGAATTTAAAAATAAATTGAATTATTTAAAAGAAATACTAAAAAGAGATGAGTCACATTAAGAGCGTTTGATGGGAGAGTTGATCGAATAGCCTTCGTGTTCGTGACATCGCAGACAAGCTGCAGGAGTGTTGGTATGGTCATGTCTCACGGAGATCGGCAAACTACGTGGACGACAAATGTCTGGCCATGCCGCCCCCGCCAGGTAGCGGTAGAAGAGGTCGACCCATGAAGCGTTGGCTAGACGTCGTTAAGGGTGACATGCATGCCAGCAAACTCACCACTGAGGATGCGCACAAGACCGCGCGAAGTGGGCCAAGGAAATAAGAAAGGCGGACCCTGGGACCCCACACACCAGTGTGGTTTCACAACCGGGATAGACCGCGCGGATGATGATGATGATGATGATGCTGGGAGTGGATCGAAATCGTTACATTTTTGTAAGATTTTTGTGATAATTTTTTGAATTGAAATAAAATTATAATTTATTATCGTCTGTATAAAAAAAAACACATTGAATCGTCGAAAATCAGGTAGTCGCCAATTATTTGCTAAATTAAATGAAAAACCGTTTTTTAAATATTTGTTAGGAAACATAACATTGACTGGCCTGTTGGCGCAATGGCAGCGATCCTGCCTTTAGCGCCGGAGGTCGTGGGTTCGATCCCCACCCATGACAAATATTTGTGTAACGAACATTTGTATTTGTTG
This sequence comes from Udea olivalis, assembly GCA_947369235.1. Taxonomy (NCBI): domain Eukaryota; kingdom Metazoa; phylum Arthropoda; class Insecta; order Lepidoptera; family Crambidae; genus Udea; species Udea olivalis. Next base: position 7,880,090 of record OX376342.1, read on the forward strand.
TGTGTCTGGGTGTTATTATCTATTTAAGTATGTATTTAGAAATATTTAAGTATGTTTATCAGTCTCTGACGCCCATATTACAAGCTCTGCTTAGTTTGGGGTCAGATGATCTTGGTGTGAATTGTCCCAGATATTTATTTATATTATTATTACAAAAATTCACTATAAAATAAAAAATTAAAAGGTGCAGACGATAATAGAGAGATAAATTTTATTATAATGTTATTTGAATTCAGCTTTATAATCACGAAAATCTTAAAAAATGCCACGTTCACGATCTACCCCCAGCAAACGCTTCAGTATTGCTACAATCAGTTATTGTTATACTTATTAAATTGTGTTATTCAGCTGCTAAATGCTAGCTAATATTTATTGATTACCTAGCAAGAGACACCCTCATGCGCCAGCCTCCGGAGAAGTTCTTGGTGGCTCGGTTCTGCATCTCCTTGCTGAAGCCCAGCCCCGCGAGGATGCGGCGCGCGCGCGGCTCCGCCGAGTCCGCGCCGATCGCCTTCAGCTCCGAATATACCTGCACCGTACATTACAACAAAAATGTATCAAACTCAAACTTTCTTTATTGTGTATCACAGGTACAAAAAGGTGACAAAATTTAAACAAAGCAGATCATCTGTGTCCCGCCGTATTGGCATGCAACAATCAATACATTGTGTCATAAATTTAATATAATGATACAATACAAGTAGCGTCTATAATAATAAATCGGACTATACTATACATCACTTATATTTATTTATCTATACTAACATTACAAAAAGGAAAGATTCGATTGTTTGTTTGTTGGTATTGAATAGGCTCCGAAACTACTGATCCGATCGTGAAAATTATTTTACTAACTATAAGCTAAACTATTCAGGAGTAATATGTATAGGCTATATTTTATTATGATAGAACAAAAATACTGTAAAAAAAAATAGTTTAAGTAAATCAATTCGGAGAAAAGCGTGCGAGATGTTATAATAGACATCAGCTGTCAAACATTTGACAGAACGGAGTCTGTTGGGGCAGGTTGTCGGTAGTAAATAAAATAGTACTAGCTGTCAGTCAGCGGCTTCGCCTGCGTAGACTATTTCTCCTGTTAAAATATAGCCTATGTTAATCGCGGATAATGAAAGAATTTTTAAAATCGATCCTGTAGTTTCGGAGCCAGTTCAATACAAACAAACAAAAAATCTAATCTTTCCTCTTTAAAATATTAGTATGGAAGTAAAGATGAAAGAGACAATTGAATTTTATTGTGAAATATTTGGGATTGGAGTCTTTTTAACCGACGTTTAAAAAGGAGGTTCTCAGTTCGGCAGTCTTTATTTTTTACACTAGTAATTTGCCCAAGCGATTTATAAGTGTGTGTGTTATTGATTTGTGCGCCACTGTTTGCAGCAAGAGATCGCGGTTGACACTGACGCGAACGTTATTATAAAAAAAAAACATAAAATACACTACAACAAGGTTAAGGGATCACTTTGATGTTAAAAGTAACAAAAAAAAATCAGCCTTCGTACCACCACTGGGCAAAGGTTCCATCTTTCAAATCATAGGGTACTTATTTGCTGTTATTTTTAGTTTTTGTTTTTTTAAAAGAGATAACACCGCGACCACCCACATTGTACGATCTAAGGCTATGTCATGCTAATGTTTCTGTTTATTGTACAATAAAGTATTTTTATCTTATCTTTACCCCGAGTACACTTTTAATGATACATTTTAAATGTCAATCTAACAAACCTTCTTTTCATTGAATAATCACATAAATCTTATTAATAATTTACAAAATAATCCAATTGTTACCTCATTTAATCTCTCTTGCTTGTTCATGTTTCCTTTTTCAATCTCGGCTTCCAGGTCCTTGCACTCATTGAGCAATTCTATAATCAAAAATAATTTAAAGGTCACTATGAGTGTACAGACACTGAGCCGCCTCGGCTTCAAAGGATACTTTAAATGGTTTTCATAATATTTTTAAAGCATTATCATTTCATCTTAGGTACTCATTCAGATAGTAGAACTTATTTTTTAACACTGTTCAGGTGTTTAAAAAATGTCTAAAAACATGTCTTGGGTCCGTTTGTGCAACTCGATTGCCAGTCATCCAGATCAGCGTCATTGCCAATGGTCAACTTGAACTCCGATTATGCCTAACATAAAATACCCACGGCTACTGTGGAAATTGATAGCTCTTTTAATAGCTGTTTATGTAATGCCAACTTTATTTTAGTCTATAGCACGCACCCCTAATTTTGCCTGGCGACGCCAGCGCCCTCACCCTGTCAGACTAAAGGATGGGATATGTAATCCTCATTATAGTTTATCTATGGTAAAGTAGTAGACAACACTGTAGAGGACTTCCGCATCCGTCTGCCGAGAAGTTGGTCGTTCCTACAAGTTGGTTGTTCCTCAAGTTTGTGTCTAGCCATGTAGAGTAATCATAAAATACTTGTAAAGTTTGGTTTAACTGTATAATAAACGGTTTCATAAAGTTAAATAGCGCAATTACTTAATCCTCGAGCACTACACGCTATAAGTCTTTAATATGATGACGACACGGTTGGCGTAGTGCGCTGTAGCACGGTTTCTCGCCTCAATTTCCGTAGTGTCCCGATCCCGTGTTCGATTCCCAGTCGGGTCAATTCAGGAAACGATCTTTTCTGAATTGACTCGGGTCTGGGAGTGCTGGGAGACGCCCCTGGCTTATTTCCTTGTGTGGTACCTCGTAACACAGGGATATTAATCCCTACTTCGAGACCAGTACAAGAGGTGTGTTGTCTAACGAAAAAAAAATATATATATTTCGACTTCTCTATGTTGATTGTTTAACACATTAAAATATGTCATGCTGTGTAATGTTTTATGGTTTCAGGCAAGAAAACCATCACATTATGACTGATTGTGGATTCAAATAAATGGAAAATGAATAAAGAAAGAAAGCATTACACAATATTATTCAAGTAATTACCTAGTCTCAGTCTCAAATTGCACCTTTAAATTTTTTTCTGCATTTAATAATGCATGCACTATTTTCCACACAAAGATAGAAGCAAAAAAAATCGAAATGGTCCTAGGATATTAATCCTATTATTATTATTAGGCCATTAGGCCTCGCTCGGTTGGAAGTGCACAATCCGGGTGGATTGTGTAAGACGCGGCTTCGTGTCCCACTGAGCCCTAGAATCAAATCGTTTTTTTTCTAGTCTATCTTTACCTAGTAAACATTCTAGTGTCAATCTCACTCACCAGTTCTCTTTACGTCCGCCTCCAAAATGGTGTCAACGGCGGTGAGATCACTCGCAGTAACTTCTTGCTCGCAAAGCAGTATATCTATGTGCGGGGGCAGCGGGAAGGCGCGCTGCGCGAGGTGCCGCAGCAGCGTGGTCTTGCCGTGGCCGTTCGGCCCGACCAGGCCGTAGTGGCGGCCGTGCGCAATCAGCAGGTTGGCATTCACGAAAAGATCTTTCCCCTTGGCACTGATCGAAAAATTCTCGATTTTAATATCCACCGCATTCTCTAATGCTGCCATCTGACCTAAAATCAGCACATGTACGTTATATTTTAGACAAGGCCTTATTCAGTAGGTTAGGATTTGGATTAAATACAGTTATTCTTATAAGAGTACATTAATTCACTTTAATTAAACAATTAGGTAATGGGTTACTTTAGTCTTTATTGTCTAACTTTATCTCACACTAGCTGTCCGTCAGGGGCATCGCCCACGTAGACTGTCTTTCCCGCCAAAATATAACCTAAATGAAAAAAATATAGCCTATGTCACTCCTTGATAATGTAGCTTTATATTGGTGAAATAATTTTTAAATTCGGTCCAGTAGTTTCGGAGCCTATTCAGTAGAAACAAATCTTTCCCCTTTATAATATTAGTATATTAGGGCGGGCGGTGCAGTGTGCACTGAGAGTGTTACAATTTCCATTTATCTTGTTTTTGAAATCCCTACACACTGTTGGGTATCATTAAGCGTATTTTACTCATAAAAAAGACAAATTTATCTGAGCGCTTTATTAAACATATTATTATCTATATTTACTATTTTTATCTCAATATATTACACGAGCTGCCCAGACAGACTAAGCTCTGTCAAATGTTTGACTGCTGGTGTCCATTTGGCCCACTTTTCTCCGACTTGATTTACATTTACTATTATTTTTCACTGAATTTTTTGTTCAATCGTAATAAAATATAGCCTATAACACTCCTGAATAATTTAGCTTTCTGTTAGTGAAAGAATTTTCAGTCAGATCAGTAGTTTTGGAGCCTATTCAATACAAACAAACAATATAATTCCTCTTTATAATATTAGTATAGATAACACAATTTGGTTTGAATGTTGAAATGTTCCATCGGTGTGGTCTCAAGGCGGGTGAGGATGGAAAAATTCATTGGGATCCATTCTCGAAATAGTGTAGTAATTATTGGGTCTCTGCCAATGCATAGTTAATAATTGTGTATTGTATTTGTCTCATTAATTTCAAGAGAGTTAAAGTTACATAAATAACTATAGCTCAATGTGTATTCAACTGTACACACAAATTCTTAAAACAAAGGTTAAACATGGGTATATTAAGGTTGCTTATTATATTAGTCAGTGGCATTTAATGCAAGGTTCAAATAAAGACATTTAATAAAAATACCTGCAGATTTTTGTGCCTGGCTAACTGTGAAGTTGGCATCTAAGTCACTGTGCCCCTGACCACCTTTTTTAGTCATCATTTCCATTTGCTTCTCATACTCTTGCTGCTTCTTAAGTTTTTTCTTTTCTTTGTGACTTAGTTTCTTTTCTGCAGGCTCATCTGATTCTTTCATTGAAAGTTCAGAGACCTATAAAACCAGAAAAAAATTAGAACTGCTTTACTTTTTAGTAGGATTTCATAACTATCATACAGTATGTACTGCACATAAAAAGATGTCTCCTCAAGATTACCTTATCATTGGCCTCTTGAGACGCTTCATCACCAGAATCTGCACCATCTGCCACAACAGCTTCTTTACTTGCTTTCTTTTTATCCTAAAACATGATAGAACTAATATACTCAACATTGTGGTGGATTAGTTTGTGATGCAAGACTTGGAAACTTATAAACCATACCATGCACATACCAGAGTCAAATGGAAAGAAAGAAAGCAGAGCCTGTTATCAACTGATGTTGGGATGAAAAATACAATAGTAGATACTTTTCAGCTAAACTACTCGAATAAATAAATAAACATCTGGAACAAATTACACCAAGATCATTTGACCCCAAACTAAGCATAGCTTGTACGTGTAAACATATTAAATATTTCTAAATACTTGAATAGATACTAACACCCAGCAACACAACATTCACAAAATGTTTGTCATGTAAAGTAACATTTAATGTTTCTCATGGGTGGGAATCGAACCCGCGACCTCCGGCGCTAAAGGCAGGATCGCTGCCATTGCGCCAACAGGCCAGTCGATTATCAGTCAACTTAAAATTCTTAAGCTTTTTCTATAAAAGAAAACTTTGTATCTGGAGGAAAATTCAATTGACTCACTTTAGATTGTTGCGCTATAAACAACTAATTAAGTTACCTGATGTGATCAAAGGTATTTTAATAAATGACTTTAGTTAGTTTATTTGAACGACGAAACTAAAATAAAAATTATAACATTATATTGCTATGGCAGTAACAAAATGTTTTAACTGAAGTTAATGAATGAATAGAACAGTTTTTCATTCATATCCTGTTATGTGGTTGGTCTCTGTACCTTGGCTTTCTTAGGCTCTTCTATAGGTTCAGGATCCTTGATTTCAAACTTCTTTAGTTCTGCCTCTATATCATCAATATTGTTTTTCTTTCGTTTACTTTTTCCTGAAATTTGATTTACATTTATTATATTTTTTAATTATACATATTTTTTTTATGTTTTTATTAGAGATGCGCCGAATGTGGGTTTAACCGAATATGAATTTTGGGCCGAATATTCGGTCCACAATGTACCACATCATTCGGTTCAATTCCGCGCGGTAAGCAGGTTTGTACACGGTGCGCGCTCTGCAACAGCCGGGCGGCGTTTGCCACCGCCCCCTCTCTGCCCGGGGTGCAACCGCTCAAACGTTTTCATCAGTGAATTAATATCGGTTAAAAAAAATATTTTTAACTGTTGTAATACAATAAACCAGAAAGAAATACAATTTTCACTAAATTATAACGGGCTTATAAGGGCAATACCTCAGCATGTGTCGCTGTCGGTATTCTGGGGCAGGGCCAGTCCAAACTACAAATAATTATGTAGCCTAGGTTTTATTTAAGTAGTGTCGTAGTAAGGTTTAACTTAATTACTAAATTAGTTTGTTTTTTCCGTAATTTGTACAGTTTTTGTTTTCATTAACTAAAACTGTACTAATTTGCAAATTTTTTTTTGTCTCCCGGAAAAAATCCTTTATGGACTATCCCACTGCCCGAGAGGTAGGCAGTGGGGGAGTGTGGGTCTCCCCGTCGTGTAGCTGACGGGATACCGCACTAAAACGACCGGGGTATACTCACCGCTATGGAATGGGGCGACATGGAGCCAAAAAGGATTACCACATCGTCCCATGCGGTCGGCCCAGCCTACGTGCCTGGCCTCCTCACGAACACCGAACACCGTGCAATGGGGTGAAAGCCCCCCGGCAATCACCCCGGTGTTACTTTTAAGGAGCAGGAGGAGGACGGGCGAACCGCCGTCTTCGCACTCCCCGCCGTCTGCGCACTCCCCGCCGTCTGCGTCGGAGAGGAGCCGCCCGAGGATCGTCCTCTCGGGCGCTCTCCGCTGTCTCCTTCTGCGTCATCACGTCTTCGCAGAAGGAGACCATTGCCTCCCAAGCCTCCTGGCTCCCTAACATAGCCGGTATGAGGGCCGGGAGCGAAAGGTCGACGCCAACACTGGCCACTAACTCGCGGCGCTGATCCGCCCAAGCTACGCATACCTACAGTGTGTGCTGGGCGGTGTCATTATCAGCGTCGCAGTGGTGACACCTCGTGTCTGGCTCCCGCCGGGCGACTTTATGCAGGTACCTTCCGAAGCACCCATTCCCGGAAAGCACCTGCACCAGTCGATACGTCAGAGGCCGCTTCTCCCGACGTACCCACTGTTTGAGGACCTATGGTGTGACGGCCATAGACGGGATCAGCCAGGTCCTCCGCCCACCTCTGTGTGAGCGCATTATGCGCCGCTCTGCGAACGCCCTCTACTTCATCGAAGCAGAGGCGCTCACCTCGTGCTCTCGCTGCTGCCCTGTACTCGTGGACAGCTGCGAGAACCTCCGCTTCTAATTCCCAGGGGGGCATTCCTGCTGAAACGCAAGCAGCCCCAGATCTCGTGCGGTAACCTCTAATGGCCCTCACTGCTATCATTAAGCTAAACCTTACTGTTTAGTAAAAGGCTTTTTTTTTAATCTGACAATAATAATTAAATGTTAGGTAATTATTCAGACTGAATGTTCGGGCGAATACGAACATTCGGCGCATCTCTGGTATTTATTTACTGACCTTTGCTTTTAACCAATAGTTCTGGCAGATCATCTTCAACATCAGACGGTTCAGCTTTTGGCTCTTTCTGAATTTCTTCTTCAGGCAATTCTTCTTCACCTTAAATAATATTAATTATAATGTACGCTATAAGACCTTAGTTAACTATTGTGCTAAACATAAATGATGCCATTTTATTAGAATGCAATACAATGAAATGGACTAAGAATAAGTAAATAATACATTCACTTAATTAAATAGTGCATAATTTTAAATGTAATAGAACAGAATAGGCAATAGTACTCCATACAGGAGGTTCTCTTAAGTAACGTGGATAAGTTAAAAGTCTGCTTTTATCTTCCAAGTTTGTATCACACACTTAAGTACTTCTAACACTACTTAGTACTTTTTAATTTGTCCCTGCTATTAAAACATTAAATAACGCGCTCGGCGGCGAGTGTGCGAGCCGAGCGGCAACCTACTGTCAGTCATACCCCAGAGAGGGGCCACGGCAGCAGGATACACCTTGTGACACCTTACATCGATTCTACCAGCTAAATCATAGTCTTATGTAAGGTGTCACTACTAGGATCCTATTAGAAGTTTTTGAGATATTTATAGGTAGGCGAGGTAGGTGCACTTGCCCGCTAGGCGCACTTTGCCACCTTAACTTAAATGTTTAAGAATATACAAAAATATTACATGTGTTCTATAGGTATGAGAAATCAGCAAGACTTCTGTAATGAAATTCGTATTACAATCAAAACACACCTTTTTTGTTTTTAGACTTTGAATCTGATTTAGATTTTTTGATCTCTTGTTTTGACTCTGGCTCAGGTTCTGGTTCCAGCTCTAACTCCTCAAGTTCCTCCTCATCTGAAGACTCAAGAGCAGCACTTTTCTTTTTATTTTTAGCTGAAATAAATATATCATAATTTATTTGCTCAAGGTTAACATGATTCATACATTTTAGCCACACTTACTTTTCTTTTTCGACACTGGCTTTACTATCTCATCTTCTGATACTTCTTTCAGCTCCACATCACTAGCCCCATCTGACCAATCATCATCTTTTTTACCTTTCCCTAGAAAAAAATTAAGTTATTAAATTGTTGTCTTTCTTAATGAAATATTATATTTATTTTTGCCAATATCTAATAGAAACATTCACAAAATATGCAACTATAACCTACCCTTTTTCTTCTTAGTTGCCTTAGAAGCAGGTTTAGAGGCAGTGCTAGTTGGATTGCTTACAAGTACAACTGACTTCGTATCATCTTCTTCATCAGATAAGTCTGCCCCTTTCTTTTTGTTTTTTCCTAGAATTTATAATGTTTAGTTTGTATTCAAACTTATTTTTGCACACAGTTTTAATGATACTTTTACCTTTTTTTTGTGATTTCTTTGCTGCTGGTTTTGGAACATCTTCATCACCGGATGCTGGAGTTCTTTTTGGAACATCTTCTTCGCTATCATTCCAATCGCCAGCATTTGCTTTACCCTTCTTTTTGCTTTTGCTTTTAGAGGTTATATCTTGAGTATCATTCGCGTCCACAGTTTTTTTTTCGAACTCATCTTCGAAATCTTGATTTTTCTTGTTTCCCTTCTTTTTAGACATGTTAGCCAATTATTGATAGCTTTGAATTTAAAGAATCCCCACAACTTCAGAAGCGAACTCACCGAAGAAAGCACAGGAAGAAAGTAAAACTTTTGGAACTACTCTGCAAAAATAATTTCTACTCTGTTCCTGTTCGGAACTCTATCTGTCAGTAGTGTCAGTCTGGTGTGTCAGTCACGTATTTCAGTGATTCTGCGCTCTGCGCTGCGTGATATTGTCATCAGGTGTCACCGTGTCACTTAGGCTGCGGTCCGATTTACGGCGAAAGTACTTTGGGCCGAAAGCACTTTGATCGCGCTTTTGTTTTGACACTTGACAGATGGTCAAGACAACGCGCCGTCTATCAGAGTCTCCTAAATGCAAGATCATCTTGCACTAAAGCAACTGTTCTCTAACTAGTCTGTGCACTAAAGACTCTGCTACACGGCGTTAGCACTGTAAGAAACACCCCACAATAGCGTTCTTTGAACGTCAGCGTCTTGCCGACGACTCCCCCAGCCCCCACACTTAACTAGCGTAATTGGGTATGGGCAAAAAATTCTAAAATGTCCTAAATCGAAAACCATTTCGAGGTATTTGTATTTTATACCTTATCTTAACATTTAACATTTGTAAGGCAAAGGATCTATAGGATATTTTTAATTAAAAACGTGGGCAAACTGGGGTCATTCATTTGACCCCAGATTGCCAACGTACGCAAAGAGTACATTAAGGTTCATATTAGACTCTCTCTTGACGGTAATCAAATTGACATCTCACATTAAGGGTGACAAAAGGGTTGAAATCTTACTCTAAAATATGAATAACATCAAAGTATAGAAGACATAGGTTACCTTAGTTCTTATTTCATCTAAATCAATGCAGTATTACCGAAGTTATCGCTGCGAGAAGTTTATACCAGTTTTTAATTCTCCGAGATTTCGCGCGCTTCGTGCGCGACGTCACAAGTCCAGTGGTACCGTCCACGCCGCCCGCCGCCCTATTAGAACTCGAGTAAAACCACTTGCGCGCACTGTGCGAGTTGTCATTCTTTTGCCAAAATAGGTTAATTTATTAATTTTTAAAATTAGATAGCTATCCTTTTTTAGTAATATGGTATAAAATCATACAATCCTATTAGATAAACGCCATGGAAGAAGGATTTCAGAAAGGCCAGTCGTATAATCTTCCAAAAGTGGATAGCTTGATGGTGGCTCAATATTTAAAAAAAAAAAACTAGCGACTAGGCCCGGCTCCGCACAGGTGCGATGCTGATCTTTATATACATATTATACGTTACGGGCTACTTGATTAACTGGGCAGTATTCATACGGGCTGGTCTTAATGAATAATGACCAAGTGCATTGGTCAATTAGATAAATTAACTACCTTGGCCGGACCATATGAATAATGACAGACTACTCGTGGGCAGTTTAATAAATCAAAGTTTAAGATAGCTTGAATTAATCACTACCGGGCATTATGAATAATTTCACTGCCAGAATCGTCCTTTGACATATATTTTGGGTGGATCATTGTATACATTACCTGAATTATACAGATTGCCGGTGACATATACATACTGCCTATAAGTTCATTTTACTGTAATAAACAAAAACTTCAAAGATTAATTTGTTTCATTATTTTGCTCAAGACAAGGTTGTCATTAATCAAAATGATTAGAAAAAGTGATAAATTACGCCGTTTTACCCACATTGCCAATTAGACATTATGCATACGGACCAGTCATTATTCATTATGAACGGACTTATCAAAATGCAGGGACATAGCGGTTGCGTCGGTGCCGGCCGGCGCCTCTCGACCCGTGACGTCATAGCACGATCGAGGGCCGAGTGTGTTTTAAATATTTTTAAACGAAATGGCGCAGTTTGATCCTAATTTTCTCAGTCCATTTTGAAGATAGAAAAAAAGTAAAAACACAGTTTTTTTCGTAATTTTTTCCTCAATACAATCACATTTACAGAAAAAAACTTTTGTCAGCCTCATTGAGTATGGAAACAAAAATCAAACATGTCCTAAATCGAAAACCATTTCGCGGTAATTGTATTTTATACCTTATTTAAATATTTAACATTTTTAAAAACAAAGGATCTAGGATATTTTAAATTAAATACGTTGGCAAACTGCAGTCAAATGAATGACCCCAGTTTGACAACGTCCGCAGAGAGTACATTAAGGTTCTTATTGGTCTCTTGACGGTAATCAAATTGACATCCCACAATTGAAACCCATTGGGTCGTATAAATGTCCATTCACGTGATTGGTTGATAATCTATCCATCAACCAATCAAATGACGCGATCTGTTTCATACGTGAGATTTTTAGCTAGGTGATCTACTGCATGGTACTAATGGTGTTTCCAGATATATTTAAATTCCCCCAGATGAAAAATATTTTTCCACAAAGTTATTTTTTGGTACGTACAATAATTTACACCCATTGCCCAGACGGGTAGGTAGTACTTAAAATAGCCATTCGCTATAATCCCAACCCTTTCAGGTAGGGCTTGGTTTCAGAACTTGGCAAAATAAATTGTATCTGTAGTATATTTCTCACATTCTCGTGAGATGCTACATGATGAACGGCGAGCTCTTTTTCAGCCGTAGTAGCTGTAAATCAGTAATTTTCTTCTCATTATTTATTAACCATGAATCGGGGATAAAACCCATGTGTGGGAACACTAAGTGAAATTGTGACGTCAGGAGTTCGCAATGTTTAAAAATTAATAAAAACTTAACTACCAGCAAGATCAACAAAATATTCAAATAAGTTAATTAAAATAGTAAAAGGTATTTATACGAAATAAACGAAAAAATGTTACCTTACCCAATTAGGACATTGCGTTCCCCATGCCCACCTGCCACCCTAACCACCCCCATGCGGCGCTGCGCTTGGTCAGCGCCGAATGCTGCGCTTTCACTCGGTGTCCTCTGCGCGCCGCGTTCGAGCGTAGCGCCTCACAGACCCTGTAAAGTCAGTAAGAAAAGGGTTTTTACGATAAGTTTCTGTTATACTCAGAATAAACTTGTAATACAATATCTTTTTCAGCGTGAATAACAAAATAACTTTTTATCCTAGTGACAATATCTTGCGAACTACAAATAAATAATTTTTAGATATTGTGTTAATGTGACGATAATTTTGGGGTCTGATTTGATATGAACGCAAATACGGAGCTACGTCAGTACTTTTCAATTTGGACCGGGCGAAAGTGCTACAAGTGCTAAAATTACTTTTTTCCTAAGCCGGACCGCAGCCATAAATGGTTTACCAAAAAATGGAAACCACTCTTTTCTTAATACAGGGTGTCCCTGGAAGTAAGGATCAAACCAAAACAGCGCATAGCTGGGGTGGGGTCATTTTTAGCCCTAATAATATAGTAGTCCGATGTCTAACCGTTAAAAAGTTATGAACAATTTTAGCTTTTTTTAATTTTAAAGGCAAGCAACGCATCGGTGACACCTCTGGTGTTGCAGTTGTCCATGGGCGGAGGTGATCACTCTCCATCAGGTGACCTTCTAGCTCGTTTGCTCCCTATTACATAAAAAAAAAAAAAATAGCAGTTTTCATAAAATTGCCCAAGTTTAAACATAAATAATTATTCAGGTCAGCACAAGCTGAGCCACTTCTAATTGCTTGCAGTGTTTTATTTTTTATGCTTCATGATGGTTATTTGTATCTTATGTACTTTCGAAAGCAATAAACTCATTTTTATTTATTTATTAAAAAAAATGCATCAAAGAAACCAACTATTTTTTTTGCTGAAAGGTTAGTGGAAGATTTGTCTTACTTTGACTAGTTATTTAACCTCCATCCGACCGAAAGTGATCATCAATGGATTTTCATGAAATTTTTGATTCCATTTTGTGGAAAAATCGTTCGGCTTTTTGGTTAGAAGTTCTTTAATTTTCGATAATATTAATGGTTCCAAGTTAACATCCACCCTATATTTGTCAGAAAGTGATAATAAGTGGAATTCCGTGAAAAAAGTTAAATGGTTTGAAAATACAAAATTCTAATTGGTCATATATTTGAGAACATGATTGGCGTAGTGCGCTGTGGCACGGTTTCTCGTCTTGATTTCCTAGTGTCCCGGGTTCGATTCCCGGTAGGGCCAATTCAGGAAACGTTATTTTCTGAATTGACTCGTGTCTGGGTGTGCTGGGAGACGTCCCTGGCTTGATTCCTTGTCTGGTACCTCGGGACACAGGGATATTTATCCCTACTTCGAGACATTCATTGACAAGTGGTGTGTTGTCTGGCGCATATTTATTTATATATATATTTTATATAACTTTTTAACGGTTAGAAATCGGACTAAGATTGAAAGGGCTAAAAAGGTCAGAATTGACTCCAGCTATGCGCTATTTTGATTTGATCCTTACTTCCAGGCACCCTGTATATCTTCCAGTCCTTACGTCTTTGACAGATCCTGTCCCCTTTGGCGTGATCATCCCTGGGGCATCAGAAAGATAGGGCCTTTCTAACTTTTAGCTTGAAATACTGTAAGTATGGCAAGTGGCGAGATACTTTTTAAGAAGAGCTTAAACACCTTTACATTCACATTTCATTACAGGCAACTCCCATTACGAAGATTCCTTCAAATATTTAAATAAAAATAAAATAAATAAATATCTGGGATAAACAAGGTGATCTCACCCTTAACTAAGCAGAACTTGTACTATGGGTATCAGAGACTGATAAACATACTTAAATAGATAATAACATCCAGCCACACAACAAACACAAATGTTCGTCACATAGGTAAATGTTTGTCATGGGTGGAGATCGAACGACCACGACCTCCGGTGCTAAAGGCAGGTTCGCTACCATTACACCAACAGGTCCAGAGATTTTTGGAACTATTTTATAAAATCAGATTCAGTAACAAACTTTTTGGATTTGAACTCACGATAAAGATAGATGGCTGGCATAATTCTTTGTTATTTTTTAAATGAAAAGTTTCATGAAAGAAGTGAAAAAAGAACGAAACAAAAATATTTCTCGCTGCTTATTTACATGCTTATATTTTTTTATCATGAAGAGCATGTTGGATTTTATGCGATTTTCGATTTTCATCTTTGTTATTTGTGATTTTGTGAGTTTTTCTGCTGCGGAAAATGTGAAGAAAAGCATCGACGACATCAGAGAAGATAATGGCGATAGCGACGAGTCCAAAGATGATGCTTTAGAAATAGCAGTAGACAATGAAGCATCTAATACATCTTGCTCCAGAAGACAAAATATCAAAATGCATGAAATAACAACAGCAAAACACAAACAGTTTCCTTTTATGGCAGCTATAATGTCACATCAGCACGAGTACCTGTGTTGTGGTTCAATGGTTTCGAATGGGTTAGTACTTACTACTGCCCGGTGTACTGAGCTACCTATAGATTATGTGTTACTTAATACGACTAAAGATAGAAAAGAAGATACGGCCGTCATGCTCCATGTGACTAAATCTGAGAAGTTCCCCACTTACACGGGTGTAGATTCCTTGAAAGACGTTGGACTCATCTATACAGAAAAACATAACAACTCTGTTGCTACTAAAATAAGCTTGAGCAACTACACTAGTCCAGATAGCGTTACAGATATAGTAGCTATCGGATTCGGCTTAAATGCTGACGTAGGCCAAGCTAGAGAACTACAATATGTTGGGCTTGAGCGTCGGTCACCGTACGATCCTAGCGACCTGTTAAAAACATATTTTGACTGTGTTGAAACAAAAGTATTGACTTGTTTCAAAGACACTGGTGGTCCTGGGATATTTGACAATGAACTCATTGGAATCGTCACCAGAGGTCAAGAGGAGTGTACTAAAGATATGTCTTCTACTTATGCTATCAACAAACGGATGGCAGATATTTTGCCAACTTATACTTTTAGAGCTTGGTTGGACGAAAAAATTCAGAAGAATGAGGAACACGAACCAATAGCACTCGCAACATACCCACTGAAACCGGCTATTCGCCCTAGAGTCCACAAGATGAAAAGTTCGAGTAATCAACTTGTTTCATCTTCTTTGTCAGTTTTATCTTTCCTATTTATTTATTTTTGATGCAACAACATGTTTACTTATAACACGCTATCCTATTGTAAATTTTTCGTGACAAATAATAAAGATCTTTTGATTTACTTATGTATAACGCGGTATGAATGTATGTAGGTGTAGCCCTATGTTTATTCTTCCTCGTTGTTTGTTTTTTTAAATGACACGTTAGTTACGATTCACATCGAATGGCGCGCATCGGCGCGTAGCGGCTCGCAGCGGCACGCGTCGCGACGGATGCAGGCGTATGCCGATGCGGCCGACCTCCAAACAAGCAGCTGTAAGGCAAAATAATACTTTTACCACCAACGTAAAGGAAAATAACGGAAGTGCCAACATTATCATCTAGCTGTCAACCTGACATCTGATTATAGTGCTTTAGGTACGATAAACATCGAACGGCGCGCAGTGGAGAGAATCGGAGCGCGTTTACAAGCCACAGAGGATATTATTATTTAATTATCAATTCTTAAGGTCGTATTCGCATCCAACTAATACAATTTGGAACCCGAACGGATGCGCGAGCATGCCGCGGCATCCAAGCGTATTCAGCGGAACACGACTGACTGTGCGCGGATGTCGTCGGCTCCGCTCGGCTGCCGTCGCATGCGCCGGACCTTAGATCAACATACACTAGATACTACCGAACGGAAGTGGTCGGTCAGTCCTATGAAGCTTAGAACACTACTTTTTGTATGGGGAAAATGTACTTTTATAGCCAACCTGACAAAAATACAAGAGGTACGTCACATAAATTTTACACATTATTTTAATTTAAAGAGTGTAACATAGTAATCAATATTCGAAAGCAATATTGATAGTTTCACAAAAGTTTCCTCTTAGTGACCAACAGATGGCGTTATACGTCATTAGATCGCGCAAGCAATAAGTTTTCCCGTTCACGTATGAGACCCCGGATTTATTTTATTTATGAAGAATCTGACTTGCGACAGGGCATTGGAACTTGGTACCTACTTTGTGTAATTAAGGTTTTCTGTGGACGTTTGCAACCTATCTACTTACGGCCCAGAATCCTGAAAACCTAAGTATTCAGTTACGAACCTATGTCATTAGTATACTAGTGTGGACAGTTGTACTAATCTTACGTACCTTTGGCCCATAAGTCGAACATTGTTTAAAATATTTGCGTACATACATAGTTACGTTTAATATATTTTTGTATCATCTTTTTCAAACTACCGAAGTTTCTGCTACCTGTAAAATCGTCTGTAATAAAGTTGTCAAAACCAATTCGACGTGTCTTCTTCAACATCACAAGAAAACCTTTCTACAATGGCGTCCAAATCGAGGCCTCCTGAAGCTAATCTGAACTCCGAAGCTATGTCTGAAGCTGAATTTACAGACTGCCCTCCTGAAACTAAATAAGTGGTTTCCGGTGGTCGTCGTAAATCGGGCCCTTCATACAACATAGGGAACAAGCAGAAAGAGCCAAAGAATCCAAAATCAAGAGTAGCACAATCGAACATGACAATTTCATTATCACCCGACCAATTTTAGGAGCTTTTGTCTACAACATTTACTTCATGCACTGCGGTCTTTGACGGTACGAGGAATTCTGAGGCAGTTGAAACCTTCTTAGCCGCAGTGAGCGTTTACATACGCATCGAGCGCATAAATGATGAAGACGCAAGTTGCCGCAAGTTTAGCAAGTTTGCCGCTCCTGCTGAAAGATGATGCAGAGCATGACCTTACCGAAATCATAGAGAATGAAAATTTTATAAGAGATATCACTCCTAGCCTTATAGCAATGGCGGAAGTAATGAAAAGAGCAAGAGAAACTCAAGATTGGAATGAGGAGAAAAGGAAAGAATATGTCGATAAAAGGCGACAGCCATGTCCAAATGATAAGGCAGATGACTTTGTTATGGTTGAGTCACATCTTCTAAGCAAGGCAAGTCATGGATTTAGCTCCAAGCTAGACCATCGACGAGACGGTCCTCACGTAATAAAGGCCAAACGCGGACCTGGTTCGTTTGAGATTGCATGTCCTGATACCCCAAACATATCTGCTGGATTGTATCATGCATCAGCGTTACGTTTTTATAAGGGCTCCAAAAATGTGCAAATGCTCGTGCCCGTTCAGCCAATCAGAAAATGGGGTTGCCCTAAGAAAGAAGTACAGAAACGTTCAATATAGATTACTTACACTAGATTATATATAGAATACTTTCCACATCCCCATATCTTCCCATGGGTGTCGTAAGAGGCGACTAAGGGTTTCTTCCAGCAGACCATCTGCTCTTCAGGTGGGAGACTTATGTCGGCCGGTTGTTGTTACCACCATGCAGTTGTGTAAAACCCGCCAAGTGATTCTGACCTATCTCGGTCAGGTCGCGTTCCGGGATCAGCACTGCACTAACCAGTGCCAGGGGGACTGTGATCGTGGCAATTGTTGGACCAGTGGGAGCCCTAGCGGCGGTATTGTGTGTGTAGTGTGTATCGGCCCGCCGGCCAGGGAGACCCGTAGAAACGGTGGTGCCGCTGGCCGCCCGCGGCATAGTACAGGGGCCCAAAAGGGGTTAACCACCTCTGGAGGCTGCCCCACCAGGTCGCGCATAATCTCGGGGTGGCTCGTCGTGCCGGGTGGTGCCCGGTTCCGGTGGGGCCCGGCGACCACACCCGAGGGGGTACGGGGGCCCTTCCGTCCGGCGGACCGGCCTACACTATTCCACGCGATTAATACCAATGCAGGGCACCACGCTTTGTCTTTCATTGCCTCGATCACAGTCGTCCTTTCACGCCCCTCCCATCCTCCAACTTCTATGGCAGTCAGAAGCATGAAAAAACGGCCAACAGCGGCATCCCCATCCCCCACCAACACGCTGTTTGAGGTGGAGTTCGCTAACATCCGCGGACTCCATGCAAACCTCAACGCCGTCCATCAACACCTTGAGACGGCGAGGCCTGCGATGCTCTTTTTGACGGAAACACAGATAGGCCGCCCTGCCGATACGTCATACCTGCACTACCCCGGCTATGCGCTGGAAGAGTCCTTCCAACCTAAAGCCGGTGTATGTCTATTCGTCAGGGCGGACGTCTGCTGTAGCCGTCTCCGCTGCCTAGAAGACCCATCCTTCTCCACCCTCTGGGTGCACGTTGACCTGGGCTCCACAAGCCGGGTCTATGCGTGCATATACCGCTCCCACAAAGGGGACGCCGAGACAACTCGACTCTTCGACCATCTGAGTCAGGCCGCAGACAACGCTCAGGCGCAGTTCCCAAATGCCGAAATGGTGTTTTTGGGAGACTTCAATGCCCACCATGAGTCCTGGTTAGGCTCATCAAAAACAGACCATGCAGGCCGAACTGCCCATGCGTTTGCTCTCACGCAAGACCTGACGCAACTGGTACACCAGCCCACCCGGGTACCAGATATTGTCGGTCATACTCCCTCCTTATTGGACCTTCTGCTGACGAGTCACCCAGCCGGGTATAAAGTGTCGGTTGGTGCTCCATTGGGCTCCTCCGATCACTGTCTGGTTGGCGCTACAGTGCCTTGTGCAGCTCCCCCACAACCTGTGGAGGTGACGCGGACGCGGCGGTTATGGCACTACTCGTCGGCAGATTGGGACGGATTGCGAGAATATTTTGCCTCCGTCCCTTGGCGGCAGTGCTGCTTTGGAGAAAGGGATGCTTCAGAGAGTGCATCTGCTATCGCTGACGAGATCAGTACCGGAATGGAATAATACATTCCTTTTACTGATGTCGTCAGTGCTAGCAGAACTGGTCCCTGGTTCAATCGCGAGTGTGCCGCAGATGTTGAACAAAAACAGGCGGCGTACCGTGCTTGGTCTAGGGCCCAGGCACTCAATGATCATTCAAACCTTGCCTCCCTGAAAGCAGCCTTTAATAAAGCCACCAAGGCCACGAAGAGGGCTTACATTAGAGCAGACACTCAGCGAATTGCACGTGTTGGCCAAGAACTCATCACGCACCCTACGGGTAGCCGCTCCTACTGGCGACTGGCTAAACACGTGCAATCTAACTTCTGCGTGCCTTCGCTGCCCCCACTGAGATTCCCTGATGAATCGTTGGCTCATCAGCCGCAAGAGAAAGCCGATCTGCTGGCTAACCTCTTTGCCGCAAACTCTCGATCGATGACTGCGGTGCTGCGCCGCCTGAAATTCCACATTGCGGCTCCACAATGCCTGATATTCGTATCAGGCAGTGTGATGTTCGTGCCGAACTGCAGTCACTCGATGTCAGGAAAGCCAGTGGCCCTGATGGAATTCCAGCTGTGGTGCTGAAGAAATGTGCAGCGGAGTTGTCTCCAGTGTTCACTAGCCTGTATCGCCTCTCCTACAATTCGGGTCTTGTGCCGCTGTCTTGGAGGGGGCGAACGTTCAACCAGTTCCCAAAAAAGGGGACCGGTCTGACCCTGCCAACTACCGTCCAATAGCCGTAACCTCAGTTTTAGCTAAAGTGTTTGAGCGGATCATAAACACGCAGCTCATCCGCTACCTAGAGGATCACTCTCTCATTCACGACCGTCAGTACGGCTTCCGACCAAAACGGTCTACGGGTGATCTTCTAGCGTACGTAACACACATCTGGGGGGAGGCTATGGACAAGCATGGGGAATCTTTGGCCGTCAGCCTTGACATTGCCAAAGCTTTCGACCGTGTATGGCATCGTTCGCTTCTTTCCAAGCTTTCGGCATATGGTCTGCCACCTCGCCTATGCGACTGGGTCGCCGGATTTCTGGAGGGACGTAGAATTCGTGTCCTTTGCGATGGTCGAAAATCACGCTTTCTCCAGATTAATGCCGGAGTGCCGCAGGGCTCCGTCTTGTCGCCGACGTTGTTTCTTCTGCATATCAATGACATGTTATCTCTTGGTAATATTCATTGCTATGCGGATGATAGCACGGTCCACGCGCGTTATTTCGAGCGCCCTGGGGCAAAGCAGACTGACATCGAGGAGAAGAGGCGAAGTCTTGTTGTTGAGCTTGACGGAGTGTTGGACCGCATTTCAGAATGGGGTGCATCCAATCTTGTCGAGTTCAATGCCAAGAAAACCCAGGTGTGTGCATTCACAGCAAAGGCGTCGCCTTTCCTTTCCCATCCCACTCTTCAGAGCACCCCACTACCGATTAAGGATAGCCTTAACATCCTTGGCATGGATGTTCGTAGCAACCTTAACCAGCGGGACTACATTGAGAGCGTCATTAGAACTGCATCCCGTAAACTCGGAGTCCTGAACAGAGTGAGACGATTCTTCACGCCTGAGCAGCTCTGTCTCTTGTATAAGACACAAGTTCGCTCGTGTGTGGAATACTGCTCTCATCTCAGGGACGGTTCCGCTAAGTACATACTCGAAGCTCTTGACAGGTTGCAGCGGCGTGCTATCCGTATTATTGGAAACCCAGAGGCAACTTTGACCCTTGAGCCTCTCCAATTGCGTAGAGACATTGCCAGGCTAAGTGTTCTCTATCGCTTCTACAATGGGGAATGCTCTGACGAGTTATTCCAGCTTATCCCACCCTCACCTTTCCACTCCCGTACCACGCGTGCTGGACTACGGCGTCACCCACACACAATTCAACATTTGTTGGCCCGAACTAAAAGGTTCGGTGACTCGTTTCTTTGTCGTACCATCCAGACGTGGAACGCTCTTCCAGCACATGTGTTTCCTTCCTCTTATAGTCCCGGGTTCTTCAAGCGGGGCGTGAAAAGGCATTTCTGCAGGCCTTCAAGGTGAGGATGGCCAGCCCAGTGATTCGTTTGAATGACTGGGCTTGTCAACCTCATATCTGGACCTCACGACCGCTTTCCATCAGGTGGAGTGAGGTCATCTTGACGGGCAATATAAAAAAAAAAAAAAAACCATAAAGTTTAGCTTATTTTAGGGTTTTATGTTTTATTTGTCGGGTCGACTGCATGAACATAGGGGGAGTTTGTAACATAGCAATCAATATTCGAAAGCAATATTAATAGTTTCACAAAAGTTTCCTCTTAGTGACCAACAGATGGCGTTATACGTCATTAGATCGCGCAAGCATTATGTTTTCCCGTTCACGTATGAGACCCCGGATTTATTTTATTTATGTCCCTTAGTAGTCGAGGCGGCAAGATATTTGCCAGACACAAATAGTGTCTCAGGGGGACGGCGTCGTCCGCGGGACGTTTTATACGACCCGGACGACCCTTTTACCCTGGCTATCGCCAATCACCATAGACTGACCGCGCATTCCACACACATACAACCGAGCTTCCGTCCGCGCCGGCGCGGGCCCGCGTCGCGTTTTCCTTTGAATTCCTTTTCTAGATACCGGCACGTGCCGGGTAGATTCTCTCCCCAAAATGTCAGATTAGACTCAAGTACCGCTCTGAGTCGAGGTTCTACCCCACAAGGGGGCCCTTACAGTGTTACTTTAAATATTAGGGTTGAGAGCCTTCTGCGCTCACCCTACAGACCGGTGAAGCTGCTAAGGCCGTCGAGGCCAAGCAGCGGCGTCCATACAAAAAAAAAAAAAATTATTTATGAAGAATCTGACTTGCGACTGGGCATTGGAACTTGGTACTTTGTGTAATTAAGGTTTTCTGTGGACGTTTGCAACCTATCTACTTACAGCCCAGAATCCTGAAAACCTAAGTATTCAGTTACGAACCTATGTTATTAGTTAGTATACTAGTGTGGACAGTTGTACTAATCTCACGTACCTTTGGCCCATAAGTCGAACATTGTTTAAAATATTTGCGTACATACATAGTTACGTTTAATTTATTTTTGTACCATCATTTTCAACCTACCGAAGTTTCTGCTACCTGTAAAATCGTCTGTACTAAAGTTGTCAAAACCAATTCAACGTGTCTTCTTCAACATCACAAGAAAACCTTTCTACAAGAGTTATTTATTACTAAAAAACTTAAAACAACTCTCAATGTTGTTTTCCAGGATCAACAATTAGGTTTACTTGGGTAAAAGTTAATTATACCCAAATTAACTTTTCACACACTTAGCAACGTCGCTTTTAAACCAGCACAGGGTGGCCCAGAGAGAAATACAGTTTTGAAATATCGGTATAAAATAAGTGATTTTCAAGAACTTTCACTTATTATAATTTAAAGATAATTAAATTGTACTTCCGTTATTTTCCTTTACGTTGGTAGTAAAAGTATTATGTTGCCTTACAACTGCTTGTTTGGAGTTCCGTCTTCTAGTAGTATCTAAATACTCTTTGGTGGTCGGCCGCAGTCGCATACGCCTACATCCATCGCCGCGATGCGCGCCGATGCGAGCCGCCGCGCGCCGCTGCGGGCCGTTTGATGTGAATCGTACCTTAGAGGTCGATATCGATATTTAGGGATGTTTATGGTAGCAGTATTTCATAGATATCGATAAACGTGTTGTGATTCCTGGCCCGACCACGACATGGGACGGTGTTTTTACTTTGGCACAAAATCGTCATTTTAAGTGTGCCTAATTGTGCCACTTGTCCCACGAATTTGTGCCCTATACTTTTCGAGTAATAAGAATACGACTGTGGTCGGGCTGGGAACCACGGTTCCTGGCCCGACCACAGCCAGATCTATTAAAATATCAATAGTGTGAAGGTACTGAATATTCAAAAAAAATGTGCGTCAGTTGTGCCTACAGCACATAGAATGTATTTAGTTTTATCTCACAGAATTTAAATAAAATTGCGTAATCAAAAATTTAGGTGTGTCAAATCATACGTTATCAATTTTACCACTACTTTGTAAGAAGTATTGCTTATTTTGTGAAACTATGTGTATATTTTTAAATGTACGTAACGAAAAGGTAGTACCGAAATAGTATTCAGTAGTAACTCAATGATTGTTATACAATGGCAAAATATTGGCTAAGATCAATCAGGTTGTAAATGTTTACATTCAGCTTAAAGTTCACTGTCAGAATCGTCTTTTGTCAAGTATTTTGCGTATTATATTTCCTGTTACGAAAAAGTAGACCCACTATTATTATTACATTTTTAGAGTGGAAAATGGATATTTGTAAAATGTAAAAATTCACTATATTACAATATTTAAATATTTGGTAATTAATCACTCAAGTGTTTCATGCAACCACGGTTGCACAGTGGCAAGTGGGTCGCTTCGCTTACTCAACAGGCTCAAATAAATGAATCACTGGACCGTTTCTTTCCTTTTTTAAAAAAATACATAGACCATGGACAAATGCTTCACTCAAAGTCATTCTTTCGTTAAAATCAAAATAAATCAAAGAATTTGTAAATATCAGTGATAGAACATGCTTGGTGAAAACTGGTTGCCTGCTTTCATGGATAATGATGTAATATGTGTTCGTAAATTCCTTGTAAATACTAGAATTATTATTAGTAAAGGTGTTGTACATCAAAATAATCTTCAGTTTGCTCTGTTTCGAAATATTTTCATCAGATCATTATGATACAGGGTGGTCCAAACATACACGATAATAAATATTATTTAGCTTCCTCACACTCAGCGGTATCCGTAAATACCCCATCTATGTTACCCGATTTTTTGTAGTTTTCGAGTTATGAATTTTTTAAGAATTTTTGAAATATTCTGGGTTCAGTCACTGTGGCACGATAAATGAATAATTTTTTTTCGGTATGAGATCGATAATAGCTTTAATACTATTAAAAACACAATATTTTATTACGATTTTCAAATCACAAGTACTAATATTAAAAGAATACATACGAAGTAGTAAAAAATTAGATGCTTTACAGATCACATTATTTTTAACATACTTTTAAGCTTTCCTTTTTAAGCTTACAATTACAATACTACCGACTTTTGCCCTTTTACTCGAATAAATGAAGCTAAACATAAGTCAAATCTGACATTGATAATGTCAGATTATCTAAACTACTCTAGGATATTTCAATTAATACTAAATAACTAAAATTTTATTAACTTTTTGTTAAGACACCTACACATTAAAATAAACCTTGTTTAATAGCCTATCTAATCTGCTAAATAAACTTTTAGATAAAGTTGAATTTACAAAAAAAAATTAGGAGAAGCGGAAAAACTCAGACAAAATTTCAATCTTAACTTTATTTTTGAAATATCAAAACCTAAACAAAACAACTATATTTTTTATAAAAATTGTTAAAAACTTAAAATTAATAATCCGTGGATCCACTTAAGACTCTCCTGACACATCTGCAGCGGTTTCGCATACTCAAAACAAGGGTGTCAATATCCTGTTGTGGAATATTGTCCCAAGTCCTGCTAAGATGCAAAAAAAGCTGGTTTTCATGCACAATATCTTCAGGGAAATTCCTAAGAGCTCTTCTCTGAAGCATATCCCAAGCATGCTCAATAGGATTTAAGTCAGGGGATTGTGCAGGCCAGTCTAAATCTTGGATATCATGCTGCTGTAACCGTATGTGGACGGGCATTGTCGTGCATTAGCTGGAAATGTTGTCCCATTTGCTGTCTGTGGGGCAAGATTACAGGCTCTAGCACCTCATCTCGGTATTTTAGAGCAGTCATATTGCCTTGTATCCAAATGAGGTCCGTTCTACCGCCGAGACGAATTCCTGCCCAAACCATAATCGTGCCACCTTGATATGCATGAACTTGTTGTGAGTGCTGTAGTCGATTTCATCGTCCAGGTTCTCTCCATACGCGTACTCTTCGCGAATCAGGATGAAATCCAAACCTGGATTCATCAGTGAAAAGCACAAGTGACCATTGAGAATGGTTCCAGTTTTCGTGTTCAAAAGGCCATTGTAATCTTCTTCCTCGATTGCCTCTCCTTGCGCTGGTACCCGAAGTGGCCTACGAGCACGTAGGTTGACTTCATGCAGTCGTCTTCTCAAAGTTTGACCGCTTACCAGCAAACCATACTCTCTCTGTAGCCTTTGAATCAATTGCATCGCCGTTACATTTGGTTGACTTCGTGCAGCATTTACTATGAATCGGTTCTGTACATGTGTTGTAATGCGTTGAGGTTCTCGGTCCACCACTTCCCCCGTGACACGATAACGTGACCAAAGCCTGGATATAACGCTCTGACTGGTCCTCATGGCTTCAGAAACCGCAATTTGGGTAGCCCAGCTTGAATCATGCCCACTGCTCTTAACATTTCGTTCCTGGTCAAGTGTCTACCTGGCATGATTAAATGAACACCGGAGATGCGTTTGACAAAGATTTATAGAAATTTATGGAGTTTTAATCAAGTTCGTGTAGATTTACTTCTTTGGAAGAAATTCAATGAATGCGTATTTCATCTTAAAACAAAATATTTTATATAAAAATTTGAATTTAAAAAAGGAACTTAATAATGTTTTTATAATCTGTCATTAATAGTTTTTTTGTAAGGCCAGTACTTTTTAAGTTATTTAAAAAAGTTTTATATATCCCTAGACCATGTTGTTGTGTGTATTTGCTAATTATTGCTTTATTCAACAACTCACATTCCATAAAAACATCATAGCAAAAATATACTAAATAAAAATAAACTTACACAAAATAATACTGTGATTTTAAATATCATATGCCCCTACCTCTGCCGCAAGCGATGAGGCAACCGAAAATTTTTGCTCCGAATTAGGATCAACAGTAGCGAAGGTACCCAATAGAGAGCTATTAGTTATCCTAGGAGACCTGAACGCTAAGATCGGAGAAAAAGCTGACCAGCTAAGCAAATGCTTTAGGCTCGGGAAGCGCAATGAACGAGGTGAACGCTTATTACAATTCGCTTCAGAAAACGATCTGCTAATTACGAATAGCCTCTTCCAACACCACCCTTGAAGGCTGTACACATGGGTTTTACCTGATGCAAAAACTCGCAACCAGATCGACTACATCATGATACGGTCACGATGTAGACCATCAATAACAAATGCCCACACATTACCTGGGGCTGATTGCGGGTCTGACCACCAACTTTTGATCTCGAAGCTAATACTAACAGCAGCCAGAATCATCAAGAAACCGAGGAAACTCGAAGTGAAGGATGCTCTTAGATATCGTTCTATTGTGGAGCGGAATTGGTCACAATGGTCAGAAGCAGATCTGGCTAGCGAAACACCCGACTATGGGATCAATCTCGGTAGCAACACCACCTATTGAAAAGCACAAAAAGCAACAGTGGATGACTGATGACACCCTTAAACTCGTCGAAAAACGCCAGAAGATGAAAGCAGCGGGAGCTGATATCAAGGATCTTAATCAAAATGCAGACAAGATCAAAATAACTACCTGCGAAATATTTGCAAAGAAATCTAGGCGCATGCAGACAGGGAGACAAGATCCGCCTAATTACAAAAACACTTCCATCTAAAACCTGGGCTATTGAAGATCATGATGGCCAAATAGTCACGGAACTCGACCAAATTTCGGAAGTCTGGAGGAAGTATTTTCAGTCCTTATTTGAAGATCCTCAGTCGAAAAAATTTACGAGGGATATGCTGGAGCCAAGTATCCTTGGGTCGGATCGGAAGTAAGAGCCGCCATTCAAAATCTTAAAAATGGAAAAGCCAAAGGGAGAGATGAAATTCTAATTAAAACTATTCGAGCAATGGGAGAACATGGCGTTCATATCTTCTACACCATCTGCAACCAGATATGGCTAACCGGCAAATGGCCTTTTTTTTTTTTTTTTATACTACGTCGGTGACAATCAAGCACGCGGACCGCCTGATGGTAAGCGGTTATCGCGGCCTACGGACGCGTGCAACACCAGGGGTATCACTCGCGCGTTGTCGACCCTGTAAAAACCTTTTCAAACCCCTCTTGAAGAACTCCATACTATAACTCATCGGGAAAACCTCGGCAGGGAGTTCATTCCACAATTTAAGCGTCCTCGGAAGGAAACATCTCTGAAACCGAATTGTACGAGACCATTGCGGATTCAGAGTGTGAGGATGAATGCCCTGTCGGTGGCGAGCGGTGCGGTGATGAAAAGTAGCCGTGGGCATCATATCAAACAGTTCTTCAGAACAAAACCCGTTGTACAAGCGGTAGAACACGCATAAGGAGGCGAAGTCTCTCCTCAGACTTAACGGCTCTAAACCCCTTGTCAGTTTGACACGGCAT
The DNA here is from genome assembly GCA_947369235.1 of Udea olivalis. NCBI lineage: Eukaryota > Metazoa > Arthropoda > Insecta > Lepidoptera > Crambidae > Udea > Udea olivalis. The sequence goes on from OX376342.1 coordinate 7,907,302, forward strand.
GCATGGCACGCCTCTGGACCGAGTCAAAAGGACTGAGTTGATATCCAGGCGCTCCTGCCCAAAGGTGACAGCAGTACTCCACGTGTGGCCTGACTTGCGCTTTATACAACAGCAGTCTTTGCCTAGAAGTGAAGTACTGCTTCGCCCTGTTTAGCACACCGAGCTTTTTGGATGCCAACTTCGCCTTTTGTTCCAAATGACTCCGAAACTGTACGTCACTAGATATGTCAACGCCAAGGATCCCAATACTACTTGATATGGTAAGGGAAGGGTTCTGAAACTGAGGAGCTACAGTAAATGGAGTTTTCTTAGTGGTAAACGCGCAAACTTGTGTCTTAGTGGGGTTGAACTGGACTAAATTGTCCCGACCCCAATCGGAAACCCAAGCTAGGGTATTCTCGATTTCAGACACAAGTTTAGTTCGACTTTCCTCCACAATGGTACGAGGGATATTTGCTCGGCCTGTGTAATAGGCATCTCCAGTGCTGTCATCCGCATAGCAATGAATACCGTCATTGGACAGCATATCATTGATATGCTGTCCAATAGACTAGACTATCCCGGTTGTGAACCCACACTGGTGTGTGGTCCCAGGGTCCGCTTTTCTTATTTTCTTGGCCCACTTCGCGCGGTCTTGTGCATCCTCAGTGGTGAGTCTGTTGGCACGCATGTCACCCTTAACGACGTCGAGCCACCGCTTCTTGGATCGACCTCTTCTACCGGTACCTGGCGGGAGCGGCATGGCCAGATTTTTGTTGCCCACGTAGTTTGCCGATCCCCGTGAGACATGACCATACCAACGAAGGCGGCTTTCCTGCAGCTTGTCTGCGATGTCATGAACACGAAGGCTGCCGTGGATGCGGGTGTTACGCACGCGATCTTTGCGTGAGACTCCACACATGCACCGCAGCATCTTCATTTCCGTGACGCGCAGCTTCTGCTTGTGTCGCTCTAGTGACGGCCATGTTTCACTGCCATATAACAGGACAGGCCTAATAATGGTTTTATAGACCTACCCCTTCAGCTTGATCGGCATTTACAAAACAGTATTTAACTGTATTGACAACAGCGCCTAAATATCAAATTATATTTCAAGCCTTACACCAAATTCTAAGTGATGCATCGGAAATTTAGTTAATTTAGGCGATACGGATTTCCGAAACCGATTCAACCCATGGCCATTGGCCAATGCCCATGCCTAATCAGAACGCGCCAAAAAAACGCTAGTGTACAACTGCTCTAGACCGCGCGCCCGCCTGGCGCGCGGCGAGGGAAGTGCTGAAGTGAATGCGCAAAATAGTGATGGGTCAACTAACTCGAGTTGAGCTTAACTCGGGTTGACTCGAGTCGGATTGTCTTAACTCGAGTTTGGCTGTTGTATTCGTAACGGCACGTTAATCCCGTCATAATGTGCCCACACGTGAGGGCACATTATGCTGTCTACATAAGAGCCTTTTTGCAATGGTTTGGAAAACGATTCACCTGCTGTCCACCGAACATACGCGTTCACGTCATGATTTAGATGAGGGCACCTTATGCTGCTGTCTTAAGACACATTTTACAATGTTTTGCCAAGGTTGACCTGTCATCCTGTGATGAAGGAATAATTTATAACAGCAAAGAAAAACCCTGATCATCAGTTTCAACGGTTGTCCGAGAAGAAGTGAGTAGGTAATTTAACTAAGTTGTCATAACCTCTTTCATATCAACTAAAGCTAATAAGTTGAGCAAGTTAATTGTCTCATGTAAGTGAAAGAATTGTATGTAAAAATTAAATGATCAAAATATAAAACAGATTTCGATTTCGATTTCGACCCGAATCGTTAATTTATTCAAAGCTTGGTCCTGCCAAGTCGAGTTGCCTGACCGAGTTGAACTCGAGTTATGTGAATTTTAACTCGAGGTAACTCGAGTCTTCTTTAAAGTACCTTGGACACGTAGTGACCGATGAGTTGAAAGATGACACTGATATTGAACGTGAGTGGCGTGCTTTGTCAATAAGAGCGAATATGATAGCCCGCAGGTTTGCACGTTGCTTATATCAAGTGAAAATAACACTCTTTCGTGCATTTTGTACCTCTTTTTACACGTGCAGCCTGTGGGTTAGATACACGCAACAAGCGCTAGACGCCCTTCGCGTTCAATATAATATCGCCTTCAGGGCGCTGTTGCGGCTGCGCCGCTTCTGCAGCGCGTCGGGGATGTTCGCTGAAGCACGCATTTGAATGCTATCGCGCGACGATGCGCAAGAGAGCGGCCTCGATGGCGTGGCGGCTGCGGGCCAGCGGCAGCAGCCTTCTGAGTGTTGTTGCGGAACGGATGGACGGTCCATTTTGCCGACACTGGATATCGCTTCACGCTCCAGTGCCTAGCAATTATTATATTTACTAGTAATCATTATATTTACTAACATAAACAATAAGTTAACATTTTCACTAACAAAAGTGGACTTGTAATTTTATTGTCTGAATAAATGAAGAATAAAGAATAAATGAATTTGAATTTGAATTTATTCCGAGTTGGCTCATCTCTAGCAAAAATCATTTCTGTTGGACCGCAGACAATTTTTTGACATTTTGCAAACTGACTGACAAGTGACAACTGACAATCTCATTTTTGATCAGTGCTGCGCACGCAGTGCATCATTCTCAGAAAAATTCGACTTACTCTATCATTTTATTCCTGAATTAAACTCGAACTGGATCCTGTAAAACACTATCTAAACACATAATATTATTAAAATGTTCTTTAAAGTTTGAGGACGTATTACAGCAAACAAGTTTTAAATGAATCAAGACAAAGTAGATGTGAGTAGATGGTGAGAGATAGAGCTGTCTTCTCAGGGTTGCCAACTCATCACCTTCGGTGCTAGATCTGGCACTATTTTCATGTCTTTAGCACTGAAATTTGATAAACAGCGCCTAGCATTCAATCTAGCACTAAATAGCCAGCTATCTTCCTTACTAATTTAATTAAAAAGGTCAGTTCGAGCTGGATATAGCCAAGTGTAAGTGAGCCAGAGCCATCTAAACAACATAGAGCAGGTAAGATGATAGGAAAACTATGATTAAAAGATGATTTTTATGTAATATCTCATTTTGAATTTTTTATTTTCTATAATTGTAGCAGTTAAAGAAATATTCGGTGATTTATTTTTATATTTCACATGTTTAGCACTATTTTTGGAAATTCCTAGCAATCTAGCACTATTTGGGGGTATCATTCAGCACCCACCCGCGGTGCAGAGTTGGCAACCCTGCAGTCTTCTGAATAATAACACTACAATTTTTATTATAAGTTTCTGTAAAATCCATTTCTTATTTTTGCCAGGCTGGGGTATCTCCATACACACCAAAGGCTAGAAAAAGTATCCACCATAAAAACAGTCTTGATTCAAACTGTACACACATGGGAAGGTACGGAACGAAATCGAGTCGTGATAACAGGTCTTCCCCTCACCATGACCAGGGGGTTGATGTGACGGATAATGTTATGAGGTAAATAAAATAAATTATGTATTTTATTTATTACTTTTGAAAAGTAGAGTACCTAATCTGATTCGAACTTTAAGAATATCTATCTCTCCCAGTAAGTGTGCCCGTCAAACTAGTCCTAAGCTTATGAGACTGGAGAAAACCCAGAGAAATATAAGAAGAAACTCACTAAGTATTGAACAGTATTCAGATGATGATTCTGCTGACAGGTATGTTGACTATGATAAGTTATTATTAAAATGCTGGCATTATAAGTTCACACATTCAATGCAAGCCCTTATAATTCAGTTGTCATTATCCTTTAATAATAATTTAATGAGAATTATTCTCTGAATGTGATTGAAAAAACTATATATAAAATAGTAAGTTTAACTGTTGGCAAATTTATAAACGCACAAGCTTACCTTTAGTTCTTTTCACACAGCATTGGTACTGTGATGGATTTGAAGTACCCATCGAGATATTGATAAAATTTTATAATCAACACTTCTCGACATTACATGCCATTTTTAAGTGGCATTTACCATGCTGTGATCAAATGTGATCAAAACTAATATTACATTTTATGATTACAACTTTAATAATTAGTTGTCTTTATAGCATGTTAATACATTTTATTTAGTAAATCATGTTGTTCAAAGGACTATAGTGAGTTTTATTTACTGTTAGATATTTCTGTCTCTTAACCTATTCACTGCCAAATGAGAAAAGACAGTAGGAAATCAATTGTTAAAACGCACCTGTGCATGGTGTGGCACATCTTAACATCAACATTACCATCTCATATCTCACACACATAGCATGTTTTGCCATTATACCTAAATCATGGCACTTCACTATCTTTAACTGATTCTAATTTTCTTTGCTAATATTAAAGCACAAACAGTGAGGCCAAGTTCTGAAAGGGGTTTGAACATTTTTGTATAGTAGCTGGCATAGCCATACACAAAAATGTCTTATAAAATGGTATTACGTTTCCGAGTTATTTGAAGGTAAAGATCGATATGAAAAAGGATGATATTCATAAAAAATGTGCAAAAGAAAGCAAAAATGTGATGACCTAAAATTGATTTTAAAAAATTTAGGTTCACGACCTAGTTTTCGAAAAACATATGTAAAAAAAAAGTTTTTGAAGAAGTTAATGGCAGCCATTTTATTTTCAAACTAAAGCATATTAATTCAAGTATTAAACAAAAATAATCATCTCTATAGAACTTACAATCACAAAATTACAAGTAATTACACAAATTGAAAGTAAGTAGGTATCATTTGAAAACAAAATTTTAAATTTACAATAATAAGTGGCAGGCTCTTATTTTGTTTTTTGTTGATGAATTTAATCCTAGTTTACAGGTTTTAAGTTTGTTACACTACGAACGGGTCAGATTACTCACAATGTATACCTTCACCGTGCGCGGAAACATCGAGAAAAAAAAATGGCGGCTGGTGATCTGTGCCACAAAGGTTCAAACCCCTTTTTGTATTGTAAGCCATAGAAATATTATATTATTTAATCAATAACAAATATTAACCATGATGTGTTGTAGGTAACTAAAATGTGAGCTGGTAATGTCTTTTATTGCAGTGATTTGCTTGCAAAATCTTTACCTGCTACCCTTCCATCATATTATTGCAGTGATGAATGCTTTAAAAATGATAATACATCATCATATGCCGAAACACAATCAAGATCACCAAATAATAGAAGCAATGAGTATAATAATGTAAATCATTTTGAAAAATCAACTTCTACCTCATTTCAAAATGAAAGTCAAAGCAGACAGGGAAGTCAATGCTCTTGTCTTTTAATTATATTAACATTAATAATTGGAGGGATCAGTATTATAGCAGCATGGAACTTTGGTATCCCTGATACTGTCCAAGGAACCTATACGGAATTCAAATTTATCAAAGATATGAATGGTTTGGGACAGAAATACAAAATAAGTGACAGTTCAATTTTAGAAGTTCAAAGTGGTAAGTTAAACATCTAGGTAACTGTTATTTTAATAGGTACCTCCTTATTACTAAATCTAATTCATTTTGTTTTTTACTTTCAGGTTTATCTACAATCCTTAAAAGAAATGATACAGGTTCTTTCATATTTGTTTACAATACCGAGTCTGTGAATTTTGATAATATCCAATTTAGCAATTTTATGGAAGATATTGCATCAACTGCTGCTCGTTATTTACGTAAGATTAAAAATCTTGAGATGTTTTTACCTTGAGCCACTGTCTCACGCCTTGAATATTTTTTGTTTGTAATAAGCATTCTATAATTACAGGGAACAACAGTGTGTTTATTAAGCCTACTATTATTCATAGTTCTGAGTTGGATATGGAAAGCCACAGTGAATTAATGAGCAAATATCGCATGCAGGTTGCTAAAACAGGAGTCATGCTTGTGAAAGATATTGATAGAATTCCATCTAGCCTTGCTATGGCTTTTCACTACTTTTGTGATGAATACAATCCTCTGGTGGCAAAGAGTGCAATCTTCTTTACATTGAACCTGGCCAAATGTTCTAATTTTTCAGGTAATTATTATTGCAGTTTGCATAGTTACAAACCCAGTTTGTTTCAAATGAGATGTATAAAGTAATATAATAAGTAATAACCTAGCAAAATAACTTAATTATGTAATTTACAGAACAAAAGTCCACACACCATGATGTGGAGAAATGCCTTGCAAACAAATGGAATGCTGTGCCAAAAGACAACATTACGCCACTACTAGCCCGAGTTGTAAATGTCATCATTGATGTGTCAGAGATATCTTAAGACAAACTAAGTTACTTACTCTTAATAAAGTTCATGTGTATTTTTACACATGATACCAGTAACCTTGGCATTGTAAATTAAGTAAATAATACAATTAATTAAATGAAGTTGTGGGTAAACTAATTAATTTGTCAAGGAAAGTGGGCATTATTGTGAGTGTCAGAACCGCGGGACCAAGTGAAACATTTAATTATGTAAGTACTGGATAGTTGAAGAAGTTAGTTCTGCGTTTGTACTTGTTAGTACCTATACTCAAAAAGTTTGTACTTAAACGTTTTTTAATTTATTGCATTTTAAAATTTAAAAGCAATGAAAGACAATAATATAATATGTAAGTAAGTATATTTATAATTTTTCGCATTAATAACAAGATGGTATACCTACATAATAAAAACCTATGATTATTAACAAAGTATCATGCGTGAATTATTCCCAATACGCAAAAAGCTCATGAATCTAAAAATGTGAATGATCTAAACTAGCAATTAAGGTATGTTTAGGTAAATACAAGGTACTAACAATCTTCATTTTCAAATATCCGTTGAAGCTGTTGTAACTTGGTAAACTGGAAGTGGTCCTGCCATTATGACGTCAGAATGGCGGGCCACTTTAAAAATGCAATGAATTAAAAAACGTTGTAAGTACATACTTTTTGAGTATTGGTACTAAGAAGTACAAACGCAGAATTAACTTCTTTAACTATCCAGTATTCAAATGTTTTAATTGGTCCCGCGGTTCTGACACTTACGAATTAATAAAGTTATTTTGGAAGTTATCAGATAGCCCTGTTATTCAATAATTTGGCATAATTACAAAGACATATTGAGCTGACAATAGAATTTTGAAGCGAAATAAGAGGGGAGCTCGCCTTCATGTAAGGCAAGATAACTTGTATATATAGAATGGTTAAACAATATTTTTTTTGAACGCCAGCGCTTTTTTATGTTTCTTCACCCCCGACACCAAGCCTATTAAAAAATATATTTAATAACAATAATTATTTATAAAGAAGGTATTTGTTAGTTATCCTAGAACAAAAATATTGGTAAAAATATATCAAATTTGAGAACACTAGTTGTCGTTGGCGTCTCAGCCACGCAACAGTTTGGGAACTAAAGTGGTCAATGGCATTCAAAAGGTTCAGTAAGTAACTGATTTTTATATAATTCGTTTATTAATCTAACCATCTTGTGGTGTAGACTAGACTACAATAGATTTTTATATAATTTGTTTATTAATCTAACCATCTTGTGGTGTAGACTAGACCACAATCCGTTTCATTATTGCAAATAAATAAAATGTGTTTGTTTAGATTCATGAAGTATAATACCTCTGCTAAATAAAGAGAAGATGTTCTAATGCTCAAAGGAATCTTTGTTGTTTAAAATTGAAAATGTGGTATTTTTATCAACATAATTTATAGTAACAAAATGTATTTTTAAGCTTTTACAGATTAAATTGAAAACAAATTAACCCATTCACTGCCACCAACGCACTATTTGCACAAATTAGACATGCGCGGCGCTCTGACAGATAGCCCGCTTAGAACAACACGCCATTTTTGACGCACGCACACAGAGACATGAGTTTACAAGCGAAGTCAGTGAGCTTCGGTGAGTCGGAAAGTCGCACTGCCGCGAGTGTTTTTGTTTTTGTCGAACTTGGTGCAATTTTTCACATGATGAATTTTGTTTTTGGCCGGTTCTGTCAAGTAGGTATAACTTATTCATTTTAAAAATTCAGAGCGAATATAGTAGTAACCCTAGGTGGTTCACGCAAGTTTTGGAAAAAGGTGCGAGCGGTCCTTCTGTAAACTCTTTATTTTGTCCCATTTGCGTTGATCGAGATTGCTAAGTCATGCCACCAACGCACCATATGCGTTGAATGACGTGCTGCTCCGGGGCGGGACCACCTTAAGCTTGGTGAATTTAATATGCAAGGAAAAAATGTAGATAATGTGTATATAATTGTAGACTCAATTGAAAAAAATGTATATCTATAGTCTCATTGTGAAATGAAAATCAATGTGGGGCCGCTGGAGAGCATACTCACCAGCGGGCCCACCAAGATAATTCCGCTACCTAAGGCTTTTCACATTCGTTTCTGTCACCATAAAATGTATATTAAATGTATAAGAATGTACTATAGTCAATTCGATAAGGAGTTAAGAGTGTACAAATTTATGACCACTTTTAAATTTGCCTCGAAGTATTAGAGCAGCGCCTGTTAAAAAGGCTATGGCAAAGTTCTCTTTAGGAGTAAGTGAGTGCAGTTTTCTATCAGTACGATACATATTCGTGGAATTGGGGTAAAATTAAAAAATGACAAAAAATAGTTTAATAAAAGTATAATGCTAGACGTCGTGTATGATAAAGGTGAAACATTTTGTTTAAAGTTTTTAAATAAATTTCTTAATTATAAACAAATTATTGTAATAAGCAGTAAATAAACCAAAAATAAACAAAAACAAGAAAAAAAAAGAGTCATTAGAATTCTTCAAATATTATTATAAAAAAGGTAAGTAATTGGTGAAACAATATTCAATTGAAATGTACTCTTGTAGAGCGCTTACAGATATGTAATAAGCGTACGTTAAATTCGCTAATACCTAGGTAGCTAATCTGAATACGTACGTTTAATAATTACACGACAAATAATTATTGATCTTTGGCATATACAGGGTGTCCCAAAAAGAAGTGTCAAGCGGAAGCCCACAGAAAGAGCACCCCTTGGGGTACCCGAATCACCCCCATGTATGTTCCGCGATTGTTCATAGTTTTCGAGTTATGATTTTTTTTTCTGAATTTCTGAGAATTTCGGACCTAAAAGTTTAAATTTTTTATTTAAAGTATAAGACTTCAAATTTTTTCTTTGCCCAACTGAATCATCCTTAATTGTACTTTGATGCATAAAATAATCAGTTTTATAACTTTGACCAAAATGATGAAAATGTTGGTATAAAACCAAAAATATATGGTTAAAAATCTAAGCGGGTGACTGTATGGTTTCTAAGTAAAGCTCAAAAATGCTCCAGAATCTCAGCTTTCTTAATCATTACAAAAAAGAAGTACTTAATGGGCTACTTTGGCTAAAATCAGCCTTCAAAGACAGCGAGGTGGAAAATTCTTGAAATTAGCCATCAGATTAATAACTGTTTTTTGGCCATTTTATCATTCCTGAAGTTCATGAATTTGTTATCTAACCAAAAATTACTGCAGGAAGGCTAAGGAAATAATAGAAAGAATAAACATTTGAAAGTTTAATTAATAACACAAAAAGAAATAGTTATTAATTATTTATTTACAAGTGAGAGATTTCAAAATGTCTACCTTCGTTCTCGATACAAATTCTACATCGTCTAAAAAAGTTGTCTTTTAGTTTTATAAAGGTTTTTTATCGTCTCTTCTGCTTGCCTCAATTTTATTTGTAATTCGGCTACGTTGCTGATGTCCTTGGCGTGAACCAATTCCTTGTAATATCCCCAGACGAAGAAATCAATTGGGTTCAAGTCGGGGGATCGTGGCGGCCACGCAATGGGCCCTCCACGGCCGACCCACCTGTCTGGAAATCTTTCAGGCAAATATTGTCTGATGATTCTCGCAAAACGTCATGGGGCGCCGTCGTTTTGAAAAATCATATTCCTATAAAGCGTTAACACGTCAACATCTCCTAACAAGTCGGTGAGATTATGTTGTAGAAAATGCAAATAGGCCTCGCCGTTTAGTCGGTCAGGTAGTTCGAACGGACCAATCAGCTTTCCGTTTAAGATGCCTGCATGACCATAGATTGATACTGAATTGTTCTTGGAAATTAGATTCCCGGGTCAAGTGTGGATTTTCAATGTCCCAAGAATGATAGTTGTGTATGTTGAAAATTCCACATCTCTTAAAATGTGACTCATCGGTCCATAAAATATTTAAAAAAAAAATTTCGTTTTCAGCTTGACGCCGCAACATTTCCTGACAAAACGCTACTCTTCTCGGATAGTCTGCGGGCTTAAGCTGCTGAACTTTTTGAATATGATATGGGTGAAAACCCTCTTGTTGGAGTATGCGACGTGCCAGTGATTTTGGAATTCCGGTTCGACGTTGTATTGTTCTCACACTTATTTCCTTAGCCTTCCTGCAGTAATTTTTGGTTAGATAACAAATTCATGAACTTCAGGAATGATAAAATGGCCGAAAAACAGTTATTAATCTGATGGCTAATTTCAAGAATTTTCCACCTCGCTGATTTTAGCCAAAGTAGCCCATTAAGTACTTCTTTTTTGTAATGATTATGAAAGCTGAGATTCTGGAGCATTTTTGAGCCTCACTTAGAAACCATACAGTCACCCGCTTAGATTTTTAACCGTACATTTTTGGTTTTATACCAACATTTTCATCATTTTGGTCAAAGTTATGAAACTGATTATTTTATACATCCAAGTACAATTAAGGATGATTCAGTTGAGCAAAGAAAAAATTTGAAGTCTTATACTTTAAATAAAAAAATTAAACTTTTAGGTCCGAAATTCTCAGAAATTCAGAAAAAAAATCATAACTCGAAAACTATGAACAATCGCGGAACATACATGGGGGTGATTCGGGTACCCCAAGGGATGCTCTTTCTGTGGGCTTCCGCTTGACACTTCTTTTTGGGACATCCTGTATTAGTACATCTATCTGCATATCTTTTTTGACATCAGTACTCGTAATCCTGCTTAAACAGTCATCATAACAGTGCCATTTAGAGCCAGATTTGCAGTGTGCCTTATAGTGCCCTAAATTGCCTAATAATCCTGGTACGTATTCTATCGCTGAAACAACAGAGTATCTTTCATTTTGTTTCAATATTATATTGTTAGGTATCTCGTTAATATTTACGTTGCCAGCAATTTCGAAAACTATTAAATCACATAATTCGTATTTATCAATAACCATTGCTTCATTTTCTATATTGCATGTATGCCTTGATGACGAAATTTTATCTGATATCATAGAATTAGCAGATTTTTCTAAACTAGTTTTAAGACTATTTTCTTCTGCCAAGATTAGAAGATCGAGTGAAAGTAAAGGACAGTTTCTTTCCAATTTAAAATCACATACGGAACATTTTTTCACATTTTTTGCACTATAATTATTCATTTAACAATAGACCTTCAAAAATTCTCGTTACATTACAACTACAGTCAACAACCTGTATAATATTTTGCTTTACAGTTTCAAAGTATTTCGAAAAAAATTCCGCTCTCAATCGTAAAACATCGACAGTATCATCTTGATTTGAAATGGCTTTAACTAATATTGAAAATGGTGATGGTGTTTTACTTTCCAGTGATGCTCTAACGCTGCTGTACTCTTTGTAAGCGACTGCGAATGCAAGCACCACGGAATCGAAAGCACACGTATTTCGTAATATCAAGTTGTCTATATTTGATCGACTTTTATTTCCATTTGGTAATAACGCCACACATTTTCGGTGATGTTTTGGTTTTATAGTTTCTATTAAAGGTTTTTTTTGTCATTATGGCTTTTGTTGCGCCAGTTTTCTTCGTAAACTGGACTGCACTGAAATTCTGATTCTTTTGTAAAACTAGCGTCATGATTATCATATAAGACTAAATTTGTTATGATTGAACTTTTTTGCTTTATCTAGGTGCGGATTTAGTTCATTATTAGATTTTTCTGTATTAGTGAAAGAAGAACACTGTGCCGATTTCATTTCACCTGAAATATAATCAGTATGTTTTATGATGAATTCATCTACACGTCTCAATCCAGTTTTTGTATTCAACAGTAGATGTTTAATATTTTTAAAATAGCTTTCAATGTTGCTGCTACTTGGCGAATCATTTGTTTCCTTAAAAAATTGCACCAATACATTTGTCAATACATTTGGAAGCCTGTACAAAAGTTTTGTGAAAGTATCAATGAAACTTGGAAAATAATAGACATTTTCATGCTTTGTTTCTTCATAAAGATCGGCATACAACTTTTCTGTTTCTGCTAGTGAGTGAACCCAGCCTAATACATCGTCGTTGTCAGGGAGAACATCCGATTCACTGATAGATTGTTCAGCATTTCCTGGTTCCTTTTCAGTGTCCAAATCATTGATTTCTTTAACATTTTTTAGAGCGTCCAGTAATTTTTCTTTTGCTACTTCACATTTAGTTTTTTTATTGTCCTCTGAGCAGCGATCATATCTGCTTACAGATACTATTACTGTATTTCGTATTATTTCTTTAGCTACTGAGTAATTTCTACAACTTTTCAAATGTAACAAGATTCTGACATAAAGTTGTTTGACTCGTTTATCTATCAATTTAAAACATTGGAGTCTATTATATATAACCTTTACAAAATGAGACGTATCCAAACGCATGAAGCAGGCTGGAATAGTTTTTGTTTGTCCCTCAAGTAGCTTAAAACAGTGCCTTATATATTCTTTAGTAGAATCAAATGTTGTGAAAGCTTTCACACACGCTCCAATTAATGCACTAGAGTCATTAGTAATTACTTCATTCGGCTTAATCATGGTACTGATCCAGGTTTTTAACCACATTAATAATATATTGTCCATTGTCTGACTTGCTGAAATCATTTGTGTTAATGGGACGGATGTTTTTTGTAATTTAAGTACTGCAACGTATAAAAATAAATGCTTTGCGGTTTGTTGAGGAGATATAGACACCTATAGATAGGTGGATGTATTTTTTTAAACAGTGAACCTGTAGCATCTATGCTTATTAATGTGTAGTGCGCTCGTGAAAATGTATTGTAATTTTTTTGTTGTGCTTGGGTCCAGTGGGATGCAGTGAAATATTTCTTACGACATCGTTAAAAGGCGATGTAAAAGCCATAATCCACAAAGCCAGAACAACATTTTTGTGATAATATTTCAAATTTGTTCTACTTTTGATATTTTGCAAAGTTTTCAGATCAGGCACAAAAGGTGGTTCTTGCGTATCATTGACAGTGATAGCAGAATTTACTAATTTATGTCTAACAACAATTGGATACTGGTTTTCTAGTTGAACGGCTAATTTTTCTTTCTTGAACTTCGTTTTTCTAATTTTTTTGATGGGATTATGTAAAAGTTGGGAATCTACATTTATCAATGTGCAAATGAACAGACACACAATCCTCCTTTTCAGTTTTAATTGCAATTTTACCATCACATTTTTTACAATGTCCCTTTATTACCACAGAATCATTGTCGCTCACTGAATTAGATTTAAAGATCCATGAACATCGATTAGACGTTTTTTTTTCAAATGTGTTCTTTCAAAATGTCGGTCCATTTATTTTTTGGCATTTTTCGTCTGTTAAGAGTTCTAACCAACAGCTTTTTCTTGTCATTTCGAACTCCAGGGTAAATCTCCGGATGAATTTCAGCCCACTCTTTGGAGGATAAAACAAAGGTGAATTTTCACCATCGTCACTGTCTGTCTCATTGGTGTTCTTAATGTCGTCGGCAGTACATTAACTGTCACTACTTACATCGTCACTACTATTTTTGTTAATACAATTTTTTTCAGTATTACTTTTGTCACTTTCGAGAAAATAATCAAAATTCAGTTTAACCGAAAAGTACAAGGCGCAAGGTGACATACGTGCACTTATTGTTCTACTTATTCTTATATCTTTATACACCGAATTGCATGAATTTGGTATTTCCGAAAGTCTCAAAAAATTGTCCCGATATTGAAGAAAAACACTTTTTGTTCTTCCAAACACACAGAAAGTCTTTTTCCACGCTTCATTTTGACAAATGAAACACGAATAACTCATAAGTAAGGATTAAATATAGACAATGATTTACAAATGAAAATGTAGGTAGTTGACTTTTGTTTTCGTTGTTTACTGTTTTTTAGATACTTTAGCCTATGGTAACGTCTGTAACGACGATAAATGGAAAATAGTCTTCCATATGTTTGTTGATTCAATTCTTACAGGAAAATAATGAAAATAAACCATCCAGATAAATAATATCATTAACTCAATGGTAACATGTCACGTCAACGTACTGATAGAAAACTGCACTCACTCCTAAAGACAACTTTGCCATAACCTTTTTAACAGGCGCTGCTCTAATACTCCGCGGCAAATTTAAAAGTGGTCGTAAATTTGTACGCTCTTATCTCCTTAACGAATTGACTATATTAATAATATCCCTGGACATTATTCCACACAGCGCCATCTAGCCCCAAAGTAAGCTAATTAAAGCTTGTGTTATGGGATACTAGACAACGGATAAACATACTTAAATACATTTTCTTTTGTAAATACATACTTATTATACATAGGAGACACCCAGACCAGTACAAACAGACATGTTCATGCACACAAATGTTTGTACTGTGCGGGGATCGAACCCGCGACCTCTGGTGTAGTAGCCAACTTCTTAACCATTACACCAAGTCGGTCGTCGATACATTTAATATAGGTACATTTTATGGTGACAGAAACGAATGTGAAAAGCTTAGGTAGCGGAATTATCCTGGTGGGCCCGCTGGTGAGTATGCTCTCTAGCGGCCCCACATTGATTTTCATTTTCCAATGTGACCATAGCTATACATTTTTTTCCATTGAGTCTACAATTTTATTATGTACACATTTTCTACATTTTTTTCTTGCATATTAAATTGCCCCGGAGCAGCACGTGTTGAATGTAATGTATGTATGTAATGTAATTAAATATTGACGGTAGAAATGTATTTAAATATTTAGGAGGAGGAATAATAAGCGAAATTCTTAATTTTATCATTCTTTTCTATTGTTTCATCGTGTTTTTTTAAAAATGAAATCGTATGCACGCATACGGTGCGTACATTGGCATAGCGGTAGAAATCTTTGTTGAATGGTTTTATGCCTAACAAATTTACGCCAAAATGTAGATAGATAGATATGTCCGATCTGCTCACATGCAAACGACCCGTGTACCTCAAATAATCGCTCACGGGCACCGATGCTTACACAGCTCGTGCGCCGCGCGCTGCCGCTCGAACTTGTGAACCAACATACCTACCTAGGACTTTAAATTGATAACAGATTCAACTGGCGGCCCCGCGTAGATTATTTGTGCGGTAAACTGAGGGCATTTCTAGCTAAATTAACAATACTAAGATATAAGTTACCATATATGGCACTTTAAGAATGTTGTACATGTCATTAGCAGATTCAATTATTTGCTATGGAATCAGTAGTTACGGCAGGACATACGTGACTTAATTAGAGGACATTTATAAATTACAACTTGCCATACTGAAGGCGATTGTACCTAAAAACATAAAGAAATCAAACAGTCAAGATTATTCTAAATTATTTAAATACTGTAAAGTGATAAACGTTTTCGATAGGATTTGTGTGTCTGTCGTTTCTGAAGAACATAGCATTATTCCCACATTATGTAAGCGAACTAGGCGAGTGCGTTCGCCCAGCAAAAAGTATCGCCTTTTCAAGAATTGGATGATGCAGATAATTAGAGCCCTATATCGTGTAAATGTGCCCGAAATTTTATATTTGTGCGTCCAACAGCTTCAGAGTTATTTAAGAAAAACGGATTCTGCTGCACGAACGTTCGCCCAGCAAAACTTTTTTTAATTGATGGGTCTAGCTGTATATTAAATATGCAAAAATGTAGCTTATATACGAGCATAAATGTGCCGTGAAAGCCAAATTTGTGCCCTTTAAGATTTCAGAGTTATTTAGTTTTTTGCTGGGCGAACGTTTTGGTTATTGCCATATATCGGAAACGGTTGAACGCACACTCTTGATTTTTTGTATACAGATACAGTAAATTTGTGCATATTTGTGCCGGAATTTTCATTAACATGACTAGCATGGTTCAGAAGCTATTCTTTTATTTCCTAAACAATGGAAAAATGCTCTGGCTCTCGAACGAACAAGACTAAGGACTTCGCGTTAGTGCCGACTGGTACCCATTATATATTCACATGATCCTGTGAAGTTTTGCCGGCCTACTACATATCGTTGCCGAGTTCTTAACGATTTTGTCTTTTTTTTGAGGTTATCTTGAGTGAAATTACTTAGAATACGAAAACACTAGTTTTCTGTGAGCTGGCTTATTACATGCTTCTACAATAATATGTGCCCTGTTTTAAGAATACGTATGCAAAAAATCATGTATGTATACCCATTACTTTAGACAATAACGATAAAAAACCATTCGTAATATTTTTGGTAGATTATCCGACCAAATTCGATTGAACATTAAAAAGCGGCCGCACGATACATCAAACTATCCTTCCTCACTTGATGGCGTTGTAACGAAATAAATAGTACAGATGCGTACAGAATTGTTAAGTTAGAAAATAGTTAAATTAGGGACATGAAATAAAATGTGAATTGTTTTTTTGTAATAATACACTCGACCGACAGTCTGTTCCGCCACAACGTATTATGGGATTATGTACCTTAGTAAAATTTCAGATTTGGTAGAGTTATAGTGACGGTAAAAATGGAAACCCCTGTTTGTTTTAGGTTTTAACATCGACAATGTAGTTTGATGCAATACAAAATAATTTATTTAAGCAAAAGCTTTATCAATTCTGAAGTTCCTTTACTTTAAATGAGAACAATTAAGTGTGACAGCTGCTACATAAGTAGCTTTTAATAAATTCGGCATAAATCTTAAAAGTAATAATGTTTATTGTACTTTTACCACAAAGTGTACCCTAAAAAGAACCTTTTTTACTTTTGTCGAAGACCTGCTTTCGGCGTGACTATTCACCTTGCAAAGTTGGTGCTATATAGCTCCTTTTACATGGGTTTTCTGTTTGGGTTGTTTTTTGATTTTATTAGTAGTTCTGGTTAAGTTTGTGCTTGTTGAGGTATTTTTGTTTCTATTGGGTCATCACGAGTCAAATATATATTTTTTATATATCCTTATTACATATTCTTTTAACTATATATTGCATTTACGTATATCTATTAACAGTTATGTCGTGGTTCTTGTCATTAGAAATAACAGTCATCATCTACTCCGCAATCTCAATTCCCCACTGTTAACCAACGAATATGGATGATCTTGAAGAGTTTGCTGCTGACGTTGACCAACTCAACGTTGGCGCTTCGGTAGTGGTTTGTGATCCAGTTGACTTTCGCTTACATAGAACTGATATTAGTAGTTCACTTAAAATCTTAACACAGAATATTAGAAGTTTAAATAAAAACATTAATGAACTTGAAGTATTTCTAGCAAGAACTTCAGTTGAATATGATGTTATCATATTAACTGAGTGTTGGCTTCAAAATTGTGACCTTATACCTGACTTAGAGAATTACAACTATTATAGTACAACCAGGCATTTTAATTAAAACAGCGGCGTCGTTGTTTATGTCCGACAAAATGTTCTCGATGTCTCGGTTTATGAACCGATGACTGAGGATTCTGACTGTTTAATTGTTCAAATTGGTATCCACTATTCTATAATATGTGTATATAGATCACCATCATTTGCTTCCCCTGTTGCCTTTCAAAATTCCATAGATTCAGTGCTGCAGAACTTAAAACATGTACCAAATATTTTCATGATAGGTGACATCAATATAGATATTGCTACATGTATCACTGATCAAAGATCGGATGATTACATGGACCTTCTCGCAATGCATGGATTATTACCAACCCACAGATTACCTACTCGAGGCAGTAGCTGTCTTGATCACTGTTTTGTCAATTCTAACAATAAAACTTTGACAATCGTTTGTGAGTCTTCAATCACGGATCATGATACTGTACACTTGGATATTATTTTAGAACCAAATACACCACAATCAGATAAACAAAATTCTACTATTACCAATATAAATTATGCTTAGGTTTCATCATTATTGCAGCAAACAGACTGGACTAGTTTTCTAAGTATCACGGATGTGAATTTTGCCACTGAAACATTCATTAAAAATCTTAATACTGTCATCAAAGATCCTACATTTAAAGTAAAGGTACCTTGCAGAAAAATAAATGTTAAGCCTTGGATGACACCAGGACTCTTGCGATGTGTGATTGTTTATTGCATACAAAAAATAAATCAATATAAAAATTACCAATAATGTTCTGTTATCTTCTTTTATCCAAATTCCTTTATTTGTAATGTTAATTTGTAATGTGTAATGCTTTACAAATATTAATTTGTAATGCTTTATTTCTAATATTAATTTAATTGTACATGTTTTAATTATCTCAAAGGTACATAGAGCACCTAAGCATATTCATTGTTTATTGCATAGGTACAAAAAATCAATCAATATAAAACCAATATTGTTGTTTAACTCCTTTTATTAAAATTGCTTTACTTACCAACTAATAAAAAAATATACTGTCAACGGCACATCAAGCTATTAAGCTTGATCAGCTAAGATATGTAGGTATAGATATATGGTGCAATTTTTTATTTTATTTATTCACTTTCAAAACATACACCATGTAAAGTTACAGTACACTTGTATAATAATCCCGCTATAGTGTTGTTTCTATTACAAGTTGCCACGGCATGCATTAACAGACAAGAAACTTATACTTACAGCTTACAACTTATACTTAAAATCATTGTAACTAATCTCAAAAGGTCGACAATTTATTTTCAATAATAAATTACAAATAAAAGTGTACTAGCGGTCCGCCCGCGGCTTCGTCCGCGTTAATCCCCCTTTTCACCCCTTTAAAACACTTTTTTCCAATAAAAAAGTAGCCTATGTCCTTTCTCAGGCTCTGGACTCTCTGTGTACCAAATTTCATTTAAATCGGTTACAGACCACAGGCAGAGTTACTTTCGCATATATAGTATTAGTATGGATTATTATAAAAAAAAACAATTCACATTTTATTTCATGCCCCTAATATAAACTATTTTCTAACTTAACAATTCTGTACGCATCTGTACTATTTAAATTTCGTTACAACGCCATCAAGTTCGGAAGGATAGTTTGATGTATCGTGCGGCCGCTTTTTAATGTTCACTCGAATTTGGTCGGATAATCTACCAAAAATATTACGAATGGTTTTTTATCGTTATTGTCTAAAGTAATGGGTATACATACATGATTTTTTGCATACGTATTCTTAAAACAGGGCACATATTATTGTAGAAGCATGTAATAAGCCAGCTCACAGAAAACTAGTGTTTTCGTATTCTAAGTAATTTCACTCAAGATAACCTCAAAAAAAAGACAAAATCGTTTAGAACTCGGCAACGATATGTAGTAGGCCGGCAAAACTTCACAGGATCATGTGAATATATAATGGGTACCAGTCGGCACTAACGCGAAGTCCTTAGTCTTGTTCGTTCGAGAGCCAGAGCATTTTTCCATTGTTTAGGAAATAAAAGAATAGCTTCTGAACCATGGTCATGTTAATGAAAATTCCGGCACAAATATGCACAAATTTACTGTATCTGTATACAAAAAATCAAGAGTGTGCGTTCAACCGTTTCCGATATATGGCAATAACCAAAACGTTCGCCCAGCAAAAAACTAAATAACTCTGAAATCTTAAAGGGCACAAATTTGGCTTTCACGGCACATTTATGCTCGTATATAAGCTACATTTTTGCATATTTAATATACAGCTAGACCCATCAATTAAAAAAAGTTTTGCTGGGCGAACGTTCGTGCAGCAGAATCCGTTTTTCTTAAATAACTCTGAAGCTGTTGGACGCACAAATATAAAATTTCGGGCACATTTACACGATATAGGGCTCTAATTATCTGCATCATCCAATTCTTGAAAAGGCGATACTTTTTGCTGGGCGAACGCACTCGAACTAGGCCCGGTCATTTACGTAACTTAGATTATCTGCCTTTGTTTATATTACCACAGTGTATAATACATAATATGGAAGGAGAACTATTTAGTACTTGCTACCTAAAATATTAAATAGTTTTCCACAGCAATTAGTAGACGATATATGTAATAACCAGCCAAAGAAATGTAAAACTATATTAGAAAGATACTACTTATCATTTAAGATGTAATTAACTAGTGTTTAATTGGCTTTTTTAAGTCGCTATAGTATAGTGCGATCTCACCCTACTATCAGTCAAACCCCTTAGGAGTTTTAATAGTAGGGTTCATTAGTAAATAAGAAAGGTAATTACTGTAATAATAAATTTTAAAAAAATTGATAAGTAACTATACTTTATTGTTACTAAAAAACAATAACAGTAATATTCAACAATTTAAACAATTTGTACGAATTTAGGTGGCCTTATCGTTAGAGAGCGATTTCTTCCAGGCAACCTTTGGGTAGAGGAACTTCTTAAAGCTTAGAGAGTGTGGAGTGAAAACAACTACAAGAGCAAAACATAAAATATGAATCAATACAAACAATCAATATATTACATATACATAAATAAATATAATAAACATACATATAATAATACAATACAATTACCTACCATCTACAAGCTCCTTACGTCCATTCTAGCAAAAAAAATTAACTCGCATATCGTTGCGAACAATGTTTTGGCCCCTGCTCAGAATGGATGTAAGGTTGGGTCCCAAAGTACTAAAGAACTCCGCCTCATAGACACGACTATTTGCCAACAGGTCCGGTGAAATCGGAAAGCTCTTTCAACTGCCTGGATTGACTATAAGAAGGCCTATGATTCGGTGCCCCATTCATGGGTCAGGAGGATCTTAGAGCTGTATAAAATTGATACAACTTTGAGATCTTTCTTGAGCACATGCATGGGGCAGTGGATCACAGTCCTTCGTTAACCAGGTGGTGGAAATGGCTCCCCTGATCCGCAGGACTTCATAAGGATAGAGCGAGGTATTTTCCAGGGCGATAGTTTGAGTCCTTTGTGGTTTTGTTTAGCTTTGAATTCTCTTTGTACCCTACTAAAGGATTCAAAGTTAGGCTATCGGGTTCGCAGGGGGGGTGAGTTCATCTCTCATTTGTTGTACATGGATGACCTGAAGCTGTTTGCACCAAGCCCCTAGGTATTGATGGAACTGTTAAAAATCAGTGAGATTTTTAGCAATGCCATCAAGATGGAGTTCGGTGTAGACAAGTGTGCGGTCATGCATGTACAAGAAGGGAGGGTTGTGGATTCACCGAATTTACAGCTCTCTGAGACGATGACACTCAGATCCCTCTCTGAAGCCGAAACCTACAAATATCTTGGTATGTCAGAGTCATTGGGTATATCAGTAGGAGGCGTCAAGCAATCTGTGTAGGAGCGCTTCTTTAGTCGCCTTACAAAGGTACTCAAGAGTTCTTTGTCAGGTGGCAATAAGGTGCGCGCCTTCAACGGTTGGGTGATGCCTTTATTGGTATACTCCTTTGGCATACTAAGATGGACTCAAACCGAGCTGGACGCCTTGGATGTACGGGTACGAAAATTGCTCATTCGGGGACCTCTTTGGGGAAACTGAGGGTTTTGTCTGTGCAATTGCTGATGAAGTTATCAAGGTGAATAACTACCGGAAATACATCGTGAAGCACGGTACGGTCGGCATCTGTCTGACATGCCGCCGTCCTGGCGAGTCTATTCGCCATGTTATTTTGGTTGTTCTCACCTTGCTAACCGAGAGTACTTGCACAGGCACAACCTAGTAGCCAGGATCATTCACCAGCAACTTGCTCTTCGATATGGCCTTTGTCGAGTCGGAGGTACCGTACCGTAAGTATGCACCGGTAACAGTTCTCGAGGATAGTCGTGCATTGCTCTATTGAGATCGCTCTATCATCACGGACAGGACTATTGCAGCCAATAAGCCTGATATCGTGCTGGTAGACCGATCCCAACGCCGGGCAGTGCTCGTCGAAATCACCATCCCGCATGACGATAACCTCGTCAAAGCTGAGAAGGAACTCAGCAAGTACCTACCTTGACTTGGCTCACGAGGTGACCGCCATGTGGAATGTTGATTCGACGATCATTGTCCCGATTGTCGTATCGGCGAACGGCTTAATAGCGAAGAGCCTCGACCAACACCTCGGGAGGCTCTCGCTTAGCGGTTGGGTCAAGGGTCAGATGCAGAAGGCGGTGCTCCTGGATACGGCACGCATAGTCAGGAGGTTCCTCTCTCTGCAGCCCTAACCACCGGTAGTCTGGGCCTTGCCTGCTCCGCTGCCGGCGGCACTAGTGGGCGGCACCTAGTGGTTAAGGTTTTTAAGGTATTTTTATAAATCATTGTTTTTATAACTTTCAGCTTAGGTTTTAATTGTAATTATTTAGTTTTTATAATTATAATTCATAAGTCGTTTTTATTGTTGTAAATCTTTGTTTTTGTAAGAATACTGTACAAATTGTATACCTAAGTTTTATGCTAAATAAAGAGAATAATCATTTATTCTCAGGCAACAAATTACATTTAAAGATCTTAACTAAACATAATCGGCCCATAGATGAATACCTTAAAACTAACATACCTTACACACATACGAGTACATAGATTTATTTTGGCAAGTACGTCACATCATACTAGACTACTAGACACCAACATAACAACCATGAGGAGTAGGTCTGCATAATGAGAGGAAATAGGCTTTGACACGGGATTTAAATATAGGTAGGGATTGAGATTGCCTGACATGCAAAGGTAGGGACTTCCACTGGCGGATGGATTGGACAGTGAAGGAATTTGAGTAATAGCTTGAGGAATGAGGAGGGAATGTTAAAAGGAATTTCCGGCTTAAGCGCGTAACATCGCTTGTGGCAGATTGCTGAAAGGACTGTGCCCAAGTTGGCCTATGAACCAACAAACATTTGACATTTGTCATATTTCTGGCTATGATTTATGACATAATTATCACTTATTAGATTGTCACGGACACTTCTGGTTTTTGATATCAAAATTAAAAATACTGGAAAGATCTGATTTATCGTAGGAAAACATTTTTTTAATCCCATTTATGGCGCTTCGTCTTCGCCCTCTGTTGTTTAGCCATCGTAACAATATTTTAATTTACTTTATATTGACAAAAGAAACCTTGTATTTATATGCAAGAAAATGTGGTTGTAAACCTATTAAAGACTTTAAAAATGAGTTGCAATACATTGCTGTCAATGCGATAGATGTTTAATCAACTTTTTATTTTTAATCAGATTAAACATTGGCTTAGATCAGCTTTGTTCGAAGCCAAGAAAAAAAGTTAATGAAGTTTAGTTGTTTTGACACCTCAACGCAAAAAAAACACCGGCATCTATCTTGTATTTTTCGCTTTCAATTTGTAATGCTGTGTTATTGTTTTTATATTAGTAATTTTATTCTTACGACTTAAAAAACGGACGTTGTTAAATAATAAATAAATAAATATGCGCCAGACAACACACCTCTTGTAATGGTCCTAATGGTCTCGAAGTAGGGATTAATATCCCTGTGTTACGAGGTACCACACAAGGAAATCAGCCAGGGGTGTCTCCCAGCACACCCTGACCCGAGTCAATTCAGAAAAGATCGTTTCCTGAATTGACCCGACCGGGAATCGAACCCGGGACACTACGGAAATCGAGGCGAGAAACCGTGCTACAGCTCACTACGCCAATCCTGTCGTCATGATGGCTCTCTGTAGTGACCTCCTTTTAGATTAAACCCTTTATAGACTTTGTAACCTGCACATTGCTAACTCAGCAATAATTACGGATTTACGATCATCGCAATGGAATCAACATTTTGTGTTAATTGTGGCTCAGATAGTGGTTCCATGGTACTGGCAGAAGTGGCAGATCAACAAAATATGTGCTTGAAGAACATTAGTCCCACTCACGTAAACACTATTTTTGATTCGGAATTGTTTTGCGATCGTTAAGCGGTTTATAGACGTGACCGTGAACAGAGTTTTCACCAGCACAAGTCTGGTGGCGAGGTGCTGGTTGCTGTCTCGAAGCGTATTTGCTCTCGTAGACTTCACCATTTTGAGAGTAAGTGTGACGACTTAAGGATAGAGTTAAGTGTACCAAAAGAAAATAATACGTCAGATAAAATACTATTGTGTAGCGTATATCTTCCTCCGCTTTCGAAAGCATATGCTTGATAACTATATTGACAAAACCAACCGTATCCTAGAGTCCAACGCGAAAGCTTTAATTTTGGGAGATTTTAATTTAAGCGGCATTTCCTGGAACAATACGGATAACGTCCCACTAATGCTAGGCCATTACTTACTTGAAGGTATTTTGTAAATCCATTCGTGGCTCTTAATAACCTTGCACAGTTTTGAACGATAAGGGCAATATTTTAGACTTAGTTTTCTCTAACCTTAGCATGTTGACTGTGAAAAGAAGTGACGTTCTGCTTAGTTTCTTAGACTTCTATCATCCACCTCTAGAATTCACGTTATCTCTCGAATGAGAGACACAATTTTTATAAGCCTGAAAGCTTTTGAGAAAATAACATCTTACCCTGGGAGAATGATCTAGCCGCATGTTCTTCGGTGTATGAAATTTAACAAATTTTACACAATTTTGAAGAATTCTATTTCTAAATATGTCCCCAAAAGCAAACGTCACCGTAAGAGTCGCCGGTCACTTTATTATTTTAGACGTATTTATTGTTGAAATTGTGAGCAATAATTGGTGCCCTAATTGGTGTCATTGGTGCCGATAAGCAGACAATTGGTGCCATCACATTTGAGATGAAAAAAAAACATTTAATGGTGACCGGCAATCCTGACGTCAGGTTGGCCGGTCACCTAGCCGTAGTGACTAATGTACGTAGAATCACTGAATTTTTCATCGACCAGCCATTGGTGCCCATTTGTTGCCGTAATACTTTTGGAACTCCGCTCCTGTAGCTAACATAGAAATAATAAAAAATATCGATCAAGTTTATTAGCGCCTGACAGAATTTAACGAGCATGCTTTCACTCGAAATTGCTATGACAATATGCTCAGGCGCTACAAAGAGAAAAGTTTATTTTTTTTACTTAGAAAATTGTTGATTGAGTCGGATAAGCGTGTAATAATATATATCACATCACCCTCATACTGCAGTTAGCATAGCTTGCAGTTTGATAGCATTGTTAATGTCAGCGACACAGTTATATATCGTCTTTCAAAATTTTATTTAACCCACTCGACGAACTGGCTCATAGGACAATTAAAAAACGGTGCGCTAACTTAAGTGAAATTTGTTATCAAAATTATATAAATGAAATTGAGAAGTCCTTATCAGTTAATCCTAGGAAGTTCTGGACCTTTCTCAAAAATAAAAAAGTTAACAGCAATGCATATCCGGCTGCCATGAAGCTGGGCGACAGAGAAGAAACCTGTGGCACAGGTATTAGTAACCTTTTGCAGACTACTTTGCCTCTGTTTACCAGTCAGGCTTGCCCATCAATGCAGCACTGGATCCAGAGATTTTAGTCTCGGATATCCTACTTCGTCACGCCGTCTGTCGGAGGGAAGTTACGAGGTCTTTAGAAAGCCTGGATAAAACGAAAGAAGCTGGCCCTGATGGCATACCCTCATTGTTTGTAGTTCAACTATGTGATTCTCTATCTTTGCGACTGACAATTATTTATAACCAGTCTTTAGTGAATGGTTTCTTACCTTCAGTCTGAAAGGAGGCGAGAATTGTTCCAGTGTTTAAGTCGGGTGATCCTGCATCTGTGCAAAACTACAGGCCTACCTCGATACCCTTGGTCTTTGGGAAGGTATTTGAGTTTTTGATCTGCCCAATTTTGTCCAGTCATATAAAACACCTAATTTCTCCTCACCATTCTGGATTTTTATCTTCATGTTCAACAGCTACCAATCTTGTCCCTTTCGTTGAATTCGTTTCAGGTTCTCTTGATTCTCGTATCCAGGGATACGGGAATCAAGAGTCACCATTTATACCGACTTTAGTAAGGCTTTCGATACGGTTGACCATTCAATTCTTATTGGTGAGCTTTCTGGTATCGGCATCTCTGGCAGCCTCCTTAAATGGTTTGATTCCTATCTTGGTCAGGGAGTCTCGCACGTGGCTGTAAATGGATTCTCCTTCCATTCCTATTTGTCAACTTCTGGCGTTCTTCAAGGTTCGCACCTGGTCCCAGTCCTGTTTAATATTTTTACTAACGATGTCGTGCCTATCTTTCATCATGCAACTGGTTTTCTTTATGCTGATGACATGAAATTATCTATGCAGATTGGAGATATTAATGATTTGTTGTTATTGCAGGAGGATTTAAACCGACTTACTGTGTGGTGCAATGAGAACAGGTTGTTTTTAAATATCGACAAATGCAAGTACATAAGATTTTGAGATCAAAAACAAATGCACCATCAAACTATAATATTAACGGTCGTGCATTACTTGAGGTAGACTCCATTAGAGACTTAGGTGTGACTATGGATAGGCAACTACACTTTTACACGCACATTGACCAAATTGCAACAAAAGGCTTTCGAATGCTAGGCTTCGTGCTGCGAAACGCTAAAGAGTTCAAAAAGGCTTCAACAAAGATTCTGTTATATTTGGCATTAGTGCGTTCTGGCTTGGAGTATTGCAGTCAAGAGTAGTGGAAAATTGGGAAAGCTGGTGCACGGTTCCCTGGGAATGGATCTAGGAGTCCCTGGGCAAGGTCCTAGGCGCTGCTTTAGAGCGGTTCGCTCTCCTTAACTCGAGTTTCTCGGGTACTCATATCTGGGACTCTCTTGCCCAGGGACTCCTAGATCCATTCCCAGGGAACCGTGCACCAGCCTTCCCAATTTTCCATTTTTACTTTGGGAGATTATTTACACATATTTGGGTTTTAAATTAGTCCTGAGTAATAGAGGGCTCAGATTCATCAGTACCTAAGGAAATCTAATTTCCTACCTGCCTACACTCAAGTCATATTTCTGCGAACTACATTAACTCAAAAAATAATAGGTCTTTACCTATGAAATTGCCGTTCTGCAATACTGGCCATTTCGAATCAAAGTATTTTTTGTTTGGCTAAGAATTCTAGTTTCAAAATAATTTTATTTTAAAAACATGGAATTCTTTTTCCAAAAGTAGTAATTTGTTTATTGATTAGTGTAACATTTTCATCGCATTTCAATCTTTTTCGTCATCATGGATACGTTAAAAATTCGAGTAATTTTATGGAATACTTATGAGTACCGTCGTGGCAGCAACGCGGCACAAGCGGCACGCAACATCAACGACGTTTACGGAGCTAACACTACAAACCAACGCACCACCTGTTATTGGTTTGCTTGCTTCCGTTCTGGAAATTTCGACCTGAAAAATGAACCTCGCGGTCGTCCGAAGACTTTGGTCGACAATGACGAATTAAAGGCGATTGTGGAAGCAGATGATACACAATCTACGGCTGAATTAACAACAGCTTTCGACGTTAGCGTCAAAACAATATTGATCCATTTGTGTCAAATTGGCAAGGTAAAGAAGCTTGACAAATGGGTGCCCCACGAACTCAATGATCGCCAGCGCGGAGTACGCGTCGAGACGTGCCTTGCACTGCTCAACAGACACACAAATGAAGGAATTTTGAACCGCGTCGTTACCTACGATGAAAAATTCATGCTGTTTGATAACCGCAAGCGCTCAGCAAGTTGGTTGGATCCTGGTTCAGCACCTAAACAATGACCTAAACGAAAACTTACCCCTAGAAAAGTGTAGGTCACTGTTTGGTGGTCTAGCGCCGGTGTGATTCATCACAGCTTCTTACCCAACGGGGTGAGCATTACTGCAGATGTGTACTGTGAAGAACTAAACACAATGATGGAGAAGCTGGCACATCTCCAACCAGCATTGGTCAATCGCTCGTCTATGCTGCTCCTGCACGACAACGCGCGACCTCATACTGCACAGCAGACGGTCTCCAAGTTGCAGGAACTGGGGTTGGAAGCTCTCCGTCATTCGCCCTACTCACCAGACCTTGCGCCTACAGACTACTACTTTTTCCAGAATTTGGATAACTTTTTGGCGGGACAAAAATTCAATACCCGAAAGACAGTACAAAATGCCTTTGAAGAATTTGTTGCCTCCCGTCCAGCTGATTTCTTTAAGAAGGGCATCAGTTAACTGCCACTGCGTTGGCAAAGATGCATTGACTGCATGGGTGATTACTTCGATTAATACAAATAAAAAATACATGAAAAAAAATCGTTTAAATTTTTTCATACAAAACGGCAATTTCATAGGTAAAGACCTAATATCATTATATAAGTTTTATATAGAGGTTCAAAAACAAGTAAAATAATGTATGGGTATAGTTTCTAGGAATTAATCTTAAGAGTCCTTGAGTAATAGAGGGCCTAGATACATCAGTACCTGACGAAATCTAATTTCCTACCTGCCTACACTCAAGTTATATATCTGCGAACTCCATTACTCAAAAAATATTATTGAATTAAGCTAAGAGTCATTGAGAATAGAGTGCTCAGAAACATGACTACCTGATAACTTTAGTTTTAGAAAGAGTGAAACCTTTAGGTTACTTTTAAATGAAATATGCAAGTTTTTTTAATCATTTTATTTTTAATAAAACATTTTAAACATACATTTTTAAGGTACAAAATGTTAACATAATTCCCGTAAAAATAATATAGGGCAACCCACGTTCTCTAAGTTAAAAACACAATAATTTTCGAGTTACTTATTACTTTTGTATACAGTTAATAGTCCTACTATGGGAATGGATTTAGGAGTCCCGGCTACATTAGTACCCTATACCTCGGGTTTTTGAAAGAGCGAAACTCTAAAACTGCAGTGCCTCCTAGTAGGCGCTGCTTTCGCGCGTTTCGCTCTCCTCAACTCGAGTTCTTCGGGTACTCATATCTGTGACTCTCTTGCCCAGGGACTCTTAGATCCATTCCCAGGGAACCATGCCCCAGCCTTCCCAATGTCCCATTTTTACTTTGGGAGATTATTTTCACATATTTGGGTTTAAATTAGTCGTAAGTTATAGAGGGCCCAAATACATCAAATGACAATTTAGTATGAAACGGCGAATCCGTTCATACTGATAAATTGCAGTTGGAGTGAGTAGCTCCTCGATATTCTGAAGTTATGTGATCCTGACCATGCACTTTATCACCATTCGTTAGCGGACCACACCAGATATGACATATAGATGCATTGTGATATTCATTTTTTTGTTGTTTACTCAAAGATTTCATAACCTTATTACTTCTTATACATTATTGATAAGTAGGGCATCTTCAATTAAACTTTTTACAAAGATTTGGACACAGTCTGGACGTCTGTAACTAACAAATTTGTATAAATTATTTAGGAACTCGTATATTTCATTTATAACTAACCTAAAGAATGAGTTTTCAGATACATGAGGTGAGTGTTGGTTATGTATAAATAATCAGTATAATCATCGAAACGCCCGAAAACAGTGCCTCTGCCGTTTCAGGATTTCAATCTTTCAGAAATTAGATTTCCTCAGATACTGATGTATCTTAGCCCTCTATTACTCAGCACTAATTTATACCCAAATATGTGTAAACAATCTCCCAAAGTAAGTAGAAAATTGGGAAGGCTGGTGCATGGTTTACCGGGAATGGATCTAGGAGTCCCTGGGCAAGAGAGTCCCAGATACCTATGAGTACCCGAGAAACTCGAGTTAAGGAGAGCGAAACGCTCTAAAGCAGCGCCTCCTAGGAGGCGCTGCAGTTTCAGAGTTTCGCTTTTTCGAAAACTCGAGTTTTAGGGTACTAATGTATCTGGGACTCCTTGCCCAAGAACTCCTAGATCCATTCCCAGGGAACCGTGCACCAGCCTTCCCAATTTTCCACTACTGTCAAGTCTGGGCGCCTCACTATGAGGTTCATAATCAGTGGATAGAACGAATACAAAAGAGATTCCTTTGGCATATCTCCTACCAATGTAATATGGCAAAGCACATGCCCTCATATAAAGAACGACTCGCTTATTTTGGATTGATTGATCTTCGGAAGCGGAGATTCTTGTTGGATCAAATGTTCCTTTACAAGATTATCAATGGGATCGTGGATAGCTCTAAGCTGCTGCGGTACGTCAATATTAACGCACTTTTCAGTTGCCTCGGCGGGATCGGTATGTTCGATTCTCGCCAAAACGGTCAAAGAGTAACTTAGGTCATCACGCCACCATGATTGCAGCGGCAATGCAATGGGCTCAGTAAAACATGTGACATTGACATCTTCTCCGATATGGTGCAAAAAATTAAACGCCAAGTATTTGTTCGGTGACTTTTTGATCAAGTCTACGATTTTTGGTTTTATAAGTTTATTACCTTGCAAAATTGTACTAACTATTTTATTTGTAATTTACCTAGTGAGAAGTACCTACTGTGTTCAGTTTTATTAACAAATAAATTGTAAGTTCACTATGCATGCCGTGGCAGCCTGTAAGGTGACACTTACCCAATGTATTACTATCCTCTATCTATGGTGACACTTAACTAGCTTTAAGTTTGAAATGTAATATCTCAATAGTATGTATCAGTGTTTATCTTGTTGGTTGTCCTGTCTAAATAAATTAATAAAATAAAATACAGAAGTTTTGGAGTCTTTAGCTTATTTAGGAGTATCTGAGTGATATCTGTGTAGCGACATCTATCTCGCCACAGACGAACTAAACATTATTAAGCGATATTAAAGTTATCCGAGCGATTGGAAATATATACAAGAACCCGACAACAACCGTCGGGCAGTAGCCCACCAGACACAACACCCGTCTGGTCAGAGGATCCTCCCTTTTCAATGGTGGATGAGGAACTTAACACCCTGTTCCTCACTCCCCAAACTGGTGACCCCGAGCATGAACGTCAGCACAGAGCCTTCTCAGCGACCGTGGCAAAGCACACTGCACTTAGGCCGGTCAGCAAGCAGAGACGCACTTCTCTCCTGGTCGACGCAGCAGCCAGCCACTAAGCAGCACTGCACCACTCCGACTCACTGGAGCATTCGCAGCATCACCCCGACTCACTGGGGCATCACCGCAGACAGTTCCAACTCACCGTGAACTATAGTAAAAAGTAAAGTAAAAAATATATTTATTCATATAGACTTATAAAAAGTACATAAGACATGTCATGTACAAAAAAAAAATTGTAGCAAAAATATACTGTATAAAAATAAACTTACATAAAATAATAATAAGATAGTTCATATCATAATTAAATATAATGTGACTCTACCACCGGTTCGGAGGTTGTTTCCGATCGAGAAGACTCCGGCAAGAAACTCGATGGTTACTCTTTTCAATCTTGTTTTTATACACAAAAATTGAATTGACAGAGTAAAGTCATAACAAAAAAGTGTGCAGAGGAGCAGATTATACCTAAGATGACCACAAATTCTTATCATTTAAGAAATCCTCAACACTATAATAACCCCGCTTCATTAACTTAGCTTTAATTTGTGACTTAAACTTGTGAAGAGGCAGTTCAACAAGAGTTTGCGGAATCTTATTAAAATATTTTACACATTGACCAACAAATGATTTCCCTACCTTATGCAGTCTTAGACTGGGAGTTACGAGCTTATTTTTATTTCTGGTATTGAGTTTATGAACATCACTGTTTTTCTTGAAGAGATGCAAGTTTTTACGGACATATACTACATTATCATAAATAAATTGAGAGTACACAGTTAAAATATCTATCTCTTTGAATACTTCACGAAGCGAGTCGCGTGGTCTAAGGTTGTAAATGGAGCGGATGACTCTTTTTTGAAGAACAAAGATGGTGTTGAGATCCGCTGCCGAGCCCCACAACTGTAGACCATACGACATAACACTGTGAAAATAACTGAAGTACACTAATCTTGCTGTTGCGATATCAATCAGGAGCCTTATTTTTCTAACAGCATAAGCTGCCGAACTAAGTCTTCCTGCCAGAGCAGAAATATGCGGACCCCACTGTAACTTAGAATCGAGAGTAATTCCTAAAAATACTGTGGAATTCGCAATCTCTAATGGCTCGTTATTCATGTTTATAATGGTATCGACCTGTCTTACATTGGGCATAGAAAATTTGATACATTTGGTCTTCTTAGCATTAAGCAGTAAATTGTTACTCGTGAACCAATGCAGTACCATAGAGAGAGTATTATTTACGTCATCAAGTGCTTTGTGACTTCTATCTACGTTAAAAATCAGAGAAGTGTCATCAGCAAATAATACAATCCCACATAGGTCTTTGACAAAATAAGGCAGGTCATTTATATAGATCAAAAACAGCAGAGGACCTAATATTGATCCCTGGGGCACGCCCAGACGTATGGTGGCACCGGAAGAATTCGTACCATTGATACTCACTTTTTGTATTCTATCAGTGAGGTAAGATTCTATAAGGCTAAGTGAAATATTTGAAACACCGTAATGCCTCAGCTTAATCAGTAGGATTTCATGATCTACGCAGTCAAATGCTTTTGATAAATCACAAAAAACTCCTATTGCATCTTGCTTGCCTTCCCACGCATCAAATATGTGTTTGATGAGCGCAACACCTGCATCGGTTGTATTCCTATTTTTAGTGAATCCAAATTGATTACTATGTAATAATTTATTCAAAGCAAAGTGAGAATGTAATTGATTCAATATAATTTTTTCAAAAATTTTACTTATAGCTGGTAGAATAGAAATAGGTCTATCATTGGATGGGTCACTTTTCTCACCTGACTTATAAAGGGGTATGACTTTACTAAATTTCGTTAAATTAGGGAACTGACCCTTGTCTACACAGTTATTAAAAAGTAACGCTAAACTAGGGGAGATGGTATTTATGACTGATTTGAGTATATCAACAGAAATACGCCATAAATCCTCCGTTTTTTTTATGTTAAGTTCTTTAAACGATTTGAGCATCTATGCGGCATCTGGCTCCAACTCACTGGAACATTCCACTATTAACCTCCGGTCTCGGAGGGGAGTGATGTAGCGACATCTATCTCGCCACAACCGAACTAAACATTGACGTATCCTACATCGCGTTATTAAAGTTACCCGAGCGATTGGAAATATATACAAGAACCCGACAACAACCGTCGGGCAGTAGCCCACCAGACACAACACCCGTCTGGTCGGAGGATCCTCCCTTTTCAATGGTTTCACCAGTTTGGGGAGTGTGAGGAACATCTGCTTAACATCAGTCAGCATAGTCGAGAATTGGCAGAAGTAGGGCCTGTAAAAGAGCTATTTTGGTGGGTATATCTAGAAAATTGCGTAGTATGCTAATTTTGCACAAAATTGCACTATGAAATAGCAGTTTTAAATGCGATTCAGAAAGTATTCCCAGATGTCAAAGTGGCAGGATGCTATTTCCATTTCAAAAATGTATGCACGCTTAATATTTTATAATCAATTATGAATTAAAAGGATTACTAACACGCTGTTTGTCACATAAGCTATTCGTACGCAGTTCGTCTTTAGTTTTCTGATGTACCACTCTGTCGAATTCGCGTTTGGTCCTCTAAGTCTAAGAGATTGGTCATCATCGCAATTCGTCTTACACACATTTTTGCCATGATTGTGCTATAGCGACCAATAAAATTTATCAATGTTCTTTTTACTATTTTTAACATCAAATAGCATGTTGTGTGATACAAGCCGTCATTTACGGCCTGCTACCGAATAAATCGGAAGAAACTTGTCGACGGTTCTTCCAGTTGATAAATAGTTATTTTGATATTCATAGTGCGTAGTGGTATAGTGGTTCAGCACCCGAACGCAGATCGTGGATCGTGTGGTCCAGAGTTCAAATCTGGCCAGAACCAAAATCTTTGTTTTTAGAAATAATTGTTTTTTTTAGCAAAACATTTTACAATAAATGCTCAAAATTCCTGCCTCTGACCATAATAATAATCTGCACCGTCTAATAAAATTCCTACGTAACCTACGGAATGCACCTCTGTTATTAGTAACTTGTACCCTAGCAAATTCGAGCTTTTGCGTAGTTCTTGTTCGCTATTGTTCTCTCCTTGGTAAACTATTTCTTTAAAATAGCCCCAAAGAAAAAAATCTAATGGATTTAAATCGGGCGACCGGGCTGGCCACGCAATATGTCCGCCTCGACCAATCCACCGGTTGGGGAAGCGCTCGTTCAAATGATCTCTAACTGCTCGAGCGTAGTGAGGCGGGGCGCCATCATGTTGCAGCCACATTTCTGCTTTTCTTTCTTCTGGAACTTCAGCTTCGATCATCTTCAGAATCGATCATTTCTTATGATATGGGGTTTCACTCTGGAGTAAAAATGTAGATTGTGGATATTGAATACTCCCATTCTTCTAAAAGTTGACTCATCCGTCCATAAAACCTTGTTGAAGAACTGCGGATCCTCTCTGTGGTATCTTAGCATCTCTTTGCAAAACCGCACTCTAGGTTCATAGTCACCGGGCAGCAAAGCTTGCACCCTTTGCACGTGGTAGGCGTGATATTTGTTTCTGTTAATGACACGTTGCACCATCGATTTTGGAATCCCGAGATTACGGGCGTTGACTTATACGAGGGTCCAATCTTAATTCTCTCAGCACTTCATCTTCATTTTCAAATTGCACCACTGGTTTGCCTGCTCTCGGAGCATACTGACCGGGTAAGACTCCCTCCATGTACGAATTATGTATGCGCATAAAGACCCTGTAGTCCGGAAAACGATCACGGTTAGGGTAGCGTTGACGATATTCCCTGGCAGCAGCCCGGACAGTACCATCGCAAAAGCCATTAATGCATTTCTGCATACTCCCTTTGGGTGTATTCTCTCCTCGCAGCAGCCATCTGTTCACTTTTGTAGCCAATCCGTCCGATTCACACAGCTCTGGTCACAGGTAGGCAATCTATCACAAGTCCGAAAAAATGACGATTTTTTGCTAAAGAAAAAACTCCGTCCCATGTCGTGGTCGGGCCAGGAGTTACAACACGCTAAATTTACTACTCGTAATCTATTTAATAAATATTTTGCAAACTGGCCATTTCATTTGACAAATTGAAAAATGTAAGAACCCCTTATAATTTTCTATTTAATTCAGCTTAAGTAAAAAACAGAACAAAACATGTTGTATCATACTATCCACACGTCAACGCAAACAGTGTGTTGAATTGAATGGCACTAATGATTAAAATTCTTTTACCTGTGCCACCAACGCATTTGGTGTGTTTACCATTTTTAGATAGGTTTTTAATATTAAAAAACACATGAAATTAAGTATTTTCTATTGTAATCGATAAAAATATTAAGTGGCACCCAGGTGATGTGTTTAAAATTTATAGCTTATCTTTAAACTCATTATAAAATATCCAATAATATAGCCACAAAAAATCTACTATCAGTACAAGTGCACAGCAAAATTATACAAGGAATAAAATAATGCTGTTGCAGACCACACAGTTTACAGCCTTTTCACACCAGCGATTCTTCAGTGCAATATCTTCTCAATTTTTCTAAATAAAAGATATTGCAGTGCTAACTGCGCTGCAATATTATCGCCCTGCTTAGAAATCGCGTGTAGTGTCAACAGGATCTTATGTAACTTCTTGTTCAATATAATGCACTTTGGTCTGATGTGTTCAACTCTGGGGCATCATTGAGATCATCCAGGCTGTCAGGCTCTAATTCATTATTATTCCTAGCAGGTGAATATGTCGTCTGTAACTCCTCTTCTTCGTCCTCATCATGACTTTCTTCTGTTTCTTCAGATTCGTCATTTCCTGAAAAAAAACATTAAATGTTACTCCAAATTAAAATAAACCTGACTAAAGTGTGTTTATTTATTGGATAGCCAACTCAAAAAGGGAGGTGTATTGTATTAGCTATCTGGCATGCCTGGTAGAAAATGTGCTAGAGTGTAATGTACAAAACAACCTTCTTCTTCATCTGTGTCTGCCTCTTCTTCCATTGGCTCAGGATCCGTTTTACCAAGTGGCGCCCGTTTCATGTATTGTTGTCCTATTGAACTCAACTGGAAGATACCAAAAATCAATTATAGTGAAACATACATATTTTTAATTCAATAAATAGGTAGTAACATTAATTGACAATGCATAAGTACCCAATGTTGATTTGCTTGCTCTAAAGCCGTTAGTTCAGCTTCTTCATCACAGGGACTGTCCGCATTAAACCATTTAGAATCCACTAATCGCGGAGTCAGTACCGGGAAGGGAATGTTCATTTTCGATCTAGAACTTTTAGTTACAAAAATTGTACAGTTAAATCATAACAAGCAAAAATAATACTGAAAATTACAAGAAAACTTCAAAACTTCAAATTTTATTATGTCAAATTGACACTTTTTCTTTTAAATAATGATTTTATCAACTACGGACAGTTTGGACACTTTGGTTAGGGGCTGCCAGCTAGGTTAGTGCATTCGCCATTCGACCACATTTTCACCACTTTTCACCCTAGAAAGAGCCGGCACCCCAAGAGCTTCGTTTACAGGCCCCCACCATAAGGGTGCGCTTCCACCAGAGATGTGAGAGAAGCGTTGCTAGGAATGTGTTTATTAAAATAGAATCGCGAAGCTAGCTAAATTCAAGCGATTCTATGGGTTCTTTACAAACATCCCTCGCACGAGTTGCACGCAACGCATACTCGCACATCATTGGTGCTTGGCGCGGCGGGTGGGATCACCGTTTTTTTCTTGCACCGCGCATGAAATCTGACACCACTCCGGACCACTCGCCGCTTGAGATGTGAACACGATTTATGAGTCACACGGCTATAAGCTAAACAAATGACTGTTTCCAACTGAGGAATAGATGCTCTATTTGATTTTAAATACAATATGCATAACATACTCAGTAATATTTTACAAAAAATATCAAACTTCATTAGTGCGAAAAATTCCCGTTTTATTGAACGAAAAACGTATTGTAGAATACAGCACGATGACATATGTTTTTTTTATATTTTAATTCATCATAATATTAGATTTCCTTTTTATTAAAATAATTTTAAACATGTTTGACTTGTAAAAAAACCATTAAAAAAAATCGAAGTTTGCAAATAAATTTCGCGATGTCAGCGGAAATAAATGAATAAATTAAAATAAATGTCATAAAATAAATGTTCGAAAATAGAACGAAAATATGTTCAGCTATAGAAAGATAAGTTTCCTATCTTTAATATTTTCTAAGAAACATCGTATTAATTATCAGGAATCACCAAGTAAATAAATAGAATAAAAAAAGTCACATTATCAGCAAAATAAATAATGATTCACCAATTGGATATGGGAACAAAAATCAAACATGTCCTAAATCGAAAACCATTTCGAGGTATTTGTATTTTATACCTCATTTAAATATTTACCGTTTTTAAAGCAAAGGATCTAGGATATTTTTAATTAAATACGTTGGCAAACTGAGGTCAAATGAATGTCCCCAGTTCGCCAAAGTCCGCAAAGAGTAACGTTAAGGTTGTTGAACTCTTGACGGTGATCAAATTGACATCTCACTATTGGGTCTTATAAACGTTCTTTCACGTGATTGGTTGATAATCCATCCATCAACTAATCAAATGACGCGATCTGTATCATACGTGAGACGCTAGGTGATCTACTGCATGGTATTAATGATGTTTCCAGATAGCAGATTTTAAATTCCCCCAGGTGAAAAATATATTACCACAAAGTTATTTTTAATAATACGTACATCAATTTCCCATTGCCCAGACGGGTAGGTAGGACTTAAAATAGCCATTTGCTATAATCCCAACCCTTTCAGGTAAGGCTTGGTTTCAGAACTTGGCAAAATAAATTGTATCTGAAGTCTACTTCTCACATTCTCGTGAGATTCTACTTGATGAACGGCGAGCTCTGTTTCAGTCGTAAGTGCAGTAAATCAGTTATTTTCTCCTCATAATTCATTTACCACGAATCGGGGAAGAAACCGGCCGTGTGGTGCCGGCATAGTAGAATAGCACCACCCCATTTCTTCCCGTGGGTATCGTAGAAGGCGATCAAGGGATCAACCGGGAGGTGGGCAGCAGCGCCTCTCGTGACGACAACATAGTCCATAATAGGAACACTGCAGTCACCAACCCGCCTGCCAAGCGTGGTGACTACAGGCAAAACCCACCATGGATAGTCCCCAAAGTACACGGCCCCCAGTTCCAGCCCTGCTATTCCAGGTCACGGCAGCGGCCTCGGTCACGGTAGGGTAGGGGGTGCTAGGAATCCCCGGGCTACGGACGGCTGCCAATAATTGACCCTTGCAACGTACAATGGACGCAGTCTGCGGCTGGACGAGAGCCTTCAAATCCTTGAAGGGGAATTATAGAAGAGACGGTGCCATGTTCTCGGGTTATCGGAAGTTCGTAGAGAGGGGGAGGACACGGTAACCCTTGAATCAGGCCATCTATTCTACTTCAGGGAAGGGAGCCGACAATCCCAGGGTGGCGTTGGATTCCTCGTCAACAAGGCCCTTCGTGACAACGTGATGGAGATCTGCAGCGTCTCGACCCGGGCGTACCTTGTACTGACTGAGAGATACTCTCTCAAGGTCGTACAGGTATATGCGCCGACGTCGAGTAGCTCAGACGAAGAAGGTGGAGGCCGTTTACGACGATGTGTCGAAGGCCATACATCACACCACCAAGACCCATTACACCGTTGTCATGGGGGACTTCAACGCCAAAGTTGGAAAAGAGTGCGGTGAATCTTGTTTGGGACCGCATAGCTATGGGCGCAGAAACCAAATGCTGGTTAACTTCCTCAGTATGCAGGGGTTGTTCTGTATGCACACCTTTTACCAGAAAAAACCCCAAAGGAAGTGGACCTGAAAGAGCCCTTACGGTAGTACGAGGAACGAGATTGACTTCATCATAACCGACAAGAAGCATATATTTAGGGATGTCTCAGTGAGCAACTGGTTGAAAACCGGTCGTGATCACCGGCTTGTTAGAGGTACCCTAAATATTATATTCAAGCTCGAACGCATTCGCATGGGGAGGTCTGTTCTTCGTCCAACTGTGCCCCAGGCTTGACATGATGCGTTCCAACTGGAATTGCAGAACAGATTTGCCGCACTGGAGACCCCGGCAAACGTTGGCGAGGACCTGGATAGCATAATCAGGGTTGTACGCGAAGTGGGAATGAGGCATTTTCGGAAAAGGCGAACAGATAAGAAGTCCAAACTTTCAAGCGAAACCCTGGATCTGATGCGTTTTAGACGTGAGACACCAGAGGAAGCTTTGTCAGATCCCTCCACAAAAAGATTAGTAGCTTGGTAAGACGCGACCTTCGCAGCTGGAACACCCGCCTCATACAGAAGGCAATTGAGCGAAATCGAGGGTCGAAAGTCTTTACCAAGACACTGGGAAGGAGTCATCTGACAAAGTTAACTACTCGTACCTCGAATGGTGAAACCGTCACATCAGCCCCGGGGATACTCGCTGAAATTGAGGACTTCTACGGACATCTGTTTGCCTCGCATGCACCGAAGCCTCCACCTGACGCGAGCAACCCTAGAGCCCCACTTGGCCGTCACTTTACGGAAGATCTCCCAGACATAGATCTCGATGAAGTCGAGGTGGCTCTCAGGCAGCTTAGTAATGGGAAGGCTCCCGGTGAGGACGGAGTGACCTCTGAGCTACTCAAAGTGGGAGGAAAACCTGTTGTTGAGGAGCTGAAGAGGCTATTCAACTCTGTTATTACCAATGGGACTACCCCGAAGGCGTGGAGCAGAGGTGTAGTGGCATTTTTTTTCAAGAAAGGTGATAACTGTTCTCGAGAGTCGTCACGAATCGGCCACCGGAACAGGCTGGGTTTCGTAATGGCTAAAGCACGGTGGACCACATCCATTCTGTTCGGCAGGTTGTACAGAAGTCTGAAGATTATAACCAACCGCTGTGTCTGGCTTTTGTGGACTACGAGAAGGCCTTTGACTCCATTGAAACCTGGGCTGTTCTGGAATCTTTGCAGCGATGCCAAGTCGACTAGCGATATGTGGAGGTACAGAGAAATCTTTACCAAGCGGCGACAATGTCCGTCCAAGTGCAGAACCACCAGACAAGACCCATTCAATTGCTCAGAGGTGTAAGACAGGGTGACGTTATATCCCCGAAACCTTTCACCAACGCACTGGAGGATGTCTTCAAGACACTGCAATAGGATGGACTCGGCCTTAACATCAATGGTGAATTTCTCACACACCTTCGCTTTGCTGACGACATAGTGATAATGGTAGAATCGCTGCAAGACCTGCAGAAAATGCTGTCCAATCTTAATGCTGCCTCGAGACGCGTTGGGCTTGGGATGAATTTGGACAAGACCAAGGTCATGTTCAACGAACACATCGTTACTGAACCCGCTTCCATCGAAGGTGTAGCCCTTGAAGTTGTCCAGGAGTACATATACCTGGATCAAAAATTACAGCTGGGTAGAGACAACTTTGAAGGTGAAATCACCAGAAAAGTTCAGCTTGGATGGGCAGCATTTGGGAAGTTGCGTCACATCTTCGAGTCACGTTTGCCACAATGCCTGAAGACCAAGGTGTTTGGTCAGTGCGTCCTACCGGTCATGACATACGGAGCCGAGACGTGGAACCTGACAGTGAAACTAGCCCACCGATTACACGTCACTCAGAGAGCTATGGAAAGGTGCATGCTAGGAATCTCGTTAAGGGACAGGGTCCGGAACGAGATAATCCGGCTAAGAACCAGAGTGACTGACGTAGTCCAGAAGTGGCAGTGGGCTGGTCACATCTGTCGCAGAACCGATGGTCGGTGGAGTAGACGGGTTCTCGAGTGGAGACCACGACTTGGCAAGCGTAGTGTTGGACGTCCACCGGCACGTTGGACCGACGACCTAAAGAAAGTGGCTGGTAGTGACTGGACAGCAAAACCGGCTTATGTCCAGCAGTGGACTGCTATAGGCTGAAAAAAAGAAGAAGAAGAATTAGGGGAAAAACACATGTGGGAACACTAAGTGAATTTGTGACGTCATGAGTTCGCAATGTTTAAAAATTAACTACCGGCTAGATCAACGAAATATTCAAATTAGTTTCTTAAAATAGTAAAAGGTATTTCAAAAAAATAAAAAATAAAAAATTGTTCCCATACCCAATTTGTCCAGGAAGTTTCAGGAAGCACTTGAGTGGTTAAGGGTGCGTACGAATAGAATCGATAGAATCGCGAAGCTAGGTGAATGAAACAATTCTATTGGTTCATAACACACACCTTCCTCGCACATCTCTGGTGGAAAGTTGGAAACACACGAAAGTGGTGGGTCCGTGCATCCGTGCTACACGGTTGCCAACAAGAACATCAATCAGGGTTGGCAATGTTCTAAACAATTGTTTAAAACAAGTGTTTAAATCATTGTTTTAAACACTGAAAAAAAAAAAACCTCTTTATAACATGTCTTAAAACATTTTGTTTTAAACACGTTTAAAACAATCATACAAAAACCTATACCTACTTACACTTATTCGTTTATTTCATAATTTTTTTTGCAAATTATCAATCCGTCTTCCGCCGGAATAGAAAGACCATTTTCGACTTTTGGATTAGTGCACTTAAAAATTCGCAACCGACTTGGCATAGAAAAGGCAGCAAAATTGGTCACGATCATGAGAGAGCTCAATCCGAAAGAACAATCAACTGTGGACGACATAAATGAAGCTGACGAAGA
Organism: Udea olivalis; assembly: GCA_947369235.1. Lineage (NCBI taxonomy): Eukaryota > Metazoa > Arthropoda > Insecta > Lepidoptera > Crambidae > Udea > Udea olivalis. The sequence goes on from OX376342.1 coordinate 7,949,086, forward strand.
ATAAATAAAGTAGAGTTGAGAAGGATAAGGAAGGTGAAATGAAATATTGATTTTACTAAAGTCATTAAAAATTAGTAATTTATAAATACTTCTGATTTATGAAATAACATAATTATTGGTGTTTCACTATAAAAATCCCTTTTATTGTTTTCTTTTGTAAGTAGGTATGTGCTTAGTAATGTTATATGTTTCAAACATGATTAAAACATGTCAATTAAAACAGCCTCGAGAAAAGATTAAAACATGTTTTTTTTTCATAGAAAAAAAACACGATGTTTTGTTCTTTTTATTAAATCGTGTTTTTTTCCCAACCCTGCCATCAATAGAGGTGACGGTCAGGCCGGCCGTCGTCGATCCATTGATTAATGGTTACCAACGGGTAGTCCACACGGTCGTCCCGTTCAAGGGATATATTATTCGATGATCTTTATTCTCCAATTTGCAACTTGAATCGATTGCTCACATTTTGACATCTTGTCACTTACGTGCACTTTGTGTGTACTTTGCGTTGGTCGTGGCTCTGCACCTTAGAGCACTGCACCGTACCAGACTAGCACAGATTCGTCTGTGTAGTGGGCGCTCTGCACCCTCGTCGCGGGTCAGTAAATCCGGCGGCTGCCTTTTTCAAGGCAGCGGGGTTTGCGAACCTTCTATTTCTAGGTTCGCGGAGGGGGAGGTTCCACCGCGCGTCAGTCGTGGCTCTGCACCGTTTGCACAGATTCACCTGTGTAATGGGCGCTCTGCACCCTCGTCGCGGATTTGGAACCATGACCTGTGGCCACTTTGGTGGCGTTGGATGGCGAGAAGTGTCTCGCGGAGAGGGTCTGCTTCGGCGGACTGTTATATCACCGGCAGGGGTGGTGCACCGCCGCACACCTCCTTAGCAGATCGGCCTGCTACTTGCACATAAATAAACATGACTCTGCCTGTCGGGGAGGCGTATTGGGTATTCTACGCCTCCCTTTAATGAGGGGCTATCCCGCGTTCTCCCACTTAATGCGAAATGAGGGTACCGACCTACCCCCAGGGAAGATTTTTACTCGGTGTGCCTGCGAAGTAGTACGGCCGAGACTCGCACGGCTGCTCCTCCGGACAACGTGTAGTCTCTAAAAGATTTTGTATACACTCGATAGTAAAATAAAAAAGCTATAGATTAGTATAATCAATTTCAAAATCGGCCTAGGAATTTTTAAGGTTATCCGTTACAAACAAACAAAAAATCAAAAATTCCCTCTTTTTAATACCTTTTAGTGTAGATTACATACCTATGTCACAAAAGAAACAAAAATGTTCATGATATTATGAATGTTGATCCTAGGTGAGGATAGAACCTACGATCTTTGGCGCTATAAGACCTCTACTCATTGTGCCATTTTTCTTGTTTTTATTTTTTCTTGTTTTTATTGATTTGATCTTTATAAAATATTACACAATGTGAAAACCAGTGAACACACAATCAAACCACAGGAGGTGCAAAAGAATTAACTCCAGTATCAAAATCAATAACAAAATATACTTATATGAGTACAGGCTGCCCGAAATTATATTAAGCGGGTATCGGGGTCTTACCCGACGACAGGTCATACCAGTTTTATAATCATTGAGGAAAAAGTCTGTTTCTAAGGTAAATATAATAAAATGTTAAAAGTCCCCTCTAGACCTCAACGTGTAATTTTTTTCATAGTATGATACCAAATCAATTACATTGTTTATTGTGACTATTTGTTATTTTTTAAACAAACGTGAAAAACCGGAATAAGCCTTATTCTGAGATGATTTATGTTTGGAATTCAAAACAAAAAAAACATCAATTCTACCAGCAGCGTTTCCGTCTTATCGCAGATGAAAATAAAAAGTAACGAGTTTTGTTCATTGTTCAATCTATACGGATTTGTTAGTCATCATAAGTGAAGTTTTAATTCATCCGTGTTATAGACCTTTCCCCTTCGTTTAGTTTTCGTAGTCTCATCATGCTATCAAACTGTTATTTTTACAAATTATTTGTTGTGGTAGCAGTTGCGTTGGTAAGTACCTAAAATATAGTCAATGGGACTTTTCTCCAGTTTAGGATTCAATTATTGGCAATTTTACAGGTACGGGTTATAAATTCTATGTCCATGATTAACGATCATTCGTATTTCATGGACAGCAGTAATGCTAACAACAACGTGGCCGACTTAATTGTTTCCAAAGGGTATATACCTAATGAAAAATATTTACCAAAGAATCCTTTAGTAAAAAGTACTGGTAAGTGAAATGACTTTGTACTAAGTAGGTATAAATAATTAATTAGCTAAAGCAATCAAAATCTTGATGAAATATCCCGTCACACCTTACAGATAACGAAGTGACTTATCTCCTCTCAAAATTATCAGATGAAGAGCTTGTTAAACTATTAAATGAACAACCTAGAAAGGATGAGTACGATTTAAATGATATCGTGAAGTTGACGTTTGACTCAAAATTTTCTCAAGATAAAAAGCTAAGGCCGGACGCTGGAGAATACAACCCTCACAATATTTATACTGATTATGAGAACCAGAATAGCTTGAACAAAAAGAGATTTCGCACGGTATCGGAAAATGACAAATCACAAGTAGCAGTTTTTAGGCTAGAAAATAAACACGTTGATCCATTTAGTGTAAAAACTGACGCAGATCCCAATTACTTGGCCGTTCAAAAGCTAAGCAACATGTTATATAGCCGACCTTTACAAATGGATCGAGGTGAAAATGAAGAAGATGAACAGAAAAAAGAATTACTGTTTGATGTACTTGTTTCGCAACTTAAAACACTATGCTGTAATAACAGAAAAGGTTCCAAGAAAAGTGACCTGAAAAAGAACCAGCCTTTTAATGAAATTCAGCCCAATCATTTGGTGCAGAATTCTCAAAACCGTAAAATAGTTACACATGAACACATGTTTTTAATAATCAATGATGAGATAAAAAACAATGGGAGTGACGAATTGATATCGGTAGACCCAGATAGTCTTGAAAGGAACAGCAGCGTTCTACTGCTGGGACCGATTACGACGCCTTTGTCTGAAAGTCAACTGAAATTAGTTGTATGTATTATTATTTTGCTACTCATTTTCAATAAAACTTGAGTTAATATCTGAATTGTCAGTAATGTATGTGTCTGTTTTTTTTCAGATGTATCGCATATCTAATGAATTGTCGAAACCAGAATATGTACCCCTTCTGCAGCAACTTTCGGTTGGAACTCTGAATGGGAATAATATTAAACTAATGAAAAGCTTAATTACTGGTCCAGAAACGCGAAGGTACATTAAACCACATAGATGCAATCACCAATCTAAACTCGCCAAAGTATACGGAGGTCCTAAGTGGTTAATTTGCACTGGATACCTAAATTTAAATACTCCTAGTTTGTACGACAAATAATAACGATTGGACAATAAAAATGTTATTAGCAAACAAAGACTTAAAAAAACAATAGAACCTCACTCTGACATACTCGTTGTGAAAGGAGAGAAGTGAGTAATTGTCTTCGTGGGTACCTACGCTCCGAGCGCGGTTTGTGTGTAAGCGCGCCCGTACATACCTACGCGCGTCGCATGTACAGACCAGAGCGTTTTATACGCGCGTATGAGCTCGTATTTGGAAGCGAATGTAGGCGCGCCAGGCGTGCCTTTCGTCACACGCGTAACTCGTACGAGCGTTGCCGCGCTTATAAGCTTGTAAAGTGCTTAAAGATACTGACTCACAACTACAGGTTCTAACGACCACCGGAATGGGTGTTCTTAATATCGTGTGTAATCACGCACGCGGGCTTGATCGAAAAACCGCGATTTATGAAAATAAATCAGAAAAGTTTATGGAAAACCTACTTTACATTTAATCAAAACACGTTTGTTATTTATCTATTTAATAAACGTATTTTGATTACTTTTATATAATCATCGACAGCCTTTAGAAGTCCACTGTTTGACTTAGGCCTCCCCCATAGAACGCCACAGCGAGTGGCTTTGGGCTAATTGCATCCTGCGGCTTTCTGCAACTTTCACCAAGTCATCGGTCCACCGGGTGTGTGGCCTTGGCCTTATACCTACGCTGCGTCTTCCAATTCGTCGTCGCCATTCAAGACTAACTCCCCAGCGGTTAAGTCCTGCGGGCAATGTATCCCACCCATTGCCACTTCAGCTTGGTTACTTTTATATACCGGGTGATTATCAAAAGACTTACAAAAACGATAATGCTATACTTAACTATACAAAGTAAAAATTTGATTCTTTCAATTAAATTTAATTTTAAGGTTTTGATACAAAAAATAGTGAATTTGAATGCTATCTTTTAAGCTCTGTTTCAGCCCTAAGTGCAGTAAATCAGTAATTTTCTCCCTATAATTTATTTACCACAAATCGGGGAAAAGACATGTGGGAACAATAAGCGAATGTATGTCGTCATGAGTTCGCAATGTTTAAAAATTAATAAAAATTAACTACCAGCAAGATCAACGAAATATTCAAATTAGTTAGTTAAAATAGTAAAAGGTATTTAATTATTTTTTTTAAAAACCCATACCCAAATTATGGAATGGTCTAGGAACTTCTTACAGGAAAAAAGGATAGGATAAGATTAATATACTTTGTACAACTAAGAAGATAACAATAACAAATGCACTTGAACTCTAAAAACTTAGTCTAGCACAATTTAGGCGACTTTGTCGCTAGGAAGCGATCTCTTTCACACAACCCTCGTTTTAGGAAATTACAAAATAAAAGAAGAGAAATGGGTAAGGTAATTTTAGGTACCTATTAAAGGTAGGAAACGTATCTGTCTTTAGCTGAACCTATTTATTTTATTTATTTATTAATTTCCACTGACATCGAAAAATGTATTTCCAAAATTCGAATTTTTTTCATGGTTTTGCCCAACACCGTCGACTTGTGATGGACCTGCGAGTGAAGCCTCGAGGCAAATGCCGGGAGCGCTGCCCGCCCCGAACCAGGTGGTGGTTGCTTGAAGGAGCCGCATCCCATGACTTTGCTGCCGCTGTCGGTGACCTGTGCATCGCAGTGGATAGTGAGTCCGGGCAACAGCTCTGGGATAGGTGTCAGGCAGCTATCACCAAGGCGGCAATGGTGGCGTTTGGCGTTTGGTCCACCCCGAGACACCTACGTCCACGTAGGCTTGTCCACGTAGGTGGTGGAACAATGCAGTCCAGAAGGAGATCAGGGTATAGAAAGCCCTCTTCAAAGCGTGACAAGCGTCCAAATCACCGAAAGATCGCGCCGCGTACAGGAGTAAACCCCCGTCATTAAGATCAGATTCCACCGAACACCAAATAACAATGCATCATTTAGATACGCCGTGTAACTCCAAGGAAAAACGACGTATTCACCAGCCTATTTAAAGCGGAGCATCATCATGCTCCGGGACATTTCTACAACAACCGTCTTAGAGTAAATACCTTTACATTTTACCTTTGACCATGACTGACGTTATTAGTTTAATAAAAGTATTTAATATTTTGTAGTTGAAATAAATCTTTTTTAAATATAACTTTTTACGATATTTTGACTGGCGCCCAACGTGGGGCCCAGATAAGTTACTTAACCTTCAAAGCGGCGAGAGAACCTCCAGGCAGAAGAAATAAGTGACGTGACTTTCAAGTCTTAAAACTGGGCAACTCGACAATAAATAAGTCAAGTGGTCAGATTATGATTAGAGTGTTCATCGGGTTGGAGCTACTGTGAGTACCTTTGGAAAGCATCTTCCTTCTCCAAGATTCCTCGCCTAAGACCCCCGAAACTTGTATTTAGACCTAAGATAGATAGTGTTGTGGGGATGTCCAACCCTACGAACAATTCGGAGGGTAGTCAGCACTACGTGCCATCAGCACCTAGTGGTAGTCAGAGGCCCTTGCCTATAACAATAGACCCAATGAAGTTGATGGGTTTTGTACCTTCTTATGATGGAGACTCATTCACTGTTTTTAACTTTATTAATAGCGCGAAGCAATGGCTCGCCATTGCCGGGGAAACATCCCAAAACATTATGTTACTATTAGGGAAACTAACAGGCCGAGCAGCGCTCGCAATATCAATGGTTGACCATGGTTTTATATGGCAGAAAATTGAAGTCACCCTTAAGAAAGAGTGTGGCGATAATAGAGATTTAAACACCCTATTGATAGAATTATCAAATCTAAAAAAGAAAACTAGTTATAAAGATCTTCAGATCTATCAAATATCAATTTGAGATCGTACAAAAATTATTTTTTATTCAGAGTAAGTTAGCAGATAAGTATAATAAAAAATCAATAATTAAAGAGGTCATGGAGCCCTATATTAATACAGCGCAAAATACGCTCAGGAACAATTTACCGTTCCATGACCAGATTTTCGTTAGTTGCTGTTACAACTAGAGGCAGCAGGCCGTTTTGACAACATTAGACAAAAAAAATCCAATATTCTACCACCGCCTAAAGTAGTCAATCAATACACCAACTTCATTCCGTCAAAAGTACAACAAAGGGACTCATTTTATCCAAACCAACATGTTCCGTCACAACAATACGCAATTAGAAACAATGCCCCATTCCAAGCAAGACATCCATGGATACCAAACACTAATAACCCGTTCACAAAACGGAACAACACGGAATCTTTCATAACAATAACCAATTAAAATTGAAACCCATACAACAACATACAGCATTCTCTAAGCCGAATATGCCGATCGAAGACGTTTCGATGAGAACTGCTCCACAGTTACGGCCTGGGCAGATTAATTTAGGAAAAGGTTTTGTGCCTGAAGAAGTCTTCCACCACCAAGAAGAAATGGAAAGTGATGTTGACTTCGCCAATTATTAGCACCCGAAATATTTAGAATATGCACCTGAATATCACAACGTTAATTACTATCATCAAATCCCAGAACCGATTGAAATAAATAATCAGCCCCCTATTCACGAAGAACCCCAAAAGGACGACAATTCATAGAATTTAACCACGTAAAATCATACCTACCATATTTTGAAACCGATAATCCTATATTAAAAATTCTCATAGATACCGGTAGTCAAAGATCTTTTATCACGGAAGAAGCTAAGCAAAAGTGTTTCCCCGAATTTTATATACCTGAAAAATTTACAGTTATCACATTCCACGGAATAACTCATCACAATGGAGTTATAGAGACACCTTATTGGCAACGGTATTTCGGTGAAGGCCAAGGCACCATGAAATTATATATATTTAACTTTAGTAATAAATATGACATATTAATGGGAACAGAAATGATTGAAGAAATAGAAGCTAAGATCGATTTGAAAGAAAGAAAGTTAACCATGCCTACCAAAGAAATTTTAATTTCTTTGGTAGGCATGGTTAACTTTCATAACTTAATTTAAATTAAACATAATTTAAATATAGAAGAACTATGTAGAACGTATGACGACCTTTTTACAGAAGACGTCACAAACAGTGCAACCTCCAAAATTAAACACAAAATTTGTTTATTAAATAACGAGCCAATCTACCTGCAACGTCCATACAGGTTACCTCAAATTCAACAAAATGAAGTAACTAAACAAATACACACATCAAAAGTGTCTAGGGATCAAGCATTTTTATGCGGATTTCTTGAGATAGAGATGCGGCTTTGTAATAAATTTATGATTTTATAAATTTATATGGATCCTTTTTGGTGCATTTCATAATTTGAAACAGGAACTGTCAATCAAATTCGAGTAAAAGATGAAAATCAGCTGTCAATATTTTCCCTATAAAAACATACAACGCATTGAAGACATTATTAGTGCTACTGTTTCCCTACTACTGATTAAAACCAACGTTATTATGGAGCGGCGACGTCATTTGAGCAGGGAAGAAATGCTCAGAGCCGTGGGAATGATAGAAGCTGGTTCCCGGCAACGTACTGTGGCTTTAGCTCTGAATACAAGTCAGAGTGTTATCAGTCGACTTTGGACACGTTACCGAAGCACTGGTACCGTGGCTGAGCGCCATGGAGGACGGTATCGCTGCACCACACGGAGACAAGACCGATACATTCAAATCACAACTCGAAGAGCTCCAACAATAACCGCCATGATGTTAGCCGTGAGGCTTCATCACTCTTCAGGGAACTTAATTAGCGACCAAACAGTCAGAAACCGCTTGCATGAAGTGAACCTTCATTCCCGAAGACCGCTAAGGGTACCAACTATAGCAATGCACAATCGTAGGATTCGATATCAATGGGCTCTTGAACACAGAAATTGGGCAGAAGAACAATGGCGTTTCGTGTGCTTTTCTGATGAGTCTCGTTTTGGTATGAGACCGGATACAAGACGTATACGACACTGGAGAACCCCTGGACGCCAACAGCGATTCAAATCCTGCCAGGAAGTCCATCCTTATAGTGGTGGAACCATCATGGTATGGGCGGGTATTTGGATCGGCGGAAGAACTGAGTTGATTTGGATCAGAGGCAACCTCAACGGTCAAATTTATGCTGAGACGATTGTATCAGACGTCATCGTTCCTCTACAAGTGCAAATCGGTCCCTTATTTCAGTTAATGCATGATAATGCACGACCGCACACCGCAAGAGTTGTAAGACAGACTCTCGCCGCAGCTAACATCAATGTCCTGCCCTGGCCTGCTCAGTCGCCAGACTTGAACCCGATTGAGCATGCATGGGATATGCTACAGAGAAGAGCTCTGCCGAATATGGAGGGTATCCAGTCGCAAGAAGACCTTTTTTTGTTGTTGCAACGAACATGGGCGGCCATTCCACAGCGTGATTTGGATGAACTCATTTTGAGTATGCCAAACCGATGTTCTTGTGTTGTTAGTGTTCGCGGTAGAAACACGGATTATTAATTGTTTAAGTTACCCAATAAAATTTTAAAGAAAACTGTTATTTCAGTCTTTTTTTCGAACTTTAATGTTAGTGGTTCAAATGTCAAAAATCCCTTTATTAGGAAAATGGCAAATTTCTTTATTAATGCAAAGGTGACTTGGTTTATCGTTACTGTAGACAAACGAAAACACTTTATTTGATGAATCCTTAAAGAAAATTTTAATTAATATCAATCAGGAGAAAAGTTGTTGCAAAAATATATGTTGATCCCTAGACACTTTTGATGTGTGTAGATAAATTATTACATGAAAAAATAATAAGGCCTTCAGATTCGCCATGGGCTTCTCCAGTCCATATGATAAAAAAGAAATTAGACCTATCAGGTATTCAAAAGTATAGGATGTTCATTGACTACCGTAAACTTAATGAAAGAACTAAATCAGATAAATTCCCTTTACCTAACATAAAATAATTTATTTTCTAAACTACAAGGTAATAATTATTTTACGACTTTAGATATGACATCAGGTTATCATCAAATATTAATGGATGAGCCATCAATCGAGGCTACTGCCTTCAGCACGCCTAACGGGCACTACGAATTCCTTCGTATGCCATTTGGTTTGAAGAACGCACCGGCGACGTTCCAGAGAATGATGAATAATATCTTAAAATCAGAGATAGACAAAAATATATGTTTAGTATATTTCGATGACGTAATTATATATTCTAAAACTAAACAAGAACACATAAAAAACGTCCAACAAGTATTCGAAGAGCGTTAAGACGCGCAAACTTAAAGTTGAATGAAAATAAATGTGTCTTTATGAAAGAAGAAATAGATTTTTTGCGTCATACCCTAAATAAAGACGGACTTAAACCAAATCAAAAAAAAATTAAAGCTATACAAAACTTCCCAGTTCCGAAAACTCTAAAAGAAATTTGAGCGTTCTTAGGATTGATAGGCTATTATCGTAAGTTCGTTCCGAACTTGAGTAGCATCGTTAAACCACTAACGGAAGCCACCAAGAAAGGCGCAATTATCGACATCACGAACAAAAGGTACTTAGACGCCATTCAAACGTGTAAACACTTGTTAACAAACGCTCCAATTCTCGCATTCCCGGACTTTAATAAGAAGTTTGTCATAACAACAGACGGATCGAATATCGCACTAGGTGCCGTGTTGTGTCAAGATGATCACGCCATCGCATACGCGTCGCGGACATTATCAAGTGCAGAACAAAAATACAATACGACTGAAAAGGAATTATTAGGTGTTATGTATTCTTTAGATCAGTATTTAGACCTTATATTTATGGACGTAATTTTCTCTTACGAACGGATCATCAAGCGCTTATATGGCTTAGTAAATTAAAAGAACCTAACCAACGCTTAACAAGATGGAAATTAAAACTACAAGATTACGACTTCGACATAAAACATACCTATTAAAGGCCGAGAAAATCATGTAGCAGATGCACTAAGCAGAGTTGAAATTCATTATTCGGATAGTGATTCAATGCAAGTGAACTTAGAGGAGCTTAGCCATCCCAAGCTCATCTGGTGAGTCAAAAATAACATCTTATTCATCGTTGAACCTACAGTTCATTCAAATCAAAATTCTAGTGATGGAGGTATACCGATAATAAACGCTTATCCGCCTAGAAGACTTCGTCGCGTTATTTTCGAACTAGCCCCTTATAAAGAAGCAAAACGCGTGGATGGAGTTTGGCATTTTTCGATTCCACCGAATGAGAAGGAACAAACCATAAAAGAATTTATGTTTAGAGTATTTACCGCAAGATAAATACGCATTCATAATTCCTAATGACGACTTATATTATAAGGCGTCCGAAGTCTACAGAAAGTACTTCGATTCAACTAAATTCAAACCAGTTAGATATACAAAATCTCTAATTGAAATTAATGATAAAGAGGAACAACCCGCCGAGGCCACCTGTCCACATAGCAGCCGATCAGTTCGCTATGGAAATCGCCGAAAGCCAAACCTCGGCAGAGGACACTTCGTGCTCTGACGATGATTTTACCCTTGTGGGTAAAAAGCGATCTAAGAAGCAGATAGCTTCCGCCGCACCCCCCAACAAGAGGCAGCCGGCTCTTACCGAGTCACCCACCTCCCCCTCCCCACTCCCCCCTACCCAAGCCACCATTAAGACAGCGCCTAGACCTATCCCTCTAGAGCGCATCCAACCCGCCCCCGTGGCAAAGCCCATCTCGGCCTCCGGCTCCGGCTCTGACCCCTCCTCACAGAGGAAAGAGCCGTCCCCGCCCCCACTCATAATTCAGGACAAATCGTTGTGGGTAGCAATATCCAGGCGTTGTGCTGATCAAAAGCTGAATTATGTCTCAGCAAAGACCCAGCGTGATGGGATCCAAGTTAAGGTGCAAACCTCAAACGACCACCGTCGCATGACGAAGCTTCTGAAGGACATGAAAGTGTCCTTCCACACCTACGCGCTACCCGAGGAGCGTCAACTCCGAGTGGTGATAAAACGTGTCCCCAAAGAGCTTTCCAGCTCAGACGTCCTGGCCGACCTAAAGGCCCAGTCACTCCCTGCCATCGAAGTGTATCGCATGCACCGTGGCCGATCCCACGCCCCTTATGACATGGTACTTGTCGTTCTCGAGCATTCGCTCGCCGGCAAGGCCATTTTCAACATAGATACAATATGCCAACTCTCCGGCATCATTGTAGAACCCCCAAACAGGAAGGGGTTCATAGGCCAGTGTCACCGCTGCCAGTTATACGGGCACTCCGCGATGCGCGGCCCTTGAGGGTTTCTGGGAAGCAGACCCTTGCGGTTTTGGGGGAGCAGCAGGTGGAGTCTGCTGAGGCTTACGCACCCATGGCACGTCCAGAAGAGGAGGAATTTCCTTACTGGTGGTGGTGGTGGGGTTGCGCTTAATGGCGGGGAAGTTTTCCGGAGACATGTTGGGCGGAGGTTGTGGCTTTGGCTGTGGAGCCGAGGCCCTGGGAGGGTTCACTGGACTTGTGACGGGGCGGCTCGAGTGCCTGGCTTTGGGAGCCTTGGGGCACCCGCGATAGTTGGCGGGATGGCCCAATTCCCCGCAGAGCACACAGCTTGGAGGCTCCGTGCACTGGGTGCAGTCCTTGGGTCTAGGACAGTTTATGGTGGCGTGGTCATCCAGGCACTTTACGCACCTGGGTGTGGCGAAACAATTACGGGCGGAGTGCCCGTATAACTGGCAGCGGTGACACTGGCCTATGAACCCCTTCCTGTTTGGGGGTTCTACAATGATGCCGGAGAGTTGGCATATTGTATCTATGTTGAAAATGGCCTTGCCGGCGAGCGAATGCTCGAGAACGACAAGTACCATGTCATAAGGGGCGTGGGATCGGCCACGGTGCATGCGATGCACTTCGATGGCAGGGAGTGACTGGGCCTTTAGGTCGGCCAGGACGTCTGAGCTGGAAAGCTCTTTGGGGACACGTTTTATCACCACTCGGAGTTGACGCTCCTCGGGTAGCGCGTAGGTGTGGAAGGACACTTTCATGTCCTTCAGAAGCTTCGTCATGCGACGGTGGTCGTTTGAGGTTTGCACCTTAACTTGGATCCCATCACGCTGGGTCTTTGCTGAGACATAATTCAGCTTTTGATCAGCACAACGCCTGGATATTGCTACCCACAACGATTTGTCCTGAATTATGAGTGGGGGCGGGGACGGCTCTTTCCTCTGTGAGGAGGGGTCAGAGCCGGAGCCGGAGGCCGAGATGGGCTTTGCCACGGGGGCGGGTTGGATGCGCTCTAGAGGGATAGGTCTAGGCGCTGTCTTAATGGTGGCTTGGGTAGGGGGGAGTGGGGAGGGGGAGGTGGGTGACTCGGTAAGAGCCGGCTGCCTCTTGTTGGGGGGTGCGGCGGAAGCTCTCTGCTTCTTAGATCGCTTTTTACCCACAAGGGTAAAATGATCGTCAGAGCACGAAGTGTCCTCTGCCGAGGTTTGGCTTTCGGCGATTTCCATAGCGAACTGATCGGCTGCTATGTGGACAGGTGGCCTCGGCGGGTCATCGTCTATCAGATCCCCGAGCTCGGGAATCTCATCTACGATGTCCTCCAAGAGGCCATCCTTCCTGGCGAGATAAGATAGTAATTTTTTTAGTATCTGGTCGAGACGCGCCATGGCGCCCGCCAGTGATAACTGTTTTTACCTAGACGATAATTACTGTCACTTCTTCGCGTCCCGTTCCGCACAGAAGAAGTGATAAGAAACTGTGCGGCAGTCGCGCTATTTAGCCTATAGCGATAACCCCGGGTTGGATTTTCCCAGGGGTGTGTGTTAATAGTTTATCTCCCCGGCGGGATAGACGGGGAGGGTGAGTGCTTAACTAGTGTGCCCTAAGCTAGTAAGCTCTTCGCCAATCTTATTGTGCGAAGAGGGCCCTATCAGCCTCAGGTGCAGAGGGTAGCTCGGAGCGGAGGCCCCGAACGCCCAAACAACACCCGAAGAATGGGATGAAGGTAAGGTGGGGGTGGGAAGGTGATAACTGCCGTCGGCTAGGAGATCCCCCAAGGCCGGTGGTGACAGTCCCTTCCGAGTTTAGCGTTGCCCTGAGGGGGCAAAGCCGATGTGGGCTAAGCAGGGCTAAGCAGGTCTGCAGCCCTTTATATAAGGTTGCGGGGATACTACCCACACCATAATCTGTTCATCTCCTACAATATATTAGTTTCATTTCATTTACTTCATTTACTCACAGTTAATAATAATAACAATAATTTACTTGATAAGATTCGAGAAGACAATATAATAGTATAAGACATTTTCTTTTGCCAGTTTCTTTTGATTTAGTTTGAAATAGTATGCGTAACACGGAACAAAAAGAGCTGTCCTGTCAGGCATATCATCATAGAGTGAGTCTAGTTAGTCTGTGGAGTGAGTGAAAATAGTTTAGGAGGTTAAGGTTTATGACTTATGTTAGGTTTTCTGTATTTTGATCAATTATTTTTGTTAGACATCAAAGCCGTTTAATTAAACTAGGTAGGCCTATAAAATATATTTAATATGATACGAAGGTTTGAAGGAACCTTTGCTTTCATCTAATACTGTACCTACATTAAAATATGCTTTAAAATTAAATGTAGCAGAATTGTATTCAGTGGAGTGATTATTTTGCAACGGTCAACATCTGTGTGCACCTTGGCAAGTTTCGCGTTAGTAACACAGAAATGGAAAACGAGCAAGAAAATAATAACCTGAATATTGATATCACAAGATGTGGTTGGTTGACTGAAGATCCTATTTATATTGCATACCACGATGAAGAATGGGGTAAACCAATTTATGATGACCAGAAATTATTCGAAATGTTATGCTTAGAAGGCCAACAAGCCGGTTTATCTTGGATTACTATTCTTAAGAAGAGAGAGAACTACAGAAGCCTTTTTCATAACTTTAACCCGTACAAATTATCAAAATATACCACTAAAGACGTGAAAAGGTTGCTGATTGAACCTGGCATTGTGAGACACAAGGGCAAAATTGAAGCTATTATAAATAATTCTAAATGTTTCATTAAAATGAATAATAACAAGGAGAATTTTTCTGACTTCATTTGGAGCTTTGTCAATCATAAACCTGTTGTTAACAGCTGGGTTAATATTAAGGACACACCAACTGAAACAGCTGAATCTACTGCCCTAGCTAAAGCACTAAAGGAAAGGGGATTTAAATTTGTGGGGTCTACAATTTGTTATGCCTTTATGCAAGCATGTGGCTTGATTAATGACCATGTAACTAATTGTTTTTGTAAAGTTAATATAAATCGATACTAACGTGTACAGTCTGTCTAAAAAGAGTTGACAAAAAATGAGGGCGCCACCATCGTTCATATAGCAACCCCATATACTAAACAACAACCAGATTTGACACTTTACAAATACTTTGGGTGTATAAATCAATAAACAATTAATTGTACCCGTAGTATCCCGGGTTCGATTCCCAGGCGGGTCAATTCAGGAAACGTTCTTATTTAAATTGCCCCTGGCTTAAGCCTGGTCTGTTACCTCGTAACACAAGGATATTTATCCTTACTTAGAGACCATGACAAGTGGTGTGTAGTCTTGCGCATATTTATTTAAAAAGAAAAAGAAAAGAAAAGAATTACAGATGACTAAACATGTTCGAAAGAGTAATAATAATAATAATTAAAAAAAAACCTAATAAAAAAAACTTTATTAACTTGGCTCACGAGGTGACCGCCATGTGGAATGTTGATTCGACAATCATTGTCCCGATAGTCGTATCGGCTAACAGTTTAATAGCAAAGAGCCTCGACCAACACCTTGAGAGGCTCTCGCTCTGCGGTTGGGTCAAGGGTCAGATGCAGAAGGCGGTGCTCCTGGAAACGGCTCGCATTGTCAGGAGGTTCCTCTCTCTGCAGCCCTAACCACAGGTAGTCTGGGCCTTACCTGCCCCGTAGCTGGTGGCACCCTAGGTTAAGATTTTTATAGTATTTTTATAAATCATTGTTTTTATAACTTTATTTAGGCTTAAGTTTTTTAATTGTAATTAATTCGTTTTTATAATTATAATTCATAAGTAGTTTTATTGTTATAAATCTCTGTTTTTGTAAGAATACTATACAAATTTTATATCTAAGATTTATATTGAATAAAGGGAATAATAATAAATATTAATAATTAATTAATAATAATAATAAATATTTACAGGAAGATTCATCTACATCTATGAGTACAACTCAACCTAACATAGTAAATGATACTCACTTGGCTTAGGCCCGTGAGTTTCATTTTAAATTTCCCGAAATATTTTCGAGAAAAAAAGCCCCTTTTAGAAATAATCAATATTAATATTTAATCATCTTCTAATATTTGGAAATCTAAATATTCAACTCCTGACATAGTTTCTTCTATTTCCTGAAGGTCCTGTAAAGGCTCTTGACGCGAAGTACTTGGCAAATCTGAATTTGAACATTCAGCTGCGAAATCTGTTCCAGATTCACTAGAACTGTCTTCTCCTACATTAATAATTAATTCTTTTTCAATCTTCTTGACATGGTCACAACAAGCCTTCCAATCCGAAGCAGTTATAGAAGCAAAAGCTTCTTCGGTTAACTGCTTTATATCTCTTGCCCCCACATTCTGTGCTGCAACTTTTCTCTTTGCCAAGGACCATATCAACTCTATCGGATTAAGGTCACAGTGGTACGGCGGTAGCCTAACCACTGTGTGCCCATGCTCTCCAAGTAATTCGTCTATTTCATATATTGGTTCTGGTTTATTTTTTTTTACTAACTCCAAAAGCAATGGTCTTCGGAGACTATGATCAAAACTAATATTATTTTCAGTCAGCCATAACTTAATGTCAGCTACTTTGCTTGATGATGTTGGTGCTTTGTTTTCACTACAGAGTGATAAGGTGCATTATCCATTACTATTTTGGACGGTGTGTTCCAAATTCGGAATCAGTTTTTCTCTCACCCATTTCGTAAAATTGTTTTTATTCATTTCTGAATGATAGTCTTCTTGTTTGTTTGTGCCACTAAAAATAAGAAGAGTATTAGGCACAAAGCCTTTTTCACTTCCTGCATTCACAAGAATCCATCTTTTTCCTTTAGATATGTCTTGAGTAACTCCCTCAGTGTCAATCGACTGCCAGCATTTTTTTTATTTATATGATGAGTGAATATAACTTTCATCCAGGTATATGATATCTTTTTGCAGTTCATCTGGTAGGCTGCGATTATCAATTATTGCCTTTAAATATTTTTCCCTTTTCAGGGCAATATTATGTTGTCTCCATCAAAGCTCGTCTATTTGATGAACTCTTTTTATATTTAAAACCAATCGATTTTAAAATTTTATGTAAGTGTGCTCGACTCCCATTATAACCATTGCCATTATTTTGTTCAGTGTAGGAACCTCTTTTTTTACACTATAAAAGAAATGAACTTTTTGATGGATCGCACACTTATCAAAATCATCCAATTCCTTTTTCGGACATCCTTTTCTTTGCTTAGCTGGAGTGCTGAATTTTCCTTTGTTTGTTGAACCTTCTGCAACAATTCTTCGCACTGTACTTTCTGATTCACCTGAAAGTAATAAATAATATTATCATAAGTATCAACATTTGCTCAACTGCACTTCAAATATCTGTCAAATGCAATAAACAAATTATAACCTCAATAATTCAATAAAAGTAATGTATCATGTTAGAATCGACTCTTTTAAGTTACCACAAACATGCTTTTATGAAAACACATTAAATGGCTTCAACACTAACCGGTCATATCTGTTGTTCGCTTATAAACATCTTGCAAATCGGTAAGCAATTTGCCCGCTTGAAATTCCGCTAAACATCTTATGAATACTTTGTATATGACTTCACGGGTCCCACTACGAATTGTCTTATTCATTGCGCTCAGTATGCCGTGCACTTCTTCAAGAAACGCTGAAAAACTTTTACGTGTTTCACTCGTAAAGGTCACACAATCAGGTTCAATCAAGATAATGTTTACAACATTGGAATGACAGATTTGACGTTAATTTAGGTGTTGCTAGTAACCGAAAAAAATAGTACCAGAATATTTAATTTCTACTCTTTTTAGACAGACTGTATCTGGTTCTACCTTCCATTTAGAATTTTAGATGAGATTCCACGAACTTTAAAAGAGCTGCGTCTAGAAACCTTGAATTGTCTACCTATATTGTTGAGCAATGAGCTGAAAGGTCCTGGCTCACTTACACACACTGCGATTATTCTAATTGTCGACACAAATCAATTCATTTTTTAATCATAAAAAATAACTTACACTCTACTTGATCTGAAAAGCCTACAAGTTCAAAAATTAATTGAAACAAAAATGTTGGTAACAAAATAAAATTATACTTAAAACTATGTAGGGTACAGTCGCGTTCGCATCAACCTTTACATATTGACCTTGAGTGCTTACAAAGATGGATAGAGAGAATTGCGCGAAATAGACAAATAGCATTTTCACGGTCTCGCTTCGAAAGTATCGTGCTGCAACGCTTTCATTGTGTGCGTGCATAGTACGCTTTGCGTATGGATATGCTGTTGCTCATACGATGAACCATCGTATGAGCAACTGGTGTGCGTTCGCTCTGCAAAAAGTATCGCCTTTTCAAGAATTGGATGATGCAGATAATTAGTGCCTTATATCGTGTAAATGTGCCCGAAATTTTATATTTGTGCGTCCAACAGCTTCAGAGTTATTTAAGAAAAACGGATTCTGCTGTACGAACGTTCGCCCAGAAAAAATGTTTTAATTGATGGGTCTAGCTGTATATTCAATATGCAAAAAGATAGCTTAACACATTCACTGCCACCACGATTTTCTTGAAGTTCATCGAAATGCCGCCATATAAAACTGCGGATACGCTAGGCGTGTTCGCGGCATTGCGTTTGGAAAAAAAGTGAACACACCGCGCGTGTTCTTGGCACTGGTTGAAGGTAAAATTCTTTATACGGCTATTTTTCGGTTTAAACTATGTTTACCGGTTAGTATTTCTTGTACTGTGCGAGGATAAAGGTGTCTAAAATAGTGTCGTGAGGTTTGCTACTTGGAATTATGGCGGAAAATAGATTTTATGGTAAGTAAATGTATTATAAAGTAATACTTGGTTCTCAAACTTGTTTCACCAAAACCCCCATGCATCAATGAATAAAGTTTGCGGTTACTGTGAATTGTAACATTGGAACTGTTTATTCTGCAAGTACATCCGTTTTATTATTATATTGAGTGACAATGCTTTTTAAACGTGTTAGTCTATGAATGAATGAATTTATTTAAATTATTAAACCGATAAAAGCTTTGAACTGCGGAAATTCCCACACTTCTCAGTTAGCCCGACAAGAACAAATAATTGGTATTCAGTCAGTAACGCCATGCATCTCTTATCGTGCGAAAACCCATATATCTATTTATCGTATCGTGTGTGTTATTGCAACAATGCCCCATGTCGAGTATGTGTTAGTGGTGAAATTTACGTGGGGCGCAAGCAAAGCCTTTACCGCAGCAGGTAGCAGGAGTAGTATTGGTACTGATATGTTCGAATTTCTTGAAAGAAACTCGTGTGCTAGCACAAATGAGGCGACGTTTCAACGTCAACCTTATTTTAATAGGACAATATTATGACAGCACGATTGATTTTTCAGTTTATCACTACGAATACTACGATCGTTTCGATGAATGGCTTCGCGTACACAAATAATGTGATGACGTGAGCGTTGCCAAGTATTGAGCTTTTAAATGAATATTTTAATTTACACGCCATATGAGACTATAATAAAAATAAAAGAAATCGTTAAAGTTGCATCTCGAAATATTTATTTTGAGATTTGGTGCGCCCATCCAGGTCACCCTTTTTTTAAACGCGACAAATTGATAACTTTCTACTTTCTGAAGTCAGTTTAAAATCACACATCGCAAGCTTATAACTTCAAAATTAGCGAAGCGTTCAATCGAATAAAAAAGTTTGGGAACCTAAGGGCAGCTTTAGTAAGTGAACACGCCGAGCATGTTCTCGGCACCACAGAACACCTATTTTTCGTCAAAAATTATAACTAGTTTTTTTAGGTGGCCGCTTTAAAATGCCATATCCTGTACCTTAAAAATGATGTACAAAAAATTTGAACAGAAAATATGGCCTAGTTTGAGAAAAAGTACCAAAACATTGAAAACACGCCAGGCGTGTTCTTGGCATAGAGACTTAGCTTAGCCTGAACACGCCAGGCGTGTCGGTGGCATTGAATGAGTTAAATACGAGCATAAATGTGCCGTGAAAGCCAAATTTGTGCCTCTTAAGATTTCAGAGATATGTAGTTTTTTGCTGGGCAAACGTTTTGGTGATTGCTATATATCGGAAACGGTTGAACGCACACTCATGATTTTTTGTATACAGATACGGTAAATTGGTGCATATTTGTGCCGGAATTTTCATTAACATGACTAGCATGGTTCAGGAGCTATTCTTTTATTTCCTAAACAGTGGAAAAATGCTCTGGCTCTCGAACGAACAAGACCAAGGACTTCGCGTTAGTGCCGACTGGTACCCATTTTATATTCACATGATCCTGTAAAGTTTCGCCGGCCTACTACATATTGTTATGGGTGCTAAGTAAAAATGCGTAATGAGCAATGATGAATTTTATTTCCAAAACACACTTCCTTATATAGGTACACGAAAGAGAAAGAACGCTGATACTGTCTTGCTTTGCCGCAATGTTACAAGCGCAGACGGTGGCCGTAGATTCTTCAACTTTCGAGTACCGTCGTACTCTGTGAGATTGAAGGAGACCGAGCATGTATAGCTCTCGCACTCGCACCATATAAATATACTGAGCGCAGACTGCTGAATCAGTCCTTGTCCGGTGAAATTGTGAAAGCCATCAGCGGCTAACAATGCATGCCATGTCTCAAACTACTGAGATTTATTTTAGTGGCCCCCCTGACCAACCTCGCGGTTATGCAGAAAGGCACACTATTCCTAGCACACCGTGAAGTGTACCAGGGACCAGGGACCATCTGCGGTAGGTCCTGCCGCCATAAAGCACAATGCACGATGCATTACACATTACGGTACTCATAGGCGAGTAGCCCGTGGCATTACCCACTCCCATTTATCCAGAATGGTACCGGAGCAGTTATAGTCGCTCACCACGCGCATCCAAAGAACGCTAGCGGCTTCAATCCCCGCTAGGGACGTCAGAGAAGCCAACTACCATTTCTCCAGAATGGTGCCGGAGCTGTATAGCACGCTCACATCTCGATGCACTGCCGTACATCTACCCTTAGCTACAACAGGGTGGCCGGATGGGCAATCTAGCGGATACCCATATCCTTGCTATCCAGCAGCAGCAAGCCGCTATAAGGGTTCCTCACTAACCTCGCATCTAAACACTTAGCGGCCCAACGCCCTAGACCAGTGAATTTAGATACTCGTTGCGCGCGAGGAGGGACGCTCGGTACACACTACCGAGCAGACGAACATGCCCCACCTCTGCAACTAACCACATGCCACCACGAATCCAACTCCAAGTTGGGGCCTACCTTAACAGAGGCAGAGCTGGGACCCCCAACACCCGTGGTACCCTGATCCTAACAGCCAGACCCGTAGTTCCGGCTGCGAAAACCCGGGTGAAGTAGATAGGGAAATGCGGCAGTGTGTACACGTATGTCTCCATATCACTCCCCCTCAAGCGAAGCGTACAATTGGCTTCGATACGCGACCATACTTCGTCACGTAGGCTGAGCTTGATTTTTCTCCGGAAACAACGGTCGAAGAAGGATTTTCCGCGTCGTCTTGCAGCAGGTTGGCGGGCTTGAGTCCTTCGATGGTGACAACGGCAGTTCGATTTGGTAGCTGAATCTTGAAGTATTTTTCGTCCCGTTTGATTACTTCGTACGGGCCATCGTACGGTGGAATGAGCGGCTTCCTGACGGTGTCGTTTCTCATGAAGACGTGTGAACAGGTGGCGAGATCCTTGTGAATTAATGGTTTCGTTTGTTGTGATGTGTTAGGTGAAAGTGATGTCATTGTTTGTACGAGACAGCGTACGTAATCTGCGTCGTCGACT
Organism: Udea olivalis; assembly: GCA_947369235.1. Classification (NCBI taxonomy): domain Eukaryota; kingdom Metazoa; phylum Arthropoda; class Insecta; order Lepidoptera; family Crambidae; genus Udea; species Udea olivalis. The sequence continues at coordinate 7,970,520 of OX376342.1, forward strand.
TTTGGCTTTGTAGGCACAAAAAAGTCGGCGGGTATTCGTAGCGTCGAGCCATACGTCATTAATGCTGGAATTATGTTCTTGTGACGTAATGTTGTGCGTAATCCGAGTAGCACCGTGGGTAGCTCATCGGTCCATGTCGTCGATGCACCTCTTGCCATCAATGCAGCCTTAAGAATGCGGTGCCATCGTTCTATTTGTCCATTCGATTGCGGGTGAAATGCAGTGGTTCGGATTCTGGTTATGCCGAATCTTTTCAGCAGCGCATTGAACAGTGAAGACTCGAACTGTTTTCCCTGGTCTGTTGTGATGCGTAGTGGACATCCGAATCTGGCTGTCCAATTTTCGTACAAGGCTCGGGCTACCGTCTCGGCTGTAATATCTCTTACAGGTACCGCCTCTGGCCACTTTGTACATCGATCTATCATGGTTACACAGTAGCGGTGATCATTTGATATTTGCAGCGGGCTGACGATGTCTATGTGTACGTGCTCGAATCTCTGTGAACTGGGTAGCTCTCCGATAGGGGTGACGATCTATCGATCGTTGACAGCTCGTGCTCGTGCTCGTCGTCGTGGACTCGTTAGTCCATTCTCCGACTTGTTTATTCATAGCGGGCCAGAAGTATCTAGCTACTATCTGAGATCTCGTTGTACGAACGCCAGGATGACACATATCGTGTTGTGCTTAGAATGCTTCAAATCGGTATGCTGCGGGTAGGTATGGCCTCGGTGTGGCGGAAGACATTTCGCAAGTAATCGGCTGGGATAGGCCAGGTAATGCGATTTTGCTAAACTTCAAATTGTGCTGTTTTCTTAGTTTTCGCAGTTCGTCATCTTCTTCTTGAGCTGCCGCAAGTCTGCTATAGTCCATGATAGTAGGACATTGTACTTCCTCTATGCGGGAAAGGGCGTCAGCGACTGAATTTTCTTTTTCATGTATATATTTGATTGCAGTGCAGAACTGGCTTATGAAATGCAGCTGTCGCTTCCGTCGTGGCGTATCGCTGTTGTTAGGCAGTCTAGTTAGAACGTGCGTCAGTGGTTTGTGGTCAGTAAAGACCTCTCCTTAGCTCAGATCGATCGGTCACTGCCTATAGAGAAGTAGTCAGGGAAAGTGGATATCATATCGTCAATATCAATATATCGTCAATAAAATAAATAAACAGTATAGCACCCGCGAAACAGATTCAACAAACACGATACTTGACCATGTCATGAACAACATAAAACAAAACCTGTTACATTTAGCGGTGACCGAGTCCGATATGTCCGACCACAAGCAAATATATTTCGAAGTGATACATTGCAAGCCTGAGCCTGTCGGGACTGTAGAATATCAAGCAATAAATTATACAAACCTGCATTAATAAATAAATTTGTAATTCAATTGTAAGTTCTCTTGTTGAGAACTTAACTACTAAAATTACAAATTCAGACTATGATATTTTTGAACAAAATATCCTAACAATTATACAGAATAATAAAGTAACAAAATACAAGAAGACTAACCCACCAAGACAGGATTGGGTAAATAAAGACATTCTGAGTGCAATTGACAAAAGAAACGCACTAAGACTAAAACATAAAAGAAACCCTAACGACAAACAGGTTGAAGAAGAGATGATAAGAGAAAGGAATAAATTAGCACAAAATATCCGGCGAACTAAACAGCAATATTAATACAAAGCTTTTATGGAGTGCAAAAATAAACCAGCTAAAATATGGAATCTCATCAATAAGCTGACGTACAACAGGGTCAAGGATACAATTGCTCCAGTGAAACTTCAGACTGAAACTGATATAATCACTGATGCGCAAGAAATATGTGAGCATTTCAACCAGTACTTCTCAACTATTGGAGAATCCTTGGCAAATGAAATTCCAGCCAAATATCACCACAACAGTATATTTACAGCTTCAAGATGTGGAACAAGCCCAAACGAAGAAAAACTCCGAAAAATGACCCCAACTACCACAGAAGAGGTCATCAAGATCATCGACAACTTAAACCTAAACACAGCGTCAGGCATAGATGGCATCAATAGTAAAACCATAAAGTGCGTCAAAAGTCTTATCGCGCCTGAGCTTACAAAATGCATTAACAAGTGTCTAGATCGAGGTGTCTTTCCGCACAGTCTTAAAATAGCTAAAGTCACTCCTATTTTTAAATCAGGAAGCAAATCTGACCCTAGCAATTATCGTCTAATATCGGTTCTTCCTGTGATTTCAAAATTTTTTGAGAAAATTTTGTTTAACCGACACGAAACATTCTTAGATTCAAAAAAGATATTACACGATAAACAATATGGCTTTAGAAGAAAATCCAATACATTGTCAGCAACTATTGATCTAACTACAAAATTGAAAATTAACATAGATAGAAAACATATTGCATTAGGAGTATTTATAGACCTAAAAAAGGCTTTTGACACCGTGAGTCACAGTTTGCTTCTTATAGAACTAGACCATATAGGTATTACCGGCGTCGCGTACAACATTTTTGAATCTTACTTGGCTGATCGCAATCAAGTGACCAAGATTGGTAAGTACCAAAGCAATTTAAAACCTATAACATACGGCGTGCCACAGGGATCGATTCTAGGCCCCCTGTATTCTTAATTTATATAAACAACATAAATGAAATAGGCCTTAGAGGAGACATAGCCCCTTTAAGCAGATGACACAAGCTTGTTCTATTTCGGCCACTCTATTAACGCTATTATTCCTGAAGTCCAAAATGACCCTAACTTATTGCATAAATGGTTCCAATATAATCTCCTAACAATTAATATTTCAAAAACAAATTTTATAATTTTTAAAGCCAAAAATAAAAAAATAACTGATTTTGAACCCTTGCGAATAAATAACTAAGAGATCAAAAGATCGCACTGGGAGAAATATCTTGGTCTATTACTATGGTACTAAAGTTAAACCCGTATGACCCCTAGTTTATCGATGGACTAACTTTGCTTTTCAGAGACTACAGGGAGAGGCTTTTAAAGTTTGACCTGATACCTTTGCAGACTCGTCGTGAAAGATATGACTTGCTTTGTCTTCACAAGATAGTGCATTCAGCTACTGATGCCCCGGATTTGCTTTCTTCCTTCAACTTTCATACTCGGTATAGATCGCGTCACCCGAACATTTTTGCAATACAAGTGTATAAGAACAACACCTCCTTTTTCAATCCCATGGTCAGAATGTGCAGAACGTACAATGATGTCGTCCGTAGTGGCGGATGCGTGGATGTATTCAATAACAGATTTTCCCAGTACAAAAGAGCAGTATCTGAATTTCTTATAACCGAGCAGTCCTCGACTGTACACAAATAATGTATGATATTATTAAGAACACCCATTGTATAATTAAAATATAGTCAGTAATCAAATTTGTTTAACCCTCGTTGTAGATGTAAAGTTAAATCATGATGTGTATGCTATTTAAGGATTACGGTCTAGTTATGATAAGTTGATATATATTCTTGGTTGTGTAATGGCTGTGATCTGTTTACATACCTAATATAAGTAAATAAATAATCGAATTCTGTGCCATCTCCAGTTTTATAGGTTCCGAATTTTATTTGTGAATCAGTGAAATGTTTAAGAATATAGCCGGCTAATAAAAAAGTATCCGAATAATTAAAAAAAAATTAAAACCTTTTAAGAATAAATATCCCTGGACATTATTCCACACAGCGCCATCTAGCCCCAAAGTAAGCTAATTAAAGCTTGTGTAATGGGATACTAGACAACGGATAAACATACTTAAATACATTTTCTTTTGTAAATACATACTTATTATACATAGGAGACACCCAGACCAGTACAAACAGACATGTTCATGCACACAAATGTTTGTACTGTGCGGGGATCGAACCCGCGACCTCTGGTGTAGTAGCCAACTTCTTAACCATTACACCAAGTCGGTCGTCAAAAAAAAGAATGAAACTAAAAATTTAATCTTATAATTTTTCAATAATGAAGGAAATGTCTGTTACGTCTTTTTTTAATCTGTCTCTCACAACTCTCACATCACATACGAGTTACTTGACTTGATCTCTATTTGTAGGTAGTAAGTACCTATCTACTTTCATTTTAGTAAGAAACTTTTCATAGTTTCGTTTACATTCCTAAAGTAAACGCCATCTTTACCAAAATATTTATTCTGGTTTTTATGTCAACTGCCTAAAGGCCCTATTTGCGTCAAAAATGAATGTGGGCAAAGTTGGCTAAAAGTCTAGATAACTTTGCCCGCTGACAAAATTGGACAAACATTGACAAATGTTGATTTAATATTGAATTTAGCTACACCAACACATGCAAATGATCTTACAGTTGTGGCTGATGATGAAAAATACTTACGTCGCCATAAAAAACTATTGTCCACTGTAGTTTTGACATTCGATACTATTAGATGTTGGTCTCGATCTACCGGTAAGGCAGAAAACTGGACAAAAACTCAACATTGTCTTAGATTACAAGAAACAATTGTGATTAGAAAGGTTTGCATTTGATTCAACTGTTGTTGGTTTGTTCAGAACATACTCAGAGTTGTATTAAAAATTATTAGTAACTAAGTCGCTGTTACTTTACTCAGAAACTAGCCCTGCAGCGCATTACACAGAGATACGTATATTAGAACCTAAAATTATGTGGAGCGCTGCATAGGTGTACTCAAATCACGTTTTTATTGTTTGCTAGCTGGGCCATAGAGTGTTGGAGTACACACCAGAAAATACTGGCCACATAGTTAATGCCTGTGCAGTATTGCACAATTTATGTATATCCAAATTTTGACAATGACATTGCAGCCATCACAGGCTTCACAGGCCAAGACATATTTTTGAAAATTGTCAATAAAGGTTTCAATGAGGCTTTGAGGGTAAGGGAAGAAGTAATTAAATGGTGTGAATTTTTATGTACCTAGATGTTTATGTATTAACATAATAATACCTGGCCTATAAATATTTTTTATAATTTAAAATAAAAAAAACACATTTTGCTTTGCATTTTCTTTTATTGCAAAATCAAGCAAGCTCACTAAATTAACCTTAGTTCGATAAAGTATAATTCATGTAAACTTAAGTTTTGTATCTATGTAATATTGATGATTTGTACAATTTCTAGTGGTCACTAATACCACGGTAATTACCGTGCTAATACCTACTAGATGGGTGAAATATACGTAATTGGGTATGGGAACAAAAATCAAACATGCCCTAGATCGAAAACCATTCCGAAGTATTTGTACTTTTACCTTATTTAAATATCTAATATTTTAAAAGCAAAGGATCAAGGATATTTTTAATTAAAAAGGTACGTTGGCAAACTGGAGTCAAATGAATGACCCCAGTTTGCCAACGTCCGCAAAGAGTATATTATGGTTCTTTTTAGACTCTTGACGGTGATCAAATTGACATCTCACGATTAAAACCTATTGGGTCGTATAAGCGTCCTTTCACGTGATTGGTTTATAATCTATCCATCAACCAATCAAATGACGCGATCTGTATCATACGTAAGACTTGGTGATTCTACGGCATGGTAATGGGGTTTTCAGATAGCAGATTTAAAATTCCTCTAGGTGAAATATATTTTTCCACAAAGTTATTTTTAATAATCATCATCATCATCATCATTTCAGCCGAACGACGCCCACTGCTGGGCATAGGCCTCCCCCAAGGATCTCCACAACGATCGGTCCTGCGCTGTCCGCATCCAGCGGCTTCCCGCGACCTTGACCAGATCGTCGGTCCACCTTGTAGAGGGCCTGCCCACGGAACGTCGTCCGGTACGCGGTCGCCATTCGAGAACCTTTCCGCCCCAACGGCCATCGGTTCTCCGCGCTATGTGTCCCGCCCACTGCCACTTCAGCGATGCAATCCTTCGAGCGATGTCGGTTGTTTTTGTTCTCCTGCGGATCTCATCATTTCTGATTCGATCGAGCAGGGAAATACCAAGCATCGCTCTCTCCATTGCTCGCTGGGTGATCTTGAGCCTTCTTATGAGACCCATAGTAAGGGACCACGTCTCACTCCCATAGGTCATTACTGGCAACACACACTGGTCAAAGACTTTTGCCTTGAGACACTGAGGTATTTCGGACGCAAATATATGCCGGAGCTTCCCGAACGCTGCCCATCCGAGCTGGATTCGACGAGAGATCTCTTTCTCGAAGTTGGACTTACCTAGCTGGACTGTCTGTTCCAGGTAAACATAGTGGTCAACAACTTCGAGTGTAATGTTCCCAACGTTAACGGGAGCGGGTGCAATATGGGCATTTAACATTATTTTCGTTTTGTCCATGTTCATCTTAAGACCCACTCTTTGAGAAGCATTACCGAGATCTTCGAGCATTATGTTCAGGTCTTCCAAGGTCTCAGCCATAAGAACTACATCATCGGCAAATCGCAGGTGTGTTAGGTACTCGCCATTGATGTTGATGCCGCGTCCTTTCCAGTCCAGAAGCTTGAAAATATCCTCCAACGCAGCCGTGAACAGTTTCGGAGAAATAACGTCTCCTTGTCTCACGCCTCGCTGTAGTTGGATCGGATTAGAGCTCTGGTTCTGTAATCGGACCGACATGGTGGCGTTCTGGTATAAGTACCTTAGCACCTCAATGTACCTGTAGTCTATTTGGCACCTTTGGAGAGACTGCAGTACTGCCCAGGTCTCAATCGAACCAAAGGCTTTCTCGTAGTCCACGAACGCTAAGCAAAGTGGCAAGTTATACTCTTCGGTCTTCTGTATAACTTGCCGCAGCGTATGAATGTGGTCTACGGTACTATAGCCTTTTCGGAACCCTGCTTGTTCGGGAGGTTGGAAGTCGTCGAACCTGCGAGCGAGACGATTCGTAATGACTCTCGAAAACAGCTTATAGATATAGCTCAGAAGCGAGATGGGTCTGTAGTTCTTCAAGAGAGTTTTGTCACCCTTCTTGAAGAACAGCATCACATCGCCTCTGCCCCATGCCTTTGGCGTTTTTCCCTCGAGGATGACAGAACTGAAGAGCGTCTGGAGGACCTTAAGTATCGGCTTACCGCCCGCTCTCAGGAGCTCGGTTGTGATTCCGTCATCACCCGCTGCCTTGTTGTTTTTAAGCTGCTTGAAAGCCATCCTAATCTCGTACAGGCTGACGTCCGGGATATCTTCGGTATAGTGTCGGGTAAGCTTGGCTCTAGGATCTTTAGCCTTGCTTTCAGCAGGTGTTTGCGTGGAACATATCTGTCCATAGAAACTCTCAATCTCCCTCAGGATTTCAGGTGTTGACGAAATGATGCTACCTGCCTCAGTTTTCAGCCTCGTCAATTTTTAATAATACGTACATTAATTTACGCCCATTGCCCAGACGGGTAGGTAGGACTTGAATAGCCATTCGCTATAATCCCAACCCTTTCAGGTAGGGCTTGGTTTCAGAACTTAGCAAAATGAATTGTATCTAAAGTCTACTACTCACAATCTCGTGTGATTGTACATGATGAACGGCGAACTCTGTTTCAGTCGTAAGTGCAGTAAATCAGTAATTTTCTCCTCATAATTTATTTACCACGAAACCGGGAAAAAACACATGTGGGAACACTAAGTGAATTTGTGACGTCATGAGTTGGCAATGTTTAAAAATTAATGAAAAAATAACTACCGGCTAGATATACGTAATATTCAAATTAGTTACTTAAAATAGTAAAAGGTAATTATTTAAGGTAAAAATTGTTACCATACCCAATTAAAGACAAACTTTAGTCATAGGTACACGCCCAACAGGGTTTCGAACCTGCACCTCACGATTGTGAGGCCGACACCCATCGGCTACCACCGCATTCCAAGCGCAAAATGTAGGAAAGTGCCCATTAAACACCTAAATAATCTATGTTTACTTTAAGGTTCAACAAATTAATAAACTTTTTAACTTAGATTAAAACAACCTCCGTAAATACAAATTTGACAACCTCCGTAAATACAAATGAACGAATGAATGATCGAATCAAAGAGAATAATAATAACTAGCGTTTTAAGAGACGGGACTCCCATACCAAGAAAAAAAAGGCAATATGTATGAAACGCATGGACTGCTCAGTGACAACCTTACAAAAACTATGACGAGCTATACTGCCAACATCATAACCAACGTAATAGGGTTGTGCTAACCAAAGATTCTGTGTATTGGTGGTATCAATAAAATGAGATCGATGATACCTGTAGGAACCTACCTATTTCACTTAGGATTAAGGGTTTAAATTCAAAATAGAAGGCCTTAATTTTAACTTTTATTTATTGACAAAGGACGTAGGACAAAATGGGCTCACTTGACATAAGCATGTACCTATACAATCACTCAACCCTTTATAAATCGGGCCGCATGGTGATCGATGATAAACATAATAAGGGTTATGGCCATACCTTTGTTTCATCCAAAAAATGACTAAATCATCGCTTCCCAAAACAATTTTTCGAATAAAATCATTTCTCAAATTTTATTAATCCTTAGCAAATGGACTCTTCGCAAATGATTGTAGACAGCTCTGTATAGTGTAAAATTTATAATTAATATTTATTTCTTAGTTTTGAATTTGTTTCTATAGTGAAAAACAGATGAATGAAGAAGAAAAAGTAAACAGAACAACGAACCATTAGAGCATTGAGGTGCTGAAGGCTGATCTCTTACAGCTTTTTTGGCTATATGGAGTGGGAATTGACTCAAAACTTCATCACTTAATGGTTTGGCAGTAATTTCAATACATGGGATAGCATTTCTCCGTAGTTGAGTTTTTATTTTTAAAATCCTTAGGTCGAAAATGCTTTCCGCAAATATGCTTTAATTGGTGTAGTTTTTTTATTGGCACATATGCCAAATCTTCTTTGCCAGTAACTTTTAGCCATTGCCTGCAACTGGAAAGTGAATGAACATTATAGAAAAAAAAAATATTTTGAGGAATAAGGGACGCGGAGGGATAGAGGGCTGTAAAAGCTGATAAAATTTACTCTTTGTAATAGCATGACATGAGAGAGTGAAATGTGAAATTTAAAAAGACGACTGTCGATAAAAATGGCACTGCACTATTTGTTCACATGTAAAACCGTTATGATTTTTTATACGAAAATTTGAATTAGAATTCCAATAAACTACACCATATGACCTTAAAACAAAAACAAATTATAATAAGTACAAACTGATCTTCATCCAGCGGGAATTGTGCCATAAATGTTCGTTTTTTATTTGCTACACGACTCGCTTTAAAACCCCTTAATTCGCACGTTACTATTGGCATCTTGATTAAACACAAAAATACTTGGCAAAGAAATCACTGAATTCGTTAGTTTTACTAGCTTTTAAACACTAAAACAAAATAAAGTTTACAGAAACAGGTTTATCACTTGGCGAAAACGACAAACCTACAGATTACGGAAAAGGGAAAAAACAAATTGTCAAACTGCAAGATATGGTGGGGCGGTGACGTATAACACGGCTCAAGAAGATAGTCCGCAATGTCTACGCAATCATGTAGGTTTGGTATTTAGTCTTAACTAAGACGAGTTATACCACCATAAAAAAATCCATGTGTTTCATATATTTTTCTTTTCCTGTTGAGTTTTGCCAGACTGGAGCGAATAGCATAACTACTCTGTGGCCACACGATAGTACGGCACGGCAATTTTGTCTGAACCGAATCTAAGAGTCGATTACTCTAAATAGCAAGTTATCGAATATTAGATTTGGCAGTTTTACCGTGTCGTACGATACGATTCTTTTACCGACCCTTCCCGAATTGGCCTGCAGCCCCCCGCCCCTATTCATAATAAGGTTTTCGACCGATTTTATTTTTAATTCATTTTTAAGTATGGGTAGTTTCAATATTATTGAGTTTATGAAAACTATAGGTCTTTGGCTTTAACATATAAAAATATAGATTGCTACCGTTAAGAGGGTCATTTACTACAATTGAAACAAACTTACCGAATCGGTCGATAACTTCGTTCTGAATCGGGGGGCAGGGGCCCGACTCTTGAACAGAATTTCATTGGACAAGCATTGCAGAAATGTCAAACAAGAAATTTATGAACCCCAAGGTGATTCAAATTAAGTGCCTGCGCACGCTGACAGGGCCAGGGCGTTACGTCAGAAGTGATGTCATCGCCCGTGACGTCAACGTGCCCTCCATCGAGACGTTCGTGTTCCGGTCGGCGCGGCGTATGTTCGACCGCGCCGATCACGGGCCGCACCGCCATCACCTTAACGCCTTCGCCCCGCTGCACGCTCGACCACCCGACGACAACGAGCGCCCGCTCCCGCGAGCGCTTGTACAGTCGCCCACCGCGCCTAAGGCGCCACAGCGCGCGCCCACACCGCCACCCGCCCCGAAGCCTTGTAGGGTGACCACGGGGCAACCGTGGTTTCGACCTCGCCTGAGACCAACTTACAACCCCTGACATGACGCCTAGCTCCCTTGCTCATTGAATACCTCGTAAGCCGCCGCCTGCTCGCTGGTCGTTCACTGGGCCTTACTCAACAGTATCTCACCCGGTGGGCTTGACCGCGCTGAGGGCGGCGCCCTGTGTGTCAAGGGAGCTAAGAACCATACATAACCGAGTAGTAAATAAATTATTTTTTATTACACTAGATTACCGTGGGGGCGTGGCGTGGCCCCCACGATAATCTCGGGACAATAGAGATGCACGGGTCATACGCGCTAGCTTTACACCCGAAACCGCTGATAAGGCGAAGATACCAGACGAGTGCTAGAGACATGAAAATAGTGCCAGGATCTAGCACTGAAAGTGCTGAGTTGGCAACCCTGCCGTAGCTTGTAGTTATCTGTGGTCTGGTCTCTAGTATTACATTATTTTCTCTATGGATTAAATTGATTTTCTTTTTCTGTGATTGGCTTTGGCTGGATGTGACGTGCGTGACGGACGGACGTTTACCGGTTGCGAACCACGCACGCTGACTTTACTTCCTTTTTCATATGATCATCGCCACTCTCACAGCCACTTTCACAGCCATTTTGTTTTACTTCTTGGCCTATTTCACACGTCTCGTACAGTCTTTAGCAGACTTAATAATGGCGGAGCCACGTGAGAGAACCTTCATCATGATCAAGCCCGATGGTGTTCAGCGAGGACTCGTCGGTACCATTATCGATCGCTTCGAAAAGAAGGGTTTCAAGTTAGTTGCACTTAAATTTGTGTGGCCATCCCAGGAGTTGCTTGAGAAGCACTACTGCGATCTTTCTTCTCGTCCATTCTTCCCGGGACTAGTGAAATACATGAGCTCTGGACCAGTGGTTCCCATGGTGTGGGAAGGCCTGAACGTAGTCAAGACCGGCCGTCAAATGCTTGGTGCCACCAACCCTGCCGACTCTCTACCAGGCACAATTCGTGGCGATCTTTGCATCCAAGTTGGTCGCAACATTATCCATGGCTCTGATGCTGTTGAATCTGCAAACAAAGAAATCGCTCTTTGGTTCACTGAAAAGGAACTCGTCGGCTGGACACCAGCTGGTGAAAACTGGGTCTACGAATAAACGGACAAATTCAATGATAATTTTAATTTAAATATGTGTACACACTGTGAAGTAGAATATGTATTTTTAAGTTATCAGTGAAATTAAACTACTTTAAATTTAATTTTATTTCTTATTTAGAATTCCCCTAACTTCATCCTTTAAATTTTTCTCAGTAAAGACTTGTAGCTGCGCAGAAATATTTAGATCAGTTACTCTGTAGTGGGTAGAAACTATTTAACTCTGGTTTTAACTGTTTTTATGATTGCTAATGGATCAAGTAAGTATGTCTGTCTGGAAGGCACTAATTGCTGAAAACTTGCACACACTACTCATAGTGTAATAAATAAGATGTGGTGATTTGACTGGACTGGCCTGTTGGTGCAGAGGCGGGGATCCTGCCTTTAGTTCCAGTCTTCACCCAGGGTGGTAAGGCTGCAGGGTAGGATAGGGTTTTTGTAGTGATGCTCAGGGCCGAACGAGGCAAAGTGGCTTGTCAAATGCACCTCCTTTTTAATTTCTGTTGGAGAGCTGGCCGGGTGCTAGGAGATTGTCCTAGGTTACTCCTCCTCCATATGAACAGTCTAAATGTGGCAGAGAGGACATGACTGTGTTAATTTAAGTTTAATTGTAATAGTTCAAAGTATACAGGTACTGTAACACAAGCTCAGAACTAAGTGCAGTCATCGTTGTTTGCTAAATTTTGAATAATTATTGTTTGGAAAGAAACTATTTTAATCCCTTCTCTTCCATATCAACAAATATGTTTCATCTTTAGCTGTAAAATTAAAAGAGGTGTTTTTGATATTTGTTTTTGGGTTATAAAAAGTATCCCTGATGAGCTATTGGTAAAATAAAGTAAAAATACTCTTGAATCTAGCATGAATTTAAATCAGTTTTGTAATAGCTGAGAAAACTAGGAATCCCTATCGCTAAAATTAACTAGATTTACGATGCGTCACCTTCAGGAACTTATTACTTTCAACAACAGAACATTTTGTCATTATTAGGTATTTGTTAAAACCATACAACTGCATACAATTTGGTGCAAGGCTTGAAATATAAATTGTAATTTAGGCGCTGTGGTCAATACAGTTTCATAGATGAAACTAAGTGACTAGAATGGCTTTACTCCTTTTTGAGCAACTTTTTGAGACCTTATTGTGAACAATTGTTTTAGTTGAATAAAAATGTTAAAACAGCCAAGGGTTGCTGAGGGGCATGACGTTGTAACGATGCCGTGGTGGACGTTAGAACCTACACGATGGCTGAAAACTTCACTAGTTTAACTTACTGGCCATCAATAGTATTCTGTACCTGTCCTTTCAAAATTTAATTTATCGTTCCACGTTCACTGTTCAGCATTTTGAGTTAGTCCTACCAAAACCATCTTACTGAACAGAGCTTGCGAGCATTTTACCAGATTAGCATTTTACCGGAGTGCCGGGATTCGTCACACAATATTTAGGAGTAATTGTGGAATAGTGAATAAAAGATCAGCCAATCCAGTGACTTGTTTATTAAATAGGGTAAAAGTATAGGTAGGAAAGAAGAACTGTAACAAAATAACAATAAATGACTACAAAGAGTCCTAGGTAATAGATTATCTAATAGTAATAGGTAAGTAAATAGGTGTGATATGCTTACCCCGATACACGGGTTCCTGTTACTTATAACTGTTAACAATAATTGGTTATTTAAAAATACACCATCACATAATTATACTTAAACTGGTAATCTGGTAAAATGCTCGCAAGCTCTGTTCAGTACGATGGTTTTGGTAGGACTGACTCAAAATGCTGAACAGCGAATGTGGAACGATAAATTAAATTTTGAAAGGAGAGGTACAGAATACTATTGATGGCCAGTAAGTTAAACTATGAAGTTTTCAGCCATCGTGGAGGTTCTTACGTCCACGAGACTTTAACGAAACGGCATCGTTACAACGTGTACATGTCAAGTAGCTTTTCTCCCCTATAACAGAAAGTAAAACAAATAGTCAGTCTAGGCAATTTTACTATAATATGATTACATAACTATAAAATTCATTTCTAACTTACAAAATACTTGCACGTCATTTTGACGTAGAAGTTTTTGGATGAGCCGTACTTACAAACTTAATAAACAAATGTTATCAGAATTATGTACTAATATACAAATTTATAAAAAGAAATCAAATAATCCGTTCGTTATTTGTAAGTACACCTCATACATTATAAATAAACCTTAAATTTAAAGTCATTGGATATGCTAAAATACTAGATCACATAGGCTTCTAGATTAATATCTGAACTAAATATTTACAAGTGTGAAATTACCATAGTTATAATAATTTCGTCAGTTAAATGCCCAACTTTATTAAAAAATATATTAAGAGCTTGATGCCATTAGCTACATATTTACAAAATATCAAATTCCAAATGTTATCACCAGTTTTTTGTCATTACCGCACACAGCCATTATTTCGTTTCTGCTAATATTTATTCTTGCCTGAAGTCACTAAAGTGAAAAAACAATTTTTCATGATTACTCTCAAGTTCAGATGAAGTATTATTACGCATAATATTATTGCACAGAAATTAAGTTAAGTACATACATAATTACGTAACCATTTGAACTGACAAAAGGTTTTTTATTTATTCTTATATTATTTGCTAATTTTATTGCTCATTATTTACAAAATAGATATTGCTGAAACAGAGAGAAAATAAATTCACTTAAACTTGCACAGTATATGACAGCAAAATTCTTATCATATTCACTATTTTAATGGCAGTGTTTGCTGTTAACGCACCTGTTACTATAAAATAAGAATTCTATTATTTGGGAGTTGTTTATTTACTTTGGTGCAATATATTACAGTTTATTTACAGGTTTTCAATGATTGGTTACTAAAGTTGGGTGGGATGTAACAACTCAAAACAAGTCTTATGCTCAGAGAGATTGTTCAGTGCGATGTTCTACTTCCACGGCGGGCGGCGGCTTCTGGTCTACGCTTTGTTGCGACTGCTGCTCCTGTTGATTCTGCTGTATCCTCGATGGTAGAGGCGCAGTTTGTCCTGCGATTAAATATATTATTAATCACTATAAAAACACAAAAAATTCTGTTCCTGGAACAGAATTCTGCATTGAATACGTTTTGTAAACTCCATTTATAACCACTGATTACACGCATGTCACCGATCACAATAACGAAACAAACGGAATGGAAGCAGAAGATATCAAAATAATGTGTAAAATCCACGCGCGTTCTTGACATTAAAACACAGGTAGTTTGTCGGGCCTTAATACAAAAAATTCGTTTATTAAAATTTACAATATTACGTTAAGATTTTTTAATACTTTATCCAAGTAGATCATAATTACAGTTCTTTCGAATCGTCAAAAACATAACAACTTTAGCTAATAATATTATAGACATACATAATATTAATACGATCCGTTTACTAATTAATCCATATATATAATGTGACTACCACCGGCGTCGGAACGCTGATTCCACTGAGGATACCCGGCTAGAAACTCAGTAGTTTCTCTTTGTTTTGGCAGTATTTCCAATATTTGTATCACAGACAATTCCTAGACATATAGTTTAATTAGTAATCAACTATGAACAATAAAATTCAATTTAGTGGCGTGGCCAGAAAGTACAACACGAGTTGTTACCATATTTATCATGAATCCCTCTGTGCCGCTTGAGCGCGAACCGGTCGGCGAAGGCGGCGGTGCAGATGTCGCACTTGAAGGGCTTCTCCCCGGAGTGCACCTTCGCGTGGTTCTTGAGGTGCGCCGCCTGACTGAACGCAGAGCCGCACGTTTCACATCTGATGACAAGACAATTGGGTATAAGATACCATCGGCGGATCCTTATTATTATTCAATATTATGGAAAAATACATCTATAAAGGGCTATATGAAAACTTTTAGTCTGATCACCTATGTGAATTTATTTTATGACACTTTAAACTAGTGATAAATATAAACTTCGAGGTGTCGAGTTCTACTTTTGAAGCTTCGAGGCGGATTGGCTGGACTCAGTGAGCTCGGTAGGCTCGTAGACTCGAGATTAGCCGGGACGCGAGCTTTCTGAGCCAAGCCTTGAGGCTTCAAAAGAGCTAGAGTCTTTTTTTGAGCTCTGGTCTTTTGTTGTGTTAAATAGTTTGGTATTTCAAAGAAAGGTGATACTATGGTGGCTTCACACCGAGTGATCGATGCAAATGTGATTACTTTATTATTTAAAAGGATGTTTGCTTGCATAATGCCTTGCCTTGGATAATTAAAATTGATCTGAAATACCAGCTCGAGTTTCAAGTATTTTTTTTAACACAAGCTCTTTTGAAGGCTCGCATTGCTCAGAGAGCTAGAGCTCAACTAGACTCGGGATCTGAGCCTATCGAGCTCACAGAGCCTGCAAATCTGACGCGAGTATCCAAAATTGGCACTTAGAAAGATTAAGAAAAGACTAGTGCGCTGAAAAAGACTCTAGCCCAAAAAAAAGCCTCGAGATCGATCAAGCTCTCAAAAGGGTTGAGCTCCGAAAAAGACTCCCGAGTCGTCAAGCCTCATACAAAGAAGGCGAGCCCTGTATACGACACCGAGCTCTAAGACAAAAGGACTCGCGGGCCTCGAACCTTGCACATCACTACTTCACACATAGGTGGGGAAGACCATTTTTTAAAAGTGTAAATTGATAAAAAATATGTATGTCATTCGATAATCCACATAATGTATAGCAACTTTCATAAAAAAACCTCATAATTGCAAAATTTTATAGCCGCCGAACAAAATGTTTTGCAGAAAGCATACCTTGCGACAGTTTGAAGCGTATTGGGCAAGTCCAAAAAATATGAATTTATTTATTTATTTATTAACAATTACAAAAAGAGCATACGTTTCTAAAGCTGCTTACAGTGTAACAAAAACCATTTTAGGTTTGAACGTACACTGGCGATCATCGCCGAGAGTCCAGAAAAACAAAGTAATTATATTAACTAGTTAAAATTTTACTATTTTTTACCAATGTTTCTATTTTTGAAAGCTCTTTCGATAACACATTAAAAAAATAGAATATCGAGAGGCTAGCTTATCAAGGTGGTGGAACAGAAAATAATAAATTGCACTTCAAGTTTTGGTGTGAGAGAAATTAAACTAGGTCAGCTGGGTTATTTTTATCTGTAATACTCACTTGTAAGGCTTCTCGCCGGTGTGTATACGCCGATGGTTCCATAACGTCGCATGTCTCGCAAAGCCTTTGTCGCATACCTACAAAAGGAATCGTTATTAAATTAATAAGAATTATGAAGAGGATTTTGCCTGGCAGTAGGACTTTGCAGGCTACTTATCTCAAGATGGTTGGAAGCCACAGCTGAAGAGAGGACAGTGACGGACGAAACTCTCTTCATATTCCTTTATTTTATGAATAAAAACTGTAGCATTATACGAGCGCCTCATAGAGCCATAATTCGTAAATACAATAAGATAGTTTTAAACTGAAACGGGAATCCGGATTTACTTGGCTTATACTAAATGGATATTAATTATGTAAAACTGTGTAATATTAACTGTTTGTTTTCTCGCGATATCAAATGCCTGTTTACATCATTAGATAAGGGGTGGAATGGATCAAAGGTGGGATGAAGTCAGATTTCATATTCTTAGTTATTTTGTTGTAAAGGAGATCTCAGTGTATTATTATAACACTGGTTTCAATAATGAATGTACTGTTTTGTATATTTTAATTGAAACGGCGACACAGCACAGCCCGTTATGCATTCCTTTGGCAGTTAGTTTCTCCAAATAACGCTACAATCTTCCCCAAATCAGCACAGTGTATTATCTATAGTAGTGTTGAAATGCTTTAATATGTCATATAACGTCAAGTTACGTACCTCACAAACATATGGTTTCTCTCCAGAGTGTGTTCTCTCGTGGTTCTTGAGATGCGGCGACTGCGAGAACTGCATGCCACATGTATTGCACCTACAAAACATTATTAAAATTACTAATATCCTTATTAATTCTAAGTTTTTAATTAGAATAATGCAGGACTTTTCCATGCAGTGTGATAAAATATAGCCTATTTATCATAATAATCATTTATTGTTGCTTCATGCGGTACATACATATATATAGGTAGTATAAATTGTAAAAAGATTCACAAATAAACCCTACAAGGGCACATCAACATTTAAAAGTATAAACATAGCTATCTTACACCCACTGACAAAAACAAAAATATAGATACAAAATAGAAAACAACAATCTTAAAAAATACACATTATTTTAATTCGAAAAGTTCTTGTAAAGTAAAAACATTTACTTGTTAGATATTCCTTTAGGGCCTTATAGAAAGTCTTACTTTGGTAACAAAATGAGAATACATTATTATGACAGACTACCTAGACAAATGCCATTATTAGTCTGAGTTTAATGTAACCTTAACCTTGATCGCGTCGGTATCTACCGACGCGATTTGTTCATGCCGGGATCACTTATGGTCAAAGATAAATCTCCGCTCAATAGAGCTCTAATAAGAGTGAATACTATTTATTATTTTATAGTATAGCTTGTCTAACCAGAAATGACTCGCCTCACTACTTTTTTAATTGCTAAATCAATTAAATAAGTAGTGAGGCGAGTCATTTCTGTGTGCCTTTATGAACAATGACACTTTAATCTGTGTGCGAGCGTTGACAATTCCGTGAAATAAGATCTGTTAGGGCTACATAACGTGCGTTCAGAAATTTGTCTGTTTCATAGAGGTGATACGCAGTTCACCGGGTCATCTAGTTGGCAATAAATATTGCGCCAACTGCTAGGCTGAGAGTCGTCAGTTTGTTCATCACTACCCAGGACGAAAATTCATGTGATGAACAGTTGTATTTTTAATTCTGGGTTGTTACTATTCATTTCTGACACTCTGCTTAGTTTGTTAAAAAAGTCCGGAGATCGGATGTTCATAATACCGATGAACGGACGACCGAAAATCAAAATCCCGAATGCTTATTGGACCGAATGTTCAAAATCTCGAAAGTTCATTTGACAAAAAGGTTAAAATCCCGATGTTTTTAATACCGAAGTTTAAAATCCTGACAACAATCTTACTAATATTTTAAATGCGAGACTTTTAAAGTTCGTGTGTATCTCTTTCATGTATGAATTTACGAACCAACTGTCCGGGAATATTGTTTTTACTATCTACCCGCTTCCTAAAAAGTTAAGTCAGAACGACCACTGAGTAAGTTTGCTTTCTCACGGTTAGCACGGTTTCTCGCCTTGACTTACGTTTTTTCCCGGGTTCGATTCTCGAAAGAGTTAATCCAGGAAACGATCTTTTCTAAAAACACAGGGTTATTTATCCTAACTTCTACCATGACAAGTGGTGTGTTGTCTATTATTATTATTTGTACTAATATTATAAAGAGGAAAGTTTTTTTGTTGGTTGGTTTGTACTGAATAGGCTCCGAAAGTACTGGACCGATTTAAAAAATTCTTTCAACAATATAAAGCTACATTATATCATCAAGGAGTGACATAGGCTACATTTTTTTATAATTTAGGCTATATTTTGACGGGAAAGCCAGTCTACTCGGGCGAAGCCGGTGACGGACAGCTAGTATATTTTATTATTAATATTAATTAATAAAAAGGAGCTAACTCAATAACAAAAATCGAATGCTATTGCAAAATCGACTCATTTGACTGCGACGATTGGGGCGCGTGTGACCGCGGGAGCCGTGACAGGAACAATCATGCTGTATTGCTGCTGCTTTCAATTAATTCATATCTTTCGGGATTTTGACCTTTCGGTATTTTGAACTTTCTGATTTGAATTGTTAATGCGAAACAAAAGAAATAGTTGTATAAGGCATCGCGCTAAAATTAGGTGCTAGAGTGGCGTGCCGATGAAAGGTGCAAATGAATTGCGTTTTGCTGTTCTGTTTGGTTGGTCTAGAACAGTCTTTCCCAACGTGGGCGATAACGCCCCCTTGTGGGCGCTGCAGGCCTAAAAGGGGGGCGGTAAGAGACCCAGAAAAAAAAGGGGGCATTGTGTAGGGCTTTGGGGTCGATTTATAATTTCATCTACCTAGCTAGGAAGACTCTTAGACACCGACTGAGCTCTCGACTCTCGACTACATCTTGTGAACATCAACTAATATTAATTGAGATATAGCTCAAACTCGGTTCGATATAAAAGACCGCGGGCAATCATGTTTTAACAAGTTTTTGTTAAATAATCCGAATTGTACATTCCTATACCAATCGGCTGGTTATAATACTTGTTCTTGCTTGTCGAGTACGATTGGGCGTCGAATGAGATAAACGAGTTTATGCACGTTTGTCTTATTCCTGTTGGTGCGTGCTGCTTATGCAATTCTATATAAGCGACGTAAATTTATTTTATTTTCATTTGCGGTTTCGCGCATAATAGATAAGCAGTACTTGATTTCAACACTTACGTATTTCTTAAAACAAAACCATGTCGGAAGTAAAAAAGAAGAGACGGCAATACTCTGCGGAATATATTAAATTCGGATTTATTGAAAATCCCACAAACCCGTCGTCGCCTTTGTGTCTTCTATGTCTAAAAACATTTTCGAACGAAGCAATGAAGCCTTCAAGACTGCAAGATCATTTGAATAAAATGCATCCAGATAAGACAGAAAAGAATGTAGCATATTTTCAAGACCTAGAGAAGAAGCATAATACTCAGCCAAGTGTATCAAAACTATTTTCGGCGGCTGCTAAGCAAGATGACGACGGACTTCGAGCTTCGTACAATATCTCTTTGTTAATTGCTCAAAAAGGCAAACCACACAACATCGGAGAAGAGTTAATTTTGCCAGCAATAAAGGAAGTAATAACTACTGTGCTTCATAAACCGGCCGTAGATATTATCCGAAAAATTCCTTTGAGTAATAATTCTGTGCAAAGACGAATTGATGAAATGGCTGAAAACATTGAAGAATCATTGTGCAATCATCTGAGGACTAGTCAATTCTCAATTCAGCTCGATGAGTCCACTTTACCAACTAATGAAGCGTTGTTGCTATCTTACGTGAGGTTTATTAAAGATGAGAAAATACGTGAAGAACTATTGTTTGCCAGAAATTTGGAGACAGATACAAAAGGCGAAACCATATTCAATACATTGGAAAAGTTTTGTGAAGAGAAAGAGATTCCTTTGAAAAATATTATATCAGTTGCTACGGATGGCGCTCCGGCTATGACAGGGCGCCATAAAGGCTTCATAGCATACTTAAAGAATAAAATTCCAGATGTCCTTGCTATACATTGCGTCATTCATAGACAACATTTGGTTGCTAGAAACTTAAGTGAACGACTATTTCAATCACTGCAATATGTCATCAAAGCAGTCAATAAAATCCGTAGCAGCTCTTTGAATGATAAATTATTTCCTCAGCTTTGTGTTACTAATGACGAAGATTTCAACCGTTTGTTGCTTCATACTGAAGTTCGTTGGCTGTCAAGAGGCAATTGTCTGATACGATTTTACAACCTGTTTGACTCTATGATAGAGTTCTTGGAAACTAAAGATACAGAACTGCGCAACAAGCTCATAACATCAAAGAATGATATAGCTTACATGACAGACCTGTATAAAATGTTCAACGACATGAACCTCCAACTGCAAGGCGATGAACTAAATTTAATTAAAACAAAAAATGTCGTTGCTGCTTTCGCAGCCAAACTGCTTCTGCACGAAAAGAATATGGGCAGACGTGAGTTTCACAATTTTCCGAATTTATCAGTATACTGCAGTAACGACGACTTGTTTGCCTACTGCCAACATTTGGAAAACCTCCACATTGACTTCACCGAACGATACCAGGACATTTTAAACTTGGAAATACCAGACTGGGTGTTGGATCCGTTTTCAAATGTCAACACAGCAATGTCACCTCAGCTGGAAGAAGAACTTATAGAATTGACAACAAACGAAGAAATAAAAATCAAGTTCAAAAAAGGATATCAAGAATTTTGGCTACAAAAACCGATCCCGCAATTGTACCCTGGATTGTGGTCAATTGTTCAACGATTTTTGATAGCATTCCCATCGTCATATTTGTGTGAACGTGGATTTAGTGCTTAGGCAACGCTGCTTACTAAAAAGAGAAATCGTTTGCGTGTTACCGAACGTGGCGACTTGCGGCTGTTTTTGAGTAAATTGGAACCTGATATCAACAAACTTATTGAACAGCATCAGATTCAACCTTCACATTAGTTTTTATATAAGAATTGATTATGTTTGTTTTATTTTCAATAAAAGATACTCTGTCCGAATACTATAAATTTGCGTTTCAATAATCAGTTATAAGTACTTAGCGGTTTTTAAGTATGTTTAAAAAGGGGGGCGTTAAAAAATAATTTATTCTTAAAGTGGGCAGTACACAAAAAAAGGTTGGGAACCCCTGGTCTAGAATATATAATAAAAATTTAAAATATATTATTTGAACCATTCGGCAATGTCATCGTCAAACTGTGCAATTACTAAATAAAACTTTTTTAAAAGCAACTACAATATTTAGAATACCTATGCCAGTATTTAGTGAAGTTGAACGCATATTTCAGTCTCCATAATAAATAGGGCAATGGTGTACTTAAGTACTTTGACTTTCGCCATTTTGAACTGTCGGGATTTTGAAGTTTCGGTATCTTGAATTTTCGGACTTCAAACTGTCGGTATTTTGAACTGTCGGGATTTGGTACTTTCGGAATCTTGAATTTAAGGATTTCAAACTATCGGTATTTTGAAATTTCGGTATTTTGAACGTTGGTATTCATGTGTCGGGATTTTGAACATCGATATTTTAAGCGTAGGTATTTTAAACGTCGGTCTTATGAACTTTCGTTATTTTAATACGTACCCTTTATTCTACATAAAATGTTGAATAAAAATGGTTCTCACCTATAAGGTTTTTCGCCTGTATGTATCCTCGAATGGTTCTTCAGGTATACAGCTTTAGCAAACGCTATTCCACAAATGCCACATTTGAAATTCTTTTCTCCAGAATGTAACTTTTTATGGGACCACAGTGATGAATACCTAGAGAAGGAGCCACCGCAGATATTACAGTGGAAAGGTTTTTCTAAGTTTGATTGGTTTAATTTGTTTTTATTTCCACCTACAAATATTATGCCAGAACCATTGCAGTTCTGACATTTTGTTACTGCTGCAAGGTTTCTTTTCTTCACAGGATGATGGCCAGGTACTGTAACAATAAGAAACAAATAAACTTTCTATTTGTTTCTTCAATAGATCAATAAATGGTTATTACCAGTCTATTTATTTATCTTCATTAAGTAAAAAAATATTTTCAAAGTTTTAAGACTTGGATTTGATCTATTATTTACCTCACCTACTCCCTCATACACCTCACCTACTTTTTTTAACTACTTTACAAAGGTAATAAATTCATGATTGTTTTTATAACTCAACATAATTAAAAAGATATTAAAATATGTTTTTTTTTGGTTATTGTCCCACTGCCGGGCAAAGGTCTCTAGAATCTTGTTGTGTATTCGGTAAAAAAGTTTGTAGAAGTTAATTCTGCATTATTATGTTGCTGCGTATTAATTTATTATATTGAAATTTAATTTAGTATATTTTAGGTAGGTATTGATATCATGTATACATATGAATTAATATTCTGTTTAAAAAATTAACTTTGTAATAAATATGGATATTGAATGTAATAATTACGTTTACCAACTGCCGATTGGTAATTGACATAAACCTATTTGTAGGAAAATTCTGAAAACACTGTCTGGCCTGTGATTTGAACTCAGAATCTCTGCATTTGGGACTAAATCCACCTCAAATATTATTTTAAAAAGATACTTACAGGATTTTTGTGGTGGTGCTGGTTGTTGGTTTGTTTGGGTGGCAGCTAGAGGGTCAGTAGGCTGCTGCACCCCGCTGACTCCACTGACTTCGTACTTTACATTATCTTCAGATGCCACATATATTTGGGTTGAATTAACTGACAACAAAAAATTATAATAAAGCTTTTTACCATTTTACAATTTACCAACATTGTGTTTTATTATACAAATCAGCACTTCCACGCTCTACGAGATTAAACTCACACTCCGACCTCTGTAAGTTCTGTGAGTCTGTCCACTAAAAGTGATGCCCCATTAGTGCGTTGAGTCGTCAAAGCGTCGATTTTCATTATTTTTTTATGGCATTCCCTTATTACCCTTTCAGACCGAATGGTATGCATGTCCCAGTGTAATAAGGACTAATGGGATATTATTCTGTCCCACGCAATTTGTCACAAGACTGTAACTCCATCTTACTATTGAAAATGGGCTTCTGTCTCCGAATTCGTCCTAGGCCTTGAATTTTCGGTGTGTCTTTTAATATCAACACTAATTTATTTTTAATTTGACGCAACAAAATTTTACAGGTGTAGTTTTTGGTTGGCAACATTATTATTTTGTTTGTTTTCAGTTATGTTAGTTAGTGGTTTATAGAAAACTTTCTAATAAATCAGCAGAGTTTGAAACAGTTCGGTACTGTACCCCTATGACGGTTCGAAAGGGTTGACTCGTTGCGTCGACGTACGCGCTGTTTCAATGGAGGTTCGGCCACGAGACGCTGCGCTGTCGGAGCTACGGTGCGTCGATGGACAGCGTCCCAATGGCAGAGAAGCAACTAGGCGTGCGAAGTTGCGTACACGCATGCTTGCGTCGCCCTCAATGTCGCGCGTCACCGCAGGCATAGTAAAAGGAGAGAGAAGTAAGTGGTCTTTATACATACGTTCCGAGCGAGGTTTGTATGTGAGCGCGCCCGTACTATGCCCGTACCTACGCGCGTCGCACGCACACAGTGACAAAATATAAGGTCAAGAGCGGTAACTCAGTTATTTATTTGAAAAATACGTGATTCGTCAAGTTGCTTTTTAATTAATCCCATTTAGACCGTAATTCTTAAAATCACCAAACTGATAAAATTACATGATAAAAAATTGTACTTCCTGGTCTATGCACAAAGAAATACATGAAGAAACTGCAAGATCCCAATGCTTTGCACACCATATAGGGTAAATAGGCCTAGTTTTTTTTTGCCGGTTAAATAAACTAAAAGCGACAGCCGACTGCGTGTTTAGGCTATTATCGCTCGTTCATTGCCCAAGTTGGCTTACTTCTCTCTCCTTTTACTATGCCGCAGCTAGTGATGTACAAGGCTCGAGGCTTTCGAGTCCTTTTGTCTAGAGCTCGGTGTCGTTTACAGGGCTCGCCTGGTTTGTATGAAGCTCGACGGCTCGGGAGTCTATTCCAGAGGTCGAGCCTTCTTGAGAGCTCGATTGATCTTGAGGCTTTTTCAGGGCTTCATCGATCTCGAGGCTTTTTCAGGGCTCGAGTCTTGTTAGCTCTCGAGTCGTTTTTTACGTGGCTCGCGCTCAAGTTACGTTTCCGTTTGGAGTCTTCTTTTTCAAAGCAGGCGATGAAATTTATATGTTTGTGGGATATAAAAGATGTGACTATTTAGTATTTTGAAAATAGAGGTTTAAAAGACATTTTAATCGTCATGAAAAACATTAAAGTGAAGGTTTAAGAAGACTTGAGCTCTTTCAATACTCGAGTTCTATTGAAGGGTCGAGCTCTTTTGATACGTTCGAGCTCTTATGAAGGTTCGAACTCTTTTGAAGCCTCGAGGCGCGTCTCAGGGAGCTCGCGTCTCAGGGAGCTCGCGTCTCGGCTGGGCTCGGGACTACGAGTCTTCCGAGCTGACTGAGTCCGGCCAATCCGCCTCGAGGCTTCAAAAGCAGAGCTCGACGCCTCAAGGTTTGTACATCACTAGCCACAGCGCAGGTGAGGCATACAATGCGTTGACCCGTTGCGACGACACAGCGCAACGCACTAACGGGGGCATCATTTTTACAAATACAAAAGCAACCAGTCCCCGAAAATTACCAAAAAGTTATTTCTTTTAACTAATACCACATTACGTTTTTTTATTCATCAGCTCAATTTAACTTTGCAAGCAAATTTTTTAATTAATTAATTGAATCTTCATACATTAGGAATATTAAGGAATCATACCTATGTTTCTCTGTTCAACAGAATCTTGAGCAATGCAGTTTTCACACCTTATTAACTTGGGTCCTTTTCTCTTTGGATTACTAGGAATTGGTCCTCCGCAAGTTATGCATTTTTGGCCCTTGTCAATGATAACCGGTTTAGCTGAAACAAAACACCAAGTTAACTAGGTATTAGAAGAAATAAAATAAATATCTAATGGGTTTTTTTCAGTTATTAAGAAAAGTACATATTAGGTTAGACAAAAAGTCTTTTCGCATATAGTATGTATGAACTTGTAATAAAATCTCTTTGGCTATACTATTTGTATCTGGCTGGTTTTGGTATATCATTAAAAGATTAAATTTTAAAGAAGATAATTCCAAATTCAAATTAGGAAAATTTGCGATTTTCTTACTGACAAAGGAGTGAATCTAATGAAGAAATTCAACACATTTTAAAATTTTACTACAAAAAAGGTTAAAACGCAAAGCAAGCCGCGAAAAAAATTTGCGATGTTTATGGACCTAGTGCAGTGTCTGTGAGAGTAGCACAAATTTGGTTTAAGCGTTTTCAATCTGGAAATTTTGATGTCAAAGATGCACGTCGCTCTGGTCGCCCTATTACGGATAAAATGGATGCCATTTTTGAAAAAGTGGAGCAAGATCGGCATATCAGTAGTTACGACGTAGCTGAAGAACTGGGAATTGACCACAAAACAGTTTTGGCGCATTTGTGAAAAACTGGGTACCCAAAAAAGCTCAATATTTGGGTAGCCTCACGGGCTCACTGAAAGAAACCTAATGAACCGTGTCTTTATTACGACGTAATGAAACCGAACCATTTTTGAAGAAGCTGATAACTAGTGATGAAAACATACGACGAGAACGTGCTTCAGACTGTGGCGAAACCCGGGTTAACTTGCAACAAGGTGATGCTGTATGCGTGGTGGGATTGGAAGAGCATTATTCATTAAGAGCTGTTACCACCAGGTAGGACCATCGATTCTGAACTTTACTGTGAACAACTGATGAGATAAAAGCAAGAAGTAACAGGTTTTTCATCATGATAACGCTAGACCTCACACATCTTTAGCCTCTCAGCCGAAATTAAGAGAGTTTGGCTGGGAGGTGTTAATGCATCCGCTGTATAGTCCTGACCTTGCACCTTGAGATTTCCACCTGTTCTCTTCAGAATTCTTTAGGCAGTGTCAGGTTAACATCACGAGAGGACTGCCAAAACCACGTGTCGCCGTATTTTGATCAGAAGCCTTAAAATTCCTATAGCAATGGGATCATGTAACTACCTACAAGATGGCAATAATCGAACAAAATGGCACCTAGGTACGTACTTTAGTTAAATGTGAACAAACTATTTTAACAAATGTTATGAATTTTCTTAAAAAATGCTAAGAAACTTTTTCCCCAAATCTATTATATATATTGCAGAAGATAATACTAGCGAGATGTAACATGGATATATTAAACCATTATAGAAAGTAAGGTTTGTTTGCAGTAGATAAATGCAAAAATTGCTGGACCTATTTTAAAAATTCTTTCACCAAAGATGAAATAATAAATAATATTACATATTAACAGAGAGTAACAGACTATATTTTTTTAAAATATCTTTTAACAGAACAAATTGTCCATACAGGTGAAGCCACTGTCGGAAAGTTAGTATAAAATGTAAAACTTACTGTCTTGTATTTGTACATGATGGGCCTGTTGTTCGTTTGGGTCTGATGAGAGTATCTGGATATGTGGGGGCATGGCCACCTCATTGCTAGTGCTTACACCAGTAGCCACTACTGTTATGTTGTTATCTGAAACAAAATAAAGGAGATCATTTTTTTTGATGATTCATGTTTTTTTATGGGCCGGCACTTTCAGAAAAGGCCCAAAAATTTATAGAGCCAGAATGATCTCCTTTAATTATTTATTTGATTTATTAATTTACAATAGCACATAAACTAACCTAAGATATGTAATAAAGTATTAACAATGCCTACCTTCAAGGATATGAATATTAGAATCCTAATGTATTACATTAACCCTTATTCAAACATAGGGAAATTATTTCCCACCCGAGTATGGTGGTGGAATATTTTAACATATCAAGAAATATGTAATATTTCCTTTAATACTTGGCAACACTTTTTTTCCAAACGTCATTTGCCTGACGTCAGTCAGTTCAAATATGAGGGTCCATAATTTTTGCCGGTTTTGGCGCAAAATTCGTATTGCCTTGACGTGTTTTTTGTTTGACAAGCAGAAAATTTCTCTTAGGTAGACTATATTTCTAGTATAATTAATTACAGAATAAACAGTCTGAGAGACCAATGTTTGTGGTAGTTTTGCATGTCCAAATTAGGTGGGAAGTATTTTCCCTATGTCCGTTGTAGTAATTACTAAGTGGAATATGATTTCCATATATCTGGTTGCGTTCATTGCTTAATAAATATATAACAAAAGAATCTGTCTTTTTGTATTGAAATTTAAAAAAAAATACATTTTAATATAAGAGTACCAATAAAATATAAGGAATAACTTTTTTTTTACCATAAATTGACGCTCCACCCATACATGACATATTTTTTTCATTTATTCGTAAAATTCAAGTAATTGAAGTTGGTGGTAACAACTAATCATGCGTGCATTGCAGTATTTGCAGTGCAGTATAGGATATAGTGAAAAAAAATCCTACCATAAAAAACAAAACAGAACCTAAGCAAACAGGGAAATAACTTCCCACCAAAAAAAAAACTATTCAGATTGTTTTTTTTATTTTTTATAATACATTTTAAAAGTATAACTAAATGTAAACGAAATCTAGGTTGAGCCTCGATAAGTCTTCTGTAGTGCCGCATTTGTTTAAGGGTTTATTTATTTATTTATAAGGTAAGGGTTAAAAAGAAGGTAAAATTGTGTTGCGCAATTAGTTGTAATTTAATCAAAAGAACTTATTATTGCATTACTGAAGCATCTACAAAATTACAATGGCACATTCATCACAAGTTTTTTGATTTTTTACCTATTTCTATATCCTCAACATGATTCCTAGGAGGCATTTTTTATATCTTTTAGCATAGACCACAATATAATCTGGTACTATAAATCTACATTATTTTATTTTTGCTCAATATTATTATTAAAGTTTAAATCTGACAAAAGATTAAATAACATTAGTTCATTCACCATTTCAAATGTAATTTTAACTAAGAAAGTGGTCATGGCATAAAGCAATAATATAATGAGATTGAGCACTTCTTCCAAAGAGATCAACTATAAAATATAAAAAATTGCAGATATTACCTGTGTCCTGGGCATGTATCCTTTTATGAGCATTGAGAAGAGCGAGGTGCCCAAACATCAGCCCACAGACATCACACTTAAAACTGATATTAGAAATAGTGTTCTGAATTCCATTGGGAGCAATTTGCATTTGATTAACAAGAGCATAGTTGTACGAAAATGGCTGTGCAATATAGCATGTTTTGTCATCACTGGTAGTCAGTTGGGCTATGTTTACCCCACCGGTCACTCCGCCTGTGCCACCAGCTGCCCCCGACCCAATTTTGCCAATCATATTGACATTAGTGGTGTAACAAAACGTAGGAAATTCCTGAAAATAAGAAATTTGTTATGTATTAAAAAATATTGCTACAATTATTTCAACAAGATCTGTTCTTCAGTCAGAACTTGTTAGGTTGAGGTACCTGCTGTTGTTGCTGTTGGGTTTGAGCCTGCTGTGGATTTTTTTGTTGCACATTTTCAATATTTTTACCCTGGGTCTTCTGAGTGGGGTGTTCCTGATATTGCAAAGTCGGGCCGGCTTGTACAGCATTTGTCGTAAACATGATTATTTTTAACGCCTACTTCATTTAACACTTTTTATAAATTTCAACAGTGGATACCTGTAAATCCTGTAAAAGGATAAAATTATGTGTTTCAGTGTAGTTAAAGACATTTCTACGATCTTCTGTAAAAGCGCGGCTATTATTGTAAGCGGCTGAAAAATAAAACTTCAAAACAAGAGTGTGAAGGCAACAGGAAATATTTCATATCAGTCTACTCTGTTCGTAAAAAGATCATTCGCTGCGAAAGCAGTGTCTCCTGAGTAGTTGATGTGTGTGAGAAGGATGACTGAATATATTTGTACGCGCTTCGCTTCGTTCGAGTCAAAGGACGCCATTGCTTTCAGTCAGACACAGGCAGAAGTGAACAAGAGATGTATACGCAGAGATTCCAGCACTTTTATATTTTAATCACCACTAGTTATTTAAACTCAACCAGCAAAAATTACCTGTTTTTCTGTTATTATACTTCAGGATGATTTAACTTTTGTTGGTTTGTTTCAAAACCCTATTTTCTGTCTCACTTTTCAACACTTCAATTCTCCATCTCATGAAAGAAATGAAATGGCGATATAAATAAAATGGCGCCTGGCGGCTAAAAATTGTTGCCCTCTTTAGGAATTAAAATAAAGATTTATTGCCACATTTAAAAAAAAAACGTCAAAGCTTGCTTCTATTTATCTAAAGTAGAACATTCATTGTAGAATCAGTGAATTTAGAGACGCAGCATCCTAAGGTCAGATCTTTCCGTTATTAAGAGCTATTCATTATTTAGTAGGGAAGTCTGTTCTGCCATCCTAACGAAGAGTGCAATAAGTCGAGTTTTTGACTTAAGACCGTAATCAGGAAAATGAGCTCTATATTTTCGCCTTAGACATCTTATTTGTATCTTCAATAGTTTCGGTTCTATTGGTTATCATAACTGCAATATCAAATATTATTTGTAAGTAGCTAATCATAACCGAAATATCTTGAGTTATGACTTGGATAGCTTTGATATTTTATTATGTTACATAAAATAATCGCAATAAGTCCAGTTATTGCGATTATAATTAGTAATTTAAAAAACAAATTGGCACATTTACTAGTCATAAAAGCAACAAGTACGTGTTATTGCAGTTAACGTATGGAAAGTTATTAATTAAACTGTCTAGCTTACTAAATGTATTATACTAATGTAAAGTTATTGCATTTGTGTTAAGGAAAAACAGACGATTTGAAATCGTTTATACAAATGAAATCGCAATTTATCTTCGAGTTATTGCGGTTACCAGTAGTAAAAAGGCCGCGCGGGGTGCGAGGGGAAAAGGCATTGCATGGCGACGCGACGCGTGAACGGGTACTCGGTAGGGCAGTAAGTGGCAGCGCACGAAGCGGGCCGAACGACTCGACGAGTGCCAGCCAGCGAGGCAAGGCCCGAGACGAAGTGGGCGGTGAAATTTTCTAGTAAGTATACATTCGTATTTTTAAATATTTTTATTTCACATCTTTACGTCTCCTTCTCGGGTATCCTCTACCCAAAGATTGTCTCGAAGCGATAAGACCGCCTAAATTGTACTTTCTTGTTTCCGTTGTGCTTAATTATTACGATATATGTTTAAATGGTTTACAATAAAGAATTTATATTCTATCTTACATGCAGGACCTTATAGAAAGACGGCAGACGGATTCCGGTCAAATGACTGCGCTTATACTCTTACGTTATTTATATTAAAAATATTGTACTATAATAATAGAATATGAGATGAATAGATTATACTATTTTTTTTAATTAAGTATATTTTTACATCTTACTACTATTACAAATGCGAAGGTTTGTAAAAATCCATACATCCATATGGATGTTTGTTACTCTTTCACTTAAAAACTACTGAATGGATTTTAATAAACAATTCATACATCCTAATGATAAATACATTATTGCGTTTTTGTGTGTGTATATAAACTTATGTACAATTAGAATGTACTAAATAAAATTAAACATTATTTTATCCGTCATTTAGTAAAAGTTTCAAACCGATAGCTTTTATAGCTACGGAGATACACTCAAAAGAAAAATTAAATCTTTAACCGCGAATATCTCGAGAGTAGTCAAAACATAGTTATTGCACTTTTAGTTAGGACGGCAGTTTTGGTACTGGTAGCCATGGAACGGTTAGGTTAGAACGCGGGAGCGGGGAGAGTATGTTTTTGGACTTTGGACGGTTAGGTCCAAAACACGGGAGTTCGTTTTTGGTCGTGACGGAGTTAGGATCTAGGCCTCAGACGGTCAAAGGTTTTTAGTTACTTGTATTTATCTGAAGTAGAATATTAATTGTAGAATCAGTGTTTTAGAGACGCAGAATCATAAGGTCAGGATCTTTCCGTTATTTTAAAGAGCTATAAGAATGTGAGGAAATCTGGACTTTCATTTGTGTCAGCTACAATTATTGATATAAATACTATCTCTTAGCTAGGGTATTACAGAGTCTACGTAATTAAATTTAAGTCAAGCAAAGCAAATTATTATTAAAGCTTAGATTCTAGCGCATTTTCTGAAGCTACTTAGAAATTAAGAAATTATCAGTTTAGATTTTTAATTTTAAGTTGAAAATTTAAATGATAACTCACCCAACATAAATTCTCAACTTTTGGTAAATTTTGTAGTAACTTTCAGTAACGTTATGAGGCTGGTTATTTTATGCATAAATGCACAGTTCATAGAGATTTAGCTGCAAGAAAACAAATGGAAGAAACCCTCTACTTTTTTTAGAAATTTTTCAAACGGATCTGGTCGCAATTTTGGAAAATTCATAAAAAAATTCGTAGTCTGTCTAAAAAGAGTAGAAATTAAATATTCTGTTACTAGCAACACCTAAATTAACGTCAAATCTGTCATTCCAATGTAAACATTATCTTGATTGAACCTGATTGTGTGACCTTTACGAGTGAAACACGTTAAAGTTTTTCAGCGTTTCTTGAAGAAGTGCACGGCATACTAAGCGCAATGAATAAGACAATTTGTAGTGGGACCCGTGAAGTCATATACAAAGTATTCATAAGATGTTTAGCGGAATTTCAAGCGGGCAAATTGCTTACCGATTTGCAAGATGTTTTTAAGCGAACAGCAGATATGACCGGTTAGTGTTGAAGCCATTTATTGTGTTTTCATAAAAGCATGTTTGTGGTAACTTAAAAGAGTCAATTCTAACATGATACATTACTTTAATTGAATTATTGAGGTTATAATTTGACAGATATTTGAAGTGCAGTTGAGCAAATGTTGATACTTATGATAATATTATTTATTACTTTCAGGTAAATCAGAAAGTACAGTGCGAAGAATTGTTGCAGAAGGTTCAACAAACAAAGGAAAATTCAGCACTCCAGCTAAGCAAAGAAAAGGACGTCCGAAAAAGGAATTGGATGATTTTGATAAGTGTGCGATCCGTCAAAAAGTTCATTTCTTTTATAGTGTAAAAAAAGAGGTTCCTACACTGAACAAAATAATGGCAATGGTAAGGGAAGACATTGGTTATAATAGGAGTCGAGCACACTTACATAAAATTTTAAAATCAATTGGTTTTAAATATAAAAAGAGTTCATCAAATAGAGGAGCTTTGATGTAGACAACATATATTGCCCTGAAAAGGGAAAAATATTTAAAGGCAATAATTGATAATCGCAGCCTACCAGATGAACTTCAAAAAGATATCATATACCTGGATGTTAGTTATATTCACTCATCATATAAATTAAAAAAATGCTGGCAGTCGATTGACACTGAGGGAGTTACTCAAGACATATCTAAAGGAAATAGATGGATTCTTGTGAATGCAGGAAGTGAAAAAGGCTTTGTGCCTAATACTCTTCTTATTTTTAGTGGCACAAACAAACAAGAAGACTATCATTCAGAAATGAATAAAAACAATTTTACGAAATGGGTGAGAGAAAAACTGATTCCGAATTTGGAACACCCGTCCATAATAGTAATGGATAATGCACCTTATCACTCTGTAGTGAAAAACAAAGCACCAACATCATCAAGCAAAGTAGCTGACATTAAGTTATGGCTGACTGAAAATAATATTAGTTTTGATCATAGTCTCCGAAAACCATTGCTTTTGGAGTTAGTAAAAAAAAAAAAACCAGAACCAATATATGAAATAGACGAATTACTTGGAGAGCATGGGCACACAGTGGTTAGGCTACCGCCGTACCACTGTGACCTTAATCCGATAGAGTTGATATGGTCCTTGGCAAAGAGAAAAGTTGCAGCACAGAATGTGGGGGCAAGAGATATAAAGCAGTTAACTGAAGAAGCTTTTGCTTCTATAACTGCTTCAGATTGGAAGGCTTGTTGTGACCATGTCAAGAAGATTGAAAAAGAATATTATGAACGCGGGCAAACTATGTATAATAACATAGACGAGTTAATTATTAATGTAGGAGAAGACAGTTCTAGTGAATCTGGAACAGATTTCGAAGCTGAACGTTCAAATTCAGATTTGCCAAGTACTTCGCGTCAAGAGCTTTTACAGGACCTTCAGGAAATAGAAGAAACTATGACAGGAGTTGAATATTTAGATTTCCAAATATTAGAAGATGATCAAATATTAATATTGATTATTTCTAAAACGGGTTTTTTTTCTCGAAATATATATTTCGGTAAATTTAAAATGAAACTCACGGGCCTAAGCCAAGTGAGTATCATTTACTATGTTAGGTTGGGTTGTACTCGTAGATGTAGATGAATCTTCCTGTAAATATTTATTATTATTATTAATTAATTATTAATATTTATTATTATTCCCTTTATTCAATATAAATCTTAGATATAAAATTTGTATAGTATTCTTACAAAAACAGAGATTTATAACAATAAAACTACTTATGAATTATAATTATAAAAACGAATTAATTACAATTAAAAAACTTAAGCCTAAATAAAGTTATAAAAACAATGATTTATAAAAATACTATAAAAATCTTAACCTAGGGTGCCACCAGCAGCGGGGCAGGTAAGGCCCAGACTACCGGTGGTTAGGGCTGCAGAGAGAGGAACCTCCTGACAATGCGAGCCGTTTCCAGGAGCACCGCCTTCTGCATCTGACCCTTGACCCAACCGCTGAGCGAGAGCCTCTCAAGGTGTTGGTCGAGGCTCTTTGCTATTAAACCGTTAGCCGATACGACTATCGGGACAATGATCGTCGAATCAACATTCCACATGGCGGTCACCTCGTGAGCCAAGTTAATAAAGATTTTTTTATTAGGTTTTTTTTTAATTATTATTCTCTTTATTCAGTATAAATCTTAGATATAAAATTTGTATAGTATTCTTACAAAAACAGAGATTTTATAACATTAAAAACAACTTATGAATTATAATTATAAAAACGAAATAATTACAATTATAAAACTTAAGATTAAAGTTACAAAAACAATGATTTATAAAAATACCATAAAAATCTTAATCTAGGGAGCCACCGGCAGCGGGGCAGGCGAGGCCTAGACTACCGGTGGTTAGGGCTGCAGAGAAAGGAACCTCCTGACAATACGTGCCGTGTCCAAGAGTACCGCCTTCTGTATCTGACCCTTGACCCAACCGCTGAGCGAGAGCCTCTCGAGGTGTTGGTCGAGGCTCTTCGCTATTAAGCCGTTTGCCGATACGACTATCGGGACAATGATCGTCGAATCAACATTCCACATGGCGGTCACCTCGTGAGCCAAGTCAAGGTACTTGCTGAGTTTGTCCTTCTCAGCTTTTACGAGGTTATCGTCATGTGGAATGGTAATGTCGACGAGCACTGCCTGGCGTTGGGATCGGTCTACCAGCACGATATCAGGTTTATTGGCTACAATAGTCCTGTCCGTGATGATAGAGCGATCCCAATAGAGCAAAGCACGACTATTTTCGAGAACTGGTACCGGTGCGTACTTATAGTACGGTACCTCCGACTCGACAAGGCCATATCGAAGAGCAAGTTGCTGGTGGATGATCCTGGCTACTAGGTTGTGCCTGTGCAAGTACTCTCCGTTAGCAAGGTGAGAACAACCGGAAATAACGTGACGAATAGACTCGCCAGGACGGCGGCATGCCCGACAGATGTCGACCGTACCGTCCTTCATGATGTATTTCCGGTAGTTATTCACCTTGATAACTTCATCAGCAATTGCACAGACAAAACCCTCGGTTTCCCCAAAGAGGTCCCCGAAGCGTAGCCAGTTCACCGATGCGGAGAGGTCCACATCGGGCCCTGTTAAGGCCCGATAGAACCTCCCATGCAGCTCCTTACTCCTCCATATTTCCCTGCGGTCGTCGGTGGTGAGCACCGGTGGTTGACGCCAGTTCTCATTCGCCAAGGATAGCGGCGTAAGGCCCTTATCAACTGCCACAACATCGCGGTGTATCCCACATTCGTTGCTGAGGAAAAACCTCCTAAGACTGCACACCTCGCGGTTGTGAAGGTTCTTGGCATTTAAAAAGCCACGACCTCCCACCTTCCGCGGGATATACAGTCTCATGACAGACGAGCGTGGGTGTAACATGCGGAATGTTGTGAGCAATTTTCGAACCCGTACATCCAGGGCGTCCAGCTCAGTTTGAGTCCATCTTAGTATGCCAAAGGAGTATATCAATAAAGGCATCACCCAACCGTTGAAGGCGCGCACCTTATTGCCACCTGACAAAGAACTCTTGAGTACCTTTGTAAGGCGACTAAAGAAGCGCTCCCTCACCGATTGCTTGACGTCTGCTACTGATATACCCAATGACTCTGACATACCAAGATATTTGTAGGTTTCGGCTTCAGAGAGGGATCTGAGTGTCATCGTCTCAGAGAGCTGTAAATTCGGTGAATCTACAACCCTCCCTTCTTGTACATGCATGACCGCACACTTGTCTACACCGAACTCCATCTTGATGGCATTGCTAAAAATCTCAGTTATTTTTAACAGTTCCATCAATACCTGGGGGCTTGGTGCAAACAACTTCAGGTCATCCATGTACAACAAATGAGGGATGAACTCACCCCCTCTGCGAAGCCGATAGCCTAGCTTTGAATCCTTTAGTAAGGTACTAAGAGGATTCAAAGCTAAACAAAACCACAAAGGACTCAAACTATCGCCCTGGAAAATACCTCGCTCTATCCTTATGAAGTCCTGCAAGTCAGGGGAGCCATTTCCACCACCTGGCTGACGAAGGACTGTGATCCACTGCCCCATGCATGTGCTCAAGAAAGATCTTAAAGTTGTATCAATTTTATACAGCTCTAAGATCCTCCTGAGCCATGAATGGGGCACCGAATCATAGGCCTTCTTATAGTCAATCCAGGCTGTTGAAAGAGCTTTCCGGTTTCGCCGGACTTGTTGGCAAATAGTCGTGTCTATGAGGAGGAGTTCTTTAGTACCTCGGGACCCAACCCTACATCCATTCTGAGCAGGGGCCAAAATATTGTTCGCAACGATGTGCGAGTTAATTTTTTTTGCTAGAATGGACGTAAGGAGCTTGTAGATGGTAGGTAAGCACGTGATGGGTCTATAGTTTTTTGCTTCCGAGGTACTACCTGACTTATATAAAAGGAAAGTGACACCAGAAGTCAGGAAACTAGGGAGAGAACCAACCTCGATGGATTCCTGGAACTGCACTGCCAAGCATGAATGCGAGCATCGAAACCACTTAATCCAGAAGTTGTGCAATCCATCCGGGCCAGGACTTTTCCAGTTCTGAGCCGTCTGAATTGCACAACTAACGTCTTCGGAGTCAATAGTTACTGACTCCATGGTTTCGATGGATTCGCATTCATGCTCGACAGTACGCATCCAGTCACCCTCCATGTGCTCGATAGGCATCGACCAGATGCTGCGCCAGAAGTCAATCATGACACTTGCATCCGGTCGCTGACCGTCGCCCACACGTTGGTTAGTCTCTTCCCAGTTTCGGTACACCTTCCTTTGGTCACTTTGGAAAAGGCGATTTTGTAAATATCTGTCCACACGTTCTCTGTAGCGACGGATACGGTTTGCCCACGCATAGACCTTCTGCTTCAGAAAGTCAATGCGTTCCGTGACACAAGCCATATACTGTTCGGGCTTAATACCCGTCCCAGCAAAGGCTTGGTTCACGTAACGCATAACCCGAGGGCGATGGTTCCCCCGGCTGAAGCAGACCAACTTTGCAATGAGGGTCCTAAATGTGTTGATACGCCGCTCGATTCGCATTTGCCATGCGGGTACATTTGCGGCAGGTCGCACTGCACGGTCAGAGTCCGGAAACTTGACACGAGCAACACGGCATGCCGCAATGGCCCCGCAGTACAAAATCGAGTGAGTATCAACTAAATCTTCACTAGTCCGTATGAACGGAGCTAGTAAATCGTTCAGGGCCCCCATTAACGCTAGGTTGCGTCTATTAGTAGGCAAACGTGGTAACCACGGCCTAGAGACTCGTGTAGAGCGATATTCCAAAATCGCATCCTCCAAAGCCCTCCTCAATTGCTCTTTTGCCTGGGTACTTACGCTTGCGTTCGCACTGGCCTCTCCATCGGCATCTGGATCCATCCGAGGCGCTACCGGAACCGAGTCTGTAATCGGACTCTGATGTGACAGCGCGCTGGACGGGTCCTGGGTCGAGGAAGAAGTCGCGCGAACTGGAAGCGCCTCCAGGCGAAGCCGATCAAGCGTAGGCTGATCCAGCATCTGTAGACGCTGAATCGCCCGCGCTTGATCCGACAGACGTTGGGCGGAAACAGCCACGGTCGGGTCAAGGGCCTGAAACAGAGGCATCATCCGGTCACGATACGCAGACAGGTTGGTTCCTCCCTTTGTAGCCCCGTAATAGGCGCGCATGCAGTTGACATTCATGTCGTGTGTCCATCGCATGCGGCGCACTACACCACCGGTAGCGGGGGCCCCGCGCGGGGCAGACTGCCCCACAGGCCCCAAGCGTGCCGGCAGCGGTCGTCGTCCACGTCGCGCAGGTGGTCGCGGCGGTCGTGGCGGCGGTGGCCCGCTCTCATCGCTCGAAGTTGAGCTCGCTGCGGTATCTGGAGGAGTAACAAACTCCTCCACCGACGACGAGCTGGGCGACGGAGCGGGCGGTGGTGGTGGTTGTGCGCTTGTAACGTTCGCTCTTGCCTTCGCTCTTGTGATCATTTTTTAATGTAAATTGCACTATTGTTGTAGTAGGCGTTTTGACATTTGTCACAGTTGACAAATCCATATTATTGATTTTCGGAACTTCTGTAGAATGGCCAAAATTGTCTTGCAAATTATCTGTATATATTTTGGATGAGCTTGTTGTTGTTATACTATCTGATAAACCGAAATTCGACTGAAAAATGAACTAAAAAAATATATGATTAAATATGACCACAAAAAGACGTTTGCTGTCATAGAGCGTTATTATTATTACTCTTTCGAACATGTTTAGTCATCTG
The DNA here is from genome assembly GCA_947369235.1 of Udea olivalis. Taxonomy (NCBI): domain Eukaryota; kingdom Metazoa; phylum Arthropoda; class Insecta; order Lepidoptera; family Crambidae; genus Udea; species Udea olivalis. Next base: position 8,009,337 of record OX376342.1, read on the forward strand.
TAATTCTTTTCTTTTCTTTTTCTTTTTAAATAAATATGCGCCAGACTACACACCACTTGTCATGGTCTCTAAGTGGATAAATATCCTTGTGTTACGAGGTAACAGACCAGGCCTAAGCCAGGGGCAATTTAAATAAGAAAGTTTTCTGAATTGACCCGACTGGGAATCGAACCCGGGATACTACGGGTACAATTAATTGGTTATTGATTTAAACACCCAAAGTATTTGTAAAGTGTCAAATCTGGTTGTTGTTTAGTATATGGGGTTGCTATATGAACGATGGTGGCGCCCTCATTTTTTGTCAACTCTTTTTAGACAGACTGTAACTCGAAAACTACAAAAAATCGCAGAACATACTTAAGGGTGATTCAGAGACCTCTCAACACGAGGCACTTAAAAAAAATTTTTGGACGTCACTTTTCTGGCCACCCTGTATGTGGCGAATTATTTTCAAAGTAAAAAATTGGAACAAACGGGTTCTTCAGGTGTGCATTTCTACATTGTGTTAATAAAGTTTTCATAGTTTTTCGATGTGTTCTGATTTTTTTTACATTGTTATTGCTATGTCGTTAGTATAATGTATTCATGATTTTCCAGGTGAAGAAACACATGTAAATAAGTCAATTTATGAGGCTACTGTGGCATGTCTATAAAAAGTAACGTAAAAGCGGCCGTATTTGGTCCCACGTCTAATAAATAAAATAATAAATATTATTTGGCATGTGACGATGCACACCATGTGAGAGAGTGCGTCGACTTCGGGTTTATGGTTCTACCAATCATGTTAATTCATTTGACGTTTTATTTAGTTGCTAATCTGACTTACTTCCTGTTGGCGCCATTTTTAGTCACCTGGGGGCGAGTGAGCTTGACGTTACCTCAGACTCAGAAATTCTCACAGGCCACTCAGTCCCCTCACTCGGCTGACTCCCGAACCAAATTTCGCCGGATTGGCATTACATAACTGTCACCAAAATTTTTTTTGAAATTTATCGCTGTGGAATAAGGTTTATATATTTTTTTGGTTTGACATTTTCAGGACTCTTGGCCCCGGTCTTGGGACCTGTCCCAGAAGGCCTTCATTTGTTTCGTAAAACTTGCACTATTATTTGGCATGTGACGATGCACACACAGCATCTAGTGAGAGATGTGTTTATGAGCTCCTGGTGACTGCCCAACGACGATAAGTTATGAAGTAGTTCAAGTAGTTTCCTGTATGGTTAGGTAATTTCTGAAACTTAATGAAGTGTTATGCTTTTTGCTATGATGGTTGAACATCTGAGTGTTTTTAATAGTGCTATTACTTATACAAATCGACGATGAAGTTTAATGAACTCCTATCCACAAAAAGAAGATTTTACAGGAAACTGCGTTTTTTTTTACATTATGTTAATGTTTTTTTTTATATTGTAAATTTATCGTTTTATGCACCTTTAATTTAGGACATAAGTGAATATACGAAAACCCTATGAGTTACTGAATATGTAGTTAGAAGCTATTGTTCAGAATCTATGCTAGTGTTACCTAAGTTAGGAGGTATTGCAAATTAAAACAAAAATAAATCAAAAGAGAAAAATAGTTAATATTAGATTTTTAACAATTTTTACTTCTTTTAATTATTAATACTAATAGTTTAAAGAGCCGCTAGAACCCACTGAGGACTCGAACGTGATTTACCCCGGACAAGTGCAGAAAGCACTAAGACGCACACCAACGGCAGTAGGCCCCTCACCAACGAGGCGCAGTGGCGCTTACCTCTGCGTTCGCAGTCGCTATGGTACCCAAATCGGGGAAAAACGTGACTAAGGCTATGAGCTATCGACCTATCACCCTTTCTACCTTATCGAAAGTATTCGAGAAGCTGTTGCTTACCGCGATCGCAAGAAAATCGTGATTTTGACAGTAATTTGTATTGTCATTTGACTTCGAATACTGAATCATCATTGGCTGATGGCTGACAGTTTCAATCATGATAGCTTTACCAGCTGACAAAACCAAACGCGAGCGACTACCGAGCAATCGATTTGCGTTGCATGTCCAAAACGCTCCATAAACTCTTTATACTATCGCAACGTTGTGACGTCACATCACGTATATTTCTATAAGTTCTGATGACGTCAGAGGGTAGAAAAGTGGATGTCTACGGGTAGGTCTCGTCGGCGCGCACAAGATTGCCGAAGAGAGCGACGGGGTGTTCTATAGAAAAAATTTGGAAAAAAAGCTGAAAAACTGTATTTAGATGATTTTTCTATGTGTTTAAATTTAATAATTAATTCAGTATTTATCGGAGCGCGCTGAAAACAGCGGCGGCGAGTCTATTTAGTCCGAGCGAGTTATACTGAATCGCTCGGACTAAATAGACTCGCCGGTAAGACGATTTTTCGGCGGCTGTATTTAATTTTGCGAATGCGATTAGGGTTATGTTAAAGAAATTTATTGTGTGGATTTTCGAATGGTAAATTTATTTTCTCTACCATAAGCAAAATCATTTTCCAACATTTACTTATTAAGTACAGTAGCGAATTAACTTGGGTCATCGGCGAGTTAAGTAGTAAGTTGTTGATTAAGTTAAGTTGAAGAGATGACGATCCTATTTTTCGGCGAGTCCAGTGCGAAGTCAAATGCATATTGTAAAGGAGGGGAGAGGAAATAATGTAGACTGTAGTTATTAAGTGCAAAGTAAAGCGTGTATTGATAAAATATAATAAAAAACAGGAAATAATAAAATAATCAACTATACAAACCAAGACGTAGAACAGAACCCAAAAATATGACAGGACTTATGTCAAGAACAGAAAAAGATTCACATTGAAAAAGGTACAAAAACTACAAGAAAGTATTTAGTCGGCAACATCTCTCCCTCTCTTTCAAAATGGAGGAAAATATACGAACGAAGAGAGAAGGAGATAGAGATGGCTTTTATACAGGGAGTTGCACCAGCTTTTTACAGGGGCGGCGAAGGACTCCTCCTGCAGTGGTAACCTCGGCTACTCTCACTAGCCCATCTGCGCCGGAAAATACTCTGGTTATACGGCCACGTGGTCAGGTTCCGCGAGGTAAGTTACCATCGACCACAAGCACGAGGTCACCTACAGCAAGAGTCAGTCCGTTGCCGGTCCTTTCACCTCGCCTAGGTGTCAGAGTTGGGAGGTATTCTCTAACCCATCGGTTCCAGAATAAATCTGTAAGCCTTATGCCTTACGCCAAGAAGAACGCCCCCATAAATCCTGCGGCTCTGTCTTACCGTAATGGTTAGCCGTGGATGCTGTGCCGATAAGAAAGTGGAACGGCGTTAGTACCTCTTCATCACTTGAGTCAGCGGGAACGTAAGTTAAGGGCCTTGAGTTGACCACAGCTTCAGCTTCCATCAAAAGAGTCGTCAAACCTGGTTCCTTTGGGGCTCTCTCCTGCAAGGTTACTTTTAAAGCAGACTTCACTGATCGCACGAGCCGCTCCCAAGCACCACCCATTGACGGTGCCGAAGGTGGTATGAAGATCCACTCGATGTTCTGGTTGGTTGCAAACTCTTGAACTGCAGGGCCGTAGAGTTCTCGCATGAATTTGGCAGCGGCGGGCTGGGCGGTGTCGGATCGAGCGCTAGGCGACTAGGCCTTGCAGTACGATCGCAAGTGACACCGCGGCCGGCGGGCTCAGGAACTCGACGGTTAAACGCAGCGACCGGAAGAGTCGGGCTGCCGGGACGCACGACAACAGGAGCGTCCACAGTGGCAGCGGTGACTGGCCGCCCTTCTAGGGGCGCACTCGTAGGAACCGCAAGTGTGGGACTACCGGGACGCACGGTTTCAGGGCCATCCACAGTGGTAGCACCACGGGTATCTACAAAAACGCATTCATTAGAAGGTGTCATAGTATCTAACCACTCTACAACGTTACCTCTACTAAGGCGGCTACTGCCGCGATGGCTGTTGCCGCGACGATTGTCGCGACGGCTAGAGGCGTAACTGCTGCTGCAGCGACTACTGCCTTCAGCCTCTATTTGAGCTATTTCTGCGCGCATTTCCAATTCAAGCGCTAAACGCTCTGCCTCAGCAACTTTAGCTGCTCGTTCCCGTTCCACCTCAGCAACTTTAGCTGCTCGTTCGCGTTCCGAATCAGCAATTTTTCGAGCGTATGTGGCCTGAACGGTAAGCGAGCGTGCGCGAATGGTATTTGACGACTTGGATGTTCCTGAAATTGATTTGTCATCCGCCGCATGGACGGACATGACGGAGTCGAGCACGAGGGCGGGCGGCGGAGGCTCAACATCGTGGGGCGTGCCGGAGTCCGGCAGCGGAGCTTCGCCCGCACTCGACTCTAACGCTTTACTTTGCAATCTAGTAAGCTTACTTACTGGTTACTTTCAAACAAACAAAAAACAGAATAGTTATTTGTAGAAAGGCAAAATAATCGTAAGGAAAATTTCAAGGGAAAACTATTGCAAGAAAATTTAAATTTTGAAAGTAAAATTTACCGAGCGAAAAGGACCAAATGTAAAGGAGGGGAGAGGAAATAATGTGGACTGTAGTTATTAGGTGCAAAGTAAAGCGTGTATTGATAAAATATAATAAAAAACAGGAAATAATAAAATAATCAACTATACAAACCAAGACATAGAACAGAACCCAAAAATATGACAGGACTTATGTCAAGAACAGAAAAAGATTCACATTGAAAAAGGTACAAAAACTACAAGAAAGTATTTAGTCGGCAACACATATGATCGTAGGCACTATATTGTTCTCTATTTATGATATTATATGAAGGGATTAAAAGAAACATTACATTTTACAGAAATAAATAAAAAGTATTATAAATTAGAGTTTTTTATCCTTTAAGTAGCTCAAAGTTACAGAAACTGGAATTAGAAATATAAAAGTACATTTGCTGCCTTTTCAGGCTCCAGTAGATTCCTTGCATACATTTTCTCCATTCCATTCCATTTCATATATTATTTTCCATATTACAGCTTCAAACCTTCCAAAATTCTGACCTTTTGATCAGTGAATCAGCACTAGCACACAGAACATAAACTCATCAGCTCTGCCTACTTCATTTCATCTTGCAAACTTAATCAAGAATCCTGGAAATAGTAAGTAAAATGTAAATAAAAGCAAAAGCAAATTAACATAAGGGCCATGTATGTACCAAGTAGCCATCATCAAACTTACACATCATTGAACTAGATGAAGCTACTTTATCTTCTGGTGCATCGCCACCTGTATTTGAGGTTATAACAGTTTTAAATTTGTCCAATGCATCTTGTAAGCTCTTGAATTTTACATTTGGTATCTCAGTAACAGGCTTTCCCGATTCATTTTGGATACAATGATCTGTGGAATTTAAAAATGTTAATTTCACCTATGTTTTGTAGTGGTTTTTAAAACTATTGCTTAAACTGGTTTTGTTTTTATCAATGGAAGAACTGAACACAATAATCAAAATCAATAAAAGCAGTTTTTACCTCCATCTTCCCTTGAGGTCACATAAGCATGTTTCATTTTAAGTAATTTACTTGCTTTACCTACATATTTTAAATTTTTTTCAGGCAATTTGTCAAACAATGGGTCTGAGCATTCTGGTGCATTGTCTTCCTCAAAAAACATGTATGTTCCTAGAGCAACTTCATAAGCACCTGTAAGATTGGTATGATTTCATTAAATTGCTTAATTACTACAGTTGAAATTCTGTCTCTGTAATATAGCTGTGGCTTATTTTACCACTATTCATGAGTGTGTGTGTGAAGTGCTCATGATGCATTTTGCCTTGTGAAAGATATTCAATGAGTTAACTAGATACTGAAGTATTAAAAACTCATCCCTGTAGTTCTGGTTTACCGTTTGGTAAATTAATAATTCAACATATTCAGTAGAAATAACTATGTGGCTTTCCCAAAACACAATAATAAAATTAAAACATGACATAAACTGGCTTCGACCATTTACTTAGGGTCTTAACTTAGGTAATAAGATAACTACTATTTCAAAAGCTTAAAAGACTAACAGCGGCAAGGCATTTCTCAATTGGCCTGTGTCCAGCCACCAATCTAATCAGAAGAGAACAGATTTAATAAACTAAGCGGAAACTATTGATGCAAACTTAAAATTTGGTTGTTGAATTATAAAGTAACCTGTAAAGTGGGTCTCATCCATTTGTGCAATCGGCTTGGTTTCATTTATGCCGATAACATTTATGTTGCGAAACTGTTTTATATTAATACCGTCTTCGAATTCTGCATATACAATAATATCTTCCTCGGAGTCTGACTGTGAGTCCATCTTATTCATGCTGTTGCTGTTTCGCCAAAGCAAATTAGCAAAAGTAAAACAAAAACAAACTTAATTTAAAACAAACATACTTAACCTCAAAGCATCAAACGTCACATGTCAAATCATACGTCACAGACAGCAAAAACACACTAATACTGCGAGTTTAGACCACAGATTGCACAGATGCAACCCTCGTCAGAGTCAGTGAGGTGGGATGGCTGGGACACAAACCATGCTAATCAAAATAAAAAAAGTATTTTTTTCAACTGTGGCAAAAACTTGTTCTCTTCAGTCTGTGGTGGCAAAATAAAAAGTTCATGCGGGCATGTGTTGTGTGACGTGTGTGTGACAGCTTTTGGAATAAAAACCTGAAGGCGATTAATTAAAAACTCTTAGCTAAAAACGAATATAATTAATTTTTAACGATAAAAACCAGTGATAATCAATCTGCAATATGTCTGATTGGGATACAGTCACAATTTTGCGCAAAAAACCACCAAAAGCGTCTGCTCTAAAGACTGAACAAGCTGTAAACGCAGCACGTCGTCAAGGTTTACCAGTAGACACCCAACAAAAATATGGTGCAGGGACTAATAAACAACATGGCACTACTAAGAACACGGCTAAGTTGGACAGAGAAACTGAAGAATTACGTCACGAGAAAGTTTCATTGGATCTGGGGAAACTTATAATGCAAGGACGGCAAGCAAAAGGTATGAGTCAAAAGGATTTGGCAACAAAAATATGCGAAAAACCTCAGATTGTCAACGACTATGAAGCCGGGAGAGGAATACCAAATAATATTGTTCTTGGTAAAATTGAAAGGGCGATTGGCCTTAAACTTCGTGGCAAGGAAAGGGGCCTACCAATGCAGCCTCCTGTTGGAAAAAAGTAACGGATTCCTTGGGAGGCGAAGACTATGCTCCGATTTATTTATTGCATAATAATTTTCTCAGTCTCACTGTTAGAACATAAAATTTTCAGTGAGTACATTATATTATCATCATTGGACAAAAAAATATGGTACAAGCATTTATTTTCCTCTGGAATGTTCCTATCCTACATTTCCGAGTCTAACTGCGATTACGACATTTGCGCAAAAGTGTTACCACCACAAAAAAAGGTTTAAAGATGTGATATGCAATAAAAATAGTTATGATTAAGATGACTGTGTTTTGTTTTGTTTTCTTCAGCAGCCTTTGTTTTCGACAGTCGCCTACAACTACAGTACAGGGTGTCCAGGAAATAGTACGACATAGGTACTGCAGGGGGTGATAGCTGGGTGGGATTTTACGGTTTTAAAGTTATAATTTTTTTTTCGAAATGTTGAAAAATTTAAGATTTTTTTAGCATAATTCAATGACAGAATGATTTTCTTATCACTGAACTTTAACCTATAGTGGTGAAAAAAAATGTATGTGGGAGTTTTGTACAACATGCTTAAAAAAGAACTTTTATAATGGTGATTTTGGAAAGATACAACACTAGTGCGTTTTCATTAAAAAATAAAAAGATGGCATTCTAGACCCAGAGGAGGCGATTTTGTTGAAAATGTTTCTTACGTAATTTTGACAAAAACCATTAAGAGAGTAAGTAATAGCTGCCTTTTTACGCAAATTATTATAAAATAAGTTGTGATACGTTAAATCCGACAGTAAAATGCAGAAAATGGTCTGTAATTTAAACCGCAAGGGTTATGGTGATAGTAAAAAAAACAGAGGACTTAGCTTTAATAAAAAAAAAACACAACAGATGCTCGAATTGCTTACCTTGTGCCCTAATACACCCTCGGCATCTTCATAAGAACGAGCTTTTCAGTCCAATCCAGAATGACCGAGAGCTAAGAGCAAGGGTTACCACTGCAGCGAGAGAAATTGCCCAATTAAGCCTTCGAAGACTTAAAAACTCGTGCTTAAAAAGATGCCGAGCGTGTATTAGGGCACAAGGTAAACAATTCGAACATCTGTTGTGAATTATTGTTTTTAAATATTTCTTATAAAAGTTTAGCCCTCTGTTTTTTACCATCACCCTAGTTCCTAACCCTCGACCATTTTTGCATTTTACTGTCGCATTTAACTTGTCACAACTTAGTTTATAATAATTTGCGTAAATAAGCAGCTATTACTTAGGTACTCTCATAATGGTTTTTGTCAAAATTACGTAAGTTACATTTTCAACAAAATCGGCTCCTCTGGGACTAGAATACTATCTTTTTCTTATTTTTTAATGTAATTAATGTGGTATCTTTCCAAAATCACCATCAAACAAGCTATTTTCAACCGACTTCAAAAAAAGGAGGAGATTCTCAATTCGACTGTATGTTTTTTTTTAAATGTTTGTTACCTCATAACTTTCGACTGGGTTAACCGATTTTCTTCTTTTTTTGTTTGAAAGCTGGTGCTTCCCGAATGATCCCATTTTAATTTGGTCTAGTTCTGACAGTGGCATCCATGAGAAAACCATATAAGTATTAAATCTAAATAGACAAAATGCGCGACAAATGGAACGAATAACTTAATATTACGCCAACCGATTTTGATAATTCTTTATTTATTTGAAAGCTGATGGTGCCCGTGTGGTCCCATTTTAATTTAGTCCAGTTCTGACAGTGGCATCCATGGAAAATCCATATAAGTCTTAAATCTAGATTGGCAAAATGCGCGACAAATGGACGGGTAACTCAATATTACGCCAACCGATTTTGATAATTCTTTTTTTATTTGAAGGCTGATGCTGCCCGTGTGGTCCCATTTTAATTTGATCCAGTTCTGATAGTGGCATCCTTGGTAAATCCATATAAGTCTTAAATCTAGATAAACCATATGCGCGACAAATAGACGAATAACTCATTAACACGCCAACCGATTTCGATGCTTCTTTTTTTATTAGAAAGGATATACTTCAAGGGCAGTTTGATGAGTGTTAGGTTCTGATTATGGGATCCATGACAAAGTAGGTAACGGAACTCTTCAATTCTTAGGAGCAATTGGATGATACTTTTTCGATGTATAAAATAAATAAGAACTATTCACTGAACATCAAGAAATAAACAAAAAAAAACCAACTTCAAAAAAAACTATTCCAAAACAAAGCACTAAAAAGTAAAGAAATAATTGAGTATTCTTCTAAAACTTATACGTTAATATAATGTAGGTACATTTATTGTTATTGTTGGAGTCGGTGTGTGACCTACTCGTACATACATACGTAAACGTGATATGTAAGAAATAGGTATATTGCTAGGTATATTGTAGTGTTTCCTTGGCTCCTAAGAATTGAAGAGTTCCGTTACCTACTTTGTCATGGATCCCATAATCAGAACCCAACACTCATCAAACTGCCCTTGAAGTATATCCTTTCTAATAAAAAAAGAAGCATCGAAATCGGTTGGCGTGTTAATGAGTTATTCGTCTATTTGTCGCGCATATGGTTTATCTAGATTTAAGACTTATATGGATTTACCATGGATGCCACTATCAGAACTGGACCAAATTAAAATGGGACCACACGGGCAGCATCAGCCTTCAAATAAAAAAAGAATTATCAAAATCGGTTGGCGTAATATTGAGTTACCCGTCCATTTGTCGCGCATTTTGCCTATCTAGATTTAAGACATATGGATTTTCCATGGATGCCATTGTCAGAACTGGACTAAATTAAAATGGGACCACACGGGCACCATCAGCTTTCAAATAAATAAAGAATTATCAAAATCGGTTGGCGTAATATTAAGTTATTTGTCCATTTGTCGCGCATTTTGTCTATCTAGATTTAATACTTATATGGTTTTCTCATGGATGCCACTGTGAGAACTAGACCAAATTAAAGTGGGATCATTCGGGAAGCACCAGCTTTCAAACAAAAAAAGAAGAAAATCGGTTAACCCAGTCGAAAGTTGTGAGGTAACAAACATTAAAAAAAGAACATACAGTCGAATTGAGCACCTCCTCCTTTTTTTGAAGTTGGTTGAAAATAGCTTGTTTGATGGTGATTTTGGAAAAATACCACATTAACTACATTAAAAATTAGAAAAAGATGGTATTCTAGTCCCAGAGGAGCCGATTTTGTTGAAAATTTAACTTACGTAATTTTGACAAAAACCATTATGAGAGTACCTAAGTAATAGCTGCTTATTTACGCAAATTATTATAAACTAAGTTGTGACAAGTTAAATGCGACAGTAAAATGCAAAAATGGTCGAGGGTTAGGAACTAGGGTGATGGTAAAAAACAGAGCACTAAACTTTTATAAGAAATATTTAAAAACAATAATTCACAACAGATGCTCGAATTGTTTACCTTGTGCCCTAATACACGCTCGGCATCTTTTTAAGCACGAGTTTTTAAGTCTACGAAGGCTTAATTGGGCAATTTCTCTCGCTGCAGTGGAATAGTTTTTTTTGAAGTTGTTTTTTTTTGTTAAAATTTTTGTTTAAGCATGTTGTACAAAACTCCCACATACATTATCATAGAGGCCTACAATTTGTTTCTAAGCTTGGTTGCAGCAAAACCTGTACAGGGTGTCCCTGGAAGTAAGGATCAAATCAAAGCGCATAGTTGTTGTCATTTCTGTCCTTTTTAACCCTATAAATTTTGGTCCGATTTCTAACCGTTAAAAAGTTATGACTAATCTTTAAAAAATAATTATTAAAAAAGTGTATCAAAGGTATGTACCAACTTATTTTTTTTTGCTTAATGATTAGCAGGTGATTTGTCTTACTTTGACAAGTTATTTTATTGGGTTATTCGGAGGTATTCTACCCATGAAAAAACTACTACTGAAAGTTGTCCAAGCATTTCAAAAAGTTGCTCATTTAATACAAAATATTATTAAGTATAAATAAAGCAGAGTTATTCTAATAATTTCTAAAGTTGTAAGTTTTTTGAATTTGAAATTTGAAAAAAAAAAACGCGTTTTTGGAGTTTGTTATTTCATCCTATTAATCTTTTCACGAAAATTCATTTAATTTTACTTTCGGATGGTTATAAACATGGCACTTGAATTAAATTTTAAAAAAAATAAAACAAAAATTAAAGAAATATTTTATACAAAACGAAATTTAATAATTCCATGAAAATTCATTTATGCCTTCTTTCTGTAGTATGAAAGTTAGTTGTAAATCATTTATCAAATCCAACAAATTAAATATTGTCGTTGTGTATTGTGTATCAATCCGCAATGAAAAAAAAACAAGCAAAAATTATTTCCACCTTTTTTTTATTAGCCAGTGCAAACAAAATCTTTTGAAGACTATACGTTTCCCGGGGAAGCACCGTGCGAGTCTAGGATTCTCCGCCTCACGCAGGCATACCGAGTAAAAATCTTCACTGGGGGTTGCCTCATTTCGCATTAAGTGGGAGAACGCGGGATAGCCGAAGCATTCACCGCGAAACCCCTGCGGATGGCTGTTTTCGGCTCCCTGACTAAAGGGAGGCGTAGAATACCCAATACGACTCTCCAACGGGCAGAGCCATGTTTATTTATGTGCAAGTAGCAGGCCACCCCGAACTGCCACCTGCTGGCTCCGCAGGACTCGTGCCAGCTGGTGTGTAGTAGAGTGTTCAGCGCGAAAGCCAAACTGTTCTACGCGTGGTTGATGTGCGGTGTCATGTGTGGTAGTACCAGCTTCTAAAACACCTTTGACACGGTTAGCAGGAGCGTAATAGGTCGATAGCTTTCGGCCTTGGTCACATTCTTCCCTGGTTTTGGCAGCAATATGACACGCCCTAGCTTTCGTGGGCGTGGAAAGTGGCCGGTTCGCAGGACTCCATTGAAGAGCCGCGTTAGCTTCGCAGCTCCTCGTTGGTAATGCGATTCGGGCCAGGGGCCTTCTTCAGCGGGGTGCGTCCTAGTGCTTTCTGCACTTGTCTGGGGGAAAGCACAATGGGGTTTTCTGTGGGCTCTATTGGTACTCCGAAGTACTCCGATAAGTACTGGGTGACCATGTCGCTGTGCTGGTGGTTTCTTGTTTCGTTAGGGCGAAACTGCGCTTCTAGATGGTCAGCAAAGTTTTCAGCGCGGTCCTCGGCACGGTAACGTGGGGTCCCGTCCTGAGCCTTCAGCGGGCGGATTTGCGGCTTCTCATTTTTAAGGCGGCGACAAAGGCGGTGGATGCCATTCCAGTCGTCGCCAACTGAGTCCAGCTCAACCTGCCAAGAATTCTCTGCCTCTGCTGCCAGGGCTGCAGAAATTCACTTGGCTAGGTTGTTCAGCTGCGTCTTCGTGGTCGGGCATCGGGTTCTTCGCCAGGCTCGCCGCAGCCTGCGTTTTTCAGCTATTGCCTGGCTAATAGCCATAGGCAGTTGGCGGTGTTTCTCGCGATTCTGGCTTGTGCTTTTGGCTGCGTTCATGGCGTTTGACGCACAGCTGGCGAACTCGGCGAGTCGGTCTACTGCACCTGCGTTTGATACAGGGAAGGACGGCAAATTTTCTTCTATGTGTGCGGCAAATACTGGCCAGGCCAATTGTATCGCACTCGTTGCGGGAAGGTCGTGCGTGCCGGGTGCATGTTGTATACAGCCAGGGTGGGTTGATGGTCGGAGATGGGGTGATCGTCCAGGACTTCAAGCGTCGGAGACACTTCTTGCCATGCCACGCCACCGAAGTGGCCACAGGTTATGGTTCCGAACCCGCAATCAGGGTGCAGAACGCTCACTACACAGCTAATACTAGGATAGTATTTTTAGCTATCAGGCGTCAATACTATCCATAGTATTGCCGATGTTATCGCTGTTCATACTAAAGAAATACTATCCATAGTGATAGTGATAGTATTACATGTATGAACAACAATACTCATACTATAGATATTTTTTTTAGCTATCTGGAGTCACTTACACTAAATAATTCCGAAAAACAAAATCCCGAATTCCAAAACCCCGAATTTCATAATACCGAATGATTTAGAATCCTGCAAATCAAAATTCCGAATTTTAATAAATCTGAATATTAAAAATCCGAAATTTTAAATCTCTGAATGATCTTAAGTTTGTCCGAAAGTCATAATTCCGAATTTCACAATCCCTAATCATCAAAATTCCGAATCAACAGTAATCCAATCTTTCATAAATACGAATATCCGAATAATCAAAACTCTGAAAAATCATAAATATGAAATATATTATAATTTCATAAACTTTTTTTCAGCAGATTAGTTACTTTGTCGACATTTCGACAAATCGTTTCTGGCACTCGCTTGGCTTGTGCGTTTTTTGGTCGCAGTTCTAACATTTTTTTTTATTAACGTGGGGAAATCCTCAATGATACCTCTACCCTTTACCCGGGGTACCGACGAGGTTATGTCGGACTTCTACCGACTAAAACCCCACGGTACTCAACCACGATCCACCTAAAAGGTGGGTCCGCTGCCGCATCTGGCAGTGCGGCCCCGCCGAGCCGCAGTGCACGAGGGGGGCCAGCCGCGGATCACTGACCCCCTCCAAACGGTTGTGCACCGCGCCCCCCCTCTCGCACCCTAAGGCGCTGCGCCCGTGGGCACCCCTTTGGGCGGGCAGTGGTAGGCACCTTACCACCACCACGCCCGGCGGCAGGCAATGGGTGGGTGGGGAGTCCACCGCACTACCATGCCAGAGCCCTCTTAGCTTCCCGGTGGTACCACCTGCCACCGGTACTAAGCGCCCCCGCCACGATAAGGCGAAGGCTCATGGGGGAGGTGGGGGGGGGGCTCGCAGTTCTAACCTAACCGAATTTATGTCTATTCACGTCTGAGTTTTTTTTTGGCGGCTCGAAAAATCCAGGGACCACCGTTCCCTGGATTTTTCGAGTTGACCACGGCGAATCGGGTTTCGGAATATCGTTTTTAGGACAAATGAAACTTCGGGTTTTTAATTCTTCCTACTAATGCAATTCGGAAATTTTTAATATCGGATTTGTGACGTTCGGAAAAGTTACTTTCGTGCTTTTGATTATTAGGAATTTAGTTGTTTCGGAATTATGAAATTCGGAATAATGAAATTCGGAATTACGTGTTCCGGAATTTTTGGGTATTCCCATCTGACGTCAAATAATTATATCGATAGTATTGCCGAATTTAAACTATTGATAGTTTATAAACTAAACAGTTCAAATTCGGCAATAGGTACTATGGATAATATCGATACTACCGATAGTTTTTTTAGCTAACAGGCGTCAAATGTATTTTTTTTATAATAGCCCATTAGATTAGTTCGCATAGCTCTGTATCTCTTGCACCCGCGTCGTCGTTGCAAAGGAACGAGTACGAACCCTAAGCGCGGTTAGAAGAGTTCGCGCCAAAACATTTTCCATGGAAATAGAAGAATAAAAAGTGTTACAGATAAGTGAAAAGTATTTTAGTTACACAAATAGTAAATAAGTAAAGTGCATTTTGGTGTTGGAAACATATTAGATAGTAAAGCATCTTTAGAAAAAAAAAATCACGAATGATCAAATTTAGTGTGCAAGTCAGTACCTAGGTAGGTACTTTTGATATGCTATTAGTATTTTTGTTTTAAAAAAATTCGTCTGATGTACGAACTAGATTTCAGTTGTGAATAGATTTAAAAAGATAATTTATTGTAGAACAGTCATGTTTTTGATGTGCAATAAGTTCATTAGAGGAGATTGTTGGTTCATAATATTTAACCAGAGGTCCAATTAAAAATATCCCTTCGTAATATAATTTATTAATTTTCACAGTTTTGCATGAATTTCATGTTTTAAGTTTTTTTTACAACGCAAGACGTTCATGTGCGATGCGTAAGTTCGTGATTTTATTACGGTGTGATATTTGTTTACCTATTAAGGCATTAAATTTGAAATCGACTTTACATAGTGATTGACTATTATAAACTGTCTTTTCTTTTTGATGTCATTGACATTAACTCGTCCGGTCGCAAGATAAACAAAACAATACTCCTATTCAAGAAGGCTAGAGACTGAGGAGAGATAACTCCCGAAGTGGGGGTAAGCTTTCGAGGGCCGAAAGTCGTATACTCTGTGCCGGGCAAAACGCTGTATTGCGCATGTGCAGCGGCAGCTATTTGTCATTTCATGGTCACATGGTTTTGTTTTGAACGGTGTCACGTGCGACAGTTGTTGTTTTTTGTTGACCAATTTTGACACTTCGCGAGGATCGCGGCAAAGAAGCGTAATGCGCATGGGTCACTGTGGGATACGGATTTAGTCCAACCCTTTCCAGGGAGTTATCTCTCCTTAGTTTCTAGCCTTCTTGCTCCTATTATATGCGTTTCCTAAAAATATGTCCTTGCGACATTGGAAGTCATAATGGGTTATCTATGGTTGCGCTGTAAAGCCGGCTACTCACGCACCTGCCGCAGGGGCAATTTAGGGCGCACAGCGGTTCGGGCAATATTGGACTGTATCTACACACTTACCTGCCGTTCAGTGTTCGAGGACCAGTTAAACTTAACACACGCGTTGAGAATGGCACCAGTAGTATCTAAAAATCAAAAGATCGGTATAGCCAAGGCTATACCGATCTTTTGATTATCTATATATCTTTTAGTGGTGCTGCCGCTAAGAAAAGGAAAAGGAGATACTGGGTGAAGAAGTGGCTACATAAAAGAACTGAGTTGTGCCATATTGACTGGCCTGTTGGTGCAACGGTTACGACAGTGATCCTGCCTTTAGCACCGGAGGTCGTGGGTTCGATCCCCACCCATGAAAATCACTTATAATAAACTAGCTTCTGCCCGCGACTTCGTCCGCGTAGAATGATGATATTTAGCATATAGCCTTCCTCGATATCTGGGCTATCTAACACTGAAAGAATTTTTCAAATTCGACCAGTAGTTCCTGAGATCAGCGCGTTCAAGCAAACAAACAAACAAACTCTTCAGCTCAATCATATTTAGCATAGATAATAATAAATCAATCTTTACTCAGACAAATAACACCCATAGAACATTTTAAATCATAGCATCAAACAAACTTAATATTCAATGTATGTAAATGTCCCTAAAATAATCAAATTACGATAAATTAAACATTACAAAATAGTAATAAAAAATTGTCAGACAAATTACAATAATAAATTCAATTAAATATCACAAAAAATAAATTAAAACATGAACTTAGACCTTAGAATTAATGTGATCATTGGAAACAACATTAAAATCTTTTTAGTGTTTTTTTTTATCTATGATAATTTTCAGTTCTTTCGATTGTCTTCTGTTCATTTTCTTCGGATTTCCATGTCAACTTGTACAGACTAAACTTTAACAATATATTTTTATTATTTACAAATTGGCGTTTTTATCTGCATACTACAAAAGTGTAAAGTGTGTAGTGTAAAGCACTACAGTTCATCTATACAGTTTGTGCAACTACAGGCGTGGTGTTCAACAGTGATGAACATTTGTGTTTTTTGTGTGTGTGTTATCATCTATTTTAGTACCTACCTATGTATTAAGAAATTTATGTATGTTTATCAGTCTCTGAAACCCATAGTACGTCTAAAATTAGGTAGTCGCCAGCTCTTGCTTGGTTTGGGTCAGATGATTTCGGTGTAAATTGTCAATATGAAACCAATTAACTGATTGAGAAATTGCCCCTACCGGCGCTACGGTGCACGGAGCACGGTGGCAGGGACAATCTAGGGACCAAGGATGGTCTCGCTACCCTGCCGCCCTGCAGCAGGGCCAATCTAGGAAATTGGCCCAAAATAAGGAGGCATCCCCACTTTTACACCCTAGATTGCCCCTGCGGCAGGAGTGTGAGTAACCGGCTTAAGGAATAAGGACCCATTAAATCCTCTTTGTAAGGACCTTCGACCCTATTACCGACGAAACTGACTGTATACCTAAATTCTTCAATAAATTATCTGAAAATTAGGGCGGCTAAAATAATTAAAGAAGCTGAAACGGGAGCAAAACTTTTAAATATCCAATCCACACAATACAAAACGAAGGAATAGGCTCCCTGACTCCCGAATCCAGGACCAAATTTCGCCGGATTGACATTACATTCCTGTCACTTCAATAAATTATCTGAAAATTAGGGCGGCTAAAACAATTAAAGAAGCTGAAACGGGAGCAAAACTTTTAAATATCCAATCCACACAATACAAAACGAAGGAATAGGCTCCCTGACTCCCGAATCCAGAACCAAATTTCGCCGGATTGACATTACATTCCTGTCACAAAAATTATTTTCGAGAGTCAGGCCCCAGACAGCTCTCACAATATTATTGGACACATGAAAAAATAATAAAGGTAATTTTGAGTTTTGACAGGCCTGTGTCACTAGGTACGTAATTGAGTATGGGAAAAAAAACAAACATAGCCTAAATCAAAAACCTTTTCGAGGTGTTTGTATTCTATATCTTATTTAAATATTTAACATTTTTAAAGGCAAAGGATCTAGGATATTTTTAATTAAATACTTTAGCAATCCGGGGTTATTCATTTGACCCCAGTTTGCCAACGTACGAAAAGAGTACATTGAGGTTCTTATTGGTCTCTTGACGGTAATCAAATTGACATCTCACAATTGAAATCCATTGGGTCGTTTAGCCGTCCTTTCACGTGATTACTTAGTTGATAATCTTTCCATCAACCAATCAAATGACGCGATCTGTATCTTAAGTGAGATTTTTAGTTGTTGTCAGTTATGTAGCAGATTTGAAATTCCCCCCAAGTGTTTTTTTTTTACAAAGTTATTTTTAATAATACGTACATACATTAATTTACACCCATTGTCCAGATGGGTAGGTAGGACTTAACATAGCTATTCGCTATTATACCAACCATTACAGGTAGGATTTGGTTTCAGAACTTGGCAAAATAAATTGTATCTGAAGACTACTTCTCACATTCTCGTGAGATGCTACATGATAAACGGCGAGCTCTGTTTCAGCCGTAAGTGCTGTAAATGAGTAATTTTCTCTTCATTATTTATTTACCACGAATCGGGGAAAAACACATGTGGGAACACTAAGTGAATTTGTGATGTCATGAGTTCGCAATATTTAAAAATTGATAAAAAATTAACTACCGGCTAGATCAACGAAATATTCAAATTAGTTACTGAAAATAGTGAAAGGTATTTATAAAAAAATAAAAAAAATTGTTCCTATACTTATTCCGGTTTACTTATTCATCTACACGCTCGGTCCGCCCGTGTGAACAATTTAGTCGAGTGTCACGCACAACTTGTTCCCTAGTTAGTCTGTGTATCACGCACGCAGTACGCAGGACGCGACCAACGCAACAGTTTATTTTCCCAAGTTTAAAACTGTAATATCTTCGAAAATATTCCTTTAAATTACACGCTAAACAGGGTTTTATTGATCTATATTAAATACACAATGTATTAATGTACTTTATTTGAAAAGTATTAATGCTGTATTTCTTAAAAACGCTTCGTAAATAAGCCATATTTCTCGTAAAATTAAAAATTAAAGAATAAAAAATAGTTATTGTGCGTTATCCGTAAGAGATAGATAAATATCATCGCAGACTTTTTTGTAGACCTTTTTAGGGTGTACAAAACTGCAGTAAATTTTTTGGTCTATCTCGTAAGGTTCAGCCAGCGTTTGCAATGTAAGCGCAAAAAATTTGATTATTTACGACATCACATTAGAAACCTCTAAAATTATCAGTGTATCTCTACCATATTATGTATGTTAAATACATATAAAAATTCCTCTTGAATTACTCTATCTATTAAAAAACCCGCATCAAAATTAGTTACGCAGTTTTGAAGATCTAAGCATACATAGGGACAGACAGACTGAAAGCGGCTTTGTTTTATGCTAAGGAGTGATTAACAAACAAACCACGAAAAAGCGTATTTGTTTACAGTATTTATAGGTACCTCCGTGGCACACGCAAGCGCTTCATATTCCATATTTGCAACCCTATGAGCGACACTTTTTTTAAATACCTTTTACTATTTTAAGTAACTCATTTGAATATTTCTTTGATCTAACCGGTAGGTAATTTTTTATTAATTTGTAAAAAATTGCGAACTCTTGACGTCACAAATTCACTTAGTAAAATTACTCGTATGAAGATATATTTTTTTTATATTGCTCGTCAAGATGACCTCACTCCACCTGATGGAAAGCGGTCGTGAGGTCCAGATATGAGGTTGACAAGCCCAGTCATTCAAACGAATCACTGGGCTGGCCATCCTCACCTTGAAGGATTACTGATTTTACTGAAATTACTGATTTACTGCACTTACGACTGAAACAGAGCTCGCCGTTCATCATGTACAATCTCACGAAAATGTGAGAAGTAGACTTCAGATACAATTCATTTTGCCAAGTTCTGAAACCAAGCCCTACCTGAAAGGGTGGGAATTATAGCGAATGGCTATTTTAAGTCCTACCTACCCGTCTGGGCAAAGGGCGTAAATTATGGTACGTATTATTAAAAATAACTATGTGGAATAATATATTTCACCTGGGGGAATTTTAAATCTGCTATCTGGAAACCCCATTAAAAAAAATTAAATAAAATAATACCATGCAGTAAAATTACCTAGCTAAAAGTCTTACGTATGATACAGATCGCGTCATTTGCTTGGTTGATGGATAAATTATAAACCAATCACGTGAAAGGAAGTTTATACGACCCAATAGGTTTGAATAGGAGATGTCAATTTGATTACCGTCAAGAGTCCAATAAAAAACTAAAAAATTAAACTTTCAAATGTTTATTCTTTCTATTATTTCCTTAGCCTTTAGTAATTTTTGGTTAGATAACAAATTCATGAACTTCAGGAATGATAAAATGGCCAAAAAACAGTTATTAATCTCATGGCTAATTTCAAGAATTTTCCACCTCGCTGTCTTTGAAGGCTGATTTTAGCCAAAGTAGCCCATTTATGTACTTCTTTTTTGTAATGATTAAGAAAGCTGAGATTCTGCAGCATTTTTGAGCTTTACTTAGAAACCATACAGTCACCCGCTTAGATTTTTAATTTAAAGTTGAAAATTTAAGTCTTTATTTATCAACCGTACATTTTTGGTTTTATACCAACATTTTCATCATTTTGGTCAAAGCTATGAAACTGATTATTTTATGCATTAAAGTACAATTAAGGATGATTCAGTTGGGCAAAGAAAAAATTTGAAGTCTTCTACTTTTTAAAAAATAAAAAATTTAAACTTTTAGGTCCTAAATTCTCAGAAATTCAGAAAAAAAATCATAACTCGAAAACTATGAACAATCGCGGAACATACATGGGGGTGATTCGGGTACCCCAAGAGTTGCTCTTTCTGTGGGCTTCCGCTTGACACTTCTTTTTGGGACACCACTTGTTCCCTAGTTAGTCTGTGGGACACCTGTCTAAACGAAACGCAGCTTTTTGTCATTTTTGTGTTTTGATTGAAATATCTTCAAATTTTAATTGCTATTTTATTTTTACCTTGATATTAAAGTTTTCTTAGTAAGAGTGAGCTGTATTATAAGTTAAATGAGTCAGTGTTAAACAGCATTGTTTAATAGTTGCATCATGGCGTTTTCTTTTGGAGCATCTACTACCACTCAAAATACTCCTTTCGGAGCCCCATCTAAGCGTAAGTATTACGCCAAAGTGTAACAAATCTATACAAATTTAAATAAGAAGTGTGGCTTACTATGATATCAGTACGTTAACCGGTATTATGAGGCACAATCTGTAAAGAGAATAAACGCATTTTGAGGTTAAGTTTACTTTGTTTACCTGTTCTTAAGATTAAGCTGTTTCACATAATTTTGCCAAAGCTTATCTGTCTTTTAATCTAGATCAAAATAACATGAATGCTTGAAAAAAAAAACAAATAAAAGTGATAAAAAGTTTGCATTCCAGCACCAAATAAAATGGATGAATGACAACTTGGCTTGTCTTATCTTTGCAATTTCTTTCTTAATATTCACTTACTAAAGTATCTCAGATTGTGACAGAATTAAATATTGATTTAATTTTTGTGCCCTTGCAGCAAGTTTTTCTTTTGGAAGTACTAATACAGCTACTACATCAAGCGCTGGATTTGGTTTAGGAACTTCTACTTCTTCCTCTGGATTTAGTTCTTTTGGAACTACGAGTACAGGTAAATCTTTTCGCTTTTGGTTCTTCTAACATTCACCAGATAAAAAGTGGTTTATAATGTTAAGACTCTATTCCAATCTGCCAGGGTTGAGAAACAGAGCTGACGAGATTACACATTGATACAACTTAACCAAATGATTAAAAGATATGAGACGAATTACTTTTTTGTTCTTATTCACCAATTGTTTATTTCTGAGCATCATTCAGTACAAGAAATTTGCATTTACATAAATTCCCAAAAATCCGATGCATGTTCCTAATCCAGATGTGTGACATTGGTATTACATAAAAGCAGTATATATTTCATTGCATACTTTGCCTAAGCATTGTATACAATGCTGGATGCGCAATCAATGCTGGCAATGTGTGTAACTGGTTCACTAAAAAAAAAGTTTAGTCGGAATCGTCTTTCGGCATACATTTTGGGTAGGAAAAAAAACCGAATCATATGTTTTATTATCAATATATCTTCAGTTACAATATCAAAGTATAAATGAAACGGCAAAAAAGAAAATGATGTCAGTTCGTTTCTGGCATCTGGCAAATAGATTTTGCTTTTAATTATCAAGTTTTATTGAGATACTTAAACTGAAACAACGTAAAGCATAAATAACTTTGGGCAAAATGCATTGCTTGGTTATTTGTTTTGTTGAATTTTACATACAGAAAACCTCTTTAAAACACACACACATTGCCGCTGGACAATGCCTAGGCAAAGTATGAAATGAATAATTTTCATACATTGCCTGAACGTTTTAGGCATTGTATACAATGCCGGATTATACACATTGCCGTTAACATATGCATTGCCTAGGCAAAGTATGAAATGAATAATATTTCATACATTGCCTGAACGTTGTAGGCATTGTATACAATGCCGGATTATACACATTGCCTAGGCAAAGTATATAATGGATAATGATATTCGTAATATTTCATACATTTCCGAAACGCACCCGGCTTTGTATACATTGTCTAGGCATTTTATACAATGCCTGAATAATACACATTGCCGGTGACATATGTTAAGGTGAGATTTAGACCAAACGAGCGAATGCTTTTTGTGCCGTGCTGGTGGCGGCTGCACGTCATCTCCTTCCCGTGGGTGTCGTAAGAGGCGATTAAGGGAACCCTGCAGCAGATCATCTGCTCTTCAGGTGGAAGACATGTGTTGGCCGGTTGATGTTACAACTATGCAGCTGCGTAAAACCCGCCAAGTGACTCTGACCTGTCTCTGTCAGGTCGTGCCACTAACCGGTGCCAAGGGGACTATAATCGTGGCAATTGTTGGACCAGTGGGAGCCTTAGCGGCGGTATTGTGTGGGTGGAGTGTATCGGCCCGCCGGCCAGTGAGATTCGTAAAAATGGTGGTCGCTGGCCGCCCGTGGCATAGTACAGGTGCCCAAAAGGGGCCCAACCACCTCTGGAGGCTGCCCCACCAGGCCGCGCATTATCTCGGGTTGGCTCATCGGGGCAGGTGGTGCCCGGTTCCGGTGGGACCCGGCGACCATACCTGGGGCGGTACGGGGGCCCTTCCATGCAGCGGACCGGCCCACACTATTCTACACGACTCAACACCAAAGCGAGGCACCACAATTTGTCCTTTATTGCCTCGATCATAGTCGTCTTTTCACGGAAGGAAGGGTCCTTTCCTCCCACTTCTATGGCAGCTAAAATCAAAAGAAACAGGCCAACAGCATCATCTCCATCCCCCACCAACACGCTATTTGAGGTGGAGTTCGCTAATATCCGCGGACTCCATGCAAACCTCAACGCCGTTCATTAATACCTCGAGACGGTGAGGCCTGTTGTGCTGTTTCTGACGGAAACACAGATAGGCCGCCCTGCCGATACATCATACCTTCACTACCCTGGCTATGTGTTGGAGGAGTCCTTCCAAACCAAAGCCGATGTATGTCTATTTGTTAGGGCGGACGTCTGCTGTAGCCGTCTTCACTGCCTAGAGACTCTTCTTTTTCCACCTTCTGGGTGCACTTAAACCTAGGCTCCACGACCTGGGTTGCGTGCCTCTACCGCTTTCCCACAAAGGAGATGCTAAGACCTCTCGACTTTAGAACATCTGAGTCAGGCTGCAAACAACGCTCATGCGAAGTTCCTAAATGCCGAGATGGTGTTTTTGGGAGACTTCAATGCCCACCTCGAGTCCTGACTCCTGGTTAGGCTCATCTAAAACAGACCACGCAGGCCGAACTGCCCACGCGTTTGCTCTCACGCAAGACCTGACCCAGCTGATACACCAGCGCACCCTGGTGCCGGAGAGATATTGATCAGATATTGTCGGTCATGCGCCCTCCTCATTGGACCTTCTGCTGATGAGTCACCTAGCCGGGTACCAAGTGTGGGTTGGCTCTCCATTGGGCTCCTTCGATCACTGTCTGATTGATAAAACAGTGCCCTGTGCAGCTCCCCCACATCATGTGGAGGTGACGCGGCGTTTATGGCACTACTTGTCGGCGGGTTGGGACGGATTGCGAGGATACTTTGCTTCCGTCCCTTGGCGGCAGTGCTGATTTGGGAAACGGGATGCTTCAGCGAATGCAACTGCTATCGCTGGCGAGATCATTACCGGAATGGAATACTATATTCCTTTTACTGATGTCGCCAGCGCTAGTAAAACTAGTTCCTGGTACAATCGCGAGTGTTCCGCGGCTGTTGAACAAAACAGGCGGCATACCGTGCTTGGGCCAGGGCCCAGGCTCTCAATGACAGTTCCAACTAGGCCTCCCTTAAAGCAGCCTACAATAAAGCTACCATGTCCACCAAGAGGGCATACATTAGATTAGCGCAGACGCTCAGCGAATTGCACGTGTTGGCCAACACTTATCACGCACCCTACGGGTAGCCGCTCTTACTGGCGACTTGCTAAACACGAGCAATCTAACTTCTGCGCGCCTTCGCTGCCCCCGCTTAGATACCTTCATGGATAGTTGGCTCATCAGCTGCAAGAGAAAGCCGATTTACTGGCAAACCTCTTTGCCGCAAACTCTTGCATGCACTCACGACCGCTTTCCATCAGGTGGAGTGAGTGAGGTTATCTTGACGGGCACTATAAAAAAAAATGCTAATTTTATTCCCACTCCATCAGAATCTCTTTGTGTAAACAGGGACAGAGCATTTTTTTTTTATTCACAACAGTAATTACATACTTTCTTATTTACCCCTACTATTAAAAACCCTTAAGGGGTTTAACTGGTAGTAGGGTGAGATCGCACTATACTACAGGTACTTAAAAAAGCCACATATACACTAATTAATTACATCTTAACTGATAAGTAGTATCTTTTTAATATAGTTTTACATTTCTTTGGCTGGTTATTACATATATCGTCTACTAATTGCTGTGGAAAACTTTTTGTTGTTCTATCTTTGTTCGCAGAGATCCTAGACCACGAGCTAGAGCTCTGTTTGTTTGGTCTAAACGCACCGTCACAGGTTTAGTCGACCTAGATCCTAGGTCCTAGGCTTAAAAACGTTACTTTTTACTACTACTGGGGAGCCTCTCATCTATTTTTTTTATATGATTTCTGATAATAACTTTGACTTTAATACCTTATTTGATAGCTGAAGAAACACAGAAATTTTAAGGCATTTCTGTAAAATAACTTTCATAGGCTTTTCAAATATTCCACTAAAAAAAACTTACAGATTTAGTTATTTCCTTTTTTGTTATCAATTGTCTTCAAAGCCCTAGTTTTTTCATTTACCAGCAAGTTTGGTGTTGAAACTAATAAAACCACTTACCAACTACACAAAAATTGTAAAAATAAATATATTAGAGGCACAAATTACAAAATGAATGATATATAGACAATAAAGTAAAAATTAGACAATCTGCAATTAACAAAATAAAAGTCAAATATCTTAAAAACAGTGAAACAACATAAAATTTGAGTGAAATTTTCAAGAAGAGCAAGCATGCGTAAAATAGGAGTTTTTTTAAAATAAATGCATCACTTAAAAATATATGGTTACTAAATGCCACATGACTAAAGATTTTGGGCCACAAACAATATCATATTGGACTCATAGTACTTACTGCAGTAAATAGATTTATTTTTATAACTTTTAAATTAGACATGGTTTTTAAAAACTGAACTATGAATATCTATAGTTTTTAAAAACGCGATCTAAAACTAAAAAAACCGAATGAAAAGTCGTGGACAGACATTCAATATTTAAAAGAAGTATTTTATGAGATTGTTCAGTTTTTAAAAACAAAGTCTGATTTATAAAAATAAATAAGTTTTTAACGCCAAGTCCACGTGGACGAATAAGATAAGATAAGATAAATAATCTTTATTGCACAAACAAACAAATACAGCAATTTATACAGTAAGTAGACATAAAATGTACAATTTAGGCGGTCTTATCGCTATAAAGCGAAGACGAATTATATTGTATCTAACGTCTACAACAAAAAATATTTTTCAAATAAATTTATTTGTTTTAATTAAAGCAGCGGCCCCTTTCGGTGCGCTTGGAGCCACACCAGCCTCCACAGCTCCATCGTTGTTTGGAGGAGTGGGGTTTGGAGCTGCGGCAGCTAAACCTGCTACTGGTTAGTGTAAATTTGTATAGCTATTTTAAAATTTTTGGGGTTCCTTACACAGTCGGCACTTTGTCGGACGGCGAAGCTGAATACATTCGACGTCAACTGCTGTTAAGACGACAAATTACAACTGCAAACGTCGCCATAATATGCCGTCGTCGTTCGGGTCGACGGCTGTCAAGAACAGAGTGCCGTCCCTGTGTTAGAGCGCCTAAACCAAAGCTGCCGCTTTGCTGCGTTTGATCCTACTTCCTACTATCCTACTCATCCTACTTCCTACTAATCTTACTATTTACTTAATATTATAAATGCGAAAGTATGTGAGGATGCATGTATGTTTCTTACTCTTTCACGCAAAAACTACTGAACAGATTTCGATGAAACTTTACAGTAACACAACTTATACATCAGAATAACACATAGAATATATATATGACGACCGACTTGGTGTAATGGTTAAGAAGTTGGCTACTACACCAGAGGTCGCGGGTTCGATCCCCGCACAGTACAAACATTTGTGTGCATGAACATGTCTGTTTGTACTGGTCTGGGTGTCTCCTATGTATAATAAGTATGTATTTACAAAAGAAAATGTATTTAAGTATGTTTATCCGTAGTCTAGTATCCCATAACACAAGCTTTAATTAGCTTACTTTGGGGCTAGATGGCGCTGTGTGGAATAATGTCCAGGGATATTTATATATTACAAAGATTTTATGTAGTTTGGCCGGGAAGCTAGTATTATAAATGCAAAAGTTTGTGAGGATGTATGTATGTATGTGTGTATGTTTGTTGTTCCTTCACGCAAAAACTACTGTACGGATTCAGATGAAACTTTACAGTAGCAGTAGCTTAAACATTCTGATGTTTATGCTATATTACTGTAAAGTTTCATAACACATAGGCTACAATTTATAAGGATTTTATGTAATTTGGCTATAATATATAACGCTATGTATCGTGAGTCGAAAAAAATCCTGCCCTCTGAAAGCTATCTTGGCGTGTGCTGCCTAAACCGTCGGAGTTACACGAAGATAATGTACCGTGGGATTATGGTATTAAATAGTTCTAAATAAAAGTCCGCGACAGCATATATCTGCCTTTTATGTGGAAGCCACTATATCCAAAATAGTGAGTCATTAATACAATTAAATTGAATACTTTTTTACAATGCACATTTTAGAATATTTATCAAAATCTTATCAAAGTTGATACATTTGTTGCTTTAAGTATTTAATGTAGATGAACTTTGTCTTTTAAACTAAGCGATTTGGATGACTACTTTAAAAGTTGTAACAAACTCACCACTGAGGATGCACAAGACCGCGCGAAGTAGGCCAAGAAAATAAGAAAGGCGGACCCTGGAACCTCACACACCAGTGTGGGCTCACAACCGGGAATACCGGGATAGACCGCACGGATGATGATCATGATGATAACATTGACCTGAATGAAGCGCCTTTGAGCGCTAACCTATGAGTTGGCGCAGCGGGTGGAAGATAACTGAGAAAAACTATTATTCGCTTTTTTAACGTCTGGTTGTCTCTTTATCTCTATGTCCGTGCGTTTGTGGGCGCTAATTTCACAAAAGCGGCTCAACGGATTCGGATGCGTTTTTTACGAATGTATTGTGGTTCACTTAAAATTTAGTGTAGGTAGGTACTAATGTTTCATTACCATCAATTTATGAATGAAAAGGTTATTTCAGTTTTAAGAATCATGCGGAACAATAGTTCGTAAAAATGGTATGAAATAGTTATTTCATTAGATACAGTTGTAATAGCAGTTACTTTAGTTAACTTTATAACTATGTAATATGATCTGTAAAATAATATTAAAAAAGTTTGTGTAAAGTTTAAAAAGTTTCTGAATTTTAGACACTGCCAAAGTGAGTTGAGCTCAGAAATATATTACTAAATATGATACACAGGGTTCAGGCTTTAGCTGGACCCGGTCTTCATCACAGGAATCTGAAGAATATTGTGGGGCGAGACTCGTTTTTTTTTGGAACGTCAGGCAGGTCAAGCTAATGTGGTACAGAAACAGCGGCTCAGTGGGAGCCTCGACTGATTCACATCGTTCTCGTATGAGGGCCCCTTGGGTTTTAGAGAACAGTAGGTACGTGCTCGGTCTCAAGAGAAATCTGAAGAACGAGAAGCATGTCTAACTGCCCAACGCTCATGCACTATCGCGTGAGACTGATACCTTCACTGAGAAGGAAACTAGCTCGAACTTTCAAAGAGTTCGGACTGCAAGGGATCTGTCTCAGGAGATACCTCAAGAACGGGAAGCACATCTTACTACCGATTGTGAGTTTCATGTATTGTCGCGTGAGTTGGATAAGCAGAAGCTTAAGCTCTTAGAGGGTTCGAACAGCAAGCGCTTAGTTTCAGTTTAAAAATGCGAAGCAAGTATGGATGTTTACTGTAAATTAGATAACTAATCAAGTAGTACTATAATCCTGCCACCCTCTACTTTCTGTTGTTTCATGAGAACTTTTATCTGTTAGGAATTCTGAATAAAACCCTAGAAGTAAGGTAAGCACATGCGTCTATGTCTATGGCCGCGGACAGCAGGCAGCAGTTAAATATCAAATACTTTGAAGACAGTTTTTTAAACTATTAGAGTAGTTAAACGGGCTACAGCCGAAATAAAAAAGTTTATTGGTTATAGACATGTTGTGACTATAGATCTACCGGATAGTGGTTTGGCCGGATAGCCGGATAACGGATCCGGATATTCAGCCCGCGATACTTCACACAGGAGTTTGTCAAAAGTGTTTGGTGTTATCCATTTGAAAAAGTTCAAGCCATTGTTTACGATAACGCCACAAAAATGGTCGAAGGCATTAACTATACCAAATTGACAGCCATGTTTTGACCAGTGTTTGATCCATACATTGCAACTCGTTGTGAATTACGCTTTAAAGGCCCAGTCTAATGTCTCAGGGACTTTGAAAGCTGCAAGGCGAATTGTAACACACCACTTTTTTTAGTTCTTTTTTGTTTAAAATGGGTTTGCGTTTGGCATCAGTCTTGCCTGCTGGTAAGCGATGACAAAGCCGGTGGTGGTACACGCTTATCTAGAAAATGACTATTCACTCTGGCCTTGAAGACACCAGGGTTGTAAGTACCCGGAAACACAGACGCGAGGACACCTTAGCGGTGCGGACCAGAAAAGACGCAGCAAACGTTGGGTGCGGATTGCCCTCTCGTCGTCTAGTGGTCCGGTGGGAGAAAGTAGAAGGGTGGTATCAGGTCATAAAGTCATTCTGGTTACACGAAACTAAATTTGATACAGGCTGAACTGAGTTTACCTAAGCATGTACTCTATCAAGATGTAGACGCGTTGGAATCAATATAATACCTTCTCGAACACTTGCATGAACAGAAGCGTGCAATTTCTGTATATGTATCAGAAGAATGTCGATGCTTAATTTTTCAAAATTTGGGTTTGGCAATGGGATATTGTTTCTTAATATTCATTTTTATGTTTCGTTTATACAAAAATAGCACTATCCTGCTTGGCCGGATATTCGGCCTCACTATACGGTATCCGACCGGATAATAAAATAAGGCCGGATACCGGATTCTGACTGGATATCCGTCACATCTCTAGTTGTGACCTCTTAATAATGTTGTGAAAAATGGAATGAATAGAAAGTTCCATAATGTAAAGGAAGTGCCCTGTTATAGTTAGCTGCTTTACACCAATAGAAATACAATTACTGCGATTAGGATATGAACCCTCCATTTTGTGGAAAAAGTGGTCCACGCGGACAAAGTCGCGGGCAGAAGCTAGTGAATATTAATAAAATAAAAAACTAATAATCAAAGAGGAATAATGTTTTGTTATGATATGACTTATGAACTGTGCTTTGGTATGATGAACACATGCAAGTACACCTACCTAGAGGGCTATTCCCAACTTATTTTCAATTTACCTACTGGACATAGATGTACTTACCCACACATTGTATATTTCTCACGTATGTGACTATAGTTTTTAATGAGGAAGTAAATATTCTCTAACCCTAAAAAAATATTTTGATAAAGTTCGTAATTTTGCTTGCAGGATTTGGGGCTGGCTTTGGCACCAATACATTTGGAACTGGCTCTACCTTTGGCACTGGTACATCTACATTTGGCAGTACAGCACCAGCTTTTGGTACCAACACCTTAGGAACTAATTCATTCGGTGCGCCAAATTTTGGTGCAGGGTCCTCCTTTGGTTCAGCATTTGGAGCCAAACCAGCGAATACGGGGTTTAGTGGATTTGGCAATGCTCTCGGTACTACATCTGCTTTTGGACAGCCACAGGTTAAGTATTAACAGTTCTTAAATGTTAAAGTTTGTCACATAAATTGATAACACTCTTTTGCAAATTATTATTTCTACTAATTTAACAACATGGTCTTTGTTTGAACACCCATCACTTGTGAGTGTGTTCATTGGTTTGAAAATACATGAACTAGTATTGTTTGTTATTTCATTTATTATCGTATGGTCACACACTGTATAGTCTAAATATTCCCTGGTTCCACAAAACAGGTAACATATTCACAGAGTTTCTTATTATAATACCTCTCTTAACTTTAAGGTAACGTTGTAAGTAGCTTCTGCACGAACGCAGACTAAATCTAGTCTGCCCTGAAAAATACATATAATAAACTTTTTCTATGTTACACTGCTGACAAAGTAATTTACAAATAACTTACAAAGTTAGGCAGCTGAACCCTTAAGTTAGGGAGTTTTGATGTTAACTGAACTATAAACGGACATCGACCCAACTGGTTGGTTTTCTACACAATCTGTTTCAGAGAGCTGGTTCTGCTGGTACCTTTTTACCATTGCAGCGCTAGAAGCACATTGGCTTTTCACCCTCACATGGATATTCCAGTTCATTCTTTAAAACTGCGAACAGCAAAGAAGTAGAACTCGCTGCCCGCGCATGATTTTCTGGACCATTAGCACCTTTAAATTAAACAAATCCTCTGTCTACAGCAGCAACAACAACAGCAGCAGCAAGGCCCCGCGACAGCCCACGAAGCGCTTGTCGCAGCGGTCTTTAACTGCAGTGTTTTCGGAGATGAGAGGGATCAGGTGCTGGCCAAATGGAATCTCTTGCAAGCTCAGTGGGGAATCGGTATGTTTGATACAAACCATACTAAAAAACGTAAAGAAGGTTCTTTTTAGGGTACACTTTGTGGTAAAAGTACAATAAACATATTAATGCTTAAATCTGAAAAGTATTAACTTTTAAGATTTATGCCGAATTAAATCAAATCTACATAATATATAGCAGCTGTCACACTCAATTGTTCTTATGTGCCGCTGTCTTGTCCAATAGCCGTCACCTCAGTTTTAGCTAATGTGTTTGAGCGGATCATAAACACGCAGCGCATCCGCTACCTAGAGGATCACTCTCTTATTCACGACCGTCAGTACGGCTTCCGACCAAAACGGTCTACGGGCGATCTTCTAGCGTACGTAACACACATCTGGGGGGAGGCTATGGACAAGCATGCTTCATCTTTTCAAGCTTTCGGCATATGGTCTGCCACCTCGCCTATGCGACTGAGTCGCCAGATTTCTGAAGGGACGTAGAATTCGTGTCTTATGCGATGGTTGAAAATCACGCTTTCTCCAGATTAATGCCGGAGTGCCGCAGGGCTCCGTCGCGTCGCCGACGTTGTTTCTTCTGCATATCAATGACATGTTATCTCTTGGTAATATTCATTGCTATGCGGATGATAGCACGGTCCACGCGCGTTATTTCGAGCGCCCTGGGGCAAAGCAGACTGACATCGAGGAGAGGAGGCGAAGTCTTGTTGTTGAGCTTGACGGAGTGTTGGACCGCATTTCAGAATGGGGTGCATGCAATCTTGTCGAGTTCAATGCCAAGAAAACGCAGGTGGGTGCATTCACAGCAAAGGCGTCGCCGTTCCTTTCCCATCCCACTCTTCAGAGCACCCCGCTACTGATTAAGGATAGCCTAAACATCCTTGGCATGGATGTTCGTAGCAACCTAAACCAGCGGGACTACATTGACAGCGTCATTAGAACTGCATCCCGTAAACTCAGAATCCTGAACAGAGTGTGACGATTCTTCACGCCTGAGCAGCTCTGTCTTTTGTATAAGACACAAGTTCGCTCGTGTGTGGAATACTGCTCTCATCTCTGGGACGGTTCCGCCAAGTATCTACTCGAAGCTCTTGACAGGTTGCAGTGGCGTGATATCCGTATTATTGGAAACCCAGAGGCAACTTTGACCCTTGAGCCTCTCCAATTGCGTAGAGACATTGCCAGGCTAAGTGTTCTCTATCGCTTCTACAATGGGGAATGCTCTGACGAGTTATTTCAGCTTATTCCACCCTCACCTTTCCACTCCCGTACCACGCGTGCTGAAATACGGCGTCATCCACACACCATTCAACATTAGTTGTCCCGAACTAAAAGGTTCGGTGACTCGTTTCTTTGTCGTACCATCCAGACGTGGAATGATCTTCCAGCACATGTGTTTCCTACCTCTTATAGTTCCGGGTTCTTCAAGCAGGGCGTGATAAGGAATTTCTGCAGGCCTTCTAGGTGATACCTGCACCAAATAGCCAGGAGGGAGCCGACCCCCACGTGCCACCACTGTGGCGCCGACGTAGACGACGCCTAGCACACACTTGAAGTGTGTCCGGCCTGGGCGTCGCAGCGCCGCACATTGGTGGCAGCTGTAGGTGATCTCTCACTTCCGAGTATAGTTCGCTCTATGCTCGGGAGTGAGGAGAAATGGGAGGCGATGATCTCCTTCTGCGAAGAGGTTATGGCGCAGAAGGAGACTGCGTAGAGAGCCAGGGAGAACAATCCTCTGGCGGCCCCTCTCCGACGCAGACGGCTTGGAGCCCGGAGAAGACGCTTCGCCCATCTTCTCCCAGTTTCCTAGGACACCAGCAGGTGAGCCCAGAGGGTCTCACCCACATTGCACGGTGTCTCTGTTTGAGGGGTATCTGTCGTGTATCAGGAGACCCCCCGTGGCGTGAGGAGGCCCGGCAGTGGCTGGGCTGACCGCTTGGGACGATGTGGCCGAAATCCTAAGAGAATCACACGTCGTCCCGCTAAAGCAAAGTGGAGATACACCGAGGTTCTTTTAGTGGGTATACCGCCAGCTTCACCGGCGGGGAGTCCCACACTCCCCCACCGCTCCCCCGAGCGGTGGGATAGTGCTTATAGCATTTTTTCCTCGATAAAAAAAAGGCCTTCAAGGTGAGGATGGCCAGCCCAGTGATTCGTTTGAATGACTGGGCTTGTCAACCTCATATCTGGACCTCACGACCGCTTTCAATCAGGTGGAGTGAGGTCATCTTGACGGGCAATATAAAGAAAATAATTAAAGTAAAATAACTTCAGAATTTATGAGGCCTTTGCTTAAATACATTATTTTGTTTTGCATAAAACTAGGGGTTTTCAATTTTGCCAGGTTATACTCAGGTATGTCATCCGTCATTGCAATTGCAACGTCAAATGCAAATTGTCAACTGTCATTCATTTTAGCACCCTTGCTTCTATGAGCCTCTTATTTCACGACACGATTGGCGTAGTGTGCTGTAGCACGGTTTCTCGCCTCGATTTCCGTAGTGTCCCGGGTTCGATTCCCGGTCGGGTCAATTCATGAAACGATCTTTTCTGAATTGACTCGGGTCTGGGTGTGCTGGGAGACGCCCCTAGCTTATTTCCTTGTGTGGTACCTCGTAACACAGGGATTTAATAATCCCTACTTCGAGACCATTACAAGAGGTGTGTTGTCTGGCGCATATTTATTTATATTTATTTCTAATGTTGTAATGAATGGAGTATAGATCAGTAGTAGCAATAGCAGGAGTGGTGTGGATGGTCTTGTTCTTAAATCAGAATAACTCCTGAATGGGGTACAAACCCGGCAGCAACTCTTACCACAAAGCTGGCGAAATTATTAAATTACCCAGTGATTTTTCTAGTGTTTGTCATCATGCATGCCAACGTTATTGATTTTTCACTTCTCATGCTCTAAAACTACGCCAATATAGCCCTACGAAGCGGGACTAAAGTGACCACTTTAGGCCCTAGAGAGTAGAAAGTAATTAGTTTTTTAATTTCCTTCATGTGACACAGACAAACTCGAACAGCAAGTAAAAATATACTATTATCTGTGGAGTGTGGACCGTCTTCATTGCGAAAATGTTGAGAGTTTTAGTTCCATGGTTTGTAAGCAAAGAAGGTGGCGCCATGTGTATTTAATTGTTAATCTGTGGTTCAGTTCAGAAGATAAAACTGACCACGAAAATTTCAGAACTTTTGTCAAGTGTAAATTTCTTCGGTTTGAAATATTTTTGTACTAAATTGACTATTTTTCTCGCACTCAAAGTGAAAAAGTACAGTTTGCACCTCGAGACTGAACGCCAACTTAATATACCCTCGGTTTCATTGACACCTCTAGTATATTATGGCTTCGTTTAGTCCCTCGTTATACTATTATCGCTGTCCCTTCACTACAGAGTTTGTATTGTAGCGGTCAGAGATAGATTGACTCATTAAGATACCACCCAGTAACGGAACAATTACAACCAATCGTCTCATGAATGTTCATTCTATGTTCAAATCAAACCAACAACCCCAATATGTCAATTTTATGTTGTTCTCTCACAGTTGTTCCAGCAAATAAATAACAATATAGGTTTTCGTGGTGATTTTTTCACACCTATTTTGAATATTTGAACAATGAAAGCCTACATTGTGTTTACAGGCCAAGCATATTACAACCGGAACGCACCAGCTCTAGAGTTGAATGAGCAAAACCCATTATGTCGTTTCAAAGCAGTTGGATATTCAAGGCTGGGTGGCCGAGAAGACAAGGATGGTCATGTCGCTATGTTATTCAGCAAACCTGAACAAGATATCAAGTAAGTGTTTCATATATGAATAAAAAACGGTCATACTTGAGATTGCTGTAATCCGATTTAGTTTTTCAGATGATATTATTTATAATATCTTTCTATTTTTTAAGGAACAACCAGCAAGCACTCACCTCATCATTGTTTGGTCTGCTAGGAAATAAACCAAACTTAGCTGTCAATATTGAAAGCATCAAAGCGGTTTCTGAGCAGAAAACCCAGGTAATATACTAGTTATTATATTAGACTATCAGCCCTTTTTTTACTGAGTGATCATTACAAACAAAAAAAAAACGTTTTTTTCCTGTTTATACTAATCACGAAAAATTTAAAAACCGGGGTGGCTCGACTTTTTCAACTGTTCGACTTCTTTATTTTTCGACTTCCCTGAAGTTTTAATTTAATTTAAAGATTGCAAGAATGCGGTGTAGGATTCATCTCCGCCTAGCATTAATTTAATCTATTGTAGTTAAACATGACATACATAGTTTGTGTATTGTGCGATTATGCGGTAAGCGCATTAATCAGTCAGACATTTAAATTGTCCCTGTCAGGTGGTGATCTTCGTAGTAGACAAGAACGCGGGCGGCTCCCACGTGTCGGCGTCCGAGCTCAGCGCGTTCCTAAACGCAGGAGCCGCGCGCGCGGCGCTCAGCGGCGCGGGGTGTGCCGCCGCCACGCCCGTCACGCGGCCCACGCCGCAGATGCTGCAGCACTACCTGCAGACTCCGCCGCCAGGTATGATGCAGCCTGCGGCCTGTAGCGGCTCGTCAGTAGGTAACGCCGCCGCCACGCCCGTCACGCGGCCCACGCCGCAGATGCTGCAGCACTACCTGCAGACTCCGCCGCCAGGTATGATGCAGCCTGCGGCCTGTAGCGGCTCGTCAGTAGGTAACGCCGCCGCCACGCCCGTCACGCGGCCCACGCCGCAGATGCTGCAGCACTACCTGCAGACTCCGCCGCCAGGTATGATGCAGCCTGCGGCCTGTAGCGGCTCGTCAGTAGGTAACGCCGCCGCCACGCCCGTCACGCGGCCCACGCCGCAGATGCTGCAGCACTACCTGCAGACTCCGCCGCCAGGTATGATGCAGCCTGCGGCCTGTAGCGGCTCGTCAGTAGGTAACGCGGCTGCAGACTCTGCCGCCAAGTTCATATCTAGGCCTTCTAATTATTTTGCCCGCAACCTGACTTTTATCCTGCAAAATTTATCAAGTAGTCCCCCCTTAGAATAATAATATATAAAAGATGCCCGAATGGTGATGATAAAATCAACTATCAAATTAAATTTTTGTTACACAAGTTTGGTGTTTAACGTATTTTGTGACGAGGCCAGATTTGTAGTATGGTCTCGTTGTCGTTTTTGGAAACCAGTAACATCCATTTTCGCGAATACGATGGAACTATCACTAAATCACGAAAACGATCTATCCGATTTTTGAAAAAAACGCAGCTAGCTCATCACACCGCAGCACTTTCCAACTCATATCCGTTCGCATAGCCAATCGGCCACCAAATTATATCCAAACTTGATGGAAACTGTATGTCATTCATTACTTTTAAATGAACTGTTTTTTTTTCTTAGGTATGGATATGCGATTATGGAAACAAGCTCAAGCAGACAATCCAGATCCTGAAAATTATATACCCGTGCCCATCATTGGATTCTCTGAGGTATTTTATATTTTTATAGAATAATACATTAAAAACATTAAAGCCTAGCTGCCTCGACTGACTTCGTTCTGTCAAAAGTAATTGCACGTCGCGTCGTCGGTAAAGCAGCACATCTCGCCCGCCTTTCTCCGACTTGATTTACATTTACATATACTATTCTTTTTTACTAATTGTTTTGTTAAGTCATAATAAAATATAGCCTGTCACTGATAATGTAGCTTCATATTGGTAAAATATTTTTTTAAATCGGTATGTAGTTTCGGAGCCTATACAAACAAACAAAAAAACAAATAAACAATCACATCTTTCCTCTTTATAATATTAGTATAGATATCTCTTTTTAAGCTAAGAACTCACAGTGCAGTTTTCACCCGCGCCGGGCCCTCTACCTCTATATAATTTTAATAATGTATTTAAAAACCTTGCAATTAAATCCCAACAGCAGCAGTTACATGACCGCAAAAATCTTCGGTATACTTAGTGAGTTTTCAAAATAAAACGGCCGCCTAAGAACTGTACCCGGCTGATTCGGGTGAAAATCTTTTCGTCAGTTCTTAGCCTCAATAACATGGATGTGAGAACATGATGCGATAGCGTTATTTTTAAAATGGTTGTCCTTCGATAATATATAGTTAATAAAAGATAATCATTAGAAATCAATCACTATATCCTGATAATTTTTACCATGAAGTTTTTATTTGTTCTCTAGATAAAATTCCGTGCCCGCTGCCAGTCAGAAGAGGCCGGATTGCAAGCTAGTTGGCTCAAGAAAGCGAGTGAAACCCTCAGCGAGCTGCGCACGCGCCGCGCAACTTCCGCCGCGCGCCTCTCGCAGTTGGCAGCCCGCTTGCACGGGTTGAGACACACTTTGTTGCAGGTATAACTCCCTTTTTTCAACTCAGCCCGTACTGTCCCACTGCTAAACGAAGAGGAATCCTCACCTATACCGCTGATCTGATCCCTATCACTGACTAAAATCTGCCACTCCTACGAGTACCTGTCCAGGCCATTTTTTTAGTTGACCACTTTAACGATATCCGTCTTCTGGTTGCCACAGGGTGACGATCCGGTCTCACTCTCATCATCTAAAAAAATGGTTTAGTCTACAATAATTGAGTCTTCTTTTGACATCTTCAAATAAAATATTGCTTTAAGTTATTATTATTTTTTACTTTACTGGTTTTTAGATTCCATAACAGCACCAAATACTCAAAAACGTTAAAAAAGTAAAATTTCTTCAATAAATAAATATAATTTCAAATTAGAATCTGTCATAATTAGACTAAACCAAAAATATTGAGAGCCTTCTCATTTCGCCGAAGTCGGTTGAAAACCAGAGAAGGCTAGATTACAAGAAAGCTAGCGAAACCCTTAGCGAGCTGCGCACTCGCCGCTCAACTTCCGCCGCGCGCCTTTCGCAGTTAGCCGCTCGCTTGCACGGGTTGATAACTTGAGACACACTTTGCTGCAGGTAAAACTACTCTCATGGAAAAATCTAAAAAGAAAAACTGATTTAAGAACCTTCTCCTTTTTTTTCAAGTCAGTTGAAAGAACCCTGGCTAGGACCTGCGACTGTGAGCGAATTGATGCCCAAATTGGTCGTATGAACCCACCCGTTTATACTGTACCCGTGGGCCGAAACAATCCTCTCTCTGAGACGGCTCTGTAGTACTGCCTACTCAGAGAAATCGAAATGGATAATAAAAGTCCCTCTGTCTGTATGAGAACGATTTGTGCCACTTTTGATGTGACATCCCGGTAGCGCTTTAGTGAATAAAATTTACAGTTTTTTGTCAGAACAACCTGTTAGGTTCAACATTGCGAGTGTTTAATTTTTTATGCCTGAATAACTAGTAGACTCCCCAAAAAGGGTTAAAAGATGCATTAAAAATCCAAACCAAGTTCAATTTGCCCTGATTCCGGCAGAGCTAATGTATTATGTTTGTGACAGGTGATAGCGCGACAAGAGACGCACGGCCGCGTCGGCGCCGCGCTCAGCCCGGAAGAGGAAGCGACGCGCGCGCGCCTGCACGAACTCGCCTCGCAGCTCGCAGCGCCACCGCTTTATAACGTAAGTTACATTCGTAAACCTCCTGTAAGGCAGACGACACTGGGTTACCTATCTTAAATTATATACATGCATTCTTTTAGTACTAATTTCAAATGTTCGAAATCATTTTGCACTTTTTTCGTTTCCATATTTTCATTTCATCGAAAGCACGATTGACATATTTCTGAAATTCCGATTTTCATTAGTTGTTGTTTTCAAATTCCACATAATTTGATTTCTAACTCAACATTTACCAACACTTCGAATGTTAGTTGATTTAGTTCCCAAAAACACGTTTCCAATATTTTGAAAAACAAGCAGTATATCGTTCAATTGAAATCCATCAACTTTATTAAGGTGGTTACACTTGACAAATAAAATTTACAATTTTACTTCTTGTCACATTGGTGCAATGATATTATTAACAATTATGAACTAATTTATTGTTTGAAAAGCGACTTAAAATGTTGAATGTATAAAGCATAAAGGCTTTCTAGCGCTTCGCCAGCCGCTGCCGCGACTCGCTCGTTTCGCTCGCTCGGCTCGTGCGTGTTGGTCACAGTTCTAACCTAACCTAGCCTTTGACCACGGCATGTCAGATTTCTTTTGCATTTTATTGCAATTTTTACAATTTCAGATAACTAATTAGGATTAACAAATGAAAAAATTGATAAACACATAATATGGAAAAGATTAGTTCTTGAATTAAAGTTATTGTAAACAAAACTTTGGCGAAAAGAAAAAAAAGCTGTTCTAATAATCGGTTAACAGTTTTTCTAGAAAAT
This sequence comes from Udea olivalis, assembly GCA_947369235.1. Taxonomy (NCBI): domain Eukaryota; kingdom Metazoa; phylum Arthropoda; class Insecta; order Lepidoptera; family Crambidae; genus Udea; species Udea olivalis. Next base: position 8,048,635 of record OX376342.1, read on the forward strand.
TAAACATCTGAAAAATATATTTCTACATTCCAAATATGTGGGAGAAAACCCACATACAATTGAAATTCGAAATAAGCATTTTCGAACCAGGTTGGATTCGAACCCTCGTCTTCCACAATCCGAGCGGCTGCTCGAACCACTGAGCTACCGAAATCCCACTGGCCTGAACGAATCTTTCTAGTATATGCTTACGTTGCAAGCTAATTAGTTGATAATGTTTGTGCGCCGCAGTCTGCGCTGCACCTAAATGTCAGCTCTCTCTGGTAACGGCTTTGCCACAGTTTACATCTCTGTGTGAAAATTTGGATTTAAACCAAGTAAGCCCCCTTGGTTTAAATCCATCACTCAATCCAATTCCGTTCGTCCGAACACATGCTGTGAATCTTTAGACGTTAAAAACGATACTTGGAGCTCGTAAACGATGTTGATTGGTTTTTTTTGGTATTCCAATCATTTTATTTTATCTTATAAAATAAATTCTATAATATCAAATAGATGAAACCTACATTACATTTCAGACTACTTTCGTGTATAAGCCTCTAAAGAAGCCTCGTGATTTGGGTATCGAAGTAGGACAGACAGGTTGCTGAAACGGTCATGTGAAAATGCATCATAACGTCGGCTACCCACGCTATATTGGCTGATTGAGGTTAAGAAAAACCACTAAATAAGTAAAGAAGATTACCTAAACTGACAGTATTATGTCATCTCAAGAATATCTTAGAGAGCAGTCTAGGCGTTTTTTTTTGTTACAATCAGGCATTAGTGTGTTTTATTTATAACTGCTTTACTTACTCGACATTTTGAAAAAATTACCTATTTCGAGCGAACTATACTTAACCGTAAGAAAAATAACAGGGCATATTCAGTAGGTGATATAAAACCATTTTTTTTTGAGATTAACAAAATAATAATCTACGCCAGTTTTTTTGATCAAATTATCCTAATGTTGCGCTCAGGTAGAGTTAAGTTAACCCTACCTGAGCGCAACATTAGGATAAATTTTTCCTTCATGTAATATCAGATGAGCCAATGACCAAACAAAAAGATTATAAATTAATTTTCCTAATCCTCTAAATAAATTATAATTTTAATAATTATCAGACTTTACATAGTTTTAAACATCCCCTTCTTCTTCTCCTCGTGTCAATGGCAAAAAATGTGGACTAAACGTACCCCGACCAAAAACTAGCGACATCCAGCACCTTTCGCCTTGTGCAGGTCTTCGATTGTGCAGGTGGTGGGGGTGCATGATAGGAGCCTCCACGCGGCGCACCCTGGTAACAGCTAGTCCCGGTAACGCAGGGTCTAGGCTGGCCGTTCCGATCAACACACTGGCATGGCATTTCAACATCCCCTTATAATATGCCAATAAATTCCTCTTCTGTGAAAAGTAAACAACCACTCAATTTCTTAAGCATTAATCATAATCTCATAGTCTTAAAATATTTACGACCGAACGATTTCGACCATGCTCTTTCTGAATACATCCTAAAAAGCTTGCTGAAGTCATTGAAATTCACGAGGTCATCGCGTGGGCATCCGGTAGAAGGATCGTCGTCACCCCGCTAGCGTTGCGTTGACGACAGCCATCTATAATCTTATTAAGGCGTAATTTTTTTCCACGCGCTTTGCAGGTAGATCCTAAGCTTCCTTTGATGTGTTATAGGAAATGTTTTAAGTTTTTAAGATAAACGATAAGTGGATTCCCATTCTAGTAGTCATGACAATCATACCTGTTTCGAGTGACATTGCTCTAATCTAAGTACGGAATTCAATCCTGAGAATTGATCCGAGTAAGCTCATGGATTAAACTATGGATTTCCGAATGAAATATTTTGTTCGTTTAATTTTGGTCAAGTAAAAAGAAAAGTCAGAATATGATTGCATTTTTTCCTGTCGCCTGTGCGTCCCGTCACATGTCAGTACAGATGAAAGGGACAGCTTTGCATGTAAGGGCTGCTCAAGTTTGATTGTCGTTGCCGAATTCCAGCGTAAGCAGCCGTGGGTTTCACACCTTTTCAACCGACTTCAAAAAAGGAGGAGGTTCTCAATTCGACTGTACATATGTTTTTTTTATGTTTGTTACCTCATAACTTTCGACTGGGTGAACCGATTTTGATCATTCTTTTTTTATTTAAAAGCTGGTGCTTCCCGAATGGTCCCATTTTAATTTGGTCTAGTTCTAACAGTGGCATCCATGAGAAAACCATATAAGTCTTAAATCTAGATAGACAAAATGCGCGACAAATGGACGAATAACTGAATATTACGCCAACCGATTTTGATAATTCTTTTTTTATTTGAAACGTGATGCTGCCCGTGTGGTCCCATTTTAATTTGGTCCAGTTCTGACAGTGGCATCCATGGGAAATCCATATAAGTCTTAAATCTAGATAGACAAAATACGCGACAAATGGACGAATAACTCAATATTACGCCAACCGATTTTGATAATTCTTTTTTTATTCGAAAGCGGATGCTGCCCGTGTGGTCCCATTTTAATTTGGTCCAGTTCTGAGAGTGGCATCCATGGGAAATCCATATAAGTCTTAAATTTAGATAGACAAAATGCGCGACAAATGCACGAATAACTCATTATCACGCCAACCGATTCGATGCTTTTTTTATTGGAAAGGATATACTTCAAGGGTAGTTTGATGACAGTTTGGTTAGGTTCTGATTATGGGATCCATGACAAAGTAACAGAACTCTTCAATTCTTAGGATTAATTGGACGATACTTTTTCGATGTATAAAATAAATAAGAAATCAGCCAATGTAGGTTTGTAACTACCTACATACATACGTAAACGTAATATGAAAGAAATATTGCTAGGTATATTGTAGTGTTTCCTTGGCTGACACCGACTCCAACAATAACAATAATTGTACCTACATTATATTATCGTATAGGTTTTATAAGAATACGCAGTTATTTCTTTACTTTTTAGTGCTTTGTTTTGGAATAGTTTTTAAAAGTTGGTTTTTTTTTGTTAAAATTGTTTTCGCCAATATTCTACTTGCCTACTACCCTACCTACTTACTCTGATATTCACTAGGAACTGTCAAATTATTGTTAAAAAACACAACAGCATTCAAAATACTATACCGCTAGTCAAGAATATTTATTCCACTTTACGTGTTCTTTAATCATTGTGTATATCGGTATCAGTGTAAAACCATATAAGGAAGCCATTTCACTTATACCTCACATTTAGTTTTTTTTTATGATTGTAATTTAATTGTCAAACGGTGGCATTTTGGTTTTAAAAACGACTGTTTTTACGGAGCTTTCAGGAAGCAAAGCATATCTTAGACGAAACAAAACAATATGCTTAGAATAATAACGTATAGAAGGATAGTCTTCATACAACCGCCCCGTGGAAGGTGAAGCACTAATCCGATCCACACATGCGTGACTATTACTTGCTTACGTGCGGCGCGCTTTGACATTGAACATTGCGGAGCTGATATAGGCGCGCGAACTTGGTTTCTATATGTAATTATTCTAAGACAATATGATGCAGTAAATAGACTTGAATGGAATTGTGCATATTTGCTGAGTATAAATATGTCTATGTACCCATTGAATATAATAATATCTGTGATATAGCGAAAGAAACTAATTGCTAAACCCAAACAATTTCAGAGCTAATTTATATTAATGTTTTTTTTAAGACCTTGAAAACCGTTGGAGTGTTATGTGCATAATAGTACCTGATAAAAGTGCATTATTTTGGCGGATCTATTTATCAGTTGCAGACGATAATAATTTATTACGTGATATATTTCAATACTTCAGCGCTTGTTACAAGCACTTGTCCTTGTCTACCCAAAGTACACTCGCCCTACGCGTGTTTTAGTTTATCAACATCTTATCTCCAGACTCCAGACATGTTTTTATACGCTGATGTAGGTTTTAGTTAGCTGATAATAATTACTGGTTTAGTCTGGTATGAAAAAAGTTATAATAATTCCACTAATATTGGTCTTATGCGTATTGAAGTTATTTATTCTACGATAGTCTTAATTGTTTCTTTTTTTAGCCTATAGCGATTGTAATATATAAATAAACATTTAACTTCACTTTTTGGATCATGTGATATATTAATCATATCAGTGAACACTTCCTTAATAAACTCGAGCGACTCTAAAATTTCTGTATCTCCGGTCTGCGCAAGTTTGATCATGTCTCCGAATTCCGCTCTCAACTTAATTGGCTCCCAATACGTCTTCGTCGCGATCTTCGCGTTCTTTCTTTACTCTACTCCGCCCTGTTTGATCCTCGGTCACCGCCATATCTCAAACAACGTTACAATTTTCAGAAATCTGCCAAACGTGATGATATGCGTTCGTGCCGTTCACTGCTTCTGTCATTTCCTCCTCATTCCACTGAATATTTTTCTAAATATTTTACTGTCAATCTATTCGCCTATGAAATACCTTGCCCTTTTCTATAAGGTCTTCCACATCCCTACCTATTTTTAAATCACGGGTCAAAGCATATTTTCTGTCGCTTTGACTCAATCATCACCTTATAATGATTTAGTGTGGTTACTTAGGTGCGTACTGAATAATCCATACAAAACTTTGTATAAGTATGTTTATGTAAGTTTATTTATTTTTTCATTGATTAACTGCTCCTCTTGCACCACCGCAACTGTTTACTCTTTTTAGTTTCTCTACCCGAAGGTTGCCTGGAAGAGATCACTTCTAGCGAGGCCGCCTAAATTGTACTCATGAGCTATGTAAACTATATTTTTGTAATTGTTATATTTGTGTAAGAAAGAATATCTTATCTTATTAGATAATTTTTAAAATAACTTTGTCGGCACTTTAACGCACTATGTACCTATATGAACATCTTTGTTTGAATGTTTCATAATTTAAACGTATATTTTTTCAATTATGTAATCTATCATTGTTTATCGTATTATGTCAATTTGATTATGCTGTCTTTCACACACTCGCACGTAACCTTCCATTAGCAAATAATCCCTTTCAGATCTTATCTATATTTCATGCCATGACTCTGTTTATTAATTAGTTTACATATTGTGATACCTAAACTAGTTTTGTGGATAATTCGTTAGCCTGAGTAACAACAAAAGTACCAATTTAAAAAAAAACATAAATTATAAAATAAATATTTGACTACAATTTTTTGGTCTGTTTGATTAACTCGTAGACACTACCTGAAACAATTATTTACAAATGATGATGTTTCTTAACAAGTAAATTGACGTTTGAGGCAGTGTCTCGTAGTTATCCGACATCTAAAATCACTTTGAAACATTAGGTCATGTTCCAAAAATTTCATATAATGTTGATGCAGTACTATGCGTACATACCACCTCACCTTACTCCCCACAAGGTAAGCAGAGATTAAATCTTTCCATTCCACTTACTCTGACCCTGACAATACTGACCCTAACTTTTCCAATAATGTCTTGAACAACTCTAGGTGTCATGAGCAGATTCAGTTGAAATAGGATCCTATTTCTAATATTTCGGTTAACTATTTGTTTAAAAGCTAATCTCAAGTTATGCTTGTAATTAGTATGTCACGTTAGTCCTAACGGTAAAAATGCGTCACACAGTGTTAAAGCAATTAAAACTCCATTACCGCATTACAATGTGGCAGCGGAAATAATGAGGATAGTGAATTAGGTTGAGTACCTGATATCTGTGGACGCGTGTGGCAATGGCGACGGACATTAACGCGCTGCTTCTAACCAGTTGAGCAGGTGGACACAGCTTGAGAGCTGGTCTCCGAGATCGATGACATATTAATTAATTGGCTATTTATCTGACTAGTCTTAATTGTCTTTTACAGTTGTAAGGTAATTAAATTATTGTTCGGTTTATAGGCGAGATAGCATATTATAAGGAGTACCAAGTGAAACCACAGTTTTATAAGAAAATACTTTCTAGATTCTAGATTTCTCTGTTAAAGCTTGCACTGTTACACTTTTAAATCGACCGCTTGTTGCCGAGGCTGCTAACAGAATGCCGATGATGCCGATGCCTGACTCTCGATTACTTCTCCTGTCCCCACTTTTTAGCAAAGTGGGGTGTTCTTTTTACCGGTTAGGATTTGAATATCTGAGTTGCCAGTAATAATAATCAAAATTAGTAGAATAATTATTGTAAAAAAGATGTCTAAAGATTATTTACTTATTGTCTTTAATCGCATAATCCAATCATTTAGCCTTATCAAGCTTTGAAGAGCATTTTTTCACCTTATATAGCTATCGTGAGAGAGAGCGTCGTGGCCTAGTGGTTGAGCACCCCAACTCGGATCGCGGATCGTGTTGGTCCAGAGTTTAAATCTGACCAGAACCAAAATCTTTGTGTTCATTGTTTAATTTCCGACTAACTCTCCGGTGATGGAAAACATCAATAAAAAACCAAATCAACCCGGATAACAGCGGAAGGCTCACCACCTACCACGTTGGGTTCTAATAGCATTGGTGAAAAGTGGGCTTCTGACTGTTCCGTTCACCATGACGGCAACAGTCAGTTGCTTCTGACTACCCTGTTTGGGATAAAGTCGTGATTGTATGTATGTATGTATATACAGGGTGGGCCAAGCCTGGTGGATATTTTTTTTTTAGATTGATGGTCAAGGAATCTGTTAGGAGCAGCAAGGAAAAAAATCGGTTCTCACCAGATTACAAGATTTGATTTTTTAGTAAAATTTTGATATTTCTCGACCTTGCTGGGCAAAATATTTTTTTTTCCACTTATCCAATGTTTTTTTTGTTTTTTTTTGTGATGTGTTTACCTTAAAGTTTTTTTCTTGAAAAAAATAATAACACGGCTGATTGCTTGTTTAAAGTTAACAAAATTGACATTTATTCAAGAAGACCGCCCATGTCAGACTTTTTAGGACCGATAATCGGGCCGATTTTTCCTCACTATAATATTTCTGACCTACTTTCTATTTTTCTCCTGAAAAAAATTGGTCCACGGTGTGTTTTGCTTTGTATCATGAATCATAAAGTGTTACTTTTGGGTGCAATCATAATGTTTGTTATTTTGTTTCAGGGTCGACTAAACGAGTTGCTTTGCGCCGTCAGGCTACAGCGTAGTGCCAGCGCCGGCGCCTCCCACGAACGCTATCACTTGGATCCAGGTAAATCATTTGGTTACTCTACAAATTTCTTGATTGCACTTGTAAATATCAACTCGTGACTGCTAGGGAAAAGGATAAAATTTATAGAATTCAATTTGACGAAATTCGTGGCATATGCTTTTTTAGTGAATTGATAATAATGGCCTCTTTAATTGTTAATTTGTAAATCAAGCTAGCCTAGCTAAGCTAACGAAGCCTTTATGCTCGTTTGCGTGCCCGTCTATCATTTTTAATTACGTGTAGCCAGTGAGGCGAATATAATTATCCATTTTAAGTTTGGAACACTTAACATATTATTCAATAATTTTTACGACTTGTTTACGTGCAAAATAGATCTCTTTGCTTAAGTGCTTCACAGCACTGATGATGTAGGGAGAGCAAGATGTAATCGTTAAATCAACATTTTAAGAGAAAATATGATACTTTGTTGTAAAGGTGCACAAGACGATGTGAAGCAGTTCCTGACGCTGCAGCAGCGCGGCATGGCGCATTTATTGGACACCGCGCGCAAGGACCTTGCAGCTCTCAACACGATCGCAGAGGGGATGTCACGCCTCGTACGCGCCTAGCTATGCCCTATTATGAGATGTCCTTAGTGAGCACTGGGGACGGATTGGCAACGTTGCATTTCTGAAGTTTTTGGTGGATGTCAATTAAAGAATACGTTGGTGAGTACACAATGTTTGACGTTACTAATAGGTCGTAACGAAGCAGAGGAAACGATCGTGCTTCAACAATGCGATGTTGCCAATCCGCCTCTAGCGCACGCTCTTAACGAGCTGGCAAATCTAAAACGGAATGGTTGACCCCTGATTCGCGATACCGGCACGTAACGGGTCGCCTTTCTCTCTCCCAGTAACGCCCTTAAGGCGAGTTTAGCCGTCAACTAGCGTCACCAATTGATTTATTTTTATAACTTCCAAATTAGATAAATACTTGAGTAACAAATACGCAAACTTCGTTGTTGCTTAAAGTGGCCACTTTTAGCAAAAACGCGATCTAAAACTAAAAAACAGAGTGAAAAGTCGTGGACAGACATTCAATATTTAAGAGAAGTATTTTTTGTGATATTCATTGTTCAGTTTTTAAAAACAATGTCTATTTGGAAGTTGTAAAAATAAATCGGGGTCTATATAGGAACGCCTAATTTTTTGTAGCTCTAATTGTCATTGGCACACAAACTATTGGTCTAAATTTTTTTCGCACAATCATAAACAAGTTTGGCCTATTTCATTTCGCCTAAAGTTTTATCGCCGGTTTATCACTTCCCAAATTCATCACTAGGCCGAACAATGCATAATCCCTAATACTCACAAACCCTAAATTGCAATTCGCATAAGGACGTCACGCGTAACAGTCATTCAGGCAAGCACATAGGGTTTCCTTCTTCTCCAGCGCTGCGGGAAGTGCAGCCCTTTCGCCCTTGCGTAGTAGATCACAGTCACCCACGCTCGCTTGCGCAGCTTCGGCTTGCTGGTCGCCGGTACAGCGGGCGAGGGCTGCTCTCCCTCCGCGCCTCCGGCTCTTGATATACACTCTAGTGTAGGGCAGACTAGTATCACGGCGAAGGACCACGGCCAGTTCGGTTTAACAGACCATTTTTTTACTTAGCTGACTTTATAGGCACCTCATAAAATTTGTAGATAAATGAAAATAAATAGATTCATGTGTAGATAATATATGCATTATTATTATACATCAAATGAATTACATATACTGATACTCATCTTGATAAAATTATGGTAAAAAAATTAGCAGTTTTGTTATTGTTATGCCAAAAGTAATGTATGCGAATGGATTTTAGGCCATTGAATATTAGAAGTTATCAAATTAGGACTTTAAATATTTAGGCCAATCTATAATAGTGCGAAAACATCGGTTAGGCGAATCAGTAATTCTGCGTAACAAGTTTAGGCCAATAAGGTTTGGCCAAATGAAATTAGGAGCAATAATTTTAGGCCATCCGAAGGGCACCCAAATAAATCAATTGGTGGCGCTAGTTGGCGGCTAAAATCGCCTTAAGCCGAGGATCCCACTATGGGCCATCCTTGGGTATGTTAAATTTGGGTCGAGGCTTTCTGCTCCCTGTTAAATCCTGGAAGAGTTATCAAAGCCATCTGCGGCTAGGAAGTGATAGTACTATGAAAAATGGTAATTGACGGTAGGATTTCTTAATGAGTGCCAAATGCTCACTAAAGTTGAATTTGTCGCCGCATCATGGCAGATTGGGAAATGCAATGAGAACTTTTATCGTGACATTATCTGAGGGAGCGTTGGTCGATAAATCATGTTTAGTAGGTTTTTCTTTGATTCATAAAGATGCAATCTCAAAGTGGAAATACCTCTTAATGAGATCATGTGCATCACTTTTTCCTGTCGCCTAAACTGCGAGCAAAGATACCTCATAGGGGTTGAAACTAGGTTTTAATTACTGTGCTAAAGAAGTGCGTAAAGTTTGGCTGCTAAAGGTCGCCTGATGATTGAAGGCAACTTTTGTAATCAAATAAATAAATAAGTGTAATCATTAAAAGATAGCTATTTTTACTTGCGTCAGTTTGCCTATCTATGAGTATTATTTGTATGTTACACTGTTCATTAGTAATTTAGATGACCTGTAAACCACGAAAACCATGTTTAGACTTGTTCATGAAATGTGTAAACTAGAAAAAAATACAATCAGGAATGAAACCTAATTTTTACAGGCAAATGCAATGAATCAGCTTGAAAGTAATGAAATGTAATAGTGCTGAAACACCGCTGTTACAAAATGTAAATAAAAATATTATTTACTGACATTGGTTGGATTTTGAGTAGTTCTTTGATAAAAAAATGTTCAGCAGCTAAAACTTGCCGCCCGTGTCAGCGAAGTAGTGAGGAAGTTTGCGGGCGGGTGAGATTCAATGCTGCCAACCTAAGGATTTTGATAGCTCGAGGAGTCGAGCTGCACAGTTAGAAGGGGGTTTTAATGTAAAATAGTTTTTTAAAGATTATCCAAGTAATTATAAATAAATAAGTATGTCCATATTAAGTAATGGTCATGGTAAGGCGAAGATTAACATCTTGTAAATGCAATGGGGTGGATAATTCTTAATATAATGTCGTGTTTACGAAGTTTGTTTAGATCCATTTTTATGGTAATTTGATCTCTGTTCATGGTAGATGAACCCATTCCTTTCGGTGATATCATTTGTCAAATTTAACAAATTTATTGCATCGGTTCTTTGTTTAAATATTGTAATAAAACATAATTGGCTAAATTTCATATGTTCCTTTATTTCAAATACTGTAGCCTTAAAACGATTCAAGCCTATTTATGATGTTCCAGGATTAGGCAGGAAAAGACAGTACTCGATGAACTATAGATAAAAAAAATGTATGCTATGTCGAATCGGTATCGTCGATTTGTTATCATGATGATATAAATGAATCATTGTGGATGAAACAATTGTGCATGTCACGTTATGAATAAAGTATATTTTTACGAGATTGTTGTGATATTATTGATGATTATGAAGAAGTGATATGTCAAAAACCAAATGGGTATTTCACACGTAAATTAATTAGATCTAATCACTTGCATGACAATATTTTTGTGGCGTCTATTATGCGGGTTCCATACCTCGTTTTGAAGTAGAATCAATGCCGAAGTGATGATAAAAAACTTTATAAATATAAATAGTACAGAACATTATAAATATTCCAGATTACACAGTTTTAGGCTCTCCTTGACCCAGCCTTTCAAATTTAATAACGATTCGGACCGACCTAGAGAATTTAGCGTTGAATTAGTCTAACCCAAAATGCTGTTGCAAATTAGCTCCAAATTTTTTTTTCTATAAATCACAGTTATACTTTTAATACTTACGACCGACTTGGTGTAATGGTTAAGAAGTTGGCTACTACACCAGAGGTCGCGGGTTCGATCCCCGCACAGTACAAACATTTGTGTGCATGAACATGTCTGTTTGTACTGGTCTGGGTGTCTCCTATGTATAATAAGTATGTATTTACAAAAGAAAATGTATTTAAGTATGTTTATCCGTTGTCTAGTATCCCATAACACAAGCTTTAATTAGCTTACTTTGGGGCTAGATGGCGCTGTGTGGAATAATGTCCAGGGATATTTATTATTATTTATTATTTACTTCTAATATTCAAAACTAAAAAAAAACACAAATTTTGTATTTTGACACAAAGATGATTTTGTGTTTAGTAGGGTTGGTTCATGCATGTTAGGCAATATTGTTTTCATTATTAAAGCACAATAAAAAAATAATAGTAAGGGGATTAGTCTTATACCCTGTCCAATCGTTTATTTTCTTTTTGACACTTTAAGACAGTTCGAAATTAGTGACGCCCTCACACATTACCGATTCGATTTGAAATAATCGATTTTATGTAAGAAGGACTTTCAATTGATTTAATACATTGAAATATTTTTTGGTTCACTATGAATTATTCGTTTATTATAGTTTTACTTGTTTAATTTGTAAATCCAATTACAAATAAGTAATACATAATTATAATTCCTTGCAAATAATTAATTTTCATGCCGTCATAGATACATTTTTTTAAAATTAAATTTACAGAGTATTGTTTCTGTACAACAATACTCTGTAAATTTACTTACAGTCAAATATTTTTTTTCATATGTTCGATTTTTTATTCTTAGATGAGACCTGTTTTATTATATGTGCTTGTTTGTTATGCACAGATCACTTCACTAAGTGGGCCTTACCCGTCAATAAAGTACGACATTACTGTAGTACATTATTTCGAAACAAGAAATCGTTAATTCATAGGCGTGTGAGTTTTCAAAAAGCAAATAAACGAATGGACAGGGTATACTTAGTTAATGTTTATGCTTACGGACCCCTTATTGAGCTGGCCCAATTCGCACTTAACCGATTTTTAGGATTTAAAAATAACAATATCACCTGTACAGTATAAGCCGATAAGCATTTTTCGATTTCTTGTAATGACATTGAATTTTGCTATTCATGGCACCCTTTGCACGGTCTTATCGCAATAGTGGATAAAAATTGTGCTGAGTTTGGCGATTTGTAATGAGATAAGTGACTGGCTTTTATTACCTTTAGGCTGTATTTAGAACGCGATTGTTATATTGTAGCTTTTCACGTGAAGACATGGTGATATGTAGGTACATGTCAAAATAAGACACGATTGATCGTGACCACTTTTTGAGTAACTAAGAATTTTGTATTGTCAAGTCTTCTCTGTAACGGATTGTGTCGTGATCTAGTCGAGTACCTACCTAAGTCTCTAAGTAGGTTCTAAGGCCAAAATGGGGAAAACTTAAATAAAACAATACTTCATTGCGTAAAAATAATGAAAACGCCAAGTCAGCAATAAAACGTAGCTCAATCGAAAGTAAACTAATTAAGTTATTGCGCCGTGTTTAATATCTAAATTCAAGACTCATCATCAGCCTCTTGTGTCACGTTGTGCCGTTGGAGTCTTTTTTTTTTGTAGGAAAAGGAAAATCATTAAGAAAATGTTTTACTGAAATATAAATAATTTATTACACCTTAAAACAAAACTAGCTTTTAGTACTTAAATCTAGGGGCAAGTCTGTGCGTCTGACTAGTTCTTCGATGGGTCTACAATCAATTCTCTGTTTGGGACAAATTAGATTCAAAGGCATCTCTTCCTGATGAGTCGCATAACTCTCAGTGCTGTCAGTGCTGTGAACTTCGTTCATGGGGACGTCATCATATCCCAGTTGCTCCTCATAGGCGAAGGCTTTTTCGCTGACACTCTGTCTCAGGACGGGGTAGTTTATGCTGTTTGAGTAATAGTTTCTGTATGTGTGCTCGTACATCTGTGTGTATTCCAGATACGACATTTCGTTGGACGGTATTCTCACTGGGTACATCGGTTCCAGAGGTCTTAGGTAGTGTACTTGGTTGATAGGTGAATAACCTGCAGGTACTGTGTCTCTGAGGTTTGAAAAGGAGTTTGAATAAGGCATCGTTGGGGAGATGGTGTTCCTTGGTGGGCTATAACTCGAATGCAAAGGGGAAATGCGTTCCTGGGGCGGGTAAGAATCTCTTATTGGGGAGAATGCCTCCGGGCTCCGTACTTTGTCGAAGGGTTGAGGTGATTCCTCTTTTGCGAAGTGTTTGTAGGTCTTGACATGTTTCCTCAGACTGGAAGGGTCCGTGTACCGTTTGTTGCAGCCGGGCAGCTTGCAGCAGTAGGGCTTGTCGACGGTGTGCGTGCGCGTGTGCTTGAAGCGGTCGCTGGAGTTCGAGTAAGCTTTGCCGCAGCCCTGTTAACAAGCAAAATAAATGTTAAGTATCATGAGCTTCATTACCAAATTGCTGCAATAATTGGGATAGCATTGTAGCTTTAATTTACCGTTAAGTATAATGAGCATACCTGAATAGATTAAAATGATGGTGTTCAAACTAGCTAATTAATGAATCTATTTTTAATTATAAAGTGAATTCTTAACTAGCTTCTTCTCACAACTTCACCCGTTTAGACATTTTATTTTACAGTAGTGTTTGACCATTTTAAGAGTTTTTCGGAAATTCATCCCCTTTTCAGTGCTTGCCTGCATTACAAAATGAAGCCGTAAGCAAAATTTTAGCACAAATTTAGGGCTGTGCACTAATAACTTTATTTTTAAAGTTTCTTGTATTTGTAGATAGTCTCAATTATAACAGTCAACTTACTTCATAAGGACAGACGTAAGGTTTCTCGCCAGAGTGTGATCTGAGATGAATCTTGAGATTTTCTGCTCTGGAGAAGCTTTTGTTGCATTGATTGCATGTGTGAGGTCGCTCGTTGGTATGTGTGCGTACATGAACCAACATTTTGTATCTGTAAAGAAAACATAATTATTATCATCTGACTCATAAATTCAATGTTTATAAACAATGGTTATACATAACAAAAAATGAATGTTCCATTTTTTTTTATTCAATTGAGACTGTTTTGAAATTCAAGTTAGAGTAAAAAAGCAAGTAGTTAACATACCTAGCATTAAATCCTCTCTGTGGTCTGGAGCAGTCTTTCCACCCGCAGTAGAAGAGTCCATCGCTGTGCGCGATCGCGTGCGTGCGCGCAACGTGCGCGGACAGACGCGCGATGTTTGGGAAGCGGGCGCCGCATGCCCGCCAGCTGCATACGTTCTCGCCTCCCTCGGGGAACTCAGAGTTGGTATCGGGGGAAGAACTGCCAGATGAGTTCTCATCTTCAATCTAAACCAATGAGATAAGAACATTTTAGTCGTGACTACTTATTATTTACTGCAACATAGACGGTTTTTTTTCTTCTGTAAGTTTGGGGTAGGGATCTAGAATGCTTAGTACCTGTGGTGGTAAAGGCGGAAGAGCTACAGGACGCGCCAGATAAGGTGCGAAATGTTCCGCAGACATCCAACGCTGAACACTGCTGACCCGATTGCTGGCCACTTCGGGCCTCCATTGAGGGAACACCAACATAATTTTTGAATTCACTAATAAATAATCACCAAAATACGAACACCGCCACTACTAGTTGTGGTCACCGCGAGGTCGCTACGGATAATGATTGCGGGCGTTCGAGCGGTCTACTTATAAAACGTCGTCTTAGACTGATACACTGACGGCTGATAAGCGACCGAGTCCCCCGCGAACATGACACCGCGTTTTGCACCACGCTTTATGAAGCTTACAGAACATGTTTTATCCTTATCACGTAATATTTTGGAAAATCCGGCTATTCAAATATGTTTAGTAAAAAAAATTTTTGTTCGCGTTCTTTAAGGTCCATAATTGTGCGTTTTCTGACTTTTCCAGCAAGCTGTTTCGTGTGGTATCATGTGGAAGTGTTATCAGAAGCCGCTTGCCGCGGCTGCTGTCCAGTTATTACCGGTACGATAGTCCGCGGTTCAATAGGTGACTGATACGCGTGGCGGTGTAGAGCGACCTCTTACTGGTTCTCCTTACAAATTCTGCCATTTTAGACCAAATTATCTTTAGTGAAATATTACAATAATTGAAGGTTTTAGCTCATAATTATTTTTTTTAAATACATTGGTTGAATATTTATTTTAAGAACGACTGAAATATTGCTTAGTACTTGTTTAGAAAATCAATAATTTCAGGCATTTCCACGCATAATTTATACAATAACTAATACGTTTATACAAGTGCAGGTGTTCCTATAAATAACTAAGCCAAGATCACGCTTCGACCACTCGGCAAGCAGCAGTCTGGTGCGTGAAATGTAAAAGGTGGTTTCGCGCTAGACGCTACGTCATTCTGTATGCCGGAATCCCTTTTAACGCGGATGATAAGGTGATAAAGCGTGGGCATGCTGATAATACAACTGCGCCGCGCTAATCGTTAAGGAATAAAGATAAATAAAAGACTGACTTAGTTAATACTTAATACCCAATGGGACTATAGACTAAAGTCTAAAGTTTTCTATGCTGAGCCTGCAAGACAAGGTTTTCTTTGGTTATAGGATTCCTAAATCCCTCAACTATAATCAGAATCAAATGAGATAGGTACTACCGAACATGGTTTGGCTTCTGTATTCGAAAGCTTATTTCCAGTAGTGAATAGTATAATTAATTATTGGAATATTTTACCTATCTTTTATTCTAAATTCTATTTAATAAATTCGAAGTACGCTAGATGGCATTAGGGCCCCGTTTCAAAGATAACGGCTTGTCTATATTTTTTTCTAGGCCATGGGAAAATTTTCAGTCTTGATCTGTAGATATCACGCATGTCTGCTGTAAAATGTTATCGAACCTCGTGAGAATGATATAGGCATTTAGGTGATTTAGTGTTTAATTTTTATTTTCGATAAGCTGGCGTTAGATATATCTCTATCTGATAAGGTTTGAGATAAACGTAAATTATGTTAAGCAAGCATAGCCTAGAAGTCAAATATCTAGCTATCACGGATGACAACCGGAACACATCAAAAAGTATGACTTTTCGCAATTTTTCAATGAAAAAACTTGCAAAAAGAATTCAATAGTCAGACTTATTTTAGTCATTCAATTTGCTTTCAAAGCATAGTCATAGTTTTATGTCCTGGATATTATTATCACTATACAAGTAAATATTACACGGCATTAAAAGCACATTTTATATTTGCACTAAAACAAGACGATGACAACCTCGCTTGTCACCATAATCTTCAGCAAACGTGCTGCAAAATTGTGCGTCATTTAATACTTGTGTAAACTCGTACGTATCCGACAGTGTTATCAGCTGTGTGTGTGTGCGTGTGTCTGCGCGCGTGAACACGCTGCCGGGCGCCTGTGTGCGCCGGTGCGGCCCCCTGCGGCCGGCGCGTGCGGCTTAAACCGGTTCACTTATCACAGCCTGTTGTTGTCTCAGTCGGTTCTAGCTATCGGTAATAAAGTTAATGAAGACAGGAATAAAATATGTGGCACGTTTCTTAACTGACGATTAATTGTCGCAGTACATTATTAGTAATAACGAAATACCATAGTTTGGTTATGAAAGTCCCGTTACACATAACACAGTGATTGATTAGTATGAATTTTTTTACTGGGCTTTTTATAGTTAATAATGAGTTAAGCATTTGAAATAAAAACAACTACATTGCAGTTTTAAGCATAAGTTAGGCCAGGCGCGGTCCGAAGGGGGGTCACAGGGGACATCACAAAACAAATTTAATAGTCTTATAAAAATTTACAAAAAAAAAGTTTGTCTCTATCCGCGAATCCGCGATGCATTTTATGGCCTGCTGACATCCAACGGATGTTTTTTGTTGTGTGTTGCGATTCAATTGTTGGTAATCTAGTTTTTTTCATAGTACGTCGGTTACAATCAAGCACGCGAACCGCCTGACCGATGGTAAGCGGTTACCGCAGTCTATGGACGCGTGCAACACCAGGGGCATCACTCGCGCGTTGTCGACTCTGCAAAAACCTTTTCAATCATCTCTTGAAGATCTGTTGAAGTAAATATGTCTTTTTAAGGTAATCGAATCTTCAGAAATGGTTCCACGTATTTTTCCCTATTTTTCAGAATGGTGTACATGTACAAATATTACCTGGTCTAGGCTCTATACATTTTGGGACATCTCCTTTAAAAATGATTTCAACCTAATGGAATTTGATATTTTCACGAAAGTTCATTTATGATGATGAGTTATAAATCAATAACCAACCCTTTGTTGTTGTTGTGTATCATTGAACTTCAATGAAAAAAAAATTAAGCGTAAAATAACATAACGTAACATAACATACCATCACGACTTTTATCCCAAACGGGGTAGTCAGAGGCGCGTGACTGTTGCACTCATGGTGAACGGAACAATCAGAAGCCCATTTTTTACTAATGGTATTAGAACACAACCGATAAGAATAGAAGACTTGGATTTGTTGTATAATGTGTGCAAAAAATTGTGGGGGGGGGATACCTAACATGCCGAGTAAAATCAAGTAAATTTTACTTGATCGAAACGGGCAGTCGTGCGATATATTTAGTAGTGGTAACTCTGCCTTAATATTGTGAGAAAGTGAAGAAATATATAGACGAACAGTATATCGTTGTTTTATTTCAAAAAGTATTCTCTACGATTGGAAATATTGGAATAACGCCACAATAATGAAGCGAGAAGCGTGACTGGTTTAGTTAACAGACCGCGAAAGTTTCAGAATTTTTGTCGAGTGTAAGTTTGTTCGGTTTTAAATGTTTTTGTACTAAATTGACTATTTTTCTCGCACTCAAAGTGAAAAGTACAGTTTGTACCTCGTGACTAAACGCCAACCAAATATACCCTCGGTGTCATTGACTCCCTCGCACGCCCGGAGTCAAACCACCTCTGGTATATTATGGCTTCGTTTAGTCCCTCGATATAAAATGTACTATGTATTGCTTCTTATTACGGTACCTGTTTACTACTTTAAATATTTTTCGTAGTTTCGAACGTTGGACCTATGCCTGATGTTATTAAGTTTGCAATAATCGTGGGGCTGAACCGTTATCACTGACAGGGCAGGCGGACAGGTCACCCGCACCGGTTATAAGCAGTTCCTGGTTATCAATAGTCTCGTTCAACAACAAACACACGAACACTTCTGTATTGCATCACTTAATATATTTGTTAGCTAATACTGTCATGTAAAGTTCACGAATACGCCCCTGAAAGGTGGTTCTGTAACTCTTGAGTTTTCTTTATTCGTAGCCCTGTTGTGTTTTTGGTGTCTTGTATTTTTTCGGATTTGTAATCAGTTTTATTTCCGTGTTTTTTTAAAGTAACTTGTGATCATAAAAACAATGGAAAATTTAATATCTCTACATAGTTTTAAAACAAAGTTTCAAACTACTTAACGGATTTTAATGCGGTTTTCATTAATATACAGAGTGATTAAATAGGAAGGTTTACGTGCAATACAGGCATATTATAGTAGATAAAACCCATTAGTATACTTCACATTGACATAGTAGGTGTATAGTATAGTACATTGCACTCCTGCGAAGCTGGGGCACATCGGTGGTTGTTAGTGTTGTTAAACTTATTAAATTGAGCGAACGAATTAAAATTATATTATTAAAGTGATTTATCTACCTTCATAGATCCCTAGATAGAAGTTGAGGTGATTAGGTGCATTTTTGTTCGTTCGTGATTAAAAAAATATAAATCATGATGAACGGTAGAGCCGCTGCGAATGCTTACACTGCCTCTATTATTTCCCAAAAGGCGCTTGAAAGACATAGGAATTGTATTTTGTAGATTTTCATGCTTGCAGAAAAGTCATGATGATTTTAACGACATAATTAACAGATAAATGCCCTTATCTTTTAATCTGTTTACAACTTTTTCAAATGCAGATGTTATGTCATGAAAAAAACCCAAGTCACGCAACGCAATGTTTTAACCTACTTGCAACGTAAACAGAATTTGTCTAGTTGAAATACTTTTACAGACTGGACCGGGGGAGATAACTGGTAATGACGGTCTCAACTTTCAACAGCTAAAACCCGAGAAGCCATCCAGAGGCCAAACTGTGTGGGGCCAACTGTAGGTTTGGCTGGGCATCTTACGAGGTCGAGTATGTGTGATTTTAATTTAAAGGGCGCTCCTTCAGGTTAATTTGTCATGGATACAAGCGAGGGCAACACTGAAAGTTTTTAGAACTGCATGGCCACTTAATGTAAACGATAATAATAGAAAAATAAGTTAAAATTTTGAAAATGTTACTCTTTGCCAATATTTTATGTGTACCTATGTATTTCATTAATTTGTAATTTGTTTTACGATTTGGCGGCAAATTGAAATTGTCTGTATCACTTCAGCAAGAATTGATGGCGTGAAAATTTTCGTGCAATGATTTTTCATGACTGTAATTCAAGTCCACAAGAAAGTTAAGATATAATTGGCCTCTCACGATGAATCCTCATCTCGTGCCATTGTATAAAGCTACAGTTACACATGCAATAGACACTTCACATTTGACTTTTCACTGAAATGAGCACGCTTCTTATTAGCAATGCTACTAAGTAGCCATTGCTCAATAGTAGCATGCTTTCGTGCTAGTGAAGGTCACATCACATTTTCACGGCGCAACAACAGCACCGCTCCAACCCGCATAGCCTCGCATCATTCCCTAATTAGTCTGTGCCTCGCATTAAAAAAGCGGGCGGCGCGGCGCGCTGGTCGCCCGCGCCTGCCGCTTTTTTAACCGACTTCAAAAAAGGAGGAGGTTCTATGTTCCACTGTATGTATTTTTTTTTATGTATGTTCACCGATATCTCTGTCAATTGCGGACCGATTTTCAAAATTCTTTTTTTATTCGAAAGGGTATATTCCTGAGGTGGTCCCATTGTCAGCATATGAGGATCGGATGATGATATCCAGGAAAAATCGAGGGAACGCTTCAAATATTATAGGCACACCTATAACGATTAGGTATTTTTGATAGTAACTCATGCTGTTGCTCTCGAAAAGTACCATTTGGTGAAGTGGAACTGCTGATGAAGACCACTGATGGCCACCGGAACTACCCAATACTAAATATTTTTCGGGTTGCAATAAGTATTATAGTTTTAATATGGGTGCTAAGCAATTATCTTTTTATTTAAGTCATCATCTCATGTTGATGAGCTGGTGATGGAAGGTACAACTCCTTAACGGTTAGTAGTTGGAGGATAATTCTTCAAATATTATAGGTACGTCAAGACCGACAATCATATTCTTTCAGGTTATTTAAGTGAACTGATGATGTAAGGTTTAAACTCCAGAACCGTTTAATTGTTGGAAAGGATATACTTTAAGGGTAGTTTGATGAGAGTTTGGTTAAGTTCTGATTATGGGATCCATGACAAATTAACGGAACTCTTCAATTCTTCGGAGCAATTGGACGATACTTTTTCGATGTATAAAATAAATAAGAACTATTCACTAAAAATCAAGAAATAAACAAAAATTTTAACAAATAAAAACCAACTACAAAAAAAAACTATTCCAAAAGAAAGCACTAAAAAGTAAAGAAATAATTGTGTATTCTTCTAAAACTTATACGATAATATAATGTAGGTACAATTATTGTTATTGTTGGAGTCGGTGTCAGCCAACGTAGGTTTGTAACTACCTACATACATACGTAAGCGTGATATGTAAGAAATAGGTATATTGTAGTGTTTCCTTGGCTGACACCGACTCCAACGGTAACAATAATTGTACCTACATTATATTATCGTATAAGTTTTAGAAGAATACGCAATTATTACTTTCCTTTTTAGTGCTTTCTTTTGGAATAGTTTTTTTTTTGAAGTTGGTTTTTTTTTGTTAAAATTTTTGTTTTCATATTGACATTGAAAAATATAATATAGTTACACAGAATTCAATGCTCTAATTTGAATGGTGAGTTAATTGCCGTGTTGGAGCGGTGCTGGGATAGTGTGCTGTGACCTTAATGTGCATGTGTAACTGATGTAGCTTAAACGTGGTCGCACCAATCTCACCGATGATCTGCGCGAAAGATAGATCTTCTGCGGGAAGATAACATCAGTGTTGTGCGGCGTATGATAGAGACTAACAAAAGTGACCTATCAGTAGATTTGGACAAGCTTGAGCATCGGTATGAGTCAAGTACACAAAATCCTCCAAGAACATTAAGGTGTCAGGAATCTTTGTGCCCGGTGGATACCTCCTCATAATTTGACGGAGGCCCGAAAACTCGTGTCGATTGGTGCCGATAAAGGGTTCACTCAAAGATTTAGAGGAGGTGACTCAAATGTTGTGTTCGACATACTTAGGGTTTACGACATACGAAAGCTGGATTTACTGTTATGATCCTGAAACTAAAAGACGAGTGAGTTTTCCTTCCGGGAAGTTGCCAACTAAAGTAAAAAGAGGTCTAAGCGTGGAAAAAAAGATGGCGGCCTAGTTCTTCGGAAGGACAGAGCATTACGTAACAATTGTTTTAGAGGATCGAAAAACACTTACTGCAGTAACAATAAACATTGTACACTAACAATTGTTTGTCACTTGTCTTGGAAAAAGCTCGGGAGAAACGACCTCTCAGTAGGATACTCCTTCACAATGACAACGCCTCGTCGCACACCACCAGGGAAGCGACGTCAGACGTGGAATGACTGGGTTCCTACTACGTTACAAATTTACGAAGTTTCGTGAAACTTTGAAAGGGTAAAAAGAAACCTATATGAATAGGTTTAAAATATTTTGTACAGTAAAAAAAGATAATTACAATACCAAAAAATCAACTTGAATTTCGAACGGAAAGTATGTTTTTGAACGACTGAATATTCACGTAACAACTTGTACGAAGAATGGGAGTGTAGGCCCAGGGTCACCAGCCGCATAGCACCGAGCTCGCACCCTGCGATATTTATTTATTGTCGAAAATAAAAGAAAAACTTCGAGGAAGGAAGCAGTAACTGCGTTTCAAAAGGCCGTCGAAGAGTCCCCTAAAGACGAGTGGACAGAGTGCTTTTCTCAGTGGTTCCATTGAATATTTGGATGCAGCGATGCATCTTTTGATGTGAATAAAACTAATGACATGCTAGTGTGTTCAGTTTTTGATTTTCTAAGAACTTTCAATGTTGCCCTCGTACCTCGCGATCCCACGGACGGCGTTAAGTTTTTAAGTATATCTCTGATGCCTATAGTATTCGTTTTGGGGTCAGATGATATTTGTTTCCCAGATGGTTATTTACTCTTCCTTTCTAAACCTTCCGACGAAGTTCCATTTTGCCACCAGAGCAAAATTTGGGTAGGTATTCAGATTTACCAACTTGAACGTTATTTTCATCCAGCCAGCTGGACTATTCGAGGATACAGTTTTCTTGGGATTCCATTGGGATTTTTTTGCTGTTAATATAGACAGAAACTCTGTTTCTCGGCTTTTATTGGTTTGGTATATCAAGATCGCCTGATATCCTGACATTCTGACCATTTTCTTGGCTGACTGGTTATACACATATTTTCAAAACATGTATGATAAAAGACAGTTTATTAAGCCAGCTGGGCCTCTTGATGAGGTAACTGTCTATGAAAATGTTAGACCTAAGTGTATGTATAGGTACGGGGAACTAAACTTGCTATCTAAATTGTATGTAGTTTTTATGATCTCCGTCTTAGGTTGTATTACACCATGTTAGGCAATACCTATTTATTGATAACACGTATTTTTTACGCAGTTATTAGTAGATATATCTGGATATATCTGCAAATTGATTGATAGTAATCATGAAAAACCCGTTATTGATGCCGTTAAAAGGATTCATTATTACGTAATGATTTCCTTATATATTTTCAGCATCTATTTTGATTATTATCTCCTCCCTGCGTCTGTGTTTCCAGATACCTACTTACAACCTTGGTGTCTTCAAGGCCAGAGTAAATAGGCACTTTCTGGGTAAGTATGTACGCACATACCACCATCGGCTTCGTCATCGCTTACCACCAGGCGAGACCGAAGCCAAACGCAAACCCAGTTTAAATAAAAAACGATAATTATTATGATGATAATTTAAAATGTTGACCAATCCTGTATTTTTTTTATGGGCGCCTCTCTTCCTTTGCCAATCCAAAAGACCCCTTTTAAGCTGGTGAACTATGATATTATTATAACACTGTATATTATACCAAACTCGATTTCCCTAATGATCACTCTTTCGATTGAATCCAATTTAAATTGATCAGCTAAAAAAAAATATGTTCAAGATATTCCAGTAAACTGCGCGAACCGAATAGTTTTTCATAATGCGACCAGATTGGAATAAGCTTTCTGCAAAAGTGTTTTAAAAGCTTTACAATTACAACTTGTGGCTCTCAAGAAGACCATGTAACACCTAAGACCTTAACGTAACTTAAGATCTGTGGGGTTGTGGTTAAATTACTGCTTTTATGGCCATAAAAACTATCGCCGATTTTTCTCATAATCCGACTTCATGCTGAGTATGTAATGTACTATCGGGACCGCGTATGTATAAAAACTGTGCACGCTTTTTTTGGGTTGTAAAAACTGTGCGCTGCTCTACAGTTCGAGAACCAGGCGGGGTCTTGTGTGCCACATCATTATCATCGTCATTCACAGGCGTAAGACATCCGATGTTTAACCTGGTAGCCCTAAGCCTCCCCTATCGATATCATCACCCTAATCAAATCGCTCGATTACCTTGCGGGCGTCCGACCCCGTTGGTGTTTGCCTTTTTAAATGGATCCTACTCCATTGTTCAACTTTTCTGCCGAACAGCCACCAGTTGTTCGGGCTATGAGCTTTGCCCACTCCCACTACATCTGACTAGGTAGGTATATCGGTAATTTATGAAAAGGACTATGTTGGGTATTTCGCTACGAGTTCGAATTAGAAGCGTGGAAATTAGTAGAATTCGTAGAACTGTGTAACTACTTGTTACGCGAGTGTCTCCTCGACGGTACATTAATTACGTTCAGTCGGCTATTTATTTAAAAACGGTTGCCGTGTAAAATACAGCAGTGTTTATAAATTATATAAGAGGTACTTAAATTATTATTTATAGATAGCCTTTGCATTAAGATATAGTTTTAGTGGTTTGATTGAAAGCCTTACAATTTTTTTGGCTGCTCGTACCTACACATGAATAATAAAATCACAAGTAACTTACCATTCCGTGCAGAACGGCTTGGAGGGTCTTGAGGATTCTTCTTGTTATAAATTAAAGAAATATTAACTTTTCCAAACGACGACAAAGTCTGATCGTAGGTGCACCGATGGCTATCGGCGGCGACTGTGGCTTTCCCGCCAAAACGTCGTGACGGGATCGACCACACGCGAACTACGCCAAAATAAAAACTCGAAAATAGCCACCAAGATTATGCCGCGGCGAAATTAAAATAGTATTACGGCGTGTCCGAGTGGCGTTGGCTTACGCTCGGCTTTCCCCCCAACAGCGTGCAGCTATAATCCACGTGAGATGATCATTTGATACCCCGGTTCTTCAATGTAATTCTTGTCTGAGCTTGTATGACAGTTTCTGTTTCAATTATGTCTTTGAGCTTGTTAAACTAACTTTGTAAGTTGACTAGAGAATGTGATGAGTTTTTAAGTGGTAGTTGCAATTATTGATGGTTTTCATATATTAATATGTTTATTGAAGAAAGAAACATCATCAAGGAGTTAATTCACAAGTGAATTCCGTAATTTAAGCACCCTGGGAAGGAGTCCTTCCAAAAACCTAACTGAACCAGGCCAGATGATTTTAGAGTGAAACACCGGTCGATGGCGACATGTGATTTCTATTGGGAATACATAATAAGTCAGTCAGTAGGTCTCTGTAGACTCAGTACATTTATCATAAACAATGCACATTCTAGAAAGTAATGTTAACTGAGTAAGTTATTTAAATAAATTGATTAACCATTGTCGATTCTACTAATATGATTCATGTGACCGTATGCTACGTGATTTACGTGCATTTATGTAACTGTAGTCAAATCTCGGTAGAGGTCTAAAATACACGATACAGTTTTTAATCAATTCTTTCAAACTTTCATGAAAAATACACAAGAAACTGATATTTATTTTTCAATAACGTAGGTAGTGGTAATTCAAATCCTTACACTATTCTTAAAATTCTGAATTATTAAGCACACCTTGTGCTTAACAGCTACTTCAACGGCTTCACTGCTAAGCAAAGACCACCCGCACCACCTCCACTGTACGAGGCCTAGAAAAGGTCACATCACATAAGGAGTAATCTTCCGTCAATAAAAAAAAGGCGATTAGAAAAGCAAACAAACAGCTTACAACCATTACTTAACACGTTGACTGTCCAGTGTCCTCAAAGTACATGTGATGCACTGGATTGTTAACGTGTTAAGTTTGAGAAGATAATTCACTTCTCTATGAGATTTCAATCTGTACCTACTCATATTACTATTACCATCTATTACTAATAATTTAAAGAGGTAGGCGTTTGTGTGAGGTTGTGAGTTTGTATGTTTGGGACTCACTCACTGTTAAAAAGTTACATTATCCCTGATTGCTATAGGCATATAATTGTTTTGAAATAAATAGTTTTCAGCCAGATCAATTAATACTTATTAAGTAATCCGAAAAAAAAAGCGCCACCATAAATCGTTTCGTGCGTGCGCTGGCTCCACTGTTGAGTATAATCAAAAGTGGGGCCAGCATACAATGTACTACAAAAATATAGGTTTTTTCTCATGCACTAAAAGTACGCCAATAAAGCCCTACGCAGCGTGACTAGTGACCACTATAGTCTCTAGGTAGTAAAAAGTTTTTTTTTAAATTTCCTTCATGTGACACTGACAAACTCAAACAGCCAGTAAATATACTATTATCCTGTGGAGGCTGTGGAGTGTGTACGGACCATCTTCAATGCGAAAATGTTAAGAGTTTCAGTTCCGTGGTTTGTCCGCAAAGAAGGTGGCGCCATGTGTTTTAAATTGTTATCTGGTTGTGTGACTGTTTAAGAAAAAACTGACCGAGTAAATTTCAGAATTTTTGTCGAGTGTAAATTTGTTCGGTTTTAAATAAATTTATTTAGAATGTCTTGTGACAGTGAAGAGTTTGACGCCGAGCAAAGAGCAAAAGACATATTAAATATAATCTTTTGCCGCCAACATCGCGGAAGATTTACCTAAAAACCTACGAAAGTTGTATGGACTGGAGGAATAAGAAACATTTGTGATTTTTATTTTATTAAATAATATTTATTAAATGTGTTTGTACTAAATTGACAATTTTTCTCGCACTCAAAGTGAAAAGTACAGTTTGCGCCTCGAGACTAAACGCCAACTTAATATAGATACCCTCTGTTTCAGCGACTTCTTCGCACGCTCGGGAGTCAAACCACCTCTGGTACCTATATTACGGCTTCGTTTAGTCCCTCGATTTTAAATGTACTAGTAGATCCATAATAAAGTCCGCGACACAATAAATATATCTTTCATAAGTAATTAAGTAACTTTAGGGTATGTTAAGTGTTAAAAAATAATGTAAATTAAAAGGTAATATTTTGAGACTTATTACTACACAAGCATATCAATCCTTATGATTAATAGTACATTATGGTACAAGTGTGTAATGTTGGTGATTCCGCTTATGCGCCATTGAGACCCGAGCCGTTAGATGAGGGTCTTAAAAGAGCCGAGGACGGTAATCATCACTACACACGTGTATCATACGACGTTTTTCAACACACTTGTGAAAAAAATAATACAAAAATAACTGTAGTTTCAACAGTGAAAACGAGTTGTGAAAAAGTTTTCATAAGCGCGCGCATCTTACAATGGCGATCTGCCATAGACTAAAAGAATGAGGTTTCTTTTTTTTTGGCTTGGGTAATTTCAAGTTTTCTTTATTACTTACAGAAAAAACAAAAATTATTTTTGAGTGAAAGAATTATTTATTAAACACGTTCAAGTTGAAATTATCTATTCAAATAAGAAGTTGCATTAAATGAGCAAGCAATAAAAAAATAATGAAAAATCTTTATTGTGTATTTCTTAACATATTATCAATAATTAATAATTATAGACCTGTAGCCCTGATCCCAATTTTCTCTAAAATCATAGAAAGGGTAATTTTCAATAGAATTAACAACTTTCTCACCCACTTTGACATATTAGCTAAAGAACAATTTGGATTTAGGAAAAACAAAGATATTAATATGGCAATATTCAACTTAGTTAGCAAAGTACTTTCTTGCATAGATAAAAAATTGCCCGTGAGCGCACTTTATATGGATATGACTAAAGCCTTCGATCACGTAGATCATGAAATTCTGCTCAAAAAATTAGAAATGTATGGTGTAAGAGGTAATGTATTGTGTTGGATCTTTTGGCATCTTATTTGACTAACAGACAGCAAGTCACTTGTGTCAGTCAAATATGTCCCATATCAAAAGTTGATAAAAGTTTTTATTCTGAGAGAAAACTGGTAAAGTATGGCGTCCCTCAAGGTAGCATTCTGGGCTCATTACTTTTCTTAATTTATATCAATGACATGCCTGAAACTACTGATCATCCAATGACTTTATTCGCTGATGATAGTACTATATTATTTACTAGTGAAAATTCAGAATCATATGAAACGGACATAAATAACACTCTCTCAAATGTTTTTAACTGGCTAATTTCTAATAATATTAAAATCAATTTAAGTAAGACAAATATTATGACATTTAAACAATACACTGATAAATTAACTATGGACATTAAATTTGAACAATCTAAAATAGAAAACACGAATAAAACCAAATTCCTGGGTCTTTGGGTAGATGATGGGTTGACATGGAAATTCCAGACTGAAACTGTGTGCAAAAAGCTTAACCAGTATTCTTACGCTTTATATAGGCTAGCCCGAATCGTTAACTAACCAACTGTAATAGTAGCATACCACGCGTATGTTGTTTCAACCATCAGATATGGTATCATCTTCTGGGGTAACTCTTCAGAAAGGGAAACAGTGTTCAGAGCACAAAAGAGGTGTGTACGAGCTCTCTGTAAACTCCAGTCGACGGATAGCTGTAAACCATTCTTTAGGTCACTTAAACTACTGACTTTGCCCTCAATCTACATACAAGAAATATGTTTATTTGTAAAAAAGAACTGGACATTGTTTGCTAAACTGAAGAGTAAACGTCACAAAAATAAAATCTGTTCTGAAATTCATAAGACATCGTTGTTTACAAAAAATATTACAGGCATGGCACCACGTATTTTTAACAAGTTACCAGATAGCATAAGAGAGAAGGATGATGTTATCTCCTTTAAGCAGGCATTATTTAATTTTCTGACTGAGAAGGCATACTACTCTATTGACGAATTCCTTCTGGACAAATTAACTAACAGGTACTAACAAGAAATTGAATAATGTAAAAATCGGTGTTATGAACATTAATGTAAACTAAATGATTAACTCTGTTTTTAGGTACTTTACTATTGCACGCCACCTATTTGGCTAACTGTAGCAGGACAACCTAAACTTAAGACCCATCTTTGAATGAATACCTACGGTTGCAATAAATATATTTGACTTTGACTTGACTTTGACTTTGACATAGTTACATATAAATCGCTGGGATCTCCTTATAAGCATCAATGCCTATGTTAGGAGACCCCGCTCCTTCCTCAGACCACTAGCAAAGATAAATAAAAACATATTTATTTAACTAATAACAGTACTGACAATTTTATGTAGGTAAATAAATAAATGGCATAAAATTGACAATATGTTTGGTATAGCAATAGGTACATTGATTTATTTGTACTATTGAACACGAACTTTTTTGTATCGAAACTCTTTTATGAACAAAGCAAGTCAACCAAAAAAAAAACTATAACTCACTTGTGAATAATAGCAATGAAAAAGTCACAGTTTTCTTCTTCTGTAATCTGTGCACAGTTTGATTACAGGTGTCATTATTATGTGCCTAATTGCGGTGAAATTAGAGCCACTTTATGAGCAAGTGTGTTGAAAAAGCTATTTCATCATCAAAAGAATTCAACGGAGATAAATGTTGTCCTTTACAACACATTTATTGGATAAATAGATTCTGTGAAATTGAAAAATACGTAAGCAAAATTCATAAATTAAATAAAAGCCAAAAGTCACTCATCACGAAATTTCAGAAACTACAAGTGCTTGGAATTTTGCATGGGGCTTCTTCTTAGGACTTATGTGCTCACTAAGACAGGTTTTTGCGAAATTTGACCTTTAAGGGGTTGTTTTGGGGTTGAAAGTTTGTTTGTATGAAAGGAGTCTCAAATTTTGCATAGGGGTTCTTTATAAGACATAGATGCTAACTAAGACGGGATTTGTGAATAACAAGTATCGAAGTCGGAAAAAATCCTTATGTAATAAAAATTAAGTTCACGCGGGCGCCGCCGCGGGCGGAAAGCTAGTAGTTTATAAAACGGGGTTTCCTCCAAACAACTGTTTGATATGATGCCCATAGAAAGTAGTAGGTACTAAATACGAGGGGCATGCCAAAAGAAGTTAGATACTCTTTACTCATTTGATTGACACTGGCAAGTTAAAAACCATCTTATAGGCTGGTTGTTTATTGATATATTTGAAAATAGAACACACATATTTTTTTATTTATTTGAATGTGCATCTTTTTTCCGAGAATAATAACTAGCGTATTACGAGAATCCGCCGGGAATTCGCTAGCAGCAATGGAGCTCGTTTTTCTGCAAAACGGGTCATATTGCTACTGTAGTGCTAGAGGATCAAAGAACGGTGAACTCTGAATGGTATGTGACAGTATGTGCTCCAACAGTAATACAAGCGACCGAAGTCAGGAATCCGGCACCTTCTCTGGCACCACGACAATGCGGCGCCGCACACGTCTGCTAGAACACTTGACTTTTTCAACTCAAAAAATGTGTCAATCCTTCATCACCCACCATATCCCCCTGACCTAGCGCCTTGTGATGTTTACCTGTTTCCAAAAATTAAAGAAAAACTAAAGTGGAAGAGGTTTGAAAGCAAAGAAGATGCACTGGCTGCCTATGATTTCGAGATTTCTGAGGTGTCTTAAGAAGAGTGGTCACATGTATTTTCCAATTAGTTCAAACGTATGGTAAAGTGTAAACATGCTCAGACAAACAGGGTGAATACATCGAAAATATCGATACTTGTAATAAAGAATACTTTTTATAATTTTTGAGTACCTGTCTAATTTCTTTTGGCATTTCGTATAGCTAACCATAGCTTCGTTTTAAAATCGCATTGCTCGCTATCGTCAGGGAGTTCATCCCCACAGTCTTAATGAATAATGCCAAGATCATCTGACCCCAAACTAAGCAGAGCCTGTATACTATGGGTGTCAGAGACTGATTAACATACATAATATTTCTAAATACATAGTTACTTAAATAGATAATAACACCCAAAAAAACAACAAACAAAAATGTATGTCATGGGTGGGGATCGAACCCATGACCTCCAGTGCTGAAGCCAGGAATGCTGCCGTTGCACCAACAGGCCAGTAATAAGCCCAGATACCACCTATTGCTGGGCAAAGGCTTACATCATTGAAATCAAGTCATCGCAACAATAGATGAATAGTGGCTTAATCACCACCTGCGCATTTAAAATATATTCACGTCAGTACAGTCAGATCGGAAAACTACACTCACAGTGTCCGGGCTTTTTCGAGACGGTTCAATCATAAAATTAATTTAATTGCAAAAACCGCTATGTAGTGTTTAAAATGTATAGTGAAAAATGCAACAGGAGAGTTTAAAATGTTAATTAGTATAGATTTGCTATATGCAATCGATGTTCCTATTTAGAAATCTCACTTATGGTAAGAGTATGTTTTTGCTACCCGTTTTTGTGACATTTGACCTAGAATTTTTTTTTTCAGGATCGATGAGGACTTTTTAGATTTCATTTATGATAGTGTTTTGAACAATCCTACCAATTTTGGGCTGGATGCCAATTATTGTAACTTCGCTTCCACATTTTGTCTAATTTGACCGGGCTAGCCAAGTGATAGTTTGGATTTGACTGTAAACTCTGCATTTGATGATCCTCGTTAAATAATATACAATATGTAAACCACACGACAGCACGTCAAGCTTTAAGTGTAAGGTGCTTATTTCATTAGAACACCATAGTTGCGCGAACAGATAGTGATTCTGTTGCCGGCAACAAATTGGTTGCACAACCAAGCTGATACTTTTTCATGCTGCTTTCAATTTTTTCATGCATATCTGCATTCTATAAAAGCTGCGAGTCTGCAACCGCGGCGGGCGCAGCAGAAAACCACGCCGTCAGTTCTTAGCCTCAAGTGCAGCTGCGACGACGGCGCTAGGTGGTATTTTTGACCGCGAAACTAAACACTGTCCAGACGACGTACGCCAAGAAAAAAGTACGCTCCGCGAATACAAAATCCCCCGCAGTGTGCGATCATTTGTTGTCAGAGAGTATTTAAATATTCTGAGATCATGTTGTGCTATAACTTACATGAAGTTTAAGCAAAAGAGAAGACGTTTTAAAAGATAATACTGGGCCCACTACGCTTCACGGGCGGCCGCGGTGTTTCGGCGGATTTTTGATTCGGCATACTTTTAGTCAGTCGTGTGCGTTGCTCGATACAGTTTGTAAGGGATCTATTTTGACGGAGAAAAAGTACACCGCGGATAATACGTCGTCTGCGCAGGCCTTTAGCACCTCGCCGTGTGCGTTACCAGTAGACGATTCCCTATGTTCTACTTTTGCGGCGAAAGAAAGTAAATAAAACCAACATTTTCTTACTTATTAGCAAGATTTATTTCACATCATAACAAAAATCTGCAAAATTAAGGTGTATAATACGTCTTGCGCAGTTCGGAGTTTGTAACGACTAATAAACAAAATAAGATATTGTAAGTAAATACTTTAGAGGTAATGTTCTTTTAGTGAGGAACATGGATAAAGCAACTTCCTTAAAATGCCTTTCAATTAAGTTAATGAACACATTTAATATAAATTTCTCATTAGATAGATCTAAAATATTAATACTTATATTGTTAGTGTACTTTGTAATGTGTCAGCGGGCGTAGTAAAAATAATTGATAATTAAGATTTTTTCATATTAATTAATTAAGTAGATTTGAAACTTCTAAAAAATAGCCACTTGAATGTACTATGCATGCTCATATACAATAGTTACGAACAATCCTCTGTTTAATACCTATTCTCAATTCTTCACCAATGATTGATGACATTTGTGTGCGTTTAAGCTGTTTTCAGTAAAACCATAGCCTACCAATAGCAATCTTACCATTGGTTTTAGGAATCATTGGTGAAATGAGGGATTGAAAGGTACATTATCAAATCCAGATTGGACTTAGATGAAGCTCAATAAAATTAATCTATACTGAACATCTTTAAGTACGTACTGTTATAAAATTGATCTTACAATGTCTAACGTATTTTTACGTTCTGCTAGTAATAAAACTAGAAATTTAAATCACAATTTCTTCGGCTTACTGGAAGAAGTCATCAGCTTGCCTAAAGTCATTACGTGATGTTGAGACATATTATTTAAGTCTCAACATCGTTTAAGGACTTTTAGCAAGTTATTGACTTCTTGCAGTAAGCCGACGATTTGTAAGAAATTTGTCATGTGCATCTGCAATGTGTCAATTGGATACATAATTAACTAATTAATTTCGATGATCGAACACAATATCGTATACTTAAGTACAATTCTAAATTGAGCTATCGAGGCTAACACACGATTAACTTAATAAAAATAATAAGTAGTCGTGTAAATGAACAGCGAATAAATAGAAAATAAGTAGACATATAATTGAACTAAACAAACTTGGCATTGGATAGAGACTGAGCAGCCATACAACCACGGAAACAACTGCAAAATAATTAATGTCCCATCTCAGTTTTCTAAAAAGTAGAACGAACCAATCATAATGCAAGTAAGAGTCTACGACTGAGAATCATGCAGAGTGTTTTGATCAATGTCAGATCAGTGTCTTGGTGTCAGTCTGAATTAGAGGTGAATTTTAATCAGTCTTGTGGTAACTGCCTGTCCTATCCAACCAAAAAATGCAAATAGCTAAATACAAGGTGCGAAGACAATAGCAAAATAGATGAATGGCGAATTCACACCGCTAATTGCTAACTAAGAATAAAATAATGAATCAGACTCACGAAAGTCCGCCTAAATTTTAATACGAAACCTAACTACGTGTTTTAATATGATATAGATATATGCCATGTAAAGCAGTCTCTTTAAAATTTAAAATGTTTCTTCAACAGCGATGATAACATCTTTGTTTAAGAATCGCTTTAATATCGCAAATGGTTTTTTCTCAAATCCGAACCATTTGTAAAATTGGAAAGGAATGAATATAAATCTTAAACTACTCACGTGGTAAATACATTTTTTGGATGGATTCAAAATAAAATGCGCAATGACAATAATAATATCTTCGGGAATGGTAATTCACGAGTCTTTGAAACTTAACTAAGAAGCTGTAAATATAATTATAAAGTTAGGCAAGAAAATAAACGCCATATGAAAGCAAGTGCGCCGCAAACGCAACCCCACCATATTTGATTTCAATGATTAAATGATTTAATAGGAAAGAATACATTGTGCGCTTTGCAACCAGAGACGACGTTACCTACAGTACCTAATACCAAAACCAATTTAAACATTACTTATAAGATACATACATGTTTCGTTACGTACGTGTGATGTTGTAATTGTAAAAGCAAGAGTCATTCAACATTCAATATCATTATAATTTGATAATATAATCAATACAATTAAGTAGGTAAGCCACAATGACATCCTAAATAGGCAGACGACAGCTTTGTACGTCGACGTAGTAACGTATTATTACTGGAAATGGTTAGATCCTCTTTTCACCAGTGCAGTGAGCTACTAGTCTTTATTTGGTACAATACGACTTCGTTTTAAACATTTATCCATACAATTGATCATTAGTACCTACATGTTGACGTGACAACGTCTTAAATTAGGTTGCGGCTGGGAGTCACTTATGAAAAAGTGTAACGCTCGGTAACGTTACGATGAGTCACCGAACGAGAGAGAGGCCCGCCGAATGCCTTGCGTCTCTCTCCCACTCAACTATGATCGGTCTGCCGCAATTCTTATTTTCATTCAATTCCTTGTTCCTATTGTGCAATTTAATTATATTCATATCAATAAATATTCTACCGAGAAAAAGACGTTGTCACGTAAAATCTTCGCCCGTAAAACCGACTTTACAGGCAACCATTTTTTTTTTGTTTAAATCAAGCTCATGGGATGATGATACATTGTATATCTTTAATAATGGATTTTACGTATGAGACTAGTATTCGTAAATCAACGTAGGTAATAGTAAAATGCTGACAGGCACATATTGAGGGTAGGCGCTCACGTCAGACTTTTGTAAGACGCATAAGTATCATAGTATAAGAAATAGGGGGAGAAGTTAACTTAGGTTTCACGGACTGTAATTTTAGCTGTATCAGGAGGCATGATTGGGATTTCATGTGCCTGTTGTGCGCAATGCTAGCGATCTTTCGTTTAGCCGAAGGTCGGGGATTTCATCTCCCTCAGGGCAAACTGCCTGGTGTCTGGGTGCCAATTTCTATTTAAGCATCTCTTTAGAAATATTTAAGTATGTTTATCAGTCTCTGACAACCATCATAAAACCTTAGCTTAGTTTGTTGTCAAATGATCTCGATGTAAGGGTTTCGCGATATTTTATGTTCCATTGCCAATCCCCTTGCTTATTATCAGGCATCAACTACAGTAGGGTTGCCAACCGCAGAGTTTTCTCGGGACGTGCTCTGGTTTACCTGGGATGTAGTACATAGTTTTTTAAGCAGCGTTCTGGGTTCAGAGTGTTTTTTTTTACAAGGTAGAGGTGTCCAAAATCTGCGTCCTGTTTTGGAACTAAATTGTCCTGATTTTTCCAACTTTAAATCTTGGTAAAATTCGGTTGGCAACTCTCACTAGGGCGCAGTGTGCCTCCTCCCCAGCGGCGTCTTAATTTTCTCTCCCGCTAGTCACGCGTACGTCTCCCTGAAGCGCTTCTGCAGGTGGTGCGCGGCGTTCATCAGCCGGTGGTGCAATGTGAGGTGCGCATGCGGCGCGAACGCGGGCGGCGCCGGCGCCGGCGCGGCCTGCAGCGGCAATGGAGGCAGCACTGCGCCGTTGTCCGGGTGACAGAAAAAGGCGACGCAGTGCCGGCCGCGGGCGCGCGCGTACGTGCCATCGGGCACTTCTACGCGGTGCATCTGGAATTATAACGAAAGTTGTATGATGAAAAAACATACAACCGAATTACGACTCTCTTTTTCTGAAGTCGGTTGAAATTGGGATTAAGATAATATAAATGATTCATATGGCGTATATCATTTTCTAGACGAAGCATGATGTATGAAGTTTCGTCATAGATTATTCGTACCGCACGTTTGCATAAAATTAACGAATAGGTACTGTACGTCTCATCTACTTGTTCTGTCCTTTAATCTCTGAGATTATTCTGTCAAGAAGATCAACCGTCATCAATCTATAGAGATTGATAACATTTTTTTTATATTCACGAGGACGGAATGTGGAATTTTCCAATTTTGTAACTCTCAGTAATAATGACTAAGACATTTATTCATATTTTTATTTTATTCATAACAAATAAAGTCGTATTCAGCACTATCTTTATTATAGAAAAGTAGAGTTAAAGCTTTAGTCTAATGAAGATGGGGGTTAAATAAATAAATCTTAAAACAAATGGTCATACGCAGGTTTCACCTATCGTAATCTACACATAAATTAGCACTTACAAGAGCGGGAAGTATGTTAGAGGTCCACGCCGCGAGCAGCTCGCCCGGTTGGACGATTATGGCGCCTGGCAAGTGGCCGACTGCTTCCCACTTGTTGGTTCCGTTCAGCTTAACCTGAAAATCATATCATTTTATTTAAGATACATACATACGAGTACATTAAAACAATAAAATAAACTATAATAAACCACGAGACACGAAACCTGTCTCAGTCTTAATCACTGTTTAAGACCAAGTGCATAAGACGAAAACGTGGTTAGTAGTGGTGTTCTTTGCTGGCTTAGAAAAACACGTTGGTGTAAATAATTACTGGCCCCTTGACATAATGGCCAATAGCGATGAAGGTAGTGAAGTCGACTCACACCCACACAACAACATTTTCTGAGGGCAGTGCCACAAAATAAAGAGTTTACAGAAGGACCGCCCGCACCTTTTTCCTAAACTCGCGTAAACCGCCCAGGGTTACTACTATTCGCTCTGAATTTTTAAAATGAAGTGAGTAGGTTATTTCTACTTGACAGAACTGGCCAAAAACAAAATTCATCATGTGAAAAATTGCACCAAGTTCGACAGAAACAAAAACACTCCCGACAGTCCGACTGACCGACTTACTGAAACTCACTGGTATAGGAGATAAAACTCATGTGTTTGCGTGTGTGATCAATATGGCGGGGTTGTTATAAGCGGACCATCTGTCAGAGACGCCGCGTGCGTAATTTGTGATAAAACTTTGTCTCCGTTCCTTATTGCTGGAAGGTAAAACAGCCTCCTCCTGGTGAAAAAGCCCGAACAATAACTGGCTGGTTACCTCAAGTCCACCTTCAGAGTCCTGCGCGAGCAGCGTGAAGGTTCCATAGTCGGAATGCGCGCCGCAGCGCGTGTAGTGCACCACGTCGCTCTCGCAGCACGGGCCCTCGTCCTCGGGGGGCACGGGCGGGTAGTACAGCAGGCGCATCGTCGAGGGGTTGCAGCCGTCGCCCTGCATCATGCGCGAGTGGCATGCTAGCAGCGTGGCAGGAGGAACACCTGGGAATTGGCCGTTTTTGGTTAGTGGTGAATATGAATGATTTCATCTATAAAGCTGAATCATCTGATAAGGATTTCAATAGTAAAAAAATAAAGATTAGCTTTAAAAAATAAAGAGGATTCGCTAGAAATGATATAACAGGAGCCTAAATTGGATTACAAGATTATCGCTGCAAGTACCTATCAAATTTATCGATGACGTGATTTCAATGATGAAAGCTTTTATTTAAAAGATTATAATTTAGCATTTAACAAAATATGGGCAATGTTTAAAATTTTAGTAATGCTTGTGATAGAAACTAATGCCATTTGTGGTACAACAGGATTTTTTGATATTCTTAACATATCCATGAGAACTATTGTTAGAAGCATGACACAGCTCTTAGAATCTCACCGAAAGCATAGGCGAGAGCTTGAAGAAGCACTCTCGAGAGGTTGGTTAAGTCACTCGCGAGAGGCCCGGCGTGCTTCGTGAACTCCGGCACTTCCCCCTCCGCGGGCATGTCTGCTGCAGACAGCGACGTAATGTTGAAAGCGTGGCGCAGCTCCTGGAAAATGTGGAACACGATTAGACGGTATTTACTAGTCGCCATTTAAAGGATGAGGGTTGAATAGGATTACTAGAATGGTCCGAGCATCACTCTTCCGTGGTTATATGGACTATCGTACAAACAATCGTACTAACACAGAAGACCAATCTAGTAGAACCAAGTTTCGATTAGAACTCATTCGCAAACTCTAAGTGAAACGATATTCAATGTTGAGGAGCGCGTAGGTACGTAAGCTATTCCTTTCATTTCTACTGACATGTGGCACACACACAAGACAGAATCAATTAGAAGAATGCTCAATTTTAATTGTCGTTTCTATTTCGGGGGTTGTTACTAAGGCCTCCAGGCTATTACTTAGTGGTAATAGCCTGAGTCTGTAGCCTTCGTTTTAATCGTAGCGAAAGTTTAATTTAAGTATATAAATTCAGATGATAGGTACACACTGTACCTTTTTGGTCGCATCGAACTGCTCCATACCCGGGCGCACATAGCCATGGTTGCTGACGGGGTTCCGGAGGTACTGCGACTGGCAACCCTCGGGGAGGGCGCAGAAGTTGTCCAAGTCAGCGTACACTTTCTTCAACTGAAACCAAAGCAAATCAAACTCTATAAGAAGTCAGATGGTTAAGGTAAGTTGCAAACCGGGTGTGTAAAAAGAAAGTATTTATCTAAAAAAGTTAAGCTTGCACGATGATGTTTGAATTCTGATTATTAATGATACCATTGTAAGTACTAACTGTTAAACTAAACTTTCTGGTTTATGTTTTGTTCTAGAAAACTTTACCTTATCACAACTAGGGTTACTTCCCGTACTCTAAAATAGAGTATTTCCCCTTTTTCATGTGGGCGTACTTTATGAGTACTTATACGAGTAATCTACGTCACCAATGAAGTACGCTAAAATACTCTTACTGGTTATAAGAACTTAAGATACTAAATAAACCGGTACTACATCCACAAAATAAGGCCGTTTGATAATATTGAGCGCTTTGAGGACAAAAATTAAAGAAAATAATAAATACTCTTTTATGCTGTGTACTTACTTTATAAAATACTTTATTTGCCTGAAAAAAGGTGGCAACCCTATTCACAACCCCCTTCAAACTTCGAGCACAGTGTATCAGTCAATGGCAAGATATACATGTATTGTCAGAAGTACGCGTGGTCCTACCTTCTCCTCAGCAATTCCATGGTTGACGAGAATTGCGAGGCCCTTCCCGCTCAGTGCAGCAAACAGTTGTTGTCCAATGCGTCTCACCACTGATTTCATAGGACACACATCGGTACCTGCAACAATAAAAACGGTCACATTAGTTTTTGAAGTATTGAAACTATGTCAATTCTTATTAATTTAACGTAGGGCGAACTGCTGGTACGCTTCTTTAAGGAACCTCGACGTTACCACTCCTGCAATGTTATGCTGCAAGCTCCATAGTGTAATCCACACCGGGAGACCTACACCCCGCTGCAACATTAAAGAAGTTTTGCGAAACTGGAAGGTCAAAAAGGCACAAAAATTTGTGAGAAAGCAATAAAGATTACAAAAGATCCGAACTGCAAGATTTTTTTTTAAAGACCATGCGGTAATTATGTAGTTCTGCCTTCAAGGTCCAGGAACTAAGGCTGTAGGTCATGAGTTCAATATCCCCATGTTGTGACAAACATTTTGGTTTGTTCTGCCGCTGGGTTTTATTAATCAATGAACATTATCTAATAACAACCTTATGTAAATCCTACAGATACGCACCCAACAAAAGGACAACATAACGCAGGCTTCTTAGACTTTTGATTTGTTTTGTTAGCAGATTTGCAATACTGTCAAGTTAGTCTTTATGTAGGTGTCTTGCTGAACTTCGGATGCCTCGCTCACCTCGTCTTACACAACTTGAACAAAATGCGAGGACCGTTCGAAGTTAGTCGAAGGTCCGGCCGTGACACGGTTCTCCTGATAAAATATTTTCTTAGATACTTTCATACGATCGTATCGTAAATAATAAAATTTTGTTAATAAATTACGGGAGTAAAAGAAAGACACATTCACCACTTACAACCTTGTCACATTTGATCTAACATCTATGATGACCTCTTGCATGTGACAGATATAGGTCATGTTAGACATGTAGTATACA
The DNA here is from genome assembly GCA_947369235.1 of Udea olivalis. Classification (NCBI taxonomy): domain Eukaryota; kingdom Metazoa; phylum Arthropoda; class Insecta; order Lepidoptera; family Crambidae; genus Udea; species Udea olivalis. The sequence goes on from OX376342.1 coordinate 8,088,276, forward strand.
TGTATATAGGCCAAGACAACTTTAAAAGAGATAAATCGCCAAGGGCAGGGTGTGTCAGATACGAGAAAAATAAACAATTGTTTGTTGGTGTATTGTGTAAGATTCATTCTCGTAAAAGCCAAAATGTGGATGCGATAATGCCATACTTATACCGATCCTATTTAAACTGAACCAGGGATGAGAGATCTAGTAAATAAATAATTGAAAGCTAGTTATCGGTTGAGAGGCAATTTGTCGTTCATTATTACTAAAGTACTTGGTTATTAGAGCATAACATAGACCTACAAACAAAACGCAAAAGATGCGCATGATCTCAGTTGTTCAGATTAGCCGACTGACCTTAATCTTTGAAGAGGTTCTTTGAAAGAGGTGCTGCCTTGAAACATGTGTTTTTCTTCGGCTGTGTGCGGTGGTCGTCCTATCAAGAAATTTCAAAAATTCCGTGGTTTTTCCAGACTGACCAAGGACTTGTACTCACATTAGTCTTGTAGCCTCGTCAATTATGTCTAGTTGGTATTTCATGACGAGGTCAACATCAAAGCCTCGGTCATAATAGGTAGCTTTCTCCGGGCGTGTGTCCTCCAAAGTTTGATCCCTGTCTGGCTTTTGGTTGTTTTGTCGGGCTGGTTTCATACAATGATACAATCTAAGCTGCGGTAGAGTCTGATGGGAAAACATTAGATACCCTTGGCATGACTGGCATTGACTTTACCAAAGTTACGTGAACGTAAGAGGAAAATGCGGCCAAATATTCTGGGCAAATCCCCTTTATAAATAATCCGGCGCTGGAAGGATATTATTTTTACGAATGTTAGGAACACCGAACGGCGACTGTCAATTTTATTATGGTGCTTCCTACTGACATAGCACTTTGAAGGAACGCACACAGCCGAATAGGAACAGGACCAAAGACCTAATTTACAGTGCTTAATTTTGTTCTAAGGATGATGAAGACCGACCGTAGCACGTCGTGGTCAATAAATCAGGTATAACCAAATGGATTCGTCCTAATACACGCTTAGCTTGAAGGCCTCTGAATATCAATACGACTTATAATGTGTGCCGTATTATTTAATGTTTCCGTTAATTAGTATTGCAGACACACATCATGTTGTATGGAATGATTCAGTCATAAAACTTTTAAATTAGGTTGAGGAAGTTCATTATTTAAATAATTGCGGTTAGTTATTAGTCTTTATATTTTATAAAAGGTAACCCGTCACGTCAATAAACCACAAATAAAAGAGTTAAAATATAATTTTCCAACATGAGAACAATTTTATTTTGCAATTGTTTTTAAAAGTTTGACCTGCTGTCCTCCTTACTTTTAGGGGGTCGGTCGGATCCTATTCAATTAGTTTTTAGGCGATCATCATTTGGTCAAATGATTAGCACACATACGATAACAGAGTTCTAAATTAGGTAGATCAACTTCCCCAGTTGGCATCACTTAATGTTAGTGCAATAAAGGTCAATTTCCATCTGTTAAGTTATATTACTTTTAATGTTTAGCCGCCTGAATAGAGAAACTAAGGACCTACAAGGACAAATCCTAATATGACGATTAGCTAATTAGTTGCCTTTTTAGGTGTCCTAAGGGTGTCCTTGTAGGTCCTTACTTTGTCCTGTTTGTTCAATGTTTGTAATTTAAATATTTACGCATTATTACCAAACAAATTGCAATTGATATTAGCTTATATCAACTTAGGTAGATATGTCAGAAATAAAAAACATTCTAAAATTTAAGTGATACCTACCTCCCCCCATTATTATATATTTGAAAACGTTACGGTTGGAAAAAAACATGTCGATACTAAATATAATTCAACTTAAAATATGTTGAGATATCAAATTCAAATTTTGGAAAGAGAGTGAAGTATCGGTTCTCTATAGGTAAAACGTTGGCAATGACCAATCATAAGCTTAACAAAAGCTATGCAATGCAATGCTTTTGAATATATAAAAGGATAAACTGAGTGAATGATGTTATAGCTATGATATCTCAGTAGGTACCAACTGCTGGACTTTGAAACGTAGAAGGCACGGCAAACGAAGAGGTGGACGAACTCGCGTGCAAAAGATAGTATATTCTGAACATTAAAATCAGCTGGTCAGTCCGTAGATACGTAGTACTCGTAAGTTATTCTAATTATCTCCGAGTACCACAGGCCACGGACGTGACTCAATTGCCGACGCGATTACACAATCTGGATCTATGGCGTCATCCGTTTTACATCAAATAGGTACCGTTTTTATTAGTCACCACTTCACATGACCCAAAACGCAATTTCATATCGAATTTCAAACGTTTGATTTTTTTTGTAGTTGAACAGTCCGCTTACTTCACTCACTGTGTCAGAACCTTGAACATCCTACGCTGAGACGAAAATGAAAATATTGCATAGTTCTCATCCACGGTCGAGATGAAAGTAGAGGTCTCAGCTCTCGCCAGCAGTGTTACACTCTACCAGTGGTTGACTCTACGATTATACAATATTAATATATTTAATAATTTAAGTTGAACTTTGTGTTTTTCATTCGTGCTAAAAGTTCCTATCTACAAAAGTATCTGACACGGTTAAGGGCCACCCAGGTATGCAATGCTCTAACTACGCTTCGAATGCACAGTGAGGCACACATGTTGACATAACCCTTGTCGAAAATAATTAACGTGTACTGTAACACATAAGTTTCGAGTTTCTGTTGGCAGATCATGATCGTTGAAAACGTTTTTAAAAGAATGAAACATCATTTTTTATATATTTGAATACCTACAGCCTACTCAAAGAAGCAAAAATAGCGGAAATAATTCGTGTTACACGAATAGAAAGTTTTTCTTAGACAACTCGTAAACGGTGGTTCTTAGCAAAAAAAAAATATTACTGAAGTAATCTACATAAAATTCTCTACAAACAAGGTTCCATTCACTTTTACTCTGTGATCAATATTTAGTGAGATATGAAGGAATGAAGATGGACAAAAATAAAATAAACTTTTGTATTAACTATATAATAAATCTAGAATATCATCATCAACATAATCGTCGATGCTGTTTTCGATGGGGGCTCCGTTGGTGAATGAGCTGGAGCATACTATCGCAGACACTATCGCTTTTTCCGTAGATCACAGAGGTGGTGGTGGAGTCGCATCCAGAGAAGCTGTAGAGTAGGAGAATTGTCTTTGAGAGTGGAAGCTGTTGAAGTTGTGCTATATACTAAAAACCATTTGGTCCACCTTTCCACGACCTGGTTTCTTAAAAAAACACAATAATATTTGGTGGAGACAATACCACAATGAGGACTTTTAAATCGGCATCCTCTGCAACTTTTCTGCTTCAATGAGTCGTTAAATCTTGATCCCTGCGAAAGTGTGTATCTAGAACCTTTTTTGTAGTTGTACTCTTAAACGGTGCTATGAGTCACCGTTTAAGAGTTGGTTCAGAAAATCTTATAAAAAGTACCTTTACACCCCCCCCCCAACCCCCCTCCTTACCTGTTAGCTCTACCCCCATCCATCAGTAGGTACTTAGAGTATGTTGCTTCAGACACCATTCCCTACATTTGTACCGAAATTCGCTTTTACACGAATTATTTCCCCTATTTGGCAGTTTTTCGTCTTAGTTGACTGTGCTGTTAACAACAAAAGAGTAAAAACGTTTTGAAAATCAGTAACACACTTCTCATTCGCTGATGAGTAATGTAATGATGAGTTACCATAGTTTATCCTTGCAGCAGACACAATTATGGAAAATTACGCATAATAAAAAAACCTTCATGCTGTCGGTCGTTAGATGCGTGAGGCAAACCACTACAAATTATGGCTATTTCCATATACATTTTTCCAGTTATTTATGTGGCCTTTTCAGTACAGGGATGTCATTTAAACAAACAAAAAATATGCCCTTAATGTTGTGCCTAAGGGCATTTGTTTTATTAGTCTATGCACACATAATTTACGAAAAATAAATAATAAATGATATCCACCGACGTCTTTATACTCACCCAACTAAACTATTTGTGAAATTTTGCGGTTTGAGAAACGGTGTCTGAACTGAAAACTTTGAGAACTTTGGTCTCTTTAAGCATTAATTCCGGATGTTACATTTTCTTTATTTGCAATGAAGAATTAAAAACTAGAAAATTAACAAAAAAAAAAAAAAGTAGTAAGTAATGATTAATGAGCCTTTATATACTGTCCCACTGCTGGGCAAAGACCTCCATCATTGAAATCAAGTCATTGTTACTATTGGCATTATCACTACGCTTGCTAAATGCGGATTGGTAATCACAAACCCAGGCTTTGTTCCGAGCTCTGAAACTGAAACCAAAGTTAGTTACTGAATGCAATAACTGACTTTGATGGTCATCATACAAATCGATTCATATTGTGCCACTGTCACATGGGCCACACGGCCTCCTCCAATTGATTGTACTATCGCAAAATGTTAATAAAATTGTTGTTTGATTAAATTCGCATTGTTTTACTTATACTTATTGCCTATTAATTAAAAGTCATGTAAGTAGGTATTGGATTATAAAATGCTTGCTTATGTAATATATATGTAGTATGTCTTATAGTCCCGGGTTCTTCAAGCGGGGCGTGAAAAGGCATTTCTGCAGGCCTTCAAGGTGAGGATGGCCAGCCCAGTGATTCGTTTGAATGACTGGGCTTGTCAACCTCATATCTGGACCTCACGACCGCTTTCCATCAGGTGGAGTGAGGTCATCTTGACGGGCAATATAAAAAAAAAAAAACCGTTACGTAACTGCATTACAAAACAACCCGTGAAGTTGCAAGTTTTGATTTCTATGTATTATTACTGTCAGTAACTGATTTAAGTACTGTTTCATAGATGTTCCTAGATACACAACCCCTAAAAATCAAACACACCCCTGGCACAGAAAACTAGGTGATGTAACTGAAACATTCTCAGCTAATGCTAAAAAAACGTGAAGTATTTAAAAATATCTGTGAGCGTTTCCCAAAAACGTTGGACATTTCTGGTCCATAACTTCTAAGTATTATGCCTGGTATTGCATAATGGTCACATAATTTATATCAAACTTATCTATGCGCACTGTGCAATCACTTCCTCGCACTTTCTACGGCTCTGTGCGCGAACTAAACTGCAGGATAGACAGACACGCTTCTGGCTTCCGTCTTTTGCATGCATCTATAGATATTATGAAAGGAAGTAACTGGTTCTCACGTTTTTGTCACTTAAGTTATGATCATATCCAGTTACCTACATAATGAACCCTTACTACTATTCAAACATTACATACACACATGTACTTGTACGTTAGCCAACGCCATAATAGGGGCGCATTATTGCACCTCAAGGCTATTTATGTTAAGTACCTGAATAAAAGTTTTACCTAACTAAAATGTAGTTTTAATTTCTCATCTTTCAGTATTTAGATAGCAGTATCATTGATAATACATTATTACGAGTACAAATCTTTGTCTTTCTGCTTTTGTGGTTGGAAAAATTTATTTAACTTGGTTATTCTTTTGACGCACCTGTTGGCGCAGTGGCAGCGATCTTGCCTTTAACGTCGGAGGTCGTGGGTTCGATGAAAAACCATCCCATGACAAACATTTGTGTGACGAAAATTAATTAGTGTTTGTTGTTTGTCTGGGTGTTATTATCTATATATGTAGGTATGTATTTAGAAATATTTAAGTATGTTCATCAGTCTCTGACGCCCATAGTTAGTACTATGGGCTAGTGCTCTGCTTAGTTTGGGGTCAGATGATCTCGGTGTATATTGTCTCAGATATTTATTTATTTATTCTCGTGACTGCAATTTCAAGCTTTTGTCTGTTGGTGCATCTATAAGAGAAATTCTCTGGTTTAATAACGCTCTTATAGGCGGGGATAATAATTGATGAAATGATGACTCCCTAAATGGAAATTTACTAAAGGTATCGATTGCGCAATCATTTAGTTTCCTAATATTTTATAACACAAATAAATGTGCCACAATGTCACACAGGTGACACAGGTGAGTCCCAGGTAATCTTATCTAATTTATCAGTCATTATTATTTTTTGTTTACCTAGATCTAGATCTACTTTTGGATATGAACGCATATCCTTTCTTTATTAGTTTATGCGCTAACAAGTTCTGTGGTTATGACGATGTTAGTTAGTTATGATTACTTACCTACTTTGTTATCACAAGCCTTTCTACTAGATCAATAAAATTATGAAGACCTAGCTTGTACGAGACGCAATAAATACACTGTTTAATACTACGGAGTAAGTATCTACTTACTACCTATTCTGTGATTATACTACGTATAATATAGTTAAGGTCACGAAAGTTAGTCAATCAGTCTTTCCAGTGACAAACACTTAGGAGTAGGTACTTAAATTAGACCAATTGCTTCGTTAAAAATACACACTCACAATGTCACAACTCACAACACAACCTTAATAATAAAAAAGTGTAATTAGGCGGTGTATTTTTATTTCAAAACGTTTTATTTAGTACGAAAAGAAAAATAGAGGTTCTCAATGAAACGATTGTAAATTTCAAATTACATAAATGATTAGAAAACGTTTATTACAGAACATAACAGTAAACGAAGTAATAAGTCCCAATTACATAAATAAGGTATTTCCTTAGTGCGAAGGAAATCAGGAAAAAATAGCTTTTAAACTAGCCTTATCTGCTGTATTTTCCTGATAATATATCCAAATAGCTATTTACTATACTTTTTAAACAGAACTTGATGTTTACAATGCAAGGCGAAGCATGTATGCCCACTCAGTGATTTAATTAAACGTGTCTCTATCGTGAATGTTGCTGATGCTTTTGGTCAAGTATTCAAAATTACAAGTTCACAAAATATAATACATAAAAAAATAGAAACCACCACAAACAAATACAAATACGATTCGCTTTGTCTACACTCGAACAGATGAATAAATATAAAAATACACCAAGATTATCTGACCCCACAACAAAGGGACCACCAAGCAAAACTTGTATTATAGATATCGGTGTCAGAGACTGATGAAGAAAAGTCAGTAGAATTGAGAACATTCCTTCTTCTTTGTAGTTGGTTCGAGTTCGAGTTATTCATTTTTAGATAGATAGTTGGTAAGGTAAGTGATACGAATACAGCTATTGGGGTCAACAGTGAGTCATGCTGTCGTATCTAACTGAAACTGAACGAACGACAGAGTCCCCTTAGTAACCAGACCCTTGTTTAACCCGTTGCACACAATATAACATGCAATAGATCTACTTTGATTTTAGAGACTTTTATTTTTACATAATGCCAAGTATCTCAATAGAGATTAGCTGTAAAGATTATTATATCTTCAGATTTAGGGCATAGCACCACAAAGGCTTTCAAAAGAGCATTTTGTTGCATTATGGTAACTATTGGACGCACTAAGAGAAGAATAGACAGTCAACACTGTAAATAGGCATAGAAATAAATTATGGATTGTGAACTTAAAGCCAGAATAAGATGCAAAACTTAAAGCACAGATCTACTCGTATCATAGGAATCAAGGTTATTGTTATTGCCCCGCATGCCGAAAGTGAGTTGGTGGTGTTCAAATCACACTCCTTTGTTACTTCTTAAAATGGTAAACCACAAAGACAATGATAACCTCGTACCTACTTATTACCTTAGCCACTCTTCCTTTAAAACGATCAAAAAAATAAGCGACTGACAAAATAATAACTTTTTTTTAAAAACAAGAATTTATTTCTGTAAGATTAGCAACTTCGGCTATTGAACGAGTTGTTGGCATTGCGTTTTCCCTTTTAATTGTAATATAATAAGGGAATAACGGTGAATTATGTTTAATTATCGCGTACAATTCACATAAAGACAATATTTGTCTATAGTAATGCTGCTTTAGATAGAGATGGTAAATAAATAACAATACTGGTTGGTGGCAATAATATATTACTTTCAGATAAAGACCAGCGCAGAAATACTAACAGTAAAATGAGATTTTAATAACTTTTTGTCATATTAAAATGTTGGGACACTTGTGAAAACGTGATGAACCAGTCGTTCTTGTAGAGAGAATAGACGCAAGACGATTATCCGAACTGACTTATATCAGATTTTTATTTAGTTAATAGAATACACGTGTGTAATTTAAGGAGCAGGCAGTGTTTATCTGTAAATCAAGATGAGGATTACCGTCGGAAGGGGACAGTCTAGACAACTGTTCCTTTAATCAGAAAAGAAGCTAAAGGAGTAATTTTATAAGAAAAAAGAAGGAAAGTTGCCCCCTGAAAGCTTTTTAACGTTCGCTTTTTCAACCACACGATCTGTTAGAAAAAATCAAAGAGTACTTACAATATGGGTTCCTAATATGCATAGATTGGCGGCTTCGTTCATAAAATACATTACATTTTAAATGTTTCTACATAACGCCCATATCTTTCATTTCGTTGGTCTCGCTATGGTATGAGTTAAAATAGATAAAAATTCACATAAGTCATCGTTAATAATCTGTATTTATGATACTAAGCATACAATATGTGTTTACTGATGTGCCCCATTAGCACAGTTTACTGATTTTGTAAATACGATAACAGCTTCACCTAAGCCCATTATGAATTCTAGATTGCATGACAGGTAGTTAAACAAACACGGGTTTTCCGAGAAGAAGTTATTCCTAAGTAGTATTTCCTTTTTTAATGATTTCCGAGATTACATACGTCATCAGTCTGTTTAAAATCTGCATCATCGTCCTAAACTACCTTCACTGTACAGTCAACCACGGCTCCAGGGTAATGCGACCATGAGTAACATTCTAGACTTCGTCAGTGCTGTTGTAACATAAAATAAGATAAAGTAGAAAAATCTTAATTGCACAAACAAACAAACACAACAGATTATACAGTAAGTAGACATAAAACGTACAATTCAGGTGGTCTTATCGCTATAAAGCGATCTCTTCTTGACAACCTTTATATGTGTGCCTACCAACCGTAGTATGTGAGTGAGTTCATCAGCCAGTAAGCGTAACATTATTAGAAAGCTAATGGGATCATCAATACTACTAAATAAGTAATAACAGTTACTGAAATAACACAGGTTTCATTGTTTACCAATAGTGGTGATTAATTAAAAATAATTTAAAAATCACTTCCGTTGCTGACTGTGTGATAAAGTGACAAAAAGACAACGCACAGCCAAAACCACTGTACGCCTACCACGAGTTGCCACTTTAAATTTACGTTATCGTTCGCGTAAAAAAAATATTTTGATTTGAAATTGTCATATCATGTCATTTCAAATCCCAATACAATTTTTTACGCGAATGATAATTAAGTGATGTAAATTTGAAGTGGCAACTCGTGGTAGACGCACTGGTCGTAGGAAGCTGAAATTTGGCATGTGTGAGTTCGTTGAGCAATATACGATTGCATTACGAGTACGAGAGGATTTCCAAAGAAATTTCTATGGGTGCGAGCGTACAAAGTCACTGGTAGAAGCTAGTCTATACTAATATTATCAAGAGGTAAGCGATTGCGAATTGAATTGAATTAAAAAGTTTGTGAATTTATACAAATTGGAAAGTTATCTGCGAAACTACCGAACCGATTTTAAAAATTATTTTACCAATAGAATGCTACGTTATCATGAAGTGACATAGACATAGGCTATCTGTTTTTTTGTTTAAGACTATATTTCAAAGGGAAAAATAGTTTACGCGCGCGAAACCGCTGTCGGACGGCTAGTATTATACAAAAAGGTATATTTTTTTTTATTTACAGGAACAAAGAACTAGTTCTGCTAACACGGATGTTTACGTTTAGATTAGAGGCAGAGCAATAGAAGTGGTTGCCTTACACGTGCGGCACGCGCAACGTGATTTCTTATCAACGAGGTGCAATAAGAACACCTGATTGGTTCAATTAGCTTAGTAAGCAATTATTAGGAATTTATTTCACAATAGCTTTATTAATTATTTTACAACATTAATTAAATTCTACCTTTAATTCATATTCTGCGCTTTCTGTTCCTAATGTTATTATGAAAGATGCCTCGTCGTTTCTGAAGTTAATACATTAATCATTTCATACAAGTTTAATTAAATGAAATCCGTTACTACATATAATATATTAATTCCTTTTATGCAAAATTTATGTCTGATAATAAATAATAAACATATCAGAACTTCATTAAGACTTGAGCTGGAAACTAATGTTTGCTTAAGTTGTTTAAACTAAGCATATTTAAATTTAGCTTGCAAGATAGAAGATACTTCTGTTTGCATACATAAAATATCACATCTTAGTCTTCACATGATCACATCTGCTATGCAATCGAAACATCAGGGCTCGAAGTGGAATGATACACTTAAGGTTATGTGGTTCTGCACAACATTTCCCGTAGGAAACTAGTAAGCGCCACGCGGACCGAAAATCACTAAAATAATCAATTAAAAAATTAATAAATGTAATAAAAAAAACCATCGGAAAATCCCTCCAGTTATCTTCAAACTTTGTTTTGGTTAAGGACCCCTAACATTAGATCAATTATTTTAGGAAGAAAACCAAAAATAGAAGACAAAATGTCACAAAAAGAGGTAACTTTGTGAATTTATTCTATCGAGCCAACTTTATCAAATCATGTTTCCACCGGATGAATTCCCCGTATTATCCTCTCAACAATATCAGTAAATTTTATTGGATTTTAATTTCACTGTTTACTACTTCAAAAATGAGTTCCAAGAATGTGTTTTGTGAATCACCTTCAAACTTCAACGCCTCAGCGAACGAATGGTTAGAGACCGAGAGGTTATCGTTCGTATTCTCGGGATCCTGCACTTCAACCATGAATAACCTAAGCTGCACTTAATTATTAAGTCTCACTCGAAAAACTCGGCGAACTGAGACCTGAATTACTCTGACATAAGGTTGATTTCGAGACACTAGTATGTAATGCAAACGAACATCTGAAGCTAAGCTAAGCTACACTATCAAGTTTATTCGCCTGAACATTAGTTAGGCGAATAAACTTGATAGTAAGTAACATTTTAAATCAATGAATACTGAATGACTGTGGATAGGGAGTTATATAAATGGTAGGTAAGGAGCAATCTCTTTTTTTGATCATAAGTATTCTGATGATAACATTTGTTTGGTAAAATTGAATCAACTATTCATGGGCAGAAAGTATCAAACGCTTTTAATTGAGAGCATGAGCACGTGCTTAGTGTGAGTATGTACTCACACACTAAACTATATACCTAGGTATACTTCTAACGGAATGGAGTGTGTGGACCGTGTGGACTTTCGTGGATGCAATACAAACGGTGGCCCTGTTCACGATGTTTGACATTTCGATAACGAGTTTCTCCTCGTTTGCAAACAGTCTCTATTATTAGCATCGTTTGAACAGAATACCCGTTTCTTTAGACATTACTCACTACCTCTACACTTTTAGGTACCTATGTAAGTAGGGGCAAGTTAGTTAAGTGAAGACTAAATATTCAAGTTTCAGTGCTCTTTTTGTATAACGAAGTCTCAAAGGTTAAAAATTATGAACACGTATTTGTCACAGATATTTGAAAACTTTTAAGTCTAGGTATTCGAAAATTTGATGTCGATCTCAAAACTACTTTTAAAAGAATAGATAATTACATTTGACTCGAAAAGTGACACACATAAGTCCGATATATTTATAGAATTATTCTCAGATTTAAACATACGTGTAAACTAAAGTGGCTTTAAAAAGTACTTGTTACTGTTGTAAAAAAACAGCCAAGGTGACAAAGACAAGGATGGAAAGTGAAATCTATTTGAGACGCCGTTCACTGATTGCAGTTCGAGCGACCGTTGTATTGTAACTATTTTTAAGTAGGTAGGTAACTGAAGTTTTTACATGCACTTTTTGCTTCAATGCCTGGCCTATCGTTCGCACACAATCTCGATGCAGCTTATATTAGAAGGTTTTTTATTTCGTCTGTAATTCAAACCTATTTTAAAATACCAAAATTTTTAAGTTTATCTAGGTTGGGTATAGTTATTATTACTTTGCTATGGATCCTAACAAACTCAAGGGAAAAAACATCTTTACTTATTTAAAAATAGCACATGTAGTGATCAACTTGTATGTCTACCAGGCTTTCCATTGTTCGTTTTTACCTGAAAATACCGTCAAATGAACCTTTTTTCTAACGTAAGCATAGGCGTTAGTACAAAAACCCAGGTAGAGCCCATTATACAGCCATAGTAGCATACTCTGGGTGCTTTTCATTTCATTTTCAAAGGATATCATTTCAAAGGACGTTGATGACGGTACGGTAAATTATAAAAAATACTTTTAGCCTTTGCTAAAACATAATTGTGGCTCTACCATCAGAGTCAGAAGGTTGGGTTTTACTAAAAAATCTCTGCGTGATAATCGGTAGTTAATATTTGATAATATACGATATTACAATGCAGATCAGTAAATATTGTAAGCAGAGACCCCAGTCCCCGAGACATTATTTAATTTTGCCTTGACTTTGAAAAAGGATTGTATCAGCTACCTCAAGCCCTAATAGTAACATTTACAGTTTTATCGGATTACGAAGCTTTAAATGATGAATGATTTTTCAGTTATATCTAATCTTAACACTTATTTTATCTACCTACTTAATTTGCGAATCCCAAAACATGTGACATTAACAATAAAAAATTAAAATATACTTATTTCACTAGCGCGCATTTTTCTACTTTTATTACTGAATGTTATTTCGCGAATTGGATTACTTACTTGGGTAATTTTCGGCTATTAACATAATATACATTTCAAAATTTTATTCCGATAAATGTTGGCTACGATTAAATAGTTCTACAAAACGTATAGTAGGGCAAGTTTTTCAGACAAGGAAATGTGTATTTGGCGGCTATATACACGATTTCTTATTCTGCGAAACATGATTCTAATTAAAAATGTGGTTTGTTTTGGGTAGCTTGCAGTTTCTTCAAGACTTGCATCGAGTCACTTAGGTCTGTAAATCACGGCGATAGATGTCTGTACTCTAAACCCACTCATCCACTTTCTAAACACTTAATTTTAATGGTCGCAATGTTTATCTTGTTTCATTCGAAGTAAAGTAATGGCACGAAATTGATTTATGGAGTAAACTTGTTGCGTGGGTTTGCGGCTCTGTATGTATTACTATAAGGTAATCTACTATATTTACCTAGTTATGATACGCAGATGCTATACTTACTTTACGTAAAACACAAAGGACGACCATCTATGGTAGATAAGTGATGCGTGACGGTCACCGGTATATCTATAGCAAGAAATAATGTCTTTATTTTGTGCCACAATTGAGCAAGTATCTACTTACAGAAGTATTGTTTTCCTGTATTTTTTGACTTAAGTTTTTTGCTCTTTCGTGCGAACGTCATTCAGGTAATTCATGTACTTTAGTATCTTTATTTTTTTAATTGCCTTTGAATATTGTATTGTAACTATCATCATTTCTACTTAGTTTCATGCTACATTTTTTAAAAGCGGTTACGTATAATAATGTGCTATTGTGCTTTGTGGAATTTATATTTACATATTTCTCAAATGCCTGCTGTATAGTAACTACTTACGAATTATTGTCTTTAGTTTTTAAGTTAAGTGAAGTAGGTACAGTCATGTTCCAGTCTTCTATATGTTTTCCATGTTTAGTGCTCTTCTCACAAAGAAACCTAGACCTCATTAACGCCATTCGGCAGATCTTTCGCAGACTTATGTATGTTAATTTTAGAACTCTTTGTTTTACCTTTAAACCTAAAAGAGCTCTTTGTCAATGTTATCATGATACCTACTAGGTAAACGTTTAAATACAAGGCTTTAATTGTATGTAATCTGCAAAACCGATGTACACGACCCTTAGATGACACGTGCGATTAATGAACGCGTCATGTACGATTCACAACACTTAGATTGATAAAGAAAAACTTGTGTTCCGTTGCCGTTTGCTGAACTGATGGCTATTATTTGGACCTTTATAGCCACACTAACCAATCGCAAAATGCTTTGTATGCGCGCCGTTAGGTCTACTCTCGTACTTAATATAAATCAAATTGCAACACGCAACATGCACTTGACATGCATCTTGCATGCTATCTTGTGGCGTTACCGATGAAGGCAAGTGATTTAATTCAGACAAGAGAGATAGCGAGAAATCTTTAGGTAGCATGAGCCGTGAACTGTGTAAAAGGAAGTGGGAAAATAAAAGTATCACACACGAATTCACGTCATGCTTTATATAGGGGCGCACGCACCGCACCTTAAGCTGCTGTCATAAGACCCATTTTGCAATGGTATTGTAAAGGTGGATGTGAACGCGTCTGTACCACAAAAATAATTTTTTTCGTGTTTACTTCTTTGAACGTCCTTAATATGATAAACGAGCTGCCCAGACAGACTTCGTTCTCTCAAGCTGTTTGACAGCTGGTGTCCATTTTGCCCGCCTTTATTCAACTTGATTTACATTTACTATTATTTTTCACTGAATTTTTTGTTCAATCATAATAAAATATAGCCTATATGACTCCTGAATAATTTAGCTTTCTGTTAGTGAAACAATTTTTTACGATCGGATCAGTAGTTTTGGAGCCTATTCAATACAAACAAACAAATCTATCCTCTTAATATATATAAATATCTTTAAATACCGACACAACACACACACAACCAATATTCGTAGCGAATTTACACAGATGGCGAGGTTTTGCGGACAATGGCTCGCGCGTCACTAAAACAGCGTGTGCTGGGACAATAGACATACCGATACGAATTGATTTGAATTCAACAAATACCTGCCTACTCCTTCAACAAACTCTACTCGTTATATTCCTACGGCTATATTAGTCATTACATACTTACTACTAGATATTTTTTGACGGAAAATATTGAGAACTGGGGCCGTATTACCATATCTTATAACCAGTCAAGTTAGTTTCCTAAACTGAGCGTAGCGAGCGATTTCCTAATATTAGGTTGGCGAAAAAGTCTTTTCGCATATTACGTAGTAGGTATGTATGAACTTGTAATACAATCTCTTTGGCTATACTATTTGTATCTGGCTGGTTTTGGTATCATTAAAAGTTTCAAATTGCAAGACGATAATTCTGAATTCAAATTAGGAAAATGTATGATTTTCAATTGTTTTTCTTACTGTCAAGATAAGTGAATCTAATGTAGAAATTCGATGCATTTTAAAAAAATTACTACAAAAAAAGTAAAAATGCAACGCAAGCCGCGAAAAAAATTTGTGATGTTTATGGACCTAGTGCAGTGTCTGTGAGAGTAGCACAAATTTGGTTTAAGCGTTTTCAGTCCGGAAATATTGATGTCAAAGATACACGTCGCTCTGGTCGTCCTATTACGGATAAAATGGATGCTATTTTCGAAAAAGTGGAGCAAGATCGGCATATCAGTATTGACCACAAAACAGTTTTGGCGCATTTGAAAAAAACTGGGTACTTATTTACACAAAAAAGCTCGGTATTGGTATTATTTGGTCGGTATAGTCCTGACCTTGCACCTTCAGATTTCTACCTGTTTCGTTTTTTTTTTTTTTTTTTTTCGTTCCTCTTGGAACAGGCTAAGGTCTGAGACCATGCTGCCTCGTCATCAGTTTCTTTTTCTTTGTGAATTATATCAGATAACTTCTTCAGTATGTAAAATCCATGTTAAATTCATTAGTTTCATTCATTAAATGCATGATATACTATGTATCAAAATTCCATTTCTATTTGTTTTTTGAATCAATCCTGATAAATCGTTACATCCTTTCAGATCCTGTTTCCAGACGTCTTACGTCATTAAGGAAAATGTCAATGTCACTGTCATATTTTATAGATATCATGTCAACAAATGAACAAACACAACATTCTCTGCTAAATTCAATTTTCAATAAATACAAGCGAAATTATTAAAATTTGCTGGAAAATACCAAGTTAAAGAACACATTCTGGTATCTACAATATATACAACACATTACTAATTACAATATAAACAAAACAATACTTCAAAGTACCAAATTAAATTTGACCAACTGTACCTAAAATAAATTTAAATAAACTGATGAACGTCGAACTGTTTACAAGAAGATCCTGGATGGAGCGCGGTACCAAATCGTGACTACCATAAATATCGATTAACTCATCCATCAGCACAAGGCGCTGAATGCCAAAGGATGAGCAGTCAAAGAAAATGTGAGAAATAGTTTGTTCAACTTGTAAGTGACAATGGTCACAGTGGGAACTTGGCACCATTTTTAAACGGAAGAGATGAAAATTTAGACGACAGTGTCCAAAACGAAGCCTTAAAATTGTTGTATAAAATTTCCTGTTGATGAATGGCAAATTGTGTTTGCAAAACCAGGGCATGGCTCCGATGGGAACATTGTATGTGGCATACCACAAACCTCTGTTTTCTATTTGAACTGTGTGATTCCAATATCTTTTCCAGTTATCAGTAGACCTTTCCTTCAAAATTGATACAATATCTGTACAAGGTACAGAAATATTAAGACAGGCACTAGAATCAGGAACAATTGTGGAAGAATTGGTTATGGTTCTTGCTAGAAAGTCAGCCCTTTTATTACCTAGCACTCCTATATGTGAAGGAACCCACATAAATACAACCTTAATATTATGAACTTTGAACAAATCTAGCCAAGATTCTTTAATTAATGAAATAAGGTAATTAGTATTAGCATTAAATTTATTATTTTTGAGATTTTCAAGAACACTCATACTATCACTAACTATAACCCATTCACATGACCCTTGATTTTTATGTTTTATATGTTTTAAAGCTGCAAGTATAGCCACAGCCTCGGCTGTGAATATACTTGTTTTTGAATTTATTTTATAACCAATACCTGAATTTAATAGCCTATCGAAAAAAGCAAATGAGACTGCTGATTCAGTTTTGGACCCATCCGTATATAAAAATCTATAATTCGAAAATTCAGAAAATTTACTGCAGACTTTTTCTTTAGTGGATAAATTGTGATCAATAATGATGATTATTTCAGGAAATTTACTGTCAAAGTCTCCTTGATAACATGGAAGAAGCGATGATCTATGGATTTGAAGAGTTTCAAGAAAATTGATGTATTGAGCAAAGCCCTGAAGTAGATAAAGAGAATAACGGTTGGAATGTGCAGGAGAATTTTGCAAGTTTAAAAACCAGTGATTATTGTTTTTGCTATACAGATTCAACAAAAATTTTTCTCTCAAATAAGTAAATCTAATACTTAAAGGAGGAAGTTTACACTCAACTTGCATGACATTGATTGGGGTACTTTTAAATGCTCCAGTAATAATTCTCAAGCTTTTATTTTGTATTTTGTCCAAGATATCTACCAACTTACTATCACCAGCAAAACAAAGAAAACCATATTCAAAATGACTCCGTATCAAAGATTTGTTTAAAAGTAACAATATTTTAGGATCAGCTCCCCAGGATGTTCTACACAATGATTTCAAGATATTAAAAGCTCTATTAGCTCTTGAGCTTATTAATTCAACATATTTTTTCCAAGATAAGTTTTGTGTAAATGTGACACCTAAAAACTTGGCTTCATAAGAAAAAGGGATAGAATCTTTATTGTAGAACACATTAGAAATATAATTACCAATTTTACCAAAAACAACTAACTTGGATTTTAGCGCATTTATGTCAAGATTCAAATAAGAGAAATAAGTATGCAACCCTTCTAAAGACTTATTGAGACTATTTGTGATATTAGCAATATTTTTTCCAGATGCATAAACAACCAAATCATCAGCAAATTGAAGATTTTTTACTTCTGAACCCAAAATCAGATTTAAACGTCTTATATACAAGATGAAAATCAAGGGAGAGAGAATTCCTCCTTGACAAACTCCAACAGAAGCAAATCTTGGACCGTGTAATTTGCCATTAAACTTTACATAAACTTGCCTCTCAATCAAGAATTCATGAACAAAGTAAACTATTTTATTTGGAATTCCAATGGAAAGCAATTCAGAACAAAGAACATCGACGTTGACACTATTAAAAGCTCCAGCAACATCAAAGAATACGGACATTAAAACATCTCTATTATTTAAGCTATTTTGAATATCAAGCTGTAGCTGACATATGCTTTCACGAGCTGACATTCCTCTTCGAAAGCCAAACTGATTAGCAGGTAAAATGTTATTTTGTTCCACATAAAACTCTAGCCTTTGTTTTAATAATTGCTCAAAGATCTTTCCAACCCAAGATGTTAGTGCAACAGGCCGATAAGAATTTGCATCTGCCCTATTTTTTTCTGGTTTCAATATGGGAACCAAACAATCCTCCTTCCATGTGTGAGGTATTTCATTACTAAGCCATAAATTATTTAAAACTTTTAGAAAAATATTAAACCCTGATTGACTGAGCTTTTTTAACATAATATAAGGAACACCATCCAGACCAAAAGCACTATCCTTTCTCGAAAAAACTGCAGACTTCAACTCTGGCATTGAAAAAGGTTTAGTTAAAAAGTTATTTATAATATTTGCTTCACTGACAGGGGATACATTGGATCTATTATTTACATAGTCTGGAGTATATTTTAGTAAAAAATCTTGAACCCAACTATCATCACTATTGTTGCGAGAAAAAGTTTTGTTGAACCTGCGCATGTAATTCCAGATTCTGGACAAAGGAGTACATCTGTTAAAGGAGTTGCACAATTCAATCCAGCTTTTTGATCTTTCAGTCTTCAAAGTAAGTTTTTTGAGAGCTTGCAATCTTTTAAACTCTACATACGAATCATCTGAAGGATTATTTTTAAATTGAATGTAAGCAGACTTAGAATTCTGAACTGCTTCAGAACATTTTTTATTCCACCAGGAGGGGTTTTGTTTAACTTCCTATGATGCGAATTATTAACAGAAGTATCTGTAGAAGGTGAAATGGGCGAATGACAATACGGAAGAGACTTTACGATAGCAAAATGTAACCTTTCAAAAAACAAACTATAGGCTTCCAGTGGAGAATAGTTTTGTACCTGAAAATTAGACAATTCCAAATCCGCATTTTGTTCATACATTTTCCAATCTACCATTTTAAAATTAGGGCAGATGGGCAAATGTACATTATTATTTTCAAGAAAATTATTTACAAAAACTTTAATAATTACAGGAAGATGATAACTGCCGAGTGGATCATTGTGTACAGACCAATCACAAGAAAGAGCCAATGATGTAGAAACTAACGATAGATCTAATGCATTTGGACGCCATGTTAAAGAACCAACTGTTGTCATTTCGCCACTGTTCAGTAAAACCAAGTTGTTACCATCAACAATTTCCATGATATCTCGACCTCTAGGATTAACAGAATGACATCCCCAGGATGTGTGATGAGCATTGAAGTCTCCAGCAAATATCATAGGTTCAGGCACTGCTTTAATTAAATTTTCAAATTTATGTTTATCAAAAGATGGACTACAATTAGTTGGACAATAAAAACTTACAATACTTATTTCTTTATTATTTACAATAATTCTAACACAAATGTTTTGAAGGGAACTATCAGAATATGTGTATATTTTTTTATAATTTATGCTGTTATGAATTAAAATAGCTACACCATTATGCTTGTTGCCAATATCATTTCTTTCAACATTATATCCTTTCAAATTAAAAGTTTTAATAGGAGTTAGCCAAGTTTCAGAGATTATTGCAATGTGAATACTGTGATCATGAAGAAAATGACTCAATAAAATCTTGTTACTTAGAATGCTTTGAGCATTCCACTGCATAATATTAAGTTCCATTATTGGGAGAAGAAGAGCTGTTACGGAAGGTCTGCTGGAGAATTTCTTTTATTGATGCAGAATTAATGGGGTTATCCTTTTGGTTTAAAACAATTTTGGTAATCACGTTTGCAATGAACACATTGTTCATGAAAAAGTCAGATTTAGTCAAATTTTTTAACTGATTTTCAATGTTTCTCATTGTAAGTTGTGGGAATGAATTTTCGTTAAACAGTTCAGAATATTGAATGGCTTTTGACTTTATTTTACTTTCTTCTATTTTTATCTTTTTCTGGGGGCATATATTCGAAATGGCAATATGATTGCCACCACAATTGCAGCATTTCGCATTATTAGGGTCTACCTTGCACGTCTTAAAGCTGTGGTTCTCGGAGCATATGGAGCAGACTTCAGCATTTTTACAAAATTTTGCAATGTGCCCGAACTTTAGACAATGAAGACATTGTTTAACTGGCGGCACGTACACGCTTACCTCGTGCCTCCAGGAGTCGAGGTATACATATTGGGGTAACTCAGTCGATGCGAAGGTCACGGCGACGGTCTGAGTGGGCTGAAAGGTGACCGCACCACCCTCACTTCGCACTCGGCGCATGAAACGTCTCACCTGTATCACATTCCTAGAACTGCCAATCAATGCAAAAATTCTTTTGTTGGATAATTCAGTTGGGACTGAGGTAAGAACCCCAGTCACCTCAGTATCATTAGCTGGTATTGTGGCCTTTAAGGCCAACTCTTCTAGCAACTTTTTATTTTGGAGAAACACATTAGCATTATTCGACAAATCGAAAGTGATGCCTATTTTGAATTTATTAATCGATCTTAAATGCAGGATACCAGTGACGCAATATTTGCGTATGGCATGTGATATAGCAAGTCTATCTTTGTCACTGAAAAATTTCTGCTCGTCTTTATGGGAAAGAAAAACAATATATTCCGACTTTTTACAATTGTCAGGATACTTCCGAGAGTACCCTGGAACCTTAAAAACTTCATATTTCCGGCTGTTATCTTCTTCATCCGAGGAGTCTGATGACGACTTTCTTGTCGGCGATGATCCGTCCGGGTCCGGGGGGTCTTTTTTCCGCTTCTTACCTCCGCCCATCTCCGAAACTAAACTTCACTAACTGAAGCACTAATAACTATTAAGATTAAGAAATATTTACAAGAAAAAATGTACAAATTCTACGATTAGTTAATTTTTACAAAATTTGTTAAATTTTAGGCGCCTTTCACTCTGAAGGTTCCCGCGCTTTTTCCTACCTGTTTCGTTCTCTTCAGAATTCTTTAGGCAGTGTCAGGTTAACATCACGAGAGGACTGGCAAAACCACTTTTCGCGGTATTTTGATCAGAAGCCTCAAAATTCCTATAGCAATGCAATGGGACCATGTCCGTACCTACAAGATGGTAAAAAGTAATTGAACAAAATGGCACCTACATACTTTAGTGAAATATAAATAAACTATATTAATAAAAAATGTTTTGAATTTTCTTAAAAAATGCGAAGAAACTTTTTCCCCAACCTATTATGATCTTTCATTTTCAGCCAATCAGCTGTTACCTTACCTGTCAATAATGCATCCTCTAGGCCAGATATTTACTGACGAAATTGCTCACTACCCTCAGTTTAGGAAATTGACTTGACTGGGAGATGGTAATACGGCCCCTGTTTCTCCGAATGGAATCTAATAAATACTCGTACTTAAGGAGTTCAATATTTTTACTTTACTTCTTCTAAGTAGGTACTCCTGGTCTGCAATCCAAAGTTTCATGATCATATCGGTTATAATAAGTATAGATTATCAATGAACCATCCGTCAATAATAATATTTAATTCCCGGAGAGGTAGGTTGTTCGGCGATTAAGGAAAATTGGTTATTTAACCGCTGAGACCATTGCTGACTGGTTATGCATTCGTTTGTTTCGGTACGTTGATTAATTATTCTGCCCAGGGAATCCCCAGCATTACACACAATACTTGGTTCGGTTGCCAAGTCTCAACACAACCAACTAATGAGATAACAAAAGTAGGAAAACTAAGTGTACGACGAGCTACCGATAGGAAGTTACGTTTTCCTGTCCTAATCCGAGCTTGCAGTTTAAAGGCGCGATGCCCGATGACCGACTAACCGACTTTGTTTGAACAACGTTTAAAGATAAAACAACACTTTAGTCCAACTCCGGTATGGGCAATTTCATACGGAAAGCCGTATTTCGCACTCGTTACACCGTTTTTGACGTTCTGAGAATTCTTACGTACTCATTTTGCGAGCGGAAAATAGTAAGGTTTTTTAAACGCATCATCTTAAAAGCAATGAGTTGAAAATCAACCTACTTTTGACATAATTATAAAGTACCTACTAATACTGACTGATTGTATAAAAGATAAAATATGCTTGAGAAACAAGACAATGCTTCCCATTAAATAAATGTTCGATGTAATTTTATAAAAAGTTTTTAAAACAATTTGAACATAAATCGTGATCGATAAGTGATTAAGTGCGCTTAAACTGTGGACGGACATATAAAAACGTCTTAACAACTCTTTTAGTTTTAGTATGTTACTTATGTTTTACAGATAATATATTGGCTAAGACTCGTTTACATTTGATTTTATTAGTTCTGAAAAACTAGTCATTAAAATGATGACGTGTGCCGGAACTTCGGCGACGTCTATCGTTTAAAAACTTCATCACTGGATAAATATAGTTTGAAGACGTACAACTACCGTCTAGTTTCTGAGGATCTCTATTACTGACGTCATTCCGTCGTGAAATCATTCACTCACTTGGGCCAATCGTTTTCAAATTATGCAAATTATATTTTGTTTGTTCTAACTACGAGTACTAAGTGCTAATAAAGCGAAGAATTCATAATGAATACCGGGCGTGTTAAGACTCTACATAATATAATTAATTTGAATTCTTTATTCTGTCAATGTACCTAGGTAGGTACTGTTTTTTCACCTCTGCATGTTTTTAGGCATTTTATATTAGGTAATGCGAATATTGTAGCTTTACATTTCTTCACGATTTTTTAATGAATCTACTTATATTCGAAGGTTGCTTACATTGCCTGTTCATAAACTACTGAGGATGAGGGGGATTCAGATTTTACCACGAGGCAAATGAGACGCTGGATTGTGTTT
The DNA here is from genome assembly GCA_947369235.1 of Udea olivalis. NCBI lineage: Eukaryota > Metazoa > Arthropoda > Insecta > Lepidoptera > Crambidae > Udea > Udea olivalis. The sequence continues at coordinate 8,111,216 of OX376342.1, forward strand.
TGTCAGTGTTTGTACATTTCTTAGCATCATATAAATCTAAGATTACCAACCTCCAATGAAACATTAAAATCACGTGATGATTTGTCAACGTAGGTATTTCATGCATGGACATTGTACAAATGGTACACACTGCAGTGCTCATAAAGCTCTATTTCCTACATAAACAATTAAACTAAGTATACTTTGATATCATTATGGATGTAAACGCTATGCGTATCTATGTTTCATGTCAATTCTCCCACATTTACTTTTAGTAATTCTGTGGTACTTAGGTAAGTAGCTATTTTAAGTATATGTTCTTTACGACGTAGAACGTAAGAAAGGTTTTCAGAACTAATAAAGTGATGATAAATTACAACAACGCATTTCACATGTAGGTCTTTGTTCTAGCGAATACTAGACAGTTTATTTGCAGTTTTAATCTCGAAACAATGGAGACAAAGGAATGTAATTGTCGTTGAAGTAGTAATTTCTGTGACGATAGTTTTGATTCATAGCTGCAGCTAAGCCGATAATTTAACACATTAGCTGCCATGGGGTCACCGGTGACCCGCAAACAATAGATTTTCTATTGTGTCTGCTTTAGCGGCAGTCAAAGACTTAATGTTGTTGTGGGCAAAATAACTCATCACCATGATGTTCTTCCTGATGGAGAGTTGAAAAGTTGCTTTATATTTTTAATAAATAATTATTCATATCATGTGAAAGTATCAAAAGAACAAGGGTTAATACACGCTGACATGAGCTGAACTCGCATTTTTTAAATCAAAGCGCGGTATCGTACACGTCATGATAGCACGTCAAGATTTATATGTGGGCCTTACCTACTGCCAATATAAGACCCATTTTGTAATGGCTTAGTAAAGGTTAACCTGCTGTAGGTGACTGTACAGTCTGTGATGTCTTTTCCTAACTAGGTATCATACCTACGCCACAGCAAGTAATCAAGGGTTTCTTCTAACTATGTTGGAAGACTTAGCGAAGAGCGAAGGCGGCTGCGGGTCAAGTTGGGTTCCAGCGTCTCTACAAAAAATGCCTGGCAAAAAGCGTTTTCAAGGATTTACTTATAATAGATTTTTGGGTGTATAACCACTCTATCAGGTACCTACCAAACTTACCTGCTTAACAACAGCTAACGGTAATAAAGTGTTTGTTAGTTAAATAATAATAATATTATCTTAAAACTGCGCAGAAAAAGGTAAAGGTACCTACTTTTTTTAAGGTCGATGGAGAGTTTTCGTATGAGGGGATTGATGTGCATCTTTGTAGAGGCATATGTGTAGGTATATGGTGAGTTCCACTTATGTGGCTAAAACTTGTTTATTATATTTTAGAAATAAAATCTCTCCCTTAAGACCCCAACCTTAAAAAAGGATCAGGCAAAGTGTTTTCGAATTTTCCAGATCATTGCTTTATTTTATAATAAGTATGACTATGTGATAATATTACGTCGGTTGCTCTGTCCATAGAAACAAATGGCCTCGTTACTTGGAGAATAGGCGTGATGTGTCAGAACATGATGAATGAGTTCGGATATAGGTCAGCGGCGCAGACGACTGTGACTTCTCAATTAGCGCTCCTAACTTCCGAACGTAAATGTTTTTACACGTGACAGTTGACTTTTTAAAACTACTGTTAGAGCTCTGATATCGCCAGGCGTATAAACTAGAATAAAAATAACGGTCGCAAGGCTTGTATAACTGTTATCTAAAAGAGGTTAATATAGTAAAAGCGTACTAGTTTCCTACATAACACTACAAAGGTTACGTCTTCGGTTCTGTAACACGAGAACAGTGGGTTAGCTGTGTCTAATAGGCGACGAATGTGTGAACACGTGAAAATTTCCATTATGCTCAACTCACGTTATTTAAATTGTTATTTCTTGTTAATTAGAAAGCGAGAGAAGCTGTTACTCAGGTACAGTTTGTTATGCTCAGGAAACAAACTCAACATGAGAGACATGAGTTAACCATAACTTTAACCATAACTTTGCTTAACCACGAACCTATCGACACCGGTCAACTCAACATAACTAAATAATAACAAATGTAAGCTTAGCAACCAGCCCCTCGAGCGATCATTTTTTAAACAAATCGGTTTGAGCATTCTAATTTCTATCTTTATTTTGAAGATTTAAAAAAAAACTTCAAAAGCTATTGAAGAACCTAGCGTAATCAGGGAGCGTCAGATTTCCCGGTGATATTTATTGGATTGTTTTAATGAGATAGCATCTAAATGCAAAGCTTACGATTACAATGCATGTGATTTTTGCAATTGTGAACGAGTTTTATATTAGCTATCTTATCTTGTTTTTATATTTCGCAATCTTAGCCGGTGGTTGCTTTAAAAATAATAGCTATGTAGGTACGTCAAATGGAAACAAAATATTTGTACGGGTACACTAAATAATTCTGTAAAACATAACTCCGAAAGTCAAAATCCCGAATTTCGAAAATCCGAAATTTCATAAGTCCGATGGTCAGAATTCCGAATTTCACAATCCCGAATCATTAAAATTCCGAATCAACAATAATCCAATCTTTCATAAATACGAATTCCGAATAATCAAAACTCCAAAAAATCATAAATCCGAAATCTATTAACTATATTTTTATAAACATTTTACATGTTACTTTGCCGACAATTCGGTTCTGGCATGGTGTGGTCACAGTTCTAACTTAACCTAACCAATAGTAGCTTTATAAACTAAATTTCACTGTGAAAACTTACTAAGAAAAATATTCTAACGAGGGATTTTTTTATTACATTGTATACTTAATATCAATAGGTTATTTGTTTTAAAACATTTTCTATAAACGTAAGAAAGAACTACTTAAATGAATTGTTATATAGGTACTTTAACCATAGCAGTAGCAGAATAAATATTGGGCCTTATCGTTTACAGCTTCACAGTTATGTGCTCATAATATGACATAATTTAACTATAAGTAATAAGTATTAACTATAGCAATAAATTACATAACTCATAATGCAAGTGCATAATAGCTACTAATAAATTACGATGTGTTTAGGCACCGCCAGGCAATAATCACGCATACAAGGTATGCAGACATGGTCATTATCACTTTATCTTTACTTCGAGCACAGAATAAGTTTCGAGCCTATACACTCTGTGCAAATAATTTTTTCACTTCTCATGCTCTAACTAAAAGTACGCCAATGTAGCCCTACGAAGCGGGACTAAGTGACCGACCACTTTAGTCTCTAGCTAGGGAGTGAAAGGTAATTAGTCTTTTAATTTCCTTCATGTGACATGGACAAACTCGAACAGCCAGTAAATATACTATTATCTGTGGAGAGTGGACCATCTTCATTGCGAAAATGTTGAGAGTTTTAGTTCCATGGTTGGTCCGCTAAGGAGGTGGCGCCATGTGATTAAAATCTTTTGTGATTTTTATTTTATTAAGTAATATTTATTAAAGTACTAAATATACTGTTATATACTATTTTTTTCGCACTTAATGTGAAAAGTACAGTTTGCACCTCGAGACTAAACGCCAACTGAATATACCCTCGGTCTCATTGACTCCTTCGCACGCTCGGGGGTCAAACCACCTCTGGTTATTTATGGCTTCGTTTAGTCCCTCGATATAAAATATACTATCACATAGCCAGGATGCATTGACAGCAACAATTCAAATATGAATGGGCATAAACTTAGAACTTGTCCTAGTATGCCTATACTCGGACCAAATAACTAAGGCAGGTAGGTAAGTACCTATACCAACTTAGTGTTTTGAATCATTGATCTTCTTGAATCAGATTGATTTCAAAAAAAGGAAATAGGTAAGTACCTACGTATCCTTTCTACTTCGGCGTAGACTTATCTTCTACTTATATTTTTTTACCTCTATTATTTTAATGATAACGACAGTAATCCATAGCTGTGTTTTCGTGTTATTTTTGATTTAACTTTTGATAACTTGCGTTTATCAATATGAATATCTACTAAAAAACTACATTTTAAAACGTAAAAGGAAGGTAGAAGCTCAACTTTAGTTTGAGGAGTTATTCACGTGATAATGAGTTATGCTGTATTTTTTCGGTGTCTCGGGTTTGTCGGTACGTACTTCCTCCTTGAAGACAAGTTGGCCTTTCCTTGTAACTAAACATGCATTGCAATTTACGCCATTAAAGTGGAATGTACCTACGTAAGGCCCGGTACATTTTCAACGTGGAGATTGGTAGATATTTATTACCCGTAGGCCTTTGTTGCTATGGACCTAAGAATGTATCATCTGATTTGGATGTGTTCGTATGTAGATGCCAATTTAGCTCGTAAGTAACAGTTTAATCGTTTACAACTGCTAGCAGGAATCTCTGTTAAGTACCGTTACCTAGAGGAAACCAGCGAACGAATGGTAATCATTTTTTCTAATGACATTGATGGTCTGAACCTTCATGACATAAGTCGTGTTCAAGTGTTGACTATCTACCTATATATACCTTCGAACATAAAGATGCAGAAAACGATGTCTTTTGGGAAATAACTGTCTTTTTATTTAAATTCCTTTGGGTAGGTCAGTGTTAATTGAAGTATTCTTACTCGACCATGTTCCCATGGCGACTATCCCCTTTTATTTGAATTGGTCCGATCGGCACGAGATATGCGTGTGATGCGTGTAGGGCCGAGGCCACAAAGGGCCGCCCGGCCGTTGCCCTCCCTCACATTGCTAAAGCTCAAAGCTCTTTTTCTCTCTGTGCGCTATGTTTAGACTTATAACTTCCGCCTAGTTAGAGTACGAGTATAACAATAGCGTAACGAATTGAGAACAGTGTAATGTTATTCTATATTCAAAAAGATGGTAAGTACCTATTTAATGATGGTCTTGTGTTTGTGATGATATCATCATTTATCTGGTGTCATCAGTACTGGCGTCATCAGAACAGTAAATTAACGTTATATTATTTACGATTACTGTTACAGGCAATTGCAGTTATTAAATCACAAACAACGTAGGTAGGCAAGTAAGTAACTTACTACCTATTGAGGTAGCCTGCAATTAGGGTTACTATCCGTCTGGATTAGTTGGACTTTGTCCGGCTTTTTAATTTGTTCGGATTTTCTGGTTTAGATGGGATATGAGTAATAAAACAAATCAATCGGCTCTGCGAGTGCGAGGCGTGTGATCCCCGCACCCCGCAACTTACCCGGAGTGGGAGAATACTACTTTAATATAGTTACTAAGTGGGTACGTACCTTAATGATGTTTGCATTTTGTGATGAATGTCTGGACTTTATTTGAACTGTCAGGCTTTTAGTAAGGACTTTAATTTTTTAAAATGGTAACCCTACCTGCCTGCAATACGAATCGAATGCATCATTCACAACATCTGAACGACAACACAGCAGCACACCACGTCTTACTCATCACTTCAGCGAATTCAGTCTGTTTACCTTTTGTTAGTCACACGTGCCTACTGCATTTGGAATGTGGTATTTAGCAAGCAAAGTGAATAACTAAGCTTTACTTTGGGGGAATTAGGTGGATGAACCACGATGAACGGTTCGTATCCAGTCAGCGGTCTTTGAACTCCTCCGCAGAGCGAGATAGATAGCTGCACAGATTGTGTATAACCCCATAATGACAACAAATAAAGCATCGATGCACAGCTGTCGCCGTCTCACGCGAGGGTCCACCATAATAGGGATGCACCAGGTACCTTTGCCTTTTTACTTAAAACTCGTATTCCTTGTAATGTCTGTCTGCAGGAAGGACCATTTAGATTAGACCTACAAAATATTCTGCAGCTACCTGGACTGGATGGCCTTAAAATTGATATCATTGTTGACCAGGTAGTGAGTTAAGCGAAACATTGACCGGCCTTGATTTTAAATGCGCAAAAAATATTTCGTTTGGGTAATTGATTCGCTTTAGGTCGATCACCTTTGTTCGTGTCTGCCATGGAATAATGGGAGAAAAAATCCAAAAGTAAAGGTTTGAGTCCAAACAACGCTGTAAGGTACACGCAGGAAAACGAATCTTTTTGAATGTTGATAAGGTTCCGTTTAGTCTGTCAGCTCTGTTTTTTTTAAGGTAAGCGTCTGATTGCAGCGCTGTTCTTCAGATATAAACAAACACTCACCTATATGCGCAAGGTCGATGATGGGGATCTCGCAGCGCGCAAGCAGGGTCTCCTCCTGTTGGCTCGCCATGGCAGTCGTCGTAGTTGTCGTCGCCAGCTGGTTCGCTCGGTCACGCACGTCAGACACCCACTCAGCCGAATCACAGACTCGTTATCACTCGACTCCCACAGTAATTAGCAATTAGCGATCACGACACCGAAAGATAAAGTAAGGATAGGAAAATGACAGATAAGCACTTAACAACACCACAAGGTAGGACCTAGACGTTAAAGTTTATTAAAGTTGTGAATGGTCTTTTGATTATTCCTAGTGTAGAAGCGTTCAGAACTCATTTGCATAACCTTGTAGTTCCTGCTCGAGGCGTTCTGCGATCTGACGTAGCAGCAGTAAGCTATACTGACTTGACACATTAAAAATTGGTTTCCCTTGCTCTCTCAGAGTAAGTAAAGTGGATACGTTGCTCCCGCGTGTGCGACCCGACGGCGTCTCGCGCCCCCCGTCCCTCAGTGGCGAGTTTCGAATGTCTTTAGTCCAATAAACTGGCTCACCGTGTGCGATGAGCGTTACCCTGACGTTCGATGGCGGCTCTCACTTGTATATCATCGCGCAGACTTTCGCAACCGAGTAGCGTGTCGAAACAGCTCTGCCTTGGGCACGCTGTCGTGTGGAGAAAGCGCGTTGGGAGCGTCGTGTGCGCGGTCGGGTCGGCGTTCGCGGAGGCACTGGGGGCAGTGTCGTGTCGCGGCGCTCGGGCAGCAACGGGCAACCACACTCTACTGACTCACGCCGCGCTCGCTTCGCTGCTCACTTCGCGCCGCTCGCAGCCATGGCGCCGATCCGCCGACCGACCTTCGCATGCCGTTCACTACTTAGTCCGTATAAGAGCAATATCGGTTGCTATGGTTGCTACCGCCTTTGTTTTCAGAACTGTAAGGTGGCTGAAGCTGCAGTGATTGAGATGTGGCGCCATCTGGTTAGTTAACTACTTAACTGCTGCAAATTTTATATTCAATTCTGTGACAATTTGTTTTCGTGAAAACTTATTCACTTAGGCCCGTATTCTAAAACAAAATCTGTACTTGAGTATAGATCTGAGGGACGATTTTGTATGAACTGACGTTTTCAAATCTCTACTCGTTACACAGACCAATGTTTGAGTATGATTCCAGAATACGGGCATTAACAGCAGAGCGGGTAGCTGCGACATTAGATTATGGAAACAAATACCTACTCCAATTGGTGACACTTTGAAACGCATAATGTTTATTGTTATAATTTCAATTGACATACATCATATGGCATACAAATTAATAAGCTTAATAGTGTTCAGCAAATTTATTAATATGCATAAACATAATAACGCAGATTTGTTGAAGGGCATAATAATAAAAGCCATAATCATATAAATCTATATTTTCATTTGCCATATTTTTATAAGGCATACTTTGAAACGCAGATTTTAATTAATCATAAATTACCACATTCATAACTTTGTCTGACATACTTTTATAAAGCATAACTCAGTGAAGCCATACTTTTATAAAACATATCAGTCATGGAATATAAAAATAATTTTGTTTAGTGCTTAAATGTTATAACTTTTATGAGATACTAGCTTTCCGCCCGCGGCTTCGCCCGCGTGAACTTCATTTTTCTTTCCCGCTTTTCTGTTGAAATTTTTCTTGAATTTTCTTTGCTATAAACCTCACGGAGCCCGAGACCTTTCCAACGAATGCAAAACCGTGGAAATCGGTTCGTGCGTTCTGGAGTTATAGCGTCAGGAAGGAAAACCCGACTTATTTTTATATAAATTGCTAAATAATATATTGCGGAAATTCTACTGCTCAGTATAAAAATAGTTTGTTAAAACGAACTGGCCGTGGTCCTTCGCCGTGATACTAGTCTGCCCTACCCCTAGAGTGTAATTCAAGCCCGCGTAGGCGCGAAGGGGCGAGGCGGCCCGCGAGCTGAGGAGCACGTGGTTTGAAACCTCGTCGCCGCGGCTGAGGCTGGCCAGCCAAGCCGGCCACCAAGCCGAAGCTGCGGTGATGAGCGAAAACCATCTGCGACGATAAGCTCGCGTGGGACCGCCGGAGCCTCGCAGCGCCGGAGCCGTGACAGAAACAATGCTTCTACCCTACACTAGAGTGTAATTTAAAAGCCGGAGGCGCGGAGGGAGTGCAGCCCTTGCCCGCTGTAACAAGCCTCAGGCGCCCGGGTGAGCTGGAGCGGCTGAGGCTGGTCGCCGAGGCGCCGAATGCGCCGATGGCGATCCAAAAAGCCGAAGCTGTGGAGGATGTAAGTAATGTGGAAAGTTTTAGATATACATATATTTATTTGTGTAACAATTCGTATATGCATAGAAATTTCTGCTTTCTGAAATTATGGGAAATATTTTTTATTCCTTAGAAGCTTAGGGATTTTGACGGTTATTCTTATTAAATACATGCTTTTTAAATAGTCTTTTGAATATTATGGTTAACAAAAATTATGCCTTTCAATACTTATGTTTATTGAAATTATGCCTTTCCATGATTAAGCTTTACAAGTTTCGGCCATTTGATGTTATGCGTTATGAAGTTATGCTATAAAGGCTTATGGCAAATGACTAATAAGGCTATTAACAGTATGCATTGTTAGTTTATGGCAGAAAACTTTATGCGTTTCAATAGGTAACCACTCCAATTATAGGTTACACAAACTTTGCCTATAAAACATACATTTAAATGGTCCTAAGGGCCATGCTAGGCAAGTGCTTGGACTCCTGCTTCTTCATGGACTGGCCCCTGAAGGTGATCATCCACACTGCCCAAGCATTATGTGAAGAAAACATTGTGAAATATTATAGTAATAAAATTACTATTATAATAATGGTTTGGTTCACTTGGTAGCCATCCAATCCTGTTTTGTTACATATGAAAGTTAAGTACTTATTGCTGGAGCATTAGCAATTAAAATCATTAGTAAATATCAGTTTTACATTACAATGAATATTTTACGAATAGATGCTAAGTTCTAGAATCGTTGTTTCTTCAAGAAAAATCTCTTTACAATGACATTATACCATTTAATAATTTATAAAATATTAACACATTTGTCTATTTAATATTGAATTATTAATTTACCTTGTTCCAAAAACATTACTTCATGAATCATCATCAGTGCTATTCTATTATTATCATTTTCCTACCAAATATCATTATTTCCCCACAAAAATAGCAAGTTTAATTAAATCAATATTGAACGTAGACGCTACCTACACCAATCAACAAGGAGTGAGTTTACAAAAATAAACACTGTAATAAAAAAAATTATTATTGTAATAATCAAAATCAAATCAAAAGTTCTTAAAAATAAAGTGAGATTGTTTTATTTATATGTTGGTATAATGAATGTACAATGTTTGTGTCGTGGCGTGGTTCATTTGAGGCACCGTTCGAAGTATGAGGAGCCGACGTAGCCGCCGCGCATGGCGCGCTGCACGTGCTGCTCGAACAGTCTCCGGTTGCTTTGGAGCTCGTCTGCAGCTTCCTTATTTAGTGGGTCTTCTGGGTTCGGCTCCTGGAATTTCAAGATATAGATCTAGTCCCTTCATTCATCTCCTAGCTGTCAAATTAGTAAAGATATAAATAAAAATGAATTGTGGAAATTTATGTATGTACACAGCTTTTGAAAGACAGCACCAAATTAGATATATAATATATATAATTATTTTATTTATTTTACTAAGGAAACTAGTTTCTGCCTGCGACTTCGTCGTGGAATAGTCACTTTGGGCTACCGCTAACTTCACTGGGGCCACCGCCCTTCCCCCTCATGACTGCCTGCCGGTCTTGCACATAAATGCGCGCGCAGTACCTACTTGATCATTATTTTGCTGCGTTGTTATTTTATAACTGCGATATCTCCTGAGATATTCAATTATGTAAGGCGCAATTTTGTTTTAAATTAAATACTTGTGATGAATAACTTATTTATTTGGATAAGGATTAATATCATCTTTATAAAAACACCTTCGCAAATAATGCATTATTTTAGAACAAAGCGGTATGAGTAACTTTGTATGGACCCGTGGCGTCATTTTTTTTAGCGGCCATCAATAATTTCATCACTGATTTATAGCATCCTGCCTGATACAGAAACATATCGGAGTGGTCAGAATTGTTCTAAGTGATATCGGAGCCGTGATATGATTTCTTAAAGTATTATTTTTTGCTTTAGTTCCACTAAAATAATAGTTCTGAAATGTTACTTCATGGAGCTAATCTCACCTAACAGCTGTTAAAAAGGATGCAGAAATAAGAGAGGAAGGTATTTCGCTTTAAAATGTACCTACCTGATACGAATATTCTTTTGATAAAAGTACATACAGTAATCAATACATCAAGTTAGATAGGTATTCATTATGATAAAATAAATAAAAAAATAAAATCAAAATTGGTTTATTCAAAAAATCGAGGTTACAATTTTTCACTGAGGCTTCCCAGTAAGTAGTCTTAGGACACTTGTGTTGGGAATGACTCGCTGCTTCCCATGGTGTTTACAGTATTTAACCTTATGATAAGGATTAACAAAAGGATTTAAGTATAGGCAAGCGACTAATCTAGTATATGTATATAATAAATATGTGTGCGTGTGTGTATGTGTATGTGAGTTTGCGTGTGCATGCGTCTGTGTGTTTGTGTGTGCATGCGTCTGTGTGTGTGTGTGTACGGATCAAACTAACTTTGTAAACAGATTTTCAACTTCATCGTATGTTAGTGTTTTTAACCAATTAGTTATTGTTTTTTTACATGTCAATGAATTCATAGGGTGAATATTAAGTACCCGGTTAATTTTGTTGTATAAGTAAGAAGATTGGAAATCGAACTGACGTCTAGCAAACATGGTGTGAACAATAGGTATGTTAGCAACAATATCCTTCCTACGCTTATTAGTTCTACTTTGGTCAGTGGCCAGTGGTACTGTCTTGTGACACTTCAGGATCAGATGGAGATTATAGAGTTTTCTCACCGAAAGGTATGATGATATTGTTTACAAAGCTACTGCTTTGTAAACATCTACTGATGTTAAGTACCCATTTGGCATTAGGAAGTGGAACACGAGCTATCACGAAAAACCACCTTACGTCAATGTCATCAAACATACATTTTCTTGACATAGACATGACATAAGACATCATAACAAAACATGCCATCACGACTTTATCCCAAACGGGGTAGTCAGAGGCAAGTGACTGTTGCCGTCATGGTGAACGGAACACTCAGAAGCCCCCTTTTCACCAATGGTATGAACCCAACGTGGTACGTGGTGAGCCTTCCGCGGATATTCGGGTTGATTTGGTTTTTTATCGATGTTTTCCATCACCGAGGATGCGTAGCGTTGCGAGGAATGTGTGTGTCAAGAACCAATAGAATTGTTTAATTCACCTAACTTCGCGATTCTATTGGTTCATAACGAACACATTCCTCGCAACGCATCCTTGCATATCTCCGGTGGAAACGCACCTTTAGTCGGAAATTAAACAATAAACTTTGTAAAGATTTTGGTTCTGGCCAGATTTGAACTTGGGACCACACGATCCGCGATGACATGGATAAACTATACAAGATCGCTCATTTTGAACAAAAAACGAAACCACCCGAAAACCCGTCTATCGTCGCCGGTACTTTCCGATTCTACTTTTTATCGAGAGATAGCGCTCTTATCGTCGTGAAACCGATTGAGCAGTGCTGTCATCTCATCTATCCATTGCTTAATAGAATTAAAACAAAGATTGCATGCATAGGTCTAGTAAAATTCCCATAGATGTCATTGCTACGGAGTCATTCGTCCTACAGTACAGGAATTATTCTATGAGCGTAACGACAAATAAAAACTGAATTAAAATTAATTCACAAAGTTGACAAAATATGTGTCGCCCGTGTAGTTTACGCCTATACTACGAGTAATTCTGTTTTCGATTATTGAATTTAACCATCAAATAAAATACTAAGCTCAGGTACAACATGTCCACAGGTGGGCATTTTATCTATGGCTCTGTCTGTCTGCAGTTTGAGCTTAGCAAAAAGTGAATTATTATTCAAAAAAAGCTAATTCAAAATCACGAAATGTCGGTTGTAATGTGTTCTTCTGGTTATAGCATAGCATGCCAACCTTATTACAAGGCATAAAGGATCATTTTGTACATTGGCCATTAGCTTAGGTTTTATATTCTCACCTACTACCGTAACTAGGAATTGGTGTAATGGTTTAGATGTGCATTTACCGGTCAATCAATCTTGAGATTGCTAGTTCGGATCTACACAGATACCTACGTAAAATTAACTTTTCGTTATTAAATTTGAGTTGATAGAAAATTGGCTAAGTTGCTTCTCGTTTTTTTATAAACTCAAAACGGAATGCACATAATCTTGAAAGTTAAGGCGGTCCCCCTTTTTTTTTTTTTTCTTCTCCGGGTGTTTAAAATACGTTACGTACTCTCCCACTGCCCTGGGGTATGACAGTGGGGGAGTGTGGGACTCTCCGCCGGTGAAGCCGGCGGCATACCCACTGAAACGCACCCGGGTATACCCTCAGCGCTATAAAAAGGGCGACATGGAGCCTTGCGGATTGCCACGTCGCCCTAGCGGTCGGCCCAGCCTACGTGCCGGGCCTCCTCACGCTTAGGGGCGCCCGGGCGTCCCGGTCATCAATGTGTAGACAATTTATTAATAAAGATTTTACACGTTTGAATTTTTCCAAAAAAGCATTTTTTAATCCGGTAAATTAATAATTTGTCATTTATGTTGTAAACTCGTACGCGAATGTGCGCGAAAATGGCGGGCGGGACGTGGGAGGCAGTATGACGCCAGCTTTCGCACGGGTAGGCCACGTCGATCGTATGCTCTCGCGCTCAAAGTCTGTTCATATTTACGATTATTGTACGATTTATATTTTGTTAAATTTTTTAGGTCACAATCTGACTAAATTTCGTGAAAGGACACTTCGGTTGGGAGTGAGTGAGACTGTGATTGTGGCGAAATGACGCTTTGTTCATTTATTTTGTTTGTTTATGTTATTTGTATTTTGACACACCATGAAAGTATTGTTATTTTCTTCGTATCTACGAGTATTTGTGGTTTGTTTGTACAAGGAGACAGAACGCACAGAAAAACAATAAACAATATAAACATAGATCACAATTATATTCCTAAGTGATGATAACGATATATTAATTGTCCTTTAGTATAGGATAGACGCGCAAGGAAATCTGGAGCTGCTAACTTATCAACAACAATTTGTAGAAAAGATAACCAATTATGACGAGTAAGTAGTCTAGTCTACCTATCATGGATAAATTTTTATAATTTAATTTTAATTTAAATATTATTATCTGTTCAAAAGTCTATTGAACAATACAATTTTTCATCAACAAATGTCATACAAATACAATGCATAGAGTTATGAATTTATAGACACGTACTGCGTGCGTTTCTGTATCCCAAAGTACGGTAGTAACAAAAAGTTTTGCTTGATAAAAATCTTCATTTAATGCAGAATAACGACAGATTTAATATTGAACCGATCTAAAATCCCTTTACAGGGGATCGAAACAATCAATGATGAGTAAGTATAAAACAGTCTTGCTTTTTTTTAGTGAAAGTCTTTTGAAGAGTGTTGTTTTGTGCTAATATAGGTACTTGTAAAGCTGTCTCTCATATTTATTTTATTTTTTCTCTAGGATACCGGCAGATTTGATTGTGAACCGATACAAGAAACCTTTACAGGAGATAGAAACAATTAATGATGAGTAAGTATTGGACAGAGTGTTACTCTTTCAAAACAAAAGTCTCTTGAAGAGTGTTGTGTTGTGTGTGGGTTATATTTTATACTTATATAACTGTTGTTTATTTTTCTTATTATAATAAAAATATTTGAATTAACTCTTCAGGTGCAAGTCCGACTCGTGTGCCATGTGAAGTGTGTTATGTGATTGTAAAACTGTTTTTCATTTAGTTCAAATTATTTTTCAGTATACCGGCAGATCTGACAGCAAACAGACTACTTTTACAGCCAATTATAACAGTAATGAGTAAGTATCAAACAATTTTAAAAAGTGGGTGAACTAATGATTTCGAATATACCCACACCACAACCATTAGTACAAGTTCATGATGAAAATTACTTAGTTCTACATCACACTTGCTGGCGGTTACACTTGAATTTTGCCGGCTATAGATAGAAGAAACTGACATTAGAACTCTCCTCGAATATTTAACCTAACTTTAGCCGGCTAATCTAAAGTTTATGTTCACACCTACCTTTAGCCGTAACGTTATACTCGTAACACAAGCATACCTAATGAAATGCGTAGGACCAAAGTTGCCTTGCACATGTACTAATATCTATTCTGTGACTCGAATTGTGAATCTGGCTAAATGCGAATGAAGGTTTCTGTCTTGATTATTCTGATATCTACTGATAAAAAACATTTTATTTCAGAGACGTGCCCGAGTGACAACTTGAAGCATTAAGTCAAACTAGGCCTGATTTTATTAATGCAACTGAGACCGAACAATATTCTGAAGAAGTAGGTGGAATCTATTTTATACGATCTATTTTAATTTAACATTATTTTTCAAATAAGTGATTGATCCATTTATGAATCTAACTTTAGTCATTTTTATCACTTCGGCTAAATTCATTATGTCTCAATAATCAGTATCTCTCAGTATCTGTGGATATGACAGTGCCCCCGCTAAGACGAGCAAAAAAATCGCTTTTCTAGATATACACTAACTGCATAAATAACTTAGTAATCCTATAAAAATATATATGATTTCAAAGTTACTTTTGCAGCTACCTACAAAAAGAAATGAGATGCCATCAAAATATAACTTATAGAGCAATTAGATTGACTGGGCGATCGCACTAAACAATCCAATAAATAAATATGAATTACTTGTGAAATACATTGTCTTTTGCGATGGCCAATTCAATCTATTTATTCTATTAACCCACTCGGTATTACAGGGGTCTAACAACTTTTTACGGTAGAAGAACTGAATTGCGTGCGAGACTTGGTTTTTTTACAATTCATGTTTTTGAGGGCAACTTATACTCTAGTAAGTAAATGCACGGTTTCCCCAAACATAAATGACACCCTTTGCAATATTCAGCGCTAAAGTTTTTTTTGTTTTCAGCTGCAAATCTCAAGACGAATAAGAGAAAATTCTGTAAAAAAATATTGAAAGACGAATTATTGCTGTCACCCACTTTTTCTGCAAGCTACAGGAAATATCGAATCATGGGACACTTGGGTACAGTATGTCAGAACTTAGACTAATGGAAGAATCTCAACATGAAACTGGAGAACCAGAAAATAGCCAAAATTAAACGGTTCTCCCGTATTTTCTGAAAACAGTCATCGTGAAACAGGAGAAGAAAGCATTGAACAAGCTTCAGTCGAATATACTCCAAATGTGTTTTTGTATGTGGATAAAACCCTTCATGTTCGCGTAATTTCAACTTTGCAGATTTTTGAATTCTTGTATTATTCATGATGAGATTGATGAGGCTATTTACTGACAAAAAATAATGATTAAATAGTGGTTTTTTAATAAAAAAAGGGCATAAAGACGAGTTTTGTTATTTTTATTATATCCATCTACCATGCTAACCTTCCCATTTACCTGACTCATACTTTGTCCATTCAATGATTATTTTTCTGACAGCTCACGCCTTTGAAATAGTTTTTAGTTTCGGAAGAAAGCACTACAGTGTTGTCGTACTTTATTGACGGGTAACGCCCACTTAGGCCCATATTGTAGAATCGTACTCAAGCACTGATCTGTACTTGAGTAGAGATTTCAAAACGTCAGTTCATACAAAAACGTCACTCAGATCTTTACTCAAGTACAGATTTTGTTTTAGAATACGGGCCTTAGTGCGTGCACAAACAACCAAAGATTTGACTTTATGTAAGTATTGTTTCTGTTGTACTGTGATGAGGTCCTCGGCTCTGATCATAGAGGACGCCTTACTACGCCTAAATGATCGGACAGCTAAAGTACTATTTATGTGTAAATGTTTTATTATTTATGATTTAATTTTCATTTATTCATCAAATAATAAAAAAAAACAATTAATGAATAATAAATATTTAAACTAAAAGTATTTCAATGCATTAATTGAATCGATTGAAAGTTCTTCTTTAATAAAATGTATTATTATTTCAAATCGAATCGGTAACGGGTAAGGGGGTCACCATTTTCAGACTGTCTCCAACGGTCAAAAATTTTAAAAAAACGAATGGACAGGGAATAATGTCTGTTTTTCCTAGCATTTTTTAGCTGCTTACCCACCTACGGATTTACCTTACCTTTTACATATTATGAAAAAAAATATGTTATGCCATCCCGAATCCGATCTATTGTAGCAATGACTTGAGTTCAATGATGGAGGCCTTTGCCCAGCAGAGGGACATTATATAGGCTAATCACTTTTTTTCCATCCCGATGGCAACAGGCTTGACTTCTTTTCATTTGGACTTCCGAGACAAAATTAAATATGCAACATTTTAAATAACTATATTTCTATTTCTTCAAAATAGATTGTTGAAATAGACTTTCACTTTTTATTTACTACTACTATAGAAACAGTGCAAGATTCGTCAAAAATAGTTAGGTAAAAATATTTACACCGCGCCGCCTCTATAAGTTTTCATATCTTGTGTATTTGAATGTGTTGTAAATAGAGTAACTATGTGGCACCTCGAGAGAAAACAATGGTTCCTTTGTTAGTACGAACCATGTCCAGTAGATGTCGCCTCTAATTTGACGAAGTCATACGAAATTTAGTAGAGGTGAGGAGGGGGAAGGAGGTACAGAAGTACTCAAGGTCGTTCGCTCGGTGGACCGCCTTAAAAACAATAACTTAGAATCGGCGGCCTGGGCCGCCCAAATGAGCGTACTTCTTTCTTGACGATATTATAGTAATAGAATATTAAATTACCAAGTTGTATTTTAATTGCGACCCTGCGCCAGAACGATGGCAGAACAGCTAAATCAGTTTCGCTCATTGGCGCACAGTCAAAGAATAGGTAATAGTTCAGTGGAATACTAACGTTCGTGCCACGTGTTGGGTTTCGATTCGCATGTAAGCTACCTAAGCTTTGTTCAATAGCAAGGACGAATTAAAAAGTACTAGTGAGACAAGGACTTGTAGGCGTAAAACAGCCTTTTTTACTCGTCCCCGTTTTTTGAGTGATCCTTCTGAACGGAGTGTTATTATTTATTCTGTGATACTGCGAGCGCACACAAGAGGCAGAGACGGGCTGTAAAATCAAAACCACTTAAGTGAATTTTTATTTTTAGCATTTAACAATGCTCTATTTTCTACACAAAGATAGAAACTAGAAAAAAATGACCTGATGGGACTCAAGCGGCTTAAACGTTGGCTTACAACGTAAAATACACTAGATAAATTCGCCAGGTCTGTTGTCGGCTTCGGTAGCTCAGTTGGAAGAGCAGTCACCCGGATTGTGAAAGGTCACGGGTTCGAATCCCGCTAGAGACCCAGGATCTGAAGCACTATTCTGAGAAACTCACTTCGAATCTCGCACACTGAATCCGCTATGAGATTCAAATTGCGTAGTCTATAAAATGTGTCAACGATAATGTGGAACCCTATAGATAAATGTATAATAAGATAATAGTAAAATAAACCTTTTCTGACGAGATTTTGACATAAGGTATGTATCTATAAATTGTAATAATATGAGTAAAGGCAATTCACTCACCTGAGTGAGTTCGAGTTCGAACTTGTTCAGAATCGACCTACAGGTCGAATCTTCTAGTTTATAACTTTGTGTCAAAACCACTTGTTTGTTAATGAAAACAAAAATGTCTTTATTTTTTTAAGCACAAGCTATACTGTCATCAAGTCATCATCTCTCAATTAAAAAACAAATGTTTTTTATGTAAAATAAATTCTTCATTTTTATTCACTCATGCTTTTCTGTCACAATCTCTCAAGTTACAAACATAGACAAAACATATTTTTAAAATTTGATTCGCTCTTACTTCAACTAGGCGGGTGAACGTGTATTCCATCCATTGAGCCATTCAGTGCTTAGAAGCGATAGCGAAAATGCAAACCATATTTAACCTAATGGCTACATTCACAATTTGATGATCCTTATTGCCTTGTAATAAGGTAGACTATATCTAAAAGATCACACTACAACCGACCTTTAATAAATTCTAGGCTTCTGATTAATATTATATAATATTTAATTGTTGAGTAAACTTTTTTTGAAGTCGATTTAATTGAAAACACCACTCGTTCGATTTGCTTGACGAGTCCCTCGCCTTGACGTACGTGGTGGCCAGCAGGGCTAAGATACGCAACTTCGAGTAATTTCTCGTTTCTTCTTCGTCCTGGGAGTAGACAAGACAAGTTCCTCGCATGACAAAGCGGTGTAGACATGATAAGCATAGATTTATTAATAAAATAATAATTGATATTATCTATATACTGATTTAAAGAAACTATAGTATCGAAATAAACAATCGATACAAATAACCGATACAACTAATGGATTCAAATAATCAATGTAATCGATGCAACTAAAATCGATAAATCGACTTAACTAATCGATTTGAATTAGTAATCGTTAAATAAATGATGGTTTAATCAATATATAGGTACAATCGATTCATTGATACGATTCGTCGATTAATCGATACAAATAATCGATACAAATATTTGATTTAATCGGTACCAATAATCGATTTAATCGATACCAATAATCAATATTAATCATTTTATTGATACTATCGATACCCCAAACTAAACCATGACAAAAATAAGGAGACGGCGAGGCGGCAAAAGTTAGGGACGGTAGACAAAATAGAGAAATGACAAAAATTGTATGGAGATTTTGTTTTACTTTTCTTGTAGGCATCCTAGGTGCGAATCCCGGTCGAGAAATGCAGGAAACGTACGTTCGCGTCTGTACGCGTTCACATGAACCTTTACCACATAAAATAGGATTTAATCTATGCCTTTAC
This sequence comes from Udea olivalis, assembly GCA_947369235.1. Taxonomy (NCBI): domain Eukaryota; kingdom Metazoa; phylum Arthropoda; class Insecta; order Lepidoptera; family Crambidae; genus Udea; species Udea olivalis. The sequence continues at coordinate 8,130,380 of OX376342.1, forward strand.
AAGACCATTGCAAAAGGCAGCATAAGGTGCCTCTATGTTAAGCTTGACGTGAATGCGTGTGTACTTTTTTTGTTAGGGTCTGGGTGTGCTGGAAGACGCAGCTAGTTAAATCCTTGTGTACTACTGGTACACAAGGACACAAGGATTTAACTGGTCAAGGGTTTGGCTGGTCTGGACCAGCATCTCGTACAGAGGCGTTTACATCAACCATTACATAGGGGCGCCTTATGCTGCTGACATAAGACCCATTTTGCAATAGTTTTTAAAGGTTGGTGTAAACGCCTCTGTACGATGAGGATATTTGGCATGTTGTCTAGCGCTTTAATTCTATTTTTTATTTTTTTGGACTAATGCACATTAGATTTTTAGTAAAATATTACTTTGGCAAATGTTATTCCTGAATAAGATTCCATTTAATTTCGTAAGCTCCTTTTAATTAGAAAGTTCCATTTTAATTACCTACATCCTAAATTGTATAAGGTTCACATTTGCTAATATTCGATAAGGAAGAACTGATTTCCAACCAAGCATCAAAGATTAAGCATCAACAATGTCTAAAGCAGACTAAGGCACGCACGTACGCCATCTCATGCCACCTAATGCGAAACTCATGCTTTCAAGCATGCTTGTAAGATGTTTGTCTTGCTAGAATAGCCTTAAAATATTTCAACTTTAAAAGTGTTTTCTGTAGAAATTAATATCACAATATTATTTATTAATTATGCATTTAACAATACTAACTGAAATAAAAAGTTTAACATTGGTTTTCTTAGGTTTTCCACCGATGCATTTCAAGCTGAGACTAAGAGCTCCATCTATTGAATTTAATTATCCCTATTTTTAAAATCTATGGGATGATCATTCTATGTATGATCATTCTATGTATGATCATTCTATGTATGATCATTCTATGTATGAATATTCTTTAGCGATGATTAGAGACATTACATGGGAAAAACACCTGTTTTTTTTTTTACCTACAATACAAAAACAATATTGGCCTAATATTGCACCTGGCTATTGAAAACTAGCCTTCTTAAATCCTAATTGCGTCGCATGTTTATAACCAGTTTTAATGGTTAAAAATAATGCTGCTTTTTTTCTTTTTCCTTGGTAGGATGGACCAAGTTCAATTGAGTAGTTAGTTAAAAATACAATACCTAATATCTCAGCTTCGAAATACTTTAGCTATATCTGCTCCATATAAAGTTTGTTCCTCTCGATAAGTTCTTTCATAATAATGAGGTTTGGTAAGTGGCCGCGATTTTCAAAAATGATGCCAACATTACCCTACCCCTTTGGTGTGGCATAAAAGAGGTTATACTGAGCTAACCTTAAAAGATAGACATATGCCGTCGCGGACTTTTTTTAGAACTTTCAAAGGGTAACAATTCTGTCACACATGATTTTTGCGAAACTTTAACCGTTTACGCAGCGCACGCAGCAGAAGTTCTTAAAAGGAGCAAAACCCCTCGATTTTAAAACATTCTTCATTAGTGCTCCGCTCCTATTGGTCTCAGCGTGATGATATATAGCCTAGCCTTCCTCGATGAATGGGCTATCTAACACTGAAAGAATTTTTCAAATCGGACCAGTGGTTCCTGAGATTAGCGCGTTCAAGCAAACCCTTCAGCTTTATGACATTAGTATAGCAGAAAATAAAGAACCGAATTTTTATGACACGGTCGGTCACACCCACGCGAGTAGGGTCGGGTAAAATAAATCTGTACTACAGTACAGCTTTCTCTACAGTAAATTAGTCTCTTTAAGAAATTTATTTTTTAATTTAAAACATGAGTGTATGGAAAGGCCCGTATTCACTTTGATTAGTGCGAGTGCAGGTGCTTAGTGATTAAGATAAAACACGTGTAGACAGCGATGGTTTATTGCGAGTGATTAGAATACTGCGTCGTAAAGTGATTAGAAGCTTGTGCTATTCAATCGCACTAATCAATCGCTGTCCACACGTGTTTTCTCATGATCACTAAGCACCTGAACTAATCACCTGCACTTACTACTAATCAAAGTAAATAAATATAAATAAATAAATATAAATATGCGCCAGACAACACACCTCTTGTAATGGTCTCGAAGTAGGGATTAATATCCCTGTGTTACGAGGTACCACACAAGGAAATAAGCCAGGGGCGTCTCCCAGCACACCCAGACCCGAGTCGATTCGAAAAATATCGTTTCCTGAATTGACCCGACCGGGAATCGAACCCGGGACACTACGGAAATCGAAGCGAGAAAGCGTGCTACAGCGCACTACGCCAATCGTGTCGTTCAAATGTGGAAATAATGTTTTCAGCTGGATTAGGATTAGAGTTACTTTCAGTCAATGAACATTTTGTAGGTAAAGGTTTCTTGATCATCACTTTTTATATATTTATATTAAGATCCACGTTGATTTTCTTTACCTGCTTTCTTTTGATCGCTCGTGTTCTTTTTGAACTACCTGACTCAAATTTTCTACCGGCATCACGATCACGCAAACTCATTTCGTAAATCTTGTTTTGTTTCGCACAGTCAGAAATATTTTTTTAAATATCACACAGTACTCCCGAGCTGACCCGAGTGCTATGCGATTATGCGATTAAAAAACCGATCTTCAAGTGTTTCGAGGCGCGATATTCAAGTACTACATAATTATTTTGTAAATTATATTGTGAATGAATGAATTAGTTACCTATCTAACTTTATTTTAATTCACCGTTTTGCCTTAATAAATAATTAAGGATCAAAATCGAAAGTTTTAAATAAAAAAATTTAGTTACAAAAATCAATATTTTTTAAATTTGGGTTGTTGCGCGAGGCCCCTGCAAGTTCGCCACCCCCTAAGGCCGCCACTGGCTACAGCGCACCACGCCAACCGGGCCTTCCGATGGACGGATGATGGCTATGGTCAACCTTTACTTATTGTAACATAAACAAAAATTTAAACAAAAAAAAAGGCAACTTCAAAAAAAACTATTCCAAAACAAAGCACTAAAAAGTAAGAAATAGGTATATTGCTATGTATATTGTAGTGTTTCCTTGGCTGAAACCAACTCCAACAATAACAATAATTGTACCTACATTAAATTATCGTATGAGTTTTAGAAGAATACGCAATTATTTCTTTACTTTTTATTTTAGTGCTTTGTTTTGGAATAGTTTTTTTTGAAGTTGGTTTTTTTTAGTAAAAATTTTTGTTTATTTCTTGATTTTCAGTGAATAGTTCTTATTTATTTTATACATTGAAAAGTATTGTCTAATTGCTCCTAAGAATTGAAGAGTTCCGGTACTTTGTCATGGATCCCATAATCAGAACCCTTGAAGTACCTATTTAGAAGCATCGACATCGGTTGGCGTGATATTGAGTTATTCGTCCATTTGTCGCGTATATGGTTTATCTAGATTTAAGACTTATATGGATTTCCCATGGATGCCACTGTCAGAACTGGACTTAATTTAAATGGGACCACACGGGCAGCATCAGCTTTCAAATAAAAAAAGAATTATCAAAATTTGTTGGTGTAATTTTGAGTTATTTGTCCATATGTTACGCATTTTGTCTATCTAGATTTAAGACTTATATGGATTCCCCATGGATGCCACTGTCAGAACTGAACCAAATTAAAATGGGACCACACGGGCAGCATCAGCTTTCAAATAAAAAAAGAATCATCAAAATCGGTTGGCGTAAAATTGAGTTAATCGTCCAATGTCGCACATTTTGTCTATCTAGATTTAAGACTTAAAATATGGTTTTCTCATGGATGCCACTATCAGAACTAGACCAAATTAAAATAGGACCATTCGGGGAGCACCAGCTTTCAAATAAAAAAAGAATGATCAAAATCGGTTCACCCAGCCGAAAGTTATGAGGTAACATAAGGTGAGGCAGCATCAGGTGCCAAGGTTGATGTTTTGTTGTAATTTAATTCTTAAGATAAAACCTAAAAAAGGCCTGATTCTAGGACTCGAGCAGAAATCAAACCCGCGTCTTCCACAATCTAGGTGGCTCTGTGTACTGTGGCCTTTAACAGACAGACCTGGCTTCGTTTAGTGTATTATACGTTCAAGACTTTAGCATTTCTAGTTTATGTCTTTAGATGGAAAATAGTGCAGAATGTTGAAAATAAAAATTCACTTGTACTTTACATGTTCAGATGTTATTTGACAGCATAATTTGAAGACACGATAAGCATAGTGCGCTATAGCAGGCTTTCTTGCCTTAAATAAAGTACTGTGGTACCTTGTAACACAGGGATATTCATCCCTAATTCAAGACCATGACAAGACATGTATTCTATGGCGCATCAAAAAAAAAATCTTGGAAACCCACTCTCAATAATTTAAAAATTATCTCATACGTACATTCATTCTGACACCACTTTAAAAACATGCTCACCAGGAATAAATACTGAAGCCCATAAACTATGGAGTTCACTGTAAGCACTGGTTTCCAGTCTTCTCTGAGTATATTGAGGCACACATTGCCATCCAAGTCTATGTTTGGATGATACACTGCCGTTTCACACTTCACTTTGGGCGGTTCATGGGGATAGTTTGGTCCTACCTGTAAACCAATGAAATAAATGACAAATATTTCGTGTAGGTAGAATAGAAAGAATAGAATATAATAGAAATAAATTTATTTAAATGGCTATCTGACCAATAAACTAAGTCACACAACTAATAAAACAACATTTTAATTTTTTAATTTCACATCTTATTAATATCAATACAAGGTAAAGTCAAGTCATTTCCATAACAGACAGACAAGTTTGTGGTGTGTCTGGGTGTTATTACCTATTTCTATTTTCTAGAATAAATCAAGAAACATTTATGCATGTTTATTGGTTTCTGTAACCCATAGTTCAAGCTCTGCATAGTTTGGGATCAGATGATCTTGGTGTCATAAGTAAAAAAAAGGACAGCTTTAAATTTTCAAAATGTTACTAGGCACACTTTCATCCAAATAATATTATCATTTTAAGTAGAAAATTAAAGTCTTATTAACTTTCTGATATTCCTGACAGTTCATAATTTACTTATCAAGTTTCAAATTACTTATTACTTGATAAGATTTGAAAGGACTAAGTTTTTTACATTTTCTTTTGCCAGTTACTTTTTCTTTGGTTTGAAATAGTCTGTGTGACACGGAACAATAAGAACTGTCAGGCATATCATCCTAAAGTGAATATAGTATATATCATACCTTAAAACTAAATACGAATCTGCCACCTCTATAAAAACCTTCATCAGGGCATATGATTAGTTTAAAGTTGAGGAGGTCATCTGGGTCTGGAAATTCTGTACTGCATGTTTTTGGAAGATTCAATTCATTTAAATCTGTGAAACAGAAAGTGATTTTGTAGTGAGCGAATTTGGTGTTGGCCTGGAAGCATATTCAAGTTACTTTCAGGGTAGGGTAACTTTAATAGTAATTTTGACAGCTATTACACTAACAAAATTTATAAATAAAGATATAAGATCCTAGGAAAAATCAATGATTATACAATGATTTATAAAGTATCATGGTATTACACTTTACCACAATTTTAACAAGCGTATATTATAAAAGTGTTAAATTCCTACGGGTTTAGTAATAACTGTGGTAAACAACAAAAACAAAGCATGGAATTCTTGTAACGTGTAGTTTTATATTGCACTACGATGTAACTAAACAGAAATCTACGAATAAAGTTTGTTTTACCAGTACTAGTCAATGATTTCTTCTCGTCAATTTGGACCTAGTTGAAGGTAAACTAAACAAATTTCATCAAAACAAACGATTTATTGATTTTTTGTAATATTACCAAAAGAGTAGTAGCTGCTTAGACGGGTTATCGTATCAATCAGAAATAATTCATATTTTTGATATTTTATCTATAGAGATCTTGAGTCAGCACCAGCACATAGTAGGTGGTAGGTGTTTTTTTACCTTTTGTAATCCGCAATTGAGCCGCTGATGCTTTCTTTTGTGAACCTCCTGCTCTGGCTGATCCCTCTTCATCTTTTTTTTGTTGTTTTAATGAAAAAAGTTTAATCATTTTCCTAATCTAATCGATAAATAGAAATTAGAAATGAAAGCACGATTTATTTTGACAGCTAATTTTTGTACTTGAATCCAGTGTCTACATTGCTGTTGCTTGACACTTGCAGTGTGACAGCTGACCAATGATGGTCCTTTGTTCATTTAGAATTTTACTTGACCAATGGTAAATCAACCGCAAAATTGTAACCATTATCGGTTTGTTTAATAATAAGTCCATTATTAAACAAACAGGACAGCACTTGCAGCTGAAAAAACGGGCCGAACGAACGAGATATTAAGTAGTAAGAAGGCAGTATGTCTCTTTTTATTAGGGCGACAAAAAGATCTTAGCTATGTGGGACTTCACTTGTTGCATATTTTTTAAGAAATAAAAAATACAAACAGTAGGTACACAAAAAAACATTTTTTAATATCGGCGTTTAAGTTAATAATACATAGTTTATTTGTAGAAGCTGACAGTACAAATAATGTAAGTACATTAATTTATATCTTAAATATCAAACATGATTAAACAAGATTGTTTTATGACGTTTCTGCTAAGTTCAATTTAAGGCCGAAATTTCGCAACGAATTTAACTTAGTTTGATGAAATATTGTTAAATTCAAATGAAAATTATTCAACGCTTTGACCAATTGTAGTTCGTGTGGCGCTTTATCATTTGTCCATTGTACAGGATAGGGCGGATGAAACAAATGCTTCAATTTAATCAGAAACAGTTGCTTTAACATTGATAAAATAACGTTTTTGCTTGTGTGTTCAAAACCCTTATTTTATTTTATGTCTATCTTGCTAATTCAGATGCAAACAACTGTTCGCTACACCTACCTCAAAAGCAATCTTTGTAATTTTTGCTTTACTATTTTACTTTGTGTATACTGCCATTTGTGTCGCATTTCTACATTGTTCGGAAGACTGATCGGTAATTATTAATACCGTACAGTTAATAGGACCTTCCTCGACCACAAGAATTCATGGACACAATAGTTGTTACATTTATAATAATGTTATTTTTGAAAAGATACATTGCAACTGCTATATTATTTACTTGGGGAAGCATAAACGCAACACTTTTTTTCCATTTTAAACTGTTGTTAAGCGAATGAAAGTAAAAATGTTATTTGACGAATACAAACGTCCAATCTATCACTGCCATCAACTGTCATGCTGCCATGACATTTTGAGGGGTACCAGTAGAAACTTAAGCAAAATATAGTTTTCATCAAAATAAATATTACTTAAAAGTAATAAAAAAATAAAAACAAATTAACGTGATTAAAATACAGTGGCGTTCAATAAAATGCCATTCAAACACAAGTGTTTCAACTTTTTTTTTTTTTTTAATATTTGAAATGGGTTTGCGTTTGGCCTCAGTCTCGCCTGGTGGTAAGCGATGACGAGGCCGATGGTGGTACACGCTTACCCAGAAAATGCCTATTCACTCTGGCCTTGAAGACACCAAGGTTGTAAGTATCCGGAAACACAGACACAGGGAAAGCGTTCCACTCCCTAGCGGTGCGTACTAGAAAAGACGCAGCAAAGCGTTGGGTACGGTTGGGTATTGTGGTCAACCACATGGGGGTGGAAGCCCTCCCGGCGTCTAGTTGTCCGGTGGTAGAAAGTAGAGGGTGGTATCAGGTTGTGTAGTTCCTGCGCACACTTTCCAAAATACACCTTATTAAAAACCGATAGACAGGCGACTTTACGCCGATGCTCCAAACCCGAAGTTTGGTTCCCACGAGCGCATCGAAGCCTATGAGTCTACTAGCCCTTTGGTTCACTGAGTTCATTGCATCGAACTGGTACTTGGCAGAGCCATCCCACAGTTGGCAGCAGTACTCCATATACGGCCGAACTTCTGCTTGATACAAGTGGAGCAGCTGTTCCGGTGTGAAGTATCGCCGAACCTTAAAGAGGATACGAAGTTTTTTGGCAGTGGTTTTTGCTTTCAACTCAACAGAGCTACCAAAGTTAGGGTTGGGCGAGAGTTCCATACTTAAGAGCTTAGTGAGTCAAAAAGATTATTGAGTCAAATTTTTTAATCAAAATCATTTTTTAGGTCTGGCAAGATGAAAGAACGAGACACACGGCCTCTGCTCTGTGGTTGCTATCTCTCTCGGCTCGGATTAACATCTGTAAAGAGCGTAATCAAAAATTCACCTTGTCAGCAAACAATACATTTCATTTTCGTAAATGCAATTTTTCAGAGTTCTGTTTGTATAATAAGTCCTTAACTGTTCTACATACACAACTTGTTTCTTTTTAGAGATGGGCCAACTCGGAATAAAGAAGACTAGAGTTATCTTGAGTTAAAATTCACATTGTGTTAACTCGAGTTTGACTCGAGTCACGCACGCAACTCGATTTGGCAGGATCATGCTTTGACTAAATTAACGATTTGGGTCGAAATCACTTTTTTTTATTTTTTGTTCATTTAATATTTTCATACAATTCTTTTACTTACATGAGATAATTAACTTGTGCAACTTATTATCTTAAGTTAATTTAAAAGAGGTAATGACCACTTAGTTAAATTATCTAATCACTTCTTCTCAGACAACCATTGAAATTGATGACCAGTGTTTTTTCTTTGCTGTTATGAATTATCGCTCAAACATATATTATTCGCTTGCTGCCTTAATTCCTTCATCACAGGATGACAAGGTTGACCACCTTTACAAAACATTGCAAAATGGGTCTTATGACAGCATCTTGACGTGAACGATTGTGTCCGGAGGACAGCAGTTAAATCGTTTACTAAACCATTGCAAAATGGCTATTAAGTAGACAGCTTAATGTGGGCACACGTGAAGCTTGACGTGCCGTTACGTTTGTAATAGCCAATTTCGAGTTGAGACAATTCGACTCGTGTCAACGCGAGTTAAGCTCAACTCGAGTGACCCATCACTACTGTGATTGATTGTACACTCTCACGCGCGATTCGAAAAAGTGGTTTGCATTGCAAATCAAAATTACATCACCTAATAAAATTAAAATACTAAAATGGGTACCTATTCACTAAAGAACGGAACCTGAATCCTTAAAGACTTAAGTATACCGGATGATTATGAAATACTTCCGGAAACGATTATGGCATACTCAGTAAGTGATGTAGTTAAGCGAAAATTAGATTTTTTCAATTAACTTCAATTTTAAGGCATACAAAAAATACTGACCGTTCGAGTGATTTGTATGGTGACCTTGAAATAAAAGAAAGTTAATTAATTTCATTTCAAATTAAATATTTAACATTTTTAAAGCCAAAGAATCTACGATATTTTTAATTAAAAACGTTGATAATCGGGGTCAAATGAATGACCCCAGAAAGCCAACGTACGCAAAAAGTATGAGGCTGACAAAAGTTTCTATAAATGTCTTTGTATTGAGGAAAAAAATACGAAAAAACCTGTGTTCTTACTTTTTTTTATCTTTAAAAACGGCTGAGAACATTAGGATCAAAGTGCGCCATTTCATTTAAAAATATTTAAAAATACGCTCGGCCCTTGATCGTATTATCGTCGTGATCGTGATGACGTCACGAGTCGAGAGGCGCCGGCCAGAACCGCCGCAACCGCTTTGACTCTGCTTTTTAGATCTGGAATATCCTTGAAAATATTCATTTATATTACATGCTGTAACTTGCCATATTGATGTATATTAAATGCACAATGTATTTAAGGTACTTAATTGGATAAGGATTGGTGCTATATTACTTAAAACCGCTTAGTAAATAAGCCATTATTTCTCATAAAACAAAAGATAAAAAAGGTTATTGTGGGTTATCCTTAAGAGATAGACATTATTATACAACTATGGACTTTTTTGTAGACCTTTTTAAGGTGTACAATACTGTAGTACTTTATTTAGATATATCTCGTAGGGTTTAGCCAAAGTTTGCAATGTAAGCGCAAAAAAATGTGTTCATCATATTAGAAACCTCTAAAATGATTAGTGTTTCTCTACTATATTATGGATACCCCCTGGCGGTGCGTGCCTATATATAGCGCGTCGAAGTTGAGTGTTTTTAACATGGCCAATTATATGTCGCTATTCCAAGAGTAACCTCTAAAGAAAACATGTTTGTATTTTCTAATGACAAAAAAGCTGTGAACGTTGTATATGTTACGGGCCACTTAATAAGTCCGGTCACAATCTCACTGGTCCGTATGCATAATGTCCAATGGGCAATGTGAGTAAAACGGCCTGATTTATCACTTTTCCCAATCATTTTAAATAATGACAACCTTGTCTTGGACAAAATAATAAAACAAATTAATCTTTGATGTTTTTGTTTATTACCCACTCAAGTGCTTCCCGCCGCGCCAAGCACGTGAGTGGTGCGGCAGGTAGGATCACCGTTTTTTGCTTGCGCCGTGCATGAAATTTGACACCACTCCGGACCACTCGCCGCTTGAGATGTAAACGCGATTTATGGGTCACACGTGTGGCTTTAGGCTTTTTTTTTTTAATTAAGGAATAGATGCTCAATTTGATATTAAATACAATATGCTTAGCATACTTAGTAATAATTTACAAAAAATATCAATCTTCATTAGTGCGAAAAATTTCCGAATTAATGAACGAAAAAGTTTTTATTGTAGAATACAGCACGATGACATATGTTTTTTATATTTTAATCCATCATAATATTATTTTTCCTGTTTATTAAGATAATTTTAAACATAAGTTTAACTTGAAAAAAAAACCATGAAAAAATATCGAAGTTTGCAAATAAATTTCACGATGTCAGCGGAAATAAATGAATAAATTTAATAAATGTTCGAAAATAGAACAAAAATATGTTCACCTATAGAAAGATACGTTTCCTATCTTTAATATTTGGTAAGAAACATGGTATTAATTATCAGGAATCACCAAGTAAATAAATAGAATTAAATAACCAACTTCAAAAAAAACTATTCCAAAACAAAGCACTAAAAAGTTAGGAAATGATTGCGTATTCTTCTAAAACTTATACGATAATTTAATATAGGTACAATATACCTAGCAATATACCTATTTCTCACATATCACGTTTACGTATGTATGTAGGTAGTTACAAACCTACATTGGCTGACGCTGACACCGACTCCAACAATAATAATAATTGTACCCACATTATATTATCGTATAAGTTTTAGCAGAATACGCAATCATTTCTTTACTTTTTAGTGCTTTGTTTTGGAATAGTTTTTTTTGAAGTTGGTTTTTTTTTGTTAAAATTTTTGTTCATTTCTTGATTTTCAGTGAATAGTTCTTATTTATTTTAAACATCGAAAAAGTATCGTCCAATTGCTCCTAAGAATTGAAGAGTTCCGTTACTTTGTCATGGATCCCATAATCAGAACCAAACTCTCATCAAACTACCCTTGAAGTATATCCTTTCCAATAAAAAAAGAAGCATCGAAATCGGTTGGCGTGATAATGAGTTACTCGTATTCGTCCATTTGTCGCGCATATGGATTATCTAAATTTAAGACTTATATGGATCTCCCATGGATGCCACTGTCAGAACTGGACCGAGTAAAAATGGGACCACACTGGCAGCATCAGCTTTCAAATAAATAAAGAATTATTAAAATCGGTTGGCGTAATATTGAGTTATTCTTCCATTTGTCGCTCATTTTGTCTAACTAGATTTAAGAACTATATGGTTTTCTCATGGATGCCACTGTCAGAACTAGACCAAATTAAAATGGAACCATTCGGCAAGCACCAGCTTCCAAATAAAAAAAGAATCATCAAAATCAGTTCACCCAGTCGAAAGTTATGAGGTAACAAACATAAAAAAATAAATAAAAAAAACATACAGTAGAATTGAGAACCTCTTCCTTTTTTTAAAGTCGGTTTTTTTTTGAAGTCGGTTGAAAAGTCAAGGTCAGTCAGTCAGATTATTTTGATATGCAACACCTTTACTAATACATAATTCTAGCATTTTTAAGAAAATTACGAACACATATTACCTCACCATCCACGTTATGCGGCCGCCAGTTTTCACCGAGCATATCACAGACTGAGCATATTCTGTCACTTTCATTTAAAAATTCTTTGATTTATTTTAACCAAGAAGGCTAGAGACTAAGGAGAGATAACTCCCTGGAAAGGGTTGGACTAAATCCGTATCCCACAGTGACGCATGCGCATTACGCTTCTTTGCCGCGATCCTCGCGAAGTGTCAAAATTGGTCAACACAACCTCGAAAAACAACAACTGTCGCACGTGACACCGTTCAAAACAAAACCATGTGACCATGAAATGACAAATAATCGCTGACAAAATGACAAATAATCGCTGCACATGCGCAATACAGCGTTTTGCCCGGCACAGAGTATACGACTTTCGGCCCTCGAAAGCTTACCCCCACTTCGGGAGTTATCTCTCCTTAGTTTCTAGCCTTCTTGATTTTAACGAACGCATGACTTTGAGTGATGCATTTGTCCATAGTCTATGTAAATGTTTTTAAAAGGAAAGAAACGGCCCAATGATTGAGTTATTTGAGCCTGTTGAGTATACGAAGCGACCCACATGCCCCCTTGAAGCACTTAGGACGTCTGTTTTCATGCAACTGTGGTTGCATTAAGCTCTTGAGTGGGTAAGAAGGGAGTTTATTAGGTTGCGAGGAGCGAAGCGACGAGCATTTTAGGTTAACATGAATATGCTGCAGGAGCCGAGATAGCGAAGCGAGCGTGCCGCCGCGGCAGCGGCCGGCGAGTGCCAGAGACGAACTGGCCTCATTTTCTTTCAATCGATTTTATTTTTTCCCACCCAAAATATATGCCAAAGGACGATTCTGACAGTGAAATTATTCATAATGCCCGGTAAAAGTGATAAATTCAAGCTTAAACTGCCCACGAGTAGTCGGTCATTATTCTTATGGTCCGGCCAAGGTAATCAATTTATCTAATTGACCAATGCACTTGGTGATTATTCATTAGGACCGGCCCGTATTAATACTGCCCAGTTAATCAAGTAGCTCTAGTAGTGTAAAGTCATTCTGTAGTGTATTTAGTATCAACATTGCTAGTTTTTTTCATAAAATATTGAGCCACCATTATGCTATCCACTTTTGGTAGACTGTCCGACTGGCCTTTCTGAAATCCTTCTTCCATGGCGTTTATCTTATAGTATTTTATGATTTTATACTATATTTCTAAAAAAGGATAGCTACTAAATGTTAAAAAAATATTAATTTACCTATTTCGGCAAAAGAATCACAACTCACACAGTGCGCGCAAGTAGTTTTACTCGAGTTTCAATAGGGCTGTGGGCGGCGCGGACGGTACAAACCACTGGACTTGTGAAATCTCGGAGATTTAAAAACTGGTCTCAACTTCTCGCAGCGGTAACCTACGTCGTCTATACTTTGATGTTATTCATAATAGGTTGGGGAAAAAGTTTCTTCGCATTTCTAAAGAAAATTAAAAACACTTTCTAAAATAGTTTATTTACATTTACCTAACTAAGTATGTAGGTGCCATTTTGTTCGATTACTTTTTGCCATCCTGTAGGTAGGGACATGATGACATGATCTCAATGCCACTAGGTAAAACACGTTCCTTTCCACGTGTAGAAATGTATTACTTTCATTGAATTTAATTACAAATTATCAAAATGAGTTTTGTGCAGTTGCTTTTTATAATTTTCAATATTTAAACTTGTGAAACAAAGAGAATGCACTAATATATTATGTTGCAAGAGTTGCAAGTTGCAAGCGGAAGTTATTTGTAAATATCGGTATTTTAGTATCAGTACCTTTACCGATTTAAAGTTTAAATTTAAATTTAAATTTAAAGTATCGGTATTTTGGTACTAAAATTTTGTATCGGTATTTATACCGATAATTCGATACAAAAGCATCAGTACTCATATCGATATTTTGGTATGGATATTCAGAAATATCGGTATTATGGTCCCTGGTTTGTTTATCCCATTGCTATAGGAATTTTCTGATCGAAATACCGTGACAAGTGGTTTTGGCAGTCCTGTCGTGATGTTGACCTAACACTGCCTAACAAAATCTGAAGAGACCGAAACAGGTGGAAATCTAAAAGCGCAAGGTCAGGACTATACGGCGGATGTATTAACACCTCCCAGCCAAACTCTCTTAATTTTTGCTGAGTGGCTGAAGATGTGTGAGAGCTAGCGTTATCATAATGAAAAACCACACCCTTTCTGTTGATTAATTCCGGCCGTTTTCTCTCAGCTTCTTGCTTTAATCTCATCAGTTGTTCACAGTCAAGTTCAGAATCGATGGTGCTGCCTGGTGGTAACAGCTCATAATGGATAATGCCCTTCCAATCCCACCACACACACAGCATCACCTTGTTGCTAGTTAACTCGGGTTTTGTCACAGTCTGTGAAGCCTGACTGGCCTCTGACCACGACCTTTTTCGCCCGTTCTTGTCGTACGTGATCCACTTTTCATCACCAGTTAACAGCTTCTTCAATAATGGTTTGGTTTCATTACGTCGTAATGAACGTAATGAAATGGAACATGGTTCATTAGGTTTCTTTCAGTGAGCTCGTGAGGTACCCAAACATCGAACTTTTTTGTGTACCCTGTTTTGTGGTCAATTCCTACTTCTTCAGCCACGTCGTAACTACTGATATGCTCGTAATTATCTTGCTCCTCTTTTTCAAAAATGGCATTCATTTTATCCGTAATAGGGCGACAAGAGCGACACGTGCATCTTTGGCATAAAAATTTCCAGATTGAAAACGCTTAAACCAAATTTGTGCTACTCTCACTGACACTGCACTAGGTCCATAAACATTGCAAATTTTTTTCGCGGCTTACGTTGCATTTAACCCCTTTTTTGTAGTAAAATTTTAAAATATATCGAATTTCTTCTTTAAATACACTCATCTTGACAGTAAAAAAACAATTAATGAAAAAATTAAAATTAGGAAAGTGTGTGATCACTTTCCTAATTTGAATTTGGAATTACCTTCTTTAAAATTGGAACTATTAATGATACCAAAACTAGCTAGATACAAATAGTATAGCCAAAGAGATTTTATTCCAAGTTCATACATACTACATGCGAAAAGACCAACCTAATATTTTAGACTAACATTTTAACCCTTTTGTCACCCTCAATAAACGTCCTTTCACGTGATTGGTTGATAATCTATCCATTAACCAATCAAATGACGCGATCTGTATCATACGTGAGATGTTTAGCTAGGTGATTCTAGTGCATGGTATAAATGGTGTTTCCAGATAGCAAATTTTAAATTCCCCAGATGAAAAATATTTTTCCACAAGGTTATTTTTAATAATACGTACAATAATTTATGCCCAGACTGATAGCCATTGGCTATAATCCCAACCCTTACAGATAGGGCTTCGTTTCAGAACTTGGCAAAATAAATTGTATTTGAAGTCTACTTCTCACATTCTCGTGAGATGCTACATATTGAACGGCGGGCTCTGTTTCAGCCGTAAGTGCAGTAAATCAGTAATTTTCTGCTGATTATGTATTTACCATGAATCGGGGAAAAAACACACGTGGGAACATTAAGTGAATTTGTGACGTCATGAGTTCCCAATGTTTAAAAATTAATAAAAATTAACTACCGGCTAGATCAACGAAATATTCGAATCAGTTTATTAAAATAGTAAAAGGTATATAAATGTTCATCATGTAGAATCTCACGAGAATGTGAGAAGTAGACTTCAGATACAATTTATTTTGAAAAGTTCTGAAACTAAACCCTATCTGAAAAGGTTGGGATTATAGCGAATGACTTTTTTAAGTCCTACCTATTAATTTATGTCTGATACTTAATATTTTATTTAATCGAATACGTTCTTCACTGAATACAAGATATTTTCCATGTTGTCGACACTTGGGATCGATCGATATTTTTTACAGCCCTACTGTAAAACCTCATTCATTCATTCATTTAACCACTTGTCATAATTTCAAGCTTTCTTTCTCTCTGTTCTGTTAATCTGTGTTTCTCTGCTGTGCTGGGGCATGAATTTGATGAATTGGATTTCGGTGTATATGCACAATTAGCAAAATCCTTAGATTGAGATGAAAAGCTACGCTACAAGTAGATCTCTGTAATTTCGTTGCTTGAATTTCACACAATGTCTTCAAATACTGTTCTTTAAGTTCTGTTTGTGTTTTCAAGAAATAGATAGAGCGTTTTTCAAAATGGCTAGTGAGGATGTGATTGAATTGGGTTCCTCTGACGATGAAGCAGAACCTGTAGCTAAGAAGGTATACATAAACGGACTCTTGTCGGATATAACTCCTAATAAATATCTTGTGTGCATTTTATTGATCTGTACTTACATTTGTGTTTTGTTTTAGATCAAACCTATGCCAAATGCAATGGTACACATACCTAGTAAGTTTCATGATGTGACGATAAAACCGGCAAAAATGGCTTTTAACCCTGTTAAATCGAAAGAGTTAGCTGGAAACAATGTCACTGTAACAAAAATACCTAAAGGTAATTTGCAGGCAAACCCATATGCAATCAAAAAGCCAAATGGTAAACAAATACTACCAAAACAGACGACAACTAATCAGCTGCTGAAGAAACCTGCTATGGTTCATATTGGTCCTAATGTGATCCTATGCAAATCAAAAATGGTTGACAAACCATACAAGATTCAAAGTAAACAGAATGTGGTTAGTAAAAATACAATTACTTTAGTTCCAAATAAGCCTAATCTAGTTCAGTGCAAGCCCAATGTAAACCCATTGAACATTATGAAAAAAATCCATTCCCAAGTTGCAATCAGTAAAATTACGTCAACTCCTAAAGTTTTAAAGAATCCAATTAAGATAAACAGCCCGCAAACTATCAATAAATTGCCATCAAGTATTACTGTAACACGAACAGCAGGCAGTCAAAAACGCAAGGCTTGCAACCAAATAAATCCAATGCAAAAAAAAAAAAAAGTAAATAACATCCCAAAATCTGCAGTGGGGGAGGTTTTAACAGTTGATTTGGACGATGATGATGTGTCATCCTCATCCACTGCAAGTCCGCAGTGGTATCTAAGGCCAGAAGAGCTGACTTCAGTTGTCAGTGAATTAGAAGAGGCTAATAATAAAGAACCAGAGCCTTGTAAATCAATTGATCACATGATAGAAATCACCATTGAAGACAGTCCGTTGAAACCAATCAAAGATAAAAGAGCTTGTGAAATTGGCACAGAACACACAGTTACAATTGATGACAGCCCAGTCAAAACTGTATTAGAAAAAAATACAGCTAGCGGAAGCGACGGTGAAGGTAAAACTGTCACTAAAGTCCCTCATAGTAAGAAAAAATTGGAATACCCTAAGAAACCTGTGTGTAATGATATTCTTGAAATTGAAATTTCTCCAGTGGCAGTGGACAGCCCCCAAGAGGAAACAGAAGAAAACACTGAAACCACTGCAAATGTTGACAATGTTAAACCAAGTATTGCCAAACCAGACGAAAAAGAAGCCAGTATTGTTAAAGCTGGCAAGGTGGACACAAGTAATGCCAAAGTTGGCAAATTGGAAACAAATAGTGCTAATTCTGACAAGGTCGAAACAAGTGGTGCTAAAGCTGATGAGGTGGAACAGAGTACTGCTAAAACTGATAAAGTTATTATGTTATATGATGATATTATTGAAATAGAAGAATCTCCTTTGAAGGTGCAAGGACAAGGAACTAGTACACCTAAGAAAGATCATCCTAAACCTAAGCTTGCTGTGCCAGAGTCTATAAAAGAACTACAGGATGAGCAGGATTTAAGTGAGTTCCATCCTGCTTATCAGAGCTTCATCAGGCTTTGTTTCCAATTAGAAAATTCTGATGACATGAAAAAGATTGTTGAGAAGAAAATTAAAACATATTACCGGCAGGTTCCCAGAGAATATACTGAATCTGAGGATTTTATAGATATGGTGTCAGGCAAAGTGTTATCAATGAAGGCTGCACCAGAGAAAATGTATTTGTTTATAAAAGATATTGTTGATGAATTAAACTTACAAAGGAAAATGGCAAAATCTCAAATTTTAAGCAGTATTCATGAAAAGAAATCTTCAGGTAATTATTACACAATAAATAAATTGTTATTCATTTACTTTTTATTTGTATTGATTTATGTAGTAACATTCACTTCCATTATACATGATATCACATAATATGGTAGAATAACAGATGTTAAGAGTAAATTATATAGTATTGTAAATTATGCACTATTTTCAGAGCCGGAAAAATATTTATATGGGACAGACAGTGAATTTGATTCCAAGCGACAAAGACAGATTCGTAAACTGGAAAAAACACTTAAGAAATTACATAGAGCCATACAGAAATTGGAGGAGCAGGAAGTGGACTTTGACGATGATGAGGACTCAGTTTATTTACTGACAGAAAGGTAATTTTTTAAATATCAATTTAGAAATAAGTATTTTTTAAATAATCGAATAAACATTCTGATACCAAATTCGTCTCTAAAATAGGGATAGATAGCAGTACTTTTTTATAATTGATCCGGTCAATTTCGACATCGAGGTTACAAATTCACACCCAGCTCAAATCAGTAGGATAACAATAAAAACTCTTCCAAAAATATTGAATCGTTTATCTCAGAAACAGTGGAAATAAAGTATTTAGACATTTGTTATAGATAATTATCTGTTCTACAATTTTGTCTTAACTAATTTTATGATAAAACTTACCGTTTTGCTGAGAATTTCGAAAAACTAGTTGTGTGTCTTTGACCCAGAATTTTTGGGTCAAAGGTCACAAAACGAGTTTTTTGAAATTTTTTCAGGTGTCTGATCGATAAGGACTTATGATTTCATTTATGATAGTGTTTTGAACAATCCTACCAAATATGAGCTGACTGCGAATTATTGCAACCTGACCTTATTTTTTGGTCTAATTTGACCGGGCTAAGCTGTATTTACCTTTTTTGAAACTGGTTTTACTTTGATGCACTAGATAAATAAAGTACTGCAAAATAATATTGCAGCCCATATCAAAACAGACTTTTGAATGACAACAAAATATGAATACTCGGTGTGTATAATCTCTGAGGGACTATCACTATATTTTGCTTGCACTTCTACTAAAATGACCAAGAAAGATAGTTTAAATGGAGAAATGTGTATTTAAATGAGATCATCAAAAATACAGGTTTATATTTGGAGCATAATGTACAGCAGAATATTCAAAACTGCCTGATTAATAATAATGATTGTTTACAATTGTTACCTTATTTGTACCAATGCAATCTTCTGGTCCTCCTCCAACCAGATAGTTCAGTAAATTTTTTACTCTTTTAAGTTATACCTATTGTGGCGCCACCTGTACCTGAACATCACGTAGTTACCAAAAACTCTCCTAATATCGTCATGGTATTTGTCGTTTATCGCAATTTCAAAACACTATGGTTATATCAGTTGAAAATTGTATAGTGGTGGTTACCTCTTAGCCTGTTTACCCCTACCATTTATTCCCTAATTCAAACAGTCACCCTGTGAATAAAATTCTATGTATTGTATTTTTTTACATTCAACATCCTAGTTTTAAGAGAATACTGCAGTCTATTGTTTAATGTGTCGGCCTATTTGATTCTGGAATAAATAAGTAAAAATTACAGATCAGAGAGTCAGATATTTAGTTAGGAGATCTTTCTTCCGAGGTGTAAAGGGTGGCGCAGAACAACCAACAAAGCTTTTATTATACTTCAAATGAAGTTCTAAAGTAAAGTGAATTGGTTTTTTTAAAAAAATATTCTGGGTAGTTGTCATCCGGCATGTTTCATTAATAGATTGGTTTTGGTCTTGTCGTTTTTAAAACAATAGAGTCAACATTCAAGTGGTACTTTCAGCTTAGTTGGTTGTTTCAAGCTCTCTTTAGATAGGTTGGCAGTCACCCATTGCTATATTTAGTAATGTTGTTTTTTTGTATGCAGTGACGAGGGCAGTTCTTCCAATAAGGATAGTGATAGACCACTAGAGAAAGATCCTAACGCTCTCTTGCAAAGGTGTGTTGGTGAGATTTCAACCACTTATTTACCATTAATTAATATTTTGTTTGGAATGAGTTTATTTTTCTTTTAAATTTTTCTCCTTCGAAATTTATTTTCGGTCAAGATTTGGTATTATTAGATCGAGATTAGGTATCTGATTAAACACCCACCTATTACCTACACATATAATTTTATTTACATTTGTTGGTTCGCATCTAAGCATGTACGAATATAACGTGTTTTATTGAATGTATTACTTTTCGGCTGTATTAATTTTAATTGAATTTAGAATTTGAGAAAAAGCTATGTGTATTTCTTTATTTATCTAGTGCAGTGTATATGTGTATAGAGAGAGAGAAGCTTACTTGTGAGTTGCATAATCTGTTCTTCTCTTCTGCATTTACAAGCTCGTCCTTTCCGTGGTCCCGAAAATTCGGATAAAACATTTCGGTCCTGAAAAACACGCCACAGGATTGAATTCTCTACTTCAGCAGATTCCATATTTTACCTGTCATCTAAACATTTATGTTTAAAGCTTGTTCTTTTAAATATTCATTCTCAAAATGGTCTCTTGCTGTATTTCGGGTCTGAGCAAATCCCACAAATTGTATTTACTTTGTGACATTATTACCAAAATTTTTGTAATGCAAGATTGTAGAGTGCCCTTCGGATGGCCTTAAATTATTGCTTCCAATTTCATTTGGCCAAACCTTATTGGCCTAAACTTGTTACGCCGAACTATTGATTCGCCGAATCAATGTTTTCGCACTATAATAGATTGGCCTAAATAATAAAAGCCTTAATTTCATAACTTCTTATATTCAATGTCCTGAAATCTATTTGCATACGTTACTTTTGGCATAACAAATGACTAATTTTCTACCCTACTTTATCAAGCTTAGTATCAGTTTAAGTAATTTCATTTGATTATCTACACTTAAATTTATTTTACTTCATTTATTTAAAAATTTTATGAGGTACCTAAAATGTCGGCTATGTATAAAAATAGTATGTTAAACCGAACTTGCCGTGCTCCTTCGCCGTGATACTAGTTACACTAGAGTGTAATTCAGGAGCCGGAGGCGCGGAGGGAGTGCAGCTCTCGCCCGCTGTAGTTATTGCATGCAAACAAGCTGGCACGCTCGCTTGCGCAGCTTCGGCTTGCTGGCGACCAGCCTCAGCCGCTTCAGCTCGTCCGGGTGCCTGCGATTTACTACGCAAGGGCGAAAGGGCTGCACTTTGCGCAGCGCCGGAGAAGAGGCAAACGAAATGCATGCTTACATGTGTGCCTGCTTGTTTGCATGCATGCTTGCACGCACGCATGATTGCTTGCTTGCTTGCTTTCATGCATGCATGCATGCTCATTTGTATGCTCGCCTGTACAACTGTTTGAATTATAATTTAGCGCTTGTAAATAGTAGGGATTATCCATCGTTCGGCCTAATGACGAATTTGGGAAGTGATAATACGGTGATAAAACTTTAGGCGAAATAAAATAGGCCAAACTTGTTTAGGACTTAATGTGATGATTGTGCGAAAAAAATTCAGGCCGATAGTTTATGACAATTAGGGATACAAAAAATGTATCATAGACCCGGGATTGTAGGCTATTATTCCTTTATGTGTGCTGAATTGAGAAAATGAAAGAACAGACAAAAGTTATATTTATTTCTGTAGGCAAACTAAACATTATATTGATGGCCTCGTTGGCTTGGTAGGTTGTGCGTGATCCAACTGATCAAACCCATGAACCAATACCAGGTTAAACATTATTATAAAATTTTGTGTTTGTTCTATTTCAGGGTATTGCTATTTATTTATTTATGATAGTATGCTAGTAATATCAGTGTCTGACAGTCATAGTAGTGGTAGTGCTGATTATTAAGGGGTCTGATAGGAATGATGGAAGTGACTTCATGTTTGTATTTGTTTATTATTATTGTATTATTTTTTATGTTTCGTTTCTTTTTTTTTATATTAACTTAATTATATTGTAAATGTGGACTACATTGTCTGAATAAATGAATTTTATTTTATAGCCAGGTTTATTTTTATTTATTTACTAATCTGCTAGTTTATTTCTTCCAAGAAATCAAAGAACTTTGCGTTCTAGGGAATTGTTTTTCTACATCCGTATTTTTGATATTTTAGATATAAAGAAAGAATGGTGCGGGTTCACGCAAAGTTCTGTCAGCTCACCAACACCAAGATGCCATCCGAACCCCGCGTGCAACTGGACGCGCGGCCGGGGCATGCCTCCGGACCGGCTAAGAGGCTAGAGAAATGGATCAATAAGAAAGTCCCTATGGGCACCCCTTTACCATTCCCGGATTTCCACGACGTTCTTCGCTGTGTGAGAGATGCCAATGAAGAGGATAAGTTGGGATGGAATGAGGCTGATATCATGGAAGAAGGTAAATTTAACTGTTTTTGCCCTAGTGTAGGCAGTCTTTCATTAAGTCTGACAAGAACCAGCCATATGGCTTTTTGTACTCGTATTGTATGACTAATTTAGTAAGTATGGTTAAGAAATAATATTTACTTCAACTTTTTCTAAAGATCGTTCAATAATATAAGTAGGCCTGTGTCACTTCAAAGTTTAGGTACGTTCGGCCGCGTGGCCCCTCTCTGGGGTATATGACAGTGGTTGCCGCTCGGCTCGCACACTCGCCGCCGAGCGCATTTCAAGTGTAACTTGTAATTATAAGTAATTAAAAGAATAATAATGACTACTATACTACTTCGCCGTATGATGATATCCCTGACAGTTTATAATGGTCAATTATAGTGATGTAACGAATGAAATTTAATCGAGTTGGCAATAGAAATAGAATCGGATTTACCGATTTTTAATTTTTAAATAAATTCTTAATAAACGGGTTATGGATAATAAGTTATAGAATAAAACGCGGTATCTCGAAAATAATAGTTAAAAAAAATAGCACACAAGGTAAACGCACTCGTACTGAGTGCCGAGTACGAGTTGCAGTGAGAGAAGTGAATGACTTCACCATCGCGTTTTGCGAGCACGTAAATGTCAAATAGTATGGAATCGAGTCAGCGCCATCTAGCGGCGAATTCGGGCAACATTCAGGCCGCTAGATGGCGCTCACTCGATGCCATACAAATTCGCGTTTTGTTTCTCGCAAACGCGATGGTGAAGTTATTCACTCCTCTCATTGCAACTCGCACTCGGCATTCATATGCGAATGACGTGATTACAAAATGGTCGCTCCTGTTCATCGTTTTTTTTTCGATTTAGTTAGATTAGTAGTGTCAATACACTATTGAATGGTGTTCCTTTTTACGCATCAGGCGCTTTTAAGATATATTAATTTAATTTACTTCATTTATTAACAGTTGATAATAATAACAATAATTTACTTGATAAGATTCGAAAGGACAATAGTTTTTCAATAGTTTATAACATTTTTATAAGCAAGTCTCTTTTTATTTAGGTTGAAATAGTATGCGTGACAAGTAACAATGAGAACTGTCAGGCATATTATCATAAATTTAGTATGCTAATACTAAACGATGTTATATTCATTACAGTAATACTTTTTTAACGTTAATAATTTAATCAGCGAGTTGCGACCCTGCGCTCTGACAGCTAAATCGGTTTCGTTCAGCGGCGCACAGTGGAATATGAACGCTTGTGCTACGCGATAAGTTTCGGTTCCGCGTGCAAGCTACCTAAACATGGCCTTGATCGATAGCACGGACAAATTAAAAAGTACTAGTGTGACAAACTTGTAAGATTAGAGGAGACTTTTTTACTTGTCCGCGTTTCTTGAGAGAACCTTCTGTACGGAGTACTATTACGTGTGATATAAGTTCGTAAAAAACACTGAAATGTAATGATAATTCAGTAAAGACTACATTTGATTATTTACAGCGCGAGATCTGTTCACGAGGTGTGGTAAAAAGTTGCAAAGGCGGAGGCAAGAAAATGAGTGGAGAATAGCTGCGTCCAGAATATCTGTAGAAGTGGACCCTGCCGAAAAAAATCAAGAGCTAATGAAGGAGTTGGACGAAAACAAAAAGATTGCAGCCAAAAAAGAGGCAGAAGTTTTCAATAAGTAAGCTAACTCAAACCACTGTTGTGATTAACCCAACATTAAATATAACCAATTCTTTTATAAATAAATCACTCTCGTTTTTATTTTTTAGGTATGCTGATAGACAAAAGCAACTTAAGTTAGAAGGAGAGGAAATAGGCGACAAGGAAGCTGAAGAATCACCTCCGGATGACGACGAAGATGAGCCTGAGGCTAATAATGAAATATCGTTAAATAATAAAGAAAAGCGAAAAGAAAGACTCAGGAGACTGCTTCAGGAGAAGTCCAAAAAGGGTGTGACTGACAACGAAATAAACAGTGATGTTAAGAGTCAAGAGGGCGATGAAAAAGATAGCAAAAAAAGTGATGAAGTAGACAGTCAAAATGATATCCAAGAGGATAAAAAAGGAAATGCTGTTGATGCGGTTAACAGTCAAATTGATGTCAAAGACGATAAAAGAGGTTATGCTGTTGATGCAGTTGACAGTCAAAATGATTTCGAAGAGGAAAATAAAGAAAATGCTATTGATAAAACTGTAGATGAAGTGAAGGAAATTCCACCAGATTCTGAGATACAAAATGCATCTGTACAAGAATCCGGTGAGACTGTCGAATTAGAAACCATTGTATTAGATTCGAATGAAAATGCTAATCCAACTAGATCTTTGAAAGATCAAGATACACTTGATAAAGAAGTAAGTAATGAGTCAGTTAAAAATATTGAAGTTAATATTGCTGATAGAATTCACTCAATTAGCGATGACAGCAGTAATAAACTCGAATCCGACGTAGACGAGCTTCACCTTCTCCAGAAACTTCACTCTGAAAATGAAATTAACACATCCACCCTGGAATCCTCCGATTCCGAATCTCCTATAGCAAATTCAGACACATTAAGCTCAGGGGGCGATCTTAGAAAACCAATTGGAAGTGATGATGTTATAAGTATCGAAAACTCTTCCTACTCAGAATCTGAATTGAATAAAGATGTATCAGATTTTAAAGAGTCAGACGCAAAGAATGATAAAATTGTAGAAGAAATAGTAGATGTTAATACTGAGTTGGAGTGTTCTTCCATAGGAATAGAGAAAAAACAAATAAGAACTAATAATGATGAATATAATGAATCAATAGAAGACATTCTACTTGCGTCAACAGACGATGAAGTAGAAATAGACAAAAGTCTTAAACCTGAAAACGAGGAGGATTGCGTCAACTTGAAGGATGACAGTATATCTATTGGTGATACCGTTGTTGAAGGTGTTGACAAGACAAAAACTTCTGCTTCAGGCAGCAGCTCACCTAAAGAACAAGATGATGCATGCTCAGTAGAAAGCGTTTCTAGCATCTGTCTAAAGAATGATTCACCCATGGAATTGAATATTGATACTGGGGGCAAAGATTCTCCAAATACAAACACAAATAAGGATATTACTCCCATAAGTGATGCAGTTAATAAAACTCTAGGTAACAGTGAAGAATCACAAGATGATGCAAGTGCGATGGATAGTGTTACTTGCGTATCTGCGAAGGATGATACTACCGACGAATCAAGCAAGGATACGGATAGCAAAGATGCTAAGATAACTCATTCTGCTGAGCAAAACATTTGTCTAGATGATACAGTCGGCGTAAGCACTGACAGTTTACAAGGGGATTCCAAAGACAGCAAAAAACAAGAGGATGCAAGTTCAACAGACAGCGTTTCGGTAAAAACTGATTTAACGGTCAAATCAAACGTGGAAATGGATAGCAAGGGTGACGAAATTGAAAATTTAGCTGTACGAGGCAGTGAGAAAGAAATTGGAAGTACAGATACGGTAACACCTGACCAAACTGAAGATGTGAAATCAATAGAATTAGAAAATACTCTGAGTGAAAATTCATCACAAAAAGAAGGAATTTCTTCCGTTGAAGATAGTAGCAATACTTTGGAACATAATGAAAAAAAAGATGAGTCACCAAAAGTCGTTGATGAAGCTGTCAGATCTCCAAAGTCTGATTCTGCAATAGAACAGATGATTGAACAACCTAACGACAGTACTAGTGATAAGATATTATAGAATATGTTTAAGTTATTTTAAGTATTTTGAATATAATGGAGAAAGCTGATTGTATAACATATGTCACATAAAATTAGTACTATCACAAAATCAAAGTCTTCTTAATTTAACTTGTTTGCGAAACATCATAATAAGACGAAAAAAGATTATCCCATACAATCTTATCATTCGGTCATATTAATAGTTTACATCGCTATCTATGTATGTGGTAGAAAAGAGAGCTATTGGCAATGTTTTTTTTTATTGGGTTCTCGAGTGGCACTACTCGCCGGCCGAGTCAAAGTTCATTAGTGGACACTACCCAGTTCGTTCTTTTTGTAACATTTAACTATAACTTCCTTTATCCAGAACATTGTAGGTACTTTTTACTGTTTTTAAAACTAATTTAAAAACAGAGAGTTTTGCATATAATGGTATGAATAAGGCTGTTCGAAATATTATTCTTTTGAGTCAAAATTGCATTGTGATCGAAGTAATTATGTGTGCTAGTGTAAATATAAACCAAAGGAAAGTCTGAGTAATCTTGGTGAGAAGTTGTATTTTATAAAACTAGCATTTATTTTCAGTTTTTAATCGTTTGTGGTAAAGATATGTGACTTGATCTATTTTTTTTATTTGTTTGTAATGTGTAGTTATGAAATACAGTAGCTTGTAAAAATACAGTACGATTCGTGAATATCATAACAGTTTATCACAACTTTATAGGATGATAATGTAATAAAGTCTTGGAAACATTTATACTGCGTTTTAATTTGTTATACCGATGTTATTAGTGGTGGTTAAAATTCCCTTGGGTGCAAAAAAATTGGGCCGTTTAAGGGTTTCGTTATTATTATAAAATAATACCAATAATGTAATAATAATAGGTACAAAGTATAAACGGAGGTGTTTGCACCCAAGAAGTTAGTTTACGTTTGGAGATAAACCATTTCATTATTTTAGTGACCAGAAATAATTTTGACTTCCATACTGTGTGGTCAAGTCTTAATGACTGCCTCCTAGGTTGGGTCAGTAGTGACCCTGCCTGCTACACATCGATTGTGGGTTTGGTTCTTCCCAGAGCAAACCTTTAAGTAACGAAATATCTAAGCATGAGCAAACTGCTACTGTAGTGAATTACATAGTTAGCTGTCTTGCTCATATTTACAAGTTTATGGCTGGGCCAATGTGTATGGTCGTGTCGTGTTGTTCATAATGAATGTATAGGTATAAATGTTAGTCTACGCTGGTGATTGAACCTGCTACCTTGTAGTGATTATAGTGATTCAGTGAGAAAGAATACTGTTAAGCAGTGCTTCATTCAGTTTGTAATAGTTATCAATTATTAGCTTCGTAACCAGGTTCACTGCAGTCTATCTGTACACTGGCGCCCAACGTGGTGTCAACGGAATTAAAGTTTTTTGTTTAATAATTATAATATGCTTTAAGTAAGAGCATCTGAAGTCCTGAGGGCCTGAGTTCTAATCCCAGGTAAAACAGCCTGGGTTTGTGATCACCAACCCAAATTTAGCAAACGTGATGATTAAGCCAAAGCCCATTTTGTAAAGATGATTTGGCCTTTGTCCAGAACCGGACTAGTTTATAGGCTATTATTATTAACACTACATTATATTCTTATGAGTTACTAATCAAAACAACAATAAGTCGTCACAACGTATATTTACAATATTTACAAAGGTCCATTAAGTACACAACGCGCTATCCTTAACCGCTCCATTATCTTAACTTCCAGTGCTAAGTGAGTCTTGTTAAGTCTTGAAACATATTTATCTTTATCTTAATAGGCATTTCAATATAATCGAAGACGACAAGCTGTGCACACGAAGCTTAGGTGAATATGCGGCAGATCAGGTGAAGCAGACAGGCCCGGCAGTAAAGGTGAACTGGTGGGCCGCGTCCGCGAGTCCAAGTGGCTGGAAGTCGCTGATAGGCAGTCGCTCCGTGCGCGACGTACGGACTTCCAGTATTATTTCGCCTGTGCCTTCCTGCGTTTTATGAGAAAAAAATAGTAAGTACAATCCGTTACAACGTGATTTGAGGGGTCAGTTCGCGTGACAGGTGACAGAGATGCGAAACATCTCGTACCTAAAAGACAAGTGCCGTGGTCTCCAATAGACCAACCAATCTAATCGGTCATGGGATCGAACCCATGGCCTTCGGTGCTATAAGCACAGAATAAAATAAAAACTATGAGTTAGGACCTCTACCTAGGTGCGCTTTGCCTGCAATAGTACATTGTTACCCTAGTAGTGAAAGTAACTTATTTAGTCCCGAGAAGGGGTTTGGCGCCCGGAACGAAGTGAGGGCGCCAATAGTTCGAGGGACTAAATAAGTCTTTAACCCGAGGTAAACACTGTGCTTTTCATTACAAATACAAGGAAAGTAAAAATAAAAACATGAATTAGCTAAAGAAAAAGTGAGTAAATTTTATTTTCCACTACCTACAACCGCTTTAGCCTCTTCTCTTATAAAATCAGGCGTTAAATTCATATCAGAATCAGATGAACTCATTTTATAGGTACAAATCTCTGCTATTCGTATAAAAAAAAGTCTTCAAATCGAAAAAATAAATGAAGATCGAATTGCCGCTTTCCCACCTATTTTGTTTGTTTTTTTTTCTGTGGCCGGCCAGCTATTCAGCCATTATTTTTTATTTTCATCATTGCAAAAATGGTAAATATTTTGCCCAAATCTAAGTTATTTTAAAGAAATTGTTGAAACTAAATTATAATAAAGTTATTTAAAAAATGTATATTCTTTAATCAATACTTAACTTTAAGTTATTTCAATTTTACATCGTGGCTGTATAGAAAGCTGGAACATGGTTCAATAGATATGTGAAAAAGAACTAGTTTTTTTTTTAATAATTTGACAGCTGTCAGTTGAAAGTAATTCTCCATAGGGATGAAAAGTATTACTTTCATCCCGCTCCTCAGGCAACTTCAGACCTACTTTCAGAGTATGAGTACCTACTGAAAAATATGTTGAACAACATCATTCATATCAATTTTACTAAGGGCCGATTTTTCAATCCTCAGATAATGATATTTATCTGTAGAATAAAGTTTATTCGAAGGTTAACAATATTTTTAATTTTTGAATGGTCAGATAGGTGTTATTTGTTGAATAAAGCCGCTAACTGAGGAATAAAGTTATCTGCTTCTTGAAGGGCTGGATAAGATTTATCTATGCATTTTCTTTGCGATTTAAGGTAATGTGGTGTTTCATTTGAGATTGAGATTATTTTCATTTTGATAAGGAGTTTAAGAGTGTTATTATAATCGCAAACTTTTCACCATAACAAAAAAGCAGAGGTTATTTTTCTTACACGTCAGTGCCAATTTGTCGAACGTCAACTTTTGTCTTGTTCCATTCTAACATTGCAATGATTGTATAAGTGCATCTCGCTTGAGGATAATCAGTGGTAACTTAGCGATTTATGTACATAGACCAACGATAGATAGCTATTATTTGGATAAAAGACGATCGAAAAACTGAAAATATCTATTCGCTTGATAAACAGCCAGTTAATTTTATACTTCAGTTAGCTATAATAAGAACAACATAATAATAAAGTGAAATTTATTTCCTCTTCACAAAAGCCACATACAAACTTATCAACTAAACCTAAAGATAAGAACATGAGCCACCTTTGTGAGAGACTGGTGTCCATACTAGGGTAATCCCTGTGTGACGGATCGCCAGGCTCCCACCCTCTCAATTTCGGTTACATTATTATTAATATCACTAGTTTAATTTAAATAGAAAAACAAAACATGAAAAATGAAGAAGAATATAACTACCTAATAAAGAGGCTAATAAAGCTATCTAGGGAACAAACTAAGAATTATAAAATGTAATAACATCTCTGGTCTACATAGAAGATTTGAATACATACCTTGCAGTCGTCTTTTATCACTTGCGGTTCTTTGAACTCTATCGAATTATATCCGATCAGTTTGATGTTGCTTGTTCTTGTAATATCGGCCGGGATATCAGATCTGTATAATAAACATAAAATCTATAGTTTTATTAAAAGAACATGGCACAGTAGGTAGGTAGAGCTTGTCTAATCTGAAACGACGCGCCCTCCACCGCGTTCACGCGCACATAAAGTAGATAATGTAAATGCCTATATTATGTCCCACGGCTGGGCAAAGGCCTCCATCATTGAAATCGAGTCATTGCTACAATGGATGGGTATTGGCTTCATATATTTTTTTATTATGGACGCAATAAAAACATTGTGGGGAGCGTCATTTCTGGTTAGACAAGCTACCTATTTTTGGTGAGATATCAACAAACATATAGCAGCTAGTAAAATATTACTTCCTTAAGTAAAGTAACCAAGCTTTTTTGAATAACATTTTGCGCGGTCAAAGTCTCGAGTGGAGGCTGTAGTTTGGGGAGTCTGTGGTTTAAAGGCTGTCATAGAAAAAAATCTATCCATCGTCTATGAAACAATTTCCGCCCGCGGCTTTGCCTGCGTGAACTTTAACGTTACATATAATGGCCAAAATAGTAGCATATGTATTATTCTGATGTGTAAGCTCTGTTATTGCAAAGTTTCATCTAAATCTGTTCAGTAGTTTTTGCGTGAAAGAGTAACAAACATACACACTTACAAACACCCTCACAAACTTTCGCATTTATAATATTATAGTAGGAAGTAAGATAATAAGATTTCACAGGCTAAATGTTTTGACGTTTTTGTATTCAACACCTGCATGAGAGTTTGAGGGTGTACCTTTGAACAGTCTTGGTGTTGACGCAGGTGTAGGTGAAGTTCTGCCTGGCTCCGTTTGATAATAGTCGCAGAAACCGTAGCTGAATTGTGCCATCGTACGTTATCTAGGAAAACATATAGTTTTATTTTATATTTTAGGGTTCTTTATTAATAATTTGGTAGGAGAAAGCCTAAACCTAAATATTAATACGGGTATACTGACGGATTGCTGTCATGGGTAAATTTATACGTTACCACAAGTTTCCCACAGTGACTAAAACGAGACAATATTAGAACAATGAGAATAAATGATATTGCACGTGTTCAGGCTGTTATAGCAGTAAGGTACTTTAGAACAAAAATACTCTAACACAGGTCGTCAAAAAGGCTTCTTAGGTAACAATTCTAGGTAAAAAGCAGATTTTTAGCCAGCGGTGGCCCTGGCCCTTAATCAGGGTACAGTAAAATTGACTTTCACCTTCTTTTGATTTTCCAATTTAGTGGTGTTTTTCCTGACAGAATTTTCTACGTCCGCAACACTTTAGGACGCCGCGGTGTGCGGCAGTGCGGCTCTCCAAGGTCGCCTTTTTCAAGAAAATCTATTTGCTGTGTCGCTTTTTGGCACTCCTTGCCATCTGGCCCCTACGTCGACCGCAACTCTCGATCAACCCCATGGCGGTCCCTGCTTCCAGCCCAAGATAGTTTTTTTATATCCTATCGCTTACCCGATAGCCGTTGGGCAGCTGTGAGAACTTGTGCGTGTCTTGAGCCGTGTATAGCGCCTGCTCTGCCTCATCAGGGGACAAGCAGGTCTGGTGTCCCTTGCAGTAGACTCGGATTGGTTGGCTCGCGCCGCCGCCGCGCGCGTCTATCCAGTAGAAGCCTGAAGGACAGCGATATAATTACCTAGTTATTTATATTTAAAAACTAACTTCAAAAAAAACTATTCCAAAACAAAGCACTAAAAAGTAAAGAAATAATTGCGTATTCTTTTAAAACTTATACGATAATATAATGTAGGTACAATTATTGTTATTGTTGGAGTCGGTGTCAGCCAAGGAAACACTACAATACAATATACCTATTTCTTCCATATCACGTTTACGTATGTATGTAGGTATTTACAAATCTACATTGGCTGACAGTGCTGACACCGACTCCAACAATAACAATAATTGTACCTACATTATATTATCGTATAAGTTTTAAAAGAATACGCAATTATTT
Organism: Udea olivalis; assembly: GCA_947369235.1. Classification (NCBI taxonomy): domain Eukaryota; kingdom Metazoa; phylum Arthropoda; class Insecta; order Lepidoptera; family Crambidae; genus Udea; species Udea olivalis. The sequence continues at coordinate 8,162,482 of OX376342.1, forward strand.
CTTTACTTTTTAGTGCTTTGTTTTGGAATAGTTTTTTTTGAAGTTGTTTTTTTTTTTGTTAAAATTTTTGTTTATTTCTTGATTTTCAGTGAATAGTTCTTATTTATTTTATTCATCGAAGAAGTATCGTCCAATTGCTCCTAAGAATTGAAGAGTTCCGTTACTTTGTCATGGATCCCATAATGAGAACCTAACACTCATCAAACTACCCTTGAAGTATATCCTTTCCAATAAAAAAAGAAGCATCGAAATCGGTTGGCGTGATAATGAGTTACTCGTATTCGTCTATTTGTCGCGCATATGGTTTATCTAGATTTAAGACTTATATGGATCCCCCATGGATGCCACTGTCAGAACTGGACCGAGTTAAAATGGGACCACACGGGCAGCATCAGCTTTCAAATAAATAAAGAATTATTAAAATCGGTTGGCGTAATATTGAGTTATTCGTCCATTTGTCGCGCATTTTGTCTATCTAGATTTAAGACCTATATGGTTTTCTCATGGATGCCACTGTCAGAACTTGACCAAATTAAAATGGGACCACACGGGCACCATCAGCTTTCAAATAAATAAAGAATTATCAAAATCGTCTGGCGTATTAATGAGTTACCCGTCCATATGTCGTCCATTTGTCGCGCATTTGGTCTATCTAGATTTAAGACTTATAACATGGTTTTCTCATGGATGCCACTGTCAGAACTAGACCAAATTGAAATGGGACCATTCAGGAAGCACCTGGTTTCGAATAAAAAAAGAATGATCAAAATCGGTTCACCCAGTCGAAAGTTATGAGGTAACAAACATAAAAAAAAAACATACAGTCGAATTGAGAACCTCCTCCTTTTTTTGAAATCGGTTGAAAAGATACAACTTTAGTTTTGATTTTAAGGACAGGTATATATGTATGTATACGGTCTACTTTTTAAAACTATCTACGTCAGAATACGTCACACAAAGTTAAGCATATTTGTCATTTTTATTTTCACAGATTCAGATTACAGAACAATGCTTGTTACTAAAGGGTGATCCAATTCAAACTACCGAAATTTAATTTAATAAAACATACAGCGAGCCACTGTTTTAAAGTTTTTAACCGACTTTAAAAAAGGAGGTTCTCAATTCGGCTGTGATTTTTTTTTATGTTTGTTGCCTCATAACTTTCGACTGGGTGAACCGATTTTGGTAATTCTTTTTTTTATTTAAAAGCTGGTGCTTCCTGTGTGGTCATATTTTAATTTAGTCCAGTTCTGACCGTTACATCAATGGGAAAACCATAGTCTTAAACCTATATAAACTATATGCGCGACAAATGGACGAATAACTCAATATCACGCCAACCGATTTTGATGCTTGTTTTTTTATTGGAAAGGATATACTTCAAGGGTAGTTTGATGAGAGTTTGGTTAAGTTCTGATTATGGGATCCATGACAAAGCGGAACTCTTCAATTCTTAGGAGCAAATTAACGAGACTTTTTCGATGTATAAAATAAACAAGAACTATTCACTGAAACACAATTTTACCAAAAAAAAATCTCAAACTTAAACGATAATATAATGTAGGTACAATTATTGTTATTGTTGAAGTCGGTGTCAGCCAATATAGGTTTGTAACTACCTACATACATACTTAAACGTGAGATGTAAAAAATTAGTATATTGCTAGGTATCTATATTGATGAGTTTCCTTGGGTGACACCGACTCCAACAATAACAATAATTGTACCTACATTATATTATCGTAAGTTTGAGAATAATACACAATTATTTTTCACTTTTTAGTGTTATGTTTTGGATTAGTCTTTTTTTGAAGTTGTTTTTTTTTATTTACTGATGTAGATAACATTTAGTGTATGAATTCTTATGAAAAATTACCACCGTTAAATTTACGCCTCTGAACATTCTGCAGGAGGTAGGTAATTCGTTTCGAGGGAATTTTATTTTCGAAGCCATTTTTGCAAGTTTCGGTAGTTACCTCGGCTATAACTCAGTAGATGTTAAATTAAGGGTGTTCGACGCTGGTTTGTTCATTTTAGACCCAACTCTTAAAAAATCTTTACAGAATAAAGTCCTAACGGCGTTAACTGGTCTCGTTAATCGATTTCCTATTGTCTTTTCTATTCGGCAGTGAATTGGTTAAACACAGGATCTTAGCGGGCAGTTGACATAATCCCGACGTGAATTAATGCGTCCTCAAGTCTTTATTTTCAAAACTTTCAACGTTTCAGTTGATGTGATTCACTTATTGAAACAATTTTTTTCACAGCAATATCCTTCAATTTTCTTTTAAAAAATGAAAGTTATATGAAGCTTCAATTGGATCATTGGTGTGGTGGATTGGTTTGTTCGTCATGTTGGCATAAAAGAGAATGTCAATAGACAAGTATTTGTTTCAATTACACCTTGCGTTGTAGAAAGTTTTTTGGGTGCTAGATTGTTATTAGAATCAACAAAGTTATAAAATTATTTACGAGTATAATATGAAGGTTATGATGTAGTCAATCCTTAAAGTTATTTTAAGCCAATGTCATCATCCCGTGCGTGTTTGTTACAGCTTCAGTTATTGAGTTAGGTCAATTTAGTTGGGTTAGAGTCTTTAACTCAATTAGTCAACTTTGTTAATGAATGTTTGCCAATTATTGGTATCGGAAGGGTCTGTTTTTTCCGTTGGATTGGGAACAATGTTAGCGAGTTTTAAAGTTCGACGTCGTTGGACCAGTACATCGGATGATTATTTATACAGCAAAGAAAATGATTTGACATACTGAATAGGTGATCTAGAAACGATTTATGCTAAATTTTGAATTTTAGGATTTTCATACAAAAAATGCTAGCGACACCGTCTGATTTTGTATGAGAACCCCAAAATAAAAGTTGTTATTAAAAATCGCTTTCGCTTATACATAATTTTACTACACCTACTTACATATTTTATGAAAATCATCCTATCTAAATGACCTTAAGAATCTAAGGCCCATGCACTAGGAATAGCATATTTTGTTATTGGGTAATCGCGCGTTACTAGAAGAGACCACCAGAGGAAGAAAATGATAAATAAATAAATAAATAAGTATAGGCCGAACACTAACTGGCCTTTATTTGCCAATAAGTAAGTAGCAGTGGTGTTTACCATCAGTTAGATTGGCGTGTGAAGTGCGCAGGTCACGGCAAGAGAGGGCAGGGCTGGCGCGCGAGCCTCGCGGCCGGCGCGCCGCCTCCAGCGACGCCCGCGCCGCAATCACGCCTGCCATTACTTCGGTGGCCCAGTCTGGTTCATCTGCAAGCACAATATTAGGATAGGTGACTGTGGACTTATGATAGCATGGGGCATACATCCAGGTACAGATTCCTTCACCTAAAAAGAACGCTTAGCGACAGTGCATTGCAGGAAAGACCCCCTTCAAACTACCTCCAAACGAATTAAGGGTCAAATTGGTGGTAATTACCACCAATTTGACCCTCAATTCACTTACTGCGCAGGTCCTTGTTCTTTGAGGTGACGTTTACCAGTGATTGCAATAAAATTATAGTCTTCAACTCAAAGCTAACTTAGCACTTTAAGCACAAATCCCTTAAGTACAGTTAGTAACAGAAGTTTCTTAACACTTTAATAGCTACCTTCTTACATTTACTTTTTCTAAGTGGTCATAGCAATTAAAAAGGTGAATTGACAGATAACAATCAGAAGGGGAACATCTTTGACAAAGTACTAGTGCTCAGCAAAAGTCTCACCTTCTTCCATGTTGTCATCGGTTGTTGGTTCTGCTGATTCCATGTTCACACTTCGTCTTCGTCGCCTGTAGTTACCAAACAGTTCAGCTGGTATCTGTGGTGCTGGCGCAGGCGGACCTGGCGGGCCGGGTAACCCGGGTGGTCCTGGTTGACCAGGCCTGCCTTCCGGACCCGGATTTCCTTTGGGTCCCAGCATGCCTTCTGGCCCAGAGATACCAACAGGTCCTGTATCACCTTTGAGTCCGGCAGGCCCAATTGGTCCCTGTAAAACGGTAATGTACGCAAATAATACAGCGTGTAATATTAATATCCTTAACTTTGTTTTGAGGTGAGATAATGTTTACCATATCTCCTTTGGGCCCAACTGGGCCAGATGGTCCTGGTGGTCCTTGTTTGCCTGTTTCTCCCTGATCACCCTTGAGCCCCATTGCACCTGTGTCCCCGATGTGACCTTTCGGACCTCTATTGCCTTTGTCACCTCTCGATCCAGGGGCACCCTGAGGCCCGGTTTTTCCTGCTGGTCCTGATGGACCAACCAATCCCGGAGTGCCAGTATCACCCTGAAATTTTACTTATGTCAGAGCTATGAAGTTTGTAACAGTAACGTGTTTGATAAATTGAACATCCAATGAAGTAGGTATATGAATATTGTTGGCATTAGTTGCAAATTTACTTATTTTACTACTGAAAGGGATGAAAAGGCTCCCAATAATAATAATGGTTTTGCCGAATAGCAATATCATTATTATTATTGGGAGCAATGGAATAGCAATTTTCGAATCAAAATGATAGTCTTACAATAGGTCCCGGTGGTCCTCTTACACCGCGTTGACCGACGTCCCCCACGGGCCCAGTGGGGCCTGTTGGACCAGATTCTCCTTGAGGTCCTCTTGGACCTTGGTCTCCTTTTTCGCCAGGTGTTCCAGGGCTACCTTGCAAGCCTGCAGGTCCCTCAGAACCCTATAGAATGATAGCGAAAATTATTTGTACTTTGTTGTTAGTAGGTGAATAAAATTGTTATACCTACTTAATTTTTAGATGCGTTTAGTTTAAGTACGAGAAGAATAATCGTCGAAATGTATTTAAGAAAGATGATATTTTTTTTTTTTTGTACAAACACAACTTAAAAATAAAACAGGTTACAGAAAGTTTTACATACTGGATTGCCTGGAAGTCCTGTTTCCCCTGGTTTCCCAACAGGCCCTGTAGGCCCAATAGGTCCTGAGGGACCATTGCTACCTTCTGGACCGTCCGATCCTGGCTCACCCTTAATGCCTTGAATACCAGGCTCACCCCTTTCCCCAGGGAAACCGGCCGGCCCTGCATCTCCTTTAGGTCCTTCAGGTCCTGGTAGACCTTTAGATCCTGTTTCTCCTTGTATGCCCGGGGGGCCATCTTCTCCTTTCGGTCCAGCCAGACCTCTAGGCCCCTGTAACGATGTCTACAATTTACACTTTGTACAATAATCATATTAAAGTATAAAGGGATGAATATACTTAACATATCATCAAGGAAATACACACAAATGTTGAGGTCACGTGTGAGATTTTAATAAACGTATCTATATTAAACCACAGACAAAAAGGTTATTTTTCCATTGTTATATTTTATCTATTATATGCTTTTGGGATTGAACATGCAGAAATCATACCAATTTGCCTTCAGGGCCTTGAGGGCCCGATGGCCCTGGGGAACCTGGGTTGCCAATTTCTCCGTGTTGCCCTTCTGCGCCTCGTGGGCCTGGTTCACCCGGTACTCCTTTCGATCCTCGCCTTCCCGGTGCTCCGGTCAACCCGATTGGTCCAGCCGGGCCTAGTTGTACGCGTAGACAGATTACAATTAGGCTTGACGCTTATATTATGAACAGAATGAAAAACTTTATGATCATAAACAAACAGAAATAACTTAAGATACCGAAATCATATACCAAACGCATGAATGTCGAATCCAAGTAGGTATCTTTTAAATGCCTGAAGAATCAAAATGATTTTGCTGTTTTATTCAGCTTCTACTTTTACTCGTAGATATCATCACCATGTAAAAGTAGTATTGTTTTTTTTTATTTTGTTCTGTTTCTTTTACCTCCGAACATTGTCCGTTGCTTACACAAAGCTGAGCAATATCTGAGTGAATCGGGGGGCACTCAGTGCCCCCGCCAAGTCGAGCGCGAAGCAAACACTGCCGTACCATCCTTTACTGGAACCATTTCGCCGCATTTTCATAATATTTACCGATTGGCCCAGTGTCGCCAGTATCGCCTTTGAATCCTTGCTGTCCTTTTTCTCCAGGTGAACCGGTTTGTCCTTGCAGCCCGGGAGAACCTCGAGGTCCGTCAGCACCCGGGGAGCCGGGAGGACCCAGATCTCCTGGTGGGCCTTTGTCTCCTGGTAATCCTACTGAGCCTGCTTCCCCTCGTAGACCTTGTATACCAGGTGAACCCAGTGGACCCTGAATTTGAACCGAACTCTTAGTTGCATTTCTTTTTAGGAATACTGGTCAATGAGTAATCGAATTTAAACTTTTTACTATAGTAGGATTTAGGATTAATTCCATCATGGATCTAAATAATTCAGAGGACCTATTTTGGTACACCTTGGGTGAAAAGAATGAACATTAGTTATCGCATTATAGATGACTTAATTCATTGGATAATCTACATTAAAGATATACTTTTAGTTAAAATACGATTTATATTTACAGGGTCTCCCGCAGCCCCTTTGAAACCCTTTTCTCCAGGCGGCCCTGCTTCTCCTTTGTCACCGTCTTCCCCGGGAGGCCCAACTGGACCCGGGGCTCCTGCAAGCCCTCTTGGGCCGGGCATGCCGTCGCGACCCATTGGCCCTTAACAACAAAGTATTTACATAGAGTACTACTCGTATCTATACGTCATATTTCTTATGGTCGTTACATTATTCTGACAAAATTTTGATGTAGACCAAACTGCAGGTACCACAACTCTAAGTAATAGATGCATACTGTATCATACAGAAAGGAGACAACTGTTATTTAATGTTTTCTGTCTGATACAAGTTTTGGGATATAAGTAATATAAATTTAATAAAAAAGACCATTGGATGTGAAGATGCTAAAAATTATTAGTGCCCTAGTCTACTAGTCTTTTAGCTAAAAATATCTTCGACTATTGAACAATGTTAAGTATGTTTTTTTGTTTTAACAGTATATTTTATTCCGGTTTTACGTGACACCGCCAACACGATTTCTGCTTCGCCCAGTGGTTGACTGGTAGAGAATGCCATTAGGCATTAAGTCCGCCAATTGTACTTTTTCTTTGTGCAATGAAGAATAAATAAATAAATAAATGTTATTTGCTAACAATTGAAAATCAACATCTAGAAAAAGAAATGATTTATGTATAAGGCGGTTCGATGAGGATCTACTTGATACTATGTATTCCTTTAATTCAATTATACCCCCATGAAGCTTTGGTAAAAGGAACTAAAAAATAGGGAATGCAGTCACCTATTGGTCCAGGTTCGCCAATTTCTCCCTTCTGGCCCCCAGGCCCTAGTGAGCCTCGCGGACCTTCACGTCCTTGTGGTCCCTGGGGCCCTTCGTTCCCGGTTTCCCCCGGTTCTCCTTTATCACCTCGTACGCCAGCTGGTCCTGTTAGCCCAATGTCGCCTTTTGTTCCAGGTGCACCCTTAAATGACAGATTAATTGTTCAATGGATAGCTAGAACGACAAAAATATTGCCCATTAGTTTTTTTATATATTGTGTGCTGTGTTGACAATATTTTTAATAATTTAAATAAATCCTAAAGGTACATGGTATTCAACTAAGAATACTACAATATTAACAAGAGATCAGCGAGATCGAGTCACATTGAAAGAATCTGTAGGTAGTAGGTATAATAATATAATAAGCGGAACAAATCTCTTACGCCTGCGCCACATTACACCATGGAGTTCTTCGTGTCTCATGAATATTTTTCAATCAATATAATAAATTAAATCAAGTAGAAACTTACAATCGGTCCCGGCAATCCAGCTTCCCCAAGATGTCCTGGGGGGCCTGGAGAACCTGCTGGCCCGGGTTTTCCTTCAGGCCCTGGTGGTCCTGGGGGGCCTTCTTTGCCCATGTCTCCAGGAGCACCAACATCACCAGGAGTACCTGGAATACCTGGAGCTCCACTTGGTCCTAGGGGGCCAGGTTCGCCGTTGGACCCCTGGGGTCCAATAGGGCCTGATGGTCCGGTTAGACCTGGTGAGCCGGGTTCACCCTGATGAGAAAAATATTACAAACGAATAAGTGAGCTTGCTGCTGAGAAAACTTATGCAATTTACTAAGTACTACTACTTTTATTCATTAATTTGGATTCTTTTATGAAAACAATTAGGAAATAAAAATTTCACCGTTGGTCCACGTTCTCCTGGCGGTCCAGGCATACCGGGCTTGCCATCTGGCCCAGGAGGTCCTAAAGCGCCAGGAAATCCTCGTACACCTTCAAGTCCTTGCGGCCCTCTCTCTCCCACAGAACCAGGCGGACCTGGTTGTCCTGTGTCACCCTTGGAACCCGGCGGCCCATCAGATCCCCGACGACCTCGAGGTCCACGATAGCCCTAGAGAGTTATTATTTTTGTAAGATTGGTTTCAAATTAGTTTGAAAAATATTCTTTTTTTAATTCTCAAAGTCTACCTAAATACCGATGACTCAGAAGAAAAGGTACTAAGCAATAAATAAAACGCATACGCTTGCATTGTAGACCGGAAATGGACGAGGAAAGTTAAGAGGAAGAGTGTGTGTTTGCTAATAATTAGCTTACCCTAGGTCCTGTTTCTCCACGATCGCCTGGATTACCAGTAAGACCCTGTGAAAAAAAATTAGTTTTAAGTCATCAGCTTAATTAGCTTCGAAATATCTGAGTTATTGAAAACATGCAACAACAATGATCACCGTACTACACATAGTGTGTAGAGTTTAAAAAAAATATCCATCATACCATGATTCCTTTAGTTCCTCTTCGACCACGTCTTCCAGATGCCCCTTTGTCTCCCTTTTCACCTTGGCTACCGGGATAGCCTTGCAGGCCTTGTGGCCCCGTAGCGCCCTTCTCTCCCGATGGTCCTATTGGTCCAGTTTCCCCTCGAGGACCTTCAGTGCCCTGTATTAAAAAGCAGCATACATAATAACTGCCATGAGAATTTGGTAATGAAAATACTATTTTGTTACATAACTTCCGTAACAAAATAGTATTTCTCAACTTTTTGGGTAAACCCAAACATTAAAAATGCATTTAAATCTCATCATATCTCCAAATTTCTTTGGCGCTCACAACTATTATTTAAATTATCTAGCTGTTGACTGATTCGACGAAGTTCTTGCACTGAAGAAAAACAGACAGTTAGATTGTCGAATTTCCTCGAAACATTATGAAGTATCTTTATGTCAAATGGCTCAAAAGGATATTGTGTAAATTTGCAGTATGTGGCAATGGAAACCTGATCGTTGTAATCTACACATTGGTATCGGAAAGCCGATCGGTAAATAGCTATTACCCATTCATAAGGATGTCCTAGAAAGATCTTTTAAAACAACAAGATAAAAATTCGACTATTATACCTTGTCCAATTTAGGATGATAATTTTGACAGTTCATGCCTATGAAATATTGCATTCTTTTTCGGTAAAGTGTACTACAGATGATATAGTTCTTTATTGACGGGTGCCGCCCACTTAGTGAAGTGCTTTGCAAACGAATAGCAAAAACATATAGAAAATCGCTTGTGAACCAAAATTAATCTAACGTATTACCTTGTGAACATCGTTTCTGAACAAGAATTGATAATATACTCAAGGGACAGTTCATTTATTGATGTTGACGATGATGATTATGAAAGTGATTTATGGTGTGCACCATTTTATTACTAATATTTAACTTTAAATCCTGATACCTACTTAATTTACTATAAAAATCGTAATACATTCATTTAATTATTTCTTCATTGCACTTTAAAATAAAATGACGATTCCAAATTCTATGAAATACTGATTCGATAATCGAATCGATTCACTAACGACTATAAACTACCCCATTCCTATTGTGAGTTGTCAAAATTATCACCCTGAAATGGACAAACTATAGCTATATGACTTCACCAACAGACATAAATATGACTTTATTGCCTTACTTTTTGACCTTCGGGACCTTCAACTCCAGTGGGACCAGGTTCTCCTGATAATCCACGATCTCCTTTGGGACCAATTTCTCCTTTTTCACCCTCAATTCCTAGAAATGAACATAGTAAAATATTCTTTTAGATTACATAAAGGAGATTGAACAAAAGTGATCCAAATGTTCATCACTAACGAGACCTATATTGACTTATAGTCCATTAAATAGAGAGTAACTTTCAGTATGAAACAAAAAAAAAATAAGCTGTCAGTAAATAGTTATTTATTCACCAAGAGGGCCTCAAATGACCACCCAACGAGTGGTCATTTGAGGCCCGACACGTAGCGGAGGGCTTAGACTTTTCACTTATTAAGAACGCCAATATAACCCTACGAAGCGGGACTAAAGTGACCACTTTAGTCTCTAGGGAGTAAAAAGTAGTTAGTTTTTTAATTTTCTTCATGTGACATAGACAAACTGAAAAAGCCAGTAAATATACTATTTTATGTGGAGTGCGGACCATCTTCATTGCGAAAAGAGAGTTTTAGTTTCATGGTTTTTCCACAAAGAAGGTGGCGCCATGTGTTTTAAATTGTTAATCTGTGACTGGTTCAGCAGAAAAACATGACCGCGAAAATTACAGAACTTTTGTCGAGTGTAAATTTGTTCGGTTTTAAATGTTATTTACTAAATTGTCAATTTTTTTGCACTCAAAGTGAAAAATACAGTTTGCACCTCGAGACTAAACGCCAATTTAATATTAAAGCTTCGTTTAGTCCCTCGATATAAAATATACTATTATAGTACTCAAACGAGGAAAAAAACAACAAAATCTCGTACAAAAATTTAATTAAAAAAAAGTATTTACTAACACGCATCCATGGCTCGTTTTGGAATAAAAAAAACATAACTATGGAATAATGGATTTTCATACAACATTACTAACCAGATTTTGAGGGAGGATTAATGAGCAACTTTCTTCCTAATTATTAGGTTAGTTTGAATGGACTTTCCGAGTAGGTGTAGTATAATAGTAGGTACATTATGGTACAAGTGTGTAATGTTGGTGATTACCGCTGAGGCACCATTGAGACCCGAGCCGTTAGGTGAGGGCCTTAAGAGAGTCGAGGACGGTAATCATCAATACACACGTGTATCATACGACGTTTTTCAACACACTTGTGATGAAAATAATAAATATATAATACTAAAAAAACATTTTCTTTAGTAGATAATAATTTATTTGTACTATTGAACACGATCTTTTTTGTATCGAAACTTTTTTAACAACACAGCAACTCAACCAATGATTTTTAAGTTAGGATACATTAAAGTTATACATGAATCATCATTAGTGCCGTAAGAAGCTTCTCTTCTTGCGGCACGATTGGCGCAGTGCGCTGTAGCACGGTTTCTCGCCCCAATTTCCGTAGTGTCCCGGGTTCGATTCCCAGTCGGGTCAATTCAGAAAACGATCTTTTCTGAATTGACTCGGGTCTGGGTGTGCTGGGAGACGCCCCTGGCTTATTTCCTTGTGTGGTACCTCGTAACACAGGGATATTAATCCCTTCTTCGAGACCATTACAAGAGGTGTGTTGTCTGGCGCATATTTATTATTATTATTTATTATTAACCCCGCGCAAGTTGGAGATAACACTATTTTTATCCCTTTCACTACTTATGGCCGAAAAACAATTTCCAACTACATATAATTGTTCATGTTTATCTTCGTTCATGGCATGCGAACTGTGTGTTGCTGTGCACATGTGATGGTAATTGTGTGGTACTTTGGATAGGCGAGACACCAACCCACAATTAGGCTTCCAGCTGCAAATCTAGACAGCATTATTGTTGATGTACATGAAAAACGTTAATTTTTAACAGTTCAGTTTTATGTTACACGGTAAGACATAAATAAAACTATTGTGAACACTCATAAATTTTTACTGATAGCACATTTTTGGTTGCGGTCTGGTTATAACGACTCAGTATTTAGTAGACGATTTTATTACACATGTCTCGATAGTGGTGGACATTTGGACCAAACTCCATACATTTTTGGTCATTCTCCTTTCTCACGAAAGTTTCAGATAGATTAGGTATGAGCATTGTACGCCTACGATGATTACTTACCCCTAATTCCCTTGTCTCCTTTATCACCTGGCAAACCCCGGGGCCCGTCATCGCCCTTGAGTCCACGAGGGCCAGGGAACCCTACCATACCCTGGAAATTTATTTGGTTATTAATTCATTATTACAAATAGAAAACGAACAGTATATTTTTTCATTAAGTCATACTCAAACCTGTGGCCCTTGTGGTCCTACATCTCCTGGTGACCCTTGCTGTCCTGGGTTACCCGGAGTTCCTGGCGACCCCTCGGGGCCTGGGAGTCCCGAAATTCCTGGCTTGCCTTGTGGACCCTAAAAATATGTTTGAGATATTTCAGGGTTACTTTTAACTTTTGAGCTACTTGACTTTTTGACTGTAAAATATGTACCTGTATTCCTGGAGAACCGATAGAGCCTTGAGGGCCTAAAGAGCCAGGTGGCCCCATTGTTCCCGGATGCCCTTGCGGTCCTGGGGGACCTGGTTGCCCCGACGCACCCTTCGAGCCTTGCGGTCCTTCAATACCTGGTATACCTGGGTAGCCAATCAATCCCGGAAATCCTCTAGGTCCCATGAAGCCTCTAGGCCCCTAAAAAAGGGATTAAAGAGAGATACTTATCATTTTGCATAGTATAATTGCTGTAACTTCAAACTTCGGTAGAGAGAGAAGAACTTATCTTCGGTATTAAATATTACTGCGTAGGGTTGTGATTAGGCCTTAATTCATTATTTCGATATGTCTAAGTACTTGCTGTCGTCACTAGGTTTACTGTTTTGTAGATTTTATATTCGAACGCAAATACAATATTTTTTAGTTAGTAAACAGTCCAAGAATTTTAAAAAAAGAATGGAAGAATATACCTATTAGCACATTAACTTTACCAGTTCACCAGGAATGCCCTGGGGTCCAGGTGATCCATCGTCTCCAGGCGGTCCATCTTGTCCTGGTGAGCCTGGCTCGCCCTGAAGTCCAAAAATACCTCTCTCGCCCTTGTCGCCTGGCATGCCTGAAAGGCCAGGGTAGCCCTGTTCTCCCTTAGGGCCGGTTGCTCCTGGGGATCCACGTTCCCCGTCTCTGCCTGCGTGGCCGCGGCGTCCTAAGCGGCCTGTTGGGCCTGGCAGACCACGCTGACCTGGCGGACCCTAAGGTTTAAAAATTATTAGTTAGCTGTGATCTGGAATCGTTAAATGTTCATGTTGTTTTAAATGATGTAGGTACTATTGATATAACATTCGTAGGAAGTGATGAGGGCAATCGAGTTCAACTTCCATTGCCAAAACTAATAAAGGCATTTCATCTACCAATCAAATAAAATATTCATTGATTTGCGTCTATGCGTCTACCTAAAATATCTTTGTGGTACAGTCGATGTGTATTGAGGCAAGTGTGCTTTTGATAAGTTTTTTCGAGACACCAAATATCGACTAAAATGATCTATATGTATATCAAAAATCTGTCATTTCTGAGTAATAAAGTCATATTTTCTATTCTTGGTACTCACCGGTTCACCTTGTTCTCCCTGTTCACCCTTAGGCCCTTCTGGGCCATATTCACCTTCAGGGCCGACAGGCCCCGTGAGTCCCATAGGTCCTTCAGCACCACGCATCGCAGCCTAAATCAAAGCAGAAAAATGAAATTTTGACATGATAGCTAACATTTCAATGAAAAATAATAAATCTAGTTTGCGCCTATTAGTGCTTGATTCTGTATATCTGTAGGCGGAAACATATTTTTTGTGTCTTAACACAAACATACTAGACTCAGTCTAGGTGTAACTGATTTCCATACTAATGGAGACGTGTGGATCCAAACGGCCCAAAGCCGTTTTTGGTGGCGTTCTATGGGGGAGACCTATGAACAGTAGTGGACTTCCAAAGGCTGATTGTGATTGGCTTAATGTATCTACTGCCTGAGGTTATTCCATTTAATACATAAACAAGTTTCTTTTTAAAGAGACTAGCGATATATTTTGAAGACTTCTTGCTTCAGGCTTGTTGAGGTTTCAAAGAAATAAATCAATTAATATAATAAAGCGTTACTTCTTTATTCTATGTAAGCCAAGACTTCAAGTATTGATAAAGTTAAACAAACTTTGAGAGGCGCTTTAAAAGGGGCTTACTGTGGAGGAATTTATTAGCAACACTGACAGAGTGTCCTCACGCACGACCCCACTCAACAGTAGGGTTGGAATAAAGTTGATATATGACCGACAGATCCTGCAAGAATACTTGTATATGACTGTTTTTTTTAACGAAAGGGAAATGATTTTCTTCCTAAGTGTGACAAAACTATCACACACTCAGAGTTATCTTTGATAAGTATCGGGTTTGAAATCTTCGTTTTTCACCGTATTAGTCGTCATTGTGCTTGTTTTGAATTGATGCGCACTCGCTTACTTTAACTATAGTAATTAATCTTCAGACATTTTTCCGCGTTTTTAATAAAAAAAAATAGGTTATTTAAATTTTTCAGCGTGCCTGTTTGCACTTTTGTAGCGATCATAACGTTAAACAAGTGCAGGCCGGTCTCTTTCGAAACGAGTTTTAATGCGGTAGATACCTTGAGCGTTGTCGTTGTTACAACATACCTCTAGGTTGATATCTCTTCAACAATGATTGGGTAGTTTTTGAAGCCAAAAAAAAAACAAAATTGTGGTATATTCGCAAGTGTAGTAAGTATTGAAGTGGTTATACGCACCATGTGTTGAGCCAACATTTGTCGTAGCGCCTCGGCTTGTGCGTCGGGCCCTTTCTCGTTTCCAGATTGATGTAGCTGCAAAAAATGAATATAAGTAAAACAGTTTGTTTGCCACATGCAAGTTTTTTTACAATATAGGTAATGATTGAAATAGTTATATTGTTTTATGTGTTTTGTGTTTCAAATTGTAACCATACGTTTGTGTGATAACCACTATAGGAGATGACACTATTCTATGAAAAAACCATATACAGTAGCTAAGAAACATACAGTAACGAATCCTAAAATGTTCATAGAGATAAGGACTACTTGTGCAATAAAAGTATCAGACATGACTTTTCGTTCCAGACGATTTCAGTCGCGTAAAGTCGCGTGTGGGAGAAAGTCCCAAAAGAGGTTCAAGATGAAATAAATAGTAAAGACAATAACGATCAATAAGATTATTGTTTCACTAACTCTTGCATTACATAGGTACTCTCATTACATAAGTTCTAAAGTTCAGACTGAGCATTGATCAGATTATATAAGTTGGTAGGCGACGACGGAGACCGAAAACAATTGATTTTCCATTGTTCGGTTAAGACCATACTCAATTCTATTAGGAAACTTACCGCTACTGAATAACTTCCTACGTTTTGCTAATTGGTTTTTCTAATATTTTCAATGGTTAATGATTTATGCTTTGTATCGTTTAAGTTAGCTACCTACCTACTTTATATTTATTCATATGAAAGCAATGTTACACTTTTTCAGGTAGGATCAGAAGTAAAAAACCAATAATATAAAATAATCCTGAAAATTACTTACGGGAACTACGAAGACGTGGCCAGGTGGTCCAGGAAATCCTTGCTGACCCTCCAGCCCCAACTTTCCCGGCTCACCTTTAGGTCCCCGCGGCCCTTGGGGCCCGGGCGGGCCTGGGTACCCGCGGGGCCCAAAGTACGTCCCAGAGCTACCGTAGTCGTAGTAAGTTTCTGACGAGTCGTAGCTGATAGAACCATTTCCCTGCGGACATTTAAAAAAGAACAGTTTCGTAATTATTGCCTATTTAACTTGGTCGTCTTCTCGAGTTCTTGTTGACTTAGTTGCTCTATTTTTTCGGTATTACTCTTATTCATATACTTAAGTAGATAATAGGCACTTATTATACTTAATTGGAATATTTTGCCTTGTGTTGTGGTGTCAAAATAGTTATCAAACGTTTTCTGACTGGCTTGACGGTTTGTTGCTGATGTTTATGAAAACGTCAAGGGTTTATTACGACGTGGTTCACGTAGTCTTTTGTTTTTCTGACTGTAACCTACTTACGTTTATGTATTTAGCATTCGAGTAATAGGTACTATGCGCAGTTTAAGTGGCCTTTTTTAACAGATCTCAAAATGACAGCGACAATTAAAACCGTTAGCACGATTATGTTGTTATTTATTTAGGTTTTGCGAAAAACTCTAGAATTATGATCATAATTTTAAGCTATGAGTAATATTCCTTTAATTTTTTTTATTGTAGAACTTTTATTGTAGAACTTTCAGCAAAGCGTCCAAGAACCGTTGAGGCAATAGAAGAATCCCTTTCAGCATACAAAACTTGTGTGTTTGGTGAACTCACCTCCGGTGGGTGTGTTAGCCAGTCGCTGTCCTCAGTGGTCGTGATCGGCGTGTACGACTCTGTGGTCACTACCGTCGCCATCGTCGCCATCGTCGCAGACTCCTCACCATCTCCGCGTTTGAGCTACGGCCATTATCAAAAATCAAATTACATAGATAAAAAAAAAACTGCAACTTAGGACCATTCACACACACCCTCACTAAATTTAATCTTGTGACCTTGTATTTGCCGAACGTCGTGATTAAGCTTCTAATATTACAGGCATAGTAATTCAATGTATAACTTTGAGCAATTAGTTCCAGTTTATTTCTGCTTTGGTAGTTTCAGTAAAGAATATACGGAGCATTTTCGTCCTTTTTTTCTTTTTTTTAATGGGTTTCTTAACGGTGACTTGTTCAGTTTTCTGGTGACTGTACAAACTTTAGCTGTGGGCCCAGTTGATAAAGTAGGTAGCTAACTTGCTAACCCAATCAATTGGGGAACTGTTCCCCCGCGGTCGGTTTTAAGCGGGGCCAGTTCGCTGATGCCTCCTTTTTTACACAATAATTTAGTTTATTCTTGATCAAAACAATAAATTGTAAAAAATCGAGTGCAATAAATGTAAGAATTGCATGACAGTAAATACAATGAGACTCGTTCGTAGTTTAACAAACTTTATGGCTATAAACTAAGATTTAATTCATTGACAAAAAACATAAAATAAGAGCCCGCAACTTTTGTTGCAAATTTTACAGGGTTTCAATTTTATTTTTCAAATATTTTGTGAGTGTAAGTTCTAGAGCTATGATTATTTTTTGTCAAATACTTTAGGTAATTACCTAATATGCTTTAATTAGATAAATAAATTGCGGGCTCTTATTTCATGTTTTTTTGTATTGATAATTCATTGGAATTTAATCCTATTTAACAGCATTAGAGTTTGTAACATTGTATATTTTTTGATAAGTAGATGATGGGTAGGTATTGGCTCAATCAGAAAGCTTGCCAAAAGTAATGAAATTTAATCTTTAACAATTGGACTCCGAGGTTCATCTGCATTTCAATTTATCTCGCACCCGTCCCCAATTTTGAGATTTTACTGTAAAAATATAATCGCAGAACTTCAGAATAGATTGGCAAACGAGTGGCCGACTACGATTGTGATAAAAATCCAATTTATGTTTGCTATAAGTACTGATCCATTGAGTGGCTGTGAGAAATGTTCACGAGATCGACTAATGCTGTTATACTCATCGATCCTATTTGTCAGTTTTGTCAGGTTTGAGGGTGATTGTATATAAGAGATAGATGACCCGTTTATTTTCGGCCTAGAACACGCACATTCACATTTAGTTTTAACTCTTTATAAAAACACTAGCATTCCGTCCGCAGATTCGCCCGCGTTATCGTTATATATTACGGTCAAATTACATAAACTCTGTGTAAATTGTAGCCAATGTGTTATTTTGATGTATAAGCTGCATTACTGTAAAGTTTCATCTAAATCCTTTCAGCTGTTTCTGCGTGAAAGAGTAACAAACACACATACATTCATCCTCACAAACTTTCGCATTTATAATATTAGTACGAAGTAAGATTAATGCACTTTTTGATACTTCTACAAAACTGATACTGTTAGTTTAAATGTGGTTACCTACTTCCGTAGCGCGACAGCACTACTAAGCCAAGCTTCCAATTTTTCTATTTTTTAATGTGACAGTGGATTTAGTAAGTCTCAAGAAGTAGCAACAAATTAACAAATAAACTGCTTGCTTTCGCATTCCCATTAATTTTGCGTGAGTGCCACAGCCATGCAGATAGGCACTTTTTTACATTTATTATCTACAGTCATCTAAGTATTATCAGATAACTATTTTTCTGTAAGTAAACTGGGAAAAACTTTTTTTTTTTATGTAAGTAATAGGGAGCAAACGAGCTAGAAGGTCACCTGATGGAGAGTGATCACCTCCGCCCATGGACAACTGCAACACCAGAGGTGTCACCGATGCGTTGCTTGCCTTTTAGATGGGAATACGCTCTCTTTTTGAACTACTACTACTAACTACTAACTACTTAGTCTACGTTTCAATGTGTAGCCGGGATGTCGCTACACATTGAAACGTAGACTTTAAAACATAAATAACTGTACCTAATTAAAACCCTTCTATTGTTAGCATACTAAAATAAACCGCAAATTCTTCAATTTGCCCCGAAAAGGGTATGAGAAATAATTGGTTTTACTTAGGCCACGCTCTACTCATCTTCGACTTTAAACAGCTGTATAAATCTATATCATTTTTTTCTTTATTACTGAAAAAATACTCAATAAGTAAGATAATAATTGATGTGATAAGTCTGTGTTTACACTTAGCTAAGTAACCACTATAGATGTCGGCCGTAGTGTATAAGAAGATATCTTTTTTAACTGTTGAAGTAAATAATATTGATGTATAACGATATGAACATACCCTGGGTGTCGTGTTGTCCAAAATTTCCGAGGTACGAATGAATATTGGTGGTGATGTAGGATAAGCCTCGTCGAAATCGTTTGTAAAGCTGCCGAAGATGCTGTTCTCATCTTAATAAATACAAAAAATATGACTGTTACGAGTAAGTATATGAAAAACAACGTACAGACGCGTGCACATCAACCTTTACAAAACCATTGCAAAATGGGTCTTTTCTCAACAGCATAAGGTGCCCCTATGTAAAGGTTGATGTGAACGCCTCTGTACAATACAAACAGTACAACACAACAATGGCACAAAGATTCAATTCAATCGGCGATGCACACGTGAAGTCATTCATGCCTGATACAAAACCACGAGTGCATCGTTGCCAACTGTTCGGTTCAGTAGGTACCATGAGCTTACCGCAAATAAACCACAGTTGTACTATAGTTGAACACAGTCATGTACTATAGTTTGGAACAGCGACAAAAAGTCTTGGGTGAGAATATAAGTAACTTTGAATTGAGACCCTACTTCCGAGTCAATAGCAGAAACACTCGCAAAACAAGGGCTTACCCAGATAAACATGCTTAGACGAAAGTTTTTGTTCAAATAAATATACCTCACAATGCAATTATCTAATTTTCTTTGTGTTAATTGTTTAATGTCCGACTAACTCTCCGGTAATGGAAAACATCGATAAAAATCAAATTCAACCCGGATAGCGGCGGTAGGCTCACCTACCACGTTGGGTTCTAATACAATTGGTGAAAAGTGGGCTTCAGAGTGTTCCGTTCACCATGACGGCAACAGTCACTTGCCTCTTACTACCCTGTTTGGGATAAAGTCGTGATGGTATGTTCAAGCACGCGTGCACACTTTTATATGTGTAGCACGCGCTTGTCAACCTAAATATCGACGGGCAGGCAAGCCAGCAGTGGCTAGCACCCCATTTTGAGACATTAAACTTAATGTTAAGAGTTTTTATTTCATCATGCAGCGAACAAAAGTAAAATTTTACCAGAGTCTGTCATTGCTGGATACTGTCCAGTTACGCCGACGAAATTCGCTGCCGGCAACATAGGGCTTTGGGTAGTTAGGTCCCTCGTAGCACTCTCCCAAATATTATCAGACCTGTTTCTGTCGTGATGAAATCTACTTCTTCCTATGTGCTCTCGTCGGCTACTGCCGTCTCCAGTTGTAAGACTGTTCAAATTTGGACCTTCTGTAGTAGAGTCGAGGCGTCTATTCGTAACTGCTTCTCTGTCTGCAGCGCTACTAAATATATTTGAGGTTCTTGCACTGCCTGATCCATAGGAATATCCAGAGCCGAAGCAATCCGGTGCTATTGTGTTGCACATTTCGTATGCAGTGTCTGGCTTGTTGGAGATTTGTAGCATTTCGATGTCACCCTGCGGAATAAATTCACTTGTAAGTTTTGGGAAGATTGCCACTTGTCAGACTCGTTTCAGATGTCACTTGTTAGTAATTTCAACATATTCAGAAAATATACTGGTGGTGGTAGAGTAAACCTAGTTTTAATCAATTTGTTTAAAAATGCGTACGAAACTCTATTTAGTCAATGGAAAATATTGGCTGTCTAATCATTTTAGTGTGGGGAAATTTTAACGTGCTTTGATTTGGGTTTGTTAATGCGAGTTGTTTACGGGTAATTGTGATTTAATAGAGCTTTCATTGAATAATCTGTACAAAATAGAACGCCGACGTACTCGTATCAAAATATCAATAAAAGTATTAACAAAACGAAACAGATGGATGTAAAGTAAAAGATACTGATTGCAATGTGGCGCAATGTCGGAGTCTTTGATCTGAAGAAGACGCTAACGATTGTATTGTACAAAAGTAATAGCGCCCTTTGACAAATTGTACCACTTAGTGGTAGAAAGAAATGATAAGTTGTAGACTTCAAAAGAGGCTAAGCCCCTGTGTACCGAGGATCACTTGTCTATTATGGAGATGGGATAAGTTAATTATACGTCCGTCCGCAAGGTACAAAATGTAACATTTGGTAGGTACCTTTTGTTTCTTGCAATCCTTAAAGAACTTTAATAGTACTTTAATATTTAAAAAGTATTAAATTATTTAATTTCCACGAATTAAAATCGAAGCGAACAAAGCATGTCCTGACGTAACAGCCCCATTTAAAATTTCCATGTCGTTTTCACCACGCAAGTTCAAATCAATGTTGTTTGTTGGGTAAGTATATTATATTTCTATATATGTGTGACAAAATTTTATTTTGCATTTTTCGGATTTTTCGGATTTGATTGTACAATACATGCGTTCTATATTTAATTTTGCATATCAAATAGTTTACTATCTCTAAGCTTAAGTGGTGCATGTCGTGGCAGCCTTTAAGTTTAACAGTTAGTAGTGAAACCTATGAGTATTATCGTTAATGTCAAAATCGTTTGTTCTTAATAAATCATGCGTGATTGATTTGAAATGTAGACAATCTGCGAAGTGAAAGAAACATAGCGAGTGATCGCTAGGTTTGAGCGACGCCATCAAGATAAATATCTAAGCCAGACAAGTATTTAAGTAAGGGGCGTCTTCCAGTACACCCAGACCCGAGTCAATTCAGAAAAGATAATTCGCTAAATTGACCCGACCGGGAATCTTGACCCTGGGACACCACGTAACTCTAGGTGCACACTACGCTAATGGTGTCGTCAAAGTCGTGTTTATTCTTTATTGCACGCACAGAGAGATTGTTTATAAATTGATTTAAAGTATATCAGAGAGGTAATCTAGCGCTGCGGGCAGATCCACGTTATTCAGTAAATGTGAATGCAGGACTATAATTGCCATCAGCGATTTCTATGACTCTTCTGCCTGACTAGTTGTTCGTGCAAACATTACAATTCTGACAACCAATGAATGTTCTGCGACTGCTCTGGTCCAAAATTTAAGTAGAGTCAGATTATCACTCGGCCTTTGCGCCTCTCTATAGGCGTCATTTTTTAGTATTTTGCTCGACATACATTAACATGGCAATTTGGGGTTTTTTGTCGCCTCCGTACCTCTCGCAATACCGTAGGGCTTTGCTGGTTCGAGTGTTTGAAACAAGAACGACGTTTCGGACTAGATATTATATATTATAGGAATTAACATCCCTGTGTTACGAGGTACCACACAAGGAAATAAGCCAGGGGCGTCTCCCAGCACACCCAGACCCGAGTCAATTCATAAAAGATCATTTCCTGAATTGACCCGACCGGGGATCGAACACGGGACACTACGGAAAACGAGGCGAGAAACCGTGCTACAGCGTACTACGCTAATCGTGTCGTCAATAGACTACTAACTAGATATTACTTACTTCAAAGAACTGGTCAGCCGTGACCTGCATGCCCACCACCAGAGCCCCGGCCAGGTTGAAGGTGCTGCCGGGCGCGCGGGCCAGCCGCAGGGTCTCCTTGATGTCGCAGTCCACCAGCAGAGTGGCTGAGTCGCCCTTGATGCTCAGCGCCACTCGGTGCCATCTTTGAAATACATCTTCACTTGTTATATTGAATTAGTTAGCGATGTTATTATTACCAATATCTTCACAAATTGTCATAAATGTGATGTTTGTTTATGGACTTTTATCCAAACTACCTACCTATCTACTACCTACTACCTGTCATACTCGTAATATGTTTTTGACGAAAACGTTAAACAACATAATTTACGTATATTATAATATGTTACATATATTATTACACATAAAAATTTCAGACGGTAGCGCCCTAAGAAGTATTTTTATCGATAATACGAGTACCAGTAAAATCTTTCAATTAAAATTTGAAGATCATTGAGATTCTCAATGGAGGGTCGCCGAAAGCACTGAAGCAGATAGACTTTCGTCTAAAAATAGATACAGATCGCTTCGCAAATACTTTTTGTTACTGTTTGTGACTCGGCGGAGTCGGCGACAGGCTCGGTGCTCGAGTTTTTCGATTAGCCCGCACTGTTCTCGGCGGGACACGCGCCGTCACGCCCAGTAGCCATACATTCGGAATGTCGAAGATCGGACATCTTCATTCTTTGGATCAAATTGAACTATCCACCTTTTATAAAACTTTACACTCGAAAGAATGTTAGTGGAGGGAATATACTCTTAAAAGAATTTTGGAATGAAGAGAATAATAAATAAATAAAAAATAAGTGAACAATAAAAATACATATTTGAAAGTTCGATATAAATTACTTAAACCAAGTCACACCATAGCTAATTTGCGCTTCGCAACGGATCTCGGTTTTGAACAATACAGGCGTGAGACAGGCACTAATGCAATCAATACGAACAAAGCCATTCTCTCACTTAAGTAAACCGCATTTTAAGGAACTGAATTTATTAACATTATTAACCCAGAGAGACTAGTACTGAAGTTTTCTACCGGAACCACTCTTTATATGAGAAAGTGTTTGAATATGTGCATAAAAATTTATAACAAAATTCCAGAAATGTTGAAATCACTAAGACTTCCATTATTTTATAATAAATTACATCTATGGCTCTTATATGAGAATTTTTAGTGTTGGAGAGTTACTTAACTTATATTTAAAAAATTTCATGCCCTATGTTTGGCGAAACATGTGAATCTACCATTCTAACCATGTAACCTTTATGTGCCGTATTTCAAGTAAATAAAGAATGATTATAAGAATTTAAGGACTATTGCAAGTCTAATTCGTTCGATCGTGGTTGACAATGCTGTTTTTTAAGAGTAAAAAGTTAATTAAACTTATAAAAATCGTAGTAAATATTAGCTATTCACTACGGTTTTTGATGATACCTACTTAATTGTAATAAAAATATTTAATTTTTATTACAATTAATTTAACTATAGTAGTGGCTTTTTAAAATGTAGTTTCTGGGTGTGATTTTCCTGATTTTTTTGAAGAGTAGGTATATTTATTTTTTGAATGGTGTAATAATTTTCATAGGTCAACAAAATAGTCAATTTATTAATAAATAATTCATATCTATCTTTTACAATATACAATATTTTCTCACCTGCCATCAGCGATGCTAGTTCGATACGTCAGGAGTTCATTGTCTTGAGGGTCTCCGCGAGTGTCTTCGTAGTACAGCTCTATCATCTCGCCCACCACCAGCTGCAGCTGTTCATCGCCGGCATCGGAGTACACCACGAAGAGAGGGTTTTGCGCGTTACCTTAGATACACAACAAAACAATTAATTTTTTACCTCACTATTTACCTCCAAAAAAAAAACAAACTTCAAAAAAAACTATTCCAAAACAAAGCACTAAAAAGTAAATAAAAAATTGCGTATTCTTCTAAAACTTATACGATAATATGATGTTGGTACAATTATTGTTATTGTTGGAGTCGTTGTCAGCCAAGGAAACATTACAATATACCTAGCAATACACCTATTTCTTACATATCACGTTTGCGTATGTATGTAGGTAGTTACAAACCTACATTGACTGACACCGACTCCAACAATAACAATAATCGTACCTACATCATATTATCGTATAAGTTTTAGAAGAATTTGCAATTATTTATTTACTTGTTAGTGCTTTGTTTTAGAATAGTTTTTTTTGAAGTTGGTTTTTTTTTGTTAAATTTCTTGATTTTCAGTAAATAGTTCTTATATACTTTATACATCGAATAAGTATCGTCCAATTGCTCCTAAGAATTGAAGAGTTCCGTTACTTTGTCATGGATCCCATAATCACAACCTGACACTCATCAAACTTGAAGTATATCCTTTCCAATAAAAAAAGAAGCATCGAAATCGGTTGGCGTGATAATGAGTTATTCGTCCATTTGTCGCGCATATGGTTTATCTAGATTTAAGACTTATATGAATTTCCCATGGATGCCACCGTCAGAACTGGACCAAATTAAAATGGGGCCACACGGGCACCATCAGCTTTCAAATAAATGAAGAATTATCAAAATCGGTTGGCGTAATATTGAGTTATTCGTCCATTTGTCGCACATTTTGTCCATCTAGAATCTAGATTTAAGACTTATATGGTTTTCTCATGGATGCCACTGCCAGAACTAGAATAAATTAAAATGGGACCATCCGGGAAGCACCAGCTTTCAAATAAAAAAAGAATGATCAAAATCGGGTCACCCAGTCAAAAGTTATGAGGTAACAAACATTAAAAAAAAACATACAGTCGAATTGAGAACCTCCTCCTTTTTTGAAGTCGGTTGAAAATGAGGCGAATAAGCACAGCAAATGCAAAGCAATCACTTTTTTAAATGCCTTCTCACGCCCCGGTTGAAGATACTGGGACCATGCGAGGAAGGAAACACATGCTCGTAGAGCGTGTGCGACAGAGAACGAGTCATCCTAGTGTAAGAGTCAGTAAGAGGGCTCAGAGAAGATTGTTAAATAAATACTGAATTTGTTTTGGAATACGTGGGATATTGACAGGCCATCAGAGTAAGGCGAAGATCTCCTTTGGGTTTGGGAAAGTTACGAAATTCAACTCAAACATATCAACTTTAATAGACCTGTCACAGGAATTTCGAAGTATAAAATCACAAACATCTTTATTTGAAGATCCGTATAAACAAATATGTGTATCTAAACAAACAGTAGATATGTTCTCGTACATACTTCCTTGATTATCTCTCTAATATTTTAAAAGACATTATCTACATGAAATTTCCCAATAAAGAGAAGGTACAATGGTAGACACGCCGAGCGCCGGCCTAATTAGGGTAAAACTAAAAAAGGTTCATTTTTGTAACTAATTTATTTGCTAATGATGTATTTTTACAGTAGTTTAGTTACAGTGTTATTTGTTATGATTACAATAGCTGAAAAACCCAAAAGTTAATTCCACAACGTTTATCTTTGAAGAAATTAACAGATATTAGGAGAAGGTTAAATATAATTTTTTTGCTTATTTTATGAGATAGGTATACTTGACTTAAAAAACTTAAACTACTAACTAACTTACTTAATATATTTTCCCCGCAGGCTCTGATGTGAGCCTGTTCACGATTACTCATGCTTGGGATTTCGCTATCCATTAATTTCTTGAATAAGTGATCCCACTCTTACTCTATGGCCAATGAAAAAAAGAATTTTTTGCCTATGAATGGGGCAAAAGACATAACATTATATTAGGGTTTAAAAACCTACCTGCATCTAACTTCTTAATCTTCAAAAATAAAAGGAGCAGCTTCCAATAGTTTTGTTAACATGCATGCTTCGCATAGGTCCTCCAAGAAAAAATAAAAAAACATTTTTAATCCCAGTTTAATGCTGTAATAATTACTATGAGGCTGACAAGAAAGCTTGTGCGTGATCTTGTGATCACTCGAGCTTTTTAGCTTAGTAACGAATGGGTTTATCTAAGTTTGGTGTTTTGCTACGTGATCTAATCAGAAACTGGATGTGAGCTGGGCACATCGTACGTAGAACTATTGGCCGTTAAGGCAAAAAAGTTCTAGATTGAAGATATTCTGAAGGCGAACGCAGCGTGGGATGTCCTAGTGGACAATGTGAACATCCATCCTGATGAGGGCCGACGCAAACAGCCTCTCTGAATATCTACGTTTAGCAGTCGACGTCTTATAGCTGCGAATAATGATGATGAATGTTCAATTTCGTTATTACCTACCGTAATTTCAAGGGACGTTTTCCTCTAAACCGATTAGTGAGCACTAATTGCTTTTGTGCGTTTCATTAACGGACCCCGTATATTAAGATGACAAGCAATAAGGGCAAAAAGTTGGTGGGTTTTAGATAAGGGGCTTAAATGTCAGTCAAGGGACTTTAGGCTTGATAGTTTGCAGGAGTATACCCTTAGAATAATTACACTTACCTACAGGGATAGTTCGATACAAAAAGACGCTCCAAATCAACTGTCGAAATAATTATTTGTTGCACTTGTAATCATAACCTTTATAATTTTACATTGATCTATCGATGAGTATTATTACTATTTGTGCTTGCTACAGCTATTTACTGCTAAATAAACATTTTGAGAGCTCTTGATTCGAGAACTTGACATTGCGCATTGACGGTAAGTCCATATTTAGCCATGACGGCTAAATATTTGCGGCATCAATACGGGTGCACAGACACGCCTTCTATGCGCTATTATTCGATCAATATACCCCATTGATTTAAACGTTAAGTATATCCAGAAGACTATAATGTCCACAGATTTATTTTTCTGTTGAACAAAGATTTGACATAAAAATGATGCAAATTTAGCAAGCATTTCATTCACGAGTAGGTACATTACGAAACTTTGTATTGAAAGTAGGACTATTGTATCAGTCAGTATCTACTTGATTTTGAAACTCGACGTCATTTAATGTTGAGCGGTCTATTGGTATATAGTATTTGGGTAGGGATGCCTTTTGGAGGTCAGTTCAACTAGGGGTAAGATTATATTTTTATTACTTATCCAACTTAAAAAGAGAATAATACAGTATTATTTTCATTGGATTGCAAATAGCTGGTTATTACGGTATTTTACGACAATTCCCTCTTCACATTACGGCCTCTATGTGAATTTGTAAGATACGTTATAATTCAGTGAAGTGACGCAAAGGAATTCAAACCACACGTCCTATTTAGAGCGCGCGCTTCTTAATTAGTTTTAATTGCTAAAGTTTATACTCCGGTTTGAACCAGTTAAATGGAACAATAAATTTCAATGATTGGCAGAATAATGTAACTAATTGTTTAAGTTTTAGAAGCTTTTTTACATGTAATTCAAAATTAACTCGTTTTGTGGGAACGGTGAACTGAATTATTAAAAAAAAAACATTTCCTCTTATTCATATTCACTAAATTGCTTTTCACAATGTTACAAAACAGGTGTTATACTACTTAACTAGAATCTTAAATACCCTATGAAAAGAACCCGGGATCGTCATCGTGCATTTTTTTGTAGAGCACTGCCTATCAAACTATTCTATTAATATATTAAAACTTTAAGTTCAATCAAATTAAGCTTAAACCGTAGGTATATAGGTACTTATAAGATTTTTTTGAGTCGTTAGGGTATTAAAGCTAAAAAAAATTTCAAACAATTTCTTTAAAAATGACGGGAATTATTCGTTTTGATAAATTACCTAAACATTTTTCTCATTCGGTGCGGAAATGGACTACTTTACTTCCTTAGAAAGCGTGACCTACAAACAATTCTGTATACGTTCCTTCACAACCACTTGCCATTTCCTAATGTTTCTTCCTACAAATTCCAACCCTAATCTACGTGCTATAGCATGCAAAAGAGGGCTGGTAATGAAATTAATGTCAAGTTTCTTTGACTGGAACAAATGGATGGCGGGCCTGAGCTAATAACGCAGCTAATTAGAAAAGATCGAGTCATCTGCTGCTTATTAACGCGAAGTGGAAAGTAATTACGCTTTCAAAATGGAGATAGACTTCTACAATTGCTTAGCACCTTGTTACGCTTAGCCTTAAAACGATAACCTCTTATACTCGTAGCAATGTTCAATCAGAAATGGGAGCGTCGCGTAACTCGGATCGTGGATCGTGTGGTCCCGAGTTCAAGTCTGACCAGAATCATCTTTCAAATCAAATCAAATCAAAGTTTATTTATTACAGACTACATGGGTCTCTCATGTCATGGATCTTTGTGTTCGTTATTAAATTTCTGACTTAGGCACGATTCCCACCGAACGGCGCGCGTCGGAGATTATAAATTGGTATGAAATTTAAAGGAGATTTATTAACCCCCACTTGGAGCATTTTCCTGTAATGTAACGCTACAGAGTCGAGCATTACATCAGTGATAAATAATAAATAAATAAATAAATATCTGGAACAATTCACACCAAGATCATCTGACCCCAAACTAAGCAGAGCTTGTATTATGGGCGTCAGAGACTGATAAACATACTTAAATATTTCTAAATACATACTTAAATAGATAATAACACCCAGACACACAACAAACACAAATGTTCGTCACATAAATGTTTGTCAAGGGTGGGGATCGAACCCACGACCTCCGGCGTCAAAGGCAGGATAGCTGCCTTTGCACTAACAGGCCAGTCAAAATGATGGAGGAGAACCGAGAATTATAGTGCGCAAACTGTAATGTTACAAATTCGAGCATTACGTTGGTGAAGGAAAAGCAGCGAGCGTTAGGTACAGTGATGATACAATGTGTAATATTTTGATACAACTTCCCTGAAGTTTTGTAAGGCAGTACGGTAATGTCATGCTCAAAATCGAATCTGAAATGTAAATTACAGCGAGAATTCGTCATGTCAGGGAGGCAGTTCTGTAATGTAAGGCTCAAAACCGAATCTGAAACGTTACATTACAGGAAAATGCTCCAGATGAGGGACCACCTTAAGCTTAAAGCATATCAACATACAACATACTTAAGTGCATATCGGGATCGGACTTCGGAAGCCGATCCGGGCGCATTCCGTGGAACGTTACGAATTTCATGTAGATTTAGACCTTGTTTCCTTTGTTGACGCTCCGGTTTCCCTAAATTTATATATTGCGCTTCGAGGCGCGACTCATAAACCGCTGGTGAAAATTGGGCTCCGTTCACCATGACAGCAACACTTGCCCACTTGCTCTGACAACCCCGTTTGGGATATAGCCGTGATGGTATGGTATGTTACGTAATGTAAATCAGAAAACACCGCTGAAGGTCAACTTTAGCTAAATACAAATAAGACGATGACGTATGAGGATATTTTTTCCATATTGCTTTAAAGGCTAATGGTAAATGATCCATCGGCTATTTCTTAAATGTGATACATAGATAAATGACAAATCTGCCAAGCTATAGACGCTGTTTTTCGGCATTAGTTCCAATTGCTACTAAGTCAATTAAATATACTTACACAACTAATAATTTTAGGAAACTTATTTGTTTTCTAGCTTCACGAAAGCTTGAGTAACTAAACAACGACATCACTTCAAACATATCAATAACTTATTATGCGAAAACACGCAAGTGGTTAGTAAAGTACCACTTTTTTTTTTTTGCGTCTGGAAATGCATTTAGGCATTCCCAAGGCCACCTGGGATATGTGGGACTCGGAACTCCTGGGAAAACAGAGACCCCTACCCACTAAAACCTGACGGTGGTCATCTTCGGCGCAGAATGGAAGGGACCCGGGATCGCAAACCGAAACACACGCAGGCCCCCCCGCGTGCGCTTCGCGACCCCAAGGGCCCTTTTAGTCGCCTCTTACGACAGGCAGGGATACCTCGGTAGTATTCTCTTCCCCTAACCGCAGGGAACTAGTAAAGTACCACTAGCATAACCTTTTCGGAAGTCGTGATAAAGTTTGCCGAGTTACTTTGAGAAAAATGAAAAACCTGACACTAAACTATATTCTTCTGCATATTCCTTGTTAAACATCAAAATCATCTAAATCTGTTTTTAACTGTACCGGCGTTGCATATTTTTTTAAGCATTGTGAAGTCTTTTTTCGAAATTTTGATTTAAAAGCTACTATCATTAATAAGTAATCACCCATATTAGACCTGTACCTAATTGTTCGCTTCAAAATGGATTATGGTTTCATGACCTGATTTCAAAGACCACAATCTACCTATATCCATGATAGATGATGGATGGATGATTCGCGGATGTAATGAACGTAAACAGAAGGCCTAAACTCACAGAAAAACCAGTATGATGTAGGGTATATGTACTTTGACTCTTAAATGAAAATCATTACAACTTGTAATTGTGTCTTTAAGACACTATCATCATAGTATATTTTAGTTTTGAGTGACCACGTGTTATTCGAGATCAGTATAGGTATCACTGATTATACGTTATTCATAACGTCAAGATTAACTATACTTTAGTCATGCACGACTATTTTTCTACTCTAACCTTAATACCCTTACTTATGAAACTTTTTTAACGATTTGAGGATGTCAGTTGCCATCAGGATTGTCTTGATTAATCAAGCTTTTCAATGCAGATCATTTATATGAGTATGACACATTTTCGTTTTTATTACCTTCTAACCGGACCACGGCCAAAATGGAGAAGTCTTCAGGGAAGGTGTTGTAGAACAAGCCTGCTGAGAGCTGGTGCACCGTGGCGTTCTCGTTGAAGCTGTAGGCCGACCAGTCCTCCTCAGGGGTGGCCCGGGATTGGCACCGGCCGGGGGTGAAAGCAACGCCATTGGGGAGGTGCTCCTCGGCCAGGATCGTGAGGACATCGAAGGTTTCGGCTTCATCTGAAATTTGTACGTTTTGGGTGTATGCTTAAATATATTGGCCACCGCTGACTGTAGTTTCAGGGTATGCATGTTTTTATACTAAGTCGGTTACAAACAAGCACGAGGACTGCCTGATGCTAAACAGTTACCGCAGCCTAAGGACGCGCCCAATACCGGGGAAATCACTCGCACGTTGCCGACCTTGTGAAAACCTTTTCAAACTCCAATCTAACTATATAGCTTATTGGTAGGACCTCGTGGACCGCCAGTTCGAGTACCAATGTGAGGTAAGGTTAAGGTTCTGCGTAAACGAGCCACTGTCCTGGCCCGCTGGTGTTCGCTAACCACAACAAGTGATGGCAAGAGCAATTTCAAAATAGAGTTTGAGATGAAAGATTAGATTACGCAGTTAGAAACGCGTGTTAATCGTTTATCGCTGGCCAAAAGGGGTGCGTTTGATATTTAATAAAACTCACCTCACTTATTTTTATGGTTTTATTCCAAGAAAATGTTGGGGTTGGAAACTCTGAATGAAACGTCTTCAACATGCAGGTGAACCCAAAAATATGCGCGGTCATGCCCGAAATCGAGACAAAAGCATTTAAATTGATCAATGTTTGCTTACCGTCCCCGTTTCCACCGTTGAGTATGCAGAACAATAAAAGGAGTAAGCCCTTCGCCTGAAGAGCCATAGCGACTGGAGTAAATATGTTGAGGCGTGTTTACATTCGATCCCATTCCGTTGGATGGTAAATGGTACTACAGGTTGTCTGGTCTCCTGTTTCCCAGTGACATGGTGGAGATGCCATCGCCGGCCGCGGCAGCCACGCAACTGAGCAAGCTTGAAAGGCTTCTAGCACTTTGCCTCGCATCGACTGGTTAACGCATTGGTGTCAAAATAATGAAGATCAATGAACGAACAGATCGGTAATTGAGGACTGAAATGTTCAAAACTCGAATGTAAATTAAGTGCTTCGCTGTGATACAGATATATTGGTTAGCTGTTGTCAAAATGATTCTTGACTCTCAGTTTTTACATGTCACGTTACAAAGCGTTTGAACTAATGCTGTCCCATAATCAGTGAGTAGAAATGAAAGAGCTAGTTATACTTGCGGCGGTTTTGCTTTTGTTTGTTATGTGTGTAATGTCAGTTTTTTTTAAACATTCGTCAATTATTTGATGTTTGTCCTGGGTGGGGATTAAACCCACGACCCGATTCTTAATAGACAGTGTCCCTACCAATCGAGCCAACAAACCAGTCAATAATTAAAACAATAGTACCAATTAGAACAAATTAGGACATCTGTCATGATAATTTTGAAAATTTATCAACCGGGAGAAAGTTATTGACAGAATAGACGTCTGCACTGATAAGCAACACGAGGCTTCCAGTCTCCCCTATTATTCTAAAATAAAGTTGGTTGGTGCTGTTTCTGTAAATATGATAAAGGTCGTAGCTATCAGCTTTTTCGCCGAACTGAGCATGACAGATTTCACGTGATATTTTGGCTCCTCACGTGGCACTGAGCTAGGTAGTGTATGAACAGTCAGCAGCAGAAGTAGCTAAGTACTTCAATACCTTTTCATAGTTGTTCTCATGAGACCTACAGTCATTTCCCATAGAATTGCCAGATCACTGTAACAAAGTTAATGTGACAAGGTACCTACTTAGTACCAAAGTGTTGAGTTACTTTTGCCGCTGACCGAATCCTGACTTTTTTGTGTCTGTCCACTCAGATACGAAGGTGTCTAAAAAACAAAAAAACGTATAGCCCTGCATAAATACTAAACATACATACATACCATCACGACTTTATCCCAAACGGGGTAGTAGTGAGAGGAGTGACTGTTGCCGTCATGGTGAACGGCACACTCAGAAGCCCACTTTTCACCAATGGTATCAGAACCCAACGTGGTAGGTGGTGAGCCTTCCGCCGCTATTCGGGTTGATTTGGTTTTGTATAGAGGTTTTCCATCACCGGAGAGTTAGTCGGAAATTGAAGAATGAATACAAAGATTTTGGTTCTGGCCAGGTTTGAACTCGGGACCACACGATCCGCGATCCGAGTTGGAGTGCTTAACCACTAGGCCACGACGCTCTCCGATAACGATAAACGATAAATAAGAGATTAATTGGAGCAGGCGCTCTACTATTTATTTATAAAAACTAATCGTGATTGAATTTTATTATCAATAACCAATTCAGTTGAACAGATAAAGAGACATAACGGCTGATTTATCTATACCTAAAGTTTATGTCACTCAGTAGAGTAAAAGGTTGTTTAATTCAATACGTAAAATGTAATCAGTAGAAGCTGGAGTTCAAAAATTTAAATGAAAATCAAACATCCGCAAACCTCAAGAAGATAGTTTACCATTTAACAATAATCTTAAGTTAGAATGATAGTTAGAATTATAAATAAGACCATTCATATTAAGATGCTTAAGTCAATTTGAGCTTTGACAAAACGGTCTTAAATGGTCAGACTAGGTCATTTTACATCTCTACGTGCAAGCAATCATTACCAGATGATCACGTAACCCCGAATGTACCGCGCGGCGATGCGATGGTTAGATTGTGCGCCGGTCCGTGAAGAGGCCGCTCTTCGTAATCCTGTCGAGGTTGCATATGCGGACCCTTTTAACCCGATAATCATTAGCTACTAAAACAGTTGAGGTTTAAAAAAGCCTTAACTATTTTATTAGATAATGAGTAATGGATCATCAGGGTTTTAGTTTGGAAAATGCTAATATGATGCAACGGGTATAGTTGCAGTCGATGGACACGTGTAGTTGTTTCAGAACTGGGACTTTTTGAGTACTTTTTTTAATCATGTTCATATTAGGCAAACATGCGGACCGACTTATGGTAAACGGTCACTGTAACAACACCTGCAACATTCCCTAAGGGTAAGGGGAACTTCATAAAGGCATGACGGGCAGCAAAACCAATAATGGGGAACCAGTAATCACCCAGCTTACCATTCATCAGCTCGTGCTACCTAAGCTACCTTTCTCCCTAGCAGGAACACAGAAGTAGGTTTTGGTTAGGTTTGGTTAGCTACAATTCGTACATCATACATCCAACGCTATTCACAGCCATAAATACTCATTTCTGTATGCGTTGTAAGATGTGTACCCAAACTTACGCCTTGTTTCCACACAATACATGTAGAGTGCGTAAGTGGTAAATATTTATTTGCCTGTCTGTGGAGGCACTCTAGCCCATTATTGATATGGACTAGCTACGTATCTAGGCATGTAATTTGGAGCTGTAATAAATATCAGACGCACATTAGGGCTGAAATATCGCAAGCCTGGCGCGTTGATCTACGGACAAGGTTGTCGTTGTAAGGACAACCCAATTGCAGTAGAAGGTTGTAACTGTCAGATTTGATCTTGTTTTGTTTTTATAAAAACAATCTGCTTAGGCCATTAAAAACAACCTTAAGGGATCCTGCCGTCTTGCCAAAATAAATTTGCCAAAATTTCATTAGCCAAACAAATTTTAGCAACCTTTTATTATGGACAATGCAATATTTCGAATGATTTTAGTACGCAAATTTTCCTTTGGACAAATTTTTACACGGCAGAATATTATTAGGTATGGATAATGTCATTACGGTATTTGGCATTTTAGCAAATTATTTACTGCAGCAAACCATCTTCAGACAAAAGACAGAAGACATGTGTTGCAGAATTTGAAGGTTAGGTTAGAACTGCTGTCACGTTTTATTATAAGCAGGGTTTAAAAATAAAACGATCGAAATATAATTATTATTTTAAAGAATTTAATTAAGTTTAAAAGTACTCAGAGCGTGGGTCTGGTGTTAGCTCCTTAGTCCGGCAACTTAAAACACTAATTAGCACTCCCCTTAACTAGCCGGTGAGCAGCTGCCGCAGATTAGCTGTCTTCCTGACGTCTCTGGTTCCAATACCGTCCAACTTTCCAATAACGTCCGACTTTCCAATAACGTCTGACTTTCGTTCTTCGGCGGGACGATTGGTACGGAATGTCAAGGGCAAGGGTGATCCCAGTATGGGAAAATTATCACTTAATTAACACAGAGGTAACAAACGTTTAAGTGAAGATGCAATCGATCAAGCAACGATTTGCTGGTTCACAATTATTAAGAATGTATCTAACGCAGCTGTCGCACACTGAGGTTAATAATCAATGCGGCTGCGTCGCTTACCGATCTACGCTCCCGGCTCGATAGTCACACGCTTACATAATCATAGGTAACTGGTTTGCAAGTCGGGAACAAGATTCACTACAACAAATATGATTTACGCTGCCCTTATTCTAGTTATTAGGTATTTCGCTGTTTGTTTTTAGCATTAAGTTAAGTTAGTTTATTACTTTACTGTAGGTATATAATTTTATTGTTAAGTGTATTATAGTTATAAGATTAGTTTTATTTATATTTGGGTGAGAATTATTAAATTTAAGTAACCTGCGTTACAGTACCCCCCTTCTAAAGAAAGGATTTTTCCTGTACAAAAATCCGCAGTTACCCCTAATGGGAACAAACATGTTACTTTTCTATGTTGCAGCTGTTCATGGGTTTTATGTCTTTTATATGCCAGGCTCCCAAGTCATTACCAGCCATGTCCTCCAAAATGTATACAAGTGGAGAGCGTTTATCTTTGACTCTGCACTTTATAAATTTGGGTGTTAGCTTTTTAGCAAAGTGGGCGTCCTTGTCGCTTTGGAAATAAGTGCGCTTCCAAACTATGTCATTGACATTACATTCTGCCTCTTTGCGCCTTAAATTGTACCGCTGGGAGTTCCTAGAGTGTGCATTCCAAAGCGCTGCTTGCACTTTGCCAAAAATTGTGCAAAGAAAGCCTAAGTTTTCTGCATGTATTTCACGCGGAAGACAAACTATTTCATTTGGGATTTCATTATCAATGTAATGAGACCCGCACGTTACTAGTTCTCTACCGTGAACAAGAAAAGCAGGAGTATAGCCAGTTGTTTCGTTTATAGAACTGTTAATTGCAAATTGAATCTTCGGCAAATTAAGGTCCCATGAACGGTGGTCTTCTCCAACAAAAGATGACACTGCAGTCATGATTGTTTTATTGTACCTTTCCACGGTGTTTATTTGTGGAGTGTACTTGGGAGTAAAGTGAACATTGGGTACTTTATACCTTTTAAATAAGTTGCCCAATTCACGGCTTGTAAATTGTATCCCATTGTCTAAAACAACAGTTTGAGGAACACCGTGGACAAGAAATACAAAATCCTCCAAGTGTTTTGTGACAAGCTCTGCAGTAGCTCTTCTAAGTGGAAATAGTAAGCAGTACTTTGAGAAGCAACAGGTTACCACAAATAGATAGCAGTGTTGCTTCCTGGAGGGTGGTAAAGACCATGTTATGCCGGACCTGTTGTCTAGAGCAGTTCCGGTTTCTTTAGTGTCTGACACAGCCTGTCAACCAACAACTCAAGATGCCTGGTATCTGAACATCTTCAAGGGCTGCCAGGCTTCACCAACTAGTTTTCCAAACTACAGAGTTGAGAATGCAAAATTATATCGTTTTATGCGCAATAAAAACGCTCTGACTATGGAATTCGATTGGAAAGAGGTTATCCCGATAGAGAACCGTGAGGATATAATCAGGCTTAATCACTCAGAACCAGCATCGGCACATTTTGGTGTATTTAAAACTTTAAAAAGAATTGCTTTAAAATACTTCTGGCCTAAAATGCATTCACAAATAGCAGAATTTATTTCAAAGTGTGAAACTTGTCTTGCCTATAAGTTGTCTACGCAGGGTACTCTCGGAAAGATGGGAAGACCCAAGGAATGTTGTAGGCCCTTCCAGGCCATCTCAATTGATTTAGTAGGACCCTTACCACCCTCCAGGAAGCAACACTGCTATCTATTTGTGGTAACCTGTTGCTTCTCAAAGTACTGCTTACTATTTCCACTTAGAAGAGCTACTGCAGAGCTTGTCACAAAACACTTGGAGGATTTTGTATTTCTTGTCCACGGTGTTCCTCAAACTGTTGTTTTAGACAATGGGATACAATTTACAAGCCGTGAATTGGGCAACTTATTTAAAAGGTATAAAGTACCCAATGTTCACTTTACTCCCAAGTACACTCCACAAATAAACACCGTGGAAAGGTACAATAAAACAATCATGACTGCAGTGTCATCTTTTGTTGGAGAAGACCACCGTTCATGGGACCTTAATTTGCCGAAGATTCAATTTGCAATTAACAGTTCTATAAACGAAACAACTGGCTATACTCCTGCTTTTCTTGTTCACGGTAGAGAACTAGTAACGTGCGGGTCTCATTACATTGATAATGATATCCCAAATGAAATAGTTTGTCTTCCGCGTGAAATACATGCAGAAAACTTAGGCTTTCTTTGCACAATTTTTGACAAAGTGCAAGCAGCGCTTTGGAATGCACACTCTAGGAACTCCCAGCGGTACAATTTAAGGCGCAAAGAGGCAGAATGTAATGTCAATGACATAGTTTGGAAGCGCACTTATTTCCAAAGCGACAAGGACGCCCACTTTGCTAAAAAGCTAACACCCAAATTTATAAAGTGCAGAGTCAAAGATAAACGCTCTCCACTTGTATACATTTTGGAGGACATGGCTGGTAATGACTTGGGAGCCTGGCATATAAAAGACATAAAACCCATGAACAGCTGCAACATAGAAAAGTAACATGTTTGTTCCCATTAGGGGTAACTGCGGATTTTTGTACAGGAAAAATCCTTTCTTTAGAAGGGGGGTACTGTAACGCAGGTTACTTAAATTTAATAATTCTCACCCAAATATAAATAAAACTAATCTTATAACTATAATACACTTAACAATAAAATTATATACCTACAGTAAAGTAATAAACTAACTTAACTTAATGCTAAAAACAAACAGCGAAATACCTAATAACTAGAATAAGGGCAGCGTAAATCATATTTGTTGCAGTGAATCTTGTTCCCGACTCGCAAACCAGTTACCTATGATTATGTAAGCGTGTGACTATCGAGCCGGGAGCGTAGATCGGTAAGCGACGCAGCCGCATTGATTATTAACCTCAGTGTGCGACAGCTGCGTTAGATACATTCTTAATAATTGTGAACCAGCAAATCGTTGCTTGATCGATTGCATCTTCACTTAAACGTTTGTTACCTCTGTGTTAATTAAGTGATAATTTTCCCATACTGGGATCACCCTTGCCCTTGACATTCCGTACCAATCGTCCCGCCGAAGAACGAAAGTCAGACGTTATTGGAAAGTCGGACGTTATTGGAAAGTTGGACGGTATTGGAACCAGAGACGTCAGGAAGACAGCTAATCTGCGGCAGCTGCTCACCGGCTAGTTAAGGGGAGTGCTAATTAGTGTTTTAAGTTGCCGGACTAAGGAGCTAACACCAGACCCACGCTCTGAGTACTTTTAAACTTAATTAAATTCTTTAAAATAATAATTATATTTCGATCGTTTTATTTTTAAACCCTGCTTATAATAAAACGTGACAATGGCGCCCACGCTTAAATTGTAGATGGTATTAGCTCTTATTGATCCGGTTAGCTTTTTACATTATTTATTTTTTTCTGCCGTTTTTCTGGTGTTGGTAATGTGCATGTTGTAGATTTAAGCCCTTGTAGTTTAAAATAAACACATTTCTTTCAAATGGTAATTGTAGTTGTAGTTTTATTAACGTTCTTGATCAAGGGCTGATTTTTTGTGACAGAACGGTTAGTGCTTTTGGCTTATTGTTTTTTATCATTATTACTACTGTTGTCCATTTCGTCAATTCTTGTTTAAGTTTGTGCACAACTTATAAGTTATCTTTACTCTCATTTCTTAAAAATGACGTACCCCATTAAATACCTGCATTTGCAGAAATCTGAGCTGCAATATGAGGTGACAATTAGAGGTGATGAACCTGCTGGCACTGTTTTTGAACTAAGGCGTCAAGTTTGTAAGCTGACACAAATATATCCCACTGAGGACATTTCTGACTCATGCCTTGACACTTTGAATGACTTAAAGGGTGTCAATGAAACCCTAGTAAAGATAGCTACCAACCTAGATCGTCTGCGTTCCGTTACTGACTCGTCACTTACCGATCGTACGCTCTCGTTTTTGAACCACCTTTATCACCGCCTACGCCGTGTTAAGCAACCTACGTCCTCTGAAGAATTGCAAGCCTTAGAAAGTGCAATGAAAACTTTTGACTCGTACTATGCGCTGTTTAGGGATATCATTTCTTCGGGAAAAACTAAAGACAAAACCTGCGATGATGGTGGTGAAACGTCTAAAACTGCAGTTGATTTGAGTAATCTGCACATAAACGTTTCATGTGATCGTGGCATCTCCAGTGAGCTGTCAAGAATAAAATATGATGGTAAATCTTGCGTAAGGTCGTTTATAGAAAAAATAGAGGAACTTCGCTTGTCAAAAAATATCTCTGACGATAAAATGATGTCAGGCGCGGTTGAGTTATTTACTGGGGACGCTTTACACTGGTTTCGTAGTATTAAAAATTCTGCAACCACTTGGAGAAGTCTATTGCTTCTTTTAAAGGAAGATTTTGACGTAGCGGACTATGATTACCGAATGATTAGTGAAATACGTAACAGAACACAGGGAGAAACGGAAAACATAGCCGTTTACACCGCTATAATGGATGGTATGTTCTCTAGGCTGAATACACATTACTCAGAAGGTCAAAAATTGGAAATTTTAGTCCACAATATTCGCCCTTGCTACTCTAACGTTTTAGCTAATTATCCAAATATTTCCACAATTAAAGAGTTACGTGAATTGTGTCGCAACTATGAAAAATTCAAAGTACGAGCAGATAACTTTAAAGAACCACCTACTGCAAGCTCATCTACGTTGGCCCCTGAATATGCCTATAAAATACCTCAGAATACCATAAAGAAAAACATTCATTTCAACAATATTTACAAACCTACTAACAAACCTTATGCTAATACTAACCTAAAAACGTATTCTATTGATGATTCTAAAAATGACATAGAACCGAGTGAACTTCACGCCCTCAACCCTTCCAAGGTTTTCTGCTACCGTTGCCGTGTGGACTCTCACAGCATGAAGGATTGTACGGCTGATCGAGTTATTTTTTGTTTTAAGTGTGGTAAAAAGAACGTCCGCACGCCAGATTGCACTACATGCAACCCAAATAGTAAACCAAAAAACTAGTGTTCGAAAATTGTAGCGGTAAAGAAGCAAACAGTTCTGCTAACTTAGAGTGGGATAGTTGGCTGAACTTTGTACGGAGTTTCTTCTCAACTTATAAAACTGCTGCAATTTTCAACAAAAAACCAAGTAGAGACCCTAGACCGTATGTAAGGGTAAATATTAATAATATTCAAGGACTTGAACTATTCGGTTTGCTTGATTCAGGATCTGTAGTAAGTATCCTCGGAAATAACTCGCACAAAAAATTACTTCCCTATGATCTCACCTTGTTCACGGACAGTATTATATCAGTCACCGCAGCTGGTGGCCAAATCTTAAAATCTCGTGGGTATCTTCTAGTACCAATTGTATTTTATGACAAAATAAACCTCATTAAAACTCATGTTATCCCAGAAATTGAGACAACTTTAATTCTTGGCATAGACTTCTGGAATAAATTTCAAATTTTCCCCGATAACTTTAGCAAAATTTGTTACTTCAATAACGATGACCCCACTTTACAAGATGTTTCAATTACCTCTGAAGTATTTCTAAATTCCTATTGCAATCTTGATAAAACTCAAAAAGACATAGCAGATGCAGTTGTAGGTAAATTTAATAAGATATCTTTCGAAGAAAAAGGCTTAGGTCGGACACATTTAATTACGCATTGCATTGACACTGGAGAGGCAGAGCCTATCCGTCAAAGGTATTATCGCATGTCACCTGAAAAACAAAGGATTGTGACCGAGCAGATCGATGAGATGCTGGCTCTTGATGTTATTGAGCCATGCGAAAGTCCTTGGCTATCTCCGGTGTTAGTAGTTGGTAAAAAAGATGGTAAACCTCGCTTCTGTTTGGACAGTAGAAAGCTGAACGCAGTTACCAAAAAAGATGCCTACTGCCTCCCATACGTGTCAGAGATCCTAGACAATCTAAGAGATGCAAGATACTTATCTAGTATCGATTTGTCTAAAAGTTTTTGGCAAATACCAATCAAAAAAGAACACCGTGAGAAGACAGCTTTCTACGTTCCAGGCAGAGGGACTTTTCAATTCAAAGTAACTGCCTTTGGATTGACTAATGCCCCCGCTACTCAACAACGTCTTGTTGATTCTTTGTTTGGCCCAGAATTCCAAGTGAATGTTTTCGTATTTATTGATGACGTTATCATTATTAGTAAGACGTTTGAAGAGCACTTATCTCTTCTTTTACGGGTCCTTGATAAACTACACAACGCAAATCTGACTATAAACTTATCAAAATGTCATTTTTTTTCGCAGTCAGTTGCGTTATCTTGGCTACGTCGTAGATGACAAAGGTTTACGAACTGACCCTGAAAAGGTAGAGGCAATCCTTAACTATCCTACGCCTACTAATAAAAAAGATGTGAAAAGGTTCCTTGGTACAGCTTCATGGTACAGACGTTTCATTTCTAATTTTAGTTCAATTGCGGGTCCTCTAAACAAACTGACATCTACTAAAAAGAATGCACCTCCATTTAAGTTAACAGATGAGGCTGAACGTGCGTTTCAGGAACTTAAATCATTATTGGTACAAGCTCCGATCTTGGCATGCCCTAATTTTGACTACCCCTTCGAGGTCCATACAGATGCTAGCAACTTTGGTATCGGAGCTATGCTCTCTCAGACTATTAATGGAACTGAACACCCAGTAGCCTACATGAGCAAGTCTCTCACTGGTCCAGAACGCAATTACAGCGTTACTGAGCGGGAAGCCCTAGCTGTTCTAACTGCTCTTGAGCACTGGCGCTGCTACTTAGAGAATGGCCAAACTTTTACCGTCTTCACTGACCACTCGGCTCTAAAGTGGTTTTTGTCCATTTCAAACCCTACAGGCCGCTTGGCTAGGTGGGGAGTTCGCCTTTCTAGTTTCGATTTTACCATAAAACATCGCCGTGGAAAAGACCATGTTATGCCGGACCTGTTGTCTAGAGCAGTTCCGGTTTCTTTAGTGTCTGACACAGCCTGTCAACCAACAACTCAAGATGCCTGGTATCTGAACATCTTCAAGGGCTGCCAGGCTTCACCAACTAGTTTTTCAAACTACAGAGTTGAGAATGCAAAATTATATCGTTTTATGCGCAATAAAAACGCTCTGACTATGGAATTCGATTGGAAAGAGGTTATCCCGATAGAGAACCGTGAGGATATAATCAGGCTTAATCACTCAGAACCAGCATCGGCACATTTTGGTGTATTTAAAACTTTAAAAAGAATTGCTTTAAAATACTTCTGGCCTAAAATGCATTCACAAATAGCAGAATTTATTTCAAAGTGTGAAACTTGTCTTGCCTATAAGTTGTCTACGCAGGGTACTCTCGGAAAGATGGGAAGACCCAAGGAATGTTGTAGGCCCTTCCAGGCCATCTCAATTGATTTAGTAGGAAATAGTAAGCAGTACTTTGAGAAGCAACAGGTTACCACAAATAGATAGCAGTGTTGCTTCCTGGAGGGTGGTAAGGGTCCTACTAAATCAATTGAGATGGCCTGGAAGGGCCTACAACATTCCTTGGGTCTTCCCATCTTTCCGAGAGTACCCTGCGTAGACAACTTATAGGCAAGACAAGTTTCACACTTTGAAATAAATTCTGCTATTTGTGAATGCATTTTAGGCCAGAAGTATTTTAAAGCAATTCTTTTTAAAGTTTTAAATACACCAAAATGTGCCGATGCTGGTTCTGAGTGATTAAGCCTGATTATATCCTCACGGTTCTCTATCGGGATAACCTCTTTCCAATCGAATTCCATAGTCAGAGCGTTTTTATTGCGCATAAAACGATATAATTTTGCATTCTCAACTCTGTAGTTTGGAAAACTAGTTGGTGAAGCCTGGCAGCCCTTGAAGATGTTCAGATACCAGGCATCTTGAGTTGTTGGTTGACAGGCTGTGTCAGACACTAAAGAAACCGGAACTGCTCTAGACAACAGGTCCGGCATAACATGGTCTTTTCCACGGCGATGTTTTATGGTAAAATCGAAACTAGAAAGGCGAACTCCCCACCTAGCCAAGCGGCCTGTAGGGTTTGAAATGGACAAAAACCACTTTAGAGCCGAGTGGTCAGTGAAGACGGTAAAAGTTTGGCCATTCTCTAAGTAGCAGCGCCAGTGCTCAAGAGCAGTTAGAACAGCTAGGGCTTCCCGCTCAGTAACGCTGTAATTGCGTTCTGGACCAGTGAGAGACTTGCTCATGTAGGCTACTGGGTGTTCAGTTCCATTAATAGTCTGAGAGAGCATAGCTCCGATACCAAAGTTGCTAGCATCTGTATGGACCTCGAAGGGGTAGTCAAAATTAGGGCATGCCAAGATCGGAGCTTGTACCAATAATGATTTAAGTTCCTGAAACGCACGTTCAGCCTCATCTGTTAACTTAAATGGAGGTGCATTCTTTTTAGTAGATGTCAGTTTGTTTAGAGGACCCGCAATTGAACTAAAATTAGAAATGAAACGTCTGTACCATGAAGCTGTACCAAGGAACCTTTTCACATCTTTTTTATTAGTAGGCGTAGGATAGTTAAGGATTGCCTCTACCTTTTCAGGGTCAGTTCGTAAACCTTTGTCATCTACGACGTAGCCAAGATAACGCAACTGACTGCGAAAAAAAATGACATTTTGATAAGTTTATAGTCAGATTTGCGTTGTGTAGTTTATCAAGGACCCGTAAAAGAAGAGATAAGTGCTCTTCAAACGTCTTATTAATAATGATAACGTCATCAATAA
Source organism: Udea olivalis (assembly GCA_947369235.1). NCBI lineage: Eukaryota > Metazoa > Arthropoda > Insecta > Lepidoptera > Crambidae > Udea > Udea olivalis. The sequence goes on from OX376342.1 coordinate 8,206,306, forward strand.
ATACGAAAACATTCACTTGGAATTCTGGGCCAAACAAAGAATCAACAAGACGTTGTTGAGTAGCGGGGGCATTAGTCAATCCAAAGGCAGTCTTCTCACGGTGTTCTTTTTTGATTGGTATTTGCCAAAAACTTTTAGACAAATCGATACTAGATAAGTATCTTGCATCTCTTAGATTGTCTAGGATCTCTGACACGTATGGGAGGCAGTAGGCATCTTTTTTGGTAACTGCGTTCAGCTTTCTACTGTCCAAACAGAAGCGAGGTTTACCATCTTTTTTACCAACTACTAACACCGGAGATAGCCAAGGACTTTCGCATGGCTCAATAACATCAAGAGCCAGCATCTCATCGATCTGCTCGGTCACAATCCTTTGTTTTTCAGGTGACATGCGATAATACCTTTGACGGATAGGCTCTGCCTCTCCAGTGTCAATGCAATGCGTAATTAAATGTGTCCGACCTAAGCCTTTTTCTTCGAAAGATATCTTATTAAATTTACCTACAACTGCATCTGCTATGTCTTTTTGAGTTTTATCAAGATTGCAATAGGAATTTAGAAATACTTCAGAGGTAATTGAAACATCTTGTAAAGTGGGGTCATCGTTATTGAAGTAACAAATTTTGCTAAAGTTATCGGGGAAAATTTGAAATTTATTCCAGAAGTCTATGCCAAGAATTAAAGTTGTCTCAATTTCTGGGATAACATGAGTTTTAATGAGGTTTATTTTGTCATCAAATACAATTGGTACTAGAAGATACCCACGAGATTTTAAGATTTGGCCACCAGCTGCGGTGACTGATATAATACTGTCCGTGAACAAGGTGAGATCATAGGGAAGTAATTTTTTGTGCGAGTTATTTCCGAGGATACTTACTACAGATCCTGAATCAAGCAAACCGAATAGTTCAAGTCCTTGAATATTATTAATATTTACCCTTACATACGGTCTAGGGTCTCTACTTGGTTTTTTGTTGAAAATTGCAGCAGTTTTATAAGTTGAGAAGAAACTCCGTACAAAGTTCAGCCAACTATCCCACTCTAAGTTAGCAGAACTGTTTGCTTCTTTACCGCTACAATTTTCGAACACTAGTTTTTTGGTTTACTATTTGGGTTGCATGTAGTGCAATCTGGCGTGCGGACGTTCTTTTTACCACACTTAAAACAAAAAATAACTCGATCAGCCGTACAATCCTTCATGCTGTGAGAGTCCACACGGCAACGGTAGCAGAAAACCTTGGAAGGGTTGAGGGCGTGAAGTTCACTCGGTTCTATGTCATTTTTAGAATCATCAATAGAATACGTTTTTAGGTTAGTATTAGCATAAGGTTTTTTAGTAGGTTTGTAAATATTGTTGAAATGAATGTTTTTCTTTATGGTATTCTGAGGTATTTTATAGGCATATTCAGGGGCCAACGTAGATGAGCTTGCAGTAGGTGGTTCTTTAAAGTTATCTGCTCGTACTTTGAATTTTTCATAGTTGCGACACAATTCACGTAACTCTTTAATTGTGGAAATATTTGGATAATTAGCTAAAACGTTAGAGTAGCAAGGGCGAATATTGTGGACTAAAATTTCCAATTTTTGACCTTCTGAGTAATGTGTATTCAGCCTAGAGAACATACCATCCATTATAGCGGTGTAAACGGCTATGTTTTCCGTTTCTCCCTGTGTTCTGTTACGTATTTCACTAATCATTCGGTAATCATAGTCCGCTACGTCAAAATCTTCCTTTAAAAGAAGCAATAGACTTCTCCAAGTGGTTGCAGAATTTTTAATACTACGAAACCAGTGTAAAGCGTCCCCAGTAAATAACTCAACCGCGCCTGACATCATTTTATCGTCAGAGATATTTTTTGACAAGCGAAGTTCCTCTATTTTTTCTATAAACGACCTTACGCAAGATTTTACCATCATATTTTATTCTTGACAGCTCACTGGAGATGCCACGATCACATGAAACGTTTATGTGCAGATTACTCAAATCAACTGCAGTTTTAGACGTTTCACCACCATCATCGCAGGTTTTGTCTTTAGTTTTTCCCGAAGAAATGATATCCCTAAACAGCGCATAGTACGAGTCAAAAGTTTTCATTGCACTTTCTAAGGCTTGCAATTCTTCAGAGGACGTAGGTTGCTCAACACGGCGTAGGCGGTGATAAAGGTGGTTCAAAAACGAGAGCGTACGATCGGTAAGTGACGAGTCAGTAACGGAACGCAGACGATCTAGGTTGGTAGCTATCTTTACTAGGGTTTCATTGACACCCTTTAAGTCATCCAAAGTGTCAAGGCATGAGTCAGAAATATCCTCAGTGGGATATATTTGTGTCAGCTTACAAACTTGACGCCTTAGTTCAAAAACAGTGCCAGCAGGTTCATCACCTCTAATTGTCACCTCATATTGCAGCTCAGATTTCTGCAAATGCAGGTATTTAATGGGGTACGTCATTTTTAAGAAATGAGAGTAAAGATAACTTATAAGTTGTGCACAAACTTAAACAAGAATTGACGAAATGGACAACAGTAGTAATAATGATAAAAAACAATAAGCCAAAAGCACTAACCGTTCTGTCACAAAAAATCAGCCCTTGATCAAGAACGTTAATAAAACTACAACTACAATTACCATTTGAAAGAAATGTGTTTATTTTAAACTACAAGGGCTTAAATCTACAACATGCACATTACCAACACCAGAAAAACGGCAGAAAAAAATAAATAATGTAAAAAGCTAACCGGATCAATAAGAGCTAATACCATCTACAATTTAAGCGTGGGCGCCATTGTCACGTTTTATTATAAGCAGGGTTTAAAAATAAAACGATCGAAATATAATTATTATTTTAAAGAATTTAATTAAGTTTAAAAGTACTCAGAGCGTGGGTCTGGTGTTAGCTCCTTAGTCCGGCAACTTAAAACACTAATTAGCACTCCCCTTAACTAGCCGGTGAGCAGCTGCCGCAGATTAGCTGTCTTCCTGACGTCTCTGGTTCCAATACCGTCCAACTTTCCAATAACGTCCGACTTTCCAATAACGTCTGACTTTCGTTCTTCGGCGGGACGATTGGTACGGAATGTCAAGGGCAAGGGTGATCCCAGTATGGGAAAATTATCACTTAATTAACACAGAGGTAACAAACGTTTAAGTGAAGATGCAATCGATCAAGCAACGATTTGCTGGTTCACAATTATTAAGAATGTATCTAACGCAGCTGTCGCACACTGAGGTTAATAATCAATGCGGCTGCGTCGCTTACCGATCTACGCTCCCGGCTCGATAGTCACACGCTTACATAATCATAGGTAACTGGTTTGCGAGTCGGGAACAAGATTCACTACAACAAATATGATTTACGCTGCCCTTATTCTAGTTATTAGGTATTTCGCTGTTTGTTTTTAGCATTAAGTTAAGTTAGTTTATTACTTTACTGTAGGTATATAATTTTATTGTTAAGTGTATTATAGTTATAAGATTAGTTTTATTTATATTTGGGTGAGAATTATTAAATTTAAGTAACCTGCGTTACACTGCAACCAGACAACGCACGAGCCGAGCGAGAGTGCCGCGGTAGCGGCCGGCGAGTGCCAGAGACCTAATTTTTAAAGTAAAACTTGCCATGTATAGTTTATAGTTTTTTAGAGTTTAGAGAAATCTACAACGTAACACGCTTGAATCTTTTGTTAAATTGAATCAGCTAGGTTAGGTTAGAACTGTAACCTCACAATGAACATATTTTTGAATGTAAAACCAGAAATTACTACCAGTATAGTATGGCATTATTAGTATTTATTTGTGTATTCTGTGCAACTGGCATAAAGATACAAATAATTTGTCATTGACCAAGCAATTGATTCAATAGAAACGGTAAACTGAAAACTTAAGTTAGTAAGTATATTATTTGGGTTATTGTATTTTGCGTAAAATGTTTTACCAACTGAAATATTTGACCAAATGAAAATTGGTAAAAGTACTGTTTGGTAAGCGAGTTATTGTTTAAACCGATTATGGGCGCATTATGCCCAATTCCCAAAATGTCCAACTGTCCAATTCTCGTTACGTTCACTTGCCAAACATTGGGTTTGCGTAACATTTATTTGCAAAGAGTTCATTTGGAGATGAGAGAGAGTGATGATTTGGTAATTATTTTTTTGATGAAACGAAGGTAACCCCAACCTCACAATTAATTTGGTGACGACTCGGCACGAGATGTATGTGATTTTTGTTTTAATTCTTCAATAGGCTGCAAGAGAAAAGCTTGAAGACAAAGGGCTTGTCTGAGTAAAGTAAATATTATTATCTTTTGTTCATATTGTAATACCTATAAAAGCTCTTCTACTCTTTGCCTATGCTAAAACAACCGATCAAAGTGATGTGGCAATTCGGTCGTATTTCAAACAATTCTGATTTGTCAGTAAACATTGACCATGTAGGTCGCATAAAACGAATATTACAAAAAAACGCAAATATTGTTATTATTGTGTTATCTATATGATGATACAATACAACAAAGTGTACAAAATAATTGCTTTAAACTTGGCAGATTGCTTCAAATATTTTATGGCAACCGCATTTTTGAAGGTGTCTTATCACCACACTTTTGAAAAACTGATTCTACTAAAATCGACAAATCAAGGTTTAGGTCGTCTCAAACTTTTAACTACGGTCTTTAAGTTACATCGTTTCGACAGTGGTTTGAACGTGGAACGAACCGTTTTAATTTTGACAAAATTAGTGATGTCTATGTTTACTCTCAGGGCAGCTATTGCAAGCTCCAAAAAAAACCGTTCAGGGGCCATATTACAATCTCTTATAGCCAGCCAAGTTAATTTCCTGAACTGAGCGTAGCGAGCAATTTCGTAATCTGAACTTTTATTTCCAGCCTGTGAGCAGCTAATCACCCAATGCATCTTTTAGGCTGGGTATTTACTGACGAAATTGCTTGCTACCGTCAGTTTAGAAAATTAACTTGGCTGGCTACAAGAGATTGTAATTTGGCCCCAGGCCTGTGGTTAGGCAGTGAAACTGTAGATGTAAACTATAGAATCTGTATTTTTTATAAGATGTGCATAAGACGAAAAGAAATAAAATTAACGATTACTTTTTTATATGAAAATAAAGAGCATTCATGAATGCATTTAGGAAAAGCTGCAACCTACATTCTGGTCGTAATTGAATGATTTATAGCTTCGTGACATGATGGCTCGCTCGTTATACGAGATGTTCTAGGAAAGATATATGCGCAGCTGTGCCCTCCCGATGTATTATATGAGTTGGCCTTAATTATGAGTTCGATGCTATTCGACAGTAAATAGAACGTAAACCATCAAGGTCATAATAGGGTTGACCCTTCCCTATTAATATTTTCTAGATTGTTCATGTCTGTCAACTAGATGAATAAAAATTTATCAACACTTCTTCTAAACTAATCTATAGTTATACTAATTTTATACAGAGAAAAGATTTGATTGTTCTTGTGTGTTACATTTTCAGGAAACGACAATAGGCTATATTTATTAATTTAGGTTTCAACGTCGTTAAGCGTGACATGCGTGCCAACAAACTCACCACTGAGGATGCAAGACCGCGCGAAGTGGGCCAAGAAAATAAAAAAGGCGGACCCTGGGACCCCACACACCAGTGTGGGTTCACAACCGGGATAGCCCGCACGGATGATATTAATTTAGGTTTATTTTACCGGGAAAGACAGTCTACGCAGGCAAAGTCGCTGACGGACAGCTAGTATTATTTAAAAGAGTTCGTAGTTAAGGTGACGTACTCATTAGGTTTATCTGTATCAAAATTTGTACACTGTACTTTATTATAGCCTGTTGTAATAAACCCAAAACGAGTTGACGCTTCGCAAACCAGTTTCCAGTTACCGACACCGAACACTTTTTGACCGTCATGAGTATGTGTTAAGTAGAAGCAACTGGACACAAAAAATGTTTACGTATGCGCAGGGAGTGGATGATATTATACTGGTTCTATAGATATCAAATATTTATCGGTAGCTTGTATCTGACTAAAGACACAAAAGTGTCCAGTGTTTGCGCCCTGCCTAAAAGAGTAACTGCTGAGTTTCTCGCCGAGACTTCTCAGTAGGTACAGAAACAATTCCGGCGCGGTGGTAGAGTCTCATTATGTCTGTATACTGTGTATTATTTAGTAAATTTTGTTTACATTAACTTTAATTTGACGATTTCTAAGTACTGTCAAAGTCTATTCAAATAAAGTTATTTGAGTTTGAGTTCAGTAGTTAGAGTAAGATTTCGTTTGGCGACTCAAACAAACTGAATTAAAGTAAAACATTCGTAATTGAGAAAGAGATTGGCACATTTTTCACATGTAAGAACATTGTGTCATCCACATTCGTTGAAACTTTGCAATCAGAGTTTTTGGCAAACACAAAAGTTTTACGCGAAGAAATGATTTGGAATAGTTTTGGTAGATTGACTTGGGGAGAAAGTTTTGTTTTGAACCGAGAATTTATATTATTTATGATAGGGGTCTGTAACAACGATGTTTTGGTTTTACTGGATCTATGGTGCATTAATGTAGCACCCAAGTAGTGGGTTCGATTTTCATCTAAATGTATGTGATGAAGATATGTGAAAACGAACTGTTCCAAAGAGATGATATCTATTAATTTGACTCATGAGGAGCAACGAGGGGTAGCATCGCCAGTGAAAAAAATTGTGCTTCGAATGCTTAACGCGAGTTGCTATAAATTTGGCTATTTTCCGAGCCGTTTCCCAAAATATCCATAATCTTCTTTGAACTATACCAGAGGTGGCTTTTTCCTTTGCGTCCCAATATTCACTAGGAGAACCTAAGGCCGAGATCTATAGTCGTTGCTTAGCTAAGCACAGACTAATCACATTAACTATTATCTTACTTATTATTTATTTATTTAATCTTTAATGCACAAAATAGTACAAAAGGCAGACTTAATGCTAAAAGCATTCTCTACCAGTCAACCATTTGGGGTCAACTTATTGAGTATTTTTATAATGACTCGTATAACTGACAATTATTTAAGTTGATGTTAAATTATATTAAAATCGACAAGAAGATACTGTTTTCTCTCAACTTATCCCGGATGAATTGCAGTTTTTGTGTGAAATGGAATATCATACCGACCCAATCCAACTATGATGGCAAAGAACAAATACATGTAATTTTGCTCCAAATTGGTGCTTGGACTATAAAGTCTTCATTAGAAAGATGCAGCCGTTCAAAGTCTAAGATAAGTATAAGTTTAAGTTAAGCAACGTTCATAGATCTCGGCCTAAGATGGACATTCGAATTCCTGGCTAATATTTAAAGAGCTTTTGCTTCGCTGTTTAGCAGATAGATTAATTACACTTAATAATCGAAGTCTAATTTTACGTTGGTGGCCGGATTTCAACCAAAGTAGTTTGCCCATCCCTGAACTAGACTGTAGCATAAGTATTCTGCCATAAGATACTGTTAGGTGATACGTTGGACTTTTTAGGTTCAAATTTAGAATGGATCAATAGCTTAAGGGGGTTATAAATGAATGATAACCCAGGGTATCTTATGCAGCTTTCTGCGTGAGACTTTAAACAACAGCAGAGCTCTGAAGTGGCATAATATTTAAAATAAAAAAGAATCTTACCAAATCATCATTAAACATTATAAGGATTTCCCTTTTTGCATATTCAAAGAATGCTTCACGACATTGTCCTCAAAATCCGAGCATTTTTGCGAGAAAAATACGAAAAAACCTGCGGAATTTCTTTTAAGTACTCATTTTAGCTGCTTCAGGGAAAATATCATTGTTACTACATTTTCCTGCTTCTTTTAGAACTTCATGATCCAACAAAATAAGTAGAGTAATTGTTGAACGGCAAGCGCCTCCAAGCTGTAACGCCTAAAATGCTGTAACTGTATTATTATGAAAACCAATTTTCGACATGTAACTTCGAGCATATTCGTAAGACACGGCCGCGCAGTTTGCTCATTTTAAGCTAATGCGTGTAACTTACTGTATGTCTAAAATGAATTAAAATTAATACAAAAAAAAAATTGTTGACTGCAGCAATTTGTATGCCATTTTAGTTTTTAGTTCAATTTCTATCCACTTGAGACGCTGTACGGAAATCCCTTGCAGCTATGTAAGATCTGATATTCCAAAGAGTTATGTTTAGTGTTACTTTTGATGTTATTATTGTTGTGCAATTGTTATTTAAAAATTATGTAAAATGTTTGAAAATGTTAAGATATAACCTTGTTATTTCATTGTTTATTATATTCATAGGAATCTTTGCCACGCCACAATAAAGATATTGAATTGAATTGAAAACGGTTAAAGTTTGTTATAGGCTGATGGATTCATTGTCGCAGGTGTCCCGTTTGTAGCAATATTTATTCATACACTCAGATAAACAAGCAGCCACAATTGGCGAACTTAATACCTGGCATGCATTTGCTACTAGTCAACAGCAAGGTTCATGAGGGAAGATTGGCAGAAAATACGACACGACGACAATCGGGCGTAGTGCGCTGTAGCACGGTTTCTCGCCTCGATTTCCGTAGTGTCTCGGGTTCGATTCCCGGTCGGGTCAATGCAGGAAACGATCTTTTCTGAATTGACTCGGGTCTGGGTGTGCTGGGAGAATGCATGCAAAATGCATTAAACATAATCGGCATATCTTTTTTAAAACCAACTCGAAACGTTTATCCCTTTTCAATGAATTACTAACAAATAGTTCGTAGTAGTTACGACTTTGCTACGTTGCTGCGTTGGCTACGACATTAGCATCTGCTACGATTTTAGACCCTTGCTAAGAACCTCTCATAGTAGAGTTTGTCTAACCAGAAATGACGCGCCACACTCACAATTTTTTCATTGCGTATTGCTGCTTGTAGCGATGACTTGATTTCAATGAATGAGACCTTTGCCCAGCAGTGGGATAGTATATAGGCTAATTACTTTACTTTTCTTTACTATATGTGTGCGTGATTGCGGATGCCTTATTTCAGATTAGACAAGCTCTATTCGATGAAATTTTCGCAAGATACGAGTATGTGATTTTTTTATTAAAATGTTTTTTTTATTTAAGATTAAATCTCTAAGTTTTTAATTATTTTACTACACCAGTGAATTATCGATGTTCTAGAAGAAATAAGTATAAAATTTATAAACTAATAGAGCTTTATAACGCGTTTGGTTTGCAAAGTTTTATAAGACAGGTTAAGTCGTGTGGTTCTTCTACCAGAGTTTGATCTGCTAAAATTGATTAGGGATTCACGAAGATTGTGGATGGGATGACAAGTTTGGTAAATGAGGAAACTTCGAGCATTAGCGCGGGCAGGTAAACTCGGGAACAGACTTAAATGATTTTGATTCCATTACAGTTCAAAAGTTAGAAAGCAAAGCGAAGCCATGCTGCGCATATTAATAACCAGCTTAATGAACTGATAAAAATAACACTAAATGAGCAGATAAACGTAAGTTTTCGTAAATAAACTCGCAATAACGTGGATGTATATTGCTGTCGACTCGATAAGAAGTTAATTAACTCGTGCTATTAAGATTGGTATAAGTAAGTAGGCAAATATTGTTTATTGCGGAATAAAAAATATGACATGCTTATCAATAAATGTGATTGGGAAAAAAATACTGGCCGAACAGATTCTTGTTAAAATGTGGGCTGTGACCGTAAAAAGTCAGCAAGAATCAGCGCTCACAGTACCACCTAAACAGGTATGGGTAACATTGACGTCATTTTTGAAATTCCGCGGCCATTCACCAAACCTTATTATCATGAAAGACTATATCGAAGTGAACAAACTTTATATGAAGCTGAGATATTCGGAATTGTATTTTTAACTAACTACTCAATTGAACTTGATCCATACCAAGGAAAAGGTAAAAAGCGGCATTATTCATAATCCTTATAAATATGCGACGCAATTAGGATTTAAGAAAGCTAGTATTCAATTGCCTGGATCAATATTTTACCATTATTGTTCATGTATTGTGGGTAGAAAGACTTTCAGGTGTTTTTCCCATGTAATGTCTCTAATGCGACGGTTAGGAACCAATACCTCCTGTTTACATATTAACTATTAGAAAATATCTTTTTGATGTCATTGACGTTATGGTCGTTTTTCGTGACCGCTTGTGTTCCACTTCCTAATGCCAAATATCTAACATTTACTGCTATATTTATAACTATGAATATCTAACTTAAAGTATTGCTGCATGTACTTTTATTAGAAAAATATACTCAGCAGGTACATCTTGAAAAGAAAACCTTCCTCTCTTATATTTGCATCTTTTTTAACAGCTGTTAGGTGTTATTATTTTAGTGAAACTAAGGCAAAAAATAATACTTTAAGAAATCATATCTCGGCTCCGATATCACTTAGAACAATTCTGAAAACTCAAATATGTTTCTTTCTTAGGGTTCTATAAAACAGTGGTAAAATTGTTCATTGCCGCTGTTAAAAAAAATACACCACAGGTCCATACAAAGTTACTAAAACTCCTTTGTGATATATTTAACTAGCTTTCCGCGGCTTCGCCCGCATGAACTTAAATTTTTATGACATACAGGATTTTTTCGGACTTACGATTATTCGTAAAATCCCGTCTTAGTTCGCACCTACGTCCTAAAAAAAACTTCACTTGTAGTAACGAAGTTTCATACAAACAAACTATCGACCCCAAAAACAACCCCTTAGGGGTCGTATTTCGCATAATCCCGTCTTATTGAGCACCTACGTCCTAATAAGAACCCTATGCAAAAATAGAAACTCCTAGCACTTGTAGTTTCTGAGATTTCGTGCTGTGTTTCGGTTTTATATATTATATAGATAATGCTACATGGAAATACATACATGGTAATCGTAAATCTGTTGTACATTAGGTGAAGGTGAAAATGTAGCGTTGTGATGGCATAGCAATATTTAGTTATTAACCTATACACAGTCGCAATGTCCATGGGTATAGCTTACAAAATGCGGGTTGGATGTTGGTACTATTTGGAACCGAGCTGCCGACTGCACGTGTAGCGTCCCATTGTTATCTGTGTCACTCACCATCAAGTGACAGTGGGTCACTGCACGTGCTGGCGGCAGTTGCAGTCGGCAGCTCGGTTATAAATAGTACCTTTAATCTTATTTTGACTGGCCTGTTGGTGCAACGGCAGCGGTCCTACAAGCACCGGAGTTCGTGGGTTCGATCCTCACCCATGACAACCATTTATGTGACGAACATTTGTGTCTGGCTGATATTATCTATTTGAGTATGTATTTAGAAATATTTAAGTACGTTTATCAGTACCTGACACCCATAGTTAGTAAAAGCTCTGCTTGGTTCGGGGTTGGATGATCTTGTTTTAAAGTGTCTCAGATATTTTAATTTTTTTATTTTGCGCAGCCCGCTATTTGAATCCAGGGCTTTTGGATTTTGAGCTAAGCGGTCTTACCTTTCAGCTACACGGAGGCGTAATAGTGTAGCAATATTGAGGTTATTTGAAGATAAAATGTTAATATAACATATTGAAAACTGTGATTTCGAGCTAGCTAGCTTTTGAACGGTGAATAATTGCATCACAGAGCTCGAGGGAGGCAATAAAGTAGGAAAGGTAAGTTTCGTGCAAGTTCATCTTAACGTAACTAACTGCCGTAAAGGTACTTGCTTTGCTATATGTGAGACGTACCTATTTATCGTAACAGCGTTCGATAGAACAAGTATTGGGTTTCATCTTTTATTAATAATGATAATATTTGTTATCTCACGTATAGGTGAACAAGCCTAATATGTTTTGATTGACTTGAGTCAATTATTAATTTAACATTAGATACTAGTACGTCACCTTTTTTTCATTTCATATTTAGTTTTTTGTTTTAATGAAATATTATTAGCATTATCATCATGTTAACATTATAATTGAGTATATCAGTTTAAATAATGCTTAAAAAGAGGCATGTTCATCTTGAAGTCAGGTGGTCAATAGTGGTCATGAGGCCTAGATTGCAGGAGATGAGGTTTTAGTTCCTAACCTAGGAGTTTTCGTCACTATTACTTTAATTAACCTATTTTAAGGAGCCTGTGAAAATCATAATAACAATGTGACTGCCCTGTGGATGAACAATCCCCTGTTTTGTTGATTTCGGTGTAGTTAGAGCAATATTATTTATCGCAACTCAATTGTTATTAAAAGCCCATACAGGACAATATTAATGTTCTGCGCAGCTATGTTATCTGCTAAAAAATATTATATTCTAATATTATAAAGCGGAAAGATTTGTTTGTTTGTTTGTGTTGAATAGGCTCCGAAACTACTGGACCGATTTTAAAAATTCTTTCACCAAAATAAAGCTACATTATCAGGGAGTGACATAGGCTATATTTTGACGGGAAAGACAGGCCACACGGGCGAAGCCGCTGACAGACAGCTAGTAAATGAATAAAGACCACTTCGTCTGTCATCAAAAGGAAACCATTTGCTGGAACTTTAAAAGCGACCTAAACTGTTGCAATGCGCTTAACTGTGCCACCAAATAACTGTTCGTGTAGGAGAATTTGTTAAAAGTTGTTCAGCGATTCAACTGAAGGAAATGTAGGGCGGCCTTGTTTAACGAACTTAGATACGAATCAGCCAGTGCCAAAGTAGACACATAAATTACGTTTTCAGGTAGTTTCGTATCCGCTCTTAGGTAGGTACGCCTTCGCTGCCAGTGGTGAATAGGTGGGGATTAAAGTTTGGGAACGCCAAATTGCTAGCGATAAGTTAACGTCATTGTTAGTTCATGATACAACATGGAACAAATAGTTCCTAAGTCATTATAGTGAGGAGCATCTTCATATAAAGTAACTACTGAGTTTGTTGCCGGGTCCTTTCAGTGGAGAAACAACTGTCCGACGCCAGTGGTTAATCATTATTATGTTTTAAACTGTTTTAGGGTGCATAGCGTCATACAATAAATAACAAGTAAACTTAAAACTATAAAGTGAGTTGGATGATTTAAATAAAAAATACATTTAATTTGGCCCCTTTTTTTGCAGGGGAAAAAATGCATTACGCACTATCCCGCTACCTGGGTGGGGCAGCAGGGGGGTGTGGGACTCTCCGTCACAGAAGGTGACGGCATACCCACTAAAAACACCCCCGGTATACCTCATCGCCTTGACGGGACGACATGGTGCCTAGTTCAGATTACCGTGCCGTCTCTGGCGGATGGCCCAGCCTTTACGCCGGGCCTCCTCAGACAACAGGGGCATCCCGGTATACAGGGACATCCCGGACAGGAGCACCGTGCAATGTGGTGGAAGCCCCCCGACCTTCACCCCGGTGCTGCTTTTAGGGAGCAGGGAGAAGGCGTGCAAACCGCCGTCTCCTCACTCCCCGCTGTCTCATTCTGCGACATCACCTCTTCGCAGAAGGAGACCATCGCCTCCCATCCTCTCTCGCTCGCCAACATGGCCCGTATCAGGGCCGGGAGCGAGAGGTCAACCACATCCAATAATGTACGACGCTGCACTGCACAAGCAGTAACACTATCAGGCGGTTTGCATGTTGCGGATGTTGTACATTGAGTTTAAATTTAAAGGTTTTCATGAAAAAATTATGAATGTCTAACTGACTCTATATAAAAACTTCAAAATAAAGTGAATATGTCAAAACACCCGGTAGTTAGTCTTTACCTATTTGTACATAACCACAAATGACTGAATTAAAAAATAAACAACAACTGTTACTACCCTTGACCGTAATATACAATACCATTTTATGCAATGGACAGTATTCATGTGAGGTAGTAGTGAACCGGCTAGGTGCATCTAAAATTCATTGAAAGTACTATAAACTAACTAAAACTCTCCGTATTGTATTTTTAGGTATGCCTAAGTTTCTGGTTCAGTGAGCTGGAGAATACTAAGCGGTTAATTACCATCGACTGGCGTGTTTTCAGAGTCCATTGCAAAAGCTTTGAAAGGCAAATTAATTCGTCATCACCTTCCTTGGTCACAGAATAAAAAGAACGTATATGTTAACGTTATGAATAAATGTATTTAAGGAATCGAAAAAAAATTTTCTAATTTTAGGGTATCGTTACACCTTACTAAAAACAAAAGTGTAGGCAGTAGCAAAACATAACAATAATCTATAGGTACTAATACTATTAGAAAGCTGAAGAGTTGGTTTGTTTGCTTGACCGCGCTAATCTCAGGAACCACTGGTCCGATTTGAAAAATTATTTTAGTGTTAGATAGCCCATTTATCAAGAAAGGCTATAGGCTATAGGCTATATATCATCATTCGACGCGGACGATGTCGCGGGCAGAAGCTAGTTATTCAATATTATGGAAAAATACATTAGCAACAAAAACAACAAATAGCAAAGACAGAAACTAGAAAAATTCGGCCTGACCCTAAGGACTCAAGCGGGGAAGGACTCATTCCCGCTTGAGTCCCTAGGATCAGGTCGAAATTTTCTAGGTTCTATCTTTGTGTAGAAAAAAGGGCAAATCATTGTTAAATGCTAAAAAAAAAACACTTAACAAATAGCAACTTCTTTTAGGAAACCATTTCCATAAACGCAAAATTTAATAGGTATAGCTGTCGAACAAAATGTATAGCAGAACGCATAGTAATAGAACTCAAACTGTGACATGTGACGTCACAACTTTGCGTCAGTTGGTTGGGGGAGTTTTACAAGTCCAAAAAATATGATTTTTAAAATAGCAACATTTTAGGGAGTTTTAATGCTATCGGAATATGTTTTCACTAATGTTTCTATTATTACGAGCTCTATCGATAACCCATCAAAAAAACATCGTCAAATTTCCAATTATACAGAGTAATTGAATGTAAAGTGTAGTGTAAGTAATGGAAAACAATACATAAATACGGTGCCAGACGTGTGATTGCGTTTGCGTTTGCGTGTGCTAGGACAGCGCAATGTATGCCGTGATGACGCACGACAGTAACACTAAGCCGCTGCAGGTAGTGATCGAATAACTGCCGGTGGTATTACAAATACGACTGTAGTCCTTTTCACATAGCAGGGGACTGTAACGTTTGTTGACATTTGAAGCTAGATACTTCGAATACTAAACATAACAACAAACAACAAATACAGCTTTATACGTCCCACTGCTGGACACAGGCCTCACCTTAACTATGAGGTGGTACGAGCCATACTCCAACCCGCGGGCTCAATGTGGATTATTGGAGGTGAATGTAAGGCCAGTGATAACCTTACCGTCAGATGTATCAAGTCGCCTTTTTAGGCCTCTGACTAGGCTTTACGACTGATATCTTGCGACGACAGCTCAGCGACTCAGCGTCAGCAAACATAGCTTACGCCCTAATCCAGACGCGACAATTAAAGTTAAGCAGCCCTTACATGTATATGTGTCCTTTTCATTTCTACTGACATAATGACAGGGCAGCATCAATTTGAAGGGTGCTCAACTTTGATTCTTGTTTTTGGATCCGGGGGTTAGAGCTTTATGATAAAATCGGATGATTAACTTAACGTTCACAATTTGAATTTGAATAATCTCGTAAGCTCTTAAGCCATATTTCTTTGAAGATGTAAAGTGAAACATATTATAAGTAACTGTGTACATGGTTTTTTTGGTAAATTTTCTAGATTGACTGTTTTTACGGTTCCGTACATCGAAGGAAAAAGCGGAACCCTTATAGGATCACTTTGTTGTCCGTTTGTCTGTCTGTCAAGACCCTTTTACTCAGGAACGCGTGGAGGTATCAAGCTGGAATTTATATCAAATACTCAGATCTACTGTCCCTTGAAGCAGTAAAAAATCAAACTTCTAAGCTAACGCAATCAAGAGATACAGCCATAAACGGCTGTATCAAATTTTCAACACTCGCAAGGGAATCAAAACCTACAGGGTACTTCCCGTGAACTTAGAATCTTGAACTTGGGTACAATGCTATGTCTTATAGCAGAGATAAAGAACCCTCGGTGCGCGAGTCCGACTCGCACTTGGCCGGTTTTTTCGTCGTTCTGAATACTAGCTGCGTGAAATGGAATGTCTTGAAAGGTCTCCGTTCCGATCCTTCGTGAAAAGGACTATAGCTATAACTAAACTTTTTTGATTGCACAGGTATTCATATTGAATAATTGATTACAGTACAATGATGTCACGAGCGCGCGTGACAATAAAGTTTCATTTCGTTAGATTCACGCGCGCTCGTGATATGCAAGAATTATCACAAGAAGTGACATCTCTTACTCATCTTGAACGCCGGCAGAAATGCCTTTTCATTACATCTTTTTGATAGAAAAAAACATTGTAATAAAACCCCGAGTCTGTGCCTGGGTGTAATTCTAAATTTATAACAGCTCGCTGATCCATCAAGCTTAAACTAAGAGAGGGTGACACAGTAGGGGATTTCAGGAAATTCTCTCGTAAACTGGAAAACATTCTCATCATCTTAGGAAAAGTTACGGATAAGAGTGTTTTGCGGCTTATAGAAAATATTATAAATTAAACACAGCAAACATTAGATGATCATGTTATTCTAATGATAAAAACATAATAGGCTTCGAAAAAGATTGTTTGTTTTGTTAATTTATGAAGATTTTAATTTCCTTAAAGTATCTGGATGTGTTTCCTTGAAAACATTTTCAGCCATTAATTTTTCATATAGATGAAAAACTGTTCGGTACTTCTTTATGTTTATTTCCAGCCTGTAACAAAGGGATTTTAATGTATGTAATACGCTCATAAATTGTTTCCTCTCCAAGAAAAATAACAATAGAAAATCCATTGTTATATATCATATGTGATACATGTGACAAGGAAAGGGTTAAAATACCTAAAGTGGCAGAATCACTCAGAAAATATTTGGCTTTCTAATCAAATAAATAGCATTGATGAGATGAGATCCTACTTGCGGAAAGAAAATGGAGAGCACACCCTACACCTACCTTGTTACGATATTGAATATCTGAGGAACCAAACACAGGTCCGCCACGGTGAGCTGGTCTCCGACGCAGTAGTTGTCCGCTGTCCGGCCCAGGAGTTGCTCCAACGTTTGCAGCCCTCTGTCACACGAGTAAGTCGACAAGTTCATGTGTAGCTCGTCTTGGTTGAAGAACGTCTTTAAGCCTATGTTCTGCAAAGGCTGAATAAAAAAATGCGATAGTCTGGAAACAGAGACTACTTAGTTTGAACGAACTTAAAATTGTAAGGATGGTAGAATTCTTTCCAAAGGTGGCTGTGGTAAGAGCTAGTTAAGTTATGGTAGCATATTGACAGAAAATGTTACCATGCCAATCCAAGCCCCACGGTCAATTCTAGGTACTTGTTCCAATAGGCAGTGTCATGCCGATTGAACGATAAGCAGTAATGAATGTCTACTATTATTGTAGCAATGACTTGAGTTCAATAATGGAGGCTTTTGCCCAGCAGTGGGACAGTATATGGTCAATTAATACATGCAAGAAATTGCTAAAGGTAGACCATGCAACTAACCGGTTTAATCATAGTAGTAATCACCATTCTGAGCAAGTAGGTAAGATGACTTTTAGTCTAGTTCAACAAAGTTAACGTTCGTATAATCATGGGAAATATCAACTTTACAAAGAATATTCGATAATTGTAACGAAAAGATGACATCAATTTAAAGAAATTTTCGAAAAATACAACCTTCGTTTCTTTTCCGTAATTAGACTAAAGTAAAATCGATCACCAATCCGTAAAATGGACTAAAAGGGCTTACAGTTGCAGAATACTAATTAGCCGATTTTGTTTAAAAAATTATGGACTCCTAATCAACTGTTCAGTGAACAGCGAAGCTCCAACAAAATTGATGAGACAGGGAACGGATAATTTATAAGCGAAGCTCTTTTTAATAGAATTATTAAAAAGTGGAAAAATAGAGCAAAATAAATAATATACTGCTCGTTTTACGTTAAGGTTACAAATACATTGTTAATAAGGCAAAAATCTAGACTAGTTCATAATATTTTCTAAAGGTAAATATAAAGGTAAATATAGGTCATAGGACACGAAGGTACACGAACACCAGCTGAGCCATCTTTGTACTGAAAAAACTTTGATTACCAGAAGTTTTAGAATCATAATTAGCTAATATCAAACTTATCGTCCAATCTTTGAATAGAAACCTTAAGAGTGTGTTTAATTACAATACATTTTAAACAATAAATAACACACAGACTAGCAAAAATTAAGGATAAAAAACATTGCAATTAAGAAATATATTTACTCATTTTGGATAGTTTAGTCATTACTATAGTTCTTGGTCGGATTACCTCCTCCCTATATTGCTCTCTTTTTGTTACGATAGTACTATATTGAAAATAAGTCGTACCTGACATATTTCTGACATGCGAGCCTTGGGAAGCGGAGCTTTGGGAATCAGCACCGGCTCTGGTCTTGTGTCTTCCAAATAACCGATGATTGCTATCGAATCCACTAAGGTTACACCATCTGATAAAACATTTCAAGTGCATCTTATTATTATGTAAATATATTTTGACAATCTGTTAGACATTTAAAACCTCGTTCCTAGGATGTAATCTATAAGATATTCAAGCTAAGTATTTTTTCATTCTAGAATCGGTCTTGGAACACCAATATTTCGCTGTAACAAATAAATTAAAACTGAGTTGATTAAGTTAGCTTCCCAAATTGGGACGGTCGTTTTGATTTAAATCACTTTACACTTACTTTAGTTAAGTTATTAAAACTTTAGCCCATTTGGCACCAAAATTAACTGCCCTGAAAATCCTGTGACGAATTAATGAAGGTTTCGTAAAATTCGTCATCAATTTCTGATTTAAGAAAGAGATAAAATTATATTATTCTTATGTAAAATAATACAGCGATTTTATATTCTACAGCCTGTTTTTTTATAATTTAAAACGTAAGCGAAAAGATGATTGCTAAATCCTGAGTTTCTTTGTCAAGAAAATAAATTATTTTAGGTGAGATAATTTGATCCGTTACGTTTGATTGTCAGTTTCGTGTTTATCCATTAATATTTTAGTGTGATTTGTCTGTATTGTTTAAATGAAAAACGATGTCGTCATTACACTCAGGTACTTGTTGCTAGTAATAATCCGATTTGAACTTCCGAACTTTCACGATGATGGCTTGTCCATTTCGACCCGACATTTCGACTGCACCCGGCTGAACTTCACTGTTTTGGAAAATTAAGGTCCAATCATGCCACCTGACCACGACGTGCACCACACAGTAATTTTATAGGCTAGTAATCGTGCCTCTTGTATCACGTGAGGATCATCCTCGCCCCGAAGGTGTCAGTTTTGTTTATTAACTTACCCAGTCGGAAGGAAATGGGCCTAAACGGTTAAAAAAAAACTTTGAAATGGCTTATAAAATTACCACGAACAAATTACCTCCTGCAGAATGTCCGGAGGCGGAAATTTACCTGTGGCTATTTTTCATAACCTAAACCATTCATAAACTAAATGTAAATTGCGCGTGTGTTTTATTCTAAATGAAAGTTCGGAAGTTCGAATAGGATCACCCTTTAGTTGTGTACATTTGTCTCTAGCTCTGCCTGGTTAATCATCAGGATTTTTTAGAGATCTTAACTAAATTCCAAAACACTATTTGTGCACCGTGCACCTCCGTGTACGCACGTACTTACACAAACATAGCGAACACAAACATCAAACATGAACATTTTGTTTGTACGTATGGATGGCATATACACGCACGCGAACATAGTTAGAATCTAGTTCGCGCACATCAGTCGTGACCTCTATCTTAATAGCCATGGCGACGCCGGTGGTGGTGGTTGTTACGTAACATTTGTTAAAGTATGGAACAGCGTCCATACAGATCTTACAAAAAGATCGCCGAAAACAGATTTGACGAACAGAGTGTTCGATGTTCGTTAGTGGTACGCACGTGCTAACCAAGTTGTTGCGTATCATGCAACGCAGCAAATCTGTTCGTGCGTCCGTATGCGGCTTCAGAAACGTAACATAATTTAACTAAATCAATTCTAAATTTGAAAATTGCAGGCTTTTGTTAAATAAAGGTAAACCTGATATTTCACATATTGGTTTTCTAACCATAACATGTAGGTTTACAATAGAATTACATTGCCACGAATGTACAATGTTATACGATGTATGTGCCTACGTGAGTAAGTCAGGTACATTTAGTACGTAAAACCTTTTGATCCTGTTCAAACCTGGCAGCCCTTTCAGTCACCGACGTGCGTGGTAATTCCTTTATTTCTCTGTATTTGATTTGAAGGAAAATTATCAAACTACAAAGCCCGATTGTGATAGCTAAACAAATGCTTTTCATATCATGCGATTTAATGGAGCTTTTTGTATTTACCTAACTTTATCGAAATTACGTCTAAAGGTGTAGGAAAGTCTTTGGCCGCACAAAGAAATGGCGCTTGAATTACAACGTAGCTGAATCATAGAATGTACCGATGTTGAAGATTAATACACAAATTACGCATGCGGCGCGCGATAGTCCTTTATAGCCCACTCAATGAAGGAAAATAGGGGAAATAATTCGTGTGAAAGCGATTTTTGATTTTAGTAGAAATATATTTTTTGCCATGAGCCGCCGTTTACAAGTTGTTTAAGAAAAACTTAAAAAAAGTACATTTACATTGCCCTGGGTCTGGGTGTGCTGGGAGACGCCCCTGGCTTTATTCCTTGTATGGTACCTCGTAAGACAGGGATATTTATCCCTACTTCGAGACCATGACAAGCGGTGTGTTGTCTGACGCATATTTATTTATTTACAATTTACACCAAGATCATCTGACCCCAAACTAAGCAGAGCTTGTTGTACTATGGGTGTCAGAGACTGATAAACATACTTAAATATTTCTAAATACATACTTAAATAGATAACAACGCCCAGACACACAACAAACATAAATTTTCGTCACATGAATGTTTGTCATGGGTGGGGATCGAACCCACGACCTCCGGTGATAAAGGCAGGATCGCTGCCATTGCAACCGGCCAGTCAAATACCAAATTTACAGTTCGTAACTTATAAGCCTATTTTGCATTAAGCCAAATAGGCAGTTATTGGTGTTAAGATGAATATTTCGATGGCAAAACGTCATTTTACACCTAACATAGGTTACTGTTTCATAATAATAGTGAAAAGCATGTCCTTACTGATTCCTTAGTCACAGAACTTTGGCTTTCAAACCTATACACATTGCAATTTGAATATTAATGTGGTAAATGTGAGTTTATTTGTGCAACAAGGAATCTCTGTCTCTTCTAAAGGGGTTCAGAGTCAGTATAGACAGAACTATAATGGATAGTTTTGTACCCGATCCCCTTGATGATTAATAGAATTTGGTAAGCATATTTATATAATTTTTAGAATATTTCTCTGTTCACTATTGCACAGCCTTACTCAATCCATAAACATCTCTCTACCGAAGGTTGTCAGAAAGAGAACGCACTGTAGCGATAAGACCGCCTTAATTGTACGTTATTGTGTTTCTTTCTTTATTTACCTGTTGTATTTGTTTGTGCAATGAAGTTTATTTATCTTATCTTATCTTAATGTTATTTACTTTTTTTTTAATTATTAAGTTTCTTACGTTTCATGTGTGGAATGTTTGCAAGGCCGCTCCAATGAAATTCTATTCAATAGTAAGGACCCAAATGCTAGTATTAGTACAGGCATGAGGGATAGCGCCTTTGAAAGCGATTCCATTCAGTATTTTCTATCAAACTGACTCCAAGTGAACTCCCAAACCTTTTGAGCGATTTTCGGCTTATAAAGAGGTCCATGCCAACGTACTCGTAACTGGGTATTTTGAGTTTTGCCTTCAGATGTTTAGGTCATAACATATCTTTTAACAATGAAATTAGTGGCTCAAAATTTAAATTATTGAACAGATTAATTCACTGAATCTTGCTTTAATAGTCGACGTATTTTTATGAATGTATTTATTAATAGCAATGAAAATTTTTAATAAATTCCAGTTTGAAAATGAACAAAAACTGTGGAACATGTTTTTATGTTATGTAAATGTCGCAATTTTCGGGCGATAACAAAATCAAGCTATTAATACAACAAGCTGAAAACCACACGCATTCGAACCCACACCTTCCGCTCCCGGGCGGACGTATCGTACTCGTAGTACCTACCTACGTTAATAATATTGTCTGATGAAAGTAGCGAATCAATTGCTTACTTAAAACATACTGAATAATTATGATTATCGAAGATTTATGGGTAGTATAATTATTAAGGTAAATAAGGATTACAAAAAAAATACTAAAGCAGTATTTCAAAAATCTGAAAATATTTCTTAAATAGCTTTAGGCCTACAATCCTAGTAAAAAACTCAAAAGTTACTTAATTTGACTCTCAAACAAATAAATCAATATGTAAGAAAATTAGTACATTATTCGCCACTATTGTAAACTACTGTATTATTTTCTAGAGATGAGATTAGACATTTGGAGTTAGCACATGGATGTGCTGGGAGACGCCCCTTGTCTAACACTAGGATAATATTTATCTTTACTTCGAGACCATGACGTAGGTATGGCATATATTTATAAATATTTATACAACTGGATAGAGTTGCTGGCAACAAATAGGAATTATTAAAGGCAGCGGTCAATTCCCTATGTTGCCTACCGAGGCCGCTTAGAATTCAATGACCCAAATAGCTCACAATTCCGACTTTTTCAATGTGCTCCCTATTAAAGGCGACACGTTCGTTAAATAGCTATTCGTGGAGTTATTGACCGAACTATTTAGATCTATGCCATTTGTCCGGTGGAGAGTTGATGAAACATTATTATAGGCTGTAAGTTTATAATTTTGTAGTACGCCTAAGAGTCGCCAGAGTCTGTAGTAAAGTACTTGTAAGAAATTTTGGAATAAAAATGGCAATCAAATTGCTGTAGTTATCTATCGTAGTTAACGTGACGGAAACTCATGGTAGACGTACTGTACGAGTATCGTTTAAAAGTTTGCGTTCAAGTAAGCTTCCGTACGAGAGTTTACTTGGCCGCTTGGGACTGGAGGAGACGCGAGTGAAGGACCCTCAATCCGGTCGAGAAGCCGATTGTAACGCCACGGCCTGGAGAGCTAGGATGACGCTCAATCGTACTGCAGAGAGAGACATTCCTTTTTTTCCTTGAAATCATTATAACACTGTGTAAACCGAACTCATTTTTTTCAGTTTAAACTGTTTGTCATTATTCGTTATTTTTCTGTTCTCTGTCAAAATTACCCTTCTACGTTATACATTTGCTTTGAATTATATGATAGATTTTACCGATCCCTCTACCTACGTCCGTAATGAACACTATCCATTTTATAGATATGTATTGTGTCAAGAATACATGATAGATACGAGTATATAAGGCACATTGCTGATAAACCCATTATCAAGATAGATTGTTAGTTACTGCGTTACATCATGGGGAGGCTCAGCAAAAACGTACCTGATTCAGGCTGAGAGAGCTAAAAGGGCTATTCTTAAAGTCAGTGCCGGGCTCCCGTTTCGCTTTTCCACCAATTTGCTTTATAAAGAGTGGGGAGTTCTTACGGTGAGACAACTGTTTATTATGCTCACTGTACTGTAGCAACACTCCGATATGGACTACAAGCCATCACAAAATAAAGACAGTCGCAGAGTAGGCGCAGTGTGTTCAAGTGACTTCTTCAGTACTTTCTTCTCGGGTAAATTCTATTGTTTTTGTGGACCATACTTCTACAACAAAATCAACAAAATTCTTTCAATTTACCCATCGCCGAAACACTCTGTGAAATATTTAGTGACCCAGTGGCTTAAAACACTAGACTATCAGCAGACTGAAGATATTTTGTTCCGACAAAACCAATGACTCTAATATTCTATGCATCCCCGATTTCCCCTCCACCCTCGTCCCGCCCATCTCACCTTTAATCCACAGAGTCCCCATAGTACGCCCATATCACACAAATCACACACGCACACACACCCACACACACATCATTCATCACACTTGAACTAGCCAACATGCAAATCTCCTCCCACTCAACACACATACACCCTCGCAAACATACTTCATTATTATAACTTCTAAGTTAGTTTTAATTTTTTTATTTTCTTTTTCTTTTTTTACATTTGTATTCTATAGTAAGTACTAATACCACTTTCACTTTCACACAAATTCCACTGTGTTATTCTAAGCCAATCACATGACCATTGTACGGGGCCTGGTGACCTGTAATACAGGTATTTTTATACCCATGTCAGGCACCAGACTCTCACATAAGGTTTCCATTTCTTTTTTTGTATATTAGCTAAGCTGAAAAGTGTTTGTTTAAGCCGAATGTGATGAGTAAATAAAAACTTATATTATTATTATTTTATTATTATACCTATGTGTAAAAACTTGGCACCACGCTAACATACACGAAGCTCCATTGTTCAAATCCAGGACTACCTATGGCTTTAGATATAACGTTACGTCGTATGTGCTTTATAAGAAGACGAGCTGTTCCTATTTTTGCTTCTGCCCTGCCAGTAAGCTTACTTACATTCTGAGGAGCATGTTGGGTAATTAGTTGTTCTGGTCAGCAGATTCAACACAAATGATTTGTCAGACAGGTATATATATTCGTTAAATAGCTTCTAAATAAAACATGGATTTTGGTTAAAGTTGGCTCATACTTTGTTGTTGTAAGCTTAGCTGGTCAATTAGCTAATACGAGTACTTAGCACTACACAAAAATATATACACACAGTGAGAGCATAGACTGACATTTGTTAAATGTAATTTGTGGGTATTGAAATGGCCTACTTTAATCCAACTACTTGCTATTCAGAAAGTGGTCACCCTACTCATTGTCATACTCAACGACGTGACATCAGCGATTATTGAACTAAATATGCACGGGCTATAACATTTTAATTAGCTAAATTTATCTACAGCTCTATAAGGCTCATGAATAAAACAAAGGTTTACTTGGCGAACGCCTAATATTGTTTGTATCTCAGAACAATGGCAAGTGAATTGGGTAGCTTAATGGTAATCTAAAGTTTGTGTTACCTCGTTGTTTATGTTGTAAAATATCAGTTATTTAGATCTCTGTTTGACAGAACATAAACTAACTTAATCCCCACAACATTTGAATAGTTACATACCTTACCCGTTCTACTAATTCTGTGCAAGCAAGTCCTAATAGGCTCACTTTGGCAAAGTGTGCCACTACAACTGAGGCGGTGATGATTTTTATATGAGAATAATTAGGTTATTAAAATCAAGAACAAAGTCGCAGTTCCATAATGTCATTTATTTTTTCACCAAACACTCATAGTATTATGACTAGCATTAATTTGTGATTGTTCTGTGAATGGGTGTTTTTAGGTATTTATTTAAAATTATTTAGATATAATAATAAGCAAAAACATCTATCCGCTTCCAAGGCTTCAAAACTTTAAATATCTAAGCAAAACATCAGCCACAAATATTCTATACAAGTCAACAAAGAGTTTGAACGAACTTTCGTAAGTTATAAGGAACGAATGTTCTCGGAAATGTATACATAATTTTGCTTTTGACCGTACATACAAGCTCTGATTAGTTTGGGGTCAGATGATCTTGGTGTTAGGTGTCCCAGATATTTATTGATTGTCTAATTATGCATGTATACCTTAGAGCATGCTCGTAAGATGTATACGAAATATTTAAGCGTGTTTATCAGCCTCCGGCACCCATAATACAAATTAAAAGTTTGAGGTCAGATGTCTGAGAATTCTGAGTTATGAACCTATTTGTTTATTACGTTTATATTTTGTAAAATACAAAAGTATTGTAACAAAGTGAAAGGGGTTATTTTTATGTTTATTTAGATCTTTGATAGCACGTTATCAGCTCTTTAAAAACTTTCAGTGTAATTATTAGTTGTTTTGTGAGATTTATGTACTTAAAATACGATTTGGTTTATGACGGCACATGTCTTGTGCTCAATTTCTACATAAAAATGCTTATTTACTCATGTTCTTCTGAGTGTAGGAACAGATGTGCAGAAAGCGAGATCTAATTCCTCTGTTCTTGTAGTGATAAAGTAGCATAACGCTTCGTGCTCGTGCGTGCTGTAATAGTACATTATGATATAAGTGCGGTAAGTTGAAAATTACAGCCGAGGCGATATTGCTAGCCTGAGCCGTAGGCGAGGGCTACAAGAAAGCAGAGGCTGTAATTATCAAAGCGCACGTATGGCATACGACGTTTTATAACATATTTGAGAGGAAATAAATAAAAATCGGACTTTCTAAAACAAATAAAAATTTTAATCACTTGTTAGAGCAGTTAGAAAATGTTTACTTGTTCACAAATTAGCGATGCGCGCGCATCAACGCTTTTTTTAAGGCAAAAGGCATTAAAAACAGCCAGTATTACTAATAAAGTAAATTAATATTTCTGTGTTTTTGTTACAGATGGTTGTAATTTATTGTCAAAATTAAATAAATTAAAGAATTAAATGTTTGTTTATTATATTTCATCTCCCAAAGTTAATTTTATTCATAAAATGTTGACCTCTTTTCTGACATAAAAACTCTTTGCTAAAATTTAAAAAAGTACCGTTCGTTTTAGACGGAGCATCTTGCTAAACCGTACGTTTTACCATAATAAAAAAAACTCGTGCGTTTTACATTACATTACCGCACAAGTGCGTAATGAGATACATTACGTTATTGAAATTGGTGAAATAAGAGACCCTTTACGAGCAAATATGTTATAAAATAAATAACGTAAGAGAGAAAACGCAAAGGGCTTGATATTCTTACACATTCGTAAGTTGTAGTTAGTTTTTGAGGAAACCTCACTTAGAAGAGTATTAAAACGCGTGGTCAAGATAATTGTGATTTAGTTTTTAGTCCAATACATTTTTGTGAAATTCTGCATTAAATCGATAAGTTAGTATAATTTATGAGACAAAAAGTCTGATGAATGAATGATAATACTTGTCTCATTATTATACCTACCTTTTTTATTAATTCAAATTCTTCAGATTATAAACATCCGGCTGTATTATAAACGTCTTAAGCGAGAAAAACCGTTTCCATTTCACGAAAAGCGGGCGAATATTGATACCAATATTAAAAGGTTTTATCAGCTACCGAACACGAAAATGGGTCGGTATTACATACAGCTTACTTCAAAAATATACATTCAGGTTTGTGTACGTATCGCAACCAATATTGGCGGGCGACATTTGTATTCTAAGGAAGAGGAAAACGATATTCAGGAATTTGAGACAGAAGTGGCGATTTCACTCTTAACTCTTTAGCTAGCCAATTGTTATCGTGCATTAATTGACGATCACAATATAAGCATGACATTTGTTTGGTTCCGTCATCAAGGTAAATCTATGTAATATATGTGGTATCAGGATCTTTGATAAGTTAGCAAATTTTATTGAAGCCTGGGACGGTCCACAATTCAAAAAGACATTAAAGATTGGCTACTGACAATTTTATCTTATTATCTGAAAGAATAACAATAAATGATTATCTTATCTTATTAGATTATCACACATTTAAATGAACAAACTTAAAAATATAACTAACTGGATTGTCAGTACCTAAGTTTAAAAAACCAGCTAACTACGCTGTCAGCGTTAGGCGAGCTTTTAAGATAGAGGTAATATGCACGATAAGGCTTAATTTTTCCCTCTTGTGGGGAAAATAACGCTAAATATCGTCTCCTCCAACCTTAACTAGCGATGCTTTTTGTGTAGAAGGTTGTCTCTCTAGGACTACCATGTTCTTCCTGTCCGATATGAGGTTTTGTATTTTGCTAGCCATTTACACACTACTGTGTCTGTGTTTCTTGTACGATACTTAAACCTTGATATCTTCAAGGCCAGACTGGTTAGTCATTTTCTGGGTAAGCGTGTACCATCTTCGGCCTCGTCATCGCTTGCCACCAGGAGACTAAGGCCAAACGCTAGCGAACCCATTTGAAATCGTTTTCGGCGATTTCAACGTTGACCTGCTCACAAAAGATCTTAGGACCATCCAATACAACCAAATTCTTAAACAAACAGGACACAAGATTATCAATAAAATCACCAAAAAATATTGTACCCGAGAGGGATCAACAAAAAAATCCCTATTAGACCATGTGAGCACTAACTTACATAATGATAACTTTCAAGTGATAACAGTAAATTCACCCCTCTCCGATCATAAACAGCTATATGTAGAAATAAAGAAAACGAAAGCACCACCAAGAACATATCAACAATACGAAGCAATAAACTAAAAAACTTTTCAAATCAATGCAGAAATCAGACATACAAAAGCTAAACGGTGATTTTTCGACCCTGGCAAAGCTTATAAAAAATGTAACAAATGTGTACTCATTTGTTTTTTTTTCATTAACAATTTTAGGTTTTAAAAACTAAAATTATTAATGAACCAAAAAAAGAATGGATTCAGAAAAACATGATTCAGGAAATTAACGAAAGGCACATGATGTGGACACTACTACACAAGAACACCGATGACGAAAAGCTAAAAGAAAACTTTGACATCAAAAGAAAGAAAGTAAAAGATTTGATAAGAGAAGCTAAAGAATCATATTACAAGAAGGAGCTTGAAAAATATACTGCCAAGCCTAAAAAACTCTGGAATTTACTAAATACTTTAACTCATAATAAGTTGAAGTAAAACTGTCCTCCTTCAAAACTTTCTGTAAATGATGTAATAGTATCTAATCCGCAAGAGATATGTGAAATATTTAACAATTTTTTTGCTACTATAGGGTTCAGTTTGGCTGATGAAATTCCAATAGAATACCGAACAAACTGCAATCACGCTCTTCCAAAATTAATTACATCAAATCCACAAATGCATAGCCTCAAACCATGTACTGAAGAAGAAATACTTAATATTATAAATAATCTTAACTCTAATAGTAGCGTTGGCTATACCAATAAGTACAAAGGTTATTAAATGTATAAAATACCCCATTAAAAATCCTGGTAATTATAGGCCAATATCTGTATTAGCAGTGTTATCCAAAATTTTTGAGAAAGTTTTATACACAAGACTTCAAAATTACCTAGAATCTATAAATTTCTTTTTTGTTCGGCAATACGGGTTTCGACCTAAAAGTAATACGCTCACGGCAACAATTGACCTTACAACTAAAATTAAACAAAATATTGACAAAAAAAATATTGTACTTGGAATATTCATTGATTTAAAAAAGGCCTTCGACACCGTTAGCCACGACTTGCTCTTAAATAAACTAGAAATCATTGGAGTAACAGGCACCGCTTTGAAAATGTTAAAATCTTACCTCACAAAAAGAATGCAAATCGTAAAAATAGACAACAACTCGCAAAGTCAACCAGTACCCATATCCTGTGGAGTACCACGAGGATCTATACTGGGTCCCCTTCTTTTCCTGATATACATCAATAATATGCACGAACTAGGCTTAAATGGACATATCACTCTATAAGCCGACGATACTCACTCAAGTGCCATAAAAATATATAATAAAATTCCTGATAGCATAAAGGAAGAAGGTAACAGTAGAAAATTTCAAAACAAATTAAAAAAGCATTTGATAAAAAAATGTTATTATGATCTGCAGGAGTTTTTCACTGATGTTTGCACCTAAATGTATAATTTTTAATTTATTAATTTCGTAAAATTTTATGACATGATAAATTGCACATATTATTACCATTATTTTATTCATTTTGATAAGGTATAAGCTATCCCCTATTTTTATTTTTTATTTTGGTTTTAATGTTTTTAATTTTTAATTTTAATTGAAATTTTATAGTTATGTTTGATAATTTTGTATTGTACTTATTTCTAATCTTATTTCATTTTGGTGATGTGATTTTTCTATATTTAATCTAAATTAATTTTGAATATTGCTACACCCTAGCAGGGTTCATGTAATACCTGGACACCATAATGTACCATCTTATAAAAGTGTAACAACATGAATGCAATGAATAAATGAATAATAATAAATGAATAATACTTGTCTCTTTTATTGCGGATCGTCCGTTCATGACCTCATTTGTCAAGCTCAACACGACTTAGATATACTGCATGACTGGATGCAATACAACCTTCTTACTATCAACGTCTCCAAAACATCCTATATACTTTTTAAAGCTAAAAATAAACCAGTACCTAATTACACACCTCTCCCTATAAATGGTATACCTTTACAAGAAAAATGAAAGATATCTCGGTCTTCATATGGACACCCATCTTACATGGAAAGTCCATATTAAGCATATTAAAAAAAAAAAGCATCAATCTATGCCTCCCTCCGAAATAGCGTCCGATGCATACCGCGTAAACTACGCCTTACAATTTATAATAAATTAGTGAAACCACATCTTTTGTACCTCATTGAAATATGGGGAAGTGCTGCCAAAACAAGAATAGCTGAATTACAAATAATACAAAACAAACTAATAAAAAAACTATTCAACTATCACTTCCGAACATCAACCGCTAAAATCTACTCCGAAACTAAGATAATGAATTTAAAACAGTTGTACATTTATAACGTCTGCGTTTTTTTCGTAAGGCTATTAAAAATAATATCCATACCGATTTAAAATTTACCAAGCGGACTAAACTTGGGCGGCCCTGTACTCGACGCGCAAGTTTCATTGTTCTGCCTAAGACTCGAACGAAATACGGCAAAACCAAAGTAACATGCGAAGGTGCGCATTTTTTTAACAAAATACCCTCGGAAATCAAAAATATTGACTCGCTAAACGTATTTAAAAACCGACTTGCACAATACATTATCACAAAAAGCCTGTTTCTTAAATACATTTATGACGTGTCGGCAGTGTTTCATTCTTAGCTTTACTTATCCGATAGCTATAAAACCTATGTGAATTGTCTTTGAAGGGCATGTTTCGTTTGATTGATTTTTGTGTTTTGGGACTTTGTCTTTGTAATAATATTGTAATTTCAATCATCTTGTACCAGCCCACTGTGTTTTTATGTTGTTTATGTTATATTTTAGTGTGTCAACGAACGTTTTTAATTTTTTTTAATGTATTTATTTATGTTATCATGTAAGTGGCGTCATGTCTTTATGAGAATAAATGTCTTTAAACCTGAACCTAAATAAAAAAATAAAACTTTCATACAGAGGCTGCTATAGTTACGTTTATTTATATCGAAAGGTCTGTTTTTCATAGGCACACTTTTATAGTCCAACGTAGCATTGAATTGAGTATAGATCAACAAAAACATCAGTGCGCTGGTTTTTAGTGTAACTATGGTGACAATTATAAGACCATTGAATATTTTATGGTTATGCATTTATGGACACAGAACGTAAATGCTTCGATTCAATTGTAAGATAACGGATTACGGCGGAAGGCTCACCACCTACCACGTTGGGTTCTAATACCATTGGTGAAAAATGGGCTTCTGAGTGTTTCGTTCACCATGACGACACAGTCACTTGCCTCTGACTACCCCGTTTGGGATAAAGTCGTTATGGTATGTTATTTTATGGTATGATACAATTGTTATCAGAGATTCGAAGATAGCAACAAGCTAACTTTCAAATGTATGGAAATGACGTTAAGAGGTTTCCACCAATATTACGCGCGGCCATTGCGCGCGTGTGTGCATCGTGATTTATTGCAAATTTTAGGTCCATAATCCTATTATATTTAAAACAAAAATCCGTCGTAAAATTGGGCTATTACGAGGGAAAATTAGTAAATTTTTAACTTTTTTTTAGTTATTGTGATCAAAGTTGAACTCAAACTCAAATAACTTTTTTCAAATAGACTGTATCAGTACTTTCTAATCGTCAAATTTACAGCAAAATATACTAAATAATAGACATAAATACCATAATAATATGGATATGTAAATAAACAGTATACAGACATAATGCGACTCTACCACCGCGTCCGGAGTTGTTTCTTGCTGAGAAGACCCGGCGAGAAACTCAGCAGTTACTCTTTTAAACTCGTTTTGGCGTTAGTAAATTTTGATACAAATAAACCTAAAAGAATAAACAAAGAGAAAAAAACCAACCGTAGAAGAATATAAAACAAAAATTAATTTAAACAATTCAAAAAGAAAAAATGTTATTCAGTACATACTAGGTACCTATTAACTATTACAATAAAACATCTGTTACAATAGAGCTATTTAATCCCGCATCGAGCAGAGCGCTTATACCCAGGCATTTTTATCTATTAAGTAGTCTTTTGTAGTATAATAGCCCTTTTTTAATAAAGCTGTTTTGATGTGATTTTTGAATCTATGTAAAGGTAGCTCACAAATGGGTTTTAGAATTTTGTTGTAATAATGTATACCTTGCCCCATAAAGGATCCTAAAACTTTTTGTAACCTAAAGAGTGGAAGTGCAATTTTATCCTTATTCCTAGTATTTTTGCAATGTATGTCACTGTGTTTAGTATAAAGACCAATATTTTTTCGCACCAAAACAATGCAATTGTAAATGTATTGTGACGCTACAGTGACGATACCAATTTCCTTAAAAATCTCCCTAAGTGAAGCCCGTGCACGAAGCTTATAGATGGATCTGATCGTTCGCTTCCGGAGGATGAAGATGGTTTGTATATCCGCCGCCTGACCCCAAAGTACAATGCCGTAAGACATTACACTGTGGAAATAACTAAAATAAACGGAACGAGCAGTATCAACATCTGTTAATAACCTAATTTTACTCACTGCAAATGCAGCCGAACTAAGTCTGCCTGAGAGAGCTGTTATATGAGGGTTCAATTGCAGTTTTGAATCTAGTGTGATTCCAAGAAAAACTGTTGTATCTACCAGCTTCATATTATATCCATCAATTTTCAGACTAATGGGGTTATCTTTAACATTAGGCAACTTAAAATTAATACATTTAGTCTTTTTTGCATTAAGCTGTAGATTATTTACTGTGAACCTAAAACCTTCGAAAGTGCGTCATTAACATCATTAAAAAGGTTTTTATTTCTATCAGTTTTAAAAACTAAAGATGTATCGTCTGCAAACAATACAACATCACAAAAATCTTTTAAGTAAAAAGGTAAATCATTTATATATATCAGAAATAGTAATGGACCTAGAATGGATCCTTGAGGGACCCCCATTTTAACTTGTAATCCTGTAGACAGTACACTGTTAACATCAACTTTTTGAGTTCTTAAACTAAGGTACGAAATTACCAAATCTAAAGCATTATCCCTTACCCCGTAAAAATCAAGCTTGCGTATAAGTGTATCGTGATCAACGCAATCAAAAGCCTTGGACAAGTCAGAGAAGACGCCAAGAGCGTTCTGTGAATTCTCTCAAGCCCTAAAGATGTGTTTTAGAAGGGCAATGCCAGCATCAGGAGTAGAACGGCCTCTCGTGAATCCATATTGTTCACTGTGTAAGAGATTGTTCTCATAAAAATGGCTTAATAGTTGTTCTTGAATGATTTTTTCAAAGATCTTACTTAGAGCTGGTAGGATTGAAACAGGCCTAAAGTTACCTGGGTCTTGTTTGTTGCCTGATTTAAAAAGTGGTACAACCCTACTGTGTTTCATTAGGTTTGGAAAAACACCTTCATCAACACAATCATTGAATATTACGGCTAAATAAGGGGCAATCACGTCAATTATGTGGCTAACAATTTTAACTGATATACCCTAAAGATCAGCGGTATCTTTTAAATTAATTAATCTGAATGCTTTTAATATATCTAGTGACTCAACATGATTAAATTTAAAGAATACACTGCAACAAGATACATTATCTTTCAACAACTGTTCCGCTTCAGTTGGTGAGGAATTTAATGAAGCTGTAGTGATTATAGGTTTAATACTGAAATAATTATCAAATGCTTCAGCAACAGATGCTTCTGATTGTAAGATGGTATTGTTAATATTAAGAGTGTATGAGGTATCGCGCTGTTTAGCTTTACCTGTTTCGTGATTTATGACGTCCCAAGTGGTTTTTATTTTGTTAGTGGACTTTGGTATTTTATCACGAATGTGCAATGCCTTAGCTGTAGTGCAGGCTTTTCTGAAGATTTTGGAGTAGTTCTTGACATAGTCAACAAAATGTGGATCGAAATTGTATCTACAAAACTATTTATGTCTACAAAACTATTTATGTCTGACGTACAATGGGTACGTCTACCACGAGTTGCCAATTTAAATTGAAGTTTTCGTTCGCGTAAGAAAATTTTTATTGGGATGACACATGACATGACATGACAATGTCAAATCCCAATACATTTTTTTACGCAAACGATAATGTAAAGAAGGACGGCGAATTTCCATGTATTTTCAGACCTCTACTTACGGGCATACATAAAAGTACATAAAAGAAATCGGTTGATGTTTTTAGAACTTCGCTAGACTAACAAAAAAGTGAATTGTTTTAAAGCTCTAACTCTTTTAAAGCTGGGGTTAGAAAAATATTGAAGGTAGTGAGTTTATAATTTAAATCGTTGGTTTTTAATCATTTTTAATTAATACAAGGACACTGATGCTAACAAGTTTGTTTAGCTCAGTGTGAGGCTTATTTAAGTTTAACTGCTATGTAAGCTATGAAATAAATAAATACCTGGGACAATTTACACCAAGATCATCTGACCCCAAACTAAGCAGAGCTTGTAATATAGGCATCAGAGACTGATAAAAATATTTCTAAATACATACTTAAATAGATAATAACACCCAGACACACAACAAATACAAATGTTCGTCACACAAATATTTGTCATGGGTGGGGATCGAACCCACGACCTCCGGCGCTAAAGGCAGGATCGCTGCCATTGCGCCAACAGGCCAGTCAAATAAAAAACACATTACTTAACTTATTTATGTACATTTATTTAAATAATTAACAAGTTGTCCAAGAATGCAGCAAGAGCTCCGAAGTGATCCTGATGGCAAGCGTACCCCATGTACCATAAAATGGACATTATGTGCGAGCAACACCCAAAGAACTGTGTGATTTTCAGCAGCACAATAACAATGATATACTAAAATGGCTTTACTCCCTTGTACTACTTATAGTCTACTAGGACCCATCTGTGTATAGACTCAGGTACATGAAGTTCTTCCCAATCATCTCACTCTGGAAACAAGCAACGGCCAGCAGTTGCAGCTGCTCTTCTTGTTGTTAGAAGAGCTATTTGAGTATTTGCTTTATCATTTGTTTGCTGGGTTTCAATTCGATTATGTTTTTTTGCAACAGGTGGTGCAGGTAATTTCGGAGGGCTACTTTCTCTTACAGTTTGATTATTTGATGAAAACGAAAAAAATATGTTAATATTATAATAATAAAAATCAAACGTAACGTAATGGGAGTGATTTGACATTGACATTGATGACCGCAATGGGAAGGCAAAGAAGTATATGCCCATTCAGCCTCTATAACAGTTTGTTTTTTCACTTTGCACTAGAATACATTCAAAATAAAACTATTTTTTATAACTTAAAAAGTACTGGCCTTCCAAAAAACCTAATGACAGATTATAAAAACATTATTAAGTTCCTTTTTTAAATTCAAATTTGTATATAAAAGGTTTCGTTTTAAGATGAAATTCGCATTTATTGAATTTCTTCCAAAAAAGTTAATCTTCACGAACTTCTAACTTGATTAAAACTCCATAAATTTCTATAAATCTTTGCCAAACGCATCTCCGGTGTTCATTTAATCATGCCACGTAGACACTTGACCAGGAACGAAATGTTAAGAGCAGTGGGCCTGATTCAAGCTGGCGCTACCCGAATTGTGGTTTCTGAAGCCATGAGGACCAGTCAGAGCGTTATAATCAGGCTTTGGTCACGTTATCGTGTCACGGGGGAAGTGGTGGAACGGCACCTAGGACCTCAACGCATTACAACACATGTACAGGACAACAGAATGATATCCAAGCTTTAGACTGGCCTGCACAATCCCCTGACTTGAATATTATTGAGCATGCCTGGGATATGCTTCAGAGAAGAGGTCTTAGGAATTTCCCTGAAGATATTGTGCATGAAAACCAGCTTTTCTTGCATCTTAGCAGGACTTGGGACAGTATTCCACAACAGGATATTGACACCCTTGTTTTGAGTATGCAGAACCGCTGCAGATGTGTCAGGAGAGTCTTAGGAGGATCCACGGATTATCAAATTTAACCTTTCAACAATTTTTATAAATAAAATAGTTGTTTTGTTTAGGTTTTGATGTTTCAAAAATAAAGTTAAGATTGAAATTTTGTCTGAGTTTTTCCTCTTCTTGTAAGGATTTTTTGAATTTAAGTTTATCTAAAACTTTATTTATCAGATTAGATAGGCTATTAAACAAGGTTTATTTATATTGTGTAAGGTAAACGTCCCAGTAACCGTTAAGTTTTGAACATGGCTGAGTTTGCACGTCTGCTACGTAAAAATGGGTAGAGGTACAAAAAATATTTTTACATGAGCATTCAAGTAATTTAATCTAGTTCATGAATAAATAATTTTACTTCTAAATATGTAAATGCTAATACACATAAATTCAGAGAAATATAAAAAACACTGAATTGTACCAATACCCGTTAGTTTTGTACTAGTAAGCGTTTAAGTGTCCTAAAACCCGTTATTTTTTATTGCGAATTTGAACTCAGTTGCCTTATGTTAAAGTTCACTAAAATATAATATTTTTATTAATGCTAGAAAAATATAATAGTAAGGCTATTACTATACTTTCTTAAAGAAAAGCCATAACTTTATGGGAAATTATTCATTTTTGTTATAATTAATTATGAGAACATAAAAACAATCTTTCTTTGTGTTATAACAACAAATCAAAAATTTTAGAACCGCGAAAAAATAAAAAACTTATTATTGTTTGAAACACAATTCCCGATATAATACGAATCTTTTGCTTTATACAATTTTAAAATATTTTTAATTTAAATTAATTTTTTTTTTAAAATTTTTTTGATTTAGAAGATTTTATACAAGATATAGTTTTCGATTGCTAGAATAGAATAACAAACTCATGGGTCGTCACTGGTTTGAACCGTTTCATGAGAGGAACCCTGAAGTAGGCCAACGAGTAGCACAAAATCGTGATGGACAATGGTTAAGGATATAGAAGATTGCTTTATATTGGCACAACTGGAAGCAGTGGCTCAATATCCTAGGCGAATATTAAACTGTGAAGAAAGCGCATTCTTTTTGTCCCCTGCAGATAACCGAGTGTTAGTAGAAGGTAGGGCGAAAAATATTACAAAGTTATCCCCAGCGGTAAAATAAAATACGTGACAGTGCTGATCACCGCAAACACAGTCGAATAGGCACCTACAATGGTGTTGTTATAGCTAAAGTCGATGCCGCACAAAATTTCTAAAAGAGTTAGTATACCAAAGGGTTGGTCATTCTATGACTACATAGCAAACTGTTCTGGCTTGTGATACTCAAAGAACAATAATATTTTTCTAAGATGGGCATTGTTCACGGAAATAGTACCTTCAGCCGTGAGAAGCATTCAATCAACCGCTTTCTATCCAAATGCGACTCATGTTCTTGAGCTAATGAAAGTAGCTGTTTTCAGACCTTTTAAAAGGATCTGGAAAAAACAGTTATGACTGGCGTACCTAACAAAAAAGTTTCATACAACTAAAAAATAAAATTCCTGCCCTCTGCTTCAAAACCTTGACTCGATTCAGGATGTATTTAAGAATTTCCTATATTAATTGGTTTTCCACTTCAGAATGGATGTAGAAATGTCCAATTATTAATCTTCGATGCAAAAAAATCATAATATTTACGT
Organism: Udea olivalis; assembly: GCA_947369235.1. NCBI lineage: Eukaryota > Metazoa > Arthropoda > Insecta > Lepidoptera > Crambidae > Udea > Udea olivalis. The sequence continues at coordinate 8,244,094 of OX376342.1, forward strand.
TGGGCAGTTACGGCTCTGTAAGCTTACTACGCGACCCAAAATAGATGCTTTTTCTCAACAAGAATTTGATTGAATGTAAATACAAACAGCATTATTTTTTAACTGTATTACTTGATTTATTGACATTATACAAATAAATATAAAATATATTAATTTCATTTTCGATGAATACTCTTCATATCGAATAAAAAATCAGAATGAAGTTGTATGACATTATTATAACAAATGTCACCATTATTCTAACCTAATTATGAGATTCAAAGAAAACCCAATAGAAGAAAATGACACTTATACTTATGTAGCTAAGAACTATGACGAGCTTAGGTACATTGTCAAACGTTTGTCCCAATAACCGATAAAAAGGTTTGCAATAATTTAATTATTATATTCAAAAGTGACACTTATTTCAAGGACATAGGGTACATTAACGGGTTTTGGGGCATCGGCTACTACTAGGCTGATGCGTGTACCAAAACCCGTTAAAATAGTATACGATTTTAACGGGTATTGGGTCAAGTAGCAATTTGCGTGTACCAATAGATGTGAAAAGTATTATTAATAACTTTTCAATAAAATTTGCCATGAGCTTCAGGTTATATCGCTACATAATTAATTCAAATATATAAGTAAATTAACACTCTTACCCTATGGTTAACAGCATCAGCACAGCAAGCTAAGCAATAAAACCTGGTGGCCGCGTAGTTCAGTGACAAAACTTCGGAATTAAAATATTTTTTCGGGCACAGTACTTTCTTTGTTATACAGTTAAGACAACATTTCGGTTATGGTTAAGTGTTGCCTTTATAAATACAAAGAATATTACTAACAAAATTTTGCCATTTAAATACTTATAAAATATGTTTAGTAGAAATTAGCAAAAATAAAAATCTTAGTAGTTATCGGGTACTGGGACGTTATCGGCAAAAGGGACATCTACCTTAGGTGTCTTAACAAAAAGTTAATAGAATTTTAGTTATTTAGGTTTAATTGAAATATCCCTACACCATGTTGATGTGTGTACATTCAAAATACAAGTATATGGCTATAAATTGTTCATTATAGCCATATACTTGTATTTTGAATTTAAGTTAAAATATAACTTACAAAACACAAATCGAAAATAGAATTGATTGCAGTGATTGAAAACTTCTGCGTAGACTGGAATACTCTTAGAGAAAATAAACCCGCTTAGTTTTTGCACTTTTTGTCACTACAGAAAAGTTTTGTTTTATTGAAATCGGGAAGAATTTATCTTTCACCTGCCTTCTTTAAAAATCCCGATTTTATGGAAATAAATTCAACAAATTTAACTCTATTTATTTAACATGTTTCCGTTTAGTAACGTTTTTGAAAATATGCAGTCGAGTTTCGCCGATAAAGGGGCAACTCGTGGTAGACGTACAGGTCGTTTTCTGCAGCAACCATAGTAAGTTTTAATTAGAGATTTAGCAACTTGAAGTTGACACGATAACGCTTTTTCGGAAATAGAGTTGGCGAAATTGCAATTTGTTTAAAAGAAAAACGATTGTAGGTATTTACAAATGTGTTTCATTATGTGACAATACGAATGTTTGGATCATGTTTTGCATGTATTGAAAAATATTTTTTTTTCCGAAGTTCTTAAATTAGACTCTTAAAAAGTTGAATCATGCGCTCAAAATACGAAAGCCCTCTATCATTTAGACAAGACAAGTGCTAATGTCATTCGCATACTTTTCATATTTGACATGGATAACGACAGCAGCGTGTTTTTTTTGGCTAAGGACTCTGGCCTCTGTTAAAGAAAGACGTAATGGAAATCTCACCAATCAGAAGCGCAGGCACCTTCTGCGCCGGGTTGATGGCGCGGTACTCCTCGGTGAGCTGGCTGCGCTTGTGCACGATGTCCACGGAGCGCTCCTCGAACGGAACGCGCTTGAGGTGTAGCGCGGCGCGCACGCGCCACGAGCACGACGAGAGGCGGTAGCCGTAGAGGATGGCCTTTGGAACCTAACAAGCTTTGCTTTTAGTCTGACCACAAAACGCATCCATCGACCTATTTCCTGGGGGTCTCAGTGGGGGTCGCCGAATCACCACGCTTCTAGCTTCAGCTGGCAGCGTTTGTGGCTGGCGCGTGTGGCTCGTGTGCAGTCCCTATTTTGCAGCTTCTTTATATGGCCTAGGCTCACAATACTAACACCTAGAAAGACAGTACTAGGTTTCATACAAATTGTACCCTAATTGTTGTGCCAAAATCCATTGTCAAAATTGCTCTTTATCAAATAAATAATAATAAATAAATACCTTCCTGGAACAAATTACACCAAGATCATCTGACCCCAAACTAAGCAGAGCTTGTACTATGGGCGTTATAGACTGGTAACCACACTCCTCCTCCATACCGATGTCGTTGTGGTGCTTTTGTTGGGCATCTGGGCCACCATGGTCTATCCTGTGTCCTAAGCGCCGGACGTATCGCACGCGACGCTAGCATAAATGACACGATCTGCAGGTCCTATGCAGCATCCCGCACACCGGCAGTCCTAGAACCCTTAGGAATTCGCCAAAATGACGTAAAAAGGCCCGACGGGATTATATACTCGTCACTTGGCAGCTGCTACCGATTCGTTATTTTTGGCGTGGAAATTCTGAGACCATTGGGTCCTGACGCCCATAAAATATTTAGGGAGCTGTCCACTCGCCTAATAAAAGTCTCCGAGGACCAGAGGGCTGTCAACTATATCGGCCAGCGTATTATTAGCTTGGCCATCCAAAGAGGTAACGCCGCTAGCATTCTGGACACCCTTGAGAACGAGGCGGTGGACAATTAATTTTTTTATCATAGGCTGAACATAGGCCTCCCCCATCGATTTCCAAAATGACCGGTTGCAGGCGGTCTGCATCCACCGGAATCCCGCCACTTTTATTAGGTCGTCCGTCCACCTTGCAGGCGGGCGCCTGAACGAACGGACGGTGGAAACGGTCTCCAGTCCAGACCTTTCCTGCCCCAACGGCCATCAGTTCGGCGCGCTATGTGCCTTGCCTACTGCCACTTCAGCTTACTTACCCACGGGGCTACGTCAGTCACTTGCGTTCTTCTACGTATTCTATTATTATTATTAACTTTATTGAACTGTTTTATAATTATTTCACTAGTATATTTTGCTTCTGAAGTGGAGAAGTTTCCTGCAGAACTAACTACTGCGGTGGAATATATATATAACAATAAGACTCGATTTTTGATCGGAGTGGCGAGTGCGAGTTGCAGTGAGAGAAGCTGATCTGTGGAAGTGAATGACTTCACCATCGCGTTATGTGAGCACGTATATGTCAACTTCGGGCGGCAAATTCGAGCAACAATAAAGCCGCTAGATGGCGCTGAAATTCACGGTTTTTTTTCTCGCAAAACACGATTTTGAAGTCATTCACTTCTCTCACTGCAACTCGCACTCGGCACTCAGTAGGTACCCGTAGGTAGCATTAAGGCCTGTATTCACTTTGCTTAGTAGTTAGTGCAGGTGCTAAGTGTTAGTAGAAAACACGTGTCGACAGCGATTGTTTAGTGCCAGTGATTAGTACACTGCGCAGTAAAGCGAATCGAAGCGCGTTCTATTTATTATCTGCGGGACTGCGAGTGCCTCGTCCTGCGCGCCTCCCTTCCCCCTCACTCGCAGCGTGCCTGCCACTAAACACGTCTGGACAGCATTTGTTAGCAGACGCTCGCTTGTGTTGCAAAAATTGCAAAAAAAGCCTTAGTGGACGGAAGACATATCTACAAATTTGTGAGGAAGTATTTAAAATACAAATTTCTTTTCAATTAAACAGAATTGGACACTACTTGCCTACACGGTCTGCACTAATGGCTCGCTCCTACTAATAACCTGCACTCGCACTAATCAAAGTGAATACGGGCCTTGAGTTTACGCCGACGATAATCATTAGCTAGCCTCTGTAGTAAAGAATTTGTATGGGATTTAGCGAATAGTAATGAAACTAAAAACATCCTAAGATTTAGTTTGATAAATCTGTGCCATCTTTTTTACATCATTGTATTCAGCTGATTTTAGAAACAAATAAATGTGTTCCAGATACATTTATTTATTTTTATTGATAAAAATATAAAACTGCCAATAATTCATTATTCTAAGAGGGATTGATCGTAATGTGTACTTACCGCCATTTCTTTAGGTGATGACACTTTTCTGTGGAAATTTACAGCAACCGTAATTTATTAGCTTCGTAACCTTGCAGAATGATTGTTTCTGTTTGTTGACTAACAAAACAAGTAAGTACCTACTTATTGTTTGTTTGCACTGATTTTTTTTCTGTGATGGCCTCAACAACTGCTAGTACAGCATATTGATTTGGCCAGCAAAAGCACTTTTGATAACCTTAAATTGAATCAACAACTTGTGTTTTGACAGTACGCTGTCACGACATTCCTACTCTGTAGTCTTTGGTTTCTTTCAACAATCGATTTGTTGAAATAGTACATTAGTATGTCAAGAGATGGCGCTACTGCAAAGTTTACTTGCTTAGGAAAATGAATAAAAATAAATAAAATGGCATGGTTAACTTCAATAAAACATTGTCGCTGATATACATGGTATTTATTTACATATAATGTATAATGACAATATATGTACGTAATTTTAGTTTATTATTATCTCTATGAGGGTTAAAAGTATTTCTCTAGGAAACTTTAATAGACACGATAGGCGTGGAAGTATTTAGTTAATATTTTTAAGGAATTTTATAATATACATCCTATTCAGAAGACACGAAGCGTCATAATTTGAACATTGCTGTAATAAATATTGCGACAGTCAGTACTTAGTAAATTTATATAATTTAGGATTATAGTACCTAACTTATGTTGGAAAAAAAATTACTTAAATAAGATTTTTGCAATACTATGTTAAACAGTCAACAAAAATCTTACAGCATAGTAAACATTCATCTAAATTATGGATTTTTTGGTCATTTTATTGTACTATTCAGCTTCGTCGACAATTCACGTAGAATTTAATACTTCGCATTAAAAACAAAAAAAAAATTGCCCATGTAAGGTGTATTATCTGTCAAGGCCCCTATTTCATCTAACGTTGCATATAAACTACCTTATACCAGCCGTTTAGTTGTACAAGCTAACCTGACCGACCTTGTAATTTTTTTATCAGTACACGCCATAAGCGCGATCTTCACGAGATCTTCTGACGGTTAGCGATAAGGCTAACTAATGCTAACAATGACAATTTCAGCGAAAATTACATCGTGTTTTTATTTATTATATGAATTTCCAAATGTTGAATTCCAAAGATATTCTTCGTATTTATTAGTAACCTACTCGTAGTTGGAGATATTATTATCACTCTTGCGTTGCCGATTCCGTAAGAGCCTTTTGTATTCCAAAGTTATGTACTGTTCTGTCCAGTATCTAAGCAATCTGAGCCGTCACACTTTACTTCGTTGCCTCAGTAACATTAAAACAATATTGGCTTTCGTCTATCATCGATATAATATCTCTTTATTTTTACAGAACGCAGAAGAACGTAATTTAGACATATTGACCATTGTATAAGTATAATATATTAACAAAAATAGCTATTTGTGTCTATACCATCACCGAAAACAATTACAACGTTTCGCAATAGCAACTGCAAGAAAATGATTTGGGCAGTTGATTGTATCGTTCAGCCCCACCGCAACGGCGATCCCGGCGGTCTCATGAATGTGGCTCGCGTCTCAGCAGTCAGCAGACCGCCCGCGTCGCCGTCTGATGGAAGCCCGTAGAAGGCGTGGAGGTGCCGTCTGTGCTGCAGCTCGTGACCTTTGTGGTTGAAGCTCTGCAGTCGACTCCAGAGAGAGAAGATCCTCTTCTTCACAGCTCGATTCTTCGTCATTGTGCTTTCTGGAAACAAGTGTTCTCTGATCATCTGATACCCACAAAACTATTTTGCTAGGTAATTAAATTGATTGAATACTTTCTTCAACTACTAAATCATATTCCTCATGCCCTAATTGTAATTGATTTTGCAAGTATTTGGTTTTTGTGTACTTAGTTATTTATGTTAACTTATTAGGTTGTATGATGTGCCTATAGATCGACAAATCTAGAAAATATACACCGCCAGGCACGACTTCTTTTCCCCCATTACAAACCACTCTTGCCATTTGAGCGTAAAACTAATAGTAACAAGTACTTGCTACAATTAAAGTGGGTTATGGCTTTAACACCGCCCTTTCCAAAAGCATGAAGCCTAACTGTGTTCTAAAAAGCTTTTGGTTTACCCAGAATTTTAACTAAAAATCTCTGGATCACCACCACTTGACCAAATAAAAACCGATGTCCTCAAATATTTTTTTCATGATTTTGAATCCCACGATATATTTCCTAGTATATTATTATTTGTAACACAGGACTTAATTCTTTTTATTTTTTTTTAAGATTGTTTGTGTATAGAAATTGGAAATATTTACCTGAAATTGGTGCATTCTGTGGACCGATTTCTTCTCGTTTCACCTTTGTTGCGCTTGTCAGGGGGTTTCTTGCATTTTCTATCATATTCTCTTCATCTTTACTTCCAGTTACATATTCTGGTTCAGATAGCATTACTTCAGGATTACTCAAGTCATTATTCCTTAGTTCGTTACCCAAACATGCTAAACGTATTTTAAAAATCAAAAAGGGGTTAGTAACCATGGTGTCGTATCCATTAATCGTTTCGTCGTTCTTATTTGTTCGAAATTCGTTGGTTTTTTCATCTTCTAAACTTTCTTGCATATTCTCATTGATGAAATTATCTATTAAATTCGGGTCATCTGGCTCCGAATTTCGTTTATCAGAATTATGATGTTCGTATAGATACCTGTGAAGCCGATCTAACTGTCTTGGATAGTTGTGCCATTGCTTTCTCCGCAATCCTTCTCCTGGGTATTTGTCTTCTTTCTTGAGAATACGAGAATCGTCTTCGATTTCATTACTGTCACTGTCCACATATTGTAGCTGTAGAGGCTGCATTTTATGTTGCTTCACGTTTGGAGACGTCGCAATAGATACAGTGTAAAATATATCGTTTAGAATATGTTTAGGTTGATATCTATTACTAAATATATTGTCGTTTTCTTGGCTGTCTGAGTCGAGTTGTTCAGTTTCCAGCTTGTTGACAGTCAGCATGGGTATAACGTTGCTCGATGATAATGCTGCCGTCGCAAGGAGCAACACAGGGATCAATAACTGTCGCATCTGTAACAAACAAAATTATGCTGTAGGTTTGTTTAAAGTAAAAGTGTGTGTGAGACCCATCAGGCATAATTTTCTTAGACTACCTAAAACATAAACATACATCCAGAACCACTGGCGGTACATTTTATCATATTTAAGTTAGTTCTGTACTTTTTAACAACTCTTCCTACACGACGTTTTGGCGGCCTAGGTACCCGCTTAACGTCCGATGTTGCTCTACCGGCAATCCTGTCTTCAGCTTACGGCACATGTAACCTCTTATCTATCATTCAATATTGAATCTATCGTTTGGCGATGTTGAGGTTGCATGTTTAGCTGATGCCAGGAATGCCTGGTCTTTTGCTTGTCCAGGTGAACTTCCCACCGTTCTTTCTTCCCAAAGGCTTTGGGACGAGCCTTTCTGTAAGTCGGTGTACTAGGGCCTTCTATCGTCCTCTACGACTGATACAGCGCATTCTCGTCTCATTGCCACCGCTGTAAGGGAGTCTGGTTTTTGGCTACAAGCGCTGCGTTTGCTAACGTGAGGACTATTTTGGATAATATTCCTTTATCCATTACAGTCTCCCTCAGACTCGGAGCCCGGGTCTACATGGCCTATCCTGTGCCCGAAGCGCCAGACGTATCCCACGCCACTCCAGCATTAATGACACGATCCGCAGGGCTCTTGTAGCAACCCGCATTCCGGTAGTCCTAGAACCCCAAGAAATTCGCCGAAATGACGGTAAAAGGCCCGATGGGATGACGCTCATACCATGGAGCTGTGGTACAGCGTTGGTGTGGTATGCAACTTGCGTTGATACTCTTGCCCCTTCTCACGTCCGTCCCGGTACGCTTAGAGGCCCATAAAATATAAAGGTAGTTGTCCACTCGCCTGATAAAAGTCTTCGGAAACCAGAAGGCTGGCAGCTATCTCTGCCAGCGTATTAGCCTGGCCATCCAAAGAGGTAACGCCGCTAGCATTCTGGGCACCCCTGAGATCAAGGACGTTGCACAATTGTCTTTACATATTTTTTTCATTGTAAATTCTTTTTTATTTTATTACGGTAGTCGGTGTAGTTTTTTTGTTAGAAATGTTTTGTTAAGATGTATAATATATTCTTCCTTCACTCTAAGATATTCGTGGAAGGTTGAAAAACAACTGCGAACTTCTTTTAATGAATGAATATTTAGAAAAAAATATTCGAAATATAAAGCACTAGACAGTAATTTTACAGGCGCAAAATTACCAAAAAACCATTCCTTTTAATGTTTAAATTATAAAGTTAAAGTCGTGGCAACTGATATTGACGTGGCAAACGTATCTAATATATTGGAAACGCTCGCAGGCGGTTTAATTGATTATAACTAAGATTTAGTACATATAGGTAGACAAGAATGGTTACCGAGATTGCTCCAGGGAAGGTCGATTGGTCCCTTATTTCCATATTTCACTGTTAGTAGTTCAAAAGCGATTAAACTTCATAAGCCGGTGACGAGAATCAACACAAACATCGACAAATTGTTTATAAATAGGTAGACCAATAAGATCTTTGATTTTTATCTTAAGAGCAAAAAATTATCAAAACTGACTCAAGCTCTTTGCTTTGGGTAGGTATAACTACACGAGAGCGATTACATTAAGCCTTCATTACTGGGCAGCCATGTACGACCATATACCTACCAGGTGCGATTGAGATCAAATTACTTCCTAGTCACACAATAAAAGAATGTACACATGAATGGTTAACCGAATTTCTCGGAAGGAAAATGTAGTAAAAAACCTGAAAAAATAGGTCACATATTTTTATTAGGGATATTTTCTGTTTTGTAGACATACATTGCGTTCGAAACAGGCTGTATTTTTTTTAACGCAAACATTTCAAGCGTATGTGAGTCTTGGACGGTGAAGGACTGAAGGCAGCAGACAGAAGAACGATTAATGCTTTTGAGATGTGGTGCTGGCATAGGTTGTTTCGAATACTATGGACTGCGCATAGAACCAAGATCTCCGCCCTTAGGCAACTCAAACTGAAAGTTTTCGCTGAACTTCAGTTCTTTGGACACATTGCGTGTCGCGTCCAGTCAACTTAGAGAAGCTGCTCGTGGTTGGCAAGCTGAAGGATAAGACCGCGAGGGCGAAGCCCAGAGAGATGGACAGACCAAGTCTCATACACGCTGGAGGTTCCCATAAGCGCAGCGCTCTATCAGGCAGGAGATCGCAGCCGTTGGAGAGCACATATTGCACGAATCCTTCGCGAGAGTGACGGCGCACAATAGTGAGAGACCGACTGGGGAGGAGGATGTAATATTTTAATTGAAGGTACACTTTTATTGTATTATTTTTTATTTTCTGTTTTGTCACCAAATAATGTTTTTCTAATTCTTTTTTCGTGTCAGATTTAAAGTTCTACTTGATTCTACTCGTATCACGCGTTCCAAAAAAAAGGGGTCTTTACAGACCGACAGACAACAAATTAATTTTACGTCAATATGATCTTTCTCTTGAAATTAAATAAAATAAATTAGTAAAATAACTGTTTATTCCCTCCCTTCCTCCTTAAACATCTGGTAGGTACAACTTTATTAACTCTAATTAGTGGACGCAAAAGGAATAAGCTCGGCATCAGCGAAGCTTTCTCTCGCTTTTGTGGTCCGGACGGACCCCTAAAAGGATTCCTTATGCGAACAGCGAAAGAATGCCATAGTCTATCACTTCATTATTTTCATCATAACTTTTATTTCATTCCATTCGTTTCGCGCTGGATAAAGTAGGTTGTATGTTGTAAGTACTCGTGGATGGCTTCACAAACACACGAGTCACAAAGGATTGCGAGCTCAGATATAAACTTTTAAAAGTATTCTCTGGTGCCTTGTACAAATAGGGGAATAGGAACACAATGTAGTTATTACGTTACAATACCAGGAGGGCTAGCCAAGAGCAACACGCCACGACGATTTCTACATTAGAAATCGTTCAAATGTATGGGGATGACATAAGCTGTCACTAGCGCTTATGTCATCCCCATAAATATTGTATCCCCATGTATATTGTAGAAATCGTCGTGGCGTATTGCTCTTGGCTAGCCCCCCAGAAGAAACAATAAAATTTATAAACCAAGATCATTACAGCAGAGCTCAGGTATCAGAGGTTGATTAACATAGGATTGACCACACTGACGATGATGATGATTTATGTGGGTTTACTAAAAGAGCTAAGATTTGAATCAGGTCACGAGAAGACCTTTTGCAGAAGATAAATGAAATGGAAAACATTATCCCTCATAACTATAAAATAACTTAAAAATTACGACCCGTAGCCGATTGGTAAGAGTTCGGCCCGATGCTCGGAAGTTTTAGGTTCAATATCTGGGTCGTGAAAGTGTGGAATTTATGGAACACAGGTTAAATAGGTTTGTGTTATCAGACCGACGTGTGGTGATTACCCCAACACCCATCAATTATATCAATAATTTGTTTTCACTGGTGTCTGTATTGGTTCATTATTAGACGTATTTGATTATGCGTGTTAATTACTCAGAGACATCGTCTTTATAAACTCATAAATATTAACATGCATGATTGAAGCCAATGAACTAGGGTCGAGCGCCTTTAAGGGCAACAACGCTTGTTTGTGCTTTGTCTGCGTGTTAAATCTATTTTCGTATTCATACATTAAGACGGCCTTAAGACGACCACTGCTGAACAAAGGCCATAGTTTTTTTAAATATGTTTTATACACCAACTGCCACTAGCTATGTACCAATAGTATGTCTTCCTCCTTCATACTATTTTGGCCACAGCGTGCGGATTATGGCAGTGCCCTTACAGGGTTCATGTTCTGAAATTAATTTAAATATAAGGTCCACAATGTACAACGTGAATGCAATTTAAAAAAATGATGTATATGCGTGATTGAGATGGGAGAATTTGGTAGAGGACAACACCATCGGATGCCATCGGGTTTTAAGATTTATTGAATATAGGTAGGTACTTAAAAGCTAAAATTAAAAGTTTTCGTTCGTTACCTTATGTTTAATTTATTTTATGGCCCTTCAAATTTGGGTGTGCAGGTACAACTTTAAAAGTGTATTGTGAATATATAAATATATACCAATTGATAATCTGCACAATTTATAGCAATTTGTGTAAAGAAACCATATTCATTGCGCAAATTTTTATAAAGGTGCCGAGCAAACTGTTTGCACAATATAGGGTAAGTTTGTTGGGTGTCTTTATGGGTGTGTGGCAAGTCCAAAAACAGTGTTTCTAAAATTGCCATATAAATTATTTATTATTATTTATTTATATCTCGGGGAGTTTTCGTGCTTTTGATTTTTTTTACCAATGATTCCATTATTAAGAATTCTTTCGATACCACTTAAAAAAAAATAGTCATGCATTAACCCAATTGATAATCTTGAATTTAGTTTTTGATACAAAAACATAATAAGATGAACTTTTTTGAACGGCCTTCCAAACTTAGGAGAAAATTAGTATTTGCCACATTTTTATTTTTATTTCTATAGTTTTGATGAGCGTCGTGAATATTTCAAACGACGCGCCAGCGGTCAGTGACCGAAAAAGTGATTCAAACCAGAAAAAAAACTTTTTTGCTGTGCTCGTGGTAGCCAAAAACCATGAGTGTCATCAAATGTACGCACCTAAACATGCTCCTATTGATAAATTACGAAAACAGTGAAGATGTAATCACATTAACATGCGAACACTGCTTTAGATATAAAATACTTTCTGAATTTGTTTATTCCAACGTATTTACTAAATGTATTTCTCTAGCTTTAATTCTACGAAATGCCACTTAAGGAATTACCTTTCTATATTCTCGTACAGCGGATCTTGTCGCAAAATGAAATTCTATATCGTTCGTGCGTTTTTTTAAGCCAAATATGGTAATCTCGTATTTATGAGTACCGCTGCTTATTCGAGCGTTAATTTCCCCTCTTGCATGGTTGAGTTTCTGTACGAGTTTGCTGCATTCAATTCCATAAAAAAATATCTGAGGCCCCTCTCATGAAATTCAATATGGTATTTTAATTCGAAAATGTCGGTTTGAAATTATACTCCTTTTAATTGGCTTTTATATCTCTTGACTGGGATACTCCTGGACTATTTTTGGGATCTTTTCAGGGCTTTTTTTTAAATGGGTGGGGCTGGTGGTGAGTAATGACGAGGCTGATAGTGTAACTCGCTTACCCAGAAGATATCTATTCACTCTGGCCTTGAAGACACCAAGGTTGTAATTATTCGGAATCTTAGCTTGTGGCACAATTTGTATTGTGGGTGGGCCTACCCATGGGCGTTCGCCTTTGCTACGAAGCCTTAAGATAAACAATAAAATGTTTATCTTGAGCATGCATCGGCTGAACGCGCGGCGAGTTTGAGTGTGTGTGTGTGAATGAAACAACTTGCGGCCTTGCAAACAGCGCGGACAATTCTACGCGGGAAAACCTACCTCGAAAACTTTGTAAAAGGGCCTCTAGAATTATCGAGGCACGGTTTTTTTTCTCGTCTCGAACCAAGGCGGATTTCTCGAGTCTTCTCGAGCAGAAACCCTAACTGTGTATTTATATATCCATATTATTATGGTAATTGAGCCTACTATTTAGCAAATTTTGCTGTAAATTTGACTATTTGAAAGTACTGATATAGTCTATTTAAATAAAGTTATTTGAGTTTTAGTTTGAAGGTGGAAGCCCCCTCGTTGTCCCAATTCTTTCTTCAGTAACGCTGTACTACTCGAATTGCTGATTCTGTGGTAAAGCGTAGGAACTAACCTTTGGAGTCTTTTCAAGGTGGCTGAGTTTCAAATACCGAAACAAAGTGCCTAGTGAGTCCGAACGAAGCTCTTACGAAACTCCGACACTTCAGCTACTACGTGATTATAAAGGTTATTTTCCCTGGGCAAAAGAAAGCCTGGACGGAGAATGCATCATTGGAAACCTAAACGGTTCCGGGTCATTTTGAGTTAAATTCTCGTTTCTGATAACTGAGTATTTATTTATTGAAAGTTTAATAAAGATACAAAACGTAGACTTATAAACTAAATTATATCACGCAAAACAACAGTTTGACTGTAGGTCAAGCGAGTTCACTTCCCTACAGTGCCTCCCTTTGGCCGAAATTATTTTTTGTCAAATCTCACTTCCCAAAAACATTTCGCTTAAGTTTCATTTCCCAAATGAATCTTTAGCAAATGTAGGATACTTCGCTCTACTTTATTGACTTAGGCCCGACCAATTAACGGGCTGTTTATCAAGCGAATAGATAGGAATTTTAATTATTTTTAATCCAAAGAATAGCTATCTATCGTTTGTCTATGTACTCATAAAGCTAACTTCACACTGATTATCCACATGCGAGATGCACTTATACAATTATTGCAATGTTAGAATGAAGCAAGACAAAAGTTGATTTTTGACAAATTGACACTGACGTATAAGAGAAACAACCTCAGCTTTTTTTGTTGTCTAAAGTTGTGGTAAAAAGTTTGTGATTATTATAACACTCCAAAACTCCTAACAAACTGAAAATAATCTCATATGACATACCACATAACCTCAAAATGTCAAAGCAAACGCATAGATAAATCTTATGCAGCCCCTCAAGAAGCAGATAACTTTATTCCTCAGTTATCGGCTTTATTTAACAAATAAATCTATCTGACCATTGAAAAATTAAAAATCTTGTTAACCTCCGAATAAACTTTATTCTACAGATAAATTTCATTATCTGAGGATTGAAAAATCGGCCCTTAGTCAAACTATCATTTCGTAAAATTTTACTACGTCAAGTTTTGTTACTGTTTTATTTTGGCAAATATAATATTCCCAAGAGTATTTGCTTAAATTCACTTCACCTACCAAATACCTAATCAAATTAAATCGTAGGCAAATTATTGTTTTTGCTGATACAGGAGTACAGGAAATTCAAATATATTTAAAAATCTTTTGAAATACAATCTTGTATTTCATAAAATAGTATTCCTTTTAGGACCGATGTTTCAATCCTCAGTTATCTTTTTCAATAATCATTTTAGTACATGGGATGAAAAGGAGTTCTGGAAAAGATTTTGTCTTAAAAACACAAAGCAAACATACTCTTTGCAACAACTTAAGACAAAAAAAAGTTGAGGTTAACTTTCTTATACGTCAATGTCAATTTGTCAAGCATCAACTTTTCTCTTTTTTCATTCTAACATTGCAATGATTATATAAGTGCATGTCGCTTGTGGATAATCAGTGTGTAGTTAGCGATATAAGTAAGTACATAGACAACCGATATCTTTGGATAAAAGACGATTGAACAATTTAAAATATCTATTCGCTTGATAAACAGGCAGTTATTGTATACTTCAGTATAAATAAACTAAGAATTGAAAAATCAGGCCTTAATCAATTAAGGAACAGCTTGTAGTAACAAAATCACAGTAAATTGTTTTATAAGCAAAAATTGGTTAGGTCAAGTCAGAACTGTGATTAGATTCCGTGGTTTCTGCCATGGTGGCGAGCGCGAGCTCGTGGGATGCGATGCTCTCTTTCTGCGACGCCGTCGTGTCGCAGAAGGTGAGTGCCGAACGCCAGCGCGAGCTGGACAATCCCGCCCGACGTCGGAGGTGAGGCCGCCGGGGTGATGGTGCCTAATCCCAGCGGTTCCCTGCGGTTAGGGGAAGAGAATACTACCGAGGTATCCCTGCCCGTCGTAAGAGGCGACTAAAAGGGCCCTTGGGGTCGCGAAGCGCACGCTTGGGGGTGGCCTGCGTGTGTTTCGGTCTGCGATAACGAGGACGACGGCAACACGTGTCTTCGGACACAGTGGTCTGTGTTATCGTGCACTGGAGTTGAGCTTGCTCCTCCTGAGGCTGGCTGCCACCGCCTTGCGCACCGAAGGGTCCTGCGAGGACTCGCGAGGAGTCTCTCCCCTGTTGGGGATCCCGGGCTTTCCATTCTGCGTCGAAGATGACCACCGTCAGGTTTTAGTGGGTAGGCGTCTCTGTTTTCCCAGGAGTTCCAAGTCCCACATATCCCAGGTGGCCCGAACCCAGGGCCTTGGTATTGCCAGAATGTATGTTTGTTACTCTTTCACGCAATAATTACTGAACAGATTTAGATGAAACTTTACAGGAATACAACCTAAACATCGGAATAACACAAAAGCTACAATTTATTAAGATTGTATGTGTGTAAAAATAAAGTACTAGCACGCGGGCGAAGCCACTGGCGGAAAGATAGTAGGAGCTATAATTATGAGCTTAGCTACGACACAATGCTTATGAATCAAAATATATCCTATCGAAGCCATTGTTACACATTTTTTCTATTGTAAGAATAAATGGTAATTATTGAAGCGATGATCAACCAAAAAATTGGCTATAAGTATTTATTACGAGTGAAAGTAAGCGAGTATTTCTTTCAAATGTCCCATTATATAGTGTCGTAAAATAAACATAGTCCGGCCGGTAAAGATTTTACTGCTTATACATTTGAAAAGCTTTTAAGTATCGGCTCTTGTTCCGCTCTGAGTGGCGCGTTTAGTGCGGTCACCAGAGTGTTCAAGTGTCAGCGATTCAAGTGTGACTGTTGGGAAAATGGTGGAAAATTATGTAGGTATGGATCACACAAAACAGCGCGTGACCGCAATACCTGCACTTCTTATGGCAGCAATTCCTGTGATAACTGCTACAAAAATTCAAACAAAGTTTATGTGACAAGGTATTCAATCGATGGGTGACATTCATTGCTCACCGTACAAAGTGACCCATAAAGCTGAAAACAATGGAGAGTCTTGATGCGTCTACTTAATTGAAATGTTTTTGTTTACTGTCATCTATTTATTTATTTATTTATTAACAATTACAAAAAGAGCTTACGTTTCTAAAGCTGCTTACAGTGTAACAAAAACCATTTTAGGTTTGAACGTACACTGGCGATCATCGCCGAGGGTCCAGAAAAACAAAGTAATTATATATTATTAATTGACTGGCCTGTTGGTGCAATGGCAGCGATCCTGCCTTTAGCGCCGGAGGTCGTGGGTTCGATCCCCACACATGACAAATATTTGTGTGACGAACATTTGTATTTGTTGTGTGTCGTATTTGTTGTGTGTCTGGGTGTTATTATCTATTTAAGTATGTATTTAGAAATATTTAAGTATGTTTATCAGTCTCTGACGCCCATATTACAAGCTCTGCTTAGTTTGGGGTCAGATGATCTTGGTGTGAATTGTCCCAGATGTTTATTTATTTTATTTATTTATATTAACTAGGTGGACAGAAACACATTCAGAATGTGGGTGTAACTACATTATTTTTACCTATCGTGCGGTTTCTCCATTTATTCCACGCGCATAGACTGACAAGGAAAACTTAGCATTAATTCGAAACCGCGGAGCCACACGGGGGGAATATGTTACGGTCAACTAAAGACAATTCATGAGCGGATATTGTGTTCTGCACTTAGTTTTATCGTGTTGTCTGAGATATGTCAAAGAAATACCGTTTAAGTTTATATTTAATATTGACTTTAGTAATTTCATGTTTTAAAGATGTAGGTAGGCTATTTATTAATTTAGGTACTTGATAGGTACCTCAA
Source organism: Udea olivalis (assembly GCA_947369235.1). Classification (NCBI taxonomy): domain Eukaryota; kingdom Metazoa; phylum Arthropoda; class Insecta; order Lepidoptera; family Crambidae; genus Udea; species Udea olivalis. The sequence goes on from OX376342.1 coordinate 8,260,903, forward strand.
AAGATGCTTCCCATAAAGGTTGCTGAAGCTGGGTACTATTAGGGTATTTTTATTCGTATTTTTATCTGTGAATGCTAAAGGGGAAGTTTCAGAGTGGGCGGGATACCTAAGTGTGTTACAAGTCGATTTATGCATACATTTATATTTTATTCGATCACGTGCTATTCTCATAAACAACTGTCTTAGTCGTCACTAAGGATTAATTTTTAAAGTAACCTGTGCTAACGCAGCGTCACATAAAACCTTATTGATAATCTGACTTATAGGCTAATCATTTTTGAAAAAAATATTATGGACACCTCGGAATGAAAGAAAATAAAACGGATTTTTGTATATGCCTTCATTTCAGCGTTCTTAAAATTGTCTTAAAAGTCTCTTATTATAATCTCGTGTATGCCTCGTGCGTGAGTTATTCAAGGTCAAAGGTAAAAAAAACGAGGAATAACAAACAGCGTTGAAGTGTTACTTCAATGCTGTTATTAATACTACAAAATTGATAATGATACTGATTGGAATTGGCGGAAAGCAGACTTTCAGGGTTTATATTCAGCATTAGCGGATTTAGATTGGTCTGATTTATTGGCCATGACAGATGTGAATTTAGCAGTTGACCTTTTTTATGCAAGATTAAAAGATACAATTGGTTTGTTTGTACCGAACAAAAAACAAGTTTCTGGTTGCAAGAAATATGTTTATCCAAAATGGTACACGCCTGAGATATTAGATAATATAAAGAATAAACATTATCATTTGAAAAGGTTTAAACTAGAGGGAAAGCTTTTTAACAAGGAATTATTTAGCTATTATAGATGGAAGGTTAAAAATCGAATTGACAGCGCATATAGGCAGCACCTCAAATTGACCCAGTTAAATATAATTGACAATCCGCTTAAGTTTTGGGAATATATTAGAGACAAAAAAAAGGACAGAAGGAAGGTGGAATCATATAGGTATATGGGTAGGGAGGTGACCGGTCAACCAGCTGCTGATGCCTTCGCGGAACATTTTAGTTCAGTGTTTCATAAAGACAAGCCTGTATTGAACTACGAAGAGGCCGAAAAAGCGGCTGATGCACGAGTAGATGCGATGTCCATTTCTGTGACCTTGAATAAAATACATTTTATTACTACTACAAAATTGTTTAACGTAGGATTTAGAATTTCATTTGAAACATTTTTCATACGGTCAATCGTTTTTGAGATGCCCTCTATCTCAAAAACGATTGACCGTGTGAAAAAATGAGCGCGCAACGTTCAACTATAAAATGTGTAAGTTTTGGGTATTATCACAAATTAGACATGCGCGGCGCTCTGACAGATAGCCCGCTTAGAAGAACACGCCATTTTTGACGCACGCACACAGCGACATGAGTTTACAAGCGAAGTCAGTAAGCTTCGGTGAGTCGGAAAGTCGCACTGTCGCGAGTGTTTTTGTTTTTGTAGAACTTGGAGCAATTTTTCACATATTGAATTTCGTTTTTATGCGGTTCTGTCAAGTAGGTATAACTTACTTAATTCATTTTAAAAATTCAGAGCGAATATAGTAGTAACCCTAGGCAGTTCACGCAAGTTTTGGAAAAAGGTGCGAGCGGTCCTTCTGTAAACTCTTTATTTTGTGGTATTATATTATCAATATAGACTGTTGTGGCACCACCGGCGAAGTTAAAATCTGGTCATAACCATCTTTGTGTTCATTGTTGAATTTCACTCTCCCGTGACGAGAAACACCGATGAAATTAAAAGCAACCCGGGAAACAAGGTAAGGTCCACTACTCACCTCGTTTGGTTCAAATACGCTTGGTGGAAATTGGGTTTCTGAGTGTTCCGTTCACCATGATGGTAATAGTTAACTTGCCTCTGATTACTGCTTTTGAGGTAAATTCGTGATGTTACTTATGTAATTTATCATAATATATCTTGAAAATAAGTAACTTCACTAAATGCGGTAGACCGGTTGACGTTGATTTACAGTACACCTTTCTCCAAAACGCCCTTTCACACTCACCGCCTTCTATTTTAAAAACGATTAAGCGCATGAAAAAATGTTTCGAATTAAATTTGTTTTAAATTTGATGCTCTACAATTTAATAGTAGATGTTGAGATGATTGGAGTAACAGAAATCGAAATTATCGTGTTAAACTGTTTTTTTCACCTTTGACCTTGAATAACTTACGACGCAGACACGAGATTGTATGAGACTTTTTAGACAACTTTTAGAACCCCAGACGAAGATGTCCAAATTTTCAACTTGTTATTTCTGATTCCGAGATTATCGGTTAAATGACTGACTTATGGAAAGTTTATTGCAATGTTTTAAATCATTCACAAACGAACAGTTGGAAGTAATAATTTTGACTATCCACCCAATAATTAATATTTTGAACGACATATAACAATGAATACACAACCATTTATCATGAACGGGAATGCCATAGTCATGCAACAGTAATTTATCTAAAGTAGACCTTCTAGTCGCTCTTACATTTTATAAAACTCATAAGGTGCAGACAAATAAATCAATATTATTTATGGCACATTAATAGGAAAATATTGATATACATGGTGTAATACATACATACAATGTAGAATAGATTTAATAATATCAAACAGAATGCTGGTGTGATAAGCAATGCATTACGTCATTTATTTTGAAGTAGGTACGTACATTTGCTATATTCCACGTATGTAAAGCATGAAAACCGTCCTATATGGTTAAAATAATCTTACAAGTTATGAATATTTCACATTATAAAAGTGCTAAGAATAATCTAAAAAAAACAGTAAATTAAAATACTTCTACCCAAAAATGATCAGAATTTATTATTTTGGAAATCCTAAATTATGTGATAGCACCTTTCAATATACATTTATTAAGTTTAAACCTCATGTCTTCATCTGTTTGAGATCACATTTTATTTCATTGTACATCTAGAGCGACCGAAGAACTGTTCCCCTTTACAAAAACATAAGTATAAAGTAGAAGTCAGTATTAAATTTTTTGTGCAACACAGCCTATCTGATTTTTGTAAATTGGTTAGAAACTGTAATTGACAACCAGCCTTAAAGGTATTTATTGAAGTTGAGGTGTAATCGTAAGACGTCTGAAAACTAGAAACATTGGTTAGAAAAAAAAATCGAAATCACCAAAACGCCTCGAGACAAAATGATTTTAAAAATCTCAATTCTTGACTTGCCCGAAACGCCCCCTACAAACTACCGCTAGCAAGTGATTGCGTTTGGTACGAGTTATTTCATTGCGTTTTGCTTAAGATTTGTTAGAATTAGAAAAGAATTAGAATTAGATATGTACTTTATTGTGCATGAAATAAGGTACAATCCCAGATTTTTTTGCTAATAAATAACTAAACCAGAGCTCTTATTTCTATCTAAACAAGTTTATACACAAGTGAACAAGAACCATTGCAACCATCGAAAAAAAGGAATATGTTTGTTTCAAACTGAAGATGGCGCGAACACAGTTGATTCTCAATTTTATCATTATATTGAGCCCAATGTCACTAAATACAAGAAGAAATAAATGAACGATATCAATATAACATAAGAAATACAGCAGCTATATTAAATTTTGCGTTTATGAATATGGTTTCTTAACAAAAGTTGCTGTAAATTGTGTAGATTATCGAATGGTATACTTTTTTTTAATTTGTTTTACACTTTCAAAATGGGTTTGCCCACCCAAGTTTGAATTGACACGAAATTTATTTTTACAAAAGTTAACAAACTAAAAGTTTTTATAAGGCCCTTTATTATTGTACTTTTTGATGATATTAAATTATATTTGAAATCCGATGATGTTGTCATCAAACACCCTCTTACGAGTAGGTACGATATCTGCATCGCTGTGGCAGACGGGCGTACCGTCGCGACGGCAGCATTCGACTAATTGCTTTTCGGCTTTCAGCGTTTTAATCAGGCTGTAATGCCAAATCAGTTGACTTAATTAATCACACATTATGGTAACTTGACTGGTGTTATATTTAGGGTCGTTATAATAAAATTATCATAAGTAATTTCGAAGTATGTCTTCGAGACATATGGATAGACCATATGAGTAAAAAAATAAATCATTCCGCTTCTTCCTCGCTCAAAGGTTCAGTACCTTTATTAAAATGTAGGTACATATTATTATTTAATTATTTTTGTTTTCATTTTAGTTTTTTCTAAGTCTTTGTGTTTATTCAAGTTGACTTTTTTAAGATGTTGTAAAAAGTTTGATCTTGTTTATAGTTATTTCATTACTCATACACGGAAAGTACGCTTGAAGTTGCCTGAGCATAGGGTTGAAAGCTTCACTTTCAGCCCTAGGGCTGTAAAGTTTTTTTCAGCTCTAGGGCTGAAAGTAAATAACTGTCAAATGTCACCTTCTATTTTGACATTCCTTTTGCGGCAAGTCGATGTATTCTATTCAGCCACAGCAGTATTTGAAATTTATTTATCTTGATTTCAAATGAATACTTAAACAATCGAAGCAGGAATAAACTCATTAATGTATGTTTCACTTAATTAGTATTTTGAATAAATTTGAGCTAAGCATTTACGTAAGAAATAAAAATAAAAAAAAAATCTTTAAGTAAAATAAGGCGAGGGAATTCCATCATCATTGTCTAAGTATGCTTTTTTACAAATCTTTAAAAAAATGGTTGAATTCCACAGACAAAAAAAAGGCGGGATTGCAACTATTCGAACTTCATTCAGTTGTTTCGTAAATCGAGTGAGAAGTTTATTTTCTTCAAAATGAGTACAAATGTATCTGATTTTTATTTACTTTCCTTATATTCGTAATGAAAAGCAGAGTGTTTACCTCGGAAGAAAGACCTTTTCAATGCCCTCGAACTATTAGCGCTCTCGCTACGCTCGCGCGCCAAACCATCTCGCGCATTGAAAAGGTAACTTCCTCACCTTGTGTAACAATCTACTGTTTCATACCTTGGACCGCTTATACCAAGATCTTCCGACATAGTCAAAAAGTAGGTCTCGAGAGCGACTAGCGAACCAAGTCAGCCATGGTTAACTAGTTATTTACATATCTATGCAAGTGTGACCTATCAACATTATAGAAACAGTTTCTATAGATCATCTCTTATTAAATGACAAGAGGGTGCCGTGATAATACAGTGGGTATTTATCACCTTTTTTAGTGAGACCTTTCTGCCCACCAGAGCTACCTGGACAGATAGTAAATTACGCAAAAAAATTATAGCTGCTTATATCTCATACTCAAAAATTATAAACCTATTCAAATACTCGGTTGTTATCAAAAGACCCACAAAAACGATGTGGCATACCTAGTCAGTGAAGTAGAAACTATCTACGTGAAAATTAAATTCATTTACTTAATTAGTTTCTTTTTTCTAAAAAAAAACTTTCTTTTTTAAGGTCACCAAACAAATCAGTCGAACAGTCAGTGTTTTTTGTATGACAACCTTAAAATTAAAGTCAATTGAAAAGTTAAATTTTCACTTACTTAATCACTACATCACTTACTGAGTGTGCCATATCGTTTTTGTAAGTTTTTTTATTTATTCACCCGGTATAATCTAAGCAAAAATACTAGGACACACGAATAATACTACGAGTAAGTACAGGTATGATAATGCTCATCACCAGTGTTGGCTTGTTTGAATATTACTAAAGGTGTACAAGCTATTCTTTTTTTTATGTTTAGGAAGCAAACGAGCAGGAAGGTCACCTGATGGAAAGCGATCTTCTTGAAGACTCCGATGTCATATTCCTTTGGAAATACCGAAGCCGGAAGATCATTCCATATCTTGGATGTACGCGGAAGAATTTGACGCGAAAAATAGAAATAGAAAAACATTTATTAACTTTATGGACATCGTTACATTTATAAAGTAAACACAAAAGAAGTAGGCATTAACAACAAAACATATACGAGGGGTGAACGTACGGTTGTTGAGCGCCAGCCATCCAGGTGATGAGCATGGAATTTCGACTTATGTCATCGTGCGGTGATGAAATTCAGCGGCAGGTATAAGATCATGCAATTCTACTGACAAATATAAATATATACTGTCAACATGCAGTTTACCTATCGAGGCCCTGTCAGAATACCAGCGCTACTGCAGCTTTTTAGAGGCAGCGGCATAGGCTGAGACAGGGTCCTCGTTGGCCCCACATTGAGGTGTATTTATTGTTTATGCATATGTATTCTTATGTATGCTTCTGTATTTGTTTCTGTTTCTTTTTTTCTTTTAATATGTTGTGTGCCAAATTGTGTGTGGGCCAATAAATGACTTTTTACTTTTACTTTACTTCTGAGCGCTCCCCATTGTAAAGAGGGTAGAAAATACTGAGAGAGAGACCAGATTCTTATTTTTACGAAGCAAAGAAATTAAGTAAATGTATGTTGATTTGTTTGCCTTGAATAACAACGAAAAAGTATTAATATTATAATAATAATAAAATCATTTATTATCAGACACAATTATCCATGATTGGTTAATAGTTGTTAGTAACAATTGAATACTTATTAGTGTGATATTAATAATATTAGTAGTGTTAGTGGGTACAAGAGTGATTATTACTTAATTTGCCCAGTCACAAGTCCCATCCAGTGCGTTTGAATAGGACAGTCAGGTAAAAAAGGTATTGAACCGCTACAAAAATATGACGTTGATTCGTATATATAGTTGAAGTTCATTGTGGAAGGTCGCAGGTTCGGATCCCGCTTGAGTCCCTAGGATCAGGTCGAATTTTTCTAGCTTCTATCTTTGTGATATCACGAATATTCTTGATTATAGATTCGCATCTTTGATTTACATAATATCTTACAAAACTCTAGAATTGAATTCCTAAAAAGAAAATAGCATAAAATAGTCAGTCTTAGTAAACAACCTATAAATGTGTAAATAAATAATTATTTGGGTTCACACCAACAAACCAAAACTAATTTGACTAAGTGGTTATATAAAAAAGGAACACGGCCAAAGCTATCCTTCAATATTAAATCAGGGGACAACGAAACGTAGACTTTGTGTACTTTTGATAGGTAATTCCGGTCCGAGTTGCTGTTGTCCCTATTGCAATCTGCTTGAAGTTAGCAACAGACAGCAATAGATTTTACAAATACCTATTTTTCAATTCCCTCGCCCGTGCTTGTCCTCCTAACTCACAAAGGAGGCAAGCGCCCGTATCGCTACAGTTGACCAACACTGGGTATTTGTGCACTGTGGAATGTTCTATTTACTTGTGCGGGCTTTCGCGCCCGTAACAAAGCATCACACAACTCGTGTCAGGGAAAAAGTTCAATAATTACTATTTTGTTTATGACATGTAAACCTGCACTTGACGTGTAGCTGTAATTATATTTGAATACTTTCGTTCAACAATAACTATTTTGTTTATAACATGTAATATGCCTGCACTTGACGAGAAGCTGTAATTATATTTGAATATTTCAAAGGCATCGTCTCTCAAATTTTGTTTTTAACAGACTTCAAAAAAGGAGGAGGTTTTTCAATTCGACTTTATATATGCTTTTTTATGTGTGTTCGCGAATAACTTCGTCGTTTATTTTGATTTAGATATTAGGTATGAGGTATTACGTTACCAATGACCGAGAAATAGACGGATATACCTACATAAATCCCGAAGATCATCCTTTCACGAATTGACAGTTGGACGGTGAGCAATAATATTGTTTGCAAAGACAGACGAATATGGTGAAACTTTTAGTCTTTTTATACTCTTATGGTTTGAGAATTATCCAGTCGACGAGATTCTTCCCCAAAGAACCTAAAAAACACAATACATGTACTGTCGCACTAAATATATCTACTACATTAATATTGTCTACATTGTGATTTTTCCCTATTTCCGGGCTATTTCCGTCCTTGACGATGTTTAGTCAAACTGTTGGCACTGGATCATCAATCACCCGACTACGGATTAGAGCTATCTTGATGAAAATCTGTAATGGGTCGAGAGCTTCCAGTGTACGAAATAATGTGCTCAGTTAGCTATTAAGCCTGTGTGCAATATCTTAAATTGTAGTTTTTAAAATAACATACAAATGTTTTAGAAATTTAGACTGTACAGGAATGAATATACTGATAGATTGCCCAAGTTTGCTGCAACTGTCTGTTGGGTTTGTATCGATGAATATGACAAAAATTAACACAGTATGGCTATATTTACGAGTATATCATCAGTTTGATTTGAATGCAAGGGCGAGTTTAATTCACAGAGCGAAAAAAACCGTTTTGTTTCAGTAAAATTTACTGATAACTTAAGGCTTTTTATTTCAATCAAAGCTAACCTTTTTGTTTGTTTTACTCGTAAACGATACTAACCAAGAATTCATGCAAAAAGTTAACTCAATATTGATTTTCTCTCAAGCAGTGGTACTTTTACCTCTTTATTGGCTAACGAATAAAAGGCGGGTTTTTGGACTTTAGCAATTCATTTAACTCTGTTGACTTGTCGGGTTTCTATAAATCAAATCAAATCATTTATTTCTAAGAATATGGTTAGTACATGGATCTTAAGTCATTGGTTAGTGCACATATCCTGCCATTACTGGCGTAGAAATATAAAGGACAGTGTCCAAGTTGACCTATGAACCAACAAACATTTGACATTTGTCATAATTCTGGCCATGATTTAAAACGGTCCTTTGTACGATAAGTTGGAGTCGTCTGAGGGGCAGAAGCTCGTTTACAAGTTGGCACGTTCGAGAGTCAAAGCGGCCCAGGATATTTCCATGTGCTGCTGTGTAAATGACACTCTTAGTAACCTGCTATGCGAGGACCGCGCGGTGAAGGAGAGATGGCGCTCTTACTTCCACGAGCTGCTCAACAAGTAGCACAAAGAGGTGCAGCCACCTGAACTCCCTCCAAATCAGGGACTAGTGCCCCCGGTAACGCCTGATGAAGTCCAGTCGGCTCTTCGCCGCATGAAGAACCGGAAAGCTGTCGGACCTGATGGTGTCCCTATCGAAGCGTGGAAATCGATGGGCTCTCGTGGTGTGGGCATACTTACCCACCTTTTTAACCGCATTCTCCTCACCGGGAAGATACCTGACCAATGGAGACTGAGCATTATCACGCCAGTCTTCAAGGGCAAGGGCTCGGTGCAGGAGTGCAGCAATTATCGTGGCATAAAGGTGATGTCCCACACCATGAAGCTCCTCGAGCGCATTGTAGACTCTCGGATCCGACAGGAGTGTACAATCTCGGGGTGTCAGTATGGGTTTCGACCAGGTTGCGGGACCATGGACCCCATATTTGCCTTGAGAACGCTCATGGAGGGATACAGACTGAAGAATACACCTCTGCATCTACTTTTCTTAGACATGCAGAAGGCCTTCGACTGTGTCCCTCGTGAGATGATCGGCTGGGCGCTGCGGGGCCGTTACTGAAGTCTTTATTGACATTATCCGGGACATGTACCACGATTCCAGTTCCATAGTTAGGACTGCGGTTGGTGACACGCTTCCCTTCCCTATTACCGTTGGAGTACACCAAGGCTCCGTGCTTAGCCCGTTTCTGTTCAGCGTAATATTAGACGTTCTGTCAAACAGCATCCTCGAACGTCATGAGGAACCACCCTGGTTGCTTATGTATGCTGATGATATAGCGCTAGCAGATTCGGACAGGGGACGGCTGGTACAACGGGTGAATAAGTGGAAAAATTCACTTGAAAACGGCGGTCTGAAACTTAATGTGGCGAAGAAGGAGTACATGGCCTGCAACACCACAGATACCCAGTCCGTCCGCATAGGCGTTGACGTGGTCGAGCGCACAGACCGTGTTAAATACCTGGGATCTGTGTTAAGCGCGTCCGGGGACATCGACCGCGACGTCAGAGCCCGAATTTTCGCGGCTTGGGCTAAATGGCGTGAGGTGGCTGGTGTCATTTGTGACCCCAAAATGCCCATCAAGCTGAAAGGGCAGGTCTATAAAACCATCATTAGGCCTGTCCTTTTATATGGCAGTGAAACATGGCCGTTACTAGAGCGACACAAGCAGGAGCTGCGCGTCACGGAAATGAAGATGCTGTGCTTTGTGTGGAGTCTCACGCAAAGATCGTGCGCGTTACACCCACATCCGCGGCAGCCTTCGTGTTCGTGACATCGCAGACAAGCTGCAGGAGTGCCGCCGTCGTTGGTATGGTCATGTCTCACGGAGATCGGCAAACTACGTGGGCAACAAATGACTGGCTATGCCGCCCCCGCCAGGTACCGGTAGAAGAGGTCGACCCAAGAAGCGGTGGCTCGACGTCGTTAAGGGTGACATGCGTGCGAACAGACTCACCACTGAGGATGCACAAGACCGCGCGAAGTGGGCTAAGAAAATAAGAAAGGCGGACCCTGGGACCCCACATACCAAAGTGGGTTCACAACCGGGATAGACCGCACGGATGATGATGATGAGATTGTCACGGACACTTCTGATTTTTGATATCAAAATTAAAAATACTGAAAAGATTTATTGTACGAAAACATTTCTTTAATACCATTTATGCTGCGTTCGTCTGTGCCCTCTGTTGTTTAGCCATCGCAAAAATATTTTAATTTACTTTGTATTGACAAAATAAACCTTGTTTGCGCAAGAAAATGTAGTTGTGAACTTACTAAAGGCTCTTTAAAAAGAGTAACAATACATTACTGTCAATGCGATAGATGTTTGATCAACTTTTCATTTTAAATCAGATTTTACACACAACAACATGATCTAGGGATATACATATAAAACTTTTTTTAATAACTTAAAAAGTACTGGCCTTACAAAAAAACTACTAATGACAGATTATAAAAACATTATTAAGTTCCTTTTTTAAATTCAAATTTGTATATATAAGGTTTTGTTTTAAGATGAAATTCGCATTCATTGAATTTCTTCCAAAGAAGTAAATCTTCACGAACTTCTAACTTGATTAAAACTCTATAAATTTCTATAAATCTTTGTCAAACGCATTGGATTTCATCCTGCTTCGCGAAAAGTACGCGTTTGGAGAGAACCTGGACGTTGGAATCGACTGCAACACCTACAACAAGTTCATGCATATCAAGGTGGCACGATTAGGGTTTTGGCAGGAATTCGTCTCGGCGGTAGAACGGACCTCGTTTGGATACAAGGAAATATGACTCCTCTAAAATACCGAGATGAAGTGCTAGAGCCTAATCTTGCCCCACAGACAGCAAATGGGACAAAATTTCCAGCTAATGCACGACAATGCCCGTCCACATACGGCGCTTATCGTTACAAGTTTGTTACAACAGCATGATATCCAAGCTTTAGACTGGCCTGCACAATCCCCTGACTTAAATCCTATTAGCATGCCTGGGATATGCTTCAGAGAAGAGTTCTTAGGAATTTCCCTGAAGATATTGTGCATGAAAACCAGCTTTTCTTGCATCTTAGCAGGACTTGGGACAGTATTCCACAACAGGATATTGACACCCTTGTTTTGAGTATGCAGAACCGCTGAAGATGTGTCAGGAGAGTCTGAGGTGGATCCACGGATTATTAATTTAAAGTTTTCAACAATTTAAAAAAAAAATCGTTGTTTTGTTTAGGTTTTGATGTTTCAAAAATAAAGTTAAGATTGAAATTTTGTCTGAGTTTTTCCTCTTTTAATTTTTTTTTATATTTAACTTTATCTAAAAGTGTATTTATCAGATTAGATAGGCTATTAAACAAGGTTTATTTTAATGTGTAGGTGTCTTAGCAAAAAGTTAATAGAATTTTAGTTATTTAGGTTTAATTGAAATATCCCTAGACCATGTTGATGTGTGTACATTGGCTTAAATCAGCTTTATACGAAGCCAAAAAAAAGAAGTTAATGACGTTTAGTTGACTTGACACTTCAACGCAAAAAAAATACAATTCTGTCTAGTGCCTTTTAGTTTTCGCTTTCAATTTGCAATGCTGTGTTATTGTTTTTATAATAATAATTTTATTCTTATCGGCTTAAAAAACGGACGTTGATGGCTCTCTGTAGTGACCTACCTCCTTTCAGATTGAACCGTTTAAAGACTTTGTAACCTGCACATAGCTAACTCAGCAATAATTACGAATTTACGATCATCGCAATGGAATCAACATTTTGTGTGAATTGTGGCTGAGCTAGTAGTTCCATAATACTGGCAGAAGTGGCAGATCAACAAAATATGTGCTTGAAGAACATTAGACCCACTCACGTAAGTAAAACTTCGCATTAAATTATTAAATATAACCTCAAAATTTTTCAGTTTTTTGAAATTTAACGAGTTTTCAGAAGTGTACGTCCACGAACTACGTTTTTACACTAAAGTGTATTTTTGAACCCTCAGAGGTTTTTTTCATGACTGTTGGTTCATAGGCGGCAATGTATGGACGAACGTACACTATCCTTTGAGTATAACATTATTAAAATTTACAATTATTGTTTTCATTAGTATAAACTCTTTAGTCGTCCTACATTATTCAAAGTTAGTAAACATAGAAAAAAACAATTTCTTTTTCAGATACTCTTTGCAAGAATAAAAACATTTTGCATGAAAACCTTTAGTCATTACATATTTGATTTTATTTACATCTAATGCCCTATTAATTTCGGTTGGTAACTCATTACAAATTCTTATAGCATTTTTGCAGTGCAACGTAAGTTTTGTTGTGGTACTAATAGTTTATATATACATTTTATAGTCATAACATTTAGGGTCAGTTCTTCACTCACTGTAAGTTTTCATACTGACAAAATTTGTCGTACCTATTAGTAATAGCCACATCAATCAGATAGGTAAAAGTTAATGCAACATTTCTCTATTTAAAGCGTCTGCAATTTTTCTAGTTTTCAAACCACACTGTTTTTATCCCTACAACTAAGACATAGATGTACTTATACATCCTACTACATCTATATAGAAATACTCATACATCCTAAATAACAATAACATTGTAAGCCACGTGAATCGCTCAAACTATGAAAAGTAGGATAAAAAATAAACAAGTGAAGTGGTTATTGTTAATAACCACTTCACTGATATACTAAAGAAATTTAAGTTTAGCAACTGTAATAAATGTAAAAATAAATGACCTGATTAATTCATACACTTGAATTAAAGTTCAAAGTAGTCGTGTGAGCTTAGAGCTTGTAGCTATGAGCTGACAGCTTTTTCAACCATCTCCAGCATTATCAGGGTTGAAGCTGCAGAACGAACTCGTCGTCTACCTTTAGCTGTCCTGTTAACTCGTATGTCTATCTATTGTAACTGTCAACTTTTGTACAACCAAAAAAAACTTACATCTGAGAAATAACGAAAACGAAATGACGACAGATTAACACGAAGGTCAGCTGGTCTTGCCTGGTCGCCCGTATATCTACAATGAGTTTCCACTTCAATGCGGTATCGTTCGCGTAAAAAAATGTATTGGATTTAACATAAATTACCGAAACATATGAAGGACTCAGATGTTCACATATTCGGTAAAAAATTAACTACTCTTTTAATTTCTAATGCTTACTATACGCTGACAGAATTTTTGAGTGACAAGCTGTAACTAGTAGTAGTTAGATATTGACTGCAAAATTTTATAATGATAACTATCTCAGATATTCCATTATTATTAATTAATTTATTGAATTATTACTTATTTACTTTATTTTTTGACTGTATTAGCTTGAATTTGTATTTTAACTGTATTTGTTTAATTATTTAGTTTAATTTTTATTACTGAACATTTGTATGTCAATTAATGGCTTAACATAGTGATTCCTGTATTTTTATAAGACCTTGTATTGTATTTTACCTATGCTTTATCAAATAAATTGATTTGATTTTGATTGATTCGATTTGATTGACATTGTCATGTCATGTCATGTCAAATCCCAATACAATTATTTACGCTAAAGATACCGTAAATTTAAAGTAGCAACTCGTGGTAGACGTACTGTTTACACTTTAAATTCATCTGCTAAAAGTTTAATTGAAGTAAATACGAAAACGAAATTCTGTTGGAGTACACACGTAAATATTTGCTGAGCCTCCCACATTAAACATAGAAACGGAAAGATGTGAGCTGTAGCTTATTACAATCGCTTGTATCCAGACAAGTTATTTTTTTTAATACTTGACGAGGCAGTCTTTTGACCACAATCGCACCTGATGGTAAGTGATGATGTGGTTTATAATGGTACATGACTACCCAGTAAATGCCTATTAACTTGTCTTAGAGAGACCCAGGTTGTATTTTTCCGGAAAAACCAACGCGGGCAGCGAGTTCCACTGTGGATGTCGCATTATAAAAGAATCGGCGAACCGCTTCGTGCGGTTATCTGGAATATCCACAACTTGAGGGTGGAAAGCCAATGTATCCTCGAGACACGTTTGTCCAAGGCACAGCTCCGCAGCGTTGCGTGTCAGTTTTCGTTAATCAGCCACCAAATGCTGGAATAATATTCCGTCGCCTTTGAGAAATGCTCAACGTTGGGATCCTTCCGTTTTCAATTTAAAAGATACTTATTAGAAATTCAAAAATCCAATGGTTAATTAGCTGTGTCATGTTCTGTCTGTATATTTGCATGTTTATTCAATAAGTTATAGTACCTAGTTGCATATCTCTGAGTGTTTTGTTAATGCTGTGTTACTAGTTTAGAACCTACGTTTGTAATTTTGTAAAGACCATTGTTGAAAAAGTGTGTGCGTGATTTGCGAATTGAGGTTATTGCTGCTTTTTGCTTTTTGTACTTTTGGTGCGTATAGTGCCTCCTCTTAGGCATCTACGGAAGACGAGCGTCGCGGTGTCTTTATGATACCCCGGCATATGCTGAGTAGGTACATGCCTTTTTGGTGTCAAAACGGGTCACCCTATTTGATCTGCACAGGTTTGTTGTTTCTATTTGTACTCATTGTCACCAAATAAATGTTCAACTTTCTTTCTTTCTTTCAATGTGCCGGCGGCACACTCTCTAATCTTAGGGTAGTGAGCAATTTCGTCAGTAGATATCCAGCCTCAAAGATGCTTTAGGGCCAGGTAACCACTGACTGGCTGGTATTGAAAGAGCATACGAAATTGCTCGCCTCGCTCAGTTTAGGGAATGAACTGGACAAGTTATAGGGGATTGTAATAACGCCCCTTGTCTCTTTTTTTTCGTAATTTGCTAGGATACTTACCAATATCAGAAGATATGTATTGAATGTTGTTCAATCCGAATCTGTGATAATATCAAAACAATGTAGAAAAATAGTCGATCCATAAGTTCTGGAATACTTATATATTTTTATAACAATTTTATCTCAACAAAAGGAAATAAGCATTTGTGTTTTAATATCAATATGCCCCTTGAAGGCTTAATTTTCTTCATAAAATATGTTATATTGTTTGACACAGTAATTTTTCATTAGGTATGTCTTTATTACTGGAAATCTTATCAGGTAACGAAGGGTCATAAAATATATTATTATAAAATCAAGCAATTGTAATATTTGCTTTAAAACTAAGCATGCAATTAGTTTTCCATATTTATTATACCACGCAGTGTTATTGACCCTCAAGCTTTATTGCTTAATTTTTACAAACGTTACCCATACCGTTGGAAAAGAGACAAATCCTACTTATTCATCCTACAAAAATCCTATATAAAAATATTTACACAAAATTTTATGATATGGGTTACTAAAGAGAGCTACGAGCGCGACGGAAACAATCTAATAAAGCTTTTCCCTCTTTATGTATAAAAATAAAGGTATAAAATCAGTCGGTACAAAGGGAGATTGTAAAAAAATTAACCCTATCAAACCCTATAAATGTCTGCTCTCTCGAACGTTATCTCTTGAGACCCGAAATCCTTTTAGGTACGTAACTCAATAGCGTTTAAAATCCACTTTACCCGACATTATTCAATCGGCCCATCGAAGAACCCAGAGACATCGATATTATTACAGTGGGACGTGAATTTAGTGTCGTTATGACGTTACACCCGTTCAGAGAGCCGTATCTTGGGGACTAAGCGCGGCAACCCGTGTAATTCTGGGTTCGATCCTGGTCAAAGTACCTTTGATTGCTTTCCTAATAAACCTTTTTTGCGTTTATTATGTTTGCCGCATTCGCTGCAAGTAAAGCCAAGTAGCTAGAGCTTGTCTAATGTGAAATGACGCGCCCCTCTACGTCATTCACGCACACATAAAGTAAATTCAAGTTAAGTTATTAGCCTAAATGATGTCCCACGGCTGGGCAAAGGCCTCCATCATTGAAGTCAAGTCATTGCTGCAATAGATCAGAATCAGAATCAGATTTTTTTTATTTGCATAACTTTATGTACAATATTGATCTTAAAAATAGAGTAAGTATCACTAAAACTTGCTAGTAATGAGAAGCGTGCAAATATCTCAAAGTTACAAAATAAACACAATAAATTACAAATTATCAATTAGAAAAAAAGTCATTCTTCATCATTAAATCATTCAATCGCAATATATGGGTATCGGTTTCATATAAAAATCTTAAATATGGACGCAATAAAAAAAGTGGGGCGCGTCATTTCTGTTTAGACAAGCTCTGACAATAGGTCCGTTTTGGAGAGTGAGTGTGAGTGAAAGTGAACAGCTAACTTGCGTCGGACTAGGTACCGTAAAATTATGGATGCCACCGAACTCAAACTTAAATAACTTTATTCAAATAGACTTTCACAGTAAGTACTTATAAATCGTCAAATTTAAAGCAAGATATACTTAATAATAAACATAAATACTATACTAATATGGATATATAAATACACAGTATACAGACATAATGCGACTCTACCACCGCGTCGGAGTTGTTTCTTGCCACCGAACACCTTCACTGTCCATAGGGCGGCCCTATGAACAGTGGCGGTTTGTTTTTATATACCACAAATCATAAGACAGTCACTAAACACTATAGATGCTAAATTAAAACTATTATGTTATTTACTATAATTCTTAATGGGACTATTTTTTTTTATGTAATAGCGAGCAAATGAGCTAGAAGGCCACCTGATGGAAAGTGATCACCCCCGCTCATGAACAACTGCAACACCTGAGGTGTCACCGGTGCGTTTCTTGCCTTTTAAATGGTAATATGCTCTCTTCTTGAAGGATCCGATGTCATAATCCTTTGGAAATACCGAAGCAGGAAGATCATTCCATATCTTGGATGTACGTGGAAGAATTTGACTCGAAAAACGTACGGTTGTTGAGTGCCAGCCATCCAGGTGATGAGCATGGAATTTCGACTTATGACGTATCGTGCGGTGATGAAATTCAGCGGCATCATGCAATTCTTCTGAGCGCTCCCCATTGTAAAGACGGTAGAAAATACAGAGAGAGAAACCAGATTCTTATTTTTACGAAGCAAAGAATGGGTTAATTTGATAACTCATCCATCAGCCATTAATTAAAGATGTGAAAATTGACAGTATTTTTTTATTTGAGTAACCGGATAAATTATTGTGCTATAGATCAGCGTTTCCTCTTTTGTAAAGTAAAAAGTAAAGTAAAAAAATCATTTATTCACTTAAGCTTTTACAAAGAAGCACTTATGAAAGGTCAAAATTCACAAAAAATATATATAAACGATAATAGACGTAAATAAAATAATACAATAATAGTACATATACTAAATAAACATAATGCGAATCTACCACCGGTTCGGAAGTTGCTTCTTATCGAGAAGACTCCGGCAAGAAACTCGATAGTTACTCTTTTGAACTTTGTTTTGTTTTACAACAAATAAATTCAGAGTACAGTCAAAAGAACAATAAAAATACATTATTTGAGCAGAGGAGCAGATTATTCCTACTATGACCACAAATTCTTGTCGTTCAAGTAATCCTCCACGTTATAATAACCTTGTTTTATCAACTTTGTTTTAATTGTAGACTTGAACTTGTGAAGAGGTAGATCAACAAGACTTTGAGGTATTTTGTTAAAGTACTTCTTCTTTTTTAAATCTAGATTTTTACCTCTTCTTTTTTAAATCTAGATTTTTTTAAAGTTTTATAATTTTGAGATTTCATATTCTTAAAACGGCCTCACGTGACAATCCTCTGTCCATCATATTACGTTGCGTTACCATGCTTACCTAAGCTTGAATTCTGAAACGATAATTAATTAAATAAATAAATATGCGCCAGACAACACACCTCTTGTAATGGTCTTGAAGTACTGATTAATATCCCTGTGTTACGAGGTACCACACAAGCAACTAAGCCAGGAAGGTCTCCCAGCACACCCAATGATTAAAGATGATCGTACATGTATTAGTTGTCCCTTTCGTTTCCACTGATATGTGCCGAGACAAGTAACTTAAAATGATGGGTTGAGTAACTTTTCATAATTTGGGTGTAAGGATAAGGATGTTCGTAACAGAAATTATACTCAAACTGTTTCACGTATTTGTACGGTGACATTTCATAAGTACGCCGAAAGGTCAGTCTTACAATAAGTGATCCATTCATACATTCATAAGATATTCAAAAGGTCATCGCTTAACGTTAAGGGCAAAGCGAATGAATACCTTTTACTGAAAATGAATGAATGTTGTGTGTTTTTTTAACCCTTAACCCAACACGAATACCTGCCGCCAAAAACTGAACCATCAGTGGCCTTTCGAGGCCTTTGGGAGTCGTTGGGAAACCTTTTCCATAATAAATTAGAAAGAGGAAAGATTTGATTGTTTGTTAGTTAGTATTGAATAGGCTCCGAAAAACTGGACCAATTTTAAAAATTCTTGCACCAATATAAAATAAAATGAATGAATAGAATAGAATAGAAAGATATTTATAATATTAAAGTCAAGGACATCGGAACATTTAATAAAAACACACAGGTAGTAGGCATACAACCACAAAACAAGATAACAACAAGACAAACAAATACCATCAGACAGCGGTGTCCCGATGCCCAAAAAATAAAAAACCCTCACTCAGATTCAGCCTGGGCTTTATGGGCCCAGGCGCTGATTTTCAGTGGGCCCGAACTGAGTAAACGCACGGACATCTGCGGTGGACATATGTGCCTTACATACATATACATATAATAAATATTTGTGAATATAAAGGCAAAAAATATGCGCCCGACAACACACCACTTGTCATGGTCTCGAAGTAAGGATAAATATCCTTGTGTTACGAGGTACCAGACCGGGAATTAAGCCAGGGGCGTCTCCCAGCACACCCAGACCCGAGTCAATTCAAAAAAGATCATTTCCTGGATTGACCCACCACGCAAGTCAAGGGGTAAAACCGTGCCACAGCGCACTGCGCCAACCGTGTCGTCAAAATAAAACTACAATAACAGCGAGTGGCATAGGCTATATTTTATTTAGACTACATTATAACAGGGGAAATAGTCTACTCGGATGAAGTCGCATAAGGACAGCTAACATAAATAAACCGATTACAATCTTGGAGACGAGTAACAATTCAAATATGCATGCATGTACTTTTCCTTTTTCGGCCTTACTTTCGAAGATTGCCATGAGTTTATTAAAACCAACCTTAATATAATTTAGATCAATTATAGTCTTACTAGTATTGACAGACTCACCACTGAGGATGCACAAGACCGCGCAAAGTGGGCCAAGAAAATAAGAAAGGCGGACCCTGGGACCCCACACGCCAGTGTTGGTTCACAACTGGAATAGACCGCACGGATGATGATGATGATGATAGAGTCTTACTAGTATACTTCTACTAAGTGTGAATCTGAATTTCCGCCAAATTATTTAAGACTTCATTTTTTTGTTTGTGGTGGCAAAATTGTATCCAATTTATCTATCTTTGATAGTTCGTGTCTTTGGATGCCGTGTTCGTGAAAACCGATGGATAAATTCCGATTTTTATCTTCACGTAATCATATACCATTGTTTGTATTAGGCTTTTGCATTTTAATGAATAAAATAGCACGATATTTAACTATACAGGGTGTAAAAAGACGCATACTGAAGCCGGCATCTACGCACTCAGACTATTAAATCAAGTCGCAGAAAAAATAAATTATTGATGGGTAACGAAATTTTTTTTAGGTGTCAATTTTAAACCTATTTAAAACAGACTACGCAATGTAACGCGTGCAACAGACCACTTTTGCGCTTTTGTGCGTGGCGGTTATGTATAATCAAGGGAGAGTTGAACGTTTTGAAGCAATTTTTTGTTAGGAAATACTTGAAATTTTGATAATATTTATTAGGATAAAAATTAAGTAATAATGATTAAAGTTTGTTTTCATCAAAATCTTGAATTTTTATTTGACTTTGACCTTCAATAACTTGGTAACTATTGAGTTCCCAGGTATGGTCTAGAAAGAAAAAATGGTCCTGATGATGTGCAGAATACGTATATTTCGGCTTCGTTATGGATCTTTTTACACCCTTTATAAAAACATTGGGAAGTTGACGAAAAAAAAAATACCATACTAAATGTTCACAGCTGTCAAGCATTTGCCAATAACTTTTGACAGAACGAAGTTTGTCGGGGCCGCTAGTTTATAATAATTATTCATACACCAAGATAACTAACTGCTGGTAAGTGACGATGAAGTCCATGATTGCACCTGCGGGTAAGTGACGATGAAGTCCATGATGGTACATGTCTGCCCAGTAAATGTCTATTCACTCTTGTCTCAAAGAGTTCCTGATTGAATGGTAATATTTATAGAATGTAAATGAATTGAAGTTTTAAACAGATGACAGGAAACATTAACAGCTTTGATCGAAGTTTCATTCAATTTAACCCTAAGTTTCCAATTTGTTAGTCTTTAGTTAACGCTAGAATAGGCATACGTTCGCCCATGTTTATCATCGCTTTTCATGTACAGTCGGCCAAGATACTAAATACCGTGTGCGTGTATTAGGTGCGTTCATAGCATAGATATTGCGTATTGCTACTACGCCGCAGAATATGTCCAATCGTCACAATGAGAGGCACAATTATTAAAAGTTAATTTTTTTGATTATTAAATTAGATCTAATCCACTCACTCTATTATAATAATCGTTGAGGATTACTGAACTTAAAATTTCTTAGTTAAGTAACTTATCTCTGAACTTAATGATTTAGATTAAACTGGATCTTTTCAACTAAGTAGCTCAGAGATAGATTCTGGTAAAGTTGATTTTTGAGTAGATACTGCTATTTTTGATACTTTATTAAAAATATTTATTGCACAAATGAATAATACAGCAAGTAATAATTAAAATAAGTAAACACTACAATATATAGATTGCTTAGCGAGAAATGTCAACTATTTCTGGCTTAACAATGTTAAACTTTCTTCATTTTCTTGGTGGGACGCCCTCTTGCAGAGTCGAGACGGCCGACCGGTAGGTACCCCTACCATGAATTTACACCGATGACAATCATTGTTTTAGTCAACTAGCGGTAAAATACGAAGTTTAAGTGTTTGAAAACTCATGGCAGACGTACTGATTAAGGAAGCAGGATTAAGGCGAATGGAGACCGTCTGCTAAGCGGTCGCTTGGGAATCTTTAGGGGATTGTTATATTCAGGAGTGAACGTGGGGTGCATGAAAGGGGCCTCCACGAGCGGCGTATTGATAGTTCCCATACGCCAGGCGCACACTTGGCAATCTGCGAGGACAGCGAGTCGGTAACGCAGGTGAGCTGATCCTCTCACCACGTTGGCCACACAGATTCCGAACCAACGGCCTTTCTCAGGGCCAAACTAACAGGCATATTTAAAGCTAAACCAATTTTAATGTTGCTATCGACACGAAAGAAAAAGGAGTGATCTGCTTAACCCTTAAACGGTATGATTGATTTTTACGATGAGTAGTTTCAGACCGATCGAAACGACAGAGCGGAAGGATTAATCGAACCGTATATGGGGCCCTTTAGTACTGCGAATGATGATGATAGTAATGAGCTTTGTGGCTCCTTTTTCCAACCCATTTGGTATACGACAATGGTTATTATGGGAACGAGATTGATCATGGATGGACTCAGAGTTGAGCCCCTTTCGCACGAATCCAGAAACGTCAATCAATGCTGAGCAGCCCTTACATGTATAGCTGTCCCTTTCAAGGCTATTGACATGTGACAGGGCAGCATCAATTTGAGCTGTGTTCCGTGTGCTCAACTTTTGATTTGCGTTTGTGGATACGGGGGATAGCCCTCCCCCAGGATTTCTCAAATATATTGAAATTAAAATACTTAAAATTTTCAAAGTCACAAAGTACTTCACTACTTCCATAAACATGACATTCCGTAGACACTCATACATCATTCAAATTGAGACGTTTGCTGAGTTGATGTTCTGGTAATATTGCTAGTTTCTTCTTAAAGAACGTCGAAGACAAAAATTGTTTTCTGACTTACAAGCGATCACTTTGCTCCTCTTTCTTTCGTTGCATGCCGCTGTTTTATTAGATTGTAGCTCATACGGCTCGGCTTCAATATTAGCCGCCATTTATCATTCAAATGAGTACAATTCTAATATATCATGATTGATTTAAACTAAAATAAAAAGTACCTTGTAACACAAAGATATTCATCTTCATTTCGAGACCATGACCATTGGGTGTTGTCTGGAGCATATATTTTTATATTATTTATTTTAACTTCACATTACTTCTTAACGAGGCCTTTCAAAAATGTCGACCCGGCATTGCGAGATGCGACGCGAGCGCGGGTGACGAGTCTCAAAATCTCATTAGAAGCTGCAGACTCAGTACCTACTCGCTTGAGTAGGGCTGTCAGATTCAGGAAAAAGGAAAGATACACTTATAAATAGATATCGGGTACAATACAATCTTCTGACCTTTTAGGTATTATACTAATATTATAAATGGAAAGATTTGATTGTTTGTTTGTTTGTATTGAATAGGCTCCGAAACTACTGGACCGATTTTAAAAATTCTTTCACCAATATGAAGCTACATTATCAGGTAGTGACTTAAGGTATATTTTATTATGATTGAACAAATATTTAGTGAAAAATAATAGTAGATGTAAATCAAGTCAGAGAAACGCGGGCGCGATGCGCTGCTTTACAGACGCCGCGAAGCGACGTGCTCTTACTTTTGACAGAATAAATAAATATCTGAGACAATTCACACCAAGATCATCTGACCCCAAACTAAGCAGAGCTTGTACTATAGGTGTCAGAAACTGATAAACATACATACATATTTCTAAATACATACTCAGATAGATAATAACACCCAAAAACACGAATGTTCGTCACATAAATGTTTGTCATCATGGGTGGGGATCGAACCTACGATCTCCGGTGCTAAAGGCAGAATCACTATTATTGCACCAACAGGCCAGTCGGAGTGTTACGAACGAAGTCTATCGAGGCTAGCTAGTCAGTTATTAACGGAACAAGCAACCGTAATGGGAAAGTACGTCTACCACGAGTTGTCACTTTAAATTTACATTATCGTTCGCGTAAAAAAATGTATGGGGATTTGACATTGTCATGTCATGTCATGTGTCATCCCAATACATTTTTTTTCGCGAACGATAACGTAAATTTAAAGTGGCAACACGTGGTAGACGTACAGGTGACACCACTACACGGAATGGACTAGCCGTTGGTGCAGCGGCAGCGATCTTGCCTTGGGCACCGGTGGTCGTGGGTGCGATCCCCACGCATGCGTAAGGGTGCATGCGTTGTCGTGACAAACATTCTTTTGACGAACGTTTGTATTTGTGCTGTGTCTGGGTGTTATTATCTATTTAAGTATGTATTTAGAAATGGACTTGATAGTGCACTTCCGAATAGGTACATACAAATAAATACGTAGGCAAAGAACCACACAAAAGGCACATTAATTTGTTTTCTACGCGAGAATCCATCCCACAACCTATGGCGTCAAAGCAAGGCTAAGTTAGAGTTTTGTCGAAAATACCCAAATACCTATAATACGAGCCGATAAGTAATCAAAATTCGTACTAGGAAATTACAGGACATACCCGAAGTTGATCTTATTTACGGTTTCTTATTTTCGAATAAGTAAATCTAGAAGAAAATAATAGTTGCTTAAAATAAGTCCTACCTACCTACCTACTTTGTTGGCTAGCCCTCAAAATGCAAGTACCGCGTGTAAGTGTTTCAGAACTGTGCTGGTTTAATAAGAAGGGTGAATTACTAGCCTGCGCAGGTGCACCGAATTTGAAAGAACAACTTTTTATATTAAAGTAATTTAGATTCTGTACTTAAGCCTTGTTCACTAATTTAATTTAAGAGATACGATATATACTCTTGTCCTTTTTTCTGGCTGCTTTGTTATTGTAACTGAAAATGCTGGGCGAATTCCGAGGGGAATAAACAACATGGCGTTTGCCTCTTACTCACTTGTTTTAAGTAATTCCTCTCAGTATGTCTACCATGAGTTTCTGTCACCACTATATTTGGGTTCAGAAATTTGTATGCCAATTTAGGTTTCATTCGTTATCACTAGGGGCGCTAATCCCATCCCATACAAAAACTTCAACACGGCCAACGCGGACGTTAGCATCTGTCATTGGTGTGGTGTCCACTCATGGTAGACATAGGTACATAGCTTCCGTTTCTTCACCGTTGGTCTCTTCTTATTTTTCTTTTTCCACGTTCAAACGGATGTCATGGCGTATAATGGTGCCTATCATTTTTCTGCGGTTTTTAATTTTTAATGAGTTTGGTTCTTTATTAGACTCGTAATCTTCTACGTTTGTCTTTCTATATCTCCGGATGATACCCGATTTTTTACGTCTTACAGCACAAAGGTCTAAATAAATAATTAAAAAAATATATATTTGAAACATATAACATTTTTACATAAAACAGTTAAAGCGTTAATGTCTGCAGTAGTCAATGACTGTGTCGCATTCATTAGCGCCCGTCTCCGAGACAGGCGTTTCTGACTTTAGCATATACATTAGGTTTTAAATAACTTAACTAAAATGGCCAGCTTGCATTAAACATAACGCGCGCGGTGTGCATGTGTGCGTGCGTGTATGCGTGCGTGTGTGTGCGTGTGTGTGTGCGTGGGTGTGTGTGTGCGTGCGTGTGTGTGGGGGGGGGGGGGGGGGGGTGCGCGTGTGTGATTGTGTTTGTTCGTATAGAGTTAAAATATATGGGTATTTTCCGTTGAAATAAATGCCTTTATGAGTGAGGCCTTATTCGTTATCCTTATCCAGTTTGAATAATTATTTTATAGGTTACTTTGCCCGACGCATCTTCAGGCTGAAAATCCAATGTTAGGCCATATTTTATCTGATCAAATTGTGTTAAATTGAATCAGTGATTAAAAGGGGACTTATCATAATTTTCTTTATTGTTAGCCTTTTTTGAATTAATTTCACCCAAAAATGAGTTTAAAGTCAGTCAGTGGGCTGTTTAAATGTATTATAAAACCAGATTGTAATAATAAGTCTTAATGCAAAAAAGTCAGCCCTGACAACTGGCGAAATTAAATAGAACTCCCTTCAATTCTGTTAGGCGATGATAAGACACGCAGCGATTCCTAGGGGAAGATACCTTATCGGTGTAATCAGGACATCTCCAGTTCGGGCCTTTCCTTCAATTCACTACTTATCTTATTTGAAACTGACAATCTGTCATAATATTCAATTGTCTAAACTTATGACTGGATAAGGCTTTTAGTTGGGATCGTCATCTTTGATTGTGAGCTTATAAAGTTTATATCGACATTTAGTAATCTTACTAATATTATAAATGCAAAAGTTTGTGAGTTTGTATGTGTAAATGTT
Source organism: Udea olivalis (assembly GCA_947369235.1). Classification (NCBI taxonomy): domain Eukaryota; kingdom Metazoa; phylum Arthropoda; class Insecta; order Lepidoptera; family Crambidae; genus Udea; species Udea olivalis. The sequence continues at coordinate 8,286,605 of OX376342.1, forward strand.
TTTTTTTGTTTTATGTTACTGTTTCACGCAAAAACTACTGAACGGATTCAGATTAAACTTTACAGTAATACAGCAGCTTATACAAAAGAATAACACATGGGTTACAATTTATAAAAAACATATGTAATTTGGCCATAATATATACGATAACGCGGGCGAAGCCGCGGGCGGAGAGGTAGTATAACAATAAAAGGATACTCACCGTTTCATAGTTGTCTGTCTGTCTAGAACATCTTGAAGACTCAATACAAAGAAAATTACGCAAACGCAACAATATTATCGTGGGATTAAATTCCCAATAATTGCTTTGTAAATAGTTAATTTATTAGCTTCACTCATCTACAATTCCTAATAGATACACCGTTCATCATCAGATTTTTATTATTGTTGCGTCGAAAATAGCATATATCATTTGGATGTTTGGATGGGTTAACCATTAATATTGTTGATATACGAGGCCCAAGAATTGGGCGGAAATTTTGGGGAGGAATTATGTATGTGTTAGCAGTTAATAAGCATATGTGGCCCAGATTGAAGACAAAAATACCATAGTGGTTAGTTATTCATAAAACAGATATTTCTTAGCAGATCATCATCATCATCATCATCCCAGCGGTCTTTCCTGGTTGTGAACCCACACTGATGTGTGGGGTCCCAGGGTCTGCCTTTCTTATTTTCTTGGCCCACGTCGCGCGGTCTTGTGCATCCTCAGTGGTCAGTCTTAGCAGATACCATACCTTAACAGTCAGGATACCATTCAAAGCAATGCATACTATTCATTCAACCACACAGTCAGCCACAGGTTGAGAGTAACACTGCTGGCATAATGCGCACCGTACGCGCAACTCGTGCGAGCGTTGATGCGCTTGTAAGCTCGTATGCGCTCGAGCCGCTTACTAAACCCACTAATGGTTCGAACGAACATGCCGCAATAAACCCGTCTACGCGCGTTCCGGTTTTTGAAGCGCGTGTTATAGCCTTGTAGCGCGTGTAAGTACGCATTGCGAAACGACCGTATATCAGCTCGCGAAAAAAAGTAAAAAGAAGTTTGAAACCGCTCTAAGCGCCCATTACTATGGATATGCAAGACTAGTACGCTTCAGGGGGCTTAATCCTGCACAAATTAAAAAAATAAATACGTTTAATAAAAAACTAAATGCAGTAAACACAAAAAAAGGAAATATAAATTATAAACCAAAGACTAAAAACTAAAACTAACTTAAATGAATTAACCTTTAATAAAAGTGCGAAATAGGCTTTCGCTCAGCATGTGTCGCAACGAGCCGCTACGAAGCTGGTTTTCTGCGAATACCTTAATAAATAAATATATAAGTCTGAATAAAGTGAACAGATGAGCACAAATTCTGTTCACACGGACAACTAAAAAGGCAACGTGGAGCTATAGATAAATTCTAATACACAATACATAATGATCTGTTAAAAAAATCACAACACAGCAATATGTAAAAAAAGAAAAATCAAACTCAAATAAAATTTTATTTTATCAAAAGACTAAACCTTATTTACGAGGTTTCGTGAAACTTTGAAATGTTAAACGGACACTAAAACTAGTATGTTGTGAATGGGTTTCATGTATTTGTAGTTCAAGTTACAAATACATGAATTGGTTTTTTGGTATTCTAATGAATACCAAAAAACCAGCGTCAATTGCGACCGGTAGGCATCTTTTTTTAACGACTGAAAATTCGCGTAACTACGTGTTTGACTAATGGGAGTGGGGGGGAGTCTGCTGTAGTTGAAATTGTTCTTAACATTGTTAAAAGTTTTCATGTGTTTGAAACCGACTGTTCCTGGAAAATATGGAGCCTTTAATGTTATGCTTCGATTGGTTAACTCTTCAATTACAAGTTCTTTGATTAGAAGCCGCCTTGATGTATGTATGGAAAGGTAAATAATATGTAATTTTCGGATGAGAGCATCAAAAAACGTTGAAAAACAGTTTAGGCTCTCAGTTCAGATTTCAGATTTCTAGAACAAAACCATCTGTGAATGGTATGCCATAACATTTTTGAGAAATATAAAAATACTTTCGATAGATAGTACAGTACTGTTTGAATATAATTCGAAGAGATCAAAATGAATATTCAACATTCACTTAAACACCTGGGTACCTACTTAATCAAATTATGTGATTAAGTTAAAATCTGTAGAAAAGCTGTGAATTACTTCCATTTCATTTGGTGTTTTGTAAGGGATTTGGCTGAGCAAGCCGTAATCTACGACATTACATTAAGTAAGTATTTGCATAAGTAATGGAGAAAGCGAAGAAAATCAGTGAAAGTAAGCGAATAACAAAAATGTTTTGATGCCACCATGACATGATTTGCATTATCTTTTAGGCCATGTCACATAAACTTTTTTTTTATTCAGATTTAACTAATACCCGCCGACTTTAGACTAGAAACAAGACGTAGTTATACGAAAAGAATCCAGTCCACACTGTGACTGTATGTGGACTGGATCCTTTTCGTTTAACTACGTTGTTGAGGTCCGTATTCCAGAACGTTTACTTAACCAAAATATTTACCACAGTATGAACTTGAGTCGTTGTGTAAGAACGTACCTATCAAATTTTAGAATATGTAATTACCTATATTATCACGACCTCTGACATTCGACGGTAAACAATTACAATAATTAACAAAGTACAAGGTTCTTCAACTGAATGCAAATCGCATTGCATTCAGTTGGAGAACCAACTGCCAATTAATTATCTTGCTGATGGCTGTGCTTTGACAGCAAATTGATTTCGCCAATGTCAAGTTCTGGGGGGCTAGCCAAAAGCAACACGCTACCTTCGTTTCGACATGTCAGCTAAGGAACTGACATCAAAATATGTCATCTCGACGAGACGATTGCTAATGTCATTCCCGTACATTTCTAACATTTGACATATCGACACAAGAGTTGTGCTCTTGGCTGGTTCCTGTTGTATAATTTTGTACCAGCAATTTAATGTATGCTTGTAAATAGCAAGTGTAATAGCTCGTCAACATGCAGTTGACATCAAATAGCAGTTATTAATGCCGAAATTGCGATTCTGTAGTGAAATCGCAATGAATGTATCAACAGACATAGCATGTGTAATGCATGCGCAGCTGCCCTACAGCCCTACAGCAAAACGTTCATTTCCTGCTGTACGCTGTAGCACGGTATCTCGCCTTGAAATGTGTTGTGGCCGTTCGATTCCCGTCGGGCCAATTCAGAAAACGATCTTTTCTAAATTGACTCGGGTCTAGTTGTGCTGAGACAGAGACGCACCGGGCTAGATTCCTGCCCCCTGATTCAGAACAAAGTTATCGTTATAGTAAATAATCCGCATAACGGCAGCAATCAATATTTTTATTATATGTGAGAGCCAAAAGCCTTAAGTTTTTACGAACTAAATTAAATAATAAATATCCTACTTAAAAAATTCAATAAAAATTAAAGTAAATAACCGAATCGGTCGATAGCTATGTTCTGAACCGGAGGGCTGGTTTGGTACCTCGTAACACAGGGACGTGCATACCTACTTCGAGACCTTTACAAGTGATTTATTTTTTGTTATTTACTTTTCTCGATTCTGGGGCTTTAATACAAGCTCTTATATCCAGTAAAATTAATCCCCGAGCTAGACTAAGGATAGCGAGCAACTTCGCAAATACCCAGCCCAGAAGACGCGTTCGTACCAGGTAACCGCTGACTGGCTGGAAATGAAATATCATATTTACGAAATTGCTCGCTACGACTAGTTTAGGGAATGAACGTGACAAGTTATAAGGGATTGTAATAAGGCTCTTTGTCTTTTAAACACAAGGTTAACTCCGTTTTGATAAAGTGAAGTAATAAGCCGTCCCACTGCTGGGCAAATCTTTGTTTTTTTTGGGTATGATTTATTACAAAACATTCGAAACCATACTTCACCCGACCTGTGATTTAAACCCTGGACCTCCGGAATTCGGTGCGAGCTGTATTGCCACTCGGAGGCGTAATAAAAATGGAAAAATTTATATCTACAACTTTAGCCGAAATCATCTCGACATCTTCCTCCAAAGTAATCATAACTTTTATTCTGGATGTCAGAGTTACATCGCTTGCTGGGTATGCTATATCGTATCTGTGAGCCTGTTGATAATTACCCGGTATTATTTTGACTGCCGAATAGAACTGCTTACTAAGAAAAGCAATATACATTATTTTTGTCTCTCTGGATTAACAATTTTGAATGAAAAGTTCTTTGAACGGCTTAAATCTTTTCGTTCATTTAATTCGCCGATATGTGGTCTGGCATAAACATTAGGCATTATTCAAAAATAATAAGCGCGATATACTCTGACACTGACGCGGGTCAAACCTTCTTCAATGCCTGGATGAACAGCGCGTACGTAAATATAGCCCGAGCTTTATTTACATTCATTTTATTACAAAACTCCAGTACATATTTAATTAATACCCGCGAAATATTGAGTGAATGATTGCTTTGATTCTTTTACGAGAGGGCTCGCCTTGAATCCCAGATGTCCTATGTTTCTTACTGCAAATTGGAAATTCTCAGGAAATTCCGATACTTAGGTACCTACTTACTTTGTTTTACCATTTTACAATGCCTAATACTAACATTTGGCTAGCGTGATGACATAAGGCAATACCTAAACGCCCAAACGGTAATCTGACTGGTTGCCTAATTTACTTAGCGCTCTTTTTCAGCCTCTTGGTGGAGAAAACGAAACTATTGATGCGATTACATAAGTCATCTACATGTAGTTTCCAATTAAGGTCCTGGTCTATAAATACGCCCAACCGACTTCTTACGAATGTTATTGGAACCCAACGTGGTAGGTCTTGAGCCTTCCGCCGTTATCCGGGGGGATTCGAACTCAAACCAACTCGGATCCAGGAACATTATTTTATAATTTTTGATTGTTATTTTTTTTCATCGATGCCATTATAATCTGGCCCAAGCAAGATAATCTAGCTACGTGACATAAATAAATTGTTTTATTCTGGGTTTTCAGTTTTTCATTGATCAAAATCATACACTTACGATTCGTTTGAATGACTGGGCTTGTCAGCCTCATATCTGGACCTCACGATCGCTGTCCATAAGGTGGAGTGAGGTCATCTTGACGGGGATATATATTTTTAAAAAAATACACAAAAAAACACTAGAAAACAGAAGAAAAATGTTTTCTGTAAATCTATCAAGTGTTAGCGCTCCTAGTGATTACAGACAGAAACAAAAATGGCATACTTATAAATTTCTGTTAGCTTAAAAAATTGTATTGGGGTTTGACATGACATGACATGACAATGTCAAATCCCAATACATTTTTTTACGCGAACGATAACGTGAATTTAAAGTGGCAGCTCGTGGTAGACGTAACTATCGTAGTTTACGTGACGGAAATGGTAGACAAACTGCTCCACAAATCAACGAACTCAATTAACTTCAAAACGAGATTACCATTGTTTCGGGAGGTCGTTTTGAGCACATGGAGAAGACCACTTAGTAAGTAGTCGGCATAATTTATTTCTATTTAGCTACGAGTATCATACTTATTAAGATGTCGCTAAAATATAAAACTGTTTTGTATACGAATGCGTATCAATAAAATTTTACTGTAGCTGAGTGCTTTCGTAAACAAAGAGAAACAATCTCAAATTAAATTCTCAAGCACAGATATAAAATGGAAGAGATGACGCTTCAGAAAGGAGGTAGAGCACCTCGCAACGCTGTTTCGTTTAGTCAGTCCATGCCGTGGACGTCTGCCGTTATGACAACGGAAGTTAAAATCATTTATTTATTTACCACATACAACTATCATTACAGCATAATATCTACCTAATTGCAATAGTGTAGTTACAATATACATGTCGAATTGTAGATATACACTTATCATTCTTTTTCATTTGAAATAATAATAAATATAGACTACTTCTCGTGTCAATGGCAGGTTTTTGAACAATACGGAGACCGACGAAAATAAAATAAACGAATATTTATAGACAATACACCACTTTGTCATGGTCTCGAAGTAGGGAGGAATATTCTTGTGTAACCAGGTACCAGACAAGGAATTAAGCAAGGGGCGTCTCCCAGTACAGGGTCTGGGTCCTAAGCCAATTCAGAAAATATTGTTTCCTGAATTGACTTGACCGAGAATCGAACCCGGAACACTACGTAAGTCCAGGCAAGAAACCGTGCTACAGGACACTACGTCAATTGTGTCGTCAAATAGCTAATAAATTAACCCTTTTTCTTTCCCATGCATCACATATGATGCATAACAATTTATTTTCTATTGTTATATTTCCTGTACGTCTACCACGAGTTACCAATGTTTTACGTTATCGTTCGCGTAAAAAAATGTATTGGGGTTTGACATTGTCATGTCACGTCATGTCAAATCCCAATACATTTTTTTACGCGAACGATAATATAAATTTAAAGTGCCAAAAAAAAAAAAAAAACTATCGGAACGTCGCAATAGGATTTAAAAAAACCCATTCAATGTAAGTGAGTTTAACTGCGAAATTATAGCTTTATTAGTTTCACTTAATTTTTCTGAAATCATAAGTTGTCGAAGCGAAATATGTTTGATGTTTGGCTCTTGGAGAGTGTCACCCAACACACTTGAGTCCTCACTGTCTTGGTCTATGCTCTCGTTTCTCCACTGCTGTTCCACATTTTTCTTCTTTGTGTAACATTTTGGTCTTCCATTTTTTGCATGTTATTGTTATCATTTCGATCTGACGAACGCACGGGAGTGCTCTCAAGTTTCCACTTTTTGGTTGCTTACAGATACAGCTTTGGCAATTCCATTTATTTTTATGATCTTTTGTCATGGTGTTGTAATATCGTGCACTTGATATACATTAGCGCATTCAAGGTCGTAAAGGACAGTGTCCAAGTTGGCCTATGAACCAACAAACATTAGACATTTGTCATTATTCTGGGCATGATTTAAGACATAATTATCACTTATTAGATTGTCACGGACACTTCTGATTTTTGATATCAAAATTAAAAATACTGAAAAGATTTATCGTACGAAAACATTTTTTTAATACCATTTAAGCTGCGTTCGTCTGTGCCCTCTGTTGTTTAGCCGTCGCAACAATATTATAATTTATTTTGTATTAACAAAAAAAACCTTGTTTGTGCAAGAAAATGTAGTTGTGAACTTACTAAAGGCTCTTAAAAATGAGAAACAATACATTACTGTCAATGCGATAGATGTTCAAACAACTTTTCATTTTAAATCAGATTATACATTGGCTTAAATCAGCTCTGTACGAAGCCAAAAAAAAGAAGTTTATGACGTTTGGTTGACTTGACACTTCGACGCAAAAAAAAACCAGCATTTGTCTAGTGTCCTGTATTTTTCGATTTCAATTTGCAATGCTGTGTTATTGTTTTTATAATAATAATTTTATTCTTACGGCTCGGCTTAAAAAACGGACGTTGATAGCTCTCTGTAGTGACTACCTCCTTTTAGATTAAACCGTTTATAGACTTTATAACCTGCACATAGCTAACTCAGCAATAATAACGAACTTTCGATCATCGCAATGGAATCAACATTTTGTGTGAATTGTGGCTCAGCTAGTGGTTCCATAATACTGGCACAAGTGGCAGATCAACAAAATATGTGCTTGAAGAACATTAGTCCCACTCACGTAAATAAAATTTCGCATTATATTATTAAATATAAGCTCATTTTTTTTCAGTTTTTTGATATTTAACGAGTTTTCAGAAGTGTCCGTCCATAAACTACGTTTTGACACTAAAGTGTATGTATTTATGAACCCTCAGAGGTATTTTTCATGACTGTTGGTTCATAGGCGGCAATGTATGGGCGAATGTACACTATCCTTTCTGTGCAAATGCAGCAGGTTAAGTATTCTCTTCCAGATTTTTTTTTCAAACATCCCGCACAAACACTTTTCATCTTTGTTTTGTGTGTTTTTATTCTTTCAAATCTTGGTTTTATTTACAGCTATTGAGAATTAAAGCCAGATGTTATTTGATTTCTTTCTTCTTTGAACAACGCTTCCTACAAGATCTTATAATGAAATCTTCAGGAGCCCTAAAACTATCTTTTACCCAGATAGACAGTCGCTAATGACGATCCAGCAAAGGCGGTGCTTACAGAAAAGCGAGCGTCCAGGGCTATGTAAAAATTGCGCAGAGTTGTAAGACTTGTGAGCGCTTTTAACGGGGTCGCGAATTCGTGAGGAGCTTCGTAGGTAAGCAGTGTTGGCACCGACGAAAATAGCGGATGAATCGCTTACCGGTAGTCGAGCGTCCAGTCAGCGCATAACACGGCAGCGTTGAAAGCGCTTAGCGGGATCTAAGCGATCGCTTTGCGAGTTGTCCTAGGTCAGTTACAGTTTTTGTTAATTTTTTAACTTATTTCACACTAAATTCTGCAGTTTAAACACTTATTTTGTTGGAAAATTTACTATCTTCCTAATGGTATATATTACTAGTTGTAAACAAACTTTTTCTTCGTTAAATGGATTTTAAAAGCGGAGCAAAGCAGAACAAATGTCTACCCGAATTCTCGATCTTCCATCACTGGTGACCTGTAACACGGGTTTTACTCAAACCTACATATATCAGGCACCAGTCTCTCACACACAAGGTATATGGCATTTTGTTTATAAGAGAAATTGTATTTCAATATGTACCTTTGTGAGAGAAAATAAATGATTTTATTATTATTAAAAAGTGTCAGGCTTGCAGCGCTTTATTCTATAAAGATTTATTTCTGTGCTCCCAAACATGAAAGTAAGAACGGCATCGGTCCCTAATCCAATTTAATCAGTTCATTAACGGATCGGATACTTCGATCAGCCCGTACTCAATCTCAGATTCAATCTACATTTGACTGTAAAATGTTTGGATAACTACAGATACAGACAGTTCAATGATGATTAGTCCGAGACCCGAACGCGAGTTTGGCTACATCATTGAGTTCAACATTAATGCGTTTAAACTGTCTTAGGTAAGGAGATTCTGGATTTATGCGCTCTTTACAGCAGGTGTGAAATAATTATAAATATCGGGGATATCTCACACCGAGGTTATCTTACCAGAAACTAAGCAAAAAACATCCGATTATAGATACCAATTTTCCAAGTATCTTCGGCTCGTATACCAGTGATCCTGCCTAGAACACACTCACCACTCTGGAAATATAAGCCAATGTTCAGCAATGGGTATTGTGGCTGCAACTATGACGATGTATCTTTTAGTGTATCCATTGACGCTGTCATATTCACTGTTGGATCATGGACTATACAGCAAACTCGATCGATACGTGTGGTCTGCTTTTGATATGTTCTGTATCTCATTTTACGATTTGTGTGAATAAATGCTGTATTGTTTGTAATACGTTAATTACGCCAGAAGGTGCTCGTTTAATGATCATTAATGATTACGATATAAACAAGATCATAGAGCTATCTTTGTCTTGTCATTTAATTTGCTTTTGTCCCCATGATAGGCCAAAATTCAAAAATACTTTATTCAAGTAGGTCATATTTTTACTGTTCTTTTGAATTGTCAATCAGCATTTCAAATTTAGCTTTAGTAAACATACACAATATGAATACAATCTATACGACTAATCTAGAAGACTAATACAGAGTTGGATAGACGATTTGACTTTATTTATTTGTCTGCACAAAAATTACAGTTTTACAAATAAGCCAAAGTACAGGTGAGCTTATCTCTATCTTCGAGCTGACCATGGTGCCAGGATAGACATACAACAAAAAGTGATGGATAGACAACTGTGTCATATCCCTTTGAATGGACTATATATCGAACTTTCCAAGATACATTTATTTATATTAATTATTATATTTATATCAACAGTTAATCTACAAATTACAATCCAAAATTACATGGTACTTATTTATGAAACTACTTGTAAGAAAGATGAAACAGAGTTACTATAAGTACCTCTAAGAAATTCAAACTTAGACGAAGCAGACAACTTCGTTTAAAATGTAACTGACAACTCTTAGCTCTTAGTAGAGTCGCTGAATCTTTGTGTTCTAAAAGTGATATAATAAAAAACAAAACGCTGCCAAACCTCGAAGAAAGCGCAACCCATCTTTCTACAATCTCCAGCCAGCAGACTCTTGTATTTTGTTATAAATATCTATAAAACATATACCGTAACCTCAATACGTTTAAACATATTTTCACTTTGCACTAGACGTTCATACAACGCCATATGGGGTCCCATTTACTCGCTGGCCATCAATCACATTGTATCTCACATTTAGGATCTCCGTCTTAAGGGGGCTCAAAGTGTTGGGCCCACGCAAGCCTTCCAAAGTATCGGGATGAGTAGCCTTCTCGTGATTTGCACATGGGGCTATACCAAATTAATAGCAATTTTGAAGAATAGCTGTACTTCAGTAATAAAAATAATATGTAACATACTCAACTAGTTAATTAACAATAAAAAAACCTACTTCCATATTTTCAGTAAGCCAATACGAGTGGCAGCGGAGCCATTTTCGAAATGATGTCTGAAATGTTTAAATTACTAGCTCATTCTTCTTGTAACCTATCATCTCATAACATCTTGTCTGCTAGAGATCACTTTAAGCAATGAGGCCTGAATTACTAGCTCATTCTTCTTGTAACCTATCATTTCATAACATCTTGTCTGCTAGAGATCACTTTAAGCAATGAGGCCTGAATTACTAGCTCATTCTTCTTGTAACCTATCATCTCATAACATCTTGTCTGCTAGAGATCACTTTAAGCAATGAGGCCTGAATTACTAGCTCATTCTTCTTGTAACCTATCATCTCATAACATCTTGTCTGCTAGAGATCACTTTAAGCAATGAGGCCTGAATTACTAGCTCATTCTTCTTGTAACCTATCATCTCATAACATCTTGTCTGCTAGAGATCACTTTAAGCAATGAGGCCTGAATTGTGCATTGTTTTGAATTTCTTACTAAGCTTTTGCTTTACATAAAGTGGCATAAAACTTAATAACTAACTCACACCGACGAATCAAACACATTCACGAAAATCGTCTACTTCCTATGGCGCATTCCATCCTTACACTTACTAGGTACTTTGCAAACTTTACGATCACAATGTTATAAGAGTTACAAGTAATTATGCCAGCTATATCTCCTGTCTAATGAAAGCTTTGCTCGCCCTTTCAGCGGGCGGGCGTCCCCAATTTCACTGAAGTTCGGAACAAATTGCCCGCACATAAATTCTTGTGTCATATCATAATAAGCGAACTATAGGCCTGGAGATGTGACCTTCTTCGATTGTGCAATTATGAGGAGGACTTCCAACCCACTGCCCGCTATCACACGTACCTACTTGTCTGCGTTCACTTTTACTTGCTTATCCGATGGGCTGGGCTATTCCGGTGAAGTCACCGAAAACTTCAATCAATTTTATTCATCGCAGCTCGTGACCTTTCTTTGAGTCCCATTGTAAGATATCATCTATAAGTTACCATAGGTCACAAACACTAGTTGGATTCACTGCACACTGAGCTACTTGTGATGTCTAGGCGGTCACCAAATGCTTCTACTTGTGGCTGAGGCTACAGACGTGCTGCCACTAACGCGGGCAGCCGGTGACGCAAACGCGAACACAGCTTGTAGCCCGGACACGGCCTCTCAAAGCTTATAAATTGTTTGAAAAACCTCATCCATCACAGTAGTAGCAATTGCAGTAATAGGCTAAAGAAAATTTATAAACTAAAGAAGTTATAAAAGTCGAGCATTTTCCAACAGGTCAGTATAGAAATAAAAAAAAAATACTGCTAGAAATAGGTAGATCGGTACGGTCGGTCGGTGTGTAGGTAGATCTTTCTCTTCGTAGAGCCTTCATTAAAATAGCAACGAGAGTCCATTTTAGCGAGGAGAGCGCTACTGAGTCTAGTAGCAGTTACCTAATTTAACACCATTATTTAAACTTAGAAACTTAGAATAACACCTAGAAGGATAGACTTAAGTACATAAAAAGGCTGTACAAAATTGTGATATAATATCAAAATTATAGGTGTATTAGTAATGTTGGCGTCATTTTTGAAATTTTGTCACCACTCACCAAACCTTGCTATTATGTAAGAACATATCAAGGGGAACAAACTTCATTATGGGGCACATATTGCTAAAGTATATCGCAGCTGAGATATTAGGTATTTTATTTTTAACTAACTACTCAATTGAATTTTATTCATATCTACCAAGGAAAAGGTAAAAAAGCGGCATTGTTTATATTCCTATACTGGTTATAAACATGCAACGCATCTAGGATTTAAGAAGACTAGTTTCCAATGGCCAGGTGCAATATTTGGCCATTATTGTTCTTGTATTGTGTTGTGGGTAAAAAATCTTTTCGGTGTTTATCCCATGTCTAATACCGACGATAAGGAACTAACACCTATTAGTACATTTTGATTATTAGAAAATGACTTTTTGATCTCATTGACGCTAAGATCGTTTTTCGTGATAGCTTGTGTTCCACTTCCTAGTGCCAAATACTTAACATCCACTGTTAAATAGTCAATATTATCATTATGGATATCTTAACTTGATGTATGGCTGCATGTTCTTTTATTAGAAAAATATACCCAACAAGTACATCTTAAAAAGAAAACCTTTATAACAGCTTTTAGGTGAGATTAGCTTCACAAAGTAACATTTCAGAACTAATAATTTAGTGGAACTAATAAAAAAAATGACGCCACAGCTCCATACAAAGTTACTCAAACCCCAGTAACATCACCAATGGTGGACTCGCTTTCCATGTTTTATTATTCTATGTTAGAAGTAACCAACCGCAAAACTTATGCTATTTGCTTGAGCTGATCATTACAGCAAATACCTTGAATAGGGACTTGTATTTTAATCGAAATATGGGCAACGCCTTTATTTTACAGATGTCATTAATGGCAAAAGATCTCCATTGGGAGTTTGGGATAGTATTTCGAAACCTTTGCGTCAAGCCCCAGTAATTAAATTAGAAGAAGATATTACTGAAACCGGGTTCGATAATTGAATATTTTAAGGAGCAGTCTTCTGCAAATCAGTCCTAGGTTTCGGACACCTGGGGTATGCGGGGCTCAGAACTTCTGGAAAACAGAGACCTCTACCCACTTAGCCTGACTGTGGTCATATTCGGCACAAAACAAAAAGGAACCGGGATCCGGGACTCTTCAGGGCGCTCGTTTGGCCACCCAGCAGCCAGCCTCGGAAGGAGCAAGGTCGACTCCAGTGGACGGAAGCATGGACCACAGGTGTCCAAAACTCGCGTTACCGTCTTCCAAGTGCGCTTAAACGACTCCAGAAGCACTAATACACTTCTCTAACCATAGAGGGTACCTACGTTTTAGGCTGCGGTAATCTTACCATCAGGTAGTCTACAGGCTTGTTCGCCTCTGACGTTTAATAAAAAAAAATGTGTTTTGAAAGCAGAGATGTATTTTGGTTAAAAAACTTCAACTGGTTTATATTTGCAATTTTAAGATATAAAACTGTAATGTAAGCGCACTCCAGAGGTAAATGTGGCCAAATAGAGTTAGGCTGTTCGTCTAAAAGCTGGCAAGGAGTAAGTAGCCGTCCGCCAGAGATAAGCGAACTCCGATGTGATTTGCAAGCATCACTTTACTGCAGATTGCAACTAACTGCATTCGAGTCCTCGTTGTTTAGGGTTCGGCTCTCTAGAAAACCTTTTAGACTCTGGCAGCGAATCTGATTAGGTTTCTTACTGACAGAGATGAATACAGTTGAGTGCTAAATTCTTTCGTACACATACTAGGTACGCCTATTTGAGAGGTCCTAGCACTAAAGCATTACCCCTGGAGTTTAAGACAAAAACAACCACAGTCAATATCTTTCATAACTCTGGCCTAGTAGTTTAAGTTCTAAGGTAATAAATAAACTCTAAAAAACTTTTGTTGGATGATACCTTTGAAGTACGATTAATCTACGCAGAATTTTTAGAACTGCAAACCTTTTAACCTTATAGTCGTTAGAGTACTCGGGTATAAATCGGGTTCAAATCGTGAAATGTCTTTAGGTACAGATAAGAAAAGTGATCACCGAAGCGTTACTATTACCGAAGCTAGTACCGAAGGACCTAGTCCTTTAGGACTTCAGAATATATCTAAATCAAAAGTAGCTAAGCGTGAGTATGGCTAAACGCTTCGGTAATCACTTTTCTTATCTGTGCCCAAAGACATTTCACGATTTGAACCCGATATATACCCGAGTACTCTAACGACTATACATAATGTTAAAAGGTTTGCAGTTCTAAAAATACTGCGTTAGTTAATCGTACTTTAAAGGTATCCAACAAATGTTTTTAGAGATTATTTATTACCTTAGAACTTAAACTTATCTATGTATACATAAAGGTATATTTAAAGTTGTGTTGTTTGTATTTTTTCTCCACAAAGATTTTCCGCATAACTCTATTGAATTGATCTGTCCAGTGCAGACTGTGGTCGTTTGTAAAACTGCAACATTTTACGGCTCATATCTACGTAAAACATGGCGATGAAGTGCTTTGTATTTTTATGTACGGCTCCTTAATCATGTCAACCAATAAAACTGGTAGAAGGTGTCTTCAATTTTGTTCGTCAGTGACATGCGGTGAAGCTATAAAATGGCTCGTAAAGAAACTTGCTGTTCCGAAGCCATCAAATCTTGGAACATTCCGGTAGAGTTTTTCAGACTAAAAAGGTCGTAAGCCTTGGCTCAACTACTAAATATCTTTAACTACTCCGTACAATGTATGTTACTAATTAAAAGTTTCAGCCTTGCCATTTCAACAACTACGGAATTACGCTTTAGTGTTAAAAACCCTTTAATAACTTTTTTTTGCAACATAAAACCAAAGTTGATTAATAACATCAACCTAAATCAAATTTAACCCAACCTAATAGGGTTGGGATAAATGCAACGAGTGCAAATTTTATAAATTAAATGCAATAGCATAGTATATACTATATACCTGCAACCTACATTTTATTTTCCCAAGAGTACCTGCCAGAACAACTTGAATGAGTTGGTACTTAAGTATGTCCCATGTTAAAATACTGAACTGAAACTTATAAATATTTTTCAGATTTGCTGTCTGTGGGGCAAGATTACAGGCTCTAGCACCTCATCTCGGTATTTTAGAGCAGTCATATTGCCTTGTATCTAAACGAGGTCCGTTCTACCGCCGAGACGAATTCCTACCAAAACCCTAATCGTGCCACCTTGATATGCATGAACTTGTTGTGGGTGCTGCAGTCGATTCCAACGTCCAGGTTCTCTCCAAACACGTACTCTTCACGAATCAGGATGAAATCCAAACCTGGATTCATCAGTGAAAAGCACAAGTGACCATTGAGAACGGTTCCAGTTTTCGCGTACAATAGCCCATTGTAATCTTCTTCCTCGATTTCCTCTCCTTGGCGCTGGTACACGAAGTGGCCTACGAGCACGTAGGTTGACTTCATGCAGTCGTCTTCTCAAAGTTTGACCGCTTACCAGCAAACCATACTCTCTCTGTAGCCTTTGAACCAATTGCATCGCTGTTACATTTGGTTGACTTCGTGCAGCATTTACTATGGCTATCGGTCTTGTACATGTGTTGTAATGCGTTGAGGTCCTCGGTGCCGTTCCACCACTTCCCCCGTGACACGATAACGTGACCAAAGCCTGTATATAACGTTCTGACTGGTCCTCATGGCTTCGGAAACCGCAATTTGGGTAGCGCCAGCTTGAATCATTCCCACTGCTCTTAACATTTCGTTCCTGATCAAGTGTCTACGTGGCATGATTAAATGAACACCGGAGATGCGTTTGACAAAGATTTATAGAAATTTATGTAGTTATCAAGTTAATCAAGTTAGAAGTTCGTGACGATTTATTCTTTGGAAGAAATTTAATGAATGCGAATTTCATCTTAAAACAAAACCTTTTATATACAAATTTGAATTTAAAAAAGGAACTTAATAATGTTTTTATAATCTGTCATTTATAGTTTTTTTGTAAGGCCAGTACTTTTTAAGTTATTTTTATATATCCCTAGACCATGTTGTTGTGTACACACAACGCGGCTGTCCGCGCGGTACCTACGTAAACACGCGATGGGCAGTCCGCCCACCTACAGTATTTTTAATTACATCTGCCTACTTTGAGTTTCAATCTAGTTTTGTGAATGTATTTCATGAATGTATTTTGTGATTGTAAATATTATATTTTTTAGATAAACATGTGAAATACGTGAATGAAATAGGAAATGTTCAATAAAAATGCATGTTGTTTTTTTTGACTAGTATAGATTTAAGTAGAAACTATGGTTATAATTTGTTTGATTTAAGACTTATAAACAGATCAGTTTTATAACTTTGCGACCGAAAAATATTTACGCCTGACTGAGGCGTACAAAATGATTTATTATTAAATTTAATGGTATGATTATTTTTTTATCATTATCTCTATTATTGTCTACTATTATCTCTCTAATTCTACCTGATTACGTATTTCCGAATGGTACAACTCGGAGGTTTGAACATTAGCATACCTGCCGTATCATGAACCGCCTATAACTATTATACCTGGTTCACTCGTGTATCTCTTTCCTTTACCGTATTCACTTTATTTATTAATCCGGGCATTTTTCTCGGAAGAAAAAACGAAATACCTATCCTTTAAAAAAGACACAAATTACGTACCTACTACTAAGTACCCGACTAAAAACATTTTATATAGTCATACCTTTCGGAGTTTTCAGGTAATTAAAAAAAATATATCTCTGGGTGCGTTATTAAGGAATTCATGCAACCAAAAACAGCACAGGAATTTCTACAAATTGCTCCTTGCCATAGTAAGTACTCGTACTTGTTTTAATCAATAAAATCGCGCGCTTACTGTATAAAAACCAACCCACCTTCCGTTCGTCACTGCGGCACATTCGCGACTGCTTGCATCGTGAGCGCACCTCGAGATCCGAGGCGCGCGGACAGCTCGCGTTTCGTACGTTTGTATGAAGTTACAATCCTGATACATAATATTACCGTGTCTGCGGGGTGCTCGAGGTTTGCTTTTGCAAGCAGTACGTTTTACAAACACCTATTATTCAATTCTCTTGAACGTGCTGTGTCCTCTTAAAATGATTTCTTTCTATGATTCTAAGCATTCCTCAGGTTACAGGCTAGGTCAACCTAGAACCTTTTAAGAGGTTATGGTTTCCATCATTCTTGGTTGCTGTGTTCTATGAAATACTCCCGATTATTATACTCAATACTCAATTCTTTATTGCATTTCACAGTGTAGTACAAGATCTTAAAATATATTTAAACAGTGCACCATGAACCCTGTCGGGCACAACAAAAATGAAGAGGAGGAAAACCATTGTTCATAGAAAATTAAATTATAATGCAAC
Organism: Udea olivalis; assembly: GCA_947369235.1. Lineage (NCBI taxonomy): Eukaryota > Metazoa > Arthropoda > Insecta > Lepidoptera > Crambidae > Udea > Udea olivalis. The sequence goes on from OX376342.1 coordinate 8,304,052, forward strand.
AAAATAATATTAAATTATATCTAATTATTATTTAGAAACTCGTCTAAAAGTTATAATTTAGGTACTTTTATAGATTATTATTTAAGTTTTAAGAATATTTATATTATATTTTTATATCAATAGTTTGGTTTTTAGTATTACTATTCAGTCTTAAATTTATGTTAAATGTTTATCTTCTAAAAAATATTTTATAGTGTAGAAGCTTTTTTGTATTAGTATATTTTTGAGGTCATTAAAAAAGTTCTTATTGTTATTTATGTTTCTTAAGGAATCTGGCAGTTTATTATAGATTTTTATAGACATTACTAATGGGCTGGAAGAGTGGTGTTTCATTCTAAAGGTCGGTAGTGCTAGTTTATTTCTGTAGCGAAGTTGATGTTTTTTAATATTGGTATCTCGTGTTGTATATAGGTAAGGGTATTTACGAACGAACTTGCATATTTCTAAGATATAAATGCAGGGAACAGTTAAGATTTTATATCTATCAAAATAGGCTAGTCTACAGCTATCAGTGCTGTCTATGTTGGCTAGTATTCTTATAAGTTTTTTTTGCATGGTTAGTAAACAAGGTACGTCGGTACTACTGCCCCACAAGATTACGCCGTAATTGAGCCACGCATATGCATAGGCATAGTAAGTAGTGATCGCAGTGGCTAAGTCAGTGGTTTTTTTAATTTCTCGTAATGCATACGAAAAGCTGCTCAATTTACGATGTATTTTTGATATGTGGTGCTTCCAGTTTACATTGGTGTCAATGACAAGACCCAGTAACGTATGCTCATTTACATTATTTAGTACAAAATCTTTGTTGTCAAAATTCAATTTTAGATTTAAGTTTAGCTGTTGTTTCTGATGAGGGTGAAAAGACATTACTTCTGTTTTAGCCAGTTTTTTGTTTTATGAAGAATATTTTTAAGTTTTTCGTTCAGATTTGTAGAGTCTTGACAGGCAACGAGGATAGATATATCATCCGCAAACATAACACAATATTCATTTAAAGCTTTGGCAAAATCATTTGTATAAATTAAGAATAGCAGACACCCCGACACACTGCCTTGAGCTATTGAAGCGTTTACAGGTATGGTGTCAGATCTAATTTTTTCAATTTTTTTGGTTTGACTATTAAAATATTCGATTTCTATTGTTTGTTTTCTATTAAAAAGATATGATTTTAACCAATTATGACATAAACCCCGAATTCCTATGTCATACAGTTTATTTAACAGAATGTTATATTGCACTTTATCATAGGCTTTTGTCATATCTATAAGTATTCCGATTGCATAATTCCTATTGTTAATTATGTTGTGTATTTCCTGAATATACTTAAAAATTGCTAATGTTGTGGATTTGTTTTTGCGAAATCCATTTTGACATTCAGTCAAGATGTTATATTTTTCACAAAATTTATAGATGCGATCATGAATTGCCTTTTCGTAGATTTTTGATGCTGTGGGTAGGAGAGCTATGGGACGGTAATTTGTTGGATCTGTTTTAAGATTTTTCTTGTGGATTGGCTTAATGAGCGAATGCTTTAATTGGTCTGGAAAAACGCCTTCATTAAAGGATTGATTTACTAAGAACCATAGTGGGTATGTTAATTCTTCTGCACAATGTTTAAATATTATCGGGGGAAGATCATCAATGCCATGGCTGAGTTTAGTCTTTAATTGCTTTAATATTTTATAAATTTCTTTGATATCAAAGATGTACCTGTTGGTAATAGCTGAAGAAACACAGATATTTTAAGGCACATCTATTTGAAACATCACATAAAAATTATAAAAACAAATAAATAATGTAATACAGAGCTACTGTATGCACAATACAGGCACAAAAATATGAAATAAATGGACTATAAAGAAAATAAAGTATAAAGTTTTATAAAAAAACTTAAAAGTCGGACATTTTGAAAACGTAGAGTTTGGGGGTATGGTGTTTCTCAATTAAATCAGGCGGTAATGATGGAAACTACAATTCCATAAAGGATCTAGGACGCCTTAACCAGTAACCCCGTAGATATATTTTCTTTGCCCATTAAGTCAGGGACACATGTTTTTGGATGATACAGTCTTAAGTTTCTTGCATGCATAAATTCATAACGTTCTGTGACTTCTACCTGTAATGTGTTCTTAATGAAATATAGTATATTCTATAACGAGGGACTAAACGAAACCATAATATACCAGAGGTGGTTTGACTCCCGAGCGTGCGAGGCAGGGAGTCAATGAAACCGAGGGTATAATAAGTTGCCGTTTAAAACCGAACAAATTTACACTTGACAAAAATTCTGAAATTTTCGTGGTCCGTTTTTTCTTCTGAACTGAACCACAGATTAACAATTTAAAAAACATGGCGCCACTTTCTTTGCGGACAAACCATGGAACTAAAACTCTCAACATTTTCGCAATGAAGACTGTCCACACGCCACAGATAATAGTATATTTTGACTGGCTGTTTGAGTTTGTCTATGTCACAGGAAATTAAAAAACTAATTACTTTTTACTCCTTAAATACTAAAGTGGTCACTTTAGTCCCGCTTCGTAGGGCTATATTGGCGTACTCTAAGAGCATGAGAAACAATAAATAATTGAGTGTAATAAAAATGTAATAAAGCTAAACAAAGATAGAAACTAGGAAAATTCGACCTGATACTAAGGACGCAAGCGGGATCAGGTCGATTTTTTCTAGTTTCTATCATTGTGTAGAAAATAGTGCATTGGGAAATGCTAAAAAAACACTTATCAATGCTGAATATGTTGGGTCACCCTAATATCACTTAGGTTTGTACATTTTACAAATGGCATTCAGCAGTGTATCCCGGTGCTATATAGCTTTTCCCCTTCCTTGATATTTTCACTTCTACACATTTATGAATCAACAATGCCACATTCATATTCATGGCGCATTGACTGGGTTGTGAGGGCTTTATAAACTTGTGTAGGTGTCGGGATTTCTAAGGGTTTGAAAGCAGGAGAGGGAAACGATTTCAACGCGTGACTAACATATACATAAGAATAAAACGTTTCCTCTGTTTTAGAGCACGAATCCGGTCTATTGTTGTGGTATGATGCGGATTATACCTGAAACACAACATAAGGCTTAGAACCAGTTTTTAGATTATGTTTGTGTTGTGTAGGTTTACGAGCGAGAGGAATCAGTTAACGTTAAAGAGGGAAGGTTGGTCAGAAAAATTTAATTGTGCAATTAATTTTGACGATATACAAACGACAGCATGTAAAGCTTTACATATGAACACCTTGCTACTAACATAATTAGAAAAAAGTTTGACCAGTATGATACTATTTTTACCTTAATTTGATGAAATGTTGATGCCAAAAAAAACCTATTTTTCAACGCAATGGATACATTCAACAACGATACTGCTGCTTTTTGCAAACGCAACGAGTATCAATACCACTCTATTCCATATACTCGTATCTCCTATCGCTCCAATAGCGTAAGTACAAGAGACATTCTATCGGATACTCAAAGGTGAACAAAATCGAACAATACCTTTGATGTGTAAGAAAACCAGCGAGCGCCACAATCTCTTAAGTGGTAAAAGCCACTTTCAGATTATAGAAAACGATATTTGGTCTTTGAGCCCCTCGAAACTAACCCTAACGTTTTGTAAAAGCCTAATATCGGCGGTCACTCGACTTGAGGCCGTAATCTCATTGGAGTGAAGTGGACGTGGAGAGAACTGCACCGAACATCAAAAATAACAGCCAGGCACGGACTAACACTAATCAAATTTGGAGGGCCCTTCTCCTTGATTACTCTTGAAACCTACGTCAACATAAAACCAATGCTGATCTGATTTTGGGGGATTGCTTCTCCAAATACGACGTTATAACTCCAAGGACTGAACGGGAAACTGCAAATTAATTAAGTTTGATGACAGGTGCAGAAAACAACCCGATAAATTTAGTTTGCGAGATGCTGCGAACATTATCAACAAAGCTAAAATGAATATGCAAATTATCATTATTAAATGCAAGCTTTTTTTTATTACTGAAGCAAATTTTTGGAGCCCTAGAAGCGGCCCTGAGTGTAACCTTTTGATCATTCCCATGAGGTCCTAATAAAGCGTTTTGCTCCTCTATTACTTATATGAGTTGTGACCTATGAGAAGGGTTTCGACTTCTGAGATTTCAAAGTACCCAAAACTTTTACTACAAATAAGGTTAAATAACCAACTAATAATACATAGTTGGATGACACTTTTATAGTGTTCGAAATTTGACCTGTATGGTTATTCACCTAACATTTATAGATTGAATGGTAGATAAATTAAAGTCACTGGTAACGGGAATGGAACTATATTCTGGTTTAACTAGACTAACTAAACTAAATGGTAGAATGGTATGGTAAGGTGAGCACGCGCCCGGTATGTATGGTAGCTGAACGTGTACTGGTGTGAAAACTAATTATAAAGTAAAAATGAAATAATTGATTGACGTATGAAAATGCTGACCAAGCGTCGAGGGCGCCGGGCGCAGCGATTGCGAAAGGTTCAATGTACGTTGACCGTACATGCTCCCGGGCGAGAAAAGATGAGATGAGGGATGGTATCGGTGCAGGTGAGATGGTATGAAATACAAGGTGATCAACAATAGTTTTGTGCTTAACAAGGTGATTGGGCATTTGGTCTAACAAAAATTATTAATCTAGGAGTGTTCAATTGTTTTGGAAGTGGTAACGTGGACAAGGCGACGTTGCCTTATCTCTTCGCGCACTATGTTTATCACTGCCGCTAACACTTAATGGTTTTTCACTAGCACTAACACTTACAATATCACTGTTAGACTCATTTTTAACACTAACGCACTGAACATTCGAACTACACACGGCGCTGACGGCACTGCGCGTCGCAGCGCGTCGCTCCGCGCGCCGTGTTCGCGCCCGGCAGCAACCCCAGGTGACGACTGCTAACACGGCTCCGCCTATACATACGTATATGGCTACGTAGTGGTGAACATCGTGGTAAGAAATTTGACTTATTTCACCGTGCTGTTCCTTCAGGTGAGTTATCTGGTCTCCAATACTCTTCAGATCCTTCTCGAATCCACTAGGCTCTATTTCAAGTGTAGTATTGGGCATGGACACATTAATGACGTTATTGATAGGCGGGATGTAATGCGTCATTAGTTTTGGTTGGACATCAAGCCGATTACTAAATTGCTTATGCGACACTATGGTAAAGGATTCGCCCTTGATAACGCATTCTTCGTCTAGAGTGATAACACCGGCCTTGCTGACTCGTTCGGTTACGATCATATTTCCGCATATTATTCTTATGGTGCACTGACCGCAACATGAGAATAGGTAGGTATTTATTTTGTGTAATTGGGTCCACGCTTGTTTACAGGTATCAACATTGGTTCTGCAGGTTTGTGTGTTTTGACTTTTCACACACAGGGACTGGTCATTCTCAATCTGGTACAGGGGACTGTGCAGAGAGCAAAGATGTGTGGTTTCATCAAAGCTAATGCACGTTTGGAAATCATTATCGGACAAAGGCAAATACACGTCTCTTTGTAGGTTCATTGCAATATAGCTAGAAATTGGCACTAGGGTGACCATGGTTCCGTTAACTTCTCGGGATATTGGTATGGGTTTATAAATATCGTAGTGATCTCGACTGACTAATGGTATTTTGATTTCGAAAATCACATACTCGCTGGTAACTCTTGCTTTAACCTTCAATAAATGGTATATTTTCGCCAGATTATACCGTATGTTGTCAATTGGTAACGAAAGATCTTTGGACAGCTGGCCGGAGATGATATTCAGCTCTTGTAGAAGTTGGTCTGGTTTCAGGAGGTGAATATTAAAGTTTCCGTGAAATATGTTGGTAATGGTTTCTAACAAGGTGTCCTGGATATGTCGCAGATTATTCAAAATGTTGGTAGCGATTATCGATGACATGGCAAAATCGTTAGTGTTTGCAACACCTTCAATTCCTAACTTCAAATCGTTCGTGGCCTTTTCTAAGGAATTAAGGTGCTGGTTAAATATCTTGTGCTGCTTGTCCATACTACTTTCTGCTCTCTTTAGAAGATTGTACTCGGCTTCAACAACTGAAGTCTGGTTTTTCCACAATTTTGCAAGATGTTGTTGATTGCTTTGCAATATGTCAATGTCCTTTTTGTATTGTTCGGCAAACTCTTCGTCCAAGATTCCGAATAAACTATGGGCGACGTAGCCAACGCCATTTATGAGTCCGCGACGCTGTCTAGACTGCGGTGCGAACTGCTGACTAAGAAGCATCGTGTTGTAGTAATCGTACTCCGCGTAGCCGTGTCGCAATAATATGACATCGCATTGCGTTTTAATTTTAGAATTTGCACAAATACTTTCCAGATGGTCGAGATATTTATTAAATAAGATGTTTCCTTGTTGATATGGTTGTAAATTATAATAAACTATCAGTTTCCATTCATCACGCACGAGAGACAAGGTCGAAATTTGGTCAAAGTAAAACATGGTGTTATTGTTTTGAAGACTGGAAACGTGATAGTTTCCGCTTATTGGTGTCCATAATAACATAAACATTGTCATTACGAATGATAAATAATTACAGGTCATCTTTGGTCGTCTTTTACTATTTTGTACATGATCATTTACGTCCGGTTTGGTTTCAGGTACTGAGCTTGATTGTTCTTTATGGTGTGAGTTGGTTTTCATTAGGATGCTCCCAGTAGAGTCGACCCCCGTATGGTTAAAGGGTCGAGATGGGTTGATCCTGGAAGCTGGTAAATCTTCCATTAGCTGTTTTAGCTTGTAAGGGTCCGTCCGTCGGCACTTGATGCAAAGACGCAGCTGTTTTTTGGTAACACTATTACCACCCACAATCCAAAATCTTTTCCGAAAGTGTCCTGTGGTAACTCTGGCTCCCCCGTGGAAAGTTAATTTGTGGGCATGGTCAATTAACAATTCAGTTAATCTGCTGGTATGTGGGATAATCGTAGGGTGCTTCATTTCACTATCGATGTATGCGTTTTCGAGCCTGCCACCTACGCGTAATATGCCATTCTTGTCTAAAAATGGTTTCAAGTTACAAATTTTGCTCCTTTTTTCTACAAAGTCTTGTATTTTTAATTGGTTAATTTCAGATGAGAATTCTAATAATTGCGTATCTTTAATGATTGTTTCTCTTGCCTTTTGTAATTCTGCTAAAGTTAAATAAGGTGTCTGGTTATTACGTGTTATCGCTCGCAAAATCCAGGCTATGACGCGTACGGCTCTAGTAAATGTGCTTTGTTTATTTATTATTTGTTGTATAATGCTGTCTTCCGGTTTCGTGACAACATTACTTTGAGAAGATTTTTTGATTTCTATGTCTGTGGTATAAATTGGTTTTTGGTGTTGGTCTTGGTTACTATTATGTGATGATAGCCACTTTGGTCCCTGCCACCAAAGAGGGTGTTTGTTCAATTGCTCTGCACTCAGGCCACGGCTGGCACAATCGGCAGGATTGTCTTCTGGTCTTCGTCTTTCTGGCTTGGTTGACTCTGGTTGTTTGAAATTAAAACTTTCTTGGTCTGTATGCTGGTTTGGTAATAATTCTAGTGTATTTGAACGCCATTTTCGCAGGTTGAAGCCACCTGATTTTAATAACTCTATTAAATCTGACTGTAATTGTATGGCGTCTGGTAGAAAATGACTTCCGTCTAACAAATCGTCTATGAAAAATGACTTTTGTATAACCTTCGGCGCCCTACTGTTTTGGTAATTAGGGGTCTCGTCAAAGGCTAATTGTTTCAAAGTCCTCATGGCTAGAAATGGTGCTGCCTTGGTTCCGTATGTAACTGTGGTAAGCTGGTATTCTTTAAGCGTATCTTGGGGGTTATCTCTCCAGATGATCTTTTGGTATTTTAGATCATCAGGATGAATCCATATATGACGAAACATTTTTTCGATGTCGGCAGTAGAAACATAATGGTATTGTCTCCAACGTAAAATCAAAGCTTGTAAATCTTGCTGTAAATTGGGACCCGCTTCCATAAGGTCGTTTAAGCTTCGACCAGTGGTGGTTTTCGCGGAAGCGTTAAAAACGACTCTAAGTGCAGTAGTCGTAGAGTCGGGTCGTAAAACTCCATGATGCGGTAGGTAGTAATCGCGTGCGAGCGTCGAGTTACCGGCGACGGCGCGTGCGCTAGGAATCATATGACCTAAGTCTTGGTATTCTTTAATAAATAATTTATAATCATGTGCTGTTATTGGGCTTCGGCTTAATTTTCTTTCTAATTGCCGAAATTGTGCGATGGCCATTGGTTTTGAGGTTCCCAAACTTTCTTCAAAATTAGGCTTGAAAGGAAGTCTCACAGTGTACCTCCCATCTTCCTTTCTCTCGGTGGTAGACGTATAAAATTGTAAACACTGGTCTTCAGCAGCAGACATATTTGTGTCAGATGTTATATCCTCTATTTCCCAAAACCTTTGTAGATCTTCAGTATTGTTTATGACAATGTTACACTGGAAAGTTTTCACGTTCCCACACAAAATCCAACCGAGCTGCGTTTCCTGCGCAACTGGGTGATAGGCATCGAGTTTTATGATTCCACTCATAATTATAGACGAATAAATGTCAGCCCCTAACAACATGTCAACAGGACGACTGGTATAAAAATTAGAATCAGCGAGGTTAATTGTTTCTAGATAAGGCCAAGATGGTTTTTCAAACGATTGATTTGGTAGTTTATTTATTAAAGTGTTCATAATGAAAACATCAGTCGACATGGTAAAATCGTTGTATAGAGATGACAGTGTTATACTGACAACTCCCTTGCAATTATTTTCTCTAGCTCCCACCCCGTATATGACGCCCTTGCAACGCTGTCGTGGTAGTTGTAACAGCTGAGCGGCGTTTTCCGTGATGAGTGAGGTCTGAGACCCTTGGTCGATAAGAGCTCGCATTCTATGGTTAGTTCCATCAGCAGCTAGGACATTGACATAAGCAGTCGCCAGGAGAATTTCCGCTATTTTCTCTTGAGACACATTGCATTTCCGTTGGTTAGATTCCGTATTCGGGGCGTTGGTAAATTGATCGCTAGATGTCGCAAACGCTTCATGTAGTAGCGTATTGTGCTTGGCGTTGCAATCACGGCACGTTTTGCTAGAGAAGCATTCTTTGCCTTGGTGATTAATAAGACAATTTTTGCACAAGTTATATTTCGCAACTGTTTTCCGCTTTACTTCTGACCTAGATTCACGGAATGACTTGCACAAAAATAGTTGGTGATTTTGATTGCAAAATATGCACTTATGCACTTCGACATGTAAAGTTTTGAATGGTGGTGGTGCGTTGAATGATGGTTTGTTGAAATTCTTATTGGTTGTTGGTTGGTATGTTGGTCTTCTGAAGCGAGTTTCTTCTTGCTGGTGGGACTTGGCGACATCTTGCTTGCGCCTAAATGCTTCCAAGGAAGTAAATTTTGATTCCAGGAAAGTTTGGAAATCTTCTATGGTTGGCAGCTCTCTCGGATTGCGGAGTGATTCGATGTAGTCGTTATGGGTGTCAATATCCAACTTCTGGGACAATATGTGTACCAACAGTGGACCCCACGTCGAAACGTCGACCCCTAATTTTTGAATGGCGTGTAGACATTCGTTGGTAGTATCGTGCAACCTCTTGATATGGGCTGCCGATTGAATCTGCATAATTGGTACGTTCAACAGAGTATGGACGTGAGATGTAAATATTAATTTCGTGTTGTTGAAGCGATGGTTAAGAATATCCCAGGCAACTTGGTAATTGTCTGAGCTAATATTTAAATGCTGTATAAGCTTTTCAGCCTCTCCTTTAACCTTGCTCTTTAAAAACTGGAGCTTCTGCGCACTGGATAGAGAGGGGTTGTTATGGATGGCCTCTTGAAATAAGTCCTTGAAGGCAGTCCATTGTTGGTAGCTCCCGGCGAAATTAGGTATGTCCATTTGGGGTGTCATCCTATCACGATGTGAAACCGACCACATTTTTGTATTTATCGATTTCTTAACATCCTGGAACGTTTTCTCATAGTGTGAAAACTCCAGGTCATACCTCGGATTTTCGCCATCTAACTCGCTGTCAATATCCCAATGAAGCGAATCAATCACTGCCCATCGTGACTGTAATGTTCTCAGAATATCTTCAAATTCCCATTTTTCAGTCACCGATGAGACATTGATATTCGACACCGTACGGGTAAATGCTTTGAAATTGCTGGTCTGTTTCTTGAGCATTTCATCCAATTTGCTGGTACCCTCTGATTTCCTAAGAGAAGCAACTGGTAGATTGGTAGAAGTTTGTGAGGTGGTAGGTAACGGTGTCGCTGGTTTAAGAAGTGGTGTTGATGGCCTACTTCCTGCTGGGTAGCTTGAAATAGTTTGCCTTGCCCGATTATGAAAATCCCTGGTTTTTTCATAATCGTTATCAGAAAAATATGCATAGTTCTGATCCCCCTGAGAACATAAATTCAAGTGGTTGGAGTGGAACTCTTGCCAGTAAGAGTCCAAAGTCTCTAACCTTCTCTTGATCGAGTCTGGTGCTTTACGATCGTGACCATCTTTTTTAAAATTGGTAAGAAGCAGGTCCATGCCCATCATCAACTGGTTTTGCGTTTCCAACAAAGCCTCCATGGTAGTTATTATTTTGGTAGATTATAAGACAAATTGGAAAGAGCTTACTGGTTTTCTGATGAGCTGCTTACAACTGGTAAAGTGAGCCTGTCTGACCCACTACTGGTACGCTGGTTATGGTGAGTGGCTTGTAAATCCAATGGTACTGGTTGTCACAGAACACACCGCGAGGTCACAGTTATCACTATGGTCTGAGTCACTATTCACTCGCGGATGGTTCCTTTACGAATCGAAGGACCATTTAAATGTATGGTTATTCACCTAACATTTATAGATTGAATGGTAGATAAATTAAAGTCACTGGTAACGGGAATGGAACTATATTCTGGTTTAACTAGACTAACTAAACTAAATGGTAGAATGGTATGGTAAGGTGAGCACGCGCCCGGTATGTATGGTAGCTGAACGTGTACTGGTGTGAAAACTAATTATAAAGTAAAAATGAAATAATTGATTGACGTATGAAAATGCTGACCAAGCGTCGAGGGCGCCGGGCGCAGCGATTGCGAAAGGTTCAATGTACGTTGACCGTACATGACCTAAAGATAATGATTTATGTTTATCTTGATTTCTTTACGGTGAAATTATCCATACACACATACAATCACGCCTTTCCCAACGGGAGTGACAGAGAAGTCAAAGAGAGAGAGAGAGAGAGAGAAAGAGAGCCAAAAATATGAACTATTTTGACGATGTACATAGCTTTAAGTGAGAAAGATGAGGGAAGAAAAGAAAGGAAAGAGCTATTTCAACCGCCTGGTGGTTTTTGAGTTTATCTATTAACAAAAAAAAAACACTCTAATAGTGTAATGTCTACCTCATCCTATCATACACCTACCTATGGCTCAAACTTCAACTTTAGCACACAAATATTACTCAAGATCAACAAATAAAGGATTCTCGCAGGTTTTAAATCATGCCGCTTTCATGACTTGCCATCATGTTTAACATTGCATAAAATATCAGTATTAAAAGGGGGTATCCTGTTTGATTCATAAACCTTAGAGAGCTTAGAATAATTACACCTAGAAGGATAGTTCCATATAAAAAGGCGCGCCATTTGTGATGCCAAAATCAACTGCCATAAAAATCATTCGTTAAACATGTAGGTACCTAATTGTAATCACAATAAAATTCTTAGCATTAAACATATATCAACTACTATTTCTGCTTATCTGCTATGTTGTTACAACCATTTACTGCACAAATAAATATTTTGAAGATGCTCTTACCTCGAAAAATTACCATCCGTAAGTTCAGATTTAGCCGTGACATCTATATTTTTGTGTCATCAAAACGGGTGCTCCGACTCGCCTTCTATGAGTAATTTATTCTAAGCCTTAGGGATGAAAATATGTACCTACCAATGCCGAGAAAATTAACCTCAAAATGGGAATCCCACGCGCGGTACCCAGAAAACCATAATCTCAATGTTGATTGTTTTAGATCTAAATTAACTCATTTTTATTAGAACGTTACCATTCGTCCACTCTTAATAGTTTTTTTTTAATATGTGCCAGACAACACACCTCTTGTTGGTCTCGAAGTAGGGATTAATCCCTGTGTTTTTTGTTATTTTTATAAGCTCTTTAAAATCCATTTATGTGTAGGTAATTGTATTTAGTTAAAAAAAAGTTGTATACATTCTTGATCAATCCTATAACCAAATTATATAAATTCTGCATTTCGCGACGGTTTTTTTTTCATTATAGCTAATGCACAGACGCTAATGTCAGAAAAAAACACAGACACGAGCTTTTATCCATATAGTTATCTTCATTACTTGTTTATTTTATGAGCTGTCCTTTAGGAACAAGTAAATGACGCAGTTTTTTCATTACAATACGAGTAAATAAAGTATTGACCAGCTAATAAATAAATATGTAATATATAAATATCTGGGACAATTTACACCAAGATCATCTGACCCCGAACTAAGCAGAGCTTATGTTGTACTATGGGTGTCAGAGACTTATAAACACACTTAGATATTTCTAAATACATAATTAAATAAATAACAATACCCAGACACACAACAAACACAAATGTTCGTCACATAAATATTTGTCATGGGTGGGGATCGAACCCACGACCTCCGGCGTTAAATGCAGGAATGCTGCCATTGCGCCAACAGTAGGTATGTCTACCGCGTTCACGTAAACCATAAGTTCCCAAAGTGGTCTAGGTGGACCCCAAGGGGTTCATGGAAGACTTGAGGGGGGTCTATGTTGGCGTCACATTTTTTGTTGAGTCTTATTAGAATATGCTAGAAGTGTAGCTAGTAGGGGGTCCACCGGAACCAGCTAAATTTGAAAGTGGTCTATGTGAAAAGAAGTCTGAGGACCTCTGGCGTAAACCATTTTGACATATTTATATGGGATTTCGGTACAGCCTTAGTGATTCAAAAGGGAACCAAAAATGGCATACAAATTTCTGAACGCAAAGATCCCCGTAAACGTAATGGCAACTCATGGTAGACATATAGTACGTCTACCACGAGTTGCCACTTTAAATTTACATTATCGTTCACGTAAAAAAAAATATTGCGATTTGATATTGTCATGTCATACCCTGTCATGTGTAAATTTAAAGTGGCAACTCGTGGTAGACGTACAGGTCAGTCAAACATCGCCTCACCTCTAATTCGCCTCTCATCGAATAAATACTACTTAACTATTCATTTTCTCTGTATTGTTGCGTAGATAGTACACAACCGTTCAAGAAACGAGGGTGGTATCCACCTGTCCGTTAACAAAGTGTGAACCGGAGATCGATTGTGTAGTAGGGCATTAAATTTTTACAGTTCGTCGGATGGTCAGTGAGCACGGCCGCTGCTATCGATTGGACACTATACTCATCACATTAACTCACTGTAAGTTCTTTTGCGTAAAGATAAATAAGTTTAGTTTTTTTTCTTTTCAATAATAAAGTAGGGCTTGTCTAATCTGTAATGACGCACCCTTCCACCGCATTCACGCAAACATAAAGTAAAGAAAAGATTGGCAACCTCGCAACTTGACTGCAACCTCAGTTACCTCACTTCAAAGCAATTGAAAAACCAGTACGTCTACCACGAGTTGCCACTTTAAATTTACGCTATTGTTCGCGTAAAAAAATTGTATTGGGATGACACATGACATGACACGACAATGTCAAATCCCAATAGTTTTTTTACGCGAACGATAATTTAAATTTAAAGTGGCAACTCGTGGTAGACGTACTGATCACAAAATGTGTGAAGCATGACGTGTTATCGTCTCAACCCCACGCCTGAGGCACAAAAGACAATACATCCCCCCTTTTATCCCTCTAAATTGCGCCGCCTTTATGAAACCATTAAGTAACATCATTGTCGAAGCTTTTACGTTTCAGCATGTTTTGTTCTCGCTGAGATCAGCTTTTGAGAATGCGTAATTCACAAGTGTGAATTGAAATAGATGCGTCTATTTTTCGCGTGTCAAAAATCGCAGTGTGCTACTTTTGCTTCATTTGGTTCACGCTCTATCTTAAAGGCAATGTATGTCAAAATTAATTAGGTTTACACTTAGATATCATTACTCTTTATATTAACTTGATGCCACCTTCTACTTAATACCGACGGACCACTAGACGCCGGGAGGGCTACCACGTGACTGACTTTCCAGCAATCCGCATTCAACGGTTTGCTGCGTCCGTCCCGGTAAGCACCGCTAGGGAGTGGAACGTTTTACAGGCGTCTGTGTTTCCAGAAACTAACAACCTTGGTTTCTTCAAGGCCAGAGTAAATAGACATTTTCTGGGTAATCGTGTACCATCATTGGCCTCTTCATCTCTTACCACCAGCCTGGCTAAGATGCGCAACATAAGGTAATTTCTCGTTTTTCGTCTCTGAGAGTCGACAAAAGAGGTAGACACGACAAGTTTCCGCTGATGACAAAGGGGTGTAGACATGTTTAACACAGATTTATTAATATTATAATCGATATTATCAATAGTACTGAATTGAAGACACGATAGTATCGATATAAAGAATCGATACTAATAATCGATTAAACTAGTCGATTCAACTAATCGATTCGACTAATCGCATCGACTAATCGATTCAACAAATCGATTCAATTAATCGATTCGTAATAATAATCCTTAAATACATAATTAATTGTTAAAAACAATCGATTTATTGAAACGAATATTCAATTTATCGATACAAATAAACGATTTAAAAGAAACCAATAATCAAGATAAATAATTTTATCTATACTATTGATATCCCTAACTTATATATATAACACTTGTTTTTATGGAAATTATACCTAAATAAGTTTTTTCGCAAAAAGCGAAAAAAAATAGTCCGCTTTATTAGAATTTAATATTTTTTTATAAAATTTACACTTAGCTAAAATAGCGACGGCTCATGAATGCATCGCTTTATTACTGCACTTAAAAAAAATGTCAGCATTAAGACACACCGCAACGCCTGGTTTAATGCTATTTTAATGCATAAATTAAAAAATATATATATATTGTCGTATTGTCATAAATTTTGTCGTCCACAAAAATGACCGACGAGTTCACTCACACACGAGATATCTCTTCTAAACCAGGACAAAAATAAGGCGCCATGTTAGGATCTGTCGACAAAATTGTATTTCCCATACAAAATATTAAGTCACGACAATTGCTGCCATGTTAGGAACGGTAGACAAAATAGAGAAATCGAGAGATGGCGAAATTTGATTGGAGGTTTTTTTGTCTACTCTTCTCGTAGGGCGCGCATCTTAGCCCCGCAGACGAGACTGAGGCCAAACGCAAACGCATTTTCAATAAAAAAAACTAATCTAAAATTGATCGAGAAATATCAGTACGAGTACGTCTATGCGTAAAAAATTGTATTGGGATTTGACTTGACATGACATGACAATGTCAAATCCCAATACATTTTTTTACGCGAACGATAACGTAAATTTAAAGTGGCAACTCGTGGTAGACGTACAGATTTCTATCAGTAAAACGCTGTCGTGAAGTCCCAATGAGCGTCAAAAAAGTGTCAATGCTTTGACTTGGTTTACACCAAAACGGAATACTTGTGTTATCTATTTGGATTTAAGTCCATGGCATATTTACATCACTTGGCAAGGCTTCTGTGTGGAATTACTTTAGAAGGTTTTTGACAGCTGCGCCAGAATTAGTATTTCAATCAACGTTTTCGAGTTTGTTTGTATTTGAGACTTTCAAAAACATGTTATGACATTAAAAACATTTATTAAAATATTTGACAACACAATGGGTTTTAGTGCGCTGAGCACGGTTTCTCGCCTTGAGTTGCGTGGTGTCACGGGTCTAATTCCCGGAAACTAACTTTTTTAAATTGGTTCGGGTCTGGTGTATTGGGACACACTCCTTGTCTGATACCTCGTAACACCAGGATATTTATCCTTTTTTTTCATTTAAATTTGGATATAATATTCAAACTTAGATATTTATTAAATATACAAATTGTAAGTAATTATAAACTATAAAATATACAAATCTCACTTTAAAATTAATCTAACTAAAAAAGAAAATAAATATCTATTTATATAAATAATAGAAATTAAAAATACCGTCAATCGTTGAACAAATCCTGTGAGTGTGGCATGGCAGCAAGGATAGAGGCAGCATTTCCACGCTGAACGGCTATGCTTAGCCGTTGAGCGACGAAAGAGCCAGCTCTTGGGTCTTTTGCTGCTATGATCAGTAGAGGGTTAATTTTTTTTAAAAAAGCTTTCGTATGTCGTCCCCAGGGCCCAAAAGATTCAAATCCAAGCGGCATAAACACGTATAGTCAGCTGAAATTGAATCGTATTTACGCAGTTTGGATAGCTACGCTGCCTCCGCCGCCCCGGCTCTCGAAACTGACCCCCTGAGATGGGACGGGGCCAGAGTGTCTACACAAGTGGCATCCCACACTAGCGCTCGTCCACGCTCCCAGGGAATCAGTGTCATGCCATCATCACGAACCATTTATCCTTACTTCGAGACCATGACAATTGGTGTGTCAATCAAAATCAATTTAGAAAAAAACATTTCTTTAATGAGCCCGGGCTCTTAGTTTCCCGGTGGTTCCACCTGCCACCAGTACTATGCCCCAAAACATGTTTCTTAACACTGAACACTTCAGGCAGGGGGTATCACAACATGAGTAAATATCTAATTAATTTAGTAATACCCCAGTATTATTACTCTCCAGCCCAGGAGAGCTGTATTTGTTCCCTTACAACCTCGAGACTGGCAGCAATAAGCAGCTGGCCGTAGATGTCAGGAGGTCCTGGGAGAACCAGAATCTCCGATAGAAGCCATGCACTCAGGGCATATTAGCTTTGAGCAAAACTTTTATTTATTGCCGTAAATGACTGCGTTATCACAAATCACCTTGCTGTGTATTCAGCGACGATTACTTGCAGTTATAGAATAAGTATTTATATATACATTATACAGTAATGTCAATCGCCACTAATGTCGAATGCACTAGCGCAGTGCCCATTGTTTAGATAATGGTGTTGATAAGCCCCACATTGTATTACTAATGAACTCCTCATCATGTATGTGCAGTGACGTTCGATCTATCGTTTAGAGCTAGAGCCCAAAGTACAATTAGGAAATTCACACGTATTATTAACCAAGAAAAAGTAATGAGGTCATCATAAATAAAATGCATCTTTTTGCAAATACCAAAACACAGAGACAGGGTTTTCCCTGATTTAAGGATAAGACGGTCCCTTTGTCGCGGCCAGACCAATATAGACGAATGATATTTTGGATTTTTAGAACATTCTTTTCGTGATTACCGGCACTTGGGCTGCTGGAAAGGGTTCTAAAAGATCTACCGTCATTTGGTAGTCCTTTGCAGGAGATATTAGAAACTAGACCTGGAGGTCAACTCCTCTAAGTATCGTTTATCGCCAGGTGATAAAAATAAATATTTTTTAATGCGCACTCTTTCATAGAGCTACTCAAAACAAAACTTTATTATACAAGATGCCTCGCGACGTTGTGCTGCGTGGTGCAACGTATTCTGAATTTTCGTGTATCTTTTCGTGTAGTATATAAGTTAAATTATGAGTAGCTCTATTAAAAAGTGGGCGCAGCGTCGCGTCGCGTCTCGGTGTGTAGTGACCCTTAGATTAACAAAGTTCAACGAATCTTCGTCTGCAGGAAGAACTAGCTGCTTAAAACAGTGGGATAATGAGATAATCTTACAAAAAAAAATATAGGAGACATTTGCATGTAAAATTTAGGTGGGAATTTATATCATCATCATCATAAAACAGTCTTAAAGGCTTTCTACTATGGTAAAGTGTTCTTGAAGCACTGTTTAAGTTTTTATGAATAAGTGTAACAATTTAGTGAAAAAATCTACTAAACATTGTTCTTTTTATAAATTGTACGTTTAAAAGAGAGTTAAACGATCTCCGCAAAAGCCAAAGTTATAAGAGCAACTTTCCAACCAGGTGGCCAGCGGAACTTTTCGTAACCGAGTTTCACCAGCTTTTTAACCACTTGGGCCCATCACATAAATTTTATTTACGCTTCATATAAGTATTTCTTTGATGCACAAGCAAGATTGCAAATTCTGCAGTTAATCATTAATTTCCTTCCCACAGTGGTATTTCTGAAACGACTTGTGAGTTTTTACTTTTATAACGCAATAAACGAGAACAAGCAATTTCCACGATCGTTGGGGGTTTATTGTTCATAACATGAGGAGTCGTAATATAAGCTGCGGATTCGGTTAACTGCTCTTCTATCACCCCTCTGTCTGGTCCCTGATTTTATGATCAAATTCTTTGTTCTCCATGAAAATGATTGTTATCGCGGTGACATTTGAACAAAAAAAAAGGTATTTTTTAACCGTTGATCATTTCTTCGACGCTTTTGTTTATGGTCCATTTCAAGGTCTCTTGCAATGCTATTAACCTTTTTTATTTTACCTCCAGTATAAATAATCAACCCGCATTATTATGTAAATTGAGATTTTTAAAATGATCAGTTTTCAATTAAAGGCTAAATACGATTTTGTCAAGCTTGGCTTCAAACGAATCTTCCAGCAATCATATGTGTACGTGGTTCGTTTGATAAAAACATCAAACATCTAGGTATCAAATATTTTGACTAACAAAAGAAGTTTGTGAAACAATTTGATCGCTTACCGGGTCCTTAGATTTGCATTGATTTAAAAAAGTTGTCACACTTTTGACAAGTTAATGAACACCCCGGAAAATAACAAGCCAAGATTGTATCGCCTTTATTAATGGTTCGATTTCATTAATCGTTTAAAGTTGGGAAGAAATGAAAAATGCTATTTTCATTTCTTAAAAATAGAAATAGATACTAGTTAAAATAGTAGTTTTAATTTTGATATCACACTATAATACAGGATGTTGACAGTTTTGCAATGCTTTGGCTGTTGAATATGTGCATGCTATGTTACATAACAAAGGCCTCCGAGATTGTCAGCATGCACCATTCATTTGGTCGTGCGTCCATCCTGAATATGAGCGTTTCACGCCTATCAAAAGTTCTCCATTTTGGGATTATTCCATTCTTATCCAATGACATCAAGTTCTTCAAGCTATGTGTCCACGACTACTTGTAATTGAACCTACTCATGAGTTATATCCCTTTCTGATTTAGCTTAGTAATAAATTAATGTAATAATTGAATGTGCAAAAGTATGACACTTAAATCTTCCAAAAACGATCGTGTGATAGGTACTCGTAGTTTGTAGTGTTTTAACAAAAAAACTGTTTTAGTGTGCACATGTATAAGACATGTGATAAAAAATGATACTATTTTATAGGGTCGATCCAACTATACCATTCGCAGGCTCATACATTGCGTCAAACGTTCAATTGGGCCATGTAGATGTCTGCAAAAATGCGTTGCTAAAAGCTCTTCCACAAAGTAAGGTCTTTAAGTCACAGGGACGTCTTAATTTCCGAATACCTCAAGCAAAATCATTAAGGAGTTAATGAATCAGAATTTGACCTGGAAATGAATTTATGGGCGGTCGTTAGAAATCGTTAATTGCTGATCGCGGCGTCCGCGGATTCTTGCGTTCGAACTCCCCTAACGACCGGTGGTAGCACCGCAACGTTTAAAGCCAACCAAGGAAGGTTGGCCCGTTTAACACCAGGAGCGCTGTACCGAAATCCCGTACAAAAACGTCAACGCGGTTTACGCGGACGCTAGCGTCTGGCATTGGTGTAAACTCATGGTAGACATCCAGGTCCAGTACATCTTCCACGAGTTGCCACTTTCAATTTACGTTATCATTCGCGTAAAAACATTTTTTTACGCGAACGATAACGTAGACCTACTGGTATTTGAATCCAGACAGGCAGGTCAATTACAGGGGGAGAAATCCACTTTGCCCCACCCTACTATGGGTTTTAGAGTTTAATGTGAACGTTAAAAAGTGACCCACCCTGTCACAGTTCGTTTGAGCATGCAACAAAAAATACTTATTAATTAACAGAGATGTGTTTTGAAAAACTGGGAATGTCTTAATACTTATAAATAATGATCACATTATAAAGACCACTTTGTATTTAGTGGGCGCTTTGATAACACCTGTAAGTATATGTTGCCAGTCGCAACCAATGCATAAAAAAATAATCTTTTTCTCCAGGCCTAGACGTGAAAACCAGAGTAGGGGAGACCGAGGGGTTTTGACACAAAGGTTAAAACAACGTCATTTTTGCAGCATTCACGAGTATAACCCTTAGCGAGCTGGCAACAACGCTGTATTTTCGCGCCCGCGGGCCCCTCAGTGTGCGTCCGTCGCTCACGCCACGTGATTGCGGAGTTCTAGAACCCATATGAAAAAAAATGCAAAATCTAAGTTTTGGCGGTTTTTTTTGGCATTTCTTAAGTGTATGCTTCTAAATTCACAATGTATGTTTCTAAAGCCCATTTATTAAGAATTCAAACTATAGAGTTTATGTGAGTTATTGCTTTGTGGTTTGTATTTAGGTCACAATTGTTTAACGGATGGTATGATTTCTGTCACTGAGGAGATTTGAAACAGATTGTTTCAACACTCATCGTTTCTATTGTGTATGACGATTTGCTTAATAATTTGAAGTGTATTTTTTATATTTGCCTTTTTTTCTTTTCTTTTTCTATTGTAATCAGTATACAAAAGAAAAACAGACCGAGGTATGGCGAGCCAAGAAATAAATGACTGAGGTTATATTACGCCATAAGCGTGTTCAGGTTGCTGCCTTCAGACAAAATTTGAACCAATCATCATTGTTCTTAATTATAACATTATGTCTCCAAGATATTTAGTGTTCATTGTTTTATGTTTAGTGAAACCTATTTAAACATAATTGTTATATATTTGCAGCCATTTCTTCAAAGGATAGTGTACATTCGCCCATACATTTCCGCCTATGAACCAACAGTCATGATAAATACCTCTGAGGGTTCATAAAAATATACACTTTAGTGTCAAAACGTAGTTTATGGACGGACACTTCTGAAAACCCGTTTAATATCAAAAAACTGAAAAAAAAATGGGTTATATTTAATAATATAATGCGAAGTTTTATTTACGTGAGTGGGACTAATATTCTTCAAGCACATATTTTGTTGATCTGCTACTTCTGCCAGTATTATGGAACCACTAGCTGAGCCACAATTCACACAAAATGTTGATTCCATTGCGATGATCGTAAATTCGTAATTATTGCTGAGTTAGCTATGTGCAGGTTACAAAGTCTTTAAACGGTTTAATCTAAAAGGAGGTAGGTCACTACAGAGAGCCATCAACGTCCGTTTTTAAAGCCGAGTAGTAAGCATAAAACTATTATTATAAAAACAATCACACAGCATTGCAAATTGAAAGCGAAAAATACAAGACACTAAACAGATGCTGGTATTTTTTTTGCGTTGAAGTGTCAAGTCAACCAAACGTCATTAACATTCTTTTTTTTTTGGCTTCGTACAAAGCTGATTTAAGCCATTTAGGTATAATCTGATTTCAAATAAAAAGTTGATTTAACATCTATTGCATTGACAGTAATGTATTGTTACTCATTTTTAAGAGCCTTGAGTAAGTTCACAACTACATTTTCTTGCACAAACAAGGTTTATTTTGTCAATACAAAGTAAATTAAAATATTGTTGCGATGGCTAAACAACAGAGGGCACAGACGAACGCAGCATAAATGGTATTAAAAAATTGTTTTCGTACGATATCTACTACTACTACTATACTACTAAATCTTTTCAGTATTTTTAATTTGCATATCAAAAATCAGAAGTGTCCGTGACAATCTAATTAGTGATAATTATGTCTTAAATTATGACAAATATCAAATTTTTGTTGGTTCATAGGCCAATTTGGACACTGTCCTTTTATGACTGTTTCAACTCACCTCGGTATTAGGGGAGTTGAAATAAATAATAAATAAATAAATATGCGCCAGACAACACAGCTCTTGTAATGGTCTCGAAGTAGGGATTAATATCCCTGTGTTACGAGGTACCACACAAGGAAATAAGCCAGGGGCGTCTCCCAGCACACCCAGACCCGAGTCAATTCAGAAAAGATCGTTTCCTGAATTGACCCGACCGGGAATCGAACCCGGGACACTACGGAAATCGCGGCGAGAAACCGTGCTACAGCGCACTACGCCAACCGTGTCGTCTAGAAACAGAATGACTTGTCACGTTTGAGTTGATTTCTTGAGCTGGCATTCAATACGCTGTTTTTGTATTATACATCTTAAAGTGAAAGAAATGGACTATCGATTGGTAGTAATCCCGTACAAATCCATCTAATCGTTTTTTGTGTAGGACAAATAATGTGAAAATTGTTTCAACTCCCCTTGGTCTCCCCTACCTAAATCCTTAGAGGGGATGAAGAGTTGCCTCTAAATGGCGGCCGAATTGCAACACAACACACTTATGGTCAGGGGCCTACTCACTAACGCAATGTCCGTAGTTTCGGTCAAACTCATATGTCAAAAATGTCAAAATAACCTACAAAAATATCATATTCTTGAATATTTATTTGTGTATGCTCAATATCATATTCAAGAGTACAAAAATACATGACGGTTCTTAAAATCATCTTCGTTTTTATACCAATTATGACCATGTTAATTTGCCCGAAACTACGAGCATTGCGTTAGTGAGTAGGTAGGCATGGCCGAATCTTGTTAGACGAAACCGTCCAATAACAACAATATTCAATAATAGGGTATTCGAGAATTGTTTTTTGTTGTAAAAATATTTTGAAAAGCACCAAAACGCCCCGAGATGTAGCAATTTTAAAAACACATTTTTGGACTTGCCCAAAGCTCCACCTTCAAACTGCCGCTTGGAAATGACATTGCATTTAAGAATATGGTTTCTTATCAAAATTTGCTATAAAATTGTTTAGATTAACGAATGGTATAGTTTTTTTATTTACTTATACTTCAAAAATTGATTTGCCCACCCAAGTTTGAAGGGCCGTAAAATGAATTGTACAAAAGTAAACGAACTAAAGGGGCCCTTTACCAACTTTTAGTTTAGTTTAGTTAGGAGTTTTAATGTATTTTCTGATTATTTTAAATTATTTTTAGAATCCGATGATATTGTTAACCCTACTCGTTTTACGCATACTAAAATAAATTTAATAAACGATCTCGTAAAACGTCTCTTCGATGCATCTGAAAGTTGGCCATTAAAAAGTTTTTCTGACCATACATTAACATTTAAGACTTTATTAGGTATTATTATATTATATATTCATACAATAATGTGGGGTCAAAAATGTATGGCATTAGCGACGGACGGTAGCGTGACCACATCATTTTATCTATCCGCCCAGAATAACGAATTAGTATCAATAAACCAACAAATGTCGGTAACTCCCACTGATCTTTTGTATAGCGTTACTCCTGAACTAAATATGCCCTCAGGATAGTTTACTGCTAAGCTATTTGACTAAAGACATTAGAACCTTATAGTTAGTTTAGTTTAGTAAAATAGGTAAGTATAGTTCTTTATAACTAACTATAAATTTAACTCGCAAGACACGTTAGAATGAACATCACTTTCCTACTGAAGATTTAGTGTATGTTCATTTTAGATACAGTTCACAGGCTCATACAATGTAAAGAGTTAAGAAAATGTAATAAATATGTATGCGAAACGATATTATTTCATAATTTCGCATATTTATCACATTTTAATACTTAAGAAGCGCAAGAGGTGTGTCAGGATCGTAGCAAGTGGAAAGATGTGGTCTCTGCCTACCCCGTTGGGAAAAAGGCATGATATGTATGTATGTATGTATGTATTTATCACATTTTCTTACATTATCTTTACATTTAGTGAGCTTGTGAACTACTATATATCTAAAATGAACGTATAGTGAAATAAACATAATACTCGTATGTATAATAAGAGCGTCGTAGCCTAGTGGTTAAGCACTCCAACTCGTATCGCGGATCGTGTGGTCCCGAGTTCAAATCTGGCCAGCGCCAAAATCTTTGTGTTCATTGTTTAATTTCCGACTAACTCTCCGGTGATGGAAAACATCGATAACATCCAAATCAACCCGGATAACGGCGGAAGGCTCACCACCTACCACGTTGGGTTCTAATACCATTGGTGAAAAGTGGGCTTTTGAGTGTTCCGTTCTCCCAGCCACTTGCTGACTACCCCGTTTGGGATAAAGTCATGATGGTATGTATGTACGAGTATCAATGAATGAATCAACAGACACAATAAAATTCAAGTTGTACTGTACTGTTTCCCTGACAGATGTTTTATTAATGATGCCATCGATCTGCTGTGAGCAGGTAGATTACTAAATAAATTAATAAAATCTGGAATAATGCTATGATAGGCTAATTTAGAATTTAGATAGGGAGAGAGGGCGCGCGCGTGCTAAGCGACAGTCCTCGAAACAGTTACTCCTGCGTGTTTAAATAAATAATAATGTGAAAAGTTAAAAATATTCCAAAAAGTTATACCCAGTGAATCGAAGAAGTATTGCCTAAACGTTTGTGAAAACAGTGAAATGAAAAAGACGATAACCACGGAGAAATAATCATTTACCTAAACAGTGACAAAGTGAACTCAGTGCCGTGAATCATTATCGCAACGGGCGAAGCTCGATTCATTACCTTATATGGTAACAAGATCTACCGCTCGAACCGCTTGCCGATGATTCACTGCCTCTACTAGGGAATCCGATACGTAAATTCGGCACGCTCCTACAAGAACATCGTGGCGGAGTGGATACGCTACCAAGATCAACAATCGTGACGATCGGAAAACGAGGGATCGAGTCTGACTAAGGCCAGCGAAGTTGTGAAAGATTGTTTTTTTCCCTTTTTGTGTTTTGTTTTACCTATAACATAGATCATTAAATAAATACTACTTTTTGCTCGTTTAGCATACATTAAAAACATACAATGGCTAATACATGTGCTGGCTGCAACCAAGACCTTCCAAAACGAGAATACCTTACCTGTATGCATTGCAAACTAAAATATGACTTGGATTGCGCCAATGTGTCTAGTCAGCGTTTCAACAACACAATGTCACCGGAAAGGAAGAAATTGTGGAAATGTCAGACTTGTCTATGCAAAATGCCGAAGAAGGACAACACCAATACACCAATACGTCCACGTGAGCCAGATAATATGCCTACAAAAAAGACAACCCCGGATATGAATGTCACAAAAAGAAGAAAGCCAAACCCAATAAATAACAACTCCAGTCTGGACGTATCTGACATATTAGGAGACACCCAAGGAGCGGAAAGCGAAATACTTAATCATACAAGTATAAGTGAATCCGTGAGGCAGACTTTGAGTGAAATAATATACCAACGCCTACAGGACAATAATGAAACAATAATAGAGAAGCTACAGAATACAATAGAAAAAGAGATTAAGAAAGCAATATGTAGAATAAAAGAAGATCTTAAGAACGAAACATCGGCCTTGTTCACACAGAATGACTTAAGGAAAAAGGAAATAGAACAAATCCAATGTAAGATAAGCAATATAACAGAAGAAAGAGAAAAATTAAAGGAAAAAATACAGGAGTTAGAGGACAAAATATTGAAACCGGGAAGTAACCAGAGGCAGGAGAGCAACAATAGGAAATCAGTGATCTATGGGGTGCCAGAGTTTGGAAATGAAACTGACTGGGACCTTGAAAGAAGGATAATAGACATATTTTATGACACTCTGCAAGTGGACTTAACTGGATACATAGAAGACACATATAGACTAGGTAGAAGTAACAGGTCAGCTAGACCGCTGGTGGTGGATTTAATCAGTAAACGGATGAAGAAATACATACTAGCTAACAAGCACTACCTCAAAGGGACAAGAATATATGTGCCAGAAGTTCTAGATGGAAATGCACTGAAACTAAATAGGATGATGAAAGAAGAAATGATAAACGCCCGAAAAAAGGGACTACATGCTGTTATTCGAGATAACCAACTCTATATAGAAGGAAAGATAGTAAGTTGTAGCCTAAATGGAAAACAGTCCGAATCAGTAAACATAGTAAATAGCATGCACAGTAATAATAGCAAAGGGGCTTGTCTATCACAATCAGCCATTATGGATAAAGGTGAAGAGCCCTTTCGTAACAGAACCACATTTTAAAATAATGTATCAAAATATGCAAAGTATATTTAATAAGCTAGAAATATTAGAAGCTTTAATAGACAACAACCCCGACTATCAAGCCCTCTGCATATCAGAAACCTGGCTCTCTGAAGAAAAACTCTGTATGGTGCAACTAACGACCTATGTAATGGCAGCATCGTATTGCAGGAAGAACCGTACTGGAGGAGGTGTCTGTATCTTGATAAAAATGGTATTGAATTCATAGAAGAAAAGGAAATAGCAGAAATGTCGATTGAGTATGTCTTAGAAGCGTGTGCGGTCAAACTAGTTAAGGATAGAATAGTTTTAGTTGTAATTTACTGGAATAGAAGGGAGGAAGACGTTTTTTATGAGCAAATGAAAAAAAATTTGATCTACTTAAGCAATAATTACTCAAAACATAGTATTATATTAGGAGGAGACTTTAATGTCGATATTCGAGCAAAAAATGCTAAAGCTAGTCAGTTTTTGGATATGATGTCGGAATATAGGTTAACCCAGCATGTCAAAAACCCCACTCATGTTACAAAAACTACATCCACTTGCCTAGATCTGATATTTACCAATTTTGTAACCTATAATGTACATGCTACTGTAGAGGATTTTGGTCTGTCGGACCACGCTGGAACAATCCTGCACATGAACATACCTAGACCAAAAAACATAATTAGCTGGAACACTGCTAAACGTAATTTTAACACTAAAAATATAGATAAATTCAAAGCTGAGCTAAAATTGATAAATTGGTCTAATGTTCTAACTACAGCTAATAACATTAATCAAAACTATAGTAAATTTAATGAAATATTAAACGTAATCTTAGAGAAATGTATCCCAAAGAATAAAATTAAACTCAAGCCTAATTAAAAATAAGTAATCCTAAGGAAGTGGCCAAAATCTTCAATAATTATTTTGTATCAATAGGAAAAAGCAATCAAAACATTGACAGGGCTCCCGCTCATCCAGTCCTTCATCGCACTGAAAATTCAATTTACCTTCGTCCTGTTAATTACAAAGAAATTCACAGAATCATCAGAAACCTAAAGAATAAAAAAAGCCACGGAATCGATGATCTGCCACCAACTTTAGTTAATAAATGTGCAGACGAGTTAGCACTTCCATTTTGCCTGCTAGTAAACCAATCCTTTGAGGAAGGTGTTTTCCCCGATTTACTAAAGAAAACAATAGTTAAACCCATTTATAAGAAAAATAAAAAGGTCGACCCCTCAAACTATCGCCCAATATCTCTAACACCTACCGCCTCAAAAATTTTTGAAAAGCCCATGTGCGAACGAATATATGCATTCTGTGAAAAATACAACATATTTAGTGAAAGCCAGAACGGATTTCGAAAAAATCTATCAACAGTGCTTGCAGTATACAAATACATACAGGAAGCGTATAATATGATAAATAATAAGAACTATGCTGTAGGAATACTATTAGACATGAAAAAAGCTTATGATACGGTACAACATGATATATTGTTAAATAAATTAAATGATATGGGGATTCGCGGAATATGTAATAGATGGTTTAGATCATACCTTTCAAATAGAGAGCAAGCCGTAGAAATAGAGTACTATGATAACTTAAGGAACAACGAAATAATAAATTATAGATCAGATTTCATAGTAACAAATAGCTCTATACCCCAAGGTAGTGTTTTGGGGTGCCTTTTATTTATAATATACATAAATGACTTAGCCAAAACAATAAACCAATCATGTGTTATGTTTGCTGACGATGTCTCCATTCTTATATCAAGCCAAAGCGAAGTATACCTCAATGAAAGAATAAAAAATATCCTAAATAAAACCCAGGATTGGATGGATGAGCACAATCTGCAAATAAATGTGCAAAAAACTAAGTTAATTACATTTTACCCATATCAAAAAGCCCCCCTAGATTTAAAATTAGAATTTAACAACCAAAAATTAGAACACGTTAAAGAAACCTCATTGCTTGGTTTGATAATAGATGCAAATTTAAATTGGAAGCCTCATGTACAGAAAGTGAAGAGTAAATTGGCCAGCTTTTCGTATGCACTCCGCGAAATAAAGAGAACCACCGACGAGAAAACTGCAATCGTAACCTACTATGCCTACGCCCATGCGTGGCTTAGCTACGGTATAATTTTGTGGGGACACTCTACAGAAGCACCTAACCTATTTATAAAACAAAAAAAACTTATAAGAATAATTTTTAACTTAGAACAAACGAACAGCTGCAAACCATTTTTTGTAAAAAATAATATACTAACTTTACCATGCCTCTACATATTTGAAATATGTAAATTTGCACGTAAAAATCAACATATGTACACGAAACGTGAAGACTTAAAAGTGAAATATGAGTTACGCCACAGGAATAAATTGCTACTACCGCCTTCAAAATTATCGCTGTACTCTTCTAGCCCGTTTGTCATGAGCATAAAAATTTATAACAAACTGCCAGCAACCCTCAAACAGGAAGCAAATGAAAAGCGTTTTCTAAATAAATTAAAAAATCATTTATCAGCCAAATGCTACTACACAATCGAGGAATATCTTTCAGAAAAATAGATATAGTTAACATTTGTAAGGCAAGTGAATATTCATGTAGGCTTATGGATAATTTTTATTAAGTAGATATTTAGTTGAATAGAAGAAAGCTAGTTAATTACGAGTGTTAAGTTAAAAGCGTCCTCCTCTATCCTATTTGCTGTGCCCGAAAGGGTCTGTAATGAACACATCAAATTTGTAACATCTTCACTACATTATGGAATGCAAATAAATGATTGAGTATTGAGTATTGAGTATTGAGTATTTTACTTCTTATCGTATCATTTTATGGGTCAAGCGCTCGAACATAACTTATGACACAACCAAACCAATACGTACCTAAACTTAGGCCCGTATTCTGAAACGACGCTCAAGTGCGCTTTGAACTGTGATTACCTGATCTACTCCTGAGTTAAAAATCTGTCTGTTCTTGGGTACGTTGCTTATTCTAAAACGAATATCAAACGGGTCTCAATTGAATCGAGTTTCAAAAAAGATTTGAGTAGAGTTTGCTTTTTGTCTATGAATCAGGCTTGTTTTCGTTTACAATAATTAATTTTTACCGCTATTACGTTACATTTTAAGCAAATACTATGTGTTTATTGTAAAAATTAAACCGATACACAATGGATTTGCACCAAAAAAAGGTTTAATTAGCCTTTCAATACTTAACTTGTTCATCTAATTCTAATGTAATTATTACACTGAAACTATTTCAACTTAAGTTTTATCTCGTTATTTGTTAATTTATGCTATTAACTGTAACGGAACGTAATTGTAACCTGACAAGAGTGACAAGGGAGGCACTCGATATAATCTGTGCTTGGTGTGTATGTGTGTGTGGTTTACCTACCCCTACATATAGATTTGCATACCACCCACTTTGTTTTTTTATAGGTACTGAATTTCTTTCTAATTATGGTTAATTAC
This sequence comes from Udea olivalis, assembly GCA_947369235.1. Lineage (NCBI taxonomy): Eukaryota > Metazoa > Arthropoda > Insecta > Lepidoptera > Crambidae > Udea > Udea olivalis. The sequence continues at coordinate 8,333,804 of OX376342.1, forward strand.
AAATTGTAGTTAATCCAGGAATGAGAAAATGAAATTATCTTTATTTATTAAGGTCGACAAAAATATGTTAGTATCCTTTCTTGAAGGAATCCATCGTTTTTTACAAGCCAATCTCGACTCAAGCGTGGTACGAATCACTTGCGTGATCACAATAAATCAAATCTCTACTTGAGCGCCGATTCGCATCTGAGTGACGTTTCGGAATAAGTCTAAACTGTGATCAATGAATCTGTACTCAGGGGCGGTTCTAGAATGAGATCCCTGCTTAAATAGAGTTTCAAGTAAAGATTCACGCTTGAGCGTCCTTTCAGAATACGGCCTTAAATCCCTGGTAGAGTTTACACCTCCAGCATAAGAAGAGCTCTCATTACCTAGAAATATCTTACTACGTTGGACGGTACCAAGTTACTGTACGTCAGATGTTAGTAAAGTAAAAAAATGTAAAAAATATCTTTATTCATATAGACTTATAGAAAGTACTTATGACAAGTCATATAGTTACAAAAAAAAAAGCAAAAATATACTAAAATAATCTTACATAAAATAATACTATGATAGTAAATATCATAATTAAACATAATGTGACTCTACCACTGGTTCGTAGGTTGTTTCCGATCGAGAAGACTCCGGCAAGAAACTCGATGGTTACTGCAGTCTTAGACTGGGAGTTACGAGCCCTTTTTTTTTTTCTAGTATTGAGTTTATGAACATCACTGTTTTTCTTGAAGAGATGCAAGTTTTTACGGACATATACTACATTATCATAAATAAATTGAGAGTACACCGTTAAAATATCTATCTCTTTGAATACTTCACGAAGCGAGTAGCGTGGTCTAAGGTTGTAAATGGAGCGGATGGCTCTTTTTTGAAGAACAAAGATGGTGTTGAGATCCGCTGCCGAGCCCCACAACTGTAGACCATACGACATAACACTGTGAAAATATCTGAAGTACACTAATCTTGCTGTTGCGATATCAGTCAGGAGCCTTATTTTTCTAACAGCATAAGCTGCCGAACTAAGTCTTCCTGCCAGAGCAGAAATATGCGGACACTACTGTAACTTGGAATCAAGAGTAATTCCTAAAAATACTGTGGAATTCGCAATCTCTAATGGCTCGTTATTCATGTTTATAATGGTATCGACCTGTCTTACATTGGGCATAGAAAATTTGATACATTTAGTCTTCTTAGCATTAAGCAGTAAATTGTTACTCGTGAACCAATGCAGTACCTCAGAGAGAGTATTATTTACGTCGTCAAGTGCTTTGTTACTTCTATCTACGTTAAAAATCAGAGAAGTGTCAGTCAGCAAATAATACAATCCCACATAGGTCTTTGACAAAATAAGGCAGGTCATTTATATAGATCAAAACAGCAGAGGACCCAATATTGATCCCTGGGGCACGCCCATACGTATGGTGGCACCGGAAGAGTTCGTACAATTGATACTCACTTTTTGTATTCTATCAGTGAGGTAAGATTCTATAAGGCTAAGTGATATATTTGAAACACCGTAATGTCTCAGCTTAATCAGTAGGATTTCATGATCTACGTTATCCCACCTAAGCTCACTGGCTGCAGCTAGTGGCTAAGCGGTCAGCCATTTATGCAATAGGCCTACATGGCTGACTGCTGAGTACATTATTCATGTATCAATCATAGAATAATAAAAAGAGGCGGAATATCACTAAAATCCTAGGACGATGGCAAAACACCGGAAAATAAGAATCTGGCATTCAATATTGCTATTATCCTGGTGATTTTCAGGATTATCGCGATCGGAAATTTGAGCGCTGATTAGCTATACAAGAACCGACTACCTGACATCTTCCGATTGGTCCAAATATCACAGCCACTTCAGTCGATTCACCCATTACACATGTAAACAATATTACCTAATTGATTAACCTTATCACGTTGTAGTTTTAGTTTATGCAAAAATAACGATTTAATGTTAAAAAAAACTGCAGAAAATATTGGCTAAAACAAGAAGGTACCTAATAATGACGCATATATAGAAGGAGAGTCGGGGCATCCGTTTTGATGCCACAAATATCAGGACGTCACGTCTGGATCTGAACTTACCGATGTTAATTTCTCGAGGTAAGAGCTTCTTTAAAATGTTTATTTGTGCAGTAATCAGTAAATGGTTGCAACAACATAACATAGAAGCACAAGTAGTATTCATACATGTTAAATACTGAAAATTGTGATTACATGTGTAAAGAATTGTTATTTTGACTATTTTTGACAGTTGATTTTGGCATCACAAATGGCGCGACTTTTTGTATAGAACTATTCTTCAACCTCTAGGTGTAATTATTCTGAGGAAGGAACTGTGAACGTAACTTAAGACTAATCAACGGCGAGGTAATTGCGAACCTGACTATTGACCAATCAGCGCATCCGTCAGTGCATGACATCTTTATCAGCCAATCAGCTCTCAGCACCAACAATCACGTTCTGAGATTCGCGATATGACGCACCGGATTTTCACGATGATCCTGAAAATATTAAATGCCAGTTTCCTACTATCCGGCATTTCGCGAGCGTCCTATAGTTTTCGCGAAATTTCAGGTTTTCCTATTATCCTTAGACATTTCTGGCGATAGAGATTGCTTACCTTATAGAGCTTAATAATATAATAAGCATTATTTTCAAGGATTGTAAGCGCTGAAAATAGGACCAAAAAAACTGAATAACCCCGATTTTTTTTAAAACCTTTGGTAAACATTGTCTATCGAGGAAGAATTTACATTTAAGTAGGTACATGATATCTATGACTTGTCAAGTCCCAAAGATTTCGGCACTCTGCAGATTGATATAAAAATAAATTATTTTAGCTTACCGCTTTAATGAGAGACTATTTTTGCAAGCAGCGTCAGTAAGTAATATCTAGAATGAAATGAAATTTACCTTCAGTGACCCGAGCGAGACGCAAATCTCCGCAGTTTATTGCTATGAAAATGCATCCAGCACTTTATTGACATTTAGCTGCTTTAATTTAACAGATAATAACTCATTCCGTACGTCTACCACGAGTTAACACTTCAAATTTACATTATCGTTCGCGTAAAAAAATGTATTGGGATGACACATGACATGACATGACAATGTCAAATCCCAATAAATTTTTGTGGCAACTCCTGGTAGACGTACAGATTTAGCCAGAAGTTTAACGATCTGGCGGTTTTGATTAATTAAGGCCATACTTAAATAAACATTTATAAAATAACAGAGACTTTTACGTCAGAAATATCATTAACTGTTCTGTCAAAAGTAATTGCACGTCGCGGCGTCGGTGAAGCAGCACATCTCATAATAATAATCATAATCATTTATTTGCCATTGAATATGTCAGATCATGAATAATTTCGTCATAAAGTTCATACACATTCATCCATATAAATTGCATGCAAATATAATCCTAATTCAAAATAAATTTCCATAATGCATAAAAAAATACAAATTAAAAAACAATACAATACAAATTAATGACATTATTACAGATCAAATGTCAATCTTAGAGTTAAGGCATAGTAACTTTTAGCCAGTCAAATAATTTATTTTTAAATATTATATTCAATGGAGGCTTAGTCTGTGAATAAGGGAGTTTGTTATAAATTGAAATACAACTTGGGTAACTGTTTCTTTTATAATATTGGATATGTATTGTGGGTAGCAATAGTTTTCCTTGATGTCTTATTAATATAATTGAATTGTCATCTTTGTGCAAAAAGGTGAGATTTGACAAAAACACAACACTCTATTATGTACATCGACGATAGAGAGAGCAAGTTCAGGGGAGGAAACAGTCCCTTGCACGATGTTAGGGGTGGAGCGTTACATATGGCACGAGCGCAGCGCTTTTGCAAGATGAACGCTGCGTCCATATCTACAGAGTTACCCCAAAGTATTAGGCCGTATTTGAGGTTCGATGCTACATATCCATGGTATGCCATTAACCATCCGCGTCCGCGTTCCGTCCTATCGTCCGCGTTTCTCCGACTTGATTTACATAAACTATTATTTTTCACTGAATGTTTTCAACCAGAATAAAATATAGTCAGTAAGCAGCAGGACTCTCACCTCTGGCTTGCACTAACTGGCCGTATGGTGTGGGGCGTCAGTTAGGGCTGTTTGCTCGCAGGATGGAAGTGAAAGACGAATAAGTCGCGAGTTGGTGGAGTGGTCCATCCACCCCGTTCATTTCGCATCACGCAAACAGCGGTGTACACCTAACGACACCCGAAGTCGCTCACGACCATGGTGCTGCTGTTGCTGATCTCATGCGTCAGCACATTTAGTGACTGGCTAGGTCGTCACCGTCTGCCAGGAGATATAAAATTGTGAGGCATTTTACATGGCAGACGTCCGTTGTCACCGGCGACAGCCCATTGTCCAGCTCATTCAGAATTTCACCCCTTAACCCGTATTTTACAACTTTCTCACATGTGCAATCGTTTTTGCATCAGCCAGTGTTATCTTTGGGTAGATCCTTAACTCGTATTTATCAAGAGATAAAACCCGGTAGATTTACTCATTTCATACTAGAAGAAGTGGTACCTAAAGGCCTCTACGTTTTGGCTTCGGCCCCACGCAAGTCTCAAAGACCTGCCTATGGGCCCGTGAATTTGATCCTACGTAAAAAACATATGAAAACCATGCGATTTTGTAACATGAGGTTAGCTCATCAACACTAAGGGAAGTCTTTGTTTATCTGAGTTTTTTTGAGCTAGTCTGTCACTTCGTGTTATCAACTTGTTTACTATTTAACAACGCACTTACTGTGTTTTAGGTGAATACAATTTGCATTATAATTGAAGTTAAATACTTTTGGGTCTATCTTTAGGACATAAATGCTGTGTTTCCAACCAATATCACACCTCCGTGTGCCCGTGGTTGGAAACACAGCATACTCATACTCGGTCCGACATCCAGAGGTAGGTGTGTACAGAAGTCAAATCCCAGTGTTTAAGGATCTTAATACTTGACTCGTTTTTGTGTTAATAGAACTGCATTGAATTTCAGTGACGGAGGGCTTCGCCCAGCAGTCGGACAATTTAAAGTGAGACAAATTACTTTTAACTGCTGATTGTAGACTGTCGTTCTAGGCACTGCAGCACAGGAATTTAGGAGAAGGCATCGAGATAGATTTACCAAATAACGACGGTTTGCACAGAGCGGACCAACCGATTTAAGTTTAATATTGAACTACCGTCGCTATGCATTGTATTATTTTTGTGAACTGTATTCGAAACTCGCTTTATATATTTCTTTAAGTTTCTCATATGATTGAATTGTAATTCTTTTTGAAAAATAAATGTCTTAAACCCGAAATAACTCTTTCTTCAGCGTATTTTTCGATATCGAAGCGTACATTTATGCTAAACTCGTTAAGAATAAAACACATATAGGGCGACTCATTATCGCCTACATAGATACTAACATAGATACGCAAGTTTAGTCAATAGGCACTCGTTTCTAAAGGCCCTAACACTCGAAGGGATCGACAAACAATGAACGAAAGTATTTATGAATAAGTAGAATGGTAAATAAGTTTGAATAGGGAAAAACCCTTAGCCTGAAATATTCATCATAAAGATGCATGTACTTAAGACGTTAACTATGCATCACATGTGGTACATGGTATTGTTGTTTCTGTTGTGGCTACTACGAGTATGTGGACGACAGGAGTACGTTCTAAGTTACTATAATCCTCAAACATAACTTAAAACTAAGCAACCTTTACAAGTAGGTGTAGCAGCCGCTCTCAGTTATACTGAGATTGTTCGATTTGTTGACAATTTGTTCAAATTTGCATAATTTAATTGTATTCTATTTATTTCTTGACATATCTAACTTTTTTAAATTGACTACTTTGTAATAAATTTTGTACATTCAGAATAATTACTATTGTATGCCTGTGAGGCGGAACACAGTGTGACTCTTAAATATGTATGATCTGAACATTATTGTTATACCTGTGATTCACAATAAAGTTGATTTGTATTTTGTATTTGTAACCATAATTTTAAGGCCTCCTTAAAACTTTAAGTTGTGTAAATTTTTATAATCAGTTATAATTTAAAATATTCGTTGAGTTAACTACCTAAATTTTTACCTACATGCTTTATATTCGTAATTAGAAAGTTAAAAGCAGAATAAACTTTAGTAATGAATTTTTGAAATCCTAATAAATAATAACTTTTAGTAAATTACGGTTACCTTTAAAAAATTTTAATTTGCACTGAAGGGTCGATGTTCTCAAAATACCAGCCCTTCGGCGTCCCATTTTAGATGAAGTATTTGCTTTTACTTTTTTCAATAACGATTTTATTTACTTTAACCCTAATGGGGATAAGAAAAATTGACGATACTAAAATGAAAGTGGTAAGCACTTTAGAGCCTCAATCTAAAGTGCAGTTATAAGTAAAGAAGTGCTTAAAATAATTATTTACAAAGTTTGTAAAGTTATAAAATAAACTTACCTTAGTCATTTTCGAAAGCACACGCAACTACATCGACTACTAAAACACGTCGAAAAATTGAATAGTTCAAGAACTAACTCGTAACATTAAGAACTAATAGTAAGTATTGCTCATTTCGCGCGAGTTCGTCCGCTCGTACGGCGCGGGGTGCTACCGGGGCGGTGCGATACGCTCTGCCGCCCGCCTTACTACGAGGCTTCAGCGCCCCTTGGTACAGTCAGCCGCAGCTGTATTGTTACTTCACTCCTAATACCAATGCAGTAAAGATCATTTACAACGTAACAAAGCCTTGTTACGTTGTGGCTATGCGGTCACTGAAACTTAGGTCTAGCAACTAGTTTTCGAGATTGAAGTTACACCTATTGGTAAATTTCGCCCTAAAATATGAGACATCAATGGCAAGCACTCATGTGGACCAGCAAGCACTTACCACATCATAGACAAAATGGACACGTGCAACACCAGAGGGACTTTTCTTGTGTTACTGACCCTGAAAGCTAAGCCTTTCCCTATGTTACTTTTACGTAGGTATAGAAGCAAGCAATAGTGAACAGCAGCTTCCCTGTTAGGTTTGGCTATCTTGCTATCTTTGAGAAGTGCAATTTACTTGTGGTCAAGGTGGGAGCAGCACCTACTCAGGGGCCGGCACCTTCAAGGTGAGGATGGCAAGCCCAGTGATTAGTTTGAATGACTGGGCTTGTCAACCTCATATCTGGACCTCAAGACCGCTTTCCATCAGGTGGAGTGAGGTCATCTTGACGGGCAATATTAAAAAAAAAAGTATTTACGAGTAGTACGCTGTGCCTTTCCTCTCCTTAGCCGCAATAAGTGAACTAAAAAGCCTTCGATGATAATGCAGGTCATATAAATAGTTGAATATAGTTATTCAACTATTTATATGAGCTGCAACTAACTCTAATGCGCACTAACGCATTAAAGTTAGCATCACCGTGCATGTTATTAATAATGGTGTTTCCAATACAGTAGTTAATAGTGTAACTACTGAGTTTCTTGCCGGTTCATCTCAGTGGAATCAGCGTTCCGACGCCGGTGGTAGTGTCACTTTACATGTATGGATTATATACAGCACAGTTTTGTTGACTTCTGTTACATTTACAGTAGTTTTGACGACCGACTTGGTGTAATGGTTAAGAAGTTGGCTACTACACCAGAGGTCGCGGGTTCGATCCCCGCACAGTACAAACATTTTGTGTGCATGAACATGTCTGTTTGTACTGGTCTGGGTGTCTCCTATGTATAATAAGTATGTATTTACAAAAGAAAATGTATTTAAGTATGTTTATCCGTTGTCTAGTATCCCATAACACAAGCTTTAATTAGCTTACTTTGGGGCTAGATGGCGCTGTGTGGAATAATATCCAGGGATATTATGTCCAGGGATATTATTTAGTAGATTTTTGCGTTTTTATGTTACAAATAACATACCTACTTTAGGACATAATTTGATCAGTCTGTTATCTTCTTCCGCAATGTCACCACATGCTAACGTCGTCTGGAAGAAATCGCTCGAAGCGATAAGGTCACTATTTGCTATCCTATGCTGCCATAAATGAAATTGTATTTCTCTCATATGCAATAAAATGAATATGTTTTAATAGGAAACTTTTTTGTAGATTTTTGACCAACAAACATTAACTTTGTTATTTTAAGCACTTTTAAATGCACTCTCCAAAAAAATACAATAATACCCAATATAACCAACGGTTGAAATGTCCTGAAATCTGTTATTTGTTGACAATATAAAACGGAAAGCCACTTAATTAGTAGATAAAAAAAACACCTTTTTACCATCGATCTTTACCTTCAAATGACTCGAAAACGTGACACTTTAGGGTACCTTATTACCAGACATTTTTTGTTTGTTTAAAGTCTCTTCTACGCTTATATAGGTATCTACCACTTTTATCGTGTGCCAGCCTCCATACAAAAATGGGTTTGAACCCCTTTCTGAAAACAAGTATCTTAGTTTATGTGACAGAAACTTATGGTAGATATACTGGTCACATTTTCAGGATAACCTCAACTTTTTTTGATAAACTAATTATTCATATCAAAAGTAACTATATGTACTATTATTATTTTATTATGTACTTTATGTACTTATTGTAGAATATTAATTTACTTGTTTGTAAGTAAAACATGTACTTAGGGGTTTTTAGGTTGTTACGATTTTTGAATATGTAACTCTCATTTACATTTCCATTTGTACACGTTTGTCTATCCATAACAATTTTAAATGAGTTTTCCTGTCGCTATGGTCTGCTGGAAGAAATCTCTTTCTAGAGATAAGCTAACCTGTACTTTTGTACTCCTTATTGTTTTCTCTGTAATTTGTCTCTTTGTGTACGAAATAATAAATAAATAAATAAATAAATAACTTCTTCATATTCCTTCCACAACCCTGACGTTTTCGTACACCCTGTATAAAATCCAAAATACTGATATTATTTTGAAACAAATTGTTTGAGGTTTTATTTTAAGTGAATGTCTTAAGCTGTATGTGGCCTTAGGCACTATGGTAAAAAAGTAAAAAAGTTTACTGTCAAGCTGTTTGTAATGTCTTTGATTTTCTCTTGTGAAAAAGAATATGGCGGTTAAATGAGTACACGGATTTTAACCTGAAGACATGAAGTTTTTATTGATATTATTGACCATTAGTATCGCAAAAATACCGAAAGTAAAAAAAAACGAGTAAAAGATTCGTAATCACATATACTTACAAACGAAATACAAACGAACAGTATAAAATGAAATAAAAGGGAATGTGTGCAAAAGCTCTCACCCCGCACTCGTGCGGAACGCCTGCCCGCCGCATGCTTATAAGCACTTAATTAACCTGGTTTGTGCGATACGTGGGAATAAGCGACAACATGTAAATATGTTACCACTTGTTATAATACCTACACTAGCGAGCCAAGTAAGGAGTCACCTGCCCTAAAATCTCCGAGGCGGCTTGTCTTCACCCGGGGTAATCTGTCAACTGATTTTTTTTGTTTGATTTTTTTTAATATTCTTTAGTTCTTACTAATAAGTTTTAATGTCATCTCTTACACTAAGAGCTAGCGCAGCTTTGTTCTCTGTTTGGGTTCAGTCATGAGATCATGTGTAAAGACGTCGCCTTAAGTAGGTTGGTGCCGGCGTATTTTTCTTGTTTTTCAGACACAAGCCCTTATTTCATAATTTTGGTTTTCAGTTTTTCTTGTACACAAATGATTTTTTGAAATTCTCTGTTATAATATTGCCGGGCGCGTTAAACAGCGCGTGACTCTTTCTTCGAAAATTAGAATTGCGCCGAGCTTGCATGCGCCGGGACCTACACCGGATGTCTCCACAAACGCAGGGCGGAATTATGGTTTTGCCTTTGTCCCAAATCAGAACTCTTTTTGAATTTGGTTGAATTCCCAATACCTTAACTGTCGGATCAGCGCCGCGAGTTAGTGGCCAGAGTTGGCGGCGACCTCGCGCTCACGGCCCTCATAGCGGCTATGTTGGGGAGCCACGAAGCTTGGTAGGCAATGGTCTCCTTCTGCGATGACGAAGACGGCGGAGAGGGCCCAAGAGGAAGGTCCTCGGGCGGCTCCTCCCCCACGCAGACGGCGGCCTCCTCCTGCTCCCTAAAAGTAACAGCGGGGTGATTGCCGGGGGGCTTTTACCCCATTGCACAGTGTTCCCGTCTGGGGGTGTCCCAGACTCCCAGTATACCCACCACCACTGGGACACCACTGTAGCGTGAGGAGGCCCGGCACGTAGGCTGGGGCGACTGCTGCAGGGGAGACGTGGTAATCCTTTTGGCTTCATGTCACCCCATACCATAGCGGTGAGGTATACCCCGGGTGGTTTTAGTGCGGTAATATCCCGTTGGCTCCATGGCGGGGAGTCCCACACTGCCCCGCTAGATTTTTACGGGTGACAAAAAAAAACACCTTACTGTCATAAAAAATACCATTTTAATTTTTAATCAACAAAACTATTTTCTCAGTATGAAACAGTACAAGCTTACGAATAAAGAATGACATTTTACCCATCACCCTATGAGTACTACTTTACAGCAACCGCAGCGTTGGTAATTAAGTAAAATAGTAAAATCGCGAGTAGAATCCATAAAGAGGTCTTATTTCTTTTGAGTGCAAATACAGGCCGATGATACACCGGTGTTTTCTTGAAACAATAAAAATAATTTATATCACAATAGCTGGATCAATCCCCGGAGGCCTGTGTGCGTGGATTTAGCCGTTTTAGCTTTATTTTACGTAAAATGAATATTGTGCCCCCTATTCAGAGATTAATTAAGAGCCTGTATTTGAATAAGCACTGCAGACAATATTTAAAATAACTAGGTACTCTTGTTCTGTGTAGTTCACAATGGCATCATCGCATTTGTACACTCTACTAACCTTGTGTTTTTTTATGTCTATGTACTTGTGTAGAACATAAAAAATTGATTTTCTAAAATTTAGCAAGGCCACTTTAGTCTTGTCTGAGCCACCTACTGATTTCATTAATGTAATTGACCACTAATTCTTGCTCGTCACTCCTCGTCAGTGTATTGTTATTTCCAAAATGATATATTTCGAAAGTATCGATCCCTGGGTTCGCGCAGGTGCGATTCTAACATGATGTTCCACAAATTATAAATATAATATATATAAGGTATTGAAAAAATTAGGCGCATTATGGAATGGCACGATGTCCACATCGATGAAGCATGATTGCCTATATAGTCTAGCATATCATTACGTAGACTAAACTGACAATTAAACTGACTGACTGAAAAAATACATATATTAAAAAAAAAACGACTGCTCAAAATGACCACTCAAGAGAAAAAAACAAGATCGCAACGTTTAAAATCATTGCAGCGGGGACCAACATTAATCAAACATAAACAAAACCTTTTTGTAAAAGTATAAGTAACTACTAAGTTATTCTCTGCTTTGTCCCCGCCTGCAATGATTTTAAACGTTGCGAACGAGCTTGTTTTTTCCTTTTGAGTAGTCATTTTGAACAGTCTTGTTTTTTTTTTTTTTAATAATTAGTTCTTTTTTATTTCAGACTTTTTAAATCAAAATAAATATATAAATATCTGGGACAATTTACACCAAGATCATCTGACCCCAAACTGAGCAGAGCTCGTACTATGGGCGTCAGAGACTGATAAACATTACTTAAATATTTCTAACTACATACTTAAATAAATATTAACACCCAGACACACAACAAACACAATTGTTCGTCACATAAATGTTTGTCAACCCACGACCTCCGGCGCTAAAGGCAGGATCGTTGCCATTACGCCAGCAGGCCAGTCAGTTAAGTTAAATAAGTTTTTAAGGAATTGCTATTTCAAGCCCAATTTCAATTAAGATACTCCACTCAAGGGGTTGGGTGGAAAAACAAAAATCCACCATTTTTTTATACTACGTCGGTCACAACTGACAATCAAGCACGCGGACCGCCTGATGGTCAGCGGTTACCACAGCTTATGGACGCGTGCAAGACCAGGGGTATCATTTATTTATTCATTTATCATATATGGGGTATCACTAGCGCGTTATCGACCCTGCGAAAACCTTATCAAACCCCTTTTGAAGAACTCCATACTCAATAAGTCATTGGGAAAACCTCAGCATTCTACAATTTAAGAGTCCTCGGAAGGAAACATCTCTGAAACCGAACTATACGAGACCATTGCGGATTCAGAGTGAGTGGATGAACTAAATGAACTCCTTGCCAGTGGCGAGCGGTGCGGTGATGAAAAATAGCCGTGGGCATCATATCGAACAGTTCCTTAGAACAAAACCCGTTGTACAAGCGGTAGAACACGCAAAGGGAAGCGAAGTCCCTTCCCAGACTTAATAATAATCCTTACTTACTTAACCCTGGCGATGGCTTCTTTACTGGATCTCGAGGCAGCATTCAGTTTACGCTTTGCAACTGGTATAGTTAGGTCACTTTTAGCACCGGCTATGGTCCAGATTGCCATAGCCTTGAATGCAGATCGTTTGAGGCGCAAGCCCTCTCTGCAGTGCTTGTTAAACTACGGCTGGCTTCTACCCCCGACAGCCACTAGCGGATGAGGAATATAGCATTTTATACCCGCCAGGAGAGTTATTTTTAATTTTATTTTTTATTTAGTTATTGGGGTCAAACAAACAATATCACAATAAGGTTACAAAAAATATTCAAAGTAACTTAAAATAGTAATTGTGATACCAACACCGTTAACCACAGGTTGTTAAATTAATCTTGAGGGGTGAATGTTAAATTATTGTATCCAGTACCTATCTAAAAAATCAACTCAATATATCAACCAATCCTTATCGTCAGCAGTAGGAGTCCAACAGGGTGATCCTTTAGGTCTCTCTTTTTAGTCTCGGCATCCATCCCATTATCACTACTCTAAATTCTAAATTAAATGTCTGGTATTTAGACGACTGAACTTTAGGTGGCAAAGCAGACTCTGTCTCTCAAGATCTCCTTATCATTATAGATAACTTCAAAAAAATTGGTTTAGATTTAAATGTTTCTAAATGCGAATTATTCATTACTGAAAATGTGTCCCTTTCCCGTAAATCATACATTATTAACCTATTTAATAGCTACGCTCCGAACATCAAAATTTTAAACAGCGAGTCTCTTTGCCTACTGGGTGCCCCTCTTCTAGATAACAGTGTTAAACCTCTTCTTGACAAAAAAATTAAAATGTTTTTGGAATCGGCATCTAGATTGGAATCCCTTAACTCCCATGTTGCTTTCACCATTCTAAAATATTGCCTTTTCGTCCCAAAATTTACCTATGTGTTAAGAGCTTGTCCAATCTGGAAACATTCAGAAATAATAAACCAAATCGATGCCACCCTGAAAACGACTTTAGAAAAAATTCTAAATTTACCGCTTAATCATTCTTCATGGTCTCAAGAGACTTTACCTATTAAATTTGGTGGCATTGGAATAAGAAAAACCACAAGTGTTTCCCTCCCTGCTTTCCTGTCATCTATCCATAGCACTCTAGATTTAACAAACAAAATTTTAAGTAATAATAACGGCATTCATCTTGAATTTTTGGAAGCATTGGAGGCCTGGAAACTTGTCTGTACTGGTGCTGATACCCCAAAGGAAGTGAACCATCAAAAACTTTGGGATTCTCCGCTAGCACAGACCTGTTTAAAAAACTTAATACAAAATTCAATCAGTGAACGAGACCGCGCTAGGCTTCTTGCTGTCTCTACAAAAGATTCTGGCCACTGGCTACATGCATTACCATCCATAAACTTGGGCACTTTCCTCGACAGTGAAAGTTTTCGCATTTGTGTTGGGCTTCGGCTGGGAGCACCGATTTGTGAGCCCCACTTGTGTCCGTGCGGCAAGGATGTGGACAAACTCGGACTCCACGGGCTTGCTTGCCAAACGAGTGCGGGGCGGCTGTCTCGCCACGCAGCCCTAAACGATATCATCAGGAGAGCTCTTGCCAGCATCAACATTCCCGCCTCTTTAGAGCCTCGAGGCGTGGTGCGTGATGATGGCAAGAGACCTGATGGTATGTCGCTGATCCCTTGGGAGAGGGGGCGGGCCTTAGTGTGGGACGCTACATGCGTGGACACTTTGGCTACCTCCCATGTTACCGGGTCAGCGTCAAGGGCCGGGGCAGCTGCTGATGCAGCTGAAAACGCCAAGCAGCGCAAATATGAGTCAATTTTATCTGACTACATATTTGTGCCGTTTGGCGTTGAGACATTTGGTCCGTGGGGTTCGCATGCTAAAAAGTTCTTCGGGATACTAGCCACAAAACTTGCGGCCACCAGCAAGGACAGAAGAGCTGGCTCCTTCCTCGCTCAAAGGCTCAGTATAGCCATTCAGCGAGGAAACGCAGCCAGCGTTCTGGGTTCCTTGCCTCACGGCCCATACCTTTTTTAAATTGTAAATATCATTAATATTACTATTTTGTTTATTTTATTATTATTTTTTGTTTACTTAGTGAAGTTATTTTAAGTTTTTGTGTGTAGAAATAAATAAATGTAATTCCAGCAATAAAAACTAAAATCTGTAAAAAAAACTCAATATTAGTGCCTTATAATGAAAACAATAAGTGTTGCATTCACTACACATCAACCATGAGCCTGTTAGTACAATTCATGTTTATTTATTTATTCAATAACTTGCACACTTACAGATCAAAATCCAAGTCGTCTACAAGCTAGAAATACAATAATAATAAATGTCGAAATTACACAATATAAATTACGAGCAATTACAATTTTACAATCAATCAAACAAAATTAATACGAAGGTTAGGTTAGGTTTAGGTACGAGTATATTTACAAGTATTCTACGCATCAATTTCGCATACTTAACTTATTACAGTATTTTTGAAGGTTCTAGCTTTATAAGCAAACATATCTATCGTATTAAAATACTTATTATGAATATCAATAAGACGACACATGGGCGAACGCTTGCCTGCATTAGTGCGGAATGTTGGGGTAGAAAACAGATTAATATTACGACAAGTGCGCTTATGTGGTCTCAGTGGCACTCTGTACCGAATTTTATTTATTAAATTACTACAGTCATACTTGTCAGATACAGTACAGCAGATCGTATAATAATAACATACAATAACATTACTTGCCATTGCAATTTTCTAGATTTGAGATAAGGTAACTTAAATTTACTTAACAAGTTAGGGTATGATAAACGGTTACCACGGTAGCATTTGAAATGCATACGACGCAGGAATTTTTTTGGACTCTTTCAAGGTTATCAGAATAAATGTTATAAAACGGATCCCAAACGCATGCAGCATAATCTAATTGGGATCGTATCAAGGTTTTGAATAAGTGAAGATAGGTTGTAGATCGTTTGAAATCGTTACTAGCACGCATTACGACATCATACATTTTATATGCTTTGTTACAAATATTCTCAACATGGGTGTCTAATATTAGTTTAAAATCCAATGTGATTCCCAAGTCTCTGATTTTTTGAACTTGGTAAATATGAATACCATTTAGAGAACAATCGTATTTAGTACTCAGTTTTTTTTAGTGAAACTTATACATTTGCATTTGTTGAGGTTCAGTTCTAGTTTATTATTGTTACAATACATTGTGAAATTATCTATGTCTTCTTGTAGCAGTTGGTGATCAGAGAAGCTCCTGATCGTACGATAAATTTTAAGGTCATCAGCGTACATCAAAAAATTACAGTGCTTAAAACAGTTGTTTATATCATTAATGAATAAGATAAATAGAAGGGGACCCAATATTGAGCCCTGCGGAACACCTGAAGTTATGGTAACTATATTAGATTCATGTCCATTAATAACAATCCTTTGCGTACGATTTGTTGTGTAAGATTTAAGCATCTCCATAAGTTTCCGCGAATACCGTTAAAAGCAATCGTCTCTAGCAGTATTTTGTGGTCTACTCTGTCGAATGCTTTTTTAAAGTCAGTATAAACACTATCTGTCTATTCATTCACGTCCATCTTTTCAAATAGTTTAGTGGTATAAACTAGGAGGTTAGTAACAGTGGATGGCTTACGAACAAACCCGTGTTGCTCTGGAAGAATAATATTATGAAGTAGTGGGTATATGTTGCTATGTATTAGCCTCTTAAAGAGCTTCGACAGAGCTGGGAGGATGGAAATAGGTCGGTAGTTAGTTACATTTTTCTTGGTCCCCTCTTTGTGCACGGGCACGATTCTAGCTGATTTCCAAACAGGCGGGTACACACCCTCACTTAAACACTTGATAAACAAATAATGCAGTGGTTTACAGATAGTCTCAGCAGTGTTTTTGAGGAATAGAGATGGAATTTTATCCGTTCCGGCTCCTTTGGTAGTATCTAAGGTTTTAAGCTCTTTTAAAATTCATCAGCCGGAAAATTTAAGTCAGAAATAAAATTTTCAGAATGAGTTTTTAAATGTAGGTTGTTGATGTCATCAACACTAAAAGAATCACAAACACTAGTAGGCTGAAATACTGATTGAAGGAAAGCTGAGAACAGATTACAAATTTCACCTGGCGTGTTGGCTTTTAAATCTGAATAATACACACTATTGGGACTATAGACTGAGATTTGCGGTTGGTAATATATTTCCAAAAGTACTTAATATTTTCTATAATTTCATCTTCTACTCTGTTGATATATTTATTGTAACATATTTTTGATTCCTTTCTAAATCTATCTCTAAACATTGAAAATACTTCATAATCCGATTGGTTTCTGTACTTTTTCCACTTTATCCATGATTTGTTTTTATTTTTGAAAATATGAATGAGGGAACTAGTGAACCAAGCAGGGAAACAAGAATTCCTGATCGTTTTAGTGGGGATGCGATTACGTATGACATCATTCATCGATTCGTAGAATATTTCAACACAGGTCTCAGCTGACTTATATTGAAACAACTCATACCAGTTTATGTTATTAATATCCTGATTAATTAACTCGTAGTCTGCCTGGCTAAAACAGTATTTAGTTTGTGTTTTAAGCGGTATGTGTTTTTCAGCTTTAGTAAGCGTTTTATGTAAAAAAATGGGGGGGTGATATACATCTAACTTTACTAAACAGGTTGGGGCTAAATAAGTTTTACTATCATATAAGTAGTACATAAATCTAGTATTCTGTCCAAATTATTTTTTAATATATTTACTTGAACGCAGTCGAATAGTTTTATGAAATTTAACAGGGACAAGTTGGGGGGCTAGCTTGGTCAATAAGTTGTGCTGGCTTTGCACACATGCCATTAATGTTCCATTCAAAATCCGGTAAATTAAAATCACCGGCGATAAGAAATTGATTCACGATAAACTGACGCATATAATTAAAGTAGGCAAGGTACACATAATTTTTTTGTCGCGTTGGGATATAAGTTGCGCCAATTAAATACCGTGTGCCACCTTCACGTAATTCCACTAGTAAATTATCGACTATGGGCGGGAGGTCAATTGGTGCGGCGGCGGCGGAGGAGGGGCGCGGGCAGTGCGCTGGCGTCCAGAGCGCGGTGTTGTGCGAGCGCAACACCGCCACCAGCACTCCGCCGCCGCCATACCGAATTCCCGACCGACGGCCGCGCAGTCTCGGTCTCCTCGGTAAACAATATAGCGGGAGTCAACCAATTCCTCGTCCGTTATGCCTGAATGCAACCACGTCTCCGTCAGGATAATTACATCGTAGTTATGATTTAGAATATTCATATACATGGACTTTAGCTTTGTCCTTAGTCCGCGGCAGTTTTGGTAGTAAACCGAAAGTGAAATATTTAAATTATCGCCTTTTATATTTTAAAATATTATGAAGTTTTATATAAAAAATATTTAAATGCAGTGGACAATATGAGTAATTATTTGACTTCAGAAATTTATAGTGTTATCATAGTACTTAATTTGACAAAGTTATAGAAAAAACTAGTAATTCGAACCCATGTCGATAAACGTAGTTGCAGCGATCCTAAAATCTTATAATTAAAGGAGTGCTACAACAACATTAACACACGAAGTATACCATTTGCGTCACTGGTTTTTAGTTGACAATAAATAAATATCCAGAGGTGACCACAATTATATAATGTTAGTGTGTTCATAGTAATACATTGAAATACTGTAGCCTTTTTGAGTAAATAAATAAATATAAATATGCGCCAGACAACACACCTCTTGTAATGGTCCTAATGGTCTCGAAGTAGGGATTAATATCCCTGTGTTACGAGGTATCACACAAGGAAATAAGCCAGGGGCGTCTCCCAGCACACCCAGACCCGAGTCAATTCAGAAAAGATCGTTTCCTGAATTGACCCGACCGGGAATCGAACCCGGGACACTACGGAAATCGAGGCGAGAAACCGTTCTACAGCGCACTACGCCAACCGTGTCGTCAAAAATACCACTGCAGCATCTCTTTTATGGGTTGTTAAGCATAATTAGAAATATAAAAATAGATTACAATCCATAGTACCTTTGTGCTACTGTTGCAAGTTTTAGTTAGTGTAATGAGCATACCTACATATTAGCTGCCTTATTTGAATAACACGTATTTGGATTACATAATATGATTTAGATTTGTTGAGTAGAGAAATTGTTGTATTCTTACAGTACCTGATTCGTACATAATCACTTAATTTTATCGATATCCTGTTCCGAGCGTACAGCCACTACGGGGGCTGTTTCGTCTTTCCTTACGAGAATAACACCATGCTTATACCATACGTATTTGTATTCGTGAAGTTTGACCTTCTTACGACATTCCCGAAACAAATGCTTATTGTGGAGCGTTAGGTGCTCATTGACAAATATGTTTTGCGAGCTTTCTGTAATACCTAGTTGCTCGGTATTTAGTCCTCTTATAGAACGGCTCGCCGCAAGGACTTTGTCGCGAAGAATTTTTGTGTTGAACTTCACAACAATATTTTTTGGGCGGGTATCCTTCGAATCAGCATGGAGCACACGGTGAACAGTCACGATTTCCGACGGAAGTATCTGTTGCTTGACCGTTGTTCCAAGGCTCATCACAATGCTAATTAGGTTTTCGTTACGCCGTTCAGGCAGATTCACAATCTCGATGTTACAGTCCCTTGCTTGTTGTTCCATTGCTGCTAATTTTTTTTTAAGCTCATGAAACCGAACCTAAATTAGTCAATTACGGCGTGCCCCAGGGATCTACGAGTATCTAGGGACCACTACTCTTCCTCATTTACATTGATAGCATAAAAAATATAGGATTGAAAGGCAACATAACTTTATACGCTGACGATACAAGCCTATTTTATTATGGACATTCTATTGGTGCGGTGATCGGAGATGCTCAGGAGGATCTTAATATATTGAAAGTATGGCTCCAATCCAACCTTCTGACCTTAAACATTGCTAAAACCAACTACATCATATTCACAGCAAAAAATAAAAAAATTGGCAATTTTGAACGGCTAAAAATAAACAATGAAATTGTCTCTAGAGTTGCAAACGAGAAGTACCTTGGATTGTCATTGGATAATAATTTAACTTTTAAACCTCATTTGAACAAAATTAAATTGAAATTAGTTTCCCTCACTGGTGTTCTGCGAAATATAGTTAAATGTCTTCCACGTAGAGTTCGGTACACAGTTTACAATTCATTAGTAAAGCCTCGCATCGACTACCTCATTGAAGTTTGGGGAACGGCAGCAAAAACTAATTTAGAAATTGTACAAATAGCACAGAATAAATTGCTTAAGGTACTCTTTAACTACGATTTCCTCACCCCAACAGTTCAAGTTTATAAAGAAACTAAACTTGATTTCCATGTAATTTGTCTCTTTCTGTACGAATTAATAAATTAAGTTTTTTTTCTTATTTTGACTCTAGCATTCTATATGTTACCGGCAATGTGTATATTCCGGCATTGTATACAATGCCTAAACCGTTCAGGCAATGTATGAAATATTCTTCATTTCATACTTTGCCTAGGCATTGTATGCAATGCCGGATGCGTAGTCGTCAATTTTTTTTTATATTGCCCGTCATGATGACCTCACTTCACCTGATGGAAAGCGGTCGTGACGTCCAGATATGAGGTTGACAAGCCCAGTCATTAAAACGAATCACTGGGCTGGCCATCCTCACCTTGAAGGCCTGCAGAAATGCCTTTTCACGCCCTGCTTGAAGAACCTGGGACTATAAGAGGAAGGAAACACATGTGGTGGAAGAGCGTTCCACGTCTGGATTGTACGACAAAGAAACGAGTCACCGAACCTTTTAGTTCGGGCCAACAAATGTTGAATTGTGTGTGGATGACGCCGTAGTCCAGCACGCGTGGTACGGGAGTGGCAAGGTGAGGATGGAATAAGCTGGAATAACTCGTCAGAGCATTCCCTATTGTAGAAGGGATAGAGAACACTTAGCCTGGCAATGTCTCTATGCAATTGGAGAGGCTCAAGGGTCAAAGTTGCCTCTGGGTTTTCAATAATACGGATAGCACGCCGCTGCAACCTGTCAAGAGCTTCGAGTAGGTACTTGGCGGAACCGTCCCAGAGATGAGAGCAGTATTTTACACACGAGCGAACTTGTGTCTTATACAAAAGACAGAGCTGCCCAGGCGTGAAGAATCGTCTCACTCTGTTCAGGGTTCCGAGTTTACGGGATGCAGTTCTAATGACGCTCTCAATGTAGTCCCGCTTGCATGTAGTCGATGTGTATAAAAGGGTTCACTAAAAAAAAAGTTCATTCAGAATCGTCTTTTGGCATACATTTTAGATCGGAAAGATAAACCGAATCGTTTGTTTTCATTTTCAAAATACCCTTAGTATTCATATCAAAGTATAAAACGGCAAAACAGAAAATGAAGCCAGTTCATGTCAACCTAACATGCTCGTCGCTTCGCCTCTCGCAACCTAATAAACCCACGTCTTACAGAGCAATACATTTTCGGGTTAAAAAGGTTTTCTGAATATAAAATTGAACAAAAAGCTATTCATTTTGCCAAAAGTTATTTATGCTTTACTTTGTTTGACTTTAGAGTATCTCAATGAAATTTGATAATTAAAAGCAAAATCTATTTATTTCACATATTACCAGATGACCACTGGGCATTCTAAACAATGCCTAGGCAATGTATACAATGCCTGAATTATACATATTGCCGGTGACATATATACTAAATGGATACTGGTAGCAGACTTTATAGACACTTCCAATATTTCATAAAATCTTATTAAACTTGCTGATTTAGTTAAATACAAACTTAGACGACACAAAGGACCAAGTCTTAACCCAGAAAAACAGTTTTTGTCGTCTTGCAAAGGCGCGCAAAACACTACGACCACAAGATGACAAATAATAATAAATAAATAATAATATATTCTTTATTGCACACAAAACTTACAGTACAGAAACAATTTACAATAAATGAAAGTACAATTTGGGCGGCTTTATCGCTAAAAAGCGATCTCTGCCAAGCAACCCACAAGCAAAGGAAATTTGGCGAAAAGGGCAAGTAAGTGCACCAAGAAATATAATAAATAAAATAAGTTTAATTATAAATA
Source organism: Udea olivalis (assembly GCA_947369235.1). Taxonomy (NCBI): domain Eukaryota; kingdom Metazoa; phylum Arthropoda; class Insecta; order Lepidoptera; family Crambidae; genus Udea; species Udea olivalis. Next base: position 8,355,334 of record OX376342.1, read on the forward strand.
TCTACACAGTAGAGGACTAGGTTTATATATTCACATGACACATACATACTATATACCTATAAAAAGTAGAAACAAATGTGACGTTATTTAAACAGACAATAGCAATCAGCTCAGTTGCAACTAAAATGATCAGGAAATATAAAGGATAAAGAAGAAAAAAGGAAGAACAACAAGGACTGATGTCAAAGTGCAAGGAAATGTGCTTTGACCCTTGCTTTAAAGATGGATAAGGATATATATATAATTTTAATTCCTTATATATATAAGGAAGGACAAAGTAACAAGTAATTCCATTGAAGAACACAAGTTTTCTTACAAAGTATTAAATATTTGATACTTTGATATTTAATTAAGTATGCAGGCGTTTCAATCAGAAATAGCCAATACTTCCATAATATTACTCTACTTTTTGTTTTCTTGAGCAATTTGTTCGGGAATGTTCTTGAAAAAGCTCCAAAAACTCGTCGTAGGCACAAATGTAATAAAATCACCTTATTAGAATGAAATTTAGCTTTTTCAAAGAAATTGAGCTACTGCTTATGCAAGAATGTTAGCGAAAGATCTTAATTACTTATTTTTGTTTTCTTGAGCAATTTGTTCGGGAATGTTCTTGAAAAAGCTCCAAAAACTCGTCGTAGGCACAAATGTGATAAAATCACCTTTTTAGAATGAAATTTAGCTTTTTCAAAGAAATTGAGCTACTGCTTATGCAAGAATGTTAGCGAAAGATCTTAATTACTTATTTAATGAAATGTTTGAAATAGCTTAACTCTTCGTTGAGTTCACGACTTTTTACATTCCGTGAAAATGTTGCATCTACTTTATGACAAGCATTTATATTTTATTTGATGAAATTAAATTCTGGCATAACGCGATTATCCTAGGAAGATCGCGAAAGACCGTAACACAGAAATCTGACATTTAAATTCGTTATTATCCTGGTAATTTTCAGGATGATGGTAATTTTTAGATGGAGATGAAAGAAGGCGATTTTTGGAGGTTCGTTTCTCTTTTTAAAATTAATATATAATAAAAAGGAAAACATAGAGACATGCCAAAAGCGGCAATAGGTTTTTTGGGAAAAATATTCCTCTGCTAGCAATATCCAGGGAGGAAACAGGGGACTACGTTTGTATGAAAAAACGGCGCTTCTGTATACTGTTGATATTATTCTCATATACTCGTAAGTACTTGAGATATTTTTCTATTATTTTAGTTAGTTTTCTATAAGCTTTGAGAGGTTCCTCTGCCCAAAGGTTGCCTGAAAAATTGCTCTCTAGCGATAAAGGCGCCTAAATTGTACTACATTTTTTTTGTATTATGCTATGTTTCGGTTGTTTTCTATTTTGTGCAATAAAGTTTAACTATCTATTTATCTTAAAAGGATATTGTATAAAGGGTAATGTCAACATCATTATTAATATCGTGGGTGTAGCGTGGGCCCACTTCTTGCACGTAACGCACGGACCAAGGATGTAACTGGGGCAAAATCTTCGGCAAGAAATAATGACATAAGCATAAAATAAACCTTTTCACTTCCCATGCTCTAAAAGTACGCCAATATAGCCCTACGCAGCGGGACTAAAGTTACTTACTAAGCCTAGGGAGTAAAAAGTAATTAGTTTTTTAATTTCCTTCATGTGACAAACCGCCAGTAAAAATATACTATTATCTGTGGAGTGTGGACCATTTTCATTGCGAAAATGTTGAGAGTTTTAGTTAAATTTTTTTTTGCAAAGAAGGTGGCGCCATGTGTTTTAAATTGTTAAATCTGTGACTCTGTTCGGAAAAAAAACTGACCGCGAAAATTTCAGAACTTATGTCGAGGGTAAATTTGTTCGGTTTTAAATGTTTTTGTACTAAATTGACTATTTTTCTCGCACTCAAAGTGAAAAGTACAGTGCAAACTGTACTTTTCACCTCGAGACTAAACGCCAACTTAATAAACCCCTCGGTTTCATTGACTCACCTCTGGTATATTATGGCTTCAATTAGTCCCTCGATATGAAATATACTATGTTCCAAGCATAAAAATATGAACAATGTGTTTTATCTAAATCTGAACAGCATTAAAAAACCTATTCAGAATGCTAATAAAAAGAAGTAGGCGGTTAAACAAATTAAAAATATATTAAATTTAACTCAATAAGTTTTCTTTAGACTTGCAGTATTTTTTTTAGTTTATTTACCGAATAAAAGTAGTTGCACACATTCGCATAGTGATAGTTTCTAAAAAACCACTAAGGTTTACACTTGAGAAACAGCGTGAGTTTACCATTCAATAAAATACTTACAAAGGTATTCTGTTAAAGGCAATACATATAGGTAGGTATACCTATTGCTATAGGCAAAAGGCAATACAAAAATGACATAAACACAGTCCACTGGCGTTTCGTTCATAGCTCAAAGTACTTTAAACGGTGTCCTGTCATTAGACAAAAAACGCATGACAAATTATCATTTTAAAAGAAACGTTATGTACCATAATATTTATACTTGATAAAGTTATTATTTTTCAAACTATTCTTTCTTAATAATCCATCTGACAAAATAATTAAAAGACAAAATTTAATTACATCATAACATCATTATTCAAAACTAATATTTTTATAATTATGTCAATTGGCAAAACAACGACAGCTTATATAACGTTTGACAAAATACATTGCTTGATAATTGCTTCAATTACCAAAACTAACTTTAGAAATCTTTGAAATCTGTTCTACTTCTTCTTAGCGTGTCGATGGAACCCGAGAATTAATTACATCGTAGCAGCCCAGAATTCAGCCACTTGTATTGCGGATCGACTGCCGTCCATTAAATCCGCTGGCGTGCAGGTGTTGGGGCACGCCGGGCACGATGTTAAGTGTGCCATAGTTTGCACTGCACCGCAAACACAGTCCACATCGGAGCTTACCGAAAATCCCCACCCGACCAAGTTCTCCTTACTTCGGCCAACCTGAGTCCGAAGCCTGTTTAAGGACTTCCAGATCGGCCATGGTAAATCATGTCCAGGAGGGAGGTTCTCGGCAAGCGGGACAAAAGGAGTAGGCAGAGAGGCTTTTTTGCGCCAAAGTTCACATCTGGCCTGTGCGGGTTCGGTAGAAAGTGGGGCGACACACTTAACAAAACTGCGACGACTTTTTAGCCTTTGCGGCACTGAGAGGTAGCCGTGCATAGGATGCCGTGAGTCGCGATCTTCGTTTGCCCTTTCAGTAGAGCTAGCTACAGCCCTGCGGACTTCCGGAGGTGCTATACCAGCTAGTGGATATAGCATTGACACTGGTGTAGGTTTAAGACAACCAGTGATGACCCGGCAGGTGTCATTCAGAGCCACATCCACCAACTTGGCATGAGCGGAGCGGCTCCAAACAGGCGATGCGTACTCGCCAGCTGAGAAGGCGAGCGCTAGCCCTGTCGTTCGCAGCACGTGCGGTGTAGCTCCCCATTTGGTGGTAGTAAGGCGACGCAGTAAGTTGTTCCGCGAGTTCACTTTCTTCTTGGCGTTTTCGCAGGTCTTCTTATAAGTAAGAGATCTGTCTAGCGAAACACCAAGATATCTCGGGCAGTTGTTGTGCGAGATTGGTACTCCCTGCCACACAATATTGAGTATACGTCTTGCTTCTCTGTTGCGCAGGTGGAATGCGCAAGACTCCGTTTTACTCGGGTTTGGCTTCAGTGAGTTCGCCTCGTAGTAGCTACTCAGATTATTGAGAGCTGCAGTGAGGTTAGCCTCAACTTCTTCAAACTTGGAGCCTTGAGATGTCAGTGCCAGGTCGTCGGCGTATAAGAAGCGGGACGTATTTATGCTGGATGGTTGGTCATTGGTGTAGATGTTGAAAAGGAGCGGCGCCAGGACACTGCCCTGGGGAAGGCCGTTCCTTTGTGACCTCCAACGACTCTTGTCTGAGCGAAGATGTACCTGAAACCGACGGTTATGGAGGAGTTCTCGAAGGATCATGACGAATTTGCGATCGCCGGTCATGATGTCCACCTTCCATAGCAGTCGATTGAGGTTCACCGTATCGTAGGCCGCAGATAGGTCCACGAATACGGCGCCCGTTATCAACTCAGACTCGAAACCATCTTCAATATGTTGCGTGAGCTTGAGTACTTGGTTGCAGCATGATTTTACCGGTCTGAAACCTGCTTGCTCTGGGACTAGTTTAGGGTCGATAAGGCCTGTGAGCCGGGTCAGCAGCAATCGTTCAAATAGCTTGTAGGTATGGCACAATAATGATATTGGCCGGAAGCTTTTAGGATTGTCTGCTGATTTTCCTGGCTTCAGTATTGCTATCACCTTTGACTTTCTCCAAATGCGTGGTATTTGAGCAGATTCCAGACAATTGTTAAAGAGCTGCAACAGCCAAGATATAGCTACTGGACCGAGGTGCTTTATTTGCTCCACTGATATATTGTCTATCCCGGAGGCTTTACCGCAGTTAAGGTGTTTGATGGTAGATACAATGTCACCTAAGTTGAATGGCAAACTGACTTGGTTGGACGTGCCTGCAGAGTTGTTTAAATGTGGACATTTCGCAGGGCGGCCAGATTTGCCGTTAAGAAGGAGTTGGTGTGCCACCTGATTTGCGGTAACCTGACTGGGCGAAGAGGGTGATGGTGAATCGTCAGTGAGCTTGCGGATGGTAGACCAAGCCTTCTTACTATTGTGTGTCATGTTGATGTTGGTAACAGTTTTGATCCACGCATCACGTCGGTTTTCGCTTACTCGCGATAACAGCTCCTCGCCAGCCAGTATGGTTTCCTCAGAGGAGGGGTCGTTATGAAACAGGACCTCATACCTTTTCAGCAGCTCTGCGGACTCTATTGAAAGGCCAGGGATATAAGAAGTCCGACAACCTCTTGGGATACATTTGAGGGAAGTTTTCGCAAGTAAGTCGACGAATTGATCGTAGTGCTGCGGTGAAGGTGGGATGTCTATTACCGCATCGTCGATCAGTTGCAAAAACTGCGTCCAGTCAGCTTTAGCGTAGTTGAAACGACGTCTCAAAGGCACCTTCAAAGGCTGTACGACAGAGTTCGAGGTATTGGTGGGCATACGTGTTTAATGCTCTGACAGCTAACTGTTGAGCTGACAAAAATTAGATCTGGATTATACCCGCGCTTCCATCGGCCGCTATTGAAAGAAGCCGGTTGTTTCGGGTCGTGAATGAGAACCAGATCGTTTGTCTCAGCCCACGCCTCCACAGCTTGACCGCTAGTGTCTGTGTCGTTATATCCCCAGGTTGCACTATGGCTATTAAAGTCGCCTATTACAACTTTCACGAGTCGGTCGTCGAAGTTGTCGGGAGGTACGAACACAAAAGGTGTCCCGGGAGGTTTGTAGACCGATGTGACGGTGCAGTGGCCGAGGTCGATGGTAATGACCTCGATACCGTTCTGAGTAGAACACTTGGCGGATGTAATGCTTACGCCGGGAGTAGCAAACACTGCGTTACCGTGCTTCGGGTGGCAAGTCTCGGCGATAAGCGTTAGTCCAGGTATGTATGGTCGGCCTTGTGTTTCATCCCGATGGGTTTCTTGAACACACAGAATGTGACAGCGTGTGGTTCGGCAGAGTTCAGAAAGAATTTCTGACTTGTTCTGCGAAAAACCTTCGATGTTAATCGAGACTACGCACAAAGTCGGCTCTAGTGCTGGATTTGTGGGTTCCATCGTGGTGAAAGGATTCGCCAGTTAGCGTTAGGTGATCGCCAACTGTTGCCCGGGTGCGCCCGACGTACAAAGCTTTGGTACATCTGCGGGGAGGCTCCTTTCGTGCACCCTGTATCTGTTCTACACAGAAAGTAGTTAACGAGACCTCCTTACTTTAGGCTAGATTTAGGTTAGGTTAGAACTGCGACCACAAACGACCAGAACCTAGTTCGACCTATTTTACCTAATACTTGGTAAGGGCAGAGTGTATTCTGTTTATTGACCACCCCACCAATATTAATATTGGTATAATAGTTTTGTATAGCTCTTTCTAAAAACTACCATGAATTTGGTTGTAATTCACATTCCTGGAAACATGCGAATAAATTACAGAAAAAATTACCGATTTCCGTGAAAATAAAAGCAAATATTCAGTTAGTTCTGTCGATGAATTGTTCTTAGGTGAAAGGTTCTGTTCTGTTCTGTTCGTCAACAGAATGTTTCATCTTCGAAGATTGCGAAGACGAAACATTCTGTCGGCGAAATGTTCAGCGGAGAAACGAACGTCGGAGATACGTTTCACAATCTTAGTGTCGATACGACAAGTACGACAACTCATCATTCACTTTATATGACAGAACAATAAAATGACATCGGTACGGCAATAGATGGGTACTTAATTCAATAATGTTTATTAGGTTACAGTTCATCTACCTTCATTTAATACAATCACAAATTTTATAAACGTATGGTAAGATATGATTAAGAAATAAATATTTTTTGATGTTTGCAAAGAAAAACACACGCAAAATCTGTATTTTGTCAAATGATTACTTATACTTAAAGTAATATGGCTGCTAAATTAATGATGAGTTTTCCTAGAGTAGATAATTTTTAAAATGATCATTGGTCTTTTTTTTTGTCAAACATTATTGAACCACTATAAACAAATACGAAACCTATCGCGTTCATAAGAAGGTTATTTATATTGAAAAAGATCTCAATCGGGTTGTAAATATTATGACAACGCAATTATAGTTCAAAAATAATGATCATGGTCATCAAATACGTTCTCATCACAAACCATCAAGGATTTCTTTAATAAAATGTCAGAAGATATTTATCATAACTCTACAGTTACATATTATTTTGCTTTTTTATCTTGGATTTTGCAAAAGAACTAGACTTGGTAGCTTTTGCTAGGTTTGTTTATTTAACATTAAGCTGTTTATTAAAGAAAAAGTTAAAAATTAGAAATTCACTGTAAACCTTGGGAAATAAGACCAAAAAACTCTGAATTATTTCATTATTTGACCTAGGGTGTTTCATACAAATTAGATTCACTAACTGCGGTCACGCCTTGGTATCAAAAGGTTGGCGGTATATCAAGATGTAAGTATGTGAGCCTATCTATGCACGTAATATAAATGGGCACATAAAAGGGTTAATGTTTAAAGGTCTGTTTCAAGGAATGTTAAATAAATACTCGACCACTAGCAGGAATTCACAAGTTACCCGTCAAGGGAGAGGAATTATTGTGTCTTTGAATCATTATACATACTCGTACCTAACTACAAACACTTTCTACATGTTCAAGCAAAGCTATGAATAAAGATAGGTCTAGAACACCGGCGCAGAGCCTGTCGGTGTTTTATATGAATGAATGAGTGAATAAAAAAATATTTAAAAATTATTAATCACACAGAAAAGCAAAATACAAGTAAAAAGTAAGTAAAATACAAGTAAGTAGTAAGTTTTACAGGCTGTATTTTGAGGAGTGTGTGGGCTAACTACATGATTAGGTTCGCGGCTCCTTTTTAACCATCGGAGCACAAGACCACATAACCTTCCATGTTGTAGAAATTCCAGTCATACGCACAAAACGTTTCGCGGACTACTTCAGAATGCGGGCAGCAAAGGAGTTGAACTCGCTGCCCTCGCATGTGTTTGCAAACCAATACAACCTAAGTCTCTTCCAGAGAGAGGGCCTTCTCAAGGGTTGTACACTGTTTTATAGAAAATCGATTCATAGAATTTCGTTTCACATAAATTGTTTCTCATATTATCATTTCATCAAATAATCAATGCGCAGAATAATAGGTTGGGGAAAAAGTTTCTTCGTATTTTTTAAGAAAATTTAAACCGTTTTTTAGTATAGTTTATTTACATTTAACTAAAGTATTTAGGTGCCATTTTGTTTGATTACTTTTTGCCATCTTTAAGGTAGAGACATGATCCCATTGCTATAGGAATTTTGAGGCTTGATCAAAATACCGCGACAAGTGGTTTTGGCAGTCCTCTCGTGATGTTAACCTGACACTGCCTAAAGAATTCTGAAGAGACCGAAACAGGTGGAAATCTGAAGGTGCAAGGTCAGGACGATACGGTGGATGCATTTAGACCTCCCAGCCAAACTCTCTTAATTTTTGCTGAGTGGCTAAAGATGTGTGAGGTCTATCATGATGAAAAACCACAGCCTTTATGTTGATTAATTCCAGCCGCTTTTTCTCAACTTCTTGCTTTAATCTCATCAGTTGTTCGCAGTAGAGTTCAGAATCGATGGTCCTGCCTGGTGCAAACAGCTCATAATGAATAATGTCCTTCCAATCCCATCACACACACAGCATCACCTTGTTGCGAGTTAACCCGGGTTTCGCCACAGTCTGTGCCTGACCGGCCTTTGACCACGACCTTTTTCGCACGTTCGTGTCGTACGTGATCCACCTTTCATCACGAGCTATCTTGATGCTTCTTCAAAAATGGTTTGGTTTCATTACGTCGTAATAGAAAATCACATATGTGTACACGGTTCATTAGGTTTCTTTCAGTGAGCTCGTGAGGTACCCAAATATCGAGCTTTTTTGTGTCCCCTGTTTTTTTCAAATGCGCCAAAACTATTTTGTGGTCAATTCCCAGTTCTTCAGCCACGTCGTAACTACTGATATGCCGATCTTGCTCCACTTTTTCAAAAATGACATCCATATTATCCGTAATAGGGCGACCAGAGCGACGTGCATCTTTGACATCAAAATTTCCGTATTGAAAACGCTTAAACCAAATTTGTGCTACTCTCACAGACACTGCATTAGACTATAAACATCTCAAACTGTTTTCGCGGCTTGTGTTGCCGTTTTACCTCTTTTGTAGTAAAATTTTAAACGTATCGAATTTCTTCATTAGATTCAATCATCTTGACACTTTTCATTTGTTTGAAAATCACACATTTTCCTTATTTGAATTTGGAATTATCTTATTTAAAATGTAAACTTTTAATGATACCAAAACCAGCCAGATACAAATAGTATAACCAAAGAGATTTAATTACAAGTTCATACGAACTATATGCGAAAATACTTTTTCCCCAACTTAATAGTTACTTCAAAAAAATTAAATCATAGATTTTTGTCAAGAATATTCATATCATAGAATATCAAATCAAGTATTATTTATTATTATAATGTTTCGCTTTTGTAAGAAGTTTTCTCAAGAATTTTTTTTTATGCCACTTAGGTATGTTCAGTTGCCGAAAATTCGCTTCTGGTACTCGCCGGCCGCTTCCGCGGCACGCTCGCTGCGCTCGCTCGGCTCGTGCGATGAGGTCACAGTTCTAACCTAACCTTACCAACAGAGGCTTTTTAAACTAATGTCTGTTTTTAATTAATTACATTTCTGTGAAGTATGTTTCTATGAGGTAAATAGTCGTTGAAACAATAATATTCGTAATGAAAACATTTGAACCGAATATTCTTTACTTATTTCATGAAACATTTTCTGGTAACCGAAATTATATGAAAATTCTATCTGTGAAACAAGGGATCATCATCCTCTTCAAGAAAAGAGTGAATAGGCATTTACTCATAAGACATGTTCTGTCATAGATCGCAACGTACTTACCACCTGCTGCGATAAAATGACTGGTTGACTATAAAAAATCGTTTTACCTAGTATAGCAGTAGACATTTGCAATTACTTACCAACCTCGCTGTTTTGAACTTGCGTATCTGTTTTTTTTTATATTGCCCGTCAAGATGACCTCACTCCACCTGATGGAAAGCGGTCGTGAGGTCCAGAAATAAAGGCTGACAAGCCCAGTCATTCAAACGAATCACTGTTTGTCTATTTGATTATGTTACAGTATTTTGGTATATCATACTCGTACATACCTATACATACCTAATTATGAAGACTACAGCCGGAGGATGCAAAAAAAACCAAAAAGTATTTAAAAAGAATTTAATTAAAACTACAATTATAATTAAGAGGGGTTTGACGATGTTCAATGTTGGAACGAAAGTGAGTTGGGTCCCACGATGGTTGCCGGTGGCGCGATGCCTCACGTTGTGCCGATTCAGCGCCTCGTGTCGTCGGTTGACGCAAATGCTTGTTTCTAGGTAAGAACGGGGACGCTGCACGGTCAGCGTATTTCCTTAGGTAGCTGAGCGTAACACCTCCCCCCGAAGATCAGCAACTATTGGAGAATTTTCTTCGAGAATGTTGCTGGGATGAGAACTGGTGCATCTCGTTGTTTTTCTGGGATATCTGCATATATGTCGTGAGATGTACCTTGATTGTTAAAATTACTTTCACGGCGTTTCATATAATATCTTCGAAGCAGTAAGACAATACTGAGTGCACATGCACTTGATAATACTACGTAAAGAGGTATAGTAGTATGATATATGCTTTCTTCATTGGGTTTTCTTATTTCGATCGGATGCTGCAGAGATATCCTGGTGTTACTGGCATGTAGATGTTCTAAGCTGATGGAGTTTAGTTTGATTGAAGGTCCCGTGGAAGGTGATACAGGACTTTCATATCTTGGAAGATTCATCATCTTGAGTGCAGTGCCTTTAGTGCGATCGTTACTGTTGGTGATGGTGAATTCTGGCGATCGTAAGTAGCATCCAATTGGTATAGTAACGAGGTAGCTGCCTTGAAGTGTAGAGTAAGTATCTTTCCCGCAGAAGGTTTGGATCTTTGTAGACTTGGGAAAAGCGACTATGTAATGTTTGTCGTCCAGCTTCTCCAGGGCTTCTTTGTCGAGTAGAACTGATGAGAGCTTGCATGTAGTGTCCAGTCTCTGCGTAGTAATGAGAGTCTGGATGCAGTCCGCTTGATCTCGTGGTCTGTATTCAGTTTTCGCCTGGCAGAGGTACCAAGTATTGGACTTCGGACATTCTGTCTCTATGTACATGAAATCATTTCTATGTATTGCAATATAAGGAGAGGCAGGGATTATTATAGTATGGTTTTTATTAGGAACAATGGATAATTTATAAAGGTCGTAAGTATAAGGAGAGGCAATCGGTACTTGAAAGGCTATGACTATTTTATTATTACTATAGTAAGAACCTAGTTTGATTACGTCATAGTACTCTCTAAGGTTCAAATCTATGATTTCATCTTTATTATATAATAATTTTAACTTATCTAACATAGATCTTAATGCATTTAAACTTAACATAGAATGATGAGTGCTCGATGCACGTATAAAAGCTAATAGATTTTCTAACTGTAATAATTCGTCGGCTAAATCTTCTATGTTATCTCCTAATATTAAAAGTAATTGAGCCAAATGGGCATACTTAACTAAATCATTTTCCTTATCGGCTTCACTTACTAAAACTAAGTCAAGTACTTTTTCTATCTTACGCTGATTTTCTACTATGGAATTTAATATGATGGTGTGCTCTGACATCCATTCTTTACTCAAACTTATGTGGCTGTTAAATTCTGTAACTAATTTATCTTCATTATTTTGTAAAGTTTTTAAAATACTATCATAACGCTTTGCATCTGTGTAATCTAAATTTCCTGAGATACTTTTAATTACTGACCCTAATCCGTCTATCAATCCTCTCTTGACGCGATTTATCTCAAACGTCTGTAACTGATCAGAAACCTTTTCAAGCTTTTTACTAAGATATTCAATATGAGGTTCATACAAAGATAAAGTTTTATTATTTAACTGAGGCCGAACATCATTTATCTGTGACCTAACTAAATTTACCTTAGATTTGATATTATCTATATCTATAAATTGCAAGAAAGAATGATAGTGAGATATTATCTTAGCAGGACCTAACTTAAAAGGAATGATGCCTGGACCATCTCCAAGGCTGTCAAGTATGATCTCTTGAGCTCCTACCGCTCGTACCAGGAACATCACTACTATCCTGTAACAAGCGTGCGGTATTAGGGACTCTTTTCAATCTGGATTTAGCTACAGGGCCGCGTTTCTTCTTAGTATAAATGTGAATTGGAAGATCGGCTAAAACGGTATCATTTGTATAGCGCGGTGCTAACTTCTGACGACTGGCCATGGGGTTTTTAATAAAAACGTTCTGATCTGGATTATACGTTTCTTCAGGCTCCCTATTCTTATTACGATTTTCCATGATCTCTACACGATGCTGTCGAGATGAATCTTGAATCATCTCATAAGCCTTGGTCATTCTAGCGCGATGATCTAAGATATACTGCTGTAACAAGTGTTCGGTTAACTCAATATCGAGAGGATCGCGAGGATCAAAATGTCCAGTTATAACATCTAATGGTCTACATTTTGTGAAACTATGGATTGAGCTATTATATGCTAAGATAGCGTATGCCATGAGATTAAAGACTGATTCGCCACGATGCTGTAGTTTCAAAATTCTAAGATGTTCTAAAAGTGTTGAGTGGAATCGTTCTACTATTCCATTCTCATTTGGAGCATGTGCTAAGATCTTATGATGCTGGATTTTATGGACACGGGTAAACTCTAAGAACAATTGATTGGTGAACTCTGTACCTCGATCTGTTATAACTATCGAAGGTACGCCATGATGTGTGCAAAACTTTAATAAAGATTGTACTACACTTATAGCGGTGCCATCTCTTATGTGATAGGCTTGTCCGTATTTAGAGAATGCATCAACTAGCGTTAAGTATTTCTCGGTTTCTACTGTAAATAAGTCTAAGTGTAAAATTTCGAAAGGTTTAGTGGGTGGCGGTACTATGTGAAACTGTTGCTTTATTGGATTGCGGTCATACTTAGCTTGGCCGCATATATTGCATTCATTTATGTATTTAGTTATGCTTTCTTTCATCTTGGGCCAGAAATATTTATTAGATAATGCTAGGTAACATTCGGTAATACCGCGATGGTTGGTTTTACCTTCGTGATATTTTTGAATTATTTCTTGTTGGTGTAAATAATCTTTAACGTTTTCTAATTCAACTTTAGTGATAACTATGTTCATAGCGGAACTCTTGAAATGATTCTGTAAAACAGGGATAATTGAATACATCTCTAAAGGAGGGTGAATAAGAATACCGGTCTTTACTTTAGGGTTAACATATTCTTTAACTGCGTTTATAACATCTTGCTCGAGATTTGATTTAGATAATTGGATTGATGTACGTGTATGACTCTCAAAAGGTTTAGACACGGTCGTTTTGCCTTTAATATCGCCAACAACGATGAAACAAATTTGTCTATGAAACTTATTAAGGGGATCATCTGTAATAGGGGTCTCTAAAATAGGGTTCTCGGCATTTGTATGTGCTGTTACTGTTTCTGAGCCATCTAAGGATGGGGGTTTCTCAGTTGGGTTCCCTGCTAATGAGCTAATCTCTTCATTATGAATTTCTATACGGGATAAGGCGTCGGCATTTGAATTAAGTTTGCCTTTTTTATATTCTACGGTAAAATTATACTACTCAGTTTTAGTCTCCAACGAGTGAGACGAGCATTGGTTTCTTTGAGACTCCATTGTAATGGCATGTGATCTGTGAATACTTTAAAATGTCTACCAAAAAGATATGGGCGAAAATATTTAGTTGCCCACACTATAGCCAATAATTCTTTTTCAGTTGTACTATAATTTATCTCACTAGAATTTAGAGTTCTTGATGCGTATGCAAGTGGTTTATCACTACCAACAGGGCCTTGTGATAATACAGCTCCTAATGCTACGTTGGATGCATCAGTTGTTAATATAAAATCCTTAGAAAAATCTGGATACTGTAAGATAGGATCGTTGGTAAGTAATAATTTACATTTTTCAAAGCAGCTAGTATAATTATGATCTAGTACTATTTTAGATCCTTTCTTTAAACATTGTGTTAACGGTTTGACTATACGTGCAAAATCTGGGATAAATTTCCTGTAATATCCTAATAATCCTAAAAATCTTTTTATTTCTGTTGAAGTTTTTGGCAATGGGTATTTTTTTATGGCTTCAATCTTATCAGGATTGGGCTTGATACCTTTGTTACTGATGATATGACCTAAGTAAGCTGTCTCAAGTTTGAGGAACTCGGACTTATCCATCTGTATTTTAAAATTCGATTCTCTTAGTCTTTGGAATACTTTTTTAAGATTTATCATGTGTTCTTGTAATGACGTACTGAAAATGATGACGTCATCAAGGTAAACGAGACATATTACGTTTTGGAGCCCTCTTAGGACATTGTCCATAACTCGCTGAAAGGTACTAGGAGAATTCTTAAGTCCCATTGGCATTCTTAAAAATTCGTAGTGACCATGTTCTACGTTAAATGCTGTTTTGTGAATATCTGAGGGTTCCATCTCCACTTGATAAAATCCGCTTGCTAAATCGAGAGTTGTAAAATATTGACAGTTGCCTAATTTATCTAAAATGTCTGAGATGTTGGGAATTGGATATTTATCGTTAACGGTTTTCTCATTTAATTTTCTAAAATCAACGACAAGACGCCATTTGGTTTTGCCAGATGCGTCGGCCTTCTTAGGAACTATCCAGATGGGTGAGCTCCATGCTGATTGAGATGGTCTGATGATGCCTTGCTCTAACATTTTACTAATCTGATCACTAACCTCCTGCCTATGAATGTACGGGTAACGATAGCTTTTAGTATAGACTGGTAACTCATCTGTAGTTTTAATAGAGTGTTTACTTTGATTTGTAAAAGTCAAAGGTTCTCCTTCTATGTAAAATACATCCGCGTATTCGGTGCATAAATTCTCTAAGTTCGCGCGTTCTTCAACGTTAAGGTGATCGGTCCGTAGTCGAGAGAGAACGTCCGTAGCACGCTGGAACGATGTAGCATTTGTGTGACGTAGTGGCTTCGTAGTATACGATTGATGCGAGTCATTCGTAGCGCTGTAAAACTCCGTAGCACTCTGCTCGGTACACGGGGACTCTACATTCACATTATAGACTTCGGCACTGACCTGGCGGTCGACTGAGAATATTACGTCATGCTGACTGGGATTCGTTATCTCTAAAAATCCGCGGTTATCTCGTACTGTTGTTAGACATTCACCTATAATGCAATTAGATAAAACCTGTTCTGGGATAAACGCATCTCCGTCACTGATATTAATAGGTAACTTTACTATTTTAGATGAGTTCGCTGGTATAATGTCCTCATACAAATTAATGTTTCGCGAGTCATAAACGAGAATCGGGTTAGTGGCATGCTGGGTAACAAGGACCTTATTTTTAAAATCTACGGATGATTCCCATTTATTTAATAAATCGGACCCTATTAAACCATCGAAATAGTCGTGGAATCTATAAACAAAAAGCGTTATATCGGTAGTATCGTTAAATTCTGAAAAACAAGGTACTGTAATCGAATAGTCACACCTACTTATGGCATGAACATTTACTACCTCAAACGGATCATAGCTTAACTCAATATGCGAGAAATATTTTTTAACTGCTTCAGGACTTATAAAAGACTGATTAGCTCCTGTATCTATGAGTAATTTTAATGGAGGGTCTGAAATTTGTATGTAAGGAAGTTGTCTCTGGTTCTGTAAATTAAGTTCTATTTTGGTTTGCCTGATCGGCTTACTTTCTGAAAATCCTCAGCCTTGCTAGACGAGGGATTCTCTTCTAGATGTTCAGAAACTGACTCTGGATTAGGTTGTTCTGAATAGTAAGATTCATCAAGGTAATTATTGTCGTAATAATAGTTCGTGTCATAATAACATTCCGGCTCCGCGTAGTAGTACTCCGCGTTATCATAGTAAGGGCCGTACTCAGGACACTCATTAAAATTCATTTCTCGGGATTTAAAATAGTTACTTGGTGGCGGGTTCCCCAACCTGCGCCAATCATGTCCACTAGGTGGCAAAGGCTTACTAACAAAATGACTTACCCCGCTCATGGGTTTTGGACCCTGAAAATTATTGGGATTTCGATTGGGAATTCTAAATGCATTAGCCTGTGGGTTATAATTTGGAGGTAAAGCTCTGAAAATTTGTTGGGTACGGGATGGACCACGGTTCATTTGGGGGTTAACTGGATTAGGCCTCCATTGATGAGAAGGTGGTTGCATATAAAAAGGTGCAGGACGTGGAGGTCCTGAAGGATTAAATATATGAGGTTTGATGGGCGGTAAGTATACGGGTGGACTATAAATAGGTTGCTTAGGTGGTGGGTCGGTTAGCATATGGGGTTGCAACTTTTTATCTGGTAAGTTTTCATTTCTTTGTAAAATATATAATGTGTTCATTTCCTCTTGAACATATTCTAAAGCTTTCTCTATGGATTCGGGACGCATGCACCTAATACGTGAGCCAAGGGGCTCCCTTAGTCCGCGCAAGTATGATTGCATAGCGATCTTTTTATATAACTGACGCTTGGCCTCAATAGTTGTAGCAAGATTATCGTGTAAAGTAACATAGGTCATTATTGTGCTGAAAAGGGTCTGGCAGCGTTCATAAAATTCTTGTGGCGTATCTTGGCCTTGAGTTTGATGACTTAAATCGTTAAAAACAGCAGTTTCGTCTCTTTGGTCCGCGAAATTATTTATTAAAGCATTTCTAATGCCAATCCAATCACATGGGATACCATTAGAATTTATAAGACGGGCGGCAGGACCCGTGACTTTATTTAATATGCCATTTAAAATAGCCTGATTTGCTAAATCATGTCCGGGACCAGTTTGGACGTGTTTAATTACTAACTGATCGCATAACTGAATAAATCGTGTTAAAATATTGGGATTCCCGTCAAATTCGGGGACTAGTCTTAAGGACTTAAAAATTTCGTCTATTGAATCGGACATTATGATTATTTCTGATTCACTAGAAAAATCTACTGCTTCGACTAACTCCTCTAATTCTAAACTAATATTTCTATTAAGGTCTAACCTACTTTGTCTATCTAGCCTAGGGGAATTGGACCCCGATTGTCTAGGGTGGAAAATTTTGGAAGGGATAAGTATAACTAGAGATAAAAATTAGGATTATGAACTATAAGGGATGCAACACATGAAAGATTCAAGTGTACTCACAATTTCATTACTCTTGGTATTCTCTTGCCGTATCGATATCTTGACACTCCTCTGGACTGCAGCTCTTGTAGATTCTGGATAGCCGCTCGTCGTGTGATCGATTCACTGACTCTACTTTACGACTATCCTACCGACTGCGCCAATTATGAAGACTACAGCCGGAGGATGCAAAAAAAACCAAAAAGTATTTAAAAAGAATTTAATTAAAACTACAATTATAATTAAGAGGGGTTTGACGATGTTCAATGTTGGAACGAAAGTGAGTTGGGTCCCACGATGGTCGCCGGTGGCGCGATGCCTCACGTTGTGCCGATTCAGCGCCTCGTGTCGTCGGTTGACGCAAATGCTTGTTTCTAGGTAAGAACGGGGACGCTGCACGGTCAGCGTATTTCCTTAGGTAGCTGAGCGTAACAACCTATAACTATATAAAACTCTCCCGTTACCAACTGACTACAGCCCACAGCCGAAGCTGATGAGCGTAGATAGCTGAATTTCAGCAAGTAGATTCCTCGGGTAGTGTAAAACAGTGAAAACACACTGCGGGAACAGTGAAAAACAGGCACACGAAGTCGCGAGAACAAGCTAGTTTATTATTCATTGCAGCTTCCCTTTGCAGAGATTTGCTAGAACCATATGTCACTATGGTGGGTTTACTTAATCAATATGTTTTGGAACCGTATTAATATAAATTTTAGTTCTGTGGAAAAAATAAAGAGATTCCAAAGCTGAAAGCCTTACTAGACTATGCGGTTTTAAGGGCGAGAGACTCAAAAGTGTAATGTAAAGGAAACTTTTTTTTAATATTAACTATAAAATTCTATAATCATCTGAATAATAAATAAACAGTTATAAAGATTTTCACACATCATAAACTGTAACCAAAATGTCAAAATAACATGTCATATTATTGTAGTATGGGTTCAAAAAGAAAGATGTAACTACTTGAGTACTTTCTTAGCTGATTTGTAAATTTGAAATATTTTACAAAACTTCAATTGTTTAAAAAGTGAATCATTTTTATTTGATGTGATTAACGCCCACAAACGTCAATCAAAGCTGAGCAGTGCTTACATGTATGGCTGGCGGTTTTATTTCTATTGACATGTGACAAGGCAGCATCAATTTGAGGTATCCTCAACTTTTGATCAGCGTTTATGTATACGGGGATTAGTTCAGTAGGTGACGTAAAGGCTAGGCTTAGTAAATCCGTTGTACTCACGAATAATTGTTTGAACAAACCAAACTATTTGAATAGTAGTTTAGTGTATATGTATAAGTCTTTAATTAAGTATTATGATTGAACTGGAAACACTACAAATCACTCTTACTACAATAAATGCTCTGGTCATGAAATCAAGCCTCACACAATTTTTTAAACATAAAACAAACATTTAGATATGTCTTACGAGATCGCATTAATTGAAATTACAAGCTATAAAAAATACTAATTAGGTACAACGAAGGTTTTGCTAATCTAAACATAACAACAAAAGTTTTGACAAAGTATAACCAATCAACAATTTGTATCTACATCTTACAAATGTTTTCGAATATCGTGTACTAACAGATTCTTAAGGTAATTGTTATCGTGAGCGAAGCATTCCACTATATCGAAATGGTCTAGCCCATCCTTTATTTCCAAATACATATTCTGCATTAAACAAGTGTTTTGCAACAGCTCGTAGAACTCTCTGCTTTGTTTCTTGAAAGTGGGGCTGTCGTGTTGTGCTGCAATGATGTACATTCTGATCCTCCTCATTGGTAGATGAGCGTAGCAGTCGAAATATGGAGACATGGGGATGGCCCATTCGGTTGGTAGCTGAATAGCGTCGTTTTCAGATGTATGGACGATCTCCCGGAGGTCGTACACGCCTGAGACGAGGAATGCACCTTGCAGACGGTTCGAACCGATCGTGTTTTCCAAGAAATCAGCGTTGGAAAGCAGCTTGGCCACCAGGTGGGCACCGGCGGAGTGGCCAGCGAAGTATACTCCTCTGCAAAGAAGACATTTTATTATTAACTAGCGGCTCCGACAAACTTCGTTCTGTCAAAAGTTATTGGCAAATGCCAGCTGTGAACATTTAGTATGGAAATAATGTTATGCTTTTATTTCATATTTTTGTTTTGTTTTAATACTTATTATCCTATTCCTGATGTAGTCAAATCTAAAAACACAAAAATCATGAAAATCGGTCCACCCATTCTTAAGTTATAAGTGGTGTAACTACATAACACGACTTTCCTTTATATATATAGATTTTCCTTGGAAAGATTTGACTCTTTATTTTCACTGGCTTTTCTTTCCTTGCGTAACACATTCCTTAAATATTAATTTACTCAAATGCTCAGTAAAATTAGCAGAGGATCAGCAGTGTTAATTTTTTCGAAATTTAGAAGTGCGAGATTGTATCACGTCATGCCAAAAAATATTTAGTGAAAATACACGGATTAAATAATTTAAAAAAAGTGTGTTAACTTTTATTTACTTATTCACAAAAGATGTGCTGTCGGGTAAACATGTCATCCGTCATTCTATTTTGAGATGTTACAAAAAACTATAACAATCGTGAGCCAAAAGAACCCGAGGTTATCTAAATTGACCTTAAATTTGCGATATCCAATGAATTTTTTGAACGTAGTTGAGTTATTTTTTTAGATTGTGTTAGAATTAGGTACCTAACGGACGCTGACTGTAAGTAATTAGTGTTAAAATAAGAAGTGTTATTGCAAATGTAAATATTGTCTTCGCTGCCTAATAATTGAACGTTAAATACAACAACAATAAAATAATAAACAATTGAAACAGGTCTAAAATATATGTGTTCATAAAGTGAAATATAGTCATTTTCTAACTTAAAGTCTACTCAATGAGTATGCTACGTCACGTGTTACTGTAGATTATCTAAGAGATAACGAAACATGGTGGTTGAAGAAATAGTTGATATTATGCCTCGAATTCAAATGGTGCCCATTGACGTGAAAACGCTTGGCCAGTGGGGCCCAGAAGCTCTTTCACTCTACGAAGATATTGCCAAACGTCTCAACAACACGACGGGTGATCCAAGTGCTGGCCATTACTTCGCTCTACGTATTAGCCTGGCAAACCAACGAGGTAATGTTGCCAGCATCATGGGCACCCTAACACGGGGACATCCTCTTTTTGAAGCTTTGTTTTTAGTATTTTATTTAGTTGTTATTTCTTTATTAAGTTATTTAAGGTATTAAATTGTGATAACATTTATTCATTGTTACATACACATTAACTAAATATGTATAATAAGACAAGACAATGGTTTTTTATGTGTGAAATTCTACCATAATAATTGGAAAGAGTTATATTTTCACACTTTGCGTGAGGCAAATTTTGATTAATATGTCAATGGCATATTTATGTTAAATAATAAGTAGTTACTATCATTACTCAATTGTTAAATAAGTTCAAGAACCCGCATACCTTCTTGGTAATTTGATAGGTATTTAAATTTCTTATCATAAGTATCTTCCTTTTACTTTCAACTTACTTATTTTTGTACAAAAGTTCTTGCTGTGATATTGTTTTGTACTAATATGAGATACTTTTATTCAGTGAACAATTATTTAATGTTCGACTTCGGAATAATAAAGAACTTTACTTACTTAAAGTATACGTACATACAAGAAGGAACTACAAAAATAACGAAGATATTGTACTAAACAATTCTATTTTATTTCATTGCAGGTACGAGTGTAAGGGAAAACTGCAACCTGCAGGAAGTGGAACTGCAGAGTTTCTAGCCTAGTTATACATACGTATATTATATATACATACGAGCATTTCTATGTACTGTATACATCGTATTAATTTTATTTATCATATTTAATTTTTTTTTGTCACTGATGAATACTGATGATGATACATCGTATATGTAAATATATGTGTCTACCCAATGTTTTAAAAAACGGTTTTTCGAAAGTGTTGCTAAAAAAGGTTTACCTACTTGAATAAAGATTTGCTGATTTGAATTTTTCCGTTACCCTTTCCCTCGTGAATTATTATGTGACACAACCACAACCTATTGTGTCTGCTGCCGGGACAGGTATGTACCCTAAAATACATTTTATAAGCGACCACAATCCAGCGAAAGCCCGGTAGGTTTGACCTGTATTTCTATCACAGTGCAATTGGACCCTAAAAGCAGACGGAACGTCGCACGTCAGAACGATACGAACGATACCTACAATTCCTAAGAGAAACCGCAGGGTCAACAAAGGAAATAAGATCTGAATCTACATAAAATTCATACTATTCCACGGAATACGCGCGGAGCCGTGTCGGCCCTAGCAGTTTCAGACAATTGTGGCCTTAAACTACTTTAAATTTTATAAATTGCACATCACATTGCTCAGGGGCCGTATTACCATCTCTTAGAGGCGGTCAAGTGAATTTTCTAAACTGAGCGTAGCGAGCGATTCCCTAGCACACACAGTCCTAAACCCCTCCAGGAGCTGAGATCGAAAGTGTCCGAAAGGGTGGTATACACGTTTTAAAAAATTTCAAGCGACTTTAAAAAAGGGAGGAGATTCTAAGTTCATTTCTATGTTTTTTTATGTGCGTCACCTCAAAACTTCGTCATTTATTAACCCCGTTTAAGGAGGTATACTTTCAATTGGTTGAATTTAAATTTGAAGATAAAATAATACCCCGAAAGGCCTGCGCAGACGAGGGATTATCCGCGGCGTACTTTTTTCTCCGTCAAAATAGATCCCTTACAAACTGTATCGAGCGTAGTGGATTAATGTGCGCGGGCGTCCACGAAAAAAATAGGACGAACGAACTATGAGCAGTCAACGCACACGGCGGATTTTACTCCGCGTTAAAAATCGATTCGAAATAAAGGGATGGACACAGTATTAAAACTTCTTCTCTTTTGCTTAAACTTCATGTAAATTACAGCACAACGTAATCTCAGAATATTTAAATACTCTCGGACAACAAATGATCGCACACCGTGTACGTTGAGTCCGCTGTAAATCCGCGGGGGATTTGGTATTCGCGGAGCGTAGTTTTACTCCGCGTACGTCGTCTGCGCAGGCCTTTTGTGTACAAAAATAGAAGTCGAAGTTTTTGATGGTGTGAAATTTCTACTTTTTGGTAGCTAATACCTATTTCCGAATCATTTACGAGTAGGTAAACTAAGGATGGAAAAATAAAAGATCTAAAGAGCTTACCCTCAACTTACTAGACTTCGAAAAAGACTTTACTCAAAAGTGTCATGTTTTTGTTGAAGTTGGTTTAACTTTTTTTATAGTTTATACATTTTTATCAAAGAAAGTGTTGTGAATAAACCTTGGTCGATGGAGGTCACTTAAGTACGAATTATTATCTAGATGGTTTGCGAGATTTCTGTAGGATATACATACATTATTATAGTCCAGACAGCCAGAATGACACCAACTAAAGTTCTCATTATATTTTGTTGGTTAGAATCAATTTTTCTACAATTTTCAGGTCAAGACAGTTGTGACAGAAATCATACTATGTAGTACGGTACCTACGGCTATTGACAATTCAATTCAAGTTTAAATATTATACATATAATAAATAAATAAATAAATATCCCTGGACATTATTCCACACAGCGCCATCTAGCCCCAAAGTAAGCTAATTAAAGCTTGTGTTATGGGATACTAGACAACGGATAAACATACTTAAATACATTTTCTTTTGTAAATACATACTTATTATACATAGGAGACACCCAGACCAGTACAAACAGACATGTTCATGCACACAAATGTTTGTACTGTGCGGGGATCGAACCCGCGACCTCTGGTGTAGTAGCCAACTTCTTAACCATTACACCAAGTCGGTCGTCTTCATATAATAAGGAAGTAACCATAAAATTACAACAACTATTTCTTGCTATAACTAAGCGCTCGCCCTTCCCGTTGCAGTAATAAGGATTGTTCTTGCATGCTTGTTTTGTGTGTATCGCGTAATCGTGCACCAAGTGTACTTAGATAATGCTAAATAAAATCAACCTTGAATAAAACTATAATTTTAATAGCCTGCACATACGAACAATTGAAAACTCATTCACAAATGCTTTTGAATGTCATGTATCAATAATTTCTTTAGATAATTATCATCTTGAGTATAACATTCAACAATTTGAAAATGGTCTGTGTCATCTCTGATTTCTAAATACATATTCTGCATTGGGCAAGTGTTCAGCAAGAGCTCGTAGAAGTCTCTGCTTTGTTTTTGAAAAGTGGGACTCTCGAGTGCACCAGCTATGATGTACACCCTGACTCTGTTCATTAGTAGATGAGTGTAGCTATCGAACTGTGGAGACATTGACACAGCGCGTTCTTGCGGTAACTGAACAGCGTGGTTGTTGACCGTGTGGATGTAATCTCGAAGATCATATACGCCTGAGATCAGGAAAGCACCTTCTAGACGGTTGGAACCAATCGCGTTTTCTAGGAAATCCACGTTGGAGAGCAACTTGGCTATCAGCGTCGCGCCAGCACAGTGACCAGCAAAATAAACACCTCTGTGAAGAATTTATAGGTTAGTTACATTTAAACCGATAACTTTAATGTTAGCGCGAAGTAAAATAATTAGTAGCGGTTAGCATAAATCTTCTGTAACAGATTTTTAAAGTCCGCTGATGAAAATCATAATAATAATCATAATAATTCTTCATTTTCATGAAACACGGTACATAAAGGTTACCATAGGAAAACGTCACAGATATATATGTTTATATAAAAACATATAGATGTATTAATATAACATATTTATATATGTTTATATAAACCCCTCATCTAACCTAATATAAAACGGTTTTATAAGATGATCCAGAATTATATATATTTTAGGACTTGCTATCTTTATCAGGTGTAAATGAACCACTATACCTTCCTAAACTAAAAATAATACCCAATTCAACTCCCGAGGCGCAAAATACGCACACATTATTTCGATATTCAGTGCAAATAAATAAGCGACAAATGTGGACATACGCAAAATAGCTTCCAATTTGTTATGCGATCGGGCCTCCTGGATGAATTCTTCGTGTGGCACATGCGATAAACTCGCCCACTCTATTAGATACGCGTTAACCTTCTATTCACTGCAAAATGTGCTCTCTCGCTTTACATTTAAGAGCCTGTTTTGCAGATCACGACTTTGAAATTTATTCGGTACTGTGGTTTACCGTCTTTTTCTAGCACCTACGAAAATAAGGGAAGGCAAATAAATAATGGAAACTCGAAACATTTTATTCTCCCCTCACGTGATGCAATTCGCGTCAATAGTATTCAAGTGTGACTTGAGATCTTCCTGCGTCATACATAAGCTTAACAAATCGTTATTAGTCTCATTTTCATGCGTCAGCTGAAAGAAAATAAGTTCCTCATACGATTGATATGAATAAAAAGAAGCATTTGGTTATTTAGTTAAATAAAAAGCTAACAATATATTGTTAGGAAAAGCGAATAATAAACTTGAGTATTTTGGCGAAAGACACTCAGACAAAATGTAATTTTGATCATTACGAACTTTTTAAAAGGTGAAATTGCCAAATCTATTTCAGAGTGATGCACTTCAACAAACAGCTATTATTCTTTGCTTAGTACCTTCATGAATACCACGAGTTGCCACTTCAAATTTACATTATCGTTGGCAAAAAATTTGTACTGGGACTTGACAATGTCAAATCGAACGATAAAGTAAATTTAAATTGGCAACTCGTGGTAGACGTTCAATACGTCACCATGGGTATCCGTTCAATACGTCACCATTGGTATCCGTCACGTCAGCTACGATAGTTGACTACAGCAATTTTTATTGCCACCTTAATAGAAGCATAAAATTTAATACGTTCTTTCATATTTTTTTCCATTAAGATTGAGGAAGGACGCGTGATGTCCAGATGTGTTTTTCAAACACAGCTTTAAGCAAAGCAACTGAGCTTTTTCAATTCAACTTTCTAAACATCTAACTTCTACCTAACTGGTTTCTTTCAATACCTTAACAGTTCAAATGATTATTTCGATATGAATTAGTTCGTTTGCAAACATTTACCTGCTCCCCATTTTCTCAGCGTACTCGAAGATAAATCTAGCCGCGTTCTCGATCTGGCCGACGATCTCGGGCAGCGTGACTGCGGGACAGAGGTCGTAGCCCACCACGACTGTCTTGACGCGCGAGCGGTGCAGCGCCAACGCAGGGTAGCGGGACACTTCGCGGGACAGCAGCTGCCAGTAGCCGCCGTGGATGAACACTAGGATTGGTGCGTCTGGAATGGTAGGAAAGGCCTCGAATAAGGTTTTATAGCTACCTAGGTGAAGATAGCCCTGTTCCACTGATAGCGCTACCTTTACGGGTTAAACGTAGTGATATTTGACGATACAAATTGGCGTAGTGCACTGAAGCACGGTTCCTAATCTTGAATTGTGTGGTGTTCCGGATTCGATTTCCGGTCAGATCAATTCAGATAAACTAACTCTTATAAATTGGTTCGGTCTGAGTTTTTTATCATTTCGAAACCATGACAATTTAACTGGTGGATTGTCTAGCGAGTATGTATTTACTTCATTATATAAGTTTGCTCGCTTGCTACTTACAAAAAACATCGACATAGCGACAGCGTCGTTGCATGCAAATCAGGAACTTTGTTAGTAAGACAGTTAGGCATACTCAATACGAATACGTATGCATTTGTTACAAATCCGCTTGATAAGTTAAAAGTGTTACGGGATATATCTGATCTCTTGTTAAATATACCCTGCCCTATCTATACTAACCAAAATATGGTTTGGTGTAGCATATTATGCTATTTAAACCTGTGCGTTGTGTTAGCGCTGGTTTTTGATTGGCAAGGGATACTTAAGTAAAACGATGTGCGGTCAATTGCAAGTTTATTTAGCGACTAAATTTGAATGAATGCAAACATCTTTATAAAGCACTGTTATGGATGCATATCTATAGGTATGTGTAGGCACGGTGAGTGATAGCTTCGCGCGGTATTAACGCCTGATGCTGTTCGTAACTTAACCGACAATTAAAAAAGGTGAGTATATGAAGGGTTAGCAAAGTTGTGAATGGTGAATATAAAATAACTAATTATAACACGAACATACCGCCCACCAAAAGGACTGATGGTCCTTTTATATCCATAAATATGCTTACAAACATAAAATAAACAAAATCACACTTTTAAGACACCTGCACTTGATATTCACTTCATTATGGCTAAAAAGTTAGTTAATCATTGATAGGCAATGCACACAAGTTTGTTACAGTTCGTTTCACAATGGACCCACCACTTTTCACACTGTAAACTCTTGTAAAACCATCGGTTCCTGGGTGTTTATCTACTATTCGTCCCAATGACCATTTTCCAGGAGGTAAGTTATCAGTTTTTATCAGTACAAGGTCTCCTATTTTGAATTCCTCCTCTCTCTTGAGCCATTTCGGTCGTTGCTGAAGTCGTGACAAATATTCATCTTGCCAACGCCGCCAAATGTCATTTACAAGTTTCTGTGTGTATTGCCAACGGGACAGGGTATGTATCTTAATATCCTTAAGATCAGGTGATGGAACCACAATCGGTACTTCTCCGATTAGGAAATGGCCAGGTGTAAGTGGGTTTGCATTTTCAGGATCATTATCATCAATAGGGCATAATGGCCGGGTGTTCAAGCATGCTTCAACCTGACACAAGACTGTTGTCATCTCTTCGTATGTAAGGTGAGTTGTAAGTATTCTCTTCAGGTGGTATTTTATCGATTTAACGCCAGCCTCCCACAGGCCGCCGAAATTTGGACTGTACACGGGAATAAAGTGCCACTGAGTGCCATCTGTAGCTAGAGTTGTCGCTATTTGTCCAGTAAACTGTAAATTTGCATCATTCCAGGCCTTTCTCAGTTCTTTGTTGGCTCCAACAAAGTTTCGACCGTTATCGCTCCAGAGATGACTGCATTTGCCTCTCCTGGCAAAAAAGCGTCTGAAAGCTCCTATGAACGCCTCTGAAGTAAGGTCACCAACAAGTTCAATGTGGATGGCTTTGGTGGACATACAGACAAATATTGCAATATATGCTTTGACAGTTTTATTTCCTCTGCCTTTGGACATTAGAACTTGAAAAGGTCCCGCAAAATCTACACCACTATACAGGAATGGTCTGGACTGAGTTACTCTCTGCGCTGGTAAATCACCCATTATTTGAGCCTTGGTAGTGGCATTCAATCTGGCACAAATAAGACATTTATGTATATGCTTTTTAACAATTGACTTTGCTTTTACTATCCAATATTTAGAGCGTAAGTAGCATAACATAAGTTGTACTCCACCATGGAGTGTTCTTTGGTGAGCGTCTGCAACTAACAGTTGTGTAAGAGCGTTTTTACTCCCCAAAATTATTGGATTCTTCCTGTCATCTGGTAATTTTGTATGTCTTAGCCGACCGCCCACCCTGAGTATATTATTTGTGTCTAAATATGGATTTAGATATTTTAATGTACTCTTTTGTTTCACTTGTCTATTTACTTTCAGTCTTTCTATTTCTTCTCTGTATTCTTGTTCTTGTATTCTTTTTATGCATATATTTAATGAGTCTTCTAATTCTTTGGTAGTAAAATCGTCATCCACATTTTTTGATATTTTCTTGTAATTTAAAAATCTTTTGCAAAGTGATATTGTTTTTAGCAGCTCGCTTAAGTTTTCAAAATTTTCAAACTGCATAGTTACAGGTTATTCAAACTCTTCTGTGTTGAAGTAAGTGTTAATTTTCGTCTCTTTCATTTCCATATCTGTTGTTATTATGTCTTGTTTACTCATTTTTACTTCTCTTTCAGATAACCATGCCGGACCTCTCCACCACAAGTCACATTTCGTCAACTCTGACAGCAACATTCCTCTCGAAGCTATATCAGCAGGATTTTCATGTGATTGTACATGGTGCCACTGGTTATTGTTTAGGTTCTCGACGATTTCTACGACACGGTTTGCAACAAAGGGCTTCCACCTATTAGGTTCTCCGGAAAGCCAGGCAATAACGATTGAAGAATCTGTCCATGCAAACATCTGTGAAGTCGGTACTCTCATTGCTTGCCCGATTTGCTTCATAAGTTTAGACAGAAGTAAAGCACCACAAAGTTCGAGTCGTGGTAATGAAATTGTTTTGAGGGGCGCTACTCTAGTCTTTGCTGCAATGAGATTTGTTTGTATTTCTCTATTTGGTAGTTCTATTCTGATATTGACAGTTGCTGCATATGCACGCAATGAAGCATCACTAAATCCATGAATTTGTATATTTTCATTGTTACCGTTGTTGGTGCCAAGCCATCTCTTTATTTGTATTTTGTCTATATGAATCAGATCTTGTCTAATCTATCTCCATTCTTCTTCAAATGCGTCATTTATCTTCTCATCCCAGTTCATTTTTTCTAGCCATAGTTTTTGTATCAGAATTTTAGCCATTACTGTAGTTAGAGCTATCCAGCCAAGAGGATCGAAAAGCTTTTGAAGATCTGATAAGATTTTACGTTTTGTCGTGGGTTCCGTGATTTCGGGTAAATTGAAATTGTATTGAAATCTATCTGTGCTCAAATTCCATTCAATACCCAGTGCCTTAATTGTTCCATCAAGGTTCAAATCTATTTTAGCATTAGCTGATCTTTTGTTCTCATCTATTGACTTCAAAAACTCGACACTGTTTGAAGACCATTTAGTTAGATTGAAACCGCCTTTTTGCAGAATATCTGATACTTCCTGTGCTAATAGTATAGCTTCTTCTGGCGACTGAGCTCCTGATCAAAGGTCATCCATATAAAATTCTTCTATAATTGTTTTAGCAGCAAGGGGATAATCTGATCCTTCATCATTTGCTACTCGTTGCAGTGTTTTAACAGCCAAATATGGAGCTGGCGCTGTTCCAAAGGTAACTCTTACAAAACGATATTCTTCCAGGTCCTCAGACTCTTCTGGTCTCCAAAGGATACGCTGATAGTTCGAATCTTCTTTTGTTACAAAGATCTGCAGATACATTTTTTGAATGTCAGCTAAGAAGCAAATGTGTTTCATTCGCCATCTCATTATGATATTTCTTAGGTCTTCCTGCAGCTGAGGGCCGCTAAGCAGTTCGTCATTCAAAGAAATATTGTTTGAACCTTTACATGAAGCATCAAATACGATACGGGTTCGAGTCGTCTCCTTATCATCCCGGACTACAGCATGGTGAGGTAAGTATACTGACTTTTGTGTTTCTTTTTCTGTTTCAGGTATCTTTTCTAAAAATCCTTTTTCAATATGTTCATTAATAACTTTCGTGTACTCTTTTTTCAGGTCCGGTGATTTCTGCAGCTTCCTTTCTAATTGTATGAATCTTTGTGTAGCTATTCTTCTTGTGTCACCAAGCGGTGATTGAGGATTTTCTGTCTTAAATGGTAATTTTACAACATACGTTCCGTCTTCATTTCTAGTAGTAGTTCTCTCATAAATCTCTTCGCATAGTTTTTCTTCTCTAGTTAGGTTTCTTTTTGTATCTACCTCTATTTCCCATATTGATTTTAACAGATCTTCTATGTCAACTTGATGATGCAATACAACAAGCGTTTCTTCTGATTTAGTATTAATTTCACCGAAAAGTATCCAGCCTAGGCTTGTCTTCTGAGCGGTAGGTGAGCCTGGCGGACCTTTGATCAAGTTGTGTTGCAGAATTTGTGAGTATTCCTTAATACCTAAGAGCAGATCGATAGACCCTGACATGAAATAAGTTGGATCAGCCAGGTTGAGCTCTTTGATATGTGGCCAATCTTGTCTCGGAATAGTTTTGGTAGGTATCTTTGTGGTCAGTTGCTTGGCCATCACGTAAGCTTGAGTAGGTAAACTGAAGTTTCTGTCCCACTTTGATCGTATTTGTAGCTGAACCACATGCTTGATTTCTGTTCTCATAGATCCTACCCCTGTAACACTTCCTTTTACAGGTTGTCGTTTGAGTTTCAATAGTTGAGTCGCCTTTTCAGTTATGAATGTGGCTTGGGAACCTGGATCTATTAGCGCACGTAGTGAAATGGTATGTCCTTGCTCGCTTGTTACTTCCACTATCGCAGTCGCTAGTAGCGCTACTCTCTGCCTAGTGTTGAATTGTGACGCAACCATTGTATTTACTTGTAACTCATCCTCTTCTACTACATGTGTGGAAGTCAGCGGTTGTGAGATGCTCGTAGATTCCGCAGGTTCCATGGTCTTGTTTTCATGCAGCAGAGAATGGTGGCGTCTATTGCACACTCGACAAGACATAGAAAACTTACACTTAAAAGCTGAATGTCCTGGCACTAGGCAGTTAAAACATAAATGTTTGTTTTTTACATACTCGCTTCTCTCATTAGGCCCCATCTTTATGAATTCCTTGCAATGTGATAATGTATGATCATCCTTGCACATAAAACACGATCGTTTTGTGACTGGTGTGGCAACGTGATATGAACGCTCTTTTACAGGCTTAATTTCTCTTGTGTTTGTGATTAGTTCCAGGGTACGAAACTTTGACTCCAAAAAACTCTTAAAATCATTCCAAGATGGCAAAGCTTCATATTCTTCCTTATAAGCAAACTCTTCCCAGCTTTTGTGCGTCTCTGGGTCATACTTCTGCACTAGAAGATATATAATTATAGGATCCCAAGAGCTTACAGATATATCTAAATTTTTGAGGTTATTTATGCATTCTGTTGTTGTGTCTAACAAACCTTTTAATTGAACAGCTGATTGAGCTGTCATCTTTCTCTGATTACATAGCTTTTTCATTACACAATTTAAAATTAAGCGTTTGTTGCCATACCTTGCTTTTAAAGCGTCCCATGCGTATAAATAGTTACTTGAAGTAATCTTAAAGTGCTTCAATAACAACTCCGCTTCCGCAGTAACACTTGTTTTTAAGTAATGAAGTTTCTGTACATTGCTCAGCGATGAATTATCATGCACCAGGGAGACAAACAAATCCTTAAATGCGGGCCAATCCTCGTAACTGCCACCGAACGTAGGTAACTGGATTTTCGGCAGATGTACTATGTTATTTTGCGTATTGGACACATTGAAACTCGCATTAGGAGATCGCAATTGCATAGGTGTGTGTTCCGATAACTCAGCAAGCAT
This sequence comes from Udea olivalis, assembly GCA_947369235.1. Classification (NCBI taxonomy): domain Eukaryota; kingdom Metazoa; phylum Arthropoda; class Insecta; order Lepidoptera; family Crambidae; genus Udea; species Udea olivalis. The sequence continues at coordinate 8,386,406 of OX376342.1, forward strand.
ATCCTTTAAATCCCCCAGCAGTACATTATATAACTCCTCATACGTAAAAAACTCTTCATCCTTAAAATGTGGCAAACTATTTTTCGATTCTTCGGGAGTTATTTTCACTAATAAATCGTGTGCATTTTTGTACGTATTCCAGTAGTCCTGAATGATATGAATACGTCCTTCAATATAGCCTTTCTTCAAACGCGATTTAGGGCTTTTCTTTAGGTTAATTTCTGCTTTCTTCAATGAGTTTGCACTATCTGCTAATATGCATAAAGGTTGTTTTTGTTCATCTTCGATAGTAGCCATTATCTCTGCGATGGAATGTGGCGCCTTTTGTTCTCGCAGCTCGGCTACTCGGGCGCAGGTGTTCCGTCCTTCAACTATGCGGCTCGATTGTGACCACTTTGTGCGTTGTGTTAGCGCTGGTTTTTGATTGGCAAGGGATACTTAAGTAAAACGATGTGCGGTCAATTGCAAGTTTATTTAGCGACTAAATTTGAATGAATGCAAACATCTTTATAAAGCACTGTTATGGATGCATATCTATAGGTATGTGTAGGCACGGTAAGTGATAGCTTCGCGCGGTATTAACGCCTGATGCTGTTCGTAACTTAACCGACAATTAAAAAAGGTGAGTGTATGAAGGGTTAGCAAAGTTGTGAATGGTGAATATAAAATAACTAATTATAACACGAACGAAACCCTAAGAAGAATATTATATTTAATTATTACAAAGCTGACTATTGCAAATTATTTATTTATAGCTCTATAATAAAAACAAACATCTATCATACCTATTTACCATTTTTACAAGTAAGGACGGACCTAACCTAGGCTACTACGCTTGACCCTAATCTCATCTTAACTTGATCGAAGGTAAAACCGTTAACCGAGAAAATATCACTGTCGCTTAAGAAGCTTCGTGTCGTATTAAGCGCCTAATATAATTGCCATATATGATCAGAAATACTCAATTGAAGCTATATTTACTATGTAGTAATATTGTAAAATGAAAATGAAATGCAAATGTCCAACATTAAATATAAAACCCGAAAGCAAATTCCGATTATGTGACCTTTTCTTATCTTCATTTCGAATTTGATGCATTTACCAACTTTGTTGGTACGAAATTTCAACAGCATACTTGGAGCCGTCTCGACCTAAATCTTTCGTACGAGTTTTAGTTTAAATTTTAGGTCGATTTTCGTACTCTGGCGACAGTTATGCTTAGGAAAATCCTAAATAAGGATCCACGTCTCAGGAAACGTGAATTAAAAGCCGCCTTTGACCAAAGTGACAACTTGCGAGAGGTGCCTGGCTTGTACTATAAATCGGAGGCCTTCGTCCAGCAGTGGACTGATAAAGGTTGATAGCTAGTTAAACACATCTGTATTTGTAGGTTATAAGCCCAAGTTAATTTTATTGCTACGTTTATCAGCTAGATATAGCAAACATGCTCCTGCAGTCGCTGTTGTTGACCCACTTTCTTATTATAGTTTCAAAGACAAAGTGCAAATGCTCATCTGGTGATATCTAAAAACAAATAATGGCTCTTCTAACGGTGGAAGGCAAATTTTCCAGGATCGGTCACATTGTTTGTGACGGTTTTGTTTAAACACTGAGCTAGAAAATAAATGATTGGCTCTCTCTCTACTCAATTGTGCACTCATGACGGAATAGTCGTGAAAAATATCGGTCGACTCCTGTTCCACCACTGCTCCCGTCATGTAGCTTAATGTGATCAAACACACAGAAAAAAATACAAAGATATGCTTCGTTTCATTTCATACTGACTATTTCCGATTTGCTCTTCAGTGAATGTAATCTGTCGATTTTATACTGACTATTATCGATTTGCTTTTCAGTGAATGTTAAGCTAATGACTCTGAATACAAATATACACTCTATATTTTAGTTCAGCTTTTATAGTCTGATGGATCGTTCATTCGTTTTCACAAAATGCTAGATGAAACAAAAAAACAGACAAACACAAAGGAATGATTTTTCGTATTCGTAAGCACGTAAGTACCTTTTACGTAGCTTGATCGTTTCGAAAAATTATAGGTAGCGTTTGTACATAAGTCACCTACTTACTGTTTTTAAAAGTATCCATAAAGAAAAATACAAACCATCAGGTAAATCTGTTCCCAAAATATCCAGTTTTTGCCCTGGTGTAGATCCGTACTCAATCTCCAACTTGTGAGGAATAGTATTTGTGGCCACATCGCTTGCTGAAAAAACAATATGTACTCATTTGAATAACAAGCCTTGCCCCCACCGCATAACAGATTTTACTTAACATATAAATGGTTATAACAGAAAACAACTTAAAAGTAAATTCCGACACTGAAACGGCATCATACGGGGCTGAATCTATCCATGGGTATAATCTGTTTTGCATAAACTGTCTAATTACCTTGATAGGTATCGCTTTATACAAAATGTACCTAGTTCAATATACTAGGATGCAGATTTTGAAAACGGCATATAAGTTGCTACAGTTATGTATCATAGCTTTTGTAAACTCATCGTGGGACAATAGGGGCAAGCAACTTCGCTACGCTAAAATGAGTAAGGAAGTGATCATCCCTACAAACCGTTCCAAAATGGGCCCAAACCGAACCAAGACGTGTCTATTGCCCGACCATTTTGTAACGTGAATCACTCAAAAGCGTTCCAAATCCATTATCACTCTCCAGCTTAATAAAATTATTTGTCCGTTCCTTTTATCGAAGTAAGTTAATGTTCCTCGTTTGGAACGTGTCCTAGATATTTCGAGAATGTGAAATTATTAAGGAATCCCTTAAAAAACTTTAATAAACGGTTGCTCCCAGGCATGGTACAAAAGGTAGGGATTCCGTCCGCTGGGAGAGGTTTAAATGCAAATCATTGAAATTCCTGCAGTATACGTAAGTTAAATTTGCACCCGGTGTCTTTTGAGACAAACTAATAGATTAGGTTTCTCATTTAAGGAAAAAGGCATCCCTTGGAGCTCAGTATTTGATCGTTGTAGAACTAATTTCGATTCTATTGTATATTAAACCCGCACTTGGCTAGCGAGGTGATTCATCCAATAGCTACTCATCATCATCATCCGTGCGGTCTATCCCGGTTGTGAACTTACACTGGTGTGTGGGGTCCCAGGGTCCGCCTTTCTTATTTTCTTGGCCCACTTCGCGCGGTCTTGTGCATCATCAGTGGTGAGTTTGTTGGCACGCATGTCACCCTTAGCGACGTCGAGCCAGCGCTTCTTGGGTCGACCTCTTCTACCGGTACCTGGCGAGGGCGCCATGGCTAGACATTTGTTGCCCACGTAGTTTGCCGATTTCCGTGAGACATGAGCATACCAACGAAGGCGGCACTCCTGCAGCTTGTCTGCGATGTCAGGAACACAATGGCTGCCACGGATGTGGGTGTTCCGCACGCGATCTTTGCGTGAGACTCCACACATCCACCGCAGCATCTTCATTTCCGTGACGCGCAGCCCCTGCTTGTGTCGCTCTAGTATCGGCCATGTTTCACTGCCATATAAAAGGACAGGCCTAATGATGGTTTTATAGACCTGCCCCTTTAGCTTAATCGGCATTTCTCTCACTCATCAATTCTAACGAAATCATTATATTAATGATGAAATTTTTTTTATGACAAACAAACAGTATTAAGCTAATTTACAAACTACATTTAGTTTATTTCGTGAAATTTAGTTAGCTCTATTAAGTTCAAATGAATTAACAACAACAACAGGAGGTGTGTTGTCAGGCGCATATTTATATTTATTTATTAAGGGGCGATGTATACTATGAATGAGGTATTTAAACTTTATTTCAAACGTGATTCACAAAGAAAGCCATCTTGCTAATAATAGCTTGTAAAATCATTAATCCCTTTTATATAAGCATCGTTCACGTAGAGTCACGCATAGTTTACGCGAGAATCGGATACTTCAGCTACACGCAGGAAAAACATATAAGCTTGTAATGGAAGTTACGTATCAGTCTTTTTATTTCAAATATAAGGTTAGGGATGTAACGAAGAAAGACTTTCCTCAACGGAGTCGTGCTTCGCAATATTCTGGGCCATATAACTGTTTATTGATAACTAATTGTCCTCTCGGTGACTGTGAGCTTTTGAAGACCTTTAGAAACAAACATCTATACCTACAAGAGTTAGTCCAGACTCTTTGTTGACTTGTACAGATATGTGTGGTTAATGTTTTGCTTACATTTTTAAAGCCTTTGATACGTTCAGGTAGCATTTGACTGTGAATAGTGACACGTGAGATTTGGTCGAAATTGCCGTTAACATAAGACACGTTTTGCAATGGTTATGTGAAGGTTGGCCTGCTGTCCTCTGTTCCACCAGGGCCTTATAACAATGAAATCGCTTATAATTTGTAAAGTTCATTCCATAAACTGGGTGTAGCGAGCGGCTACCCGGCGCTATGGCATCTTCTATGCTAGATATTTACTGACGAAACTGCTCGATATGCTCAGCTTAGGGAAATAACTTGACTGGATATAAGTGATTGTTATAAGGCCCCAGGTTTGGTGAAGGCAGCTTCTTCAACAATTTCTTTATTTGTGTGTGTGTGGCAGGCACAGTGGCGCAATCGGAAAGGGCCGAGAGCGCGGATGGCCGGAGTGCGATCCCCAACCGGAACAAACATCTAACTGACTATTTCATATTTTCGCAGTTTCTTTGTAAATGAATAAATAAATATCCAGGACAAATTACAACAAGACCATCTGACCCCAAACTAAGCAGAGCTTGTACTATGGGTGTCAGAGACTGATAAACATTCTTGAATATTTTAAATAAGTACTTAAATAGATGATAACACCCAGACACACAACAAACACTAATGTTCGTCACATAAATGTTCGTCATGGGTGGGGATCGAACCCACGACCTCCGGTGCTAAAGGCAGGATCGCTGCCATTGCACCAACAGGTCAGTCAACAAATGACCTAAAGCGTTCTGCTTATTTATGACATCGACACATCACCAAAACTAGTTTATACTAAGTGTGTGTTTTTTGTTTAAAACGTTAGCCACAAGACAAGTTCTTGTTACAGAAGTATTTTCTTACCATATCGATGTCTATTTCCTATTTCACAGTCAAGCTGATCGTATAACCATCTCTTAAAGCCAGTCAAGGTAATTTCCTAAACTGAGGGTAGTGAGCAATTTCATTAGCACCTAGGTAAATATCTGGCCTAGATGATGCATTATTACCAGGTAACCGCTGACTGGCTAAAAATGTAAGCTCCTATTTAGGAAATCGCTCGCTACGCTCAGCTTAGGAAATTAATTTGACTGGCTGGAGATGGTAATACGGCCCCTGGTTTAATATGGGTCTAGCACTCTAGATACTCCACGTACCTTCTGTGACTTGCTTCACGTGGTTTTCGATAACTTCTTTGGGGGTAGGGAACCGCTTCGACCACCTGCTCGGGGTGTACTCCCGGTCCAGATCGACAGGATCCTCGATGATCGGCAACATCTTCTGTGTAGAAAGCCTGAAATGGTTAAGTATTTTTAATTTTTTTTTTCAAATTTGGTAAGAATTTAATTTAATTCATTTGTAGTCATGAAATGAGAAACAATCATTAGCAGTCGTAAGTTTTTGTATGCATCCTTGTTCAATTGTGTAATGTTGATTCTCCTGACTTTACACATCGGATGACTATCTAAACGTCTCTTGTTGAAAAATTAATAAATTTAATTAAAATCATAATACCCGATCGATAACTGAGACACTCAAAATGATTATGTCATGTTAATGTTATATTATATAGTGGACTGATAAAAAAGTGAGATGTTTTGTTTATTTGGATGTTTGTACAGTCAACCACAGATTAAACGTAACGCGAGCGGTTCTCCGTAGTGTTTATATACTCTCTGGGTCCTTCTGTAAACTCTTTATTTTGTGGCTGTAGCTTAGAGCGCACGCAACACACGCAAAACTGTACTTGACAGAGCGTATCGTCATAGTAAAAGTATAGAAGTAGGTTGTCTTCATACATACGCCCCGCCCCGGCCGCGGTTTTGTGTTCCTACGCGTGTCACACGCACACACTGATAAAATATAAGGTGAAATAGAGTAAGACAGTCGTGGCTGTGCCGTGCTTGTAATTTTACGCACATCGATACGACGCTGAGCTGCCGCTTGAAATTTTTGTTTCGTGTGCGTACTATGTACGTCCTATATTCGAGCTCAAAAATTGCTACAAAATAGTATGCGTAAATAGGTATTGTAGTGTTTATGAATGACTTAATAACACTTAATAGCAACTCATCAAATCCAGAATTGTCTTTCTTTACATTACCTGCCGTATAAGAACGGTGAGTACTTAAGCACCTAACTTAACTAAGATTCATAATATTGTGTTTACTCGGATACAGATTTGTAGTTCAGATTGATTGTTCAGAGTTTGACGCTGCATTTTTGACAATTGAATAAACTTCATGCAACAGCCCTGCGTGTTTAGGCGCTCTCTCGCTCGGCGCCTGAGTTGGCATACTTCTCTCTCCTTTTACTATGGTATCGTAGAAGCTTTGCCTCTGTTACATTTATTAACTTATTACGCTCTAGCTGGTTGACAGCACCTCGAGGTTTGCTGCATGGCTAATTCAACTTCGTACAAATAGTTTGGGATGACTTGCCTGCTCACAACGGCATAACAAAAGCATATGATTCAACCACATTGTACGCAGACGAAGGCGCGAGGAAGGTATTAATCTAAATAAACGAATATCGTCGAAAACTTTGTATCTATTTGTTTATAGCACAACGGGTAATCACAATCAACTATTACATCATTGTGGCACTGACTACAAACTTTCATATCTTAAGTGAGTATTACGATTAAAAAAAGTTTACGATAAGTAAGTAGGTTTATCATATTTATTTGGAAATTACAATGATGTAAATCTCTTTATTAGTTAGTAGTTTTTAGTCAAAATCATATCGAATGATTTTCCGTTTATATTTCTTTATTGAACTAAATACCTAAATCATAATATATGTTTTTAATTTAGTACTAACTAGCAATTTATCGTTTAGTCTCATTTACAAATGCGCTGACGCCTAATTGCTTACCTTTTTATTGATTTTTTTTATTAAAACCGGAACTTTTTATTTTTTTAATCCGTCAATGGTTATCTTGTCGAATGCCATAACGCAATAAGTGGATAACCATACCTCACGTAGGTACACACTCTTGAAGACAAATATCATAATAAAAATAATAAGTTGATAGAAATCGGTTGTGTTGGCCGAATAAAATAATTACTGACTATTTTATTACGATGTTACCGTTATTATGCCCCTTAGTAGATGTTGAACTAGAATTTTCAGATAAAAGGTTATCTTGCAGCTGCTGGGCCTCATTTATCTTAATGACATAAGTAAACTAAATATTATTTATTTTAGTAACTATTAGCCTATAAGAGTACCTTGGTAGTCACAAAGCATATAGTCATAAGGCCCAGATACTGATTGATAAGTTATCAACAAACTGAATCAAAATAATGACCCAATAATGACTCAATATGAACACAGAGAAATAATTTATATGAACTTGTTTATTTACTAAACTTTAGATTGTATATTACTCATATCCACAATGATTACCTATATAATCTAAAGACGACACGGTTAGCGTAGTGCGCTGTAGCGTGTTTCTCCCCTCGATTTCCGTAGTGTCCCAGGGTCGATTCACGGTCGGGTCAATTCAGGAAACGATCTTTTCTGAATTGACTTGGGTCTAGGTGTGCTGGGAGACGCCCCTTGCTTATTTCCTTGTGTGGTACCTCGTAACACAGGGATATTAATCCCTACTTCGAGACGATTACAAGAGGTGAGTTGCCTGGATATTGCCTGCATATTTATTTATATAAAGATAAGTTGGCTTACAACGTGAAATACACCTGGAATAAATCGCCAGGTCTGTTAATGGCCTCGATAGCTCAGTTGGGCAGCATCTACCGGAGTGAGGAAGACGCGGGTTTGAGTCCCGCTCGTGCCATAGGATCAGTACAGTACAGGCTGATTTTTTTTAGTTTTTATATTTAGGTGGGAAATAGTGCATTATGATAATGATAAAAATTTAAATTCACTTAACTACATAATTACACTTTGTTATAATTGTAACGCAACCGTGCCGCATTGACTGTACTGTAAAAATAAATATGCGCCAGACAACACACCTCTTGTAATGGTCTCGAAGGGATTAATATCCCTGTGTTACGAGGTACCACACAAGGAGATAAGCCAGGGGCGTCTCCCAGCACACCAAGACCCAAGTCAATTCAAAAAAGATCGTTTTCCTGAATTGGCCCGACCGGGAATCGAACCCGTACACTACGGAAATCGAGGCGAGAAACCGTGCTACAGCGCACTACGCCAATCGTGTCGTCAAACTGTACTGTACTGTACTTTAGGTACCTTATTCACCATAGGAATCAACAAAAGAAGGATGTTACGAATTTGGAACATCCCTTAAGTTTATGCGGACAGGGTACGGCAATAATTAGTACTTATCTTTACTAATACTTAGTATAAAGAGAAGATTTGTTTGTTTGTTTATTTGTATTGAATAGGCTCCAAACTGCTGGAAAGATTTAAAAAAAACACCAATAAAAAGCTTCTTTATCAAGGAGTAGTGACATAGGCTATATATTTTTTAATTCAGGCTATATTCTGACGGGAAAGGCAGTCTATGCGGGCGATGCCGCTTGCGGACTACTGGTATTACAATAAAACTGTTATGATAAATGAGGTTTGAGCGATGATTCAAGAATAGGTCTAGTGCCACGATACAATTTATGATCATCATTTAAGACGCTTGAAAATTTTGTGAATAAAATATAATATGACATAGCACCGTGAAGTCATGATAATGACCTTTGATATTTTAATGACACAAACTAAGTATTATCTGTAAAAATACATTTAACAACACTATTATTCCAGTAGCAAAATTAAAAGATACTTCAGGTCATCATCTTAATTCATACATCTTTTCGTTCAAAAACATACCATCACGACTTTATCCCAAGCAGGGTAGTCAGAAGCAAGTGACTGTGCCGTCATGGTGAACGGAACACTCAGAAGCCGACTTTTCACCAATGGTGTTAGAACCCTACGTGGTAGGTGGTGAGCCTTCAGCCGTTATCCGGGTTTATTTGGTTCGTTATCGATTTTTTCCGTCACCGGAGAGTTAGTCGGATATTTAACAATGAACACAAAGATTTTTGGTTCTGGCCAGATTTGAACTGGGACCACACGATCCATGATCTGAGTTCGGGTGTTGAACCATTAGGCCACGACGTTTTTCGTTCAAGGTGAACTATTTTTTTATGCCTTATTCGCTTTATACGAGAACATTCATTTCGCTTAGAACAAAAGAGATTAAGATAAGATAAGATAATTCATTTATTCGCACATGAAGAAGGGTTACATAAAAGACCCGCATAACATTCGCATGCGCAAAATATTCGCATCGTTGATGCGAATGCAAATATGAATGCGAACGAATAGCCTATATCACTCTCTGATAATGTAGCTTCATGTTGGTGTAAGAATTTTTAAATACGGTTCTGTAGTTTTAGAGCTTAATCAATACAAACAAACAATCAAATCTTTTCTTTTTATAATTTTAGTATTGTTAACGCCTTAAAACTAGAGTCTCAATATAGGTACCTTATGAATGCCAAGTTAATTGAGTGTGACAGCTTTTACTGAATTTCGGGGTGTAACGCCAGCACTGAATCACAAAAATTTTAAAATAGCGTTCCACAGCTTGAGATACACTTTTATCAAGTAAAAAAAATCATGAGAGAGCCATGGCGCTGGTTTTCCGTGGTAACCACAATCCATTTTTTTCAGCTAAATGACTTAAATTTTAGTCATTCGGATATCAGTACAAAACCTTCTTGTTTCGAAGGCATCGATCTCTTTTAATAGTTTATGAAATAGGTTACTATGTCACTTACATAAAAAGCCAAGTAAGTAAACGAACTTCATATAGGTAGGTACCTAACTGTCAAGTGTCAACACAATACTACACCTGGGTGTCGAATAACGGAAACCTACAAGTTGCGAGGCCGCATAGGCATCGAATGACGGTCCACTTAGATCCTTTAACACAGGGTGGTCAAATTGTAAACAGTACATACATATCTACATTCCATCACGTCTTTTTTCCAACGGGATACGCAGATACCACATCTTTCCACCTGCTACGATCCAAACACACATATTGTGCTTCTTACACTCTCATTAAATGCATCCTCGCCGATTATTGGTATTCTTGTATAACCCTTAACAAAGCATTGCATTGTGAAAAAAATCATAGGTTTTCGCCTGTATGCCCAGGGATTAAGGTTTAAAATCGGGTGGTAACTATTTTACCTGTGCCTTTTTAAGGGATAACACCTAAGAGCTCTTCTCATAAGATTATTATATCAGTTTTACTGATTCCAAGCTAAACTTTACTAACTGTCCTGTTTTGTTCATGGCAAGACAGAAAAAGAAACAAGGACTTATTGTTAGTTGCGAACCTTGAAGGTTAGTACTTAGTAGATAATCTACTTGTAATATTAAAAAGGGCCTACTCCCGTTTGTCGAACACATAGGTAGTTTGGTAAGTAAAAAAAAATGGTTTTTGATGTTGTTTTTTTTGTATTCTAATAACCATATTTTATAGTAATTTATAACATACCACGTTTTGTGTTCTTTTAACCCTTTCAATGTGTCACGCACTTCTTAATTTTGTATCGGAGTAGGCCCCCTGGTACCTATGTTAAACCCATTTCAGCGGAAATCCGGCTTAAATGTCTTAATTTTACCGTAAAATTTTCAAACATGGTTGACGGCAAAGTCAAATGTTGAGGGACTGTACAATATTATACCTCTACGCCTTAATCAAAGTTGCCCGTCCTGTATACGTACACAGACATTAGGTGCAATGACCTAATTTCAATAGGCAGTTGACAAGAGCCTTCTCCGATTCGACTGAACGTGTAGTAGTAGACTTTTGAAAGTGACTGAAGGCCCGTATTCACTTTGATTAGTGCGATTGCAAGTGATAAGTGTAGGTGCTTAGTGATTATGAGAAAACACGTGTAAACAGCGATCGATTATTGCGAATGATTAGTATCCTGCGTCATGTAGTGGTTAGAAGCGTGTTCTATTCAATCGCACTAATCAATCGCTATCGACACGTGTTTTCTCATAATCACTAAGCACCAGCACTAATCACCTGCACTTACTACTATAGTCAAAGTGAATACGGGCCTTGAGACTAAGCTCGTATTCTAGAACGTTAAATCTATACTCAAGCTCTCAATGCTTGAGTGTGATGATGCCCTAGACCTCGATTGCACCGAATGGTCAGTTTCACATTCACGATGAAAACCAAGCCTTAACACGTTGACCGCCGCGTAGGTCACCAGTGACCTACGAACGATGAAAATTATACAATTGTGTTTGGATTCTCGGCAGTCAAAGGATTAAATATAAAGCTCTAAACCATTTTACTTAAATGTAGATACTTACTAATTTTTAAGGCACCATGACTAATATAAAACTTCATATGCGTCGGGTCTCAATAATTATCTATGAAAAGAGGACTAATTTTGGTAAGCGTTTCTACACGGTATCAAGATTGTATAACTTCATATTTGACGACACGATTGGAGTAGTGCGCTGTAGCACGGTTTCTCGCCTTGAATTCCGTTGTGTCCCGGGTTCGATCCCCGGTCAGGTCAATTCAGGAAACGGTCTTTTCTAAATTGGCTTGGGTCTGGGTGTGCTGGGAGACGCCCCTGGCTTTATTCCTTGTGTGGTACCTCGTAACACAGGAATATTTATCCCTACTTCGAGACCATGACAAGAGGTGTATTGTCTGGCGCATATCTATATTTATTTATATATTATTAGACTACCTGTTGGTCCAATGGCAGCGATCCTGGCCTTAAGCACCGGAGGTCGTGGGTTCGATCCCCACCCATGACAAACATTTATGTGACGAACATTTGTGTTTGTTGTGTGTTTGGGTGTTATTATCTATTTAAGTATGTATTTTGAAATATTCAAGAATGTTTTTTAGTCTATGACACCCATAGTACAAGCTCTGCTTAGTTTGGGGACAGATGATCTTGGTGTAATTTGTTCTGGATATTTATTTATTTATTATTTATATTAAGTTTAATGAATTCAGCCCAAAACTGATATTTTTTGAATTTTAAGCAACATTAAACAAAGGGGCTTAAAAATGTTGTATGGAGGCATAGCCACTTGCCGCCATTTTTTTTCAAAGTTCCAGCGCACGGTGAAAGTGGTATATAGATATAGATACACGTAGACAAAAACAAAAAATGTCTCGTAATTTGGTACCCTAAAGTGACACGTTTCCGAGTTATTTGAAGGTAAAGATCGATACAAAAAAGGTGTTAATAATTAAAAATCTACTAATTATGTGGCTTTTCTGTGTTACATTGTCAACAAATAACAGATTTCAGGAAATTTAAACCATTGGGTGTGTATAATCGCATTTTTATGCAAAGAACATTTGAAAATGTTCAAAATAATGAAGGTAATGTGGATTTTACCGGTCTACAAAAAAGGTGCAAGTTAGAACTAAATTACTTTATTGCATAGGAGAAATACAATTTTAAAGTGACTTCATGGGATAAGTATCTAATTATTTACTTTATCACTTTGAGCGACTTCTTCTAGACGACTTTGGAATGTGGGATGATTGCGGAAAAAGATAATAGACTTTTCAAATTTATAGCTGTCATTTTGTCAACAAAATAACACGAAAAGTCTTTTAATAACTAGATTTTTAATGAATATCACCTTTTTCATATCGATCTTTACCTTCAAATAACTCGAAAACGTGACACTTTAGGGTACCATATTACCAGTCAGTTTTTGTTTATTTTTGTGTCTTCTTTCCAAATATACCTACTTACTACTTTCATTGTGCGTGGAAACAGCGATAACGAAACAAAATGGCGGATGGATAGCTATGCCACAAATGTTCAAACCACTTTGATTTGGAAACTATTTACCTATTTCAAATGACAAAAATAACTACCTTTACCAGCTCATATAAAAGCATTTTACATTCCTCTACAAACCTTTTTAAATATTTGTAAGACTCAACGTCATGGGGTTACATTGCACATACACACGTGGCCGGAAGGCTTACGCTGTAATGCATAAAATTTGAACAAAGTAATGCATTTTACAAAACTATATAATAGCTGCATAAAGAAGCAAGATCGATTTTATTTTATTACAATGCAAACGTCAAGGTCATGATACTTCGTGAGTGATAAGATTTATTACGTAGGTAAATCAATAGTTGAAACTTGAATAATATGTTCATTCGCTTTCTCATTTTACAAGACAAGAATTTTTAATCATTATTTATCGGCCTTAGGAGTAGTATAAATTATATTCAGTTAAATCTCCGGAACAGTCAAAAGCATAAATATCTGTACCTACGTTTCAAAGGCTTTAAAAATATCTGAGCAAAACATTAGCCAGAAATATCTATACAGTTAACAAAGAGTGCGAACGCACTCTACTATAGATATTTGTGGCAATTTTTTTGCTTAGATGTTTTTGAATCTTTTGAAACGTATTGATATTTATTTATACTTTTAACTGCAACATGTTAAAAATACAAGCCACCTGAATAATCAAAATTATTAGTCTTAAGCTCGCCACCTACCAAGAGTTCAACTAAAGAGATGTGTGGGCTTTTGAGTGTTTCGTTCATTTTGCGAGCAACAGTCGACCGCCCTTGATTGAATTTTATGATGAATAATATAAAAAAATACAATTTATAGGCAGTTTATTCATAAAGAAACTCCTATACTTACATTTAAGTAGGGTAGAGCAGTACTTAGTAGCCAAAAATTTGTCGTACTCAGGATAAAAAAACAGATTAAACCAGTTGTTATTCGAATCAATTCCGCCACACATTTGCAGCGATTTCTATTACAGAAGTCAGAAATTTCCATAGATTTTTTATGGCCTTACAGAAATCTTGCGCAGCCGGTTGACGACCAAAGTGAATTCGGACCTTATTTGGTATGTAGAGACGGTTCAACTTTTTTTGCTAGTTGCATAATGCGTACAAACGCACGCCATTTGCTCTAAATCGTATGTTTCCACTATTAAATAAGAAAAAGATAAGTTAGTAATTATTCAATTAATATACTTTTCAACACAAACTGGCTCTAAGACCGCAATAAGGCGCATAATGACACAGGCTGTAATTAAACTGTGACTTTTTGATTGCTATTATTCACAAGTGAGTTATAGAGTTTTTTATTATTTTATTAGTTGAATTGCTTTGTTCTTAAGAAAAATCGAACCAAAAAAGATCGTGTTCAATGGTACAAATAAATTAATGTATCTATTGCTTGCTCATTTCATGCGACTTCGTATTCAAATAGATAATTTCAACTTGTACGTGTTTAATAAATAAAACTTTCACCCAAATATATTTTTTGTTTTTTCTGTAAGTACCTGCCTAGATAAAAAAAGAAAAATTGAAATTACCTGTTTTGTACGTGGCTAAAACGCTATCCGCGTAAAGCCAAAAAAAAATATTTTGTAGTATTATTTTCTTCACAAGTGTGTTGAAAAACGTATTAGGATACACGTGTGTATTGATGATTACCGTCCTCTGCTCTCCTAAGACCCTCACCTAACGGCTCGGGTCTCAATGGCGCCTCAGCGGTAATCACCAACATACACACTTGTAGGTACCATAATGTACTATTACTTAACAAGGCAACAACCTGGTTACCTTGAAGGTTGTTTATATAAAAAAGCATACGTACAAATATAAGACAGTATGAAGTCATTGGAATCCATACCATCATCATCATCAACAGCCTTTACAAGTCCACTGCTGGACATAGGCCTCCCCCATAGAACGCTGTGGCGCTTTAGGCTAATTGCATCTAGCGGCTTCCTGCAACTTGCACCAAGTCATCGGTCCACCGGGTGGCTGGCCTACCTACGCTGCCTCTTCCAATTCGTGGTCGCCATTCGAGGACCCTTACTCCCCAGCGGTTATCAGTCCTGCAGGCGATGTGACCCGTCCATTGCCACTTCTGCTTGGTTACCCGAAGAACTATGTCGATCACTTTGGTTCCTTGGCGGATATCCTCATTTCGGATCTTATCACGCAAAGAGACACCAAGCATAGCTCTTTCCATAGCGCGCTGTGTAACCCTGAGTTTATTTAATAGGTCAACTGTCAGGGACCAATCCATACCATATTAATAATATAATGTAATTTAGTTATATGAATGAAATTATTAGTGGAAAGGTATGTAACCGTATAACTTATGAACGACTGCACCAAATTAGATATTCATATTAATAATATAATGTAATTTAGTTATATGAATGAAATTATTAGTGGAAAGGTATGTAACCGTATAACTTATGAACGACTGCACCAAATTAGATATTCATAATTTTTATCGTGTTCGTTATTGTAAGGACAATTAAGGTTTGTTAAAAATAAAATTCTAAAAGAACGAACAGAATCTGTATAACATGGCTGTTTGTCCATGTCAATAAGTAGTTAAAAGCGAGAAAACGGAACAGCCAAGGCGGTCGCAGCTGCGGGCGGAAAGCTAGTCTAGACTAATATTGTAAAGAGGCAAGATTTGTTGTTTGTTTGTACCTAATGATTATGCTCCAAAACTACTGGACCAATTCCAAATTATTTTACCAATAAAAGCTAAAAGATACATTATTAGGGAGTGACATGGGCTATATTTTTTTTATATTAGGCTATAATTTTGACGGGAAAAATAGTCTACGCGGGCGAAGCCGCTGACGGACATCTAGTATCTACCTTTACTTTAAGTGCGAAAGTCTGATTGTGACATTTTCAAACCGTAGAACCAATTTAAATATACTATGGATAAGAGATTGATTAAACCTTAAGAAACAGGCTACCGAACCTACCACCTAATACTGCAGGAATTGGTCATTGTCAACGAAGTCGCAGGCAAAAGCTTTCTTTCCAAAAAATAGCAAACAATTTGATTCCACTATATTCGAATGAGTACAGTTCCAGTTTTATTCATCTTATTATTAATTGATCCCTAAAACTATTGAGTTACCATTGATAATTTTAAAACGTTTGACTCTACATTCGTTTTTTCACCGTCATAACTTAAGCAAAGTTATGACAGTGAAAAAAGAGAGATGAGTCTCTTATTCGTAATTTCGTATAGATTTTTAATTTCCATTCAAAAGAAAATAACTTGTAGTCATTAACCCTGATCTTCTCGGATATCATATTGTTTCGGTATTGCAGTAGATTATGAAATTAAGTAAGTATACTTACTGGTCTCACTATAAAATGTTATACAACACTTGTACTGTCAACAGCGGAACTAACTGATAATTTATCGTGTCAAACAGATGATTAATTAATGAATTTGAGATATTGTTTTTATTATAAGGACTATTTCAATTTAGTAATGTACTATGCCATGCACTTGTATTGCCAAACTGTAGAAGTTTTTTTCAATTATTCTGCTGTTAGCCATACTTTGGCTGTCTTACTTCAATGTTTTTAAAGGTATTTTTAGTCAATCAACTTTATCACCTGTTTAAGTGTAGTAAGCCTTTGCTATGAGTTCGATAAAGATTATTTATCTCATTTCATCTAAATCCCTTATCTCGTTTTTATCTGATGCTACATGCATCAGTGGGTGTGTAGTTTATTTAGGTAGGTACTTACAATATGCTTATTTATTGCCTTATTTGGGAACCTGTTTTGATATAAGTACCTAGATTATTACCTAAATTGTTCCGCCTAATAATGACAATGTCAGCAATTCTACTCACCTCGTTCGAAAAACCACAAGATAGCCAAAACTGATATTAAATCACGAAGCGTTTGTTTGTAAACAACGTGCGCTGGCTCAGCGAATCTACGTGACCGCGATACACCCGGCGCGTGCGTCGCGCCGTGTCGAACTGACTCGCGACACTCCCAGTTCACCGGTCTAATTATAACTTAACCGGCTTACACAGTCGTCTTGATAATACATTGTTGGTTGAACTAAATGATTGAATTCCAGCCTCTCAGGTCCAAACCCATTACATAATTATATTATCAAGAAAACAAACAACTTTATAAAATGACGCCCTAAGTGATAACGTCACTAAAAGTTGGACAGCCCATAACGGTATATCCTAGTTGTTAGGGGGTTTGCTATCCTTTTGATTTTTATTGACATTTTGCGGGACAACAACAGTTTGACTCCCGTTTTGGAGTTCCGGGGTTGGGCTCTATCCTAATAGTACGATAATACCTGGGGCCGATTACCATCTCTTGTAGCCAGTCAAGTAAATTTTCTAAACTGAAGGTAGCGAGCAATTTCGTCAGTAAATATCTGGCCTAGAGGATGCATTATTGACAGGTAACCGCTGACTGGCTGGATATTTACTGATGGAATTGCTCGCCATCCTCAGTTTAGAAATTTAACTTGACTGAATACTTATAAGCGATTGTAATAAGGCCTCACTGGATCTGCACTTAAGCATAGATCGAATTTAAGTGACGTTTTTGTATGGTACTGCCGTTGCCAAAACTGTTCTAGTAAAATCCTTAAAAAACTGTTTACTTCCTTAGTAATACAGGTTATACAGGATTATTTATATGTAATAATAACGAGTTATAAAAAGGACGTGTGCATTACCGCAGAAAAATGTTGTGCTCTAAAGAGGTGAGAGTACCACAACAGATAAGTAGGTTTTGCTGGAGCAGTCAACGAATTTAGATACCATCGTTGGGAGCAGTACCTAACAAATGTAACGTGCGTGGGTGAAACATATTGTTTTAGATCTTTAAAAAACAATCTCTCAAACAAACTATCATCATCATCCGTGCGGTCTATCCCGGTTGTGAACCCACACTGGTCTCAAACAAACTATACTTCATTCATTTAGTTAGAGCATTAGAAATTTAAAGCTAAAATGAATGACAATTTGCATTAGACGTTGCCATGACGATGACATACCTGAGTATAACCTGGCAAAATTGAAAACCCCTTCCTGCACAACGTATGAAGGGATTATGTAACATTTTAGATTTGTTAGAGTTATAGTGACAGTTAATTTGTTCAGATGAAAACCCTCGCTTCTTTTAGATTTTTACATCGACAACATAGTTTGATGCAAAACACAATAATTTATTTAAGCAAAGCCTCATAAATTCTGAAGTTACTTCACTTTAAATAAGAACAATAAAGTGTGACAGCTGCTATTTAAGTAGATTTTAATAAAATCGACATAAATCTTAAAAATAATAATGCTCATTGTACTTTTACCACAAACTGAAAAACCTTAAAAAGAACCTTTTTTACATCTGTCTAATGATTTGAATGTTATAGTTACACGACATGACGTTGTGACCAGAAGTGTCAGAATTGCTAGTTTAATTTTGTGTTAAGTTGAGATGAATAATTCTTTGCAACTTGTTTATTATTTTTCATTTAGCCTACATTATATTAAGGAGACTTCAAAGCTGATAAATATAGAATAAGAGAAAGTCTTGCAAATATTATGTTATAATGGAACTAACTTATGATGATACAAGGTAACTTACAAAACGTAGATAGAAATCTTCATCAATATCCGTTACCGGGATTATTTCTCAGTACCTATGTTATGCACCAGTTTCTGTACTTAAAGTAATATCATGCTCAAAATAGATTCTTGAATTGTCAAAGGCGATGCCTGCTTAAGGAGCACATTTTGTAGATACATTTGTGCTATTTTATGCTCGTGCCAGAGCGTTGTATACAAGTGTAAACGAGAAAATATTTGACAATACGATTGGCGTAGTGCGCTGTAGCACGGTTTCTCGCCTCGATTTTCGTAGTGTCCCGGGTTCGATTCCCGGTCGGGTCAATTCAGAAAACGATCTTTTCTGAAGTGACTCGGGTCTGGGTGTGCTGGGAGACGCTCCTGGCTTATTTCCTTGTGGGGTATCTCGTAACACAGGGATATTAATCCCTACTTCGAGACCATTAAAAGAGGTATGTTGAGGCGAATTTTTATTTATTTATTTGCAGGTCGTTGTCGTAGGTAAAACAGTAACTAGGGATTTGAACATTTTGCTCGATTTTGACTTTCTAGCTCAGTGCTCACATAGTAGTTTCTCTCTGCCAAGTAAAATATAATTTAACAATTTTTTATAACTTCATATAACATTCATAACTTGATGTAAGAGGATGTCAGCTACTAATAGCATGTAGTTCCGGCTGTCTGAGCCACTCATCCTACAGAGATCTCGCTTATGTAGATTGAAAAAGAATCGTTAGTGACGGCAATCGATCAAGGTTTCATCGTTTGTGACGCTATACTTTCTTTGAAAAATCAAAAAAACGGCTCAGACAGCCAGAATTTTGCAATTTCGGTCACTAAAACATGAATGGTGAACAGCGTCACGAAAGTTCAAAACTGGTTGTGACGCGTCACATATCGCATCACATTCCTTTTATAAAGAAAGTTCTGTCCCAAATGTGATATTTCGTGAAATTATCAAGAAAAACCAAGTGGCTCAGACAGCCGGATTACTGGCTGTCTGACCACATGTTTTTGAAGATTTCTCGAAAAGTATTGCATCTTGATGGATGAAATTACTTCGGATGCCGTCACATATCGCGTCACTAACCTTTTGATAAGAAAAGGGGCTCTGAAACCGTTTAGAAGCTGAGATCAAAAGTGACCGAAATTGCAAAATTCTGGCTATCTGGGCCACGGTTTTTTCATTTTTCAAAGAAAGTATAGCGTCACAAACGATGAAACCTTGATCGATTGCCGTCACTAACAATTCGTTATCAATCTAGATAAGCGAGATCTCTGTAGGATGAGTGGCTCAGACAGCCGGAACTACATCTAATAGCGAGATGGTTTGATTTTCAGTGACACGGATGACCACGTCGACAATCATACAAAAATATTGCTGATACTAAACCTTCTAGGAGTGGTTGCGTGTATTATAACTACTATTATCCTAATACTATGGGCTCTGAGTAAGTGACAAACATATTCAAATTGTACTTTTAGGTAGGGTCACCGGGTAAACGGTGGGTCACTTTTTTTTGAACACTCACACCTCTCAACCTACCATTCAGATTGGCTTGAAATTAAGTTTGATGGATTGTGTATTTCATTAACTTTCAGAATATGCCTAAATCATTATTCTCCAATAGGGGACAGTAGAGTAATCAGGGTTTTTTAAAAAAGGCAGAATTGACTCACTGTGTACACCGGGTGGTGAACAATGAATCACCCTAGGGGTTTGACTAGTAAATTATATATTTAATAAAAAAACTAAATCGGCATTATGCTTTAGGCACCTTGAATCTTAAAACTTGTACAGATAATATTTTATTTAGTTTTCACTAGCATGAAATTATTATTTTTTTGTTAAGGCTCTGCACTTCTCATAAAACATTAAAAATAATATGAAATTGCGAATATATGGATTATCACGTATTACAATTTTAACAATTCTACATAGTTTAAGTTCGACGTATTAGTTGATTGTCGTTGTTTATATAAGACGCTTCGAGCGCGGTTTTTGTATGCGAGTGCGCCTTTTCTATGTCCGTACCTACGCGCGTCGCAAGCACACACTAACAAAGTCTAGGGTAGCTCGTGGGGGCGACAGTCGTGGCTGCGCCGTGCGTAAATTTTTATTTAGTGTGCCTGTACAAGTACGTCCTATATTCAAGCTCAAAAATTGCTACAAATAGTATGCGTAAATATTTCAGTGATTGAATATGGATGTCTTATTAAGAACTCATCAAATCCAGAATTGTCTTTTATTTTCCTATGATTTCTTCACATTACATTATGTGTAATCGGATACGATTTGTAGGTCAGATCACTACTCACTACGCCCCCTACCATTAAAATTGGGTTTAACATTTTTTTTGAACTAAACTGAAGGCTATGATTAAACTTAGCAGTTGTATATAGGTAGTAGTTTTGGTATGTTAAAAATTGGTCATAAATAAATTGAAATGGATCATTGAATAAATATTGAGCAGTGAAATAACTAAAAAGGGCAGTTATGTTACGTGTGGGCATTTAACAAATCGGAATAAGCTGGCAGGCTAGAGCAATCTAAGCAATTCAGTGTGTAACGAGAAAAATAAACAAAAAAATAGTGTGTTTTATGATTTACCTGGATTCAGCAAGTTTAATTTTGATAAAGGACATTATATTAACGCTGCATTTTTGACGATTGTATAAACTACATGCAAGAGCCCTACGTGTTTAGGAAACTATCGCACGGTAGGGGCCCGACTTGGCTTACTTCTATCCTTTTATTATGATTTAACCAAACAATAACAATAAACAAATGTTATCATTTATTAGTAGAACCATGCACATCGCCTTAACAAAAAGTACACAGTGATTCGCGACCCACTATGTACACAGTGAATCAGACCCACTCTTGACCATAGGACCATTTTTAATACAAACAAGAAATAACATGCTAAGAACGAAGAGCTAGTTAATTTTAATTGTGCTATACTATAGCATACTAACAAGGCATTGGTGCGATAGTACAATTTTATCGATATCTATAATAAGTTAGGAATTATAAACAAAATACCAACTCAAATTTTAAAAACTTTTAGTCGTGTCTCAGCAAAATCAAGCGCCAAACGTCTTACGATGAACGCAGCGGCACGGGAACTGGGCGAGAGTGTATCGCGTGCGGGGGAGCTCCCTTGAGCGGACAAGCGGCGGCGGTACCTATAGCGGTTTCGTCAATACGTGCCTGACCCACTGTACCCAACTGACCCACCGTTTACCCGGTGACCCTACCTAATAAATACTTAAAAAAGCAAATTGCAAGGTAAATTTTTTTCCCCTTAAAATCACATCGGTACTTAACTACTGATAGTTATAATTCTTTCTTTCAGATATAATATTTCCTGGCCCAAACGCTTCACCGGTGCTGATGGAATTTGTAAGAAATAAAACCGTTTGGAAATATCTCTACTCTGGTAACAGTACGGATATGCATCGATTGACTGAAAAGTTTGCTGCTTATGACTATATTTTCTAATCAAAAGATGTATCCTAATGAAAATTCTAGCTGGTTTAAATTGATTCAAAAGTCCGACGTGTACCTACATTTCACACGATATTTCATCTCCCATCCTCCAGACAAAAAAAAATATGGTAGAGAAAGGAGGAAAGATTTTCAAAACTAAAATTGAATGCGGTTAGGAAGATGCAAGTTGCACTCTTTTGCATTTCAAATTCATCTGCAAGACGTTACATACCCCAAACGCATTTAAATAACACTGATAATTACTATGACCGACTGTAAGCTTAGATTAAATCAACAACCGCTATGATTTAATATAAGACTGTTAGCCTTATTACTGGCGTAGGTACCTTAAGGTAAGTATGGTAGAGCTTTGTTTAATTTGTGTACATGTGAAAATGTTTTTGTCGTTATCTGAATTATTAATTTACCACAATGTGTAGATACCTAGTTCGCTCGAGATATCGCATAGATATCCAGTTCAATTAATATAATCAATTTAGATACGAATCGGGCCTATTTATTAAGCTTAATCCAACATTGGATATTTTGAAAGCGAACTGAGCCTTACAGTTACTTCTGTGTTATTTTTACAAAGTGTTAAGTGCGATGTTTTGGGAGAGGGACTATTTGTTCCTTCTTTTATCAACCTTTATTCTTATAAGGACTGAAGGTAGGTGTTTGTGCGGATTTTTTAATACTGAAATTGTCAGATTTAAATCATCTATTCGGATTCTTAAGCGTGCTACAGCCCACAGCCTCCTGTATATTAACTTGTGCTTAGGTATATCATATAGCTACAATAACAAACGAGATCAGCACCCTTGCCGAATGATCAGCGAATAAGGAGTGTCACCTTCAGGTTCACGTAGGTAACTGACAAAACTGGGTAACTCCGTTTGAAGGTCACTTAGGGTAAGTGAACCTGCAGTGAGTTTTCTAGAGCTTTGATAAGCGTTATGGATGTAAATGCTTCAGAATCAATGGAACTATAATAATGAAAAAAATCGGGCGTTTATCTCAACAGATCGCACCACAGCACAGTGACCGAATAAGTGTCTGAAACTAGAGGTTTTCGAAAATTCGCAAAATTAATCATGCCTCGAACACTACTTATAATCGGGTAACAAATATGAGGAATTTTTGGATAATTTTAAGTGTGAGAAATGTAAAATCATTTTTTTTGGCTCGTATTTTTGGACCATCTGTATCTAACTAATAGGTGCTATATTTTAGTCATCAATAGTTGCTTCACCACAGGGCAATGTACGCATGACGCGCTAGTCAAAGTCTGCCGTGTGAAAGTAGATAAAAAATTTTTTTCATTGCTAACCTAAAGGAAGGTACCTATATTAAATTCTCACAAATCTCACAAGATAAAAAGCAGGAAAGTCACTCTACTAGCGCAACTGAGTCGCTTTGGCTTAGCATTAAAACAACCATTAGGTAGATAGATAGATAGATATACTTTATTGCACAAAAAAGGAATAAAATTTAGGCGGCCTTATCGCTAGGGAGCGATTTCTTCCAGGCAACCTATGGGTAGAGGAACTTTTAAAGCTTGAGCTTTGTGTGGAGTGAAAATAAATCTATGAAAAAAACAAAAAAAATACCATTAGTATTTATTTATTCTTCGAAACTAATTTACGTGACCGTATCATAGTAGACATACTGGAGCTTTTACAATGCGTCAGAGACTGCTAAACATACCTAAATATTTCTTACTTCATAATAAAAAAAAATCGATAGGTACCTACAAACAACGAACACAAAATGTAAATCGCATTCATGATGTCAAAACATAGAATTTGCCTTCAATTACTTTTTAGGACCATAATACACTGCCGACTTCTGGCAGCGATACAGACGCGCGTTCGGCTGTATCGCTGCTTTAAAGGTGCTCCCCCCCACCTAGAGCATTTCCCTGTAATGCAATGTTACAGAGTCGAGCATTACATCGGTGAGGGAGGAGAACCGCGCATTACAGTGCGCAACTTGTAACAGTGTGTAATATTGCATAGGTACAACTTCCATTAATTTTTTTAAGGCAGTAGGTAGATATTGTAATGTAATGCGCTAAAATTAATCTGAAATGTACATTACACGCGAATCTAAAACGTTGCATTACTTACAGGAAAATGCTCTAGGTGAGGGGCTACCTTTAGAAGGGATTTGTGACTGTATCGATGCTATATACGTGTTAATGAAAAAGCGCAAAACGTCAGACACCCCAACTTATTTTTATTATGAAAGAATTAAGTAAATTATTAAATTTAATTTTCGCGTATTATTGACGAAGATAAGCTTTTTTGTTTTCTTGTGTTTGTCTGCAAATTAAAAAGTCTATGGTAATAACGCGCGTTATAGTGCGACGTCGCCGCTTCGCGTGCCGCCGCAATAAAAGAGTTAAGGCCGTCCGCTGCGTTAAGCGGGCGTCAGTCGCGGGTGTCCGTCGCGGGGACCCGCGCCGTGCTTCGTCGCGGACAAATTTAACCCGTCGCGGACGCCTGCGACGAACTCCCGCCTCTCGCATCGCCGCCAGTACAATTTAGATCGTCATTGATCACATTGGACTTCTAAAATGACACGTTCCGTGTCAATTGATAATACTCATTGTTATCAAATTATGAAAAAGACTGTACAATCACGGAACGTGAGCACGGATAACGCAACGGTGCTCTAGAAACATCTCCGCTCGCGTGCTCCGTCACACGGACACCCGTCGCCCGCGGGGCGTGTTCCGCCGCCCGCGCCGCGTGCGACGTGGACCCGCTGCACGCAGCGCTGATCTATGAGATTACAAGAAACAGCACGCCGCGCGGGCGGGGCGCCCGCGCCGTGCACCCGCTTAACGCAGCGGACGGCCTTAGTAATGATTAAACACGGCGGAATAAAAATTTGACCCGTTTTTTATTAGTGGAATCAATTCTACTCTCGATTCTGAACAAACTATTTTTAGGTCTTGCGCTTTTTCATTTACACGTTGTATAGGTATCTACTATAGCGACTTAATCGCATTTTTATCGTTGCAAAAAGTAGCGGTGTTTAAAGGGTCTAAAATAATATATTTTGTACAGGTTGTCAGCCGTGCCTGCAGCCAGACAGATCTTCCGCCGCGTTCGAGCCTCCATCCAACTCTGCACCACCTCACTCAAGCCTCATGCGCGATATCCTTAACGCGTCCGTACTCACTATAGCAGTGTGCGCCTTCATGGTTGCAGTCTTCGCGTTTTTTGTTAAGGTTCACTAGATTACAGAGAAGAACCCTAGATACCTATTTGTGAAAGCCTATTATACTATATTAATTAGGAAAAAAGACAAATGACGTAAATGTACCCCATTGTACGGGCTTAAGATAACAGTGCCGTTCAATAATCTTACAAAAAAAAATCACTAATTTAATACTTTGTAAATAAGGTTTTAATGAATATTTCCATATTATTAAAGTGGTCCAGAGTCGCCCTGAGTGCCCACATAAAGGATAACATGCTCTAAAGTCAACCATACAATGACATCTACTACCTACTATCTCCTACTTATATAATATCATGTGAAACCATGAGATTAAAAGAAGCTTGCAAATATGACAAACTATCTAAACTCGACTTCTGTATGAACTGTACCTACTTAGCGTAGGAATCGTCAGAAATGATTCAATTACATATTTTTTCAATGATACGCAACGAATGCATTAGTTATAGAGTATTGATTACGTAACCGGTTTTGAAAGATTTTCCTGCTATATACGAGATGATCACCTTGAAACCTATACAAATGCTATTTCTGTTCAAGACGTAAAAAATATCCGCATGCAGTTCATTTCATTTATTACCCACATGATTTATTTTACCATGTTTGTTAGAAAGATTTAATCCTTATGATTGACTATATCCATTGATGCCATATAAGTACCTATAGGGTGTATTTTTTTATTTTTTGCCAGCTCGATTTATACTGATATATTTAGTGTCGGAAGCGTATTTAAAAAAAATGTGAATGTAGTTTCATTCGCAGCTTGAAATTTGGTGTGCGGCAGGGAGGAATAACCTCACCAACCCTTTTCAAGCTGATGAGCTTAGCGGCGCCGGAGTCGGCTGTTCTATCGACGGTACCTTTGTCAGCAATATAAGTTACGCAGACGATATGGCGCTGATGTGCCCATCAATCAGTGTGCTCAATAAACATGTAAGCATCTGCGAGCGGTTCGCTGTGGCTCATGGCCTAAGGTACAACACAACAAAAACTAAGCTACTTGTGTTTAAGGCTGGTAACAATTAGTTTAAAGTTCCTCCTGTAATGCTCAATGGTGATCCAATTGAGCAACTACATAGCTTTAAGTACTGGGGGCATTGGGTCACGAAATCGCTCAAGGACGATATTGATGTGGAACGCGAGCGCAGCGCAGTGGCCTGTGCATCCGAGCTAATATGCTTTCCCGCGCAGGTTTGCACGTTGTTCTGAACATATACAATATTGTCACTCTTTGTACACATGCGGCCTGTGGATGAATTAAAAAGGGGAGAGGGCGCGCGCGTGCTAAGCGACAGTCCACGAAACAGTTACTCCTGCGTGTTTAAATAAATAATAATGTGAAAAGTTAAAAATATTCCAAAAAGTTATACCCAGTGAATCGAAGAAGTATTGCCTAAACGTTTGTGAAAACAGTGAAATGAAAAAGACGATAACCACGGAGAAATAATCATTTACCTAAACAGTGACAAAGTGAACTCAGTGCCGTGAATCATTATCGCAACGGGCGAAGCTCGATTCATTACCTTATATGGTAACAAGATCTACCGCTCGAACCGCTTGCCGATGATTCACTGCCTCTACTAGGGAATCCGATACGTAAATTCGGCACGCTCCTACAAGAACATCGTGGCGGAGTGGATACGCTACCAAGATCAACAATCGTGACGATCGGAAAACGAGGGATCGAGTCTGACTAAGGCCAGCGAAGTTGTGAAAGATTGTTTTTTTCCCTTTTTGTGTTTTGTTTTACCTATAACATAGATCATTAAATAAATACTACTTTTTGCTCGTTTAGCATACATTAAAAACATACAATGGCTAATACATGTGCTGGCTGCAACCAAGACCTTCCAAAACGAGAATACCTTACCTGTATGCATTGCAAACTAAAATATGACTTGGATTGCGCCAATGTGTCTAGTCAGCGTTTCAACAACACAATGTCACCGGAAAGGAAGAAATTGTGGAAATGTCAGACTTGTCTATGCAAAATGCCGAAGAAGGACAACACCAATACACCAATACGTCCACGTGAGCCAGATAATATGCCTACAAAAAAGACAACCCCGGATATGAATGTCACAAAAAGAAGAAAGCCAAACCCAATAAATAACAACTCTAGTCTGGACGTATCTGACATATTAGGAGACACCCAAGGAGCGGAAAGCGAAATACTTAATCATACAAGTATAAGTGAATCCGTGAGGCAGACTTTGAGTGAAATAATATACCAACGCCTACAGGACAATAATGAAACAATAATAGAGAAGCTACAGAATACAATAGAAAAAGAGATTAAGAAAGCAATATGTAGAATAAAAGAAGATCTTAAGAACGAAACATCGGCCTTGTTCACACAGAATGACTTAAGGAAAAAGGAAATAGAACAAATCCAATGTAAGATAAGCAATATAACAGAAGAAAGAGAAAAATTAAAGGAAAAAATACAGGAGTTAGAGGACAAAATATTGAAACCGGGAAGTAACCAGAGGCAGGAGAGCAACAATAGGAAATCGGTGATCTATGGGGTGCCAGAGTTTGGAAATGAAACTGACTGGGACCTTGAAAGAAGGATAATAGACATATTTTATGACACTCTGCAAGTGGACTTAACTGGATACATAGAAGACACATATAGACTAGGTAGAAGTAACAGGTCAGCTAGACCGCTGGTGGTGGATTTAATCAGTAAACGGATGAAGAAATACATACTAGCTAACAAGCACTACCTCAAAGGGACAAGAATATATGTGCCAGAAGTTCTAGATGGAAATGCACTGAAACTAAATAGGATGATGAAAGAAGAAATGATAAACGCCCGAAAAAAGGGACTACATGCTGTTATTCGAGATAACCAACTCTATATAGAAGGAAAGATAGTAAGTTGTAGCCTAAATGGAAAACAGTCCGAATCAGTAAACATAGTAAATAGCATGCACAGTAATAATAGCAAAGGGGCTTGTCTATCACAATCAGCCATTATGGATAAAGGTGAAGAGCCCTTTCGTAACAGAACCACATTTTAAAATAATGTATCAAAATATGCAAAGTATATTTAATAAGCTAGAAATATTAGAAGCTTTAATAGACAACAACCCCGACTATCAAGCCCTCTGCATATCAGAAACCTGGCTCTCTGAAGAAAAACTCTGTATGGTGCAACTAACGACCTATGTAATGGCAGCATCGTATTGCAGGAAGAACCGTACTGGAGGAGGTGTCTGTATCTTGATAAAAATGGTATTGAATTCATAGAAGAAAAGGAAATAGCAGAAATGTCGATTGAGTATGTCTTAGAAGCGTGTGCGGTCAAACTAGTTAAGGATAGAATAGTTTTAGTTGTAATTTACTGGAATAGAAGGGAGGAAGACGTTTTTTATGAGCAAATGAAAAAAAATTTGATCTACTTAAGCAATAATTACTCAAAACATAGTATTATATTAGGAGGAGACTTTAATGTCGATATTCGAGCAAAAAATGCTAAAGCTAGTCAGTTTTTGGATATGATGTCGGAATATAGGTTAACCCAGCATGTCAAAAACCCCACTCATGTTACAAAAACTACATCCACTTGCCTAGATCTGATATTTACCAATTTTGTAACCTATAATGTACATGCTACTGTAGAGGATTTTGGTCTGTCGGACCACGCTGGAACAATCCTGCACATGAACATACCTAGACAAAAAAACATAATTAGCTGGAACACTGCTAAACGTAATTTTAACACTAAAAATATAGATAAATTCAAAGCTGAGCTAAAATTGATAAATTGGTCTAATGTTCTAACTACAGCTAATAACATTAATCAAAACTATAGTAAATTTAATGAAATATTAAACGTAATCTTAGAGAAATGTATCCCAAAGAATAAAATTAAACTCAAGCCTAATTATAAAAAATATTGGTTGACTGTAGGCATCAGGCGCTCTTGCAAAAACAAGAGATTGTTAAAATTACTAGCAACAAAATCAGGTAACCATATTATTATCGAACACTATAAAAAATATGAAAAAACCTTAAAACAATGTATAGTAAAGGCAAAAAAATTACAATATATAAACAAAATAAACAAGTCGAACAACAAAATAAAAACAATGTGGCATATAATAAACGAACGGACACACAAAAACACAATTAAAGACAAGCAGAATATAACTTTGGAAGTAAATAATTTAAAAATAAGTAATCCTAAGGAAGTGGCCAAAATCTTCAATAATTATTTTGTATCAATAGGAAAAAGCAATCAAAACATTGACAGGGCTCCCGCTCATCCAGTCCTACATCGCACTGAAAATTCAATTTACCTTCGTTCTGTTAATTACAAAGAAATTCACAGAATCATCAGAAACCTAAAGAATAAAAAAAGCCACGGAATCGATGATCTGCCACCAACTTTAGTTAATAAATGTGCAGACGAGTTAGCACTTCCATTTTGCCTGCTAGTAAACCAATCCTTTGAGGAAGGTGTTTTCCCCGATTTACTAAAGAAAACAATAGTTAAACCCATTTATAAGAAAAATAAAAAGGTCGACCCCTCAAACTATCGCCCAATATCTCTAACACCTACCGCCTCAAAAATTTTTGAAAAGCCCATGTGCGAACGAATATATGCTTTCTGTGAAAAATACAACATATTTAGTGAAAGCCAGAACGGATTTCGAAAAAATCGATCAACAGTGCTTGCAGTATACAAATACATACAGGAAGCGTATAATATGATAAATAATAAGAACTATGCTGTAGGAATACTATTAGATATGAAAAAAGCTTATGATACGGTACAACATGATATATTGTTAAATAAATTAAATGATATGGGGATTCGCGGAATATGTAATAGATGGTTTAGATCATACCTTTCAAATAGAGAGCAAGCCGTAGAAATAGAGTACTATGATAACTTAAGGAACAACGAAATAATAAATTATAGATCAGATTTCATAGTAACAAATAGCTCTATACCCCAAGGTAGTGTTTTGGGGTGCCTTTTATTTATAATATACATAAATGACTTAGCCAAAACAATAAACCAATCATGTGTTATGTTTGCTGACGATGTTTCCATTCTTATATCAAGCCAAAGCGAAGTATACCTCAATGAAAGAATAAAAAATATCCTAAATAAAACCCAGGATTGGATGGATGAGCACAATCTGCAAATAAATGTGCAAAAAACTAAGTTAATTACATTTTACCCATATCAAAAAGCCCCCTAGATTTAAAATTAGAATTTAACAACCAAAAATTAGAACACGTTAAAGAAACCTCATTGCTTGTTTTGATAATAGATGCAAATTTAAATTGGAAGCCTCATGTACAGAAAGTGAAGAGTAAATTGGCCAGCTTTTCGTATGCACTCCGCGAAATAAAGAGAACCACCGACGAGAAAACTGCAATCGTAACCTACTATGCCTACGCCCATGCGTGGCTTAGCTACGGTATAATTTTGTGGGGACACTCTACAGAAGCACCTAACCTATTTATAAAACAAAAAAAACTTATAAGAATAATTTTTAACTTAGAACAAACGAACAGCTGCAAACCATTTTTTGTAAAAAATAATATACTAACTTTACCATGCCTCTACATATTTGAAATATGTAAATTTGCACTTAAAAATCAACATATGTACACGAAACGTGAAGACTTAAAAGTGAAATATGAGTTACGTCACAGGAATAAATTGCTACTACCGCCTTCAAAATTATCGCTGTACTCTTCTAGCCCGTTTGTCATGAGCATAAAAAATTATAACAAACTGCCAGCAACCCTCAAACAGGAAGCAAATGAAAAGCGTTTTCTAAATAAATTAAAAAATCATTTATCAGCCAAATGCTACTACACAATCGAGGAATATCTTTCAGAAAAATAGATATAGGTAACATTTGTAAGGCAAGTGAATATTCATGTAGGCTTATGGATAATTTATATTAAGTAGATATTTAGTTGAATAGAAGAAAGCTAGTTAATTACGAGTGTTAAGTTAAAAGCGTCCTCCTCTATCCTATTTGCTGTGCCCGAAAGGGTCTGTAATGAACACATCAAATTTGTAACATCTTCACTACATTATGGAATGCAAATAAATGATTGAGTATTGAGTATTGAGTAAACGTAGGGAGCATACAGGGCCCTGCGTACCCAATATAACAATGGCTACAGGGCGCTGTTGGGCCTTTCACGCTACTGTAGTGCTTCAGGAATGCTAGCCACGGCTGAGGTTGATAGCTTTCCTGCTATCATCAGAAAGCGTAGGTACCGTTGCTGATACAGCGAGTGCGAGGCAGCTCCAACAGCCCCCTGAAGACAGTGGCAGGGAGGTTCGGTGTGGACAGTGCAATAACTACTCGCATCCACCTAACTAAGGACACTGCTATCACGTACAATCGATATGCGGGATAGTAGTGTCTTATTTAATGTCTTAATTTTTAAACGATTTTTTCAGTTATTAACATTGTTGATAAGGTTATTTGTTACTAACACTATGGATTCCGGTCCGAAATAAATGTTTTAAATTTGAGTAAAATTTGCTATCTCTATAGTTTAGAGTACCAACTTTCCCTCCAGGTGGCATCAAAAAATCCAGAAGCAGAATAAAATTATTAAACTTACGACAGCTTACTGCAAGATAATCTGCTATGAAACTAAGCAGAGCTGGGTGTGTCATCAATTAAATAAATAATAGCACTCGGGTAAGTAGGGAAAAGTTAGCTTCCCTATCCTATCCCTAAGGATTCCCCCCCAATAAGGGCAAGTAAGTGGCCGATTGCACTAAACTCCAAAGTTTTCACAGTTTAAAAAGACGATAGGTCGTATATACTGACAATTTAGGGATGAATTAGGTAACTTTGATGTAATTTGCTGAAATTATTAGGAGGATGACTTTCAAGCAGCTAGACAATAAAACACTACTCCATTCCGTTCACGTAGACGCGCGCAATTTAGATGATTCGACGATAACATAAAATAAGCTTCTTGGTAACTAGCATTTCAGTGCACATTCTCAATTAATATATATTTTTTACTGACCTTTTTAATAACGAATTTCAAACAAAACATGCGCGTGTCATTGTGTCTAGAACGGAGTATAAAATTGGTTTATTGTAACTTTATTAACTTTAAATAAAAAAAGATACAATGTTTGCAATTATAACGCCGGCTGTGCTAGTCTACTGAGTAAAACTTCAACATTCTTATTCGTTCAATCGTAACTCTTATTCTAATAAGGCTACCCTTAAATTCTACCACTTCCAACCTTAAGTATGGGCCTGATAATAAAAAGGTTTTGTGCATCATAGACTTTATGTTGAAAACCAAGCATTGTAAAATGCTAAAATAATCAAAGTAATGACTTTTTGTTGCTTAGCACCGCCTGTTTATTCCGAATAATGTATTCGCTCAATAAGTAACAGTTTATCAATTCAGTTGTTTCCCACAGTGTGCACCATCATAACAATTTTATTCCTAACCTATATTTACTTTATTCATTATAACATTAGAAATGAGAAACAGGAATGCTGAAATGAATAAAAAAATATATTTGACGTTGCCATGACGATGACATACCTGAGTATAACCTAGCAAAATTGAAAACCCCTTCCGCCACAACTTATGAAGGGATTATGTAACATTTTAGATTTGGTCGAGTATTAGTGACAGTAAAAATGTGTTCGGAAAGACACCCCTGCTTTGTTTAGGTTTTTACATCGACAATATAGTTTGATGCAAGACAAAATAATTAAATTAAGCAACAGCCTCATAAATATTGAAGTTACTTCACTATAAATGAGAACAATTAAGTGTCACAGCTGTTATTTATGTAGATTTGATTAATTCGGCATAAATCTTAAAAGTAATAATGTTTATTGTACTTTTACCATAAAGTGTACCTGAGTTATACACCAATGACAGTCGCTAGCGTCCGCGTTAATGTTTTTGTTTGGGATTTCAGTAGGACAGTCCCCTAAGGTGGGTACCTACATGAAATTAGTTAATAAATACTTATTCAAAAAAAACAATTTCGGTAATTATTATATTTTGTGGACATAATGTCTATGTTGCACAAAGCCGTTTACATTATTGCTTTAAATATGAATTTCAATTAGGCATGATACAATATTAAACAACATATAGGTATTTTCATTTAACAAATCTTTACATTTCTGTAACAATAAAAAATAATAAACTAATACAAGTATCTGAGATTCTAAATTGTTCAATTATTAATAAATTGATTACAATATTTATGTATTTAAAAAAAAATAAGAAAATATATGCAAGCTGCTAAACTATCTCGTACAACTAAATGCTATAAAATTTCAAAAAATACAACCAAACTTCAAAAGCGCGTATCGCTACGGCTTCATTGCTATTCAATACAATTGAATGGCAAGCATTATTCCTGGGAATAAACACCTAACCGTAATGTATACCTTATGATATGCTAATGATATGATAAAAAATCTACACTGGGTCCAGCCAGCCACCAGAACTTTCAAGTTTATAAATAATTATTATGTATGTATATGACTAACATGCAATTCAATAATATATCTTACCTATTATCACTACCAATATTTCGTTAAGGCATAACTGAATATATTATTATATTGTCAGATCTATCAGGAAGCATGTTTTCTTAATTAGTAATTGATGGATTTATTGACATTTTGTAAGCCTTTATTTTGTAAAATTAAGTTCACTTGAATGTAACATGTGACAGTTACAATTCCATGTTACATTCATATGTACTTTCAGCTTTAGATTGTAATGTTAAGTATATTACTAATGTATAAGTGAGACTAAGTAAAATTAAATATATTTCGATTATTCATTACAATAATTATTAGAGAGGACAACGCTTTTGTAAAAAATAATCTAGTTCTAACAATTCCATTGTTTTCCCATTATGTGACCAAATAAAATTCTTCTACGATAATATTATAGTAATCTATATTAATATTATAATAATACGTTTCCCCAAATATAATTGAAGTGACTAAAATGTCTTAATTTTAATTTGCTACGTCAACCAAATGAAGTTCAGCAAAAATTAATACACTCAAATTTAATTTATCGATTCAATGAAATCGTTTCCCTAAATCTACCTTATTCTCAAGTGCACTTGATGAGTTCCCACTTCATAGTTCCGTTCGTTCGTTCCAAATATATCAGCCTCCTTATTATGAGGTAACAGTGTACGTTATCGCTTTGTATTCCGTAATTAAGTATTCATGAAAACAAGTTTTATTAGAATGATATTGGTCAAGAGAAATTTTCTTATTTTTGCATGTTTTCATAGCTCAGATTGAATTCATTTACGGAATCTAGCGTATACGCACGATACGAGGAACACTTAGTACATACATAAACGTATACGACATTCTTAGACATACCTGATGAATTATTGTTAACACGATATGAACTTTCCTATTCTGATGCATACAAATACAATTTTATAAAGCACTCGATACAACATAGGTGCACCAGAATTTAAGCCCTAAAGGTTAAAACAAAAAAAAAACAAATAAAAAGTTTTTGCAAGGCATGCCGCAATTTAACTAATTTCGTAATAAATAATAAGTGACAATTTGTGCATTCCTGATCAAAGTTCAATAAAGTAGTGAAGGCCTTATAACAATCGTAATGACTACATTTTACGTTCGATATTATGTCCTATCTGCATTGTTATAAGCTCTAGGTTAACTTATGATAAAATTGACGAATAAATTTTCTGTGTAGCTACATCGTCAGGGATGAGATAACTATGAGCTTGGCAATTCTTAAAGCTTTACTTCTGATCTAACTAATTCAATCTATTTAGGCACCTATTGTACTTTCTAAGGCAATCTATTATAAATGTTTATTTTGGGTATAGTGTACCATTTTTGTGACGTCACGTTTTCATACCAAATTTTAAGTAATACTGAAAGAATTGCCTTATCTTCAGCTCTTATCGGAATTATAATCGGTTTCCAACGTATTTGGCATCCAAGACGTAAGAACAATATTTTCTTGGACAATTTACGCATGGACGGACATACTGTTTTGAACATAATTATTGAATATTTATGTTTTAGGTATATCAGTGACATTTAGTTTTGCTATGTTTCGGAGACAAAAATGTTAATCTACATTTATTATTACTTTGTATATTTAATTGGTGTTCCAATTTATTTTTTTTCAATTTCCCTTATTTGTATGCAAAACAGAATACGCTGTCTCTGCAATGTGATCACTTCATCCGGTCAGTAAAAGGTATAACACGCATCTGTATTAATCATCCTAAAATTCAAATCAATTCTTCAGTGCAAATAGCACTTTGATAATCGTAGTTTCGATATTTCATATTGATTAGGAACGTTTTAGAATCAGACACTTTTATCAAACTTTTACAGTTTGCAATACAGCAAAATATTAACAAAATATAAAAATAAATAAACTTAAATCCTCAAAAAACTATAACATTGTAAAAATTGCAAAGTCAACTTTCAGTGTCTCTTATTATTATTATATAAATAAATCTAACTGACGTGCAGCTAAAATGAGCACACTTTGTATAATATTCAATCTAGCTAATAAAAGCCAAAGAATACCGGTATTTTTGTATATCCAAAAGGCCACAGTTGAAGCGTGGAAAATAGTCATCTCGACAGAACTATTTGTTTACGCCCTTCATTTGATCAGGAGGACCTAAGGCCCTCCTTCATCCGTCTTTTTCACAATATATTATCATTTTAGCATCGTACATACAAAATCGCCGGAGTTCTTATATCCTATAAAATCCACGGATCCTACGTATACGAGGTGTACAGCTAGCAATAAAAGGTATCAATAGAATCACCTACCTACACTACTGGCAGTAGCTGACCACTGTATGAGATTACACATTAACTCTTCTTACTATGAACGTTCTGCTCATTTGAGACTTCTTTTTTGCTAACTCTACAGTTCTTATGTTGTCAATATATTGCTGCCATACAGAACCTAAACTACAGTGTATTTTTTAAGTTTATTGCTTCCCCGATTAATATCCTTTCCGATGTGAATACAATATGATAATTAAGCAACTAGGAATAAGCTAGTTTCACCACTTGCTACAAATAAAACACTTAACTCCTTAAATGTCGTCACTTCATTGGATTTCAAGACAACCAATCCAAATGGTTTCCTAAGGTAAGAGAATGTACAGCTACATCAGAAGGCCTATGATCAGAAAAAGACAGTCCTTTTAATCTTCTACTGACGACTGTCGTAAGCTATATTTGTAATAATCATTTTAATTTTACTCAGTCGAACGGTTTAATTGATTGGACGATACAACTGTATTTTAGGCTCTGAAGGGCATCCGAGTAAAAACCTACACAAGAAATTTGCACGCTTTCGAGATATTTTAGCGTACATTCGATTCATGACATCTGTCATACAGTTCCACGGCAAAAAAAATGCCCTTTTGAGATCATAATAAACATTAATACTTTGTGGACATAGCGGAGGGCCGTTTATAGCACGTCTTCAGGTGTCATAGAGTAAGGACGTAGAGCGTTTTTAAATTCATTATCAAGTAGGCAGTGATAAGGCCACGCGCACCATCAATCGCTGTATCTGTGTCGTACTAAGCAAAAATTTTGCAGTAAGTTCCACATTTATGCTTTCTGACCCTTTAGGTATCTTTATTATAACTACAAATGGTCATGCTGTATTTGGAGCAGTGCTTTCAAAACAGGCCTTTAAGTGGCATGTTTCTCAACTATTCCTTTTTAATAACTTTATTATTCATATAACAAATATGCCAGAGAATCATAAACACAATGAAAACTATGAAAATGTTATTGATTTTCGTTCATAAGTGGGTAGCGAATAACCTTTTCTTTATTTCGGCTTTTACTCACATGGCCGGACTCGTCGACACAACGCACTACTAAAACTACTGTGTCTACAATGGAAGCATCAACAATTCGTCAATTCCGTGAGTGCTAATAATATTAAATCGCCTAAGCTTAACAATTAAAACGCGTACTAATAGATTTCAAAATCGCTTGCAATTGTTTCTTACACTACTGTGTATTTAATGTGCACATGATAGTATGTGCGAGCAATTTTGAGCTCTATAACAATGGTCCATCTTTTACATTTTGATATATTGACACACCCACGGTGCAGTACACAACCTGAACTCACTTACATTATTACATTAACACCTTCATTTTGTTCACTGGATTGTGTCAAGGACAAGTGCATCACTTTCTGGTGGATCATTGATTTATGTATATGGAAGAATAGGGAACAGTTGGGAGATACAATCAGTCTTTAGAAAATACAACATTAAAAATACTGGTTAAATAAACGACAAAAAATATCATGATTAAAACTCACAGAGAGCAACGAAAACTTACCGAGGTTACATGTCATGTAAGGCTTTTTCAATAGTAAAACATAAATACCGAAGAATATTGATGCATCGCCAATAGAGGAAAATGATCAGCAAAACGCCAGACTCAGCTCCTAAGGAATTTATCAGATTTTGTTGTAATACTAGATTGAGATTCACCTGGGATTGTAGTGGAACATCGTCTGAAACAAAATATCTTGTTACATCACGTGGTGGTTGCAGGATGCGTCCATGAAAATATTAATGGCACACCCAGATATTGCAAGGTTTTAGAAGATGTGGTGGTGTATGCAGGTATGATTCCCGACTGAATCTATGGCTCTATTTGACATACTAACGCTACAAACGTCAATCAAAGCTGAGCAGTCCTTACATGTATTAATCTTGAATATTTTGCTAACTCTAGAATAATGCTGCTTGGATTAAGTTATTAATATAGATAATAATGTTGACATGTACGTGCTAAATTGTTCTCAATAATATTTCTCTAAACAATAAATAATTTTTTGCTATGTGAATTAGCTAAATGTGCAGTGTAACTGAAAAGAGAAAAATGTCATCAACAATGTACCACATTTAAAGCAAAATAAACATATTCTATTCTTTAGCTGTCCCTTTCATTTCTATGGATATGTGACAGGGCAGCATCAATTTAAGGTTTCCTCAGCTTTGGATTAGCGTTTGTGGATACGGGGGTAAGAAATTAAAAGTGTATTTCCTTCACACTGAATGTGACCTATAAAAAGTTTTAAAACGCAAATTGTTGGCTGTTACGTATGCATATATGAGCAGATGGTGATGTAAATTGTGATAAGAGACCTCCATCTGAGTGTTGAGCGACCAATAAGGAAATAAAGCCTTCATAAACAGAGAATACTTACAAAAATGTTGATTCACTGATTTGCGTCTCTAATGTAAAATGAGATTACGTTCTGAGTATTATATAACTGTCAAGTCACTGCGTGATGGAGTATTGCTCTAAGGGGTTGAAGTCCTTGCTGGCCATTTGGGAGGCGTTGTGTGCCGCGCGGTAGCCCCACAGGTCCATCGCATCTTTGCATGCCATCTAGAAATTAAAAAAATATATGAATAATGCGAGAACATTGGCTTAAGGGCTAAGCACTGTTATTCAGAAACTGTGTAATTCCTGATTGAATATTCGCTAGAACATCAAGGCTACAGTTGAGTTTTTCTAGCCAAATATTTGCTAATGAAAAATCACGATAACCCTGACTTCTTAGATGTCGCTGTGTCGTACAGTCCTAGTTTGTAGATACTTCTTTTTCAAGACGTTTTTATTATTAGGTTCTTTGCCGAGGTATTTTATTAATATGTAGCAACGAGTTCTTCAAAATGACTATGAGGAGGTAAACGATCCTAAAGAGTTAGCAACTTGTCAGAAATAACCCAACAATTCAAAATCTAGAAAAATAAGTTTATCTGTCACCGGCGATGTGGGGCAGCGGCCGGCGAGTGCCAGAAACGAACTAGCCTCTTTTTCTTTTTTGAAGATATTTTGATATTGAAAACATACGAATCGATTTATCTTTCCTACCCAAAATGTATTCCAATGAGGGTTTTCTGAAATGGCCTGCGTGAGATGGCAGCACTGTAGCGTGAGGGGCAATCAACTGTCAGATACAAACATTATTTGTATTTTTCGATACTTTTTTTGGTTTATTTATTCTTATAAACATTACTATAGGAATATTGTTTTCTTAAAGTCCACAGAACACTGTGGACTGTGCACAACAGTGCACTGCCTACGTGTGCAAATAAAACAGGTCATAACTTTCCTACGGGATATCCATTCGCAGTGATAAATTTACTCCAACAAAACATAGCCTCATTGATTAATGTATATTGATAAAGCATGGTTTACTATGCTTTATTAATATAGTTTTTTGGGTTTTGTGAGTTGAAGTTGATTATTGCACATTAATAAAGCATGGTTTATTATGCTTTAATAAAATACATTAATCAACTACATCTTATTGAAACACAAATAACTGCAATTTAGGAGTTAAAAAACCAAATCAAGTTGTGTAAACAAATACTAGTTCCTTAAGTTACCTTTCAATGAGCTTTTCCTTAGTACCAGTGGCTTTTGCGCCTCTGTTTTTGAGCTCAATCTTCAGATCGGCGACTTCTTTTTCGCATTTATCCATAATAACATTAATAACACACGCATAGAATAGAATTTCAAAAAACAATTATATTTTCGGTACGAATCTATAGGATCTGACAGCCTTTCGGCCCTTGCGCAACAGCAGCGCCGACTGTTGGCAGGGTTGCAAAATGAGGGTTTTCGATACTTTTTCTGACAGTGAACTTTCTTTTTAGTGAACCCTTTTACACACATTGCCGGTTGCGCATCCGCCATTGTATACAATACCCAGGCAAAGTATAAAATTAATAATATTTCATACATTTTTTGAACGTGTTAGGTTAGGAATGCCAGATTATACAGTGCTGGTAACATATTATCTAATGCGAGAAATTAATTCATGAAATATACAGTTTGGAGCATACCTGTACTTGTTCCACATAGCTAAAGTCGAGGGCATTCTTCCATCTGAAAGGCACGTCTCGCGATACCCTGAATGTGGAACTCACGCCGGCCACTTCCACGTTTGTGTGGGAGTATAGGAACTCGTCGATAGATGGCGTTGTGCCTAGCCTCAAGTATTTTAACAGTTTATGGGTCGTACTGTTAGGGTTTAACGCCAGCTCCTCATATCTTAGCACCCTGGAACAGCAAAAGCATAAAGTAATAACCTGCGATATTTTTATTCATCTTTTACCGCATCATGTTGAGAGATGTCAACAGCAATGTTTTAGCCTTTTTAATCTTATGTAACAAGCGTCAATTTATTTCCGCAAAAAAATACTCATTATGTTGGTGATTTCGTCAAGACTGTTGTTGAAGTTGGTAATTTGTTAAGTCATTCGTACTAAGAACCCAATGATTTTGACAAACAATAAGCCAGACACGATTTATGATTTGGTAGTTCTCTTCCATCACAGCTAATATTTTTTTTAGGATTATGATTGTTATGAATTACCCAACACAATTATTTCATAAAAGGTTAAATAACAATTGAATCAACACTTGTTTCTTAAGAGAGATTTCGAATATCTATACTAATATTATAAAGAAGAAAGATTTGATGGTTTGTTTGTTTGTAATGAATAGGCTCTAAAACCACTGAACCGATTTGAAAAATTCTTTCCCCAATATAAAGCTACAATATCAGGGAATGACATAGGCTATATTTCTTTTTATTTAGGCTTTAAATTGACGCGAGAAACAGTATACGCGGGCGACGCCGCTGAGGGACGGCTAGTAAATTATACGATAGAAGTGAAATCTCTTAATCATGTATCGTGTAAGGCCGGGGGCGGTGGTATAGTCATAAAAACAGAAAGATAACATTAGGCTACACAGAAAAAAATGCAATTAGTTGAGAGCTATAAAGAAACTAGCGAACGAAACTTGTTTCTTGGACTAGTTATTGGCATAAATTAAACTGTAAAAGTGATAGTAGCTAGTTACCTACCAGTGTTGGCATTAGTTGATTATTTTTTCAATCGATTAGTTAATTTGACTAACTCTAATCGAATTAATATTAATCGTAATTAAAACAATCACGATTAATATTGTAATCGTAATCGCGATTAAAAGAAATAATCATTAGTCGTTAATCGTTAATTTGATTAAAGCTGATTAAGGTATGTTTGATAAAGGGAAAAAAGTATATTTAGATTTAATCAACTACGTTTTCAGATAAAATCCAGTCACGGTATCGCTACTTATAGTTTACTACAAGGATAAAATAGCGTAATTTTAATTTTTCATGCTTTTTTAAAAACATGATAAAAATTTAAAAACAGTGTAGTAGTGCTAATCATATTATTAAGTCATTTGTTTTAGTAGAATTGAGGTAAAGGAAGTGTCAACCGATACATTTTCTGGTTTTGCGCTTGAGTTTGTTGTTCGTTTTCTAAAATTAAATAACACTTTAGCATACTGTGCACAAAATCGATGTGAATGTGTATCGATACAAAAAACTCATATCGATTGTTAAACAAGATTAGCCTAAAATAAAGTAAACGCCCGTGTCCAGCCTAAGATACCCTATTCCGCAAGACGATTCCAGTATGTTGGGCTCTATCTGTCTCTCTCACTCACCCTGTGAGATTGTTTTTCATTTTTTGAACTGTTCCACCAAACGTCATTACTCATTAGTCATAGTTATAAATGGTGATTAACGATTAATGATTACGACTAATAATCGTAATCGTCTAGATGTCGATTACGATTAATTAACTTTAATCGTTAATCACGATTAACTTTTAAATCGTTAATTTTAAATCGTTAATCAGATTAACTTTTTGCCAACACTGTTACCTACATACTTTAACGCTCAACTGCAGAATGTGTTTGTATACACAATACCCTACTTCAGAGCCAATTCCCGGTGTGAAATGGCGTGTAAGTCTATTTATAGAACGCACCACAATAAACAAATGATCTTTATGTATATCTGTTGCAATGTATATTAACTAACACACGTTTTACATTGCTTTCACCACATTATCAATTTGCAGCTAAGATCTGTTATTGCGCCACGTGCGTGGTTTTTTTTTATCTTTTTTGGTAAGAAAACTGTTAGTATCGGTACCGTACCTAAAGTAGATAATTTAGTAATTATGCCTTGGTCACAGAATAAAATAAAAACCTTGGTCTCTAAATATTAAGAAAGGCCTAATATTAAGCAACAATAAAATTGGTATTGAAACAAATTAAAAGGCAGTTCCATTATAAATCAAGTAATAAAGTTTTAAGGATCAGGACAGCTATCAAACGATGGAAACATGGTGAGAGCTTCCACTCGCACCACCAAATGAGTTTCTGATGGTCAAGCGGATAGTCTGCATAGGTTTGAAGAAGTTGCAAGGTTTCACAATGTGTAGGCAAAACTGAATTACAATGTTCTTCTTCTTCCTTGCATCGACACGAAAGAAGAAGATTAGTGTTACAGGCTTTATATTAGGTCATGGAATCCTGTAGTACAGGCGCCTAACAGTGGCACGTCGAGGGCGCGGAGGACGGCTGATAGCTTGGAAGATTGGAGACTAAAGGCCTGCACAGGCGAAGGACTTTTCTTCACAGCGGAGAAAAAAGTCCACTCCGCGAATAAAAAGTCCGCCGCGGACTTACCACGGACTTAAGGCACACGGTATGCGATCATGGTTGTCCAGAAATTTAGTGAATCGCACGTTATGGAGGCTAATATTCTGAGATACATTGTGTTGTAATTTATTAAGTTCATGAAAAACGGAAGACGTTTTTAAAGATAATACTGGGTCCATCCTCAACGCGGACTCAAGTCCGCTGTGTGCTTTGCTGCTCATAGTTCGTTAATTCTAATTTTCTTGCTGACTCCCGCGTACTTTAGTCCGCTCCGCTCCGATCCGTCGGCATCCGCGGTTATTCGGCGGACTTTTGTACGGCGTACTTTCAATCCTCCGTGTGCTTTGTCCGATACAGGTTGTAAGGAATCTATTTTGACGGACAAAAAAGAACGTCGGGTACTCGCGGATAGTCCCTCGTCTGCGCAGGCCTTGTCTTAATCACTCCCGGAGACCCCACCTGCATGTGAATGGACAACCTGCTAAAGGTCACAAAGTTTGGTTTCAGGCCGCCTATGAAGCTTATTCAGGGTGTTACCACACCAATCGATCGGTATGCGATCCATCACATCGGATTGATCTACGTCGATCGTTAATCTACCATAGGGGCGACGATCGATGTGGCCTTCTTTCTATCGACGATTGATCGATTGGTGTGGTAACACCCTTACAAAGTAGTGGACATCTTATGACAGCAAGCAAAAGAAGATGCTTTTGGTTATCCTTCCAATAATCATAGTGTCATGAAATTAAAAAACAGATTTCAAAAATTATGAGTCACTCACATAAGTCTACCAGGAAACTGCTGCAGCAGCCGGCCTGCAGCCACATAGTCACTGATCATATCAGCACACAGCAGTTCCGGCCTCCAGCAGTCAGGAGCGGGCTGGCAGAAGTCGCGATGTTGCCTAGACTGCATCACACCCCTGGGAT
Source organism: Udea olivalis (assembly GCA_947369235.1). Lineage (NCBI taxonomy): Eukaryota > Metazoa > Arthropoda > Insecta > Lepidoptera > Crambidae > Udea > Udea olivalis. Next base: position 8,430,311 of record OX376342.1, read on the forward strand.
CACGAATTAGAAGCACCACATTCAGATTGAGCCTGTAAAATAAAATTTCAAAAATAGTAAATTCAATGACTTCTGAATTAACTCTGAAAATGGAACTGAACAAAGTTTGCAGGTTACAATGTGTTTCTACTACTTTCACTCACCCATGTTAGAAAGAGACAGAATGCAGGATGAACTGTTACACATGTGCCATGTTCAAGCTTTTCAATTGTATGACATGCTATATCCAAGTCATAGAAAATCATTCATTAATTCAAATGTTTTCTACTTTGTTCTTATTAATCGGCACTGCATGTTGACATCATCGTCCAAATATAAGGTTGGTAATTACATGACTTACAATACAATGCAGTTCTTTACAACAGAGCAGGTTAAACCCATCTTGAAGTGTTTCTTAATACAGTTCAAATTAAAATAAATAACTAAATAATATGTCTAGTTGAATCTCTATTCAACTAGACATGCATGTAATGAATGTGACTGTTCACTGCTTTTTTAATGTTTATTTGGCATAACTTAAAGAGCCCTGTGGAGGAGTCAACTTGTTCTTAGACGTTTGAAGATTAAGTACATATTTTATTGAGAAAAAATTACTTATGATGTGGTTTTAACCAAAGAGTAAACAATCAGTTTTGAAATTATAAAAATTGTATTAAAAGTTTCAAGATTCTAATAATTTCTTTGTGTCAATCCCAATGAAATTGTTGCAATTGACTGGCCTGTTGGAGCAATGGCAGCGATCCTGCCTTTAGCACCGGAGGTCATGGGTTCAATCCCCACCCATAACAAACATTTGTGTTTATTGTGTGTTTGAGGCCCGTATTCTAAAACAAAATCTATACTTGAGTATAGATCTGAGTGACGTTTTTGTATGAACTGACGTTTTGAAATCTCTACTCAAGTACAGATCAGTGCCTGAGTACGATTCTAGAATACAGGCTTAAGTATGTATTTGAAAATATTTAAGTAAACCCATAACTATAATTAAATACAAAGCGTACTTACTGTTTGTCTTCAAGCAGCTCTTGAATAAGCCGTAACCGCACTCTGACAACCTTCATGCTCTGGAAGGGAAACAGCTTACAAAACTTGGAAGTGAAGTCTGGATCAAAACAGAGCTCTTTCTTATATTTACAATGGTCCCACAGTCTTGTGTTATGGCTGAACTGATGCAAATGCACTTTTCCGTACTCAAAATACTCATCCAAACCCTCATATTTACAATTGAACATACTCTTGATAGTGCTTATAGCTTTCTCTGAGTATGGAGGTCCCCTTATTTGTACAATGTTATAACTTAGTAAGGGCTCATAATGATAGAAGTTACCTGGCATTGCATTTAAAACTTCTCCAAGAAATGTCGTACCCGATCTCCAAGTTGAGATAATCAGACTTTGTATTGGTCTTCCTCCTGATTCAAATAACAAGTCATCTAATTTCTGGACACCGGAGCTGGTGTAGTTATAATTTAACAACTCAGACTTAATTTTACTTCTTGTTTTTTCTAATATTTTTTCAATATTAGGAGAGCCATCGTAAGGGTTTGTCGGCACTGCCTGTGGTAGGTTGTCTTCCCCATCTTCAATTTTCAAATAATTTCTAATATTCCGGCGGGTTTCGGAGGACGGACGATAATTAGTGTTATCTGTATATCGACTTCCAGCAAGAATTAAGAGAACACTGAGACCGAATGCGAAACATATTGAGTAGAAATTTACTCGCCGCAACATTACGTTCCGTACACGATTTAAACGATTTTCGGAAAATTGTAAGGATGGAGATATTTTATGAAAAACGAGCACTACCAAGACACACTCACTATCATTTTTTACAAGTTTTTGACCACATTTGAATCATAATTCTTTGCTATGCGTTTCCGCGGAAACACCGCATTGCACCCTCAGCGCCATTTTGAAAGATTTGTCATTGTCAAAAAGTATTTTTTTCACAAATGACAGCTGCTGTGACGAGGACAACTTTCACCAAATCTCAAAAGACGCTGTTCGAATAGCTTTGAACCAGTAGAAAACTGTTTTCTTTTGATACACGAAAACGACAAAGATTTCTAAGACACCTACAGTTTGATGAATTAACGACACGTCTTTTTTACTGTGAAACTAGAACGTGAATGCACAGAATAAATAGAATACGTCCTCGTGGTATGTACGGTGTACGTGAATGCAATGCAATACGACATGTTATATGTGATACAGCAGATACCTCCAAATAGTTCCAGTTACTTCAATTTGTTCTTCGAGTAATAAGTTTGTTAGTTGTCTCCTTACTTCCTTTAGCTGCTGTGCTATATCTGCTTGTGGTTTATTATTTAAAGAAATTTTGACTTATGTAAATCTAGTTTTCTCGGATCTTTAATTCTGGCTAGAGAAAGTAACTACTAGTCAAACCGTTCAAGCAAAATAGGGCTTAATAAAACTCACGGCTTCATTTATCTTTTCTATTTGCAATAATGTAGGTAGTTAGTTAGTTTTAGTTTGTACAGTCAGCAGCAACATTGTTAGCTGAACACCAATTCTTTGAAATAGTTACATGACCTAAGTTAATTGTCGGTTTACTTCGACAGAGCTAAAGGCCTATTCAAACTTGAGCGGTATTCGCTGACGTTGTGAGTAGAGGTACCTACATACCGCGCGGGTTTCGCTCAGGTATTTTGTATCAAGTGCCGCGGCTATTCAAACCTGAGCGGTATACCTACGCTGCCGCTGTGGGTAGTTAGTAGTTACTGAGGTATATACCGCGTCGCCAGTCGACGCGGCTTAAAACTGGTCAGTCAATGGCTATTAAAAGTAAAACTTCCACTTCATCGCTATCCATCACTGAAACCAGATGCTCCAGAATATAAAATAATAATAATACGCGTTATTCTTACTAACCTTTTAATTAGCATTGTAAGGACCAAAAATGAGAGTATAGGAGAGACTTTTGTATAAGAATGTTTTGGGACGAAGTCTTCGCCTTTACGTTATACAGGGTGGTCTTATACAAACATGTCAATAAGTTTTTTTAATAAAAAGGGGTTGTATGGAGGCTGGCATAACCACGTTCCGTCATTTTGTTTTACTAAGGTTTCCGCGCATGGTGAAAGTGGGAAATATGAATAGAGGAGACATAAACAAACAAAAAATATTTGGAAACATTTTTTCTGTCTGTTGTGTGTGTGTATTACCTTCATTATTTTGAGCTGTTACAAATGCGCACTCCTTAACAATGCGACAATACACATAACCAACCGTTTAAATGTCCTGAAATCGGTTATTGCTTGACAAAATACCACGAAAACCTTTTTTGTTTGTTTATGTCTCTGCAATCCAAATATACCACTTTTATTGAGTGCGGAAACTTAAAAAAAAAACGAAATTGGGGCTGGTGGCTATGCCAGCTTCCATACAAAAATGACCAAACCCCTTTACATGCTAGATAGTTGAGAGAGTAGTAAAGTTTTTGAAAGTAATTTGGATGAAAAACTACTCACTACATTTTTTTTAATGTCTTCCAAAACTTAGGGAAAATACTGAATTACTAACTTTTTCAATTTCTGTTTTTTTTCTAGAGTTTTGATAAGCGTTTTTGACGTTGCTTTCAAATCCACTAAACCTAGTAGGTATTCATCTAATAGTGAAAAACAATCAGGCATTTTTCTCAGCGATCTGTTGAGGAAAATGCCTGATTTTTTCTCCACAGAGACCGAAAAAGTGACTCAACGAAGAGATTTGCAAAAATTCGTTAAAAACATAACTCTAAAACTACAACAAATCAGGTACAAAAATTCATTTTGGAAAAAATCCTAAAAAAGGAGGTAATCCCCCTAAAGATAAAAAATTAATGAATAATGATATATTCATTAATTTTTTATCTAATTAATGAATATATCATTATTCATTAATTTTTGATATATACTTTATTTGCTAGATAATTTAATTATATAATTTATATTAATAAAAAAAAGTTGATTAATAAAAAATATATTTATTCATGGGGTATTTTTAAATACCCCTGAGTGTGAGGAAGCTAAAAAAATATTGACGTGTACATGTTTAGACGACCCTGTATAAAGTAAAGGCAAGGTTTCAAAAATTTCTCGTAAGAAAGTCCCATTTTTTTGTATTATTATTATTTTGTATTCTCAGTAGATAAATAATTAATAATTGAAAAACATGCCGACCGCTGAAACTTGCTTGTAGTAAATTATGAGATCTTTATTAAGGTTTGGAAATAAGTTTCTTTGATATTTTAAGAAAATTCAAAACATTTTTCAATATAGTTTATTTTCATTTAACTAAAGTATGTAAGTAGGTACCAATTTGTTCGATTACTTCTTGCCATCTTTAGGTAGGGACATGTTCCCATTGCTATAGGAATTTTGAGGCTTATGATCAAAATACCGCGACAAGTGGTTTTGGCAGTCCTCTCGTGATGTTATATAAAATTCTAAAGAGACCGAAACAGGTGGAAATCTGAAGGTGCAAGGTCAGAACTATACGGCGGATGAATTAACACCTCTCAGCCAAACTCTCTTCATTTTTGCTGAGTGGCTAAAAATGTGTGAGGTTATCATGATGAAAAACCACACCCTTTCTGTTGATTGATTCTGGCCGCTTTCTCTAAACTTCTGGCTTTAATCTCATCAGTTGTTCGCAGTAGAGTTCAGAATCGATGGTCCTGCCTGGTGGTAATAGCTCATAATGAATATGCCTTTCCAATCCCACCACACACACAGCATCACCTTGTTGCGGTGTGTGAAGCCTGACTGGCCTTTGACCACGATCTTTTTCGTACGTTCTTATCGTACGTGATCCACTTTTCATCACTAGTTATCAGCTTCTTCAAAGATGGTTCGGTTTCATTAAATCGTAATAAAGAATCACAAATGAGTACACGGTTCATTAGGTTTCTTTCACTGAGCTCGTGAGGTACCCAAATATCGAGCTTTTTTGTACCTATACCCAGTTTTTTTCAAATGCGCCATAACTGTTTGGTGGTAAATTCCCAGTTCTTTAGCTACGTCGTAACTACTGATATGCCGATCTTGCTCCTCTTTTTCAAAAATGGCATCCATATTATCCGTAATAAGGCGACCAGAGCGACGTGCATCTTTGACATCAAAATTTCCGCATTGAAAACGCATAAACCAAATTTGTGCTACTCCCACAGACACTGCACTAGGTCCATAAACATCGTACATTTTTTTCGCGGCTTGCGTTTAATTTTTACTTTTTTTGTAGTACAATTATTTTAAAATGTATCTAATTTCTTCATTAGATTCACTCATCTCGACAGTAAGAAAAACAACTTAAAATCACACATTTTCCTAATTTGAATTTGGAATTATTTTCTTTAAAATTGGAACTTTTAATGATACCAAAACCAGCCAGATACAAATAGTCTAACCAAAGAGATTTTATTAAAAGTTCATACATACTATATTATGCGAAAAGACTTTTTCCCCAATTAAAATAAAACATTCTACCAAGAATTAAACAAATCGCGGAAAAATGCGACTAATAAAAAAACCATCGATTAATAAGTCGATCGTAAAATTAGTTATGGATGAAAAATGAGACGCGAAAAATGGGTACATGTAAATTATGCGTTCGCGAAATCTATCTAACAAACCGGTTATATACCACCGCTAGATGCCGCTGGCGGCACTATAATTATTATTGGCCGTTCACTTAGGTAGTCAGATATCCAGTCACACAGTGCAATGAGAATTATTTAGGAAGGGAGCTTCACCTAGGAGCCTAGGAGTTAACAACACAATAAAAAGACAAATTATTTACAATAGGTACTTCAAGATTAATGGGCGGAACGGAAAACATCGGAAACAATCGTAAAACATTTCACAAACAAGTGAATTTTTGATTTTTAGCATTTAACAAGGCACTATTTTCTACAAAAAGATAGAAACCAAAAAAAATCGACCTGATCCTAGGGGCTCAAGCGGGAATCGAACCCGCGACCTTCTACAATCCGGGAGACTGCTCTTCCAACTTCGAATCCCGCTTAAGTCCCTAGGATCAGGTCGAATTTCTCTAGTTTCTATAATTACTAAAACAGTTTTAAAAAAAGTAATATATTTGAAAAAACCAATTAATAAAAATAAAAAAAAAATACTTGCATCTATTTGGATTTTTTCGATCAGTTCGATCCAAGAAAGTACATGCTGTTTTTTTGTGCACGAAAAGTAAATTACCTGGTTAGAAGATATATTTTTAAAGAAATCTACCTCCTTTATAAATAGTTACACAGACACTTTAATCGGCGCAAAACATTGAAAGACAAGTTCATAAGTTTACACTTTGTAGCCAACAAAGTGCATCTTGCCAATAGTCTCCCCCAAGAAAAACCACAATCCAATTTCTGTTCCCACGAGGAATAGCAACCAGGCTTGCTTCACGGTAAGGTACTTGTAGCAACCTGATTGGAAGAACTCCTTCACCAGCGCCAGGTCTGCTTGCATTTTCTGTCCAATAAATAAAAATAAAATTCATAATACATTCATAGTCAAAGATTTCGATCAGTTCTACATGAATTCCACTTTCCACATGAATGGCCTTACACTAAAACCCCATTTTTATGTTAAGCTTACAAAATCAATAGTACCTATAGCGAATACGAGTATCTTTGTAATCGCATCGTACCGTACCGGTATGTTACGTTTGGTGTGGTGCTGTGCTGGCCTTATATATATATGTATAAAACTATTAGGTATTTGAATACATTTGATTTAAGTCTTTAGGAAATTATTAACTCGAGTGGATAAATTGAAGAACATCATTTAGAAACCAATGATGCGGAGAGCAGAACTACACAATCTGCGTGTCTGATAAAAAGATAATGGGCATTTACTAGACAGACATGTTTGATCTGCACTTACCACCAGGTGCGATTGCGATCAAATGACTGTCTAGGCTACATAAAAAAATAGTAAGTAACTAATCATAGTTACCTGCATTTCATTTAAATTAGGTGGTGCCATTTCTAACGTGTAGAATCCTTTAGCAGATTTAAGTTTCCGCGCAATTTCAGATTGACGTGCTAGATCGGCTCTATCTGTAGGTAGAGAAAGAAGTTTGAAGAAACGTGTGAATAGTGATTCTTACAATAATAATGAAGGAATATATCAATGTTTACATAGAAAGTTATAACCAAACACCATCGATTAGAGCCAGGTTTGCTTTGGCCACCCCAAATATCCCGTTTAAACGAGGGTACGATTTTTACCATAATTAAGAAAATCATTCCATTCCAGACGGAAGGTGCACTGTATGTGTGATGCTTGTTCATCGAAATTAAAGATCCGTGCCAAAGCGGCAATTCTAGCACAGAATAGGTAATAGTATTGATTCTATCAATAATTTTGGCTAATACCTTTAATGAGCTGCATCAACTTTTCCGTGTTTCTTCTAATTGCGGGCTTGTACACACCAGCTATTTCGTGAACTAGAGCCAGTCTAGAATCTGTAAGGTAACTGATAATATTTAAAGGAACTTTATGCGTGAAAGCAATGTTTCATCAGGTTATAACTATCTGGATGCTACAGAGAGTCACTTTCTTCTGTGGTCAGGTCAAGCTGTCTTGTTCCTGGGATAATTTATTGTAACAAGGGATAGCACTCTGCTTTCGGAGTTTGCTGAATGTCTTGCGAAGTAAAAGGATCCTTCTCACCATTGACCTAATATTATTCACCACAGAAGCTACAAAATGTAACTTTGTGTAATATAGTAGTATGGTAAGTGGATAAACGAAATTCGCACTGCAGTTTTACTAACCGAGCAGAGTGTTGAAGATTTTCAAAGACTTTACTCCACTAGCCATCATTGAAATATTTTATGACACAAACTCTCCAATAACTATAGTAGTCTTTGATACAAACTAAGGGTCCAGGAGGGAGACTAACATAGTACATAATATTATTTATGACTGACATGAGAGCTGCTGACAGATCGTCGATTCCATCCAAAGGTTTGGAAAAAATTACGACAGAAACAAAAAGGTTCGAGGACATGTCAGTGTTTGGGAATATACATATTATATTTGAGATAATATCTTTACTTACTCAATACCTAATAAATTGCTTACCTATTGTTATACAGGTGGTACATTACTTTTTTACATAAATATATTACTCATATGAATGATGACCCAAACTCAACTTTGGACCATCAGCGTAAAGTCACCTGTCTAAAGGTGTTTTTAAGGTAGATTACGGAGTCTGCAGAGGAACTACAAAACCTGATACCACTCTTTACCTTCGCTACGGAGTATGGCCCCTATCTGGACTGCCAGACGTCGGGAGGGCTACCATATTCATGCAGTCGACTTTCCAGCAATCAACACACATTAAAAAAAAATATATGTATAAATATGCGCCGAACAACACACTACTTGTCATGCTTACAAAAATTGTAAAATGAACGCAGCTTATTTTTCAACATCAATTGCGAGAACTCGCCGACAGCCTGTGAGAACTGAGGGACCATACTTCAGTATTTTTAAACGATTACTTTGACAATTTCCAGGATAGCGAATCCCACACATCAGAGGTGAACTACACCACCGTAAGGGTGCGTTTCCACCAGAGATGTGCGAGGATGCGTTGCGAGGAATGTGTTTGTTAAGAACCAATGGAATCGCGAAGCTAGGTGAATGAAAGCGGTTCTATTGGTTCATAACAAACACATGTCTCGCAACGCATCCTCGCACATCATCTCGGAAACGCAGCCTAAACGGCTACCTAAGGCTGCGTTTCCACCAGAGATGTGCGTGGATGCGTTGCGAGGGATGTGTTTGTTAATAACTAATATAATCACATCATGTTTGTAAAGAACCAATAGAATCGCTTTCATTTAGCTAGCTTCGCGATTCTATTGGTTCCTAACAAACACATTCCTCGCTAAGCATCCTCGCACATCTCTGGTAGAAACGCACCCTAAGAGCTAAACAGACTAGAGCTATCTAGTGGTTATACAACATTATTTTGAAAAGTAAGTACAAAAAAATTGTATTGTTTTTTGTACTAAACTAAGATTGAAATCCTAATTATTCTCCGTTTGTTGAACTTTGTATAAGAGATGAAAAAGATATTTAATATTTCAAAAATTGCATTGATAACTTTTTAAACAATTTATTGAAGCACAATAAAACAAATTACAACAATAGATCACAAATGTAAAAAGTATATTATTTCTTGGCTGGCTTTGGTGAATCTTTTTTCTTCGGAGGTTCTTTTTTAGGTTGTTTCTTTTTCTCCCCTTTTGGTGGTTCCTTTGGCTTTTCTGCCGCTTTCTTGGCATCCTCCTGAGCTTTGGCGTCGGCTTTAGCTTTAGCTGCTTTTTCGACTTCTTTTTGTTTTTGTTCTTCAACTTTCCTCTTTTGCTCTTCTTTCGCTTTTGCTGCAGCCTTGGCTCTTTCTTGAGCTGCTTTGAGAGCGGCTTCTTTCTCCTTTTTAACTCTTATCTCTTCATCTTCGATATCTTTAATCTTTCTTTGTAGACCAGAAATGATACCATCGGCACTGGCCGCAACAGTATTTTCTAATCTTTTACCTACAGGTCCATGAAAGAATCCAAGTGTCATAGGAGGTGCCAATTCAACTTTTGCATATTGCCACATGGTTGCTAAGGGTTGCCTTGCCGCTTTACTGGTAGCTAGAATACAGAAAAATGGTCAAAACATACAAAACGGTGTAAAACCCATGGCGCTGTTTCGCTGGCTTAAATATATCATTTATGCATCCACTCTTGAGTTAACATGATCTTCTGTGGTCGCCTTGATCAGATCCTGACATTCTTTGCCTTACTTTATCCAGCTCTTTTTCAAGATACTTCTCTTCCTTAGGCAACTGTCTGTTTCGGAGAGCCGTTACCCCTGACTCGATTATCCCTGCTAACCTTTCGAAAACGGATTCTAGTTTATTGACGACTATGTTGCAAACAAGCGGCTTGGCTCGAGTTTTAACCACTGCTGCTTTTGTTGCTCCCCATATTCTGGATACAGCAGGATTTATTTTTTTCAGGGAAACTGTAAAACAAAACAAATGCCGATAAATGGAGGGACAACAATTAAGTGAAAAGGAAGAGAAGAAAAAAATATTAGGATGAGCCAACCAGATAATATATGCCATTGAACAAATTTAAATAAGCATCCACTTTGTTTTACTAGTTTCCTTAAAAAATGTTTGTGTATACATACTTAGTGCCAAATCTAGAGCTATTCTCGTAGCCCTTGCCATTTTATAAGTTTAATGTTGTGTTGTTTTGTGTTGGTAAGAATTATTCAGGATTTCAGGAACTGTAATTTGTATGCACAGATTAGCTAGAATACGTAGTGTTGACGTAGCACCAGTTGTCATTTGCAAGACACGTTTATTAGTTTTGTTACATTAAAAAGGTTGAATGTGATTGAAAATGATTAGACAATGAGACAATCAACGCAAATGCAATGTCCTATTCAGTTACCAGCTCTTAAATAATTTCCATGAAAAAAATCACAAATTACCATAACATCAAGAAATGATGTCTGATCGCCGTTGTATTATTCGGCTCTTGTTTTTTCTTAGTAACAATTTTGCGCCATGTAATTTTAGTCATTAGATTATACACCGCGATGATGACAAAGTAAAAAGCATTATTCATTCTTTGAGAAGACGAAGAACAAAAAAGATGCCAACCATTTGGGATTTCCGTCTTGAGTAGTTATTATTTAGCTGCATCCTGCGGTGGGGTCAGCGATCCCTCTCGGTTTTCTAAATGAATATTTTATCCTACTTATATTGTGAGGATGTATGTATGTGTGTTTGTTACTTTTTCACTCAAAAACTACTGAACGAATTTAGATGAAACTTTTGCAGTACCTATTAAAGCTTTTACATCAAAATAACAAATAGGCTACAATTTATAGAGTTCTATGTGTATACATGTTTCAGATATGAAGCCGCGAGCGGAAAGCTAGTAAGGAAATAATATACGACAGTGATAATCTTAATAAATATATGTGCATTGTGCATGCGTATGAGAGATATATCTACAGTTTAATCGGTCACATATTTGGTCGGAAATATTGCGGTTGGAAAATATAATTGGCTCCACATCTATGTAAAGACCTTAGACCCATGTTTTGAATATTTGTCCCGTATTAATTTTGAATAATAATTTAATTTCCGATTGCTTATAACCGCTGTAGATTTTTGGGCTTATAACTGGATAGAAGACGGGACACTAATGTTTTAAAACACCCCGAGCATCGAGATAATTTAGATCAAATTTTCACATTAATGACTGAGAATTGAAACCAGGACCACGAGATTTGAGCTCCATCATCGAGGCGTAATGACTAGGTTTGATGTAGCTAATTTATTAATAAACGCTAGTCTCATTTGAATCCGGTTGCTCCGGTCATGGATCGGACATGATGAAGATAAATGAATTCGTACCAATTTTAAACAGTTACATTTAAAAAAATTGTAGTTGGCGCTCGCGCAAAAAACCTGTTGTGGAAAAATACAACCATAAGTAACTATATTAATCTACGAGTAAAAACTTATTTTAAATCTTTTTCATGTGATCAATTAAAATCTTATGAAAAAATAAAAATGTGCTAAAATCTTAGATTTCCTCGTGTGCATTAGGCGCACAAAAGTGAAAGTTACCTAATTCCCTAAACTAGCGTCGTAGCATGAATTCTCGTATTATGTGATCTTTCACTTCCAGCCAGTCAGCGGCTACCTGGTAGGAAATAGCGCATTTTCTGACTCGGCTGAATATTCGCTGTGATAATAACTCTTGTTTTATGCGGTAAACAGCGTCGAAGTAATCCATTAACTCTAGGGTACCGTTGTTTAATTTGTTTTGCAAAGATTTATGAATGCATTTTAAACAAAAGTCAAATGCATCTCGTAAAACGAAAAATCTTCTGTGCCTTGATCAGTTACTGTTGCCATAGCTTGACCTAATTGACTGCGTATTTCTTCCCCTTGTATCATTTTTTAAGAGCGTCGTGGCCTAGGGCTTAAGCACCCCAACTAGCATTATGGATCGTGTGGTCCCGAATTCAAATCTGGCCAGAATCATCTTTGTGGTCTTTGTCCTTGACTAACTCTCCAGTGATGGCAAACATCGCTAGAAAACTAAATCACCCGGATAACTGCGGAAAGCTCACTAGCACTACCTACCACGTTGGTTTCTAATACCATTGGTGAAAAGTTGGCTTCTGAGTGTTCCGTTCACCATGACAACAGCAGTCACTTGCCTCAGTCTTGACTAGGTAGGTTTAGGATATACTAATCGTGATGGTAAGTAGGTATTAGTTGTTACTGTAAGTAGGAACCAACCTATCTGGTTATTAAGACATTTTTGTGCATGCAAATCTAGCTCAGACCAACCGGTATCTTTCAAATTGGCGCCCGCTTGTTTAGTTCGTGAGTTATAGCCGACAAGTCAACATATAAATATTGAGCAACAAATGCGCTGAACAAATGGTTGACCCAAATCAATTGTCTTTTATGTAATCACTCAGCGAAATATATTTGCAGATGCATTGCCAAATGTACCAATATGAAATGCCTTTGACATCACAAGTTTATTCTTCAAGCTCACCATACGGAGCCAATTTTCATCTGGAGCGCAACCATCACAGCTCGAGCAATTAAAAACTAATATTTCTAAATCTTTTATTTTAAACAATCAGCCAATCATATGTAACATGATCATATGTAAGTTACGGCTTAGAACTCGTAAGGACTTGGGCCTGAAGCTATGAATCCCAAATTGCAGCAACATGGCTGTTAAGCTTGGCGGAACAGGTTCGGTCATCATACCTATCTGAACTATGATACTATGAGAGATTCCTACGAGAGACAGACTATGTGATAATAATGAGGGACTCATGACCAAATTAAACTCCAAAGAGTACAGTCGAGTAGCAGTGCTAACTTAGAAGGGGTATCTTATGGCTCCATATTCTACCTTGGTTATCGACTTTTGTTAATTAAGTGCGTTAGAATATTATAACTGAGAAACTGATGACCTAAACCAAATACTTCCTTTAGTGAATTGCATTCCATTAATTTGACAGGATAAAAGTAAAATGGATAGATAAATACCTGACACCGTAGTTACGACTAGATTCCTGAGTAACGATACAGTATAAATAAGGTCTACAAATGCATTGGTATATATGACACAAGCCAACAGTGTCACGCTTGAGCTGGGGTCGACTGGTATAGCCATACGTTCATGCATAGGTACAGTACGTGTTCATCCGACAATCGACTTCAAGCCAGAGGCCATCATTGAACTCAAGTTATGGCTACATAATGATAGTTCAGCGAGTAATTACAGGCTATTTATTACCAGCCTTGTCGAATACGGATCATAATTACTTCATTTATAAAACTCCGCACATTGCTGCTGAGGGTACCATATATCCAACGTACTTAATACTTGTTACGGTGGCGAAGGCCAAAAGATCCTTACAGAACAATTCGTAGGAATTACTATATACGCTATTCATCTCGCAATTAAAATGGTAATGCTTGAAACAACTCAGCACCTTTTTTTTTTATGTAGGGGAAATGCCTTACGCATACCCGTCCACCGGGGGGCGGACGGGTTATGTCGGACTCTCCACTGGGGGGACTTCCTATTAAAGGAAACCGCCCAGTGGCCTACCGACTAAAAACCCTACTACTCCCTCTCATCGTCCATAGTGGGGGAGCACGGTAAGTAGCACGAAGCCTTCTACGCGTTCCCTCCCATTTGCAACTACCCAATAGAGCAGCAGCAAATAAATGCTCGTGGCTCAAAAGTTAACACGGCATTATTTATTAACACTGCATAACTATAAACGTCTCTACTGTTTATTGGATTGTCTCGGCTTTGCAACTGAACAAAGCCAGTTCTCAAAACTGCAAGCCAAGCTAATCAAATCCAAATTAGCCATAAAGATCACACCCCTTAGAAAAACATCTCCTCGCCGCTGCCATGGCAGTCCATCATAAGTTTTTTCAGGCTACCAACCGCAACGGATGTTATTGTGTATTGTGTCTATTGATTTATTAACAATAAAAAAAATAGTTCGTTTACATAAATACATTACAAGGGACAACAATTTAGTAAGCAAAAGTACGGGTTAGCTTATTTCTAAAAAGAGATTTCTTCCAGCAGACCAAGTTACAGGATACTTAATATCACAAAGTGTGACAAAAGAACACAGACAGCTGTGCACACATATCTAAAAATAAATAAAAGTAAAATACTTAAATCATCTACTTAGACTAACTCACAAAGCTTTTCCAATAAATAAAACCACTTTATACCTTAAACACTATAACAATACATATTAAATGCACCCATAAACAAACAAAAACACTAGTTAAATGTATATGTAAATAACTAAATGAATATAAACATTATTATAATCATAAAACGTAAAGAAAAAATAAAATTTTCATTTTTACTTTTGTGTAAACAATTAGTAACAGTCAGTCATTGACTGACTTTTAATCGTGTTTTAAAAAGCAAAACATTTGAAAACACATGAGTTTGAAAATTTTCCAAGAAGTCGATAAGCTTAAGTATGGATTCAAACTTATTTACCATGACTATTGCTAAGTAAAACATTCAACAATACAACAACTAAGTGAATTTTGATTTTTGCATTTAACAATGCACTATTTTCTCCACAAAGATTCTGTGGATTGTGGAAGGTCACGGTTTCGAAGCCCGCTTGAGTCCCTAAATCAGTTCAAATTTTTCTAGTTTTTATCTTTCGTCACTCTTTTTAACATCGATGTGAACATCGATGTGACGGGAAAATAAACTAGCAGAAAACATGAGTTTGAATGCAAACATATGAAATCTTCAGATTTCATATCTTTGCATTCAAACTCATATTTTCTGCTGAATAATGTTATCGAACCTTTCAGCTGTCCACTCAACCAATAAAGAAAATTCAGGGTTACCAATTATTTGCTCATTCTAACCTTGACGCAATATTAAATAAGATGGCTCGTTGCGCTGCAATGCGTATTCAACAAATCAGTGTTGGTATACCTATATGAATAGTATGCATTACCTACTTATGTACTTAGTATTTTATTCCATGTGCGGTATTGTGTAATTTAGTGCTCAATTCTTTTTGTCTACCTTAGTAGTATAGTTATCTGAATCTATCTCTTACAAGCTATTGCCTGCATGTTAATACTAGGCGTTAGTTATTCTATTTCTCAGGATGCTACCCTGGGGCACTCCAGAAGTGAAAAGTTGCGAAGACTCCGGTAAATGGTGAAATAAAATTATCGTTTGTTTGTGCTTATTCAATTTATCTATCGGCATTTATATCATCTATAGCCCATTGTGGGCTAACTCTACTACTAACAAACTAGGATAATCTTTCAAAAGAAACTGGTGAATCTAAAAATCGCAGAATTTCGTCATTCTATCATGGTCACTTCACTGTTCATAAAAAAACTCGGATTTGAGTGATTGACACGATAATTTCAATTTGATGGTTTATAGTGACCATCAAAGTTGGCCAACAACCCAGCTGGTTATCGCATGGCACTATAGCTCTAATTGTTCTGTCACAATGCGACTCGCGTGCACTCGCTTGCAATGTGGTACTTTCGCTCTGTGATGCAAGTGACAAAAGCTGGCCAGAATCAAGGTTACGACAGAGGCGATGACATCTCATTTGTCGTAACCTTGAAGTGCGAACGAGCATAAGACACATTGTGTCTTAAGCTCGTTTGCACTAAATTTGTTAAATTCGCAGTATAATGCTTTTTTCTAATATTTTCTTACCATCCCCTGTTTGGCAGGCAGGTAGCGTAGTACGTAACCGACAAATCAATTAAGCATTGTTTAACTTTTGTGCAAATATGCTTGAGTTTATTTATTTGCGAATTATGTATTTTGATTTTAAAATGCGTCAGGGCCAAAGACGTCTTCCCAGTCAATTAACCTAATCCAGGTTAGCAATAACTGACGTTATTTTACAAAACGAGTGACAGCAGTGTTAGAATTTTGAGACATTGTGCTCTTTGTGTCTTTTTTTACCACGAACTCTTAATAAGTACTTTGTTTCGATAAGATGTTATCAATCTGTTTTAGATAAATAAATTATTTTTGTTATTGCAACTATAACAAACTACCAAACCCGTTATCAATATTACTTTAAAAAGTTTATTGAGTATTCGTCCCAGAAATCAGGGATTTGTATTATGAATTTTCTGACTTCGTTTTTGCAAATTTTGTGGTTTTTGTCAGGGTATCTAGAATACCTCTTTTTTTTAGTTCGTCGTTTTTCGTTCTTGTCGTGAAATATACTATATCACGACATTCCTCTCCGTGCAATTGTTACTCCAACTGATGTCTTAACATTTTGACTCCACTTTTTGAATGTTTAAATAACTTATTCTCTAAGGCTATCGAATCCAAACTATCGATTGGTGTCCTGTTCAGCACCGTTAGGCCATTCGGTGTATCTTTTTGTTAAAATATTTTTTAGCATTTTGATTACAATGCTTTATTTTAAAACTAGAAACGAGCTGCCCAGACTGACTTCGTTCAGTCAAATGTTTGACAGCTGGTGTCCATTTTGTCCGCTTTTCTCCGACTTTATTCACATTGAACTAATATTTTTCACTGAATTTTTTGTTCAATTATGGTAAAATAAATATAGTCTATATCATGAATAATTTAGCTTTAAATTACAGGAAAATACTCAAGGTGAGAGACTACCTTAACATTATAATACTGCCTGACAAAACTTCAGAGAAGTTGTATCAAAATACTATACATTGTATCATCAAGTTGCGCACTGTACCTAATGCTCGCTGCTTCTCCCTCACCAACGCAATGCTCGAATTTGTAACATTAGATACAGTTTGCGCACTGTAATGCGCGGTTCTCCTCCCTCTCCGATGTAAAGCCCGACTCTGTAACGTTGCATCACAGGAAAATGCTCCAGATGAGGGAGCACTTTTAGTTTAATGGCCCTGAGTATGGCCATTAACTACGTTGACTGGCAATCTGGAAAGTGTCGATATACGAGTAATATAATTCGATATCACAATCAAATGTTTTCTAACAATACACTCGTAAGTATTCAGGCATTGTAACTTATTGGCAGAGCACAGATTGTCAGTACTGGCAGACAGATCACCAATAACATCACATCAACACTTTTTCCTTCGTCCCAGTTCTCGGGTTCGTTGCCTTCGTCTAACTGAACACTTTTTTACCACTCGAGGTCTCGATAGCCTCTCAATATGACATAGCGGGTGCGGCGCTTATTTTTTTTCTTTGCACTTCTCCGCGTAGGCGTCTGCTAACGACATTTTTTGCGGCTACCTACATTAGATTCGGTTTGTGGCACAATATAAAGCAGTTTCATTTGTTAGATGATGGCTTGTACGCCCGCAATTACCGTAACAATGAGGCGTTAGATGGAAGATTATTATGAATTTTATTGGTGCTACTGAATTAAATTGTGTTTGGGCTTGCATCAATAACTATTATTGGCAGGTAGTACAAATGAAAAACATAAATACAATTATATATGGCAATAATCTAACAATGTTTATCAAATTAGTTAGAGATCTTGACGCCAAGAACACGATCGGTCCAACGATATTGATACTCGATTACTTTTGATAAATATCATGTCCATTGCTAGTTTAATCCACAAAAATGATTAATTGACACTCAAACAGATAGGTCAAGCTACTGAAATGACTTTTGAACTCCTAGCACTGACGGATCCGGAATTTTAGTTTAAGGGGGGTTTGACTCGCCCAGGACTTTAGTTTGGGGGCGGGCAGGGCTTGTCTTGTAAAAAATTAAATACCTTTTTAAGATGAATTGAGGATTGTTCTGAAGTAAGGCAGTGTAATTATTACTGCGAAAATTATAATAATGAGAAGTTCAATTAATAATTTGTCATGGGACTCAGATGATTTTGGGGTAGGCGTGAGTTACTAAAAAAGCCCCTCTGCTGCTTTCGTACCTATTTATTATATTTGTACGTATTTCAAACGTAGCCCATCTTAGCAGAAGCAACTCGTGAGATGATAACATGAACTATGATATCATACCAATTTATTTTACGCATTTACGGATATCGTGGGTCAAGGCGAATTGAGTGTATGATCCTTACTTACCTATAATCGAAGGTTCTTAGAATCCCTTTTAAAATACCGATGAGCACGAAATGGCCGAATCGTATTTTAATAACTGACAATATTAATCAATTCATTCTCAGCGACAAAGAGGTCAAACGCTAAAATTTCGCTATCATGATATGAACTTTAACAAAATATCCTGGGTTTTGTAGGTTTGGTCAAAAAATACCTTTTTTGTGTGTGAAAATTGGAAACTTACTTCAGCGCTATTTTCCAGAACGTTACCTTGGGCCATTTTACAATCTCTTTTAACCAACCAAGTTAATTTCCTAAATATGAACTTTCATTTCCAGCCAGTGAGCAGCTATCTGTTACTAATGCATCTATTAGGCTGGATATTTACTGACGAAATTGCTTGCTACCGTCACTTTAGGAAAATAGTTTGGCTGGCTATAAGAGATTGTAATATGGCCCCTGAGCCGTACGAGTAAATTCTACTGGAATAGAGATTCTGATTATTCCTGAGTGACGTTTTTGAATAAACTGACTTTTTAGATTCTTTACTCAAGAACAGCACAGCATTAAACGATGCCTGCCTACCATTAAGTAGGTGGCAAAGTAAAGTAAAGTAAAGCAAAATCATTTATTTCCAACGAATACAATTGAGTTGGTTCGAGATGTTATCATGTTAACTAGACATAGTAGGTATTCGACCTGCATGCAGGTGTGCAAATTATTGTTATACTAACAACAACAAACATAATGTTTGGTACATTCTTGTACGACACAGGAAAGAATGTATAAAAATAAAAACAAACTAGACATAAAAAAAATACTGATAAGCTAATTAAACTAGGTACTTGTTTTAACTATGTAGGCCAAAAACACATTATGTTTGGTACATTTTTAAGACCCAAAAATTCAATATAAAAAAATATTGACAAATGAGAATACACTGCTAAGCACGACGCAGAAGTAGAATGCTTACCTACTTCCAATAAAATTATTTGGACGTAATCTCATTTAAAAAGTACATTCAAATTGATCATGAGTACACAAACTGAGATTATTATATATTATTAACAATTTTATTCATAATCCAATAGTATAAGGGTGAGGGTATATTTAAAGAATGGTTATTCTTGGGAAAATAAGTATTCAGGGACTATTTTTGTAGATTATTTTAATTCTGGTTTAGGCGATATATTATTTTCTTAATAATTATAATTTTCGAGATAAATCCGAAGAACTGAAAATGCTGGCCTATATCTGATAACTTTTCAGCACATAATGGGAGCTATGGGGACTATTGGCACTTTATTTCTACTGGTGTGTTTACAAAGGTCTGTACCGAAATGAATTTCAAATTAAAATAGCAAATTAACAGAGATTCATTTCTGTCGAATTTATGCTATTTTATGTCTAGATTGGCCGGATTATTTTTCGGAAGGAACGTTGAACCTTCATAACAGTTCATTGAGGCTAAGTTAATTATAAAATCACCAGGAATATATTTACTTTCAACTAAACATGCACAGGATTAAATTGACTACACAAACATTATTCGAATCCGTGTATTAGCTAAAAACATTTGAAAAATAAAAACATTCACACATATTTTCGCTTCAAACTACCAGGAAGCTGTTTGAGTTTGAGTGATGCATCGTGGGTTACATGGCCTCTGAATCGTGACACAGTAGACCTAGGACATCGTCACATCACTACCATCTTATCGAAAAACACAACGATGATCTCATTGTACATAACACATATTTTTTACTACCGGATTAAATTAGAAGCTTCCAAGACTCATTATTTACAATGCGCGAGATGCAGCGTTAAGATTAGCAAGAACACGCTTTTTTTTTTTACACGCTGGTGGTCGGACAAATCGAATTACTAGGTATTACAAGGAGAGTACAACCTTTTTTTCATTGGTTTTTTTATGGCCAGTTAACCACTGCACTCTAATCCAACGCCACAATATTATTACAATAACGAGACTCTCATTCTAAAACGCTTCGAATCTGATATCGATTTCTTTAAAGTTTCTCACCTAACCCGTAATAGGACCTCAAATTACAAATAAATTTTCTGCTGCCGATTGTATTTAGACAATATGGATCGCTGTGTGAATTGTGGAATGGCGACTATATCGTCGCTTATCTTACTACTTAACTGACGGAACTAACATCGAGGTGACTTTTCAGGACAAGCTTTTTGCGGTTTCGCGCCATGTTGGTTGAATTGTCAGTATCATGTTATGCGACTGATCAAAATAAAATAGCATGAATCCTGTTAATTTTTGGTTATTCTTCCTAAATTTATATATAAATTGTAAATATTACTGTCAGATAAAAAAAATATAAGCATTTAAAACAGATACCTCACTTTTGTTAGATCTTTGTAGAAATATAGTTTCATTTAGTTTTAGATACGTCTGTATAAAAAAGGATAACAAAAAAACACACAAACCTCTGAATCAACTTTTATTTATTAAAAGAGCTAACTATTTTGTAGGTACGTATTCAAAAAAATCAGTTTCTAGTCTCTTTTATTAAGACAGAATATGAAATGAAATCTTAAAACAGTTCTAAGCTTAAGCGAAATTTATTTTCTCATATTTAGGTTTAATGTTAACTCCAACGTATTAAAACTAATCAGTCACAGAAATAAAGCAATGGTTAATCAAATCACAGTCAACGTTATGTACCTAGTTATGATAAAAATGCCTTGGGATTTTACACTAAATATGAACTTAATGGTAGGTAACTAAACTGATAACGTTTCATTTTCCTATACATAAGACTTTAAGGAGATAAACATATCAAAAACAAATTTATGAACACAAAGTTTTTCTTCTCTATCATTAAAACTGTACCATAATAATCAGTCTTTGGTAAAATAAATATAAATAAATCAATGAAGAAGCGATTCGTAGAATTCAATCACCTTTTGTTAGAGACATTAAGTCTTCATATTTTTTAGTCGCTATTTTGGGTGGATCCGTAAGTGGACTGATTTCGGCGTGAAGAAGAAACATCTTTTGCCTTTTTAAAGTGAAACTGCGTTACGATTTCTGATCGTGAGAAGTTTCGAAGAAAAATAACGCATTGTACCACGCCAGGATTTTCTTTAGCCTCCTTTAAACAGATTTTTCTCGTATTGCGAAAAGTAAGCTTATCAAATTTGTGCTTCTAGAATTTTTCTTGCAGTTTAGCTTTCACCTCTACGGTTCCATTAAAATATGTCAGACATAGGCTGCTTTCGGTCTTCTTTCGGACGGTGGAAGGACAAATATTACATTACATTAACATTTTATGAATAAAATTAACTTTGGGAGATACAATATAATAAATAAACATTTAATTCTTTAATTTAATTGATTTTGACAATAAATTACAACCATATATCTGTAACAAAAACACATAAATATCAATTTACCTTATTAGTATTACTGGCTGTTTTTTATGCCTTTTCCTTTAAAAAAAGCGCTGATGCGCGCATCGCTAATTTGTGAAAAAGTTAATAAATTTACAACTGCTTTAACAAGTGATTATAGATTTAGTTGTTTAAGAAATTCCGAGTTTTATTTTTATTTTTATTTCCTCGCAAATATGTTATAAAACGTCGTATGACATACGTGCGCTTTGATAATTACAGCCTCTGCTTTCTTGTAGCCCTCGCCTACAGCTCGGGCTAGCTATATCGCTTCGGCTGTAATTTTTAACTTACCGCACTTATATCATAATGTACTATTATGCCTAGGCCATATTGGCTTACTACGATTGAGCCTTCGTGGCCACTAAGTGAGCACGGCTCGGGTTTAATTCCCAGATCGGGCAATGTTAGTTTTCGGATTTTTCCAAAACATAACACCAACCCGCATTCCATTGTAGCGATAACTTGATTTCAATAATGGAGGCCTTTGCCCAAAAGAGAGACAGTATATAGGCGAGTTACCTATTACATACTACATTTGAGTTATGTTTTGATGTGAATAACTTTAAATTGATTATTTTTAATCATTATTAAGTTCAAAGGACATACGTACTTGACGAATAAAGACTAATTGAAATCAAAAATTTCGTTTTCAAAAAGGCTCATGGTGTGCCATATTGCCCAAAGTTACTCCACTTAAATTGTATGTTTTCCAGTTCGAAATGCTTTCAAATATTCTCAAAATGTTAGTTTGTTTACACGCTTTATAGTAAAGCTAGTAATTCCGTTTACGTTACTTCTTCAAATTTAACACAAGGTCACGCGCAGGTACGTAGTGTTTATAAAGGTCCTCTTTGGCGCAGCTTCACAGCAAATGGATCTAATGGCTGAGATAATCAAAATATCAAGTACAATCCTAATTCTTCTTGAGCTGGGTCTGGATGGTGATAGATATTTGACAGTCTAGAAAAATGGAAAAGAAGATGAAAAGATTCCAGGTATGCGTATCAATCTGCACCCTATGTTGGTCCCTGGGCTATCCCAGGGACAAACACAGCTCTATGGCTTCTTCAATACGAGCAATCACACTCTATCTTCAGCTTGACGCACCTTCAGCAACATTTTTAATAAGTCAAATGCCCTTGGTTTTTGTTATTTTATAAGCAATAATATATTATATTCTATTTCATTACTAACATAACCTTGTATAGATAAACTCAAACTCAAACTCAAATATCTTTATTAAAATAGACTTAATCAGTACTTTTAAATAGTCAAAAGATATACTAAATAATAGACATAAATACTATAATAATATGAATAAATAAACAGTATAGGTACAAACATAATGCGACTCTACCACCGCGTCGGAAAAGATGATTCTTACTGAGAAGACCCGGCGAGAAACTCAGTAGTTACTCTTTTAAACTTGTTGTGGTTTTACAATGCGAGTTGGTAGAGTACATTTTGTTTGTAGATAAAAAAAATGATTTAATTCTAACATTAAAAAATAAACAGAACAACCTAACAAGAACATAATATAAAACATTTATACAATTCCAACAATAAAAATTGTTAGTCATTAATACACCTAAGTCCGGTATTTAATTAATAAGTATTACAAGAGGGAACTGATCCCGCACCGGTCAGAGAGCTTTAATCCCAGGCTTTTTTATCTAAAAACAACCGTTTTCAACCGACTTCAAAAAAAGGAGGAGGTTCTCAATTCGACTGTATGTTTTTAAATATTTATTTTTTTATGTTTGTTACCTCCTGAACCGATTTTGATCATTCTTTTTTTATTTGAAAGCTGGTGCTTCCCAAATGGTCCCATTTTAATTTGGTCTAGTTCTGACAGTGGTATCCATGAGAAAACCATTTAAGTCTTAAATCTAGATAGACAAAATGCGCGACAAATGGACGACAAATGGGCGAATAACTTAATATCACGCCAACCGATTTTGATAATTCTTTATTTATTTGAAAGCTGATGGTGCCCGTGTGGTCCCATTTTAATTTGGTCCAGTTCTGACAGTGGCATCCATGGGAAATCTATATAAGTATTAAATCTAGATAAACCATATGCCTTAGGAACTTTGTTGTAGTAGTGTACACCTTGCCCCATAAAGGATCCCAAAACTTTTTGTAATCTAAACAATGGAAGCGCAATTTTATCCTTATTCCTAGTATTTTTTGCGTGTATATCGCAGTGTTTTCTGAAAAGACTGATATTCTTTTTCACCAAAACAATACAGTTGTAAATAGTTGATATTACATAGTAAAACAATAGATTCAATTAAGACTGCGGAACTAAATTGTCGTATAAATAGCTAGCTAGAACGTAACACGCTGCACACACGGTACAAAGGCCACCATTTCACTGGAGATCTTGTTCAAAATCAGGTGCTTAAGCAGATCTTTATTTTATTTTCAATGGTACAAGATTTACTAAGTTATTAAAATGTTTATCCCTGAGTTTTTTAAATTAATTATTTAGGTCGTTCTCGTTGCAAGCGATATTTGTTCAATGATCTATCATCTACACTCAACGAGAAATAAACATTAGAAAGATTCAAGTGAAGTGCAAGTGATGAGGTGACAGCTTTATTTAAATTATAGTGACGAAAGCAGGTAAGATATATATTGACTATAATGTTTTTTTTACATACTTCAACATCACAATATGTCACGTGAATTTTTGTTACCTCATGTTCAGTATTTTTACGTCCAATCAAGGTGAAACTGCCAATAAAGCCGGATGAAGTAAGGTTCTTTCATTTAACATTCTCCACAAATGGGTGGTGGCCTCAGCCTGAGGCCACGGGACATGTTCCGTTGCAGCTGTCAAGCATTTTTACTATCACATTTACATTTTACATATAAATCGAATTATAACTAAGCTGAAGCGCAGATGTGGGTTTCAGAAGAAAGGCGTAGTCCCATTCAATTAAAATAAATAAACTTCTGGGACAAATTACACCGGGATCATCTAACCCCAAACAAAGTAAACGTTGTTGTGAGGTGTGCCAAATACTGATCAACATTAAGTACATATTTAAACAGATTGGGACAGTAAACCTGTCAAGTTATCTTATGGGAACCTGCAATATTTACGTAGTTTTCATTATTTCCGTTTCACGTTTTTTAACATATAAAACCTTAAAGTTTAAATGAATTTTGTGTCATCGCAAATGCTTTCCCGGTTTGAAATCCAAAATATGCGGTAAACATAATATTCAATCTAATTGACGCGATAGAAGAAAGGTAGCAGTGGGTAAGCAACCACGTGACCCAGTAGAAAAACAAATATATCTCACTCATTTATGTTTCTCAAAATAAGCCCTTAAGGAATTTCGAGAATTTTTTAGGAAGATCGCAAAATACCAGCTAGTCCTACTCCTAGAACGATGGGAAACTTGTACAAGCTCTGCTTGTTTTGGGATCAGTAGGGTTAGCACAAACCCTGGCAGCTACACGTAATATAATATTATTGAACTGCATGACGTCTCGTAGCTAAACAAATAATAAACTCAAGTTTATAATAATATTATGAATTCTTTCAACTTTGAAGGTGTATCTTAAACAGATTATTTAGAACTCCTACGAAGTATAAATTATAAGATAATCACAATAGAACTTGAACCACGTAGGTACAGAGGCGTTCACATCAACCTTTACATAGGGGCACCTTATGCCGCTGATCTAAGACTCATTTTGCAATGGTTTTGAAAGGTTGATGTGAACGCCTTGATACCACGAGACAGTCTAAAAATATTGACCATGAAAATTACGTTACTGTCACACAAAAAAAGATGCCACGATATGCAAACACGCCTTACTGTTAACGTTTTCACGGTCATAGAACTAATCTCATTATCACACTGTTGACAATAATGTAGGTATGCCAACTTCTTTATAAAACGACCAAAAAAATGTTTTACTTGTTATTTTTCATGATTAAAAAAACAAACAGTCATACCTACATAATTTCATATCCTAATTATCCCGAAGAATAGAATCGAAAAACTTAAATTAACCAGTAAATGAATCAGGCGATCAATAATATTTCTACAATTTGTTACCCACTCATCCCACTATGTTATTGTTACCCCCTACAGACAGTTCGTATTTTTAGCATTTTTCTATGTCAACTTTCATGACAAGTTTTTGGCAGAGGTTGACTTCCTGATTGTTCGAAGAAAGGCCTGGTCGGTAGATATCCCACTACTAAATGGTTCCGACTTATGGTGTATGGCCAAATATTGGGCTAACTTCAGAAAACATCTTAGGCTTTTGGAATATATGGCAACTTATGCGATTGATCTTATATCATAGACAGTCTGTGTTTGCCGTGGGACGGCTAGGTCCAGAACGCGAGAGATTCAGTTTTTGGCCGTGATAGAGCTAGGTCCAGGACGCGAAAGAGTTTGGGCTAAGACGTAGGACATTAGGATCTACTAGGACGTGAAACGTTCGTCGTTGAAACGTGAGAGAGTTAGGTTTAGGACACCAGAAATATACACGGTTGGCCTTCATAGAATTAAATTCGTCTTGTCAGTGATAGTTTCTTTACAAAAGTGTTTTTATAACTCATTGACTAGACAATACATAAGTATTACTTTTTAACTTTAACGAAATATCTGGCTCTGACTAAAAGTAATAACTAATAAGGTTCATGAATGAAAGTGACATGTAGTATACCATTAGTAGAACTGACAGTACTTTTAGAATGTTGCTAGTTTCCTTTGCTAGCACATTTTATTATTCACTTCCTTGTCATTTCTAAGAGACTTAACATGTTTTGCAACCAAAGAAACATCAGTACCTACGAGGAAACTGTCCATGTCGTCTTCTAGTGATATAATTACTAGGAATTTGTATGCTATTACGCAAACAATTATGAGTACCAGTTTACTACATAACTACATATTTCTTTAATGTAAGTTATTTTTTGTGTAAAGGGCAGTGGGCAACTTACATGTTAACAAGATTCTTCTTAACTAAAACGTGACATAAACTAGTATCTGGACATTATGCAAGACATCTTCAGGATGTTGTCACAAAAATTGAAATGGGAATGCTAAGACGGTTTGGGCATATGGAAAGGATGGATGAAAGGCGATTAACGAAACAAATTTACAAGGCGAGGGTGGATGGAGCTGTTGAAAGGGGAAGGCCTAGACGGACGTACTTAGGACAAGTCCAAGACGTGCTCAGAAAAGGTCAGGCCAGGAGTACCCATAATCGACGAGCATGTATAAAAGGATTAATGAGAGCGGAAGAAGCGCAAGAGGTGTGTCAGGACCGTAGCAAGTGGAAAGATGTGGTCTCTGCCTACCCCGTTGGAAAAAGGCGTGATGGTATGTATGTATGTATGTATCTTCATGATCAACTTCTTCTAGGTGATTTGATAGTGCCGGATAATAGTTTTAATTCTGTAATTATGAGCTCTAATTAAATACAAATCCTATGCACATACTGTTCACACTAATATTTTTTTAATTGTATAGCAAGACTCATTTTCAAATTCTGATCTGTCAAACGGTTATGAATTATTCCGATGTTTATGTGCATTACATTCAGAAGAGACAATGTGTCGCATTTGTGCTTACAAACAACCCACAATAACAAGTAAGGAGACCTAAGATGTCATCAATATAGAAAAAACCAAGTTCTAAAAGTACTTAAAAATATAATTATCTTTGCTATCTAACATAAATTGATGCAAATTACTGGCTAGGATCTGGTCGCATAGTGTAGTCAAAATTTTGAATGTGAATCTTGCA
The DNA here is from genome assembly GCA_947369235.1 of Udea olivalis. Taxonomy (NCBI): domain Eukaryota; kingdom Metazoa; phylum Arthropoda; class Insecta; order Lepidoptera; family Crambidae; genus Udea; species Udea olivalis. The sequence goes on from OX376342.1 coordinate 8,457,681, forward strand.
AGAATACTTTTACTCCTTATTTGTTGAATTAGCGCAGGACCGGGAAAAAATCATTAAGTTAATTGGTGAGATACGAACTATATTCCCACGATCAAATAATGAAATCGAATTAATTGCAAAATGTCTTCGTCTCATGTTGATAAATATTGATAATGTTATTTAACGAACTCCTGTCTTTTCTTTGAAAGATTAATTAAATATCAATGCAAGAGTAGGTATGCTTTTACTTCTTAAAAAATATTTGTTAATACGAAAGAGCCCGGAACCGGAAAAAGTAGGACCATTTCTAAGGATTATTCGGATGTATGAGGGGTTTCATACAGCCTTAAAGTTACCAATTTTATTTGATAGCCAGCTTGAATGCGATGAGACGGAAGAATTTTCGTTTGCCTTTCATGCCGCTCGACTCTTTATCGTATCATATACTTCAATGGATGACTACAGAAAATTGGTTTCCTTTAAGTAGGAGTGGATTGCTTTATTGTTTTTTTTTGGATTATTACACAATAAACCCTCTAAATTAGTACCTAACAGTAATAATTAAGCTATGAACTAGGTCCCATTGCTGGGCAAAGGCTTTCATTAAAACTCAACCGTCGCTACAATTTCATGGGAATTTTCTACCTTCTGCCAATGGCAGGTTGGTGTTAACAAAACCGGCCTTTTTAGTTAAGGTCAGGCAGGATTTTGATTATTTAACAATAATCGAAATCCTGTCTGACCTTTCATTTTTAAACTAGGATCTTTGGATTTCACACCAAGCGCTTTTACCAAAAAACAATTTTATTCAGAAGACACAATATGTCCTATACGAGTACCTGGTAATGCGATAAAAGTATTTTAATAATTTGAGATCTTAGTTTTCACAATTAAATAAACTATTCGAAACATGACCAGTTCAACGCAATTTTATCTACTTCATTGTTAAATGAGCATTTCCTTATCAATATCGGACGTCGTCGTGCAAAAGCCATCTGGTCTAGCTCGCTCCTCGTTCAGGAAATTACGCAATACGTTTCATTCCTAATCATAACTTCCTAGTGTAACCACACCGGCAACCAAGCAAGATTGTATCAGATCGGCAGTAACAAACATTCGAAACAAACAAGGTACCTACCTATTATTGGTTGTACTGACTCAATCGAAAATAGCGGGTTTAATCTTGAATCCCAAAACGCTCTAGTTATCTCGTTTGTTTGTTCTCACAGAGTGTGCATCTGGATTACGTCCGTCTGATATAAAAGCAACATCGTCCGGTGCGCTGCTGGCAGCTTTTGCAAACACGTGTTGTGTTTAATTACCGTCTTTAGTTTCGATGCGGTTATTACAATGTTCAATGCGACCGTGAGTGCGTTCCGCATGATCAGCCGGTCCGTTCTGACCCTCGATAGTTTTAATAAATTCATCCAGACAGTGTTTGTTGCTAATCTTAGACGGGACAAAAAACGTTGGGTTGCGGCCCTTCTTTTCACGGTCCCTCGTCGTCCCTGTCGGGCGCTTCCGACCCGACGGCGAGCGAGACCAGTCCGTCGCGCACCGCCGCCCGGGGCGCCTGTGCTGCTCGTGTGTCTACGTCATTTCAAACTTGCTTCCTCGCAACTTGCAATTTAAGTGCATACTCGTCGCTAATTGATATTTCGTGTATTTTCGAAGAGTGCAACCATACGTAGCGTGTAACGGAAAAACTGCGTGCACCCTGGCCGTGCAAATGCGGATTTGGATCAGTTGCAGCAGAAAAAACAAACATAGCACTTCGGTTAGTTATTTACTTTAATGTTATTCTAATAAACATACTTTAGAGCCTCTTTCTGTACACATACTGTTGAATCAATGCTTGGAACCTAGGCTAACAATCAGTGTGCTGACAGGTTATGCTAATTACTGACGTTTTTGTACCATTTTTACCGCAGCGATGTCTAGTAAGTTATTAACTTGGCGAAAGTGAAACCACTCCTTTTTATTACCTCCCAATCCTTTAAGTTATTATTACTTTTGGAGTTTTGCTCACCACGCAACTGTATTGGTACTGTTCTGATAAGTTCTTCATAGGTACTTCTTTGTAGTGTTTTGGTAAGCGCTAACCATGTTACTGGCGTTACTATTATAATTGCAGTAATTCAAGCCTTCAGTAGGTAATAATAGGTCTGATTATACTTGTGCCCTATTACTTACATTACATAACATTTAATGAATATCTCAATTTTACCCATTTTTTTAAAGGGGTTCTGGTTATAACTTTCTAGAACCAACATTCTACTCGGTACTAGGTAGGATAACGAGGATCAATACTTTTAGTTGAGAACAATTTCAATACATTTCACCAAAATTGTATACGGGTTTATTGCAAATGCGTACGACTGCATCACAAGGAATACAATAAGACAATAAGATGATACTCTTGTCATAAACAATTTCACCTATCTAAATGATTTGCTTTTCTTTGGTTGAGTTCAATCCTCATCCTAACAACAGAAACAAGTCAAGCTTTGAGATTCAGACGGCATTCTAGATTGATTGCACAAGACGGTCTGGCAATCTCTGGCAGACATCTAGATGTTCTCTAGAGAAGGACCTAAAACGGCGAGCCGGCACGTCTGCTCCACTAACTTTGCGAAAAATACGCTAACTTTAATGGCGAGAACTTTGGACACACGTTCGAGGATTTTGTTAAATACCTACCTACCTTCAATTCCAAAAAGAAAAGATCCCTTCAAGGCTTTCCTACAAATGCAAGGTACTCCCAATTCCAATGGCCTCTTGAGCCTGTGAGAAAACTCCTTCCTACCTTTCTTGCCCGTCTGCAGTAAAATAAAGTTCCCATGTAAAATAGCCAGCCAAGTAACTTACTTTAATTCCTTTTAAAGTAGGTAGGTATGACCAAGGTATCATATTCAATATTTTCACCACCTTATCTTTCTCTACCAACAGAACATAACTAAGGATTGTTGACATATTTATTGTCTAGGCTACAGAACCCCTTGACATAATAGATGTTTAAAACACATAGCAAATTTTATGGTACCTAGTACCTACCTACATAGGTACATTTATAATTTTGGTAAAATGAGTGAAATACAAAAATGTGCTTAAAATTTCATCCAGTTATTAAAATATTCGAAGTGAAGTTAACTTGAAGTAGATAATACAACTACCTATTACTATATGGGAATTTAAAAAAAACAGTAAAGCTTGCAAATTTTCTTGTGTATATGGAAATGGTGAAAACTTCCTTCTACAAGAAAATAGAGAATTTTTTGAGCGGGCACTACGTCACTAGGTCTTTCCGCGTGTCACTTATTCAGTGGCCTTACACCAATAAAAAGTTATCACAAGACTTATCTTGTAATTGGTTTTACCCCATCTGAATATTTAAAAAATTATAATTAAACCCTACCTACCCGTTTACATCTCTCTTTACGTATTAGGCTTTAGTATAGATAGGTATATCCTAAATTCTACAAGATAATAGTTGATGTTGCTCAATTTTCGATACCTGTTATCGATATCTGCCGGGAGACTATTTCAATAAATCTAAAATCAATCTTTTTCTTTTCCAAAAACATAGATATTGTTTTATTGGAATAAAACGGCTCACTCAGCAAACTGCTTGGGTCGTAGAAATCAGGGGCAATTTTATAATACTGTTTAATATTTATCTGACAACAACAATTTCAAAATCGTTTGCTTTTACTATTCATTTCCAGGAGCTACCCAAACTAGTCTTGCAAATATCGTCATTTATTTCCAATTTAAACTACTTTTCCAATGTAAATCTTCATAGCACTCAACATCCATGTGAGGCGTAGTTAGTAAGATATGAAGTCGCGTAGGTACCCACATCACGCTTGAATCACGCCCCTCTGTCCTTGCTCCAAATCAATAGACCGGCACACAATGGTCCAGACCAGACGGACTCTAAACACGGGCTCAACTCTTATGAATTTGAATGAACCGCGCCAGACTCAGCAAATGACGCCAGAGCAAATTGAAAAAAACTGACGAGTGCTGCCAGCTGGCTTAGTGGAAAAAGATTAGGTATGTACTGTTGTATTAGAGAAATAACATCGTATGACATGAATATAAATGAAAGTTCAAAATTTTACTCATTATAGTACAACCAACTATGTATTATAACTATTAGTAATTAGCCTATACAGTGTTCCGCTGCTTGGCAAAGGAATCTCCATTATTGAAACCAACAGCTCGGGATTGAAATCTTTAATCCAAATTTGGAAAACAGTCATAATAAAACATCAAGAAGCGATTAACTAGTGGAACAACTTCATTACTATCGTAAAAAAAAACTCGGCTGTTTAAATAATACATCTTACTAATTGATACTGTAGGTAAACAATGAAGACACTCAAGATGCACAGTCAGGCCTGACAATTCTTACAACTACCAGTGTGGGTGCTTATTGGCCTGGAGTCCTGGACAAAGAGGTGAATCTATTCATAGGCTTAACTACATAACCAGTTGAACATGAACCCAGCAAATGGTTAGACAATGACACTGCAGAAATCGGTTTGAGAGACCAGCGCAGGCCGGTGCAAACGCACCCTTCTTCTTCCAAACGTGACGTTACTACACGTGCTGAACGATTATTACTGTTCGAAGTAGGTACTTTTGTCTACATATCTAACATAGAGTTGGATTTAGCAGGTATGTCCAAAATAAGGTATGGCTAAAAAAATCCAGTATAACTTGAGCTATAATTGCAATGAACTTGTGTAGGGCTCGTGTATGGTTCGGAGTTGTGAACTTCTACTGGAGATTCTACTAATTTCTCTATGTCTTTAAGTTCATTATTCACACGTTGCTCAGTTATTTAATGTAAAGCATGATCAGCATGATATTTTTCTACTACAAAATCTAAGTATTAACTGCTGCCAGAGCGCTGGATCTGGGATATACACTTTTAGTAAAGATACATACACTTCTTTCTAACTTCTTCGTATTCCCCAAGGGAGAAAAATACTATGATTAATTCCGATCATAATTTGCTATCTAAATCTAAGTTAACCGAACTTAGTATGGAGTAGCTTCTGTATGTAGCTAACTTTGCTTATGTAGGTGAAAATTGGAATAAATCATCCATCGCCTAAGGAGCAGTCTTTCATATTCTTTCAGGCTGTTATTAAACTAAATGATCCCTACATAATGACGATGGGAAACATGCAAGTGTTCAAACATTGCAACTTTCAGATTCATGTTATCGCGAAGAAAATGCATCTGCCTAATTTACTAGTATATCAATAAATAATTCTAGTTCTTCGGAAACAATTTCCATCGAAGCTTTGCTTCGACCCATAATGATAGGATAATCTTTACAGGATTCTGTGTAAGAAACATTATGTTTATCTAATAACTGACCATGTTCCAATAAATAATAAAACTCGAGCAGTAACTTCTGCTTCGATTCCAGAGCGACGTATACGACTCTTCTGACAGTTGAGTACTTGAGTGGCATGAATTATGTGCTGCATTAAATAGTGCAGTTTCATAAAGAAAAAGCTCTGGATATGTCTGTACTCTGTACCTATCGTGAGCTGACTGAGGTGTCAGTAGTAACTAGACACTTCAGTGAGTACTTACTACTTAGCTGAACTGACAACCTAGGCGGGTTTTAAAGAAAGATTTTACTCGTACTTCTACTAAATGGTTATCAAGAAGAAGTTCCATATAATCAACCTTAACTTTTTATTTTTAAGTTGCGCTTAGGTTTTAAGTTTAGCTCCTCAGCTTTCACCGGTTTTAGTTTTAGTCATGTCATTTATTCCTTGGTGTAGTTAAATAATCTGGTACAACATGACCTCTTAGAAAGGCACTGTTAAAATTTCACCTTAAAAGAAACTCATTCAGTATTACATCAGGCGGTATTATATTAAAATGTTTCATAACATGCATCTGCTGCTGGTCTGCTGGAGGAAATCTCTCTGTACTTTTGTTTTCCTGATTGTTATCTATTGTAACATTTGTAACTGTATTTCTGTGTATCTGAACTGATTAATAAATTAAAAAAAACAGACCATGTAAGTTTTATGTACCTAATGAGGATATATTTTTTGCTCATTAGATACATACGCACTAACATATTTTTGTATTCATTATAAATGTTATGTACACCTGTAATAGGTACTTACATGAAAAAATATTTTTTTAACGTTACTTTTATAATGTTTACTTTTCCTTATATTTATGTAAGTACTGTAAGCAGATGTATTATTAGTAAGTATTTATTTTGTTGTAGATATCACATATTAAGTTACTTTTGCTTCTCCTCTGGATCACCCAGCTCTCAAATGCAACGGATAATGTCTGATCGTGTTTGCCAAGCCAGATTCAAGTGCAATGGCTAGACATTTACGCGTGCCAGTCACAAGTATTAAATGTTGCCTGGAGCCAGTTCGTGGTGTTTAGATAACTGAGCACAATGCGCCCGACTGCATTCCACGGCACTAGCCGAACTACGGAATAAGTTATTTTTCATTGCATTTTCGCAGATTTGTACATTTTCACTCAGCCTCACAGATTTATATGTTTAAACAAAAAATAGGGTTTAGCAGAATTACTACTACTTATCCGTATAGTCGGTTTTGTTGTGAAGTAGAAGAATCGAAAACAAACTGACGGACTATTACAAAGCAATGAAGTTAAGCACTAACTCGTTACTTGCTTGAATGAAGCATGAGGACACACCAATCACAACTTGAATAGGTATTCATATAGCTCGTTCATTGCACAGTTTTAAAGCGTTTTTTTTTGTTTTGGTAAAGATGATCGTCAAAAGCATCATGACTAGCGCTGTCATTCGGTATCTTGATCACGGTGAAAGTATTCCTTCAAACGAGTTATACTACGAGTATCTTATGAGATCTGTAGGTTTCGAAATTTGATGTAGGTATCAATAAATTTTTCACAACACCGGCATTCAGTAAATATCTGCTTTTATTTAATCTGTTTTTTTTTTAAATATATTTCTAATTGAAGACCAAATTACCATAAATGTATGATTAGGTTTATGATTTTATCTTTTTTCTATTTATTTTTAATAGTACAATAGCAGCAGCTGTAATATTCTATTCGTGCATTTCACTAACGCATAAATTCAATCCATCTACTACAAAAATGCATTGTTTAAAATCTATTGGATGCTTCATTGGTTTCACGAAGGCCCTTGGCCGAATGCAGAATAGCAACACTAAACATTGTAACTAAGGAGTTTTTATATGTTTGGGCTATAATTTGTGGATATTTCAATAAAATAATAGATATCAATTTGTATGCCATTTTAGTTAAATTTATAATCACTAGAGGTGCTGTACCGAAATCTCATACAAAGACGTCAACGCGGACGCTAGCGACTGTCATTGGTGCAAGTAAACCCATGGTAGACATACTGGTATCTCATCCAATTCGTCGAATACATTATAGGCAGGTATAGACTTAAGACAAATAATACAGTATATAGTATATTTTATATCGGGACTAAACGAAGCCATAAAATACTCAATGAAACTGAGGGTATATTAAGTTAACGTTTGTTATCGAGGTGCAAACTGTACTTTTTACTTTGAGTGCGAGAAAAATAGTCAATTTAGTACAAAAACATTTAACAAAAAATCACAAAAGATTTAAAACACATGGCGACAAATTCTTTGCGGACAAACCGTTAAACTAAAACTCTTAACATTTTCGCAATGAAGATGGTCCCACACTCCACAGATGATAGTATATTTTTACTGGCTGTTTGAGTTTGTCTTTGTCACATGAAGGAAATTAAAAAACTAATTACTTTTTAGTAGGGCTATATTGGCGTACTTTTAGAGCATGTGAAGTGAAAAACATATTATTGCGTTAATGATTTCGTTTAGGCCTACTGATCTACTTTTCAGAATCTTATGCACCTCTATGCAACTTGACTGCATTGAGTACCTTTCTCACAGTATGTGCGGTTCCAAAAGAAGGTCACCGCTGATGCATTGTTATTGCAGCTGAAACACTACTGCGGTAAACTGTTAATTAGAATGTATCAAACGGTTTACCATTACAATACATTTGTTTAACAAAAGATTAATGCTTTGAAGGCGTTAGTTGAGAAATTCCAAAGCGAAATGTAGGTTATGGAATTCGTGGTATTCACGCCTGCCTACGGTCATATAATTATTTAACATTAAGCTGCAATTATGCTGATTATGTAGAACCAAAAATAAGAAAGCAATCAGTAGATTGCTATTTTATATCTAACATATTCAACTCGCTATAATTTTATCAAACCCAGTTTTAGTCAAATGCCAATTTGTTCTAATTGAATAAGTATTACGTCAATGTTGTACTAACATACCCTAAATTTAAATTCTGTATAGTTATTTTTATGCTCCTTTTATGACTATGATATGATGATAGTATTGCTGATTATGCTCGAATATAATGTTTTTAAAATAATTTTGTTTCTTTGGGGTCATGTTAAATTCTATATCAACTAAATTTGCTATACCAATACGGATTGGTGTGGTTTCGTTTGCTTCAATTATTATGGCGCTTTCTTACGAATTCCAAACAATTTTAGCTGCTTTCTTTCTATCGCCCATTGTAATGTAAATCAGCTATCTAGAGGCCACTTATCTATGAGAGGAATTTCATCATTCGGTAGTTGGACGATTACTTAAAGATCGTATCAAAACTGAGCTGTCTATTTATGTTCTAAATAACATAAATTTTCAATTTGCAGTGGGTAATGTGTGTATCAGTTTGTGGGGTTAATTCAAAACAAAACAGAAAGGCGACGATGCGCTTTTGTTTCTGGCGTGTCACGTAAACGCGCCGGCTGAAACCCGAGCCGCGCCGCTCAAGCTGCTGGCCACTAGTGCTGCCGGTTTTGCTTGTTCTTAAATGATATATTATCACGAATTACATGTTTTAAATTTTCCTTAATCTTTGAGGTTATAGGGGACCTTATCAAAAAGCCAGTCAAGTTCATTCCCTAAACTTTTGGTAGCCAGCAATCGCGTCAGCAAATATCCAGCAAAGAAGATACGATATTGCCAATTAACCGCTGACTGGCTAGAAAAGACCATATAACGAAATGGCTTGCTCCGCTGAGTTTTAACGAATTGTAATAGGGCCCTTGTATTGTTAAAATGATGTTGTTAATTTAGAAGTTTGTTTTAAATATTTCGGAAAAGCCGGTAATTGTATATCCTACGCAACGTGTTAACATCAATCCCAATTAAAATATCAGTCTTCATTTAATAATTTATAAATTCCCCCCCAGTTATCGGTGGCCACACAAATAATAATATAACGTATTTAACATTCTAGCTACTTGGGTGCATAACGGTCGTGGTCAAAAAACAAGTAGGTACGATTCGTTTTCGGGAGCGAGCGAGTTAACAAACCATCATCCGGCTTTTCCACGTGCTTTAACTATATTCTGCAATAAATTCCAACAACACTACCTTCAAACCACGTCAGCAACACTCCTGCCATAACTTGTTAATTACTTTACTAACCACTTAGGGGGGAATGAGTTTCACCGGCGGGACAATGGGCGTCACGTCGTGGGACATTACTTCAGTTTTGCGTTGCAATATTTTCTGCCGCAGGAGACGCCATTTTGGTATACCGGGAGCGCAGACAGAATAATTAAGACTTAGTTAAAACATATTTTATAGCTGTAGGACCAGTTACTTAATATTTTTCTGAAAGATACGGTCTGAAAAGATGATCATATAAATTCATTTTTTATTTATTTTTTTCTTTAATAAGGAAAACAAACAGCCATTTATAATACATTTGCTTAAATAAATTCAAATAAGACATTAGCATTTAATGTTTCCACTGTTGGAAAATACATAGAGTTGATCAAATCAATGTTATTATAGCTGGTCCGCGGATTTTAATCTATTGAATTCCCAACTACTTATTGTCAATTAAAAACATTTACTCTTTGGGAGTCACGATAGTAGACACAAAAGAAACAGTAAGTGTGACTTCCTTAAACCATTTGTACAATTATATCAGGTTCAAAATAACAAAAAAAACAAATCACTGCTTATATGGCAATAATGAATTAATTATGTTCAATCTTCATAGAGTTTATAAAGGCGTAGTCCACGCGAACGCAGAGTTGCGAGCAACAGCTAGTTATTACTAATTTAGTGTCACAAACTTCCAAATTCCGTGCCGACATGGCGGACGTTCAAATAATTGCAGAGTATGTTTATTCGCGCATTTTTATTCGTTTTTCGTGGAGCACCTACACGACTTGCGCAACGGTACCTGCGGCTGGATGCCGAGTGGCATTCCGAAGGTTAACCTGACTTTGGCGCCACATCACCTTCGCCTTGCCTTACGCTGGTGACAGATAAAAACGCCTTAACCGATTTAAAAAGCAAAGAATCAACTTTTTACAGCCAAGTGGACTGTTTTTTTAAATTCTTGGATTATTGTCATTTTTATCAACTGTGGCAACTCCATGATGAAATAATTGTGGAATGACTCCGTGGTGAGGTTTTCCCAGTAAGTTATATTGTGAAGTTCGGAAACACAGTTTTGAAAAGCTTCATAAAACTAAGATATTGTTAAAGATTTCGGTCCGAATTGAACAAAAACTGTAAATAAAGAGGCGTATTTGACCACCTGCCTTTTCATTTCAAAATCAGAACCAAGCAGGCATTACAAAACTACAGACACAAATGTATTTACCAAGACAACTAAAAATTAAAATAAAAGTGTGATATTGCGAATAAATTATTGATAATGTGAATTCTGGTATTATTTATATTGCAATAATCCCGCTACAACTGTATATAAACGATCTGAAAGGTACTCATTTGCTTTGCTTTAACTTGGCACCATTTTTTATTACCGTTTAAGTCGAGGACAGGAAAACAAAAGGTTTTTATTGCACGACGTTTAAGTAATCCGTATTCAAACCGTGATCTCTTAGAGCAGTACTCAAGTAATTATTCTCATATTACGTAGTTTTTGTATTGGATATTGATGTAACCTTGCATTCTTAGGTCTATGAATTCAGCAGCAAAAAGTTGGTATTTAGATGCTTCTGTGATCTTGCCGGAAAAATAGGCAAACACGAGCACACTCAACAAAACGTAACTATTTTATACGCAAGGGGACTGAATGAACAACGTTTTAAGTAAAAAACACGACGTCGCGTCGGCGTGCAATATTCGATAGCTAAAGAAACCGAAGTGTCAATACAGGTGGTAAAAATAATTTGCATGGATTATATATCGTTTTTTGTAATTTGCGCGCAGCCAATCAACGTGTTTTTCACCACAATGAGACTTCTTCTTCAGATCAATTTATCATCTGTAAACCAGACCCGCCCGACGCAACATCAAACATTTTTTGTTATTTTATTGCCTAATATTTGATGTCCTTCACTATTTTAGATTTTCTTTTTTGATTTCGCTAGCTTAAATAAAATTGTCTTAGAAGGCTGAGTGAAGCTGTTTTTCCTTATAAAACTGTAGACATCTTGAATCTCGAAATTCGATGGATAACTCAACATTTTGTATGAATCGTTCCCTACTTCATTGGACCTCATTGCAGACACTTTAGCATTTTTAACCAATTGCAAAATGCAGCGACGCGTGAACTCGTTCCAAATTGTGCTTTAGGCGCTATTTTAAATATTGAGTTTTATATTCTCAGCAGTGTAATGCACCGCTGCACCCGACAGCGCTTCCCGGCTGTTGGCACCCAGCCAGTGTTTACCGATTTTATGGCAAAACCGTTCGTCAGCCCAAGAACTAATCACTCGCCGTTTAAAGCTACGTGATATAAACATTTACCTCAAACTTTGCAAGCGACCGTACCGTTACGTTCCTAAATAGCATGGACGAATTTAGAATGCCATTTTGCAGCATATATACTATAAAGTTACGATTTGCCATGTAATGAAGCAACTATGTCTTTTCCGGTAACATGCCTAGGTATGTATTTTCCGGCACATTACTAAGTATATGTATTTCGTTATTTATTGATTTCTATCAACATAAAAAATGTGCAGCTGTCAAATTATTGAAAGGAAACGGGAGAATATCCCTATCTATCTCACTCGTCACTCTCAAATAGATATTTTCTTAGGTATTTTTTGTAATATGTTTTTCTGTCCTTCTCTCGGCTATTCTTTTAATTTTTTTACATCTTCCATCCCGGCTAGCGCATAACACTGCCTGCCTGTAAGCTTCCATTACATTATTATATCTTGCTAAGTCTTGGCTTTAGTTTTTCTTCATGTCATTATGAGTGATGAGTAGAAAACATTTATTGATTCAAGATTGTTTTGTGTCATTAGTTTAAAACTATAGGGTCTTATTTACTCATTTCATTGTGAAACGCAAAGTATTTCACACGTGTTTTCAAGGAAACTTATCGCCTTTAATTATATTGGTTGAACATTTTGCTGATCTCAGGATTTCGTATCTTATCTTACCTAAGATAAGCGTCACACAATCAAAATGTTATTTCCGTTCATTATTTGAATACTGCAAAACAGGAATTAATAACGTGTACGTGTAACGTGTCTACTCAAAAGATTCTGGTTTCCTGAACTGTTGGACACTCGATATTACGAGTAGGTACAAATTTGGGGAGAAGATAGAACACAAATAAATAATCATATCAATAAGTATATGAACCTAAAAACCTAAGCTTATTTTGAGGATAAATTGTCAGCATTATTGTATGAGTCAACATTGAGCTATAATATCTACTGGAAGTGTGTTATTGGAATTTCCAGCCAACGTTAAAACCATAAGACAAGCATGATTCATGCAGCACAGGTGAAACTTATCTATAGGATACATACGTTAAGAACTTTTAATGTGCACTTTAAAGGGCATTAGCTACCCTTTTTTTTGAATGAAGCACGAGCTAGGAGTCTAAGATAAATAGTGTAGATTTTTAAAATTATTCGAGTATTCTAAACTTTTTTTAGAACCTTCACTTATTGGTTATATTGGTCCTGCTGGAGAAAAAACCCACGGCTCGCGGCTCATTCGGCAGGCTCACGATCAACCAATACCACGGTAGTCATCTCGAAAACACAGTGAACTCCGTGAAACTGAATGATTTAAACAAGAGCCAGCCTTGCGTTGTTATTACTTCCTCGTTATTTGAAGAACGTTCACATCGTCTCAGATATCACGAGACAGCTTTTGTTTTTGCTCTCCGACCTTGGGGGTCGACCGGTAGCGAGGCATCCGAAGAGGTCGCAAGCTTTGCGTGCTCGATCAACAAAATATTTGATCACGATTGAGTATTAATAGCCGTTGAGTAAGTGGAATCGTGAATCAAGTAGTGGATGAAAAACAGTTCTGATACACTGTGTAATCGCCGAATAAATCACTTGTTCATGGCGATTGAATAATAACATTCGCTTTAAAACTACGGTTCCGCTTGTTTTCACTGTAAACATCTGTTTGTATTATTTTGGCAAATATACAAAACATATTTTAATAATAAAACACGGCTATTGTATGTATGGATGAACGGATTAGATTAATAGCAAAAATAAAACTTAAGAGAGAATATCTTAAATCCTAAGTAACTGTAACTGCTAAATAGTAATCAGATTTATATTCACAATCAAATTAATTTTGATTCATTAATACAGCCATTAAGTTACCTACTTAAAACATATTTAATTCATCTTTAAATGTTGTAACTTGAACAGCAAAAAAGAGTTTTACATGTAAAGTTAATAATAGCTAACTTTTAACAAAAAAACGATTATTTAAATAAACTGAAGGTTTATTCCATTTCTCAGACAAGAAAAAAAACCTTTTTAATTGATTAATTAGGTTATTTTTTTCATTAAAACCCAAAGGAGATGCATTGATAAGCTTAAAATAAGGATATTGTGTTAATATTATTCTTATTTATTTAAATCGATTAAATTTCTTATTTAATTACATGGCTGTAATTGACTCTTGAACGTCATTGTTTTAATTTGCCGAAATTGAGACAGAGAAAAACAACGCAAGTATGTTGGCAAATATACAAAACATATTTTAATAATAAAACACGGCTATTGCGCGACTGAAAAAGACAACAATGGAAGATTCTTAATCTTAAGCTAAATAGGAAATGCCAAAAGCTGTTCCACCACATTGATTCTTCCGAAGTAAATCGCAACCAGGTTGTCAGGCTCACCCCTTTTGCACTCAGTCAAATGCGTTGCTCAAGGATATTGAAAAAATTAGAGCAACCAACCCATTTTTCACCTTAACTTCAACCTAACTTAAATTTTCATACAAAGTCTAAGATGAACAAGTAGGTGGATCGCTAGTTACTTTGAAGTAAAAGTAAAGTAAAGTAAAGTAAAAAATCATTTATTCACTTAAGCTTTTACAAAGAAGCACTTATGAAATGTCAAAATTCACAAAAAAAATATATAAACGTTATTAGACGTAAATAAAATAATCCAATAATAGTACATATTCTAAATAAACATAATGCGAATCTACCACCGGTTCGGACGTTGCTTCTTATCGAGAAGACTCCGGCAAGAAACTCGATAGTCACTCTTTTGAACTTTGTTTCGTTTTACAACAAATAAATTCAGAGTACAGTCAAAAGAACAATAAAAATACATTATTTGAGCAGAGGAGCAGATTATTCCTACTATGACCACAAATTCTTGTCGTTCAAGTAATCCTCCACATTATAATAACCTTGTTTTATCAACTTTGTTTTAATTGTAGACTTGAACTTGTGAAGAGGTAGATCAAGACTTTGAGGTTTTTTGTTAAAGTATTTTACAGTTTGACCCACAAAGAATTTCCTACCTTATGTAGCCTAAGACTTGGTGTAATAAATTTGATTTCATTTCTAGTATTGTGTGTATGAGTATCACTGTTTTTTTTGAACATATGCAAGTTTTTGCGCACATACATTATGTAATCGAAAATATACTGAGCGTGCACAGTTAAAATATCAATCTTCATAAATACTTCTCTGAGCGAGTTGCGTAGCCTAAGGTTGTATATCGACCGAATGGCTCTTTTATGGAGTACAAAAATGGTGTTGAGGTCTGCAGCTGAGCCCCACAATAGTAGACCATACGACATAACGCTGTGAAAGTAACTAAAATACACTAGTCTTGCTGTTTCAATATCAGTCAGGAGTCTAATTTTTCTGACAGCACAAGCGGCCGAACTAAGTCTTCCTGCCAGAGCCGTTATATAGTTTGTCTACACTAGAGGTACTATCACTTAAGTTGTAGACTGTAGGAAACTTTTTGTTTTCGCGTTGTGTAACTGCGAATGCAAGGCTGATTGGTCACCAAACTTATAAGTATAAACTATATTTCCCAATGAACAGAAACAAAATATTAAAGATCTTAAAATCGAATTGGTTAGCGCAATGACGCACATAGCAATTATGCACGCTGCACACGTCACTGTATTCTATGGCACAAAAGCGTTCAAGCAATCACTATCTGATCCTTTTGACGTCGATCCAATACACACATTCCTTAGCCTATCACGAATTTTGTCGGTTACCAAGGATAGGATAAGGATACCCGTAAATTGGAAGGCTTTTTAAACAGTTTCATTTCCGAGAAGCTACATAATTTAAAAGTTAACACGTGATATAAGGGATGTGTAGGTTACGCTCAAAAGAAAATTGCGTGTGATGCCATGTAGGTGAGTTCTTTGCCTCGACTAGAATTATGTCATATGAGCACCTCTAAGAAAGCTTAGGCAAGTTGCTTTAGTGAGAACAATTGGCACCATTTCCCAGTCTACGGTTAAAGGTGATCGGATACTGAAGTCATTAAAAAACACTTTGATGAACTGCATGATGCATTTAACTGAAATATCGAATGACCTCACGTTACATTAGCAAACAATCAAATAGGTACATCTTTGATTTCCATGTATATCTTGAGATGATTGGCGTTGGCGATGATTTTAAATATTTAGTAATAAAATAAGCCCCAGTATTTATCCCATATTAAAAAGCCTGATTATACGTAACTTTTATCTAGCTTAATTTCACATACCTACCCACTCAGAAAATTATGCATAAATTGTTAATAAAATTAAGATAGGACACTGACGTGGAACCAACACGAATGTTAGTCACTTGCATGTTTTACTCCTAAGTGGGAATATAACCCACGATTCATTAACAGCTTTAACACGGTTTTTCAAGTTTATTATAGTGTGGTTTAAATAATGTATTTTTATTTTTATTGTTCTTTTGACTGTACTCTGAATTTATTTGTTGTAAAACAAAACAAAGTTCAAAAGAGTAACTATCGAGGTTCTTGCCGGAGTCTTCTCGATAAGAAGCAACGTCCGAACCGGTGGTAGATTCGCATTATGTTTATTTAGGATATCTACTATAATTGTATTATTTTATTTAAGTCTATTATTGTTTATATATTTTTTTGTGAATTTTGACCTTTCATAAGTGCTTCTTCGTAAAAACTTAAGTGAATAAATGATTTTTTACTTTACTTTACTTTACTGTGGCAAATGGGAATATATTATTTAATCTGTCAGACGCTGACCATAAAGTTATACTTATTTAAGAATGACTTTCTTACTATTGTAGTCCAGCCATTGTTACAATTGTACAGTTTTGTACGCTCTACATTCTTTGTAATGCAGATTAGTACGAACCACTCGGACTTTTAGCATTAAAATAATTCGTTAGCAACACTGCGAAATACTATGTAATCCAAGCAGTAGCAGAGCAACTCTTATCGTTTTATTTATTTATTTATTTATTTATTAGATCACAAACAAGGTTACATTAAAACAAGGTAAAATCACTTCCATACTAACTTTTCGTGCGTAAATGTAAACTTAATTAAAGGTGATAACGGCATGCATTAGGTGTCAACAGTACATGAAAACTAAAATCTAAAACCAAAAGTCAAACAAACGTAAAAATGAAAAATGAAAGTTAAAACAAGAACAGAAAAAATTGTGTCCACCTTAGCTTTGTTAAGGCAGACTTAAAAGTAGTTATTTGTTACTATACGGTGTGGAATATATATCCACACCAGCCGACTTAGACAGTGAATTGCTTTGACGAATCATTCTACTTTTACTACTTTTTTGAACTTGCATAAGATAAGATAAGTTAACGTTACAACACAAACAAAATATGGCAGAAATGCACTACTGCTGGCAGTCTGAAGCCGTACCTCTCATCATCAATCACGCAGTCGCGGTATGTCACAAACGTAACATAAAAAACTCATAATGTTTTATGATTGCAAAAGTAGGACGTTATTTTTTTTTTAATATTTGGTAATCGGATACACCTTGTACGCACATAAATAATTAATGCTCAGTTACATTAATAGGTTACTGACAGTCTAACACGCAATAAACAATAACGTAAAATTTATTTTTATTTATATGTTTATGTGAAGTGTTACTTTAACGTAATCGTAGTAAACCTGAATTAAAATTCAAAAATAATTTGTTAGCGTTTATGTAAAAAATACACTGCTACCACGGAATAGGTAATACTTACTATTGCTTCATTTAAATCTTTGAAAAAAGGTTTGGAATGGTGAAGGTAATTTTTTTTCATAAATTAGTATTAAAATGATTTCTTTTCTCATTTAAGTTTGTTGTTTCAGGTAACTATCCAGAAATTTATTATAAGTAATTTTCTTCTTTTTCTACGAGATTCAACATCACAGTGATAACTAGAGGCAAGTATTATTACGTGACATAGTGAATGAATAATGTTTCGACATGTTAGCTTATTTGAAATTGTTTTAATGATTTTTAAAACAAACATACTTTTCCGATTTCACCTACTTACTCACATTAATACTTTTAGTGGATTGGACGCCAGAAGACCGAATAACTATAGTACAGTCGTAGACTCAAAAACAGCTCTTATTTGACCTGAGGATCAGTTTAAAGCATAAAGGCCAACAGTGTTCGATCTACCTCTAGTTGACAATACCAGATGTGTCTATGAAAAACATCTTAGTGCATTAGCGTTACGAAGATAAAATGTTGCGCCATTAAGAAAACACAAAGCATTGATGCCAGTAGCATATGGGTTAGTAGTCCTAACATGTAGACGTACTCGGTGAACACAAAAAACCGGACGTTGTCTGGTAAAACTAATCTAAGCTATAAGTGTTATTTTTAAGTGCGTAACTCTTTTAGGTCACATCATGCAGACAGCCTGATTTAATGTCAGGTTAAAGCAAGCAGAATTTCTAAATGTTTCACACGTGAGGTTAAAAGCAAGGTTGGTAATGTACCTAAAGCTGTTAAAAGAAGTAGAAAAGGGACGAAAATATATCGTCTAAATTTTTTGGTGAATCTGAGTATTTACAATCTATGAAACTATTGAATTTACTTAAATTACCTTTTTTAGGTAATTCTAAGGACAAGACATTTTTACATACCTACCTAGTATACATACCTGAATATTCGTTCCGTGCGGGGAACAAACATTATTATAGACAAACTAAGCGAGACAACGTCCTACCTAGCCAAAAAGAAATATCTCGGAACAAATGAACTATTGAGGTTAATAATGGTGTCTGCTTGAGGGCCCGGTTTATAACCAATCAGATTTCGTTATTTCCACATTTCAAAGACAGATGTGGAAATAAAGTAATCTGATTGGTTATCAAACACATCTCCTCTCCGCTTTGGTGGAAACCGGGCCCTAAAGCAGACACCATTATCAACCTCTAAGCATTAGCTAGCGCTTTCTCTGGCTACAAGTAGATTTAAAACAACTAACTAATAGAACAACCGTACCTACATGGTACGAATCCTGCAAGGGTTGCCACGAGTACGATCGAATCTATGTAAGTTCAGCCCTACTACTGCCAAATAAAAATGAAACTGAGCACGGCACGTTTGTAGAATGGACCGAGATCAATGGACCCAAATAACTACCCAATGGCATCCCACAGATGGTCAGCACTAAGGATGAAAATGTTGAATTCGAAGTTAATAGCGCTGAAGCTGTAAAGTTTAAATGTTTTGGCTTTGTGCTATAGGAATTCCATAGCTAGACGGGAACAGATACGAAATTCGGGAAGATTAACTTAGATTCCGTCATCCTGGCAACCCTATCTATAACGCTAGCGAGTAGTCAGCGACTGGGCGGACGTAACAAAAAACTAGACATCCACTCCAGTTTGCTTTTAATTTCCATTTGGAATAAAGAAGTGAAAACTCGAAATGATCAGGTGAAAACCCGACTTTTCCAGAGGAAACTCAGGAACTATTATCTGCCCTACCTAAGAGCAACACGCTACTTTCGTGTCGACGTGTCAAATGTGAGAAAGTACGGGAATGACAAAAGCAGTCGTCTAATCGAGGTGACATTTGATGTCAGTTCCATACATTTTTAAATTTGACATGTCGAAACGAAAGTAGCGTGTCGCTCTTGGCTAGCCCGCCTGCATGTTTTAGAGCAACTATGTACTTTTTAATTAAACTTCCGTGAATACGCTCTTATTAGGCCGGCGCTTTGGAACTCACTCTTCAAGATGATTCGAAGTCCACGCTCTAGCTAGCTCAATATGTTTTTTTTTGTATAAGTAGGCGGATAAGTTACAGGATAGCGGAGAGTCTTCTATCAATAAATTAAATGAGCATGTCATAATTCGAATTTTAATAGTCTAAAGCGGCTCTTTAAGGCCCCGAGTGTGTCTCCGCACTGTCAGCCGCACTGTATTGCGACCAATTTATTTAAGAGACACAAATCGTTACGGGTTGATTAAAATCGCGGAGTTAGCCGTGTACGCTTATTTATGATAGTTGAGTGGACATCAATATCGCTATGACAACTAAAACCGACCACTGCATAAAGAAACAAAAATAATTGCATAAGAAAAAATAATAATTTCGAAGTAAGTAGGTAAAATGATTAAAAGAAAATTTAATTTGTAAAATTTCCAGCTTAGGCTCTCAATTTGTGTCACTCAATCAATACCGTTAAAGCCATTGATAAGAATGATAAGATAGGTAGGTAGGTAGATTATAGAGTATTATCTGTCTACAATTTAGATAGTATAGTTAGATAGATCCTTTTTGCTCGGAGCCTGACTTCGGAACAATAATACTGCCAAATATGGGGATATCGCTAAGATTTCCAGCAGAGCTAAGAATCATTCCACGAAAAATTGTTAAACGTCACGTTTTTTTTCGCGCCTTAACTACAATTTAAACTAAATGACTGTTGTCAATTTTTTTTCTGTTGCTATTTCAGGCCTGTATTTGTAGGCGGCTCGCTAAACTCTGAAATGTTGCTACCTATATCAAATTGTATCTTCTTTCTATATTGTGATAGATTTGTCCCAGCACTATCGATCTACCTTTGCCAAATTAAGTTTTTAAGAAATACTCATTATCGATGCAATACTAGGGCTTAAAGTGTAACATTACACAATATGAGCTTTTTAATGCAGGTTTATTGCGTAAATTAGTGTAACCAGCTTATGATTTTTCCCGCATTTTATTATTTCAACAAATTTAAAATGCGGGAATTTCATTTATCGTGGTGTTTAGACCTCTAGAAGTAATTTTACACTTTCATGACTCGGTTTTTACATACATAAATACATATCATCACGATTTTATCCCAAACGGGGTAGTGAGGCAAGTGACTGTGTCGTCATGGTGAACGAAACACTCAGAATCCCACTTTTCACCAATGGTATTAGAACCCAACTTGGTTTTTGTTTATCAAAACAGCATTCATTATCATTGTCCTATCTATAAGTGATATCTATAGATAAAGATTTTGCAACTATACCTATACCGCTAATAAAATTATCAGGTCGTCGTGATAAATGTATATAAATAGTGAGATATTATCGTAAATAATGAATGACTATACTCGGGTTTATTACGTAGGCTTCATTACTTGACAGTTGCTAACTACTTCATTGAACTGTCCTTGATTACTTACGAATTCCACAAAGAGTCGAATCACGACTGGTCTTTCAATAAGTCTAATAGGCTACGTTTATAGACCATGACCTGAATTAATATGTAAGTAGGTACTGATTGTACCTACAAGTCAGATTTTGCATTTAACGACATATTTATTTACTAGCTTAAACGGTTAATAGTTATTTGTTATACTAGAGTGCAAAGTTGCTTTTTAACCGCGTGCTCAACTTTGATGACCGAGCAAGCGAAGGATTATAAAATTCAGCTTAGCGAGTTATTCATAAAAGAGCACAAGGTGAAAAATCTTCGCACTCGAGTGCAACACGTGAAAAGTGAAAAGTACAGATTGCACCTCGACGCCAACCTAATAGGTATACCCTGGGTTTCAGAGTCAAACCACCTCTGGTATATTATGGCTTCGTTTAGTCCCTCGATATAAAATATACTATTCCGAGGTGGGGGGGTGAAAATACATTATAATCTCATTGTCTTATAATTTATTTTTCATTTTAATTTGAAATAATCATAAACGGTCTCCTTACATTATACGTGGAGTACAACATTTCATTCTACACTTTATAGCTAAAAGGCAGGATACGCATAATTAAATAATTCCAAAACTAGGGATGTTGGTGCTTTAGCAGCTATAAAAGAAGCTGACGATTTTACGATAGTAACGAACATCGCAACATAATCAGCACGCAGAAGCAACATTGTTAATACGTTTAATGAGTCAAACGTTAGATTGTACACATACTCGTTTGATTACAGAAGCTGCTCAACTCATAATTTAGTGCCGTACATTTTATTTTATCATAAATATTGTTTAAGGCTTAAAGCAAGTAGATTATTCTTGCAAAGGCATACTTAAATCTTACTAATTATACAACATAAAAAGCGTAATAATTCCCGTTTGAGTATTGACAAGTAGACAATTTAAACTATAACAAAAAAAATCCAAATTAAAAATTATTAAGTTTGGTTTATTTTATTTAGGCTATTGAACCTAAGCAGAATAAGTAAAATAACTGTAAAAGGACGATGTTATCAAACAATTTTAATTATACATTTTATTAACAAAATGCCTTACATTAATGTTCCTCTCTTAGCAGAAAAGTTACTAACCCTTCATTAATTCACGCTTACCATCATACTGAATATGTTTTTTAAAAAAGGAGAAATAATTAAGCAAACAAACACATTTTTGCAAAATTTTGTTCGTGTAAGCCATGCGCATCAGCTTGCTAGCAAGCGAACTTAATACATGGAACAAGTAGACCCAATTTAATTAATTATTATTACGGCAACAACTCTTTTCAGTAAGTTCCATTCCATCTTCTATCTACATATCCCTATCGCAATTCCACTACGCTTCAAAGGTGGCATCGTAAATAAGGTTCAGAGTAAATTCAAACAGTACCTATCTACGCAACATTTGATACGTCCATCTACTAAATATTTATGATCATCAGATTCAAAAAAACTGTTTGATCTAACGATCGAACAATAGAAACTCTTTTTTGCGAAGTTGAGGCTTCACAACACGGTTCAAGGTCTACCTAACCCTGACCATAGACCCTAACCAAAATACCTGGCAGCTGTTAATTAGGATCAAAATGAGGCAGTCGTAAAAGCCGATGTAAATCGTGAAGTTGGTTATGGTATTTTTTTCTTTTTTTTTGCTGAATTGCTTCTCGGAAGTTCCCTCGCCGATTCGCCGCGGTGACGTCGGCAGAGGACGTCGACCTTCGCCAGAGAGCCTGGTGACTCACTGTGCCCAATGCCTTACAGAGGGACAAGACTGGCCGACAGCCAGACATGAAAAACATTGTTCGCTTTCTTCGTCGATCGACTACGTCATTTCGTAAAACTACCAATTGATGTGACTTATGACGTAAGGCAATAGGATTTTATTCCTATCTATCAAAGAAAACAAACTCCTCCTCCTCCATGACAAACTCCTTAAATAATGAAGTAGTTACTTGATTGTTGTTGAAAATACATCAAACCAGGTACGTCCTTAAAAATATTTTTACAAAGGCACCAAAATATAAACTATTGGTGAACTAATGAGCTGCTTTATAATTAGGCTGCGTAAGACAAATTATTTGATGCTGTTCTATATTCTATGAATGAATATATCTTGTGGGTGGGGGCGTACTTAATAAACATATAATTTATGCAAAATTTATAAATTGCACATAAGGAAAACTGCAACTGCCTAAAGCTGAACGCTTTTTATCTTAAATACCTACTTGTTATCGCACCACATGTTATTCGATATGTTAGTTCCAGTTAGAGATACTGTAAATTTGTAAATTCTATGTTTCAATGTATTCAAGTCAAAGCGAAGTAGCATCCTATGTGACGTGTCATGATTCAGAAGTTAGGGTCTACTAACCTCTAAGACCTTATTTTTAAAGTACTGGCCTTACAAAACAACATTATTAAGTTCCTTTTTTAAATTCAAATTTGTATATAAAAGGTTTTGTTTTAAGATGAAATTCGCATTCATTGAATTTCTTCCAAAGAAGTAAATCTTCACGAACTTCTAACTTGATTGAAACTCCATAAATGTCTATAAATCTTTGTCAAACGCATCCCCGGTGTTCATTTAATCATGCCACGTAGACACTTGACCAGGAACGAAATGTTAAGAGCAGTGGGCATGATTCAAGCTGGCGCTTCCGAAATTGCGGCTTCTGTAGCCATGAGGACCAGTCAGAGCGTTATATCCAGGCTTTGGTCACGTTATCGTGTCACGGGGGAAGTGGTGGAACGGCACCGAGGACCTCAACGAATTACAACACATGTACAGGACCGATTCATAGTAAATGCTGCACGAAGTCAACCAAATGTAACTGCGATGCAATTGGTTCAAAGGCTACAGAGAGAGTATGGTTTGCTGATAAGCGGTCAAACTTTGAGAAGACGACTGCATGAAGTCAACCTACGTGCTAGTAGGCCACTTCGGTTACCAGCGCTAAGGAGAGGCAATCGAGGAAGAAGATTACAATGGGCTATCGCACACGAAAACTGGAACCATTCTCAATGCTCACTTGTGCTTTTCACTGATGAATTCAGGTTTGGATTTCATCCTGATTCGCGAAGAGTACGCGTTTGGAAAGAACCTGGACGTTGGAATCGACTGCAGCACCCACAACAAGTTCATACATACCAAGGTGGCACGATTATGGTTTGGGCAGGAATTCGTCTCGGCGGTAGAACGGACTTCGTTTGAATACAAGGCAATATGACTGCTCTAAAATACCGAGATGAGGTGATAGAGCCTGTAATCTTGCCCCGCAGACAGCAAATGGGACAAAATTTCCAGCTAATGCACGACAATGCCCGTCCACATATGGCGCGTATCGTTACAAGTTGGTTATATCCAAGCTTTAGACGGGCCTACACAATCCCCTGACTTAAATCCTATTAAGCATGCCTGGGATATGCTTCAGAGAAGAGGTCTTAGGAATTTCCCTGAAGATATTGTGCAAAAAAACCAGCTTTACTTGCATCTTAGCAGGACTTGGGACAGTATTCCACAACTGGATATTGACACCCTTGTTTTGAGTATGCAGAACCGCTGCAGATCTGTCAGGAGAGTCTTAGGTGAATCCACGGATTATTAATTTTAAGTTTTCAACAATTTTTATAAAAAAAATTGTTGTTTTGTTTAGGTTTTGATGTTTCAAAAATAAAGTTAAGATTGAAATTTTGTCTGAGTTTTTCTTCTTCTTCTAAGTTTTTTTTCAATTTAACTTTATGTAAAAGTTTATTTATCACAATAGATAGGCTATTAAACAAGGTTTATTTTAATGTGTAGGTGTCTTAGCAAAAAGGTAATAGAATTTTAGTTATTTAGGTTCATTGAAATATCCCTAGACCATGTTGGTGTGTGTATATGAACGTTACACCCTGGCGGGCGCCACACTTCATTAACTTCATTAACTTAAGTATTTTTGTTTTAAATAAGGATAACTTAACACGTCTGCGATGCTGTTCATAGTGTGAAATACATAGTCTGGGGGATTCTGGTGGCTCTATAATTGGCTAGCTGTTTTTCTTTGGAGAGCATGGCACTAACATTTGAGTTTGAACAGAAGAAACTACGAAACCAAACAGAAATGCAGAATATTTTTGGCGCCTGTTTGATTTGTTTTCCACCTTGAAGCGAGTATCTTCCAGACTTAATGCAGTTTTTAATATTAAAATCAGCAAGAAATTTAAGACGGTTGCAGGACTTGCAAGGAAGCTTGTGGTCCATCCATGAGCGACTTCTGGCACTACTGGAGCTTTTAGACAAGAATCTTTAATCTCTTAATTTTTAAGAATCTTTTTGTAACACCCCAAAGTATTTTAGTAAAATGAATCATTGAATCAGAGTCCAGTCATTAGAATGTACTATTACCTATTCTGTTTTAAAAGGCCGAAAGTATAACCTTAATAAAAGAACCATCGCATCCACTGTCGTAATCGCTTACTCTTAGTTATGGCACGTAGCCTCGAAGGTGCGTACGACGTAATGAAATGACAACAAGCGGGATAATGCCGCAATTGAATGCGCGTGGGCACATATAACCAACCTACGACCTTCATTGCGCACGCGCGGACCACTCTTCGGGGATTTGCGATACTGACTTAATTTGTGGAATTGTAACGTTAATAAGCTTGTTTAACCTCGGCTGGAACAGGTTACGGGCCAGTTAAATGGCGGTCAATATAAGCGGTGGAGTTGAATTACTTAATTCTAATTTACGGTCGACCATATTAGGAGTTTCCTTTCTTATTTGTTAGCTTTAGAGCAATTCTTACGGCTTTTATGGGTTAATACAGATTGAATAAAACCTTTAATCACCTGGGGCCTTATTACAAACCCGTATAACTTGTCAAGCTAATTCCCCAAACTGAGCGTAGCGAGCAATTTCGTGATGTTCTTTCATTTCCATCCAGTCAGCGGTTACCTGGCACTAACGCATTTTAGGCTGGATATTTACTGACGAAATTGCCCGCTACCCTCAGTTTAGGGAATCAACTTGACTTGATATAAGCGATTGTAATATGGCCCTAGGCCTTGTATAGGCAGGTAGGAATTCACATCGCTTACCATCAGGCGGTCCGCAAAACAGGAATTAAGACCGTTAAGTACGTTGACAACCAATTGATTTCAAGTACTTTCATCTAAGGCTCTAACAAAAATTTGGCGTATATTTGTCAGATATACGCCAGTTAGGCCCGTCTTCTAGATTCGTACTCAAGCACTGATCTGTACTTGAGTAGAGATTTCGAAACGTTAGTTTAAACAAAAACTTCACCCGGATCTATACTCAAGTACAGATTTTGTTTCAGAATACGGGCCTTAGGGTGTACAAATTTAAAGTTCATTGGAATAAATATAAATATAAAATATTTAAATATGCGCCAGACAACACACCTCTTGTAATGGTCTCGAAGTAGGGATTATTGAATCCCTGTGTTACGAGGTAACACACAAGGAAATAAGCTAGGGGCGTCTCCCAGCACACCCAGACCCGAGTCAATTCAGAAAAGATCGTTTCCTGAATTGACCCGACCGGGAATCGAACCCGGGACACTACGGAAATCGAGGCGAGAAACCGTGCTACAGCACACTACGCCAATTGTGCCGTCAATAGTTAATTACAGATCATATTAGACGAATCGCTAAATCGGCCATTGTAAACTGTATAATTTCTTAGATATTATTGTTTCATATAAAAATTACCAGGCAAAAGCAATTTTCTCGGTCGTGTAGCTTACTGTCTTTATTTATCTTCTTTATGATTATAGAAAACCATAACCATAAGTGCGAAAGAAATCACTGTTAGCGGTATTGAATTGCAAATTGTCTAACCAAAATGCCATAGTGACGTAGCAACAGAACTATGATAGCTGTTATCTATGTTAATGTGGCAAGGCAAGTCACTGCGTGTGCTAAGTTAGTGCTTGCCGTCTGGAATAACCTCGCTGCAGAAAACGTGAGGACAACAACAATGTGCTTTTAGGGGTGCCATCGTGTCTGAATAACTTGAAATCTTGGAATATCTTGAGTTTGGTGGAATAACGTGCTGAGTTGCAAAATAACAGGAGATATTATCACAGAGACAATGCACCACTCTAGAAATCATTTGGGGGCTTATTATAGCATTTCACGTCTTAGGTCCAACGATTTTATTTTCAAAAAAGATAATTGAAATGCTGAATTATTTTCTCACCTTTTGGTTCTCTTTTGTAATTTTTTGTGTGACTGCCTACCCATTTTGTGTAAAATGTAACGATGCAATTTGATTAATAAAATTTGCTTAACAGTGTTTTATTCTGTTTTATTTACATACGAACACAATTAATAATAATAATAATAAATAAATATCCCTGGACTATTACTAATTGAGGTTTCCGGCAATTGTGTTCAAGAGCCAGCCCATCCTAGGCTTAGTGAGCTTTAACCTCCAAACTAACTGTCTAAAATCCCCTTAAAGTACCTACCTAATTTAAAAGAAAAAAAGAAGATTTTAATTTCTCACAGAAGTTATACTTGATAGATTTCAATTGAGCAGCAGAAATACTTAGTTGTAACTCCAACTTTCAGCATGTGCACTCATCTCATTATAACTCGAGCAAAGCCAGGGTAAAAGGTTAGGGAGTAATCAAAACTGACCCAGTGGAATGAAAAAAGCTCAACTTTTAAGTTTTTCGTCAGTTAGCAGCCCTACCGTTGTGGTAAACGACAATTTGCTGCAAATAGTTTTATAAATTGTCTGCAGTTGCGCAAATTAAATGACAGGACGGCTCGTGGTAGGTAGGGAAACCTAAGGGCTCTGTGGTTGTGGCTAAATTTATTTGGAAGTTAGTCAGGTTTTCTTAATAAATATTCATGCAAATTTTCACAGCTTGCTCTGGAATTGCCTTTGGTTTGTCTCGGATTATCCTAACTTTTACTAACTTTGCCTAGAAATGTAAGTACATTTAATTTAAGAGGCCATTATTAAAAATGGCATTTAGAAATGTTAACAATGAGAAAAGTAATGTCCAAGTTCTTTAGTAGAATTAGAAGCTATTAAAGAAAAAAATACCTGTGACTTGATACAATCATATTGGCAGACAGCAAAAGTTTTAAGTAACCACGACGAAAACAAAAAAAGGTTGCCTAACAAAGTAATAACAAAAAAAAAAACAATCATGTCGTTACGCAATTTACTCAATACCACAGATACACATCACATTACGAAAGATGATGGACCAAACAAAAGATTACTAAGAAGCAGAGACGGAACCAAACGAAATGGTGCGCAGTGACTGATCGATCACGACCCGCACTATGTTTCGGTGTTAGATTAGCTATCGACGTTTTTTTGTTTAAAATAAAACGACACTTTTGGGTCTACGAACTCCGAGGCCGAGAATAGCACTGTACAACTCGGTTACTTGCGATTGCGCATCATAATAATGCGGGATGGAAGAATGGTAAATGTTCGTTGCTTAATCAGCAGTGCTGTGGATTGTAAGAGGTTAATTTAGGTCAAAGGTAGAATCGTTCCTTGCGGTTAAGGGAAGAGAATACTACGAGGTATCCCTGCCTGCCGTAAGAGGCAACTAAAAGGGCCCTTGGGGTCTGGTTGAATTTAAAGAGACATTTTAAAGAGATTTAGCGAGCGAAAAGTTACATTTATTCCACTCCATTCTAGTTTATTAGCAGTTATTTTTTTGCAATGTTTACCAAAACTAAAGCTTAATGAAGCTTCATCCTGTAGCCACACTACATATGACATAATATGCACTGACATAATCTCATTCCTTGGGATCTCTCGTCGCTGTCTCCAATTACATTTTGTTGCTAGTTGCGAGACAATTTTGTCACACAAGGGAAAACTCGTGGATCGAATTGCGTCTTTGTTATTATTCTGTGTTGATTGTTGACAACCAACTTTGCTAAGTTATTTGATCCATGTGCCATCTGAATTTGTTGGGTGAGGAGTGCAAGCTAATATGTGGATGTTTAGTATCGCAATCCTATTGAGCTTTTCAATTACATACTATGAACATTAGGTAGTTTATTTACGTGATGATGTGGGCGCTACTCAAAATCCCATTCAAAACTTTACGTAACGTTATAATTATATCAGAGGACATTACCCACTAAGACCATCTGACGCCAAAACAAAACTGGAATATTAAATATAACAATATGTTTATTACTTCACATTGATTTTTATTTTTATACCTAGAAAGACATCAAACACACGCGTTTGCCATTTTCCTATGTTTTCTGGATAATAATTAAGCCCCAATATCGACTGAAGCTTCATCCTTAACTGTTGTCCATTATTTTAGAGTTTAAATGGAATCAAATGGTAACGTTTGATAAATGATAACGATGATTACTTCACGTTCAGTTCACTCGTCTCAATCGAATATAACCATCTCCATTCAGGAGACAATAGTATTTATCTTTCTTTATCCACATTACTTTTCAAACAATGGGCAATAACGCTCATTTGACTGCCATCTTTTGCCACCATTTCGATTGTATGGTTACTGGAATTGCCTATTTCAAATTTCGAAACAATACTGTCGTAGCCTCTAAAGTCGGAGTCTAGGTGGTCCCAGTAAGTCGACCTAGTCTTTACGACCAACGTTGCAGACTACCTTAATTGGTTGTATATTTGTCAGCCTATCATTAAACCGAATGATTAATTAAAAAGCCACTTTAATATGGATTTCCTAGGGTGTTTATCACGGGAAAAAGCAGCTGATACCTATAGTGTTACAGTATTTATCTGATTAGCTCACAAATCTTGGTGCCTACTAAATTCCAAAACAAAATTAAGTACCACGAGTTCGTCTGAAAGTAACGTTTCCTAGTAGTTGAGAGATAGCAGATAAATTTGATGTGTGCCTAGTAATAATTTTCGAGGAATTATAAATTCCTTGTTTTCAGCGCTCGCCATCTCAATAGGATTAACAGTATACATAAACCTATCGATTATTGTAGTTAGATAATGACCACCGTCTGAAGAGTTCACACAAGATGCCATCAATGAATGTCCTAAGTCACGCTTAGGACTGTATAAACAAACATGCGTTGTTTTATTAATAAGACTATCCGTCGTTAGTCGAGGTCCGTCTCGCTTCCACTTCGTCGCAGAGCTGCGAGTAGTTACAAGTAGCCGCCATTATCACGCATGCAGACCGCGAGCCGCGCTTCCTGTTAATGAATCGGCCTTCTGTCTCCTACGATGGAACTGTCGTTATTCAAAACTGATCTCTTTGTGCGAAGAAGTAAGGCTGTATCTGACTGTAGATCACAGCCAAATTGTGATCGTATACGAGTACAGTTTAGAGAACAATATAGTCTTGAAAGGTTGGTATAAAGTATTTTTTTGTTTATGCAGCTTCAATATCAACCAATAACAACGATGAACCTAGATAAGCGACAACACACGTGGTTGCTATAGTTACCACCACGTACCAGTACGTCTACCACGAGTTGCCACTTTAAATTTACCTTATCGTTCGCGTAAAAAAAGGTATTGGGATTTGACATGACATGACTGCCCCGCTGTATATGCAGTAACACAGTGGACGATTGTGACAGCGAAAACGAGATCTTGTAACTGTCAATGTCAATATTCATTAATGAAACGTCTACATATGTACACTTCTACTTATCCGCTGAACTATGTCAACTAAAACTTAATAAAAATCCTTAAAATTATAGTCCAGAATTGTTACAATTTCAAAACATATCTGTGATCTTAAATTAGCCAGATTGAATTTTTATGAATAGAAGATACATATTTTACAAATCTACTTGTAGTTATGTAATCTAACATCTTCCATGGTGAGCAAAGGCAATATGCTATGAACAATGGGTTTACCAAATCACGACTTTCCCACAACAAGCACCGAAATTACGTCAAGATTTAGGACCGAGATAAAAGAAATACTAAAATAGGTATTGTTTAATTTCAGGCTGATAAATTGTTGGTTTATACATTAGCCTTCAAGTTATGCATTATTAGTTAACTTTTGTTTTTACCCAAAAAAGTGTTCGTTTTTTTGAAGTTTTCCGTTATAGTTTGTATGGGTAAATTTCTCTTCCATTTGGAGTTCCTTAGTCAAATAACTACTTGTTTGCTGTAATATGTGTATTGTATATATGATTTACATAATAGAAATAGAAAACATTCATTACATTTTTGGACATCGTAACATTTACAAACACGTAGGTGGTAGGCATGAAACAACAGAACAAAATAACAAGACAAAACAATACCATCAGTCAGCGACGTCCCGATGCCCAAAAAATAAAAGGGCCTTTAGCATTCAGCCTGGGCTTTGGGGCCCAGGCGCTGATTTTCAGTGGCCCCAAATGAGGTTATATAGGTTACCATCACATACACGAATCGCATATTTTTCACTTTAACGCTATAAAATATACTAGAGCTCTTTACGGTATAATCAATCAGTTTTCTTGGAATATGTAATTTTGTCTTCGTGCATTAGTG
The DNA here is from genome assembly GCA_947369235.1 of Udea olivalis. Classification (NCBI taxonomy): domain Eukaryota; kingdom Metazoa; phylum Arthropoda; class Insecta; order Lepidoptera; family Crambidae; genus Udea; species Udea olivalis. The sequence continues at coordinate 8,489,146 of OX376342.1, forward strand.
AATCTAAACTTCAGGTGTACACACACTTAAACGAATATCATTATTTTGATAAGTACGTTGTAAAGCCTAATTTCTTTGTTCACATTGTGTAATTTGCGGTATTACTATAATTTGGGCATAATCACTTAAGTTTTTTCTTTTTTATGTAAATAGATTATTTTATTTTTTATAAACTATGTAGTATCGTAATTACAAAGATATTGTTATGTTCATATCACGGGACGATGTTATCATCATCATTAGCCGCAATGCGCCACGTCACATTGATTTATTTATACTCTGTCCATAATTAAAAATGATCTATTTCGATGACGAAGTTCATGATATGAATGAACTAGGCCTAGACGAAGAACACCCCAATTGCGCGCTATCACAACCTCCCCTCGGCTACTTCCTTCCAGCTGCCTTCACAAGCCTAATCAGGGTAATGTAAAAAGTATATTTAATTATAGGCATTAATAAAAGTTCGTAAAGAAGTTCGTGGTTCTTGTAGAAACTTGGTCTATTTATAAAAATATCTTACTTATATTATAAATGCAAAAGTTTGTGAGGATGTTACTCTTTCACGCAAAAACTAAGGAATTCAGATGAAACTTTACAGCAATACAGCTTATACATCAGAATAACACATAGGCTACAATTCATGATGATTTTATGTAATTTCGCCATGATATATAACAATAACGCGGGCGAAGCCGCGGGCGGAAAGCTAGTAAATAATGAATCCATGTTGCTAGACGAGTTACAAAAAAAATGAAACCTGGTATAACTAAATGACGTTGTAGTAATGATGCTGTCACACTACTTTTCCGACTTTGCTCAACATTTATTAACTGTTAAATTTGACGAAAACAGCAACGTTCAAAAACTAATAACACCGCCCTAATATTGACATGGTTATCCCTCCCATAAAAGATGAATAGGAGACCTTACCTTTTGGTGAGAAGGTGTGTGTGACGCAAGTTGGACTGGATACAGAGCCTGATAGAGATGATTATTTCAGAAAACTTGTGAGGTGGCCTATGTTCAGCAGTAGATTTCTTATTTAAGTCTGCGCACATATAAAGCCACTTTAAAAAAATCTGCCCGTGAGTATCTGGGAAATTCTACGTAATTCCCACAGATTTTCCTCCATTTTACTCACTTTTTCAAACAAATGAAGAAGTTCTTTTGAAAAAGTGAGTATGTTACTTATATTTATATATTTACTGTATTATTATTTATTGATTGATGTTTTAGGTATGTATAGTAAGTATAGGTTATTTATTGTCGTTTTTAGTATCTTTGTTTTTTTTCTTCTCAAACCCATCTGGGTTTACTAGCAGCGCCAACAGCATTTCTGTCCCGCCCAATGGTTGACTGGTAGAGAATGAATTTAAGTCCGCCCTTAATACTATTTTTGTGCACTAAAGATTAAACAAATAAATATAAATAATAATACTCAAGTATAAAATTATCTTTCTTTTCCTTACTTTTATGATTCTCCGACAGTCCCCACAGATTAGATGAATCCCAGTGTTTGACCGCGACACAAACAGATGTGGTGATCGCTTAAGTAATCATAAATGCATCAATACTCGCACAATTACATTATCCACAGCCATTACTCTCGCCTGTCAGAGCGTGGCGAGACGACCGTAACATTATACAGGGGAATTTAATGCAAACGGTGGCGCAAAATTCGCACTATTAGCTCTGCGTAATTCAGCATCGTTAGTTGATGTTTTGGAGCTGATTCAATTTTGATTAACTTGTAAACGATTTTAGAATTAGACATGTTCTTATGTTGTAGGTATAACCGAATTTGGCAAGCATTTACTTATGTGCGGTCGAGGAACATACTCAGAGTGGACTTCCTTTACAATTGTTCCACCCATTGACCGCCCGAACCACAAACCGTAGCGTCTTCATCGGTGCATCGAACTTATAAAAGTAAAGAAGTAAGTTTTGTTAAAAAAAATACTGAACTTATTTCAATCACCTAAAGATATTAGTAAAATGTCAGATAATGGTACAAAGAATGTGTAGCCACACAAGTTAGCCCCAAGTCATAACCGATCCATTCACCTCTCGAGCACAATATGTCTGACACATTTCCATCTGACCTAATGCCATTTGCATTGGAATCCGTCCATAGAGCAGCGCATGATCGAGTTAGCAATGCTTAACATGCTCAATGGTTACCATAAGCATTATAATCCGTTTAAGTAAACCACTTTCGCCATTGAAGGTCGCCACTGTGCTTTGAATATGACGTTGTCATCGCGCGCGCCGATGCCGTAACCAACAGCGGATGGTTATGAAAAGCACCGATGTCGACATTCAACATCACTAGTTAGCAAATATCATTATAATCTTGGTTAATCAGAATGTAAAGGTCAAAAGCTTTTCAGACTCTAACATCGACCTTTATTGCATAGGTTGAGGGTGACACAAAATGTCAAATCGTGTATTAAGCTGCGTATGCTCACGCATACGGTATGATCCACGGAAGTAAAACCTGTGAACACTTGAATCGCAATAATTCGTAATAACATTCGAAGTAGACTTAGGTAGGATGTTGGAAGGACTAGAAATGTTTATCTAACCAAAAACCATTTTTATTCACATTATAATTCTGCTTTCGCTAACTTAATTTATTGTATCAATTAGCTTATTGTAATAGTTAGTTGTAGACATATTTATGTTACTTGTGCTAAGTACATAAAACATCGATATACTTATCATTAATAATCGGCACTTGACCTGCCTTCAAGCTCTGATTTAGTGTGATGGATGAACACTCATGTAGTTTTCTGGGTTATTAGGAACGGCACAAATCCGACTTGTCTTTCTACTTTTCAATTCTGGTCTCACGATGCTCTAAATTCTTTTTTGTCTTCATAATTATGATTGTTGGTTGTCTTCTTAGGTAGTTGAATATTCAAAGCAATAATAGTATATTTAATTATCGACGGACTAAACCAAGCCATAATATACCAGAGGGCGAGGGAGTCAATTAAACCGAGGGTATATTAAGTTGGCGTTTAGTCTCGAGGTGAAAACTGTACTTTTCACTTTGAGTGCGAGAAAAATAGTCAATTTAGTACAAAAACATTTAATAATAAATATTACTTAATAAAATAAAAATCACAGAAGATTTAAAACACACGGCGCCACCTTCTTTGCGGACAAACCATGGAACTAAAACTCGCAACATTTTCGCAATGAAGATGGTCCACACTCAACAGATAATAGTATATTTACTGGCTGTTTGAGTTTGTCTATGTCACATGAAGGAAATTAAAAAACGAATTACTTTTCACTCCCTAGAGACCAAAGTGGTTACTTTAGTCCCGCTTCGTAGGGCTATATTGGCGTACTTTTAGAGCATGAGAAGTGAAAAATAAATGAACATCTGGTAACACTGAACTAGGAGAGCTTGCACTACGGGGTGTTCAGAGCTTACCCTGAGGGTCACACGTTGTTGTTTGTTTCTTAGTCTTACAAAGGAACTAAACGTTAAACCCAACAAAAACAGGTTTACTAGCTCTAAGAAAATATAGTTTCATTAACATGCTAAGCTAACCGCTGATGCGCGTATAGGAGAATCCCACGGTGCCTTTACGTGAGAAATATTTAACTTTTTATTTTATTTACCTTCCACAGGAATTCAGCACTCATGTGTGTGTAGTACGTAGATCGATGAGGATGGTCTAGAACAGAGAAGGGTTTTTCGGAATGAAGAAATGAGGGTAATTGACAATGTTATCAAAAGAAATACATTAAAAAAAAACAATAAATACATTTAAATAGGGCTATTGAAAACTTTTAGTTCGTTTACTTAGGGTATAGTTAATTTTATGGCCCTTCAAACTCGGGTTTTTTAAAATGTAAAATAAATAAAAACAAGTACACTATTGGATAATTCACTCAATGAATAGTCATTTTCGTTAAGAAACCTTAGTCATTAAGTCAAATTTTAATATAGCACACTGTGACGTCCCCACCTTGCGACAGTTAGTACGAGTAGTTTGTAGGGAGCGTTTTGGGCAAGGCCAAAAATATGATTTTTTAAATTGTCATTATCTCGGTAGTTTTCGTGTCTTAGAAATATTTATTTTACCAATGTTTCATAACACCTCAACAAAAAAAAAAGTAATGTTAAAAAAAGCCGAAGGAGAATAATCTTGCTTACCGAAAAGACCATAGACCTCGGCTTGCCCTTGGTCTTCCCTATATAAGATCGTTCATGAACGTCATATCGGCGACGCGTTTCAACTCTTATACGTTGCGATTTACATGCCTTTACACATACTGTAATTCGAGTAGATGTAGATTTGACTATTAACAAATAAGACTTAGAATATACAAGAGTGTCGTTAGGAGAGATTAGCCCTTCGACAGTATTCTATAATAGCGCTATATGAAAGAAACTGCTTAGTTAGGGGTCAGACGATCATCGTGTAATTTAGTTCATATATTTATTGTTTTTAAATTTTTACTTTTTAATGTTTAATTCGCGTTAGGGTGTCGCAAAAGGGGTGCAGAGACCTAGAAAAATTTACTCAGCCGTGAAAATACATAAATTTGGTTAGGTTAGGTTAGAACTGAGACCAAAAAACGCACGAGCGGCAGCGGCAGGCGAGTGCCAGAGAAAAAGATTTAAAAAAATAAAGTCCCAAGTGCACCCCTTTTGCGACACCCGGACCTTAATTTCACAAGTAGTCGTTTTTGATAACCTGAAGTTTCTAATTTGAGTAACAACCTGCAATTACGTAATTTGTACCTGCCTTTGTATTTGTTTGACTATGGTGAAGAAAAAATATCTAAGTATGATCCTGTCTACTGCGTCAAGGTTTCGACAAGGGCGAATTGTATACCAAATAGGCTTTGAATTCTTTTTATTAATGTCCTTTACGTTATAGCCAGCCTACAGAACCGTTTCTTGCCTACGCACTAACGCTCAAGCCGTATTTTATTTATTTATAGCTACAGCACCAGCAAACAGAATCGTTGTAAACCACTACCACCACTTGTTTACGAGAATGACCCCGTAAAACCGCAGTATACATATTTGCGTTTGCGTCGGAAACTGAATAGTTAAATTCACTGTAGCATTCTGGTGGCCGTACCTTACGGCCCATTGTGCCCTGCCACAATGTTGCCGACAAGTGCACCTTTATTTGCTGACCTTACAGCTCTTGGTACAATTGGCCAGTTCAAGCGTAACCATTCGATGTAACCTCTGTTGCCTCGTGGGTTCGATCACCACACAGGAAACTTAAGAGAAAGATGAATACTTTATTTCTCAAAAAACAAGAAATTGAAACCATTTGCACAATTTAGGCGGCCTTATCGTTAGAGAGCGATATTATCTTGGCTACCTTTATTTCAACATTCCTGTGATAAATTTTGTTTATTGATACATTTGTGTTTGTTTTGTATTTTGTTAAAGATAACAATTGTAATACTACAAACTAAAATTTCAGTAAATCTGAATATTTAAGATGAAAGCTGAAAAAATATTTTTTAGTATTTTATATTTGCAAATAAAACTACTGCTAAAATAAAATAAACGTGCCTTCCTAGTTATGTGACTGACTGTACTTGTGGGAACGGTAGTTCAATGCCATTTGGTTAACATTGTAAAGAGCCGCAACAACATAGTGTAGAGTACCTTAGCACTACTTAAAGAAAACATATCATAATCCAATTAGGTATTTTCATAGAAATTAAATAGCATAGATCTAGTCAACGTAATTTAACACTGTCCTTGAAACAACTGGTAGAACCAAAATAGACCTTCAGACCCCACAATCAGCAGAGGCTGCCTCACACTATGGGTGTCGGAGACTAATACCATAATACGTCATAAATACACGCTTAGTTATAAAGACATACAGCCCAGACACAGAAACAGACCGGTTCGTCTGCAACCTATCGTCAATTTGACATTCATACAAATTAATAATTTGGAATTATGCTCACTGTCATTTGATCCATTTTCTTTTCTGTTTGACTAAGCAGGCCTACTCACTTTCAAAATGTCCGCTGTTTCGGCAAAACGAATATGCCAAAATAACCTGTTTTTTTTCGTAGTCAGGGAAATCCTCATTGATACCACGCTGGCCGGGGTAACAACGGTTATAAAAAATATTAATAATGAATCTCTTATTTAAAAAGATAACATTGATCCATGGGTTAGTAAAACACTTAAAAAACGAATGTTAGTTACAACATAAAAAAATACATTTTTGCTAATAACATTTAGCTCGTCTATATAACCATCAAAATAAGTATTTTAGACTTATTTGATCACCAAGCAAAAATCAGCAAAAGAGAGTCATATAGCTCTTAGCAACGGTTTTCAAGATGCTGTTGGAGCTCCGTCGTATTCTTTCTAAGAACGAGGCAGTCTTCTTTCGTATGACGTTATGTCGAACTTCTACCGACTAAAAACCTGACTTTTTGCCCTCTGCTTCGGCACGGTATGGAGAAACGGCTATTACCACGCCGTCCCCGTGGCGCGGCCGGGCCTGATGGTAAGGCCGGCTCCTGCTTCAGTAAATCCTTGCAATGCGGATCAAGGTCCCCCGACCTGATCCGCTGGATCCACTACATCCACAAAAGCGGCCACTAAAGGTCCCATGCAAAAATAACCTACCACAATGTGATATACCGGGTGATTATCTAACAAAAACGAATGTAGTATGCCATAGCATACTCACTAAGTGATGTAGGAACTATCTAAGTGAAAAGGAAATTTAGTTAACTGACTTTCATTAGGTCACCATACAAATCACTCGAACGGTCAGTTTTTTTTGTATCAAAACCTTAATATTGAAGATAATTAAAACAAAACTAATTTTCGCTTACATAGTCAGTACATCATTTACTGAGTATGCCATACCGTTTTTGTAGGTTATTAGATAATCATCCGGTAAATTGATTATTTATTTGCGATATACAGTGGTGGTCACATAATTAGAGACACCAGTCGATTTTCATTCAAAAGGAGTAACTTTGAAGCCTTGGTTCTCCGCCGAGCATTGGCTGAGCTGTGATCTGATGATAGCCATTCGTGGAGTGAATGGAGGAGATCCAGATCACCATACACACCTTCAGATCTGTACGTCTACCACGAGTGGCCACTTTAAATTTATTTATGTTAACGTTAGCGTAAAAAAATGTATTCGGATTTGTCATGTCATGTCAGGTCAAATCCCAATAAAAAATTTTTTCGCGAACGATAAAATAAATCTAAAGTGGCAACTTGACGTAGACGTACTGATCAGCATTTTAATAGATGTAAGGATATGTTTTCAAAATACGAGTAAATAGCATCAAAATGTATGGAAATCCTAAAACACAAACTCTGACCCTTACATTTATCAAAATGATGATCTGATCTGAAGGTGTGTGTCGCAATTTGAATTTCTTTCATTCACTCCATGGATGGCTATCATCAGATCACAGCTCAGTCAATCCTCGGCGGAGAATAAAGGCTTCAAAGTTACTTCTTTTGTATGAAAATCGACTGGTGTCCCTAATTATGTGGCCACCACTGTATATAACCATCAGGATTCCCGTCCTAACAGCAGACACAAAGAAAGAACAATAAACTATATCACAATATATGGGACAGAGAAATGCATGACGGTTGTTGAAATCTTATTCGTTTTCGCAATTATGAAGATTAGAGTTAGTTTTCCCGAAACGGACATTGTATTAAAGAGTAGACTAGTATACCCTGATTGGTACCTAGTCAGCGATCAATCGACCGCGACTCTTATCTAATACCAGCGGCAACTGTAACAGCAGACAACTCCCAAGGCCAACAGCTCGCGTTACCAACGGACTAGACTGGACTAGTGCGTGCAACAAATACTAGTTTATTATATTTATACCTCTGTGTTATGTTTATCTAATGAATTTCAGCCTCGTAAACTACAATAGTGGATTTTATAAATTGTTTGCCATTTTTAGTTCCATTTTTATTCACTAGAGGGGCTGTACCGTAATACCACGCAAAACTGTCAACGCTAGCTACTGTCATTGGTAGGGGCAGCTCATGGCACTCAAAATTTATTAGTTACTAATCATCGCCATATGTCAACTCCTGAGCATTATGCTGCATTCACTGAATCCTGTGACCATTATTGGGTTGTCCAATACAGGAATTTTCTGCCTTAAATACCATCAGGCCTGATCAACGTTTCTTTATGTACTGAGATTTTTCGTTGGGTTTTGTTGTGAGATTTATTTCGTACACAAAGATAGAAACTAGAAAACTTCGACCTGATCCTAGGGACACAAGCGGGATCCGAACCCGGGACCTACCACAATCCGGGTGGCTGCTCTTTCAGCTAAGCTACTGAGGCCATTGAGCCTCTCTCTTAAGTCATAGATAAAATAAACAACCAAGGCCTCTCCCTAGGATCAGTTCGAATTTTTCTAGTTTCTATCTCTGTTCAAAAAATAAAGCATTGTACATACATACATACCATCACGCCATTTTCCCAACGGGGTAGGCAGAGACCACATCTTTCCACTTGCTACGGTCCTGACACACCTCTTGCGCTTCTTCCACTCTCATTCATGAAGCATTGTTAAATGCTAAAAATCAAAAAAATAACTTAAATTTATTTCGTTTTCATGAATTAGGGACTCAACTATGACAAAAGGCATCTACGCCCTATGTCCTACGCCTATGTCTAAACATATGAATAGATCAATTTAGGCATTCTGTTAAAACCTACCTACTTATATGAGCATAGTGTTTTCGAGCGATCGACTTAAACCTTAGTTATATACTCGTAAGATGAAGTTTTGACTAAGTCAAATCTAATTGGGTTCTAAAATAAAATAATAATTGGATTTTTGGTCTAAGCGGAATATTCAGTAATATTATGTACTTACAGAATATTTCGCCTATACTATACAAGGCCAATTATAACTAGGCTAAAAATACGCCTAAGCTACGGCGCAATAAACCAATGCTTCAAATCTAGCCCAAATACTAGTCCGCCCTATTCATTCAAACACGTTCCATTTTCCGCAGTTGTTATTCCAACATTTTTTTCAGCAAAGTGGTCTATGTTGACCGATCAATCAGCATCGCGTGAAACTAACCACTCTGAACCACAGACCCCAAATAATTTATTCAGAAGTACATCAGGCTGCTAGAAAGAACTCATACCTTTGTGTCTGCTATCGTCAATTCCACAGAAACGATGGAATAACATTTTAAAAACCCATTATTCCCCGCTGAACACAAAAAACATGTTCTCTCAAAACATTATCTTGTAAAATGTACAATTAACGTAGCAGCAATTTGCTGCTTTAAATATGTAAGCAGGTATTCTCATAACAAAACAACGAATAGATGAGTAACGTTTAAATGAAGATGTTATTTTGTTTACAGCATTCAAGCATTGCTGTTCTTTCAGGTTTACTGATCTCATTTAAAATGTGAAAATTAGGGGCCGTATTACACTCTTTTGCCCCGTTTACGGTTCATAAAACGCTCACTTTGTATTGGTATAACGATGTCACTTTTTTTGAAGCTACTTCTGCAACGGTAAACTTTGAGACTGGTACTATTTGACAGAGATGAACAATGGTACGAGTATGAAACGTCAAATAAGAGTTCGTAATACCAATACGCCGCGCAGAAGTTGAGTTTGCGTGACATAATGTGCATGTGACTGGGAATAACGATTCAGACCCAGAGCCTTAGAATAATTATAGAAACCAAGTCCGCGCGCCCATTTTGAAGCACCTTAATTGGAGCCATAAATGGCTCCAAACGGACCGCTTTGCAGTGCTCATTACAGCTCCGCAATGTTCAACGTCAAAGAGCGCCACACGTAAGCAAGTAATAGTCACGCATGTGTGAATCGGATTAGTGCTTCATTTCTGACGGAGCGGTTGTATGAAGACTATCCTTCTATACGTTATTATTTAAAACGCAGAGCCTATATTCAGTGACATAGTTATTGCGCGCAGCCTGAATGAAATCTAGATGCATGGGGATCAATTCTATGATCGGACACTCAAAACCTACATTTGACCATCGCGGTGATTACACCTACACCAACAGATTTCAGAAAACCCAGATTCCATACTCACAACAGTGCGGTATGCTAGTCTTAACTTTTTACCTATCTAAATATAGGTTAAAAACAATTATCCCTGTACTTATATTTCTTACAAGATGCACACATACCATAAAATAGCAATATCTACTTGTTTTATTACACCTGATAGTTATTATAGATATTGAGAACACACTGAACGCCTTTAAGCACCATTTATAAGTCAATAACAAGTTTAGATTATAATTTAACCATGAACCGTTGGGCGCCGCGTGAAACATAGTTACTGGATACGTTCTAGGGCTGACAACAATATCATGTATGACACCTATAATATTATTTTTTAATGAGGAAAGATTTGTTTGTTTGTATCGAATAGGCTCTGAAACTACTAGACCCATTTTAAAAATTCAGCTACATTATCAGGGAGTGGCATAGGATTTTTTTTCCCAATAGTTTGACGGGAAAGACAGTCTCCGCGGGCGAAGCCGCAAACGTACAACAGCAATTAGATAAATGCGATGATAGTTATACAAGGAAAGCCTTAGCGTAGTTCAAATGAAGGTTCTTCCTAGGAATCCTAGGGTTAGAGTACCCCACAAAAATAAAGCTACCACAAACTCTTACACCCAATGTAAATCACATTGTATGTATATATTTGTTTACGAGTTTAGTAATGAGTTTTACATGAAAAGACGGTTTACGCTTAATAAAAGTATGACAAATAAGCGTTACAACAAAAGAGATATACTTACGAAATGTTATGCTAATTTAATTTTAGCACAACATTCACTACGACTAAAATCTTTTCATAATCTCTTTTGGTGTACCGCTTCTTTGACATAATGAAATACCAAGTCAGAGTTTTGCTTACTGAAATTGCAGTAACTCTAAATGTCGTTATGTTTAATGTATCTTAAGAAACATTATAATTAAAAAAACTCGACAAAAAAACGTCGCCGACCCAGAAGCAGACCCAGGAGTGAGAAGAGTTTATAAACTGATTACTTTACTTTGTCATTACTCCGAGCTGAGGACTGTTTGACAACCCTACTTAGCTTTGCTGCGCAAGAGATGATGCGTAAAATAATCCGCGGACATGTTAAACGGAGCAAGCCGTCAGGCGTCACATACGATGGATTAATGATCGCAATCTCGAACCCACCACCTTCGGCGAGAACGCTTATTGAATAATAACTTGCATAATTGTCCGGCAAACCTTTTTAGTCATGAATTGCGAGGGGCAATTACTGCTAAAAATAACCAATAGCCCGGCGACTACGCCTAGTTTACTTATAGGCGTCACTTAACCTAACGTTAACTACAAAAAATACAGAAATATCTGTATTTTGTAATAACGAGTCTTGTTATTTTCTGGGTGGGATTAAATTAATTAAACTAATTCGAATTTTAAGATGAGGTGTAATAGGGAAATGAAAATAATGATCTATCAATATGGATTTATAGTTCTATGCCTGAAATAAGTGACAAAATATGACTGAATGGCGTTTAGATGCCTTTGATTTTATATGCCTCATTTTACGTCGAAGCTTCCTACTACTTATTATAGGTATACATCGGTTAAACAAGTGTTGCTAGCTACCGGTTACTTAATTAGCAGCAATGTTCTGATTATCACTATCTGCGGACCCTCGTTTCTCAGATGGTATCTCTGGCCAGGATCATTTATCAGTCTATCTTATCACGGGTTCTATTCTAGAGGCGCCAAGCACGCAAGCCTTTGGTTTAGTTAAGCACGTCCTGTTTACGTTGAAAGCCAGTTGAATATAAATATTTATGGTTATTATTTCCTAATGCTTAAAGTACGTCAAGTATCCATTATTTAACCCAACACAACATTTTAAGAACGATTTACCAAGTTTTTGAAAAAAAAAAAAAGTGTATTTTTGTGTGTGTAAGTACATATTATTAGTTTTAGGAAAAATATCACTCTCCTAGGTAAATTCGTGATGTTTAAGTATTTAAATTTATGAATAAAATAATAACAACACATTAAACTAAAGTTTTTCTCTCTTTTCGATTTTATTTGTATTTAATTTTTTCACTATGATTAACTACTTGTGATAAAATATTTTATATATTTCTATTATCAAGAGAACCAGAGACTAAGAGCCATTCTTAGTGATAAAATATTTTAAATTTCTGTTATCAAGAGAGCCAGAGACTAAGAGCCATTCTTAATGTAGCCGACCAAGATAATGAAAAACATAAATAAAGTAATTTAGTTTAGGGCAGAACACGCAATAGTTCTGTGTAGTCTGTGAACGGAATTCTAGATTCTAAAGCCTCCAGGCATGAGAATTATTTTAATTATATTCCTAGAATTCCCTCATAAAAAGCTTAAAGTGGCAAACCTGCTGTTTATGGGTCGTAAATACTGAGACGCATGTCCGTAGCAATTCTCATAGTAAAATTTATTGTTAATTATTTTCTCATGATGTTTAATAAAGTGTTTTCAAGATTTCCTTGACTTATAACCTAACCTTTCATTTATTTGATGATTATTGATGCAGGATGTAAAGTTTTAATCATTAACTTGCGCGTCAATTGAATGAATCTTCAAAGGATTAGTTATACAGAAACAATAGATCAAAAAATCGTGCATCCACCACGGTAGCGACGCTAATGAATGATCTGGCAATATGTTTTCTTAGCTTTAAACTTCATGATACTTTAAACATTGTATTCTTCTTCTAGTGTATTTTGCCCTGTTAAATGACTTCAGCTTCAAAGAAGCTCGAGCTAAAATGTCGTTATTGGTTGTTACAGAAGCGGCTTCAAAGAGCGGCGCCGTGGCGCCAACATCCGCACGCCTGCTGATGACAGAATAAATTGTGATGCTCGCAGGAACGGGACCGTACAAGAAACTGCGTCCCAGAGGACGGCGAAGGACGTTGTTGCCAACCATCCATTAGTTACCTAAGTGAAAGTGCCTATTTTTTTACAATGGTCGGAAACCGTCGAAACTTCATATTTAGGGTCAGCATTATGATCAACATCGCCGTGTTGCTATACGCGGCGATGCATCTCTCTGTAAGCAATGACAATGGCGTCGAATGGGTGCCCATAACCGTGGATGGCTCCGAACGGAGTGCAGAACTGAGGTATCTGAATAGGGAAGAGTTCCACAATGATACGGAGACGAGACTAGTAGAATCTAGCGTAAGGAATTTAGAAGAATCTACTTCCCAGAAAACGCCTTCCACGATGCCAACGACGAACAAGACCGCGTCGAGTACGACGTCGATTGCGGATTTGGAAAAGAAACTGCACGACACGTCGTCGGAAGCCGATGTGATGAACGAAACGTTGGATATAGTTGACGAAAACGCGTTGTCTGACGCGACGCTAGCTCGTCTCCGGTTCCTTCTGGCGTGCAACGACAGAGACTTTCTCCCTCAGTATCTACAGCGAGGTGAATATTGGGTGTTAAAGAATTATGTGCGCGCTGACCACGGAACAGTGTTGTGTCATGAAAGTATAACGTACACAACCCACGCCGGTTTTGAGTTCCTTGACAACGTGCAACCACTAGTCGAAAGGTAAGATTTTTAGCTTTTGTATCGTTTAATTCATCCATATTTTAATATGTATTTTCGCTGGGAACCATCTTTCTTAGTTAGTTTGACGCCAGTCAAAAGAGTCAAAGGTCCATTGTTGACTCAGTTAGTGGTAGTGCCATAAAATCAAATACAGTAGTGGTTCCAACGCAAACCAGGAAAATAAATCATGTGTCTAACATTTGAGTTGGCCCGGTTTCTGGGTATCTTTTTACTGATGATGGCCACGTGTTGAGATTTTCACGAAAAATCAATATATCATATTTAGGTTCTATCAGATCTAACTTGATGTGGCTAATATTGTTGTAACGCAGCAGAGAGTGCTTGCGATTCGTATTTATAATTGGACACTTTCGTTAATCTTGATTCTTGACTGTCCACTTCCATTTTAATCGACTCGATTGATGATTTCACTACATTCCTTCGACCGACGACTGTTGAAGTTGAAAGTTGTTATTTTTGTAACCACTTCAATGCTTCTAATGTGGTTATAATCATATGTACTTTACGACTGTAGTTCAAGTATTTTACTATAATTTTGAACAGATTCAGCTAAACAAAAAATAGATCGATGTATTTTTAGTTTTATTTTCGTAATGTGTAGCGCTGAATCATTAAGTAATGCAAAACAATTGCACATATCAGATCGCTACATCAAAGCCACTCACATTCATCACCTACGGTTGTGCAACTTAGCGCAACGCGTTAATGCTAGTTACTTTATTGGCTCATAATGAAAATCATTTTGCTACTACGATAACTACGACCACATCTTCGCAATACGGAAATCAATAAAGATTAATTTGACGTATTTTAATTGTTCTTTACGGTGTAACTTTAATTGACCTTATATTATGTTTGTCTAAGCTACCGTGAAATGCCTTTATAAATACTACATCAGCCACTCACTACAACAGGAAGCCAGAGTTTTCCCAGTGAGCCATAGCATGGAGTTCTTCAAAAGGGGTTTATGAAAGGGAATTTACGGAGTTAGCGGGTTTTACGCGCAAGGATGCCCCTGCCGCAATAACTTTGTTACCACATGACAATGTGTGCAATAAATCTTCGAATCTGGTAATCCTCGCGTCCATATACTTCAATAACCGTTTACCATCAGGCGGCCCGCTTTCTTGTTTGCAACTGACATACTCGTAGACTAAAAAAACTAATTTTGAGAAATTTAGAGAGTCCTGCATTTAACCCGTCTCGTGTTTCTATTGTTCCGGTTTTTGCATTGTGAGTCATTGTTTGCCATTTTTTTCTTAGGGTTTTCTTACGAACACCCGTGTGTTCGGCTGACACTCAAGGGGTATGAGGTTTTAGGCCTTTTGAGACTACAAAGAATCAAAGTGTTGTAAGAGTGATTAACTTTTATGAATACCCAATGTGTGATATTAGAATGGGTATTCGTGCCGTAATGCAATACATGTCAGAAATTCCTATTCCTTTTAATGTTTGTTGGTCTCATCGGGAAAACCATATTTGCGTCACAAAAAAAGTATGCGGTATTCATTTTGCCATTAACGCGAATGCCTCCGTTCAGAGTCATTCAATCCCGCTAGACAATCGTTTAGAACCGGCACTGTGATATGTGTAAATGCAACTTAAACAATAACAAAAGCACAATACGTTCAGATCAGTCGTAATGTGACAATAAAGCTGCTTTACCAGCACAGATGTGCTATGAAGCTACGAAACTATTGACCGTTTCCACCTTAGATTCAATCAAAATTGTAAAATTGTAGGTGACTCGCCTCTGGCCCGTGGACCGCTTAAATCAGGCCCCCGTCGCCTAATTACACTTAGTCGCAATATACGATTGACAGGACTGCACTCTGACGCACGCTTATCTCGCTTACGCTAAGGTCAAAACAAATAGGTTTGTCTCTGTCCTTCACATCGCACAACGATATCATCCCCGATTTCAGTTGACAATTTTAAGGAGGTGCCGTCTCTACCGATATTTGATTCAATCTAAGGTTTCCACTGATGCTGTGATATACTTATGTATAACGGAGCGAGTAAGATTTGCTATGAAGATGCGCCGCGGCAGGATAGCTATGCGAATAAGATGCGCAGCTCGAGCAATGCAAGTAGGGAGGGCATGGACAGCACGTATCCATAGCACGTATCCACAGCACGCATCCATTCATATTAAAAACATAGCTAATTAGAACCCGTTTTCACCAGTGCTATGCTTTGGGGACCAATGAACATGATCGGTGGATATCAAAAGGATCCACAGAAACTTAGCATCAAACTTCATCCGCCAAACAGAATAAAGTTAGTGTCAATTTAGTCATCGAATCTAAATGATTTTAGACAAAAAATTATGGCTACTTGCTCGCTTAGGTATACCTAAAATTTGTATTTTAGGGTTCCTTTTTAAAGTCTAAGTAGGTATACATTAATTACAATAATTATATTCTGATTAAACTCAGTATCTAGTTGTTTTTCATGGTTCTTATCTTAACCCGAGACCGAAGCTTACAAAAAGGACAGAGGTCCATCTCTAACAAATAGCCACTGTCGAACCAACATGTCGAAAGCACCAGTTCACTGTTGTAACGTGATCGACAGTGATTGCTGCACAGCAACATAATGACAGGCGTAAGAAACGTCAGCCGATGTCAGTGGGTAGTACCTAATGCACGAGGTCGATAGTCAGTGGGCCAGCCATTAGAAAATGGAGGGCATTGTGTTCCACGAGATTATTTTGTCTTCATTACTTGTACTATAGGTCAATCCTGAATGCCACGCTCGATGCATTGCTAAATCCCATTATTGGTCCACTCTGCATAATTGACTACAATGATGACTAATGAGACTACGAAATTTGAATAATATACTCGTAACGTGGCCGTGCTGACTGACTATCGCAAAAGAAATACCCTTTTAAAGTGGACAAAATTATTCTATAAATATTTATTGTTAAAAAAAATTGGAAACTTACAAAAAAAAAACGTTTTACCTAATGTATAATAGCAACAACTTTCGTATTTCTTAACTTTCCTTTTTATCAATTTTTGCAGAGCAATTTATGGGCCTTCAAAATTGTAACTTTTTTAAAAGTTAAATTACTTTTGCCTTACAATAAACGTGTTAGTTCTGTAACGAAATTAAAAATATAATCACACAAAATAATTATTTTGTGACTAAATTCTAAATTTCGTTATAATAATATGATGTTTTATAAGGTACGAACCCCTCTGAATCAAATATTTTTCGTTCAATGTTATTAAGGTAAGTACTCGTGTACTCGCCAGAACAAAACCGCGGTAGGTACAGATCTGATAGTATCAGCCATTGTTTTTATTACAACACACAATGCGCAATCCGATAAGATTACAGCCTTAATACTCTCATTATGAAGCTGAGGATTGTGTGTGCAGACTTAAATACTTTAGGAAATGAATGACACACTTTTGCCATTATCTGTTAATGTAGAGAATAGACAATATAAAAATTAGAGTCAATATACTTCCGGATATGATGTATGTTTAGTAGTTAGTGCAGGTGCTTAGTGTTAGTAGAAAACACGTGTGGACACCGATAGATTTGTGCAAGTGATTAGTAACCTGCGTAGTAAAGCGATTAGAAGTGGCCTCGTCCCGTGCGCTTCCCATTCCCCTCACTCGCCGCGTGCCTGCCACTAAACCCGTTTGGACAGCAGGTGTTAGTGTTTAGCGTTTAGCAAAACTTGCAAAAAATGCCGAATTAGACTGAATATTTACCATAAAAATGTGTGCAGGAGTATGTAAAATATGAATGTCTTTTAAATGGTAAATAAACTAAACACAGCAACTAAACACATCCACTAAACAGAATTGGGCACTTCTAGCACTACACACCTGCACTAATCAATCGCTACTACTATTCACCTGCACTCTCATTAAGCAAAGTGAATACCGGCCTTAAAGGTCACAAAAAGCTCACGTCTAAGCTGACTTTGGACAAAATATGGAATTTTGCAGATCACTATATCGTTCCACCTTGAGACCTCTTGGGATAGTCTAGCTCTAGAACTATTTGCTATTAATAAGATCAAACGCTAAGTAAAAGATACAAGCATCACTATGCTGTGATTCATTACGCCATTGATTTTCTATTTATAAATAACCCGGTGTTACAAGATGCAGAGAGCTGGTCGTTATTAATAGACGCTTGATTTTAAAGTCGTGTTAAGTGATGGTAGTAAACATAGTTTCTAAAGCACTTGAGTTTGAGATTTAATTGAAGACGCTAAAAGAACGGATTATAATAGTGACAATGGCGTTTTACCTAATTTTAAGCTAACCAATGAAATAAAATAAACGAAACTATGAGACATTATCACCACTCTTTCCGTAATTTGATTTTAGCACCCTTGTCTTGGTATTGTTTCTACGAAACCCTCATTAATAAACTAGGTTTAGGATAGGATGCTTTGAAATGATGTGTGGCTTACATGGTGGACTTCGTGCATCCGCTCGTAGTATGAAAATTCATAGGAATTAAAGCTCAGCTTATTCGGAAATGTTATTATTCTCAATGGTGGCAGTGCTGGCAGTCCACACCTTAAAGTTAGCGCCAAAATCCGGCTTAAGTGGTTGGCAAACCCGTGCTCGTGCAATAACATAACACCTAAAATAATATCTGGCTTAAAGTGAATAAAATTGGAAAGATGATACAGTACATTCATAGGAAGGATATAAGAAAAATAGAGACATTTATGTAAGTCTAGTCTGTTAGAGACTAGTTCACAGACCTGTCTTTGTTGTTAAGTTGATCATAGTAAGTAAATAGTGTAGTTTAATGTATGGTTAAAATTAATAGCTGTAACGCATAGCATTGACTGATTGATGGATGATTTCGTAAATATCATCATCATCATCATCATTTCAGCCGAACGACGCCCACTGCTGGGCATAGGCCTCCCCCAAGGATCTCCACAACGATCGGTCCTGCGCTGTCCGCATCCAGCGGCTTATAAATATAGTAGAATTTAATGATTCATTGATATGCTTGTAAACACTTAACATCATCTGGTTAGGTTACTAATTGCATACATTACGGCGTGTACGCGGTCATAAACAATGTCCCGGTGCAAGGCTAGAGGACAAACTGTCTAATATTTCAACACGCAGTAGGGGCTGTTCACACGTATAAATAAATAAATAAATATGCGCCAGACAACACATCTCTTGCAATGGTCTCGAAGTAGGGATTAATATCCCTGTGTTACGAGGTACCACACAAGGAAATAAGCAAGGGGCGGCTCAAAGCACACCCAGACCCGAGTCAATTCAGAAAATATCGTTTCCTGAATAGAGCCGACCGGGAATCGAACCCGGGACACTACTGAAATCGAGGCGAGAAACCGTGCTACAGCGCACTACGCTAATCGTAATTTAATCAATATAATACGGATATCACTAATGGTTTTCTTCAAATATTAAGCGGCGTTTGCATCATGCAAGACGGATATCGGTGTATAAGAGATACCTTTTAACACGTCGTCAGTCGTCATAGTAGACACGATAGAAACAAGAATACAATTTACCGCATTGGTGCATCGACTGACGAGGTGTGCAAACAAATATAATATTGGTCTTCAACAGTTTTTGGAAGTCATAAGTGTCCTTATTCACATCAACTGACGTTATATAGGTCGAAACTAGCAATCTTTCTTACCTTACTTTAAACATTTATATGGAATGAAGATTAGTGATTGAGTTTCCAAAGTTTTGCCAGTGAGTTCTTCATAAATAGCTTGACAAAGATCTATAGTTTCGACACGTATAGGCTACGGTAACCGCTCACTAATGTTATCATGCTAGTTTTTATAATCGTAAAAAATCGCTTTGTACTCTAAAATGTAAGTCTATTTCTTAAATACTAAGAATTACGAAACTGATGTATACACTCACAATCCAACATACAAATTTGAATGAACGCCGCCTAACTCATTGCCGGCACTATAATGTATCATACGTGACCTCCGCATGGCCGCAACACTGCAGTGGCGATAAAACATTATCAACATTTGCATTAACACCACGATACATCAGTATAACGGTACCGATATGTATCCGCGGTTACCCGACAATTGTATCCATCTTTCGCTACCACCACCGAATAAGTTTCTATAATATAATACAATCGCTTCTAACGGAGCCATGATGTATCAAAGCACTTAATCAAAGAGATAGATAAATTAAAATAGATAAATCATGTAAATGCAGAGTGCGATCTTGCTTGATGGAGAACAAATCTAGCTTTGATATAATCAATTTTGCTGACTGGAGACAGGATTCTCGGCTATCTCGATATAATAGTCCTGATGCTCCTTAATTAACTTAATTAATTCGCAATAGGCAGCTGTGGTGTTCAATCTAGACATTTTAGACACACATTCCTAAATTCTCTGAGTATCTGACCTGATATAAATATAAAAAAAAAAAAAATATGCGCCAGACAACTATCCCTGTGTTACGAGGTACCACACAAGGAAACAAGCCACGGGCGTCTTCTAGCACACCCAGGCACGAGTCAATTAAGGGAAGATCGTTTCCCGAATATGAACTTCATATGTATACTACTCTGTTGAAGGTTTAAGATAAGATAAGATAGTCTTTATTGCACAAAAACAGGAAAAATCAAGAATTACAAAGACAGTTGATGTACAATTTAGGCGGTCTTATTGCTAAAAGCAATCTCTTCCAGACAACCTACTACAGGTAGAGGAAAGGTTTCGTGGAAAATAATACATTATTATGTACAGACGTGTTCACATCCACCTTTAACAAAACCATTGCAAAATGGGTCTTATGTCAGCAGCGGGATAAGATGCCCCAATGCGAAGTTTGTTGTGAACGCTTCTATACTACCAGTCCCTAGAAATGTTAAATGAAGTTTGTTACATTACTGAGATTATATCGACAAAAAAGGTACAAACTGAAGAACATTGCCTAACCGTTTCTCGCTCTTAATCGTAGCCAAACCAAATATTTGAAAGTCAAGGTTCTTCAACGTCCATCATTCGTGGGGGGCGTGTTAAAAGGAACCATGTCAGGGTTTTCGACTCCTATCAAATGATTAAACCACACGGTGTTTTATCCTCTTTAATCTTGTACTGGGCATGACAAAAGTCTCGTGATATTCATACAAGAAGATTAACAGAATGTATATTGTATACGTTACATGGACTTGTATTACGAGCTATTCAAGTAGGTAAGATAAACAGACAGGTAATCAAGTTTTTCCCTCAACCAAAACACCAATATCGCTTCGACGTATGAAAACTTCAACGGGGCTTTGTTGGAAGTATCGGGATTTTTAAGGACTACATCTCCTCAAAAACGTTTGGAACTACATAGTTACCACAACTCAAATTCAGGGCACGGATGTTATTTAATATGTTATGTATAAGTTTAATTATTCTGCAAATAAGTGGCGATAACAATTGACTATAAGCCTTAATAAGGAAATCCATTTAGAAAATGTAGACCTGACCAACTGTTCTTACGGCTTACCAACAGTTCTGTGTTATTAGTTCAATACGATATAAGGTAGGTTTTTAAAGTATTGTTCTTATATTATTTTTATTCTATGTTGACCTACTGCAAGACAAAGGCCTTCCTCCCTTCTTTCCACTCTCTGCGATCCTAAGCGATCAGCAGCGTATCCTGCCATCTCTTCCTGGGCCTGCAACCTTCGTCGCGTTGCGTCTTCGGAAATCCATTCCCTTGCACTCTTTTCACAATTCAACGATATTGTTTATTAAAACTCGAATGAGGGAAATGAAGAAGCTCCCAGAATAGCACGGATGCCGCAGCCCTAGACATGGCGCATCCAAGTTGCGCAAGAGTGGAGCAGTCGCTATCGCCGGACGCTGGCGAGTGGCGATACCGACGGAACACTTCCATGCGTGCGCGCACTGGCCTCGATTCCATGCCGTCCGGATTTACGGATGAATACACGGGAATATGAAGCACTTTCATGTTTTATTGCAACGTGTGTAGCTAATTAATTTAAAAGTGTTCCTCTTTTCTCTATAAACGTAAATAATTTGGCAATCATTTTGGGGCTTTACTAACCAAACAACTGTTTGCTGACGTAAGTTGTGAAATATCGAGGGTTGAGCTAGTTGGAGTGCAAATCTAATCTTGTTTTCATGTATTAAATGTATTTGGAACAGATTGCTCAAATAAATCCTTAAAGCCTTGTAATTTTAGCCGGGCAGGCTTGCAAAATTGTCTAGCCGAGTTCAAATTACATATGCTAGTAACTCCGCGTCATGTTTAATGTAGACCTCATTATTGATACGAATAATTGCATATCGCAAAAAATTGCCGGACAGTCATCAATCAATTTTTCGGTAGTTACCAATTTCTGCTAAGTGGCGCGTGATGCATTTCCAACGTTTCGGCAACGGGTGACGTCACGCCAAATATCGGCCGACGGCCTCGAAAATGTTGGTATACAAAAAAATTGGCCGAGTGTTCTTAATTAAATTACGGGTTTATTCACACCCGATCGAAATGGGAGAGCGCACGCGACCGCGAGCATATCGGTGTCGTCGAATATTAGACATAGTTATGTAAATCAACCGGTTCTCTCGATTTTCACAGCGAAAAGTGAAAATGTGTGACTGACGATGTGTCGCTAGCCAATGATAAATAGCAGAGTAAACATTTTATTTGAACTGTTAGCGTTTGAACGTAACTTTTGTAACAGCACAACAACATATCGATGTTTGACGTCTATCAAATATGCGCTCGTCGTAACGAGGTAGTTCTTTTCGATTTGCTGATGGCGGAGGTTTTCCTCAATACCTACTAAAAAATATGAAATAATAAAGATGTTCATAAGTTACCTCGAAAACTTGCAGAAACTATTGTTTATTTTAAGGAAAACACAATCAATAAATACCTACTCGTGATGGCTCTTAGTTCCTATTTGCTCAATAAAACTGTTTTAAATATTTCATTCATTCATTAATTTGCAAGTATAGCAAGTGAACTTTTTGCACTCATACTGACTAATACTTTACTGACTAATACTTCAAGGTACTCAACCCCGGCACTATGGTCATGAACACTTCCTATCAAATACATCTTCACTCTCTTTTTTCTGAATTGAAAAGCTAAATTTGTACTTCGTACGTATAATTAGAAATTAAGCAGACTCCAGACGTTTTAGTACATGTACCTACTGAAGCGTTTGCAATGATTAATGTGTAAATATAAATAGTCAATTAAAGTACAACAGAAAATGACGTCGCTTGCGCAAGAGGAACGGACGATAAGTGGTTTTACGAACACATTCCCGTACAGTTAGCACGTCATGTCATTTTTTCAAGGCAATCACGTAACGGATAACCCTATTGTGTAAACTCACGACTTTTACTTTCCAGATGTACGGAAGCGTGTAATAGAAATAGCTAATAAACAAGAGGTGTGAATTCTTACAGCAATAGAACAATAATTGTTAATGATGTAATTAAGCATAATCATGACATTTAATTTTCCCACCCTTTTGTTTAATTGGCTTATGTGTGTATATTTATTACATTGCACATATTCATCGTCAGCATTCGTCGCTATGCGTCTTCAACTGCTGAAATGCCAATATTATAGATTGGCAGATAGCCTGTAAATAGGATACGTGCATCCACCAATATCCTGTGTAATTTGTCAGGCTGTCCGTCAACCGTCAATCGAATAGTTCTTTCCCAGGATTTTTCACCTAATTCCCATCACTACATATCGCCCCGATTCCCTGGTCCCTACTACTAACATTTCCTATTCGATTTTATAGCGAAAATAGATCCTTAATTGTCGATTTTAAAAAGACCTCTTAAGTGTTAGTTAAAATGTAATTATGTATGTTTTGCAAGTGAATTACTGACTAACTAATTTCCTAGATCAAAAATTAGTTAACTTAATTAACTGCTATAAAATATGAGACAAAGTACTGGTAAAAGGCTGTCAAAAGTACAAGATGCGTCTTGAATATTTCCGCAAACATTATAGATCATACATAGGTTTATTAAGTTAAAACATGAGGTTTGCGTTCAAAACTTCATGTCGAACTAACTATTGAAATTGTAGATGGTAAGCACTTTCTCCTACTGAATCTAGACTTACGGCCCTTACCCAGATTGAGGGCACGGGTCAGTCATGCCGCGACCTCGAAAGAGTCTATCTTGAAATTCACTGTGACACTTGCTATAGGCCATACCACATTTAGACTATCTTGCTACTACAAGACTGGAGTAGTTAGGGGCAAGAACAAAATACGTCGTAAACCTAACAATTAGAGAAGAAAGCAATGACTCACCTTTATTCACTGGCCCTTCGATCCCTTTAAAATATTAAAAATAACTTTTCTTTTTTTTCTTTTCTGAGTATGAATTATTATAATCAGGGATAATAATGTTTAAAATTATCATTGTTCTATAAAATTAACTAACAAATGCAGCCCCTACTTAACTTGTCAGAAAGTAATGGATGGTCGCGAATAATCAACAATTTCACTTCAAAACAGTCTTTAGCTCACGTATCAAGAGCAAAAGCCAGATTATACAATTTTAATCATAAGCCGACGCAATAAGGTAGTATAACACGGGCTCGATACGACACGTGGGGTCGCATTATGTACCGAGGGAACCAAAACCGGTCTTGTCCTTAGCCATTCCACGTCTTACCAGTCGCCACGTGTACTAATTACAAGCTTAAAATCCGTTTATCCAATTTTGAACTTTAAATTTGATGTGTTTAAGGGCTATACGGTTACATTATTGCCAGCCAACCCATGATGATTTTGCTCACGATATACAATAGGCCGCCGCAATAACTTACAACGATAAAGAGTTATTTCGATCCGTAGATGTAATGCGGCGTATCAATTGTTAAAAAATAAGAAAATAAGGAAATCATAAACATTATAAATAAAAAAGGATGAACCTTGCCAAAGTGATCAAGCGCTAACGCTAAAAAGGCTTTGACCTACTTCAAACCAAAACCCCCTAAACCCTGTACCCTTTTTTTAAACCATTTTAAGAAAGATAACTTGAGTATGCTAATATAGCATACCTATTATGCCAAGAGGGTTCTTGGCATAATTTGTTCAATACAACACAAAACAACATAACTTACTGTCCTTTACGTGTAGATCCATACGATAACAGCGTAATGGTATAAATTATGTGCTCGTAGGTGTAACACTATCTAAGATATAACAAATTCCTTATTCCGTTTCTCGCAATAAACACTTCAGCGCCGGGAGTCGGCACTGATGATAACAGATCTGCCCCCTGGTTCAGAACCTCATTGTCGGCTGATTTGGTAAATTTCCTTTATAATTCAAGAAAAAACGCTACTTCTAATATTATCTAAAAAACATTAAAAGCTCAAATATTTTTAAATTGGAATCCTTTTAAAGAATTGTATCTATCCGTTTTTTGATATGGTAGTAATCTAAATTGTTAATGACGTGCTAGTCAAGGCATTACGGCAAGATTATGCCTACTAACTTGAAATCTCATTCTATGAACTGGCTGCCAGTTAAAGGGTTGTAAATGATTCAGCAGGTTTATGTTGAAAAAATATACTATAACGTTAATAAATAGGAGACCAAACACGTCGGAATAGGTAACCTTTGTAAAGTCACTTCTGAATGGTATTATTGTTTTGCTAGTAGATAGATTGGTCTGGTTTTTGTAGCTCTGCTTTCATTTGGTATTGAATGTGCCGCATCATTGACAAGAGTTTTTTCTTTATGCTTTTTTATATTCCCGATGCTTAGTTTGTGATCGTGGTCCATTTCTATCTTCACAAGGTCTTGTGGTACATGACTTATACAATACTATTGATAAGTAATTACCCATAATTAGCAGCGTGTTCAAAAGAAGACTCGTCCTAGGCCTTTTCTACAAATAGTAGCAAAAGCACCGCAAATAGAACTTAAAGCTGAGGAGTGGTTCGCGTGCGCCTCGACATTGAATAATGAGGGAGCACGAGATGCCACGAAATTGAAGTGTTTCATTATAATGAACGCACTTGTGGGTCAACCGGTGTACAACACTAATAGATACGAGCCATTCGAACTTGACCCGTATTTTAAACGCTTTAAAGCACACGCAGGAAACGCGGAGTATCACTAATGATGTAATGTTACCTGAAAACGTATACTTGATTGATTTTAGAATGCAGGAAGTCATTAGGCGCATGAAATGTTTATTACTGCTCTCTGGAATGAGCATTCGCAGTAGGGCTGGGTAAGAGCTTTTTTTTATATTGACTGACCTACTTCACTGATACACAAACGATGTTTTTTAAATTCCAAACAACTTTTTAGCGTTCAGAATTTACTGGGAGCTACTTAGCGTTCGGACATGTCAAATTGAAAAATGTACCTACGGGAATGACATTAGCACTCGTCTAATCTAAATGACATTTGATGTCAATTCCATTTTTTTTCGACATATCGAAACCAAGAGCTAGCCAAGAGCATCATCATTGATCGTCTTTTCTAGCCCCCCTGGAGTACTCGTACTCGGCCAAACCTTTCATTTATTATGTGGTTTAGGGTTTACATTAATAAACTGAAGAGCAAAATAAAAGACAAAACTTAGTTCTTGAATTAGTAGACACATATTTTTGAAATAAGGAGTACATTGAAACTCATTAAAAATACCAGTAAAAAGTTAGCTTAAAAGGATGTAACTTGGCAACCCTGATTCCGCATTTAAGATACAGCATGTAGGAAAATGACGGTAACTGTAATTTAGATTAGCAACGAATAGGCGTCGAGCAAGCTATTAAAGCGTTGAAGTGATCGCGAATTCTAGTATTAAGTTGTTAACATCCAGTCCTGGGTTGGTACGGGCCAGTACGGGGCTTCTTACACTAGTATCGCCAATTACAACAGCATGTATGTACACTCGACCACAGACCGAGTGTAATACTGCCTTACATCACTGCGAGCTTCCTTAATGCACGCGGACGTTAACCATTGATAAGGCATAGCATTATTAAATTTCTTATGAGTTGGTTTCGAAGTTACATTAAAGCTTTGATTTTGAATGAAAAATATTGTGTAACTTTTTTTTAAAACGGCCCTCAAAATTCAGGGTAAACAGTATTTAGCTACCTTTTTCATTATCATTTTTTTTCTAGTTTTGAAAAGTGCTATGGATTTAAATGCTTCAGAATCAACTAGAGCTAGTATTCAACTTAAAAAGTAAAACAAAAATCAGGTGTATAACTCAACAGATTCATTACAAATGTTAAATATATTTGTATATATTAGTATCTACTGAACACATTGCATGCTGTGTTTGTCTGTAAGGTGTGGTCTTAGATTAAGTTTATTTGCTGTCTCTACCTTCTACCCATGTAAAATTGTTACAACTGTTGATAAACCATAATGAATAAATGAAAAACAACAGATCGCGCGACAGTGACTAAAAAATTACTCAACCCAGATTTTTTTATGTTTTGTTTTTCCTAAAAAAACATAACTCGAAAACTACAAATTGGATGACATTACATGGGGTATTTTTGAATACCCTTAAGTGTGAACAATCCAAAAAAAATCCTGCGTATATATATATATATATGTTTATGTTTGTTTGTCGGGGTGTTATATATACATAACACCCCGACAAACAAACATAAACATTCATCACGTTTGTCCTGTGTGGTAATCCAACCCACTACCAGCGGTGCCATAGACGGGACTTCTACCCATTTCAGTCTACAGTGATACTGCTCAAGCTGGGGCTGGCTGTACTAACTTAATTCCATATGGGAATGACACATGTCACTTTCTGTTAACCATATATCGGAACAGGTAAGTATAAACCTTTTAAGAACGCAATGATTTAGTTTATCTCTCTATCTGTTGGTGTTTGACTGAATTACAATATTATAGTACTATACTATAATATAAATACTATTAATGAGATATTTCTAAACGACTATGTAATACATACGATGCGTACCTCTGCTACCTGCGCATTTTATTGTCTGTGACATAAGTGACATTAGCTGTCAGAGAGATACAGGTGGGCGGGACTTTTTACCGCGCTTTGAATTAAAGAGTCCATTACAAATTTGTCCTTAGTTAAATCCTGTTTAATTAGAGCTTCTCTCTAGAAATATCTAAACGTTAATTTTCAAATACGAGTAGGTATCATCTTCTACAGCAGTATCATATAGATTAGTTGGGTACTTTGAATAAATAAATAAGTAACAAATAAATGTTACGCAACCACTACTAATTTATGTAAATCAAATCATATGGGCATAAGGTACACATTGAAAACAAACAGGTGCGAGCTTTCGAGGACAAGCTTTTCTCTCGCTAGAGATGCATGTCAGGCAATGAAAATACTCTGCCAGTCACTTGATATTTTTCTTCATGCATTTAAAAAAAACCTCATTGTTAACGGTATTTGGTAAGGATATGGAATCCTGGTTCTTTTAATTATGAGGCCCTCCATCCACTTAGCGAGTTGTGTCTAATTAAGTGGTCTTCATTTGGAACTCTTTTGCATATATTCTTACAGTAATTCACGTTTACTAAAACAAATTCAGTAAATAATAAGTCAAATGATTCATCTGTTGTATACTGTGTTGAATAAGTCGTACGAAATCAAACCAGAAAATTTTCCTGAACAAAGATATATGAATCCTTTGTTCTTTAGTATATTTTAAACAAGTTACATCATTTGATCTTATCCACTTTATTACCGTACACATCTAAACAAACAGACTAAGGACGGTTAATGAGCCAAGAACTCTAAAGTGCGTACATCCCTGCATTGTTTTGGTGTATTTTTTAATTTATGCAACGAAAGACGAAATTTCTTAATAAAAATAGTGTTTTTGGAAAATAAACAAAACTGAAATACTTAGTGTTCTTAGTCACGTAATTTTCTGTTAATACATTTCAAGTAACCATTCATCGACAGCTAGAACATAACACTGTCGAGTAAACTAGGTACAAAAAACCCTTTAAGGCCACCTGACCATGGTTAAGAACAACAATATTTTATTTGCCAAAACCTAGTATTTTTCACTAGTATTAATATCACGTGAATACTACGCTCGAGTCGCGTTGAGGTGGCGAGGCCTTGCGGTCAACCCAGATGAGTGAGCCAAGTGCACACTCTATTACGGCACACTCGTACTGTTACCCGCATGCAGACTGCGGTCACATGTAGGTCGGTCGAGAAATGAAATTTATAGCTTATAGGAATTCCAAACTAATTGCCGGGGAAATTGGTGTGCAATGAGCTATCATTAGCTGTAATGTTCACAGTTTACCGTTTTATCTGCGCTGGCGCACTCGTAGGCGTCTGGGCTAAGATTGTAAAGTAACAGCTATCTTAATGTACCACTGCAGGCAGTCATTAAGATGCACAACTAGTGAGTAACATGGTATCTATAATTTTTATAAATTAAACTATCTTAAGTGCATACCGGAAAGAAATATAGGTAAAGTCATTTGTTAAAGAAAGGAAGAAGTCTGTTTTTTTAATAATAGTATTTTTCTGCAAGTTATGGCTTTATTTAAGTTTTTTATTAAAAATTATCTAAATTTGTGTTTTGTAGAATTATGGTATTTTTTTTTAATTTGTCAGGAAATTAAACGAAGTAAGTACTTAGTGTTAAACTGATATGATATCCTTTTTTGTGCTAGGTACACTAGTAAAATTGCGATAAAAAAAATACTGAATTTCCGTCACAGTCATAAAATAAAACAAGGATGTAGTTGACCATAATGCCAAGATAGAAACGAAATGCGGCAATGTCCTAACAATACCTACAAGTTCACTTTTATTTATTGTGTGCCCGACGCTCGTAGATCGATAGTGACAGCTGAGGCGTGTTGCCAAACGAAGGAAAAGCTATTTAATAATTAATTATGTACCCACTATTGATAACTGAGGATTATCCTTCAAATGTAATGGATAAGTACCTACTTATTGATAACATTAATATTTAACCGACTTCGAAAAAAGGGGGAGTTCCTCAATTCGAGAATGTTTGTTTTTTTAAGGAAAATACATTAAAAATTATTTCCACCGGTACCTAACTATAATCTATAATATAACCTAAAGTATTGAAGCATGCCGCTTTGCAAACAGTTTGTTAAATATAGTATTAAGGATTAATAACATTTCCTTCCTCATAAAAACGCATAGAAAGTACGAGTTTTAACACCTATGCAAAGTTTATTTATTTTAAATGTTCATCATTTTTAACCTGGTTAACCAGACGATAAATAAAAAAACCAGAGAATTCCCATCTTTCCGATTTCGGGAAAAGTCACTCACAAAAATCCCTTCATTTCATGCTGTCTTGCAATTTGCAATATTGACTTAGACGTGGGCTCACTCAACATTTACTCTCACTCTCCTCCACATTCATGCACACGTTCACAGTCTCCACACATGGGCATTGTTATTTTCTGTTTATATTTGTTTTTCTTGTCATGTAATTATGCTGGTTTTTTTCTTGCACGTAATTAAGACGCACACACAGGCCCTGCCAGAATACCAGCGTCTCTGCAGTCCTGTACTGCAGAGGCATGTGCTGAGGCAGGGACCTGATTGACCCGCTTCTGTATTTTTCTTTTTCTTTTAATTGTTTGTTAAAATCGTTTCTGGTATTCTTAATTTTTTTTGTCCCTTGTACTGATGGATTAATAAAATATTTTCTATTTCTATTCTATTTCAATACGACTAGAAAATAAAGTGACAGCAGTGCATTAAAGAGCACCGTTTTACTTTAAGCGCTTTAAAATTTACTTTTGAGGGGTATAGAAGTTAATTTAATTTAGTAAACCAACAAAACCTACCCTTTTTCATGGTATATAATTAATAAATTTAAATTATGTTTATGCTTCATTTACTTAGAGGGGATGAAGGGGATCGATAGTGGCGGTCATAATTTACAGGAAATGTACAATTATACGAAGCAAGCGCATGCTAGCGTGATTCCCATTGCATTTTAATGCGATCTCCTTTGCATATAATGCACAATAACTATCGACATGCCAAACAGAACAGCCTATCAATCAATTACATACATGCTATAATTATGTAGTTTCATTATGGCAACCTACTTTAAACGACCTGTGAAAGCGTACTAGAACAGATAGTTTAAATAGTTCCTTGCTGATAGCAATAAATCTGCGAGGTCGTAAGATCAGTTACCTTTATTAATAAGTATTTCATCATTTTAACTATCTGGCCTTTAAGAGTCTTTGGCACATTTGAGAGTGTTTATTAAACAGTAATTTTCAACTTTGGGGAGGTTAGCACTTTAAAAGAAGCTCAATCGAGGTTTTCACACAGAAATATAGCAATATGCTTTGCTGAAGGGGTTTGAAAAGGTGCTATGGATCTATTCAAGGAGTTTTGTGACCGCTCCTGGCACATCTTCTTTGTAGGCAATCTAGTTCTTTTTCATTTTGCCCCCTCATCCGAAAAATTTATGCTGAGATCCCTTTTGTACGTAAACAGAAAACCTCCTTTTCAGATAGAAGACCTCCGTTCTCGCTAAACTTGGTTCGTTGTAGCATTTCATCGTCACACAAAAGGGCCTTTGCAAATAGTTGCCCTATTAATAAGGTAATACACGATATTGATCTAACAAAAAGTACTTCCCGGCGGCAAGCTAACGCGCCCGGCTGCCTGGGGTAGCGAGGTGCGTTGTTTGAACATCGAGTGTGCGCTTGTTTGCACCCTACTAGTAGTAGGTACTAGGGCGACTTGACAAATACAGTCATTGTGATTAATTTTAATTTAACTAATTAACTCAACGTCAACATTATAAGATGTCGACTGCACTTTCGCTCATACTTTCAGCATAAAGTTTTCCGCGTTATAGTTTATTAGCATAGTTATATGCATGAATATTAGCATATTGGTTACTACGACTACAGTTTATTTTAAAAAAAAACATTTTAATTGAGTCAAAATTTTGTAGGTAAGTCTATGTCAGGTCGGATCCGCAAACAAGACTCCACAAAACCATCATCAAGACCGAGCAGTGTGTTCGTGTGCATGAGTAGGTAGTTTAATTGACCTAACTACGAGTACCTTGTTCCCTTAGTTTTTAACTTGATCCCATTTACAGCACAAGGAGCTCTTACAATCTACCTAAACATACACCAATATTATAAAGAGAGATGATTTGATCTTTTGTGGGTTTTTGTAATGGATAGACACATTTTAACCACTGGAATATGATTTAAACAAATTATTTCACAAATATAAAGCTAGATTATTACTGGCCCTAAATTAGGTCAGCTTAACTTGAGAACTCGAACTTTTAAATGGCATACTTATTGTTAGTAATTAAATACCTATCAAAATTATTTACCGACAATGTAGAAATAAACATTTGTATATATTTTTCTAGCATTCTTCAGTGTTATTGACGTTTTGTTTCAAATCTCAGCGGATTGGTCGAGTGCCGTATCAGATGTAAACAAGGCACGAGTGCCAGACTGTCGCACCCTTCCGAATTAACTCCCCAGGTCGAACTCGTTCCACAAAACACAACTTACTAACTATACCTAACCTAGGTGCAAGATAAAGGTTGAAAACCTTACCCGCTAGAGATAGAGATTAAAATCTTTTAAACGCCGTTTCACGGGTTAAGGCATGTGGAAAGCCTTTTCAATCTCTAAGTAATTAAATTTCGTTGATGTCAAAACATTTCATTTAAAATACCGCGGCTTTTGCGGATTGCCTGCTGTATACGATAAAGGTTTACTACCTATCTGCCCTTTATCTTGTCTGGTTTTAAGACATGATGTTGAAGACAAAATGGTTATAAGTCGAAACAGGAAATCTCTTTGAGAAACCTTGAAGTGTACCTAGGTTGGTTGGTGTGAATATTACGTAGGAGATCTACGCTGATAAAGTCCTGAAAGATTTTTTACCTTGTAATAAAGTAAAGTAATTCGCCTATATACTGCCCCCCTGCTGTGCAAAGGCCTCCATCATTGAAATCAAGTCATCGCTACAATGGATGGGTATTAGCTTAATCATCACGCTTGCCAAATGCTGGTTGGTGATCACAAACCCGGGCTATGTTCCGAAAAACACACTTTGCCCGTCATGGGAATTGAACCCAGGACCTCCGGGTTTTTGGGCCGAGCTCTGGAACCACTCGGCCACGGAGGCGTTGGAGGCGTCGGATTTACCTTGTGAACCATTTTTTTCTTTTTAGCATAACAGGAATTTAAAAAGAGACAATTAAAATAAAAATATTATGTCGGATATATGACTGGCCTGTTGGCGCAATGGCAGCGATCCTGCCATTAGCGCCGGAGGTCGTGGGTTCGATCCCCACCCATGACAAATATTTGTGTGACGAACATTTGTATTTGTTGTGTGTCTGGGTGTTATTATCTATTTAAGTATGCATTTAGAAATATTTAAGTATGTTTATCAGTCTCTGACGCCCATATTACAAGCTCTGCTTAGTTTGGGGTCAGATGATCTTGGTGTGAATTGTCCCAGATATTTATTATTTATTTCTGATCGTTTGACTCTGCGTCTAATTAAATTACTATGTGCTATGTGAGATATATAGATAAAAGTAAATATAAAAATAATGTAAGTAAACCGCTCTGTTTAGTTAGGATCAGGGTAGATGGCCATGACGGGTATGCAGGACAGTAATGTAATTATGTAAACTCGATCTAAGTTTTAAGAAAATATGAGAGTTGCCGGTAACGACGTTAAGTTTACTGAACGTGTTTACACATAAAATGTCAATTGCAACTATTACAAAGCGATTCAAATACCACCGCATACTTGATGGCATGTGATGTTGAATAGAAATGGCCATTTAAATAACACTCAAGATGTCTCCGCACTCTTCCCTCGCATAATATTGCATTATGTTTGTAGTAATGTGGTTAACACCGTGTAATAGTTATTTAGGTCATCGCCAAAGGAATTCTTTATCGCTGCATCTTCAGGCAACTAGACAGACCTACTAACATTTAGACTTTCATTGTGTAACTTCGAGACTCCTACATAATATTATTATGTCAGCATTACCTTACCAGTAGTTTCAGCAATAAGCAAAGTGAAATGCGCTTAATTCAATTCATTAGTTACTATTGCTATACGGTCTTTGAAGGTTAGATATGAAATATCCGCCCTATAATGTTTTTTATAAGTATAAAAGTTTAAAAAAAATTAAGTGTAAAGCACCTGCAGGAAGTCAAATGACGAGGAAAAAAGAATAAACCTAAAATTACAAATGGTCGAGCTAGGTAAAAATACATTGCTGACAGACAACAAACGCATAAAAATGATATACTTTCCACGATATGTCGAGCTAATAGAAAGGGCCTATCGTGGCCTCACTAGGCCACTGTTCAGCACCCGAACTCAGATCGTGGATCATGTGGTCCCGAGTTCAAATCTGGCCAGAACCAAAATCTTAGTGTTCATTGTTAAATATAAGACTAACTCTCCGGTGACGTAAAACATCGATAACAAACCCAATAAACCCGGATAACGGCGGAAGGCTCACCACCTACCACGTTGGGTTCTAATACCATTGGTGAAAAGTGGGCTTCTGAGTGTTTCGTTCACCATGACGGCACAGTCACACACTTGCCTCTGACTACCCCGCTTAGGATAAAGTCGTGATGGTATGTTATGTTATGTTAAAACGGAATTACATAACATTAATGGAAGAAGATCACCTGGTGTAGTAGAAGAAAAAAGCAGTTACTTTGCGACAAGAACAATGCCTTGAATTAATTACGAGCTAACTAAAAGCTGAGTACCACTTTTTCATGATGATCTTTAGTAACTTTTCTGCTTGACAACCACAGTTAGACCCAATGAATCTCAAATATCAAGGAGAACATAATGGTGACAAATGTGAATTTGGTGACCTAAAAACCCCGTGGCAGACACCTTACCTTTCGGCCGCCATTTTTCAACGAGGGGTGTACGGCAGCGAAGGCTTTCCCTTCCTTAATCGATAGCACCACACCAGCAGCGTATTTCGGCCGTGACTCCAACAAATTTAGAGTGCATAACTTTTTAACCCATTCTTTTTTAGAAACTTTTTTGTCGCACAAAAAATGTTTTCTCGTGAAGTGGCCAAATGAATGATCTATCAGCTTGTAAAAGCATTGGAGCGCAATCGTTAAGAGATAGCCATCTTTAATCCAATTGCAACGACGACTCGTCTTTCTAAATGACTTCTGCTGTTTGGCTGTAGATACTTTTAATCCAATTGCTTTTAGTACCTAATAGAGGCTTTTATCCAGCAGTGGGTCAGTAAATAGGTTGATATTCAGACTCAGCTGTTGACAAGACAAATGAGGACAATTGCCAGAGAGCCTGTCGTGAGAGATTTAGCATGGAGAGAAGATAACCTGTAAAGAAAATCGCTAATGGCTATATTGATATTGTTTTTATCTTTTCCTTTTACTTGGATCTGTATTAATAATAAGCACATTTCAAATCGATGCTCTTTTCCTCCAGGATATACAAATACGAGTAAGTATTTCGCGCTCTCCAGCAGCGCTCTCTTCAACAAGTCTTGCTTTTTTTTCTGTAAAACCTATGTTTACTTCAGTAAAGAAAAATAAGAGAGCATTTTGCAAAACAAGGTTGGTCGGTAACAAACGGCTCAACCGGTGGCAGAGGCGTAAATGTCGTCGGGCACGCGAGCGCGGACACGGATTCCCCTCGACTTGGCATATTGATTAATACACGTACCTACACAAACACCCAGTCATGCACCTGCTTGGCGACAGCCATCTCACAGTGCGACATCACGCCAATTGAATTAAAAAAGCAACCGCGCAGGGTGTTTCACCCTTCAAGGTTCTACCTCATGTTGCCAAATTCTGTTTTGCATTTTCGCTGCTTCATCGTTCGATTATTCGTGCTACGTATTTCGTACGTTAGGTCGAGTTTCACTATAACAAACTCAGTAGGTAATGCACAAAAATATTATTTAATAACTTCTGTCGCTTGTTTTTGTTTCGATCTTCGTAGATATTTAGCTGAAATTAGTCATTGTAAAAGTCAATCTGTATTTCTATTTTAAATGAAATTGATAGATTTTTTTGTTTCGTTGAAACAGACACCATGGTTATTGTAAAGTGAAGTTATGACTATGAATAAACTGTTTACGAAATCGGCGTCAGTTAACCATTCAAGAAAATGAGAATTCAATGAATGTGAAATTATCATTGAGCCATTGTTTTTGATGACACGACTTCAAAACCCGCGCAGGAATGATATGAGTTCTGTCTTGTTAAATATTTAACATTTGAGAGCATACAACATGTTAAGTAGAAATAAGTGACAAGGGGAGATAAAATTACTTAAACAAATATGTGTATTTATTTGCAAATGCGTAGTTGTTGTTATTCAACGCTAAGCTACTTATGAAGGGATCCCGGGTTGTGTGTGATCTCCACTCTTGGGAAAACATTTCTGTATTGGTATTGTGTCAGGCTATTGAAAGTATCTATTAATTAATTAATATGGACTCGTTTATTCCTCTCGACTCCTACAGTACGAGCTCTGCATCGCTCGTCATTGCAATTCCATACCTATTTATAAGATCATCTATGACTCGAGGGAAAAAACGAATAAGTTAAGTGTTTTTTTATTGTTCTATACACAAAGATAGAAACTATAAAAAAACAACCTAATACTAGGGCTCAAGCGAGACTTAGACCTGCGTCTTCCACTAAAGCCTTAACTTTCTTATTTTACTTACTAAGATAATAATTAAAGACACGTCTAAAGCAATGCTACTATTCTAGAAAATAATGAAGAATGTTTTGTCTCTGATTCTTCCAACGTCGGGAGCGGGAGTGGGAAATATCCCAATTGAATTCCGCCTTCATCCATAGTCTACAATTGAAAGATTGTCTCGGGGTGAACAACCTTATCGGGTTTAAAATTGTTGAAACTATAGAATATATAACATATTTCAGTTTACTGCATTAGCTTATGGTAATGCTCTCTTGCAAAGTATATCGCATAATAAACCACATTTCATCCGTATTCACCGTGCAAAGTAGGTATGTGAGTTCTAAGCAATGGAAGCTAGTGTGTGGTTTTTTGCCCCTACAATTAGTATTGTCAAAAGTTATGATTCAGAATTGAAATAGAGCAATCGCATCACTAGCCTCTTCTAAACAGCTGACGCGCTAACTAGATGAAAACTGATTTGCTAGCTATAAGTCATGTGGCATTGCACCAATTTCTTATCTAAATGTGCGTTTCAGAATTCAGTGGTCAGTAGCAAAGATTACTTTGTCGCCGATACGTCAAACTAACTTCACTTTCTCTTGTTTTAGATGGATGGCACCAGTGAGCTTAGCCATCTACGCGCCTGGGACAGACATCATGCCGACGGTGAACAGTATCAGGTACCTTCGCAGTTGCACCGGAAACGACCTCATCCGCCAGTTCGTCACCTTCCACATCTTCTTCAGCAACAAACATATACCGCTCAAGGTAATTGATAATTTTGTCTTTATTACTTGCGACTAAATACAAAATGAAGCAGAGAATGTGTAGGCACACACAGTAGCCGAAACGTTATTATTATTGCATTTGCCGAGCGTCGTGGCCTAGTGGTTAGGCACTACAACTCGGATCGCAGATCGTGTGGTCCCGAGTTCAAATCTGGCCAGAACCAAAATCTTTGTGTTCATTATTTAATTTCCGACTAACTCTCCGGTGATGGAAATCATCGATTAAAAACCAAATCAATGGATAGCGGCGGAAGGCCTCACCACCTAACACAAATACAACAACAAATACAGCCATATACGTCCCACTGCTGGGCACAGGCCTCACCTCAACTGTGAGGTGGAACGAGCCATACTCCAACACGCGGGCTCAGTGTGGATTGTTGGAGAGGTGAATGTAAGGCCAGTGATAAACCTTACCGTCAGATGTTATCAAGCCGCATTTTAGGCCTCTGACTAGGCTTTACGACTGATATCTTGCGACGTCAGCCGGGACCAACTGTTTAACGTGCCTTCCGAAGCACGGAGATGCCTGAAAAACACATCACTTAATTTCGGTCGGGATGGTCACCCATCCATAACCCGACCTGACTGGCGTCACTTAGCCACGGGCACCTACCACGTTGGGTTCTAATACGATTGGTGAAAAGTGGGCTTCTGGGTGTCCCGTCACCATGACGGCAACGGTCACTTGCCTCTGACTAACCCGTTCGGGATAAAGCCGTGATAGTATGTTATGTGTTATATTATGTTTTGCCAATTAGAAGAAAGAATTTAACTTATAAAACTACAAAGCTATCAAAATTTGGGCTTTTAATAAATGAATCAGCGGCGAAAGTAGGTGTGCCTACTGCCTACCTACTGCTCCACTTTTTGACACACGAATTAGTATCCCAACTAAGAAATAGTAAAAACAAACATAATTTTAGCGTTGCTGCCCTTTTTATTTGGAAACGAGAATGGGGAAACAGCATTACCATCAATGTCACCATGGTAATAAATTGCAAACAGCCCTTCAGCAGAATTGCCCATGACTGGCCTGTTGGCGCAATGGCAGCGATCCTGCCTTTAGCGCCGGAAGTCGTGGGTTCGATCCCCACCCATGACAAATATTTGTGTGACGAACATTTGTATTTGTTGTGTGTCTGGGTGTTGTTATTATCTATTTAAGTATGTATTTAGAAATATTTAAGTATGTTTATCAGTCTCTGACGCCCATATTACAAGCTCTGCTTAGTTTGGGATCAGATGATCTTGGTGTGAATTGTCCCAGGTATTGATTTATTTATTTCATCACATAAATTGACCCACCTAAAATCAAACGAAAACTTTTAACGGTAAGCTAAATGAGAAAGCTTTTGCTCTTTATAATTCTATTTAACGACTTAAGGTATATGTCATCTTACCATGAATATTTATGTAATAAATTTCGAAGTATTTTATAAGCCTAAGCAGCTAGAAAAGCCATAAATATCTCTTTTATCGTCTAATCGTAATCATTGAATTTGTTAAGTGCCTACAAAACGTGAGTAGGGCAAATCACATTAGAAATCAACATTATCGAGAATGTGTACGTACAGTCTAGCTGTATTTAATTTAACAGTTCATTTAAATACAAGCTTATATCAATGCAATAAAGATTAATTTTAAATGCCGCGTAACATTGGGCGCTACATACGTAGCTGTGCAAAAAGTTTTAGAATAATAAAATAAAGATAAAAATACTAGAGAATTAAAAGGTCAACGAATCAGGCCACAGTCACCTGCATCGTCCGCTACGAGCACTATACGAGCGTTGCTTCATTTCTATCATATATTATTTTATTTTATTTTATTTATTTATTTTAATTCAAATTAAACGGCAGATGCCAATTACAATAATAATAATATCGTATTAAAGGCCTTCTCGTATTTTTTTACCAAACAAAATCAGAACTTAAGTTCTTGAGCACATGAAAAATAAAAATCAAAATATTTTGATTCATGTAAACTTTTAAAAAGCACGTATGACAAGTTATATGTATCTAGTAAGATATAATTAATTTTATTTTTACCTTCTACTCTTTTACAACGCCTTCGTGGCCGAGTGGTTTCAGAGCTCGGCCCGAAACCCCCGCCGGGTTGCGGGCCGAGCTCTGAAACCATTACCGTGTTCAATTCCCAGGTCGGCAAAATGTGTTCTCGGATATTTCGGAACACAGCCCGGGTACGTGATCACCAACCCGCATTTGGCAAGCGTGATGATTGAGCCAATACCCCTGAATTGTAGCGATGACTTGATTTCAATGATGGAGGCCTTTGCCCAGCAGTGGGACAGTGTAACGGCTAATACAATTACATACTCATTTCCAGACATGTTATGAGTAAGCCAAGTTGAGGTCAAAGAGGTAAACCATTAAGTAGCATTAAATAAACCTTATTTTGTAGATTCCAGATCCAGAGAAGTTCCTTACAATACCGTACAACTGCTCGGTCCCGGCGCCGTACACCTCATTCAACATGTCAGCCACATATATGAAGGAAAAGAATCTGATGTACCCGATAAATGTAGCCAGGAACATAGCCAGGGACTCAGCCCTGACGCACTTCCTCCTGCCTTCCGACATCGAGCTGTACCCTAGCCCGAACCTGGTTCCTCGATTCCTGAACATGATAGCGAGGAATGCGAAGCCGCTCAATACCTCAACCAATCCGAGAGTCTTTCCAATCAGCATATTCGAAGTTGACGCCAAAGTTCAAGTGAGTTTTTTATTCGTATTTCTATTTGAAGAACTTTACAGGTCAGTATCACTGCGAAATGCCAATACGTCCTTAAAAACGTAACCTAACTTCAAGAATCGTGAACTTAACTACAAAAAATGCCTCTCTTTCGAAACACAATATATCATATGAGGCAACAAAAAGTAATTACTATCAACATCCAGGGATCTGAATTCAGCCATTACTTAAAGAGCAATAGATAAAATTATGCCGCCAATTAAATGTTTATCGTGGCCAGTAGGTACATATGAATACACAGTATAAAAACCTCATGACGGTCTTTTTCATACTTTTTGATACAAGCTACTTCACAATTTATCATCATCACTCGCACCCACAGTAAATGTTGTCGTGGTAATAAATAAACAAACGAAAAACCCCTTTTCCCATTCTGATTTTAATAATATTGAATTTGATTAATATTTCTTCAGGAGATAATTTGAATGAAAACGGATTCCGATAATTAGATGTTTATAATCGAATTATTTTACCAATAAATAATCAAATTCAAATTATAGTATTCACTTACTGCTAAATAGAGAACTCCGTTGCTTAAAGGCAGTTTGAATCCACCTCCTGTAACATTTATAAAGGTCGTCAATTTACTTTGGTCGCTATAACAAATTAGTGTTCTACTCCAATAATGAACCTCATTCTAGCAAGTCCTTTTTTGTTCCAGGTGCCATCAACCAAGACAGAACTGCAAGCAATGCTCAAGAACAAAACCGCGATACCCTTCCACAAGTTCGTGTGCCCGAACTGCCACAACATACCGCAGCGGCAACAGTGGATCAGCGCCAGGGAAACCGATCGTAAGTACATTTTTTTATTTCATTGATCAAACTAATATGATATCTAATAATAATAAAATAAGGTCACATGTGCATGACGACACGAAGTGTCTGATTGCGTTTCATAACAATGGCAGAAAATCAAGACATTTGATCTTCATTCACATTCGCGCCGTGGAAGAGTCACATCACATGCCTGGGAAATTAACTCATTGTAAAGTTACTTTAATGTTATGATGACCTCGATCAGAAGTAGAAAAATAGCCATAATATTGATCTCGAATGAGCAAAGAAAAAATATGAAGAACAAAAATGTTACTAAGGCGGGAAACTAATAAAAAAGAATACATATGACCCATCCCAGCGGTTTTGGCTGTAAGATATGTAGTTCTGTGATCATTATAATAAACGTATTTCTAGTAGACTTCGATTTGCTGACAAATGGCGTATGCAATGTGGAAATTTATTTTCTAAAAACTTCCTGTAATTTACACACAATCCAATTATTAAGAACATAAAAGTCGTAATAACATAATTCAACTCAATAAAAGCTACTCCCATGGTACGTTTTCATTATGAAGGAGCACGTCATATGTTTTTATACCTGCAGTTAACATCGTTCTGATCGAATGCCTATTTAAAACTAGAAAACTTGATGCACAAAGTAATTGCGCGCAATCTGATATATTCCTTAAAGCCGCCTTTTACGGCGTGTATGAATCTCCAGTCTAGACTCAGCAATAAAATTACCATAAAAAATGAACATTATTACGACACGAGGATTGATGGAACCAACGTAGAATTCTTTATGGCGCTTTCAGAGTAGAGATGCCAATAAAAGTGGTTTTCATTACAAGCTTCAGCCGAGGATGTTCGGAGAAATACCCTATTATTTTCAGTTACGGCTTTTTGATTAAGCTGAATCAAGGGCTTGTCATCCAACGGTTCTGTATGGACGACACCTTGAAGCATAGACATTAGTAAGTAAGTAAACGCCGAAGCGGAAACGGAGGGCAACTGGGCGCTTTTTGCATTAAAATGATAAGGGAAACCAAAGTAAATCCCAAATTTTCTTTTAATTTATTGGGAGTTTCCGCATTCTAGTCGGCGGTCTATGCTCTATTCAAAACTCGGACCTTGTTAGGACGCGTTAATTTTAGCGAAATGCATCGAGACGTGCGCTTTCTGAAATGTTATCTGATCCCAGTCGCACTTAAAGAACACTTAAGACACGCAATGTTTAAAATCAGTCTTTCTGAGGCTTCCAAATCCTAAATAGTATTTCAATTATTTTCATCCCTTCAACAGTTGCTCTTGGACCATTTTGTTAGTGCCGCAATTTGGCCGCAGACGCAATGCTGATTCAGTAAAAATTAGGAGCGCGTGTAGTATCGTGAGCTATTTAAGCCGTCTACAGCATGGCGTTATTGGCGTTTGCGTCGTATGGGGCATTCTAATTGCGTATTATGGTTCAACGACCGCGCCTACCGTTCCCAGACGGCCGACTCTTTC
The DNA here is from genome assembly GCA_947369235.1 of Udea olivalis. Lineage (NCBI taxonomy): Eukaryota > Metazoa > Arthropoda > Insecta > Lepidoptera > Crambidae > Udea > Udea olivalis. Next base: position 8,531,410 of record OX376342.1, read on the forward strand.
TTGCCTCAATTTGCAAAATCGCAAACTTTCTGCCCCAGCTCGGATCGACCCATCTTAAATAATTTCCGTAATTCCATATTTTCTTACGCGATTGAAGTTCCTACAGAGTTGTTAGGTTTACTTCCTTTACTGTAAATATCAATTACCTTGCTAGTGTGTTGAAATATGTGTGCTAGTGATCATGATTCATGACGAATTCACACGAATATATTCAATCATGAAATCATGCATTAACAATAAGCTTAATAAACGGTTCTCTAACAAAAATTATGTAAATGCCATCTTAAAACTATAACCGGCCCTGGAAACCAAAGTCTCTTCAGAATAAAGAGGATATGGCGTTGCACGATTCCACTGCACTTAACATCGGTTTAACTGAAAGCACATCACACCACACTTTAAACTAATACTCATTAACTGAGAACCCTATTTGAACCTCTCAATAAATAGGGACTGTCTAAATAAAGACACTCCAATGAAATTCCACGTTGGCTTTTGTTTCAGAAATGGATGTGTTCCACGTGGGCAAGAGGCAAGGCAGCTTCGTGCACTGGGAGCCCATTTTCATCGGAACGCACCAAGACCCCCATTATGACGACCGGCTTAGCTGGCAGGGGAAGAAGGATAAGATGACGCAGGTGTGTTAGAAAAAATAAATCTTTGAAAAAAACTAAATTTGTGCGTGCACTATAACTGCCTACTTAGCCTGAAACAGTCGAGGCGATCCCCATCCTGAAGGTTTATTCATTTATTTATGCTTATAGTATTCAAACTATGTATATCAGTCAGTGTGAAACGTAGCAGCTGCAACGTAAAAAGCTTGCCCGTTTAAATAGTTTTTGGCCGAGTGAAAGAGTGCAGATAATTTGTGAATTTTACAATGCTACTTAAAATTATTTTCAAAAGTACATATCCTAGAATAATAATTATATTTCAATGTGGTTTTTTTAGGGTTACATCCTCTGCGTCCAAGACTACGATTTCATGATTCTGAACAACGCCTTCCTCACTCACAAGCCTGGTATCAAGCACTACGTGAAGAACGCTAAGAGGGACCAGATGGCCGGCAAGCAGTCGGTCTACGTCAAGAACGTCATCATGCCAGAGCTGAAGAAACTCTTCGGCACCAGGAACGGGTGTGCGCTGTGACGAAAACACAGGGTCATTAGGTTACAGACGAAACTACAGCCTTGAAGGCTAACATTCAGACTGATGCAATGGCGTAACTGTAAATCATCAAAAAATTATGTGATTGCAAGTAATTTTAAAAACCAAGTTCAAATTACAGTCCAATTATTTGGCTCGCACATCGCAAGAAGAAATAGGTGTTCTTACAGGCTGTATTACAGGTTACGCCTATTAGCAGAGGCTATTCACGTGTTCTTTTTAATATAACCTTACCCTTAATCGAAAATGCAGTTATTTCAAATAACTTTCTGGTAAAGTTATTTTTGAAAATTGCATGGAAGTTACGTAATAAGTATTGTGTATCGATGATCGAAGCCCCATAAAGGATCAAGTAAAATTAAAAAAGTTGCTATTACCTATGAAGTAACAGGGTGATTCATCCGCCTGTTTTTATAGCTGTTCATCTTTTTTCAGAACGAATCGACACATATCATATTAGGTAATAGGTTTATATGATTATGTTTTCGTTTTTCATAATTGTCCGCATGCTAAAAATAACGGCCATTGGTAAATACAACGTTTTGTAATTTTTGCCCAAAAAACCTGCTGCGATTTCACATGTTCAAACACTCTTTTATAAAAACGCACAATAATACCTAACTTACTTTAAAGTACTGAAACAAGGGCAATATTTTGAGTATAACAAAGACCCTTTAGTCTTTATTATACTCAAAATATTACGAATAATATACTTAATTCAAATATTTAGTCGGCAAAAAATATTTTTGTGAACAAAACGAATGCCATATACCTAATTTACACTGATTCTTATTTTTTTACACATAGTGTCGACGAGGATGATTTAGTATCTGACGATCTACGTCGATAACTTTTTAAATCGTTAACGACAAATTATAGCTTCGAGCTAACCACCAAAGAGAGGTCTAATATTGCTCCCGTCTGTGTAACACACTTACATCGTGAAGCATATCGAGATTATATATTGTGCCGCAAGCTTATCTTGTATGAAGTGAAGAGGCACCTCTTTATAGCTAGCATTAGGTATCTACGTGTAGATCAAAACTACGAGATTGTAACTACTCCTGGATAAAAGGCGGAGGGCACATCTTCTTAGAAACGTAACTAAATCTTCAATTACTAACCCTAATTACCAATACTGTCGGAGATAAAAAGAAACGCAAAACATCGTCCATAACATCTAAGTCAATAGCATTGTATATTTTTTTACTACCAATAATCCGAGTTGTCGAAACAACTCAATATGCGTTAGGTCCTAGCTTATTAAGGATCATATCCTATAATGGTTGCAATAAGGACTTGTATATAAAATAAGGAGGTGGAGATTACACTTCAATATTTGCTGTAAGTTTTTTTACAAAAATCCACCTTGTAATATTCGATGCCTAGCGTTGAAAAGCTTATGAGACCGAGGCCTTATTAAATCAATAAAGTATAATGTGTAAGTACCTACCACCTTCCTTTGCTCTGAAACTTCTTTGACAAATTGGTCGTACTTCAGATTTTTTACACTTTTGTACTTCAAAATAGTGTTGTATTTTTCGTGAGAATGTGACGTTGAGACTCATGCATGTAAATAAACAAATTAGTTTCAATTAAAAAAAAATTAAAAATATTTTTGTTTTGAATCTTTTTATTTATCTTTCATGTTTCCATCACTTAGTACTGATAATATTCATTTCACAAAAATCATCGTAATTTCGTTGTTTTATAGATGCTTTTAAATTTTTTATACTTTTTTTTGTTTCAGTAATGATCAATTTGTAGTTTCTCTACCTGGTCCGCAATTTCAGGTAATTTAAACAATATATGAACGTTTTTCTGAAATATATTTTAATTATGATCAATTCATAGTTTCTCTTCCTAGTCTGTGATTCCCTGAGATGTTGTTTAAGTATGCTGTCGATAGAACACATTAAAAAGTTTTTCGCAAGCATGCCATTTGGTCATAAAAATAAAAACTTCTGAGATACGAATAGAATAAGGGTTTTGCAGAAAACTTTGTCTTTTTAATTAGTTTTATGAATAAGGTTTATGAAAATGGAACATATCCGTGTCTAATAAACGTCACTACATTTATTCAAACGCGCTAGTATTCCTAGAATGCATTTGTAATTGTAATCTAACTAATAATAAAATACATATTGTAAGTATACGCGCTATATTTTAAGGTGAATTCATATTTGCTAAAGCCGTGATTTTTATCAAGGTTTTTACTAACTACATCTACTGATGAAAAAGAAGAACCTGTTTGTTAACCTGTGAATGGACTTCAAATACAAAAAGCAGAAAAAAAATATATAAACTTTGGTTCCAGAAGACATGTTCCTGCAATTTGAGGATCAAAGAATGGAACTGAGAGCTGAGCTTTGCTGAAACCAAGTTTTGGATTATTCCTAAACTATTAGTTGAAACAAAGTTCTCGAAACTTTCGCTCTCTGAATCTGCTAGGTCTCAAACTCCAATTCATCATTTTTCATCAGTAGTGCAACAGAAAGATGTAATGTAATATGAATGTTATCTAAAGTGTATGACGATGAGCCTTTTGGATATAGTGATACTCATCTGTAAAATACAAAAAGTGCTTAAACTCACCACGTCCGATTGTTCATTGTTTATAAGTTTAGTCGATTAGTAACAAATCTTTTTAGTCATAATTATGTATAAATTGTTTAAACTTACTAATACCCGTATTTTAATCCTTTAGGAACTAACTCAAGCAGAGGTCAGTGCTTAAGTACAGATTTGAAAAAGTCAGTATGGTCTCTACTCAAGTACAGACTTCAGCTGAGATAATTTCAGAAGACGGGCCTTATTGTGATGTATAAATTTCCTTTTTTTAGTTATGTATACCATTCAATTAATAGTTAAGTAATCAGATGTACATTTAAAATGTTTCAATATAGATTTTATCTTCACTACTTCGGTAATGCTTCTGTTCTTTAAGTTAGATATAAGCTTTGGGTTTGGTTATGGTTAAAGCATGTGGTGAGTTTTCACTTTTGGCACTAGGGTTCATGAAGTGCCTACTAGTTTGTAAGTGCAATATAGAGAGTCCTGCAATGTGATCATCGTTTACGAAAATGTATTTATCAAATAATGTAAGTAGTCAACTTTTATAACGATTTCATAAAAATCTACAGGTAACGTGTAATCGGTCTACATTTTCGAATAAAATGAATCTTATTTGTAATACCTACTGTTGTTATTTTTATTTATACATATATTACACCTTGTAACTTTCTGCTAGTGGGTTTTTTACCAATCTGACTTCAAAAACATCAATTTTGAACCAAAAAATAAAAACTGCAGGTTAAATGGATTTAGGTAAGTAATATATTTTAATGTCTGTAAAAAATCATTTATTGCTCTGGTAAAATGAAATGCTGATAGCATAGACGCTTAAATAGGAGCAAAATGAATTAATTGTGATCTCGATTAAATAAAGGTTACAACTGGAACATAATACTATTCACCTTTTATTGAAAAGATAATAACTCAAAATACTCTATCCAACGAAGCGCCAGCTCCAAAAATCGTTAACAGGAAATTAAGTCTGACCATGGTTGCCTTTGATCGACGACGTCTATCAAAAGGGCCTGGTCCGGGAGGACCATAATAGTGACTATCTGGTGGTCTACTAGAATTCCTGTACCGAGCAAAATCATCATGTGTTGGAATACGGCTTTTAGTTTCCGGAATCGGTGGGATTCCTGGTGTTTCTCGGCTCTGTTCGTCTTCTGATCCCGTTTTGGTTTCCTGGTTTGGTAGTTCCTCAGTGGGTTCTTCTTGGGGTTTCTCGTTAGATTGCTCTTGTTCTTCAGATTGTTCTGTTGTTCTGTTTTCCGTGTCGCGCCCCTCGCTATCATTTTTACTTTCTCCATTGGACCATGTTACGGTCATATTTTCATTCATCATGTTGATCGATTCAAATCTTTGTAGATTGTCCAGTAAAATGCATGCTGAACGAGAAGTCACTGCAGACTGGGATTCTAAATGACATGAAACTTTGTCTGCAATACGCTTAGGATATCGACGAAATAATAAAGTATAGTTTGCGTGAAAAATAATAAGAAACAGCACTGTACTAATAAGACTAACCGCTGATGACATATTTTGCTTAATGAAGTTGACTTTGACATATTTCTGGTTGTTTCTGCTTGCAATGCAGATAGTTTTATTCTGTTGTTGTAAAGTTTAAAAAGTAGGTACCTACCTATAAAGCTCGGTACTGACCAACGTTATGTGGCGTAATGTAACATGTTACACAGCGAACATTCATCAAGTGAGTACGAGTTATTCGCTTGTTTCCCCATACTGACTTGACGAATGCTCGCTGTGTAACATGTTACATTACGCCGCGTATCGTTGGTCAGTACCCAGCTTATAACGTGTGATATTTGCTGTAGACACATTATTTTACTATTATTATTTCAACTGGGGACGCTGGCAGTGGGCCGGGTGATCGGTCCGCTTGTTATGGGCCATTTCACCCATTTCCCCGGGCCCCCTTGCAGGGGGTCTTTAGGTTGTCCCATTTTCACGGCGTCCCGTCGAATCTTCCTGTTGCTTTGCAGAATCTTACTATCTGGTCCACCGTCAGTTCTTTCAGATCTTCTTCATCTAACGAGTCTGACCCCATGAGTTCCCACCGAATGTGTGAGTACATCGGGCATTCGGCGAGTAGGTAGGTGGAAACTCGTTTCCTCGCTGTCCATGCACTCCAGGCATGTGGGGTCGTCTTTGATGCCTATTACTGTTAGGTGCCTGTTAAGTCTAGAGTGTCCTGTGGCGATTTCTATGACCATACGTACACTGTTCCTTGACAGCTTCAGTAGTTGACCTGTCTTCTTCGTGTTCATTGCGCTGATAAACATTTTAGACTGTCGCAAACCGGTTCCAGCCTTCCATCGTCTATTAGTTGCTGCTGTGGTTAACCTATTGATTACTCCCTTGGTGATGTTGTGTGCTATTGGCAGCCTGGGTTCCGGATTCACTAAGCCTTCAGCGGCACCACCCCTGGCTAGTTCGTCTGCTAGCTCGTTGCAGACATTCCCCTCGTGTCCAGGGACCCATGCAATCACTACATCTATTTTGTTTGCGAGTTTCCCTAGAGCTTTTTTCTTCATTCATTCTTTGACAGTTGCTGATGTCGTCTCTGCTTTGCTAAGCGCTTTCAGCGCTGCCTGGCTGTCACTGTAGATAGTGGCCTTGGTGACGCTGGTTCCTAATATATCTGCGCATTCCATGATAGCGTATATTTCTGTTTGGAATACGCTGGCGAACCTGCCTAGGCAGATTGATCTGTTTATCACTGTAGGTACCATCCTCTCACCTTATGTGCACACCCGCGCCAGATAGCTTCAGTGAATCAATTCTGGAGCCATCTGTGTAGCAAACTGTTCCGCTTGTGTCTATGTTCCATTCATCTCTTTGTCCTATATGTACTTTGTATTTCTTGTCAAAGATCTTTTCTTTCCTTGTTAGGTCGTTGTTGGTAAAGATCATTGACATGTTGCTCTCGATTTCACTTCCAATGCGTAGATGCCCTCTGTCCGTTGGTTACCGATCCAGAGGTTCGTGCTCCTAAGTTTGAACCATTGTTCGGTCGCTCTTTCTTTAATCCCTAGGTCAAGCGGATCTAGCCCGAGCACGATCTCTAGCGCTGATGTGGGTGTTGTTCTCATTGCACCTGTGATCATCAGTGCCACTAGTCTTTGGACCTTGTCTAGCTCTAGTTTGTTGGTCCTTAGTGCCGCCTTATGCCACCATACCAGTGATCCGTGAAGGATCCGTGGCAGGATTATTGCTTTGTTTATCCATAGTACAGTCTCCGGTTTGATTACCCATGTGCGTCCTATGGCTCTCTTACATTGCATCATGGCCATTTTGGCCTTAGAGCAGGTGTTGCTTATGTGTGCTTTAAAAGTTAGTTTGCTGTTCAGCGTGACTCCTAGGTATTTAATCTCCTTGACCATTTCAAGTTCGGAGTTGTCTATCTGCACTATTTCTTTTCTCCCAATTTTACGTTTATTGGTGAATAGGACTAGTTTCGTCTTTTCGGGATTGAGGTTGAGTCCCTTACTTCTGCACCATGATAGCGCCGCTTTCAGTCCTTTGTTCATGATGTTGCACATGACGCTGAGGACCTTTCCAGTTACTAGCAATACCCTGTCATCAGAGTACACCTGTGTGTATATGTGTATCTTGTTTATCTCGTTGACTCTTCTTGATCTATTAGAATGCACCATAGTAGAGGGGATAGGCATCCCCCTTGCGGGAATCCTCTTCTCGCTCTGACCGCGTGTGTAGCCCCTGCTAGCTCAGCCTTTATCAGTCGTTGTTGAAGCATATTCTTCACCCATCCTAATATGTCTTTGTGAATGCCTTCGCGGTCTAAGGTGGCTTCTATCGATTTAGGGCTGGCCTTGTCCAATGCCCCTTCTACGTCGAAGAAGCAGCCCAGTGCGTATTCCTTGTTGCTCAGAGACCTTTGTACTCTAGTAACTAGGTTGTGGATAGCTGTTTCTGTGGATCATGTATGCATGTTGGTTCTCATGTAGCCGGGATCCACTGTTCTCTATCTGGGCTCAGATAGTTCTGTCAAGGATCTTTTCCATTGTCTTCAATAGAAACGAGGATAGGCTAATACATCTGAAAGCCTTCGCCTCCTGATATGTGGCCTTGCCAGGTTTCGGTAGGAAAACTACCTTGACTTCCCTCCACTTCTTGGGTATATACTGCATTCTTATACTGCTGTTGAACAGTTTTAAGAGATCTTCCTTGATGTACTTTAACGCTACTTGCAGCATTTTTATAAATATTTCATCCGGGCCTGCCGCCTTGTATGGCTGGAAGGAGAAAATGCTCCATACCAGTTGTTCTTCCGATATGGCGATGGCCTCGCCTGCCCATACCACTTGGTTTGGGGAGGTTGGCATGTCTTCGTCTATGTCGTGCTCGCAGTCTGGAAAATGAGTTTCCATCATAGTCTCCAGTATCGTTTTTGGATCAGTTATCAGTTCTTCCCCCTTCTTGATACTTCCTAGTTTGCAGGTGTTGTCCTTGGATAGCGTTTTGACCAGCCTCGCGGTATCTGGGTGTTTTTCGATCCCTTCGCAGAACGCGCTCCAGCTGTTCCTGCACTCTTTTCTGCTCTCGCCCTTGAACTTGTTTCGCTCGTCTTTGTACTTGCGCCAGCTCTCTTCATCACTCTTTTTGAGGGCCACCCTGAGAGCGCGTCGGGTTCTCTTTCTGGACTTCTCTCGTGACTTGGTCCACCATGGTTGTCCCTTGCCTAGTTTGATTTCTCTGAGCGGACATGCTTTGTGATAGGCTTACCTGAGGGCCTCATCTAGTCTTGTCGCCTCTTTTTCTATCTCCATTATGTGCTTGTCTAAGTCGTATTTCCAGGTGTCCACTGTTTGATGTAGTTTTCGAAAGTAGACCAGTCTATCTTTTTTGCATTTCTCACTCGGATCCTGTCTATGCTGAAGGTTAATACGTCTATGATCTGACATGGATTCATTCTCGTCTACCTTCCAGTTTCTGATTTGTCGGCTGATCGTTTCTGATGCGATGGGGATGTCTCACTTCTCACTCTGTTGACAAACGTTGGTGTGTTACCTACGTTTAATATCTCCAGACCGGATGCGCTAATGTACTCTAGGAGTGCTTCCCCCTTCCTGTTGCAGTCCGTGCTGCCCCACACCACGTGATGTGCGTTGGCGTCGCACCCTAGAATAACAGGAATGTTCTTACCTTGGTACTTCTTGATGGTTTCGTCCATTTCTCTTGTTGGCGGCTCAAACTCACTCTCGCTGGAAAGATATGCGGAGACGAGGAGCACCCTTGCTTTGTTCTTGTTTAGGCTCGTTATTGTTAGTTCGACGCTTGCCAGATCTCTGTAACAGTCTGCCTTGATTAGTCCTAATGTGCTTACTCTACTGCTTGTGAAAATGCATGCTCTCGGGTTGGACTCACCATCATTGTGGTAGATGAGGTCTCCACCCAGGGAGCCAAGCCCGGCCACCCGTCTGTTTATGACGTATGGCTCTTGCAGTAGAGCGATATCTATGCTCTCCTCCACCACGTATCGGCACAGCTTCAACATGGTTTCCCGGCAGTGGTGCAGGTTGAGTTGAACAATTTTTATCTTATGTTTGTGTTTTTGTGTTGTGTTATTGTGTGTGTTCATATGTGTGGTAAATGGGTGAGTTGTGTGTGTGTGTGTATTTGGTGTGTTGGTGTCCCCCTCTTGACTACTCCATTTCGGTCTTCGGGTCCCCGTACCAAGGCGGTTGCAGAAGCGCCACACTTGGCGGGGGAGCGCGATCCCTGAGCGGTGTCGTGAGGGGGGTGGGTATGGTGTGGTGTGTGGGAGGTTCGGGGCTGGCTATTCGGCTGGGTGTGTGGTAGTCTAGGGGTCCTTCTGCAGGGTTCCCGATCTGACTACTGCTCTCCCCGCCGGCAAGCACCCGGCGGGGAGAGCAGTAGTCTATAGTAGTGGCTATAGTAGCGAGGATGAGGAGGTGTGGGGGTACGGCCTGAGTTTTCAGTTACGTCTGTTTCATAAGGAATCAGACCAATAACAGTGGGCACCTGGAGAAGGATATTACACAGGCCTTGCCTTGGGGATCTACGCGACTTGCGCTCTCCCCCAAGATCAGCACCGGACAGGTTTTGAAAATGAGGGTACGTCTGATCGTTTGTCATGTCGCCCCAGAGGGTTCCCGAAGGAGGCTCACTAGGGCTCATGCCCACGTCTCAGACTTACCCCTCCTGTAAACACATACAGTCCTGACCCTACACGCTTTGTGTTCAATTATTTCACTGATTCTTTTGGATCTAAAGTCATAGAAATTAAGTCTCTAAAGCTAAGAGCAAAAGAATCTCTCAAATCTGACCCAGATTTAATATTTAAATCTGTGTTCCAATGGAAATCAAATAATATTTTCCATTAGTTTAAAAGGTTATTCCTATTGTACTCTTTCTAGTTGCATTTTCACTAAATACATAGAAATACTGAAAACCAAACTCTGAAATTCGAACTGTTTAAATATTTATATCTTTTTGTAGCTACCAATAGAAACATTTGAAAAACAATGTCTAAAAATTCTTTAGTTTTAGACATTGTTTCTTCATACCTATACAAAAAAGTACTTTGAATTTTAAATTCATCTACATCGAATGCAAGAACAACCGCTGGCTTAACCGCTGAACTTAACCCTACCTGAGGCTATGATTCGAACTGCCACAAAGCTGAGAATTCCAAAATTACACTAACTAACATCCCAGACTGAAGCTGCGCAGAATGCTGATGAGGCGCGGGATAAGGAAGCTGATCTGCAGACAGCACGTGCGGCGCTTACGAATCGCTACGACGCGAAGACGCTTAACAATCAACTAGCTACAAAAGACCACATCTGTAATAAGAGCACCAGACAAGCAGATTAACAAGCATTCATTTGATTATTTAAAAAGTCAAGAAAATCATGTGGCAAATTCAGTGGGTGATGTAGAAACTTCCGACGATAAAAATAAAATATGTAAAGAAACCTAAATTTTAAGTATTAATACAAGGGATACGATTGCCTGACTGACTTTGTGTGAAAGCCTTAATATTAAAATTACGTTTAAAATTCAAAGTTTTACTTCTTTAGACATTATCTACCGAAAAATTTAGCAATAATATATTCTTTACGGTATAAATAATCTGCTGTTAAGTATATGTGACTCACTTACGACAGTGAAAGGGTGAAATAAGATAGGTTGGCTGGTAGGACATGCTTTTATGGATCAGGTTCGCTAATTGCAGACGCAGTTTTTTTCTTATGCAATAGAATGATTAAGCAAATTATTTAAAACTATACAGGATGTCCCTAGAAGTAAGGATCAAATCGAAATAGCGCATAGCTGGAGTCGTTTCTGACCTTCTTAACCCTATCAATATTGGTCCGATTGCTAACCATTAAAAAATTATGATCATTTTAGTTTTTTTCAGAAAATCGTCTAAGTCCATACAAAAATAACTATTTAAAAAAATGTATCAATGGTACCAACTTATTTTTTTGCCAAAATATTAGCAGGTAATATGTCTTACTTTGACTAGTTATTGTATTGAGATAGAATACCCATGTCAATTAAAAAAGTTAATATATTGCAAGAAAAAATCTTAACCAAAAAAATTACTTCATGTTCGAGCAGATGTCGTGAAAAAAAATTTAGGTACTAGTGAAATTTGTCGCAGTATTGAAAAAAGTTGCTTGCTTATTACAAATTCTTTTAAGGTATAAATTGCAGAAATATTACAATAATTTATAAAGTTGTGAGTATTTTGCATAAGAAAGTCGTGTTTTTTGGAGTTTGTATTTTAAGTAATGTAAGGTCAGAAATGACCTTAGCTATGCGCTATTTTGAGTTGATCCTTTCTCTCAGGGACACCGTATAGCCGTCCGTCAGAGGCTGCGCCCGCGTGTACTCTCCTTCTCGTCAAAATATAGCCTAAATTAAAAATAAATACAGTCTATGTCACTCCTCCTCGTTATATTGGTAAAATATTTTTTTTAAATCGGTATTGTAGTTTCGGAGCCTATTCAATACAAACAAACAAATATTTCCTGTTTATGATATTAGTATAGATTATGTCTTTTTGGGGTTCAGGTACGGTTCTACATTAGACTTTCATTTAATCTAGCAAGGAAGAAATATTATTACAGTAAAACAGCTCGTGATAGTTAAACTCTGGGGCCGTATTGCCATCTCTTAAAGCTAGTCAAGTTAATTTCCTAAACTAGAGGATGCATTATCACTCGCTACGCTCAGCTTAGAAAATTAACTTGACTGGCTTTATGAGTTGGTAATACGGCCCCTGATGTAAAATTAATAAGGTGTCATCGCTAAAACCATCTTAAACCACCAAGATTGCAAATGAACTTCAAGGCAGAAACAAAAGGAAATATCGACTTTATATAACGACGTCTGTTACTTTGTAATCAATAATGAATCAACAAATCTTTTTTATAATCTAGTCTAGGAGACAAACTTTTATTTATTTTGTATTGTTTTAACATTTCCTTCGGCAGGCACTATGCGCCATTTACCCGTATTTGGCTGAAATTTATTTTCTTCGGGAAGTTTATCGTTCAACGGGAAGCACAGTAAGGGTGCGTTTTCGCCAGAGATGTGCGAGGATGCGTTGCGAGGAATGTGTGTGTTAAAAACCAATAGAATTGTTTCATTCACCTAGCTTCGCGATTCTATTGGTTCTTAACAAACACATTCCTCGCAACGCATCCTCGCACAGCTCTGGTGGAAACGTAACCTTATCGTGGCTTTTTACGCCAACTCTCAACAAGGAGTGAATGAACCTAAATGAGTAGGCTGGAATTTAATTCGTTTGAAAATGTGTAAATATTGTTAATAATGTTTTATCTCCATTTTCTCATTTTTTACCGCTAATTACGATTGCTAAGCATTGCATATTATATAGCAGCATTGTTATATATTGCATAGCAGCATTGTACTTAAACACTTTAGTTGATTGATGAACACCATCAGTCCGCAACCTACAGAAATTAACCTGTATCTCGCGAGTTTGTATTCCGTTATTTAGCGCACCTTCGGTAGGACAAGGGCCCAACTACTGTTTTTGAAATAAAGCATTTGTGCTTTTGTTTCAGCAAAACAAGGACTCAATTACAGGTTTTAAAATTATATGATCATACTCGTGCTCTGTCCGCAGATGAGACTTTGAAAATAATTATTTGCAAGTGACAGAACTCAAATAGATATTTGAAAGTAGGTATTTTTAATTATTTTCCAAAATAGAACTTTACTTCGTTTTAGCGTTAAGTTGAGCTAATTGATAGACCTTGAGCCTATTTATTAGCCCAATAGCAAGACACAACGCTTTGGATCGAATAGTCTGAACTGCAAAACCATATTGGTATTCTTTCGTATTTGGGCACTGTAGTAGACGACTGGAGAACTTACAGTAGGACTGTAACTCTACATCACTTCTTTTTCTATAATATTTTTTTATTAGATATGGCATTAAAAAGAACAGCTCCAGTATTTTCAGACCCTACTCATCATCCTAGTGTTACCTAAATTAGCGATAGTTTGTTTGATTAAAGAAATATACTCTTTCATGCTTCAGCCAAAGATAATATTTTGACAGCGATGGCTTCGGCTAATTGGTACCCATCATTGTGTAAATTACTTGAAAGGTAATTATTTAGCTAACAATACCCTGACATCCGCGTCGCCATAGTGCTCTACCGAATCAAATCAATTCGGTGAATCCTTGACTTTCAAATAGCATTGAATAAATTTAATTCCTTTAGAATATTAATTTCAAAGGTTACCTACGGAATACATTAAAACTACGATCGTCATTAGGAACGAAAGAATCGCTCTTCTAGACAGTCATCCAAGTATCATCTCGAAGTTCTCGAACCTATTTCGAAACTGGTCAATTATTGTTTCGTCACGACTGACAAGTGTGCAAAGTAGAGTCAACCTCATGAGATATTTACCTTCTATTTTTTTCTTACGCAATTAAAGTAAGGTCTAAGACTAGAAATGTATTCGGAGTTATCTGTACCTTTGTATAGTTGTATTCCTGCATGTCTGTTCACTCAGACAGATGAAATTAAATTACTTTTAGGTTAATTCTAACTGAATAAGCCATGTTGTGTTGACAGAATAGCTTTTAATGGCGATTTAATTATTGACTTCAAAGGAGTACGCGTAGTGTATTTTAGTTTTACCAACCTTTAAATAACTTGTTTAATATGTTATTCAAATTATAAAAAGCAACCATCTGATGACGCAACCATTTATTGACATTTCAGTCTAACTAACTATCGTAACATTGACCAATCATAGGCTGATAATTCAATCAATCAAAGAATTAAAATTCCCAACGAGACGTGCCAACATTTTCCCACATGTCTACCGTCCATTTCCAGATTCTAAGAACTCGTGAAAGAAGCCGCATCGGCTTGAGCATCTAATTAATTAATTATACCACAGCAGACACTTAAAGGATAGTTATATTACAAGAGGCGCTGGGAGAAACGGATAGGCGCAATTTCCCTGAACGGCAGGACGTGAATGAATGGCCTATTGCTATCATCAGCACTAATTGCAGGCATACACGCCTGGTCATCTGCAGTAATAAATCCTTAAGGCATCGTTAGGGCATCCCATTGATAACGTGAAGAGAAGTTATTCTACTTGAAAGGGAATTAAATGCAACCACGATTGCTCAATTTATTAGCTCCAATGATTGCGTCCGTGTAGAATACTTTTTAGGCTTAATTCTAATTAATTATTAGAAAATATCTGAAAGATTCTAATACGGTGAATCTATATGAACGGGTCATTGAGTTAGCTATGTTAGGCAGAATGGTTCACATACAATCCAGCATTTAACTTGTCTAGAAGTCATGCGATAAGGAACGGAAAGACGTTTATTTATTGCAAATCCATTCTTGAAAGTTCAGAATTGTTGAAGCAAAATGTCACGTACAAAATTTTCCTCTTTGTCGAGAATTTTGAATTAACTTAAAGAAACGGCTAAGCACGTATGGTGGATTTTAGCTTCGTGCTATTCTATGTTGCAATGCATTTATAGTTATTGGGTGCCATCCATGTGCCATCATTACCTAACACTGTTTATGACATACTTATAGCCCATTCGTAAGAACTAAGAACAACGTCACAGATTTACAAGTAGGACTATACTTTGTTACGATACATGTTCTTATTTGGTAATGTGCAAAAAACAGTAAAGTAAATAAATCACTTTTTAACCGCGCCGAGGCAGTGATACGCATACCATCGGCCCTCACCCACTAAAGATTTATATTAGGAGAGGAAGAGTTATCCCCCGCTTTTGATGGAAGGCCAAGCGCTTTTTCATCTATGTCGTAATCTATATATATATTTAAAAGCGAAAGGACACTCATCACGAGAACTCAGAAACTCCAAGTGTTAGGGTTTTCAAATTTTGGATGGGACCCTCTAGGAGGTTGTTTTTGGGGTTGATAGTTTGTTTATATAAAACTTCGTTACTACATGTGCTAGGAGTCTCAAATTTTGCATAGGGGTTCTTTTTAAGACGTAGGTTCTAACTAAGACGGGATTTTGCAAATCAACTATCGTAAGTCGGAAAAAATCCTCTGAATGTCATAAAAATGAAGTTCACGCGGGCGGAAAGCTAGTTAACTATTGCTATTATATTGTCACGCGCCGTCCCAGCAGTCTTTTTTGCGTCAGGTAATGCATTTAGGCATTCCCAAAGCACTGGGACCGTCTTACTCGGGATCGCAAACCGAAATACACGCAGGCCCCCCTCAAGTGCGCTTCGCGACCCCTAGCGGCCTTTTAGTCGCCTCGTAAGACAGCCAGGGATAACAGCTCGCACCTGATCAAGGCGGTGAGCGTCTCGCGCTCGATTTGTTTTACAGGATACATCTCTGACTTAAACTTCCAACGTTTCAGTTGATGTGTAGCATGTTGCACCGGGCAATGTTTATGTAATTTCTAATTGATAGATTTTAGAGGCGTTTGGCCCCTCCCCTTGTCAAAGCTATCGCTACGTCCGTGTTTTCAATGCAAACACCATAGCGAATGTCCTTAAAGTCTCACACGACTCTCGTGTGATGTGACTAATGATTAAATTGAACAACTAAAGGAGACGTGTTTATGTAAATAGGCTGATAAATGATAGCTTATTGCTCAAACTAGATACGACTACAAATCACTTTGAAAGGTCCCGTCAGTGGTGACAATACCGAATAGACTAAGCTTATTCGTCTGATGCGCCTTTCACAATGGCTCTAACTCGTGTGCTCAAAATGTGTCTAGATATTTGTGGTTTAAGCTAGGTACGGTACTGACTGGCTGTACCTACTAACCTTGCTTAGTTTCTTGACTTAGAGATTTCAGTTGAGTTGGAGTATACGGATATCCCTAGCACGGTATTAATCAGTAAATACGATAAATGCCGATGAAACAGAATTAACGAAAAAGCTTGGTTGGTTTGGACCTTTTATCATATCGGGCATGAAGAAAAAACTTTATGCAACAGGTTTAGCGTCAAGTCGTCATTGTACAAACATTTCATGCACCTGACTAAGACAAATTGGGCATAGTGTTCTAAACGACTAGACAGGACGATTTTTAACTTAGTGTTTAACAAGCATGCGCACCACCTCATGCTATGCGACTGCCCTTATTTAACGATACCGTAAAATAAATAGTGAAAGATGACAGATGAAACATGACTTTTAGCAGTGCAAGTCCACTCCAGCAAATGTGCTATTGATATACCACCGGCGGAAATCAAAGATCATTATAGTAACGGAATGCTCGCTATGCTCAATTATCGGGCCATTCTGGAAAACTTATTTCGCTCCTCACACTGTGAAATTCGAATTTATTTTCCTATAACACTAGATAACGATTGGATGACGCCTTACTGACGAACGAACAAATGTAATAAACTGAGTTAAATGCTGTTCTGAAATTGTGTTTGGTATCTGATTGATTTCTTCGGTACGTCAGTGACGATAATAAGCACGCGGACCGCCTGATGTTGAGCGGTTAGCGCAGCCTATGGACGCGTGCAACACCTGGGGCATTATCGCACGTTGTCGTCTTGCAAAAACCTTTTTAAACCCCTTTTGAAGAGCTCCATACTATGGCTCATTGGGAAAACTAATTTTGGGAAATTGTGAAAGTAGGTACTGGATATAACATACATACCATCATGACTTTATCCCAAACGGGGTAGTCAGGGGCAAGTGACTGTTGCCGTCATGGTGAACGGAACACTCAGAAGCCCACTTTTCACCAATGGTATTAGAACCCAACGTGGTAGGTGGTGAGCCTTCTGCCGCTATCCGGGTTGATTTGGTTTTATCGATGTATTCCATCACCGGAGAGTTAGTCGGAAGTTAATCAATGAACACAAAGATTTTAGTTCAGACTAGATTTGAACTCGGGACCACACGATCTGCAATCCGAGTTGGAGTGCTTAACCACTAGGCCACGACGCTCTCGCGTAATATAAGGTATAAAAAGGCTCCATATCTATACATCCGTAAGCCTCTTTGCAAAGCTCCGCGTTACGTTACCGGGTCAGTCCACCTGATGTAACGTAGGTGCGGCAGATGAGCTGGTTGCGCCACCGGTGTGTCCCCAAGGTCGGGCTTCGACAACCACCGCCGAACCATTCAGTATCAGTCTGAAGCTTTCCGAGTGCGGTTTACAGTATCAGTGATGAAGGCTTTCGTGATCTTGGCGTGCGTATGCGCCGTTGGTGAGTACATGTGATGAATATTTAAATTAATCTCAAATTAAGGAAATAACAAAGGTAAATGTTTTGGGGTTTTTCGCATCTAGGTAAATAAGGAAAAGACGCTCTTAGAATGAAGAAGAGTAAATTCTTAATTTTTGCAGCAAGGAATTTTGAACATTCACCAAGTGTAATATCACCAAATAAAATAAACTATAACGGTTGCTAATATCAGCCCATAGTACAATTTGGATAGTATCGCTAAGTTCGAGAGTGCAACTACTATTTTGAGTAAATTTTAAATGTCAGTAGTGCATTCACACAATTATTGTCTTGACGCATAAAGAAATAAAACTAAATTGATCATAACTAAAACTATTTTTTAGTAATTTGCTCACAAAAAAAAATCTGCTTAAACAATTCTTCGAAAACCTCGATACTGCTGCCTCCTTTTGGTTTGCATGCAAAAAAACCTCTAAAAAAAGTAAATTTGTCCAAAAGATCAAAAGAGACCTTTTACATCTTTGTCATCACTTTAATTGAATATTCAATTATCATCATTTGTATAACCTGTGCCACTAGTTCTGCGAGTCGCACAAGTCTCCAATACGTGACGAGATAATTAGTCAAATGTAATTAGCAACAGCACGCCACGGTTTGGTCTTGACAATAAATAGCACTCAATGGAGGAATACGCGTGTTAATGATGCAATTAACTGCTCAATATCACTTATTATCAATATGAGTGAGCGGGCCGTATTGACAAATTAAGCTCATATTTACAATTGGTAGGTATACTGAATAACGTTATTTATGATAATGCATCTCTTATGTTCTAGTTGAATAATTTGTCGTGTTTCTATATTTAAACTTCTTCAAAATTTATAGAACAGGCATTTGTGAGTAAAATCCTAAATCTAGAATATTCGATATCGACTTGAATCGGTAATCGAACCCGTGCAGACAATAGTACTAGCCACTGACCAGGCAGCCATTGCGAATGATAATTTGACTTTTATTGTCAGCTATTGACAATAAAAGTCTCCACCAAATTGCTTT
The DNA here is from genome assembly GCA_947369235.1 of Udea olivalis. Lineage (NCBI taxonomy): Eukaryota > Metazoa > Arthropoda > Insecta > Lepidoptera > Crambidae > Udea > Udea olivalis. The sequence goes on from OX376342.1 coordinate 8,549,945, forward strand.
CTTAATTTGACCACAAACTATGAACTACATTTGGATTTCCAATAATACTAATGTATTTTCTAAATTTATTTGAAATGAAGGCTAAAAATTGGTCTCCTAAAATTACTTCTATCTACACATATATGTTTTGTAAACACTGCAGGAAGACGTCCTTCAAAATAAACACAATATACCTACATCATGTTGCCTAATTATCAGTGCACGCGTCGTTTGCTCTTAACAATGAACCTGGTTGAATAACAAGGTGTGATTGAAGCGATCATTGTGTAATTACAAGGCTTTAATTAATTTACTGCAACCCGCTCAAGCTTAGCGCGGTACAAAAAGGTCAAGTTTTCATAACTCTCTTGAGATCTGTCTAGCTTCTCCTAGCAACTTTATCCGCATGGACCTTCAAACTGTTAGTATTATAGATGGCAATGAGTTTCCCTATAAAAATATAAAATGAGCGGATAAACAAATAACTTTTTAAATACATACTAGAAATTAATGTGATGTTTCAAAAACTAGAACGAGTGCCAAATCCTCATGGTAGGCCACAATTATTCAAGACCTTTACCCTCTCTTTCCCAAACAGCGTCCGCGCAATTCGGTTCAACCTTCGGACAATTCGGTCAGCCCACCCAGCAAACTCGACAGAACTCCGTTAGGCAGCCACAACAACAAACACAACAGAACACCTACAACAACCAGCAAAGTTCTTTCGACAACCAACCACAGCAGGCCAGGCAAAGCGCCGGCCCTGGCGCTTGCAAGGAGAGCAACGAACGATACCCAGTACCTGGAAGCTGTGACAGATACGTCGAATGTATTGTAAGTTACATGTTGAAGTTTATATTTATCATCAGCATCATTCTCAGCAGTAAGGCGTCCATTGATTTCCAAAGCGCCCAGTTCCACCGTAACCTACATCAACATTTAACTCATTGTTTGTTTGTTGTTGTCCAGGGAAATGTTTTTCCTGAAAAATACAACCTGGATCTCTTCAAGACAAGAATGATTAGGCATTTACTAGGCAGACATGTACCATCACAGACCACAACTTCACATATCACCAGGTGCGATTGTGATTAAAATGACTGCCTAGTATATGGTAAAAAAAAGTAAAATGGTACCTTCTTAATCTGAATATGTAACAAACCAAGGACATATGTTATATACAAAACAATTCTAATCTTAGAAACGTGATTGAAATGAAACTGTCTGCAAAATGGATGAGACCGGATGAGTGCTACAATGGCCAAGACTTTCGCACTTGCCCTTGAGCTTAAAAGTTTGGTGCATTGGTTCGTCTTCAGCGTTTGGTTTCTAGCGTCTTGTCAGAAAGTCGTAGGTTCGATCCCCACCAGAGGCGTAACTATCTCCACACGTGACTTACATTTGTGTTTATTCTGAATTTGGTTGTTGTTCAAGGTCTCTATGAGGTCGTCTTTACATGCAAAAAAACAAACGAGTTTGAGTCAGCCTGTAAATATATACGCATTATTTGACACTCCCTGACTGAGATAAGTTATTTTTGTTTTGTTTCATTTAACTAATTTCCAAAGTAATAAGTACAGATTGTACACTCCACTACTCTGCTTGTCTTAGAAAACTAACTATTTTTTACAGAATGGAACATCGGAAGAGAAACTTTGTCCCGACGGGCTCAGATTCAACCCCAACTTAAACTTTAACGCGTACCCCTGCCAGTACCCCAACGACGTCCAGTGCCTCGAGCGATCTTCACTACGTGAGTAGCATAACAATTCTTTAAGTACAGGTTGATCAAACAAAAACAAAATATAGGGACCTAAAAAGCTCATGAAAACAGAACGTTCACTCAAGAAACGCAGATAAGTAAAGAAGTCCCCTTTACTCTTACAAGTCTGTTAGGTAAGTCTGTGTGTCTCAGTAGGTGTCATCACCACCACAAATATGAAATGTAGTGAAAACCCATAGTTAATGTCTGAGACATATCGGTGTCAAATTATTTCGTTTCAAACTTGCGCATTCCCAGAACATAAAAACACTAGTAGCGTCGTCTGACGAGCAACATGTCAAGGCAATCTGTTGTGCACAATATTGCGGAAACACTTCGCTAACGCATCGCAAATGCGTGACCAACCCGGCAAAACTGCTGCAATACCATATATAATGCAAAACAATAAGCCGAAACATTTCTCGATTGGACACGTCATAACAGAATCATCCTGTAGATCTACAAGGTTTTCTATTTTTGCAAGATACGGAGCGGCTGTCGCAATAATTTGCAGACTCATATGCTCCACGAGGAATGCTTAACACATGCGTCAGCTGTCGACCCATTGTAATTTATAAAAATCATGTATTCACCACAGAATCCTGTTCGAGGATGTTGATATCATCTCTGTTTTTGACTTAAAATTCAACGTTTTTTGCATTCCTAGTTTTTGTTCAAGTTATTTGCAAGCTTATAATCGCAGAATTTTGATTCTGGATTGTTTTGCACCTCAATTCTAAAGTGGTTCTATTCACTAATGATACTCGTAGCTATGTTATGAAAATTCAAAAATACTGGTATTTTAAACTCAGGATGTCAGTCAGTTGAAAGTAAAAAATAGACATTCAAGACAGAAAGAACAGGTAAAAAAGAAATTCAATTGAAACTTTCATCATTCCAGAACCCCCCCAACCGACTGACGCATGCCCCAACCAGTTCGGCTACTTCCGGCTAGGAGACGCGAGGAATTGCAGCTACTTCCGCAACTGCGTGAACGGCGTCGGCTACGACATCGCCTGCCCCGACGGCCTGGCTTACAACCCTGACACCTACCGTTGCGACTGGCCTGATGAGGTGGCCGAGTGTGACGCCGAAGGTGAGTTGGTTTCTATGGTTGTTACAACACTACTACACCTACCTACTTAGTATGCCATATCATTTTCCTTATGTGATAAATAATCACTTGGTAATACTAATTCGTCATCTTACATCTGAGGGAAGCCAGCAGCTGTTTTTAGTTTTACATTGGAGCTTGGAGCTGCTAAGCCCACTGGCTTACTGAACTGAACTGGTTAGGAAGGTAATTCACTGAATTACCTTCCTAACCAGTTCGTTATTTTCAACGGGGGCAACCAAGTATGCCAACTACTTGATGTCAGCTTGCGGGTAGAGTTTGCCGTGACTTTATCAGCCCGAAAGCTTAATATGAAATATCAAACTGATTTGACGTACCTTCTGAAATCAATTTATTATGAAGATAAATATTAAAATTAGATTAAAAAGGCAGATAAAACATTTTGTGTTGTTTTGATTGGCTTCAGTCATTAAAAGAGCAAATATTATTTGTTGTTGTACTGTTCCGGAGCGAGTATTTGTGACAATATTTCAATTTACCCACATAACTACATTATAATTACGTAGCCCGACAAATTGTATATTTTTTAAGTTAATAATTTATGTAATGTTCTCATGTAAGTGAATTTAATTCTTATGAGAAAATAAAGATTCTTAAACCTCAATTAATAAACTACATTGACACTGACAATGGGAAACTTCATTATAAAGATATTATTTATTTCAGCTTTCCTTGGTTTCCGGTGTCCTGAAGTCCCAATCTCAAAAGAACTTGGACCTCCAGCTGGCTTCAGATTTTACAGGTAATGTGATGTTATGTATTTTGAAAACAACAGCGTATGCTCAAAAAGCTCGTTCGCTTAAAAGGCTCGGATTTCAAGAATTTTAGCGTAATTTTGCTAAATAAATTACTAGAACAATGATAAAAGCATACTTGCCGACCTTTGACGGTTTAAAAATAGCAAAGAGCATTTCTTACCTGTTCCTAGCACAGTAAATGTGATAGCAGATTATTATTTGTAACACACATACTTAAGCTAGAACAGGTTCCTAATGGCTGACCGGTCATCAGGCGCTAAATGTCAGCAGATGAGCGGTGACCTTCCTTATGTAACCTCCTCAATAGAAATGCCAGCGATTTGCCAACCCGACCTAGTATGTAGTTAGTATGATTTTATTGTAAACACATTCTAGTTAAATGCTTACAAAATCGCATACTAAGATGGTGTAAGTTTTAGAAAGCTTTGCGCTCTTAGCGTGTAAGGAGAAAACATGGATGAATTCGATTACTAACTGAACATTGGGAAGATGATTGTAGAGTAGGTATGTAGAGTGTGTATGTAGAGTAAAATGGTTAGGGCATATGGAAAGGATGGATGAAAGGCGAATAACGAAACAAACTTACAAGGCGAGGGTGGATGGAGCTGTTAGAAGGGGAAGACCTAGACGGACGTACTTAGGACAAGCCCAAGACGTGCTCAGAAAAGCTTAGGTCAGGAGTACCAATAATCGACGAGCATGTATGAAAGGATTAATGAGAGTGCAAGAAGCGCAAGAGGTGTGTCAGGACGGCAGCAAGTGGAAAGATGTGGTCTCTGCCTACCCCGTTGGGAAAAAGGCGTGATGGTATGTATGTATATATGTAGAGAAGAGGCAGCGTAGATTATAGGGGTCTACCCCTTAAATCAGGTAATCGGGGGGGGTAAAGTGAACATCCTTTGCACTCAATTTGATGATTGGTTTAGAATAGCATTTTGCAAAAATATAATGTGAAGTATTGAACAAGTAGCCAAAAATAGTGCTGTTAGCAGGAACACTAAAAATATTTAGCACTATTTTCAATGAACCCATTGAACGGATCTTACTACAATAAGGTGATATTGTTTAGAAACGCCTAAATTGTAGTAGGATACGTAGGCACATTATTACGAAGGTATGCTCATATAAGTACAATCTCACTTTTATACAAAATAAATTCAAAAATGAAATTGTCAACATATTACGCAACGATATTCCGTGAGATCGATAGATGAATTCGGTACTATTTACCATTTCCCGGTAACTGCTGACTGCCTGAGTGACGCCTGATGACATACAAAAGTTCTCGATACGCTCAGTATAGACACGTAGCGTTGGGTTTTGAGGTTTCGAAAATAGTAAAGTTCTTTCTTTTTGGCATGTAGCTTCGGAATCCTTTGTCCAGCCTAATACATTAATTTGTGTAATCTTAGGTAGTGGCATAGGTACAAATTTAGACATTTGTCTTCTCGGTCAGTATTTGACGAACAAAAATTTAGAGATGAAAATTTTACTTAGATGACGATAATGAAGTATCTAGTAACTGATGTACAGAGGCATTTTGTGTGAGCTCTGTCCAAAGGAACCCTGACATTTAACTAATACCTACAATGTCGCTCGACTAGCTCTAGAAGAATATTACAGTTGTTATGCGTTTTAGTATACTAATAACGGTGATACAACGTATTTTGTGTCGAATTTATCCACGACATGTAGTATAATATATTATTTTTTTATTACAACTCTCTGTACAAGCCACAAAAGAAAATGCAAGTCATTAAAGTTTACATGTTTTCAATCGACTTCAAAAAAGAAGAAGGTTCTCAATTCGACTGTATGTTTGTTACCTCATAACTTTCGACTGGGTGAACCGATTTTGATCATTCTTTTTTTATTTGAAAGCTGGGGCTTCCCGAATGGTCCCATAAATAACGACTCCAACAATAACAATAATTGTACCTACATTATATTATCGTATAAGTTTTAGAAGAATACGCAATTATTTCTATACTTTTTTGGGGCTTTGTTTTGGAATAGTTTTTTTTGAAGTTGTTTTTATTTTTTATTTAGTATGTGGTAATAGAACACTAAATTCTTAATTTGTGTTATTTTCATCTACGAAATCCCATTATTTGAAAAAGTCAGCTTTGTTCGAACTAAACGGTGCGAGAGTTGTAACTGTTGTTACATACTGACACTAAGACAGTATGCGCTGGACGAAGATGACACAAATTAGGTTTGCACACCCCGCAGGCTATATAGATATGATAGATACTATAAAGATTTTTAACTTTAAATTAACTTTGGCAGTTTTATTTTGAATAAAAAGTATGGCATACAAATAGTGGAATTGCTGAATATGCGACAGTCAGATGTGACACAAAACGCAATAATAATCTTCTTAAGTACGACTCTATCTACAGGCAGGAAATTAGCAACTTTAGAATTTTGAAACTTATGACTTCAAAATAGCCTAGCGCTACGGGTCTAATAGCGAATGAACTCAGCTTACTTTATGAGATTGTAATAATACTCTCAAGCTGCATTTGCTAATTCTGATCCAGAAGATGCTGCTTTGTATTGGCTTACACGGTTTTCAATGGAATCCACAGAACAAGACACAGATTTTTGCGGTTTACCTCATAAACCACGACGCGGCATTAATCCCGATTAGAGGTAAATGATATTAATACTACATATTGTTGCCTAAAGTTTTCGTGCACACACGATACCTTTACTTCATGCACGACAATATATTATAAAAATATTTCACATTAGATTAGGAGAATACCTTCATCGTGAAAAGAACCGCACTGCGTACTTAAATGTAACTTACTTACATTAGTTAATACAATTCCTTGTGAATTGCTCGCTACTCGTATAAGTTCACTTAATTAGGTACCTTTAATGATGATGATGGTATTAATGGTAATATTGATGAGCTACTTAATCAATAATCAAATTAATGATCTCATAATGATACCAAAATCAACCTATCCGCTGTTCATTCAATATCATTATGAAAATAAACAATTTCTTAGGGTAGAATTCCTTACAGACTTTTACTTTTACACAGGGATAAGATACCTATTATAGTATGGACACCAGTCTCTCACTTTCAAACAGAAAATCCGACATTACAAGTTTCATTTTATCCTTTTGTAAGCATAGGTATATTTTTTCCCTTATGTATTTTATTTCAATTTGAAAGTAAAAACGATGTAACTTACTTATTACTTCCTCCTATCATTCATATCATGCTGTAAGTGTCGTGTGTTTGATTCCCACATTTTTCCAAATATTGTTGCTGAAACACTAAACGACATTCGAGCATATTTCGAGGTTTTCCATACGGCAAAACTTAGTAAGTGTGGAACACTTGCTAAGAGCTTCTGAGCGTGAGAATTGATTTGATTGACGACACAATTGGCGTAGAGGGCTGTAGCGCGGTTTCTCGCTTTGGTTCGATTCTCAATCGGGTCAATTCAGAAAACGAACTTAATTGGTTGTCCCTAACATGAATCCTTGTCTGGTACCTCGTTACACAAGGTTATAATCCTTGGTTCGAGACGACGACGATGTGTTGTCTGCGCTTATCTTTTCATATCATATTCATATTTATATTTTTCCAGATCCGACACTGACTGCCAGAAATATTTCCTCTGCATTGAAGGCCGTCCCCGCGCGCTGTCCTGCGGTGGTGACACCGGCTTCGATGACTTGACCTCCACCTGCGTCCCCGCTGAGGATGTCGAAGCTTGCCCCCTGGAACTCAGAGAAGCTGCTAAGGCAGCTAGAAGGGTAGCTAACGACCTCCAGGCTAGAGAAATAGCCGCCAACTCTCTGACGCCTGAGCAAAAGAGAAGACATTATTAATTTAATTTGTTCATATTCTACGATTTATTGTTAAACACTGCCAATAATGTAAGGACGTCCCAGAATTGTTACTGGGTACTGACGTCACAATTGTAGTCATTTTAATATAGTTCACAAACCAGTTACCAGTTAACCGAAAATGTGTAAATTACCTACCTTCCCTTAGAATACACATAAAGAAAATAAAATGATTATTTCAAAGCCCTCACAACTCCATCTAAATTGTTTTCTTATCTTACTTTTCTATCGTAGTCTTACTTAAAATCTGTCATTAATGAAATGTTACCATTAACTTTAAGTGAATTAAATGTGATTTTTATCTGGTCGACATTCTGAACTTAATTTAAAGCGTAGACTACTTTTTATATAAAATAAAAAATGTTACTAAAAATACATTTGATGTTTTAATGACTTTCCAACCACAAACATGTTAAATAGGTTCTAATGATGATATCGAGACATAATTCATTGTATTCAATGAGTTAATGACATTTTGAGTATAAATGCAGCTGCTGCAGTCCTTTAGTTATCATTTCCAAAAGAAGATTCAACGGATTTTAAATAATATAATTATTCAAAATGCTCCGGTTTCTCTGTGTTGTTGTAGTTTTTGTCGCGGGGTGTAAGTTAAATAAATATCTGATAGCTCAATTGGTATTACTATATTTAAAAAGTTTTTAGGGTAAACAGTAGCTCTCTACCTTTCAAGTTACAATTCCACTTACTCCTGTCACATGGTGTGCAGGAATAAATCTCTTTTCAGATATAAGCTTTCCTTCACTTTTTGCGTTCATTTGTTTTAATCTTGCAATTGTTGAATCAACAAATACAATTAATTAATAATTACGTTTGAAAAAAAGGATATGTTTATTGCTTCTTGCATGACTATATATTTATTACCTCATCTTTGGATGGTTCAAATGGCTCAGTGAATAAAATAAACTTCTGCACTAACAGGCAGCGCTCAAGCGCTCGACGATGCGCCAATCCGGAGTCCCGAATGCAAGTCCCGGAATGGGTACTACAATATCGAAGGAAACTGTGACGCATACATTGAATGTAGGGTGAGTAACAAACATATCTTGCCTTAAAGAGTGATTTTCTACCTATACTACTTATATTTATATAGTGGTTTTTTGACAGCTCACGCCCCTGAAGTTAACGCTAAAATCTCATACAAATAATGCTGTACTTAAACGATAATAGTACAATCGGAATGTTATCACATGCAAGAAGCTGTAAAAAAACCATTCTTATAATGTACAAAGTATAGCAATGTGACTTTGACAGTTGGTCAGCCAATGTCGGTATTTTACATCAAACAGATAAATCGCTGTCAAAATCACGATTTTATTCAAAGTTAATGAAGACCCCGGCATAGTTCGCGTCAAACTTCTACTCCACTCAGTGCGCCTACCACGTTTTTTACGCGAACGATAATGTAAATTTCAAGTGGCAACTCGTGGGAGACGTACTGAACGCGAGAACAGTCCCGCATTCCGATTTTTGATATATAGATAACTTAATACAGCGCATTCGCGAAACAACTTCAGTCAGAGGGGACTAGAAGTTTGCAGGGTACTTGGTTGCTAATGAAAGACGGTTGAACTTTAATGATAGGTAGGTACTGTAATTTTATTCAGTTTAGCGTGAAGGAGATCCTGCAAATACCGCCCAACGTCCTGCGTCGGCCTAAGCTATGATAAAAATGCATATTGTTTGAACACACGACTTTTGTATCCAGCCATTGTAACTACCAAGTCAACCAGGCTAATGTGTAATATTACTACGAGTGATACTACAAACAATTATTCAAGTCGTGATCAAAGAATACAAAAACAAATCTTGAAGTCCGGGTCAGAGATTGTTTAGGATACATCTTTATACCTGCCAATGATGTTGTTGTTGCATAAATGGTTTCTTAAGACTCGCGAACGCTTGCAACAGATTAACCTGTCAATTAGTAGATGTATAACGAGCCAATATAACTAATGCTGACTTTGCTGACCTTTTCACGTGAATCAGATTTCAAATGCTAAATCCTCAAGAAAAAAGTTACCTATTTCTACTATACCACATGCAATCATGTCAATGATTGATAATTCGTTTTGCATTTACACCAAAATAATTCTAAAGGTGGTCCCTCACCTAAAACATTTTCCTGAATTGTAACGTTTCAGATTCGATTTTGAGCATTACATTACAATACTGCCTTACAAAACTTCGGGGCAGTTGTATCCAAGTAGATAAAATTACACATTAAATAAATATCCCTGGACAAATATTGTAACATCACAGTTTGCGCTCGGTTCTTCTCCCTCACTGATGTAATTATCGACTCTGTAACGTTACATTACAGGAAAATGCTCCAGGTGAGGGAGCACCTTAACGAAAAAGGACGAGGAATCAAGGAGGAGCATTCTAGCTCGTGCTGTAGGGTCTCCACAAACATAGATAGAACAACAAAATAATGTTTTGAGAATTTGATAGAATGAGCATTCGCTCGTTCGGTCTAAATGCACCTTTAGATAGAGGCTAACTTAAATAAGAATCTAAACACTTCTTCGATTTTCATAAACTATTGTTTTTCTTCAAAATTCCAAAGGACTTCATAGCCAAGAACATGCAGTGCCCGGATGGCCTCCACTACGACCCCAAAGCAGCGTGGCCCAACTACCCCTGTGGTTACCCCATGGAGGTGTCCTGCCAGGGACGTGGTTCTCCCCGTGAGTATGTTGCTACAGCTGACATTGATACACCTCAAATACCATGGAGGTGGTATAAGACTTTAAAGTATGTTTTATGTTAATTAACACTCTAAGTAGATTAGATTAAGTGTTATTTGATTTCAAGTTTGGGGATACTTGTTTGCAAGTTTGAATGACGTTAGAGCTATCTTGGCTAAATGATTTTCTCGTGAACAACATGGACGACGATCAGAGAAAAGTTGGGACCAATCAGATAAACATCTGCAGCAGGTGTAGGTTATGTTAAAATATTTATTTCAATAAAATTAATAATCTAAAGTACCGTAAACGGTAAAGTAATAAGTAGAAAGTTTTATAAAGTAGCATTTGCCATTGAATGACTTAGATTTCAGAACTTCCATACCCAACCCATAATATTTACAAATTAACTTATCCAACTCTTTACCGCATTTTCAGAGTCAGCCATTCCCACCTCGGAATGTCCCCACCAGTACGGCTTCTACCCCTCCCCCCTGGCCACCTCTGACAGCTGCGGCCTGTACCGCATGTGCGTGGAAGGCAAGGCCATCGAGATGGCCTGCCCACCCGGTCTGGCCTTCAACCCCTCGCAAGCGCGCTGTGACTGGCCCGACCTAGTGCCGACTTGCAACGCCGATGGTATGAATCGTCCTTCAAGTGCTTCTATTATTAAGTTAAGTTTAAAATTATGAAAGTTCACAGAAACGTTAGAAAAAAGATAAATCAATGTTAGTGCTTGTTGTTTTCTATGAAGCTTACTCTAGTTTACTTAAAAATGTGAACGCATACTCAGTATATGGCTGACCTAATTGACTAAAGTTATTCTGCAAGTTGGATGGTGCAACATTAACAAATTTTATTCCTAACAGAGCCACTCAACTTTAAAATTAAGATTTCCTTTTTTGCAATCCATTGTTTAAATTATTGCACATTATTTCGAAATATTTTTTCTTAACAGCCTTCCTTGGGTTCAAGTGCCCTGCTCCTGCTCTTGGTGAAGATGGCGAAATTCTCGATGTAACCATAAACTACAAGTAAGTTATTACGAGTACTTTGATTATTTTAGCATTTTGCAATGCATGTTTTTCATATTTAAAGATAGAAAAAGTAAATTCCTGAAACATTAAAAACAAAAAATCTTAGTCGCAAATAGCCACATTTCGTGATCAATAGGACTAGGCTACATCAAGCATCCCAGTATTTCGAAACGCCTCCGTTGAGTGAGGAGGCCCGGCTCGTGGGCTGGGCCGACCGCTGGGAGCGACGTGGTAATCTTTTTGCTACATTTGCATGTCGTCCCGTTTCGAAGCGGTGAGGTGTACCCGAGTTGTTTTTAGTGGGTATTCCGCTGGATTCTCCAGCGGGGAGTCTCACACTCACCCGCTGCCTTCAGATCAGTTCACCACGTATGTTAAATACATTTGGACTGAGATGTAGATGCTATGGCTGCGAACCTGCAATGACCCGAGACAAATATTAATGTGACAAACATTTGTGTTTGTTCTGTGTCTGGATGTTATTATTTATATGAGAATGTAATTGGCAATATTTACTATCACCATATTCAGTCTTCGGAAGTCCACGGCTGGATGTAGGAATCCACCGTAGAACGTGGCTTTGTGTGTGCCGTTTGCATCGAACGGCTTCCTGCATCAATCCATCGTTTAGGGAGACCCATAAAGCAAGCCGTTAATTTGGGATCAGTTGGTGATGGGGTAAACTGTCCCCAAGATTAAATAATTTAAAAAAACCGTTAATTCCAGATACGAGAGCAACTGCTACGCGTTCTTCTCATGCAGCAAGGGCCACGCGCGCCTGCTGATGTGCGACGCCGGATACGCCTTCGACTCCCGCACGGGCCGCTGCGAGGACGCCGACCTAGTCAAGTGTTAGGGTTAGTTAGATCAACCGTCAAGTGTTCGGGACAAGAACACAAAATGGCGGCGTGCTTCAATTTTCATGTGTAAGATTAGTTGGTGAACAAAGTTTTTTGCCAGTATTTGTGCATTTTCATTTTATACCTGAAAACTATCTTATTTCGGTCGTTTTATTGACCTAAGAAGTACATGATCAATCCTACGTTAACAATAGGTAAAAATAGGAAAATGTATATAAGCCTGCATTATTGTTAATGTGCTTTCAAATGCACTTTTGATAAATCAGATACAGCAGTCTTTGGAAATGTATGTACCAGACAGTTTATATTTTTTGTATTACTGATCAATAAAATATATATAGTTTATATACCGGGTACGGCAATTGAACTGTCCGTCTCCTTGTAACTATTTTAAAATTCGAACTACTGAATCGAACGCGGCAAAAATTTGAAAAAATAATCTGTGACACATTATCTATGTTACTTCAAAACTATTCGGTCGTGAGAAGAAACGTTCCAATTTTAAAATAATGGATTTAAAACGCAATTCAGTGATTGCTCTTTATTTGGAGAGAAAATCGAACATCGACATTCGTCGAGCGCTACCAAATCTTCAACTGAACAAAAAATTTGTGCGTCGTACTATCCAAAGAGTTAACGAGACTGGGAGTGTTAAGAAACGCTACGGGGGCGGTCGACGCTGTACTGCAACTGCGCCAGCAGTTGTCGAAAAGGTGCGACATCGTTTACGCAGAAATCCAGAGCGCTCAGCAAATCAGCTCGCCCAGGATCTTAAGGTGAGCGACCGCAGCGTTCGTCGTATATTAAAGGAAAAGCTTAAGGTTAAACCATTAAAAAAAACTTTTCGCAAGAACTCACTGCTTTGCAAAAGAGCAAACGGCTGGCTCGATCAAAGGAGCTGATTCGCTTGCTCGACACTGGCGAGCTTCCCAACTTGGTATTTTCAGATGAGAAAACTTTCTGTGTTGAGCAGTTTCTTAACAAACAAAATGACCGTGTGTGGTTGAAAGGACGTGTCAGCGATCATTCAGATGAACTGAGAGCCACTCGACGACAAGGAGCCGACCAAATCATGGTATGGGCGGCGGTGTCCGAAAAAGGACGTTCTCCGCTTGTTTTTCTCCCAATGGGTCGCAACCAAGCCAAAATAAATCAACAAATCTATCAAAATGAAGTCTTAAAAACAGGATTGATACCGTGGGCACGCAAGACATTTGGTTCGGAGCGTTGGACGTTCCAGCAAGACTCGGCGCCATCGCACAGAGCAACTGGGACGCAAAATTGGTTGAAAGCGAACGTTCCTGTGCTGATCGACCGAGATATGTGGCCATCGTCTTCGCCCGACTTAAACCCTCTAGACTTTTGTATTTGGGGTGTTTTACAGGCGAAGGCCTGTGCTAAAAAACACACATCAGTGGAGGCGCTCAAAACTACTCTTACACGAGAATGGAACCGTTTAAATGACGACGTTATTCGAGCAGCCTGCGCTTCATTCAGAAAGAGACTCAAGCTTGTAGTGAAGGTTAAAGGCGGTTGTATTCCATTAGAATAAATAAGAATATAATTTTGGACCTTTTATTTTCATATGTAAAAAATATATTAATAAATATTCAAAGTAAATAAAAATATTTAATTTTTTAATATGGACAGTTCAATTGCCGCACCCGGTAGTCTATTTTTTTATATATTAATAATATTTTTATTATTTTATAGTAGACACATGTTTTTATAAGATTCGGGGAACAGTTTAGGTTATTTTAGCGTTCTTTTGAGGGAAATGACCGACAATTTTCAATTTTGAACGTTATTATTCATAGGTACTTACTAAAAATATACAATATTGCAGAAACCAAATTAACAAACTATGAAATAAAAATGTATGTATATATATTTTGTTGGTCAATGTGTAAAATATTTTAATAAGATTCCGCAAACTCTTGTTGAACTGCCTCTTCACAAGTTTAAGTCACAAATTAAAGCTAAGTTAATGAAGCGGGGTTATTATAGTGTTGACGATTTCTTAAATGATAAGAATTTGTGGTCATCTTAGGTATAATCTGCTCCTCTGCACACTTTTTTGTTATGACTTTACTCTGTCAATTCCATTTTTGTGTATAAAAACAAGATTGAAAAGAGTAACCATCGAGTTTCTTGCCGGAGTCTTCTCGATCGGAAACAACCTCTGAACCGGTGGTAGAGTCACATTATATTTAATTATGATATTAACTATCATAGTATTATTTTATGTAAGTTTATTTTTATTCAGTATATTTTTGCTACAATTTTTTTTTGTTACATGACATGTCATAAGTACTTTTTATAAGTCTATATGAATAAAGATATTTTTTACTTTTACTTTACTTACTTTACTATGAATGATTATATACTGCATTAAATCGTTGAAGTATTTTGTCCCGTAGACTGTTTTTATTAATCAGTCCATTGACTTAATTGAAGATTTCAACACCATCATCCAACTTTAATTTGTACTTGAAGACATATCTGCACACATCAACAGAATCTATTCTTATTTTATATTTCATCAAATATCTTAAATAAATATAAATAAATAAATATCTGGGACAATTCACACCAAGATCATGTGACCCCAAACTAAGCAGAGCTTGTATTATGGGTGTCAGAGACTGATAAACATACTTAAATATTTCTAAATACATACTTAAATAGATAATAACACCCAGGCACACAACAAACACAAATGTTCGTCACATAAATGTTTGTCATGGGTGGAAATCGAACCCACGACCTCCGGCATCAAAGGTACTCGCTGCCATTGCGCCAACAGGCCAGTCTGTTTAGATAATAACGGTAATACTTATCTTATATCTGTTTAGATATTTGATGAATAGATTTATCTATGAAGAATTTTCTGATATGGTAAATGGATGTATGATAGGTTATTTCAAGTTCTTTAGTAAAAAATAAAAAACATGTCGTGATTTTTTGGATTCAAAAAGAATAGAAAATTTGGATGATAAAAACCTCACTTCTTCTAATAAAGCTATTAACTTCAATTCATATTGAAGAAATCCTATTAAATCTAATTATTAATAATTACTGTTGCCACCTCTTACACATCAACTATTCATACTTAAAATTAAGTTTTCAATGTCTTGCTGCGGTATGAGGTCCCATGTTTTTTGCAAGTCTTATAACGTAAAGTTTGGTAAAGTTGTTGTTCCGTTGTCAAATTTGGCGGAAAATCTCTCAAAACTTTTCCTTGTAACATGTCCCAGGCATGCTTGATAGGATTTAAGTCAGGCGACTGTGCAAGCCAATCCAAAGCTTGAATATCGTGCTCTTGGAGAGCCGACACTAACTGTGGCGTATGAGAAAAATCAATTCTATAAAAATCAGACCATATTTTCAAAAGAATTATTACATTATCTAAAAAAATATCGCGTCGAGTTTCCAAAAAATTAGGGTAAGAACCTCGTTGTGTGGGTATGGTTTCTCAAAACTTTGATTTGCGTGGTATATTTTTCTTCGGTGTCTGTGAATTTATTAATTGAATAAAAAAATCTAGGGAACAAATATACGGTAACGTAACTTCTATTAAAAACTCAGTTTATTTTCTTAAAGATTTTTATATATTTTTAGAATTAAATGGATTTATTTTGATTTCTGTGGTCGTATTTACGTGGTTTACGTGGTAGTTTTGACCCACGCAAATCCATTATTGGCCATGCAAATGAAATAACTTTGAGTTTTGTAATGGTATTGTATGATAATGTTTTTTATTACTTTAGTTAAATGTCAATTCGCTTAAATCAAACTCAAAATAACGCAGTTGATGGGTTGATGATTTTATAAGTAGGTAGGTACCTGATAAAATAGTGTCAAATTAGCTACCTATGTAATGTTTTATGAAATTGGAAAGAAAGAAGTTATATAAAAGAATAAGAAAAGAGCGGCTTAAAAATAATGAAGAGTTCAAGGCCAAAAACCAGGCGAGATATTATAAAAGGTAAACTAAAGGAAAAAAGATTCCAGGTCGGTATCTCTCGGGTCTTCCGGCATTTAATTTTAAGCCCCGTTTTTCTCGCCTCCTAACTTAGATCGTCCACCTGGGACTGCACGTCGCGGTGCATACGGCTCAGCAGGCAGACATCATCGGCATAGTCTAAGTCTTCCAAGACCTCCTACTCTATCCCACGATGCTTGTTCGTGTACACACGTTGCATGATCCCGTCGAGGAATCATTGCATCATTACTAGCATGACATTAGAAGCGGTGTCGAAGTTCGAGCCTGAACTCGGTGCATGTATCAGGGTCCCTGAATTTTGTGACGTCGAAAATTCTCCCGACCTTGGTCCGCAACCTTGAAGCGCAGCTGGGCAACAACCAAATGATGGTCGTTGTCGATGTCGGCACCTCTTCTGTTTTGGACATCGAGCAACGAGGAGCGCCATTTAGATCGAATGGCAAGGTGTTGGTAGTCCCAGTGGGTGAGATCCATGTTTGCTTAGGAATATCAGAAAATAATATTCGTTTATAAATAATCTTTTAAATATGAAGTAACATCAAAAACTTATTTGAAAAAGTTAAATTCAAACAAAAATCGTTTTCGTCGGGTGTTTTGTTGCATTGGCCTCTAATTTTTTAACCTCGATTATCTCTGTAAGTATATCGCCCTCGGAGGTGCCTCTTCTATAAAAAATATTACTTTTATGTATATTATAAGATGTCGATTTGAAAAAAATATTTAATTTGAAAATGAACCATTACCAAAGAATGCATTACTCGAAGAAGCACTCACCTAAGCTCTGTATTTATAAAAGCTGTCAAAGATTGCAAGGACACACGCCCGGTTTGCAATTACCAAAACGCATTCGACAAGCTTGGTGATTAAGCCAATACTGATATATAATAGCGATATCTTGATTTCAATGATACTTATCATGAACTGGGACAATAAGGTGTACCACATAAATCAATAAATTCTGGAAATTTGGCTTGAGCAAATAAAAAAACTAGTAACTTTTGCAAGGTTATTTTAAAATTGACAAACTTTTCACTAAGGTTTTTTCTCCAGTCTTCCAAATCAGGCAATTGCATGTACCTAATTGCATATGTAAAATGCGTGTGTATGTGTATGTATATTATTATGAATGACCTCACACTAAATTTAAGAAAACAATATTTTAACCATTACATTACGGTTTCACGGTCGTAATGCT
The DNA here is from genome assembly GCA_947369235.1 of Udea olivalis. NCBI lineage: Eukaryota > Metazoa > Arthropoda > Insecta > Lepidoptera > Crambidae > Udea > Udea olivalis. Next base: position 8,567,258 of record OX376342.1, read on the forward strand.
AAATACTACCTGCATTATGTATGCATTTGTCTGCATTGTATAAGTTTATAGCCTTTGTGAAGAGGAAATAAATTTCACATTATTTTATGTAATGAGAAAAGCCTGAATAAATGTAATGAAGACTGAGTGAAGGAAACAGAGTTCATCTTCAGCATCTTTCGCAGCCATGCGACGTCCATGCACCCTGCGTGAGCAGCACACGCTGCATTTGCTTTCAAATGCAACTCCATTCTAAAACTTTTTACCTTCTCTCTACCACTTCAACAACTGTCATGAAGGTAGCACATCATTTTACATGGTTTTATTATCTACCCAAAAATTAAAAAAAAAATAAAAAAAAATGTTTTTGTGTGTGTGTTATGTGTGTGGATACCCAAAACCTACTGGACTGACCTAAAAAATAATTCACCAATGTAAAGCTATGTTAACAGCGAGGAACATAGGTTTTATTTTTTGCAATATTTTTGATAACCAGTATACGCGAACGAACTCGCGGGAAGCGATTATTGTAGTTCACATTATAAATCTAATTAGAAACTGCTAATGAAATGAACGAGGATGATTTAGTTATGTGAGTCTGGTACCGAGTACCTAACCTACCGTGCATGCACATACGAGTATCAATGTGCTTTACTTGAAAACACTTAGATATCGATTCATTAGAGAGTAAAGTCATTAGTGTGGTAAACCACATAACTCTCGCTGACTTCTAATTTAAATTAAACAACCATTTCTTGATGACAAAAAATATTAATTCCGATTCATACTGATAACAATAGCATATATAACATTTGGTTAGTAAAAAAAACAATATCAGTAAAACTGTGGCGGTGTGACTGAGTGTACCTTAGTCAATAGTCAATACGACCAAACATTTCACTATTGAATAAAATGTTTTGGGTCAGTTTTTTGTTAATATTAGTGCCGCTATTAAATTTCAATGGTAAGAAATGAAGCTGAATATCCACATCACTAACTGTTACGTTATCATAGTGTTACGTGTATCTCAATCAATCATACCCATGCATTGTTATCTTCAATTTATAGTGCTAGCTGCGGAGGCTTACGTTGGAAATAGCAGACCCTGGCCATCACGGGAAATGAACTTCAGACGGCCTGTTGCCGTAACATCGTCGCCGAACCCGATCCATGATTTTTCGAAACCACAGTCGCAACCCATCGAAGTGCAACCAAATAAAGAGTTCGAGGAGTCGACTTCCGCCCCGACAATTACTCATCCAATATACGAAGAGAGCCACGCACATATTCCACCAAACTCCCGAACTTTATATCGAGGACGTACTTTGCTTCAGCCTGATTATCAAAACAATCTAGCTGCACCCCTTCCTGCACGACAACCAGCACTCATACCGCCTAACTCTGATGCTGAACAGCCTCGTGCTATCACTCCTGAATCAATTGCAGTCCCAGAGCCACCTCGGACTATATTGGTCACAGAAACTACACCACTAAAAGAAGTGATTGTGTCACATCCACCGAAGGCACCAATTTCTACCTCTCTGCCACCGAGACACTTTTTAATACCCGTCCACAGATCACCTCCAACACCTTTACTGCAACCTGCTAGACTACAACCTTACAGTGAAATTATAACTGAGCCTGCTAAAAATGAAGAACATACAAATGCAGGGCTGACAGTAGAACCAAGCCAACCACTGATAGAAGAGTCAACATCAGAGAGATCAATTGTGTCTGCGTCTAGTATTTCAGATGCAGTACCGACAGCGCCAATAAGTAGTATTCCACCAACTGAATATACCACAGCAAAATTGGAAATTATCCCGGCAATTTCTCAACCTACGATTGAAGAGTTAGATATCAGCAGGGCAGGAGACGAGCCTGAAAAAGTTCCACCAGCGGAAGATCCGCAATCGACCATTCAAGAAAATCAAGGCACATTCGAAATATCTAGTTCTACGGAAGCTCTAAATGATATAATGGTTCGTCAACCAGCACCGATTCAAACCACATTGGTACCCGAACCTATGCCAACACGTTCTCCGTATAGATCTTTGCTACCACCCCAGAGAGGAAGACATCCAGACAGACCCTCCTTATCAGTAAACCCAGCCCCACATCTACCCCCTACAAAACCACTAGTGCCCTCTAGATCTTTATTGCCACCTCGGAACACTGTTTTCCTAGAAATATCTTCCACAACAGGTTATCCCACCCCACGAGCTAGTCCTGAAATACCACCTCAGATAACAATTCTACCAGAAGCGGCGCACCCAGTCTCATTAGTGTCTCCTGCAAGACCACCATTGCCAACTAGATCTTTATTGCCACTTAGGACAACAGTCCTACCAGAACAACCCTCCTCAACACGTCATCCCATGCCACAAGCGACTCCAGAAAACCCGCCTTCATCCTTTAGATCATTAATGCCAACACGGGTGACATTTCTACCAGAAACATTTACTCCGTCATCGGACGCAACCGCAACTGTGACTACCGCAAAGCCGCCAGCCTGGGGCAGATCCATAGTGTCTGAATCAAGGGCAACAACTGTAGCCCCCACACAACTACAAGACTACCAGTGTGACCAAACAGATGCATACCACAGAATGGCGAATGATTGCGATTCATACGTCGAGTGTGAGGTATGTAATTAAAAATGAACTTCACAAACCATGTTTTACTTTTTTTATTGGATGCTATTTTCATTGTGTCTTTTTATTTTCAGTCTAATGTAGCAATGTTGTACTCGTGCCCAGATGGTCTTCACTTTAACCCCAGAGCAGTTTGGCCAGAATATCCATGCGCTTATCCTTCAGAAGTGAAATGTGATCAAAACGCTATAAGACGTAAGCCCTTTCCATTGTTATTTGCAAAATAAGTCATTACGACCAATTACCTACATTTTACTCTAATTTGAGAAATATTTGTAGATCAGTATCTGTAAAGACTTCTCAGAGCATTACAAAACTAAGCTATAATTACAAGAGTTACCACATCGTGGCTAAGTCAACAGGCCCTCGGCATATAAGTTTTCAAAAAACATGTATAACTGGTATCTAATCTGGTAATTGGGATGGTCATTAAGTTACTTATTTAACGGTGATAAACATCATCTCTTCACCCAGACGGATTTTCAAGAAATAATAAATTAATTAGCAATGGTATGTTTTCGTAGACAGGTTGATCGTTTGTAAGGGGTTAATGCAAGAAAAACTAAAAAATTGAGACTAAACACAACAGGGGCCGTATACCAATATTTTGCCACTGTCGCGGCGTGGCCGTTTTCGGTACTAAGACGCTTACTTTGTAAAGACTAAAACGTAATATGAGCATTTTAGTACAGTAAGCGGTCGCGCTGCCAGGGTGGCGGGGGATTGTAATACGGCCCCAAATGCAACATCTCCATTTATTTCAGGGCAACCCCAGCCAACAGAAGAATGTCCCAGACAATATGGATTTTTCGCGATGTCAGGGTCAGAATGCAGTCAATACGTCATGTGCCAAGAGGGCCTAGCGACGGTCATGCGGTGCCCCGCAGGCTTGGTGTTTAACATCGAATCCAGCACATGTGACTGGCAAGAGAATGTTCCGTCTTGCAACACAGATGGTAAGTATTTTTTTTAATTTAGCGACGAGTCCTTGCCTCAATTTCCCATTTTTAAAAATATTAATTCACCTACTAATCCCACTAGCGACTTCACCCGCGTGGACTATTTCTCCCTTAAAAATTTAGTCAAAAATAAAAATACAGCCTTTATTACTCACTGTTAATGTATGTAATAATGTAAGATAAAGACGACTCGTACTTACAACACAGTGAAAACAAAACAAAAATACCTATCAATTTCAAATACTTCTACATAAAAGATAATTCAGTTTTTCATCAGATGTATGGCCACATTGTAATTTTCAACTCACTTAACATTTTATGTTTTATTGTAGTATTCCGAGGCTTTACGTGTCCAGCTCCGCCTCCAGAGGATGAGGACATGCCAGACTTAATCTACAAATACAGGTAAATAGTCGCATAATAAAACCATATTACCTATACAAATATTTTAAATACTTAGGTAAGTACTTAAATAGATAATAACACTCAGACGCAGAAAAAACTCAAATGTGGGTGGGGGATAAAAACCCACGACTTTCGGCACTAACGGCAGGATTGCACCAACAGGTCAGTCATACTAAGTAGTGTAGTAGTAGTAGAACAAAACTAAGCACAGCAGTAAAATGTCCAACTACAATAACTAAAGGGCAGACGCAACGTAGGACGCCCGCCTGCAAGGTGGACGGACGACCTAATAAAAGTGTCGGGATTCCGGTGGATGCAGACCGCCTGCAACCGGTCATTTTGGAAATCGATGAAGGGAGGCCTATGTTCAGCAGTGGACGTCTTGTGGCTGCGAATGATGTATACCTAAAGGATCTGCAAGCTTTTTTCCCTCTCCGTCATCGAGTATGTCTATAGGTCGCAGCACACTATCACAACGCGGCAACGGCACTGCTCCAAACTGTCATCGCGTCGTATTGAAAAGGAGGGCCTTTTTCATATTGACAGAGTTTTAACCCATAGCCTTTGAATTATCAGATATAACGACAGCTGCAAGGAGTACGTGGCCTGCCAGCGCGGCCACCCTCGCCTGCTGAGCTGTGATCCCGGCCTGTCCTTCGATGAGGAGTCCCAAGTCTGCATAGACACGGAGTTAGTGAGAAACTGTGGTATGCTTGACCGGATTGTCCGGTATGCCAAGTAGGTTATGTTTAGTTAAGAAAGATGTTTCTTTTATTTTGAATTTATTACAATTACATGTTAAGTTTTTACCAAAAAAGTTATTTTATTATATTAATAGGTCTGCAATTCATCTCTGTTCTCTCAGCTCAAATGGACGGTATAGGCTTGTGCTCAATGTCCAGTAAAGTTCTAGTGGTAGGAGTTCCGAAAAAAATTTATGCACACTCCTAGATTGTCGTGAACGCGTGTGTACAATGATTTTGAATGGAACTACCTATTTGTTTTAGTATTCTATAAATGGTGGGTTTGTCCACTGCCCTCTGTGTCCCTACCGTTCAAACGGCATTGGGCACCCGAACATATTAGGTTGGGGAAAAAGTGTTTTCGCATATACTTCTAGTAAAATCTCTTTGGCTATACTATTTGCATCTGGCTGGTTTTGGTATCATTCAAAGATTAAATTTTAAGGAAGATAATTCCAAATTCAAATTAGGACAATGTGTGATTTTCATTTGTTTTTCTTACTGTCAAGATGAGTGAATCTAATGAAGAAATTCGATACACTTTAAAATTTTCCTACAAAAAAGGTAAAAATGCAATGAAAACCGCGAAAAAAATTTGCGATTACCATAACCTAGTGCAGTGTCTGTGAGGGTAGCACAAATTTGGTTTAAGCGTTTTCAATCCGGAAATTTTGTGGATTCCGCAACCGTTCTCCTATGACCGATTCGTCGCCAGGACGATTCATTTATTGCCATTTCCCCAGCAGAATATAATTACCAATTATAATATAATTACCAATTATAATATAATTATACCAATTATTATAATATTTCAACTACGGCAATAATTTTGCCGACATAACTTTTCGTCTATCTCACTTTCGACATCGGGCCTTTCCAGCCACAGAATGTTTTACCGACACGACGATAAACCTATAGCTCTTTCAACTACAGAACTTTCCATTTACGGAGATTTTGCCGTGAATCTGCCGGCAAGCGATATTACAAAAAAAAACAATACTACACCTTACTATGTCTTTAGTGAGAGATCAGAGCTGGCTATTTACCCTAGTTTGAAAATCTAGACACGCGGTCGCATCTGGTACACATTTGATACACAAATGGCAGGCACATATTTTACCACTTTGAAAGTGTCTATCTTTCATACAATTGACTTTGAGAAAAATGGTTTTAGGAACCTCAATGTCTTTTCTTTTAGACCAATTTATGGTGACACTTTGAAACGCATAATGTTTATTGTTATAATTTCAATTGAGATACATCATATGGCTTACAAATTAATAAGCATGATAGTGTTTAGCAAATTTATTATTTCGCATAAACATAATAACGCAGATTTGTTGAAGGGCATAATAATAAAAGCCATAATCATATAAATCTATATTTTCATTTGCCATATTTTTATAAGGCATACTTTGAAACGCAGATTTTAATTAATCATAAATTTCCATATTCATAACTTTGTCTGACATACTTTTATAAAGCATAACTCAGTGAAGCCATACTTTTATAAAACATATCAGTCATAGGATATAAAAATAATTTTATTTAGTGGTTAAACGAACTGGCCGTGGTCCCGCGCCGTGATACTAGTCTGCCCTACCCCTAGAGTGTAATTTAAGCCCGCGTAGGCGCGAAGGGGCTAGGCGGCCCGCGAGCTGAGGAGCAGTTGGTTTGAAAAGCCGGCCAGCAAGACGAAGCTGCGGTGATGAGCGAAAACCATCTGCGACGAAAAGCGCGCGTGGGACCGCCAGAGCCTCGCAGCGCCGGAGCCGTGACAGAAACAATGCTTCTACCCTATACTAGAGTGCAATTTAAAAGCCGGAGGCGCGGAGCGAGTGCAGCCCTCGCCCGCTGTAACAAGCCTCAGGCGCCCGGGTGAGCTGTGGAGGCTACATATATGTGTGGGTACATATATTTATTTGTGTAACAATTCGTTTATGCATAGAAATTTATGTTTTCTGAAATTATGGGACATAATTTTTATTCCTTAGAAGCTTAGGGATTTTGACGGTTATTCTTATTAAATAGGTACATGCTTTTTAAATATTATGTCTTTTGAATATTATGGTTAACAAAAATTATGCCTTTCAATTCTTATGCTTATTGAAATTATGCCTTTCCATGATTATGCTTTACAAGTTTCGGCCATTTGATGTTATGCGTTATGAAGTTATGCTATAAAGGCTTATGGCAAATGACTATTATGGCTATTAACAGTATGCATTGTTAGTTTAAATGGCAAAAAACTTTATGCGTTTCAATAGGTAACCCCAATTTATAGTTTTCTTTTTAGTTTTAGGTACTTGTATGAGGAGCCCTGTCTCGATATTTTGTTTTTTATTTTTGTATAAAACAAAGTAAAAGAAAACTGACGAAAATAAAGAGTGTAATATTCATGTTATCACAAAAAACAAAACATTTATATAAATATCCCAAAACATAATATATTATTTATTTTACTCACGCGTATATTATTGTAACTATTCGTGCTCCTCTTAATTGATTAAATGACAAATGTGGGCTCCTCTTATTTGATTAAATGAGTATGGTGTAGATTTGTGTTTTTTTGGTAATGTTGCTTGTCGGAAGATTGGCGGCAAAATCTTCGTATATGGAAGGATCTGTATTTGATAGAGCTAGCTATAGGTTTATCGTCGTGTCGGAAAAACATTCTGTAGCTGGAAAGGCCTGACGTCGAAAGTGAGATAGACGAAAAGTTATGTCGGCAAAATTGCCGTAATTGAAAGATTCTGCTGGGGAAATGGCAATAAATGAATCGTCCTGTCGACGAACAGTCCATTGACGAATCGGTCATAGGAGAACGGTTGCGGAATCCAAATTTTGATGTCAAAGATGCACGTCGCTCTGGTATTACGGATAAAATGGATGCCATTTTTGGAAAAGTGGAGCAAGATGGGCATATCAGTAGTTACGACGTAGCTGAAGAACTGGGAATTGACCACAAAACAGTTTTGGCGCATTTGAAAAAAACTGGGCACACAAAAAAGCTCGATATTTGGGTACCTCACGAGCTCACTGAATGAAACCTACTGAACCGTGTATTCATTTGTGATTCTTTATTACGACGTAATGAAACCTAACCATTTTTGAAGAAGCTGATAACTGGTGATGAGAAGTGAATCACGTACGACAAGAACGTGTGAAAAAGTTCGTGGTCAAAGGCCGGTCAGGCTTCACAGACTGTGGTGAAACCCGGGTTAACTCGCAACAAGGTGATGCTGTGTGTGTGGTGGGATTAAAATTTTAACAAAAAAAAATCCAACATCAAAAAAAACTATTCCAAAACAAAGCACTTAAAAGTAAAGAAATAATTGCGTATTGTTCTAAAACTTATACGATAATATAATGTAGGTACAATTATTGTTATTGTTGGAGTCGGTGTCAGCCAATGTACGTTTGTAACTACCTAGTTACATACATACGTAAACGTGATATGTAAGAAAAAGGTATATTGCTAGGTATATTGTAGTGTTTCTTTGGCTGACACCGACTCCAACAATAACAATAATTGTACCTTCATTATATTATCGTATAAGTTTTAGAACAATACGCAATTATTTCTTTACTTTTAAGTGCTTTGTTTTGGAATAGCTTTTTTTGAAGTCGGTTTTTTTTTAGTAAAATTTTTGTTTATTTCTTGATTTTCAGTGAATAGTTCTTATTTATTTTATACATCGAAAAAGTATTCGTCCAATTGCTCCTAAGAATTGAAGAGTTCCGTTACTTCGTCATGGATCCCATAATCAGAACCTAACACTCATCAAACTACCCTTGAAGTATATCCTTTCCAATAAAAAAAGAAGCATCGAAATCGGTTGGCGTGATAATGAGTTATTCGTCCATTTGTCGCGCATATGGTTTATCTAGATTTAAGACTTATATGGATTTCCCATGGATGCCACTGTCAGAACTGGACCAAATTAAAATAGGACCACACGGGCAGCATCAGCTTTCAAATAAAAAAAGAATTATCAAAATCGGTTGGCGTATTAAATATTGAGTTACCCATCCATTTGTTGCGCATTTTGTCTATCTAGATTTAAGACTTATATGGATTTCCCATGGATGCCACTGTCAGAACTGGACCAAATTAAAATGGGACCACACGGGCACCATCAGCTTTCAAATAACTAAAGAATTATCAAAATCGGTTGGCGTAATATTAAGTTATTCGTCCATTTGTCGTCCATTTGTCGCGCATTTTGTCTATCTAGATTTAAGACTTATATGGATTTCCCATGGATGCCACTGTCAGAACTGGACCAAATTAAAATGGGACCACACGGGCACCATCAGCTTTCAAATAAATAAAGAATTATCAAAATCGGTTGGCGTAATACTGGGTTATTCGTCCATTTGTCGCGCATTTTGTCTATCTAGATTTAAGACTTATATGGATTTCCCATGGATGCCACTGTCATAACTAGACCAAATTAAAATAGGACCATTCGGAAAGCACCAGCTTTCAAATAAAAAAAGAATGATCAGAATCGGTTCACCCAGTCGAAAGTTATGAGGTAACAAACATAAAAAAACATACAGTCAAATTGAGAACCTCCTCCTTTTTTTAAAGTCGGTTGAAAAGGGCATTATTCATTATGAGCTGTTACCACCAGGCAGGAATGGTCCTGAATCGATGGCGATTCTGAACTCTACTGCGAACAACTGATGAGATTAAAGCAAGAAGTTGAGAGAAAGCGGCTGGAATTAATCAACAGAAAGGGTGTGGTTTTTCATCATGATAACCTCTAGACCTCACACATCTTAAGCCACACAGCAAAAATAAAGAGAGTTTGGCTGGGAGGTCTTAATGCAACCGCCATATAGTACCTTGTACCTTCAGATTTCCACCTGTTCCGGTCTCTTCAGAATTATTTAGGCAGTGCAGGTGAACATCACGAGAGGACTGCCAAAACCACTTGTCGCGGTATTTCGATCTGTCGCAAATCACCTCTAAATGAAATTTTATGATAAAAGAGGTCATTTGCGACAGATGCATTAACTGACCACCAATTTCTACCACTCACCCCTGCCGAGACACTTTAAGTGAAGGCAGTGTTCTTTGAAATAATGATACCTAGTTCTGTTGCTAAAAGAAACAGATGATAGTTATTTTAATCCATTCATTTTCTTTATTTGGATGTTTATAGATTATTTTAATTCCAAGTTTCAAATATTCCCGATTTCCCGCTCTATGTTCGCGCCAACTGCCAGTCTGGCGAAGCTCAAGAGGAAAAGAAAAATGTATGAAACACATGGAATTTTTTATGGTGGCATAACCCGTTTAAGTTAGGTAGCTAGGTACCAAACCTGATGATTGCGTAGACGTTGCGGACTCTCTTCTTTAGCGTTCTTTATATACGTCACCCCCCTAGCATGTCTTGCAATTTGACAATTTGTTTTTTCCCGTTTCCGTAATCTGTAGGTTTGTCATTATCGCCATGTGATAAAATTGTTTCTGTAAAACTTGTTATGTTTTAGTGTTTAAAAGCTAGAAAAACTAACAAATTCAGTGATTTATTTGCCAAGCATTTTGTGTTTAATCAAGATTCCAATAATAACGTGCGAAATATGTGGTTTTAAAACGAGAGTGTAGCAAATAAAAAACGAACATTTATGGCACAATTCCCGCTGGATGAAGATCGGTTAGTACTTATTATAAATTGTATTTGTTTTAAGGTCCTTATTGGGATTTTAGTGCAGATTTTCGTATGGAAAATTCATAACCGTTTTACGTGTGCACAAATAGTGTAGTGCCATTTTCTATCGATAGTCGTCTGTTTTTTATTTCACATTTCAGTCTTTCATGTCATGCTATTACAAAGAGTAAATTTTATCAGCTTTTACAGCCCTCCATCCCTCCGCGGATCTTAATTCTCAAAATATATTTTTTTCTTTATTGTTCATTCACTTTCCAGTTAAAAGTAAAAGTTACTGGCAAAGAAGATTTGATTTTAAAAAGAAAAAACTCAACTACGGAGATATGCTATCCCATGTATTGAAATTACTGCCAAGCCATTAAGTGGTGAAGTTTTGAGTGAATTCCCACTCCATATAGCCAAAAAAGCTGTAAAAGATAAGCCTTCAGCACCTCAATGCTCAAATGTTTCGTTGTTCCGTTAACTTTTTCTTCTTTATTCATCTGTTTTTCACTACATAAACAAATTCAAAACTAAGAAAAAAATATTAATCATACATTTTACACTTTACAGAGTTGTCTACAATTATTTGCGAAGAGTCCATTTGCTAAGTATTAATTTGGTAAATGAAATTTTCTGAAAAATTGTTTGAGAGAAGCGATGATTTGGTCATTTTTTTGGATGAAACGAAGGTAACCCATATTAAGTTTATTATGGGCCCGATTTATAAAGGGTTGAGTGATTGTATAGCTACATGCTATGTCAAGTGAGCCTATTTTGTCTTACGTCCTTTGTCAATAAATAAAAGTTAAAATTAAGGCCTTTTATTTTGAATTTAACCCCTTAATCCTAATTAAAATAGGTAGGATCCCACAGGTATCTTCGATCTCATTTTATCGATACCACCAATACACAGACTCTTTGGTTAGAACAACCCTATTATGTTGGTTATGATGTTGGCAATATAACTTGTCATAGTTTTTGTAAGGTTGAACTGAGCAGTCCATGTGTTTCATACATATTGCTTTTTTTTTTCTTGGTATGGGAGTACCGTCTCTTATGACGCTAGTTATTATATCCTCTTTACCAACTGCCAGGCAGCGACAGCAGCGAGCGACACAGCCAAGGACACAGCACCATGCACAGCACTACAGTTGTTTTTTTAATCATTAAATATACGCTATGGCGCAATGGCCATCAGTCTTGCGTCTTGTTGCGAATAGTTAATTTACTTTAAAATAAGTTGAGTAAGTAATTAGATAAGTTTCGTAATGACAATACAAACAAAAACTTTAGAGAAAATAATTCAAGAAAACCATATTGTTTTTTAGTTTTTTAAGGGTGATAACACCAGTAAAGGTTTGTTTTTGAATCGCCATTATTTGCTTTGTGATTCGTCGTTCATGTAGATGTCACAAGAAAGTTCTAACGTCCAATCACGAGCATTTAATTTGTAAGAAATTTGAATGTGAGAACAAAGTTAAATTTTTCTGCGAAACAAGCGCGGATTTTAAGATATTTTTCAATGAAATTTTAAATTTTAAATGTGTACTAGAAGTAATCGTTTGATTTTTAATTTATTTAAAATATTTAATTCAAGAACAACGGTAAATACAATTAAATATGAATGCTCCACGTGTTAAAAGCGTACTAGTTGACGAGCAGAGCAGGCGGCAGTGGCGGGACATTCCGCTAGCGCAGCCCTGACGGACGTCGTCCCAGTTGCACCTTCGGATCGAACGATTGCGTAGTAGCGCGCTGGGCCGTAGCCTCCGAGCCCTGGTTTTTGCTGCCATAGATTTGTAAATTTGAATTTGGAATTCGAAGAATCCTGTCAACCAGCAGTTTCTTGTCAACGAATTGGATTCTGATGTATCCGGAGTTGAATGTGATTTCCTAACAAAATGGAAGATTCCTACATCATTGCTAATTTCCACACGCTCTGTCGACTATGCCTTAGCAAAAGCACGTTTGCAGTTTCATTGTTCGGGGCTGCTCCTGATGATGAGGCGAATATTTCGCTAACCTCCAAAATCGCGGAATGTTTTGAACTGCAGGTTGGTGTCTCCTGTTTTTACGTAATACTTTGATAATTCTTGAGAACTTTTATACAAAGATCCTCTCTTGTTCACAGATGGATCCCAATGATGGATTACCTGGTAGAATATGCTATAAATGCCTGTTCAAACTTGATAAATGTTGCAAGTTCAAATTACAATGTATTCAAAACGAGACCAGATTAAGACAAATTACAATTAAAACCAATGAACTGGACAATTCCAACTCTTCTGAAATGAGTAGCTACAACTACACTAATTCTCAGGACTATCAGAAACCAAAAAATGAGGATTACATTGTAGAAGACAGTGTTGTAATGGTGGTTGATCCAAGCCTGGACTGTGATTCTTCTGAGGAGTCAGAAACCACAGAGCCAGTAGAAAATGAAGTAGCCGAAAGAGACAATACTCCAGAAGGAGAACCAATATCTGAATCTTTCTTCAAGAATGTGTCTATGTGTCAGTACTGTGATCAGGCCTTTGTTTCAGAAGAGAAATGTAAAGAACATGAACTAGGCTACCATGACCCTAACTTGCCATATAAATGTGTGGAATGTAGTTTGGTGTTTGCTGAACGAAGTCAGTATATTCAGCACACCAAATATGTACATGGTAATGACAAACCATATCACTGTCCAGAATGTGACAAGTGTTTTGGTAGGCGCTCTGATCTACGTAAACATTCAATTGTCCACACCGGAATAAGGCCTTATCAGTGTCAATATTGTTTCAAAAGCTTCTCACGCAATACTAATCTGAGTAAACATCTAAGAATTCATGCCGGTCATAAGCCACATGTCTGTCCTTTGTGTCCCAGGAGTTTCGTCGCTAAAGGTGATCTACAACGGCATGTACTAGTCCACTCCGGTATGAAGCCCTATGCTTGCCGAAAATGCCCCTTAACTTTTGGTCGAAGGGATAAACTACTGAAGCATGAAGAACGACATGGACCTATTAGTCCAAGGGACACAAATGAATATGAAAATGATGAAACGCATGACATGGTTGTAAATGTTAATCCTTTTAGCAATCTTATGACTTCACCTACAAATCCTGAAGCTGCAAATGCAGGTTTTGATTTGCCTAGAGTCCCTGATCACATTTCAGGAGAAAGTAGTTTCAATCAAGCAAAGAATCCATCCACTTCTGGTAAACAATTACAGAGCTCTCCCCAAAAATCAAAAGCATTAGCTAATAGAAATAGGCCTAAAAATATCAAATGTCATCAATGTCCAAAGAGATTTTCTTCATTGGATGCATATAAAACCCATGTATCAATTGCTCATATTGGTTCAAGAGTATTTCAGTGTAAGATATGTTTCAAGAAATTCGCCCGAAAGAGAGAGCTAGACCGTCATGCTGCATTGCACACTGGCATGAAACCATTTTCATGCAGTCAGTGTAATAAGAAATTCACTAGAAAGGACAAATTAGATAAACATGAACAAACTCATGAATGCCTGGTTGTGAATATGCCTTGCATAGAATGTGGTGCCACATTTGAAAAAAAAGCAGATTTAGTGGCTCACATAAAATCTCACTTTACAGATAACTTTGATGATAAGAGTTCTGAGACTGAAATTAAAAAAGATGATGAACCTGGTTTCCAATTAGATGATAATTTCTATGATTTAGGTACCTGAAATTTAGCAAATGGCATTTACCAAATGTCTTAAATCTGCACTATTTTTCTGTCTGTTTCACTTTTGTACTTAAGTATATCATATTTGCAATTTATAAACCATTTAAATAATAAGGCTGCTACAAATAATGAAATATTTTTTACAGTTTTTATTAATACAATGTCTTTTTAATATTAAAAAACAGAATTTAGGACTGAGTTTTAAGGCCTTTGTGTTAAGTGATTGTACATTAAATAATAATAAACAATATGTAATTGTAATACTTAATAAACACCTATTTAATATTAACGGTGTAGTAATTGATGTGATGAGTAGGTAGTTAATTGAAATAGGAATTATTGTATAGGCTTGAATATGCCTGCCCACCTATGTAATTCTGATTGTCCAAAGGTTAGTAAATAGATGTTAATAATTATGAATTCTTTAAAAGATGTTGAATGAATTCTTTAGAAGATATAATATGTTTGTTTTAAATTTAAATCATAAGAGTTGCAGTATAATATATACTTGCTTAAAAATTACAAATATAGGTAAAATTAAATTGTTAATCAAGACTTCATGTAAATAAAATTCAATTAGACACAAAATGATCCTTTTTTTATAAAATATAGTGTAAAATATTAGATCTAAATCATTGAATATTGTCGAATCTAGGCACAAAATCCGTTTACTTAATTTTGTTAAAAAATAATGTTTTTTATTGTTGGGTATGGCCACTGTATGCCGAGTACAACTTCTTGATCAAAGTTCTTTATTAAAACTTTAAAAGTAAGCATCATTATGTTTCTTTTCTCCCTGGATCCCCTAACCTCGTTTCTCTATACTACTTAAGTTAGAGACCCCAAATAGTTTATAGCCCTGTCAGACGAGGGATTATCCGCGGCGTACTTTTTTCTCCGTCAAAATAGATCCCTTCGGCAGAAACTGCGCCAGATTTATTTATTTATTTATTCATTTGCTAATATGTAGGTACATTCACATTAAAGATGGTCATTACAATTATCAGTACAGTACATAACCCCGTAAGGGCATTACAAATATAGTACCTACACCTAATATTTTATTGATTCCAATTACATTTGATGTTAGTATAATAAAATTATTAATTACCTATCTTTATAATACATTATGAATTATACATTAATAGCGTTAGTACATTTACAAACAAAGTCAGATAGCGAGACTTAAAGCTTCTTGTCGTCTCTGAACTCATTCAATGAATATTAACATTTGTTTTGCAGCAATGTCTTAAGTCTAATCCTAAATCTTTTTGCGCTGGGTTCACTTTTCATGTCATCCGGAATTTTATTAAATATATTGATAGCTCTAGCTAATGAGGTCCGTTTTTAAACATTTCTAATTTGGGATTAGGTAGTTCCAATTTGTTTTTACGTCGGGGATTACTGCAGTACCTACTTAAAAAGGCATTGATTTTTAAGAACAAAAACACATATTTCTAATATATAAAGCGAGTACAGGGTCAGAATGTTTAACTTTATAAAGTGTGTCCTGCAGCTTTCTCTGTAGCGGATGTTAGCCAATACGCGCACGCATTTTTTCTGCATGATGAAACTATCACTCGCATCAGTAAGTAGAGTGTCCCCACATTATTAATCCGTAGCCGAGCCAGGCATGCGCGTACGCGTAATATGCGGATAATGCGGTTTTTAGATCAGTGTTACGCTTAAGCACTGATAGGGCGTAGATGAATTTAGATAGCTTGGTTTTAAGGGTATCTTTAAGCTGTTTCCACGTGAGGTGACAATCTAAAGTTAAACCCAGCAGAGGAGACGCCGTTGTCTCCTTTATGTGAAGTTTCTTTGCGATCACACTGGTGTCAAGAGATTTTTTTTGGGAAGGCCTAAATTGGATTAACCGAGTCTTTTTTACATTGACTGTTAGGTTGTGTTGCTCAAGCCACTGTTCAGTTTTTTTGTATGTATCTTCTATTTGGTTGCGATTTATTGTGTTTGGGTACTCGAATAACAATGACAAGTCGTCAGCAAAAAGCACGCATGATGTGTCAGTTACTTGTGGGATTTCATTTATGTAGGCTATGAAAAGAACGCAGCCCAACACGCTGCCCTGAGGTATAGAACAAGATTCTGGCGTGCCGCGGGTTATAACCGCAGTATCGCGCGAGTTTTTTTATGCATAAATGCACTCTAAGGACGTCATTCATGATGGATCTAGACGTAGATAGATTTGAGCTACAGAAACACATGCTCAAGCTACAGTTACACGTGCTACAAACGAGCACGCTCATATACTGACACACTTGCTTTTTATTAGCATGCTTTTTAAAGCCTGCTACTAAATGACCGTGCTCAAAGCAAAGGATTGAACACACATGCTTTTTAAGCACGGGTTCGATTCGAAATAGTGTTGTTGCGATAGCGATAGTTTCGATAGTGATAGTTGACCTTGAAAATTAGTCGTGCTATCGATAGTCCTATCGACCCGTGATGATACTATCGATAATGAGAATAAAGCGATGCTATTGACCTTTTTCGATACTATCGATAGAATCGCGGCATTAAAGTCAATGCTATCGATACTATTTATAACTATCGACACCTATCGATACAATAGATAGTTTTTCTTTAGTAACTATCGAGGTATTTTCGATTTTATCGACTGGAAATAAAACGAAACCTTGTATGAGCTTGCAATATTAGCGTAAAATGTTCGACTTTCGATAGTATCGATACAATCGACATGCATCCTACCGATAGTTCTGATATTATCGAATTTATAGCATATAGCCTAAATTAAAAAGAAACATAGCCTATGTCACTACCTGGGGCCGTATTACCATTTCATATTGCCAGTCAAGTTGATTTCCTAAGCTGAGCGTAGCGAGCGATTTCTTACATTTTCAGCCAGTCAGCGGTTACCTGTCAATAAAAATGCATCCTCTAGGCACGAAATTGCTCGCTACCCATAATTTAGGAAATTTACTTGACCGGCTATAAGAGATTGTAATACGGCCCCTGATAGTATAGTTTTCTAATGGTGAGGGAATTTTTAAAATCGATCCAGTAGATTCGGAGCCCATTTCATACAAACAAACAAATCATTCCTCTTTATAATATATTATGTACAGATAAACCACAACCTTGCTATATAGTTAAACCGAGACTGACATCTCTATACCAGTTCTCAATGGATACTAGCCTAGTAGCATGCTCAATAAGCAAACCTGTTCTTGTGTGCTAAAAGCACGCCCCCTTCCACCCGCGCCGCAGGTAGCATGCTACCTGCGGCGCGGGTGGTTTATCTGTACATAATATATTATAAAGAGGAATGATTTGTTTGTTTGTATGAAATGGGCTCCGAATCTACTGGATCGATTTTAAAAATTCTTTCACCATTAGAAAGGTATACTTTCAGGGGCCGTATTACCATCTCTTATAGCCAGTCAAGTTAATTCTAAACTGAGGGTAGCGAGCAATTTCGTCAGTAAATATCTGGCCTAGGGAATACATTTTTATTGACAGGTAACCGCTGACTGGCTGAAAATGTAAGGAATCATTTAGGAAATAGCTCGCTACGCTCAGTTTAGGAAATTAATTTGACTGGCTATAATGTGCTGGTAATACGGCCTCAGGAAGTGACATCGGCTATGTTTATTTTCAATTTAGGCTATAAGCTATATATTCGATAGTGTCGAAACTATCGATAGGATGCGAGTCAATAGTATCGATTCTATCTATAGTTTTGCCTTATCGATAGTCGAACATTTTAGGAAAATATTGCAAGCTTAATAAAGGTTTCGTTTTATTTCCAGTCGATAGTATCGAAACTACCTCGATAGTTACTAAAGCAAAACTATCGATAGTATCGATTGGTGTCGATAGTCATAAATAGTATAGACTTTAATGGAGCGATACTATCGATAGTATCGCAAAAGGTGTATAGTATCGCTTAATTCTCACTATCGATACTATTGACAGTATCGTCACGGGTCGATAGTTTCGATAGGACTATCGATAGTATGACTGATTTTCAAAGTCAACTATCGCTATCGCAAAAACACTATTTTGAACCCGTGCTTAATAAGCATGTTTAAACAGTCCTTTGCTTTGAGCACGCTCATTTAGTAGCAGGCTTAAAAAAAGCATGCTAGTAAAAAGCAAGTGTGTCAGTAGATGAGCATGCTTATAAGCAAGCTACAAACGAGCATGTGTAACTGTAGCTTTATATTTGAAATCGAACAGCGTCCAGCAATATGGAATATGAAATGCCAAGATTACAGTATAGTGCAAAGAGTGAGGCAATGGGAAGAGGTATAAAATATCCACGTGGTGACTCAGATCTGCGCCGCCTTTCCGCGCGCGTTCTAAGTCGGTCTCTCGAGTTTTTTTTTTTTTTTTATTTCACCTGCAGGGTAGTGTACTTGCTGGATTGGGACTTGGACAAGGTAGGTATACATGGCCCACTAATGTTAATGCCTCCGTGTCATGGTACTTATTTAGCAGCATGTGCCCAAGAAAATTTGGAGGCTAGGGGCGATTTTGGTTTGAAGGGAGGCTTGACTCATCTCATCTGGGATATTAAATATTAGTTACTAGAAAAATAGGACATAAAGTTTAATTTTGAATTTGTCCTGGGCGTGGGTAGTGTGGGCTTGACTCCGGATCTGCTACTGGTCATTTGGCTCAGTAAATAAAAATTCTACTGATTTTATTAAGAAATATAATATGAATAGTTTTCTTAACAATTAACATTTTACCCAGCCAAAGGATTAGCATGAATAGTAACTGATGTTATCCTTGCTTCTGTAAGTGGTCTAAAAGTCTTTGGGTTCACAGGCATCTTTTCCAGATCATCTAGTGCTTCAAAGCCGTCTATAATCCTGAAATCAGATAATGAGTACAATCATTTACATATTGAAAATATTTGTACATAGGTTATTTATTTATAATAAACAATTGATTATTGAACATCCCAGGGAGTGGTAGACGTAGGTCTAGACATTATAGGTAGGTTTAATAAAATAAAAAAGGTGATTACAACTTATTTATGTAAGTTTAATAAGTTTATTGAGGCAGCTGTCCGTCAGCGGCTTCGCCCGCGTAGACTATATTTCCCGTCTAAATAAAGCCATAATTTAAAAGAAATATAGCCTATGACACTCCCTGATAATGTAGCTTTATTTTGGTGAAGGAATTTTTAAAATACGTCCAGTAGTTTCGGAGCTTATTTAATACAAACAAACAAATACTAAAATCTTTCTTTTTTATAATGTTAGTAAGTTTAGATAGTTTATTTCATCGTTTAAGAGAGCTAGGGCACAAAAAGAGGTAGGACACAGTGCATTTATTGAGCAGCCTGTCTATGTGCAAATAAAGTAAAGTAAAAAGTACTTCGTTATCATCAGTGATGGTTATCAGGAATAATACTTTATTGTCAGTGTAAGCTGTTTGCTGTAGGTGAATGCACTTTGGAGGTGAATTGTAGGATTTGTAGGTAAGTCTGTTAATATTTTTTAACTGTCGTAGACAGTGACATTTTTAGCATTACTAGCATACAAATTACTAAGACCACTGTAGGTACTACTGCGTAGAGAAAAATCCTAGCGGATAGCGCGGGTCAGTGACCCAGGCGCAGGCGCGTGCAACCACAGATTACAGAAGACGTGCCACCCTGTCCGGCCCGCCCGGCCCCGCGGCCCGCCCCGCGACCCGTCCCCGCCCCGCTACCGTTCGTGAAATAACTACATACTCGTTCTAGATTATTTTGAGAAAGAAATTAAAATAAAGAAGAATAACTGACGAAACATTCAGTAAAAATTCAAAAGTACTTGCAAATTATTATTTTAAATTCAATTCCAATTTTCAGTAACAGTACTTTAAAGATCTATAGAGCATTCCAATACTACAATTTGCTTGAAAAAGTTGAAATATAATCTTTATTCACTCACAATCTTGGGTTCAAATTCCAGGTTTAAAAATATTTTTATTTAGTTCCTAGTGATATGTGGCTGAAGGCAGTACGGGCGGCCTACATGAAATTGTGAACCGTGCGAGATTGTTGTTATAGGCAGTACGGGCCTACATGAAATTGTGAACCGTGCGTAATTGTGGTAAAAGGCAGTACGGGTCTACATGAAATTGTGAACGGTGCGTAATTGTGGTTACAGGCAGTACGGGCCTACATGAAAGTGTGAACCGTGCGTAATTGTGGTTAAAGGCAGTACGGGCCTACATGAAATTGTGAACCGTGCGAGATTGTTGTTACAGGCAGTACGGGCCTACATGAAATTCTAAACCGTGCGAGATTGTTGTTCCAGGCAGTACGGGCCTACATGAAATTGTGAACCGTGCGAGATTGTTGTTACAGGCAGTACGGGCCTACATAAAATTGTAAACCGTGCGAGATTGTTGTTACAGGCAGAACGGGCCTAAATGAAATTGTGAACCGTGCGTAATTGTGGTTACAGGCAGTACGGGCCTACATGGAATTGCGAACCGTGCGTAATTGTGGTTAAAGGCAGTACGGGCCTACATTAAATTGTAAACCGTGCGAGATTGTTGTTCCAGGCAGTACGGGCCTACATGAAATTGTAAACCGTGCGAGATTGTTGTTACAGGCAGTACGGGCCAACATGAAATTGTGAACCGTGCGTAATTGTGGTTCCAGACAGTACGGGCCTACATGAAATTGTGAACCGTGCGTAATTGTGATTAAAGGCAGTACGGGCCTACATGAAATTGTAAACCGTGCCAGATTGTTGTTCCAGGCAGTACGGGCCTACATGAAATTGTAAACCGTGCGAGATTGTTGTTACAGGCGGTACGGGCCTACATGAAATTGTGAGCCGTGCGAGGTCGTTGTTACAGGCAGGACGGGCCTACATGAAATTTTGAACCGTGCGTAATTGTGGTTGAAGGCAGTACGGTTTACATAAAATTTTGAACCGTATGAGATTGTTGCTACAGGCGGGCCTACATGGAATTGTGATTGTGATTATAGGCAGTACGAGCCTACAAATGATGAAGGCATTTATATGATTGATAGTGTGACTATGCTTGTTCTGAAGATTAATACTATTATGTGTAGTATGATTATATCTGTACTGATGCTGGTTTGAATTAAAGAAAAAATATGACAAGGAAGGGATGTAGTGTTTGTATGTGTATGACATCTGCTGTCATAAGACGTGACGTTGTCTCGGGCACACGGGTAGTGGGGTACACACTGACAGCTACGAGCTATGACCGACGTGTACCTGCATGCTGGTGTGATAACGAGCCAACGGGTATCTTTCACAACACACAAAGTAGGCACTACAGGTACTCCTGACCTGACCTTTTCTGAGCACGTCTTGGACGTCTATCTTTTTTTTTTACCTCTAACTAAATAGTATACTGTAATCGATAATAAAGCCTGGACCGAATCTCCCCGCCGCCGCGGGACTACAACAATACTCGTGGTCACGGTGTATTTTAAAATCCTTCAATAATTAAAAACTGTTTTTTTTTATTTGCTATTTTTAATGTAGCACTATTATGGAGCCAAAAAAAAAACTTGCAAAAGGCAAAAAGGTGCTCGCCAGGATCGAGCTCGCAATCTCCAGGTAGTATTTCCCGCTTCGAAAGAAAGGTCAGTTGTTAGAGACTGACGAAATAGGATACCGCCCTGTCTATTCCTAGTTCACGTAGATAGTAAGTGTGACTGATTATTACTATTGTTACAAATAGACGGTAGTCTATTGTATTAGTACCGTTCAGTCACAAAACTGGATTCGTACGCAATGTTTTCGTGATTTTAGCACTTTGGTGCATGAAAACATTGCGTACACAACTACACACACTAGACAAGATGTAAAAACCATACTGTTGGATCTTCCGTCCACCGCGCCAGCAACCATAACCTTCGCGACCGGCGGTGGAAGCTCAACCTGCCTTTGTCCGTTCGGCTGCCTACACAATGACCTGTGAAGGCCTTTTAAAAAAAAACTTTACAAAAATTTAGCCACGACAAACAAAAAGAAATTTGACATCGGCGTTCCATTCCACATTACTTATGTGTGGACCTGTGCAACATGGGGACTTAACTCCAATATCAACGCGGTTCACCATCACCTCAAAGCCGACAATGCTTTTTCTGACGGAGACACAGATATCTTGCCCGGCCGATACATCATACTTACATTACCCTGGGTACAAGCTTGAGCATAATTTTATGCTTCACGCCGGGGTATGCATGTTCGTCCGGGAGGACATTTGTTGTTGCCGTCTTTCGGGTCTAGAAGACAGGTACCTGTCAATTATGTGGCTGCGTATAGACTACGGTGGCCATACCCGTAACTATGCGTGCCACTACAGGTCTCATAGTGGTAATTTGGGCATAACACAACTTTTTTTAGCACCTTCAGGTGACGTCTGGCAAAGTCCCCCACGGCCGAGTTACAAATACAAAAATATATAGGTCTCATCCTTTTAAGTTTGGAAACCTGTATTAGGATGAGACCGCTCTTCTTAAAACAAATTAGCCATTACTATGACTTGTTTATTGTTACATGATTTTTAATTTTTATTAGTTGTATAAGTTTTTATTATTAGTTCTATAAGTTCTTATTGTAAGTTCTATGAGTTATATTTTTAGTTTAGTTAGTTTTATTATTAGTTCTATAACTTTTATTATGATCTAGTTCTATGAGTAATTAGTTAGTTATTAGTTATTATTTTTTTTATTCATAAAGTTTTATTTTATAAGTTGTTAAAAAATCAAAATATTTACCACACATATCCATTTAAAAACCCTAAATACTAAATAGATGATGTAAGTGTTACGTGACATGCCTAAACAAAGATTCGGCGCTGTCATAATCGAGCAGTTTAAGCCAGGAAGTAACTAGCTTTTTACACTCAAAGTAGTGCTTACTGTAAAATTTTAGTTGTCTATTGATTGTATTATATAAGTAGATAGATTGTGAGTTAAACTGAGTGCGAGCAATATAGTTTTTACACTTGGTTGAAAGACGACGGAATAGGGATTACGCTTAGATAAGATTTTAGGGTCCGGGAGTATGGTTTTATGTATTTTGAGGACACATTTTAAAATATATAGTTGCCTCACAGTTAACACATTGCAGTCAGTTACAGTTCAGAAGTTCCATATCTAATTTTTTTGAAGGTCATAACCTTGAGGAGTGAACGCTGTGCTCTCTCAATTTTAATCATTTTGGTTTTGTGAGTACCACCCCATACGGGTAAACAGTATATTAATATAGATTGTACCAAGGTTGTGTAAATGTAAGTAATTAATTGCTTGTCGGTTACGTCTTATGTATTTGAACAACCACAGTAACTTTCTAACGCGGAGTGTGCACATTTCGATTTGCTTTCGCCAGTTTAGTTGGTGATCAAGATATACACCCAAATACCTAGTATTAGTAACCTTTTCTAGTGTATGACAATTCATCATTTCAGCCGTACGACGCCCACTGCTGGGCATAGGCCTCCCCCAAGGATCTCCACAACGATCGGTCCTGCGCTGTCCGCATCCAGCGGCTTCCCGCGACCTTGACCAGATCGTCGGTCCACCTTGTAGAGGGCCTGCCCACGGAACGTCGTCCGGTACGCGGTCGCCATTCGAGAAGCTTTCCGCCCCAACGGCCATCGGTTCTCCGCGCTATGTGTCCCGCCCACTGCCACTTCAGCGATGCAATCCTTCGAGCGATGTCGGTTGTTTTTGTTCTCCTGCGGATCTCATCATTTCTGATTCGATCGAGCAGGGAAATACCAAGCATCGCTCTCTCCATTGCTCGCTGGGTGATCTTGAGCCTTCTTATGAGACCCATAGTAAGGGACCACGTGTATGACAATTATATTCAGGTATTGGGAAGGGGTTTTCACACGAATGGGCAGTTAGATTAGTGTTACTGTTGGGTTGCGAAGAATTTTGAATAGAGAATGTTATATAATTAGTCTTACTAGTATTTAAAGTTAAAAGATTGGCTTGTAGCCATTTAATGACAGTGTGGAGGCCTTTAGAGGCCATCTCATAAACCTCATCCCAGTGTTTCCCGTGGAATAGGAGTGCTGTATCATCAGCGTATGAAATGATTTTACCCTTGAGTAATTTCATTTCAGTAAGGTCATTGATATAAATTGAGAACAGGGTAGGTCTAAGGACGCTGCCCTGTGGAACGCCGTATTGTGTACAGAACTCTACAGAGCTGTAGGAGTGATTATCTAATTTAACTTGTTGAGTTCTCCTCGAAGATAGTCTGTTATAAGATCAAGAAATGGACCACGAATACCAATTCTGTCTAGTTTTTTGATAAGAATAGGGATAGAGACGGTGTCAAACGCCTTTTTTAAGTCCAGAAATATACACAGAGCCTTCTTTCTGTTATCAAGATGATGAACAATATCACTCATTATTGCTAGAATCGCGTCTTCAGTGCTCCTTTTTCCGCGGAAACCAAATTGGGCGTCCGACAAAATATTATATTTATTCAAAAAATTTAAAAGACGCTTATTAATAACTTTTTCGATTATTTTAGAAATTGTGGTAAGAACAGATATTGGTCTGTAGTTGTTAACATCATCTCTAGCCCCACTCTTATATATAGGATGAACAACTGCGCGTCTCAATGACTGTGGAAAAACACCATCAGATAAACAAAGTGAGCAAAGACGATTCAATTATTCCAATTGTATTGGGTCGATAACTTGGAAGAATCTCAAAGGTACTTTGACATTTATGCTTTTTAATGATCTCTGCAAGCTTACTGCCAACAGTTAGAAAATGTTCATTTATTAAGTTTGCTGAGTTCTTAGGTATATTAGCCAACTGCTTAAGGTCCTGATTATTGGATTTTTTATTTTTAAGGTTAGTAATATTCTTTATAGTATTCTAAAGTAGTTTGTTTTTATTATTTTTCGCTTTTAGAAGTAAATCTTGTTCATATTTCCGTTTAAGCTTCATTAATAAATTATTGCAAAAATTACGGTATCTTTTGTATACTATAGCAAGTGTTTCATTTTCTTTATTTTGTAGTGATGATGAATTGTTGATGGTTTCGATTAATTTTTCAGATAAAATGTTTGCGTCATTTATTTGTATTAGTTCGGCCAGATTGTTTTCGCGTAAAGTATTTACTGCTCCTTTGTAGTCAATGATTGTTTTCATAGTTTCTCTGTGAGTGACATTCTTACTAGAGTAAACATTGGTTAGGACCATGGATTGGTAAGTAATTGTGGTTTCTAGCACCGCAATTGAAGCGAAATACATATTAGGGTCAAGGTTAGCAAAAACGTGATCAATGCAGCTTTTTATTCTGGTATTTAGTCTATGTCCGGGCAGTAAACCGTATTGGGCCATCATTTCAAGGTATTTGTGACTACGTGTGTCTAAGTAGCCCTCTAACAGGTTAATGTTTATGTCACCGGTTATTACAACGTTCCTGTTTAAATTGCTTGCTTTGAGGTGTAGGTCTAGAGCATTTATAAAATTATCAGTGTTGTGATTAGATCGTGATCTATAAATGCACAAGATAATAAGATTTGTTAAACAGATTTCAAGACATGTATCATCATTGATAAAAATTTCTTTCACTTGTGTCCAACCACAGTTAGTGGTCCTGGGGGACTTCAATGCTCACCACACTGAGTGGTTAGGGTCTTCTTTGCCCACTGACTACGCTGGAAGGTCTGCGTACGAGTTTGCCTTGGCCTATGGTCTCTCGCACCTGGTACCTTCTCCTACGAGAGTACCGGACGTCGTCACCCATAGGGCAAACTTACTGGATCTCCTGCTGACTTCGCAACCGGATGGATATACCATCTCAGTGGATGCGCCTCTGGGCTCGTCTGACTACTGTGTCGTCCGGAGCCAAGTGCCTTGCGAATCGCCTGAAAAGCGTAAGCCCATTGGGCGCCGCCGCGTATGGCACTATAAGGCAGCGGATTGGGATGGGTTGCGTGAGTTCTACTCATCGTATCCCTAGAGGCAGCTCTGCTTTGCGTCTGACGATCCCGATATGCACAGGTATCGGGATCGTCAGACGCAAAGCAAAGCTGCGGTCACTGAGACGATCCTGGCTAGTATGTAATGCTATTTTCCTCATTCGCTAGTGGCTGTCGGAGGTAGGAGCGAGCCGTGATTTGACAGGCACTGCAGAGAGGCTTTGCGCCTCAAAAAATCTGCATTCAAGGCTTGGACCTCGGCCTGTGCTCAAAGGGAAATTATACATCTATACCAGATGCAAAGCGTAAGCTGAGTGCTGCCTCGAGATCCAGTAAAAAAGCCATCGCCTGGGCTAAATTCGACTTTGTCAGTCGCATTGGAGAGCGGCTCGTGGGCCACCCCTCAGGGAGTCGTTCCTTTTGGGCACTTGCCAAGGCTGCCGAAGGAAACTTTTGCCGCTCGTCCCTGCCACCACTGCAAAAACAAGATGGAAATCTGGCCACAGTTCTAAAGAGAAAGCCGACCTCTTGGGCAACCTCTTTGCCTCAAACTCGACTATGGACGCTGGGAGTGCCGTGCCACCTACCATCCCTTGGTGCGTTCACTTTATGCCGGAGATCCGCATAACCCAACCAAAAGTCCGACAAGAGTTGCAAACTCTGAACGTTCATAAGTCGAGTGGGCCAGATGACATCCCAGTAGTGGTGCTCAAAGTGTGTGCTCCCGAGTTGTGTCCGGTATTGACGCGCCTTTTCGTTCTTTCCTACGCAAGAAAAGGCAATGTCCGTCCTTGAGGAAGACAGTTCGGACGCGGCGAATTACAGGCCTATTGCTATTACCTCCCTTCTTTTAAAGGTACGGGAGCGTGTGTTGAATGCCAAGCTCCTGAGGTTTCTAGAAGATCACGGTTTGATAAGCGACTACCAATACGGCTTACGTAATAGTCGGTCGACTGGCGATCTTAGAAATAGAAATAGAAATAAATTTATTTTGACACTTAAAATATACACAGGTTACTAAGACAAAAAAACATTACAAAAAGTGTTAAATAGGCTACCACTCAGCATGTTCCGCAGTGAAATAGCACCACGACGCTGGTTTTCAGTGGTCTCCTAAGTGAAGAGGGAGAAACGGTACACAATTACAAGGGAGAAGCGGTTCAATTACAGAATTTAAAAAATATATATAATTTACGATAAAGGTTGTATAAATCAGAACAAATGGAGCTGTGACACTTGAAATACGGACATTATAGTTACACGACTAAATTCTTTGTTATATTACTGTTTTTGCAAATTCAATAAATGCTCTTTATATTTAATTTTGAAAGATTTAACGGTTCTGGTGTTGCTGGTTGTATCTCACACACCACTGGGCTCAGGCCATTGAAAGTCAAGGTGAGGCTCTGTTTGTTAGCCCAGATATAGCTAAGGCGTTTGACCGGGTGTGGCATCTAGGTCTTCTATCAAAGCTTCCATCTTACGGACTGCCCAAGGGTTTATGCGGATGCATTGCCTAGCAGCTTCTCTAGCAGACGCATTATAGCCGTTGTTGACGGTGTTTGCTCCGATAGCTTGGACATTAATTCTGGCGTCCCACAAGGCTCTGTGCTATCTCCAACGCTGTTCCTCTTGCATATCAATGATATGCTGTCCAATGATGGTATGCATTGCTATGCGGATGACAGCACTGGAGATGCCTATTACACAGGCCGAGCAAATATCCCTCGTACCACTGTGGAGGAAAGTCGAACCAAGCTTGTGTCTGAAATTGAGAATACCCTATCATGGGTCTCCAATTGCGGTCGGGACAATTTAGCCCAGTTCAAGCCTATTAAGACACAAGCTTATGCGTTTACCGCTAAGAAAACTCTATTTACTGTAGCTCCTTAGTTCCAGAACACTACCCTTACAATATCAAGCAGTATTAGGATCCTAGGTGTTGACATATCTAGTGACGTACTGTTTCGGAGTCATTTGGAACAAGAGGCGACGTTGGAATCCAAAAAGCTTCGTGTGCTAAACAGGGCGAAGCAGTACTTCACTTCGAGGCAAAGGCTCCTGCTGTATAAAGCGCAAGTTAGGCCACTCGTACTGTTGTCACCTTTGGGCAGGACCACCTGGATATCAACTCAGTCCTTTTGACTCGAACCAGAAGCGTGCGATCCAGATGGTCGACGATCCCAAACTGACAAGGGGTTTAGAACCGTTAAGTTTAAGGAGAGACTTCGCCTCCTTATGCGTGTTCTACCGCTTGTACAACGGGTTTTGTTCTGAAGAGCTGTTTGATATGATGCCCATGGCTACTTTTTACCATCGCACCGCTTGTCACCGACAGGGAGTTCATCCTCACACTTTGAATCCGCAATGGTCCCGTACGGTTCGGTTTCAGAGATGTTTCCTTCCACGGATGCTTTAATTGTGGAATGAGCTCCCTGCCGAGGTTTCCCAAATGAGTCATAGTATGGAGTTCTTCAAGAGGGGTTTGAAAAGGTATTTGCAGGGTCGACAAAGCGCCAGTGATGCCCCTGGTGTTGCACGCCTCCATAGGTAGCAGTAACCGCTCACCATGAGTTGATTATCATTGACGTAGTATAAAATAAAATATTACCTTCCGAACATAGTATATTTAAGATCCAAATGAGGTTGTTCTCCATATGAAAAGAAAAACTGACTTCCATTTGTGTTAGGTCCATTGTTGGCCATGCTGACAGTTCCTCTGTAGTTGTGCTATAAAAATCAAAACAGTCTTGTAAATGTTTATTCACATAATTTTCCTAAAGTTCCCGTTCAATTTTCATTTTATGTCTATTCTAACAAATAATACAATAATACAACAAATACCCACAACAGATATGGTTACAATATTGATTCACCTACTACTGAGCAAATTCTGTAACTTCATCTAAAGTTGAGCGACCCTTGTGTATTTACTTAGTTACCGGACAGCAATAGTTCAATGGGTGTTATACTTTTAATTACATTTTGAGCAGTTTACAATGAATGTACCTTTAACTCCTCCTTAAATTCATCTTCAAACTTTTTACCCCAAATGGAAGTACCACCTTTTCCAGTACCAGTGGGGTCACCTGTCTGCACTATGAAACCCTGAAAAAACATAACAATCATAATCACATATTGCTTTCAACAATATGATGAAAGAGGTTTCATTAACAAGTGGGAATGAAACTTGAATTAAAATATCCAGGCTGCTGAGTGCACTTTGGACCATTTTTACAAGGACCACCAGAGCCCAGGATAACTTGAAGAAATTTATCCAGCATGTTATCGTAAGTAATTCACCTTCCTTTTCAGCTGTGTTGTTAATCTTAATGTACTAGCTGTCTGTCAGCGGCTTCGCCCGCGTAGACTGTCTTTCCCTTCAAAATATAGCCTGAATTAAAAAGAAATAAAGCCTATGTCACTCCCGGTTAATATGTAGGTTTAGTTTTAAATTGATGAAAGAATTTTAAAATCGGCCCAGTAGTTCCGGAGCCTTTTCAATACGAACAAATCTTTCCTCTTTTTAATATTAGTAAAGATGTACTTAAATGAAACAATGCAACCAAAGCTATCTATTTAAAACTTGACCCAATACTATTCTAAAGTTTGGTTACTAGTAGAAAGACAGTTTTAGGGAAAGACTGGTGGCTAGCAGTACCAAATTGACTTTACCTTGATATTCCTGTGAAATAAACATCCATTGTAGTAATCACTAGCACAAAGAGCAAGAAAGTTTTCACATGCTTTTGGGCACTGCTCACAAAACAATTCAATTTTTATATCTCCTACGTCAGTGTGCAACGACACGGACATTGTTAATATTAGAGAATAAATTGATTGGTTAGTCAAAAATCAAGATATTTTTAGCACAGTTTTTAGGTTATGTTATTGTTTTGACTGCTGTTTTTTTCAGGCTGTGGTCCGATATATGCACAGGGAAAAGTAATTTTAGCCCGGTCCATTAAGTAGCTCGTTAACAATAGCTATGTTGGCTATATTTTAAAGTAAAAAAACTATCACTGATACACGAAACACAGACGGCCATGCCGGGACGTCAGAACTCTGGCCGCGACTTCGACAAGATATTGTTTGTTTTACGAGATTTACCCGTGTTTACTAATTATTGCATTCTCTTTGTTTTTTAAAGTTTAAAAAATGTCCTATGGTGCATTCTTCTTTTTTAATGTCAAATTATTATCCCCGGAAAAGATCTATGTAAAGCTTGTTGCAACCATACAGTTTATTCCTACCTAATATCGTACAAAACCATTTTTTTTTTTTGAAATAACGACTGTTTAACTGTTTTATTTCATTCCAGCTGGTGTAGACCTCATATTGAATGTAATGAATGATTGATGTTGTGCAATTTAGTTTGAATTCATAAACAACAGCAAGAAAAAACAGCACGGCAAAGTTAGATCAAACTACCTTACTTCGCCATCATTTTGAAAACTCAGATATCAAACGTACTCTGTAGTACCGATCCGTGGAATGTACACACACTTGGGAGGACTGAAGACGTAGGTTAGGTGAAAGTTCGTTCAAGCCCTACAGAATAGAATATTATTCAAACGAAAAACTCCATTGAAACAACAGTGCGTGCGCCCGAAAATATTGTCATAAAATGTGATACAGTGTTAAACAGCAACAACACATAGTTTTCGCTAGTGCCGAAGTGATAGAATCCCATTACAAATTGCAATAAAATCTAAAATAAGGTAATAAATATTATGTTTTGTTTTATTTAGTTGTTTCGGGAAATATGGCAATTTGCTCTACCAAACACGGCAGTTAAAAATTTGGCGATGGCAACACTGGTGCGGCCGCACGTCAATCGTCATTCTCACAGATTACAGAAAAAATATTATCCTGCATTTGCTGAGAGCAAAAAATGCCGAATTGCAGCGTGTTTTCTTGCAAAAAGAGATCAGAAACATCCAGTGTAAGTTAAGTGTAAATCAATAAGTGTTGCCACTTTAGTGACGATTAATCGTACATGATTCATTTAGAAGAACTTTTAAAGTGGAATAAACTAACATAACTTGAACCTGTTTTTCA
This sequence comes from Udea olivalis, assembly GCA_947369235.1. NCBI lineage: Eukaryota > Metazoa > Arthropoda > Insecta > Lepidoptera > Crambidae > Udea > Udea olivalis. The sequence goes on from OX376342.1 coordinate 8,598,346, forward strand.
CATTAACTATTATTATTAGTGCATTTATAGATACACAATGAATAGCTATAAATGTTAAATAATAATAATTACTGTTTGCAAATTAGTAAATTTTATTTAGTTTATCAACATATTTTCAAACTAAATAAATACTCTAAAAAAATATGAAAACTAAAATTGTCCTTACTAAAAGTTACTGTTTTCGCATTATGCCATGTCATCACAGTCACTTTTAATTTTGAAACATGGCCACATCCATCAAAGTTAGTGCTGAGGGCAGAACTTAAATTAAACAAATTATCGATATCGGATTTATTGGTACCTACGTGTATTTATTATTCAGATTTCCAAAAGATGCGATAATTCGGGACGTCTGGATCCAAGCTTGTGCAAATCATGTATCGTGGACTCCTAAACGCACTAGCACCATTTGCTCACTGCATTTTGAAAGTTCAGTTTTTATCATGCAAGCTAAAAACAAGAAGAAATTAGAACACTGGGCTATACCAACTTTGAATTTATCAAAGGTGAGTTTTTTTAATATTAAGCAGTTGTAATGACAGTTGAAATTCACCCTTGCTTTTGTTTTTGCCAGAGATTGTCGACGTTATTCTGGCTTTCGAACTATACTTGTTGAGATGGAGCTTAATCAGAACCAGCTGAACCAGCCCAACTAAAATATAACGTATTCGTTCTTATGTAATAAAAACCTTTATTTACTAAAACTCTTTTGCATATTTATGTTTCTCTGTTTTTCTATTGCTTGGATAGAATAAAAGCAGAATAACGTCGAATGTGGAAGCGTGCAATAAAAAAGCGGAGAAGATTAACTGTGATTTTTGAAATATTTTAAATCTTTCTTCACGGTTTTTTAACATCTATAAATTATTCATAAATAAGGTGTTTCACAGATGTAAAGATGGGTTAATATTGAAATATTGTTTTAGGCTGAACCAGAAACGCCAGCACCCAAAAAAAGAAAAAATGAAACTTTTAAAGACATTCAACAACCCAATACTCAAGAATGTGAAACTACCAAAAATGATCTCCATACGTCGCAATCGTTGAATAATTTAAGTAACTTATCTGGACCAGTTATTAAATTAAAACCACAGTTAGAAGATTCCACACGAAATATAAAACTAAAACGAATTCTACAGATGAAAAATAAACAAATAAAAAGACTACAATCACAAAACAGATACTTTAAGCAGAAAGTTGCAGATCTGGAAGAAATGTTATATGACATACCACAAATCTTTAATTAATAGAGTGGTTCGTTTAAATGTAGACCGAATTGGTGTTAAGGAAAAAACGCTACTTAATCGACAGCTACTAAAAAGCAGAACAGGAAAAATCCCTACAACAAAATATTCTCCGGAACTTAGACATTTTGGTTGGACTCTACATTTTTACTTACCGAACGAAAGCTTAAAGATTTCTGCGAAAGACTTACGGATCGTGTTTGCCTGCACCAAAGACCGCAACTAAATGGTACAGTTCTATTGATGGCAAGCTAGGTTTTACAAAAGAAGAGTTAGTTGCTTTAATATTAAGAGTTGAAAGCAACCCAGAGAAGAAAATGTATTGTACTTTGGCAATGAATGAAATGAAAATAAAACAACCAACAAGCACAACTACATACTAACTAGCAAAAACTCAAAGACATTATGGTTAAGTGGACTATGTATTTGATTTTACGTGTGATAATTCTGAGTTGGCAACTGACGTTTTAGTATTTTTATGGGAATAAATACTATTTGAAATTACCTATTGCGTACTTTTAAGTAAAGCGCATAAATGCTGAAAAGAAGCACGACTTGTAACGCAAGCTTTTCACTTAGTACATGATACAGATGTAGAAATCAAAGCATTGACTTGTGACAGTTCTGACGATACTAAAGTGATTATGGCTATGGCTCTTCAGCCAACTCTTCAGTTGGGGTGTTGTTTGGATATGAAAAATTTAGAAACCACGATTCTGGACCCGCCAACCGGACAACACTGCTTTTTATAGACCCGTGGCATATTAAGCTATAACTAGTGCGTAATGAAGATGAAGGCTCAAGATCACCCAGCGAGCAATGGAGAGAGCGATGCTTGGTATTTCCCTGCTCGATCGAATCAGAAATGATGAGATCCGCAGGAGAACAAAAACAACCGACATCGCTCGAAGGATTGCATCGCTGAAGTGGCAGTGGGCGGGACACATAGCGCGGAGAACCGATGGCCGTTGGGGCGGAAAGGTTCTCGAATGGCGACCGCGTACCGGACGACGTTCCGTGGGCAGGCCCTCTACAAGGTGGACCGACGATCTGGTCAAGGTCGCGGGAAGCCGCTGGATGCGGACAGCGCAGGAACGATCGTTGTGGAGATCCTTGGGGGAGGCCTATGCCCAGCAGTGGGCGTCGTTCGGCTGAAATGATGATGATGATAGTGCGTAATGCATTCGAGCATTATAGCTTTTCTGCCCATCCTATCTCTGGAAACCAAATTCTGTGGTCACACGTCCAAAAATTGCATGAATTACAGAAACAGGAACTAGTTTATTTGGCGAATTAATTAAAGGCAAATCACATTTTTTTTAAACAACAATAATAAACGTTCACCTTGCAACTCAGCTTTTCAGTACAAGTGTAGCTGCTGCATTAGTATTTTGTAACAAGGCCATGTCATTGCTAATATTCGAGAAGGCTAGTGCAACTGCGGATTTTTTAAAATTAATGAATTACCTATTTGACATCCTTGATTCCGAAACTTGTAGTAACGGGTTTAAGCAAGCCCTGAATTTAAAAAAATAAGAAACAGCATTTTCAAAATTAGAATAAGCGAAAACAGTTCAGAGGCCGTATTATCATCTCCTGAAGCCAGTCAAGTTAATTTCCTAAACTGAGGGTAGCGTGCAATTTCATCTGTAAATATCTGGCCTAGAGGATGCATTATTGACAGGTAACAGCTGACTGGCTGAAAATGAGAGATCATATTAAGAAATCGCCCGCATAAGTTTAGAAAATTTACTTGACTGGCTATAGGAGATGGTAATCCGGCCCCTGTTCAAATTAGTAACGGATAACGATGTCAAAAGAGTTGATCTTCATAGTTTTCCCCAGTCTGGAAGTGTTTTAACCAGTAATAACATTACAAAAAAGCTAAAAAATAATAATAAATAAATGTTATTATAACTTATGTCAGATAATGTCCAAAAGCTGTTTATAAACGTTTTGTATTGCAAGATCATCATCCGTGCGGTCTATCCCGGTTGTGAACCCACATTGATGTGTGAGGTTCCAGGGTCCGCCTTTCTTAATTTCTTGGCCCACTTCGCGCGTCATTGTGCATCCTCAGTGGTGAGTTTGTGAGTTTGTTGGCACACATGTCACCCTTAACGACGTCGAGCCACCGCTTCTTGGGTCGACCTCTTCTACCGGTACCTGGTGGGGGCGCCATGGCCAGACATTTGTTGCCCACGTAGTTTGCCGATCTTCGTGAGACATGACCATACCAACGAAGGCGGGACTCTTGCAGCTTGTCTGCGATGTCACGAACACGAAGGCTGCCGCGGATGTGGGTGTTACGCAGTACTCTACTACTTACGGAGACTCCACACATCCACCGCAGCATCTTCATTTACGTGACGCGCAGCTCCTGCTTTGCCTAATGATGGTTTTACAGACCTGCCCCTTCAGCTTGATCGGCATTTTGGGGTCACAAATGACACCAGCCACCTAACGCCATTTGGATCCGTTCCCTGTCTGAGTCTGCTAGCGCAATATCATCAGTATACATGAGCAACCAGGTTGGTTGCTCGTGGTGGTCTCGGATGCTGTTTGACAGAACGTCTAACGCTTCGATAGGGACTCCATCAGGTCCGACAGTTTCCTGGTTCTTCATGCGGCGAAGGGCCGACTGGACTTCATTAGGCGTTACCGGGGGCACTAGTCCCTGATTTGGAGGGAGTTCAGGTAGCTGCACCTCTTTGTGTTGCTTGTTGAGCAGCTCGTGGAAATAAGAGCGCCATCTCTCCTTCACCGCGCGGTCCTCGCATAGCAGGTTACCGAGAGTGTCATTTACACAGCGGCTCATGAAAATATCCTGAGCCGCTTTGACTCTCGAACGTGCCAACTTGTAAACGAGCTTCTGTCCCTCAGATGACTCCAACTTATCGTACAAAGGACGTAAGTGGTCACGTCTGGCTCTGGCTAGTTCGTTTAGTGGCACGTTTGGCATCCCTGTACGCGGCGCGAGCTTCAGAAGATTTGGACGCTTGCCACGCTTTGATTGCAGTGTAAAAGCGCCTAAAGGGAATCCCAACAAAAACATAAATGTGAAATGAGAGCAAAGTTCAATATTAAATTATGATATATACCTTAGTTGTTGACTTGAACGACAAAAGAAGTGAGACCTAAATGGGTGCCAAGTTCAATGGTCAGTATATGAAGCCTAAGGTCTGGCTTGGCTAGTTCTCATATACGAATTATTACTAAGTACCTCCTGAAACAGTCATGAAAGAGCTCTATGTTCGATGGCTAGTTTCTAACAGCAAACCAAATTTTCGGAAGTGAAATAAGAACTTACAGCTTTCGAACTTGCGTAGGCTATAATAGGTATTTCGTAATTATCCTACTGACCATTGAACTTGGCACCCATTTAGATCTCACTTCTTTTGTCGTTAAAGTCAACAACTGAGGCATATAACATAATATTGAACTTGGCTCGCATTTCACATTTCACATTTAGTTTTGTTGAAATTTTATTACTTTTTGTACAGAATTTAGTACTACCTTGGTAATTATTCATGATAAATCAAATGAAGTAAGCAGCTTCCTTCGGCAGGCATTGGATTGGAATAATTCGGTGTAAGGTTTAAGAAAGGTATGTTAACCAATCGTAAGTAATTCTATTGGATGACTCATTGTACGAACTAAGTAGGAAAAGTTAACTAATTGAGACGATTACGTTACGTACGTAATATAAACTTTTCGAGTGCCCACTAGTGTTGTTGCGATAGTGATAGTGATAGTATAGTAATAGTATCGTGATACTATCATGACCTCGAAAATCAGTCTTATCATACAATTTCTGTTATATTCAAAATGGATCTTGGTTAATGATTTTAAAGTCTCTGCGCCATGCAAAAAATACTGTTATTAAAAAGTGTCGTTTTGTGGGGTGGAATGCGTAATTTGAAATTATGACTTTTGCTTTGGTGTTTTTGAAATTTATTCAGATTCTTTTGACAAATATTACGATTTCATAAATATATATATATACAGGGTAAGGTAAGCATTCTCCACTCTTTAAAATGAGATTTACAGCTAGTAGTTTGATGCAACCTAAATATAGATCGTAAGCATCTCTTCTGCCCCTCAAATACAGCTTCCATTTTAGTGGAATTGCCCCAAAATATAACCCCGTACTTTAAAATGGAAGCCACTTAGCAATGATGTGCTGTAATGACAACTCGGGTATCTACTGTTTTAGTCAACATGTATAGAGCATACGAGAATTAGTTCAATCGTGAACACAGACTCTCCACGTGGAATTTCCAGTTCAGATTATGGTCGATAGTCAATCTAAGAAATTTTGTTCAACATTTTCGATTTTTTGGCCTAGGTAACTTCAACGTCAATAATTTCATTAATTCGATTTCTAAATGTCGTAATTTTTTTTTGATAAGATTAATTTTTAAATTATTTGATGTCAGCCAACGTATCACAGCATGTAATGTTACATTTATTTCTCGCTCAATACTAATTTTGTCCTGGCCTGATATTATAGCAGTGCTGTCGTCAGCAAACAAAACTGTGTGATAATTAGTGACTTTGGGGAAATCATTCATGTAGATTATAAATAGTAAAGGAAGTAAGTTCCCTGTGGAACACCAAATAGAACACTTTTAAATTCAGAAACATAATTTTGTTCTGTTTTTAAAATAGGAAATCACCTTGTTATTTTAGTGCACTGGATACTGTTACTTAGGTAAGATTTTAAGAGGTCCTGTACATTGCCTCATAAACCATAGGCATGCAGTTTGAGTATGAGGATATCGTGGTCAACATAATTAAATGCCTTTGTAAAGTCCATATACAGAGCACAGGGTCAAAGTTCTGTTATCCATATTTTTCATTACTGTTTTCAGAAGGTTAAAAATTGCTAAGGTTATGGCTTTGTTCTTTCTAAATCCCATCTGTTCATCAAAAAATATCTTATTTGATTCAAAGTTGTTATTTAGACAACCATAGATAACTCTCTCGAATATCTTTGAAATAACTGGAATGAGTGCTATTGGCCTATAGCAATTCATGTCAAATTTATGTCCTTTTTTAAATAAAGGCATAATTATAGCACAAAATAGAGAGTTTACAGAAGGACCGCTCGCACCTTTTTCCAAAACATGCGTGAACCGCCTAGGGTTCCTGCTATAGTCGCTCTGAATTTTTAAAATGAAGTAAGTAAGTTACACCTACTTGACAGAACCGGCCAAAAACAAAATTCATCTTGTGAAAAATTGCACCAAGTACGACAAAAACAAAAACACTCGCGACAGTGCGACTTTCCGACTCACCGAAGCTCACTGACTTCGCTTGTAAACTCATGTCTCTGTGTGCGTGCGTCAAAAATGGCGTGTTGTTCTAAGCGGGCTATCTGTCAGAGCGCCGCGCATGTCTAATTTGTGATTATAGTCTGCTTAAGTTTTTTAGGAAATACGCCTTGGGAAATGCCAAGAAGGCTAGAGACTAAGGAGAGATAACTCCCGAAGTGGGGGTAAGCTTTCGAGGGCCGAAAGTCGTATACTCTGTGCCGGGCAAAACGCTGTATTGCGCATGTGCAGCGGCAGCTATTTGTCATTTCATGGTCACATGGTTTTGTTTTGAACGGTGTCACGTGCGACAGTTGTTGTTTTTCGAGGTTGTGTTGACCAATTTTGACACTTCGCGAGGATCATTTTGACACTTCGCGAGGATCGCGGCAAAGAAGCGTAATGCGCATGCGTCACTGTGGGATACGGATTTAGTCCAACCCTTTCCAGGGAGTTATCTCTCCTTAGTTTCTAGCCTTCTTGGGAAATGCAAAGATTTATGACATGACATAATATGTGTGACAGTTTTACTGAGACATGTTTCTAAGCATGTTTCATAATTTTTGCCGATATTTCATCACAGCCTGTGCTATTACTATTTTCAAGGTTTAATATAATTTTGTTTATGTCATAGGGTATAGTCGGTGGCCTGAAAATGGATTAAGATGTCTTATTTAAATGTAAATGTATTTACGGGTCATTGTTCGGGTCACATGGTACTTTTGAGATTTGGTCAATAAAATAATCACTAAAGGATTTGGCAATGTCAAGTGGTGAGGCTGTTAATATTAAATTGGCAAATTTTCTCTCTTGGTACATTATATTTATTAGTTTGTATGATATTCCTGGTGGCTTTTCATTTGTTAGCAGCAGAGTTTATATAGTCGATATTCTGAGATCTCTGAGTTGAACTAATTATTTTTTTGAGCCTGGACGACAGTCCCAAAAAACGTTTTTACTCAATTCGCTACTTTAAACGTTTCTTACGGTATTGCCATAGCAGTAGCCGTTGCGTTTACAGCTATGATACCTTTTGTGATCCACTTTGGGCGTTCGCCTCGAAGTTATTTTAATGCGAACAATAGGAAACCATAGATAGTAAGAGACAAAATAGTTCATAAAATTCAACGAAAGCTGTGTTAGTATTTTCACTCTCAAATACTCGTACATCATCAAAGCTTAGGGCATCGATGCACTGTTTAAATTTTTCGATATTATCAATGCTATAGTCGCGATTTTCAACAAACCATTACCTATAAGTACAATTATCTACTCTTTACCGGTCTCGACATTATTTGTGCTGTGTGATCTAAGAGCGCGAATTCGATAATTTCAGATTTGTATCCACGAATGCTTGTAGGAAAATTATCAATACATGTACCACTTTTTATTCGTGTAGGGTCCTTGATAGCAATTTTTGAATTATAAGTCAAGGCAATCTGCATAAATTCATTTGTAACTTTACATTTACTGAGTACGTTAACATCCACATTAGGACCAGCTGTCATCAATTTTTATTGTTGATTACAGGAACGTTAAGTAATAAAGTGTCCATAATAGAATCAATTAATTAAAAATGTATGATAAAATGATTAATTTACTTATTAATTTCTGATTTTTTCGTTTGTATATCCCCAATTACCTATCTGGGTTCCAAATTAAATGCATGAATTGCAGCCATGACTTGATTTCAATGATGGAGGCCTTTGCACAGCAGTGGGATAGTTTATTGGCTAATTACTTTACATACCCACTATAATAATATGTACAATAATTATTTTGTAAAATCACCTACGCTTACATGTAAACAATCTGCCTTACAAATGTACCTGTTACCAGGGGGGACCGTGCAACAGCGAAACACGTTTGAGCCGATGAATCGACAACCGTCTAGCCTAAGCTGAACCTTATTAAATATGGTTCATTCATCATATAAATCTGAGTTCAACTTACACTGGAAATATCAATATTTCGGAAACAATATTTTTTTAACTTAATTGATAAAAAATTACTATAGTTAGACCGCTTAATTGAGTCCTCCCCGTTCTCGTCCTACCCCCGCGCCCCTGTACCCCGCAGGCGAGGACTCAATTAAGCGGTCTAACTATAGTTTCCAATTTTTTCCTTTGTATTCACTCAACCACCTATCTGGATGCCAAATATGAACGTTCTTGGTCATCTGGAATTTTCAACCGACTTCAAAAAAAGGAGGAGGTTCTCAATTCGACTGTATGATTTTTTTTAATGTTTGTTACCTCATAACTTTCGACTGGGTGAACCGATTTTGATCATTTTTTTTTATTTGAAAGCTGGTGCTTCCCGAATGGTCCCATTTTAATTTGGTCTAGTTCTGACAGTGGCATCCATGAGAAAACCATATAAGTCTTAAATCTAGATAGACAAAATGCGCGACAAATGGACGACAAATGGACGAATAACTTAATATTACGCCAACCGATTCTTATAATTCTTTATTTATTTGAAAGCTGGTGGTGCCCGTAAGGTCCCATTTTAATTTGGTCCAGTTCTGACAGTGGCATCCATGGGAAATCCATATAAGTCTTAAATCTAGATAGACAAAATGCGCGACAAATGGACGGGTAACTCAATATTACGCCAACCGATTTTGATAATTCTTTTTTTATTTGAAAGCTGATGTTGCCCGTGAGGTCCCATTTTAATTTGGTCCAGTTCTGACAGTGGCATTCATGGGAAATTCATATAAGTCTTAAATCTAGATATACAAAATGCGCGACAAATGGACGGGTAACTCAATATTACGCCAACCGATTTTGATAATTCTTTTTTCATTTGAAAGCTGATGCTGCCCGTGTGGTCCTATTTTAATTTGGTCCAGTTTTGACAGTGGCATCCATTGGAAATCCATATAAGTCTTAAATGTAGATAAACCATATGCGCGACTAATGGACGAATAACTCATTATCACGCCAACCGATTTCGATCCTTTATTTTTTATTGGAAAGGATATACTTCAAGTGTAGTTTGATGAGTGTTAGGTTCTGATTAAGGGATCCATGACAAAGTAACGGAACTCTTCAATTCTTAGGAGCAATTGGACGATACTTTTTCTATGTATAAAATAAATAAGAACTATTCACTGAAAATCAAGAAATAAACAAAAATTTTAACAAAAAAAAAAACAACTTCAAAAAAACTATTCCAAAACAAAGCACTAAAAAGTAAAGAAATAATAAATAAAAAATAATCAGCCAAGGAAACACTACAATATACCTAGCAATATACCTATTTCTTACATATTATCACGTTTACGTATGTATGTAGCTAGTTACAAACCTACATTGGCTGACACCGACTCCAACAATAACAATAATTGTACCTACATTATATTATAGTATAAGTTTTAGAAGAATACGCAATTATTTCTTTACTTTTTAGTGCTTTGTTTTGGAATAGTTTTTTTTGAAGTTGGTTTTTTTTTTGTTTTTATTTTTGATTTATAGGTCAGTCAGTCATAAAAATGACGATTTTTAGACGTTAATATCTAAATAACCGTTTGATTTGTGTTTATGAAATTTGGAATACATATCTATCTAACTCGCGGGTCTCAATAGATAAGCCAAATTTGACATGTTTACGTGGAATAGTTTTGGAGTTATGAGGGGGTCAAAAATGGCTCCAAATGGTTCGTGTAATATTACACACGGTGCTGCTCGCCAGTTCTGTTAGCTTGAACTTGGCTTTGACACGCTACCGCGTGTCTAGATCCTTTTTTCATGAACCAAACAAATTGACTAAAGTATTATTTCATCGATGAGCAACTATCAATTTGTCCCATCTCTAAAACATTGGTAACTTAATTAACGTAACCACGGTAATAATAATAGGTTGGGGAAAAAGTTTCTTCGCGTTTTTTAAGACAATTCAAAACATTTTTAATTTAGGTTATTTACATTTAACTCAAGTATGTAGGTGCCTTTTTTTTCGATTACTTTTTGTTATTTTGTAGGTAGGGACATGATCCCTCCCATTGCTATAGGAATTTTGAGGCTGCTGATCAAAATACCGCGACAAGTGGTTTTGGCAGTCCTCTCGTTATGTTAACCTGACACTGCTTAAAGAATTGTCAGGACTATACGGCAGATGCATAAACACCTCCCACCCAAACTCTCTTAATTTTTTCCATGATGAAAAACCACACCCTTTCTGTTGATTAATTCCGGCCGCTTTCTCTCAACTTCTTGCTTTAATCTCATCAGTTGTTCGCAGTAGAGTTAAGAATTGATGGTCCTGCCTAGTGACAATGAATAATGCCCTTCCAATCCCACCACACACCCAGCATCACCTTGTTGCGAGTTAACCCAGGTTTCGCCAGTCTGTGAAGCCTGACTGGCCTTTGACTACGACCTTTTTCGCACGTTCTTGTCGTACGTGATCCACTTTTCATCACCACCAGTTATCTGCTTCTTCAAAAATGGTTAGGTTTCATTACGTCGTAATAAAGAATCACAAATGAGTACACGGTTCATTAGGTTTATTTCAGTTAGCTTTTTTGTGTGCCCAGTTTTTTTCAAATGCGCAAGTTTTTTGCGGTCAATTCCCAGTTCTTCAGCTATGTCGTAACTACTGTACCTACTATATGCCGATCTTGCTCCAATTTTTCAAAAATGGCATCCATTTTATCCGTTATAGGGCGACTAGAGCGACGTGACGCTTAAACCAAATTTGTGCTACTCTCACAGACACTGCACTAGGTCCATAAACATCGCAAATATTTTTTTGCGGCTTTGTAATGTTATGACGTACATTTATGTGACGAACATTTGTGTTTGTTGTGTCTAAGTGTTATACTCTTGCGGGACCGGTGTCTGCATATGCAGAAATCTCAAATTTGTACACCCCAAAAACCGGTGTCTGCATATGCAGACATGCCGGCCTCACGCTGTTTTAAGCCATCTGGCATTAAAAATAAATCTTATTTTAGTTTGAGGTATTGTTTATTCCATAGAGGAATAAATTCTGCGTGTCATTCTAATCATCAAAGTAGCAGTAATTTAACAAAACTCATGAGAAATGGTAGAAATAAATGCATAAAGGGTTTGCTTACTGTTTATTACTCATAAGTTCTCATGAACAACAAATAAATGTAAACTGGTACAAGTACAAAATACAGATAAGGTAAGACGATTAGCCATAGCTGGCACCTTCACAGTACTCACTCCGATGCATTTTTATTATAGTGTGTTAAATTTCCGCTTAAATTGAACAGCTTATTGTTCAATTTAAGCGGAACGAACAAATTCTTTATTGCACATCAAACAAAGTATTATCAAATAAGTTATTACTTATTTGATAATACTTTGTTTGATGTGCAATAAAGAATTTCTTCATCCTTATGATTAGTTTAATTTTTTATAGTTATTAAGATATTTTAAGGACGTCCCTTTTCTCTAAGCAGATTGGGTGAGTTACTTGAAACATAAAATAAAAAACTATATTTCTTCTTCGTTTTTAATGTGATGCCAGGTATTTTTATCAGAACACATTTTATTCTCGCAATGATGCGAGTCAATTAGATGACGACCGAGTTTGAACAAAACGTCATGCAAAATGTCGTTGAAGTAGTCAAAACGAATATTGAATATTGAAGATCTTTGTCACTCATATTTTACACAATATACATACTACACAAGAACAATATGTGGATGTGTTGTTAGTGTCAGCATTTGTTATTCGACCGATAACAAGGTCACTTAAAATATTGATGTATTTTAGTGACGCATCCGTGTAAAACATTGAGATCTGGGACGTTTTTTGATTTATTATTTATGACAAAATTCTTCTCTGAAATTTATTAGCGATTGCCGACCTTTTTCTGGGAATAACTAACGTTTCGACGGTTATCGTACACCATTTGTAATTCAATAAACGATCTCCTGTTCCTTAATCTATTCACTGCCTCCGGCCCTTTCGTTTTGTCCAGCATGCGGCTCGTGAGTATTTTCATCCATTCCTCTATCGCCATAGTTTCCTAAAAGTCTCTGGCCAGTGGGATCAAAAGGCGATTTTAAATGGAGATCCGCTTTGTATCTGTTTCCCATAACTTCAATTTCGTAGTTTCCATCAATCAAAAAGTTCTTCGTGACTTCCGAGCCTTTGTTGGTAATATAAGCAATGCCAATTGGTTTGTCGAGATAGTAACCGTAGTCGCCTCTTCTAAGGTAACCAACGGGTTCTCCATTTCTAAAGACTGCTTCTTGTCCAAATAAGGCTACCTGTAAGAACGAACAACGACTCCGTGATTTTATCTTTAATGTAAGCAATAATTTAATAGGTGCAAAAAAGAAATTTGACTTGGTCCTTCGAGCCGGATACTATTTTTATTTGTAGTGTTAGTAAATTCGTTGTTTCAAGCTATTCCAAAATCGATGACTTTTTTAAACGATACTGATTTTTTATATAGAAACAATAAGTGTAGATCTATTTCTCATGAAATCACACTACACTAAATTTTTAATGAGAAGTAAAACAAAAATGCTCACTTTATCATTCATTGTAAAGAAAGCATATCTCTTAGTGACGCCTTGCGTCCTCGCCTTAGTGACTTCTTTATTGCCTATGTAATCACCCTCTTTCCGGCAAGCGAATCCTAAGTGAGCTTCGATGGGATTGTCATCAGTCCTCAAGTCAGCATTCCATAAGTGGTACCCTGGAATAAATTAGAATTGTTAACAAAACCGATGGTGGTGAAAATGGACCTTTTATTGTGTTCTATTTATTAAGTCAACTACAATTACAAAACTTTGGAAACAGGCTCTTTTTATACTCAATACTCAATTCTTTATTGCATTTCACAGTGTAGTACAAGATCTTAAAATATATTTAAATAGTGCACCATGAACCCTGTCGGGCACAACAAAAATGAAGAGGAGGAAAACCATTGTTCATAGAAAATTAAATTATAATGCAACATAATAATATTAAATTATATCTAATTATTACTTAGAAACTCGTCTAAAGGTTATAATATTACCATGATGTGATTGTGGTAACAACATTTGCTAAGCCAAACCAGATAGATAGATAGATATACTTTATTGTACTAAAAACAATACCAGAAATGTTCAACAATTTAAACAATTTAGGCGGCCTTATCGCTAGAGAGCGATTTCTTCCAGGCAACCTTTAATAAAGTAAAAGCAGCTATAATAAAGTAAAGTGTGAGGCGCTTCGCACGAGGATGATGTGTGTGATGCAATGCATGTAGTGGGTAAATGCATTAACCAATACATTTTCATGCTACTTGTGGATTGTAGCCACCAAGCAGCGTCCGAGGCCTTCATTTAGCTGCAAAAATTGAAACTTACAAGGTTAAGGATATTTACCATTTTCAGCACTCAAGGAGGTCAACACCCCCCAGCCCGCGTTTTTTAGCCCTCGAGCTTGTCGCAAAGACTTGTAGACTTGTACAGCATGTGAGGACGAGGTCAACGCCCTCCAGCCCGCGTTCCTCAGCCCTTGAGCCTGTCTCAACGACTTGTAGACTTGTACCGCATGTGAGGACCGGACATGCAACTCCCAGCCATGTTCGCCCGACCAGCCAACTCTTAGAGAGTGGCAAGTGTAAGTCTCTTGGTCTGGTGTGTTGAGTCTTTTGGAAATCGGACGCTGCGAGTACGTAGTGGCTAAATACTATAGCACTTACCTTTTTACGCTACTTGTGGATTGTAGGCACCAAGCATGGTCAGAGGACTTCACATAGCTGCAAAAACTTACAAGGCTTAAGATATTCGGCTTTTTCAGTTCTCAAGGAGATCAACGCCCTCCAGCCCGCGTTCCTCAGCCCTTGAGCCTGTCTCAACGACTTGTAGACTTGTACCGCATGTGAGGACGGGACATGCAACTCCCAGCCTTGTGCGCCCGACCAGCCAACTCTCAAAGCACGGCAAGTACTCGTATAAGTCGCTTTGTCTTGTGTTAACTGCTTTTGGATATCAGATGCTGCGATGTGTGAAGTGGGAAAATACATTAAAAGATACCTTTTTATGCTATCTATGTGCTTTGTAGTCATCAAGCAGGGTCAGGGGCCTTAATGTAGCTGCAAAAATTGTCACCAAAACTTACAAGGGTAAGGATATTTACCTTTTTCAGCACTCAAGGAGGTCAATGCCCTCCAGCCCGCGTTCCTCAGCCCTTGAGCCTGTCTCAACGACTTGTAGACTTGTACCGCATGTGAGGACGGGACATGCAACTCCCAGCCTTGTTCGCCAGACCAGCCAACTCTGAGAGCGCGGCAAGTGTAGGTTTCTTTGTCTGGTGTGTTGGGAGCTTTAGACACGCGGATGCTGCGATGCGTGTAGAGGGGGAACGCGTCGTTGGAAAGTCCGGAGTTCGTGTAGCGTTGGAGGATGCGTTGGCTGGAATAATGTGAATGAATTACATATTTTCATTGTATTTTATTGATTTCGATCGTTTCACATTAGAGCCTATTATTTTCGAGTTAGGATGTTTATAATATATCGTTCTGATTTCATCACGCGCGCGACAATAGCCCTATTGCTTGTTACCTGCAAGTGTCTTTTCATACAAGTATTTATTATGATACGCTTCCCGCGCATAACGCGCATCTCTTGCGGGGGGGAGGGGCAATACTTTTCTTTCTTCTCCTTAGCACTTATTAAAATAATCGGACGATGTATTTTTCCGAAACCCTCATTAAAAACTTTGCTCAGAGCCCCGAAGTCAGATGGCAGAGAGTAATGATGTCTCAGAGATATTTATTTAATTAAGGTCTTAGTAAAAAAAGTTAGTTAACTCACCTGTCCGGTCCTTGAACGCTCAGGATACACAGCTGTTTTGTGACGTCAGTGATAGTGGCCCGCAACTTCCTCTTTTGGATAAGTTTTCGCATGTGTGCTAGTGTGTGCTCCGCGCTGAAACCACTTGTTACGACGTAGTAGCCACGCCCCTAGAACCGAACAAAAGTTGTTTTTCATTACCAAAAAATACATTTTTGCCACCATAAGTTTAAAACCATTTTACCTACTATTCGTAGGTCTCTACTGAAAATGATTTAAAAAAATATATAAAGTAGTTACTTCATCCACTAGCTTTCTTCTTAATTGAAAATTACTTATCAATATTTTTACCCACCTTGAATATCGGTTCATGAAGCTGGCCGCTGCCTTCATCTAGAATACTAACAGTGACATCGGCTTCCACACCACCCTTTTCATTCAGAAGAAGTGAGTATACGACTCTACAACGAAAGAAGGGGTTTTGAATAAACAAGTAAAATAGCAATTACATCATAAATATAATTGTAAAAAAGTAAGCTAGGTTCAAATTTAAATTTTCTAACACAAACTTAGTACTAATACTTAAAACAAAAAAAACATGGTGGAGGTACATCCAAAAAAAATTATTTTCCCAAATTAAAAAAAATATATATTTTGAATGATTCATACAAAATTACCTGATTTTGGAAATTTACCTATCATCGCCTTTCATCAAATCAGCAGTGAATGCCAATTCTGCTGTGCGTTTTGCGTCTGGACCAGTCAAGTAAAATTTTCCATAATAGGACATATTGAATAGGGCTGCTGCGTTCCTGCATGCTAAAGCTTCTTGGCCAATCTGAAAATAGACATCATCAGATTACTGCTTCTAAAAGGTACATTATCTATTGAATCCCAGCAATAGACTTCCATTTTTGGATCAGTTTTCGCATGTGCATGCACTTAGCATAGTTTAAAAATCGCGTTTGTTACTTACGAGATCATGGTGCTTCGAAAAGTCGAAAGTGTGATCTCCTTTGAGTATATCTTCATAGCGCTGGTCAAGATTTCTGCTGTAGTCGTGAGTGCCGCCCCAGTCATATTGCTGCACTCTTATCTGCAATCAACATAACCTTTTTGTAGTTGGTCACATCAAGCATTTGATGGCTACGTTTAATATTGTTTCAAGGTGACGTGAATATTTTAGTTACATAAGTTTTACGTAACATTAACGCGTTGTTAGTAACATCTTGTTACTTCTGTTAAGAAGTGCGCGTTAATGGCTAGAGACTCGCTGGGGCGACGTGGTGGATTACCACGTAAGGCTCCATGTCGCCCTATTCCAAAGCGGTAAGGGTATATTCGGGTGCGTTCTAGTGGGTATGCCGCGCTGTCTTCACCGGCGAAGAGTCCGACACTACTCCACTGCCTCCTCATGGACAGTGGGAACTGTCCCGCTGTCCGTAAGGTGGCAGGCAAAAAATGCGTTATCTACGCACTGGCGCACCCTTTTTTAACTTCTCATGCGCTAAAAGTACGCCAATATACGAACGAAGCGGGACTAAAGTGACCACTTTAGTCTCTAGGGAGTGAAAAGTAATTAGTTTTTTAATTTCCTTCATGTGACATAGACAAACTCAAACAGTCAGTAAATATACTATTATCTGTGGAGTGGGGACCATCTTCATTGCGAAAATGTTAAGAGTTTTAGTTCCATAGTTTGTCCGCAAAGAAGGATGCGCCATTTGTTTTTAACCTTTTGTTATTTTTATTTTACTAAGTAATATTTATTAAATGTTTTTGTACTAAATTGACTATTTTCCTCGTACTCAAAGTGAAAAGTACAGTTTGCGCCTCGAGACTAAACGCCAACTTAATATACCATCGGTTTCATTGACTCCCTCGCACGCTCGGGAGTCAAACCACCTCTAGTTTATTATAAGCCATAAGGCTTCGTTTAGTCCTTCGATATAAAATATACTATTACACCCGGAGAACAAAAAAGGGGCTCCTTACGTCAGAGCGTTCCATATTTGAATTGTCAGTTCCCCAGGGTTTAATACTAAGATCTCTTCTCTTTCTTAACCAAATAACAGGGTTTCCTATAAGTCGTTAGGACTTATGTTGTTACTTGGGATTAGATACTTTTACTCATGTTGTGTCCTGAGAATTTGTTTTTTCTTACCTTCTCTCCAGGCACTATGAAAGCCGGCCGCTCCCAGCCAGCACGCGCCTGCATGACCGCGCCATCTTCCACCAACTCCTGATGCAAGGCGTCATGACTCGCGTCGCGTCCAGCCAGCGACTCGTCGTGAGGAAACACTATGTTGTAGTTCCGCACGTAAGCTTCGTGGCTGCGTTCGCGCACCCAGTGGGCGCGGGACATTTGGGCTGGCGTAAAACGACGGATGTCGAATGTGAACATGTTGTAGTCTGGCCTGGGTAAGCAAATTGTCTATTGAATCCCTATGGCGAAAATTGTATGAGTATAAACTAGTTTCATTTTTCAGCAAGCAAAAAATATTCATCTTGAAAGAAATGTTTTCAATTTGCTGGCCCAACTTTGATTGGCAGCAAAATATTTTAAAAACCTGGGAGCTAAAAGATGCTTTTCACTTCTCATGCTCTAAAAGTACGCCAATATAGCCCTACGAAGCGTGACTAAAGTCACAACTTTAGTCCCTAGGGAGTAAAAAGTAATAAGTTTTTTTTTTAATTTCCTTCATGTGACAAAACAGCAAGTAAAAATATACTATTATCTGTGGAGTGTGGACCATTGTTATTGCGACCCCGCCTTCTGCCATCTATAATGCAAAACACAAACACATACAAATACATCTTTGAATATTTAGTGTCTACAGTAGAAGGAATATGAAAACAGAAGTACAGAAATTGAAGAAAAATAATATTAAAAATTGAAAAATCAAGAAAATAGGAAAATTACTAATACACTTTCCAACTAAGATGCGATTACCAATAAAGAATGGCTGAAATGGACACTGTCCGTAGCCGTAAAATGGAAATACAAAAAAAAAAAAATGTTATTGCGAAAATGTTGAGAGTTTTAGTTCCATAGTTTGTCCGCAAAGAAGGTGGTGCCATGTGTTTTAAATTGTTAATCTGTGGCTGGTTCAGTTCAGAAGAAAAACCTGACCGCGAAAATTTCAGAACTTTTATCGAGTGTAAATTTGTTCGGTTTCTAAACGTTTTTGTACTAAATTGACTATTTTTGTCGCACTCAAAGTGAAAAGTACAGTTTGCACCTCGAGACTAAACGCCAACTTAATATACTCTCGGTTTCATTGACTCCCGAGTTGGTATATTATGGCTTCGTTTAGTCCCTCGATATAAAATATAGGTACTATTTGAGATGTTATGACAGGAGGAAAATAAAACTTTTACCTACATAGTTACTATATCACTTACTGAGTATGCCATATCGTTCTTATAAGTCTTTTGATAATCACCCGGTATTTAAGATATTGATGAGAAAAATATCTCTCAAATTTTATTTCTTACTCTTAACCCTCTATTAATATATAATTTTGTACTAAATGTGATTTTTATTTGTTATTATTTTTCATTTTTATTTAATTTTTTGTATATGTAAAGTCGCCAGACATAGGTCAATAACTGTATTACTTATGTTACTTGTTTGCGCGGTGCTATATGCCCACTTTTTAAGGCATCCGCAGAAAACCAGCGTCGTGGTATCCTACCAGTGTCACGACAATATGCTGAGCGGAGACCTTTTTGGTACTCAAATCTAAAATTTACTGTCATGTAACGTATTAATTGTTATGTACCAAATAAACCATTTTTCTATTCTATTCCGCGAACTTTTTGACCTCCCCTCGTAGGTAAAGGTGTTATTTGCCCGCTCAAAATCAAGTTTTCTCTATCTTATCGTTTTAATCGCCGCCTAATTAGCCTCTTAATAAATAATGACAATGCAAAGTTTTCTGACTATACTCGTATTTACGTCATGGTTATAAAAACAATTTAGTAATTATACAAAAATAGTGATTATAATTGCTTCATAAGGACAGCCCTATCTGTCAACCAGTTCGAAAGATAACCTCCAAAGGTTAAACCAAACCAAGTTTTTTAAAATCTCACTGGCCAAGCTACGGCCAGTGAGATTTTAAAAATAAATTAGATTTGTTGTTTTAAAAGAGTGACAGTAGATGTTTACCTGCCAGAGATAATCCATTCAGCCATTTGTATGCCGCAGCCGGCAGAGAACATCATACCAGCTGAATTGTACCCGCAGTTGTGGTATAACCCTAAAACCAATACATTATTTACATAAGCGAAACGTTTAACACTAGGTGCCCATACGTATACTTACAGTATAATATGTTTACATTTGTGCGTTCATTTAAAAGGGGTCGATAACCCGAGGGCAAGGAATTTAAGTTTAAAGCAAATTAGTTTGGCGCTGAAATCCTTGGCGTCTTGGCGAAAGTAACTGGTGGGTAGGATATCGACATAGTACTTAATTGATTGAACATCACAACTGGTTTATTGTGGCCGTCATACAAGCGGGCATTACACTGTACAATCTCTCGCTATGTGTTGCGAATATTTACTTTTCAAAGTCCTTGTTAATGCTAAGGTTGCTACCCTACCCACCAAGTTACTTCAACAGACTTGGAAAAAGATTTGGTTGTTATAAGTAAAAAGGATATGAGCTAGCTCCTTTTATGGCGCGCTACCCAAAAATACGAAAATTGGTGCGCGTTGAGTCGGATAAAAAAGTCAGTAGATATCAGTAGACGTCAAAATATGCTACAAAAAGGTCAATGTATGTAGGCAGACGAGCTTGTTTCTCATTATATCTCAATTATTATATTAGTTTGTTTCTTGAGATTTATTTGGTGCAAAAGCTCATATACGCTTGATTTGTGTCACCATCATTCAAGGCATTTATAAGTGCCACATCGACCTAAACACAATGGGCTATCTAGGAACGTTTATCCCTATACTACTGCTTACCGAAGACGTTAGGATCCTCTCCCAGCAGTGGTTTGTGGTCAGGTGTGAAAGACTCAGGGCCGCAAACGGTGCTCTTGATGCCAACTGTGCCCAGTTTCGGACACAATGACGTCATACTTTGCATGTGGACGCCGAATACATCCCAATCTAGGTCGTAGAGATGGAACTCAAGATTATCTGGTACCTATTGACAGAATAAAAATAAATTGAATGTATGAAAAATTACTTGCCTAAGATTTTACTTTTCCGAGTTTTTAACTGGTTGAGAGCCACACCACGCAACAGTGCGTTTTAACAAATGATTTTCTACTGTCTTTTTTATTTGGCAGTAAATGGGTTGAGTGATTTCGTGTGTGAACGTGTTTAAGAAAAAGAAGAGAAGTTTGAAAAAATAGCTGTTAAGATTTACCTGGTCCAGCATGATAGGATTGCTCTCATACCCTCCTACGTTGCAAGTCTCGCCCTGGATCTTGATGTACAAGTCAACATCATGATCCCTTACGTTGGGACAGCCGCGGACGCTCTCGATTCCTTCACAAACTACGTATGCGTGCTTGAACGGGATAAGTGGCAGTGAAGGGATGCCAGCGAAACGAGCGACACGAGGACCCCATGCGCCTAAGAAATAATAACGTTGATGATTATTGATAATATTTAATACCCTAATTATGATGAACAACATAGTATCGGCATTTAAAAACAGTTCTCTGTGGCCACTCGTAAACCAGCAGAAACGTGGTGATTGACACGCTTCAGAATATATCTACTAATTCAAACTATGGCTGTTAATTACACCCAAGTAGGTGCACAAAATAGACCAAATTTAAGACAGCTTCGAGCATCTTTGGAAACAGATGATGCCAACAATTTACGTCATAAATCCACCTATGAATATGGAGAAAAAAAATGATTAGTAGCCAAAAAGTGATCTCACCTCCACAGTTAACCACACACTTTGTCTTTATGTATCCTTTATCAGTGTGTACGCCAGTCACTTCCTTGCTTCCAAGTTGATTGTGGGCGTAATGTATGTCTAGTACCGGACATTCTTCGTAAACCTGTAAAATTTAATTTTTAAAAATATGTTGCGAACACGAGGATATGCCTTGTGTTCATTTAAACAAATCAAGTCTCCAGTGATTTAAAACTCAAGCAAACCGGATAACGGCGCCGCGTAGCGGTAGCTATCTAGCTACAAAGTTAGGTTCAGTCAAATCCGCTCGGCGAAGTGTTGGCAACAGCCAGCTCGCCCCTAAGATAATCATGTGTTATTATGACTTGTGGCTTTTTTAACAAAAATATAAAGAAAGGGTAGCATTTTTGAAGAACCCTTTGTCTAGAAAGATCATACTCGTATGTATTTATAAAACATGCCTACGTACTTTGCCTCCATTCTTGGTAGCCACTTTGACAAGAGCATCACAGGCCATAGCCGGGTCAATGGTCCCATCTTCAGGTGAATACAGCGCCATTTTGAACACCGACGGATCCAGGAGTGGGAAGAGCTTCTGCGCCTCGTCAGGAGTCAGGACTTGACTTGGGATGCCCATTGCTTTTCCCAGTGTATGCAGTCGCATGTATTCCTGCGTCCGCACCTGATGTGTAAAATTATAAATAAAGGAAACATTCAGACGCGTCTTTTCATGGTCTACAGTAATAGGTAGCACGATGACAGGCTCGCAAGTCGTAGAAATTAGTCTTAGGTTCGCTCTCGTAAGTTTCTCAAAATTCCAAATTACATATGTAGACTATTTTGGATTAGACCGGTAGAACATTGATTTGTGAATTGTGAACCAGTAAAGTTTAGTAACTTATATGCCATGGTTTTAAAATACCTACATCACTACGCGAAATAAACATTCCTCCATTGTTGATCCACCCAGCATACCCTTCGCATTCGTTCTCCAAATTCTTGTAAACAGATCTCGAATCACGCAGCAATCTTACTTCCAGATCGCATGGCCTCAGAGACCATACCAAACCTACAACGGAAACAATAGATGAACGCTTTGCTATGTTTTATTTACATTGCATCGTAATTACTTTGGGAAACGATAAAATAGTATGGGTTTCAAAGCCATCATCAACATCAACAGGTAACATCCTTATGGCGCGAACTCACGCCATAATCATAAATTCCGTCGTGGTCAAAGGCCTACTACTCCTAAACCGAAGGGCAAAAAAATATATAATAAACTTAGACATATTTTCTTCAATTTGTACGTTTGAAATTATCGTAGTATAGACATTTCTATACCAAAAAAAATCTTGAAATTTTATTTTTAGTAAAACTTCAATTTGCTAAGGCTCCTAAACTATAAGTGTGATTGATTTGTATAGTTTTTACAGGAAAATATAGGCCATCAAGTCTTCTTTAATCTGTAAGTTGGGTTTTCAAAAATACCTCCTGTGCCCCAAGAAAATAACATTTTTAGTGTTTTGTTGCGAGCGTCCTCGCGCGCGGGTGTCTGCGGGGGCGACGGGCGGCAGTACCGCACCGGTCGGTGTGTGTATCAGAGGGAGACAGAAAAACGACGAATACAAGAGCAATATTACAATATTGATGAATTCATACTTTAATACATTTAATAACACACAGACCCAGAACTAGCACTAATGTTAGTCAGGTTAATGCTTGTCCCAAAGAGGGTTCGAACCCTTATGGGCTTTTGCTCTACGGGAAAGAAGCTCTACCTTTTGGACCAACGGCCCAGTCAATTTTATTGCTAACCTATTCGCCTTTTTGGAGATAATACCTTTTCTTTAAATATCAACTAAAATGAAAACAGTAAATTCAAATGTAACTACACGTGTTTAGCTGTTCGTAGTAGCCCTTGTATCGGAGTCTATCATCAATTGACCAATTTACTTCTATTAGAGTTGCGCTTACAATCTATCTCAGGCGTAGTTTTCAATACAATGTTTAGAGTTGAACGGAATAATTCATGTTTAAAATGAAGTTTGGTAATGATTTTCAAAACACGCGTCTCTCTACGATATCTCCCAGATATTTTTAAAATGAGTTGACACTCACGAGAATCAAAATACTGTTTCTCAATCTCTCATCTGGTTGATTGAATCGATAGATACTCGTAAGAAATGAAATATGTATTCTTACCTGCAGTGTGCCAAGTAGTACCACTTGTAAGTTTAGCCCTCTCCAGAAGAACAGCATTGACGCCTCTCTTCGTCAGTTGGTACAGAGTATTACATCCTGCTATTCCTCCTCCTAGCCATTTAAATTATATTAAGATATTGGAAAATTAATAATTTTCTAACGTTTTTAATTAACTGATGACGACCGTTGGGCACTTTCTTCGATTCTCTCTCCGTAAAAGAGTGATTCTTTTGGGTTTGTTTTTTTGTTGAATACATAATATTTTAGTGGTGACAAAGCCAAACTCGTCTATTGTAGCGATAACTTGATTTCAACGATGGAGTCCTTTGCCCAGAAGTGGGACAGTATATAGGCTAATAATTACTTCTTACTGTACTACATTATATTTTACTGCACAAATAAAAAAAACACAGGTTTCACCTATCAAATAAAATCCTTACCATATCATTTAAAAATGAACTTAATACTAAAAATGCTTTTAAAAAATCCTATAATAGGCAAAAATACTTCGATATGTATAAAATAGAATGAATCCAACTCACCTATAATGACAACATCAGCCGAAGAAACCACTTCCGCATTTGTAGACAGTAACTTACGTTGAACATTGCCATTATTGAGGAAACTTACTGCTTTTCGTCTAACACTCACATCCCTAATAACTTTATACATTTTACAGATACAAGACAGCACGACGATGTTCCCTGCCCGCGGCTGTCGACCGAATGTTTAGATGCGAAGCAGGTCACTAGTTGAACGACATCGCGACATTGATAACCACTTGAACCTACAGGGTTGTAATCAAAATATCATTTCACTTTCTACATGTTATAAGATATCGATTGCTTGCAAATAACATGGATTTACATTATAACAATCGCTATTCATTCTTTTATACCTTTTAAACCTAGATATTTTCTACTACTACAGCGCTGAATTTACAAACTTTCATATCCCATGTAACCAATTAAATAAAATCTTTTTTTAAGGTGCTTACGCCTCAGGTAACCTAATATGAAGATAAACCTGTAATCAGCTTTAATGATGATATTAAAAAAAACTATTTGCATTAAAAATAAAATAATTGATGACATCTTTACATTCACAGTAAAAGTAATTTATAATTTTATCAACTAGAGCTCGTATCAGCCAGAGTTCAAATAGTTGAGCTGTTTATCAAATCACTGTTTAATGTTTATTATTGCATAATTAAGATTCAGACAAGTTTTCATGAAATACAAAATTCGCAATACAGCTGTACCTACCTATTTTGAATAATTTATTTATTCATAAAAAAACCCTCGAGATTGTAAACATATGATCAATAGCCATATAAGTTTTTTTTAAATGGAGTAATCTTTTAACGACTTAAGGCCTGCGCAGACGACGGACTTCAGTCCGCGGAGGAGAAAAAAGGCCGCTACGTGAATAAAAAGTCAGCCGCCGACTCACCACGGACTCAACGCACACGGTGTGCGATCATTGTTGTCCAGAAATTTAGTGAAGCGCACTTTTTGGGGGCAAATATTCTGAGAAAACGTTGTGCTGTAATTTACATGAACTTTAAGGAAAAGAGAAGACGTTTTAAAAGAGAATACTAGATCTATCCCTTTATTTCGAATCTTCGCGTAACACGGACTAAAGTCCGCTGTGTGCGTTGCCACTCATAGGTCGTTCGTACTCCCGCGTACTCGGCGGACTTTCAATACGGAGTACTTTTAGTCGTCAGAGTGCGTTGCTCGATACAGTTTTAAGGGATTGATTTTGACGGACAAAAAGTACGTTGCGGATAGTCCCTCGTCTGCGATGGAATTTAGGTACTGGTGAAAATACTGTTATCCTACGAACCGTAAAACTAAAGTGTAACACTGAACTTCATAACACACTCCATAAAAGCTTAACCCCCTGTATTACACTCTAGTTGTTGGTGGCCTCTATGCAACAGTCTCGACCCAAAGATTTAATAAAAGAGTAAAGCAATGTCATCTCTATAAGTTTGACAACGCAGTAGTGCTCTTTAGAGACCGCAAGGGCTCACAGCTTTAGCCTAGCGTGGTTAGTGTGATAATATGAAACCAATTACATTGTGCACGACTTTTATTTGCAGTTCGGAAGGCGAGTAAAACATTTGTTCCTGGCTGTCATCGCAAGAAGAACCGTGACGTCAGGCTATCCAGAATAAAAATTGTGTTTTTATGTAGAAGGAATAAATGAAAATGATTTTTAGTAGAAAGTACTATAGTTTTATTTAAAATAATATTGATATAATGTAATATTTCAATAATCCGTAATATTTACAATTTTAATACTTTTAAAACGTTGAAATATAAAATATGCTTCTGTAACAGTTAACACATAATGTCAAAACAACAACACTTCTTATAAAAAGTAATATGAAAGAACAAATAGTTTTAATGTACTATGAAAAAAAAGGTATCATACATTGCTTCATTATAATACGGAAAACAAAAAATGCATTTTGAACATTAGTTATCTTTTGACACACTCTCAACACACTTAATAGTAAGTAATGATGATGTTAGAAATGACTATGTACTGATTTATCTTTGGAATGGTCTTAAACATAGTAAAAATAAGTACCTATAAAAAATACGTAAAGCATAATATTTACTTAAAATCAATATATAAGGTAGAAACTTTTTGATGTTTATGTGTACACTACTAACTGAAATTAAGTAAATTTACACATGTTATACTCATGTAGAACTCGTAACATTGTTTTTTTTAATAATATGCTGTTAGAATTGCAAATCGTAAGATTCACAATAATGGTTTCCTTAAAAAAATACAATAATTTTCTACATAACAGTTTTATGTAAAAAATCGCTCAGTATTGGCTAAAATAATAAATCAATTAATCAGTTCAAATATGTAACCACTACACGATGCTGAGTGACACGAAAACGCGATAACATAAACAAATCGTGAACATTTGCTATTCTTGTTGAAAAATATGTTGGAATAATTTAAACATTATATTGCTTAAATGTTTGGATCCTACTACTTTACACAAGTTACACATGGCATATAATAAACCGTAAACATAATGTGCAATTATATTTGAAATTATTGTAAAAAGGCTCTTACTACTTATGCAAGTTCAAGATACCTCGCCTCGAACTTTGGAGAGCACAAATTTTTTTCGGTATTTCTACAGAATTAAATTAAAAATCTCAGAGCAAAATCGAAGTAGCGAGAGACAGAACACATACCGCAAAGGAAGTTTTTCCTTTGATGAAATGCGCCTTTGATTCCAAGGAGGAATGATTTTATAAAGTTGCCGCAAAATCGTTACTTTCAAAAATGGAAATAGTATGGACTATTACGATAATCAAAACAAGTGAAAATCAAGTAAAACTGCAAATCCTTTATAACTATTCCTTATGCACTTCGTTTACACGTCCATCCGACATGAATAAAACGTCGTAATAAGTACCGAAGTTTTATGAAACACATTTTCAATAAAATACATACTTGGCATTTGGAATCCACCTCAGCTACGGCTTTGATCAACAGAAATTCGACGATGTTTACCTAAAAAAAAATAACCCATTGTTACAAATTTATTAATGAACTAAATAACATTTTCTCTTATTTATTATGTAGGTAAGTACTATCGGGCTAGCCAAGCGCGGCGGGGTCCGGCGCCCGCCGCCGCCGCGGCCGCTTCTAGCTGCGCGCGCAATGCCACTAGCTCGCGAGTGCCCTGCTAGCTTGGCTCCTGTATGTGGGCAGTACCTGAGAGACAGTTCAGACGTGGTGCGGGCTGGCCACGCGCGGCGGGGTCAGGCCGAGCCGGTGCTGGCGCGCGGCGTGGTCGCCCGCCGCCGCCGCCGCGGCCGCTTCTAGCTGCGCGCGCAATGCCACTAGCTCCCGAGTGCCCTGCTAGCTTGGCTCCTGTATGTGGGCAGTACCTGAGAGACAGTTCAGACGTGGTGCGGGCTGGCCACGCGCGGCGGGGTCAGGCCGAGCCGGTGCTGGCGCGCGGCGTGGTCGCCCGCCGCCGCCGCCGCGGCCGCTTCTAGCTGCGCGCGCAATGCCACTAGCTCGCGAGTGCCCTGCTAGCTTGGCTCCTGTATGTGGGCAGTACCTGAGAGACAGTTCAGACGTGGTGCGGGCTGGCCACGCGCGGCGGGGTCAGGCCGAGCCGGTGCTGGCGCGCGGCGTGGTCGCCCGCCGCCGCCGCCGCGGCCGCTTCTAGCTGCGCGCGCAATGCCACTAGCTCGCGAGTGCCCTGCTAGCTTGGCTCCTGTATGTGGGCAGTACCTGAGAGACAGTTCAGACGTGGTGCGGGCTGGCCACGCGCGGCGGGGTCAGGCCGAGCCGGTGCTGGCGCGCGGCGTGGTCGCCCGCCGCCGCCGCCGCGGCCGCTTCTAGCTGCGCGCGCAATGCCACTAGCTCGCGAGTGCCCTGCTAGCTTGGCTCCTGTATGTGGGCAGTACCTGAGAGACAGTTCAGACGTGGTGCGGGCTGGCCACGCGCGGCGGGGTCAGGCCGAGCCGGTGCTGGCGCGCGGCGTGGTCGCCCGCCGCCGCCGCCGCGGCCGCTTCTAGCTGCGCGCGCAATGCCACTAGCTCGCGAGTGCCCTGCTAGCTTGGCTCCTGTATGTGGGCAGTACCTGAGAGACAGTTCAGACGTGGTGCGGGCTGGCCACGCGCGGCGGGGTCAGGCCGAGCCGGTGCTGGCGCGCGGCGTGGTCGCCCGCCGCCGCCGCCGCGGCCGCTTCTAGCTGCGCGCGCAATGCCACTAGCTCCCGAGTGCCCTGCTAGCTTGGCTCCTGTATGTGGGCAGTACCTGAGAGACAGTTCAGACGTGGTGCGGGCTGGCCACGCGCGGCGGGGTCAGGCCGAGCCGGTGCTGGCGCGCGGCGTGGTCGCCCGCCGCCGCCGCCGCGGCCGCTTCTAGCTGCGCGCGCAATGCCACTAGCTCGCGAGTGCGTTGGTATATTGGGTCCTGCATAACACATAAAATAAATCAGAAATAATACTGGATCTGAACTCCTGGAATACCGCTAGTCAACTTGCGCAAAATTAAAACTCAATACAGAGATTACTTCCATTGGTCCACATTTAGCCCCAAACCAAATTTTCCCCCATACCCAAAACCACACGGAATATCTTAAAACCCTAGCTCACATTTAAACTATCCATCTGCAATGACAACCGAACTAAATACCTGTCAAGAGGCAATCAGATTTTCGTTTCTCCCCAAACCATAGAATATGGTGTCGTCAAAACGATATTTTAGAAATAAATTATAAATCGCTATTTCAGCTATTTGAGTTATTATGAGATTAAGTTTTACATAAAAAAATATTAAATTAGAAAATAGGGCTAGTTTTTTCTCTTTTTGCGAAAAAACTCATTTCGGAAGTATTATTTACAAAAAAACAAGTGTTGTATATATAGTTTCGGGGTATCACTCTTAATAGTACCGATAAAATATTTAAAACGATTATTGTTATCGATTAAATCAATTAATCGACTATTCGTATCAATAAATCGATTGTTATTTATCAATTAATCAATTTTTTATTTAACGATTATTACATCGAATCGATTAGTTAAATCAATTAGATGAATCGATTATTTGATTCGATTAGTTGTATCGATTCTTTATATCGATACTATCGTTTCCTCGTATCCGTATTATTGATAATACCGATTATTATATTGATAAATCTGTGCTAAACATGTCTACACCGCTTTGTCCTGTGAGGAAACTTGTCTTGTCTACCTCTTTTGTCGACTCTCAGGACGAGAAACGAGAAATTACTCGATGTGGCGCATCTAAGCCCTGCTTATCAACAATAGCATCGGAAAAGACTAATTCGATTCGGCGTCAAGGGTTCAATGATTCAATCCTTTAAAAATCACAAACAGATATCTATTCTATGAAGTTTTTAATGTGTTACGCTCATTCGCACTCGCTTTTTTACTTCTAACAAGCCGGGAATCTGGCTGACCTATGTCTATTCGGGAACGCACTCAAAAATACGTATATATTTCTCACCTGTTGCCTCATAGTAGGATTCCACCTACAATACAGCGCCTTCCATAGCTTGATCACTCTCAATGATGCCACCGGAACCAACACGACTTGGGGCCTCGCGTACGGCGAAGGCGGCGCGTTGGGCCCGAACGAAGAAGGGCCCCAGTATAAGGGGTTCAGATATAGGTCCTGACGGCTGTTTATGTACGACCAGAGGGAGACCGTTTTGGTTTTTATTTCTGTAACAAAGGAAGAGTTTGTTGTTTTTATTATGAAATGAGCTAAATAGAGGCAAGGCATGCAATCTACATAGGTTACAAAATACAAAATAAATATAAGGAGCACATGGTTGTGTCACGAACCAGTGATGTTAAGAGCAATCTATTATTGCGTAAATGTAAGTCGTCATCACAGTTTGAAATAAAAACAACGATTGATTTTGGTGAAACCCTAATCTAAAAATTACCTAAAAGATCAATACTGCTGAAAAATTAATTGAGCGTCCGCTCATATTCACAAAACAATAGATTTGATAGATAAAATGTCAAAAATTCGTTGTATGGTACACTAAAAGTGTGGATGACGGATATGACGATGACTAACCTTCTTTGGCGCGCTCACGTTCAGTGTTGAAGAGGAACGTGCCGAAGCGGCAAGAGTACAGATGGTCCACCACGGCCACGAGCAGTCGTTCTGTGAACTCAAAAGCGGTCGGGAACTGTTGCTGAAGCTGCCACACGCAGTCCACCCATTGCACGAAGACGGGAGAACGGTCCGCGTCCGAATGGCGCTCGTCGCCGTGACCGATACGCTGGGGGACAAAAAATATCGATTATAGTTTTGACTGTTGCTTGGCAAGTTATATTGGGTGACTGAGAAATTAGATCTATCCTAGATAAGAAGTTATTTACAACAAATTCACACTAGGGGTCAAAAATTGGTAGTTAACGGGATATGAGCGTTTTAATTTTTTTTCTAAGGTATGACTACTTTCTGAAAAAAAAAGTTCGGGCACTTTTTTCGGGCGGCTTTCTAAATTCAATCATTGCAAACAACAATTTTTGAAAAGAGTAACTATCGAGTTTCTTGTCGGATTCTTCTCGATGGAAGCAAGCTCCAAACCGGTGGTAGTCACATTATGTTCATGTATATATTTATTACTAAAGTATAACTATCTTTACGTTGATTATTATTATTACTTTGTTTTCTGTGAGATCACAAGTGCTGGTAAAAGCTTACATCAATAATGTTTTTTTTTTCAGTTCTGTTTCAACTTCACTGATACTTTTTAGAAAACCAATTAACTACCAACTGTTGAAAATAAGTTTGTGCCTTATTGCCAAAAAAACAATAAAATACATATTGTTGAATTGATTCGCACTTAGAATTTCCATTAAATGCGAAAGGGATTCGTTCCGCTAAGAAGATACCGTCGTAAGCCAATAGGCGAGATAAAGGTCAAAATATTATTAGCCTATCGATGTAAAAAATCACATACCAACTGGAACTTATGTCCAAACGAGAGCCACTCCTTCTCTATAAGCACTTCGAACCCTCTCAGCGTGCGGTAAAAGGGGTCCAGCATCAGCATCGCCAGCGCTGTCAGCTGCGCGGTGCGGTCCCAGCCGTCGGAGCAGTGCACTAGAACTGATGTCTTGTGGTTCTCCACCTGGGATGGAGGGGAGCATTGAAAAGACAAAAATGCAGTTGCAACCGGTGCAATGGCTTGGCAAATAAACAGAAAAAATAGTAAGATCACTCTCATTCGTTACTATTGGGATTTCGGCAAATCAATGGAACATGGTGACACTAAGGGCTAAGATGATTTGTTCTGTGCGCACATTGTAGACACATAAAAAACCCAAGCGTCATCTTGTGCAATTTTTATGGCTTGGGCGAGAGAAAAGAGCGTGACATTTTATTTTACTAGGGCTAGATTTTAGTTAAGTGATGAATGATGATCAAACTCAATTAATTTTATTCAAACAGACTTTCACAGTACTTTCAAATCTATAATATGAATCTCAAACTATTTTAGATTTACGTCAATCAATGTATTGTTAGAAGGACTTGATTTCTGATTATGATGGCTCTAATAATTGGTCTTAAGCAAGTGATGTTGCGTCACTGTCTACGAGTATGTTATTGTTTTTTGATGGCATTACCTTATCAACAATGCGGACAGCTCCGGCTAATATGCATTTGATGTGTTTCAGCCAACAACTGGCTTCAATCCCGCTAAACCACCTGAAAAAAGCGTAGAATGAATACTCTGATAAGCTATAAATTTTTAAATCCCAAGCAGTTATTTCTTACCTTGTTTGATCAATTTGTGGGAAACAGAGTTCTTTTAGCTTCCGTAAACTTTCTCGCATCACGTGTATATTGTGGATATCCAAAAACACCAGCTCGGCGTTCTGGTATGCGTCCTCTGACTCGTAGCTGTGAACCAAAAAAATATTTAATTTCTTCTACCTTTTTTTCTTCTGGGGCCTTTTTACGTACGATCTCTCTCGCTTGCATTTGTTTGTTGAGCGTCCTGCCATTTTGGTATTATGATCTCTTATTCCAGTCACGTGACCATTACGTCATGCAAAATCAGCTCTGCGCGGCGTTTTGGTATTACGAACTCTTATTTGATTGGTTTCATACCATGGTTTATCTGTGTAATAGTACCAGTCTAAAACTTATTAGTTGCAGAAATAGGTCCAAAAAAATACTAATATAAAGTGAGTATTTTTAGAACCGTAAAAGGTCACGCTGCAATAGTGAGAAAAGATTGTCATACGGCCCCTAGTCTCGCGTCTTGCTAGCAAAGTACGGCTATTGTCAAAATGCCAGGCAACCAGGTAACATAGATGAGACTCAACTACATAATCTCTATTACATAATCTTTCAAAAGAGATAAAAACGTGTGTGAGATACACCTGTATCTCACACAACCATTTCCCGTCAGGCATAAATGAAGTATTTCATTTCTAGAGTCCGACATTCGGGACTACTGGGCTCAGAACACGTATAAAACAGAGACTCCTACGAAACGCAAGGGAATTGTGATTACTAATACGTGATATTACTTGGAGCTTTTCCACTATATACACGTTGCCCTCTTTCTTTTCTAATACTCTCCCATGAGACTTGATCTTGCCCAGCTCTGATGAATAAAGAACGAAAATAAATTTGACGTACCCTCCACCCTTGGCTTTGTTGGCGATAGCGTTGGCGCTGGGCCGCGCGTCCATGATGAACAGCTTGTGCGCTTGCGCATTTGCGTCCATTATCAGCTGGATGTAGCGCTCGTCTTCGCGGCTGCGTTTGCCGCTGACCTAAAAAAATACCATTTACATGATTTTGGAAGGAAAAAAGACATCTACTGCTGAACACAAGCCTTCCCAAAGATTTTCAGAACGGCCAGCAGGAGCAACCTTATCCAAAACTTCTGCCAATGAGTCCGACCAACATGCGAGTGAGCATCACACATTACACTCTGCATTTTGCATTTTAGAACTTTCCTTTCTTTTACAATTGTGGAAAAATCTCCATCGACACTTAGCAACGCGGTGGCAGACAGTCCGTGGGTGGAAAGTCCAACACAAAAACATTTCAGATAAATCTGATCCCATCATTTTGAGCAAAAAATATTTACTGCCTACCCATCATTCAAATAGTCAAGTGATCAAGTCTCATTCGATCAAGTTATTAACGAATAGTGGAATCAGCTCGAAAAAATTGTACAATTTGAAAAAAAAATAAAGTAATGTTTCATTGCTTTGATTGAGCTAAAAAAGTGTGATGCAATCAGTGTACAAATAACAAACCAATGAGATCACTGTTTATCTAATGCATCATTTTTAAAGGAAGTTAATTGAAGGCCAGTCAGTTACCATCACGAAGTTACATTCACTAAAAATTAACGCTGTTTTGTGAAGCACATAAACGCAGTCACCTCTATGCATCAATGTCAAAACACATAAAGCGCAACATAGCAATTGGGAATAACCTTTTTTTAATTATAAGGCAAAACAGTTCAAACCAAACAACTTATAAATTATTATCTTGAATAGCTTACCAAGTCGTTATGGATTGCGAGTTCTGGTATACACCACTCAAAGAGGGGGCCTTGTTTTTGGCCGCAATAAGTACAATTACACTTTAGTCTTGTACCAAACTAGATGACTTACCCCGACTAAAGGCTGGCTGCAGCGCGTGATAGTAGCCTGCGAGCTCGGGTGTATCCACGCTAATACAGGTATGCGTCCTCGCGACCTGAACGCTGCCACAGACCGCAGCAGGTCGTCATTGGCCGCAGCGGGCACAGCCCACACAGATGGGTAACTGTCGCACACCTCGTACTTATCGTTGATACGTGTTATCCGCCACATGTCGTTGTTAACGCCCTATAATTATTAATTATTAGTTTATATTCTTTAAAGACCTACTTTTCGACAGAAGATTTTCAATGTTGCCAATAACAGTCAACAATAAGGCAGCAATTTCTCGAGGCGCCAGTTAAGCCATTTGTAACTGTGAAACGATAATTTACTAAAGCTTGGCATCAATTTCAAACATACATAATATGATCATTCATAAGACGCCCGTCGCCAAGCTTGGCGATGGAAAGTAAAGAGAACAAAAGGCAGATTTATTTATTTAGGATAGGTACACAGATAGATTACCATCACCATAATATTGTTGCATACCATATCATTCTATAATTTTTTCGTTTTAAACAAATCTAGTTTCTCATTAATCTTAACTGATTTATAACTTGGCCAACAGAAGATAACACAAACATAACACACTTATTTTACAAATATGATGCATAAATTACAATCAAAACATGGTATATATTAGACCACCTGTCATGTGGCCACAGTCACGGGAAAAAGTTGATATTTATCACACAGTGGAGTACTAACAATGAGGCAATATTAATATATGCTTGGTCTTGTCTGTACAAGCAAATACAAATTGGCATGAAAGATTGAAAAGGCATAAAAATTCACTGAAAAATATACCATCCGTCTTAGTTCTGCAATTGGTTCATAGACATGCCAGCCATCTTCCGGGAAGTGCTCAGCGTAACTGAAGGCAAACAGTGGTAGTCTGTGCGACAGGGGAAAAGCCAGTTGCTGAAGCTTCTCAAATATGCCACGCCTTGAGTGGTTTTCTTGCTTGTGTGCAAACCGCAAGTTCCTCATATCCTGAAAAGTCAACTAATTTATAGCTAGCACAGTATCAGCTTCTACTTTACTTTAAAATATGATATGGTATCCTACCCAATCACTTAAATTTCGGAAATAGAAAAACATTTACATACATTTAGGAGATACATTTAGGTGTAAAAAATACACTTTTAAAAATAATGTATTTAAAATGCAATTAACATACCTTGCAAAAAACTTCTATTCCATATGAATTTTCTCCTTTTGATGTCGCACCTCCAACTTTTTCAATTCGAGAAACCTGTACATGATAAATATTATTCAAAATATGCTCTGTCAATTTAAATGAGCTAGCTTAAAACAGCTGGTTTACAAAAGTTTTATTAAGTAAATACATTTGAGCTAGCCATAGTAATACCTAAAAGACTATTATTAATGAACAGTGATAATCATTTGAGTAAAAAAAACAGCCTGATGCTGTGTAGTTAATA
This sequence comes from Udea olivalis, assembly GCA_947369235.1. Taxonomy (NCBI): domain Eukaryota; kingdom Metazoa; phylum Arthropoda; class Insecta; order Lepidoptera; family Crambidae; genus Udea; species Udea olivalis. Next base: position 8,633,445 of record OX376342.1, read on the forward strand.
TTCAAGGATTATGTAGGATTTATTCTTACAATATTGAAAACTCAAGAAATTCACACAACATAAAACATAATAATAATTGAGCTACTAGTGAATTCACTAACAAACACCCCAGTGACAATAAGTATCACTCATAATGTTAATTTGTCATACTCACAACACCAAGTGGGACACTAAGTGTGTTCTGCAGAGCAGCAGCATCCAAAGGCCTGAAGTGGAGCTGGTAATTGGTGACCTTAAGGACTCCTCGGATGGGCCCATTAAAAGGGCAGAGGTAAGTAACATCACGGGCCACACTCATCACCTTCTCATTGTCAAGCAACTGTATGTCCCCCAATACATGAGGCTGAAAAAAATATCCTTGAATCCAACTATTCTGCTACTTACTTTAAAATTTATTTGAATATAAATCCAAAATGTATAACAAAAAAATTGCTTAGCAAACAGATTGCAACTGTCTGTTTGACAACACTGATCCAAAAACTCCATTCATCCATAAACTGTTGTTTAGTGCTGTTTCGTATTTACTGGTTGTTTCGAATATATGTAATACACTGCTTAAGTAACACTCTCCCATAGGTCGTAGAAAGGTCTTTTAGAATGATTTGGTGTCTTCAAGCCAAGTAACAATATGATGATACCTTGAATAGTTCAGAATGTTGCCTATGGCTATGAATACGGTTTACAAATAAGCAAATGTGAACTGCCCGTGGCTTACTCATCTTTAAAACTGAGAACACAAGCCTTCAGCAAGTCAGATAACTGTTTAACTAAAAACACATGAATGACTGACTTATCTATTGCTAAAACTAAGTTAAGCGCGCAGGAAGTAGCAACGAACTATCACAGAACCCTGGAAGAATAAATTTAATCTCATAAGGAAACTTACGGAGTCTTGTCCGTGTTTAGAATTCAATGAGCTTGATTTGGAGTCAGAATCCAATGAGTCTGAACTCGCATTTTTGGACAACGAAAAATCAGAACTTAATATTTCTGAGCTGTTGTGTTTATCCATTATATCAAGATAGCTATTAACATAGAATTGCAGAGTTTCAAAAGAGTAATAATTTCCTTCCCTTGAAAAGAACGCTCTGCAATCTATATGTTTATCGTTTCGTTGATTAATGTGACTGCTGATGATGGCTGCTGACCAAATCACACACAAATGGCAGGCAGGTCGGCAGCTTGACATTGACAGATTTGACAGTGAAAACCACAGATGCACTGATAATTTTTTAGTCCGAAACGCGTCCTTGAAGACCACAATCGAATAACTCCTTTCGAATTCGATCGCTGTTTTTTTTTTAACCTTGTTGTTTTAACTGCTTCAAGCACTCTGCGAGGTTCATACTTAGCTTCTTTGGATTTTTTCTGACTTTATTTTTACCAAATGTATTGTATTAAAAAAAATTAAAGCACTGTGTTGTATGAACAAAACTTTGTTTACCCCCATCCTGTCTATGGTTGATGGAAAACTAACAACTAAATTATGAATATGGTTTCCATAGCGGCAAACTAAGCTAGCAAAATTAATCAATAAAACAGAGGAAGGAACGCCATAGGTTACCATGGCTATTGTGAAATGTTTATATTAAGAAATATCAGGTTAGAATACCGAACAAGTGGTACATACTTGTAAGTGAAATTTGATAAAAAATAAAAGACAAACCTGATTTCTCTGTCTATTTTGAAGTTAAAATGAAATTAACAGACACTATTAACTACAGCACGTACTTAGCCTACAAGCAACCAGAAAACTTAGAACCTAACCGTTTAATAAAATCTGAAAACTTGGATTGGGACTACAATCATCCAAAAGCTCTAGTATCCTTATGTATTGAAAAAATTAGTGAAAGCTGGTCTGGTATGTATGTACAATGAAATAAGAAAAAAACATAATAATTACAAAAAAACAATGGGTCCATGATTTCTATAAAAGAAAGCGAGCTTAACCTGTGCGAAATGTTTTAAAGTAAAAACATAATTACGGGTTAAAGTGAGGTAGGGAATAAAAATTAGAAGTGAACGCGTGAAAAATAAATGTAGTTCAGTGAACTAAACATTTATTTCAACCTAATTGAATACTTATTCTTTGAAATTGAAGCATTTCACTTTAGCGGTATCTGAGACAAAAAGGAACTTTTCCTACGAAAAAAATTACTGAAATAGCAATTTTTCAGTCTGTTTTGACATATTTCTTTGTTTTTAAATAAAAATGCCACCTACCGTGCTGCAGACAAAGCCGAATTAGGAAAAGAAAGAAGGAAAAAAAACTATACTAGCCTGAACATTTTTTTAAGGAACACCAAAATTGGAAGTGCTTGTTGCAAAAGATCGTGAGTACTTCTTAAGAATATTAAACACTGATGTACCACTTCAGATTTTGGTCGATAATATCAAAAATGATATTTTCTGGAAAAGATGTTATACCTCAAGATGGAATGATTCACCATTGGTATCTAATGGTCGGAAATGGATAAATGTTTACTTGGAACGACATTACGCAGATATTTTGGAAAATATGAATCCTCGTCAATATGATCCTGAAAAGGTATAATGGGTACCTTATGAAAGGTTCACATTCAAAAAATCAGCAATAGGTATTTTATTCGTCTTTGTGTTAACACAGGTCAAAACATTGGTAAAACTGTGCGGGCCATATATTCACTCTCTTTCGATTCGAAGTTTGATTCCAATGGATATTCCTATACAAAGGACTACATCACCAGAAATGGCTGATCTTATTACAAGTCAGAAAAAAAATGGCAGCAGAACTGAAATAAAACGTGATGGAGAGGCCGTACCCAGAGGTGATATTCTTTTCCACTTACTATCAGCGGCTGAATAGCAAATAACATTTTTTATATGTATAATTATTTCAGATCATATATCACTACATGCTGCCTTAGGAAGCTTATGCAATTTGACTGAACTGCATATAAGTTATCAACTTCGTGGCATTGGAGTGGATTATCGGAGGGATCAGTTTCTATTTACAACAAATGATGCAAAGCAACTGGCTCGAGGTCTAGAGAAATGCAGTCTGTTAAAAGTTCTCAGGTATGTTATGTTCCATAAAATTACTGTAGGTAAACCAATATGGTATTTTTTTTTATGTATTTAAGCATTTTAACTTTCCGGGTTCTTACTCATAAATGGAATTTCATTGCATCAACTTTGAATAAATGTGGAAACGTTATTTCAAAGCAATGTTGTTCAAAAAATTTATTGACGTTAATCTAATGCCAATCTGGTCCAATGAGATTCAAAAGGCAAGCGCGGGGTACAACAAAATGAATTCAAATTTACATAATTTGCAGGATCACAAGAACTGATATGAATTGTCAGAAAGTTAAATATATTCTCCGAGGAGTAACCGACCATGAAAACTTGGACACTGTTGACTTCAGCCATTGTAAAATATCCGACGAAGGAGCAGCTTCAGTGGCAAAGTTTATTTCAAGACATGAACATTTGCGAAATCTGATTTTAGTTGATAACGTTTTTGGTAACTTGCAGCAGCTTAGTGTTTATTTGAGCATACTTAATAATAATAAAGTTGATATATGGTAATATTAAAGTTGATATATTATTACATAGATAGAAAACATATATTTTTAGGTCCTCTGGGAGCAGAGAGTATTTCACATGCTCTAAATCATGCAGGTTGTGGAGTAAGAAGTTTGGATTTAAGAATAAATAACAAAATGGGTTCTGAAGGAGTCGCCCACATTGCAGTGTCCTTAGCAAGAGGATGTAACCTAATCTCGTAATAAGAAAAATAAATATTTCTTGTAATTTAAATCTGCTGAAAATGCGAAATCAATAATTCATGTGGCTTATTTTAGATTAAATATATCAGGCTGTGGAATTACTCCCGGTCCATTATCAAAGGCCCCGACTGGAGTATGGTCAGTTACTAGCTCAGAAAACCCACCGACTTGTGGAGAGCTATTGGCAAGAGCAATTGGACTAATCAAAACTCCCTTGAGGTCTTTGGACATTAGTGTTAACAACATAGGATCAGTATGTATTTAGAAATTGATAAGGTTTTCTAAAAACTCGCCGTTGTATTTGACGACTCCTTGAACGTTTAAGAGAGTGTTTCGAAAAGGTTTTTTAATTTGTCCCATTTTACTTTGGGTGTTCGATTGCTAAAAGTTGGAACAAACGCCTAATAATGTCAGCCGCTTGTTACAATTTTAATCATTTATTATGAACTGTTGATAATAATAAAAAAAGATGTTTAGGGAGGGTGGTGATGGTAGGTATTCATACGACTTTAAAGTTAAGTGCATTGACACGTTCGGAACCAATAAATGTCAAACTCACACTAACTCATATTTCATACAACAACTGATATTTTGAAGTTTCACCTTCACTCAAGATTTCAAAAAACATATTAACAATAATAATATTATATTATTAACAACGTGGTAAATCATAAACATAAAAATGATTACTTGAGACATTTTTTTTATTTTAGCCTGGTGACAGCATTCTGTCAAATGCTATCTGTCTGAGCTACATAATAGATATCAATTTGAAACGATCTGGAATGAGTTCAATTTCTATGGCAATCGCTGAAGCGGCCGCGGCTGCTCAAAGACTGAGAAGGGAGGCAGAAAAAGGCATACGATTCCGAACAAGCGCTGGTAGAGTTGTTCAAGCTCGGCGAGTTATCAAGGGCATGAACATAGGTTTGTATTCTATCAGTAGATTTATTCTTTCATAAACCATACTCAACCGTAAAAATATAAACATTATGATCGATTTGCAGACACGGACCCGATTCTTTTAGCCCAACAACTGTCCGCTCGTCCATCGATTGTGTCCATTGCTTCAGAAGAAGGCATGTACAGTATACAAACACAGCCCTTACCTTCTGAATTTAGTTTTGTACCGGCATTAAAGGTAAGAAGAATATGTGTAACTCATTATTAAAGTATTACGATAACAAAAAATAAAATCCCGCTACACGCCAATTTTTGAAAACTGATGATTATTTATTCTGTTCAAAAGAGTCCTTTGCCATCTTCACGAACATCATCTATTACTGGGCCACCTACGTCGAGAAGATCAAGTCATCACATTGTGCTAGAACCATTACTGGTAAGTTCAATGTCTCCACAGTTTTACAATACTCATTAAGATAAACAACAAATGTTAAAACAAATTCCTCTTATTTGCAGGAAGTACGTCGCACTGCATTAGTAAGGCGTGGATCTGATGGATCTTTGCTAAAAACTCGAACTGATAATAGTGAAAGACATATTAAAATACTTATATCAAAAGACTTTGACACCTACACTTAGTTCAGAAAACATATTTTTTCTTAAAGCACATGAATATTTATTTATTTAATTTCAAGTGATGATACCATTTTGGAAGTTAAGTATTAAACGAAAGTTTTCCTCGTAAAACTGGTGTTTTATTATTGTTGGCAACATTATCCATAGACTAACGTCTACTTTTATTTTTGAGTGTTGTTAACTGTCAGTCGGTCGTGTGCAATCAGCCAGTCTTTTGAATGTCATGTCAGTTTAGTCAGCCATGTTTATTTCTATGGAATGTGTTTGGAAATGGTGGTAGTGATAAAAATTGAAGCTGTGGAAATATTTTAGCAAATATATTGAGAACATCTGTGTTAGTGAAATTTAAATGTGTTTTATTGTGTAAGTGACGTGATATAACTACATGAAAATGAGTTGGGGCACAGAGCTTTGGGTAAGTTCACTTATTTTTTACAATCATTTGGACGTTACGGCAAGTGCAAATTCACTGCAAGTTTTTACCTCTGATGAGGGTCCAGAATAACTTGGGTTGCTACGTTGCGAATAAAAATCTTTAAAGTAAAATATTCGCCATTGTGCGATATTTCGAATTACAACTTCATACCACTTTACCACTTTGTTGCTTACTTTTGATTGTTGACCTAATACTTTGTTTAAAAAGTTGAATGGAAGTTGGCATGATATTTAGCATCATAAGAGCGTTTAGTAATAAAAATAACTGTTCATGCAAGGCCTAAAATAGGTCTCAAGTATGAGTCTCATGTCAAAGTCTTTTTATCAAAACCTACCATATACTTCAAAAATACAACATACTTATTGTAGAGCCTTTTAAGCAGATTTAAAGAAAAAAATGTGTGTATTCACATGCTATCGTTTCATCATATCAGATGCTGTAATTTTTAGTAGTGTAATTCAGACTTACATGAAATAAAACTGTCACCTTGGGTTTGAAATTGGAAAAACATACTTATTGAAAAATAATTGGGATATTTCTGGGTATGATTTGACATACACATCAATACAAATCTCCACCTTTTTAATCAAAATTACACTTCCTTGTCAACTGCAACCTGACAACTGACTGTAATGTCATGAACCTTTATATATATTTATCATTATCTGGGCATACAGCTGGATTGACAATACAGTTTCTCTAGGGCTAGTGTTTGATGCTCCCTGTAGTATCAATAAATCTTAAAACAAATCTTAAGTAATCTTAAGGTAATAGAAAACTTCAAGCACACTCAGAAAATCTCTCAACATTTTTGCAAGTATAAGTTCAGTCTAAATGAAGATTTGCTGTTTCTGTTCTGTTCATGACTGTGTGAAAAATTTAATAATTGTAAACACTTAGGCCTTTACAATAAAAAAAAAGTTTGTATAGATGGCTACGGGTGCTATTTATTATGAATAACAACAAATACAAACAATATTGATATTATAAATTTAAGCTGAGTGTAGTGAGAAGTGTTGTATTTTGAACTTAAATTTCCATCCTGTCAGCGGTTTCCTAGCACTACAGCATCTTCTAGGCTTAAAATTTACTGTTATAAGTAATGTTTTACAGCTTTTAATGATCTTGCCAAATTTAAACATTAACACGTTGGACGCTGTGACCGGCAAACAACAGATTTTCTATTGTGTCTGGATTGGCGGCAGTCAAAGACTTAACAGTTTTATTGCCTAAATTTATATTACATTGCTTGATCTATTTTGTATTAGTTTTTGACATAAGTTGAAGCCAACCTATAAACTGCACCTAGTAATATGAAAAAGGAAAAGTTGGCTTGAAACACCAAAGTAAGCAAGCTGTATGACTATATTAGGATTTCAATTTAGGATCCTTTAATGAGCCTTAAATAACTTATTTCATAATCATTCATATCATTATCATAATCATTAAAATTGACATTCAGAAAACATGGATGTTTCTCAGGTTCTGCCCCACCCAAACTACTGCCTAACTCAAATCTTTTCTTCAGCCATGCTTGGCCATCTTTGCTTTTTATTGGGAAGAATGTCTTTGGAAGGACCCAAAAATAGTATTAGAATTATAGGACTCAAATATGATTAAAATAATCCACCAAGTTTTAAAGGGCAAAGTCAAATCATAGCAACTAAACACCAACAAAGGAAAAGCAAAAGAGTGTGGTTTACAAGTTAGTTTAGTTTAGGTACAGTTACGTCACTCAGAATAATGCTGTCATCATGGCATGTTCCTGTGCAGTGAAATTGAATTATACCCCATTCCACACTGTTACTCAGGGTGTTTTTCCATGTAACAAGACCTGTACAGAGGGCCAGGCGTCAAGTATAACAGAGCTTTGATCATTTTGTTAATTACCCAATAAAAAGATTCTCATTAAGGCCTGTATTTACTTTGCTCAGTGCAAGTGCAGGTGATTAGTGCAGGTGTGAAGTGCAAGTAGTGTCCAAATCTGTTTACTGGATGTGTTTAGTTTATCCCGAACACCTTTAATTTTGTATCTAAGGTCTTTACAATTTAAAAGACATTCATATTTTACATACTCCTGCACATATTTCTATGGTTTATCTTCCGTCTACTCCGCCATAACGCTAACAACTGCTCTCCAGACGTGTTAAGTGGCAGGCACGCTGCGAGTGAATAGGAAGGGAGGCGCGCGGGACGAGGCTACTCGCAGTCCACTCGCAAAAAAATTGAACACGCTTCTATCACTTTACTACGCAGGTTACTAATCAATCGCTGTCCACACGTGTCTCCCAATCACTAAGCACCTGCACTAACTACTAATCAAAGTGAATACTGGCCTGTAATGTGATTGTGTTGTGGTGTAGTCCAATAAATTGCAATTCTAGGTGGATCATCAATACATCATCATGCACATAAGCTTTCGTGAGGTATATGTATATTTTAAGCATTCGCATCATTGTTCTCACGTCATCACATCGTGACGCGGCCCCACGACACGGCGTGACGGGACGACTAGTTTCCCATGTTCGATTTTGAATAAATTTGAACATCAACTCTTTATTGCATACCTATACGGTTGTAAATTTAATATCTACATTCTCAAAACTGCACCTGAAAACACTTTCTATTATTGATTGATATTATTAGTTAATGTGTGTCATTCTAATACTATCAGGAGTTTAGGAACGCCGTGCCTATAAAAATAATTATAAACGTAACATTCTGGTGTAATATTGTTGTAGGTTTTGAGGAATAAATTGGAAATATGACTTGAAAGTTGTCTTCTTTAAATCCGACTGTACCTCCTTAATATTCAAATTCAAGTCATACATATATGATTGCAATCAGCCCGCGGAGACCTCGACTCTTCATTCTCACTTCGTAAACAATGCACTATGCATCAAACAATCATTGCCCGCCGTACTTATTGTGTGTTAATCCAGCGACTGCAAACAATTAGATCAATAGGCAGTTGGAATGTACGTGCACATTACGTTCGTGCATCGTGTTTTGCGAAAAATACGTATTTTTTATCCTATAATAATATGAATATATAAATAGACAGCACAAACATAATGCGACTCTACCACCGCGTCGGAGGAGTTGATTCTTACTGAGAAGACCCGGCGAGAAACTCAGTAGTTACTCTTTTAAACTTGTTGTGGTATTACAATGGTTTAGGTAAGAACAGTCAATAAAAAGTGTACTGCCGTATTTTTTCTTTGGAGACTAGGCTGATGTTCGAAATCGCACCTGTTGGTAGGCGACGATAATCGCACATATTATTATCAGCCCAGTGATTGTTAAAAACAAGAGGGGATTTATTTTGTAGGAAACACTAATTAACTGTTCGCAGTATAAAAGAGCCTGGAATGGATGTTAACTGTCTGTGTCGTCTTGACTCTCCCATTTGTTAAGAAGAGGTGCTCTGTGCCTATGTGAAGTTTAATCAATCAAGTCCTGCTCAATTCCACAAGTAGAATTGTGCCTGATTTCGCACATGGAGTGCCAAATAATGAGTTTCTTCGTACAGAGGCGTTAACATCAACCTTTACAAAAACCTTTGCAATGGGTCTTCAGTCAGCAGCATAAGGCCCCATGTTAAGGTAGATGTGAACGCGTCTGCACAATTAGAAATTAGTTCAAGGGTTCAGCATCAGAGCGAATGTTATCGTCATATTCGGAAACGTGACGGTCATCGCCCTCTCCGTGCCACACGCTCAAGTCTGTTGCGTTGCAGTGACCATTTAGATCTCTAGAGTGTGCGAGAGTTGGTGGCACCATTTATTGCTTGTTCAAAAGTGGGATAGTATAAATGCTGTTATAAGCAAATGCAGATTTGCTAATAGTAATATTCACTGAAAAGTACCAAGATTACAGATAGGCTACATCTTTAATCTTGGTAAGTACTAACAGCCGCCAAATTAAAGTGAAATATTGTGACCATATCAAAAGACATGCTCGTTCCAAACAGAATAAGCGTGTGGCGGTATAGGTACTGAAAGTTCCTTGTCTTAATGTCCGGCGATGCTGTCGAAGCCATCTACGGATAAACCGCAGCCGCAATTTATTTCAGTAATTCCTAAGGTGTTGGGAAAGGGTGGGATTCAAAAAGAACAGATAGATTGGAATACAATTATAATGAATAAATTTTCAAAAGGTTTACTGGTACAAACACCTCAGTAAAAAAAAAAACGAAATATATTTTCTAAATGTGTTTGCATGTTACATATAAAGTTTACTTATACATACATATTATTTTATACCCATAAGATACAACCATCCCGAGATAAACTGAACACCTGGCTACACTAGCGAGAGTGGTCAGCAGCGTTGGCAAGCTGCAAGGCCGGTGGCGGACTGGCGGCCCGCATTCCGCTCTCGCCACTTGTGAAATGAGAACATTTGTTACCTACCTCAAATCTATTGACACGAGAAAAGTCTTCAATGCTGCGAAAATTAGCTACTTCGCACCTGAAAAACCTGCCTCCTAATTCTATTATAGAGCAGGTCTTACACAATTGAATTATAGCGGCATGTCCCTGAACTAGTTTGCGAAGTATTTCGTAACGCGGCCTGCATATCGGCTACAGTTGGATAAGTACTCGGAGTTCGGAGGCGAAGCTCGGAACAATTAAGGCCTACCTTCGGCTAAAGACTGCTAAAGCGAACCCCACCTCAACCATGCCTGCAGTGCCACAAGCTTCGTGCATAACAGAAAATCAATACTGCCCACTAGTTATCAAAGTGCTACTTTGTTGCCCAACCTTTTAACTTTTTTCAAGTGTTGATAAGAATGAATTGGTATCCACGATCGTTCAGCCGTTCCTATTTATTCTAGATCAGCTTGACCTAAGCTTAAAAAATAAATTATTAACTACTCGTCTCTGAATTTAATTTAAACTGTAGAAAATGTGTTACAATATTCTGCAACAACCACACTTACGCTGGCAACATATTATTTAGGGGTAATTACCACTTTATGGTTATTGCAGTCCAGAGACTGCTAAAGTTCTTATTAAGAAGACAGACTATAGATAGACTATATATAATTTTGAGTCTGCAAACTATAATAATACATAATATATTACTTAATAAATTACTTAGTTTAAAAATAGCTCTCACAAGTAACAAAAACGTACAGTAGCGTTGACTGTTCTTTACGTAAGTACCTACTTGCTTAGTTCAAGAGTACGAGGGGAAATCAAAAAGTTCGCGGAGTGGAAATTTGACTCACATTTTTTTTCTTATTACTATATTATTTCTTTACTCTTATGCATTTGTTCTATCAATACATTTTTATTATACGCTCGAAAACAAAACATTTTGTTCTTGTCCTCCAAATGGGCTGAAATTGCGCGCTTCACCTCTTCTTCGCTGGAAAATTTCTTCCCTCGGAGGTCTTTTTTCTCTTTTAGGAACTGAAAATAGTTCCTTGGGGATTAGTCTCTAGCCCATAGGGAGGAAGTGCTAAAATTTTGAAGCCCACTCTTTGCACAGCAGCCATCGCAATTTGCGCCTTGTGCACGTGTGCATTGTCGTGCAGAAGGAGCACACTTTTGGCCAATTTTCCCCATCAGTTTTCCCTCACAAGATTTTGAAAACGTTTAAATAGCGTAGCGTAGTGATCTCCAGTTGAAGTGTCATCCTTTTCTTTGCAGTCTATGAGAAGGATACTTTTTGTATCATAGAAAACAGTGGGCATGAGTTTTCCAGCCGATGGACACACCATGAATTAGGTGTTGTACCCTTTTTCGGCCCTTGCATGGAGTCGTGCTTGGGCCAGTTGGGCCCATGGTCATTATGAGAAACTAAAGTTTTGTTTTCAGTCACAAGGTAGACCTTACTTGAACTAGTTTCTCCACTTATAAATCATGGTTTTACCAGGGCCACCGTCTCCATAACCAAAAAAAAAACATTCAAATTCAAATTACCAGAAAAGGTTTTTCTTGCTTAGTAAGGAACTTAATAATAACTGTGCGAAACTCAATTTCCTTTATGGTGAGAATTTTTTTCCGGATCGACGGGTGTGATGACCTGTATCTCAGTAGATTATAAACTTATTTGTATGAAACCTCGTATTTATACCCTTAATGAGTGTCCAAACTAGTGAAGTTAGAAAAAAGTTACCTTTCTCCCCACCATACCCCTCGTTCCGCGGGGCCTTTTTACTTTTTGACATCCCCTCGTAACACTATAGATAGACGAACTTGGTGCCGTTGTTCGCGCGATGTCTTAGATTTCCTAGCAATGACTAAGAGCCGTTTTGTTGTCAACTGATATTTTATGTTATAAAACTAGTATCAAAAAATACAATTGGAAAGCATGACTTTTTAAGTAAATAGGTTGGCTTTGCTGGTCGCAAACAGGCATTATACAAGCATGATTATTACGTATAATACACTTTAACTCTGTACAAGAGAATTGCCACCAAAATCATCTTTAATGTAGTGACGTTTGCCTTTAGCAATTCAATAAAATACATGTTCAATAATCATTAGGTAGCTGTATTTAACACCAACTTGTTAGAATTTGGATACTGTTACTTTGATTGCATTTCATTCAAATAGTTCTTTTACTTATTCTCAATGATTAGGCGGATTTAAATAAAGGTAACTACAGTAACAGTTATTTTGCGATTACCAGAAATTTACCATACGGTTACTGTGTCGTTAGCATAATTGGGACAAGTAACGCTTTTTCAGTGTTAGTTAATTTAAATTTACTTCGACACGATAGCTAATTGTTTTTTTAACGGTTTCATTTGATTACTAACCTTTGTCCGAACACTGTCTAGTCTAGGACGTCAGATAAAGCTGTTTTTCGCTTTGAGGTAATTCAAGCGACTTGCCCTTGCTTTGCACTGGTGCGGTCTAGTGGCCTCATTTAGGAGTTTGGTCTAATTACTTTACTAACACGGATGTATTACTACACTACACGCAAATGTATGTTGTTGTGTGGAATCTCGAGCTAGAGATAAGCTTGGCTGTGCTTTTTGTCCTAAACATATGTACGAACTGATGAATGAAATGTTCTATGTAACTAGGAACCTGAGGCCTTTATTACAGGACTCATTGCTGCAGTGATTGCGCCTTGACGCCTGGGAAAGGATTTCAGTGACGTTATATGAACTGATTTGACAAATGTCTAGATTTATAGTTTAGTCGGTCAGCAAGTAAGGAAATTTAAAGCTCGTGAACTATGAATACTAACAGCATATACAGTACGTAATTATGTAATGTTGTTTAATGTCGTTACTAAGAAGGTCGTGCACAACCACGACTCGGGGATTGTTTGCTAACCAACCTCGATGTTGATTTCTCGTTGTCCTTCATGCAATCCTTGTACACTCAACCACAGCCTCACACTGTCTAAGCCAAGCTCTAATTCTTATAAACTTCCATGTTGCCCGCGGACCCAATGTTGCGAAGTCTGAAGCGTTACGCGTTATATGCGAACGACTGTACCCACTCTATAAATAAATTTATTTCATTAAAACTACGGAAGATAACCTGGTTTCTTTCGTTCTCGTTACATGGTATTGCGTAATGTCGTGAGACAAAGTCCTATAATCCAAGTCACCTTGGGTATGATAAACCCACGCTGTCATTGTGGGTTGGCCAAATCGAAAAATGGACTTGCTTATTATGGGTATCCTGATGGGAGATGATCTCATCACTTAACATTGTCGTGCTTGTAAATTCAGAGCTTTATTTTCAAGGACCATCGAAGATTGTAATAATCAGTTGGTTGGCAGAAAGTATATGCCTACAATATTGGCCAGGCAGTGGTGGTTGTAGATGTGGAATAATACTAGAATCGCTTGTCCCGTGGTTTCTTTAAGAGATGTCTTCTAAATACAAATGCAAGTTTTAGGTTACCTAATAATCAATTATCCGATAACAGGTTCCTTCATTAGCTCGAGTATTTTATTGACTCCTAGGCTACTTACCACTCTTGTATACATACAAATAAATCAGTTTTTATTTGTTTGTGCGCTAAGTAAATGACTACGCTATTCACAACGAGGGCGCGGTTACTAGAGTGCTTTTGCCTAATTGGACTAGTCTCGGATTACCTTTGGGCGTGACCTTTTGTTCTAAAACCATATGTCTCCATGGCTGCCACTCCTGTTTAGCTCTGTTTATAATTATTCTAGGTCTAACTTAGTGAGTCCTGTAAACGGTGTGTGATTCCCAATCGATTTTGTTGGTTTGGCTTCCCTCCAGTAAGCTGCCATCATTTGCGATGCAGGCGCGCGCCCCATTTGGCGAGTGGCAGCAGGTCCACTTGCGGACTCCGGCGCCGAACCGGTCCGACCAGAATACACAGGGCCGCGGCAAATAATGGCCCCGTGAGTTAGCGTCTTCACGATATTCAATTCTATATTCTCACTCATAAGGTTTCTAACGTCGACTTGAGCCTGACGTGGCAAACATGCGCTGAGCCGCTTTGGCATCCTGGAGTTGTGTTATTTTTGAGTGCCCAAACGTATCGTTACCTTAAGTTTCGCCACCGTCGTACGCCATCTCCGTGCGGGCTCGTGGGTCGCTTGTACTCGTTCGTTGTTGCTAAACCGGTCTGCCTCATTGTAATTTTTGTGTTAGGTATTACGTCGTTTTGATTTTCCTTAATCCTTATTTTTTACACCAGTTGATGTTTGCGCAAACAAAGCAAAACAAGAAGGAATGCAATATTATGAATATTGAGAAAGCTAACACGTAAGATGTGCATATTAAGAGAAAGTGTATCCGAGTGTAACGATCATCATGCTCAGCGGTAACGCTGAAGAACTAACTCCTTACCACACTATTAACATTATAACTGGTATATTTTTCTGCCAAGAATGACCAAAAATAGCAGAAACTGAATCGAATTCATGTAATATAATACCTATTAAGTAGGTTAGAAAATAAGGAGAAATGTTGTAATCATGTTGTTGCAATATCGAAGATGTAACGCAGTATGCAATGCAAGTGAGCTTTTAAAATTACTTAAAAACAACTAACTGTTCAATAACAATGCTTTTGCCGTAAAGGTAACTCAGAAAAAATAAGAAGCGGTCATTCATAGTTAAAAATAACGTTTCCACTATTTCTATCAGTCAACCAGATTTCCAAATGTTCCCAGAGTAAGCATTATTCGGCACAAGTCGAAACTGCTTGTTAGTGAGACCCTGAGAAAATAATGCGAGCTCCGCATGAGGTCTACGAGTTGTGAAGCGCTCAGCAATTAGATGTGATGGTGCAATTAACTGCGAAGTACCCTCGCACGTATCGAAACATCCATTTAACATGTAGAAGTTCGATTTCGAACATAAAAAAGCGTTGAACTCCTCCTTATCAGGTAGCTTCTTGTGAACATAGAAATTACGCAATCACAGAAATGTCCGCTGTCTCCGATGCAACGACGTTTTGAAGCAACGCGTGAAAGTTCTGCATTTTCACTTCTAAAAGACGTTGGCTTTATTGCGTCGCTGAAGCGTGTGTTTATTTGTTAAATAGATTTTACAATTACCTTACACTCTAAGATCATCAATGAAGTGAATGAGTAGGTATTTAAGCAGATTGTACACTGATTTATTTGTAATTTGCTTATTGTAGTGCTAAATAAAACTCTACCTTTTAAAGGCGCTGTTTTGAGTGCGTCTACAATTTAAGTAAACTGAATATAAATACTACTAGCTTACATTAAGACTGTTTTTTTTTGTAAAGTCTAGTTACAATTTGTCTCTAAATACTATTTATATTACTAGCTTTCCGCCCGCGGCATCGCCCGCGTAAACTTCATTTCTGAAACATGCAAACATATTTTTTTTTATAAATTGTAGCCTATGTGTTTCTGATGTATAAGCTGTATAACTGTAAAGTTTCATCTAAATCCGTTCAGTATTTTTTGCCTGAATGAGTAACAAACATATATATGTATATATGTATACGTAGTACTAGCTATACTAGCTTTACTATAGTAGCTTTCCGCCCGCGGCTTCGCCCGCGTTATCGTTATATATCATGGCCAAATTACATAATATTTTTATGAATTGTAGCCCATGTGTTATTTTTGCGTGAAAGAGTAACACACATACATACATATACATCCTCACAAACTTTCGCATTTATAATTTTAGTAAGATTAATATCTATTACTGAAAGCATGAAGAAATAAGTTGGGATTATTTATGTATACATGTTACCTACAAGTTAAAGTTTACATAGTTGTTTATAAGATAGAAGCGTCGAACAACTTTCGCACATGTCAAATATTTAAATATGTTAGTTTGTATCAGTATTTGAAGGTCAATGTCTGTTACGCAACGGAACCAGAAGCTAAAATTTATGCAAAACGCGTTAAAAGCGAAACTAATTCGTTTCGCCGTTGGAATTTGATTTTGCACTTTGCGATTCTTCAATTATATTATTATGTTCGTAAATGCAAACGAGCCTTTGAAAGTCGTTGAGACAACTTATTGACATAACATGACGAAATGCCTTTCTCAATATTACGGAATTATGGAAATGATTGATGGGTGACCAGAGCGTGTTTATATTTTCTTAATCTGTAAAACGCACAAAGCTGCGGCTGCGCACGTGATTATTATCTGAATAAATGTAAAGTCATATATTATTCTTGCCAAAATTCTAATTTAGGTCAATCAAAGTCACGGTATTGGAAGGTCCAAGCAATATGTCAAAGAAAATGAAAATATCTGCTATACCTGTGAAGTTTCCTATTTTTTTTTAAATAACTGTGTGTGTAAAATTCGGGGGTCCGGCAACAATATTATTTAAGCTTATTTAATTTGTTTGGGTTATATTTGCCAGGGATATTCATTGTTCAACTGGTCCTCATACCTGGATTTTTGATGGGTAACTCTTTGTTCAGACTTAATTCAACAGCAAGAGAGTATGCTGATGAACATTAATTATAAAATAATATGAGTAATTAGTTTATACTTTACAAACCGAAGATAACGGAACAAATGAAAAGCTGTTGCAAAACCGTTAGTGACACATTGTATGTTGAGCTTAAAACCGGAAGTTTACTGCGTGACACGTCAACTAACGAGGCGAGTTAATTACATTGGTTCATATCTTCGGGTTTATCTTGCAACCCCACAATGTTGTCGTCGCGTAAGACAGATCGAGTTTCTTCCCTGAACACGACGCGATGGTACTCGATAGCAGCTTGTGGTATTACTAGTTCATGTTATCTTGTTACATCAGGTTTATTCTGAATATTATTTATCTTTACCACGATACAATAAAAGATGTCACGCTCAAGAGGCCAGCCTGCAAATTATGATTCTCATTTTTCACTGTAAATTTATACATCCCTGCTATATTTTCCCAAACCATTACTATACTGAACTCAGGGTTACTCAGGGCCCATGAGTACCTGGGGGGGAATCTGGGATTACGACGTGCTAATTAGCTTATATAAAGCATGGCAAAAAAAGTGATCGCTTGTGATCGCCAGCCGGGCTTTAAAAACCGGTACACACTTTGCCCAACCCAGCTCTCGATCTCAGGACATAAAAAATGAAAAGGTTTTAAATAAATAAGATGGATAATCATTTCACATGTTTACACGGGCCGGTAACGTGTTGATGGGACGCCATATGTGCATTCACGGCGATGCCGGATTTCTCCGCGGCACGTGTTGTACGCATATGCGGAAGCGAGTCTTTCTTTCATCGATAGGAATTTCATTTGCCCGGCCCCGCTTCTGTTTACTTACTGTACTCAAGTTCGAGGTTATTCACTTGTGATGAATTGAATTACTTTGAATTCACGGACTTTAATAATATTACTGTACTATTCTTGGTATGTTAAGTACCTGTTTTAATGTAATTTTCTTTGATTAGTATATTGGTTGGAAGTGACCCTACCTTCCAAAGTCACAGGTTGAGGTCCCACGAAAGTATTTGTTTTTGTTCTGTGTCTGGATGTACGAGTAGCTATCGAATTATAGAATTAGCTTACAGTAGTAAGTTTATGAGGCTCTGACACCTATAGCTATGCTTAGTTTAGGATCATTTAACCATGTTTAAAGATGTCCAGAGCCAAATATGATGTTTCTATTCAAATATCACGCGAACAAACTACTGTTCGGTGTGCCGTAGCTGCTACTACCTATTAATTATAAATTGCTGACGATGTTTTCCGATTTGCTAATAACAATCCATAAACATGCTAATGTGGGTCTTGTTTTGGTTTCAGGTGAGTAACAATTACGTAAGCCGCTGCACGCAATTCGATAACTGGTAACAATTTACTAATTCAATATCACTTTGCACAATATCAATGCTGATTTGAACTATTCACTACCGGAATTCTAGTTTAGTCACTTTAAAAATGTACAGTTTGGTTAATAATTAATGTAGTTTATTACTTTATTAGTCACTAATATGGCAATTCGTTGTTAATGTAATATTGTCTCTCATTGTAAAATTTCCACCAGTGTCGACGTTATCTTAGCTTTTGAATAACTCTGCTGTACTTAACGGTGCATAAACAGCATTAATTTTGTGAAATCGATCAATCTAATCGCCCATCCTGCACCCTTTACGATGTTTACAAAGTTATTAGCCTCTGGCATAACATCGATTTCCTGTTGCTTCATTCTGAGCGGTGTACTGTTCAAACTATTTATATTTAACCACTCTGGATTGATGTAAGAACTCCTGCACTCGAACCCGACTCGAAAGATTTACGATAAACATCTATCGGTCAAGAATCAGATAAGTCTTCAGCCAATATAAGGCACGTTCAAGGGAACAGATTATTTTCTCCGTCTCGTGTGCATGTGTGCAACCGTGAGACCTCGCTTGATAAGCCACATTTGTACGATTAGATAAAAACTTCCGCCTTATCTGTTAAACTGTCAATAAGTCGCAGACAGTATCGTCTGGTCGTTGCAAAATGTCTTCAATCTTCAATGAACCATTCTGTTTAAAATACGAATTTGTAATACTTACATAGTTACATTCGCACGGTTCTCATGGCATTAAATTTCGCTCTTTCTTCACATGTTGTTTTGTAAGAGGTTAAACCGTTAAAGACAGAAGACTGGTCGTTTAGCCGGTGTGTTAAGCAACTTGATACTCTCGAATAAGCAAGTGAAGCTCACTGAGTTTTGTTTTATATTTTTTGTTGTGTACAGCCATCTTTTTTTGCAATTGGTTATTATTAGTTTAACTGTCAAGGATGCTTAAGCGTAGATTTGACTGGCGTGATGGGTCATTCGTATTCGCAACACCGTCAGCTATATAAAGATATTATCGGTTTAACGAATGCTTCAGAGTGCGTTGATCTTATCTAACGTTCATATTGCGTGGTGGGCTACATACGCGTTCGCATTTGATGGATAGTTATAATATGATGAGTGAAAAAACCGTCCGACGTGGGTTATTGTTCTTAATTAATTAAATTGTTTTGTTTTTCTATGTCTTGAAGAACATTTTTATGACTGTTACATTAGGCTACGGATGATTGATACTAATAACAGAGCTAATTAGACACTTACTAAGTATTTTCTGTATCTAGTGAACTAAGTTAGTAGTTAAATAAGTTCAAAGGTGTTTAGTATCATTTAAACAGTCACATAAAACAAAAACAAAAAACAAAATAGCGAGCGATCGACTGACAGAGGCGAAGTTAATGAACAAGTTGCATAGCTGGAATGCATGCAAACATTAAATTTTAAAACTTGGAAAATGAACAAAAACAACTTTCGCATTATTTGGTGAAATTCGAGCAAAAGATAATGTGAATTCTCGTGCGGGACATTTCAAATTAGTGTACCGGCTGTTGTTCGAGTCGTTATGACCAGTGGCGGTAGCGAAAGTGTCCGCGCCGGAGCCGATGCACGACCGGACCTCCCTCGCAAGTAGGTGATGTGTCGCGCTTCAATCGCTCGACTCCTCGCTCCGCCTCGTCTGCACTAACGTACACTACTTACTCGCTTTCGTGGAATTTCTCATGTTTATGATTACTCTGCAATGTACTCGACACATACTATATCGCGGTATCAACCTAGCTCATTATTTGATACGCCTTGTTAGCGACATTCTTTTTTGAATCATTAGGAAGTAAAAATTGTAGTGCGTTAGCTAATGTCGCAGTTAGTCAGAGAAAAGTGTTGCTGTACCAAATATTTACATGCGAAAATTCTCTACGTAAATGGTCTCATCGTTGGGCTTAGCGACACCGGTGTAGGCTGCTCAATTGACGGTTGCATGGTCAACAGTATAAGTTATGCTGACGACATGGTGTTGTTGAGCCCATCGGTGGGTGCGCTTCGTAGGCTGTTGGCAGTGTGTGAGGCGTATGCCGCTGAGCATGAACTCAGATATAATGTAGCGAAGAGTGAGTGCATGATTTTTCGAGCTGGGAAAAAGACTCCCTCACATGTGCTTCCGGTTAGGCTCATGGGCACTGCATTAAGCAAGGTATCACAGTTTAAATACTTAGGGCACATTGTAACAGAAGACTTGTCAGATAACTGTGATATTGAGCGAGAGCGGAGAGCTTTGGCAGTCCGATGCAACATGCTTGCCCGCAGGTTTGCCAGGTGTACAATACCCGTAAAAATAACCCTTTTTAAGGCACTCTGTCAGACCTTCTACACCGGCAGCCTGTGGTGCAGCTATGCGCAGAGGACAATCAATGCACTTAGGGTGCAGTACAATAACGCCTTCAGGATGTTGATGGGCCTTCCTAGATTCTGCAGCGCGTCAGCCATGTTCGCAGAGGCGAGAGTCGATGACTTTCACTGTGTTGTAAGAAAGCGTATTGCCTCAGCGTGGAGCAGAGTACGGGAAAGCACCAATGGCATCCTGGAGGTCGTTAAAGATAGGCCTGACTGCCATATCTTCAAGCATTCGACCCAAATGCACATGCGTGGGACCATGAAATATGTAAATTAGTTAATTTTTAAATAGTTACTAACCTAGATTTTAAGTTGTGTGTATACTAACATATTTTGTATGGATCAACGATCTGAAATAAAGTTTTATTATTATTATAAAAGCATACACAACCATTAGGCTGGAGACAATATTTCACTGTATCTGACAATAAAGTGGGAACTATTGCCTGTCGTTGAAAGGTCATTTGGTTAACTTCATAAAAGTCGGCGTCTCAGCCAATAGCTAAATACATTTTAAAATACTGATAATTTATAAAGTTCTCTCTTCATAACTATTCTGGTTTCCCTTACATTATAAACAATAGCCATGTGCTCACCAGTGCGTTGTGTACTGGGAAATTCCTCGTAAGGTTATGATTGTGCGCCATTCTCGTGAGAATTTGCCTTCGAACGGTGTTGAGCGCAACTTTGCGCTGCGCTGCGACTATGCGCAGCTGCCGCTAAACATATTATATTCAAGGTTTTACATTGAAAGGAAGCGCTATAGTGAAAACTATCGAGTCTCGAATAAAAATTAATTTCACACAATTATACAGTTGTTATTATTAGGTATACTTACTCGGGAAATTTACACCAAGATTATCGGACCTCAAACTAAGCAGAGCTATAACTACGGGTTTCACAGGCTAATAAACAACATAATTAACATCGAAAGTACAATAACAAGACAGAGCAGAAATAAGACACAGAAGAAATAGAAATGTTCATCACATAATAGTTTATTCTGGTTGGGAATCGTAACTACGACCTTCGGTGCTAAAGGCAGACCTTTACCATTGCGCCAGTCTAACACTGAATTCACAAAAACCAAAAAGGTCGCAAAAAACTTATTACTTACCTGTTCAGATATGACATTAGAATTGCATTGTTCAAGGAAAAAAAAGAGTCAAACTCACGTTGCACCATTCTCCAAAACAAGTTGTGTTTGAATGTGTCACCTGTTAGCTGGTGCATGTGCTTCGTTTTGTGAATCAGACGTCAATGAATGGATGCCCTCTTGTTGATGCAGGCACGTTGCATTGAATGCTTTAATGGCCGCCGCTCCCGAGCTTTTGAGAAGGCTCTTTGTGGTGTGGCTTACTATTACAATGTAATGTTTCGAAATTAGTGTTTGATGTATCGTTATAGTTACTAAGATTAAAAGGCTTATTACATATTTGGTTGTGTTTGCTAAACTATTAAAATTTATTGTTTTGGATATATGATGGGCAAAATTTAATTGATTGTTTTATTTAGCATTCGCTGAAAAAATCATCACCACGTTGTTTCCCTTCTTCCTGCTACTAGTATATTACATGATTATCTCGCTATTTAGTCGCGCGTGGATACATTAAATGGCAGGGTCCCCTAAAATGAAACCACAAGCTGTTTACAACTTTGTTCGTTTGTTTTTGGATTGGAAGTGAAAATACTTTGCTCATCCATTCCCATTACTTAACAAAAAATGTTTTTCTTTTCGATGGTCTTCCGTCTGTCTGTTCATTTGCCGTCCAGATAGTTAAAGTACCTACAAAATATTATTTACCGAGAAATATAATTTAATTTTTTTTTAATTAGCTTGTTTACGACTATTTGCTTCCATATTATGTTAGTGAAGCATGCATTGGCATTCAGAATGTTTCAAACCGTGTTAATTGGTTAATAAATAAACAGTTCATTTAATATATTTATTTACGAAGTACCTCTAATTTATTTGGGTCATTGTGTGAGCACTTCTTACTCATTTAATGTGTTTGCTTACGGACTGAAATGCCTAATCGTCTTATGTCTCGTGGGAACTGAATGCCACTTTAAAACCAAATACAAAGACTGATTGTGATTTAAAATAAACTGAATGCTTTCAAAGTTGTCAGGCATCGTCTCCGTTTCGTTTATTCCGCAGTCCAATTTTAGCTTGTTGATCGTTTATAATGTTCGTTTGTTAATCTGGTTTGGAATACCAATCGTTTTTGGCTGTTCAGTCATCATAATACAGGCGCCCGGTGTAACCCGAAATAGCTGCCAGAGTGGGTTTTCGGCAAGTGTTTACGTCAGTTGGGAGCCATTTGGTAAATGTATCGGCTTGCTGCTGTTTTATATTTATAAATAAATAATAGGTACGTGGCATTGGTAATTTATTTCAAATATTGAAACCGTCTTGGTTCAGAGCAGCTACCAACAACAGCTTGCGCAATGCATTGAGCAAAATGTAAACACACAATTTTGAGCCTTCTGGTATTTAAATATTCAGTCACAAATGAAATGGCGTGGCATTTCCTTCAATTATTTGACATTACACTCACGGTGAAAAGCAATATCGTATTCAATTTAACGTCCGAAATTGATCCGTGACGTCACCTCGTCGGTTAGACTTGCACGGCTTACAGCATTTGAGGACCACTCTTCGCTCAATTCGTAAGACACAATGGGTTTGTTCGTGGCATAACCTCGGCTATCAGTTCCGACCGCTAGCTAATATCGTAGCGATGGTCGCTGCACCTGTCGCAGTAGGCGCCCGCGCCGCCGGCGACCCCTCTGACCGGTCCCAACAGCGCCGCCGCGTCCGCTCGACCGGAAAATTATGCACATCTGCTATGTTCACAACCTTAAGGTCTGGGGTACTCTAATGGATACATGTCTTATAATAAAATAATTGGCTTCTAAGAACTGAATCTTTGTATAGTAACAACTTAAGTTCTTTGTGCAGACCAATTAAAATTTATAAATGCAACAGAACTCTATGATCATTTGGACCCAAACAAAGCAGAACTCGAACTATGGGTGTCTGGGATGATTCACATACCTAAATATATCTAAATTCAGAATTTAAATAAAAATAATAAAATAAAAAAGAAACTTAAACCCAAACAAACATAAATGTTCATTTATTATTGTTTTCCACCTGTATTAT
The DNA here is from genome assembly GCA_947369235.1 of Udea olivalis. Taxonomy (NCBI): domain Eukaryota; kingdom Metazoa; phylum Arthropoda; class Insecta; order Lepidoptera; family Crambidae; genus Udea; species Udea olivalis. The sequence continues at coordinate 8,657,008 of OX376342.1, forward strand.
TCACTAAGATAGAAACTAGAAAAATTCGACCTGGTCCTGGGACTCAAGCACTATTTTGTATTATTCACTATTTGTGATCGAACCTACGCCACTACACGGCAGAACCTCTACCCATTTGGCATCAAATCAAGCATGCAACATCTTGTTGAAAGCACTTAAAATATAACACAGATTAGAGAGGTGAAAAGGGCTACAACGTAACAGCAACGGCTTGAAAGAAACTCACAACTTCAATGTTCCGACATTACAACGCGTTAATAGCTCAACCAAACATGTAGCCTCTCCGGAGTGACTGCTCTCGCTCGGGTAAATAACTATACCAGTAATTATGATGCACATTGAGCCGCAGAACAGTGGGCTCTGTAGATTGTGCCGATCGGCGCCGCCTCGTCGCGTCATGCCGTCATCTAACACCGTGTCCACTAATCCCGTTTCCATTACTTCCTTGTCGGTTAACGTATAAAAGTTAACACTGTAATCCTTATCTAAATTCTACGGAAAAATCGCTGAACGAGGTCGTTTTTGGCTCAGTTTATGCGTTTGTTAATCTGATTCTAAAAGAATTGTGAGATACGGTGTTACCATGAACGAGCTTTTCCCATCTGTCTCATCTGTGTCAAAGCCTATAATTCTTTTAATTTAACAGACGGACCAAGAGCGATTGCTAATATATGTGACAGTTGGTGGTAATCTTTTCTGGGCTGTTGACTTTAACTATTTGCCTCCTTAATTGGTTTCCTTGTGCTTAGTCTCCTCGTCTCATACTCGTGACAACCTTGGCTAATAATCACAAACCAAAATATCTCAGTTAAGAAATCACCCTTTTCCCTATACATTCCTCTCTACTTCAAGAAATAGCGTCGCTAAATTACTCGATTTAATATTGTGATGCCGAACAGTTCTTTCACGTAGATATTGTATATTATTAATTATATAATATATAATTAATTATTTTGCGTGTCAACACTGTATTTAAGCAACAAAATGGTATTCTAAACATGATATTCCTCAAACGATCTCATGTTTGCTTTCCAGCGATATATTGCTGGCATTTTTCCTCGAGAAAGCGGAAACGCGTGTGTCTGAACAATAGCTCGACTCGTGCGGGGCTGCACATACTGCACTTCTATTGTAAATCATTCTTAGAATTCATTGAATGTGCACCATCTATGTATATTTAAAACGTCGTTAACACCCTTACGTATCAAATGTCTAACTTTGCTTTTCGGACCACCACGGCTACGGGCTGTCACTGCCTATTATAAACCCAGACGGGTTCCAAATCCGTGCTTAAGGACATCGAAAAAATGTTTACGCTACAATAAATTCCTGCGCTCTATTTCAATGCCCACTTGCTACCCTTCAAGAAGGGCCAAGTTATCTTGGGGCCACTAATCTAATCAAATCCCTCAGAAGGGGCGGTTATCGACTTTATCCGACCCTTTAAGGTCATTCTTGCTACCTTGAGAGAGAACTTTCGTTTAAAAATATCCGCGTACGAATTTAATGTTTCTGTATGATTTTAATAGCAGGAAACGAGCCCTTTGTGTGTTAACAATGAGCAATAGAATGACAAAACTTTTTTTTAAATCAGGACGGGGACAATGCGCCCGCGGCTGTCTTCGTCGGCCTTCCCACGTAGTTCTACAATACCCAGCATTGTAGAGCATAATGCTGATTATATGACGGACGAAAGTTATGATCTTTCTATGATATAATAATGGAGACCCAACATTTTATTGTTTCAAAACTTGTGATGTGGGTTATCTCGGGTTAACGCTTGTTGTCACGCCATAACAATTCATTCAATTATCATTGTAATTAAATTTTACGTTTCTTTATGTAATTCTAAACTCAAGAACACTACGTGCGTAGAAAGTTAATGACATATCTAAAATGTATCGTATGTGTTGTCCAACTCTGTAGTCACGAGGTTATCGAGACCAAGTATAATTTGGCTAAATTGCCATTTCGGCCGAGGCCAACGACCAGTCGTGGTCACGATAAAGATATTTTTTTAAAACAATTGTTCCCACTTCCCGTGCAGACGGGATGCAAGCTTGCACCGGGTGAATGCTGCGGTCTCGTCGTTAGCGGCATTGCGTGTGTTCTGAGCCCGCCTAGAGCTACTCCTGAACCTGTTGTAGGTACCTTCGCTACTCACAACATCGCAATTATCTTTGCTGTATTTATTTCATTTCAAGTCAGCCTCAGCTTTACATAGTTGCAGCGATATGCCTCTCTCGTTAGATGATAATTGCTTTCGCGATATTATATTCTCAACCGCGTTTAACTACTCTAGCTCCGGTAGAAGCGACAACGTCGCAATTATCTCCCTCTGAAAATCCTGTTTGAGTTGTTATCAGTGGTTTAACTTTGAGTTCGCGGCCACTGCAGTAAATGCATTGTTGCGGTTTTCAACATTAGGTCACTGCATGAGTCGCTGCATTCTGTAACCACAGATTTTAACTTAAATACGTGTGTTCAGATTGTCACACATCTTCATAAGAATTCTGTGGTCGATAAACCGAGCAATTTTCTGGGTAGCAAAACTTCAAATATAGTTGAGTTGGCATACATTTTATATACAAGCCATTGTGGTTATAAAATCGTTTTGCTCTATTTGATATCGGCGACGGCCATTAGTTTGTGGCTGAACGTTTTGAATCTGAACTTATAGTAGTAATCTGAAGCTGGTGAACTGTAACGAGGCCAGTTTTCGCCCGAGCCTGCGAGCGGGCAGAGTGGAGTGCATTGTCTGATGTTCGCCGGCTCGGCTGCGGAATTAAAACTTTTCAGACATCGTGCGCTAGTTGCAGAGTTCAACAAGTGCTCACTTTAATCCTCGAAATGACTATGGGTTTGAGTAGACTGAAAATCTTCAAGTAGCACACTTGATGTGGATAGTTTCAGTACTGTTCAGTTCAACGCTTTCATCGCAGCATAAGTAGTATTAGAAGCAAATCGTTTTGAATTACGACGTGTTCGCTTAAAAACTTTAGATGTCACTGATTATGCAGACACTAAACTGTGGTTGTAGACTTGTAGGTTAAATTTTGAGCTACATATATTAGAACAAATTGCGTAAGACAATAATATTATCAAAGATAAAGCTGACTGAAACTAATGCTGAGGACTTAGTTAATAGCAAAGTCAATGACATCAGTAACAGCAGCTAGTGATCCAGAAAGTAGCTAATTGACACCCCATTTGACGTAATACTCAAGGCATGGATGACTATATTATGATAGTGCATTCATTAAACAATATTTCACTAATAGCGACACGTTTACAAACTTGAAAGGTGTGTTTTTCATATTTCGTAACAATTTCCCTCATGAATTTGCTCATGGTGATGGCAATCATCGTTATTAATGAGACTTATTATGTCCTCGTGCTTTCTACCTGAGCGAGAGCCACTTTCCAAGACGAGACTTACGTCGATAGCGGGTTCCTTTACGATGCTATGTATGGGACCCAACGATCTCTAAAATATCCATCAAGTCCGAGTAATTGAATAGACCAAAGATAAATTTAGCAGTAATATTGTGCATTGGTTCCGTAAATCAGTCGCATTTAGAACCGTTGCATTGAAGTCATAAAATTATAAAAGCGTATTGTATGCGTTTGAGATTAAAATGCAGTTTTCCTGCTAGGGATGTAAGCCTTACAAAAATAACTCTGTTATATTTAGTCAGACTATCTGTAGTAGAATTCTGATAAGGTAACATTATTTTGTATTGCATAAACGTGTTAAGAACAAAAGCGCTCTGTAGAAAGCGCTTAAGTAGCTGCAATATGACTTCGTACGTGACTGACGGAATTCATTTGAATGTAGCAGACGTAGGTCGCGGCACGTTTTGTTTACTAAAGGCTTTTATTGACATCGTATTACTAGTTCTACATAATAATATATTTATTGCTTATTATCAGGAACCTGTAGCCAATGCATACGATTGTTAGTAAGACAGGTTACTCAAATAATGATCCAGAAAGTGTTGAACTTCAGAGTTAAATGGTGGGAAATGAATTGATGAATCTACAGCTTCGTTTTGTATTATGAAAATATTTTAGTTGAAACATAAATTAAGTTAACCATCGCAACAATAGGCTATGTACTTTTGAAAGTGTCAAATCACACAGTTCTCTTCTGTATATTTAATAGTTACAGAACTGGCGAGTGTCAAATTATGGTATTTTTAAAGCGAACTTTATTCTACCATTGTCTATTGAAAGTGCCTTCAATGTCTACATGACAATACATTTATTTTGTACGCGAAGATGAAAGTGGAAATGTTACGTGGAAGTAATGTTGTAAGGCGTCGCGTCGTGCCTTGCATTGATTTGTCGAAAGTACGCCTACTAAAAAGAAAGCGAATAAATTTAGGTGCAGTAGCTGTTGTAATATTATAAATAGGTAATTAATTATAGTAAATTATAGTAAATTCTGTAACAATCAGACGGAAACACCTTAACCAGTAGGTTTTACCTAGATCCGTATTGAAATATCGCTTGCCAAGTTCCCTTCCAATTTATATTTATTTTCGTAAGCGACAATGTATGAGTGAGTTTATCCGTGAATGTTACCCATATGCCGACTTGACCTTTATTGCTGATGTACTAAGGTACGTAGAGGGTAGATATCCACGTGTCTAGCCGCAAACGCGCTAGACGTTGAGTCACGCAGGGTGGGTGACGCGGGCAGGGGCGCAGCGCCCCGACGCGCGACGTCCCTGTGACGTCACTGAAAGTGAGTCACGCAAACCGATTTAGTATTTTGGGCTTGGGGTGAGCAATACTTGAAGATTTACCACGCATGCTGCCTCCAAAGGAAACGTTTGACGGTTATACATATCTATATTTAACTCGTTAGTGCTTCTATAGTAGGTGAGAGTTACTTAACATTATGATTTATAGCATAATAAAAATTCCAAAATGCCAGTTTCCTGTTACGATTAGCATAGTTACAACGAAGTTGCCATATTTTTGAAAGACTTATCGCCTAATAAAAAGTCACATGTTTTTGACTTCAGTAATTAGGCCAGGTTTGTGGTCATACTGATTCACTACTTACCGTTTACTGGATGACCGTAAAATATTCCAGTTATTCAAGTTTGACCACCATCAGTCAAAATAACATTCCATTTTTTTGAATGGTCTTTAAAGTCGATATTTGTAACTGTCTTTATGGGCATAACTTTATCTCTTTTTTTTGTGAAAAATCATGTAACTGGTGTCATTACTAAGAAACTAGTCTTAGTGTTCCTAATACAAGTAGTTAGGAAGTGAATAAGCCGCGGATTAATTAACTGGGGCAGCGGCGATCTTGTTAGTTATGTATCATCGGTTTTAAAACCATGTCACCTGCAGCAGGATGCGTTATGTAAGGACCGTAATTACATAAAGTGAGAGCAAACTTGCACGATCTCGGGTCTCTGCCCAGCCCCGGTGCATTGTGCAAGCGCAGGATACACCCCCGCTTGACGCGTCACCGTTATTCTCAAAGAGATTTATTCCCACTTTCGAATCATCGGAAAGCAAGATAAAAGGGTCACTTTCTATTTAAGTATTTTAGCACACGTCAAAAAAAAAAATTTGCATCGTAACGTTCATACGAGTACTTAAGTGAAAATCGGTCTGTCATCATGGGACAGTGTATCCAAATGATGTTGCTTTTTCGCCTCTATGAAACTGGCACTTGTAGTTAGTAGGTTACTTTAGTGTGCTGTTGGTGTTCTTTGTGACCTTATCATTAATTCAGATGTGACCACCGTTGCTCCCATGTTTTCTCAAAATAGCAAATCTGACTGATAATTGAGAGCTGCATGCTATTATTAGGTTTGCTCCTCAACCAGTGCAGATCTGCCAGTGGCTGTGTTGTTCTATACATCCTGCCTTTTCATTGTTTTCAATATGAGCGGCACTTGTAAGACCCGATAACGTGATCTTACTCTTCCAATTGTGTTCACTTTCCATTACCTTCTAACAACCACCAGAATCAGCCATGAAATCAAACTAATATTCAGTGTTTAATGTTGTCTCTTTTTGATGTTTTACAAAAACAAACTTGGTAATTACTTGGTACGTAACTTGAAAGTTTACTTGTACTCTTTTTTGTCATCACGACACATCTCTCGGGTCAGATGATTAACAATGATATCTCTGTTTCAACCTTCGGACATACGAGTACTTATCACGAAAACGAAATAACATTTATTGTGTTAGAGTTTACCTTAATGGTGGTCATACTCTATCTATAGCTAAAGAAAAAAAATTTGTTAAGGCGTATTTTTTATAGCAGACTGCATCGCCCACTACCACATCTGGTGGATGACAGGACATATTTTATTGAAAGCACTGATCTTTCTTGTAAACGGCATCCAACTGAATAGGTTCTAGCAAGATAACGGTTTGTTAATCGGATGCAGAAGTTTTTTACAAAATATTTGATTAAACCGATCATGGGCAAGGTTATTACGCATTATGTGGGTGCTATAAACCAAGTGAGTATTTGTTATTGATCATATCATTGTAACGTAATCTTATCACGAACCTGGACATTGTTGTCTAATTAACTAACAATGAGTAATGTGTGCTAATCAGCTGGGACCAGGGCTAGGGCGTTCCTCTGGCATGACTCATCGGTGACAAGTCGATCGAATCGGTGCTTCGTCCGTCGCGACCGATTCCGGTGTGAATCCGCGCTGATGATGCATCCAGACGTAACGGAAGTGTGCGCTGCGTCGCGTGCGAAAGGTCGCAGGTCTCATCGGTCTGTAACACCGATTGCTACAGATTAGCAATCACATCGCAATTGATATGATCGACCGTTAACATTAATTTGCATGGATGATAAACTTGGCAGTGAGATAATATTTTGTGATAAACGAACGGATTTTACGAAAATACTTTACCGCTTTACTCAACTATGCCTGTAGCCTTCCTTACTAGGTTCGAAACAATTTTGAAGATAATTAAAAAAAATACTTCATATCGCCTGCTAAAATTGTATAATGTGAATTTTAAAAATTCATAAAAAGTACTAAGTTTGCAGTTATTATCGTTAATCACAACGTTGGGAGTGTTTTTGAAAGCATAAATGCCTTTTTATCCTGATTAAAATCTGACCTCAATTTTCGGAGAAAGCAAAAATATTTTTAATATGTAGAAACCAGAGCACATGAGCAAGGAAACGTGAGAATACGTCAACGATACCCGACACCGCGTAAGTACAGCAAGTGTTGTGTGAGTGACATTGGCATTCATGTGAGACGCCTCTGCTCACGATACCTAGAATGCAAGGTCATTTGTGATACCTGTTCACAATTTAATGATATGCTACATGATCGCCACAAGGTATAGCATAACCGGTGAAAATTACACTCTTTACATACACAATCGTATTATTGACTTTTGCAATATGATAAATAAAAATTAAGAACATAATGTCGAAGGAAGTAACCACCTTATTTATGAAGACTAAATTAGTTTGTTTGACAGGGTTCAGTTAGTTGTAAGAGTCCTGCGAGACAGATTGAGTTTTTATGAATAGGGAGTTATTTAGGAATCGACTAAATCAGCAATGCGCTTTAGACTTCCAGAAGATAAAATTGGTGTGGTAACAGTGCTAGGCTTAGCAGTGCAATGATCTTTATGATAAAAAATACTGACAGGAAACGATCACGATACGTGTCAGATCGCAAGAGCAGCTTTGCTTCTTGCTACAACTAACTGGCTCGGTAAGGTATGCAGAGACCAAGGATTTCTCTAGAAATACCAACGCTAGAGAACTACTATACTACAGTAATAACATAAAGGACAGTCGCATCGCAGTCGCTGCGATTATACTAATGTTTGGTTATCTACGGCGCGACGTGTGGCAATTACGGGCTATTGACGACGGTGGCGTGCCACAGTTATGCATCAACACCATGACAGGTTCAACGACATACCTAGCTCGTGTGCCAAATGCGACAACTATTTACCGGCTTACTGAAGATAGCGCGGCTAATGTTTGTCCATTTAACGAGGCGAACGATAAAAAAACGACCGGTTACACTCGCATCGGCCACATATTTCATCTTTAAAATTGTTTACAATGTTTTGATTGTAACTACGCATCTATTTCGTCACGTACGCTAGTCGATCATTAATTTATTGACCATCAAGTAGTTAGTTTTTGGTAACCGGGTGCTGTACACATGTCGGTTAGCACTCGGTTCGTGGCTCGCATACAGATGGTGTTCCGAAGTCCGAACATTACGTGTGCGCATTCCATTCCATACCTTCGCTGTGGATTGGACGCGGGCGCCGCCCATTACCGTGTTTTCAACTACAACTGCATGCCAAACTGACACACTGGAACGCATTTTAGACATTTGAGTTAAATTATTATTCCTACGTGTATTACATTGCACTCGTTGACGTATGTATGTAAACAACCTGCCTCATATCTTTGTATTATTCAGAATTGAATTTTGATTCAATAAATAAGTTTTACCGCTGATGATGACCTACGCTTTTTACTTAGTAATAGACTTTTACACATAAATCTACCGACATTGGTAAAGTTTTTTTAACCCCCGACGAAAAAAGAGGGGTGTTATAAGTTTAACCTGTCTGTGTATCTGTGTATCTGTCTGTGGTATCGTAGCTCCCAAACGGATGAACCGATTTTCGTTTAGTTTTTTTTGTGTCATAGATAATTTTATCCCGAGTGTTCTTAGCCATGTTTCATGAAAATCTGTTCAGCCGTTTGAAGATCATCAGGTCTTTTCTAGTTGATGGGGGGATATGACTAACTTCCTTATGCCCGATCAATTCGAAATTTGGTACCGTGTTACTTCAATGATATTGAAAGTATATGGTAAGGTAACCATGACCTGATCAGCCGTTTGAAGATCATCAGGTCTTTAATAGTTGATGAGGGGATCCGACTACCTTTCATATGTCCAAAATGATTTGAAATTTGCTACTGTGTTACTTCAATTATAATGAAAGTATATGGTAAGGTAAGCATGACTTTAAATATGACATATTAGAGTAAGGTTTAGATTTCGAAGGTGGGTAATTAAATGGGTTCAATTAGGCTTCCTAATATTTTACCTATTTTAAAAAGGACAAAATAAAAGTAAAATTAAAAAATTTAAAAACCCCCGACACAAAAAATAAACTCCAAAAACTAACAAATAATATTTTAAATTCACATGCATAAGGTAAGTTCAAATATTTTTATTTTCCAAGCGTCGCGTCGCGTCGGGGGACCGCTAAGTCAGAAAAACAGGTGTAGTCGCAGATTGCAAGAAAATAATTTACTCCGAAAAATCGACACAACCGTCAACGTAGTCTGCCCTCACGTGTCTGCCCGTTCGGGTCGCCGCACTTGGTAGCGCCCACTACCTACACTATGCATGGAACTTAGGATCGCTTGTAGATATACTACATGTAATTCGTAATAATTAATTAGCTGTTGTTGGAAAAATACTTCATAAACTTGAGCGGTCCCCAGACGCGACGCGACGCTTGGAAAATAAAAATATTTGAACTTACCTTATGCATGTGGATTTAAAATATTATTTGTTAGTTTTTGGAGTTTATTTTTTGTGTCGGGGGTTTTTAAATTTTTTAATTTTACTTTTTTTACTTAAACTTAATCGCTTGTGGTATCTTTATTATTACCGATACAAAGAAATTGTCACTCGTCAGCTTTTGAATCTATTCCTTGAAATAATTTGTAGTTCAGTGTTGTTAGACGCTCTTTCGAGTAGGTAGGTACTTAAAATGTGTGAGTAAAGAAGCCTGATGATATCCCGTAAAAAGTCAGTAATTCTATTCACATGCAATGACTGCTTGGACTTGAGTGACTGCGTGATTGCATATTACCAGAACGATAAACAACGCATTTTCAGTGTGTATTTTTAGTCTAACCCTTTAGTAAGTTCTTATGCACCTACTATATTTACTATCCTACTTGTTCCGCGGGATAAGCTTAATGACTCCATATATAGCACCGGTTTTAATAATCTGCAAAGTAATTGCACGCGGAGTCGTGCTCAAGTATTCTTTTATGGCTGCGTACTGCGCAAAATATAGAGTTGTCACCCGGTTCTCCCACGTCCAGTCGCCGCTTTGGCAACATGGCAGCGCATTCATGCTAGCCTAGGGCTGCCTAAGAAACGCAGGAACAGCCCATTTGAAGTTACCAAATAGGTTTTCCTGATAGGGTATTGAAAAATGTACGGCCGAAACCTTGAATGACAATTGTTCTTAAGGCAGCTTTTAGAAATAAATCTATCAATATCAGTTGTACCCTCAGGATAGCATTCGTTTATGAAGGGTATAAGAGGTTGTTGTTCTGGCTGAATGAATCTTTAAAAATCTGGCTGTCGAAAGTTGACATGCTGCAGTCTCTATGAGCTGTAAGCACACCTGTAGAAGGACCAGTTTAAGGCCTACGCAATATTCTGAACGGTGTGTCTTACGGCAGCCCTGCTCAACAGCTTTGGCAATATGGCAGCGCTTGATGCTGCCCCAGCAGCGGGTTAACGAACCGGGCCACGTACTCGTCCATATGGCCTATTGTAATTTTTTCTGCGCTCACAACACTAACGTTCATAACTGTAGTCGAGAACATCTGAAACTATAATAGACATGACACCAATCTCATTATTAGTCTATGATAAATGCCAGCATCGTTCATATTTTGCAAGATGTTTATAATTTGATTCTCTAAACTATTAAACGTTTAAATAAGGCATTTGCCACCGGAACAGAGTGAGCAAAATGAAATTCATATTATGATAATGGTCTACCTACTAGACCCAAAAGATCCTAACTATGCCTCCAAGAGTTCTAACGACACTAATTCAAGCTAGCCAGAGCGCCATTACATCCATTGACCCCCATTCTTCGGCGGGCATACACTTCCCATCTATTATTCCTTTATTGTCCCAATTCGCTTTATTCATTCACCAGCCATTCAAAACTACTTGTGAACGTGATTGTAATACTTACCATCTTAATGTTATATGACATTCTTTTGACCGACAATTTGTCATATCTAAAAATATTACCAATTACATTAATTTCATTTTCCGTTATCAACGACATTCAACGGCTCCTGTTGTGTTGTGTTGCAGTGTGACGATGTATATCATGTAATTAATTTCGCCAACGTACCACAGTGTGCTATCATTTATATTCTATTCGTTGTACTGGCGTTCTGCGTTTACAAGTTTTTTCTTTGAAGAATTTTATTTATCTAAAAAGAGCCCTCTCTTTTGTATTGTAATGTAAGCCGATCAGGTTAGCTTTTTTAACACAATCTTATCTGACCTCATCGGCTCATCACCTGATCTTAATCTTACATTATCAGTTAAAGATAAATAAATGACAGCCATAAATGCTTAGTAATGAAATGCTGTTTAACTTAGTAATGAAAACGCATAGACTGCTGAAATAAATCTTTTTCTTTTCCATACAATAAACAATGACAACAGAAATATTTGCATTCATTTTATGAATTAATAATAGCAAGTAGCAGCAACTTATCCATTTGTTATTGATATACTTTTTATCTCACATATCAAATTATCTTATGTCATTGCTTTTTGATAAAGGCTGATAAAAAGGAAAACAAACTGACTAAGGGAATACTATCTTATCTACATAATGCCCGAGCAAAACATTTTAGTCGGACGCATGGGAAGCTTGTAAATTGTTTTGGTCGTGTGCGTTCTTATTTCGCGAAGGGTGCACGATACCCAATCGACAGACCATTTTAAAATTGACGAGTCGTTGCACTGCGAATACCTTGGTCGAGTCAAGGGCGGCTACCGGGTCGGCGTCGGCGCGTCGCGTGCGCAGCCCATCTCCGCACGCAATCCATCCTGCGCTCGCGTCGCTTCATCGCGCACATGGGATTGGGAAAATCGGAAAGCCTTTTTCAGGCGCTATTTGCTGTATTCAGACCATCTAACATGGTTGAATAAATTGTGACAGGGACACCATTTATTTAGTCATTTTATTTCGTATCTCGCTGCTGAGCTATTTCTGCCATAGGTTTTTATTTTTTCAATATGGCCTTGAAAGAGAGATTTCTTCGTTTTGTAGAGAAATAATAAGAAAATTCGCTTGGATCATATGACAATAATGAGTAATGAGATGACTCATGGAAGCGCCACCTTATGAGTAGAGTTAGAGTATGTCGTAAAGTTTACAAAGTAACAGTTGGCTATGATTCATTTTAATTGTAGTAATCACAATCGTGAAACCTTACGATAACATAATATCTGCGTTATTAGTACAGAGTATTAATTGCATATTAAAACGCATAATTGTATGTTTACTAGAAACACTGAGTTATCGGGAGTTGCGCGTCGAGCGCTTCCCGCCGAGATGACCTCGTATCGCTCGTTTCCTCTGTATTTTCGTTATGACCACATAACTTTGTTACAATGAATTAACTGGTTTGTTTTCTTTTGTTCACAGGATCAATATGATAACTTAGCTGCCCACACACACAAAGGAATTGAATTTCTAGACAAATATGGAAGTTTTGTCAAGGAAAGATGTGCAATAGAATTAGAATATGCAGGAAAACTCAGGTAAACCATTATTCCTATTGGTACACTCACGTGCATAAATGTGTATAAATTCTGCGGTTATGGCTAATGTAATACGGTTTACAGATTTATGGACCTGTTTGCATGAATTTTAAATACCTATTGTATTTGTTAAATCCATTATACCCTCATGAACAGTTCAATTTCCTGTTTGTGAAAGTTTGTCTTAGTAAATATTGAATTAGAAATATAAAACTATGCCTAAATAAAAATTTGCACTTGCATAATTTTATTCTATTCAGAAATGTATAAGTTAGCTTCAGAATAATAATTCATGAGATGTTTACGTAAAAAGTAATTTGTTGCCATCCACAGAGGGGCACAGTAGGCAATAAAAAAAAAACAAAGTACACCCTGTCTTGTCTTGTCACACCATCTACTGTTTATTTATATTCAATTTTAAGAGCTTAATAGCAATAAAATTGTATTTTGATTATCCTATGAGAATAGTCACACAATATGTAAAGTGTACCTATGTATTCACGGACATGGTCAAATTTGGACAAGCCCGAAAAGTGTAAAATTAATCTTGACTGCAAAAACTGGTGAAACAAGTTTTTGGATGATTAATTACTATTATTCTTAGCGTACTTACCTACTACTTTCTTAAACAATGCACAAAATTAAAAAAAAAATTATGGTTTGTTTTAAGAATAGATCAATGAAGTATAAAACCTGAGGATTATTCTGTGTTCATCTTTCACATATTCCATATCGCTGATATGTTATTCTGATAATGTGGTTTCGCTTTTTTAATTATTGTTTTTGTGTACGGGGGAAATCGGGCGTCCTTGACAATGAAATGCAAATATTTTTGATGACTCAACCACTGTTAGGTATTGAAAGTTTCACTTTGTCTTGTACAGTCAGCCACACCGAGAGCTTGACACTTCCGGCAAACGCTAAGTTCTTATTGCTTTAAACGGACGAACGGCAGGAAGTACACCGGGTAACGCTTGAACTGTGGTTGTCTGACACAAACAATACAAATTGAAATGTAACAAAAAAATGAAACTGGAAATAACTTTCGAATTCAGTATTTATTAACGGTTTTAAAAGGGGCAGTAGGTTGTATTGTATGTCCAGAATGATTTTTTCAACGGTGAAGGTGGATTTATAGAACCTTAAGTAATCCGGTGAACTCGCTGGCTATATTATTGTATTAATCAGTAGCCATGTGGCCATACGTTCCACTTTTTAAATTAACTTCTTATTTTAGTTTGCATTTATAGATAGTCTCCTTTGATCATTGTGTTTTAGCTCTTATAGCCACAATAGTTGAGATACAGCTACCCTACCCTAGCCGTCCTGTGTATCAGGATGAAGATTGATTGAAAAATCATTCCTTGACGTCATGCAGCTAAATATTTTTTTAGGAGAGCACTTTTTGTATGTTAAAAATATTTTGCTAAAAAAAGCTATTACTTTCACAGGAGGCTTGTCAAAAACTACCAACCAAAAAGAAAAGAAGAAGATGAATACCAGTAAGTAATGTTTTACGACGCCATTACTCATGCGGAGTCTGAAACTCTGAAATGAACAATAATCTTGTTTGGCAGGAATCCAAGTCTGTTATTTTATAAGAATTTCCATTGTATAAACACAGATCAATGATTATTGTTATGGGCTTTGTTAGTTTATTGGTTATACAAACATGATATTGACTGTCTTTGAGTTCAAATTCAAGCGTTTGTTTAGTTTTACAACTACAAGAAAAACTAGTCCCAACTATTACGTTAAAAAAGCAAGGATATTTCAACTGAAACTTATGAAAAACACTTCCCGTCTTATTCCAAAACAGAGACTAAATTTAATACTAGGTTTATACTTGGATTTAACCATGGACTAAAAGAAACCTTATTACAAAATGAAGTTTAACACTAAACTTTGTACTATCTGTGGTACTAAAGTTAAACCCGTGTGACCCCTAGTTTATCTATGGACTAGCTTTGCTTTTGAGGTTAACTTAGAATTTGTGGTGTCAATTTTTCACGAACATTTATAAAAATAACAGCGATTGAATGGATTTCGAAGTCTTAGATATATTGGAAATGTCTCAGCGATTTGGTAAACATCGTCAGCGAGTCAATCCTTTCGAATTGGAAGATGAAGACTTCAAATATAAATATAGATTTACCAAACGTTAAGGCCAAAAAATTGTTGATATTTTACGTGAGGATTTGGCCCACGACTCCCGTGGATGCCCCTTGAGCCCTTAGCTTTAAGTGGTTTGCAACAATTCAAACACACACACATAATCACGAAACAGTTGAACACTCCGACCCATGCAGTACAATATTAGGAACACTGAAATACTTAAAGAACAATTATTTATTTTTTTATTTGCATCCAGTTTGCAACGTATTTCTAACAACTCAGTATACTCCAGTACACTAATATTAGTCTTTGCTAGCAACAATAAAGTTCTTTCTTAGACCACCATTGCGTTTTAAATTACGCGCTCCGTTTCATGCTAATCGTAAAAAAATATTGGGAATAATTTTAAAAAACGCTGTAAACTCGTTCAAGAGATAAACTATAACAAATAAATGATTTGTTTTAAACCACGGACGATCTTTGATTTATCTTGTCCTTAGATAGTCTTAGATTTGTAATAAGAACACATTTTAAGCCTGGTACTAACTTGAATAGGTTCTGTAACAATCCTAGATCTTTTAGTTCAGGTTTAAACCAGTTTTAAAGCATTTTTTTGTAAAAAGGCTGTTCATGTTTTGTACGCTAGGTCAATACTATGTTTTATTCAATGGCCAGGCGTACATTAAAGAGCGGTCAGTGGCGAGCATTTTTGCGGATACCATCGCCTGACGAGCAGCCACACATGTTATTAGAGACAACATACAATCAGCAAGTCATAGTGGCTCACTACATCGCGCAGTCTATGTTAAATTCATCGACACGTTCACAAGCGCGGTAATGAGTAGGACGTGTAGGCACATTTTTCTCTTTAATGTGCATGCAATGCAATTACCTGACACGACCCGTTTGGCATAGAGCACGGGTGCGACGCTTAAGGGTTGCGAGCTTGAATCTTGAACCCACCAAATATTTTTGTGGATGAAACGATATTTGTTGTGGTGCCATGTTTATTTAATACTAGCTGTCCGTCAGCGGCTTCGCCAATGCAGACTGGCTTCTCCGTGAAAATAAAGCCTAAATTGAAAAAAAATATAGCTTTTTGTCACTCCCTGATAATGTACCTTTATAGGTGAAAGAATTTTTAAAATCGGTCCAGTAATTTCGGAGCTTACTCAATACAAACAAACAAATCTTTCCTCTAGTGTAGATATTAACGATAGCTAAATCCTTGATTGTTACGTCTTTGTGGCGGTCGCTTTCGTTCCACCACAACTTTAGTTGACGCAGTTTGATACAAAATATTAAGCAGACGGACACAAATTTTGGCAGTACGCGCGTGCAACCGCGACTGAAGACCGAGGCAGGAGACCCCGACCGGTACTTGCCATTTAGGTTTTCTATGAGGTGTCTCATGTCTTTAGTCGCGCGCGCGAACTGCAACTTTTTTGTTGTGTATAGTTTATATTTTTCGTACCAGATACACAGCGTGCAAAGCGTTTCGGCTGCTGCTGCAAGAGCTGGGCGACTTCGCGGGGCAACGCGAGGTGGTCGCGGAGAACCTACAGTCGAACGTCATTCGAGAGTTGCACCTACTAGCGAAGGAGCTGCGAGAGGAGAGGAAGGTAAGAGCAATCGAAATTTGAGTCCAGTACAACTTCTTGACGTCACAGCGCAAAACTATGGCTGCCTGACGCATCAGTAAACTTCAGAAAAATTAAATAAATAGTACTGTAGTGTCCTAACTAGGTACCATAACTTATAGTGTTACCATAATAATTTTAGACTGTTTAGTGCTTGTTGTTTGAATATGGTAATAACTAATAACAATTGCACTGATCCTATTACGCTGCGAAATGTGCATTTTTCTTAGGCTACACTTGCAGGTAAGTTTGAAATTAGGGTTTATTCTTAATTCAATAGGCATATTAATGAAATTAATCTTTATGAGATTTCATCTACAATCAACTGTTGTATGCGAATCTGGGTCAGACATCTTGTATGTAGCACATATGACGTTATGATGACTCGTTGATCTTATGTAGAGCATTAATAGTAAATTTATAGTCGGTATATTATAAGGGTGACACAACTGTTCGTGACAAGTAGGTACTTAGAGATGAACTGTCAAAGTGGCTAAATAGTATCCTTGACAGACACCATAGGGTAAGACTTCATTAACAAGCTCATTACTATTACTTATACCGAGTTCGTTTATCAGTCTTTGACAGCCATTGTACATACAAGCCCCTCTCATTTAGTGGTCATGAATGACCCTGATGTAAGATTAGTTATACCAGTGGTAGGTTTTCATTAAAACTTGATCAGCATTATGATAACTTGCTTAAGCAACAAGAATTGCGTAGAGACATAGCCAGGTTAAGTGTTCTCTATCGGTACTACAATGGGGAATGCTCTGAAGAGTTATTCCAACTGGTACCATCCTCACCCTTCCACTCCCGTACCACGCGTGCTGGATTGCGTCATCCACACACAGCATTTGTTCCCACGCACGAAAAGGTTCGGTGACTCTTTTCTTTGTCGAACCATTCAGACGTGGAACGCTCTTCCAGCGCATGTGTTCACTTACTCTTACAGTCCCGGGGTCATCAAGCGGGGCGTGAAAAGGCATTTTTGCAGGCCTTCAGGATGAGTATGGCCAGCTCAGTGATTGCTTTGCGGTACTCTGCTTGTCAGTCCCTTAAATGGATCTCGACCGCTTTCCATCAGGTGGTGTGAGGTCATCTTGAGGGCCATTATAAAAAGTTACTTAAAAACATGCCCTACGATATTTTTATAACACTGATTAAGTTTTTATAATTATCCTATGTATTGTCTCTTAAGCAACTCTGATTTAGATAGGCACATGGATTTTTCTACTCAAGCTAAGAAATGGTCGTAAAATAAATTTTATGCCGGAAAATTACGGCATGAATTTTGTTGCATGTCTGGTTTATCGTGAGAAAGCTCGCTTTGAGCGCCCACACTCGGGGACTAGCTAACATTCGTTTCATTTTTCCCTTTAGATCTTAATGTCCAACACCTTCAGTCATGAGCACCTTACTTACCATTTATGCGCATAAATTAAATGCACTAATGACCATGCATGGTACAATATGTCCTATAGATTTGTTGTAAAATGAAATCGTAAATATTAAATTTGAATTAAAATATCTTTCTTTATTTCAGCAACACTTAAACGAAGGAGCGAAACAAATGGCGGTACTACACTCTGCGATAAGCGCGCTCGAGCGAGCGCGGAGAGCGTACGAACGCGCCGCGAGGGAGTCTGAGCGAGCGCTAGAAGCCTTCCAAAAAGCAGACGCGGATCTCAACTTGAGGTGTGTATAGTTCAGAACTGGTTTTTCTACCCTCATTTATTTTGAGTTTCCGATATTTTGGCACTGTTGCAAGCGTCAGGAAGACCATAACAGCTCCCCCGCAAGATCCTCAGTAACTCGTAGACCATTCCATAATTTTGTCCTCGCCTTTATCCTTGCGTGTCCCACTTCCTACTAAGATCCCTATTGTAGATAAGTAATTATTTTAAAATTATATTTATGTAAACAGATCATTATCTATAACTGCATCATTCACCATAAAATACGAGTTTAGACTAAAGATTACTTTTATTATGTATCTAAAAACACAATACCTATAAAATATTCCACAAACTTTTCTTATCCATTTTCTAAATTCCCGGTTATTTTTCCTCTATCGTTTCCTTACCTTTTTACACCGTCGTGGCTGATGTACAAACCGTACAAGCCAAATATATATCAAAAAAAGATCTTCAGTCACTCCGTGGTCATGGCGCTTGCAACAGTACCGGAATATCGGACACTCAAAATAAATCATAATAACAATCCCGTTTTGACTATTCTTACGTTAGTGACCATGATAGTTTAAACAAATATAATATATTGAGGAGAGTAGATACAGTATTTCTGTGTATTCCGTACTCGAAGGGAGCACGTTAGTGTGTATGTCAGGGAGCTCCAGGATAAGCGCACTAAGGGGTTGATTGCTGTATTTAACTTATATATAACTTTTTTTAAACTGTAGCTCTGTAAAGTTACTTACACATCATACCTAACTGCGCTCTTTTAGGGAGAGAATAACATCTCAATTATCCAGATACGTTTTCTGGATACTGATCTAATCATAAATAAATGTGTAGATTGGATTTTCAAATACATAGAAACTACTTTTAAAAATCATACCAGTTTCTGAAGGGTAATAAACTAATTTTTATATTTATTTATATTTATTATTAATTAATACTGAAGACAACTGTCAAATTGTCAACGTGATTTAAATATTTTTTAATTATGCAAACTGACAATGACATTATTGGAATGCATTTGTCCAAAATCAATTGTCAACATAAGAATAACTTTTAAAAACCGAGAGAGAGCAGAACAAGTGGATTTGTTATGTTCATGTAAATACTAATAATTATCATGTTACTAATAATCAATTAGTCATTTACGTTACGGTTGGATACAAAAGTAATACCACGCGATTAGAATCAGTCAAGTTCGTTTTAACTAAATTTCAATTAGCTTGGCTGGAGCTAAAGTATTATCTTGATAAAGTAACCAATCGCTAGTGCAAGTGTAATAAAGATAAATTCCTGGTTTATGGGCATACCTATATCCATCTATCTCTATGTTTATCATGTTTTAGATACTTGATTTTACCGTTTACGGGCAAGTGAGTTGAAGAGGCAAACGAGGGCGGAAGAATTACTTGGCTTGGTACTTGCGTGATTACGAGTTTCTGAATATTTCATGTTGAAATACGCACAGCGCAGCCTATGAAATAAGGCTATTGACACGCAATGCGAAATGTCATAACGTGAAATGTGTTGCATGTCGGTATGGATTTGGAAAAGAATGTTCTGGATAGAGTTCGTTAACTTCATCCCAACGTAAATAAATAATTATCGTACCGACCACTATCGCCCTGTTGGCGGTCAGGCTAACTAAATAGACAAACCTCGATGTTTGGTTGTTTTACTAAGCGATAGTTGTAAACGCATGGTCCATTTTAAATAACTAATAAATAATAATAAATAATAAATATCCCTGGACATTATTCCACACAGCGCCATCTAGCCCCAAAGTAAGCTAATTAAAGCTTGTGTTATGGGATACTAGACAACGGATAAACATACTTTAATACATTTTCTTTTGTAAATACACTTATTATACATAGGAGACACCCAGACCAGTACAAACAGACATGTTCATACACAGACATGTTCATACACACAAATGTTTGTACTGTGCGGGGATCGAACCCGCGACCTCTGGTGTAGTAGCCAACTTCTTAACCATTACACCAAGTCGGTCGTCGAGGTCGAATAACTGGTTTTTCATAGCATATTTGTGAAGACAGATTAGGTTATTCAATTTTATTACTTGAGCTATATTTTTACCTAAATCTATTGGTATTTTTTTAAAGTGTTTAATGAACGGAGAACGTCGTGGCCTAGTGTTCAGCACCCGAACTCAGATCGCGGATCGTGTGGTCCTGAGTTCAAATCTGGCCAGAACCAAAATCTTTGTGTTCATTGTTAAATATCAGACTTACTCTCCGGTGATGGAAAACATCGATAAAAAACTAAATCAACCCGGATAACGGCGGTAGGCTCACCACCTACCACGTTGGGTTCTAATACCATTGGTGAAAAGTGGGCTACTGAGTGTTCCGTTCACCATGACGACACAGTCACTTGCCTCTGACTACCCCGTTTGGGATAAAGTCGTGATGTTATGTTATGTTCAATGAACTGGGTAATAAATACTTTTGGTTCTACATGGTTCCTTATGGTTCTTTACAGTCGAGCAGAAGTAGAAAAACAAAAAGCGAACATGAAACTACGGAGCCAGGCATGTGAAGAAGCTAAGATGGAGTACACGGACCAACTGCGGAAGACGAATGAGGCGCAAAGGCAACACTACGAACAGCGGCTACCACACGTGTTCAAACAGCTACAGGTATGGTTAATTGCCTTTGTTTACTCAGTACTAAGACTGATTATTAAACTAACACATCACATCTAATTCTGCAAATAACTCAAGTTTGAGCAGCCTCTAAATGATAAAGTCCTGTATCATGTCAGTAGAATTGAATTAAATGGGATCTGTATAAGTAAGAGCTGCTAACCTAAAAGTATCTTTTTTGACTTTCCACCAGACCAAGTCTCGATTGAGCTGAAAATGACGTCAACGAACGAACGGGATTTACCGAACAAATATGTTTCTGTTACCTATGAAATCATTTTCCTTTTGCCTCTAACGAAAGGCTTGTCTACATCAAATGAATATTATCTGCCTCTTTGAGGAAAAATGTGTGGTGCTGTTGAAAAATTAGTTTATTAATATGTTCAGAGTTATTATCGGGGTTCAATAATGGCCTCCGTAATCTATTAGATCCCTGAAATAATGAAGGAGCCTAAATGTAAATTTTTTTGGCTTCTGCGGTTGCTAAATGTTTCCTAGTGTTTTCAAACCTATCTGTGAATAAGTTTGCTTTATATGGTTCGTTTAAAAGATTTAATTTGAAGGGTTCTGAAACACATGTTGTCTAAAAACATCCATAACGCAAAAATAGACAAATTAAAAAAAAAACCTTAAATGTCATTAGTACCAACACGTGTTGCGAAATGAACATGAAGCAATGTATCACCGACCGTAACCAGATGTGAATCGGATTATTAATTGCTTAGCCAATTTGTGATTATGAACGCCAAAAATGTGTATTTTCTTTAATTAGTCACGAAACGTTACTTTCACTGGTGTAGTCGGAATCCACAGATGATTCATGTAGTGCATTGAAATTGGTGGAATACTGTGGCGGCCGCTGAATGCACTCGCAGCCTGCACTCTGGCGGAGAGCCAACTAGGTCGCATCCACCGCCACCAATTGTAAATCTCTATTTTTTTTACTAACATTCTGTTCCGACGCATTCTTTTCATGTTTATTTACGGTTATTGTTTTCTTATTTCAGGATTTAGACGAAAAAAGAATAAAGAACATTAAAAACTTTATGTTAAGTTCAGTCGACGTAGAAAGAAAAGTTTTCCCGATTATAATGCAGTGCCTAGAGGGAATGGAGCATGCCGCTAATAGTATAAATGAAAAAGAGGTAATAAATTCTACTTAAACTCAACTGACTCTGATGTTTATTGATTCTAAATCTTGACATACATCTTTATAAAGCTATTTAGATACATTAACTCTTTACATGGCAGTAAGGCCCACATTTGACCATATTATGAGCTCCGCGTTTGCATACAGACAACAAATGGCCTAGGTAGAAGAGTAAAACGAAGGAGTTTATCAATAATCTAGTCTTGTTTATTAAACTGACTATCTTAGTAACTGGTACAACACTGCATTGTTACTTCAAGGACATATAGCAAACACTACTGAATAAAAGGAATAAGTACATAGGTATATTTTTTGCCTTTGGCATCTATAGCGTCTGTGGTTAAGTTTTTGTATGGATTTTCTCTAAAGCCCTCTCGTGAATAGTTATGGAACTAAAAATGGCAAATAAATTGCTCTAGTTAACTATCGTAGTTTAAGTGACGCAAACTTATGGCAGAGGTACCATCAAAGTCGCATTTAAAGGCTCCTAGGTTACTCATGCTACACTCCTCCCCTACGTCAGTAAACTACTCACTACTAACTAAAATCCAGCCTCTGTACGCACTAAAAGCTTTAGTGACTCGTTTCTTTGTCGTACTATCCTGATATGGAATCTTCATGGACTCTTCCATCAAGTGCGATGTGTTTCCTTACTCTTATTGTTCCGGGGGTTTTAAGCGAGGCGTGAAAAGGCATTTCTGCAGGCCTTCTAGGTGAGGATGACTGCTTGTCAGCCTCCTATCTGACCTCACAACCACTTTTCATTAGGCAATATAAAAAATACACTAATTATTGTAAAACAATTTCAGGACACACAATTAGTAATAGAAAGGTACAAATCCGGCTTCGTGCCGCCCGAAGACTTCCTATTCGAGGCGGCGGCCGGGCCGGACGTGCCGGACGCGCCGCACCACGCGCTGCACAACCACCTCACCGCCGCGCGCGGGACCGTCTCCAGCAAGGGAATCAAGAAGAGAGGGGGACTGTTGTCCATATTTAGCTCTAACAAGGTGAGCATTGACTTGGTGTCATGTAGGACAGGGAGATGAAAAAACTCTTCATCTGACCATATGTGATTGTTTGATAAATTTAGTCAAATTGCATGACCGAAAATGTCAGTTTTTGACCGTAAGTGAGATAAGGTCAAATTTAGTGCCTTTAGTCTCTGTACGTACAGCCACCTCACTGCTGCGCGCGGGACGTCTCCAGAAAGGGCATTCAGAAGAGAGGAGGCTTACTGTCTTTATTTAGCTCTAACGAAGTGAGCATTGGCTTGATGTATTGTTGTAGTATGGAGTAGAGATGTAAAAGTTGATATCTCCATAAAATATGGTCATTTGTCGTCTGATTGATTCAAATCAAATCAAAAATCACAATTTTAACCAATTTGACCGTAAATGAGAGTTGGTAAAATTTAGTCCCTTTGGTCATTTTCAACACTTATCTTAAGCTTAGATGAATTTGACAAAATGACCGGTCATATAAGGCTAGATTAAATGCTATTCCATCGCTACAACAGGCACCAGCAGTACCGGCACGGTTCTTTAGTCATGACTTTGATTGTCATGCCCGAACTTGCTGAATCACTGTGCCTGATTGTATTCGAATTTAATTGATTTATTTCCATGTGTTTTAAAGTTCTTTATATTTCACTAAGTAGTTAGATATTTATTATAAATTCATTTTTATCAAAATATTTATTAAATAGGTACAATTATATGCTTAAAGTGATTGGCTTCGAAATAGAGCTTTATTTATATTATGAATTCATTTATACCACATTTTACGCATGCTTTAGGAATATTTCACTACGATACGTCATCAGTAAATTAATATTTACCTCATTTACATATATTTAGCATTATTGCCTATTGTTTACGCAGCCGGTATTTTATCAACCTCACGTACGATTAATGAGTGTATGAATCACTTTTCCCACGTGGAAAGTGATTTGAAAAAACACCGGTTGCGTGTACACATATTTATTTATGACACATTTATTTGGAAAGTTGGAGGGAGGTACTAATTTGTTTTTATCTGTTATCCCCTGATCGATCCCAACCTAACATGGGTACACATAACAACCAAATGTTATTATTGGCGGCGCGCGCGGTGCCTTGACTGACACGTGGAAAAAGTAAGTCAAGTGTTGTGGGGAATAAAGCCACCGGCATGACTCACTTGGCTTGTTTTCATTGACTACTATTTGCCATTCACACATCTATAAATACTACATAACCTATTGTTTTCATCTTCATTTGAGTTTTGAAAGACACGCTACACAAGGTAACACCTTTCGTTGCAACACATCTAAAATATCAGGTTCAATGACGAAAAAATAATTTTTCATTCATAGTAGGTAGCAGGGTAATAATGCACAGTTTTCCTTACACTGCTATTGACTTAATTATAAAGTATGGAACTATGTCAGCGCAACACACTTGTGTCATCATACCGTTTCCTTTCCGCTTCGTATTATGCAACTCAGGGGTTACAAGGGGGATCATATTATTTGATTAGTAATTTTAACATTTTGAATTGAAAATCAACCTTGTTTCATTCCGCATTATTCTAAATCAGATAGACACCATTACTGTTGCTTATTTTAGTGGGTAGTGAATGTTAACAAATAATATAAAAAACTTTTAACTAGGATGAACAAAAAAGGGTATTTCGAAACAGTTGCTGTAAAGTAGGGATTGTCCCTGATAGTCAATTTATGTCACTGACAATCTTTTTTAAGTTATCCAGGCAAGAAAATATTGGCTTAGCAACAGATCTGAAGAAATGAGGCTATTAAAATGGTCTTATCACATTTATTTGAGAACTATACTGATTAGTTGCAGCTCCTTTTCCAAATTTCCTGTAGAAGATTTGTTTACTTTTTATTTAAATAATTTATGCAGATGTGTTGCTTCCCTCAAATATTGTAAAAAACACAAACTGAAGTTAGTAATCCTGATTCCTATTGGTTATTTTGCTTAAACCTGTCGCTTGCAGACGGACCGTCTCCGAAGCGGCGGTTGTCCGTCCGTGTACTGTACATGTCTCCTTGTTTAATGTTGTTTGTTTCTCCCGCGTCCGCCCGCTCCCGCTAACGCTTTGACTACAGAAGATTGTCGAGGCGTGCAATTCGATCAAGGTCAGTTCTGCGTGACAAACACGGTTTGGTAATGCCTCTCGTAACTTTTATTGGTCGATTACTTTTTTGATCGTAGTTATTTGGCGTGCTGAGTGGTTTTTCAAGGCTTTGTATTGATTGACAGGTGAATTTGTACATTGAAGCATGTAAATGTTTAGTTCTGATTACCTAATGACCTGGTTAAAGCACGATTTCTTGTATTTTCTTGGAATATAATAATCTTATTCGAAGGGATAGCAGGAAATAATTATAACTAATTGGAACTAAACGATTTATGTTACTGTATAGATGATGTATAGAAATGATTGAAAGTATATAGTTGATTTGTGTCTTGTAATTAGTAAAGATATGTGTGGAATTTTTTGTAGGATATGCAGATAGCAAAGGTTATTCATACTACTATCTCATGTAAACATAGCAGCAGTTCACCATCTTAACAGTTATTCCTGATAGAGGCGAAAATTTTGTAAAATAAGAAATATTAAAAAAGAATGATTCATATTTCTAACAATACAGTGATAACATTAACAGTGGCAGTACGATATGCTCATTGATCGCTTGATTGAAATGAACGATCGATTGCAGCGCTAAGTTAAATATTCATACACTAAATATTCATAGTAATGTGACCAGTAAAAGTTATCGAAGTGAAATCCAACCGTCGCTCTGTGTGGCTTGGGTAACTTCATCTGCTTGCACGGCCATCTTTGTTTTCAGCGTACGCACCTACTGTATATATGTATATAATTATAACTTAATACGTAATAATACTCTAGTAATAACTGTATGTATTTAATTGAGCGGTTATAAAATTCAGCGTATTCTATTAATAATACATAACGACACTGCTAATGGTTTAAGTAATGCAATATGTACAACTTTATCAATTATTAAATAAATGAACTAGGTACATAGTGAATTGAGTTAATAATCACAATTTTGTTATAGAAACGTCACATTCACTAATATAAAAGAAATAGTAATAGATGTTAAAGATTTAGTTGGATCTGGTTTGACGGTTGTTGAGTGAGGTTTGCACTTCCGATGTTGTTTGAATAACAAACAGATAAGATTGCTTGATTTGGTTTTCAGAATAACATGTCTATGGATGGAAAGGAGGATTATTCAGATTTACCACCGAACCAAAAGAAAAAGAAACTCCAGGCTAAAGTGCTCGAGTTAAGTAAACAGGTAAGTACGAAATTCACCGAATTATTGTCTTTATCAAATTTTGGTTGAACTCTTTTAGAGTTTCAATTTGATAAATCCGCTAACGAGCCGGTACTCATATTTGAGCAACGTCCAATGATCTGGACGATCTTAAAAATGATTTTCTTACTTATCTATGATATTCTGACTTATCGGAAGTCGCCAGTCGGTTTAGCCTCTTCATCTGCCCAGCAGTGAGACTATATAGCGACTACATTCTTATTTTGATTTTGTGAAGTTGTGTAACTAGCACTATTTTACCTTTTCATTATGTTAACTCAACTGCAATTGCCTTCATTTCATATGATAATGGTTGTAAGTAAGACTAAATAGCTATCTGTAACTAGCCGTCATTTGTCAAGCCTATTTTACCATACAATGTCATTATCAATTTATTATTTTTTGCTTCTAGGTAGGACAGGAACAAGCCGCTATGGAAGGTCTAATGAAAATGAAAGGAGTATACGAAACAAATCCTACTTTAGGAGATCCAATGACTGTGGAAGGTATGTAAGATAAGCTTTTTTTTCTATCTCAGCCCAGTTATTTATTAAAATTTGATGTTTTGCAAGGTTACTGTAAATAAGAATAACTGTAGAAAATATGTCAATAAGTCTTTGACTGCCACCAAACCAGACACAATAGAAAATCTATTGTTTGCCGGTCACCAATGCAGGTAATGTGTTACGAGTAAACAAGTTTTCATTAGCTTAGGACTCTGGATATAAACACCAAATATGTAGGTATATCCAAAAAATAAATAAAAATATTTAAAATCAGTTTTAACATAAACCTTTGGAATACAAATATAAACCTTTGGATTACAAATCTTAACTACCTAATTTACTTACAGAAAGTGTCTCTTCCAGACCCTAGAGACGTAATTCCGAGAATAGTTTACTACTATGCTTAATAAAAAAAATATAATATAGTACATTGTTCACCGAGAGGAGAAAGAGACCGATTACCGTCGAGGGTGTCGTTTGAAACACCCGAGATCGGGAATCGCACTTTCTCTCGAGTGATACATAGTGCTTTATACTACACCTACGAGGAAAATAAAAAACTAAATCTTTATTAATTGAAATTTATATTGAAATTATTGCAGTTAGTGAAGCTTAATGTAACACTTTTTCTTTCTTTATTATTTTTGCTGTTTCCTTTAACTGCGGCGGAGTTAAAAAATCTTCATCATCACTATCACTACTTATCATTTTGATAGTTTTATTTTACTTTCTACGAAAACTGAATCCTCAAAAAACACACAAATTGAAAATGGCGCCAATGGCGTCTGCAATTTGTTTATCCTGCCGCCGCAGGGTCGCACTGCTGGCCCGACACCATCCGACACACAGCTAGTGGCCAGTGTCATTTTGCGAACTTGTAGATAAAAACTCACTGTTAAAACTTTTTGGCTTTTGATATTTAGGTTACCGGCGCATAGTCTTACCCAAAATTAAAAAAGAAAAACCACGTAAGAAATGGATTTTCATACACTTTCTCTCCCGCTCAGATGCGTTTTCTCCCCGCATATTTGTTCGATATGCAATGACGTACTTTCTACCGTAAATTTAATAAAGTATCAAGGTACTTTCCGAGCAGGTGTAGTATAAAGTATTATTGTTATTCCAAAATCCGAAGGTCCTGGCATTTCAACATAGGACCTTCTGATTAATTTTTTATTCTGTTATTATAATTTTTGATGCATAGCCCCGGTTACTGATCTAACCCGTGGTTAACTACTCTTGCCTTATGCGAATAATAATTGAAAGGTATTGTAGTGATGACTTGATTCTGATAATGTAAATTCTTGCCCAGCAGTGGGACAGTAGAGTAATATTTATTTTTATTTTTTCATAACTTTTCTAAAAGCTTGATGTTTTTTCCGCTATGCTAGTTTATACAAAACTGGATATCTTCAAGGCCAGAGTGAATATGAATTTTCTGGGTTAGCGTTTACCACCATTTCAGATAAAAAAAAGCAGCATCACAGAACCTTACGTCTTATTGTATCCCCAGGTCAACTAAACGAGTGTTGTGACAAGCTGAAGAAGCTGCGCGCGGCGCTGCGCAAGTACGAGGAGCTGCTGGCGGAGGCCGGCTGCGCGCCCGCGCTGCCCGCCGCGCGCACCAACGGCGCGCCGCCCACGCAGGCCACCAGGTACACTCTGATCATTGTTATACTACACCTAGTCGGAAAGTCCATTCACACTAACCTGATAATTTTTTATTATTATTTATTGATTAATTTGTGTCCAAAAGGTATTACAAACATGTTACAACGTTAACAACTACATTAGTCGGAGACTGTAGCAGTTATTAGCGCCCACCTCGAACTCGAACTTTACAATACAACAGTAACAATTTAAACACAAAAATACAAAATACATTGTGTGTGTGTGCGTGTGCATGTGTGCGTGTGCATGTGTGCGTGTGTGTATGCGTGTGTTCGTGTGTGTGTGTGTGTGCGCATGGGCGCGTGGGTGTGTGTGCGGGTGTGTGTTTAATGTACTACATTTTACTTATAAAGAGAGACTCCACATCATCATATTTTAAGCTGAGTAACCAAACTTTTTTACACTCTCGTTGAGATAGACTATAGGCTCTCAATTTATAGTTGATTTTGTTATAAAGGACTGGGCTGAGGTACAAATAGTGTCTCCTAGTTAGGTCACTGGAACATTTCTCAACTTTACACACTCTATTGGACAGTCTAGTATTTGAAGCTAACTCCGGATCGTAATTACAAGACTTGTGTTTACGTAACATAACGCTCAAAACAAAAAGTTTGCGAACAGAAAGAACCTTCCACAGCTCATAAATTTGCACGGTTGGATACCAGATCGGCTTAAAAGCCATTATCTTCAGCACTAATCGTTGTGCCCGTTCTATTAGCAGGAGATTAGTTTTACATGAGGATCCCCAGACAGCAATGCAGTAACTCAGTATAGATTGAGCTAGAGATAAATAGGCAGTCTTCAATGTAACCTCATCAGCACTACCCCGCAGTTTACGAAAGACATAAATTAGTTTCCTAACACGAGCAGATACCGATTTGACATGTTCCCCCCAGGACATTACACTGTCAACAACTACTCCCAAGTTCTTCACATTATCTACACGTGAAATCTCAAAACAATCGCATGTACTATACGAGGGATTAACTACGTTATGACAATGATTTACGTGGGCAGAAATTTTAAAAGAGGAATCAGGCTGTGACTGTAGTCTTGGGGCAAATGTGACAAAGCAAGTCTTATTAAGGTTGAGAAGGAGGGAGTTATTGGAAAGCCATGCAATAACTGTTTTTAAGGCATGCTCCGCGTGAATACGAACTTCCTCCCAATCACGTCCATGAACAAGAATCGCTGTGTCGTCGGCGTACGTTACAATTCTGCAGTTTGACAATGACAATTGACTGACAACAATTGGGGAGAAAGTTGCTCAATAATTAATCCTCTTTCAAAATCTGGTTAATAATGTATGCGAATCCATTATTACACAGTAATATTTTTTTAAATTCCAAAATGAGCCATGGATGCGTGTAAAAATATACTTTTTTTTAATTAAATTTTTGTACGAGATTCAGTTGTTTTTTTATTCCTCGTGAAAGTACTATAAAGTATTATATATCCCTCGAGGGTAAGTATTGATTACTCAACTCGTGTTGTTTAGGCCCTCCGCTCGATTTTTATAACTACACTTCCAGTTGTCACAATCGTTAGGTTGGCAGCATTGAATTTCTCCCGTCCGCAAACTTCTTCACCACTCCAGTCTCACCCTCCGGCGTGTCAGCGGAGTAGTGAGGTAATTTACGTTAGCATTAATAAATTCAATAGTTAAAAAAAAGGAATTATCGAAGTAGTAAACTTCTGGCACCATGTATTTTGTAGTTTGATACGGCCCATGGACCTCAATGACGAATACATATTCTAGAACTGTATATGAAACCCCAAAGAACAACAAATACAGAATTGTCACTATCAAATTTACTAGAATTACTCTAAAAATAACGCTGGTTAGGACCTGCGTTGTGAGCTAATTTAGGGCCAAATTGGTGGTATGAAACCCACCCCGTTCAAAAATTCTTAAAAAGGTCATATCTCGAAAACTACAAAAACCTGAATTCAGTTATTCAACATTCACAATGTTATTTTACTCAAAAGTAAAAATATTAGCAAAAAACAAAAAGATGTTGCGTGTTTATACCCTGCTTGTACATTTTGATTGTGGTGGTTAGTGTTTTATTTTGTTGGTATTATGCTGTAATTTTGTACTTGAATAATTAGGCATCTATCCATACAGGTGTCCCATAAAATCAAGATCATATAAAATATGCCCTATTTTCATTATCAGACACATCGGAAGCCAATAAGTAGAACAGTTAGTAAATGATACGAATGGTTTCTCTTCAAGTGATAAGTGGCCTTCCATTTAAGAAAAATGGCGAAAATTCCGAATACAAATAAACTAAATTCTTGATTAAAATCCCCACCTTGTATAAAGTAATCAATCTAGATCTAAAAGTCCGCTAGCTGGTTTATCTAACACTATTTAATATTAAGCTATTTTTATAATATTATTTTCTAATTTATTGCCATGTTTTCATTTTAATATTTTATCGGTATTTTTTGTTAATTTGTAATATTTTTCGTATGCCTTTGATTTGAAGACACCATGGAGTTTTCTTGTTAATTTATCACCATACCACCTTGCACCACCTGTGATGACGAATAACTAAATTAGAATTTGGTCTGTCGCTCCAGCATCGGTTCGAACAGCGAGTCCCTCTCGCGCTCGGCGTCCGAGTCGTCGGTGAGCACGGGCGCGGGCGCGGGCGGCTCGGCGTGCGGCGCGGGCGGGCGCGCGGCCGGCGGCTCGCCCGAGTCCGGGCTCGGCGGGGACATCGCCGCCGCGCACAACGACCACGGGCACGCTAATGGGGACCACGACAACGACCACGAGTCCGACTTTGATTATTATTATGAGCCGGATTTGCAGCCGCTGGGGTACTGCAAGGCGCTTTATGCGTTTGAAGGTTAGTGAATAATTACATATAGAAACCGAGTCCGCGCGCCCATTTTGAAGCACCTTAATTGGAGCCATGAATGGCTCCAAACGGACCGCTTTGCAGTGTTCATTACAGCTCCGCAATGTTCAATGTCAAAGCGCGCCACACGTAAGCAAGTAATAGTCACGCATGTGTGGATCGCATTAGTGCTTCATTTTTGACAGGGCGGTTGTATGAAGACTATCCTTCTATACGTTATTATTCTAAGGTTGTGTCTTGTTCTTATTTCTTGTAACTATAGTTACCTATATAGGTGACTCCTGTAGCGGATTTCTGACTTTTAATTTAATTCATTTTTAATAGGTATTTATTTATTTTAACTGCTATAGCCCCCCAAATTAAAATACTAGATTAGTTAGTACAATATCACCTAAAAGACGATATAAGTTTCAAATCTTTATATTATTATTTGTGTTCATACATATGGTTTTGTTCACAGCAAACGGAACCGGATCAACAATGCGAATGGAGAGCGGCGAGCGGCTTTTAGTGCTAGAAACAGACGCGGGAGACGGCTGGACGCGCGTGCGGCGCCAGGACACGCGCGAGGAGGGCTTCGTACCCACCACGTACATCGCCACCACGCTCTACGCTGACGCCAGGCAGCACTAGCGCTAGCCGGTAATGTATACTAATATTTGTACTAATATATAATAACATTGAATAGGCTCCGAAACTACTAGACCGACTTTAAAAAATCTTTCACCAATATAAAGCTACATTATCAGGGAGTGACATAGGCAATTTTTTTTAAATTGGGCTATATTTTGACGGGACAGACAGTCTACGCGGGCGAAGCAGCTGAAGGACAGCTAGTTTATAGATAATTGAATCATTAGAAAGTAAAACTGATATATCTAATTCAATATCGCTAACAGACCTGCTGGACTATTCACTAAAATAGATCGCAAGAAAATCGCGTTTTTTGACAGCGATTATTGCTATGTGACGTTAAATACTGCATCGTTATTGGCTGACAAGCTGTCAAATTGCGAGCGACTAGCAATTGATTCGCGTTGCTTGTTAAATGATAAGGAGGGTGGTGATTTTTATAAAGTTCCTACTAAGATCAAATAAGGTATGGGCCTTATTGCATTATAGCATTGCTTCTTATCTAAGTGAAAAGCTAAAAACACAACCATGTTCCTTAGAAAGTTATTCTATAATGCTTTCTATACTAGAAACGAGGATAAGCAAATTAAAATGCAATAGGCCAGAAGGAAGTCTCATGATGTTGATGTGATATGATAAGAAATCCGTCGCACGAAAATGAGAAAGTTGTTATCACTACTGCCCTTATTCGAAAAATGAAAAATACATCTATACCCTGGTATTTCTTGCTGTAATGTTGTGCAATAGGGTCCTGACATTTTTTCTTTTGAGTTGTTATCGAAAGACCTCTCAATTATAGAAACATTGGTAAAAGAAATATTCCGAAAACACGAAAACTCCCCGAGATATGGCAATTTTAAAAATCATATTTTTGGACTAGCCCAAAACGCTCCCTAAAAACTATCGCAAAATGGTAACGTCACAGAACGCCTATTTCTATGCGTTCTGTAAGACACTTGTTGGGCAGCTATATAGAATTTTGCTTTTATGAATATGGTTTCTTAAGAAAAGTTATACATTGAGTGGATTATCGAATGGTATACATTTTTTTATTTATTTTACACTTTTAGGAATAGACTTGCCCACCAAAGTTTGAAGAGCCATTAAATTAATTATTCCTAGGGAAACGAACTTAAAGTTTTCTAAGCCCCTTTTGTATTGTATTTTTTGATTATTTTAAATAATTTTTAGAATTCGATGATATTGTCAACTATTCTATCGTTTCTTCAAAAAAATAAAATAATCTAAAGAATGATGTTGTTTCAGATCCGCCTTCAAGAGACACGTGCCTCCAGCCTCCGGGCGCCGAGCTGACGCGCGGAGCCGAATCTCCCCGCGACGGACTAGTGTTGTGACGTGCGTCGTGCCGTGGACACTCCCGCGTGTGCTGTGTGCAATACCGTGCAATCGTCCGACGCTATGTTACTGTACACAACTGTACGCGCGTACACACCTGTGGCCTCTATAGTAACATATATTTTTGCTATAATTTATCGTTACGGAAAAATTAGCATTATTTTTTTATCTTTGTCTTTAATTGTTCTGGCGAAAGCCGTTACGAACGAACGACGAAATCATAATAACATTCCATGATCTTATTTATTGTGTATATTGTTGGCTGCGACGCGTACATATTTTCATGTACGCCTGTGGCGTCATAGTGTAATATTAATGTATTAATGTGTAACACATCTACTAGATCTTCATTGTGCCAGCTGTTATGGATTAAGGTTTTTTTCGTACTTATGAATAGTTATATACTCTTGCTTTTATGTGATTCTGCCATTATTGAAATTATAGCAAAAATAGGTTATGAAGTATAAACTTAGTAACTGTAAAATATGTAAACTTAAACCTCAAATGATCGTTTAGTATGTAATTGAAATGTATCCAATATACAATGTATTATAATGTGCTTACGTTACTTTCCATTTAATGTACTAGTTAATGTTGCTAGCTAAATGTCGTAACTAGCCAATGCTATTTTCTGATTATTTGCTATAGGCGAAAACGTATAGTAATGTATTTATATATAGTGAGGCGATGAATGAACGGACGCATTTGAATTTGAATTTTATATAAAAATAAATCTATATTGAGGACTTTAAAAATGTGTTTCATTATACACTAGCTGTCAGCGTGAAACAGCGGCTTCGTCTGCGTAGACTGACTTTCTCGTCAAAATATAGCCTACATTAAAAAAAATAGCCTATGTCACTCCCTAATAATGCAGCTTCATATTTGTGAAAGATTTTTTTTAAAATTGGTCCAGTAGTTTCGGATCCTATTTAATACAAACAAAAAAATCTTTCCTCTATAAAATACGAGCTGCCCCAACAGTTTTCGTTCTGCCAAATGTTTGACAGCTGGTATCCATAATCATATCTCGCCCGCTTTTCTCAGAGTTCATTTACATTTATACTATTATCTTTCACTGAAGTTTTTGTTTAATCATAATAAAATAAATATAGCCTATTTCACTCCTGAATAGCTTAGCTTTCTGTTAGTAGGAGAATTTTCACGATCGTATCAGTAGTTTTGGAGCCTATTTAATACAAACAAACAAACAATCAAATCTTTCCTTTTTATTATATTAGTAATAATATACAACGTGTTAATTAAAAAGCGCAAAGCCTCT
Source organism: Udea olivalis (assembly GCA_947369235.1). NCBI lineage: Eukaryota > Metazoa > Arthropoda > Insecta > Lepidoptera > Crambidae > Udea > Udea olivalis. The sequence continues at coordinate 8,691,558 of OX376342.1, forward strand.
GACACCCCAACTTATTTTTATTATAAAATAATTATGTAAATTATTAAATTTAATTTTCGAGGATTATTTACGAAGATATTAGCTTTTTTTGTTTTCTTGTCTTTGTTGCAAAATTAAGAAGTCTATGGTAATAACGCGCGAGCTAGTGCGACGTTGCCGCTTCGCGTGCCGCCGCAATAATAGAGTTAAGTAATGATTAAACACGGCGTAATTAAAATATTTTTTTGGTAATATTTTACCCCTATTTTTTATTAGTGGAATCGATTCTGAACAAACTAATTTCAGGTTTTGCGCTTTTCCATTAACACGTATAGATATAATATAGATGACCAGAATCAATAAATTTATCTGGCGATATTATGGCCAAAACAAATTTGAAGTAAATCAACAATTAAAGTATACTTATGGTGGTTAATTGCATGCCACTGATGCCATATGGCAGGGTTTGAAACCGGTTTTAAAAATAATGTTTTTAAAACGTTCCGAACGGTTCCATGCATAGTACTTTGTTTGGAACGCGAACGAAATGGGAACATTTTATGAGTACGGAAAAAACCGGTTTATTACACAAGAAACAGAGGCTCGTGGCGGGACAGCAAAAATTCATACATGGCGAACTTTTTTTTATTTGCAAATGAAAGTATTCATAGCGATACATCTATTCGTTAGAATCCGTTTGTTAGATGAATACAAGTTGAAAACAAAATATAAACGTTGCAGACAGAACAATCATAAGGGACTTGCAATATTAAGGGATTATTGCATCAATGTTCTTTAGTTCAAACTTTAATGACACGTTCTGTGACTAAGCTGCGTGGCTGTGAATTATTATTCTTAGGTTCGTATTGATCCTATTAAATACAAATAACCGGTTAGAAAGGGTTAAACCGTTTACTGAGCGAAAACGATTTACATTTCGTTCCTATTCTAAATTACGTTCGTTTCGTTTTTATTACGTTCCCGTTCGAAAGAAAACAAAACCAATACGTTCATAGGCATTTTAGACGAATCCGGTTTGAAAAATAAAAACCGGTTTCCAAGCCCTGCCGCATGGTATTTACAGTCTGTTCTTAAATTTACTGAAGCAGGACATTGAACACTTGGAACCATTTCTATGACTGTGTTCAATGTCTTCAACGTCTGGTTGATAAAAAAAACTCGCTATTTTATCAGTTTGGGAATTTAACCCTGGAAATGATTGCAACTGAGGCGCCATATTGATGTAGTTAACTTTCATAACTCATGGGTATATAGAGGTTTACCTAACAGTTAGCTAAATATATCAGGATTCTGATGGAGACAGACCACCCTACAACCTATTGGGGATGGATTGGCTATGGAAATCTATTGGGGAGGCCTATGTTTAAGCAGTGGAGATCAGTATGGCTGCGAATGATAATGATTATAGAGCAACTTAACCTCTACTATAGCGTTTATCGCTATAGCTAACGGGACTCCGTTCAATTGGAACATCACGGTGCTGCGGGAAGCCTCAGGAAGATAGTTTACTCCTTTTATTTTGTGGATATGAACCGCTCGTAAGGCCGCTTCGCACTTGACCTTTTGATTTTTTATACGCTAGGGTAAGCATTTACTTTAAGAGCAAGGCGAAAACCTTGTAATCAACACACATCCTTTCGTTTACCTACTTATTTCGTCAGTTATCTTTAGTAATGTATGAGTATGCCCCTCCCAACCCCTTCCACCAGTCTTGCCACGAAAGTCAACATGAGGGCTCCGGATGCTAGAAACCTTGTCGGTAAGTACAGGCAAATGACATTAAACAAAACCTCATGTTTCTTTTATATTTTAAGATACAGAGGTGTGAGGAAGGCAAATAATGAATCGGAAAAATAAAATTCCATCAACAAATGTGCAAGTAAATCTGTTTGTTACGTTTCAAGGCCTTCTGGTAGTTAGGTTGGATCCATGTTGGATGTTATCTGCCTTATTTGTCTGTTTTCTACTTTTCTTTATTGATTGCGCAGGTATTTAGAAAGGACTAGGCTCCCTTCTTTCACGATAGTAAAACTGACAGGCTAAGGTCATTGATACCTATTGATTGAAATACAGGAATCTACGGAGACAAATCTGAATCTTTCAACGGAGGTTAGGTTTTTCTATTATTTTATTTCATTAACATCAAGATTATCGATAAATCGTTTTCGTCACGTAACGTCCCAAACAAAAGCTGCCTTAATGAAATTGTAGACCACGTAAGCAATTTAATTACGTGCAAACGTAAAACTACCAATAAACTATAGTTTTTATGTGCGAATGAATGATTGATTGAACGCTCATCGTATGCTTGCGCGTTGCATTCATCAATATGTAAGCGGCTTCGACCAAAACCTAACTTATTTTACAACTTTTAAGCCAAAGTTTGACGTAACGAATACGTTCATTTAAAACTTATTTTTTGCTCTACCTGGTGGTTGACTGGTGGAGATCATTTAGGTATTAAGTCCCCCAACTGTGCTTTTGTTTGTGCAATAAAGAATAAATGAATGAACTACTGATCTCAGTGTTAAAATTACACTTGTACGTTGTAAGTTGGATACCTACCTAATTCATAGTTTCAAGATTCACGCAAACATATGCTTCTTGGTGTATGTAATTAATTAGATAATTCATTTTTACAGTAACAAACTAACCGCATAATTTTGCTTGCATGAGACTTGAGGTGTTTACATTGCAGCATTGGCTGCTCCATTGGCCGAGTGCACGCCTTCCGTGTCTCGCCACGCAACAATTGCATAATACCAACGCTAACTGGCTTATTACTAAATGACCATCCACTACTGCTTTTATGAATTTACCAGAACTGTGGTTCATGTTTGCCGGACGATGAATGTTGCGCCTGACGACGAATGCGAAATAGCAACCCCACAAAGTAATACATAGTAGCACTCGTAACTCCCAAGACAAAACGAGTTTCGCGGGATCTGTAGGTACCTTCGCCATCCCGAGGTCGGGGATTGTGCAAATATTTAAATGGTTTTCCTGCTCCGCAGTGGTTATTGCGTAATGTTTCTAATCCCGTCGACCTGCGGAGAAATGAGAAATTTTAGGTTTACAGGTCTGAAAATAATAATAACGGCGTGCTGCAGCACACAGCAGCAGCCTTGCTGAGCAAATATATTATGTTTTGCACTCGTATACTACTCTGTGTAAAAAGTATCGGGAATATGTCATTAAAAAGACCCGCGTAAAAGAGGTCGTTCTAATTTTTTTACTGCATGTTGGTAGCACTGTACTGATTAAGCGCGCAAAATTTGAGCGGGATCTGTCATTTAATTTGTTTTTTGGTGTCACAAAAATCTAGAAGGCAGACTAGCCATACTTGTTGTCCCTCAGCTCCTGAAACCATACATTTTACTAGTTAAATTTTTACTGCGTATATTCTGCAACTGCTACTTGATTCTCTCAATATTGGCTTTCAATCTGTTAATTGAACTACACTTTTTGTTGGTGATAGTTTTGAGTCCTCGGCGATTTTTACAAAGGAAAATATTGTTGAACAAAGAGTGTGCCTTAAATTTGGTGTTTCGAATGATATTTCATGTGGTGAATCACTAAAAATGTTGCGAAATACCTACGGCGAATCGTGTATATCAAAAACAAGGGCTTATGAATGGTATAAGGCTTTTAAAGAAGGCCAAGAAGTAGTAGTAGACTTGCCTCGTTCTGGTAGACCTTCAACCGCTACGACCAAAGAAAACATCGACAGAATCAAGAAGCTAGTGCTCGAAAATCGACGTATGAGTCTGAGAGAGTTGGCTAGTGAGGTGAACATATCTTTTAAGTCCGTCCACAACATTCTCATTGACATTTTAGGCATGAAACGCGTCGCCGCTCGACTAATTCCAAAAGAGCTTAATTTTGTTCAAAAAGCGCAGCGAAAGCATGTCGCTGAAGACATGGTTTCCCGAGCTTCTACGGATCCGACCTTTATGAAACGTATAATAACTGGCGACGAGACATGGGTTTATGAGTACGACATGCAAACAAGCCAACAGTCTTCAGAATGGCGTCTCGAAAACGAGCCGAAACCCAAAAAACCGCGGCAAAGTCGCTCCAAAATCAAGGTGATGCTGACAGTTTTTTTTTACTACCGTGGTGTGGTTCACTCCGAATTCCTTCCAGAGGGAGACACAGTGAATAAAGAATATTATTTAGGCGTCATGAAGCGTTTGCGTGAGAGTATCCGTCGAAAACGTCCAGATTTGTGGCAACACAACTCATGGATGCTACACCATGATAATGCACCATCACACACAGCCATTATAGTGAAAGAGTTTTTAGCGAAAAATTCAACAAAAGTTCTCGACCAAGCACCGTGTTCACCTGATATGGCTCCGTCTGACTTTTTTTTATTTCCCAAGTTAAAATTACCACTTCGAGGAAAACGTTTTGAGTCGATAGAAGCCATAAAAGAAAATTCGCTGAATTAGCTAAAGGCCATACCGCAAATAGCCTATGAAAAATGTATGGAAGACTGGGTGAAGCGGTGGAGATGTTGTATTGCAAGCGATGGGGCCTACTTTGAAGGCGATAAAATAAATTTAGATGTAATATGTTTATCTTTATCTTATCAATGTAGTATGTTTATCCGTTGTCTAGTATCTCATAACACAAGCTTTAATTAGCTTACTTTGGGGCTAGATGGCGCTGTGTGGAATAATGTCCAGGGATATTTATTTATTTATTATTAGGCTGCCGTGCTCGACCCTCTCAAAGGCCTTGGATATATCGAGCGACACTGCCAAGGCTTTCCCGTGCTTCTCGATGGCCTCACTCTACGTGTGAGTGGCATACGCTAGAAGATCCCCAGTGGACCTTCCGCGGCGGAACCCGTACTGGTGTTCACTGAGAAGGTCCTTATTTTCTAGGTAAGCCAGGAGGAGAGTTAGTATACGTTTATGGAAGTAACTGAGATAGGTCTGTAATTATTAGGATTAGCACGGCTTCCCTATTTAGGCACTGGCTGAACGTTTCCACGATGAGGGGACCCTACCAGTTTCGAGAGATAGGTGAAAAAGGCGTGTTAGTATCGGAGACAACTCAGGACCGCAGTTTCGCAGGACAATTGCTGGTATTCCATCCAGTCCACTGGCCTTGCCCATATCGAGACAACACAAGACATTGTGTATCTCCCTCTGGCGAATGCAAACATTACGCATGGAGATGTTTGTTTGAGGTAGTGACGGTGGATACTGGCCTGCGGTGTCCAAATGCGAGCTCTCCGCAAACAATGCAGCAAATAGGTTAACTTTGTCGCTAGCAGTGTGAGCGAGGGAACCATCCGGCTTTATCAGTGGCGGTAAAACGCTTTACTCCCGGTCGGGTATTCAGTGAGTCTCACACCAATCCGCCTAATGTGGTCGAATTGTACCCCACGCAACTCTTTTTGGTAAGCCTTAGGCACGATTGTAGGCTTTCTTCTTACCCTTGGTGTCCGGAGATTTATGCAATCGAGCATCAGCCCAAGCAAGATAGGCAGACTGCTTCAGCGCCTCAGCACGTTGACAGTCCGCATCGAAACAATTTAGATGAAACAATAATTTGTATTTTTTGTTTTATTGACAAATTTCCGATACTTAGTACACAGAATGTATACCATCTGATATGTTTTTAATTCAGTGCATTTTTTGGCCTCGAAAGCTCATTGAGTAGTTAGGATTGTAAGTACAAATTAAAAACAAGATGGGTAATTAGAAACAACGTAAACACTCTCCAATTTTCTGATTAATGTTGGTAAACGAATATCTACATCCCTCGTTTGATTCTATCTGTAACCAGTTAGGTACTTTACTGACCCAAATAGTCCAACGAGAACGGTATATTATCTCGTGTTACAACCTAGCTTAAACAAGATACGATAGGACACAGATATGGCATCACGAGTAATAGCATCTTATCTTAAGAAAATGGATAGCTGGGCCACAACAGTTGTATGGTTCATCAAGTATTCAAGTACAGTCAATCAAAACTGAAAATGTGTAAGACTGCAGGAATAATTTATCTAAGATGTCAACCACACAAACACCTCCCAATACAAGTATCGGTTTCATCAGCAAACAATTTTGTGGTTGTACGGGAATCGAACCAGCGATTATTTCTGCTGAGCAGTACGAGTACGTCTACCACGAGTTGCCACTTTAGGTTTACATTATCGTTCGCGTTAAAAAATGTATTGGGGGTTGACATTGTCATGTCATGTCAACGATAATGTAAATTCAAAGTGCAACTCGTGGTAGATGTATCAGTACCAGTCTTTGTCAACCAATAAAGGAACTTCGCTTACTTTAAGGTTAGATGATTTTACGGATTGTTCCCAGATGTTTGTTTATTTGAAGTAATAATCGTCAATAAATTGAAAAGCATTGTTTTTTTTTAATGGAACCTCCTATAAGAAAAAGAAATTAATTGTTTGAGGTTAGTCATCTCCATTTGACCATCGAAAACTAGGCACATTTTTTACTGGGCACATTTTTTATTTTCCGGTCATCAGTGAGTAAGTGCATCTAATATTCCACCATTTTTTCATAATAATTAATGATGCCAGGTCTTACTTCTAATATGCTCTAGTTTTAGTAAGCAGCCTTAATTTTATAGACTTCACCCATAGCTTAGGTACGTCGTGGCTTAGCAGCATATTAAGTTCTTTTGAACGAGTTCCGAAGAGGCGGCAGAACTGGATAAAAAAAAGGATTGGTCTATAGAAAATAACCTTCAGAGTTTAATAGTTAACATAAGAACCACAAAATTCCGAAGAAACCGAATGGAGATCGACGAGAATTGGATTCAATAAGATAGTAAAATAAATATTTGATGACTAAACAAAACCGTAACCTATATCCTTTTTAGGGTTGAATTCTATACATGCAACGAATCCTTCCATCTATTTAAACGATTCATTGAATATTCGATTGCGATAAAATTTGTGCTCATTCAATTATGTAGCTATTCACAGGTAAGGATTGTGTCCTCTACCCATAAAATAAATTTATTAGATCAAAAAAGGCTTCAACACCTGGTTTTCAGGCTAAAAATATCTTTTGTGGTTTTGTAAATATTTTATGAGAAATAAAATATACTTGAAATAAAATAAACACGAAGTTTGTATTGACTAATAAAAGTAAGTAAAATACTTAATACCTACAATATTGATATTTGAAGTACAATAACTAGGTACAAGTAGTAAACAGGAAGAGGCAAAGACTATAGAATGGTCAAAGTATTTATAATAAAAACACTACAATTTGGGTTGAGATGCCACAAAAGCTAAAACCCGTGTAAATCAGACTTAAAACAAAATCAAGTCATTACTAAGACACTTTTAATTTAGATAAGAATTTAAAATTTCCGTAGATTTTTGCCTCTTATCTAAATATAAAATTATATATACTTATATTTTAACTGAGTCACGAATTAGCGCAGGGCGCTGAAGCGCGGTTTTGTCTTGACTTGCGGGATCGATTCCCGGTCGGGTCAGTTCAGTTAATTGACTTTTTGGCTCGGGTTTGGGTGTAATTGGAGTTGCCTCTGGCTTCAATCCTTGTCTGGTACACCATAACATAACACAAGGATATTTATATTATCCATATTTCGAGAACATTGGTTTGTCGCATATTTATTTTATATTTTATTTATTTAGATTTAGATCTATCTTAAACCATGCCTGGTTACCTAGCTGGCTGGTTGATGATAGATTTTTCATTTGTTTTGATATTTAGTGCTCAAGAGCGTACTAGTTGTATTTTTTTTCCATATTTGCACGTTGTGTTTGCCGTAGAAGATTGTTACATTTAGTTTAAGTTATTTCGCAAGATACGATGTAAACAATCACAAGTGAACCTTAAAAAATCAATAAATCAATTTATTTGAGATTGAATTTTTGTTATTTCAATCATCCTGTGTACTGGATCCAGTGGCATAACTATAGGGCGGCAGGGCTGGCCAAACGCCACGGGCCCCTGACCCAAAAGGGGCCTCGGCCCATGATGCCGCGAGCTCAGATTTTTTTTTAACATTGTACATACCTGAGTATTTAATTTTACTTGAAAAGTATATATATATACTTTTAAGTTCTGCTTAAAATCCATTAAAGTCGAGCTTTTCAAAGTATGCACTGCATTAATGTTATTTTTTACAATTCCTGTGCTGAACGATCATTTTCAAAACTAAAATTAATAAAAACCCATTCAAGAAACTCTATGGGACAAGACAGGATAAGTTAATTGGCTATTCTGTCTATTGAAAATTGTATGGCCCGATTTTTAAACTTTGATGAGGTTATAGACACTTTTGCGGAACAGAAAGCTCGAAGAAAAGATTTTCCTTAATAAATATCTTATTGAAATTCAATGGTTATTTTTATGTATGTAATGTATGCAGGTTTCCTCACGATGTTGTTCCTTCACCGAAAAGCTAGCGAATGGAAGATGAATGTGAAGGCTCCAATCTGCATTGGGCTAGCGTGGGGACTATAGCCCATTCCTTCTCGCCTAAGAGAGGAGGCCTATGCCCAGCAGTGTGACGTATATAGGCTGGTGAATGTGAATGAATGTAAATGTATGAACCCATGCTCTTGAAATTAAAATTGTTATTAGTGTTGGATAACTACTTATGTGGTTTATTAAAATTAAACTAAGTACAACGTGACGAATTTTACTGATAGGGCCCCATCAAATTTGCCACGAGCCCCAGATGGTATAGCAACGCCACTAACTGGATCTATCTTTAGTCGTCAAACAGTACTATTCAGATCGCGTTGAAGGGCGAGTTTTTTTCATAATCTGTAACTATACCATCTAGCTTAAATAATCTCAAGACTACATATTGCTATTCGCATACATAGGTATTACAAGTAGTTTTAGTACCTAATTGGAAGACGGTCATAGTAAAAACGAAACTGTTCTAGGAAGCACTCTGGCTATAAACATGCCGTTTATTTGATTAACGTACTTAAAGATTGTCTTTAATAAATAATAATAAATAAATAATATCTGGGACAATTCACACCAAGATCATCCGACCCCAAACTAAGCAAAGCTTGTGATATGGGCGTCAGAGTCTGATAAACATACTTAAATGTTTCTAAATACATACTTAAATGTTTCTAAATACATACTTAAATAGATAATAACACCCAGACACACAACAAATATAAATGTTCGTCACACAAATATTTGTCATGGGTGGGGATCGAACCCACGACGTCCGGCGCTAAAGGCAGGATCGCTGCCATTGCGCCAACAGGCAAGTCTTAAGGAAGAGTATTTCAATGTTTTCATTTCAATGATTTATTTTCCTTAGCATTGAGAGCGTAATGGCCTAGTAGTTAAGCACCCCAACTCTGATTGTGGATCATGTGGCCCCAAGTTCAAATCTGGCCAAAACCATCTACATATATTACATACAAGTATTTGTTAATTGTTGAATTTTCGGTGATGGTAACATCGATAAAGAACCAAATCAACCTGGAAAACGGTGGATAGCTCACCACCTACCACGTTAGGTTCTAAGGCCATTGGTGAAAGTTCTGAGTGTTCTGTTCACCATTACGGCAACAGTCACTCGCCTCTAACTATCCCGTTTGGGAAATAGTCGTAATGGTATGATTTTATTATGTTATCAATGATTTTGTTCAAATCGACATCAGCTCGAATGTAACGCTGTAGCGCTGTGAATTTCGTAGTACGTGAGTTCAAAGCATCAAGAGCACAGGCTTATTCCGGCAATTTAGCTTTAGCTGTGGTCGACTGTACAATTCGTTCATCTCGCACTTCCGCCTCAAGTGTTTATAGAGCTATAGGTAGGTAAGTATATGTGTATTATGGAGATGTATGAACAGTAATACCGTCGTTCCGAGGCAAGGCATACTAAGGGCCTATAATTTGTCAGCCGGCTGATATTAGGCGCTCGTGTCATCCTTCCGCTTCTTTGTTATTCTAGCCCCACTCGCTCCCACTTAATGAAACTTCTGTGACGTTCAATTAATTTAACTGCAAACAAAGGGTGGAAGGCTTTTACGCGGGTACTGTTTGGGAAGGTAATGAGGTGAGAGTTATTTGCAGCGCTTCGAAACGTCGCCGAAAGCGTTGCAAATACTAGTAGTTAAACACTCCAGGGGCTTTAAAACAATTCCTTATAGCTTGTCAAGTTCATTCCCTAAACTGAGCGTAGCGAGCAATTGCGTAATATGATCTCTTATGCCAGCCAGTAAGTGGTAACCTGGCATTAACGCATCTTCCAGGTTGGATCTTTACTGACGAAGTTGGTCGACACACTTAGTTTAAGGTTTTACTTGACCGGATTTAGGCGATTGTAATCAGCCTCAGCTCGGAGTTCGTGTGGCATCAGGTTCAAATCTGTTTAGAACGCCTCGTTTTCAAGCTTCAGGCTTAACCTGATACGGACAACGACGTAAGGCTCGCCACCTAACGTTGAGTTCTAATTTTATACGCTTGAATCATCAGTCAACAAGGCAACATTCAACTTGCCCCTTACTACCCCATTTGAGGTAAAGTCGAGAGCGTTATGTTTAAAAGATGAATTGCGAATAGTTGGGCAATTCGCGAAAGGGTTCGCGGGCGTGGTTGTTGCACAATGCGTTGTTGACATAATAAGTGGTAAATGTTAGGAAAATTCGAATAAGTGATATTAATTAGACGTAGCATACTTTCATACCGGTCTGGAGGTTGCGGCGCGCGCGCAGTGCCCGCCCGACCGCCGCCCCCGACGCAGCACGCGCGGCTCTTCTATAGCCTCTTGATATTATCGCGTATAGGTAATTATTCTTCTTGAGTTAATAGAGTCATTGTTAACGAAAGTACTGATCTGACAGTGGAAATATAGAAGTGGTGTAAACATTTTGCCTTGTTCAACATAGGAGGATTTCACATTTCATGAAAGGTTTGTTTATTTTTAAATATTTACTTTTTATAACAACAGTTAAGTTTTAAGGGTCAAAGTTATTCTAAGGAACGTGTTTGATAATTTAAGAAGGGATGCAATATTTAAATGCTTTTATGAAAATCTTAATTATTTTTGTTCAATAAGACGGGATTTTGAAATTTGAAATTAAACCTGAGGGGTTGTTTTTGGGGTTGATATTTTGTTTGTATAAAACTTCGTTACTACAACTGCTAGATGTCACAAATTTTGCATAGGGGTTCTTTTTAGGACGTAGGTGCTAACTAAGATCGGATTTTGGGAATCAAGTATCGTAAGTCGGAAAAAATCCGATATGTCATAAAATTAAGTTCAGGCGGGCGAAGCCGCTGGCGAAAGCTAGTATTTATATAAACTATCACAACAAGTTGTTGAAATAATGATAGGAAATCAATTTGTCTGTATGCTCGCTAGTGGTTGGTTCCATATTATAAAATAAAAGTCACCGTAACAATCGGTAGGATTTGGATTAAACACGACGGTTGCCGTAGTGCTGGAAAGTGATTACCAACCCGGGCCATTTCCCAGGAAAATCCAAATACACATTTTCCTACCAGGAAATTAAGCTCAGGATTTCGGCCAAACGGTCTTTCCATTCTGCCACTGAGCCGATTACGTGTATCAATGATAACACACGTAAGAAGTATTGCTGATATTGCAAATATCTAGCGAAATGCTTTTAGAAACTTTCTTGCGAGCATCAAGTAATGAATTCATACACCGTGATGTCTTCGCTTTCTAATGAAAAGTCAAGCATAGTAGGCGTATTTATGTTTAAACTATGAGCAGGACAAAACTACTTATCGGGTCTAATTTAAGGCATTATGTACGCAAGGTTTAAGCAAAATAATATCAATAGTTCGAAACTTGCGTGTTAAATAGACGCAATACCAATTTCCTTTATTTTAATGACTTTAGTTGCTGAACTTCATCGTTTAATTATATACCTATCTATTCTTTATGAAATATACTCATCAATAATCCGTGTTTCTGCACTATCAGATACTTTTTCTTTTGTTTTACAAACTTCATAACATAATTGTTTTGTCATAATTGTTAATTTTATGACATATCGGATTTTTTCCGACTTACGATACTTGATTCGCAAAATCCGATCTTAGTTAGCACCTACGTCCTAAAAAGAACCCCTATGCAAAATTTGTGACATCTAGCAGTTGTAGTAACGAAGTTTTATACAAACAAAATATCAACCTCAAAAAACAACCCCTCAGGGGTCGAATTTCAAATTTCAAAATCCCGTCATAATGAACACTTACATCCTAAAAAAACCTCATGAATTTTTTTAACCTTTCGCTTTTGTATACATACTCGTAGATTAAGATGGCTTAAACCTTCGTCACATGACACCGTCTCTTAGCTGGCGATTTTATTGTTGGGAATAAAGTTGAGCTGCTTACTTGGAGCAAATTGTGTATATTAGCAATTTAATAAATCTAGTCGTGTGGAATTTTCTAAAGGACTTTGCTGTTTCATAATGTAACCTTATTTGTATGCTAATTTAGTAATTTGTAGAAACCTTGCATCAAGCAAAAACTTAATTTTTTATTCATCGTTTAAAAATTAATATTTCTAGGAATCTCTTAACACAGGGTCATCTGAAACGAGTAAAAGGTTTTTGTCCAAAGCCTTCCAGAATGATGGGAATTCTTCGAACTAATGATTGACCCAGAATGAGCGAGGGGCTTGCCTCACAGCTCATCTGTTGACATTGTGTAATCTGAAGAGACCACAAGCCGCTTGAAGTCATTAAAGTTTGGAGTGCCTAATGGTTTTTTGGCAGGGAATCCAGTCGGATCGGAGTACGCTCTTCTTCAATGACAACTTATTCTAACTACTTGCAGAGCAGATCATGACTATGCGTTATGGTCACGCGTCCTCATTCATAAAATAAGTTGATGATATTGCCCTGTAATTATAATGAAATTGCAAAATCAAGTTGAAGAAAAAATTTGCTTAGTTCCTTTCAGATACCTTCAGTAGCAATTGTAGTTGTCATTCCTTTTTTTATAATAATCTCATAATTTTGTTAATACTTGATGATGAGAGGACAAATCAAATCAAATTACCCTAATATCTGCAAAATTTATAACTCGGGTAAACTTTCGACAACAGGGGAGTAATTTAAAATGTACCTTAACCAGAAGAAAATCTTCTACGTCATGTTTCAAAATTTAAACTCGTATATCAACATTTCCTTGTTATTTTTAACACATTAAACAGTTTTGAATTTACATTTTCACTTTGCTTATTTACGCATATAACCGATGGCAACTGGTAAAATGTGTTGCAAAACCACGTCACTTAGATCTAGGTTATTTATATTTTATCTAAATCTAAGTTGGTACACAGCACAAGCACAACGGTTACGTTGCATTATCATGGTAAGATTAAATCAAATACCTACAATTCAAGTATGTTGCTGTAACTAAATTCTAAGTTTCTTTTTATTCTGGTCACGTTATAGGATGAAGCCATGCGCTATAAGGGTAGGTAGGTAAATCGTTTGCTGATTGCTAACTCTGATAAATTAAATTACAAGCATGTAATTCAAATAATTTGTGATAATCTGCAGCAGACGTGTATTTGTCATACTATTCACTGTTCAAATTGTTACAATCTGTTGTGATAAAAGCAGCAAGAAATACTACAACACGTAAAGTAAATAATGTCTGACATATCCTGTTTGTATTGTGGAATATTCGTAACTTAAATTTCATCATTGCTAATCGTTAGTATCGCATATTACTTGCTCAATATTAATCAAGACATGTTTCATCAAACTAAATCATAATTTAGGCCATATAGACTTTAACAAGTTCATTTTAGTATGACTTAGCATAACACTGTTTTTGCTTAATCTTGGTCAATCATTATTTATACTTGCGTACAGTTACAACATATTCACTTAGCATTATACACTTAGAGGCGCTCAAACAAATATAATGAGTTATTTCACAGTTACATAAACACATTATTATGAACTCTATTATTAGATGAAAATTAATTTCACAATGGCTAGCGAATTGAGAGCAGATGCTTTAATTGGGCCAAGTTAATATTTATAAAAAAAACTAATTGATGTTCCGTGTAGCATAGAACCACCTACTTTCATAGGTACGATTGCATTCTTTTTTTTCCTTAATTAACTTGGATGTATGCTTAAATAACACTGTGTTATCATAAACTTAGGGACTTAATGATCAAAAAAATATTAAAACAAGTGCAAAAATACAAATATAGTAGAACATCCGTAAAATTACATCTAGAAATATTTGATACGCTTTATCGATAACGATGAGACAAAAAACCACCAGTCAGTGTAGATTATTTCGTAACTGTCGATACAGCGTACAACTCACTTACTATTATTTCGGCATTCATTATAATGCACGCTCGATAAAAAGTAGGTAGTGTTTATCATAACCGAGTTAATCATTGCTGCGGAATCCAGGCAAAACATTGCGTCGATGAGTTGCGTAAAGGAGCACAAAAGAACCGGTCCCCATTACCGCTCCATTTTAGCCTGCGAGTAGCAAGCACCGGCTACCGACTCAGTCAGGGCTGCTAGACTCTAAATCAATCTCACTTTCTTATGGCCTCATTTCAACGTAGAATTTAATGCATTCACGCTCAAGGTCGAACAATTTCAACTAGACTACTAGCTTTTATAATTTTTAACGAAGTGCCTCTACAACATTGTATCTGAAGTTTTTTCCGAAAAAGAAAATCTGATTACTTAAAATTTGCCTGTAAAAAGTAGCAATCACAAAATTATAAAGAAAATTACCTGTTACTAAAGGAGCTTCAAAATTATAAACACGAAATTATTTTTAAATTGCTTTTAGTTTCTTTGAAAAGAGAAAGTATACTTGTTGGCAGGTCGAATAATAGCTATATTAACGCCAATTTGATTATCAGTGTATGTCATGAAGATGCGTAACCGTTACGTTTGAGGCGCAAGCGTGTCGCAACCTTAACCTAGCGTTGGAAAGCTCGGTCCGCCGCGGCCAGATCGCATCCGGCCCGGCCCTCACAGAAAACAATATTGACATTTAAACAATCGATACGATAGCACAGCGGCGATCGGTTGCGACTTGCGCTTGCGCGGCTGCGGCGACGGTGAACTTTCACCGTTTGTTAGTTTTGCCGCCGACAGAGATGTCACGTTGCGTCACGACATATAAGTGACTAACAAGGTGTGTGGTTACCTTTTTATGTAAGATCTTATTCTTCAAATTCTTTGTTAATTTGTAATTGATTTCTGACAAATTTGTTTTCAACTTGCTTGTTTTGTTGTACGATTTAAAGCGTGCGTTATTAACGCATCCCATTAAACTTACAAATTAAATATACTTGGAGCATTTTTTGAACTACGGTAATTAATGTAGTCATTAAGCACTGTTGAGGTGTTTCTTAATAAGGGGGTAATAATAACAGAAATGTCTTTATTCATACAGCTTGTTACATTTCTTTTAAATCGCCAAAATTAATTACTACAGAGAAAACATAGAAAACAATAGACATAACCAAAAGAAATAACTAAATGGAAGATAAAGCTATGTACAATTACAACCTTTTGTTAAAATTAAAATATAGGATCGTAACAATCGAATAACAGGTATCCATTTATTTGATCATCGCAAGATAGTGAGTTTGTGAGACAGTGATGTGGTGTAAATAGACCAGAAGAAAGCGTGTACGACAGTGATCGTCTCGCTGAGTGATGGCCGTCATTAACCTCCCACTTGTGATTAAGGCAGGACGCACACACTGGACACTTTTGTGTCTTGTGTCAGATACAAGCTACCGATGAAATTTGATATCTATAAAACCAGTGTGAAATCATCCACTCCCTGCGCATACGTAAACATTTTTTGTGTCCAGGTGCTTTCACTTAACCCATACTCATAACGATCAAAAAGTGTTCGGTGTCGAAAACTGGTAACTGGTTTGCGCAGCGCCTTACCCCGCTATGAATCGTTCTCTTACCCACGGACCACTACGGATCGATGCTGAAATGGTTTTTAGTAAACTTTTTACAGAAGCTTAAAGCGGTAGCTCGGTTCCAAATAGTACTAGTCTCAAAAGAAAATGGGTATACCGGAGTTGTTATTAAAAGACTTACAAAAACCATATTGCATACTCAGTAAGTAATGTGGTAACTATGTAAGTGAAAATTACATTACTTCAATTGACTTTCATTTGAATGTTTTCATACAAAACTGAAATTTATTAAAGACATTGCATTTTCACTCAGATAGTTTCTACATCACCTACCGATCATTTTTGTAAGTCTTTTGAAAACCACCCGGAATGTTTTGCTTGTTAATTTGTAGAAAATTCAGTATCACTATATTGGTCCGTTAGTATGCATTTAGGGATTTTGACATCTCGTATTTGTACTAATGAGATGGCAAATTATGCCTATGATAAATAGCTCAAGTTTTAAACTGTATAGCTAATCTTTAGCTATGAATGCAAGAGGTGTTACCCACTTACCTATTTAAGTTATTGGGTACGTGCGATGTCTTGTAATTGCCAGTTTTCTCTTCACAAGTAAATAGATAATTACTTCTTTGACTAGTAGTGGTTTTCCCACGTTTTTATTGCGAATTGTAATTTGAATTGAACGTGTAGGGTAGGATTTAAAGCCAATAATGAGGATGGGAATGAACCTCGATGCAATTTGTTTTTGTAACCACGTACGGTATAAAATATCAAGATTTCAACTACTTAAATATGATTCTATCGTGAGTAATATTATTATTATGGTTCTGAAAGAGTGCCATTTCATAGCAGACTAGACGTAGCATGTGTCGCCCGACACCTGACAAATTTCGCGACAAATATTATGTTTTACCTGATTTCGAACTGTATGTAGGTACTAAGGCATATGTATGTAGAGCGTCGTGGCCTAGTGGTGTTAAGCACTCCAACTCGGATCGTGGATCATATGGTCCCGAGATCAAATCTGGCCAGAACCAAAATCTTTGTGTTCATTGTTTAATATCCGACTAACTCTCCGGTGATGGAAAACATCGATAAAAAACCAAATCACCCCGAATAGCGGCGGAAGGCTCACCACCTACCACGTTGGGTTCTAATACCACTGGTGAAAAGTGAGCTTCTGAGTGTTCCGTTGACCATGACGGCTACAGTCACTTGCCTCTGACTACCCCGTTAGGGATAAAGTCGTGATGGTACTAGTATGTACTAAAATCACGAGAATTGGGTCACAGGTAACGTTTATGAGTACCTGTACCGGTCGGTGCTGATTACAAAACAAAGCGTCTTGCGCCTGCGCCCATAAACTGCTTCTTCACACTTGTTTAAAAAGTGATACGAACTTTACTTTATTGACGAGTAATTTAGGCAAAATTCTTTTTTGCAATGACATTGTTAGTAAAGTATTTTTCATTAATGGTATTCTTCAGTATTATTATCATTTATTTAGTTGACATATCCGTGACATTCTCATCGGTTCGGATGACTATTTCGAAGAATGTAGAAATTATATTGTTGTGATTTCTAAAGATGCTACTTTCTCCATATAAAGCAGCAACTCGGCAGCAATTCACCGATTTCACAACTACACAATGTAGCAATTTGACATTAATGTTAGTTTAAAAAAGTTGATACTTGCTATGATTACTAAGGGCACATTGGTGCGTACAGGAGAGTGGCGTGGTCCACAAAATCTGTTCCCCAATCACATTATCAAATTGTACTGAAACAATTATGCGGTGTAATGGACTTATTTTACGATTGTACAAGCTAGAGATGGACACCCTTTTTATACTATAGTTTTTTCAACTGTACGTATTTGTAATGTAACAGTGAATTTGCAATAAAATTTCTTTGAAAACACAACGCTAAAAACCCAGCGGGTTTTCCTCAAAAGGCTTTTTGCATCCTATAATGTAAATCTGATGGAGGTCAATTCACCTTACTTATCGTGTTAGTTTCACAATCGGACCAAAGGGAGGGAAAAGGAAAGGGAGACAGGAAATTAAGTAGGATGAAATTGCATAAAAAGGCGGAAAACGGACATTTTTAATCAATGGCGGCCAAACGATAGAATTATGAGCTTCACCGAATACACTGTTCAAATTTGGAGCCAGCCTAGTGATTTAGGGAAGTAGAGGCTCTTAAATGTTAAAGTATTTTCTTGATATTTTTACGGGCGACACCTACATCTGATACCAAACGATACAAATAAAAATAATTGTCCTTGCTGGAATAGACATGCGACACAGTTGACCAGCTGAGTTAGTCATAGAGTTACAAATGTTTTGATACAAAGACTCGTGAAAATACAAAAAAAATAAACACTGGAATAGACACGCGCCGATTTGACAAACCGAGACAGTCAGCAAAAGTCAGTTATAGAACAACAAATAACAAGATAAAAAGACTTGTGAAAATACAAAAAACGTGTTTCTTTTCATGGCTCGTTTGGGACAGATGATAAATTCACGCTAGCCTAGGGAAATCTGGACCCGTTTCAAAATTTGGCAAACACGCAAAGGTACCTATCTTTAAAAAGTCATGCCTCCCGGAGGCGTTTAATATAACGCGGCGGCTCCAGTCGTAAATCAGTTTAACTTGTCGACCTGTAAAGTTAACTGGGTTAGTCGAAAATGGTTTCTGTAACTCTAGTTTATACAGTAACTTTTGATTAAATGAAATATTTGTTAATTATGCCTACCATGAGTTTCGGTCACGTAAAATACGATTGTTGAGTTCAGAAATTTGTGTGCTATTTTTGTTCCATTTCTAATCACTAGGGGGGGGGGGGGAGCTGTACCGAAATCCCATCCAAACACGTTAACGAGGACGCTAGCGGCCGACATCGGTGTAACCTCCTACTGACGTCCGTTTAAATTTTTCTCTTTGTCCAAACACCCAACTATTTATAAAAAAGTAATATACGTTACTTTCACTGTGTACAAGGTACCAAATCTTGTGAAAATTAAAAAGCATTTACATTTCAATACAAAATACGAACATCAAAGTATCGCGAAACATTCTCAGAAAGGTCTATTTCTTATGTCATATACGTAACTTTATTTATTCCCTACGGCGTCCATCCGTCTTATATTCTTCGTATGTAGGTACTGAAATCTAATAACTGTGATGGATATCCTCAACTTCGATACGATTATTTTCTACCAAAATCTAATTATTATGTTCAATATCTAAGTTTCTTTCATTTTCTTGAGGCATCGATCAATTTGTCTTATCTTGATTCGTGTTCTTATTTTGTGGTTAACAGTTATTCAATAGTTTTATAACTTTGTATGGTGTGTTGTTATAGACAAGTAAGGTAACTTTATATTCCCACGCCATGTTAATTATTATATTATTTGACAAGTAATGAGATTCCATTCTAAATGGTAATTGAGTCAGTATTAGAAAATTCAGGTCATTTACAAGCCGCGTTTTTCAGTTGTGTAAATGTCACGGTTTAATTATGAACACCGTTAGTTTATAATTTGACTAGCGAGATAATAAACATTTTATGATTATTTTTGATGACGAACTGTACCATTATGCTGTAAGCATTATGGTACAGTTATACTTCATGGTTTTTCGATAGTTTACGATTCCGCGAGATAGAATGTAAATTAACGGTGTTCACAATCATACGATGACATACAATCTAAGTAAATGGAGTTTGGCTCTGAAACTAAGGATAAGCCTTAAAGGTTAGGAATAATAAACGCATCCACACTTTTTATCTAAAATAAATAAAAAAGGATAAAATAACATGTAATTATATTTGTCCTAAAAGTGACTATTTACAACTGTTCATTTATGGGCTGATTTTCGATATAGTAATCAATAACATGTGGCACACTCAGTAGGTGTTTTAGAAACTTTTAAAGATACAATTTTAACATAAAAAACATCACGTTTCCATACAAAATTACGAATGTCGTGACTGACTTTGTAAAAAGACCGCAAATAAAAGTTAGTTAAGACAATCTAATTTGCATTTAGATATTGTCTGCAACTGCTACTGAATATGTTTTAATTATATCTTTAGACTTTAGTGTAATTAATCACCCCGTATATTCTTTAAATATTCGTCAAGCAAACACGTTAGTTGGCATGAGTATTAACGCGGCCGGATTAGCCTAAATAAAGAAGAAGAATAGACAACTACAGCTCAAACGTAACACTGAACTCATCATCATCCGCAAGTAATTTGCAAGTTCAAATAATAACAGCACTTCGTAAGCCTCAAGTGTTACGCTCTACTGTGGTTGTTTATACGGCAGTGTCGGCAATGCAACTTTGACACCTTTCGGTCCATTATTACGTTCATGTCTTTTGTAACAGTCACTGACAGGTGCTACGAACCGTAGCAAGTGCTACGAAAATATTATCCTGTAAGTCAACCACGAGTTGACACTTTAAATAAACGTTATCGTTCGCGGAAAAAAATTAATTGGGAGTTGACATTGTCATTTCATGTCATGTCAAATTCCAGTACAATTCTTTACGAGAACGATAACGTACATTTAAAATGGCAACTCGTGGTAGACGTACTGCTTGCGAAAGTGGCACTTAATTGATTGATACTGGCAATTACAAAATCATTAAATGTTACATTACTACTCAATCGATATTGGTGTGTACAATGTTGAACTTAGAGTCCTTTCAAATAGAAATAAGTATAATAAAAACTAGTTCATTTGCAGGTTCCCAAGCTATTCAACAGACTAATGGTATTTAATTTCGTTTCGGTTAATTAATCAAAGTCAATTTAGGGTTTCGACACGCGTATCTAACTACTTCACCATCAATCTAAAACATTTGCATATCAAATAAGAACAAAATTGGTTCACGGCAGACATATTACCTCTGGAATATTCACCGGATTTACACGCGTTACACCTTTGTACTCCTGCTTGTTTTAAAGTGATTTACCTACCATACACAAAACATGGACCTAATTAAAACCATCATATGCTATTACAAATTATTACGATAAATGCGATACATATGAAGATAATATGATCAATAAACAGATAATAGCGGAGGGGTGATAGAGCTCAGAATATTGGCTGTGTTCCTTAAAACTATACTACACTTAGCTTTTGACAAAAATAGAGCTAACTGGAGAATAGTTCTCTCTGGAGACTTTCCTTCAAGCAAATAGAATGTGATTAGCCAATATCTTAAAATGCTGCAAATATGCTAAAACGCCTCTTTACACGATTTACAATTACACGATTGCGTATAGCAATCGTGTATTTTTTTATAATTAAACCACCACGTTAGCGTTATGCTGGTTGATAATCATAACTTCGTAATACTTACACGTAAGTTTCGAAAGAATCGAAACACTCTTTGCTCGTCTTGCAATGGGATTGAAACCTAGCCACTTAACAATCAAGACATTAGCAGTCGCACATTCAATCAAAAGCGGTGACCAAAGAAAATAAAGCACTTTTACCACATAAAAACATTAACTCAAAAAAACATACACACAGACGTGTAATTTTCCAAAAAAGGCTTCTTGTAGCACTTGTGTATGAAATACCTGTACGTCAACCACGAGATGCCACTTTAAATTTACGTTATCGTTTACGTAAAATAATGTTTCACGATTTAACATTGTCATGTCATGTCATGTCAAATCCCAATACAATTTTTACGCGAACGATAACGTAAATTCAAAGTGGCAAGTCGTGGTAGACGTACTGGTCGATTGCAGAAGTAGACAGCTCTCCTTAAAAGAAAAGGTTTTAAATAAAAATACTTTTATCAAACGCTTTATAATGCCCTGAAAGGTAATTAAGCATTATAATTTCACGTGTTCAACTCGCTTTAGGCTAATTTGACAAAGAAAAAGCATATTAAATATTTCCGCTTTGACTTTGAGTCGGGTCTTTTGCGATGTTAATATTTAGAACAAAGTACGATACGCACATCATTTTTGCGTGCTGAATTTATAATCAGTCAACTTTTTTTATTTCATATCTTTGATATATTATTCTGTTCGTTTGTTGTGACGTAGTAGTAACAGAGGTCGGCCCAAAATCAGGAGGTCCTGGGATCAAATCCCAGAAAGGGAGATGTGTATTTTCAGATCTTTCAAAACAAAGCCCGGGTTTGTGATAATTTGCGTGCTCAGTTGGGTGCATTGGGAAACCATAGTGATCAGTTGCAGCGATGACTTGATTTCAATGATGCCTTTTTCCGGCTGTGGAATAGTGTCATAGAGAGGCTAATTACTTTACTTTTTGTTATGACAGTTATCAAATAACAACTCCGCACGGAACAGCATGTGTTATTTAGGGCATTTCGATTTCGAATCAAAATATACTGTGACTCGATAGTGCTAAAAGTTAATAAACGAATCGGTAGCCATAACGAATAGGCCTACACCTGTTAGTAGAAGCACTTTTACTTATGGCGAAGAAAATGTTTTTTGCTATATTTCACTAAATTAGGAACATTTTCAACTATTTGTCGATGCTAAAGTTAGATTTTGTGAGAGAATGTTAGGTACTCAACCGAGTCATAAATTCACATCGGAACGACATCTGTAGCATGTCGAGCAACTTCAAAGCACTAATTATAACTTAAGTATCCCTTTCAAAACTAGTTAGCCTGGACTTAAACTTTTGGCCAAACACTTGTATCAAGTATTTAGTTATTCAGGTAAAATATAAATATAAATATGCGCCAGACAACACACCACTTGTCATGGTCTCGAAGTAAGGATAAATATCCTTGTATTACGAGGTACCAGACAGGAAAATAAGCCAGGGGAGCCAATTTAGAAAAAGTCATTTTTCTGAATTGACCCGACCGGGAATCGAACCCGGGACACTACGGAAGCCAAGGCGAGAAACCGTGCTACAGCACACTGCGCCAATCGTGTCGTCAGACTCTAGACTCTTTATTAATTATATAACATACTTAAAGTAGTGAATGTAAAGCTTAACAGTTTTGTTTGGTTTTAATCGGCTGTGCTTAGATTGCTAATCCAAGTAGGGATTAGCAATCTAAGCACACAATTAAACTTATCTCTCTAATCTAGCTTGAAAGGCTCGATTATTTTCTATATTTGTAACGTAAATACAAACAGCCTAAAGCATCTATAGAACAGTACGTCTACCATGAGTTGCCAATTTAAATATACATTCGCATAACAAAATGTATAGAAATTGGACATTGTTATGTCATGTCATGTGTCATCCCAATTCATTTTTTTTACGCGAACGACAACGTTGATTTAAAGTTGCAACTCGTGGTAGACGTACAGGTCTTGCTTAGTTCAGGGTTAGGTCACGAAACTAATGTTGTGTTGTAAAAACTTCTGAAAAATCTGTCGTCATGTATCCGAAATGTTCGTCTCGTACCGGCCGTGTCGCGGTCGCGGCGCGTCCGCGCGACCTTCATGAAAAATTCATTTATTATAATAAAGGAGGCCTCCAGCCCGCGCGCTCCATAAGTTAACACTGCTTTGATCTACTTTTTATTAGCCACGTGAAACATGCGCCCCGCCATATTTTCTGCTTCGCATATAGGCTGAGTTAAATTGAAGCATTAGCATTGAGATATGGCCAAATTATTCGACCCAGTCATGATGTGATGGTTGATAATAAAAGTACTTACTTCGAAAAATTGCGTGCTCGCCATCAGTTTTACAGGATGCTTTTTTCAAGCATTGAATGTGCGTGTTTATTATTAGCTTAAATTACTTTTTATGTTTATAAACATATATTTAATTACTACATTTATAGCCAACTTTACACATTCACGGACAGTAATGTACACGCAGTAATGGTTTCAGAGACGTTTCTGAAACCTAACCTAGCCTCTACGAGCTATGGCTTGCCGGGCTATATTCTTCTGCGTAATGACCGCATAGGAAAGGGATATGGGGGGGTTGCCATTTATCTTCATTGTTCTATATCTTATTATATCCTAGCTGCCTCTTCTCCACAATATTCACGTTCGATGGAATATCTAATACTCGAGGTCAGGCTGGGTGGAAATAAGGCCCTGTTGGGTGTTGTTTACTCTCCTCCCACAATCGATTTTTTTGCGGACTTTGAGTCTGTTCTCGGCCTACATGCAACAGACTTTCAAAATGTCATTATTATGGGTGATTTCAATGCCGATCTCATGAAGAATGGGTCACGTTCATCAAAGTTACGTTCTGTGGTAGAGTCAGCAAATCTCTCTATTCTTCCCCTCGATCCAACTCATCTCAACTCCAACACCAATGATTCGTGGCTCGATCTTATTATCACATCCTCTCCTGATCGTGTCCTTAAACATGGCCAATTTCCCGCTCCTGGATTTTCACACCATGATCTTATATTTCTGTCTCTTAAGATAAAGCCTGTCAAACGTCAGCCTCAAGTGGCCATCCTACGTAATCTTGCGAAGCTCAACGTTGTTAAACTGCAACAGGATGCTTCCTCCCTCAACTGGGAACCGGTTCTGTTGGCATCATCAGTGAATGAAAAAGTTTCAGAGTTCAACAGCATAATATTATCACTGTATGATGTGCACGCTCCGCTCCGGGCAGTTAAGTTGAGGCGCCCTCCAGCTCCGTGGATAACTAGGATGGTCAGAGTTGCCATGACAAAGAGGGACCGTGCTTTCAGGGCCTACAAGCGTAGTCGAAGTGATATAAGTTGGGAATCTTTTAGGGTAGCCAGAAATCGTTGTAATCAGATGGTAAGGGCTGCAAAGAGACGGCACTTTCATGAAAACCTTGTCCAGTCTTCTTTTTCTGATACTTGGAAGTTTCTAAATTCCTTGGGTATTGGGAAATCTGATCCTTCAAACGTCAATTTCCCTCACTCTCTAAATGACTTGAATCTTCATTTTTCCACAACCCCTAAGCTTCCTGTTGACATAAAAACGCAAACCATAGCAGCTATCTTTTCTGAGGTGCTTCCCATTAGCGTTTCCTTTGAATTCACCACTGTTTCTTGTGACGAGGTTCGTAAGCTCATTCTATCCATTAAGTCCAAAGCGGTAGGCTGTGATGGTATCAGCAGAAGCCTTTTGCTGCCCATCCTTGATTGTATTCTGCCAACTATAACGCATATTATTAACTTTTCTCTTCTTTCTGGGACTTTCCCCTCTATCTGGCGCAATGCTATCATCCGACCTCTCCCGAAAATTTCTAGCCCTAGTCTGCTCAGTCATTACCGCCCTATTTCAATTCTCCCATTCCTCTCTAAAGCACTTGAAGCCGTCGTTCATAAACAGCTCTCCCATTTCGTCTTCACCCATAACCTCGTCAGTGAATACCAATCAGGCTTTAGGCCAGGCCACAGTACGACCACTGCTCTCTTGAAGGTTACTGAGGATATCAGAGCTGGCCTGGAGGCTTCCAAAATAACTGTTCTCGTTTTAATAGATTTCTCTAATGCCTTTAACGTCGTTGACCATGACATTCTTCTTGCCATGCTCTCTCATCTGCACATCACTCCACAGGCATTGGATTGGTTTTCCTCATATCTCCGTAACCGGAAACAGGCAGTGCGCATTGACCAAACTTTTTCTCAGTGGTGTGACCTCGATTCTGGAGTCCCACAAGGAGGAATATTGTCCCCTCTCTTATTTTCTATATTCATTAACTTTGTAACCCATGTTCTCTGCAGCTCTTACCATCTGTATGCTGATGATCTTCAGTTGTACGTACAGACTGACGTGAAGGGGTTTGATGAGGCTATTTTCCAGTTGAATGATGATCTCAAACGCTTACTTGACTGGTCTATCAGCTTCGGGATATCGGTAAATCCAACTAAGTGTCAGGCAATTGTGGTAGGCACCCCGCGGCAGCTGGGTAGCCTTGGGACTGATTGGCCGGTGTTAACCTATAACGGCACTGTTATACCTTACAGTCCTCACGTCAAGAACCTTGGCCTGTTTATGGACAATACTCTGAGTTGGGATAAGCACATTATTGAAACGAGCAGAAAAGTCATTGCGTCCTTACGCTCCTTATATAAATTCAAAAACTTTCTTCCTCTCGGCACTAAAATTATCTTAGTACAAGCACTCCTTATGCCCCTCATTGACTATGCAGACGTTTGCACTTCTAATCTGTCCCAAGGTCTCCTTGATAAACTTGAACGTCTGGTAAACAGTTGCATTAGGTTTATCTATGGTGTACGAAAATACGACCACATTTCTCCCTTTCGTTCTCAATTAAAATGGCTTAAAATTCGTCACCGTAGGAATTCTCGAACGCTCTGTTTACTTTTTAATATTCTTAGTAATCCCAATTCCCCTAGATATCTGAAATGTTATTTTAAGTATAGGCGCGAGTGCAGCACGCGCAACCAGCGCTCGCATAGCCTTTTGCTGCTTCATACTCCTCTTCATACGTCTTCCCATATGTCGAATTCTTTCACATTAGCTGCCATTAGGCTATGGAACTCGCTGCCTAATAAAATTAAATTGTCAACCAGTAGGTTTTCCTTCAAAAGAGCAATCCATAACTTCTTCATAGATAAACCTTAACTCATTTAACCAAACACCCTCCTTTCAAGGCAATATTTTAAGATTTAGGTACGATATTTAGTGTATGTATCTTTAAATTTATGTATTATGATTATGTATGTGTAATATGTATAATTTTGGGATAAGTATGTTTTTTGTATTAATAGTATATTTTATTTCCGGTTTTATGAGACACCGCCAACACGATTTCTGCTTCGCCCAGTGGTTGACTGGTAGAGAATGCCATTAGGCATTAAGTCCGCCAATTGTACTTTTTCTTTGTGCAATAAAGAATAAATAAATAAATAAATAAACTTTAAATTTCGCAAATCTTTGCAGTTTAAATGTATAATGGCCTTCACACTGTACGATTTAAACTCTCAAAAGACCACTTGCGCACTGTTTAAAATTCAATTGTGACCCTAATATTCACAGGGGTGTGAACTGGAGAATTTCTTGCCATGCGCGAAACACAATAGTCAAGAAATGGAAACTGACGCGATTTAGTTTAACTTGGATTAACCATGTTAATGCAAGTGGGCTTTCGGATGAAAACCAAATAAAATTTTGCACCCTAATCTTATAAAACCTCGGTGAAGTTTATGAAGCTCATAATTGTAGGTAATTTCGCTATTCTACTGTTTAGTCAGCATTAACCCATTTCCAAGTTTCGGCACAGATTAATATGCTATGGTTTCGGATATTCTGTTATTATAATATCCGATACACCTGCGACAAACTCATTCAGCTACTTCCTGCGTGGCAACATCCGATATAACCACTGCTCGTGATGTACAGTTGTGATGGGATGACTGTCATTTAATAATATCAATGGTTAGCTGGGAACTTAAACTAAGCTCTTTCACAACGCTTCGGTTTTACTTTTAAACTTCATATTTATATTGACACCCCAAAAAAAGAATGTGTATTGTCGAATTCCCCCCGACCCTGCTCACCTGGAGCCGTGACTGCGGGCCGCGTGGTGCCCCTGCGGCTGTCCAGCCTGCAGCTACGTCTACCACGACTTGCCACTTTAAAGGATAGTGTACATTCGCCCATACATTGCCGCCTAAGAACCAACAGTCATGAAAAATACCTCTTAGGGTTCATAAATACATACACTTTAGTAGTTATGGACGGACACTTCTGAGAACTCGTTAAATATCAAAATACTGAAAATTTTGAGGTTATATTTAATAATATAATGCGAAGCTTTATTTACGTGAGTGGGACTAATATTATTTAAGCACATGTTTTGTTGATCTGCCACTTCTGCCACTACCATGGAACCACTAGCTGAGCCACAATTCACACAAAATGTTGATTCCATTGAGATGATCGTGAATCCGTAATTATTGCTGAGTTAGCTATGTGCAGGTTACAAAGTCTTTAAACGGTTAAATCTAAAAGGAGGTAGGGCACTACAGAGAGCTATCAACGACCGTTTTTTAAGCCGAGTCGTAAGAGTAAAATTATTAATATAAAAACAATCACACAGCATTGCAAATTGAAAGCGAAAAATACAAGACAGACAGATGCCGGCCGGTATTTTTTTTTGCGTTGAAGTGTCAAGTCAACCAAACGTCATTAACTTCTTTGTTTTTGGTTTCGTACAAAGCTGGTTCAAGTCAATGTATAATCTGATTTAAAATAAAAAGTTGATTAAACATTATCGCATGGAGAGTAATGTATTGTTACTCATTTTTAAGAGCCTTTAGTAAGTTCACAACTACATTTTCTTGCACATACAAGGTTACTTTTGTCAATGCAAAGCAAATTAAAATATTGTTGCGATGGCTAAACAACAGAGGGCACAGACGAACGCAACATGAATGGTATTTAAAAAAAAATCGTACTATAAATCTTTTTAGGATTTTTAATTTTGATATCAAAAATCAGAAGTGTCCGTGACAATCTATTAAGTGATAATTATGTCATAAATCATGGCCATAATTATGACAAATGTCAAATGTTTGTTGGTTCATAGGCCAATTTGGGCACTGTCCTTTACATTATCGTTCACGTAGAAAAATGTATTGGGTTTTGACATTGTCATGTCATGTCATGTGTCATCCCAATACATTTTTTTTACGCATCGTTCGCGTAAATTTAAAGTGGCAGCTCGTGGTACAGCTTACCAGTACCCGAACCCTTAAGAGAGTTATCCAGCAAATCAGGAGTTCAGAAATGTATATGCCATTTTTGGTTCCATTTTGAATTACTAGGGGCGCTGTACCGAAATCCCACACAAAAACGTCAACAACAGGCTATTTTCACTTAGAATTTCTATTAGTCTTACGGGGCCTACTCGTACCTATAGACCCGATGCTGGTCGTTTTGAAATCCACCCAGGTCACCATTAATAGATATTAGTACGACGAATATTTGTCATATCATTAGTACTACATCATCAGTCTTTCCGACACATATAGTTTACTAGTCTTCGTAAAAATAATTTTATTGAAAGATGTCACATATATTTAAGAGGTATGTTTATTTTTGTTGCTTAGGAGGCAAGATTTCGAGTCATCTATGAACGAAATGTTAGTACAGTACTAATAATGTGCTATTGTGTTGAAATGTTGTTTTTGTCAGCCGCTCAGTTTACTACAAATAATAAACGTATTGTGTGGGTTGAATGTGCAACGACATATCTCTCCGCCGCTATTTACTTAGTAATAACATAAATAAATAGGTGTGTTTACCAAACAACCAAATTTCTTAAACATCTTACGTGTTCAGTATCAGATACTATAATAGGTACTTGGATCGTAGTTTTCTAGATGTGTTCTTAAAATTTTATTGTGAAGAGAAATTTAAATGTCTGAAAAAATAATGATTAAAACAATTTTCGTACTAAAAATATCAAAGAATGATGTGGTTGTGCAATCATGCAAGCAAAGTTATGATGAGAGATGAGACTATACTTAACTGAACTTGAGAGCGTCGGGGCTTGGTGGTAAAGCACCCCAACTCGGATCGTGGATCATGTGATCCCGAATTCAAGTCTAGCCTTAATCTAAATCTGTTGTGTTAATTGTTAAATTTCCGACAACCCTCTGGTGTAAAACGTAGTGTTTCTATACTCTTTGCTCCGGTGCTGGAAAACATTGATAAAAATAGTATTTAACCCCGATAAAGGCGGAAGGTTCTAATGCCATTGGTGAAAAGTGGGCTTCTGAGTTTTACGTTCACCATAAAGGCAACAGTCACTTGCCTTTGACTACCCCGTTTGGGATATAGCCGTGATGGTATGTCTTGTTATGTTATACTTTTACGGTAAAAACATGGCCACCGCGAACATGGCGAAAATCTTAAGCAATTTATCAATTTCGGTAGTAGGCTTCTCGCTCGTTACACAGGGATATTTATCAAACAGATACGCACCGATGTCATCGGTATTACCTATGTATAATAAGTATATAACTTATCTTCATATTCTGAACAGTTACTCGTTAAGCAACCCCTGTAAGTACGGCTGTCACTTCCGATCGTCAGACATACTGCGACATAGCATTTTAAGGAGAAAACTTTGTAGCTTTGCTTAATTAATTATGTTTAATTAGAAGTATAATTCATATCATAATAGCATGTGCTTTTCATTGAGTATTGTTTCAAACTACCAATCTTAAGCTTAATCCTTTGACTGCCGAGAATTCAGACACAATATAATTTTTATTGTTCGTAGGTTTGGTGACCTACGCGGCGGTCAACGTGCAATTTTGTAGTAAATTGGTTGAATAAATCGCTGTTAATTTTTCAGTTATTATCTACATTTGAATGAGCTGGCTTAGCAGTGGCTTTAATAATCCCAACTTTTGTTAACTTTACCCAGTACTTCCATTGTTAATCGCCATACTAACAGTTGTTACTAATAACATGGGGCTTTTCCTATCGCGTCGCATTCCAAGCCTTAAGTATCGTAATCAAAGAGGATTACTCCCAAAACAAAGGATAATTAAAATGATAATTGCACGGTAATCGACATTATGTATATAACAGAATATTTTAGCCACACTTTTGTTCAAGTTCACACAGAAATTACAGCACTTTACTAATTGTAAATGTTACTAGACATTAAGTTGAGGTAGGGTAGTTAAATATCAAGCTTAGTCATTAAGATTATAATTGGCAAGTACATAATTGCCTGCATAGAAAAAAATTTGAGGTTGTCTCTCAAAGTTAAGTGGCCTTTAAAATGGTGGTCTTTTTCAGTTTTACTCACAAACTAGGGAACAGGGTCAGTTCAAGGACTTTTGAAACCTAAATAATTAGCTAACAAAATTAGACCTTTATTGACCTGTTTCTAATAGTTTTTTTTACCCTCATATATGCTTAAATTATTTCTTATACACTTCACAGTTCACACCCTCCGTAGATAGGATGCCTAAACTTGAAAACACGTACAGACTCTGTAATAAATACGTCAGATGTTAACTGAAGGTTCTTCAGTTGTTTATGTACATTCGCGGACAGACCCCAGTGTAACAAAAAGGTACCTAAACACTATTTCCATCAAACTTGTCGAAAATGAGATAGTTTGTTTTCCACTATCTAATTTCTATTAGTTGTGTTGTGATACCTTAACCAAATTCTCATCATCATCATCATCATCATCCATGCGGTCTATCCCGGTGGTGAACCCACACTGTTGTGGGATCTCAGGGTCCACCTTTCTTATTTTCTTGGCCCACTTCGCGCGGTCTTGTGCATCCTCAGTGGTGAATCTGTTGGCACGCACGTCACCCTTGACGACGTCGAGCCACCGCTTCTTGGGTCGACCTCTTCTACCAGTACCTGGCGGGGGCGGCATTCCCAGACATTTGTTGCCCACATAGTTTGCCGATTTCCGTGAGACATACCATATTAACGAAGGTGGCACTCCTGCAGCTTGTCTGCGATGTTACGAACACGAAGGCTGCCGTGGATGTGGGTGTTCCGCACGAGATCTTTGCGCGAGTCTCCACATATCCACAGCAGCATCTTCATTTCCGTGACGAGCAGCTACTGCTTGTGTCGCTCTAGTAACGGCCATATTTCACTGCCATATAAAAGGACAGGCCTAATGATGGTTTTATGGACCTGCCCCTTTAGCTTGATCGGCATTTTGGGGTCACAAATGACACCAGTCACCTCACGCCATTTGGCCTAAGCCGCGGAAATGCGGGCTCTGACGTCGCTGTCGATGTCCCCTTAACAAAAATCTTATGAACAGAGTTATAAGTTAGTCTTACCTCCAAAATAAATATTTCTTTTGTCTCTTGTGTTACTTTCGTCTTATGTTGTAACCACTTTCTTACTTGTGAGTTGTGAGGTGATACTTGAACCAACAGTTATATATCTTACTTAGTCCAAATTACAGACTGCAGCTACATTCCGTCAGTTAAACATTGTCGACATTTACGAGTATTATACATTGCCTTAAGTATTTTTTACAAATTCCAAAGTAAAGTATTCCTTCAAATTTGTTTGCTTTTAATATGTACAGGATCAAAATTATATCCATTTGGCTTTTATAAGCTCATGCTGTACCTTCACTCAATTCAAAACGAATTGTAGCCAGTCTCGGAGGAGATAGAGCAAAGCTTCATCTCTTCCTATCACCTCTTTTTGGGCTGCAGGATTGCCACATTCCGTCTAGAGAACTTAAACTGGTATTCTTTAAATTTAGGATTCATTTCTAAGCTAAAACTTGTGTGCATGGTTGTACTGCACGTTGCATTGCTGCACCTGATGCGTACGGCGCGAGACGGCTCCGCTGTGAGATGAGGGATTGCATTAGCTGGAGAGCTATGAACCTCTTCTTTAATAGTCTTTTTGTGCCTCCAACTGAGAATTATGAAGTTTTACAAAGTAAAGAACGAAAAGGCACATAATCTTAGTCCAAACGTTTACTGTTTCTAACGCTTTTACATCCAAAACATTAATTTTGACTTGTATTGTAATAAATAATTTGCGAGATATTTAACACTCGACGCCCTCAAGTATTTATTAAGTTCTACTTTGGAATTTCGTACACTGCAATAAATAGCATGAAAATGCTGCATTGAGCCTAACATTAAAAAAAACATAGTTTTACTTCACAAGGATGCTTTTCAAATGATGAAGTAACTTACCCATTAAAACAGTGTTAATTTTGTTAAATTGTGGCCTGGCTATTATCTGCCAAATCCAATCGAGCAGCCATACAGAAAGATGCCAACTTATTACGGAACAGCTCTTCGGCTAAGAGTAAGGACAATGCATTGTAATGTGGAAGCTCTTCTAGCAACACGCGCGGATTAAAACTGAACCTTCTTTTGTGCTACGGATCTTGGACGCCTCCTGTTTTGAAATTCATATTTGATTGTTCGTTGGATATCATACCTGCGGGAAATCATGCTCTGCATATTTGTTTCTGTCAGTTTAGCTTGTTGAAGCTCTATTGTAAACAGAAATTCAGTTTAGCCCCACTTAGCTGGCTTGTTTAAAGGTTAGGTTTTTGTTTTTTATGTTAATTATTTTGTTACTTTTATGGTTAAAATATAACAGGTGATTATTAGAAGACTTACAAAAACGATATTGCATATTCAGTTAGTGTAGTAGTAACTATGTCAGATCTTTTCAATTGACTTTAATTTTAAGGTTTTCATACAAACAATACTCTCTTCGACTGATTTGTGTGGGTGGCTACCTACTTTCACTGAGTACGCCATATCGTTATTGTCGTTTTTTAATAATCACCTAGTGTATTGTGTGATATTTTTTGGACATCGTTACATACGGCTACCTGACTTGAAACTAAGTGTCGCTTGTTCTGTGGGCAGTGTGATGTATAAGGGAGTGGGTAAATAATACGCGCCAACGTCCGATAGCAACCGCATTTATTTCTAGACTGTTCTTTACATCACACCATTGCATACTTAACTTATAGGTACGTAGGTACCTACCTACATATAATAATATTGTCTATACACAAAGACTAAAAAGACACTCATATGAAAGTATTGATATAGACAACACATACATATACAAAAATACTGTTGGAAACATTAAATCACGTGAATATTTGCCCCATGTGAGAATGGAATCCATGAACTTTACCGGTACTTGTAGCCTACTATTGCACAAGCTCTATTATATTTTAATAATTATGAAAATCTTATTTATGCTGATTACATACATAGCCAGGTTATTGCATGCCTAACCGCAAGATGGAAGGTCTGATACCTAAACCTCTAATAATTTCTGTAGAAGCATGCCGTTGGCAAGCCGGGCGCCATTCTGAAAACCAAGCGCTGGACGGTTCGCGGTTACGAATGCTGAGATATATTTTTTTAAAACAGGTTTTTTTTATGAGCCAGTTTATAGCTCAAGGCAAGCGCCACCAATTGATTTATTTTAATAACTTCCAAATTAACATTGTTTCTAAAAAATGGACAGCGAATATCTCAAAAAACACTTCTTTTGAATATTGAATGTCTGTCCACGACTTTTGTCTAATTTGGAAGTTATAAAAATAAATCAATAGGTGGCGCTAGTTGGCGGCTAACCTCGCCTTAACTAGCTTTCGTCCGCGATATTGTCTTGGACCATTTTTCCGCACCCTTTGTTTTTCATGACAAGATTTGACCTTCCCTCCTATCCCAAAGTCTAGTATTTCTCTATAGGTACCGAAAACTATGAACTGGCAAACTTAAAACCGCTAACTACTTTCCTCTTTGCAATATTACTACCGATGAAATGTTTTGTGTTCGGTGAATGCAACTTTTCGTCAGTAATTTCCATTACCTACGTTAATGAGAGATGACATTGATCCAATTCATCCCGCATACCGCAGTCAGAAGCATCGTAGTGGCGGCAGGCGACAGGCCAAATGGGGCCCGACTCACTAGCACTCTTTGAATCAGAACAAAAACATTCAGAATTAAAATAATTTACAAAAGCAATCTTTGAAGTGACAACACGAGGCCGCGACTTTTTCATCTATTTAAATATTTATAATATCTTGTATTATTATTTTCTATGGCAGATTGGCAATCACTTAAATTACCTCATACAGATAATATGTAATTAAGAGTGAATATCAAAGCAAATAAGTTATATGTTTGGCCAAATTATTTTTCATCAAATTTCACTTCCCAAAAAACTTATTGCCTAAGTTACATTTCCCAAATGAATCTTAAGCAAATGTTCATTTGGCACTTTATCCATTTGATCAAATTATCATTAAAAGTCAAGTTTTATTAAGACCAAAAAAAGTGTAGGAAGATAGTTAGAAAATAAAACCTGCATTTGTTTGTTAACATGTTTTACTAACGATCACATGGTGAAATATTTTAAGTATTTTTAAACGCAGGTCTAGAGGTATTAAACCGAATGCAATAATGTATCTTTGTAGCTTGGCACCGCGCTGTACAAAGCACCATTCAGCGCGTCACTGCAGCGCTGTCCCCGCCACGCTCGCCGCGTTTGCACCTAACCGCAGGAATAGTTAAATTCATGAAATCGCCGTAAATGCAGTGCTCTCACACCATTATATGCGTACAATGGACACTTTGCTGGGAAATGAAGAGTGACGTTATGCTCAAACACTTGCACAACAACCCAGGAACATGAAATAATACTGGATGAAAAATTACGAGAAAAAGTCGGTTGATATATCTTGATATTGATCACCATTGGCTTTTGTTTAGTGACATATTTCCTTGCGGTATGGGAATTGGGAACCAATGGGCAATGTGTTTTTTTTTTAAATTGATAATTTGAAATGAGACGAAAAGTGCAGCTTGTAGCTTCATTTTTCCTCTCAACCATATAAGAAGCTGTTTTAAATGGTTAAAAATATTGATATACCCACGCCGCTATGAGGACGTGCATTGTCTTAGCTATTTGCAGACGAGTTTGGCACGTGAACTACTAAATATTTGACGAAGTTGGTTGTTGGTTGAATATTCAAGAGGTTGCGTTATGTCGATGGATCACATTTCCTGAACAGCAAGGTACTTTTAATTTTAGAAAGTTTTCTTTGAGATGGGGTGAATGCAGGTCTGGCGGATTTTAAAATGGGGAAAAATAATGCCCATCAAAAAGTCTAAATTTGGACTAAAGAAAAACTTCATCATATTCATAACTATCTCTCGCAAGCAACGTGGGCCATAATAATTTAAATCATCCTCTTTTCTAAATTAATATTCGCATATTATTTAAGGCGTAAATGTTGGAAAGATATAACTTGAGTTCATTAAAAGATAAATTCGTCGCAAAAAGTTTGAATAGCGAATTAAAAGTTGATTGTTTTTGTGTTCCGCGACGCGGGAATAACGCGAATAATTGTTGTGAGGCGACATGACGCCGGCTGACTTGCGGTTGATGGACCCGTAGCGCTAGACCATTTTGAGGGAGTACGTATTATAATCCCGAAAATTCATAATACCTACAACTGAAATACCTACGTTTAAAACGTCAAAAATCAAAATCAAAAGTATGGAATACCCATACCCGATATACCGAAGCTCAATATGTCTATTTTCAAATAACCGCAAGTTCTAAATCCCGAAGATTCATATACCTACAGTCGGTATGCTGTGGTTCAAAATCCCGAAAGTAAGATTAACCATGCGGTAGGCGTTCTGGTTTGATTTTTATAGTATATGTAGATTTATATAGGTTTTTTAGTTTATTTACGAAATAAAAGTAGTTAGGTACATACATACATTCACATAGTGATAGGTTCAGTTGTTCAGGCAAGCATACAAATGAGCATGTATTAAAAGCAAGCGAGCATGCAAGCTTGCTTTTCGTTTCCCTCTTCTCCGGTGCTGCGGGAAGTGCAGCCCTTTCGCCCTTGCGTAGTAAATCGCAGTCACCCACGCTCGAGGGCTGCTCTCCCTCCGCGCCACCGACTCTTGAATTACACTCTTGTGTAGGGCAGACTAGTATCACGGCGAAGGACCACGGCCAGTTCGGTTTAACCTACTTCTTTTATTTATCGGGTTGTAAAACTTTCGGTATATTGAACTTTCGGTCATATAAGCAGTTGGCATTTTAACATTCGGCGTTCCGATCATAGGTCTTACAAAATTCGGTATTTTGAATTATCGGGATTTTGAAATTTCGGGTTTAGAACTTTCGATCATACAAACATTCGACATTTTAATATTCGGCCTTCTGTTCGTAGGTGTTATGAAATTCGGTACTTTAAAATAGGCATTATAGTACCTACCCACTTTGAGGTCATAAGTTTAAAAAATTCTAAAGCTGCTTATTTCCTGCCTGTAGATAAAATCGTACGTAAGAAGCTTATTATTGCGTTTTGTGTCACATCTGACTGACGCAAAATCAGCAATTCGACTATCTGTATGCCATACGTTTTATTTAAAATAAAACTGCCAAAATTAATTTAACGTTATAAATCTTTATAGTATAGCCTGCGTAGTGTGCAAACCTAATTTCTGTCATCTTCTTCTAGCGCAAACTGTCTTAAGGTCAGTATGTAACAACAGTTACAACTTTCGCACCGTTTCGTTCAAAGAAAGCGGACTATTTCAAATAATAAGATTTTAGATAGATAGATAGATAGATATACTTTATTGCACAAAAAAGGAATAAAAACAGTTGTATTACATAAAACAAGCAATTTGTACAATTTAGGCGGCCTTATCGCTAGAGAGCGATTTCTTCCAGGCAATCTTTGGGTAGAGGAAAGTGAGAATGAATCTATGAGAAAAACAACTTATATACCTACAAATACATATAAAATAAATGTATATATCTGTATATACAAAAAAAAAACATACGGATTTTGTAGATGAAAATGACACAAATTAAGAATTTTGTGTTCTATTACAACATAATAAATAAAAACACGTAAACTTTATTAATTTGCAGTTTCTTGTGTGGCAGTACAGAGAGTTGTAATAAAAAATAAATATATACTGATGTCGTGGATAATTTCGACACAAAATACGTTGTACAACAGATATTAGTATTGTTAACGCATAACACCTATTTAACCAACTGTAATATTCTTTTAGAGCTAGTCGACCGACATGTTAGGTATTAGTTAAATGGCAGAGTTCCTGTGGACAGAGCTGACACAAAATGCCTCTGTACATCAGTTACTACTTCGTTATCATCATGAGAGTAAATTTTTCATCTCTAATTTTTTTTTCGGCCAATACTGACCGAAAAGAACAAATACCTAAATTTCTACCTATGCGACTACCTAAGATGACACAAATTAATGTATTAGGTTGGACAAAGAATTCCGAAACTACGAGGGGCATGCCAAAAGAAGTTAGATACTCTTTACTCATTTGATTGACACTGGCAAGTTATACACCATCATATAGGCTGATTGTTTATTGATAAGTATATTTGAAAACAGAACACACATAATTTTTATTTGAATGAGCATCATTTTTCCGAGAATATGGCGGGAATTTGCTTGCAGCAACAGAGCTCGTGACGTGATTTTCGCGCTATGATTTATTGTGACTATAAAAAAAGTTTAAGGCCTAAACAATGTTTTGAACTTTTGGCTACTTCTTTTGGTGAGGCTGCTAGTTCACGAGCAACATTATTTAATTGGTTTGCTGAATTTAAAAGAGGACGGGGATGTCTCGAATATGAAACGAAGAAAGGTCGGCCGCCAACCGCGTTCACACAAGAAAACTTTCATGCAGTCGAAAAACTTATTCGCGAAAACCGACAAATTACGTGTGTAGAGCTGGTGCGAGAACTGTGAATTGGATCAGCAGCAATGCAAACCATAATTCACGAATCCTTTCTCTCCGTAAACGTTGTTCGAGATAAAAAACGTGTATGATGTACTGTCTGGTGACGAAACATGTCTATACTGCTTAAGCGTTGGCTTTTCGTCGTCATCGTCATCACAAATCTTCAGAAGTCACGTGCTGAATGCATGCTGGTTACGTCTTACAAAATCCTGTATCCTTTTTCAGGTGGTCCGTCCAACAAGTTTCCACTTTTTGCCATGCCATTTGATGGCAAAAACGTGAAAAGTTTAGATAGCACGGGCGGCGGCGCGGTGTGCGCGTCCGTGAGCACGCAAAACAGCGCGCGCACGTACAGACAGCGTATAACTATGATCCCGAAACAAAGCGACAGTCTACTGTATGGTGTTTTGAAGATGAACCAACTCCAAGGAAATGTCGCCGTGCACGAAGCACACAGGAACAAATGGTCGCCACGTTTTTCTGCAAAACGGGTCATATTGCTACTGTAGTGCTAGAGGATCACAGAACGGTGAACTCTGAATGGTATGTGACAGTTTGTGCTCCAACAGTAATATCAGCGTGGTGTGACAAGCGACCGAAGTCAGGAATCCGGCACCTTCTCTGGCACCACGACAATGCGGCGCCGCACACGTCTGCCAGAACACTTGACTTTTTCAACTCAAAAAATGCGTCAATCCTTCCTCACCCATCACATTACCCTGACCTTGAGCCTTAGGATTTTCACCTGTTTCCAAAAATTAAAGAAAAACTAAAGGGGAAGAGATTTGAAAGCAAAGAAAATGCACTGGCTGCCCATAATTTCAAGATTTCTGAGGTGTCTAAAGAAGAGTGGTCACAGGTATTTTCTAATTGGTTCAAACGTTGGAAAAGTGTATACGTGCTCAGGGTGAATACTTCGAAAAGATCGATACCTGTATTATGGAATAAATTTTATAATTTTTGAGTATCTGTTTTTTTTTGGCATGCCCCTCGTACATGCTAAAAAGAAAGAACTTTACTATTTTCGGAACCTCAAAACCCAGCGCTACGGGTCTATGATGTCATTTTCTTTTATAGTTCCCGCGATTTTGCTTTTGATCGACATAGATTTTAAATTGCTCCATATATGGCCTCAACCTTTTAAATATGAAACATAAACTTCAATATAGTCGTCAACGTCAACAGTGGTCAAAGTGAATCAGGAAGAATTTATCGTTTTTTGACTAATAGGTAACATCGGGCTGTATTTTTATAGTAATACTCAAGATCTAGGAACTATGGACCTTGGGAATTAAAATAAAGAAGGTTTTTTTTTGTTTGGAAATAAGAGTCCATTAAGAAAAATATTGTAACAATTTAATTTCGCTTTACCAGCCCATTGTGAATCTGAAGAGCATACTTCGAAAGATACGAGTTTGTCTGAGCAACGATCTAAACACTCAAGATACAGACTAAAATTTCTAATCACGTTGTGCTCTCCATTCCAGACCCCTTATTCCTTTAGTAAAACAGCCTTCTACAATGGCAACTAATTGCTCTGTCGACTCCAGTTTGTCTTAATCAACGAATCACGAATCACGATTGCCGTGACGTGGATTTGTACAAAATGTTCTTCATCTTTATTAGTTTGACTTGCAGCTAATACTTGTAACGGAGAGGCTTGTCTCCACTGTTATTAACTTTATTGTTATTTAATCCGAAATAGTATCAAGTAAAATGAAGTTTCTTAAATAGGTAAGTCTGAGAAGTTAATTCTTGAAGGCAATAATAATTTTAAAAATCGTACTGGTTAAGAGCGGCGATCAAGACGTAAATCTGGGATTTTTTTACCATCGGCATCGGCCCGAAAAATGAGTCTTAAATGTAAAAACAAACAATCCGTAAATGCACAAATAAAATAACCAAACAAATCAAACAATCCCTGCCGCAAGATGTGCAAAGCACGTCTGTAAAGCTGCACAGACGCTGATCCCTATATTCGGATAGGGCCATCTTGTTGATGCAAATATACAAAATAGGAAAAAAAAATACTGTAAGAAGAAACAAATAATGACGGTGTTTGTGGTCCCTGCCTTCTTGTTTCTGGGTTTTAAAACACAAAGAAAAACCGTACTTCAGAACCAGGATGTGAGGTCTTATAATCATTACATTTGTAATAAGCTGTTAAGTGAAATGAAAAAAAGGGTTCTACTTTTTCGCCGTTTTCTTTTATTTGGCTGGAAGGATGTTTTATCCCTTTTCATTATGAAAGAAACAATTCAGTTATAAATGTACTGAAATAGGTCTTTTTATGCTTGTTTTACGGTTCGTTTGTTTCGAATTATTGTTTGTTCTTTTCTTTTGTTAATCGTCTACAATAAACAGAAATTACTTTTGCCATAATATAACTGATTTTGGAATTTGGGTCACTTTGAGTGTAATAAATCAACGTGATTACCTAACCATTATTCCGTTTCTTTTTCTAATGTCTATCAATAAAACTTTCTGCTTAAATTCACACCATCTTTAGAACTCGTACAGGGTTGACCTACAAATAATGATAAACTTTAAACTCATTCCCAAAACTTTCTGCGTTAAGTCAAAAAGTCGCTTGCAGCCGTGTGGTGGCTTTAGGAGACTGTGTGTTGTTGATCAGACGGGTTTGCTGAAGGGGCATTGTTGTGCGCTGCCATCCCGTAAAAGGGTATTTCACTTCTCGACCACTCTCAGCACTGTTTTTAAACGAACTTTATAGAACAGAAAACTTAGACAGAAATATAAAAAACAAAGCTTAGCCGTCGGTGTACGTGGATGAACAATTCAATTTCTTTTTAGTGATGTTCCCTTTATACACACTTGATTTGAAACTTTTAAAACGTACGTAGTGGGTTTGCGTGTTCGGTTCACCGATCCTATCAGTAGCCGCAACATTACGGTGCAGGGGCGGGTTGTGGAATTTGCTATCTAGCCAAAAGAGGACAAACTCTGATTTTGCCGATCATGTAGACTCGTAGCTATATGCCATATCGCTGAAGTCAGAATGCTATCTTTGTATCGACAAAGAAAGCATTCCGACTTGAGCGATCTGAATCTGATCTGCCTATGTTGCATCGGCAACATAGGCAGTATTTTACGGCGTGGTCTTTAATGACTTTTAATGTTGATTTTTAATGACTTTATTATTTAAAATATTCAAGATTCAGTACCATGCAGTTGGCCGGTTACAGGTTAGTGATAATTATGTTTCAAACGCGTTGTGCGGGTAACTAACAGTCTTGATTACCGGAGACTTAGAGAGAGTAATGTATAGATAGACGCGTATTTCCTATAGCTCGTACAATCATATAAGACGTAATTTCCTACATATTTATCTTGACGCCGATTAATAAATATGTCACGTTGGGTTTAAATGCGTGCGGTAGCCATTTGAGTGTTCCGTCCGCTATGACAGCAGCAGCTAGCGTGTCTGGAAATTATTAGATTGTCTGTGTGGACTGCTCCACCTGGCATACAGTCATGATGAGTAAAGACATTTTTGAGTAAAAAAGTAAGCAAAAAATCAAGCTCCAAAACCATATATAGCTGGGAATCAAACCCAAGACTCGCTGCTTAGCTGAAAAGATACCTTCCTACTGAATCACCGAGCCAGTAAAATATAGGATATGTACGTGCCAGTGAATATCAGTTTTTAGATCGATATATAATTCAGTTTATTTGCGAAAGTTATAAATATCATTTGGGAAATTTGCGATTTAAATTTCACTAACACGATTCACAGGTTCACTCACACGGATCATTAATTAAAAAATAACTAGAGCATTCAGTTTTTTTTCGGGTGCACGGTATGATTCCTGATTTTCATGATTTGGATAGCAAACTACTACTATCTACTTTTTAATAACACTTAACAGTACTTACATAAACGATATTTACAAATTACAGCGAAAAATTCTTAAGACTATAGTACCGAAACACTAAGTCGTCA
Organism: Udea olivalis; assembly: GCA_947369235.1. Lineage (NCBI taxonomy): Eukaryota > Metazoa > Arthropoda > Insecta > Lepidoptera > Crambidae > Udea > Udea olivalis. The sequence continues at coordinate 8,733,711 of OX376342.1, forward strand.
TTTGTAAATCTTAATTTTTTAAGCGGTTTGCTCCCAATGTTTTTATCTCAATTATCAACTATGACATTTCTTTTAATCCCTTGTTATCTCAAGGATTAGCATAGAATCTATACCTTAGTTTGGTTAAACAAAAACTATGTCGACAGATAAAAGACAGAATGGTGCGAAATAATGTAGAGATGTAAAAAGAGCGACGTAACCTACGTTCCGCTTTTTACACGACACGCGTTACGCAGTGAGCGGCGTAATTGCTGCGTCGGCCCTTGTGAGGCTAACGAGCAGAGGGTTTTAGACGAATCGGTGGATGTGGATTTGATAAAGGCTATGTAGCCTTCACTTTATAGTAATCTACTCTTGTTTGTCTATGAACAAAGATTGGCAAAAAAAAAGGATTGTAAGGACGCCGAGTAAGGCAGGCAAATTGAACAGTTGTTGATGTAGAGTTGCATGGTTTGAGACTAAGCATGCATGCTCACTTCGCGCATCAAAAAACCAAACGCGCGTACGCGCGGGTGTTCGCTCGCACCAGGAGTGGTGAGTCAGTATCTATGTGGATTATACGTGCTGCGCGTCAATGCTCGAACGAACTACGCGTGTGGCAAAGGCGCGCCATTACGCTTCCACAACGAGCGTATACGCGCGTATAAACGCTACGTCTGAAGTCACTCTTAAAAAGGTGGGTTAGCCGATGTTAAGTACTAAATTTTTCACGAAAAATGTTGCGCTACTTTAATCTCTATGCGAAGTCTGCGTTGTTGCTCAATATGTTCAAGTTACGAAAAAGTTTTGGTTTATTTTGGGCAGTCATTGGGGAATGAATTGTTTGTTTGAATTTATAATCAGTAACTGTTATGTTATGTATGACACTGAAGCCGCTACTTTTTAACTAAGAATATTGTGAAAAAAAATTGACAAAAAGTGTTTTAAATTTTTTATGTGAATAACTACATTGGAAAATCACTACTGCTATTGTCAAATTAGTGTTAACATTTTTATTTTATTTATCATTTATTGAGAAACGAATCATAAAAAGTACATATTCATCTAAAGGGGTTTGAGTAACTTTGTATGGCCTCTGTCGCCTTTTTTTTATTAGCGGTCAGCAATAATTGTACCACTCTTTCTATAGAACCCTAAGAAAGAAATATATCTTAGTGATCAGAATTTTTCTAAGGGATATCGGATATATATGATTTCTTGAAGTATTATTTTTTGCCTTGGTTTCACCAAAATAATAGTCCTGCAATGTTACTTTATGGAGCGAATCTCACCTAACAGCTGTTAAAAAGAATGCAGAAATAGAAGTGGAAGGTTTTCAAGATGTACCTGTTGAGTATATTTTTCTAATCAAAGTACATTCAGCAATACTTCAAGTTAGATATCCATAGTTTTAATGGTGTCTATATAGCAGTAAATGTTCAGTATTTGGCATTAGGAAGTGGAACACAAGTTATCACGAAAAACGACCTTAACGTCAATGACATCAAAAAGACATTTTCTAATAGTCAATATGTAAACAGGAGATATTGGTTCCTAACCGTCGAAATTAGACACATTACATGGGATAAACACCTGAAAGTCTTTTTACCCACAATACATGAACAATAATGGCCTAATATTGCAGCGGGCCATTGAAAACTAGCCTTCCTAAATCCTGATTGCATCGCATGTTTCTCTTGAACACTTTGCCAATTACAGAATTTCACAACCATTGATTTTGAGGATATTCTTAACGAAGCAAGGTTGAGTAAACTGCTTTAGGTTTGCAAAATTAAATAATTATATCAAATATACTATTTCCTACACCTAGAATAGGTAATTACTTCAATTTGAAAATAATTTCTTGCAAACCTTTTCAAATCAGATATTTTACTGTGAATGTTACCACGTTTCAATCTGACTACAAGTACCTACCGAGTTTATTTTAGGAAGTGGAATTCTATTCTTCTTTACGATAAGTCGTTAAACTAAATTGGAGTCATGCCTTCGTCTACGCCAGAGAAGAATTCTAAACGAAATAAATGGATATGGTTTTATGTGAACGAAGCGCAAAAATGAAAATCGAAGGTAAAAATGACGCGTGATATTTACGAGAATCACATTTTTCGTAATATGAGCTTTGGTTGTGGAGATTAATAACGTGAATGAAATGGTCCGTGTATCGATAAGGAGAATTTGCATTCATGGCGTGTCACTTTATGTTGAATCAAAGGAAGAGATTTACTATCTATTCGTTCGGGCAGTTATTTTCAGAGTTTAGTTATGTTCAGGCAACATCACACGAAAATGACCTTAGAATGAACAAATATAAAAGATCCTTTACACGCATTTCCCTGCCATTTAGCTAAATGGGTCTTAAAAGTAGGAGAGCAATAGCCAGATAAGCGCGCGCGTATGTTTTTTTCACGACTTAAGTCAAGATTGAATAACATGAAAGGAGTGGTTTACACCCGTTTAGAGGGTCGTAAAAGCGATATCTCGTCATGGAGTCGCGATCGCGAGAGCGGTGGCTTCCTGAACGATGGAATTGCTGCCAGAATGTGTCGTGTGAATTGCCAGTTTGCATTCGCTTTCTAGAGTTCGCCTGAGAGTTTGTTTGTGCCTTATAACCAATAATCTTGATCGCGTTTAGCAACAAAGTCACGAGTTCACGACAGCTTTAGAAGGCCAAGAAAAATGGATTTTACTACGAATTCACAATTCAGCAAGTACGTCAGCCAGTTTGGAAATTATTTAAATGTAACTCGATTTAATTAATAAAACTCCATTTCCTGACTATCTTTAAGTATATGATAATCAAGTGGATTTTTTGTATTTGAAAATAGTACCTACTTGAGGTATTGAACATTTGCCGACATCTTAATTAAAAAATATATCAGCGGTTTACAAAATAAGTCTCTTATTTTCAAAATAAGAGCGTTATTGTGAAAATGGAAATAACTAATTCTTTCATCGTAAGAAGTTAGCAGTTATTTTTCCTTTTTTGACCTTTTTGTAAGCTTAAAAGTTGCTGCACAAGTTGAGTGTTAAACACAAACGATACTATCAATTCGGCATTTAAAGTTACGATATACGAGTATCAACCGTAGCACTTCGTAGCTTCGTCACGTCCTAAATGGGTTCCTTCAATTAAAAAAAAAAATATTTGATGAGTAATGATGATGATGATTGATGAGTTGAGGTTTCAAGTGATTTCCAATACAATTTATGACATATTTTGTGTATAAATGTTGTTTCACAGTCAACGGTAAAATTGAGAACTTCGCACTGTCCGTGCATGCAGCGTATGCAAGTTTATTGCAGTGAGTGCTGTGTAAGAGCAGTATGTTGAGACTTGTGAGGTGAAAAATTATTGAAAAACTTTTCTTGTTGGCATTCTGCCGACTAGACTGCAGTTAAATTTCTGCACATCTGGCTTTGGACATCGCGTTGCTGCTCATTTCTCTGAAAGCTCGACGCAGCTCGAAGGCATAGTCTCGTGTTCACGTCTTTAGCATCAGACGGTTTTAGGAATGTGTGGTGAGTGCCTTTGAAATATTTTCTTCTGTATGTTGAACAACATATTCATTCCTGAGCATTCAACAATATTTCATAGTTAAGTTGTCAAGGCTGGATCAAACTGGATACAATACAAAGAGCTGTAAAATTGTCTACTTCGAAAGCTTTCGTGTTATTATAGTCATGACGTAAAATAATAATGAAGAAGCCCAGTAAGATATCAAAAGATTTTAACTTTAATCTACATAACAATAGGATTGTTCCTCCCTTCATTTTGATTAAGACTTATTAAAATGTTTCTAAAACAAAGCGCAAATACATTATTCAGAGGCTGCATCGGGGTGCACAATGGGCGCCTTTTGTGACTCCACTCTTGTACTATTTGTCATGTAATTTACTCATAATAAATTATTCAATAACTGGGCATTCATATTTCAGAGCTTTACGTTTATTATAGCCTACTTTACTATTGAGTTTGAAGAAAATTTATTTTGACGTTACGATTGGCGTAGTGCGCTGTAGCACGGTTTCTCGCCTTGACTTGCGTGGTTCGATTCCCGGTCGGGTCAATTAAGGAAACGATCTTTTCTAATGTGGTCCGGGTCTGGGTGTGCTGGGAGATGCCCTTGGTTTTGTCTGGTACCTCGTACCACAAAGATATTTATTAACTTCTGGCACATAATTATTTTACAATAATTATTTGTAATCATCACCCTAAAACAATTCTGCCCTTTCGATGAAGTGGTTAACAGCGTCGGTTAAGACGTAGGGGGTGATCGGTTCGATTCCTGCGCCAAATATGTATTAGTGTTTGTGGTAGATACTGGTTTTCATATGACGAGGAAAACCCTTTTTTTTAATATTAAGGATGTTGTCTAATATTTGTATGATAGATAAAACCATCTTTCTCATACCACATTAGGTTGAAAACCCCTTCGGCAAAGTGCGGGCCACGGAATGTTCCATTTAACACAATGGGCACAATCAATGTGCCTCTTCCTACATTTGAAATTCCCACCTTTTTTGTACAGAATATTTGCAAAAGAAAATTAAATTATTCCGACTAGGTGCCCGAGTAAACATGCAGATATAGGTACATACATAAAAGCAAGCACGCAGGTAACACATGAAAAGGGTTTGTTTGCTAGCTAAACATACTCTTTCATGGTGAACCTTTTTATACTATTAGGGGAAATCTTTGTTTTTGGTCTGGTTAAAATATATTTCCAGAAATGTATAAGGGAGAATTCAATGTTCTGAATAATGATGCGTTTGGAGAACACAGTTTGGCTTAATTATCATTTTCTGCTGTTGTTGTTTTTAATCAATTGAAGTTATCTTACTAATATTATAAATGCAAATGTTTGTGAGGATGCATGTATTTATGTTTGTTACTCTTTCACGCAAAAACTACTGAACGGATTTAGTTGAAACTTTTCAATAATACAGCTTATACTCGTACATCAGAATAACACATCTACAATTCATAAAGATTTTATCTATGAAAAAGAAGTTCACGCGAGCGAAGCCGCGAGCAGTAAGCTAGTTAAAAATAAGCTAACTGACTTAATGCAAAAAAATGTGATTTGTTATTTATTCGGAAACACTGTTTTAGTAAATGCGAGTTTTATTTAGGACCAATCACAGAAGTGTACTTTCAACAAACTTTAACATGCGGCTTGTGTTTCAAAATTTGTTTACTGCGAAATATGTATTAAGGAATTTTAAAACGGGGACATTTGTAGAGGCGGATCGGCTGTGTGCCAGTTACTAGCCTTAAAGTTGAAATCTGGATTTACATTACAATTTATAATCGTTATTTGCAGTGAAAACTCGAGAAGAGCTTAAAATTTTATTTTAAAAATAATTTTATATTATGATAACATTGATAACAGTACAGTCGGCCAAGGAAGTGGTTTAACAGTTTTGACTAAAGTTTTTGTGATACCTAATAATTGGCGCTGAGGTTTACTTTTGCAACGAGTCGTCAGAGAGATCGACCATGTTGTTTCGTGATGTTCAAATGAACCAACCGACCTCTCTCTCTCTCTCTCTTTATCTTTTCGTCGATGAATTTAATCCTAGTTTACAGCCATTAAAATTGATACATTAAAAATAAAATGCTACTCATTTAGTAGTCCGATGATATTAGAGTAAGTTGTCCCAGGATATTACTTACAATGTATTTCTGACACACCAGCGTTTGTAGCAAGTATCTGTGTTGTTTGTTGTTTAAGCAAAAAAGAGAGTTATCAAATAATTAACGTGAATATTATTTGTTTCAGATATCGCTATGAAAATGAGTCTGTGAATCTCATCCTGAATCAATATTTGCAACATGATATAATCTCCTGCCCGAACCTCCATATCGTGTCCCAAAATGTCGTCAGGCGGCAGAACAATGTTCCTCGTGACTGTGCTAGTGTTAGTGAGTGTCGTCAATGCCAATTTAAACACTACCAGTGAAGTGATGGGTTCGAGAATGGCTTGGATGAAGGGTCTGCTGGACCACCACGACTGGCTGGATTTGCTGACAAAGAAGAACGTGGATTTGCCAAAACAGTGTGACGAGGACCTGAGACGATATCTCGTGGCTCTGAACGCTGGGAATCTGTGGGCTTCTAAAAGTAAGTTTTTTATTTTATTTTCATATACAGATGGATTAATCACGAATATCGAATCAATTATACGATAAATGATTATTAGTCTACAATTTTTTTGCGGACGGTACAAGTGACGGCTGCCTATGAAAAAAATAAAGCTAACAAAGCCATAGTGTTGTAGTTATGAGAATGCCATCTTGTAATTAACGGTAAAGTTACGAAGTTAAGTAAACTCAGTTTTGTTCGTTTTGTACACTCCTACTTATTGATATCTCATATACTGGTCTTGTTGCGCTTACTGCTTACATACGAACAACAACTTCATTTACGGAGAAGCCAGTGACGTCACTACATGCAAATGTAGATGTAATCTGTAATACGCTTTTATTCCAACGGATACGCGTCCTATGACACACCTCGTGTGCAGTGGCACTAAAGGTGGATTTATATTTGTCTGACGTGTCGTGTCGTGACTCACCAGAACTGAATCGGTATCATACATTTAGTATGGTAACGTTTATACTAGAGTTATGTGACGTGTCGTGATGGAATGTGATGTTACCATACTAAATGTATGCAACCAATTCCGTTCTGATGAATCCACGACACGAAACGTCGCACAAATATAAATCCACCTTAAGTTTGCCCAAATTTTTGGGAAATGACAAATTGTCGTGTAGAAACGACTCCTATCCTGTTTATCTTGTCTGTTAGTTTTTTATTTGAAATGTAGGTAAATAAAGTTCAAAATATCTATACATAGTGGAGGTAAACCAAACAAATGATGCACAGCGTTCACAACACTGATTATCTATATTAAACACGTTACAGCCATCGCAGATTAAACTATTAATGGTCGGGTAAATAAAATTTGTTGATTGCGTCAACATTTTCAACATGTTGATTGAATTTGTAAATGTAAAAGCATTAGCACAAGTGGAAGAGCGAAAGAGATTTTGTCTGGCACGGCTTGGCGTGGCGATGGCGGCCGGATGGCATTTCGCCCTTGCGTAACCGACGCCGCTGAGTCTCGTAACCACGGTCTCTAGACAAAACACCGCGGTTAAGATTTGTACCAAAACTATGTTAGTGGGTCTCTTGTACAAACCAAAAACGTTTTAGATGTAGTAGATGTCATAGAGCAAGGACTATGTGAAAATGTGCATTGCATATAATCGTTTTTCTTCTGCTAGATTAAAGTTTCCGTAATTGAGGCACTTTAAGTTTCCTAAAATTTTACTTGTTAGGATTCTTGATCAGTAGTAGAGGTATGTAGCAAGAAGTGGTGTTATTTTGGATGCTTTTTTCATCCTATGATAACCCTTGCACCCTTTTTCTATCTTAGGCAAGTCACCCAATCTGAGTATTTCAAAGCAAATACTGACGTGTTGAGTTGCAAACATTAAAGCTTCTTAGCCGTCCTCCAAATTCCCTTTTGGTTTTTTCTATAGCTCTGAGCAGCACCTGTCGTGAAGATCTAATAAATGCATGGCCTTACTCACCAGGCAAAGTTGCTCCCCGCCATTTTAGCGAAGCGGTAAAACTAGAACAGACTCAAAGGTCTTCTCCATTAACGCCCTAACGCACGCGCACGTTATTCCTGAAATGAAATGAGTAGTATGAGACTATTTTTTTATCAATTTTAACTCAGTGCTTGATTCGTACTACTAAGAATAATAATAATAATAAGAATCTTTGTTTTCTTCACAAAAAGAAAGAAATACAACAATGAGATAGTACAGTTATGTTCATAATTGTAACACTTAATGTGAAGACTGGTGCTTGAAATAGGTTATTAATAACCTGTGCTACAAGACACCAGGTTCTCCACCTCATAGACTTTTTAACATTATTAAAATGAATAGTAAAATAATTGTAATAGGTGCTAAACTAAATAGTCACATAAGTGAAATTAAACAGTAACGTAAAATAAAGAAAATATAAGTAACTTAAACATTACAAAAGAAATTCTTCAAAAGAATCATTCGCAATCATTAATAACATCTCTCCAATAAAATTGGTTCATCAACATTGAGTTCCATTTTAATGGTAGTCCAGAATTAAAGGGTAGTCTTGTTGTTTGCTGTAAATTCATTTAAATTTTAATACAATTTTTCAAAAAAAGGCATATACTGGAACGGGCCAAGAGTTTTGTAACTTGCCAAGTGACTGAATTATGCTAACTGTCACTCAGACAGTTAAATGATGCAGTTATGCTATAATTTCTTACAAAATTGCGATGTTATTGCTATCGTCGTAGTTTGTGAATAAACCCGCGGGCGGAAGTAAGTGGCCGAATTACAAACATATTTTTGTTAAATTTTATGCTTCGAACGTAATCCAATTAACTTTAGGCATCTTTCTCCGTAATAAGCGTTTTGTGTTGAATAAATAATTGCGATCGAGATTAGTATTATGCAAAAAACGACTGTAGCAAATTTTATTACGGTCATTTTATGGTCATTTGCAACGCGATCAGATCGCGTCGGCCATTACTCCAGTCACGTGCCTTCTCTGCACGTGTTTACCTTTGACTCATTTTTCTCAAATGTTTATGAAAAAATATGCTTATTCAAATTATGTTCTTGACCTAATCTGCTATGTAATAAATATTATCATTATCCAAACGCGAAACGCATTTTTGCCACATGTGTTTCCTCCTTCTTACAATTCTTGAAGCGGAGAGTGAGCAAGCGTTTTTACAGGCTTTCAAGATGAAATTGACCAGCTCAGGGTAACTGCATTTTTTGTTTTTGTCTTCTAACCGTTACATTTGGACCTCACGGCCACTTTCTGTGCCATGAAGAGCACAATTAAAAATATCTCTGCGTATGAAAAGATGTGTAAACTAGAGACCACCTCTAGTAGTACTTTTAACCCATCTCAACTCTACAATTAGCGCGGCGGACGACTTGCTATCGATACCTGAAAACTGAACTGAAAGTAGTTAATGCCTACGGAAATTAAGTTCACCACTATACATTTTAAAAATTAAACATTCATTCGGAACATAAGACAAGTAAAGGTAAAACCAACCGTCATGTCGTATGCTGGCAAAATCCATAGACAAATGGCAATTGTTGCACCGATATAGAGCATGGCTCTTAAATTTGACGATGATTATGACTATTTGTGACCTTTTCGAGCAATAAACATCGCAGGAACAGTTTTATCTAAACAAATACCAAGTTGTAGGTTCTATTGGCAATTCTTTAATTCGATTTCATCAGATTTAACATCGAAGCCGGTCACAAAGCCAAAGAGTATTGACCTGTTTTATAATTGCGGTATACGTACAGCAAATGGCTCGGTTTACGTCACATTATGTAAGTGTGAGGCTGAACAAGTAGAAAGAAAGCCGTTGGCTGCCCGCGGTGCCGGTGGGCTGATCGTTCCTTAACTGGGTCGCAGGGTTACCACTTTGGGCAGAGGTAATTATACTCACATTGGAGCGACGCACTTTCGAATCAACGAAATCTGCTGCAGGATATGTCCAGTCAGATGTCCTTACCCAATCAATTGAATTTGATAAAAATAAACACTTTGTTTATGACGTGAAAGGGCTGGTAAAAATTGCAAAGATCCATGCAGCAAGTTGCAGGCATCTATGACCGGTTCATAAAATCAGAAGCGAACATTACTAGGCAATAAGTACTTGATAAAGTTTTTACCCTTTTCCTGATATAGACGTGCGGTGAAAGATTAACCAAGTCAGCAATCACAGATATGTGTTTACCAAACTTGTTCCAATAACTAATTTTAGTGATGAACGCTTCCTGTTTGGGAAGGAAATCCGACACATGTGGGGCCTTAACAGGTGTGACTGTGGGAGAAGAGAAGATTGTTCACGTCTTTTACCTACTACTTCTAGTAAATTGTTCACCTGACCAGTTGGTCAGCAGTGCTACACTCCATCACATGCATTGTGATCACTAACCTTAAAAAAACCCCAGAGAACAAAGTTACCCCAGCTTGGGATATAGCCCCAACTTAGAGCCTTTGGATTTGCTACTTGTCTCACCGAATCTTTATGGTCTAGTAAGTTGTCGTCATCAATCGCGAATTTCAGTACATAAATGTTAACAATTATCGTAGAGGCCTTTTCTTTCAAAAATAAATAACAACTACTTTTCCGACGCCGAAACAGGTCAGTCAATCCGTTTTCATGTACATTCTTTATCTGTTAAAGGGCATAGAAGTCTTAAGAAGTGAAGCTACCCATGAGATAGCCCTACGAGAAACTTGTTTAGCCGCCTCCCGCGCTGGTTGACTACCACCTCATCGCGCAAGCGTAATTTTTTCATTCACTTTCCCCCAGATCATTAACCATTTACGACGGAGCATAAACAGCCGGAAGATGTATGCGACCTAAAAATAACCTTCAAAGGTCACGGCCCTTTTCCGTGCTATGATTTCGGAGGAGGTGGCGACCTCTACGGGCAAATGGTAAAGGGTCAAGTGCAGAATAAATGTATTCAAAAATGATGTTGTATCTTTGGCGGATACATTTCATCTGTAATTACTAGGTTTTGACCCTGCTGATATATAAATAAAATCTGATTTGTGTCTGTAACTATTATGACTTTTATATTTTAATATATAGATTACATTTCACTTCAGAAACAAAGGTCTGATCTAATCTGCCGGAAGATTATTCAGATTGTATTAAAGCCACAACTTATTTAAACCAATCAAAACTTAGCAGTAACGATTACCTTTCTCGTTTAAAATATGGCCTCAGATTTGAATGCCGCCGTCTGTTACAGTATGCACAAGAACTATCGAGCAGTCCAGTATTGCCAGGTGTCCAAAATTACGATCGTAATTTACGACTACAACCCCGTGAATGCCCTGATTCAAGGGTCTTGCGCCCCAAGGGGCCACTACAACTGATGAAGGTCCTTCATGAAACACAAATCTGTTAAATGATAAGAAACTTTATACCTTCGTTCTTTCTTATCTTGAATTCAAGATATGATATATTTTATTAATGTAAAAAGTGCTTAATATGGTCTGATATAAGTAACGGTTCAACATTAAAAGTAGGGTTACCTACAAGTTTCCAGCTTTAAGAAACATAATTACTGCGTTGTACTGAGTTAAGGGTATTCTCAAAGGGTGTGTTTTAAATAATTAAAAACCTTTTTATTTCTAATGTTAAAAGACACATAAAAAGCTCTTCCTAATTCAGAGCCTTATGAAGCTGCTTTGGAATTTAATGAATAAAAATAATGACTATCCATTTTCAAATAATCTCACATCTGTCACAGTGTAACTATCCAACAGTGCTTACGCAGGGTGAGACATCACAGAGTAATTTATTTGCCTCTATTAAACGGGCCATTAGCGCAGCGCTTGACGGATAACGGCGGCTCGTCCATCACGTACGGTCGCGCATGACGCGGATCAATAGACCTTAAGACCATTAATATACAGACCATGTTAGTAAGATGTGTTAGTAGCCTCATTATTAGTCTAACTAATGTGCTTGCAGAGAGTAAAACTGAGGATGTGCAGATATAGGATTATATGTAGATACTGGCAGAGTTGTTGACACAGCAAAATGACTGCCTTCAATTGAGATGGTAATCTCGCAAAACTTTTTATAACTGCCTAGGTATAAAACCTTAATTTGACCTTGTCCTATTTAAGGAATGCAAAATAAGGTATGAAAACATGCGCAGTTAGAGTGACTATCAATGTTTACTTGTGCCAAGGTTTTAAGTTTCATAATGATTCATTAGTCGGAGTTATGCGTTGACTGCCATAGAACCGACATCCATAGGGTGAGAGTGTTCTTGAATCCAGTCACCCTGGACAAAATCGAGCTGCATAGTGGAAAGTCGCTGGCTGGAAGTGAATTATGCTCGATTTTGTTTGAAGTAATGTTTAATTTTTTCGTGGTACTGACATACTCGTACATAAATTATAGCAAGAACTTATATCTATAGGTATGGTAACCGTCACATACGGCGATCGTTGCGTTCGGAAATTTGTGTGCCATTTGGTTCCTTTTTCATACACTAGGGGCGCTGTACCGAAATTCCTAACAAAAACATCGACGCTGTTTACGTGGACGCTAGCAGCTGTCATTGGTGTAAACTCATGGTGGATATACTGGTTACAACAATGGATTACAGGCGTCTTCTTGCGTACTTAACGCAACCCTCTTCAGTGCAGCCAATGTTTACTGCCATTCCCATATTATTATTTTACTATTCGCTTATCAGAGTAAAATGGGTTAGTCGGCCACACGTATACTACACAATCCGGTCATTATTCCCCGGCTGGTTTGCCATAAATCCTCCGATACCCATCGGATCTTGCCCCCGTATCATGGCGTGCAATGACGTCATTGCAGTCTCCTCTCATTCATCGTACGTGACGGAAATACTGAGCCTTTCTAAACCTATGTCCGTCTGTGAACCACATTTATCATCTCGTGGACGTTATCATCAATACCCTTCACGCCTGCGGTGAGCCCTTGCAGGCTAATAAGAGGGAACGCAATTTGTTTTGTGTTTTGGCAATATTGATGTATGGTTTTCCTTTTAGTTAACCAATCACGATCTTAAGGCAAGTTTGCAAAATACAACATTTCAATTATTTTGGCTCGGAAATGGCCAAGGTGTTTTGAGAATAGCAAAGCAATAAGCTTACATACTGTCCCATTGCTATCCATCATTATAGTCAAGTCATTATACATTATTACATAAATTTGTGATTACAGCTTACTAATAGTTGCTGAAAAAAACAACCAAAACGTCAGACATATTATATATAATAATATTATACATATATACATATATACAGTTTTCGCGCTATGGCCTCGCGTAATTTTGGTGACTGCCTCATATCGCCCGTTAACATATCGTAGAAGTTTTTGGAAAAAACAATCATTATCAGGCCGAAATCCACTCGTTTCAGTCATGGACAACGGGTATATTTTATCTTATTCATCTTGAAATATCATAATAAAGCGATAAGTTATATATAAGCCGTATACATAACTCCGTTCCCCTTCAACTAAGTACTTGACGGTTCCTCTCCTCCACTAAGCAAAACACGCCTTCCACACCGCACCCTAATTTAATTGCGCTTTCACTCCCAAAGTTTCCTTTACGAATGTCTTTAAAACTGACGCAGGTAGATAAATTACACCAACTTGAGATTTAGTACGTCAACTTGAGCGGCCAGGCCTATTCGGCACTTATCAGAGCATGTCCGTATGCTATAATATGTGCGATTTCATTAACATGACGTAATAAGTACCAGGTGCTATTCTGAGTAATGAAAATAAGGTTAGTATAATATTACGTCTCCTACTGAGGATTAATTATCTTTTCGTAATCTGGACTGCTGTTTCATCTCGCTGTTTTTTCGCTCGCGGAATTAAATTCATAATGGTGTTGTTTTAAATTAAACTAGCTACACAATAATTTGTATTTCAAATCAGTTTTTTAGACTAGAAGGTAAATGAATCATATCAGGCAGGCACTCTAATGGAAAATATTTCAGTCCAGTAATAAAAAGGCTATGAAAGAGTGGTGATCAGCTAAATAGGGCTAAATGAGGGCGTCGGGCGAATGAAAGAGATTGTACGATTAACGCAGCGGTCGTCCGCCACAGAATCCCCTAAAGTAACGGAATTCGTGAAAGGAAACGATTTGCCCGAATAAGGGACGGTTACTCCGACAATAACATGAGCTTCATATTTTAATCGTAGTATTAATTTAAGCGATAGCATTTGCCAGTTACATTGTAGAAAATAATATTACCATAACATTAAGATAAACGACGGCCACGGCTTTAAGTGATAGGTACATACTTGAACTCATATTTTGGTTTAAAGAAATGACTTTCTCATAAATATTTAAAAGTAGTTCACATACAGAATAATTTCCAGTTTATGTTAAATATTTCGCCTCTAACCATTATAAAATTGTTGTTGTTGTTTTTACCATTTTACCCTGTTTACGGTTATTACACACACCTAGAGTCCAATAAGCCGTTTTAACATCAGTGTATCGGGTGCTTTAATTTTCATATTTGAATTGTTTTGAAAAAAGAAGAGCGATATGATTTGCTGCGTCATAAAATATATTAGATTCTTTAATACAAGCTTATTCATTTGCTGTACTACACTTTTCTTGCAATCAGTTACTGTATGTTAATTGGTGGACTGACCTACAAAAAGTTGCGCATTTACTGAGTTTTTGTTTGACATAGTCGAACTACTTAGAGGATTGAGGCAATGTACTATGTCAATCACTAAGTGGTAATAGCTGTTGACATATATTTACAAATCTTACTTCATTTTTGACTCTTTTTAGTAAACTTCGTTAGTGTGAGGTCAGTATTAGTAACATTCAAGCAAACCTTACTTAACCAAGTGTTGTTGTTGAGTATATCCTAAGATATGTATATTTTGATTGACGTACAGTCGCATGAACACAATGGCCCGGTTTTTCTCTTTCTAGAATTCATGTCATCATGCAAATAATTTAGACATCAAATCTGTCAGAGAGAGTACTAGCACTTTCTTTACTAAGCCACCGACTATTCGATGATAAATGTCGTCAACCAGAATCAGTGCGTCATTCTTGTGAATTTTTGACAAGCCACCGACATAAAGTTGGACGGTATTTTTATACGAGTATCTAAATGCATTTTTAATGCAAGATTTAGTCGATAATTTTGGTGATAATATGCAAAAAGTCTTTCAATGTTAATTAAGGGTTTTTTTATTTGTATGGAAATAAGTTAGCTAACTTAGAACAATATCATACTCAAATTAAGTTTGATAAGTTATCTCGAGTCTAAAATACAGGTATCCCTTCTAAGATAAAGAAACTAACACAAGTGATGATCTAAAAAGTTGACGGCGTTTTTTTTTTTTTCCTACAACAAAAGTCTTTCAGATCTCTACACAAGTACAAATTACGACTAAGTTGTGTTTTAGATTATGGTCTCAAAATCCGTGTAGATTTAATCTCCACACACACGCACGATCACATCGAGTCAAGAATATAGAAGTCATTGTTTCTAAGTGGTCTACAGTAGATGTAATTGTGTTCCTAAACCGTGAACTAGAAGGTAGCGATTAATTAAGCAATATAACAAAGTTTTGAGCATCAACATTTCTAAATGAATATTTACAAGAAGTGGGGTTTTGCTAAGTCATGCAATTTTTGTGAAACCAGTTTAGACAAAAGTGCCAATAATTGATTATAATTATCTTGACATTCGTGCAACGTCTTACTTAATTGATTTTAATGGAGAGTGTTATTAATACCTCAAGAAAAGCACTTAAATGTTGTAATTAGAGTAACAGCCCACCAGCGGGCCAAGGGCACGTTCAAACGAGAGTGAGAGATGGTAATGTGCTTTTAAAGTAGGGCTGCTAAGTATGAAACATTGACAGAGAATCTAATTAAACTAATAATGCAGTGCAAGCCACGAGGAAATTAAAATGAACATTAAAACAGAAAAAATACACTTATAAATTGGGTTGTCCTATTAATATTCTATTTGAACAAGAATGACATCGTAAGCTTTAGGTGTCTATTGTCAAAAACCCATGGCCTAATCTTATTTTTCTTAAAACAATAAATGGAAAGTTTGTATGTATTGTGTGTTTGGTTTTAAGTATGTATGAATGTTTGTTACTCTTTCACGCAAAAACTACTGAACAGTTTCAGATGAAACTTTACAGGTATACAGATTATGCAATAAAATAACACAAGGTATACAATTCATAAAGATTTTACGTAAAATGAAGTGCATGCGGGCGAAGCCGTGGGTGGAAAGCTAGTTATAAAAAAGAAAAAGATAAAACTTGTCTAATTAAAATGAAAAGAAAAATAATTAAATCATTCTTTTTAAAAACTACATTGATAGGTTTGCATTGAATATACTTTAATTTCGATGACATGGTTGGCGTAGGGCGCTGTAGCACGGTTTCTCGCCTCGATTTCCGTAGTGTCCCGGGTTCGATGCCCGGTCGGGCCAATTCAGGAAACGATGTTTTCTAAATTGACTCGGGTCTGGGTGTGCTTGGAGACGGCCCTGGCTTATTTCCTTGTGTGGTACCTCGTTACACAGGGATATTAATCCCTACTTCGAGACCATTACAAGAGGTGTGTTGTCTGGCGCATATTTATTATTTATTTATTTATTTAATTATTATAAAAGGTATTTGTTTTATCTTTAGTGGCTAGCAAATAAATTTTTCTTTTACAATTCACAAAAAATACACAAGGGACGAAAATAAGCCCGGGCATATAAATCATTTGTGAAAAATAATCCAACTCATGAATCAAGGGACGTGGCGCTATGTGACATTTCTGAAATATAAACACAAACAGAAATTATATTTTTAACACTGGCTATAACACCGATAAAAATATAATTTGGCAAGTTCAACAATGTACTCGTATTATTCTGTATTATTTTTTTGGCAAAAAGAACTTAAGATAAGATAAGATAAATATTATTTATTGTACAACTACAAAGAAAATAATTACAACAGTGCTTAAAAACGAATAAAAACGTAGTCTATTACAATTTAGGCGGCCTTATCGCTAGGAAGCGATCTCTTCCAGGCAACCCACGTGACTTAGTAATGAGTTGTTGACTCTTTTACACCCAAATCACTTTGTTCAAAATTATTCTAGGGAGAAGTACTTATATATCATCGGTTGATTCTGTTGTGAATACATATTTTACATTCTCATGTAACCACAATTTTTCCAGCTGGACTTGAAAAAATTACCTTTACGAGAATATTATTTCCACTCAGATGCAGTTGAATGTCATCTTTTGAACGTTGAAGTTTTGCTAGGAAATGTTGGGGTAACGTTTGGTTTAAGTTTTCCTGCCATGCCAGAAATACCAGTCTGTGTCACGATACATAATAAATTTTGCTTTGTTCCCTGTTACAAAGATCAAAAATTGTTTTTCATACAACTTTAGTGATAGCCGGCATGATTATGCGGACCGCGGAATGGTGAGTTGTTATTGCAGCTGGTGGATAAGTACCAGGTCCAGAAGCACGTGTAATATTCCCGCGTTCCCGACCCTGAAGAGCTAAAGGAAACTTTTGTTAAGTCAGCCATCATCATCCGTGTGGTCTATCCCGGTTGTGAACTCACACTAGTGTGTCGGGTCCCAGGGTCCGCCTTTCCTATATTTTCTTGATCTTGTGCATCCTCAATGGTGAGTCTGTTGGCACGCATGTCACCCTTGACAACGTCGAGCCAGGGCTTCTTGGGGTCGACCTCTTCTACCATTACCTGGCGGGGGCGGCATGGCCAGACATTTGTTGCCCACGTAGTTTGCCGATCTCCGTGAGACATAACCATACCAACGAAGGCGGCACCACTCCTGCAACTTTTTTGCGATGTCACGAACACGAAGGCTGCCGCGGATGTGGATGTTCCGCACGCGATCTTTGCGTGAGACTCCACACATCCACCGCAGTATCTTCATTTGAGTGACGCGCAGCTCCTGCTTGTGTCGCTCTAGTAATGGCCATGGTTCACCGTCATATAAAAGGACAGGCCTAATGATGGTCTTATAAAACTGCCCCTTCAGCTTGATCGGCATTTTGGGGTCACAAATGACACCAGTCACCTCACGCCATTTGGCTCAAGCCGCGGAAATTCGGGCTCTGACGTCGCTGTCGATGTCCACGGACGCGATTAACACAGATCCCAGGTATTTGACACGGTCCGTACGCTCGGCCACGTCATCGCCTATGCGGACGGACTGGGGATCTGTGGTGTTGCAGGCCATGTACTCCGTCTTCGCCACATTAAGTTTCAGACCGCCGTTTTCAAGTGAATTCCTCTACATATTCACCTGTTGTAGCAGCAAACTTTTGTTAAGTCAGCAAGACGAACAATGGACAAGTTTACTATTCAATAGTTTTCCGCACAATTTCTTCACAACAACAATCGTTCATCAATTGACAACCTTTCAACAAAGTATTCCCTTAACCCCAACTGCAAATACTGGAATAGAGTTCAATACAAACGCTCGAAGCGATTTGTATCCTATTTCCTGCTTTTAAATTTAACAACTAGACCTTAGCTCATACAGACTGAATCTGTTTGGGATCCCTTGACGTATATTTGGACAGATTTCGTTTGAGCCTGGTGGGTACATAGTTTGCCCCATTGGTTAAGTTGGTAGCCATCTTGCCTTCCAGACCTAGCTTTCCACAAGCCGAGGCTGGGGAATTAAATCACCATAAAGAACAATTGTAAATTTTTATTAATTATTTATTTGTTAATTTTATGGGCGTATTTTATAACTATATTATAATCTCAGCTTAGTTAATGGTTAGAAGGCCGTATAAACATCTCCAAGAGATACTTGTATATAGCAAAGATAGATTAGGAAAAAAATGCTTGTTTTAATATCAAAAAATAGAGAGCATATTTCATCTTAACCGAAAGTTATATATTTGTAAAAATATTTCTAATTTAATTCAAGGTCCGAAATTAGAATTTGTTTTCTATCTTTGATATTTTTACCTTCTTTAGCTAGATTTTTTCTTAAGAGCCGGGGTCTAGGTGTTAAGCATTCCAGCTCGGAACCTGATTGGTTCAGTGTTCAAATCTGGCCAGTATCAACTTTTTGGAACTAAGGTCATAACACATTATGGAAGCACGGGAACGGCACCGCTCCAACCCGGCCATTAACTTGCCATACAAAATTTGAGCTTTAAATTGTGTGTACTATAATATATTTTACAATGTCAATTTGAAAAAACCGGCGGTGGGCAACTTGACTCGCAGCCCGCGCGCTTTAAAGCGAGCGGACCGCTAGCTTACGGCGATTAGATATTTTTACAAAATAAATACAAATTGAAAAGCCTGCTTTTATTCGATTTCATACTTTCATCTAACTTCTAGGTTCGGTAGGCTTAGTAACGTTAACATTTTTTCGCTCCTCTCTTGTTCCGGTCATTTATTTTCTGTTAGAGGCTCTGGTGTCCCAAGAAACGAATGTTTCACTCAAGTTCCAGACTCCGTGCGCCTTACTGCAATTTATTTGATGCCAACCTTTGTCACGATCCATCGTGATAAAGGTAGACAAAACACTACCAATCCGTTCAATTAGATTTGTATTTAATATCCATGCAGGGTTGGTCCAAACATACTCGTCAAAATATTTTATTTAGATTCCTCACACCCGGGAGGATCCGAAAATACCCCATGTATGTTACTCGATTTTTTTCTAGTTTTCGAGTTCTTCACTTTTGCGGATACTGTGGCGCGGCGTTCTGTTGAGGTGAATGCCTATTTTTTTTAAATTATTAGTGAAATACCAGATTTCGTTAATTCTGAACCAGAAGGCCCGTCACTCGATCAACAGTCGAGGCGAAGTCGAGGGACTCGTAGCAACGCAACTAGGTTTGCCTTAGAAATTTGATTTTAATTTAGTATTTTTTTTTTGTTGTTGACTTGTCATAAGTACTTTTATAAGTCTATATGAATAAATATATTTTTTACTTTAATTAATTAATTTCAGTGTGCTCATACAAATACTAGAGTCGCGGCACGGGTGAGATGCATGGTAACGCGATTCTTCAACCCAGTCACCATTTTCTCCCTCATTTGTTGTCAGTAAAAAAAGTATCCGATGTCAACAGATCTGTGTTAACCTTTACCTACTTCTTGGGTCCTTATTACTTCGGCTATAAAATTCAATATTGTAAGACAAGGTGTTATTGTCTAAGGGGTCGTATAGAACCTGTACGTGACACTTCACGGGAGACTCACCCTAATAAAGCACAATTATTTATCGGAGAGTGAGCCGCTAAGGAAAAGAAGTACATTTTTAATTGGCTGTAATTTGTCTGTTAGTTTTGAAACGGGCTGCTAATGACTGATTTTAATAAGCAACTTTTTTTTAGTCTACTAAACAATTAGAACTGCTCCGAGCTTTTCTAATAACCTAGTTATTACGTAACGTTACGAACGACAATGAACTTGCTGCTAATGAATGCAATCAACCACGAGGGCCGTACATGTTTTAGAAAAGCATTTTGCTTTTCAAGTGTTCCCGACGTAACTTGACTTTTCTAATTTAGCCAGATTCAACTAAAACCAGTACTTACACGTTTCACGGGCAAATCATCGTTTGTGACTTATGTAATGTAAAAACGGAACCTTCGAATACATGTGCTCCTCAACTTTAACCAAAATACAAAATTCTAAAACAATGTTTTTCTTTCAATATTTACAACTATAACATTTTTTTTTAATTTTTTATCCAAATCACAAACTTTACAATATTTTAGTATAAACCTACCTACTGTAATCCCATACAGTGGGTTTATGTGTAGGCGGTTTGTGTCTTTACGCACAAATTTGAAATAAGTGCTTACAATGTAGGTATTATCAATACAATGCATTTTTGTTTTAAGTATATACGTTTTTATAGTGATAATTTAGTAAATTTTTACATTGTTAAACATTTTTCTGCATCATTAATTTCTGGACTAGATCTTTAGGACTATTATTAAGAATGTACGGTAACATACATTGCCATGTTCTTTGCCCGTATACATTTTTATATGTTGGTAGTTCGTATGTAGGTAAGTCACTTAAGATCAGATGTGTAATACACACCCTCGTATCCAAAAACGCTAATCTAAAGTTAAGGACACCTCAAGTTTATGCTGCCCTGTTACATGTCAATAAAAATTAAAGGGACAGTTATACATGTAAGGACAGCTCAGCGTTGATTGACGTTTGTAATGTAGATTCGGGCAACAGACCAGCAAAAATAACGAATACTTAAATACTTCTGAGCTCTTCCCTTCGTTCTTTAATGACATACAAGTATGTTATTGTAATCATATTTTTTGTAAATGAATTATTAGATATAAGACGAGTCAATTGATGACGAGTGTTGATTTACTTATTAAATAAATGTTTACCATGCATTTATTTAATAAGTAAATCAACAGTGTGAACATGACAATAAATGAATTCTATTCTATTCTTCTTTCTATATAACTATAGTATGGATGTACCACGGTTCGTAATGACCTACAAAAACCTTGGATGAGTTCACTGTTCTTCAGTGTCTCCTATTTGAAATATACCTACATCATCAGTACATCTCTGTTTAATGTCCTATTTTTGTACAAAAACGCATTTTTGCTAGCTGATACTAGTTTTTATACTAGCAGAGATAAATGTTAAAAGAGAATACATTAACCGTTTCCATCAAAAAATCAGCGCGCAGTAGTATTGGGACATACGGGGACATGCCAAAAATAAACCCACTTGAATATTTGATTGGACGTTTCGTTTCAACAAGCTGTTTTTATGTCCCTCTTCTGCACGCCTATGAAAAAATAGTTGCTCAATTGTTCCGTCGATTTTGGCGGTATTTATTGATAGCAATGCAAACGTAGGTTTATACCTACATTTAATTTTATTTTAATTTATTTAAAAAGGTTGCAAAGGTTTTATAACCTTTTTAAACAATGAACGAATGTAATAAAATACCAACCAACCAAGGCCGTATTACCATCTCTTATAGCTAGTCAAGTCAATTTCCTAAACTGAGTGTAGCGAGCAGTTTCGTCAGTGAATATCTGGCCTAGAGGATGCATTATTGACAGGTAACTGCTGACTGGCTGAAAATTAAAGAGAATATTAGGAAAACGCTCGCTACGCCCAGATAAGGAAATTAACTTCACTGGTTATAGGAGATGGTAATACGGTAATACGGGTTTGGTAATAGGCTCTACTTGATATTATATTTTGACTGCTATAACATATATAAACTACAAGTTCAAATATCGATGGTATTTTTAATTTACGAAAAGATTTTGTTGTTTTTTTTTATTAACGATAGTTAGATAAACATATCTAGAAGAAGTTAATTTTAACAGCAAAATCTTTAGTGAACACTAGTGAGCTGTAAGTCAGTGGCTTCGCCCGCGTACACTGTCTTTCCTGTCAAAATATAGCCTAAACTAAAAAAAATATACCATTTTTAAAATCGGTCCAGTAAATTTGGAGCCTATTGAAACAAAAAAACAAATCTTTCCTCTTTATATTATTTGTACGAGTATAGATTAGCTACCACAATACCATACGCACACAACCATGCTCGGCGACATTTTTAGTGTAAATTTCACCGTAAATGAAACTACAACATTTCAACAACAGCAATTCTGTCCCACCCAATGGTTGACTGGTAGAATTTCAGCATAAGTCGCCCCTTTGTACTATCTTGTGCATTAAAGACAACAGTCAGATTATTCAGATTTCACTACTCTCTTAATTTTTGCTGGGTGGCTAAAGATGTGTGAGGTCTAGCGTTATCATGACGAAAAACCACACCCTTACTGTTGATTAATTCCGGCCGCTTTCTCTCAACTTCTTGCTTTAATCTAATCAGTTGTTCGCAGTAGAGTTCAGAATCGATGGTCCTGCCTGTTGGTAACAGCTCATAATTAAATAATGCCCTTCCGATCCCGCCACACAAACAGCATCACCTTGTAGGTACTCTCTAAAATTGAGCTCAAACTGCATAATTATGTACAATAAACCAGATGTTTACCATCTATTGCTCTAATCAGTACGTAAAGATACAGTTTTTTCAACTATGAGAACTTTCCAATAACACGCAGTAGCGCAGCGGGATTACGTCACAGTTGGTCATAAAGCCGTCTTGCATAGAACTAGTTTACTACTTATGAATGAACAATGCTCTCAATGACCTACTTGAGGCCATTTCGCTAAGATTACTACTTTTGTATAGCACCTACAAAGAGCGATGGTATGCATCAAATGTATCGTAGGGCTGCCTGCTATTTAGAGCATTTTATTAAGAACTCTTAACAGGAATTTAAAACGTCTCATCATCTCAACATCTCTTTACGTTTTACTGTAATTTCAGTTCTCAATACTTTTCATATTTTATTTATTTACTACAAATCCAACAGCACTTAAATTATCTTGACACTAGTTATAACAAATCCTACTGCCAAATTATGGATTGGATTTTTTTAAACTAAACTTAATATCTACACTTCAAAGACAGTTGTAGTGTTGAGTTCGCGTTGCTTTAGTAAGTGTGTGTGCGTGTGTGTTTGTGTGCGAGTATGTGCATGTGTGTGTGTTTGTGTTGGTGTGTGCTTTTGTGTGATGTTACATTAGAGAGCTACACATCTATGTCACGTCTAAGCATTATTATGAATTCCCGCTTAAGTGAAACTTTGGTGAAGTTTAACAGGTTTAGCCTGGAAAACTGTTTATTGTAGCATGATTGGATACGGCAAACAATACCGTTCTGAGCATAATTAGTGGGATTGGAATTTTATTGCAAATAATTGAGTGTGTCTTGTTCGAGTACTGACAAGTTAGTGCTTTACTCTAAGTTACCTTCCATAATAAAGGGGGTCATGTCCGATTTCATCAAACTTAAGAATCACTTATGATGTCAGTATACACGACAGTGTGCCAATTGTACTATCACAGATGATCAACTTAGGCGTGACTTCATTCTCCCGCAATCGCGCATGAGACTTCATATACTTTATCTTACCCCCAGATTAAAAGAGCTCTACTTCCGTTCCTGCAGCTCAGACAACACTTGAGGGTATTGTAAGATTAAGCTACGTAGTCAAAACACGTAGTCGAGTGTTTGTCTATTCACTTAATCCAGGCTCAGTCGCCTACACCTGTTTTGATCGAGTCAAGTCACACACGCCTTAGAACCGTTGTCATGTAGGAATATCTTACCTAATTTTATTATGGAATGCTTATACAGGGTTACTTGATAAACACCATCCAAAATTTTCCCAGGCATGGGGCATCAATCGAAGACAGCTTTTTTTTTTAAAAAAGGGTAGGTCTTTCTAACTTTTACATTATAATATTTTTTTGAACAGAGTATTCGTGCGGCGTGGTTACTTATTCAAAACGAAATTTCCACTTCTGAATAAAGCGCGGGCAGGGAGTTGAAGAGGCTGCGAGCCCACCGCCACTCACATCTCGCAGTATCTACGAAACTAGTGTTTTTTCATATGTTTGAGTAGTTATAATAACATTAATAACTCAACATTTTAGTACTGAAGGTTATCAAACAGAAAAATACGTATTTTGCCATTTTCTCCATAGATCCTCATATTTCAATTTGAATGGTGTTTATAAAATAGCCTTGTATAATATAATAGCAGAATAACTATTAAAAACATTGTGAAATTGACGAAAAAAAAACATTTCCCCATACAAAATGTTCACAGCTGTCAAACGTTTGCCAATAACTTGTGACAGAACGAAGTCTGTCAGGTCTGTCGTATCGCGGGTAAAATACTGGCGAGTGAAGTAACCAGAGCCGTCTCATTCTCTTTCTGACTATACAGAATCAACAACGAGTGAGTAGTGCTCATAACCAGGCCGTCCGAATGCCTATATGCCAGCGACGTTGTATAAAAATACATAATGATACAATAGAAGTTAAGTATGCTTTTGAAAGCCTATTCATATTTTAGGTTCATTCTCTAAACTGAGCATAGCGAGCAATTTTGTAATATAATTCTTCATTTCCAGCAAGTCAGCGGTTACCTGGCACCAACGCCACCAACTTCTAGGCTGGATACGAAATTGCTCGCTAAACTGAGGGCAGTTTAGGGAATTAACTTGACTGGATGTAAGCGATTGTAATAAGGCTCCTGGGCCTTGTACTCGTACAATTATGCCATATTACGAAGGTGATGAAATGAAACTGCTCCGCTTGAAAAAAATCAAAAGGGCAATGGCAGATTTGTAAGTTCCGTTTCTGCACGTGCAACCGTCCGTCGGTATGTAGCCACTTGTCGTTGGCGGATTGAAGCCTTGATTGAGTATCCGTAACCTTTTGTCGGTTGCATCGTCCAGTTATTAGTTGATTGTTTCCATTTTTATACACCAACCAAATTTTTAGCCGATAATTACTGCTCTTCCGTTTCGAAAGCATTTATTAAACCGATGATGTTGCAATTACTACTCAAAAATGTAATACGGTAAATACAGAGACGAGTAATAAGTAGTTATTTATTTATTTATTTATTTATTTATTTATTTATACATAGTGCTTTATACTACACCTACGAGGAAAATAAAAAACTAAATCTTTACTAATTGAAATTTATATTGAAATTGTTGCAGCTAGTGATAATGTAACACTTTTTCTTTCTTTATTATTTTTGCTGTTTCCTTCAACTGCGGCGGAGTTAAAAAATCTTCATCATCACTATCACTACTTATCATTTTGATAGTTTTATTTTACTTTCTACGAAAACTGAATCCTCAAACAACACACAAATTGAAAATGTCGCTAATGGCGTCTGCAATTTTCACATGTTCTTTTTTCAAATTATTTATCCTGCCGCCGCAGGGTCGCACTGCCAGCCCGACACCATCCGACACACAGCTGGTGGCCAGTGTCATTTTGTGAACTTGGAGATAAAAACTCACTGTAAAAACTTTTTGGCTTTTGATATTTAGGTTACCGGCGCATAGTCTTACCCAAAATTAAAAAAGAAAAACCACGTAAGAAATGGATTTTCATACACTTTTCTCTCCCGCTCAGATGCGTTTTCTCCCCTTTATTTGTTCGATACGCAATGACGTACTTTCTCTACCGTAAATTTGATAAAGTATCAAGGTACTTTCCGAGCAGGTGTAGTATAAAATCTTAAATTTAACTGATTATCTTGTCCTACTTTTTTCCTAACAACAGTACAAGCGAGAAATCCGAAAGCTCGATTCAAAACGGTAGAACAAAACGCCTAGTTGATTAATGTGGTGGATTCACAAAATACAATTTAAGAAGAAAATTAATTGTCAAGTTCTACTTAGCAGGTACTTGTATTACAAGCAATATCCTCGGCACAGCTGAATGTTACCAAAAATAAGCATGTTTTAAAATGAGATTAAACCATATATGAGAAAAAGTATTTGTACTTTCTCCTCGAAACGTTTTCTAAAGACGACCTTTAATAAATGGCATTAGTTGTGAAATAGAAAGTTTGTAATTGGCTACAGGAAAGTAACAGGAGCTTCCTTGGCCAATCACAACCTTTAAATGAAGAAGCGAATAACATCTCGGACATCTTTCGCGAAGTAATAAGTAGCTTGTTCTATCGGGGTCAAAGGCTGATAAACAATCCTCCTTCAAAACAGCATAATAACCACTTGAGTGTCAGCCGTGTGTTCGTAAGAAAACCCTAAGAAAAAATTGCAAACAATGACTCACAATTCAAAAACCTGAACAATAGAAACACGGGACGAGATAAAGAAAAAAACTTATATATCAGTCATATTATGAGTGATTGCCCTGGGTGGTGAACGAACGGATGAGCTCCGTCCGTCTAAAAAAAATTGTATTGGGATGACACATGACATGACATGACATTGTCAAATCTAAAAATAATGTAAATTTAAAGTGCCAACTCGTGGTAGACGTACAGGATGAAGCTCAGCTTAACGCTGTCCATTCCATAATTATAAACCTATAGCGACAAAATAGCTTGAGTGTAATTACCATCGCATTTGCAGTGAAGTACTTCGAAGTGACGGTAATTTACACACATTTGTTAGTCTCAATTATTTTAATAAAAAACCAATTCATTAAGAGTTTCATTCAAAATTCGTTAGGAGATTCACAAATTTTAATTTTATCGGGATTTTCAAGTATTATCGTGATAGTAGTATCTCACGATCGATGATCAGATAGTTTGTTAAGCACGTTGCCGAATATAAACTGTTGATGATTAAATGTCCAACAGGTTAATGTAACTTATTTGGAGCCCTAGCAAGACGTAAGATAATCCTTTCCCACGTTCATCATGTATACTGTTACCTAACTTGCCTTACGGGCATGCGTTCGCTTGCCGTGTAGTCAGGTCAACCAATTCTGCTGACGAGCATGCTCTGCTCTGCAAC
Source organism: Udea olivalis (assembly GCA_947369235.1). NCBI lineage: Eukaryota > Metazoa > Arthropoda > Insecta > Lepidoptera > Crambidae > Udea > Udea olivalis. The sequence goes on from OX376342.1 coordinate 8,760,775, forward strand.
GATACTACATAAATTTGATATAGGAAGTCCAATTTAAAGCATCATTGATGTGATGAGGCTTATCCGGCTGCTACAAAAAGCTCGGGTGTGTTTTAGAAGGACATTAGACTACTAGGTCTGGTTGTTTATCTTGTGTGACGAATGACTTTGGCTTCAGCAGCGGAAATTGCTTGAGTCATAATGTACTAAGCGACTCGCAGATACGTGAGCTAAGGTCAAAATGGGCTGCGATGTAGGCTCATCTACTAAAGGACTAGACTATAGTCACTTTAAGATTGCGCTCGCACTCGTGATTCTCGTGATGTCTCAAACTTAGGGCTCTTGGTAAGCGTTGGTGTGAACGTTGAAAGTTAGACAGTATGTCTAGTATTTTTTAAATTAGCAGCTTCATGCCAACCCTACCTCTTGATGAGGGTTCCGTCGCGGCGTGCTCGCGCACCATCCGGCAATCTCGTTATACTCGTACTTCAGCTTTAAAATGTGAATCCCTTATTGCATCGGCACGTCTCAAACTCACGAGATAATCTGGGTATCTTGCATTAAAAAACCTAAGCTTCAATCATTTGCAAATTTTTCTTTTATGAATAAATTTTAAGAGGCCCAGAACATGATAAAAATGGTTTCTTATGGCGTCACTATGTCGGTAGGTACCTATTTGGGGATTTATTTTTACGTTGAGAGCACGATGTCGAAATCATAATCGGTTATGAAAATATAGTTAGTACCTACTTTGAAATCCATAGTTTATTAGTTAACAGTTACCTCCAAGAAGTTAAGATATTTTTAAATTGATTGCAACATTTGAATATGTTTTTAAATACGTTTTGAAACGAGAATAATTAATGCGAAAGAAAAACTAATTTTAAGACTTTATAGAATACAGCTTTTAATGCTTGATTTATTAACACGTAGTAAATATAGTTATAATTGATATGATCCGTCCTAAAAAAGATTCAATAAGTTATGGGCGCGTGAGTTATGGGCGTCTCCCGACAAAATTGATTTCGTCTATAATACAAACAAGGGTTGGGACATAGGGCTCGGGTCCAAGTTCAAAGAAAAAAGTAAACAAATTATCCTTTGAAACCGTGGATACAGAATATTGAACGGAATGAAAGAAACACTGAAATGTATGTACATTTTGTATGTCAGCGTTACCTCCTTAACGTCAAATAGTGAAATTAATGTGTTTATTGTTATTTATTTCAACCTCTTTCGAATTTGTTAAAAGAAAAGGTTTCTAATAATAGCCTCGAGTAAGCCGGTTTTTGTCGCCACTAGTTTAAAAGTTACAATGAGGCTGAAAGTTGTCTAGTTCAAAAAGTTATTTTTAAATCAATTAGTTTGCAGCTCTGCATTTTATAACGAACTACGGTTGAGCAAACTGCAACTGTGTTAGATTCATTTCATATCTTTGTTTATCTGACATTATTTTGCATACTTATTATTCTTAGGTATTTTACTTCTTAAAGTTTGATTTTGCCACATGTGAGTTATATTGTGTTTACCACGAGTATTTTAAACCTTTAATAAAGTAGTGATTTAAATGCATTATCAATTACCTATCTCACCTTCAAACTGCAATAAGTCTTCGGCATGAAACCAAACGCCACTAGAGTGACCAGCTAGCAATAGATATTCTATTGATTCTGGTTTGGCGACAGTCAAAGACTTAAGAATTAAGTTTTAGAAATATAAACCTAATTTGTAGACCTTAACTGAACTGAATAAACGTTTTTATTTATTTGAGAAAGCACCCCAAATCTTAAGATCACTCAATGGTGACATACCATGTATGTTTGTCGCAATTCCTGCCAAAAGATCTCTAGAAATATGTCTAAAGGCAGAATGGCGTGAAATAACAAGAAATATAAAACATGGGATACTCTTAAGTGTTGTTGTTCCATTTTTATGAGCGAGCTTTCATGTTGCCAACGCTTGCTTCCTAATTGTAACAGACAGGGCAGACGTTAATGTGAGTCGGTCTGGGATATCGTTGTGTTTAACGTGTTAAACGACAGACTAACTAAATTAGTTTCATTGCTACGCTACAAACAGTTTCATAATGAGTTTACGAAATGTTTAGCCCGTTGCATTGGCGCATTTGTTAGAGACGCCGCTGTGGATGCAATTGCCACCCAGGATAAATATCTTTATCAGTATCACACATTAATGGTAAGATATTAATGGTACGCAGGGAGCGTAGCTTTATTCATGGGACATGGGGAGAAGGTGGTGAATCTTGCAGTCACATTTTATGTGAAGAGGTTGTCTCTTGCATTTGACTTTAATATGCCAAACTGGAAAGCCTTAGTATGTAAGCCGTATTTTTTTTAGTAAATAGTTTTAATTTTTCAGTAGTAAAATTTTCCTATTTTGAATGAAAGAGCGTGTATCTACGCAGGCGTGTGATTGGGCAACGCGCGCAGTGGCCTGTGACGTAACGCGCCTCACGCTGCGCATTGGCCACTCTTGCGCAAGCCAGCATAACGTGTAAATCGCAAATTTCATAAGTAACCCGTGAAAGTACGCGAATCATTTTGCTTACATTCGTCGCAGTATTAAACATTGACGCTTTGTTGATGAACAAGTGCCAAGTGACATAATCCGCTAAACTTTTTGTTCGCTTAATTTAATAATATTTACTTTGTTATTTGTGTTACCGACTCGATTGGGGTTAAATATACAGAAACAGTTCGTGTTAGACGTGGTCGTTTAACATTCTTGCTATTTACGAAATAATTACACAGTAAAAAATACACTAAACCGTCGCGCGTAATCTCTTTTCAAAAAGAGATTTAACAACGCCAGTTTCTTCTAAAACTTATACGATAATATAATGTAGGTACAATTATTGTTATTGTTGGAGTCGGTGTCAGCCAAGGAAACACTAAATATACCTAGCAATATACCTATTTCTTACATATCACGTTTACGTATGTATGTAGGTAGTTACAAACCTACATTGGCTCACACACACCGACTCCAGCAATAACAATAATTGTACCTACATTATATTATCGTATAAGTTTTAGAAGAATATGCAATTATTTCTTTACTTTTTAGTGCTTTGTTTTGGAATAGTTTTTTTTGAAGTTGGTTTTTTTGTTAAAATTTTTGTTCATTTCTTGATTTTCAGTGAATACTTAGTTCTTATTTATTTTATACATCGAAAAAGTATCGTCCAATTGCTTCTAAAAATTGAAGAGTTCCGTTACTTTGTCATGGATCCCATAATCAGAACCTAACCAAACACTCATCAAACTACCCTTGAAGTATATCCTTTCCAATAAAAAAAGAAGCATCGAAATCGGTTGGCGTGATAATGAGTTATTCGTCCATTTGTCGCGCATATGGTTTATCTAGATTTAAGACTTCAGAAGATTTCCCATGGATGCCACTGTCAGAACTGGACCAAATTAGAATGGGACTACACGGGCAGCATCAGCTTTCAAATAAAAAAAGATTATCAAAATCGGTAATATTGAGTTATTCATCCATTTGTACTGCATTTTGTCGATCTAGATATATGACTTATAGTGTTTTCTCATGGATGCCACTGTCAGAACTAGACTAAATTAAAATGTGACCATTTGGGAAGCACCAGCTTTAAAGTTATGAGGTCACAAACATAAAAAAAACAAAAACCATACAGTTGAATTGAGAACCTCCTCCTTTTTTTGAAGTCGGTTGAAAAGATATTTAACAACGCCAGTGAATACAAATCCGTCACCTAAATTGAAAATTAAAGCCTGATTACAATTGATCTCGTTCTTCAGTAGGTACAAACGTTAAAAAACATAATGCTAACCAACTTAATAATAACCATGTGTTGCCAAAAACCTTAACAATAACCACTTTTAGTTAAGGAGTTTATTGCATGTAAGTAGGTCCTATAATTGGAGAAATTTTATTCATAACAAAACATCAGTTTTGGAAGTAAACAACGTATGTCGTTTGTTATAAATTTGCTTTAAATACGCGTGCCTAACTTTTTTGCTTAAAATATGTGTATTTTACCTTGACTGAGAACACATCTAGCCTTTCTTGCGACGCAATTTAAGTTGCTACGCGAGTGCATTAAGTTTCCAGATTATGTGCAATCTCTCTAATTCTCATCCCTGTCGCGGAGAGTAAAATAAACATAGATAAAAATCGAAATAGATAATATAAATCCCTGCGTCTGTATGACCAAGCGTATCTCATTACGATAGCGGTTTGCTATATAAATTCTCATTATATCAATCTTTCTACATACGAGTATTTAAAAGCGAAAGTTTACTCACTCACTCAGTCACTCATGCACTCATCACAAATTTCAAGTGCTAGGAGATTTAAAATTTAGACGTGAATTTGCGAATATTATAAAACGAAAAGTATCTTACGTCGGAAAAAAATCTGTATGTTTAAGTAGGTATGTCATAAAAATGAAGTTCGCGCGCGCGAAGCCGCGGGTGGAAAGCTAGTGGAGAATAATTTAGTTACGAGGGGCATGCCAAAAGAAATTACATACTCAGAAATTATAAAGTTTATTCTTTATTACAAGTATCGATCTTTTCGAAGTATCCACCCTGAGCACGTATACACTTTTCCAACGTTTTAACCAATTAGAAAATAGCTGTGACCACTCTTCTTTAGACACCTCAGAAATCTCGAAATTGTAGGCAGCCAGTGCATCTTCTTTGCTTTTAAACCTCTTCCCCTTAGTTTTTCTTCAATTTTTGGAAACAGGTATCACAAGGCGCTAGGTCAAGGGAATATGGTGGGTGAGGAAGGATCGTCACATTTTTTGAGTTGAAAAAGTCAAGTGTTCTGGCATACGTGTGCGGCGGCGCGGCGATTCCTCACTTCGGTCGCTTGTTACACCAAGCTGATATTACTGTTGGAGCACCAACTGTCACATACCATTCAGAGTTCACCGTTCTTTGATCCTCTAGCACTAAAATAGCAATATGACCCGTTTTGCAGAAAAACGAGGCGACCATTTGTTTCTGTGTGCTTCGTGCACGGCGACATTTCGTTGGAGTTGGTTTATCTTCAAAACACCATACAGTCGACTGTCAGTTTGTTTCGGGATCATAGTTATATAGCCATGTTTCGTCACCAGTCAGTATATCATACACGTATTTTTTCTCGCCACCGTCGAATTTATCTATCATGAATAGGCACCAATCCAGCCGACGGTCTTTCTGCTCATCGGTAAGTTTGTGCGGCACCCATCTCGAACAACGTTTATGGAAAGAAAGGTGATCGTGAATCATGGTTTGCATTGCTGCTGATCCAATTCCCAGTTCTCGCACCAGCTCTACATACGTAATTTGTCGGTTTTCGCGAATAAGTTTTTCGACTGCACGAACGTTTTGTTGTGTGACCGCGGTTGGCGGCCGACCTGTCTTCGCTTAATCTTCGAGACATCCCCGTCCTCATTTAAATTCAGCTAACCAATTGAATACTGTTGCTCGTGAACAAGCAGACTCACCAAAAGTAATAGCCAAAATTTTTGAAGCTTAAAGCCTTAAGAATTTATAGTGATAATAAATCATAGCGCGAAAATCACGTCGACTGAGCTCCATTGCTGCAAGCGAATTCCCGCCAGATTCTCGGAAAAATGATGCTCATTCTAATAAAAAAAATAAATTATGTGTGTTATATTTTCAAATATATCAATAAACAACCAGCCTTTAAGGTGGTGTATAACTTGCTAGTGTCAATCAAATGAGTAAAGAGAATCTAACTTATTTTGGCATGCCCCTCGTAATAGATAGAGAAAATGATAAATGTGAAACTATATAAATAAATTAAATAAATAAATATCTAGGACAATTCACACCAAGGTCATCTGACCCCAAACTAAGCAGAGCTTGTATTATGGGTGTCAGAGACTGATAAACATACTTAAATATTTCTAAATACATACTTACTTGTATAGATAATATTATGACATCCGTTATTATATTGATGGAGCTTGGACTCAAGCAGCGTTAAAACCTGTTGTGTAATGTCCTGTTGCGATAGTTGGATTGGCCACATCTTGAAATATGCTCGCGTCGTCTGTTTCAATGTATGTCTAAGGTGCTAAAGTTTCAGGTCGAGCTTACGTTTAAAAAACCGCAAACTTATTTAGCGCTTTGCGCAAGCCCGTCGCGCCGGAGCGCTTCAATTATGCCGTTGCAGAGATTTAGCATAATAGGGCGACACTGCAAAAACAATCAATTTAATGCATTAGGCGGTTACTAACCGCGTAAATTGATGATATGGCCTCCGGCGTGGGGACTGACATCGATCTGTCTAATTGCGTGTGTGCAACTAGTAGCTGTTGCCCCACAGGGCGATGTCCATACACAGTTTGGAACTGTAATAGGCGCGTAATATAGCGTGATAATTTGATAACTGTATCCGCACCAAATTGCGATAGTGGTGTTGTGTAAATTTGTCGTAAAACATTTCAAGTCAAAGGTTTGTTTGTTTATTTATTTGCTCGTCACGAAGTTTTACATGTGTTATTATAAATCTTAGAATTTTAACAGCTAGAAGGATTCCCGCTCGAGATCATCAAGGTCCGAAATCGAATTTTTCCAGTTTTACTATCTTCAGATATGAAAAACAAGCATTGTAGAATGCTGAAATAATCAAATAGCATATTTCATCTTAATCGAAAGTTTAAATATTTGTAAAAATATTTCTTACAGATGTTTAAAGGTACTTGCCTTGAAACATTGATGAAATAACGTTGGCTTGCAACGTAAGCATATACTGGAAAGATTATTTCGTCCCTCTGAGGTTTCGATAGCTCAGTGGTTTAGAGCAGTCACTCGGATTGTGAAAGACGGGCGTTCGATTCCCGTTCGAGATCATCAAGGTCCGAAATCGTTTTTTTCCAGTTTTTCTATCTTTAGCTAGATGGATATTTTCGTACAAAAAGGCACACTTATTGTGGTGCCAAAGTCAACTGTTAAGATTTATGTTTGTTGCCATTTAAATTTTAAGGGTATGTATGGGTAATGTTAGAGTCATTTTTGAAATGGCGCGGCCATTGCGACACACCAAACCTTAATAATATGAAAGAACATATCAAGGGGAACAAACTTTATAAGGAGAACATATAGCTAAAGTATACGGGAGCTGAGATATTAGGTATTGTATTTTTAACTAACTACTCACTCAATTGAATTTGATCTATACCAAGGAAGAGGTAAAAAAGCGGCATTATTTATAATCCTTAATACTGGTTATACACATGAGACGCAATTAGGATTTAAGAAGGCTTGTTTACAATGGCCAGGTGCAATATTAGGCCATTATTTGTGTTTTTCCCATGTAACGTCTCTAATATCAATGGTTAAGAATCAATACCTCCTGTTTACGTATTAACCATTAGAAAATGTATTTTTGATGTCATTGACGTTAAGATCGTTTTTTTGTGATAGCTCGTGTTTCACTTCCTAAAGCCAAATACTTAACATCTATTGCTTTTTAAACAATTTTATCACTATGGATATCTAACTTGATGGATTTTTATTTAAAAAATATACCTAAGAGGTACATCTTAAAAAAAAACCGTCTTTTCCTATTTCTGCATGCTTTTTAACAGCTGTTAGGTGAGATCAGCTCCATAAAGTAACATTTCAGAACTATTATTTTAGTGAAACTAGGGTTTGCTGAAAACCCTTAACTGAAACCCCTTTTAATTTAAAATAAATATTAGAACATTACATTTAAACCTTGAACTGTTTTGATGATAACATAATTACAATTAAATGGAATAATGTAGCACGAACTGAAGAACATTGAGAAAAGCAAATGGCAATATTAATAAGATAAAATAAGTTTTCTTATCGCAATTGATGTTGCCAAAAAACATTGATTATTAACTATTAACATTAAAAATAATAGTTATTGTTTTATGGAAGTACTGATAGAGACACTAGAATAAGGTGAGAAAGTTGTAGTTTTATCTCTATCAATGATACTAAAAGTATACTGAAATCAGGGTTTTATTTTTAAGCAAATATCGAAGGTCGATTGATTATGAAGCCCAGTTTTGAAAAACTTTAATGTCTATTAGACCTAATGTACAAAATTATGCACATAAACAATATTTGCTGTCAGTCTCACTTTTTTTTTACCTTGCAGACTCGAAATTCAAAAGTTCTGGTTTTGACTGCTTAGATTTCATTATTCTGCAGCACACACAGTACGTCTACCACGAGTTGCCAATTTAAATTGACGTTATCGTTGGCGTAAAAAAATGTATTGGGATGACACATGACAAGAAAATGTCAAATCCCAATACATTTTTTTACGCGAACGATGATGTAAATTTGAAGTGATAACTCGTGGTAGACGTACTGATCGGTTCACGAAAGATGACCACAAATGGCGATCGTCTGCGCATGTACACTCATGAATTAAAGACTTAATACAATATAATATGGTGGTAGAGTCACATTATATTTAATTATGATATGAACTATCATAGTATTATTTTATGTAAGTTTATTTTTATTCAGTATATTTTTGCTACAATTTTTTTTTTGTATAAGACTTGTCATAAGTACTTTTTATAAGTCTATATGAATAAAGATATTTTTTACTTTACTTTACTTTACTAATATGCACTAATATATGAAACCAATGGCGTCGCTCCGGTCTTCTTGACGCATTCCGCCCATGCCTTCCACCGCGTCTCCAAAGGAACCTGAAAAATGCCTTCTGCGCAGTGGTCATCTTTTTTTTTCTTTTTTTTATATTGCCCGTCAAGATGACCTCACTCCACCTGATGGAAAGCGGTCGTGAGGTCCAGATATGAGGTTGACAAGCCCAGTCATTCAAACGAATCACTGGGCTGGCCATCCTCACCTTGAAGGCCTGCAGAAATGCCTTTTCACGCCCCGCTTGAAGAACCCGGGACTATAAGAGGAAGGAAACACATGTGCTGGAAGAGCGTTCCACGTCTGGATGGTACGACGTACTTACAACCGTACTATAACTAACATTAAAATGATAAAAAAACAATTGCAAAGTCACATAAATCTTAAAAACGAAGCTGTCAATAATAAAATATGAAATGTTTGTTCCGATTGTTGTTTACCACTGCGTCCGGATGTATCGAGCACGTCGGCAATGTCAGCGTTGCAGCATGCACGTTGCACCGAGCCATTGCCGCAATGCGTGGGCAATGCAACCGCGGCTCGCTTACAAAGGATATTGGCTAATATTTTAAAACTAGTTTCGCTTACCTTTTTTTACTATGTTTAACCCTGCAGACACTGTGTCATAAAAGTCGTCAAGAATAAACAAAGATTTGGTGGGAAATGACTGTGTTTGGGTAAGTACTTATGGTACCGGATTAAACAATACTCAACTTACTTGCTTTTTCATAGCATTATCTATATACAATATAATATTGTATAAACAGTTATTTACACATATCTCCACATTTTGTAGTGAATCTTTAAACAGACTGTTGAGGAAAGGGTTCTGTGGCCGATACAATTGAAACAAATTTCCAAAATGTAATGTATTCATTTGTTAGAAACCACCTAGTACTTATATACAAAATTTGGAAATGTTGGTAAAGGACACAAAAATATGTTTATTTCATTTTACACAAAAATAATAGTATAAATATAAGACAGAGACAAGAAATTATGCTATTTCACTCAACACAAAAATAACACCTTTTGTGAAGTTGTATCTAACAGCACGCATAAATATGAACTCACAATCAACTCAAGTCTCAGTTTAAACCACGACTGGTACGTTATGGATGTGTATGTCGCCATACAGACCTCAAAATTTGAATTGTATCAAGGTAGTAAAAAAAGTAAAGTAAAATATAGCTTTTTTCATATAGATTTATAAAAAGTACTTATGACAAGTCAAATAAAAAGAAAATGGCAAAATTATACTAAATAAAAATATACTTACATAGAATAATACTATGATAGTAAAAATCATAAATAAACATAATGTGACTCTACCACCAGTTCGGAGGTGGTTTCCGATCGAGAAGACTCCGGCATGAAACTCGATGGTTACCCTTTTCAATCTTGTTTTTTCAAACAAAATTTAATCGACAGAAAATGGCAGAGGACCAGATTATACCTAAGATGACCACAAATTCTTGTCTTTTAAGAAATCCTTTATACTATAATAACCTCGCTTCATTAACATATCTTTAATTTGTGACTTAAACTTGTGAAGAGGCAGTTTGATTCTTAAATATTTTACACATTGACCAACAAATTATTTTCCTACCTTATGCAGTCTTAGACTAGGAGTTACGAGCTTATTTCTATTTCTAGTATTGAGTTTATGAACATCACTGTTTTTCTTGAAGAGATGCAAGTTTTAACGAAGCGAGTCACGTGGTCTAATTTTGTAAATGGAGCGGATGGCTCTTTTTTGAAGAACAAAGATGGTGTTGAGATCCGCTGCCGAGCCCCACAACTGTAGACCATATGACATAACACTGAAAATAACTGAAGATCACTAATCTTGCTGTTACGATATTAGTTAGGAGCCTTATTTTTCTAACAACATAAGCCGCCGAACCAAGTCTTCCTGGCAGGGCCGAAATATGCGGACCCCACTGTAACTTGGAATCAAGAGTAATTCCTAAAAATACAGTGGAATTCGTAATCTCTAATGGCTCGTTATTTATGCTTATAATGGTATCGACCTGTCCTACATTGGGCATAGAAAATTTAATACATTTAGTCTTCATAGCATTAAGCAGTTAATTGTTACTCGTGAAACAATGCAGTACCTAAAAGAGAGTATTATTTATGTCGTCAAGTGCTTTTTTACTTCTATCTACGTTACAAATCAGAGAAGTGTCATCAGCAAATAATACAATCCCACTAATAGGTCTTTAAACGAAATAATGCAGGTCATTTATATAGATCAGAAACAGCAGAGGACCCAATGTTGATCCCTGGGGCACGCCTATGGTGGCACCGGAAGAGTTCGTACCATTGATACTCACTTTTTGTATTCTATCAGTGAGGTAAGTTTCTATAAGGCTAAGTCAAATATTTGAATCACCGTAATGTCTCAGATTAATCAATAGAATTTCATGATCTACGCAGTCAAATGCTTTTGACAAATCACAAAAAACTCCTACTGCATCTTGCTTGCCTTTCCACGCACCAAATATGTGTTTGATGAGCGCAACATCTGAATCAGTTGTATTCCTATTTTTAGTGAATCCATATGTTTTTTTATAGAATAATTTATTTAGAGCAAAGTGCGAGAGTAATTGATTCAATATCATCTTTAATAATATTTCTTAGAAATAGGTCTATAATTGGATAGGTCACTTTATCACCTGACTTATAAAAAAAAAATCATTAAATTAGGGAACTGACTCTTGTCTACACAGTTTTAAAAAAGTAAAGCTAAACTAGGGGAGATTGTATCTATGATTGATTTAAGTATACTAACAGAAATACCCCATAAATCCTCCGTTTTTTATTTTAAGTTCTTCAAACGTTCAGAGGATGGTATGAGGAGATATATCAAAGCAAAAACTACTGGCGCACTCATCAACACTTGATGTGAGGAGAGAACTAGCTAGCAGTAAACTAGAATTTAGTTTACTGGTAGTAATAAAAGTTATCTCAGAGAAAAAATATTCAAATGTATTAGCTAGGTATATCAACGTCAGACTTAATCATATTATCTTCAATTGCATGTGAGAAAGAGTTATTGCGTGGTATGGACTTACAAGTTACTTTATTCATAATGTTTCAAGTCGCTTTGATTTTGTTTTTTTTGCTTGTTGAATTTAAATTAAAAGTTATCAACTGTCGCTTTTTTTTGGAAAATATGTTGTCATGTTCATACATTTCAAGATTGAACAAATCTTCATACTGATCATTTATGTTCTGGTGTCTTAAGTAAGGAAGTTGATTGTTTATGTTGCTTTTAAAATTTATAAGTTTCTTAGTAACTAGTCTAAAAATAATATCCACCGATGGAGGGACATGATTGTGCTCAAATTTGGGTAATTTAAACAATTAATTATTGATTTCTCCTTATAATCGTTTTCACAAAAAATATTATCCAAGCAGGTAGCTGATGACGCAGTTTATTATTATTATTATTTTCAACTGGGGACGCTGGCAGTGGGCCGGGTTATCGGTCCGCTTGTTGTGGGCCATTTCATCCATTTCCCCGGGCCCCCCTGCAAGGGGAAATGGCTGGAATGGCCTCTCCTTAGGTTGTCCCATTTTCACGGCGTCCCGTTGAATCTTCCCGTTGCACTGCAAAATCTTGCTATCTGGTCCACCGTCAGTTCTTTCAAATCTTCTTCATCTAACGAGTCTGACCCTATCAGTTCTCATCGAATGTGTGAGTACATAGGGCATTCGGCGAGTAGGTGGAAACTCATTTCCTCGCTGTCCATGCACTCCGGGCATCTTTTTACCTATTAATGCAAGGTGCCTTTTAAGTCTAGAGTGTCTTGTGGCGATTTTTATGGACATACGTGCACTATTCCTCGACAGCTTCAGCAGTTGACCTGTCTTCTTCGTGTTCATGGCGCTGATAAACATTTTGGACTGTCGCATACCTGTTGCTGCCTTTCATCGTCTATTTGTTGCTCCTCTGATTTTCTCTTTGATTACTCCCTTGGTAATGTTGTGGGCTATTGATAGCCTGGTTTACGGACCCACTAAGCCTTTCATCTTCTTGTTTGATTTACAAGCTCTCTTTAAAACTTCTGCCAAAGTTTCTTCAAACAGTGAATAATCCACAGATGGTGGTTTGTACACACAAACAATAATAATCCGCTCTAACTCTGGACATGACATTTCAAATGCTCAATTGAGAGTGCTACCACATCTTTGCGTTCTTCATAATACTTTAACTTATTGTGCAATACTTACAAAAATCACTAAGACCCACCCTGAATAGCTGAAACTCTCATGAACATTTGTGTTCCTTAAGGCAGTGTTATATTAAGCATAAAACATCAATATTCATTCTGTCAAGGAACAAACCTACTTCTAAATCTTTGCCAGAAAAGCCCTGTATAATCTGATGAAAAAAATTGAGGTAAATACTATTGGGCTCTTCTTTTGTCATAGATGGATTTTTGCTAGAGGTTTCCTCTTTTGTCTTAGATAAGTTTAAGTCTTCAGGTAAGCTTATGAATAAACAAATAAATATAAAGTTTTAACATTTATGAATTTCAAAACTTTTATGACCTTCCTCAAAGTAGTTATTTAAGTAAAACTCATTTTATTAACAAATTGCTTAACTTTTGAAAATAAATTATAACGCAACTCATTTACATAAATGTTTTCTGGGTTAAGAGCACTACTATAAACGACTACTGGATTAAACCTACCAAAACAAGATGTTTAATTAAAATTTTGGCGAAGTTTAAAAGCTCAAGTTGTTAATTGGGCTTTCCTAAAACACCGTAAACATAATCATACATTTCGATTTACCTATTTTTTATTTAATGCGTCTCGAGGTCAGCGTAACGAAGGTTTGTTAAGCCCTTAATCAGGCCTCTAACAGGTCTTGTTCCAAACCAACAAGACCCACCATCAGTGGCTCACCTTTATCTGGCCGAAGTGGAAACAGACCGCGCAAAGGTTCCGTAACTTGACAGGCTAGCCTAGCTAGACTGTAGGTGATTCTACATAATAAGCCGTTGGGGACAAGTGGCTGTGTAAGCAATTTGTTCCTTTTTTTTACTTAACAACTTTTCTAAATCGCCTCACGGAATGCCAATTTCCTAACTGCCTCAGAAACAGTTCTGTCGCAATTTCGTTACATATTTTCCTATAACGAAAGCGAAGTGAGAGTATGCCAATTACTCGATGTGATCGCGGGAGAGACGCGATTAATCACAAAGTGGGCCGCTGGCCGGCCGTGACTCCGGCGTCGGTCGTGACACAAGAGAGCGTTAATTAACTGGCCATTATGAAATAAAAACAACAGCCTTCACTATTGCACGTTATCCTCCTGAGATGCACTTGGTTTTTATTGACATTAGCTGGGGTAGATTGAGTTTCACTTATATTGAAAGTTAATTATCATCTGCTTCTTGACCAGGCTTACGGCCCAGCGGTAACCAAAATAAGGTTAAATTAAAGCATTTATCTAAAATTAAACATCAATTTTACAAAAACTGGTTACAATATCTTAAAAGCACAATTGGTACGAGAAAACTCTGTTAGAACAATACAACACGTTGGACTTTGTTCCGCTTGCGCGTAATATGCGAATTCGTTTCGAGGAGCGCTCAGCTTATACCGGCTGTATCACGCTCTAGTTAGTTAGCTGTGGTATTTATCGACAAAAGCCTTCTGGATACAATCCTGTAAATCATGCTTTAATTTATTGGAATGAAAAAATCGATAAGAAGAATAAAGCAAACAAACTCCGGGGTGACAGGTCAAGGTGTGGCAGATAAATCAATCCCCAGACTTATATTTCCTTTTTTTAGAGCTTGTCATTGGTAAGTACTTATACTGATGAAAATAAATCAATATAAATTTTAATGAAACATTGAGTAAGTAGTTTTGTAATAACGATTTTTTATGTGCATTGTATAAATAATATAGATTAATAAATTTAAAGCTTATTTGCACAAGTAGACGAGTAAGCCATCTTTCAAAAGATACTTATCTTTCGTAAATATTTGACTTAATTAAATGTTTTATGGACTGGAGATAAGGTACCAAAACGGTCTGTGAAGAAATAAATAGAACCCGTCTCAAAAGAAAACTTATTTGTGCTTTTATCTCTGTTCAACTTAGACGAGCGTAAAATCTATTTTTATCTGAGATAAAAGCTTAGAATTACTTGAGCGTTATTATCCTTCTCGTGCTCTCCAAATTATCTAAAGTGTACTTGTAACCTACAAACTAGATCATAGGTATGTACTCACATTGAGTAGCAGTACAATATTGTGACGAAAAATAAAGCCTTAACGATTATGTCTTGCTGATCACAAATATAGTATGAAAAACGACTTTACTTTTTGTTTTTATATTGCCCGTCAAGATGATCTCACTCCACCTGATGGAAAGCGGTCGTGAGGTCCAAATATGAGGTTGACAAGCCCAGTCATTCAACGAATCACCGGGCTGGCCATCCTCATCTTGAAGGTCTGCAGAAATGCCTTCACGCCCCGCTTGAAGAACCCGGGACTATACGAGGAAGGAAACACATGTGCTGGAAGAGCGTTCCACGTCTGGATGGTACGACAAAGAAACGATTTTTTGTTTTATGAATGAAGTTTTGAGCGTATGAGAAATCACGCCCTTGCAACATTCAACAAAGCATCTTGTCAGATTAAAAAAAGTACTGAACAAATTTACGGCTATCTCTAATCCTGCATAGTAAACCCTCTTCAAATTCTGGAAGCTTTATGCGAAGGACCGGGTACCAAACAACCTCCCTTAATATTAATGTTCAGCGATATTATAATTTCATGCCCTTTGTTACATTGAACGTTTAAGGTATCAATATCGATAGGGTACTTTCCTTTAAAATCAAAGCGCATTATTTAGTAGGTATGTTGCTATTTATTCAATGCCGAAGAAGATATGAATATGAAGGATGACTTTTCTGCAAAAATGGCGGCTGCCCTACCTTTGGTGCGGTGTTTTCCGACTTGCCCCGGACAAAGTAAATATTTCTAGATAGTCCCTGGCGCGGACGATCTAAGAGTCCAATGTAGGTAGGCCCAATTAACTATACTAGAAACTTACATGACAAGCTTTTGGCGGATCCAAAAACAAATAAAGGCAAGGTTAATTTTACAGAGATTCCGCATTGAGTTAGTACCTTTTTCACGCTTGGTACGCCGCTTAATTATATTTTACGCGTTTTTGCTAGTTCTGTGACTTTCATTATCTATATAAGCGTGTATTTTTAAAATTGTATTTCAGTTTATCTTGCCGACGCCGACTCTACTCCTACAAGCTCTGCTTAGTTTGGTTTCATATGGTCTTGATGTAACCTTCATTAATTATGTTTTATGGCCCAAATAAAAGCTAGCGTAATGACCACTTTATGTCTCTAGTTTAATATTTTTTTAGTTACTTCCGAAATTCACGTAACACAATCATCTGTCCAAAAGATTTAAAAATGTAAAGGAACAGGTTTTAGTAGCCATAAAAATACGAGCGGCGTCTCATCTGTAGCTGGCCATATTTCACCGAATTAATAAAAGTCTCACGATAAATCAGCGGAATGTGCAACCTCCACGTCGGGCACGTCCGCGAGCAAATATGATGGCAAGGAAATGGAACAGAGCCGTTGTATTGTGTCTAATCTCGACTCATGTATTTTCTAAATCCAAGCATTATTTAAGCTAAAGTTTTAACATTAATCCTTCGACCCGCATCCAAACTCCACATTTCCACCGTGTTTCCATAAGTTTTAATAACTATTATTTCGTAACAGTTATAATTCAGGAACCATTAGGATTTGACCAAATTGGAAGACAGCATCAAAGTTGAGTCTTACTGTTGTCACAATGAAAACTACTCGTATAGTAAGTAGAACTGTTTGAAAACAAGAAGAAATCTACCAATAACCTATGAGAACATAAATAGGAACGCGGGCACATCATCATCATCAGACTCTGAAACTGAAGTCTGTCACAGCCTGATCACTGTTTGACGTATCTACTCGCCAGCAGGCAATCATTGCTTGGAGGGAAGGCGTCCTACACTACCACTAGACATTGTTGATTGTATCCTCGCCAAACTCTGTTTATTCAGCTACAGATAAAGTAGCTTGTAGCTTGTACTGAGATTCAATCATCTTAAAAAAGAGTTGCCTTTTTGGGAAGAAGACCTTGTGTATGAGCTCATGCCCAACAAACCAGGATACTACAGCAGCAGACGGTTGACATCAATCCCTAAGACTGTATTATATCCGGGGAAACTGAGCTGACTGAGACAGCTGATGAGATTGTTGAGATTTTTGATTTCATAACTTGAAATCAATTTTCAAATGTACGTAACCTCTTGAGCTTTACAGATGAATAGTAAGCTCGATATAAAATCAGAATTACAAATCAATCAATTCAGTGTAAAGAAACAAACTCCGAAGTCACCAAATGTAGCAACATTTGGTAACTTCGTAATCTGTTTCTTTACGAATAGTTATGCCATGATGCTATCAGTATGTTAAACCGCAGTTTAAGCGTGTGTATCTACCGTACGCGTAAAGGAACTTCCCCCATCTCCTTTCCGCTTATAATACATATTTGATGGCAGTTAAAAGCTTATATGCGTGCAACAACTGAGCTAAAAGCTCAGAGTGATGCTACGAACATTCACTCGTTATTGGGTTCAATAAAAAATTATATATCTACTAAGTATTTGACCGGAAAGTTTGTTGAACCATACCGCGTTAAAATACGATGTTTTTTCTTTATTTCATATTACGTGAGTCAAAAGTTGGACAGGTAGGTAGGTACCTAATAATAACCAAGTATTTTAAAAGAGAATTTCTATTTTTAGCATATAACAATGCACTAATCAGGTCGAATTTTTCTAGTTTCTATATTTGTGTAGAAAATAGTGCATTGTTAAATGCTAAAAATAGAAATTATCTTATCCTATAGCTAGTTTCATCTTAATCGAAAGTCAAATATTTGCAAAAATATTTCTTATGGGTGTTGAGGCGCTTGCCTATAAAATTGATGAAACAAACGTTGGCTTACAACGTAAAATACACTAGATGAATTCGCCTAGTCTGTTAACGGCCTCGGTAGCTCAATTGGAAGACCAGCCACTCGGATTGTAGAAGGTCGCGGGTTCGAATCCCGCTTGAGTCCCTAGCATCAGGTCGAATTTTTCTAGTTTCTATCTTTGTGTAGAAAGCCTTTTATGCTAAAATGCAATTATCCTAGTAAAAACAGAAGCAACGGTAAGCCATTTAACCCTAATTTAAGATAGATTACATCTTAAATATATGGTATGTCTTTGACCTTGAAATAATTAGGACAAAAACCACCTTCTCAGTTTCAGAAATTTTGTCAAAAGTTTTGAACATTTGACCACTGAGACCAGAGATAATATGTTTGATCCTCCGGTTTCTTTCATTCACACTATCATTAACCATTTGTAAACTTCTTCTTAGACTGCTCTCTCTTATAACAAGTTAATCTATATCAATTAAGTCGCACCAGTCAAATTGAGTCACCTTAAGCTATACCGCATATTAGACAATAGAGTCATAATTCAATTACTTTGGCTTAGCGCATCCACCGTACCAGAGTCGGTATGCCACGAAACCCCTCGGGCTTCTGCGGTCGGTTGGCTACGAATTATGCGATGCCCGAATAGAGTATGGAGATGATGCTAATTTAATATATCAGATTAGAGTGTCTTATAGTTCAAATGAGAGTTATCGGTAGTTGAAATTAGAGTTAGCTATAGTTCAATTAGCACCACCAGAAAACTTACGGGATTTTGCATAGTCATAAGATACACAGCAATAATGACCTTGATACACAACGTAAAACTATGTAAAGATATTTAAAATGCATCACTTTTGATATGCAAACGTTGAAAGCATTCATTTTGTTTACCATTCATTTTCTTTTCTTTTGTTATACGTTTAGACGGAGATGTAATGAAAAGAATATCAGCTGACTCAGTATTAAACTGCACCCCTACATAAGTTTACACCAATGACAGTCGCTACCGTCAGTGTTGACATTTTTGCATGGGATTTCGGTACAGTGCCTCTCAGTGAATAGAAATGGAACTATAAATAGCATACAAATTGCTGTAGTAAACTATCGTTGTTCACGTGACGGACACTCATGGAAGATGTTCTGCTTCAAAACACTACCAAATGTTGAATGCAATGCGTTTCAACTGTATTTTTTTAAAGTGTGCAGCCACTTGCTGTTGTTTTAACATAGTTTTCCTTTTGTTTTAGTGTACGATGCATCTGGCCATTACAACCCCAACATGCTGTTCGGCAACGAGTTCTGGCTCGGCTCCCTGATGGAGTGCCGGGACTTGCAGCTGGCGCAGTACTACGAGACCATCCCGCCTTTCGAGGCCGCCTTCCACGTCATCAAGATCAACATCACCGTGGATGGGGATCACATACCGCTGGTATCTTATTTTTTCTTCTATTATTATTCTTCGAGTGGCAAGGCAACACTACACTACGTGCGACCAGCACGACAATTGCTGCTATGTAAGGAACGGTAGACAAAATAGAGGTATGACAAAAAATCGAGATGTGACGAAATTTGATTGAATTATTTTTTGTCTACTCTTCTCGTAGGGCGCGCATCTTAGCCCCGCAGAATGCTCCCACTTGCACGGCATTATTCTATTATAATGTTGCCAATAGTAAATGTTCGTCGAACTTAGGCAGGTAACCCTAAATATAACGTACGCTCCGTACTTTAGCCCAAACGGGGTTGCCGTCCTGTACGTCTACCACGAGCTGCCAGTTTAAATTTACGTTATCGTTCGCGAAAAAAAAGGATTGGGATAAGACATTGTCATGTCATGTCATGTTAAATCCCAATACATTTTTTTTCGCGAACGATAACGTAAATGTAAAGTTGCAACTCGTGGTAGACGAGTTACCAGTAGGTAAGCGTAACGTACATAAGTGAACTTTTCACCAAAAGTATTACAGTTCAACGTGGTAGATGGCGAACATTCCATCGTTGTCTGGGTTGTTGTGGTTTTTATTAATGTTTTTTATAAACTGGACCATATTCATAAACGCAAAATTTAATATAGCTACCGAACAAGTGTCTTGCAGAACGCATAGAAATTGGCGACCTGTGACGTCATTAACTTGCGACAGTTTTTAAGGAGCTTTTTGGCCAAGTCCAAAAATATGTTTTTTTAAATTGTCATATCTCGGGGAGTTTTCGTGTTCTCGAAATATTGACAAATCTTTCGATAACACCTCAACAAAAAAAAAACAACTGTAATTTTGTATTAGGAAGAGAAGTATCACAATGAGATAAGCAATAAAAGAAGTTTGGCAAAATAAGATCGACTAAAACACTATTATTGGCATGTAAGTAATATTGCAGGTCAGTGACAGAAATGTAGCCAATATCAATTTTACGGAAACAACATTGAGCAACAAAGAGGATTCGACTCCGAAGCGACTAAGCTCAGAGCTACGTGAACGTCACAAAAATTGTAATATAAAAGTTTTACTAGCAAGTACGTCGTCGTCGGGCGACTTGTCGGTATGTACTTTGTCTGAAAGTTTAATCTTTGTTGCTGTCCAAATTACACAGCTCCCCGGAGTTACTCATTGTGAACCGATCGACGTTATGACGACATCGTTGTACACTTAGTTTGATGGAGTACTCTTGTTCCAAATCTTTAGAGAATTCGAAGTTTATGATGCGGGTTTGTGTTCATTAGAAGTTTTTTAAGAGCTAAGTAAACTCACGACTTCAAAATACCGTCAAAACATTCTAATAAGGCCCAATTTTTCAATTCTTAGTTTTTTCCCTAGATACGAGTAGCTAACTGAAGTAGCTGTTTATCAAGCGAATAGATATTTTCAATCGTCTTTTATCCAAATAATTGCTATCTATCGTTTGTCTAATCTATGTTCTTATATCCCTAACTTCACACTGATTATCCACAAGCGAGATGCACTTATACAATCATTGCGATGTGAGAATGAAAGAAGACAAATTTGATGTTTGACAAATTAGCACTGACGTTTAAAAAAACAACCTCAGCTTTTTTTGCTGTCTAAACTTGTGGTAAAAAGTTTGTGATTATAATAACACTCCAAAACTCCTTAACAAAATTAAAATAATCTCAAATGACACACCACCTAATCTCAAAATGTCAAAGAAAACTCATAGATAAATCTTATCCAGCCCCTCAAGAAGCAGATAACTTTATTCCTCAGTTAGCAGCTTTATTCATCAAATAACATCTCAGATAGATGTTATAGATGATTAAAAAGTGATAATTTTTTTTAACCTTCGAATGAACTTTATTCTACAAATGAATTTCATTATCTAAGGGTTGAAAAATCGGCACTAAGTTAAGAAGTAACTTAAATATGTGCTCATCTTCTATTGTTTTTAAGAAACCTGGATGTATAATATAAAAGATAGAAAAACCGTATAGAAGTTAATCAGACTAGGTTTTCTAGTTGATGAGGAAAAATAAAATATTTAGCTGAATCAGAATATGTGATGGATAAAAAATATCCGTTCAAAATATCGCCAAAGCGTCTATCATTTCTGCTGAGTTGCTCTATAAAATGGTTTGAGCAAATATTTCCAGAATGAGATCTTTCTCACACCAAGATATTTTTTTATTTTTCGAAAAGCTGACAATTTTAAAGTTTTGTGATCTAGAATAAGCGTCAAAATATACAGTAGCGTTTGAATTTTAAATGAATCAGTCAGACAAATTTACGGATCGCATTTAGCCCGGGGACGTCGAATTGAGCAGCGGTTATCGGCTCACGTCAGTTAGCGTGAGTGGAGCGGGCTTTAAATAGTGAATGGACGATTTAGGGTTGAAGAAGTAGGATTACCAAACCGGCAGAAACTTGGTATATGGGTAAAGTTAAAATCTTTTCATTATTCCGCAAGATTGTGAGCTTGCAGTACCTTTTTCGTAGCTACCTGATTTTATTGTACAACTATTGGAATCTGGTTAATTTAGACATATGAGTTATGTATTAACATATGACGATTACAACTCTTCCAACTTTTTGAATCATTTTACCTCAGAAACAGTGACTCTTAGGAAAAAAGTGTTTAGATATTTTTCTGATCTACAATTTTCGTTTTAGCTGATTTTATGATAAAACTAGCCGTTTAGCTGAAAATCTCGAAAAACCCGTTTTTGTGACTTCTGACCCAGGACATATTTTTTTCCAGGTGTCGGATCGATGAGGACTTTTTAGATTTCATTTGCGATAGTTTTTTGAACAAACCTACCAATTTAAAACTGCACTGCGGGATGGGCTCCCGCCAGGCGATTTTAAACAGGTACTTCCGGAAACACCCGTGTCCGGAAAGTATACCTGTACCAGCCGGTACGTCAAAGGCCCCCGTTTTTTGACGTACCCACTGGCTGAGGACCGGCCGTATTTTCGCTGCTGCCCTGTTCTTCTGGTAGACAGCAGCGAGAACTTGTGCCTCTAACTCCCACGGGGGCATGCCTGCTAAAACGCATGCAGCCTCCGTTGAAATCGTCCGGTATCCTCGGATGGCTCTCACGACCTTAACCGATTGCGGGGCCCGCAGGAGAGTGATGTTGTGGCCGGTGAGAGCTAATGTTGAGTGCCTCAGTGTGTTTCTGTGTAGATATCTCTCACCAATTAATATACCTATTGGCTAAGTGAGAAAAGTGTAAAAACTTATCACTGCAATCATACCGGCTCCATAAAATATCAGTCTTCAGAACCAAAGACAGTCATTGTTATGTAAGTGTAAAGAGAGTAGCAGGACACGTGGATATGATTTAGTTCCCCATCACGACAGAATCTATAGGTGCAATTTGCAGGGTCACTCGCGCTTTTTCGATATGCGTTCGTAATATTCGGCTGTTTATTTTGTCTCTGCTAACGGCTTTACTAAGAAGACTTTTGACGTGTTCTACCCATTTTTTTGTCTTTTTTGACCGACTCGTCAATGATGCTGTAGTTCTTCATTTGTTTCTGTAGGTTAGCATCTAGTTCCCAAACTAATATTTTCTGAACCACTCGCAAGAAGGACGCTTCAGACTTTTTTTATCCGCGCATAGTATTTGAATTCATAGCCATTTGAACTCTGGTAATGCTAGCAGTGTGACGCTCCGACTTCACAGCAATCGTTTCATGACTGCTGCAATAAATCAAAATTCAGTTAATACCTTGGGCACTAGCCAAGAGCAACACGCTAGTTTCATATCGACATGCCAAATGTGAGAAATATACGGGAATGATAAGCACTCGTCTAATCGAGACGGCATTTGATGTCAGTTCCATACATTTTTAAAGACATGTCGAAAATAAAGTAGCGTATTGCCGTTGGCTAGCCCGCCTTGACAGTGATCGTGATGAAGTCGGTTTAGACCAAACGAGCGAATGCTCATTCTATCCCCAGTCCCCATTCTATCAAATTCTCTTAGGTAAAATAAAGACATAGCATTCTCTAGAATTTGATATAATGAGCATTCGCTCGTTTTGTCTAAACGCACCTTTATTAAAGGAGTATATCCAATGCGATACTTTATCAAACAGGCGATAATCCGTTCGCTGTTAGGCTATACAGGAATTATTCAATTACATTCACGTTGGTGTAGCGCGTTACCCGTATTCGGCGTGCCGCAAATCCCCCGGGCTCCTGCGATTGGCTACGAATAATCCTATGACTGAACAGACTATGGAAATGTCATAATGTTTAATTTATTGCTGTGGAAATTCAATTAATTTCAGCGATAGCACTCGCTTCTTTCATTGAAGAAACTGTAGGTATTGTACATTCATGTTAGTTATTTATTTTATTCGATTTGTAATAAACCTGCAATATAATTTCACTGTAGTAGGAACTTAGTCTATGTAATCAATGAATGATCCTCTTCGATTTTGTTCAGTGGCAACCCTGGCGGGTTTAAATAAGGAAAGTTACTGCTAATGCTACTTTAAGTACTTTGTTTGTAAGCTAAGGAATGTTATTTATCATTACAATAACACACAATACACATGCTAACGGTCTAAAATGGGGCATATCTTTCCAGCAATGAACTTATAAAGGCTGATGAAGATGTTATCATAGTGCAGTTTGAAACATGCGAGTCACCGTTGTCCGACAAACAATAGATTTTCACTTGTTTCTAGTTTGGCGGCAGCCAACGATTTAAAAAACAAATAAAGTGAATAATGTCATACTCTCTAAAGGTAAAAAACAGGTTTTGACTATTTATTTGTTGCAGGGCAGAACAATATTTGTCGGGGAGTGCCTGCCAGCGTCGTGTGGGGCGCCCGCCATCGAGCTGCTTCTGAAGGCGGCCGAGGCTGAGGCCGCCGCGCGCGCCGCCGCCGCCGGCCTGGCCGCCGGGCTGCGCACCATCGGCGTGCGGCCTGTGCCCGGCACGTATGACCTCTACGCTGACCGCAAGTTCCAGATACTGGCGTGAGTATATCTTCTGGACGTCACTTCTCACTCCCCAATGGTGCTAATGGTTGCAGTTATTAAAAAAACAATCGCCTCAGATGAGCGTCATGCAAATCACTACCATTTATGTTTTGGTAATGGTAATATTATATTTATTTCCTTTTTTGGTTATATTTATTTGCCTTACTCACTCTCATAAGATAAGAAATTCTTTATTGCACATCAAACAAAGAATAAACAAAATGTGTAACACACATAAATCTTAATGTACAATTTAGGCGGTCTTATTGCCAGAAGCAATCTCTCATTCACGGGTATAACGTGCACCTCACTTATAAAATATCTAGCAAACGACTAGAATGTCACATCAACTAAAATGCAACCTGACCTCGGAGTAGCATGGTGCAACTCTTGCTCATAACCACAGATTACTTAATAGTTACTAACGTAACAGAAAAATCACATCAATAGAAAAATGAACATTTTCTTAATCCTAAATGCGTGCTGTCATGTGTCATTGAACCGCAAGATTCGCATATAAATGCTCTACGCGGCTGTTGACAATCCCAGTTCCCGACAGCTGGTAGTAATTTTCACGCGCAAGTTCGTGAAGTGACGAGGGACTTTTTTTTGCGTCAGGAAATGCATTTAGGCATTCCCAAGGCCCTGGGTTCGGAATACCTGGGATATGTGCGAATCGGAACTCCTGGGAAAACAGAGACCCCTACCCACTAAAACCTGACTGTGGTCATCTTCGGTGCATAATGTAAGGGGCCCGGGTTCGCCAAAGAGGAAGAGACTCCTCGCAGGACCCTTCGGCGCGCAAGGCCGCCTGGCAGCCAACCTCGGGAGGAGCAAGCTCAACTCCAGTGCACGATAACACAGATCACTGCGTCCGAAGACACGCGTTACCGTCATCCTCGGGATCGCAAACCGAAACACACGCAGGCCAACGTGCGTTTCGCGACCCCAAGGGCCTTTTTAGTCGCCTCTTACGACAGGCAGGGATACCTCGGTAGTATTCTCTTCCCCTAACCGCAGGGAACAAGTGACGGGGGTCTGTCTTAACCCTAAATATTTCTTGAAAACGTAATCATGTTGTATTGAGAACTTGATACAATACATAAATCGTTTGCTTGAAACAGACTCCAAAAAACAAGCGCTTTGAACTAAATGTGCTGAAAACATTCCGTTCAAACTTTAAATAAACAACACTAGCATGAACTAGTTCCCAAAGCTCGTCGTGGACACAGGAACTAGGTTAGTGACTATCAAAAGCTTACAGCTTCAATATTTACGAGCGGATAAAGTGGAAAGAACTCACCTTTTGCAAATGTACGCCGGCTGTGTACAACCATATAAATCATGAAACCGCACTTGAGCACAAAACATTGCCACTTTTATTGATTACAATGCTAAAACCTTTATTTACTATTGATAGGATTCCACGGATTTAAAACATTTGAATTCTATGCGTTTCCATTATATCAACGCAGTGAAAATAATGATAAATTGTGTTAAAATCGAACCACACAATGGAAAATAATGGTAACTATCAGACATATCAAAGATTGTGCTCATGTTATTTTAAAAATGACTCACGGTCATGTCATCGTCAACGTAACTCTCCGGCGACGGAAACCCTCGTTAACTCAAGTAACCCGGATAATGGATCTATGTAACTATTCCGAGTTGATACCAATAGTCAACTTGCTTTTAAATTCTACACTTCACATATCGGTAGTCACAAAAGTCTAAATATTTGATGATTTGGACCAAAAACGTGGAATCATAAGCTTAGGACTTTTTAAAACGTATTTATGCGGTATTTAACTTAAATAATCATTCTTAATCTCTGTTCCTCGAGTCTCGTAATACAGGTTAGTTTCATTTTTAATTCATAGCAAGATTTACTCGCTCACACTGTTCCTTACTAGTTTTTTTTGTTTTTTTGTATCAGGCGCAGTGATTATAAGGTCAAAGGTCATTTTGTCTATCAGCTTACAGTATCTCTAGTCTAGCTAGTATATAAAATTTTAGCCAGCATATGTTCCTTTGTTAATTAGTACAATGTAGTTACTAAGTGAAAATAATAAAGTTGCTCTAATTCATGACGAGTAATTATTCTATAAGAATTAAAAAGAATGAACTACGTTGACGTCATCCATGATCTGTCGAACAAGCTATTATAAAATAAGTTAATTCCAAAAATGTTACTTAAATTATGGCCAGAATTCAATCATTCCTTCACAGATAGAAATTACTTCTGCATGTAAACAACGTCGTTAGCTAACGATGCCTCTTCAAGTAACAATAAGCCGCTTTTGGGCGCGGAATACGGCGTACACAATGACATACACATTGATCCTCTTTTGTATTCGATGGTAATTGAATCTATATACGACTGACAGAGAGATCCAGCTTTATACCAGTAATTTATAGTCACATGTGCGCTGGCTTTAAAAGCTCCGGCGCCCATGTTGCTCTTGTTTTTTAATAGAAAACATTCATCTTGTTTAATTTACGTGGTGATTAAGCCAATACTCATCAATTTTGGCGATGATTTAGTTTGAAATGTACATCTGTAACCAGAAACTGAACGGTTTTAGGCTAATCACTTTATTTTTATTTAGCCGAATCAATCATCTGACCCCAATCTCACTAGGCGGTAAGTGACGATGTATTCAAACAAAGTTAACAGTTGTTGAATAATTGACCAGTAAATGCCTTTTAATTTTTGTCTTTTACAGGTTCAAGTTTCAAGTGGTTTAAGAGTTCACGCAGTTTATTTTGCTTATTAAACATTCGCATGATTCTATTAGAAGTTATGTAATAACACAGTGCTTTCTTAAAGTAAAAAATATTTAGTGAATATCGCGCAGCGCTGAAGCAGAGGTTTACATATCCCGTAAAGCTCGTGTTGTGTATTGTGGTTCCCTAAAATAAACTTTATTTTTACTTGTACATTTAGTACCATTAATATTATTACATAAGTACAGATTTAACAGATATAAGTACGGCCTAGTGGTTAAGCACTCCAACTCGGATCGCGGGTCGTGTAGTCCCGAGTTCAAATCTGGCCAGAACCATAATCTTTGTGTTCATTGTTTAATTTCCGACTAACTCTCCGGTAATGGAAAACATCGATAAAATTCAAATCAACCCGGATAGCGGCGGAAGGCTCACCACCTACCATGTTGGGTTCTAATACCAATGGTGTTAAGTGGGCTTCTGAGTATTCCGTTCACCATTACGGCAACAGTCACTTGCCTCTGACTACCCCGTTTGGGATAAAGTCGTGATGAAATAGATATTAGAAGTCTGGATGTCTACCATGAGTTTCCATCACGTTTACGGCGATCGTTGCGTTCAGAAATGTGTATGCCATTTTTAGTTCATTTTTAAATCACTGGGGCGCGCCTGTAATGAAATTCCATATAAATACGTCAACACGTTTTACGCGATCGCTAGCGGTTATCATTTGTGTCAACTCGTACTGGACATACTGGACGCAACTCCGTTATGTTTCATGTCAGCTACGGAGCTAGTTATAATGAATGTAAAAAGTTGATGTTACTTTGCATTAATGAATTCATTTTTTATAAAAGTTCCAGAAGATTCATTTTGCTAAGCTGGAAGCTGTGCAACTCGTTAAGATATAATGAATTGCACTAGAATGGAAAACTGCATCATGTAACTGCGCTGAGTTTTATGACACAGGAAAGTCTTTTAATATAAACGACACTTTAGAAAAGAAACTATGAATCTTACCTTATCATACCTAAAACAACTATACATACAAAATCTCTGATAGGTATATTTTAAGTCCCGTATTCTAGAATCGTACTCAAGTACTGTACGTCTACCACGAGTTGCCACTTTAAATTTACGTTCGTGTATTTTTTTTTATTGGAATTTGCAATGCCATGTCATGTGTCATCCCAATACAATTTTTTTACGCGAACGATAATGTAAATTTAAAGTGGCAATTCGTGGTAGGCGTACTGATCTGTACTTCAGTAAAGATTTAAAAACGTCTAGTTCATTATGTTACGTTGAAATTAAGCATTCACTTCGTTCTTTTTTTTTCGAATAGACAAAGACTACCTACAGTCATAGTTTATACATATCGCAGTTTGGGCAATACCAAACTATATTGGATGTTGTGGTATTGGTACTAACAAAGAGGATCACTTGTGAAATCATCTGCATAGAGACGATGTTCAAACGCTTGCACTGGCGTCATTTGCTTAGTGGAAACAGAAATGATTGGGTTAGGTCGAATGATTCAATAGAAACGTACTACAATGCACATTTCCCTAAAAGATAATCTTTTCAACTACATATTTACTGCCTATTGTATTTTGTGCAAGTATAATTCCAATAATTTAGTCACTCTAGTTTCTAAAGTACATCAAAGTAATGCGCAGTTTCAGCACAATAACTTTAACCTAAAAACGTAATGCGAATACCCCAAAATTTGCAGTAGGTAAATCACAAGGCGCACACGCGCGCTAAGTATGGCCACGCATAATTTTGGTGACGGCCCCTTAACAATTTTTATCTTGAAGTAGCTGCCCCGACAGACTTCGTACTGTCAAAAACGTTTGACAACTGGGAACAAGATGGTTTGTGAAGAAATGGTGTTGTTTTAATTTTTTTTCTCTGATTTTCACGTTTTTTGTCCCCTAAGAATCTTATTTGTGCCTTCACAAAAATGGTCGAGCGAGCCGTTGTCGAGTTTTGCGCCTAACCACATATTTGACGATTAATTTTATTTTTATAGATGAAATACTTATGCGTTACTTCATTGCAGTACATAACAAAGAGTACTACTGACTTCAAACGAGAAATCAAGTAATACTTGATCGAACCTTTTACCTCGTTATGGGTATGGCTAGACTTAACTCAATTTTGATTAATTAATTAATCACTTTTGAGTTTCTGCTAGTGTCGTATAATGGCTGTATGATTGGTTAATCTTCAATACATGGGTCTTATATTTGCACTGGTTAAGCTGCATTACATGGGTCTTACATTTATCTCGCGGACAGCTTCATTTCCATATGTGGGCTAAAATACTTAATTTTTTCAGCTGGAAGACATTACAAGTCTGTAAATCGACCTGTTCCCAATGAAGCTCTGTTGATATCATCTGTTACCGTTTAATTAAAGACTTAAAAGGGAGCAATATAAAATCATTGTTAATATGGAAAGTAACGACACTGCACTTAAAAAAAAAAATTAAACTTATTCACAAGTTAGTGGCTCAGTCTAAAACAAGTTTTAATTAATTTAAAGCGGTGGAAGAGGCTGGAGTAGTGTCGTATAATTAAGGGCTTGAGGGGTTTAAGATGCCAGCGAAGCCAGGAGATGATTGGAAAGTTTTTCACAGAAATTGTAGCATCAACTTTCGTGCCTACTTCGTCTGTCTGAACAAGTTTTGTTCTGTCCCTTCAAGGATTCATTTAATTGAAGACCATTTTTTTTAGTTTTTCAATAAGTACTTACTTTATTAACATCCGTGACGGTTTCAAATTTTCATGCATTTCATTAATTATATTAAAGACTAGCTGTCCGTCAGCGGCTTCGCCCGCGTAGACTGTCTTTCCCGTCAAAATATAGCCTAAAAAAATATAGCCTAGCATTTTTAAAATCGGTCCAGTAATTTCGGAGCCTATTCAATACAAACAAACATATCTTTCCTCTTTATAATATTAGTATAGATACGAGTATTTCTCTTTGAGTATTATGTTTTGATAGATGATAAATTTTATAATATCGTAGCTAAAATACTGTTTTTCTAAAGGCAAGATTTTTTTTAACTCTTTATTATTTTGGATCAGGTCCGTGGTCCTGCTGGTAGTGGCGCTGATGGTGGCCGCGTCCTTCTACGAGGGCTACCTGGAGAGGAAGTACCGGCTGATGCACGAGGCCGAGGACCTGGAGGTGGCACACAACGACGTCAACCACAAAAACGTATGTATACGGTGACTTTGATACCATTGGCACCTTTTTAAAATAAGAACCTACTCATGATATACAGTACTTTCCCCAAGTATGAAGCTATGTCATAGGTACAAAATTGCATACAACATGATGTTTATAAGGTTTAAAAATATGTAATTTTGTACCTATGAAAAAGCCTCATACTTGGGAAAACTACTGTTTATCATAAGTAGGTTCTTATTTTAAAAGGATGCCAATGTTCATAATAATTACAGTTCTCGCTTGAAAAAATACGTAACTATCGCGATCGTATAAAATTGCGTCGTTATTTTTTGAAGGTAATAAAAAAGCATATTTCGTAAGCATCTCCTTATCATTATTCCCTGATAAAATATTTATTTTGACGGTTCAAACAGGTGTCACTAACAATATGTAAAAGCCATCCCCGAGTTCTGAAACGTCGTTCAAAGTTACTAAGCCCCCAAAATATAATGGCGCGCGTTGATTGATGTCAGTGGAATTTAAAATAATGGCTTACTTCTAAGGGCAGCCCTTTGAAGCCTAACTTTGAAAGATGATAAAGAATCCATATGATAGTGATTAAAATGAAAACACACTCATCTTAAATAGGTACGGGAGAAATAATTTGATGCGGTTAGCCGTCATCATCATTGTCGAGGTCTGCAAAATCGGTCCCTTCCAGTACAAATTACACATACAGGATCGTATTATTAATATTTTAATAGGTGACAACAAATATTGTTTAGGTGAGGTCGATGCTTATTTAAAACATGCGAAGATTTTTTTAGTTCCAATGTATCGTTCTTTCGGTTTATTTAATTGTATACTGCTTTATAGACAAACTGAGATCGTGCTATTTTAAGAATTTTACCTGTTCATTAGATAGGCACTGCGGCTTCGCACTCTCCTCACTCAAAAAGTGTTGAAATTAAACTCAAACTTTTTTGAGTAAGTACATACTTTTTTGAGTATGTAAGACTAAGTCAGTTTCATTATTCAGGGTTGACCCATATGTTTGTTTTTTTTTGCTAATTAAATATAATATACTTAATATGATAACAGGGTATTACTTTGAAAGTTCCAGTTTAGGTCATGACAACGTTTCAAGTAAAAATTTTAATAAATAAGGTATAGCCATAAGCCATAGTTCCCCTAATGGGATACTGATAAGTTCTTTACATAGAAAAAAGGGGCAACCCTATAATTTTTTTAACTTCCTTCCAGAACGTGGAAGTTTTGCCAAAGCTTCAGAATGAAGACAAAACATTCTGCAAGTCTATTGACGAGCGTTCAAATCACCTTGCAGTAGGCTTTGAATCTACAACGAACAGTTTTTAATATGCCGACTAGCCGACAGAAGCGAAATCACAATCCGACGTTGGACACAGTTGACACGGGAGTTTCTAGCTTTGATTATGCCGGAATTCGTTCGGTCGCTATCGTACCTTTATTTTTCAGAATGAAGATGAAGTAAAGCTAGTTTTTCGTCGTCACGTGTTACGCAACTACGCTATTCGACTAAATTTTGTTTCTGGTAGCTTTGTTTATTTTCATTTTACTGACTGGCCTGTTGGCGCAATGGCAGCGATCCTGCCTTTAGCGCCGGAGGTCGTGGGTTCGATCCCCACCCATGACAAATATTTGTGTGCCGAACATTTGTATTTGTTGTGTGTCTGGGTGTTATTATCTATTTAAGTATGTATTTAGGAATATTTAAGTATGTATATCAGTCTCTGACGCCCAAAATACAAGCTCTGCTTAGTTTGGGGTCAGATGATCTTGGTGTGAATTGCCCCAGATATTTATTTATTTATTTATTTATGCAGGGGACATAAAGTAGCTAACGAATAAATTTCTTTACTCGTAATTTCGGGGTGCGGTACACTGTTAAAACCTATAATCAATTTTAAATACTACTGCTTGCTCTTGACTGGCCTTGTCAGTTTGATAAATTGTAAGAATAAAGACCTAGATTACACATGATCAGGGACATCTGTGAGGTATGTCTATGAACTCGCGAGTGCTTCGCTGCATTGTTCACGTCACAGAGAGCCGCAGACGACGGCGCTGAGCCGGCGAGAGACTGGTCTTAGGCATTTGCGTCTCTTATAGGAGGATTACAGCGGTCGTAAGCCTCACGGAAACGCTCGCATGTGTGCATGCCAGTGCTTAAACCACGCCACGACACTTGCTCTACACTATGGTACAGATTTTCAAGAAGAACTAGGTACTTATGCGTGTTTAGAAATATTTGCCTTCGTTTTATCCACTCTTATTACTTTTAGAAACGGTTACCCACACAATTCCAGGAATTTTTAGTAACAGAAACCTCAAATAGAATAAAAATAAGCTCTTTACTTATAGGATTCGCTTTTTTACCAACTTGGATAGATACAGGGCTATTTTATAAACACCATTCAAATGGAAATATGAGGATCTATGGAGAAAATGGCAAAATACGTATTTTTCAGTTTGACAACCTTCAGTACTAAAATGTTGAGTTATGAATGTTATTATAACTACTCAAAGGTATAAAAAAAACACTAGTTTCGTTGATACTGCGCGACGTGAGTGGCGGCGGTCTAGCAGTCTCTTCAACTCCCCGCCCGCGCTTTATTCAGAAGTTGAAATTTAATTTTGCATAAGTATGAATAATCGCACGAATAATCTGTTCGAAAAAAATATAATAATGTAAAAGTTAGAAAGACCTACCCTTTTTTTAAAAAAGCTGTCTTCGATTGATGCCTAATGTCTGGGAAAATTTTGTATGGTGTTTAAAAAGTAACCCTGTATAAATATGTGCATTCATGAATTAACTTGTAGTGCTAGTGCAGTACACTCCGATATTTAGTAAAAAACTGCAAATGGTATTAAAAGCATGAAAAAAAGGAGAGGAGTTATGACGTCATAATTTTTTTGTAAGAAAAAAAAAATTGGTCTTAAACCTATCGTGTGTATCTAATGAAAGGGCTTACTGAGCCGATTCTCAAAATATAATAAATAAAAATAAAAATTGGTGTATTAAAATCAAATCGTGGTTACAATTTTTCACTGAGGCTTCCCAGTAAGTAGTCATGAGACACTTGTGGTGGGAATGACTCGCTGCTTCCCATGTTGTTCACAGTATTTAATATATCGAGTCATTACATTGCAGCCACTCGTTTCAAATAAAAATAAAAATCATTTTCAAAACATACCACGTTTCAGCTCCTCCAGACATGATACGGTTGAATATTTTTTGTAAAATATGCCTCAAATGGTACGTGATATCCTGATATCCAACCTTACAAATAAAATTTTGAAAATCAACTGTCGTAAAGATCAATGGTTCTTATTTTCATGCCTTTAACATCTTGCAGGTTGAATTAGCGTCACCGCTAGCACTATTCACTATGTTTTTATAAACAGGTAAAAATCCTCCGTGATTCCATCAAAAAATACTCTCTAAGTATCATGAATTCAATCGACCTGATCATTATTTCCAGCGTTTAATTGCCAATGAACTAAATTCACACGCCTCACTTCCCCATTATATAAGAATAAGTAATAGCGTACTACAAAATAGGCAGAAACACGGCAATATTATGATAATTAGGCAATTCTATTGTCTAATGCAATTGAAGACAGTGTGTGAATAATATTTGCAGCTTAATAACAATGTGCCACATGCCGATGGGAAGCCGACCGCGGTCAAAGACAGAGACCTTCGCCGGGAAACTTGTGGTAAGTCATATGGGAGGTACGCTCAAACACATAACTTCTTAATTAACACTTGCCTACCGCACGCGGGGGATTATTCAATATTGAATTTGCCTTTATTACTTCAGGATATAATGAGCCTATTTGAATCGGCTGAGTAAAAAGCAAATGTGTTTTAGATTTTGCAGCACATCGCTCGGGTTTGTGATTACCGACCAACATGAAGCAATATCTTCATTCCAATTATAGAGTAAAGGCTCAGTAGATACTTTAAACTAATTGAGTATTTCGAAAGAAAACAAATAAAAAATGTGGAAGTGGCAGAGCACACATTGTGAAGATACGGTTTCCATAGGCAAGAAAAGTTCTGAAATAGTAACCATTTACTTAATGGCAAAGGTGACTTTTTGCCTCCAAGATCGTTTGCACTATTATACTGGGTGTTTATTCACACCGCAAAGAAAGTGATTACGGCATACTCAGCAGATGATATATATAGTGATGTACAAACCTCGAGACGTCGAGTTCTCCTTTTCAAGCTTCGAGGCGGATTGGCCGGACTCAGTGAGCTCGGTAGGCTCGAAGACCCGAGCCCAGCCGAGACTCGAGCTCCCTGAGCCACGCCTAGAGGGTTCAAAATAGTTCAAGTCTTCAAAAGAGCTCGAACCTATCAAAAGAGGTCACGCCTTCAAAAGAACTCAAGTCTTCTTAAATCTTTTCACTATAATATTTTTCATGATGATTAAAATGTCTTTTTCCTTTAATTAAACCTCTATTTTTAAAAATAGCCTTTTGGTCCTATATATTATATCCCACAAACACATATTTTATTGCCTGCTTTGAAAAGAAAGACTCCAAACGGAAACTAACTTGAGCGCGACTCGCCACGTAAAAACCTCTCGAGCGCTAAAAAAGCTCGTGCCCTGAAAAGGCCTCGAGATCGATCGAGCTCTCAAGAAGGCTCGAGTTCTGGAAAGGACTTCCGAGTAGTCGAGCTTCATACAAACGAGGCGAGCCTAGTAAACGACTCCGAGCTCTAGACAAAAGGACTCGGAAATCTCGAGCCTTGTACATCACTAGATATATACACTATCTTCGAGTTTTTTTTTTAAATAGTGGACCTAAAATGTATTAAATAATTATAAGTTTCTACATCACTTACTTATGCCATATCATATTATTCTGTACGGTGCAATAGTACACCGGTATTTAGAAAGGATGTCCTCATAATAGTGTAAGGATTTAAGTGGACGAATACAACTGGTTAATCTAACACTTATTTTATGATTCTCATACGTTAGGCTCTAGCTTTAGAAATCTTACCTTTTTATTGATGACGAGCGACCCTGACAGACTTCGTTCTGTCAAATGTTTGACAGCGTCCATTATCACATCTCGCCCGCTTTTCTTCGACTTGATTTACATATAATAATATTTTTTCACTGAATTTTTTGTTCAATCATATTAAAAGTATAGCCTATGTCAAAACACAACATAACCATCACGACTTTATCCCAAGCGGGGTAGTTGGAAGCAAGTGACTGTGCCGTCATGGTGAACGAAACACTCAGAAGCCCACTTTTCACCAATGGTATTAGAACTTGACGTGGTAGTGGTAGGTGGTGAGCATTCCCCCGTTATCCGGGTTGATTTGGTTTGTTATCGATGTTCTCCGTCACCGGAGAGTTAGTCGGATATTTAACAATGAACACAAAGACTTTTGTTGCTGGCCAGATTTGAACTCGGGACCACACGAACCACGATCTGAGTTCGGGTGCTGAACCACTAAGCCACGAATCTCTCTCCTATGCCTAGCCTATGTCACTCCCAGATAAATTGATAATGTAGTAAAATATTGATGGAAGAATTTTTAAAATCGGTCTGTTAGTTTCGGAGCCTATTCAACTTACAAACAAACAAACAATCTAATCTTTCCTCTTCGAGACGCTTCATAGGCCTGTTGGCATGAGCTTATGCAGATAAAATTTAGTATTTGATTTCCTGATATAACTGTAGAATAAATAATATACAAATTAAACAATCAACCGAGGCATAAAATTCAGGTGGAAAATTGTTATCATCTGAATGATGGAAAGTCGTTCAACTGCAATAATTATAAAAATATTACGGTGGTGTAGTAAAAACTGAATGACACTCTACGGATTTTATGGGTCAGTATCCAAATATTTATAATCAACCATAAAAAGTTTTTATTGTGAAGAATGGGGCTATAAATTCGACAATCACTCAATGTATTCATGGTCACTAAAATCATAAAATTATTATATGTGGTAGCTATAAAACGTCCTAAAGTTATTGAAGAGGATTTTTTTATTAGTGATTATTGAAGAAAATAGTTTAGAAAAATTAAAGATATAAGTTAAGACTGAGGCCGCGATCTATAGTCTGCGTTCAGCTAGACGTTATTGAGGTCTTATTGTATCAATTGTATCCTACTTATTAAGTATCGTTAAGTCTAAGTGTAAGTAAACTGCTGGTGAAAAATGTTCTATAGATCTCGGCTCGAGATTGCGGATAGTTTTTGCTGAATTAATCAAATCAAATCAAATCCAATCAAAAAAATTATTTCGAGTTACAACAATGACTCATATAGTGTTAGTATTAAAATAATGATTCTTATACCTATTTGTTAGTACATTACACAAAAAATACAGTTCCATAACCTTATTAATTCACATCTGTGTGAACCCGCATCCACCTTGCTAGGAGAGGAGAGTCCCACCGGCCTGCAAATACGCTCAGAAGCCTGTTAGGGCTGCCGCGACTCCGCGCAAGCAGGGAGGCGCACCGCTTGCGTATGATGGCTGCAAAGCCATCAACCTGCGCATCTGCAAACATCCCAGATGCGCTGCAATATCGCGGCAGCCCCACTAGAATCCTGAACGCATTGTTGTATTGCACGCGTAGGTCACTGTACGTCCGCCGCGTAAAGCTAACCCATAGGCTGCACGTGTAGAAAGACTGACAGAAGGCTTTAAAAAGCGTTATCTTTACTGGTAAAGTACAACGTGCAAACCTACGAGCCAACATGTTGCACCGGACAGCCAGCGACCTTCGCTCTCTCTGAATATCTAAATTATCCTTTAGATCCTCAGTTATCCAGTGACCTAAATATTTAAATTGCTTGACCCTGCAAAGAGGAGTTCCAGAAAGCGTTATCTTGGGTACACTCTTTGGTACTTTGTTCACCGCTTTAAACACCATCAACTCGCTCTTCCTTGCATTGTACTTCAGGCCATGGATTTCTGCATAAGTTTCACAAACAGATAAGAGCCTTCGCAAGGCACCAACCGATGGGCTCAACAGCACCATGTCGTCCGCGTAACTTATATTATTAATACAAACGCCACCAACATGGCACCCGATATTCGTGCTGCAAAGCTCATCAATTAGTTTATTTATGTACAGATTAAAGAGCAAGGGAGAAGTCCGACCCCCCTGCCTCACCCCGCACTCCAACCTGTACCCATCAGACACTTCGTTACCCCACCTTACGCGATTTTCCTGATTATTGTACCAGAAACCCAGCAAAGATGTTATTTCATTAGGCAATTTTGTCTCGTTCTGTATCTTCTTCCAAAGCATATCGTAAGGAACAAGATCGAATGCTTTAGAAAGGTCGAGAAAGCACGCGTAAACCGGAGTATTCCTAGAAGTGTAGTACAGTACAGTCTGCTTGAGGCAAGCTATAGCACTTTCAGTCGACAAGCCCGGTCTAAAACCAAATTGTGCGTCATTGAGAGTTATATGCCTGCTTAGTTGCCGGTCAAGAAGACTGTCCCGGGCCCGAAGCAGGCCTATCACAATCCGACCATATCTGAAAGTGCAGCCGTGCGTTAGCATGAGCCTCTCTTACATGTCGATTCCAACCAACCACATACTTTCCTTTCCTCTTTCGTCTATCTACAAAAGTTTTTACAGCAGATAAGGTTAGCACTTCTATAATATTGTCATACAATTTGTCTAGTAATAGGCTATGATTTACATTCCTACAATATCCATCCGCACACGCCCCAAACTCAGTGTTAAAGTCAAACAAACTGAGTTTAGAGTTACAGTTACAGTTAATAAGATATAACTTACATTTTGCAAAAATGAATATAGATTTTTTTACTTCCTCTCCAAGGCGCAGTTATTTGCAGAACCCTTTGGTACTTCAAGTTTCTTGAATAGTACGTTCTATAGTGGAAGTTATAACCCCCACCTGTTTAATACGTTAAATATTAAAGTGCCCCAGTGAATAGATTTACTCTCTCTCGGTCAGCCTCGCTGCAACTTCCTGAGTTTTAGTAGGTACTTACATTTAGTACTGCTGTCTTTTAAGATTATACTATATATGTTCTAATAATTTGAATTGCCAATTCAATAATAAAATTATCAATGTAATAGATTGTTTGTTATTGATGATTTGAGTACTACTACTACTACTCTGAATTCAAATTACCCATATGTTATAGTAATCAAGAGGAAGGCAATTTGACTACAATTTTAATATTTATTTTGAGTAGACAATTTAATTGGTTACACTTAGGCCCGGTATCCACCAAACCGGAGAGTAGAGGAGATGTGTATTGAAAAACAAACGGATTTCGTTATTTCCAAATTTCTCAAACAGATGAGGAAATAAAGAAATCTGATTGGTTATCATAACACAACTCCTCTCAGCTTTGGTGGATACCGGGCATTACCTAAATTTTTCACGTTGGTGAAAACATGAAACTTTCAAACCGAAAATCAGAATGTGACAGCTAGTCTTGCAAGCCTAACTTCACTTCTAATCTAAGGTCATTTATGAAACAATGGAACCACAAAAATGTATGATATTCGTAGGTATAATCTGCAGCAAATAATATAGTGAATTTTGACAATACTCAGGAACAAAGTAACTATCCAGTTCCTAGCGGATTCGTTCTCCATTTGTAGAGTACAATTTTTATAATTTCGTAATTTTCAAGCAATAGTTTATTGGTTAACTGAACTTGTAAAAAAAGAGCTTATCGAAAGTCATCAGCGCCTCCTGTATCCATTTAGGCCTGCGCAGACGACGGATTATCCGCGGCGTATTTTTTTCTTCGTAAAAATAGATCCCTTACAAACTGTATTTATTTAAATACAACATATGTACAGGATCACTTTCACAGCATAAAGATCTCACATAAATGAGATGGACTGAATACATACCCTGTTAGGGTGTAACTATTATCGGGCAACGCACAAGAGTACGCCGAACCAAAAGCGCGCCGAAACACGGAGTGTAGCCGAGCGTACCGGATTAAAGTACGCGGGCATCCGCGAAAAAAGAACGAACGAACTATGAGCAGTCAACGCACACGGCGGATTTTAGTGCACGTTAAAAATCAAATTGAAATAACGGGATGGACCCAGTATTCTCTTTTAAAACGTCTTCTCTTTTGCTTAAACTTCATGTAAATTACAGCACAACGTAATCTCAGAATAGTTTTACTTTTTATTCGCGGATCGTACCTACTTCTTTCTCCGCCGCGGAGTAAAGTCTGTCGTCTGCGCAGGCCATTAAGGACTGTACAAATATGATAGGTTGACCGTAATCTAATATACCTTACATTAGATGAGAAGCGACCGCCACATGCCCCTAATGCAGTTAGCCGGTCCCTTCACAAGGCCTCGAGAGACCTAATGAGCGCGCCAACAGTTCAGCCAATCACTCCCCACCAATTTAAGTAATTGTTTTATTTACATGCAAATTGCTAACGATATTTCTTCTCAAATATTCGACGACACTCACGTAAATGATGTGTCCCCAGTTTGTATTTTTAACGAGTCCGTAATAAACCAACCTTTTTCAAGTGAATGAAGTTTTAATTAAATTCTTGTCTATTCGTTAATTATCCTGACTCATCTATCAGCTTATCGCGAACAATAGTCTTTAGAAATGGTATCTCGCAAAAGAGCCTCAAAGCTGGAGTTTATAACCAGAGACGAACATTAAATACCAATAACTTTGACTGATAGAAAGTTCAGCATTTTGTTTTCAGGCTTATTGTACAAGTAACTTGGCACTTTTAGAAATCAATCACAATTTAAATCTTTCGTCGATAATTATTAAGATAATAAATGATTCACTATACGTTATTGATATTATTGGCAACTTTAAAAGGCCCTGACAGTCACTTCTATGAGTATGGTCATAGGTTGTAGAATGTCTAATATATTACTTGTTATTTTTTCATTTATATGTATGTGTTGCGGGCCACTTGATAAGACCGGGCATTATTAATAATGACCGGTATGTATGCATAATGCCCTTGTGAAATGGGAAATGTGAGTAAAACGGCCTGATTTATTACTTTGCCAGGTTAATATGAATAATGACCACCTTTTTAATTGGGCAAAAAAATTAAAAAATTGAGCTTTGATGTTTTTCTTAATTACCTACATCGTATAAAATCAACTTATGGGCAACGTATATAATGCCGGGTATGTTGAGGCAATGTATGAAATCCCTAGGGATTGTATAGCATACAGAGTGGCCGGCTATGTCTGAAATAAATCGTTTTTGCCTATAATTATCAAGTTGTATTAAGATACTCGAACAACGTAAAGCATTAATAACTTTTGACAAAATGCGTTGCTTGG
The DNA here is from genome assembly GCA_947369235.1 of Udea olivalis. Taxonomy (NCBI): domain Eukaryota; kingdom Metazoa; phylum Arthropoda; class Insecta; order Lepidoptera; family Crambidae; genus Udea; species Udea olivalis. The sequence goes on from OX376342.1 coordinate 8,801,192, forward strand.
TTTAACTAGTTCTGTTCAATTTTATTTCCAAGAACCATTTTAATCAGAAGGTGTTCTGCTCTGTAAGAAGGGGGCTTATTAGGTTACGAGAAGCGAAGCGACGACCATGTTAGGTTCACATGAACTAGCCGCACGAGCCGAGCGAGCGAAGCAAACGTGCCGCCGCAGCAGCCAACGAGTGCCAGATACGGACTGACCTCATTTAAAATATATGACAAAGGACAATTTTGATAGTGAAATAGTCATATTACCGGTCAAAGTGATAAATTCAAGCTAACTAAACGCTGATTTATTAAACTCCCCACGAGTAGTGAGTCATTTTTAATATGGACTGGCCAAAGTAAAGTAATAAATTTATCAAATTGATTAATGCACTTGGTCATTATTCAAAAGAACCGGTCCGTAATAATACTGCCCAGTTAATCAAGTAGCCCGTAACATATAATATTATGCACAATTTATAAGCCTGGCACCTACATACCATGCCAATTAAGTCTGAAAAGGATTCTGAGCCTTTCATCTTAAACAAATTACTTAATAAAATTCAATCAATGTTTGATCAAGTTACGATTGAATAAGTCATTAACATCCGTAATCCCACAAAATCCTTGGAAACTTTAACGGTCGGCTTTAATTCACTAATGTAATTCAAAGTCGATTTGAGAGCTTCATTTAACTCATTTATGACATAAATGGGCGAATTACGATTGATTTTTAATAAATCTCAATATAAATGTAAAACACATTATTAAAAAAGTGTCAGTTCAGAAATTGCTTCTCTTCTTTATTATTCACTAAATCTGATTACAAACCCGAGCTATCTCCCGAAAACTTCCATACAAATTTTCCCAGTTCCGGCATTGAACCGATCTAGCCGCTTCCATCACTGAAGCATTTTAATTTTGTAGTAATTAACTTAATTTTATTCCCAATTAGGTATTTTAGCTGAACTGCTCCTGTCATTCTCAATTCTGTCCAACGGCCGAACTATTTTGAGTACACAGAGACCTAGCGACGGGGCTCTCACCTGTCTACATGGAATAAGGTAACATTCATCTAAAAAAAGGGTTTATAAAACTGAATTCTAACCTTTTAGCTAGTTGTCACGGTAGACAAAGGAACATTAAACCAAGTTAGGCCATTTAGAACTAAAAGTGAGAAGTGATAGTCCTAAGTGGTTCTACTAATGCTGATGTGAACGCTGCGTTCAGCTGCCGATGTCACTTGGGAGTTAGGACTGAGCTTTAGCAATGGAACATTTACTTGAACAAAAGAAGTTAATTTACCGTTAATTTTCATTATTAAGAGTGCTACCCCGTCTAATACCCTCTTCATTGGGAGGAAATTCTTTGACTACGTGTTTTCAAACTTTTTTCCTTTTAAGAAAGTGGATTTTTCAATAATGAAATTTAGAAGAGTTTTTTGGGAGGTGTGTTATATTGTAAATACTTAGCAAAAACCAATTATACAGAAAAGCTTTATTTGTGAATTTTTAACAGGTTTTGATTTGAATATTAGCTAATTTTAGTTAATCCACACTGTACCTTCATTGCAAGCAAAAATAGCATTAAAAATTGCTGTTGATTTTCAAAGCTCACCTCTCCATATTGGATGTCCGTAACTTAAGAATAAAGATGACAAAATATACTATTCTCTTTAGAAAAATTTGAGCATAAATGCGATAACACCAACAAAATAAACAGTAGTACTTCATTGGAACCAAAGTGCTCGAGTCAAAGCTGTTCCTCTTTCGCACAATCCAATTACCACTCTGAACGGTTTTGTACCTTTGCTGTTAGGTTCCTATCCGTGCTGTGGGTGATCATGGTGCACACCTACCTGACGGTGTTCTTCATCGGCGACAACAAGACGATGCGCGTGGTCACTGAGCGGAACTTCCTCTACCAGTCCGTAGGGAACGCCTCCTACTGCGTGGATACCTTCTTCGTTATTGGGTAAGTCAGTTGGTGCTACCTTTTTCTTGTAAAGCACTTTCCTGGTATGGGAACAACGGCTCCAAAACATGTTATTTAAATTTGATTATTTTATCTCAACTCAAGTTTATAAGCCTTAAACACTTAGACCTTTCAGAATTTGAAGATAATATTTCTATTTGAATTTGAGTTGAATAATTGTGACCTTGATTCTTTCTAATTTCGAGTCAATTTAAACTCGTTAAAAACAATCGAAAGCAAAGTTAGACAATAAGAAATTACTTCAATAGGTGTTCTTCAGGTAGTAATGAATCAAGGAACAGTCAATTTTATAATTGTTATCTTATCAATCGGTCTAATCAATAAAATTGCTTTAATAGAAATTAAAAGAAAACTAAGGTTTTATTTTCAAATTGAGAGTTTATAGTTTGCATCATGTTCACTATAATTATTCGTTCAAAGTAAAATCACCTCTCATATATATATATAAATGTATACAGTAACAACATCCAATTTTATTTTCAGTGGCCTGCTCGTCACGGTACTTTTCTTCAGAAGTGAAGATCGCAAGAAAGAACGCAGACTCAAGAAAGCCGAACAGGCCGACAAGCAGGACATCAACAAAAACCTTAACGGCTTCACTAACTCAGCGCTCTCCATCTCCGTCGTCAGCCAGCAGTCGTTTAAGGAGGACCTCCTGGAAACAAAGTCTAAGATTTACTCAAAAGGAGAGTTGCTGAGGATGGTGAAGGAGTTCTTTGTGTTGTTCTTTTACCGAGTGGTGAGGCTGACGCCCGCGTACGGCTTCGTGATCGGCATCACGCAAGTGTCGCTCAGGTACATCTACAACCAGTCGGTGTTCGAGCCGGCGATCCCGGACCACATCACCTGCGACCTGTACTGGTGGCGGAACCTGCTCTACATCAACAACTTGTTCACGCAGCGGGAGATGTGCATGGTCTGGTCGTGGTACATGGCCAACGACACGCAGTTCTATGTCGTCGCCATTGTACTCTTATTGATCTCAATCAAGTAAGTAACGTTCTTTATGGAGATTTTGTCTTGTTTGTTTCAACTATTTGCTATTCAAATCGTGGTTTTTAAGAACTAATTTTACGGTTGCTAGATGGAGTGAGTTATTCGCAATTGCAACCAATTTCAACAACGCGATAGTCCTATTAAAGATATTATCTAAATTATAAGTCAAAGACAGTGTAGGCAAAGTAGAAAAAGCAAAAGCAAAGTTGCTTTAAATTGTGGCTTCCAGAAACATCCGCTTGTGCTAATACTCGTACCTAAGTATTGAATTAATGAACTACTTAATGGTAATTTAATCAATGTTTTCCTAGACATCCGAAGATAGCATCCGTGTGTCTAGGCGTGGTGCTGGCCAGCTCGTGGGCGACCACTATCTACATATCTGTGTGGCACCAGTACAAAGCAAGGATACAGGAGCCTTTCGAGATGTTCGATACGCTTTACGATAAGCCGTGGGCCAGGATCGGACCCTATTTGATCGGTAAGTCAATACATTTGAAGAAAAGCAATCCTTTTCAGCTATCGCATTTTCGGGTACAAGGCTTCGAACAAAAGTTATTATTGGTGCCACCCAAACGAAAACCGTACTAAGCTCGTCAATCCCCCAAATACTCAGACTTTTCTCGTAGAAAATCTTTATAGATACAAAGTCATAAGATTTTGAACGATGTGCTGAAAAAGTGAGGATAAGAATTTAAGTCATTCCGAATAAACTGCCAAAACTGATAAAGATTTCAGCCGCACGATAGCCGGCCCCTCGGAATTACATATAACCCTTAAGTGCCCACCATTTTATTACGATCTCCATCGATTCTCACAAAAAAGCTGTAGTTTGGTTGTAAGTACATATCGGATATCCCTTCCGTAGGTCAGTGAGCCCGTCGTAAAGGGTCACAAAAAGCAAATGGGTTCCTGGACAATCCGATAAATTGACGCTCCCCATTCTCACGAGATATCTTGAAGAAGCTTAGTAGCCGTTCATCTGTGTTCTGTAACGAGACTAAATGAATTCTGCGATATTTCATTGTTATCGAGACTGCTGTCACTCCACCTAAATAAATGCTCTGTTGGACTTTTTTCGCTGAAAGTTTTGTTATTCATCACCATTTCCTAATCTTCTCTTACCTAAATAAGATTCAACGGAAAGTCAAGGTTTGTCATGAACTCAAAAGAGTTGCTAAGTTTCAACTTGATAATAACATTCAACCATTAGGAACGCAAGAAATAATTCATCTTGATAATATAGGAAATCACGGATTTGAACGCAATCTTAACACTAGGGTTACTATAACGTACTGTAACTCTTATTAGACTAGAGATAAAGTTTTGTAATTTCACAAGCATTGTGTATTTTTATTTTTATTTACTCGTAGATTTATGTTACAGAATCGAATAAATACAATAAAAGTTAGCTAGTGCTATATTTAAGGAGTATTGTGGGGTCTGGGTTTTGACTGTAACTTCAAATAAAATTGTAGAGGCAACTGTAGTAAATCTGTGGGAAGTTCTGCGCTACCTTAGCGAGGAGATGCAGACAAAGTGCTCAGCACTGCGGAACATGCCGTGTGCAGTTGCTACAAAATAAATACGTTTAATTATTATAGTTAGGAGTCTTCAGACATTAACCAGTATTTTACACTAGTCTGCAATTTCTTTAGGTAGTTCTAGGCCTTCATATGTTGTGTACGAACATAGAATTTTATCAAATTAAACGAACTAATGCCAATTGTTTGCAGTTTGATAAAAGAGAATATTCAAAGAGTAAAGTTAATCACTTGTACACAAGTTTCGAAAAATGCCGTTTATTTTCCTGTCAGAATTTCGCAATTAAAACTTTATTGCAAAATGGCGCAAAGCAATAAAAAAAATATACTGACTCATCAATTTAACAGCCATACACAATCAACTACTGTAAATTTCATCAGCTTAATTGTGATTGCATGTTTTCGGCCATTGGATTTTGATGACCAAATACAATTATGTAGAAAAATTGCCAACAGCTACCGAAATGAAGTTTTTTATAGGATAACTAAATATCAATAATAGTGAAAGTGATTATAGCATGGGTAGCAGCCAATCATAAGGGGAAAAGCACTTAACATAAACAGATGTTTTAGTAATAATTATCCCAGATAACTAGGGAGTCTTCCTTCATTATCATCTCACCATTATAATCACAACATGAACAATTAAGCCGATGGATTAGTATCTGGTTACTGTCAGTAATTGTAATTAAAGGCCTACAGCAATCTATACCTACCTGTGCAGCCGCAATTGAATTTCCAATTCACTAGTACCCAATTTACTGGAAGCTTATTATTATTGAATTGGTAAACAGTAATTATCGCTTTCCTCGGTGACACATTGCAAACTAGATATTTAGGTCCCATTTTCAATAAATTTGGCTTTAAATTCAATGTCATCGTGAAATTTAATTTAGTAACTGTAAATAGATGGATTGGCGCTAAACAACATTTGAAATGAATGTGTCGAATTTAGTGTTAACACCATGCTTTTAGCGAAAGTTGTCTAGAATTCACATATTTATCATTGATACTATTTATCGGAGTAACGCCGTGACAGAGTGGTTTTCTGACGTCTACCATAAGTTGCCACTTTAAATTTACGTTAACGTTACCAATAGCATCAAGGTACAGGTTTTTAGTTCCATTCAGACTAAACAGAGGCGCTGCACGAAATCCCAATACAAATATTTTACGCGAACGATAACGTAAATTTAAAGTGGCAACTCATGGTAGACGTACTGAGCTCGGCCCGAAGCCCAGAGGACCTGGGTTCAAGTCCCAGGTCGGGCATAGTGTGTTTTCGGATATTTCGGAACAGCACAGTCTTGTGATCACCAACCCGCATTTGGCAAGCGTGGTGATTGAGCCAATACCCATAAATTGTAAGGATGACTTGACTTGGCTTCAATGATGTAGGCCTTTGCCCAGTAGTGGGACAGTGTATCTAAACTTTATTTTATTAGTTTTTTTTTGAAATCCTGAGTTTATGGTTTAGGTTGAAAGTCTTAGACGGGCTTTTTCTGATATGTCTGAAATACAAGTAGCCAGAATATGTGCCCAACCAAAGCGAGCGTTGTGATTAGGCCACTATAGCGAGTGCTTGATTTTCATGACAACAGTGAGACATTGACTTTGCAGACTAAATTAATTTACCTTTATTTCTTCTCACAGGCATGATGGTGGGCGTCTACCTGCACAAGACGAAGTGCAAGGTCCGCATCCCGTACTGGCTGGTGGCGGTGGGCTGGACCACCTCGCTGCTCATCATCGGAAGCCTGATCTTCGGCATGGTCGACGGCTACTTCGAGGTGTGGCCCACAGCCTTCTACGTCAGTGTTGGACATACAGGTAAGCTATTTATTTAATCTTCTATTAAATTATTTTATTTCGATGAATTTTAAAAAAACACTAATGTGCTTAATGCGTGTGATCTTCTTGTTGTTTTTCTTGATATAAGTAACCCGTCTACAGATGGTCTAACTAATATATTTTTAATATAACTAACGTGTCTTCTGCTATGTATGACTAACGAAATCACAGAAACACAGACTTTAAATTGGAAAATATCTAAATTTTATTTTTAGCATTTAACAATGCACTATTTTCTACACAAGGATAGAAACTAGAAAAATTCGACCTGATCCCGCTTGCGGTCCTAGGATCAGGTCGAATTTTTCTAGTATCTATCTTTGGAAAATATCTGATTTTCTTCCTTTTTCGGATGACGTCATGATCTTCAAAATATCGAATAATTCAACATACATTTTGAAACACAAAATATGTTAATCTTATACACTTCTACGTGTCTGGCCAAATTAGAATAGGCCACTTGAGTATCATTAGTTCAATAATATAGGCATAGTTGCATACAATTTGTTGCGAAATGAAAGACAACAAATCACGTGGTTTATGATACTTATTTAAAATGTGTACACTTAAGTAATGAAATATAAACCTAGTTATAACCGGAAAGAAATTGCTACCTTGCTCAACTGAGTACCACGTCCCACGGTTGGGCCCACGTCTGGGTTAATCTTAAGGGGTTAATTGTTTCCTAGAACAATTCCTTATCAACATCAAACGGAATTGTATTGACAGTTTAAATAGAACTTGGGCCTTAATCGGGCCGTTTGATACAAACCACAGCGAAGATTGAGAGTTAAGGTCAACTCGATTTGAATTTTAAATGAGCGGAGATTAATCATGAAAGCAGCGCTGTGTAACAGCTCGCTGTGCTAATCATAATGAGATCACAGAGTGTCTGTCTGTCTATCATTGAAAACTGTACAAGGAGGCCCTGCTGAAATATTTCAATCTTTTAGTTTCATTCTGACGATTGAGGTAAATACTTCTACTTAGCCAGTTGGCGCAATGGGTACAGATTATGCCTATAACGCTGAAAGTCGTGGGTTTAATAGTGACCCAAGAAAAACTTTTTTGTTTTTCTGTATCTGAGCGCTATTTTTTAGTATGCTTAAAAAAATACGTAATCATGTTTTAGTCTCCGATAGCACAAACTATGGCTTCGAGCAATAGGTGTTGTTGTAAATTTGCCGTGGTATCATTTTTAATGGTTTAACAATAACAAATTCAATCTACAAAATAATTCAGAAAAAGTAGCCCTAATAGGTACTTCTTAATACCACAAATTGTATTTCCCCCTTTCCAATTTGCATTGAGCACATTTTTACGCAGGTACCTATTCCCCCAGTCATCTAAAAACCAGGAAGGTTCATTCAGTGGCTTAAAATTCTGCAAACGTTGCTCATTACAACGTGAGTAGTCTAATAGACGAGTTTGCGGATTGAACCCTCGACCTTCTTGGAAAGAAAATTAGGAGGGTCGGGAGCCAGTTGGATAAGAATTAGAATGAACTTGCACGACTAACCACGGTTAATCCATGTTTAGAGTATTCAAATGTAACGCAATTCGATTTATTAAGGAAAATAAATGTATTTATCAAGGGAAATAAATGTACGGGTAATAAAAGTTCTTAAGCTAATAACCACATTTTTCGGATTCATTATTCCTAGTTATAATAATATAATGAAATCTTACTTTAAAACCAGAGGGTGTTTTGCGTTTATTCTTTTATGGAATAGACATAATGTACACAAATGTAATGTAATGTATGTTATTTGTGCATTAAATGTACTCAAATCAAATAAAGATTTCTTTAGCACTTCTTTTATCCAACACGTATTGTAATGAATGATTCATTTCTAAACCTTACTTTCATACTCGTATATCATAACACATTTTTTGTAGGCCAACCCAGTGCGAGATATTTGTTTAGTCAAAACTCCTTCGCCTAAAGCCTTTCATGAAAATTAGGTAATAGAATTTGGTTATCACTGGGCGCGAAAATTGTTAAGTGAAATCTTAGCTCTCCTAAAATTAAGGATTACAATTTGGTTATTACTTTACACGCAACTAACCCGAAGGTCTAGCAGTGGTAGCTATAGGTGTCCCTTTGATTATCCCTCTGCTTTGAGCCTATCGCACTTTACGCTTGAAAGGACATCGCGTTTCATTACGTGATAATGTAATCTAAGGCCCTGTTCAATATACGAGTATTACACTGTCAATTTGGGACATCGTCCTAGTGCTAGTTAAGCTTGCACATTGGGGTTTCTGTGAGCATTAGGTCCTTAAGTTATGTTGGTTTCATGTTTAAAATTTTATTTGTTTGTGAATTTCAGACCTGCTGACTATCTAGGTAACCCTTCATCTAATTGCAGCTAGGTATTTGAAAATTATTAAAAAATTATGATAAATCGTTACCTCATTTTTAAAATAAAAATTGAGTAATTGTGAATGTGAACCGTCGACGTCGTTAGCTATGGTTTTATTGCAATCAAAAATGCTTTCTTTACGTCTATCATGAGTTGCCACTTTAAATTGACGTTATCGTTCGCGTAAAATATTTGTATGGGATTTCGTACAGTGCCTCTGTTAGGTCGAAATGGAACTAAAAAACGGTACCATAACGTAGCAATAGCATCATAAGGTACCGTTTTTTTGTTACATTTCCACTTAACAAATCGTACATCATACAAATATTTTACACGAACGATAACGTAAATTTAAAGGGGCAACTCAACAAACTACCACTGAGGATGCACAAGACCGCGCGAAGTGGGCCAAGAAAATAAGAAAGGCGGACCCTGCGACCCCACACACCAGTGTGGGTTCACAACCGCACGGATGATGATGATGATGATCTCATGGTAGACGTACATAAGGCTTATGTTTTGGCTTTTGTTAATCTATGAATACATTCATCATTAGAAATAACATACTCTGCATGGCATGGCATGCCAAGAGGTTCAATTAATTTTTATTTTTTTACTTTTTCGGACTCATTAGGGACATTTGATTTTTTTTTTGACAACAAACCAATTGTTATGCTGTCAAAGTAAAGATGAATATCCTTATGTTACGAGCTTATAACACAAGGATATTCATCCTTACCAGGCAAGGATATAAGCCAGGGGCGTCTCCCTAGTTTGTTTCCTGGATTGACCCGACTGGAAATCGAACCCGGGACACGCAAAAACCGTGTTACAGCGCACTATGCTAATTGTGTCGTCATTTGTCCGAATCCAACAATCACATTTGATTGATGCCGTTGCGTTAAAAAAAGTAACAATATTGTTCGTGATAAATGAGGGCCTACATGATTCTCTACAAACCCTTCAATTGAATAGCGACTCTTCTACAGATAAAGTAACGACTCTCCCTGATAAATGGCTGGCATTTACTGAAAATTTGGCCATATATTTTTATCACATTTATTCCATCGTCTCGTTTTAATTAAAAATATATCCATATACTTCTCCCCCTCACCTGATTGAAGGTTCAAAAAACAAGGGGCAGGGCTCCTCATTATCACAAATCGTATTTATACAATTCTACATGGGAAATTAGAGATGACTTATCCGATAACTTGTATTATTTTGTTCTTGTTTTTAGAAAAACAAACATAGTAGACCATCTTATATGTATTTATTTTAACAGTCAAAAAAAAAATTAGTTTCTATTTGTAAGAACACTCGATTTGCTAAACAAAATTTGCGACAAAGGAACCAGAATGTATTTAAATATGATTATGATAAAAGTCAAATGAAACACTATAAAAACTATGGTATGGTATCTTCTTTAAAAGGTCTTAATTGTATGGAAAAGATCCTGTTTGGCACATTCCTTAAGAAATAAAGAGGTCATGTTTCTCTTCTAACATAAAAGATTCTCAAACAAAACATTTTTTTGCGTATTTTTTAACGGTTTCATTTCTCTTTTGATCGATGTAACCTTTTGATTGGATATAACTATTATTACGGCTTCTAAACGCTTTCAATCACCCCAAACCCGCTCATATACGCGATAGGCATAGAGCATAGGCACGTTATCGCATAGAGCACTCGATTAGCTACATTATTCACCTGACCCAGTTACAGATTCACAATCTAATATTGTTACAAAGCCTATTCTAGACAATCATTTTCATAAAACGTTTTAACTAATTGTTGCTACTGGAGAACCTCGAGCTTCTTACTACAATAGCACTTTTTTTATTCTAACCATTTCATCTTCAGTAACCTAGGTCAGAGATTGGTTTTATTTTAAGTTCCATTCGAATGAGCACTTGAATATTAAAGAAATTCAAATATTTGATCGAAGAATTTCCATCTTGTCTTGTTCGTTCAATGCGCTCTTCTTTAATTTTCATTTTCCACGGCCACGATTGAATGATGTGATTTTGTTTACATTTCGATATCTCTCGTCAGCTGTTCGCCGGGCATACAATAACAAAGGCATGTAATTATCTCCGTCATTATTGTTTGTAGTAAGTCGTGTGTGTTGCGAAGTTCTGCGAATAAATGAGCCCAAAACTTTTAAGCCAGTGAAAGGCTAAAAAAGACCTTTGTCAGCAGAATAATTACAGCTCCTAAAAAGGTAGGAAAGATTTCATTACAGCCCTGTATGCATTCAATTAGGCTGGACTTTATTACGTTTTTATTATTCTCGTAGACATCGTATAGGGCAGTAAACTTCTATTTCTCTGGAAGGAGGGCTTAATACTTTCTCCTACTTATCTTAAAAAAAATGTGAAAATATACGCTTGAAGCCACCGTACGAAAATACGCCTAGGACGAGAATACATCACACTTATTGTAGCTATTGGCTCACTCGGTCCCCAAACCGTTGGGCAGAGTAAATAACTAAATAAGTAGTTTCTCAGAAGGCTTACGTGTACCTTGCGAAAGATGTAGTACATACATACATACTAGTCAGTTCATATCTATGGCTCCCAATTTCTACCAAATGTAATTCTCAAAAGGCTATTTATTGCTTAAATATAAAGTAGAAACAAAAGGTGCCTTAATAACTACTAATCATTACCCCCGGTAGTTTGCTAGTGCTGCGGGTTCTGTGTTATTATGAATGTTTATGTTTTGTTTTCAGTAAGAAGCTCACACAGTCCAAACATAGGTATTGTAACCTTCGTTTTGAAAGCAAAATACTTATACTCGTAGCTGACACATTCCCAATACAAAACAAAAGACTCCTTCGGAGCCATTAAGGCAGAACATATACGCATAAGGTTTTCTAGACTGCTTACACTCAGGAGTATCCAAAAATACCCCATATATGTTACCCGATTGTTTGTAGTTTTCTAGTTGCGATTTTAGTACGAATTTTTGAATATTTCTGGTTTGATCACTTTTTATCACAGTGACGCGATTTGCTGACGTAGATGCCTAATTTTTATTATTAAATGATTGATAGTTTTAGTTGATTCTGAAGCATTTACATACATAAGGCTTTTCAAATGTCTAAAAAAAATAAGAAATTGAAAAAAATCGAGAGACTATTTTTCCCTGAACTTTGCAGGTCGTTTAAAAAAAAAGGTACATATTTTTTTTATCCACCCCTCAACTATTTAGCATGTAAATTTCAATGACTTACTTTAACGGCATCATACTCAAATTTTCATTCAGTGTCAGTGTAAAAGTCAAGTGTTTCAAATAAAACTAATATAAAAATTATGTGTATGTTTGGACCACCCTGTATATAGAATAATGGGCTCTAGCTCACCCATATGAAAAAAAGGCAAAGACCAATCTATTCTAAATTTTAAGTGTTTAACTTTAGAGATTGCTTTGTAGACCAATAAAACTCTGAATTATATTTGAAGTGTCTTCCTTCTGTAATTAGCTATAGTTGCTGGCGCAATAAAAATTATCAATCATAATTATTTGGTGACTCTCATCTGCCGTATAGGTATTAAAGCATATCCTTTTTTCAGGATGGGGGGTAGCAGTCGCGTGGGTGATAATAGCGTGCTGCTGCGGCTACGGCGGCCTCATCAACTCGTTCCTGTCGTACCGGGGCATGCTGCCGCTCAGCCGGCTCACCTACTGCGCCTACCTGGTGCACCCCACCATCATGGTGTACACCTGCTTCCTGCTCGATGGACCCTTCCATCTGCAGAACTCTACAGTTGTAAGTATTGTTCGTTATCTTTAGTGTGGTAAGGGAAGTTACAAAAGTTTAACACAGTTATGATTTTCTTTTATTTTGTACTTGTCCTTAGTAAAGAAATGAGGTGAATATCAAATGTAAAACTCATAATAATAGGATAATTTTTTTTTCCAAACTGATTCACAGAACATTGCAACTAAGGTATTACGAAAATACAAATCATTTTACTAATTAAAAAACGAATACTAGTATTATCTGTCAATAAAGTCTATTAATATGTCATTAATTTCATCGTCATCATCATCATCATCAGCCTTTGGAAGTCCACTGCTATACACAGGCCAGTAATGTATTAAGAACGTATTCAAGCTTAAAGACGTTAAAGAATGCAATATTTTTTTAAAATCTACACTATTCTAACTGATTTGATTCCGAACTAAACTCAAACGAATAATGTGATAATTAGTATTGACAGACAAGTTTTATGAGGTAAGTACACGTAAACCCTCGCGATTGTGTATGTAAATGTAAAATGATAATTTACTATCTTCTATTACTATCTTACCTACCTATTTACTATCTTCATTATACCAAACCAAACCAAAGGTATGTACTTGCTGAAACAAAAAATTATCTACCGAATTGCTACAAAGGCTCTTTGCAAAGATTTGCTTCAAAAGAGCCTTTCCATAGTCGTATGTTGCTACGAAACTGTGTGCTATTCCCGAGGGTCGTATAAACAACCTACAGTTTATATCACAAACATAATGCGCCTCAGAATCTATTAAACCACAGTGGGTGATTATTTATATCGTATGGAAACTGCTTTAACTTATCAAGTCACACGGCCATTAGTTTTTTCTATTAATTGAAAACCTTTAAATTAAAGACAATTAAAATAATTTAACATTAAGGATCAACATCATTAACTGCGTATGCCGGATTCTCCTTATTCAACAGCCTCTAGAAGTCCACTGTTGGACGTAGGCCTCCACATACCGTCTTCCTGCACATAGGTAGTTTCCTTACGGTACACAATCATGCGGTATCCCTATCTTTAGTTCACAGCATTTTCTGTAGCTTTCAACTAGACTTCTCGAAGATGAGACTACTGGGACTACCTACCCTTTATCATTGCAAGTTAGTGCAACTAGTCCACCATACGTACTACCAACTGTATAATAAAACCTTTAGATCCTTTTTGCGTTGAGAACAAAATGGCCGCCCATGATTGGAAATGTAATTTCGTAATAAGCAGACGTCATTACGGAGCCCATTAGCTTCTTCCGTTGGACACTGGTGCCACAACAAATGACTATCATTAACAATCAGATTGTTATAAATGTAGGTATAATAACGAAATCCGCCCGCGGGAAACGGTAATGTTTTAGAGATGAGAAAGTTTATGAGATGTTATTTACCGAATAAATTCTGTAACACAATCGGCTTGAGTGTATTTTCTACGAAGGAAGCTCCGATAAATAAACAAAATGCAACATTAAGTTTGTTTGTAGCCGTGTAACGTGGCTCTAACTTGTTAATGCGTTCTTCAGTGAATTCGGACGAAATTTGGTTTTATATTTCTTATTTTTAATGCTATGCTGCGGTGCTGTATTTGAGGCAGGATTAGAAACACTGAAAATGGTCATTCAAAATTTGTGAACAGTTTAGTTTATTACATGGTAAACTGGTTGATTGAAATGAACCCCTTAACAATATTTAAAAAGAAACTTGATTATCTCAACAATTTCATCACTCAAGTGTATCAACCTCCGTAAAAATATTTGGAACTTCTAGATACGTATATTAGTGTCCATGATTTTTAACGGTGATTTAATAACTTGATATTTAATCGCTATATTGTTATACTTGACACATGTTTAGAATTTAGATCATATTTTTCGTTTAATTTAGTTTTACCAATGTTTCATTCTTGAAACTTCCTGCGAATAACAATAGGGTTTATGACTTGACCATTAGTTAAGTTGGTATATAGAAGCCGGTACAATGCAGCAACTCTCATCAAGCAAATCGTCCGGCGAGGCAGCCGCGAGTGTTTACCGCGCCACTTATCTCGCGCCGGCACGCGCAAGCCATCCGTCATTAATCGTCCCCAACACGTACAGATAAACACCACATCCGAACCCTGATTCTCTAACTCATAATGTGTGGAGGTTGCTATTCACGGAATTGGGCAGCTCGTCAGCTAGTGTCGTTAAATATAAACAATTATTGCTGATATATTTGTGATTTTCTTGTAATTGAGGTTTGTTGATTGCATCATCTTATCATAAAATGACATATCTTTAGTACAAACAAATTATCTCTTTTACCAAAACGCGAAAACCTAGTTCCAAGTTGGTCTGCTTCGATTGAGTGTGGAATATTTGTATCAGGAAGAGCCTCAGTTCCATTTCAGTTCACAGTAGGTAGTTAGTAAGCTTCTAAACTACCGTATTAAGTGTTTTATTTTATGAATATGCTAAATAAAAGTTATATGAACTAAAAAGGGAACTACGCAAAATATCCAAATAGAATCAAATTTTACGCAAAGTGAAAAATATCAAAAGACTTAGTAAATCAATTTTGATCAAAAGCATGTTTTGTCGGAGTGACAGGATTAAAGACATATTGTGATTACTAAAGTGATTATGATTACTCGCCACCAGATGTGTTATCTGTACATACATCACGAGCACTCGAGCACCTCGCTCGCCATGAGCTCCACAATCAGTAACTGAAGTCCCGCATTGGGGCCGCACGAAATCTAATCTCGCAGAGACAACTTCATCACCACAAATCAAGCTTTTATCATTGAAATATGTTGTTGTATCTACTGCTTACACACAAAGGTTTTTAAAGGTCAATTGTGTATGTGTGCTAAATATTATTCACCTCCTAAGATGTGCAAGCATAATGTTCCAGAGAAAGTCCTCAAATACTCGTTGCAAAGCGGTAGTGTTGCTTTCCTAACGGACTACAAAATGGCTCAGATTCTCAGAAAAACATTGAAACTCGATTCTTTGACTGACAATAAACCTGACTTAATAGAAAATGTTTTTTGGTTTTCGCCCGTAGTCTGCCGTGGCGTTAAGCGTGTTAATCAAAATAATAAGAACGTAAATTAGGATATTTCGCATAACTTGAATATAAACCAAAACCCAATTAGGTTCACAGTTTAGAGCTTTATTGCATGCATTAATTGAAGTGCCTCGCAAACCAGCTGTTAGTCCATACCATCATTTAAAGCAGCCCGTTATTCCACAAAACATTACAGAACTAACTCAACTACAGTCTGCAACTGTTAGCTGAAACTCAGCAAAACATTTCCGCTAAGTCGCGTGAGTCATCAACAATACAGAATTGTGTAATTAATTTGCGTTGCACTTAGTTATTCTAGAAGCCACTCATTTGTGCGTGAATGTATTACTAATTTATTAGTCACTTTAAATAGGCAAGCTGTTTACAGTGAACCACAGCTAATTTTGCTGGCATACACTTAGCTCAAATTAGTTTGAACACAAATATTACACTCGAACTGTATGGACTTTGTTTGGTGGTTGAAGATAGCCTCTCCGCTAGAAGTAAAATTAAAATATCTGTTTTTAGAAGCGAAAAAAAGAGCTTTCAACCTTGAAAAATTATGGGTTTCATGAACGGTAAGGAGACAGAAGTAAATACGTTCCTATGTTCAGTTCAGTGACATAAAAAGAGTATTTAGACGGCTGCAGGCTTAGAGGCTGCAGGTCAAGCATATACCTACACTTAGACATTTGAGTCAGTCCAGTAAAATATATACCAATAACTAAAAATGCTGTTCAATCTGATGAGTAATCTAGGGAGCAATGTTTCGTAGAAGAGCGAACTGTAAATCTTTAATTTGCATGTTTTGCTCAGGACGCAATCTCCAAGTTCGCGCTTTGCTGCCACCGCCTCGGGGAGATTTATGGCTGCAATAAAGAGTTCAGTTTAAAGGCCCCCTTCTGGGATGTACGCGCACTGTCTGAAAGTTCCATAACTCACCCACTATGTAACGTCATTCATATTCATAATATATTAAAGCACACAACAAGTTTTAGTTCACTTCTTGAATTTAACATGGTTCTATGGTAGGCCCGGCCCACTTCAAAAAATGCGAGTCTGAACTGAATTTCCAGTTATTTCATATTTTTTTCGAAAAGTTACTGAAATAAATTTCCAATAATGTTTGGAAAGTTCCGAATACTTCTGTAGCTTTGCTGCATTTGTACAAGTTTCGAGACCGAGCGTTGAAGCCCCGGGCTCATTGAGCTTGAAACAATTGTCAGCGGTCAAATAAATTCTCCATTCTGAATAAATATATTAAATTTTGCATACTTGCAAATAAAATGAAGGAATTTGTGTTGTTTTGAACTAGAAAAACATTAATATAGAGTGGATTTTAGATTAATTTTGTTAAAAGTTCACTCAGCCCGATTCACGGTACCTGTTCTGTAAACCGGAAGAATAATCATCATGGCTATTTCCCCGTACATGTGTTCATGTTTAAATGCTTTTGTACAAAGTGACAGAACGAAGCATTAGGAAAGTAGTGTTAAAGTGCTGATTAAGTTTTGATGAATGGGAGGAAGCCTCCAGCCCTGGATCCGCCACATTTGGGTTACACAATAGATGGACTTGGGATGGTCCGTCAGCTGTCTCGTTTCTGGCCGCCTTTTTCGTGTACACGTCCGTGACGAAGAAGCGCTTGCGAAACTTGCTCGAAATAAATTATCTTCCGTTCGTGTTTGGGAATTAGCGGTTAATACCCAATTAATATTCAAAGAGCTCGATAATTAGTATGCAAAATACACTTTGTTTACTTATATTATGTAATCTTCGTTTTCTCCTTTCCGTGAAACAAATGTGAATATTCAGTATTATTCTGATACTTATCTATTTGGTTTTTTACGTTTAGAAATAAGGCCAAATTTTAATAAATCTCTTCTGCAAAGTTTGTGGGTATGTTTGTTGCTCTTTCACGCAAAAACTACTAAACGGATTTGGATGAAACGTTACAGCAATACAGCTTATACATCAGAATAACATATAGGCTACAATTTATAAAGTTTTTATGTAATTTCATGAAGTTCACGGCTCACGCGGCCAGCAAGTAAATAAATAAAATATTGAACGAACTGGATTTTCATTAAATTTTCGTGAGCTATCTTAATCGTTCTAGCAAGTATTGAGTACTTGATGCTAGAACGATTGAGATCTTGCACTAAACTTAAATGAAAATCCAGTTCGTTCAATATTTTATTAACGGATTAGATATAGTACTTATAAGGGTTCCATAATTCTAGGTGACATTTGAAAATTTGGGGGTAAGTCTCTTGGTTTGACTACCGGAAATAAAGGTAAACCTTGCGTCAGAGAGATTTGACGGTTAACAATCGGATACATAAAGGTGGAAACGGAACCCATCAAAAATGCTATTACCGGATCTGTTGAGACAGAAAAAGTCGTTTGGGTATGGAGATTATGTAGATGCGCCGTATTCCGTCAATACCGCGGTTCGGTCGCCGGCCGCGCCGAGTTATTGCCTTCACCTCTGTCATCTACATAGCAATTTGAACGCCTGCTTGACTTTCATAACATTCCGTAATATAAACATGTTTTTTTCAATGTCGGTATTTGCAATACATTTAGTGAGATAGTATTTTGATGAAAAAAAACGTACACTCGAACATAGAATCGAATGTTTTCCTGTTTTGAAGACCTACTTCAATAAACTAATTTGCGTAAAACGAAAAGACACGAATATTCGTTTACTCGTAATAAAAAACATGGATACAATATCAGGCCAGATAGCGAATAGAGTATGAACCTAAATGACCAATGCATTGAAGCATAGGCCAGGAGAAACAGACGAAAACGAAGAGTCGTATTAACATCGCTCAATAAAAATGACATTTCAAAGGTTTCTACAGGTGTAAACTTATTCATTTGTTGATCTCGGCACGGCTTCGGAAAGCACGACGTAAACATGATTAGTGAGACACATGTGTTGCAACCAGCGACGACGCGAAAGGGCAAATAGCTCCGTTGAATTTTCCAATCAGAAGTGTTTCAATAAGCACAGGTTTAAGCCATCGCACGAGGATGCAACATGCAACTGTAAGTGGGGCAGGCAACTACAGGTCAAAATAATCTTGTGGGTTTCCTAGCATCGGAAAGTAGTATGCGGCTCCATTACACTGAGAGGTCGGCATTGTTACGCTCTGGTTGTGGCTGCTGTACAATTGCGCTAAAATAAATTATAATGGAATTAATTTACCTACGAGTAATTCTACACCCTCAAAATTTAGTGCCTGCACATTGTAACGACACATATCAGAAATCTAACACATCAGCACAAAAAATCGACCATGACTTACATCTTTAATATTTTAAATGGACCGTCTATTGAATAAATAAAGTACGAAACCGTGTTGAAAATGCTACATTATTTGAGTAGGTATAGTGTATCCAATCACCTACACTTACCTAGGCTATAAATAGCAATTTTGACTATCTCACCAATCTACACAGCAATAAGCTATTTTGTCAGGACATTAGGTCAGGGTTTTTTTTATTATGTACGTAAACGTTTTATTAAAGAATTTGAATAGAATAGATTAGAATATATTTATTTTGATTAAAGAAAACGTCTTCCCCTAAATCCCAAAATAAGAAAAACATAATTCCTATTTAGTACCTACGTACAAAGACTGACTTCATGGTATTACGGCCACTATGCGTTAAACCGTTTCAAGATCCAATAATGGCTTTATTTTTTGCGATAGTAAGACAATAAAATTAACAGTTTCTATCCTTTCCCTCGAGAAACACTATTTCTTATTGTTTTATAACTACAAACTAATCAGTAAACGAATTATTTAGTACATGATCGATACCTCTGTTTTTATCCGGCTTTGCACACGTTTTTAAATATTTTCACAAAAAGAAGTCAATAAATTGAATCGTAGATGTCCTGTTTTACTCTTTTTCCACTTATTCGCCTGTTGATTTTTGTTGTATTTTCTGTTTTGAACAAAATGTACAAATAATATCTTACCCTCAGATCACAATCTACGCTGGCTACGCAGTAATGGCGCTGCTGGCCTCGTTCGCGATCTCCATCGCCTTCGAGGCGCCAGCCGTGCGCATCATCAGGATCGTCAGCGGAGGACAGAAACACAAGAGCCAGTGAACACACGGACAGTGTAGCGATATAACTTATGTGTCTGAATCAGATATGCAGCTAAAATGAAGATACAGCAATGAAAGTTTAGAATGCAATTACTCATAAACTAAGCACCTACTAGACGATCGACAACAGATAGGCCCGATACAAGACTTGAAACCATTCAAATTCCAATTATGGCACGCAGCGCCAAAATAATACTTTTCAACACGCCCCGTATATCGCACTCGAAAGGTTAAACTGCACTATTCAATTACCGAAAATAGTTTTTATCAATCATGTTTTATCTATTAGACATTTGCTCATGAATGACCGTTTGCTAACCAGCAATATGTGATACTTTATGTGTGTAGTTAAAACTTTGGTCGTATATTATAGGGCTGATTGTCGTATCTTCTTCAGTTAATACTGATTTAAATATAGCTCAAGTATAGCATAGAAATTAAAACGAAGGCCAAGCCGGGCAGGGTTAAAAAAGGGTAATCGTTTCTTACCTTTGGGTGCCTCATTTCAAATAGTTAAGTTCAAGTATTTATGCACTACGCAAAGGAATAATAGGGTTTTGTCAAAAAAAATTGTGGCTAAACTGGGATAAAGCATGCATGCATGTGATTCAATAAAATTTACGAAAAGTACAGATTCATTCTGTTTGTGTGAGACTGTACGAGAAAACTGGTTATGTGAATATAATAAAAGCATTTTATAGTTGAAATAATATATATATCATATTAGATATTTTTAATATAAAAATATTATAGATATTTGTATAGAATTAAAATAACATTATGAGAAAATATTAAAATAAATAAAATCTTACTAATATTATAAATGAGGATTTATGTGAAAGCTAGTTAGTCATAAAGTCTAAATCCACACTAAGGTGGAACAAATTCACAAATTCTTGAAGTTAAGGGGATAAACTTGCCGAGTCGCCGTTCGTCTCGTAAGAATACGTCAGCTCTAACATCCATCAATCCTCTGGCAGTCATGCCCACCCACTTACAATTTTCCAAGTTTAATTTAACTTCTAAGAATGCTCATTAAAAATAACAGGAAAAACTTATTTGTCTTATAAGGTAACTATAGTGAAAAGGAAGGTTATACAAAGAGAAAAAACCATCAGTTATTAAAATCACATATGAAATCACTCACATTTCTGCCTTGTTGCTTCATTGTTAGCTATGTGGAGTTTGCTGCGAAGACCCTCCTTCACCCATATGCCTAAATCTTCTCAAACAAATTGTGACATCCTCGTGCAACGGAAAATCTACATTTCCCGCGTCACATTTCCGACAAATCTTATTAACTAAGGCTGAGGGTAATAAATTGAAACACTAAATTCTGCCTGAGTCTATTCAGCATAATGTTGCGACTTTACACGTTGAAGTAAAACTACATTGTAACTAACATCTCGACTAAGCTTACAAAGTCAAAGCAGAGATTTAATTCATTTAGAAAATTGTGATTGGATGATTGGGACAAACATAGTATAAATACTCATTAATGAAGAGATTAAGTGTAGTGTGAATCTTATGAAGGCAAACCTTTATAGTGTCATAGTAGAATGACAAACTAATTTAAGCGGATTTAGATTGGATTCGAAAGTTGCTATTATTTCACGTAAAAAGGAATTGCAAGTTCATCGCTAGGTGCAACCTCGCACATCTCCTTAATGTTCTGTTGCGCAGGGCCTCGTTAGCCCAGATCATCAGTGCCGCGGGGTCTAGCCAAAATTGAGACACTCTCCCGCACAATTTATGATATTGTTATTGACATCTTCGTTACGGACAATTGCTCAACGAGACATTTTTAAGCGTTGCTCTGGGCTTTGATTTAGAAACTGCGAGACGATGATTGCCTTTGCCTTAATATTATGAGTTTTGCTGACGATAAAATACGAATATTCTTCGTATATTATAAAAAGAGAATACAAGAAATACAATTATAGTTTTTGAAAGTAATTTGGTTTGTTTTTTATTCTGAGCTTTAGCAATAATATCCACGTTTATGTCATCATCATCATTTACGTAAAAGTTAACAACACTTTCACCGTACTTTTTGTTGTCAATACTGACCATTATTTTAAATGTTGGCAGCAGACTTGTTGGGCGATTTCTCACCATAGATGTTCTATCCAGCCATATTCGATTCATACACTATGATGAAACACAATAATTAAAAACGCAAAAACATATAAATACATATTATGTAAAATTATCGCAAGCCTTGTAGGTGTCGGAATAACTTCAAGAAATCTAGGTAGATTTTTTTTCTGACTGACTTACTAATGTATACCTAATTCTAATGACCAATGCTGTTAGCCGCTCATGGCTTTCACAGCTTCACCAGACAGTGAACTTTTCGTAGAGTCAAGTTTGTCAACACATTACTTTTGACTATAGGTGCACCAGTATATTTTTTGTACTTTGCAATCACGTGGTAATGTTATACCTACGCCTATATATCACAGCGACAGAGGCAAACATTTGGTTTCATTAACCCGAATGTCAGAACCTAAGGCAGCCTTTATTTACATTCGCATTGAGCCTTACATCTCCGCCATTCCGTATTTGTATAATTGAGTAATGAAGCTTGTACACAAAATCTTACTAAAGAACATTCTGCTAAAGTTAAGATCTGTGAACAAAGTAGCGAAGCTTCAATGTCTATATAGAAAAATAAAACAGTTTTAGGGTTTTCTTTAGTACCGCACAAAATTCTTCTGAATATCTGTTAGAAGCCAGCATTCATCTGCGCCTCTGTTTTTCTTGCAATTTGCAGAAATGTATTGAGGTATTAACGACCAATTTGACCGCTCACCAAAGTGCAAGTTCTGCCACGCCACCCCCAAAATGGAACTCTTAGTAACTCTAATACCAGTAAACAGATCGTCCATGTAGCTTGACAAACTAATTAGTTTACTAAAGAAATAAGAAAACATTTCGAACACTGTAAAGCAAAATAAAATTTTCATTCATAGAATAGAACCAACCTATGAGTTAAAAGATATAAAAGTATTTTAATTTAAACAAAGGTATATTAGAAAGGTGGCATAGATAAAATATTAGATAATTATACTGAATCTTAATATGTGTTTAGCTTTTTATTGTCTGTCTTTTAACGATGCAAAGAAAGATAAAATATATTGTAAATATTGTATGTATATTTTTTTTAATGGAGCATTGTTAGTTTTTGTTTAATCCTATTCGATACTCGAAAAAGTTTTCTAGGCCGATAAAAAATGATATTTCAGAATCCCAGTACTAGCCCAAATCTCAATTTTGTGTAAATAGCTAAGATAGATTTAAGATTGTGGAAATGTTACCATTGTACATATCAATAAAGAACATATTTAAGACTAGGCAATGATTTATTTGAACCCATAATTGATTATTAACCCAGTCTAAACTTACAGTAGCTCAGCTTACAGAGTCGGGCAAAATAATTCCAAATACTTAATCTTATATAGTAAGAAAGGGATAGTAGTTTCTACAAGTAACGTCAGGATGGCACAGATTGTAGCTCCTTTTTTTTGACGATATACATTTTTAATTATTGTACCTAAACTGTACTAAATCTACACAGAGAAAAACTGTACCTAAACTCTTTGAATGTTAATAAAAAGTAAAAAAACGGTTCCATGAGATGCTATTGTAACGTTATGTTACCGTCTTTTAGTTTCATTCCGCCTCATCAGAGACGCCTACTGTTATTATAGTTTTTAGTTAATTATAATTCCCATACAAATATTTTACGCGAACGATAACGTACATTTAGAGTGGCAACTCGTGCTAGACGTACTGGATGGCCGATGTATTGTCATCATTATCATGTATAAAGCTATTACTTTCATTCCGGAATCTATGCAAATTAATTGTACCTAAATAGTAGGTACCTAGTCAAATGGAACACAATATGAATATCAAGAGAATTCACAAAATAATATTAAAATAATGAATATTTAATCTAACGCCTAGAATAAGCTGACGAGCATTTTCTCGAAGTTTCCGTTATATTTCTGTAGGCGTTAGTTTTTATGTTGTTGATTTTTGATACTTGCTACTAAGTTGAAAAGTACATTTCACAGAACTACTCCGTTTAATGCCATTAGTTGTGTTAACTTTTTTTTTTCTAAAAGCATCGATAATGTGCATTCAGTTTAACGTATATTATTTGAATATTGAACTTATAGCCCTTGAAGGTAAGGTTTCTTTTGTCCTTATGGCATAGAACGAATAAAAAGTCTTCTGGAGCAGACTATGACAATGAAGAGTTTACAATAATAATTAAATAAATGGTGTTCTTTTGTTTCACACACAACTTCCATAGAATTTGTTTCGCAGTAAATGTTTTATAGTATGTTCAGTCCATATATTTACATTACGATTATTATTGTTTCAACGACTATTTACTTCATAAAAACACATTTCATAGAAAAATAAACCATTGAATTTCATAATATCTCATTTTTTTATTTCCAAAATAAAATTATCGACTACAAAGGACAGTGACTATTGCTAAGTCACTTACTATATTTTTACCTTCTAGAAAAAAAATAAGCATAACTTATAAGATAATAACTGTAGCTATTGTGCTAGCTGGATAAGTGCCAAGTATATGAAGGAAACTACCTCGGTTGGTTATTACATCCATCCCAATGTATGGTACGTTGGTTGGTCGCCTCGTTCGACATTCGCAATATTTCAAACAAATTTCAAGTCCCGGTAAATAAAAAACACTATTACCTGTAGAAGATTTGTAGTTGCAGGATACATGGACATTACTCTCTTTTGTTTGTCAAACAAATATATAATTTAAGAGCATTGTTCACAAAACACGTTGAAATACCTGCTTCTACAATGGGGAATGCTCTGACGAGTTATTCCAGCTCATTCCACCCTCACCTTTCCACTCCCGTACCACGCGTGCTGGACTACGGCGTCACCCAAACACAATTCAACATTTGTTGGCCCGAACTAAAAGTTTCGGTGACTCGTTTCTTTGTCGTACCATCCAGACGTGGAACGCTCTTCCAACACATGTGTTTCCTTCCTCTTATAGTCCCGGGTTCTTCAAGCGGGGCGTGAAAAGGCATTTCTGCAGGACTTCAAGGTGAGGATGGCCAGCCCAGTGATTCGTTTGAATGACTGGGCTTGTCTACCTCATATATGGACCTCACGACCGCTTTCCATCAGGTGGAGTGAGGTCATCTTGACGGGCAATATAAAAAAAAAGGAATTATTACAATCCATCCCATCCCATCACGACTGTATCCCAAACGGGGCAGTCTGAGGATGAGGACAGCTGAGTGTTGCGTCATAATGAACGGAACACTTAGCTTTCCACTTTTCACCAAGCGTAGGTATACGTAATGTGGTAGGTTGTGAGCTTTTCGCACACTAGGAGTATACAGAACACTACTTCTACCATATCACTTGAGAAACATTTTCTTCAATCTATACTAATATTCTATACTAATATTATCTATAAGGAGGAAAGATTTGATTGTCTGTTTGTTTGTATTGAATAGGCTCCGAAACTACGGGACCGATTTTAAAACTTTATGACCAATCTGAAGCTACATCATCAGGGAGTGACATAGGTTATATATTATTATGATTAGGCTATACATTCGCTTTCATAATAGTTGTAAATCAAGTCGGGAAAACGCGGGTGAGATGTGCTACTTTACCGACGCCGCGACGACGTGCAATTATTTTTGACAGAACGAAGTCTAGTCTAGTCTTAAATACGAACATTAAAACTGCATATTGTTCAGCAAAAACAATATCTGCATAAGTAGGTAAAGGTATCAGGAAATGTATTTGCTGAATAACACTGTAGCAACACAAAATAAAGAGTATTTCGAGGCGTCGCGCCGCATGCGTAATTTTTTTAAAAAGATGCACTCTGCGAGAAATTTTTGTTATGCGTTTTCTCGTAACGACAGGCGCGAGAAGAAAAAGCGTAAGACAATATTATTGCGGTACGCATCATAGCCCGCCCTGCTACTTAGTCCTGAATGAATGTTTAATGTGAATATAAATTTAGATACACATTATTCAGCAGTTACAGTTGCTTGAAATAGAATCTCCAAATTTTACGTTTTCAAGCGTATCTACTTACATGCTTTAGAAAATAAATTGTATTATTATAACTAAGATATACATTACAAATAATATTATATTACTCGCGTTGTAATCGAGCGTGTAGATTCGGTAGAATGAAATAAAGACCGTGCTCTGGTTCTCTAGCCCGTTTTATCCTTAATTCGAGACAAGTGGTGTGCTTTCTGGCGCATATTCATGATTATCATTTACTAGCTGACCGTCAGGGGCTTTGCCAGCGTAGACTATAAATTAAAAAAATATAGCCTTTGTCACTCCCTCATAATGTAGCTTTATAATGGTGAAAGAATTTTTAAAATCGGGTCTAGTAGTTCCGGAGCCTATTCAATATAAACAAACAAACAAATCTTTCCTCTTTATAATATTACTATAGATTATTCAAACTAGCGCCTTTTTAGTAGTAGGTACCTATTTGATGATGAAGACACACTCTCAAGTGACCCACGATGACTAAACTCACTGAGCCCACGTGAGTGATCCTGAAGAAGTGTTTATTCCTTTACTGACATGAGTAGATGGATGAGTGGTTTTTGCTACCCAAGTCACCGTCGGTAAACAATCTGGAAAATCTGCTACGAACTTAAATGTATAAAAAATAATCTTCGAAATTCTGGTCCTTATAAATCAGAAAAAATAGCCGCCTCCTGGCAGTCCCCGCCGCTTGTCATCAATCTTCGCGCTATACACGCTCCAAATTAGATTTTTAAATTGATAGGTTTACAATTCCAGCGGACGCGGATGGAACCATAATTTTATTCTCGAATAAAATTAAATAGGATTTCATTTAACTGTTTATCGAGTCGTGAAATCCTTCTCTGTGATTAAAAATAAATTCCCAAATTTTGTCAAGCGGAAAATCGTTCTGAAGAAATATTATCAGAAGGGCTCGCCTTCGAGCTTTGGTTATTAGAATATAAGTATATTTGTTAGTACCTACGTGTCATGAGTCATAAATGTAACGTTCTGTGGTATTTCAACCCGAAACCCTGCTAATTGTTTCATCAATACTCCGCGACTCTTTACGTTTCGACCGGAGTAACAGTTCGAGAGTATACACGTGCATTTAAATCAATATTTGCTTTTTGCAATTACATAAATACAGGGCGGGTTCTACATTACTGTAATCTTCAATCTTTTCGTATATTGTGGCTCAGTTTTTTGTAACGGGCCTTGTAGTGATGGATGGTGTTGATTGTTGGCATTTGCGAATGCTCGTCTGCCTAGCAACCGCCGCAATATCGATAGGTAGTGTTTTACCACAAATACGGCAGATATTCGGCAGAAAAGTAAAGAAAGCGCTAAATTATTGTAAAAACGACTTATTAGTTGTGCCTACCTCACATGATAGGCATGGTGAAAAAGACCAAATACCATTTCACCTGACATTTAAAAAAGACTTTTTAACCATTGTATCATAATTTTTCTATAATGCAATGGTTAAAAAAAAGTATTTTTTGATCTTAAAAGCATTTTTACCAAGTAAATGAGAGTAACAGATACGTGAAAATGCCGTAGGTAAAGTGAATATAATGCCCGAAACCTGTTAGTTCGCGCTATTCGCTCTTTGTTGCTTTGGTCGTAACAGTACAAAGTAAAAGCAAAAATTCAACTAGGAATTTCGCTATAACCGGGAAACTGTTTGAAAGGCTATATACTTTGTGTGCGGTGGATAGTCGACAATTTTGGAGCACAACGTTAGAAATTGGTTTACCTTTCCAATATTGAAAAGTTATCTTCATAAAAGATACAATATAACTTCTTCTTCTTCTTTCTTGTCGGCAAGAACACGGGCTAAATCCGACTTGCCCAGAAAGCGGCTACTGTGGTAGCCCTCTGGTTACTGACAAGTAAGTCCTTACGCGAGCAGGTGGTCGGGCACGCGGGACAGTTAGTGAGGTGAGCCATGGTTTGCAGGGGTTACAATATAACTACTGTTGCTAATAGCACGTAACAATAAGAATTCTTCTGGTATTCAATCATAACCTTTATTCAGCGATAATAGGCTGATATAGGATCACGACACGGTTGGCGTAATGCGCTGTAGCACGGTTTCTCGCCTCGATTTCCGTAGTGTCCCGGGTTCGATTCCCGGTCGGGTCAATTGAGGAAACGATCTTTTCTGAATTGACTCGGGTCTGGGTGTGCTGGGAGACGCCCCTAGCTCATTTCCTTATGTGGTACCTCGTAACACAGGGATATTAATCTCTACTTCGAGACCATTACAAGAGGTGTGTTGTCTGGCGCATATTTATTTATTTAATTATCTAAAATGAGATAATAAAACCTGACTGGCCTGTTGGTTCGATCCCCACCCTTGACAAACATTTGTGTGACGAGCATCAGTGTTTGTTTTGTGTCTGTGTGTTATTAGCTATATATGTATGTATTTATAAATATTTAAGTATGTTTACCAGTCTCTGACGCCCATAGTACGAGCTCTGCTTAGTTTGGGGTTAGATGATCTTTGTGTAAATTGTCCCAGATATTTATTTGTTTACTTATAATAGGAATTCTTGCCGGAACCCGCAAATAACTTGGTCTTCTACTTCTCCTTCTATCTAGGCATTAAATTACAGCTATAATGTTGTGTTTTCACTAATTAAACTACAATAAACTTTAATCCTAGCTGTACGTTCAATCTGTATTTGATATTTAAAAACGAGAAACTATTCTACCTTAAGGTCCGTGTTAACTTTGATTATTAGTAAGTGCAGGTGATTAGTGCAGGTGCTTAGTGATCAAGAGAAAACACGTGTGGACAGCTATTGATTAGTGCGATTAAATAGAACACGCTTCTAATCACTTCATGACGCAATATACTAATCACTGGCGCTAATCCATTGCTGATCACACGTGTTTTCTCCTGATCACTAAGCAAATGCACTAATCACCTGCACTCGCACTAATCAAAGTGAATAAGGGCCATTAGACATTTAATAAATAGTTAATGCTCTATTTTAATGTCTTGCTATGACTGTTACACTGCAGAACCAATACGAGATGTATTCACAAACATATTTTAAGTTAGATAAGTATACGAGGCACTGAGGGGTAATAAGTGTCTGTCAGTAAAAATAAATAGGTACTTACGTATTATGTAGTTTTATTTAAAATCAATATTAATAAAACAGTCGAATTCAAAGGGCATATCGATAGTTCTGGAATTATAAAAAAATACCGTTTATCGATTTTTTTCGTATTTCTACATACACTAATACACTATTGTTGATTGTCGATTCAATTTTTAATGCCTAGAAGTTGCGAAACCATAGAGGGTCACGCTGTCGCGCTCTGCTAGAGGTTGAAATATAAAAGAACGTCAAGCTCGTATCTAACGTAGAGATTTTCCTATAGAACGACGGACTGTAGAATTCACAAAAAATATGTAATAGTACCTCTTCACACCTGGTTAAGTTCTATAAAAATTAGTAAGAGGAGTGTTAGATCAAGAATAATATAATCTATCGAAATGATTTCATATTTTATTTTAATATAATTATTTTCATATTTATACCCTGTACGTTAAACGTAATATTTCCCTCTTTTGTGTGGTTTATATGGGTCAACTTCGTGTTTGGGTAGCAATGGAACGGAGTAGGTTGTTGTGACAAAATCTTTTAAAAATTTTTGGATAGAATACTTTCGTGCTCAGAAGGATTTATTGTATTTCAACTTGAGATATTGGTTTACAAGAAGATCTGAAGGCATGTTGCAATTTCTTATAGCCAGCCAAGTTAATTTTCTAAACTGAGCGTAGCAAACAACTTCGTAATATTAACTTATATTACCTATGATTAATGCATCTTTTAGGCTGGATATTTACTGATGAAATTGCTCGCTACCGTCAGTTTAGGAAATTAACTTGGCTGGCTATGAGAGATTGTAATATGCCCCCTGCACTACTACTCGTACAATATTGTTTTGCGACTTTCTTTTAAAAATCAGATACCTTAGCCAAGAGCAAAACGATACTATCGTGTCTACATGTCAAATTTTGAAATGTGAGGGAGTGACATTAGCACACGCTTAATCGACATTTCCAAATTTGAAACGATTTGTTTTCATGTTCACATATGAAGCAAACAAAATTAGTTTCACACTCAGTCTAGGTTCACACTTTAGTTTGTACATAAATCAAGAGCCGAGTATGATATCCCACGCCCATGTTTACTCTATTCTGTCGCTGACCAAGTTTGACCTTGGTTAGATATCACAACATCAAGAATTATAATTTGTTTTCACTCCATAAAAAGGATTTCTATTTTGTGATAATTTGTAATTACAAACGAAACGATTATAATAATAATATACCGCCCAGGATGCTGTTGGAACTGGTACGGATGCGATTAAGAAGTGAGGCATAGCGCCTACGAATTATGGCTTCTAGCTATCAATTCTCGCCTCAGCAAACATGTTGGATGCGCTGCAATACCGAGGCAGCCCCACCAGCACCCTGTACGCGTTATTACATTGAACACGCAAGTCGCTAATGCCCTCTGCGTGTAGTTCACCCCCTTACTGCACGTGTAAAAGGACTGACAATAGGCTTTAAAAAGCGTATCTTTAACCTGAATCGTACAACGTGCCAACGTTGCGGGCCAACGTGTTGCATCGGACAGACAACGACCTGCGTTCCCTCTCTATGTCTAACCTATCACTCATATCCTCCGTGAGCCAATGACCCAAATACTTAAACTGCGATACCTTATTCAACGGAGTGCCTGAAAGATTAATTATAGGCGAAATCGAGCAATGGTTTTTACCTGCCTTAAAAAGCATAAACTCACTTTTGTTCGCATTGTATTTCAGTCCATGGGCCACGGCATAAGATTCACAGATGGATTAGAGCCTTCTCAATTATATAGGTAGGTATAAAAATATTATCGAAGACGGTGCCTCACTGTTAATTTGCATATAAGGTGCGTGCAGTGATGCGATACACAATGCTCTAAGTAAGCAAATGGTTTTCGTATAGTATCAACTTTGCTCACTGGAAGGTTGTCAACCCTAAACTGTAAATGCTCCCAAGGGTTTAACGTCTAATACAAAAGTGTTACTATATCACGCCCCGTTAAGCAGTAACGTAGCGTAAACTTGAAGTTACGGGAGAAAATGTTCATAAATAAATTATTTTGAGATGGTAAATTTTGCTTTTCCGTTCATTGTTATAGATACTTACATTTATTATGTTTAAAATGTAATCAAATAAAATACCACTGAACAAGGGAGGCAATACTGAACTACATTAATGGTAAGCCACTCGTAAGTGCTAGGGCGTGTCAAGGCTCTAAGTAAATAATGGACTATGCCGTGGGACTATGTTACATTATTTTACCGCCACCGAAAAAGAATAACTCGGTGCCTTAGTAAACAAACATTGATTTAGCTCCGATGCATTCTTGTTACCTTGTTAACGAAGTTATTAACAGTAATGAGGGTCTTGTAAGTTTAGCTTGCGAAGTTTTTAGCTATTGGCGGGTATATTCCTTATTTTAAATAACCGGGGTAAATATCCAAGTTGCTTGTGTTTTCAACTCGGATTACGGCGGAAAGGATGCCGCCTTGGTTTGCGTTATGCTTGGTAAAGTGTAGGAATCTGAGTGTTCCATTTCATCACAGCGACAACATTCAACCAGTTTCTTAATACCCGCCCCATTAGGATGTAAATATGTTGTGTCGTTAAATAAGACAAAACGGAGTAAGGAAAAGATAGACCATTTTTAAGGTGGCGGTTGGCGCGCGCGTCAACCTGAGACCGAGACAGAAGATCGCGACGCGGCACTTGCTTTAAAGCCAAAGTAACCAATAGGACTCTTGTCTCGGTCTGCTAATAAGGTTTTTCTGGGAAAACAGCCACCTTTACAATAAAAGTGTGTACCTCTTTTATTCAAAA
This sequence comes from Udea olivalis, assembly GCA_947369235.1. Lineage (NCBI taxonomy): Eukaryota > Metazoa > Arthropoda > Insecta > Lepidoptera > Crambidae > Udea > Udea olivalis. The sequence goes on from OX376342.1 coordinate 8,832,907, forward strand.
AGGCTATCACAACCTTATCAACTACCTGATAAAGACTATATCCCAAGTTCCGAAAATGAACCCTTATTTAAACGTAGCACCACCTAGCGGATCCGAAGATTGTGCTAATTGCTTTCCCGCTTCCGCAGAAAACCACTCCACTTGTTAATTAAAGAAATTTTTGCTCTCTAATGACAGCAAAGGATGCTCCATTACAGTCCGCGCTGCACCTAATGGCAAACACCCTGGTAGCATGTCACCAATGATTTTCTATACCCTAGATAAAGCATGCAATTGAAAAAGTTTAATTGCATGGCACACGCGTGACAGTGACTTCCTTCCTGCTATCTCTTCCTGACATATGTCGAAAGGAGGAAGGATACATTGTAGCTAAGAAAAAAGATTGATAGATATGCCATATCGTCATACTGAAGTGACCCTCGCCACGAATATGAGTTTCACTGTACTAATATTGAGATGTTATGCTTTCCCGCTTCCGTGTCCATAATGGAAAGCTTCCCTGGATCCTCCTCCTCGGGTCGGTCTTCTCAATGCTGAGGGTCGTGATCATCCTTATGGAGTATCTTGTCGCGAACTATTTGTCGCCATCTGCATCCGTCCGAAGCAGAGTGAAGGGCATCGTGCAAGGTGGTTTCAAGGGTGGTGCGAAGCTTCCCTCGATAAAGATTGCTTTATCCAGGAAAGCTTTCCATTGTGGACGAATCCTCGAATGTTCCATGTTCTAAGTCGAAGCTCAGATCTGGTGGAAAATTTGTTGTCTGGTGCGCCAGTAGCATTTCTTCGGTCAGGGACCTGGCGATAGGCGGTCGAGGGGGCTAATTCAAAAATGGTCAAAATGAAATTGGTTAACTGTACCAGGTCAGATTCTTGTGGTTCCCTGATGCCTCCAATATAGGCGGCCTTATCTCTAGAGAGCGATTTTTGCGATAAGTGTGCTTAGAACGTCGAGCACACTTTTTGGTTATCCCGTTGACAGCGCAGAGTTGTTAGGTCCTTGTATATTGAAGATCATTGCGTATCATACTATAAATTAGTTTTATAACATATTTGCTCGTAAAGGGTCTCCTATTTCACCAATTTCAATATCGTATTGTATCTCATTACGCACTTTTGCGATATGGTAATGTAAAACGCACGAGTTCTTTTTTATTATGGTAAAACGCACTGTTTATCAAGATGCTCCGTCTAAAACGAACGGTTCTTTTTAAAATTTTAGCAAAGAGTTTTATGTCAGAAAAGAGGTCAACCTTTTATGAATAAAATTAACTTTGGGAGATAAAATATGGTAAGTAAACATTTAATTCTTTAATTTAATTAATTTTGACACTGAATTACAACCATTTATCTGTAACGAAAACACAAAAATATTAATTTACTTTATTAGTAATACTGGCTGTTTTTTATGCCTCTGCTTTAAAAAATGGCTGCGCTAATTTGTGAAGAAGTAAAAAAAATTATAACTGCTTTAACAAGTGATTAAAGATTCATTTGTTTAAGAAAGTCCAAGTTTTATTTATTTCCTCTCAAATATGTTATAAAACGTCGTATGACATTTTTTTTTTTTTTTATATTGCCCGTCAAGATGACCTCACTCCAACTGATGGAAAGCGGTCGTGAGGTCCAGATATGAGGTTACGGCTCGGGCTAGCAATATCGCCTCGGCTGTAATTTTCAACTTACCGCACTTATATCATAATGTACTATTACAACCAACCAGACTGCGAGAAAACTAATAAGCAATTTTATAAGATATTCGTTGCTCATTAATATTATTCTAGACCGCTTTTGGAAACATTATTACTACCACAGACCTAATTTGATGACGGACGCTAGTGTGTATGTCGCATGTCAAAAGGGAGAGAAATGCTCTTCTGTTGACGCTGCTTCTTTAGCCCGGACGCAACTAATGTCTAAATCAAATAGATTGAAATATGAAATATAGAATATAAGTATGCGCCAGACAACACACCACTTGTCATGGTCTCGGAGTAGGGATAAATATCTCCAAGCACACCCAGACCAGAGCCAATTCCGAAAAGATCGTTTCCTGATTTGACACGACTCGTATGAAACTGTGCTACAACGCACATACGCCAATCGTGTCACCCCAGATGATTTACATTAATCACTCCTCTATCTAAGAACTCCATTAATATATTTATAAATTAAGAAATCCTATCACTAAAGTGCTATCATACTATCACAAAAAGCGTCAAAAAGTGATAAGCCTGGTTTCACATTGAATACATTAACGTTATCAATTTCGATTTATGAATATGATAATTACAGTAACTTTCTCGGTAATTCATCAACAGCGGCTTCTCAGTGGCACCGCTTGACATGTAGACATAACGACATAATTCATATTTACATTGCGTCTGAGCACTTGAAACGATGAGAGCACCTGGGACCGCACAAGGTCACTGCATAATGGTATAGCTACAAACATTATTTCACGCCTGAAACTTTTCTACAACAAATTGGGTAAATGAACTCTTCGAGTAACATTCTGAGATTATCTGATCCCAAACTAAGCTGTATTAGAGACTGATATAAATGTTCATATGTATTTTGAAATTAATACTTTTAAAGATATCACTTTGCCCTAGATTTGCATTGAACACTTCATAAGTAAGATACATTGCCAGTCTGTCGGCCTGTCCCTATATTTTTATCATATACAGTAGCAAGTTAGATTGCATATTAATATGTAAAAATAAAACAAATTTCATTCCTTAAGATAGCCATAGTAAAGAATATACTAATACCATTTCCAACATACGAAAAAATTTCAAATTCCCGTTCTTCACAGTAAATGGCATGAAATCTATTTTTTTTTCAAGGTGAGTAACCTGCGAAAATTCCATTACAAGGGTCTGCCTACTTGAGGCTGATAGGATTTGAGAAATTAAATTGGATTGAATTGGATTTGCTGCTTCCCTTCCACAGCGATAGCGACGCAATGTGAAAGAAAGTCTGTCGATTAAGCTTGGCGTTTTTCTTGTTGAAGAAAACATTTCGGATAGTCACGGAGATCAAGAACTATAACTATATAGCTACTACTCCTGTTACAAAAATGGGTTTTGTAAAGATTCCCGTGTATTTTAACATGCCAAGCATGCTCATCGTAGCAGGAAACACAAGCCATTGCTATACTTGTACATAGTTCGCATCAACAAATAAATGCAAAAAAAGACCTGTCTTTTCCATTCACGTTTTTCTGCATAAAAATACCTACTATCTGAGCAGATAAAGACAAAAAACCGCCATCAGGAGAGTTTGAAAAAGAGCTTTACTTTTTGGGACCTAACTTCACCTACTGAAATATTGTAATATTCAGTTTGGTTCACCCTTGATCAACCTGATCAAAAGGGTCAGATTTAACAATATTAAGACGCACCCTCGTGTTTCAGAAGGCCCTATATCGGGCCCATGTGCGATACGTTTGTTCCAATCAGTAAGTCTAAGAGTTGCTACTTTAAATTTACATTATCGTTCGAGTGAAAATTTGAATTGTGATTTGACATGACATGACAATGTCAAATCCGAATACAATATTTTACGCGAACAATTTATTCTCGTAAATAGCTTCCGAATTTGATATTTAGGGGATGGCTAGATTTGAGTGATGTTATTCGTTAGTTCCGGAAACTTTTTACCTCAAAACACGACTACAGACTCGCATATTAGGCAACTCGCAATCACACATCACTGAACACACATCACTACATACTACAATGATTTCTAACTGCGTCAACACCACAAATCATCACTCTTGCTGATCTAACTATCTAACTCTTTTATTTTTACAGAATAATTGAAGAAATGGATCAGGCACAGGATAATCTGATTAATTTTCATCCAACAATGTCCATGAAAGAACTCCTGTAGATTTGTTACTACGCTCCATTTGCTGTGACTCTGTCTCCACTTCAGAGTCCCGAATCCGCGAAATCAACAGTACCCACAAATCACCACATGTGTAGGTATACTAATGAAATATTGCACCATAGTACGATTCTGATCCAATTCGGCCCGAGCTTCCTAGGGCTTACAACTCCACGATTAACTCTTTTGGCAGATTTTCGACTCCCTTTCGTAACTTTTACTCGCTGAGTTCGTAGGTAAGTGCGAATAATTGTCTACGAAGCCCGATGAAGTCTCAGATTGCGCAGCACTATAACGTCTCAAGCTGCCGCGATCGCTTTAGTGCCGCCAAGCGAACAAATTCCCGGCGAAACTCGGAGCTCATTACGTTCCGTATCGTCCCGCTTTATTTTGTTCCGCAACAACTTTTATTGTGTTCCGCTTTTGGGATCGGGCGCGGTGTCTTCCCGGAATCCGGAATATTTATTTAGAGCGATTCGACCGTAAGCTTTACCAGTATTTACTTACCAAAGTATGTATAACCTTGCTTTGGAACCAGCGCAACTGATACAGACGTATGAAAACTATATCTCTCAGTTGAGTAATAAAAGGCATATTTCTGAAAATGTTGTAATTTTACCCCCAAAGCAAAGAATTTAGGTACTTTGATTTCATAATTTTGCGTTGTTTTTTCATACATCCTTTTTAAGTACGCAGACCTCTAAAATAGGACAATTCCATTTTCATAAGTATAAATAGTTTCAGTGGAAGAAGGACAGAAACTGAAAGATTGGCTGCGGTTTCGGCTCAGGCTGAAAAACCAGTTTAAATAAATATGCGCCAGACAACACACCTCTTGTAATGGTCTCGAAGTAGGGATTAATATTCCTGTGATACAAGGTGCCGCACGAGGAAATAAGCCAGGGGCGTCTCGCAGCACACCCAGACCCGAGTCAATTCAGAAAAGATCGTTTCCTGAATTGACTCGACCGGGAATCGAACCCGGGACACTGCGGAAATCGAGGCGAGAAACCGTGCTATGCCAATTGTGTAGTCTAGGTCGGTCTCTAGAAAAATAATGTTTCTTTGTACTATTATTACTGTTAAGCGCCAGACGGAAGTGCTATTTTAAACTGAGAAGTACACGTAAATCTGAAAGCAATCGTGTTACCCCGACGATATTGCCCATTCCGCTGGCCGGAATTGTTTACTGTTTACAAAACTTTATAGATACTTCCCCGCTTGTTTATTTAACAAAACACAATAAATACAGCCTTTTGAGACAATACTCTGACTGTGGTTTTGTAATCGCCTCGTGGAAGTACAGGTTCATTTTAATTTTGAAAATTTGGCTGGCTTGAATTCAAACTACTGTGTAGCTAGTACTTATACTAACGTTTTTGTTGATTGGATTTAAGGCAAGCATGAACATTATAGGAATAGAAAAGGAAAAGGAAAAGAAAAATACAAATATAAAACTTATACCTATACAGTTATAACCTGATTCAGCATTTGCCGTCTCAATGTCTTGTAATTATTATTTTTTTCAAATATGGACAACAGATGAATGTAGAAATTAAATTAAAAGTTATTTGTATCCAATCTGGCGTGTCCAACATGGAGTCTAAAAAATGACACATACTAAAACATGTTCTAACTATACTTACTGTACTTTACTATTTTATTAAATACCCAGTAAAGTGAATATTATATACTTTACTGGGTATTTTATAAAATCGGCGAAATTGCAAAAAACTGAAAGGCTGTCACACAAAATTATTGCAACAGTAAAATTGGGTTCGGACTTCATTTTATCGTGGAAAAGAAATCACTCCGAGAGTTTTATAAACCGTTTAATCAAAGCGAGAAATTCGTCGGTTTTGATGATTAAGGGTCCGATAAAAAGGCCTCAACGATTGGTTTTTATTTCGCACACAAATAAACAATAGATTTTCCGCAACTTTCCAAAGCAATTCGAGCGCGAGCGCGAAAGCGATGATGCTTTTATCTCTTTTTTCCGTGTTTTTGCTGCAGAACTTGAAATAGCTGCGTGACTCAGCAGAATAATCTGTTAATGGACTCTTTTCTTCGTTTTAATTACCGACGAGCAACAATCAATGGACTTCAAAAACATAATGATGAAGGAATTAATTTAAAACTGAATGACTATTTCATATTCATAGCTCATAAATACAGATCACCTTTTCCAATATTTTACTTTATCACGTAGGCGAGGTGCCGTAAGTAATGACTAAACTGACGTGAAATCCGGGAGCCTAAGTAAACCTGAGCCGGCAATGAAGTACAAAGGCAATATGGGTAAGTAGTAAGTAGAGCATGTGCCAGCAGGCGGATCGCTCAGCCGGTTATCTGATGTCCCTAACCCTCCTCCCCCCCCCCCCTTTCACACCTGCGTTAAAATTAGTTTCAACACATCAGCTCTGCTTCGTTAGCTCTCCCTAAAGACGCTACCTATAGAAACATATATTTACTTAACGTTTTGTTTGCACAATATAATCAAAATGATAAACGGACCACGCTAACAGCTGCGGCCAGATAAAAACCCTCAACATTTGTAGAGAGGAAATGTAGATTTACCACAGTAATAACTTTTTAATGACTTGTTTGTTTTACGCGTATAAAAAAATACAAATTTGCGGTTAGACGCAGAAGCATTAGTTTTTCACCTGTTATAAATTCTAAGTGCTAAATAATGATTGCCTTGTTGTAATAATTATTTTATTATTTTATGTATGCTTGTGCCTAAGCTGTACGAGTATTCTGTGATTAGGTAAGCTCAGGAAAATGATACGATCTAAAATTATTTTGTTTCATTTCAGACTACCTTTCTAAGTAGGTCTTATGAAAAAGCTCAAATTTTTTATCCATTAAATACATGACGTCACTAAAATAGCGCCTAGGATAGGTAAGTTATAGGGGAAATTGAACATGTAAAACCGATAGTGTCTGTTGGTCTTTGCTACAACCATTTACGCCGCCCCGCCTCGCGTCTCCGTAAATGAGGCCTAACAGTTTCTCAAAATATTACAAAATCAAAAGTGGAACTTTACGGTGGGAAAACTAATAAATTAGTAGCTCCGTCTGTTGAACTGTTGCCTTGGTTATTGGAGCTTGAAGAACCCACAATACAGTGACATTTGCCTGAACGGGCACACTGCACTTATATGATAAATCTAACGTCTCGAGCACGCAGAGCTGTGAACAAGATACGGCGCAATCACAAATCAGGAACACAAATGGCTCGGTCATTTATGTCTTCAATTTTAGGTATGATCTCAGTTTGAACTAGGTAGGTAATATTTTTATGGAGCTATTGTGTGCGTATCCAAGTGAAAAGTATGCAGTGCTGCCAATCGGCGGGGAATTCCCCGATTTGCAGAGAATGAGAGGTCAGCGCGGGGAGCGTGCGGGGTTTGGTTCAAATCGGGGAATGGACCATTCAATATTTAGAAGGTATTTTTGTTTTCGAAGCATCCATTTCTATATCATACAAGATTGTCTTGTTGTTGTGACATTACGTGCTACTTATCCCTTATAAAGGCAGAGGTTAGTTACCACCCGAATTTGAACCTTACAACTTGGGCATACAGGCGACAACCTATGAATTTTTTTACAATGCAATGCCTTATTAAGGGTTAACATACTGATTTTTGATGCTGTTTATTTCAAACGCTCCTGTAGAAAGAGTTTTTAGTACTTGTATTACTCGTAAAATAATATAAAAATTCTGCACAGGGGAAGTCCAAATTATGATGCTTTAATGAATAAAAAATCTGTTTTTCATTACTTAAACCTAAATACAACAAGTTAAAAGCTACAATTTGGGTGAGAAAATAATCATACTTCAAATTATTTAATTTTTTTGTGTTTCAACAGTAACATTAAGTAACATTTTTACCAAACCAAGCAATTTTTTATTTTGATACATCATATCGGGGAATTTTCGGGGGATCGGCCGAAAACAGAGAGGAATTTCGGGGAATTGGACCTAAAGTAGCGGGGTAGTAATCATAAAAAATAAATTGGCAGCACTGAAAGTATGTTCGATGATTAATAAGAAAAAACTTATCGTTTACCTACTGACTGAGTGACAGACACAACGCACAACAGAAAAACGACCGACCAAAGTCATCACAAAAAGAACGAAATTGTCTTTTTACACAGACTATTACCCACATCATAGAAAACAATAACCTACAAATAAAATAATTTGATGACGTAAAACAGAGTTTAAATTAATTCAGAATTATTTCTAAGCACTACTTGTGTCATAATAGTACATCAATTCATAAGATATGTACTTCTAAATACATCTTAAACGAAATGAATAAAGTCTTATTTTATCATGGATACCTACCTTTTTTAGATATGGTACCTTTTTTACCATTTTACTATGTTCCACTCGCGAGTGAACCTTATGTGAACTTTGAAACTAACTGAATAAAAAGTGATACATCTGTTTACAGTGTCGTGTTTCGCCGATTACCCCGGATGGCGCTGCCGTGCGCCACCGTGACGTCACGCAACAATTGCGCGCCGGAGCTTTTTTCACGCGCGACCAATCGCTCGCTGGTAAGTGTTTTGTTTCGTTATATTCCGATTATATTTAAATGCCACTTGTTTTTTTCATTATTGGTACTATTTGAAAAAGTCTTTCACATCAGAGAGTTTGGATATTTATTATTATTAAATAGCCGAGAGGTTATAGAGCTCGAATCGTAATCCGGAGGTCTAATGTACAAATTCCGAACCAGGCAAAGTGTGCTTACTGCTTTCGGATTTTTCAGAGTAAAGCCAGTGTTTATGATCACCAACCCGCGTTTGGATGCCAGCGTGGTGATTAGGCCAATCACCGCGCTGGCATCCACTTGTCCTGATCAACTTGATAACAATGATGGAGGCCTTAGCCCAGTAGTGCATGCATTTGGTTTGCATGTATAAAGTTGCAATCCAATCCCTTTATTTGAACAGTTTGCATCCGGCTGTTTTGACATAATGATATCGCAATAAGGCAAGCAACGCATCGGTGACACCTCTGGTGTTGCAGTTGTCCATGGCCGGAGGTGATCACTCTCCATCAGGTGACCTTCTAGCTCGTTTGCTACTATTACATTTAAAAAAAATCGCAAGATTAAAAAGGTAAGTTCGTAACCGCCACTTGTTTTCCTGTCCACCAAAATAAGGCTTTTACTTGATAGGGAAAAAAAATTGTGACGTTTAAATAGTATGTTATTTATATTATTATTCCTAACGCAGTATCAGTAAGAAAATTCTTTTTTCCCTAACCTCATACAAAGACGGACCCAAAGTAGGGTTGTCCATTAAACATCACCACGAATCTTTAAATCGATTTTGATTAATGTTTGTCTTCTCCTATGTCCACAATACTAAAATTTCAATTAAAAAGTATGTATACCTATTAATCCCTAGGTACACATGACTATACTTTAATATATCCTGTTCTTATGTCAACTAATATAAAAGGGATCTAAAATTTAATAATGATAATGATTGTTAAGGACACCAATGCTGGTGTAATTGTAAATTAGTACGTTTGGGTTTCCAAAAACAATCATTATTTCGTAATTTGAATTTCGTATTTCACACTACAAAAAACCATCAAACGGGACATCGCGCTAACGCTTCTACAAAATGGAGGACGAAGAATGGATCCAGTGAAAAACTATTGCATGAGACATAAACGGAATTGGATTGCGATTGGTTCGAAGGAACTGTCTGTGGGTTAATAGCCAAATACTTATACTAAAGCTAGTGTTTAGTTAACTATTTATTACCTACACCATTAGTTACCTAAACTGTCGTATATTAATCGTTGTTATTTAACCCTACCAATGTTTCTTTGCAAAAAAGGTATACATGGTAGTGGATGTATGTCTGGTAGAGGTCGCAATTAACGATAAAGCCGCCTAAATTGTGCATTGTTTTAATGTAATACTTAACATTAACTTTCTTTGTTAAATATACAATAAAGAATATAACTACAAAAGTAAACGAAGTTCAATCATTCGATTTGCAATTTTCAGGGCAACCCTCACAGAAAGGGTTTTAGAAAATGGTTCATTCAGTGTGACTCCATTTTCCGGTTAATTAGCAGAATTAATGGCTTCGTGCTATTGTCGAGTCCAGTCTCAGATTGTTCTCATTTTCACTTCGCAATTCTTAATTGAGATTAATTAAACTTTTTAAAACTTAAGAAATAAAATTGTGAGTTTGGTAAAAAAGTCATTCGCAGAAGAGAGAATTGTGATAACTTTTGTTTATTTCAACCGGTATTTCAATAATTTAGAATAATACCTCTTGCCACACTTTGAATAGAAAAGTTGCAGCTATTGCATTCAACATTGGCCAAAATGCGACGAAGACCTACTTACATTAGCTAAAATCTGCTCATCTTGACAACCTACCTAATTCATTAATTTATTGTTTTTTTATCTTGAGGGAAACCCAAGGCAAAAAAGAAATAAATAAATTCAGTCTTTACAAATAAAACCTTGTTGTTTTCATACCATTTCAGTACTTACGCTTGTTTTATATCATCAATTATTCAACTTGCGTGTACGTATACTTAGGTTTTTATTTATTCATCAGAAAGCTCTGAACGAAAAATCCTTCCAACTTGAACACTGATCTTGATCGACCAGCGCCGAAATTATTTGCTTTACGTATACTCTAGTTTCACAGTTACCCCTGTGACCTGAATTCCGAAACTAACGTTATGTTTATAGGAATGCATAGCAGCCGACAGCATCGTAAATATATGCTTACGCCTGCTACTACCGTCTGCGGTCGCCTGTTATAAATATTATAGTCTCAAACAAAGCTAGTGTTGCGAATAAAGGGTTCCGCGATTTTAAGACTACTGTGCTGGAGAAACATACGGTGTGGGTCGATATGGTTATGCCGGTCCTTGCCGATTAAAGTCCTATGGAACCATCTCGTGGTTTTTTAACTAATAGCTCGCGTATACCTAATCTGTTATCGGCCGAACTATGCTCTGCTTAAGTTCTCTCAAAAGTGTTACTCGTCCGAGTTTCTGTCCGCCATTGGCCGACAATATCGGTTTTGGTGTACGCGTACCGTTCATTTACATACGTTTGATTTGATCAGATTGTTTTCTGAAATTTTTACGAACTCTTCGCATTGCAACAAAACAATTTTTATCCTTATCTTGGCTTCATATTTTTCACGTTATAGATATCTTTGTATAGGCAGTCAGTTTAGTTCGAGCCCTGGCCAATTATGGTTGATACTCAGCGATACGTGATGTAAAGTTGAATGCCCCCGCAATGTGTAGAAAGAAGTAATTGTGATATAGCTGATGATGAAGCTCATATCTGAGCCTTTATCGCTCCCCCAACCCCAACCTGTAGCAATAAATAGGTACTACTGATACTACTTAACTTTACTTGTTGCTACTTAAGTAATACCGCAAGTATCTATTTAAAGTAAAGGAGTCTACCATCCGAAAATTCCTCAGAAATATATATTAATGGACCAGTAAACAGACAAAGGATAATTTCGAAAGTCATGTTTTATGTTCCGACATCGAAATGATGTAGGTGAAAGGCGTGTATCGATGTGACAGACCCTTAGACAGGATTTTTTAACCTTTATTTCTTTGCTTGCGACACCTCGCGATCCCTCCAGGGATCGCTTGGCATTATCAAGATACTCTTTGTTAAAATGAACATTAATCGTCCAACAAAACAAAATACAGGAGAGGCACAAATCTTTCTTTTAAATTTATGTCAGAAGGTCTCATGTTTGTATAAGGGATCGATAAACCGTGTTTAGAAAATATGGTTAAATAATATTAACTTTATGATTAAAATGGGATTAAGGTTATCTAATTTTGTAAAAATATTGCTAAAGCTTTTTATTATAAAGGATTGCTACAGCTAGAAACACAAATAGTTTGATATAGTGATGTTGTGGTATCGGCGATGATATTATTGTCGGGATAGAGATGATTGGTGAAATTATTATTATTTTGGCGACCGACTTGGTGTAATGGTTAAGAAGTTGGCTACTACACCAGAGGTCGCGGGTTCGATCCCCGCACAGTACAAACATTTGTGTGCATGAACATGTCTGTTTGTACTGGTCTGGGTGTCTCCTATGTATAATAAGTATGTATTTACAAAAAAAATGTATTTAAGTATGTTTATCCGTTATCTAGTATCCCATAACACAAGCTTTAATTAGCTTACTTTGGGGCTAGATGGCGCTGTGTGGAATAATGTCCAGGGATATTTATTTATTTATTTATTACATATTAAAGAATATGAAAAACGATTTATTACTTGTAATAATTTTTTACAGCAATTAGGTTTAAAATTAAATATTAGTTGAGTTAGAATTAGATTAGTTGAGGGAATTTAAATTAGTTTAAAATGTTTTTGTCAAGTTGATATTAAATCTTTAACGATACCATAGTCACAATGCAAAGATAAATGGAAGCATCTTCAACAATAGGTACCTACCTAGGGAAGGTTTTTTATGACAGGATAGAACCGCTGAATGTGTGTCAGCGTGGTTCGCTAGGGGTATGACGTGGTATCAGCCTACAATACAAGGATGAATGTTGGGATAGTATGCTATTTACAAAAATTAAGGGTTTACGAGTACATTGGATTCTCGGTTAGAATTAGGTAGGTACTTAAGTCCCTCTATTACCCAAAACGTAACCGGCTATACCTTGATAACCTAAAATATTTTAGACTTCATATTATGAAACGAATGATAAAGGACACTATTTAACAAAGATGACGGTTATTTACCTAGGTACCTAATTACCTACAATTTCAAGTCGATCAATTCACAATTCTTTTAGACAGGATATATTAAACGTTCATAAAATAGGTAACATTTTTGTATAGTCGTAAGCTATTTTCTTTTACCTGGTACAAATTGTTTGTCTATTTTAATTCATAATATATTCTTAAATTATGATTCATTTTATCTTGATCGCTAGATTTTCCTCTCGAGTATGTTCTGCTGCTCATTTTTGAATACAGTGTAATTTTTTGGTACAATGTTTTTTGCTTACCATATTATTATTTTTAGACCCTAAAATACTTTAGTATGTATACACATGAACGTAAATATGGATTGCAACAAAGTAGACCTTTGTTATTAAACTCATAAAGCCGCTTCACATAGTTCCTCAATGTCCGGAGCAGGTTATTGTGCTATCTCGGCTCGACTAAATTGGTTTAGAAATGATTACAAACACTTGCACCCTGGAGGTTCCTGCAAATAACTAACGACTTTAAATTACAACCTTTGTTTTAGTGGTTAATGTGTTAATTTGTGGTCTTCATAACATTCGTATGTAACTAGTAAGACACATGAACTACGGGCAATTAAACAGAAATTGATTAAAAAAAAAAAATTAAGAAAATGGAATATATTATTATGTGAATAACCTTCATTATTTTTTCTAAATATGTAAATTTATCATTCAAATATATATTTTCATATCATTCTTAACTTCGACCTGCCCAGTCATCATCAACCGTGCGGTTTATCCCGGTTGTGAACCCACACTGGTGTGTGGGGTCCCAGGTTCCACCTTTCTTATTTTCTTGGCCCACTTCGCGCGGCCTTGTGCATCCTCAGTGCCTGCAGAGCCACCGCTTCTCGGGTCGACCACTTCTACTGGTACCTGGCGGGGGTGGCATGGCCAGACATTTGTTGCCCACGTAGTTTGCCGATCTCCGTGAGACATGACAATACCAGCGAAGGCGGCACTCCTGCAGCTTGTCTGCGATGTCACGAACACGAAGGCTGCCGCGGATGTGGGTGTTACGCACGCGATCTTTGCGTGAGACTCCACACATCCACCGCAGCATCTTCATTTCCGTGACGCGCAGCTCCTGTTTGTATCGCTCTAGTAACGGCCATGTTTCACTGCCATATAAAAGGACAGGCCTAATGATGGTTTTTTGGTCGATTGGTCGTGACTCATTCGATAAGCACCCTCACTACTACAAGGCGGTCGCTAACGCGATTTACTTCCAAGACACTATTCTGGAATTCCTCGGACAGCACCTCCCCCACACGCCACGGCCACCCTCCGCCTGGCGAGCACATCGGCCAGCTCGCGAGCGCGTCCCGTCATCGTGCCAACGTTCCACGATGCGAAGCGGACCTTCCTCTGGACTAATGTCTTTAACCGGGCCCGCCCATGGCCCGGTAGCCCTAACCCACTTGACACAGGAGTAGGGCGATCCCCCTGCGCGTCGTTTTCCGGCGACGCCCTATCCAAGTCGGGTACTCTATGCTGACTTTCCATTGTTTTTGGCTTGAGTTGCCTTTACGGGATTTATTATTATTTATTATTATTATTATGTTGGAGTACCCCCTTACACCTCCAAAAACATTGACCTGCCTAGTGATTAAGAGAAATCCGCTTACCGCAAGGGGCAATTTTTTCATACTGGAAATGTAATAAGAATCTATAAATAATTTTGGTACATCAATACCCACACGGACTACTATTAGTAGGCCCAAGGCTGAAGAGACATATTTAAAAAAAAATTGCGGTGATGAGGTCAGCTGAAGTAATGACGTGTTAGCAAATTTCATAATCGAGGATTACTTAGAATCGGACCGTTGTTACTTGCAAAACTATCAAGTTATCAACAATTATGTTACTGTGGTCTACCATAGTAGGCCGGGCGTGTAGTGTAGTGTTAAAAAAAACACTACTTGTTCGCTTTTTGATTTAAAAAAGAATAAGATGCGATTTGAATTTAGTTTAAAATGCATCGTTAACATAAGATATCAAAGTACAGGTTTTTACTCCAAAACTTATAGTTTGTACCATGATTATCAAAGTAGGGAAATGTTAAGATGTAAATTATTATTTCTAGCTTCTATCTTTAGATAGAAAATAGAGAATTGTTAAAATCCTAAAAATAAAAAATCCGCTTATACTGAAATATTTCTAAACACTCAATCATTATGCCGACGCGACAGTTAACAAAAAGGTAAAGACGTGTTCCTTAAATAACGTCCGTTATAAGATTTCTGGTTTTCTTGATTGAAATTAAATGTAACCAGAAACTTTATGATAATCCCATCACGAGAGAAAAATTAAGAATCAGCATTCTAAATATTCCAAACAAATGAACGCAAACCAACAAAAGGTTCAAAAGAGAAAGGAGAGAAGTTTGTTCTTAAAAAACACTGCAACATTATTTCCATTTAACTCAAAACATCATCCCTTAATAAGTTTTGAAATACTTAAGAAACTTTACAGGAAGTCTTCTTCCTGCGTAAAATATTTATATTAGCGAGAAATAGTTTTGAGAACCATTAATTCTCACTGAAAACTCGCTGCCACTTCTCCTTTAGCAATTATTAGTGAGCTCTGGCCGAGGCGATGGCGAGTGACAGTGAATGGATGTAATTTGTAACTAGGGAAGCAAGGAATCGCTAGGAACAAGTTACGTCCGATTTATTAGGACAGGATTTCCGTTATTCGCAAGACATCTTGTATTTTGGATATGGCACCTATGGTATGAGCTGATGGTATGATGTTCAACGTTTATCAATCCGGGCTGAATTAATAGAGATGATCTATCGTCCATCGGATCGTGATAAAATCTCCTATGCCATTGATTGGTCTTCGATACTTTATTTCTTACTCTACTTTATACTCTGTTTCTGCTGATTATTGTCAGTTCGAAGAGACCATGGAAGAAGTACTGAAAAAGGTTTGTAAATCAAACAAGAAGGTGGTTGTATGTGGGGATTTTAATGTTAACATTTTAGATTCTTCTCAGACCTCTGTAAGATTTTTAAATCTCTTTAAATCATTTGATTTACTTAATCTTTTTGATCAACCAACCAGGATCACTGAGTTAACAGCCACCTGCTTAGACAATATTTTTTGTGAAAATATCTCTATCGAGAAATCAATTATAAACTGTTTGAAATCAGATCACTGTGGTCTATTGACCAAATTTGAGCACCGTCATGTCTCTCAATCAGTGGATATTAGTTATAGACCAGTTACCAAGAGTCGAGTAAAAAAGTTTCAAACTAATATAAATAAAAATATTTCTAACCTACTGCCCCAAGGTCATCATAACATAGATGATCAGTATAGGCATCTCTTTGAGATAATATTGCATGAACATAACCATATTTTTCCTAAGAAGAAAGTAACTGTGGATAATTTTAAGTTTAAATTTAGTGATTGGGCCACTCCAGGCATCCATAAAAGTAGAAATAAATTATACGAATTATATGGATTAAAAGCCAACTCAAACTGTCAAAAACTAGTTGAGCATGTTAAATTATATTCAAAAACATTCAAGAAATCATGTCATATTGCAAAGTCCATTTTTTTGCGAGACAAAATAAAACAGGCTAAAAATAAAATCAAAGCCACTTGGAACATAATTAATAAAGAAACCTGTAAATCTAAACCTCGCGATCACTCATTCTCTCTCAAAATTCAAAATAATGTTATTGAGTCTGAGATTGAAATAGCAAATACATTTGAAACTTTTTTTTCTAATATACCTATTGTAACTACAAGCACGTTAAATTCAAGTCCACATATAGCTGAGTCCCTGCTAACATCTAGTGTTGATGGGTGCACAAATCAGTTCTGCTTTGATCATGTTGATTCTCATGACATCCTCAAGGTATTTAAGGAACTTAATATGAAAAATACCGAAGATTTGTGGGGTATTTCGATTAATCTACTCAAATCAATCATTAATACGATATCACCCCACTTAGCTAAACTTTTTAATAATTGCATAGACCAAGGTCAGTTTCCCAACTTGATGAAATTTAGTAAGGTCATCCCGCTTTTTAAATCTGGTAGCAAAAGTGACCCATCCAATTATAGACCCATTTCTATACTACCAGCTCTCAGTAAAATCTTTGAAAAAATTATATTGAACCAGCTGCTTTCACACTTTGATTTAAATAACTTACTACATGAGAAACAATTTGGTTTCACTAAACACAAGAGCACAACTGATGCAGGTGTAGCACTTATTAAACACATATTTGATGCTTGGGAAAACAAGCAAGATGCAGTAGGAATATTTTGTGATCTTTCAAAAGCATTTGATTGCGTGGATTATGAAATATTACTGATTAAGCTAAGACATTACGGTGTTTCAGGTATCTCATCTCAATTAATACAATCCTATCTTACAGATAGAACTCAACAAGTTAGTATCAACGGAACTGCATCTTTCGGTGCCACCATACGTATGGGAGTGCCCCAGGGATCTATATTAGGACCTTTGCTTTTTCTTATTTATATAAATGATCTTCCTACCTATGTCAAAGATATTTGTGAGATAGTATTATTTGCTGACGATACCTCGTTGATTTTTAAAGTCGACAGAGGTAAGCAAGCATTTGACGATGTAAATAATACTCTCTCAAAAGTACTATGTTGGTTCACTAGTAATAATTTATTACTTAATGCAAAAAAAACAAAGTGCATCAAATTCTCTATGCCCAATGTGAGACAGGTTGATACTATTGTAACTATGAATGACGAGCCATTAGAATTAACAAATTCTACTGTATTTTTAGGAATAACTTTAGATTCTAAGTTACAATGGGGTCCGCATATAACGGCCCTGGCAGGGAGACTCAGTTCCGCTGCTTGTGCTGTTAGAAAAATAAGACTCTTGACTGATATTGAAACAGCAAGACTAGTATATTTTAGCTACTTTCATAGTGTTATGTCGTATGGTCTACTGTTGTGGGGTTCAGCTGCAGACTTGAACACCATTTTTGTACTTCAAATAAGAGCCATCCGCTCCATTTACAAACTTAGACCACGCGACTCTCTTAGAGAAGTATTTAAGAAGATCGATATTTTAACTGTGCATGCTCAGTATATTTTAGATAACATAATGTATGTGCGCAAAAACTTGCATCTGTTCAAAAAAAAACAGTGACACTCATAAACATAATACCAGAAATAAAAACAAATTGAAAACTCCCAGTCTTAGGCTACACAAGGTGGGAAACTCATTTGTGGGTCAATCTGTAAAATACTTTAACAAAATACCTCAAAGTCTTGTTGATCTACCTCTTCACAAGTTTAAGTCTGCAATTAAAGCAAAGTTAATGAAACAAGGTTATTATAATGTAGAGGATTACTTGAACGACAAAAGTTTGTGGTCATAGTAGGAATAATCTGCTCCTCTGCTCAATATTGTGTTCTTTTTTCTACTCGCATTGACTGTACTCTGAATTTATTTTTTGTAAAACAAACAAAGTTGAAAAGAGTAACTATCGAGTTTCTTGCCGGAGTCTTCTCGATAAGAAGCAACGTCCGAACCGGTGGTAGATTCACATTATGTATATTCACCATGTGTACTAGTTAATATTGTACTATTTTATTTACGTTTATTATTATTATTTCTATATACTTTTTTTGACATGTCATAAGTGCTTTGTACAAGCTTAAATGAATAAATGATTTTTTACTTACTTTTACTTTACTTTAGAGTGACGGTTTCATCAGGTTTAAAATTCTCAACGTTTCAGAAGATGAAACAAAAATATCATCAAGTATTCATATTTTTTAACAATCAGTCTTGATTTTCGGCAAATAAAATGTAAATTCCTGAGCTGCATGTAACCGACTGCGACGAGCATTCATCGTCAGGCGCCCTCCTGAATCCGAAGTAGGCAGTTACAAATTGTCAAACGAAATTAGGATTGACAAAAAGGTAAAGTTTGCTCCATCGATCAACAAAATTAACGTCCGAACCATTATTTATCTGATGCGATAACAGAATTTCAATAATTTTGCTGTTCATTATTTTGAGAAAACCGCTCTTGGTAAAATGGTCTTAAGCCAAGCTTGCATGTATTTTTGTCACTTTTTGCAAATTTCGTTCGCAATTTTAATTTTGGTGATTGGAAAGAATTTGTATGAAATTTCAATTTAAGCAATAGTGCATGCATACCCGCACTGCCATATGTTATTGATGTGTAAAGTTAATTAACTTCTTCTTCTTCTTCTTCTGGTTCTTCAATCTTAGGTTGCTCTCGCGGAAGGATTCCTTTTTGTAAACCACTGAAAGAATAAAAGGAAAAGTGAACTATTATTTTTAGCATTTAACAATGCACTATTTTCTACACAAAGACAGAAACTAGAAAAATTCGACCATCTTAGGGACTCAAGCGGGAACCCGCTTCCCTTCCCTTCGCGGAATATAATTTACTTGTAAATAAGGGAAAGCTTGAAAACTTAGCAATATCGAATCTCTAAAAAATAATACAGGATAGGAAATTACTCCATAATTACAGTAATTTAAGTAGTCAATACAAAACCAAACCACCCAACGACTCGATCTCCTACATCATTTATGTGTTAAGTGAATGAGTTTTTCACCCACATGAACAGACGAAAACTCGAAGCGCTGTTTTACATAATTGTATATGTAAAACAATTGGCAAGCGAAGAATACAAAGCCACGACTGCCGCCGCACCCGCTGCTTTACATAAAGCCGGGAGAGGTGCGGCCGCTTGCTGTTACGATTGTACTGAGCCTTATTACAATCGCTGTTAACCAGTCAGGTTTATTCCCTAAACTGAGGGCAGCGAGCAATTTCGTCAGTAAATATCTAGCCTAGAAAATGCGTTTGTGCCAGGCGTAGATTACATCTCCATAGTGCCAGCATGTTATCCCTGACTGGATGATACTCATATAACTAAATTGCTCGCTACGAATCGATCCTATGATCAGTTTAGGGAATGAACTTGACAAGTTATATTGCCCTAAGGCCGCATATTATCATTTATTGTAAAACTGCTAAATAATAAACTTAGCAAAAGTTAAGGAACGTCTACATTATGTAATTTATAAGGTACTTATAAAAACAGGGATTTTAATCTTAGCCTAGGTAGGACATCGGGCGCTGTAAGCGCGAGCTCTGCCTACAGCTAAATCTCTCTGACGGACCAACATAAGGTAGGTACCTATATTCAAGCCTAAAATTAACTTACTTTAAAGTTCTACTTCTCATTAATACATCAATTCCCCTCTGATGGCAGTTCCCGAACAAACCGGAACGTAGCACTCAGCGAGCTACCGTAACCGAAATGTGAAGGCGGATTGAGAAGATTTTATATGTATGGGAATTGAGAATGGGAACCCTCCAGGCCCGCACTCGCCCCCACTTGCCTTAGTATGTTTCAGACGTGCAAATAAACTTAGTAAACGAACGACCCTTTTAACCGACTAATGCTCCGTAACTACGGTCTTGTGACCGATCGTCACTGACCATTATTGAATTGAGAATGGCATTTCCAATCGATATTCCACAATTTGGTAAAACGAATTGTATAGGACAGCTCGTCCTAAATTTTCCTCAGGAACATAGCATTGAGAGCTTCGTGTTCCAGCTGTCAGACACTCTAGCTCGGAGCCCTCGTAGTCCTGGATTGTACCTAATCTGGGAAGACCTTCACCAAGTTCATTGTAAAACTTTCCGGTGATGGAAAACATCTTTATAAAACCAAAGCAACCTGGATAAGATTGGTAGGTATGCTACCTACTACGTTAAGTTCTAATACGCTTGGTGGAAGGCGAGCTTCTGAATGTTTCGCTACAAATGACGATAATATATAGTTTTTAACATGCCTCTGACTACATTATATTAATTATATTCCTTAGCGTATGTTAAGTTAAAAAGCACCGTGAAAGATATTATTTATCTACAAAAAGACAACCAATTTATTTAATTTTCTCGAGGCAAGATGCCAAATATCACGGCGGCAAAGTTATAGTTGCAATCTCCAACCCAAAATAATAAAAAGAAGGTGGCTTCGCCTTTGCAATTGTTATGCTGTTGAGGACGCTTAGAATCTATTTTAGTTACGAGGGTATCAGAGGTTATTCCTATTTTTGGACTAAACTCTAAAATGATATACCTTTGTGGTAAACCAGAAAGTACTTGATAATGCTTACATACAGCGTGTATCTTTGAATAAATGGTTTATCTCGGTACACATTTGAGGTGTAATCTAGTTTGCAAAGCATGAGTCCTCCTTAGGTTGATCAAATTAACAATTTCTAAAAAAAGACACGCCTCATTGTAAACCACTACTTTGAACAAACAGAACATTAAATACCCCCCACCACTTTGAAACTGAATAAAAACGGTTTATTACGGTGTGTTTCACTTTTATTTTTTTTTCAACTTGTTGCCATGTAATATAAGCACAGCAAAACATTATAAAACACGCTTGGTTCCGAAAGGGACCCCACAATAATTATCTTCAATACTAGCTAGTACAGTAGTTTTTGTGTTAGATCCAAAATTAGAATGGATACTAAGTACGTTTGCCTCTTTTAACTATCAACATTCGCGTTCAGTATTTCAGTAGCTTTCCCTCTTTTATTTATTGCGTACAAGTCTAAACAGTCCTTTATAAGGGCCACTAATCCGATTTAGGGCGATAGTGCTACATGTAACTAAACACATCCCTTTCTATTCTGAAAAATAAGTCTATTAGTTGAACTCCACTACTGAAGTCTTTTGGGAATGATAAAAGTGCATTCGGGAACACATAAAATGCAGACTACATTTCAGAAATCCTCGCAGTAAGTGATGTGAACTTATATAAAGCAGCTTGGTGCATTTTCCTGAGCTCGTTAACTAATACGTTTTGCGTTCAGGATCTATTTAGCTTTACATTACTTAGAAGAAGGTATTAGATTGACTAGGAACATGAGCACCGGCACTCGGTATCTAGTCGAATTTCTTGTAGAAACTATCGAAGCTACACGTCCTAACTGGTTTGCTACCACACCACGCACAGCACCGGTGAGTTTTAACAATCGATATCCATTGTCTTTTTTATTTGGCAATGAATGGATTAATACTGTAACTCGAATATACTAGGTAACCTACACTTCTTTATATTGTAACTACATATTTATACATTATGCAAAAAAAAAATTTAAAAAAAAGATTTTTGCGTAAGTAGTTCATTTGTGTTGTGCTCTACATATAACCTTATGTTAACTTTATTTATTTAGGCATGCGTTTAGAAATCTTTTTATATGTTTATTAGTCTTTAATACCCATAGTACACAAACTCTGCTTAGTTTGGCATTAGATGATTTTAGTATAAGGTGTCCCACATATTCATTTATTCACAATTATCACTACTCCTACAGCTCTTATTTTCATTCCTATGCTTACGAGTATGGGTATGGATATCTGTTCAATCTCAGATGAAGTAAATATTAACAATGGATTCAATTAGATCGGTATCACAGAACAAGGCTTGCCTTCCAATCACTTGTTGATTTAGGACTCATTAGGGGGGGGCATTGTTCATATAATTGATTTGAATTGTTGTTAATGGTGTAAGCGAGGCTCCGTTTTCCTATTCATATCTAATTTACGGCTGCTCTTTATTGTCTGTGATAACGATGCGAGTTTATCATGCTTGTCAAGAGCTTGTTATATGAAAGTATCTCATTCGAGGCATGAGGTTTATCGTGCCTTCGGGTTTTCAGTTACGTATTATATATACTCGTAATGATTTGTATTATTAAGTAGTACTCGTATTGAAAACCCAATGTGAATGTTATCTACCACATATAATATTTCTTGGTCCTGTGTTTTAGGAATTTATTACAACTTCATCTGAAGTATAAAAAAGTAACTAACTTATCTTATACTATTCGAAAGCTGGGCAAGCCAGCATTGAAATCAAGACATCGTTTTTTGTCATAACAACTGCGCTTGCAAAATGTGAAGTTAATTAGTGATGTCGTGGAAATCCCAAAACTGGACCCAAGAACCTTGAAATCATCCGTTTGGATCAAACATGCTTGCATAAATTATGTTATTGATGCTTTTCGGCATTCACAACAAATCTTAAAGAAGGTTTTGTTGCGTAAAAAGTTACAAAGTCCTAGTAAGCAGTTGCCGTTTGGCCATGTTCCTTTGCCTTCTATTTTTAGTAACAAAAGCCGATAACCGGCAATACAAGCTTGCAATTAGTAAGATCCGCAATTAGTTTAGCACAGCTGGAAACCAGGGTATTTTGGCCGACTGTACCAAAGTTGCATACTTATTAGTAGGCTTCAGATAGCTTACTCGTTTCTTCAAAGTTTCTGTCCTTAAGATTCTTTATTGCTAGTATTCCATTGTGTAAAATCCCAAAATATTTTAAAAAATCACTTTAATCTCGTAGGCATGTTTGATCAAATCTGTGAGCCGTCAGGTATTACGAGTACAGCGTGATTTTTTTGATATTCTGCATTCACAGTGCTATGTTTTCATGTAAAATTAGAAAATCAGAATAGACAAATTTGCCATGATGCCCCGGTACAAACGTAGCTACATCTACCAGTACAACCTACAATTTAATTTCATTTTATTGATTTGTGCAAGCGTTGTAAGCGTTGTAAGCGTTTTTATTATGTCGCTAGTGAAACCACTAGCGACATAATAAAACATGAGGAATTTATGATGAAGTATGACAAAAGGCTGATCAAAAATAGCTATCCTCCTTGACGTGGGTATTCTATATAACTGTAAGTATACATGTCTGAAGCATTAGCCGCGTCGGCGTAAAAAGTGAAGTATCATTGAGTGGGTACCTACGGCGCGAGTGTCGCAGTGTCTGCAAAGTCAGATAGTTTTGCCGTGCGAGTGAGCCACCAAATGGGGCTCTTTATCGTCGGCTGGCAGGCTTACTTGCACGTAAACACTTGCCCAACAAACTCCGATTCTTGTTTCCCCACTCACACGACTCGCTAAACTCGTTAGTTCAATGGAACATTACCCATCCACCCATTACCGCTTAGCCGTTGCTTTGATTTCATAGTGTGTTAGACTAATTATGACTTTAAAAACAATTGATTGTGTGTAGGTAGGTCAACGTGTAGGTAATATGAATGTATTATTAAAGCTCTTGTGGCTGGATTTTGTATGTACGAGTACTAACTCACAGATTTACTTCCAAAAGCTTTTTATTATTATTTTAGAAGACTAGTCGTAAATGACTTTCACTTTAATACAAAACAAAACGCAAAATTAAGTACACCCTTAAATGAACAGCTGTCCGTTTCAGTTTTACAAATAACAGATATCTAGTGAAAATCAATAAAGGTTCTTTAATTTGAGTAACATTATATAATTTGGGGGTCCTGGGTTGCTCTTCAACTAAAACTTGTAGCTTGTTGCTGTCGTTCTGGATTTTTCCATTGTTTGACACTTTGCAGGACTAAATTGATGTTACCCGTAACTTTTCCCTCACGCTTCGGGGCAAACGTTCCATTTCACCCGACACCGGACTTGGAGATGTCCAACTTTTCCGAACTTTAATTAAATCAAATAGTCAGGTCGAAACTTCCTGAAGAGAAATCAAAAAACATTCACATCACAACAGACTTTACATTTCTGATTATTTAAACATTAATTAGCTCGGTTTAAATGTATCTTTTAAAGCGATATGTCATTAAGTAAATAAATAATAAATGAAATTACACCAAGATCATCTGACCACAAACTAAGCCGAGCTCGTACTATGGTGGTCAGAGACTGATAAACATACTTGAATATTTCCGAATACATGCATAAGTATATTGTTAATAACTTACACAACCATGACAATGTTCATCACATGAATGTTGAAGCCACGACCTCCGGTCCTAAAGGTAGGAGGCAGCGATCCTTGCACCAACAGGCCAGTTAAATCATTACATACTAAGGTAATTTCACCTTGGTATATTAATATGTATTAAGTTTAAATTGTATACTAGGTAAACCTAAATGTTTTATCATTTGAGTTAAGTCACTACTTTACAAAATGACACAGTACAACCTTCTAAGAGAAGTTCTTGAGCCTCGTTTATTTAAATGACGTAATTCATAAATATGGTAATTATTTTAGTTACAAGTTAAAACTTCTTAAACAGTTTCAATTTATATATGGAACCTAACTAAGCACCTTATCACGACCCGGCCGAGTTTCACGCGCAGAGGCTTAACATTCTGATCCGACATCATAATGGACTGTAAACTTCTGAACACGGAAAATTGAAAAAGTTCCATTTGGTTTGGAGGCGTCGATCGGAAAATTAAGGGTTCGAAATAGTCCCTGATTAGCTTCTTACTTATTTCTTGAGACTTCACTGCCAATGTTTATTATCCGCGCTTTTTCTGACTTCACTTCAACCGAGACCTCTAAAAGTTTGTATCTCTCAATACCGTGACAAGACAAACAAAAAACAAATACATCCGATTTACCAAAAGAACATTAAACAAAACAGACATAAATTCAATACTTGAGCACATTTTTCTAACATACAGTTATAGACAAAGTTTTCGAAGCGGCGGGGAATCACAATTCACTGAAATATATTCAAATAGCATCGGGTGAAGTGTTTCAGAAAAATGACGAGCTAAAAATAGTAAAAGAGAATAGACCGTGGAAGTTTAAACGCCAATAAACACGTACGGGGAGACGTGCCTCCCCGCCTCTCGGACCGTAAAATGAGTTTGCCTGCTGCAGCCAAAACAGCATCGATGTTTCATTGTCGAGCAGCTGAGTTGAATTCGGAACTAAAGAGGATTAAGGTTAAAGCTCCTATCCGAGAGGCAAATGGCAACATTTGAAAATGAAAAAGGAAAATAGGCATTTGCAAATAACAAAAACAATGAATATTTTTTTTCCGACAAATAGATAGTTATATTTCACATTGCTTTTGACACTGTATGTTTTTGAAGTGATTAAATACAAAAAAATATATAATTAGGTGCTCAGGTCGATTTTCCCTAGATCGGAGGTATAAACTAAGGTTAGAGCTAATTACGGCGGTAGTCGGCTCCTAAAACGGAGGGTCAGAATCAGAACGTTAAATGTACTGGGGTTCCGTATATTGACATTATGCTATTGGTTTGTTTTATTTTTAAGCTCTGAACTATTTTTTCCATTAGATCGGGAACGCTACTGTGCGATTGTTTACATCGAGTATTGGAGAGGGCGCTACTGTGCGATTGTTTACATCGAGTCCGCGATAATCTTTACTTTAAAAATACAAAAAACAGTGAAAGTGAACAAATGCACTAAAATTCAGAAGGATACCAATCAACATCCCTGCAGTATTGTTTGCATCGATTGAAAACAACATCAGAAGACAGGAGCAATAAAATAAATATAATTTCCATTATTCAAGGAAATACGTGTGAAAGTTAGGATTGAGCAAACTAAATCAGACGGACATTGCATCCTGAATCATTTCGCAAAATAAACAGTGAGTACTTGTGCCACTATACTTTATTTTGGTATTATTATAACCTCTAAATACGAATTCAACGAGTCATTGAACCTGTTTATTGATACCCAACCTTCACCTACCGGGGCAGTTTAAAAACAAAAACACAAACACTTAAAACTATTGCAACTGAAGGCACAGACATTATCATCTGCGGAGAGTTAGAATAGTTCTTCACCCTACCAATAGATGGCATAATAAAAACAAAAAAGGAAAAATATTTTATCCGTGTACTACCACAGATTTGAACCAACAACTTATCGAAAACGACAATGAAATGCGCAGGATGTTTTAAGACGCCGGTTGGCAGGGAATACCTAGCATATATGAAATGCAAAGCTATCTACGATTTAGACTGTGCCAATGTCGCAAGCGTACGCTTTTATAATACAATGTCAGTACAACACAAAAAAGAATGGAAATGCCAGTCTTGCATTTGTAAACTGCCAAAAAAAGGTAACATAAACACTCCCGTACGAACTCATGACCGCGAAGAGTCAAGTACTCGAAACGATGAGGAAGAAAATGTAACTAACTATGACTGTAACTAAAAAAACACAACATCAGACTCCATTGAGCAGGATAGCGAAATTAGTATATTGGGAGACACCATTACTGAAATCAATATTCCAGAAGTGGAAATACAACCTGAACTTACACTCCAAAACTTAAGTGATTTAATCTCGAAGCAACTACTCAAAAATAATAAAAAAAATATATCGGAAATTTAAGACACCATCCAATCTGAGATATCAAAAGCAATTTCACAAATGAAACAAGACTTCAAATTAGAAACTGATGGTTTGCGCAAGCAAAATGACCAGAGGAAAGATGAAATAGAAAAGCTTCCGAGACAGATTGAAAAACTAAAAGACGAAAATGAAAAGATTCAAAGAGAAATTTCGAAATTGGGAAATGACATGGGAGAAAACTCAGAACCCAAAAACAAACGAAACGAAGAAAATGCGAAGAAAATTGTCATATACGGGATCGAAGAAGTGCGAAACGAACCATAACAGGAATTACATATAAGAATTATAGAAACTTTTCGTGAAAACTTGCAGATTGACCTGTTGGGATACATAGAAGACACGTATAGACTTGGAAAATACTACAGTATAAATAGACCTCTGGTAGTTGAGCTACTTAGTAAGCGAATGACAAAATACAAGAAGGAAAAGCTAGCTGAAAGGAACCGGAATATCTATATCGCCGATACTAGATGAAAAATCTCGAAAGGCAAGAAACGTCATGCTCGCAGAAATGATATCAGCACGAAAAAGAGGTTTACATGCAGTAATACGTGATAACCAACTATTTGTACAAGGGAAAAAAATATTTTTAATGGTTTTACAGAAAAATGCAACAATGAACACATCAAATGAAACCGAACCAATAAGGCAAAATACATCGCACCCACCTCAAGAGCAAATAGAAAATAGCCAACATCATTCCTTTCGCAGCCACAAGTGGAGCAGTCAAAATTATTTATCAAAACTTTCAAAGCCTTAATAATAAACAATACCTACTACAAGCATATCTAGAAGAAAACCCAACATGCATGGCTGTTTGCGTAACTGAAACGTGGCTATCACAGGACAAACTTGATTCAATAAGAATTCCCAATTATAAAATAGCTTCACACTTCTGCAGAAGAAACCGTACAGGCGGCGGTGTCTGCATACTATTGAAAGAACAAATGGAATGCCTTGATAAAATGGACATCACAAGCATGTGTATCGAATTTGTACTAGAAGTATGCGCAGTAGAATTAACAAAAGAAAATGCCTTACTAATTAATCTTTACTGGAATAGGAGAGAGGAGGAGTTATTTTTTAGCCAACTAGAAAATATATTAAAATACATCAATAAAAAATACTTTAGAAACAATATTATCTTGGGAGGAGATTTAAACATTAATGTCATTAAAAATAACCCCAAAACCAGACGCCTTCTGGACCTTATGTCTGAGAATGGATATACTCTACGAATGCGTAAAGCAACGCGTAACACTGACACGACATCGTCATGCTTAGACTTATTGTTTACCAACTTCACATACCCTGCCTTTGATGTCACAGTGGAGGAATTGGGTTTCTCAGATCATGACGCTATAGTGATTCACATGCAGTTCAAACAATGCCAGAAAGAAACAACGTGGAATACTATTAAAAGAAGGTACAATATAAAAAATATGGAAAACTTTAAAACAAACTTAGCTAAAATCAACTGGCAAGAGACGCTTATACCGACTAATAATATAAATGAGAACTATAAAATCTTTCATAATGTGTTAAATAACCTACTAAACACTTACATACCTAAAACTAAAATAAAACTAAAAACTACACATAAAAGTAAATGGCTAACAGTAGGTATAAAAATATCATGTCGAAATAAAAGGCTTTTAAAGGTTATAGCACAAAAATCCATAAACAAAATACTGGTAAAATACTATAAAACATATGAGAAAATTCTAAAGAGAATAGTAACAATTGCAAAAAAACGTAACAATAAAATTAGAATTCAAAACTCCTTAAACACGGTTAAAACAATGTGGGAAATAATAAATGACAGCACTAATAAAATAATAAATCACAAAAAACTAACATACAATTAAAAGAAAGAAACTTACTCATTACAGACCCAAACAAAGTTGCAAATACGCTCAACAAGTACTTTACTTCAATAGGTAAGAGAGTAGTAAGAGAAGGGACGCCACAAAGGTCACTCCGTACTCTACTCCAATGTAAATACAATGTTTCTTAGTCAAGTGAGTTATACTGAAATCCACAAAAGTATGAAAAAATTAAAAAATAAAAATAGTTGCGGCATAGATGAGCTTCCACCCTCCCTAATTAAAAGGTGTGCAGATGAACTAGCTATCCCTTTCACCGTTCTAATAAACCAGTCCTTCAGTGAAGGTGAATTCCCGAAATTATTAAAAAGAACAGTAATTCATCCGATTCATAAAAAGCAAGATAAAACAGACCCGAATAATTACCGCCCGATAGCTCTTTTACCCACAGCTTCTAAACTTTTTGAAAAAGATATGTGTGATCGAATACTCAGTTTCTGCGAAAAGTACAACATTTTGGACTATAATCAAAACGGATTTAGAAAGAATCGCTCCACAGTTATAGCAGTATTTAAATTCATGCAAGAAGCCAGACTTAATTAATAGCAATAAATATGCAGTAGGAATACTAATAGACATGTTAAAAGCATACGACAGGGTACAACACGACATCCTGATAAAAAAACTGGACGGAATAGGAATACGCGGACAAAGTTTAAAATGGGTAAAATCATATTTACAGAATAGAGAACAATTCGTGGAAATCAAATATAATAATAAAGAAACATCACAAATACAGAAAATTATGTCCGAAGGTATTATCACAGACGCATCAATTCCCCAAGGAAGCGTAATCGCATGCCTGTTATTTTTGATTTACATAAACGACTTACCAAAAATATTAAACGACCACTGCACTTTATTTGCAGATGATATATCAATGCTTACTTCCGGCGAAGATCGTGCTAGAATCAATGAGAAGCTTCACACAATGATAGATAATATAACGAACTGGCTGTCAATTCATAACTTAAAAATGAATATCCAAAAAACTAAAATAATAACATTCCATCCCCATCAAAAAGAACCTTTGCAAATTAAATTCAACTACCGTGGTGAAAAACTAGAACTGGTAAATGAATCTACACTGCTCGGATTAACAATAGACTCTCATATTGACGACCGACTTGGTGTAATGGTTAAGAAGTTGGCTACTACACCAGAGGTCGCGGGTTCGATCCCCGCACAGTACAAACATTTGTGTGCATGAACATGTCTGTTTGTACTGGTCTGGGTGTCTCCTATGTATAATAAGTATGTATTTACAAAAGAAAATGTATTTAAGTATGTTTATCCGTTGTCTAGTATCCCATAACACAAGCTTTAATTAGCTTACTTTGGGGCTAGATGGCGCTGTGTGGAATAATGTCCAGGGATATTTATTTATTTATTTATTTATTTATATTAATTGGAAAGCCCATGTATCAAATGTAAAATCGAAAATTTCTAGGTTTACTTATGCTCTACGAGAAATTAAAAAATGTACTGACGAAAAAACTGCATTAGTGACGTACTATGCATATGCTTATTCGTGGCTAAAGTATGGGATTATGCTATGGGGAAATAGTACAAACACGCCAAACTTATTCACACAGCAAAATAAATTAATCCGGATCATAGTAAACATAAAACAAAGAGTTAGCTGCAAACCACATTTTCAAAAACTTAAAGTACTAAGTCTCCCATGCATTTACATATTCGAGATTTGTAAATTTGTTTTCAAACACCCAAAATTATTTACCAAACGACAAGATATACCCACTAAATATTGCTTCCGACCAAAGGTCCAAGCAAGATTAATGTTGCCCATTTCTAAACTTCAATTACATTCAAAAAGCCCCTTAGTTATGTGCATAAAAATATATAATGCATTACCTACTTCTTTAAAAAATATTCCAACAGAAAAGGATTTTTTGAAAGAACTAAAAGATCATCTAGTATCAAAATGCTATTATACGTTAGAAGAATACTTTAAAGATTGTAAATAAAATGTGATTATTTTTACAATTACATACTGAATGAATGAAAACTGCCCATAAATAAATATTATATCATACTGCAGCCTCTCCTCATGTTTGTAGATGATGGCTCATTTATATTATTTGTAAGTCCTTCTCTCACCTACTTTTGCTGTGCCCGACAGGGTCCGTATTGTTACTATTATTACTTTTAAGACCTTTGTATTACATACGAGAAAGCAATAAATAAATAAATTAAATTAAATTAAAATTAAAAATTAAATTAACTACTGTAATAAAAGCTGGGCACTCACTTATACAGAATAAAAAGGTCACACCTATAAGATTTATAAGTTTATTGTTTATTATTAAAAAAACAAATCGTCTTCTTCATTTTATTTAACCCGTAGTGGTTTAGCAGCTCTGAAAAAATAGTTCTTGTCATGTTTCATAAAATATGAATTACTGTATACTTATTAGGTCCGTAATAAGTTCTATGTAGTTCCTATTATGGAGGTATATACTCCGTTATAACGTTTTTTGCATTTAAATAAGATTTCTAGAGGATCAACATGCCACAGAAAAAGGTTTTAAGTTGGTTTTATTTATTTATTTATTTATTCTTTATTGCACAAAGAAAAAGTACAATTGGCGGACTTAATGCCTAATGGCATTCTCTACCACTCAACCACTGGGCGAAGCAGAAATCGTGTTGGCGGTGTCTCATAAAACCGGAAATAAAATATAAGTACTACTAATACAAAAAACATACTTATACCAAAATTATACATATTACACATACATAACCATAATACATAAATTTAAAGATACATACACTAAATATCGTACCTAAATCTTAAAATATTGCCTTGGAAGGAGAGAGGTTTGGTTAAATGAGTTAAGGTTTATCTAAGAAGAAGTTATGGATTGTTCTTTTGAAGGAAAACCTACTGGTCGACAATTATATTATTATTATTTATTATTAAACATAATTTCAACTAAACTCTTAAACAATTCAATAACTTTTAAATTGAAAGTTTTAGGCAAATAAATAAAAGACTGATAAATAAAAGAGATGTTAGCAGTTGGCCATTTATTTAGAGACTGACGCATACAAAAATAATGTACGTTATCCTTACTTATATTAAACTACCCACTTAATACTTAACACCTCCACCCTTATTTATAAAACTAAACATTCTATTTAAAAACTTAGATCTATCAGAAACAACATAGAGAACCAGATTCTTACACAAGTTATGATTATTAACAAACGGCTATTATTATATAATTTTCTTAAACACAGGAAAATACTTAATACGACCGGTTAATAACAAATGGTTTGAATGTATTAACATGACAAAATAGACATGATAACAGTACTTAACTATAAAACAACTTCAAGTGCTTAATTCATAGATAAGTATCGAAGACAAGAATGACTTATGCTAAGGGGAAACGATCGCAGTCCACCGCACAGATACACTAATATTACAGACAGTATTTTCAGAAACTTACTAGTCAAATTCAAAACCATAGCGCACCGGTGGCTGCCGGTTAGAGGATACCTACGATCTTCTATGGATGAACCGGGTATAATACATTACACTTTGTGTCTCCCATACGGGAAACATTGAGACCACTTCCCTCCTGATGCCGGCTTTTCAGTTGATCTATATGACGATGTATGATAGTATCGTCGTCTGCAGTGACCCGGTAGTCAGTTTCACCTAGTTTATCGATTATCTTTCCTGCCCGCCATTTTATAAGACCCCCATAAGATCTATACCAAACAGTATCTCCTACCTTCAAATTTCCTTCGGACCCTTTTACTTTTTGTTCCTCTTGTAATCTTTTCACTTGGTTTTCCCTATCCGGTTTCAAACAATCCAGTCGAGTACGTAAAGACCGCCTTAATAATAACTGAGCCGGGCTGTCCCCTGTCGTGTTATGAACTGTATTTCTATTCACCAGCAAAAAACGATTTAACGCACTATCTATTTCTATCTGTTCTACCATAGCCTTTTTAATAACCCTTTTACATAATTTCACCAAATTTTCCGCTGCACCGTTCGAGGCTGGGTGATATGGAGCCGCGAAAACGTGTTCAATACCGATATTTTGACAAAAATCTCAAACTCTGAACTAGAAAATGAGGGGGCCATCGTCACTTACTATTTATTTGGCAACCCAAACCTGGCAAATATCTCCCTTACTTTAGTAATGACTGCTTTCGCGGTAGTGGTATTCATTTTGAAAATTTTAATCCACTTTGAGCAAGCGTCTACTATAACTAAGTATTTCATACCGGCTATGGGTCCTAAAAAATCCATATGAATCGTTGACCAAGGCCGACTCAGCCAGGCCGCACTACTGATCGCCGCTCATACAGTGCACTCTTTACACAGTCGTTCTATTGCCTCATCTAACCCCGGCCACCACACATAGGCTCGTTTTTACGATACCCATGTGTGAATCATGTTCCTTAAGCACTTTCGCTTGACATTCCCGTGGAACCACTAAACGATAACCCCACATGATACATCCCATTTCCAGGTATAACTCTGTTTTTCTATTAAAATAAGGTTTTAATTCGGTAATATCTAACTGTGAGGGCCAACCATCTTTGATATAGCTTACAACTCTACTGAGTGAAATATCCTTTTGTGTTTTTTTCCTAATCATCCGGTTATCTAACAATATTGCTTCACTAGCGTTATGCAAATAGGTCTGTTTGAGGCTGTCCTCCTGGCTTTCGTTTAAGACCTCCTTATGAGTTGCTATGAGACGCGACAGAGCGTCGGCTGTATTCTGGTCCGAACTAACGTATTCTATATTAAAACCATAAGCTGACAAAATAATGGACCACCGCTGTAATCGGCTAGCGGTCATGTTAGGCACTGCGTAATTAGGGCCGAAAATACTGACTAGAGGTTTATGGTCCGTGCGCAAAGTAAATTTTCTACCATATAGATACTAATGGAATTTCTTTACCGCAAAAATAATAGCCAAGGCCTCTTTGTCTATCTGACTGTAGTTCCCCTCCGGCGGTGTGAGAGCGCGCGACGCGTAGGCCACCACGTGCTCGCGGCCGCTGGCGTCGCGCTGCGCCAGCACCGCGCCAAGCCCGCGCGGGCCCGCGTCGCACGTCACCACCGCCGGCAGCGACGCGTCGTAGTGGGCCAGTACCGAGGCACGTCTTAACAACTGCTTGACCTTCTCAAACGACCGACTATGTTGAGTACCCCAGTGCCACCGGCTATTCTTCTTTAACAAATCATACAATGGACCCAAATGACAGCTTAGATTTTGTACAAACTTACCATAAAAGTTAATCATACCTAGGAACGATCTTAACTCTTAACTTGTCCTAGGCGGCGTCATGTTAAGAATCGGCGCAAGTTTATCCGGATCTGCCCTAACCCCTTTGTTACCTAATATGAATCCTAAGTACGTTACCTCAGGTACAAAGAAGTCACACTTTTGTTTCTTAATTTTAAGTCCATGATCTCTCAGAATTTCAAATACTCTTTTAACTGTTTGTATGTGATCTGACCAGGTTTTCGTGGCGACCAAAATATCGTCTAAGAAAGTTGTTACATTTTCCTCCTCCTTAAATATAGAGTAATCTACTCATGTTTCTCTGAAATATCCCTGGACTAGAAGTCAACCCGTAGACTAATCTTTTATATTTGAACAACTCTCTATGCGTATTTATGACTGTTAAGTGAGTGGAATCATCAATTTTATCGTTACATAACAACACCTGATTATAGACTACCGTTTAACTCTGTAAATAAATCCTCTATTTTAGGCACTGGATATTTATCAACTAACAAAACACGACTAAGAGTGGTTTTTTAATCGGCACACAATCGTAAAGAACCGTTCGGCTGATGCCCAGTCGGAATGCTCCACGGGCTCGATGATGCCGGCGCGCAGCATCGCGTCAAGCTCGGTGTAGACCCGCTCGCGCAGCGCGTACGGCAGCGGCCGCGCGCGACAGCGACCCGTAAAGCAACCCAGTCCATCTTCAAACACTTCTTTAAACCTGTAGTTGAGATTTTTAACGAAATCATTCCTATCCAACTGCTAAATATGTATACTATCGACCTTATTGACCGGTATTCTTGGTATAGATATGTTTGATTCTGCTAGCCACTGTCTTCCTAATAGATTGGTCGTACCATTGTTTATAATATATAGCTCTAACATTTTACTAATACTTTTATAACTTACTCTGACCCTAATCAATCCTACTGGTCGTATCTTACTTCCGTCATAAAACTTTAAAACCAATTGACACTGCTCAATAGGTACATTACTAAAACAATCTTTATATACTTGTCTACTAAAACAAGATAACGCTGATCCTGTAGCTATCTCCATACAGATAACCCGGTCATTGATTAAAATATTCAAGCTCACCGGCTTATAACGTCCTAGTGACATTTGGAGCATCGGCTCCTCTTCATCTCCGCTACCCCGCAGGGTGTCCTCTTCGGCTTCGTCCTCCTCCACTCAATGCGCGGAAGCAGGTTGCGCCTTTTGTTGACCTTTGGCCGCTGAGAACGGGTTAGCCACCGTCCGTAGGTGCATGCCCCCGCGCGCATTGCTGTTGCCTCCAATTTGAGACACCATCCGCGCCCCGCGGAAGGATGCTGCTGGATTTTTGTTGAAGTGGCTACCGTCACGACTATTATTGTAACTACTTTCCGCCGCCGACAACGAACACACCCGGCGTAAATGTCCCACGCGCTTACAACGGCTGCAAACATAGTCCTGGAACTTGCAATCTTTAACAACATGGCGTGAATCACAGCAAGCCGAACACCCGTTTCTTTTTAAACTGTTCACTGTCGCGGTACGCTCACCGTTGTCCCGACTCCGCTCAGTGAGTGACGTCACTCTCGCGTTCACTGCGAGCGCGTCCCTCTCCGCCGCTTCAAGCGACAATGCAAACGTAACCGCACTGCTTGAGGTTACCTTAGTTTCCGAAAACAACCTTTGGCGTATCCCGTCGCTAGGGAGTCCACACACAAACTGGTCCCTCATATTATCGTCCAATGATGCACCAAAGTCACAAAACCGTGACATCCTCTTCAATTCCGCTACAAACCGTGCTATAGATTATCCGTTACAATGTCTATATTGGCGAAATTTGAACCTTTGATGCGTTTTTTGTTTTTTGGTATATATTCTATAACAAATATGAATAAGCCCTAATATATGGTGATAATAACAATAAAACTATCATATAAATGACATACTGATAAAATTGAAGAGTTTATTACTATGAAAAATTGAATTATATTAATATGAATGTACTCACCTGAGTCGCTCCGTGTTTATATGGGAACGTCCTGTCGGATCGCCGCCGTGGCATGGACTGACTTATTTTGAAGATTAACGTCTACATTATATTCGCAAATGTCAGATATGTAATAAAGTAAAAGACTTTGAATGAGTAAATTCCATTTTAGTGTACCTAAACTAATTTCAATGAGAATGATTTATGAAAATGAATATACCACCGTAATTGAAGTCAATTTTGGTTACCGCCGTAATAGGAGGTTTGACCTAATCTGCTGCTTTTTTAATTTGTAGCCCGCTGTTACTAAAAAAATTCTTCGTTCCGGGCACGTTTCAAATAGGTTTGTCACACACGGCACGATGATACTTCAAATCAATAAAATATTATAAACTTCAGAAAAAGCCATTTCTATCAACTAATGTGTTATGTGCTGATTGAAATAAAGCTTAGTAGCTTCGTTTCACTAAAACAGTAGTCTGTTTTTTGCAAGCAGCCATAATAAAAAATAATATTTTGGTAAGGCTGTAGGCCACAAAGTCTTTAATTTTTCCAATTTTGGTAGATATTCCAACAACGTGAGAGGATGCCAATGATAAGCAGTGGCCGGCTTATGGCTGCTGATGATGATAATGATAACTTATTTTCGCTTGTGAACGTTGGAATATGTCCATTGACGCCTAATTCATTCAACTTTCAATCTTCTGCATATCTTGTATATGTAGCCGGCGACTCTCCGGCCAGTGTTGATTATATCCTAAATAAACTAGGATGAATCTGCGAAACAGGCACTCCTACGTCATTGCGATGCGATTCTCGATCCTGACGCAGTATCCAACTGTTTCACGCTGATAATGAAATTTGCAAATAGAAACTAATCAAATTATGTGCCTGTGTTTATTAAATTCGGGCAAGTTTTGTTGGTTTATCACGGCGTATTTTACTAAATCATGTTTGTTATGCATAAAGTATTCACTGACTAATCCACTGGCGTGCAGAATAATCAGTCAATTGCACTTGCATTCAACTTACTTACCCGAACAGTGACGTTGGTGTCGTAAGTTCTTTTTTAGTTTTGTTAATTTTTTCGAATGATGCATCTACACTAATAATTCATAGAACCTATAATGAAATACTCAATACTTACTGGATTGCATTAAATGATGAACAACCTAAGGTGTAAACAAGTGAACATCCGTAGCTTTTGGTTCAATTTACATTTTGCGGTTTTGGCGGTTTCTTCGGTTGGTTCGAATTTAACTTCAAACTCAAATATCTTTATTTAAATAGACTTAATCAGTACTTCATAGATTGTACCATTTGGTGTGGACGTTGTTGTGGCTATTTAATTTCCGCTTGTCAATTCAATTTAGTTGGAGCGCGTCTCATTCATGTAACAGTTGTACTAGATTATGTAGAGCAGTCTTCACCGTACAAACGGTATTCTTGCAGCGATTCTGATAATGTAATATACTCGCGTTGGATGTTTAAAATACATTCTATTAATGACTGCGTAAGTGGATAAAAAAGCAACTAAAAAACACAAAAAAATAGTATTTAAGTATTATATGAAAAAAAATACATATTTGAACAGTATACTTCAACGAAGTAACCTAACAGGTACTTCAAAACCCATTTACCACATTATAATATTGATTTTCAAAATTATAATTTCAATGTAAGATACTTCAAAAGTCCTTCAAGGGATTTATTTAATTGGTGTGTTACAAGTGGTCTAATTCATTCATATTACGTCTCTTGACTACTCCTTAATTTGTTTCGTCAGTCCACAATCTGCACAAAGTTTTGATTGGGTTTTCGCTTTGATCTCTGATTTTTTGTTTAAAAGAAAGAAAATAATGATCATTGTATGGGAAATCTTATAAAATAATTCATTCCTTATGTTTTTTTTTCAAACACCATTTTGTATAAAAACACGAATGTTTCATCAATCAAATAGCTGTTGACAAATTTCTACTGAGCAACCAGCATACGTATTTCCATTCGTGATTTTCATTGTATGAGTAATGACAGGACATCTGGGGG
This sequence comes from Udea olivalis, assembly GCA_947369235.1. Lineage (NCBI taxonomy): Eukaryota > Metazoa > Arthropoda > Insecta > Lepidoptera > Crambidae > Udea > Udea olivalis. Next base: position 8,871,073 of record OX376342.1, read on the forward strand.
GCTAGCCCCACCGAAATATTAATCCTAGGGCTGGCGTATTTAGAGTAAGTTAATATTTTGATTTTGTTGAATACTAACGGTATCAGATTTTCTTTACGCTCCAGATGATTGTCGTGACCTAAAATTTGATTCGTTTGATTGAATGAATGTCATTTAAATTTATCTTTTGTTTCATTAATTCTTTCACTATCATGAATTAGTTAATATGTCTGGGCTTTTTTCTCATAATATATGTATCTACTGGTTTACAATTACAGTTTTTATTTAGTTCAACATTTAAAAATGGAATGACTGCCCTTTTAAGGGTCATTAATTCATTGCGCTGGAGAGTTGACTGAACTGAACTGAACTGAACAACATCGATCGATGAAGACGATTAGAGGGAAAACGCCGATACGGGTTAAAAACGACCTAAATACCAGGCGCAGGACTTCAGTTCAAAAATGGAAATGGTTACAAAATAGGCAAAGAGAGTAATAGTAGGTACAAAGTCTAAATAAAGGCTGGGCAAGTCGTAACTTCTAACTCACGTAGTTACACGATCCCAATTCCGTGTTCCAAGGTTTTATAGGCTATTAGGTGAGTAGGTGTTGTATGGCCAATGCTGACGTGGCGACTGGCGACTGTATATTAAACAACAGAGAAGAAAAGCGCAGTCAAGTGCGAGACGGATTCGCGCATTACCTAAAGGTTCTGATTTTTGGATCTGAATTTTGTAATTCCCTGAAACAACACTGTGCAAATGGAAATTATTGTAACCATTAATGTGAAGCCATTGTTAGTTGTCTTCTTTAATCTTTCTATCTTTAATATACAGGATGTCCCTGGAAGTAAGGATCAAATCAAAATAGAGCATAGCTGGGGTCATTTCTGACCTTTTTTTTACACTATCAATATTGGTCCGATTTCCTACCGTTAAAAAGTAACGATCAATTTTAGTTCTTTTTAGAAAATCACCTAAGTCCATACAAAACGAATTATTAAAAAAATATACATAAATAAATAATAAATAAATAAATATCTGGTACAATTCACACCAAGATCATCTGACCCCAAACTAAGCAGAGCTTGTAATATGGGCGTCAGAGACTGATAAACATACTTAAATATTTCTAAATACATACTTAAATAGATAATAACACCCAGACACACAACAAATATAAATGTTCGTCACACAAATATTTGTCATGGGTGGGGATCGAACCCACGACCTCCGGCGCTAAAGGCAGGATCGCTGCCATTGCGCCAACAGGCCAGTCAATCAAAGGTACCTACTAACTTTTTTTATTCCAAATGGTTGATAGGTGATTTGTCTTACTTTAATTTCTAATTTTATTGAACTAGAAAGCATTGCTTAAATAAAAAAAATGAATATTGCAATAAAAAATCTTGATCAATTTTTTTTTTTATAATTGTTTTTGTTTACGATTTCATGAAAAAACTAAAATTTATCATAACTTTTTAACGGTTAGAAATCGGACTACTATTGATAGGGCTAAAAAGATCAGAAATGACCACAGCATTGCGTTATTTTGATTTATTCCTTACTTTCAGGGACACCCTGTTTACTATTTACTGTACTGTACTGTACTGTGTAATTCATTATACTGTAATTAATATTTTTTTCACATTTCTCTTCTGTGAGATAGAAACACACACACATCAGGCATTTTGATCTTAATTAAGTACTTAATAAACAGTTTATTATGTACTAACGACCCGCGCTGCGGTCGCACCCATGTCTCAGCGGTATTCTCATTCCCTTTAATCACCCTCTCAAACACTTTTCAGTCACCGCGTTCTTTGGAGCGTGTTCTTTTTCAGGCGAATAATGAATGTAAATATGTTTTTTTTATTTGAAATACTGTGTTTTATGACGTCATCTAGACTAGAAGAAAAAAATGTATCCATTATCTAAAAAAATTCAACTGCAGTCGACGAACATTGAGTAGGTACAAATGCATTAAAAATATGATACAGTAATACAGCATACAGGATCTTTTAAAGTCGATCAAGTTACATAAATCAAATGACAACTTACTTTTTGAAGAAATCCATGTTAACATATACTTGTCTTAGTTGTCTTCAATTTAGCAAACATTTCTGTAAAAACTGCTTATAATCAACGTTTGTAAAAAAACTAGTCAATGCGTTGCGGATAAAGTCGCAGGCAAAGACTAGTTTAAATGAGGATGCATACAAGTTCTTTCTTTTTGATGCAAAATGTAACTAGAATCTGCACTGATCGTTCACAACACTGCATGCAAAAGCTCTTTGTATGTTGCACGTAAATAGGTTTCAGAAACCATATTAAAACTTTTCTATTTAAGAAGGGGTATTATCCACAGATTAGAAGAGCCTCCGAAAAAGCTCTCTGCCTGAAGGAGAATCTAGTTATACTGATTATAATTAAAACACATTTACAAGAAAACTTTAATTTGTATCATAAATGTTTGATGGACTTATAAGTTAATTTTTCGTCCTTTTTTCAGAATTTTAGTATCCTAGATATTTATTATTCTTTTAGTTGGCAGTCCACGTAATCAATCTTTCTTTAGTAAAATATTTGTCAAAAGGAGTTACTGCTGAAGTTCATCCTCACATACTATGGCCAAATTAAATAAAATCTTTATAAATTGTAGCAAATTGTAGCCTATGTGTTATTCTGATGAAGTTTTTTGTAACTCTTAAGAAAAGAATCAGCTTTTTTTTCTAATGCTTTTTTTTTAATTCTCTCAGCGGAAATAAAATACCAACAAAAAAAATAGGTTCTAGCTTTCTCGCCGTTTTTAGTACAAATCCACACATTTCACCCGTGAAATCCTGCCAATATCTCGTACATATATTTTTAACTACTCTTGATAGCTTGGACTACAGACACATTTGCAAAAAGATCAGAATAAGCCGCCACGTGATGTGTCCAGTACATCAATTTGTTTTTAAAGTACTGATACAGTCTATTTGAATAAAGTTATTTGAGTTTGAGTTTGAGTTTTTGTAGAGAGAGATATATTTACTATGGGCATCACTAAATTAAAATTGCCACAAAAATTAGGCTATAAATATAATATGCGCCAAGACAACACACCACTTGTCAGGTTCTCGAAGAAAGGATAAATATCCTAGTTTTACGAGGTACCAGACCGAGAAATAAGCCAGGGGCGTCTCCCAGCACACCCAGACTCGAGCCAATATAGAAAAGATCGTTTACTGAATTGCCCGACCGGGAGTCGACCTCACGACACCCAAGACAATAACTTATAAACTAACAAAAATGCCCTGGAGGTGACTAAAATAGGTTGGCACTCCTCATTGAATTTCAATTCATAACTGGCAATTATTACTGATACTTAAAAAATTACAACAGGCAATGCTTCATGAGGTTCAGTTTTAAAAATAAAGCAACTTAAATAAATAAAATAAATATCTGGGACACTTACACCAAGATCATCTGACCCCAAACTAAGCAGAACTTGTAATATGGGTGTCAGAGACTGATAAACATACTTAAATACTTCTAAATACATACTTAAATAGATAATAACACCCAGACACACAACAAACACAAATGTTCATCACATGAATGTTTGTCATGGGTGGGGATCAAACCCAAGACCCCCGGTGCTAAAGGCAGGATCGCGGCCATTGCACCAACAGGCCAGTCAAGTACTTAGGTAGGTACTACAGAACTCTTCAACATTGGAAATGAAATCGTTGGTGCTTCGTGTCGACTAACTTCAGCCCGCAAGTTACTTCTGTCTGCAAATAAAATGATAGAGGGAATGGTATTTGGTTTTTAGTTTTGCATGAACTTTGCAGCTGCGGCTATTTCACTTCATAGTTCAAACTTCAAATATACAAAAAGATCCGCTCTTTGTTTGGGTCGTCATTATTTTCAAGTTTCCCTTCAGTGCGCTATTTCTCTTACACGTGTACCCTCTATACATCTATTCGTTAGGGTTCTACCCCTGCCATTACTGGGACACGATTGTTCCTCACCGCAACGACATTTCCGGGCTTCAAATATCACGAGGATAGACGATGTGAAGAGACCCACAGGCCATTTCAAAATAGCTTGACACCCTCATTTAACCATTTCTTGGAAATTATGACTCTTTTTTTCCGAAATTCAGAAGAATTTTCTCGGAATTTCGATTTTACTTTATCTTCGTGACCCGTGAAAATGAATAGAGTCTAAACGTGATTGATGCCAAAAGAAAATACGTTTGGATGGAACATAATTGTATTTAACGGCATTGTGCTGCACGTACAAATATAGATATTTCTGAATTATATAAATTTAATGTAACAAGCTGTGACGGTCGGTGCCTAATATATCAAATTAGCAAAACTTTTGGCGATGGAGGAACCTATCCTTTGAAAGTGATTCCGAAATTCCGTTCCTAAAAATATCCAGGAGAAAATTTGATAGATTTTTACGTAAGGAATAAATTCCCAAAATTTACTTAACAACGCCAAAGTCGACAATGTTTCATTTTTTCATTTTTATCAACGAATGCCGGATACTTGTGAAAGTATGATGAATAAGAGAGTATTTTAAAATATCGCCTTTATCATCACAAACCACAAGACGTCCATTGCTGATCCTATACCGCACTGTTTAGGCTATGGCAGCTTTTATCGTTTGATTATATTTTTAACACTATATTTCTTTTACTTCTGGATTTCCAGGTGACCGATGGCTGCAGCTACCGAAATCTTTATCAATTCTAATATCTGCATAGTATGGACCAGCGTGGACGACGTACAGGAAACTATGTCAATATACAAGCATGAAGGGCTGGACAGCGCGACACTTGTGACAGGAAATGGGGCTGTCATAGCGGGCTCGCAGCGGACACATCCAGGTAGCGACAGTAGGCTTATCGATCGGCGACCCCACTTCATGACCTGCCTGACAATGCCTGTTCCGAAAGGCCTCTTCAATTCAATCGCGCTGCAGAAACATTGCAGGCCATGTTTGTTGCTTGCCAACATAATTACGACGAATGGTAACTGTGTTCCAGTAGTTTATTCCTTGTATGTATCCCGTATTATCTAACTAACTGAAAATATTGCTAAGAAATATTTTTCATTCTTTACAAAATGTATTATTGTCAATAAGCCTTTGCTCAGCATTGTGTCAATTCAAAAAAATATAATCCTTCATTTTAATATATTACATTTAATGAATGAGGCTCACTTAATGCATTGAACGTAACGTGAATGAAGTTATGATATTTTTAGTTTACATAAATCACTTTGATCTTTGCTTAGATAAATTGGTGTACCGATCATTTGAGCTCATTTCAAATGAAAACACTGCTTTTATATACCAATGAAAATAACCATAACATAACCCAAGTGCTTTAATGATTTCTACAACTATGATATCTCTTATAAGTATAACTTTAAACCAAGCAATAGGCTGTTACCCGTCCTAAGCAAACAAAACAAGTAAGATCACATATTTTCCCGTTCATTTTAATGTCTAAAATAAACAAGCTCATTTTTCTAACACTTAAAAAGCTTAACGCACAAGTTTCAAAACCTAATTAAGGCCTTAATTGCCTTATTAAAATTTCCGCACTTTTTCTCTCTTGAAAATACTTAAACAGAAAAATATAAAACGCTGTGGAGCTTTCACTAAGCTTTTTGCTAAACGCTTGGCATCATGGAGCCGGGACAATTTGTTCAAGTTATTGCGATGATGCGGTGGATAAATACAATATTTTCCCGCAGGAAAAAGTGCTTTGTAAAGAGGTCGGCGATGCGTTAAAATGGAATCTGGAAAGAACATTCGGAAGGAGTTGATTTATGCCGGTCAAGCGCGAGTCATGCCAGAGGGTCGCGATCCCTCGCTAATGATACAAATTCGTATCGTGAAGTTCCATTTGGAGAGTGAAAAAAATATACACTACTATCCCAGCAATTATAAAATGCATGTTCAAATCTTAATTACATTGCCTGCTATTCAAATTTAACTATTTACAGTCAACCTAACCTAGTCTAGATAGCAATCGCGTAGACATAAGCTATCATTTCTATTTACTTGCATTCGAGGCACCGACCGATGGTGGTGAGCAGTGTTACACACATGTATATAGTTTCAAGTTACGCTTCAGTGGATTATGTTTGATTTTTGGTGTTCTTGCCTGAGGTTGATTCTAATTCAATGGCGAAAAAACTGGTTTTGTCATGGCATTGCTCCAACACCGTTTTAGAAAAGAATGTCGATTGATGCGCGGGGTGATCATACTGATCATGTCTTCAATGTATTGGCCATAGAATTTTTCATCAACTTAAGTACTTTCTGAATACACTATTGCATTCGTGTCTACTGCCAATACAATATTAGGTACTACTTATCCACGTAGCTTTGTTTTGTCTAGACTTAAAATTAATTCGAACTAAGCCCAACTGGGATTGTTTGCTTCAGTGGAATTAACCGTCTAATATTCGCTGGGGACAATAAAACCACAGAGGCTTAATAAAGGCCAGAGCTTAAAGCAATCAGGTTGAACGACGAAATTGTATCTTTATTGACTAATATATTTTTTCTATACATTACCTATTGCTTTCTTCTTCTTAGTCGGTACGCTCTTGCCAGAGAGGTCGTGCCAGGTGTGATCGCCTTTACAATTTCTCGCCAATTCTGCATGTTAGCGGTCATCTTGGAACACTCAGGCAAAGGGCCACCCGCAGCCGACTTGACTTGGTCCGTTTGGACAACTTTTCGTTTCGAAACCCTCACTTAATACCTATGCAAAAGTGGCGTTTCGTAAACTTTTAACATTTCATATATTTTGTGGCGTTTGTACACGATTAATTCAAAATAGGACTTTTGTATGATATATAGTCAACGTCAAAAGTTAGAATAATTTAATTATTATTAAAATAGCAAGTTTTAACATTATTTTTTTAAAGTGGTTGCACTACCTTGATATATCTATTAAAATACATATTATAAGCAAATTTATACACAGTATCAAAAATGCTGTAACAATTCTTAACTGAACTAGTGTATCTAAATGTACAATGTAATTTAAATATACGAACTGAACAGTGTCTCAAAATGTATCTTCAAAATAGTCGCTAAGGCCTTAATTAATGTTCCTAGCAAATATATTTCACGTGAAATGAGCATGCTCATTATTAGCAATGCTTCAACACTCATGCTACTAAGTAAAAATTGCTCAATAGTAGCATGCTTACGTGCTAGAAATGAGCATTGCACTTTTTCGCTAGGTGATTATTTTTTCAACACTGCCGCATAAAAAGTTGGGCGCAGCGCGGGTAGTTGATCCAACTGCTGCCATATATGCCACTATAGAAACGCGGATGTCTGCATTATAATGTTGTTGCAATGTCAGGTTCATAGGTGATCTTCTAGTTCTAGTGCTAATCCTAAAATACAAATTGTAAATAGTAAACGAAGTGGTGAGATATTAAAATATTATGATAAGAAGCAAAACTAAAAAACGATTAAAATATTACGTCATATGTAGTAACTTTTGTCATTAATTTCAAATTAAATATTGTTTATGATACTTAGTAAATGTAATATCTTAAAAGGCATAGTCATGATTTTCTAGGTTTCATGACTCTGGGCACAGTATAGGCGAAAAAAAAATTGAATACATCCGAAATGATTACATTCTCGAAGATTTATGTGACGCCTACAGGTATAAAAAGATAACTTTCGAAAATTACTTCTTATGAGTATTAAGAATTACGTATTCATTCCTATGACTGTGGCTTTGGTAAGGTTTTGGTTCTTTCATATTTATTTATTTATTTATTCTTTGGCGCAGTAACAAAATACAAACTAATACATACATCGATTTTGAGTACATTGTAACATGGTCAAATTTGCATTTCGATGACAACCGCGCACAACGTTTAAATAGATTTAGAGAAAAGAATTACAACTTAAATTAAAATCTCACTTGATTTTGTGAGAATGCATTTCGAAACCCTCCGAATTTCTCAAACCGTTGACAAATGATGTAGCACTCTGATGGAAGATGTCTAGATCATTGCAAAACAAATTATTTTGCGCATCCCATCCATTGCAGTTCTAGTAATTGCCATACGTCCCATACGGCTCTTCACCTCATCGATGCATCTGCCATTGTTTGAGATCAGCCAAGGTAAACATAGGACCTATTGCTTAAAAAGGCACAACTTAAACACAACATAAGCTCAAAAAAGCAGCTAAAATTATCATTGACTTGAGGCCTGAAGTAGCCTCTTAAACAAAATTTCAAAAGTCACCTTTTGAAATGTCCTTTCATTGTTAACCCTGAAGGAATGACAACAATGTTTTGACCGACCTTGAAAGTTTTAATACTGCTATAGAGATTTTGTTTGGGTTTTTTTTGAAAATGTAGTTTTCCTGATCAGAACTCATGATATAGTATATACGAATATATACACGTGACCTGAACGCCCGCACCCCGCACGTTCTCCTGTTCCACGTGTGTGTGTCTTTTGTATTCCGCGCAAAATAAGTAAAACTCTCCACTCTTCAACATGGACGATGTTTACGTATGATTAACATAAACACAACACATACAAAACTATCATTAAATTCGCGCACTCAGTTCAAAGAGTAATTATTTTAATTTGACATCATTGTTTTCTTATATCGCGAAATAAATAATCAACAATATTCTAATGGATGTATGTTCCAAATATTTATGTAAGTAAGTATCAGATTGACACCTAACTTAGCAACACATACAAAATCTGCGTAGTTTGTGTTCGAGTTCGACGAGTGCCTTAAAATGATTAAAAGAACATTTTTTGTTGTTGTGCTATGTTGGTACTGCCAGTAATCTGAAACAAACAGATTACTGTCGTTCTTTTAATCGTGAATATTACTTACTAACATTACGGTGCTTGTGGTATTTGTCATTTGTTAAATTATAAGATTTGATTTCAAGAGAAATGATATGAACGTAATCTTTATAAATAAATAAATGATATTTATTCAAATAAATTCTGCCCTTTATAATTAACTTATTCATATCTTTGACACTACTTTAGCTAATCCACATTGATAACTCTGCCAAAGAATAGTAAAGTTAAAAAACACCTATTTTTTTCATTCTCGGATAAAAACCCGAACAAGCTAGACTTCCTATCCATAGTATATAAAATAGGATTTCCCGTGAAACGAATTAAAGTGAAGCAAGACTCATGGGCCACACCCTCTCCGTGTTAGGGGAATGGGAGCGGTTGGCAATAAAAGACTCACAGGAACACATCCGTGCTGTACGTACAGTAGCCCACAGATCAACATTATACTGTGGACTTCGTTCTGTCCGCGCGTGTCGTAAGCGGGATATAGCATTGAGGGCTCTGCTTATGCCTGCTGTGGTACGCTTTGGATGTGGGTGACTGTACTTATGGAACATTTCGTGTGTATTTGAGAATGCTTGCTTTATGGGCATTATTACTAAAGATAACATGACTTGAGTGCAAAATTTACTACGTTAAATGATTATTCAATAATGCGACCTCATCCAATCCATTGTCTGAGTACCAGAGCAAGGTTTTTACGACTTTTTGTGAAGGTACCACAAACTCTCAGACTTAAAACATTTAAACTTTGCGGGAATCGAACCGGCGACCTTACATATCAATATCCAGTTCTCAAATAGAGTTGTACTAGACGATGTTTCCTTTGAAATTACTTAAAATATTTTAAGATAGGTGTTTCAGACCAAATGTTCAGAAACAATAAATGAAAGTTAAATCTTATTTAAAGCGTATGCTCTATCAGGCGAATTCACACCATCTTGGTTCTAACTAATAAACGCTTATTAGCCTTTGGCACATTTTGACATGTTCGGGATCATAGTTAATATTAATGTTGGCTAGAAACCGATGCCGTGACTGCGATACCATAAAGCTATAACGCGGACGATTACTTAACATGGACGTGAGTCGAAAGTGTACCGTACATCTTTATACACACATAAATATTTCTGGTTCAGTTATTTATATCCTGAAACGTTTCTTGACTCTTGATTAGATACTTACACGTTGTAACGTCTTAGCGGCTGGTGGATGAATACCTACACAGGTAGATTATCGGGTTGTTATTTCGATACCCAGTGTATCTTGTGTCTTAGAATCTTTAGGACATAGCCCGGGTTTGTGAACACCAAATTTGCAGTCATGGAATGTTGAAAGCCATTTGTTGTGACGTAGTTGTTGTGTAGTTATCTACATACAATGACAGACATAACTACTCGTACCTTAAGATGACTGATAACTTTAACAAAGTTAACGTCATGAAATAGTACATTACTTATAGGTACAGTTTTCCGTTTATGTGAGCAGTAGTAGTAATTGGCATTTAAACTATCCCACAGTTGGACAATGGGAGATCATTGTAAGCGTTTTTGCGTCTGTGAGTTAGTTTGTTTGAGGCTGGTAATGTCAGAAACTACCGAACTATCAAAAATTATTTCATTGTCAAAAAGCTGCACTATCCCTGAATGCTATAGGCATATATTTGTTTTAAAATAATTAGTTTTCATGTCATAAAAATGAAGTTCAAGCGGGCGAAGCCGCGGGCGAAAAGCTACTGCACAACTATACCGTATCCATTCTCTCTAGGTAGCTAAATATCCACGAATAACCTATCAGACCTATTGAACGCTGTTAAAAAGGGAATGAAAGTAACGTTGCCTGACCGAGCCGGCTGAGTTTAACTCCGTAATGAGTTCGCTTCGCTCGCTCGCTTGAGAGGGCGGCTCTGACTGCCCAGTCGCGGTGCCCACTTGCCCCCCTAACGTTTGTTTTACTCTTCAGATTTTCTATGCAAATGTGATTGGAACATTCTCAGTTTTAGTGGCCACTAAACGAACCTTCAACCTAACGTCACCATACTACTACTGACTACTATTATAATCTTAGTTTTATCGTGGCTAGCCCACTAATGCTGTCCCACTTCCCAGCAAAAGACTTAATCATTGTTGCTGTTTAACGTTCTACATCTGTCAAATTAGTAACACGGACTTTTTCCCGTAAATCTGAATATGCACTTACCTTAGCCTCTCGTGTGAAGTATAAAGTCATTAAGTTTATTTTTTTACTTTTCATAATAAGTTGTTATATAATCTTGATCAGTCGGTTACAGTGTTTTTTAGATCAAAGTTCTTCATTTGCAAATACATCACAAAGATTGAGCTATTTATTTCATTCTACGTACAAAAGTCAACTATAAGGACTTTCCACTTTAGTTCCGAAGCCTAAAACGAACAAACAACTAGAATAACCACAGCTGGAGCGTAACTTTGCCTGGCACAGCTAAGTTCTCATAGCTGTTATCTTACGGCTACTAACTAGAACTGATGGTTGGCTACTTAACACACAATATTAAACAATGTGAATCCATTAGCCAATTACATCCCAGCAACTGCTCATAAATTAAGGACGTTTCAGGCCTACACAATATCGAGTTTCCGGAACAAATTGAAACATAAAATTAGCATTAATGTGAGTTCTTTGAAGTCAAGTTAAAGTCTACTTTTAAGCGCAACGCATCGGGCTACTTCAAATTATTGACTTGATGACACGGAGTCGGGCCTTTGGAACTCGATACCACTTTGGAAAAGACTTTGCTTTGCCAAATGTTGACTTTAGTATCCTTGACTCTGTTTGTCGGGGAAAATTTAATTAAAAACATCTAATTATCACACACGCTTGTACCACAGCTTGTTATTATAGTCTTGAGCCTCAATTAATAATCCCTTAAACATTTAAATGTGGTTTTTAAAAAATACTTCATTATGACGAAATCAAATTAATGAAAACCGTCACACGCTTTATTCAAATTTTCAACAACTTTTCGTCGTAAATTAAAAGGAGCATTACGCTGTGAAACAACAAACAAGAAAAGTTTTTACAACATCATTCGGAGAAATGAAAAAGGCATCATCGGCTGGCATATTTTAAAAATAATATTTTTCGAGAAATAAGAAATATTTTGAGCAAACTACTGTAACTAATTGGCAGGAAATCTATTGTACCCGCTACGCTATTACGGGATCCAAAATAAGCTTTCCCAACAAGAAAAAGTAGCTTAATAGCCCATGAAACCCCTTTTAGCGGATTTATTAAGGGTAATTATTTTCGACTGCGATCCAAAAATGATTAATATAAGGAATTTAAGTGAAGATACACCATTAATAGCATTATTCATTCTGTATTAGTCGCTAAAGTAGTTTCCAGTCAGAGAAAGGGTTGTAAGTTATAGCGCTGCCAAGATTTCCGTTTTTGAACGGTAGCACAACTCGCGCAACCGGAATGCAGCGAGACTCCGAAACGTTACAGTTTCAGCCGGCTTTCGAGTTCTACTCATAGGTATAACTTAACTTAGTTCCCAATCGGGAGAGGAGCGGGAAGGACGTGCGTTCCTGCCGCGTTCCCTACTGCGCGCGGCTCACTTCGAACGTTCATATTACTCCACCACATCTGACTTAACAGTCAGCGTGATTAGTTCTCCATGCAGCATCTATTGTAGTGGGACGTGGTAGAACGACGAGCTGCATTGGTGAGTAAATGCATGGATAGAATGCTACACTATGCACGTTATTATGTGGTACACGTCATTCATCAAGTCTTTTTCAAAAGAACAGTGAACTAAACTTCTTTCAAATACAAATGTAAATCTTTTTAAAACCTATATTTTATATTGCAACTTTAATACTTTTAAATTGCTTAACTTTAATTTAATAATTGAAGTTAAGTAAATTAACTAAAAAAAATTAAATTAAATAAATTAATTAACTCAATTTTATCTGATTACATATTTGTGCCGTTTGGCGTTGAGAGATTTGGTCTCACCATGGGGTTCTCGTGCTGAAAAGTTTTTCGAGGCACTAGCCACAAAACTTGCGGCCACCAACAAGGACAGAAAAGCTGGCTCCTTCCTCGCTCAAAGGCTCAGTATAGCCATTCAGCGAGGAAACGCAGCCAGCGTTCTGGGATCCGTGCCCCACGGCCCCTTTTTTAAATTGTACATTTTTTTGTTTACTTATTGTAGTTATTCTAAGTTTGTGTTTATGTAAGATGTAAATAGTTTTACCTTTTTTGTGCAGTAATTAATTCTTATGAAAAAAAAAAACTTTAATAGAATAAATCTTTAGTGATAGGAGACCGAACCGTTAAAACCATTCTTTAATTATATATCTTAAGTTAACGAACAAAACGAATAAGTCACATGCCAAAAAAATCATAGCATTTTGACAAGAAGAGTGAGATTGCTGGCTATCATGTTTGATGATAAATAATTAAATGGATCGTATAATCATTCCTAGTTCTTATGTGTAAACTGACGTTAAAGGAATTATGTTGCGCAGAACATATAATAAATAAAATGAAATTAAGAAAAAACCTGAGAATAACTATACCATATATTTGATAATGAGAAATAAACCTATTTTCTTCTCATATGGTCAACAACTGCTTGCCACTACCTAGAGGGACTTTCCTGGTTCTTCGCTCGCCTCCAGTCGTTGACGTTCGTTCAAAGAAAAGGCGAAGTCACTGACTACCAACAGATGGTATAATAGTATTAAGAAAGTGATATTGATCTGTGGGCAGACTCAGTAGGTTTTGTAGGCACTACTCGTATCTAAGTGAAAATTAGATTTTTAAACCTGATATTATTTTAGAAGTTTCCATACATATTATAGATCAGAGGCGTTAAACCTTCCTAAAACTGCATCCCTATGTGTGCGTCTTTTTATTATGAAATCATAAAAATAAATAAAAATATCTGGGACAAATTACACCACGATCATCTGACCCCAAACTAAGCAGAGCTTGTACTATGGGTGACAGAGGCTGATAAACATCTTTTCTGCTTTTTTCGAAACATACTACTACATAGATTATAGACACAAATGTACTTTACCTACATGAATAGTTGTCATAATGGGTGGGGATCGAACCCATGACCTCTGGCGCTAAAGGCAGAATCGCTACCGTTGCGCCAACAGACCATCATTTTATAAGCATTTATTTTTTGACGTGTTACCAATGATATTCTATAACTGAATAATGCACGACTGAATAATACAATTGAAAACCTTAAACACACACATAATATACAGGTGGATTTTTTTAACGCCACCTGTCCCCCGATTCAGAACAAAGTTATCGACCAATTCAGTCTTCTTCTTCTTCGTGTCGAAGATCCCATTTTTTATTGACAACTATATAACAGCTGCCCAGTGCTCCGCTACCGCTATCCCAGGGGAGGTGGCTTCATAAAGATCTTGAAGTGTGCAGCTGGCGGGGCACTGAGGGCAAGATAACAAGTGTTGCATGGTCTGTTCTGGGGCACCACACTCGCATTGAACCCTGTCTTGTGCAATGTATCCCCACCTATTAAGGTTACACCTGCAGCGGCCCACTTGAGTTCGGAGCCGGTTGAGTGACTTCCATGTGGGCCACGGCAGGTCGCCGCCAGGGGGTAGGCACTCAGTAGTAGTAACATACTCAGATGGTGGAGCATGTTTCTTTTTCCACATTTTTCTTCGCGCTTCGCTAGGAGAACAAGTTATAGCCAGTGTACCTCGAAGGAAACTGTTACGGCTTTTAAGGCGGGAATGACATAGGTTTGAAGCGAATAGTAGGTGTCTGAAGTCCTGCTTCTTTTTCTCGACCGCAGAGGTGATATGTCTTCTCACATCTGGTGGAGCGATACCCGACAGCGGATACACCATTGTGAGTGGCGTGGGCTTGAGGCAGCCCGTAATCGTCCGGCATGTTTCGTTCAGGGCCACATCTACTTGTTTGGCATGGTTAGAGCGATGCCACACTGGGCATGCATACTCACCCGCCGAGAAGCAGAGTGCCAGCCCCGATGTGCGAAGGACATGCGGAGAAGCTCCCCAGGAGGTTGAGGTAAGCCGGGAGAGGAGGTTATTCCGTGAACTGACTTTTTGTTTAGTCTTGAGACAATGACTTTTATAGGTGAGGGATCTGTCTAAAGTCACACCTAGATAGATCGGATGGTCGAAGTGCCGGATGTTGATATCGCGCCATTTAATATTCAATTTTCTGTTGGCCTGGTGGTTTCGGAGATGGAAGACACAGGACACTGTTTTAGACCAATTCGGTTATTTTCTTTTATTATTAATTCATTTATAAGAAGGGTAGATTTTATGTTATTCTTCTGTTTTCTGTTTCTGAAAATTTAAGGCCTTTGGCTTTAACATATAAAAATATTGATGGCTACCGTTTAGCGCATCATTTACTATAAATAAAACAAATTCACCGAATCGGTCGATAACTTCGTTTTGAATCGGGGGGCTGGAGGGAAAGTACTGTACATACTGGAGATAGACAATTTTAACAACATACATACTTACTTCCTTACAACATATTTTTTTAAAGAAACAGAACTGCATTCACAGATTTTCGAAAATTCGCTTGCCACACCCGGGAATCGAACCAGGTAAAATCTGAAAAATAAACACCCTGCACTTTCACGGCATCGATTGATAGGGTCAATTATAAGGATCAAATCTCTATAACAAACGGGGTAAATTAAACACAATGAAAACCATCGAAACTAAACTTATAAATTCAACGGGATAAGTTAAAGCACTTTTACTCAATGGTCCATCAGATTTCTTCGTGTTTAATTTACCACGTTTGTTAGAGTGATTTGATCCTTATGATTGACCCTATCGATCGATGCCGTAAAAGTACAGGGTGTTAATTTTTCGGATATTACTCGGTTCGATTCTCGGGTGTGGCAAGCTGATTTTCGAAAATCTGTGAATGCAGTGCTGTTTCTTTTTAAAAATAAAGGAATGTTTCCTTTGAGCAAACTTGTCTATCTCCAGTATGTACAGTACTTTTCCTCCAGGTGGCGCTAAATAAATTCCACCCTGTATATTTTTTTTGCAAGTAATTCAAAGTTAACCTAAAAACCAACATGAATGCTCACAAAGCGGCTGCTCGATGTCTGCAAAAATAACCTTTAAAAAGTTCTTAACTCCGAAATAATTTCAGGCTTGAATCCCGGTGTCATATTTATTTCCCGCTGCAGCCGGCCGCTGGATAGAAAGCTTTAAAACACTGCCGTGGAAGAGTCACAATAAATCAATGTTCAAACGGTCCAAATGCTCGTAGTATAGTTTAGAACTAATAATATACAATGCAAAGTTGAAAGCTTTGTGCGTTGCTAGCTGAACAGTCGCCTGCGAGAGACCAAGTGTGACAGGCTTCCCGCATTCGTAACTTCGTCTGAAACCCTAACAGCTGTAATATTTTACCTCCTCCCGAACCATGAGCTTGTAAAGCAATATTTAAATAACGGGGGCTAGCCAAGAGCAACACGCCACGACCATTTCTACAATAGAATTCGTTCAAATGTATGGGGATGACTTAAGCGCCAGTGACAGCTTGAATGTCAACCTGAGAAAGATAGAAATAAGACTTGAGTAATATTGATTCAATATTGCTCTAAGGGCTATATAGTAAGTTTCCTGTACCATAGATAAACTATATGCTTTGCCTGTACGTACCTAGATTTGGATACAAGACATAAGTACGAACTTTACCAGTAGGTTAACTCAGTAATTAATTAATTAATATCTTTTCAAATGAATAAGAACGAACGAATTAATTTAAGCGTCGTACATAATAGAGAATCTGGTAATTAAATGATATGTAAGCAGTTTTTAATCATCACCTGAATTTGCAGTCACGGGAAAAGCTATCTTGACTCACTTTTATTCAGATTGTAATCAAATCACTGACTTAAATACTTAGTCAGTGATTTGATTACAATATGATCTGATGGTAAGCAAAGATAATCCATTAATACTGCTTAGCTATTACAATTGTAAAACAGCAAAAAGTTAACCTGGAAATTTGGAAATCGGACCAAACACCGGTTGGCACAGATTGGGATTTAGTAGGCAGGATACTACACAAGTATCTTGTTAACGCAATAAAAAATACCAATAGGTACGAGTAGGGGAAAGTGGGGGAAATACGAACACCTAAGGGAAAACTTCAATGAAACATTGGAATTTGATCACAGAGTTTCTTTATTTTTTAATAATAAAATTTACTTATATGTCTAACGAATTCACTAATCAACATTTATATTTAACAACATTCATAAGGCAAAACTATGTGCGGGGTACTTGGGCTTCCGAACTAATGAGGATACACCCATTTTTGTATCAGAGCAACTCACTCCGAAGGGATCTCGTCTTCACTTTTTGGCAAGGGGTCTATCTAAGCAATATAAATATTGCTGGACTGCCCATGGAAAAGTCTATGTCCGCAAAACAGACACCTCTTCAATTATACTGATTAGATCGGAGGCCCTGCTTCATCAACTTACAAATGAAGACTGACTAATCTTCAAAAGTATTGATTTTGTTGAACTATGGATGTCTATATGTTTACCATGTTTTTGTACTCTTTCAGTCCATGTCTGGGTTACTTTTCGTACATCAATGAATTCTTGTTGTTCTCAGTTCTAATAGTTGTAGGATTAATTCCTAATGCTCACACATGGTTATATGTATTTAATATTTATAGTGCATTATGCACCCACACTACTTCATTAACACACGCACACAAACTCTCACACACTCACAAACCCACACGCGTACTCCAACTCACACCCATACACATTTAAATACATCTGATAATTGCTTACTACGCCAAATATACTTTCCCGAAAATTAAACCTAATTTACTATATGAAACCTATTTGCTAACACTTGCATTACTAAAATTTTCTCAAAATGAGTGATATTGTTAATACAGTGTCAGAATTTGACCAGACGGTAATTGCAAAGGCATTAAAATTCGATATCGATAATGTACTTAATTCATTTCAGATAAAAGTTAACGATTTTTCACTAATAACACAGAATATAAGAAGAATTTATTCCAATTTTAAAGATTTACTGGTTATAATTACTCAACTTAAATTTAATCCCGAAATAATTATATTGACAGAATGTTGGCTTTCATAAGACAAACCCCCCGATTTTACCGCATTATAAAATGTTTTCGACAACACGATATTTCAATAGATGTGAGTTACTGTCTACATAAATGATATAATTTCAGCAAAAGTCACAAAAATCGATTTACAAGAAGCCTCTCGATTTACAAGTCTTCAGATTCAGACAAATGATAGAACAATAATTGCAATATACCGATCACCCTCTTGTACTAACGCAGATAACTTCATTGACTCTTTGGATGCTCTTTTGGAAACCATTATAATAACACACAAATGTATTATAATAGCAGGCGACATAAATATAAATACCATTCCGAGAGATACAGAACAAAGTTGTGAACGTAAAAATAGATTTAATTACCTCAACATGCTGGCAACACATGGTATCATGGCTGGACATAATCTACCTACTAGGGAAAATAGTTGTTTAGACCACATCATGCTCAAGACAGATAATAACAGCACAAAATATCAAATCGCTGTCCTTAATACGACTGTGACTGACCACGATATGGTTTTAATACATAGTACGATGGCACTTGAAACAAAAAATTATAGTAAGAAAACAAAAACACAAATAGACTATGACAGTGCATTGAACAGCCTTATGGGGAAAAAATTACATGAATTATTGTTTTGCAATGACCCAGAGGAAGTAACACGGGAATTAATTAAAAGAATAACGGCATCATTAAAATAAAATACGAAGGAGATACATGTATGTAGCACGGTACTTGCTACATACATGTATCTCCTTCGTATTTTTGTGTATTAGTGATTAAACCTTGGATAACAACGGGAATTTTAAGATGCATTAGGTATAGAAACTGCCTACAAAAAAGACACCGTTACAACCCTCATGACGAAATACTAAAGATCACGTATAGGAGGTACCGTAACTTCTGCAACAATTTAGTCAAAAAGCTAAAGCGAGACTATGAAAAGCAGCTCTTGCAGGAGTCTACGAGTAACCCTAAAAAACTATGGAAGAACATACGTGCCATCACATCCACCAGCCATCTAAGTCAGTCACAGTCTGATAATACTAAGCTTTTGAATAATAAGTCCTCTCTAAATGAATCTGTAAATTTCGTAAATTGTTTTTTCGGTGATATTGGGAAAAAATTAGCCGATTCCATAAATCAACCTAGTACCTCTCAATGTGGGCAGAGTACAGACAAAATTTCTCAGCTTACTTCCCTAGCTCTAATAGAGACTGATCAAAAAGAAGTACACACCGTCCTCATGGGTTTGAAATCTGATAGCGCTCCTGGATGGGATAATATCCCAACTAGCTTTCTTAAAAGTGCAAAAGACGAGGTAATACCTGTTATAACCCATTTGGCTAGCCTATGCATAAATAAAGGTATATTCCCATCTCTTCTGAAAGAGTCCATTATAACGCCAATCTTTATGGGCGGAGATGGAGACGATGTGGGTAACTACAAGCCCATTTCGGTTTTGCCTTCACTGTCAAAAAATTTAGAGAAGCTGATAAATAAAAGACTGTTAAGCTTTCTAAATACAAATATTATTATTTCTGCTTAACAATTTGGATTTTGTGCCGGAAAAAGTACCGAAGATGCTGTTAAAGCCTTAACATCTCTTATAGTCGATAAGCTAGATAAGAAGAAAAAATGCCTGACAATGTTTTTGGGCCTTAAGAAAGCATTTGACACTTTCTCCGTCGCTATTCTTGTAAGGAAGCTGGAATGTGCAGGTATCCGAGGGGTAGCTCTTGATCTCTTCAAAAGGTATCTGCAGGGTAGGACACAGAGAGTGAAAGTGGGGCAAATAATCAGCGAAAAGACCAGCATTGAGTATGACGTCCCGCAGGGAAGTGTTTTGGGCCCTACGTTATTTTTGGTCTACATTAATGACCTTTGCAGTATGCAGATCAAGGACTCAAAAATCTTCTCATACGCGGATGATACCGCTGTTGTCTTTGCCGGTGACTCGTGGAACGAAATCGAGACAGGAGCTGAGTATGGTCTTGTAAAAATCAGTGAGTGGCTAAAAGTAAATTTATTGACATTAAACACTCTAAAAACAAATTATGTGTGCTTTTCAATTCGCAATAACACACAACCAGATGACTCCTATGAAATAAAAATACATAACTGTAACAAATTCATTCTACTTGTAACTGCCCTGTAATACAAAGAGTAAACAGTGTTAAATATCTTGGCATCATGGTTGACCAGCGACTCTCGTGGCATTCGCTTATTGATCTGGTAGTGGTTAGACTAAGAAAATTGATGTGGATTGTTAAAACTCTTAGACACGTAGCCGCAAAGAAATTGCTTAACCAAATTTATGTTGCGTTGGTCCAATCTGTCACCATTTATTGCATAACTGTGTGGGGAGGGACTTTAAAAACTAAATTCTTGGATGTAGACGAGCGCAAAGGGCGCTTTTAAAAGTTATGCTCTTTAAGAATCGTAGGTTTTGCACCAAAACACTGTACTCTTTAGCTGATTTATTAACGATTAGGAAACTTTACATATTACACGTCATTTTAAGAACATATAGATCCTTAGTCTACAATCCAAACATCACACAAAAAAGAAGAAAACAGAATGTAATTGCAAGACAACGTACACAAACTTGTTTTGCTAGTAATCAATGCTTGCATTTATCATCACACCTATATAACCGTATTAATAAAATTTTCGAAATTCACTCAATGACCCACCGGGAATGTAAATTTATTGTCATTGCTTGGTTAAAGCTGTTAGAATATAATGACACAGAAAACCTACTTAAATATAATATGTTTTAATTTTTGTTCGATCATTTATTTTTCGTCAGACCCACCACACTCACTCACACACACATACACACAGCCACACACAAAAAAAACACACACACACACGCGTTTGTTAAGAAATGTAAGTCACCTTGGTTTTGTCTTCATACCTACTTAATTTACGATAAATTTAATCAGTAAGTTTCGGTAAATATGATAAATGGCTTTTTACTGTTATTTAATTTTTATTTGTTATGTAAGAGTGGCTCTTTCTAACACAGGTGCTGTAGCACTTAAAATACAGAGCCCACCTCTATATTTGTTATCAATTGTCTTTGGTTATGAATAAATATTTTTTCATTTTTCATTTATTTTTTTGATAATTTTTTTCAACATTACGAAAGAAAAACAAAACCCTTTGGGTTCGGCTTTACTCGACATTAGTCGGGTCAATACGAACACTAAGTAGAGTAATTACGAACTAACATTATGAACGACAGAGATCACATTTAAAACCCAACTATGTTGACTGTCCGTCAGTACACCACTCGTGAGCCTATTTTTTGCACACGTAGCACATAATTCAGTCTACAACGGAGGGATATCTATATATAGATATTTATCTCTACAAAAAATACAAAAGTAAGCAGATAGTCTTCATTTTCTCTTTCGCCTTTTTCTTTTTCCTTCGTATTTTGACTAAAGTCACTAAAATCTTTTATATTGTTGAAATACTTTCATACTCCTTTGATCTCTTTTTTTGAAGGTTTCTTCTGACTACATTTCATTCTTCTTATTTAGGTTCCTTTTTTTGGCATTTTTTCCGTTTTTTTGTTTTAACATCGCATATAGCCTTTTTGAGATTTTCTAAACTGTTCTTCAGTTCGGTCTTTCTTTAGTACAAACATAAAGAAGTGGGGTAATGCCGAACGTTCGAGATTGCCCGACATGGAGTGTTCGCCTTTACCCCGCGGGATCGAATTTAATAAAATGGCAAAAAACAAATTAGGTTATATTTCTTTTTCCAACTTCGTCATTGTCATTTAGCTGATTAATATGTGATTATTCCACTATGTAAAAGCTAAATTACTATTGTAGATATAAATAAAGCAACACCAACTTGAGTTTACCAAAAAATTACATCAAAAACATACATCATATTGAAAATTGCATACCTTGACAAGTACGTGCGTCCGCGTCTCCCGTATAACTTCCAGCCCAGCGTATAAAACTGGAAAAAATATAAATATAATATAATATAAATATCTGTATGAAAGGTCTGAAGTTAAAGTTAGGTTATGCTCGTGAATGATAATAATATAGGTAAATGCAGTTCGGAACATTACCTACCTTCGGCGCATTATTTATTTTGGTGCTGCAGTTTGAACTCGGGAGTCGTACGTTATCACCGCCTGCATTGTGCTGTCACTGGATCTATTATATATGTATTACACTTATTTACACTACACGATATATTTTATTACTCACCATACTTTTACCTATATATTCACAAATATTTATTATATGTAAGGCACATACGAGTACGTATGTCCACCGCAGATGTCCGTGCGTTTACTCAGTTCGGGCCCACTGAAAATCAGCGCCTGGGCCCATAAAGGCTGAATTCTTAGTGAGGTCCTTTTATTTTTTCGGCATCGGGACACCGCTGTCTGATGGTATTTGTTTGTCTTGTTGTTATCTTGTTTTGTTGTTGTATGCCTACTACCAGTACTGTCTATGTGTTTTTGTTAAATGTACCGATGTCCCTATATTTGATAAATATTTTTCTATTTCTATCTAAATAATAGTTTTTATTAAGAGCATTGATAATTACAAATCCAAAATGAAACAAAGCTCTATAAATTTAGATACTTACTAAGATCAACATGTCTTTCTTGCTTTTAAAATAGGTAATAGTCTGTGAGTAAAACATTTTTTGACGTCTATCTATATAAATAAAAAGCGCAAAACTCGATAATAGCTTGACCAATTGGACATTTTTTTTCATATTTTTGTTAAGGCACAAAGAAGGTTCTCAAGGAGAGAAAAAACGTACAAATTAAGCTTAAAACAACACTTTTCTTTTCCCATACATACCACTCTGTTCTCAGCTGTAAAACAGTTATAACTTATGACAGAACGGAGTCTGTCTGGTCAGCCGTGTTGTGACCTTTAAAAGCATTTGATTGCGTGGATCAAGAAATCTTATTGATTAAGCTAAGACATTACGGTGTGTTAGGGGGTCCTAATGTCGATCCCTGGGAGTACCCCAGAGATCGACATTAGGACCTTTGCTTTTTCAAATTTTTATAAATGATCTTCCTATCTATGTCAAACATATAGGTGAGATAGTATTATTTGCTGACGATACCTCGTTGATTTTTTAAGTCGACAGTGGTACACTTGCATTTGAAGTTGTAAATAATACTCTCTCAAAAGTACTATGTTGGTTCACAAGTAATAATTTATTACTTAATGCAAAAAAACAAAGTGTATCATATTATCTATGCCCGATGTGAAACAGGTTGAGGCTATTGTAACTATGAATGATGAGCCATTAGAGTTAACGAATTCTAATGTATTTTTAGGAATAACTTCAGATTCTAAGGTACGATGGAGTCCGCATATAACGGCCCTGGCAGGTGGAGCTGCTGCTTGTGCTGTTAGAAAAGTAAGACTCTTGACTGATATTGAAACAGCAAGACTAGTATATTTTAGCTACTTTCATAGTGTTATGTCGTATGCTCCACTGTTGTGGGGTTCAGCTGCAGACCTGAACACCGTTTTTGTACTTCAAAAAAGAGCCATCCGTTCCATATACAACCTTAGGCCACGCGACTCGCTTAAGGAAGTATTTAAGAAGTTCGATATTTTAACTGTGCATGCTCAGTATATTTTAGATAACATAATATAGGGGCGCAAAAACTTGCATCTGGTCAAAAAAACCGTGATATTCATAAACATAATATGAGAAATAAAAACAAACTGAAAACTCCCAGTCTTAGGCTACACAAAGTGGGAAACTCATTTGCGGGTCAATCTGTAAAATATTTTAACAAAATACCTCAAAGCCTTGTTAATTGTGAAGAGCTCTTCACAAGTTTAAGTCTGACCCGATGGTTGATTCGCATTATGTTTATTCGCGATATGTATCTTTTATTTACGTTTATTATTATTATTTCTATATTTTTTTAACATGTCATGCTTTGTACAAGCTTAAATGAATAAATGTTTTTTTCTACTTTTTAATTTTTTTTAGCCAATTTTGAATAATATTTATTTGGGACGTTGAATAGTTTATTCTTGCTTGAAAGTTAAATGATTGTAATTTGCTTTGCCTACTTGTATGAGTAAGGGAAATATAAGGTAGGGCATGTACGGCATGAGGGTAACTTCTAAGGCACTATTTAAGACTGTTTAATATACTTAGATATAATGTAACTGACTATACTTTGGAAGATTTGTTTGAGGATTAAAACGCCTATGGACTTGTCGAAAAGAAATGGGTGTTTCATGTTTCATCTGTCCTTTTTTTATGTTTATAAATGTTATAACTTGGAAATATTATATATAAAGTTCTTAAACCAAAAACCAGAAATATAATCTTGCCCAGGGTGCTAGACGTGTTGAAACAGGCACTTTTCTAAAGTAACTGTATTTCACGCCAACGCGTGCAACGTCAATATCGGATATATTGATGCAGTGCTGGCGTGCCAAAAAACCTTCTCAGTAAAAATGTTCAAAAATAGGTTTTCCTACTTTTTTAGTATGTGTACTAGCCTTGTTAGCCTATATATTTAAATTTCTGTCTACTCCGTTTAGTCTGGAGCTAGAACTAGATTTGAAAGTGTAAAATAATACAGGCTATCATAGTTATCTAAGGAAGATTTTTGAGCATTATCTGTTTTTTGTTACCAAGGTAAACCTCCTTTTATTTTGTAATGTCACCTACACATAAAAAACTGTGAGATATATTGTTGTTGTCCTCCAGTAGCACTTATGTACAACAAAACTGTGACTAATTTGCTCAAGCGCTAAGAAGGTTAAGTAGTTTGAGTAATGTATATACATTGTATACTTACCAAATTACGAGTACACCCACGACATTGTCCGCGAGTACATAATTGAATTAAAGTATTACCCTCTACCAAGTCTCTCTAAGTAAAAAGGAGCCTGGATGTTATTCTAGGTCATAACTTACTTCTCTATGAAAGCCATTTAGGATATATCAATGTAAAAACCGTTTAAACTTCCAAAGAATTACAGAAACGGAGATATCCTCAAGTTATAGGTAGCAGTAGTAAAAAGAGAACATTAAGCAGTAGGAGAGTAAATTAACAAATTGAATTATTTGTAATATTCTCACACTGATTTCGGTGTAAGAAGATCATTATCATTCAATAATTAGAATTTGCTTTTCGATGAAAAAATCTGAATAATTTGAGGATCAGCAGCCTACGTATATAGATACAGAACACGAATAATGAGATTCAACGTTCAGCCTGAGACGTCGTAAAATACCTGTTAAATAATTTATTCTCGCCTAGGCTCATTACTTTTACTCCAGAATATTTAGATACCCACGATGTCCTAGATCTGATTCAGCCGAGAATAAAAGCTTTCGTTGAATATGCTGGGACGCGGCTTACTAAAATAACACTCCCCTTCTGGGAATAAGATGATATCACCACCATTTTTATGAATTGAGTTTTAACAAATCCAGCTATAAACAAAGTGAGAAACACGATGATCTTAATATCTGTCAATTTAAAAAGCAGACTGTGTTTAAAATTAGTTTACCTTTGGTATTGTTATACAACACCATGATTAGCTAAGTTAAGCAAACATGCATTGTTTGAACAATCATCTTTTCTCAATAATTTTATTAAAAATAAAACGAACTTTTAAGGCGGCCTCCTATCCATTAAAAGTGGAAGTCACATTATGTTTATTTTTGTTATTTACTATCATAGTATAATTTATTTACGTTAAATTTTTGACTAGTAATAATTTGAAATTTCATAAGTGCTTTTCATAAGTTTACAAGCATAAAATATTAAAAATAAATATATTTTTTATTCTCATTTTCCTGCGTCGTCGTTAAGCCTCTAATTATTATATTTCTCCCTCGCTCCGATCTGCCTCACTACGCGTGGGGACAGCCTTAGTCAGGCAGATGTCAACTATTTATCAATAAAATGAAGTATAGTAAAACATGATTATTTATTCAAACCTGACCGACCCTACTGTTGTCTCAGCTAGAGTGTAACTCTTTCGGCATAACTGAGCTATATTTGCCCTAATAATTTGCATTCAGAGTGCTGAGAAAGAGTGATGTCCATAACTTTTAGCCTGTAGTTGACTATACTTATCTACTATCACCTTCATTTGACAACATAGATGTACTGAATGCAATGTTATAATTCTGTAACATCATAAAATAATCATAAAGTTGGTTCCATCGAATAGTATAAGAAGCAAACTAGCGAATCACAAAATTCTTGCCAAGACACGTAAAAACTTATGAAAGTTCGGTCCGGCCGTGTTGGAGAAGCGATCCGTGCTCGTCGCTACTAAGCCAATTGTCACAATCATGATTTGTTGGACGGACCTTTACGAAACTTTTTTAATAAGCGTCGCTGAATATGCAATCGACACTTTTGTTTCAACCCGTATTCAGATAAGGCTGAATATACGACAGCAGTAAAAATTTCCTCTGAAGATATTTTGGAATAAAAAATACACAAGGACGGTGATACCGTCCGTTGGCAGTAGTAAGGCCCAAGTCTTTTATGCGTGCTGATAACTGAAGACTAGCTTTTAATACTCCGTCTTCGGTAAATCTTCCTACTCTATCCACATTTATTTATCATTGACCATAGCTTTTATTGAAGTACCTAGTACGAGTATGACGTGAGTGAGAATAAGTATTGCAATAAATCATTTTGGCATCTATTCAACAAGTGCTTAAAAAAAGTCGTAATTAGTTTTTCTTTGCACTCCTGAGACCAACGTAATAGAAATTAATTTTCTACTTTTGTGAAAGGCAGAGCAAAGGCATGAAAAGCGTGGGTAATAACAGGCAATAACTCTGCACTAGCCAAGTTAAATACTAAATCTAACATTTTGTATTTCGTGATGATTGTCAAATTACGTCATTGTCATGGTGCGAACTTTTGTTTCGTTCGGATAGAGAACAAACAAACAATCGTTTTTTTTAACCTTCGAGTTTAAGATGTAACCTGTGTCAGCATATACAGCCGTTCGGTGACAATTTTGGGGAATAAGTTTCTGCCAGATTAAAATAGTTGCGCAATATACTCGTATTTAGATAAAAATTACGAAAATATGGGTGCCATTGGTGTCCATCGATTGACACTAACGGCATTTCTATTACGTTGGTCTGAGGAGTGCAAAGTAAAACTAATTATGGCTTTTTTTAAGCACACACACACACATCTTTTATTAACAGTACAGTAATTTTATTTTTATCTACAAAAAGAAGAAATTCTTTGACTGACCAAAGACCAACAGATACAGAACAGGTGTCTGGAATCCGGATGGTATTTCTATCTAATCTGTGGTTTTGAATTATTTGAAAAATAACAGAATATGTTAAAATTCAATAGTTTTGGGTCACTATCACACTAGATTAGATATCTACCGTGATAGTGACCCAAAACTACATTTCAAATATATGCTGCGAAGACCATTTATTGAAAAAAAACATGCTCGTTAGGTAAGCAATAATTACGATAGCTTTTGTTGTAACATTATTTCCAGACCTGAATTTAGAACTTGGACCGAATACAACTTCATAATTAACAAGTCTTTGCCAAAAGAACGTCGTTGTTGGATTCTTCACACAGTTTAAAAAATATATATGTATTTGACACGTATGTATTGACACGATTGGCGCAGTGCGCTGTAGCACGGTTTCTCGCCTTGATTTCCGTAGTGTCCCGGGTTCGATTCCCGGTCAATTCAGGAAACGATCTTTTCTGAATTGATTCGGGTCTGGGTGTGCTGGGGGACGCCACTGGCTTATTTCCTTGTGTGGTATCTCGTAACACAGGGATATTAATCCCTACTTCGAGACCATTACTTGAGGCACAAATTAGACATGCGCGGCGCTCTGACAGATAGCCCGCTTAGAACAACACCTCTTTTTTGACGCACGCACACAGAGACATGAGTTTTACAAGCGAAGTCAGTGAGCTTCGGTGAGTCGGAAAGTCGCACTGTCGCGAGTGTTTTTGTTTTTGTCGAACTTGGTGCGATTTTTCACATGATGAATTTTGTTTTTGGCCGGTTCTTTCAAGTAGGTATAACTTACTTACTTCATTTTAAAAATTCAGAGCGAATATAGTAGTAAACCTAGGCGGTTCACGCAAGTTTTGGAAAAAGGTGCGAGCGGTCCTTCTGTAAACTCTTTATTTTGTGCTGGAGGTGGGTAGGTCTGGCGCATATTTATTTATTTATTTATGCATATTTATTTATTTATGTATAGCCGAACTTACGTGAACGACTTGTATAATTAAAGATGGCGGGGCGTTGATCGAGTGCGTACGCGAAAAATGGGCTTAGTGGTGCGCCTTGAAAGACGGCCGCCATTAACCGGTGGTGAACCGAAAACGCTTAGTGTTCTTAGTTTATTTTCGTACTGTTGCGCACACAAGTGCAATCTAATTGTGGGAGGATGTTGGATCGATTGGCGATTTAATCGCGCACCACACTGTGCGGTAGAGGTACCTTCCGTACGCTATGACGTGGCGCCGGACTCAATTACTGAATGAGTTGCTCAAAATTTAAGGAGCAAAACTAAAAATAGACGGATTATAAGTAATGTGTGACAGTGGATTATGTTAAAAATTATAATATAATATCAACAATCAGCTTAAGATCAACAGTGGAAATTTAAAAAATATTGCGTAAGTTTCCATTTATTTTCTACAGAAAGATAGAAACTTGAAAAATTCGGCCTGATCCTAGGGACTCGAACGGGATTCGAACCCGCGATCTTCCAAAATCCGAATGGCTGCTCTTCCAACTGAGCTACCGAGGCCGTTACAGACCCGGCGAATTTATTCAGTATATTTTTACGTTGTAAGACAACGTTTGTTTCATCAATGTTATAAGGCAAGTGCCTTTAACACCCGAAATAAATATTTCTTCAAATACACACATCAACATGGTCTAGGGATATTTCAATTAAACCTAAGTAACTAAAATTCTATCAACTTTTTGTTTAAAACACATTAAAATAAACCTCGTTTAATAGCTCGTTTAATAACTAATCTGATAAATAAACTTTTAGTTAAAGTTACATTTTAAAAATACTTAGAAGAAGAGGAAAAACTCAGACAAAATTTCAATCTTAACTTTTTTTTGGAACATCAAAACCTGAACAAAACAACTATTTTTTTTATAAAAACTATTGAAAACCTAAAATTAATAATTCGTGGATCCACCTAAGACACTACTGACACATCTGCAGCGGTTCTGCACACTCAAAACAAGGGTGTCAATATCCTGTTGTGGAATACTGTCCCAAGTCCTGCTAAGATGCAAGAAAAGCTGGATTTTCATGCACAATATCTTCTGGGAAATTCCTAAAAACTCTTCTCTGAAGCGTATCCCAGGCATGCTCAACAGGATTTAAGTCAGGGGATTGAGGGGATTGTGCAGGCCAGTCTAAAGCTTGGATATCATGCTGTTGTAACCAACTTGTAACGATACGCGCCGTATGTGGACGGGCATTGTCGTGCATTAGCTGGAAATGTTGTCCCATTTGCAGTCTGTGGGGCAAGATTACAGGCTTTAGCACCTCATCTCGGTATTTCAGAGCAGTCATATTGCCTTGTATCCACACGAGGTCCTTTCTACTGCCGAGAGGAATTCCTGCCCAAACCATAATCGTGCCACCTTGATATGCATGAACTTGTTGTGGGTGCTGCAGTCGATTCCAACGTCCTGGTTCTCTCCAAACGCGTACTCTTCGCGAATCAGGATGAAATCCAAACCTGGATTCATCAGTGAAAAGCACGAGTGACCATTGAGATGTTTTCGGTTTTCGTGTGCAATAGCCCATTGTAATCTTCTTCCTCGATTGCCTATCCTTAGCGCTGGTACCCGAAGTGGCCTACGAGCACGTAGGTTGACTTCATGCGATCGTCTTCTCAAGGTTTGACCTCTTACCAGCAAACCATACTCTCTCTGTAGCCTTTGAACCAATTGCATCGCCGTTACATTTGGTTGACTTCGTGCAGCATTTACTATGAATCGGTCCTGTACATGTGTTGTAATGCGTTGAGGTCCTCGGTGCCGTTTCACCACTTCCCCCGTGACACGATAACGTGACCAAAGGCTGGATATAACGCTCTGACTGGTCCTCGTGGCTTCAGAAACCGCAATTTGGGTAGCGCCAGCTTGAATCATGCCCACTGCTCTTAACATTTCGTTCCTGGTCAAGTGTCTACGTGGCATGATTAAATGAACACCGGAGATGCGTTTGACAAAGATTTATAGAAATTTATAGAGTTTTGATCAAGTTAGAAGTTCGTAAAGATTTACTTCTTTGGAAGCAATTCAATGAATGCGAATTTCATATTAAAACAAACCCTTTTATGTACATATATGAATTTAAAAAAGGAACTTATAAATGTTTTATAATCTGTCATTAATAGTTTTTTTGTAAGGCCATTACTTTTTAAGTTATTTAAAAAAGTTTTATATATCCCTAGACCATGTTGTTGCGTGTATTTGACTTTCGATTAAGATGAAACTAGCTAGCTCTAGGATACCTAAGTGAATTTTTATTTTTAGCATCTAACAATGCACTATTTTCTACACAAAGATAGAAACTATAAAAATTCGTCCTGATCCTAGGGACTCAAGCGGGATTCGAGTGGTTTTTGAACTCTTTTTTTATTTTTTATGCAGCGGCAATGACAAGGCCCACGACGGCGGACCCGCTCCGCCTGGTGGAGCGGCTGGCGGGCGCCACCACGCCGGCCAGCGTGGCCAACGGCGTCGCCAAGCCCAGCACCAACGGCAAACGACCCACCCCCATCATCATCTACCCTACTGGTAAGCCAACTACTCAAGGGACAGCACCGCCGAGTCTGAAGCATTGTTCGCCCGTACTCTGAAAATAAACAAAACTCGCAAAATCTAAATCATTCAGGTGACCGAAGATACTATTACATACACGATTAAAATAATTGACACAATATTTAAAATTGGTGCGCTGGTACTACCTCTTCATAATAGCTTTAGACAGAAGTAAAAAAGGTTATTTTTAGGGTACGCTTTGTGGTAAAAGTACAATAAACATTATTACTTTTAAGATTTATGCCGAATTTATTAAAATCTACATAAATAGCAGCAAATTTATTTTAAATGAGAACAATTAAGTTCACACTTAATTGTTCTCATTTAAAATAAAGTAACTTCAGAATTTATGAGGCTTTTGCTCAAATATTATTATGCCTTTCATGTAAAAACCTAAAAGAAGCAGGGGTTTTTATCCGAACACATTTTTAATGACACTAAACTGTACCAAATCTAAAATGTTACTTAATCCCTTCATACGTTGTGGCGGAAGGGGTTTTCAATTTTGCTAGTTTATACTCAGATATGTCATCGTCATGGCAACGTTAAATGCAAATTGTCATTAATTTTCGCACCCCTGCTTATTTCTAATGTTACGAGTATAATGAATGAAGTATAGGAGATGCCACTGGATTTGATCTTTGTCTGTTACGCTGTACATAAGGATAAACATCCTTGTTTTGCGACGTACCTACGACAATTGTTATAAAAAAAACTACAAACGTATACCTGTGTATGTCAGAAACTTTTTTAACTAAATAAAACTACGTGTAGTGTCGTTGATATTTTTTTAAATCTCAAAACGCAAAAAACAACTCCAAAACAAAACTAGACGCTATTTTGGTGATGAACATGCGGGCATGTTCACATTTTGAAGTGTATCAGACTGTTGCTGAAGTTTTTATTATGCATAAGAAAAAAATGTTTCGAACAGAATTCGAAAGTTTCGTAGTTAGATATTTACCAAAAAGCGCCACTGAGGTTATCATACTTGACAACGTGACGCCTTTTCTACCAATAAATAGTAAATAATAGGTAGTGGTCGTCAGTGAAAATGGAAAATATGCAAAGGTCAAACTTATGTACCTAAGGTTACGTCTAGTATGTTGTTGGTTGAGGGAATATCGCCGTAACGCTTGCCTTAATATGAATGAACTTTTGGCAGCTAGAGTCCGCTCAGTCTACCTTCATCAAATATTACGATAGATGTCTAGGTCAAGCGCTGAATTTCCAAAAGATATTTGACTAAAGGTTATCTTATGAATTAGTAATCTTCCTAGAGTAACAGGCATAGATATTCAGTAATGCCTGCTTATTGCTCTGCCTAAACCGAAAGGTACGGCGCCGTGCGTTAATTTTGTATGCTAAACTTGGCACGTTCCGATCACAAAACAGACCTTACTTCTTAGTTGCCATAATACAGTTCCAATTCTATAACCACATAAATTAAACCAAATACTCTTGAGAATCTTCAATATTAAAGCAGATACGCTTATGGTTACGTAGGAACCAGATTTCGACCGTGAGAATTAGTGATAGCTTTTTCGTTAAAACACACGCAGGCAGTGACCAGTTTTTTTTTAATTTAAATATATTTATTATCCCATGCCAATCATAGGTATTTAAGGCTGACCTTAGGTCTAGACAATGAATATTGTTGTGCCTATATTTTTTGAGGGACTGGTGCCTGAAATAGGTTTCAAAATAGAAACCTGTCCTACAGGTCACCAGGCCCAACTACTCCTGGCCAGCACAGTAACAAGCTCTGTGAATGAAAAGTAAGAGATTAGAAATAATATAGAAAAACAACAAATAGAAAAGTACTAAAGTATAGTTCCTTGCAGATTTGTGTGCGTGAGTGAGTGTAGGTATGATTGAGTGTTTGTGTATGCGTAGGTGAGGTTTGTGTAGAGTGGAGTGTACTCGTATGTGTGTGACTGTGTCGGTTTGAGTGAACTTCAATCAGAGAAGTTACCATAAAATAGTGTGGTTCACATCACCAGTTAATTGATAGCTCTACTTAAGAGGACGGAGAAGTTTTTCAGTCGCCCATTTTTTAAAGTCTTGAGATATTTAGAAACAGTTTGCTTGAAAAGAAATTTATGAAGTGAATAGAATTAGCCGGTACCTAATAGTTTGGCTTAGCCAAACCAATCGCCTGTAGGAAGTCAAGTGTTGTGTGTAACAATTTCTTCTCTGTGGGCAAATAACCATTAATTTGTTCCGCATTATCTTTTCCAATTATGCAAAGAATATAGCGTATTAGAAAATAAACATTAGGGATCCCACATGACATGAGCAAAATAGTTTAAGTATATAAGTAGTCTTATAAGGCCTATTTCGCAAGAGCTAATGTTACAAACACAATTGCAGAGGACATCTGTTTCCCTGTACGCACAACGGTTTCATTTTATTGTTGCTATTTCGCCATAATTTGTTTTCTTGTTGTATAACTCCTTTACTTCGATAGAGCATAAAACGCGAATGGTTCGCCCCACGGGCCCTCTTATTTCAATGTTTTGATAAAGGACCTACCCACAACCATTGTAGCCTTTGTTTTATGTTTATGAATTGGCGAACAGTAATACAATGGATTCTTTTGTCGGTTTGGCTGTAAATCAAACATTAATATTCAACGGGTTAATTACCAATTATACGAATACGACTGAAGCTTTGACAGCTGAACGATACAATGCTTTTTATGTAACGCAATTAATCAGTCATAGGAGCAACATATTCGAGATCAAAACGAAAGAAAGGAAATGAGTAATTTCTAAAAAGGAATCTCAGTATTTCGCTTCATGATAACTAAAATTAGGAGTGATTCAATTAAGTATTCTAGTCCAGCAAGATTTTTAGTTGCTGTGCCAATGGATAAAGGACATATCGCGGAGATCTGATGTCCATTAGGATAGAAAGCTTCTGGTGATTTTGACGGCAACTGCGACGTAGGACGGCTCCATCAAGCTCGTCAAGTAGTCTTGCTAAATATTCTGGACTGATGAGCATAAATCTTTCTTCTTTACAAAAAAATCAAATAAGTAAAAAAGTTAACAAAGGAAAAGTAAGAAAACGTTGATATTTTAAAAAAACGTAGCTGGATTTTATCAAAATCTGTATTCGAAGATAGTATTTTTAGTTACTTTTTACTGCATTTAGTGCCAAATAGAATTATTTCGAATCTATTTATTTCTATAGCTATATGTTGTGCGCATTGCTTTACTATTTGAAGGACAAACGTCTTGATATCGTTGTTACGTCAATACCGGGTGATTATTAAATAACTCCCGAGAACTATGTGGCATACTCACTAAGTGACGTAGAAACTATCTTAGTGAACATGAAATTCATTTAACTAACCTTTATTTCAACGTCACCATACAAATCACTCGAACGGTCAGTATTTTTTGTATGAAAACCATAAAATTGAAGTTAATTGAAAAATCAAAGGTTCGCCTGTATGGTATTGTGGTTACTACATCACTTACTGAGTATACCATATCGTTTTCGGAAGTTATTTGATAGTCACCCTGTATAGTTCGTCGGAGACAAGGGCGAAGGAGGATGACATTGCCTATATAGGTAAGGTAGGTACTATCGCGCCACCTAGGCTCTGGCAGCGGCTGTGACGCACGTGTCAATCGTAGCGTAACTAATTTAGGCCTAATTCAGGAAATGGCTTGGCACTGCTTCCGAATATGATAATAAGATACTCATATACATTCAGCTAAACTTCTTTGCCTATGTTTTCTTGGTGTTTTAAATATAAAGTAAGTTTTATGACTTTTTTCTTGTTAAGAGAACGAATACATGGAAGCAGTACTTCCGAAGCAAATAGTTTTTATTATCCTTGTCCTTCCTAATGACAAGGTAAATAGAAATAAGTACGAGTACTTTACTTCCTAATGTTTGTGTTGTTGCAGTAACACCGGAGTCTATAGTTGTGCCGATCGTCTCCTGCATTTTCGGCTTCCCCCTGCTGGCTCTGACGGTTATCTGCTGTCTCAGGAGGAGAGCAAAACTGGCCAGGTAAACATAAGCCTTATTTACCGTTAACAACAGCCTTATTGAACGCGTTTAGGCGTGTTCGCGCTATATTATTTGTAATTAATTAAATCTATGCAGAATTATTACTACCGTCTATCTTTTTCTGTGTATTGGTTTATCTATTATTTTTATTTCTTACTGTTATAATAAAGAATAGTCTAAAATTGACAACTCATGGTAGACGTACTGGTCGCACGCAGTGTAGTGTTGCCACACGACACGATAAGAAAAAGAATAAACCTATAAGAAAAATGATATTCCAAATTAATGAATATTGATTTCGTGGGCAATATTTTTTCCAAACCTTTCCTAAAAAATGTTGAGAAAGAAATATCTTGTTCAGCTCGTAAAAGTTAGGACGTAATCACGTTCCTTTCCAAAGGGTTCCCCCTTTCGAAATTCTTTCCAAAAATAATAGGCGATCCCGCACAGATTGGCAAAAACAATTTAAATTCCTGCGCGTAATCCTCCAATAATAATTTATTTGGCCTCATTACTTTCTCTGTATGCCTCAAGTTATTGATACTATGGTTAATTATTTTTCTGTTCATCAGGACAAATCATTTTTGTCAGGTTGATGAGGTAAACCTATATCATTGTTAGTTAGATTACCTATGAACATTCGCTATTTGTAAATGTTGATTAGTCTATACAAATCTATACTAAAATGATAAAGAATAATATGCTCCGAAACTACAGGACCGATTTTAATAAATATCTTACGTATCCTGCATTATACTTGATGAACGTAGGCGATAAAAAAAAATATTTTTTAAATATTTGGTTAAATACGCGGGCGAAGCCGGGGCGGGCCGCTAGTCTACAAAAATATTATGTTTCACAATGATGGGCAGAACAAAAGTATGGTCTAAATATCACTGCTTTAGTACACACTAGCGTCCCGACAAACTTCTTTTTGTCAACAGTTATTGGCAAATGCTTGACAGCTGTGAACATTTAGTATGGAAAAATGTTTTTGCTTTTATTTAATTTTTTCGACAATTTTCCAATCTTTTAATACTTATTATCCTATTCCCGATGTAGAAAAATGCAAAAACACAAAAATCATAAAAATACGTCCACCCGTTCTTGAGTTATATAAGAGGTGTAACTACACGTCTTTCTTTTATCTATATAAGATGGATTCTGATTGAAAGTAAGAACTTGGACTCTACTAGATTTCATGATTAATTGGTTAATACTTTCACCTCAAGAAATCTGAATCGCTTATTCGGAAAATTGCCAGAACTGATTAATTGTTGAACATTATTAAATTAATTACCTGAAATTGCGTTAGTCTACCACTGAACAGGCGCTTTTCTCAAAGTGGAAAATAAAATGAGAATTTAACCAAATTGTGATACTTACTACAAAGTGTTTTGTTTTTACCATTTATGGTTCATTCATATTCTGACTAGCTTTCCGCCCGCGGCTCCGCCCTCGTGGACTAATTTTTCTCACACGTTGGGTTGCATATCAAATTTTTCACACGGATTAACGTTTTTGAAAAATGTATAAGCCTATAGCAATCAGGAATAATGTAGCTTTATTACCAGTGAAATATTTTTTGAAATCGGTTTGGTAGTTTCGGATATTACGAGTACCTACCTCATACATACAAACTCACAAACGCTTACCTCTTTATAATAATAGTGTAGATCTAATATTTAACACTGACCCAAGTCATTAAAATCACATTCACTTTTAAAAAGATAATTTACATTAAAACCCAACCAAGTTTAAAAGAGTAAGTACCTACTGAGTTTCTCGCCGGGTCTTCTCAGTATAAGATCAACTTCTGATGCGGTGGTAGAGTCACATTATGTTTGTAAACAGTGTATTAAAGTATTCATATTATTATAGTATTTAAGTCTATTATTATGATCGATGATTTAAAAGTACTTGCTACAGGTCTGTTTAAATAAAGATATGTTTTGTTTGTTTGTTAGATAGGTACTTTGGTAATACAGCAACAATGTTGAAAATCATACTTTTGGCTCTGATTTTGGCTTCAGGAGAAATATCAGAAGCTCGATGAACGTTTTATGTAGTGTTATTTGAAAATCGAAACTGATCATAACATGTCGTGAATATAATAACCGAAACTTTCGAATGCATCGTGATAATATTCATTTATTTACATACCCACATGGACAACAGTGACTTATATAATTTACTTCAACTTCTATTCAACTTTTACTTTAAATCAACTTTTAGTCAAGTTTAGATCATTTCGATAAATCAACTGAAAAGTGGTTTTCTATTTCACTAGCGTTCGAAATGGATCCCTGGATATTTGAAAGTTACAAACGAGTGGTAGAGCAGCTAGAGCTGGCCGTTTCGTACAGTTCCAGCCAGACAAATAGCGGTAGTACCGTTCCCGTACATTAGTAAGATTATTTCTGATTTCTTACCAAAGCTCCACTATTAAAATCAAACTCAAAAATCTTCATTTAAATAGACTTAAGCAGTACTTTTAAATAGTAAAAATATAAATACTGAATAATTGACATAAATACTATAATAATATGAATATAAAAATGAACAGTATACAAACATAGTGTTTATTTTTATTTAAGTAAGGGGCAGCATCTTATTTCTAATAAAACCTTTCCTACTTCGACTGTAATTTCAGTTTTTTCTTTATTCGATTTTTCTAAATAATCTATTATCTTGTTTTTTCGATTAATTTTTGAGACTGTTTAGGCCTCCTTTGTTTTTTAATTAGTTAAAGTTTCTAATTCATAACTAAGTTGGAACATAGAATACTAGGATTTGAACCTGGTGCTAGCACAAG
Source organism: Udea olivalis (assembly GCA_947369235.1). Taxonomy (NCBI): domain Eukaryota; kingdom Metazoa; phylum Arthropoda; class Insecta; order Lepidoptera; family Crambidae; genus Udea; species Udea olivalis. The sequence goes on from OX376342.1 coordinate 8,908,807, forward strand.
TTATAAAACATATTAGGTATATTGTACGATATTGCTTGTGCACGCAGCGAGCAGTGGTGTGCACGGCCGCGAAATCGCCTCGCCTGAAATCGTATGGTCTAATGATTAGGGCTGACAAAAGAAGACTAGCGATTAGACCCTAATCGCTAGTTTTCTTTTGTAGGCTCTTACAATAGTACTAATTCAATAACTAATGCTTAGGTCTTCATTGAAATAGTGTTTACAATCGGATGTTACCGTTGTTCGTTAGCACTTTTTCAAGACTACTGTACTGTTTCTGTTACTGCTGTAAGACTTATAATTCGCGCGATATCACCGCGATCAAGAAATCTCACTGCTTGCTGCGTGCAAGTCGCGATCTTGCCTCGCCACGAGATCGTGGGTAAAAAGCGCTAGTGTGAAAACTACAAAGGTGTGTACGGTAAAAACGGAAACGCACAACGAATCATTGGTAAGGAAACTTTATGTGCGCTCGGATGCCGGCGGCTTAATTGTATATCGGTTTTCGTTTTATCATTTTGCTACGGAACTCTAATATGAAAGACTAAGTTGCGCCATAATAGTTACTTTTTTACTTTTTGGTTTTCGATCAATAATTATACTAGATACCGCCTCAGGAAGAAAAACACAGCTCAAAAATGGCACTTACTTATTGTACTATCTTTTGTCTCACTCATAGTGTAAATGAGACAAAAGATGAGAAAAAACATTTTGGGTTTTAATAATATCAACCTGATTTATACCTTGTATGCAGTTTTGATTATATCGACATTTATTTACGACCCTAATTTTCAAATTCAACCTCATTCTGTAAGCAATGAATAAGTGTGAAAAAAATAAGTGACACAAAATTTGACCTATTTCATTTCGAATTTTCGACACTGTTTACTGCCCCGAACAGGGTTCAATGGAGTCGCACTTTGTATATTTTATCACTACAACGAATACTAATTTACTGTTTTTTACTGAGCCATTCGTTGTACATGTTACCGGCAATGTGTATATTCCGGCATTGTATACAATGCCTAAACCGTGCAGGCAATGTATGAAATATTCTTCATTTCATACTTTGCCTAGGCATTGTATGCAATGCCGAATGCGTAGCCGTCAACGTGTATAAAATGGTTCACTAAAAAGAAAGTTCAGTCAGAATCGTCTTTTAGCATACATTTTGGATCGGAAAGATAAAGCGAATCGTTTGTTTTCATTTTCAAAATATCCTTAGATATAATATCAAAGTATAAAACGGCAAAAAAGAAAATGAAGCCAGTTCATTTATGCCACTTTCTAGCTGCTGCCGCGGCCCGCTCGCTTCGCTCGCTCAGCTCGTGCGGCTGGTTCATGTCCACCTAACATGCTCGTCGCTTCGCTGTGAGACGTGGGTCTTACAGAGCAATACATTTTCGGGTTAAAAAGGTTTTCTGAATATAAAATTGAACAAAAAGAATAACCAAGCTATGCATTTTGCCAAAAGTTATTTATGCTTTACGTTGTTTGGCTTTGAGTATCTCAATAAAACTTGATAATTAAAGGCAAAATCTAATTATTTCACACATTACCAGATGACCACTGGACATTCTATACAATGCCTAGACATTGTATAAATTGCCTAGGCAAAGTATGCAATGGACAATCAAATTCGTAATATTTCATACATTGCCTAAACGCACCCGGCACTGTGTACATTGCCTAGGCATTGTATACAATGCCTGAATTATACACATTGCCGGTGACATACATACAGATACTTCGAATAACGCTGTTAAATACGAGATGTTAGATCATTTACTTTTTTCAATAGGTATAAATTTTTATTTTTGGTCAGCAAAGTATGACCGTGTGAAGTTACGAAAGACGGCAACCGCACAAAATAAAGAGTTTACAGAAAGACCACTCTCGCCTTTCTCCAGAATAATTACCAAAAGTTGCCTGACCGCCTAAGGTTACTTCTATATTCGCTCTAAATTTTTAAAATGAAGTAGGTAGGTTATACCTACTTGACAGAACCCGCAAAAAACAAAATTCATCATATGAAAAATTGGACAAGTTCAACAAGAACGAAAATACTTGCGACGATGCGACTCGCCGCCTGACCGATTCTCACCGGTATCGCCTGTAAAGTTTAAACTTTAAACAGTGTACACTCACTTTGTCTGTGTGCGTGATCAAAATGGCGGTTTGTTCTACGCGGACTATCTGTCTGGGCCTCCGCGCCGTATTAGTAATTTGTAGCAACAGTCAATTCCTCATTCCCCATTTGGGATAATGTATTTCTGACTCAACTATGGAACTCTTTATTTTCATTTTATGCAGTGTATTCTCACAAAATAAACTACTATTCTATTTATTTAAGATTTCAAGGCCCATGATCTGACTACAATCAAGTATAATTATGCCTTCATAGAGAGCGAGCGAGACGTCGTAACTGCGAGCTGGACCGAGGAGAGCTGTCAGTGGTGAGGCTTTCTCCGGTGAAGAACAAACCTCGCGCCGTCAGCCTGGTGCGGTCCCCCCGCGCACCGCCCACCCTCGAGCTAGACACCGTCATGGAGGAACGCTCAGACCCTGAGCAGACCACTTTGTCACAGGTATAAATAACGGTTGCCGTATAAGATTTACGCCATTTTAGGAAGAGACCACTCTGACTAAGGTATGATTAACCGTTTGTCGTATGTGATTTACGTCAATTTAAGAAGACCAAATGAGCATGAGAATCAACACCATGACCATATCATTGCTAATTTAGAACAGGTGTTGATAGAGTAGGTCACTCTACTCCTATATTGACAAGCCTGTTAGCACGATGGGAGGTCCTGTCTACCTATATATTTCGAGGTTCGTGACGTGGTGAGTTCGACCTAGGGCAAATAATTATGGAACAAAAAGTCATGATTGGTCGTTACTTCCTTTAAAATTATATAAAAGTATTTATCTAGTAAGTAAATAAGCCTTTATCACCCAGTACAAGCTCATTGTCCAGTTAAATTTAAAAACTGATTTTAGCTAGACTATACTTTTGAAAAAATGTAAAGATTTGTTTCCGTCTATTTATTATCTAAATAATACGACTCGAATACCGAATCGGACAAAACTTTTGCTTGCAAACTTTTGACCTAAAATATTACTACCCGAATTGGAACAAATGCCGTCTATCTGGCCAAAGCGAGGTGGAGAATTCGCCCGTGCACGAGTATCGGTAAAAGTTTTCGCTGTTTTACGTAGGTTATGTTGCCTACTCGCCAGTGTTTCCCTGCTGCGAATGCTGCCTATTATCAACCACGTAAATTAAACTGCTAATTACTCTGCAAACACACTCAACTGGCACTCAACCTTCGCGTTAAAATAAATTGTGTCTGGCTTATTTACGTCAATCACGAGTCGCGGTTGACCGTCCATTTATGAGGATTGATTGCTACTGGTACTGGACATGATTTGATATTAGATTGAACTGTTATTTAATATTGACACGTTTCGTGGCATAAGTTTATTGTGTCGCACCAAAACTAAACGAGCATAGAAACCTTTATTTTTCTAGGGAATGACTTGAACAGACTATGCAAACTAAAATTGATTAAGCAGCTTCCACAGACAGATTCACAGGGCATGTCAAACCTTCCCAACTAAAATTAAACGAAAACAAGGCATTTCCCTCAAGGCTCTAAATTTAATTTACGGCTTAGAGCCCACCAGCAAGGTGAACGGACGATCTGATGAAGATGGAAGTCGGCCGCTATTATAATCTTCATAGATTAATAAATAGGCCTATCCCATGGTAGGCTAGCTCATGGCTGCAAATAAAACCGATAATAAGTTCAAATTTTGAAAGAGCTTGTCTCATTTCATTTACCAAGGAGAAGGAAGGGATTATAATTTCGTTTTGTTTGTATACCGTGTCGTGGTCGTGTACCACAAAAATTGGAACTATTCCAGCCTAATCAACGTTCAAACTCTACAATATCTTTATTAGCCTATTAAACTGATGAAAGTTTTATCATAATTTACTACAATATGAAATTTATCAGTCTTTAACTGAAGAAATTTGATAAAAACATCGCGGATGCATGCGCGTCGGCATTATTACGCCTTGTTGTCCACCATGCAGAAAATGCCGTGATAAAGGTCGTATTAGCTTTGCCGGCACCATTTTCGGTGAGAGCCAAATAGAATTCTGCGCAAATTTCGCGGCTGGTTAATATTCGGCACCACATGGCGCACGGGTCAACCAACTGGTTGTATATTGATCGAGCAATAAATTGCAATTACCTACCCTTCTTTTAAAAATAGCTTGAACTTTACTTAACATCACCTAGACACTTGAAGGTCCTCTTACGTACGACCCTATATTCAAATGCAACCTACTACTTAAATAGGTGTTCTAACCTTCAAAATATTATCATGGAATCCAAGCCATAATAGTAGGAAAGCGTGTGCTTATTATACCTTATGATAGAATAGAATAGAAAATCATTTATTTCAGGCAAAATACATCTTGTCTATTGTTCATGGCCTGAGAACATCGTTTGCAATGGCGCGTGGCGTTGCCATTGTAGGTGGGTTATTCGGGTCATGTTCCCAGATTTTAACAAAACAACTCAAAAGAGTATAGCTCGAAAATGGCGCCTTTTCTTTCGCGCAGCCATCGACCAAACTTTGTCAATTTGATTCAGAATCATTTATACAGTTAATCGAATTATGACATATATGTTGCTTTTCTAAGTCTGAGCCGAGCGATTGAGAGTATAAAATTAAAAAAGTAATTGCATAATTTTTTTGAAAGATGAGAACTTTAGAAATCCGCGGTCAGTAATTGCAAGTTGTGCCCCGATTCAGAACAAAGTTATCGACCGATTCGGTTATTTTCTTTTATTTTTAATACATTATTTAAGTATGGATCGTTTTTATATAATTTATTTTATGAAAACTAAAGGCTTTCATACAATAACTCTGGCTCTAACATATAAAAATATTGATTGCTACCGTTAAACGGGGAATTTACTGTAGTTATAACAAGCTTACCGAATCGGTCGATAACTTCGTTCTGAATCGGGGGGCTGGACTTATATTTACATTAAAAACTGAAATTCCTAAGAATCGAAATACAAACAGTGCAGATGCAATATGAGTTTCTTTATTCACAATAAAACAACGGATCCGGCTGACGAGTCGAGCGATGATAATGATTATCAATCGATTCGTCTGCTTCTTTGTATTATTATGCCGTATCATTTTATAAGAGTTTTTAGTAAAAGAGGAGGGAGTCATGGTTTCTGCATGACCCTATGTGTGAGCAGCTCCCTTAACCTAATGTTCTTTTTTCTAACCTAATATAGCCTATATAACAGCCTACACAAATCACGCCTTTCTTGTTATCAGAGACGAAACAATAAAGCAGTGTGCGAGTTTTGAGTTGAAAAATGGAAATTTTTAGGAGTTTTAGTTTTTAATCGAAATATAGGTATGAGTAAGTCAGAACTTTTAATAAATGACCGCGGATTCATAAAGCCAGGTAGGTCCTCATCTTTCAAAAAAAATATGCAATTCCTTTTAACTTAAAAATTAATTTAAATTTAATAATAATTAGTTTTAATTTAATTTAATTTTTTTTACCTCTCAATAGCTTAGCTCAAACTTAGAAAAGCAATTTAACTGTATAAATGATTCTGCATCGAATTAACAAAGTTTGGTCGATGGCCGCGCGAAAAAAAAAAGGCGCCACTTTTCATACAAAATCTGCCATTGTCTTTTTGTAACGAAACTCAAATTTGAGCACTCTTCTAGCTTATGCTATCCCGTAATAGATGATGTAGTCGAATCGAAAGCTAGTTTATAGTGTAACTGTTAGGAAAATATAGGAATGCGAAAGTAAAACATCTCAAAATTCCAGGTGGAGATAACTCCCGACCGCGAAGTAGGCGCCATCTTGTTCAGCGCTGTCGGCGCCGTCGGCACGGCCGCCGCCGCCGCCGTGGCGCGCGACAGCTAGCGGCGGGGCTCGGCGCAGCTCGGCGCCCGCTCGCCGCTCTGGGCCGCGCTGACCAGCCAGCCGCTCGACGAGGAGGACGACGACAGCTAGCGAGAGCTGGACGAGCGCTCCGTGGCCGACATCGGCGAGCGCATGAAGCTCTTCCTGGACATACCGCTTAGGTTTTAGTGGAGTGGAAGAATTTTGACTTGGTCGTGTATAAAAGTAGGTACAGTGTGTAGTAGATGTAAAAATACAATTATTAATACCTTGTTGAACGAAAACATCCCTAGAGAACATACTCCAAACTTGAGTGACAAAGAAATTAAAAGCTCTAGAAGGTATTTGTGGCGGGCTCTCCTGGGTAGCATACTATTAATTAGATACTATAAAACAAAATCCATCGAAGTTTTCTGCATAACATTTTGTTGTCATAATAGAAATGAGATTGGACATTCATGGATTTGCTTACAAAAGCCAACAAAACCTACAGAGTGGTCCATAATTCAAAAAAAGTACAAAAATAAATAAAGTACCTACCTATACAATTTCAAGTATCTTATTTATAAAAACCTCATTTTACTTACGGATTTATAAATATGATAACAAATGTTATGCGGATGTAAAATAGAAATAGGCATTAATATAATTCTGCTTCATAATGGAGCCTTATATATTATAACCTCAAGTCTGTCCAACTCGCCTTCAGTGAAGTACAGATGTAATATGAAATATGAGGGAATTGTGTTAAACGGAAACAACATTTAAATAATTGCATCGTATTTTAGGAAACTTACTGATGCTACTTACTTATTACATTTAATGTAAATAATTTAGTAGATATTTTTTAAAATAGTATTAGTTGAATCATAGCCTACAGGTTTGTTCTAAGTACTTAACAATGTCTGCTGTAATATAATATTCATACATGACATGACACAGGTATGTGTTACATATCTAGTTAATTAAATGAAGCTTTAACTTATTTAGCAAAACTCATTATTTGTGCACGGACCAGTGCCTACGGACTGGACCATGGGACGTAATTTAAGTTTGGAAGTAGTCACGCGAGGAAAATGATACGAAGGGAACATTATACACCCAGAGGTTTTTGTCAAAGTTATAGATGATTCTTGCAGCTACCTGAGTGTTTATATAGAGTTTACCACTGGATGCTTGATTATTCATTAGACCGCTTAGCACAAGACCGATAAAACTTTAGGCCATTTTTTAGTTGATCGACTAAGCAATTGTCCTAAATAGACTTGGAAGAACGAACTATAGATTTTTTTACACTTGAACGAGTGAACGTTTGGTCGAAAAAATATTTAATTTATTATTTATATTTATACTTACCTATATTTGCAAAGTTATTTGTTGCGTTATAGTAAAAGTACATGTATGTGAAAGGAATGCAAGAGATATATATATTACATATGTATATCAAAGGCCTCCATCATTAAAATCAAGTCATCGCTAAAATTGATGGGTATTGGCTGAATCACCACGCTTGCCAAATACGTGTTGGTGATCACGAACCAACAATATATTGTTAGGTTGGGGAAAAAGTCTTTTCGCATATGCCTGGCCTGTTGGCGCAATGGCAGCGATCCTGCCTTTAGCGCCGGAGGTCGTGGGTTCGATCCCCACTCATGACAAATATTTGTGTGACGAACATTTGTATTTGTTGTGTGTCTGGGTGTTATTATCTATTTAAGTATGTATTTAGAAATATTTAAGTAGGTTTATCAGTCTCTGACGCCCATATAACAAGCTCTGCTTAGTTTGGGGTCAGATGATCTTGGTGTGAATTGTCCCAGAAATTTATTTATTTATATAGTATGTATGAACTTGTAATAAAATCTCTTTTGCTATACTATTTGTATCTGGCTATGGTTTTGGTATCATTAAAAGTTTATATTTTGAAGAAGATAATTACAAATTCAAGTTAGGAAAATGTGTGATTTTCATTTGTTTTTCTTACTGTCAAGATGAGTGAATCTATAATAAAGAAATTGAATACATTTCAAAATTTTACGTTTAAGCGTTTTCAATCCGGAAATTTTGATGTCAAAGATGCACGTCGCTCTGGTCGCCCTATTACGGATAAAATGGATGCCATTTTCGAAAAAGTGGAGCAAGATCGTCATATCAGTAGTTACGACGTAGCTGAAGAACTGGGAACTGACCACAAAACAGTTTTGGCGCATTTACAAAAAACTGGGTACACAAAAAACCTCGATATTTGGGTACCTCACGAGCTCACTGAAAGAAACCTAATGAACCGTGTACTCATTTGTGATTCTTTATTACGACGTAATGCAACCGAACCATTTTTAAAGAAGCTGATAACTGGTGATGAAAAGTGGATCACGTACGACAAGAACGTGCGAAAAAGGTCGTGGTCATAGTCCGGTCAGGCTTCACAGACTGTGGCGAAACCCTGGTTAACTCGCAACTAGGTGATGCTGTGTGTGTGGTGGGATTGGAATTGCATTATTCATTATGAGCTGTTACCACCAGGCAGGACCATCGATTCTGAACTCTACTGCGAACAACTGTAGAGATTAAAGCAAGAAGTTGAGAGAAAGCGGCCGGAATTAATCAACAGAAAGGGTGTGGTTTCTCATCATGATAACGCTAGACCTCACACATCTTTAGCCACTCAGCAAAAATTAATAGAGTTTGGCTGGGAGGTATTAATGCATCCGCCGTATAGTCCTGACCTTGTCCTTCAGATTTCCACCTGTTTCGGTCTCTTCAGAATTCTTTAGGCAGTGTCAGGTTAACATCACGAGAAGACTGCCAAAACTACTTGTCGCGGTATTTTTATCAGAAGCCTCAACATTCAAATAGCAATGGGATCATGTCGCTACCTACGAGATGGCAAAAAGTAATCGAACAAAATGGCACTTACATACTTTATTTAAATGTAAATAAAATATATTAAAAAATGTTTTCAATTTTCTTAAAAAATGCGAAGAAATTTTTTCCCCAACCTATTATATAATTGAATTTAAAAAAAGAAATAGCTATCGATAAAAAGTGAATTCGTGTACTTCCGTATTGTCAAGTGTTATGAACTTCTGAAGAATCAATTTTAACTGTTTTAATGTAAATAGTTAAAAAAGAAAATAGCTTACGTTCGCTCAACACAAAAGAAGAAGAAGGCAATCTTAACTTGCAAAATATACTCGTATGTATGTTTGTGTGTGTATACGAGTAGGTATTAGTAGTTGGATATTAATATCATCTCAATATCACGTCCAAGTTTATAAGTACAGAAGTATTTCAAATAAGTTTGTAATAAATTATTTCTGTTATTTAGCTAGCTTTTTATTTTATTTAGGTATATCTCTTTCATTCTTGTCACATACCTACTTTTACTTTATCGCCATAAATAACTTTGACTATAGCCAATTGAACTCGACTGTCATTCCTTTACTTCGTAAATGCCAAATATGAAAAATGTGTAGCGTGTTGCTCCCATCTAGGCTTTCTTTAGTGATGTGATTACACACGCATGATATACTTACAAAGTTTACTGGCGCCATAAACATCTTTTTGCGCGGCATACAGCCGGATACGTGACCGGCATAGCTTTTCACACAAACGGCGCTGGTGATTTGAGGTGCGGCATCATTAGATCGACATCGTTCGACGACTTACGATACGACGCAAAGAAATAGATAAGAGATTTTAGACTTATTAACAAAGGGTCAAAGGGAAGGGAGAGGGTGCAGCTCCGACTTAGTGCTGCTTGAGACGTGGGTTAAACAGTTGATTCACTATTTCAGCGCGACTAACCCCTCTATCCGAAAAACAAATGTTGAGCACACCTCAAATTGACGATGCCTTGTCACATGTGAATAGAAATGAAAGAGACAAAGTATACATGTAAGGCCTGCTCAGCTTTGATTGACGTTTCTGGATTCGGGCGTGAACTTAACACGCGGCCTGCTTGATGACGCGTGTAACACCGGTGTTACACCGGTGTCCCCGGGGACATCACTGCAGGTTGCCGACCCGGTAAAAGCATTTTTAAGCCCCACTTGAAAAAGTCCATACTATAGATCATTAGGAAAACCTCGGTACTTCATTCAACAATTTCATCTCCCTAAACTAGCGTCTTTCAGGAAGGAAGTATCTCTGTAACTGAACTAGACGAGACCATAGGGGATCCAAAGTGTGAAGATGAATTCCCTATATTTTATCTTTTGTTCCCATCACCAATAATTGCATATTCGTATTAGCCCGCAATATGCGTATTGTGATTGAAGTCTTTAAGGCAATTCCCAGCCAGTCTTTAGTAAGAAAGGGTCATCCATAATATTATTAAGAACCTTGTATTACTGAAGACTAAAAGCTAAAGAGGTATGGCCCCTACAAAAAAGTGTTTTGACATTGTATTTAGGCACGAAGTTGAAATTGAGCACAGTAGAGTATCTTTGTATTTAGAAAATGCAAACTAAAAGAATTTATATAACCGTTAAAAATTTAGGAAGATGGACACCTAATTAGATCATAGAGGTATAAAAGTGACCAACAAAAATATCCAAGAGGGTTAATTATTTATCATAGACTAGTTAAATGGTAAATATTATCTACTGCTATACCTAATTTAAAAAATGTAATTAGTTATAATAGAGACAATGTAAAATGAATTTTTAGAATATATTCTTACATAGGCCTGAATTTTTAATTAAGTATTATTTCAATTATAAGACCACGTTAGGAAAAGTAATTGGCCTTGTGAAGTTTTGTGAAGTACGTTTTCTGTTGAGTAGTGTGAGTAGTGTTTTTTTTGTTGAGGCTGATCATATGATCAGCCTCAACAAAAAAACTGTAGTATCGCAGCGATAACATCGCCGTGTGGAGACATGGTTTATGAACATGGTACGAAGATAATACGAGTATCGCCGTATCTCCACACGGCGATGTTATCGCTGCGATACTAGTGAATTCGAACAAAATGGCTACGCTACACACGTCATCATCGTAGCGCACTCGCAACCGAACGGTGGTTGTCTGATACTATAACGAGTCGTCGCGATCACTCGGCGATTCCGTAGAAATAAGCTGGCGGACAAATCGTTGTCTCGAAGCGCGTACTTTTTGTATAAATAAAAAATAAAATTATACATGTAAAATTATCCCGTGTTAATGTCTTTTATTCTACTCGTACAAATCAGGAAAGCTTAAGCTGTAATGATTTTCGTATTGAATTGTAACGTTTTCAGTAGTAGTCATTTTGTAACTTTCCTTTCAAACCTTTTTCCAAGACTGATTGTTTCAAATGGGAGATAAGTTAGCAATCGTAATCGAAAGTATTTTTACGGAATAACATAACGTATTGCCACAAAGGTTTGAATTGTGGGCTATTACCAAATACTTATATTAGCTTTTTTGTAATTTAGCAATTATTACTTGAAGATAAAATGCCTGTATACCTACAAAGTACGGGACTGTGACATGACTAACGTCAAGGTTGCTTTTCCACCAGAGATGTGCTAGGCTACGTTGCTGTGGATGCGTTTAATATCCACCAATCACATTCATTGGCCTACATAGCATAGCACTGGTGGGAACGGGTTCTAAATAAAACATTTGGTCTTTTAAATTTTGTAATTTCATTTGTTGTTCTTTTGAAATTTGCTCGATGAAGTACTGATTTACTAAAATGCAAATAAATAAATAATATTAATTTAATTTGAGTGCTGTGGATTTGTTGTAAATAAATAAATAAACAATAAATGAATATTTTTAAAAACACATGCGTGCTGTATACGCGTGCTATGGAGGCGTGCTATGAATGCGTGCTTATAGATGCCAGCTGTGCTGTGCGTGCCTTCCGCACTGGCGATACATCGCATAGCCGCGCATCTTCTTAGTACAGCTACCTTGCGGCGGCGCATCTTCGTAGCACATCTTTCTCGCTCCGTTACATAGCATAGCATCAGTGGAAACGGTCTGATAGTTTCGTAGCTTAGCTTGGCATCGTCGCAGTGGAAAAGCAGCCTAACGCTAACATAAAATACAAAATATTTAAGGTGTTTTTAACAATGTTCTAGCTTTTTGAAATAGCGGGATTTAGTTGTAAGCCCAGTACGTCTACCACGAGTTGCCACTTTAAATTTACGCTATCGTTCGTGTGAAAAAAATGTATTGGGATTTGAAATTGTCATGTCTTTACCGCGAACGATAACCTAAATTTAAAGTGGCAACTCGTGGTGTGTACCACGTACAGCAATGTTCTTTGAAGTTAACTAGCCAAATCTTGACAACATCTGTAATTACGTGAGCGCTAGCAGAATGCCATGGCTTGTCTATGTAGGCTATAAAGCTGTAGAATCTACTTAACCTCGGTGCAGACGGTTGAGCGTACTGCATTTTGTTGTATTGGGACAAGATTAATATCTTTATTACTTCGGAGTCACAAGACATCCAAGTCAAGTTACAGCTATTTCAACATTATCATCATGTGCCAAAGTGTGAACGCTTGCTATGTGACCGTCGGTACCAAAATATCCCGATAAATGTAACGTGCTTATTACAAAAAGTGTTAATAAATGAATGACATTGCTATTAGCAGCTAGTTTTGTTCTCTACATCAGCCTAATTGCTTTGACCTTGACCCCGAATCTAGTTTACATGTCATTCTGAATATTTTCCGCAGACATAATAAAACGACAGGTATATCAAGTTCATTTCGGTTATTCTCAAGGATTTTGCGCAACGGCAACATGCCTATAAACTCTATCTTGCGGCGTCTCCAAGTAAGGATGATGAACTATCAATTAACTGCTAATAATAGGTTGAGGAAAAAAATTCTTGGCATTTTTTAAGAAAATTCAAAACAAATTTTAATTTAGTTTATTATTATTTTTAAACTTAAGTATGTAGGTGCCATTTTGTTCGATTACTTTTTGCTATCTTGTAAGTAGGGACATGATCCCATTGCTATAGGAATTTTGATGCTTCTGATCAAAATACCGCGACAAGTGGTTTTGGCAGTCCTCTTGTGATGTTAACCTGACACTGTCTAAAGAATTCTGAAGAAACCGAAACAGGCAGAAATCTGAAGGTGCAAGGTCAGGACTATACGGCGAATGCATCAACACCTCCCAGCCAACTCTCTTAATTTTTGCTGAGTGGCTAAAGATGTGTGAGGTCTAGCTTTATCATGATGCAAAACCACACCCTTTCAGTTGATTAATTCCGGCCGCGTTCTCTCAACTTCTTGCTTTAATCTTATCAGTTGTTCGCAGTAGAGTTCAGAATCGATGGTCCTGCCTGGTGGTAACAGCTCATAATGAAAACTGCCCTTCCAATCCCACCACACACACAGCATCAGCTTGTTGCGAGTTAACCCGGGTTTTGCCACAGTCTGTGAAGCCTGACACCACCTTTTTCGCACGTTTTTGTCGAACGTGATCCACTTTTCATCACCAGCTATCAGCTTCTTCAAAAATGGTTCGGTTTCATTACGTCGTAATAAAGAATCGCAAATGAGTACACGGTTCATTAGGTTCAGTGAGCTCGTGAGGTACCCAAATTTCGAGGTTTTTGTGTACCCAGTTTTTTTCAAATGCGCCAAAACTGTTTTGTGGTCAATCCCCAGTTCTTCAGCTACGTCGTGACTACTGATATGCCGATCTTGCTCCACTTTTTCAAAAATGGCATACATTTTATCCGTAATAGGGGCTGGAAATGTTGATGTCAAAAATACACGACCAGAGCGACGTGCATTTTTGACATCAAAATTTCTGGATTGTAAACGCTTAACCCAAATTTGTGCTACTCTCACAGACACTGCACTAGGTCCATCGCAAAAACATCGCATTTTTTTTTCTTTTTTCACGGCTTGCTTTGCCTTTTAACCTTTTTTGTAGTAAAATTTTAAAATGTATCGAACTTCTTTAGTAAGAAAAACAAATGAAAATCACACATTTTCCTAATTTGAATTTGGAATTATCTTCTTTAAAATTGGAACTTTTAATTATACCAAAACCAGCCAGATACAAAAAGTATAGCCAAAGATATTTTATTACAAGTTCATACATACTTTAAGCGAAAAGACTTTATCCCCAACCTAATATTATTATAGGAAGTTTTAAATGAAAAAATTTCCTTCTGGCGTGCACTTAAATACAGTATCCGTGAGACAGCATGATAAATAAACACCATCCTAGACATTTTTATTAAATATTAAATTATTCAAAACTGCACGTCGTACAAAAATACGTGGTTGACTATAATGCCAAAAAGACAAATGTGAAGGCACCTTCTCTGGTGATAGGAATCGACACATGCTTTCCACTACCTTATTTGAGATACTACTGATCATTAGCGACAGTACTTAATGATATAAAGTTGTATTTTGTTAAGGTTCGAATACTTGTATACCAACTTTGCCACCTTCGTATCCAAACACGCGAAACAATATATTTTCTGTCCCGGAAATTTTCGTGAAAACTACCCCATGTCACCCTAACGATCTTGTAATGTATTAGGATATTTTTCACCTTGATCGAAAGCGTTCCCTGTTTCTGAGAAAATGGTAAATCCACTTAAGTAGGTTGGTAGGTATTCACTTTAATGTTAATGTTATGATAATGGCGTAACTTTCGGACTCAAGCTAAGTATGTGATGCGCGATCAAAGGATTCTCGGACAACGTAGGGAAAGTTAAACATGTTTAGTTTCTTTTCAACATGTTTCCTGTCCGTCTTTTTAAATTATATATTTTTTTTCACCAAATTTTTGGGTTATTTATTTGAAAATGCAGAACTAATTCACCAGCTCATACATAGCTATAATGTCCTGGGACTTGGCAAGGGCACCATGGTTGGAGGGGTTAAATATTACCTTTGAAATACTCAGCACTAGTCGTGTTTGGTCGATGTTTAGCAGAGCGTCTGAGATTGTACAGTAAAATGCACCATTCATTAATAATAATAAGTTTTAAGCATATAACCACGATAGCGGCCTTTTCCAACTGGGCACAGGCCTCCATCATGTTATTGTTTAGTTACCCTGTTTAAAGCATACCTTCTACACGAGCTCCTTCTGGGTCAACTATTCGCAAAGGGCGTTAAAGGCACTTAAAGTGCAGAACAACAACGCAACGCTTTCAGAGTGCTGTTGAGGCTGCCGCGTTACTGCAGCGCGTCTGGTATGTTCTGCGAGGCTCGCACGGGCGGTTTTGATGCGATAATGCGAAAAAAGACCGCGTCTCTAGTGAGCAGAGTACGGAGCAGAACCAACTGGATTCTAGGAGTTATAGCCTCAAAAAACGGTTGCCCTATTAAAAGGCGTATCGTCAAATTACTGGTTTGCTAGGGTATCTTAAGAACTGTACTTTTTGTTGTTATTGTGTTTTTATGATGTATTTTTATTTTATTACTTGGATCTTGTGTTATCTGCAAATAAAGTCTTATTATTATTATATTGAAATACACAACATAGGTACTTACCCCAGATTCACTGCAGTACGTCTACCATAAGTTCAGGTTATAAAGCTGCGGAACCACGGCAATCCTGTTCGGTTCGCTATTCTAAGAGGGTGTGTTCGTTCCGTTTAATTAATGTCTACGGTAGTCTTTGTTTTAGCGAATTGCTTGGTCATTTCAGAAGTGGCTCGAGACAATCGATGAGGTAAATATACGACTACTCGTGAAATCGATCTTTCTTTTCCCAGATACGGCGTCTCAGTAAGTGCTTAGTTAATTAAATCAATTTCAAAATTTCGTTCAAGTTCATAAAATGTTATGGTGGAAACCAGATGTGATTAAAAGTATCGTAAATTAAATGTAGCAACATTGACTAATTTAAAAGAGCTATTTCAAAGCTTTGGTCGAGGTCAATGAGAAACTTCACAAACGTAGTGCGTAGGTAGATGCGTGAACCGCGTCTAATTTGACCTACTGACAGTTAGGCCCTTATAAGCTATATTATTAAAAATATGTACAATAACTTGATGTTATATGTATTTATTTGAACTAAACTAAACTACTTACTTAAAAAAACGTAAATCCCTACACTCGTTAGATAGAAGTGATTTCCAGTACCACCAGTTTCCACCTTAGGCATTGTATCAAGTTTCGAACAATCGAATATATTTCACAATCTTTGAGACAATTGGATACACAAAACAAATATGGTAATTAAAAGGGTTTAAATAACGAACGCTGTTGATAACAGTGTCCAGTTATTTCGAAATTCGGATTAGGGTCAATGACAAAGTTTTTATATTAAATTAAGATACGTGCGTAGATCAGGAATTTGACCTTCATAATCGAGAAAATGTTCTCACTTTTGCTGATTCATGATGACGTTTTGCTTTATGTGATAACTAAGCGTTACCTTATAGTGAGATTCTGATTAAATGACCTATAGCGATTTCGCAAACAGTTTTCCCAAGACTGTCAGCCAACTAAGGACCACTTGAATGGAGTGTTTGTCATACATACCTCACACTTTAACGGTTATGTGACATAAACTGTACCTGTACTCTACTTTGCACTGAAAAGTCTACTGATTCCTGAATGTGCTAGGTTACCGGACGTTTATTAGTAATAAATAATACTTTAATTTGAATGATCATAGCCTGTGACCTTACCCTACATCGTGCGGCAATTTTCTGTTGAAAATGAAATATATTTCTGAACTTTGATGTAATGCAAACAAAATAACCTTAACAAAAGACATGTAATGATGGCAGAATACAATTCCCACATTGTTAGATGCTGACCTTTTGATATCATTCATAAGGTTAAAATGAAATGTGTATGAAGCTTTTATACCATATATGTACATTGACATAGATAAGACTGTCATCTGGGTTTTTGTTAGGAACGAAGGAAAAATATTCATAGAATTAAAAAGGTATCATAGCGAACTACAGTTTTCAAGAGGTTATTCGGTGCTATTTGAGTTCGGAAGCAGTTTAGTTAACTGATATCATTATAGTTCGGAAATTCAACGTTAAGAAGTTTTGAATTTGTATAAGGACACTTTTATAGTCCTTAAACAAATCCAAAAGAAGCAACAGGATAACTTAGCACTTTAGTACAAATGCACAGGTAATCATATAAGTCAACACTTAAGTCAACTATGACAATTGACATAGTTGTTCCAATAGGGTATTTGACAACTTAATCGGGTTCTAAAAATATTTTTTTAATGTTATCAAAAATTAAAACTTTTTAGTTTACTATTGTACAATTGATTTTATGGCCCTTCAAACTTGGGTGGGAAAATCCATTTTTGAAAGTTTAAAGTGAATAAAAATAACTAAATCATTCGATAGTCTCCATAATTTAGAGCAACTTTTCTTAAGCAATCATATTCATAAACGCAACATTTAATAGCTGCCAAACAAATGATTTGCAGAACGCAAGGATATTTCTTTGACGAAAGCGGCAAATAAAAATAACTACCTCTCACTCACATCTCTTTGTTTACTTGTAAACAAAGAGAATGCAATAATATATGATTGTTAATGATTGTGAGATGTTTTCTTGTGCACATATTTCTGTAGAAGTAACCCAATGTAAACCACAACTGACGAAGAAGTCGTTTAACATACTTTGAAAAAATAACATCATGTAAATACTCCTTCTTTCTTGAAGTCAGTTTAAAAGTTCAGGATATACTGATCGTCATAATTTATGTATCTTCACGTTTTTTCTCGCCAGGGTACCCACATGTACCCAGAATAAGCGCATGGCTACCATAATTATTAAGCTGATACCCTGCCGCCAGGGAGAATGGTTCTTCCGGCCAATGTGATAAAAGGAGCCTATATCTACTCACTAAAACCCCGCTGCATATTACTTTGCGATATAGGCCCCGGAAACAGTACCACAAAAAAAAACATATTTCGACGTGGGCAACCATGACACAGTCCTTGAAATCGAGAATAGGTATTAAGAGCCAATTGACAGCATCAGTCGGTTGCCGGTGAACCATGACTAGTTGCTAATCGCCTGAAGCAAAGAGACCTACCTACCGCTCTGCGACTTCAACATAAAGTTGGCCAACAGCTCCGGTTCAGTGGTAAACGAACTGCTTTTGACATTGATTGGTTGTTTATCAATTGTGACTCCGCGACACAACAACGAATAGTTTCAAAACACTTTTTGGGGTTTTAAAATTTCAAACGGTGAACGGTATGACGATAGAAATTTTAGTCTAAATTGGGCAGTGCGTGAAGTTTAGTAGTCAACAAACCTCTACCACATTATTTGGTGTGAAAAATTTAACTAGGTATTTTTACTTTGTACCAAAATGCCAGCTCGTAAGCGGTAAATACGGTAACCTGTCTTCTTGCTCATCATTTGGACCAAAGGTACAACTTGGAACCATTTGCAGGAACCTTTGGATTAGGGATATTTAGCTGTTTGGTTTCAAGTTTCTATGTCTATCTATACCAATACCATGTAATAAAATAGAAGTCTTTTCATTTTAAATAATGTGAATCCTTAATTGACTTTATGACCGTTACAATATGATAATTAAAATGCACATGTTACTCGTAACTAAGAGCTGTGAATTTTGTACAAAAAAAAAAATAACAAAAAATTAATGACTGAACGTCGTACCACGTGCTAAATAGATCATTTCGCCAAAAATGTAGTTTTCTATGTTGATAATGACTATTCTCGAAGCAAGGCCGATAGATGCGGCTAACCTTAAATTGCGTGGCCCGGCGTGCGCAAGCGACCAATTTGAACCGAGCCCCAGTGCGTGCATCATGCGTCCATAGATCCAATCACGACCTATCGATATAGGGAAGCCTATCCTTATTCGCGAAAGCCATCCGTGCTATAGTGTTTCTGAATGAACGCAGTGAAAGATTTGTGGCAAATTTTGTGGTATGGTAAAATGAAAGTGCTATAAAAGGATAGTGCCGCTGGACAAAATACACTTTCAATTGGAACAACTAAGGTATTTTATAATAATTATCACCTAGGACGTAAAAAAGTGAAGTATCTCAATAAAAATATGCCAAAAACAGAAGTCACAGTATTATTTTGAGATCAGCTTTATTTGAGTAGTTTTTCAAATTAAATAATTTGCAACAAAGCAATCATGACAAGATCTGATAGTAATACTAATTAAATTTTCTGGTTTCTATGACGATGAAAAATGCGTTTTTATATACTTTGCTGTGGTGCCTTAACATAAAATGAACACTTAATTATCACAAAACATTGTGTGTAATGTATGTATTATGCATCTTTAAACGATGAGTTAAATCTCACTGGGATACACAATTACATAAATTCCATTTCTTAAAAAATCTACATTTAAAAAGTTTAGTTTTTAACATTTTAATTGAAGTATAAGGTTACACAAAAACACGCTTGTTAAAGTATCTAAGAATTCGCGTAAATTGGGTTTTTTACATAATTTGTTATTTAGGCGTGACATTTCTTGATCCCACCTGAATAAGAAGAAGGTTGTCCATTTATTTGCTAAAAGCATTTTAATCTACATAATATAAACAATGGATGATGTTCCATGACGTGTAGTTATATATATTAGGAAACTCAAGTTTTATTCATACAACATTATATCATTCTCTCTCACCCATATTGGCCAAGTCCAGTTTGATGTTCAGTAAAATTTAGGTAAGTTGTCCCAGATATTTTTTTTACGCACAAACATTTTTGGTCATACCACCCTGACCAAAATCGCAAGTGACCTTATTTCTTCTTCAGATGGAAAGTGTTATAAAATGAAGAACTATGTTAAAAGGGAGTTACAATTAAGAACGGAACATTTTGCGCCATCTACACTATTATTCACGGGCCACGCTGACGAACAGTTAAATTGGACCTGTCTGAACTTTACTCGAAAACATTAGTTAATTTCAAAGAGCCAATAATTTAATATTATCACATTTCGCAGCTACTGTTTCATAATAACAAGCTAAAACTAACATTATTTAATTGAGTGAATGCTGAGGTCCACGATCACCTTATGATAAAAGTACTTAACTAAAGTTAGACTAATATGAATCTCATGAGGTTATTAAGTTTACAATTTATGGTCTTTTGTCGGTGACTACGACTGTGTTACAGACACTGCCCAAGTACTTTTTGTAATGTAAAATGTGTAATGTTGAGGTGTATCGCAATCAGTATCTTGGCATTTTAAGTACTTAGAGACTATATTTTATAGTGTAACGCAAGCATACTGACCAGCGGTGAGTACTCAAGTAGGTACTGGCACATACGTGGGAAGATTTAGCCGAAAAGTTAAGTTTATTCTGCGCTTAAGGCGAGAGTTACTCGTATTTTGTTTAGGATTGTAAGTGTAAATATACCTACTAATATTATGAGGAAAGATTTGATTGTTTGTTGGTATTGAATAGGCCCCGAAACTACTGATCCGAACGTGAAAATTAGGTTTGATTAAACAAAAAATTCAGTGAAAAATAATAGTATATTTAAATCAAGTCTAGGAGAAAAGCGGGCAAGATGTGATAATGGACACCAGCTGTCAAACATTTGACAGATCGAAGTCTGTCGTGACAGCTCATTTAACATATTTTAATGTCAAGGAAAATATAATAATTTCTTAATTACGTTCTTAGAGCAGTTAATAAGTACGTTTGTTGTTTCATATTTGTTACTTAATTACATAGTCTTCGTTTTAATAGTTATAGTAATTCAAGCATTCTCTTACGAAAAATTTATGTTTTTGGATATCTATGTATTTAAGGAACAATAACTTAACACTGGTAAATTTTTCAACTATGACGTTATTTACGTGAATCTCTGCAAAAGACAAGCAGGAAAGGTTCCATAAATCAGTATAAAAACAAAGTTATTAATTTATTAAAAAACCGAGTTGTAGGTGCTGTTTAAGTTGCGTACAATATCCATTAAGTTAGTCAGGAGTGTCAAACACCGTTAGTTAGCTAATTTCCTTCAAATAAGTGGTCTAACGTTTAATTTTTATCATTTAAAAAAGGCACAGTTTTGACGCTGACAATACTAAAACGCCTAGAATTAAAATTAGAATCAGAATTTAGCGAATCGTTCGAGATCGCGGTCATGAATGAATTTATAACTTTACGACTATAGTCGATTAGTAACTGCACTGCATTCAATAACCGCTAAAAAGTGTATGTCAAATCTACACAGCAGGCTTTTAAAACAAATTTCACACCTTTTACTTTTTTGCCACTATAGGGAACTCGTATGAATCAAGTTCATTCATGTGACTAGACTACAAGAATTTATATCGCGCAATCATAGAGTTTTTAATGTACGAAAACCTACTTTGGCGAGACCGGTAGAACCGGGGATTCTAAAGTCTTACGTAATACTTGGATGGTAGCTACCTCCACGTGTATGCTTAGTAACTTAGTGCTAACAGGACTACGTCCTAGACTTAGCATACTTACACTACTTGTGTACTTTTGAAAGCAAGGCTTAAACTACTAGTAGGTACATTCTGAAAGATTATTAAATTCATTTTAAATGCCTTACAATATCCTAAGAATGATTTGCATACATTAGCTTGTATGTATTAACTTTTCTTGTACCTACCCCTCCTGTTAAAACTCAGGAGGCTTTGCGTAAGTTTTTTAATACAACGTCTGTGGTACCAAGCATATGTGTGGACCGTTTAAGAGGTTCCGACCCCACCCATGCCAATATTCACGTGACGGACATTTGTGTTTATTGTGAGTCTGGATGTTCAAATTAAAAAAAGTAAAGTAAAAAATGAAGTTAAATAAAAAATTAAATCTGTTAAAGTATTTATTTAAAAATATTTAAGTATGTTTATCAGTCTCTGAAACCCATAGTGCAAGGGTTGCTCAGTTTGGTGTCCCTTATAACTTCGTCAAATTCATTCCCTATACTGAGCGAAGATCTTTCATTTCCAGCCAGTCAGCGGTTACCTGGCACTAAACTCATCTTCTAGGCTGAATATATACTGACGAAATAAATAGCTATTCCCTGACTTTACGGATTGCCCCTGCCCTGTAAGGCCGATTGTAACTTATTTGTAGTTAGCGAAAGAAATAAAGCTGACTATACAAAAAATTCTAGATTAGCTCTGGCAGTAGCTTATTCACCATCAGGAACACAACATTGTCTGAGACAACTATTCCTTGGACTTGGCTTATCAAAGATTAGCCGTCCGCCAGCGGCTTTGCTTTAGAGATTTGTCTTCCTTGTCGAAATATAGCCTAAATTAAAAATAATATAGCCTATGTCACTCCCTGATGATGTAGCTTTATATTGGTGAAAGAATTTTTAAGATTGGTTTAGTAGTTTCGGAGCCTATTCAATACTAACAAACAAACAAATCTTCCCTATTTATAATGTTAGTATAGATCCACGCATGTTCCATGAACCCACAGTGAAAGTGTCGAGTTCCTAGATTTCAGACTTGGAGTCCTGAGGCATTAATGAGCAGTTTAGGGTCCTTTCCGTATGTCTACAGACATGTAGACGGAGAACTGTTACTTATTCTGTGGAAGTTATGTTGCGCTAGATAGAGTATGGGTGCTGTTCCAGGGCCTTATTTAGATTTTATGCTTCGGAACACTGAAAACGATAGTACGTCCCTTATGTCATAGAAAGCCATATTTCAAAATATTTTGACTAACATAACTTAGAAAGAATAGCATAAACGATCAAATCAAAACGCTTAAAAATTCCAAGAACACTTCTTGCCCAGTTGACATATTTTAAATAATTAACATTATTGATCTATATCAGAATTATAGTACAAAAGGTATAAGGTATATATTTCGCTTGTAAATTACAACATGGAGACTATAATCAATAACTAAATTACAAAGGGGAAAAAATGTATCGATCAGAAATGTATATGTGCCTCATACATATTAATTATTTTGGGAACTAACAATCCTATGATGTCAGCAACTAAATAAAATATATTGCTAGGCCAAGTCAATCCAGTACATAAAAGTTTGAATGTCAAATATTTTTCTTTCTTTTATACCTCCGTGAAAAAAACAGAATTGATTTATGTCGTTAAAACTATTTTTGATAAACCATATCTACGTTGAATTCGAACTAAGTAGCTCTATTATTTATTTTGGATACGAGTAAAGATGACTTTTGTGAAGTTTGGTGTTTTATCATTGATTAGGTTCTAGCATTGATTTGTTATTTTTTAATAGTAGGTATTTACTCATTTGATTTTTATTGTATACATTTAAGGTAAAAATGGGGACTTTATTGCCTTCTCGTGGCCAAAAAAGGCGGTGAACAAAAGCTCGTAAATTCGAGTTGCCGACTATATAATATAAAGATTCTGAAATAAAATATTTTCTTTTATAATTCTAGTGGTAGCAATATCACGAATGTATTTAATACCTTATACAGATTATAGACTAGCTTACAGTAATTGTATAAAAATACACGAGAATCAAATACAAATCAGCAACGTGATAATAATCATCAGATATGTGAATTAAATGATGAATGCCAGCGGAGATAAAAGCTGCAATTTACCGGTCAATAACCCAGATAACGAGCCAACGCGGCGGATGCGTCTACGTTTATTACTGAGTGCTTATTAAATATGCACTATCTATCTAAGATATTTACTAGGTAGGTAACCGTACAGCAATAGAACCAAATGCACTATTAGCCGTATGTCACCTGTTTAGGTATATTTTAATTTACAAAAAACACGTAAAAGTAGAAGTAAAAAAGTAGTCTTTCATCGAAATCAAATCATCAAGTAGGTAATAACTATGCTTGCCAAATGCGGGTTGGTAATTTCAACCCGGGCTTTGTAACCCGGCCACGCGCCACGGAGGAAAAATGAATATTGCAGTTTTATTTTTGGCTACAGGCCTGTGTCTGGAACACCTTCCCTAGAGCCTGCTGTGCTGCTGACCACGGCTCCTACTCTTATAAACTTAAAAACAGTTGTTTTAATAACCACTTCGATGTAACTCCACTCACAACAACAGATGCCTATGATTCAACATTTTTTAAAGTTCTAAATTTTATATATATTTTCTAATAAATTAAAAAAACAGTGTGACAAGCTATTATTTAATTTACATTTACTTTAAATGTTGTTCGTAGCCTAAAATATAATACGTCCTACTGTGAAAAATCGCAGTGAAATCCAGACGTATTTGAACTCCATAAATCTGGAAATAAGACATAATATTAGTCGGAATTTAGGGCGCGCTAGGAGCATTCCGACCGTCGAATTTGCTTAATGCACATAATATTAGTGTAACAAAAGAAAATAATATGGTACCTAAATCTTGCGCATACTATTTTTTTTAAATGTTCGCGATTATACCTTAGTAGTTCAAAAAAATTATAATATTAAAATGGTGAAAAACTTTGCTTAAAAAAAGTAGGGAGAGCAACCGCAAAATTCGCGAATTTATATAGTAGTGAATATTTTTCCAACAAAATAAAATGCATGATGATCTTCCGAGGTTTGAAATACGTTAAGTCAAATTAAACATGAGTAACAAAAGGCAACACAGAGCTTCGAAGGGTCGGCAACATTTAATTTAAGCATTCGAATATAAATATAATTCTTAATGAATTCAAATTGAGTAGGCGCGATGACACCAATAACTTCAATAGTCATAGGACCAAGGACGATAGAATCATTAAAAAACTGACCGGCACTGACAGGCCTACTCAATGGTGTAACTAATTATGAGTTTGTTTTTTTCCACTGATAAACGATACAGTATTTTGTAACATGCTTTAAATATTAATCGCCGTGCTTTTGCAATGTATTGTTTTCGGTTCTGAAGCACAGAATAAAAGCTTGCTTTCAAGCCTTACAGTCAACCACCGTTTATTCCTTTACACAATCAGATTCCTAGTCAGTTTCACAAAGCATGGATAGAAACTTTTTGATCAATTATAAAAAAAGCATTTCAAAAAACAAGACTGATAAAGATTTGCATAATAAAAACTACGATTAATTGATTTTTGTTCTCAATTAACTTGAAATGAAACCCAACTTTTTATAAGATTAATCGCCCCGACTTTAGACCCACAAAACCTGCAAATACTTTACGAAATGAAATATAGGTGACAAGTTGATTTTCACATTCTACTCACAAACCGTCGAAACTAGGTTTTTTATTAAATGTTGGTGAACAAAAATAGTTGTGTTAATAAAAAGAACTTAGTCTTAATTCTAATAAAAACGGGTTTTTGCAACGAAACAAAATTACTGTAAAGCCGCTTGTGACCACGGTGACATGCAATTGTCGCCGAAACGTCAAGAAAAATAGGTAAAACAATTTACCGTAATTTTGTTTAGTTGCAAAAACCCGTTTTTATTAGAATCAGTTAAAAGGAAACAAAGAAGTTAAAATGTTAATGATCTTCGTCTTGATACTATTTATAAGACCTACGTACTTATTCGTACTCAAATAGTACCACTACCACACAAAGTTTTCACATGTTTATCCATCATTAATCAAGCCGTGTATATACAATTAATATATATAATATATATATAATAAATAATAAATATAATATATAATCAATTTATACATACGATACAAAAGTTAGTAAGTAGTATTTATTATTTAACTCAGTGGATAGAAGTGTTAAAGGCCGTTCTTGTCTAGTCATTCTCGCTTACCCGAAGGTTAACGATAATTAATAAATTACCGTTAAAAAACCAATCTGCTTAAGCCAACTCCATGCATATCAAAGCTTTATGTTACGTTTCAACTATTTATGTGTAAACACTTAGTATGCAAATAAAGAAATTGAATTGAATTGGATTGTATAAACACCTATCAACCTAGTATCAATTTCTAAATAGATATTATACTGGGATCATCATCATCATCATCCGTGCGGTCTATCCCGGTTGTGAACCCACACTGCTGTGTGAGGTCCCAGGGTCCGCCTTTCTTATTTTATTGGCCCACTTCGCGCGGTCTTGTGCATCCTCAGTGGTGAGTCTGTTGGCACGCATATCACCCCTAACGACGTCGAGTCACCGCTTCTTGGGTCGACCTCTTCTACTGGCACCTGGCGGGGGCGGCATGGCCAGACATTTGTTGCCCACGTAGTTTGCCGATCTCCGTGAGACATGACCATACCAACGAAGGCGGCATCCCTGCAGCTTGTCTGCGATATCACGAACACGAAGGCTGCCGCGGATGTGGGTGTTACGCACGCGATCTTTGCGTGAGACTCCACACATCCACCGCAGTATCTTCATTTCCGTGACGCGCAGCTCCTGCTTGTGTCGCTGCCATGTAAAAGGACAGGACTAATGATGGTTTTATAGACCTGCCCCTTCAGCTTGATCGGCATTTTGGGGTCACAAATGACACCAGTCACCTCACGCCATTTGGCCCAAGCCGCTGAAATTCGGGCTCTGACGTCGCGGTCGATGTCCCCGGACGCGCCTAACACAGATCCCAGGTATTTGACACGGTCCGTACGCTCGACCACGTCAACGCCTATGCGGACGGACTGGGGATCTGTGGTGTTGCAGGCCATGTACTCCGTCTTTGCCACATTAAGTTTCAGACCGCCGTTTTCAAGTGAATTTTTCCACTTATTCACCCGTTGTACCAGCCGTCCCCTGTCAGAGTCTGCTAGCGCAATATCATCAGCATACATGAGCAACCAGGTGGTTGCTCGTGGTGGTCTAGGATGCTGTTTGACGGAACGTCTAATATTACGCTGAACAGAAACGGGCTAAGCGCGGACCCTTGGTGTTTTCCAACGGTGATAAGGAAGGGAAGCGTGTCACCAACCGCAGTTCTAACTATGGAACTGGAATCGTGGTACATGTCCCGGATAATGTCAATAAAGACTTCGGGAACGGCCCTGGACCGCAGCGCCCTTGAAGACTGGTATATAATGCTCAGTCTTCACTGGCCAGGTATCATCCCGGTGAGGAGAATGCGGTTGAAAAGGTGGGTGAGTATGCCCACACCACGAGAGCCCATCGATTTCCACGCTTCGATAGGGACTCCATCGGGTCCGACAGCTTTCCGGTTCTTCATGCGGCGTTACGACTGCCAAAACCAAAACCACCATGAACACGCCCGTATTCCTCACACTGTTCACCCACATGACCGTTCAGATCGCCACCCAGAACGAAGATACTGGGACCAATTTTGTAAAATACAATGCATCTCAGATTTCACTAATTTCTGACCCGTAACTGACATACATTTTGAATTATATTGGTGTATTTAACAGCTAGACCTTATACTATCAGTGATGTTTGATTTTAAGAGCTAAGTATGTCTCATAACTTAAAACACTATAGTTGTAACTAAATTAAAGTTAAAAGTGTCAAAACTTTCAAGTGTCAACGTTAACACTCTCTAGAATCTCCTAAACATAAATTAGATGATTGTACAGAGGCGTGCAAAATAATATACGTTGCTCTTGCTCCAAAATGATAATGCTAAATGCCCTAGGGTTGCCAAAAATTGTAACATTTCATCATTAAAATATTTTATCATCGAAAACCAACTGAATGCTATCAGCTTTAATATTGTGTATGCCAACCCTTAAATATTAGTGCTCATGTTTTTCACACCCTGTATAAAATACCGTCACAACATTGTTATGATTACTAGCACTTTTACCAATTTAGCACTGAGCATCTGACATGATGATTTTATAGTCGGTACGCCTTTTTATATTTAGGTTTATTGATTCATGTACTCGTAATTCATATAACGTTGGCCTACTGATGTGATGTGATTGACTCACTATGAGGACGATTACCTATACCTACACCGCCATTTGTATTCCCTTTTAATATTGCACTCGATAGGAGTAGGCAATCTTGAGAAAATTGTGACAAAGGATGACCTCTGAATACCTCAAAGAGCATTAACACGTGTTATGGAGCACGGGAGCGTGCCTTCAATACAAATAACCAAGAAATGACGCCACTACGTGTAGACCTACTAAAAATCGCTTATTATCCATGTTTCAGATATGACAAGTAAACCATGCGATGTATACTATTTTGGTTATCCATAACCGTGGCAAATGCACGAGATCCTTCACAATTTTTCGACTTTTGGACTGATTTGTTTCGCTCACTACCGCGTAATCCCACAGAAGGTTTTCTGACAGACTACACGCCTCAAAATCTGGAGGAGTTCGACTTCATCATAGTTGGAGCTGGATCAGCCGGTTGCGTTCTAGCAAACCGACTTACAGAAATATCAGAATGGAGAGTTCTACTAATAGAAGCTGGAGGCAACGAAAACTTTTTCTCAGATATCCCAATATTCGCATCCTTCTTGTCTGCCACTCCGATGAACTGGGGCTACACCTCGGAACCTGAAATGAGGGCTTGCAAGGATCTCAGGGGAAAAGTGTGTTTTTTGCCGCGGGGTAAAGTCTTGGGGGGAAGTAGTGTGTTGAATTTCTTAATATATCAAAGGGGGCACCCTGATGACTATGACGATTGGGCAAGAATGGGTAACCAAGGTTGGAGTTACTCAGAAATATTGCCATATTTTAAAAAGTCTGAAAATATTAATATAAGCAACTTAAGAAACTCTTCTTATCACGGCAAGAGTGGATATTTAGATATAGAACACGCTCCTTATAAATCACCTCTCGAAATTTTGTTCAGAAAGGCAGGGGAAGAATTGGGCTACAAGTGGAGGGACCCAAATGGAGAACAAGTGATTGGATTTTCAAAACCTCAAGCCACCATGAGGAACGGTAGACGATGTAGCACTTCAAAGGCGTTTTTGGAGCCAATTCGTTTTAGGAAAAACTTGAAAGTGACTAAATTTTCAACAGTTGAGAAAATTCTGATTGACCCTCACACTAAGACATCATTTGG
This sequence comes from Udea olivalis, assembly GCA_947369235.1. Lineage (NCBI taxonomy): Eukaryota > Metazoa > Arthropoda > Insecta > Lepidoptera > Crambidae > Udea > Udea olivalis. The sequence goes on from OX376342.1 coordinate 8,937,610, forward strand.
AGTTCAATTTAAAAAAGGGAGCATAAGGTACCTATTTGGCTCTATCTGTTTCTTTACTTAGTTTAACAAATAAACAGATCGTTCATGTAAACCTAACTTAATATATAATTATTATACTCCTATTTACAGACTGCAAGTACTAGCTAGTCGCGAAGTAATTTTGGCAGCGGGCTCCATTGGATCTGCCCAACTGCTGATGGTGTCAGGAGTAGGTCCTGAAGACCACTTACGGGAAGTCGGCGTTGAACCGTTAGTGAACCTTCCTGTGGGCTACAACCTCCAGGATCATGTCACATTCTCTGGAAACGCATTTTTAGTCAATGACTCTAGTCTTTGCGTTAATGATGTAAGCATATAAATATGTACGTATTGTACTTATTTTTTTACCCACCTACCACTTCTTGTTTTAGCTTAAGGTAGATACTTTCACGTCCTAATTAGGCAACCATTTGATGCTTGTAATAAAGATTTTTATACTAGATCAACTTACTACTTTTAATGTAACGATCATTTAATCCTAATATAGATAGACACTTAACTAGAACATTATCTAGCACAATCTAGGACTAGCACAATAGAGCCAAATAATGTTATTATTTTAAATTTTATTTTATCCCAGAACACAGCAGCATCTCCCTTATCAGCAGCTCAGTACTTAGCAGGAAAGGGCCCTTTGACCCTCCCAGGAGGAGCAGCAGGCTTAGCTTTCATGCGCAGCAGCCGGGCCAATGAGGATCACTCCACCACGCGTCCGGACCTAGAGCTGGTCATGGGAGCCGGCTCGTTAGCTGGGGACTTGCTGGGAATTCTGCGTACTTTGCTTGGTAAATGCTTTTATTTTGGAACAGTATTGCTTAATCTAGTCATACATGTTGTGAAGTGGTCGTTCATGGTCTACAGTAGATAATATTATGAAGAGGGCATGCATTTGTTTGTGAGTTTGGATGTTTGAGGTAGGTAGGTACTCGTAATCTCCGAAACTACCGATAGTGCAGTCACTGAAGCGAAAAATACGGTCTTACCTCCGAATTTTTTAACTGTGAACCGATTTGCATGAAATTTTGGGATTAGGCTCATCTTACCCTTAACTTCAAAAGTGAAAATGATCTGAACTCCGCCTATTATTTTTAAGGGGTGTAAACAACCCCTTAATGGAAAAATTGACATTGAGCCATTTTATCGCTAGAAAACATGTCTAATAGTAAGTGGTGAAATTGTAAAGTATTTTCTACCATAATTACCTCATATTAAAATCATTTTCAACCCCTTGAAAAAAAAAAAAAACAGTTACTAAGTAGAAAAAAATATGATAAGTTTTTGGACCATAACTCCTTCAATTTTCATGCTATCACAATTCATAAAAAACCATTGTAAACGTAATTTAGAGAGCTACAACATCCTTTATTGCAATATATAGTAAAAAACCTTTTTCTAAAACGGTGAAGGGTTAAAGGGCTTAAGAGAGGCTGTGATTGCGCTGCCACGCGCTCTTTAAACAATCATATCTCCGTCAATTTTTGTTTGACAGAAAAAACAAAAAAACCAAATTGTTTGTCAGAAAAATACCTAAATTTTTAATCCGTACACTTTTATACGTATCTGTCGTCATTTTTGAGATATTATGAAATGGGTTTTTTAAAAATTTGATTTTTTTTTTTATCGTGACTTTTTTGAAAAATATGTTTCCTGAAGCAGCCAAACTGATACTATCTATCAAACTCTTCATAATAAAGTTAATTCTAGGCGGAATACGATTAATTTTAATTTTGGTGGAAATGGCACTTATGAAACCCATTGATTTAAAAGAAAAAACATTAGATGCTCCCCTTATTTGCAATACAGCTCACTTATTTTACGTGCAAAAGACTTTTAATAGTGCTCATTTTAAAGCTTATTTCAAGCACTACAAAACCCTTTTGTATTAGAATGCATAAAATGCATCTGCTCGCCGCTAGATGGCATTGACCACATCGATTAAATTTCAGACAAAATAAAAAACGGCTTTGATCTTTAATATCTAGCTTAATATTGCACTTAGAATACTTTATAAAAAACGAAATTGTTCATTGTTTTACCTGCTACAATTTTGTTCTTCATAAAATTTTCGATAAAACGTATATTTTTGGAGATATTTGCAAAAAACCGATGAAAAACGTGAAAAAATTGCGAATTTTCAATTGCCAATAACTTGAAAAGTATTGGATTTTTTGAAAAACTTTAGAGATGATTTTTTGCTGAAAATTAGGCCTTCTATCGATATCCGAGGTTATTTTGCAAAAAAAAAACACCCCCGAGAAGGGGTGGCAACCACCCCCAGGGTGGTTGCGGAGTTCAAATCATTTTCACTTTTGAAGTTAAGGGTAAGATGAACCTAATTCCAAAATTGTATGCAATTCGGTTCACAGTAAAAAAAATCGGAGCAATAATGCTTCAATGACTGCACTACGAACCGATTTTAAAAATTCTTGTGGCACTGACATCAAATGTCACTTCGATTAGACGAGTTCTGTACATTTTTCAATTTGACATGTCTAAACGAAAGTAGCGTGTTGCTCTTGGCTAGGAGGGCCTCTGTTTTAAATTATCAGCAACTATTATTTTTTTCAGGGGTAACCGATAAATGGTTCTGGCAGGTATACGGTTCTTTACCACCATACATGAGGGAGGCTTCGTTCTCCATGAACCCTGTTTTGATCAGGCCGAGGAGCATCGGCAGACTCAAATTGCGGACGGCCAATTTTACTGACCACCCCCTGTTACATATGAACTATTTCGAACATGACAGCGATCTTCTCGCTCTTGTGGAAGGGGTTCGATTTGTAAGTACCTACCTACATAACCCAACCCTGAGCACCACTGAGGCCGGCCCTGGCGTGATATTTCAGTAAAGATGTGCAATCTAAGGCCGAGAGTTGTCGTCGTTACTTAAAAGTAATAAAAAAAAGGTTTATTATTTCCAATACAATTTCTCATTGATGAGTCTCCCCGTTATTAAAAGAAAACAAACAAAATACCTTAACTATTATGGTAATACAGAGATTGGGTCTCCACTCGATGTGTTTGTTACTTAGTTATGCACAGACTGATCACATTATTATCTTACTTATTGAGTATCGTTATAATATATACATTTTACTAACGAATATCTAACTTAACTTGGTGTTTAACTAAGACAGAAATAATTTAATACCGATAATAAGTAACTGATAAAGATAGATACAGCTGTTCAAAGTCTAAGATAAGTCTAAGTTAAAGATAAGCACGCTTTATAGATGACCCTGGGTCTGGGGTAGGATGGGTGCGATGGGTTATAATTTCCTGTATATTTTGTGAAGGCAGGCCCTAAGGTATTTATAAAATCATTCTATGAGCATTCTCTTTTAAAAATAACTAGAAATTTGACATTCTCCTTATGTTAACTTCAGTGTTGATAACTTGATACCACCCACTACTTTCTACCACTGGACTACTAGACGCCCGGAGGCCTTCCACCACCATGTGATTGACGTTCCAGCAATCTTCACTGAACGGTTTGCTGCGTCTTTTCTGCTCCGCACCGCTAGGGAGTGGAACGCTCTCCCTGCGTCTGTTTCCGGATACATACAACCTCGGTGTCGTCAAGGCAAAAGTGAATACACATTTTCTGTGTGAGCATGTACCACCATCGGCTTCGTCATTGCTTACCACCAGGCGAGATAATGACGCCAAACGTAAACACATTTTAAATAAAAAAACATCGTACTTAATTACAACTCTGGTCTCGTACGAGTGGGTCCCGAATCTGACTTTCAAGAAGCCATTTATATCCCAGATGGACCACCACTGTTTTATACCGCGGAATGGGCTAATCTTCACGGTACTTTTACCAGGTGCAGAAAGTGATAACTACGACGCCCTTCCAGCGGTTCGGCACTCGTCTGCACAACGTGCCGTTTCCAGGCTGCGAGAAATTCGTATTCGACTCTCAAGAATATTGGCAGTGCGCAATCATGCAAACTTCTATAACTTTGGATCATCAGGTGATATGTTACTAGATTAGGTTTTTTTAAACCAAGCTGTGAGTAGCGATCAGACCCTGTGCGTGCTAAAATATCTAACTATATCTGGCTATTTTTATACAAGGCCATCTGACCGAAAACCGGCGCTTGTGCGATCATACCTACTGTAGAGAGTAGATTATTCTACATTTCCCCGACGACGGTTTCTATAACATCTACAACAATTTTTATAAGGTACTTAAATTGTCCGTACCTAAGAACTTTACCGTGTGTCAGGAACTGGTACACTTCCCTACTGAGTTAATTCCATCATCTAAAATTGAATTGAGTTAGCTTCATACGTAGCTAAAAAAGACTACTTTCTTAACTAAAGCCTTCTTCCCTGCAGGTGGGAACATGTAAAATGGCACCAGAAGGAGACCCCACTGGCGTGGTTTCCCCGAGACTGCTCGTGTACGGCGCGCGCGGCCTGCGCGTGGCCGACGCCTCTGTCATGCCGCGCATCCCGGCTGCGCACACGCACGCACCCGTCGTCATGATAGCAGAAAAGGCAGCTGATATCATCAAGAAAGACTGGGGAAAATTGTAGCGTCGTAACTTAAATACTACGATTTAGAAAGTATTGCCAATATAATACAATTATAGTAACCTACCAAATGTTGTGAATAAAGACATATCAGATGTAAGTAATGAATAAAGACATATCAGATGTAAGTAATGAATAAAGACATATCAGATGTAAGTAATGAATAAAAAATTAGACTAATAAAGGTATACATTTTTTTTGTTGTTTTCACAAAAACTTTATATGCACCAGACCAGACAGATTACTTGTCAAACCCCTGTGTCACGAGGTACCAGACAAGGTATTAAATCAGGGGAGTCTCCCCAGTACACCCCGACCCGAGCCAATTTACAAGAGATCGTTTACTGAATTGACTTGATAGGGAATCGAACCCGTGACACAACGAAAGTCGAAGGTGAGAAAAGCTACAGCGCACTACGCCAAACGTGTTGCGTCGTGTCGTGTAGTCTTGGCGCTCTAACCACGAACGGCGACCGATCGACCTATGCCGTCGTTATACTTAGATACTTACTTTATTAAAGAAGCACTCTTGTTGCTTTTACTCTCTCTTCGTCGACAAAAGAGAAAGACCGGTCGTTCTAGGTTCAATAAATAACTTTATTAACAAAAACTAGGCAAAAAAAGATTTTTATTTGCTTTCGAATGTTACGGTAATCTTTTATGTGCTAGCTAGCGGTACACCCTGAAATTCAGTCAAAACCTGCAAATGGTATCATAGTCATGAAAATCGGATCGATTGATATTTAGGCTATACGAAGCAATTTGACCCGTAGCACGAAAAAAAATAAAGAAAAGGGTAGGAGTTAATTATGGCGACATCTTTTTTTTGTATAGGAAAAAAAAATGTTCTGAAATCTATCATGTGTGGTATCTAATGCAAGGGCTTACTAAGCCAATTCTAAAAATATATCACTTCATTACATTTTAGTCACTTGTAATAAATTAAAATAAAAAATATTTTCAGAACATAAGTACCTACCAAGTTTGGGCTCCTCCAGATATGATACGATTAAATATTTTTTTGTAGAATATGCATCAATTGATCTATACGTAATATCCTCATATCTAACCCTAAAAAAATGTTTTTTTTTAATATTCAGATTTCGTTTTTTTTTTACAATTTTTCTATATAACAAAATGTGATAAAATTACGATTAGTTGAAACATGTATAAAAGTTCAATTTTAGACACTGAGGATGATAAATACAAACTTTCCAGTGTGTATCTTGTGAGGTCCTTAATGGTTCCCAAATTGTATCCCTTGGCTGCTTCCATCCCCAGTTCTTGGGTGGCGTTAGGGTCCGCTCAAGTTTGTCAGCTTTTCCCCACAATGAGACTGACAAAAGTTTTTTTCTATAAATGTCATTGTATTGAGGAAAAAAATACGAAAAAAACTGTGTTTTTACTTTTTTTCTATCTTTAAAAACGGCTGTAAAAATTAGGATCAAAGTGCGCCATTTCATTTACACATTAGCTGCCATGGGGTCACCGGTGACCCGCACACAATAGATTTTCTATTGTGTCTGCTTTAGCGGCAGTCAAAGACTTAAAAATATTTAAAAACACGCTCGGCCGGTACCGCCGCAACCGCGATATCCCTGCATTTCAAATCTGTAATATCTTCGAAAATATTCATTTAAATTACATGCTGTAAATTGCCATATTGATCTATATTAAATGCACAATGTATTTAAGGTACTTAATTGGATAAGGATTGGTACTGTATTGCTTAAAATCGCTTCGTAAATAAGCCATTATTTCTCGTAAAACATAAAAGATAAAATATGGTTTTTGTGGGTTATCCCTAAGTAAAGTAAAGTAAAAAATCATTTATTCATTTAAGCTTGTACAAAGCACTTATGACATGTCAAAAAAAGTATACAGAATTAATAATAATAAACGTAAATAAAATAGTACAATATTAGTACACATCGTGAATATACATAATGTGAATCTACCACCGGTTCGGACGTTGCTTCTTATCGAGAAGACTCCGGCAAGAAACTCGATAGTTACTCTTTTCAACTTTGTTTGTTTTACAAAAAATAAATTCAGAGTACAGTCAATGCGAGTAGAAAAAAAGAACACAATATTGAGCAGAGGAGCAGATTATTCCTACTATGACCACAAACTTTTGTCGTTCAAGTAATCCTCTACATTATAATAACCTTGTTTCATTAACTTTGCTTTAATTGCAGACTTAAACTTGTGAAGAGGTAGATCAACAAGACTTTGAGGTATTTTGTTAAAGTATTTTACAGATTGACCCACAAATGAGTTTCCCACCTTGTGTAGCCTAAGACTGGGAGTTTTCAATTTGTTTTTATTTCTGGTATTATGTTTATGAGTGTCACTGTTTTTTTTGAACAGATGCAAGTTTTTGCGCACATACATTATGTTATCTAAAATATACTGAGCATGCACAGTTAAAATATCGATCTTCTTAAATACTTCCCTAAGCGAGTCGCGTGGTCTAAGTTTGTAAATGGAGCGGATGGCTCTTTTTTGAAGTACAAAAATGGTGTTCAAGTCTACAGCTGAACCCCACAACAGTAGACCATACGACATAACACTATGAAAGTAGCTAAAATATACTAGTCTTGCTGTTTCAATATCAGTCAAGAGTCGTATTTTTCTAACAGCACAAGCAGCAGAACTGAGTCTCCCTGCCAGGGCCGTTATATGCGGACCCCATTGTAACTTAGAATCTAAAGTTATTCCTAAAAATACAGTAGAATTTGTTAATTCTAATGGCTCGTCATTCATAGTTACAATAGTATCAACCTGTCTCACATTGGGCATAGAGAATTTGATGCACTTTGTTTTTTTTGCATTAAGTAATAAATTATTACTAGTGAACCAACATAGTACTTTTGAGAGAGTATTATTTACATCGTCAAATGCTTGCTTACCTCTGTCGACTTTAAAAATCAACGAGGTATCGTCAGCAAATAATACTATCTCACAAATATCTTTGACATAGGTAGGAAGATCATTTATATAAATAAGAAAAAGCAAAGGTCCTAATATAGATCCCTGGGGCACTCCCATACGTATGGTGGCACCGGAAGATGCAGTTCCGTTGATACTAACTTTTTGAGTTCTATCTGTAAGATAGGATTGTATTAATTGAGATGAGATACCTGAAACACCGTAATGTCTTAGCTTAATCAGTAACATTTCATGATCCACGCAATCAAATGCTTTTGAAAGATCACAAAATATTCCTACTGCATCTTGCTTGTTTTCCCGAGCATCAAATATGTGTTTGATAAGTGCTACACCTGCATCAGTTGTGCTCTTGTGTTTAGTAAAACCAAATTGTTTCTCATGTAGTAAGTTATTTAAATCAAAGTGTGAAAGCAGCTGGTTCAATATAATTTTTTCAAAGATTTTACTGAGAGCTGGTAGTATAGAAATGGGTCTATAATTAGATGGGTCACTTTTGCTACCAGATTTAAAAAGCGGGATGACCTTACTAAATTTCATCAAGTTGGGAAACTGACCTTGGTCTATGCAATTATTAAAAAGTTTAGCTAAGTGGGGTGATATCGTATTAATGATTGATTTGAGTAGATTAATCGAAATACCCCACAAATCTTCGGTATTTTTCATATTAAGTTCCTTAAATACCTCGAGGATGTCATGAGAATCAACATGATCAAAGCAGAACTGATTTGTGCACCCATCAACACTAGATGTTAGCAGGGACTCAGCTATATGTGGACTAGAATTTAACGTGCTTGTAGTTACAATAGGTATATTAGAAAAAAAAGTTTCAAATGTATTTGCTATTTCAATCTCAGACTCAATAACATTATTTTGAATTTTGAGAGAGAATGAGTGATCGCGAGGTTTAGATTTACAGGTTTCTTAATTAATTATGTTCCAAGTGGCTTTGATTTTATTTTTAGCCTGTTTTATTTTGTCTCTCAAAAAAATGGACTTTGCAATATGACATGATTTCTTGAATGTTTTTGAATATAATTTAACATGCTCAACTAGTTTTTGACAGTTTGAGTTAGCTTTTAATCCATATAATTCGTATAATTTATTTCTACTTTTATGGATGCCTGGAGTGGCCCAATCACTAAATTTAAACTTAAAATTATCAACAGTTACTTTCTTCTTAGGAAAAATATGGTTATGTTCATGCAATATTATCTCAAAGAGATGCCTATACTGATCATCTATGTTATGATGACCTTGGGGCAGTAGGTTAGAAATATTTTTATTTATATTAGTTTGAAACTTTTTTACTCGACTCTTGGTAACTGGTCTATAACTAATATCCACTGATTGAGAGACATGACGGTGCTCAAATTTGGTCAATAGACCACAGTGATCTGATTTCAAACAGTTTATAATTGATTTCTCAATAGAGATATTTTCACAAAAAATATTGTCTAAGCAGGTGGCTGTTAACTCGGTGATCCTGGTTGGTTGATCAAAAAGATTAAGTAAATCAAATGATTTAAAAAGATTTAAAAATCTTACAGAGGTCTGAGAAGAATCTAAAATGTTAACATTAAAATCCCCACATACAACCACCTTCTTGTTCGATTTACAAACCTTTTAAGTAGATAGTCTAAGAGATAGACATATACAATCGCGGTCTTTTTTGTAGACCTTTTTAAGGTGTACAATACTGTAGTACATTATTTAGATCTCGTAGGGTTCACCCAAAGTTTGCAATGTAAGGGCAAAAAAATGTGTTTATTTAGGTACATTCGAAATCTCTAAAATGATCAGTGTTTTTCTACTATATTACGTATGGCCCCCGGCGGCGCGTTCCTATAAATAGCGCGTTTATTACATTCAGTAAAATCAACTTATAGGCAATGTATGTATAATATGTCATCGGCAATCTGTATAATTCAGGTATTGTACACAATGGCAATGTATCCCTAGGGGTTGTACAGTGTACATACATGTATTTGTACAGAATGCATTTATTGGTAATTAGTTTTGTTCAATTTTACTCTCAAAAAACTTTATTGAAGAGAAGGTGTTCCGCTCTGTAAGAAGGTCGAGCGTGCCGCGGGGGTCTTTTAGGATGCGAGGAGCGAGCGAAGCGAGCGTGCCGCGGCAGCGGCCAGTGAGTACCAGAGACGAACTGGCCTCATTTTCTTTATGCCGTTTTATACTTTGCTATTATAACTAATTCTAGTTTGATAAAGAAATCATACCAATCGATTTTATTTTTTCCCATCCAAAATATATGCCAAAGGACGATTCTGACAGTGAAATTATTCATAATGCCCGGTAAAAGTGATAAATTCAAGCTATCTCAAACTTTGATTTATTAAACTGCCTACGAGTAGTCTGTCATTATTCATATGATCCGGCCAAGGTAATTAATTTATCTAATTGACCAATGCTCTTGGTCATCATTCATTAGGACCGGCCCGTATTAATACTGCCAAGGTAATCAAGTAGCCCGTAACGTATAATATGTATATATTCTGTAGTAAATAATTATATAGTATATCAGCATTGCAACTGTGCGGAGCCGCGGCGAATCGCTAGTTTTTTTTTATGAATTATTGAGCCACCATCAAGCTATCCACTTTTGGCAGATTGTCCGACTGTCCTTTCTAAAATCCTTCTTCAATCGCGTTCATCTTAAATAGGATTTTTTGATTTTTTACAATATTACTAAAAAGGGATAGCTACCTAATGTTAAAGATTAATAAATTAACCTATTTCTGCAAAAGATTCACAACTCACACAGTGCGCAAGTAGTTTTACTCGAGTTTCAATAGGGCGGCGGGCGGCGCGGACGCTACCTACCACTGGACTCGTGACGTCGCTCACGAAGCGCGCGACATCTCGGAGATTTAAAAACTGGTCTTAACTTCTCGCAGCGATAACTTCGGTAATACTGCATCTATTTAGATGAAATAAAAACTAAGGTAACCTTCGTCGTCTATACTTTGATGTTATTTAGAGTTTTAGAGTTTTAGAGTAACATTTTAACCCTTTTGTCACCCTCATTGTCCATCTTGATATCCCGCCCGCTTCCCGTAAATAATATTAAAAACTCCTTCCGCACTAGTATTAAATAAATTTTATCATCCTACATGTTTCTGATGTTTCAACACATTCACGTTTTGTTAAAATAAAAATTATAAAAAAATACTAATTAATGTAAATATTTTCAAAAATCCTTTTTTAGGGTTAGATATGTGATATTACGAACCATTTGAAGCATATTTTACAAAAAAATATTCTACCGTATCATATCTGGAGGAGCCCAGCCCAAACTTAGTATGTTTTAAAAAATATTTTTATTTTAATTCTATACAAGTGACTAAAATGTAATGATGTGATATATTTTTAGAATTGGCTCAGTAAGCACTTTCATTAGATACAACACACGATAGGTCTCAGAGCAAAATTATTTTTATGCCCATACAAAAAAAAGATGTCGCTATAACTCCTCCCCGAATTTCATAACTTTAACACCATTTGGTTAATCTGGCATACCGCTAGCACTATTATGGACGGCTGCACGCGTCGACGGTATTTGCCGTCCTATGTGTAAGAACTCATAAAAGACTTTTTTTTTTATGAATTGGATTGAATCTCTGTTCTTAGGCTGACCCAGCCTACAAGAGCACAGACTCTTAAAAAACATCCAAAAATACTCAATAGTAGGTAAATATTTTTTTTAGCATTTAACAGTGCAGTATTTTTAACACAAAGATAATCCTAGGATTAGGTCAATTTTTTCTAATCTTTATCTTTGTCAATAAAGTAAGTCCAAACTCACTCTAGTTTTAAAGAATTTATTTTCCTCTAGAGAAGTAAATGATACCATAATATATATTATTCTAAGTGCTGGACATTCCAGTCTTTGTTTTCCTATTTAGTCTCCTGTACAGATAATTTAATCGCTTCTGCATGTCTTTCCACTTGGTGGGCCTTATTTGTGGTGATCCAGTCTTCGCCCACATCTTCTTTTTTCTCAATATTATCTGTAATAAGTTTAGTACAAATCATCAATTTCAACATCCCTTTTCACTACTAGTCATCTGATTTACATATGCATGAATGCAAATGTATTTTGACTGAAACAACTCATATATTCGTATTATCAGTATTATCACTAAGCAAGACCATAGGTGTCCATCTGTACGGATGACCAACCAATGTAAAGCAAAAAAAAAACCCAAATGTTAATGAACATTTGAAAAAAAATAGTATTATTTATACTCACATGATATTCTTTGCCACTCACTCCTCTAATCCATGAAGGCACTGAATATAGTGTTTTTACTGGATGTATGTTACCAGAACCTAAGATGTCGATGTAATCATTTTGCCCAAACAGTGCCTTCCTTTCTGTCCATGCATTTGCTGGCCTGCAATAATTGAGTGAATCTTTTACTTAATTTATTTTATTTGATTACTTGGCAATATAAGTAATTGTTAAGGAAAGTAAGTACCTATTGAAAGTAATAAATATGTTTTTTGAAATAACTTTTTAGTTGGATAAATTTAAAAACCTACAAAAAAATAGGAACATAGAATAACCAATTACAAAAATTAGGTACAACATGGGCACACACGCAGTAACATTGTAATAGGCAAAGCTGAAACATCCACCATACCTGTACTCGGGGATAGGGAGAGGTTTGCCTAATGTCCTAGGCAATAGCCCACCACTCCATATTTTTTCTTCATAGCCGTATCTTTTGATTAACCTGGTTTTATCCGCATGATATCTGGTCCTGAAATAATAATCCTTACATAGTAATATTGCAAAATTTGCAAACACTAAAATTAAACAACACAAAAACCAACCTAACTAAACTGAGAGCGGGTCGCCAAAGTGCTTTCAGGAGAGTGGAGCCAAACCTCTCCATAGTGAAATAAAAACTATTTAGTGTTTTTATAATAATTCGATTCTTATTTCTCACACCAAGTTAAAAAAAAATTTTTTCGTGACAGCATTGACAGCAGCGAATAATAATGACAGCTAATTTTTTTTTTTAAACATTGGTTGGCTAAATTGGTTTGGTTTTACGGCTGCAGTGAGGACAGCTGTAACAGTTGCCACAGACTAAACTACCACAGACTGGAGAGAAAAAGTTATTTTTGACGAACCTCATCTATTTTACTCGGGCGTTGCGCCAATGCCGCCAATGCATCAATGCATAGTTTAAAAAATATATGCCTAAAAAAATGTAACCAACCAAACAAAATGGCCGATCATCTATAAAAAATAGTTTTTGTAGAATTTTTTTATGGAAACCTCGTAAATAAGTATGTATCTCCTAGTCAAAATCATTCTATATTTGTGTGTATTGTGTGCACTGAGTTTACAATGCTTTTAAACGTGGGAATACATAGATAGACGACATTACAAGTAACACAAAACAATTTGTTTGTTTATGCTTGGAGATAGGTACATAAAGTTTTTAGTTATAGACTTTATCAGTTTCATAAACGCTTTAATTTTAAGAGCAATGATATTTTAAGTGGTACGATAATATTAAAATGCACTGTCAATTGAAATATTATAATTTAGTTTCAATTTATTTTCATACATTCCAAGTGGGTGGGCGCGTAATTGCGTTGTTTGTTTACTTTTGTTGTTCTGTAATGTGAATATTTACGAATCTGATCACTGACAAAATTAGGGCTTCACTTTTTTAATACGATGAATTTTGCTTATTTCCAGGGTGTATTTAAAAACATGTCCAAAAGAGATCAAAGTGATCGGAATGAAAGAAAGTTGGAGACGAGCGATTACGAAAACCTCATATCACAGCATAGTTTATTCGAATCTGCCAGATCCAAACATCAAGAATTGCCTAGTTTCCCAGGTTTCTCGAATGCTGAAACTCAAACGAAACCTGGTGATGTCAAAGGCCAGCCAGTGCAGCCTGCTTTAGGTGCTTGGCATTACAACCCCTGGTGGATGCTTGCCAGTACTTCCCGGAATCTGCCTTCACAGGATGACTATTCAGAAAATAGTGAACAAGCAAGAGTAAAAGAAGAACCTTCAGGTGCAGGTACTCCTGATCGTGATCCATTACAAACTGAAATGGAGACATACAGGACAGGGACAACGCCTCCTCCTGTAGGGATGGACTCATTTTGTGATGATTGCTCTGACCCATTTTGTGACTCCAGTGCTGCAATTTGTAGAAAACTTTTCCACTGTCCCCATTGTAGGAAAAGCTACCCTACTATTCTCGAATTCAATACACATCTTACAGGGGTTCATCCAGCTCAGAAGCCTTTCAGATGCCAAATCTGCTTGGATCCATTCCATAAAAAGTCACACCTACGCAGACATCTTGATGCCAGCCACTCCAGAAAAGATGTGAACAAATGCTCAGTGTGTTCAAAGTACATAAAAGACAAAAGTAACTTACGAAAGCATATGCAAGTCCACACAGGGCGAGTACCTCAGAAGCAGTTCAAATGTGACTTGTGCAATAATAAACGTTATATGTCGCTGGACCGACTTAACAACCACAAGGTGGTTTGTACTGGAGAGAAAGTATTGAAGTATTGTGACATGTGTACTAAGGTATTCGACAATTCCAGATCTTTGAACAGCCACAAAAAAGTACATGCGCGTGAACTTAAATGTGAAATCTGTGGTGAACAATTACGTTCATTAGAACAGTTTTCTAACCATAAAATGTTATGTCAGGGAGGGCCATCCGAACCCAGCGGTAGCCAAAGTGGCCCAGCTAGTGCTGCAGGCTCTAGCATGAATCGCTGCTGTACCCAGCCTGGGTTGTGTGAACATGACAAGCCCGCCTACTTAAACATACCTGGTTATGCTGCAGGTCGAGTACTTGATGCTACTTTATCTTCATTAAAATCAGAGTTAAATTGATGGTGTATGCAAAAGTTTTACAGAGTAAATATGTCAAATTTGAACCGATTTCCTTTTACAAGTTTACCAAATAGTTGAATCAATGACAGTAATAATTTTCGCAATTGAGAATTTCACAAGACTGATGCAAATATCCCGCCTCACGACTTGCTTTATTATTACCATTTAAAATTAGAATTTTGTAAGTAGAATAACAAAATAGAGTAAGCTGCATAATCCTTTGAACATATTCAAAAGATGAACTTATTTTTTATTGGAAAAATAATGTTATTTAGTTTTCCAATTTCCCACCGAAGTTAAATTAGAAATAATGTTGCCTTAACACCAGCACATTGGGTAGTATGCTTGGGTATGTTCAATTGATTATAATTTATTTTTAATTTTGTACCTTAATTATTATACAAAGCATATTTGTTCCACAAGAACAGCTTTTTTAATAAAATACATAAATAACCATGTTAAGTGCAACATTAATGTTCACTAGTGGTGTACACATTCACTTTTAATTTGACTGTCACTAACTATACAGTATGTATAACCATGTCTTGACTGATTTAGAGTAATATTTATGTGCAGTATTACAACATTTCTTTTTTATTTTTCTATTTTGGAAAGTTATAAGAGCTATGTTATTTTTAAGTTTTATATAACATAGATTACTTAAGTTTATTTAGTCTACATAATATGCAATAATATAAGTGGTAGTCAGAGGGGACTGTAGAGAGCTCATTGTATCCTGCAATGCTCTGAAGTGCTCCAAAGACAGATCATGATAGTTTAACTAATGTGTGAATTTAACATACTTGTAAACTGAACTTTAAAAAGGTACTTTTGTTTGAAGACAGGAGACCTTATAAGTAAGGGAGTTTCAAAGTGCAATGAATCATTGGCGAAGCCTTGAATATGTTGTGGTTATGGGAAATGTTAGTTATGTTCATTTTTACCCAAACCCTAATATTTATTCATCAAGTGTTATACACTGAAAAAAAATTGCTGCAATTTATAGAGTTATTACTAAGTATAGTTCTATTATTATTCATTATGTAACATGTATGCATCCTAATCTTAAGGATTGAGGCTATATTCTATGTTATCAAGCCTTTACTGGTTATAATAGCAGTTACATATACTCCAAAATTTTATCTTGAGTATGACTATAATCTTTTTATTTCTAATTTTATTTATTTAATTAATGTTATTTGTGAAAAGTTCTTTTATTTTGAGGCTTTATTCATAACTATTAGTTGTTGCTATTTACAATTGTTTTCACACTTATAGCCTGGTTTATTTTTATATTAAGTATTTAGAATTAAATAATTAAAGTAGTTTAAAATTGTATAAAGAGACAATGCTTTGCAACCAAAAAATTATCAAGTGATTCCAAATCGAATGTATCGTACCTAATAAGAATGCGCTGCTGCATGGCATTCAAAGTCGTTTAAGGAGTAGTTCATGTTTTTGAAAGTCGTGCTTAGCCAGGGCCATCAGACATGTGGAATTATGAGCGTTACTCCGTTAATTCAATAGTCTTTATTGATAAAGACTTGCCGAAAAAGAAATCATAGACAAAAGTTGCTAGGCACCTTACATGACGCGTGGTTCCTTCAGCAAATCAAATAGTCACGATCTTTTCTGTTCTATTGCGTCTCTACGAACGCTACGCTAACTGTACATGTCTATTTGTCTAAGTTTTTGGACTAGAAGCAGCAGCTAAAGCTGTTAAAGCTGTTTTGTAATCTTGTTTGTTGCTGTATAAATCAACGTTTGTAGTGCTTCGTATCAATCATTCCAAATTTTAAATATGGAATTGATATACCCTCTGCGAAAATGCTACGTGTTTCATATATCTTCCTAACTTGAATTAAAATAAACACTCGTACTTTTTGCAGTATGGAGCATGATAGTTTTATCTTGACTTAGCTATTCAGTAAAATTTAAAAAACGTTAGACTAGAAAAGTCCCTACAAAACACGAGCATGAGCCGCAGTAAAGTTGCGCAATATTAACAATTCAATATGTGGTGGCAGCACTTTCACGTATAGGCATTAGACAAACTTTAATATGTTCGGTTTCAATAAATCTTCAGACGAATTTATTAAAATTGGATTGAATTTTGCATTTTATAGAATAAAATAATGTTGAGTACAAGATTTAAAATCGCCTTTTGCCATGAAACCAGCAGCGCAATCCAAGTGGGACTGGATTACTATTCCCAAGTTATGAAGGTAGTTCGAATAATGGAGCCTTCTCATGATACATAAATCTTCCGGTTTCCGAACAGAACAGAACGGACGACATGAATGAAAGGGGCCTGCTTGAATGAGAAATAACTTCCAATTGCTTGTAAAGTTTGATTACAACTTTGTCACAGAGTTGCCACGTTTTTTAGTGATCGATTAAGTACAGTCTAGTTAAAGTGCACATACCTTATGTATATTGTGCCGCAACAGTTGGCTGCTTATTTATAAGACATGTATAATGAAGAATATATTTTATCATGTATTTAACCGAAACATTTTAGGTACATACCGGTATATGACTAGGTGCCCAAGCGGCGGTTAAGACAATAATCACATTTCTGTCGTTCAAGAAATAACCAGATAATTTATGCCGCTGATCAGTTATGTGCAACGTTATATTAACATACATCCACTGCAAAGTTAGTTATATATTGTTATTAGTTCTAGGATGGTATTTTAAATATATAGTAGTTGGATAGGGACATTTTCACCATCCTTTTGATACTTAATGCAAAAAAATGATATTTTTGAGAATAATACCTACCGTAAATTAATCCTTCAAGCTCCACTTATGGAAACAATAGTATGTTAGCTG
This sequence comes from Udea olivalis, assembly GCA_947369235.1. Classification (NCBI taxonomy): domain Eukaryota; kingdom Metazoa; phylum Arthropoda; class Insecta; order Lepidoptera; family Crambidae; genus Udea; species Udea olivalis. The sequence continues at coordinate 8,954,891 of OX376342.1, forward strand.
AATTATCACCGCCCAAAACAAATAGATGAATGTGTAATTAGATTTTGTATGTAACCTTGAATGTAAGACCTTACCGTTAATTGAAAGACTAGAAAAGTAATGTAAATGTACTAAATAATAGAAAAAGCTTGTAATGTACCTACAATCTTTTATCTTTCTATTATTCTTGCAATTATGTTTGAGTTAAATTCTCAAAGGTTAACAGTCTCACATTGATAGTAACATTCATTGTTGGGTTTTTAAAACATTACTTGCGAAGTAAACAAATCGAAACTTTCTTTTTGTAGTAGTATAAACTTTATAAATAAATGCCTAGTTGTATGTACCTATCCGATATTTTTAGAATTTTGAAATATGTAACATTATAATTAATTAACAAAATGAAAGAGCCTAATTTAAGCATGTAATTAAAACCGCCAACGCTAATGACTGCACCCATCATGAATATTATGATTTCAACTCCAATATTAAGTCGAGGATAGCACTGTGGTAGAATTTATTGTGTAAATTACATAAAATCTTTTTCACAACATTATATTTGTATACCAATTACCAACCAATCCGCGAAACTGCTAGTTAGCAATTTAGTACAAAGTTTTTGCAGTAAGGTAATAAAACAAAACTAAGGGAGCTGGGTCTACATTTGAACCCTGCGATGTAATAACTGACCAATCATCTTAATGAAAATGTGTCTTGTTCGTATAAAAAATTAGTAGCTACATCTGGATTTTAAGTGTACAACCAGCTGTCGTAGTTATCATAAGAAATACCGAAGAAGCAACCCAATAGCAACATTCGTCTCTGTAGTTTAAAGCATGGTGTGTAATTTTTATTGCACCTAGAAATAAGGAAAAATGTGTTCATATGAATTTAGTTACATAGAATATAGTTTATCTATTAGTGCTGTAGACTGTGAAACAGTGAAACTTGCATTATTCTTAACTGTTCTTTACCCCAAAACATCCTTCCGATTATAATGTTTTCTGGAATAGGCCAAATTATTGGTACTTATTTTGATTAGACTAGGGTTTATCCGTATGTATCTAATCAATGTAGACTTTGGGGATTAATACTATCCAAGTTATTTGCTGAATCGATTATTTTAGAAATGGCCAGATTTGTAAGCGCATAGTTCTTAGGACTAAACTGATTTGTAAAATAAACTTGATGAAGCTTTAAAAAAGTGCTAACAGAAAGATATTCAAGTTATTTCGTTTAGACAAAGAGAAATGGCTTACATAATTGACTATTTCTAAAGGAATAGATTATAACTTTACAGAGTATTTGGAAAACTGAAAAATATTGCGCGTTTTTTTTTAAATGAAAGTTCGGAAGTTAAATTTGGATCAGCCTATTTTCACACAATTAAACTTACTTTTAGAGTTTATGGATGTAAAATGCGTGAATATAACCACATTTCTGTTTCAAACATTTTGTACCATACTTACAAGTTTACACTGACAAAAATAGCATGCCTACCATTTATAAACATTATCGGGAATAATAAATGTTTCTTTTCTGTTAGCGTTGGTATTATTTGTTTACTTACAGCTTTTTGTCCAAAACGAGTTGTTTGTGTTAATAAGTCTAAGAATAACTCCAGAGTTTGTCAGTAACCAACTCCACGTGTACTGAACTTTATTTCACCCTGTATATGATTTAAGTTCCCTAATGTTGATCCAGTTTTATAGTAAGTATGAACGTTTTGTTTTTTATTTGCATCGCTCGTGGCTTAACATGGAAGTCAACAAAGGTATGAATTTGTATTTTAGTAGGTAACCAGTACCATGTACCATGAATTTACTTTACACCCATGACAGTTGCTAGCGTCTGCGTTGACGTTTTTGTATAGAGTTGCGGTACAGCGCTCCTAGTGAAAATTAATAAAACTAAAATAGCTTAAAAGTTGCTGTAGTTAACTATTGTAGATTACATGAGGCAAACTCATGGTAGAGGTACTGTAGCGACTTCGAATCTATGTTATTCGTTATGGCTAGCAATGCGCGCGCAATATGTGGTTCTATTTCAGGCTAGCCTGGTAAAACTAGAGGCAATACTTTATTTGTTAAATGTACCTCACGAATTTATCATTCAACAGGTTTCAATCCGCTCTGAAGTTCTTTCGCGCATGCGCAATACCAATTTTTCATGGGAAAAAATAGGAATGCGGCACTCTGGACAACTTCAGAGTGGACTAGAAGTTTGACGCGAACTATACCTCCAGTTGTATTGAACTTCACCTCAGTTGTATTGCGCTAGTAATACATAAAAATAATACTGATGCGATCGGCATCTATTTCTAATGTACGCCTTTAAGTACCTTTACGTAATAAATTCAATGATTTTGTGATAGAAAGCAGCAGAAAAGTTTAGTCTATTGGGCCTTTTATTAGAATGAATACAAACTGAAACAGCGCACTTTCCCTTCCCATCCACTTTAATGTGTAGCCGTTCGAACTGCCACCTGTCCGCAGCTAAAGAAAATAAGCAGGGCTGTCATATAATACATTTATTTCACGAAATTATTTCACCGCTCTGCTTTAAATAACTACTCTTCCTCGTTTCACTGCTGCCTTAACAACTTTTGATTTCTTTTCCTTTTTCTTCTTTCCAATGTTTTCTTTTCGTTTTTTCTGTCGCTCCTCTTTCTTTTGTTCTACACCCTGAATCCTGTTGTCCCATTTCTTTTTACTCTGCTTCTTCTTTTGCTCCTGTAATGAAGTTAAGTCACTGTTACCTACATACTTTACATGAGGAGTCCAAAAGTAAAAGCGGATGTGTAGGTGATGTGACCTGTAAGTCATCCCTTTTCTTATTTATTTATTCTCTAATGTACAAATGGCGGACTTAATGCCAAAAGGCATTCTCTATCAGTCAACCTCGCCGCCAAACAGATAATTTACGGCGGTGCAAAAGTAAAAAATAAAAAAAACAAGTTATGGTCAAACCAAAATATATACACTATTGAAAACAAAAAATATATATAGATAAATAAGTACATACGAAGGAATAAACTTGTATTTATAAACACACTTACTCAATACAAGAATGAACACCGAACAAACAATACAACAAAATAAAGAAAAAAATACTAAGGAGGAGCCGTAGCAATACCGCCTTTACAGTGCCGTTCCCATTCTTGGAAATATTTTGTCTAAACAAAAATATGGGTTCACTTTGAGCCTGAGGAACAAGTATGACGAATTGGCAGAAAAAGTGAAACCACCTCCCATTATTGGGTGGCAAAAATTCATTTCAAGTTTAACTAAAAACAAAATTTGGAACAATGACTAATTTTTATATGTACGTCAAGATGGGGCAGTACCCCGTCAATTTGTGAGTGTAAAATTTTACTATGAAAGTATGAATTTTGATTAACATGATATTTTAAAAACCAGGCGGGGGACCCCGCCATCTTGACGTTCATAACTTTTTCCTGCATTTGTATGAAATTTCTCTACTCAAACTATGATTACTAAACTTGTTTCTTAGCAAAATTTCTTTCAAGTTCTGAAAAAGAGAGTGCAATAACTCTTTCCAACAATTTATTTCAAAAATATGCTAGCAGATTAGCTCCGAAACTACAAGACTGATTTTAAAAATTCTTTCACTAATATACACACACATTATCAGGGAGTCACATAGGCTATATTTTTTTTAATAAGGCTAAATTTTGTCGGGAGAGACGTCTACGCGGGCTAAGACGTTGACGGCCAGCTAGTATATTACAATCCTTAAATCTGAATAAGCCCAATCCACCTTACTGATCCTCCTTCCAATCTCCATCCCACATGATTCAACACCAATGTTGGCTGTTGCACATCCAGTTCATCTACCCACTGCTTCTGAGCCTACCACCCAGCTGTTGCTCTATTAAAAGCCCTATGATAAGAATATTTAAATGATTATAGGTATACCATTTTCTTGATTGATTTCTTCAGCAAATTTGGATCATCCTTCACTTTTTGTCCTTCAGCTTTTTGCAAAACTGTTTTCCAGGCAATTTTGTCCTTCAATTCCTTAGCTTTGGTGCCCTCTGTTTCCTCTAAATGTTTAATTTTTTCCTCTTGTTCTTTTAAATTCACTAGGATTTTTTTGGGATCCTTAGCCATTTTGTGGGTTTTTTCTGAAATTGAAATATAATTTCTAGATTTTCATTTCATACTCATTAACAAGAGATTCAAATAAATAATAATCATAATTATTCCATGAGAAAAAACAAAACAATAACATTTTTTACCGAATAACATTGGTTACATCATAATTTATTTATATGTTTAGCAAGTACTGGTATAACTTAGTGCCTGAACACTATAATAATTTGACTTTGCATGAATTTTCCTGATATCATCATCATCATCCGTGTGGTCTATCCCGGTTGTGAATCCACACTGATGTGTGAGGTCCCAGGGTCCGTCTTTCTTATTTCTTGACCCACTTCGCGCGGTCATGTGCATCCTCAGTGGTGAGTCTGTTGGCACGCATGTCACCCTTAACGACGTCGAGCCACCGCTTCTTGGGTCGACCTCTTCTACCGGTACCTGGCGGGGGCGGCATGACCAGACATTTGTTGCCCACGTAGTTTGCCGATCTACGTGAGACATGACCATACCAACGAAGGCGGCACCCCTGCAGCTTGTCTGCGATATCACGAACACGAAGGCTGCCGCGGATGTGGGTGTTAAGCACGCGATCTTTGCGTGAGACTCCAAACATCCACCGCAGCATCTTCATTTCCGTGACGCGCAGCTCCTGCTTGTGTCGCTCTAGTAACGGCCATGTTTCACTGCCATATAAAAGGACAGACCTAATGATGGTTTTATAGACCTGCCCCTTCAGCTTGATCGGCATTTTGGGGTCACAAATGACACCAGTCACCTCACGCCATTTGGCCCAAGCCGCGGAAATTCGGGCTCTGACGTCGCGGTCGATGTCCCGGGACGCGCTTAACACAGATCCCAGGTATTTGACACGGTCCGTGCGCTCGACCACGTCAACGCCTATGCGGACGGACTGGGTATCTGTGGTGTTGCCGGTTGCAGGCCATGTACTCCGTCTTCGCCACATTAAGTTTCAGACAGCCGTTTTCAAGTGATTTTTTCACTTATTTACCCATTGTACCAGCCGTTCCCTGTCCGAATCTGCTAGCACTATATCATCAGCATACGCAACCAGGGTAGTTGCTCATGGTGGTCTAGGATGCTTTTTGACAGAACGTCTAATATTACGCTGAACAGAAACGGGCTAGGCATGGAGCCTTGGTGTACTCCAACTAGGAACCAATAAGGAAGGGAAGTGTGTCACCAACCGCAGTCTTAACTATGTAACTGGAATCGTGGTACATGTCCCGGATAATGTCAATAAAGACTTCAGGAACGGCCCTGGACCGCAGCGCCTAGCCGATCATCTCACGAGGGACACAGTCGAAGGCCTTCTGCATGTCTAAGAAAAGGAGATGCAGAGGTATATTCTTCAGTCTGTATTCCTCCATGAGCGTTCTCAAGGCAAATACGGGGTCCATTTTTCTAGCTGACCCCATTTAACACTAGAAAGACGGGAGAAATAGCTTACCTAGAAAGATGACAAGGGGTTATTGACCCCACACATAGAAAATAACATTTTAATGTAATAAGGAGGGGGAGAAGGTATTCAAAATGAATTTTGATGGATAATAATAAAGTTAATAATGACCCAGACTTCTATTCCCCAAGTTTAGCTCCATAAATCATTCACAGTAATAATTTTTGCATCAAGGCAATAATGTCGAGACATAGTAAAAAAAAGAGCACTGTTTACACCACAAAAGCTGCAGATGATATGAAATAAGTCGACGCGTAATAAATATTATGATGTAGCCGCAATCAGATATTTTATTACAATAAATGCCGCATGCATGGGTCAAAAGACCAGGTGGCCGCCTTTGGAGGTTAGCACTGTGTTTATTCAATGTAAGATGACTCAATCATAATAAACGTCACTGTACTGATATAAGTCATGAAGGGATAAAACATATGAATAGATACTTTAGAAATTATACAATGCTAAACTTCAAAATGGGGTCAAAAGAACCCGTCCGTCTTTCTAGTGTTAATGATTTCTAAATATAAATTTTATTGATAAAATTGACTTACCTTTTTGACCAACATTGGCAAAATCAAACTTAGAAAACACCAATTTTCCATCAGTATTGAATACTGGTTTGGCTGGATTAGCATTTGTCTTTTCAAACTCTATTTTGGGTTTCTTGTCTGCTAATTCAGGATCAATTATTCCTTTGACTTTATTCTTGTTAAGCCTTTCTCGTTTCTTAATTTTTTTGTTTAATTTACTACTTAAACTCTTTTTAACAAGTTTATTTTTGAAACTGTAGTTATTTTGGGTTTTAAGTTTTTGCAGCTTTTCCTCAAGTTCAGTGATGTTGCGGGCACGATTAGGAAGCTCTTTATTGTCATTTTTACCATTATTTACAATTTCATAATCAAGTTCTTCACTTTCACCTAAAATAAAACACATATAATTAAACACAATGCCAAAATGCTCATGTATGGTTCTAAAATATTTCCGGTGCACACATGGAAAATAATTATTATTATAAAGTGTGTTAGCGCACAGTGGCTGAAATCTAAGATATTGCACACAATTATAATATTATTCATGTCATACGCTAAGAAAAATGTGGCTCTGGATAAGTGTTCATGGTACCTACAGAGCGTTCACATCAACCTATACAAAACCATCGCAAAATGGGTCTTATGTCAGCAGCTTAGGGTGCTACTATGTAAAGATTCATGTGAACGCCTCTGCACAACATTAAGGATAATAACTGTATGTAAGGCCTCACTTATCTATATTTTTACTGAAGTTACTGAAAGTTCAGTAAAGAACACACTAACCTTTCGACGGTATATTCAAAATTGAGAGCACATTCCTCAAAAAACCTAATTCCTTGGCAAGGTCTGCTTTAATTTGTTTTATTTTCAAAGGCTTCTTATTGACAGACATAATGATAGACAACTTTACTGCATCATATTATTATACAAACGTGTGAAAGTAAAGTCCACGCTACGAAAGACTCCGCAATAAGATAAGTTAACCTCTCTGACTAGTGAGTAGTGACAGTGAGTGAGCCACAGACTAACTAGGGAACAAGTTCAGACGGCAATCTCCCATACAAATTGCACTAGACGTAGAGGATCATCGCTGATTGGCTGGGTGAAAATGATACACGACGTTTTACTTTTTTTCCTTGAAGGCAAATGCCAGGCAAAGATACTCTCCATTTGCAGCCAAAATGGAGCACGCGCGCACCTATGAAGGCATTTAAGTTTTTAAAAAGTTAAAGGGTTAGGATGTCTAGAGCCATAAATTTTCCTTAAATTGATTCCTTATAATTTTTTGAATCAATTTAAAGAAAAGACTCTAGAAAAGATAAAAAACAAACAACATAAGATGAATTCTTATTTATTTTTGTCACCTTTCTTAAAAGAAATGCATTTAAAGCTTTTTTTATGCGGGGCAAGTTAAGACTCAATTGAAAGGTTATCAGGTTATTAAGTGGGGTACATAAAGTAAAAACTACTTGCATTTAACATTAATGAATGTGGCTCCTCTCATGAATTTACAATTATACTGGAGATACATTTTTATCGCAGTTATCGATACTTTGTTGCAGACAAATGTGTAAGAGGTTATAAAAAATACAATGCTATACCAAGTCACATGAAGGGTCTACCATATTTACAGTACAAAAAGGCACTTAGCAAATGGCTCTAAGACAAAAAATATAATCAGATAGATATCAGAGCTGATAATATGACTAGTATCTTAGAGAATGTAGATTATCTTGACATGTTATCTTCGTTCGGGGGGTCGTGGGTTCGATCCCCACCCATGAATAACATTTATGTGACGAAAATTTGTTTGTTGTGTGTTTGGGTGTTAATATCCACTAAAGTATGTATTTAAAAATATTTAAGTATGTTTATCAGACTCCGACACCCATAGTACAAGCTCTGCTTAGTTTGGGGTTAGATGATCTTGGTGTAAATTGTCCCAGATATTTATTTATTTATCATCTCTTTATATAAATTAACTTGACTTGTAATTACATAATTATAATCTTATTTTGTTAATTCTCGAATTATGCTGCTTGCCAATTTAAGTTTATAATAAAATAAGGTTGGCATGTTTGTGTTAAACTGTCCTAATAATATTTAACTTATAATTTTGTTTGAATAAATAATAAATAAATATCCAGGACAAATAACACGAAGATCATCTGACCCCAAACTAAGCAGAGCTTGTACTATGGGTGTCAGAGACTGATAAACAAACTTGAATATTTCTAAATACATACTTAAACAAATAATAACACCCAGACACACAACAAACACAAATGTTCGTCGCATAAATGTTTGTTATGGGTGGAGATCGAACCCACGACCTACGGTGCTAAATGCAGGATCGCTGCCAATGCACCAACATGTCAGTCAATTTTCTAAGTAAATTAGCTAAATGTGCTTCGTTGTGTAACTGAATAAAGAAATAACATCAAAAATGTAGCACATTTAAAGCAAATAAACATATTATATTCTATCTCAACGCCAATATCTTCTGCAAAAGCATTTCTTACTAAACATTTGTTAGATTACTGAACAATAGTGCCAAAGTAACAGACAGAACTTTCTGTTCGGTCATTTTATTTTGTTTGATCGGCTTAGGGTGAGTTGAGGCCAAACGAACATAGAGTTAGATCAATTATGTTCTTTTATGATCTTTTAGTGTAAATAAATAATTAAGATAGAAACTAGAAAAATTCGACCTAGTCCTGGGACTCAAGCGGGATTCGAACCCACGACCTTTCACAATCCGGGTGACTGCTCTTCCAACTGAGCTTCCGAGGCCGTTAACAGACCTGGCGAATTTATCTAGTGTATTTTACGTTTTAAGCCAACGTTGTTTCATCAATGTTTCTTTAACATCCGAAAGAAATATTTTTGCAAATATTTAACTTTCGATTAAGATGAAACTAGCTATTGGATAAGTGATTTTTTTATTTTTTAGCATCAAACAATGCTCTGTTTTCTACACAAAGATAGAAACTAGAAAAATTCGACCTGGTCCAGGGTAGCTCAGTTGGAAGAGCAGTCACCCGGATTGTGAAAGGTCGCGGGTTCGAATCCCGTTTGAGTCCCAGGACCAGGTCGAAATTTTGTAGTTTCTATCTTTGTGTAGAAAACAGAGCATTGTTTGATGCTAAAAAATAAAAATTCACTTAAATAAATAATTATTCATTTCATTTACACACCAAAAGAATTCTAACGAACAAGAACTAGGAATCCAGAACAAGCATTCTAGCTCGTACCTTAGGATCTCTGGGAACAAAGATAAAACAACAAAAGAATGCTATGTCTATGTTTACACAAAGAGAATGTGAAGAGTGGGGATAGAATGCGCATTTGCTTGTTTAGTTAGATCATCCCACTTAACAATGCTTTTTGCTTTTTAAATCTTTGTCTTATCTCAAAAGCGTTTTACAGTTCATGCAGTTATTTTCTGGAAATATCTTTGTTCCACCCAGAAGTGTCATACACTTCTGGCTGAAACAAAGATATTATCTGCACCAGCATACTATGCTGGTGCTGCTGTCAGAACATTATCCTCAACCAGACCATTATCACACTCTAGGGGCTTTTGAATGTAAAATTCACTATGTATTTTAATATTTTATTTAAATGAAATGGTTTTGAACAAAGTTTTTTTTAAAGTTGGTCACTGGAATCTCCTTCACAGTTTAGTGAAGCATGGTGAAATTTAATAAACCCCATGACCTGAAGTAATTTAACAGTATTCACAAAGGTGTAGGTGGTCTGATCAAAAAAAAAAACTTTCATGACACTGCCTTCAAAAATTTCCACATTCTTCAACAACTTATAAGACAAATTTTTAAAACATTTAGTTTTTGGGTACAGTATTTTCTTGTCACTGTGGATTTAGGAACTTAAATTTCTTCGGCTTACATCAGGAAGTTATTAGATAACTGCAAAAAATCATCAAGTCTTATTTCCCTTAAATATTGTGTCTCAACTTCACTTAATGACTTTTGGCAGTTACTGACTTCTTGCAGTAAGCCGACGATTTACTAAGACATTCAATTACTGTTTCCAAAAACATTTCATGTTTTGAAGAGGCTGTCACAGGTGATTGCAGCTCCTTTTCCCTTTATTACTGTAGCTACTGGCTCCCTTTCCACCACTGAAGAGATTGTCCAGGAAAGTCACCACTTCTGCCCTGTTTTTTAAAGTACTGCTCACTGGATTAGTTCTGCGTAGTGTGCTGAAAATTATGTTTTCAAATTATTTTTACAAAGTAAATAATCAATTTATATTTAGATTTTAGTTACTAAATTGACTTGGCGTCCGTCCACATTCCTATTCAGAGAATTAAAAGCAAAATATCATCATTAACGGGTATGGTACGTTGAATTGTTAAATCATTACTGCGGTGTGTCCGTTATACAATTTAGAATTCGATTACCTACTAGAACTATGGGGCACAGCAGCTAAGACAAATCTATCCATATTACAAACTACTGACAATACATGATGACTTTGATTACATGACACCAACTAGTAAACTTTATACAGAAATCAATTTATTGAATATAGCTCAAATCTACAAGTACTGTACCTGCATACTAGTTCGTAAAATATTGAATAAACAAATACATATAAGTACAAGTTTCACAAAAAAAACCTCAAACACATAAAATGAAAATCAGGTGTTGCGATGACATACAATTATACACACTACATACAAATTACGGTAGAAGGAATATGATGTATGAAGGATTCAAAATGTATAACCAGCTGCCTGAATATATTAAGCCATCCAAATCTTTTGTATCTTTTAAAAAACTATTAAAACATCACATATTTAGCACAGAAGTTTCGATACCTATATTTCATATAATAAAATCCATATTTAGACAATTTATAAAACTTTAAAAATTATGCAATAAAAATAATAATTGATAATGTTAAATACTATGATTGAAATTATAAGTCTAAATTACATTGAAACCCTATGCATAAGTTAATTGCATTAAAATTATATTAATTGAATTAAAATCATATTTAGAAATAAATAAAATGATAAAACAAAAACTTAAAGCTCTAAGACTTTTACTAAATACGGCCACTACTTTTTGTTGTTGTACGGTTGCGAAGCGAGTGTTTGTCACAATATTTCGATTTACCTACATAACCACATAATAATTAGGTTGCCCAACAATTGTTTATTTTTAAGTTAAAAATTTATGTAATGTTCTCATGTAAGTGAATTTAAATCTTAAAACTGATATTGCACTTCACCAAAGATTTAGTAGTAAACATTTTTTACTGTGGTTGCCGTAACAATTTACAAAACAATAAATGATACACGAAAAACAACCAGATATACTTACAAAATGCAGCAGTTTAAGACCAGTCCTAAGCCACAGTCTTAATAAAAACTTGTTGATGGTTTTGAACCTGTAAATAAAACAAATACTGTGTATTTTAGGCTATTTTACAATATGAATGATGATTTAACTGTCCCATTATGCATACAGTTAGAAATAATTTCTTATATTCTTTTTTAATATTGACTACCTAAACCAATGACCCTCAGTTTTGTAGACAGAGCCACCACCCATTACGCTGTGGCGAAATCCTAGTTGCAGGCTAGCAATACAGGAGCCGGAGCGTCGGGATTCGTCACACATTATTTAGGAGTAGATGTAGTTGTGGAATAATGAATAAAGGATCAGCCGATCCAGTGACTTGATAATTTAATAGGGTAAAAGTATAGATAGTAAATTAAATTTTGAAAGGACAGGTACAGAATACGATTGATGGCCAGTAAGTTAAACTATGAACTTTCCATCCATCGTGGAGGTGCTAACGTCTACGAGACTGCAACGAAACGGCATCGTTACAACGCTAACAGTATAGTCGTAGGTACATGGTTATCATAAAAATTACCTTGATTATTTTTATCTTCCCTGGTTTAAAATGTACATCGATGCAAGTGGCCATCAAAATGAAAAGCTTCTTCTGCACTTAATCTTCGAAGAAAGTCACTATAAATAAAAATCAATTACATCTGGAGTCTTTTCTGGGGATTTTGTAAATATCTTCTTGTCATAAACTATACTTTGCAACCCGGCACACAGCACTTGGAATACTTCATGTCAAGTCTACAAATAAACAGCAAAATGGCGGAAACAGCGGGGCGGGACCGAACCGACAGACGTCAAATCCTAAACGTCAAAAGTTTTTTTTTATAGTTTGTATGGCTGAAGCACTTGCAACGTCAAAAGTTCTGTGAACAAGGTAGCTTTAGATTGAAAAAATAGGTACCAAGCCATAAATAAATCTTTAAAAAATAACCAAGTTGGCGTTGAATCTACAGGGTAGCGGGAGGTGAGGTAAAAGTCATGTATCATTTTCCCCCACGTCTAGTATTTTTGAAGGCGACATTTCCAGCCGTGGAGTGAGCTAGATCCACAGGCTAGATCAGAAGCACAGAGAAGAATCAAAAGCTAGTACATAAGCATAAGTGATCACGGTCTGCCACTGTCAATTTGACAGCTCAATTACGTTTTGTTCAGCCAATAGAATCACACCTGATTCGCCCTCGACCAATAGCCGAACAGATCGCACTTGCCTTTTATCTGTGGTTTTTTTTTATATTAGAACTGGCTTCGCCGTTTTGTTCGACGACATCGTTGCGTTAGCTATTTTGTTTGGTCAACCAAAATCCTTTGAATGAGGGTTTTTCATACTTTTTCTGCCCCCAGTCGGCGCTGCCGTTGCGTCGGTGCAAACAGCTGTCAGATCCCATAGATTCGTACCAAAAAATAATTGTTTTTTGAAATCCAATAATTTGGAGGTGTTATTTTATTATGGATAACGGCCAGAAACAAGTCGCTGAACTGAAGATTGAGCACAAAAATAGGCGCAAAAGCCACTGGTAACTAAGGAAAAGCTCATAGAAAGGTAACATAACCCACTAACCACCGCAGATGTAAATATCCGACAGCGAGATTTCAAGCCACAAGTGCCGCAGTCGTAAAATTTCGACTGCAACAACTATCGCGTCTCATTCTACTTAGTTGATTGCCTTATGTTACGGGTTACTTGATTAACTGGGCAGTATTAATACAGACCGGTCCTTTTGAATAATGACCAAGTGCATCGGTCAATTTGATAAATTTATTACCTTGGCCGGTCCATATTAATAATAAGAGACTACTCGTGGGCAGTTTTATAAATCAACGTTTGAGATTGCTCGAATTTATCACTTTTACCGGGTATTGTGAATAATTTCACTGCCAGAATCGTCCTTTGGCATATATTTTTAAAAAGGCCAGTTCGCTTCTGGCACTCGCCGGCCCCCACTTTGTAAAGAACAGACCACTCTTTCAGCAAATGTAAGAGGTTGCATTCAGATCTGCAATAGATTGTAGCAATTATAATGTGGTTCGCCATTTGACTGTTATAAAAAAAACATGAAAGGTGTTGCATAGTGTAGCTCCTAAGTAAACAATAATAATTTATAAGTGTAAAATTATAGCCACTAATTCAAACAGTCCGAAATTTGCATCACATTTCTAATAAAAATTTCATTTCATTTAACTGTTATAACATTAAGTACAGTGTCTGCTTTTTTATATTGAATAAGAAATTTTAGTTTCACATAAAAAGTTATCTATTGCCCAATTTATCGTAATAACGACACAGTGCCTTGTTGAAGTTGGAGGACATCAATTTTATCAGTGTGCAATGTTTCTCTAAAATCTCATAATATGCCTTCATGGAAACGGGAAAAATCAAACATCTAGGTACTTAAACACTCTCGAAAAAATGGTTGCCTGTAAAGTCGGTTTTACGGGCGAAGATTTTACGTGACAACGTCTTTTTCTCGGTAGAATATTTATTGATATGAATATAATTAAATTGCACAATAGGAACAAGGAATTGAATGAAAATAAGAATTGCGGCAGACCGATCATAGTTGAGTGGGAGAGAGACGCAAGGCATTCGGCGGGCCTCTCTCTCGTTCGGTGACTCATCGTAACGTTACCGAGCGTTACACTTTTTCAAAGTGACTCCCAGCCGCAACCTAATTTAAGACGTTGTCACGTCAAAAATCTACTAAAGTTAACGCCAAAAAATTACTTATAAATCCTTTTCTAGCGATAATATGCCATCATGGAAACGGAAAAATCCAATACCTACCTACATAATGAATGAGGGTTTTCTGAAATGACTTGCGTGAGATGGCAGCACTGTAGCTTTTGGGCAAATCAACTGTCCGATACATACATTATTTGTATTTTTCGAACATTATTTTGGTTTATTTATTCTTATAAACATTACTATAGGAATATTGTTTTCTTAAAGGCCATAGTGTTGTGCAGTGCTTATGTGTGCAAATAAATCAGGAGGGCATAAGTTTCCTGCGGGAGATAAATACCTATTAAACAGTGGCTTGTAGCCATGTGCAGTGATAAATTTACTCCAATAAAAAAAATACCCTCGTTGATTAATTTAAGTTGGTAAAGCATGGTTTATTATGCTTAATTAATATACGTTTTTTGTGAGTTGTATTTTATTATTGTACATGAATAAAGCATGGTTTACATATTTTTATTTATATTATATATTACATATATATATATTATTTTTATTACATTTTTTTTTTTATTTCATTACATACATTAACCAACTACAACTCAATGAAACACAAATAACTACAATTTAGAAGTTAAAAACCAGATCAAATCGTGTAAACAAATACTTGTGTCTTAATGAAAACAGTCAAGTTATTTATTTATTTTTAGTATTTACATGTTTAACATAAAATTAGTCTAGTCTTAGACTTAAAAAAAAAAACATGACTCGCGTTTAGATCCAAGCCGTAAAATCAATATAAAAAACATCAGTCAGAAAAAAAAAGATGTCGGATCGAATTGTTTTGTAAAAATGATGTACGATTTAAAATTTAATAGATTGTGTAATAGGTGTGGTTGTTGTAGGTCTTGCAACAAAAATGAAAAGACGAAAAATCTAGACAAAAATATATTGGCGGTAGATCTATACAGCAAGGTAGCGTGAGGCGTGCGTGGAGCTCGTATGTTGCACACTGACCGTTAGAAAATATGCGACGCTAAGACAGATCGCCGTACCGCGCCCGCTCCCCGCACCTCCCACAGGCTTTTTTTTATTGTTAATATTAAAATTTAATCAGAATAAATTATTCATAGAAAATATTATAAAAAAGAATCTAATAAAAATTCTTAATAATAAAAATATTTTTAATAATAATGAAACTTTAAATAATTCATTTGAGGCAATTCTTGAAACATAAATAAATAAAACTAATAATCCTCCTAAAAATGTTAAAAATAAGATATATGAGAATCAATATGTTGATAACATAATTCTTGAAATTAAACAAACATAACTATGCCCAGTTACAATTTCGAAACTTTAGCACATTTATTATTATCAATACAATAAAATTATTAACTGATTTACTCGCGTCGTTAACAATATGGTCAGGGATGCTAATCCTTACTACCTTTCCGGTAGTTATGGCAAGGTATACGGGTATGCGACCCCGGCCTCCCGAGCTTTTACTGTCTCACCCCAATCCTTTCGAGACATTAATATCCTTTGTTTCCCACTTCCTACCCCGGTCTTTATGTCCTTTCTCAGTTACCAATCCCCTTCCTTTTCCTAACTATCCTATCCCTTCCGCCAATCCAAGGCCTGCCGTACCGACGGATGCGTGGCTAGGGGCAAGCCTAGTCACAAGCGGCCAAACTGCCCTGGGACCAGGCGAACCCAGATCAAGGCTAGCCTTATCCTGGCATGCGGGGCTCTGCTGGGACCGACAAATTATTTCCCTTGCTACTCGTGGGAACGCAATGAATCGTAACAAACCAATTCATGATGGCGGCGGTGTGGTTCGCAACCCATCACGTCTCGTTCCACACGGGAGCGAAAAGCGGCCCACGGAGAGCCGCTTCGCTACGTTGAATGTGAGAGGAGGAATGAGTGATAAAATAGATGAGGTATGTCAGTTGATGGGTGAAAGGCATATTGATGTTCTGTGTGTGAATGAGACTAAGCGGAAGGGGTGTGACATCTCGATCCATGAACCCTACACGGCGTACTGGTCTGGCGTGCCAGCCAATAACCGAGGTTGTCAAGGGGTAGGCCTTATTTTCTCCGCGCGAATGACTGGATGTGTAAGTGAGTATGAGTGCGTCAGCCCGAGACTTCTCTGGGTACGGCTAAAAGTTGGACTGACTCGAATTTTTATCCTTGGTGTATATGCACCGACAGATAAGAGTGCTAGTCGGTGTTCAAAAGCCCAAAAAGAAGTAGAGGAGTTTTGAGAGAGTATGAGAGAAACCCTACGCAAATGCAAGCAGAATGAACGAGTAATTATGTTAGGTGACTTCAATGGGTGGGTAGGTAGAAAACGAGAAGGATATGAAAGGGTTCTTGGCTTGTATGGTGACGATAGAGTGAATGAGAATGGGAAAAGTTTGTTAGAGATCTGCGTGGAGTGCAATCTATGTGTAACAAATACAATGTTTGAACACAAAAAGATTCACATGTATACAAGGGAAGAGGGTGTGTCGAGAAGTATGATTGACTTTGTGATAGTGGACGAACGACTGAGAAGGAATATTGTGGACACCCGAGCATACCGTGGGGCTGGTGTCGACACAGACCACTTCCTGGTGTTAACCCGAATAAGTGGTCTCTCCAATAGGTGGCGACACAGAGCTCCGGTGGGTACAGGTATTCTGGAACGAGTGAAAGTGGAGAAATTGCAAGAAAGGGATGTTGAAGACGAATATGTGAATGAGTTGCGTAAGAAGTTTGAAGATTCAGAAGAGGTGTGCGAGATTGAGGGCTATGGGAGACTTTTAAGGAAGGATTAGTAAGTGTGGCTGTAAATATATGTGGAACTACAAGGAGAAGGAAAGGAAGCAAGAAGAAGAATGTATGGATGGACAAAAGTGTGCAGACAGCTGTAAATGAAAAGAAGAAAGCATGGGTAGACTGGTTAGCAATAAAAGCTAGTCAAAGAGTACACGAGGCAACGGATGGTGATGTGATGGAAGCTAAAACAAAATATAAAAGGTTGAAAGGTATAGTAAAGGAGGTAGTAAATAAAAAGAAAGAAGAACAAAAGGACGAATTTGACAGGAAGCTTACTGAAGACTTCCAGTCAAACATAAAGTTTTTCTGGAAGTCCGTACGAACTGCTAGGGGAGCATCCACAACATCAAATATAGCAAAAATCAGAGGCAAGGATGGAAGTAGTTTGAAAGGTGAAGAATGTGTTTTAAGAAGATGGAAGGAGTATTTTGAAAGTTTGTTTGAAAGAGATGATGCATTGGCAGAAACAGCTGATGTCGTAATGGAAGTGAATGAAGAGGATAACCAGATTAGCATGGATGAGATTATGATAGCGATGAAAAGTATGAGAGCTGGTAAGGCTGCAGGGTACGATAGAGTGTCTGTCGAGATGCTGAAGGCAGGGCGAGGCATAGCGGCTAGTCAGTTGTACCGCCTTTTCAATATGTGTTGGAGGACCGGCCGAGTCCCGGGAGACTGGTGCAAAGCCGTGATCGTGCCGTTGTTCAAAGGGAAAGGGTCACAACAGGACTGCAAAAATTACCGCGGAATTAGCCTGCTCAGCGTTGTCGGCAAATTGTATGCAAAAGTGCTGATTAATAGGGTAGTGAATGAAACTGAGCACAAGATATGGGATGCACAAGCGGGATTCAGAAGGGGAATGGGATGTACGGATCAGGTTTTTTCCTTACGGTGCATAGCTGAGAAGTTTTTGGCCAAAAGTCAAAAAGTCTATTGCATATTCGTGGATCTGGAAAAAGCCTATGATCGAGTGAGGAGGAATGAATTGTGGTCGACATTATCTGCGTATGGAGTGAGCAGTTGCCTGATACGAGCGCTGAAATCTCTCTACGAGGGTTCCAGTGCTTGTGTCAGAGTAGACGGGATGTACACTGACTGGTTTGATATCCATAAGGGTGTTAGACAGGGCTGTGTAGCGTCACCGTGGCTGTTCAACCTATTCATGGATAATTGTTTGACGGGTTTGAAAGATAGGAATTATGGTTTGAGAATGGATGGGTTACTCGTGAAATGTCTTCTCTACGCCGATGATCAGGTAATACTTGCATCGTCGGCCGACGAGTTACAGGATATGGTAACGGCAATGAATGCGTCACTGGAAGAGAGAGGTATGAAAGTGAATGTGAGTAAAACCAAGACAATGGTGTTTGAAAGAGATGATAGTGTGACAGAATGTAAGATTTTTATTGGGGGTGAGAAGGTAGAGCAAGTGAAAGAATTTGTGTATCTGGGTACTATGTTTACGAGAAATGGAAGATATGAGGGTGACATTGAAAGGAGAGTGAATGCAGGTAATAGAGTGAACGGGGCGCTGCATGCCTTCATGGGCAGTCACAGAGTGTCGGAGAAAGCCCGACTGGCAGTTCACGGGGGCGTGCTGGTACCGACATTAATGTATGGTAGTGAAAGTTGGGTATGGCAGAAGAAGGATGAAAGTAAAATAAATGCAGTGCAAATGAGAGCATTAAGAAGCATGGCTGGGGTAAAACTGAGTGATAGAATTAGAAACTGTGTAATAAGAGAACGATGTGGTGTGAAAGAAGACGTGGTTACTAAAATTGAGATGGGAATGCTGAGGTGGTTTGGTCATATGGAAAGAATGGATGAAAGGCAATTAACGAAACGGATTTATGAGGCAAGGGTAAATGGGACTGTTGGAAGGGGAAGACCCAGAAGAACGTTTCTTGACCAAGTTCAAGATGTTCTCAGAAAGGGTCGGGTCAAGAGTACCTTTAACCGACGAGCATGTATGAAAGGACTCATGAGAGTAGAAGAAGCGCAAGATGTATGTCAGGATCGTAGCAAGTGGAAAGAAGTGGTCTCTGCCTACCCCGTTGGGAAAGAGGCGTGATGGTATGTATGTATGTATGTATGTATGTTAAAAATAGGGATGTTCGATCCAGGTGCTTTGTATCGATATTCTGGATCGCAAGGGATCGTAATATTTTTGGATCGATCCAGTATCGTATCAAGTATTTTTAAAAATTTAACCTTCGCCAGTGGTGGAACGATTTTTTCACTTTACCTACAGCGTAATATTTCACAACAGGAACCCAAAATCTCCTCAAAAATAATGGTAGGTATTTTCTAAATTTTTTGTTACCATTCTTTTGGCGTGAAATGAACCCTAAAAACTTAACTTCACGCAAATAAAGCCGTGGTCATAATAAGTTATTAATATTTAAATGGGACCGACTTCCCTCTATGACAATTTAAGGATTCTTTTGTTTTCACTTCTTGTAAGCATATTTAACACTTTCCTCCATTCGCCGTTTTTGTGAAGTACGACCACATCGAGGATTTTTTTGGTGGAGCCATAGCTATTCACAACTAGTTGTTAGTGGTTTAAGAGAGCAAAACGTAATACAGAATAAGAATGAATGATTTAGGATACTGATCACAATCATGCCGAAATTGGAGGTTTGTTGAAATACTACTAAAGCAAGATAACTGAGACAACTAAGACAGTAACAAACTATTTGACTGGCCTGTTGGCACAATGGCAGCGATCCTGCCTTTAGCGCCGGAGGTCGTGGGTTCGATCCCCACCCATGACAAATATTTGTGTGACGAACATTTATAACAAATATAAATGTTCGTCACATTTCGTGTGTCTGGGTGTTGTTATCTATTTAAGTATGTATTTAGAAATATTTAAGTATGTTATTCAGTCTCTGACGCCCATATTACAAGCTCTGCTTAGTTTGGGGTCAGATGATCTTGGTGTGAATTGTCCCAGATATTTATTATTATTTATTTTTTAACTAAACCTAACGCCAGATTAAATATTTACATTAGTGAAATATGAATCTGTTCGTACTCTAGCTAGACCATACTTTGTAGTTATATATAACGCCGTCGGTATGTTACGAGCAAATATTATGGTTTAACTTTTTCCTTACAACTCATACGATTTTGCGATCCGATCCTCATTGAACTTGTATCGATCCACTAACGGATCGAAAGCTATTGTATCGATCCACTAACGGATCGAAAGCTATTGTATCGATCCACTAACGGATCGCAAGCTATTGTATCGATACAAAAATCAGGTGGATCGTATTGCTTTGTATCGATCCACAGAAGTTTCGGATCGGATCGCACATGCCTATTGTGTAAATCTTACTTGCATATTTTGATTGCCGTTGATAACGCAGCTTTAATTAAGAATTAAGTCCTCGCTCCTCATTATATTCGTCGTGATTTCTGTGACTTGGTATTGGACCTTCAGCATGTTCAGGAAAGTGATTTTTAAGTGGGAAGTAAACGCGTAATATGTTGAAAACACGCGTCTATATGGTATTTGGTACTCAAAAATGCCAGTGATATGGATTATCTGCAAGTTGTCGACGAGAAATTGACCGGTTAGAAATATAACCTACTTATAACCATGACCTATTGTAAAATGTAAATAAACTGATAAAGTTCGTGTGGTATATTTTTGTTATTATTGAAAGTTCGAACAATGCTGGACGATGCCAGCAGCAGTATTCTTGAATTTGTTAGTTTTAAGGTTAATTTTATTTGTCTTTTTTAATAATTATTATCTTGCCACTGACACTGAACCGAAAATCCCTAAGCAGAAGGGTTAAAGCTGCTTGCTGGCATTGTGTAGTATCGTTTGTACTCTAACTACCTACCCCCACCTACTATTATATTCGACCAATGACAGGACAGTCAAGTGTAGTATGCAAGTTTGTTTAGGCGTTGAAGGCGCTGATCCGCATCTGTCTTCTTCTGTAATCTGTGGTTTTGTTCTTCCTCTTCGTGAATCTTACGCAGGCGCAGGCCGTGTTTCAAAAAACGCTTTGTGGATTTTCTTTAAGATATAGACCGGACGACGCGCGACGGTTTTCCTTACGAACCATCCGGCCTCTTGTATGTACACGGCACACGTTTTCTTAACCGTGCGAATAACACGCCGTGAAGAATTGCCGCCATTTATGTCAACAAGCTCCCACAGCCCACAGTGATCCATACAACACTGCCTACGTACGGCGAATTAACCGTAGTTTTTCACGACGAATTACACACCGTTACGTCTAAATATTGTGCCATACAGTCTAGTAAACAGGACACGATTTGTCGGCCCGACCTCCTGCCCTAACTAAAAAAGTATGGAAAAAAACCTCTCAAATTATACAAGTCTGTGAAGGTGGAGGATTTCATCCATCTCACAGACGCGGCTTTTTTTTGTGGAGGAAATCCTCCATCCCACAGTCAAGAGGCTCGTTTAGTCGCAGAATGCCCAATTTGCAAAATGTCAAAGTCTCAAAATGGCCTAGTCTCAAAATGTCCAAGTAGCAAAATGTCCTAGGAGCAAAGAGTCCAAGTCGCAAAAAGTCCAAGTTGCAAAATGTCCAAGTCTTTAAGGTTCAAAAGCAATTAAATGAAAACTCTTTTACAGACTGTACCAGTTTTTATTATTAATCAGCAATATATAATTATGTATGCTCATGTAAAATCATATAAAGACGCGTAAACTATGACTTTTACGAAAAAATGACCTACGTTAATACAGTTACTGTGTAATCATCTGTGCAATCAACTACTAATGTATGTTCATGCGAAATCATTTAAACTTTAAATTTTAAAGTAACGTAAAAACATAATTGTCTTTAAAAATTTCCCTATATTTATATCACTTTTTGCAGCTGTGTGTTTTATTTTTTCTATTGAAAACTAATTTTCACCATACGTAAACGATGCACCTTTTTCAAAATACTTATTCGCATTTTCATATTATTAGCTGTGGTATTAGGAACCGTCTGAAAAGATAAAAGTTCAATGATAATATACTAGATGGCGCTTTTTTACCCCTAATTGCATGCTTCGGGAATCATACTTTGTAACCGATACATATTTCTAAATAACAAATAGTTTCCTCCCATAAATATTTACTTTTTAAGTTGAATCGTTTATTTATTGGATTTGAATATTTACAATATGACCATAAAACGTAACGTAGGTAGGAAAAGTAAATATTAAAAATAATGAGGGTAGTATTTGATAAGACATGAGAATAATATTTTAGCGTTTGATCTCTGAATCATTAATGCGTGAAATCGTTACTGTTATATTTCAATCGTGTTTTGTTTGATAATTTAGTATTAATGTTAAGTGCGTATTTTTAAATCAAACAATGAGTAAAGAATTTGTGTTTGTTGATACTCAAATGTACGTTGATTCGTAATGGGTTTTTTCATACTAAAAATGTGACCAATAAAAGCGGTAGCACTCAATGGAAGTGTAAATAGAAAAATTTGCAGTGCTTCTATAACAATTGATAAGAAGAGGGAATTCATATTATGAGAAACCCAACATTTTTGCAAACCAGATGGAGAATAAATTGATTTAGTCCGAAATAAAGAATCTTTAAAATAAGCGATGTGTGAAGATTTGTATTTGGTCCTGTACAGAAAATTTTCGAAAAAAAACTGAAGAAATGGGTGCAAATTCCTTATTAACATACAGATCCGTTAAGCATTTATTGTACAGGGCCCGAAAAAAGTTTTTAAACACCAGATTTTTAACATACAATTCGATTGACAATATAAACATACCCCACGCATTGGCGAAAAGATTTTTGAAATGTGAAGATGGCAACGAAGAAAAAAATTTGATTTTCACCACTCATAATGCAAAGAAAATGCTTAAAAGGACCGGATTAAATTATTATGCTGATGGAACGTTCTAAACTGCTCCTAAGCCATTTTATCAAATATAAGTTCTGCTGAAAGACCTTTGCTCTACTGAAGAAACGACAACTATAGTGCCCATAATATACGCTTTGCTACCAAACAAAACGGAACAAACGTATATACACCTCTTTTGACTATTGAGAGAAAAGATAGGTATAAATATTGAATTCTTTAAAAGTGATTAGGAAATGGCACAAATAATTTCTGTTGCAGCCGTTTTACCAGAGGCAGAAATAAGTGGTTGCTTTCACCACTGTATCGACGCTATTTGGCGATATTTGAAAAGAATAAAACTTAACGATACAAAATAATAATTATTAATAAAAACAGTTACCGTATAAAAGTAAAAGATTTTCATTTAGTTGCTTTTGAACTTTGACCTTTCTATTATTCGATAACTTGCTATTCAGAGTAATCGACTTCTAGATTCGGCTCAGATGAAATTGCCGTACTGTACTATCTTGTGGCCACAGAGTAGTTATGCTATTCGCTCATTCATCCGTTCATTTGTATTTAGGGAGGTTGTTTTATTCTAGGTTAGAAAGCTTATTATTTGGTTAAACATACCCTTGGTCCCGTTGGTAAAAATAATGCTATAATACCTAAAAGTAAACATGGATTATTTACATAAACATGGATTGTTTAGGTGTTTAATAAATGTGCACTTCCTACATTTTAGGCTTGAAATGCGGTGGTAGCCGATGGGTGTCTGCCTCACAATCGTGAGGTCGCAGGTTCGCCCAGCAGGGCGTGTACCTATGACTAAAGTTTGTCTCTCATTGTTTGTTTGGTTTTAGACCTGAACTGTCCACAGAGAGCGCAATTCTGTGCCTCAAGCAGACTGTTCAGTACTATACCACGAGGAAAACGCCAGTGCTTGCCTGTTTTCTGGACCTGTCTAGGGTTTTGACTCGGTGTCTTATGAGGTCCTGTGGAACAAGCTCTGCAAGGAGACTACACTGCCGCCGGAAGTTACATCCTTGTTTCAGTATTGGTATGGCAATCCGGAGAATAGTGTGAGGTGAGCAGAAGCTCAATCTAACGTGTACAGGATGGAGTGCAAGGGAAGGCAAGGAGGATTAAGCTCGCCCTGCCTATTCAATCTGATCTGATGAATAGCCTGATTGATGAGCACGGCCGTACACATGTAGGCTGTCATATTGATGGAGTTTGCTTGAATAATGTGAGCTACGCAGACGATATGGTTCTGCTGAGTCTATCGATTTGGGGTCTAGTTTTTTTTAAGAAAAAAAAAAGACAAGTCTTTTGCAGTGACTCATGGGTTTAAGTACAACGTCAAAAAAGCGAGCTTATGATGTTTAAATCGGGGTCCATTAACTACTCGGATGTCCCTGGAGTCTCGCTCTGTGGTGGTTCTTTGAGTGACAAATTTAGGTAGGTACATAAGTCGCTGTGTCACGACGATCTCAGGGACAATTGTGATGTCGAAAGGGAGCGTAGGTCACTGGCTGTACGATGTAATATGATGGCCCGAAGGTTTGCTCGATGTACGAGTGCAGTAAAGATCTCACTTTCTAAAGACTACTTCCAATATTTCTACACGAGCAGCCTTTGGGCTAGCTATACGCAGCGGGCATACAGTAACCTACGCGTTCCATATAACAACGCACTCAGAATACTTTTGGGCCTGTCGTGGCGTTGCAGCGCGTCAGGGAATGCTTGCAGAGGCGCACATTGATGACTTCTACGCCTTAATAAGAAAGAGATCCGCATCCATGCTCAGCAGGCTCCGGTCCAGCACTAACAGACCGGTGGGACACCCCTTTGCTGCGTCACTGGGTGAAACTTCACACCGGGCTGTGAATTATTTGTTTTTTTTTTACTTATACGAACTAACCTTAATTTTCAAATCATTATTAGTTTTATTTACCTACTAACACCTGGTTTCTGAAATAAATCTTTAGAATTTTAATTTGAATTACGTATATTTCACCCAACTAGTAGGTATAAGTGACCACTAGAAATTGTATAAATAATAAGAAGTATTTTAATATGCGTTTTCTTTCAGGGGCAAACGCTGCTATTAAAAGTACTTGACCGTTATTCGAAGCTTATAAATGAGAAGTGTTTGTTATCGCCTGGTGAGAAACGGAAAGGCTCTCTCTGGCCATAAAATCATAGCTTCCCAAGATTTAATGCAATGATCGGGGTCGACTCGAAGTAAAGTATAATACGCCGGCCAGAACACAAAAGCAATAAAATAGCTGTGTGGCGTGAAACTTGATATACGAGAATATTATTTATATCTATTGAATATTTAGACAGGTATTCGCTAAATCGTTGATGTCCCAAATAGGTGGCTTAATTTTCTTTACATTTTTTAAGGAAATTGATTTTAAGATATTTTTAACTAAGGCATGAGAGCTAAGATAACTAAACATACTTGCGTTACAAAGTGTAGTGACTACAGACTGTTAAAGAAATTGTAAGATAAACCATAAATTATGTATAAGTCGGCTAAAAATTGCGCAAGTTTAGATCCTGTCGGTTTATTAATGGCCACCTTTATTAGTTTTGCCCAGTTTAAACATCGATTTTATGCTATTTCATACGTCTTTAATGTAGATGGACGCCAGGAGTTTTTCAACAAGGAAATTTGATCAGCATTCCAGGTGTTGATCTCCTCAGACCACCACCACATCTCCATCTTCCAGTGATAGATCCTCCAGGTTGGGAGGTGGTAATTCTGTCGAAGTGTCTATCAGATTGGCCTTCAAGTTCCTCGGGACTAATGGAGCTTCGAGGGATCTCGCGTTGAAGTCTGCTCGCCAGAACAGTTTTTGCCACCGGGGCAAGACTATCAAGAACACCCCTGTCGCTTGATTGAGGTGCGACAACACTTTGGTTACAAGAAGTGGCGGAGGGAACAGCAATGCAAGAGGATAATTCCACGTTACACTGATTGCATAGTAAAATAGTGCTTTCGGGTCCCTTTGATCTAGGGATACATCATTTCTGACAGCGTGAGCTCTCAAAAAGATCTATTACTGGAGTTCCCCATTTCGCGAATATTATCACCAAGCCCTCCGGCAACAGATGCCACTCCGGCGGGATTCGATATATTGACAGATGATCGGCATGATTGGTATACCTGCTCGGAATGTAGTGAGTTGTGAAAGTTATTAGGAACTGGGCCAATAATGTTAATAACTGACGAGTTATGATCATCAATGCGATCGATTTGGTACCAAATCCCTTCATTCCGTAAGTGAGATACCACGGTTTGGTTGTCGCCCTGCACAGAGCTGTTTTCCAACATATGTGCATGATTCTGACGTGCAAGATAGCCAGCATTTCTTTTTGATTTGAGTGCAGTTTTACCTCTGGAGTCCAAGACCCTCTCAAGGGAATGTCGTTTAGTTTAGCTCCCCAGGCTAGGTCAGATGCATCGGTTGTGCGAAAGTGGGCTGGAGGAGGAAGTGCAACATTGTAGAGAGTTGACAGTTTTGAATCCAGCACTTAAACTCTGTTTAAACGACTTCGGCAAGAAATAATTTCTTTTTTGGCTTGTCTAATAGGGTGTTCATAAACCTTAGCAGGTGTCGATGGTGTAATCGACCTCGTGGGACCACAAAACTGGCAAAGTTCAGCAAACGGATAAGCCTTTGAACTTCGTTTAGCTTCAGCGACCTTTGGTTTTAAAGTAAGTTAGGTCTTCTATATAAGAGTTTGTGTCTTTTCTCTTGGTAAGGCCTTTACATTGTCCCACGGATCCCACAGTATCCCTAAGTACGTGAGACGCTTTTTGGGGTCGTTATTGATTTTTCTATGTTTATACTTCATCCGAGTACCTACTTGAAGGAGATTCAAAGTCATTTGTATGTTTTCGTGAGGACTTTTAGATTGAAATCCACACAACAACATGGTCAAGGGATATATAATTTTTTTTTAATAACTTAAAAAGTACTGGCCTTAAAAAAAAACTATTAATGACAGATTATAAAAACATTATTAAGTTCCTTATTTAAATTCAAATTTGTATATAAAAGGTTTTGTTTTAAGATGAAATTCGCATTCATTGAATTTCTTATTTATTTATTTTTATTTATTTATTAAATTGCATTACATGGGACTTTATAACTACACACTTAAGTAAAGCACAAGAGTACACATGCGCCTTGTTAGGCATCGCAATATGGAATAGAGAGGGGCAGATATTTATAAATTATGTATCACCTAAACACATATTTACTATTTTACACAAATATTATTATATAAATGTATGTGCTTCTTTATATGTATTAATTTGTTATTTATTTTACTATTTTTATGTTTACTTTAGTTTATCCTCCAAGTATTCCCTAACTGAATAATAAGATTTGCTGGTAAGTAAATCCTTTAGCAGATGTATAAACTTATTAGAATTATTTTCGTTTTTTATATAGTTCGGCAACTTATTGAACAATTTGATCGACATAGGGTAGGGTCCGGAGCTATGTAATGTTAATTTAGAAGGTATTGGAATAAGATTATTTTTATAACGGGGTGTAATTATTATGGCGAGGGAAATCTCCTATTTTGGAATATAAATGTGGGTTTTTTCTAGTAAATTTACAGGTTTCTAAAGTGTAAATGCTGGGTAGGGTTAACAGCTTTAAATTTTTATAATGGGGTTTACAACTCTCTCTCTGTTTGATGTTTGTTAGGATCCATATGCATTTTTTCTGTACGATTAGTAGGTCTTGTACATCGGTACTGTTACCCCAGAGCATCACGCCATAACTCAGCCAAGCATAGGCGTAGGCATAGTACATTCTTCCAAAGAAGTAAATCTTCACGAACTTCTAACTTGATTAAAACTCCATAAATTTCTATAAATCTTTGTCAAACGCATCTCCGGTGTTCATTTAATCATGCCACGTAGACACTTGACCAGGAACGAAATGTTAAGAGTAGTGGGCATGATTCAAGCTGGCGCTACCCAAATTGCGGTTTCTGAAGCCATGAGGACCAGTCAGAGCGTTATATCCAGGCTTTGGTCACGTTACCGTGTCAGTGGTGGAACGGCACCGAGGACCTCAACGCATTACAACACATGTACCAGGACCGATTCATAGTAAATGCTGCACGAAGTCAACCAAATGTAACTGCGATGCAATTCGTTCAAAGGCTACAAGGAATAGAGATGGCGCTAGTGCCACGAGTAAAATCTTGTTCCGTAATAAAATTGCAATAAAATTGTTTTAAGTCTACAGAAATCAGAAATAAATTAACAGTGTGTGTAATTGATTATGACTGTCAACTGGAAGTGTTATCTAAAATAAACAATCAGTGTTTAAAGTGAAATTTGGAACAATAATTCTTCGTCCTTAATCAGTGGAAATAATCAAAACAAATTTGGCTAAATAGCCTACAATCTGTCAATCATCTGTGTTTTCATAAAAACTAAGCTTCTATAACAAACAAATAACATTTAAGTGCTTAAAAGTGTAAATAAACAAAAATCTGTTTATTGTGAACGGTTAATAACAATGTTTTGAAATAGTGAATGACACATCTAAAACCGTTTTACTCTAAAAGTGCTTCTACTGCAATCGCTATAGTGGACATATTGCTCTGACTGGCACATTGGGTGACATCTAGCGGAAACCCATCAAAACTACTAATTTGTGTCATTTCATCTACGTGCTTACTCAAAGGCGCCACCTATCCAAACGGGGCCGCACTACTTGGTCTCACTTATTGGTTCATGTTAATTAAATCAACCATCTTGCGACAATGTCTACTGGAAAGCAAAAGATGTCAACACTAGGGCTTCCAAATACCGGATATTTTCAATACCGGTATCAATACCGATTATTTTTTCGAATCCGGTATTAATACCGGTATTACGGTATTGAAGAGAAAATTCATAAATATATAAATTTCATTAAAAATGA
Organism: Udea olivalis; assembly: GCA_947369235.1. NCBI lineage: Eukaryota > Metazoa > Arthropoda > Insecta > Lepidoptera > Crambidae > Udea > Udea olivalis. The sequence continues at coordinate 8,983,718 of OX376342.1, forward strand.
ACTTTTATAAATATATAAAGCATAATTATATCGATTTCAGTAATTTGTTTTATGCGTTTATGATTTTTACAAGTTAAAAAGTAGGTAAATTTAAAAATTAAAACTATGTTACCTTTTTAAAATTGTCACTGAATTATTAGTTTTTTTTTATTATCAAATAGTGTAAGGGATAAACTCGCACAAAATCTAATATTTACATCTGCTTTTAGGTTATAATATCGTAATTGCAAACCCCTTACGGTAACAAACTCAATTTAGTTTTGGCTTAGACTACTAAAATTTTATAATGAAACTGAAAAAAATATCGTAAGTATCATGAAGGTATATGAAATAATCTGACATGTTATGTTGTGTGTTATTGTAAACGACACTTAAAAAACGCGTATGATTTTACTAGTGCAAACAAATAGTATTTTATTCATATTCATATTCTCTATTGCACTCCATAAGTTACAAAGTTGGTAAAAAAAAAATACAGGACATTATGGACCCTGTCGGGCACGGCAAAGATAAGAGAGGGGAGGAGTCACCCTACGCTCTATTCTTCTATAATTTAGAACCGTATTCCCATAATATATTTTTGTTCATGCTGATGTACTTAAGTAAAAGCAATTACTAATAGCTTTATTTCATTCTGCTGCACAAAGTTTGACAGAATTGATAACAGTACCCTCCATTTTCTGTGAAAAATTTAAAACAAAAGTATTATTTTTACTTATCAAAATGTTTACTACTAACCAAAATACTATCAAAAATCGTAGTCATTAATTTCTTTTCCTTACTCATTGTTGGGGCAAAAAAACTACTTTTGAAAATTTGTTGAATTGTCAGATTTGTCAGCCTCACGACTCAAAATAAATCATTAGTTTTAAACCATAATACATCAATTAAGGTTTATAATGATGATCGATTATGGCCTATTCATTAAGAGGACAAATGCCACAAACAACGCATCTATACTAATATTATAAAGAGGAATGATTCAACTGTTTGTAACGAATAGGCTCTGAAACATCTATTTTAAAAATTCATTCACCAATATAACGCTAAATTATCAACCAGTGACATAGGCTATTTTTTATTGAGGCTTTATTTTGACGGGAGAAACAGCCGACGGGCCGAAGCCGTGGACAAACAGCTAGTTGTAAAATAAAGTAAGATACAATTTTGTCGAATTTTAGTCGAATGTGAGGGTCGAAGGAACGCAATAACTGCGACTTTATTTATTTATTTTAGTGGATATGGTAATCCCATCCGTTAAACAACTATTTTCGGAAAAAAGGGTGCAGATTGGCCAAAAAATAAGGGACATTTTGCAGTTTATTCGTGAGAATTCCAAGCATCACCACTTACGGTATTAAAACCGGTATTGCATTTCAATACCGGTATTGAGAAGAGGCCAAAAAATCACCTAATACCGGTATTGAGCAATACCGGGATCCCGGTATTGGAAGCCCTAGTCAACACTGTGTGGAAAGTGTGGTAAAGTGGCGAATGTAAACAGGCAGTCTCTTAACTGTTCATGCTGCAAAAATTTTTTTCATGTTTTATGTACAGATGTCTCAGAGAGGAGATACAACTCGTTTTTCGCTGCCAACAAAGAACAAAAGAACAAATGGATCTGCAATTTGTGCCATAAAAAAAAAGGAAAAGCTTTGGATACATCATCTCCAGCTCAAACAAATACTAACAATATACTAGCTGGTAACTTATCCCAAAATAACATCACTGTACGCAAAATGTGCGTTGTTAATGTTTCTACGGAAAATTCGTTTCAATCGCTAGGTACTGATGACGAGGACGAGACAAGCAATTGTTCTAATAGTCTGAATAGAAGCTGTCCTGTTTCGGGTCACTCGCAACATGAAGATTTGGCTGAAATGAGGAATTTACTATCCGACTTACAGGCAAAACTGGCAAAACTAAATTGAGAAGGCAGATGCTGTTAAGTTTTTGGGATTGCATATTGATAAGAACTTAAACTGGAAGACTCAAATTGACGCAATTTGTAAAAGATTGGACCGGTTTGTGTTTGCCCTAAAAAAGTTAAGAAACACTGTTTCCATAGAAGCAGCAATCACTGCTTATCATGGTCACGTTTCCTCGGTACTCAACTACGGCCTAATTTTATGGGGAAATTCTGTGGAAATAGATAGAGTGTTTAAGCTCCAGAAAAGATGTATTCGAGCCATAACAAATACATGGTTTAGAGTAAGCTGCAAACCCTTTTTTAAAGAGTTAAAAATCTTACCCCTGGCTTGCATGTACATAAAAAATGTTTGCACTTTTGTGATGGCCCACCCTGAGTTCTTCCAAAAACTCGTTGAAGTCAAAGTCCGGAAACTGAGAGCACAGTATGTCAATCTATTACATCAACCTAATGTTCCACTTACATTTATGAAAAAAATGTTTTTAACATGTGTATCACACTGTTTAACAATCTCCCGGAAGATATCAAAACTTTGAAAGGTAAAAGGTTTAAAATTAAATTGACTGCATGGCTAATGGAATATTGTTTTTATAGCGTGACTGAATTTATGAATTATAAAATAACATGTAATAAATAAAATCACTTACATAAATGAATACTTAATTAAATTGATTAATATGAATATTTAGTACTAACTGAATACATTGAGACATAACCTAATTACATTAATTTGCACACCTGCGTGCAGGTTGAGTACATGTACATACATAGATAATTTTAAGACCTTTAGAACTTGTATTCTTGCAAATAAACGAATTTATTTATTTATTTATTTACAGAGAGTGTATGGTTTGCTGGTAAGCGGTCAAACTTTGAGAAGACGACTGCATGAAGTCAACCTATGTGCTCGTAGGCCACTCCGGGTACCAGCGCTAAGGAGAGGCAATCGAGGAAGAAGATTACAATGGGCTATTGCACATGAAAACTGGAACCATTCTCAATGGTCACTTGTGCTTTTCACTGATGAATCCAGGTTTGGATTTCATCCTGATTTGCGAAGAGTACGCGTTTGGATAGAACCTGGACGTTGGAATCGACTGCAGCACCCACAACAAGTTCATGCATATCAAGGTGGCACGATTATAGTTTGGGCAGGAATTCGTCTCGGCGGTAGAACGGACCTCGTTTGGATACAAGGCAATATGACTGCTCTAAAATACCGAGATAAGGTGCTAGAGCTTGTAATCTTGCCCCACAGACAGCAAATGGGACAAAATTTCCAGCTAATGCACGCCGTCCACATACGGCGCGTATCGTTACAAGTTGGTTACAACAGCATGATATCCAAGCTTTAGACTGGCCTGCAAAATCCTCTCAATCCCCTGACTTAAATCCTATTGAGCATGCCTGGGATATGCTTCAGAGAAGAGCTCTTAGGAATTCCCCTGAAGATATTGTGCATGAAAACCAGCATTTCTTGCATCTTAGCAGGACTTGGGACAGTATTCCACAACAGGATATTGACACCCTTGTTTTGAGTATGCAGAACCAGTGCAGATGTGTCAGGAGAGTCTTAGGTGGATCCACGGATTATTAATTTTAAGTTTTCAACAATTTTCATTAAAAAAATAGTTGTTTTGTTTAGGTTTTGATGTTTCAAAAATAAAGTTAAGATTGAAATTTTGTCTGAGTTTTTCCTCTTCTTCTAAGTTTTTTTTAAATTTAACTTTATCTAAAAGTTTATTTATCAGATTATATAGACTAATAAACAAGGTTTATTTTAATGTGTAGGTGTCTTTACGAAAAGTTAATAGTTAATTTTAGTTACTTAGGTTCAATTGAAATATCCCTAGACCATGTATATGTGTGTAGGTCTGAAAGGTCCGCTTTCGGAACTAGTAGAAGAGGTGAAATGAAACTGGAGGTCCAACTCACCGTTTTTAGAACGCCTTGATCTTTCATTTTCTGAACTAATATGGTCATTTCTTTTGAAACACAAGTTTAAAACTGGTTGTGTTGATTTGGAACATACAGAGGAGGTTTCCGGGTAAATGGTTTGCGATAACCTTTTATTAATTTCAATACTATTTCTGGGGCCCCCATTCCTTTCCAAGTCTTGTAATGATGAACTAACTGTCCGGCTTGGAACAATGACCTCGCGTCATTGCTCGTAACGTTTGGATTGGCCTCTAGGGGCACTACCAGGAGATCCTCGCCCCCCTTTCTCCTCTTTTGTGAACCACGGGGCTTCGAGTCCCAGTATTGAAAGGGACCCATTGCATTGTTGCCTTGCATCGTTATTGTATCACATTGATAATTATCATTTCTCATATTATTATCATGGTATTCTTCCCTCGAGAGTGGTAAATGATTGTGTATAGGCCTGAACGAACCTGGCACTGGAACGAGCATGGCATTTGGGCTCCACTCGATGGGCCAGCTAATTTTTTTTTTTGGCACCTAGTCCCCTCGAGGCCTGGCGATAGCCTTTATCAGGCCTTATCTGAAGATTGTCCGATTTAAGGAGCCAGAAAGCTTTACGAACACCCAATGCTTTTTCTAACGCAAATGAAAACGGATTAGCCTCAAAAATATGTGTTTTAGATGGAGGTATTTAATTAAGCGCCACTTTTACCACAGGGTCTTTCACATTATTTTGGGATTTGGAATGAAGGGATTGAGAAATAACATTGCGCAACTCATATCTGGCGCATATGTATATATATGTATATGTATTGCGCAACTCACATATTTCCTGCCTTAGCTGCCTTAACGAAGGCCCGCCTCTCTTACTCTTCTTACGGCGGTGGCGCAGTAATCGCTGCCGCTTTGAGCTGGGAGAAGGCGAGCTGCCACTTGAGCTACTCGAGGAGCTGCTACTGCTGGTGCAGGCGCTATGAGTGCGTTTGCGGCTCATCTTCACAAGGAGCAGGATTCAATAACTCATTCTGAAATTAGAACTATATTACTAATATGCCTTCTTAATGGTTTGATTAACTAATATCTGATGTAAAAACCCGTTTAAGTTATTTTTAAATGTTCTATGATTCTTTACATTTATAGGTAAAGTATAATTTTTAAATATGACAATTCGAACAGAAAAACATTTAAAAAATATGATTTTCTAATATTGTTAACCGTTTATAGCTTTTAAGGTATAGTTTGAATACTTGTAAGCGTGCTTCCGTCTCAATTTTATATTTCGATATCATGATTAATATCCGTAGCATCCCTGAAAATAACTCAAAAATATTAGGTCAATAAGCTTGAGCCACAATTATAATGAAGTACAATTACTAATTTTAAAATTATTCCTAGTGATTGGTTAGATATTTGCGGATCAGAAGAAACCATACCAAATATAAATTCCTTAAAACCCAAACTTAGATACAGTTACATTCAATAGAAACGTGCTTTGCAAGAATAACTCAATGAATGAACAGTCGAACTTAAAATAACGCAAATTTGTTTTTTCATTAATATAAAATAATTATAAAATTTAATCGTAGTGATTAAGATTTAATCGTAGTGATGGCATCACAATTTGTTAGTATGCTCAGTTCAAAGGATTACTGTCGAGCTAGTCTATGAAAGTAGGATAGTTAAAATATCCTAGATAGTTATATTCACAAAATTCACTGGAGAAAATTATATTTCTTAACCACCATTATTTTATTATTTTACTAAACGAAATGTTATTTTTTGAAAATACGTACGTATTTACGTTTTTCCTTTGAGCACTGTAATCACTGAATCACAAACTTAGATTTTAATATTTATACTTATATATTCGATAATTTATGGTAGTTTATTATATAATACGCGTGAGCGCTACCAATTGCTACGGGAATCAAAACGCCAATGTAGAAAGAATGTCGCCGAACCTATTTTATAAGCTTACAGATGGCGTCCCTGCCTACTGAGCAACGGAAATACGTCAATAAAGAGTACTGAAATGGTAAAAGACTACGGGAAGCGGATATATGCCTATCTCATTTATAAGCTTCGAATAACGGTCAAGTAATCATTTTTAATACAAAGATACAACAGCCTACGTTTACATAAATTATGCTTTATCGAGGTATGTACTTAGGGTAATTTATTTAGTGAGCTTGCTTAACTTTATGTTTTTATTTCAGGTCTGATTCAGGCCTGCGCAGACGACGGATTATCCGCGGCATATTTTTTCTCCGTAAAAATAGATCCCTTAAAAACTGTATTAAGCAACACACTCGAGTACGTCGAACCAAAAGTGCGCCGAAGCCGAACCACGGAGTGTAGCCCAGCATACCGGATTAAAGTACGCGGGCATCCGCGAAAAAAAGAACGAACGATGAGCAGTCAACACACACGGCAGATTTTAGTGCACGTTAAAAATCAATTCGAAATGAAGGGATGGACCCAGTATTCTCCTTTAAAACGTCTTCTCTTTTGCTTAAATTTCATGTAAATTACAGCACAACGTAATCTCAAAATATTTTTACTTTTTATTCGCGGATCGTACCTACTTTTTTCTCCGCCGCGGAGTAAAGTCTGTCGTCTGCGCAGGCCTTTAAGGACTGTACAAATATGATAGGTTGATAATATAATATACCTTACATTAGATGGAAAGCGACCGCCACATGCCCCTAATGCAGTTAGCCGGTCCATTCACAAGGCCTCGAGCGACCTAATGAGCGTGCCAACAGTTCAGCCAATCACTCCCCACCAATTTAAGTAATTGTTTTATTCACATGCAAATTGCTAACGATATTTCTTCTGAAATATACGACACTCACGTAAATAAGATGTGTCCCCAACTGGAGGAACATGGATCCAACTCGAACCTTTCTGGGCGAAGATATCGCGATATATTTGAAGCAGAACTTACGGTTACAGTTGTTTGCGACATCGCTTCAAAATGTTTCTCTCGTGTTTTCTTGTAAGGCATTTTAGATCATTAGTTGAATTAATTAACATATAAAAAGATTACCACCAAGGATTAATTCAATTATAACATTAGGATACAATTGACAGAATAATAATATGACATTAAAGACAAGAAGATGAAAAATGTTTCTAATTTAGAAAACACTATGAAGGTTTACAACAGTGCGTGGTGTGTCTGTTTTGTTGTGTTTTGTAGTTTTCTTCATAGCCCTGTACGTCTACCACGAGATGCAAGTGATGCAACACGTTATCTTTCGCGTAAAAAAATTGTATTGGGATTGGGATGACACATGACATGATATGACAATGTCAAATCCCAATACATTCTTTTACGCGAACGCTAATGTAAATTTAAAGTGGCAACTCGTGGTAGATGTACTGAAACTGAAATCCTCGCCCACCTACCGGCTACATTGTACCGTTTTCCCCTTTAGTCGGGTGGTAACATAAATTTAGAGAGAGAAATAATAAGAGTATTTAGGGTATTTACAAAAATTAATTAATCACTTAATAAAGTTCACTATAATTCCAGGGTAGTAGTGAGATTCATAAAAACAAACGAAAACGACACCAGGTCTAGTAGGTAATAATCAACACCACTGTCCTTTTAGATGGCCGAAGTGCAGAACTCCGACCCGACGGCAGTGAAGGGGTTAACTGTTGAAGGCCCTCTAGCCACTCACGTGCTTGGCGCGGCGGGTGGGATCACCGTTTTGACAATTGACACCACTCCGGACCACTCGCCGCTTGAGATGTAAACGCGAATTATGAGTCACACGTGTGGCTTTAAGCTAAACAAATGACGGTTTCTAACTGAGGAATAGATGCTCTATTTGATTCTAAATACAATATGCTTAGCATACCTAGTAATAATTTACAAAAAATATCAAACTTCATTAGTTTAATTTCAATCGATACCCACTAATATAGCTTTAAGTTTTTTGTTACTAACCAATGGATCATTGTTATCTGAATAAATAAATATATTATTATTATATTATTAGTGTGAAAAATACCCGACTTAATGAACGAATTTTTTTTTATTGTAGAATACAGCACGATGACATAATATGTTTTTTAAATTTGAATCCATCATAATATTAGTTTTCCTCATAATTAAGATAATTTTAAACATATGTTTGACTTGAAAAAAAAACCATAAAAAATTTTCGAAGTTTGCAAATAAATTTCGCGATGTCAGCGGAAATAAATGAATAAATTAAATAAATGTCTAAAAATAAATATTCGAAAATAGAACAAAAATATGTTCAGCTACAGAAAGATACGTTTCCTATCTCTAATATTTGGTATTAATAATCAGGAATCACCAAGTAAATAAATATAAAAAAAAGTCACATTATCAGCAAAAAAAATAATGATTTACTAATTTGTCTACATTTCAGACAAATACTTGGTGATCTTATGAAAATCTGTTTCGTAGTACCCATATTTCGAAACAGAGCCAACTAAAGATTATTTTGATATACAACACCTTTACTAATTCATAATTCTAGCACTTTTAAGGAATTTACGAACACATATAACATCATCATCCATGAAAAGCGGCAGCCAGTTTTCACCAAGCATATTCTGTCACTGTCATTTAAAAATTCTTTGATTTATTTTAACGAACGCCAACTTTGAGTGATGCATTTGTCCATAGTCTATGTATTTTTTTAAAAGGAAAGAAACGGCCGAAGGATTCAGTTATTTGAGCCTGTTGAGTATGCGAAGCGACCCACTTGCCGCCGTGCAACCATGGTTGCATAAAAGCACTTTGGACGTCTGTTTTCATGCAACCGTGGTTGCTTAAAGCACTTTAGTGGCTAGTAGGCGTGTAGTAGGTAGATAGGTCGCGGTGTGAAACGTCTAGTTTCTTAACCGGAAACGGGGACCCTGTAATACCGGAAATCGGACACTTTAAGAACGGTCAGATTTCACTAGTATGACTGCGACATCAGGCCGGAAGCGGTAAAAAGCGGATCAGATAGAATTGAATAATGCAATGAATAGTAGTTACTGATGCGGCAGTCATACAAAAGCATATTGAAGCTAAAACTAAGCACCTAAACAATAACTTAGCTTTATTATACCCAAGTGGTATATTTTTGTAATGTAATTAAAATAACATAATAATTCTTAGCAGAATAAATCATTAATGACTTTACTTACAGACCGCATAGTAGATAGTAAGATTAAAAATTAAATTTACTTAAATCAAAATGACCATCGAAGGCCATGAAGGTCGTGCAAGGTCATGTACGCACGACGATTTACGAACATGGAAGGTTACAATGATTATTCCTTTACAGATGAATAAAATAGGGCAGTAAAATCTAATTTTATATTGCATTGAAGTAAAAGCGTAAGACATTTAGGAATTTCACTACTCATGCAGGTTTTTTTTAAAATACAAGTAGGTAGCTACTTACTAAAAGGTCTAGGACTAGGTACTAAATCTAAGCATAATAATAATATTTGCAACACTCACCCGATATCGGGGTAACACAATCACAATTTAAAATAAATACGGATTAATATAGTTCACTACACTCTCGTAGCCGGGAGTGTGTATTTTTTGTGCAGCGTAGTACGTCCTTGCGATTTAATAGTATCGCTCGGACTGCCGAAGGCAGATCTCACCGGCGATGCTCATAGGATGGACTCATACATCGACCGAACCTGTTTCCATATCGTTTCTCGTAGCTCGCGCGAACAGATATTTTAATCCATCCCGATGAAAACTCTGGCGGAATCCTTTGTCTATGTCATGGGAAAGCCCATAGATTTATGCAGGCTTTTTCTAGCCTCCGCGTAGGTAACCATTGAGTAATCTGTGCTTCCGCGCCAGCTGATTTTGACATGGTCTACTGTCAGGCAAATTTGTTTATATCTTTACATTAAAAATAATATTTTTTTTCAGTCTGCTTTGTAGTGGATGGTGTGGCTTGTTCAGTGCGCAAAGATGCGGCCCATTAACTTAATTCGAAAGTTTTCAGAATCAAATGCTGTTAAGGACACTTTCTTGAATGAAATGCAGAAAAATTTCATACCCACCAGCGCACTTCAAAAAACCCTTTTATCATGGGGATCAGCAGCAGTATCCCTTATTAACCCTTACAGAGGGGACATGATAGCCTGTTTAGGAGAAATAACTGGAGATAGTGCCATGAAACACATGAGAGAAAAGATGCGTGAAACATCTGAAGGTATGGAAATACTGAAAGAATTGCCTAGGATAAATTCAAGGACAGTTTCGTTTGATAAGCTATCAGAAATGCCTGAGAACACTGTTGGGCGCGTTTATGCCGACTTTATGCGCGACAATAACATCACTTCGGACTCGCGGTTGCCAGTGCAGTTCATATCTGATCCTGAGTTAGCATACATTATGCAGAGATACAGAGAAGTACATGATTTGGTGCATGCAACTTTGTTTATGAAAACAAATATGCTTGGAGAGGTAAGTATTTTAGTCTTTTTCACCTAACATGAATAAAATAAAAATTATATCAAGAAAAAATATGTGGAGAAAGAATCGAACCCAAGGCTAGATGGTAGCCTTTTACAAAAGTTATGTTACATAGGGCTTTTTATATCCTATGATCAAAGTTTTAATTCATCAAAACGTTAAATGCTTGATTATAATAAAATAAGTGGGTGGGATTCCCACCCATGGCAAACATTAATGTGAGGAACAATAATTGTGTCTGGGTTTTGTTTTCTAAAGAATATTTAAATATGTTTATCAGTCACTGATGATCTTGGGGTAATTTGTCCCAGATATTAAAGAGTAATAATTTATTTGAAAGGAATATACTGAACAACTTTTTCTTTTAACTTTGATGAGTGGTTTAGCAAAGTTGATTTAGTTTAAATATTTTAACAGGTAACTATAAAATGGGTGGAGGGCATACAAACAAAATTACCAATGTGCATCAATGGTGGTATCTGGGGAGCTAGCCGTTTGAGACCAAAACATAGACAATTATATCTTAAATATTACTTGCCTTGGGCTATCAGGACTGGAAATAAGGCAAAATTTATGCAAGGTAATTTACAAACCCTTAATCTCGTTTAATCTGTACTAAACAAATATTTTTTCCTTATCAAGTCGTCCCTTCCTAATTTCACAAAGTTACAACACTATATTTTATTTACAGGAATATATTTTGAAAAAAGATGGGATCAAGATATTGATGAATTTCATAAGGAAATTAACATAGTTAGATTTCTTAAAAAATGAAGCTACTGAATAAACCATTAAGGATTCTGGTTGTGTAAATATAGTAGTAGTATTATAACTATTTGTTGTTTTAATAAATAATGAAACTATGATGAATGACTTCTTATTACAGAGTCTGAAAAACCTTCAGGTGAGGGTTCACCCAACAGGTGGAACAGTCTTTTAACCATGCTGGAGCGTTTTTCTCTTTTAAAAACCTGCATTCAAAAATCTCTTAAAGATCTCGATCATCCAATTCGTTTAGAAGATGGTGATTTTGAATTGTTAAATAAAATTGTTGATGTGCTGGCCCCAATCAAATTGACAGTAGAAGCAATCTGTCGGCGAGATGCTAATTTATGCACTGCTGATGTTGCCTTAAAATTTCTTATAAAACAACTATCCAGCAAAAACTCCGCACTTGCCAATAAAATGAAAACATCCTTAGTGGAACTTAAAAAGCAACGACGAAGTGATGATTTAACTGGTGTGTTGAATTATTTACGAAATCCACGAAAAGAAGTTGACGATCAGTCATTACCGGATTTCAAATGGCTTGACTTATTTCCAGCTCCTACACAGGCTTTAGTGAGGAAGCAAATAAAGAGTGTGTTTAAAAGACTTCATGGACGAGATGACACAGAAGAGGAGGAAAGGTCAGGATCACAAGGTAACGAGCTAACGCCACAAACCTCCCAACCCCAATTGACACTAAAGGAAAAGTTGCAGCTGGAAATTGATAAGAGTATGAAATGCCCAGATCCTGAAGTACAACTACAAAGTGAATCGGGATTGACAAATAGTATCAGACGTGAAATGAGCCTGTTTGAAAATGGAGGAGTTCGTGGATATCACTTAGAATTAGCATAAAAGTATCTATTATCTATACCTCCAACGAGTGTAGAACCTGAGCGAGTGTTTTCAGCTGCTGCTTTTGTTGGAAATAAATTACGAAGCAGGCTAGGAAGTCAAACATTGGATGCTTTGATATTTCTAAGATTCTATTTCCGAAATTCTAAATAGTGCTTCTGATTTGTATATTTTTTTATTTTATTTTAGTATTATTGCAACTAAAAATATTAAAAACATCTTTTGAGAAATTATAGTCAAGTTTTTTTTTATTAGAACCTAATTCCTACATAAGGCTGATCCCGGGATCCCGGGATTACCCATCAAAAAATCCCGTAATCACGGGATTGAAAAACATGCTCGGGATTGTATTCTCTAGTCTCAATACAAAACTATGCATACTTCGGTACATTAATCACGGAAACAATGTTAGCGCGATCTAACGGAGTATAACTCCATCTGTTGACACTTTGAACTAACCTAGGTAACAAATGGTTTGAATCGTACAAACAAAGTTATGGCGTTAAACAGAGTCAATGCATTTTCATAAATAAAAACAGAAAAGTTTAATTTGTAGGTTTTTATAGACAATAATTTTAATCCAACATTCTATGCCTAATAACTAAATCATAATAACATCTCTGAGCTCCTTCCATTAGAGTTATGTAGAGGTGTGGTACGATTGCCAACCTCAACAACCCACTCATACCACACTCTTCGGGAATCAACACATCGCCAGAATGTTGCACTTATTGTTTCACCCTTCTCAACCCTCAAAGGTGTCTGAAAAATGAAATGAGGTTTTTGAGTTGCCCACTCACCTATACTCTAAATATATTCTCAAAATGTATTTCTAATATCAGTAGTAAAAATGAATTCAAATTTACCTTTAGAGGAATAAAAATAGGGAACCATGATATCATTCCTGGACTGTGAGTAGAGGGAACTATACTGATCATTTCATACCCAAACAATGTGCAGTCAAAATATCCTCCAAATCCATGCATTACATTGTCTTGTTCAACAATCCAAGTAAGTGTCTCTGATCTGCGGTTATCTGTTAATGGCAGTCCTCTATAATCTGTCAACTCTTGTCCTTCATGATCTTTCGCACCATTAGTTGGGTGTTCAAAGGTGAATAACATCTGAAATTATTATTAGTCATAGTTGTTGTTTAGGTTAAATTTCTCATAAACAACAATTTAATGCATCAACCTTACCTTTGTATCTGCAATGTCATGTTTATTTTGCATATAAACCACCCAAATTGTCTCAAGATTCTTATCTCTATTTACTGTTATACCAGAGGATGCTACTTTAGCAGCTGCCCACAATCTTGGAGATGAAATAGGTGCCACAAAAGACCTATAAGCACATGGTATTGATATGCCCCCTGGCTTCAAAAGACCTGCAGCTCCATCTAGGCATTCTGGTGATAATTCATTGTCTCCCCAAGATCCTGGAAAATCGAATTACTTAATTTTCGTATATTCATGACTATGTATGTTTTGTTAAAATACCTAACCATTGCCATAAGTACCTAGCAATTCAGAGACGATAATATCTGCTTTACGGGACAAGTTTATATGCCTCATGTCTCCTGGAATGACCTCCACGTCTCGATCGCGCCATACCTCCCGCACTTGCGCAGCCAGAACCACTACAGCACAAGGATTTTTTTCTACTGCTATCACCTTGAATAAGAATATTGGGTTTTATAGGTATAACATATTATTATGTAAACACTACACACAGCTATTATTGTGGAATTGCCTTAGTGTGAGAGAATATCAAATATAAACTAGAAATTGTGTAAGCAACATGTCTGCAGCAGACAGCATACAATATGATAGCATTGAATATGGGTAATGCTGACACAATTTGTTCTGATCTACACAATCTGCAAACTAATGCAGAACATTCAACTCACTTTTGCCATACATATGTAGAAATAAATAGAACCAGACATCCTAAATGGAGAGTTGACACATCTTCTTTTTGTACCAGAAAGAAAATAAATAACTATTAATAGCAACTCTTTACCTTCACTTTACTATTTGTAATATCTGCAGCATTAAATGTAGCTCTGACTAATGGACCACGCCCAGCACCAAGCACCATCACAGTTATTGTTTTCTTATTTTTATCAGCACTATCACCTTGGCCAATTTCCTCTTTACTCTAAAAATAACACAATGGAATATAAAAATGTACTTAGCAAAAGTAAATTTAAATAAGACTTATTATTAGTGATCTTACCATTTCCAAGGATTTATCATTATCTTTCTTCTGAAGATGAATTAAAGCCTGTGCTATAGCTTTCTGGTATTGATTGTACTTGACAGGATCTTTCTCAAAAACATTATAAGTGTGAGTGTCCAAGTTGTCAGCAAGAGGCTGCAGTGGTATCTGAAGGTAATCTTCCCATCTATTAAATACAACTTTATTGAAGACATTTCAGACAAATTTTAAATTTAACCCTTGGATTAGACCTCTTCACTGCTTGTGTCCTCAAACAATTATGATCTGCTTCTTTTGGCCATACCAGGGCCCTGCCTGACAATGTATCTAATTATTAGAATTTTCAGAGCAAGCATTGTATGTATAACCTTCTGTGCAACATTTATGCCAAGTGACCATTCCGTCATAAATTCTTTCACCCTTATTCACAAAAACTAAATCAATAATAGGAGACCAGATTACTTTAGTGAAAGGAGTGCTGTAGTACCACTTTTTTATATAATAGAAAATAACCTGCCACTAATAATATAAGTATTAAATTTAAGTAAAGCCATTTACCCTCTAGCATAGCTAAGCATTGGATCATTATTTGGGTTGGGTCGTCTGTTCCACAATCTATACAAGTACTGTAGGTAAAACTCCACATTAGACCTTCTGGCTCCACTAACAATTACTTGTGCTTCATGTTCCACCATGCTCACTACCAGTTGCTGGTGAGCTCTAGATAATACCGGGTACCTAGAAAATGGAATTGTATTATAGATGCACCAAATTGATTTTCCTAATGTGGTGCCTGTTAAATAACTGTTTTTAATTTGTAATACATACCCTTTTTTGTTGTTGTGAAAAATTGATGTAGGTACCACTATGGCTTTCACTGGCTCACCTAACCATCGCTTCAACAAATTCTGAGATGGCAGGTCAGCAGAGAGCTCCAAAACAACACCAACTCTTTTGTCATACTCCAGTCTTTCGTGAAAGTTAGACCACCAGTACCAAGGCTCATTCCATGAAGACTCTTCATCATCTTCATCACATTCTGGCATCTCCCTCATAGTTCTAGTGCATACTAGAGGTACTTTAACCCATATAAGAGATGGGTGATAACTAAAATTTAAAAAAAAAAATTGTATGGACGGAAAATATTGGAACTTACAACGGCCAACTTAATAAACAACATACCTGCTGTCATAGTAAGATTGAATAATTCTAGTTAAATTTTTGTTTTCTCCTCCTTTTAAGGATAGCATGATAGCCGGCAAGCCTAACCCACGGCAATAAGACAGCTCTTCATTCAAGCAATCCTCATGTCGCTGACGAACCATAGGAAGTGGGGAATCAACGTCAAGATAAGGTGAAAGCTTGCCTACCATCCTGCTGGTCCAGTCCTGAGGCGATAAAACCATATCGGACCGCGTAAAGCCACCAGTTTTGCCGGCATTTGATACATATTGCCTGCGAAAACGTGGGTGAACTATCGGTGACACAATGAATGAATAATTACAGTGTAAAGCATCCGATAGACATGCTTGCAGGTCTGGCGTAATCATATATTCTAAGCCGCATGATATTTCTAGGTTTTGCGACATTTTTCAATGAAACTAAGTAAGTTTCCATGCAGTTTCACAAATCAAAATTTCTAAGCACAGAAAAGAAGTCAGTCAGTCACTCACTCAGTACACAGATTACGATTAAACAGCCATTCTTTTTTAATTTTTTCACGGCTCTAGGCCTCTGGATAAAAGTTCAGCCTTTCTTCCGCAATCTGTGTTAAACAGTACGTAGAAGAGATGCTGAACATCGCCTTCAACACCACACAACTTGTTCCTTAAACAGCACCTAGCACTTAGTGTAAATGAACCAGAGCCATCCAAACAACAGCAGAGATGATAGCAATGATAGTAAAACTGGGAAAACTATGATTCAAAGATGATTTTTTGTGATACTTATCATTTTTTTTAGTATCAATAATTGTGACAGTTAAAGATGTATTCGGTGATTTATTAATTTAAATTCAAAGATGATAGGAAAACTATGATTCAAAGATGATTTTTTGTGATGCTTATCAATTTTTTTTTTATCAATAATTGTGACAGTTATAGATATATTCGGTGATTTATTATTTTAATTCACATCTTTAGCACTATTTTTGGAAATTCATAGCAATCTAGCACTTTTTACACAGGAAAGATGATAGGAAAACTGGGAAAACTATGATTCAAAGATGATTTTTTGTGATACCTACTTATCATTTTTTTTTATTAGGTATCAATAATTGTGACAGTTAAAGATATATTCGGTGATTTATTATTTTAAATTCAAAGATGATAGGAAAACTGGGAATTCTGGGAAAACTATGATTCAAAGATTATTTTTTGTGATACTTATCATTTTGTTTTATATTCAATAATTGTGACAGTTAAAGATATATTCGGTGATTTATTATTTTAATTCACATCTTTAATCATTTTAGAATTTAACACTATTTTGACAACACGATGATGACAATAATAATTGTGATTCGGAACACGAAAATGTTTGTTTGATTGACCACTGCTCGACAGCTACTTAATCTAACCTCGCAGATCAGAAAGAAGATAACCTCGCGAGCGCAACATTGTTATTTGTATGTAGTTGTGTTTCTTGAATCCACTTTAAAAACAAACAAATAACAACCAAACGCTTACACACTGATCATCTGTCATTTTTGACAGACCGCCAACAGTAATGGGCTTGGGCATCGTAATCGCAAGATGGCGGACGTTATACATACGGTCTAAGACCGCCTAGTACTACCTGTCACTGTTAGCGCGCTATCGGCGAATCGGAACGGGGTTATGGGTGCTGAAATCGATTTTGGTCTGTCTCGGAACGCACCCTAATTCAGTTGGTTGTTCACAAAATAAATAAAAGTAGCCTGGAGCACCTGGAGTTCTAAAACTCTTCCCACACAACGTTATTGATGTTTTACTTACTGCGATCACCTTCATACAATGTTTATTTCGATACCAGCACCCAGCACCTAGTGAAAAATGGACGAAGATAATCCATTACATTTTACCCGTTAGGAATAAATTCTATGTTTATTTCGATACCAGTACCCAGAACCTAGTGAAAATGGACGAAGATAATCCATTACATTTTATCCCGTTAAGAATTAATTCTAAGCTCAACAAAAGTGGTAGACCATCAAACGAGAAAATTGTAAGATTTAGCGCACAACCGCAGTCTCACATATCGCAAATGTTAAAAAGAATCAAAAAAGAAAAAGATAAAGCCAGTTTGGCACCAGGAAATCCTGTGTCCGAAAATCTTCTTAAAACAAACACGATAGACGAAGATTCTCTGGAAGGAGACCACTGGAACATTTCTTCCACCCAGATGTATGTGGACTTGAAGTAGTTGAAATGTGTACATATATAAAGTACCTATCTTTTTTGAATTTCTTGAGAACTTACAGTTACTAACAGTGTTTTTTGTTTCAGTAATGATTATAAGGAAGATGTGAATGTTAAAACAATATCTATGGACAGTCCAAAGAGAGAAAGAAACAAAATTTATTCATGTCACTTTGCAAATTGCAGTTATAAGAGCAAATTCTCATCAAATCTAATCAAGCATCGAAGAACTCACACAGCTGAGAAGCCATTCATGTGTGATCTTTGTTCCTTCCGATCTAATTTTGTCAACTCACTGAAAGTGCATAAAAGGATACATACAGATCAGCGACCATATGCCTGCACCTATTGTTTTTACCGTTGCAATAGTAGTTCTAACTTAAAGAAACACTGTAAACATAGACATGGAAAGTAGCCAAATAGTTACATAGTAAAGTAACTTTAAGTTAAGATGTAGATGCTCTGTGCATATATTTAAGTCAAACTATTTCATTATGATCTCAAATAGTTGATAATTTAGGATAAGTTCGAATCGTGCACAAATGTAAATGTCATTAATATATTTTGTGTTGGTGTAGGTAATGATTAGAGGTGAGTGTCAGAACCGTGGGACCAAGTGAAACATTTGAATACAGGATAGTTGAAGAAGTTAATTCTGCATTTGTGCTTGTTAGTACCCATACTCAAAAAGTTTGTACTGAAACCACAGACCTTTGTGACTGAAACATTCTTCAATTTATTGAATTTTTTAAGTGGCCCGCCATCCTGCCGTCAGAATATGTGGGTCCACTTCCAGTTTACCAAGTTACAAAAGCTTTAACAAAGATTTGAAAATTAAGATTGTTAGTACCTTGTATATACCTAAACATATATTTATTACAAGTTTATAGCTTTTAGATTAATGAGTTTTCCAATATTAAGAATAATTAACAACTGTTATTTTGTTCTAAGCAATAATGAAGAAGCTATTATTATGATTAACTTGCTCAAAACTGTAGGCGCTAATCTAACAAAAATGTAGGTAGATGTCAAAGTCAAAGTATTTATTTGATGTCATTTAATTTAATAGTATTCATACACAATCCACTTCGTTGATCCGTAGTGTTTCTATATTGAATTGCTCTAGTTGCGAATGCGTTATTTAGTTATTTCGATGTTGGACTATTAGAAAAAGTTATTGCATTTTTGCTTCTTTATTCTGTATAGTGTAAAGCAATGAAAGACAATGATAAGTTAATATATATACCTACAAAATAAAAACATTACTTATTAACAAAGTATCAGGCGTTAATTATTCCCAATACGCAAAAAGCTCAAATCTAAAAATATGAATGAACTAAACTAGTAACCTCTCGTCAGTCCGGCCTTTTTTGGCAATTAAGCGTGTCTGTCCACGATTTTTTGACACTTTCGAATGTCAAAAAATCAGGGGTTTGAGCCAAATATGGGTTTACTAGAATTGGATTTTCTCTTAAACTACTTGGAATAGGGTATTTGTAATAGTACGATAACATTCGTAATGAAATAATCCAGCTATTTCTGTACATTAATTCTGCCATTCAAATGATTTAATACTTTAAAATAATAAGTTTAGCGGAAGGTACCTATAATTTTACCACATGTCAAAACTGAACTTCATTGGAAATGTATTAAAAAGTATTGTTGTTGCTTGTAATGCCTTTTATTCCTATCTTTGCATGTTTACGCAACGAATAGAATACAAACCCTAGACGTCCCCATACATTTATTTCTCACATTAAGGTATGTTTAGGTATATACAAGGTACCTCATTTTCAAATCTCCATTATAGCTTTTGGAACTTGGTAAACTGGGAGTGGTCCCGCCATTCTGACGTGAGAATGACGGGCCACTTTAAAAATGCAAAAAGTTTGTACTTTTTAAACGCAGAATTAACTTCTTCAACTATCCAGTACTCAAATGTTTCACTTGATCCTGCGGTTCTGACACTGTAAAGACTATACTACTGTTAGTTTCATACCAACTAATGATTATAAAAAAATATTGTGTATATAACTTACATAACCAAAGTAAATTTTTTTGGACCACTCATTTCACCTTTTTAATCTGATAGCTTATTTTTTAAGTCAATACCAATTTTGGCACAATACTCACGTTTTAAGCCCAGGCTCGACCGCGAAATAAACGGTCAATGTTCAGCTGGGCGAGTTTTTCGAAGCTACTAAAACAGAACTACCAAAGATCTGAAAATACTCCACTTTAAGTAATTTTACGCTGTTCCAATTATTTTGTATACGAAATATAATATCGCCGCGATGAACTCGATCGTGGAGGTGACGCCTTAATTTTATTGGATCAGCCATATGATGTAAGAACCTTATTTCAAAGTGGTTCAAAATTTTGTTGAATGACGTCAATCTCCGGCGAAGTTGGATTCAAAAGCTCCTGGGAAAGTCAGGCGAGTTTTGAATCCAATTTTGTCAGATTGGCATTACAGTAACCATTTTACAAAATTTTGATCCTAAGGTGACCAAAATGCTAACTTTTTGAAATAAGGTAAGAATATAATTATTTGGGAACAGACAGCGTGTATAGCGAATACACGGCACCAAAGAGAATTTAACCTTTACACGGCACCACAATAAAATCGCCGCGATAAACTCGCTCATAGAGGTGAACGCCTACGTCCAGTTGCAGGTAGCACGCCGTGCAGCGCGCGCTTTTAGCGTTGCAGAACTATAGATAGTTTTAAATGAAAGTTATCGATAGTATTTTAAGTAAACAAGAAACTTATACCTACCTAAACAGAGTAGGCAGTAGCTCTTGCTTGGTTGTGTGTCTGTTGTTTACCTCAACTCAAAGGCATGATTTTTCTGAACAGTGCAATTTTATACAAAAAGAACCTGCGCAGTGACCTATTTAAGGCAAAATTTGTTGTTTGAAACGCGTATGTTACCTACTCCAGCAAGGAAGTAGCTGCTGAAGTTTTTACGTATTATTGTTCATCGCATAAAAAAAAGTAGTCTTTTTGGAAAAAAAACAAAAAAAAACCCTTCTGGAGAAACGTTGCTCTAGCTAGCAGGACAATTTAAACGAATTATCGAAGAGAGAAATATTGTGCATGGGCAGAGAGCTTACATTTGTGGAAGAATGTGGGCCCCAATTCTCTGTACAATGTGCGAAATAAATTCAAGTTTAGATGTAAAATATAATTTGTACCCATTAAACTTTGTAAAGCCTTGTACGCACGTACGACCACGAACATCAAACATAATCCATTGTATGGACAGTCGAACACGAACGCGAACATAGTGAAAATAGAATTCGCGCACAACAGGCGGCGCTTGTGGTGGTGGTTGTTACGTAACATTTGTTAAAGCTGTAGAACCTGTAGCCAGTCTTTCCCAACGTGGGCGATAACGCCCCCTTGTGGGCGCTGCAGGCCTAAAGGGGGGGTAAGAGACCCAGAAAAAAAAGGGGGCATTGTGTAGGGCTTTGGGGTCGATTTATAATTTCATCTACCTAGCTAGGAAGACTCTTAGACACCGACTGAGCTCTCTACTCTCAACTACATCTTGTGAACATCAACTAATATTAATTAAGATATAGCTCAAACTCGGTTCGATATAAAAGACCGCGGGCAATCATGTTTTAACAAGTTTTTGTTAAATAATCCGAATTGTACATTCCTATACCAATCGGCTGGTTCTATAATACTTGTTCTTGCTTGTCGAGTACGATTGGGCGTCGAATGAGATAAACGAGTTTATGCACGTTTGTCTTATTCCTGTTGGTGCGTGCTGCTTATGCAATCCTATATAAGCGACGTAAATTTATTTTATTTTCATTTGCGGTTTCGCGCATAATAGATTCGACGACCGACTTGGTGTAATGGTTAAGAAGTTGGCTACTACACCAGAGGTCGCGGGTTCGATCCCCGCACAGTACAAACATTTGTGTGCATGAACATGTCTGTTTGTACTGGTCTGGGTGTCTCCTATGTATAATAAGTATGTATTTACAAAAAGAAAATGTATTTAAGTATGTTTATCCGTTGTCTAGTATCCCATAACACAAGCTTTAATTAGCTTACTTTGGGGCTAGATGGCGCTGTGTGGAATAATGTCCAGGGATATTTATTTATTTTATACTGAAGTTCGTTGGCTGTCAAGAGGCAATTGTCTGATTCGATTTTACAACCTGTTTGACTCTATGATAGAGTTCTTGGAAACTAAAGATACAGAACTGCGCAACAAGCTCATAACATCAAAGAATGATATAGCTTACATGACAGACCTGTATAAAATGTTCAAAGACATGAACCTCCAACTGCAAGGCGATGAACTAAATTTAATTAAAACAAAAAATGTCGTTGCTGCTTTCGCAGCCAAACTGCTTCTGCACTAAAAGAATATGGGCAGACGTGAGTTTCACAATTTTCCGAATTTATCAGTAGGTATACTGCAGTAACGACGACTTGTTTGCCTACTGCCAACATTTGGAAAACCTTCACATTGACTTCACCGAACGATACCAGGACATTTTAAACTTGGAAATACCAGACTGGGTGTTGGATCCGTTTTCAAATGTCAACACAGCAATGTCACCTCAGCTGGAAGAAGAACTTATAGAATTGACAACAAACGAAGAAATAAAAGTCAAGTTCAAAAATGGATATCAAGAATTTTCGCTACAAAAACCGATCCCGCAATTGTACCCTGGATTGTGGTCAATTGTTCAACGATTTTTGATAGCATTCCCATCGTCATATTTGTGTGAACGTGGATTTAGTGCTGTGGCAACGCTGCTTACTAAAAAGAGAAATCGTATGCGTGTTACCGAACGTGGCGACTTGCGGCTGTTTTTGAGTAAATTGGAACCTGATATCAACAAACTTATTGAACAGCATCAGATTCAACCTTCACATTAGTTTTTATATAAGAATTGATTTTGTTTGTTTTATTTTCAATAAAAGATACTCTGTCCGAATACTATAAATTTGCGTTTCAATAATCAGTTATAAGTACCTAGCGGTTTTTAAGTATGTTTAAAAAGGGGGGCGTTAAAAGATAATTTATTCTTAAAGTGGGCAGTAGGCAAAAAAAGGTTGGGAACCCCTGTAGTCCATGCAGAACTTACAAATAAGATCGCCGCAAACACGCACGCACAATAATTTGGTACGCATGTGCGAACCAAGTTGTTGTGAACGTCAAGGTGGCGGGACCTCTCCAGGTTTTTCGAATATCATGTGAATGGGATTTCATCTAGTTAGTTATAGTTTACCTGCTATTCATACTTTCATAGAAAAAAATTAACACTCATAAACTTTCAAACGCAACAAATTTGTTCGTACGTGCGTACACGGTTTAATGTGTTAACCAGTATTAAAAACATGATAAATTAATCGATAAAGTTTCCTTAATATGATTATGTGCCCTATATAATTATAAAGATGCTTTTACCTACCGACCAACTTTGAAAAAGTAATCTTTATCGATTTCAAAATTTTATTGGCTACTACCTACCCAACGTGCCACACGCTGCCGTGTGTAAATAATTGTTTGATAAACTCCTACAAAAGTGGGGCCTCATGAATTTTCTGTTTGTTGTGCCATATTAGGACGTAGGTAGGTAGGTATTAAAAAATGAGCGGATGAGAAGAGAAATTGGAATATTAAGTTTCGCGCAAGAGCAGCAGGAGCAAAAGCACATAGGAATCGCTTCTATGTACAGCAAAATGTACATTGCTCAAAAACATTAAGTACATATATGACAATTTGATAACTATTGCTATAATTTTATCTGATGGTAAATTTTTAAAGGAAAATAAACTATAGCAGAGAAGTACATATTTGGTTACATTTTCCTTTTTTTACATATTTATGTAATTTCCCTACATCCTCATTTATGAACAAATAAAACAAAACAATTTTGAAAGCATTTAACTATTTTATATATAACTAACCTAAATGTATGTATAATATCCTAAAAAGTATATAACTGGTATAAACATTGCTGCCCAAAAAGTACCTACTTAAACAAAGTCTGTCCTCTTATAACATGTTAATATACACCATGGAGTTTGTAGTTGATTTTGAGCTTCTATCAGAGCGAGGTTGTACATTAATCGTAATAATACTAGTCTGGTTCACGTGCACTTTTGTAAATGTATCAGTGACAATGTTCGGTGAAATCGACCACAACTGATTCTCGCCACCCAAATAGGAAGTAGCCGGTCGCAGAGCCGAGCACGACCGCCGCGCAGAGCCAGGTGTTGTAGGTCATGAACACCAACATCAGCATGTAGCTGACCAGCACCTGCACGCCATGCAGCGCGGTTTGCCACGCGTGCGCAGTGCTCAGCATTGTAGGGCTATAAACAAAAGACCACTTTGATGAAATGAATAGGTTTCTACATCGAATATTCTGAGTTAAAAAAACAACTCGTTTCAGCTTAGGGTGTTCGCGCAAGTAAAAGATCTGACGGCAATTCGTATTTTTTTCGGTGTTTTTAAATTAAAGGCATTAAACAAAAACATTTTCGACATCACCTAAGTATTAAATTATGCCATTTCATTTCCCTTACGGTAAAAAATGTCTAACATCGTCATCAATAGTTTTTACAGCTAATATAAACTTCTACAAAAAGTTATATTTGTGGTCCTGTTGAGAATATTAAAAGAGTTTTTGGACCTCAGAATGGATATTTTTATAATAAATCAAATAACTTCCATACGGTAATGTTTTTTTGTTCAGGCACGAACCTAACGAATTCACGGAGATGTCTTGTACAAAAGAATATAAAAAACACTAATGCGTTTCTGAGATCCAACAAATACCTACGCAAACGTGTCCCCGGCTGGATCTTGAATATATTCGCAATAATAAAAGAAACTAATGCCAATTACATTTAGAACATTCACATTCTCTAAGTAATTATTAAATAGCTAGCCAGCTTCCATTTCAATATACATACCAATAATTAAACGAGTAAACTTCTTGCTGGGGTTAAGTTTCTAACAAACTGTTTTTTCGAATAGGTAACGAAAGAACTACCTACCAGGAGCACAACTTCAAAAACATGCAGTTGGAGCCAACCTAACAAAAGTTGGAGCAGTAATTCTACCTAACACTCTGACGATATTCGACATTTTATTGCTAGACTAACGGACACGCAAAAATTATTCGTATCAATCCTCAAATAGGTAGGTTAGGTACTATAGTACATAGTAAAAGTTAATGTGGTTAGCTGACCGAAACTCAAATATTGAAATACTTTAACACTTATAATTTATGTCATCATGATCACTGATGACTGCCTTGATAAGTCGTAATGTTAAGTTTGAATTAAACGGTGAATACCATCCCCTTAGTGCTAACATCACACAAAGAAATTATTAATTACGTAGGTAAGTAGTGTTCACGTAAATATCAGAAAACAATTCTCCAATGAAGTACGTACCTATAAATAACATTGTTTTGTTTGTTTCTTATCTTTACTACTATTCAGCAATGTAAAAGGGAAATGGCGATACTTACACATTTCGTTCAAGTACGTGAGGCACCGGCCTGAAAAATACAAAAGACTATAATGCCTAAATTGCTCCATCTCTTAGGTACCTATCTTAGAATCGTTTTTACATTTACGCTTCGGGGATATATATGAAGTTTACAATACACTCCGTCGTATAAGAATATTTAGTCAACTGACGTTCGCAGGTTAGCACAAGCTGTAGTTAATTAATAATATTAACAACCAAAAGATAACAATTGACAAACAGCCACATTCATTGCATTAATATATTAGTAAGTAGCTAGGTACTCTTATGTATTATTGTTTATTTTAAAATGAGCGATAACATTATCTTCGTTATTAAATCCTTCTTAATAGGGTAATATTTGGATGGAACCTATACAATTTTGTAGCTATTTCATTAAGTAGTATAAAATAGAATGAAGAATGAAAAAGATAATAAGAATGATTTTTCAACATAAAACCATCAAGAAGATAAATAATTACTGTGTGGTTTTGAGTACAATATAGAATCGCATCACACAATAATATGCGCTGGTTATCATTTTTACCTAGTTATATCCCTAGCTCGTATATACTCGTATTTCTGGACATATCAAGGTAAGTTGAGTAGATAAGCATACTTACCTATAACTAATTGTCGAGACATCGTTAGTTCAAGATGATTAGTCTTAGTAAAAATTACAAAATTTTACTCAACTGTATTACTTGAGGTTCGTCTGGCGCGCACATATTAGACACACCTTTATCAGGAGGAGCGACAGCACAATATTGGAGCCCTGTATATGTTTTCCATAATAAATGTTTCCTGTAATATTTGAGCCTGTAATGGTAAGAATTAATTGTAATTTTAATACTCACTTGTGAAGATACCGGGTGATTATCAAAAGACGACCTATACCATAGGTACTTAATAGTAAAATACGGGATCGAACAGAATTAATAATAAGGATTCTACTTTAAACGAACACGTCATAGTGTACGCCCATAAAACATTATCTTATTATTAGTTACTTACTACTCTACATTTTAATTATGATAAGTAATTATTTTTTCATTACTCATACACGGAAAGTACGCTTGAAGTTGCCTGAGCATAGGGTTGAAAGCTTCACTTCCAGCCCTAGTGCTGTAAAGTTTTTTTCAGCCCTAGGGCTGAAAGTAAATAACTGTCAAATGTCACCTTCTATTTTGACATTCCTTTTGCGGAAAGTCGATGTATTCTATTCAGCCACAGCTGTATTTGAAATTTCTTTATCTTGATTTCAAATGAATATTTAAACAATCTAAGCAGGAATATACTCATTAATGTATGTTTCACTTAATTAGTATTTAATTAAATAAATTTGAACTAAGCATCTATCGTAATAGAAATGAAAAAAAAAATCTTTAAATAAAATAAGGCGGGGAAATTCCATCATCATTGTCTAAGTATGCTTTTTAACAAATATTTAAAAAAATGGTTGAATTCCACAGACAAAAAAAAGGCGGGATTGCAACTATTCGAACTTCATTCAGTTGTTTCGTAAATCGAGTGAGAAGTTTATTTGGTTGAATTTATGTATCTGATTTTTATTTACTTTCCTTATATTCGTAACGAAAAGCAGAGTGTTTACCTCGGAAGAAAGACCTTTTCAATGCCCTCGAACTACTAGCGCCCTCGCGCGCCAAACCATCTCGTGCATAGAAAAGGTAACTTTCTCACCTTATGTAACAATCTACTATATGTGAATAACTAGCCTCCCTTCGTTATCCCTATGCAAATTGGAGACTCCTCAGAGCTAACTGGGGCCACCGCCCTTCCCCCATCATGTCTGCCCGCCGGCCTTGCACATCATAAATGCGCGCGCAGTACTTGATCATAATTTTGCTGCGATGTTATTTTAAAACTGCGATATCTCTTATGATATTAATTGAAATCAAATGATGTAAGGGCAGTTTTGTTTTAAATTACATACTTGTGATGAATAACGTATTTTAAGTTGGAAAAGGATAATATCATGTTTATAAAAACACCTTCGCAAATAATGCATTATTTTAGAACAAATTTGGTTAGCATATAAAGGTTACAGTGAGGCAATCTTTTAAAAGATAGACATATGCTGTCGCAGACTTTTTTTAAAACTTTTAAAGCGGAACAATTCTGTCATAGATGATTTTTGCGAAACTTTAACCGTTTACGCAGCGCACGCAGCGGAAGCTCTCAAAAGGAAAAAAAACCCATTTTGAAATATTCTTCAATTGTGCTCCGCGTAATGATATATAGCCTATATATATATAGCCTTCCTCGATAAATAAATGGGCTATCTAACACTAAAACATTTTTTGCAAATCGAACCAGCAGTTCCTGAGATTAGCGCGTTCAAGCAAACAAACAAACTCTTCAGCTTTATTATATGTACCCATAAGTATAGATACCAAAGTTCTGCGTTGATATGACTAAGTATGATACGGGTAACGAGTTAAAACAAGTTTAAGTTATAGAAATTATGACTTTTTAATGCGATGTGCACACAACAAACTATCCTTACAATGTGGTTACAGAAATTATAAACACTGACGTTTGCACCGCTTATCGCACGCCCGCTTATTAAGGTGGCCATTAAACTACCACTAACCACCACGAATTTTAACTCAGATTTTACTCACCCTTCATAAAGCAGAGCCATTAGGAATATTGCAAAAAATGATCCCACAAATTCTCCTACTTCAGTAACATTCCACCAAGAAAAAAGGATCTTCTCCACGTATCCGCCATGAAACTAAAAAAATAAGGTAGTTGATCGTGAATTTTCCGCATAAATACTCTTACGTGACTAATTTACACTGCAAGACTAAAAGATAAATGAAATACATATGTAGTTACCTATTTACTACATACTATTTAACCCCGAGTATTTTTATTTGTTATACGTGATAAATAGTTACGTTTTCCATCAATGAATGCCGAATTTTTTGAGGCAACCAGGTTTATTATATTACTTAGCCAATGTAAATTAATATGATTAAATAACATTTTGCTTACAGTCATTGACATGTCATGTCCACCTGACATATTATGACCTCCGTGTCCAGTGTGGCCGCTGTGGCTGCCGTGGGCGTCGTGGGCTTTCATATCCGATCTATAATCCATACTGCCAATATCATCAGAGGCATTAAACATATCCTGTAAAATAAGAAGAGTTTTGGCAGTTCTTGTATAGGCTAAATCAACACTGGCATAAAGATACTGAAGTAGAAGATGAGAAATCTTTAGAGAGTGTATTCGCATAGTAGGTCAGGACAGTGCTAATAACGAACAGTTTAGCGTTAAGTGAAGTGCCCTTCATCAGACAGTTCTTAGAAGGACCTGGGGGGCTAGCCAAGAGCAACACGCTACTTTCGTTTCAACACGTCAAATTAAAAATGTACGGGATTGACATTAGAACTCGCCTATCCAAAATGTCATTTCATGTCAGTTCCATACTTTTTCAAACATGACTTGTCGAAACGAAAGTCTTGGTGGCTAGCAACCCTGGTAACTTTTCAAGCATGAATAAGTAGTCCTACTTACATTAACCATGTCTCCCATGAAATTTGTCATATTATGATGATGTTCTTCATGCATTGCTTGTTCCAAATTATGATCTGCGTGTCCGATGTGATGATTTCCGTGCCCCATGCCATGATTTGAATGATCCATGTGTAGATCCATCTTAGCCAAAAATTTAATTTCTAGAAAGAGAACACCATTGAAATTAGCACATGGTGGATCCAGGTACACTTAAATATTTTAGTAACAATGGAATGTACCTATATAATAATTAACACATTAATACCTAATTAAAATCATGCACAGACACTCGCCAACCCGAAATTCTTTTAAGTTAATGGTTTAACTTTGTAATGGGAGTTCGAGTGTTTTAACAATCTAGTCTGTAGAAGCAATAATTGAAAGTTTATTAAACAAAAATGTTAAAAGCAATAACACACTTGACTACCTCCTATTGTTCCCAATCATTTTGACAATGATCAACAATATTATCATTCAGTAAGTAATCAGTTTTATAACGAAACTAAGTCGATCTCATGAGTTGTAAAATTAAATTACACTGGCCTCAATAGGTACTCGTTTTGTTACATAATAATATGTTAAAGAATCAATCCTGTAAACACATGAGTAAGTAGTTAAGAATTAGCCTCAAAAACTTAGAATAAGTAAAAGGTATATAATGACCTCCACCCACTATCAACCTCGACATGAATTAATGTTACTATAATAAACAAGTAGCACCACAAAGAGAGCGTTGTGCCACCTATAAGCGCAACTGTTACAATCGCGTAAGTTCGTGGTCAATGAACTTTTTCACCACAAAAAAGCTTGTAGTGTAAATCAGAGTGGCAAAAGATACCTACTTACGAAAGGTTCGCCTAGTAACGGCTTAATTGATTCAATCAAAACTTAATCAGAGCAGTTTTAAAATTGACGAATTTTTATATGTCAAACAATTTCTGGCTTAGCTGAATTAATTGTCCCCCATAATGTATGATTAGATTAGATTTATTTCTCTCTTAGTACATAATTATAATATATTTTACATTGAATGTCAGATATAAGAATTTGTATTATGATCGTCAACAATATAGTAATAATAATAGCATGCATAGAAATGTCAAGGTTAAAAAAAAATACAAATTACAAATTCAAAATCATACAATCAAATACCATTAATATAAATACAAATGTCAACTAAAATTAAAATACACAATTTAAATATTCCTCAATGGAATAGATAGACTTTTCCAACATAAGGTTTCTCAGTTGGCGTCGGAATGCTTCGTCGGATTGTGCATTTTTCAGCGCAGTGGGTAGGTGGTTGTAGTATGTTGGACCGATTATACTCGTACGTGGGTTCTTTTCTGCAAGCGCCATGCGACGAGGGACCGCATTAAGCCGGCCTACTAGATCAGATCGCTTACTCGCACTCATGCACTGATAATCCGAAATGGTGGATCTGATGAACGTCAATAGTTCATAAAGATAGACTGAGTAGTGCGTCAGTATACGCTGCTACACAAACAAATCCCTGCACGAGTGTCTAGCTTTCACCCCGACAAGTGTACGTAAAGCGCGCTTTTGCAAAACGAACACCCTGCTGGCATCCGTTGAGTTACCCCAGATAAGAGTGCCGTACGACATCAGAGAGTGAAAGTGGGCATAATAGGCTTGCCTCAGAGCATCCGCAGAGATAAGTGGTCTTAGTTTTCGTAAAGCAAAGACTGCACCACTCAGTCTGTCACAAAGCGTGTCGACATGGCACTTCCAGTTCAGGTTGCAGTCTATTGTGAAGCTCAGGAACCTACTCTCACTACACACCGGCATTGGGCAATCTTTCAAACATGCAGGCAACGAGATGGGACGGCCAGAAAAAAACATAATGTTTGATTTGCTCACATTCAACAACAAACCGTTTGCTGTAAACCATTTCTGCAACTGTTTGCAAGTTTCGTGGATTTTCACGCGTAGTTGCTCGTATGTGCGAGCACTGACTACCACAGTTGTGTTATCGGCAAACAACACAGTAAGGCCGGTAGCTACTGAAGCGGGCAAGTCATTAATAAACAATAGAACAAAAGTATTCCCCAGCGAAGATCCCTGAGGAATGCCTAAGCTAACGTTGCCCGGGTCAGACGTCACTCTCCTACCGCCTATAGTTATCTGTACGACTTGCCTGCGGTCAGATAAATAGGACGCAAATAGCTGATGGGCGCTATCTTTGATGCCATAGCTCAGTAATTTGACCAATAGGATCTGGTGGTCTACCACATCAAAGGCCTTAGACAAGTCGCACAGTATACCAGCCATTTTGAGCTTATCGTCTAGGCCCGTAATAATGCAATCAAAGATTCTATGAGCTGCAGTAGTGGTCGATGTTTTGTTCCTGTAAGCAAATTGTCTGTCAGTGAGTAGGTCATTGTCCTCGAGGTGACGCATAACGTAAGATGACAGCAAAGACTCAACCATTTTAGAAATAGTAGGAACAATGGTTATTGGGCGGTAAATATTAACATCACCCTTATCACCCTTGCCCTTATACACAGGACACACCCGTGTGCTCTTTAACACGTCAGGGTACGTACGATACCTACTTGGAACATTTGAAATGATTGGCCAAATTATAATAATTAGATTAAGTGATATGTCATATACATCCAATGTTGTACGCGTTTTCAACATGTGCTGGAGCTCTTTGTCAAAGCAATCGCAGGTGACTTGGGGCAGTGTGAATACAGGTACGTCGGCATGGCTAAGGTAATTATTTAAATATTGTGCCGTCCATAGTTGGTCACTCGTTAAAGCATATTTAGAGGCGACGTTTATAAAATGGGAATTGAAAGTGTTAGGAATTTCACTCCACGGTATATACCCATTCGGAGTTTCCAAATGGATGTCTTGGGACCTGGGTTTTGTACCTATTTCGTCATTAACAATTTTCCATATTTCTTTTGCCGGGTTTTTTGCGATGTGGAACTTAAACTACCTACTTTTAGAGCAACAAACGCTGGATTGCCATATTTTTACGAGTTTGTGCATGCTCTTCCACTTTCATGCACGATTTCACGTAATGTAACAATGACATACTTGTTAGTGATTTGCTCGCACTAAGCAGGGAATCGAGCGAGCCTACTAGAATACATTTTTGATTTTTACCCGCTTCAGTTATACAGGATGGTCCAAAGTTAAAAGGTATTTTTTTCAAATTGTTCACACTGAGTCGTATCCGAAAATACCCCATGTATTTTTTAGTGCGTTATTATGTATTTGTAGGTTTTTTATACCATAACGTGGCAAACAAGATTACGGCACGCCTGATGGTACGTACGAAGTTACCGAAGCCTAAGGACGCCTGTAACGCCAGTTGAGTTGCTAACTAGCTTTATTAGCCCTTTTTCTATTTATTTGAAAATGGTCTATCTACGATCTATGTGTTTACATGAATAAGCCCCGGGCACGCTTTCACTTGTTATTGAGCTTTTACTGAAAAGTGATAGGTAAACTTTCTAAATCGAACACTTAAGCTTATAACTCAAACTCAAATAACTCATTCAAATAGACTGTATCAGTACTTTCAAAACATTAGTTATCATTAAGTTTTACGTATTAATCCTTCTTAATAAAAAGAAAACGAAATTCTGAAAATGTACAATCTGACCACCTAGACCAGCTATTAACTACACTAGCTATTAATACAATTAGGCAAATCAGCCTTTAAAAAAACCTACGACACAATTTTTGATACGGATTTCTGGTCTACCCAGATTCGCTCGAAAAAGTTATAGCGCGATTGTTCCGTTGTGAAATAACATAACATTCTACAAATTGACCTACCATAATGTTGCTCTAAACTCAAACTCAAACTCAAATAACTTTATTCAAATAGACTGTCTCAGTACTTTCAAATCGTCAAATTTACAGCAAAATATACTAAATAATAGACATAAATACCATAATAATATGGATATGTAAATAAACAGTATACAGACATAATGCGACTCTACCACCGCGTCGGAGTTGTTTCTTGCTGAGAAGACCCGGCGAGAAACTCAGCAGTTACTCTTTTAAACTTGTTTTGGGTTTACAACAGGCGTTAGTAAAGTACAAGCAGTGTGTCATTTTGATACAAATAAACCTAAAAGAATATAAAACAAAGAGAAAAAACCAACCATATAAGAATATAATAACAAGAATTCATTTAAACAATTCAAAAACAAAAATTCTTAGTCAGTACATACAAACTAGGTACCTATTAACTCTTACAATAAAACATCTGTTACAATAGAGCTATTTAATCCCGCATCGAGCAGAGCGCTTATACCCAGGCATTTTTATCTATAAGGTAGTCTACATTCTGCACTCCGGTTACGAACAGTGTGCGTAGCTATTTTATAATTATGGTTACCCACCCAACACATTAAAACTGGTTGACTACACAATTATCACTTCTTCTCGAGTCAATGGCAAATGTATATTAAAATGGTTTATGATTAATCTTATTTAATATAAACGGACCCTGACCAAAACCCAGCTACTTTTACCGCGGCGACATTCGCCATGTACA
Organism: Udea olivalis; assembly: GCA_947369235.1. Taxonomy (NCBI): domain Eukaryota; kingdom Metazoa; phylum Arthropoda; class Insecta; order Lepidoptera; family Crambidae; genus Udea; species Udea olivalis. The sequence goes on from OX376342.1 coordinate 9,016,902, forward strand.
GGTCTTCCATTGTGCAGTTGGTTTTCCACTGTGGGCACTCGAGCATAAGAGCCATAATTTGAGATGACCAACCACAGTCAGTCACACTTCGGATCTGCTTCATCAATAAAAAAAACCCATTTGGCCATATTGTCCTGTATCATACCTAAATTTCCATTCAAAATGTCAGATGTGTAAAATTCAAGTAATCTGTGTATCCTGTATAAATATTATTTCGACAGACGGCCCAAGTTCCTCGTGGTAGTAGAAAGTCGTAGTATAACCACAGAATAAAATAAAAAAATCCTTTGTACTGCGTGCGTGACACTTGAGCAAATTGTCCACACGTGTGGACCAAGCGTGTAGGTGAATAAGTCGACCGGATTACGTAGTGACACAGGCCTGATATAACGAAGTTTAGTACCAGGTCTAATTAGGTGAATATGAATCCGGGCTGAGGGACCAATTTTTAAATCCTTCAGAAACGAATTGAAACCCATAGTATTATTTTTTAATAGGTAACACCTTTTCATTGAAATTAGCATGCTCATTATTAGCAATGCTTCGCACACATTGTTATTGTTTAGGTCTTTTATTTTTAAAATAAAAACCATACAATACCGTAAACTACATTTTCAGGGAAATTGTGATCCTTACTGTAATTTTCAGTATTTGAACAACAGTATTGTTTTAGTACAAAAAAAATCAGTCTTCATACGAGCCTCGATGCAACTAAGGAAAATTGAACGTACAGCAACATGGTCTAGGGATATTCAAACTTTTTAAATAACTTAAAAAGTACTGGCCTTACAAAAAAACTATTAATGACAAATTAAAAAAACATTATAAAGTTCCTTTTTTAAATTCAAATTTGTATATAAAAGGTTTTGTTTTAAGATGAAATTCGCATTCATTGAATTTCTTCCAAAGAAGTAAATCTTCACGAACTTCTAACTTGATTAAAACTCCATAAATTTCTAAAAATCTTTGTCAAACGCATCTCCGGTGTTCATTTAATCATGCCACGTAGACACTTGACCAGGAACGAAATGTTAAGAGCAGTGGGCATGATTCAAGCTGGCGCTACCCAAATTGCGGTTTCTGAAGCCATGAGGACCAGTCAGAGCGTTATATCCAGGCTTTGGTCCCGTTATCGTGTCACGGGGGAAGTGGTGGAACTGCACCGAGGACCTCAACGCATTACAACACATGTACAGGACCGATTCATAGTAAATACTGCACGAAGTCAACCAAATGTAACGGCGATGCAATTGGTTCAAAGGCTGTAAGAGTATGGTTTGCTGGTAAGCGGTCAAACTTTGAGAAGACGACTGCATGAAGTCAACCTACGTGCTCGTAGGCCACTTCGGGTACCAGCGCTAAGGAGACGCAATCGATTAAGAATATTACAATGGGTTATTGCACACGAAAACTGGAACCATTCTCAATGGTCACTTGTGCTTTTCACTGATGAATCCAGGTTTGGATTTCATCCTGATTCGCGAAGAGTACGCGTTTGGAGAGAACCTGGACGTTGGAATCGACTGCAGCACCCACAACAAGTTCATGCATATCAAGGTGGCACGATTATGGTTTGGGCAGGAATTCGTCTCGGCGGTAGAACGGACCTCGTTTGGATACAAGGCAATATGACTGCTCTAAAATACCGAAATGAGGTGCTAGAGCCTGTAATCTTGCCCCACAGACAGCAAATGGGACAAAATTTCCAGCTAATGCACGACAATGCCCGTCCACATACGGCGCGTATCGTTACAAATTGGTTACAACAGCATGATATCCAAGCTTTAGACTGGCCTGCACAATCCCCTCAATCCCCTGACTTAAATCCTATTGAGCATGTGCCTGGGATATGCTTCAGAGAAGAGCTCTTAGGAATTTCCCAGAAGATATTGTGCATGAAAAACCAGCTTTTCTTGCATCTTAGCAGGACTTGGGACAGTATTCCACAACAGGATATTGACACCCTTGTTTTGAGTATGCAGAACCGCTGCAGATGTGTCAGGAGAGTCTTAGGTGGATCCACGGATTATTAATTTTAAGTTTATAACAATTTTTATAAAAAAAAAATATTGTTTTGTTTAGGTTTTGATGTTTCAAAAATAAAGTTAAGATTGAAATTTTGTCTGAGTTTTACCTCTTCTCCTAAGTTTTTTTTAAATTTAACTTTATCTAAAAGTTCATTTATCAGATTAGATAGGCTATTAAACAAGGTTTATTTTGGTGTGTTGGTGTCTTAACAAAAAGTTAATATGATTTTTAGTTATTTAGGTTCAATTGATATATCCCTAGACCATGTAGATGTGTGTACGTTTTAAAGTGAAATATAGATTGAAATTTTATGGTTCTATGAGTACAACAAATGAAAAGTAGTTTATTAAATTGAATTCATTTTATTTCCTGTATAATAATTTGTTATTATAATCAAAATTATGGAATTCTTCCACCAACGTTAACGCATAAAAGTTCGGTTATCGCAGTTGAACACGAAAAACAGTTTATCTACCAATCCTAAGTGGCATTGTCGCTAAAATAGCTTATCGCATTCTTCTGAATTTGTTTAATCCAAAACAGCTTTGATTTTCTCTTTCCAATTATTTATTGATCTTGATGGATACTAGCATACTAGCGTAACATTTTCTTCATTTTCCATCACAGGGTCTCGATAGGAGACAAGTCTGGATTGCTCGATGGCAATTCCATTGAAGGGATTTGTTTAGTCAAGCCAAGCCTTGGTTGTTCTCGCAGTTTCACAGGAAGCACCATCTTGTTGCCATACTCGTATGTACCTAGGCATTCTGATGTTTCAAAATCGAAATGGACGGCAGTAAACTTAATTCTAAAACGTTTTGGTATTTCACTGAACAGTCTCTTCTATAAAATGCAGGCGACCCACTCCTTGTGCTGTGCTGTGAGTGTGACATGCGGCCCCATATCATTAAAGACCTAGGGAACTACACTTTGCTCTTGCAGTCTATAGGCATTCTTTTCCGTACGTCATCGACAGTGACCTCACTTATTCGTCACTCCATATAATTTGACGCCACTGGCATAGTAAAAGAGCAGAGAAGTAAGCCAACTCGGGCCCCGAGCGAGAGATAATAGCCTAAACACGCAGTGCTGTTGCATGTACGAGTAGTTTATTCAATCGTCAAAAATGCTGCGTCAACCTCTGAACAATCAATCTGAACTACAAATCTGTATCCGATTAGACTATTAGACACAATATTATGAATAATAGATAGGTTAGTAAATAAAGGTGCCGCTTATAAAGACCTGTTCAAACCTGAGCGGTATTCGCTGCCACTGTGGGTAGCGGTACAATATCGCGCGGGTTCGCTCAGGTATTTATTATCAAGTTCCGCGGCAAAATTTAGCGGCAGCGAATACCGCTCCAGGTCCAGGCCTTAGCCGTGTAAAAGCCGTGACCCATTCTCTTCAGAACTTTTTGAATCATATCACGCCATTTTACGGTGGGTTCTCCTGCACGAGCATGACGGTTCTTCTTTGTGATTTTCTTTAAAACACGATTTTCTTGTATCGTTACCATCAATTATTTGAAGAAGAAGAAAGAAAATATATTTATTCAATGACAGAACATAAAAAATAAAAATAACATAAAAGTGCACATTTAAAATGACTCGTTTGGCTCCAAAAAGGCATGTACTTAGCATATGCCGGGGTATCTCAAAGACACCGCGACCCTGATCTTCCGTAGATGCCTTAGCTCGGCGCTGCTCGCTACGGGTAAATTTTACCCAAGCCTACACATTTTTCGTCATATTTTTTGTTCCACGAATCTCAGCGTGCTGCGCTACCAAGTACCTTCGGGTTGTATATTTTACTGTACACTCAACGCTCAGCAGTCATGAGCAGTCAGTTGGCGCAACGCGCTTGCGGGGTTTTTGACGTGTAAAGTGAGTATGGGTGATTTTCACCCTTAGCGATAATTCGTGCTACGTTTTTTTTTTGTTACACTGGTATTTTCACGTGTTTTAGGTAGCATAATGGCGCGTCAAGGTGTGTCTGATAAAGGTATAGAACAATATTTACTGAAATACGATATAAGTTGTTCGGAAATTGTCAATTTTGAAGAGTTCAGTGAACATGACACCGACTACGAACAAGAAGGTGAGGATATTCAATTATCAGCAGACGACGGAATTCCTGTACAGCGAATGTCATCGCTACCCGATACCGTGCCCGAATATAAAATATCATAATTATTGCGTAATTATTCAAGTTCCTAACACAGAAGGCTGATTAGTTGTGTTTTCCAAATCAAATCATTTATTGCTTGCCACAGTATTAAAAAGATCTTAAACTAAGTACAGTGCTTGTGACGCCCTGTTAGGGCATTGCAATATTTAGAGGGTACAATTTTATGCCCCCTAAAATACATAAAACAGAAACAAAATCAACAAAATGAACATCACCGAGATGCAAAAGAACAAGTTGTTTTCCCTCATCTATCAACAAAGAACTCTTTCAAGTCGTAGTAATATTCAGAAATGAGATGCTTCCTTAAACTAAGCATAAATGGTTTGATATCTTGAATTTCTCTAATTTCATTCGGGAGTCTATTATAAATCTTGATAGCCATGGAATGTGGCCCTAATGAAAGCAGTTTAAGTGTTGTAGATTGGCCTTTCAGTTGGTTAGCTCCTCTATTATTTCTCTTCAAGTGAGCGTTTCTTATAGGAGAATACAAATCTGCATGTTTTCGTACAAATTTACTACATTCCAAAATATACAAAGAAGTCAAAGTCAGTATGGCATGTTTTTTGAAATAAGGTCTGCATGAATCCATTTGATCACTGTTGGTAAAAATTGTAACACATTTTTTCTGTAAAACAAAGACGCTGTTTACCTCAGTACAGTTGCCCCATAAAACAATTCCATAGGTAAGTCTGGAATGTACGTAGTAGGCATAGTATGCAGAGAGTGCAGTTGTGAAGTTTGTAACCTTTTTAAGTTATAAAGTGCATAAGTAAATGACGACAACTTTTACTCTTCAACCTTTGAATGTGAGCCTTCCAATTTAAATGTGAGTCTATGTCAATACCTAATAGTGTTACAGATTTTACAATATCCAACTCTGAATCGTTGTATGAAAATGATATTTGCAATGGAGATTTTTAGTAGGGGTGGAATTGAATTAATTTGGTTTTATTAATGTTTAATTTCAAGTTATGTTGTGTCAGACAATCATTTATTTTATTTAAAGTGGAAATTAGTTTTTTTTAATTCAGTGGTTTCTGTGCAGGATAACACTACTGAGATGTCATCCGCGAAAAGCACGCAATGTTCATTTATCTCTTTAGGTATGCTATTTATATAGACCAAAAACAAAAAACACGCTAATACGCTACCTTCCGGTATAGAGCCCTTAAGTAGAGTCGCAGATGATCTGATTTTCTGAATTTCACGGGTTTTCATGTTGACATTTTCAATTTCTACTAGTTGTGAGCGATTTTCAAGAAAAGATTTGAACCAGTTATGAGTTAATCCTCTTATACCAGAGGCGTAGAGTTTTTGCAAAAGAATTTCGTAACTAACTCTATCATAGGCCTTACTCATATCGAGCAACAACCCAACAGCGTACTTTTTTTGATCTATAATTTCTAATATATATTTAACATATTTGTATACTGCCAATGACGTAGACGAGTTCTTTCGAAACCCATATTGACTCCTTTTTTATGGACGGGTTTTATTTATGACTTTTAACGCGTCTCGAAAAAGAATTAGTTACTGTTTCTAGTTAGTTGATATTATGAAAAATGTACACACATCAAAAGTGTCTAGGGATCAAGCATTTTTATGCGGATTTCTTGAGATTGAGATGTGGCTTTGTAATAAATTTATGATTTTATAAATTTATATGGATCCTTTTTGGTGCATTTCATAATTTGAAACAGGAACTGTCAATCAAATTCGAGTAAAAGATGAAAATCAGCTGTCAATATTTTCCGTATAAAAACATACAACGCATTGAAGACATTATTAGTGCTACTGTTTCCCTACTACTGATTAAAACCAACGTTATTATGGAGCGGCGACGTCATTTAAGCAGGGAAGAAATGCTCAGAGCCGTGGGAATGATAGAAGCTGGTTCCCGGCAATGGCTTTAGCTCTGAACACAAGTCAGAGTGTTATCAGTCGACTTTGGACACGTTACCGAAGCACTGGTACCGTGGCTGAGCGCCATGGAGGACGGTATCGCTGCACCACACGGAGACAAGACCGATACATTCAAATCACAACTCGAAGAGCTCCAACAATAACCGCCATGATGTTAGCCGTGAGGCTTCATCACTCTTCAGGGAACTTAATTAGCGACCAAACAGTCAGAAACCGCTTGCATGAAGTGAACCTTCATTCCCGAAGACCGCTAAGGGTACCACCTATAGCAATGCACAATCGTAGGATTCGATATCAATGGGCTCTTGAACACAGAAATTGGGCAGAAGAACAATGGCGTTTCGTGTGCTTTTCTAATGAGTCTCGTTTTGGTATGAGACCGGATACAAGACGTATACGACACTGGAGAACCCCTGGACGCCAACAGCGATTAAAATCCTGCCAGGAAGTCCATCCTTATAGTGGTGGAACCATCATGGTATGGGCGGGTATTTGGATCGGCGGAAGAACTGAGTTGATTTGGATCAGAGGCAACCTCAACGCTCAAATTTATGCTGAGACGATTGTATCAGACGTCATCGTTCCTCTACAAGTGCAAATCGGTCCCTTATTTCAGTTAATGCATGATAATGCACGACCGCACACCGCAAGAGTTGTAAGACAGACTCTCGCCGCAGCTAACATCAATGTCCTGCCCCGGCCTGCTCAGTCGCCAGACTTGAACCCGATTGAGCATGCATGGGATATGCTACAGAAAAGAGCTCTGCCGAATATGGAGGGTATCCAGTCGCAAGAAGACCTTTTTTTGTTGTTGCAACGAACATGGGCGGCCATTCCACAGCGTGATTTGGATGAACTCATTTTGAGTATGCGAAACCGATGTTCTTGTGTTGTTAGTGTTTTTGGTAGAAACACGGATTATTAATTGTTTAAGTTACCCAATAAAATTTTAAAGAAAACTGTTATTTCAGTCTTTTTTTCGAACTTTAATGTTAGTGGTTCAAATGTCAAAAATCCCTTCATTAGGAAAATGGCAAATTTCTTTATTAATGCAAAGGTGACTTGGTTTATCGTTACTGTAGACAAACGAAAACACTTTATTTGATGAATCCTTAAAAAAAAAAATTTAATTAATATCAATCAGGAGAAAAGTTATTGCAAAAATATATGTTGATCCCTAGACACTTTTGATGTGTGTATATGTTAAAATGCTTTTTATTGTTTGTAAGCAATTACCTTCTCTTAAATGTTATTTCAAAGGGAAAAAACGTTACTTCCACTTAATTACATAAAAAGTTTTTATTTCAGCAAGAGGCCATAAAACAATGTTTTGATGAAACTTAGTGATTTATTTTTCTAGTAATATAAAACTATTGGACATATTTTTTCTGTTTTATTTACATCTTTACCAAACACTAGAATATAACACATTTTTGAACACATTATAATATTCTTCTATACAATGTCACGTCACGGCCTGTGTCTGTCGGCGTCTGCGCGGCCGTGTAACGATAGAACTAAATAATAGACATCATTGTATGTACATTGTATAGAAGAATATTATTTTGTCTGAGATTGACATGTAAATAGGGTTACCATTTAGAAATTAGAAGTCCTGACAAAAAGCCTGACAGTTCAAAAAAAGTCCGGACATTTTAGCCACATAATGCAAACATTAGGTTGGTTCTTAGTATTTACCTATTTCGTAGGTAACAGTAATAAAGTAGCATACTCGCGCTTGAGGGGGAAGGTGGCAGGGTGCGCGGGGATCACGCGCCTCGCACCTGATTTGATATTACCTATTTATTTAAGTTTTGTCTATACTAATATTAAAAAGCTGAATAGTTTGTTTGTTTGCTTGAACGCGCTAATCTCAGGAACTACTGTTCCTATTTGAAAATTTATTTTAGTGTTAGATAGCCCATTTATTGAGAAAGAAGAATTTATATAGGCTATAATATGTATATCATCACGCTAAGACCAATAGGAGCGGAGCACCAATGAAGGATGTTTCAAAATCGGGGGGTTTTTTTTCCCTATTGAGAGCTTCCGCTGCATGCGCTGCGTAAAACGGTTTCGCAAAAATCATGTATGACAGAATTGTTAACCTTTAAAAGTTTTAAAAAAAGTATGCGACAGCATATTTCTATCTTCTAAGGATGGCTCACTATAACCTTTTTTATACTAACCAAATTTGTTCTAAAATAATGCATTATTTGCTAAGGTGTTTTTATAAACATGATATTAATCCGTATCCAAATAAATACGTTATTCATTACAAGTATTTAATCTAAAACAAAATAGCCCTTTTCATCATTCGATTTCAATGAATATCTTAGATATCGTAGTTTTAAAATAACATAGTAGCAAAATAATGATAGAGTTCTGCGCGCACATTTATAATGTGCAAGGCCGGCGGGCAGTCCTGAGAGGGAAGGGCGGTGGCCCCAGTTAGCTTTGAGGAGTCTCAAATTTTGCATAGGGATAACCACGCGGACGAAGTCGCAGGCAACAGCTAGTAAGGAATATATAATTTAAGGAATATATAATATCCCATCTTAACCAAAAAGTCCAGACAAAATACAATGCCAGACAAAGTCTGGAAATGTCCAGACTACTCCGGACAGATGGTAACCCTACATGTAAAATGACAGTTAATATTTATTTTTTGATGTTTGCTTTTTTTATGTAGATGATCAATCTCAAAATTGAAATAGTTTCTGGATGTAACATAGTATGACGAAGCTTATGCCATAGTACTTTGTACGATATACCTATATTAATGGTTTAATAAACTTTATTTCTCATGATAATTATTACATTCACTTACTGAGAAACATTTAAAGGAATACTCACTAATATAATATTTTCAAAACACAATGAGCATACACATCAAATTGATAAACCAATCGTGAATATTATAATTATAAATTATCCTAAACAAAACTCGACAGATGTACACATTGCAAAGTAGATTAAATGCTACCAAAAGACTTCTACCTGTTGGCTTCAACCTCAGACAAGCCTGAAAGGATCGGGCCCTGATAGGCATGTGAATTAACAATGTACCAACATAATAATTAACACATGAAGTAATATGGACAATACAGTACTGAAGATAATATTCATTCCTGTCCAAAACTTTGACACAAAAGTTACTTTTTGGGTGAAGACAAATATCTCAATATTAAGTTGACTTTTTGAAAGATAGTCTCTTTATAATATTATAGTTGATAATCAGTCATCATTACCTATTAAATATTTAAATATATGACCTTGATAGCCAAGAGTTCATACATAATATTCGAAACAGATTTTAAGTTTAAATATTAACTCCTTTTACTGTCTTAAAAAGTTGAGGTTTTAAATGAGAATTAATTCAAAAATAAAAATTATTAAAAACAAACGAGAGGAAAACTACACATCAAATCAACTATAGCAAAAGGCTGAATTTTGTCAGTTCTCAGTTTTGTTTAAAAATATATTTACCCATTGTAAATAGAAGAATGGGATGATATTTAGAATTAGTGACTAATCATTAACAATCATTTGAAATGTCAGAAAAAGGACTGCTTAGGTAAGTGTCAAGTATATTACAAATTCTTGCGAGTACTTTTGCTACTGCATTTTTTAACAGCTCCCTGCAATTTTCAATTACTTAATGTTATCTATAAGAACTTTACTGTAGCTTATTAAGTTTAAAAGAGTTAAGCAATTTAGGTAGCTGACCATTCCCAAATAATACCTATTATGTTACACTAATAATAAAAAAACACATACCTACTTTATTTTCTTTAATTAACCTTTTTTAAGAGGTTACTAAAAAACACCAGTTTTGAAATATTACCAGAACCTTTAATAAGTTATATGAGAAATCATGTTTGTTATATTACCATACTATCGATCACTCCCGATCAATTTAATGAGTACCACAACTTATGGGACCAGGATGAATATTATTCTATTGAATCGGAAACAAAATAAAATCCAATAATTACTAGGTAAAAGCAATTTGAACGTTTACTTTCTCGGGAAAAGGCTGCAACCATTTATATAATGAATAAGACAATTTACACACTTACCCTGTAGTTCCGAAGTATAAAGCGAAAAATTGTAAATCAAGAACTTTGCAAAATCAAATCAGGGAACTTCAGAGGTTTTGAATTAATTGCATTAGTTGTTTTGTATACGTTAATCAAGTCATTGTATATAAAAAGTAAGATGAAAACTCACAATTAAAATAGGTAGGTAGTTATGTACGAACTACAAGTTTCTCTACGTCCAAACCAATTCATACACTTTTACGAAAGCGATTTTATAAATCTGTCAGTGTCTAGTCAACGTCAAATATGTCAACCACATGTCAACTTTGAGTGAAGTTTAAATTAAAGCACTAGTACACACGAGTATTTATTATTTATGGTCTCAAAATTATTGAGTACCGATAAATAAATTGGTTATTTGATTGATGCACAGCTTTGAAAGTTTGGATATAAGAAAAAAATTACATTGTGTTTTGAATGCAAAATATCAAAATCTGAAATGATTTTACTATGCCGCGTCCAACCCTAAAATTTTGACTTGTCATAGGTAACTTCTCGACTGAGTAAAGGCCGGTATTCACTTTGCTCAGAGGCCGGTATTCACTTTGCTTAAGTACAAAATTAAAGGTGTCCGAGATGAACTAAACACATCCACTAAACCATAAAAATGTGTGCAGCCGGCCGATTTGGGCAGGGTCGGTAAAAGAACCGTATCGTACGACACGGTAAAATTACCTAATCTAATATTCGAAAACTGGCTATTCAGAGTAATCGACTTTTACATTCGGTTCAGAGTGCCGAGTGCGAGTTGCATTGAGAGAAGTGAATAACTTCACCATCGCGTTTGCGAGAAAAAAAACGCGAATTTGTATGGCATTGAGTGAGCGCCATCTAGCGGCCTGAATGTTGCCCGAATTCGCCGCTAGATGGCGCTGACTCGATTCCATACTATTTGACATTTACGTGCTCGCAAAACGCTATGGTGAAGTCATTCACTTCTCTCACTGCAACTCGCACTCGGCACTCTGATAAAATTGCCGTGCCGCTCATTCATTCGTTCATTTGTATTTACGGAGGTTGTTATATTCTAAGTTAAAAAGTTTATTAATTTGCTAAACCTAAAAGTAAACATGGATTATTTAGGTGTTTAATAAACGGGCACTTTCCTACATCTTAATACATAGATACAAAAGCTTAAGTTTACATAAATTATGCTCTATCGAACTTAAGTTAATTTAGTGAGCTTGCTCAATTTTATGTTTCAATCAGTTCCGTCCGCTGTACTCAATAAAAGAAAATGCAAAGGAAAATGTGTTTTATTTTAATTTAAATTATAAAAAATATTTATAGGCTAGGTATTATTATGTTAATACATAAACATCTACATAAAAAAATCACACCATTCTCTTAATTACTTCTTTCCTTACCCTGAAAGCCTCATTAAAACCTTTTTTGACATTAATCAAAAATGTCTTGGCCATTAATGCCTGTGATGGCTGCAATGTCACTGACAAAATTTGGCTATTCATGTGTTGTGCAATACTGCACAGGCATTAACTATGTGACCAGTCTTTTCTGGTGTGTTCTCCAACACTCTATGGCCCAGCAAACAATGAAAACGTGATTTAAGTACACCTATGCAGCGCTCCACACAATTTTAAGCTTTAATGTACGTATCTCTGTGTAATGCGCTGCAGAGCTATCAGGTTCCGCGTAAAGTAACAGCGACTTACTTACTAATAATTTTTATTACCACTCTGAGTATGTTCTAAACAAACAAACAACAGTTGAATCAAATGCAAACCTTTCTAATCACAATTGTTTCTTGTAATCTGAGACAATGTTGAGTTTTTGTCCAGTTTTCTGTCGAGACCAACATCTAATAATATCGAATGTCAAAATTATAGTGGACAATAATATCGAATGGAACAGTTAAAAGTTATGTCCGAATAGCGCGGACATGACAAAGTTATCCAATTCGGTCAAATTAATAATGCAATTCAGGTGCATTATACGGTAATTTGACCGAATCGGTCGGTAACTCAGTTGTCGAACCTGCCCGAATCACTGTGTATGTGAAATATGAATTCGAAAGACTTTAGGTATGTACAAAATTAATGTTATCCGATATAAACTCAACACATCCACTAATCAGAATTGGACACTACTTGCACTACACACCTGCAATAATCAATCGCTCCCACTAGTCACCTGCACTCGCAATAAGCAAAGTGAATACCGGCCTTAATGTTTTGTACAACTATTTATTCATAGAGAAAATAATCACTACGTTTTATATTTATTTGAGCGTTTCGGCCAAACGGCAATAAAATCGCCACGAAAAGAGATAAGATAGATTGATGTTTCATTATTATGAAAAATGTTTACAATAGTACTAATAAATGTTTATAATAGTACTCTGTGGTTAAATGGGATGGATCATGGTGCTGCCCGCTGCCGAGTTATTAAATGTCTATGGTTTAGCTAGACTAGAGTGCGATTCGCCAAATAGTTCCTATGCCGTAATGTTGGCAGCAATGATGAATTCAAGTGTTGCTAGTGTTGCTACATGATATCTTGGAGCATTAAGACGGGAGACGTCACGCGAACTTATTTTTATGCAAAAAAGTCTGCCATTTTCTGCGGGGGACGAGGTAACGTGTGTGCGTCAGAGTCAACACATTGCATTTTTCAAAGACGTCGCTACACACGCACACTATGAAAATATTGAACACAGGCATGAACAAGACGCACACAAATACATTCTCACAAGTGGCAACCTGTACATGCACGAATCTTATGTCTGATTGGAATGAACAACATAGTGCTTGACGGTCTCGATAAATTTTGTCGATTACTTATAATGCAATTCATTTCAAAGGTGTTTTATAATAAACGAGCTGCCCAAACAAACTTCGTTCTGTCAAATGCTTGACAGCTGGTGTTCATTTTGCCCGCTTTTCTCCGACTTGATTTACATTTTCTGAATTTTTTGTTTAATCAGAATAAAATATAGCTTAAATCACTCCTGATGAATAATTTATAGCTTGACCGCTATAAAGTCGACCCTCCTGATAATGCGCCTGACGCAGGAGGGGGATGCTTTCGGTCAATCAACTTTAGAGTCTGAATGCTCTAAGTCAATCAATCACTTCAATCAGTCACCTGCTATAGACGTTAAACTACGAAGTACTATTACCTATTTTGTGGTTCAACGTCAAAGCTTGCGCAGTCGCAGCCTTGTGTCTCCCCACATGAGAAAAATACAAAAATAAAATTGCCCAGTCTACGTTATAAAAATTTGAGAAGTCAATGCTTTAAAATGTGGCGAATTATTTTCAAAGAAAAAAATTCGAACAAGCGTCTTCTTAAGGTGGGCATTTTTTTTTTCTACATTGTGTTACGAAAGTTTTCATAGTACTGTCGATGTGTTTTGATTATTTTACATTGTTATTGCTATTTCGTTAGTATGATGTATTCATGATTTTTCCAGGTGAAGACATAAAAATGTAAATAAGACAATTTCTGTGGCTACTGGCGCGTCTATGACAACTATTAAAAAGAAAAGTAAAAGCGGCCGTATTTGGTCCCACGTCTAATAAATAATTGCTATTTAATTAGTTAATTTTTATTTATAATACTTAAAACAAATACTAACACATCTGAAGTTATAACTTTCCTAAATAACAACACGAAGATTTTATTAATAATGTGTTAAGATATTATCTCGCCGCGGCGTAATGCCGTGTGTACTCGTGCTACCCCATGCCACGCGTTCCGCCGACCATCAGGAGGGACCACTTTACGGCGGGTATCCTATAGCTTTCTGTTAGTGAAAGAATTTTTACGATTGGATAAGTAATTTTGGAGCCTTTTCAATACTAACAAACAAACAAACAATAAAGTCTTTCCTCTTTGTAGTAACAGTTTAGATTAGTATAGATAACACATGACACATTTATTCAGGAAAATTTACGAATATTTATTAGGTTAAAGTCAAATACAAAATTTCTATTGCCGGATCATGTAAAAAAATACTTGGCTGACTAACCTAAAAACTATAATATTTCATTTGAAAATTCAAGAATTCAGATCAGTCTTTTTATGAAGGTACTTAACTAAAGGAAGATCATAAAAATAATAGACCAGGATGTTCCATTATCCACACTTAATTGGTTCCAATTTCATTTCAGGCAGGAGATTTTCGAGATATCTGAATGCAGGTTTTTTCATCTCAATAGATGGAAAAAAAAACGAAAATAAATAATTATCTATAAAAAAATGAACATCAAAAGTTAAAATTTAACTAATCATTTTCAGGATGAGCCTCTTTTTCAGACATAGTAGCGCGACTAGGCCTTTACGCCTGATTTTTCCTTCAGCATTAAATAAATAGCAGGCCTAGTTTATTCTGAAAGATCTACATCCATAGGGCTAATCAAAGATCGACTTATAACGCAAGCTTGACTTTTTCGAAAAAGTGAGAAACACTGTTTTTCCTTTTAAAAAAAGGATTTAACTTTCAATATCTATCAACTATTTAACATGCTGATTTCAAGTGGCAATTAAACGACATTATCCTCTATTTCAAGTATCAGAAAAAGTAAAATCAAGTTTTAGGGTATCAAATAAGTCTAAGTTGTAGGTAAACTACTCGTAAATGAATTTATATACAAAAAAATATCATAAAAAGTTTTTTATTTGGCAACTATTTAAGAAAATCCACCTAACTAATCGTTTTGTAGACGTATTAGACGTGATTACGACGTATGGGGATCAATTTTGGTAGCTTCACATTATTGAGTATTAGTATGAGTATCATTATTGAGTCATATTTTATTTTTGCTCTTATAGTCGTTTTCACTCCACATTCTTTAGGCTTTAGGAAGTTCCTCTACCCAAAGGTTGCCTGGAAGAAATCGCTCTCTGGCGATAAGGCCGCCTAAATTGTACAAATTGTTTAAATTGTTTAACATTTCTGTTATTGTTTTTTAGTACAATAAAGTATATCTATCTATCTATGTTGAATGTCTTCAAAGGTTTCATATTTTCTATTTTTGGGTGTTGACGTGTGTTAATCAATATTGATTGGTAAAAAGATCTTAGATCTATAAAATACCTTCATTCCGAATAATTGTATGATGTTAAAAAGCCGTGAAGATAAAGGAAAATAAATCAAAAATCAAAGTTAAGCGCTTCCACATCTGACGTTATTTTGCTTTTATTTTATCAAAGCAACAGAAAAACAGAGAAACGTAAAAATGCGAGAGAGTTCTAGTAAATGAAGGTTTATACTACTTAAGTACGAATCTTCTAGTTAAGCTGGTTCTGGTTGATAAAAAGTTCCAAAAGCCGGAATAACTAAATAAAAAAAAACCTTTGATAAATTTAAAGTTGGTGCAGCCCACTGTTCTAATCTCTTCTTGTTATTAGCTTGCATGATAAAAGCTGAACTTTCAAAATGCACTGAGCAAATTGTGGTCGTGCGTTTAGGAGTCCATAATACATGATTGGCACAAGCTTGGTACGTACCTAACGTACCAAAAAATCCGATATCGATATTTTGTTTGATTATGTAGGTACTGCCCTCCCCAGTACTAACTTTGATGGATGTGGCCATGTTTTTAAATTAAAAATTATTGTTTTCGGAATATGGCAGACTGCGAAACAGTAACTTTTAGTGAGGACTTTTTTATTAAATTATTTCTTTACTTTTTAGTGCTTTGTTTTGGAATAGTTTTTTTTGCAGTTGGTTTTTTTTTGTTAAAATTTTTGTTTATTTCTTGATTTTCAGTGAAAAGTTTTTATTTATTTTATACATCGAAAAAGTATCGTCCAATTGCTTCTAAGAATTGAAGAGTTCCGTTACTTTGTCATGGATCGAATAATCAGAACCTTACCAAACACTCATCAAACTACCCTTGAAGTATATCCTTTCCAATAAAAAAAGAAGCATCGAAATCGGTTGGTGTGATAATGAGTTATTCGTCCATTTGTCGCGCATAGGGTTTATCTAGATTTAAGACTTATATGGATTTCCCATGGTTGCCACTGTCAGAACTGAACCAAATTAAAATGGGACCATTCGGAAAGCACCAGCTTTCAAATAATTTTTTTTATCAAAATCGGTTCACCCAGTCGAAAGTTATGAGGTAATAAACATAAACACATAAAATAAAACATACAGTCGAATTAAGAACCTCCTCCTTTTTTTGAAGTCGGTTGAAAAAAACACAATTCAAATGGCACATAAATGTCAATAATAATAATAAAATAAAAAGACTTTAAAAAAATCACTAATGTTACCAAAATAAAATCAACTTTGCTTGGTTGTAAATATGATGTAAATAGGGCATTGGCTAATCCCTCATAGCAAAATTATTTAAAATAAACTCTTAAGTTTAAGTTTTTTTAATTTGTTAAAATTCTCGAAATATTCAAAGGCGTTAGTAACTTATCCCTAAAAACACAATTATTAATTAATTTAAGAATTCCCTTAATGTTAAAAAGGCGTTGGCTATTCTCTAATTACACAAATATTTATAAAGAGTTCATAAAAGAAAACGAAAGGAAGGTGAAAAGTTTGACTCACAGACCCGCAGTTACTCCCATGATATGAAACTATTGTACACTCTGATAAGGTGCTTCCTGGTTCCGTAATTATTTAATAATTTTGTTTGTTCGGTGATCCCAGACTAACGTTGAAACGTTGAAACGGACGTTAGGTGCAAATTTTTAACTACTACTTTTATTCTATAAAAAACGCGACCCAACTTAAGGGATCCTACCGGCTGCGCCAATTAAATAATAAGAACGGAGATTAACTAAAAATATATTTAATCTACAATTGGGCAGTCTTACGTTCTAAGTACAATAATACAATGAATCTAACTTAGATGCTATCTTATATATTTACTATATTATAACTAACGCTGCAATATCTAAAGTAGGACGTTAGATATTGCTTACAAAGCGTATTGGGCTGGGGCTAGCCTCCTTAACTCGCTCCTGTCCAGCCGTCGTTGGAGATGTTGCTGAGTTCGTCTTACCTCTGTCATGCGGAAAATCAAATTGACATCTCACAATTGAAACCTATTGGGTCGTATAAACGTCCTTTCACGTGATTGGTTGATAATCTATCCATCAACCAATCAAATGACGAGTTCTGTATCATGCGTAAGATTTTTAGCTAGGTAATTCTACTGCATGGGGTTTCCAGATAGCAGATTTAAAATTCCCCCAGGTGAAAAATATTTTTCCACAAAGTTATTTTTAATAATACGTACATTAATTCACGCCCATTGCCCAGACGGCTAAATAGGACTTAAAATAGCCATTCGCTATAATCCCAACCCTTTCAGGTAGGGCTGGTTTCAGAACTTGGCAAAATTAATTGTATCTGAAGTCTACTTCTTACATTCTCGTGAGATTGTACATGATAAACGGCGAGTTTTGTTTGAGTCGTAAGTGCAGTAAATTAGTAATTTTCTCCTCATAATTTATTTACCACAAATCGGGAAAAAAACATGTGGGAACACTAAGTGAATTTGTCACGTCATGAGTTCGCAATGTTTAAAAATTAATAAAAAATTAACCTGATCCTAGATCAACGAAATATTCAACTTTGTTACTTCAAATAGTAAGAGGAATTTAAAAAATATATAATATGATTAAAAAAAAAATGTTTCCATACCCAATTATGCTTATCCTATTGTAAAGCTTATGAGTCCATTTATTATATTGAATTTTGTTGTACTTGTATAAACCATCGATTTAACAAATTAATGAGTTAAACCATACCAAAGACAATGATGACGTCACGCACGATATTGTTTACAGACAACCCTAGAGTTAGTTTTCAATTTTCGAGTGATTGGTTCGCTTTGAACTAATCCAAAAAATATCATGAAAACCTATGTCATCTGTGTATGAAAATACGAAATAAATGTGTTTTACCCATTTTCCTAGATAGATTTTACAATATTTTATCCTCCGGCATAAATTAAGTGTATTTTTGTTATATAGACGCTAACCATTTTTGATAGAAGAAGCTTGGCCGCCATGTCTATGTTCGGCTGCGTCTTTGTAATTCGCGTTGTGCTGTTCTTTATTGTTTGAAAAGACAGTGTTATTGTAGTTCATGAACAATGAATTTGTAGGTACGATAATTAACTATGGACTATAATTAAGTGTGGAGTGTTTGTTGTATCTAAGCAAATCGGTGGAATTTGCTTTTGAAGAAGATACTCCCAACTTCCCCAACGTCGTATTTTTAGTTCGTCCGCCATATTGGCGTTAATATCTTTTCGTAAGTCTCTTTTTGATAATTTTTAGCTTTTTAAGTAGTTTAATGTGTTTTTTTTATGTAATTTAGGTACTTAATTTCATAGGGCATAATTGTACGTTATAGAATCGAGTGCATGTTGCTATGTATTAGCATTATTTCAACATTTTGTTCTTGGCCTCCTTATAGGTAATTTTCACCCATTTCTTTTACTTTGTACGTGAAAAATTCCTTGCTTTGGTTTGAAACAATCGGTTGTAATTGATTCTGTAGCAGTAACAGTGCAAACGCAATGTTTAGTTTATGTTCAGTGCAATAGGAAGGTATATTTTCTTTTCGTTGTATGTAGATGGTCTTTCCACCGTTAAAATTTTGTAATCTAAGGCAATAATCAATGAAATATATATTTTTTGCTGTTCCAAATAAGTAAGAGTTTTATTCGTATATTTTCCTAAAAAACCTATATTTTTTGTTTGCATCTTGCTCCTGACTAAATTGTGGCCAGTAGAACTTTCTAGACCTTCAATTTGAAAATTTTCAAGCTCTAAAACTGGTGTTTCATATGAGATTCTTTCCACCACAATATAAATTTAAAAAATATGTTGCTGTTTTGGAGGGAAATCAACCAGGATTGTTAATCTATTCACCTTTATTTAGTTAGTATCAACCTATAGTTTTGGGTCTACTCGTCATAGCTCTACATAACTTATTTGCAAATAATATTAAAAAAAACAATAATTGCCCTAGGGAAGTCTAGTAAGTTTCTTGCCCATTGAAATATTTATTACATACTAGCTGCCACAACAGACTTCTTCCTGTCAAAAGTTTGGAGCTTTTTGTATTGGAAAATTAAATCAGCGTTCTTAGTATTTTCTGGTACAGAGGAGTTCAGATCAACCTTTACATAGGGGGCACCTTAGTTATGCTGCTGGCAAAAGACCCATTTTACGGTGGTTTTGTAAAGGTTGATGTGAACGCCTCTGTACCTACTCATTTCACATCACTCCGTTTCTCACTGTTGAAACCTTTCATAAACTTCTAAAAAATATTTCGAGATCAAAATTTGCCAGCTAATCTCGAGTTTTAGCAAGACAAACTGACATCAATAGATTATAAATATATAGATTTTGTATTTGTAGGTGCAAAAAATGGGCATTGGGTGTGTTTTAATGTCACTTCTATGCTTGGAGGTTAGAAATAAGTATAATGTAACTAAATTCTAATGTATCCCAACTCAAAAGTATGCTATAAATAAAACTCTATTATTCTGCTTTTTTTGAGGGTCTAGTCAACAGCCAGAATCAATACCTGCTCAATTTTAAATATGTAGTATGGATCTGTGAACAATCACAGGATTACCAAGCAACCAATCTGCATATACTAGTATTATGAAAATAATGTAAGTTAATGCAAAAGTAACTGTTGGCTTATTACAATCACAAATTTAAACTTCTGAAAGAAATAGATATTGGCTCCTGGTAAGATCATAGACCATCTGTTTGCCTTTCAAATCAACTAGAAATAGCACAGAATCGAACAGGTCCACGGACAAAGTTTAGTGAGAAAGCTAATGTGAACTTCGGCGAGTATAAATCCGAGAGCAACACAAAACTTAGTCTCTCTGCAGAAAACTTAAAAAATTGTGACTAACGTCTCTTTCATAAGGCAATGACTAATGTTATTCTAACCAGTTTTACTGTTCCTTTTCTAATTTTGTTTTGTATTAGGTAAGCTGGCAGTTTTACATATTTACAATTTAATAAAAATATCAAGAATTGTTGCACTTAATTCCCTGACCACCAAAATACCAGGAATATTGGAAAAAAACATCCTTCATTGTTAAGTGACCACCATGACATTAAAATGTTTATATTATACCAACTTAATCTATGCTAAAAGTAAATATTAATTCTGTCTGTAACTACAGGCTATCATTTAGATTTGGTGTTGTTAAAGTTTATAACAATCTACTAAATAACAACAAAGTAAATTTACTAGTGATTACTTTATGTTTTTTGTATGATGGGATAATTCAAATATAAGCCATAACAAAAGTAGGAACTTCTCAATTGCACTTTATTTTGATGTCAAGATTATTTCCATTTCTGGGGTAAAATCGGTAATTACCAGATAATCCAAACATTTAATCTGCATTTCTTCTCCACCTAGCTTAGGAAACTTTAATACATCTGACCTGCATTTTTCAGAAATCAGTTATCAGTTAATTTTACGTTTTGACATTGCTCAGAATAGTTATAAAATTATTGACAGTCAGCAGCACCATAGGTAGCTGAACACACGTTCATAGAAATTAAAAGGGGTTTAATCCAATCAATGTTTAAAGTTTTATATTTTATTCTGTGGTTAAAGTACAGATGTTTAGTTTAAAACGGTAATAAAAAAGGAATGTTTAGTTGCAGCTTGACATTTTCTCAATCAATAGTATGTTTGATTTCAATCAACAAATGTTGTTTTTTAATCTATTAGTAGCTGATATAAACCTTTTTTTTGTATCAGTTAAATGTTGTAGATTCTTAACTGGTTATTAATTTTAGTTCAATCCCTAAACCCATACCTGGTAGGAAGTATGTGAAAAAAAAACAATGTTATATTCAAGTATTGTAATGTTTTTTTTAATTGGACATCATGGTTAGTAAAATAGTATTGCTAAACATTTCGCATAAATCCATATGCTGTGAATTCAGCCTAATTACTAGATTTTTTATCCTAGAAACATCTTCATTTTATATGTGTAAAGGCTTGAATGTAATATTAAATAATAATAATATTAAATACATAATTTATATATTTTTTCTATTTTAATTTAATATTTTTTTTAACCTTTGTGAATAATTAAATGATTCTTTTAAAATAAAGCAGGCTTCTAGGTCAATTGTATTGCAATCTTGGAAATACTACTAAAACTGAAATTAAATTAAACTGTATTTAAAATATGTAATTAATTAAGTACATGATAGCTTTATTGCAAAATAAGTTGTTATGAGCTTTATAATTCCCCAGATCAGCTGTCGAGTTCCTGTGAGCAGTTGGGTGCTCATTCTATCCTACCCTGCTTGCAAGGTAAGATTATATTGGAATAAATATGTATCTTCAGCTAACATTTAATTCATCATTTAAAATGGTTTGTTTGATCTGTATGCTTTATACTATTGTGTTGCCATACGTTTTTTTAATTAAATATTCTAGGTATGTCATTTGAAAAATGCCAAATCTGATACTTACTCCATTTCACTGTTGTTACAGGTAGGACGTACAGTATATGAATGAAATGTCTTTCATTTGGGTGCAATAGCACCAAAACAATTTTACTATGATAGAACAGTTTGATGCCATCAGAGGTTTTAGCTGATGCCTCTTAGTAAGAAATTGGATGAATCTCTTGTTACAATTGAGGTGAGATTTTAATTCAGAGCCATTTTGATTATGCTTCATCATTTGCAAGTGTACTACAGTGACCGTGTCCCTTTGGCAGGTAGATTGCTGACTCCAGCACAATGCAGCAAGCAGTTGATCCCCTTGCCACGACAAGTACGGTATGTATTGTTTAACACTTATTTCGATCCATTTTATTGCTTATTTGACGCCAAGTTTTGACTTTCGTGGATGCGTTTAGCTAGGTTATATCTAAATTAACAGAAACATTTTTGTAACAGCCCACGGCGGAACCTGTCAATGGCGCGCCCCCGGAGGATACGACCCGGAGGCAAGGGCGGATGACAAATCAGTTACAATTTCTTCAGAAAAATGTAATGAAAGCTGTATGGAAGCACAAGTTAGCATGGCCTTTTCACCAACCCGTCGATGCAAAAAAATTAAATCTTCCTGTAAGTATCTTTTTCATCAGTACAGTTTGTTTGTGTAATATTATTATTTTAGACCAGTGTTCAGAGTTCATTTTCTAAATGTTTTTAGGACTACCACAAAATCATAAAGAAGCCTATGGATTTGGGTACAATAAAAAAGCGACTAGAATCAAACTACTACTACTCGGCGCAAGAATGCATTCAAGACTTCAACACCATGTTCACTAACTGCTATGTATATAACAAACCTGGCGAGGACGTAGTGATAATGGCGCAGACACTAGAGAAACTCTTTCTAAATAGGGTAAGTGCACAATAATTTCGTTATCAGAGATGGCTAAGGAGACGCGGTCATGGTTAATGCTTCTCATGTTTCTGTAACAGATAGCACAAATGGATAAAGAGGAAAAGGAAATCGAGCAGCCGTCGAAGGGTGGGAAAAGCGGAACTAAGAAGCGACCGAGCACGTCCAGTGGTGCGCCCTCGGCACCGAGCACGCCAGCCCCGGCGACGCCGGCGGCCGGCAGCGTGCGGCCGGCCGTCAAGACGATAGCCGCGCCGCCGCACACGCCGCTGTTCGGCTCGGCCGCGCCCGCCGCGCCCGTGCCGCCGCCGCCGCCCACTCCGCCCGCCACGCACACTGGCCTTCCTCAGCAGGTAACCGTTGTCGCTAAACAATAGAACAATTTAAGAAAATCAATTTATTAAAATGACCGTTTTTACGCAGGTGGCGACACAGCCTTCTAGTTTCCATGTAGCCCAGACAGCTGCGCCTCCCGTCTCCACCATTCCCACTGTCGCCCTATCCCAGACTCAGCCAGCTAAGGTATGGTATTTCAAATTTGAATATTTTTAATTGCACCTCTGTTAAAATATTATGCAAAAATAACAATCTCCTCTAATAAACTTATTGCACATCAGAAACAAGACTGTTTTACAATTAAATTATCTGCTCATTAAAACATGTTCTCTAAAAAACCTAAATTGTATACTAAAACCAGCTATCTTGTTCATGCAACATACTTATTTTTCTTAAAACAATAATACTAATAGCATATCAAAAGTACTGACTTGCACACTAAATTGTTCAGTCGTAAAATATTCTCTGATCTCTAAAGATACTTAACTATCTAATTGACTGGCATGTTGGTGCAATGGCAGCGATCCTGCCTTTAGCACCGGAGGTCATTGGTTCGATCCCCACCCATGACAAACATTTATGTGATGAACATTTGTGTTTGTTGTGTGTCTGGGTGTTATTATCTATTTAAGTATGTATTTAGAAATATTCATGTATGTTTATCAGTCTCTGACACCCATAGTACAAGCTCTGCTTAGTTTGGGGTCAGATGATCTTGGTGTAATTTGGCCCAGATATTTAGTTATTTATTTTCGTGTAGGTACTGAGTAAAATATTAATGGTTTAAGAGATTTACCAGATAACACAGTGCAGGTGTTGTAAATAACTTATTTAGTGCGTGCACTAAATTCATACGGTTATATTTTTAGGTGAAAAAGGGAGTTAAAAGAAAAGCGGACACGACGACGCCGATGGGGAGCTCATTTGAGGGTGGTTATACGACTCCTACCATTGACCAGCAAAGTGGACCTAAACCTGCTAAAATTTCAACTAGGAGAGAAAGTGGGCGGCAAAAAAAGGTAGAAATCGCAAACATAAAATCTCAATTGAAAACAATAGACTTTATTTTGTGAGTGAAACACATTTTTAATTGACTTGTGCAGGTCAGCAGAGCAGCTGAAGATGGTTTCAAAATAGGTGGCCTTTCACCTGGTGTTGGAGGAGCTGGTGCCTCACATCATTCTGTCATGACACCACAACTAGCAAAGAGTAAAGAAAAATTGTCTGATGCTTTGAAAAGTTGTAATGAAATACTGAAAGAACTATTTTCTAAAAAACATTCTGTAAGTTATTTGTTTTTTGGTAATGTTTTCTTTTGTATTGTTTCCAAAAAATAATTTTCCTAATCAGATTATTTTATTTGACAGGGATATGCTTGGCCATTTTACAAACCGGTAGACGCTGAGTTATTGGGTTTACATGACTATTTCGACATAATCAAAAAGCCAATGGATCTTGGAACTGTTAAGCAAAAAATGGACAATAGGGCGTATAAAACTGCCACTGAATTTGCTGGTGACGTTCGTTTAATATTTACCAATTGCTACAAGTACAACCCCCCGGATCACGATGTTGTCGCTATGGCTCGGAAATTGCAAGATGTTTTTGAAATGCGGTAAGCTAAGGCAACAATTGAACATGTATTTTTTTGGTATACAAGATGTAGCTTTATTGAAGTTCTATATTATTTTGGCAGGTATGCTAAAATTCCTGATGAACCGGTTCATGTGGGTGTACCACATATGGATAAGGGAAGTTCCGCCTCAAGTTCAGAATCAGGATCAGAATCAGACTCAGAGTCTGATGATTCGGAGGAAGAAAGAACAAACAAAGTCAAGCTCTTAGAAAAGGAACTTCTCGCCTTACAAGAGAAAATGAAAAAACTTGTAGAGGAATCTAATACTAAGAAAAAGGCAAAAAAGAAAGTGAAGGACAAGCAGAAGAAGCCAGTACCTACCCCCGGTATCCCGAAACCGAACGCCGCAGCCGCTTACGCGGCTAAGGCGAATAATATAGCAGAGACCTTAGGTGAGTACATGTTTTTCGGCTGGAGTATATTTTTAGTGGCGTTAAAATGCTGCTTTGCGTGCAAGAAACTTCGCACACTGATTGTTTAAAACACCTTCATTCAATTCTTCATAAAAGCCTGTAATTTTTCAGATTTTAAGGGGTATTAAGGAATATTCAAATTTAATCATTATCGCTGACCACTACTACCATTGATCGTACGGCCAAATTATAAGCAAACTTTCGTGATCATTAGAACTCGTTTTTCATTAAAAGTCGTGAGATTTAATTACGTCTGAATGCTCTCTACTAATATGCCCTTAGTTGTGGTCTTTGCCCCACTATGTGACCACCTTAGAGCTTCATTTTATTTCTACTTTTTTAGTAACATTACAATAATTATTTGGCATAATGGTAGCTATCCTGATTTGCCGCTGAAGGTCGTTGGTTTGTGGTGGACAAATGTGTTAGTTCTGCGGCTTAGCCTTTTATTATTTTAAACTAGTAATGAAAACAATTATGCAGTTTTTATTCATGAAACCATTCTGGAAGTTTGTACAATCATTTTAGATTCAAGGATTTATTGCACACATGTGGTTACAAAGTTATATAGTAGATTGTTACACAAGGTGAGAAAGTTACGTTTTCAATGCAAGAGATGGTTTGGCGCGCGAGCGTAGCGAGAGCGCTAATAGTTCGAGGGCATTGAAAAGGTCTTTCTTCCGAGGTAAACACTCTGCTTTTCATTACGAATATAAGGAAAGTAAATAAAAATCAGATACATAAGTTCAACCAACAAAATTTTATTGAAACATTACCTACAAGAAAGTTGATGATATTTCTATTTAAAGTTTATAATAAAATTAGGGCTGAAAAAACTTTACAGCCCTAAGGCTGAAAGTGAAGCTTTCAACCCTATGCTCAGGCAACTTCAAGCGTACTTTCCGTGTATGAGTAATGAAAAATATATTAAGTTTGCTGTTGCTGTATAGAGGCTATCACAGCAACCTTCACATGGGCACCTTACGCTGCTGACATAAGACCCATTTTGCAATGGTTTTGCAAAGGTTAATGTGAACGCCGCTGTACAAGCTCTGCTCAGTTTGTGGATTTTGGTGTAAGGTGTCCCGAATAATAATTCATTTAAAATCTAAGGGGAACACTTTATTCACCAATAGCGGCTAGCGGAGTCCGCGGCAAGCCCGGGCGGTCGCGCGGCGGCGCGGGCGCGGGCGCGGGCGGCGCGGCGGCGGCGGCGGGCGCGGGCGCGGGCGGCGGCAAGGCGGGCGCGCGCGCGCCGCCGCAGAGCAAGAAGAAGAGCGCGCCGCCGGCCGCCGCGCCCGCGCCGCACCCGCCGCCGCACCCGGACTCGGAGGACGAGGACGTCGCCAAACCCATGTCCTATGATGAGAAGCGGCAGCTGTCGCTGGATATCAACAAGCTGCCGGGTGAGTTCAGGCTTCCTTTCGTGTTATGTGCAGCAGTAGCATATTGTAGTTTTTAACAGTGCAGGGGCTATATTGCCATTTCTTTTAGCCAGTCAAGTTAATTTCCTAAACTGAGCGTAGCAAGCGATTTCCTAATATGATCTTTCATTTTCAGCCAGTCAGTGGTTACCTGACAATAATGCGTCCTTTAGGCCAGATATTTACTGACGAAATTACTCACTACCCTCAGTTTAGGAAATTACCTTGATTGGCTTTAAGAGATGGTAATACGCCCTCTGGTCAACTTTCAGCATGACTTAGGAGAGAGTCACTCTCTTTCGCTAGCTCTTTCCAGGCTGATGTTGCCAATAAAATTTAAATCCCAATGACCAATCGTCTCCACGTCTCCGTCTTCGTACTCCACACAAAAACTGGCTTTGTTTAGGACAAGAGCTATCAAAGAATGATATAATCTTGCTCATTGGTCATTCACTGTGCATGTCGTCTCTAAAGGTGAATTGCAAATCCATCAAGTGCACCTGTGAGCTGCCATCACATGTGTTATTTAAAATTGGCCTGGTCTAGAAAATGGCTTTTTCTTAGGTGACAAGCTGGGAAAGGTGGTTCACATTATTCAAAGCAGGGAGCCATCTCTTCGTGACTCCAATCCCGATGAGATCGAAATAGACTTTGAAACCCTGAAACCTTCTACTCTGAGGGAGCTAGAAAACTATGTAGCATCTTGTCTACGGAAAAAGACACGTAAGCCCCATTGTGAGTCGAGCCGACATTATTTACCTTTCCCATTTTATTATCACGTAGTTGGTATTTAACTTTTCATTCCTCATTGTTTGGTATGCTGACTGATTATTGCATTATTCCTTTTTTAAAATAAGTCAGCTTTCAAAAATTGTATAACCAGTCAGTTTCATTCCTAGTTTTATTTTTTCAACATTGATCACATCTTTCTAATTTCATTTAGATTTTTACAAATATTACTTAATGTAGATCAGTTTTTCTTTGAATAATAGGCAAATAATGTTGGTGGTACTTACTTCCTGTGCTTGTATATTTAGCTTTGTATGCTGTTGCAAACATTCCGACATTGAATAGTAAAATAATGATTGGCATGTGTTTTGATGGTTTTTCAGATCGTAAAATGTCAGGTAAATCTAAAGATGAACAAATGGCTGAGAAGAAGCAGGAATTAGAAAAGCGGTTACAGGATGTATCAGGTCAACTAGGAACGAATAAGAAACAACAACAGAAAAAAGGTAAGAATCGCAATAATACGAATTTTTAAAGAAACAAATTTTGACTGCCCTGTTAGCGCAATAGCAGCGATCCTGCCTTTAGCGCCGGAGGTCGTGGGTTCGATTCGACCCTGACAAACATTTATGTGACGAACATTTGTGTTTGTTGTGTGTATTATCTATATAAGTATGTATTTAGAACTATATAAGGATGTTTATCAGTCTTTGACGCCCATAGTACAAGCTCTGCTTAGTTTGGGGTCAGATGATCTTTGTGTAAATTGTCCCAGATATTTTTTAATTTTATTATTTAAATAACAGCCATTACTAGGTACTTTTTATTGGGGATATTTTTAATTGCACCTCTGTTAAAATATTATGCAAACCTAACAATCTCCTCTAATAAACTTATTGCACATGAGAAACATGACTGTTCTTCAATTAAATTATCTGCTCATCAAAACATGTTCTCTAAAAACCTAAAAAGTATACCAAATCCAACTATCTTTTTAAATCTATTCACAACTGAAATCTTGTTTGTACAACATACTTATTTTACTTAAAACAAAAATACTAATAGCATATCAAAAGTACTGACTTGCACACTAAATTGCTATCTAATAATATGTCTCCGACATCAAAATGCACTATACAAATTTACTATTTGTTTAACTAAAATACTTTTCACCTAACTGTTATACTTTTAGAATTAGAATTAGAATATTTATTTGCAGAAATATGGTGGATTACATGATGTTCTTAAAGATCGTTGTACACACATTTTATCTATTTATGAAGACGTGCAAACATAAAAATTATAAAAGATTAAACAATTAATAATTTCATTTTAAAACATAACACAAAAAAACAAAATTAAATAACATTTAAATAAATTGATTCATCATTAGTAATACAATTTAACAGATAACACTAGAAACATAAAATTCATCCAAATTGTCAGTTTTTGGTTCAAGTACTCAGACACAGAATAATTGCACTCCCGCGCAAAGAAACCGTAAGCCTGTTTCTTGAATTGAACTATGTTCATCACCCTCAAACTATCTGGTAGGTGGTTGTAGACTGATAGCCATGCAATATGAACCTTTACTAAAAACAGCCAGCCTTTGTAACGGTACATGTTGCTTATTTTCGCGCCCATGTCGCCCATTTCTATGTGCAGTGTCACCTTGTCTCAAGAATAAATGTGGGTGCTTATGCAACAAACATACAGATCTCAAACAAATACAAGGACGGTAGAGGAAGTATGTTTTCTTGCTTAAAGATTGGTCTGCAACTCTCGTCGAACTTCATACAGCTTAAAGCTCTTAAGACATTTTTTTTGTGTCACAAATACTCTATGTGATTCCACTGAGTTTCCCCACAAGACTATACCATATCGAATATTTGAGGAGACCAAAGCATGATAAGCAGCCAGAACTGCTTCTTTTGTGGCAATATTTCTTAATCTGTGTAGGACAAATATATAAGGTGCGCCTTCCAGTTGCAATATTTATCAATGGTTATCCCTAAGAAAGAAATATTTTCTACTATCTCAATCAGGTCGTTATCAATTTTGACATTGATCTCCGTCGAGGTACTATTGTATGTTTGGAATTCCAGTATTTTAGTTTTCGACACATTCAGATTTAAATTATTAACTCCTAACCATTTGATGACAGAAGATACAGCTGTACCTATTTCCGATTCAATAGTATCCCTGTCCTTGCTTTTGATAATAAGCGTAGCGTCATCAGCAAAAAGCAAACACTCATGTCCCATCTCTGCTATGAAGTTATTTATATTACAAAGAAACAATAATGGACCGAGCACACTGCCTTGAGGCACTCCATATTTGTTCGCAATGTGAGAGGACGCAAACGTTTCCTTCTGGTAGGATTTACTATGTGACTTGACTAAGTTCGAGATCTACACATACTGCTCTCTGTCTTCAAGATAGCTATTCAGCCATTCCAGAGGTTCACCCCTCACGCCGAAAGCATTAAGTTTTTGTAATAAAATATCGTGGGATACCATGTCGAATGCTTTCGTCATATCAAGGAAGACAGAAAAAACGCGGAAACCTCTACTCAGACTTTCAGTAACGGTTTTCATGAGTGAGAAACATGCTAAGGTGGTTGAACAATTTTTTCGAAAGCCGAATTGCTTCTCACTTAGAATTCCATTTTTTTCTTCTATTTCTATGCAAAGTGTTTTGGCGCCAACTCTTCTAACCGCGCTTCTGGTTCGTACTCGTACCTTTGCAACGACGACGCAGGTGCAAGACACATAACTATGCGAACTAATATTATGGGCTAACATAAAAATACATTTGACGCCAGATAGCTAAAAAAACTATCGGTAGTATCGATATTATCAATAGTATTGCCAAATTTGAACTGTTCAAAACTTTTATCAAAACTACCAATAGTTCAAATTCGGCAATACTTTCGATAGAAATAATTGACGCCAGATGGGAACAGTCAAAAATTCCGAAACACGTAACTCCGAATTTAATTATTCCGAATTTGAAAAATTCGAAAAATTGATTGAACGAAACAAAAGTCCTAATATTCAAAAGCACGAAAGTTATTTTTCCGAAAGTCACAAATCCAATATTTCAAATGTCCAAATTTCATTGGTACGAAGAATTAAAAATCCGAAGTTTCATTTGTCTTAAGAACGATATTCTGAATTTCAAAACTTCGAAGAAATTCATTGCAATCATCAAAAGTTCACACCAGAAATACTATTTACATATAAAATTAAATTGAAACCCGACTCGCCGTGGTCATCCCAATTATCCCGGCAACGGGGGTCGGCACAGACCGGTAGGGGGGCCCTGGGGACGTAGCCCCCCGCAAGGGTGATCGGGTGGCCAAGCCCCCTGCCAAAAAAAAACTCAGTCGTGAAAAGACAAATTCAGTTAGGTTAGAACTACGACCAAAAAACGCACGAGCCGAGCTAGCGTAGCGAGCGTGCTGCGGCAGCAGCCTGCGAGTGCCAGAACCGAGCTGTCGGCAAAGTAACTATTCAGCTAAAAAAAAAATTATAAAATTATAATAGATTTTGTATTTATGATTTTTCGGAGTTTTGATTATTCGGAATTCGTATTTATGAAAGATTGGATTATTGTTGATTCGGAATTTTGATGATTCGGACTTATGAATCATTCGGAATTATGAAATTCGGAGTTATGTTTTTCGGAATCATTAGTGTACCCGACGCCAGATAATAATAAATATTAATGATGATGATGATCAGAATAAATGATGTTCTATATGTTTGAATTTGATTAAACAGATTGTCATATTTTGTTATACGAATAAATTATTAGATCTGCATTCCGAAAACAGATGGGCGTGCAATTCAAATAGTTTTGCTTAGATCAGAAAACTGATGCCCAGTTTGAATTACATAGAGTGCGTTTTTCTTGTGCAATTCAGTACTTTAAGTGCTACTTTTGATTTATTTTGTTTGACTAGAGAGAATTATTAGTTAGGCGATTAAATACATGCCTTTTTACTGTAGTCAATAGATGAATGCATGAAGTAATGTTGTCCCCGTTGTCGCAGAAGGCTGCAAGGACGGGCTCGGCGGCGGGCTGTCGTCGTCGTCCAGCTCCTCGGACTCCTCCAACTCGTCGTCCAGCACCGACACCAGCTCCTCGGACAGCAGTGACAGTGAAGCAGGTTAGATTACATAGCGGCACTACTTCGCGACTCTTCTATCGATTCACATTACTCAGAAACTAATAATACTATGGAATGGTACGCAAAAGTACCTACCTCATCGTGGAAATTACAGTTTCACTGTTAGATTATGTTATGTGCATTTAAATTAATGAGAACAAACCTACAACTTCGTATATGTTCGAAAGGCTTGACTTTACGAGAGTTTGCCGGCAAATTATTTAAACATGTGAGTGGAAGTTTTTACCTTTGCCAGTATTTTTATAGTATGACTGAGTTTTGTTTTATTATCTTTTTATAAAAAAGGCGATGTTTGCAATTTTAACCGTTCAATAATGTTATTCTAGTCTGAAAACTGTCCACAGCCGAGTGAATGACAAGCATGCTCTTAAAACGTAATAAAATAATAAAGTTATAAACCCTACATACTGAATTTATAATGGTTTATAATTTTTATCGAACATATTGTTTGAAACCTCATCTTTCTGTAGAAAGTTTTTTATCTTAAACTTTTAATTAGCGTCCTGTAAATTTAGTTGAAAATTTTAATAGTTTGGCAGTTGTTATTTATATACTAATTGTGTGGCTGCGTTTTCACTGCGCAAGCATGCTCTGAATAGGGCCCTCGCGCAGTGCACGCGCTGCTTCAAGTGTGCGAGTCGTAATATAATGTGCATATAATAGATTTTTGCGTGAATGAGCGAAAGAAAGTGTAAAAAAGTTTGTACTGTATTGTATATACTTTAATCTCAGGAGAGCTTAGAAATGTATTTACCAGCGCTCTTCAGGGAAGAGAGGTGAATGAATAGCAAAAACACAATTCTTGGATGTAGTTTGACTTCTCATGTGGGATGCAAACTCCTAATATTAGCACTCCCCGTCTTATATTTTGTCTTGAGTGGGGTACGAGTGAGAGAGCTGCTTAAGCAGTTCTATGTATGATTTTTCACTGTGATAATGGAGAGGGATACCACCTGAAGTTCTGATTCAATATAATAACTATGAATCCAAAGTCTTTTATGGATTAAGGAATGTTTGTAATGGCACAAACCGGTTGTTAAAAAGAAGGAGAAAGCCAGCTTTGGTGTTCACTGATATTTTGCGATGGTGCCGGTAAGAGAAATTTTATATGGTTTGCTTTCATAAACCAATAGGAAATACCTTTTCATAATAATAATATTTTTAACTATATCATGTCCTCAAATGCGACGTTATTTCATTTGCATCCTTAAAGTTTCGATCTATTTTTATAAATTTTGCTATTGGAATCTTCAGATCTCATGGTACTAATTGCTTTTGAGTGTGAAATTTAAACCCAAACATAATTATTTATTGAGCTCCTTTGAGCTGTGGAAGCATTGATAAACTCGAAAATCGATAGTAGTGTCGGTACGTCCAGTGATACGAAGGCGAAGAGGACCCACGAGACAACTGACGAGCTGAGTGCAGTCACGTAGCGAGTAATGCAAACAATTGTGTAAGGACGGATACCAACTTAGCAAGCAAACTGTTCTCTCCCATGCGGGACTCATGAGGATGTATTTTTGTGACATGTTGTAGTTAAAAATTATGGTCTCTGAAAAGGTATGGTTTTTATTGGTTTAGTGCTTGATATTCTCCAAAATGCTTGCTCCCAAAAACGTGTTATCAAAATTTTTGTAAAATAAATGTTACCATAAACCTAAAGCTGGCCTCCTTCCTTCACAAATTGTTTGCAAACTTATCAATACAACAGTTATTTTTATCAGATCCATTAATTATCATTGAAGTAAATTTGAACACATGTCACAGGCAATAATGCCTTCTATGTAAACTGATAGACTGCTTTACTTAAAATGTATAAATGTAGACATGCCAGGCGGTTGGAACACAAAAAGTGACGCATTCGATATTTCACCTATTTTTAAAGTAGGTTATCCATGAGTAGAAGGAAAAGGTGCCCTGATTATTCATTTTCAATGAAGGGTGCTCAAATGAAATAATCAGATGTTTTAAGCTCCGAACCATAGAGAGTGGATAATAGAAATACATAATTGTGTTAATTTTTGTTAAATTAGCAATGAGTTTAATATATAATATTTCTGTTAAAATTAACGTCAATCTAAAAACAAGGTTATTTATTTTTAGAAAAGTAGATTCATCTGGGGCCTTGGTTTATCTTTTGTATGTATTTTTTCTAGGACATTATTATTTTAGTGAGACTTATTTTGGTATTTTAAAGTTAAAATAATGAAAGACAAATTTTATATTTTATTTAACTACAGCTGTACATATTTACACAACATCATATTTGTCAGAACATTGTATTTATTTAATGTTCGACACGACGTTTAAGGCCCGTATTCTAGAATCGTACTCAAGCACTGATCTGTACTTGAGTAGAGATTTCAAAACGTCAGTTCATACAAAAACGTCACTCAGATCTATACTCAAGTACAGATTTTGTTTTAGAATACGGGCCTTAGTCTCTCAAGTCAAGCTTAGTTGATTTCATGTCAACAACAACTGGTACAAACAAATGTTATTAAAATTCTAAATGTTACTAATTATTTAGATGCTCAAAATAGAGTTATGTTGACAACAAACTACCCATAGTGTAATTATTCAGAAATAATATTTACATATAGATAGATATCACTGTACCAATAACAAAATATTTCACTGGCCTAAAATATATGGATGTTTTTTTAGTGTTTACATCCGATGTAATTAATACGAGTTTTAAAGTAGGTGTCACATTAAACACTTTACACCTTACTAATAAACATGAAGTAATGTAATGCTTGGTTTGAAACTCAGGTATCATGAATTTAAACCAATCAACTTTATTCTATATTTTTTAATAGGGTGGATTGTTTTTGATTAGGTAGAATGTTGATAATTTTACGCCTTTATGGTGTATAGTATTTATTTGACTTGTTTAGAATCTTTTACACTGTGAGTATTTGTTACAATTGACTGTATTAGGTCTCTGTGTATGGCATCGGAGAATCAAAATCAGTTTTATTTTCAATCTTCTTAAAACTTTATTAGACGTACATTCCTGATGAATTCACATATTCAGTAACATGTAATGATGAATGTATACAATGTGACATTGTAATCAGCAGTTCGTAATCACTCCTATTTTTTTCAAAGTACAATGTGCTGATTGCATGAAGAGATCTTATTGTAAGTTAGATTTTAGTGATCAAAAAATATATTAGAGTTCCTTAGCATCCTAAACGGGCCAAAAGGGGATGAACAAACAAGTTTATTGTATACCTTATTCGAAATAGAATTTTTCCAATATTTTAATGGAGATTATTGTCTGGATATATAACTTGAGATCATTATTTGCATAAATTATCATGTATAGGTACCGACTCGTCGCCATAGGATTGAATTTATGAAAACATTAAATTGATACATGTGGTACAATTAGTTTATTCCAACGCAACATTTGTTTGAGTTGTAACGTTAATGTAGAAAGTTGCAAGTGTGTAACAGAACAGGAACACCATGTGTAATTAATTAAAGTAAATTTGATATAAGTTTATTTAATCAACTCATGACTTAAATTGGCTAGATTATAAGTGTGAGTGGAGATAAAACATTGTATATATTTCAGTATATAACAAGAATTTAAGTAAAACTTTTAAGTAATTTATGATGAATTTTATTTTCCCTGCCCTGAGATCTGAAGATATTTTGATACGATTTTTTTGTAGTAGGGATATATAAATAAAAAATGATCACAGATATTTTTAAAAGTTATGAACTCCCCGTATAAACTTCCTTATTTGAACAGCACCAATAATAGTGAAAGCTAATTTTGACGCAAAAATATAACAACTAAACGCGTCTTTTATTTCGATACAAAGTAAATAAAGCTTGGCAACATCAGTGATTTCTCCTAGTCTCTTTAACGACTGGGTTATAATACAAACCTCAGGTACGAATAGGTGTATCAGGAGAAAATGGGTGACCTGCGGCACGAGTTAAGTATATCATAATTACGCACGAAATAACTTTCATTTTAATTACGCGCGAAAGGAGGTAAATTATGTTAATAAATTAAAAAAAAAAATTACAGGTACCGGTTCGGGGAGAACGCCCAAGAAAAAACCCAAGAAGCAATCTCAACACCAACAGGCACCAGTAAATATATTTTTCGGTTTGATTTGCCGTGGCTATGATTTAAATGTGCGTTCCTATAACTGTTTAAAATCATTTCAGAAAATAATCCCACCGGTTCCGCCTCTCTCGATCGTAACACCCACACCACCAGCGCCGGTCGCTGCACCCGCGTCCGCCCCCGCGTCCGCGCCTGCGCCCGCGCCGCCCGAGCACAAGCCCGCGCCGCCCGACGCGCCGCCGCCCGCCCCCGCGCCCGCACCCGCCGAGCCGCCCGCGCCCGTCGCGCCGCCCCACCAGCACCCGCCCGGGGACGCGCCCGACTCCTCCGGCCCGCCGCGCCCAAGAGAACCCGACGAACAAAAACCACTCATCAAAACGGAACCCCGAAACGGGCTCGATAAAGTGGACCCCTCCCACTACATCGACCCGATCGAGCGGTCGCTCGCCAGTCTCGAGAGGAGCCTGAACGCCGACGTCCCGATGGACGTGAGCATCGGCGACTCCGAGTCGTCGATGCGCCTCGAGGACTTCTCGATACCGAAGACTCAGATGATGCCGGACGCGGCGCATCAGAACCTGATGGCGCAGCTGGGTGGCTTGACTGACATAACTCACGTGCAGGACCAAATAAAGAGTGAGATGTACGTTCCGCCTCATAATGGATTCGCCGAGAAGAGTATGCCGCACGAGCGCGAGATGCTCCGACCCGATGTGAATCCGATGCACGACATGGCGGCCATCACGCCCGTGTCGTCCATATTCGACCCCATGCCGGTGCCGCAGCACAGCGTGATCGCGCAGGCGCACCACAACATGGCGGGGACCGCTGGTCTGACGACTTCTGCGGTCAAGAAGGAGGAGGTGAAGCCGCTCCTCACGCCTAAGCCTATCGAGGATCTCATCGGTGTCTCGAACATGGGCCCGAACAAAATGTACGATAGAGCTAAATATGAAATGGATAAAAAAATCGATGACGCGAAAAATTCAAATTTCGTCCAAGCTTTCAAAATGAAACAAGAACAAAATCTCAAAAATGCTAGCTCATGGTCCTCGTTAGCGCAGGCTGGCAGTCCACAAAGCATACCCAATATGAGCACCAACAACCAAGTTAAGCAGAAGCCCGTCATGGACAGCTTCCAGGTAAGCATTCAACAATGTCTTTTTTTGTTTTATGTGTAAAAAGTTATTTACATGCAATAATTTATTGGATTCCACAATGTAACGTAGAATACATGTTTTACAGGCATTCAAAAAACAAGCGAAGGAGAAGATTGACCGGCAAAGAGCTCTAATTGAACAGCAAGAATTACGAAAAAAAGAGATGGCTGAAAGGCAAAGGCAAGAAACGGAACGGCGGCATCCTGATGAAGAAAAACTGAGGTAGGTGACAGTAATAACACCATTTGAGTTTTTCTTCATTGTAAATTCTTGTTCCGTATAAATATTTCTGACATAATGTGTATTGTAGATATGTAGATATCATAACTGCAGATTCCGTCATGTAAAAATGACGCGTGCGCAGAATCATCTCCCCCGCGCGGTAGTGAAGATGATTTTCACATAAGCTCCCACTTGAAACCGTCGCCGTTCTCTTCAATGCGACGGTAACTGAGTGCCGAGTGAGAGTTCACTGAGAGAAGTAAATGACTTCATCATCGCGTTTTGCGAGCACGTAAATGTAAATCATAGTTCGTAAAAAATAGGATGATTAGAATGACACCTAGATTTATTAAGTGACGAGATAATTATGTAACGACGGCAAACTAGCAACTACACTTGTTGCAATATTCAATCGCCACGAATTAATCTAATTTGTCGTGTTTAGCTACTCTAAATAGTGCAATATATTTAAAATCAGCGTATTTTATAAAACCAGAGCTTAAAATTGTACGTTTATACAAAATCATTTACAGATTTAAAACAGTACATACAATATTTTTTCAATTTCTATGTATAATTTTAACGATCATAAACGAAACAACATTTAATAGTACATTATGGTACAAGTGTGTAATGTTGGTGATTACCGCTGAGGCGCCACTGAGACCCGAGCCGACAGGTGAGGGTCATAAGAGAGCCGAGGACGGACGTTTTTCAACACACTTGTATCATAACGACGTTTTTCAACACACTTGTGAAGAAAATAATACTACAAATAACGGTTTTTATTTCAACAGTGAAAACAAGTAGTGAAAAATTTTTCGCAATGGCGGGAAAAAATAATCAGTTTTCCTATGCGCGCGCATCTTACAAAGGCGATCAGCCATAGACTAAAAGAATGAGGTTTCTTTTTTTTCTGGCTTTTCACGGATAGCGTTTAAGCTACGTACAAAATGGGGAATTTCAAGTTTTCTTTATTACAGAAAAAACAACAATTATATTTGAGTGAAAGTTTTATATATTAAACACGTACAAGTTGAAATTATCTATTTATAAACGAAGTCGCATGAAATGAGCAAGCAATACATTAATTTATTTGTACTATTGAACAAGATCTAAATTACTATTTTAAGTAACTCATTTGAAATATTTCGTTGATCTAGCCGGTAGTTATTTTTTTATCACTTAGTGTTCCCACATGTGTTTTTTCCCAGATTCGTGGTAAATAAATTACGAGGAAAAAATTATTGATTTACTGCACTTACGACTGAAACAGAGCTCGCCGTTCATGATGTACAATCTCACGAGAATGTGACAAGTAGACTTTAGATACAATTCATTTTGCCAAGGTCTGAAACCAAGCCCTACCTGAAAGGGCTGGGATTATAGCGAATGGCTATTTTAAGTCCTAGCTACCCGTCTGGGTAATGGGCGTAAATTAATTTACGTAATATTAAAAATAACTTTGTGGAAAAATATATTTCACCTGGGGGAATTTTAAATGTATACCATGCAGTAGAATCACCTAGCTAAAAGTCTTACGTATGATACAGATCGCGTCATTTGATTGGTTGATGGATAGATTATAAACCAATCACGTGAAAGGACGTTTATACGACCCAATAGGTTTCAATTGTGCGAATTTGATTACCGTCAAGAGTCCATTAAGAACCATAATATACTCTTTGCGGACGTTGGCAAACTGGGGTCATTTATTTGACCCCAGTTTGCCAACGTATTTAATTAAAAATATCCTCGATCCTTTGTTTTTAAAAATGTTAAATATTTAAATAAGGTATAAAATACAAATACCTCGAAATGGTTTTCGATTTAAGACATGTGTGATTTTTTTTCCCATACCCAATTCCATTTTTGTATTTATCTCATGTGAAGCAGACACAAGGCTGCAACCGCGCAAGCTTTGACGTTGAACGTCTATCGCTGTAGCCGACAACCGACTGATTAAAGTGATTGATTGGCCAAACCATCCTCCTTCCGCGTCCCGCGCACCATCAGGAGGGTCGACTTTATAGCGGTCAAGCTATAGTTACATCAATTTGACACCTCTCATTCTAATCAAGCTATATTTTACGGACTATAGTATGGATTCGAGTCAGCGCCATCTAGCGGCCTTAATGTTGCTCGAGTATGCCGCTAGATGGCGCTGACTCGATGCTATACAACTTCGCGTTTTTTTTCTCGCAAAACGCGATGGTGAAGTCATTCGCTTCGCTCACTGTAACTCTCACTCAGCACTCTGCACAAGTAAGAAACAGTATCCAGGCTATACGTCTATCTAACGTGTATTTCCCTGCAGAGTGGTGCAAGGAGCCCGCAAGGCCGAGGTCGCGGAGGTGGCGTCGCCGCACGTGTCGCCGGTGGCGCGCGCGTCGCCGCCCGCCGCCGCTGCCGCCGCCGCCGCCGCCGCTGCCGCGCCCGACAAACCCGCCGCTAGTGAACGCGAGCGCCTGCGCCAGAGGGAGCAGGAGAGGAGGCGCCGGGAAGCGGTGAGTACACGGAACGCAGATTTAAAACTAGTATTAAATCTATAAAAATATTACAAAGAGGAAATATTTGTTTTTTTGTTTGTTGGACCGATTTTAAGAATTCTCTCACCTATTTAAAGCTACATTACCAGGGAGTGACTCATTCACTGCCACCGACACGCCTCGCGTGTTCATGCCAAGAACACGCCAGCTGTGTTTTCAATGTTTCGGTAATATTTCTCAAACTAGGCCAGATTTCTATGGCATTTTGATCCGGCCACCTTAAATAACTAGTTATATTTTTTGACGAAAAATAGGTGTTTTGTAGTGCCGAGAACACGCTCGGCGTGTTCACTTACTGAAGGTACCCTTTGGTTCCCATTTTTTTTTTTGATTGAACGTTTGCTTATTTTGAAGTTACAAGCTTGCGATATGTGATGTTGAACTGACTTCAGAAAGCAGAAAGTTATCAATTTGTCACGTTTATACAGGGTGAACTGAAATGGACGCACCAAATTTCAAAATAAATATTTAAAGACCCATATAAAGATGCTTTAACTATCTCTTTCATTTATTATTTATTTTATTATTCTAAGCGAAAATTTAATTTATTTAACTAACTTTTATTTCAAGATTTCCAGACAAATCACTCGAATTTTTTGTATAAAAACCTTAAAATTAAAGTTAATTGAAAAAAACATTTTTTTTGCTTATATAGTTACTACATCACTTACTGAGTATGCCATATCGTTTTCGAAAGTGATTTGTTAATCACCCGGTAGTTTTTTTTTATATGGCGTGTAAATTAAAATATCCATTAAAAAACTCAATACTTGGCCTAGCGTGTCCGCAGTTTTATACGGCGGCATCTCGATGAACTTCAAGAAAATCGAGGTGGCAGTGAATATGTTAATAGTCGCGTTAATCTTTAGTGTGACAGCCGTTCTTGGCTGTTACTACTTTACTATTACCATATCTATCTAAAAATATTTAAATTTGATACATAAAGCTTTCCATGCATAGTTTATAATCTCGGTATAAATTGTCACCGATATGTAGAACTTAAAAACGAATATTTAAGTATTTTAAAAATTTAAAGACCTTTTAGTCAGCTTCCTTTCCGAATCAGGCTCCCACTTTCGGTTAAATTGAGCTGACTATTCGAATTGAGTTGCCAAACTTAAAAATGCTTGCATGTAACAGCATAGTGCGTAGGCGCACCGGTGTGAGCCGATTCTGGTCATGTGAAACCGCTTTTCCTAGTTACCCTTCCTATGTAGTAATGTGGGTGTTTTACACTTTGTTACAGATGGCTGGCCAGATAGACATGAACTTACAGAGTGATTTGATGGCGGCATTCGAAGAATCATTGTAATTTGTTTTAAAAACTTTATAATAATATGTAAATATGAGTAAAGTATAGTTTAAAATATAGCAATGCAATCGATTTGTATGGTGACACCAAAGGGATTTAGTGATCGTTTTGTGTGTGTGAACATTGACTAACATGTGGTTAAGTGCTGTGAATAGTTATACTTATTTTAAATTAAACTGTTGTACCATCAAATTAGACTTTGTGCTCGTGTTATGGGCCTTTAGGGGGTTGCATTTTAAATAAAGTGTATCATATAAGTTTGTATGTAAGTTCTTATAGTAAACAACTCTCTTTACATTCGTATGCCTGTATATTTATATTTCGTTCTAGAAGTGTCTTGTACCTTCCGCAATTGTTTTATAGTACGTACTAATAATAAATTAGTGTGGTAGTGATTGAAATTGAAAAAAGGAATCAAAAATGTTT
Organism: Udea olivalis; assembly: GCA_947369235.1. Classification (NCBI taxonomy): domain Eukaryota; kingdom Metazoa; phylum Arthropoda; class Insecta; order Lepidoptera; family Crambidae; genus Udea; species Udea olivalis. Next base: position 9,057,996 of record OX376342.1, read on the forward strand.
TATTTTATGTAATTGATCTATCGACAATCAACTTAACCATGAAATCTGTTAATTCTCCATGCACTTGCTCATTATATGTTTTAAAATATTATAACCCTTATGTTTTGCAAATAAATTAGTTATAATTGTTGCTAGATGTATGTATAAACATGTAAAGAGACAATTTACCATTAATTTGTTGCTTGCGATCCTACACATACAATGAGCAAGGGCATAGATATTATTATATGTATTTATTAGTAGGTGGAGTTTCTGTTACGTATTCGATTTTCGATAAATATTGCTTAATGTTAGTAGATTTTTTATCAGTCTGTCACTGGAAAACAGATCAAATGTCATACATTTGATTTGAAATATATTTATTTTACATTGGAATATGTCTTTTTATGTTTGTAGATAGACTCCAGAGAGGAAAGAAATGTAGTACAGTAATAATATCCAACATTCTTCAGTATGATGAATAAGAATTGATTATTACAAACCCAACTAAATAATGTATATTGTTAAGCAAATTTTAATTTCAGTCATTTACTTGGAACTCTAAATCAAATGTAGATAAAAAGTAAAAATATATTGACATTCCATAACATACTCTGTTGTTTAAATTGATGTTATGGTGGCAATCAATTAAGTTAACTCACATGATAACTAACGTAAATAAAAAATATCTACTGGATGAGCTCGCACAGGGGGTTCGTTACCTAAGCATCTTACACATAAAGCGGTGGCGAAATACCCAAACCTCTGCGCCGGGTTTCGGGTTTTGTGCCGTACCTAAGAAAATCGGGATACCATGAATGAATTTGGTGAGGCTACAGTCGTCGAAATCGAATAGGCCCGTTTTGACACCTGTCATCGCGGCTTATTTAGGGAATTGAGCGAACCCCACCGTCGGTAACCTAATTACCGATTCCCAGACAAGCTTGCTGTAGATTTCTGTCCTAAAGCCTCATTATAAAAAAAGTACCTATGACATAATGTGTATTATGGTCTACAACAAAATTCATAATAAGAAGATAGTACCTACATAATCTATCATCATGGCACCCAGGAATTGAACCCAGGACTGCAATGTTTTAAACATTAGAACTGTGGCTGTGGTCCACAACAACTAGTCTTTCGACGACTGTAGTTATTGTGGACCACAGCCACAGTTCTAATGTTTAAAATATTGCAGTCCTGGGTGCCATGATGATAGATTAGGTAGGTACTTTCTTTTTTGCCTTTTGAAAAATCCTAGTACAAAAGTGTCGGCAGGTACAACGGGTGAATAAGTGGAGGAATTCACTTGAAAACGGCGGTCTGAAACTTAATGTGGCGAAGACAACATGGCCTGCAACACCACAGATCCCCAGTCCGCCGCATAGGCGATGACGACGTGGTCGAACGAACGGACCGTGTCAAAATAGCCGGGATCTGTTTTAAGCGCGTCACGCGGACATCAACAGCGACGTCAGAGCCCGAATTTCCGCGGCTTGGGCCAAACGGCGTGAGGTGACTGGTGTCATTTGTGACCCCAAAATGCCGATCAAGCTGAAGAGGCAGGTCTAAAAAACCGTCAATAGGCCTGTCCTTTTAAATGGCAGTGAAACATGACCGTTACTAGAGCGCCACAAGCAGGAGGTGCGCGTCACGGAAATGAAGATGCTGCGGTGGATGTGTAGAGTCTCAAGCAAAGATCGCGTGCGGAACACCCACATCCGCGGCAGCCTTCGTACTCGTGACATCGCAGACAAGCTGCAGGCGGCACGCCTTCGTTGGTATGTTCATGTCTCACGGAGATCGGCAAACTACGTGGGCAACAAATGTCTGGCCATGCCGCCTCCGCCAGGTTCTGGTAGAAGAGGTCGACCCAAGAAGCGCTGGCTCGACGTTGTCAAGGGTGACATGCGTGCCAACAGACTCACCACTGAGGATACACAAGACCGAGCGAAGTGGGCCAAGAAAATAACAATGGCGGACCCTGGGACCCCACACCAGTGTGAGTTTACAACCGGGATAGACCGCACGGATGATTATGATTGATACCTACAATCAAATAATCGGATTTCTTTGGGTTGTTATTGTACAAACAAACCAAAGAAATCCGATGAAAATTGATTGAAGTTTCATTATAGATTAGGCAAGATGTTAAAATTGAGACTACACACATAATTTGCCGACAGTCTGCGACAGTTTTGTGGGCTAGGAAAAGTTCGGCGCAGAGGGCGCTACTAAACGGGCCAACAAATTCAGCATTTGTCGGTTGCCTGGTTCATAATTATTCATAACTTTATTTTCGCCCGAATCCGCAAACGTTAATCAAAGCTGAGCAGTCCTTACATCTATACCTGTCACTTTCATTTGACATGACATGTGACAGGGGCCAGGGCAGCATCATTTTGAAGTGTCCTCAACTTTTGGTTAGCGTTAGTGGATACGGATATTGATTCCTTAACATGTCCACTAATAGAACCAAGACTAGTAACCTGTGTATTATATCGACTTTGTTAGTTATATCCAACCTCGTCATTTTACAGTAAGTCACAGCTTTGCAAAATAAAACAATAAAATTCAATTAAAATTATAATATATCACATTCCTCGCTCTGTACAACTAAATTAGACTACAGACAAGCGCTTAAATATATTATTACACATGTGTATATTTAAATAAATTCATGTAACGAGCACTAGGAGGCGTTGGAGTCCCACTCGATGAGGTACGCGGGCTTGTCGCGGGGCGCGAGCCGGCGCGCCAGGATGCGGAAGGTCTGCCCGGCGCGGAAGTACGACTGCACGCGGGACTTCAGCGCCGACAACTGTTCCGCGTCCGCTTGCCCGCTACTTCCCCCCTTATGAGGACTCAACTGCAAACTCTTCACGCTATTATTATTACTAGCATTGCTATTCGTGTTCCGACGCGCGTTCTCGTAGTAGTTCTTCTCTTGTCTCTGTCTCAGTCTTCTACCGTGGAACTTCACGTTGTTGATTGCGTTGGGCGGAGTCATTTCTACGTTCTCGTTCTGAGGCTGGGGCGTTTTATTCGCTTCGTCAGGGAGGGGACAGGATTTATTTAACTGAAACAAACATATCTGATTAAATTTCCACTGAATTTCCAAATGTCAATTTCAGTGCTTCAAAATGGTGCCCGATTCTGCTATTTAGGGTCTGTTCCAAATCGCTTTTCGCAGAGTGATTTTCACCTTCGTTAGATAGGAAGAGACGAAACAAACAAAACTTTTGCCTGACAGCTGTCAGCTTTCGTCGGGCTCCAGGTACCAGAAGAATTCGCACTTGTCAATTTGGAACGGGTTCGAATGATTCTCACCTCTCAAGTGTGAAATTCCACTCGTTTTGGAACACAGCCTTGAATGTGAATGGAATCGTACTTGAATTGCATGCTTTTGATGTTTGGTCCATACTAAAACTATCAAAATCCCGCCATTCAATTAAGATTCCATTGGCAATTAAATAGCAGAATCAGGCCCCTGATGCTGTCCCACACAATGATGTTTACTAATCCAACCAGCTGCTAAGTATGGTTGGAGTCTACCTAGTATTTCAACCCAATATGGGCTCATGTCAAAAATGTCTTATGTCAAGTATCATTACAAATTCAGGCTGTGAACTTATTTTAGTTTATAGGGAGAGTAATCAAGTTATCATATTCATATTGGTAAATTAAAGTGAAGCCTACATGGACCAGCACATAGACAACATCTGTGTTTGTTGTTTGAACTTATTAAAAATAGATCTGTCGGGGAAACTCACCTGCATTTGCAAATATTTTCTAGGTCTTCTGTGTTTTCTTCTTTTTACTTCACCATTTGGTAATATAACAATGTCCTTTTCACTCAATTTCCTCTTCAGAGGTCTTATAAGCGGACCTCCCATCATTGGATTTAATTGCACCGGTAAGGAAAGCCTTGATTGGAAATGAAATTGCTTTCCATTTTGTCTATTCTTATTATACATATTCAATGCAGTGTTAAATGCTTTCGATGGGTGAGTATTCTGCATCAAAAACGGATTATTTTTTCCATGAAAGTTTTTCAATGGTGGAATTATAAAATCTAATGTTCCTCTACTAGAAGTCTCGTCCCCCGAGGACTCAATTTCGTGAGTAAAATTGCTGCTATATGTGGGAACACTGTCCATTTGTTGCAGTGACATTATTTTGGAATGTTCAATGATATTTTTCGTAGATAGCTTAGATACTTCTAAGTTCATAGTCGCTATTCTCGTTGAATGAGTCTTCAAATTAAAACTGCTAACTTCGTTTTTGTGTACATTAGATACATCAGCAATAGTATCTGTGGGAATTTTATGTAATTTCACAGAACATGAAATTAGTGATGTGTTTAGCGATGGCACAGTAGGAGTTTTAGAGATAGGTTTAGCTTCATTAGTCTTAGTTTCGATTACAGTGGGTACAATTTCTAATTCAACATCTTTGGCATCAGATTTTCTAATTGACGAACACGCCGCCGGAGAGCGCTGCTCGTCGTTTTCGGAAGGTTTAACGGATTCATAGGAACTTGTCGAGTCATTTTCGGAATTGGAGTTGAGATTTTCATGAAACCGCTTTCCCATCATTAAATTTAACCAGTGACCGTCTACTGGCACGATCATACGCTGATTGTGATTTTTATAGGAACTTTTTTCTGTATTACTGCTAGATGGTTGTAAACTGAAAAAGAAGTAAATATTATAATACTTACTTTGTAAATCAGAATTTGAATTAAATGAGAAATAAAATGAATACCTGTCATCTACTATGGATTGCGCCGGTGGTGAAGGTGGCCGTGATAGAAAGCGAAGCCTAGGTGCGTATTCTCTAACCAATTCATCGCTCAAAGGATCTCCTTTCTTCATCTAATAAGCAAAAAAATATATGAATTAGTAACGTGTAGTACGATTATAAAGCAGCAAATTTTAGCAGTGATGAAATAATACCCCTGTGGAATATTAAAGGGGTTAGGAGTTTTTGGAGTTTATCCAATATGAGCTATGTGTTATGTATAAAACTTAAAAAGGATGTATATGTGCTCGCAGTTGCAATGCAACGCAACCTATCGAGGTCAATATACAAAAGTTTTATTTTTAATTTATAAATATAATTAAGCGCCAGACAACACACCTCTTGTCATGGTCTCAAAGTAGGGATAAATATTCCTGTTTTACGAGGTACCAGACAAGGAATTAAGCCAGGAGCGTCTGCCAGCACACCCAGGCCCAGGCCAATTTAGAGAAGATCATTTCCTGAATTGATCTGACCGGGGATCGAACCCGGGACACTACGGAATTATAGGCGAGAAACCGTGCTACAGCGTACTACGCCAATCATGTCGTCCATTCTTCGTTTTATTACTTGTCATTACAAGATATAGAGCTACTTATTGTTTTACTTTATTGAATAGCTAAAGTTAATAAAAACATACATCACAAAATGGGTCACATTGTATATTTTAAAAGACTGAGAGCAATGAATGTGAAATATAAAAAAGGCGGCTAAAAACTGTTGGAAGCTGATGAATACTTGTTCGAGCGCAGAGAGCTGCATCGGCGGCGGCGGCGGCCGGCGCAAGCGCAGCCCCCAGATGGTCGCGCGCTTCTTCATCTCGCGGCCGCACTTGAAGCGCTTGCGCGAAGATGTCAGAGCGGTCAGGATCTTCTCTCGTCTCTCGTTCACCGGCGTTCGCCACATCTGCGGGTAAGGGAACAATATGATGGGGCTACATATATGCACACTGAAGTATATCTAACTTTATCATTACCATTTAAATCTATCTCGCTACTAATAAGTAATAACGCATTATTACATGCAGCCTCACCTGGGGGACTGACAAAATGCAAAACCGAAACCACAGAATTGGTAATAGTACTCCGTACAGAAGGATCTCTCGAGAAACGCGGACAAGTAAAAAGTCTTCTTTTATCTCACAAGTTCGTGTCACACTATTACTTTTTAATTTGTCCGTGCTATCGATCAAGGCCGTGTTTAGGTAGTTTGCACGCGGAATCGAAACTTATCGCGTAGCACGAGTGTTCATATTCCACTGTGCGCCGCTGAACGTAACACATTTAGCTGTCAGAGCGCAGGGTCGCAACTAGCTGATTTAATTATTAACTTTTAAAAAAGTATTACTGTAATTGATATAACATCGTTTAGTATTAGGAGTAGTCATTAGTATTCTCATAAATACTTACACTTACCTACTGAACGGATGTATATATTCTTTCACCAATATAAAGCTACATATCATGAGTGACATGAGCAATTTTTTTTTTGAAATAGAAATGAAAAAATATTTATTTATAACCAAAGACATTTGATAACAAATATAGAGGTGTTATTTATAACCAAAGACATTTGATAACAAATATAGAGGTGGGTTTTTTTTAAGTGCTACAGCACCTGTGTTAGTATGAGCCACTCTTCCATAACAAATACAAATTAAATAACAGTAAAAAGCTATAATATAAGCTACATTTTGACAAAAAAATGATTATTATTAGCTGATTAGGTTGTATTAAAAACAACTATCCATTTTTGTATTATTATTTTTGGTTCGATTTGTAATTATTTACTCAGAGTGCTCATGTCCTTATCCAGTCTAATTTGATAATAACTCACGACGCTATTAAGCTTTTTCGGCCCTTAAAATTATCGTAGCAGTTTCTTGACCAACGCAAATGAAGTTTATTGTCAGGTTACACTACAAAAATATTTACTAAAAACGACTATTATTTCACATCCTATTTTTTCTCAATGAATCTGATGTAATGCTCTAAAAAAACAAATATAAATAAATATGGGCCAGACAACACACCACTTGACATGGTCTCGAAGTATGGATAAATCCTTGCGTTAAGAGGTACCCGACAGTTAATTACGTCTCCCAGCACATCCAGACCCGAGTCAATTCAGAAAAGATCATTCCTGAATTGACCCGACCGGGAATCGAACCCGGGACACCACGCAAGTCAAGGCCGTAAAACCGTGCCACAGCGCACTCCGCCATCCGTGTCGTAGATGACATAAAAGACAATCTACACTTTACAATCCTGTTAAAACTCAAACAATTATTGTTGGTAGTTCATGGCTTACTTCCAGAATTGATTGGAATCTTTTGCCTTCAATCATGTTCGATGGTGTTAAAATTCCGTTCAGTACAAGCGTGAGGAACCTAGAAATCCACATAGACAGCACTTTAGCTTGGACAACTCAGATTGGCCAGGTTAGCAGGAGAATGTTTGCCTCTGCAAGTTCCTTGAGTAAACTTCGTAATTTTTTACCCATACCCACCAAAATTGCTCTCGTACAAGCCTTGCTCTTTACCATACTAGACTATGCCGACTGCTGCTGCGTAGACCTAAATGAGAATCTTTTAAACAAACTAGAGCGGCTTCAAATTTTTTGCATTCGAATCATTTTTGCCCTTCGCAAGTACCACCATGTTTCCGACTACCGAGCCCAGCTTAACTGGTTTCCCATTCGTCTTAGCCGTGATTCTCATGACCTCTTTCTTCTATATAACGTTCTCTTTAACCCGATGTCACCCCGTTACCTTAAGGAGCGGTTCCAATTTCTGCAACCAATCTGGGGACAGGAAATGCGTTCATCCGAAACACTCTGTCTTATATTCCCTCCTCATTCCTCTCACTCCTACACACAGTATTTTATTGTGAAGTCCATTCGTTTATTGAACTCCTTACCTCTATCGATCAGAGAATCCCAATCCACCTTTAAGGCAAGGGTAAAGATCAATTTCTTACACTTTTACACTCCTACTTCCTTTTGTTCTTCCCTTCTTCTTTTTCTTTTTTTTATCATGATAATTTTTGGTTACAAGTAAGCCGATTGCTGTGTACGCGGGTAAGGTAGGTGTTGTTTGTTAAGTCTGTTTATGTAAAAATATTGCGTAATGTTTAAAGCTATTCTTAAATTTTCTTTCAAGCACGTACTTGCAATTCTTGTAAATTTTCCTTTTCCTGTGGGTTGCTTGGTAGAGATCGCTTGTTAGCGATAAAGCCGCCCAAATTGTACAATGTGGTGATTCTCTATAAGTTATTGGTATTTTCTAGTGTGCAATAAAGAATATTTACTTACTTACAATACAACCAATATAACTTGAGAATAAAAATAGTGCATATGTCATACAAATAAGACACGGCGCGAGTGCAATTACGCCTGTGCCTCGAATTTACTACAGCGGCGTAGATGTGTCGTCGATATATTTGTTTTTGTTCGCGAACGAAATGTCTGAACAACGGCGACAACATCTTTTTGATTCAAATTTATTCCACGCTCGATTGTGGGCAAATGCAGACGCGCGGACGCTCACCGCTTAACTGGTGTGCAGAACTCTTGCAATTGAGAGTTTCTTTTTACCGGAACGGGCGAAATGTTTCGGGTCGCATTTGGGTATTTGATGTTTTGTAATATTACCTGGTCCATCTCTACCTTCAGTTGGAGCGACACCTCCGTCCACACACAACGCACACAATGCACTGAGCGAGCAGTGAGCGCCTTAGCCTTTTCAGCCGTGCGTTACGTGTTTGTTTGTGCAGCGAAATCTATAGCGAGTTTCATATAGGAGCAAACAGATGGCGCTGTTTAACACGCTCAAAAAAACAGCCCAATTTACATGCATCAGAAGGTATTCCATGCTTAAGACATCCGAAAAACCCAAACCAGTCGCGGTAAGTCTTGTTCTATCGCTCGGCTCTGGCGACCGAGCGATTATGCAATAATAATCTTTATTTTTGCGCTGTAACGAGTTAACTTTTACACTGATCAGAAATAGTGGACAGCTTAGAGCTTTAATTAAGGGCGTCTTCAAATAAGACGCATGAAGGAGCGCTGCAGTGGCACCACTGCAAATTATTAGTATTCTATGATATTTAATACAGAGTATTGCATGGTTGATAACCTGTCAAAATGCGAGCAACTAGCAATCGAGTCGCGTCGATAGACCGTTTCGAAACTTAGTAGTGTGTTCTTGGCTGTAGCCGATGAAAAAACCTATGTTCTCAAGCAGCTGCAACGCGTGCCAGTTGTCCATGCTCGGCGTGCTGCGTTCACTCAATACATCTCCAACAGTAATTGATTGATTTCATAGTTACTTGCATGGGCGCTGGCAACGCATCCGTGTAGAGGATTCTTTCTCCTCATGGTGCAATATTGATGCCGGTGTACCGTAAGGTGGCGTTCTGTCTCCTCTCCTCTTTGTTATTTTTATTAACTCTATTACTCTTAATCTTTCTTCTTTATATCACCTATATGCAGACGATCTCCAAATATATTCTCAGGGTAGCCTAAGTGACCTTACCAGTGTCGTTCAAGTTGTTAACGCAGATTTGAACCGTATTTTGAACTGGAGTAGGTAGTTTGGCCTTATGGTTAACCCTGCAAAAACACAAGCAATAATTGTCGGCAGTTCGTGGATGATTTCCAGAGTTGATTGGAGGGAACTGCCATCAATTATATTTGACGGTGTTCAAATACCTTTTAGTAAGGTTGTCAAAAATCTAGGCATTCATATTGATAATTCTCTAACTTGAGCAACGCAGGTTGGCGAGGTCAGCAGAAGAATGTTTGCATCAGCAAGCTGTTTAAGCAGACTTCCTAATTTCTTGCCGATACCCACCAAAATTGCGCTTGTACAGGCATTGCTTTTGCCTTTACCTGATTATGCAGACTGCTGTTACTTGGATTTAAATGTGAATCTCCTGAATAAGCTTGAGCGACTTCAGAACTTCTGCATTCGCATCATTTTCAGTCTACGAAAGTATGACCATATCTCCGAGTACCAAGCTCAGCTTAACTGGCTCCCTATACGTCTTCGTCGCAATTTAGATGTCCTATCTCTTCTCTACACCATCTTGTTTAACCCATTGTCCCCGCCCTACCTCACAGAGCACTTGGAGTTTCTGCAACCGACCCGGGATCATGGTATGATGCGATCAGATAGAAAACTTCATCTTAAATTTCCTCCTCATTCCTCTCACACCTATACCTACAAACTCCTTTACTGTGCAATCCATACGTTTATGGAACTCTTACCTTTGTCCATCAGACAGTCTCAGTCCCTTCCTGTCTTTAAAACTAGAGTGAAAGCACATTTTCTTACTCTTACTTAAATTATCTCTTCGTCTTCTTGTTTCTTTCTTTTTGTTAGTTCTATCCTGTGTCTACTTTGTTTATTTTGTTGTTATTATTACAATGTCCTGTCTTGTATTATATATATATATTATATGGTGATATAATTTTTTGTATTTATTATATATAAAATTATGTAATTTATTTAATAGTTAAAATATATATATTTTTTAATCCTTTTTTATATCTCTGCACTTGCTGACCCTTTCTGTCATCTTTCCTTTACCTGTAGTAGGTTGTCTGGTAGAGATTGCTTTTAGCAATAAGACCGCCTAAATTGTACATCAACTTTCTTTGTGATTTTTGATTTTTCCTGTTTTTGTGCAATAAAGAGTATCTTATCTTCTAGGGCATGATGACATAATCGAGGTCGAAGTAGTTAGGCGCGTCGTATGCGGTGTGGTTAGCTCCAGCCAGCACAGCTCGATCTGGCTTGTTAGTGGCGTTAGACAGGGAATTTTCGACTTAGGCTACTATGTTTCAACATAATAAAACATTGGCACTTGCTTTATGTAAATTACATTTCATTGTGATGGCCTCTTTAAAAAAAGTCATTTCATGATATTCTCATAATACTTTTTTAAATCGTGTTTTAGACCCCGAAAACTGCATCATCATTGGCTAACAAAATGTTAAAATGCGAATGGTAGTCAGAGAATATGGGGGTAGATCCAAACATTGGTTGTTTGTTGTTATTGGCCACGACTTGTATGAGAAAGTCATGTGGCCAATGACTTTTAACACTAACAGGTCGCGTAGCAGTAGGCTTACCTTCTCCGGCAGCTGCAATGCGTGCCAGTTATCCATGATGTAGGGCATGATGACGTCATCCAGATCGAAGTAGTTGGGCGCGTTGTACGCGGTGAGGTTGTACAGCGCGAGGTGCGCCAGCTCCAGCCAGCACAGCTCGAGCCGGCGCAGGTACTCGCGCCCGCCGTTGCAGTCCGCGCACGCGAATATGTACAGCCTGTAGGTGAGATTGGCAGGGTGAAAATGTGGAAAATAAACTTCTATTGAGTGTTAGAGACCCATTTTACTCGTAATAATTATTCAATATCAGAGAAAAAAATTTTTTTGGCTTTTCAGACTCGCCCCTTTTATAAAAGTGAAAACTGAATAGAAATACAGGTTATCTAATAACTTACAAAAACGATATGGGAAGTGATGTGGTAACTATGTAAGCGAAAATTAGTTTTTTTCAATCAACTTTGATTTTAAGGTTTTTTCAACACACTTGCTCATAAAGTAGCTCTAATTTCACCGCAATTAGGCACATAATGACACCTGTAATCAAACTGTGACTTTTACATTGTTATTATTCACAAGTGAGAGCATTGTGGCCTAGTGGTTCAGCACCCGAACTCAGATCGTGGTTCGTGTGGTCCCGAGTTCAAATATGGCCAAAACTTTTGTGTTCATTTTTAAATATCCGACTAACTCTCCGGTGACGGAAAACATCGATAACAAACCAAATAAACCCGGATAACGGCGGTAGGCTCACCAACTACCACGGTGGGTTCTAATACCATTGGTGAACAGTGGGCTTCTAAATGTTGCGTTCACCATGACGACACAGTCACTTGCCTCTGTCTACCCCGTTTGGGATAAAGTCGTGAAGGTATGATGTTATGTGAGTTAGTTTTTTTTAAATGGTTGAGTTGCTTTGTTCTTAAAAAAGTTTCGATACAAAAAATATAAGTGTTCAATGGTACAAATACATTTTTATCTACTAAATAAAATTATTTTATAGTATTATTTTCTTCACAAGTGTGTTGAAAAACGTCGTATGATACACGTGTGTATTGATGATTACCGTCCTCGGCTCTCTTAAGACAATCACCTATCGGCTCGGGTTACAATGGGGCCTCAGTGGTAATCACCAACATTACACACAAGTGAGTGTGCCATATTGTTTTTGTAAGGTTTTTGATAATCACCCGGTATACCAGTCGAAAATCCACACAATTTATAGCAACTTTTGTTAACAACCATTTTCATAAACGCAAAATTAAATACAATGTGAAACTCTTTATAGTGCACAGATAAATAAAACAGGAAACTATAGTCAATTTTAACAAATAAAAAAATATTTGAAAAAATCCAGTATTTTCATTCAAATTTTACTGGACATTTAAAAAAAAGCATTTGTAGTTGGGTACTCTACGCAGACATAATGCTATAACTTTTAAACTAAAAGCCGAAATGAAAAAAGCTTCTGATAATAACTAATAACAGCCATGCTCATAAAATAAATAAAAAAACGAAAAAATAATATCAAAGATTTGAAATTTAATGATTTTAGCAGAAAATAATTACTATTTTTCGTAATTTATTACAATAATTGTAAAATTGCTAAATATTATCCCCGATTTCGGTATATTTTTTTCGTATTAAGTAAATTTACGTCGCTTTCATATAATACCATGTTCGTACACCCAATAATTAAAACATTTTAAATCAGGTCTTAGAGAAGAAATCGGTTCACTGTTGATCTCTTGTTTCACAGACAAAACTTCTACAGAATTTCGTTTCGCAGAAAATGTTTCATAGAATATTCAGTCCTTAAACTTTCATTTCGAATATTATTGTTTCATCGACTATTCATCTCATAGAATATTCAGTCCATATATTATATGTCAAATATTATTGTTTCAACGGGAATTTACTTCATAGAAACTCATTTCACAGAAAAATCTATTGGTTAGGTTAGAACTGTGACCACAGCGAACGAGCCGAGCGAGCGTAGTGAGCGTGCCGCGGTAGTGGCCTGCGAGTGCCAGAACCGAATTGTCGGCGAATAAACATAAGTGGGATAAAAATTTACTGATATTAGGTATACAATGTATTAATAAAGATAAATAATAAATTATAAATTGTCCCTCGATAGAATTTTTTTCTTGGTAATAAGTTTTATAACTAACATTATGAGCAATAATATTATTACAATTGTTATATTATTACAATTGTTATATTATTACAATTGTTATTCTATGATATATATTTCACTTGTATCAAACATTTTTGATTAAATATTCTTTAGATCTGATAAAATTGCGCTTCCACTCTTTAGCCTACAAAAAGTTTTAGGATCCTTTATGAGATCCTAGATCCCAAAAGCCATATTTGTGAGTTACCACTACATAAATTCAAAAATCACATTAAAGCAGATTTATTGAAAAAGGGCTATTATACTACAAAAGACTACCTTATCGATAAAAATGCCTGGGTGTAGGCTCTTTGCTCGATGCGGGGCCGATTAGATTAACTCTTTGTAACAGATATTTTATTGTAATACCTAGTCTTAAAGGGAGGCGGGGGGAGGGCAAGTCTGAGACGTGGGCATGAGAGCCCTAGTGAGCCTCCTTCGGGACCTAGTGACCCTCTGGGGCGACATGACAAACGACCAGACGTACTCTCATTTTCAAAACCGCGTCGCGTAGATCCCCAAGGCAAGGCCTGTGTAATATCCTTCTCGAGGTGCCCCCTGTTATTGGTCTGATTCCTTATGAAACACACACACCCACACCACCCCTCCTCATCCCCGCTTCTATATGCCCGTTGCCCCGGCGCCCTTATGAGGTGCCTAGGCAAAGCGGGCACTAAGTCAGCATCCTTCCCTCACATCCTCTCCTATCCCCAACCCATTCCGGCAGTCCCGGTAAATCAAAAAATCAATGAGTGCAAATCAAGAGTTAGTACCCCAAGGCCGGAGAACCCCTCCCCGGACGGTCAGGTTCGGGCTGCCTTTCGTACTCTGGGGGGTGCAAATTTGCGCATCACATTGGTACGACTCCAATTATAACTCCGACAACAACCACGGCTACACAGGTGCGTCCCGGTAGGTCTATTTCTGAGACTCTCGGGGTCGACCTGTCACGTGCCCTTAGAGACAGACTAACAGACACACAGACAGACAGACGCACAGTACTGAAGAATTTGAAGAATGGCTCTCTAAAAGTAAGTACAAGCGTCTAAAGGCGAAGAAGAAAAGAGAGCTGGCGGAGCAGAACCACACCCAGACACCTCAAACACCATCGAGAGGGGGGGTAGGCTCTCGGGCTCCTAAGCTCAAAAGACAGGGGACAGACCCAGAAGAGCCGACACAGCAACGCCTACCTAAAAGGCAGAACACCCGCGCCGCGTGATCGTCGCGACCCCATGTGGGCGGATCTCTCTATCATCATCGAGCGGGTGGATGGCGGCAGGATGGAGGCCACAGCAGTGACAGTTCGGAAGAGGCTAGTGGCCATCATGACCAGCGCCCTGCGGGCTAAGGTCGGGGGGCGGTGCCTGTCGTTCCGAGGCCTCGGGGTTGGTGGCAGAGGGATTTTTCCTTGTGACACCCAGCACCGAGGAGGCGTGCAACTGGCTGCTCGGACGCGACCTTAGCGTGCAAGGTGAAATGCCACTGAGGGCTCGTAGACTAGAAAGCCAGCGCGTATCAATCTGGCTGCCGGGCAACCTCGGGGAGCCGAGCAGTGATCCGCTGGAGATGCTTCGTGGTCAGAACGATCACAGGGTTGAACTGAGGTTGCCTGAGTGGAACCTCATCTACAAGGAGACGTTGCCAACTGGCCAACGTGGGGGTCCCTAAGGACGCCCTCAAGGATCACGTGATGCTGCACTACTAGTTCACCAAGGTGCAAGCACGGCTTCTAAACCGCGATAAGACGACTCAGGGGGGAAACGAGCCCGTCGGTGGGAGAAGCACCACTCAGCCTGGAGATTCAACAGGAATCCCCACTGAAGGATGCAGTAACAACCGTCGTAGTTCTATGGTTCTATCCCAGAACACGCCGTACAGGACACAGAGGGGGGGGGGGGGGGGTTTGCTTGCCGGCGGGGAGAGCAGTAGTCAGATCGGGAACCCTGCAGAAGGACCCCTAGATTACCGCACACCCAGCCCCGAACCTCTTTCTCCTCTACGTGGTGGAGGAGAGCATAGTTATCGCTCTACTGCAAGAGCCATACGTCATAAACAGACGGGTGGCCAGGCTTGGCTCCCTGGGTGGGTCAATCACAAGCAGTAGAGTAAGCACATTAGGACTAATCAAGGCAGACTGTTACAGAGATCTGGCAAGCGTCGAACTAACAATAACGAGCCTAAACAAGAACAAAGCAAGGGTGCTCCTCGTCTCCGCATATCTTCCCAGCGAGAGTGAGTTTGAGCCGCCAACAAGAGAAATGGACGAAACCATCAAGAAGTACCAAGGTAAGAACATTCCTGTTATTCTAGGGTGCGACGCCAACGCACATCACGTGGTGTGGGGCAGCACGGACTGCAACAGGAAGGGGGAAGCACTCCTAGCGTACATTAGCGCATCCGGTCTGGAGATATTAAACGTAGGTAACACACCAACGTTTGTCAACAGAGTGAGATCAGCCGACAAATCAGAAACTGGAAGGTAGACGAGAATGAATCCATGTCAGATCATAGACGTATAACCTCATAGACTGCAGCATCGACAGGATCCGAGTGAGAAATGCAAAAAAGACAGACTGGTCTACTTTCAAAAACTACATCAAACAGTGGACACCTGGGAATCCCGACTTAGCCAAGCACATAATGGAGATAGAAAAAGAGGCGACAAGACTAGATGAGGCCCTCAGGGAAGCCTATCAGAAAGCATGTCCGCTCAGAGAAATCAAACTAGGCAAGGGACAACCATGGTGGACCAAGTCACTAAAGAAGTCCAGAAAGAGAACCCGACGCGCTCTCAGGGTGGCCCTCAAAAAGGGTGATGAAGAGAGCTGGCGCAAGTACAAAGACGAGCGAAACAAGTTCAAGGGCGAGAGCAGAAAAGAGTGCAGGAACTGGTCAAAACGCTATCCAAGGACAATACCTGCAAACTAGGAAATATCAAGAAGGGGGAAGAACTGATAACTGAACCAAAAACGATACTGGAGACTATGATGGAAACTCATTTCCTAGACTGCGAGCACGACATAGACGAAGACGGCATGTCTTCCTCCCCAAACCCCACAGTGGTAAGGGCAGGCGAGGCCATCGCCATATCGAAAGAACAACTGGTATGGAGCATTTTCTTCTTCCAGCCATACAAGGCGGCAGGCCCGGATGAAATATTTCCAAAAATGCTGCAAGTAGCGTTAAAGTACATCAAGGAAGATCTCTTAAAACTGTTCAACAGCAGTATTAGAATGCAGTATATACCTAAGAAGTGGAGGGAAGTCAAGGTAGTTTTCCTACCGAAATCTGGCAAGGCCACATATCAGGAGGCGAAGGCCTTCAGATGTATTAGCCTATCCTCGTTTCTATTGAAGACAATGGAAAAGATCCTTGACAGAACTATCAGAGCCCAGATAGAGAACAGTGGATCCACGCTACATGAGAACCAACATGCATACATGGAGGGTAAGTCCACAGAAACAGCTCTCCACAACATAGTCACAACAAAGGTCTCTGAGCAACAAGGAATACGCACTGGGCTGCTTCTTCGACGTAGCAGGGGCATTCGACAAGGCCATCCCTAAATCGATAGAAGCCACCTTAGACCGCGAAGGCATTCACAGAGACATATCAGGATGGGTGAAGAAAATGCTTCAACAACGACTGATAAAGGCTGAGCTAGCAGGGGCTACACACACGGTCAGAGCGAGAAGAGGATTCCCGCAAGAGGGATGTCTATCCCCTCTACTATGGTGCATTCTAATAGATGAACTAGTAAACGAGATAAACAAGATACACATATACACACAGGTGTACTCTGATGACGGGGTATTGCTAGTAACTGGAAAGGTCCTCAGCGTCATGTGCAACTGATGTTCATGATTGAACAAAGGACTGAAAGCCGCGCTATCATGGTGCAGAAGTAAGGGACTCAACCTTAATCCCGAAAAGAAGAAACTAGTCCTATTCACCAATAAACGTAAAATTGGGAGAAAATAAATAGTGCAGATAGACAACTCCGAACTTGAAATGGTCAAGGAGATTAAATACCCAGGAGTCATGCTGGACAGCAAACTAACTTTTAAAGCACACATAAGCAACACCTGCTCTAAGGCCAAAATGGCCATGATGCAATGTAAGAGAGCCATAGGACGCACATGGGGAATCAAACCGGCGACTATGGATATTCAAAGCAATAATCCTGCCACGAATCCTTCACGGATCACTGGTATGGTGGCATAAGGCGGCACTAAGGACCAACAAACTAGAGCTAGACAAGGTCCAAAGACTAGTGGCACTGATGATCACAGGTGCAATGAGAACAACACCCACATCAGCGCTAGAGATCGTGCTCGGGCTAGATCCGCTTGACCTAGCGATTAAAGGAAGAGCGACCGAACAATGGTTCAAACTTAGGAGCACGAACCTCTGGAGCGGTAACCACACGGACAGAGGGCATCTACGCATTGGAAGTGAAATCGAGAGCAACATGTCAATGATCTTTACCAACAACGACCTAACAAGGGAAGAAAAGATCTTTGACAAGAAATACAAAGTACATATAGGACAAAGGGACGAATGGAAAATAGACACAAGCGGAACAGTTTGCTACACAGATGGCTCCAGAATTGAGTCACTGAAGCTATCTGGCGCGGGTGTGCACATAAGGTGCGAGGATGGTACAGTGATAAACAGATCAATCTGCCTAGGCAGGTTCGCCAGCGTATTCCAAACAGAAATATACGCTATCATGGAATGCGCAGATATATTAGACAACCAGGACAGCGTCACCAAGGCCACAGTGACAGCCAGGCAGCGCTGAAAGCGCTTAGCAAAGCAGAGACGACATCAGCAACTGTCAAAGAATGCAAAAAAGCTCTAGGGAAACTCGCAAACAAAATAGATGTAGTGATTGCATGGGTCCCTGGACACGAGGGGAATGTCGGCAACGAGCTAGCAGACGAACTAGCCAGGGGTGGTGCCGCTGAAGGCTTAGTGGGTCCGGAACCCAGGCTGCCAATAGCACACAACATCACCAAGGGAGTAATCAAAAGGTTAACCACAGCAGCAACAAATAGACGATGGAAGGCTGCAACAGGTATGCGACAGTCTAAAATGTTTATCAGCGCAATGAACACGAAGAAGACAGGTCAACTACTGAAGCTGTCAAGGAACAGTGTACGTATGGTCATAGAAATCGCCACAGGACACTCTACGACTTAACAGGCACCTAACAGTAATAGGCATCAAAGACGACCCCACATGCCTGGAGTGCTTGAACAGCGAGGAAACGAGTTTCCACCTACTCGCCGAATGCCCGATGTACTCACACATTCGGTGGGAACTCATGGGGTCAGACTCGTTAGATGAAGAAGATCTGAAAGAACTGACGGTGCACCAGATAGTAAGATTCTGCAAAGCAACAGGAAGATTCGACGGGACGCCGTGAAAATGGGACAACCTAAAGACCCCCTGCAAGGGGGGCCCGGGGAAATGGGTGAAATGGCCCATAACAAGCGGACCGATCACCCGGCCTACTGCCAGCGTCCCAGTTGAAATAATAATAATAGTCTTAATTGTTTAAATAGCCTTAAGTTTATATTCTTTTATGTTTGATTTTTTTCCATTGTTTTATATTCTTTAGATTAGACACTCAGTAGGTTTATTTGTATCAAAATGACACATTGTACTTTACTAACGCCTGGTGTAAACCCAAAACAAGTTTAAAAGAGTAACTGACGAGTTTCTCGCCGGGTCTTCTCGGCAAGAAACAACTCCGACGCGGTGGTAGAGTCGCATTATGTCTGTACACTGTGTATTTTGTATATCTATATTATTATAGTAATTATGTCTATTATTTAGTATATCTTGCTTTAAATTTGACGATTTGAAAGTACTTACTGTGAAAGTCTATTTCACTAAAGTTATTTGAGTTTGAGTTTAGAGTTACTATTCTGCGTATTGATTATTCTATGAAAGATAATATGAGAAACAATTTCTGCGTGCGAAATTCTATGTAACCATTTTCTATAAAACAACATACAACCTGATTTATGATATAACTGCAGCACGAGAACGGAACGACGTAAATAGCAGATTAGAGCATACTCTAATCTGCTATTTACGTCGTTCCGTTCTTCCTCTTATGGAAGAGGGTCAAACTGAACTTACTTATCGCCGGCATACAACGGGTACTGCAAACTCGTCACGCATCTCTGATGGAACCAGCGCGTACACCGGGAGCAGAGCAACATCTGTAAATATATTGTTTCCTTTGAAAACCAGTATATTCTGATGTCTCAATAAAACGCAACAGAAGCGATAGGTACCTGTGCAAGCCAATCGCTCTTCTCTCCACAATAGCAGTTCGACTCATCTTGATCTTTGCCAGCTTCGGACGCCGTCGATGATGCAGTCTAAGGGAAAAAAATATAAGAATTCAGTTAATAATTTTTGGACAGGTTTGCATAATATATTATATTATATATATGTATTTCTATATATATATATTATATATATGTATTTCTATATATATATATATATATATATATTATATATATATATTATTATCTATGTATTTCTGTGCCTACTACTGCTTTTTAACTGGCCAAAAAATGGAACAAAGTGGAAAAATCAATGTTCCTGCGTTTTATAGCAAACAAGTTATCAGTACAAGTGGATGTATCATCATTAAGTAGAGTTTTAATAAGGCTTTTTTTAGTAAGATCTTGAGTTTTTTTAACTTAGAGCCTTATTAGGTTAGCTCCTACAGTTCATTTATTTGAGGACAATATTCCAAATGAAAATCATTAAATTTCCAAATTAAGAGAGTAAGTTAATTTACAGCTTTCTTGGTTTTAAATTTAGCATCTAAAATAATGGGGTCCTGTGTGAAGAAACATAAAATTTTCTGTTGTCTAGTTTTTCGGAAGTTTAAAGATTAAGTCCCGTACAACTTACATCGCAAGGCGGAGTTAGTTCCTGCTGCTGCCGCCTCTGCTGCCCGCCCTTAAATCTAAACAGATCGGATCGCTTCAGCGCGCGGCTCTCTGCGGCGGCCACTCGGAACCTTTGGTCCACGCATCTCTTGCAGTGCCATGAAGCACCTGAGGCAAACACACAAATGGTAAATCAACTATTAAAATCAGCCCTGTCATTAATCAGAAAAGCAATTAGTCAGTTGGGTGAGGTTTTTTTCTGGCAGTGGCAATATTATACAGCACTGCGTAGTGTGATTAGCCAGTTAGCCAACAGGATTTGAAATATGTTTGTTGATCGACAATGTGGATATCAACATAACCTGTCTGTAATCGAAAATAGCTGTTATCCCACTTGGGTATAATGGCCTCTCATCTCAGCTTCCATGTCAATCTGTCTAAAGCCTTTACAGGCCCAAATATGGAGTTGTCAAAAAGGTTGTTGCTGACAATTCTGTACAGACGGTGGTAATCTCCTCGTGTTGACGAATCCAATACGTTTTTAAAGGAAAATAATCTATGAGTTATTTACACCCAAACCTGTATTGATTTTGTCCACGAATGGCGCCGAAATCGATACGTTTGAGCGGCACTTTAAGATATGCAAAAGCGTATCGATTTCGTCGCGCCGCAAAGTGGAACGTTCCCATACAAACGCCCGGACACAACTATGTGTTTGGACTATTTTCATAATAACTGAAGAACGCTTTTTGAGAGAAAGTAGTTTAACAAAAGATGTCTTCCTTATCATAGGAAAAAAACTAGTAACAAGTAAATGTATTTCCTAATAAAAAAAATTGAAATGTACTGTTTATTAAGTACATTTTATTGTTCTAAAATATCACGTATTCTTTTCTTACATTTTAACTTATCATGTAATTTCGCAAACTATATGAATCAGTCATAATTTACAAACGAACAGTTACAAATATTTTTTTTATAAAATTTCTTCTATATCGCCTAATTTTTATATCGATGATTTTTCTCATACTTTACTTGTAGGCGTTCATTTTAAGCCTACTAAGTATTTTCCTCGGGAAACAGTTTTTTAACGGTTATACAATAAATAGATAACTCAAAAAAAATACAACATTGGTGAAAATTGCTATGAAAATTTGACGTTGACGTTGGCAATTTAAGCAATTTCAATTAATCAATAAAAGTGAAAAAACTCAAAATGCGAATGAGTGCTGTTTAATTCTCTTTATAGGAACTGATAGGCTATTGTGCATTTGCTAGTTTATGCCTAAATAACGTGGGGTTTTCTGGGGTTTCGACTATAATGCTATTTTTTTGCAATATTTTCATTTCTTTCTTAATTACTTGATAACATCGCAACAGATTGATTTTATTTCTGCATAAAATATTCCATGTCCCATTCACAACCTTGTGCATAAATTCAAATATTTAATGTGTTAAAAACAGTTTCTCGAGTAAAAAATCCTTTTCAGAAAATGTAGTTCTTTCAAGCGTCTCAATGAAGTTGAACTTTGGAAGTCTTTTTAACACAGTTTCATGTGGCTTATTAACAAAAGAATAATAGCAACTAAAAGAGCACAGTGTCCCCTTTAATATGGTAGGCTATTTTTATCCCTTCAACATAATTTGTATTTTGATTGATGTCACAAGCTTTCTATGAGAGCGTTCCACTGTGCGCCATGGTGACGAATCTCATATGGTTGAGGAAATACGCATACCGTTGATCCAAGAGTCGACAGGCGGCGAGTGGCACTTGGCGTGGTACCCGCGGCCACACATGTCGCAGGCGATGATGGCGTTGGCGGCGGGGCTGGCGGCCGGCCCCTCGCGCCGCTTGCACACCACGCACATGATCCGCCCGTCGTCCGCGGGCGGCGCGCTCAACAGCTTCAGCGACGACACGGGCGCCCACGCGTGCGTACCGTCCCCAAACTTGACCAGACATCTCGCTACGCCTGTGCCCACTTCACAAGAATCGTTGTCGTTGCTTGTGCTCAATTCCACTATAGTCCCTGATGGAAACATTTGTTTATAGTTCTATTTTATGGAGAACATAATCCAACTTGATACAATGTACAGTCTCAGATTACCACAGGTTGTCAAAATTTTACAATCTGCCTTAGTTTGTGGTAATCTGTTCACACTTTGTGTCAGGATGTAATTGTAGTTAACTCACCTAAATAATACCGGCCATCCTTGTTTAGCACAAGGACATCATCCCCACAATGAAAAGGGTTGGCATTGTTTTTCTCCGTGTTGGTTGTAGAGTCTGGCATCGCATCCTGTGCTTCTTCTTCTTTTTTCTCATTCTTTTTGCTAGCACATGGTGTAATCGTCTTGTCAAGGTCGTTCAGCAGTACATCGATCAGTGACAATTGTGTTGAGACCTCTTTGAAAGAAAAATAGCTCTGAATGAATTGAGTGAAAATTAGGAACCTAAATTGTTTCCTAACTACATTTGATCACAATGTTTGCTATTAAAATGGTCATTTGTGATTGGTGATTTTGCAATAGATGTTGTGAATGAAGTGATCATAGTATGTAGTTGTATATAAATGTGGTTGTAGTTGTTAAATTTGATGAAAAGCTGATACAACCAACTGCTGTCTTAACGTATGAACAGAATAATATTGTGGCTGGAACACATTTGATTTATCTCTAATGCCAAAAATATGTTGGAAATTGTTTATAACATAAACAATGTTCCAACATATTTTTTGCAATACTAAATCTTCCACTAATCCCAATAAATAAACATAATACATACATACTCACTAGTTTTTTTCATCCGTAAATGCAGCAGATAAAATCAAAATCAATTTAATAAGGTACTTCTGCCTCTAGCATATGAGGTACACAACAAATAAATACATGCGGAACCTTTGTAAGGATTCGAGCAAGCACCTACTGATACTAAACTGTCATAATAAAATAAGTTAACTAGTTACAAAGAGGGAAATGAAAGGCAAGGCAAGGATTAATGGTATTAATAACTTGGCTGCAATTGGCAGAAAATATGCATATAAACTGATAATCTAACACATTTATTAATACACCAGTAAAATTGCTCAAAAACTTAATTAGGTACCCTCCTTTTGCTTTGCCTTACTCTAGTAAAAATGCATTTGAACTATCATCAAAAACCAATACTTCTAAAATAACTACCTTTATCTGCTGATCAAGTCAATGATTTTTTTTGTGTCAAATTTTGCAGTCATGTCACTTATGTTTTTTTTGTCAGATTTGTAAACAGATATAAATTTCATCTGTTCCTCAAATACTTTCCACAATCATTTATTTACACAATAATAACAATATAAATGTTACAAATTAAACTCATAATCTTCGGTTTTTAACTGCTAACCTCATAAATCATTATTTCAATAATTTGTTGACTTCTTTTCTACTAAGGAGTTTAATGCTCATAGAACAGAGCTTTATCCTCCATACTGATCCCTATAATATTTAGTTAACTGTGGTTTTTCAGACAGAATCTACTTTATGTCAAATTCAATGAAAGCGCGGCGCCCTCAAGAGAGAAATGGTGAGTGAAGTCTACAATATCACTAAAAACATGAAACTTGTTAGCAGAAGGTGCCTTATTAGAGCAATGATATGATACAAATTATGAGGAATGTACTCTCAGGTTAACAAGAACACCTGAAGCTCCATTCAATTTGTACAGGGAAGAAAACTATTGTATTAGAAATAAGGAATTCCAGTCATGTAAAGCGATCTTCGTCAGATTTCTAGCAATTACTGATTTGAGGTCAAATATACAAATGTAAACACTAATTCTTACCAGCGTTGACGTCCATCTCAAATAGGTGGTTTTAGCTCATAAACATGATTTATAAACCATAGTTTGCACTTGTAATCTAATGGTAAAGAACAAACACTAACAGCATTGGCGCTATTGCGGCCATTATAGTAGTCAAACGTTACAGTTTTCCCGCGGTACAAATTTTAACTTAGAAATTCCAATCAATCTCTTGCTGTAGTTTATTATAAACACGTCTAATAAATTTCTCTACCTAATTAATCAGTTATTTGAAGGGAAACAAGGTTAATTTTGTAAAAACGAATAAATAACCATAGAAATCCACCAAACCCTCCCAACCCGATTTCCACAACGCCGCGTTCCATGCACACGCGAAAACGTATCCACACATGTTTTTTTTTGTCTCTTTCTAATGTACGTTAAAAATAGAGACAGATATTAAAATACAACAAAAAGATCTACAAATGCGTTTAAACTGTGATTTCATGAAACGGAACGTTTTACCGTCCATAGACAAATAATTCATTCTTGTTTTTACAGCTGGAAATTACAGCTCGAGTCTCAGGGCTTTTCAGTCAATGAATTTTTCTGTGCATTATCATCATCATCATCCCCATCCATTCATCATAATAATCATAAATTTCATAATCTTAAACGTCTTGAGGTCTGCCTGACTTTTGAATCTCATTTTGCCGGATAGGCAATAGGTTACAGTAATTTTTTTTTCTTCTATGATTTAAGCATCAAATGCACATTGCACATTTGCACAGCCCTGACTGAGCGCAGTTATGATGCTCATACAGTCTTACTACGATAAATAACAAAAAGCAGGAATTAGACAATAGGCAGCTGATTTTTGAGGTAAATACCTGTAATTTCCATCTCAAAAGCCGCAACAGCTATTCAAAGGAACTTTAGCCAATTATACAAAAATTAAGAACTCTTAAGTTTAATTTTATTTTAATGGTCTCAATTCAAAATCAGCTGGACATTAGTATTTTTTGTTTGAAACCTTGAAAAACTGAAATAAATGTTCATTAAATAAAAAATTTCTACATCTTAGTTGAGTATGACATAATTGCCATATCATTTTCCTTTTGGTATTTAAGTAAATACCCACTATACTTTAACTTATTTAGATTTGATTACAAAGGAAGGATGCATATTTAAAGATTTTAAAGTAAACATCACGTCGACGAAAGTTAGGTCTAAATCTAACCAATGTCTACTGTTAGAGCAACAGGCTTTTTCAGGGTAGTCCAACTCTGTGAGTCGAACTATACGTCCTACGACTCATAGTCGTAGAACTCGTAGGGCCAAATCGCTGTTTTATTTCCTAGCATTAAAAAAAAACAAAATTTAGAAGTTATCCTGTCTGCTGCGTGATCTGTGCTGTCAGCTGTCAATATCCTGTGCTGTCATGTAATGTCATTTAACGTCAACATCACAGAAAATACAGTTTACGGATAAAAAAATTCAATTTGATCAATGTAGGATTTTTATTTGCCGAAAGCAAATGATGGGTATCCGTAATTAAAATTTACAACGTTGTTTTATATTTAAATATCATTTTCATGTGTGAAACATAGATATAATCATGGGTAATTCTGGGCTAAGACAACATTATGAAACTGCTTCAAAAACTGGTGTTTTGCAAATATCTGGTCACAAATTAAAAGAAATACCCCTGGAAGTGCTGAGTTTAAGTGATAAACTTAGGAATTTGGATTTGTCCAAGAATAAACTACCGTATTTACCAGATGATGTGAGTAAATTCAAACTATTAAAACAGCTGAATTTGGAAAGTAATAAACTTGAAATAATCCCAGATTCTGTAGCTTATTTGAAGAAATTGGAGCTGTTAAATATGACAAACAACTTATTGGTGTCATTGCCACGGTCATTTGGCAGCTTGTGTTGTTTGAAACAGGTGTATTTAAATAATAACAAATTCACACAGTTTCCATTGCAACTTCTTGGCCTCACAAGTTTGGAGGTTGTAGAACTATCACATAATAAAATTACCGAGATCCCTTATGGAATGTCCGAGTTTCACGCTGCTGAACTAAATTTAAGTCAAAATGAAATATCAGTTATCAGTGACGACATGCATCAGGCACCGAGGTTGAAAATATTAAGATTAGAAGAAAACTGCATAGGTCTGGACGCCATTAAGCCAAGTTTACTAAGAGATTCCAAGATTCATACTCTGAATTTGGATGGGAATTTATTTGAAGCTAAACAACTGGCATCTCTAGAAGGATACAACGAGTACACTGAGAGATATACAGCTATGAAGAAGAAAATGTTTTGATTGCAATCCAATCAAAAACAAATGCTTTGTGATTAATATACTGCTGGTTTGAAAACATATCATTATTCTACTATCTATTGTACTTTGTTGACTCTTTTTTTTTCTAAGGTATCACCATTGATTATTTTATTGCTTAGGCATGGTGTAACTACAGATATGTTAATTTTCTACTCCAAAACTGCTTCCACACACATTGTAATGGTGATATAGGAATGCTATTTAAGTTTTGTTACATTTACCCATACAAAACTTGAGTTGCTACTGTTTTTTTAGCCAGTCTATACGGCATAAGGATGCTGTGCAATATTATTGCAAAATAAAATGTTAATAAACACAATGTAATAGGTTAGTGTGCTGCAATCTTCTATCATAAATACCCAAGATACCCAAAGACCTAAAAAGAGTCTCGGAATAAGAGTGTTAAAAAGCAAACTTATCACTCAAACACTGAATGTTTAGATTATGACGGTAATTATGGTGCATCTTGGGTATTTATGATCAAAGGCAGCCATAGTTGTAATTAAATACGAGTTACATATTTTTTGATATATTTATTTGTGTTCAAGACCAAGTACTTTGTTCACGCAGCTCCTAAGGAATGAAGTGCCGTAAGCGTTATACCTCGGAACCGGTAAAAAACACTAAAGCCTAACACACACAGCGGTACAAAGGCGGGAGCGGCGTTGTAGCAGCGGTGTGTCAAATAGTAAAATCCCGCTCCCGGTCCGCTCCCGCACCCCTCCCGGTCCGATCCCGCGCCGCTCCCGCCTCAGTATGGCCACCGCTTAAACGGATTTTCGTAGAACTTTTTGTAATGCGTTTTTAACATCTTTATCATAAAAAAAATGCTTCTTTCTTAAAGTGGACTATAGAGGATTTAGGAACCGTTTGCAAAAAAACGTTATTCATAAACGCACAATAGCGACGATGCTATAGCATCGGTTTACGCCATCGCCGCTTGGGGGTATCTTAAACTATAAATGGTTTACCCGTTTATGCTTGGTGATCTCAATTGATTCATTATTAAAATAATTATTTCTTCAGAGTTTTCATACATTTGAAAAGAAAACTAAGTTTTTTGCCTTCATTGTTAGTGTGGACTAAACTAAACATTATTTTTGTAAATGAGTGGGAATAATATCATCAATTTCGATAAATGTGTAGGTACATGGTGTTGTATGGTAAATGTAATAAATTTGATTTTCAAATCACTATTAAAAACCGGGCATCACTAACTCGTGATTTCGTAAATGTGAAATTCATCTCATTCACGTCACCAGTTAAATTGTTATCAATAATTTACCACACTTTCCGGTGAAAGTAATAGATATTAGGTTGCCATGGTTCATGCTTAGTTTTAAGGGTTCATGAACTAGCCGCACGCGCCAAGCGAACTTATCTCGCGCTCCGCGTGTTTCTTCTGGGGGAGGGGGAGGGGCAATCCCTAAGTATGGCCTGCGCTTTACCTTGAATTCCGGTAATTATTAATAATTATTGATAATGACTTTAGTAACATAATGTATATAGTTTTGTCTAGTATGTAGTAGGATGGATGACTCATTCACTATCTTCATACCTATCTGTATTACGAAACAATCATCAAAACTTAAATTAGATTTAACTGTTTTCTCATGTTTCGTTTATTTTCTAATTTGCTAAAATATACCAATAGACTCTGTATACAATACCTTAAAATGTGTAAAGGGTATAGGTATGTGCACGGTTTATTTTTTTTGCGTCAATTATCGAAAACTGCCCCAACAGGATAATGAGATTAACTAACAGTAGGTACCTGCTTACTAAAAAAGTGAACAGTTTGCATAAATCATGTATTAAGAAAATATTCCATTAAATTCTTTTTTAAGTTCTTATCTAGCAAACATTGTAAACTAGTAGGTAATATAGTTATGAAATTTTAATAATTTATTTTTTGAATGTTACTGTGAATTAAATTATAATAAATGACTGTAATAATTTTCAATACTGTTTCAATAGTCCCTAAAACAACAACCTTTTATGACTTTTTTCCAGAACCGTTTGAACCAGGAAACCCATGAAAGTCTAATTGAGCAAGCAATACAAATATGTATAGTTTCCATGACCCTCGAAAGAATTTAACAAAAACCTTAAAGTGAGATAGCAAGAACTTCAACAAGATTGCAATAATTACAATACTTTTTGAAGATTGCTATCTACTTGCCATACTTGTAGATGACCGAAGGCCAGTGGAAACCGGAAAAGTCTTCGTTGACGAACTTCCAACCTAAACATTTTCAAACTGAGGTTAGTAGGCGCGCAAAGCGGCGCGGGCGCGGCAATCTTGATTCCTACTTACCTACGACATACGCGTGACGTTATGTTTGTGTTGCTGATTCGGATGAATGAGCCTATCGGGCCCGCGCATCGGTCGGGGCTTGACGTCGTATCGCATAGCATTAACATTTAACTTCAGTGTCATGCGTGCTTCCGACCGAAACTGTCAGTGATGTTGTCCGCTGCGGATCTACCTACTTCGTAAAAATCTTCGCCTTAAATTACTTGACGAGTCAAATCAGTTTCCGATAGGATTTTTTTTAAATATTGCAGGTGTGAGTGCCACGGGAATTATCTTTTGTACGTAGGCGTCGGGGTCTAATATTCTCAATAAGGGAACAAAAGTACATTGTTAGTAGTACGTCTAACTTCGACTGCTCTGCACTCCGGCTTTTGAACTGCACTCTTAAAAGGTCAGTAATCAGTAAGTACTGTAACTTTTTAAACTGCTGTTGTGTAAATTTTATTCATATATTTTTTAAGTTTGGGTTTGAGTAAGCTATTAACTTAAATGGGATTTTAATACTAGGCAACGAATTGTTTAACAACTCAACATTGAATGTTGGACATTGCATTAAGTATTTCTATCTCCCTTAATAACATGATTATTTATTTGCTAAATACCTACTTATACCTATAATAATACATAAGTATCTGGAATACCAGTGGAGGTGCCAGAGACTGATAACATGCCTAAACATTACTAATCTAATCTTTGCCGAGGCGATCGAACGTGGGACCTCTACCCACTGCGCCAACAGGCCAGTTCGAATGGCAGCCAAACGCGATATTTATTATATAGAGGTTAACAGTGAATCACCTAACTTAATTTAATGTTAAAACAAATGGCTTAGCTTAACAGCGAAATTTAAGCCTGTAGGCTGACGAAGATTGTGATGAAAGGGTTCTAATTGTTTGACGGTCTAACGAAGTTAGTAAAGTAAAGTACAAAAGTAAAGTGGTCCTAGTGCAGCAGCGGGTTTTACCTAAGCCGTTACCTGACAGCTGACGAAGTGTTTTGGTAAACTTACGAATACTAAAGGTGGTCCCTCACATGGAGCAATCGCCTGTAATGTAGTGTTACAAAGTCGAGCATTACATTAGTGAGTAAGGAGAACCAAGCATTTCAGTGTGCAAACTGTTATGTTACAGATTCGAGACGTTCGTGAGGGAAAAGCTCCGAATCGAATCTGAAATGTACATTACTGGCGAATGTTCGTCATGTAAGGGAGGCAGTACTGTAATATAATGGTCAAAATCGTATCTTAAACGTTACATTAGAGACGAATGCTCCAAGTGAGGAAGCACCTTAAGATGCAGCTGGGTACCTACCATGTACGAAGTTCCGGGCAAACTAACATGCAACAACAACATCGGGATTTTAACAACCATCGTGTAGGTATTCTTGTACTCTTTATTATGATATTCAATACCTAAACAGAAATACATTTTTACGTAAATCCTAGTGTTGTAGGTCTTTTTGACACATTCAGTCTGTCCGAAACTACGGACATTTCATTAGCGAGTAGGCCCCTGATAGCCTTCTACTTTGGTACTTGTAACCCTTTTGGGACCTAACTTTCTTAAATTAATTAATCGTAAAAATATCCACTATTGGTTCAAGTCTTATTAAAAGCACTGCTATTTTTTTCTGATTAGGAGGTAAGTCGGTAAAGTCGATTACCGGCTTTCAGCCTTTCTACTACTAATATTTTTTTTATACTTACTATACATACCTCTGCAAAAATAATGAAGGTACAATAAAGTAAGGAAAATTATGTTTCCTCATTTACCCACTTTTGCCTAATAGTCAAAATAAGGTTTAAAAATAGGAAAAATAGGTTTAAAGTTTAAAGTGTAGTCGTTATTTTACCCACAAGTTGAAATAAAATCATAGAATTAACAAAAAAAACTAAATAGAAGTTGGCTTAGTCAGTTACAATGGGGTTTGTATAGTTTTCTGTTATAAGTTAAGGCTTACTTCTGTTGCTGATGATAAGAGGGGACCTACCTACGAGTATAATAGGATAGGTTACACGGTTCACATAATCATAAACAATGGCACGTGTTGCAACCGGATTATAGATTATAAGCTATGTTATGTTATTAAGTAGATAAACCGATGGAAATATTTTGTAATTAAGTATAAGTAGAACCACATCATTATTATTAAGTACTTAGGTAAGTAGTTGTCTGTAGATAAAATAGTATCTACTTACAGCTATTCGTAAAGTATTCCTTAGAAAACAATCAGCTTCAAGTGTGTGCTAGAGATAGCCTGCCCAATAGAATTAGGTAAAATGCAAAGGATGGGACAATGCAGATTGTTTCGAACATGTAGAAAGGTTCTTAAGGCATTAAGAAGGTAATAGGTACAGCTACCTGTGCTTTTGTTGAAAAGATCATTTTCCAGAGCATGTCAACTATTTATCTACTTTTATCTTTAATTTATCTAATTAACTATGGATCTCAGGAAGTATGATTATAAAAATGCAAAAAATAATCAAAATCACTGAAATAGCTAATCTTTAAGTAACTAATTTTATGAAAGGAAAATATTTGATTTCTTGTTTGTTATGCGAAAGTAGTGGAATTTTAAACATTATTTCACCAATGGAAAGCTACATTATCAGCAAGTGGCATAGGCTATTTGATGCGAGAAACAGTCCCTGCGGGCGAAGCCGCTGACCGACAGCTAGTATAATAGTAGATATCATAGAATCATATCATGCGCAGTTATCACGTAAACACTATAAAAAGTGACGTCATCCATTGGTGTGTTGCTGAAGCTGTTCAGACGATATCTAACAAAGTTTTGTACTCATGGAAAAATACCTACCTATATGTTGTCTGTCATCCTGTTATTTTTATAAAAATATGTTTGGAATCCCCTCATTGCAAAGCACATAAACAGAAATAACATCAGAAAGACCCCGAACGGCATGCTCTTTTATTTCTGCACCGGTACACGTAAATTAATACCTGAAATAAATATCTGGGACCTCTTACACCAAGATCATCTGATTCTGGCCCATAGATAGAGCTGGGGCCTTAATACCATCACTTATAAAATAATTCACGAATTCTTCGAAAAAAAGTCTATACTTAGACAATTATGAAATCGCATCAAAATTGG
The DNA here is from genome assembly GCA_947369235.1 of Udea olivalis. Lineage (NCBI taxonomy): Eukaryota > Metazoa > Arthropoda > Insecta > Lepidoptera > Crambidae > Udea > Udea olivalis. Next base: position 9,089,550 of record OX376342.1, read on the forward strand.
GAAATATGTTTTTTTAGGGATTTTTTGCGATGTTAGGGTTATCGCATTTCAAAAATAGATAGAGTTACAGGGGCTTACAGTTTTTCAGATGTGAATGTACCTTCTCGAATTGGGTCATTTATGTGGACATTTTTGATTACGCTGAAACACGCCTTCTTAAGTTATCTTATCATATTGATACCACCTTGAAATCAATTTCGACATAGGCAGATATTTACTTAAGTCATACATAATCCTTAAGGGGTAGTCGGTGGGTAACTTGTTGCCATAACAATGCATACTGTTAATGGCCATATGGTCATTTGCCATAAGCCTTTATAAGTAGCTTAACTTCATAACGCATAACATCAAATGGCCGAAATTTGTAAAGCATAATCTCGATAAGCTTAAGTATCAAAAGACAAAAAAAATATAGGTACTATTAAAAAACCATACATGAAATAAGCATACCAAACTCAAAAAATCCTAACTCAGAAAAAGCAAGCATGCTTGCATGCACGCATAATACTAAGTAATGTTTTTAGCAACCTAAGCTAACGGGACTACATTGAGAGCGTTATTGAAACAGCATCCCGTAAACTCGGAATCCTGAACAGAGTGAGACGTTTCTCACGCCCAGCTCTGTCTTTTGTACAAGACTCGAGTTCGCTCGTGTGTGGAATACTGCTCATCTCTGGGACGGGTCTGCCAAGTACTTGCTCGAGGCCGTCGACAGGTTGCAGCGGCGTGCTATCCGTATAATCGGAAACCCAGGTTATCCTTGAACCTCTCCGATTGCGTAGAGACATTGCCAGGTTGAGTGTTCTCTAACGCTTCTACAATGGGAAATGATCTGGAGAGTTATTCCAACTTGTTCCATCCTCACCCTTCCACTCCCGTACCACGCGTGCCGGATAACGGCGTCATCTACACACCGTCCAGCATTTTTTCTCAAGCTCAAAAAGGTTCGGCGACTCTTTTCTTTGTCGACCCATCCAGACGTGGAACGCTCTCCCAGCGCATGTGTTTCCTTCCTCTTATAGCCGGGACTATATAAGATAAGGTCTTCAAGCGGGGCGTCAAAAGGCATTTTTGCAGGTCTTCAAGATGAGTATGACCAGCTCAGTGATTGCTTTACATTACTGCGCTTGTCAGCCTCATATCTGGACCTCACGACCGCTTTCCATCAGGTGGAGTGAGGTCATCTTGACAGCCACTTTTAATAAATTATAGCGAGCTTTCTGGCGCTTCGCGTACTGCTGCCGCGGCACGCTCGCTTCGCTCGCTGGGCTCACGCGTTGTTTGGTCGCAGTTCTAACCTAACCTAACCAATGAACGATATACCTACCAATTTGTTTTTCTTCCTGATAAATAAAATGAAATAAAATAAAAATCGCTGCCGCGGCACGCTCGCTTCACTCGCTTGGCTCACGCGTTGTTTGGTCGCAGTTCTAACCTAACCTAACCAATGAACGATATACCTACCAATGTGTTTTTCTTCCTGATAAATAAAATGAAATAAAATAAAAATCGTTTATTTCGGATAAGTTTCATCCATATGGGTTGGTAACAAATAGGTACTTAGAAAATACTATGGTTAGTAATACAAACGAATATAAAACTCAAATTAAAAAGAGGTGCTGGGAGGGTTTGAAATCCCTGTGTGTGCAGTCACAAATCATTAAGGAGGCAGATAAGGCCCCTTGATAAGTCTCTGAACCAGGCCCTTCCACAGCGGCGATGTGTATCTATCCGCTATTGTTCGCAGAATGCTGTTGTGACTTCCGCGTACTCTGCATATTAAGCACGCAGATTTCTTGCGGATAATGGCGTTAAAACCATCAGTCTGGTATTCCGCAAACATGGCAGATGCACTGCAAGCAATATCGAGGCAGTCGCAACAACATCCTGAAGACATTATTATATGCGCAAGGTCTCCAGCGATCTTTGAGTATGTTTGGCCCACAGGTTCCCCGTGTATATGCTCTGGCAATAAGCTTTAAAAATAGTGACTTTGACCTGCTTTGTACAGCGAGAGAACCTGCGAGCCAACATGTTATCTCAGATAGAGACTCAAATAATAATATCACAAACGGGCTTTTGGTGGTTAGAAATACTTTATTACTTATGTCGAAAAAAAAAACTGAAAAAACTATGCAAACGTAGGTATGTAAATTTTCTATAAGACCATGCCTTTAATAAGTTATGCTTTGTGAGAGTATGTCAAACACACAATTATGAATAATACAATTATGCGTTATAAGGTATGCTTAATAAAATTATGACAAACAATAATATGGATTTTGGAGATTACTTATGCCTTAAAACAATTCTGCGTTATTTTAAGCGTAGGTAATGAAAATTTTGCCAAAATCCATTATGCTTTTTGATTTGTATGCCAAATGATGCCTATGTCAATTGAAATTATAGCAATAAACGTTACCATGCGACTCAAAGTGTCACCTCACTGTAGTCGGTGGTATTAAAGCTTTTGAGTAATTTAATCTTGAGGTTAAATTAAAGACAGTTCTTAAGGAAACCCAATAAATACTAAAATCTATGCAGGTGCCATCTATCGATTCCTGGCGTCTCCTAGATAATTCTTGGGTGACCGCTACGAGTATTGCGGGGTTATCAGTATTACTATATCAAAAGAATCACGTGTCGAGTTTGGTATAGCACAATCTGCGGGGCAGTCGGTGTCAGTCAGAGCGTCGCAAATAATCATGATACGAATTGCATGAGATATTAGAATAGGATCCATCAAAACAAACTATTATTTACTACGAATTTTTAAACAGCATAAATCGAAAAAACAGTGTGGTGACCATTTTTAACATATTTCACATTTATATCCTTTATTAGCATTGTTAGATTTATAACATTTCCGCTCATACTAGGGGTGTTCAATAAAAAGTGATAATGAGTACGAAGCAGTTATAAATAATTTATTGTTATTTTATTTTTGTCATAATCACCTTTGAGGTTTATACACTTGGTACATCTTTTTTCTAATCCTAAGATGAAGATCTTGAAAAAATCTTCATCTTGATCGCTAAAAAAATCATGTACGGCGGCAAACACTTCCTCAAACCGCAAACCATTGCCATATTTGTGACAGTTGTTCTTTTAACCGCGGGAACAGGTAGAAATCACTAGGCGCAAGGTCAGGTGAGTATGGAGGATGTTCCATCAATTCAAATCCAGCATCTTGGATAGCAGTCATCGCAACTCGGGACTTGTGTGCGGGGGCGTTATGTTGGTGAAACAACACAACTTTAGCAAGTTTGCCGCGGCGATTTTCTGCATTTAAGGGCCCTGTAATAGTGGCTCCATTCCATGATTGAGGTATTCAATCATTATCACCCCCTGGCTGTAGCCCAGAAAAGAGAGCCCATAATCTTACAACAATTTTTTTTTCAGGCAGAGATATTTTATTACGGCGCGAATTCAATTTAATCCATTTTGCGTACCACGGTACAACACGACGAAAACAAATGACTTCTATTTTTAAAATAAGGAAAGAAAATCGATAATTTTTATTTTTTTTATTTTATCAAATGTCTGGGTTGTCAGTATTATTTTTTTGTTGTTCAAGGAGTTTATATGCCATGATTACTTTTTATTGAACAGCATTCGTATCTCGGTACCCATTATTGAAGCGATGAAAAGCTGAAAATAAGGTTGACAAAAAAGTAACTTGTAATTTATTAATTGTTTAGTTTTGTTCAATAAACCCACACAAAATGTAGCAACTTTTGGTAGGAAACCATATTCATAACCGCAATATTTAATAACTTTAGATGCCGAACAAAATGTTTTGCTTTTTGCAGGTAGCTTAAAAAAACTCTGAAGGGACGTCAAGATGCTCGACCGTTTTGGGCAAGTCCGTAAAATGTGTTTTCTAAATTGCTATGTCTCGGGTAGTTTTTGATTTAAATAATATTTGCACCAATGAAAATGTTATGTAACTACTAGGGTTGCTATTGAAAAAGTGAATGTGACAAGGTACTGAAGTGATATACTACTGTTAGACAGTACTGAAGTGATATACTACTGTTAGACAGTAGTATATCACTTCAGTACCTTGTCACATTCACTTTTTCAATAGCAACCCTAGTAGTTACATAACATTTTCATGTAGAGACTGATAAACATACCAACCTAAATATTTCTAAATACGAGTACATACCTACTTAAATAGATAATAACACCCAGACACACAACAAACACAAATGTTCGTCATATAAATGTTTGTCATGAGTGGGGATCGAACCCACGACCTCCGGTGCTAAAGGCAGGATCGCTGCCATTGCACCAATAGGCCAGTCAAATTGCTGTGTTACTTGGCTCCGATCTATATATTTTTGCTTCAACTCTTAACCCAAGCTCTTGACCCGTTAGATAATAAAGTTAGCGTGTCAATAAGGACGATTCACGTCATCTGGTGGGCGAGGGCCACTGACCATTACGTTATCATACCATTCAGTTTATCTGTTAGCTACTTTTTTGTAGTCCCTACTGCTGCTGTGTGCCCAAATGAATAAATTCAAATGATTTTATTGTCAGGCGCACATTCTAACATAGTTGCATAATACATCACTGTGGCATGAACGTGCCCTTTATTTCATATTTTTATTCAAAATACATTTATTACTTCAACTTAACTAATTAGTTATTTTTTACAAATTGTTAAATTAAAAATTAACAATAAATATTTAACTAATGATTCAATTAAATATTGATTCTAAAGATAGACTTCCTTTTGATATACGGTTAAGACATTTATTTCTCAAAGTGTTCCTTAATGAATAAATAAATACTTCGCATAGTTGTCTAGCCTGTAGATAATCCTCATATAAGTTCATAACATATTTGCTCATAAAGGGTCTCTTATTTCACCAATTTCAATATCGTATTGTATCTCATTACTTACGCACTTGAGCGTTATTGTTATGTAAAACGCACGAGTTTTTTTTATTAAGGTAAAACGCACGGTTTATCAAGATGCTCCGTCTAAAACGAACGGTACTTTTTTAAATCTTAGCAAAGAGTTTTTATGTCAGAAAAGAGGTCAACATTTTATGACTGTAATTGACTTTGGGAGATAAAATATAATAAATAAACATTTCAATTTTAATTCTTTAATTTAATTAATTCTGACAATAAATTACAACTACAAACACACAAATGTATTAATTTACTTTATTAGTAATACTGGCTGTTTTTTTATGCCTTTGGCTTAAAAAAAGCGCTGATGCGCGCGCATCGCTAATTTGTGAACAAGTAAAAAAAAATGTTTATAACTGCTTTATCAAGTGATTAAAGATTTATTCGTTTAAGAAAGTCCGAGTTTTTATTTATTTCCTCGCAAATATGTTATAAATAAAACGTCGTATGACATACGTGCGCTTTGATAATTACAGCCTCTGCTTCCTTGTAGCCCTCGCCTGCGGTTCGGGCTCGCAATATCGCTTAGGCTGCAATTTTCAACTTACCGCACTTATATCATAATGTACTATGATGAAACTGGGGAAATCCCTGGGAGTAGCTGACAAATATCTTGGAAACCACATGGATTGTGCAAAAATACTTCGTTCGTATGTACCTAACAGATCATTTATGTCACTGAACAAAATGGCTATGTAGACAGCCGTAGCTATGCGATTTATAAGTTAATTTAATTAGTTAAATTCTCTAAGCCTAATCCCTGATAAAGAAGAAATATCTACTTTCATGCTTTTTGCTTATCTTGGCAGTTGAAGTCGTGATCTTATGGAAACAATTTTGGCAACTGAGAGAGATTGGCGAAACGTACTTAATGTCTTATTTCATACTTATTAGGAAGTGCCTATATACTTTTGGTTTTAGTACCACAAAAAAAACACGTGAAGTTATCACGCATTTATTACCATAGAATGCTGCGCGGTTTCATGAACGTTTTTTTTTGTATATACGTATGTATGTAATAATATTTATTTTTGTTACAGGAATTTATGTAAAAATTACGAAGATGACTGCCTTCAACGCAATCAATCTGGGGTGTGTCATGGCACTGCTAGTAATTTTGTTCTCAATCAGCTCTATCGCCAGATACTATATAAAGGTATGTATTTACGAAACTTAGTGCTGTGGCATTCCTTGGGTTGCTTTTAAACAATAAGACTATGAACGTTACGAATTATCCTTACGAGAGTTAATAGTTTATTTTTCCCTTTTTCAGTTTACATTATTTGTTGTTTTATCATTAATATTTGCGTCCGCACCGCTTCCACTGATGTTGCGTAGACCTTTCGACCCAAAGAATGCATTGTAAGTACATATTTATTTTAGTAAGTATACTAAAAATATAATGCGCCAGACAACACACCTCTTGTAATGGTCCCGAAGTAGGGAATAATATCCCCGTGTTACGAGGTACCACACAAGGAAATAAGCCAGGGGCGTCTCCCAGCACACCCAGACCCAAGTCAATTTAGAAAAAAATCGTTTCCTAAATTGACCCGACTGGGAATCGAACGGACACTACGCCAATCGTGTCGTATGTTGTTTAAATATTTATTTTTTGATGTTCTCCGAGCTCTAAGCTAACATGCCATCTTCTATTTCACTATTCATTCTTTAAATAAAAAAAACCTCTTTTTGATTTGAGAAAAACAAAAAGACTACTTCTTTATAAGTAGTTGTTTCTCATTGTTCACTTATATTATCAACATTGTTAAAAATGTTGTAATTAATCTGAATATAAATGAGAGCGGGATTATAGGACTGAATTGCGAAAGTCGATTTTGTTTATCAAAGCTGCTGACGTTATCATATAATTATTTTACAGATATACTCGTGATCGTAATGCGACACGTGAGGTTAAAGTGGCAAAACAATTTTAATAATTAGTATTTTAGGTCAACAACTAGATACCTAGGTGGATACAGTCAGCAGTGAAGTGATAAATTATAATAAATAAATGAAATTAAAGGTTTACACAATGTACATTACACATTAGCACATATTAGACTTAGTTACCAACTTGATTTTACAATAAAAACGTAATGTCTACTCCTCCTTCATAATCATACCATAAATAGATGAAGAAGGTATTCTCGAAAGTGTGATGGTACTATCCCTTCCATATTCACATATTTGCACATTCTGTTATCCTTTGGGAATTAATAATATGAATTAGTCAATTACTTTAAAATTAAGTAATCCAATTAAGATTCTTATAAAATATTATATTATTAAGTCAGTTGGGCTTCGTAATTAGATCGCTACAAACGGAATTCTAGGTTCTTATTTCATTACTTCATAGACCAGGTATCATATTAAACTTTTGAAAGGTTTTTTTAATCTACGTTGGCAACAAACTAGCACGCGAACCGCCTGATTTTAAGCGGTTACCGCATCGTCCGCAGCCTATGCAAGCCGCAACATCCGGGTCGAAGGACCAAAAGTTGATTGTAAGCCATCGCATCTCTTAAGGAATTTATAGAAGTGCCCAATTAGGCATTCCCTTAATTATATTACGCGGGAAATACCCGCGAGTGCTTTTCAGAACCCTCTTGAGGAACTACGAGTACCTACCTACTTACAATTTAAATAAGACCATTAAGACAAAAAAAAACCTCTAAAAAAATGATGTCTGAAACGTTACCTGCCATTGGGTGTTCTTCCGTGAATACGAGTATTATTGTCTAACTGAAGCAAAGTTGATAAAACAAGGTTATTGTAATGTGGAGGATTACTTAAACGACAGGAGTTTGTGGTCATAGTAGGAATAATCTGCTCCTCTGCTCAAATAATGTAGTTTTATTGTTCTGTTGACTGTACTTGAATTTATTTGTTGTAAAACAAAACAAAGTTCAAAAGAGTAACTATCGAGTTTCTTGCCGGAGTCTGCTCGATAAGAAGCAACGTCCGAACCGGACGTGGTAGATTCGCATTATGTTTATTTAGGATATGTACTATTATTGTATTATTTTATTTACGTCTATTATTGTTTATATATATTTTTTGTGAATTTTGACATTTCATAAGTGCTTCTTTGTAAAAGCTTGTGAATGAATGATTTATTACTTTACTTTTTTACTGATGTAATGCTAAGAGTCTTAGCCTAAGGCTATGAATAACTAATACATAAGTCTCTTTCTTCTGCTGTTACTTAGAAGTTTTATAAAATACATGCTATGTTTTACATTACTTCAATGAATGTTAGGTGCTTTTTATATTGCGTAGAACTTAACACAATGACACAATAAAACACCATTCATCATTCATTTCTAGAAAACCTATCAAGAGAAATAAATACTTACCTATCTCACATGTCACCGTATAAGTAAATTCTAAAACTAACCCGGCTTTTAAATACCAAAATTCCCAGTATATTATTATTACGTTAAAAGTGTGCATTTGTTTTTCATTTCCGTTCAACTACAGATTAAAATACATGCATAAAGTTGACTTTTATAGGTGCTTCCTCACCTAGAGTATTTTCCTGTAATGCAACGTTACAGAGTCGATCATTACATCAGTGAGGGAGGAGAACCGCGCATTACAGTGCGCAAACTGTAATGTTGCAAATTCGAAATGCGAAAAACTTCTCTCAAAATCGAATCTCAAATGTTACATTACAAGAAAATGCTCCAGGTGAGTGACCACCTTATAGCTTCGTAAGACAGACTTCGTTCTGTCAAAACTTATTGTTTGACCATGTGTTGTTTTTGCCATTTTCCTCGTAATTTTTTACGTTTTTTTTCTCCTCGAGAAACTTATTTGTGCCTTATCAAAATTATTTAAAAAAATAGCTCAATTGGTAGAGCCGTTCTCGAGCTTTGCGCTTAACTACACATTTGGCGATTCATTTTTGTTTATATAGAAGATAGATTAGCGGTAATTTTGAGTAGGTACTTTATTTATGGTTATAACATTTTTGTATAGGCTTCCGGCGTTTTTCTTGCGACTGACGGCGAGGGCGCTCGGCCTCCGCTGGACGGTCCGTGGTTTAGAGAATGTGGACAATTCGCGGGGAGCTGTCATACTGCTCAACCATCAAAGTGGACTTGATCTCTATAGTAAGTACCTACGCCGTAAGAAGAAATGAAAAACTATATATAGTAAGACTGCAGTTCCCTATTTGTTTAGTCAAAGGAGAGAAAAGAAATCTGGCGAGGGCGTTGTAAAACATTCTTAGGGGAATTCTGTTTGACCTAATCCATTCTTCGGATTTAGTCAGTAAGAGTTCGATGCAATCTCGTCGTTCTCACGAGTGAAGAAGTACTTATGCAAGCGGAGTTCTCCAAATTTGTGAAAAGAACAAAAAAATCCGTTACGGAATTTTAGCTAATCCATAACTTCCACCATAATTGTTATAGTAACATAACTCGTCATACCCAAGAGATACGAAAATTCACATCTAAATTAGGCGATTAGATTCGTCACGAGTAGCATTGAAAGTACCTAGGTATTTAACATTCAAATTTCTACAATTAGCAATCTATTTTAGTAGGTAATTCATTATTCAGTCAAAACGAGGCGGTTTGCATTTTTATTGCTTTCTTTGTCTTCCAACTTAGGTACTTGTAATTTACTAATTTCTGAAAATACTGTTGACGTTTTAAGCTACTATTGTGACTGAAGCGTTCAATAAGAATACAAAATTATATTTAGAAGATAATCTTTAACTTGAAAAAGGTTTTTTGAAATTTTCGCAAAATTTAAAATTTTTTGTACAAAAATAATGAGTCGTTGTTAATAATACCTACAACACTTACAAAAATGTTTGTTCGGTAAGTAATATTTGCATTTTAAACAATGTTTCTCGGTGTCGGTCAAAAAGATCATCGCTATATAGCATTAAGACGTTTGAGCGGTTTCCTGTGTGCTAGGTTTTCTATTGTGCAAACATTACTCACACGCACCGGGCCGCCTCAGCGTTGGCGATTGGAAGATTGTTGCAAGGGATTGTTGACATGATTATATAAATTGCTTAGACTAGCCAACGCATTATTGAGTTATGAATACATTGCGGTAATCGTATAAAGAAGGTGATTTAACTAGGTACTAGCCTACCACAACTATGCCGGATGATTATTATTATCTACCTTGGAAAATGATATTGCATCCTCATTCAGTTCGTAAAGAAGAAACATTTTTTTTTGAAATTAAGTTATATTTTAGGGTTTAATACAAAAAATACGTAATGATATTGTAAATAATGTGTGTGTGTGTGTGAGTGAAAAAATAAAAGTTTCTTCTGCACCCTATCGGCTACTGTACGACTTGCTTATGTACCTGTTGTGCTTAAAGAGTCGACATCCATATTTCCTACTCTATTAACATTGTATTTCTGTTCTTAATGGTTCTGGGCGTTACTGAATCATCTAATAAATATGGTTGATAACCCTCTTGTAAGGTAAATAGTTTTAGGTTAGTCAACACGGCGATAGATTCATGCAACACGTTAGGTTCGAGCTGCCAAGACACGACCTGGATTAAATTGATTCATTTTGCTATGTGAAAATCAACCAACCAGTCTTATAGCTTTGGCAACTTCACACGTCGTAACTTAATTTAAAATTAATGTTTTCTTCCGGTGTTATAATTACTTTCTTACTTTCTTAACCTTAAGGTTTACTTTAAGGTGGTTTTTAAATGTTATGAATTATGAAGTCACCCTGATTTGCAGTAAGATATCTCACTTACGTCCTAAGTGTTATCTCCTCTTTGTCTCCCTTCGAATACGAACTAGTTAATAAATAACACTGACGGGGGTAAGTGGTTTTACAGAAGCCAGTGCAAAAATATGTATTATTATATTATAGTCAAGAAGAGCTGTTAAAATAATAAATAATTGATTTGAAACGCCGACTTCGTACTGATACAGCTACACAATTGTTCTTGCCCATCTATTGAGTCAAAGCCCATATAACATTGTGACTCATAAAGTTAATTGAAATATACCAAAGGTAGGTTTCCAAAGGAAACCGCCATTGTTTCCTTGTAGATGTGGATTATACTCTTCTTGTCCTTTGGCTTGAGTCTGTCCTGTTTATAAATTAGTCAAAGTTAGAATTTTTCCTTAATTGAAGACCCTTAAAAGGTTCATCCTTATGAACCTTTGAACTCAGTTTGATTAACTAACATAATTAACGCTTCTTGAGGAATTACAGTTTAGATTCAAACAACTTGAAATTAAAAAAGTAATGCCGTAGAACTGTTTATGTTCGTTGATTGAATCACCATTTTTAAACAACATGTGACAAGCAAGCATGCGAACCGCCTGATCGTTAGCGGTTGCTTCAGCTTGTAGACACGTGAATAACAGCAGAGGTATAACCATAGGATAGGTAATAGTTGGAGCTTTGAACTCATTAAGACGAACAATGGATAACGCCAATGGTTCTTAATTTTTACCCCTTGGTGTAGTTTGATCGTTTAGTTTCTAACTTAGTCCCTTCGGTTCCAGTTCTAGCAGTGCTCTGGCCACTTTTGGAGCGGTGCACGGTGGTATCGAAGCGGTCACTGCAATATATGGTGCCGTTCGGGACGGCCGCCTGGATGTGGGGCACCGTATTCATCGACCGAGGGTCCCAGTCGGCCCGAGAGGCGCTCAACAAGCAAGCGGAGGCGATACAAGTACATAAGGTTGGATGAAGACTACTTTGACCGACTAAGCGTTTGGACCTTTTTTCCTAGCTATTTTTTGGAATGAAGTTAAACTTTTGAAACAATATTCACTTACAGGCATTCAGAATTAGCTATCCGTATCACTATATCAATAGTGCTAGATTATTCCTTCATAAAAAGTAAGTTATTGCGTTGTGGATGCAATACTGTAGCAATTTACATTAGACAAGCTACTAGCTAGGTATTTCATAAGTTGCCTCAAAAATATCACTACATAAACGCCTACTTATTCTAATTTATACTGGCCTTCCTATCACTGAGCTAGTTAACTTTGTATATTATGGACAAATACTGAATTAAAAGAATTCTATATATAGGTATTCGAAAGCTATAAAAATCTAATTTACGTTTCACAGGAAAAAAGTCTCGCCGTTTGTTAGATTTTCGGCTAATAGCGTGCTAATGCCAAGTACTAACTAGTGTCCAAGGTTAGATCTTTTAACATATCTTCATTTATTAGCGTTACGATAGCACTTGTTTGGCAGAACCCTCCTAAATACTTTTTTTAAACGGATATATTTCTTTAAAAATGTCGTAGTTTTTTAAATTGATATACGAATTGTATCTACTTAATCTTCTCGGGTAGGTACCTACATCATAAAGGAGTTTAGGAGTGAAGGATATATGAAGTAAACTTATCATAAGGATATTACTTATGTACATACAATCAATTGTTAGACAACTTTAAATATGATTAATATAAGCATCATTGGAGGGAGAAAACGTTACTGACAGTCAACCACATCTCAAGAGTGAGTAGTAAGTTGTAGATTCGCCGACCTCGCTCAAAATGTTACGTTATATCTTTTAAGAATGGTTAACAACCATCCCTGATTGTTTGCGATGAAAATGTTAATTACTTACTTAACTGATTAACAAAACTACTCACGATTTCAATTTGAACACCATTAGGCAATCAGAGCAATGAGTCAACTGTTTAACCAATATAATTTTGTGGTACTGGTATCCTCTGACCTTTACACTATTTCAATGCTAATGACTTTTGGCCTTTGTCATACTGCAACTGCGTTCTTGGGTTTTGGAAATTGGATGATGCAATGGAGCAATGTCTCTATTTGCTGGTCATAAATGATAGGCACAGTTTACACATTCAAAAACAGTGGTCAAACCAGACTTGGATTGAAATATGTTGTTTATCAACAACCCATTTATTTGAGGGCCGAAACTGGAATTTTATCGAGTAAGATATGAGTTTTAGTAATGGTTTTTTATACCTTGTCTGTACACGTACTAGGAGGTGATCATCATGACGTCAGTTTAATTACCTATTATTGTTGCAGTGGGCGAGACATATTTTTCCTCATTTTCTTACTTGAAGGACTTATGGATTTACATAAATATTAAAGTGGGTTTTTTTGTAAGAAAATTAGTAGGTAGGTATTTACTTTAAATTCATTTTCGAATGCACGCATTGGGTAACTTTCCCTGAACGATAGCAATAATATAGGTACCTACATAACTCGTGCGGTGAAGACGTCAAACAAATAATTCTAAGGACGACAATTAATGCGATAGGTAGCTGAAGTAGGTAACGAAAAGACGTTTAGACAGGTACAAAAATTAAGTTAACGAAAAATTGGCTTTCGATTACTACGCTAAACGCTTTCCGAACAAGTAAAATTATTTGAAACGTAACCAAGGGAGAACCTAACTTTTACCCTGTTTTTTTCAGCGTAAACTCCTGCTATTTCCTGAAGGAACCCGTCACTCTGGGGATCGGCTGCTGCCTTTCAGAAAAGGTGCATTTCACACGGCTGTTGCAGCAAACGCGCCTATACAACCCGTCGTCGTCTCAAAATACCATTTCTTGGACACCAAAAGACGTCGCTTCGGCTCAGGTAACCAGATTTTCCCTCCGAACAAATTAGATGAAAAATAATTGGCTGCCTGGGACAACAATGAAATGATTCAAGCAGGACCGTCTTAACCTCTTTGGAGCCCTGTAAACATTAGGATGATGGGGCCCTTCTATTGTTAGTTAACCTTGTCTTCCATGTTTTAAAAGAAACTGATTTTAGGGGCCTCGTGGGGCCCTGAGCACGTGCTCAAAGTGCCAAATGAGAAGGGGGCCCAGATTCAAGCTTAACGTATGTTTAGCGTGTCACTGGAGGCCATGAAGGCGTCAAGCTAGGGATAGGGTGCAGTGGATAGCAGAGGCCCATGTCCGGAAGTGACCTGAAGGTACTTTTATTTCATTCTGTGCCTGTACGTCAACCATGAATTTCCGTCACGTAGCTAAACTACAATTGCTGACTACAGCAATTAAAATTGTACGCCATCTTTAGTTCCATTTCTATTCACTAGAGGCGCAGTACCGAAATCCTATACGTCAAGACTGACGATGATGAACCATTTATTTTATATAGGATTTCATTTATAAGTTCACAAAGATGTACAGGGAAAAAGACAAAGAGCTCTAGGCGACAGTGGAGGGGATGGTTCTGCGCACGGGTACAGTGTGAAGGAGGGGTTTCATACCATAAATTTGCTCACTGCGCAGGTCTTGGCCAGGGTTCTTTTTAGATGACGGGTATTATACTTACCTATTTTTGGGACAGTCAGTTTGACGTGTCTTATCTCACGAACATTACTGAATAACAAACTTTTGCATAAAGATTACGAACGTTGCCCCTGTCAGAACTTAAAATAACTATTAATTCTGTAGGTTTCTGATTTCGATACGAGATCCGAGCTTGATACGAAATATGTATTTGGGCATGTCTCTTTATATAGACTTTACAGATAACACCTTAACAGTTCGTGAAACAAGGATTGCCTGGAAGAGATCCCTTCCTAGCGATATCTGAGGGCGACTAAATTGTATGGATCAAGTTGTTGGATTTTAATACTGCTGTAATTTTTATTTGTAAAATTAAGTATATTTGACTCTTTTAAAAGCCAATGCATATCTTTTACTAACAATGAATTTAATCACGTTCCAGGTGAAATTATAATAACTATTATGCCGCTCATCGAGACTGAAGGCATAGATAAGGAAGACATAAGTGCACTGGTGGAGAAGACGCAGAGCAACATGCAGGAGGAGTTCACCAGGACCTCCGCTGAGACGCTCGCAAGACGTAGCAAAATCGTTAAATCTGATTGAGGTACATATCTATTCATTTCTTCGGTACTACATCTTGGGGCCCTGCTTAGCTTCTGAATGGTATCACTTATGGCGTCAACTTGGTTGCGAAACCAAGCTGACACAAGGTGATATACAATATTTTAATTGAATGTTATTTTCAGGTAAATTAGTGCACGTACACGTCCATCTATCCCACGGACTCCGTCAAAAGCTGTGATAGTCATATTTAAAAAGTTTGATAATGTTGGTGATTAAATATGTAACCTATTATTTGTACAAGTTTTGTAAATACTATACAGAATGTATTTAAAAATAAATAAAGGGTTGCTTTAAAAAATAAAAGACGTAAACCCTGTGCGTTCTCTTTTATTAAACATATGAAAATACACAAAAATAGTTCACATTTCATTGCTTTTATCAGGAAAATATAGAAACAACTAAAAATGTAGCACAAATATAAATCCCAGTAAAATAGATAATATTTTAAGTGATTTTTATATACAAAATACATCATCAGGGCTTCAAATAATAAGTTTAAACATTTATTTGAATTATGAGTCTTATAAGTACTTATTTATATAGTAGCGATTCGATATAGACAAAAATCTACGTAATAAAACCTAAATAAACTGGTGCTTTCTCAAGATCTTGGAAAGATATGGACCTGAATTTTGAAGATAGTTTAACTTACTTTCTAGGTGATACTGGTTACTAAGTTAAGCAAAATTGCATTATTAAAAATGTGTGGTATAGTTTAAGGTACTTACTAAAGGTATTCTTTGTCGTGCTAGCTAGCGGTACACTCCGAAATTCAGTCAAAACCTGCAAATGGTTTTGAAGGCATGAAAATCAGAACGATTGATCTTGCGGCCATACGAATCAATTTGACTCGTAGTACGGAAAAAAAAGGGGAGGAGTTATGGAGTCATCTTTTTTTTGTATGGGAAAAAAAAGTTTTGCTCTGAAACCTATAGTGTGTGGTATCTAATGAAAGGGCTTACTGAGCCAATTCTAAAAATATATCACATCATTACCTACTAGTAACTTGTATTAAATTAAAATAAAAATGATTTTCAGAACATGCCAAGTTTGGGCTCCTTCAGATATTATGATACGGTTGAATAATTTTTTGTAAAATATGCTTTAAATAGTATTTTAAAAAAATAGTTTTTCAATTTCACAAAATGTGATAAAATTACGATTAGTTGGAACATATACAAAAAGGGCAATTTTAGACACTGAGGATGATAAATTATACTAATGCGAGAGGAATTTTTAATATTATTTACAACAATTAGGGGAAAGGCTGACAAACTTGAGCGGAGCCTAACGCCACCCAAGAACTAGTGATGGAAGCAGCCAAGTGATAAAATTTGGAAACCATTATGGACCTCACAAGATACGAACGGGAAAGTTTGTATTTAGCATCCTGTGTCTAAAATTTAACTTTTTGTACATGCATGTCCTAACTAATCGTAATTTTACCACATTATGTAAAATGGAAAAATTATAAAAATACTAAATGTAAATATTTTCAAAAATCCTTTTTTAAGGTCAGATATGAGGATATTACGTACCATTTGAAGCATATTTTACAAAAAAATATTCAACCGTGTCATGTCTGGCAGAGTCCAAACTTGGTAGGTATGTTCTGAAAATGATTTTTAGTTTTAATTTATTACAAGTGACTAAAGGGAATGATGTGATATATTTTTAGAATTCGCTCAGTAAGCCCTTTCATTAGATACACACAAGTTAAAGAGCAAAAAAAAAATTTCCCATACAAAAAAAGATAATGCCATAACTATTTCTCTTTTTTTTCCGTGCTACGGGTCAATTTGATTCGAATGGCCTAAAGATCAATCGTTCCGATTTTCATGCCTTTAACACCATTTGCAGGTTAAGTTAGCGTACCGGTAGCACTATGAGAATCACATATAATTTTACATAATACAGTAGAAATTATAAAAGTAAATATCACTGATGTTAGGTATAACCTATATTTTATTATATGCCAAGCAAAATTATTTAAAAGTAAAAAAATATGACACAAAATTTTTGGTTTAAAAATACAATTGAATAAAATCCTAGCTCTTTTATAAACTATTCTCCGCGATATATAAAATCATGTAAGTACTCGGAGGCTGGGTGCAAGTGTAAAAAATCAGGAGGAGTTTACTTCAAAACGACCATCATAACTTTAGTAGATCCTATCTGCAGTACCTAGTCTTATGGGAGAGCAAAACATTTTCACATAAAAATCATTTTTGAATTAAAAAGCCTCCTCCACAGAAAGAAAAAGGTGTTGCTAAACAGGGGGAAAGCAAAATAGATATTGTATTAAAAGCTTTTTGTGTTAAGGTATCCGAAAAAATAATATCGTATCAATCCTTTTTAATTCTAGTGTTTGGTGAATTTATTTTTTAAGATATAAAATATTTTTGATCCTACATAATTTAATCTCGGCATTTTAGTTAAGTTGAATTCCTTGCTAAGGGAACACAGATAAAAAACTTAAAATTAGATTACATAAGAGTAGAATAATGCTTAGTTTAATAATTCAAATGTCATATCGTTAATTTATTTTAGGTTCCTAGTCCTACATACTCCACCTGCTGTGACTTTTCTCACCATGAAGATATTCAAATATTTGAAATACATGTACCTGCTTAGAATGCAAAATACATTTATTATTTTAAATGAGAATCAGTTATTAGGTCATTATTAGTATCAGTAGTTATTAGGCATAAGTTATTTTACGGTTTCTGAAATTCACGGCATTAATACAAGAAGGTCAGCATAAAAAGCGCTAGCTATTAGAAAATAAAAAATAGACATGCCCCCTATAGGATAACTGTATGCTTAACTTTTTAACATCGCAAACTTGTCTCTACTCGCAGTATCTTACAGCCTATTTTCGATTAACAAATAAGTAAATATGATTTAAACATAGTCCGCCTAAAGTGGCGGCTTACATGAATGCCTTGATGTTCGAATAAAATGTAAATAAGGTTCTATTCGTTTTAATTAAATTAACTATAACTTACAGGATAGAAGTTCTAAAGAACATTTCTTTAACATGTCATGTTCGGTTTTAAAAGACAATTTTAAAGCACCACACAAAATGTTAGTATTTAGGTACATAAAATCTGCACATATAAGGTGCATTATAAATACAGACATTACTGTCAATTTTTGGCTTCATTCAGGAATAATAATAATAAAGACTGAATATTAAAAATAATACTGATTTATCATAGGTGACGGGTTAGTTTCTAAAAATAATATAAAACTATCTATGTTACAGGAACGTTTCAGATACCACAGGAATATTTGGAAATACATAAGTGTCAGCACATAACTTTGATCTAGTAAGTCAAGTCTAGTCTGACTATTAATTCATACATGTAAATTTAATTGAAATTGTGGTTAAATGTGTTCTTAGTCTAACATAGAAATAAGGAGTATTTTTATTGCAAACTGATATATGACATTTCAAGTATAGTAATTGAGACTGTTTACGGCCCATAGAAAATTGCCCCAGGCCGCTTGCTGTAGATAACATATTAAAGAATTTGAGTAAAATGTTCTAAATTAAAACTGGCGGAAAGGACACGGCAAAAACATAACTAACTTATTAAAATTGCCTGTTGCCTGTGCAGTATTTTCTATAAAGCATATTTCCCTGGAAAACATCAGGGTCTTATTTGAATGGTCTCCATTTTAAAACCTAATTAATTATAAAATGTAATGGCAATTTTCTTATAAAACTATTAAAAGTTTTTAAGTAAGGTTTTAAATAAAAATCATAAGGAAGTACCTAGTAGTACTAGGCTATAATCACACTAAGACTAGATAAAGGGACAATCAGAACATTTACATTAGCAAAACTACCGTTTTCTTCTTTTTTATTCATTACTAAATGAGGTTGGCACTTTACACAAATCTATGTAAAAGTTAGTCATTAAAATTCTCACCCTACAAAACTATCTTCTTATCAGTTTTGAAGGGATTAAAATATGTATAGTAATCATTATTAGAATATTTAAAAAAAATCCTGGTCCCTAAATCCCATTTCATCTTTGGATCCATTACTTTATTTTAAAAAATAATGGCACATTTTAAAATTTGAGATCTGATTTGATTCTACTGTTCCACATACTTTCGACTCACCCTTTATCATAATATTCCATTTAAGTTTAATTTACTTTCAAAATGGAATAATAACGTCAATAACAGATGAAAACTAACAGAAGCAATCTTTGAAATACTTATACATATCTACATAAGATATGAGTAATTTTCTTGTTATTATTTAGAAATATGTTAACTTAAACATATCAAAGTTCAGTTTAATTATTCACCAGACATTTACTACATTACATAAAATCATAAGTGATTAATTAACTGACTTGAACTATGTGAAGATAATTTACTATAATTAAAAGCATACTTCAAGAATATTAACATATCTCGCTAAAAATTCAAATAAGTTACGAAAATTATCCTGCTATTATTACAAGTCAATTGATAGGCCAACAGTGATGTCCTTACGATGGCTAACAAAGGTGCAGTCTGGTCGTGTACTTAATTAAAATTTTAAACAGTTTAGTAAGCTAAGTAATCAAGCCCTGAGCTATCTGTGGACAATATTTAGCAGCTGGCTTGTTTTGTATTCAGGGTGAAACTGTACAAGTCACAATTTTGTAACGCACAGTTATGCTATGCTATGCATTAATTTATATTGCAAATTATAAACTACATCCTCTTATTGGCTGAGTATGTGCCTTCTTAAAATAAAAAGTTTAGTGATACAAGCACATTTTTACAAAGTAGCCTCAATTTCAGACAAGTTCACTAACAGTAATATTTAATAATATTGATTCACCAATTGAATAAGTAACCTTAAATATCATCACAGACCTAAGAATGCTTTCTTTATACCAAACTTATTACATTATATTGCAGTTTAAATAAAAGGGGTATTTCCGATTATTTACATAGTACTTCTTGAACAAACTTACCCTTGATAGAGAAGTCAGTCTGTGGTGGCAAGTGGGTAATCTGGTGGCAATGCACTGAGTACTTCTTTTGACAACTCTTTATAGACAGCATCCATGATGTCGCGAACACGAACAATTAGTTCTGGCACATCATCCATGGATAACCCTTGTGTGGATACAGGCTCCAAGCATTGGATCACAGCATGACCTATAAATGCGCAGAAATAAAATGTTAACAAAGAAAAGATCTAATAGATGTTTTCTTTCCAAATACCATAAATTGACTAGGCTTAGTCTACTCATTATTGACTAGCTCAATGGCTCTTGGTCGGTTTTGGTTTCGATTTTCACCCAAGTAAAGCATTAATGTAAGAATGTATAAAAAACATTTTCTGGGATATCTTTTCAATCAGCCATCAGACCGTGGCATACTACCATTTTACTTGTATCATTGCTTTTTAACTAAAATTGATCCGTGTTAAAGCAACAGTCCTTAAAGTACTAAAAAGTAAGATTCTAATAAAATGAATACCTTTATTAAATATATGCTTATTCCTATTGATGAAGTAGTATGGTGAAAAAACTACTGGTATTATTGGCACTTGAGCAGCTACTGCTATATTAAATGCGCCTTTCTTGAATGGTAAGAGTTTCGTAAAATCTTTATTTCGAGTGCCTTCAGGAAACAACCATATTTTTGTCTGGAAAAAGATGAATAATAATAAATAACATTTAATAACATATAGATACATAAATACAGACAACAGCAGGAATAACCGGAAACCGTTCTGTTAAGACCAATAAGTCAATTTTATTTTAGAAAAAAAAGAACCCATTAAGATTGTTAGAAAATGAGTAGTGTCAAATACCAGAAAACATGAAATATTTAGAGGAAAGTGAAGGGATGTATGTAAGCAACATCATTATTTTGATATGATGTTCTGTATTATGTAGCCCTGGTGGATGGTTTGTTTCATAACGGTTTCACTACTTTTACTGTCTGTGTAGTCATGCATGCTACTTTGCAACACTACTGACTGCTTATGTCAGACCTTATAATTATAAGAAAAATAATAAGCTGTATGTATGTACAACTTACCTTATTTTTGATCATTATTTCTGAAGTCATTTTCAACTGTTTATATGCATCTTTAGAGTTATTTCTGTCAATGAATACTACTCCTGCGAGATATGCCGCAAGTCCAAATGGCCATACATAAAATATTTCTTTTCTTGCAATAGCAGCAACTTTATCAGCAACATGCCAAATATTAAACATGCCTGGAATGTGACAAATTACATTAGTTTTATCTCATTACTCAATGTAAAAGGAGGAACTATAAAATAATAATGGTTACTGGATAATCAATAATTATTTTATTTATATAGCCTATCAACAATTATTAGGTATAATTGTTAAATTTCTTGAAAATTAAGTATTATGAGGTTTCAATTAGGTACTATGGTGTTAAGTACATACTTCAATAAAGATTTATTATAACCCTGTAGGTTGGAAAATATGAATTTCTTACCCAGTATATCAATTGAAGACTGATGATTGGATACTATGACTGCACCGCGGTCTTCAGCAAGAACTTTGCCATTTCTCAAATGCCATTTTACTTCAATCACTCTTGTAACATGTTTTACAATTTGGGATCCAAATCTAAGGAAAGAGAGTTCAGCATAAAATGTATTTTAAATAAATAATTTATTTGGTAGCTAGTTAATGAGGTTGTCTTAACAATTGGGGGCTATGTACCTACATCAACTTATAGAGAGGCAGGTGGATCATATCCCACACAAAAATTTTAACATTCTGTAAGCCCACTATTTTTTTCACAAAGCATGAATGTGTTGCAGTATGGTGTGTGGGCAAAACAATTTAGATCTTCAGCAAAGATGAGTCAGACAGACCAAATCACAGTTATTAGGAAAATGTCCAAAGTGTTTTACATGATGCTTGTACTTACAAGGAGTTCTTTACATTTCTGGGGTTAAATGCAAAGAACGGTAGTAGAACCACTGCAGTAATTGAAGCCCAAATGTAGAAAATAAGAAACTTCGATTTGAATTTCACGAAATTTGGTGTTTCCGAAAATAGCTGCTTCAAGACGTACGTCACTAGTGTTAAAACTAAAACGTAAATGATCTTGTCCCACATCTTTTCTATGTTACACTTATGATTATAACAAATAAAAAAGAAGTAAACTTGTAAAAATATCACTGCAAACGATGCATAACACTTGTTGCTATTTTTTTACGCTAAACTGGAAAGCTACACATTTTTCAATCAATGCGAAAATTATTATTAACTGTGAAAAAGCAATAATTCTGCCAATTTACATAAAATTGTAAGATTTATATTTGAATAAACTTTTTTCTCGTTCCTTTTCATTCATGGTGATTTGATTTGATTGATTTGTGTGCGGGCCGGGCGGGCGAGGGCGGGTGTGAGGTTAGTGGGGGTTTGAGTAGATAGAGCTGTCCCATAAACACAATCACAATCTTTTCTTTTCGTTGATTACGTGAATTAATCGATTGGGAAATTATGTTTTAAAAAACTGAACTTGCATTAGTATGATGCCGTCGAAGTATCTCATTGTACATGATGAATAAGTATAAGAGTTACCGCATAATTCATAAAAAATAAAGCAGGCTAATTAGACTGTTTTCAGTATGGTAAAGTTGTCTTGAAGCACTGTTTTAAGTTTTTATTACTAGGGGGGCTAGTTTATTTAACGAATCGAGTTTTTTTTTTATTGAAGTCTATAAATTAAGCATTTACCCGAATACCGAAAAAGTGACAGTACAGACAGTACAACCATACTACTCGAAATTCCTTAGGTGTGGGGTAAGTATTAATTTCAATACAATACTCTCGGAACTCCATCGTTCCTGACAATACTAAAATTTACTGAATCCTGGAACTGGATTGCTTAAATATATCATTGCTCATGACTAGTTACGCAATAATCTCAAATTTTCAATAGACAAACACCCAAGCCGTAAAAACCCACATTAGAAAACTACGACTTTTTACCCGGGAAAAATTGAAATATTTAATAGAACGTGTGTACATAAGGAGAGTGTATTCGTGGATTTTCTGGCTCGTTGGATGTTGGTTGGTGGTCTACGACCAGATTTCTCCTTCACCCCGGCATGTTTTTTTCGCGGTCGTCTTACCAAAAAACCGTACGTACATACAAAAGGCGCGCTGAAAAGTTGTGAACTTTTTAGTTTAATCTGTGGTTGTGAAACAGTGGCACACTTCCAACTAAAGATGCGATTACCATTATATAATGGCTGAAATGGACACTGTCCGTAGCCGTAAAAAAGATATACAAAAAAAAGTGACACACTGTCAGGTTTTAATTTTGTTTACCAAAATAAGTTTTGTGAACCTATTAAGTTTACCCTTAAAATTAGAAGTTACACCAAAAAAAGAATGGTGATCCAAAAAAAGAATAGTGTACCAAATATATTGAATAGGTATCTAAAATAGTAAATTCGCTTATCAATTATGATGTAACTTTTAACTGAAAAAGTGATGCGTCAACTGTAAAATGTAACCGTAAGCCAAAATTAGTAAATGTTCACTAAATTTGACATACCCAATTTACGCGGCAACGCTACCCAAATAAAGTACAACGCTTGCATCAATTACGCTGCGGCCGCAATATCGCGCTAGCGCGAATATTTGCGTTGTTGCGACAGGGGGACTCAGGTTACGATTAAGTATACTTTTTTATGTGTTCATGTGCAATGCCAAATAAATAAATTTAACTAATTCGATGCCATGGACCCTCATCGAGGGCTCACTCTTTGCCGCAATCGCGGGCATAAGGACCGGGTCAAGGATTCATATTAAAAATAGACTTTTCTTAGCATTTACTTATGTAATTAAAAAACTTCAAAAACATACCGCAGTGTATTTTTTAAGCAGAATTTCTTGTGGAGGGCTTGGTTTTTAGATTAAAACTCATTTGTTATTTAAGAATTATTTTCTTCTATCCACATGCCAAGCGCCCTCCGCGGGGGTTGTATCACCAGGGCTGGTCAAGAATTTATAATGCTATGAATTAGACGACTTAGACGACCGACTTGGTGTAATGTTTAAGAAGTTGGCTACTACACCAAAGGTCGCGGGTTCGATCCCCGCACAGTACAAACATTTGTGTGCATGAACATGTCTGTTTGTACTGGTCTAGGTGTCTCCTATGTATAATAAGTATGTATTTACAAAAGAAAATGTATTTAAGTATGTTTATCCGTTGTCTAGTATCCCATAACACAAGCTTTAATTAGCTTACTTTGGGGCTAGATGGCGCTGTGTGGAATAATGTCCAGGGATATTTATTTATTTATGAATTAACTTCATCTGTGATACAATCTACTAACATGAAATTTATATTCATAATTATACCGGATGATTATCAAAAGACTTACAAAAAGTTATGGCATACTAGAAAGTGGTGTAGTAACAATGTAAGTGAAAATTAGAGTTTTTAAATAGTCTCTAATTGGATGGTTTTCGTACAAAAAATATTGACTGTTAAAATGGTGGTGACCTTGAATTTAAAATACAAAGACACAATCGGAATCAAAGCTTAATTACTGGAAATCGTGAACAAAGGAAACGTTAATTATCCAAAAAAAGTAGTTGGTGTGCTCACTGAAGAGAACGGTGTCACCAGTCAGTCACCATCTTAAGACTGCCCCCTATCTTTGCGAATTAAATTCAATTCGACTAAAGTCTAGCACATTACGAAGACTAAACTGACAGTTCAAAGCAACCGCTTTTTTAATGTTGCAAGTCTGGAGCGCGTATATTAATATTCGCAACCCTCTTCCTCTTAGTGTTTGGGCCACGCAGTTGGTTAATGTGGCGAAAATCTTTAGTGCGGTACTCAGGCCAAAAGGTAGGCACGTCATCTTAAGCAGTTACCCTCTGTATACCAGTCGTAAGAAGCATCTGTGACCTTTGGGCACTGGAAGGCGAAAATAAGCCTGGGAGAGGTCGATTTTGCAAAGCCAATAGTCTTTCCGAAGAAAATCTAGTACCCGAAAAGCATTGATCAGACTGAAATGCTCCGGAACGATAAACTTCTTGAGATCTTTTAAATTGAATATTGGGCGGTTTGGAACAAGAATCATAGTGGAGAGAAAGCTTGTTTTATCAACAGGGATATGACCGCAGTCATACTCGTGGTTTCTAGAATACGATGAAGACCTTCCAGATTTGGCATTATTAGAGGTGGTTTTCGGACAAAGGGAATGCGATACCCTTTTATTATTTGTAACAATAAAGGTGGGGGTCGCTAATCTTCGATCTGAATGACCAACTACCTGCGAGGGACGGTCGTAATAGAAACCCTGGGAGGGTTGACTATAATGGGGTTGCGGTGCGCAACACGTTTTACTGGGGTACCAATAAATGCGAGGGTCCACGATCGTAAGCCGACCCTTGCGGGGGGTGGCTAGTAGACTTACTAGTCCCTGTTTGCGGAACAGTGGCAGAATTCATCGTTTTATTCAGAGGTCGGAAGGCTTTACGAACTCCACCAGCATTTTCAAGCGTTGCGGTAAAAAAATCGGAGTTAAAAAGATGCTGGTTAGTGGGTGGGATTTTACGCAAGGTCAATTTGATTAATGAGTCGCGTGCACAATTTGTAATATCATCACGACGCATTTAAATTACTTCGGCTCTGTGACCGCAAATTAGTTGTAATAAATCTGATGATGCCTTAAAATACTCGCCTTTACAAAATACCTTGCTTATTTTAGTGCGTAAACTATCAACATCAATGTTACTTTCGCCACCAACCCAAGACAGGAGTTCAGTCAAACTGGATGTTAAAGCGTGTTTTTGTTTGAACACGCAAAATGTCAGGGCACGCACTTCATCATTAACCTCAAGGTCAGTGAAACCGGGGGTATAGCTCGCACCATTCCTTTCGCGACAGTACTAAACGCTCGGGAGCCCTACGAACGGTAGGTTCCTTTAATGTAGTCGCCATTTCGAATTTAAAAGGTGGAGAATCATGAGACCCGGGTAAATTTCGTTCGGGTTGGTATAAAATACCACTGACGCGGTCGTCAAATTCCTCGTCATTTTGGCTGTGCGTTGGTTGAATAATTTGATTATCCTTATTAGCAAGGTGGTTGCAAAGATCGCCTACCTGCTGCGCAAGATTATCAAGCTGCTATTCACTACGATTGCCCCCCTTTTTTTGTTGGAACGGCGTCGACGTAGACGGCGACGATGACGACGTGAAGAATTATTGGACGTACTTGAACTAGATGACGAGGACGAAGAATCACTGCTAGACGAATATATTTGTTTGCGACCCCGATTACTAGATTTGTCTTCGTTCTGTTCATTACGGCGTCGTCCGTTACTACATTTGAATCACTCATCCTACAAGTAAATCAAAAGATATTCTATAAAAACGCCACCGCAATAACATCACAACAAGGAAATCAAACGATATTCTATAAAAACGCCACCGAAAAAATATCACACAAACTTTGGGGTAAAAATACTACCAAACATTTAAGTTCACAAGTTAACACTTCGAACGGTAAACCCGTTAAATATCAGTTTTTAAAATATAAAGAACTCACCTGTGTTTATTACAGTGCAGTTGATTCTATTTTTAGATTTTGTAACTAAGCGTAGCGGTTGTGCTTAGTGCTGTTTTCCGCAGTGAAAGGTTGTTCACTGCGGAAACCAGGACGCCAAATGCCAATAAAAAAAGAGTGGTGGCCAACCGGCGAACTTGTCGGCTCACCCTGCCTGGTTCTGCTAGTGGTTGGAGGTGTGCGAGAGAAATGCACGATACGGGGTAGAAAGAGAGGGACATATAAGCGGAAAACAGGCCTATCATAAACAAGTAAGCTTCAAATAACGGTCTAGGATTTAATAAAAGCTATTTCAAATATGGGCCACCTTAACTTTTTTAGAGAAAAGCAAACTTTTTTTGCATGCTGATATTTTATAAGACTAACAAAATGTTCCAATTTTATCAAATATGCTAACTAGCATAATTGATAAAATTGGAGCTAACATTTTGATAAACATCAATTCTTAGAATAATTACGCATAGAAGGCGAGTCGGGGCACCCGTTTTGATGCGACAAATATCAGGACGTCACTCTGGATCTGAACTTACCGAAGTTAATTTCTCGAGGTAAGAGCTTCTTCTAAATGTTTATTTGTGCAGTAAATGGTTGTAACAACATACCAGAGAAACACAAGCAGTATTCATACATGTTGAATACTGAAAATTGTGGTAGCATGTGTAGCGAATTGTTATTTTGACAGTTAATTTTGGCATCACCAAAAGGCGCCAAATGAAGCTACTGACACATAGATATCTATACAGATACACTTATCTGCACCCCTAGCCAAGTGGCAAACGCTCGGAAACGAATCGAACTTCGCCTTCGCTAACGCTTTGTCGCAAACGCTAATAGATTGGTAGTCAAGATAACGGAACGCGGCGAACGCTAGTTCTCTTTTATCTTTCGTTAAAAATAATAATTTTGTCTATGGTTTCGCACGACGCCAGCCAGGCCAGAGTGCCAGACGCAATGTCAAAGTCGAAGAGTTTGACGTGACGTATGGTTGAAGTTGTTGATAATGAAATATTTTCAGTGTTTTTAAATCACTCTAAAGTGTATTTGTATTTGTGAAGTTAATAGGTGTGCAGCCCACAATATTTTTAGAGCATGCATTCTAATAAAAAACTCAAAAAATACTAAATTTCAAACAAAGAAAACACCAGCTGATTGAAAAATCGCCATTTTGTTACGTTGGCGTCAAGGGGTGTTCGCTAACTATCTTAGAGTTGAAACGCTCACGGGGCGTAGTCGCTTGTCAAAAAGTGCCACTTGGCTGTATTTAGCGAACGACTAATATTTCGTTTTATCTATTAGAAAAAAATTATACACTTGGCTATGATTCGTTACGATTAAGTCACGTGACATGTCGATCGACGATTATTTTCCATACAAATCTATAAGCGTTTTCGTTCAACGTTTGACACTTGGCTAGACCAGCTGTATAGAATATATCTATTTAGGTGTCAGTAGCTTTATTTGGCCAACGTTAACTTAAATAAATTAGTAGGTTTTAATATAAAATAAATAGGTGTTCTTAATCGGGTGGATTTTACTAATGTAATGATTTCTGGAGTAAAATAATAGTTTCCAAGATATATATCAGTGAAGTTGAATTTTATTAATTTTGGGTTATAAATGTCACATTAACTCTTTCTATAATTTCTTCTTTTTTCACGTCAAGTAACCTAAAAAAAAGTTGCATTCGAAATTTGAATGAGAAACTCCTTCCTAAAAACACAGTGCACTTATCGAAGCACTTTGTTTTTAAAAGGAGATCACACATAAACAAAACTCTTCATTAAGAGTGTAGATGCTGAAGAATGTGCGGGGAGATACGCCACTTGAGGTCTAATGTCTGCAACTCTGGATATTATCATTGCCAGAATGGACTTATTGTTTTCTTATATTTACGCGAACACTAAATACACATTGAAATGAAAGAACTATACAGATTCTACTCGCGGAATTTATATCAGAAAATTTGGAAAATTTGGAATTTAACTTCCACTTTAACCGTGATGAAGTTTCTTCCTTGATTATAACTAAAAGTTGCAATTGGACTGTTTGAGCTCACTGACTGTTTGGGCTTCTTACTAAACTTCTCCTCAAAATGTAGTTGAAGTCGCTCCGTTTTTTGGTGACTGTACAATCATAGTTGGAATAGTCTTCAGTAACGCTAAGTGGCAGGGAAATTAGGGATCTTGCTTTATTGCAGTAAGTAGCATGAAATCTTCTGGATTCGATGTCAGAGGAGTAAGTGGGAGAGAATTCAGTATTTCTTTGCTCTGCACCAATAAGCTCCTTATAATACCTTAGATTACAATTTCCCAACACTCTAGCTTAATATTGTTATGTTATTATAATGCAAGTTATAATGCGGAACACAGGCAGAAATAAAGTAGTAAGTTATTCTGTCAAAAGTTACACATTCAGATAGTGAATTACGGATGCTCACCAAAAAACCAAAAAGCACTCAATAAAATGAAATTTAACGCGGCAGCCTTCGTGTTCGTGACATCGCGGACTAGCTGCAGGAGTGCCGCCTTCGTTGGTATGGTCATGTCTCATGGAGATCGGCAAACTACGTGGGCAACAAATGTCTGGCCATGCCGCCCCCGCCAGGTACCGGTATAAGAGGTCGACCCAAGAAACGGTGGCTCGACGTCGTAAAGGGTGACATGCGTGCCAACAAACTCACCACTGAGGATGCACAAGACCGCGCGAAGTGGGCAAAGAAAAAAAGAAAGGCGGACCCTGGGACCCACACACCAGTGTGGGTTCACAACCGGGATAGACCGCACGGATGGTGATGATGATGACGGTCGCTTTGGCATATGCGCTTGCACTCGCGCGCGCTACATTTTACGCATAAAAAAAACCAAACGTCCACGCTTGAAAGACGTGCGCGTTATATGCGCTTTCCAAAACAAGCTTATACTCGTGTATTAAATGTTAGTGTGCAAGTTATTGCACTCTTGCAGCGTTATTTTCATTCAGTCAGTATGCAGTTTGAAAAAATTCAAAAGGCCAAATAAATTTTGTGTAAGTTATCTTTTTTTTTATAAATAAAGCTCGTAAAAATTAGGATTTACAGGAATGATTCTAATTTGTACTTGTTTAACAATCTACAAGAATCAAAATGAACCAAAACATTATGAATATTCACTTGATATGACACGTTACATACGCGGAGCATTACAGATTGTAACGCCCGAATTCGCAACCGTCATTTGACGAGCAGCCCTTACATGTGACTATTTCTCAAAATAAATGAACTTACATAAGGAAAAGGTAGTACCAAAATGTTGTTACGAAATAGTCTTATCTAGTCACTAAATAATTAACATAAAGCTTGTTAAACAATGACAAAATATTGTGACTTCTGCTCAATCAGGTTGTAACTGTATACACTTAGCTTTATGTTGTAGGTACTATTTCTTTACTCTACGAAATTTATAAAAAATGTTACGAAAATTACAAAAAAATGTATCAAATATTAAACAAAACGAGGCCACAAAAAGTCAATGGTTTGATAAAAGCTGATACTGCAAATAAGTAAGCTTATAAAACGTTTGTACCTGACGTATGACGAAACGATGAATAAAGACTTACTGTTTAGTGAAAAAAGACAAAAATATTTCCTGTATCTTAAAAGCAGTTCCACATAACACTACCAGGTTTATTTTTGGTTTTCATAATAAATATAAAGGCGGAAACGTCAGACCAACAACCAATTAGAATGAAGCTAGTGTTGTCCGTGTAAAAATATAATGGATTTGTTTGTGCGAAAGTAAAATACTTAACGTAACTGAAGAGTAGTACCTAATGAAAATGTGAATGTCTGATTTTGTTTTTTTGCATTGGTAATTCATTATGAAACTCCGTAGAAAATCACTTTCATTCAGAAACTATCTACAATTAATGAAGGCCAATAATACAAAAAAGTTTACAATAATAACGTTGTGTTTTTTTTTATATTGCCCGTCAAGATGACCTCACTCCACCTGATTTAAAGCGGTCGTGAGGTCCAGATATGAGGTTGACAAGCCCAGTCATTCAAACGAATCCCTGGGCTTGCCATCCTCACCTTGAAAGCCTGCAGAAATGCCTTTTCACGCCCCGCTCGAAGAACCAGGAACTATACGAGGAAGGAAACACATGTGCTGGAAGAGCGTTCCACGTCTAGATGGTACGACAAAGAAACGAGTCACCGAACCTTTTAGTTCGGGCCAACAAATGTTGAATTGTGTATGGGTGACGCCGTAGTCCAGCACGCGTAGTACGGGAGTGGAAAGGTGAGGGTGGGATAAGCGGGAATAACTCGTCAGAGCATTCCCCATTGAAAAAGGGATAGAGAACACTTAGCCTGGCAATGTCTCTACGCAATTGGAGAGGCTCAAGGGTCAAAGTTGCCTCTGGGTTTCATCACATGTGTATTGCATTTTATGAAGTACTAGCTGTCTGTCAGTTGCTTCGCTCGCGTAGATTGTCTTTCCTGTCAAAATATAGCTAAAAGATACTATAAAATATTATTAAAAAAAATAGCTTGAGTCACTTGAGACACAAAAACAAAAATTTTAACAAAAAAAAACCAACTTAAAAAAAACGATTCTAAAACAAAGCACTAAAATAAAAAGTAAAGAAATTATTGCGTATTCTTCTAAAACTTATACGATAATATAATGTAGGTACAATTATTGTTATTGTTGGAGTCGGTGTCAGCCAAGGAAACACTACAATATACCTAGCAATATACCTATTTCTTACATATTACGTTTACGTATGTAGGTAGGTAGTTACAAACCTACATTGGCTGACACAGACTCCAACAATAACAAAAATTGTACCTACATTATATTATCGTATAAGTTTTAGATGAATACGCAATTATTTTTTACTTTTTAGTGCTTTGTTTTAGAATAGTTTTTTTTGAAGTTGGTTTGTTTTTCGTTAAAATTTTTGTTTATTTGTTGATTTTCAGTGAATAGTTCTTATTTATTTTATACATCGAAAAAGTATCGTCCAATTGCTCCTAAGAATTGAAGAGTTCCGTTACTTTTTCATGGATCCCATAGTCAGAACCTAACTAAAGTCTCATCAAACTACCCTTGAAGTATATCCTTTCTAATAAAAAAAGTAGCATCGAAATCGGTTGCTGTGATAATGAGTTATTCGTCCATTTGTCGCGCCGGTTTATCTAGATTTAAGACTTATATGGATTTCCCATGGATTCTACTGTCAGAACTGAACTAAATTAAAATCGGACCACACGGACAGCATCAGCTTTCAAATAAAAAAAGAATTATCAAAATCGGTGGGCGTAATATTTAGTTATTCGTCCATTTGTCGCGCATTTTGTCTATCTAGATTTAAGACTTATATAGATTTCCAATGGATGCAACTGTCAGAACTAGACCAAATTAAAATGGGATCGCACGGGCAGCATCAGCTTTCAAACAAAAAAAAGAACTATCAAAATCGGTTGGTGTAATATTGAGTTATTCGTCCATTTGTCGCGAATTTTGTCTATCTAGATTTAAGACTTATATGGTTTTCTCATGGATGCCACTGTCAGAACTAGACCAAATTAAAATGGGACTATTCGGGAAGCACCAGCTTCCAAATGAAAAAAGAATGATCAAAATCGGTTCACCCAGTCGAAAGTTATGAGGTAACAAAGATAAAAAAAAACATACAGTCAAATTGAGAACCTCCTCCTTTTTTTGAAGTCGGTTGAAAATCAGGGGATAATGTATGTGAAAGAATTTTTAAAATGAATCCAGTAGTTTTGGAGCCTATTCAATACAGACAAAAAACAAAGAAAAAAATCGTTACTCTTTAGAATATTAGTATAGAAAAACAAATGAGAAATGTAGATTTTTGTATAAAAGGTAAAAAGACACTATTTTAAAAATATCGAAATATTCGGCAAATAATAAGGCTGTAGTGATAATTTCTTCGTTATCCTAAAGAATATCTATCCTACAAAAATTGTGTTGTTTTTTCTTCGAAGGATTAATTATTAAAAAGATGTGACTTTTAACTATTTCGAGGCACACTTTTTTTTTCAAAGAGGTACATTTATTTTGAGAAATACTAATGTATAGCCGCCCTTTTACTTATACTGACATGGGATTAGCATCAAAGCCCATAAAGCCTTAAAGGAGGTTTCAGTTTCCCGAACAAAAGGGCAAACTATAAAAAGGAAAATTAGCCTATACAGGATGACTGGGGATTCATTGGCATCCTTTTTAAATAAGAACCTACTCGTGCTATACAGTGATTTCCCCAAGTATGAGACTATTTCATAGGTACACAATTGCATATTTTTGGGTGCCCTTCGGGTGGTCAAAAATTATTGCTCCTAATTTCCTAAAATCTATTAGCATAACTTTTGGCATAATAATGCCTAATTTTCGACCCTAATTTTATCTAGATTGGTATAAGTTTTCGTAATTTCATTTGATTATCTACACATAATCTATTTTATTTCATTTATTAACAAATTTTATGAGGGTACCTAAAATGTCGGCTATTTAGTATGTTAAACCGGACTGGCCGTGGTCCTTCGCCGACTTCGCCGTGATACTAGTCTGCCCTACACTAGAGTGTAATTCAAATCATTGCAAACGAAATGCATGCTTGCTTTCATGCACGCTCATTTTTACGCTTGCCTGAACGACTGTTGGAATTAAACTATCACTATTTGAATGTACGTAACTATTCTTATTTGGTAATCAAACGAAAAGAAAATAATAATTTAGCGCCTGTGAATAGTAGGGATTATGCTTCGTTCGGCCTAATGACGAATTTGGGAAGTGATGATACGGCGATAAAACTTTAAACAAAATGAAATAGGCTAAAATTGTTTAGGACATGCGATGATTGTGCGAAAAAAATTTAGGCCAATAGTATGTGGGACAATGACAATTAGGGCTAAAAAAAATTTGGCGTTCCAATATGGACCCCATATTTTTGAACCTTATAAACACTTGCCAAGTATTGAACATGATGTTTAGAAGATTTAAAAATATGTAGTTTTGTATCTTTTACATAAGGTTTTTTGATAGATACAAAAATGGATATTTTTAAACCGTATAAACAATTGTCAAGTATTAAACATGATGTTTATAAGGTTAAAAATATGCAACTTTGTACCTATTAAATAGCCTCATGCTTGGGTAAAGTACTGTATATCATGAGTACTGTATATATTATTTTATAAGGATGCCAATGAATCCCCGGTCACCCTGTATACTGTCCCACTGCTGGGCAAAGGCCTCCATTATAGAAATCAAGTCATCGCTACAATTGGTGGGTTTTGGTGTAATGATCACAAAATAGTTCTAATGAAAGTTTCAGTAGTTAATGCTATGCTGCTGTGCTATCTTGGCGAGGAGTGGTGGTTGGCGCCAGGATTATTCAACACTTCTTTGCTGAGTTGTTTGTAAGCGACGGCCATTTGATCGCGCACGTTGTCAGCCAAGCTTGGGACATCTTCTGACGTCATTCCTTTAGTGGGTACTTCCTTCAAACACTGTATTATAACATGACCTAAAAAGATTGAAATCTCAGTAATTAAATTCAAGTTACATGTGTTA
This sequence comes from Udea olivalis, assembly GCA_947369235.1. NCBI lineage: Eukaryota > Metazoa > Arthropoda > Insecta > Lepidoptera > Crambidae > Udea > Udea olivalis. Next base: position 9,123,551 of record OX376342.1, read on the forward strand.
GGTAGTGATTTTGCCTAACACAGGTGACTTAAAATACCTTAAAATACCTTTGTGTGTACCGATACCTTATTAGGTGCTTGTATAGCAAAATGTAACTTTGCAGGTAAGTAAGTACCTATTTAATTTAGGTACATTTCTCTATATTATTTCCACATCGGAAGTTCTTATTTAATTATACTTAGGTAATAAATACTTAGTTTAAGTTATTAAGCATTTCATACCTTCATCAAAAATGCGATTTTTGATATCCATAAAGTGGTACGGAGACACAACAACGGGAATGATGGGCACTTGTGATGCTACAGCCAAGTTGAATGCACCTTTTTTGAACGGCAAAAATTCTGGACTTTGGTTTCTTGTCCCTTCAGGAAAGATCCAAATCTTCGTCTAAAGAAAGAAGTTCAACTTTAAGAAAACGTAGAATCATTCATATAATCGTAAGAAAAAGGTGACCTAAATAATTAGTTTTGCTGTTTAGCATCCGAACTGGAGTTTGAACCAGCGTTTCCACCGCACTTTTCGCCAGACAGCAGCGTTCGAGCCATTGATGGGATTATTTATATTGGTGAAAATTGCGGTCAGAGCCCTGGGGAGAAGAGGGCTCTTGATGAACAAGTTTGTCTCCGCTTGATCGGCAAAGACGTGCCAAGCATGATTTGCTACCTAGCCGGAGGGGGCCGGCTATCGGAATGGTACTGGCGTCCAGCAAAATACCTATGTTTTAGATGGATGGGCGTTGAGCCAGTGGCCTCATTTTCCAAAACCCTAGAGCCTGGCTGGCGCGGTCAGTGTTATGTTTGTCTGTACACACACTTGTATTTTTTAATTAATTGGATTTAGAGCTCGGCTATAAATGCGGAGATCCTTGGTTTGAATCCCTGGTCGGCAAAGCGTGTTAGCAAATACCCATCAATTGTAGCGAGCGATGACTTCATTTGAATGATGAAGGCCTTTGCGCAGGATATTTCGAAGAAAATAAAATACTTACTAAAAATGTTTACCTTTTGGCGAGTCATAACTTCAGATACGGAGTATAATCCCTTGTACGCTTCTCTAGGTTTGCGTCGGTCTACGAACACAGTTCCTGTGAGGTAGGCAGTTAATCCGAAGGGCCATAAGTATAATAGTTCTTTCTTTGCGATACATGTTAGCTTATCAGCGGTATCCCAAACGTGGAAGATTCCTGTAATAATTTAAAAGTTACGCATCCCATCTAAAAAACTTTCGTCTCGCGTACTTACTCGTACATCATCGTTTGACCATAAATATTGACGAAAGCCTAACAATTTCATGAATCTATCAGTTATTTTAGATCATGCAATACTGAAACTTCCATTTAAGCACAAGGCCCGAAATCAAGTGGTTTGGGAAAAAAAGGCGTGTAGATTTTTGTGAACATTGCTAAGGTTTGTGATTACCACCGCACTTGGCAAGCGTGGAGCTCGTACTTTAATAAAGTGTGTACCTACACTCGTATCAGTGAATTGTAGAGATTACTTCTAATCAATAACTAGCTCAAACCAGTTCATAATTAAATGGTAATTACTTTAGGTCCTTTTAAACCTAAGAAACTTAATATGAAATTATACAGTGAAGAAGAGAACCGTTAAATAAGCTAACATTTTTCTTCTTGAGAGATTTCGACCGTATGCCATTGCGTATACCTAATCTGAACTAATATTATAAAGAGGAAATATTTGTTTGTTTGGAATGAATAGGCTCCGAAACTACTGGACCGATATAAATAATTATTTCACCAATATTTAGCAGCATTATCAGGGTGACATAGCCTATATTTTTTAATTCAGGCTGTATATTGGCAAAGCCGCTGATGGAGAGCTCGCAATTTATAAGAGCGGGCCGGCTATGCACAATACTCGTATGATAAATCATAGATATACAAACCTAACAAATCAAGAGAAGACTGATGATTAGCAACAATGACAGCGCCACGATCTGCCGAAAGCACCTCCTCACCACGGACTTCCCAACTCACACCTAAAACTCTTGAAACGGCTTCAGCAATTGGGATAACTAATCTGTAACATAGAGATGAGGTAAAATTACGTTATAATTATGATGCTGAGTTTTATTGGTTGATGTAGTTTAGATACCGTAAGATATTGAATGACCGATATTCTACATTCCCGAAAAACGATTTTCTAATCCCTGTTAAATAGATAATTATTCAAATCCATGCACATACTACATATTAAATTTCCTAATATTACATTGTTATGTCCCAGAACGTGGTATAGTACCTATTCGAAAACAGTCAGTACACAAATTAGTAAAAGCAGTAACCCTCAAAAGTAATTTCAGAAACCATTGCAACCACTAAAAATATATGCTTACCTATATCGTTTGAAGTTTGATTCAAAATTTTTGCTTTATCATCTTCTCTATCAAGCTACTAACTAATTACCTACTGCCAATTGAGACGGATCTTCATCCGTCTCACTCGACCTGAGGTCCCACTGAATTACTCTCTACTGGAAAGAGATCAGGGGCTACTCCCGTTCGTCTAACATGTACCTAGTAACGTGAAATTTCGAACGCTAAGTCATTAAAAACATACTTAGCGTTTCAAATTGATGTTGTTTTTTTGGATTATCCGTATTTCATTGTACAAAATGCATTAAACCTATACATAACATATAACGTTTTGTATCCTTTTTAACCTTCCAAAGCTTAACGAATCTTCGAAAATTTAACCGGAGTAAGCTCCCAGGCCAATAAATGATAGGAATACGGCAAAGTATTTTTGATACGTCAAATATAGGTAGGTAATTGAAGTTATGTCTTAATTTATATTCGGTGGTGTTGGATTTCTGCAGCAGTATTGAATAAGTAGATAATTAATATTATGGACTATATTGGAAGTTTTAGTATTGAACAAGGAATCTTTTGATCTACCACCCTTACTGCCAATTGAATACTCTGAGCTTTTATTGACTTATCGACTCCTGGATACCTAGAGTCGACTAGTACGAGTAAGTCGAAAAGTATGGCGGACGAAACCAACCTACAAAACTGAACACATTTAAATATGATTAAAGGTACTTTTTTAAGTTTTTCTCAAACAACCCTTATACGATGGCTCTAAGCAAAAAACATACTTAAATTAAGTAATCTACATACAATTTCCTGCAAAAAAGGTTCCACACACTTTTTCGCCGGGATCAAGATTTAACGACATATTTGAAGCAGAAAAGTTGGAGAAGATGTCGATTTGAAAGTCCTCCTTGTGGGATTCTCTCCACCAAATATCAACGTGTTCTTTATGAAACCAGGTCGTGGAAAGGTGGAGACCAAATGGTTTTCAGTGCGACAACTTCAACAGCTTCCATTCGCAGAGACAATTCTCCTAATCCACAGCTACTCTGAATGCGACTCCACCACCATCTCTGCGATCTATGGAAAAAGCAAAGTGGGAATTGCTAAGCTGTTCACGGCTCCAGCTCGCATGCACTAACGGAGCATCCATCGAAAACATCATCGACAATGATGTGGATGACGATATTTCAGATTTAGAAGATAGTTAGAATTGTTTTAATATATAAGTTTATTTTATTATTGTCCATGTTTGTCTTCATATATCACTAAATATTAATCCCAGAGAAAAAGTGACTGCAATGTTTTTTGTAGAAAATTTTATGTAGAATACTTGAGGAAAAGATTTTTTTTGCTGAAAGCCACCGTTTACGAATTGTTTAAGAAAAACTTAAAAGGAAGTATGACACCCCCCCCCCCCTACCCATAGCCCCATTCCCATTAGCTCCACCCCCATCCATCAGTACTTTGAGTATGTTGCTTCAGACACCATTCCCTACATTTGTGCTAAAATTCGCTTTTACACGAATTATTTCCCCTGTTTTTCCTTCGTTGAGTGGGCTAAAACCCCCTGCCGCCACAACGAATTAAGAGAATGTAATATTTTAGATTTAGTTGAGTCATAGTGACAGTTAATATGTGTTCGGTTAAAAACCCCTGCTTCTTTTAGGTTTTTACATCGACTATATAGTTTGATGCAAGACAAAATATATTATTTAAGCAAAAGTCATTAAATTCTGAAGTTGCTTTCTTTAAGAGAGCAATTAAGTGTGACAGCTGCTAAACAGGGTTACTTTATGAAGGATCTATGGAGAAAACGGCAAAATACCTATTTTTCTGTTCGATAACCTTCAGTAATATAAGGTTGAGTTAATATAAAATCACAAATCTAGGTTAAAAAATCACTATGTTCCTTTGACACTGCGCGACTTGAGTGGTGGTGGGCTCGCAGCCTCTCAACTCCCCGCCCGCGTTTTATTCAAAACCGATAAAAAAAAAGTAATGTAAAAGTTAGACAGACCTACCCTTTTTTTAAAAAAAAACTGTCTTCGATTGATGCCTAATGCCTGAGAAAATTTTGGATGGTGTTTAAAAAATAACCCGGCTTAAGTAGATTTTATTAAATTTCGGCTTAAATCTTAAAAGTAATAATGTTTATTGTACGTTCACCACAAAGTGTACCCTAAAAATATCTTTTTTCACTTCTGTCTAATGCTTTAATGAATGTAGTGTAAGTAAACGTATACCTACTTACTTTGCGTTCTGGACACTCCTGGGTTTAAAAAGGAAAAGTGGCCAACAGAGGCCGGCTACGACTACTATTGAGAAATAATACAGAAAGAATTTGCAATAAAACTGTAATGGTGTTCTTTCACTTATTGATCTTTTATACATATAAATCAGAACACACGCTACGAATATTATGACCTTGTTCCACATATTTGTAGTACTAAATATATTTATATTATGTCTTTCAATGCACTGCACTCTTCATCACCCCGGAACAGACTGATTGAGACTTTGCAAAGTGGATGACTTATATTAACGTATTTTTGAAACTTAAGTCATAAATGCAAATAGCAAAAGACATAATGATTAGATTGGCATTGAAGAGGTTGAGTTGAGGTTGAAAAGCTTAGTCTTTACAATGATTTTTAAATGTATGATAATTAAGCATAAGTCATTAAGACATTTTAAATACCTTTGTTCTTAATGCTTTGATTTTATTATAATTATGATACGAGTACATACTGTTGGTTTTCCAAAGAATTCTGTTTCCCAAACTGCTCGTAAATAAAATATCAACGCAAAACCTTTATAAAAACGTAAAAGAAACGTACTGTAATCCTTATCCTGAACTACTCTCCTTTAGTCCTTGAGTCGAAACAATTTCCACAAAGAAGGTGACAGAAGAATACATCTGGGCTGAACAGCATTTGGTAAGCAACGTCAGATCTTTGCTGCGCCTATTCCGCAAAGCCTTAAGACAAAGGTGTTGGATCAGTGCGTCCTTCCCGTTCAACACGTGTCCTGGAGTGGAGACCACGGACCAAACGATGGTCAGTGGGGCAACCACCCGCTAGGTGGACCGACGACCTGAAGAACGTGGCAGGAAGTGTTCGTAATCTCTACGAACTCCACTTACTGCATCGATACATACCTTCCGCTGCGGGATTTTTTTCCAACAATTTCTCATTACTTACATTGGTTAATTTTTTTGTGGCTTGGGTACCTGTGGCCCAATTTTGTGGAGGCGAGTGTTCACGAGTAGTATGGACGTGGAATGTTCTACACTTTTAGTTAAACAGAAAGAGCACTAACCACAGACAGGTCTGTGGCAATAACCTTATCCTAATGTATTTTTAAGAAACACAATATAGTACACATATACATTTATAATGAGAGTTATATCTAAAAAAAAACAAATATACTAAATACTGGGTATCCCTCAATAACATGCATGCATTATAAACACAGTTTAACAATCCTCGTGAAAATGTATGTCTTTGTAAGTTCTTTTTAACTTTAATTTTGACTATTATACTTTTTCCTTTATACCGCATAATCATGGTTTATCTTAAAAGTAATTAGCATTGTGCTCAGAAGCTACAGACACGGCCAGATTAACCCTGTCAGGGGCCCTAGGCAATGCGATTCTCGGGGCCCCTTTTCTTTACCCTTTTATTACTCGTGACTGACCGAATCGTGTGTTCTTAAAATCTTTGCCTTTTGTTTTAGAAACTTTTTAGTAGATTTTTTACCAAAAAACAGGTAGAATCCATATTAACTTTATTATTTTGAGCACTTACCGATGCACACTCCATAAAACCCAACTGTTTAAATGTCTTGAAATCTCTTATTTGTTGGCAGAATAACACGAAAAGCCACACAATTAGTAGATTTTTAATTCATAACACCTTTTTCATAACGATCTTTACCTTCAAATAACTCTAAAACGTGACACTCTAGGGTGTACCATATTTTAAGACATTTTTTGTTTGTTTATGTCTCTTCTATCTAAATAATTAATCTGACCATAATACTGTTAAACAGGGTGTCCCGGGTAACCTGTTCCAGCGAAGGTCTTTAGTCTGGCGACTCCAATACCTATCGATTGGACCCTATGTATGTTCCGCCATTTTTGGTAGTTTTCAAGATATGTTTTTTTTTACGAATTATAATACGAATGGGGTGTTACAGAAAATAGAATTGGAGTGATCGCTTTGCACAACGTAGTATGGTTACAGCCGTCGGTCATATTCCAAACACTTTAAAAGCTTGGTATCAGCCGTATGTTCGTATATCGTACTATCAACAACACTTGCTCTGTCGAAGACCATAAAAGACCGGGGGCCGCGTGCTGTTAGAACTACAAAGGCTGCAAAGCATTAATGCTGTTAAAGCCAGAATTTGTCAAAACCACATTAGGAAGCAAAAATGTTATTGCGAGAAATGAAGATCCCCGCTGGGATTCTGTCGCGTATTAGAAAACAAGACCTAAAGCTCGGTGCTTATCGCCGATTTACAGGACATGCCCTTAATTAATATTTACAATTAAAGAGAGTGGATAGATCAAAACGCCTTCTGCCGCGATACGCAGGTGAAAGGCACAGATATATCCTCTTTACTAAAATGAGCAAAATGATGAAGTTTACGCTCACAGTTCTCAAGAAGCTGCTCAAGTGGTCGGAAAGGCACAACGTGGTCATCATCTTGCGTCAGTGATGGTTTGGTGTGGCGTGTCTTATCAAGGAGTCACAAAGCTACATTTTTGTGAAAAAGGAGTGAAAACTTCAGCCAATGTGTATCAAGAGACAGTCTCGGTGTTGTCAAACCTCTCAGCAATACACTTTTTAAAAGTATACCGTGGATTTTCCAACGTTGGTTTCAAGCCTGGCTTGAAACTGAATTTTAGCATTAAGTCCGCCTTTTACACTATTTTGTGCACTAAATATTAAATAAATGGATAATAGATCTTCTTGCCACTTATTTAAACGCCAAATCCCCTCGATACGTTCCTTGGGAAAAATATCCTGATGCCTATGATATAGATGCATTTACTTTAGATTGGAGCCGCTTTTATTTTATTTATTTTTTCCGTCTTTCTCACTCTTTCTGAAAAAAATAATTGACGATCAAGCCACTGGAGTGCTCGTGGTGCCCCGATTAACATTTTACTTCAGTTTCTTTCGGAACAATTAATTAAATACGCTGCTGGTTATTCTACCTAAAATATATAACATACCATTCAGCCCTGGCAATAGTTTATGGGTTAGCAAAAATTAAAACAGCAAAAAACATTTTTTTAAGGCGTTTTTAGGACGAATTCATTACTTCCAAAATACGCTACAACTTGGGATCCAAACATTGTTCTGGATCCCTTAAGTAAACTATACCCTAATCTTCATTAGGGTATAAAGTTCCTCAACTTGACTTGGAATTGATTACTCATAAATTAGTGACTCTGCTCGCATTGTCAACAGCACAACGAGTACAGACGTTATCTATAATGCGGCTTAGAAACCTTAAATATAACTCTTCAAATATTGAAATTCTAATTGATGATTTGATAAAAACTTCAGCCCCTAGGCGAAAATTACCACGTATAACAATACCCTTCTTTACGAATAATGTTACAATTTATCATGCAAAAACTTTACTGTCTTATTTGGAATTAACTAAAACTTACAGAAACAAACCCAAGATTGAGAGATTAATCCTCACATTATGAAACCAATACATATTGCTTCTAGTTCTACAAATAGTCGCTGGATAAAAAATACCTTACTCAACAGTGGTATTGACACAACAATTTTTTCAGCGCTTAGACATGCGTCTACCTCAGCATCTAAGAAGAAAGGTTTTTCAATTGAAATCATTAAGAAAGCCGCAGGATGGATTCATTGGGATTTAGTCGTTTTTATAACGGACCGTTTCTTGGCGATTATGACGATAGTGTTTATTGCAGAGACTCTTTACGATTATTCGATATAACCTTATTGTAAGAAAAAAATTAAAATTCTACTTAATAAAGATTTTCTAAACATCTACATAGTGATATACAAACTTGGTGTTCTAAACATCTACATAGTGATATAAATCTCGAGGATGCAACGTCGAAGTACAATTAATAGTTAAACAAACTTTCCTGAAGTGAAGTTTGACTACAATTGTTCGAGACGTTGCATCCGAAGAGATTTATATTAAATTCCCACTCATCCCTTTTTTTTTTGTCTCCCTAAAAAAATCCTTTATGGACTATCCCACTGCCCGGGGTAGGCAGTGGGGGAGTGTGGGACCATGTTCGATGCATAGTACATGGAAGAGTGAACTGCTTAATGAATATATAAATCTCTTCGGATGCAACGTCTCGTACAATTGTAGTCAAACTTCACTTCAGGTAAGTTTGTTTAACTTAGTTATTTTCTTGGTGCGTGTATGCACGGTGCCCCAGGCGATGCTGGGCTCCTAGGAAGTTGCGTACTCTGCCTAATTTCAGTGGTTAATCCGGCTCTGGCCACAGATATTAATGATATACCTACGGGTTAATAATTTGTGAGCACTCACACACCAAGTCTTTTTGTATGTTTTTGCGACAAATATGTATTTGTCGCAAAAACAAGTCGCAATAAGTATGTACTTATTTATTTATTAGTTTGTACACAAATTATAGTTTTTTACATAGAAAAATAAAGATGGCCAAAGTACAGGTGAGCTTATTTCTTAAGAGAGACTTAAGAGAGACTTATTAGTTCATTCAAATAACTATGGTAGTTACTATTGGACAATAAAATTGTGTAGCGTCATGACGGCAAAATTATCTTATATTTGATAATACTTTGAAAAAAGCTTCAAATAAGTGTATGCTAAAAAAACTCATAAAAGTTAATATTAATCAAAAAGAAAAATACTTAACATTAGGATTAAAAACATCATGCAAAAATAAAAGGCTACTAAAACTATTAATTTCACAGACAAAAAATAAATTATTAAAACAACACTATAAAACTTACTGTAACGTCTTAAAAAAAGATGTAAATAAATAAATAAAAAAAATAACATACGTAAATTCAATAACTCCAGAAATAAAAGTGAAGTGGTAAACTCGGCGACTCTATTGGGAATAGACCTGAATCAAAGCATGAGTTGGAAACCCCATACTGACTTTAAGACTTTATTACGGCATACTATGCATACGCTCATTCTAGACTTTTCTATGGCGTAATCTCATGGGGAAACAGTTGTGATGCGGAAAAGGTATTTATTTTACAAAAAAAGTGTGTGAGAATACTAACAAATATAACTCAAATAGAACCTGTAGACCACATTTTGCTGAATATGAAATACCCTTACCTGTATTTACATTTGTGACTCCTGTAAGTTTGTGAGGAAATACCTATATTGTCCCGTAGTAAATAACAAAAGAAATAACCGCAATCTAAATAAACTCAAAGTACCATTCTCAAAATTAAAGCTAGTTGCATCAAGCCCTCATCCTATGATGATTATGATTTACAACCATTTACCGAATTACGTAAAAAATATAGAAAAACCAACGCTATTTAATAAAGAATTAAAGAAGTTTCTCACCACCAAATGTTATTATAATTTAAAAGAATACTTCGACGACAAATCAAACTAAACCAAAAATACCTATATTAATAAATAAATTTAATGCGCCTCTTTATGTAAGAGATGTATTTGTATTTAGCAGACTCTAAATTTAAAAGTTAGTTAATATTATTTTGTAATGTTATTGATTTTTTTAATAATGTTATTAATTCTAAGAATATGTTTATAACTCAAAAGTTATAAAACAATGTTAGCCCTCTCCTATTGCTGTGCCCTCGCAGGGCGTCACACGTAAACCTTAGTTACTTCAGTAATACCACCTTAACATTTTGTAACGTGACTTGCAATAAATAAATAAAGTATCCAACATGACTTTTATTCATTGAATTCTGTAAATGCAATGCACTACGGAAGCAAATGTGGTGAAAACCGTGCCATGCAGGAAAGATGCACCCTCATATTCCAGCCCGCTGGCATGGAAGGTACACGTTATATTATAAGTGACTTCGAGTTCTTTTCGTAAAGAGTTTTAGAAAACCGCTACTTTAACGCTTTGTGCTCTAATAAGCTTAGAATGGCATAAAGTGGTAACAGTTCTCTGTTATCACTTTGCCATTCTAATGAGATTAATACAATTCAATTCTTTAACGCATTCCATACTGTTTCAGAACTCCTATGTCCCAGTAATTAACAAAAAATATCCTGGGCAACCTTATTGAAGTAAGATTATTCCCATCTGTATACTTACTAGCTAGTTTTGAAAACTGTGGTAACAGTTCCCTGTTATCACTTTACTTACTTTGCCATTCTAATGCAATCAATACAATTCAATTCTTTAACGCATTCCATACTGTTTCAAAACTCCTATGTCCCAGTAATTAACAAAAAATATCCTGGGCAACCTTATTGAAGTAAGCTTATTCCCATCTGTATACTTACTAGCTAGTTTTGAAAACTGTGGTAACAGTTCCCTGTTATCACTTTACTTACTTTGCCATTCTAATGAAATCAATACAATTCAATTCTTTAACGCATTCCATACTGTTTCAAAACTCCTATGTCCCAGTAATTAACAAAAAATATCCTGGGCAACCTTATTGAAGTAAGCTTATTCCCATCTGTATACTTACTAGCTAGTTTTGAAAACTACCGTAATTTATCGTTTTATTATATACCTATGTATATAACCTAACTATCTAATTCCAACTAATAAAATCTTGTTCAGAACAGTGGCATTAAGTACTTTACTTAACTGTAAATTAATTATTTGAAGGTTTGATAGCGTCAATAGAAACATACAGCTTTTGAATAACGATAATAGGGAAATGTCAACGAGCACACCGCGCGAAGAAACCAAATCAAATCTTGATAATGATAGAATGATCTCCCCAGTTTCCGGATTATTTAAATTTTGCAATGGCTACAGTTATAATAAACTAATAAACCAACGTCGCTCGGAATGGTTCACCTTGACTCACGCCTCCTAGACCAACAGCAGCTGAGGTCAGCGCCCAATGGCGACCGCGACCTTTCTTCAAGAGCCGGTTCCTACTCTACAACTTCTATCGCATAATAGTTACAGTTTGTAGGACCTTGGCCTCTAAAGTACGGTTTAAGTTTTTTAGCGTAATCAAAATAGACAAATATTTGCTGACGTTATTTGTTTTATGTTTTCATAAAATATTTCCGATTGTAACATTGGACATTGCAGTCACGTTTAAACAGTAAACACTTGTCCCACCGCAGACAGAAACAGAAAAAAATGGAAAGACAGTTAAGAGTACCCGACTTGGATAGGGCGTCACCGGAAAACGACGCGCAGGGGGATCACCCTACTCCTGTGTTATGTGGGTTAGGGCTACCGGGCCATGGGCGGGCCCGGTTAAAGACATTAGTCCAGAGGAAGGTCCACTTCGCATCGTGGAACGTTGGCACGCTGACTGGACGCGCTCGCGAGCTGGCTGATATGCTCGCCAGGCGGAGGGTGGCCGTGGCGATCCTGCAGGAGACTTGCTGGAGAGGCAACAGGTCCGGAACATCGGACACGGCTACAAGCTGATCTACGGGGTTCTCCTGGTGGGGCCAATGGAGTGGGGGTGGTGCTGTCCGAGGAATTCCAGATTAGTGTCTTGGAAGTAAATCACGTTAGCGACCGCCTTGTGGTCGTGAGGGTGCTTATCGAAGGGTTCACGACCAATTTAATAAGCGCCGCAGGTCGGTTGTAGCGATTCGGATAAGGCACTGTTTTGGGAGCAAATCGACCAGCTCCTATGCACTATTCCATTGTCCCAAGGCGTCGTTCTGGGTGGCGATCTGAACGGTCATGTGGGTGAACAGTGTGAGGAATACGGGCGTGTTCACGGTGGTTTTGGTTTTGGCAGTCGTAAAGCTGAAGGCGAAGAGATTTTCCGGACGTGTATGGCTGCCGACTTGGCCGTCGTGAACACGTTCTTCAAAAAGAGTCCCGAGCATCTGATCACCTACAAGAGCGACTACTTTCTCACCAGGAGAGCCCAGATCGGCAAGGTAACTTGTAAGGTCATACCCGGAGAGAGTCTTACTGCCCAACACCGTCTACTTGTGATGGACCTGCGAGTGAAGCCTCGAGGAAAATTCCGGGAGCGCTGCCCGCCCCGAACCAGGTGGTGGCTGCTTGAAGGAGCCAGATCCCATGACTTTGCTGCCGCTGTCGGTGACCTGTGCATCGCAGCGGATAATGAGTCCGGGCAACAGCTCTGGGATAGGTGTCAGGCAGCTATCACCGGGGCGGCGAGGGTGGCGTTAGGTGTGTCTCGGGGTGGACGTGGGCTTGACAAGGAGACCTGGTTGTGGAACGAAGCAGTCCAAAAGGAGATCAGGGTAAAAGAAAGCCCTCTTCAAAGCGTGGCAAGCGTCCAAATCTCCTGAAGATCGCGCCGCGTACAGGGATGCCAAAAGTGCCTCTAAACGAGCTGTAGCCAGAGCCAGACGTGACCACTTACGTCTTTTGTACGATAAGTTGGAGTCGTCTGAGGGGCAGAAGCTCGTTCACAAGTTGGCACGTTCGAGAGTCAAAGCGGCCCAGGATATTTCCACATGCCGCCGTGTAAATGACACTCTCGGTAACCTGCTATGCGAGGACTGCGCGGTGAAGGAGAGATGGCGCTCTTACTTCCACGAGCTGCTCAAGCAAGCAGCACAAAGGGGTGCAGCCACCTGAACTCCCTCCAAATCAGGGACTAGTGCCCCCGGTAATGCCTGATGAAGTACAGTCGGCTTTTCGCCGCATGAAGAACCGGAAAGCTCTCGGACCCGATGGAGTCCCTATCGAAGCGTGGAAATCGATGGGCTCTCGTGGTGTGGGCATACTTACCCACCTTTTCAACCGCATTCTCCTCACCGGGAAGATACCTGACCAATGGAGACTGAGCATTATCACGCCAGTCTTCAAGGGCAAGGGCTCGGTGCAGGATTGCAGCAATTATCGCGGCATAAAGGTGATGTCCCACACCATGAAGCTCCTCGAGCGTATTGTAGACTCTCGGATCCGACAGGAGTGTACAATCTCGGAGTGTCAGTATGGGCATTCTACCGGGTTGCGGGACCATGGACCCTGTATTTGCCTTGAGAACGCTCATGGAGGGATACAGACTGCATAATACCGATACAGCCTGCATGTCTAAGAAAAGTAGACCTCTGCGTCTACTTTTCTTAGATATGCAGAAGGCCTTCCACTGTGTCCCTCGTGGGATGATCGGCTGGGCGCTGCGGGCCAGGGCCGCGGCTTGGGCCAAATGGCTTGAGGTGACTGGTGTCATTTGTGACCCCAAAATGCCGGTCAAGCTGAATGGGCAGGTCTATAAAACCATCATTAGGCCTGTCCTTTTATAAGGCAGTGAAACATGGCCGTTACTAGAGCGACATAAGCAGGAGCTGCGCGTCACGGAAATGAAGATGCTGCGGTGGATGTGTGGAGTCTCACACACAGATCGCGTGCGTAACACCCACATCCGCGGCAGCCTTCGTGTTCGTGACATCGCAGACAAGCTGCAGGAGTGCCGCCTTCGTTGGTATGGTTATGTCTCACGGAGATCGGCAAGCTACGCCAGGTACCGGTAGAAGAGGTCGACCCAAGAAGTGGTGGCTCGACGTCGTTAAGGGTGACATGCGTGCCAACAGACTCACCACTGAGGATGCACAAGACCGCGCGAAGTGGGCCAAGAAAATAAGAAAGGCGGACCCTGGGACCCCGCACACCAGTGTGGGTTCACAACCGGGATAGACCGCACGGATGATGATGATGATGATGATGATGATGACAGAGTAGAGCTAGAAACTGCAGCTAGAAACAGCTAGAAACTGATGAGAGAGTAGAGCTAGAAACTAGATCTATACGAGTACTGTTGGTGAGCAGCAAAACGCGACTGACTTTTCGATCATTTTGTCGCTGGACTATGAGCGAGTATGGGTTAGATTAGCGTTTAAGTGAACGTACCTACGACAACGTAGATTTATACCTATGAGAGATTCTGATGTGTTTAATATACAATTGCAGATGCCTGCTTTGAAAGCTATTTATTTACAAAAGACAGTTGCCTTAAACATATTTTTATAAAAAAATATGACTTTTTATTTACTATGGGGCATCATGATATACATACTTACATAGTTTCCAATAGAAAGTAACATCCAAACACAGTACAAACACTAATGTTCTTCACTTGAATGGTTTAAATAAGCAGAATTCTAATCCAGCCAACGACCTAACTTTAAAAAAAAAGAAAATCCTTGTTTCGAAGATAATTGGCCATCATATTCGCAGGCAGTGGATGTCCTACATAAAATAGGAAGTAGTGCGGAAGCAACCTTATTTAACTTGTAAATTAATGGTAAAATTCGCAAGTGTTTATTTATATGCTGATTTATGAATACGTTGATGATTGTTATGTAAGCAAATGCAAACACTTGAAAGGTCGGAGAATCCATAGAAGTTAGCATTGAGGTATTTTGGAAAACGGCTTTGAATAAGTGTTTGTAATTTTTGAAGAAAATGTGAAGTTCTAAGAACACATTACTGGTCAAAAACCCTGTATTTTTAGCTACGGTGCTGGGTGCAAGTTTAATAACTTCTAATACTATAGCTGGATAAACATTGCCGGATCAAGCTGAGCTCTTTGTTAAGTTTCCTTATCCTACCAGCATAAGACTCACTTTACAATGAAATTGTATAGGTTGATCTATGTCCCCTACCATGAGTTTACATACCGATGACAGTCGCTAGGGTGAGTGTTGTCGTTTTTGTATGGGATTTCGGTACAGCGCCTCTTCTTCTTCTCCCGTCCATGGTCCCAGTTCATTTGGGGTCGGGTCTCCTCACATTTCTGCGCCAAGACAGCCTGTCTTGGGTTGTCGTTTCAGGCAAAAGGGCTCTCTCGAGGTCTCTCTTGATCAAGGACCACCAGGTCATCGGCGGGCGGCCTCTACCACGTTTGTGTTCGGGTAGGCTTAGGGCAATATTAACGACGTGATCGTCCTGGCGTCTTTTGATATGTCCATACCAGCGAAGGTATACTCTAAAACTTCCTCTTATAAATTCATTTCGTATTTTATCGAGGCATTAACGCTTGCTCCCACTCCGCTCAACATCGAGGTGCATGGCGAAGCATCACGAAATCCGCGATGGCACGAGTATCAAAGAAGAGATTTTATCGACTCTAGTCACACCTCCCACCCATCTTAGCATCTTCATTTCGTCGGTATGAACTTTTTGTTCATGGGTCTTCTTTACTGTCCAGCACTCGGTACCATACAGCAACGCAGGGCGAACTGCCGTTTTATAAACTTTTAGCTTGGTTTTTATTGGTATGCGCGGGTCGCACATCACGCCTCCTGTAGTGAGTGAGCGCCACTTGAGCGTCAGCATCCACATTTGCCATCTGTCGTCAACATGAAGCGTAGTTATTTAAAGTTGTTGAAACAGTGGGTATAGGAGTTGTACCAATAAACATAGTTTCAGGAGTAGTGTTCCAACTGAAAGCTTAGGGCATTTCAGATACTCCGTTTTGCTCCTTCTAACTCTCAGGCCGTAGTTCTCTAGCGCTTGCGTCTATCTGTTTAGGCGTTCCTGCAGCTGTGTTGCGGTGTCGGCAGTAAACTATATCGTCCGCGTATAATATGGTCCATGGTGAGGGAGATCGTATATCCTTTGTGCCGTAGTCCATCACAAGGTTGAACAGAAGTGGGCTCGGTACAGCGCCTTTAGAGAAAATAAATTGAATAGCTTACATACAAATTGCTGTAGTCAACTATAGTAGTTTATGTGACAGAAACTCATTGTAGAAAGTTGACAAACTAGAGTTGCGTAAGCGCTCTTAATGCTTAATCGGTAGTTGGATATTGTTACTATTGTTTGTTTTAGAGTAACAGGATGATTAACGGATAAACGCTTTGTAAGATAACACTATTTTACGCCAATTTTCCAGTCAATGACTAGACCCATTTTTTAAGGCTGCCCTCTTGGTGAGGGATTGGATAGGTGATATTGCAATAAAATGTCATTTTACTAAATTATCATTTATTATTACGTTTTAAAAGTTTATAAAAATATATAATATTAATTATTCTAATTACATTACTATATAATTATACGATGTGGAAAACACATTATGACTAGAAAATTACGGTCTACATACTACATGTTTTTGGCTTTACTTATAATTTAACTTATTATCGTTATTTATAAATGAATACTAAAAAAATATTTATCTAGACAGGAACATACCGATTACCTATACCATATTATTATTTTTATGCTAGTTTTACAGTCTTATTATAAAAACAAGAACAAGAACATACAAGTTGAAGACAACTACCCAGCGTTTGTCCAATAATTGTTTTTGGAACATTCCTTGTAATACACACAATATGTAGTTTTTCAATATACTCGTACATCTATACTAATATTAAAAAGAGGAAAGATTTGTTTGTTTGTATTGAATAATAGTCTCCGAAACTACTGGACCGATTTAAAAATTTCCTTCACCAATTATACATTACAAGAAGATTACTACATTATCAAGAAGTGACAGGCTACTTTTTTATTTGAGGCTATATTTTGACGGGAAAGACAGTCTACGCGGGTGAAGCCGCTGACGGACATATAGTTGACAATATTTCTAGATTGATGTATAAATATAGCTACCTACTTTTACAGCTTTAAAAATGAAGCTGAAATAGTCTTATCCGATAATTATTGCTGGTTTTAAAAATATCACTGATTCACAAATAGCCCTATCCTTTCATTGAAAACGGGTAGTTGGACGGCAATGTATCCAAAACCTCTTTAGCCACTTCTCTGTATGCAGCCGTCATTTTCTCGTGAACCCTGTTGACGAGGTCTGGTATATCCTCATTGGTCAAACCCGCAGTGCTTATTGGTTCCAGACACTGGATGATTACGTGACCTGAAAGAGCAACGAACAGAAACTCATTAGCTTTGTATTGCAGTAACTGGCTGCGGGCATTTTTCTTCCAAGGTATACAAAATATAACACACACACATATTTATACACTTTTGCATGTTTGTACTATAAAGGATATTTCACCAGGGAGTGAGAGATTTGAAACCGTCGTATTAAAAGTTCCAAAAGTTGGGAATGTCATAGCTAAATAACATTTAGCCAGTTTCGTGATCCTTACCTTTGTCAAAGATGTGTTTCTTTTCGTTAATGAAGTAGTAGGGGGAGAAGACGACAGGTATGATAGGCACTTGCGCGGCCACTGCCATGGCGAAAGCGCCCTTTTTGAAAGGCAGTAGCTTAGTAAACTCCTTGTTCCTGGTGCCTTCGGGAAACACCCAGATTTTGGTCTGGAAATAAGAAATAAATGCATGTGAAACACTAATAATCAACAAAAACGAGAATAATTGACGTAACTGTTTATACTCGTAGGTGTCTTAGGTCTGTAGGTATGTACAATGACCATTTGATTAAGCTTAGGTACTGCGATAGAAAAAAGTTTAAATTAAAGTAATTATTTATTACTATTTAACGTTTATTAAAATACAAAACTTAGACTTTCAAACTAAATTATGTCCCGCAAAACTGATGTAAATACGTTTACTTAAGTCACCTGTTTGGAACTATTTTACAATTCAGGTAATTCATCTTATTAAAGGTATTTATAATAAAGATCAATACTCTTTAACTCTTAAGATCGTATAGAGAAAGAAAGGAAGAGCATCTAATTTTTTTTTTCAGAAGCACTTGTTCATATACTTATTATGTAAATATATTATTAGAAGATTGGTTATCAGCGCTCTTGCCTTATCCTTATAAACTTTTGCATCCGTATATACCTTATGTACCTTTTATTTTACTCCAGTTGTTATGGTAGGTACAAGTTAGTGTATAAAGTTTTATTGAATTCTAACCAGAAGGTAGGTATGTCATAAAAATGACAGAAAAGTAAAAAACGTGGAGCTGACAAGGTTTCTAGTCTTTGCAAGAGCGAGTCGCAGCAAATTTTGTTTTCTTTCAAACTATGAAGTATTTGTTTGGGTATTGATAACAATGTATGTGTTTAATAATAAGTAGAACCAACGGTTCTGTGTTTTGTTTAATCTGAGTTATGAAAGAGAATCATAAATCAGTCGCTAATTAATCCAGAGCCACGCCATCTATGTTCTGAGGGAAAAATTACATGCCAGCTTTGGCATAGTAAGGTTAGAAACCTTCTCCTACAGTATCGAATTCATGTAAAGTAAGTAAGATGGCGTGACCCTGAAATTGACTGAAAAAAACTGTGCTAAAAATAAATATTAGAACTAGCGGTATTCAGCGACTCCGTCTACATGGACTAAATTAGCCTAAGCAAGTAGCTTTTTTTAAAAGCGCCTTAATCTGAACAATTACAGGAAGGATGCTACACAAGGAGGGGGAGATGTAGGTGGCTGTGGTTGATGTTAAAAAAATACTCAAATGTAGCAGCCAAGCTAGGACTGTTTTAGGAGTACGAACAGAAATAATATTTTTTTGTAAGTTTTTTTTTAAATTGAATTAAAAGTATCACTTACGATTTTTTATAGTTTTCTATCTTTAGTATCATTTTTTTCTGATATGTTCTGCTCCTTTGTTATTTTTTTTTGAATTTAACTGTAAGTACATTTTAACGATGAATGGATTCATCGTTAAATATGAGTGACTGAATTGAACAAATATGAGTAATTGTCAACCACTTGTCATGGCCTCGAAGTAGGGATAAAAAAGGAAAAGGCCAGGGGCGAACTCGACCGGGAATCGAACCCGGGACACTTACGTTACTCAAGGCGAGAAACCTTGCTACAGCGCACTACGTCAATCGTGTTATCATATACGTAAGTACACGTACTTGTCATATACGTAAATTGCATATATAGTGATATGCATAACTTAGTAGAGGAAAAATTATACTTTTATTTGAATTTATTTAACAATCACGAAACATTTACAAAAGTGCGACGTTTTCAATAGTATGAACTCCAGCTCACGCCCTTGAAAACACTAAAAAAATCAATCCCATGTCATGTACCTTTTGTTCCGCCATGACTTCCGAAGTGATCTTCATCCGCTTGTAGGCGTTCCTGGCGTCGGAGCGGTCGATGAACACCACGCCCGCGAGGTAGGCCGACAACCCGAACGGGAACACGTACAGGAGTTCTTTCTTCGCGATCGCTGTCATTTTGTACGCAACGTGCCAGATGTTGAACATCCCTGCAAGATATTGGCGGTTAAAAAAGGAGAGAAAATATTTTTTGACCAGTCCTATACGCGCTTGCTTAGTTGCTTTATGTAAACCAGGCTTAATAACACAAATAATAACCACCCTCAAACAAATAGGGGCCCTGTTCAGATATACGCGCGATCGACGCGCGTTTCGTAATACATCGATCGCTGAGAAGTAAGCTAGTTTGTTGATATGTATTATAACCATCGATGTATAACGAAACGCGGGTCGATCGCGCGTATATCTGAACAGGGCCTTAGGGCTAGCAAAGCGCGAATCGCGCTGGTAGAGATGCAAAGGTGTTCGTTCAATTCCCGCACAGTCATGAAACAGTATTTGTTGCCCACCTATACAACACTTACGTTGACTTAGTCCCAAATTAAGGTTATACCTTGTGTTTTAAAGACAAGACATTGTGTCTTAAGTCAACGTAAGTGTTGTTTTCATAACTTAACATAATTTCAAAAATAGTTGACCGATATTCTTACAGTACATTACTTACATACACAGTGCGCAAATTAGGTGTTCTAATTGATGTATTTTATTAACAAAAAGTTGGACTATGTTTTCCATGTATTGAACAGTCATATATTTATTTATTACCTATTTACCGTTTTTTCACTGTCAAGAAGTCGTGACACGATGCTGTCTCACTTTGCGAATGTCAGTAGAACGGAAAGTGAACAAACAAAAAATGTCTGATAATATTATGTTACCCTAAAGTGTCACGTTACCGAGTCATTTTAAGGTAAAGATCGATATGAAAAAGGTGGTAAAAAAAACAAAACACCAAAAAGTAAAGAAATAATTGCGTATTCTCCTAAAACTTATACGATTATATAATGTAGGTACAATTATTGTTATTGTTGGAGTTGGTATCAGCCAAGGAAACACTACAATATACCTAGCATTATACGTATTTTTTACATCCCACGTTTACGTATGTAGGTAGATACAAACCTACATTGGCTGACACCGACTCCAACAATAACAATAATTGTACCTACATATATAATAACGTATAAGTTTTGGAAGAATACGCGATTATTTCTTTACTTTTTAGTGTTTTTTTTGTTGAAACAGTGGGTATAGGAGTTGTACCAATAAACATAGTTTCAGGAGTAGTGTTCCAACTGAAAGCTTAGGGCATTTCAGATACTCCGTTTTGCTCCTTCTAACTCTCAGGCCGTAGTTCTCTAGCGCTTGCGTCTATCTGTTTAGGCGTTCCTGCAGCTGTGTTGCGGTGTCGGCAGTAAACTATATCGTCCGCGTATAATATGGTCCATGGTGAGGGAGATCGTATATCCTTTGTGCCGTAGTCCATCACAAGGTTGAACAGAAGTGGGCTCGGTACAGCGCCTTTAGAGAAAATAAATTGAATAGCTTACATACAAATTGCTGTAGTCAACTATAGTAGTTTATGTGACAGAAACTCATTGTAGAAAGTTGACAAACTAGAGTTGCGTAAGCGCTCTTAATGCTTAATCGGTAGTTGGATATTGTTACTATTGTTTGTTTTAGAGTAACAGGATGATTAACGGATAAACGCTTTGTAAGATAACACTATTTTACGCCAATTTTCCAGTCAATGACTAGACCCATTTTTTAAGGCTGCCCTCTTGGTGAGGGATTGGATAGGTGATATTGCAATAAAATGTCATTTTACTAAATTATCATTTATTATTACGTTTTAAAAGTTTATAAAAATATATAATATTAATTATTCTAATTACATTACTATATAATTATACGATGTGGAAAACACATTATGACTAGAAAATTACGGTCTACATACTACATGTTTTTGGCTTTACTTATAATTTAACTTATTATCGTTATTTATAAATGAATACTAAAAAAATATTTATCTAGACAGGAACATACCGATTACCTATACCATATTATTATTTTTATGCTAGTTTTACAGTCTTATTATAAAAACAAGAACAAGAACATACAAGTTGAAGACAACTACCCAGCGTTTGTCCAATAATTGTTTTTGGAACATTCCTTGTAATACACACAATATGTAGTTTTTCAATATACTCGTACATCTATACTAATATTAAAAAGAGGAAAGATTTGTTTGTTTGTATTGAATAATAGTCTCCGAAACTACTGGACCGATTTAAAAATTTCCTTCACCAATTATACATTACAAGAAGATTACTACATTATCAAGAAGTGACAGGCTACTTTTTTATTTGA
The DNA here is from genome assembly GCA_947369235.1 of Udea olivalis. NCBI lineage: Eukaryota > Metazoa > Arthropoda > Insecta > Lepidoptera > Crambidae > Udea > Udea olivalis. Next base: position 9,145,406 of record OX376342.1, read on the forward strand.
GGCTATATTTTGACGGGAAAGACAGTCTACGCGGGTGAAGCCGCTGACGGACATATAGTTGACAATATTTCTAGATTGATGTATAAATATAGCTACCTACTTTTACAGCTTTAAAAATGAAGCTGAAATAGTCTTATCCGATAATTATTTCTGGTTTTAAAAATATCACTGATTCACAAATAGCCCTATCCTTTCATTGAAAACGGGTAGTTGGACGGCAATGTATCCAAAACCTCTTTAGCCACTTCTCTGTATGCAGCCGTCATTTTCTCGTGAACCCTGTTGACGAGGTCTGGTATATCCTCATTGGTCAAACCCGCAGTGCTTATTGGTTCCAGACACTGGATGATTACGTGACCTGAAAGAGCAACGAACAGAAACTCATTAGCTTTGTATTGCAGTAACTGGCTGCGGGCATTTTTCTTCCAAGGTATACAAAATATAACACACACACATATTTATACACTTTTGCATGTTTGTACTATAAAGGATATTTCACCAGGGAGTGAGAGATTTGAAACCGTCGTATTAAAAGTTCCAAAAGTTGGGAATGTCATAGCTAAATAACATTTAGCCAGTTTCGTGATCCTTACCTTTGTCAAAGATGTGTTTCTTTTCGTTAATGAAGTAGTAGGGGGAGAAGACGACAGGTATGATAGGCACTTGCGCGGCCACTGCCATGGCGAAAGCGCCCTTTTTGAAAGGCAGTAGCTTAGTAAACTCCTTGTTCCTGGTGCCTTCGGGAAACACCCAGATTTTGGTCTGGAAATAAGAAATAAATGCATGTGAAACACTAATAATCAACAAAAACGAGAATAATTGACGTAACTGTTTATACTCGTAGGTGTCTTAGGTCTGTAGGTATGTACAATGACCATTTGATTAAGCTTAGGTACTGCGATAGAAAAAAGTTTAAATTAAAGTAATTATTTATTACTATTTAACGTTTATTAAAATACAAAACTTAGACTTTCAAACTAAATTATGTCCCGCAAAACTGATGTAAATACGTTTACTTAAGTCACCTGTTTGGAACTATTTTACAATTCAGGTAATTCATCTTATTAAAGGTATTTATAATAAAGATCAATACTCTTTAACTCTTAAGATCGTATAGAGAAAGAAAGGAAGAGCATCTAATTTTTTTTTTCAGAAGCACTTGTTCATATACTTATTATGTAAATATATTATTAGAAGATTGGTTATCAGCGCTCTTGCCTTATCCTTATAAACTTTTGCATCCGTATATACCTTATGTACCTTTTATTTTACTCCAGTTGTTATGGTAGGTACAAGTTAGTGTATAAAGTTTTATTGAATTCTAACCAGAAGGTAGGTATGTCATAAAAATGACAGAAAAGTAAAAAACGTGGAGCTGACAAGGTTTCTAGTCTTTGCAAGAGCGAGTCGCAGCAAATTTTGTTTTCTTTCAAACTATGAAGTATTTGTTTGGGTATTGATAACAATGTATGTGTTTAATAATAAGTAGAACCAACGGTTCTGTGTTTTGTTTAATCTGAGTTATGAAAGAGAATCATAAATCAGTCGCTAATTAATCCAGAGCCACGCCATCTATGTTCTGAGGGAAAAATTACATGCCAGCTTTGGCATAGTAAGGTTAGAAACCTTCTCCTACAGTATCGAATTCATGTAAAGTAAGTAAGATGGCGTGACCCTGAAATTGACTGAAAAAAACTGTGCTAAAAATAAATATTAGAACTAGCGGTATTCAGCGACTCCGTCTACATGGACTAAATTAGCCTAAGCAAGTAGCTTTTTTTAAAAGCGCCTTAATCTGAACAATTACAGGAAGGATGCTACACAAGGAGGGGGAGATGTAGGTGGCTGTGGTTGATGTTAAAAAAATACTCAAATGTAGCAGCCAAGCTAGGACTGTTTTAGGAGTACGAACAGAAATAATATTTTTTTGTAAGTTTTTTTTTAAATTGAATTAAAAGTATCACTTACGATTTTTTATAGTTTTCTATCTTTAGTATCATTTTTTTCTGATATGTTCTGCTCCTTTGTTATTTTTTTTTGAATTTAACTGTAAGTACATTTTAACGATGAATGGATTCATCGTTAAATATGAGTGACTGAATTGAACAAATATGAGTAATTGTCAACCACTTGTCATGGCCTCGAAGTAGGGATAAAAAAGGAAAAGGCCAGGGGCGAACTCGACCGGGAATCGAACCCGGGACACTTACGTTACTCAAGGCGAGAAACCTTGCTACAGCGCACTACGTCAATCGTGTTATCATATACGTAAGTACACGTACTTGTCATATACGTAAATTGCATATATAGTGATATGCATAACTTAGTAGAGGAAAAATTATACTTTTATTTGAATTTATTTAACAATCACGAAACATTTACAAAAGTGCGACGTTTTCAATAGTATGAACTCCAGCTCACGCCCTTGAAAACACTAAAAAAATCAATCCCATGTCATGTACCTTTTGTTCCGCCATGACTTCCGAAGTGATCTTCATCCGCTTGTAGGCGTTCCTGGCGTCGGAGCGGTCGATGAACACCACGCCCGCGAGGTAGGCCGACAACCCGAACGGGAACACGTACAGGAGTTCTTTCTTCGCGATCGCTGTCATTTTGTACGCAACGTGCCAGATGTTGAACATCCCTGCAAGATATTGGCGGTTAAAAAAGGAGAGAAAATATTTTTTGACCAGTCCTATACGCGCTTGCTTAGTTGCTTTATGTAAACCAGGCTTAATAACACAAATAATAACCACCCTCAAACAAATAGGGGCCCTGTTCAGATATACGCGCGATCGACGCGCGTTTCGTAATACATCGATCGCTGAGAAGTAAGCTAGTTTGTTGATATGTATTATAACCATCGATGTATAACGAAACGCGGGTCGATCGCGCGTATATCTGAACAGGGCCTTAGGGCTAGCAAAGCGCGAATCGCGCTGGTAGAGATGCAAAGGTGTTCGTTCAATTCCCGCACAGTCATGAAACAGTATTTGTTGCCCACCTATACAACACTTACGTTGACTTAGTCCCAAATTAAGGTTATACCTTGTGTTTTAAAGACAAGACATTGTGTCTTAAGTCAACGTAAGTGTTGTTTTCATAACTTAACATAATTTCAAAAATAGTTGACCGATATTCTTACAGTACATTACTTACATACACAGTGCGCAAATTAGGTGTTCTAATTGATGTATTTTATTAACAAAAAGTTGGACTATGTTTTCCATGTATTGAACAGTCATATATTTATTTATTACCTATTTACCGTTTTTTCACTGTCAAGAAGTCGTGACACGATGCTGTCTCACTTTGCGAATGTCAGTAGAACGGAAAGTGAACAAACAAAAAATGTCTGATAATATTATGTTACCCTAAAGTGTCACGTTACCGAGTCATTTTAAGGTAAAGATCGATATGAAAAAGGTGGTAAAAAAAACAAAACACCAAAAAGTAAAGAAATAATTGCGTATTCTCCTAAAACTTATACGATTATATAATGTAGGTACAATTATTGTTATTGTTGGAGTTGGTATCAGCCAAGGAAACACTACAATATACCTAGCATTATACGTATTTTTTACATCCCACGTTTACGTATGTAGGTAGATACAAACCTACATTGGCTGACACCGACTCCAACAATAACAATAATTGTACCTACATATATAATAACGTATAAGTTTTGGAAGAATACGCGATTATTTCTTTACTTTTTAGTGTTTTGTTTTGGAATATTTTTTTTGGAAGTTGGTTTTTTTTTTACTAAAATTTTTGTTTATTTCTTGATTTTCAGTGAATAGTTCTTATTTTTTTTATACATGGAAAAAGTATCGTCCAATTGCTCCTAAGAATTGAAGAGTTCCGTTACTTTTTCTTGGATCCCATATTCAGAACCTAACCAAACTCTCATCAAACTACCCTTGATGTAAATCCTTTCTGAAAAAAAAGAAGCATCAAAATCGGTTGGCGTGATATTGAGTTATTCGTCCATTTGTCGCGCATGTAGTTTATCTAGGTTTAAGACTTATATGGTTTTCCCATAGATGCCAATGTCAGAACTGGACCAAATTAAAATGTGACCACATGGGCAGCATCAGCTTTCAAATAAAAAAGAATGAACAAAATCGGTCCACCCAGTCGAAAGTTTTGAGGTAACAAACATGTGCGTGGAAAGATCGAGAAAAAAACAAAATGGCCTATGCACTAAGGTTCAAACCCCTTGTACATCGTCTATCGTTAGACAAATTTCACGAACCTTATATTATGTTACTTAAAACTATTTTTATCTTTTGTTTAAAATCTGCAACGTATCTATTAACACGGCATGTACAAGAACTCTTAACTTTAAGTGACGTTTCTGTATATAAGGGAGAAAACTACGCTTAAAAAGTCCCACGTAGGCTTAAAATATAAGTATAATTATGATTTAGGTGTCTACTAGCAATAGCAGTATTTTATTGTTACAGGCTCAATAATATAATGTGAACAGATACCTAAAATATCCAACGAAGACTGGTGGTTGGACACTATGACTGCACCACGCTCTTTTGACAGAGCCTTGTCATTGCGCAGGATAAAGTCTATCTCAAAAAGTTTTGATATAGGCTTTATCAACCAAGCTCCAAATCTGAAAACATCATTAGCAAATTAAAACGATTTGACTGATAAATAATGTTTCAAATGATGACTGTTTGGTAGAGATTTCGCACAAGTACTCGGACTACAAATTGATATGAGATAGCTCCTACTTAATTGTCAGTGAACAATGATACAGTATCAGTAAACAATATTGCTACTACACCAATGTTTGTTGAGAGTCAACGTACCAGATAAGGACCAGGAAAGAGATTTATCAACGGAGTGACCCAAATGTTAATGTGACTTATTGTATTTTAATACAAAGTTACCGTTTCTTAGTAAGTTGCCCGTTTTGTGTAGGATTTTTTGGTCTAAAAGTAAAAGAAAAGCCATGACTCCAAGCCTCAGAAGTTTTCAAACTAATAACTTTTAAAATTTGATTAAATTACAAATACTCATAATTATCGATTTTTTTAATTTTTTTCCTATAAAAATATATTTTTAATATAAAAAAATTAATCTGCCGAACTGCATAGCAGTTTGTCGGCAGTAGTTCTCGTTTACAGTTCGGCTAAATATATTTGTGTAATTAATTTTGTTTACATTTCGTTTCGCTTGTCGTCAGATTAAAAGTGGATCTTGATGAAGGAAATCTCAAATATAGATTATTATTTGAAAACCACCAAACTTTGAAGATGAAAAGAAAGTGCTTGATTAGCGTAACTTCACATTGAGCTTAGGAGAGACACTAGCGATTATTTGGAGCGCTTTCACGGCGAGGCTATGCGCATTCTATGCGCACTCGCCGTGTGCACGTCGCAAACATTGAATTCGAGTCTTGAATTCGCTTTCTTCATTCACAAAATTGACTTCGACGAGGATATACTTCTGTCTTACTGCAAAACCGATTAAATCGAAAACGGAAACAAAATATTGGGAGGCGTTCGATCGGCGTGGCGTTCTGCCCAACCAAAAATGTCTACTTTGTGCTTTATCGTGAACGTTTTAAAATAAAGATTTTTTGATACCTAAGGGTGACTAAAATTCCTTTTGATACTCTAATGAATGTTTTAGATAATTACTTAAAACACAAAGATACACGTCTGTGACTTTGAGGTATTTAATCGGGATTTCTAAGCGGGGCGATATCGCGTTGATGAATCGCTAGTGTGAAAAGTCTGTTACATATGATAGAACATCAAGTTTTACATTTTATAAGGATGTTAGGCTGCCAATAGATTTTTGAAATGGTTTTGTATAGGTGGACCTGCGATCGCCCTGCACAAAACACTAGTTATAGTCTGAGCAAAAAACAAAATAACGAACGTCGTTGCCTTGTTATTCAAATCTTTCTTACCATCCAAGTTTGTTATAATAATTACTTATACATTGTCTGATAAATGTTTTGTATCTCTGTATAAATAATATATAAAGTAAATGTGTCTGGCCGATTGATTGTCTTAACATAACATACTTCACCGACAGAATTCGGCAGCAACCCAAGTACTGTTGGCGAGTTCCTTGGATTTTAATAACGTTTCCAATCATCCGAGAGTTATTTGTTATAATATATTGTACGCAAAGTAATTGATTGATCCTGAGTTTTATCTGTCTCTGAGCTGGAGTGTTTAAACACCAACGTAAAGAGGGCCGACTTTTATAAACTAGGCATGCAACGGATCTGAAAATCGGTTTTCAACCAACTGCAGAGAAGTATTTTGGTGCTTTGAAAAGCGGGGGCGTGTCGCTAGTTATAAGTAGATACGTAATATCGCAAAATTACGCAAAACATTGCATTTACGTAATAAGACACAAATACTACAGTTTATTGATAAGGTTTATAGTATCTACTTATATTTGACCTACCAGATAATGTTAGAGCATTGACCTATCCTGCTGATGGCGAAGATCCAGGAAGTTAAAACTGTCACGTTATGCAGGAGAATGGAGGTTCCCCTACGTAAACTGAAGTTGTAAAGAAGGTAGAAATGAAACAATGAACTAGTATAATGATATGTGGGTACATTTATTCGAATAAACCTAAACTTAAACATTAAAAACACTTAAACATTACAAAGGCCAGCTCACGTAAGAGGCGGTGGAACTAGAGGTGATTTCGGGAACAGCCGGCAACCACGTTGGGACGGAGTAGGCAGGGAAGAGCAGAGTAGCCGTTGCTCCGGGAACAGCCGGCAGCAGGTACGACGGCAGCAGGTCGACCGGCAGTAGGTAGGCGTAGCTCCGGGAACAGCCGGAAGCCGTAGGAGGAAAGCAGGGCAGAGGAGAGCGTAGACAGGATCAGGATCGGGATTCGAGATATCAGGTTTCACAATTACTTCTTTTCAGTTCAGTATTCTGGAGATGACTTTAGTTTTGTATCCAGAAGATGACTATCTGTTCAAAATTTAAAAAAATGATAGCTGATGATGACGGTTATAAGGATGATGTGTTTTTGTTAGGCGTGGTAATTGATCAAGGTCATGACTTAAGACATAATTTAAACGTATTTTTGTGAACATGAAAAACTTGGCTTGATTTCAATGATAAAACCTTTTTCGCAGCATCGAGATTTGTTTCGTACTTGATTGATTTATTTATTTATTTATTTATTCATTGCATAGTCACATAGGTATAAAGGTCTTACAGTATTTTATAAAAGTACATGTGACGCCCTGCAAGGGCACGGCAAATTGAGGGCATTTAATCGCCTCACATTAAATACATTGTCCGTGGTGTTAACAATTAAAAATTAATAATATAAAATAAACATAATACCAATAATAATAATAAGCCTATGGTGTTGAATTACCCATGATAAAGTATCCCTAAAAATCCACAAATTTATCTTCGAAAAATTCCTTCAAGTTATAATAACACTTGTTAATAAGAAGTAATTTTAATTTTTTGGTAAAAAGAGAGAGAGTTTCTAAATTTTTCATACTATTAGGTATGTGGTTATAAATCTTAATTGACATATTATGGGGACTATCTGACACTAATTTTAATTTGGAAAATGGAACTCTAAGTTTATTTAAATTTCTATTGTTTCGTTTGATATTTTTTAGAGGGGAATATAAATAACTGTGTTTCCTGACGTACTTACACGATTCGAGGATGTATATGGACGTAAATGTTAATATTTGATATCTGATGAAGTGAGTCCTGCATGATTCCATTTGATCAATGTTTATCATTATTCTTAAGCATTTTTTCTGGAGAATAAAGACTTTATATTGATATGTTTGCTCCGATCATAATTTATCAATTTAACATTAGTATGGTAAAATCTTGTTGTGTAGTATTTAGGTGATTGCTATGGATCACTAATCAGATCAGTAAAATAGTCTGGAGGTATTCATAATTTGACCCATTTAATAAGTATTATGATTGTTCCTCAATCCATTGTTCCATTGTAGTAAGTTTTGATTGCCAAACGTTGAATGACTTTTAAACATAACAATTTACCTTATTAGCGTATAATCTGTGTAAAAGCGGTCAGTTCAATTGTTTTTAACGTTTACTTATGTTTACCACAGGTTTTTAACGAATTGTTTTTGTTTGCGGTCGGTAATACTGGGTGCAAAGCGATTTCTTTTGCATTTACAAGGCATAACCACAATACTTCTTCCAGTCCCCAAACCGTATCACAGGCTCATAGAATCCGTGGTTAGTGACCCTCCCTGTCACGGGTCGTGGGTTCGATCTCCAGCTATTACAAACATTCTAGTATTTGTTCCGTGTCTGGGGACCGAAAAATATAACCAACATCTTTCCATCAGACAGTCCCAATCCATTTCCATCTTCAAAACGAGGGTTGAAGCCCACTTTTTGTCACTTTAACGCATCTTCTTTGTTTCTTCTAGCAGTCTTTTATTATTATTTTTTTCTGTTATATTAATTATTGTTTTTTTTTATTTAATTGTTGTCACTTTGGTTAGTCCATAATTGTATTTAAAATATCCTCTTCTTTAAATTATGTGTATTTATTTAAGTATTGTTATTTATGTATCTATGTAGGTATATTGATTGTATTTTATATATGTTATAGGATTTTGCATATATGTTTATGTATGGTGTGTAAATATGAATTATTCATTTAGTAAATACCACTTTCATTCCTTTAGTATTTATGCACTTGCTTACCCTTTCTATCATCTTTCCTAGACCTGTAGGTTGTCTGAAGGAGATTGCTTCAAGCAATAAGACCGCCTAAAGTGCACATTAGGATTTAAGTCTATTACTTATTTGTAACTACTTTGTTTGATGTGCAATAAAGTCTCCTTATCTTCATAAATTTATCGTGTCTCTGACATCCTTAGTGCGAGCGCTGCTTAGTTTGAGGTGAAATGCTTCGACGGACAGCTTAAAGTCACACTTATAGTACGAGGAATAGGAACTCGTAGAACATTCAATCTTAATTATATAATGGCATCATCAGTTAAGCTGTTTATTACGCGTTAACTAAGTAAAGCGCACACCTGCAGGCCACCACTTAACCAGTCGAGCTAATCCAGAACCATAATGATTGCTTGAGGCTGCATTGAAGGCTTCTATCATATGATACATATAATGTATGTGTGCAAAAACTTGCATCTGTTCAAAAAAAACAGTGATACTCATAAACATAATACCAGAAATAAAAACAAATTGAAAAATTCTAAGTCTTAGGCTACACAAGGTGGGAAACTCATTTGTGGGTCAATCTGTAAAATACTTTAACAAAATACTTCAAAGAATTGTTGACCTACCTCTTCCCAAGTTTAAGTCTGCAATTAAAGCAAAGTTAATGAAACAAGGTTATTATAATGTAGAGGATTACTTGAACGACAAAAGTTTGTGGTCATAGTAGGAATAATCTGCTCCTCTGCTCAATGTTGTGTTCTTTTTTCTACTCTCATTGACTGTACGGTAAATTTTTTTTTGTAAAACAATCAAAGTTCAAAAGAGTAACTATCGAGTTTCTTGCCGGAGTCTTCTCGATAAGAAGCATTGTCCGAACCGGTGGTAGATACACATTATGTATATTCACGATATGTACTAATATTGTTCTATGTTATTTACGTTTATTATTATTATTTCTATATACTTTTTTGACATGTCATAAGTGCTATGTACAAGCTTAAATGAATAAATGTTTTTTTTACTTTTTACTTTACTTTACTTTATCGTACTGCAGCGCATCACATCAGCCATGTTTTTGTATAGTGTGATCAGTGGTGAGTACTTCGCTCTCATGCGCAAGAAAATTAAGAAAATAATAAATTAACTTCAAAATGATGCCTTTCGGAACCAGATGAAGTACCATAAATAAAAAATAAACATAGGGGTCTCAAATGCATTGCTTTAATTACAAATCAGCCATTTCAGACGAATAACATGAGTATCATTTGCAAATTTGTGAAACCAGTCAACCATTATTCCAATTGACTACGCCATTAACATTACATACCACTGGGAAAATTTATTAAAAATAGAAATAAGGTTTAAACTTCATTTAAATGGGCGCATTCAATCAAAGAAAACCATACTCGTAGCCTTTGTCAGAATGTTAAGTATATCCATACATTCGTTGTTGTCCGGTGCGTCGTTTAGGGGGAAAGTTTTGTATTTGTTGGCACATGCAGCAAAGTCCGTCAACAACAGGCTAACTAGGAAAAGCTATTGTAGGACCCCTCAGTCCATAAGTGGTCATTTTGCGCTTCCTGATAAGTTACTGATAGGCTACGCTCATGAAACTACACAATCTTACCAGTTCTTTATCGACATATTACGCACGTATTTAAGAATGATGTGAAGCTTTGAAGTTAGATAATGTTATTGTTAAAATACATAAATCCGATAAATCACTACTTACGTATAATTTGAAAGTAATTTAGATTACGAGGATGGATTGCCCAGTGCCGGGGGATTGATTTTTTTGACGCTATCTTTATTTATCGCTGAAAATGAATTCTTTAGCTTCTTTGATCAAAATAATATAGGTTATTACGAAGGAAAAAAGCCCAGAAAAGGAAAAAATAATTATTTAGATGTCACTGTGCACATAGTTTTACCAGACTTGTTTTAAATAGCCTTATATTGTCAATATCAACATTATAGGCAAAGCAACATGTTAGAATTTTTGAGAAGTAACACAAAAAGGTTCAGACTGAATACAAGTCTAGCGAGAAACCCTGTATTTGTAGCTCACATCACACACAATGATTAGAGGGTTCAGTGTCCTTTCACGAAGAGAATGAGCATTTTTTATATTATTTGAAAAAGACTTACTGCACTTTTGACGCACGAGTCAGGATTAAATTGTTTTTGGCCAAATGGTAAACTTAGAACAGGGCAATTGCGAAAAATTACTCTTTTGATACTGAAACTCATGATAATTATATTAACACAAAAATATATAAACATGTGACTCCACCACTAGTCTCGCACGATTAATTCTATAATTTGAATTAATTCAAAATCAGTTTTATATTACTTCTAGTATTTACCTTAATCTTTTTAAGAAGTTATGGAGTTAAGTGTCTCAAAGGCTTAAATATGAGTCCACCTTATATTGAAGCTTTGACCACATTCCAATATTAATACCATCAAATCTAAAATTGTCTCCCGTAAGTTAGTGACAATACGATGGAATGATTGTAGTTAGACCTCAAATTGCCATTTTTCGGAAAGCCTGCCTTTCGGAATTTTTATTTAGTCTTGATTAATTTGTATAAATCGAATCTGTGACACGATTGTTTAGAGATGCAATTCCTGTGCTCGCACAGATATCGGTTTAGGTATTTATACTTCTTACTTTGTAAGTAGGAGAATGTGTTTGTGTATTTTACCTTTTAAACACAATATTTTACAAGAACCGTTAATTAAATACATACCTCGCATTATGTACGCTTTTCGGGTTGAACAGGAAAAATGGCCATACCATAAACGAGCAGCACGACGAATACAGATAGAAGAGGAGAAACTTAAAATGAAATTTGTATTTGTTGTGTTCCCTTTGAGTAACTTTGCTGAAGAGGAATGTGAAGGCACACATGAGCGCGAACATAAACACTTTGTCCCACATTATCAGTTCGAGCCTATTGAACACAATCGAATCACTAACTGTTTGCGGACGCACTGACTTCATCATGCCACGCTGCTGCTTATCAGATTAGGAACCTGTATGAGTTGTATAAACTGTTGACCAGACGTTAACGGTATCGTAGACGTTAACACGCGACGATCGATTCACGAGTGCGAGTTTTTGCGCGACTAAAGAGGAACTTATATGCATTGACCTTTAAGCATAACTTTATGCGAATTAAGTGCCCCTCCAAAGACACTACTTTAGGCAAAACGTATGCTCCATTAAGTGTGTACGAGTAAATATTAGCAAAATTACTCCTTCAGTAGATTAGGGGCCATTATCGAATAAAGTATGGAGGAGTATAATATTATTGACTGAAAGTGACGCTTTTAGGAAAGTTGTGGAGACTGCGATTGTATTTATGTATTGAATTCAAAATAAGGGCCATACCACCCCTCAAGCTAGTTTTTTAGGCTTTCACCTATTTGTTTTATCACATGTGTTATAGAGATCGCCGTCGCAAAGTGCAATCAGCCACTGCATTAGGCATTATACAAATGTAGCTGTGTAGACATAAACAAGATTGTAATAGATGTCGCGAGTGAATGTAGTTTACTTGGAAAACGGGAGCAGATAACTTTTGATGCTGCTTCCGCGCTCTACCGTTAAATGGCAAAGAATTATCAAATCAAGCAGATTTACATAATAACATTCCACTGTCTGTAAACCTGAATAAACTCGATTAAAAATAAGGGGTTCCCATCACTCAATCGCTATCGCGACGTAAAAAAGGCGTCCTAATAAAGTCACGCTTGAAATTTTTGTTTCGTGTACGTCCGACGTACGAGTACGACGTCTACGACGTACGTCCTATATTCAAGCTAAAAAATTGCTACAAAATAGTAAGCGTAAAAAGGTATTGCAGTGTTTATGGATGACTTAATAACAACTCATCAAATCCAGAATTGTCTTTCTTCACATAACCTACCGTATAAGAACGGTGATTAGGTATCTAACTTAACTAAGATTCATACTCGTAATATTGTGTTTAATCTGATACAGATTTGTAGTTCAGATTGATTGTTCAGAGATTGACGCAGTATTTTTGACGATTGAATCAACTACATGCAACAGCACTGCATGTTTAGGCTATTATCTATCGCTCAGGGCCCGAGTCGGCTTATTTCTCTCTCCTTTTACTATGCTTACATTATCTATTTTGATTAATCTCTGTGTGCGTAGCCAAGAGGCTCAGTAGGTAGTAATCCAGATTGCCGCGCAGGTCGATTGTTTGAGTTCCACCTAGGACAAACGTTCAGGTGGTAAGCAAATTGTATGTTTTGTATCTCGTGTCTAATTTATGTCTAAATAGGTATCGCCTCCCACATATGACCGATACCGATACAATAACGTCCGCTGAGTTCGGGTTTGTAAATATGTATAAAGGTCATGTACATTGTACACTCAATAAGGCAGAACTTATAAAAGTAAGAACGAAAAAACACTTTTTTTACACATGGTGATGGCAAAAGTGGGTATGTTTTGACCCTTATGTAATACGCCTCTTTTCTACGCGTGTTCCTATCGCCCGATAACGTTTATCGCATATTACGAGTAATTTGTTTATTATATCCGAACATACAAAAGCAATAAATTGATTACTTACGAATTTGAAGAATATCAGCACGCATTTTTGATGATCTAGATAATTTGAAGTAAACAAGGTTACTTCCATAGTCAACCTTCGTTATTTTAAATTAATAATGTAATTCCGCAAAAAACCGTGATGACATTAAATAAAATAGCTGGTTTGTTTTATTTTAAGAACTGTTAAAATGTAATACATCAAGAATACGCTCTATAATTAACAAACAGGAAAAACTTTATTAGTAGTTTTTAACGGCTTGAAGTATTTTGCAAAAGGACATTATTGAGATAAGGTTTGTGTATCAAAACATACGAGTATATTTAAAACTTATAGCCGAAACAACTGAGCGGAGAAAGCTGAAATTTGTAGGTTCCTTAGGGAGAGTGAGGCGCACTAACAGAGGATTTACCGAAATTCCTATCGGAACGGGAAAAAACGGGTACGAGGTCACGGGCATACCTAGCGACCAACATCATACTCGTATATAGGAAATTCGAAGGAAATGTACTGTCGATGTCTCTATAAACATTTCTATATTAGCACTTATTTGAAGTCAGAGACGACCCAAAGTCCATGACACCACGTGCTCTGCGTACAAATATGTATCTCTTTGGAAAGACTGCAATCCCTTGCTGAAGGGAAAAATGAAAAAACACAAAAGGCCCTCTATTAATCACGGCTACTACAAAAGAGGATCATTTGACGACCGACTTGGTGTAATGGTTAAGAAGTTGGCTACTACACCAGAGGTCGCGGGTTCGATCCCCGCACAGAACAAACGTTTGTGTGCATGAACATGTCTGTTTGTACTGGTCTGGGTGTCTCCTATGTATAATAAGTATGTATTTACAAAAGAAAATGTATTTAAGTATGTTTATCCGTTGTCTAGTATCCCATAACACAAGCTTTAATTAGCTTACTTTGGGGCTAGATGGCGCCGTGTGGAATAATGTCCAGGGATATTTATTTATTTGAGTCTCTCTCTGTCTCCTGCCGTTATTGGTAGGACACTCAACCACAGCCAGAGCTCGTAAAGTGTAGAACTCAATAAATACAGATTTTAGTTCAATGTTTTTTAGGTGCGAGTATTGCCGCGATAACATTGCAACCATGCGTGCGGCATAAGCATTAAACACGCACTAAAGCGACTAGATTACGGCCAAAGCAAATTCTCATCCGTACCCTTACCATGAGTACCACTAGTAGTACTAGCACAGATTACTTAATAGTTACTAACGTACTCGTAACAGATAAATAACTACATATAAAATTATCAATTTTGTCAATTTTTTTATATTGCCCGTCAAGATGACCTCACTCCACCTGATGGAAAGCGGTCGTGAGGTCCAGATATGAGGTTGACAAGCCCAGTCAATCAAACGCATCCTCACCTTGAAGGCCTGCAGAAATGCCTTTTCACGCCCCGCTTGAAGAACCCGGGACTATACGAGGAAGGAAACACATGTGCTGGAAAAGCGTTCCACGTCTGGATGGTACGACAAAGAAATGAGTTACCGAACCTTTTAGTTCGGGCCAACAAATGTTGAATTGTGTGTTTATGTTTGTGTTTATGAATTTTAAATGCGTGCTGGCATGTGACAGGCATTTGCCAGGGCTACCTTTTTATATACAGATGTCAGTCATTACCTACAGAACGTGCGATGACGCGATGCGTCAGATCAACTGCAATATTCGCGTACAAATGCTCTACACGGCTGTTGACAACCGACTGCCCTTTTTTTTTTTTGAAGAAATTGTAATTTGATAAATAAAATAACTACAACTATCCCTTGCAAAAACCGTATAATAAAACCTTGGATTACATTAGGTGTTCTTCGCTGTATCAGAAACAGAAATGCAATGCAGATGAAACTAAAATCTGATCCTAAAAATGATATTCAAAAAATCATTGTAATGCTCTGATTAAAAAGTTAAAAAGGGATTACGACAGAGATCAATTTAATAAAAATAAAAAGAATCCTAGGTCACTCTGGTAATCGTGCTCAAAGCGCGCTACTGTGGAGGTGGGCGGAGGACCTGGTCGACCCGCTCTATGGCCGACAAACCATAGAGGCGATCAGGCCGGACCTCGACCAGTGGGTGCGTAGGGAGAAGAGGCCCCTTACGTACCGGCTGGTGCAGGTACTTTCCGGACACGGCTGTTTCGGGAAGTACCTGCATAATATCGCCCAGAGGGAGCCCACCCCGAGGTGCCACCAGTGCGACGCCGAGGAGGACACCGCCCAGCACACCCTTGAGGTGTGCCCTGCTTGGGCGGTGCAGCGTCGCACACTAGTGGATGTGGTCGGCACCGACCTCTCGCTCCCGGCCCTGATACGGGCCATGCTGGCGAGCGAGAGTGGATGGGAGGCGATGGTCTCCTTCTGCGAAGAGGTGATGTCGCAGAAGGAGACAGCGGAGAGGGCCCGGGAGGAAGATCCTCAGGCGGGCCCTCTCCGACGCAGACGGCGGGGAGTGAGGAGACGGCGGTTTGCACGCCTTCTTCCCGCTCCCTAAAAGCAGCACCGGGGTTAAAGTCGGGGGGCTTCCACCCCATTGCACGGTGCTCCTGTCTGGGGGTGTTCCCGTATACCGGGACGCCCCTGCTGCGTGAGGAGGCCCGGCGTGAAGGCTGGGCCGTCCGCCAGGGACGGCATGGTAATCCGAACTAGGCACCATGTCGTCCCGTCAAGGCGATGAGGTATACCGGGGGTCTTTTTAGTGGGTATGCCGTCACCTTCAGTGACGGAGAGTCCCACACTCCCCTGCTGCCCACCCAGGCAGCGGGATAGTGCGTAATGCATTTTTCCCCCGCAAAAAAAAAAAAAAAAGAAAAAAAAAAAAAAAAAAGGTCACTCTGGAAATGTATTGATAACATCACTCACCGTAAAATAAATAAATCAGATAATTTAGAACTGCTAACCTGTAAACCAACCCCTAAAGAGTCTGTAGATTATGTAAATACCTATTTCTCAAATATTGGCAGATCCTTAGCTGATAAAATATTCGCGCGTCAATCGACTCAAGGTATACTTATTAAAAACTCTTCCCCTTCACATGTGGCCTCTTCTCTTGTCTTACTGGAATCTGACCCAGAGGAGGTCTACGGAATCCTAATGGGGTTAAAATCCAATAGTGCTTCTGGCTGGGATGGTATCCCAACCACATTTTTGAAGCTGGTTGAAAGAGAGCTCCTGTTATAGCCCACTTAGCTAACCTCTGCATGACCCAGGGCACCTTTCCTACTGCGCTCAAACATGCAATAGTAACTCCCATACACAAGAGTGGAGACAGAGATGAGGCTAGTAACTATAGACCTTTCTCAGTTCTCCCAGTTCTTTCAAAGATTTTAGGAAAAAATTATAAATAATAGATTAGTAAACTTTTTGAACAGATACACATTAATATCAGAGTCTCAATTTGGTTTTAGGCGAGGGATCTCAACAGAGGATGCTGTGATCGCTTTAACATCTTACATAACCGATAACGTTGATGGGAATAGGAGATGCCTGACAGTTTTTCTAGACCTCCAAAAGGCCTTCGATACCGTCTCTGTACCCACTCTTATGCAAAGACTAGAATCTTTGGGTGTTAGGGGTACTCCCCTGGCTCTGCTTTGTGATTATCTTCGAAATCGTAAACAAAGTACGAGGATTGGTGACTGTGTCAGCGAACTAGCTAATATAACATATGGCGTGCCCCAGGGAAGTGTGCTGGGACCCACGCTTTTCTTAATCTACATTAACAACCTTTGCAACCTAAATATCAGCAATGGTAGGGTTTTCTCATATGCGGATGACACCGCAGTGGTTTTTACTGGTACAACATGGGTCGACGTTCATAAATATGCTCAAAAAGGCCTAGCTCAAATAGCTGGTTGGTTGGATGACAGTTTGTTGACTCTTAATGCGTCCAAAACTAATTACGTATGTTTTACAAATTACAACAATACTCAACCTGACTCAGACTACCAAATAAAGATCCACTCGTGTAACAATTTTATTAACAATGATTGCTCTTGTACCATTATAAATAAAATAGCTAAAAACAAGGTATCCTGGAGTAATTCTTGACCAGCGCCTGTCTTGGCACGCTCACATTGACCTGCTATCTGGCCGAATGCGTAAACTTTCTTGGGTTTTTAAAACTCTCAGACACGTAGCAGACATGTTTTTAATGAAACAAATATATATATCACTGGCGCAATCAGTACTTAATTATTGTATAACAGTCTGGGGTGGGGCAACCAAGGTACATTTCCTGAGACTGGAACGATCACAAAGGTACTTGCTCAAAGTTCTTTATTTTAAACCTTACAGGTATCCCACGGATAGCCTCTACTTAGAATGTGGTATTTTATCTGTGAGGCAACTTTACATCCTACATGCAATTTTAAAGCTTCATAAAAAACTGCCATTCCACCCCACTAAACAGACTAAAAGAAGAATTTTAAATGTTGCACCTGTGCACCGCGTTAATACCGCCTATGCAAAGAGACAATTTATAGGACAATCGACGCACTTATACAACAAAATAAATAAAATGCTAAATTTTTACCCCTTAACCATACATCAATGCAAAAGTATACTAGAGAACTGGCTTCAAAATAAAAATTATAACGAAATAGAAAACCTCACCATACATTAGCAAATAAACAAAAAGTCATAACTTAGTATGCATATAGACATAATATTATTAGTATTATATTATTATTTTTACACACACACACACACGCACACACATCCACACACACACACACACAAACACACACACACGCACACACCTAAACACACACGCACGCATCCACACATACACAAACACACACCAATAAACTATACCAGTAACTTTGTTTGTCGTTTTACACAGTCCAAACTTATTCTGTAAACCTCTTCTCGTGCTTTTTAACCTTTCTATCTTAAATTAAGTTATTTACCCAAGATTCGTTTGTTGATTTTTATAAGAACCCAATTATAAATTGTTTGGAAGAAATCTCTTTATAGTCATAAGACCTATCTAATGTAAGTAACGAATTGTATGTTAGTTTTCTTCAAGTAAATACTACTGTAATACTTCATAGCAAATGCAAAAACAAATGTACAATAAATAGATTAAACGAATATACTCGTAACTTTAAGGTATCATTTTATAGTAAGCTTAAGAAGGAGCGGGGTCTCCTAACACAGGTACATGTACTTAAAAGGAGGTCCCTTCCACTAGTTATGTAACATTTTACAGATACCGAATAAATATGTTTTCATGTTTCACATTACCATTTACTAGAGGCGCTGTACGGAAATCACATACTAAACTTGACAACAGGCATAAGCGACAGTCATCCGCGTAAATTTACTGTACCCCAAGCATAGGTTTCCCTCAAGTAAGCTGAGATAGTCAACTACAGCTACATGCCTGCTATTTATAGTTACATGAGAGCTTCGGTACATCCATTGGTTCCCAAAGTGGTCCAGGTAGACCCCAAGGGGGCCACGGGGACTCAACAGGGGTCTATGTTGGCGTTACATTTTTTGTCGAGTTTATGGAATATGGTAGAAATGTTGCAGGGACCTTTCCGGAGCCGGAACCAGTAAAATTTTGGAAATGGTCTATGCGAAAAAAGTATCGGAACCTCTCTAGTGAATAGTTACTAGTGACTAGAGGCATTGTACCGAAGCTCATAAGGTGCTCCCTAAGCTCCCTTACTTGGACCATTATATCAGTGAAGGGGGGAGAAACGAGCATTATAGAGCAAACTGTACTGTTATAGATTCGAGCATAACGTTGGTGAAGGAAAAGCACCGAGCATTACAGTGCGCAACTTGATGATACAATGGGTAATATTTTGAAACAATTTGTAACATCAATGCGCATCACTCGTAAAATCGAATCTAATGTTACATTACAGAGGAATGTTCGTCATATCAGGAAGGCAGTAAGTACTTTGCTGTAATGCTTAAAATCGAATCTGTAAGTTACATAACAGGCAAATGCCCCAAGTGAGGGGGCACTTTTACAAAAACGTTACCACAGACGCTAGCGACTGTCATCGGCGAAGACCCGTGGTAGGGGTACTGATGTCACTGGAAATAAAAGTTTTACGAGTCGCTCTGGCTCGGCTCGTCGTAAACTGTCCGAACTTCGACGTAAACTAAGCTAATTTTGGCGCGAATTCGTTGTGTGGCGCGTCATAATGGCTAATATTATTTACAACGAAACAAAAGCAACTACATTTGCAGAAATAACCCTAAGTAAGTGCCGCAGTTCACACATTATGAAGTTCAAAGTACTTCCTAAGTACTTTGAACTTCATAATGTGTGAGTACTTACTTGTCTTATTATTAAATTAAATAGTTTATAACAGATGAAGACAATCAGACTAAAGTTGCATTACTTTTAATGAAAAAGTTGCTTTTAGGAAAGCCGTCAGAATCATGGCAGTTAGTAAATTCAACTCTTTTTAATCTGCATTGTTTTTTTGGGCAAGTAAACAAACACTTCATAGATGAAGCTCTCCAGAAGAATGTTCTCACACCTAACTATCATAATATCTGAGATGCGAATAACTACAAAAAATATTTTTGCGGAAAGCCAACTGGAACAGAGAAGCTGAAATTGGTACATTTTCTATCGTATCCTTTTCCTACTTCTATATTTACTTTTTTTGTTTCTTTGTTTAACTTGTGTGTATGTGAAATGAATTTATTTCTGTAGTTATTTCACAATTTCTCGCAACTTGGTTATATGAACAATAATACAATATATTTTTTAGACAAAATAATATCACTCCCTAAGTCAAAGAATGAGAAAACCTTACATGGTCCAAGTAGAAACATTGCTAGTTGTATTCAGATAGTACAACGTACAAGTGGATAACTTAACTGGTCTGTTAATGCGTGGTTCCATGCATTTTGCCACATTAGTTAATTTTCCGATTTCTAGAAAATTTCAATTATCTTAGTATTTTTTCGGTCGTCAATATAACTGCGACAGCGCGCCGGCCTCCTCAGTGTGTGTGGAACGAAATGGGTACGTTGTTTCATAGGAAATATTTAGTGGTCCATAAAATATACTGGCTCCGCAGTTGCTAGTGAGAAGCGCAATAGCTAAATTGTACATCAACTATCTTTGTATTCTTGTTTTTTTCCCTCTGTTTTTGTGCAATAAAGAGTATCTTATCTTATCTTATAGTATAGAACCTTCCAAAGACTATAAAGCTAGTAGCTAAAGTTTAATGGAATTGGCATAGCAATACTATCACTTATATTATCACTTCGTCAGTAACTTTTTTTTTATAGTGCCCGTCAGGATGACCTCACCTGATGGAAAGCAGTCGTGAGGTCCAGATATGAGGATTACAAGCACAATAATGCAGAGTAATTACTGAGCTGGCCATACTCATCTTGAAGGCCTGTCCTGGCACCGGTTAGTGCAGTGCTGATCCCGGAACGCGACCTGACCGAGATAGGTCAGAGCCACGGCGAGTTTTACGCAACTGCATGGTGGTAACATCAATCGGCCGACATAATATGTCTACCACCTGAAGAGCAGATGGTCTGCTGCAGGGCTCGCCTCTTACGACACTCACGGGAAGGAGATGAGGCGGTGGAAAGTATTCTTTTAAAGTGTCGCCACCAGCACGGCACAAAAACCATGAGATGCTCCAGATGCGGTAAATTGTATTGTTTCTATTGTGTCTAATATGTCCACTAATGACGTGCTATTTATACTACACTAGCGGCCCCGACAAACTTCGTTCTATCAAAAGTTATTGGCAAGACAGCTGTGAACATTTAGTATGGAAAAATGATTTTGCTTTTGTTTATTTCTTTTGTCAATTTCCCAATATTTTTAATACTTATTATCCTATTCCCGATGTAGACAAATCCAAAAACACAATAATCATAAAAATCGGTCAACCCGTTCCTGAGTTATAAGTGGTGTAACTAACACGGCTTTCTTTTATAAATATACATTTCATGAAGCCCATTGCTGAGAGTTACACGTCATTTTTGATCCTAAAAACAGATAAAAAACGCACCATGTTTTTCCATATTTTTAGTACTAATAAACTGAAAGCAGTCATTTAATATTTTAACTACAAACTATTAAAGTCACCGCAATTTCCCATTAGCCGTTATAAAGCCCGTTTCAATTAATTGATTAATTACGCTGGAAACTATTTTCTGCACAGTTCAATTCGTGTGTTTGTATTGTGGTGATAAAAAATAGGCTCTGTGTCGAGACGATGTCAAGGGAAACAATTCTTATTTTGGTCGCATGTTTCCTGTTATTGTGTGGCGCTAACCTCTCTGGAAGGAGATATGTTTATCCCGTATCCTACAGAGATCACGTCTATACTAATCTGACTGAGAACGAAAGGGCGATATTCTTGCCAGTTGGTAAACGTACGATCGAAAATAATATACTCGTAAATATATCAGCCTTCCAACACTGTTATCTATCACTATGGTGTCGTGGATTCAAATTACTATTAAAATTGTTATGAATTAGGGCCTAGCCTTAAGTTTCCAGGAGCTCAATGTTTGTAGGCTGCCAACCATCAGCAACTATAAAAAATTTTGGTAGGGACAGTTGTTTGTTTGCTAGTTAATGATTTCAATAAATCGTTTTAGATCCTTTATGCACGGATAAGAAGGGCGAATGTATTCCTCGAGGCAAGTGCGTCGGCAAAAAGGTACTATACTTCACGCGTGTATGCTACGCACGTGATTTGGTCTGCTGTTACGATGACACCATTAAATACCCACTCGTTGTTCCGCCAGTCTACTCCACAACTCTGAGAACGTGAATATAATTTGTTTGTCGAATAACTGTAAAATTGGTATTATTGTACTTTAAAATTGAAGCGTACGCGACCTCATGTTGTTTTCTTTCTAGAATACTAGATCCTACTTTTCTGGCATAAAAACAAAGGAAACTGTGGCCACTATTCATACCTACCCACACAGTGGGTGAAATCGGGTTGAAACCTCAACACATTTAAGAATAAACAAGCTTCTATTTTTTTAGGATATTTTTTTTAAGAATCTGCATGTATATTATGTGCCCCTTGACCCATTTCCTCATTGCGTCTGATACAACATATCTCATCTCACGAATGCTATTCCAAGTTGGTGTGGAACCGTGGAAGGTCAGCAAATTAGTGGGAAAGAGCGGCTGATGCGGCCAAAGTTCAATTCGAAAAGTTTTTCCAATCAGACTCGTGGCTAGTTTATGTTACCCATCACTGTTTTCATACGTTAACGAGGATACGACTATTTTATCATTAGACCATGAAACAAGAACAGAGCATTTATCATGCAAGCTACACGAAAAAAAAAACATATCGGTGTTTCGTACAAATAAGCATATAAAATTACATGGCAAATTCGTGGAATTTTATGAGAATAAACACAATCCAAGGTAAGGATATTAATATTCATAACCAGGAAACAAGCTTTTTCTGCAATAAATCTGAATGTTACACAGGTTATTAAGGTTACATCAGGTTTCTTTTCGCTTACTTATCCGCCCCACCGATGCAGAAAGATAAGCAAGCCATTTTTTTAAAAGTAATAATTTATGGATTTAGTTTAATAATTAAATTAGTACAATAAATATTACTACAAATGTGGATGAGATTTTTTAAAAGGTATTTCAATAATCCGAAAAAAAAATCGGTTGGTGGTGGTGATGGTCAAGGTGATGTCCCACACCATGAAGCTCCTCGAGCGCATTGTGGACTCTCGTATTCGACAGGAGTGTACAATCTCGGAGTGTCAATATGGGTTTCGACCAGGTTGCGGGACCATGGACCCCGTATTTGCCTTGAGAACGCTCATGGAGGGATACAGACTGAAGAATACACCTCTGCATCTCCTTTTCTTAGATATGCAGAAGGCCTTCGACTGTGTCCCTCGTGAGATGATCGACTGGGCGCTGCGGTCCAGGGCCGTTCCCGAAGTCTTTATTGACATTATGCGGGACATGTACCACGATTCCAGTTCCATAGTTAGGACTGCGGTTGGTGACACGTTTCCCTTCCCTATCACCGTTGGAGTACACCAAAGCTCCGTGCTTCGCTCGTTTCTGTTCAGCGTAATATTAGACGTTCTGTCAAACAGCATCCTAGACCACCACCAGCAACCACCCTGGTAGCTCATGTATGCTGATGATATTGCGCTAGCAGACTCGGACAGGGGACGGCTGGTACAACGGGTGAATAAGTGGAAAAAATCACTTGAAAACGGCGGTCTGAAACTTAATGTGGCGAAGACGGAGTACATGGCCTGCAACACCACAGATCCCCAGTCCGTCCGCATAGGCGTGGACGTGGTCGAGCGCACGGACCGTGTCAAATACCTGAGACCTGTGTTAAGCGCGTCCGGGGACATCGACCCCGACACCAGAGCCCGAATTTCCGCGGCTTGGGCCAAATGGCGTGAGGTGACTGGTGTCATTTGTGACCCCAAAATGCCGATCAAGCTGAAGGGGCAGGTCTATAAAACCATCATTAGGCCTGTCCTTTTATATGGCCGTTACTAGAGCGACACAAGCAGGAGCTGCGCGTCACAGAAATGAAGATGCTGCGGTGGATGTGTGGAGTCTCACACAAAGATAGCGTGCGTAAACCCAATCTAAGCGGAAACTGTACCAAAGGTATCAGTGGCTAATAACTCGACATACATACACGCGGCTCAGCAGAGCTCTTATACGAAAAGTCCCGTGTTCGAAGGTCAGTCTATTGTATTAGTCCAGTCAATAAAGTAGTTGTAGAGTGCGTGAGCGGGAACCTAAGCGATTTCTTCAGAAACTTGCTTAGGGTGCTTAGGTAGAAAACATACTGAAAGTCCCGACGTCTAGGAGGTGAGGCGGGGGGGGGGGGGGGGAGGGGAGGGTGGTTCAAAGGTCATTCGTGATTAGATTCTTAACTTGAAAACTACAAAAAAACAGCTAACATACATGGGGGTGTTTTTGGATACCCCTGAGTGTGAGGAAGCCAAAAAAAATTATGGACCTTTATGTTTGGACCACCCTGTATACCTTTACATTTCTTAGAACCAAACTTAGGAAAAAGTAGGTAGCAAAATATAACAAAAAACTGAGTAGGTTTGTTAGATTTACTAGAACTTCTTTTTAGGATCATCCGAAGAGTTTAGACTGAGATATAATGCATGTTTTAAAAGTTCTCTTCCCGATAAGTTCACTTCCCGATAGAAGCAGAAACTTTTACTATCTGAATCCGTAAAATGCACACGGTAAAAGCAACAGACGAATCCTTATCGCCTTCTGTGGGCACAAAAGAGATCGCCCTGCCAGTTCACCGGTTGTATAATATGTAGTGTTTGTGTGGTGTACTCGTACGTGGGGCGAATGCCAGCCGGCCACCTGAGCAACGCTAAGTAGTACGAGAAGCAAAAACTAGTGATGTCCAGCCATCGATAGTTGACTTCGAAATTAAGTTATGATACCAATACCACTGTTGATATTGTCGCTTGAAATATGTCAATCAATACTATTCACAAGCGGGAATGGTAAATGTAGCAAGACGGCATCGATAATATTGGGTCCAATCAATTCTACAACAACCACTGTAGTAGAGTCCCATTATCATTGTATTATAATAAATCAAATAAATAAACTTATTTATGTCTATAGTGCAGTATTTTTATAAGACTATTAAAAAAAATGCTGAAATATAGTTTACCTGAATAAAGATTATTGACTTTGCTTTGACTTTTACTGTTAATAAACAGACTATGTTATAAATTTTGATAGTGGTAGTTTGCTTAAAAGCAATTCAAAGATAGTCTCCCGTTAGGCTATCGATAGTGGAGTATCAAGTGGAAACACTAGAAGTAACGTGAGGGCGGAAATTGTCTGCATCAAAGTGGAGTTCAATTGTTTTCAGGGGTCTGACATCCACATCCCAATGAAATAAAGGAAGAGGGGAAATTATTTATTTGATCGAATCTGAATGAAAATAATGAGAAAATGATAATCCTACTCGTAGGTAGTACCAATGACAGGCCAGAAAAAGAAAAATATTAAAATATAAGCTTAAAGATAGAAACTAGAAAAATACGACCTGATGCTGGGACTCAAGCGAAAGTGTAGAAAATAGAGAATTGTTTAGTGATAAAATAAAAATTCACTTAATAGTAGACTTTTCTCGAAATTAGAGAAATGTAATATGGCTCCAAAGGAACCCAGTGATGTGGGTGCAACTACGGGTAGGGGGGGTGCAAAGGTACTTTTTAAAAGTTTTTCTTACACAACTCTTAAACGGTGGCTCTTAGCAAAAAAAAATCTTTCACTCAAGTAATGTACTTATAATTTTTTTGTGATATGAATGAATGAAGATGGACAGTAATAAAATAAACTTATGTATTACATAAAACAATTCTAACTATCTTCTACATCAAAAATAACATCATCAACATCATCGTCAATGGTGTTTTCGATGGTTTGTGCATGAGCTGGAGCATACTATGCAGACACTGGAGTAGGCGATGCCTGCTTTCCGGCAGCCGCATCGCACCCCACACCCCAAATGTCTGAGATTTTTTGGGTTTGTTCTAGTTTAGCCGTGAACAGCTTAGCAATTCCCACTTTGCTTTTTCCGTAGATTGCAGAGGTGGTGTCGCATCTGGAGAAGCTGTGGAGGAGGAGAATTGTCTTGGCAAATGGAAGCTGTAAAAGTTGTCGCACCGAAAACCATTTGGTGTCCTTTCTGGTTTTATAAAGGACACGTTGATATTTGGTCGAGGCAATCCCATAAGGAGGACTATTAAGTCGACATCCTCTCCAACTTTTCTGCTTCAATATGTCGTTAAATCTTGATCCCAGCGAAAAAGCGTATATAACCTTTTTTGTAGGAAATTGTATGTAGATTACATAAGTAAAAGATTTTTTTTGTTATGAGCCATCGTTCACGAGTTGAATCCCCCCCCCCCATCCGTCAGCATCCATCAGTACTTTGACTATGTTGCTTCAGACACCATTCCCTACATTTGTGCCAAAAATAGCTTTTACACGAATTATTTCCCCTATTTGGCAGTTTTTTGTTTTCGTTGAGTGGGCTACAAACCATCTTATTCCCTCAAATTCTAACTTTTGTTTTTTTACGAGTAACTTTAGAATAATAACTTGGGCCTGCCAATAGCGAGCGTACGCTGACCTTATTCAAATGAAGTGGACGATCAAATTGGAAATCAAATCGGTTCAACATGGACGGTAAGAGGAAAGCGATTGAAATGGAGTTGCTATGGCGTGGATTAATGAATGTAAATGAAGGAAACGAACTAAACGCTGAATCATTGTTAGTGCCCGGTCCTCGATCTGGCGTTAAATATCAGACAAAGTTAAAAAGTTATCAGAGCTTTACAAAATACGGGGCTTTCCAACTTTGGCTTGGGATAAACAAGGAATGTGAAGCTTTCTGAAAAAACAGTATTTTCCAGACTAAAATAAACTGTGGATGTAAGAAAAAACAAGTTGATGAGCTACTTACATAATGGCTTCAACGATTAAACCGATGCCAATACAATGGCAAATAGCAATTTGTAATTTAATTTAAAAAAACATTCGCTGAGGTTACAGTACGTAGTGTGATCCCGGGTTCAAATCTGGCCTGAACCATCTGGCTATCTTGTTTGAGATAGACTCGTGAACGTGTGTATGAATTAACGTCATAGCAATGTTGAAGAAATTAGCGAATAGTAACACCACACTTCTTCTTCTACACACACACATGTGTGTGTGTTTTTCATTATCGCTGGCTTATTTTTTTAATAAAAATAACAAAAAAAAGTATACTAACTTTTGCGTGTCTACATGCCAAGACGCATCAAACACCTGGATGTAATCGTGCTTACTGATATCCCTATCTATTATAAGTTATCAGCATGTTACCGTGAAACAAAATAAGCAATCAGGTAGTCAGATAAAAAGCTAATCGTGCGTAATTTTACAATCCTACTGATTCGATAAAGCTGTATATCTGATAAGTGTGTAATCGTGTAGAGATTTCCCTTTATCACTAGTTCAATTTAATGTTTTTTTTTGTAATTAAGCGTAGGGTATAGATAATACAATAGCGCGTGCAGTGTTACTCGCAGGCCGGGAGCGTATTGTACCTGATAAGTATGTAATCTTGCAGAGATTTCCTGCTTCTCGTAGTTCAGTTGTAATTAATGTAAAGTTGTAATTAGTGTAAAAATTAAGCGTCGGTTAGATGATACAATACCGCGTGCAGAGTTTCTAGCGGGCCGGGAGCATGGAGAGCTAAAGGGTAATTCCACCCGGCATTTATGGCTCGCAGCTGATTCCTTATTCACACCCGCATTGTGCTGCGGTATTGAGTTTATACTTTAATGCTTGTACAGGATTCTGATTGTGAAATGCGGGAAATTTTATTTTTCGACACGATTGGCGTAGTGCGCTGCAGCACGATTTCTCGCCTCGGGTCAATTCAGGACACGATCTTTTCTGAATTGACTCGGGTCTGGGTGTGCTGTGAGACGCCCCTGGCTTGATTGCTTGTCTGGTACCTCGTAACACAGGGATATGTTATCCCTACTTCCAGACCATGATAAGTGGTGTGTTGTCTGGCGCATATTTATTTATTATTTTACTCATCAGATTAATAAACCTAACCTGAATCGATCGTACGACCTTCAGTGCTATAAGCCGCAGGACCCTCTACCTTTTGCATCAAAAGATCACTCAAATTATTATTTTCGGATCAATTTATTCAGTTCACGAGCAACGGTGTTCTGCAGAAATAATAAAAAAGCAGGAACTATAACTTTGGTAATGCTGGCACACAAACTAATAGCTCTTTATGCCAAGTAGTTATCCAATCCGAAAACATTACACCACACGAACATACGAGTACGTTAAAAAGAGCGGGCAAAAGAAATATCGAAGCAGCGTAGTTGGTCGGAACGGTTCTTTATTTTGTCTCATAAATTTTTTATCCATAATCTGACATGCCATAATGTTTTGTGACCTAATCATCATTTGTCCGAATGATAATTAGCCCTAACTCAATGTCTCATTATATCACTTGCAATCGAAATCCCTAAATATTACCTGTTCCAGATTTTTTTGCTATATACACACATCAAAAGTGTCTAGGGATCAAGCATTTTTATGCGGATTTCTTGAGATTGAGATGTGGCTTTGTAATGAATTTATGATTTTATAAATTTATATGGATCCTTTTTGGTGCATTTCATAATTTGAAACAGGAACTGTTAATCAAATTCGAGTAAAATATGAAAATCAGCTGTCAATATTTTCCCTATAAAAACATACAACGCATTGAAGACATTATTAGTGCTACTGTTTCCCTACTACTGATTAAAACCAACGTTATTATGGAGCGGCGACGTCATTTAAGCAGGGAAGAAATGCTCAGAGCCGTGGGAATGATAGAAGCTGGTTCCCGGCAACGTACTGTGGCTTTAGCTCTGAATACAAGTCAGAGTGTTATCAGTCGACTTTGGACACGTTACCGAAGCACTGGTACCGTGGCTGAGCGCCATGGAGGACGGTATCGCTGCACCACACGGAGACAAGACCGATACATTCAAATCACAACTCGAAGAGCTCCAACAATAACCGCCATGATGTTAGCCGTGAGGCTTCATCACTCTTCAGGGAACTTAATTAGCGACCAAACAATCAGAAACCGCTTGCATGAAGTGAACCTTCATTCCCGAAGACCGCTAAGGGTACCACCTATAACAATGCACAATCGTAGGATTCGATATCAATGGGCTCTTGAACACAGAAATTGGGCAGAAGAACAATGGCGTTTCGTGTGCTTTTCTGATGAGTCTCGTTTTGGTATGAGACCGGATACAAGACGTATACGACACTGAAGAACCCCTGGACGCCAACAGCGATTAAAATCCTGCCAGGAAGTCCATCCTTATAGTGGTGGAACCATCATGGTATGGGCGGGTATTTGGATCGGCGGAAGAACTGAGTTGATTTGGATCAGAGGCAACCTCAACGCTCAAATTTATGCTGAGACGATTGTATCAGACGTCATCGTTCCTCTACAAGTGCAAATCGGTCCCTTATTTCAGTTAATGCATGATAATGCACGATCGCACACCGCAAGAGTTGTAAGACAGACTCTCGCCGCAGCTAACATCAATGTCCTGCCCTGGCCTGCTCAGTCGCCAGACTTGAACCCGATTGAGCATGCATGGGATATGCTACAGAGAAGAGCTCTGCCGAATATGGAGGGTATCCAGTCGCAAGAAGACCTTTTTTTGTTGTTGCAACGAACATGGGCGGCCATTCCACAGCGTGATTTGGATGAACTCATTTTGAGTATGCCAAACCGATGTTCTTGTGTTGTTAGTGTTCGCGGTAGAAACACGGATAATTAATTGTTTAAGTTACCCAATAAAATTTTAAAGAAAACTGTTATTTCAGTCTTTTTTTCGAACTTTAATGTTAGTGGTTCAAATGTCAAAAATCCCTTTATTAGGAAAATGGCAAATTTCTTTATTAATGCAAAGGTGACTTGGTTTATCGTTACTGTAGACAAACGAAAACACTTTATTTGATGAATCCTTAAAGAAAATTTTAATTAATATCAATCAGGAGAAAAGTTATTGCACAAAATATATGTTGATCCCTAGACACTTTTGATGTGTGTATGTTACAATCTATAATGTTAAAAAGAAATAAAAGGCTTTTTTATAACATTAATAAGTCCTAACGTAATGTGTCATAATTTAACTAACCCTAAAATCTAAATACTGACACCCGACTAACACCTGAGTATTTCCGGGTGGTCATAAAAAAAATAACCCTAACCTGCTGACACTCGCAGGATTTCCGGTTGGTCATAAAAAAAAAAACCCTAACCTACTGACATTCGGACTAACATACATTAATACAATTTAACACTTAGGACATGTGACTTTATAGCAAGAACAATTAAGATATTTCATTATTATAGCACCCGATATTATGACACAAAAGCATTAGAATCAAAGACAATTAGGCATAATAAAATTTCGTATATTTGAACATTATGGATAGTGATGATTATTTGATTTTGACGACTCGATTGGCGCAGTGCGCTGTAGCACGGTTTCTCGCCGCGATTTCCGTAGTGTCCCGGATTCGATTCCCGGTCGGGTCAATTCAGGAAACGACCTTTTCTGAATTGACTCGGGTCTGGGTGTGCTGGGAGACGCCCCTGGCTTATTTCCTTGTGTGGTACCTCGATATTAATCCCTACTTCGAGACCATTACAAGAGGTGTGTTGTCTGGCGCATATTTATTTATTTTTTATAGCAAACGCGTTGGGGTTTTTGAATTTCGGACTGACAATTTTCGAAGAAGAAAGGGACTACCGCTCGGAACACATGCCTAAACTTTCCTAAACTGACTATCGTGCTACTGTGAATTTTACAAACACGAAAACCCAATATTCGTACCGGGGCAATACGTTTTCTGTGGCGGAGCAGCTATCACAGATTTATTGTCAAGGTGATATAGGCCCTATGGGATGAACAGGGATGAAATAAAATATGACTTAGATAAATTGTGCAGAAAAAACACAGAAAGAGCCCCAGGGCTAGAATACAATGAACTAGCTGCAAATAAATCGTGCGCTCACTCTGTATTCAGAGTAGGTTTCACTTGAAGTACCTGCCGTGTCTTTTGCCTATGTCATGTTATTCAATCTTCAACTTATAAGACGACTAAAATAGGTGTTTGTGATTATCGAGTTATGTCTGATACATCCTTGAACATTACTATAAAGCAAGGCGGCGGATTACCTGATGGTAAGCGGTTCGTGCCTTGCACCTTCTGGACAAATGCTACTCTAGACGAATTTTCGCAAAGTCAGCAAGAGGAACAATGAACCTAAGGTCCAAGAGTTGAGTGACATGCTGAAATACTAAATAACATGTCAATTGTGAAAAATGTACGGGAATTAAATAAGCACTCGGATAATCGAGATGACATTTGATCTCGGTTTCATACATTTTTAAATTTGCCATGTTGAAACGAAAGTAGCGAGTTACCCTGGTGGTTTTCGTGATCTGTGTTTTATTTGAATTTGTTAGTTGTTTTATTCGGTTGATATAAAGACGTCAATTTTTCTGTACCTACCCAAAACAAGTTAGTCAGAGCTGATCAGTTTCTCTACAACAAGGACACTATTCTTTGTTAGTCCTGTCTAGTGTCAATGAATCTGAGCCAACATAACGAATAATTTAGGAATGCTGACAACCATTACGCATTTATTCATAATTAAACCTTGTATCAAATAGTATAGTAACGGATGAGGTCAACTACTGCGAACTTGACCTTATGAATAATTGGCGAAAAATATTAATGCGCTTCTTATTATGTGTTTGTTTTAAATCTATTAACGAATAAGTATTTACGTAAAATTAAATGTTTTGAATCATTTAGTATAAACAATACAATGAGTATTAGCGGTATTAGCCTGTAATGAATCGACGTTTATCAGGGATTTGACTGTTTTTCTAATTTAATCAGTTCGTTTGGAAATGACGCCATGGATTAGTTACGCATTTTCGCATTTTTTTCAACAAGTGGTCGCAAGTGGGCCAGTAACATGCTGTCCCAATTTCTAAGATTCCTATTAGATACATAAGAACAAATATGTAGCACAAAAAGTGGGACTTTGTGGATAAGACCTTATTATTTACACAAAATGACGTCTCCTATAGTTAGAAATAACTTAAGAAAAAGCGTAACGCTAAAAGTTCCGGCAAATATGACAAGAGGGGCAACCAGCCCCTGTCCGATTGGTTGGACCAACGACCTTCAATAAACAAGGACCGGCGCTGTCAATGGAAAAACAAAAACTGTGCTTGAGTTCATTCTAAGCACATATTTTTTTGTTACAAAGTATTCCTACTCCGTTCACTCATACATGTCAGAGAGAGACAGAAGGCAGGACTTACCTGATGGGTGTCGAATGACATGTTTAAGCTTTTCAATTTCACTGTAGACAGAACCGTCTTTAACCTATCTGGGGCCCTGGGCACATTAGCATGATGGGGCCTATAATTTTATTCTCAGTTTACCTTGTTTTCATGCTATAAATTCTAGGAAAAACTGATTTTAGGGGCCAAAAGGATCATGGCGCCCTGAGCACGTGCCCAGTGTCAAAAGGGAAAGAGGGGGCCTAATTGTATGACGTACTATATCCAGTATATATAAAATCATTGGGTTGAACTGTAAAACAGTCGTAACTAGTGCAAACAACGAGCGGATAATATTTATGGGCTTGTTTTGACAGCGGCTGTGATGTGATATTTTTCTTTCACGCCTAAATTTTGGTCACGTGCAGATCGGCGGGCGGGAATTGATAACTGCGTCTGTTGTTTTGGTAGGAGTTCGGAAAAGGTCTGCCGAAATGAATGGGGGAACGATTTTTCTTGATTGGAATAAACAAAGCGTTGAGTGATTCATCGGAATAATCGCTACGGTGTTGATTATATTTTATTTACGTAACGTGACAATTAGTTAACTCTCAAATTACACAACAATAACAAATATTTTAATGGCGAAACAATAGTTTTATTATCAAGTAGAAACATCGTAATACCTACCCTATGTTTACCGAGACGCGGTCTCCACTCAAAAGCCGTTGGGCTGGTTATCAGTTTCGGCCCACTGTTACTTCAGCTTCTTTTGATTCCAAAAATTATATGTTAGTTGCCTAAGCTGCTATTACTACTACCACTAAACCGTAATAATTCGCTTATTATTATTCACTCTCGCTGTATGGGCTCCAGTCGACCCCAGTAGTCGGTCAACCATTAATTTGCCGATTGTTCGACATAGGCTTACGACAATTGCCATTCTGTCAACCACTTATGTAAACGTATTCTAAATTGTATTTCGATTTTGGGTTGTGAATTTACCAATATTGTCATTTATATGTGTTTTCCGTGTTTTTGATTGGATTAATTAAATAAAACATACCGTCGAATTGAGAACCTCCTCCTTTTTTTAAAGGCGGTTGAAAACAGAAAACTTATCTGGTAAAATTCTCCATCACATCACTTTTGATGAATATTATAGCTATAAAATATTACTGGATTATAAAGATTTAGTTATGTGTGCAAGACTGCACGGCTGTCTGTCTTCTTTTGTCACACTTTGTTGTTGTATCCTGTAGCTTGGTCTGCTGGAAGTAATCTCTTTTTAGAAATAAGCTAACCTGTACTTTTGCTTTCTCAAATGTTGTCCCTTGTTATGTATTTTTTGTGTACGAACTAATAAATAAATAAAGATATCCGGTATATTTTGACACAGAAACTATCTAAGAAATGTTCGTTTATTTAAGTATGTATTTAAGCAGTCATTGTTAGTACCTATTCAATGTGTGACACAGTAACATACAGTGATGTTTTATTTTAAGGGTTACAAATAAAATACGAACGGCTAATTAGTTATTTTTCTTGCTCTTCCTCACTCTACTAAACCCGGGTGCGAATTAATTATTACACTAAATACAAACAATTACGGCAACGGGCAACGCGTCGTCAGTGCGGCGTGCCTAACAAAGAGCTACGTAGCAGCTATGCTTCCCGTTTTTCTCAAATCTAAGATGTTTTTTTTTACAATGTTTTCATTACCCGGTATCACTATGGTTATGAGACAAACATAATGAATCAAGAATACACAATTTGGTGATTTTAGGAGGCTAAGATATCAATTAAACATCATATCAGCAGCTACTCGCTTCTACATGAAAAACTACATTCATTATATACGAGTGAGTACATTGATTATCAAGGCTACTTTAG
Organism: Udea olivalis; assembly: GCA_947369235.1. Classification (NCBI taxonomy): domain Eukaryota; kingdom Metazoa; phylum Arthropoda; class Insecta; order Lepidoptera; family Crambidae; genus Udea; species Udea olivalis. The sequence continues at coordinate 9,179,532 of OX376342.1, forward strand.
GGATAGTGGCTCTGAGCAACGTAGAAGTACGTATTCGTAATATTCCTCATAGAGAATCCGTTTTTATACAAACAAGCCGAGGCTCGGACGCGACAGTCTCTGTGCAGAGCCGGTCGGGTAGCTGTGTTTTCTGCTTTTTTCAAAATTATAATACTTATCATTTTTTTTCTAAATAATGTCCTGCAATGTTTCTTTTATCCGGTATATGCTTTGGTTTTAAGGCAAACATGATAAATTAAACTCATAACGTCTCGGGGAATGTTGGAGGCTCTGACTACATCCTATCAGCTGCTGCTCGCTTCGACATGAACACTTACTTACATTATTTAAGAGTCGTGAGTTTATCATCAAGACGTTGAGCATAGAACTGCATTAGGGAAAGTGGTTCTGGGCCACGTGGAGGTATTCCACATGTACGAATTTAGAATATGTCCTCATAGAGAATATAATAACGGTTGTTCAAAACTGAAAAAATGCTAGCAAACATGGGCCAGAATTTTATAGGAACAGAAAAAAATAGGAAGCACTCTTTCGATCGGTGTATTATTGAATAAGTTAAAGTGATATTTATGACTATTACGCAAATACTAACGATACGCCATACTAATGATTGAAAATGCGCCATCCGAGCATTCTCTATGCAGTACTTACGTACAGAGCAACATCAGCCAAAGTAGGTTCAGTAGAGAGCACGGGAAGTCTTTCTTGTGTACATATTTTAGGAGTGAATTTTAAAAAGGATTACATAATAATGAAGGCGTCAGAATGTGTACAAACGTCACTAAAAAGGCTTCATCTTCAGTATTCTCTTAAGCTGCTGCTCGCCCATATTATGGACACGGAAGAGTTCTCAAGGCCTCATTTAACGTGGTCTATGTGTGTATTGTGTCTAGGCTGTGCCGCTGGCGTATTGGTCTGCACAACCACTTAAGGAAATGTGTCAAAAACACTGTTTGAATCGTCTGCAATAGACGTAAAGACCGCTGATGATGTGTGTATACTAAGCCTAGAGATTTCACCACAGCCATAAATTAATGATTAAACGAACTTACCTGTAAGTGAAGTTCGATCATAATTATACGAGCTGCTTCAGAGCACCCCACTACCGATTAAGGATAGCCTAAACATCCTTGGCATGGATGTTCGTAGCAACCTAAACCAGCGGGACTACATTGAGAGCGTCATTAGAACTGCATCCCGTAAACTCGGGAGTCCTGAACAGAGTGAGACGATTCTTCACGCCTGAGCAGCTCTGTCTCTTGTATAAGACACAAGTTCGCTCGTGTGTGGAATACTGCTCTCATCTCTGGGACGGTTCCGCTAAGTACCTACTCGAAGCTCTTGACAGGTTGCAGCGGCGTGCTATCCGTATTATTGGAAACCCAGAGGCAACTTTGACCCTTGAGCCTCTCCAATTGCGTAGAGACATTGCCAGGCTAAGTGTTCTCTATCGCTTCTACAATGGGGAATGCTCTGACGAGTTATTCCAGCTTATCCCACCCTCACCTTTCCACTACCGTACCACGCGTGCTGGACTACGGCGTCATCCACACACAATTCAACATTTGTTGGCCCGAACTAAAAGGTTCGGTGACTCGTTTCTTTGTCGTACCATCCAGACGTGGAACGCTCTTCCAGCACATGTGTTTCCTTCCTCTTATAGTCCCGGGTTCTTCAAGCGGGGCGTGAAAAGGCATTTCTGCAGGCCTTCAAGGTGAGGATGGCCAGCCTAGTGATTCGTTTGAATGACTGGGCTTGTCAGCCTCATATCTGGACCTCACGACCGCTTTCCATCAGGTGGAGTGAGGTCATCTTGACGGGCAATATAAAAAAAAAAAAGGTCGATTTCGGGACTGCCGAATTTTTCCACGATTTCCTTGTATGCATTTTCGTTTAATTCCCATTCAATATCTGGGTGAGTTTTTCTAGACTCTGAATCTGCAACATGGTTTTTAGCTGAGCAAACATAAGAGGCAAACACTATTATTTTTCTTGACTCGCACCATTGCCATAAAGCTTTTGTTACTTTTGTGAGGTGAGGAAACTGCACACCACCCATACGATTAATGTATGATATAGCGGTGGTGTTGTCAATATGAAGAAGAATTTGGCCATTTTTTATTGATTTTGCAAAGACTTTTAATCCTAATAAGGCTGCTAAAATTTCCAAATAATTAATATGATTAGAGCGTTCTTCTTCACTCCAGGCGCCATTTGCCGTTTCCTTGCCACACGCTGCCCCCCACCCCGTAGTGGAAGCATCACTAAACATTTCCATGCCATATTCGTCATATTTGATTTTACTAGCTGGCTTTTCGTTTGCCTTAGACCACCATTCGAATTCAGCTGAGAGGTGTGATTTTATCATAGTTGGCAATATCATAATTGAGACTTAGGAATTTACATCTCTCAAATTCTTTAGTATATAGCCATCTATAATCTACTGCAGGGCATGCTGAGGTAAGTAGGCCAAGTAGACTAGCAAAATCCCGTATTTTGCAACGAGTGCGTGATTGGAATCGATTTAACTCTCTAATTTAATTTTATTAATTTTTTCTTCGGGTAGGCTCACATGGAAATTTTTAGAATTAATAATATAACCTAGAAATCTGCAATACTTACTAGGGAGGTGATCACTTTTTTCTAGGTTTATTATAAACCCTATAGAAGTAAGTAACTTTCTTGTTACATCAATATTCTCTAAACACTCGTTATAATTACCCCCTATGAGGAAAAGGTCATCCAAATACACTGTTGATAGGTACCCACACGATCTAAACAATTTTTTAACTGGTTTTATCACTTTTGTGAAAACAAAAGGTGCAGTACTAAGGCCAAATGGTAAAAAATTAAATTCATAGGTTTTTCCTTAGAATTGAAATCGTAGAAATCGAATCGGTACTTTTTCGAATTGTCATGGATAGGTATTAAAAAATAGGCATCTTTTAAACCAGTGGTACTCATATAACAATCCCTTGAAACAAGTTTTATAGCTGTGCGTATGTCTTCTAGTTTGAAATGTTCGGTAATGACAAATTTGTTATGCTGTTTCAAATTCAAAATAAATCATTTTTACCATTTGGCTTTGGTATCAAGAATTTATTCGATAAAAATTGATCCGCAGTGGGCTCACATTGTGATATTATTATAGCACCTTTATTTAACAAATCATTAATACAATTATTAATTTCTAACATTTCATTGTGAGAATAGGTTTGAAATTTAAGTGGCTCACTTTCCACCACTTACGATGAGACTTGAATATCATAACCTAATATCCAAGATCGAATAGTCTGATCATTTGTCAGAAGAGTCCATTTGTGATAGAGTTGTGCGAGTCTCCCAGCATAGTTTAAGCTTACCGAGTCATCTAGCGCTGGCCGCGGTTGGTCGTCGTTGGTAGTCGATACGATGGTCGAAAGGAGTTCGCTGGCTGCGTTCTCGGAACAGGATCCCTCGTCCTCTGATTCCCCCTTTGCCTGCGACTTGGGGGAGGACCTCTTCAGTTTAAATTATTTCGCTGTGGTTTCACTTGCAAAGATGGTCCAGGAGTCTGATTTGATGTTGGGGCGGATGCCCTACTGATAGAAGGTGCAGCGGCCTTTAATTCAGCTCCAGATTTTGAAATAGTTTTAGCAATTCTAATATTCTCCGAGAGGTCCGCTCCAAACAAATACTTATCAATCTTGGTCTTTAACAACTGGTCTTTCATATCTTTTTTTGAGTTATACAGAAGAAATTGCGTCGAGTCAAATAATCCATGTTTTGACAGGTCTCTTTTTAAAACTGGTTCAGATAAAGCAGCCTTGATTTCAGGGTTCAAACAAGGAGCGTCTATAAGAGTGCAGTTTGCAGGTGGTAGGTAACGATCCAGTAACTCCTTTTTTGATTCATTTGTAAGTCCTTGTGTTGAAATGTGTTGTAAAGGAACTGCTAAATCAGCTTGAATGTCTTTCCCATATGCTTTTAGAACTGATGGGTCTTCTCCAAGAATTTGTAACATTTCACTGTCCAAAACGGGCTGGGAAATTTCAACAATATCGCCATCTTGCTCTGGTATAGCCTCGGGGATAGCTGAGCTAGTTGATGGTAATGGCTCGTCCACTGGAGCAGGTAGATTCAATTCCACTAACTCCACGTCATCAACAACTTGATCGTGTTCTACTGAACTCGCGCAGTTTGGAAGTAATATGAATCAACGCTAAAATATGCCATAAACTATAACCAGGTTTATCTTTCTAGTTAAAATTGCAACAAAGTAACGGCAAAGTGACAGCCCCGAAAGCTGACCGCATTACGGTTATAATTATAATTTATTAGGTACTTTTCTTTTCAGTTTGAGAAACAAACATAGCAGCGGTAAAGTGTCAGCCCCAAAAGTTGACCGCATTACGCGTATGATTTCACGTCCGTTAATAAAGTGACAGCTCCAAAAACTGCCCGCATTATTAACGTTAAACGTATTAAGTTTTAGTTACATAATCTCAAAGTGATAACCCCATAAGTTACCCGCAACGAGATATCGGAACATAATATTCAAAAACAGAGAACCTTTAGTAGATTTAAGCCGAAAGTAGGCATTACACAACTAACCTTCTATGTATGACCGCGAATTCCTCGTAGATGACGTAGAACGGGAATCGGAACATTTACGCCGGCTCCGTTCTAATTTTTTTTCCAATTTTTTGATTTTCTTTGCAATGTATTCATAGCTATCATTATCACGCTTCCTTTTTCCCATTTTAATGGGAAATGAACACTTTTACAATTTTATCTAAGGTATACGCGCGCACTAGCGGAGCACTGAACTGTGAATGACGAAATTACAAAACGGCGTTCGGGAAGTGTCAGAACAAAATACCCTCAGAAATATTTTTATTTAAATATAAAATTTGTAGAAAACTTTCAATTTTCAGTGCAATCTGGCGACACCGTATGTGATACTACATGTGTTCTAATGCTAATCTTGAGGACGAAGCACGAGTATAATCTATGTTTTATTTGACTTATATTTTATGATATCTTCTTTTTTTCTTTGATCATTCAATTAGTTCCGGTTCACTGATGCCAAGATACTTACCTTCATTGACGATAAAATAAACTTTTCTGTGTGTGTACCGGATCCAATCAGAGCAGAATTGCCGTTCCATTCAGATGCGATTAAATGTCTATCTAGTGTAATTGGTTGGTCGACACACAGAATTATACATTAATAATTATTAAAAACGAGTCGATAGTAGTAGCTGTAAAACGTTCTGTAGCTAGAGATCATAAGAAGTGGATATGACGATTTGACGGATTAATTCAGAGTAATTAAACCGTTGATGACAACAAAATCAATTGGATAGGTTTTGTATGATTCGTGCAGTCTTAAATTTTTAGGGTTACAGTACGTCTACCACGAGTTGCCACTTTACGTTTATGTTATCTGATGTTATCGTTCGCGTAAAAAAATCGAATTGGGATGACACATGACATGACATGACAATGTCAAATCCCAATACATTTTTACGCGAACAAATATGTAAATATTAAGTGGCAACTCGTGGTAGACATACTGGTTAAGTCGACTTCCATCCTGGGGTTGTAGTTTGCATCATTTGTGACTACTTTGATTATGAAACACCATACCCGAAACTCACCCGTTTTCAAGATATTGGATTTTAAGTTTTTTATAAGCATTAAGAATTTTTTACTATAGAGTAGGGTTATTACAACAATTACAAAATAAATGGACACTATTGTCTATATTTGTTCTTAAAATGTTAAGTGTAGCTGATAAGTGGTTTTATTAGTTTCAACACCAAATTAGCAGTTGAATGATCAAACCGTGTCGTAGTAGACGATTGATAGCAAAAGGGATGGTATAATCTGTTCGTAACATCAGACCAAAAAAATCAACTTAAACCTATAAACACATGAACAAATCTTAGGAAAAATCCTCCCTTGTTAGGTTTTATGTTGGTAATAGTTTATGTATACTTAATACATTTCTCTGATAACAGTGTAATATAGGCAGATGCTGATTGACTTGTGTAGGTAACTATTGAAACATACCGTTTGCTGGTCGACCGAAATCGCCAACCAAAGGTACATTGTTTACAAACCTAGACTTAGTATTTATCTTTGTCAAACCATAGTCTTGCGACAGAATAACTTGAAGAAAGTTACTCTCCGCCGGGATGGCAACTTCGCATCGCAGTTACTGCCCCTAAGTTAGTTTCTATGCATTTCTACCAAAGGAATACTTGACAAAACGAATTCCATCAAATGCAGGAGGTAATCAAATCGTCATACTTTAGAATGGCTCGCAGTTTCATGATCTGTGGAAATAACATTTCTTTTGTTTAGTCGGTTAGTGTAGTAGAATTGCTTTCATGATTGGTTCAAAGAAGATAAGAAGATTCAGTAACTTTAGGACGTTGTTATTTTTGGCGAACGTTATGCTGATGTTAACTAGGTTTTGTTTTGTGATAAGAGACGGCAAACTGATGGTCGTTGTGATAGCAAAGTTCTAGATTGTAGACCTTCTGAAGATAAACGCAGAGTGGGACGGGTGATCTGATGAAGGTGACAGGATTCCACTGGCTGCACGCCACGTCGTCCGCGTCTATGGGGTATGTCTCTCTAAGAAAATCTATGGGCAGAACCTATGTTTAGAAGTGATAGTCTGTTTGTGACGTATATGACTAAGGTCTCATTCACGGAGATGCGGAGCGTTGCGCATCGCGTGTGGCGGCGCGGCCTGCACTGAGTTCAAACATACTCGTATGACGTTGTATGAGAGCTGCCGCGCCGCCCCGCGTCTCCGTAAATGAGGCATAAGATTCGCTGGCGATCACGAAACAATCAGAAATGGCGGAGAATGTTACGGATTTTGTCCATTAAATTATACTCCTCCTTATCCGAGACGGTTTACATAGGCAGTCTACGCCTTCCTGCGTTAGCCATCACAATTGTTCCAAGCTCTAAAGAAAAAGAAGAGAATAGACAGTGATATCTGACAGCACCTGTCAAACATCATTACGTAGATGGGAAGTGTGTCAATAATTTCAGTTAAGCGGATGACATGGTGCTGCTGAGTCCCTCGGTCAGTGCGCTCAGGAAACTGATTTGTATTTGTGAGACCTACGCCATCGAAAATGGACTCATTTATAATGTAAAAAAAGTGAGTTTGTTTTATTCAAAGCCGCCAACAAAGGTCCTAGCTTCATACCACCTATTAAGCTCAACAACATAGTGCTGGCCAGGGTCTCTCATTTCAAGTACCTAGGCCACTATGTTACCGAAGATTTGAAGGATGAGATGGACATGGAAAGAGAGCGAAGAGCTTTGGCGGCCGGGAGCAATATGTTGGCTCGGAGGTTTTCTCGCTGTAGTAGTGAAGTAAAAATAACACTATTTAAGGCATACTGTCAATCCTTTTATACGAGTTCCCTCTGGGTCAACTATACGCAAAGGGCGCTGAAGGCACTGAAAGTGCAATACAACAATGCTTTCAGAGTACTGTTGGGGCTGCCTCGTTTCTGCAGCGCGTCCGGCATGTTCTGCGAGGCTCGCACGGACGGGTTTGACGCGATAATGCGTAAAAAGGCTGCCTCACAATTAAGCAGAGTGCGGAGCAGTACCAACAGTATTCTGGGGGTCATAGCCGAAAAATACGATTGCCCTATTATAAGGCATCTCGTAAAATTACTGTGCGGCTAATTTTATGCAAATATTGAGTTGTTATTGTGTTTCTTTCGGTGTCTTTTTAATGTGTTTTTCTTCAAAATTCTGTTATGTTGGATATCATGTTATCTGAAAATAAAGATTATTATTATTATTATTATTATTATTTTTTTTTTTGTGTACAGTAGCCTTAACGCGATAGTTAAAAATTAAAAATTTATAGAAGGTTGAGGAAGGTTACAATTAAATTTTCAGGTTTTAATGTAGTAGATATGAGAGTTATACTATCAAATATGAAGAATGATAACGCTCACCGAAACAATTTAAATCAAAGAAAAGATTTGGTGTGTCAGTTTCAACAAATAAACACGATGGACAAAATGAAGTCTGTTGAAGAATAAATTTACACAGGAACTTATACAAAGAAGTTAAGTATGAAACATTTAAGCAATACAAACTAATTACAAAGTTTTGCATTCATTCTTTGAATTCGGCGGCAAATTTGAATGTACGAACCTATAATCTCGGGAATATCAGGACGCCGATGAATTTTATTTTCGTTTGAGTTCTTCTTTATACCTGGCCTGTTGATGGTAAATGATTCTATGTCTTTTCGCATTTGGGAAGGTTCTTGCTATAAGCAGACACTAAGCATATAAAAGAGAATGCTTGAAATAAGTGAAATTTGGTTTGTTTTGCTTAGAAAGGATTTTAGAAACAGTAAAAATACTGCAGACTGTTCAAAGAGCTATTTCGCACTAGAGGTACCTGCTGGAAAAGTAAGAATTGTGTTATATAGGTATAGACCGAAGTAAAGGTAACCAGTGCATGAAATGCCACTGGAATCTGGCAAGTATCACAGATAACCCATTATGATGCTGTTTCAGGATGTGTTTGTTATGCAGAGCAGTTTACATATCCTGGCCTTGTTATTCCAGGTAAATCTATTTTAAAATAATAAAGATTCAATACGTAACATACAAACAAGTTAGAAGAAAGGAATACATGATAATTCATTTTAGATAATTAAGATATGGCCAAATTTATTTATGTAACAGATTTAAGAAATAGAAATCTTAGCGAGGAAAAAAGTTAAAAGTCAAAAAATATTATTTTGTTGATATCTTATTTGGATCATTCATGTCAACAGGTTAGTACTTAAATTAATTATTTTAAATTAAATATAATTTTTATGGTAAACTCTTAGAAAGATTCAACAAACTAACTTACAGGTAACACTTACAGGTAAGTTCGTTTAACCACTCCATTAGTTATTATCACCGAAAAACAATAATCAAACGCAACAAACGAAAGCTCGTTTCGAGATGAGATATTGCATGTGGGCGGGATTGCTATAACCGAATCGTGTCCTAATTGCAGCGCAGTCCCTAGGGTTGTCATTACTTGCCACATGAAACAATTGAAAAATTCCGGCCAACTATTTTAGACTTTTGAAAAATGCCTTCTTTTGATGGTATTAAAACCAAGCCAGATACGAGTACAAACGGTACAACCAGATTTTTTTTTACAATTCTATACATACAAAATAACGAAAATACATTTTCCCTCATCAAATATTACTACTAAAAATGTGATATGTTGTGAGCGGTTGCTCTTTATTTGAAATTTAATACTTTAAGTGAAATCTTAAGCTAATTTATAAACCCAATATTATTTAAACACCATGACAACGACGATATTTTGATGAAAAGCGGCAACCGCTATACGCGTAGGTATGCACATTTGGAACGGAGTATGCGTTACTGACCTAAAATTAACTCAAATGCACAAAATACAAACAATAAGATTCAAATCATATTATTAACATTACACAAAAGTTAGACTGCGCCTTAGATATATTATTAGATAGGTTTCTCGAAATTAAATGTGATCACGTAGGTACCTACAATGCTTTCGTATTGTATTTCAGATATTCAATTGAAGGAGATTTGCACATGTTTTTCTCATTCATAATCAGAAAGCTTGAGCTATCCGTCAGAGAATTACCAAAGTTATACATTATTATCAAAGTTTATTAATAACTGGAGTCATCAACCAGCTGAAACAAAGTACCAACCCGTGGCAGCCTTGCTTTCGCGTAATTGTGACTTTATTACAGAAGCGCACATGACCCATTATTGCATTACTATCAGGGCCTGTACGCCGTCTGTTTACGGTCACATAATGTCCTGTAATTGGCTTTGTTAGTGATAAAAATGCCTTACTTTTATTATACTATATGTGAAATGTATATCTTCCATGTGCCATTGTCGTGCTTGAAGCGTGTGAGTATGAGTACTGATCGGAAGCAAGAACTCACATAGCAGACCAGCAGACTAGCCTCCCATAAACTCAGCAACAAATATTTCAAGAAAAATTAAATTCATTTAAACTTGGCGACGCTACGGCGTAGCAGATGTTGCAAAACGCATCGGTCGTAGTCCTGTCTGTCCACTGAAGAGGACTCGGGTTGAACAAGACTTGCCTGTCAGCTTGCCTTCCGAAAATTAGATTTATTTCGTAGCTTAAGTGCCTATGATTTAGTTGTTGAGTTTTTTTATGTATTATTTTTCTTTATGTAAACGTATTGTTACAATTTTCAATTTCAAATTTAACTGTAAACAATATTATCCTAAACCTAGCTGCTAGAAGCGTCTGGTAGCCCACGCATCCCGTTAGGTGAAATAATATTTTTTTTCTTGTTGAACTAATCCCAATTTTTGTATTCTGCACGTCGTATCAGATATTGCGAGAGCGTCAGTGATTGGTCGCGTCTATCGGAAGCGGCACTCGCGCGCGCTCGATACTCATCTGTCTTGCATCCGGCTCCTCGCCCGACGAGAAACTCAGTGCGCTTGAACCTCTCCGTATGTATCTATGTTTTTTTTTTGTTTTACTTGATAATATATTTTTTAAAAAGATAAACGACAGTTACACAAAAAAGGTCAATTCCGCATTTGGAAATAGGTTATATAAGAAGGTAATTTTACGTTTTCGAGATCTAAGTACCATAATATGACTTGAATGCAAAATGTACTTTTTAAAGGTCGTAAGGATTTTATAATAATGGTTTTTACACACTAAGGTATTCACAGCATATACATATTGAACTCGATTGGTTACGACTCAGATAGCGTAAAAGTTTATCCATTCTGAATATTTACTTTCTTCTAGCATAAACAAAAAAGATGCTCCTTGCTTTCTTCGTTTCAGGAATATTACGTAGAGCGCTCTAAAAAGTTCTGTAAAATAACAGGTACGAAAACTTGCCAAACAAAAATAACAAGATAAAACAAGGCACACTAGAAGAGTAAGTTGAAGACTAAAATTGATGCTCCATATTTGAAACATTGATTTAATTTTACGCGGCAAAACTTTTGAATCCATAAAAACACAGCAAAGCGTCAGCAGTTTGAATAATTAACTACCTAAATTAACCTTTTAAGTGGCTACATCTCTCCGCTTTTGAATAGAAATGTAGAAAAATGGCGGCAACCGGGACTGCGTCTTTACCGGTAGTTGGAAAGGTTGTAGCGTTCAGAAGCACTCATGCATAAAAATATTTGCTCCGACTACGTCTATCATTTAAGTTTCCAAGAGCGTTTCCACGTTTCCAAAGTAGGTCCCTGTAACCTGAACGGTGCTGACGTCACACAGACTGCTGTTGGAAAAATATTTGTCCTGTTTCCACATAGGAATTCACTCGCGGTGTATTGGAAAGTAATTTTCTTTTGTGTTTGCTTCATTTTTTTCTCTTACTTGCAATTACAGTACAACTGGAAACGGTGTTTTGCTTACATATAAGAGTATTTCCTAGGGGACCGGAACTGACTTCCTCAATGTTATTACGTTGGTTCTCTCTGAGGAGAGAAAAGTTACTGGAAAAAAGAACGTCATCAGAGCACTTTGGGAGGTTCGGGAAAAATCCGCGTCATCCAAATAAGTTTACCGCATAATAAAGAGTTTCGGCGCTCTTGGCAGTAGGTGGAATATTTAATCAAGATCCGGTAAATGTATTTCTTATAAAGCTGAGATCCAGACGAAAATAGTCGATGAAACTTGTTTCAGTTTTACGTAAGGAACAAGCTACACAAGCGCTTATGCGTAAACGCACAACTTAGTATTATAATGTTTTAAATGTAGGAAACTGGCCAGAGCTGACAACTGATTTGCTGGTTTCACTTACTACAGTAACGAATGTTCGACACTGGTAGTAGTCGCACTACGTTTGTAAAATGTCTTTTATAACATAATTGCTCGTAAAGGGTCTCTTATTTCACCAATTTCAATATCGTATTGTATCTTATTACGCACTTGTGCGTTATTGTAATGTAACACGCACGTTTTTTTTATTAAGGTAAAACGCACGGTTTATCAAGATGCTCTCTAAAACGAACGGTTCTTTTTTAAATTTTAGCAAAGAGTTTTTATGTCAGAAAAGAGGTCAACCTTTTATGAATAAAATTAACTTTGGGATATAAAATATAATAAATAAACATTTAATTCTTTAATTTAATCAATTTTGACAATAAATTACAACCATTTATCTGTACACAAAAATATTAATTTACTTTATTAGTAATACTGGCTGTTTTTTATGCCTTTGTCTTTTAAAAAGCGCTGATTGCTAATTGCGCGCGCATCGCTAATTTGTGAACAAGTAATTTTTTTTATAGCTGCTTTAACAAGTGAATAAAGATCTATTTGTTTAAGAAAGTCCGAGTTTTATTTATTTCCTCGCAAATATGTTATAAAACGTCGTATGACATACGTGCGCTTTGATAATTACAGCCTCTGATTTCTTGTAGCCCTCGCCTACGGCTCGAGGTAGCAATATCGCCTCGGCTGTAATTATCAACTTACCGCACTTATATTATAATGTACTATTATACAACTATTACAGAACTCATGCATATTGAACTTAGTTTATTTTTTACGTTTCACTTTATAAATAATAAATAAATATAATATCGACCGACCGGGAATCGAACCCGGGACACTACGGAAATCGAGGCGTGAAACCGTGCTACAGCGCACTACGGAAATCGTGTGGTCAAAACTTTAGAACTTTATGCACGGATAAAATTTAAAACAACCTTTCACAGAAATCGGAAAAATACACATCCATCAGTAGTTAGTAGAATATTAACTTAGCTAATGAGGTTTTCTGTTTAATAAGTATTAGGTTCATCCTACCCCTTTGTTGAGTTCTTATCTCAAAATTATTGTAATCTGACCCGTTTTGTAAGAACAAAGGCGCCGCTACCTCTTTTCGTCTTTGTGTGACATAATTAAATAGGCTGGTTTGATCTTTGACAAGATGAGGATTACTAAAATCCATGTTGCTTACATACCTTTTGTTAATTTTTTGATGGAATTGTGTAATATGAATCTACATTACTAGGAACCAAATATAGGAATACATATTACTATTTTGTCTATTACCATCTGTGGTCAATGTGCAATTTGCGGTTAACTCTCCGTTGTTAGAAAACTAATTCAAAGAATTAAAGCGACCCGGATAACGGCAGTTGGCTCGCCATATACTACGTTGAGTTCTGACATGCTTGACAGAATGTGGGTTTCTGAGTGTTCTGTTCACTAGGACGACAACCAACAACTTAAACTAGAACCATATTATGTTCCATAGAAACTTAACAACTAGATTGACCGGTTAATGAAATGATGGGTTTACGAGTAGGTAGGTACTCTTGCTGCCACAAATGCGGTTCTTATATACAAATAAGATAGATAGATACTTATTAACATTTTTAAACTGATTTTTATATTGCTAAATAACTTAAAATAGCCTAAATAGACAAAAGGAGGAGTTCTTATTGCACATTCCCACGCATTTTGTCGAAAGAAAATGTTCTATGCGTAGGAACGCATAACAAAATATGCAATCCAAAGAACTCAAAGCCAAAGCTTCCAATCATCGTTTAAAAATATTACACATCATTACCTAAACGATCTCAAGAAAAAACTTTCACCTTGTTTACCAGGAATTCAACATAAGTTGTGTCGCACAGAAACACTCAGAATATCATTTCGGCATACCACCGAAAGCACTCGACGTCAACTTTTCGAATAAAACCGCAACAATATGGCTGCGTAACTACGTGTAATAAGCATTTTGTAAACACGCTTCTGCTGAAAATCTACATCGCCACAAATTTATTATGAAGTGAGTTCCATAAAAACTGGCTGCCGGGGCATTTGAGTGCCGCACGTGCCTGAGCTCGCTTCGACATTAAATATTTTACATGGTTGTGCTGGACACTAAATAACTGACTCAGGGTTGGTGTTTCAAATTCCCGCGCAGTTGACCTCAGATTAAAATTTCCCGGTACTTTTTCCAGCGTGCATGTGTATTGAACGGACTCATTGGTGGAGCAACACCCGTAGCCTGTGGCTGCTGGCCTGGGCCGGCTCAAAATAGCACTTTTTAGCTAAAACATTTTTTCCATTGCAGATTAAAATTACATTTTTTTTAAAATCTAGTGATCATTATTGTTATGATTATACTGTTTAAGGACTTTACTGTCTATGTAATGCTGTATAGGATTTCGGTAACTTACCTGATCGCCTTTCCTGCCCCGCGCAGCTTTTGTTCCAAGAGCTCAGCGTCACTTTAGCTTTCACAATGTGGAAAATTATTCCTCGGTCGCTTTGGTTCAGTTCATTCTTGTCACTTCTGCTCCTTAATGCCTATATTGTCACTGATGCGAATTAAAAAAATCATGCACTGACACTCGAGTTTTATAAATGGCGCCCAAATGGCTGAGCAGGTGCTACTTATACTCATCTACTTTTACAATTTTTTAAAATACCCTTCTTTTTCCAATTAACCAAATGTGTTTGGATTACAAAACATTATTTAAATTAATAAGCTTGATATTCTCGGTAATATTAAGCGATTAGATTGAGACCTAACATGGGACCGCTATGGTTCTTCAATTCAATCAAATAAATAATTAAAAAGAAGTTACTCGTATTTCCGCAAAGCTCGATTTGTAATATAAGGCTCTTATTCTGAAACAAAATCTGTATTTGAGTATAGATATGAGTGACGTTTTTGTAAGAACTGACGTTTTAAAATCTCTACTCAAGTACAGATCAATGCTTGAGTATGATTCTAGAATACGAGCCTAATTATTTGTATTAGATTCGGAACATTAATTACATTTCGAATTGGATGTGATTTCAAAGCGATCATTAAATGGTGTTTATTAATTAATTAATCGAGATGCCTCAGATGCGGGCCGGAAACTAATTAAAATATTGTAATTTGTTACTATAATTTCGCCGAGTAAATTTTCCGATTGCTTCGTATTTGCTTAGGTCGCCTGCGAGACGCCGATAAAGGAGTGAGTAAAGCTTTTCGCACTCTTCGCTGACTGTACGAGTTGATTCAGCGGCGTACACTTTGACCTATAATTCAAACAGTTTTAATCACCTCCCTAACGACTTCAAGCTCGGGTTTGGTGATTTTTTTCCGCGATTTTTTTTTAGAAGTTGTTATTCTAATGTTAGCATTTTACTAAAGATTCGATTTCGAAAAACTAGAATCAAATTTCGGCCTGATCAAAGTAAGTTAATCGTATAATAAGAATCCAACCAATGAAACGGTGCGAGAAGCAGCAAAGGCAGTGTGAAAAACCTTTTACTGGCCAAGGAAAAATATTTGAGCTTATCCGATTTCACGCAACCGTCTCATCAGAAAAAAATGTGGACTCTTAAAGATAGAAACTAGGATTGGTATCAGGGTGAGCACAAGTTTTTTTACTATTCAAATTGTATGAATGACTTACAAAATCAGGCAGACAATCGAATGATTTGTATAAATTCCTTAAAATTAACCTTTATTTAAAAAGCCAATCTTATTTTCTCTTAGATAGTGTAGTTTCTACATTTTCTACAACATGCCAATCGAATCTACCGGTATACTTTTGCAAGGCGTAATGTTCTAAGCGTTGGCAAATGTTTCCGAACCCTCCTTCGCGACGTTCCCTGAAGACATGGTTCCCAGAACTTCGCTGTTTGCGTCTATAAAATTCAAATAGTGAGCCAAAGTTCAGGAAGTTATCGGACTTGGAGTAAATGCTGACTTCCGACGGTTTTCTAGTTCATTAATAAATTTTACAGTGTACGCTTCTATTTGAACTTAGGAGGAGTAAACCTACATCTGTATAGCTGTCCCTTACATTTCTATTGACATGTGATAGGGCAGCATCAATTTGAGCTGTGCTCTACCGCTGATTAGCGTTTGTGTATACGGGGTAGAGACTGATAAATATCCGACTTATATGTCACTTTGATGACTTTTTAGCTTAATTTGCAAAGCTTGTTTTCATATCTAAAGATATTATTTTATTATTTTCAAATACATTCTTAAATAAATATTTTCACCCACACAGGAGCTCTTCGTTTTTATTTGAGCCTAGCTAATTTTGTTAACCCATACATAATGGACATTGTTCTGTTGACATTTTGTTTTTGACATTGTTATTCTATGCAAGACTGGACATCTTGAATTTTAATTTGTATAATTTATTGTCAATTTTGTTCTTTATTATTTGTTTCTAATAATAATGGGATATATAATAATGCATGACGACTGAAATGTTTGCATATCGCTAGAGCGGTAAAGTCAGGCAGTAAAACATGTATGAACTTTAGATAAGATAATTATTTAATTGCATAAAACATGGTACATTTGAAGTTCTTATATTTATAGTAAGTAAAGTAAAGTAAGAAAATCATTTATTCATTTAAGCTTGTACAAAGCACTTAAGACATGTCAAAAAAAGTATATAGAAATAATAATAATAATAAACGTAAATAAAATAGTACAATATTAGTACACATCGTGAATATACATAATGTGAATCTACCACCGGTTCGGACGTTGCTTCTTATCGAGAAGACTCCGGCAAGAAACTCGATAGTAACTCTTTTCAGCTTTGTTTGTTTTACAAAAAATAAATTCAGAGTACAGTCAATGCGAGTAGAGAAAAGAACACAATATTGAGCAGAGGAGCAGATTATTCCTACTATGACCTCAAACTTTTGTCGTTCAAGTAATCCTATACATTATAATAACCTTGTTTCATTAACTTTGCTTTAATTGCAGATTTAAACTTGTAAAGAGGTAGATCAACAAGACTTTGAGGTATTTTGTTAAAGTATTTTACAGATTGACCCACAAATGAGTTTCCCACCTTGTGTAGCCTAAGACTGGGAGTTTTCAATTTGTTTTTATTTCTGGTATTATGTTTATGAGTATCACTGTTTTTTTTGAACAGATACAAGTTTTTGCGCACATACATTATGTTATTTAAAATATACTGAGCATGCACAGTTAAAATATCGATCTTTTTAAATACTTCCCTAAGCGAGTCGCGTGGTCTAAGTTTGTAAATGGAGCGGATGGCTCTTTTTTGAAGTACAAAAACGGTGTTCAAGTCTGCAGCTGAACCCCACAACAGTAGACCATACAACATAACACTATGAAAGTAGCTAAAATATACTAGACTTGCTGTTTCAATATCAGTCAAGAGTCTTATTTTTCTAACAGCACAAGCAGCGGAACTGAGTCTCCCTGCCAGGGCCGTTATATGCGGACCCCATTGTAACTTAGAATCTAAAGTTATTCCTAAAAATACAGTAGAATTTGTTAATTCTAATGGCTCGTCATTCATAGTTACAATAGTATCAACCTGTCTCACATTGGGCATAGAGAATTTGATGCACTTTGTTTTTTTTGCATTAAGTAATAAATTATTACTAGTGAACCAACATAGTACTTTTGAGAGAGTATTATTTACATCGTCAAATGCTTGCTTACCTCTGTCGACTTTAAAAATCAACGAGGTATCGTCAGCAAATAATACTATCTCAAAAATATCTTTGACAAAGGTAGGAAGATCATTTATATAAATAAGAAAAGGCAAAGGTCCTAATATAGATCCCTGGGGCACTCCCATACGTATGGGGGCACCGGAAGATGCAGTTCCGTTGATACTAACTTTTTGAGTTGTATCTGTGCTGATAGGATTGTATTAATTGAGATGAGATACCTAAAACACCGTAATGTCTTAGCTTAATCAGTAATATTTCATGATCCACGCAATCAAATGCTTTTGAAAGATCGCAAAATATTCCTACTGCATCTTGCTTGTTTTACCAAGCATCAAATACTCGTATGTGTTTGATAAGTGCTACACCTGCATCAGTTGTGCTCTTGTGTTTAGTAAAACCAAATTGTTTCTCATGTAGTAAGTTATTTAAATCAAAGTGTGAAAGCAGCTGGTTCAATATAATTTTTAACCTGTTTTATTTTGTCTCGCAAAAAAATGGACTTTGCAATATGACATGATTTCTTGAATGTTTTTGAATATAATTTAACATGCTCAACTAGTTTTTGACAGTTTGAGTTAGCTTTTAATCCATATAATTCGTATAACTTATTTCTACTTTTATAGATGCCTGGAGTGGCCCAATCACTAAATTTAAACTTGAAATTATCAACAGTTACTTTCTTCTTAGGATATTTTTGACATGCATGTTTTATCGATCAACGATGTGCAAATATTTTGTTGTCATGCAATTAATTAACATCAAATTGTGTCATTTCTTATGCACAATACTCGTACCTAATTATACCACAAAAAAAAAATGTTAAAATTAAATAAATTACCTAAATAAAATTAATACAGTAAAGTTAATACAGTAAAGTTTATAATATCATGATAACAAGAACCAAAACTGTATCGTGTTTTCTGCGAATAAACAAATTCTATTCTATTTTTTATTTCAGAACACACCCAAATGCTCGTCACATAAATATATTTATTGGTCGGGATCAAATCCATGACCTCCGGCGCTGGAGGCAGGATCACTGCCATTGCACCAACAGGCCAGTCGTGGCAGCCATTAGTACGGATTACTGTAATTTTATATTCTCAATGTATAATTACAGTCGTAAAACTACGTAGTACTATTACCTACATACATACATACATACATACATACCATCACGCCTTTTTCCCAACGGGGTAGGCAGAGACCACATCTTTCCACTTGCTACGGTCCTGACACACCTCTTGCGCTTCTTCCACTCATTAATCCTTTCATACATGCTCGTCGATTATGGGTACTCCTGACCTGACCTTTTCTGAGCACGTCTTGGACTTGTCCTAAGTACGTCCGTCTAGGCCTTCCCCTTTCAACAGCTCCATCCACCCTCACCTTGTAAATTTGTTTCGTTAATCGCCTTTCATCCATCCTTTCCATATGCCCAAACCATTACCTATTCTGTGGTAAAACTGCCGGTCACCTATTGTTGAGGGCCTCATTGATGAGGTTATGGGGAATTTTCCTTCTACACGTCTTGATTGCTGAAATTGAAGAGTAAGAGAGCGAAAACCAAACGTCACACCTTGTTTATAGCTAAGAAACAGTGTACTTTCAAATCATAGAAAATCTGCATCAGCGCTCTGTTAAGGGTATGGAAAACTTAACGTCATTCTAGTCATTATATTTGTAGTAACATGTATTCCCGCTTTCATTCATACAGGTCATAATAAGACAGAAAGCAGGATGTCGCTGCCACGTGTGTGCCATGTTTTAGGCAGTTGTGCCACCAACGGCGAGGAAACGACTAATTATCGCCTATTTAAAGCGGCGTGTCTAAGCTCTCATAGAGGCACCCTCAAAAGTAAAGATTACTCAATTTTACTTAAAAAACGTTTATTTGAACTCCCAACTCCCGTGGTGGGAACCAGTTTCGCTGAAAGATTTTCGGCTTATGCATTTCCTGCACTTTACAATCACACTCTAAAATTCTGTGACATAAGTCGGTCTACATTGCAGCAGGCGAAGACTACACTATTTGAATGGTTACTCACAATGGACTATAACGCAACAGAATCTATTTAACCATTTTAAATTCATCTAATATAACATGACATTCCTTTCAATGCACATCACAGACTCTTACTACGATATACAATACATCTTTCCACTTTATTTACAAAAAACATTTGAATAATTGTTGTTTTTTTATTAATTTGGCTTTAATAAGTTACCTTATTGATACTGTATTTCTGTTGATACATAATTCGTCTTTGGGTTACCCAAGATACAGGCTGTGCCTAGTTTGGATCCCCTGTTCCTTCAACAAGTATGTCTTAGACGAATAATGCGATTACCTATTTAGTGAGGTTATGAAATGCCATGTACCTATAGTCTAAGTAATTCGGCTACTAATAAAGCATTTTTTTTTTTTTTTCATTTTCTCGCTCAAGAAACGTGCAATAGATATACATTCCGTGTAAACAAAGGAGATGCATTTAAATAGTCGATCGCTGACTGTTTAAATTTCCCGGCGGGGACTCGCTACACTAGTTCGTCGCTGAGCGACAAGAGCTATCAAAGAGAGTTCTCGCTTAGCGATACTTGCTCGGCGATCAGAACTCACGCCGAGAGACCAACCAGGCCTGACTGTACGTTTGGCCCCCGCCAGCGAGTGGCGCGAGTTCTGCAGGCCTTCAAGGTGAGGATGGCCAGCCCAGTGATCTGATATCTGGGCCTCACGACCGCTTTCCATCAGGTGGAGTAAGGTCATCTTGAAGGGCAATATAAAAAAAAAGTCGCTCGTCTACACACTCGCTTTCCGCTGCTCGCCAACTCGTTTCTAATTCTAGCTCGACTCGCTTCTCGTTCATCGTCAGCGGTGGGACAACTGCCTTAGCCAGTCAATTACATTGTATGACGTGCAATATCCAGTATCGGGAAAATCAGTGGTAAGAACAAAGCAATTGTAAGAACAAAGCAATTGAAATAATTTCTCTGAACCATGGCTTCTTAGTTGATGGCTAGTCTAACTTTAGAAATGATTATAGAATTGTGAATACTTGATCCTTTAATATTGTAATCAATGATTTTCGTTTAATGAAGGCTTTCCAAATGAAGGGGTAAAGTTAACCAGCCGATCTTGGCTGTTTGAATTTATTAAACGGACCGTCCGATTTGCATAATAAATTGCACCGCTTTTAATGACGTCAAGTTTCACTTCTCTTCTTGTTGTTTCAGATCTTAATGTCATTAGTGGTATATTTTTGCATAACGCCAGCAAGCTTCCGCGGTGATTTCTGTTCCACTTGAATTTTATTGTCTTTTCAATTGAGGACTTTTTGCGTTGTCTGTCAGTCAGACCTTCAATATACATGGACCTAGCATAAATTATGCATGCGGCGCGGCGCCAGATAGGCCGCTTAGAACAAACCCGCCATTTCGATCACGCACACAGACACAGTGAGTTTACAGGCGATACCGGTGAGCATCAGTGTCGCGGCCAGTCACACTGTAGCGAGTGTTTTTGTTTTTGTCGAGCTTGGTGCAATTTTTCACATGATGAATTTTGTTTTTGGCCGGTTCTGTCACGTAGGTCACTTACATACTTCATTTTAGCGAATATTCGCTACTACAGAGTATATAGTAGTAACCCTGGGTGGTCACGCAAGTTTAGGAAAAAGGCGAGAGCGCACTCGTTATTTTGTGGACCATCTTCTCGCTGTCAACGGGACCACAAAAAGTGTGCTCGACGTCATTACAAGCCAACTTATCCTTAGTTACAGTGTATTCCTACTCCTTTCACTCACACATGTCAGCAAGAGACACGGCAGAACGTCACTGTATGGAAAATCATTGATATTGATGATAGTTTTATTTTTAGTAGAAAGTCTTCAACAGCGTTTTGTTTCAATACTATTGCTGGATCAGTTATGTATCTATCAATGCTTTGGAACTAATACACCATCGAATGTAAATGCCAAATAAATTAAATGGCTCCTTTTCTCACGCCTTTCAGATTCATTTTTGAATTAAAGCTGCCTGAAAGGTGCATAATCCGAAAACATTTCTAAGTAGGCTACAATCAATTTATTTAGCTAACAGTGTAAATAAGGCTTTTGTTTTTCGGTGGCGTCCTGATGTAAATGCGAATCGTCCTTAATTGTAACAAAGACACTGTCATCTCCGGGCGCATTGCGGTTACTATCATGAATAAATATGAAGATTCATGAATTTTTCTTTGGGGGAGTGAAGATAAAAGTATTATTGGGGATTGGGGACCGCGTTGCGTCGGCGAAATATTTCATCACGTCTGGAGTTTTGAGGTTTGCTGTTCTTTTATCGCATTTATTTGATCCTTTAAAAATGTATTATTTCAGAGTTGCAACTAAAGATTTTTTGCAAGAGAAAGTTACACTGCGGTACCAGAATGTTGTGCATAAAAACACGCTTTCACCCATTACTAAGAAACTACGAGAGCGTTAGTGTTTTCTCCAACTTGGCTATATCTTGAGTTTTTTTTCCTCGTTTTTCCGACAACCACGTGCGCGGAGATTGGGGTCACCAGAGCGCCGTGCCGTCATGAACACGTCAAATCAAATGTATGATATTTTTGTCAACTATTTGTATGCGAAGCTTTTGAATCGTCAAACAATACTTCTTAGTCACAGTTAAGTAAAATTATGATCACTACGATATACTTGTAAATGATGTGAATCTCCGGTCAGGGTCTATAGAACGTCCTAACCTTAAACTTAGACTAATCTTAGACGTAGCACAGCTGTATCTGACTACCTATATCAGTTTCTTGTTATTGATATTAATTATTTGCCTTATTTTAGCATTATCCGCCTGATATGTTCAAGGTCCAAAATTCGAACATTTATATTTTTCTATCTTTAGCTATTTTTGTCGTAAAACAGCAACTTTGGCATTCCTTAGTAATAATGATAACAAGTGTATGCTTAGCAAAGTAAAAACTCGGCCTTAGAATATGAACAACTTGTCAGGAAACTCAGCAGTCACTTTTTGTAAGAAGTTGTGCGTTATAAAATTTAAGAAAAATCCGTGCACGGAGTACTTTACAAATCTATAAATAGTCATGCAGATGTGACAAACGAACCAATCGAAGTGTGTCTTGCTCCGGTTTCTCGAGACATCTAAGACGGTTGAGCTAGTCTAAGTCTGTCGTCTTCCATGATCTCTGAAATCTTACGATGTTGACAAGGAAATGAAACTCCCGGTTGCCGTCTCGCTATCATGCTCATACAAAC
Source organism: Udea olivalis (assembly GCA_947369235.1). Lineage (NCBI taxonomy): Eukaryota > Metazoa > Arthropoda > Insecta > Lepidoptera > Crambidae > Udea > Udea olivalis. Next base: position 9,202,334 of record OX376342.1, read on the forward strand.
GAACCGAGCCGAACTAAAGAAAACGAACTAGCTAGATTTCCAGAACGAATTGTAGCAATATGCAGCTCATATTTTTACATTGAGATTAACTTGCGAATAAGATTATTCTTAAACATTTTTTAGGCCGAATACTCAATGTGGTTTGAGCTAAAAATTGTACCTAATGCTTACAAATTCATAGAAATGTGTGATTCATTCAATAGTAATTATGTTATTGTTTTACCAAAAAAAAATTAATACGGAAAATCGTCTTTGCCCATTAATAAATTTTGGGCGGGATATTTTCTAATAATAACTGATTTTCAGGAGATATTTAAGGTGTTTTATGGAAAATCCAATGCTTATATTTATTTTAAATATGTACATCTGTCCTGTCGTTAAGTAGTAGGTAGACAGTTGAAAATTACAGCAAAAAAGTCCACTTGAATAAAGAAGACATTTTTGATACATAAAATATGTTGATCCTTAATTTACATGTTACTTAAAACGATTGAACTAAACAACGCTGTCTCAAGGCATGAGGGTGGATTTACTTTAAGTTGCTGTAATTAATTACGGGAAATAATGAGCGAGTCCGCTGGACACTTGCAAAACCACCACACTGGCAATACTCACCTTTTGCTGTATCTTATAGACCGCAAAATGTTCGTTGTCAATGTTAAGCCGACGGCATTGTGTGACGCAGTAACAACTTTCGTTAGCGGAAAACACAAGGCAATAAAATGTCACAGCGTTGTTTTAGTCTCTGCTCTCTACTTTTGGCTAGGTTTATCTCAGCGTTTACTTTCATTTCTTTGTATCAACTCAACGTTAAGTATGATGTGAACAATATTCTGAAATATCTGAGCAATTGTACCTAATATAAAACAACGCCCAAGAGTCGATGTAAATCAATTCTCGAAAGAGTGCCTACACAATATGTTGCAATTGTCGGATTCTTAAATTTGAAAACTTTGAAAGATCTTTGCAATTAATACTTTTTGCTTTTTTAATAGCAGAGAGTTAATTCAACTAACGCAGCGATGGAGTTCTTACTAAGTTTAATGATAGCGAAATAGATCACTTATTAATTACACTAGAGCCGTTTTTGTGAATTTTCAGTTAAGTTATAAAAGCTACGGAATAGGTATAATAAACAGTATTAACATCGTTTCCATGTGAGAATATTGAATCTAAAACACTGTAAGTAGACAAATATTTTCTCGAAAAAAATACTTCCAACGCAAGTTTACCTTAAGTAAAAGATTCGCTGTCGTCGCTAATGTAATTTTGGAGCCTCCTGAAAACGTCAATATTTGCTTAGTAGTTACTGCGGGAGCGGCGCGGCAACTTCACATGTCGTTTTTAGGGGCTTGACCCAAATAAACATGGAAGAAAAACTCGTGTCCATCATTGTGGGAGTTATACTTTCCAAATTGAATTCCGTGCTCCAGCTCTGTTTATCGTTTAGGACGAGGGCATGTGCAAAATATCTTCGCCTGTCTCATTACGTGCGGCGCTTCCACACACGTAGCGCCATTTTGGGAACTCGGGATACGATAGGTTTGTTATCTTTTCTTATTGTTCAGTTTATGGATACAGATAATTGTATGCTATGTCAATAAAGGGTACAATACCACCAACTATTCAATATTAAGAGGTATCTACGAGAGATGCTGATACAACGATTTCTATTGAAATCAGCAAGTAGTATTTGGCATCTGAGAGACCTTTTGAGCAAGCTTGGTATTACAGTTAAGCGAATGAGCGAAAAAAAACAGAGAAAAGAGAAGGCAGATACAGAAAAGGCTGCAAACGGGGTCCTCCTTTTTTAGCAGAAAGCTGATGCTCTGAAAATTATTTGGCACTAGTTGCCCCGACACACTTCGTTCTGTCAAAAGTTTGACAGCTGGGAACAGAGTGGTTTGAATGGGGAAGGAGATGTTGATTTCATTATATTCATTCATCATTATATTCTCTTTTTTCTCCATAAGAACGTTCTTTGTGCCTTAACATTTATGTCCATACTTATATGTAAAAAAAAATATCCCAATTGGTAGAGCCATTTTCGAGTTTTGAGCTTAGCAACACATTTGGTGATTTATTTTTATTCATATAGAGAAGTTCGGCAGAATCATCTTCGAAAGGAAAAAAAATATAGAATAAAAATATAAAACCGACTTCAATTAAGTCTTCGCTTTGCCAAGATTATGGGGGCTCAAACTTCATTCGAGTTTATGATTTTAACCAAACATTTTTACTAAACCAGTTTTGATGAAACTTGAACTGTTCCGTAAGTTGGTAAGCCAATAAATTTATAAGAAATTAAATGATAAATATACATTTTGAGGGTTTCCCTTGATTTACCTAGGATTCCATCATCAGATCCTGACTTGATGGTTATGGGACCACTCCAGATGTACGCTCTTTCAAATTAATAAAGATTTTTCAAAACCGGTTTACAAATGACGGAGAAATCGCTGGACATACATAAAAAAGCAGAACACAGAACCTCCTCCTTCTTTGAAGTCGGTAAAAAGGACGATTCTAGCTGTGTACTTTCTGTGAAATGGCGGTTCTGCCATTTCATTATTATGGACAAGAAATTTATGCAAAAAGGTGATTCTGAGCCGCAAAATTATGAGTTTCAAATGTATGCTAAATGAGTGTATGCCAAACAATATTTTGCAAAATGAAGCTTCTGCTAGGCGCTGTTATGCAATATAATATTAGTCATGACTGGAAAAAATCTTCTAAAGTAGACCCGCTGTGAACAGCTTAAATACAAAAATCAATTTCTGTGGCAGATTTCACCCCGATCATCCGGTCCACTTTAATGGAAATTCATCCCTAAGACTCATTTCCAAAGTTAAAAAATACCAAGGTGGCTTTTGACTTATTAAAATACGAATTTAAATCGCTCTTTAATTTCACACTTCTTAAGCACAACCCAGCCGTTTTTGTTTCAGGTGGTATTTACTTAACGTTCAGAATGGTTCTGGTTCAAAAATAATAACGAATGTAGTTTTTACTAGAAAATACGAATATTCTAAAATAAAATACTGTAAAACGGGAAATAATCGCGTAGTGTGTCGGAGGCGACGCGACGGGTAGGGTTGGTCTATCTAGTTGTCATGTTCTCTTATTTCGTGTCCGCCTGATTTTCTTTTTACGTCGCCCCGGGGTGGCTCGAGTCAACTGACTCGCAAGTATAAATACAGACGAAATTGATACCAATATTATACTTCGATAAGCTGAATGCTGGAGATAGTCTGTCATTAAACTACTCCAGGCGGATTGAGCTATCTTTGGCGTGTTTCTTACTATGGAAATTGGATTCTAACTATAGTTTCCTTTCTATTACAATGTTCTTTGTAAATAATATTTAAGTACCACCTAAGTACCAAAAAAACAAATTAGTTTGGGCACACTCAGGCTCTCAATGCAACACTCGAGGTGCATCATGGAACTTAAAAATACCTCAACATAGAACTGCTGCCTTCCGAGGCAGTTTCCGATATCTGGCAACCAAATGTTGGAATAATCTTCCACCGCCAGTTAGGCAAGCCAAAACTAGGTTTACTTTCAAATGTAAGTTTGGACGGCACCTGCTGGCTTTGCAAAAATCTAAGGTTGCCGTATCTATGTAGTGTGTAAGAAATAATGTATGATTTAATGTATCTTTTACAAGCGTGTTAACTATTTTTATATATTTATTTAATTCTAATCCTATATTCTATGTATTGAATTCTAGAGTCTAGATCGAAGCAAAAATAAAACTGTAACTACACGTGGATCTTTTAGAGCAAATTTTTCTCGACATTTTCCTTTCTAAGCCTCCGTTTGAAAATCAGCGTTACGGCTCGGCCACCGTGTCGTAACACATGCTGAGATGGAGACATTTTTGCTACTGTAGCACTAGGTACATGTATTGTTTTAAGTTTTTATTTTTATAATTTATAATTGCATCTGTTTTGGTATGCAAAATAAATAAATAAATAATAATAAATAATCAACTCACCAAAAGATACCTAAACGTTACGATGAAGTTGGTCGGTACAGAACGTACTCGTCTCGTATGGAAAAAGGAACAATTGTACTCATTAGAATATACCTTGTGATGTGTTGACCAGTATTAAAACATTCATGTATTATTTCCATGAGGATTCCCTGTACAAAGTAGTATTTTTAAAAACAGACAATAATTGTACCCAGTGGAACAGTTAGTACTTACCTAAAAATAGCAGTGCAGCAATAGCTAAGTACAGTTAAATAAATTTTGGGGTTGCCAGAATACACCTTGACCGCAACCCCACATAAAAAGTGAAAAAATATCGCACAATGTTGACTAATAAAGAGCTGAAAAGTATACTTGCAGTTATTCCATGAAATTCCCGCTATAAGCAAATCACACTAATAATAATGTTTTTTTATTTGCTATTTTGCGTGTCTTCGAAAGGTCGTTCGATAACACATTAAAAAAGATTCTTACTACTAAGTATAATAACTCATTTTACTTTCGGTAATAAAGAGTCATCCGGTGTAGGCTGTCAGAAAATACACAGAGCTAAATGTTTTGGAACCTAACCTGACGGTGATATGGCGTATGTCAAAAATTACCAAATAATTTAAGGCTTTAACCCCCTTGAAAAGGTTTCTGGAGATGTTTTTTTTTCATGTGAGCTATTTACAAAATTGAAAAAAAAACTGCGTAAGCCATTTCAACTATATCGAGATATGCTTCGGATGTCTGTGAAAGCTGAAGACCAGCACACAGTGCACAGTGCCTTGCAGTGTAATATTCGCCTTTAAGATGCTTTCCGGCAAACCCAAATTCAATTTAACTGTACTCGTTGGCGGTTGCTGCACTGAGATTTTTAGGTAAGTACTAATTGACATCAAACTGGGTACAATTATTGTCTGTTTTTAAAAATACTAAAACAAAGCTGGGCAGCACGCCGTCGCGTACTCGTTGCGTACGGACCAACTTTGAACATGGAATTCTTATGGAAATAAGCATGTTTTAATACTGGTCAACACATCACAAGGTATATTCTAATGAATACAAGTCCGTTTACATTTTTTACTCGAATTCATATTTTTAAGTGTTGGTCCGTACGAGACGAGTACGTTCTGTACCGACCAACTTCATCGTAACGTTTAGGTATCTGTTGATGAGGTACATTTAAATGTTTTATGGGTACTGAATAGAACAATTGAAGTACGTCACCATGAAATAATGTATTTGGAAAAATAAAATTTGGGCGGGACCCAAAGTAAAGGACACATCTTAGCCGCCAACTAGCGCCACTAATTTGTTTATTTTTTTCGTCCAAAAGTGGCCAATTTTAGCAAAAACGCAATCAAAAACTAAAAAACAGAGTGAAAAGTCGCGGACAGACATTCAAAATATAAAAGAAGTATTTTTTGAGATATTCATTGTTCAGTTTTTAAAAACAATGTCTAATTTGGAAGTTATAAAAATTTATCAATTGGTGGCGCTATTTAAAATCGACTTAAACATTCTTCAATATTTTTTTACTTTCATACATCCAAAAAAAAGAACAATCGAAATAACATATAAATTCGTCAAATCCACGTTTACAGCAGAATTAGTAGTCCTCAACCAATGCGTTAAGAGGCCAATATTTTTTTGGAGGATTAGATTAGTTAATTTAAAAGGAAATAGATTTATGCAAAAGTTAATTCTGCATGCGGCCTTGCCCACATGAAATTAGGTTAAGATTTATAAAATTGCATCTAAATTTATTTAGCCATTTCGAGGCGGTAACAAACACCAAACTGTTGCACTTAATCAGTGGTATCCGCAAGCTTCGCAACATGACCCGTTGGATAAGTTGGTTTCTGTTTCTGGCCGTTGCGGAGTTGTAAATCTAAGTGCGTTGTCACGTTTTCCGATACGATATCGTTATCTAACGGCATTCAGTATCGGGAACGAGTAGCTGTTGACATTGTTCACTCTCATACCGGGTGTGTGACGTGTACGTTTTTTTGACGTGTCAACAAGCTGAAAACATCAAAACGGCTGAACGTGATATCAGTACGTCTACCACGAGTTGCCACTTCAAATTTACGTTATAAACAATTAAAATAATACTTAAGGAATTACGGTATGAAAATGTCAAATCCCAATACATTTTTTTACGCGAACGATAATGTTAATTTAAAGTGGCAACTCATGGTTACGCCGATGATAGTCGCCAGCGTCTGTAGTGGAGTATTTGTATGGGATTTCGGTACAGTGCCAAGTTGCTGTAGTTAACTATCGTAGCACACGTGAGGGAAACTTATGGTAGAAGTACCGATGTTGGCTACCGCCGCCAACGTCAGTTGCCTACTGTTTTCTCCCTCTTGTATGACTTTGTGCTTACATTATGATGAGTTAGGTTTCATCTGAGACAAATCATGCCAAAAATTACTACTAATAGTTTCTATATACATTTCACTTTAGGACACAAGGCTTTTTATTCATACCGCGTCGGTGACAATCAAGCATGCGGACCACCTGATGGTAAGCGGCTACCGCAGCCTATGGACACGTGCAGCACCAGGGGCATCACTCGCGCGTTGTCCTCAGGCTTACCTCAACTATAGGAGCGAATCACCATCCTTAATTAAAATTCATATTCCATGGATAGCTAGTGATAAACCTTACTGTCATATGTTGTGAAGCCAGCCGAAGGCCACAGGGTCGGTTTAGAAACTGAAAAAGACAACAGGACATCGATTGTTAAAACGAACGGCGCGTGGTGTGGCGTGGCATTCAACCAGAGTCCAGACGGCACGATTGGCGTAGTACGCTGTAGCACGGTTTGTCGCCTTTAATTCCTTAGTGTCCCGGGTTCGATCCCCGGTAAGGTCAATTCAGGAAACGATCTTTTCTAAATTGGCCTGGGTGTGGGTGTGCTGGGAGACGAGCCTGGCTTGATTCCTTGTCTGGTAGGTACCTCGTTACACAGGGATATTTATCCCTACTTCGAGACCATGACAAGAAGTGGGTTGTCTGGCGCATGTTTAAAGAAAAAAGTTAGGCCTACTTAACTAGAGTTACAATCCAAAGAACTGTAATGCCTGAAAAATACATCATCAAACTCCGTCAGGGTGGTCATGGTCTTCCATCCTACTCTCAACCTCGCATACGTAGCTTAAAGTCAGTAATTAATCGTTGTCGATCCAATGTTACGTCAAGGCTAAGCAAGTTTAAAAATTAATTCAAGATATCTGAATAATCTAATTGCGACCCGCTAGTTATTTATGGAAAGTTAAATAGTGATATCATCTTTCTAAATCAAATAATGTTTAGAATAAGCCATCTGGCGATGTTAACAGCTGCCTGGTTTAATTTATACTTACAACTTTTCCTCTAAACGCCTATTTGGACGCCAGAGATCGTTGTCGAGTGAAAGTCTAATTTTATTTAAATGTTCGCTATCTCTAAACTTAGAGCCAAAGTCTAATGAACGCAATTTAGGAATTAATGGAACGACGTAAGTAATGATTTGGAATATTAAGTACTCACTTTAACGTCTTTTTTGCTTGCTTTCATGGATTGTTCTTGAATGGTTCATTTTAGAAACGAGCACAGGCTCTGTGCTCGTTGTTATACACATTTTTGTAACAAGGTTTGTATGTGATTTTAATACGCTAGATAGATCATAGCATGATTGTGAATAAATAAATAGGATTTACAAAAAATAACCAATAATAATAATTTTTATTTTTGAACTTGTGACCAATAATTTTGTACTAACGTAACTGAATTAAATATGAATTTGAATCTACTTGTAACATTTGTAACTAGTTAACATTATGTGTACATTTGCATGCCGAATCAGGCTGAATATGGTGACACTATTTTTTAATTTGACATCTGTATAAAATACGCCCATGTTTCTTGCAAATAAATGATTTGGAATTTGGAATAACATAGAACAAGTATAGGATTGTCTGATTGACTTCAAAATATTATATGCCAAAAACGAGATAAAAGACCTCTTGATAAAATTTATCTTTCAAACGTTTTGGGAACTTAACATTTTTAATAGTAAAACAAAACAAACCTAATAGTATACTTTTAATGTTAGTAAATAAATAATATACTAGGAATAATCTATCATTATTCAAGTATATTAATTACTAAAAAAATACTACCTGATCCTTGGACAAAAAATAGAAAAATAGTGCATTGTTATGGTGCTCCCTCACTTGTAGCAATCGCCTGTAATATACCGTTACAGAGTCGAACATTTCATCAGTAAGGGAGGAAAATCAAGCAATACAGTGCGGAAACTGTAATGTTACAGATTCGAGCACGTAATAATGTTCTAATGGAGTCATGCTCAAAATCGAATCTAAAATTTACATTACAGGCGAAGGTTCGTCATGTCAGAGAGGCAGTAGGGTAATGTAATGCTCAAAAACGAATCAGAAACGTAATATTACAGGCGAATGCTCCAAGTGAGGGAGCACCTTTAAATGCTAAAAATATAATATACTTGAATAATCTGTCACACTCTCTTAGACTCAAGAACTTCACAAAACGAGTTTTAATTATTTCACCTTTCCATTCCCACCCTTTCCACCCCATTGTGCTTATTGTGAGAAAGAATCTGTTCATTTATTTATTCTTCATTGCACAAAATCAAAAAGTAAGTACAATAGGCGGGCCTAATGCAAAAAGGCAATAAGTCCATCACACGATCAAACAGATAAATTAAAGACGGTGTACGCAAATAATAATAATATAATAATAATAATATACGTTTTTATTTACTCATCACATTCGGCTTAAACAAACACTTTTCAGCTTAGCTAATATACAAAAAAAAGAAATGGAAACCTTATGTGAGAGTCTGGTGCCTGACATGGGTATAAAAATACCTGTATTACAGGTCACCAGGCCCCGTACAATGGTCATGTGATTGGCTTAGAATAACACAGTGGAATTTGTGTGAAAGTGAAAGTGGTATTAGTACTTACTATAGAATACAAATGTAAAAAAAGAAAAAGAAAATAAAAAAACAAAAAAATTAAAACTAACTTAGAAGTTATAATAATGAAGTATGTTTGCGAGGGTGCATGTGTGTTGAGTGGGAGGAGATTTGCATGTTGGCTAGTTCAAGTGTGATGAATGATGTGTGTGTGGGTGTGTGTGCGTGTGTGATTTCTGTGATATGGGCGTACTATGGGGACTCTGTGGATTAAAGGTGAGATGGGCGGGACGAGGGTGGAGGGGAAATCGGGGATGCATAGAATATTAGAATCATTGGTTTTGCCGGAACAAAATATATGAAATAAACTACTTTTAAAACAACAACAAATGCAAACTATAATAAAATACAAATAAGAATATACTTTCATAAATACAAGACATATTTGAGAGAAAAAAAAATAGGGACACACCAAATAAAGTTAGTAATAGCCAACATATATTTAGGTCAACCATATATATAAACTCCACAGAATTACCCCCCAGTAACTCATGCTGAACCACACTCACCTCTCATCTGTTCAATACTTTCGGACGCTAACACTGTACTCATGTGGTATTGGCATTCCCCTACCCTACGACTTTTTTCAAAGTCCCCGATTCCCTCTGCGAGTTAGCGCAAACAGACCGTACCTATTTGGAATGTTACACGAAGTGTATTAGGCACATTACAATTCGTTCGGTGTCGAGTAGAAAAACAAGATCCTTATTTGGCGAGCACCTGCGCGTTGGCGAGTACTTACCTACATACATGCGATGGAATTGGCGGAAATTCGACCCTGCTGCTTTTCAACTTGTGATTGAGTTGTGTTCCTCGAATGTTCCTCCTGTTCTGTTCAGTAACTTTATAAAATACTCAATGGTTCGTTAATGCACCAGCTTTTGTATTAGGCATCATTTAAGAAGGATTTATTACCACAATTCAAATTGCCTGTGAACATATAATATTTTAATCATGTTGTTGCTGATTGTGCGATGAATACAACAAAATGGTTTTTATATTTGTGGTATTCTTTCTCGAAGACGTATTAGATGTCTGTACGTAATTATCGCAACATAATAAGAAATTGATACAATCCAAACACTGATAAAGATTTTAATTTAAATTCAAAATGATAATACACAGAAACATAAGCGTTCACTGAAATTAAGACGAGAAATTAATTCGAATTCTTGTTTTGTTTGCACGGTTAATTATAAGTATTTGATAATGCGATTGCTACTAGTTGTTTAGCAAAGTCACGAGCCATTGAGCTACTTCACAGATCCCTATCGACTCACTGCGAGCTTCGTGGACCAAAATCCCAGTGATCCGAAGGCGATTTTATTTCAGAATTTGCAGGTCTTAGGTAATTCTACCACCTCTCACGTAATTCTTCTCAACGTCGTGCTGTGTTGCAGTGGTGGTTTTGGTAGCAATTGTAAAATAAAAACGAGTAAACTCATGGTTTTCGCCATCTAATGCAACAGAAACCTGTCCAGTTGTATGATGCTTTTCCACAAAAACTTTTATACAATAGAAGAAGTAGCTAAAAGCAATTGCATTCATAATTCAAAGTAAATCAGTCTATACGTTCATTCAAAATTATATATTCACTACAACCGTTTTATTCACACAAAACTATTGAATACTTACGGGAAATATCCGAGAAAAGCTCACCTTTACGTCGGCAACAAGCATGCAATAGCACACTCTGCCCCAGACATCTGAATTACAAATCGGGTCACTCGGGCGCCCTCAATTTTGAGAACTTTTACATTTTCCACCCAAATGCGTATTATGTTAGCGAATTGAACCACTTACCCGGAGTATGCAAAAACACACCTGTGAGTAAGAATAAAGAGCATTACTTTTCGTAATATCAAATAGGTATTGAAGTTAAGCAAACGAGACAAAATAAATTCCTTATGTTTCATGAACTGCAAGGTGTATTATTTATAAGAAATAGTATTTTTAAGAGAAGTTATGGGTTTGAAATCATCATCATCATCCTGTCGTCCACACCGTTTGCGGCGGCGGTGAGTGCCTTAAGATTTCTAAGTTGGGTCTTTTGCGGTGAGCTCTGATGTGGCTAGCATAACTGAACTTCGTTCTGATAGCTCGGTTACAGACGTACAGTAATGTGTAAGATAGGAGGCTTTGGCTTAGTCTTCCGTATTTGGCGTTTGGCATCAAGTTCTTCAAGACGCTTAGTTTTAAAACCGTCTACACTCTTATGATATAGTTTGTCGCCATTTCGGTCTAAGACGTGTACTATCCTCCCAGGTATCGATGGTCTATTGCATGCCACAAGGTTGCGTTTCAGCACGTCTTTGTAGCGAAGATATTGTCCGTCTTGCTTGCTTTTTACGCTTGAAAGCTCGGAATAGAAGACTGCTTTTGGCAGGCTGCTATCGGGCACACCTAAGACGTGCACGCTTCATCTCAGTTGGAGTTTGATAATAAAGGCTTCTATTCCAGACAAGCCCGTGAGACGCAATATCTCGGTGTTTTAAACCCGGTTTGAAGTATATGAATGAAATAAATGCCATTTACACGTAGAACGTGTCAGGTAGGTGTCTGTCAAATTAAATAATCATGTGACTATTGGCTGGCCTGTAGGCGACCCTACCTTTTGCTCCGGTGTAGGCGATCCCCGCACATAGGACAAACACCCATGTAACGATCATTTGTGTTCGATCTGTGTCTAGGGGTATAATAGCTGTTTAGGTAGGTATTTATAAATATTCAACTAAGTTATTCAGTCTCTGACACCATCATCGACAAGGTCTGCTTATTTTGGAGCAGCATGATCTTTAATGTATATATATTTATATCTGTGTGACTTATTTTCTGACGTGTGATTTTATGCAATCTTAGTATCTAAATCATGCAGGAAAAAAATACTGTTAATCAATTAGGATAGTGCATTTGGCTAATGTAAAACGATTAAGAGGATCAAGGACAGGAAGGTCGATTAAAAATGCAATTATCTTTTAAAAAGCTGTTACTAAGAGAATCTCATTTTTTAAATTGAAATTTAAGATAGATATCTTATAAATATTTGGTTAGGCAAAAATGGGTTTCACCAAACAAATACTTTTGCAATTAATCTGTGTACACAACCGAACCGCTATAAACGGGAAGCGGAACGGTGAGCATGCAGTAAAGGTATTCATTGCGATTTGTATGCAAATGAGAGCTAACTGAAGGCCTTGCCCAAACGAAGCCGGCTTGACTTAGTGCTGCCATACACTGGGCCACTGGTCACGGCTAGTAGACGCAGCGACTAGTGGTTGAGCTGGGCTTTTTCTTCTTCTCGTGTCAACGGCAAAAAATATGAACTAAACGGACCCAGACAAAAACCTAGTGACCTCCAGCGCAGCACTGTTCACCATATGCAAGTAATTGCGCACTGTGAGCACTCGAGCATGTAAGCCATAGTTTGGGGTGACCAACCACAGTCACACTCCTGGTCTGCTCCGTCAGTGAACCCCCATCTGACCATGTTGTCCTAACTACGGCCAACCTGGGTACGGAGTCGGTTCAGCGATTTCCAGGTTAACCTAGGCCGCTCATTCCCTGGTGGCAGGAGCTCAGCGGGGCTATGTATTGGGATGGTAGTGTATGGTCGCGTTTGGTGTCCGCGTTTAAAAGACGCGGACACCAAACGCGAGTCACTAGGACGCCGCCACCAAACTGAGACGCCGCGTGGAGTGTCGCAAGAAACCGGCGACTGGGACGAAGTGGCCACGTCCGAGCCACAAGCTACTTGTACTACTGTAGCTTCTGGAGGCCATGCTAACTGTATGAAAAATCTTCCTGCAGCTTGTAGCAGTAACTAATGGCTCACTGTGTGGCAGCTCAAAAGTTCCTGAGACAGATAACGCAGTTACTTCGTGCAGAATCGATTGACTAAATTTCAGAAAATGTAACAGTCGAGCTATCCCCCAGAGAGACAGCTGAAAGGAAGACTCCGCGGATATGAATTACAATAAATGACGTGAGTGTATGTTCTTCGCTAGTCAAAAAAGAGAGCTATGCACCTTAATCGACGATGCTTTATTAAGTCTACCCTCTACCATTGTGGTAATGAAGATCAAAATCAAGATATATACATTTATCATGTCTCAGTCAAAAATAAATGACAATCGGTTGAGAAATAGCAAATTCCTAGCAATAAAACGCGATCGTGAATAAGGATTCGCGAAGTCAAAGAAAACGCCCAAAAAGGAGAACGCTTGGCTCTCAAACAGATGTAACGCAAGGATTGACGTAATCCATTCCGATTTTTGTCTGTGGATGACTCCGTGACCGCAACCGTCTGGAACAGTATTTACAGCTGGCAAATATGACAGCACTTTTGTAGGAGAACGCGTTTCAAACTCGTACAGCACCTATTCGATTGGGATTGAGTGTCATCAAAACAACGTGCACAAGTCAAATAGCTTCTCTACGTGAACTGGCAAAGTAACATTTTACTAGGTACTTTGTTTATTTTCTTCCTTTGGCGTACCTTTATTTTCAAGATCAAATTTCATCTTCCAGAGTGCTGTATTTGGGCATTAACTACTTATTAAGATTTGATTAAGTTATTTCAGGCTTATGGGCTCGCGTCATCATCGACATGCGTGAAATTTATTTCTTTGCAATGGTAAAGGTACTCAATATTTTTTTAATTGTCAATGAATACGCGGTTTTGGAGGTAAAAATATTTGCTATATTTGTAAGAAAATATAAAGAGCTGTCGACGCTGCGACTACAATATATAGGACGTGTGACGAGCGATTATCTCACCAGAGAACAAATCAATAAAGTTCGAAATTTCACTTAAATTTTGGAAGGGCTTCAAATAACTTACCATGGCATTGTCATTATAACTTTGAAGTTGAACTACTAGTTCTTTTAATCCAGTTTCAAGATAAGTTATCGTAAATGTTATAATGACCTATCATCGTTTAGTATTATCCACAACTTGCCGAACAAACCACATGGCAGTTAAATCCACATCAAAGTATGAGATACTGAGAATATCTCAAGATATAAATATACTAAAACGTAATTCATTTATTATTCTAGCTAATATTGTATATCTCAGGATTTCATTTGCGTAAGCAATATTCTTGTGACAATAAATGCTCATCATAATAGTTTATAGCTTTGCTGATATCTCTTCCAAATGTGTCTTTTTATTCTGTCGTCCATTGTTTCCACATTTAGCATACGGGTGACCTAGTTTTGTTGGCAATAAAAACTAACCTAAAAATCGTATGTTTTAATTCTATTACGAATTGTTTCTTCTAATAAATTATCAATAGTGCAGTCAGTGAAGCGAAAAATACGGTCTTACCTCCGAATTTTTTAACTGTGAACCGATTTGCATGAAATTTTGGAATTAGGCTCATCTTACCCTTAACTTCAAAAGTGAAAATGATCTGAACTCCGCTTATTATTTTTAAGGGGTGTAAACAACCCCTTAATGGAAAAATTGACATTGAGCCATTTTATCGCTAGAAAACATGTCTAATAGTAAGTGGTGAAATTGTAAAGTATTTTCTAACATAATTACCTCATATTAAAATCATTTTCAAACCCTTGAAAAAAAAAAAAAATTCAGTTACTAAGTAGAAAAAAATATGATAAGTTTTTGGACCATAACTCCTTCAATTTTCATGCTATCACAATTTATAAAAAACCATTGTAAAGGTAATTAAGAGAGCTACAACATCCTTTATTGCAATATATAGTAAAAAACCTTTTTCTAAAACGGTGAAGGGTTAAAGGGCTTAAGAGAGGCTGTGATTGCGCTGCCACGCGCTCTTTAAACAATCATATCTCCGTCAATTTTTGTTTGACAGAAAAAACAAAAAAACCAAATTGTTTGTCAGAAAAATACCTAAATTTTTAATCCGTAAACTTTTATACGTATCTGTCGTCATTTTTGAGATATTATAAAAAAAACGGGTTTTTTTTTTTTTTTTTAATCGTGACTTTTTTGAAAAATATGTGTCCTGAAGCAGCTAAACTGATACTATCTATCAAACTCTTCATAATAAAGTTAATTCTAGGCGGAATACGATTAATTTTAATTTTGGTGGAAATGGCACTTATGAAACCCATTGATTTAAAAGAAAAAACATTAGATGCTCCCCTTATTTGCAATACAGCTCCACTTATTTTACGTGCAAAAGACTTTTAATAGTGCTCATTTTAAAGCTTATTTCAAGCACTACAAAACCCTTTTGTATTAGAATGCATAAAATGCATCTGCTCGCCGCTAGATGGCATTGACCACATCGATTAAATTTCAGACAAAATAAAAAACGGCTTTGATCTTTAATATCTAGCTTAATATTGCACTTAGAATACTTTATAAAAAACGAAATTGTTCATTGTTTTACCTGCTACAATTTTGTTCTTTGTAAAATTTTTGATAAAACGTATATTTTTGGAGATATTTGCAAAAAACCGATGAAAAACGTGAAAAAATTGCGAATTTTCAATTGCCAATAACATGAAAAGTATTGGATTTTTTGAAAAACTTTAGAGATTATTTTTTGCTTAAAATTAGGCCTTCTATCGATATCCGAGGTTATTTTGCAAAAAAAAAATTCACCCCCGAGAAGGGGTGGCAACCACCCCCAGGGTGGTTGCGGAGTTCAAATCATTTTCACTTTTGAAGTTAAGGGTAAGATGAACCTAATTCCAAAATTGTATGCGATTCGGTTCACAGTAAAAAAATTCGGAGCAATAATGCTTCAATGACTGCACTACAATTGAAGTATAAATAAATACGTCTGACTTTACAACCTTGATAGTACTATTTGGGTTGAAAAACGGAAACAGATTACGATGCTGTTTGATTGGCTATAACGCTGGCGATAGCTCTCGGACACCAATTTGAAGTTTAAGCTCGAATGTGCCGAAGCGATCGTCGGGTGTCACAGCGTAGACAATACGAGCTACAAGACTCCTCAGTACTCCTACCATAGGTTTACGTCACGTTAACTACGATAGCTAACAACCACACAAGTCATTTTTAATCCAATCCGATACTATTCAGTAGAAGAGCTGTACTGCAAAAACTTTACTAAAGAAGCTAGCTAGATGCTTTCACATTATCAGAAGACCACCACAAGACGTGCACTGCTGGACATAGGCCTCCCCTAAAGCTCTTGATCTCGATCTTCCTCAAGGGAAGAGTCAATAGATTTGGTCTATGATGGACCGTGCTTGCCCATAAGAAGTCTATTCATTCGGGTCATCAAGGCCAGGGTTGCGTTGTTTTTTTTCGTTAAAAAGTGATCGGACATACTAATAAAAATAAATCATGTAACACATTTCGTGCATAATATTTGTATGCACGAAATATTTACAAAAGAGAACAATAATTTGAAGTTCACAATAGAGATAAAGTACTAAGGTACGAGGTAAATAATCCAGATCTAGGTACGCATCATTACGTAAACATATTGTTCCCAGTGCCTGTAAAAAGGCATTAACGAGAATAACGAGGGTTATTGTGATTAGTAATGGAATTTAGGAAGGTTCGGTTTTAATTTAGAGGGTTTCAGATTTTTTCCGGAGAGCAAAATTAGACCGGGTTTGGAGAAAAGCCGGTCGGGTAGCGCTTTCATTATAGCGTTGCGTTTGGGATATAGTTTTTTTGGGGCAGCTTTTCAATTTAGCATAATTATAGATGCAAAACTACATGTAGTCTATGCTAATCTTGTTTTGTAAATTGATCCTTGCTGAATATTCTAATTTACTCTAGGTAGTCAGATAAACTTGACGTAATAGTTGATTGACAATTGGAAGGCGAGGATTTGCCGTGGGAAGGATGGGCTGATTTAGTTACGATCCGTATTGGCTAATACCACAAATGTTAAAAATTAGTGAACATTATTATATAACAAGCGAGCGAGCTTAGCGTTAGTACTCGTATGATACAGAACATTCTCCCAAGGCTTCGCAGAGCAAGTGAGCCAATCCATTGAAAACGTGCTGTTGAGGATGGCCAAATAAAACCCTGGGTCTCGTTCATTACCAGCTCATCAATCTCTTTATTTTTGAGTTCTGACAACTATTTGAAGGGTAGAAAAGTAAAACAAAAATATATAAAAAAACTAGAATTTAGACATATTGTGGCCAAAAAGGATCTTGCGGTGCAGGTCGCCAACATGGCCCCCGACGGTGAGAAGCACCTATTACTGGCCGGCGACCAGCAACGCCACCTTACGTGTGGGACGACGCAGCACGCCCCCTTTCGTAGCAACATCTACGACCCGCACTATCCCGTCCTTGCCGGGATACACTGATGTTACTCGCCCGCGTGGCCAACAGTTTCTCGGAAGGGTCCCGTCCGCTACAAATACGAGATCACCGACCATGAGTTGCCGGCTTTGAGGGATGGTTTTTCGAGGGACGAGAGTTGGCAAGTATTCCTTGACAAAGCGTTGCCAAAAGTGATCTGCGAGTCTCTGCGCCTTCCTCCAATCGGCCCGTCTATGCAGGTCTGTGTCATTAAACGTTCCAGTGGCGGGTTCGTGGCTGGAGCAGCCGATTAAAAAGGTAAAAGGGGTGATGGCATGCTCCGAATCAATGTCCACTGCTACGTGCGTGAGTGGCCTCGAATTAATTATGCATTCTGCTTCGAGGAGGAGGGTGTACAAAACTTCTTCTCTGGGGGCGAGCTCCCTCAGGGTGACAGCAATTGTGGTTTTCACTGATCGAACTAACCGCTCCCAGCAGCCCCCCATAAAGGGCGCCGACGGTGGAATAAAGTACCATTCGATCTTGCGGTCTGTGCAGAAATCAAACAGCTCCGGCAATATCTTCGCGGCGCCGACGAAGCAGGTTCCGTTGTCTGAGTGGATGGAACTCGGGCATCCTCTTCTAGCAATGAAGCGCCGAAGTGCCATCAGGGCGGAATCCGACGACAAGTTGTCAACCACTTCTAAGTGCACTGCTCTGACGGTCATGCATGTAAAAAGTGCTACCCATCTCTTTGCTTTTCTCCTGCAGATGGTGACGTTGACGGGCCCGAAATAGTCCAAACCGACGTTGGTGGAGGGGCGCCGGTGATGTGCCAACCTCGCTTCTGGAAGATCTCCACACGGTGGAGCTACCGGTCTCGTCTTGTTATTGCGGCAAAACTGGCATTTTTGTGATACTCCTCGCACCGCTGGTCGTAAGCCGAGGACATGGCGCAACTCGTTGACGACGTATTCTTGGTTTGCATGAGCGAACTTGATGTGCCAATAGTGAATCAGTAGTCTTGTTATATAATGTTTGCCGTCCAGGATAATCGGATGGGACTCCACTTCTTTTACGGCGCTAGCACGGCCGGAGAGTCTCAGTAGCCCGGAGAGTCTCAGTAGCCCGTCTTCTCCCAGAAAGATTGAAGTGTTTTTAAGCCTGCTGTCCTTAGAAACGGGGAGTGCTGCACGAACGCGAGTTAAATCATTAGAGAATGAATCCAATTGAATTTTCAGAAATAGATGGATCTCTGCAACGTCGAGATCTTTTACGGTAAGTGTCATGAAATTTTGTTGATCTCGGAGGGAGTTAGAAGGAAATTTTGAATTTAGATGTAAAATTGACCGAAAGACTCTAATACACTGATGTACTCGAGCTGTGGCGCGAAGCAAGCGTACCCACCTACTAAAACGCTGGTGGTCCACAACTACCGGTGAAGGCAGTTGTCGCGGTTCGTCAATCAAGAGTCCTACCGATTCCGAATCACGTTTTAGTTCTTCAGTCACCGGTGGGACGTTACACACTGGTTCACATGGCCAGTCATCATCTGGTGACAAAAGGAATGAAGGGCCAGTGAACCAACGTGACGAAGTTGAAAATTTGTCGCAGCTACGCGTAGCGTCGTCAGCGACATTTAAAGCCGTAGGGACGTACCGCCAACTCTGAATATTGGTTGTTTCGGCTATCTCTCCCACACGAAATGAAACGAAAGCTTTAAATACGCTGGCATCACTACAAAGCCATTTCAACACAGTCAGCGAATCCGACCAGTAAAAGGTTTGATTAGGCCTATGCGCATCGGTTACGTACGCGCCAAAACGACAGGCGATAAGGGCGGCCTGCAGCTCCAGTCTTGGAATGGAGACAGGTTTAAGTGGCGCAAGCCGGCCTTTTCCCCCGATTAAACACACGCTTACGCTATCGTCGTCGCAAGTAAAACGCCAGTAGGCTGCACAGCCGTAAGCTCGTTCGCTTGCGTCGGCGAAAACGTGAAGCTGGACGTTTTTAATATGTCTGTTACTATTCATGTAGCACCGGGGTATAGAACTATTACACTAATTTTGAATTTCGCAAAACCAACTTTTCCAGTCTTCAATCAACGGGCAAGGTAAAATTTCATCCCAATCAACGCCTAACTTCCAGGTTTTTTGGAAAAGCACACGGCCTTTCATAATAACCGGGATTAAAAAACCTAGAGGATCATAAATAGACATTAACAAAGAGAGAACAGACCGTTTAGTAAATTTGGTTGGTAATTTTGGAAGAGACTGTAGGAAGTGCAGCCTATCCCCACTGACGTTCCACGTCAGGCCCAGTACTCGAAGTTGTGAAGGAGAAGTTGGACCTAAGTTTACTTCGGTAACATTTGTGGCGCGCAGGTCAGGTGGTATCAAGGCTAGCGCTTCCTCACGATTTGATACCCAAGACCGCATTTCAAAACACGCAGCCCTGTGTATACACAGTATTTCCGATGCTCGTTTAGCAGCTTCGCTGGAATTGTCAAAGCTGCCCAGGAAGTCATCCATGTAATGGTCTTCGATGATAGATCGTACAGCATGAGGGTATTTGGATTGAAATTGACTTGCGTTTCTATTTTTAACCCATAGCGCAGTACAGGGGCTAGATGCTGCACCAAATATCATCGAAGACATTCGGAATTCTTGGAGTGGTAAGTCGGGGCTGTCTCTCCATAAAAATCGTTGGGAGTCTCTATCTTCCAGTCTTATCTTAATCTGTGGGAACATTTTCCTGATATCCCCTGACAGGGCAACTTGACCTTCCCTAAATCGCAAGGCGACGCTGAGCAGTGGCTGTAAAAGTTCAGGTCCAGTCAACAGCAGTGAATTGAGGCTAATACCCGCACACTTCGCCGCTGCATCATGGACTACGCGAAGCTTCTTTTTATGTGGGTGGACGACTCCAAAATGAGGGAGGTACCACGGGATATGACCTGAAGGAGGACCTGTACATAGATCAGCATAGCCCTTGTTGATCATGCCTTGAATATTTTGTTTGTAGGCGTCAGCATAAGCACTATCTCTAGCCATTTTACGTTCAAGACTCGTAAACCTAGAGAGAGCCAACTCGCGGCTTTTGGGGACAGCTGTGATGTTTTCACGCCACAGCAGACCCGTTTCGTACCTACCTGAATCTTGTTGTTTGATTGTGCCCTCGAGAATGTCTAACGCGCGTTGTTCACTAGCGCTGCGATGATCTACCTTTATAATTCCTATTGAATCCAGTTTAAAATAGTCTTTGACGAGTAAATCTAGCGAACGATCGTTGTCGCCAACAGCGGTTATGTGGTTAAATGATTCGACGTATTGAGATCTATGTGAAATGGTACCGAAAAGAACCCAACCTAACGCCGTAAGAGCAACTGCTGGCTGATCACGAGCGCCATGGCGAACTGCTTTAGGAAGCGTCACTTGCCAATTATCTGTCCCTATGAGGAGCATAGGCTTTGCATCACCGTAGCTTAAGACGTTAACCAGGTCGGACAGATACTTGTACTCAACAATGTCATCTAAATGAACAGATTGGCTTTTGATACCTAAGTTGGTAATAGCGCGCGCCCTAATTTCAAATGTATCTGCACTGTGTCGGCCTTTCACTTTGATGTTGATGAAACTTATGTCAGCCTGTGTATTCAACCCACCAATACAGTTAATGTTTAATTTGCACTTATGCCCCTTAGCTCCCACCGTGTCCGCCACAGATTTATCTAAAAGCGTCACGGAACTCCCATCATCCAATAGGGCGTATGTATCCATACTGCCATGGGGTCCAGTGACGGTGACTGCTATCACCTTTAGAAGTGGCTTGAGAGAGGACGAGTTAGGCGGCGAAGAACTATGGGCTACGATGGCCGACTTCGGTTTGTCCTTAGAGGAACTTGCCTCAAAAATAGTACAAGGAATTTCCTTAACTGATTGTACTACCGAAGCTGGTGGTGATGATGACTGTACTTCTACGTGGGCTGAGGTTGCTGACCGGGTTCTGTGAAGCAGTGTGTGGTGCCGTCTATCTGCTGGGCAACTTTCAACTTCGCATCGTTTCTTACAAAACTTGTATTGGTGAGACCCTTTGCGAAGACATTTACGGCAAACTTTGTTTTCTATGACCCACTGCCAACGATCATCCAAGGAAAGTGTTTTAAAACTTCCGCAACCGCTCACCTCGTGATTGCCTTTATCACAGAATTGGCATAAGTAAATACTTTTTGTCGAATCTGAAGAGGTTGCAATTGCGTAAATTTTATCTTTGTTTGTTTTGATGGGTTGACTTTTACTGACATTGATGGGTGTCGACTCTGATGTTATGAAACCAAATTTAATTTGTAAATTCGCTTCATTTTCTAAAAAGTCAGCCAAATTTTCTGATTTATATTTGCTAGAGCCAACCCGTGCCGCGGCAAAGTCAGCCCATCTTGACCGGAGTAGCGGAGTTAACTTGCCTATTATAGTATTTGCAAGTTCGGGTGCCGCGAGATACTCTGGTTGGTTGAGAAGGCGGATGACCTCAACGCAGTTGCGAACACGACAGGCAAAGATGTTAAGCTCTCGTGGAGCCTCGTAAGTAGCGAGTCTAGGAAGACCTCGGACGAGAGCAAGCTGCTGAAGTACGATATACTCAGGTTGAGCGAACCTGTTTTCCAGTGCCCTGATGATTTGCTCCGGGTCGTCCGCAGACACAAGCAGCATCGCGACGGCTTCCCGTGCTGAGCCATGACGAGCTGCGGCGATCCTGGCTATGTTGTCGCTCGGCGTGAAGCTTCCTTTGGATTGCTGGAAAGCCCTCTTGAACGGAAGCCAGTCCAGCGCTCGACCATCAAACCTAGGGATATCACTCACCCTTGTTTTCTTCTGTCCAAGGTCCGCGATTGCGTTGGCGAGCAGAATAAAATTGTCTTGTGTATCAGTTCTATCATGTCTTTTATTTCTGTGCAAATTAGCTACGGTTGTGTGTACCTAGCTCTGGTGCATGTAGAGTAGTGTTAACCTGATCTGTGTTCTCTCGATGGACACTGAAACAGGAAAACGTTGCGGGCTGCGTTGCGGCGAGGCCTTGGGCTTCACGGGGTTTGAGTCCCCGCACTGGAGAGAAGGAGGCAGCTTTGGCCTCTGGCCTGATAGCAGGCTCGTTATCAATTTGCAATACCGATGCTGGTGATAGGCGAGCTTTGCCGCGGCTCTCATGTTCCGTTTCCCTTTCGAAAGGACGCATTTGATTAAATTGATCTGAAGCTACGTTACTATTATGAGAACGAACTAACCAATTCTCCACGTAGTCTGCTCTTGAGCTGCGGGAGGAACCACTAGCAATGACCACAAGCTCGGCCTGCAATTCAAGATCTGCTAATGCCTTCTCACGCGCGGCAGCAGCATTTTCGCGATCTGCGTCTATTTTAGCCAAACGTCGTGCGTGCTCGACTCTTGCGGCTAGCTGCTGAGCTTTTACGGTGGATGTAGAGCGGGAACTTTTATTCGAGTGAGATTTCGTCAGTGAAGGAATGATTGGTGATGAGCTTACTGCTGGCGCTTGGGCGCTTTTGTCGGGTAACTGGAGAGACATATCATGTGTTTCGGCGTAAGGTATGCTGGACGGCGCTGGTGCGAGGGCACCACGGGAAGAAGCACTGTCTTGAGTGGCAGCAATATTACGCAACACTGAAGCACTCTCACGTAACTCTGGGTTACTTTTATGGACCAGCGAGCGGGATCTGGTTACCATGGGCATGACCGTTTACTATAACACCACTTCTGACACAAATGTTGAGGATGGCCAAATAAAACCCTGGGTCTCGTTCATTACCAGCTCATCAATCTCTTTATTTTTGAGTTCTGACAACTATTTGAAGGGTAGAAAAGTAAAACAAAAATATAAGAAAAACTAGAATTTAGACATATTGTGGCCAAAAAGGATCTTGCGGTGCAGGTCGCCAACACGTGCTCTAGTGAAGCATCTGAACTCACATTCACTCCGCGGCCATTGTTAGCTTAAAACAAATGCTCAAAACTTGTAACGATAATGATTTTTCCATTTCCTAAAACACTTTGTAACTATAACAGCGCATAAAGAGACTTGAGTCGTATGGTAAGTTACTTTTATTCATAAACTCAAACTAAAAAAACTTTATTTAAATAGACTTTCACGGTAAGTACTTTTAAATCGTCAAATTTAAAGCAAAATATACTAAATAATAGACATAAATACTATAATAACATGGATATACGAGTATAAATACACAGTATACAAACATAATGCGACTCTACCACCGCGTCGGAGTTGTTTCTTGCTAAAAAGACCCGGCGAGAAACTCAGCAGTTGCTCTTTTAAACTTATTTAAGTGAGCTAACTCACACTGCCTTTCAAGTAAGTATCAAACTGAATATTCCACTATTCACTAAGGCTAACGCAAGTCTGTCAATCCGTGTAAAACATGTTCTAGTGAAGCAACACCTCACATTCACATTACACTCGGCGGCCATTGTCAGCTCGACACGGATTCCCGCGTTTACCAGCGCCACGAAGCGAAGGGAAGGTAAGTTATTCATTCGCAAAGTGCTGTACTTACCTTTCTAAAAATACTTACTTTACCAGGATTTTTAGTGGATCACTGCCATTATGATGCAGTGGGTTTCGAAAACTAAAAATATATTTAAGTCGAAATAAAAGATAGTCTTTTTTTACTGAATTTTTAAGGTCGGTTCAAACAGATGATTAGTATCGGGTTAGTAGCATAAAAAATACTAACTATTGAAATTAATTGTATAGAATTTCACCTTTAACTGACGAGGAAAAATACCTATGTAGGAAGTATGAGTATATGACATTATTTAAAAATTAGTGAAAATAACCACTCCAAGCACTTAAGTATTATTAAAACCTATCTAAACCCATAAATATAGCAATTACTGATATTGCGCATGAGCGAAACCACCTTAGAAGAAGGAATTCTGGTGAAGGTTGTCTGATAGTGATCGCTACTAGCGATAAGACCGCCTAATTTGTACATCTAATTTAATTACTTCAATCTGTAAAATTTTGTTTCTGCAATGAAGTTTATTGATACATAGTACATTTGAAAATTTAACACACATATTTTTATTTTTTTATTTGAATGAGCATAATTTTTCCGTGAATCAGGCGGGAATACGCTTGCAGCGATGGAGCTTAGTCGACGTAATTTTCGCGCTATGATTTATAATGACTAAGAAAGGTTTAAAGCCTCAAGAATGTTCTGAACTTATAGCTACTACTTTTGGTGAGTCTGCTTGTTCACGAGCAATAGTATTTAATTGGTTTGCTGAATTTTAAAAGAGGACGGGAATGTCTCGAAGATGAAGCTAAGACAGGTCGGCCGACAACCGCAGTCACACAAGAAAAAGTTCGTGCAGTCGAAAAACTTATTCGCGAAAACCGACGAATTACGTATGTAGAGCTGGAGCGAGAACTGGGAATTGATAACCATAATTCACGACCACCTTTCTCTCCGTAAACGTTGTTTGAGATGGGTGCCGCACAAACTTACCGATGAGCAGAAAGACCGTCGGGTGGATTGGTGCCTATTCATGATAGATAAATTCAACGGTGGCGAGAAAAAAGACGTGTATGATATACTGACTGGTGACAAAACATGGCTATATTAAATTAAATTAAATTCATTTATTCAGGCATTTCACCCATATTACATTACATAAATCATTAAATTAACATACAAGATCTACACATTACACTCAATTAAGTGATAAAATATATAATTACAAAAACAAAATATACATTAATGGGTGTCTCCTATGTATAATAAGTATGTATTTACAAAAGAAAATGTATTTAAGTATGTTTATCCGTTGTCTAGTATCCCATAACACAAGCTTTAATTAGCTTACTTTGGGGCTAGATGGCGCTGTGTGGAATAATGTCCAGGTATATTTATTTTATTTATTAAAAAATAAAATTATAAAATGTAATAAGTAATTACTTGGCCTTACCTAACTAGCACAGTCGTCCAGTGGTGGCTGATAGGACACTCGCAGCAACCCCCGACAGCTCTCAGGATGCTGTTGTGCACACTCGGTTCATGAGGGAGGCTACCTTTTTACGCATAATGGCATAAAACTAAAAGGTTCGGTGACTGGTTTCTCTGTCGTACGATCCAGACGTGGAACGCTCTTCCAGCACATGTGTTTCCTTCCTCGTATAGCCCCGGGTTCTTCAAGCGGGGCGCGAAAAGGCACTTCTGCAGGCCTTCAAGGTGAGGATGGCCAGCCCAGTGATTCGTTTGAATGACTGGGCTTGTCAACCTCATATTTGGACCGCACGACCGCTTTCCATCAGGTGGAGTGAGGTCATCTTGACGGGCAATATAAAAAAAAAACCCATTCGTTCGCGCCTCGACAAACATGCTAACTATGATCCCAAAACAAACCGACAGTCGATTGTATGGTGTTTTGAAGATGAACCAACTCCAACGAAATGTCGCCGTGCACGAAGCACACAGAAATAAATGATCGGCACGTTTTTCTACAAAACGGGTCATATTGCTACTGTAGTGCTAGAGGACCAAAGAACGGTGAACTCTGAATGGTATGTGACAGTTTGTGCTCCAACAGTAATATCAGCGTGGTGTGACAAGCGACCGAAGGCAGAAATCCGGCACCTTCTCTGGCACCACGATAATGCGGCGCCGCACACGTCTGCCAGAACACTTAACTTTTTCAACTCAAAAAATGCATCAATCCTTCCTCACCCACCATATTCCCCTGACCTAGCGCCTTGTGATTTTTACCTGTTTCCAAAAATTAAAGAAAAACTAAAGCAGAAGAGGTTTGAATGCAAAGAAGATGCACTGACTGCCTATAATTTTGAGATTTCTGAGGTGTCTAAAGAAAAGTGGTATTTTCCAATTGATTCAAACGTATGGAAAAGTGTATACGTGCTCATGGTGAATACTTCGAAAAGATCGATACTTGCAATAAAGAATAAATTTTATAATTTTTGAGTATCTAATTTCTTTTGGCATGCCCCTCGTAGTGTGTATTTCTAGTACGAGTATATAGGCGAACATCGTAACATTATATAAAAGCCTACATATTTATTGCATGCCCAGTGTATTTTGGCAGAATTGTATTGCCGCCACCGCTTTCAATGTTTTGAAAATCGGGTTTCTCTTTAAAAATGTTAATTTAGGATTTTCACTCATGCTGACTGCGTTATGTTCCCCTTCTACGACCTTTTTGACTGCCTCTAAAATAAAAGGGTAGAGGCAACCTCAATTCGTATTTGTTTGTGTCTTCGCCCCTTAACTCGAGAACCTTTGATTCGGTCACATTTATTTTTTTGCGAGAGTGTCGTTCGTTCACATTGTGGTTTCAGTCAAAGATGTTTGTTTGAATAATACGACTGGCAAATATTTGTTTTATTTATACACGTGAATTTAGACGTTTTGTTCGGCGTAAATTCATAGCTTTTGGGTCAATAGGCTGTGCTCACTGGGATTCCTACCACAATTATATATTCTTAAGTGATTTGTTTATTTTTAGGATTTAACAATGCACTATTTTCTATAAAAAGATAGACACTAAAAAATTCGACCTGATCCCAGGGGCTCAAGCGGAATTTCTAGTTTCTATCTTTTTGTAGAAAATAGTGCATTGTTAAATGCTAAAAATAAAAAACAACACTTACTTATTCTATTGCTAGTTTCATCTTAATCGAAAGTCAAATATTTGCATAATTATTTCTTTGGGTGTTTAAGGCGCTTGCCTTGAACATTGATGATACAAACGTTGGCTTACACCGTAAAATACACTAGATAAATTCGCCGGGTCTGTTAACGGCCTTGGTAGCTCAGTTGGAAGAGCAGCAATCCGGATTGTAGAAGGTCGCGGGTTCGTATCCCGCTTGAGTCCCTAGGATCAGGTCGAATTTTTCTTGTTTCTATTTTTGTGTAGAAAATTATTTATTCAGTTATTAATGGTGAAATACCACAAAACAGTGATGTAATTGATAATTGATAGACATTCTCTGAATTAACGTCATAATGTTAATTATTAAGACGCTCATCTATACTCTATACTAATATTATAAGATAAGATAAGATAAACTTTATTGCACAAACAAAATATTTCAGTCTAATTTCATTATAAAGAGGAAAGATTTGTTTGTTTTTTTGTTTATGGATAAAAAACATTTAGAAAATTCTTTTACCAATGTAAAGCTACATTATCAGGGAGTGACATAGATTTATATTTTTTTAATTTAGGCTGTATTATGACGGGAAAGACAGTCTATTCATTAATATATTGAATACTGACTATAATTGTGAAAGTATAACAAGAACACGGGTCGTCTAGAAGTATTACAACAGTACTTACGTGTATATTTACTATACTAATCTGTACATTCATATCAGAGATGTTATCTTAACTTATTTCTTAAGAGATGATAGGGCAAATTACACATTGTAATAGGGGTGACTCGGTGACGTCGAGTGTCTTTTTATTATAGGTACTATTTCTCCTTACCAGTTAATCTAATAGGTACGCCTCTTGCCATAGTGTTGTTGGAAATACTTTTCTTTTCAGTGAGACACAAGTGTCTTCCACGAGCTTTATATAAAAATTGATGTTATTTGAAAACGCAGCCAGAGCAGCCATCAGTTAGATAGGTTGAAGTGAGATCGCGGTTAAATACTGGTGTTTTCAAATAAAAAGCAACACAAAAAATTGTGATCGCTTAAAATTTGCTAAATAACTATAGCTGGCTCAGTTCCACTCAAGCTTGGAAGCCTTGTGACAAGGTTGACTATTTGGGTTTTGTAGTGTTTGAAAATCTTAAGGGATAGGCTTACGAGCTTATAGGCACGACTCACTTAGCGACTCACTACCTACTAATACATAGGAATGACAACTTAAACTATGGGGAATGGTCTGACGGGTTGTAACTCCCGTACCCCGCGTGCTGGACAACGTCGCCATCCACACACAATCCAAATCAAATCAAATTTAACAGGATCCGTGACTCGGTTCTTTGTCGTACTATATAAATAATAATAATATAAATAATAAATATCCCTGGACATTATTCCACACAGCGCCATCTAGCCCCAAAGTAAGCTAATTAAAGCTTGTGTTATGGGATACTAGACAACGGATAAACATACTTAAATACATTTTCTTTTGTAAATACATACTTATTATACATAGGAGACACCCAGACCAGTACAAACAGACATGTTCATGCACACAAATGTTTGTACTGTGCGGGGATCGAACCCGCGACCTCTGGTGTAGTAGCCAACTTCTTAACCATTACACCAAGTCGGTCAAACTATCCAAACGTGGAATGCTCTTCCGACGCAAGTGTTTCCTTCCTCTTACGATCCCAGGGTCTTCAAGCAGGCCGTGATAAGGCAAAACTGCAGGCCTCCAAAGTACGGATAGCCAGCTCAGTGATTTCTTTGCATAACTGTGCCTGTCATCTTCATATCTCATCTTGATAGCCAATATAAAAAAACGTGATCCAGGTAGTGTGCAAACCCTGCTCACTCGACTCTAAGAATCTATGCCATTTGCGCAAATCGTAATTGGATTATTATCTGAGTCACTTCCATTAGGCGGATGAAACGAGATTGAATTGCAAAATGTAGCGAGTTAACCTTACAAGTAATTTTCTTTGAACGTTTTGTTGATGAAAGCCTGTTATGTGATCATTATTAGATATATATTTTTACATCATACCTACGGAACCAATTACATTAAAAGTTGATGTCGTTTTTTCGCGAATCGTATCATATCTTTTTATGAAAAATACAATTGAACGTGCATGGATCAAAAATTGCTTTCATTACAGTTTGAAACAAAACTTTATTTTTGTTGTGCTTCGGTCAAGGATTTTTTAATTAGGTACTACACTTATATTTGTCAGAGGACAGCGCCAGAAATAATATAAAAAAATAGGAGATGATAAAAAAAAATGTGTTTAATGTAAATACTTACACAGTTGTTACAAAACATAATATACGAGTACTTGAATTCCCCTAAATATCATTGCACCTTTTTGACATCCTGTATCACATAGTAAGTATGTAAATATACGAAAATGATTTTAGGAAAATAGGTAAGTACTTTTTTACCATTTTAAATCCCATAAACAAAAACTGCCAGCGAATTACACGGAGAAAGGCAAAGCTTTGCTTTCGGACGACAAAACAATTTCACTACTGTCAGCAATTTTTCATCCTTTTAAATAAAAGAGCAGGCGTTTTTTTGTGAAAATTAAAACTGAAAATTGCGACGGATTAAGCGGAGGCATTTGAAATCTGGAATACATTTTTTTTCTCTCAGTGGACGGTCATAATTTCATCAAGGAACATTCTCGACGGGCAAAATCTAATAAGGCAGGCAGAAACTTTTTCGGAACTTGCTTTTGTGTTTTGATTGTTGTTTAATCATGCCTTTTGGAGAGAAATACTTAAGAGGGTTTGTTTTTTGCGTTTGGGGAAGATCGTAAACGTCACATTTTTTAAGGTTTTCGGGATTAATTAGCTGAATTCAAATTAAGTACAAATTATCTCTCTATCATTGAATGCACCCTTTAATTTCATAATCATAACTTTAACTGTGTACAGTAAATTTTGAAGTGTTTTATCAATTTTAAAAAAACGGGTTTTTATTTAATTTAGCAAATAATTGGTGACTACCTAATTTTAGACAATTCAATGTGTTTTAAATAATAGGTTGGGGAAAAAGTTTCACCGCATTAAAAAAAAAAATTAAAACTGTTTTTAATATAGTTGGTTTACACTTAACTAATGTATGTAGGTGACATTTTGTTCGATTACTTTTTGCCATCTTGTAGGTAGGGACATGATCCCAATGCTATAGGAATTTTTAGGCTTCTGATCAAAATACCGCGACAAGTGGTTTTGGCAGTCCTCTCGTGATGTTAACCTGACACTGCCTAAAGAATTCTGAAGAGACCGAAACAGGTGGAAATCTGAAGGTGCAAGGTCAAGACTATACGGCGGATGCATTAACACCTCCCAGCCAAACTCTCTTAATTTTTGCTGAGTGGCTAAAGATGTGTGAGGTCCAGCGTTATAATGATGAAAAACCACACCCTTTTTGTTGATTAATTCCGGCCGCTTTAAACAAAAAAATACTTACATATTTAACAAAAGCTCCGAATTTCAACATAATATATTATTACATATATTATTTATACCGTAATATTGTAGTAACAGACAACAGGGAAATAAGTTATCACAAGCTAGAAATTTAGGAGTTAAGTAAATAACCACTAAGTTTATACACATGTAATAGTATTATGCACGCAATAATAGAGCAAAAATTCAAGTTTTATTTAAATTCAATGAAATAAACACGAAAATCTTACAAAAATGCAATTATTTGAACCACCCCCAGCTAACGCTGTTCATGCGTTTGGGTTCTGCTAAATAATAAATAAAAAGCCACTTTCAAATAATGCTTGTTCAGTAGTATCACTGTTAGGAGACTTTGGCCTTAATGAAAAGAAATAACGGTTTTTAATATTTTGATTTTCAGAATAAAATACCTTGATGTCCCAAACACAGCTTAGAACGTCAGAATACCTGCCTAGCGAGTTGGTACTCCGTCCAGGTTTAACCTGCTTCATTGCTTGACACCCTTAAATTAGCCAATGTGATTCCTAACAGACAGGATATCTACCTAATGGTCGAATAGGAAAATATTTTGATCGTTACCAATTGATTCTTACATTCATAAATTATACAATTTTATTACTTACAGCCAACATTTCAAAAACGGAATAACAGTAATTGTCAACGAGAGAATTAACGGACAGACGATCGCGGGTGGAACCAACGATATACCCATTTTTTTTTACTTTTCTTTCACTTTTTGACAATTGTCAAACTCTATTCAAAGATGAACCACAGCCCTTATGAGTCTAGTTATCTTCCGCGCTCACCCTAAAGTCCAAAAATACTATCGAAGCCAAAAGAAGGAAAACCGCAGTACTTAACCATCAAAAAAAAACGTAAATGTATTCAATAATTATTTATCTTAGAAACATACTTCATCACCAGCGATAAACTCTTGTAAGGTTAAAACTTTCTCTACGTCACCCATTTCGTTAAACGAATCACTAATCTATTCACTCTTAAAATCTGTTTAATGTGAGTCATTTTGCTCAACAGGCACGTTTCTTTTTAATTAGTTTGCGGGTTTAAAGGGATCCAGTGTCAAAAATATTTCCGGCCAGTAAATATACACGGCTCGTACAATCATCCACAAAATTATGATAAAAAAGTTTAGTTACTATTATAGAAACATTTGAAATTTGCAGAAGACCGCGCTAAGTGGGCCAAGAAAATAAGAAAGGCGGACCCTGGGACCACACACAGCAGTGTGGGTTCACAACCGGGATAGACCGCACGGATAATGATGATGATAGAAACATTTAAAATTTGAAGTAACAGTAAAATTCACTCGGTAGTTAGATTAAACTATGATTGATAAAAGAACATAATCATAAAATATATCATGCTAAGCACTCTTGCGACAAAAAGAAAGTAGGGACGGGGTCGTGACGTCCAGTGTAAGGCACAAAATGTATCAACTCGCTTTCAACATGACAATACTTTTAATTACTTAAATATTTGTCAGTTTTTATACATTACCTCAATATTAATCAGATAATGGCAAACAGCAGGCGGACCGCCCCTCGAATATCGCAACGAACTCGAGCAAGAGTTGTCATTAGCGCCATTTCGCTGTAGTAAAAAGACATCTGAATACCCATTACTGAACCCTATGATTATTCACAGCAATGGGGGGCTATCTGTGCACGTGCCCTGCATATTTTTGACGGGCACAGGGTTATTTCAGTTATGGCTTTGGTATCACTTAGGCAATAAATTATGTTGTTTTATCTCCAGATTGATTTAATAATTTTTTACATGAAGGTTTACTAGTCCTTATTACTCGTAGTTAAACATGGATTACCTAAATACTTCAAATGAGTGTTCAAGATTTATGACAAAAATATAGAAAGGAAAAAAAAAATCCCAAGACTCAAAAAAAAGGTAAAATGACAAATATTAAACTTAGGAGAATACTCGTACATAAGAAGTCAGTCATTTTGCAATACTGTAGGTCTCTTTCTTTCGTGGCTCTGACAATATTATTGAAGACAGAACAATTAATTATTATCTCTTGAGCGAAAAAAGTAAGTAAGTAATGAATTACAGATTCAATTTATACGAATAAGAAATAGAAACAAATTTATTTGACATGTATACACAGGTTACACAATTTAAAATAAAGTTATAAGAGTGGTCAATGAAGCTCACTCAGCATATGCCGAAGTTTTCAATGGATTAAGGAATTTTAAAAGCTGAATAAACCAAGGGCTTTATTTTGATTACTGAGTTAAAGACAGATAGACACATTTGTGGACGACTGTACCGCAGAGCATCCCTAATTGGTATGCTGAAAGCGACCGCGGTCAACTTTCCGTCTACGAATTGGGGCATCTGCATTTAAGCATTTAACAGACCAAAAGTATTTTCTCTCTACCTACTTTTTGAGCTTAGGGCTTGAGTTATGCGGCGGCTTTTTATCGCCCAATTAAGCTTATGATCTTTTTTGTTTAGGGCACCTGTTTTCTTTTTTTTAAACTGAACTGTACATTTTTTTAAATGTCTGTCTAATCAATAGTCTCTAAGAAATGTTATCCCTGTGTGGTTATCAAACTTTCGCTTAACAGGGAAGATCACCACCGAACTGCCAACCCAAGCATGCCCTCGTCTGTAGACAAATGAAGTCAAACCCGATAGGTAATCAGCGTATAGATTTTAATTGCGGCTGTCACAAAATAGTTACAAACTATACGGCAAATTGGTGGGAAAATCACCAGACTAACAATAGTTTAGGAGCAAGAACTCGTTGGGTAATGGATTGCCAGCCTCGGGCGGCAACAATCGACAAAGCCTACATGTGTACGCGTAAATTTGAACTTCAAAAGCAGTTCTAGGTGTTAGTGTTTTGTGTTAATACCTTTTGTTCTTGGGAACCGCCGGCTCCTTTGTATCCGAAGGCCTGGAGCCGACACGCACCATACTATTATTCTGGGGACTAAGACTCGGGCGAATCCAAAACACCATTTCGCGATGAAAACAAGCAAGTTTTTATTAAAATCAAGGTCCATCCTGAAATTTGAATATAAAAGTTGAATTATTGGAAATTCTAATTATTTTTAAGTTAATACTTATACTGAATTTCTTGAATTAACATACCTATAATAATATATCGGGGGATTATCAAAATATTTACAAAAACGATATGGCATTCTCAGTAAGTGATGCAGAAACTATCTCAGTAAAAATGAAATTAATTTAATTTACTTTTGTTCCATACAAACCAGTCGAAGAATCCCTATTTTTTCTATAAAAACCTCGAAATTAAAGTCAATTGCAAAAATCTAATTTTCACTTACATAGTTAGATAATACATCACCTAATAAGTATGCCATATCGTTTTTGTAAGTATTTTGATAATCACCCGGTATAGTGTTAGAACTACACATAAATAAATAAATATGCGCCAGACAACCTCGCAACACCACTTGTCATGGTCTCGAAATAAGGATAAAAATCCTTGTGTTACGAGGTACCAGACCAGGATTAAGCCAGGGGTGTCTCCCAGCACACCCATACCCGAGCCAATTTAGAAAATATCGTTTCCTGAATTGACTAGACGGGGAATCGAACCCGCGACTCTACGGAAATCGAGGCGAGAAACCGTGTTACAGCACACCAAGCCAATCGTGTCGTCAAACAACAAAGATGATACTTGGTCATCCTAGTTACCAAGTATTTTGGTTTATCTTTATCCAGGATTTAATTTTTCTCCATACCAGTTTGTAGTGACGTAACGAACCTACATTATAGGAGATCAGCGGTCCTACCAGTTTATCAACCTGCCGGGCCCTGCTACCTAGTTTCACAGAGATTGAATGGGCGCATTCTGGTATAGCGTGCTTCCATCTCCGTTCCCATTATCACTTACTATCAGATAATATAGGTCAAACGAGGGTAACTTTTTGAGATAAGTAGTCTGATTATTTACCCGCGTTTCAATATGCCTTTATCCCAAACGGGGATCGTGCCGTCCTGTACGGCTAACATGGGCAACGCGAGAAAATTTCAATATTTTTTAGTTGATACGATTTCTAGTGAGTTTGTCGACTTGAATGACAATCGTATGAACTTTCGTGTGACAAAAATTTCTTGCAATGCGTATCTTAGTGCCGCTGGTGATTAGTACCATGAGTTTACTTACGCCAACGATACTCGCTAGCGTGTTTATGAAAGTATTTGTTTGGGATTTCAGTACATCGCCTCTAATGAATAGTGATGTAACAAAAAAAAGACATACAGTAAATGACAGCTAAATGACATAGAGGTTGCTGCAACTATCGTAGTTTTTGTGACGAAAAGTCATGGGAACAGGGGCAATGCAGGTTTACCATGAGTTTACACCGCTAGCTTCCGCGTAAATCGCGTTGACGTTTTAGTATGGCATTTCAGTACCCTAGTGATTAAAAATAGAACCAAAAATGGCGTACAGCTGATGTTTACGTGACAGAAAATAATGGTAGTGGTAGGTCTACCACTTTAAATTAACGTTATCGTTCGAGGAAAAAAATGTATTGGGATTTGACATTGTCATGTCATGTTATGTGTCATCCCAATATTTTTTTTTTACGTGGACGATAACGTAAATTCAAAGTGTCAACTCGTGTTTGTCAATTTAAAGTGTCAGACGTACTGAACACTCATAAACTCAGGTTTCGCCTAGTAAATTGGAACCCAAACCGTGGCGAGCTGCCGTTTTCGGGGTGCTTTGGTTTTTTTCGTTGTTTCCATAACCGGATAATCAGTTGCAAATTTTATAATGAAAACATGTCAATTCAGGCCAGATATGAACTCGGGTCTCATGGGCTCCGAGCAGAGTGCCTTAACCCCTAGGCGACGGTCAATATTGTATTTTAATTGAACGTCTTGCATTTGATATTGTCTGTTAGTCAATGAAATATGCATAAGTATCATCGATATTTATATATTTTTCAAAGTCAACTATCGATACTAAAACTATGAGTAAAAGTTAAGAAGCGCTGCTTTTTCTATTAGACGTCATTCAACAAGTTGATGAGAGGAAAATAAAACAAAAACTGTACATTCAGATCATTCGATGACTTTTTATTTACACAGTGATGACTCCGGTGAGGTGTTTAGTACAACCAAAGTTACAGTTCACAGGGAAGTAACCGACCATTATGAAGCTTATGATAAATTTGACAAACCTACCAACATTCTATGTTAACTAGGTAAACGAACCTATCTCTTCAATGAATATAGGTAATAACTACCAGCTTCATCCATCGAAGAGATCACAAAATCATAATTCAAATGTAATAAAATTTAGAATGTCAACGATTTCCTAGGTTTATTTATATTTAAGGAACAATATATACAACTCACGTAAGAGCGAATCACTCTGTCAATTTTAAACAAATTAACTGCGATAGTTTTAATTTTGCAACAAATATAAAAACAACAACACTGACATATTTTAATTTGTCGTTAAATAACAACATCTCGACTCATTCAATAGCACATAGCGAAAAAGATAAGTGTGTCCGTCTTATTGTTGCCCATTTAAGTAAGATATAAGACATTTAATATAAGAATAAGGTTACCTATAATTTAAAGATAAAATAACGGAACATACCAATAGTACATTTTACTTTTTACTTTCAATAACTTTGTGCTCATTTTAAGACTTTACATAACAAAATATAAGGTAAAATATATCTTCACTGCAAAAAAGGTAAACACTTGTATTTGCCGAGTTATGCAAATAAATTTATATTTTTGTTTTCCTCCATACTTTACTTTGAATTACTTTCATATTATTATGTACTACCTAAAAATAGTTTTCACGCTTTTACAATATATTGACATGCATAATATGCTGAATAAATCACAGCCATAAGTGGGAATTAATGTACATTTCCCTCAATTTGAGGTAAACCGTTGGAGATAAAACTACAAACATTCTTACATGACAAAGTTAAGTATGGGAGTAAGAAACATAAAAGTGGTAAGTAAAGGCCAGAGTGAACCCATCGAACATAAAGAAAAACAAATATTTTTTGTTACTTTCCAATAAAGTTTACATTACAAACTAGAAACACAGTTTGTGTGTAGCGTATTAGTAAAAAGATGAAATACTTTTAAATTTAAAAATAATAATTGTCAGGTGTTGAAACACCCATACCCATACATATTTTTGCTGGACACACTTAGTATTTCCACACTTCAAAGTTTAAAATTGACAGTTGTTCCGCGTCTTCACACAACAGTAATTGCGACGAACAATCTTGTGATGTAAATTGTTAATTCTATGCAGTCAAATCTTTTTGACTAAGGCCGAAATGACACAATCCACTAGAGTGAAATCATGAGTAGAACGTCTAAATCAGTACGTCTGTAGCTAAGGTTCAAGTAGATATGTTTTAGATTTATAAACTTCCCTATCCGCTTCTTATTAATTTGTATATATCATGAAGATTGATTTTTGAGTCTATATCAACCTTTGCACCTTAAACTTTTAACATAATAATTTCTCGCATAATAAAACAAATTGATTTTGTACCAATATCTAGCGAATGAATGGTGGTGGCGTGTGTAAGTGAAGTTAATTGTTAAAAATGAATTTATTACTATTTACCAACTCCATAAATGTTACGTTTTCTTTCTTAACAGCAAACATCTAGATGTAACGGCTTCTTCAACGTTGTTATAATAAAACTTGGCAGCGATTTGAACATAAGCCAAAAGATTCGGAAGCAGCATTCTGAGAGAAAGCACAAACTTTAATTGTGTTTAAAAACACGACAACGTATGAAACTTCTAAAAGCATTCTATGATTTAAATCATCTCCATTCTAATAAACTCATTCATATGACAGCCCGGTGCGCATAAGCACAATTTACTGTTCAACACATTAGCTGCCGGGTCACCGATGATCGGCAAGCGATACATTTTTTATTGTGTCTGGTTTGGCGGCAGTTAAAGATGTAAATGAATTTCGCACTATGCTTGCACATTTTAACCAAACTATGCCTAAAAGTTCTGAAACCCTAACCCATTTATTTTTGAACGCCAAGTGAAGAAACCTTCAAATTGATGCTGAAAGTGAAAGCTTTAAGTAACGTCTGAATTTGGGGGTTTCTGCTATTGGTGTTATTGTATAAGTATTTGAATGTAACATACCTAAACCAATGATATTTAATGTAAAAGAAGCCCGTATAAGTTATCCACGACTGCAGATAATGAATAGATATATGCCTGTAGTATAGTCAAAACATTTAAAGCGCAATCATTCACAGATGACCAGATCTTAAACCCACGTGAGTTTCATAATTTGCGTTGCTGCTTATTAGTAATGAAACAATTAAATATGCGCCAGACTACACATCACTTGTCATGGTATCGAGGTATAAGGAATCAAGCTAGGGGCGTCTCTTTACAAAATAAGACTTTCTTGAATTGACCTGACAAGTAATCGAACCCGGGACACCACGCAAGTCAAGGCGATAAACCGTGCTAGAGCGGTATACGCCAATCGTGTCGTCAAAATCAAGAGATGTAATGAGCTATTCAACCAAATGCTCGTGTGAGAGAGTTGGGTAATGCAACGTGCTATTGTGGCAAGCAGGTATTATCTTGCGGCTATGTATTATACAAGTGAAATTGTTTGAAAATAAATAACTCTGCAATATAGTGTAAACGTGATACATTTGGTGAAATAAAAAAACTAAATTAAAACTATTTCTATACACATCTAGTACTAGACTTTGTCACTTATTACATTTTGTTCTACTTATGAATTATAATTGGCAGTGCTGTAACATCTGTATTACTTAAATAGACTTTTGTATATTTTATATATTTTTACTTTATAACATTTAACAGATGATGGACAGTTGAGTCTCACATGTAATTTCCCTTTTGATTTTAACTAAGTAAATAAAGTACACGAATGATGTCGGGTGTAATGAGGTAAATATTTACATACCTACATCATGTTGTATGTTTTGGCATCAAATATCACTGAGATTGAGCCATTAATTAATGGGTATTTCCTAATAGTGTACGTTGAAAGGTATTTTTATCTACTCACTAGAAAATGTTATTTTGGGATTTCATAGAAATGCGAAAATAGTACAAATGTAAGTCATTGATCCTCAAAATTTTTAACACTCTTTAAGTAAACGTGAAAAAAATACTTTTGTCAGATTTGAAAAGCCAACTTCTATGCAAAGTTTAATAAAAACATTAAACACAATTTAAAAATTAGGTACTTACATCCAAAGAACAACCCACAATTGAGGTAGTAGGTGATG
Source organism: Udea olivalis (assembly GCA_947369235.1). NCBI lineage: Eukaryota > Metazoa > Arthropoda > Insecta > Lepidoptera > Crambidae > Udea > Udea olivalis. The sequence goes on from OX376342.1 coordinate 9,241,045, forward strand.
CATAATTAACCAACCAGTCCTTGCACCTACACAAAAACAAGTTTTTAAATGTCAGTTTTGTGATATGTGGAAACAAACTTGGTAATTATATTAAAAGCAAACAAAGTTTTAGCATCAAAACGTGCTTCGATGAGTCATACGAGTAGTTATTTTCATAAGACAATATCATTAGGTAAATAGTTAAATATCTACAGTTAAAGTAATAGTCTTTCAAGTGTTTCATAATTTTAACTATAAGTACTTCTTTAGGGTACAGTCAGCGTCAGATAGTTAGTGACACTTAAGGTACTCAAATAAATAGGCGCAACCAAAAAGTAAATCATATCGACAAACAAACTTTCCTGATTGCTGTCAACAATATATGTCGCTCCAAAGGTCGGGACATTTAAAATGTCATATATAATAAAATGGTTCAGTCAAACCGCCATGAATATGGTTACAGTCATCCCGGCAATGGTATCCACGTATTCTACATACATACATACCATCACGCCTTTTTCCCAACGGGGTAGGCAGAGACCACATCTTTCCACTTGCTACGGTCCTGACACACCTCTTGCGCTTCTTCCACTCTCATTCATCCTTTTATACATGCTCGTCGATTATGGGTACTCCTGACCTGACCTTTTCTAAGAACTTGTCCTAAGTACGTCCGTCTGGGCCTTTCCCCTTACAACAGCTCCATCCAGCCCTCGTCTTGTAAATTTGTTTCGTTCAACGCCTTTCATTCATCCTTTCCATATGCCCAAACCATCTTAGCATTCCCATCTCAATTTTTGTGACAACATCCTCTATCACAGAACAACGCTCTCTAATTATGCTATTCCTCACTTTACCACTCAATGTCACTCCTGCCATATTTCGCAATGCTCTCATTTTCACTGCATTTATCATTCTTTTGCCATACCCAACTCTCACTTCCGTACATAAGCATCGGCACTAACACCCACGCATGAACTCTATGAACAGCCAGTCGCGCCTTCTCTGACACCTTCTGACTGTTCATAAAGGCATGCAGCGCTCCATTTACCATATTCTCTGCATTCACTCTTCTATCAATATCACCCTCATGCCTTCCATCCCTCGTGAACTTAGTCTCCAGATACACAAATTCTTTCACTTGTACCTTTTCACCTTCAATTAAAACATCACATTCTGTCATAACCTCCTCTCTTTCAAAAACCATGGTTTTTGTCTTACTAACGTTCACTTTCAAACCTCTCGCTTATAACGACGCATTCATTAATGTTACCATTTCCTGCAACACGTCGACGACGACGCAAGTATAACTTGGTCATCAGCGTAGAGAAGGCATTTAACGAGCAACCCATCCATTCTCAGTCCATACTGACCGTCTTTCAGATCTGTCTGAGTGGTAGTATCCGTACCCCTCGGACAAGAGGTCCCGGGTTCGAATCCCGGTCAGAGCAAATGTTAGTGTGATGAACACGTTCATTTGTTTTCGAGTCATGAATGTTAGTAATGTATATTTAAGTATATTTTCATGTATTTATATGTATGGTTTATTGTTTAATACAACATGTAACGTATCCCAACAGGCGGGGCTTAAAATGAACATGGACAAGACGCAGGTAATGTCAAACGTCCATGTCACACCCGTACCAGTAGTTGTTGGGAACGCTACTTTCGAAGTTGTGGACGAATATATTTACCTGGGACAAATTATCCGCCTTGGTAGGTCGAATTCCGATAGAGAGGTGGCACGACGAATCCAACTCGGCTGGGCCGCGTTCGGGAAACTGAGTGACCTTTTTACGTCCAATATCCCACAAAACCTGAAAACCAAAGTCTTCGAGCAGTGCGTGTTGCCAGTGCTGACCTACAGTACTGAGACGTGGTCCTTGACAGTTGGCCTTTTGAATAAGCTCAGGGTTGCTCAGCGCTCTATGGAGAGAGCTATGCTTGGCGTCTCTTTGAACGATAGGATCCGCAAGGAGGAGATCCGCAAAAGATCAAAAGTTACCACCCTGCTCCACATTGCTCGCAAAACTGATGACCACTGGGGAGTGAAGGTTCTTGGGTGGCAACCACGAACTGGGAGACGGAGCGTGGGCAGGCCTCCTACCCGGTGGACCGATGACCTGGTGCAGATTGCGGGAAACCGTTGGATGCGTATGGCCCAAAGCCGCTCGTTGTGGCGTTCGATGGGGGTGGCCTATGTCCAGCAGTGGACTTCCAAAGGCTGATGATGATGATGATGATGATGCTGGTTGTTTAATAAAAAATGTTCCGTTGTCTAGTATACATAACGGGATTCTGCCGTATTGCCAAAATTTCATTTGCCAAACAAATTTTTGCAACCTTTTATTATGCCGATGCAATATTTCGAAAAAATGTTTCCAAATTTTCATTTGGACAAAATTTTTACTTATGAAAAATGACATTACGGCATTTGGTCTTTTAGCAAATGATTTATTACAGCAAACAAATTTTAGACAATAGACATTTAGTCAAAAATAAAGAAAAAATGAGGGTTTATTGGAATTATATTATTGAAAAATGCAATGTTATTTAAATTTGTTTGGGAAGTGATAATTTGGTCTATTTTTTTTTATGAAACGAAGGTAACCCATACATATCACACTACGTTTTTAATGGTGCTTACTTTGGGCTAGACAATTGGTGTGACACACCATAGTGTCTCGAATATTGTAAGTAATAAACAGCTAATTGAAATTGAAAATAGATATAAACCTCATTGATAATGAGTATGAGTTATTATTATTTATTATTTCGTATTAAATTTTACTTGTGTTCTAATTAAAATGGACACATTCCGTATTAACTACAAAATGTGGGTGTAAAAATTAACAATTTTTTTTAACTCTAATTAGAATACTTAATTATCTTTATGTTTTTAACCAAAATCGTTTCAAGCTACCATCTGCTAGAATTTCGTCAGAAAGACGTCTTCGCATAGATTGTACCGCACTGTAGCTAAAATTGTCTCCTCTCATGGACTCCCAAATTTCTTCGACGCGAGTCCTTAAATTTGCGGTGGTTCGTGCTTGAGTACTGTCCCTTACCTGAACCATTTCGCCCCACAAATTTTCAATCGGGTTTAGGAGACATGAGGTGGCATCGGAATAAACCCCAGGTCCATGTTACCTTCCAAGTGTTTTGTGGTGTCAGTAATGCGATATGTATATGTATGTTCAAGTACGAAACACTAATATTTCTTCAAAAGATATAATTTCTAGCTTCCTTTAGTATTGCACTTGATATTGATATGACTGATAGATTATTGACATGCACTGCTAATTTTTGAATTACATTCATACAACACTATATAGCTCAAAGAGGTTTTCATCTTTGGGAAACAGTTTATTTTATTTCTATAACATGCTAGTTTATTTTTCTAATATGTTCCATATTTTTGAACACTTAGTACCCTATAGGTTACCATTGGCGGGATGACTGTAATCATATTTATGGTGGTTTGACTGAACCAATCTATATGTCATTTTAGACGTCTCGACCTTTTGAGCAACTAAATTGTTGACAACAATAAGGAAACTTTGTTTGTACCGATATTATTGACTTTTTGGTTGCGTTTATTTATTTGAGTTCCCTGAGTGACTATCTGACGCTGACTGTACATTATCGGTACATTTATGTATTTTTAAATTTTCATACCATCATAACACTGTTTACATATATTTTAATAATGTATTTAGTAAGTACCATGACGTGTTCACGAACTATTTATTGTTGTATTCTGTGGGAAACTGGAACGGTGTCAGTAAAAGTCCGTCAAACGTGAAGCTGGGTCAACATAACAGCGGCCATTCCTTCAGGCGCCTAGTGGACAACTGTGGACCTAATGCACCTTATGCACTCTTCGCACTTTTAATCACTTAACCTCATATCTTCTAACTATGTAAGAACACTTTATTCTCTTATAATTACAAAGAAAACATTCTACAGCGTTCGTCGGAGTTCTATAAATAAGTCAATATTAAATAATATCACTATGCTTATAATTATGCTAACATTGAAGATTCCCTTGCGGGCGATCAGATGTGTTCGTCTTGTACATCTGTGAGAGAGAAAAAGAACATTAATTTGTATGATACAAAATGTATTCCTTACCCAATAATCGGATTCTCAATATCTATGCATGAATAAATTATAATATTAGTTCTGGCAAAAAAAACAATGCGGAAATAATAGATAAGCCTAATATTTTTACCATCCTGCAATAAAAAAAATGCTAAACTACTATAAGAAGCCTTTTTTTTTACGAAACAGCCTTTTATATCTAATATATTTACACACAGTGAGCAGTCAACATCTACGGTTTTCGTTATTCAAGAATCTAGTAAATTAAAATGTTTGCGTAGTTTATTTGGTTACAATTAATTAAATCTACACATTGAAGTGTTCAAAAGATAGAAAGCTCTAAAAATGAAAATTTGTAACAACATTCATGCAGGGAAATCTCGTTACTTGGCATTTTTACGCTTTCTTCTGCAAGTGTCACTGACAGAGTTCAAGCTAATATTTTGTGTTTATTTACTAGTGTGGGCTTATGCAGTAACTTGCGACAGTTTCGGCGTCAAGAGTCTTGTGTTGACAGTAAAAGAGTGTTGTGAATATGTCGTAAATGCCTCGGTTGTGATATCGATACATTAAACGTTGATAGGCCACCTGTACTGCACAACTGTCGTGAAGCTCTGTGGAGTGCTTTAGGAGGAATCAGTGGCTGGAAACAGTGCGGTGTTCGGGGTTACCATGCATAGAGTTCAGAGAAATATTTAGTTCGCACTTAGAGATGTTAAATTGTAGTGCTTTCAATTACAGCATTAATGAAAACACCGTTTGCTTTGATAATATCGATTATACCGTAACGCACACGACCAAACTTTGGAGGTTCAACTCTGTGCATTTTGAACGCACCAAGCTAACACACTGCACACTTTTCGGTGTAACAGTGAGGCGCTGTTTGTGTTAGAATAACTAGTAGTTGAAAGTTTAAAAAACAAGTGAACGTTGATAATATTATTCCAACCAAGTATTTTTTGCAGTGGTATTAATAGTTTTATCCAGTGAGTGAGAAGTGAGCGTGCTGCAAGTCGACTTAAATGCAAGAATGTTTTTTATCGAGCATGCAACGTAACGTACTAACGCAGAAATATATGGTATAATTACACTTTATTCACACCAATGTAATGCTAAAGTGCGAACACTACCTTTCTCTGAACTCTGGTCGACACAAACAGGGTACTTGGGTACATACGGACGATACTTAGGTACTACAGGGGGGACAACACCTTCTACTTACATTGCGTGCTATGTTCCTTGTAAGACGACACAAACCTATGTTTACACAACTGGTAGATAGTACCCCTACGTTATTCAAGGTTTACAATGATCTTTTTCTCCCCGTGTTAATGAACTAAAAACAAAAACTTGGTTTGTAATCGTGTAATTTCTGTGTTCTACTCAAGTAAAAATTCAAAACATGATATAAACGGTAACAGCGTCATAACGAGATTTGACTGCATGAATTCTATTCTATAATAAACTATGCGACTAAAAATAATGCAAATATGTTATTTGCTGGAAAAGACAGGATGGACGAGATAACATTCTACTAAAACAACAATTAACTTTTTAAATAATCGCTTTAACGACAACTTTGAGACTAAACTTTATTTTAAATTTAATTACTTAACTCGTGCGAATAAAATATAAAAGTGATAATTTGAAGACATTCGTGTATATAATTATAATTATATTAATCAATGCATAAAGAACAATCGTTGTAGTGTCACTTAGACTAGGTCTGCACATTCAGACGAAATAGAGCTACCTTAAAACTGAGAATACAGCTAAGTTTAAACTTACAATCGAACAGGTAGAAACTTGAGTAGTTTTTATATTCTAAGAGTATCACTAAATCAGTCTAAAAGGAATTATAGGTAGGTATAGGTACACTGACATGTGCGACATAACACGTAGTGTGAGGTATTCGAGACAGTACCAAAACACGGAGGGTTTGCTAGGGTTAAAATAGTGATCGATTAATCGATCTTTTCGATTTCATTTTCAAAATTGGCAGAACACTACTGTACAAAGTTCAAAACTTAGAATTATGACTTTGAAGCAGATAATTGTAGCAGAGTTTATTGCAATGTAGATTAGCTTTGTTTAAAAAGTAGTAAGAAATCGTAATCATAGAGTCTCATGTACTCAACAAGGCGCAACAAAAATCCAGTAAATCAGGTACAAAGGTGAATGGGAGAGGTAAGGTGAATAACTATGACTAACTACTATTTTAAAAAAAAAACACTTTAGTTGAATAATATTAGCACATCAGGCGCATTAAATCTGACCATAAGCTAAGTCCTGGTCACTCGATTAGTTACACGATCATAATTATATTATTTGCAAAAAGTCCTTCATAAACACTGCACACTATTATAAGTACATACGATTTTTTTTTTTATATTATTTTAAGGATGGACGACCACATCAGCAGGCCTTGCCAGAATACCAGCGTCTCTGCTGTGCTTGCACAGCAGTGGCACATGCTGAGACAGGGTCCTGATTGGCCCACTACTTCTTTGTTAGTTTTTATTCTCTGATTTGTTTCTTTGTATTATGTCTAAGCTAGTCTAAGCTAAAATTGTGTTCGGGTAAAAATGGTTTTTCTTTCTTCATAGAATATGTATATGGTTTTTTTTTCTTTCTTTCTTCATAGAATATGGGTATTGATTCATCAATGCTTTAAAATCCACCCGAATTGCAGACTCAGAAGACGTAACTTGTAAAACACCGTCGTATTTTATATTCTTATGAGCAACACAAGTCTTAATAATTTGACATGGCAGATAAAAAAAAACTGTGTTGCAATTGTGTTGAAAATTCTGAAGGAGCCAGAAACTGAGACAAAAATTTCATTATCTTACGTTGTTGTCATCACAAGGGAAACAAGAGTATATTCAAGACGAAAATTACGAACATTATAAATAGGAGTTTCAAAGACCAAAGTTCAAGTGCTGGGTTTCTCATGAGTATCATTTATTGTAAATAACTACAATAAATTAAACATAAAACGTTTGTTCTTAAACAGTTTTGAGAACAATTACTTGTAAAAGTTTGTAGCACAAAGGGTAATTATTTAACTTAAAAACAAAACTTCTAGGTTTAGTTTGACTTCAATATTAGATAGATACCCACCTAGAATGGTTTATTTATTACTTTAACATTATTTTTGCTGATTTATCTAAGGTTATTAACACGTATTTTTTTTAATTTTAAGGCATATCTTTATGCCTTACGTCAAGATCTGCTTGCGTACTACATTTAAGATCGTTTTTTTTCACATTAAATTGCAGTAAAACTAAACAACCAAACATTTTCGGTCCAACTAATTTCGCTTCTTTGTACGAGTGATTCTAGTTTTGGTAACTTTTTACCAGTTGTGAGATGCCAATTCTTTTTTGTGAGTATTGTATTATTTAATCCGATTATCACGTGATAGTAGGTTATATCAAAGTGTTAATGTATGAACGAATGAAAATAGGAACGTTTTTGGTACCTAGTTTGGGAACAGGAGGTGCGACTAAATACTACAATTCAAAAGACAATGCCCGTTTGGAAGATCTTACCAACCGCATTGTTATGTGATTTGTTTCAAGTACCTAAAGGGTTCGAGGGAAATTTTCAGGAAATTTAAGTTAAGTTCACAAATAAAGGAGTGCATGTACCTAGTCATTGAAGGTGCCATAGTTCGAGGCCAGGTCTATAAGATCACTGCTTTGGATTTATCAGCAATGCGCCTCTTTATGCCTTGGTCGCGAGTCACGGCGTACTTTCGTCAAATAAGGTTACACAAAATAACAGGGCGCAAAATTACGACATAATTTGGTAGAGGGAAATGAATTTTAGAGGTAACTTTCAGAGAAATCAAGGTCAGAGACAGAGGCGCGAGAGGAGCGCGTGTAGTTAGTGGAGGTGCCATAGTCGGAGGTGGCGGTCGCGAGGTCCGCCAGCACGACCCCCCCGGCCCCCGTACCTTGCGTCACGCCGTCCGCCGCGGCCGCCTCCCGCTCCGCTAGCTTCTGCTTCAGCACCCGGATCCGCTCCTCCTTCTGTAAAGACAGCTTGCTTGTAGCTAGAATTCCATGGCAGTTGGTGGTTAAAATTAAGAATTCTCAGTGACAGTCGGTGGCGACTTGGTGTACCTTGGTAAAAGTAAAGAAAATTTAGTAGCTTAAAAACACTGTCCGTGATAATTCCTTGATAGATCCCTCCTTTCATAATTCTGTAAAAATATATAGAATCCAATAGACACAGCTAGGCACAGTTTTTGTTAGTATGGATAATTATGATACCAGTATTTGCTGGTTGCCTGCAAACATTACTATCTACCTACTCTTTAACGATTTTCGCTATCTAAGTTAGCTTTAGCGAGAAGCCTTAGCCTAATTATACTCGTCGTACTACTGCCAAAGATGTAGTTCGCGCTAGGAGAATACCACTTTGTTAAGGATTCCTTCTAAGTTCTTAATTGGATTACTCTTGTTGTAGTTAAGACCCTAAGAGCCGCACTATAAAGTATAGAAATAAGTGAAAACTCCATTTTTGTGAGCAATTATAATGAATGATATTATTTAAAAAGTAGATAAATCTGATTAAAAAGCAGATTGTAAGCGTAACCAAACATTCAAAAATATTTATTTAATCCACCACAGTAGAGTTGATGATGGACGAGTTTAAAATGTCCAATTGGAATTCAAAGGACAAGTTTGTTACTGTTCTGAAATGAAACATAATGTGTGTAGGGCTCGAGAGCCTTCGGCCCTAAATGAAGTATAGAGCCGAAGCACTAAAGTTTTGCTAAAAAGAAAATAGTATCAGAGGAATCCCATATCGGCGTAAGTTTAGGGTTGGGTCACCATCCTTTATCGTTAACATGATTCAGCCGTATCTCAGTATTTGTATGGCAAATAGTGGTTTACGTCGGCGGCACGGAACTATTACATCGCAGAATGTGCGTGAGGCTAACCTTTAAGGTTCTATATAGGGAGCTTGCTTTGTTGCCGAATGGAGGACGCCCTTAGGGATTAAAGATCCACAAATAAATTTACGCTGATATTTTTGCGGTTTTTCGCGTTGAAAATGTCTGAAATTTGACATAGGGTAACTAAAAAAACGGAAACCTGACTACTGAAGAATCACGTTCTCAAAAGTATGAATTAAGAAAATATTCAATATTATTCCAATATATTTAATACGTGTTCATTCACAGTTCTGTTCAGGGGATAGCCGTGGATTTATTGAGCATGAACAATTAATTCTTTTGGTAAATCATGACGTGAATTAAATTAAACAGTTGGTAAGATCGTGCAGCAAATTAAGCAATATATGTAATATACAATTAGGAATTAAATAATAATAATTTTTAAGCACAATCAATTAGACGTCAGCATGATGTGTTGAAACGAACCACAGAATAAACAAATAACATTATGTACTCAACGGAATACATAATAATAACATTTTGGCGGCGTAGTAACAATTTCCGTAGCTGCCTCATTTAGATACCGAGTGCGGATATCGTTAGTACAAAATATGATATCAAGCATCATACATTTGAAACCACACCAGAACTCGTAAATACGGTAGAGTGGATTCTGCGTTTAGGATATGGTAATCTTATCCAATCCATTAGAGGTGAGAGCAATAGTATTTTTTGAAGCGGAATAGATGGGAAGTGCGTCACACTAACATTATTTGTGGCAAAATAAAAACGAGTGAGCGCAAATACGGGCTGCATTTACAGACTTTACTTTTAAAAATAGTTAGTTTGTGCAGTACTCAAGAACACGAATATATTGAAGTGAAGCTATCTCGTGTGAACCTCGTAACTCTATATAAAATTTTGTTCTTGTTTATCTACACATTAACATGATGGACTCTAATGTCTTTATATGACTTTTCTTTTGGCTAAATATCATTATCTAACGCTATATTTTAACTTTCCGTCCCTGTACAACATACCACTAAAAAGTCATTAAATGTAGCATCATATTTCATTATTGTGCGGACTAAGACGAATTTAGAAGGCAACCTTCAAAATTGTATCATTGAAAAAGGTGGGTAAATTAATTTTATCATTTACCTAAAACGTTTCATAAAAATATACAAGAAAAACAAGCACTTCAAAGTCAAAAAGATGTTCTCATCAAAAATGGACGGCGGAAAATGTCCACGAATAAAATATAAATAATGTCGTTTGAAGCGTTAATTTATTTTATGGGCGTGTAAGCGGCGAGTGCCTGAAAGGTTTTCATTACTGTAAAAACACTTCACTGTGAACTAGACGCCCGGCGCTCGGGCGAGTCGAACCATAAAGACAGGGTATTTACTGTCAGGGGAAACTATTAGCTGAATAATCTAGCAATTTGTAAATACTTTTTACAGATCACAGGAACAGATGACAAGAGGTATATAATGGTTTCGATTTACTGAGTTTTTCTTAATTAAATCATATAAATGGTTAAATAGGAATATATTATAAAATATAAATAATGTTGAATTATTACATTTTACGGAGAACGGAGCGGTTTGAACCAAATCATTACTACTTTAGTTCATTACATTCCTAGATTTCTATACTAGATCAAATTTAATTCAGCGCCTACGGCATTTAATATCTTTACGTGGGCAGACTTATTTACAGAATGGCAAGCTTTGGCATTGATAACATCGACCGCATTTAGGTATAATACATACATACATACCATCACGCCCAACGGGGTAGGCAGAGACCACATCTTTTCATTTGCTACGGTCCTGATACACCTCTTGCGCTTCTTCCACTCTCATTAATCCTTTCATACATGCTCGTCGATTATGGGTACTCCTGACCTGACCTTTTCTGAGCACGTCTTGGACTTGTCCTAAGTACGTTCGTCTAGGCCTTCCCCTTTCAACAGCTCCATCCACCCTCGCCTTGTAAATTTGTTTCGTTAATCGCCTTTTATCCATCCTTTCCATATGCCCAAACCATCTTAGCATTCCCATCTCTCTCCCATCTCAATTTTTGTGACAACATCCTCTTTCACACCACATCGCTCTCTTATTATGCTATTCCTTAGGTATAATAAAGAGAAAAAAATACTCATAGGTTTGTTTATTCGTGAATAAGGGTCGATAGTTATATTTTGGATTGTATACGAAACCAATAACTCAATATAAAGTATAAAGCAAATAATATTCCGAACAATGTTTTTTTTTTAAGTGTATCTCTTAGGGTTAGTTTTTTTTTTTTTTAATATTGCCTGTCAAGATGACCTCACTCCACCTGTTGGAAAGCGGTCGTGAGGTCCAGATATGAGGTTGACAAGCCCAGTCATTCAAACGAATCACTGGGCTGGCCATCCTCACCTTGAAGGCCTGCAGAAATGCCTTTTCACGCCCCGCTTGAAGAACCCGGGACTATACGAGGAAGGAAATACATGTGCTGGAAGAGCGTTCCACGTCTGTTTGAACCAAACCAAACTATGCTAGTTAGTTGGACAAAAATTCAATCAAGTGAAAAAAACATCTTTAAAGCAATAATTTCGTTCATTGAGCATAAATCTAGTCCAAAAGGGTAACCCAGAATATAAAACAAAATCTCTTCGCCAACGTAACATTGTTTTTCTTTTGCTATATTTCATGGACAGAAAACCTGTTTACCGTAACATGGCAGTTAGGAAATGAACTATATTCGTATTTGTGCTATTAACTGTGAAGCGCTAGGACGTTAGGTAAATTTTACCAATTTTGTTACCTACGTACGTTGATTTAAATCGAACATCACATAATTGGATTTAAAATTAAAAGCTGAGGATGAAACTAAGGGGAGTTTTATTAGCAAAGTAAATATTATTTTCAGAGCGAAATCTCAGAGGTAAAAAATTCCTACGTAGGTGTGTGCTTATGATTTTAAGTTATTAGAGTAACTCATTCATCGCGTTTCATAAATTCTGTTTTAGGCTACCACAGAGCCATATTTACAGTTTAAAGAGAAGCACAATTAGTAGAGAAAATGCACCAAACGTGGTTAATGTAAATATGATAAAGTGCGCTTTAAATTAAACGGAAAATATCACATTGCACTCTCCTTTGCATGAAAATGAATAGAGAACCGAAATTTGTTGGGTAAAAACGGTAAAAGGGGCTAAAACGCTGAATGGTAATGAGCGTAACTGATTAGGCTGGGAAAAGTCACAAAGCTTAAAAGTTAAGTTATGTTATGAAGTTATTTTATAATATGAAGCAAAGCAACTATTCCTTTGCACATCGAGTGAAGTCTTTACATCTTTCTCTTTCTTCAGAAAGATTTCTTTCAGTTTCTAAGAACTGAATCCAATTTGTGTGGGTGTTATTGTGGGTTCTCGACAGGTGGGAATTAGCGAGTTTTCACTGTAATCACTTTTTTAATTAAGCTTTAAGTAAAATGTTTTGCGGTAAATTTGATCATAAACTGTTTCATAAGTCCCCTCAACTACCGCAAAGTCAGTTGCATTAAATTATGTAATGTTATTTCGTAAAAATCATTCCACAACGAAGTTTACGCGTAGCTAGTTTCGTTTATATAAACACGTGGACATCAGTCCTACAGCAGTGGCAATCAGCTAAAATGCTTCAACAAAATGCAGCTATCAACCAAACATTAAATTGTTGCGGTTATTATTGAACATCAGGTTACTAAATAACAGCGTTTATTTTTTAACAAAAATTGTGATAAAGTAAATATTATATTATTATGTGATAAATTATTGTAAGCGCCCTTTCAACAAATTAACAATAGGCTTTATTTGATTTTTTTTGCACTGACAAACCAGTTGAGCTGTGTGGTTAAAAATATTATATCAGCAAACAGCAACCGAATGTGTCGTTTGGTAATATCATTAACTACGGTATCAGGAAATAACACTGACGTAAATATAACTGTGGTTTATAAAATAAAAAAATCAATTAATTTTCTACTAACTGAAAACCACTTTATTTCCCGTCATCTAAAAGGAACGCTGGCAAGGACCTGCCCCCCGATTCAGAACGAAGTTATCGACGGATTCGGTAAATTTGTTTAAATTAAAGTAAATGATCCGCTAAACGGTAGCAATCACAATTGTGATATGTTAAAAAAATGTTAAAGCCAAAGGCCCTAAATTATCATAAACCAAATTAGATAAAACCTTTCCCAACTTAAAAAAATAATTAAAAATAAAAGAAAATAACCGAATCGATCGATAACTTTGTTCTGAATTAGGGGGCAGCACAGTGAGCGAAATAGGGCCAAATTAGTAGTACGAACGAAGCCTCCCTCCTACTTTAGTACGTTAGTAGCCGTAAGCAAAGCAGACCTCCGTCACTGTATGTACTTGCGCGCTATAATTACCTACCAGCCGACGGGTATTCAGTGACTCATTTGGCAGTTGGTTGTCAACAGCCGCGTAGAGCATTTGAACGCGAATTTTGTGGTTGAACTGAACGCGACGGACGTACTGTAAGTACTGACTACTGCCATCTATATCGAAAGTGGTGGCAATATATGTCTGTCACAAGACAGCACGCTTTTAGGATTAAGAAAATTTTAATTTTTCTATCGATGTGATCTATCTGCAACTTAGTTACTATTAAGTAATCTGTGCTGTAAGCAGAACCATCCCCTCCAATGTCACCTAGCATTTTTTTAACGTGACGTGATGTGTACCTGCGTGATAAGCTTCTGGAGCTCCTCGTTTTCCTTGACCAGCTCCCTGTAGCGCTCCTCATCGGCCGGCGCGGAGCCCGAGGTGGAACCGCGACCGCTCTCAGCGCGCTCAGTCGGGTGGCGAATAACTTCGATCACCTGGAAGGGGCATTGCTTCATTAAAGGATCTCGGATCCACGGAGATAAAAACCATTTGGTTTAAAAATAAAAACTACTAAAATACTTAAGTACAATTAAAAGTAAATGACGCGAGTTAGAACCGTGGCATCAATATAGCAAGGAAACTCCAAATTCCTTTAGAAAATTTATCACTTTGTTTAAATTTGGCGCCTGGTGCGCTGTTCAAGTTTAGTACCTGCCTTAATTCCTATAAAAAGTCTCCATCTTTATTTAAACGTAACTTTCAACTTTTATCGTGCTTTATGGGTTCAAACTGGGACCTGTCATTGACTATAATACTGGCTTTTGCTATATACCTAACTCTAAACGCTGGTTTTTGAAAGGATAATTGCCAATGATCAAACTTATGCCATCGAGTTTCTTGCCGGAGTCTTCTCTTCTTCTTCTCTTCTTCTCGATCGGAAACAACCTCCGAACCGGTGGAAGAGTCACATTATGTTTAATTATGATATTTACTATCATAGTATTATTTTATGTAAGTTTATTTTAGTATATTTTTGCTTTAATTTTTTTTTTGTAACCATATGACTTGTCATAAGTACTTTCTATAAGTCTATATAAATAAAGATATTTTTTACTTTTACTTTACTTTACTTTGATGTCACAAATAATTTTAGATTTCGTCAACCAACCCCGTTCGGTGTCATGAGATTAACCCTTAGACTAGAAAGGTAAAGTTTTATAGCTAAGTCCAACCAGACGAAGTCGCTGGAAACAGCTATATCCCATAAAATCACCGGCCTTGTAACAAAAAATCCTTTGTAAACGACCTTGCACAAAATTACTTTTCTTTGTTGGAACCCTAATAAATATCAGCCATTTTCAATATTAGCACTGATATTATGGCAAATAACCTATATTTCAATGTATGATGGTAATCATTACTGAAATTTATTAGGACTGGTCTTATTACTTTTTACGTTTCCGGGTGAAGATAGCCAATGAATGATGGTCAGACATTTTGCAAGAAATAAAACCTCTGAAATTCAGTGACTTCGAAAACTGTTTAATTGAGTGAAATCAGGTGAAAAGTCTTATATCTTTTATCTTGGGCCATAAATCCATAATACCACAAACTTTTGCTGCGATTAACCTTCACGCCTCGTTTCTGAAGACTTTGAATTAATTTTGTGTTACCAGGCCTTCGAAGTGGAATAATTCTACATTTCCCCTTCCAGTTTGTCTTTATAAGGTATAATTCACTTGATTGAGCTTGTTGGTTAAAGTTTTATTTTAATTCTAATTCGTACTTTACAAACCCGTATACATGTATTTCTTAGATAACAATTTACTAGCGTTCCAAGTTTTGATTAGCGCTATGAATGTATTGGTTATTTGGTTGTATTGTAGCTGAGCCTAGTATGAATCATGGAATCATTTATAAAAATGTACCTGTTGGGATCAACTACTCGTATTCTAGCCTAAGTAAAAATTAGTGTAGCCCTAGTGAAACACTCTTTATTGGGCTTCAGCTTGAACCTCTTCTCTGGCTTATAAAATACAGTAGATTATATATTATGTTAAACAAAACCGCTTCTTACCTCCTCTGTCAAATTCAATTCACTTTACCATTTTATTAATGCATTTCACAAGGAAGTTTCACAAATAAGTTGGATTTAAAGTACCTATATTCATCTATGCTATGTGTACCGGTGTGTGTGTGTTATTATCGTATTTAGATACTTCAACCAATAAAATATTTGTACATATTATAAGGAACGTTAATGTTCCGCTGAGCGATAATTGCATACGAGTAATAATATATTTTTCTTCATAAATCTAACGCTTGACCGGGTTTCATCAAATATCACATTATGTTTGCTAAAGGTCTCTCTCTTTTAAGTAAAAAATCCCTCGAAAGTAGTTGCACGTGTTGGCTGGTGTAAATAGGTAAACCAGTAAACATCAGAATTACTTTGGTATCTACAAGGTGAGAGTGAATTGGTGTTTACTGGCAAGATATGTAACATCAGAGACAAAATCCTTCCTTTTACCACTTGGGATTGTTATCAAATATCTGCATTGCCAAATAAAGGCACCTACTGCAATTTCTTCAAGTTTTTAGAAAGGGCAGTAGGTTTTAAAACATAAATGAATAAGAAAAATGAAAACGAAGGGAAGGAATATGTAGTTTCTATTGTATTTTTTGTTTCGCAATGCAGTATATAAATAATAAAAATGTGATTTTCTACTGTGTTAGAATATTAAAGAAAATTGAATGTTTTATTTTTAAAGATATAAAATGGTACAGGTATCTTCGTAGCACTCTTATTATGCCTTTGCAATAAAATTATCGAGGTCAATCGCTACACGTAATTTCAAATACGATCGTATGTTAGCAGGGTTATTGAAAATCCGTGCCTATTTGATCTGAAAAGCTTCCATTTCCAATAAATTATATCTCAAATGCCAGGCAACCATAGAAGTTATATTCAGTCTGTACTGATATAATAATTAATAAGTTCAGATATTTATTCAATCATAAAAAGAGACTTGTCAAAAGCGTGAATCAAATTCACGCTTTTGACAATTCTCTTTTTAAAACAAGCTTGGAGACCTAAACAAACTAGAGCTTAAGCTCGCTTTTTATTAGCCGACTCGCTCTTAAAGCGAGTCGGCTAATAAAAAGAAAACTAAGTGCTTGACTACATTATAAGGAGACCTAAAATCTTTGGCACCGATCATGTTGACTAATTACAGTAGAACTCTGTGCTTA
The DNA here is from genome assembly GCA_947369235.1 of Udea olivalis. NCBI lineage: Eukaryota > Metazoa > Arthropoda > Insecta > Lepidoptera > Crambidae > Udea > Udea olivalis. The sequence goes on from OX376342.1 coordinate 9,257,679, forward strand.
AAGAAACGCCATGTAAGAGTGTATCAGGATATAATTTTTGTCATAACTTTTATATTTACGAAATCCTACACAATCTCGGTTTTATATATAATAAAAATAGTATGTTCGGTAAATCTAGTTTTTTTTGAACAATGGCAATATTAACCTTAGCCTTGTTATATAGATCAAAAAAAATGATAGTCACAAGAGTGGTTAGTTATTTATCGAGAGACGTCATAATAATAGTTTGTCAACCACTTTAATTACCGTCATCCCACATGAAACTGGTTCCAAGGCTATATAATATTTCTTACAACTTTCCTAGGCAAAGCAGTAAAAACGAACATGTGGTCATGTGGCGAAGTGTTCCATGTGTTACTATAATTTATGTTTAAAATATATTTAACTATACCCTTTTCGCCGTATGATGATTTCCCTGACAGTTCATAATTTACTTATTATGTTTCGAATTACTTATTTATTGATAAGTTTCGAAAGGACAATAGTTTTTCAATAGTTCATTACATTTTCTTTTGTCAGTTCCTTTTTATTTAGTTTAAAATAGCATGCGTGACACGGAAAAATGAGAACTGTCCGGCATATCATCATAAAGTGAAAATAGTATAGCAATCCTTGTGCCTATAGCATGAGCTCTGTCTAGTTCGGAGTCGGAAATTCATTTCATCAACTAACACTGACATAAGCTAGTCCAACACTAACCTTAGGAACAAATATCAAGGCCATGCTCAGGAAGCAGCAGAAGACGATAGCCAGTGACACGAAGGCGAAGGCGGCGTCCTGCTGGCTCGCGATGACCAGCGTCACCGGCGCCGTGATGAGGCACAGCACCACCACGTTGTAGATGCTCATGCCCACGTAGCGGGAGTCGTTGATGGAGCGGACCTTCACGGACCGCGTCTCGTACGCCAGGAACAGCCCGAAGACCAGGACCAGGCCCTTGTACCCGTACATGACACCTATGACAAAAAACGGTGATGTCAAACGAGTATCTATGATATATTGTGTTAAACCTTCATGGTCACTAACATTAGAATAGTCATTAGTTACGGGTTTTCTACCATGTACCTTTTTGTACCAACCAAAAACCACTCACCCGCAAGATCTTCAGTTACTGCGTAAAGGCACTTGCAACAGAGCCGAAATATCGCAAAATTGAAAAAAAGGTAAATGGTAGAATTACCGTAACTAATAACTATTTTGAAGTTAGTAACCATGAATGTTTAACACAATATTATAGAAAGTATAATGTGATGTAAGAATTGTAGCAAGACTTTCTATAGTTAGGTACCATAAAATCAAGCTCTCATATCGATAGCTCTAGATATTGAATAGTTATTAGTTAATAAAATTCTTCAAAAGGTTGGTAGAGACAAACTAACTCCAACTCTTGACCAGAATTTAACTTTTAGCGCCAATCCAGCGTCTAATTATCAAACTCTCTATTTTATTTTGGAATTTAGATTACGTAAAGAAATTGGTTTCAACATCATAATATATGTTGAAATTGAGAAGTTCAAAATTATTACGGATTTGGTAACAGTAAAAATTTAAAAAGGAAATCTCCTTAAGTAAATTATTTATTGCATCAATTCACTTAATAACTTAATTAAGCAGGCCAAATCTGGGCGGACTAAAATACGTAGCAGCAATAATTATGAAAGATGAGCTTTAATATGAAGTAATTTAAAGCCGGTAAACAATAAATTACGTTTTATAAATCTCCGTCTTCCAAGTCCTCCCTCATTTGAGACCATAAACTTAGTAAACGAAATTCAAAAGTTTTTTTCCGTCGTTAATAACACCTGCAGTCTTCGTTATGTCGTTGGTTGTAATTTGTTGTATAATATACCACTTTACCGGTCTGGCGCGATGTTACACAATTTGTCGTTGCTTTGAAAGTAAATCGGCGGTGGTAACGATACGGGAAAATAGGAGTCGGCCAGCATTTTCGTCGAACGTTGCAATCCAGGTGAAATACCTATCAAACGCAGGTAAGTATTATATGTCGGATACGGCCAGGAGCGCATGGCCGCTTTTAGATCGCCCGATTACTGTTAGTCGATAACGTTGCTGGTTAGGCTGGGCTCGCATGACTGACTTTTCAATCGGTTCGTTAAGACAGCGGGGCTCGTCGTAAACCTAAATGATAAATGATCGCCAAAAGTAGATATCAGAGGGACTTAAATTAGCTTTGTCATAACCAAGGATTTACTACCCAAGATAATAGAAATGATTGGAAGAATATACGAAAAATAAATTTTAAAATATGGAATGTAATATTTTGCCTTTACCTACGGGCAGGCTAGCCCCAATTTTTAATTGATAACGCCTGAATCCAGAAATTATAATCAATGATGAGATAACTTCAAATTGAAACAGTTGTGTCACATGTCAGTTTATAGGAATGAAAGGGACAGTAAACATGTACGAGTAAGTTGAGCTACTTTGATAATCGGTTCTGGATTTGGGTGTGAGTTAGTTTGACTTCAAAAGGGGACGGCGGAATTGCAGAAAGAAAGCGCACCAAAACCTGAGATAAAAATTAGATTTCTTTCAGACGAATTCTGTCTGCACTAATTGCAGACAAAATTGTCATTCTATGATTGTTAAAAAAAATATGATGCACACTGTATATGTGTTTTTATAAAATCACACTCTAGTATGGTCATCATCATCATCCGTGCGGTCTATCCCGGTTGTGAACCCACACTGGTGTGTGGGGTCCCAGGGTCCACCTTTCTTATTTTCTTGGCCCACTTCGCGCGATCTTGTGCATCCTCAGTGGTGAGTCTGTTGGCACGCATGTCACCCTTAACGACGTCGAGCCACCGCTTCTTGGGTCGACCTCTTCTACCGGTACCTAGCGGGGGCGGCATAGCCAGACATTGACGTTCGCGTAAAAAAATTGTAGGATGACACATGATACTCTTATGACATGACAATGTCAAATCCCAATACATTTTTTTACGCGAACGATAACTTAACTTTAAAGTGGCAACCCGTGGTAGTCGTACTTTTTTAGCTTCGTCTAGTCGTTATACGTAAGATGTAGCTTCAGCAGCTTCTAGCAGTCTGCTAGCGAATGTGATTTTAAGCGTTCTAGCACAAATATTTCGTGTCTTTACATGGACTCGGACAACTGCTATGCGGTCACAAATTACGCATGCGGCGCGCGGCGCCCGGACAGATAGTCCGCTTAGAACAAACCGCTATTTTGATCACGCACACAGACACAGTGAGCTTACAGGAGATACCGGTCAGAATCGGTGTCGCGGCCAGTTGCACTATCGCGAGTGTTTTTATTCTTGTCGAACTTGGTGCAATTTTTTACATAAAGTATTTTGTTTTTGGCGGGTTCTGTCAAGTAGGTATAACCTACATAATTCATTTTAAAAATTCAGAGCGAATATAGTTGCAACCCTAGGCGGCCAGGCAAGTTTAAGAAATTATACTAGAAAAGGGCCTGAGCGGGATTTCTGCGTTGAGGCGACTTCGACTCAAAGTAAACCTTCTGTGTATAACTCACCAAGCCACACGGTATTGTGCTCGCTCTCGCAGTGCTCCAGCTCTGGGCGGATGTGAACATCGTCGTCATGATGCCGAGGCGCCTCTAGCGGGAAGATCTCGACGCGCCGCTGCAGCGGATCCCGCAGCTGCCACGCCGTCAGCAAGGCCACGTCGACCACTAGTAGGCCACCCACCATGGTGTATAACTTCCACCCGTGGATACGTTTCTGTGAAAGAATTGAATATAGGTGGTGCTGCCCCATACTTTTTATTGCAATCAAAGCCTGATGTGAGAACTCCAATTTGCTAATGAGGCAATCAAATGAAATGAGTAAAGCAATGAAATTCTAAATTAATCATGTGGAACGTGTTATTAACAAATCGAATGTAATGCAAGCATATAAAAATTACAACATATTATTGATAAATTGCGTTGGCTAAAATAGGGTAGCAGGGCCATTAAAAATATAAGATAATTTTTCACTATGATCTGCAATTTAAATATTTCAGCCACCAAAAAGGAGATGTCTAGAATAATTTTATCATTTTATCAAATCATATTATGTTTCAACTTCTTGTATTCGGTCTGTTAAAATTAATTGAAACTGAGTTGTTATTAGATTAATTTCCCAACAGTTAAAGTGAATTTGAACGGAAAGTGTAAGTACTCATCTCAGTTTCGGCTTACATAACTTAACTTATTAAAAAGTTTACTACAGTACAAGAACAAAGGGAAACAAATAAAAACAAGAATAAAGAAAGCAAATAAAAATGTTTCTAGATCCTTCAGGGTTATGGCCGAATTTTATGAGTGGGACTGATATGAGGTTGTACTTACTTTTGTTTCGACTTTAGGTTTGGTCGTGTGCCGATGCACTCGCCACACTTTGGTGAACATGGCTCCGTAGGCCATGGAGAAGCCTATGGCGAGGAGCCAGGCCCTGGCGGCGCAGAGGCCAGCGTAGTGCTGGGGGATGACCCAGTGCCCATCGATGCCAAGCGCCACTGCTGCGCAGAGGCAGATGCAGCAGCCACACAGCATGACAGTGTTGCAAGCCGGGTGCGACCATTGTATTACCCTGTTGCATATAACATCAGCGTTAGTGTAATTCTAATTATTATTATTATTTTATATTGCCCGTCAAGATGACCTCACTCCATTTGATGGAAAGCGGCCGTGAGGTCCAGATATGAGGTTGACAAGCCCAGTTATTCAAACGAATCACTGGGCTGGCCATCCTCACCTTGAAGGCCTGCAGAAATGCCTTTTCACGCCCCGCTTGAAGAACCCGGGACTATACGAGGAAGCACACATGTGCTGGAAGAGCGTTCCACGTCTGGATGGTACGACAAAGAAACAAGTCACCGAACCTTTTAGTTCGGGCCAACAAATGTTGAATTGTGTGTGGGTGACGCCGTAGTCCAGCACGCATGGTACGGGAGTGGAAAGGTGAGAGTGGGATAAGCTGGAATAACTCGTCAGAGCATTCCCCATTGTATAAGCGATAGAGAACACTCAGCCTGGCAATGTCTTTACGCAATTGGAGAGGCTCAAGGGTCAAAGTTGCCTCTGGGTTACTAATAATACGGATAGCACGCCGCTGTCAACCTGTCAAGAGCTTCGAGTAGGTACTTGGTGGAACCGTCCCAGAGCTGAGAGCAGTATTCCACACACGAGCGAACTTGTGTCATAAACAAGAGACAGAGCTGCTCAGGCGTGAAGAATCGTCACTCTGTTCGGGACTCTGAGCTTACGGGATGCAGTTCTAATGACGCTCTCAATGTAGTCCCGCTGGTTTAGGTTGCTACGAACATCCATGCCAAGGATGTTTAGGCTATCCTTAATCGGTAGCGGGGTGCTCTGAAGAGTGGGATGGGAAAGGAACGGCGACGCCTTTGCTGTGGATGCACACACCTGCGTTTTCTTGGCATTGAACTCGACAAGATTGCATGCACCCCATTCTGAAATGCGGTCCAACACTCCGTCAAGCTCAACAACAAGACTTCGCCTCTTCTCCTCGATGTCAGTCCGCTTTGCCCCAGGGCGCTCGAAATAACGCGCGTGGACCGTGCTATCATCCACATAGCAATTACTATATGCAAAAATATTTTACCAAGATATAAGATGTCATTGATATGCAGAAGAAACAACGTCGGCGACAAGACGGAGCCCTGCGGCACTCCGGCATTAATCTGGAGAAAGCGTGATTTACGACCATCGCAAAGGACACAAATTCTACGTCCCTCCAGAAATCCGGCGACCCAGTCGCATAGGTGAGGTGGCAGAGGTTATGCCGGAAGCTTGGAAAGAAGTGAACGATGCCATACACGGTCGAAAGCTTTGGCAATGTCAAGGCTGACGGCTAAAGATTCCCCATGCTTGTTCATAGCCTCCCCCCAGATGTGTGTTACGTACGCTAGAAGATCACCCGTAGACCGTTTTGGTCGGAAGCCGTGCTGACGGTCGTGAATGAGAGAGTGATCCTCTAGGTAACGGATGAGCTGCGTGTTTATGATCCGCTCAAACACTTTAGCTAAAACTGAGGTTACGGCTATTGGACGGTAATTGGCAGGGTCAGACCGGTCCCCTTTTTTGGGAACTGGTTGAATAATCGCGTAATTCCAAGACAGCGGCACAAGACCCGAATTGTAGGAGAGGCGATACAGGCTAGTGAATACTGAAAACAACTCCGCTGCACATTTCTTCAGCACCACAGCTGAAATTCCATCAGGCCCACTGGCTTTCCTGACATCGAGTGACTGCAGTTCGGCACGAACACTACACTGCCTGATACGAATATCAGGCATTGTGGAGCCGCAATGTGGAATTTCAGGCGGCGCAGCACCGCAGTCATCGATGCAAGAGTTTGCGGCATAGAGGTTAGCCAGTAAATTGGCTTTTTCTTGCGGCTGATGAGCCAACGATCCATCAGGGAATCTCAGTGGGGGCAGCGAAGGCACGAAGAAGTTAGATTGCACGTGTTTAGCCAGTCGCCAGTAGGAGCGGCTACCCGTAGGGTGCGTGATGAGTTCTTGGCCAACACGTGCAATTCGCTGGGCGTCTGCTCTAATGTAAGCCCTCTTCGTGGCCTTGGTGGCTTTATTAAAGGCAAGGTTTGAATGAGCATTGAGTACCTGGGCCCTAGACCAAGCGAGGTACGCCGCCTGTTTTTGTTCAACAGCTGCGGCACACTCGCGATTGAACCAGGGACCAGTTTTGCTAGCACTGACGACATCAGTAAAAGGAATGTAGTATTCCATTCCGGTACTGACCTCGTCAGCGATAGCAGATGCACTCTCTGAAGCATCCCTTTCTCTAAAGCAGCACTGCCGCCAAGAGACGGAGGCAAAATACTCTCGCAATCCGTCCCAATCTGCCGACGAGTAGTGCCATAACCGCCGCGTCACCTCCACAGGTTGTGGGGGAGCTGCATAAGGCACTGTAGCGCCAACCAGACAGTGATCGGAGGAGCCCATTGGAGCACCAACCGGCACTTTATACATGGCTGGGTGACTCGTCAGCAGAAGTGTATGACTGACAATATCTGGTACCCGAGTGGGCTGGTGTACCAGTTGCGTCAGGTCTTGCGTGAGAGCAAACGCATGGGCAGTTCGGCCTGCATGGTCTGTTTTTGATGAGCCTAACTAGGACTCATGATGGGCATTGAAGTCTCCCAAAAACACCATTTCGGCATTTAGGAACTGCGCCTGAGCGTTGTCTGCGGCCTGACTCAGATGCTCGAAGAGTCGAGTTGTCTCGGCGTCGCCTTTGTGGGAGCGGTATATGTACGCATAGACCCGGCTTGTGGAGCCCAGGTCAACGTGCACCCAGAGGGTAGAGAAGGATGGGTCTTCTAGGCAGCGGAGACGGCTACAGCAGACGTCCGCCCTGACGAATAGCCATACACCGGCTTTAGGTTGGAAGGACTTTTCCAGCACATAGCCGGGGTAGTGCAGGTATGACGTATCGGCAGGGCGGCCTATCTGTGTTTCCGTCAAAAAGAGCATCGCAAGCCTCGCCGTCTCAAGGTGTTGATGAACGGCGTTGAGGTTTGCATGGAGTCCGCGGATGTAAGCGAACTCCACCTCAAACAGCGTGTTGGTGGGGGATGGGGATGCCGCTGTTGGCCGTTTTTTCGTGCTTCTGACTGCCATAGAAGTTGGAGGATGGGAGGGGCGTGAAAGGACGACTGTGATCGAGGCAATGAAAGACAAAGCGTGGTGCCCTGCATTGGTATTAATCGCGTGGAATAGTGTAGGCCGGTCCGCCGGACGGAAGGGCCGCCGTATCCCCTCCGGTGTGGTCGCCGGGCCCCACCGGAACCGGGCACCACCCGGCACGACGAGCTACCCCGAGATTATGCGCGACCTGATGGGGCAGCCTCCAGAGGTGGTTAACCCCTTTTGGGCCCCTGTACTATGCCGCGGGCGGCCAGCGGCACCACCGTTTCTACGGGTCTCCCTGGCCGGCGGGCCGATACACACTACACACACAATACCGCCGCTAAGGCTCCTACTGGTCCAACAATTGCCACGACCACAGTCCCGGCACCGGCACCGGTTAGTGCAGTGCTGATCCCGGAACGCGACCTGATATAGGTCAGAATCACGTGGCGGGTAATCATAAATATCTTATTCAATGTATTATGAAATATAATTCTTCTTAAGGTATGTACCGCAAAGTACTAATTAGTCAAATGAACACGATAGTACGAAGAGAAATTTGTCACTCAAAGTTAGAAGTTGCAATCAGTATGAAGAGAAATATACGACAGCATTTTCAGATATGAGAAACTGAAATAGAATCTCTGAGACAACAAGAATAATTTCAAATATTAAACTAGAATGAGAAAAAGAGATTGCAGTTTGAACTCGTCGAGCGGCAAATTCGAGAAATTTCCTTTTAGTTAAAATTAAACAAGTTTCTACAAAGTGCTCATATGCATCAGTTTTAAATAGCTTCATATTAGCCAGGGCAAACTTGCCTAAATCGTACCATGGAAAAATAGCAGATCACAAAAAAAAACAATGAATTCTGTTTCATTTTGACTGTCTGATTTTGTTCATTTTTCTGACATTATCATTACCAGAAAATTACGGGTACCTACTAACATTTTGTAGAAAACTACCATAACCTAAATCTGAGAAAAGTATGTTGCTTAAACGTATTCATACCACGGACGAGTAAAAAAGTAAGGGCTCCCCCTTGTGACACTAAAAGTGAAGCACTGTCACATCTTTGTCTGTGTCCCCTTGGGGATACCAGTACGAGAAAGTTCTACCTACTTTCTAAAAACTTTTTTGAAAAAGTTTAATTCATAAACAACTTAATGGTCAATACTAACTTCGAAAATGTTAGACCGGAGTAGACCCCCTGAACACCGGACGTAAACAACCCAATAAAAAATCTTGAGATCCTGCAGATTTTGATACGATTTTTCAGTAACAACATTTTACATCTAATACTTAATTAATTATAAAACAATATATACGAATTTGGGTGGAAAAATATTCTATCGAGGGAAAATGTATTATTATTAAAATCAATATTTTTAATTTGCTACTTATGTTCATACGCTGACAATTCGGTTCGGGCACTCACCGGCCGCTGCACGCTGCCGCGGCACGCTCTCTTGGCTCGTGCGACGTAATAATATATTATAATGTGATGATGTGATGTGGCCACAGTTCTAACCTAACATAACGATTAGAAGATTTTTGAACTTAAGTCTGTTTATTTATTACTACTAGGTGTTCCAAAATTGATGTTATGGAATAATATTTGATTAAATACTACTTTCTAAATATATTTGAAATTCTTGTATTCCTGAATCACCAAAAATAATCATTCGCCTACGCTATAATTTGAGTAAGTATATAAGTGAAGTGACAATTTAGGCAAATATTTTTTTGGAATATCATATTTGCCAAAATGTAACTAACTTAGGCAGAAACGTTTTCTTTCGATTTGAACACGTAAATTTATTGGTCATTATTTAAATCGTTTAAGTCAATTGCTTTAAAGAATATAACTCATCTTTATGGTGTATCGATGAATTTATTTCTAGCTGTAGTAATAAGTGAAAGTATTTGGCAAGCTCGGCAATTAATCTCTTAAAGCAAATTTAAGCGATGACTCAATAACAACGGTGGAGACCTTTGCCCGCGAGTGAGGCAGTGTACAGGGTGTCCCAGGAAGTCAGGATTAAAGCATTAGTCAAAAAAAAACAGTTATATGGTGAAAAATATTTAACAGTGTCACTGAAACCGAACTTCAAGTGACCATGGTGTATCTCGAGTGTGAGGCTGAGTTCACTTACGGTGGTGAAGGTGATAGAAAGTAGCCGAAAGCATCAAATCGAACAGTTCTTCAGAAGAAATTACGTTGAATAAGCCTTAGACTGCATACTGGACGACCGCGGGCGCGGGCGCGGCGGCGGGCGCGCAAAGCATTTCTATCAAGTCGCGCGAGCCGTTTGTACTACCGCAGTCGCCACCGCGCCCGCACCCGCAGGCGTCCAGTTTTCAGCCTAAACCCGCAAAGGGAGGCGAAGTCTGTTTGTGACGTTTCATTACTTGAAGGGAACTTAAATACCAATGACGATGAATTAAAAATATATATATATATTATATCAAGATAATATATTACCCAAATTTTCGAGTAAGATCCCCATTTATTATAATGACAACACTGAGCTGCCTGTTTGTAGTTTAGTGTTCTAGCTCAATGTTTTTTTGAATTTTTTTTAAAACAGTATAAATAAATAATAAATTTTGGCTTACCTGTAAAATGTAAAACCTTGATGTTTATTTTGGGATGATGTATTGTTTTTACACCAATTCACCACACAAGACGGCTTTTTATTTTGCTTTTTTTAACGCGACTGTCATGGGCAATAACAGATAGCAAAATGGCAGCCCGGTAGGCCAACCGATTTGCAAATGTGTGCGTGAGATACGTCATTACGATAAACTATATAAGCCGGATAAATGGCACATATTGAAATGTTACTTGGGCTCCGTCCTTACTTTTTTACTCATCCGTTATTCATACATACGAATTCTTTTTTTCTGACCAGCTGCCCTAGCAGACTTCGTCCTGTCAATTTTTTGACAGCTGGTGTCCATTACCACATCTTGCCCGCTTTTTCAGACTTGATTTAAATATACTATTATTTTTCACTGAATTTTTTGTTTAATCATAATAATAAAATATAGCCTAACACTCCTGAATAGTTTAGCTTTTTGTTAGTGGAAGAATTTTCACGATCGAATCAGCAGTTTGGGAACCTATTCAATACAAACAAACAAACAATCATTCAAATCTTTCCTCTTTATAATATGAGTATAGAGACTAATCACTTGACGAGTTCTTGTTACAAATATCATACAAATAAGGTAGATTCTACCTCAAAAACTAGCATAAACCTGTCTTGGATATAATTAAGTTGGGGTTTTCTTTCCAAAGAAAAAATAGGTTGGGGAAAAAGTTTCTTCGCATTTTTTAAGAAAATTCAAAACATTTTTTAATATAGTTTATTTACATTTAACTAAAGTATGTAGGTGTCATCTTGTTCGATTACTTTTTTCCATCTTGTAGGTAAGGACATGATCCCATTGCTATAGGAATTTTGAGGCTTCTGATCAAAATAACGCGACAAGTGGTTTTGGCAGTCCTCTCGTGATGTTAACCTGACACTGCCTAAAGAATTCTGAAGAGACCGAAATTGGTGAAAATCTGGAGGTGCAAGGTCAGGACTATACGGCGGATGCAATAGCACCTCCCAGCCAAAGTCTCTTAATTTTTGCTAAGTGGCTAAGATGTGTGAGGTCTAGCGCTATCATGATGAAAAACCATACCCTTTCTGTTGATTAATTCCGGCCGCTTTCTCTCAACTTCTTGCTTTAATCTCATCAGTTGTTCGCAGTAGAGTTCAAAATCGATGGTCCTGCCTGGTGGTAACAGCTCATAATGAATAATTCCTTCCAATCCCACCACACACACTGCATAACCTTGTTGCAAGTTAACCCAGGTTTCGTCACAGTCTGTAAAGCCTGACCGGCCTATTACCACGACTTTTTTCGCACGTTCTTGTCGTACGTGATCTACTTTTCATCACCAGTTATCAGCTTCTTCAAAAATAGTTCGGTTTCATTACGTCGTAATAAAAAATCACAAATGAGGACACGGTTCATTAGGTTTCTTTCAGTGAGCTCGTGAGGTACCCAAATATCGAGCTTTTTTGAGTACCTTCTTCAGCTACGTCGTAACTACTGATATGCCGATCTTGCTCCACTTTTTCAAAAATGGCATTTATTTTATCTTTAATAGGGCGACCAGAGCGACGTGCATCTTTGACATCAAAACTTCCGGATTGAAAACGCTAAAACCAAAGTTGTGCTACTCTCACAGACATTGCACTAGGTCCATAAACATCGCAAATTTTTTTCGCGGCTTGCGTTGCATCTTACTTTTTTTGTAGTAAAATTTTAAAATGTTTCGAATTTCTTTATTAGATTCACTCATCTTGACAGTAAGAAAAATAAATGAAAATTACACATTTTCCTAATTTGAATTTGGAATTATCTTCTTCAAAATTTAAACTTTTAATTATCAAAACCAGCCAGATTCAAATAGTATAGCCAAAGTGAATATATATATATATATATATATAGTTTTATATATATATATATATTATAAGTTCATACATACTATATGCGAAAAGACTTTTTCCCTAGCCTGATATACTCGTATGAATATATTTTGCTAAGTGTTGGACGACATCTCGTAGTTATTTCTTCCTCCTATATACACACCTATAATACACACAACAACACGGTCTAGGGATATATAAAACATTTAAAGAGTACTGGCCTTACAAAAAAACTATTAATGACAGATTATAAAAACATTATTAAGTTCCTTTTTTAAATTCAAATTTGTATATAAAAGGTTTCGTTTTAAGATGAATTTCGCATTCATTGAATTTCTTCCAAAGAAGTAAATCTTCACTAACTTCTAACGTGATTAAAACTCCATAAATTTCTTTAAATCTTTGTCAGTCGCATCTCCGGTGTTCTTGTGCCGTGCTGGTGGCCAAGAACTCATCACGCACCCTACGTGTAGCCGCTCCTACTGGCGACTGGCTAAACACGTGCAACTTCTTCGTGCCTTCGCTGCCCCCACTGAGATTCCCTGGTGGATCGTTGGCTAATCAGCCGCAAGAGAAAGCCAATTTACTGGCTAACCTCTTTGCCGCAAACTCTTGCATCGATGACTGCGGTGCTGCGCCGCCTGAAATTCCACATTGCGGCTCCACAATGCCTGATATTCGTATCAGGCAGTGTAGTGTTCGTGCCGAACTGCAGTCACTCGATGTCAGGAAAGCCAGTGGGCCTGATGGAATTTCAGCTGTGGTGCTGAAGAAATGTGCAGCGGAGTTGTTTTCAGTGTTCACTAGCCGGTATCGCCTCTCCTACAATTCGGGTCTTGTGCCGCTGTCTTGGAATTACGCGATTATTCAACCAGTTCCCAAAAAAGGGGACCGGTCTGACCCTGCCAATTACCGTCCAATAGCCGTAACCTCAGTTTTAGCTAAAGTGTTTGAGCGGATCATAAACACGCAGCTCATCCGTTACCTAGAGGATCACTCTCTCATTCACGACCGTCAGTACGGCTTCCGACCAAAACGGTCTACGGGTGATCTTCTAGCGTACGTAACACACATCTGGGGGGAGGCTATGAACAAGCATGGGGAATCTTTGGCCGTCAGCCTTGACATTGCCAAAGCTTTCGACCGTGTATGGCATCGTTCACTTCTTTCCAAGCTTCCGGCATAACCTCTGCCACCTCACCTATGCGACTGGGTCGCCGGATTTCTGGAGGGACGTAGAATTTGTGTCCTTTGCGATGGTCGTAAATCACGCTTTCTCCAGATTAATGCCGGAGTGCCGCAGGGCTCCGTCTTGTCGCCGACGTTGTTTCTTCTGCATATCAATGACATCTTATATCTTGGTAAAATATTTTTGCATATAGTAATTGCTATGTGGATGATAGCACGGTCCACGCGCGTTATTTCGAGCGCCTTGGGGCAAAGCAGACTGACATCGAGGAGAAGAGGCGAAGTCTTGTTGTTGAGCTTGAAAGAGTGTTGGACCGCATTTCAGAAAGGGGGTTCATGCAATCTTGTCGAGTTAAATGCCAAGAAAACGTAGGTGTGCGCATTCACAGCAAAGGCGTCGCCGTTCCTTTCCCATCCCACTCTTCATAGCACCCCGCTACCGATTAAGGATAGCCTAAACATCCTTGGCATGGATGTTCGTAGCAACCTAAACCAGCGGGACTACATTGAGAGCGTCATTAGAACTGCATCCCGTAAGCTCGGAGTCCTGAACAGAGTGAGACGATTCTTCACGCCTAAGCAGCTCTGTCTCTTGTATAAGACACAAGTTCGCTCGTGTGTGGAATACTGCTCTCATCTCTGGGACGGTTCCACTAAGTACCTACTTGAAGCTCTTGACAGGTTGCAGCGGCGTGCTATCCATATTATTGGAAACCCAGAGGCAACTTTGACCCTTGAGCCTCTCCGATTGCGTAGATGCATTGCCAGGCTAAGTGTTCTCTATCGCTTCTACAATGGGGAATGCTCTGACGAGTTATTCCAGCTTATCCCACCCACACCTTCCTACTCCCGTACCACGCGTGCTGGACTACGGCGTCACCCACACACAATGCAACATTTGTTGGCCCGAACTAAAAGGATCCAGGCGTGGAACGCTCTTCTAGCACATGTGTTTCCTTCCTCGTATAGTCCCGGGTTCTTCAAGCGGGGCGTGAAAAGGCATTTCTGCAGGCCTTCAAGGTGAGGATGGCCAGCCCAGTGATTCGTTTGAATGACTGGGCTTGTCAACCTCATATCTGGACCTCACGGCCGCTTTTCATCAGGTGGAGTGAGGTCATTTTGACGGGCAATATAAAAAAAAACATGCTACGTAGACACTTGACCAGGAACGAAATGTTAAGAGCAGTAGGCATGATTCAAGCTGGCGCTACCCAAATTGCGGTTTCTGAAGCCATGAGGACCAGTCAGAGCGTTATATCCAGGCTTTGGTCACGTTATCGTGTCACGGGGGAAGTGTTGGAACGGCACCGAGGACCTCAACGCGTTACAACACATGTACAGGACCGATTCATAGTAAATGCTAGTCAGTCGCTAGTCAAACCAAATGTAACGGCGATGCAATTGGTTCAAAGGCTACAGAGAGAGTATGGTTTGCTAGTAAGCGGTCAAACTTTGAGGAGACGACTGCATGAAGTCAACCTACGTGCTCGTAGGCCACTTCGGGTACCAGCGCTAAGGAGAGGCGATCGAGGAAGAAGATTACAATGGGCTATTGCAGACGAAAACTGGAACCATTCTCAATGGTCACTTGTGCTTTTCACTGATGAATGCAGGTTTGGATTGCATCCTGATTCGCGAAGAGTACGCGTTTGGAGAGAACCTGGATGTTGGGATCGACTGCAGCACCCACACGGCACGATTATGGTTTGGGCAGGAATTAGTCTCGGCGGTAGGACAGACCTCGTTTGGATACAAGGCAATATGACTGCTCTAAAATACCCAGATGAGGTGCACCCCCCACAGACAGCAAATGGGACAAAATTTCCAGCTAATGCACGACAATGCCCGGCCACATAAGGCGCGTATCATTACAAGTTGGTTTCAACAGCATGATATAAGCTTCAGACTGGCCTGCACAATCCCCTGACTTAAATCCTATTGAGCATGCTTGGGATATGCTTCAGAGAAGAGCTCTTAGGAATTTCCCTGAAGATATTGTGCATGAAAACCAACTTTTCTTGCATCTTAGCAGGATTTGGGACAGTATTGCACAACAGGATATTGACACCCTTGTTTTGAGTATGCAGAACCGCTGCAGATGTGTCAGGAGAGTCTTAGGTGGATCCACGGATTATTAATTTTAAGTTTTCAACAATTTCAACAAACAAACAAGAAATAGTTGTTTTGTTTGGGTTTTGATGTTTCATAAATAAAGTTATTGATTCAAATTTTGTCTGAGTTTTTACTCTTCTTTTTTTTTAAATTTAACTTTATCTTAAAGTTTATTTATCAGATTAGATAAGCTATACAAGGTTTATTTTATTGTGTAGGTGACTGAACCTATTGAAATATCCCTAGACCATGTTGATGTGTGTACTTTAAGCGTTACCAAGTGGGGTTTCGTTTTAGCAACTTTCTCCGACTTGTCAATTTACGCGTTTTGAGGCTAGTCACAATTAGAAACCTAATAAAATTCGGCTAAAAAAAACAGCTTCGAATATTTAGGGTAACTTCTAATATAACGCAGTTCTTGAAAAAGGTTGCGAAGATTGCTTCTGTTACGAGACCATTACGCAAAACAAATATAAACTTTCTCGAGCAAGTTATAATTACGAAAGTAATAAAGTATTGTTTTCATAAAGATATAGAATAAGTATAATTACTCAAGAACTTTCATTGTATTTCACGACGGAATGAAATATATTCTTAGCCGAATTGGATAAATAAAAATGTGATTTTTTAATTACCTGTGTTTAATGTAAGGAACGGTAGGTATATTCAATTATGGTTCACTGCAAACGATTAGGGCGTAATATTTACTAGCTACTAAAATGAGATTTAAGCATAAAACGCTGTCCATTAATCAAACGAGTTGAAAAACAACTCGTCTGAATAACAAGTCGATGGAAGTTTTAACGAAAAATGGTTTTAGCGGTCAAATTTTATCTTTAATTTCGGTGAAGCAAAGTAATATTTTTCTAAAAGCTAATGCATACAAACTTTATGCTCCCAGAATATATCTTAAGACTGAGTCAAGCTGAGCATAGTAAGTTGAGAATCAATATTAGCCTAAAAGGTGCTCTGCTCTAGTGATCCTTTTTGAATTGAAATTAACCTCTTCTCAGATTCAAGAGGCGTGAGAGACTTTCTCGGCTCCAATCACTTTACTCCCAATTGCTTTAATCTGCCCGTAAGCTCCTTATACTAACCATGAGCGTTTTTGTGTCTGTTATGAACATTTAATTGCTATACGTTTAACACTTTGGCGTTACTTAAACAAGCTATTAATTACTTTATGTTTATACCTAGACGTATAAAAAATAATCTGCAGTAAGTAAGTAATATTTATTTTGTAACTATTTATTAACCATTGCATTGGATGTTTTTTCTGGCTTTCGATCTTTTTTGGAGAAACGATTAAATGAGATATAGGTTTCGTTTCTGTCATGATATTGACATAGCCATAAAATTGCGAATGCGAACAGGATTGATCTATTTGTCATAATTAGGTTTGGTTTCATTGCCCCCAATTACATCAATTTCGTTACATATTGAAAAGGCTGTTAAATTAATTCACCAACTAACTAGTCTAACCAATTGAATAGCAATACCGTTGAATCCATTAATTTGTTTAACCCTTTATTGGAATTATTTTGTGCGATCACGTACGTTACAATTTTGGGTTCAATTAAAAACAAAACCAATCTCGTAATAGCGAAAACAAAAACAATTTATGGGAGTTGTGTACAAAATATTGAAAGGCAAATTAACTGAATTACTAAGAGGACCCACGTCAATATTCCAGGAACACTCGGTTTTGATGAAGGTCCCGATAAAACGATCAAATTGCGACGGTTTATCTTTAGAGTACGCGAGACGTTAGATGATCAGCGCACGTATAAGTTTATCTAAGGGAAACTGATACGGAAACTTTGCCCTAATTTTGCAGAAAAGGTTACGTCAACTTTTTTAATTAGGTCCTTGTCGATCGTTATAAAACATGAGATGTTCCGAGCACGAGAAGTTGTAGTTCGATGGCGCATAATAATGTTGACTGATATTACACGATGTGTTCTTATTTTAATAATATATTTTTAAAGTCTGTTATTTGGCAGTATATTAACCTAAATTGATGCTGTAATTTACACTTTTTCAGAGACTTGAACGTTTGAAATAGAACGTTGTTCAATCAAATCGAATGAAGCCAATCTTGATGAATTCAAATATCATTTAGGTTAGTAATTGTCATGACCATTATCTTTGAGCGTTTTTATGTACGTTTGAAGTATTATTGAATTAAAAATGAATTTCCCTGGTTAACTAGATTAATCGATTAAACATTAAAACATCATTTTGTGTACCTATTTATATTTTAAACTTTGACTTCGTATTTGTTTATTCCCTTAACCCCTCAGGGTTACTGTTTCTGTCGGCAATTAATGAGGTGATGGCTAATTTATTTATACGATGTTTATTATGTTTTTTTCATTCACTGGTTTAGGTTTGAAGTACGTTTCAGGTAATATAATTTGGAATGAATATAGTGTAAATATTTAAACGTATTTGTTTAGTCTTGAAAACTACCTAAACCTAATTTCTTAGTTTTTTTCCTAATCTGACACGTTTGGCTGTTAAAAATCCTCTGCCAGAAGCTGATTGGAATTGAATCGCTGCAATAAGACGGCTAACCAAAGTAAATTGTATTCCTTCTGTAACGGCCGATTGCTATTATTTCGTTCTTGGAATCGAAATGTATTTATATTATATGGTCTCATTTTATTTCTTGTCTTGAAAGCATCCTACCTATGGTTCAAGAATTATAAATGTTCATTTAAGACTATCGTATATAGGATTAATTTATTAAAACACGTAACTGCACCACTTACCTTCTATGCCGGTGCAGGATATTAAAAACTATAAGGCCAATGGCAGCCAGAATGCCCGCAATGCACAGAGCTGTCATGCACGCGAACAGCGGCAGGGACACCGTCCTCAGCTCGTTCACCACCACCGTCCGGTCGGGGGGGACCTTCCCACCTGTCGGAAAGAAACACCTTATTTCACACCCCACTGAACTTGTACAGATCGTAAAACTGCCGTAAAATAACAATAGGATCAGAGCGTACCGCTATTTTAAGAATTAGAACGACGTCCGTCTATAAAATATATCAAGTGGAAGCCAGTGAAAATGTCTAAAACCAATATTTTCAGCCGCGGTAGCACGCGATTGAAATAAAAATCGAATCCCGATAACAATCTTCGGTAATATTGGGAGTCTCGATTAAGTTTTTCTAGGTAGTCTGCTGTTTAGGTAATGCTTTGTAAAAGATCACGGTTTTTTACGTCGCTACGGCCGACCGAAGTATTCGTCGGCGGCAAGCAAACATTTAGACTGCGTGATATTTGGCAGTTACTGCAAACAACAAAAGTACCATTCACCAGTGTTAGGATGACGGACAAAGACAATTCTCAGATGAGGTACTAAGTCAATTAGGACCATGCTAGAATTTTTTGTGCTTTTTCGGAGCCCTAATCCTGTGTATTGCAGTTGTGAAGAGAAAGAAAGGCTTACGAGTATATTGTGCATTTATAGCACACTATGAATTATGTTATTTTCTAAAGCTTCGAATAAACGTTTTCCTCCTTCGTCTTAGTTTGCCAAATTAAGCAAAAGAAAAAATGAATAATTTATTGACACTTCATATATTTTTAATCTAACCAAGGTCTCTTTGAAATCACATACGTTTTCTGATTGTATAAGTTGCTAGATACAACTTGTATTTACAAAAGTGGGTATATTTTTACAGGATAATGTTCGCCCTGAAGCAAAATTTCGTGGTATTCAGAAAATTATTTAACTTTGCTGCCAGTATCTGTTTGTTTGAAATGCTTGAGTATTTTGCAAAGTGAAACATTGTATCTGGGCAGTTTCAAGTCTCATTAAAATAACTTTAGGTTAAATTTTACGTGAATATTTTATATGTCAAACGTTATGGACGGATAAAATATGGTTATTATTTTTTTATTATTGTTTTATTCTCCTGGTTTTTTGCTACTTTTTGGGGTACGTTACAAATGTTTGTTAAGTTGTCTTAATTGCTGAAATTATAATTTTATTACTTATTTCATGAAATGATAAACTATTTCAGAGCTCAAAATATCGAGCTGGTTGTGAATCATATTTTTAAAAAGCAATTTCAGAAGCCTATCTTAACACGAGCTTCTGGAGAAAGAATTTATTATACTAAGTGGAATCACTCGGAGTCGACAGACGAAATAAATCAAGTGAGATCTTTTTACACCCTCGAATGTAGAGCGCAGAATTTTGAATTAAATCAATGGTAGATGTAGACGAACACTTGGGCTACCCACTTTAATAGATTTATTTGTTAGCTGCCTCCAATTTCCTATCCGTCAATAAAAAAGAAATACGTTTTACGGTAAAACTTCTTGGGTTCGTACAAAATCTTGTGTCGGAAGTACATTAATATTCAAATAATACCTTGTAGCTGTAGCTTGAGTTGATAGCCATTTTTTTTATTGAAAATGTGTATTATGTGATATGTATAAATATAATTACACTTATTGGCACTCATCTATCAACGTCTCGCTTAGTGTTAGCCAAAACCCGGGTACCACAGCATTTAATCCCCAGTCAGTTAGTTAATCCTTGAAGATTTTATAAAAAATCAACCGTGCATAGTTTATAATCTTCGTTATGTCTTTACCCACTTCTGTAATGGTGGCCTGGAACCATTTATCTTTTTAAGTGCTGCAGTGATTCGTGCCAAACTTGGAGTTAACTCTGAGCACACTTTTGTCAGGAAGCGAACATTGTGCTCTGCAGTATAATGCGTCCCTAGAATGTTATTTTTCCCAAAGTGTCAGTGTTCTTTCGCAAGCCGTAATCCTAGGCTCATTCCCAGTCCCACCTGTAACATAAGGGGCTCTTTATAAAATGTTTGCCCTCATTTATTCACGTTACGGTAGTTAGCCGGGAGTTATAGCCGATTTAAAGTGTGTAAAGTTCAGTAGAGCTTGACTGTTTGAATAATTCCAGCTTTTTGTTGTTCCCAAAAAGCGTGGCATGACGCGGTCGAAAATTTATTTTACTGCTTTGAATATAATTTTATACCACAAATAAAATTTTAAAAGGGACAAAAAATTTAATAATAAACCTACAAGATAACAAACAACCAAATAGGTTTTACAAGGGTTTAAAATGTAAAAAAATTCTCTACAATATCTCGTAGCAGCTCAATGGTTGCTGCTCCATCGTAGCTTCGTAGTTCGCTACATCATCATCATTATCCGTGCGGTCTATCCCGGTTGTGAACTCACACTGGTGTGTGGGGTACCAGGGTCCGCCTTTCTTATTTTCTTGGTCCACTTCGCGCGGTCTTGTGCTTCCTCAGTGGTAAGTCTGTTGGCACGCATAGTTCGCTACAGATACTCGCAATAAAAGCGAAATGATTTTTCCTACGTTTATATAAAAAAAAAATATATCCAAAAAATAATATTATTTTTTGGATATCAATCTTATTAGATTAGGATCAGGCAAGAATTAACTTGATATATTTTTTGAACGTAATATTTTGAATGAAAATGGTTTTTTAGGATATAAAATACTTGCGCGTCGTACGTACCAACCCATCGTTCCCTCTCCAGCCACGTCAGGTTGTCCGCCTGGGTGTCGTAGTAGCCCAGCTTCACGTAGTGGTTGTCTGTCAGCTGTTCGATCTGCGTCAGCGCTATCCGGTCGCCTTGTGAAGAGAACGCGACGAGGCCCTGAGTGAAATAGAATGATAATTTGACGAAATATAATTAAAGTTAATACGATCAGGAATGCTTTTAAAATAAGATAGTTACTTCTGAGAAAATTTTAATCAGTACGCCTACCATGAGTTTCCGTCACGTGAGTTTTAGTTACATTTCTGTTCACTAGAGGCGCTGTACCGAAATTCCATACAAGAACGTCAACGTTGACGCTAGCGACTATCATGGATGCAAAAAGATAGTCGGGTTACAGTAGTATTGAAAAAGGCCATTTGTTTTGCATGAAACATCTACCTATCCTCTGGCATAATGTACTGGTTTATAGTGGGACGTATTTTGCCAACACAAAAATCTCTACAAAGAGTATACACATTACTTAGGGTTGTAGAATAAAAATATTTATTCACAAAAGTTGCAAAGCACGTTGTGACGTCGGCATAAGCTAGTTGAGAACGCAAGAAGTCCTGAGAATTAAGTTCTTCATATTTTCCTTATTGCCTAGTTTTATTACAAACATGTACGAGTAACAGGTAGCTTGCTAACACAAAACCCATGATTAAAATACTAAAAACAACCTCGTTACTCAGTTAAAAGCCGTCCTCAGTAAAAGCAAAATGCGAATTGTAAATTGCATGACCACTTACGACAAAAACTATTAGGGAATCTGTTGAATTCGGTTAGTCTACCATGAGTTTACGTCACGTAATCTACAACAACTTAGATGTCATTTTTACTTCGAGTGCTCTAGGGCACTGTCATAGTAAAAAGAGAGAGAAGTAAGCCGACTCGGGCCCCGAGCGAGAGATAATATAGCTTAAACACGCAAGGCTTGTTGAATGTAGTTAAATCAATCGTCAAAAATGCTACGTCAATCTCTGAACTACAAATCTGTATCCGATTAAGTACTTAGTTAAGTTAGGTACTTAGGTACTCACCGTTCTTATACGGTGGGTAACGTGAAAAAAGACAATTCTGGATTTGATCGCTTGTTATTAAGTCATCCATAAACACTGCAATACCTATTTACGCATACTATTTTGTTGCAATTTTTGAGCTTGAATATTGGACGTACGTCGTATACGCACGCGAAATAAAATTTACAAGCGTCAGCGTTGCTTCGTTGGCCGCGGCATTACCTACCTACGCATGGCGCAGCCACGACTGACTTAGCTCTTTTCACCTTATATTTTATCAGTGTGTGCGTGTAACACGCGCGTAGGAACAGGCATAGTACGGGCGTGCTCACATATAAACCGTGGTCGGGGCGTATGTATGAAGACAACCTACTTCTCTCGTTTTACTATGGCACTGTGCAAAAATAAAATACAAATACTTTATCAACTAGCGACGGTGTTAATTATGAACAGGTTCAGACACTGACTGATTTCAATAACTGTAAAAAGCAGTTTATTTAGAGGAGTGGTAGTATGTACAAGTATTTTATTACCTAAATAGGTATGATTACATTCCAGTTGTCAGCGTCAGACATCCTACGAAAATGTTACTGGACCCTAAAATTAGAAATTCGTTAGAGTTAGTTCATTACCTGACAGCCTAAATAATTAATAAACGTAAAGGTTAACAATCCGTCGTCCGTACTTAAAGATGTGGATTTTCCATATCTCGTTGCATCTCTTACGGGAAGATTTACTTCTGAGAAAACCAAATTAAAATAACCAAAAAGTGGAACTTGTAATAGTTGGGCAATTTCATTGAAGGAAATATTGGTATTAAAAAAGTAATTGAAAAATACATATTATGACGCTGTGTCGTGGTGTTCAAATCAGTTCATTTGAGAAGATGAACAGATGATGAACAGTTCATTTGAGAGATGAAGTGCTTGAACTGATTCTTCATTTATTTTAATTTCATATCAACTACACACTGAACAGTGAAATTCATGAAAATGTAATCAAAACTTTAAGGTTATTATAATTTAACAGTTTAGTCGTAAAACTATTTTAAGCACTTAGCTCCTACAACGATTTAAAGACTCGAAAACTTAGAGCATAAACTTCGAACTGCGCTATAAAATTTACTAAACCCTATAAATGAGTACGTACTAGCTAAACAATGAACATCGAACTCGCGACTTAACTTTAATCGTTTCTAGGCGGGTCCAATATGACAATAACAGCTTTGGAAGGATCAACATTAACTTACGAATTTGATATTAATAAAACGGTATCAATTTACGATTCTTTAATAAGTTATTAAAGTAAAACAATTTCGATGAATTCAATGTTTACATATTGATAGTGTTGTATTAGAAATAGAAATAAATTTATTTTGACACTTAAAATAAAACACAGGTATTAGGTATGCAAAATGGTTTAAATAAATGTATCTAACAAATTAAACATAACATTTCCTTTAACTATATAAACAATTTTTTTCGTTGGCTGAAACGTTCACTTTCAGAAAAGTAATCGGTAATAATTTATGCAGATTAAGGTATTTTTTTGTTTAAATGTGGAAACGACGTTTTCTTATCAGCGGACATATTTAGCGCTAAAGTGAAAATGCTTCAGATCATTACTTTTAACAATATCTATCATTATTTTATGTTTCCACGCACTTTCAAAAATTAATAAATGTATAAAAAATTGCGAATTGTTAAACGCGTACAACCCTACGACTTTTGTGCCATAATAACTATTGCTCCGCATGACTACTGCATGTACCATTTTTATTGTCGGCCGGCACTTTCAGAAAAGGCCCAAAAAAATGATCTCCTTTAAAGTGGCAACTCGTGGTAGACGTACTGTGTGTCATTGTTAGTTCCATCACTATCCACCAGAGGGGCTCACCGAAATCCCACACAAGAAAGCTACCCTGTGGTAGCGTTCTTGTGTGGGATTTCGGCGTTTCTAGCGTCTGTACGCTATCAACTATGACAGTTGTTTTTACGTACGTGACCAATTAATTTATGCATAACGAACTTAACAACGATTCGCTGTATATTCAACCTAAATCTTTCTTCTTGGTTTCTTATATAAAACAGATCTTAGGGGTTTTTACACTAATTAGCTGACATACTTTTACAATATCTATCATTATTTTATGTTTCCACGCACTTTCAAAAATCAGTAAATGTATGAAAATTACGAATTTTTAAACGCGTATAACTTGACTTGTGACAACCCCACGACTTTTGTGTCATAATAACTATTGTTCCGTGTGACTAGTTCTAACTATACCATTTTTTTTTGTTAGCCGGCACTTTCAGAAAAGGCCCAAAAAAATGATCTTCTTTTAAGTGGCAACTCGTGGTAGACGTAGTGTATGGTATTTTTAGTTCCGTCACTATTCACAAGAGGGGCTGTACCGAAACCCCACACAAGAACGCTACCACAGACGTTATCAACTGTCATCGGTGATTTTTACGTACATGACCAATTAATATATGTATAACGAACATAAGAACGAATCGCCGTATATTCAACTTAAATCTTTCTTCTTGATTTCCTAACAGAAAATATTTTAGGCAGTGTTGCATCATTTTACAAATCCTCACCAACATCGGGTCTGCCACTGAAATAGCTGGGACCCAAAACATACGAATGGTCTCACTTGGAGAAATGCCTTCATGAATTTTTCATCCGTTTAGTAGTAAGGCCGCCAACAAAAAAACTTATGAATTTTGTATTTTTATTATTAAATTCAAAGGTAGACGAAAATATTCACAATCTACTTTGATGTTTGTTATGATTTCGTGAGATTACGCACTGACAAAGTTATTTGGACGAGAAGGAAGATTTTTAGCGAT
This sequence comes from Udea olivalis, assembly GCA_947369235.1. Classification (NCBI taxonomy): domain Eukaryota; kingdom Metazoa; phylum Arthropoda; class Insecta; order Lepidoptera; family Crambidae; genus Udea; species Udea olivalis. The sequence goes on from OX376342.1 coordinate 9,282,573, forward strand.
TTTTTCTTTAAATAATTATAACTTAATTTAATTTTGTTGTTTCAAGACAACCGCTTAAGTATAGCGGCTCAACGGTTTAGTTATAATTTGTACAAAATTAAATTACACTTCTAATTTTCTAGCTGTTTTGATAAATTAATAGTTTTACGTTGTGAGTGTGTACGCTGCTTTACGTGAAAGTTAATAGTTTCCACCTAAATCCTAATTAGTTTATCGAAGTTCTCATGAGTGTTTGTAATCTTAATAAAATATTAGCTTGAATATTCAAAGGCTCTACGATTCCCGTTACCGCAATTCCCTGAACTCGACGTGAATACGTAATAGTTCGTCGATTTTGAACTGGTTGCTGTCGCGTTGATCGGATTAAACTGCACGAAAAGCCTGCTTATTGAGATGTAATGTAATAGAGATCTCGAGGGCTGTAACTTCATTATTTTTTTTTAGAATTTCATCTAATTGTTCCATAATTCCAATGAGCCGTACCCAACTTTTGACAATTTAAAAGCGGAGGTAAGGCCACATCTAATCATGTGCACTGCGAGTTTATCAAATACGTAGGTACTCTCACAAAAGCTCTCAAATATGGAAAGTAAATTTTCCACAAAGTAAATATTGAGGCCACCAAAAATCCTAAGCAAAAGATAAGAGAACAAATTTTAATATACCACTTTACGTATGGAAATACGAATACGTAAGAAATACACAGCATAACATTCAAAGTTTCTAGTTATCGTGGCCGCCGTTTGAATACATTTGCAATTTAATTTGGCAAGCGCTTAGGCCAAACAAGAGCGTCTGTATCCTGAAAAGTAGTCTCGTTACAGCGAAGAAGGAACAATGTACTCGTAACTGAACAATGAAAAACTTTCATGCGTACCACAGACCAGTCCATAGCCAAGGAACGCAAAGTGCTGCCACTTACCGATACGCCGAGAAATGATGTTGAGTTTATGGCCTCGTAAATGTCGTCCGCGATCTTCTTATTCGTGTATGTAAAGTTCTTCAAACTCAATCCACTCTTCTCCAGCTTCTCCATTGTTTTGTTGAATGCTACGAACGAAAATTAATCACGCGTTAAAATTCAATGGTCGATCTTAATCTAATAACGAACTTGAGACTTAATTCAGTTTAGTTGTCTTTAACAAGTAAATATAATAGATTGTGTAATGTGCAAAGTTAAATTGGACAAGTTACCAGAACGTTTTATAAGGCTCTGTAAGTTAGTGGTTTTCCTTACTGTAGTTGAGTCGGAGAGTCAAGGAAATTGAAAACTCGGGAATGTGGTCCCTTTATGACGCAGGGGCACTACGCGTTGCCATGGGCGGTAATTAAATTGGGGCTTTGATCAATAACGTTTACAAGATAGCACGTTGTCTTTACAAACTTAGAAACCTTAATAATACAGGCAGGTACAAAATAAATATGTTTGGAGTTCACTGAATTTGTGCCGGTTAATTCATTAATTATGTAATAATTCGACGTTATAATTTTATTATAAAATATTTTTTCGTCTTTGTCGTTGTATGGCATTAGGCCCATGATCCAGAGATCCTGGATCAAGTTCCAAAAAGAAGAAGAAGAAGTTATTACCAAGCATTCGGACAATACAAGCCTTCTTTGATACACAAATAAATATTCGCAAGATCATCTGACTGAATACTAAGCAGAGCTTAATTTTTGGTGAGAGAGAGATTGATAACATTCTTGAATATTCATAAATAAATACTTTAAAATAAATATAAACACACAAAACAAACATAAAGATACATCCATACATACATACATACGAGTACCATCACGCCTTTTTCCCAACGGGGTAGGCAGAGACCACATCTTTCCACTTACTACGGTCCTGACACATCTCTTGCGCTTCTTGCACTCTCATTAATCCTTTCATACATGCTTGTCGATTATGGGTACTCCTGACCTGACCTTTTCTGAGCACGTCTTGGAAAGATCATAAAGATCATCAAATAAATTTTCATTTCAATTCAAATAAATGTTGGATGAGGGTAGGGGTTGAACCCACAAACTGTGATAATATAGATAGCTTCTACTCATTAAACGAACGAGCCAGTCAAACGTTTTCCCCATTTCGTTCATCTTATTTAAGAAGAAGGTACCTACGAGTACATGAAAGCTGAGAAACAACGGAGACAGCATTTGACTAGATGAGACAACTGCATCCAAATGTGTTGCTTTAAAATTGTGCTCATTCCGTCAAAGTAGAAATACAAATGTAAAGTGTGAAAAGATGTGAAATAATTGTGTTTTGCTTAAAAAAATATACTACATAAAAGCGCCAGACAACAGACAACACACCGATTAAATCGTCATGGTCACAATAACGATATAAATATTTGTGTTACTAGGTACCAGCCCCGGCCAGTATGTCTACGTCTACCATAAGTTTCCGTCAAGTAAATGGCGATTTTGCAGAAAATGTATTTTCCATTTTTGGTTCCATTTTAAACCACTAGGGGTGCTGTACCTAATTCCCATACAAAAACGTCAGCGCGGTTTACGCGGACGCTAGCGGCTGTCATTGGTGTAAACTCATGGTAGACATACAGGCCAATTTAGAAAATATCGTTTCCTGTTCAAAAAAAAGTATTTCATACCCAGTAACATGATATATTTTATTAAATTTTTAAGAAGTGGATATTAGAAAATACCTGTAGTTTGAACCGTAATGACCACAAAGTTGAACTAACTTCTTCGGGGTATTCATACCCTTGCAAGGTCGAATTTTGATAGACATTGGTATCAATCCATTTGAATAAAATACAGCTTTTTGTAGACCAAGCTAAGCAAGCCAAGAGCAAAAAACCAACAATGAGGTATGGAAATTGAAAAGGAATGGCATTTTTGCAATAGCCAATTAAGTGATCGCTAATGTGACATAAATATCTCAGGCATATTAATTTTACTCTATTTTAAACTTTTAGACGAGAGAAATCTACACTGATATTATGACGAGTTTCTTCGTAATAGATGAACTCAAAAACGAATGTTTTAGGAAAAACACAAATGTAAAACCATAATTAAGCGATTAACATAGACTATTTTATTTACAATTAATCCAGTGACCATTCGCAGACCAAGTGGCGGGCAGAAGCTAATGCACTAGCAGAAACATGAGTCATTACCCAAAGCAACGGCCCACACCGCGTCGTACGCGAGGGGCGCCTCCTGATAGCCCTCCGGGTACCTCTCGCCGTCGATGTCGTAGCCGGCCTCCCGGAGCGCCTCGTTCAGCCGTGACCTGCAGACAAATAAAAGAATAAGATAAAAAACTAGAAAATTTAAAATTCACCTCTTGATGTCTAGCGGGATTCGAATAACGTTGGCTTGCAACGTAAATACATTCGAAAATGTCGCTAGGTCCAATGATTTATTCAACAATTTAAGCGTATTAGCTTATGTAGCTGTAAGTTTATATCTGTGAAGTAGATACATCAATTTAAATGATTTTCGTAAGAGCAGCCGCTCGGTTTGCAGAAGATTTCTAAGTAAGTATGTTTACATTTTCATAACTAAGTATTTCAAAATGTTCAAATCAATAACAATGTATAATTTAAAGATGGAAATATTAGAAAAAGTAACTGGCCGAGGGATAAGACGGGAAAAGAACCTGCACTATCGCTGGCATTAAATAACACTGTCTTGCAGCGTCAAATACTTTCGCGGGTCAGTTACAACGGTCTTTTTAGGTCGATGGTTATTAAAGCAGTCGCGACAGGACGCCTGGTTTGCGGAAGATTCTCGCCTGATTCCTTGACCAGTTTATTTTTTCCAGTATTTCTATTTTAAGATGAAAATGATAACATAGTGAATGCAAAATAACTAAAAATTTATATATTTTTACCGGTTACGTGTGGTTTTTGCTTTTAAAATACAAACAAGCGTTCACTTATATTCCGATTGGGGAATCAGAAGCAAGTTGGTTGATCTTTTCTGACGCGACAGTGGTGAACGAAACATTGAGAAGCCCACAATTCGTCAAGCGTATTGAAACCCAATGTGGTAGGAAGTCAACTTTTCGCCGTTAACCGGGTTGCTTGGGTTTTTATCGGTGACCCAAACAAGCTGTTGAGCTCGAGATCACACTGGTTGCATTAACAACGGTCTACGACGTATCTCCTTTTTTCTATGACCGCCTTGATTCAGAGGTCAAATTTTGTTTCTCAAGGTTCAAGATCAAACTCCAATCGTATGGTTGAGGCTGACACATTGGTGCTATGGATAGAGTTTTCTCAAACGTAATGTTTCATCGATAAGACTGCCTAAATTGTGCATTGTTTTGAATGTCATCATCATCATCATCATCATCCGTGCGGTCTATCCCGGTTGTGAACCCACACTGGTGTGTAGGGTCCCAGGTCCGCTTTTCTTACTTTCATGGCCCATTTCGCGCGGGCTTGTGCATCCTCAGTGGCGAGTCTGTTGGCACGCAGGTCACCCTTGACGACGTCGAGCCACCGCTTCTTGGGTCGACCTATTCTATCTGTACCTGGCGGAGGCGGCTTGGCCAGATATTTGATGCCCACGTAGTTTGCCGATCTCCGTTAGACATGACCATACCAACGAGGGCGGCACTCCTTCTGCGATGTCACGAACACGAAGGCTGCCGCGGACAACGTCAACGCCTATGCGGACGGACTGGGAATCTGTGGTGTTGCAGGCCATGTACTCCGAATGTAATACCACAGTTTACTTAACAGTTACTCACGTAACAGCTAGATCACATCAATTTGACTAATGACAATTTTCTTAATCCTAAGGTAGGATTCACATCGAACGGCGCGCATCGGAGAGCGTCGGAGCGCATTTACTAAGCCGCAGAGGGAATGATTATTTAATCATCAATTCTTAAGGTCGTATTCGCATCCAACTAATACATTTTGCAACCCGAACGGATACGCGAGCATGCCGCGGCAGGCGGTCGGCTCCAAGCGTATTCCGCGAAACACGATGACTGCGCGCGGATGCCGTCGGCTCCGCTCGGCTGCCGTCGGCTCCGCTCGGCTGCCGTCGCATGCGCTGGGGCACAAGCTTTTGTTTTTGTTCGTTGTTTACTGCTCACAGTAAACAACTCACGCTCGACTCAGCACAAACGCTCATATAATGGATTCCGAAGAAAAACATATTTGTTTAGAACATAAATATGAGTATCTTTATGACACGAATTCCAGTCGATATAGTGACAAAATAAGTGAACAAAATGCGTTCTAGAGAATAAGTGAAGAAATGGGGGTGTCAGCCCCCCGATTCAGAACGAAGTTATTGACCGAATCGGTAAGTTTGTTTAAATTAAAGTAAATTACCCGCTTAACGGTAGCAGTCAATATTTTTATATGTTAAAGTCAAAGGTCTTTAGTTTTAATAAACTAAATAACATCAAAACTACCTAAAAAACTTGTTTCACTACTACTACCCATATAATACTTTTTTTTCTATATTACAAAGACATCGGGCGCCGAGTCATACGGCTAACGTGAAAGTACTGGCCTTTTCTGTTCGCGTCTCCTTGCACTGCTGACTGTACATTCATTGTTTTTATCCGCTAGAGAAAACCTTTTGCTTATTCAATTTTCATTAAAAGTAATCCATCAAACGATACTGGCCGGAAAGTAATGCTGTATTGGAGATTAAACTTGAAATATGGTCATGTTGCCAAAAATGTTATAGAAGGCGTCATTTATAGTTTGGTTGCGTTCCTTGTCTTTCTTTTATTGTGACGTATTCAAAGTATTTTTTTTCTTGTGCTTATCTAGAAGTTGACTGAGTCTTTGGTAATTAACTTGCAATTCTTATAGACTGACTGTGTATTATACAGCAAAAAGCCCAACTGCAGTTGCATTATTGAGTCCACGCTGTAGCAAGAGGCGAATGTCTTGTGGTTAGAATACTCAAATGTATTCTTAAGGGCCCAATTTCTGGGTCATAGCCGGATTTATGGCCACTAATCCGCAGTCAGCAAAAGCTTCAGCTGACAAGAAGCTACTAAAGCCTCTTTTTTGTAGCGATCTAGTATTATTAATCGGGGCTTCGGGAAAGTACTTTGTTCTGGCCCCAGTCGCCATCATAGACAGTCATGAAAAGCGAACCATCTCGAAAGCCTGGGGCCTTATTACAATCCCTTATAACTTGTAATGTTAATTCCCTAAACTGAGCGTAGCGAGCAATTTTGTAAAAATTATCTTTTATTTCCAGCCAGTCAGCGGTTACCGGGCTTTAACGCGATTTCTAGGCTAGATATTTACTGACGAAATTGCTCACTATTCTCAGTTTAAGGAATTAAATTGACTGAATAGGGCGTCCAACTACTCTGAAATAAGATGAAATAAAAACAATAGCGTTCACATTAATTGGATTTTGGCATTTTACAATGTCTATTTTATTTTGTAACTTTGGCTAGCATTTTTCAGTTTTCCTATATTTTAAATAGCGTTTATAGTAGAAGAATCAATATGACCTTACACACCAGTATTGGTTCACAACCGGGATAGACCGCACGGATGATGATGATGAGTAGAAGAATTAATAAATTAAGTGATATAGAAAAACATTTTTGATGCATTCAAAAAAACAACATAAATAATTAAGCAATAATTTTAGTATCACTGAAACATTTAATGACAATGCTTACTTTTGATGTTCAGAGATAATGGTTTCAATTTGATATAACAATTTTAATGACTGAAAGATAAGTACATAAGCCTCAAACCCGATTCAAAGGCACACTGACCGGGTTCATTATTGTAATAATTTGTACGCAACCCTTGCGCACTGAGGTCTGGAAACCCGTTATTAATGGTGCAATTTTTACTAAAGCATTCCATGGAGCCTCAGGCTGCTAATGACCACGTTTCATGTTTCCCATTAAAAAGGAAGCGCCCTCGTTAGAACTTAGATTGGTAGTACAAATAAATGACCGAGATATTTTTATAGAGCACCCAGCGGGTACTGCTGCACTTACGTTACGTCCATGTCGTGGAATTTTCGAAGGCTTGGGCAGATCGCAATGTGCCTGGAAGTTTCTTGATAAGCGGCCGCTAAGTGATTTGTTCGATAATTCCTCTTGCATAACAAGATAGCCTGTGATGTGATGTTTGTTCAGGAATTTAGCTAATCACTTCTCCTCGGCTCGTGTATTTCTCGTTAGTGGTGGCGCTATCTTTGCCTTGTTCATTTCGATGTTACTCGTGTGGATGGACACTGAAAAGCGTGCAGAAAATATGCCAGATGGCCAAAACAAAAGATGGCAGCGCATTATTTTCAGACAGATCACAATTTTCCCCATCATACGATAGAACTGCGACAGTTTTATCGTTTGCTATGAGTGCACGATGAAATTTGCTGGGTATAAGCATTGGGTGCCCTCAGGGAGTTTTCTTCCATCTCCGCGTTGTTGAAATAATATTACGTAATTATAGGAGATGTCTGTCGTTACATGAAGGAGAAAACTCTTCAGAGTTACTGAGAGTATCATTAAACCGGGTTAGTTCAGTTCAAATAATAGATAGGTATCTGTATTTTTCCAATTTCGGCAAATGCTGTGTTCGTTATATGGAACGTTTTCGACTCGATAACTTTTAGTCGAAATTATATAAAATCTGGTTTACGTTGTTTGGGTACAAAAATGTAAATAGTGCCGGCGTAAAAAATGAACCAACATAAAAACGAGGAATTGGCGACAGAAAATAATAGTGTTACGTGGAATAATAATGTTATTTGTTAGTTTATTCAAACCAGTTTTCCGGCTTATGTTAGCCACACATTTGCCGAACCGATCATCTAAAGTCTAGACCCAACTCGGCTGCCAAATAATAATGCCAAAAGCTTTGGACTATTGCAACGAGGAGTATTTTAGTTCGTCGCTTTCACATTTGATGTCATGCGCTTTTCGTCGTTATTTCTAAGCGATGTGATTGAACGCGAGCGCAGCTTATTACCACTTTGAAGACAAAGAAATTCAATACATTTTTGTAGTCACGCCCCTTGCAACGTTCAGAGAGGCGCCTTAAAAGAGGTTTTCACCCAAAAACTTTCATTTGAAGGATTAACATTTTGGTAATTTTTTTTTCTTAATGACGACAGCTGTTTAGCTGGAAACAGTATTGGCTGCGTTACTTGAGAGTCATCCTGAGAGGCACTCAAGTCAATACGTGAATGAGCACCCTTGACAGAGGCAAGAATCTAGGTTTAGAGCGTAACTAGGAGATCACGTCATCAGATCCAAAAAATCTTTAATATTATAAAAATACATTAAAAAAGGGCAACATTAATACTTACTACCCCTGACTTACTACTCCTGAACAGAGTGAGACGATTCTTCACGCCTGAGCAGCTCTATCTCTTGTATAAGACACAAGACCTTAATTTAACTTTGTATAATCTGACATGTCGTCATAGTGACATTGACTTTTTTGATACAAAACTGTTTGTACCATACTTTAGGTTAACTGAAGATACTATGTATCTTCCCATTAGGACTAAGCAGAAACTAGCTACTTTGTTAGCAAATAACATTAACAATGCCGCTATTGGCAGTATTTTCTATTCTGACATTAGTACCTACTAGTACTAATTTATCTATTTCATGTGATGCAAACTAGGACCTACGACAACAGCCAAGCCCAAATACTTGAATTTATTCCACCAAAATATTCAAAGCTTGACGGGCAAAGATTTAGAAATAGAACTATTGCTGGAAAACCAAATATTGATATTTTATGTTTTACTGAACATTGGCTGACTGATGAAAACTATCAGTCTTTTGTCCTTAATAATTTTAGATTATCAAGCGCGTTCTTTAGAAAAACCACTATTCATGGTGGTTCATTAATTTTTACTGCAAATAGTTTGAAATGTAAAGATCGCACTGACATTGTAGGCCTGTCCATAGAGCGTATTGTCGAATTGTCTTGTGTTGAGTTATAGGGGTTTGTTGTGATAAGTGTATACCGTCCCCCAAAAACTAACTTAGATAGATTTGAGACAGTTATGGAGGAAGCTTTGGGTAGGTTAAGTGCTAAGTCTAAACCCATTATTGTGTGTGGTGATTTCAATATAGATTTGCTAGTAAACTCATCTGAAAGCAATAGGTTATTGTCGCTATTTAAATCCTTTGGTCTGGATTATCAATTCCATGAACCCACGAGGATAACAGCCACAACATCTACTTGTCTGGATAATGTATTTTGCAACTGTGTACCCATTGAAAAGGCAATAGTAACTGAATTAAAGTCTGATCATTGTGGGCAGAAGATAACATTTTTAGATTCAACTAACAATAGCGTTAATAAAAGGAAAATAACATGGGAACCGAAGACAGGTAATCGCATTAATAGTTTTAAAACTAATTTAAAGCATAAAGTATGTTCCATTCCTTACAAGCAGGGTGACCCTGATACAGTCTACAAAAGACTGTTTGATTGTGTTAAAAATGAATTTGATGCTTGCTTTCCCACTAAACAAGTTACTTGCAGAGTTCAATCTAAGTTTTGTGAATGGGCCACGCCTGGAATTTACAGGAGCAGACGTAAGATGTATGAGTTGTACGGCATGAAAAAATACAATTTCGATCCATTTTTTGTTGAGTATGACAAGAACTACTCCAAAATATTCAGAAAAGCCTGCACTACAGCTAAGGCATTGCACATTCGTGATGAAATATCAAAGTCCACTAACAAAATAAAAACCACTTGGGACGTCATAAATCACGAAACAGGTAAAGCTAAACAGCGCGATACCTCATACACTCTTAATATTAACAATAACATCTTACGATCAGAAGCATCTGTTGCTGAAGCATTTGATAAGTATTTCAGTAATATACCTATAATCACTACAGCTTCATTAAATTCCTCACCAACTAGAGCGGAACATTTGTTGAAAGATAATGTATCTTGTTGCAGTGTATTCTTTAAATTTAAACATGTTGAGTCACTAGATATAATAAAAGCATTCAGATTAATTCAAAAGATACCGCTGATCTTTGGGGTATATCAGTCAAAATTGTTAGCCACATAATTGACGTGATTGCCCCTTATTTAGCCGTAATATTCAATGATTGTGTTGATGAAGGTGTTTTTGCAAACTTAATGAAACACAGTAGGGTTGTACCACTTTTTAAATCAGGCAACAAACAAGACCCAGGTAACTTTAGGCCTGTATCAATCCTACCAGCTCTAAGTAAGATCTTTGAAAAAATCATTCAAGAACAACTATTAAGCCATTTTTATGAGAACAATCTCTTACACAGTGAACAATATGGATTCACGAGAGGCCGTTCTACTACTGATGCTGGCATTGCACTTCTAAAACACATCTTTAGGGCTTGGGAGAATTCACAGAATGCGCTTGGCGTCTTCTGTGACTTGTCCAAGGCCTTTGATTGCGTTGATCACGATACACTTATACGCAAGCTTGATTTTTACGGGGTTAGGGATAATGCTTTAGATTTGGTAATTTCGTACCTTAGTTTAAGAACTCAAAAAGTTGATGTTAACAGTGTACTCTCTACAGGATCACAAGTTAAAATGGGGGTCCCTCAAGGATCCATTCTAGGTCCATTACTATTTCTGATATATATAAATGATTTACCTTTTTACTTAAAAGATATTTGTGATGTTGTATTGTTTGCAGACGATACATCTTTAGTTTTTAAAACTGACAGAAATAAAAACCTTTTTGATGATGTTAATGGCGCACTTTCAAAGGTTTTACAATGGTTCACAGTAAATAATCTACAGCTTAATGCAAAAAAGACTAAATGTATTAATTTTAAGTTGCCTAATGTTAAAGATAACCCCATTAGTCTAAAAATGTATGGTAATACTATGAAGCTTGTAGATACAACAGTTTTTCTTGGAATCACACTAGATTCAAAACTGCAATGGAACCCTCATATAACAGCTCTCTCAGGCCGACTTAGTTCGGCTGCATTTGCAGTGAGAAAAATTAGGTTATTAACAGATGTTGATACTGCTCGTTCAGTTTATTTTAGTTATTTCCATAGTGTAATGTCTTACGGCATTGTACTTTGGGGTCAAGCGGCGGATATACAAACCATTTTTATCCTCCAGAAGCGAGCTATCAGATCCATCTATAAGCTTCACTTAGGGAGATTTTTAAGGAAATTGGTATCCTCACTGTAGCGTCACAATACATTTACAATTGCATTGTTTTGGTCAGAAAAAATATTGGTCTCTATGCTAAACACAGTGACATACATTGCAGAAATACTAGGAATAAGGATAAAATTGCACTTCCACTCTTTGGGTTACAAAAAGTTTTAGGATCCTTTATGGGGCAAGGTATACATTATTACAACAAAATTCCAAAAACCATTTGTGAGTTACCTTTACATAGATTCAAAAATCACATCAAAACAGCTTTATTAAAAAAGGGCTATTATACTACAAAAAACTACCTTATAGATAAAAATGCCTGGGTATAAGCGCTCTGCTCGATGCGGGATTAAATAGCTCTATTGTAACAGATGTTTTATTGTAAGAGTTAATAGGTACCTAGTATGTATGTACTGACTAACAATTTTTGTTTTTGAATTGTATAAATGAATTCTTGTTATTATATTCTTTTATGGTTGGTTTTTTCTCTTTGTTTTATATTCTTTTAGGTTTATTTGTATCAAAATGACACACTGCTTGTACTTTACTAACGCCTGTTGTAAACCCAAAACAAGTTTAAAAGAGTAACTGCTGAGTTTCTCGCCGGGTCTTCTCAGCAAGAAACAACTCCGACGCGGTGGTAGAGTCGCATTATGTCTGTATACCTACTGTTTATTTACATATCCATATTATTATGGTATTTATGTCTATTATTTAGTATATTTTGCTGTAAATTTGACGATTTGAAAGTACTGATACAGTCTATTTGAATAAAGTTATTTGAGTTTGAGTTTGAGTTTGAGTTTCAAGTTCGCTCGTGTGTGGAATACTGCTCTCATCTCTGGGACGGTTCCGCTAAGTACCTACTTGAAGCTCTTGACAGGTTGCAGCGGCGTGCTATCCGTATTATTGGAAACCCAGAGGCAACTTAGACCCTTGAGCCTCTCCAATTGTGTAGAGACATTGCCAGGCTAAGTGTTCTCTATCGCTTCTACAATGGGGAATGCTCTGACGAGTTATTCCAGCTTATCCCACCCTCACCTTTCCACTCCCGTACCATGCGTGCTGGACTACGGTGTCACCCACACACAATTCAACATTTGTTGGCCCGAACTAAAAGGTTCGGTGACTCGTTTCTTTGTCGTACCATCCAGACGTGGAACGCTCTTCCAGCACATGTGTTTCCTTCCTCGTATAGTCCCGGGTTCTTCAAGCGGGGCGTGAAAAGGCATTTTGCAGGCCTTCAAGGTGAGGATGGCCAGCCCAGTGATTCGTTTGAATGACTGGGCTTGTCAACCTCATATATGGACCTCACGACCGCTTTCCATCAGGTGGAGTGAGGTCATATTGACGGGCAATTTAAAAAAAAACTTTTAGTTGGTTAAATTACGTAAAATTTATTACTATGGCCCTTCAAACCTGTATGTACCATTTTTAAAAGTGTATAGATAGGTAAGCGGAATGCATTGAAGGCTCTTGAAGTGACGTCAAGATTTAGGGCCAGTTTGCAGGAAGCGTTTTGGGCAACTCCGAAAGATGTGTTTTTGAAATTGCTATATTTTGGATAATTTTCGTGCTTTCGTATTTTGTTTTACTAAATCATTCTGTTATTACGTATTTTGATAACTCATCAAAAAAAGTCATTCACCCTATTGGACATAATCGGTTAAAAAACTATCTATCAAGACAAAACAGGCAGTTCGTATTGTTTTTTACCGACACCGCGACGTTGTATGAACATTAATATTTTTTAACAAGATTGGTATAGACACAAAAATAGCGAAAAGAGTAAAACGAATTAAGAGAAAAGAGCTACCGTTGCAGCTCAAAGAATATTAAAATTACTTGGGGCAAAGATCAGTTACTTCTAAGGAAGTTCACAAAATTTAACAAGAACAAAGTTTAAGTTGTTTATATAGTAAAGGTACATTATCATTGAGTTCCTAACTTAAAAAAGAGTTAACCTTCAAGTAGCCTTCGATTCTCATCCGGAATTTGATAAAAATTGTGTTTAGTCAGAATCTGGGTGTTAGTGTTTAACTACCTGAAACAACAAAAAACGACAAAAATGTTTTTATGAGGCTCTAAAATCATAGTAAAACTTAGTGATGCTTGGGGTCAGCTGACGACAGGTATGACCCTGAAGTTATTATTTATCATATTCATGGAAACTAAAGTTTCGTGATGACGTCAAAAGCTGTAACATAGTCTAATAATAACAAACCTATAATCGTCCATTTATGTAATGCATCTATCTTTTCATCAGTTAATGTCAGGGATGAAGATTGTATCAGTTTTATTTTAAATTTGCAATCGTTTATAAATATTCACCCTCGACCCGCTATAAAATATTAATATCTAATACTAAACTTACGTTCAGACGTATGTACATTTGGTGTGTCACAGGTTCATCATAATCCTCCTCAGTGATAAACCATAGCGCTTCAATTCTGTTTTACAACGTGAATTTGGGGAATTGCTCGTCAATATCCTCTTAAACATTATAAGTGGGGTACAAAGGATATTGGAAATTCTGTGAAGCTACCTACAACAATAGGTCTTCGTGAATTATTATAACGCTCATTTGCCCATTTTCGGGGCTCGCACGGATAAAAAATATAATAGGTACCTATTATGTCTCACCGCAAAAAGTTGGGACAGACAGGCGATGGCACCCTTCGTTTCGTTACCCTTGTTACTTCGGGCTGTCCGAGTTGTAACTTAGGAGATAAATGTTTTACATGCTTCTACTGAATAGGTACTATTACGATCTCAAGAACAAAAAAACATGAGATAAAACGATGAGAAAAAAACAACAAATGTTGGAAATAAATAAAAGGGACAGCTATGTAAACATTAAACACCATTTCTTCAGCCACGCCGATGGTAAACGTGCATCAGCCAGCAGCTGAACGCGTGTAATAGCAGATGAACCACACGCACGGAGCCGACTTTGTGAAAACATTTTACAACCGCTCTTAAAGAGAAGATGACCCCCTATAATTTAAAAGTTCTCGGAAGTTAGCATCTCTGACAGCGAACTGGCCGAGACCATGGTGGATCAAAAGTGTAAGGATGAACAGGGATGTCAATCGTGACTGGTGTGGTGATTGAAAGTAGCTGTGGGCTATAGCAAAGAGACTGAGCTGAAATCCAGACGCTCTTGCCCAAAGGTGACAAAAGTACTCAACGTGTGATCTACCCTGCGCTTAGAGCGCCTAGAGCAGCCGACTTTGCCTAGAAGTAAAGCACTGATTCACCGAGCTTTCGGATCCAACTTTGCCTTTTGTTCCAAGGCTTTCGGAACTGTACGTCACTGAATATGTCAACTCCAAGGATCCCAATCCTATAAGCGATAAGGTTCAGATAGTTGCTATAGCTACTGTTGTCTTGAACATGCTGTTAAATAGAGCACACTGTCGCATTAGGGAACCATTGTCAGGATAGCTGTGGGTTGAGTGAATAAATAAATATATTCCTTTAGCAGGCATCTCCATTTTATCACTTGAATTCCCAGTCTTTGACTAGCACAGTATTCAGAACAATGATAATTCCAAGTTAAACTGAGTTATTCGTAATCTCTAAACTTACCTGAAGTCCTCTGACGTCATTCCAGAAATGGTGGTTTGGTTCGCGTTTTGGTTCCACATGAGAGCCTCGGTTGTGAGATGACCCTCAGCCGCCTCTCGCATCTGCTCCACCGTGCAGTCGATGCCCTCTCGCTCTAGATTCGTCTCGAACCAGTTGTCTTCGTACCAACCTACGAAAAAAACATACCACGTGAATCGAAGCCCTGTTAAGTTTTGCGAGATGGGGTAAAATTTGTTCTTTAAATTAATGGAACCCGCATTCAGGTACTTCACCATACATACACCTTACCATAGAGCATTGAATATTTATGTTATCTATTTATTCTCAAATGGTTACAACCCTAAATTTTGCAGTTATGTGGTGAAAATAAGAAAAAGTACACTCTAGTTTTCTTCGCAACTTTGCAGTAAAATGCAGATAAGTTTTCAAAGTTGATTGTTAATGTATTTTGAAAACCTTATCATTAATGCGTAATAAATAAAATTAAAAAAAACCTAGCGGCGTAAAGTTCATTCGTTTAATTAATTCATTATTAGTCTATTGGTCGAACATAGAATAAATATTATTTACAAAATGAATAATGAAAAAAATTCAATAAAAAAACATGTTATAAACGTAATCTTGCAAAATACACATTCGTGGAACTGAGTGAAAGTTTCGTAATTTCAGAGGGATTTCAAATTACAGCGGTCGCTTAATAAATACGTTTACTTAACATAATATAATCTTCCACCTTACACGCGATCTTGTCTTCAAATCAGTTACTTTAAGTTTGTGGAACGGCCATTTGGTAGGTATAGTTGTTTTGTGTTCTTTATTACTTTCCCGACAGCCAAAATAAAAACTTAGGCTGAAACTAAATTCAAAGATCGAGTTGTTTCTTTTGTTCTGTTCGTAGCTTGTTTCATTCAGTACGCAATATTTGAGGCTAATAGAAAGCATGTTTGGAAGCAATTGGACCTCATATCTAGACCTCACAACCACCTTCTATCAGGTGTAGTAAGGCCATCTTAACGGGCAATATGAAATAATAATAATAATTGAGCATTGATTGTCCTGTGGATTCACAAATGCGGTGTGCATAAATGCGGTGACCGTAAACCAAACCCAATTCTTTATAGGTACTGTGTAAAAATGAGACACAATACCTGTAAGGCTTTCCATTACTTACAACCCAGTTAAGCAAATTATATTGTATTTCCCCCTATTGTAGTATTTGTAGTTCATTTAAAACCTCTTACTGCCTTATTAAAAGAACTACAAAGTTTTAGTATGTTATAAGTACACCAGCGACAATAGTCAGATAACCAAACTGTCAACTCCACGTGCAATAATTATTCACGCTCCTGTTGAATGATCCTCTATTTGCCGGCGCTCTCTCCTGTACGCGTCTAGGTAAGCCAAAAATGAGAATCACAGAGGACCAACGGTAATTAATACGCAATAAGTATGTTTTACACTACATAAGTCAGCCATCCAAATCTACAAAAGTCTACAAAAGTGATCCTCTATCTGCCGGCGCTCTCCCGCAAGCGCCCTTTTTTCCCGTTCTACTCATAGTTACTAGATACGCCAAAAAATAGTACTACAAAGAACAAACAGTAGTAAATACGCAATTAGTATGTTGAGTACACCGGCGACATTTGTCAGCCATCCAAATCGTCAACTCCACGTGCAATTATTCACGCTCCTGTTCTACAAAAGTGATCCTCTATCTGCCGGCGCTCTCCCGCACGCGCCCATTATTTATCCCGTTTCTATCCATTTCCTTTGTCCTATTTGTTGTGAGAAGCCCGAGGCGGACAAATGTGTGTTTGCCGTGTCTCCGTTCTGCCTGCGGCTTAGTACTCGTATTTTCGTTAAAGTTCAGAGCAATGTTTTCTAAGTGGCAATACAACTTTCTTATAATTTTTCTGACAGTTTGAATTGGAACATTTGTTGTCCGTGTTCTTGGCAATTTTAAAGTTTGAATAATTTTAAAATTTAAGTACCTTATTTAGTTTGAAAATGATACTCAGAGCTTTCACTGATGTTGTTTTTATTTGTTGAATATTCGAAATATCGCGTTATGGTGCATAAAACTTAAAGGTACGAAATTTTATTTTAAGAGCCGCCAAATGAAAAAAAAACATACTATAAAATATACAGACTTTGTTGGCGTGGATATTTTTTAAATCTGTCGTGCTGTTAATACATATGCATCTGTACCGCTAATCTATACTAGTATTGCCCTAATGTAAGAACAAGACGAGATAAGTCTCATCTTGGCTAAGGTCTTGGTCTTGGTATTGCGCTCCCAATCTTGGTCTAGGTCTTGGTCTTGCAGCATGAATCTCGCAAGTCATGCAATTACCTATTAGCCTACTATTAATTTAACGGTAATTTGTATCTTAGAACATGGTAACAGAGTAGGTAAATTTTGAGCTTGAACTAACATAGCCATAGTAAAAACCAACCAAATTAATAAATGTCTAAACATTTAGTGAGAAATTCAAAAAATTAACTGACACCGGGTGGGGTTTGAACTCACGACCTAAGCAATCCGTGCCGATGCTCTAACCAACTGAGCTATCTACCGTGACCTACGGGAGTCGGTCTGCTTCTAAATGAACGTTTACATTTAATAAGCTTACATGTGCTAAAACATGGTTAAGACATAATATAATAAACAACTTATGTTAATTCAATTAACTTCAACAATTTTAGGAACATTATCTGTCTAGAAAAAGATTAATAGACACTCACCTTATATGAAATGGAATAAAAGAGTTACACAATTTATACAATTTACCATTTATTTAATTAAAAAATAACATGCAATACAAATTAAATTACAGAACAGTACACAACAGCTTTGAGATTACTGTAACTTAAAGTAACTTACTTCATATTAGTTCTTATGATCAAGAATTAATACAAAGTAATACAATTTATTGAATTTACCATTTATTGAAATAAAAATACGACACAAATTAAATTACAGAACAGTACACAATAGCTTTGACATTACTGTTACTCTATATTAAATGACGACCGACTTGGTGTAATGGTTAAGAAGTTGGCTACTACACCAGAGGTCGCGGGATCGATCCCCGCACAGTACAAACATTTGTGTGCATGAACATGTCTGTTTGTACTGGTCTGGGTGTCTCCTATGTATAATAAGTATGTATTTACAAAAGAAAATGTATTTAAGTATGTTTATCCGTGGTCTAGTATCCCATAACACAAGCTTTAATTAGCTTACTTGGGGCTAGATGGCGCTGTGTGGAATAATGTCCAGGGATATTTATTAATTCTTTTCACCAAGAATTAATACAAAGTAACCATCTGGCTGGCTCATCACCTAACCTATGTCTATGTTTTCTAATTACTAATGACGCTTTGGAAAATAATCTCTCAGCAGGTACTGAAGTTGCAGGTGCTGAAAGAAAATCACAGGCCATCTTCGATAAAGTCGGATATTCTGTCTCATGCGTCCTCCACCACTCTAAAATGTCTTCCGAGCTGGCTGCTCTGGGTTTACTTAGGTACTCCTCCAACTCGTCATTAACTAAGCCTTGAAGACAAGATCCAGATGACGTCGAGGGACATGCATAAAGTTTCTCAAAGTCTATTAAGCACGTCTTCATCTTCATATTCAGTCCAAATTTAAATTTTTTTTATACAATTTTTTGCGTCTGATGGAGTCCCTAAGCGTATACCCGAACTGCTATACTCCCCTGAAACGACACTCAATCCTAACTGTAAGACGCAAGAGTCTCGCAGGCTCAGTCTTGTTCTCGCTCAAATCTTGCACGGTCAGTCTTGGTCTTGGTCTTGCTAAAATTAGGCGGTCTTGGTCTCGGTCTTGCGAAAATGCAAGAACAAGACCAAGACGGCAAGATCAAGACCGATTTTGGGCAACACTAATCTATACCCACCTTTATTATTGTTAGCTATAGTTTCTAAAGTAAATATAGCTTCATTTTATTATTCGTAAAATTGTGCTTATTGCATAATCAACTGGCAGAGGTGACAAATACTTATAAAACTATTTTTTTTCGAACTTCCATGGCATTTAGAGCTCAACAAATTACAGGGTTGCCAACTTTTTCTGACGTGTCTAATTTGGCGAAAGCGCTCCCGAAATGTTTTCTCTTCATTTTACTTAACCCTTTAAAACATTCAAGGAATGCTGTTGATCTTTCAACTGTAGACCGTGACAAACTTCGTGTGCTTCACATTTTGAGCACATATTAAGAATGTCCCCTACATTTACATTTCGGAAATGTTTGTGTGCATTGGGAATAAGTGATAAGGCGACTCAAATGTATTCATTAAATATTCATCAGTACCACTTTAACGACTACTTGCTCATATATTGACAGCGATAAAAAAAACGTATTTTGTAGTCGTTTGTTTAATAAATACCATATCAAAACCCTTATCTGTTATATTTTTTATAACACTCAAACACTTTCAACCATCACTTTCTTGTCTGGATCATTACCTGTTTAAGTGAACCATCAACAAAGTGAAATGGAGCAGATGGATCTTAACAAGCTTATTATTTATCGTTATTTATAACGATTTTTCCCCAATGACTCGGAAGTTTTCCCCACATTCGCCGAAGCTACAGCAGCCGTGCGTGTAATTCGGATTATTCGCGTAACTACCGACTTATTATGTTAACCCACATAAAAATGGCCTCATTTCGTCCCCTTCGTATTACCTTTTCCGAGCTAATGATTCATGTGTATGGAAATAATCACGCATCTCATTTAGTACGAATCATTTTTTTTCAGGTTTTGATTTATTTTTAAATGTGACATGATTATGTAATTTTACTTAGTAGGCTAACGTTTTTAAGCCAAAAGACCGGTTGGGAGATTTATAATAATAATAATGAAGCCTTTTATTTCCTTAATAAAATTAAATTTACAAGTATTAAGGGGCATACTTTAACATCAATTTGTATTTTTTTATTTTTATTTAAAATGGGTTTGCGTTTGGCCTCAGTCTCGCCTGGTGGTAAGCGATGACGAGGCCGATGGTGGTACACGCTTACCCAGAAAATGCCTATTCACTCTGGTCTTGAAGACACCAAGGTTGTAAGTATCCGGAAACACAGACGCAGGGAGAGCGTTCCACTCCCTAGCGGTGCGTACCAGAAAAGACGTAGCAAACCGTTGGGTACGGACTGTCGGAAAGTCAACCACACGGGGGTGGAAACCCTCCCGGCTTCTAGTGGTCCGGTGGTAGAAAGTAGACGGTGGTATCAGGTTGTGTAGTTTCTGCGCACACTCTCCAAAATACAGCTTATAGAAAACCGATAGACAGGCGACTTTACGCCGATGCTCCAAACTCTGAAGTTTGGTTCCAACGAGCGCATCGTCGCCTATTAGTCTCCTAGCCCTTCGGTCCACTGAGTTCATTGCATCCAACTGGTACTTGGCAGAGCCATCTCACAGGTGGCAGCAGTACTCCATACACGACCGAACTTGTCCTTATTACAAGTGGAGCAGCTGTTCCGGTGTGAAGTATCGCCGAACCTTAAAGAGGATACCAAGTTTTTTGGCAGCGGTTTTTGCTTTCGACTCAATAGAGCTACCAAAGTTAAGGTTTGAAGAGAGTTCCATACCTAGGAGCTCGAGGTGGTTGGTTATCGGTATCGGTGCATTCAGGAAAGTAGCAGTCAGATTGAATGGACTCCGTTTGGCGGAGAACAGACAAGCCTGGGTTTAGTTGGCGTTGAACTCAACGAGGTTAGCTTCGCCCCAGTCGGACACTGCTTGTAATGTTGAATTCATCCGCTCAACCATGGTCTCTCTAAGAGACTCAGTCTCAGCGACACTGGTGCGGGCACTAGACATATATCTCTTTGTAACAGTGCTGTCGTCTGCGTATCCAAAGATACCTGTGCACAATAGATCATTAATGTGCAGCAGGAAAAGTGTCGCAGAAAGAACAGACCCCTGAGGTACTCCGGCATTTATAGCCTATAAGTCAGAAGAGCAGCCATCAATGACTACCTTTATTGACCGGTTGCTCAGGAAGTCAGATATCCAGTCGTACAGTGCGGTGGGAATTCCGTATGAAGTAAGCTTGCTTTTGAGACTGTCGTGCCATACCCTGTCAAATGCCTTCGAGATGTCGAGAGAGACAGCGGGTGCTTCGCCGTGTTTCTCGATGGCTTCGCCCCACAAGAAGATCACCAGTTGATCGTTCACGTTCTTATATTTAGTGAATTATTTTATACAAAACAAATTAAACTTAACTTATAGCTATAATAAATCTTAAATTCTTGCATTTTAAATATAAATTTCGTTCCTATACTTAATTTATTTATTCATATCACTATAAAATAAATTCATTTTTAATTCTCCCAAATATTCGATAAATTATGTATTTCCTATTTTTTTTTATTCGTTTACTAAGGACCTCTTTAGAGTAAAGGCCTCCTCCAGTTTTTTCCACTTTGATTTGTCACTTGCTATTTCAGTCCAATTTTTTCCCGCTACTCTTAGTATTTCATCAAGGCATCTCTCTGCCGGTCTACCTCGAGTTCTCCTACCTTCAGGCCCCTTCCATAGAGTTATTTTTCTTGCCCACCTGCTCACGTTCATTCGACCAATATGTCCAGCCCAGTTCCATCTCATTTTTTTACAGTGTTCCAGAGCATTGATCAGATTAGTTGTTTTTCTTACACTTCTTCACTTCACTTTCTTACTTTTCTTCACAAGTTTAAGTCTGGAATTAAAGCAAAGTTAATGAAACAAGGTTATTATAATGTAGAGGATTACTTGAACGACAAAAGTTTGTGGTCATAGTAGGAATAATCTGCTCCTCTGCTCAATATTGTGTTCTTTTTTCTACTCGCATTGACTGTACTCTGAATTTATTTTTTGTAAAACAAACAAAGTTGAAAAGAGTAACTATCGAGTTTCTTGCCGGAGTCTTCTCGATAAGAAGCAACGTCCGAACCGGTGGTAGATTCACATTATGTATATTCACGATGTGTACTAATATTGTACTATTTTATTTACGTTTATTATTATTATTTCTGTATACTTTTTTTGACATGTCATAAGTGCTTTGTACAAGCTTAAATGAATAAATGATTTTTTACTTTACTTACTTTACTTATGTCTGTGCTTCTCTTTTCATGTTTTAATCTTAGATTTAGCATGCTCCTTTCCATTGCTCTTTGGGTAGTAAAATTTTTTTCTCTGGTTTTTTTGTTAAATATCCATGTTTGGGATGCATATGTGAGAGATGGCATGATATATGAGTCTTATACAATTTTCTTCATCGAAATATTTGAGAATTTCCTTGAAACTCCAAAATGTATTCCACACGTGTTTTTAGCGTCTAGATTTATATTGGTGTCTAGATTTTGAAAATGATACTTGTTTGCCTAGATATGCGACATATTTTAGTAAGACATTTTTAATATGTATTGGCGTCTTGGTGCTGTTTGTCATAATTTTTGTTTTGGTTGTGTTCAGTTCTCAATTTCATTGCTGAGACAGTTAATTTCATTCATCATTGATTCTAGTTCAATTGCGGTTTTTGCGAAGAGAATTATGTCATCGGCGAATCTGAGATTGCTTAGAAATTTTCCGTTGATGTTTATACCATTATTTTTCCACTTTAGTGTCTTCATCATATTTTGTAGAACGGTAATAAAAATTCTGGGTGAGAGTGGGTCACCCTGGCGAACGCCTCTACATATATTGATTTCAGTGCCTGTTTTGTCCAATATTACTCTACTTTTGCTTTTTTTATATATGTCTTGTGGGAGCTTTATGGTTTCTGTTGGTACATCACATTCTTGTAGAGCTCTCCACATGCTGGTATGGGATATTGAGTCAAATGCTTTAGCATAATCGATGAAAGCTAGGTAGAGCGGTTGTTTCATTTCTTCGTACTTCTTTACAATGAGTTCTAATGATTGTATGTGGTCTATGGTTGAATATGTATTTCTGAATCTTGCTTGCTCCTCTGGTTGGTGCACTTCGGAGTATTTCTCTAGGCGTTTCTCCACGCGGGAAGCAAACAGTTTGTAGAGATTCGATTGTAGGCTGATTGGTCGATAGTTACATATGTCAGCGGGGTCTCCTTTTTTGTAGAGCAGTACTATGTCTGATTTCGCCCATTCGGTTGGAATTTTTCTGTTGTCCAGAATTTTATTGAACAGCGTGGTTAGAGGCTGTACTAGAAGAGTTGTTCCTGTTGTAATGGCTCCATTTGAAATGTTGTCCGGGCCGTTGCTTTTTTCCTCCTTTAACGCCATTATTTTTGTGAAGATTTCTTCGGCAGTAAATCTAGGTATTTTTGCATCATTTTTATGAAGGGGTAGTCTCTATACTCGACGATGTTTTGCAGGTGTAAAGATCTTTATAAAATTCAGTGGCAACTTTTACTATTTCTGTCCTAGAGAATGTATCCTTCTTTGCAGTAGATTTCTTTTTCAAGGAAGGTATCCATTTTTTAGTTGTTGTTAGCTCTTTTAAACTCTTTTTTACACTTCTTGATTTCTTTAGATGTTTCGTAATGGTTGTTAGCCTGTGGTCTTGATATTCTGTTCTGATAATTTTATTAATGTTTTTTAAATAAAAAACATTTCTCTCTTCTTTCTTCTGATGTTAATTGTTATTTGTTTACCAGTTCGTTTCTTCTTTTTATGAGATTTCTTGTTTCATCTGAAATGATGTAGTGTTTTGGTTGGGAGATTTAGTACTCGCTTATCGCTACATACCTTTTTGGCGATATACTGTGTTTGATTTTATTATTGTTACATGGAAATCACTTGATTAACATTGATTTACACCTACTGAATCTCGATTTATTGTTTTTTTTTCATTAACTACTATATCTTTTTTTTCTAAATTCTCCTAATGATATGAATCAGCTAAACCCTCATTTTTGTTTCGGTGTTAATACCTCAAATTATATAAAATTTTGTAATACAGTCCAAAAATAATAACAATTTTAACTCAAATAAAAACATTGATCGACTAAATATTACCCACGAATACAAAGTAAACACATTCGTTGTGTCGTTCGCTAACTGACAATATATCAGAGTAACTACGGAAGGATGTCGCAATAACGGAGCATCTGCGTATCTGAATGGATACCAACTGTTCAGGTGAACCACAATGTGGCGAAGAAGGCTTTCCGCAAGTAAGAAAATACCTACTTATCATCTTTATGTCCAGGTTTTATTGCGACGACAAAAAATCTGCAAGCAAAAGCCATATCTCCGGCCCATTGGCGGACGTGTCGATTATTTTTATATGAAGTGATCTCTTTAGTGGGCGATTTTATAGGTCGTAATAAAGTTTTATTGCGGAAGAGAAAAGATTCCCGAGCCTCGTATTAAGGTCAAACGGACGTTGATAACCTGCCGAACTTGGTTTGACGTACTTCTGGCGTGGTGCCAGCTTGCCACGAGTGTATACACTTATCTACCGAATTAAGGCTTGAAACCTACCTTGTAAAGGTTCAAGGCCTTTTCTAAAGCTTGGTCGAAAACATATGGTCATGTTCCGTATTTTGGTGTAGCTACCCAATCGGGTACGGGTACCCTATTTGCAGTTACAAAAAACACATGTTTGTACCAACAACTTTATGTCGACCCTTAGCAATGAAACATTGTTGAAAATAGCAAATCTCGGTAGTATCGAACATGCGAACCGTCATGTTAATTTATGGTATTTTCTATCATAGCTTATTATTTTGCTAAACTTTT
Source organism: Udea olivalis (assembly GCA_947369235.1). Taxonomy (NCBI): domain Eukaryota; kingdom Metazoa; phylum Arthropoda; class Insecta; order Lepidoptera; family Crambidae; genus Udea; species Udea olivalis. The sequence goes on from OX376342.1 coordinate 9,307,041, forward strand.
TGTGATATATTTGTTATAATAAGTGCTTTTTAACAAGTTCACATGAACAAGTATGGAATATCTGGGACACCTTACACCAAGATCATCTGGCCCTAAACTGAACAACGCTTGTACTACGAGTAGATGAGTATCTCAGACGAATAAACATACAAATTACTACATAATATTTTGCTAAATATACATTTACTTATTATAGACTGATAATAACACTCAAACACAGAAATATTTTTTCACTTAACTTTGGCCTTGGATCTGTTGAGTGACCTATACAATTTCTTTCTAACATGTTAATATGAAATGAAAAGGGCAAACATTAAAGCGAATTGATTGAAAAGACAATCACCATTCGCAGCAACTGTCACGACAGTCGATCCGACTCTGATTCATGAATACACAAATCGGTCGTTATTGCCTTTCTGCTCGTTATCGGGTGCCGGGCGATTCAAAGGTAAAATAAACTTAACTTATATAGCACTTAATATAAGTTAAGTTTATTTTACCTTTGAAGTTTCAGTTTCAGTTTCTTCTAAAAACAGGCCAGGGTTTGTTTCATTTAAACGGAATGTCTGAGACATCTTACACCTCAGACATTACTGTCAATAGATAACGCAAAACACTCCGTTTGTAGTAACATCAAACGTACCTGTGGTTTACTATTATTTTGTCGCTTGTTTGTGGTGTCATGATAGCGCCTTAGTTATAGAAATCTGCCATTTCTTCAACTTTTATTTAGTTCATGAGGGAAGAGTAATTAGCAAGGGTGAGTGAATCTTCTTGATTTTGGCATTCGATGGCATTCCAATGAACATGGACTACTTAAATTAAAAACGTCAAAACGAACACGCGAATTAAGTACGTACATATATTTTCATTTAAGTCTGTGTCTTACCCCAAGAGCATCTGCTGGCCACAAACTAAGCAGAGCTTGTCCTTTGAGTGTCAGGAGTAGTCAGGACTAATAATCATACTTCAATATTTTTAAATACCCAATTTACATAAGTATTTTTCGGAATATGTTTGTTCTGGGTGGGGATTGAACTCTCGATGATGCCTTTGACGGGACTTCTGTCAATTGTGCACACAAGGTTAATCAATTTATTTTATTTCTGATAATTGCGATACAGTAAATTCTAGTTTTCCTGAAAATCAAAAACAGCAGCGTTCATTGCATCTTTAAAATTGTTCTTGCCTTTGATATTGCACCAAACAATGTTTGAAAAAACTAATTATTAAAAAAAACGAAAAACCCAACTGCACAAAATAGCCATTCAAAAAGAAAAACCAGCTCGTTCGCAACGTTTTAAATCATTACAGGCGGGGACAAAGCAGGAAATAACTTAGTAGTTACTTTTACTTCTACAAAAAGGTTTTTTAATGTTCTTAATGTTGGTCCCCAACGCAATGATTTAAAACGTTGCAATCGAGCTTGTTTTTTCCTTTTGAGTGGTAATTTTTTGCAGTCGGTTTTTTTTTTTTTTTAATAATTCGTATTTTCAAACATTGTTTGGTGCAATATCAAAGGCAAAAACAATTTTAAAGATGGCATGAACGCTGTTGTTCTCGATTTTCAGGAAAACTAGAATTTATTTCAGACTTTTTAGTTAAATAACTAGTATTTATGGAATTGCTATTTCAAGCCCTACATTTTGATACCCCGCTCAAGGGGTTGGGTAGAAAACCAAAAATCCGCCATTTTTTATTTTGATATAAGTACCCAGTGTCACTCTCACAGTAATAACAATACATGCATACATACATACTCTCGAAAAACATAACCCTCCTTCGGGCGCAGTCGAGTAAAAAATAACGCTTCCAAAGGCCTCGGGGCCAAAAACAAATGCCCCGAAACGTTAAAAAAGCCTGTCTATAAATATCACACGGTGCCTAAGCAAACCGTAAACACCTGCGAGCTGTGGCCCGTCACATGCTTACTTATAGCTTTTTGTTTCACTATACTCACGTGAAGCATTTGGGAAATGACCTTTATTGCAATGGCGTAAGGTGGCTGTCAAAGTATCGGTGCTTGACTGTTAAGTTACTGGTTGGTCCATACACAATGTTGTACTCAGTTAACATTTGTTTAGCCGGCCTACCGAATTCGAAGACTGATAGTTGAGCGCATTTTTGCTAATCTCAACAAACCAATGAGAGGTTTTCAGTCTATCTTTTCAGTCCTGAAAAAAGTAAGGACTCGTTTTGTAGATGTAAATTATTCTTCTGAATTGAAGTAGCTTGAAAATCATCAACATTCTGCCATCAATACCGCTAATTCCAAATAACTCAAACAGATATGACACACTGTTATTTCTAATACACTTCGATATTTTTTCCCTTTTACTTGGAGAGATATTGTCCTCTTAAGTCAAAACAAAAACACAATAAAACGAACTTCACAGTGAACCCCATAAAACTCTAGTAATGAAACCAAAATACAACCAACCGTAAGCTTAGAACTTCGAGTCATAAGTAACATATATTTATACATAACCACAAATTACCACACTAAGTCACATTTGTCACCCTCTTGCATCGAGATATTATGGAGTCACATACCGTGACTTTCTGTTTCAAAGTTAGCTCTGAGCCCTAGAGAGGAGCGCATACATAATTTGAATAAAACACATAAATTGACCAAAAACCGGCGTGTTTCAGACAAGCTCGCTGCTGAGCCAACTTTGGTTTAAGTCGAGTTGACATGTTGAGTACCTTCAGCCATAATATTTTAGGGTTTTATGTACCCACAGTGTAATTAAACAGAATTAGGAAAGCCGCAAGTTAATGACCTTGATCTTTGTATATTTTAATGGTAATTGCGCGCGATGTAAGTTTCTTGCTTGAAACAGAAAGCATGGATCTCATATCATTTTCTTGGATAAGTAAAAACGTAAGGACTCCTCGTCACGATTCTAGAGGTTGAAGCAGCTTTTAAACCATTGTATGTATGACCTTAGGTATAGCAGTTACTAAGAGAATGTCTTCGGGGAACTAGATTATCTATATCTGTTTTTTTCGGACGATAACGCACGAAAAATAAGAGAACAGCTGAGAGAAGAAATGATTAACGCGCGAAAAAATGGTTTAAATCCGTAACAATTTATTGTACATAGAAGGTAAACTTGGGAATATCAAGGAAATCACGAATAAAAGCCAGCATACTATGGTGTTATCCTATGGGGAAATAGCACGGATGCACCAGCTATTTTAACTTTACAAAAAAATTTAATAAGAATACTAGTAAATATAGATGAAAGAGAAACATGTAAACCACACTTCCTAGCACTCGAAATTTTTACTTTACCCTGCATATATATTTTAGAAATATGTAAATTTGTTCGTAAATACCCTGAATACTACACTAAACGAGAAAACATACTGACTAAATTCACTTTAAGACACGGAAATAGATTAAACCTACCAACCTCTCGACTAGAAATGCATGCTTCCAGCCCCTTGGTCATGTCAATTAAAATATACAATAAATTACCATTTTCCATTAAAAACGAAACCAAACTAAATATTTTCATTAAAAAACTAAAGTTGTTTCTCATACAAAAAAGTTACTACAGCCTCAAAGAATTTATGAACGAAAAGCAACATTAGATCAAACGTATTTCTTAACATCGTAATTAATATACTCGTCGTAGGACTGTTTCGCATCAACTCTTCCTCTCTCCTAAAAACAAACTAAACTGTGCTGTGCCCGACAGGGTCCATAATATGATCACTGTTGATAATGTACCACCTGTATAACATTATGGAATGTAATAAATAATTGATAATTAATTAATTGATAATTGAAAAATGTCTTTACTTCCTAAAACTTTTTTTGTAAACGTTTTCATAAAAAAAACATATGATCAGAATAATATGACGAACACAGGCCATTTTATGAGTAGATAATGAAAAAATGTTTGTCTTAATAAAAGGGAAAAATAGTATGTAATGTATATCTAGTATGTCTATGGGCCAATTATGTTTTTCAGATCTTAAAATGTAATTTAGATGCCTGAAAATAAATTATATATTATTATTATAATTTTATATTATGTCAGTGAAATAATTAATAAAAATTTAGACTGACTGAAAGTTGCGGTTAGCCCCGTGACTGAGGCAGGAGACAGAGACGTGAGACACCTTGTGGGGGAGAATAGTGATGATAATAATGATTTATCAAAAACAGTGAAATTGCTTAAGATAAAAAATATAATTGTCAAACATCTCACTCCCGAAAAAATGAACAACGAGATGGCGGTACACAAGAGGGCATGGAATAATAAAGAGAGGTGATCTTAAGTACCTAATTATGTTTTAACACGACGTCGAGTAGGACGGCGTATGCGTAAGAGCTTTCAAAATAGTTTAGTAATGGAACATGCTCGGCAACTTTGTAATTAGCTCTTCTGGCTCCCCATGTATGTACTATAGTAAAGTTAACTGTGCTATTAGTCATCCATCCATCCATAACTAGTCGACAAACTTAATGATTAATCGGCTGCGGCGAGAATCGAACTTTACACTCTATTGCACATTCCAGAAATAAACCCTATTAGCTTTTTCATAAACCTCTGAAATAGCTTAAAGTTTTTACTTAGGAGATATCGGCTTACATTACATTGTTAAAATAAATTAGCCAAAGGTCTTGTGGTAAGTTCAACAGATAAATGGGTACAATATTTTCGGTAGCAAGTGCCAAAAAGGGTTCGAATAATTAAGATGGCCGCAAAACATAAATAGGACCTACCTTATACTCGGGCGGTGGGCAGTTAGGGTACGACATTGAGGTTGAGATCCATTTCGTATCGCTGTGGGGCAGCGATACAAAGGCCTTGTTTAATAGAATTTTATTTTATTAGCGTGTTGTGTAACCACATTACACTTTCAGGCATCAGGTAGCAAATATAAAATGAAACTGGCTATTGATCTTTATCATGCACATGGTAAATGAAACTGAATTAAACAGTCGAAATTGAAACATGCAACATCCAACTGTATATTCAAAGCTTTTACGTAGATTTGTCCTATCCTATCAGAATTCGAATGCCAGAATTTCAATGCCGCGAAATCACCGTGAGTCACGTTTCTCCGCACAATTTCACAAAAGCCCTTTTGGGAGTAGGTACCTATACTCGTAGCTGCAAGTTTGACAATAGACACACATAAGAGACACTTTTTCAAACAGCGTAACATACTCGTAGTATGATAGCTATGACGTAACGGCTTGTTTTAACAAAATTGACTTTAGTCAAGCAATAATCTTTTGTTTGGCACAATTGATAGCGGCATAATTGTCCTGCTTGTGGATCTGAAGGTCGAGGCGTTTTCAACACCACCCAGGACAGTACGTCTACCACGAGTTGCTACTTTAAATTTACGTTATCGTTCGCGTATAAAATTGTATTGGGATTTGACATGACATGATATGACATGACATGACAATATCAAATCCTAATACAACTCGTGGTAGACGTACAGAAATCTGTAGGTATTGTGTTTTTTTTAAATAACAATACTTAGCACCTGCTCATATGCCCGCTTATGAGCCTATAGTAGGTACTGCTCTGCTTTTCAGGTTAGTATGTCTACCATGAGTTTCCGTCATGTATACGATACGATCTTTGTGTTCAGCAATTTGTATGCATTTTTAGTTTCGTATTTTCTAATCACTGAGAGGCAGAGTACCGTTATCCTATACGTAATATATAAAACGTCAACGCGAACACTTCCCACTGTCATAAGTGTAATCTCATGGTAGAGACAGTTTAGATGGGCATGTGTATAGTTGTCCAAGAGATATTTATTTTATTAATTTAATCAAAAAGCTTACGAGCAATAAAAAAACTGTGACCGTACAATAATCATAATTTTTCATCGAAAGGATTCATATGCTTTCTTTGAAAACTTTAATGGAGCTGAAATTCATTTCAACACGTTCATGATTTATGAATGCCGTGGCGTGGATTGCATGTCAAATAAAGATTGGTTCCATTAGTCTTGAGCTTTTTACTTTTCGAACCGATATGTCGGGAAAAATCGATCTCCAATTTGGCGACACGAAAGCCTATTCTTTACTTTGTGACATTTTCAAATGACAGGTTCAGTCTCTGCTTTGAAAGGTGTATTTTTTTCTACTACTGGAAAAAACCGCGATAGCTGATGAAAATTCTGTGTAAATGTTTTTTAAAAACCCTGACATTAGAATGTCATATTAATTATAGTTTAAAGCACCAGTGAACAAAATATCATTTGAAAGCGAATGTTTATAAAATTGCAAATGTTTTCTTAACGTCACATATTCACACAAACATTTCTAATTCTATTTATGATACAAATATGTTTTTTTCCCGCATGGCACGAGAAAATGCATTGACGATACGTGTTGAGGAGTTAAAAATGTTCTTTATGAAAATAGAACTCGGTATCACCTTCCATCTCGTGTCATATAAAATAACGTGTCCTTTGTTACTTTCTAAGGCGAAAAGAAAGTCGAACGCAAGTTATGGCACGCGACGCCCCATACCTACTTCACGGTTATGGCTCTCTAGCGTACTGTTACCGTCGCCAACAGTTTTCCACTTTGTCTAAGCATTTTTTCTCAGTTCCATTACTGTCGTGCGGCTTGGTTATTCCCTCCGGAATCATCCGGGAAATTCATTAATAAATATCTCCTCCATTCCTCTGAGAGTAATTTATAAAAAAGAAACAGGTACCACTTTAAGTGAAGAGTTATATTCCAGACGCTGCTAAGAGTACTTTTACGGACAGAAACATGATTTTTATTTTACCTACCTAATAGAGGAGCATAAATGTTGCACTGCTTATCATGTTTATGCAAAATGTGATGTTGTTCTATACAATTTGCTGTTAAGATAGTCCCGGGGCGCGTTTGTTGTTAATGACCTTTCATGTGTCTATACCTAGCGATTGACCATGTCCTACGTGATAAAGAATGTGTTAGATAATTAGTTCAATATTTGTTCTACCGAAACATATGTAGTTTGTAATTTGTTCAATTTCGGTTTCTCAGAAAAACTGCTGCAACTAAAAGTGTTGGCCAGCGATGTTTTTTCTCATTACTTACTTTATGAATACAAAATCAAACTCGGCAATTAGTTCTATGCTAGATCGAACTGTATACGTTCTTTCATTTCAATTATTTGGTATGTTTATTATAGTCCTCTTGTAAATTTTACGAAAGAAAGAAAATTTCTATATCAGACCAAACCATGAATGTACTTTAAATTAATTAAAGTGATGACATTACCACTACCACGTTCGAAAGGAAGTCTATAATCAGCGATGTTTTCCTAAACTTCCTAATTTAAACTGTAAATAAAAATCTTGTAGTTAAAGCAGTTTTTCTGAGACGTCCGGCCCTGCTCCCTACCATGAATTTACGCCGATGACAGTCGCTTGTTTAAGTATGAATATCAGTACAGCGCCTTTAGTGATTTTTTTCATGTTAATGGAGAGAAATAAAAGAGACAATAGGGAATCGATTGGTAAAACGCACCGGTGTGGTATGACATATTTGAACCTGTTAACTATCATAGTTTATATGAGATAAACTCATGGTAGGCCTGTTACGCTAAGTTTCGAGTGAGATGGCAGCAAAAGGTACCATTTAGCAACTTTTTCTAGCACACACTTTAAGCGTGTAAAATATTTGCTTATAATACTAGGTAATGGTAGACTCTTAGCCCCGCTTTGAGGACTTACGCCCGGTACTCATTTTGCCTATCACACTAAAGAAGGTTTTAACTTAATTCCATACTTGCAGACCTTCCGTCTTATCTTTATTTTGGTTTACGAGTTTCAGGGGCCGTACTAAATATACCCAAGCGGCTTTTGTCAGATCGCCCAATGTAACGTACATCACGTGCGTTAAATAATGCACACATTGGTAATTTTCTTGGTAAGTAATATGAACAAAGATATGCCTAGGATATGCCTAGATATGTTCTGTGTTTTAAATTGATATTCTAGAATATTAATTTAAAACACAGAACACGCTTGAAGTTATACAACTATGATATTAAACCTATTTCTGAGAATAAATAAGTTGGTCCTGCACCACCAACGCTTGTAAGTTTCTATTACACGAATTAATAAAGTAATGAAAACTTTAGCCCCCGTACTAAGATGAAAATGAACCCACCCCGTAGCGTTTCTTTGTTTTACTCCCTAAATTATTCCTCCACACTTCGCAAAACATACACACGCACACATAACACATAGCACAGACAATCATCTAAACAGATAACGCGAAGCGCTCTGTTCATAAAAACCAAGCGTGACACTTTGTGTGACGTCATGAAGGCAGTTTTATGATATACTTTTTTAATTAGTTTGTAGAAAGAGGAATGAGAAGAATATATTTACTTGATTGTTACATCCGTTGCCTTAAGTTGGTCCCTCACCTGGAGCATTTTCCTGCAATGTAACGTTACAGATTCGATTCAGGACATTACAATACAGAACTGCTTCCCTGTTATGACTAATTTCCGCCTGTAATTTACATTTCAGATTCGATTTTGAGCATTACATTACAATACTGCCTTACAAAACTTTAGGGAAGTTGTATCAAAATATTACACATTGTATCATCAAGTTGTGCACTGTAATGCTCGCTGCTTTTCCCTCACCAACGTAATGCTCGAATTTGTACCAATACAGTTTGCGCACTGTAATGCTCGGTTCTCCTCCCTCACTGACGTAATCCTCGACTCTGTAACGATACATTACAGGAAAATGTTCCAGGTGAGGGAGCACCTCTATGTGTTAGGCTGGTTATGAAGCAGCGTCGAAAGAGGGTGTACCTACCATGAGTTTACACCTAAGACATCCGCTAGCCGTGTTGACGATTTTGTATGGTATGTCGTTGCAGCGCCGCTTGTGATTACAACTGGAACTTAAACTGGCATGAACATTTCTGAACTCAACTATCGTCGTTTACGTGACGTAAACTCATGGTAGACCAACTGCACTCTTTTTTGACACTCTAAATACGTACACTCACGGCCTCTGTTTAAATTGATGTCTGTGCACATAACCCTCCCTTATTGCCCTGCTGTCGCTCATTTTAATGATATGTTGTTTTAAATTTTCTTCGCGCGACCCCAATATGGGGAGCTAATAAACAGAATATGTCACAAACGACTGAAACGAAGCCAATTTTGGGCGTATTTGTTTTAGCGGATTGTGTGTTTGTCAAAACTGAATTTGAGGTAATATTTGTTTGCAAATATAAACACACCACCGCGAACAGCAGCGGGAAATATGTGCGAGTTGACATACCATCGAATTAGATTAGGTAAGGCAATTGTTTTGCTCAATTAGAATAACTTTAGCAGTAATGAACAAAGAAAATTAGGTGTTGCCACCTAATTTTTTTATAACACCACGTTACGTTAACCAGATCTCTGTGTACTTCAGAAAAGTTGGGTTCAAGTAGTTAAACATAGTCTAGATAAAAAATTGTTAAAAAAAATGTTGATCGCAGAAAAACATAGGGCTTGGATGCACGAAGATTCAGCACGAATGCTTGTGTGAAAAGAGATCACTTGGCTTGGTTTATGTCTTAATGTATGAGTCAAATAATCAAAGTCTTTTTTAAACTTACCTATAAAGAACCAAACGTACGACTTCCCGTACAGGCGATGTTTGTAAACCTCACACAGGACCCGCCTGGCCGCAACCACGTAGAAAAGGCCGACGATGACCCGCGCGTCCTGACGACGAAGGTTCCGCACTGCGTCCGCAGGGTCGGACAGGAACGACTGCCGTGTTACAATCTCTATGCTGACCTTCTTGCAATGCGCTTCTAGATCTTCTACGGTCTGTGGGAAAAAAATAAAATCAATTTTGTTTTTCGGAGAAGCATACTCGTATCTGTTGATGAAACTGATTCATACCTTCGCTATTATAGGGTTCCAGAACTACCTATCCCTATCCTACCCTACTTAGAGACGAGACTTAGATCTGTTATACTTATTTCGTTATTCTTTAAATATAATATAATTAGCACAGCGTCTATCACATTTTTTCATATAACGTCAGTGGCGAACAGTGACCGTCTGATAGCAAGCGGTCGCCGCAGCCTATGGACATCTGGTACACCAGATAAAAGCTTATCGTAATCTTGTAGACCTCGCTAATTCCATTCACATTACAATAATTTAATCCAAACTGTTAGCAAAATATAAAATCAGACATATTTTCACAATAAACATTGGCTTAAATCTTTATCGAAAAAGAGATAAACGGTGAGGGACCGAACAGTGAAATTTTTATTCGGCCACCCACAGCAGCAAAATCCTCTTACATTAGGATTAACGAGGGCAAACGTACGACGTCAAAGCGGGAAGATTTCGTTTCTATCGAACATCGTTATTATGCGGACGTGCGTCCTTTATTATGGCGTGTTGTTTTCACAGTGCGAAGTTTCGTGAAAAATATTTCGCGCGTTGAAAGCAAAACAGCGGGGAAAAGAACGCTTTAAACCCACTTATGAAGAAAAAACCCGGGGGCGCACTAATTACATTGAATGCAGCGTGAAAGGCCTGCCCATTCATTGCGGGCAACTATACAGTCTGCAGGCCTCGTTATGCCAGTGCGCTCTACGCGAATAAATAGGTGTGTCAGCTCACAAAAAATCTACATAAGTTGAATGTATGCGTCCAAGTTAGCCAGATTCAAATTTTAAAATATAATTTATGCAACGAGTTTCGACAATATATTTTTGGTAAGTTACAAATATCAGAATCAACATTCTCGACAACGTCGCAAATGGAATAGTTAGCCACAGGTAAGTTGACTGTTGCTGTCTTGGTTAAAGCGAAATTCAGAAAGCCAGACTTCGCTACATATAATATAATAACAATAATATAATATATCATTCATTTCAGGCTACAAAATATAATTGACCCATAGAATAAATACCTTAGAGACTAACATACATATTTAATAAACAATAAAACTACTTAAGGAATTTACACGTATTGGGAACAGGCGACGTGTGATGCAAGCTGGTGTCCGGTAGCCGCCCCCGAAACTATCGATACAGGACACCTTTCGGCCAGAACTTCTCTTTCATGAAGGTCGACAGGTGTTGAGTGGGCAAGAAATAGCAAGTAGACTCGGGACAACTTCAGAGTGGAGTAGAAGTTTGACGCGAACTATAATATGAGTGTATCTGACCATATATGACCGGTCATTTATCATCAAATTTTAAGTCTGGCACAGCCATTTTTTGTATGCACTACAAATGAGTTAAAATTTACATTATGGCGGGACTCCAACCGCTCTACCTTTAAAGTGAAGTTGAACTTAATTCGCATGTTCCCTACGATTTCCTCTGCCTTCGTTGAGTGATGGAGACGGGACACGTACAGGAGCGTCGCAGGTATAGCTGGACGCAAGAGATGATTCGGTCCGGTCGATGCAACACCACACAGATTTTGACGAACAGGCTTCTTCTTTCTTTCCACTTTTTGGACGCCCTCGTAATCGCAAAGGTTTTTTGGTGTTGCAAAAGACGCAGCAACCTGGATAAACTCCTGGTTACTTTTTTTCCCCTCTTGAGTCAGCCGCCGACGCTCAGATTGTTGAGGTATTAACAATCTGAGCGTCGGCGGCTGTCATCTTCCGCCTCGCCCGAGACGCGTATCGTCTCAAGATGAAGCGGCGATTAACGGTGCATTGCGCAAGGTGTCGATGGTCGGTGACGCACTCAATTTATGCGTCGACTGAAAACTGCCAACGGATGCATTCTGCGCCCCGCGACAAGCGTTTACATTAGATGCCTCGAGTGACCTACTTACTGAAACAGTGTTGCTTAATACCACGACTTGAGTACGCAGTTCATTGATGGTATTATTTGAGGCATCTAACTTGCTCACAACATGGGCCAAGCCGGTTTAAAGGAAATTGATGTCCTTCAACAGCCTGGTAGCATCGACGTGGTCAAATGTGACTGGAGGTAGCTTGTGCAGCTCCTTCACCACGAATGAAGGCACGTCGTCAGGATCTACCTCCTTCAGAAGGGTGATGATGTCCTGCATACTTGTTGGGGTCCCATCCCTTCGGCGAGATGGCATCTGGTCGGCCTTTCCGAAGGACTTATATTTGAACATAACGTAGACGTGGCGAGTCTGTCGTCGTTATTTAGGTTGCTTGGGCTTTATGACTATGTGAGTTTTTTCATCACAGGAGACGCCGAATATCAGAGTTATCTGGTCAGAGTTGATCACAGGACAACACGTCCTCTTAAATGAATAATCTACACTAATATTATAAAGAGGTAAGCGTTTGTGAGTTAGTATGTTTGAGATAGGTAACCTACGAAACTATCAAACCAATCTTAAAAATGTTTTCACTGTTGAAAAGCTACATTATCCCTGATTGCTATAGGCATATAAATGTTTCAAACACGTTAGGAATCCGTATAAAAATGTTAATCTGTCACCCAATGTGTGAAAGAGCTTAGTCCACGCGGGTGAAACCGCGACTGAAAGCTAGTCAATTATATTTATTGAGATGCAATACATGTATCCCCTAGTTTTTATAGTTCCGTGTTTTAAAAGCATTACGCTTTTGATAGTCAGGAACATAATTCATGATAGTGCATTAATTAGTTAAATTAAATTACTTTCGTGCTTGCTGTCATCATCATTTTTTATCAATAAAAAAAGATATATCTACATCTGAAAGACTCGTATACATTCCAAAATCCAAAGGCACTGTTAGCATCGTGTTGTGTAATGTAAGTAATTTCTGCGACCCCCATCTTCTTGAAAACATTCCCTCTGATGTAACATCGCCTCTTAAATCACAATGCACAGTTTGAATAAATTCAGCCATTTCCAAAGATGTTGAAAAGAGACGATAGGGGTCATTTGATCCAGTAAGAAGTGCTTTTTAGGGGTCTTAAATTTTCGACCTTTGAATTTTATCGCATGGATTAAATCGATCGAAACACGAACGACGCACTACGTTAAGTTCGGTTTGAGAATAAGTAGTTCAGCTTTATATCGCAGTTTTTGGGGTTCAAAAAAAGCGTGGCGATCATCGTTGGTTCCGGTAAGTATTATTTACAGTGTTTTTCTCTTGGAATTTTGGGAAAAGCCTAAAATAATCATAATCTTTTATCGTTTTATGCGGTTCTTAAGGTAGTAAGGCTAAGTAAGAATTATAGGAAAAACGTGTGGAGAACTTTCGCGGATAAATTGTATCATCGTAAAAGCTTTAATTTAAACTCGACTCGTTTTTTTTACTTAATAAAAACATCACCTGTTAATGAATTTGCTTAGGTTTAGATTATACTAGCTTTCCGCCCGCGGCTTCGCCCCCGTGAACTCCATCGTTACACAATTATTATGGACATATACGTCTATAAGTTCCTTATAAATTGTAGCCTATGTGTTATTCTATTTGTATAAGCTGTATAACTGTAAAGTTTCATCTTCATCAAGCTGAAGGGGCCATTAAACCATCATTAGGCCTGTCCTTCTATATGGCAGTGAAACATGGCCGTTACTAGAGCGACACAAGCAGGAGCTGCGCATCACGGAAATGAAGATGCTGCGGTGGATGTGTGGAGTCTCACGCAAAGATCGCGTGGCGGAACACCCACATCCGAGGCAGCCTTCGTGTTCATGTCATCGCAGACAAGCTGCCGCCTTTGTTGGTATGGTCATGTCTCACGCAGATCGGCAAACTACGTAGGCAACAAATGTCTGACCATGCCGCCCCCGCCAGGTACCGGCAGAAGAGGTCGACCCAAAAAGCGGTGGCTCGACGTCGTCAAGGGTGATATGCGTGCCAACAGACTCACAACCGGGATAGACCGCACGGATAATGACTGCAAAGTTTCATCTAAATCCGTTGAGTCGTTTTTGCGTGGAAGATTAACAAACTTACACACATACATGCATCCTCACAAACTTTCGCATTTATAATAATAAGTAAGAAGTAGAATTTGCTCAAAACAACCTATAATCCATCTTTAGATAGAAGGGTTTAACCTATTCGAGGTTTTTTTTGAATTATTAATTGTTTGAATAATTCACGTAGGCATCAGACATAATAATTGTATTACCTGATCGAAATACCTTAACCAATAAAGCCTTTTCATGTGGTAATCGGCTTTGAAATTTAATTACCTTTCACTTTTTCGGCTACATCTTATCAATTTTACTTGGCCGTTTAATGTATTATTAAATTAATACTTCTAATAATTATTTGTAACTGGGATCGAACAAAAAAGGACTAGCGTTAAATTTCTCGGATTACCCCCGTTTTTAGTGTTTCAATAAATTTTTTAACATTGGGTTAGCAATGTAAGTGAATTTTTGATGTTCATAATTCCACGAACACAAAGAGATCAGAAAAAATAAGAAAACCGCAAAAAATCGTGAATTATTAGTTACAATTCAAACTCATTAATTCGACAGAAGTTAAAGCGAAGAATGAATTACTGAAAAGAGGAATAGAAAAGGAAATATAATTCACAATTCGAGTTCGGTTTGCTACGTAACGCAAATAATAAATTATGCTTAAATTTAACATGGTTTTTATTTGATCGTTTTTAGCAAAGGGCTCGTGTTCCATATATACGACACATGACACACACATTAGGCTCAATTTAGGAAATAAATTGGTCGATCACTCGTATTTGAAGAAAGCTCACCTTAGCTTCATGCCCGTGCTATTCAACGAATACTGAGACTCGTTCTAAAAGTATTTGATATAAAATGGCTCTAAAATACTCAATCAAACAGAATAAAGGATGAAAATATTTCGAACTTTGGTCTGGTATATTTGATATGCTGTTGTATTTGGACTTAAGGACGCATTAAGCCAAACTTTTGTTAATGTTATTTCTCAGAACAATAAATCACTCCCATTTCAATCCACCGATCACTTACATTAAAATAAACTTTCCTTTTAATTACTATGTGTATGATTACCAAATTATAAAATATAATAACTTATATAATTCTTCAGCTAAGATATTTGCAAAATGTCAGTGTTTGTATATCGAGTTCACTGACGACTGACTCTTTGTCACTGACGGTTTTTATAGTTAATAAAATGACTCAATGAACTTCATTGTCAAATGGCGCATTAAGTCGCAGAACTATTATAAGCAGTCAACAATATTTATCTAAAGTATATATGTACAACATAAACTTTCCTCGAACTAACAAAAACAGTCAACAATGTTTATTCAAAGTGTTTATACTCTTACTAGTAAGTAATATGATTTTTCCCGGAACTATCAAAAACAGGCAACAAAATTTATTTCAATTATTTACAACATACATTTTCCAGAACTATCAAAGTAGGACGTAACGGTACATTTGACAGAATACTTAGCTAGTGTCAACCAAAAATTGTAAATGGTATGTACGTCATAAGCGTAAAAAAAGCTGCCGGGGCACGCTCGCTTCGACCGCTCCGCACGCGCGCTTTAGTCGCTGTTCTTATCTACCCCAACCAAAGTTGTTTCTAGACATTATTTCCGTGGCGGACCTCTTTTGAGCTTAAAGTAGATTTATCAATAAAGTGATTCGTCGGTTTTGCAATTTTGTATAAAATATTGTGTATTGTTAACTAAATTATTATTATTGAAAACATTTAAATGTTTTTTTTGCTCACTAAGCATCTCAAAAGTAACATTATTTTATTTTTAGATGTACTCTATTAGTTGGCTTTCTTAAATGTATTATTTTGTAAGGTTACCCTGAAAACTAGCTGGCCTTCAGCGACTTCGCGCGCGTGGACTGTTACTCCCCTTAAAACAGCCTAAATAAAAAAAAATATAGCCTTTTGTCACTCGCTGATAATGTAGCTTTGAATTGGCGAAAGAATAATCGGTCAATTAATTTCGGAGCCTATCCATTACAAACAAACGAACATCGAATACAAGCTCTCTTCCTCTTTGTCATACTCGTATTAGGATAGATAAACATCCTGTCGCTTTAAACAATCGATCTTAAGGTGACGGATTGGAAATTCTGGTTATAGGAATCCAAAGTTTTTCTCAGCGATTCCAAAACAAACTGATATCTTTTCTTTTCCAGATTCATGAGTAATATTACAATATTTGGGCCATTACATAACATAGTGGGACTCTTTTCATAATACTAATACAAAGATTTTCATTTTACAGCCAAGAGGACCACGTGAATTCACCATATAGTATTTTAGTCTAAGCATACTCGTTAAAATGCTCATTTGTATTCTTTTTATAACTGACAGTATTTGCTATATCTGAAAAATACTGTTCTGCCGCATACGGCCCCGTAATAATACAGTGTAGGTAGTTGTTTTCGGAAGAAAAAGTAAAGGATGGATCCGATTAAAGTGAAATACACAGTTACCTCACATAGACCATCAAGTACACCATGATTATCTTATCTTTACTAAGTAGTATGAAGAGCGAAATTCTCACTAAATAACATCAAGCTAAGGTTTTTAATAAAAAGGGACACATACATATTAACGCCGCTGTCCGATCTTTATGAATCCACTACAGGCTTAGTGGCCGTGTGTGGATTAAGCGGGACGAAAAAACAGAGTTCAGATACATCCATTTATCATGCAAGAAGCTGTGGTTGGGCTCCCGACGGTGATTATTCCATTTTTATGGCGCTGCTGCAGTATTCTCGTATGTAATAAAACGAAACGCCAGATCCGCAGTGTTTAATTTTGTTCCAATTAATAGCTGAACAGCCGAACATGCTTTTCTACTTTCGTTTTGAGTGCATGCTTTAAAATTTCAACGAACTTTTCTAAACTTAGATTGCTGGAGGATGAGCATGGGATACAGACTGACTAAGATGCTTGTTTCTTTTTATTATTTTATGTACGTTTGTTATATTTCACGAACAATAAAGGTATTATTTATACAGAGAATACTCTCAATTAAGGAAATTGCTGTAGCAATTTCGTAGATGGCAAAGAACTATCGAATCGAATGTCAGATACTATCAAACAACACAAAAGAAATACAGATAACTAGGGGTATTTATTTTTCCTCTTCGGCTCTCACAGTTAAAACAATATTGCACATGTTTCATGCTACCGTTGGCATTGCGGCTGAGTTATTTATTTTGTATCGTCTAAGTTACGAAATGAAATGTATTCGACTATATTTTATGCCACATGAATAACAGAGATACAACTGTATTCTAGTTTATGAATAATATTTCCAAGACGGTTTCGAGAGTAATTTATTTCCATAAAATATAAGTCATCTTAAATTAAAGCATTCACAAAAGCACGACTTATGAACTCTCACACTGGTTTATACAAAAGCTGTTTGAATATCGCGGTGATTACAATTTCAAATGAGGTTCAATTCAATAAATATATTTCCATTTTCCTTTTTATCACATCTCGATGCTTGTCCCTCGACTTTCGAAATACACAGTCTTGTAAAGATCCGATAATACGCTCGGCTGCTTTCCAATACAGTGAAATCGAAAATCGTCGATTCACTGAAGGCCAATCACGACGACCGTTTGTCAATGCAGACAAAGCCTAGCGTGTCATACTCCACTCGACGTGGATACGGACAAGTATCTAGCTGCTTATCGAACGATTTCAGTCACGCAAAGCCGCATATGTATTCTCACATAATCACACGAGCCGACATCACTCCACATTATTACTATTCGATACTCTACAGGTTGAATTATCCGCAGCTAATGGAACGTAAAGATAACACATAGAATAAAAGGAGACGGTTGTGTAGCTATTGAGAGACAGACGTCAACACGAATGGTGTTTTCGTCGTGTAGCTATGTATTTTATGATCGTGGAAAGCGTATATCACGACGAAAGACAGAGCGACTGAATAATAAATTTGAATTTGACTGTAAAATGCTCCCATTTTATCGGTTGGAGGCGAGGGACGGATTGACGCACTGGCTCGTGATTCAAGCTTGCCACAATTACTTTCTTATTCTTGTGTAAACTTTGGTAACAATCTGTGAACTTGTTTGCTCAGTTCTAGGGGAAGGTGAAAATCGATTATGTGAACCACTCGCTGCTGCCTGCGACTTCGTTCCCACATACTGGGCACTGGTTAGTGAAAATATTGATTTAAAATAAAGCCGACAACCAAAATAAATTATCAGCGATTAACAATTTACTCGCAGATAATTTATATTGGTTGTCATTTTTTAATCGCATCAGATCGGTTCCGATGTAGGTACACGAGTTTATCCATTACAAATAAACAAACAAAATAAAAATGTCAAATTCATCTCCATATTATTGGTGTTGATTATGTAAATGCTATTTTGATCAACTTGTAATTATTTTAGCAAGCATTTGTTAGAGTCTAATTTGAATGTGTCTCTTTAGTACTCTTTTTATTTTTACCCAGCTTTTCTTTTAATGTTTACAAAGTTCAGTGGATGATATTCCTGGTCTTACGATCTTTTAACGTTGATTATACGTAAAAATTCAGAGAGATAAAAATGATTTCTTTACGAAGCTCTGTTACATGGGCGATCCTCTGAGCGATTCGCATCGCCAGGGACCGCGTCTGGTTTGCGCAGAAAATTGAGCATTATGTTCCCCGTCTTGGAAGATTTTCAATTTGCTGAGACAAACAAATTGTTTTTGAGACACTTTTGATCTTTGCTTTCCTAGGATGTCACAAACATAAACAAGGCAGTTCAAGAAACCTGATGCTGCTTCTAGTATTTAGAAAGTTATAGAAGTTAAGCCTATATTCAAGCTTTCCGGGATTTAAAAGAAAACCTTTTACAGCAGGAAGTTATGAACTGCCAAAAATCGTCAAGTGATGTTAAGTCTTAAATATTAAGTCTCAACCTCACGACAGTACATTAAGCTTGGGAAATCAGTTTAAATTAATGAATTGAGTTATGATAAAACTCTTGGAACGAATGTGGTTGTGTATGATGGTAGCTACCTAGTCTTGCGAGGTTGTCGATGTTTTTTAAATAATCCTGTTTAACAAATTGCCTGACAATCTAATAAATGAAAATAATGACAAAATATTACACAAAGCAGTTCCTAATTAATAAATGCTACTATAATACCAATGAATATTTTATTGATAATACTTTTATAGATTCCGCAAAATAATGTAATGAGATTGATTATAAAAAATGGAATAAGATAGTGAAATATAAATATTTAGACTAATAATATTTAGATTTTTCATATATTTTTTATGTTATTTTTTAAACAGATTTAATTTTGTTTATTTTGAATGAATCCCATAATCATTTTATCATTCGATGTAATATATGTTTATATACTGGGTGTCCCGGGTAACCTGTACCAGCGAAGGTCTGTGGTCTGGGGACATAACCTATTGATTGGGGACATAACCTATTGATTGGACCCAATGTATGTTCCGCGATTTTTGGTGGTTTTCGAGTTATGATTTTTTTTACGAATTTTCTAAATTTTTTGAGTTGTGTCACTTTTTTGATAACTGTGGCTCAAATAGTTGAGGTACAACTTTGTTTGAAAAGCTCTGGAAGAAAAAGTTCAATTTGTTTTTTTTCAAATGGTGTTTAAAACATTTGGATAAAACAGTATTTCCCACTTTCTTAATTTCATTTTTTTTTTGAATTAGTAGTCAGTGCTATAAATGTAAATGCTTTTAAATCAAGTAGACCTAGTACAAAGCTAACAATTTAAAAAAAATACGCAACAGTAGGTTATCAAAAAGAGATACAAACCAAAAATTTTATAAAATTCGTGAAAATCATAACTCGAAAACTACCAAAAACTCGGAACATACATTGCGTCCAATCGATAGGTTTTGGGGTCCCCAGACCACAGACCTTCGCTGGTACAGGTTACCCGGGACACCCTGTATATGTGATGTCTGTTGTCTGTCTTTCAATTTAATTACATTTCAATGCGCTTCCTCTCTCCTAACCCAAAGTTGCGTGCCTGACAGGGTCAATAACACTGTTAAAACACTACTGTAACATCTAATTCTATATCTATCAATCTATTTTTTTTTTCTTTCTTTCTAATTTTACATTATGGTTTGCAATAAATTATGTACCTACATTTGGTCACTTAACAACTTAGGTTCTACTTACAGAGATAAACACTTCTTCGGCCTGCTGTAGGATAGCGATTCTTGACCAGCCGAATTTCTGCATCAGTTTTATCCTGGTCGGATTATGCACTGTTGCCGAAGGGTGCGTTCTGAATAGTGTCGGGAACCGCGCTCGATCCGACAAAGCTGGCGATGACGCGCCGTAGCATAACTGAAAAAAAATAAGTGTGAAATGTGTGGCGACTTTTGGTGTTAACTGCGGAGCTTTTGAAGCGTTTTTTTTATAGTGCCCGTCAAGATGACCTCACTCCACCTGATGGAAAGCAGTCGTGAGGTCCAGATATGAGGATGACAAGCACTATAATGCAAAGCAATAACTGAGCTGGCCATACTCATTTTGAAGGCCTGCCCTGGCACCGGTTAGTGCGGTGCTGATCCCGGAACGCGAGCTGACCGATATAGGTCAGAGTCACTTGGCGGGTTTTACATAACTGCATGTTGGTAACATCAACCGGCCAACATAATATGTCTCCCACCTGAAGAGCACCCCCTTTTTCCATCTACTGAGATTTATTTTAGTGGCCCCACCAACCAACCTCCCGGTTATGCAGAAGGGTACACTATTCTTAGCACACCGTGAAGTGTACCAGGGACCATCTGCAGTAGGTCCTGCCGCCACTAAGCACAATGCATAATGAATTACACACTATGGTACTCATAGGCGAGTATTCCGTGGCATTACCCACTCCCATTTATCCAGAATGGTACCGAAGCTGTATAGCACGCTCACATCTCAATGCACTGCCGTACATCTACCCTTAGCTACAGCAGGGTGGCCGGATGGGCAATCTAGCGGAAACCCATCTCCGTGCTATCCAGGCAAGTGCCGGAGGAGCGGCAAACCGCTATAAGGGTTCCTCACTAACCCCGCATCTAAACACTTAACAGCCCAATGCCCTAGACCAGCGAATTTAGATACTCGTTGCGCGCGAGAAGGGACGCTCGGTACACCCTACCGAGCAGACGAACATGCCCCTCCTCCGCAACTAACCACATGCCACCACGAATCCAACTCCAAGTTGGGGCCTGCCTTAAGAAAGGCAGGGCTGGGACCCCCAACACCCGTGGTACCCTGATCCTAACAGCCAGACCCGTAGTTCCAGCTGCGAAAACCCTACCTACCCGGGTTAGTAGATAGGGACCTGAAGAGCAGATGGTCTGCTGAAGGGGTTCCTTAGTCGCCTCTTACGACACCCACGGGAAAGAGTTGGGGCTGTGGAAAGTATTCTTTAAAAGTGCCGCCACTAGCACGGCACATAAATTTTATTATTTGCGCGGGTTTATTAATTGTCATTTTTGACTTCTAATTTTTTATTTTTTATTTTTATCCTTCAACCAAAGGATTTCTTAGTTAAATGACATTGAGCTTCAGTTAATTATATCAGAAAACAAACAAAAAAGCTTCGTTACTAGACATCAAGATGAACAGACACCCTAACTAATGCAGAGCTTGTATTAAATGTGGCAGATGTTCGAGTTAAGTTGCTAATAGAGGCAAATTTTAAAAAAAACTAAACAAAATACACAACTTTTTTATATTGTTAACAACCAACACTAAACATTGACAAGTAAATAAAACTTTAAAAAGCATTTGAAATTATTCGATTTATTCACATTAACCAAAAATGACAAATTTCTTACTTTTTGCAAGGAACTAGTAGCCAGTTTTCAGGTTTAATTTATTTTACAGCAAAAAGCGGTGACATTGACTACGCTTGCCCTGCGAGTACTGAAGGACTCTTAGTTACTGCTGCTGGGTTCTCGAGATAAGCGATTTTTCTCGAAAATTAAAAATGCTTAGTTTGTGTCCGACCGGTGAAAAATGATCAGTTTCGTTAAACTACGGAATTGGTTGGTTTTGCAACTGCCAACTGAACTCACCATAAAATACGTGAAATGTATTTAATGGGTTTTTGCTACGTACATAATGGTTTACCTTCACACCAACATTGCACAAAGCGATCTACGAGTATCTACGAAGAGAAACACATATTTTGTCTTTACACAGCCACAAATTGTTTTTTTTTGTTTTCAAGCAGTTGAGCTGAATTTAACATTAAGAAAAAAATCGAATACGTTGATGCACATAGACTGTCCCATTGGAACGTTGTCTTTGATTTTGCCTACTGATCAGAGATTCTCGGTTCAATTCTCACACAAGACCAAAATTCATTGATACTGAATATTTAGTGTTTATTGTTGTCTGGATATTACCCATATATCTACGAATAGGTTTGGGACAAGCTCTGCTTAGTTTCGGGTCACATGATCTTGGTATAAGATGTCCTAGATTTTATTTCAATAATATAATATTTATTTTTTTACTATGAAATCAATGAAAACCAACATCAGAGACATTATTTGCTAAATGTATTATACTACGCCTCTCTACCTATGCATTTTGTTTCAGGAAACCTTTCTAAACTATTTAAGGATTTTATTTTGATTTATTGTTACATTGCTATTTATTTTTATGTCTGACCATGCCGCCTCCGCTGGGGACCGGCAGAAGAGGTCGACCCAAGAAGCGGTGGCTCGACGTCGTCAAGGGTGATATGCGTGCCAACAGACTTACCACTGAGGATGCACAAGATCGCGCGAAGTGGGCCCATAAAATAAGAAAGGCGGAGCCTGGGACCCCACACACTGGTGTGGGTACACAACCGGGATAGACCGCACGGATGATGATGATGATGATGATATTGCTATTTATAAATGAAAAATTTTTGTTCATCAGGAACAATAAAAATAGGTCCTCTGGGTCATCTAACGCAATGATTCAATACATCTTAATTGCCGATTACCTACGTTAATGGTTATCAGCTTGTGTATTATGCCTCTTAAATGAACTAAAACACGATGAAAGCCGCAAAGCTGTGCTGCAGAAACATTTTATTAACACTGTTACACAACTGTTAAGTTTTAAGTATCCCATTAAGAAGATAAATTTGATACAGCGTAACAACCTTTCGTGCAAACTGATACTCGTTAAAACGGCAGAAATTTATGCTTTCGAAAACATAAAACTGAAAATTGATTTCATGCGAGTCTCTAGAGGCCTTTGGGTAAGTACAAATTTCGAGATTGGTACTTTTGTAGTGAGTTAGATGATAAGGTTGATTATGTGCAAAGGAAAAAAATAATACCAATCAGATAATAATGCATTAGGGTATCAAGACGCAAAATATATATTATATATAAGTAGAGCTCGTATATCTGTTAAACTGATAAACATACCAGTACCTTTACCACGAGTTGCCACTTGGCATGACATGACATGAAATATGTCAAATCCCAGTACAATTTTTTCATGCGAACAATAGCGTAAATTTAAAGTGGCGACTCGTGGTAGACGTACTGAACAGTTTCATAATATTCTTAAATGCAAACAGTAGCACACACAAACATTCATAAATGTCCATCACACAAATGGTTTTTCTGGTGAAGATCACGACCTGTGTTTCACTGGACATTCAGCACCATCTGAGTGGCAGAAGCGGAGAGTTAATACTTACAACCATAAGATTCCACATTTTCGCAGCTTCGGCGACTGTAGTGCAAACCGTGGAGCAGCCAGCGAGGAGCAGCAACTTCTGCGGCGGGTTGTACAGCAGGTTGTACATCACACTCGCACCAAGACCCGGCTCGCACTGCACATTGCAAAAATAAAAAATACGTTATTCAGGCAGCTAAATTTGAAAATCGACCACTCTACCAACATACAGTACCTTCTATGAAGATATCAAAAAGTTCATTTAATTTCTAATCTTTTTTCACTGTGCTAGGGCGGCAGCCTCAGAGTAATTAATAGAAGGAATACTGACAAAGCAGGTAAGTACACTTCTACGCACACGTACGCACTGGTGATGTGGGCACCGGTGATCACGTGGCGTATGGGGTGAATGAAGAATTGCTGGGACAGGAACGTACACAGCAGTACGTTCCTGTCCTAGGAAATAGTTGTAGCTTTGTCTCTGTTCCGTTTATTTACTGATGTGGCGGTAGGTCATCCGACCACCTTGCAGCTGCCTTCAAAGCTAGGTTTGTCATGAAATGGAGACTATCAGAACTTTTCAACCCGAAGTGACTGTCGTACTAAGTACGACATTTTATTACATGCTTTGATTTTTTCCTATAGTGATTTCGTTTTTTTAGGCATTTGGAATTGGCCCTTAGTACTCGTAAATACCTACATAATCATATTCAATTAGGTTTCAATCTTCTAATGGTATGAATTTCTACCGACTAACTATAACTAGAATACAGAAAATAAATGCTATTTTTTTTGTTCTCCGGGTGAGAACTGCGTTACGCACTATCCCACTGCTTGGGGGGGGGGGGGAGTGTGGGACTCTCTACCGGTGGCTGGCAGCATACCCACTAAAAACACCCGGGTATATCCCCACCGCTACGGAATAGGGCAAAATGAAGCCTAATCAATTACAGCCTCCGCGCCGGGCCTCCTCACGCTACGGGGCATCCCCCAGACGTAAGCACCATAGAATAGGAAAACCCCCCACCATCAAAGCCCCCGGCTTAACACCCTGGTGCTACTTTTAGGGAGCAGAAGGAGGACGGGCGAACCGCCGTCTGCGTCGGAGAGGGGCCGCCAGAGGACCATACTCTGGAGCCTTCTCCGCGGTCGCCTTCTACGTCATCACCTCCTCGCAGAAGGAGACTATTGCCATCCAAGCCTCCTCACTTCCCAACATGGGTGTGTGCAGGGCCGTATATCGGCAGCGCCGCACTCGTGGCAGGAAATAAATGCCCTTATAAAATGTATATTTAACAAATGCTTCAAGTTTATAAGTTTTGACTGGCCTGTTGGCGCAATGGCAGCGATCCTGCCTTTGACGCCGGAGGTAATGGGTTCGATCCTCACCCATGACAAACATATATTTGATGAACATTTGTGTTTGTTCTGTGTCTGGGTGTTATATTTAAGTATGTATTTAGAAATATTTAAGTATGTTTATCAGTCTCTGACACCCATAATACAAGCTCTGCTTAGTTTGGGGTCAGATGATCTTGGTGTGAATTGTCCCAGATATTTATTTATTAATTAATTTATTTATATCGTGTTTCTTAGGTATCGGCTATGTATTTTGAATATTGACTATTAGCTTGCAAAATTAAATCAAATCCAATCTCAGTTTACCGTTTATTGATACAGAAACGAGAGTGTTAAACAAATATTTAACATTGACCTAGCTAGGTGATTGTTTAGTTTTCAGATAAATTTTAGTTTCCGTATTTAAATAAGACAAAAAAAATGTTTTTTTCAATTCTTAAACTAAGTGTTACTGTAACTTGATCAACTTTCGACATGATATTGTCCTGTAATCTGTCAATATAAATAAGAGGCAGTTAAACTGTAGCTTTCTTTTGGTAACTACTTTTTTGGGGAGAAAGAAGCTAAATCCAATGATAATGTTGTTTTTGTACCGTGAACGCCGCTTTTTTTTTTTGTATCCTTACACAGACGATATTATGTTGACCATTATTTTTTATAGAGCACCCTACGTTCACAAAATGTCAGTGTAGCAGACAAAGTTATAAAGATTTTTCAAGGGTTTCATGGCTTTATTAAATTGGAGTCATCGCATGATGGAACTTCAATTGCTAAAAAAGTTAGGATCCACGTAAATGGGTTTGAGTAACTTTGCATGGACCCGTGGCGTCATTTTTTTTAGTGGCCAGCAATAATTTTATCACTGTTTTATAGCACCCTAGTAAAAATTATATATCTGAGTGGTCAGAATAATTGTTCTGAGTGATATCAGAGCCGATATTATATGATTTCTTGGTTTTATTTCGTGCCTTAGTTCCTCTAAAATAATAGTTCTGAAACTTATTTTATGAAGCTAATCTCCGAAACCTTACAGCTGTTAAAAGGATGCAAAAATAGGAGGGGAAGGTTTTTCGCTTAAAGATGTACGTGTTAGGTATATTTTTCTGGTAAAAGTTCATCCAGCAATTCATCAAGTTAGATATCCATTTTGAAAATATTGTTTACCAAGCAGTAGATGTTAAAGTATTTGGCACTAGGAAGTGGAACACAATCTATCACGAAAAATGACCTTGACGTAAATGACATCAAAAAGACATTCTCTAATAGTCATTATGTAAATAGGAGGTATTTATTCTTTACCGTCGATATTAGAGACATTACATGGGAAAAACACCTGAAAGTCTTTTTACCCACAATACAAGAACAATATTGGCCTAATATTGGGTCACTTACGAAGGGACATCTGTGTTTGTTTGCTCCTCAGTTATTAATCTTTATCGGTGGTAAAAAGTTGCCGGTCTACGTAGTGTTTATAATAGTTTTTTAGCTTGCAAACTCAGCTTTCTAGTGCTGCGATTGGATCTGCAATAAATAGCAAAGTGCCGAAGATACAAGCAAAAACGTTTTAAAAATTTAACTAACCGTGGGTGGCCGGATTGTACCTACACCGCGGGCCGCTACGCTGCGCGCTGTCGCCGCTCGCTGCGTGAATCACCGCGCGGCCGTACCTACCCGACTAGTTCAACCCACCGCTCGTTGTTGTGAATTGCGATGTTGCCGGCGGGAGCGTCCTGCGCGGGATGTCGCAGTGCAATAACTGAAGTTGGTGGTTTTATGAGATGCACGAGATGTGAGCAACTTTTTGACATTTTATGTGCAAATCTCACAATAAATACATATGCCTCGCTCTCACGTGAGTTCAAAGGTTCCTGGATATGTCTGGAGTGCCGCAGTAGAATACCAAGAAGCGAAAATACACACACACCTGTGCGCCAGCAACCCACTCATGACATAACCATCGCTAATGAGTGCAGAGATGTATCTATGAGCAGCCCCGATAACGTTACAGTACGCACGGGAAAACGCTGCGCCTTTAATAATTCTAGTCATAATGAGTCAATTGACATCCACCTAGATATGATGAGAGAGTGTGTCGTGCAGGAACTAAGAGAAGTCTTTACGGCGCAATTCTTGGCGCTCAAGACCGAGTTATTCGGTAAAATTAATGAGCTAACAAATAAAGTCATGGCACTCGAGGTAAAAATAGATAAACTGTCTGCTCCTAATCAGGAAGAGCCAGTAGTGATCTGTACTGATACTGATTACGAAAAGCGGCCAGTTCCCATGGATGGCGGTAGCGCAAAACCGCAACAGAAGCAACCTAAGGTGAAAAATATTCGCTCCACAGTCCCGGTTTCGGTCCCTCAAGAAGCTCAAAAAGCTCAAGTGAATCTTCCGGGTCCCATCCCTGTGCCTATTACATCCAGTGATGGTGATTCAAACAGGGATTCTTCTTCTCAGCAAGATGCCTGGGTGGAGGTTAGGCATAGGCGTACCCGTGCTTCACTTCCTGGCTCTCTCCGAGGTACTGCGGCGCCGGGAGTAACGCCGCTGTGTGCATCCGAGCGATGGAAGTATCTACATCTATACTACGTTCGGGAGGGCACTACGGTTGACCAGGTTCGTGCCAATTTGAATTCCCTATGTGGTAGTGAGGTTTGCACAGTGGAGGCGCTTAAGCCCCGTGGGCGTTACGCTTCATTTAAGTTAGGAGTTCCTTCGAAGAATGCGGAAAACATAATGCTTCCGGAAAATTGGGCAGAAGACATATGTGTCAAGCCATAATCTGGCGCCATAATTTTCGAGCCAAAGACAGCACCTCACGTAAATCGTAGACGACCAAAAATCTTGTCCGTGCACTACCAAAATGTTCGTGGCTTACGCTCAAAAACTAGTGCATTCTACAATAACGTAACACAGGCTAAATCTAGTGTTGTTGCTTTGACTGAGACATTTTTAACTAGCTCTGTATGCGACGGCGAACTCTTTCCTCCCGGCTTTGTAGTGTATCGTAAAGATCGTGTAGGCGATGCTGGGTGGGGAGGCGTGCTTCTGGCGGTGCGTGATTGTTATTCTGTCCGTGAAGTTACTGATATTGATAGCCTAACACCTGACAAGGTACTTTTGTTTGCCATAGTTTCCTGGGAAAATATAAAATTGTTGTGTTGTGTTGTCTATTTGCCACCTAGTTATAACGATGAACAGTATCTCAATGTATTGGCATGTATAGAAAATGCAATTTGTACTTACCCTAGTCTTAATGTGTTGATCTTAGGAGATTTCAACTTGAAATCTTGTAGCGTCAATGTCAAAACGCATTTCGATTATTTTTGTGACTTTTGTAATCTTAACCAACACAATAATGTATTCAACTGCCATGGTAGTAAATTGGACCTCGTGCTGAGCAGTTATGAACCCGGCCAGGTTGTGGTATCCATTGGGATGGATCCACTGGTACAAATTGACGACTATCATCCAGCGCTTGAAGTAACAGTTGAGGTTCG
This sequence comes from Udea olivalis, assembly GCA_947369235.1. Classification (NCBI taxonomy): domain Eukaryota; kingdom Metazoa; phylum Arthropoda; class Insecta; order Lepidoptera; family Crambidae; genus Udea; species Udea olivalis. The sequence goes on from OX376342.1 coordinate 9,335,515, forward strand.
GGCTCCAGTCTGTCACACGAGTCGCTCATCGCCACCTAACCAAAGGCAGGAGCTTAGCCCGAATTGGAATTGGCATAAAGCGAACTATAAGAGCCTGTACGCAGCTTTAGCTTGTATGGATTGGTCTGATCTGTTGAATACTGGTGACGTGAATTCGGCTGTTGAACTATTCTATGCTAAATTGAACCATTGCATTGGTCTCTATGTCCCAGTCAAGAAATGTGCCAAGAGTCCATACGTCTATCCTAAATGGTATACAGCTGAGATCATACATAATATAAGAAACAAATATTTTCACCTAAAACAATTTAAGTTTTATGGCAGGGAGTATAATAGAGAACTATTTAAATATTATAGATGGTGGGTAAAAATATTAATCAGCGGTGCATATCAGAAGCACCTAAACGACACGCAAAAAAAATTAGTTAAGGATCCGGCTAAGTTCTGGGAATACGTTAAGGACAAGAAGAAGGAAAGGCAGCAAGCTGATGTCTATACCTACCAAAATACCGAGGTGACCGGCCAGGCAGCGGCTGACGCGTTTGCCGAATACTTTGGCTCTGTTTTCCAAGATGAGGTTCCTGTCTTAGATCCCGAGGAGGCTGCACGAGCTGCCCATTCCTGCGCCGACTCGGCTTTGATCTCCATACGCGAAATTAATGAAGCTGATCTGCTAGCAGCCGTAAAAGGTCTTAAACCGCGCTCTTCGGGAGGGCCAGATGGAATACCCGTGTTTCTTGCCAAGGACTGCATATCGTATTTTAAGATACCTCTTATTTTTATTTATAATTTATCCCTATACTATTCCAAGTATCCTTACCAGTGGCAACTATCGAGAGTTACACCTGTTCCAAAGGGAGAGCCTGGTATGGACGTTTCTGCTTTTCGACCGATTGCTGTACTCTCAGTTTTTGCAAAGATATTTGAAGCAATCTTGAATCTCCGAATTAGTAAGGAAATATCGAGGGTGCTGCATAATAGCCAACATGGCTTCCGGAAAGCTCGTTCTACCACTACCAACCTTATAGCACATGTTGACCATGTGCATACTGAGATGGACGCTGGTCGGCAGGTTGATGTCGCCTACTTCGATTTCCGGAAGGCTTTTGATTTGGTAGACAACGATATTCTTCTCCAAAAACTAGCTCTACTAGGCTTTGCACCAGGGCTTCTCCATTTTTTCTCGAGCTACCTTAGTAACCGCAAACAATTCGTAAGATTGGATGGGTACGAATCACGTGACTTCTACGCAAGATCGGGTGTAAGTCAGGGAAGTACGCTTGGACCTACACTTTTTCTGATCTTCATTAATGATTTACCTAATGTGGTGAGTTCTGCCAGGTGCCTCTTGTTCGCTGATGACTTGAAGTTAAGTCTGGGTATCAGTGATGCAGCGGATGTGAGTGCGAGGGATATTGATGCGGTATCACAGTGGAGTAGAGGAAATCGTCTTCCACTTAATAATGGCAAATGTAAGATGATCACTTTCTCGCGTAAGCGTTGCCCAATAAACGCAACCTATATTTTATTTGACGTTCCACTGGAAAGAGTTGGTGAAGTACGCGACCTAGGCTTAACTTTAGACTCCAAATTGGATTTCCACAAACACATGACAACAATATGTAAGGCGGCGAATAGGCTTCTTGGTTTTGTTTTGAGAACTGCTGGTGAGTTTGGAGACGCAATGGTGGTGAAGGTCTTATATAATGCCTACGTTTGGAGCAAGCTGGAATATGGTGCCATCATCTGGGATCCCTATGAAAGCAAGTACATCCAATTGCTAGAAAAAGTCCAACGGAAATATTCGCGCTGGTTGTACAAAAAATGCTGTTATTTTTACCCCTATTTGTACCCTTCCAAATTTGTTTCGGGAATGGTAGATTTGGATACACTCGAGCTACGGCGATTACTGCTGGCGGTGAAACATTATTTGGCTGTGTTGCATAATGAAATGGACTGTCCAGAAATTCTGGAAAGAGTTGGAGTTATGGTTCCCGGGCGTATACCGCGGGATGCAATGGGCATCGTTGCGCCGCGTCGCCGGCCGCGGCTCTTGCTCTGGCCAGCCACGCGCACGGAGCGCGCCGCACATGCGCCTACCACTCGCGTTCTGCGCTTGATTGGGGACAAAATTGCTCAGCACGATCACATTGACATATTTGCTGACCGTTTGGGGCATCTTTACAATGCATTTTATATAATTTTGTGTAAATAATTTATTAATTTATATATTTTGACATTGATTTGATTTGATTTGATTTTTGTATAGTTTATTGACATATTGTATTTTAATTGTATTGTTATTTTGTTGTTATCGTATTATAATGTTTTGTGATTTTATTGTAACTGTATTTTAAATGTATTGTAATTTCTATTTTAATTTAACTTGTTGGCATGTTGGACCTGCTCTGTGAGCCTTCGAGCAACCTTTTTTTTAAATGAATAAATAAATAAATATTGCACCTGGCCCTTGAAAACTAGCCTTCTTAAATCCTAATTGCGTCACATGTATGTAATCAGTATTAAGGATTATAAAAAAAATCCGCTTTTTACCTTTTCCTTGGTATGGATAAAGTTCAATTAAGTAGTTAGTTAGTAGTCCGCCCGGAAATATTCGGGCCCCTTTCATTTAAATGCTGGATGAGGCGGGAAGAGAGGAGTCTCTCGAAGACCTTCCCGACCTCATCCAGCAGGACCATCGGCCGATATGCGCCGGCGACACCTGGGGGCCTACCCTCCTTCTGCAGGAGGCAAAGCCGCCCCTCCTTCCACAGCTTCGGGAACCGCGCTGATGTTAGCGCGGCGTTAAAATTTTCCCGAAGCTGCTCCCCCAGGTGTTTTAGGGCCAGGCCGAGGACCTTGCCCGGCACTCCATCGGGACCAGGAGCCTTCTTCTTGCCCTTGAGCCGATCCAGCACTGTCTCCATTTCCTCGTCGGAGACGAGTGGGATCGGCTCACTATACGGGGCTCTCGCGGTAAGAGCCATTCTGAGAGGGGTGAATGGCGGGGGCTCCGGAAAAAGCTCCCCTACCACCAGCTCCAACACCTCCGGATGGAGGGTATCCAACACGGGGGGCCTTGAAAGCGCAGTTTGTCCCGCGCAGCGCGGTACGGCCGCCCCCATGGATCTCGGTCCCAACCCTCCAGCATCTCTTCCCGCGCCCTGGACTTGGCCTGCCAGATGGCCAGCTCTAGTGCCTTCTTGTCGGCTTTATAAACCACGTACAGCTGGCCTTCCCTCTCCTGGTCCCTGTTGCTCCTCCTCAGGGCCCTCGTATATGCCCTCCTTTAGAGGGAGCACCTTTCTCTCAGTTGGGCAATTTCCGCGGACCACCAGTAAACCTGGTGGCGCCGGGGGTACTCGAATTCGGGGCATGGCGGCATCACTGACCTTCAAGACTAGGTCTCGAAAATGGCCCGCCGCCTCATCGACCCCCGATGTTGTGAGGGTCGCGCCCCAGGCTGCCACTATGGCCGCCTTCTCGGCCAGCTCGAGATCCAGCTTAGTGAGGGCCCACCACAGAAAAAATGCGTGGCCCTCCCGTCTACTTACCCGATACCGTAAACTTTGCCGAGTGCCTTTTATTTGCTGATGACCTCAAAATATTCTTGGGTGTAAGCAGCAAAGCAGACGCAGATTCTCTGCAGAGCGACATCAACTCTGTGGCTGCATGGAGCGGAAGTAATCGCTTGCCCTTTAACTCTTCTAAATGCAAAATTATCACATTTTCGCGAAAACGGAACTCAATTGACACAAATTACAAATTATTTGACACTCCTCTGGAAAGAATTGACGAAATAAGAGACTTAGGCATAACATTAGACAAAAAAATGAACTTCCACAAGCATGTCACAAGCATAATATGCAAGTCGGCGAGTCGGTTATTAGGCTTTGTGATAAGAACTTGCTCTGAATTTAGTTTTACTGTGGCAAAAATATTATATTATGCGTACGTACGAAACAAACTCGAATACGTGGCAGTCATATGGGATCCTCATGAAAAAAATAATCAGTAATAGTGGAGAAGTTGCGAAGAAAGTTCGCTCGTTGGCTCTATAAAAAGAGCAACGGGTATTATCCCTTTCTTTACCCATCCTCGTTCGTATACGGCATGGTTGGGCTGCATACGCTCGCGTTAAGTAGGAAACTTCTTCTCTTGGTCCATTACCTCTCGGTGATCCATCATTGAGTCGATAGTCCGTACGTAGTGGAGAGTATATGGCTGACGGTACCCTCGCGAATCCCTCGAGATAGTGGTGGGCTTATTGCACCACGCCGGCGACCGCGCCTGCTGCAGAGGCCCGTCACACGCACGGTACATGCCGCGAACGCACCTACAGCGCGCGCGCTTCGCCTCTTAGGGGACATGCTCGCTCAGCACGACTCCATCGATCTGTTTGTTGATGGGCTGGAGCGCTTGATAGCCGCCGCATACCAGTACCTTGACCAGCATTTTTGTCAATTTTTATATGATATGACATTTTTATTTGTTAATTAATTGAATTCTGAGTATTATTTTATTGTTGTTGTTATTTTCTATTTAATTTTATTTGGACATTTCTTTATTTTTCACATTGTATTTTTGTTATAATTTATAGTTGTAGTATAATTGAATATTTATGTTTAACCTGCCGACCTGCTGGAATATATGTAGCCGGCACGGAGTTTTTTGTATAAATAAATAAATAAATAAATATATACTCGGCGCCGCCGAGCCGTCGGAGGTGGAGACCTCGAACCTAATGTATTTGAAGACGTGAAGGATGTCCCCTGGTTGAGTGGGGACATCCCGGAGCTGACAGCCCATTCCTCGACGGCTAGGCCCCTCACGTCCGTTGACACGCTCCCCCAAAGGGAAGCCCATGACCTAAACTGGGAGAGGTGCCAACCGCTGGATCACCGGACCGAGCCCCCTCAAAAATGACTCCAAACTGGCGAGCACAGTGTTGGGGGAGACATACACTCCCACGCCAGCTCGAGCATGCGAGCTCCTGTGGCCGTCTGCCGGACGGTCACTCCTGAACCGGAGCAGGTGCAGCTGAGCCAACTGCAGCCTTGGCTGCCTCCTCTCTCAACTTGTCGGCGGCAAGTGGAGGACGCACGATTGGTGCTGGTGGGAGGCGCTCCTCAACCACCGCCAGGCCGGCGTTAATCATATCGCCAAATGTGCGGCACATGGAGGCTTCAAGCTCCTCCGCCATATCCTTCACCATTTGCGACACCTCGCCCATTAAGTGATTTGCCGAGATGCCCGCAGGGTCTTGGGAGGGGATGGCCGGCCGCACCGGGGATTCATCCCTTTGAGAGAACTCGCGGCGCATGGCTTGCACCTCCTTCTCTAGGTCCTCCACTTGGCGGCGAAGTCTCCGGTTTTTGAGACTGAGCCGCCGTGTCTCATCCGAGATCGTCCGCTCCGCAATCGTCTCGACAATCTCGTGGTATTCCGTGGCGTGATTTTTTAGGTCACGCACGTACTCCCCTTTAAGATTACCGGACTTTCGGGCAATGTGGAAAATCTGGGTCCTCAAATTACCCGCCCTGGCACGCAACGTCTCGGTGTCAATGGCGGCGGCCAACTCCGCGAGTGAGCATTCCTCGGGGAGCGGGTTCCGCGTGAAGTCGACAGGCTCTTCGGCTTCCACCTCTTATGCATCCTCGCGAAATGCGTTGGAGTTAGACTCCAGGCGGGTCAAGGCGACTTGCGCCGTCTTGGCCCTAAGAAATTCGGCCGCAGTGGCAACTGCCGCCTTTTTGGCCACCGCCTTTTTAGCCGCAGTGCCAGACGCCGCCTTTTTGGACTTTTTCTCTACGACCTTTTTGGTCGAAGCCTTTTTTGGTGCCGACGACCGTGTTGTCGTGTCAGCGACAGGTACCTAACCTAACCATTCAGGCTGACAGGGAAAATAGAACTTTTCTTTGAAAAGCGTATTAGTAGACTAGGCTAGGCTCTTTCAACTAGGGGTCCAAAATTAATAGTTAACGAGATATTGGCGTTTTAATTTTCACTTTTCTATACATCATGTTGTTGTTTAACCTCCATCAGGAAAAGGTTCTGAGAAATTGCCTAACATATTTTATCAGATGTTGAATGACTGTGAAATATGTCATGACGGAATAAAAGAACACAAATAAGATGTCACAACATTTTCCTTTTACTGTTTAGGAGTGTGGGAATACGTGATTTGACGCAAAGTCACGTTTTAGGGCAACAATAAAAACTCGATCAAAGCATGTAGGGTTAAAAACCAGCTGCCAAAATAAACGGATAATTTATAGTCGGAGACGATTCGGGTTTGTTAAATATGCAATAAAATCGCGGAACTGGGAAACAGTACGTCATCGCAATTAATAAATATCCCTGGACAATAAATAATAAATATCCCTGGACATTATTCCACACAGCGCCATCTAGCCCCAAAGTAAGCTAATTAAAGCTTGTGTTATGGGATACTAGACAACGGATAAACATACTTAAATACATTTTCTTTTGTAAATACATACTTATTATACATAGGAGACACCCAGACCAGTACAAACAGACATGTTCATGCACACAAATGTTTGTACTGTGCGGGGATCGAACCCGCGACCTCTGGTGTAGTAGCCAACTTCTTAACCATTACACCAAGTCGGTCGTCAAAATAATTTTTATTTACTAACCAGTAGATTATACGTACGCTCACGACTTTATCCCAAACGGTGTAGTCAGAGGAAAATTGACTGTTGCCGTCATGGTGAACGGATCATACAGAAGAACTTATTAGACCCCAACGTGGTAGGTGGTGAGCCGTTATCCGGGTTGCTTTGGATTTTTATCGGTGTTTCCATCACCGCAGAACAAGGGTGCGTTTCCACAGAAGCGGGGCTACGCGTAGTTTAGCTGAGGCTAACAAAATCAGGAGCTTAGATGTGTGTTTTGAGTGTGTAACAAAGTCGCAAAAACTACGAACGCAGATACCTACTTTAACACCCTATTCCATATTGTAATTCGATAATGAACAAGAAGTTTATAAAATAACAAAAGTGTTCACAATCAAAATAATGAAAAGTAAAAAAAAGAAAGCTTTTAAGCAACAGTATTTATGGCCAGACTAGTTATAGGTCTAGCCAGATTTGGATTCGGGACCACACGGGCACAGACTATTAGCTGAAATGCTAGCCTATGATGCTCTTTATTGTTTTATCGCAGTTTCGATCACTGAGCGTTTTTTATGAAACTGTTATGGCTAAAGTGTGTAGAGTCAAGGTCAGGAAAACGAACCATATAACCCGACAGCGCGTCAGCGGAGTAGTGAGGGAGTATGCGGGCGGGTGAAATTCAATGCTGCCAAACTAACAATTGTGACAACTCGAAGTGCACAGTAATAAAAATCGGGTTATACATATACAGGGTGTCTCAAAAAGAAGTGTCAAGCGGAAGCCAACAGAAAGAGCACCCCTTGGGGTACCCGAATCACCCCCATGTATGTTCCGCGATTGTTCATAGTTTTCGATATTATGATTTTTTTTCTGAATTTCTGAGAATTTCGGACCTAAAAGTTTAAATTTTTGTATTTTTAAAAAAGTAGAAGACTTAAAAAAAATTCTATGCTTAACTGAATCATCCTTAATTGTACTTTGATGCATAAAATAATCAGTTTCATAAGTTTGACCAAAATGATGAAAATGTTGGTATAAAACCAAAAATGTATGGTTGATGAATAAAGACTTAAATTTTCAACTTTAAATTAAAAATCTAAGCGGGTGACTGTATGGTTTCTAAGTAAAGCTCAAAAATGCTCCAGAATCTCAGCTTTCTTAATCATTACAAAAAAGAAGTACTTAATAGGCAGGCTACTTTGGCTAAAATCAGCCGTCAAAGACAGCGAGGTGGAAAATTCTTGAAATTAGTCATCAGATTAATAACTGTTTTTTGGCCATTTTATCATTCCTGAAGTTCATGAATTTGTTATCTAACCAAAAATTACTGCAGGAAGGCTAGTGCTCGAAGAAGTGGCAAGAGATTCATCAAAAAGTGTGAGAACAATACAACGTCGAACTGGAATTCCAAAATCACTGGCACATCGCATTTATTTTTTTATATTTTTTATATTGCCCGTCAAAATGACCTCACTCCACCTGATGGAAAGCGGTCGTGAGGTCCAGATATGAGGTTGACAAGCCCAGTCATTCAAACGAATCACTGGGCTGGCCATCCTCACCTTGAAGGCCTGCAGAAATGCCTTTTCACGCCCCGCTTGAAGAACCCGGGACTATAAGAGGAAGGAAACACATGTGCTGGAAGAGCGTTCCACGTCTGGATGGTACGACAAAGAAACGAGTCACCGAACCTTTTAGTTCGGGCCAACAAATGTTGAATTGTGTGTGGGTGACGCCGTAGTCCAGCACGCGTGGTACGGGAGTGGAAAGGTGAGGGTGGGATAAGCTGGAATAACTCGTCAGAGCATTCCCCATTGTAGAAGCGATAGAGAACACTTAGCCTGGCAATGTCTCTACGCAATTGGAGAGGCTCAAGGGTCAAAGTTGCCTCTGGGTTTCCAATAATACGGATAGCACGCCGCTGCAACCTGTCAAGAGCTTCGAGTAGGTACTTAGCGGAACCGTCCCAGAGATGAGAGCAGTATTCCACACACGAGCGAACTTGTGTCTTATACAAGAGACAGAGCTGCTCAGGCGTGTAGAATCGTCTCACTCTGTTCAGGACTCCGAGTTTACGGGATGCAGTTCTAATGACGCTCTCAATGTAGTCCCGCTGGTTTAGGTTGCTACGAACATCCATGCCAAGGATGTTTAGGCTATCCTTAATCGGTAGTGGGGTGCTCTGAAGAGTGGGATGGAAAAGAAAAGGCGACGCCTTTGCTGTGAATGCACACACCTGCGTTTTCTTGGCATTGAACTCGACAAGATTGCATGCACCCCATTCTGAAATGCGGTCCAACACTCCGTCAAGCTCAACAACAAGACTTCGCCTCTTCTCCTCGATGTCAGTCTGCTTTGCCCCAGGACGCTCGAAATATCGCGCGTGGATCGTGCTATCATCCGCATAGCAATGAATATTACCAAGAGATAACATGTCATTGATATGCAGAAGAAACAACGTCGGCGACAAGACGGAGCCCTGCGGCACTCCGGCATTAATCTGGAGAAAGCGTGATTTACGACCATCGCAAAGGACACGAATTCTACGTCCCTCCATAAATCCGGTGACCCAGTCGCATAGGCGAGGTGGCAGACCATATGCCGGAAGCTTACTCCAACAAGAGGGTTTTCACCCATATCATATTCAAAAAGTTCAGCAGCTTAAGCCCGCAGACTATTCGAGAAGAGTAGCGTTTTGTCAGGAAATGTTGCGGCGTCAAGCTGAAAACGGGTTTTTTTTTTATATTTTATGGACCGATGAGTCACATTTTAAGGATCGGCCGTGGAGGGCCCATTGCGTGGCCGCCACGGTCCCCTGACTCGAACCCAATTGATTTCTTCGCCTGGGGATATTACAAGGAATTGGTTTACGCCAAGGACATCAGCAACGTAGCCGAATTACGAATAAAATTGAGGCAAGCAGAAGAGACGATAAAAAACAACAGAATTGCCTTTATAAAACTAAAAGACAACTTTTTTAGACGATGTAGAATTTGTATCGAGAACGAAGGAAGACATTTTGAATATTTCTTGTAAATAAATAATAAATAATTAATAACTATTTCTTTTTGTTCTATTAATTAAGCTTTCGAATGTTTATTCTTTTTATTATTTACTTAGCCTTCCTGCAGTAATTTTTGGTTAGATAACAAATTCATGAACTTCAGGAATGATAAAATGGCCAAAAAACAGTTATTAATCTGATGGCTAATTTCAAGAATTTTCCACCTTGCTGTCTTTGTAGGCTGATTTTAGCCAAAGTAGCCCATTAAGTACTTCTTTTTTGTAATGATTAAGAAAGCTGAGATTCTGGAGCATTTTTTAAGCTTTACTTAGAAACCATACAGTCACCCGCTTAGATTTTTAATTTAAAGTTGAAAATTTAAGTCTTTATTCATCAACCGTACATTTTTGGTTTTATACCAACATTTTCATAATTTTGGTCAAACTTATGAAACTGATTATTTTATGCATCAAAGTACAATCAAGGATGATTCAGTTGGGCATAGAAATTTTTTTAAAAGTCTTCTACTTTTTTTAAAAATAAAAAATTTAAACTTTTAGGTCCGAAATTCTCAGAAATTCAGAAAAAAAATCATAACTTGAAAACTATGAACAATCGCGGAACATACATGGGGGTGATTCGGGTACCCCAAGGGGTGCTCTTTCTGTGAGCTTCCGCTTGACACTTCTTTTTGGGACACCCTGTATATACTTTATTGCAATATGTTGTTACAAAGATGTTTACAATGGACGGATGGACACCATAGGTTCTTTTTCTGATTCCACAATATCTTCTTGGTTGGCTTTGGCTACCTTACTACCCAACTGGAACACAGCACTGCCTACTTAGCTAGGTCAAGGTAGTGTTATAAAGCTGTGGTTTTCCGCAAGAGTTTTGAAGCCAAGGACTTGTAAACTATGTCCTAGAAGTCTAGTTGTTACTGCCATCCATAATTATAAAATATACTTTTGATTGTTATATTTTTTATTATCCATTTAAGTATGTATTTAGAAATATTTAAGTATGCTTATCAGTCTCTGACACCCATAGTACAAGCTCTGCTTATTTTGGGGTCAGATGATCTTGGTGTAATTTGTCCTGGATATTTATTTATTTATTGTTTCTTTGTTTATACTCTATTCTGAGCCACAGTATAAAAGTTTGTGATTGGTTGAGGTAAAACTACATTCTCATTTTTTAATACGCGACGGAGGGAGACCATCAATAGTTACGATTTAATGCAAATATGTCGCGATGCGGCGGGCTTTAATTTCCAAAACGACAATTTTCGTTTGTAATCATCTATGAAAGCATGCCCTACAACGTTAATTAGTAGTATGTAAGTAAGCTGTTTTAAATTGAAAGGTTGCAAAATCTGATTCCAAAACCAACTGCAGATTGTAGAGCGCGAATCTGATAAGCAAAAAAAGTTTTTTTAGTCATCCATTTATTATATGTGTTGCAATTAAAGTTAGTTAATATGAAATAAATATCATGTTTCGGTTTTCCGAGGAAATCAGTTGAGTAAGTATCAGTAAAATCAACATTCATGTACTATGGCCTATTTGTGTCTGGGTCAGCCATCAGCCATTTTTGAACTACCGCTGATTCATGTTTTAACACTAATATTCAGCCTAATAATACCCCATTGGGTCTAATGGCGTTTCGCGCAATCTCCAACCCTAACCCTTAGAGGGCTCGAGCCGTGACCCGCAATGTTTTGGCCAGAGCGTATTAGAGGGTTAAAAGAGGAGATAGATTTACGTGGCATTATCGGAATTAACGGTCCGAGAACACATTTGAATGCGTAATGGAAAGCTCGAGGTTTAAACTTAGCTCATGTCAGTGGCCATTCAGTTTTCACACACTTTAAAATAACTTATAACATATTTGTCTTAATTTGAAATGAATATAAACATGATTTGTAGGTGGCACATGTCCATGTGAATAAAAAAAAACAGCTTGTTGTTGAGAAACTAAAATACTGGTAAACGTAGCCTCTACCAAAAAATACCAAATGAGAAAATATTAATCCTTCTCATAAAAATATGTAGATGAAACGTTTTTAACTCACAGAGCCAGCGCAGTCACTATAAAAAATATATGTCTGAGTGTATTTGGAAGTGATTTTTTTTATTACAGTAAAACCCGCAGTACAGACTAACCCCCTTGTTCATAAAAAATAAAAATACTGTTTTCAGTATGGTAAAGTTGATTTGAAGCACCGTTTAAGTTTTATCAATAAGGGGTGATGACCAAAATGATTTTGACATTGTACGAGTATGAAGAGTCTCAGAGCTTTTTCTTTTCACCGACATCAAAAAGGAAGGAGATTTTTAATTCGGTTGTTTATTAAGTAATTTTTCAAAAAACGTGAATGGCATACAAGCATGCGCCTGATAAGAAATGGTCAGCTCCACCTATGCCCACGTGCTACATTTGAGGTATTACTTGCGCTTGCCCTGTAAGGCTACGGGAAGCTTTTGTACAGTCAGCATGAAGAAATCAGGCACCCCGGCAGACAAAACAATTACAGCTCACCGGTGAACTATGGCTACTTAACATACCAATAGCCTAAGTTTTTCAGTTGTTGTTTTCTGAAAAGACAGATCAGTTACGGTAATTAACCTTGTGGGAGCATGTCCAAAGGAGAGCGGCTTACTAGGCTCCAGGCCTGGTATTTGGAAGATCTCTTACATTTTAATCTGTGCGTCTTTACACATCATCACTCTCATCTGTGGCCAATTTTTTGACTTTCCTGTCATTTTATAGCTTGACCGCTATAAAGTCGACCCTCCTGATGGTGCGCGGGACGCGGGAGGGGGATGCTTTCAGCCAGTCACCTGTCGGCTATCGACAGCGATAGACGTTCAACGTCAAAGCTTGCGCGGTTGCTGCCTTGTGTCTGCTCCACATTAGAAAAATTCAAAAATGGAATTGCCGAGTCTACGTAATAAAAAATTAAGAAGTCAATGCTTTAAAATGTGGCGAATTATTTTCAAAGAAAAAATTGGACGAGCGTCTTCTTCAGGTGTGCATTCATTTCGTTTTCTTCATTGTGTTAATAAATTTTTCATAGTACTTTCGATGTTTTTTGATTATTTTACATTGTTATTGCTATTTCGTTACTATAATGTATTCATGATTTTTCCAGGTGAAGACATAAATGTAAATAAGATAATTAAAAAATAAAGTAATAGCGGCCGTATTTGGTCCCACGTCTTATAAATAATTGATATTGAATTAGTTCATTTTAATTTATAATACTAAAACAAATACTAACACATCTGACGTTATAAATTTTCTAAATAACAACACGGAGATTTTATTAATCATGTGTTAAGATATCTCGCCGCGGCGTATTGCCGTGTGTACCCGTGCGGGTAGCACGCCCCGCGTTACGCGGACCATCAGGAGGGTCAAGTTTACGGCGTTTAACCTATAGTGATGCCGACCGCAAGGTCCTAATAAACTAGGCCGCGCAATTATCAATTCTTTTATTTTATTTTATTTATTTATTAGGACAACCAACAAAACAAACACCAATAACAGAATAGTTGTATAACACACACGGACTAAATGCTAAATGTCGTCTTAATTAAAGGCTGCCACGGCATGCAATGTGGACTAAACACTTACTAACTAGTTATAATAGGCTCTAAAAACTACTTACAATACTAATAAAAATTTGAAAATTTGAAAAAGTAAAACTAATTGCCATCTTAACAAATTGAAGACAATTACAGTTAACATTATAGTGAAGGCTGGCCAAACAGGTCAAACAGGGACAGTCGTAAAATACTGAAGTACTTTGCGCCGGAATTTCTGCGGCTTATTCGCAAAGATGTCTATTTCACATTGTTTGGAAATACTATTATATTGCCTCTGTACTCATGCCACGGTAGCGTAATGACCCCGATTGGTCTTGCTGGACTTTATGGAGAAGAGTATGGACTCTTACTATGAGCTCGCGAGTATGGGCTCGCGTTAGCAGGTATGGACCTGCTAACGCCAGCCAGCTTAAGTGGAACGTTCAGATTTATTAAACCAAGAAGAAAAGGACAATCGACGCCACCATTGACAATCTTATGCAAGAACATGAGATTCAGCAGAATCCTTTGCTCCCGTAAACTATTTAAATTAAAATAAGCCAGTCGGTCTTCGTACGTAGGAAGTTCCCTTGCTTTGTGGGTACCTAATGTACGAAAGATGCCACATGAAGCGCTTCTGGATTCGTTCTATATGTTTGGTATGAACGTCATAATGCGGCGTCCAGACCTGACTGCAGTACTCCAGATTAGAGCGAACTAAGGACCTATAAAGCAGAATCTTTGTCGACGGCTTTTTAAATTCTTTACTGCTACGCAACACAAACCCCAACATCCTAAAGCCCCTCACAACAGTCTGGTCTATATGTTGATGGAAACGTAACTTCCTGTCCAGAGTTACCCCCAGGTCACGAATAGTCTTCACCTCTTCCAAAAGATGACCATTAATTTAATATGACGCCGGTGGGACATTTGCGCATCTTGAAAATCTAATGAGTTTACATTTGTCAAGGTTCAAAAACAGCTGATTTTTGACGCACCATAGAGCTAACCGGTCCAAATCATCCTGCAATAGAAGTATATCGTGCGGATCTCTGATAACCATGGACAGCTTCATGTCATCTGCATACAAAAAACATGAGGCATATTTAAAAATAGACACAATATCATTAATAAAGATATTAAAGAGTACCGGACCAAGATTGGAACCCTGAGGTACGCCAGATGTAGCCAAAAACGGCTCTGAAGCGAAACCACCAACCACGACCCTCAATGACCTGTATGAGGAAAGCCACTCAAGAAGTTCACCGGAGATACCAAATGCAGAGAGTTTACTAATCAAGATATTGTGGTCCTCGGTATCAAAAGCCTTGCTGATGCCTGTGTAAATGGTATCAACAGATAAACGTGAGTCAAGCGATCCAGAAACAGATGTCACAAACGAGACAAGATTAGTAGTTGTAGACCGAGATGATAAAAAAGCAGACTGCTGCGGTGAGATTATTTGTCTCATGTGCCAGGACAGCACAGGACATACCAAGGACTCAAAAACCTTACCGAACACACAGAGTATCGATATTGGTCTATAGTTTTTAACTGAACCGGCATCGCCGGATTTAAAGATTGGTACAATACGTGCCTCCCTCCAACGGGAAAGTGCCACATTTCAAGGATGCGTTAAAAATTACAGTCAAGGGCAAAGACAGAGCCTCACGACAGTTAACCGCGAACAAAGGAGGTATACAGTCGTGTCCAGCCCCCTTGCTTCGATCCAGCCCGGCCAGAGTTTCCAGCACCTCGGCCCGCGAAAAGCTGAGACTGGCAATATAGTTCGTGGTAAGAGTCAATTACTCGGAAAGTATTTTCAATATATATTTTTTTAATCTTTACATGATAGTCTCCCTTTATAGATAGGTTTCAAATTGGTGCAGGTAGTATGCTAGTTAAAGTTTTCAAGACGCGCAGTCTGTTGTGCTAGTTAGCTTTCATCAATTTAAGCTCGCTTAAATCAATTCGGACCGCAGCTACGTCAGCTTTGACAGTTATCTGGCAGCGTAATGCTTTCATATTTAATTATTTCATTACTTTACGTTTTGTTTAAGGCGATTATAAATTATTTGAAAACTCTATCTTAACTGAATTAAATCCTTAACTTTAGGGCGATTAACTACTAAACGCACTTTAAAAAGCATTTTCACTTCTCATGCTCTAAAAGTACGCCAATATAGCCCTACGAAGCGGGACTAAAGTGACCTCTTTAGTCTCTAGGGAGTAAAAAGTAATTAGTTTTTTAATTCACTTCATGTGACATAGACAAACTCATACAGCCAGTAAATATAATATTATCTGTGGAGTGTGGGTGAACGGACCATCTTCATTGCGAAAATGTTGAGAGTTTTAGTTTCATGGTTTGTCTGCAAAGAAGGTGGCGCCATGTGTTTTAATTTGTTAATCTGTGACTGGTTTAGAAGAAAAAACTGATACCTAAATTTCAGTATTTTTGTCGAGTGTAAATTTGTTTGGTTTTAAATAAATTTATTAAGAATGTCCTGTGACAGTGAAGAGTTTGACGTCGAGCAAAAGCAAAAGACATAAAAGATAATCTTTTGACGCCAAAGTCGCGGAAGATTTACCTAAAAACTTACGAATGTTGTATGGACTGGAGGAATAAGAAACATTTGTGATTTTTATTTTATTACGTAATATTCATTAAATGTTTTTGTACTAAATTGACTATTTTTCATGAGAAAAATACGAACTCAAAGTGTAAAGTACAGTTTGCACCTCGCGACTAAACGCCAACTTAATATACCCTCGGTTTCATTGACTCCCTCGCGCGCTCGGGAGTCAAACCACCTCTGGTATATTATGGCTTCGTTTAGTCCTTCGATTTAAAATATACTATGATGTGTTCGAAGCTGAATGTTCCTGCAAAAAATTACGCCATCGTACTCCTTTGCGAAGCAGTTATATCGTGTTCTAGCTTTCGATATGAAAACGAGCATTGTAATATGCTTAAATAAACAAAGTAATAATTATTTCGACGTTTTATTGTTATTAAGATAGCTATCACTCAGAAAATTCACCTTAAACGAGAAACAATAACTCCATTAACTGCCATAATTAATTCACTAAAATACTTCGCAGCTGCAATCTACGGGATGGCAATCAAAACTGCCGAACTTAATCAAAATTGATACATTATTAAGATACTTTGTTAGACTTTGTTCGGTGGAATCCTACAATTTACCGAGGGAGAATGGCCCAACCTATTAATAGAAATGACTATAAGGAGGTACTAAGAATTAATAAGCTTTGAGATGCGATCAATACTGCTGGAATGTCTTTCTTGGTCAGAAAACTTAATATTAAATACCATGCTTTTGTAGGGAGATATCAACACAGGGAATCCTAGTGTGGGAACTAGTGACGCATTGTACCATTTCATGCATAAAAATTCAATAAAGTTTTTTTTTTATTATTATTATTCTGTTATGAGTGAAACCGATTTTTTTTACTAAAAACTTTCTACAATTTGTGAAAAAGGATCCATAAGAATCTTTGATTTCGAACAGCAACGTCATGGTTGTAAAATAACACTGTTTTAGTTCTGGGTTTGGTCAAGAAATCTTTTTTTTTACAAATTTCAGTTCACTACCTGTCGTGATTAAAATTGTAATTAAAATGTAAGTGTGGCAAAAAAACTCCAATACTTCACATGGTTTATTAGATTCCCCAACCGTTCAAAATCGTAATTCGTGCGGTCCGTGACACTAAATTGAGGTAAGTAGCACAAATTAGACATGCGCGGCGCTCTGACAGATAGCCCGCTTAGAACAACACGCCATTTTTGACACACGCACACAGAGACGTGAGTTTACAGGCGAAGTCAGGGAGTTTCAGCGTCGCGGTCAGTCGCACTGTCAAAAACATTGATTTGTATTTTTGTAAGTCAAGTTTCAACAAGATTTGCTGCTTCTTGCAAACCTATTTAGCAGCCGCCTGGTAATACAATGATAAGTTACGGTGAAATTTAATTTGACACTATTAACGGTTTTTAAGACTGAGTAAGGAAAAAAAGAGTGAACAATTTGTGACCATGCGTAACTCTTAACAAAGGTGGATTGCATTGCAAATAAATAAAGTGGTACCCTCCATTTTTAAAACCAATTACCTGACCGTCCCTTTATCACAACATTACTAAAAGATACTTAGAATAATAACGTATAGAAGGATAGTCTTCATAGAATTCCCCGTCAGAAATGAAGCACTAATCCGATCCAGACATGCGTGACTATTACTTGCTTACGTGCGGCGCGCTTTGACATTGAACATTGCGGAGCTCTAATGAACACTGCAAAGCGGTCCGTTTGTAGCCATTTATGGCTCCAATTAAAGTGCTTCAAATGGGCGCGCGGCCTTGGTTTCTATATGTAATTATTCTAAGAAAAGATAGGTATATTCTTCATGACATAACTATTTGTGAAAGTAGGATAAGTGTCTCAAAATTCATTACAAGATGTCTTAATACGTCACAAAGTTTGCTTTCTTCTTGATTTGGTCACTAAAACTTCTCAATAATGGCCAAGATTAGTTCAAGCTACTCTAGTTATAATCAAGAAATATAAAAGTGTTTTTGAAAGTACTATCTGATTTGTATCCTCCTTTTTTTTACTTTGGGATTAAAGTGATTTTGACTAATTTAGTAAATCCACCACTTGGCCGGAGGGCGCCCTACAATACGTTTACCGAGATGCCGCGCGCAGTCTAGGACACGCTTACCACAACGGTTCTCGATTCACGACAACGCAGCGTAGTTTTCAATATTTATTTATTTATTTATATTTATTTAATGGATTGCCTAGCCTAAACTATACTGTCACAGCCAAGTGTACAATATGCCTACCTCGGCACTTTGGAACCTTTCCAGTATGATAATAATTCTACTTAAGTTACTTTAGAGTTAGCTTAATCTCATTGATGTTCCAAATTTTAGAAGACACGAAAGGGTTAAAAGGGTTTGCTTCCATTCTGAAGACTTGGCTTGAAATTTGAATAAAAAGATACAAGCGTTATTGAGACGGGAAATTGAGGAAGAGTTACTTGAAAAGAATCCGCCTTTGGATTTATGTAATGACTTCGTACGAAGATTTGTTTGAGTTGAGTTACAAAAAAGAGTTTCAATTTTATATTTGTGAGCTTAGTTCAGAGACACAACTGGCATATAGGCTTCTACGATAAGTTTACATAAATCTAGATGGCCGAAATTCGAGGTCCTGAGGGCCTACTCGCTAACGCAATGTCCGTAGTTTCGGTCAAACGAATGTGTAAAAAAACCTACAAAAATATGATATTCTTGAATGTTTTTTCTATATGGTGAATATCATATTAAAGAGTACAACAGTACATAATGTTTGTTAAGATGATTTTTGTTTTCATACTGATTAAGACAATGTTTGTTTGCCCGAAACTACGGAATTGTGTTAGTGAGTAGGTCCTAAGTCTGGCAAAGTGATTTCTGATGTACCTAACGGTATCGTTAGCTACATCAGAAATCACTAAATAAAGTGTGGGTCTATGTCAACCAGGTCCATGTACTATATATAGTCCTCTGGAAGGTGATTAAGCCCTAACATATCAACGGTAGCGATGACCTGATTTAAAGCCGTAGTTCAACAGTGAATCATGATTAACATATTTTTACTGTATTCTAGTACAAATATAATAATACTAATAGGAAATTTTCTTAACAACCCCTGTCCTATTATATTTTCAAGTCCTTTCAGCGTTTCCGGTGGTAATCGCCACGTTGTCAATAGCGAAGTGAGTTGAATCGACAATTTGTCGCTGAATATCCCTGAATGTAAATCGATGAAATGGGAAATTACCTTGCGCCAGGATCGGAAATTCTGTCCAATAACATTTTCTTCTTCGGGCCATTTATAAATTTTCAATAATTGGATCGAACGTCAGGTACACCCTCTCAGTTGCAATGTGATAAGCGAATGATTTTAGTTCGCTTGGATTTGGGTGTTTCGTCCGAGCCGACGGCGAGCGGTCGTCCAGCCGTCGGCCAGCGGTTGGCAGCGGTCCCTTTTGTTAATTAGCGAGCCTCAGTCGGGTTGATTTTCAAACTTAATGGATTAGGTGCTTGTCACTTTAGCAGCGCAGACACGTTATGCACATTAAGTTGATTGAAATTATAATTGGCATTAACGAGTTTCGGGGAGGCAAAGTTTTACGAAAATCTAATTAGGTACGTGATCTAACTCCCAAAATTTCAAATGGAAGCGTTCTATCTAAGTATGTTTAGCAGCTATCAAATGCGCTTTATATTTTTCTCACAATGACTATTCACTCAAAATACGAAATAGTAATTTAAAGCGTATTTTATGTTAGCAGCATTTCTAATTACGTCACGAGGTAAAATTATGTTCTGCTATAAATTACCTTGCTATCATTGCTGTGCAGCAGTAATTTGAAGCCGGATAATAAATCTGATCTCGCGTTGACATCGGCGAGTGCGAGCTCGGCGGCGGGCTTGCAGGCCTGCCCACCCTGCCAGCCGCCCTCCCCCTCCATGGGGAAGATGCCGCCTATATGCAGGTCGTTGTCGCGGCGTCCCTCGCTGTACGCGCCGAACCCGCTCAGCCACAGCAGCAGCAGCGCCCGCGCCGTCCCGCCGCCGCGGCGCCCGCACCACCCCCGCCGGCGCGCCCTCGACACAACCCACTTGGCAACAACGAATAATTGCACTAACGTTTTCACTAACAACGACTTAACATCACATAACATTGTCCTAGTTCGAAAGTTAATTATGTTAGCTTTTAATTTAACTAACGGACGCTTTGAAAAATTAAGGTTCGCGCGCACAGGCAATGAGGGGTGTTGATATTGTGATATCACTCGTAGAAATTGTAGACATAGCCTAATAAGCGTGAAGTTTTCTATAAAATATGGCATCGTGGGTGTGTGTCGGGCCGCCGCCGCGGCTGGTGCTCGGCCCCTGCTTAGCAGGGTCATCGCTCGCGGCGGGGACATACTGTCATTGGTCACCTCTCTCATTTTCCATCCTCTCTCCTGAAACAAAGAGAAAAAACCTTTTAACGCGATTCAATAGCAATTAAAACGTCACGCGTCATGAACACTTTGTTTTAAAAAGGTTTCTGAAGGCATATAATACTTGAAATTTATAGCCGCTTTCCACAAGCAGAGTATATTCTTATCAGGGGTGCGTTTAAGATTAAAGCCTACCCGTCATCGTGACATATTGTTATCGTCTCGACAGCAGCCGCTCGTAAAACCTGCACTGAGCCTGCTTTCAGTGATCTATCTAAGTAGGCAACTTTAGTAAGTTACGAAATGAAAGTGTGCCACCTAAATCTTGTAAATGTATAAAGTATTCTTCATTTCTCTAGCCAGTTTTACTGTAAGTGTATACGTTTTGGTTGCGATATCAAGACCTGTAAATAATGTATAGCTACTCACATTGTATCTCTAAACCCACGCAAGCTTCAGCGTAAATGTTGATAATGAAAACCTTGTCAAAATTTGGTTCCGTTCCGATTTATCTATGTTGATCATCCTTCCTATCTGATTTATTACTTATATCATAACTTGCGTTCCTGGTGAATTGGTGACCTTTAATATTATTTTCTATCGGTTAATGATAATTACTTGAACTGTTATGCGAATAAACCAAAATTGGCATAGATAGGTATGCTATTATTTTTGTGTAAAAATACGTAAGTAGGTAAGTTATTGTAGTCAGAGCAATTACTAAGTAGCTGTCTCACACTGTGTGAGAACGGCAGTGCTTGTGTGAGTCACACACAAGCACTGCCGATGAATATCAAAAAAAATTGCCTAGATGCTAAAGCAATACAAAATCTAATTAGATTAAGCAATCTAATTGTTATTTGTAATTTAGTCGTTATTAATCCTACATTGTAGTAACAGATATACATTTTGTATTTTCCAATATCAAAATTGATGACTCCCGAATCCGAACGCAATCAACTTTCTTTAGCTGACATGGGACATCAATTGTACGAAAGCGAACAATTGGTTACCATCTATCGAGATCATCTGCCATTAATACGGGATCAGCTTTAATATTGGTATATGTAGGAATGGATTCGGATCACAGAAATAGATGTAAATGGATAAGGAAAGGTAGGTACTCTATTTGCATGAAAACCAAGCTTACTTGTCAATATAGCGTTTTCAATTAGTTTAAATTGTAATTTAAATAGTTAAATGATAAATGGGTAGTAAATATAAGGCCTTATTTACGGAGACGCGGGGCGTTGCGCGTTGCGTGTGGTGGCACGGTCCACACCGAATTTAAACATTATTATGTCGTTGTATGAGGCCTACACCCACGTAATTTTAAAATCCGTTGCTAATGCGGTTGAGTTGAGCATGGACTAAATAAAGCAACGCCAATAGACGGTACCCTTAACCGCTAGTGGCTGTCGGGGGTAGGAGCCAGCCGTGGTTTGACAAGCACTGCAGAGAGGCCTTGCGCCTCAAACATTCTGCATTCAAGGCTTGGACTGCGGCCTGTGCTAAAAGGGATCACTCTATACCAGATGCAAAGCGCAAACTGAATGCTGCCTCGAGATCGAGTAAAAAAGCCATCGCCAGGGCTAAATTCGTCTTCGTCGGCCGCATTGGGGAGCGGCTCGTGGGCCACCCTTCAGGGAGTCGTGCCTTTTGGTCGCTTGCCAAGGTTGCCGAGGGAAACTTTTGCCGCTCGTCTTTGCCACCACTCCAAAAACCAGATGGAAATCTGGCCCACAGTGCTAAAGAGAAAGCCGATCTCTTGGGCAACCTCTTTGCCTCAAACTCGACTTTGGACGCTGGGAGCGCCGTGCCACCTACCATACCTTGGTGCGGTCACATTATGCCGGAGATCCGCATAACCCAGCAAGAAGTCCGGCGAGAGTTGCAAAATCTGGACGTCCACAAGTCGAGTGGGCCGGATAACATCCCGGCAGTGGTGCTCAAAGTGTGTGCTCCCGAGTTGTGCCCGGTATTGACGCGCCTTTTCGCGATTTCCTACGCAAAAAGGCAATGTCCGTCTTTGTGGAAGACCGCCCACGTGCACCCGGTGCCTAAAAAGGGTGACCGGTCGGACCCGGCGAATTATAGACCTATCGCTATTACCTCCCTTCTTTCAAAGGTTTTGGAGCGTGTGTTGAATGCCAAGCTCTTGAGGTACCTAGAGGATCACGATTTGATAAGCGACTACCAATACGGCTTCCGTAATGGTCGGTCGACTGGCGATCTTCTGGTGTATCTCACACACCGCTGGGCTCAGGCCATTGAAAGTCAAGGTGAGGCTTTGGCTGTTAGCCTAGATATAGCTAAGGCCTTCGACCGGGTCTGGCATAAAGGTCTTCTATCAAAGCTTCCATCTTACGGACTGCCCGAGGGTTTATGCGGATGGATTGCCAGTTTCTTGTCCAGCAGACGCATTAAAGCCGTACATTACAAGCTTGGACATTAATTCTGGCGTCCCACAAGGCTCTGTGCTATCTCCAACGCTGTTTCTCTTGCATATCAATGATATGCTGTCCAATGACGGTATTCATTGCTATGCGGATGACAGCACTGGAGATGCCTATTACACAGGCCGAGCAAATATCCCTCGTACCATTGTGGAGGAAAGTCGAACTAAACTTGTGTCTGAAATCGAGAATACCCTAGCTTGGGTTTCCGATTGGGGTCGGGACAATTTAGTCCAGTTCAACCCCACTAAGACACAAGTTTGCGCGTTTACCACTAAGAAAACTCCATTTACTGTAGCTCCTCAGTTTCAGAACACTTCCCTTACCATATCAAGTAGTATTGGGATCCTTGGCGTTGACATATCTAGTGACGTACAGTTTCGGAGTCATTTGGAACAAAAGGCGAAGTTGGCATCCAAAAAGCTCGGTGTGCTAAACAGGGCGAAGCAGTACTTCACTTCTAGGCAAAGACTGCTGCTGTATAAAGCGCAAGTCAGGCCACACGTGGAGTACTGCTGTCACCTTTGGGCAGGAGCGCCTGGATATCAACTCAGTCCTTTTGACTCGGTCCAGAGGCGTGCGATCCGGATTGTCGACGATCCCAAACTGACAAGGGGTTTAGAGCCGTTAAGTCTGAGGAGAGACTTCGCCTCCTTATGCGTGTTCTACCGCTTGTACAACGGGTTTTGTTCTGAAGAACTGTTTGATATGATGCTCACGGCTACTTTTCATCACCGCACCGCTCGCCACCGACAGGGCATTCATCCTCACACTCTGAATCCGCAATGGTCTCGTACAATTCGGTTTCAGAGATGTTTCCTTCCAAGGACGCTTAAATTGTGGAATGAACTCCCTGCCGAGGTTTTCCCGATGAGTTATAGTATGGAGTTCTTCAAGAGGGGTTTGAAAAGGTTTTTACAGGGTCGACAACGCACGAGTGATACCCCTGGTGTTGCACGCGTCCATAGGCCGCGATAACCGCTTACCATCAGGCGGTCCGCGTGCTTGATTGTCACCGACGTAGTATAAAAAAAAAAAAAAAAAAAATAACACGCGAAGTACGTTTCACGCGGTATCTATTTAAATTTACATTCATGATTTGGAAGCTGAAATACAAATAGCTGGAAACACCATAGGTAAAGATTTCATTTCTGTAACTTAAAAACTGCAGTGCTTTCAATCGGAAAGTTGGAATAAAAATTTCCGCCCAAGTTTGTGAATGGTTGATAATCGTCTAGGATTTCGCGATGCTACGAAATGAGAACTTAATGATTCGAAGCTTATTCCCATTGTAATACTGCTGTAATCAATCAAAGGAGGAATCGGTGTGAAATTAAACGTGGTTGGGTTACATTCAACACCATTAGTCACGGTTTGTTCATCTCTGAATCCTATTTTCAATGAAAATTTGGGACAACACAGTTTATTTGGCAAGAAAAGGTAAACATTTTGTTAATAATGTGAATTGAAAACTCAAAGAATGGTGTTACGAATACAGGTGTTATTATAGAACGAAATCCTACTTATATTTTGTAGATAAAGACATGAGTTTTCTTACAGGTGTTCTCAGGTATTCGGTATACAGTTGAATGTTGTCTTAAAATTTTAGACAATATAATTAGTAAAACTTAGTAGTATTGTGTAAAGGTGGATCAGAAAAACTGCCTTAGTTTGGATTAGAGTTTCATTAATTACGTACAATTAATCACTTGGGCAATTTTATCATGTACATTTTTAATAATAACTTAGTCGCTATTCGTTTGAGCATAGATTTTACAGTGCGTCAGCTTAGTTCAACTGCCTGTGAAGGAATGAATGCCTGAATACTCGAAGCGTCCACCGCCCTAACAAGCGGCAGCTTGGTTGGGCATTAAAGGGGGTAAAGTTGCCAGTACAAAATAACGATAGCTGTTATCAAATAGCATTACGGGATAATCCCGTAATGCTATTTGATAACAGCTTAATTAACGTTTGATAGTGTTAACTTCTGTTTAATAACAATATCCGGTAACAATTGCATATGTCATGTAAAACAAAACCAGTGTTTTATTGATCAGAAGAGGATTCCTCGTTAAAAGAGGACAGACTCTACAAACTAGTTGAGTATAAAAGAAAGGCTTAAAAGCTTAGTGTTTGATATCCTTTAGTCTACTAATAAAAATAACGCCAAAACTTTACCACTAGAAAATCACAGCAAGCGGTTCGAGGCCGATATAACAGCTTCCCTGTAACCTGTTACAGCTGTTGTCTGCAAACACCTGATAGGTCCACAGTGTAGATATCATATTTAGGGAATCTGTATTTGCCAACTGTTATCTATCGATAGGAAAAACTCACTTCGTACAGAAATTCGCTGAGAGAATATAATTTCTTATTCTGCAAAACTGGATAACGACGACATGGAGCCTGTAATAAACTACTCAATTTAATTTTAATTTTGTCATTATGTTCATAGAACATTTGTGTAAACAAGTAAAAGTATGTTCGGTTCTGAGTGAGTTCGAGTTTGAATTTATACAGAATAGCTTCTTTGTTCTTTTACTTATATCGAGCATGATCTACCAAAGATTAGTTGTCAATATCGCAACAGACTAAGGACAGCATAAACTTTATCGACGAACAGAAACCAATCACAACATGCGACAAACCACTTCTATCTTATCTTTACACGACCCCACAATAGCCAAAGGGAACCTCAAGTCACCGCTATTGAATTATAGCTGCAGGAATGGCACAGACTAAATAAAGCCACCAGTATAAACATATAATTTCTAACTATTAGATCACAGTTTATTCGCCTTAATTTGATTTATTTAAATAGTAGAATAACCGTATAAACTTCTCTAAAAAAGTGATGTCCAAGCTCATGTGTGTAAAATGAGGTGTTAGCTGTTTGCTTCAGAAGGCACATTCAACTGTTGGTTTTTGCATACTTGTTTATAGTATAAACAAGACCACAGGCATGAATGGGCAACAATAAAAATACTGAAACCATTTGACTCCCCTTGGTCCCTCGCGTTGTCACGTTGAGCTCAAAATCAGCTTGGTAAGATTCAAGCACTGGTGGCGGTGCCCCCTATTACCGCTTTATCACCAGAGAGCTTCTGGATGGGAGTATGAACATTTACATATATAAAAATGTTATGAACGTGAGAAAATAAATTGGACCAGACTAATAAAAATACTTAAACCTAACTCCCAAGCCTAATCTTATAATGTCTATTCAAAAATTAGCACACTGCAGTTTTATCTCTGTGACAGGCGGGCTATGGAGTAATAAATCAACCTACGAAGATGAGAGATCGCGGTAAACATCTGAATTATAAGCTGACGTCACTTCCCGTTGATACCGCATTGATGGATCGCTTCACACTGCAATAGTTGTCACATCAGTGTACAGAATTTGGGCATACTCAGAGTTTGATTAGATCAGAAATTCTATAAAAAAATGTACTGTGAAGAAAAAAGAAATATGCTCTTTTTATATCATACATTTGAAGCTCGTTGATGTAGAGGTAATTATGGAGTTTATTGATCTACGTACTCAGTATGATTTTTAGTGATAAATCAAAGTCAGTTCAATATACCCGTACTTATTGTTTTAGTAAACCCATCTACTCAGACGTTTAATTAAGACAGATAGTTCAGTAAATTTCATATTTACTGAAGTAATATCTGTAAAAATCTGCGTGGTGACAATTTCACCATACAGTATTTTGCTACATTGCAAATGCAAATAACGCAGGCAGGTAGGTAGGTGTAAGTAGTTTAAACTGATCTCTACTAATATTATAAAGAGGAAAGATTCGTTCATTTGTTTTTTGGTTTGTTTGTATTGATTGAATAGACTCCAAAACTACTGGGCCGATTTTAAAACTTCTTTTACCAGTATAAAGCTACGTTATCAGGTAGGACATAGGCTATTTTTTTTTAGTGTAAGCTATATTTTGACGGGAATGACTGCCTTCGCTATCGGACAGCTAATATTTTACATGAAAGATATTATATTAATTTCATGATATTTATTAGTTACCTATCTTTTTTTTAATAATTGAATAAGTCGAACTCAAAACTTGTACTCATAATATGTAGGTACATATTATTATTATGTATTTCATGAATTAATCATTGTGCTAGGCTTCCAACTAAAGTGACTAACAATATAAAATTGAATCAACCCAGACCGAAGCCAAAGACTTTATTTGAATTAAGTCACCGACTGCCGATAAACCAGACACAATAGAAAATCTATCCTTTGCCTGTCACCGATGAAAAGTAAATAATAATTTACTGGTCCAACATACCAAAGGAAGCTTATTTTACAACAATACACAATATTTAATAAATACATAATAATAATAATAATAAATATCTGGGACAATTCACACCAAGATCATCTGACCCCAAACTAAGCAGAGCTTGTATTATGGGTGTCAGAGACTGATAAACATACTTAAATATCTCTAAATACATACTTAAATAGATAATAACACCCAGACACACAACAAACACAAATGTTCATCACATAAATGTTTGTCATGGGTGGGGATCGAACCCACGATCACATAATAACCAATTAACAAAAATACAAAAACAATTAACTATCATGTATAAAAAGGATCCTCAATGCAGGGCCAACCAGGTCGCTGTCTCAGCATGTGCCGCTGCAGCTATAAAACTGCAACAGCGCTTGTATTCTGACAGGTCTTTGATCGGTGTCGCCCGATATCGAGTGCCTGAACGTTAGACAGTTATTACAAAAAATACAAACAAGTGAGAAGAATGCAACGATGATGCTGCTAATGTGTAGGTAAAGGGCCAAAGCAGACATTCTACTTTTACCATAGGCGATAGGCGCTTCTGCGACTGTATCGATGCTGTGTCACGTTTTAGCGATTCTCTGCGTTCGGTCACAGTATTAGAATCGCGCGTTTCAGAGATTCTATCAATGCTAAATCAAGACTTTGCGTTCGGATGCGGTATCAGAATCGCGCGTTTTAGTGACTGCTCCAATGCTGGATCATGACGGTTGAAGTGTTGCCGAGATGACAAATGGACGCGACCGGCATTCAAATGTGTGCGGAGTGTACCGTTCAGAGTTTCAGACGCTGTGTTGAGCTTCCGATGAGCAGCTTAACCGCCGCGTTTCGCGTTTTTAAGTATGCGGTGAGGAATGTGTAGTCGCTGCAATTAACTTCTAAAAGCGGCTAAATCGCTGATCGCCGATGCTAAAAGTAGCATGTCTGCTATGGCCCTATCGGAAATAGTTAATAAGAAATAAATAGTAATAAGTAGTTGTATAGGGAAACTAAATGTCAAGTACTTAAGCTTATCCTCCTATCATTTTAAAATCAAGTGCGCTGGGCTTGGATCATCTGCATCTCAGTGCGCAGGGGAGGAACTAAAAGTAAATTAACTGTATAAATCATGTCAAGCTGTGGCTGTATAAATTTTATTGTCGCTGCAATTTACCGAGATAGATGACAGGCAGAGCGAATGAAAGTTTCTCAACAGAGAGCGGAGGATACACTCTATATTTTGTTGGCAAGCCGGCGGTCTGCCTTCCCAATCATTTTTCAAATCGCATTTTCAGATTTGTTCCGTTCATGGCTATATTTCAATTCAGGTCAAAAGGTTTCAATTTTCCGTGATAGCGAGTAAGTGGGGTAAGACATTTAGTGGTGATAGATAGTGCGCTGGCAGGGGCTGTTTCTATTTTCACTGTTTATTGGTGGCTGGAATGCTCTGGCTTACCATTAATATTATCGGCTGGCAATAAAAGTAACTCCAATTTGTCACGAAATACCAACATTCTTCACTTGTTCCCTCGTGAATCGATATTGTATCGAGGTAGTTGGAAACATTTAACAAAATTTTTGTTACGTTATTGGCCTTGGTAGCTTAGTTGTCAGAGTAGCCGTGATTGCCGAAAGCGCGGGTTCAAGTCAAGCTTGATCACCTAGGAACAAGTTTGAATTTTACTAGTTGGTGTCTCTTGCAATGGAAATTAGAACATTCTAAAAATACAAAAAAAAACTATTTGCCTTGTTTTGATTTATTTATTTGCAACATTAAAATTTGAGAGTATTTGGTATTAAGTCAATTTTGTATTATCGCAGTGTGTCTTGTTGGTAAATGGACCAGGATCGGGTGATCAAAAAATGGCAGTCAGAACACTCAATAAAAACGTAAACGAACGGGATCAGCTGTGTCCGCCTGAGAAAATTCACCCGTTTAGAGGAAAGGTGCATATTTCATAGATCATACCATAAGTTACTCGTAAGCAGTGAACGTCTGATAACTGTGGATACGAGTAAAGATAAAGTTTTCTTGTCTTTATTCACTAACAACAATCCAGAATTCGTTAACTATGCCCATCTTTGTTTGTAATATAAAGTATTTACCTATCAGTGGACCCAATTAGTTCCAACTTCTGCAATTGTTCCTTAAACATATACTTCCTAAACTGACTGGTTTATCTGAATCAGAGAACTTGCGGCGTATTCGGTTTTGAAATTATAACTTATTTAGGTACTATTTTGTTCAACTTACTATGAAAAGCATCTAAAATTACAATTGAATACTTACTTACAATTGAATACTTTGAACAAAATTTTCGAATCGATGCTACGATTGTATTCAGATTAAAGATAAGATGAGCTTGAAACATAAAATTATTCGTTACATAAGTCCCCGATTCAATAATAGACCTTTCATGCTAATTATCTTATATGAGCCGAAGAATCGTCGGCAGTCTAATCCATTAAATCTTGAGATGAGGCTGTAAAAAGTCACATTGTGCTTGAAGACCATTCACTTACCCTCTCGGAGAGGATCGAAGAGGCTAATGCAATCAGTCCCAGCTATTCCGGCAATTTTCACGGAAATCACATAAAAGAGCCACCGGGCCTCCCCGACCCACAGTTCATAACGATTGGCTATTTATTTTTAGTATAAGGTAAAACTGAAGCCCGAGGAATCCCGTTGGTCTCAGGTAATATACAAACTGTTTAGAGGGAGCGCGAGGACATGAATAATGCATAGGTTATGCAGTCGCGATTTTCTGTTTCTATTAAAAGTTTTCTTTCGTTTTTTGCTAGACTTTGACGCCTATCTTTCCTGACTTTGTGAGTTTACACCAATGACGTAGACGAGGTTGAGCCTTTAGTATGAGATTTCGATACAGTGCCTCTAGTGTTAAGAAATGGAACTAAAAATTGCATACGTATTTCTGTACGTCTACAATTTCTATTTCGGTATTTCTGTAGGTTTACTGAACTCAACTGTCGTAGTTTACGTGACGGAAACTCATAGTAGACATACTGGTGTTAGAATTGTCAAGCTTTGTTTCGTTTCTGATTAACGAACATATTAGCTCATTGGGCGACCTTAAGTGTACCATCCAGACGTGGAACGCTCTTCCAGCACATGTGTTTCCTTCCTCTTATAGTCCCGGGTTCTTCAAGCGGGGCGTGAAAAGGCATTTCTGCAGGCCTTCAAGGTGAGGATGGCCAGCCCAGTGATTCGTTTGAATGACTGGGCTTGTCAACGTCATATCTGGACCTCACGACCGCTTTCCATCAGGTGGAGTGAGGTCATCTTGACGGGCAAAATGAAAAAAAAAAGTTTCTAATCTAAACACACTATGCGGAAGGTACGCGACCTAAGTTCCGCGGCATATTTTACGTGCCGACGTATTCGGCTGATGAAACACCATATGTGCCGAACTTACGCGGCAGAAATTTAGTTGCTCCACTTTGTGTGTGTATTCAGTGTCTATAGTTCTGTGCTCTACAAAATAAGTTGCCGCTGAACTTACGCCCGACCGAGGTTACGCTGTACGCTATAACGCAACGTAATTTCGGCATAATGTTTCATCATTAATTCAAATAGCATTGCAGGCGTAATCATGCGGAACTTCGGTCGTGTAACTTCGGCATGGTGTATTTAAACACTAAGTTCTTTATTGGCTCATAATAAGAAAACACAGTGATGATATCTGAAAGCGAAGCCAGCCAATCCTTTAAGAGAACTGGCTAGCTTTGATGAGTAACTTATTACTAAAAATCGAGTTATTAGGTTCCTAATTAATAACTGTTTAACTTCTAAGTAGGTTAAAGTTTCATTTTATTAGCCTTTAGCGCCTTTTGTGTGTATTTATGTGACGAACATTTATATTTGTTGTGTGTCTGGGTGTTATTATCTATTTAAGTATGTATTTAGAAATATTTAGGTATGTTTATCAGTCTCTGACGCCCACAAGCTTTGCTTAGGTTGCAGTCAGATGATCTTGGTGTAAATTGTCCCAGATATTTATTTATTTAAGGCAACGTGCTCTTGCAAACACCACCATTGATATGAGGGTACAAACCAAAAATACATCAATGTGCATTATAATTATACAGTTACAAGTTCAGGTGCAAATATTATACAGTATCCAAACATTCTGGAAACTAGATTGAAACTTTCGCTGTATATTTGATGCATATTTGAACGATGTGGCTCGCGCTTCGGCTGCTGCAAACTCTCCCATATAATAGAAAATATGTATTAATAAGGCAATTCATATACAAGTACGTCTAGGTACAGGTATCAAATTTTAATAAAATGTAATATACCTACCAATCAGGTTAACTTACGGAAGCTGCGATAGTAAACTACAGGCTCTTGTATGTCATTTTTAGTTCCATTTCTATTCACTAGCGGCTAGTGGCGCTGTCGCCAAATGCCATACAAATACGAAATGTGCTAGCGACGATCGTCGGTGTTAACTTATGGTATAAACTTGGTAGTGTAAAGTAATCATTCAATAATAAGGTCGTTCGACGTAAGGTCATGAATTATCCTTAATGGACAAAACAAACACGTGAAAATTAAAAAAAAAACTGGAATCAAAATAAAGGAAAAAAAAATCTTACTTCTACTAACTAACTGAAATGTACACTTGTCTTTTAAATCTGTGGTTAACACGAAAACAAAATTAAACTTTTCACATGTTTTCATTCCACAAGCTTAAGGTCTTTTAATTTTGTTGAGGCTTTCAGCGCGCCTCGTAACTTTATCGAAAAGAAATATCAAATTATTATTTATATGATATCACCTAATCGTTAAGATCATTTATAGCATCACTAAAGCAGAGAAACTGAAAAAAAAACTGCTGATTTTGTACTAAAGTGATAGATTTCAAAGTGTTCGGTATTCGGAGGTCACCTTAAAATAGCAACTGTAAAATAAAATAGGAACTAGTTCATAAAATATTCCAGAACGTAACGAACAATCAGGAAACTTGATTGAAACTTCGGAAGCTTATCTGATGCATATTCAAGCATCGACCATCGTGCTGGCATCAAGTAAAATCAAGTCCCTCACTCCGTGGTGACTAGTGATGCCGATTGGTGTCGATAGTATTCTTTTGACTGCGCCCGTTCCTTTCTAATCAGTTACATAACGGAAGACTTTTTTTTACGGAGAGTGATCGTAGATCCTATGATCCCGATCACTAACCATTTGACCATCTGACAAGCCTAGTTAAATACTAAGCGTTAACCAGTTTTATCTAACTATAAGAAGTTGACCTTTTTTTCAAAATTAGTTACCAGAGAGCAGGCAGCAGCCTGTCTATATGTTCAACCAAACAAAAACTTCTCAGAGACCGTAATACTATAATTTATGTTTATGTGGTATCAATAATTTTGTTCGACGATGCTTCTATTCAAAATTAGCAAGAAGTCGTTACAATGCAGCATGCTCCAATATGACAAACCATATAGTGGCTTACCAAATCGGTGGTTTGACATCACTAGTGAGGAAGGACTTTAATAACGAAACGAAGCAAAGGCTTCAAAAACGGACTCATTTTCACTCCGTATAAAAGTACGCGATAATCTATGTCTGTGAAGTCTTCATATTTGAAACTCTGGAATACCTGCATGATTTGAAGAAACAAAGAGATTTATTGCAATTAGAGTGAGTGAGACAAAAACACCAAATTAAAAGTGTTTCAGATTACAGATCGGATCTTCCTTTAAAAAATCGGGGTCATCGTTATAGAAATCGATGAGGAAAACTATATTTTGAGGTCAGGTAAAAGATAATGAAACTGGATGGGTGGAAGCTGTCCCAGTTATTTAATTATTGAATGTGCTAGTTTTTAGACCCTTTTTTTTACTGACGAGATAGGTGGTTATCCACGAATGACAAAAATAGGCTGTGTCGAATTATCAGTGAATGGCAATCGCATTTTTTGAGTTTGCAAAATAGTTGAAAGAAATATCAAAATAATAGTTCAGAAAAGACCTTCTCATCATTTTAAATAAAATCAAAACAAAAATATCTTAATTTAAATAAACTTGTAAACAAGTACTTTCAAATCGTCAAATCATTACAAGAAAAAAAACATAATAATATACACTGTATACAAACATAATTTGACTCTACCACCGCATCGGAAGTTGATCTTTTACTTAGAAGACCCGGCGAGAAACTCAGTACTTGCTCTTTTAAAGTTGGTTGGGTTTTACAAAAAGAGTAAGTGGAGTACTATGAGTTTAAAAAAATGTTTACGTTCTAACATTTCCTAAAGACATGAACCTTAAAAGTACATATAAACTACCGAATATTAGTACTAGCGGTACGCTAAATTAACCTGCAAATGGTGTTTAAGGCATACAAATCGGAACGATTGCCATCCTCCATCCTCCAAAGATCTTCCCCTTTTATTTCTTTTTTTCCGTGCTACGGGTCAAATTGATTCGTATGGCCTAAAGATCAATCGTTCCGATTTTCATCCT
Source organism: Udea olivalis (assembly GCA_947369235.1). Taxonomy (NCBI): domain Eukaryota; kingdom Metazoa; phylum Arthropoda; class Insecta; order Lepidoptera; family Crambidae; genus Udea; species Udea olivalis. The sequence goes on from OX376342.1 coordinate 9,369,013, forward strand.
ATTAACACTATTTGCAGGTTTTGACTTAAATTCGGGGTGTAGCACTAAAGCAAAAGGATGTACAAAGTTTATACAATTGAAGCATAGAAATTGTTAGTCAGTACAAACTAGTTTTTAAACACTAGTATTTAAAGTTGGAACTAGAATGGAAAACAGTTGCAGGCACGTATACACAAATAAACGAGTATACCATTTCCATCGAGTCTCACTTCAAAATATTCAGTTCGTAAAGCAAACGAATAACCGATCCATTAACTGAAATAGTCAGCCAACTGAAACAGTATTGGCATAAAATTGAATATTTAATTAGTGTGCGGTCAGAAAGTTCCAGATGAGAGTTATTAATCCGGGCGCTATAGTAACAGAACGACTTCATTACTTTTTAGTAAAAATATAATTTTTTTCGTGTTGGTTTTCTGTGTTTGAGTGGTCGAAAGGCCTTGCGAAAAATGTTACCATCTCTTATAGCCAGTCAAGTTAATTTCCTAAACTGAGCGTAGTGAGCGATTTCCTACTACGATATTTCATTTTCCAGCCAGTCAGCGGTTTACCGGTCAATAATGCATCCTCTAGGCCAGATATTTACTGACGGAATTTCTCGCTAACGTTTAGGTTAAGAAACTAACATGACTGACTATAAGAGATGGTAATACGGCCCCAGGTTGATCAACAACTCGTAATTGGCAAGCATCTCGCTATATTATCCCATCAATAAGCAAATAAATATTCATTCATTCATTCAGCTGTAGCGATGCAATTACTTGACTCAAAATATAAACTTATCGATTCAACACCTTTTTTTAGGAATGCTATGCATTTCTCAGTGTACAGTTTGCTAAATGTTACATACCCGTCACCTAGGCCGCGGCGATCGCTTACCATTTCACGACGACGGCTCACGTGTTTATTTGCTACAAAATTTGTAAACTCAAATTATAAGCTTGTTTTAAATACTTTTTTTTAAACGCGCCGGGAACACACCACTTGTCATGGTCTCGATGTAAGTATATATTAAATGTTCTTGTGTTACGAGGTACCAGACATGGAATTCGGCAACGAGCGTCTCAAAGTACACCCAGACTCGAGTCAATTTAGATAATATCGTTTCCTAAATTGACCCGTCCGGGAATCGAACCCAGGACACTACGAAAGCCAAGGCGAGAAAGCGTGCGCACTACGCCAACCGTGTCCTCATACTCAATTATAAACAAATTGAATAACAAAAAAACATTAAAATGACTTGTGAGTACTTACTTAACTCAAGTAAATAATAGCTACGCAGGTACTACAAAATGACTACAAATAAACACTTCCATCTATTTAAACATTTATCAAGTAAATTGCTTTACGCGTCTCATTTGTCTGAGTAGTTGGTATTGCCCAAGAGCTTCACTATGAACTAAACATAGAAGCAATAGATAGGTTACCTGTTTCAGGCTTATTTGATACTATTCCTTATTCTGTGCTAATACTCAAGGCCAACCTAGGCCAAACGGTTACAGCGTTCTGAGTCATTTGCTACTTACTCTTGCTGGACTATTACAAGTCTTACTAATTAATTAACCATCTTACTTCTTACTAATAGTATGTATTTTTGTGTGAGGATGTATGTTTGTATGTTTGTTACTCTTTCACGCAAAACTACAGAACCGATTTAGATGAAACTTTACAGTAATACAGCATAAACATCTGAATAACACATAGGCTACAATTTATAAAGATTTTATGTAATTTGGCCATAATACACAATAACGCGGGCGAACCTAGTAGTATATATTTATATGTAAACTTACTTTGTTCATTCAAAAACCGTATTTTGAAATGATTGACACACAAATTCTTCATAATTGGCCCAACTTGTTATCGGTCTACGCGACGTGTTCACACGTCTTGCAACCATGAATTTGGCAATAGTTGCCACTTCAAATTTACGTTATCGTTCGCGTAAAAAAATGTATTGGGATTTGACATTGTGGTTGGGGAAAAGGTCTTTTCGCATATAGTATGTATGAACTTGTAATAAAATCTCTTTCGCTATACTATTTGTATCTGGCTGGTTTTGGTATCATTAAAAGTTTAAATTTTAAAGAAGATAATTCCAAATTCAAATTAGGAAAATGTGTGATTTTCATTTGTTTTTCTTACAGTCAAGATGACATCTAATGAAGAAATTCGATACATTTTAAAATTTTACTACAGAAAAGGTAGGAATGCAACGCAAGCCGCGAAAAAAATTTGCGATGTTTATGGACCTAGTGCAGTGTCTGTGAGAGTAGTACAAATTTGGTTCAAGCGTTTTCAAGCCGAAAATTTTGATGTCAAAGATGCACGTCGCTCTGGTCGCCCTATTACGGATAAAATAGATGCCATTTTTGAAAAGGTGGAGCAAAATCGGCATATCAGTAGTTACGACGTAGCTGAAGAACTGGGAATTGACCACAAAACAGTTTTGGCGCATTTGAAAAAAACTGGGTACACAAAAAAGCTCGATATTTGGGTACCTCACGAGCTCACTGAAAGAAACCTATTGAACCGTGCACTCATTTGTCATTCTTTATTACGACATAATGAACCGAGCCATTTTTGAAGAAGCTGATAACTGGTGATCAAAAGTGGATCAGTATGACAAGAACGTGCGAAAAAGGTCGTGGTCAAAAGGCCGGTCAGGTTTCACAGACTGTGGCGAAACCCGGGTTAACAACAAGGTGATGCTGTGTGGTGGGATTGGAAGGGCATTATTCATTATGAGCTGTTACCACCAGGCAGGAACATCGATTCTGAACTCTACTGCGAAAAGACTGGCAGAAGGCTGCGGTCATGGGTTCATCGAGAACTAAACAACGTGTGAGCCGCATTGATGCCATCCGCTGGCTCGGCCTCAAAAACGCTTCATTTCAAGAAAACGTGTGTAACATCGCATCTCTGTAAAAGCACTCATACAACGCCATATGTTTGAGTTCAACAGACCACGACGAACATCCAGTTTTCAGTGTCTCGGGTTCGATTCCCAGTCGGGTTAAGGAAACGATCTTTTCTGAATTGAATCGGGTCGTGGTGTGCTGGGAGACGCCCCTGGCTTATTTCCTTGCGTATTCATCCATGCTTCGAGACCATTACAAAAGGTGTGTTGTCTGGCGCATTTTTTTTAACATCGCCGTATCCAAGTAAATCCAATACATTGTTTTGCTACACTATTACATTTAATTACGACGTAAGTGATATCAAATAGGTACGCCATCCAATATTTCAGTATCGGTATTCAGTAGATGTAAAAAAGAAAGGGCTAATAATATATTACCGACAAAACATAGCACATATTTCTTTAACAGTATGCACTATACTCTCAATATTTAATAACACAATTAATGTACACAAAGCCAGATGTATTAACTACTCTTTTTATAAATTAATGAAAATCTTTTCCAAACTTAATCGTATTAACAAGTAAATAGGCATTTGTCGGCCACAATTACGGTTGCCAGATGCGGGTTGGTGGTTGCCACCAGAATTCATTAAACCAACGGGCGACGCTATCTAAACACTCCATCTAAATCCGCATTTGCAGGGTCTCTCGTAAAAAGAACGGTTGATTTGGTCAAGACATTACCGTGAATATAGCCACGTTTGTACAAAAGGAGCAATGGGACAGAAACTGGTGTTTTAAAAATTTACGTAAATATTAAAAGTTAACTTAAGTCCGGTTGCACGTATTCACTTTCGTTCCAAAGAAACTTTCAACCTAATGACATTGCTACTTTTGTGTAGAATACATATTATTACTAAATAATTACCAGAACCACTCTTCTAATGTAGAAAAGAGTCTCACATTTTCTTTGATATTTTGGCGCATCTACCACACATTAATTTCTTTTGAAGCGAACTACTTAAACATGATTACATTAACCACTGAATCCTGAAACATGCCTCAAAGTCAAGGAGCCCTTTAAAGCATAGTTGCAACTTTCTGTTCTACAATGTCGGTTCAGTGTCGCCAAGACCGTACAAAACGTTAAGGTGGGTACTATTGACCAAAGTAGTCAGTACTACTGACCAACGTTACGGCGAAATGTAACATATTACACAGCGAGCTTCATCAAGTCGGTACGGGTTATTCGCTTGTTTCCCCATACTGACTAGACGAATGCTCGCTGTGTAGCATGTTACATTACGCCGCGTAACGGTCAGTACTCAGCTTTAGGGTTTCAGAAAATGCTTTTATTTCCCGTCCTCGCCTACACCACACGGCTTTGTTACTATTTTACTTTTCATTTAACTAAAACGCAAAGCAATTTCAGTACCAATTCGTTGGTTATTCAAATGTATACAATCAAAAGCCTCATCTGCCGTTATTGGCATCGCGTATTTCCACGAAACGATCTAAGTCCCCTTGTACAGACGCTGTTAATAAAATGTAAAGATGGCAATCGAGATACCGCAGGCTATTCAATGTCCACTACAACGGCTTTAAATACTACCAAGAGAATTGTAATTATCAAGAGGTCGTTGTGAACTGTGGCCGTTGCCAAGAGCAACATCCATGTTTGGACTTGTTAACGCTGTACAAAGTTTGGGAATGAGCTCAAATGTAGTTTTTGATTTGACGAGTGCTAATGATATAGGTAGGATACGATTCCGAGAAACCGACTGTATTCTGCAGATTGCATCCTCAAACCCTAAAACTCTGCCGCTGATAGCAAGAGACGATTTAAGATTTAATACCAACTGGTGTTATACACAGGTAAATCTATTGTAATATATTTTGTAAACATAACAAATAATGATGTTATTAAAATTACAGATAGATAGCTCCGGTACAATTCGCTCAACTAATTGAGTTTTCGGTGCAAATTTGATTTCATATAACCTTAATTAGACTTTGACCACAACAGTTAATTACTTACTAGTTAAAGTTTGAATTTAAAGCATTGATAACCTTTATTGTGATGGACGTAAAACAATTGAAAGACAACCTTGTGTTGCCAGATTTGAGCACCCCACCTAACAATAATCAATGAAGATTCACTTACTAACAACGAAACCAGTCTAAACGAAAATAACGATGGCTTTTAACCTGTGCTTACCACCGTACAAAGTGAACTAAGACGCACTAATTTTCAAGCTATCTTTATATAACGGATGACGTAAAGGTTATTAAGGTTATCCCACAAGGCGCTAAGTATCCTGTAAACCATTTAAGCGTTGATAAAGCCAATATTACTTTGTAGCGGGACGTCGAGCGATGACGTCGTAAAAACGTTCAATTTACGATCTGACTAGGGTTACCTGTCGTCCTGTAGTTGCCACAAGTTGTTGCTGTCTGTCCACAATAATGTGGTCATTAACAATCATAGCTGATTTTTCTTAGGTTCACATAGATTTTTGTTGTAAGGGCTGTGTAAAGCGAAAAGCTGATTGCTTGTTTTTCACTACCAATGAAAATCTGACCTATGTTGCCACAGCCTACTACAGCCTTTTTAATGATACTTTTTTTACAGTTCGTCAAAAAAGCACGTAGTCTGGATGATTGGCAACTGCATCCTTTTTTTTCTTTATGTTTCTTAACCATAATTGGTTTTATATTGACCATTTCTACATCCTAATCCTATTGGTTCATCCTAAAATGAACATTCAGAAGTGCTACTACTTTATGCATTGTTTTTGTAATTGTTTGTGCATTGAAGTACTGTCTTAAATTTACGTTTCATACACGTTGTATGACTTAGAACGCGCGCCTACGTTGCGGTTGCTGGCGTCAACGGGGCCAGTACACCGCACTGTACGGCGAACATAATTAAATTTACCACACTAGAGGTGCACAGAAACCCACTTTCTTTGACTATGATTAGAGAGGAACTTTGTTCCGAACTACGAGAGCAAACAAGCCACAAAGTTCGGAGCAGCTCGAGTGTAAATATTAGAATGATATTCACAGTTGTCTCGCTGTTAGTTGTGTAAGGAGAACACGTAGTTTGTGGCTAATTTTGAGTTCTTTGAACTATGTGGAGGGATAAAATGTAATCATATGAACGACATTGTTGGATAGATTTGAATTTTGATTTGTTTAGTCGCAATTAACAATTCAAGATTATTATTTTGCCTAGGTCCGGGGTCCTAGGTTGCTGATATTGTTTTAAACAAGAAGAGGAGATTTACAACACGACACGTGTGTATATTCGAAACGTTACATCGTAGATGTAACCATGTAAGCCACGTTAACACATTGAAAGCCATAATCCTTGGTGACCAATAAATAAATATTTTTTTACTGTGTCTGATTTCTTAGCAGTAAAGACAAATGCAAAAGTTATATCACTACTTGATAAGTTAATCCAAAAGAAAAACAAAACTATGTCGTAACAGCAAACTCTGATTAAAGCGTTTTGGAACTCAATTAGGAAATTCTTGTCAGCGCCCTGGCTCTAAGTAAAGTACATTAATATTCTTGCCAGTTCGGAAAATTCCACGCAAAATGGTTTAGAAGAAACCATTCAGGATTATTCCACAACTGTTGAAAGCAGCAGAGAATCCGATGTGGGTCATTTATACTCGGGCTCACTTTATTGCGTCCGGTCGAAGATTACACTGGGCTATTAATCTGGATTTCAGACAATAGCGCTGGAAAGTAGTCGTGCAAAAACAACAGTTAGATTTGTCCCAGGGCCCGGTTACTGACTTGCTGGCTTTTTGTAAAACTATGCATAATGCTGTGTAGGCAATAGTTATAAATTACGGAATATGGAACGGCAATATTATGTTGATAACATAGATAAGTTATCTATTCAGAAATTGATGACATCTATTTCATCATTTTTTTTTGTCTTAGTTTTTATTCGTATTTTGGATGAACAGTGTTTTGGTATATCTACCTATAAAGTGTTAGATGAAAGTTTCCCAATATACTATGTAACTGCTGAATAAAAAAAACCGTCGAACTTTTAGCATTATTTCAGTATTATAATTGAATTAATCCTAGTAACATATCATGAATGAGCTTCACATGAAAGCGAACTCCGCCTACACTCATACCATAACTACAGTAAAACTGCCCAATGAACTGGAACAAACCAGTCCGCGTCATGACATGTAACTTCATGAATACATATTATGTAAACTACTCGTAGATCGGAGAGAAGTAAATTATAGTTACGGCATACTAAAGTGAGCAGTAATGCAATAATAGCATAAAAGATATGAATAGGCTAGATAAGTTATTTGATAGTTTGAGTTTGAGTCTTGAGAATTGGTGTGTTGTCTGGCATTACTTTATAAATATTATATATTTAACTAGTTAGTTAGGTAGCAAAATGTTTGTTTATAAAGTAATGCCAGACAACACACCAATTCTCAAGACTCAAACTCAAACTATCAAATAACTTCATTCAAATAGACTGTATCAGTACTTTCAAATCGTCAAATTTACAGCAAAATGGCATACAAATTGCTGAACTGAAATATCGTAGTTTACGTGACGTAAACTCATGGTAGACCTACAGAGCCTTTGTTCACTACCCAAGGCAAGGCGACAAACCACGCTACAGCGAACAACGCCACTCGTGTCGTCAGTCAATATGAATTTTATGAAGATGGAAGATTGCCAAATGACATTTATTCCCAGAAAAGTGGGTGCATTACCAATACTGAGCGATTGATTTTGTTTAAGCTTATTTTAGCGAGTGGTTCTTGGCACTCCAATTCCAATTCTATCGATAGAAAATGTAACACAAAGAATGTCAAAGTCACTGCCACTCATGCGTTTTGTTACACACTGCGGTATATTTTGGAGGTTTCATTGTATTTCACAATTTCGAAGCTTTTTCTGCGCGTAGTACCGAAGTAAATTCGTTTCATATTTCATCCTCCTTAGCACCACCATTTCGAATTATTCAGAAATACGTTAACGCACCTGTCACCATCGGTAATTATCTATGAGCACAAGTGAAATGATTCTGTATGCGTATTCAAGAATAATTCTGGTAAAACTTGGCTAGCTAGGTAAACATGGGATTCGATGTAGGAAGGTATAGAAAATACCCCATCTGTAAGTTTATTAAGGAGTTTATGACATAAATAATAATATAAGACCTCTGACATTTGTTACGAGTGTATTAATTCTACTCGTAGTAAAAACTATAAAAACGCTGAAAACACATAACTTTCAAATTAAATTTTGACACAATCCCAGCAAGATAATTATGCTTATTTGTTTTCCTCGTTAAATTTTAAATCTTCCATTTACAGAAATTTTAAGAGGACCGTTACGAAAATTCCAAGCATAATGACTTGAGACATTAACGCCCGTACCCAAAAACGACAGTCAAAGTTGAGCACCCTTCCAATTGATGCTGTGCTGTCACATATCAGTAGATGTGATAGGGATAGGTATATATTTGGGGTGTGGTCAATTTGTTTGTCGTTTCTGGCGTAAGTTTGAGTTTTTTATAATATTTTCACCATACTGATAGCTTAATTTTTTGCTCTTGCAGTGTATGTAATTTTGCTTATAGAGTTTCTCAAACATGTAACTTTGTGACAACACATCGACACTGATCAAAAATGCTTATATTTAAACCTCTTTACTCATAAAAATCTGAGGTAACTTTCATTATTAGTGCTCTAATAAGCGATACAACACATTAGAAAAAATAGCAATTTATTAACTTTAATAATGGTTAATTAATCTTATATAAAAAGGTTCTTAAGCTTCCAGTAGATTTCAAGTCGTACAGGAGGTCTGCTTAGAAACTTACCGTGTCACGTTGTATACAACACAACAAACAACAAATACTGCCTTATACGTCCCACTGCTGGGCACAGGCCTCACCTCAACTATGAGGTGGTACAAGCCATACTCCAACACGCGGGCTCAGTGCGGATTGTTGGAGAGGTGAATGTAAGGCCAGTGATAAACCTTACCGTCAGATGTTATCAAGCCGCCTTTTTAAGCCTCTGACTAGGCTTCACGACTGATATCTTGCGACGTCAGCCGGGACCAACTGTTTAACGTGCCTTCCGAAGCACGGAGATGCCCGAAAAACGCATCACTTAATTTCGGTCGGGATGGTCACCCATCCATAACCCGACCTGTCTGGCGTTGTTTAACATCGGATCGTTGCCGATCCGCTGCCGTCACTTAGCCACGGTCACGTTGTATATTATATTATAATGGGCGATGTTGGGTAAGTGGTGATTTTTTGCGCGTATTTGCGTATCAAGAACTAAATTTTTTGTCAACTGCTTATTAATAAATCCTCGCAGACGTGAAATTCTCATTTATTTGTATAAATAAGATGGGATCCGAGAAACAGAATCATAACGAGACTAACGAGAGGATCACGATATTAATATTTTTCGTTTTTTGCTGTTTTGCCTCATTAAGTATGTATTCATTTTTACATAAATTACACGTTATAGGTTTGGTAGAGGCAGAACATTCGCCTACTATAACCAAAAATAGCTTCCTACCTAGCTGTAGGTTTTATTTCCTTTTTGATCGTACCCATAAGACTGCTTACCGTACCTACAGATTATATGGCTGTAAGTCTTGGCAGCCAGGGTTCGAGTAATTTCTGGATCAGCTCAAGGGTATGACGAAGTTTTTATAATATTAGAAATAACCGATGATTTTATTAAATAATAGCAAGAACACCTATTGGAAAGCGACCCGTAGCCACAATTTATTTAGTAACAAAAATTGCCCTCGTCCTAAAAATAGTTTGTCCCTAGTCTTACTTAGAAACTAGAAGCAACGACAAAGATACGACGAACACTTAGACCAAACACAAATATTTATTTCATTGACAGTTATTCACGTTGGTTACGAATCGAACCGCAACCTTTGTGTCTCAACCGGCGCACGTTACCCTGCACTAAACGCAACGAAAATCTGATTTATGCTCCTGTGTGTCTGTCTTAAAACATCGCTCCTCTCGTCTAATAACCGACGTTAATGAACCTAAGTATAAATAACAGATGAAGTATGATAGTAGTTACCACCCACCTCCATGGTACAACTTTAATGGAATCCATTTAACTCCGAGAAACTTGTCGAATTAAATATAAGCTACCCTGCTGGGTGTATTGTCAAAACCAAATAACTCGGGCTGAATAGAAGTATAAATAAAACGAGACAGACGCTCAATCATAAGCAAAATTAGTCGTGGATATGATAGATCTATATTAAATAAATGCTAAAAATATTCAATTGATCGTAAACTTTCTTGTATTTAAAGGTAGGGGAAAACCCACCCTATATTAGACGATTTTCTATCCATGGTGTATAATGATATAAGGAGTACTCGACAAACAGAAACTATATATGCGTAGGTAAGTCAGATTTTTTATTTTACTTTTATTTGAAGTAAAAATTTAATAAATACAAAATTATTCGTATTATTTGAAATTTAAATGGAAACCTTTAAATACATTTTATTAAAAAAAAATGCAATTTTCGTAGTAGTTTCTATTTCACCTACTTATGGTTTATAAAAATAAACGAGATATGTTTATATAGTTGGTAAAAATCAACTCGTACATAGTACCATCATACCATCACGACTTTACCCCATACGGGGAAGTCAGAGGCAAGTGACTGTTGCCGTCATGGTGAACGGAACCCTCAGAAGCTCACTTTACACCAATGGTATTAGAACCCAACGTGGTAGGTGGTGAGCCTTCCGCCGTTATCCGGGTGATTTGGTTTTTTGTCGATGTTTTCCATCACCGAAGGGTTAGTCAGAAATTTAACAATAAACATGTGGTTCTGGCCAGATTTGAACTCGGGACCACACGATCCACGATCTGAGTTGGAGTGCTTAACCCCTAGGCCACGGCGCTCTCGATAAAAATCTAACCACAATTAAATCTCAAGCTTACTAACAGATTAAAATTTGAATAACTAGGTATTGAATAATGCTAGAGACAATTGTGATCAAAGTCCATTCGGTTAGTGAACTATGGCGTAGTCACAATGGTCGTCAAAGTTGCGCAATAAAAGCAAATGCGTGTTTGGTCAAGATAGTTTCTGCAGTAGATAACGATGGGGTTGAAGTTGAAAATTGAGTCCTACTAGTTCACGTTTAAATGGCAAACTTTCGCATTCAAAAGTGAAAACTCGTTGACATTTTAACAATGTTTATCGTAGTGGCGATTTTACCGTTTTCGCACTAAGTAACTAGTTTTATCAGCAATTAATGTTTTTTGTTGTCATTAAACAAATTCAAAAAAGCGGGAATAAACATAGGTTTATTCCCGCTTTTTTGAATTCGGCCGATAGCGGCCTTACTATGGCTATAAATATACATTTAAAGATTTTAGTGGACTTTCTAAATTGGGCCTGGTCTAGGTGTGTTGGGAGATTGATCTGGTAGGCCTCGTAACATAGTATATTTATCTTTACTTCGAGGCTATGACAAGTGGTGTGTTATCAGACGCATATTTATTTATTTATATGATATTTATGACGACAGACGTCGACACGTCGACGGCAGAGGTCGACGGCATTTGCCGTCCCGTGCGTAAGAACTCTGACCTGAAACTCAATGGAGAGCGATTATATTTATAAGACCTAACGTGATAATAAATAACTCACTTTAAATATCCATCAGAGCTGAACCTAATGCTCTAAGTAAAATGTTACCCGATCTCCCTTACGTTAACTATGAAATAAGATGCTAGAAAAAGCTTTTTTATAAGCAATTCGAGGAGATTTGTTGAAAAAAAACAGAAGACGATGTCTCTGGAAAAAACAACACTCGTACTTTGCAGAGATTAAACATAACATCATTTAAGGTTCTGAATAAACACCAGGTTATTGAGCCTCGTTGTTTTTATAGCCTTACTTCGTGAAATTTTAATGATTCTGTAAAACGTACTATTAATTACTAATGTGTTGATAATGTTATTTTTCGGTACACAGTGAACATCACAGTTTCTCATGGCGCGCATAGGATTTATGCAGTGTAATTAAGGATTTTGGTCTCAGTATATCCTCTATTTTGGAAAGCTAGTAATGGATATTATCATGGAAATACACAATTTATTAACAAGTGGAACTCATTTTAGTTTTTAGGCCCCTTAAAATGGCATTACGTAGCCGCCTTTATAAAGCTACATACCATTCAAAATACAGCTGCATATACCCAAAGTTACATAAAGTGCAGTCTAGGAGGATATTACAACATATTGCCTGGCAAAGCAGTCAAAATTAAACCGTGCTCGGTGGGTAACATATTCCACATATTGACATTTCACATGCTACTGGCAGCGTTTCAAATTTTTTAAGTCCGACTGTGATACTTGCCGCAACGTTCCGTTATGCGTGGAACAATGTAGTTTGCCTAAACAACAATGTGCCATCTAGAACACGCAGCGGTGAATTATTTGTAACACCACACTCAATAAAGGCGCAACGAACTTACTTCGAAGTCTCGGGTCGTGTAATAAATCGTTCAATTGGCAGGTTAATTAGACAATTTCTCCGAATGGCATCGCGTGAATCGGAATGGCCTCTTCCCTCGAATGCTTGGAAGGAAACAATTTTCTAGAAAACAAATGAATTGTTAACAGGGTTAAGGCGATAGCGCGATAGTGATGCTAATGTAAGCGATCGCGCACATACAATAAATGGGCACTTACCTTTGGGGCGAGATACGTTATTCCGTTTTACGGCAGCAGACTATTAAAATTTAACAGCATTAACGCGCTGGCTAACCTTGCAACTTTGACTTTGCGATGAGAATGTTAAAGATGAACATGTTAATTTACTTTTCTTAAACATGCTCGGAAATATTGTCATTACTTTTGAATAAAGAACACGCGAAGTATCATATTTACGTAGACTGAAAACCCAAAATCACTTCCCGGCGCGTTCTTTGAATTTCGAACGAAGAGCGCGCCGGCAATGTTGTATGAAACGGTGTGCTGTTTGAATTTAGAACTCTTTCATCTATCGTACACATTGCGTTCTCGTGGCTGTATAGCCACAGATGCGTTTACCTTTCGGCACAAATTGTAAAATAAAAAAAAACAAATTGGCGGTAAAGCGGAGTTGTTATTTTGTTAATAATATTAATTAAATTTATTATGTAAAAGGCCCTTTTTATTTCCTTGCATTTTTTTAAGAAAAGCACTATATATGCCTCGGCCGAAATGGCAATTGCCTGTCTCGCCTGCGGCTCGGCCTTCAAACTCATACTCGACCTGCAATTGCCTATTTCGCTGCCTTTGCAATAATGTACTATTAACTATTTAACTTAAGGAATACTGAGTTTGTTGGTCTCTTTTAGTGAATTTAGGGAAGAGGTCTACTTTATAAAATAACTAGCTAGGTAGCTATTTTGTTAGAGATCTTGACTACCTGTTTCATGGGTTGTGGTAGCGAAAAATATTCTTTTACGATTTTTTTATTACATATTTTATATGATTATTTAATCTATTGAAGTATGTATTTTAAAGTTCAGTAATATTAATGAATGATAGTCAAATATTTGCAAAAATATTTATTTCGTGTGTTAAAGGCGCTTGCCTATAACATTGATGAAACAACGTTGGCTTACAACGTAAAATGCACTAAATAAATTCGCCAGGTCTGTTAACGGCCTCGGTAGCTCAGTTGGAAGAGCAGTCACCCGGATTGAGAAAGATCGCGGGTTCGAATCCCGCTTGAGTCCCAGGATCAGGTCGATTTTTTCTAGTTTCTATCTTTGTGTAGAAAATAAAGCATTGTTTAATGCTAAAAAATTAAAATTCACTTAATATTAATGTACATTTTAAACACCGAAAGTATAGCGAATTAATACGATTAATTAATGCATTAAAAGCACCAGCAGAGATCCTATTTCAGCAGGTAGGGTAATGCAATCTTATTTTTGCGATTTCCTAGCAATCATCAACAAAAATGCTTTTCCTGCGAATAAGATACGATTGCCAGTTCACGGAAACCAATGAAAAAGACCGCTTTGTCCTCGGGCAGAATTAGTGTGAGTGCGAACGGTTTTTTAGCTTAACGATGGAAGTTTGAGCGCGGCACCGCGGACTCCGTTCGCTTCGTATGCAAATTCCCTGAACACTACAATACATTTCAGTATTTGCATTCTGGCTAATTGCGCCTCCTTTCGTCGGAGTCGAACAAACGGCCGCTTATTTCTTTATGCATCGCTGCGCGTTGGATTCCAACAATAAGTTTTCGAGTATTGCTTGTCGACGTACGCGAATTGTGAGAGTCATCGAGTTTGCGGAACGAGTCTTTATGTCGAGGGCGTTTTGTGTCGTTAACGACATCAACATTTTTTACGCTTTTTCGATTTCATTTGATTGTTCTGTTTTCAAGAATACAAATTCTTTCAATTAAGTTTTCATCAAGCATTGTGTACTTGATTTTATGTTAATAAACACCGCCAAGTCCTTTTTTCATCATCATCATCATTTCAGCCGAACGACGCCCACTGCTGGGCATAGGCCTCCCCCAAGGATCTCCACAACGATCGGTCCTGCGCTGTCCGCATCCAGCGGCTTCCCGCGACCTTGACCAGATCGTCGGTCCACCTTGTAGAGGGCCTGCCCACGGAACGTCGTGCGGTACGCGGTCGCCATTCGAGAACCTTTCCGCCCCAACGGCCATCGGTTCTCCGCGCTATGTGTCCCGCTCACTGCCACTTCAGCGATGCAATCCTTCGAGCGATGTCGGTTGTTTTTGTTCTCCTGCGGATCTCATCATTTCTGATTCGATCGAGCAGGGAAATACCAAGCATCGCTCTCTCCATTGCTCGCTGGGTGATCTTGAGCCTTCTTATGAGACCCATAGTAAGGGACCACGTCTCGCTCCCATAGGTCATTCTCCGAGCTGGATTCGACGAGAGATCTCTTTCTCGAAGTTGGACTTACCTAGCTGGACTGTCTGTCCCAGGTAAACATAGTGGTCAACAACTTCGAGTGTAATGTTCCCAACGTTAACTGGAGCGGGTGCAATATGGGCATTCAACATGAGTTTTGTTTTGTCCATGTTCATCTTAAGACCCACTCTTTGAGAAGCATTACCGAGATCTTCGAGCATTATGTTCAGGTCTTCCAAGGTCTCAGCCATAAGAACTACATCATCGGCAAATCGCAGGTGTGTTAGGTACTCGCCATTGATGTTGATGCCGCGTCCTTTCCAGTCCAGAAGCTTGAAAATATCCTCCAACGCAGCCGTGAACAGTTTCGGAGAAATAACGTCTCCTTGTCTCACGCCTCGCTGTAGTTGGATCGGATTAGAGCTCTGGTTCTGTAATCGGACCGACATGGTGGCGTTCTGGTATAAGTACCTTAGCACCTCAATGTACCTGTAGTCTATTTGGCACCTTTGGAGAGACTGCAGTACTGCCCAGGTCTCAATCGAATCAAAGGCTTTCTCGTAGTCCACGAACGCTAAGCAAAGTGGCAAGTTATACTCTTCGGTCTTCTGTATAACTTGCCGCAGCGTATGAATGTGGTCTACGGTACTATAGCCTTTTCGGAACCCTGCTTGTTCGGGAGGTTGGAAGTCGTCAAACCTGCGAGCGAGACGATTCGTAATGACTCTCGAAAACAGCTTATAGATATGGCTCAGAAGCGAGATGGGTCTGTAGTTCTTCAAGAGAGTTTTGTCACCCTTCTTGAAGAACAGCATCACATCGCCTCTGCCCCATGCCTTTGGCGTTTTTCCCTCGAGGATGACAGAACTGAAGAGCGTCTGGAGGACCTTAAGTATCGGCTTACCGCCCGCTCTCAGGAGCTCGGTTGTGATTCCGTCACCACCCGCCGCCTTGTTGTTTTTAAGCTGCTTGAGAGCCATCCTAATCTCGTACAGGCTGACGTCCGGGATATCTTCGGTATAGTGTCGGGTAAGCTTGGCTCTAGGATCTTTAGCCTTGCTTTCAACAGGTGTTTGCGTGGAATATAACTGTCCATAGAAACTCTCAATCTCCCTCAGGATTTCAGGTGTTGACGAAATGATGCTACCTGCCTCAGTTTTCAGCCTCGTCAATTGGCTTTGCCCAATAGACAGATCTCTGGCGAACACTTTGGAGCCTTTATTCCGCTCAATTGCCTCTTTAATACGCTGGGTATTAAATTGGCGAAGGTCGCTCGTCAAAGACTTAGATATCTGTCTATTGAGTTGCCGATAACGATGGGCATCCGCTGAGTTCTGTAGCCTCATTTCGTTTCTCTGATCCATGAGTAGGAGAGTCTGACTGGAGAGTTTCTTTGATTTGGGACGGCGGGTTTTAAAGTGCTTGGACCCTACCGTACGGACAGTATCCACCACCATGTTGTACAGATCGTCCACATCGATGCTGTTCTCAAGGGCTTCGAAGCGGTTTTGAAGCTCGAGCTGAAAGCACTCGGGGTTTTGAATTTGAGCCGGTATTGGTCGGAGCGTGGATTTTATCAGTCGCGCTCTCTCAAGCTTTAGGTCGATATTCAATGTGCCTCTGACCATGCGGTGATCGCTTCCTGTCTTAGCAGCGTTGATCACAGTGACATCATTGAATATATGCTTCTTCGTCGACATGATAAAATCGATCTCGTTTTTGACTCTACCGTCCGGACTGATCCAGGTCCATTTGCGGCTTACGGGCTTCTTGAAGAAGGAGTTCATCATAAAGAGGTTCTCCCTCTCCATGAAGTCTGCCAGCATCTGGCCCCCGTTGTTCCGTTGCCCAAATCCAAATTGCCCCACTCTCAACTCATCACCGCAACGTTGCCCCAACTTTGCATTAAAATCCCCCATCACAACCGTGTAGTGGGTTTTATAGCTATGCATGACTTTAGAGATCTCCTCATACATAGCCTCCACTTCGACATCGTCGTGCTTTGAGTCCTTTTTTATCATTTGCCAATCACTGTCCTACGTATGCCACCCAAATTTTAGGAACAGATTTCGTTACATTTTACATTTTGCTTGTAACCGCAAGTTTGCAAAAGCCATCTTCTACGTCGTAGCAAATTAGTATCGTACGAGTAGCATCCCAGCCGTAGCTACGAGTGCTACGAAAGGACGAAACCTGACTCAAAAGGCTTTCAATAAGATATTGAAAATTAATACGTCATCATTAAATTCAGGTGTTCGTGGAAAACCAAGGTGTCATACGCAGCCTGCCGACTCAGGTATGAAATATTAGGGGATCACACCTCTAAGCCCCGAAAAAAAAAAAAAGTGTGGTGCCATATTTAAATTACTTTTGCATCGTGTATCTTTCTTTTCATCGTCACACGGAAAGCGGCTTACCAAATATTAAAACGAGCTCACAACGTTTTTAATATATTTTACCTGCCCCAAACGTAAATAGGTAATTTATTCTTTTCTTGTATTATGTTCTGAATTACAGGTTCATAGAATGTTATTTTTGGAGATTACTTGTCTCTAAATACTGTTTTAGGAACAAGCTTTAAAAGACAAAAAAACATTGTTAATATAAAATGTAATACCAGACGTAAGTTTCTGATAATTTATTTTTATAATTTAAGTTTATTTTTCAAAGGCGATTTCCCGTTCCTTCGTTTTTAGAATACCAACCATCTGCCAGTATTTACAATAACTACTTCTTCTTATCGAATCGATTCCGGCAAGTCATATACACACATCAAAAGTGTCTAGGGATCAACATATATTTTTGCAATAACTTTTCTCCTGATTGATATTGATTAAAATTTTCTTTAAGGATTCATCAAATAAAGTGTTTTCGTTTGTCTACAGTAACGATAAACCAAGTCATCTTTGCATTAATAAAGAAATTTGCCATTTTCCTAATGAAGGGATTTTTGACATTTGAACCACTAACATTAAAGTTCGAAAAAAAGACTGAAATAACAGTTTTCTTTAAAATTTTATTGGGTAACTTAAACAATTAATAATCCGTGTTTCTACCGCGAACACTAACAACACAAGAACATCGGTTTGGCATACTCAAAATGAGTTCATCCAAATCACGCTGTGGAATGGCCGCCCATGTTCGTTGCAACAACAAGAAAAGGACTTCTTGCGACTGGATACCCTCCATATTCGGCAGAGCTCTTCTCTGTAGCATATCCCATGCATGCTCAATCGGGTTCAAGTCTGGCGACTGAGCAGGCCAGGGCAGGACATTGATGTTAGCTGCGGCGAGAGTCTGTCTTACAACTCTTGCGGTGTGCGGTCGTGCATTATCATGCATTAACTGAAATAAGGGACCGATTTGCACTTGTAGAGGAACGATGACGTCTGATACAATCGTCTCAGCATAAATTTGAGCGTTGAGGTTGCCTCTGATCCAAATCAACTCAGTTCTTCCGCCGATCCAAATACCCGCCCATACCATGATGGTTCCACCACTATAAGGATGGACTTCCTGGCAGGATTTTAATCGCTGTTGGCGTCCAGGGGTTCTCCAGTGTCGTATACGTCTTGTATCCGGTCTCATACCAAAACGAGACTCATCAGAAAAGCACACGAAACGCCATTGTTCTTCTGACCAATTTCTGTGTTCAAGAGCCCATTGATATCGAATCCTACGATTGTGCATTGCTATAGGTGGTACCCTTAGCGGTCTTCGGGAATGAAGGTTCACTTCATGCAAGCGGTTTCTGACTGTTTGGTCGCTAATTAAGTTCCCTGAAGAGTGATGAAGGCTAACATCATGGCGGTTATTGTTGGAGCTCTTCGAGTTGTGATTTGAATGTATCGGTCTTGTCTCCGTGTGGTGCAGCGATACCGTCCTCCATGGCGCTCAGCCACGGTACCAGTGCTTCGGTAACGTGTCCAAAGTCGACTGATAACACTCTGACTTGTATTCAGAGCTAAAGCCACAGTACGTTGCCGGGAACCAGCTTCTATCATTCCCACGGCTCTGAGCATTTCTTCCCTGCTTAAATGACGTCGCCGCTCCATAATAACGTTGGTTTTAATCAGTAGTAGGGAAACAGTAGCACTAATAATGTCTTCAATGCGTTGTATGTTTTTATAGGGAAAATATTGACAGCTGATTTTCATCTTTTACTCGAATTTGATTTACAGTTCCTGTTTCAAATTATGAAATGCACCAAAAAGGATCCATATAAATTTATAAAATCATAAATCACATCTCAATCTCAAGAAATCCGCATAAAAATGCTTGATTCCCAGACACTTTTGATGATTGTATTTCGACCAGTACTCGGCCACGCGAACTGCATTTTCTGCGGCGTTGTGGAGGTCCTGCAATATGCAGGTGGAAGGGCACGCAGGACACGACAATAGGTGTGCCATTGTTTGTGGAGAAGTCGACTCTTAAGCCTTTGGGGCACCGGTATGTAGCCATGCATGGGTTGTCTAGCATCTGAAAGCATTTTAGCTCTTTCTGTACGACTTACCGCTTCTCTACGGACATCCGATGGAGCGACTACAGCTAAGGGGAATAGTTTTTCGACAGGCAGGTTTCATTTAAGGCCGTGTCCACCATTGGGGTATGTGCCGATCGGCTCCATACCGTACTGGCAAATTCGCCAGCCGAAAAAGATAAGGCCATGCCTGTTGTTTCGGAAAGTCAATTTCCGAACGAAATATAAGTCGCCTCTCGCCTGGCAACCCCGGGAAATTTGAATTTCATATATAAGCCCGTACAAATCAGTAACAGGCCCCCATTCTTTTAAATTTCTCGTCGTTTTCGGTGCACAAGCACATTTCTTTGGATTTTTATCGCTCTCGCTTACAATTAATATAATCATACTCCCCTTTTCGTCTCGTTGTGTGTGATTATTATACCCAAAAGGAAAGAAAAATCGACTGGAGGAAGCACTGTTCTATTTCACTCGGTTTAGGTACTTGGAGCAAGGTAACTGTCGCTGGAGGTGAGTTTGAGTTCCCAAAGGTTATAGGAGCCCCAACCCAACCGCCGAAGACCGAGGTACACACAAGAGCAGAACCTGCATTCTGGTAAGTGTTTATTCCACTAGAATCTCTCTTCCCACTTTTGTCCTATTTAATTTTGTTTCGTATCGTATTTATTTAGTTTATTACATACAGTCCACTTCCTATCGTTAACACCTGTTGTTTGCAGAACTCGAGGTGATGCTCCCCAATCAGTAGAAGTGAGTCGGCGCAGGAGGTTATTTCGGGAGCCCACCTTTTGTTTAGTATTAGCACAGTAAGATTTGTATGTAAGTGCCCTGTCCAGTGTGGCACCAAGATATTTTGGGTGGGAGCAGTGGGCTATCTGTACACCTTGCCAGATTGCCAGGTTTAAGCAGTGCAATAACCTTGGACTTTCTCAATAGGTGAGGTATAGTGGCCGTACCCAAGCAGTTATTGAAAAGCCGTAAGAGCCATGAGATGGCCACATGCCCCAGGTTCTTCTACTGCTCAGCTGCTATTATCGACACCTGAAGCTTTGCCATTTTTGACGCATTTGAAGGGCTCCGCAAAATCAAAAGGCTTGCAACTGGAAGATGGGCTAGTGTCTGGGCAGCCGCTAGTTTTTGGAACAGTCGGATGGCGGAGGCCGGGTTTACCGTTCAGCAGCAGTTGGTGGGCCACTTGGTTAGCCGTCACGCTACCTGGTGCCATAGGTGAAGGGGGATCACCAGTAGGTTTCCTAATAGAGGACCTAGCTTTACTTTTGTGCGTGAAGTCAATAGTGTTCACCATATCTGTCCACTTTGCGCTTCTAGTCTGACTGATTTTCAAAAGCAAATCTTCACCGATACGCACAGTTTCGTCAGAGAATGGGTGCTTAGCAAAGAGTTGATCGTACTGTTTAAGAAGGTCAGCCGATTCGCGGGACAATCCGGGAACATATGACGTGTAGCAACCCCTAGGAATATTTTTGCGAGATGTAGAAGCAATAATCTAAACAAACTGATCATAGTGATCAGTGTCAGGCAGGACGTTAAGAAGGGGGCCACCAATCTCCTGAGCGTATTGCTTCCACTTAGGTTTTGAGTAATTAAAGCGGCGTTGGAACGGCATTTTTATGGGGTGGACAGCAGAAAGAATAGAGCACATGATAGGGAGGTGGTGGGTTCTTAGGATGGGTTGACAAACTGATTTTACGCATTGTTTATCAACGTTTGAGCTCGAAAAGATTAAGTTAGGATTATAACCCCTTCTCGGTCTGCTGCTATTAAAGGAGGCTGGTAGTTTAGCATTATGTACCAGGGTGAGGTCGAGAGCATCTGCCTATTCCTCGACTGCCCGGCCGTCAGTGTCTAAATCCCTGTAGCCCCACACTGGGCTGTGGCTATTAACGTCCCCCACAATTATTTTGGTGTCACACTTATCAAGATGGTCTGGTTTTTGAAATTGGAAGGGGACACCAGGAAGCTTGTACACAGATGTGACGGTACTGTTGCCTAGGTCTACGGTAATGAGCTCAATGGAATCTTTGGATGAGCAACAGGTACCCTCTACCTTGACGTTTGGACCGACAAAAATAGCTCTGCCATGCTTAGGGTGCGGGATAACAGCCAAAGTCCAAGTGTAAGTCCAGGGACGCTTGGCCTAGTTTGGTATATGCCACGGTGGGTCTCTTGGATGCAGATTATTCTTCCATTATATTTTATATAGATTTCGGACAGGATTTCTGATTTGCTGTCGGAAAATTCTTCAATATTGACTGAAATGACGTTCAGAGCTGAAGCTGAACCTAGGTGTTGTTGATCTAGCCTTGAAAAAGGCTTTTTAGGGGGCCCCAAAGGGGGTCGTTTTTTAATATTCTTGCCATTAGTATCGTGGTTAAAGGATCAGCCAATCTGCGTTACCGACTGACTGTCCACGCAGATTGTTGCCCGAGGTGCGCCGGACGCATACAATATTACTATGCTCTGCACGGGGAGGCTCCTTTCTTGCACAATAACTACTGTAACCGTTGCACACGCTGATATATTAGGTTGGGAAAGAAGTCTTTTCGCATATAGTACCTATGTATGAACTTGTAATAAAATCTCTTTGGCTATACTATTTACATCTGGCTGGTTTTGGTATCATTAAAAGTTTAAAATTTAAAGAAGATAATTCCAAATTCAAATTACGAAAATGTGTGATTTTCATTTTGTTTTTCTTACTGTCAAGATGAGTGAGTCTAATGAAGAAATTCAATAGATTTTAAAATTTTACTACAAAAAAGGTAAAAATGCAACACAGGCCGCGAAAAAAATTAGCGATGTCTAGGGACCTAGTGCAGTGTCTGTGAGAGTAGCACAGATTTGGTTAAAGCGTTTTCAATCATTTTGATGTCAAAGATGCACGTCGCTCTAGTCGCCCTATTACGGATAAAATAGATGCCATTTTTGAAAAAGTGGAGCAAGATCGGCATATCAGTAGTTACGACGTAGCTGAAGAACTGGGAATTGACTACAAAAATGTTTTGGCGCATTTAAAAAAAACTGGGTACACAAAAAAGCTCAATATTTGGGTACCTCACGAGCTCACTGAAAGAAACCTACTGAACCGTGTATTTATTTGTGATTCATTATTACGACGTAATGAAACCTAACCATTTTTGAAGAAGCTGATAACTGGTGATGAAAAGTGGATCACGTACGACAAGAACGTGCGAAAAAAGGTCGGTCAGGCTTCACAGACTGTGGCGAAACCCGTGTTAACTCGCAACAAGGTGATGCTGTGTGTGTAGTGGGATTGGAAGGGCATTATTCATTATGAGCTGTTACCACCAGGCAGGACCATCGATTCTGAACTCTACTGCGAACAACTGATGAGATTAAAGCAAGAAGTTGAGAGAAAGCGGCCGGAATCAATCAACAGAAAGGGTGTGGTTTTTTATCATGATAACGCTAGACCTCACACATCTTTAGCCACTCAGCAAAAATTAAGAGAGTTTGGCTAGGAGGTGTTAATGCATCCGCCGTCCTGATCTTGCACCTCCAGATTTCTACCTGTTTCGGTCCCTTCAGAATTCTTTAGGCAGTGTCAGGTTAACATCACGAGAGGACTGCTAAAACCACTTGATCAGAAGGCTCAAAATTCCTATAGCAATGGGATCATGTCTGACCTACAAGATGGCAAAAAAAGTCTAACAAAATGGCACCTACATACTTTAGTTGAATGTAAATAAACTTTATTGAAAAAAGTTTTAATTTTTTTATAAATATGCGAAAAAACTTTTTGCCCAACCTATTATACAAAATAGAGTATTCTATTTACTCCAAGTTTTAAATACACTAAAAAGCTGTGAGCTACATACAATAGCAACAAACATATAAAACGATGATAACTTCAAACAAAAATAAACATTAAAATTCGGTTAACGTTTTAAGTTTGTTAATTAATTATCTAATGAAAACCGTCAGACTTCAAAAACCCCCACAGCTCTGTGATGGTTCCAATTAGAAAATATACAGAAGTGACAGTGAAAGTCCGTCTAAATGTGAAAACTGAGCACTATACAATTACAAAATATCCCGTATAAGAGGAAAATGTGCGCGTGTTTCGGAATAATTTCACATTTTCCTGGTATTTCCTACTTTTCACTGCAAAAAATGTTATTCCCTTTTCAACATACATTGAAAGAGATGAAACATTGATATTTTCGTATACAAAACATTCTTCGAATAGGAAAACAAAACTACCAACTGCTGTGGATCATAAAGAAGCCGTTCCCTCTGTAGCCACTCGTTCGTATCCTCGTTTAGCCCTCACTGTCTCGGGTTCGATCCCCAGTTCCCCACTCAGGGCAAAAGTTTCGTCACATTTAGTCAACCTATGCTTAGTATCAGGCAAAAACATCCAGTAGGTTTTACTAATTATTTACGATCATTCTGCAAGTAATCCGAACAAATACGAATGATCAAATTTAAGCCTTTTACTTTATTATCTTCTACTCCTCTGCACAATAATCCTTGTGTCTGTTGTTTACTTCACTGCGTTACCCACGGCTATTCAACTAAATTGCTAAATAGGTACGGCCTCAGACCGCAATCATATAATCGGACAGTTACAATTAGGCTAACGGTTCAGTTAGAGAACAGCTTACGATCATTAGACGCATTGGTGCGGGTAAACACTCGGCTCGTACTAAGAAGCTCTTTGACAATATTTAATGAGGGGATGAGTGAATCTGGACACTACAATAATCAGCCCATTTGCTGGTCAAAGGCTTTTCCCAATAAAACGAGCTCATCGCTTCTATTATTAATACTGACTCAATTACGTTTGATTAATGGGGTTTGGTCAATACTAAGTAATCATTTTCTTTAACACGAGGCATAAGATTTTTGTGCTCTATATATCTCAGAGACGAACGGTTTAATGTTAAATTCTCAATACATACTGACTGTATACAGTCTAGTAAACCAGTGAATATAGTTTGTTTAGGAGTAAAACAAAAACAAAGTGATACCACGAACTGATAAAACTGAAAAATGCCTCAATATATCTCACCTCTTGACAGCCGAAATCTCTCACAGTCAATAAAATAAAATACACATATTTTTGATTGTTAGTGGTAGACGTATATAGGTACGGATAAGATACAATCACTGAAAATTTAACGCTGGGTCTGAGCCGCTGTGAAAAGTGCTCAGAACTCATACTAAGGTATACTAATTTGGCATGCATTCAAGCCAATGGTGTTTTGAGTCGAAAACACTTATTGTCTGGAAAGCTACTGCGGCTGGTTTGCAGTTAATTAATCACATCATTTACTTAAAATCGTCTGTGCAGAGCCAATTTGTAAGTGTAATTTGCGGTTTAAATCTACTTACGTGTCAAACAATCAAGTAATCAAAATGTAACCCGCTGTTAATATTAGGAACCAACACCTTCCCGCGATCGTATTAGTTTAATAACAAGTAGGCTCTTCCAAACCATTACCTAACTCTTTCACCTCCCGGGTTCGACGGTTTTTGAATACCCTTTTATCGATCTTAAACTAAGCCTTTCAAATTCTCGTTCCTAGTTTCAATTGTGGGCTGTACGCAGATATGTCAATTAGTTGTTTGCTTACAACTTTTTTGCAATATTGCTCAGGTTTGAGTGAATATCATATTAATATCGGTGAATTTATAATCATAATTTTTTTATTGTTTAAGTACTTTTAAAAACATTTTTATGCAAACAAAGGGTTTTTACTTGTTTTTATCCCACGGTTTCGTGCCACTTACTGAACACTCAATACACTCGCTTTAAAGATCATTTATTTCAATTTCAAAAGAACACAGAGCGTTCACTTATATGAAATTACAAAATACTTAGTTTACTTAAGATTATACTCGTATTTAAAAAATAGGTCGCAGTTACTAAACTACGACTATAATTTATTTAAAAATTCAACATTTTAATTAAGTAAAAAATTTCTAGGTAAGTCTATGTCAGGTCGGATCCACAAATAAGACTCCACAAAATCATCATCAAGACCGAGCAGTATGTTCGTGTGCATGAGTAGGTAGTTTAATTGACCTAACTACGAGAACATTATTAAATGTGACCATTGAACCTAAGAACTTCATTATGATTGTTTTATTATATCGATAAAGACGGTTCATGCTCCGACTCCATGCCCGTTAATGCTGGCGTTCCACAAGGCTGTGTATTGTCTCTGAACCTGTTTATCCTGCAGATAAATGATATGTTGCAAACCAGCAACATTCATTGTTATGCGGATGACAGCACTGGTGACGCACTGTACTTTGGCCAACGCAATCTATCCAAGACCGCAGTTGACGAAAACTGAAGAGAGCTTGTGTCTGTAGTTGAGGCATTCCTTGAACACGTCTCACATTGGGGTCATAATAAAATTGTCTGTTTCAACCCCGGTAGGACAACTCTGCGCATTTACCGCGAAAAAAGCCGCTTGCCACATGTCCGAAGTTTGAGAGCACTTCATTTTGTATCAGGCCTAGCATCGGAATCCTTGGCGTTGACATTTCGACCGTTGTACAGTTCCGCAGTCATCTGGAGGTTACAGCCAAAAGCTTCAAAAAAACTGGGGTGCTTTACAAAGCAAAGCAGTATTTCTTGCCGTCTCAGCACCTTCAACTTTACAAAGCATAAGTGAGGCCTCACACGGAATACTGCTGCCATCTTTGGGCTGGGGCACCCCAGTATCTGCTCCATCCTCTTGACCGCATACAGCGGAGAGCTGCTCGAATTGTCGACCCTGTGATTTCCGACCGCTTACATCCTTTGGACCTACAGAGAGTTGCATCGTTCTGCGTTTTCTACCGTCTTTACAATGTTCAGACGAACTGCATGACCTTATACCTGTCACTGAATTTCATCATCGCACGATACTTCATAAGTCGAAATTTCATGCTCATTGCTCGTCACCTGGATGGCTGGCGCTCAACAACCGTACGTTTTTTGCGTCAATTTCTTCCGCGTACAACCAAGATATGGAATGGTCTTCCTGCGGTCGTATTTCCAAAGGGATATGATGATATGACATCGGAGCCTTCAAGAAGAAAGCGTATTCCTTCATTTATGAGGAAAGTAACGCATCGCTGACACCTCAGATTTGTTGCAGTTGTCCATGGGCGGAGATGATCACTTTCCATCAGGTTACCTTCTAGCTTGTTTGCTCGCTATTACATTAAAAAAATAGGTACTTCAAACTTCATAACATTCATAAAAGTACTCACTTTGTTTAACTATAGGAGTAAGTCACTAAACATGAAAATACAAATACGCTTTTTAGCTTACTTCGTAAAAATACTACATAATAAGATTGATAGCGGTTTTTACAATGTTTGCAGATAAGCGAGTCACGTATTTTAAAAGAAGGATACGGATCCTTTAAAAATGAGCTCTTAGCTATACATACAGCCCGGCAGCTATAAAATAAATAAGGTCGATATGAATTATTTATACTAAGATCAGAATTGTAAATTACTATGAAGTATTTTACAATTATTCTAGTTTAAGGGCTTTTTGTTTATTACGTCAATGTTACTTGTAAACTTCACAACAGATGGTTTGTTGATTACTCGTCGCAATAGGAAGTGAAATAACAAAGTGGGACTTGACAATTTCCGAGTCTATTCCCATCAATATCTTTCTTTAGACAGCAATCGAGCGTCCATTTATCTCCGAGATTTAATCAGTTGTCAACAACTGTAAATTGAGCCTTTGTGGGCTGATTTAAAAGCAAAAATTTATTGTAAAAGCGGACTATACAAGGAGCTGTCAAAATTAGATCAGCGAAATTGGGCGGAGGACGCCGCTGCAAAAGCGATTTCAGCAAAACTTCCTTGTTTGTTGCTTGCAGAATATCATTTGGAAGCGATTAATCAGAGCTCCTCTCCGTGATTTAAATAGCTTGTAAATAGTTCGTTAAGACAAAAGCGACGAGAATTATTACGGAAGGCCAATATTTTGTATAAATATTCATAGCTGCCAATCTCTTTGTGTAAATTAAAAGATAGCCATTATCTTAATTCTCTTCTAGTACAATGGATGAACATGAATCTTTGTTTACTTTATCTGGGATTTTACTTACAAAAACAAAAGAGCTTCTCTGCGGCTGAAGTTGCAGGACACATTTTCTAATTAAAAGTTGAGTAAGTATTATAATGCTGAAAACTGGAAGTAAATGTTCATAGAGAAAAAAAAACACGCGGTTTTTATTCAAACAAAGCTTTTAAACTTTTTGCAACTGGCAATAAAACTGAAGTGACTAAGATGAGATCTTTTGCAAAACTTGTTTCATTTTTATTTACCAAACTTTGAATTAAAAGTATTTAATTGAAAATGTAACATCAAAGGTTTTATGTCAAACGATTGGCCTTCTTTAATAATAGTTTTCATATTTTTTGTGTTTTGTTTATAAATAAAGGTAACTGGTTACTGGTCGTGGATTAGATTCCCTCCTAACAAGTATTTATATTTATGAGAATCAACGTTTTTAATTTGTTTAGATTGTTTTTTAATATTGTTAAATTAATCTTTTTTAATTAAACAATATTTAAGTATTCACACATCACCACCTACTTATTTTTGCTACTTTACATTTATGTAAAGCTAACTGCAATTTTATTTTATTAACCATGCCGTAATTAAAAAATATATATCCCGGGTACAATATCCCAGAATGATTATTAAAAACTAGTTTTATTTAAATTTACGAGTATCCATGAACTCTTGTTCCTGAAAGGCAAATAATGGTTTTTATGAACACGAGCTAACGTACCTCACTCGGTAGCTTTATTTTTTGCACAATGTCTTTCCAACGCACTTTAGTCACTTGTTTTGTACTCCTTGATGAAAGGAATTTTACGCTCTATAGCATGCCGTAGTTCAAGACACACCGCCGTTGTGGTTGAATGAAATAGCTCTATCCCCATCTCTCTCCGGACTTCTCAAGAATGACAAAGAGCCAGCCATTACCACGCGCCTTGAAATTGCAACTTGCCCGACAAAGGACTTTGCTGTCTCATGTCTATTCAATTACTGAAAAGGTCACGGGACATGCTGGTAATATAATTTGTAGGCTTTGCTGGGCTTAACCTTCCATTTCGTTTGTTGTAGTCTAACGACTTCGTCTATGAACTTCACGCTTCTCAATTTGAACTAAATTCTCAAAATCTGATCTTCAAACCCTGAACAATATTCAGCATTTTGATTGACAATACTAATACAATACGCAATTGATTACAATAAGGTTGGTAATATAACTGCATCTTTCGTGAACTATCATTCATATTATATTAACGAAAAAAAACCTTACATAATTTAAAACAAATTATAAGTTATTAATATTATTTTTAATTGACTACTTTGTAATAAAATTGGAAATTCGGATTAAGATGATTACTATTGTATGCCTGTGAGACGGAACACAGTGAGACTCTATATGTATGATCTGAACATTATTGTTGTACCTGTGATTCACAATAAAGTTTATTTGTATTTTTTTTAATATATATTCTACGGCTATACCGGAACCTGGCGACCAAGGGATCCACTAATTACATTGTTTAAAATTGTATTATTATAAAAAAGTATGTTCTTTGTAGATAAAAGAATTGTTACAATTGAGAAATTCAGTATATTTCATAGGTACTATTAGTTTGATGAAATACTATATTAAGTAGTATATACAATGTAAGTGTGATTTATTAATAAACTGTTGGAATTCTTATGCTGTTTCTTTTCCAATACCTAGATTTCCAACACTATTTCCAGAAATATTTTAACACCCGTTAGTTTAAAAAACGGCGCAATGAAAGCCTCAGTCCGTTAGATGATAATAATTATGACTTACTCAAACAAGCTCATGGTTCAGTAAATAATTTATAAAAATTCTTAAATGTTTTATAACACAAAGTTATTGTTTTCTGACATTCACGCAAATACTTCATTTATTTCTTTTCCACATAGTAACTTTATAAAGTTACAAGAGGGTAAAAACGAAATTCGACTTTGATACTTGTTTCCCCTTGGTTCAATATAAAGCTTGTGTTACTCTACTCTAGTAGTTTACGGTATTGATTATTTAATTGCTGTACCTTTCTAGGCGAGTATAAACTTTAAAGCTTCCCCGAGGAGCTGAGCAACTTGCACAAACTGGAGGAATTCATTTGTTTTAGACAGAAGATTACTTATTGTACTTTAACGATACTTAATTACATTATTTTTGTTAGATGTCTTTAAAAACGAAGTAAACAAACAGACCACAAGTGTTTTTTATGTAAAACGCCTAGTGGCCTAACGCCACTTTGATCCTTTTGCTTCATAAACAGAAGTTCAAATAAGTGGCTGAACAGAACATCCTTTCGTGATTGTGTATTTATTATTTCAGACGCACACCGAAAATTACCTAATACAGACGAAACGTACATATTCGTATAATACCTTGAATCTCCCCGGAGCTTCTATCCGAGTGAGTGACTATCTAGTTACAAACGATGAATAGCGTTTTCGGGAAATGAATTTACCGTCGGAGATCGTTCGGCCAGTTTTTTTTTCGCCACAATGCCTGTCAATTGTTGGACATAAAGATGTTTGATGTCGAAATCTTTGTAGTCGGAATGGGAAATGTTTGCAAAAGGCTTTTCAGTGGAATGCGAAGTCCGCTGTGTGGGGATGGCCACGATTGATCCGGCATCGGACGCTTCAATATTTTAGTAGGATGACTTTCCGCGTACATTCCCTGTACATTTGTGTAGCTAGTGCGTTATCCGTCAGCGCCAAATACTTTATTGCTTCTCATTACGGTTGAATTTTGTTTGAAAGACACGTAATGGTCCCTAACAATACTGCTATGATGGCACTGCGTTTCCTAGTGTCCGTACAATATTGAATGTTAGAATATCGAGGTAATCGATCTAAATTCATAAGTATAGTGCTGGGTACAGACTGGTGCAATGTAACATGCAATGAAATCATTACCCGTACACACTCGCAGATTGTATCATGCAATGCAACAGAATTTCCATGGTCTGGACGCAGTCTGCGCGCGAACTGCGCAGTTTACGCGTACGCAAGCATTTCAAATCGTGCGCGGAAGGACCCATGTTGACGTGAATGCTCGGTGCGTGCGCGCGGATCATCACACACACTGATGCAATACTCCTTTCACGTTACGTTGCATGTTACCTTTCATCAGTGTGTACCTAGCATAGCTCTCGCAATATGCTATTACATAAACGAGTACCTACGTCATCTTTACTGCATGCTCAATATTATTTTCATTTCCTCTTCCCATGTCTTCAAATTGGTTATTGGCTGAATAAATGATTTTGATTTTCAATTTATCGTGTGGTTATTTAGCAATCAATCGGTTACAAAAGTTTCTCTTTGCTTTAACGTCGCATAAAGTTGTCTTCTCTTTTTAATTTCTTTATAAAGATAAGATGTTGATTATGTTGTGAAAGTTTGCATCAGAGTAAGGTAATATTTCAATCCATCGCGACATCGTATTCATTCGTCTTTGCTGTCTGAAAATTTAACCGTTTTATTATGATTAAAGTCTGTTGAAAACTTCATAAAACTTTTATGATTACAATCTAACAGATTGTTGAATTTATGTTCTCGAATGAACATTTGGTGATATTTTACAAACAAAATGTTTGAGAGATTCATTGACTGAAAAACACTTGTATAAAAAAGCTTCTGGTTTACAAAATGTTTACCAAAATTGTTTTTTTTTTGTAAACTGAAGAAGGTGAAATAAACTCTTTATCAAATTTATTGTGTTCGAAATTATTGGCTTTTTATAAGAAATTTAGCATAATATAGGTACTAAATTAATCATGGACTGGGTAACATAGAGCACTTGTTATTATTCAATCTTACGAGTATTAAAGGACATCAAACGTGAGAATATCATACTAACGAATGAAAAGTTTAGGTTGGTGTAAAAAACTAAGCAACGATCCAGTTCCAGCTATAAATTGAGACAAAAATCTTCTTTTTTTCTTGTAACAACATTGGGAAAAATTACTAATTTACATTTGCCATTGACTCGAGAAGAAGAAGAATTGGAAAAAATATTCTCTAATGACAAAACTCAGAATCCCAGACACATAAACGAAAACTCCTTGACTTTATGAACGTCGTCGCGTTAAATTAGAATCTTCATTTTACTTACTGCAAAAAATATTCCGAGTTAAATATTTTTTATATTTGATTACAAAATCCGTTCACTGCGAGGCTTATCTTGAATTTATGTATTTCTCGCCATGAAAAGGCTCTTAAACTGGATTCATATAGATTGAAATTTCTGCTCACTGGCGAAATGTTGCACATACTTCTGGTACTGAATTTAATAATTCAACCAGTAATATTGAGAAATGATGAAGATTCTTCTGATGGTGTTTTTGACAGAAACCTAGTAGCTGAATTAAAAAATGACGCTAACTTAGACCTTCCTGTGGACGAAGAATATGAAGATTTGAGGGCTGAGTTTCTTGCTTACCACACTGCCCTGGCTTCACTTGCCGGTAGTGAAGCTTCTCGTAGTGAGTTTTTTAATGAATATATATCCTGTACGAAACGATATGATGTTAAGATTAGTTTTTGGCAACTGTCGTTCAATGACTTGCACATTTTGAAACCTTACAGGGCCGTAGAAAACGTCATCAAAAAAAGTCACCTTACCTATCTACCTCACCTATCTACTTACTTATCTTTTGTCACTTTGACCCAATCGCCTTCTTTACAGTTTACTTTCACCTATGTAAAACAGTGATGTTCATAAACTCAATACTAGAAATAAAAATAAGCTCGTAACTCCCAGGCTAAGACTGCATAAGGTAGGAAAATCATTTGTTGGTCAATGTGTTAAATATTTTAATAAGATTTCGCAAACTCTTGTTGAACTGCCTCTTCACCAGTTTAAGTCACAAATTAAAGCTAAGTTAATGAAGCGAGGTTATTATAGTGTTGAGGATTTCTTAAATGATAAGAATTTGTGGTCATCTTAGGTATAAACTGCTCCTCTGCACACTTTTTTGTTATGACTTTACTCTGTCATTTCAATTTTTGTGTTACAAAACAAGATTGAAAAGAGTAACCATCGAGTTTCTTGCCGGAGTCTTCTCGATCGGAAAAAACCTCCGAACCGGTGGTAGAGTCACATTATGTTTAATTGTGATATTTACTATCATAGTATTATTTTATGTAAGTTTATTTTTGCTTTAATTTTTTTTTGTAACTATATGACTTGTCATAAGTACTTTCTATAAGTCTATATGAATAAAGATATTTTTTACTTAACTTTTTACTTTACTTTATGAGTGTGTGTAATGTATATGTGTGTAGTGTAAATGTATATGTAAGTTTATTACTTTGCTTCGGTATTGTATGTAAGTCTATTGCTATGTTATAGTAAATTAGTTATTGCATCTCTTATTTATCATCTTGCACCACCACTTAATTTTCTACCTGATTCTCTACCTGAAGGTTGCCTGGAAGAGATCGCTTCTAGCGATAAGGCTGCTTAAATTGGACACCTAATTTAACTACCTGAATCTGTGATACTCTGTTTTTACAATAAAGTTTATCTTATCTTATTTTACTTACTTACTAATTTGGTCAAATGTGTTTACCGTTTAAGCTATCAAACATATTGGACTATTCTTTTCTCAATTTTATTCACAACCTGCCAAGGCCGCAATCACCATTATAAACCTAGTTTTTCCTCGTTAATAATTACAACTCACGCACATAATTTCGTTTTAGTAGAACCGTCGCGTTTGTGCGGTACCAAGTCGTTCAGTACGTCTACCACGAGTTGCCACTTTAAATTTAATAAAAATTGTATTGGGATTTGACATGACATGATGATGTCCTCCTCGACGCATACGTCGACGGCGATACACAGGCATGTATGTTCATTGTCTTCTTTCGTGGGCCCGAATGTGACTGGCGAAGCCGAACTTAGTATTGAAGCTGCGATCACAACTTGAGCAGTACAGTTGTCCTGTGTGTGTAAAAGTTGGCTTCGGGCGGGTCTTGTTAAGATGTCGTTTGGTGTCCAGGTCTTCAAGACGAACTTCTTCAAAGTGTTTGACGCCTTCATTTACGGCTCTGCGGCATTCGGACCGCTTCGAGGCAAGATATTCCCAATCTTTTATAGAGATGTTACAGGCCGCGAGGTTTTCTTTTGAGAACATCTTTATAGCGGAGGTATTGGCCACCTGCCTTGCACTTGCCACACTGCATCTCGGCGTAAAATGCGGCCTTGGGCAGTCGAGAGTCGTCCACGCACACGAGGTGTCCGAATCAGCGAAGTTGATTAGTCATGAGAATGGCCTCTATACCCTTCATACCAGCCCTCCAAAGGCCTGCAGTGTTTGGTACGCGATCTTGCAACTTCACGCGTAATATCGATCTAAGACATCTGATATGAAATGTATCTAAGCGTTTTATGTCAGTCTTGTGGGTAGCCCATGCCTCCGATGCGTATAAAAGTATAGGCAGGATAATGCTCTATACACGGACATTTTGGTTATCAATTTCAAATCATGGGAGTTCCTAACTCGATGATTTAGCTTTCCAAAAGCAGCGGAGGCTCTAGCGATTCTGGTCGGAACGCCTGAACTTCTTCGAGATTCTTGCTGGCAAGGTTGAGAGGGATATCACACGTAGATGAACCCCTGGCGGGTTGTTTTAAGATCTGGGTCTTTGACACACTTATTACCAGCCCGAACCTGCGACACGAGGAATCCAGTTCACCAAGGAAGTGTTGTAGGATATTCATAGTATCTGCCATGAGGCATTCGTCGTCGGCGTATAAAATCTCCAGTACCGTTTTGTGTGTGTGTTGCGTTTTGCCCGGAAGCGAGAGACGTCGAAAACGCTATCAGTTTGCACATTCAAGGTAAGAGTGTATTGGCAGTGCTGAAGTGCATCACTCATTACGGCAGAGAAATAGACACACCTTTGTTTTACACCACGCGTAACTGGGAATGGACTAGTGGACGTGCCATCAAGTTGTACTTTTGCGAACGATATTAGTCTGGAACTGTTTTATGAGCTGAAAATAATTAGCTGGACATCCAATCTTATCTAGCACAATTGACAACACAATGTCATGATAATGTAAATTTAAAGTGGCAACTCGAGGTAGACGTACAGTACCCCTACCACGAGTTTATTCCACGAGAATTACCTAAATCATCTCGTCTGTCATTTTTAGTTCCATTTCTTTTCACTAGCGGTGCTGTCACGAAATGTCATACAAATACTTTACCAAACGGCAAAACCCATAGTGACGGCTATATTCACCGGGACACCATGGCGGCGCAACTAGTCACGCCACCGTGGTGTCCGTAAGGTATCAAAGTAGATACCACTTACACCAGAATCACCGCAGCCGGCCCCAGTATCAAAATGGACCTCGAAGAGAAAGCACTAGTGCTGAACATACGTAAGAAAAGAGAGTTCAAGAGAAAAAAGAAACAGTCAAAGTCAAAGTCAAAGTCAAAATATTTATTTACGAGAATACATGTCAAAAAGGTCTTAAAATATAGCATAAATTGTCTATTGTATTCGGTCTGCATGCAGACGTGTAAATGTTTAATAAACTAGCTGGTTTTTACATAATTTTGAACAAAACTCTATAAATTCCTTAACACTATAAAAACATTTTTCTAATAGCCATATCGTTAATTTTTCCTTAAATACATTAGGTTTTAATATTTTCAATTCGTTCGGCAAGCTGTTGTATATAGAAATGCACATATTGTATATATTTTTTTCATATATGTATTTGTGACACGCAGGTTGGTATAACATGTTGATAAATTTATCTTTTTTCTGTCGTTTAATAATATCACTACGTTTCAGAAAATATTCTGGGTGGAATTTTGTAAAGACACACACATCTCTAATGTACATACATGGGAGTGGGAGAACATTAAATTTTTTAAAGAGTGATCGGCAGCTATCTAAGAACCAGGCCTTATTAATGGCACGGATACAACGTTTTTGAATTTTAAAAACTCTATCAAATTCAACAGAGTTGCCCCACATTATCAACCCATAGCTGAGGAGAGACGACACCTAGCCGTGATACGCGGTTAGTGCCGCCTCCACAGATACAGTCTGTCTAATCTTCTTAAGGGCAAACACGTATCGTTCAAGCTTCGCACAAATCAAGTCAACATGTGATTTCCAATTCAAATTTTTATCGATATTAATACCTAAGAAATTAAATTCGCCAATTTCGTCAATAGATTCACCATTATAATTTATGTCAAGGGGTAAAGAATTAGAATTATATGAATTAAATTGAATTATCTTAGTTTTATTGATATTTATATTCAAATTATTACTATCCAACCAGTGAATAATATCACTGAGGGCCTTGTTGACTGCAGTGTTCATTTGTTCCTTTTTATCACATTGAACCATGACTGTAGTATCGTCCGCAAACAAGATACACCTATGTGGGGTAGCGTCTGGGAGGTCGTTAATATAAACTAAAAATAGCCCAGAATACTACCCTGAGGTACATCTGTCAAATTAACAAGTGGGTTGGATCTAAATTTGTTTCTCAACAGCCCCTTATTCGACTTAGATGTTAGAGTTGTTATCTCTGTAAACTGTGTTCGATTTTTCAAATAACAAGATAGCCAATCAAATGCTTTTCCTCATATGCCATAATGCTGTGTGTTCATTCTAATTTAGCTGTAAGAAAGGACAATTCGTCAACATTTATGACAGTCAAAGATATCCGAATAAGATTTTAGCTGTGTGAGGATATCCGTGATGTCCTTTGACGAGGTGGCGCGACCAGGGTGGCGGCGCAACCAGTAACATTCTATGCACGCGTCCGACCTGGTCGAGCAGTAAAATCGGTTGCGCAACCAAACAGACACCAGCTGAGTAACTCTGAATAGAGTATACATTTTGTTGGTAGCGGCGACTGGTTGTGCCGCCATGGTGTCCCGGTGAAATATAGTCCTAAGGGTACAGGCTCATTTATTACAAATGCACGTTGTGTTTACAGGATCGATGATAAGCACGCCTTGCTGGAAGCTGGGTGGAATTTGCATAAACCGCGTCCTCTGCACCGGGTTCAAATCCCTCACCCAAGTGCCTGGATGCAGGGACAAACTTCAAGTGTGTTGTTTTGTATGGAATCGCTACAACGTTCGCGATATGCGTGAACACGACATAAATACGCTCGGTTTACCTTGGACTATTCAAAAGGACTACGGTGGCAAAGGCGTTCAAGCAGTACGGCCGAAAAAGAAAAGAATAAAAAAAAAGTCTGCAATTACTACTGATAAGAAAGTGAAGACAATAGTTGTGCTGAGGACCGATAAAGCAAGATAGAAAAATAAATCAGTAGTGCAGATAAGCCATTTACCATGTACTAGTCTATAATCATAAAAAGATAAATTAAAAACTTGATTGAATTTTTGATTGTTTTTTAAATTAAATGCCGTATAAGATTTTACTTGCTTTCTTTTGCTATGTGTCATTGGAGCATATTTGTTTTAGTTTTATCTGCTATTCTTGTGGTAACGCATGCATACACAACATCGGTTACCAGTTATCCGGATGTGTTTTTGTCCAGCAAAGGAGGAAAACCTACTCTTGGTTAGTTTTTATTTATTTTCAATATTCATACCGAACGATTTATGTCGTTTGTGATAACTAAAAAACGAAGCCAAGCGCAATGCCCTGATTAGGCAAATAAGGCATTTTTGGTTCATAAAAAGAAGTATCTAAGAAGACCTAAGCAAAGTGACGTATTATAGCTACTGTCCCACTGTCGCAAAGGCCTCCGGCCATTGATTTGTCCAGGCATTGATGAAGGCCAAGAACACCTAATGAAAAAAAATGGTATGCCTGACAAGTGCATACAACCGAGAGGGCGGTTTTACCAGATAGATTTCCTCGGAATCATATCTTACACTTAACACAGACGGTAGCTGAAGAAAATATAAATACCATTTAGATACACGGATTCCCGGATTAATATCTGACAATCAATCGACAGACCGCGATCGCAAAATTCGTGAAACAGCGGCCTAACTCCGTCCAAACGCTAGTGGAGTTAACAATAGTTAAGTATCTTCAATCATTCCTTAGAAGTGATTGAATCTTGTCTAACAGTAAATACAAAAATGTCACTCAGATCTATACTCAAGTACAGATTTTGTTTTAGAATACGAGCCTAAGCTGACCAGCCAGACCTTACATGGCACACTCCACACTCATGTTCTTTTTTTTCCCTTTTTTGTGTCACTTTTGCACTCAAGACACTTTAACCACACACACTTTTAAATTTACTTGGTTCAATAAGTCTCGGGACTAAATACTAAAAAAACGATTTTTTGATAAAAATATTTTTTATTCATCAACGTAGTCTCCTTCAGCTGCGATACATTCCCTCCAACGGTTCTCTAACTTTTCTATCCCATGAGTGTAGAACGTTTTTTTTTTGGCTGTAAAATAAGCCTCCGTTGCTGCAATTACTTCACCATTTGTGTCAAATTTCTTACCTCGAAGCATTTTTTTCTAGTCTGCAAAGAGCCAGTAATCACTAGGGGGCCAGATCTGGCGAATAAGGCGGATGTGGAAGTAATTTGAAGTGCAATTCGTTTAGTTTTGCCATCGTTACCATTGATTTGTGACACGGCGCATTGTCCTGGTGAAAAATCACTTTTTTTTTCTTCAATTGAGGCCGTTTTTCCGCGATTTCGTACTTTAATCGCTCCAATAACCCCATGTAGTATTCGCTATTTATTCTCTGTCCTTTATCAAGGTAGTCGATGAAGATTATTCCATGCGCATTCCAAAATACAGAGGCCATAACCTTGCCAGCTGATTTTTGTGTCTTAGGCCGCTTCGGGCGGCTTTCACCGGGTGCTCTCCACTCTGCTGACTGCCGATTGGATTCCGGAGTGTAATAGTGAATCCATGTTTCATCCATTGTCACGTACCAACGAAAAAAATCCTTTTTATTCCTGTCAAACATAGCCAAACAGCGCTCTGAAGCATCAATACGCTGTTGCTTTTGATCAATCGTGAGCAACCCACCACCCACCCATTTAAAAAAAAGCTTTTTCATGGACAAATGTTTATGTAAAATGGTTAAGACACTACCAGTTGAAATCTCCACTATCTCAGCTATCTCACGCAATTTTACTTTTCTATCTTCTTACACGATTTTCAGGACTTGGTTGATGTTTTGTTGAGTCACTGCTTCATTTAGATGACCAGAACGTTCAGCATCATTTGTATCCATACGACCGCGTTTGAATTCAGTATACCACTGACAAATTGTGGTTTTAGACGTAGCAGATTCTAAATAACACTTTTGAAGCCACTGCTGCGCTTGAACGGTGGTTTTTCCCATTAAAAAACAATGTTTTATCAACACGCGAAACTCGTTGTTATCCATTTTTTACGAATGTACTAAACTAGTCTCACTAAAGTGTGTAGCTCAATATTTTATCGTTCGATTTTCAAAAAAAGTTACACATATCATTTTGATAGCCAGTGCTTTCGAAAAATAAAAAAAGTTTTTAATATAAGCCGCCATGTCTATGTTAGTCCCGGGACTTATTGAACGATCAGTATAAGCCTAAAGCAGTAAAAATAATGTAGTTATCGCATTGTAATCAACTGTACCATCTACGATTACAAACGTTAGTGTTGAATTAAATTTGGTATTCATCAAGGATCAACCACATCGACTTGCTGGGCACGAGGCGGCATTTGCATCGACATCCATCGCTGCGCTTCCATGTTCTTCGACACGTCAGTCGCCGGCTGCACAAGCGGCTTCAAGGTCTGCTGCAAGAACTACAAGCGGCTGCCACCCACTATAGGCGTTCAGAGGAAGAGCAACTCAATAAATGTCTTCTCGTCAGATTTTCGTGAGCTCGATTATGGCTCGATCCGACTAATCGCGTTGATGAACGCGAATTTTTTAGGGAGATCGTAACGTACATAATGTACAAAAATATAAATCGAATAACTTCTTACGTACGGATTTATTTTGGTAAGCTACGATAGGTAATTACAGCATATAGTATGCCATTCTATAACTATTCCCTAAAGACGTTGTACTAAAATCACATACGAACATTTTACTGTTATCTACGTAAACTTGTGGCCCCAACCACATAGCTTAAGGTGGATCATTATGATAACTTTTTTGTTTCGTATCGTTGCATGAGTTCTTTGTTTCGCATCGGACTTGCGGATTCTTCGTTATTCGGGATGGAGCGTTTCATACTACGTGTCGGCATATTGAGCCTTGTATCAAGCCCCCAGCCTAGTCAAAGCATACCAAAATACCGAATAATCAAATTGCAAATCAGGCCCCATGAAAGTAAAATTGCGAGTATGAAAAAACTCCACAAAAACAACAAACATACATCACTGAATGATGTATGCCATGTAAAGCATGTAATTAACAATATTGAACTCAATTTATGTTGGCTGACAAGAATTACCATTTATTCCATTTTTCGTTGGAATGATGACAAATACAAAGCCATAATTAAAAAGTTTGTAGGGTTTTTTAGGTAACAAACTTGAAATAGAATTAGAAAAAATACCTCATGCAGAATTCATGGCAAAAAATCGATAAGCACCTATTGTTGGTTTTGAAATAGAAAGTTTGACGCCAGGAATTCGTAATAATGCTTCTTAATTCTTCTTCTGCGAGAACTCAAGCCAAAATCAAAAATTCCGTCGTGGTATAAATAAAAACTATTAGATTATTATATAAAATATGAAAAAATTTAAACATGTTATCTTCATTTCGTTAGTTTGAAATTGTTTGCTGTCGTAGCATTGAAATTCTTTTTTTTTCCTTTTTTGGTATAAATATAAATATGCACCAGACAACACACCTCTTTTCTGGTCTCGAAGTAGGGATTAATATCCCTGTGTTACGGGGTACCACACAAGGAAATAAGCCAGGGGCGTCTCCCAGCACTCCCAGACCCAAATCAATTCAGAAAAGATCGTTTCCTGAATTGACCCGACCGGGAATCAAACCCGGGACACTAGGGAAATCGAGACGAGAAACCGTGCTACAGCGCACTACGCCAATCGTGTCGAATTACTATAATAAAAAAAAACTTGAAAAACGCTCTTTGTAAAACTTCAATTTGCTAAGGCTTCTAAACTATAAGTGTGATCTTTGTAGTTTCTACAAGAAAATATAGTATAATATATCAACCTTTCTTTAATCTCTTAGTTGGGTTTTGAAAAATACCTCCTGTGCCCCAAGAAAATAACATTTTTAGTGATTTGTTGCGAGCGTCCTCACGCACGGGTGCCTGCGGGGGCGACATTCTGCAGTACGCCATCGCTCCGGTATATCATAGGGAGACAGACAGTCAGTGGTATCGCCTTGGTCTACCTAGCGCCACTATCAAAACTGCACGCTGAGCCCTTTTCAGTATTATAAGAGTAGAAGTCGCCACCCCACCCCAAGCTGAAATGCAGTAATTAATGATTGATTGGCAGAGTGTAAGGTATACCATACCAACTTTAATATTTGGCCATCGCAACATTCACGAAGTTCTTTCATAATTTAGATAAGTTTCCGCACTCTGCCGGTAGTTGTAGCTATGTGATTTTTAAAATTGCGATTTTCATCCAATGCTATGCCCAGATATTTTATGTAACTAACTCTGTTTATATGGTTGCAATCACAGTCGCTATTTTCGATGTTAATAAGTGAGGACTTTGATAATGATCGAAAAAGATGAACCCTCATCTTTGGTATGGAAGCACCAGTTTTATGGAAGCATTTTTTTTTTAATAGAAGTATTACGAGTTAGTATGTTTAGGTTTAACCATGTAAATATATTTTGCAAGCCAAGAACAGTCATCCGATAAGCCTCTTGCCAAGGCGCCATGAAATACAATAGCTGTGTCATCAGCATAACATATAACTTTACTGTTGTGCTGGGGAAGGGGAATGTGCAAAAAGTTATTTATAGTAGTATATATAGAATAAATAAATATGCATTTTTTTTTTTTATTGCCCGTCAAGATGACCTCACTACACCTGATGGAAAGCGGTCGTGAGGTCCAGATATGAGGTTGACAAGCCCAGTCATTCAAACGAATCACTGGGCTGGCCATCCTCACCTTGAAGGCCTGCAGAAATGCCTT
The DNA here is from genome assembly GCA_947369235.1 of Udea olivalis. Lineage (NCBI taxonomy): Eukaryota > Metazoa > Arthropoda > Insecta > Lepidoptera > Crambidae > Udea > Udea olivalis. The sequence continues at coordinate 9,410,537 of OX376342.1, forward strand.
TTCACGCCCCGCTTGAAGAACCCGGGACTATAAGAGGAAGGAAACACATGTGCTGGAAGAGCGTTCCACGTCTGGATGGTACGACAAAGAAACGAGTCACCGAACCTTTTAGTTCGGGCCAACAAATGTTGAATTGTGTGTGGGTGCCGTAGTCCAGCACGCGTGGTACAGGAGTGGAAAGGTGAGGGTGGGATAAGCTGGAATAACTCGTCAGAGCATTCCCCATTGTAGAATACTCTAGGTATGGTATTTTTTAGGAAAGAAATGCTACCTGAATGAGTTATTGAAACTAAAAAGTCACTGTTATGATAGATACATCTTAAATAAAACAATGCTATAATGTTTTTATTTTGAGTAAGTTAACGCTAGCAATATTGTAAACATTCCAGAATGTAAACGTAGCTGAAAGTTTAATAAAATCTTAAGTTAATTTGCATGGTAAACAAGGGAAAATGAATTAATCGATTCGCTTAGGGTAGACAATCCTTACTTTCGCGCGCGTGACAGTGAGTGATGGATCTCTCACGCGGTTATGTGACACGATCATTATTTTAGCATTCCTCAATGAGCCTGCATTTATTCAGGGAACATTTGACGAATTTACTATCTTAGGCATTTTTTGTGTACAGGTTAAAATCTTGAATAGATAGTTCGGATTCAAACTTTACATAGTAGGTCTTGATATTTAACGGACGAGGCTAAGGCGGCCGATCGATAGCGGATTCATCTAAAATGACGGACTCAAATGCACGGGACGTGAGGGCACCGTAACGTCGAGAGAATGTGCGCCCCACTTTTACAACCCGCCTGGCAAGCATGGCGATTGACAAATATCAGCAGCAACATCTCGTCTAAAGATTAGTACTGACATTATTAGTAAAAGATTACACACACACAGAATACACTGAAATTAATTAAATCCAAGAGAAATTAGGCAAATCCGTTGATGAAATCGTTCTAAATTTTATTGGGGTTTTGGACCCATTCTGATTTCAATGCTTAATAAAGTAGTAAGGCGAAAAAGTTATAGGAAAGGAAATGAAGCAAAACATATATTTTTTTTACAAAGCTAAAATTTTCAAATGTTTTAATGTACGGTTAATACATTGAACACGTTTATTATATAACAACTGCAAGATCAAGTTTCATACATTTGAGCAAAAATGTACTCAAACTTTTTAAAATTACAAACCTTTAATTTCTCAAAATAAGAAAATACTTGGTTGATGCTTAAAGTTTCGATGTATCTATATGAGAACATGAAAATAGCGGCATGTATTTATTTGTGTTAAATATCCCATCCAGCTCTCCACCTCAAATCCATTACCGTTGTTTACACGTTGTTTATGTCAGAGCATTCGCAATTTCGCTTCTGTCGAATTTGAAATTGAACGAAATGTCAGTTGAGAACATTACGAACTCAAGCTGCTATGCAATTAGTGCGGTCAACCGACTCAAAGCGACTAGTTACTAGTAACGGACGTTTCCATAAAACAATGTGAGATCAGTTTCCGAGCATGCTTAAAGGGCGTATTCACAGATAAACCGGTAGTTTGACGGTAGAGTTGCCGGTATATTTTTTTGCAAAATCATGCTGATAAGCTCCAAACATTGGTTACATATTCGAAAGAAGTGACAATTGAAAAAGCGGCGCGTTTAAACTGCTTTCTACGTGATGATTACGCCCTTGGGCCTCTTAAACCAATGTTCAACCATTTCATTGCTTCTTAATGCCACCTTGCACTGAAAAAGAAGGAAAAAGCTCTACATAATTAATTGACATCGTTACACTGACACATAAAGAGGAACAAAAAGACACCGAACAAATGTTTTGTAGAACGCAAAGAAATCGACGGCAAATGATGTCATTTTCAGGCGGCAGTTTGTTGTAGGGAGCGTTTTGGGCAAGTCCAAAAATATGATTTTCAAAATTCCTATATCTCGGGGAGATTTGGTGCTTTAGAAATATATTTTTTACCCATGTTTCTATTTTTGAGTGGTTCTGGTAGTCGAAAACCCTATTCTATGAAAGATTTATTCGCAGCTTGTGATGACCACTTGCGGGTGCGACTATAGTCCTAGTGGGGTAGCACTAACTCTTTACAATACGTCCAACTAACGTAATAGTCCCTGGAATCTCTCTGAGTAATGCCAAACTATACTTTTGCAAGGTGTTGTTTAACCAAAGTGGAGTAGCTTTCGACTTAATGTATGTGTGGTTAGATTATGTTATCTTATTATTTAATAGGTAATAGTATCACGGCAACGTCGATAACAAATCATTTTAGCAACCAACCCACAACGTTGACATTGAACTTACCACAAGCAAGGTAATTCAATTTTATTAGGGATCTTCTACTTAAGACAAACGGATGTTCACATGTAGATGATGGCATGAAACAATAACATACTTCGAGTTTGAGTGATGAGATGAGATTGATGAACCTTAAAAAAGGGTGACCGATCCTGTAGCTACGTTATAAATTAATTTCGTAAAAAGATGTATTAGTAGGTAGATCGTAGTAATCCAACTGAATGAGATTTTGATTAGTTATCGCTAATTACATGAAAACTCTTAACAACGTCAAACTTTATAACGAAAAACTTAAAAAAACATCGTAGAAATTTAAATCAGCCAAGCCGACCGCAAACGCAACCTTTTAATAAAATTTGACGTGTATTCGTTTTTGAATCCTGCATAAATTCGACTGCTGAGACAGCTCATGGAAAATGTATACGGCGCCATTTACCTTGTTTTAGGATAAGCACACACAACAAAATAAAAGCCTGCGCCCGAAAACCGCCCATGCGGCCATGTTGGCAATGCTGAGTCGGAGGCCGCACGAGCTACTGATTTTTTAAAGTGATGAATTGCATTATTAACTAAGCTTCTTTTTATACGAAGTAGAAATACATTTATGTATATTTTATTTAAAATTTACTTTACAGTGTTCGTATAGATAAGGAAAAATTATATAGCTATTGATATTATCTGCAAAATAGTATTAACGCTGACGAGGAAAGCTTTTGCATTTAGAAATAATCAATCTCAAATACTGAACCTTTTTCATTCAGCCACGTCACCGCCAATTCTAAAGGCAGCTCGAACTTAAATTAGTTGAGATTGTATGCACCCAGATCCATTCGCATCTCCGAGGTCCAAGGGGGTTCGTTGTAACACCCACGACTTGCTCGTATAATTACAGGCCTTTCAGCAGTGACAGTAGCTGACGGTGAACATGTCTTGTTGGCAGACGTTTCCAGTAGATGCGTCTCGACGAGGGTTCTGTGGATACACGTATACGTCTGTACATTTTTATTTAACGTATAACGTTTCGTTTAATCTTATCGCTACTCGGAACACAATAATTATATCTGTTTATCATTCTGGAGGAATGATGTCTGGAGGCTAGTTAATAGAATACACAATCTAGTACTAACCTACTTTTATCTCGAACCGATAGTACTTTTATACCAAAGTGCTACGGAGTATACAAAAATTGTGTTGTGTCTACAAAGTGTGGCTAAATCCTCGTAGCAGGCCAGCAATGCAGGAACCGGAGCGCCGGGATTCGTCACACAATATTTAGGAGTAGATTTAGTTATGGAATAATGAATAAAAGATCGGCCAAGCCAGTGACTTGTTTATTGTATAGGGTAAAAGTATAGGTAAGAAAGAAAAACTGTAACAAAATAACAATAAATGAAGACAGAGAGTCCTAGTTAAAGGAATGTCTAATAGTAATAGTAAGCAAATAGGTATGATTTGCTTAACCCGATACACGGGATCCTGTTATATTATATATAACTATTTACAATTGGTTATTTAATATTCACCATCACGTATGTAATTAAAACTTACACTGGTTATCTGGTAAAATGCTTGCGACTCTGTTCGGTACGATGGATTTGGTAGGACTGCCTCAAAATGTTGAACAGGGATCGTGGAACGATTAATTAAATTTTGAAGGGCAGGTATTGATGGCCAGTAAGTTAAACTATGAAGTGTCCAGCCATCGTGGAGATTCTAACGTCCATAAGACTGGAACGAAACGGCATCGTTACAAAAGTATTAAAACAAACACTCTCAGTTACGATTAAATTAAAATCCAATACGTGCTCGTTAATAAAATTACAGACGTCATGGATTCAATTAAAACAGCTTAGTTGAAACGTAAATCAGAAGATTAAATCAGCGTGCGATTAATCTATGATGGGTGCGATTTATCACAGCGGCTTAGCCGTGGGATGCAGCTCTACAAAAACGGCAAAGAAACATCTGAGATTTCGATCTGGATCAACGCTAATTTCACGTCATTTCCGCACCCCTCATCTAATTCTATCCTCGTTTTGTCCGCAATTAAGCCAAATTTTCCCCACGAAATCAACATTGTTTTCTGTGAAGTATAAAACTGCGGCCTTTTTAAGATTTTAATCAAGATCTTTGGTGTAATTTGAATGCTCTGTTACTTTACGACGTTGCACGTATTAGGTTTCCACCTTTTATATATTTTAAAAGAGACTAAAGCGTTATTTTGAAGTGATTGAACTGAAAATGTTCAATATAATTTATCCTACCTCAGAAACAACGTCATAGTTTTAAAAGATTTAACAAAGTAACAATACTTACTTAAGAGTTAGTCTCTACATTCCTGTCAAAGTATCGACTAAGCAGGTATAATTTTAAACGTCCTAGGAACTTTCTATCGCTAACTCGCAGCAGCATTCCAGCCCGCGCTTGGTATCCACTGCCCGACATTCGGCGAAATCGGGCCAAATTTAGGAAACCGCTAACTCAAAGTATTTTCATCGACGTGATTTTACAACTATTTGGAAATCTTGAGCAAGCTTGTCGAATATGATAGTTTCACGAGAGGAGCCAACTTTGACCACCAACTGATATTGAGACATATAAGTACAGATTTCTGAGAGTACGAACATACGTTGCACGCTATCGCGGTAACTGGTGACCGATAAACAATTGATTTTCCATTGTATCTGGTTGTGCGGCAGTGGAAGTTTTAAGTTAGTAAAGTGTAGAAAAAAAATATATTTAAACAGCACCATCTGGCACATTTAAAGAAAAGGGTAACCTAACCATGACGTCAGTCACTGAACCGGTTTTCAAACGCGGTTTTACGATAATAAAGACTGACAAGTAAACTTTAAACTTACCTTATTGAGTTTGATATATGTCCAGTGAATATTTTTTTTTAGCATTCTCAATGCTCTATTTTCTACACAAAGATAAAAACTAGAAAAATTCGACCTGATCCTAGGGACTCAAGCGGGATTCGAACTTTCACAATCCTGCTCTTCCAACTGAGCTACCGAGGCCGTTAACAGACCTGGCGAATTTTCAGTCACTAGTGAATAATGATCACCGATTTTTAATTAACAATTCAATTATATAGTTGAATAGAAATTATTTAAAAAACTTCAGGCAGTTCGACTGAAATCAATTCAAATCGAAGGCGTTTCCATCTTAGCCGTTATTACCGACTCATGTATAAAACCTGTGGGTATGATGGGTTGGTATGATACCAACTATACCACACGGTGTCGGGTGTAGTATACGGAGTAAAATAATATTCAAAACTCACGTTCAAATGTTTGTATTCCCAACACAGTTATTAGAAGGCACAGTAGGAAGATGAACACACAGCACAAGCACAGTCAGATAGTAGGTAAGCGACACAGTTCGGAAAGATAGATTATAGAATAGATGTGGAAGAATGAAAGTCTTAATAATAACATACAAGGCACTCAAGCGTAAGTATATAAGCGAGTCAAAAGCAGCGTGCGTTCCGCGTCGTAAGCAAGTTTCGACTGATGCGCGGGCGCAGCGGACGGCGCGTCCCCGCGTTCAATACATGAGCGTTATGTACGGTCCGCACGAACGCGCTGTGCAATGCTCGATGATGATGATTTTCGATATCGATATCGACAAACTGATATGCATCGCAGTGTCGCGCATGTAATGTAAATATATAATGTTTTAATAGATATAAGTAATTTAGTGTTGTAATGTGTGTGCTTAGGTTAAGTGTAATATAGTTTAGGATTAATAAATAGGTATAAGTGTGAAATATAACATTTATAAATAAAAGATATGAAGTGTAGGAAAGTTGCCTACAAACCAAACAAATATGCTAAAGGTATAAAAGCGGTTATCTGGATCTGCTGCCGAGTGGCACGCATGTCCTTAAAAGCTGTTTGCTTCTTATTTCAGGGTGAAAATAGATACATTCACAGCGTTAGAGAAAAACGAGGCATTTTTAAGTAGCCTTTTTACTCGTAGAAACATTACAAAAATCACAACATCACGAAATTCGGACAAAAAACATAAAATACTAGTAACAGCGAGCGGTCTCCACATAAAAGCGTTTTTTTCGAAAGGTATTTGCATGCAGATGGGCAGCCTATTTAAGCGCAAACGAATTCACTTAGCCCTTCCTTTTGAAATACTGTAGACATTATTTTTTGTCTTGTGGCACGGCAACACTTGCTAGAGAGAACATTCGCAGGCTGAATGTAGTTAGCGCTGTCTACGCGTCACTTGCTATCTTTACGAGCCTTTCGGGCGCGCTAACAAGCACCGGTGACCTACTCTTGTTTACCTGTTTAGAAATACGTACCGTCTTTATGAGAATGAAATGTGTATTTCTACGCCTCAGTTGTCAGTTTAAGGAGCCAGACCTCAGTTTTACGGTAATTAATTTAGTCTTAATGTTTAATTTGTTTATTTACTGACAGTGATCTTTGTTCTGGTAAAAAAAAGCTTTCAATGTCATTGACAAACCAAGTGTTATAAATGATTTCAGTGCTATGAGGGGGCATGTACGTACAGTACAGTTAAAGCATTTACATCTGTACGTTTCAGAGGCCTGAAAAATAACTGAGCAATCATTAGCCACAAATATCAATACTGTTAGAAGAAACTACGCAAGCCCTGGCTGAGAGCGGTGACGTTTATGTCTGTACTCTAATTGGCTGAGAATATTTGAACGTTCATCGTAGGAACGCGCGGCGCTCGACTCACTTTTTGACTGGCGATCGGACACGGCGGACGTTCAATTTAAGACCTAGATATCTTGCCATTTCTTATATTTCTTTAAATGATTCGTATTTTCTGTTTGTGAAGTTGGATGATTTTATACTAAGAATTACAAGCTTTCGATATTTGATCTGCGTTATTTTTTTGAATATTAAGCAGATAGCTTTTGGTTCATAAAAATACAAAAATGCTTTCGACTGATACAGTCAAAACTATAAATATTTATACATTCCCAAGTGTAACTACTAGTTAGCCGTCTCGATAATTTCAGACTTCAGAATTGTATTCGCGTAATGAAGGTTCTTGCAGTGCCTCAAAATGTCCTCTAATTACTTTGACTTCAGTCAGACCCTTCGTGTGTATCCTTTAGCTGTCGCGACCGATTCTATGTTGAAACCATCGTAAAAGACGTAACGGTGCTATCAAACTGGCTGATGAAATAAGGTACGCCGGTCATCGCCTTCGTTAAACCTAGTAAGAGTAACATCACCTTCTCCTAAAAACACAATTATGTTTACGACAGATTTCATTACGAGAACTTATGTTCAAAATTATGATGAGGCTATGCAGTTTGCAATCATTTTATAGGGGAACGAATATTCTAGCATTTTCTATTTTAATCAATTGCTAATTTGGTCTTATAATTGTAATCACATAGCCTAGATTGAGGCTTTATTAAACTTCCATTTAACATGTCAAGTTCATTCTCTGAACTGAGCGTAGCGAGCAATTTCGTCATGATCTTTCATTTCCAGCCAGTCAGCGGTTAAGTAGCACTAACACATCTTGTAGGTGAGATTTTCACTGACAAATATCTCCCCACCCTCAGTTTAGACAATGAACTTGACTGCATATAAGCATTGCAATAAATCCCCGTCTCGTCAACGATGGCGCAGCGTGTAATATTTCTTCATGGGTCAAAAAAGCATATTTAAACGGTAGAAGTAAGTACTTAAAGGACATCATCTCAAGATATATTTCAGACACTTTTAATAACAATTAAATATTTTGTACCTACTATTACCAAACATGTTTTTGTCACGTACAATGTCGCTTATTATTTTTTACGAGTCTTTCGAGGTGTCTGCTAACAAGCATAGCCAACTCAAATATTTACACCGGTCGGTGACTCGTTTTTTAGTACCCTTTAAATATAACCCGTATTTACGCCTGCTGCCAATCGGAGAAAGGGATCACCAGAACTGCTTTTCAATGAAAATATTCGCATTTTGATTTGGGCCTCCTCAATGATAAGCTTTGCTGTGACGTAACACGATCTGGGATGATTCAGTTATGTGCTGACAATTTATCCTCTACAGCACATAATTTTTCTTTTTACATAAAATATTCACAGTAAAATTATAGAATTGTATGATATCAAGAAAAACCATTAACTACGAGTATATTAATTCATTTGATGTTGTATTTGTCTTATTCTGATGTCAGTGCAAATAAAGTTGTTCAATATAAGGTTACACATAACCCCCTCCCCGTGTAAATAGAAAACGGTGAACAATATTTACACATCAAAGGTGCGAGAGAACGAAAACAATCAGACGCCTTTCCGACAGCTGGCGGAACAAACCACAGGTTGCTAATAACCCTTGGGAGTTGAGGTGTAATGCATACGAAAGTTGCAGCAAAAATATCTTACTATGGATAGTTATTTAATTTAACATGAGTCTGTTCTTTTGACTTGAAAACATTACTTTTTGCTAAATTAATATATGTATTACGCTCACGACTAATAGTAATAGTCAGAGGCAGGTTAACTTTTACGGTTCTGGCTTTCAGTACGTCTACCACGAGTTGTCACTTTCAATTTACGTCAACGTTCGCATTAAAAAATGTATTGGGGTTTGACATGACATGACAATGTCAAATCCCAATACAATTTTTTACGCGAACGATAACGTAAATTAAAAGTGGCAACTCGTGGTAGACGTACAGAACTATGGAAGCCCACTTAGAGAGCCTTCTTTCGTTTTCTGGGTTCCTTGGGTTTTTTAACGGTGACTTCTATACTGACGAGTTAGCCACAAATTCAACAATAAACTCTCTTATTCTCAAAAAATGAAACAGTTATAACATTGTTTTCACTATGTTAAAGTGGTATTAAAACACTTTTTAAGTTTTTTTATGAGTAAGAGGGTGGTAACTATGATGTTTCTGGTCAGATATGAACACCGAACCACACGTGCTCCAAATTGGATGATTGTAACCTTAGACTACGATGTTCTTTTCTAAGGACAGTTAGATAACAAAATGATTCAGAATACATAATACTCATTTCATATACTAAAAACAATACAACCCGTGAAAATTACTGCAAAAGAACGACGCGAAAGTGAGCAAAAGAAAAAAGGTGTGTTCGTATTTATTTCAAAAGATAAGCGTGCGTAAACATAGTTAACCGTGTTTATCCGTCCGCGGGGTATTTGCGTATGCCAAAATGTGCAGATCACAAATCTAGGTCAACCCTAAGACGGGATAATACGCCAACAAACCGTGACGGTCACGGCTGTTGAAGTTATGCTCCAGCTCTTAATGTACGTGAGACTCCTGCTTAAGTGGCTCAAAAGAGGTGTGAAAATTGCCGGGATAAATTACAGGGGAAATGTCTGAGGCACTTAAATTTGCACTTCAAAACGGACTTTTGTTGCTATCGAGGGTCATGAATAAGACAAGACACTTCGCTTAGGAAGCTGTAGATTATGACCTCATTGGCATAGAGAATGTAGTTACAGTCTTAGAGTGTAATCGATTTTTAAGCTACTAATAAATCTTATTCCACTTGGCAGCATTTTAACCTCTCTTTGTTTTTTACACAATGCAACATATTCAAAACGAGAGACGGAAGAAGCAATTACAGCAAAGCTTTCGTACAAACGTAACTCTCGTGTTAAATAACAAAAGGTTGAAATTAATCAAAGCAACTTGTAGAAATTCCTAATTAACAAAATTTAGAGTAAACTCTGACCTCATAATTACCCCGTCGGCGTTGTAGCTCTCGCCCATGGTATCTCTCCCTCTTTATTACTGGCAACCCCGTCCTTCAGCTAATGTGTTCAGTTCTTTAGTCAGAAAATAAAGAGCCGCAGAAGGGCTGTTAATGTTTGCATTCGATCACAATTGAGAATTGGCAGCTCCGTTTGTTTTAGGATAAACGAACGTCATGTGATGAGTTACACGTGAATTAGGAGTCAGTGAAGTGTGCAGTACGATATAAGTCACGAGTTAATGGTTGCATTACGTAGTGAATAATTATGAAACAAGACACACAAAACATAAAAAAGTCATGTACAATAGATCCAAAAAAATATGTTACACGAATAGAAAAATACATCGATGTTACTTATTTTTGAGGTACTACTCTGGGGTCGTAAGGAAATGATTTAATCAGTTGTACACGGAGTAATAAAAATAGTTACAATGTTGAACAAGAGAAAAAAAAGCACATTTGAAATTTATAATTCGTCAAGGGTAAAATGACGTCAATGTTTGGTACTACGGCTGTTCAGGTCTCTCAAACAAATAAGTTATAGTAGATTCTTAAAAAACTGTGGTTACCGACAGCAGTAGGTATGTACCAACATTTTAATGGGTCACCGAGGAACAAAGCCTCATTTCATTCGATTTATTGAGATACTAACTCTAGTTACAGATTTTATTCTGTGGTTACAGATAATCACCTAACAACTAAATGCAGATTGGTGAACAAAAACGTGCGTTTTTGTTGTAAAGTGAGTACCTTTCCTGACAAATCGTGTTGGAAAATTCTTCGTTTAAATCCAAATAAAATTTATACCGGATGTATTTAAACCCGTACCACCACTACTACCACCGGTTTTTCATAGCGTGCCATACGTTTTCGCGGAATACCCGTATGTTAGACTACACTCAATAATGCGTAAATAGTGATAAGACCGTCTGTATTTTCTTCAGTTGTAACCTTAGCTTCATTGTTTTCCGCCATTATCCATTTGTTTTATATAACACTGTGCATTCAAATGTAAAATTTGATGTTCTGTTGTTAATAAAGCTTAGTTCAGATATCATAATTGAAACGGGGCAGCACAGTCAAGCTTACTCGAATTTCTTAGTTCAAACAATTGTTCCGCTCTCAATTTGAAAGTAAAGCGACTGTTTCTTCAAAAGTTTAAGATCCGGGTTCAATTGAAATGTCATAATGAAACTAGTTAAGTCACCAAGAAAGGCAAACGAAATAAAATATTAGTACGAAGGTCAAGAAAGGCAAACGAAATGTAACATTTGTACAAAGATTTCATTTTTTTGCGAATTTGATGATGTTTTAAAAGATTTGGTTCTGGGGCAGAACGTCGTTAAATCCGACCATCAAAAATGTAGTCAATAGAATTTCAGCATTCTATGCTTTTATTTTAATTGATCACACAGCAAAAAAGTCCTAGCGATACGTTGTTTCTTTTCATTTCATATACAATTAAAAAAAACAAGGTCATTGGCCAAACTTCATGACACAGACCGGCAAAAGAAAATGTACACTCGGTACTAACAGATGCGAATACCTGAACGATGGGGGCGTTAGGTAGATGACGTCATACAGTGTTTGGTAAACCACCAAATTAAAAATAGTGAATTTCGTTCTACAAACACTGCGCAGTAAAACCTAATATATTTTCAAGTATTTGCAAAGTAGGGTTGGTAGGGTGAGCGATTTGACTAAACAATGATAGCTTAAAATTTTTGTTAAAAATCTTTCTACAACGTATTATAATTGACTTAACATGGAAATAACTTATGAACACACTTAATTCCTACACACAAGCGGCACGTAAAATTACTAGTATATTGATCTAGTATGTAGATTCCGGCTCATAATATACACGAATCACTTATTTTTCTACGAATTCAATCGACTTGTCGTTTTCCTTGTAGTATCTACTACAATTACTAGATAAATTTTATATTGGTTCCAACGCGCTAAAATGGATTAAGTCAAGATTAACCACAATAGACAAGCATGCATGAAATTATGGAGTGATTATTTTATTTTAAACATTAATTATTTATATACTATTCAAAACGAATAAGTGAAATGTGTTAATTGTTTGGCGTGTTGCATGCATGTAATAAAATAGTCAAAAGCACTTAACATTTCTCATTTTGGAGCGCCTTATTCCTTTTAGCTTAAGGTTGAGCATGGAAGCCATTTCCTGCAGTTTTATACCATCTGTTTAACCGGATTTGACAAGACTGCAGATCCTAATCTACAGATTTTACGTAGCTCAAATTGTAGATGACATTACTACGTGCTACGAAAAGCAACGACTCCTTTTGAGAAAAGTTGTTTAAATCTAGCTAGTTTATATCATTATTTATGGTTAAAACAGTGCCCATCAGCTATATGGACGGCCCACCAGATAGAGAATGCAGAATTTCGTTGGGAACAGGCCGCTTGCAAAACAGCCGCTCTGAAAATCTGTGAATTAGGCCTCCGATCAATAGATTATTGCAGATAGATGTCGATGATGATCAAGAGATAGTTAAACTGTCTGCACTAACTTTAAAAACAGTAAATTTATCAATTACTTCTTATATTAGTAACTGTAGTGCAAACTCGTCTCGTAATGGAAAGAAATCCAATCAAAGTACACTTTCTTCCCCTGTACAACCTTAACAGTGGGCGGGTGGTACGGCGTTTTACAACTTACTTTTACTTTCCATCAAAAGAAGTGAACGTACCTGAAAAGGGAAAACAACTTTCGTTAATTTGCATGGCATTGTAGTAAGTATGGCACAAACATGATTCATAGACTTGTAGTGAGTTGTTGAACTGTAGCTTTTAGGTTGGTTTATGATATAACTGAGGTGAAGATGATGAAAAGTCAATTAACTAGGTAACTCATTTACGTATTGCTAGATTATGTGAGCTGAATTAAATAAGGTATATCTTATAATACAAATAATATTGTTTCCAATCTACTTAACTCAGCTTTATTAGTTTATTAATAAAAAAGGAAACTACATATTACTAGTAAACGTTTTTCCTCTTCTTTTTTTAAATAAGAACGTACTTAAGCATACATATAATGTATTTTAATTACTTTTTAACATCCAAAGAAAGACGTTTAGATATACTAATAAGAGATTTAATGTGTTCTTGAGAGGTTCTAATAAATTAAGCTTCTAAAGCAATTGCCATTTGGCTTTAACATTTACTAAGCAAGACAGGAGAAATTGTCAAACTAAGCCTTAAATTTCGCATTCTCGAAACAAAACCAGTAATATTATATTTGAACTACTTAATTAACACAATACCTATTTAACAAGACAACAAGTAATAAATTACAGTGTTAATGCTAGTTTGCAAAGCAAACAAAGATAGACAAAGGAAACATAACAACGTTTAATTCCCGTTTGAACCGACACAATTACGCGACTTCCTTTAGCATTTTACATCATATTTCAAAGTTGAACTTTGAGTAGTTTGAATTAAACAGAGTTTAAATGTTTTTAGGGTTCCGTACCTCGAAAGGAAAAAACAAACCCTTATAAGATCGCTTTGTTGTCCGTCTGTTTGTCTGTCTAGACCCTTTTTTTCAGAAACGCGTGGCCTCAAACTGAAATTTATATCAAATACTCAGGTCTACTGTCCCTTGGAGCTGTGAAAAAATCAAACTTTTAAGCCAACGCAATCAAAAGATACAGCCGTTTATGCCACAAATTTTCGACACTCGGAATTAAAACCTACAGGGTACTTCCTGTGAACTCAGAATCTCAAAATTTGGTACGAAGCACAAAGAAAGGAAAAATTGCGTAAACCGTAAATTTTTAGTTACATCATTAAAAATATTTTAAGTAAATATACCTACAGGTTTGTACGGAACCCTCGATGCGCGAGTACGACTCGCACTTGACCGGTTTTTAAATTTACATGGCTTTAGCCTGTGATTTTGTCGGCGCAAGTACTATGCAGCGACATAGTAAAGTAATCGTACGATATAACACGCAGTTAAGCGAACGATTGAGACAGTGGAAATAATCCAAACATAGAAGTAATTAAATCGTTCATACTAAATGTTGAATAAAAAAATCGATCCAGCTTTACACTTTTACTATGAAAAATTGGCCAATTATACGTGGAAAGTATTTCAAATTATTAAACAAGCTGTACATATTTCATGAAGGGACTTGAATGAAAGTACTTACTTCGAATAATAAAGATTTTACTTAGGCTACCAATGAGGACAATTTAGCATGCAACTGTTATAGCTAAAAAACGGTTTAGCGTTTTGGGCTGTTTCGTGCTAACACACAAATCACGCAAATGTCAAGAAAATACGAGTATAATAGTGTGCGACAGTCTCATTTCAGGCAGTCAGTCATCTAAGATGTGTACAAGATTGTCGAGTAATCAGATAACAAAAGCGCAAATCAAGTTTAAAACATTTCACAGGTCTAGTGAATAACATCCATTCGTGCCTTGAAACGTATTTAACCAAACAAAACATCACACATTCAAGCCCAACGCGATGCCACGTAGGTATCTGTAATTTCGGCAATTTTGCATGCCCTTGTCGCGAATGCGACCTCACTAAGTTAAATTAGTTGCTTGCTATTCACTAACTGGAAGTGGCACATCAGTATGCGTGTCGCGTCGATCGTCCTAACAGGGTGTCAGACCTGCTGATTACGACGCCACCTGCATTAGCCGATTTGTTAGAAAGGCCCGCACTATGTGATTATCTAGTGTGTGGATTCTATTTAGGAAGTGGCGGAGTGTCGGAGTTGCAGAGTTGAAAAGTTGTTTCTAAACCAGAAATTTGGAAGTTCTGTACGTCTACCACGAGTTGCCACTTTAAATTTACATTATCGTTAGCGGAAAAAAAAGTATTGGGATTTGACATTGTCATGTCATGTCATGTGTCATCCCAATACATTTTTTTACGCGAACGATAACGTAAATTCAAATTAGCAACGCGTGGTACAGAAGCATGACAACCTGACGATTTGAAAATACTATTTCAATAAATATTATTTTCAATTTAGGCTTAACGTAATAACAGAAATTTATATCGGATTGTATAATCTAGAGTTACAATGCACAGTGACAGAAATATTATAAAACCACAATTTCATATATTGATAAACCAGATTGTTACATTTTCACTTGATTAATTAGGTAGGATCATAATTTAATTTTACATCAAATTAATGATGATAATTTTTTTCATAATTAAATAGCAACATCACTTCGAATGATGACGTAGTTACACACCGAAATTTGTGGCAGACATACCACATCATTGTGTATTCGCAAACGACGATTAATCCCCAAACGCAAAGTTCCGAACAACAGTTTACATTAATGTATAAATACCTATGGGAATACATTTTTGCGTCACGGATTATGGTTGCGGCATCCTAATTTATAGGGCAAGTTCACCTCAATATTGTCATGTAAGCGTATCCCAGAACCGCCGTTAACGGCCCTCTGTAAAGTTTGCGAAGGTTGAGCCCTTAATAGCAGGCGTGGATCGATTAGCTCTACGCGGCGACGCTGATCGCAGCTCCGAAACCGTTGGTGATGCTCTTAAACCAGGTTTAATGGAGATTATAATACCGAATGATTATTTGTGATCAAATGATGAGGCATGCTCAGTAACAGGTTTTCCTAATCAACCTTTGTGTGGCAAACCGAACTCCTTTTCTAAAACATGTATTTATTATATTTCTAAGTGTCAAATTCATATTTCGTCTTCGCTTTCTCTTTAAGTCAATTACCATCAGTCGCTCATTACTTACTCTTTGTCATATTAATATACATTTGCCTGAAAATCTAATTATTTATTTTATACCTACAACGCATTTTACTCCACTTTCCCTGATCCCTCCGCAATACTTTTTACAGACGGTTATCTACATAAAAAAAAACTCCTAAAATTAACATGACATAACAAACCATCACGACTATGTCCTAAACGGGGTAGTCAAAGGCAGGTGACTGTTGCCGTCATAGTGAAAGGAACACTTAGAAGCCCACTTTTTACCAGAGTATTAGAACCCAACGTGTGATACACTTTATCCATTATATGCACTTTATTCTTTATAGGTAAATCTGACCAAAATAATACACATTCAAATAATATAAATGTAAAAGAACAAATAACTGAAAGCTCAGCTAGTACATTAATCTTTGAAGTACATTGATTCCCGAACTACATGGTTAGGCAAACACAATGTGGCTTTGATAGAACAACGGTCTGTCAAGAGCCTATTCATTTCACATCGATCAAGGAGTCTATTATGATTCGGTCAGTTACAATTATGTATACTGCAGTAGTAGACCGATGCATTGCATTATCTTAGACAATTTGGTAAATTCATGTAATAAATTCATGGAACGATATTACAAGCAAAACAATCAATGATTTGATTCTGAAATAGGTAATAATAACGTTGAATAAATTGATATAAGAATAGTCCATCTCACTGTCTGTATCCCAAGCTAAGCCCCTTAGCCAGTTTACCAAAATGTAACTAAATGTACAAAATTTAAAGCCATTTCAGATTACCATTAAAAGTATATTTTTTATTTAGGCATATTGCTTTTTTCTTTACACTACTAACTAGGAACGAAATTTTTATCACAATTTCCACTTATAATATTTACCTCAGGGTAATAATTTGAAGATAAAAAATTAGCGACTGAAATATTCTGAGGCTTTGTTTAAAACTCAAATACGAGTACAATTTTCTTAATTAAACGCTGAGTATCTCTGAAAGAATAATGCTCGCTCGAGGCTAGACAAGGGCGGGAGGAATACAACATTACCCATGAACAAACAACATGTTCAAGAAAAGAAAAAAAAGAATATTGGTATGTTAATGTTTCTTTTTTAGGAAAAGAGATAAACTAATCAATATCGTTATGAATGCGCGCTAATATCGACGTTATTTTTGGAATTAGATGACGAGAATTCAAAAGTATTTTCGGTCTTAGCTCGTTTGGATATCTGCGCCTCTTTTACACGATGTCCATCTTGTAAAAAAAAGGCCTCCGCCCGGACGACCTGCAAGCTGACGTCACAAGATGGCCGCAGGATTGCAGTGAATGCAATTGACCACTATAGAAATCTTAGGCTAAATTCAGCAGTGAATGTCATCGAAGGATGTTATTAATTTAAGGTAAAAATGACCTCAGGTAATTCGAACACATTACTTATAATAGTTGACTGGCTATGGATGCCAAGGTATTGTGCACGGGCAAAATCTGAATTATCTCAGCAACCCTAGTAAACACAACTCTTAAACACCCTGGCTGAACTCACCCTGTCACCGATTCCCTAATTGAGTAATTATTTAAAAAGCAATTTAACTTCAAAATATACCCTCTAACATTCCAGATCTTCGTCCCAAATTGACTCCTAAATTGTCCTTACTTAAACAGTTAGATTCAAACGAAACTACCAACATAACATTCCGGCGACAAGTTGAATTGCTAAAGTGGAAGAACTGCCGGAAGCCGGACTTAACAAAGCGGTTGTCTTTAAGGGCTTACTATTATTTCCGACATTAGTAGGGCCTCGCCGGCCTAAGTCGCATGTTTAGGCTCAGTATCGGCCCAAGATAAGATTAACCGCCCCTAATACTTCCGTAATCTCACATCTCGTTTCCCTTGTCCCAAGATATTGACCTGATTTGATTATTGGTCCCATAACGCCTGCCCGCTAGAATAGCCACTCGTTCGTAATCCGCTTAGGATTTCGAGGTTCAATGCTCATATTTTATCTAAGCAGATCTCGACCTATGTCACATAATCCTCATAATCCTTAAGAAATATACACAAATAGGTACTAAAGGATTGAATCGATGAGCCTATGTAGCATAATGATAGCTAACTTGATAAACGTTTCCATGAAATAGTTATAAATAGCTAGGAGGCAAAAAATTAACCTGAGCGCACTTAGCTACCCCCTTGTACTTTGCACTAGTTAATAGTGACGTAATTCCTGAAAGCCTTTTTAAGAACTTATCTTAAGTACACAAAGGATGTCCGCTGCCTCCAGTTTTGCTTGGATTAATAAAATGCACGTGTAAAGCACCTTCTACTCAAAGAATTTCGATCGAGAAACAAAGAAAAGTTAATTAGTTTAGTTATTTAGTAGAGAAGTCAAGATTGTGCTTCATTACACATATTGTATTCTGCTTTGTATTGTACAGTAATTTAGTTCGGTAATTCTAAACTAATTTCAAAAGGGAAATTCATCGCAATCAGTGTCTGTAAAGCAAGCATTTGTAATGCGCTTCACAACCTGGCTTCGCTTTTGAGGAAAGCAAGCCATATGGTGATTCAATTCAACTTCAGCCTTGCCTTGAGCATTCATTTCATAGAAACTCAAAGGCTGCCAAATCATAGAACTGGTTGTGAATCCTACAGTGAATTATGAAAAAGTCTTTTTGTCCTTTTCTTTTTCTATTGTTTTTGATTTCATATATCCGTAACAAAGCAATGAAGGTAAGATAAAAGTGTGAGGCCGATTTTAGGTCAATTTCTCTAACGGTCATGTTTTATGGAATAGGATAGGTGGAATCTATTTCTTTCGATTCATACGCGTGCATGAATTGGGAAATAGGTATTGCGTGATCGCGGAAAGTGAACACGTACAATTTTGGTATCTGGAAAAGTTTTTCTGATTATGAATGAACGACGAATTGAATTGGTGACGGGAAAACAAAACATTTTTGATAACTCGCCTTGCTTGTTAAAATTACTTTGAAATAAAAGCAAAATGCACTATAAGTTTTCGAAAGATCAGACGTTCTGAAAAAGGAAATCTCACTGTTAATGCGCATTTCTATTGAAGTACACACTACTTTTACATGTACCCAGAACTTCATTATCCATATTAATATTATGGACGTAAAATAACACACACAATATTGCAAATGAATTCATTTTAATGAACTTTAGTATAAAATATAAAATTGGTCTACACGGACACTAGCTATTAACAAATAAATAATAACACTGAGATAATCAGACCTCAAACAACGCAAAGATTGCTATGAGCTTACTATGGGTTTCAGAGACTGATAAGATATTTTTATACCGAAATAGATCAAGCAGTAATAACACCCAGATACAGAAAAAACACCAACGTTCATCTCCTGAATGTATGTCCTAGATAGGGATCGATGCCATTGCGCCAACAGGTCAGTCCACAACTATCAGCCTAATGGGCGATGAATATTGTAGTAAAGCTTGTCTAAACTGTGTGCTTGTGTAATGCTCGACTCTGTAACGCTGCATTACAGGAAAATGATCCAGGTGAGGGCACACCTTAACGCGCAAAAATAACGAGCCCCTCTACTTTTTTTTTGCGTCCATGTATTTTTTAAATAAAGCTAAATACCCATCCATTGTAGCGATGACTAGATTTCAATGATGGAAGCCTTTGCCCAGCAGTGGGGCAGTGTATAGGCTAATTACTTTACTTTTATTTACGTAATATGTTCGTGAATGCGGTGTAGGGGCGCTTTATTTCATATTAGACAAGCTCTAGCTAGTTTTGAATTTCTAGGATTTATAACCGGAGGCTAGAGGATGGTTAGGTTTGAAGAGTTATAAGGCATTCTTATAAGGCATATAACTTGGTGAACTTTATCGCAAGCAATTGTTTTTACTAGCTCATTGCTGACACTGTTAGGCGGAAACACTAATGATCAGCAAGGCTAACCATGGTGAACCTCAAATCCGGGCCGAGCACTCAACAGCACCTCAATGAGCTCCTGACCTTACTCGCCAGTGGGAACACACCACTAAGCAGTGGAATTTAGCTGTGGTTTACCGTTAGTTGAAAACATTTTCATCTAGGCAGCCCTACCACTGCGTATTTATATAAATAAAAATGAATCGTGACAATGTTTGTACGCACATATCTTCTGAGCGAGTGCACCAATTTAGTTTATTTTTTTCGTGTTATTATTGTAGGTTTGCTTGAAGAAACATTTTTGAAAAACCTATTTTTATGATATGGTTCCACCCTGCAAAACCCGGGAGGATCACTTGTTTACCCTAAATCTTAACGAATTAAATATTATAAAGATAATAGAATAATTTAACACTCATGTTATGTTGTCTCCTGATGGGATACGACTGTTTAGATGTGTACATCAATTATTTAGGAAAAAAGCTAAAATTATTAAAGCGTACCTACTCTTAAATGAAACCGATAGGCTCTCGTAATTATTTCACTTTTCCAAACGTGAATACTTCAAAAGGAAATAAAAAAGACGGATTTAACAAAGGGCTTCAGGCGATTTTTCTGCCCTGTGTATTTTTTCTATTTGCTCTTGGTTGATATCTTTTTCTTTTATTAAAAATGTAATGAACAAAATTTGGGGTAAATTAGTAAAACCTTTTTAAATGGTGTCACTGTGTCTATTCATGTTGTCAACTAAAAACACGTTAAAAACTTTTCATTACTCATACTCTGAAAGTAGGTCTGAAGTTGCCTGAGGAGCGGGATGAAAGTAATACTTTTCATCCCTAGGGAGAATCACTTTCAACTGACAGCTGTCAAATTATTTTAAAAAAAACTAGTTCTTTTTCACATATCTATTGAACCATGTTCCAACTTTCTATACAGCCACGATGTAAAATTGAAATAACTTAAAGTTAAGTATTGATTAAAGAATATTTTTTTTTTAAATAAGTTTATTATTATTTAGTTTCAACAATTTCTTTAAAATAACTTAGGTTTGGGCAAAATATTTACCATTTTTCCAATGATGAAAATAAAAAATAATGGCTGAATAGCTGGCCGGCCACAGAAAAAAAAACAAACAAAATAGGCGGGAAAGCGGCAATTCGATCTTCACTTATTTTTTCGATTTGAAGACTTTTGTTTATACGGATAGCAAAGATTTGTACCTATAAAATGAGTTCATCTGATTCTGATATGAATTTAACGCCTGATTTTATAAGAGAAGAGGCTAAAGCGGTAGTGGAAAATAAAATTTACTCATTTTTTCTTTAGCTAATTCATGTTTTTATTTTTACTTTCCTTGTATTTGTAATGAAAAGCACAGTGTTTACCTCGGGTTAAAGACTTATTTAGTCCCTCGAACTATTGGCGCCGTCACTTCGTTCCGGGCGCCAAACCCCGTCTCGGCACTAAATAAGTTACTTTCACAACAATGTACTATTGCAGTTCGCTAACGCTCTAATTTATTGAGTTACGATTGTTTAGCTTCACATTGAATTGTTATCGTTGACTATATCGCGTTCGCAAAAATTTATAATCAACATCATAATCTGCTATCTCGAGACTTCTATCGTGCTGAAGATTGACCCCCTCATATAATTCCAGACACATCGGAGATTTTAAAAACTTTAGTTCTTTTAAGAAGTTAATAGTAAAAAACAGAAAAAAGTCTATATTGTAAACATACTTTCATTACAAATACTCAACAACCAAAATTCATACATGTTTACCACTTTCACAGTCGAGATAAAAGCTAAATACACCACAACAGAAAAACAATAGAAAAAAACAGGAAACGTAGGAAAACAATTATGTGAATTTAGTGCTGAACGAAAGAGAATAAACTTCGTCGGCTCTTGTACGGAGGGGACTCTTACGGGGCACGCCTATCTGAAATAAATTTCAGACAGCGTACTTGATTTAGTCATAGTTTATTACTATGAAGAAGTATATCCCTACATAATAATATTAAAACAGTAACCAATGTAAAACATGTTTTTTTTGTTTTTTTGTTGAAAATTTATTTATTGATCTGAAATAAGAATTAATTATATATTATGAAACCGTGAATATAAAATAATGCTCATGAAAAAGTATGCTCGTACAATCAGCAGTGGGTTGATATGAACTCAAAATTATGAAAATCACTAGCTTTCCGCGCGCGGCTTCGTACTTCTTCGAACTTCTTACTTCTTACTAATATTATAAATGCGAAAGTGTGTGAGGATGTATGTATGTGTGTTACTCTTTCACGCAAAAACTACTGAACGGATTCAGATGAAAGTTTACAGCAATATATGTTATACATCAGAATAACACATAGGCTACAATTCATATTTAGCCTATGCGTTATTCTGCTCCTTTATATCCCAACAACGTAAACAATATTAATATCGTCCTAACTAAAATTTTGCAATACCAAACATACTACAATAACCTATGAAAACATAAGGATAGCCGATGTAAGCACAAGGCCGGTGTATTATAGTGCCCTGGCATGATATATTGCGCCCCTTGTTACTTCGGAGTTACATGACAGATATTCCGAGAACACCTATTACATCATTTCGTAGAAGATTACACTAGAAAGGGGTTTGAGTAACTTTTTATGAAGCCGTGGCGTTATTTTTTTTACTAGCGGCAAGCAATAATTTTATTACTTTTTGTAGCACCCTAATAAAGAAACATATCTGAGTTGTCAGAATTGTTCTGAGTGATATCGGAGATATGATTTCTTAAAGAATTATTTTTTGCCTAAGTTCCACGAAAATAATAGTTCTGAAATGTTACTGAATGGAGCTAATCTCACCCAACAACTTTACAATGATGCAAAAATAGGAGAGGAAGGTTTTCTTTTACCTACCTGTTGGGTACTATATTTTTATATATATATTTTTTTTTTATATTGCCCGTCAAGATGACCTCACTCCACCTGATGGAAAGCGGTCGTGATTTCCAGATATGAGGTTGACAAGCCCAGTCATTCAAACGAATCACTGGGCTGGCCATCCTCACCTTGAAGGCCTGCAGAAATGCCTTTTCACGCCCCGCTTGAAGAACCCGGGACTATAAGAGGAAGGAAACACATGTGCTGGAAGAGCGTTCCACGTCTGGATGGTACGACAAAGAAACGAGTCACCGAACCTTTTAGTTCGGGCCAACAAATGTTGAATTGTGTGTGGGTGACGCAGTAGTCCAGCACGCGTGGTGCGGGAGTGGAAAGGTGAAGGTGGGATAAGCTGGAATAACTCGCCAGAGCATTCCCCATTGTAGAAGCGATAGAGAACACTTGGCCTGGCAATGTCTCTACGCAATTGGAGAGGCTCAAGGGTCAAAGTTGCCTCTGGGTTTCCAATAATACGGATAGCACGCCGCTGCAACCTGTCAAGAGCTTCGAGTAGGTACTTAGCGGAACCGTCCCAGAGATGAGAGCAGTATTCCACACACGAGCGAACTTGTGTCTTATACAAGAGACAGAGCTGCTCAGGTGTGAAGAATCGTCTCACTCTGTTCAGGACTCCGAGTTTACGGGTTGCAGTTCTAATGACGCTCTCAATGTAGTCCCGCTGGTTTAGGTTGCTACGAACATCCATGCCAAGGATGTTTAGGCTATCCTTAATCGGTAGTGGGGTGCTCTGAAGAGTGGGATGGGAAAGGAAATATTAAAAGTACATCCAACAATACATCAAGTTAGACATCCAAAATGATAATATTGACTACAAAGCAGTAATTTTAAGTATTTGGCATTAGGAAGTAGAACACAAGCTATCACGAAAACCGAGGTTAACGTCAATGACATCAAAAATACATTTTCTTATAGTCAATATGTGAATAGGAGATATTGGTTCTAGGCCGTGAAAGTCACCTTCGTGAAACACCTTGAAAGTTTTTACCTCTAATACAAAAACATCATGGCCTAATATTGCACATGGCCATTGAAAACTAGCCTTCTTTAATCCTAATTGCGTCGCATGTTGATAACCAGTATTGAGCAATAAATAATAATGCCACTTTATACCTCTGGAATTGGCTAATACAAGGTTGTCCCTGGCACGTATGTATTTAATCCCAGTTTACAGTCGTTTCGTTTGATACACCACGAATGAAAAATTAGTCCAAAACTACAAAAACTGCCCATGATTTCCGTTTGAATACTTCCAAAAATCTATGAAATCTATGAACGATAAAGTTAGTGAAAATGTCAGAAAATACAAAAGGATTTATGGGGGCATCATTAGGAGTAACGAAGCTGCAAGGAAGACTCGAGCGAGTAGCATTAGTTTATTTCTGCGTTACCATGTTAGACGGGTCTGGTGCTGGTCGCATAAGGTTACATTTGTTGCAATTTCCTTGAATATAAGATGTCAACACTTAAATAAAAGCCAACAAAAATGTTAGAAATGTACATGTTATTATTTTAACAAATATGAATATGCGCCATACTACACACCATTATCAAGGTTTGCAAATAAGAATCAATGTCCTCTGTTAAAGGAAACAATCTGCACATACGTAGATCAGAGTCAACTTAGTCAAGTTCGTTTTGAACCTACCGGGAATCGAACCAAGGGACACCAAGCGACCCCACGCTACAGTATAGTAAGGCATACGTGTCCTCAATACATTTGCTTTTATTGTGTACTAAATTTAATTTAAAAATGTGCAGAAACTTTTTGATTGGTAAAACAACTTTCAGTAAGCAATCGTAACGGGGAAAAAAGGGTTTGCTGGTCATAAATTATAGTGATCACTTTCAACGATATATTCACAGCACTTTTCTTCGTTAAAATAATAGAGAAGAGTAAATAACAATATTTGAATAAAGCAGTTTATGTAAGAAAACGGTTACATACGAGTATCTTGAGTTATACAGAATGCTGTTAGGGTGAAACAGCGAAATGAAATCCTAAAACATCACTGAAGCGTTGATCTGTGCTTGAGTAGAGATTTGAAAACGTCAGTGCATACAAAACGTCACTCAGATCTATACTCAAGTACAGATTTCGTTATAGAATACGGGCTTAAGAGATGGAAATTGTTAAGAATAGTCTGAAAAATTAAAAGTACATAACATCATTCGGTCACAGCTTGATAAAAGTTCAATTAGAAGATAACTCACTGTTGCCGTAATGGTAATAACATTGCCAACCACGTTTAAACCTTATGTGGTGGGGTAAACATGGGGGTAGCCTGGTCCGTTAGCCCCTGCTTATAGCGCCGAAGATTATCGGTTTCATCTCAGAATTAATAAGCTCAACGTTTAACCCCAAGGCTACAACGCTTCCTGAAAGAAGTTCTTGTTCAAAATAAATTATTTAATATTATAATACATATACTATGTTTGTAGTACTTATAATATACACTGCCTTAGAAGCCATTACGCTTATAAACTTCGGTTTGAAGCTTCTGAGTTGCCAATTACCCCACACACTTGGGTGTAGTTCACTTCTCAAGCATTCTGAAGGAAGTCGACAACTACTCAACTTTATGCCTAAAATAACAATAGCAGCATGATTCGCTGTTGCAGGAAAGTAATAGGGTTTGTATTTGTTTATACTTTTCTAAATGGCTACTTAATGAAAAAAAGTTACTCTTGGGTTTACATATTGCTTTGAATAACCCAGTCAAATTTATTTGCCGTTACTTTCCGTACATTATGGAACTTCTATAAAATCTCCGGCAATACTGCGTTCGGTAATATCATTAGATTGTAACTGAAAATAAATTTCTCTTTACCTGCATCCGGGTAGCTCACCTCTCATTATTTAAAAGAACTTTACGGGAGAGCTCTATCGATTATCCATTTGTACGTACGCTTTGTTCCAGACACCCGGATAAAGGACTTATATACTCCACAAGCTGGCTGTTTATCGATAAAAAATTAAAAGAAGGTCGTAGTATCTGTTGTTATTTTGAAAGCGTGGCTTTTTGTGACTCTCTCCCTAAACTCCCAAATCTCTCTTGTGCAAATTGTTTGTTTGATGTAATCACTGTTATTTTGTTTTCCTGTTTTGTGCAATAAAGTATACCTATCTTTCTCTATCTATATCCTTTTTTTGAAGTAGTTCCTTACGTCACGTGATTCATTAGGCCACGCAGCACATCTACCACTTTCCACTTAAAATTTACGTTATCGTTCGCGTGAAAAAATTGTATTGGGATGACACATGACATGGCAACTTGTGGTTGACGTACTGATAAAGATTTTAGGCGTTGTTTTGCGTTAGGTACTAATAACAACTATGCCAAAATACTATATTAATAGTACATAACCTTACAGCGATCTGGAAGTGACGGCCACATGGACATATGGAATATTTTCCCTATATCCAAATGTTCCTAGCCTGTAACTCTAAAAAAGCCACCACAGGTATTTTCTGGATTTCCTTAGAAATCTATTTCTTTTACTTGTTCTTACGTCAAATTATAAAACATCTAAATGCACCCGTAACATGTCCACATGTTTTCGTAAGTAAATTTATCTTAATCTTTATATATTTTATACGTTATTTGACGTGCAACGTCAAAGCAAGCGGAGACGAACAAATTAGTCCAAACTGGGCTTCCTTTTCGGAAACAATTTTGAGCGTGCAGTAATAGATCCGTGTAAGTACGAGTATACATACTTCTACCCTTCTACGTTGGTTATTTAGAGATACCTACTTACTTTCCGATACTAAGAAGTGAAACGAACCGCCAAGATAATAATAGATTTAAGCAATATGTTATTAATTGTATCGATTCCATATCTTATTATTTTAATCATTCAATAAAATACCCATGGATAGAATACTTATGGCGGTCCTTTACTTACTGCAACCCCATGGTATTCTATCTCTGCACTTTGACGGCGAATAGGGGTTCCTAAAGGAGGTCTCAAAACACCTAGCCGGCAGACCCTGGTTGAAGGTTACGCCCCGAAAGCACCAGGCATGCGTAAGCATGCCGTCTTGGTAGAAAACCGATCCCTACGTCATGCCATATTATGTGGCAATGCGGCTAGACGCGTTATAGACAGGACCGTTAGTTTTCTCCAAATAGTCATGCAGGGTAATGCATGATGCCTTTGACATGCTACGGGTGTCGCAAAGTCGAAGGCAATCACGGCATGCTAACTCAAACCCGAAGCTATAGAGATATAGACCAAAAAATGAAATGGTAAGCTTACAATTCCTTCCCAGCAAATTTCAACATTCAAACTTGGTTCTCGGGTCCCAGGGAATTTGTATAAAGCCCTTTGTGTAAAATTGCAGAAAGTTCGTAAACGGCACTCCAGGAGTTTTAAGTTTTACTCAAAGCCATTGTAAACTCTGTGATGAAAAAAGATTAAATACATTCGTGATATTACTGATTGTTTTCTCAAGTCGAACTGTAAATTATTGTTTTAGAACTTTCAAATTAATCATGCAGAAAGTTTCTCAATTATAATAATTGTACATTATATTCAACATAAACACAATCAAAAACAAATCAGTCCAAAATTTAAGAAACTCTCTTCAAATATAATAATATTATATAGTTATTAATTTCTCTCAATCAATCTAAAAATATTTGTCACCATTGCGGTTTTGTGGCTGACCTTGTCTAGAGATTAAGAGGTCTTTAAATATGTACAAATAGCTAATAACGAATGCTGAGTAACTAAGGAGAAAAAAAAATACGTAAATCAAGTTACGCTATAATCGCTATGCTTTTTGTTCCTTTGTTATCAAAAAGATAATTTAATTCAGGTTGAATTGGATTGAACTTCAATGTTACTCGTGTATTTATAGCGGCAATATGTTACGGGGATCTATGTGCAATTTGCCTGGATACGATGGTGATATACGAAGTCATTAGGATATAACGACAAGGTAACCAATTAAAAGACACCTACCGGCCGGACCTCGGTGGATCTCCATAATTACACAGGTGCTACAACTTGCTGACGTAACTACTTATGTGAAATATTAAGGACGGTGAACTTCAGGAAACAAGGATATTATAATTCTAGAGAATGTGCAAAAAAAGAAACGTATCCAAAAACAAGTATGCGTTTATTCATTGTAAGTTTTTTGTTCAATGACTCAGTTGTTCATAATTTCATTAACATTGTTTAAATACATAGTTGCCCCTTTTGTCATCAACCCGAGTAATTTCGCAAATTATTATAAGCACATTTACCTGCAGCAGTCATAAAGCGAATAAATATCGCTCAAATACTTGATAGTAGACGTTGCGATACAAGCATTGCTTAGTGCTAAGTCCGCTGGATACAAGGCCAAACTCATAAATATTTTCACTAATTAACATTGCTATACTTCACTTTAGTTATTAACTTTGAAGTCAATTTCAAACTCAGTTTGTAATCCAACATTTGTATAACGCCGTTGACTTAAAACTGTTGGAGTGGGAGCGATTTTACAAAATAATGTTCAGGTTCAAAACATTCGAGTGATAATCAAACAACTCACCCAGCAGGAAGGTATGGTAAGTGTTTTAGTACTTTGTCACAGTTGTTAAGTTAATGCGACAAGATACCAAAGTGTTAAGGTACTTTTGTTGCTGACTGTACATTAATAAACTCGAAAATTTACCGTAGCCCATTGAATAATTGGTGTTTTGACATTGATTTACTGTTACGGGGTGTCCCTAGAGTGCCTACCTGAAATTATTTTCATGATTTCATCTACGAAAGTTATGACCCTATTTTTGTCAGAGATCTATGAATCAGCTACCTGTACTTATCTTCGTTAAGTATAAAATACGCATGAAGAGATATTCTTTCGAACTTATCACTCACTTCACAAAGGTCCCTTGTGCATAATTGAGATTTTCCTCTTACTTTCCAACTCTATTTTTTGCATTTCTGTCAGACATATTCTGAGTCCCAAGAATCAATTGGAAAAGACAAATCCGGGCTTTCTCAGTAAGATCGGATGTTTACGGAA
The DNA here is from genome assembly GCA_947369235.1 of Udea olivalis. Classification (NCBI taxonomy): domain Eukaryota; kingdom Metazoa; phylum Arthropoda; class Insecta; order Lepidoptera; family Crambidae; genus Udea; species Udea olivalis. The sequence goes on from OX376342.1 coordinate 9,439,276, forward strand.
TCCTTCAAAGTCAACGCAAGTGAGATGGAACGGCAAAGGAATTCTAACTAATACAATTATTATGAACAGTACATTTGCCGGGGTTTATACAAACATGTAGGCACTTAATCCGTCTTGATACTTTATCTTTGAACTCGTGGAGAATCTATTTGAAGAATAATTATGTAAATTAAAATGTTAAATTATAAGACTTGGCTCAATATGTAATTTCTACAGATTTAGAAAGATTTTGAAGATTTAAAAATAATTCGTGCTTTTTGTGTTATAAACTTGAGCCATTTTTGGCTAATATGCTTCGTGTTTTTTGTATTTTTTCTTATCGCACATTAACTATATTGAGCGTAGTAGGAAAATAACGTTTTCTCCGGCAGCAAGCACTCACTTTAAAGAAACTTTAGTCAGTGATAACTTAGCTGCAATTCCAACTATTTCTTTTGCTTCTGTAGCATTTGAAAAACCACTTAAAGTCGATTTAACAATGGACGTTGAATTTATAGAATCCCAGTAGATCTACCGAAGTAAGTAGTAGAACGAGTGACGATTTAGACACTATCGAATTGTTTGTGGGAAGCAGCTTAACCTGCTCTCATTCATAATAAATGAAGTCCATTTGTACAAATGGCGTTCTACGATAAAAAATTCACAGACGGCTCTATCCGTAAGAAAGCGAGATTATGAACCAATCGAGATTTTAATGATCTGTTTTGGGTATGGTTGCAATTTAACATTCGATAGCGAATTTTGAATGGTTCAGTTCATACTTAAATAGTATATGAAAAGGAAAATCGTTTTTACCAAGCATGTTCGACGCGAGATACTCAGAGAAGCAACAGAATAACGACAATCAGTAACATGAATCTTTGTTTTAGATGGAAATCGAAACTACGACGGCCCACACAGCAGGTAGGAAGTAGTAAGAAGCGCCAGTGACTAGTGCTAGTCAAAATCATATGCATTTTTATGTATTAGTTTTCCGCACGCGGCTTCGCCCACGTGGACAATTTTTTTTACACGTTGGGATACACATCATAGTTTTAAGCGTTCATTGCTTCACTCACGTAAAGCTGGCCTCAAACTCTCGCCGATTCCTCTTTATATAATGTATCATGCAGTAAAGGTGGAACTACCTACTTGCCGACTTCTGAATATAGAACAACAATACGAGCTACCGGCCCACAATCCAAATGTTACGGGTTCAATTCCAAGGTTAGTTAAGGTTTTATTGGGATTGATCACCAACGCTTGCAATATGGCTTAAGCAACATAACAATCGTAATAAATTGGAATAGTATTATTTTCATATTTCAATATGAATAACATTCGAAATTAAATTACGGTAGAAATACATGAATGTAAGGCTAAATGTATTTGAAACGTCCGTACTGCGTCAGTCTGCGTCCCATTTCAAAGTTATACCTCTGTGTCAGAATCACTTCACGCTGACATTCACGACTGCTGTTCATTTACAAGTAGAGCCTTGTTGTTTTGAATACAGCACAAAATAAAGAGGACGCAATAAATACGGACCGCTCGCACCTTTTTCCTACTTTTTACTTGCGCGAACCGCATAAAGTGCAAGCGGTACGCTAAATTCACCTGCAAATGGTGCTAAAGGCATGAAAATCGCCAGTGACAGCTTATGTCATCCCCATACATTTGAACGATTTCTATTGTAGAAATCGTCGTGGCGTGTTGCTCTTGGCTAGGCTCCCTGGGGTTGCTACTATATTCGCTCTGAATTTTTAAAATCTACTTGACAGAACCAGCCAAAAACAAAATTCATCATGTGAAAAATTGCACCAAGTTCGACAAAAACAAAATCAGTTGCGACAGAGCGACTTTCCGACTCACTGACTTCGCCTGTAAACTCACATCTCTGTGTGCGAGCGTCAAAAATGGCGTGTTGTTCTAAGCAAGCTATCTGTCAGAGGCACCGCGCCGCATGCGTAATTTGTGAATACAGGCAGTTTCGCTGTGTTAATAAATCTCAAAGCATTTGCTTAGTGAACATAAATGAAATAAAAATAAATAAATCAATAAGTTCTAAAGATTAAAAGATTGATTTAATAAAACGTTATTTTACTGAAACTACTATACACTTTGATATCATAAAAACCCCTTTAAGAGCAGAAAGTGTTCATAAAACGAATATTACATTGGAGAAAAATTACACGTCTAGATTAAGAACACAAAAGCTATTTTACTAGTGCAAAGTTGCCTCCCTAGACGATGTTAGTGGTGTTCTCTGACTTGCTACATGAAGGGACAGTTAAATTACCTATATTAATAAATTACTTTGTGGCCGAGTGGTTTCAGAGCTCGGCCCGAAACCCGGAGGTCCCGAGTTAAATTCCCAGGTCGGGCAAAGTGTGTTTTCGTATTTTTCGGAACAAAGCCCGGGTTAGTGATCACCAATCCGCATTTGCCAAGCGTGGTGATTAAGCCAATACCCTTCAATTGTAGCGATGACTTGATTTCAATGGTGGAGTCTTTTTTTTTACATTTTCCTACGTATCAACATCATTTTGTAGCATATGACTATTTTTTTCCACAAACGCCAAAAATCGACAATGAGCTAGTATTTAAGTGGACATTTTAATTTGTACCTTCTCATTCAAAATCAGACTAACATTCGTATTTTTCGTTCAAAAATCTTACAATATACGAATATCCGTGTGACTAATTCACCCAATATTTAAAATGGTTATTATATTTTAGATTACTTTAATACTATATTTACTGTACAAGAATTAAAATGAAACAAGCAAAAACTTAATTAAAGAGGGGGTCAGTATGATGACGTCAGCGTTCAGTGCGGAGACACTCGGCGCGTCACCCTCCGGCAGACGAAGCACTATACGGCTTTGTTCGTTCAGTTGTTTGACCCTGTGTTTCAAATAATGTCTACTCTGACTGAATACACTTGGTGATAAACCTCTTTGTTGATAAGCGAAACACACAACACATTTTTTCGAGTAATCGACGACAGACTTGCATATTGCTGAAGACTGCTTTTAAATTCAGAAACAAGCCTTTAATCAGAATACAATTCATATATAAGGTATAAAGTCTAATAAAAACGCATCTACAGCAACACAAAAGCAGCACTTGTTTTGCTAAACAAAAGGTACTTAAAGATTTTATTCCCATCCCATATCGACCGAAACCAGTCAACACTGAAGAAGCTGAATTAGACCACCGACCAACACCATAAGGTTCATTGTCCTGTAAATCTTTTTACAATTTATCGTACCAGCATGCCCCTTATAGAGTTTCACTGTCCCGTTCTGCCCATTGAAGCAGCACTGTGCGTGCATGCAGTAGCCATTTTCGGGCTAGCAAAATGGTCTGAAAGAGAGCTTTTAACTTACATCTATTCATGATAGATGAGCGCGGGTTGACCAGGTTTCTTGAATTGCTTTATATACATTCAGTTAAATCAGCGGTTTGTTATGCTAATTTTTTAACAGTTCAATGGAAATAGAATATTAAAACCCCCTTTACTATAGTAACTCGTATAAACACCAACAAAAACCGATGCTCAATAAAATCCACAAATTGCTTCAGCACCTTTTTACAAATTTCCGCCTTCGGGACATATTCCGAATGTTTCAACTTACACCAAGTTAAGTATTTTTACAAATTTCCGCCTTCGGGACATATTCCAATTGTTTCAACTTACACCAAGTTAAGTATTTTACAGATCTACGAATATTTACAGTATAACATCAGTTACCTTGCTTTGGTACTGAGTAGTCTGCAATGTAGTAATCTGCATTTATTCTACTGAATAAATGCAGCAGATATCCCGTGATAGGTAAGCTCTAGTTAATTATCAAATTTTATCCTGTATTCCTTGAACATCGTAAGAGTATAAAAACACTCTACCACGAGTTGCCACTTTAAATTTAAAAAAATATTAAGATTTGACATTGTTATGTCATGTCATGTGTCATCCCAATACATTTTTTTACGCGAACAATAACGTAAATTTAAACTGGCAACTCGTGGTAGACGTACAGGTCTGTTATTCAGGAATTATAAAAACGACTTAAACACTTGTCAAGTGTTCCTAAATTGAAAAGTTGAAGCGAAGGTTTGGAAATGACCTCAGAAGTAAATTAAAAAAGAGTATATGAATGAACCGTCGCCATCGGTGCACCAGCTGACTTCTGTTAATTCACCACCGGACAGTTCAACTGTAGGTGCGACTAACGATTTTTCCGCACACAAGCGTGTCACAGCGCAGCTGCCGGCGCTAATATCGCTCGGAACAAACCCAATATCAGGAAAGTTTTGGCGCAAGCTCCATTATTTATTCAATGTTCAGAGGCTTCTGCGTTTCTTTAACTTTCGAGAGCTTAATCCATTATTATAAGCCGCAGCACAATCGGCTATAATCCTTTTTTACTACCTTTTTGCATCTCATGTCAAATGTGGGTACAAACTCGTATTGGTGCTAGTGACCACATAAATAAATATCTGGGACAATTTACACCAAGATCATCTAACCCCAAACTAAGCAGAGCTTGTACTATGGGTGCCAGAGATTGATAAACATACTTAAATATATATTAACAGACACACAACAAACACAAATGTTCGTCACATAAATGTTTGTCATAAGTGGGGATCGAACCCACGACCTCCGGTGCTAAAGGCAGGATCGCTGCCATTGAACCGACAGGACAGACAACATACACACACACAGACACACACACATACATAGTTTTAATGCATAAAATAATAATAAGACAAATTAAGTTAATGACTTGTTATCAAGATATGCTTTTGCAAATGCGGTTGCACAACCATTCACGACGATGAAAAGCTAAGAGATTGAGAGAGATTCATCTAAGTGAAAATACAATTTATCTTCCTAGAAATGAGAAACGGATTCATCATCACGAAATTACTGTTTAATATTTAAAGAGGATTTAAGTAAATTCCTGTTAGTGTACCTAAAAGAAGTCTGAGTAGTTAAGTACTGAGTATCCTTGAATATATGAGAGCGTCGTGACCTAGGGGTTGAGCACCCCAACTTGGATCGTGGATCGTGTGGTCCCGAGTTGAAACCTGACCAAAACTAAAATCTTTCGTGTTTATTGTTTAATTTCCGAGTGATTTTCCGGTAATGGAAAACACCAATAAAACCAAGTCAACCCTTATAACGTCAAGAAGAAGGGTCAACGTACCATTTGGGGTTCTAATACCATTGGTGAAAAGTGGACTTCTGAGTGTTCCGTTCACCATGACGGCAAAAGTAACTTGCCTATGACTACCCTGTTTGGGATATAGTCGTAATGGTATATTATGTTAAGTTATCTTTTAATATTTTTCAGAAATCTTAAGGCTAGGAAAACATTTTTTTTTTTACGCCAGACAACATACTTCTCTTCATGGTCTCGAAGTAGGGATAAATATACCTGTGTTACGAGGTACCAGACAATGAATTAAGCCAGGGGCGTCTCCCAGCACACCCATACCCAGGCCAATTTAGAAAAGATAATTTCCTGAATTGACCTGACCGGGGATCGAACCCGGGACACTACGGAATCAAAGGCGAGAAACCGTGCCACAGCGCACTACGCCATTCGTGTCGTCAAATTTTCAAACTCATTTAAATTGGGCGGTTTGCACAGGGCTAGGTAGTATACACACGAAAAAACCTTAAATATCAGCCAAGCAGTGTTGTCTAGTCCATGGGTAGTCAAAAATTATGCCGATAGTTATCATGACGTGTGCATAAAGACACAACGCAGAGGGCCGTGAGAGTTTAATTTCCACCGAAAACGAGGATAATTACCTTTTTAGAAAGTTGGTGGCATTTGCCCAACAGACTTTTAATACTTTTTAATTTTCGGCTATGACGAACGCAGTGCATATAACAACCAGCTTTTTGTAGCAGAATTGTCCCAAGCTCCAATACATCACTACCAAAATTCATTACAGTTCATAGGTATTTAAGCTGTAAAAGGAGTTAACTACTTTAATAATATTACTCGTAGTATGGATGAATAGTGTAATTAATGGGAGCTAAACAGTTTCTACGTTTAAATTATGACAACAGAGTAATTACAGATACGAGGGCTGGAACACCTGTCTCGTAAAGTGCTATTAGCAGCGGAAACCCGGCTTCAGGGAATCGGATCCTTACAGCTCAGCGTAGCCTTTGCTATGACCGTTACTTCTGTACGTCTACCATGAGTTGCCACTTTAAATGTACGTTATCGTTCGCGTGAAAAATTGTATGGGATTTGACATAACATGACAATGTCAAAAAAAATTTGTGCCAAGTGGCAACTCGTGGTAGACGTACTGTTTTTTTTTCTATTTGTGTTTTTATACTACTTTCGCCGTATGATGATTTCCCCGACAGTTCATAATTGTCAATTATAGTGCTGTAACGAATGTAATTTAATCGAGTTGGCAAAGTAAATGTAATACTTTAGTTAGGTTCTGATTATGGGATCATGGATCCCATAATCAGAACCTAACTAAACTCTCACCGAACTACCCTTGAAGTATATTCTTTACAATAAAAAAAGAGTCATCGAAATCGGTTGGCGTAATATTGAGTTATTCGTCCATTTGCCGCGCAAATAGTTTATCTCGAATTAAGACTTATATGGTTTTCTCATGGACGCCACTGCCAAAACTGAACCAAATTGAAATGAGACCACACGGAAAGCAACAGCTTTCAAATAAAAAAAGAATCATCAAAATCGGTTAACCCAGTCGAAAGTTCTGAGGTAACACACATGAAAAAAATCATACAGTCTAATTGAGAACCCCCTCCTTTTTTTCAAGTCGGTTAAAAAGGATTTTTGGTGTTCAGTGATTTCATAATTTCATCTCAGTGACATTTCTAAAAATATTAAATATAATAAGTTACATCGGTTACTCTTTTATTTTGTGTAATTTTCCAAATGCAAGTATTGGTCTGCCTGCTACGAGTAAGAAGACAAAAGCTTCAGTTTCTTATTGCAATTGAAATGTTTATTCTTCGTATTTTTTTCTGTATCTTCAATTGTTAACTGGCCCAAACAAAACGGTTTCAAATACAAAGTAAAATGAGTAACTAAATATAAATAAATAAATTATCACACCACTGCAATATTTGCGATAACAGATTTCGCGATATTGCATATCTCTCGGTCGGTTGCGTATTTGCAATTCAATTTGTGTGGAATCCTCCAACCGAATTGAAATCGATGGTTAATGCGTAATGTGGACATGGTTAATCTGCGGAGCTAATGGCACATTCTCTGCCGGTCAGCGTCGAGATCGATAAAGACAGCTAAGTACACTAAGGAGCAAACAAAGCAGAACTTTTACGGCAATCGTACACGTAAAGGTAGTCCCTCACCTAGAGCATTTTCCTGTAAAGCATATATTTCATATTCGCTTCTGAGAAATACATTGACATTCAGCCTCCCTGACATGACGAACATTTGCCTGTAATGTTCATTTCAGATTCGATTTTGCGTATTACATTACAATACTGCCTGACAAAACTTCAGGGAATTTGTATTAATCTATGACACATTGTAACATCAAGTTGCGCACTGTAATGCGCGGCTCTCCTCCCTCATTAATGTAATGTTCGACTCTGTAACGTTACATTACAGGGAAATGCTCCAGGTGAGGGAGCACCTTAAGCGTATTTTTTACCATAAAAGATAAAACATTGAATTAAAAGTTTTATTGGAATGTCGTATACTGTCCTCATAATCTCTTTCTCACATTATTTCTTACTTTAAGCTAGTTTTACTAGATAATTCAAGTTATTAAACATTTAATTTCTTTCTGTTTTTTGTGTATGAGTTTCCTCTAGCCATAGGGCTAAGACTAGTTCGCATTGTCACGGCAATAGATTTTTTTAGTGTTCACTTTTGCTTACTTTTAGGGCTGGCAGTTGGATCTAGATTAACTTTGTTCTGTCCTTGTTACATACTTATTTTTCTTACAAAATGCCAACTTTGTAATATCAAGCTGACCGTTCAAATGACAGCCCTGTTTTTCATTTTTTTAAGTTGTTTATTGCTTGTGTTTTCTGTATTACAATATTGTATTTCCAATAGATTTATAAGATTGTGAGTATACTTCATAATATAAGTCATATTTCTTGAAATGCAATAATAAATCCTATATCTACGAGTATTTTCCTCAGCCTTGTGTTTCTATCACAATCGCAGCGAAAAATCCCAGTCGAATTACGGGGCAGGAGACCGAGGCCGTAATAATAGAAATCGAGCGTTGCCGCGGTGACGTCATCGGTGTGACGTATTTTCACACCGGGGTCTGGGCTCACATCAGGCGCAGCACGCCATCGCGTAGGGGTGCTACTTGGTGCAAACGTGGCAAATAACTACAGCACACGTCAGACAATTAATATTGCTTCTTATGTAGTAACCTTTTTTCTTTAAAATAATAATAACCTATACTGAAAGATAGAATTAATCACGACTAAGTAAGCAATCCATAGTACCAGTCCTTACTGACTCTGACTGTTTAAGAAAAAGTTGCAACACTCAAATTTAGAACTACATCTCGCTCCGTAGATCAGTAAAACTTAAGGATTTTCTACACAATAAGCAAAAAACCAGTAACGTTATGGTTGAGTAGGTCATCATATTTGTACGCACTTTATGGAATAATCCCTAAGGAAATCGAGTGTGTTCATTGAAAGTTGAGTATTAATAGAAATATGAGGTGCGGCCGAAATCTTTTAGTAAATTTTTGTATCTCACAACCCCTTACATTCCACGCAATTTAGCACTGATGAAAAAGTTGCGTGGGAAGGAATAAAGCCAAAAATAAGTTATCAATCAATCAACTCGGTGACAGACGAAGTGCGAAGCGTGACAGCCCTACCGAATGCGGTGGCGAGACCAAATTCGTGGCCCTGTCTAGGTGTCGGTTACCATTGGCATTTAGATACCCTGCTCTTTTTATGTTCCGGAACCATAAATACACGTGTATTTATAGTTCTTGAACATAAAAAGTCTTTGTATTTCAGAAAATCATAAAAAAGAGTTAGGACTAATCCTGACATTAGAACTTATGGTCTCGGACAGTTGGTTGTATGATGTGTTATCTTCTGAAAATCGCTTTAATTATGGCGTTTTAAGCTTTCTGATTTCACATTATTTATCAGACAACTTTCAAACTATATCTAATATTAGAAACGTTTCAAACGGTAACTAACAAGGTTAACTCAAAAATAAACATTGTAAAAAATTCAGGAGTTGATGTAAATTCGAGTTTGCAAGTTTTTAACTGAGCCTTCCCACTTGTTTACTAAAACAGCACGTTAAATTAGATGGACGGATGGATGGAATAATTTGCAGCCAATTACTTTTTTATTATTCTGAACATATTTTTATTCTCATATTTTCGAGAGCATTCTTTGCTGCGCAGGCTTTTTAGCCTACTTTGCCAGTACTTGCAATTGCCCGGTTTTTGAACAAGTATGCCACCCGTTATATTGATAGTTCCGTCATAGATTAAGGCCACAATAACATGGGTAGAATGAGTAGTTATACTATTGTCATAGCTCTTAGACTCTAGCGTTAAGACTGTCTAAAGAGTCGAGTACTATGTAGACACTCTGTATTGCGGTTGTGTTTTACTACCCTTCAAAAATGTAATCCCTATGTGAACGTACCTACTTATGTTTATATTTATAGGTAACACTTAGAAATTGTTTAAAGTTTTAATGTATTTTCAAATTGTTTCCTTCTATTATACAACAGGTTTACCTTCATAATTTAAATTGTCTGTCGTGTCGTTATTTTGTATTGTTTTAAATAGAAAAATAAAAAAGTAATTATTTAGTTTTGCCACAAACGTATTTTACAGCTAAGTTGCAGTAAGTTATAACGCTTTTGTATGTCGGTTATCAAGTTTTGCCACAACCAAAAAATAACTCATACGAATAGAGCCACTCAAAGAGACCCCTTCCGAAAACAATTGATTCAATCTGTTACGCAGAGCAAACGGTTGCATTTCTAAATTTCAGAATTAACAACGTCAAGTCGTCTATTTGTAGGGCATAGCGGCGACATTATGCTGAACGGAGACCATTCTGGTATAGGGAATCATACTTTAAACAATGTGATAATGTATTTCCTCTGTGCCAACTAAATAAATTAACTCAAGCCCTGTCTACATACCCATCACAGTACCGCTACATACCCTATTATCAAGTTTGTTAAACAAACATACATAGTGACAATTAATGAACGTACACATCCCTGGGCGACGTGATTTGCTTTTTGTATGACAAGTCTGTAATTAGAGGAGTGTTTAATAATGTTGGTATAGGTATGTAAAGTGTGGTAAGCAAACTAACGGTAAAACGGCTATAACAAGACTATCAATCAAAGGCCGATTAATGATGTGGCTGGAAACGATTTACGCTGAAATGTTAATTTAAAGGGTATGGATTTTCGATTTCAGTACCTAGTGTAATATTTTGGAGAGTTAAAAAGTTAGATATTTGACATAATTTCTTCTAACAACTTCACCTTTGAATTCACGAAAAAATAACTATTAATGTATACTGACTTATTGTTTGCGACTGAAATCGCCAGTTGACCTTAAAGGTTAATCACTTTGAAGAAGAAAGTTAATATTGACACTTAGGTCCATTAACACTTGTAAAACGAAGTTATGCAAAGCAGAATAAATTACTTAGCACTAAACGAGCTTAATCAGTCGCCGGACGATTAATTGATAAAGCAATCAGCTCTCAAGAAATGTGTGACTTTCTGTAATCTTATATAAGAAAGTTTAATTTTCCAGTCTAACACGTTTATGTTGCCAAAATATACTTTGCTCTCTATTCCTTAAGTACCTAAAGATAATCATTTCGCCACTTGGGGAATCCTCAAAAACTAAATTCTAATTATGTCCCTAACTATGGAATCAAGAATCGAATCAAGTGTAATATAATTCACAATTTCTGCAAAATGTACACGGTATCACCACTAAGAGGACTAGTGTCTACGCAAACTAAACTGAAATCACAGAACAAGGAAATCGTAATTAAAATCAGCAAAAGGTATCCCACGTAGGTAATGGTCCAGAAATATTAGATAAACAACGACAGTAGCTCTGGCTTTACGATGCTATAAAACCTGTGTAATCGACAACAGGGTCCAAATTAAAAACAGAACTACTGTTTTATTGCAATGTGCGGATAATGAAATCAAAAAGAAGATATGCCTACTCTAATGGTCTGTCATATGACACAGCATTTATCCATACTAAGTATCTACAATGTATAAAAGCGAAACGGTAAGAAACTACAAGTGCTAGGAGTTTCATATTTTGCATGGGGATTCTTTTTAGGACGTAAGAGCTCACTAAGACAGTATTTTGCAAAATTCGGGTCGAATGGTTGTTATTTTGTGTGAAACTTCGTTACTACAAGTGATAGGAGTCTAAACTTTTGCATAGGGGTTCTTTTTAGGACGTTAGGTGCTAACTAAGACGGGATTTCATGAATAATATATAACGAATATTTATAACGACAAGTATCGTAAGTCGGAAAAAAATCCTGTGATGCCAAGCCGCGGGCGGAAAGCTAGTCAATATTATAAATATAACCCATCTGGAACATCTAAATAATAGTCGTTCACTACGATAGTGCAGTTTTTTTGTATAACACTTTTATAGTATCTGATTTGGCTGAAGGGTATTATACTTGGATCGCAATAGGTTTTGTAAATTAGCGTCTGTCTGCACTCTGCAGCGTCGAAGTTCACTTGAAATATATCTTTAGTGTATAGACTGAAACTTAGTGAGAACATTCAAGGAAGATTTTTGAACACTGCCAGCAAGTAAAAGCTGAACATTAGTTAGCCATTTAACAGTCCGCAGGAGTTTAAAGCTTTTCGGATTGAAACTTTTAAGTTAAGTTCCCCAGACGAGATCTCGGCTAATGGTAGTTGTTATTATTTTGCGGTTAAGCGTAGTAGTAAATATTACTTTTAAAATGCCCAGCACTGCCGTCGACCGATATTTACCTGCCCACCCATTCACTGCCGAATAAAAAACACAATAGGAAATTGATTGTTAACGGATACAGAAGCGCCGTTTTTCCATACAAAAGTAGTCCCCTGTTTCCTCCCTGCCCTGAATGATGATCGTAGAGGAATCACTTTTTTCTAAAAAATCTATGGTCACTAATAAGCATGTCTCTATGTTTTCCTTATTTAATACATAATAAAATTATGAAAAGATATATGAGCCATCGAAAATCTAATAAATTGGTCACATTTTCCGCTGTATTCAAATATGCAGTATAATTAATTTGACTAGTTGAACATGGATAAGACGAAAATCATGTCAAACTGCTATGTAGCGCCCACCTCAATCTCAGTGGGAAACTTGATTCTCGAAGTGGAGGACGAGTATAAGTATCTACCTCGGCAGACGGTCCAATTAAGAAGATCCAACTTCGAGAAGGAGGTCTCTCCGCGAATCCAACTGGGCTGGGCAGCGTTCGGGGAGTTACGCAGCGTCTTCACTCTTTACGTCCAAAACACCTCAGTGTCTGAAGACAAAAGTCTTTGAACAGTGCGTGTTGCCAGTGACGACCTTCGTTGCCGAGACGTGGTCTCTAACTGTGAGCCTCCTAAATAGGCTCAAAGTCACTCAGCGAGCAATGGAAAGACCTATATGCTTGGTGTTTCTCTGCGAGATCAAATGAGAAATGAGGAGATCCGTAGAAGAACTAAGGTAACTGACATAGCCAAACAGGTTAGCGAGCTGGAGTGGCAGTGGGCAGTCCACATTGCTCAGGGGATGGCCGATGGGGCAGAAAAGTGCTCGAGTGGAGACCGCGTATCGGCAGGCGCAGCGTCGGACGGCCCCCCGCGAGATGGACGGACGATCTGTAGGGAGATGCGCAACATAAGGTCTCGTTTCTCGTCCCTGAGAGTCGACAAAAGATGTAGACAAGACAAGTTTCCTCGCATAACAAAGAATTGTAGACATGTTTAACACAGATTTATTAATACAATAATCAATATTATCAATAGTACTGATTTAAAGACACGATAGGATCTATATAAACATAAACAATCGATACAAATAATCGATATAATCGATTAAACTTATCGATTCAACTAGTCGATTCAACTAATCGATTTAACTGATCGATTCTACTAAACGATTCATCGAATCGATTCAAATAATCAATCTAACTAATCGATTCAACTAATCGATTCGAAATAATAATCGTTAAATGCCCAATTAATTGATTAATTGATAAATAACAATCGATTATTGAAACGAATAGTCGATTAATCTATACAAATAATCGCGTTAGTCGATACCAAAAATCGGGATAAATAATTTTATTGATACTATTGATACCAAACTATTTATATAACACTTGTTTTTTTGGAAATTATACCTGAATAAGATTTTTCGCAAAAAGAGGAAAACAATTTGTCCGCTTCATTTGAATATAATATTTTTATGTAAAATTTACACTCTTAAATAGCTAAAATAGCGACTGCTCATAAATGCATCGCTTTATTACTGCTATTAAACTAAATGTCAGCATTTTGACGCTCTGCGAAATTGCGACGCCTGTTTTCATGTTATTTTAATGCATTATTGGTTTGTCGTCCACAAAAATGACCGACAAGTTCACACACGAGACATCTCTTCTAAACCACGACAAAAAGAAGGCGCCATGTAAGGATCTGTCAACAAAATGGAATTTCCCATACAAAATATTGAGTCACGACAATTACTGCCATGTTAGGAACGGTAGACAAAATAGAGAAATCGAGATGTGGCGAAATTTGATTGGAGTATTTTTTGTCTACTCTTCTCGTAGGGCGCGCCTCTTAGCCCCGCTGGTCAAGTCCGCGGGGAATCGCTGGATGCAGGCCGCTTTTAAAAGAGATAGGTGGAAATCATTGGGGAGGCCTATGTTGAGCAGTGGACGTTCTATGGCTGATATGATGTTGATGATGACTTATAAAAAAAAGGGAACACGGCTAAAGCGTTTTTCTAATGTTAACTAAAAAAAGTAATTCATTCGGTCAAGTTTTCAAAAAGGGATCAGGTAACAACGAAGCGTCGATTTTGTGTACTTTTAAGGCTCGTAGGTTATTTCGGTTCGAGTTGCAGTTGTCGTCACGTCATCGCACTCTGCCGGCTCGAGGTTAGCAACAGACAGCAATAGATTTTACAAATACCTATTTTTCAATTTTCTCATGCACCAGTGCCTGGTGTGGCAATGAAAGTGTTAACAGGTAATTTTTATGGATACTTAGGTCTAGGCACAAAAATATTGATTGTGAAAAGCTTTAATCGCGTGAGTAGGTATAATTGCATTGGATATTGATTATTTTGAATCATTTCACAATAATGAGTTAAAATCTACCCTTTTTTTACGAACATTTGATCAGAAAAATAAAATTGAAAAGGGTACGTACTATAGAAAAGGGGAAAAATCACGCCTGTTTTCCTAAGGGTCAACCCTTCAATGCAGGGGGAATAATCTCGTCCTTAGAAAATATTTTTCACTAAGCATCGACAGATGAAAAGAAACGGGGTTCAACGAAACGCAAACAAAACGGCTTAGCATCTCCACTTAGACTTAATGCCCGACGAAAGCTGTGCTGTAACAGTTAATCCTTTACACCCTGCTTAAGGCTGGGCCAGGATTCGGATTTAATTAAAATATTTCTTGTTGGCATTCAGAAGATTCGGGTATATTTATACTTTTGGTCTGCGAACTTCGTTATTTATGTACCTCACAGCGCGCGTTAGTTTTCTTCTGAAAATAAGGCGTCTCGTTTGTATGCGATGCTCAAAAGGCTTAGGTCATGGGTTGTAAGCGAAACATTTCATAATGTTGATTTTAGTCCATCGTTGAACTTCCTAGAGACTTCATCATGAATGAATAGTTTGGTATACTTAGGCTCGTATTCTGATGATTAACATTGATCTACTCTAGAAAGATTTGTCTCCTCATATATAAACGTGAGTAAGAACTGTAGTAATGGTTTTAGCTGAATTACCTTTTTTAGTAATGGTTTTATTTCCTCTCCAATATCCCTTCTGTACGCGGAGCGTAACATCACAGAGGGAAAGTAACAGTGCCAATATGCCATCAAAATCATGTTTTTTTTTTATATTGCCCGTCAAGATGAACTCACTCCACCTGATGGAAAGCGGTCGTGAGGTCCAGATATGAGGTTGACAAGCCCAAACGAATCACTGGGCTGGCCATCCTCACCTTGAAGGCCTGCAGAAATGCCTTTTCACGCCCCGCTTGAAGAACCCGGGACTATACGAGGAAGGAAACACATGTGCTGGAAGAGCGTTCCACGTCTGGATGGTACGACAAAGAAACGAGTCACCGAACCTTTTAGTTCGGGCCAACAAATGTTGAATTGTGTGTGGGTGACGCCGTAGTCCAGCACGCGTGGTACGGGAGTGGAAAGGTGAGGGTGGGTTAAGCTGGAATAACTCGTCAATGATAACTATGAGATGTGAAACGTTTTTTCTGATGTACACTAGCTACTGAACCCTCTTATTATAGTGAGTAGGTATGTCTACATCTGTGTAAAGTCAGATAATCTGGCAGCGAAGTTTTCCTTGGTGGAATTAACATATACCTATATACCCACTAGTAGGTATATCAACATAAATAGCAACCGATTCGTACCACAGAGCTATTCATATTCGAGCTCCTGATGTCCTGTTGCATTTGAAGTTGCCTTTCAAAAAGTCCCATTAGAGATTTTTTGTTTAATTCCAGAATCACATAGTTTTTTCTAAGTGTATGTTTGCCCCGGGCAAGTGGATACATTTTCTGGTAATAATTAAAGTGGATATTAGTTAAGATAGTATTATTATAACTGGATTTCACGCTTTACATTAGCAAAGGAATCAGTGCTAAAATACCCGCAAGGTGTTGGATAAGTATCTCTATATCACGCAACCTTACTTAAATACCAGTCAGCTATTACATTTTATAACGCTAATTTCACCAAGAAAAGTTTACTATTTCGTTGTTGTAAAAAATGCCAATAAAAAAAATCGCAAGAAGATCAATGAAAAAGACAGCTTAGTTCTAAGGGCAGCTTAAGTCAGGCAGTCATTTGAAGATGGGGAGGTGGCCATTTTATCAATTTTATGAGTTTCCAGAAGCCTGTTTTGAACCTATTACAATAGTGTCTGTCTGTTTCAAAGGACTTGTCTGAAATGTCACGGCGTGTCTCAGCGTCAGTCAAGTCCTTGTAATCCACGGCTCCATGCCTCGATTTCACTTGAATCTGACGCCTGTCTGGAGTGAGAATATTATACGAGAAACTCTAGGAAGCTTTGAATTGCTTTTTCGAAGCGTATGTTATATTATTATAAAATGTTACTTCCTTTCTAGTGAAACTGTTGGCCTTAGATGCGAAACAACATCAAAAAATCATGAACTTGTCAATATATCGTCTGGTCGATAAAAATCTGCTATAGGGACATCGTTTTTTACGCGCTAAAACCGTGAACCAGCTATTCTTCATAAAAATTCAGGAACATTGAGCTAATTTTTTTCTGATTATACTTAATACAAGTATGGGCAGAAAAAAAAGCTATTTTACTCACAGACCTATAAAATGTCTGTGATTTCACTTATAAATCTTCGTAACTTAACTCATACTGTACTTAATGACCTTTTTTTCAAAGAAAATGTTAATTGCTTTTCATGTTAATACTCGTAAATACGCTTTTTAGGATTTGTTTGTCTGGTAAAATGTTTCCTCAAAAGACAACGCAAAATGAGTTTACGGGAACCGGTTCGTGTTACAGTTACTTTTAAGATCCTTAAATTTGCCGTCGCAACCCTACATTCTGTTTTACTCCGACATTAAATAAATTATAACCGCCCTTAACAAACTGTGCATAAATTAGTATAATACGAATTAGATCTTTAGGAGAAGCGATACGAAAGCGGGTGTTATTTCTTAAGCGATGGTAAAATAGTATAATGACTTCACGAGGCGTTAGTTCTGTGGGGTAACATTACTTTGCAGAGATAGCATGAACGGATAAGTCTCTAAATTGTAATTTAAAATTTATTTTAACTATTTGCAAAAATATAGCTTAAAGATTGCATCAAAGAAAACAAAACGGCCTTCTACTGCTATATCGATAAATTAACGTAATAATGACGGAAATTTTAGGATGGTACTTGTATCTCTCCTTTTTTGTCGTTATTCAATGAATTAAGGCAGACAATTACACTTAAACACATCCACTAAGGATTAGACGAACCCTTTCATTACAGATCTAGAGCTTCGTCTCGATCATCATCATCATCATCCGTGCGGTCTATCCCGGTTGTGAACCCACACTGGTGTGTGAGGTCCCAGGGTTCGCCTTTATTATTTTCTTGGCCTACTTCGCGCGGTGTTGTGCATCCTCAGTGGTGAGTTTGTTGGCACACATGTCACCCTTAACGACGTCGAGCCACCGCTTCTTGGGTCGACCTCTTCTCCTGGTACCTGGCGGGGGCGGCATGGCTAGACATTTGTTGCCCCGTAGTTTGCCGATCTTCGTGAGACATGACCATACAAACGAAGGCGGCACTCCTGCAGCTTGTCGGCGATGTCACGAACACGAAGGCTGCCGCGGATGTGGTTGTTACGCACGCGATCTTTGCGTGAGACTCCACACCTCCACCGCAGCATCTTCATTTCTGTTACGCGCAGCTCCTGCTTGTGTCGCTCTAGTAACGGCCACGTTGAGAGCTTCGTCTCGATAATGGTTTTTATTTCTGGCACTATATACAAAGCTTGGCGTCAGAAGACGAGCACTGTTACTTTATGTACCCCTTCCATGACACTTTACACCGATGGCGGTCGCTTGCGTCAGTGTTGACGTTTATGTATGGGACTTCGGTACAGCGCCTCTAGTGAATAGAAATGGAACTAAAATGGCATACAAATTGCTGTGGTCAGCTATCGCAGTTTACGTAACGTAAACTCATGGTAGACGTACTGACATCGGGACGGGTAATGGTCATAGCACACTATCCCGGAACCGTAACAGCACCACTACAATCCAGCAATTAACTGCCATTCAAATTAGAGCATTGAATGTGTACTATAGTATATTTTACAATGTCAATATGAAAAAACGGCCGGCGGGCGGTCAGCGGTCCGCTTTTTAATACGAGGCGATGCCGAGTTGGAGCGGAGCCGTTGCCGCGCCGTGGTTTTGTGCTGTGACCTTAATAGTTATGCCAAGGAATCAAGGTCAAGCCAAGCATGTGTTTTCTAAATCCTCATCATAACGAAAATTTTATCGATATCCCAACCACGGTTATACAAAATTACTCTTGCCTCTAAATGTTTTCTTCCATAGTATGTGCTGAAGCACAATGGACCACTAGCCGCGGAATCAGGTAGCCACTGCAAATTGCGTACGAGATTTCAATGACAGCTGTCAAATAAAAAAAGAATCATCAAAATCGGTTCATCCAGTCGAAAGTTCTGAGGTAACAAACATAAAAAAAACATACAATCCTCCTTTTATTGAAGTCGGTTAAAAAACTTCTGAGCCACACGCCACTTTTAGCCTTGTTTACTGGCCCACTTCCCGCGCACACTCTGCCACAGCAGCTGGCTTTTGCGCCTACGTCCCGCGTTTGTGGCACGCCGAGTGTGGGCCCGAGCAGCTTATGGTTTCGGATCTGGCCACTCCAACGCTCAGTTTGCGCCGATGTCATAAATTGTATAAAAATCGCGTCCGCAGCAGCTTGTGAGTATGTGACTAATGGATAAGGACTATTTATTTAAATGAATTTAATTAGTCCAATCAACGAGTCATTATAGCGGCATCCTAGCTGCTCTATAACGCACGACACTGCGCTGTAGCGCTGTTTCTTGACATGTGTGGTACCCTAGGCTCGATTCCCAGTCGAGTCAATAAAATCAGGAAACTGTATTTCTACATTGGCTCGGGTCTGTGTGTGTGCGCTAGGAGACGCCCCTGGCTTAATTTCCTAGTCTGGTACCTCGTACGTAACATAGGGATATTTAAGCCACGTAATCACTAGGAGACAAAGTCGCTCGACATGTCGCGAGCAGTCGTGCGACTGTCTGGCGACAATGTCGGTCAACAATTTCCGCGCCAACATACCGAAGTTGTGGTCGTGATGTCACCCGACATACTACACACTACTGCCATAGTCGCGGATGTCGAGACACACAGAGCGACAGGCGTCCTCACTGCTCAGATGCCTTCGGGCGACCGTCGAGGTACACGAAGTCGCGCAAGGTCGACGCTTTCCGAGCGTCGACACGCGACATGTCCCGCGACAAGTAGATGTCGCCTGCGAAGTCGGGCGACGTCTACCGCGACGTCGCCCGACACATAGAATTCGTGTCGACCGACAAGGTCGCGAAAGAAATGTCCCCTAGCTTTACCATTCTTCGAGACTATGACAAGTGCAGCCCACTGGGGCGTAAATAAAGCTAAATTTTATTAGCAATCGGTCTGTTGTATTGTCGCTGTACTCGCTAACTCTGCCTAATTTAATTTGAACTTCATCGGTTAGAACTACGAACTAGGTAAAAATTTCACTCGAGTTTAACCAGCGATGTTTTTTCAAGTGGAAAGTTTGTTCGGCATTTTTACATTTTAATCATTCATTCAGTCCGAAAGCTCATCGAAAGTTTCAAATGGCTTAATACCAGTTTCATGTTGGAATGTTTTTCATGTAAGTAGTTTTAAATACGTTTCTATAAATAGAGCCTGTAAACAGTTCTTGCTGCGAGATTTATTTGTAAGGCATTTTGTTTCGTTTTCGTGAGTAGGTAATTAATCCCTTTTGATTACTCAACAATGCTATTTAAAAGTGAGGTATGCACTTAAAAGCCAGTAACATTAAGTTTAGGCTGTAATTTATAAAAAATATTCGAAGTTGTTCTTGAAAGATGTAATACTTACAATTTTTTCAAATTAATGCAGATTATTATTAATAAGTACTTTACACACCATTAATGTGCAAATAAATATACCCAATTGAAAAGTTTGAATAATTAACCCGTTTTTTTCATAATTTACTGTCATTTAATTTTTTTAAATTAGGTAGATGGATGGGTGAGTATGGGTGGATGGGCACATTAATTGAAGATAAGAGTGAGAAGTTTATTATTATTTAGTTTATAATTTCCATCTGAAACATATAATGACACTGACAGTAAACTACCATACTAAATGAGTAAATTTTCCACCTTCATTGCAAACATTTTTTCACGAAGTATTCAGGCCAGAGAGAAGGTTAATAATGACAAAAACCTTAAGTCTTTTTAACTTTAATTTCCGTCGAGCACCTCCCACGTTAACTGCTCGACGTAGCTAGGGAATTCAGTTTCAAAGAAATGACCTAGCCAGGCGAGGTACTTAAGGCTACGTGGCGTAGCGTGTCTTAATCATGCTGTCGTTGAGGTGAGAGTGAAGGTCATTTGACATGCTTTATCTATACTAATATTATAAAGAGGAAAGATTTGATTGTTTGTTTTTTTTGTTTGTTTGTTTGTTTCTCACTAACTGAAAGCTTAATTATTCAGGAGTAATATTATACTAAATATAAATCAAGTCGGAGAAAAGCGGGCAAAATGGAAACCACCACTTCTTAACGAAAAAAAACTGTAATTATTTATCTCGTAAATTAGTAGATATTTTCAATATTTTAATCCTGAGATAAAACAACTGCGCTAAACCATGTGAAGTACAGTATAACACCGTCATTTACAGTCATAAATCCTATGAGAAAATAAGCCACTCGTACAGATTTGGCTATCACCTTTATCAGGTCATCCGTCCACCTTGCGGGTGGGGGTGTCTCACAATTTTTGTTGGGGGGTGTTTCACGCGTTTGCCTTACTGCCATGAGTTCTTGTCGCTAGGCTGTACCGGTTACTTACTATAAGCTTAAACCTTTCTTTATGTTTAAGAAAAGGCAGGATTTAAATACTGACGTGTTATGGTTGGCGATTATGATACATTTTACCAATACAAACGCCTGGCGTTTCGGCTTGTAATAATAAAATCAAGTTTACCATCGCTACAATTTAAGGTTTACCACGCTTACCAAATAAAGGTTGTAATTCAGTTCGTCAAAGAAAATAACACGTATTATGTAAGATAACAACGAATCGACTGCAGAAGTAACAATCTCATCCATCAGAAAGTTCACGCGCCAAATCAAAGTAGTAAGATTTATGTCAGAGAGTAAGTAAAAGGTGCTATCACAGCTGCGTAACTTCTTGTTAGACGGAGCATAATTTATTTCCTCCCCAATAACTTTTCTGTTGCTAATTCCGAACGGGGAAAATGTTATGTTCGAGAAAAAATAATTTACAACATCGCCTGCCTTTGGGAATAGCGAAAGTTTTCTGATAATATGGAGTGGTAACCGCGAACAAGTCTCTAGGTAGTAATAAAGAAGGGTATCAGCTTATTAGCGCCCCTCCGCCGGGTAAACCTTTATCACAAAATGACAAGATCATTGATAGGAATTGACCTTCAAACTAGGTTACCAAGAAACTGTTGAGTTTGAAGAACTGTTTTTATTTAAAGATGTGATATTGGATCTGAATTTGATGAAACATTATAAAAACAGCATGGGACATTCACCCGTTAGGTAGATGTTTGATGTTTACTGCTACCCGGTTAATGCTAGACACATTTTCCACACGTTTTTTTCCAATAGGCAAGTGCCTATTGCAGCATTCTAGAATATTTCTGACCCGTCATCAATTTTTTTTACTAACATATCCACTTGGCTACGGTGACTTTAGTTTTTCCACTGAGCTCATTTGATAGTTATTTGCTTTTTCGCTTAAGTCCGAAAATAAAAATAGTTTTAAAATATCTTTCTTGCACATGCGGTTTAATTCTAATTTAGTTTCTCCCCAAGCGAATACGGTATGCCAGTCCCTTGCCAGCCACAGCTAGCAGCGACGAAACATTTGGTTCTAGATTACTTCATTATTTCAGAGGCAGCCGCACAGAGCACCTTAGATGCAGAGATGCTAAACGACACGATAAACCACTCCTCCTCAATGTAGCGGAATGCTCTGCAGACTCGAATGCTAATGGAGCATCTGTTCGTTGCTTACCTAACCTGAGAGCAATTCTGCCATAGACATTTAAATACATTTTTACTATACTAGGTACCTATAGTTATATCAATTGGTTGAAGGTTCATAGCTTATACTTCAAATTATTTCTATATTTAACATCTAAAGATAGGACATTATTTCAATTCGCCAGGTCTGTTAATGGCCCCGGTAGCTTAGTGGTAAAAGCGGTTAATGGAAGGCGCAGGTTTGAAACCCGCTGGATAAGAATTCAGCCTATTTCGCAACGAGGTATTCCTCGAAGCGCAAACATTTCGAGCGCACATTATGAGGCGCACATTGATTATTCCTTGAAGCGCACTACAGATTCGCACTATAGACTTCGTCGAAAGATGAAAAAAGAGGCTAAGCATAGAGTTATTCAAGCTGTAATAATAATTACTATTCCTGTACTTTATCACTAATGAGCTAAGTAGTAACTTGGCTCATTAGTAATTAGACTAAAAGTACAAGAGCGACAGAAATTAAGCGCACTAATGATTTTGTGTTTACAGAGAAACGGATATTTCTAAATAAAACAAATTCAAATAAATCAGCAAAGTATACTAATTGAAAACTCACAGATTGTTTAGCACCATTGGCATTATTTATCTACACTTAAGATCAAAAGACAAAACCATCAAAAACCTTTAGTAATATTAAAATAATTTTCACCATTTGTTATTGATATTTTTCGTTAGTTGCACATCACCATCCACACTCCGACCCCTAGTGCGCTCCAAGGAATAACATGTTAATATTTTTAATCTTTCGACGAAGCGCACATCAATAGTGCGCTTCGAAGAATAATCAATGTGCGCCTCGTCTTGCGCGCTACAAATATGTGAGCTTCGAGGAATACCTCTTCGCAACGCCCCGCTGCCAGTGTTAATAATAATAATAATTGTACTTTAACCATGATGAAGAATAAAAACTTGTTTTCTCGGAAGAAAGATGTTCAAATAAACAAACAAACAAACAAACAAACAAAAATATCTTTAAATAAATAGACCTGTAACAAGTACTTTTAAATCGTCATTACAAGGAAATAAAAAAACTTAGTAATAGACTTAAATACTATAATAATATGAATATATAAATACACTGTATACAAACATAATGTGACTCTACCACAACAGTTAAAAAGGAAATTCTTAGGCCAATCTTCTTATTAGTACTCAAGCCTTCTGGCCTCAAATGACGTTTCTGCGCTGGAAACGCTTCAATATTTATTGAGCTACCTGTTTGGGACAACTGTCACAAGTCTCGTACTTAGTTCTCGTATTTTATTACCTAAACAGCATCTAGGGATAAGCAGTACTCATATAACTTAATAATTCTGCCCAATACAAATTTATTGCTTGTCCTTCACGGCGATAGAGACACTACAACGTGTGCCCCGAGGGGTAGGTTAGACGCACTCCCACTCACTTGTGCGTGTTTGGAGAGACACTTGATCATGATATAGGGTTATGCTGCCAAAACCAATTAATACTACTACAACTGACAGTGATAGCCCTCCACTCTGGAAAGAGTTAAGTAATAAAAATATTGTGTTTCAGATGACTTATTTAAGGTTGTACATTCTTTTAGAGAAAAACTATTCATAGAATTTCGTTTGAAATAAAATGTTTCTTAGGCTATCATCTCCTCACTCACATTTCATTGAATAATCAATATACAGAATAGTTACTTTTAAGAAATGTATATCATAGATTTATGTTGCAAATAAAACGTATATCATAGAATATTCTTAACATTGAATAACAAATCAAATATTATCATTGCTCATAATGTTTAGTTAATGTAAAGAAGAAGTATGAAATATACTTCTTCTTCGAGGAAGAATTTATTTTTACATCGTATTCCTAATATCGATACATTTCTTCGCCATTTATGTTAATTCGCCGATAATTCGGTTTTGGCACTCGCTGGCAGCTACTGCGGTCCGCTCGCTACGCTCGCTTGGCTCATACGATGTGGTCACAGTTCTAACCTAACCTAACCTAACCAATAGAAGCTTTTTAAACGAATGTCTATTTTTTTTGTTTTTGCTGAATTAGAATACCATAGATAGACACCGAGCTATCAATGTTAGTTAAAAACCTACTGTTTGATAATTTTGGTAATTAAAAAAAATCAATAAGAAATTGTATTAGATTTGGGAATAATAAAACTTTTTATTTTTATTATTTATTTATGAAAAAAATGTATTTCTGTGAAGTATGTTTCTATGAAGGGAATAGTCGTTGAAAAAATAATATTCGACATGAAAATAATATGCACTGAATATTCTATGAAACGAAATTATATGCTGTCTATATATACTCTTATTTAATCCTTGACGCACTAAACATACATAAATCCGAACAAGGTTTCATTGTTTTTCAATTGTTGTCCTAAGGAGCGCGATGGTTAATACACACAATTAAAATAAAATATTTGTATAACACGTTCTAAGATGATTACGTTTTAAGACGAAAACAACGAAGCATTCATATTAATTAATGCTTTTGAATTAAATACAATACTGTACAAACATATTATAACACTTACGGAATCTCTAAATTGTCCTTAATAAAATCAAATGTATGAAATACATTATAACAGGCCGTCGTAGTACCTGGAAACAAATAAATTATTAATTTAGTAGGTTCTGCCTGATATTAGATATCTCACAAATAAATTAATTTTCATGTAACCTAAGATCTAGGCCAAACAATCTTGACTTTCTAAAATAGGAAACGAAGTCAAATTTTATTATGCTCGTAAGTAAGCATTAGAACGCGGTATCAGAACCCAACATGGTAGGTGGTGAGCTCTCTGCCGCTATCCGGGTTGATTTGTTTTTTTATCGATGTTTTCCATCACCGCAGAGTTAGTCGGAAATTAAACAATGAACACAAAGATTTTGGTTCTGGCCAGATTTGAACTCGGGACCACACGATCCGCATTGAAGTGCTTAACCACTAGGCCACGACGCTCTCTATAATGCTTGTTACTGTAGTATTTTCAGTCTAGAATTTCATTTGATAAGATTCCCCTTATTCTTTATTTGAATAACCTTGCCAATGTATGTTTTCCGATTCAAAAATATCGGTTTTACATTACCCAGTTCATTCGTAGGTGCATTGAAGCATTCAGTAAGCAGGAATATTTGTCTTTGATTTCTTCGAGCCGATGTTATTTTCTCGTTTTTATTTTATGTACCTTTAGTTTATCCCATATCACGAAAAGGTAGAATTGACAGAATATGCGTACCGTCTACTACCGTCACGTCTGTCTTGATTTATCGCATTTCTAAAGGGAAGCAGCAGAGAACATCATAAATATTAAATACGACACGCTTTCCACACTTCGCTTAAAAGACAGGAGCCGGGATATGCCGTAGACGGATTTTCTGGACATTTATCATTCAAATCTAGCACAAAAAGACCATTTAAAAAGGAATGCAATGTTATTTCGGAATGCAAAATGTCAGTTTAGTTAAGGAAATTGAAAGCTGGCGGTGCCATGATGATGATAGCTAAATTAGTTTTTTTTATGAAAACAATATTTCATTCTGAACATTGTTTCAATGACGGAGCTGAAACGAGGTATCTGACTACGGGCCTTATACGAAAGCTCAAAGTCACTCAACGAGTTATGGAGAGGGCTATGCTCAGTGTTTCGCTACGTGAACGAATCAGAAACGAGGAAAACCGTAGAAGAACTAAAGTGACCGACGTAACCCAGCGGGTAAGTAAGTTTAAGTGGCAATGGGCAGGGCACATAGTATGGAGAACTGACGGCCGTTGGGGCAGAAAGGTTCGAGACTGGAGACCGTTTCAAAGTAGGTGCAGTGATGGACGCCCGCCTGCAAGGTGGATAAACGACCTGGTACTTAATGGTGGCGGGATTCCGGTAGATGCAAACCGCCTGCAACTGGTCGCTTTGGAAATCTGTGGGGGAAAATAGGCCATGTTCAGCAGTGGACGTCTTGTGGCTGCGAATAATGATTGTTTCAATAGATAAAAAAGATCGTTTATCTCAATATTGCCTAGGCACAGTGCCTACGCTATGTGGATGGCACTACCTAGTAACGTCTTAGGTGATTTCATAGTACAGCAATATTGTTCCACTCCTGTGCATCGATCTCCACCTGCAAGATTCCATTAGGCGTAACTGTGTTTCGACAGTTTGATGTCATTGATTGAAATCATGATTCTACATCGTGTTCACTAGATTGTAAAATATACAGGGTTACTACATAAATAAGGGTGTTATAGTACATTATGACATAAGTGCAGTATGTTGAAAATTACAGCTATGGCGATATTGCTAGCCCGAGCCGTAGGCGAGGGCTACAAAAAAGCAGAGGCTGTAATTATAAAAGCACACGTATGTCATACGACGTTTTATAACATATTTGCGAGGAAATAAATAAAACTCGGACTTTCTTATCCAAATAAATCTTTAATCACTTGTTAAAACAGTTATAAATTTTTTAATTGTTGCTTTTTTTTAAGGCAAAGGCATAAAAAACAGCCAGTATTCTTCTTCTTCTTGGCGAGTCTATGGAACACGATCAAAATGGGTTAGGGCTGGTACTGGGCTGCTACGATGTAATTAGGAAAAAATAATTACATCGTAGCAGCCCAGAATTCAGCCACTTGTATTGCGGATCGACTGCCGTCCATTAAATCCGCTGGCGTGCAGGTGTTGGGGCACGCCGGGCACGATGTTAAGTGTGCCATAGTTTGCACTGCACCGCAAACACAGTCCACATCGGAGCTTACCGAAAATCCCCACCTGACCAAGTTCTCCTTACTTCGGCCAACCTGAGTCCGAAGCCTGTTTAAGGACTTCCAGATTGGCCATGGTAAATCATGTCCAGGAGGGAGATTCTCGGCAAGCGGGACAAAAGGAGTAGGCAGAGAAGCTTTTTTGCGCCAAAGTTCACATCTGGCCTGTGCGGGTTCGGTAGAAAGTGGGGCGACACACTTAATAAAAGTGCGACGACTTTTTAGCCTTTGCGGCACCGAGACGTAGCCGTGCATAGGATGCCGTGAGTCGCGATCTGCGTTTGCCCTTTCAGTAGAACTAGCTACAGCCCTGCGAACTTCCGGAGGTGCTATACCAGCTAGTGGATATAGCATTGACACTGGCGTAGGTTTTAGACAACCAGTGATGACCCGGCAGGTGTCATTCAGGGCCACATCCACCAACTTGGCATGAGCGGAGCGGCTCCAAACAGGGGATGCGTACTCGCCAGCTGAGAAGGCGAGCGCTAGCCCTGTCGTCCGCAGCACGTGCGGCGTAGCTCCCCATTCGGTGGTAGTAAGGCGACGCAGTAAGTTGTTCCGCGAGTGCACTTTCTTCTTGGCGTTTTCGCAGGTCTTCTTATAAGTAAGAGATCTGTCTAGCGAAACGCCAAGATATCTCGGGCTGTTGTTGTGCGAGATTGGTACTCCCTGCCACACAATATTGAGTTTACGTCTTGCTTCTCTGTTGCGCAGGTGGAATGCGCAAGACTCCGTTTTACTCGGGTTTGGCTTCAATGAGTTCGCCTCGTAGTAGCTACTTAGATTATTGAGAGCTGCAGTGAGGTTAGCCTCAACTTCTTCAAACTTGGAGCCTTGAGATGTTAGTGCCAGGTCGTCGGCGTATAAGAAGCGGGACGTATTTATGCTGGATGGGCGGTCATTGGTGTAGATGTTGAAAAGGAGCGGCGCCAGGACACTGCCCTGGGGAAGGCCGTTCCTTTGTGACCTCCAACGACTCTTGTCTGAGCGAAGATGTACCTGAAACCGACGGTTATGGAGGAGTTCTCGAAGGATCATGACGAATTTGCGATCGCCAATCATGATGTCCACCTTCCATAGCAGTCGGTTGAGGTTCACCGTATCGTAGGCCGCAGATAGGTCCACGAATACGGCGCCCGTTATCAACTCAGACTCGAAACCATCTTCAATATGTTGCGTGAGCTTGAGCACTTGGTTGCAGCATGATTTTACCGGTCTGAAACCTGCTTGCTTGCTTGAAGCCAGTATTACCAATAAAGTAAATTAAGATTTTTGTGTTTTTGTTACAGATAAATGGTTGTAATTTATTGTCAAAAAGAATTTAATTGAAGATTTAAATGTTTATTTATTATATTTTATCTCCTAAAGTAAATTTTATTCATAAAATGTTAGCCCCTTTTCTGACATAAAAACTCTTTTAAAAATTTAAAAAAGTACCGTTCGTTTTAGACGGATCATCTTGATAAACCGTGCGTTTGACCTTAATAAAAAAAAACTCGTGCGTTTTACATTACAATAACGCACAATGAGATACAATACGATATTGAAATTTGTGAAATATGAGAACCTTTACGAGCAAATATGTTATACCTAAAAACCATTTACCGTCTCTGTTAATGGTGTGGTCAGACATAGTCAATGACGGGTAATAACGATTGCTTTTTTATAAACTCGTGCTTTCACCTCTCGTTCGAAGAAAAATATGATCAGCTTGTTGGATTTTCCAACCCAGATATCCTACTATAGCTTAAGTTGATAGCTTTTTTCTATTAAGATGTTCTTTTTCGTGATTGGGGGCAGTGCAGCAGATGAAAACACTGTTAATTAATCATGGCCACAAAATTGTTCTATAAACTGCTCGCATTCACTTAAATACCTGTTTTAATTTTCCTTGAAAGTTTTTATTAATAAGACTTTTTGTCCTAGATTTAACTTCCCTTATGTATACTACCTACCTATCTACTTAGTTATCTGGTAACCAAGCCACTGGTGAGGTGATAAATTCCACAATCACCCTGTATAAATGCCATCACATAGGGCACTGAGGTTCGACCAGAATATTATAGCCTCAGACTGCAGTAGCGACAGAAGGTGTCTAGCTTAGACAGGGGATTACGTGACCAGCTGCGAACCAAGGTAACAAGAGGAATTTGATTAGGATCCATGACGTCATGACTGATTCATACATCGTCGACTCTAGCTAAGTATAGTTCTTGCAAATCACGAGCGTGCGTGAATCTAACAAAATTAAACTTTAGTTCGGGATTAAGAGCGTCCGCACGCGCGCTCGTAAAATGATTGTACTATAGTCGGTCAGTCTTGGCAGATGTCAAAATTAGTAAATTAGATAGTAAAATAATAAGACGCAAAATAACAATAATAAAAATAAACTTAAATATAGATAGTGATACTATAAATCCATATGAATGTTTACAATAATTGAATTTACAGAATACAGCAAAACGAAAAACTGTTAAGGAAATCTGTAATAAACCACCTTATAGTTAGCCACCAACTGTACCTAACTGTATGTCTTGTTGGCCACTACAAGCTTGCCCTTTTTGTGCTAAAACTCATACAACAGAAGCCCATTTACAGATCGGTAATTATCTTTTCTAACAGTCAACACCGCATTTAGGTACCATACTTACTTTAAAGTCATAACGACATGTAATAAGTTGTTGCAAACAACCACAACAACTACAAACTACGACTACTAGTATTTTTCATCCTCAATCAGCTACAGGTGTAGTAATATATTTATTAATTTTACGGGAGCGTATGCGATTCGAGACGTTTTACACGTAAAACTCGACACTATTATTAAATTCAAACTCTGCGACGATACTCCTAGAGAGAGAGAGAAAGCTGCTGTGTTATTATCATCCCCTCAGGCTCGACTCTAAGGTGATTGGTATCTCAAACATATCGCCAAAGACAAACATGAATGTGTTGTTGTAGCCTTACATTGTTTGTCTGTGGTCGGCTTATTTTTCATCCAGGCCGCGACCTTTGCCTTTCGTTTTTGATCACACAAAGCTGGATAACGGTGCAGATTCAGAGTGAAATCAGACGCAAGAACAAACACGGGCAAAAATCTTCGTGCAATTGTATTATTTAGTAAAAAAATTGGTTTTTCAGCGTTGAGTTACATTACAAATACCTACTATTAAGTTGAAACTAAGAGTTATTTAGCTCTCGATGATCTTTTACTTTTACTCTTTTCTTTTCACTAAACTTAAAATTCCTTAGATATTTTTATTTTTGGTTTCTTTAGGGTTGCTATATCATGTTTCATGACCTGAAAGAAAAAACTTAATAGAAACAGAAAAAGGTAACACACTCCACGCTTTAATTAAAAAATAAATGATTGGAGTTAATAAAAAAAGAAAGGTGAGTAATAGATTACGCAATGAAGCTGTCGAGTGTAAATAATCATCGGGTGCCTAATATATTTTTAGTGAGATATCACTTCGGAAATTACTTCATTAGTGGTCACACTAATGTGACATAAGATTAATTAAAAAGCTCGGTCACGGAAACTCGCGTGATAACATCACCAACATGTTATTCCGTTATCCGTTGAACCATTTTACTTTGTTTGTAACATTTACACTTATATTGTAAAGACGTAAGCGGTTGTATGTTAGGCAATCTCCGAAACTACCGAACCGATTTTAATAATTATTTCACCAATATAAAACTACATTATCAGGGAGTGACATGCTACTACCACATTTTCGTAATTGAGGCTATATTTTGAGTGGAAAGACAGTCTACGCGGGCGAAGCCTCTGACGGACAGCTACTAGTTAATAAAATTACGCAGAATAACTACTAAAACTTCGGCCGGTAACGTGATATAAAGAGATTGTAATAGTTGCTATTTATTTACTAAAGTAAAAAATTGCACTACATAACAGAAAAATCAGGGCATTGCACAATTTAAATAAAAACACTTATGAAGAAGAAAAAAATTACACAGTTAACAATAGTTATAATTTATAACGGCCCTCACAAAATTTGAGGCATACATTGACAATAACGTGGGGCTCGTCAGCAAATACATCACATGGTACCGTTGCCAGAAAGAGGTTCAGATCGTTGAGCCCACGTATGAAAGGTGAGAAACGGCGAGCCTGAGTTCTGGTAGTAGGCTATATAATTTAAACATCTTTTGCAAATAGGTGATGATCTGACAGTTGCACTAAGTAATACATTCCTCTGAATACTTGATAACAAAAATGATAAACGAACACGTTTTATTTTATTAAAACACAGATGGTAAAACAACTATGGTTTGAATGACAAAAAACGATTGAAAATCGAGCCCACAGCCCGTATAATAGTATCGCTATCAATTAACGATTCAATCATTCAGAGTTTCATGATTACCACTGTTAAAATTCGTTCACTTAAGTATCCTCAGCTACCCCCGAATGTATTTCGTTCCAATGACGACTATTGTATCGTCCATTCACCTTGAGCACGCGTGTGCGTGCTGTTCACCTATTAATATTAATTTGGAGGCTTATTAAAACGACGTTTTTCCTGGGGGAGAAAATAGTACAATTAATTGCTAACCTTAAGAGATATGTTATGTTAATACCGCATAGGAGGGAACAATAAATACCTTTCGTCAGCCAGAACGGGAAATTGTGATTTGAACTGCGAAAGTTGAAATAAGTACCTACCTTTTAACGTTAACGACAGTCAGAAAGCACTTTTCTGTACTCCATGGCAGTTACACAAAGACAGTATTTACCAGGCAGCCCCTTTCATTGACTGAATCGTGTGCCTAGTACTTATTCAGATACCTAGCATTTGAGATCGTTTTATACTTATTTATCCATATATATATTATCTATACTGCCACTTTACTTGTAAACTATAATAATTTATATATTTTCTACCTATATTAATATCTATTGTCTATTAATATTATAAAGAGGAAAGATTTGTTTGTTTGTTTGTATTGAATACGCTCCGAAACTACTGGACTGATTATAAGAAACCTTTCACCAATACAAAGTTACATTATCAGGGAGTAACATAGTATTAGGCTATGTATATATTTTTTAATGTTAACGGGAAACGGTATACCAGCTAGAATACCTACATCCGACTATACTTGAATATTGTGTGTGTTAAAACCCTCTCTAAGTATCATCACAAAATAACCTCTAAGTAGGTTAAACATATTATGAGTTGAAAAAAGAATAATTATAGAAACTTTTAGCGATTTTAATTATTATTGTTATAAATTTCAGATAACATGTTGATTGGTTTGGATATTGTTTCTATTTTAGTCATTTCTTTTCCCAATTTACATAGATTATCAAATAAGCTGGTCTGGGCTAGTCTACATTATTGCTGGTTAGTCAAGTTTTAATTTTTTTTCATTTACACTTCCCGTGATTTTACTGGATTGTGACCTACTATGCATATATTTTCACTTAGGTGAAACATCAAATATCTAATTTATCCTTCCATGTATGCATATAGTCCTAAAACTTGCAATCACAATATGTCATTTCATAATTTCAAAGCCGTATTTCAACCTTCATTTCAAGGGAAGAGCTATTTCAATCTGACATGCACAACGAATATTAGTTTTGTAATAAACTGAAGCTAACGATGATGACTAGCAAACGATTCACAAACTATTTCACAGTTTGTAACACAGTCAAAAACTAAGTTATACAGGTACTAGTATGGTTCTACAGATTTTATGAATATTAAATTCAATTCAATTTATAGCCATCTTCAGCCATTTTAAAAATATTATTTTAGAGAAAATCAATAGCCGTTTTATTTTTTACATTGAATTGTCA
Organism: Udea olivalis; assembly: GCA_947369235.1. Lineage (NCBI taxonomy): Eukaryota > Metazoa > Arthropoda > Insecta > Lepidoptera > Crambidae > Udea > Udea olivalis. The sequence goes on from OX376342.1 coordinate 9,472,053, forward strand.
GTTACCAGTTAATTTTTTTACTAAAATTTTAATCACCATTGAATCACTCGTAGCAGGGGTGTTTCGTTCGTATAGTATCATAAAAATCATGATATAAGTATCTTCTGTTTCTTGGAAATCAAGTACAATGCTTAACTATCACTATTTCGAGGGTCGTGTAACAAGTAGTGTATTTTGCTAAACCCATTCTGTAAACTGTAAACTTACAGTTACTACTTACACTTACTACTCCAGAAAATACTTAAGCTACAATGTGAACGGGTAATACTATTAACTTAGGGTGAGAGGTAAGAGACAACATTTCAAATCGGGACTTAGGTACATAGTATTACAACACACCAAAAAATCGTTGGAACAAACATGCAAGTTCGTTAGCTTACTATTAATTTTAACAAATCTTTAAGAAGATACTCGTTGTTGTTAACCGCCTCATCAATAAGAACTTAATTTGAGTAAAATAAAGTTGACAGCGCTAATAATGGTCAAATTACAAGTTTTAATAGTGTTATAAGACTCGTCGAGTTGTAAAGAATAAGGAGGTAAGTCAGCGCTATGCTGAATGCGGGAAAGGCCTTGGCCTCTTTTCGTGTTAGGTGCGCGCTACTCGTAGGTACATGTATTTTTTTCAAGGACAAAGGGCTTTCCATAACCCGACCAGGGTTTGCCACCCGGCAAAACGTATTTTGTACACAAAGCTCGAGAAATTAACTATTCGAAATACTTACAAATAGCCCAGTAATCCGAATTAATCAATCATTGTGAATTGGTGAGCGTCTATAAATTAGTTTTCATTCTGCGTTCATTTCCGTTACCTATTAGGTGAGAACTTTGACTTTTTAATTTATATCTTGAAAAGAATCTAGCAAACAGTCTCCAACCAAAATAATTTAAAAGTAATTAATTGAGTTAATTCATCTCGAATGATTTATCAACTTGTTAAATTGTCGTATGCATATCAGTCTATATCAGTACGTGTATCAGTCATTTTATTGGGATTTGACAATGTCATGGCATGTTAAGTCAAATCCCAATACAAAATTTTACGCGAACGATAAAGTGAATTTCAAAATGGCCACTCGTGGTAGACGTACGGATTACAGACGTCGATAACGCCTACTTGCACAATTTACCGCAGCGTCTACATACATATTCCTTCTTACTTTATCTTACTAATCTTACTAATATTATAATTGCGAAAGTTTGCGAGGATGTATGGATGTATGTACTCGTATGTATGTATGTATGTATGTATGTTTGTTACACTTTCACGCCAAAACTACTGAACGGATTTAGTTGTAACTTTACAGTTATACAGATTAAACACCAGAATGACACATGGTCTACAATTTATAAAGATTGTAAAATTAAGTTCATGCAAAGTATTCCATATTTGTGGTCATTTGCCTTAACTCGTAAAATATATATTATTTATTCAAAACCAAATTCTTGAGTAAATAATTAAATGAATAACTGGGAAAATTCACACACTTGTACTATGGGCGTCAGAGACTGATAAGCATACTTATATATTTCTAAATACATACTTAAATAGATATTGACACTCACTCAGACACACGACAAACACAAATGTTCGTCCCATAAATGTTTGTCATAGGTGGGGATCGAACCCGACGACCTCCGGCGCCAACAGGCCAGTCAAAGTCAGTACTGAAGATTGTTTAACTGGATTGTTGTCTTTGCAAACTTTCCCAAAATGAATTAGCCCTATAGCGCAAAGGTTAATAGTCTGCTTACAGTGCCAGGGTTCCATTACCATCAAGTAAAAGCCCATCATGTGTCTGTATTATCAAAACAAAAAGCGCTGCTCAATTTCGGGGCTTGTGATCTCGATGCACAGTAACAAAAATACCCCATTATAAACATGATTGAAGCCTTTAATAAGTACTTCACATTACTTTAGCGGATGTACTGTTAATATAAATCTGCCCAGAACAGACACCAATAAGATAACGATTTTTTTGAAACTGATTGACCTTGAATAAATTAAACGTTTAAAATTGGCCATAAATAAGTATTTTAGGCAAAAAAAGAAGTCTGTTTTTTTAAAAACCTCTTTTGTTTTTCTTGAGTAGCCCGGCTAGTCCTTACGCTATTGCTCGCCTGTTGTTTTACGCTCAACTTTTTAAACTTCAAGTGAGTAAGTTGTTTCTGAAGAAACAATGTTAACTTAGCTCTCGCTTCGTACACTTCACATCTACAGTCAAAGGATCCTCCGGCAAAAACGCTCCTCTCGTTATTTGAGAAAACAAGGCTTCCGGCGTAAGAAGAAAATTTTATATGTTTATTTCAATAAAATTGCGATAATGTTTTTTCCAGTTTTTTAATGTTCGTTTGATAATCGACTTTTATCTTAGTAAGAATATAATCTACAATAAAGGAAGAAAAAAAAATACTAGTGGGGAAACTAAGAAAAAATAATGTCTTGGTTAATTGACAACGCTAGTTTGCGGGCTCATATTTTATGATTTTTGTAGATCAATAATTCAGCCCTACTTTACAGCCTTTAGTCTGTGAAAGACGGTAAAGATACCATAAGTTTAAATATACGACCGTAGCGATGATAAGGTATTGTAGGTACTCGTACTTCCTGGCAAAACCATTTCCTTTGACTTTCGTTTAGTTTTGCCACGGGGCGAGTAGTGGCAGTGATATGAACGCGCCTTCTTTCAACTTACAGACAATGCTTTGAAAAGGTTTCCTTTACAACAAAGAAAGGAGGAACAAAGGTGTATTTGGACTATCATATATCCATTAGGCATTTGAATGCAACCCACCTAATACTAAACTTGCTGTATTATAGCATTGTTTTTTCCTTCAGTTCAATTAAACTACATTTTGTTAAGAACGAAACGAGGTAACTAATAAAGTTTTTTGCTTTAAAAAATATGGACAAATGGTCCAAGTAAATAGAGAATTAATAAAATGAAGAAATAACAAAAAATACTCCATGAACATCATAAAACTATAGGAAGGAAATTTCAGTTTATTTTCAGCAGAATCTATTAACTGTCACTGTTTTTTTGATATAAAAGGATATTATTAATTTCTTCATGATTTTAAGGAAAATTATTCAATATTGACTTTGACACCAAAATTAGATAACAAATAGGGACTGAAATAAAGACACATTTCAAAGGGCGGCCATACTTTTCAATAATCTGATATCTTTGTGACCGCAGATGGGAGGCTTTGGACAAAATTTATAAGGGCCGCAAATTTCGGCGAGGTAATAACAAAATCTAGATAAATTATATTAGCACAGCGCTAGCGACAAACGTCACCGAAAAGAGAAATGCTTAGTAAATTTTTGGTGACTCCTCTTGAGTCGATCATGAAAGTTTCTATCAGAAAATTTAATCACAGCTATTGGTTTTATTATATTTAACAAAGGTTCATTCTTCAATCCGTGAAGAAATTTCTATTCATGAATTCAGGCTTCGTCAGAAGCAATGTCCAATCCAATATTAAATTCCCAGCATATGAAAACGTTATCAGTTCCCCGCAAGGCATTGTTTAGCGCCGCTTCGAACTTATATGAATCTGACTGAATCACCTTTGTAAAAGGTTCAGTTTTTATTCGGTTTACAAGAAGGTTGAGTTTTTATCGCGAATTTAGTTGCTTATATTTAAATACTGATTTATCACTCGTTCTGATGAGGATCGGGAAAAAAATTACAAAATACGTTATTCCAAATTGGGAATTATTTTCAATTCCAAAGAAACGAAATTAAAACATGATACTCGGATTTATTTTGCTGAATGTCACAAATACGTATAAACGGACAAATAAAAATCTGTAGTGTTATTGACCCGGAAAACCGAAATTCCAAAATTTAATCCTGGCAAATATTAATCGAACATCGGAACTCATATAAATATGGTATTTCATATTTTTGATTACCTTTGATGAAATTTTATTATTCAGTATTGTGAAATTTGGCATTCTGACAATCGTACTTTTTATAAACATACATATAATAATAGTACGTCTACCACGAGTTGCCACTATAAATTTACATTATCGTTCGCGTAAAAACTTGTATTGGGAATTGACATGACATGACAATGTCAAATGCCTATACATTTTTTTACGCGAACGATAATGTAAATATAAAGTGGCGACTCGTGGTAGACGTACAGGTTTAATATGATAAATCGGATTACTCATTATCGGAATCCCAAATATGTTTTTAATATGCAATTAATTTTTATAATTTAATTATAAAAAATAATCTCATCATTTGAGTTACTAAACCAGCCCAAAACACAATTTAAAATAAAAATGCTATGAAAATTATGCGAAAAAAGCCTAATTATTTATTGAGTTCATTGAATAATATAACTATGTAAAAAAGAAAAATTGTAAATATTAGTAGATTCAATAAAATAAAATAGTAAATACAACGGTAATACCATCACATATATCTGAAAACAAACTTTTTCTCGTGCTCGTGGTAGTGACGGTCGATGAAAAATGGCACCCATAAATCTTGTTATGGTCGACTGATCGATGTTTTAATAAACTACTAAGTCAAGTCAAGCCCTGGATTGAAAATTAAATTAAAATTGGCTTCAGTAGATACACAATTTAAGGTGATTTACCAAAACTGAATATTTATTTGATGTATTTGGTTGTAGAACTATGATATAACATCAATATCCGGAAGTAGAACTAGAAAATTCGTATACTGATCTAACACAAAAAGTTATATGAACCTGCTTCATCTTATGTTGGTACTATCAACGTTTGCGAGAAAGCAGCAGAACAGTACAAAGGATAATATAAAAAAGCCAAGATATAACAATTTATAATGTGACTATTTGTGGTATCTTTAAAATTTTAAAAATAAGCTCTCACTTTGTGTTTTGTAATATTTTTGCAGAACTGCTAATAACAACTAGCATAGATATATACTTATAAGGGCAACTTATTTTTGACTGACCTATTAGAGAAGCGTGAGCAGTGGCGTTCAAGTTGGTGAAGAATAGTCTTAACACATCGCGAGACCACGTAAAGCCGTGTAGAGTTGTTGTTTGAATCATTTCACATACAGACAGCTACCTCTCTAAGAGTATTCAAAAGACTTGTGAATGCAGTATTATTTTTATTTTATTTATTTATTTAATAAACAAACAACTGTCTACAGTGAAGTAATAAGTTGTCCCACAAAACTATTTTCACAGTTTGTCTGTGTGATCAATGGGGATCATGAGTCTCTAACTTATATAACTTAAACTTAAATGCTAAGGTAAATTAGCTAAATAATATTTTTTGAGTTTTCTTTTAAATACTTAGTAGTTCCTGCATATTCTGCGGCTGAGCTACCTACGTATAGGCACTTCAAAATGCTGTGACTTAGTTGCCAAGATTCTCTGGCTTACATACATGCACAACCGCGCTCGCTGATACTCGGTTTGTTATCTAAGAGCATAAACTTGAATTACACGACTCCCTGAAATGTTTTGATTAAATCGGGCCATATTGAAAGCCGTAGACGGTGCTAATCAGTGAACATGCTTCGGGTGATATATTTCAGTCACCATTATTCTCTAAGGTTGCATGTACGAGTACGTAACTACGTTACACTTCAGTGATAATATCGCTGACATAATATTTTTAAGTTTAGTTTAGTTGCTATTTTAAACTGTGAAAAATGGATTGTGGAATAATTTCAGTAATGTACTCGTATGAGCAATTATAATAAAATGTTCGTGCAAAGTTGGCAGTTCGATTCCTGGATATAGGAAGCGTATGTTAAAAATCTATGAATTCTGCAGCTTCATTTTTTTTCAAAAACAAAAGAATGTTTTATTTGAGTGTAATTTGCTATGTCCATTGTTTAAAGAGTTCTTTCGCTCCAGTTGGCATCAAAAAATACTACCCTACCCTTACCATATTTATAGCCCTACGTTTATTTTCGATATATCGAAAAAGACATGCTTACACACTTCTTTCAACGACGTCAAACATTACATCGGACAAAAAGGGTATTGGACAATATATCAAAATTTGCGAGGCCTCTACAAATCCGATGGTAAATATGATTCGGCAAATAAAAAGTTTTTTCATTTTGAATGAAGCCAGAAGCTCCAAATTGATCGAAACTTTGTTCGCAAAAAACCGTGAGAGGGTGCTGTGAACATAAAACAAACATACCTACGTAGTTTGATAACCACCTAATGAAAATCAATACCAGCTGTTAACTCTGAGGTCAATGAAAATAGCTATTAGTTAAATGTTATATGTCGAACAATTTAATCTAGACACTGGAAGTGTATATCTTTAGTCTAGAATCTAGACTAAATATATACAGTATGATAGTTAAAAAAAAGAAAGACTAAATCTTAACATACAGTACAATGGGAAAAGTATACCTAGACGAAGTAGCCCACACGAAGTTTTTAGGCATAACGATCGACAAGTATTGTAACTGAAAACCTCATATTGACAGTGTTTGTGAAAAATTAAATAGTTTTGTTTTTGCCTTGAGTCGCATTAGTCAGTTGGTAACTGAGGAATCTGCCATTACAGCATACCATGGTTACATTCATTCTTCCTTACGATATGGAGTGCTAATTTGGGGAATTCAGTTGACCGAGACCGGGCCTTTATTCAGCAAAAGAAGTGCATTCGAGTCATATTTTGCCTGAAGCGACCTGACTCTTGTCGTCCATAGAGTATTCATTGTTAACCTTGCCATGTTTATATATTTTTGATATTTGTATTTATGTTAAGAGCCACATATTGTATCTGTTTATTTGCGTTCAAACTACAGAAATGAATTGTATAAGCCTTCTGCTAAGCTACATTTGGTAGCCAGTAACACTTACATAATGTGTATTCTAATTTATAATAGATTGCCTGATCACTTCAAAATACTTCAGACTGCAAAATTTAGAGAGAGTATTAAAATATTGGCTCGTCGCAAAATGTTTTTATAGTATTCAAGAGTATTTAAATTACAAATGTTAACATAGTCATCGGTTATTTTGTGTTCAATTTAGGTTATAAGATATTTTGTGTTTAAATTAAGGTCTAGATTTGTATTTTCTGCATGTAAGGGTAGAAATAAGTGATACTCAAATTATGTATTTATCGATTGTACTTAATTAGTTATAAGACCAGCTACATCTTGTTTATTTCATGCTCAAATAAATAAATAAATTAATTAGAACCTCTTCTTACTAAAAAATCTTCTTTAAACTGTGAACTTTATAAAGTGACAAACGATATCGCTAAATCGTTAATTGTAAACAATTGACTAATTCTAAGTAATAAGTAATACCGCCACGTGCGGCAAGTAAATGTAAAATTCTAAGCGGAGCCATTCTCCATTAATGAGTCTACAATACAAAGACGCGCTTAAATGAAGCGCTTTCAATATTTATGTTAATTAAGGCCTTGTTACTAGCATGGAGCATTACACACAGGGAAATCTTTGAGAAATTCCAGACGTGACTTTTGTATAATAGCAATTCTATACAATGAAAGCATGAACTTTGGCATTTACGAGTATGTGCCCATTTATTGTTACTTACGTAAGGTCATTCAAAGAGTCACGCACTAATTTGGGAAGTAAAGCTTCATTTTGTAGTCTCAAAATTGCGTCAATAAACGTGTCTTTCTGATACCGAATCCAGCAACATAATTCAAATTGTGTAGGCCTTGCATGTAAAGCTGTTCCGATCTTTCTACTGTAATATAAAATCAAGTGATTTTTCACTGTATGCTAGGTCTTTCCCATAGCTAATCATTGACCACGTGATACGAAACAAAAAACTCCAAAAAATTAGAACATGGATTTACACGAGCATCAGCATTCCAACAAGATGATTAGAAAAGCGTTCTGCTTTTCTAATTATCTTGTTGGAATGCTCTAAAGGTATCTATTTAACATTTTTTTACGCGATCGATAATGTCAATTTAAGGTGGCAACTCGTGGTAGACGTACTGGTCGATTTGATTTTACGCATAAAATCATGACGCTACCGTACCGCCGCCGCTGCTGCCCCGCTAAGTACCGCTAAATTTTGGTAGGCAGAGGCCTATAGTTGCGGTGCCTTCAAGCGAGGCGTTTCTGCAGGTCTTCAAGATGAGGTAGCCCAGTTGCACATGACCAGGCAACAAGTGCCAGCGAAAAGCTTTTGTGTAGCGTCTAGTTACATGACGAAGGAAAGGTATTCGTGAAATTAATTATTGTATAGAGTGTAGCTTTATAATCGCGCACTCTCCGAAAACAGCCAAAAACCATTAAAAATGCGCAAAAAAAAAATGTTTTAAATAATATGTAAGTAAGCCTAACTCTGCATACTTTAGCTCAGCACTAATTCAGTTCAGAATTGCTCAAAAAGAGACACTAAGCTCCAAGTAAATACTTTCAATAAATATCATATCTAAATACAAAAACACTAAATGCAATAAGTTTTGAACAGGTACATTGAAAACCAATCGGATGGCATCTTTGCGTCTCGTTTGAGATCTAAAAGGATCACTTTGATTGGTTGGGAGGTTTGGTACCAAGAGGCTCGCAGCATTATCCACTGAATCTAACGCGGCTTGCTACTACTGAGCCGACCCATTTCAGATATGGGGACAGTACCTAATACTCGTACAATACATTAGTTTACGGCCGGATTTGTGCTTTGGAGCAGGTGTTCCGTTATGAAATACCGCTTCACACGGTATAGGACGCGAGTTATATGTTATTTCTGTTATCTTCGTTATCATAGGCAACCTTTTACTCATTCATATATGCTTTAGAAATATGTGCTCAGGTGAACTAAATTCTTGAGAGTTGAAAAGAATTTACGCAGTCATGTTATGAAATCAAAATACTTAGTATGCCCGTTTGACATTCATTAAGGTAACGCTTATATTGACAAATCAGGGTGAATGACGCCCTGTTCTTATACGAGTAATTAACCAGAAGTTTACAAGTTTTCAAACGCATGACATCAAAAGTAGGTACTTAAAAAGACAGTTAAACATTCAGAGCCTCTGAACCTAACTTCAAAAAATCGGAATAACGCTACGCTGCGGTAAAACGGAATACGCTGTCAATTTAAGCGTTGCGTGTGTTAAATCCTCTTGAGAATCTCTCTTTGGCATTGAGTCCACCATTTTTTTATTAAGCTATGAAATTTCTCAATGATTATTAAATAAAAATCATTTTCAATCATATCATTTCCGCCAACTATATTCGTTTCTAGGTGGTCTGTCCCCATCTCTAGACAAGGATGTATTGTACGGAGATATTCGAAGAAAACATGCTTTTCTTGTTTTATCAAGTTCTATCTAAATCTTAGTACAGTCAACCATAGCTCCTGAAGTTATTCCTCCGCGCGTAGTATGTGAGTTCATAGTGCTGAGAGCTCAGTTTATACTGGCAGTGTTACGCTGTTGCTGTGGATGTACAGCGAAAAGTAATGTAGTCCTTTGGCGTGCCCCTTCGTGCTACTTCCGAATTCAAGTCTTTGCCTTGTTCCAACATCGTTACATTTGCATTTCTCTTCCAAGTTTACTAAGTTTTTTGTTTTTTTTTAGTAGGTATTTTGAAGTAACACATTTTCATTGTATCGGCATAAAATTTGTTTAACAAAATTTATATTGAGTCCTAAAAGAAGCTCTTATTTTCTGACAATACAACAATTTAAAACCTAAGTAGAAATCGTCGTGGCGTGTTGCTTTTGGCTATCCCCCCTAGTGTTCAGTCTTTGGATCTTTTGCGGAGGTTACACAATCATTGTGAAAAATCCGTCATTCGCGCAACGAAGCGTTATAAATGCCTACCGCTAAGTCGCTCGTCGACGAGCCGTCTGGCAGTGGGCTGTCGCACACGAGGCAGCATTAAACAATGGTTGTCAGGATTGTCACATACTTAAAAATAATACACTTAAAATTTTATAAATATATGTAACTAATAGATTAATTCAATCCTGTAGAAGTTAATGTATATTATTACTTATTATAGAATTAGATAAATCATTTTGATTTTATTTAACTATAAAACAACATTTTATAAAACTATGGCCACAATTGACCCTATGAATACCATAACTGCAAATGTCAGAGTTTCGTTATCCCAGAGAACCGAATTGAATCTCTCTATCTGGGGCTAAGAGCAACACGCTACTTTCGTAACGAAATGTCAAATTTAAAAATGTTTGGAACTGACATCAAATGTCATCTCGATTAGACGACGGCTAATAGGTAAATGTTATTCCGTACATTTTTCATATTTGACATGTCGACACGAAAGAAGCGTGTTGCTCCTGTCCTGGTACCTAATCTCTAACGCAATGTCCGTATTTTCGGCCAAATTAACATATTCACAATTGGTACGAAAACGGCGATAATTTCAACAACCGTCATGTAATTTTGTACTCTTAAATATAAGATTCAGCATACACAAATAAATATTCAGGAATATCATTTGTTGTAGGTTTTGACCGAAACTACGGACATTGCGTTAGTGAGTAGGCCCCCTGTACGTCTACTACTTCGCGTTAAAAAATGTATTGGGATTTGACATTGTCATGTGTTATCCCAATACATTTTTTTTAAGCGAACGATAATGTGAAGGACAGTGCCCAAGTTGGCCTATGAACCAACAAGCATTTGACATTTGTCATAATTCTGGCCATGATTTATCACTAATTAGATTGTCACGGACACTTCTGATTTTTGATATCAAAATTAAAAATACTGAAAAGATTTATCGTACGAAAACATTTTTTTAAAACCATTTATGTTGCGTTCGTCTGAGCCCTCTGTTGTTTAGCCATCGCAACAATATTTTAATTTACTTTGTATTGACAAAAGAAACCTTGTATGTGCAAGAAAATGTAGTTCTGAACTTAATGAAGCCTCTTAAAAATGAGTAACAATACATTACTGTCAATGCGATAGATGTTTAATCAACTTTTTATTTTAAATCAGATTACGAAGCAAAAAAAAAAGAAGTTAAAGACGTTTGGTTGACTGGACACTTCAACGCAAAAAAAATACCGGCCGGCATCAGTCTGTCTGTCTTGTATTTATTGCTTTCAATTTGCAATGCTGTGTTATTGTTTTTATATTATTAATTTTATTCTTACGACTCCGTTAAAAAAAACTGACGTTGATGGCTCTCTGTAGTGACCTACCTCCTTTTTGAACCGTTTAAAGACTTTGTAACCTGCACATAGCTAACTCAGCGATAATTACGGATTTACGATAATCGCAATGGAATGGAATGGAACACTTCAACGCAAAAAAAATACCGGCCGGCATCTGTCTGTCTTGTATTTTTCGCTTTCAATTTGCAATGCTGTGTTATTGTTTTTATATTATTAATTTTATTCTTACGACTCAGTTAAAAAAAACGGACGTTGATGGCTCTCTGTAGTGACCTACCTCCTTTTTGAACCGTTTAAAGACTTTGTAACCTGCACATAGCTAACTCAGCGATAATTACGGATTTACAATAATCGCAATGGAATCAACATTTTGTGTGAATTGTGACTCAGCTAGTGGTTCCATGGTACTGGCAGAAGGGGCAGATCAATAAAATATGTGCTAGAAGAACAATAGTCCCTCTCACGTAAATAAAACTTCGGATTATACTATTAGATATAACCTCAAAATTTTCAGTATTTTGATATTTAACGAGTTCTCAGAAATGTCCGTCCATAAACTACGTTTTGACACTAAAGTGTAGATATGTATATATGAACCCTAAGAGGTATTTTTCATGACTGTTGGTTCTTAGGCGGCAATGTATGGGCGAATGTACACTATCCTTTAAAATGGCAACTCGTGGTAGACGTACTGATCTCCCAAAACAATAACGAAATAAGGTAAAGTATACTTCGAAAAACTAAACGAATGGTTTACCTCTTTTACACAGGGCTCAGAATTATCACTCAAAGTCGGTTCACTTCAATAATTTGTCAGACTAATAAAAAGACTCTAAACAACAATGGTCAGAACGCGTTTTGAAAAGGTAACCGCCAGATAAAAAAATAGAATACACGGTTAATTTTGTTTTAGTTGCTCCCACTGGCATAATGGCAGTACGAATACGTTTGAGGCGAATCTGGCTGTTAAATCCTTGCCGTGATTTTTGCCATAAAATTATCTTACCTCTATGTCAACCGTGAGTTTTTCCGAACCGAAATACATTACAAATATAATATTTGCTCAGCAGTAAATAAAATTAGCTTTGGATGCAATTTCCTTTCAAAATATAACACTGCCACAGTTCTGACAACTTTAATTTTTGAGCTTTTGGAAAAACAATGTACCTAATTCACAAACTAATAATTATTTTCTTTTTTATCATAGAGAGCCCGTCGTAACTGAAGCTTATCTACTAAAAGGTGTCATTGCCATTAATAAACGGATCTTCACGAGTCCAGCGTTTCATTAGTTGATGCGACCTTTTAATGTCAAAGATCGGACCAAAGAATTAGTGACTATTTATGTGAATGCTATATTAAATTAATTTGTCAAAATATAATATAAAGTTTGCTGCGTCGTTTCGTAGAGGATCGCATAGTACTTAGTCGACGGGTTCTGAAATCCACGACTACTTTGATATTTAAAACTATAATGAATGCTAACTTTGCAATAGAATTAAAGTTAGCTTAGAAGATTAACCTCTAGTTGGCAAACATATTTAAAGCTAGTCACGCAACCCGCCCGCGCGAAATACATGATGGCGGACTAGGTGTGGTGTGTCCGGCCGTCACTTTGTTTTCAGTTTACTTCGTTCCCAAAGGTGTAATTTTGTAGAAACTTTCACTTTCAACGGAGATGAAGTTGTTTTTTATTAAGTGAGTTGCGTTGGGAATTTCATGACAGATTTATTAGAACCGCCAAGTTAATAATTTGGCTTTAGCAACTAAAATAAGCAATACCTCTAGAACGCATGGCCCTTTAACCCCAAACTTTGCAGTGTCATGGGGGCCAGCGACGTTTTACCCTTGGTACAAAGCTACTTCACAACTAGATAGAGAAACCACAATATCATCGTCAATTAACATACAGTTTGACTTGAGTAAAGATCAAACTCACGCTGCTTCGCGCACACGGCCGGATCACCTGGATTACTAACGATACCTATTGCCGGCTGTTCCTTTTTTATAGTACTAGTAATGTTCCCGAATTTATGTTTTTATAATTCTGTGAGCTAAAACTAATGAAATTGTACATAATTTACATAAAATTACATGAAATTAAATACATGAAACACATACCTAATGTGATTAATTTTTATCACATTTTAAAACAAACATAATTGTGAGCGTTTGCTGGGGTGGATCGAAAACGTTGCATTTTTGTAAGTTTTTCGGGATTATTTTATTGAATTGAAATAAAACTAAAAATTTTTTTTATTATTTTTTGCATAATAGAAGATTATATCACATAAAAATACATATAATCGTCCAAAATTAGGTATTCGCCAGTTATTTGCTAAATTAAAAAAAACAGTTTTTACTGAATTATATAATAATAATATTGTTAAGAAACATGAAAATAACACGCGCACACACACACACACACACACAACATACACACGAAACAATACACCACACGCAGTTAAAGTCATAAATATGAAATACAGGCGCAGAAAAAAATAGCAAGATAAATTATACTTACTTAAATTCTGATTCAGCGATATTACACACGAAAATCTTAAACAAATGCGACGTTTCCGATCTACCCACAGCAAACGCTCTTAAACTTCTGGTCAAAGTATTTTTTATCAGAACCATACGACGTATAGGTACTAAAAAACCCCTTTGTATACAAAATACTAAACAAATAAGATTAATCAAAGTAGACGTACGTAATCAAGGCTAACCGCACTAGGATCGTGCAAAAGGATTCTCCTGATAAATCAGCCCCTCCAAATGTTATACATAAACTAAAGAGATTTGCCATGAACGAGGGTAAAAGGTTGGTCAGAAAGTACATGAATTATACGGCCATTTGTTGAGCTGACTTCCTCATAAAATATCGTGGAGCTGACCCAAAGCCAACAAAATACTTAAAAATAAGGAGGGACGTATGATGACGGTATACGCGGTAGCTCACGTGGAAGAAAATTGGGGACGTAGATAACAGAAATCCCGTACAAATATTGTAAAATAACTTGAAGTTACATAAGGTCCATAAACTCTTTTTCACTTCTAATGCTTTAAAAGTACGCCAATATAGCCCTACGAAGCAAAAAGTAATTAGTTTTTTAATTTCCTTCATGTGACAAAGACAAACTCAAACAGCCTGTAGAAATATACTATTATCTGTGGAGTGTGGACCGTCTTCATTGCGAAAATGTTGAGAGTTTCAGTTCCATGGTTTGTCCGCAAAGAAAATGGCGCCATGTGTTTTAAATTGTTAATCTGTGTATCAGTTCAGAAGAAAAAACTGACCACGAAAATTTCTGAACTTTTGTTAAGTGTAAAGTTCGGTTTTAAATGTTTTTGTACTAAATTGACTATTTTTCGCGCACTCAAAGTGAAAAGCACAGTTTGCACCTCGAGACTAAACGCCAACTTAATATACCCCCGGTGTTATTGACTCCCTCGCACGCTCGGGAGTCAAACCACCTCTGGTATATTATGGCTTTGTTTAGTCCCTCGATATAAAATATACTATTGTGCATTTACATACCTCTATGTAAAAGCATAAAAAAACAATTTTTTAAAGAAATAGGATATTCATCAATTCCTTAGACCTGTAATGGACTCAGTTAACCGCAGACAACATATATATATATATATACATGGATATGACAAGTGCATTTGATCATGTCGACCATGAAATTCTTCTTTGTAAGCTTTACTCATACGGTATCAGAGGTAAAGCACACGATTTTATAAGGTCATATCTTAATAATAGGAGGCAATACACTGTTATAGCAAAGTTATGTGAAGAATCGGGTATAAGAAAGACTTACTCGTCAGTCTGTAGGCATGTGGAGGTAGGCGTACCACAAGGCAGTATATTAGGCCCTTTGTTTTTCATAATTTATATAAATGACCTTCCAGCGTCAATATCATACCCTATGATCATGTTTGCAGATGATAGTACAGCCATCATCAAATGTATTAATAGTATGAATTATGAATCTGAAATAAATAATGTTTTTTCCAAGCTTATAGACTGGTTGGAAATAAACAACCTGATAATTAATTGTAATGAAACAAAAAATATTTTTAATTATGCATTTTAGACAGAATACTCCATTACCAAATGTGACTCTTAAAGTGAATGATGATACACACATCAAAAGTGTCTAGGGATCAACATATATTTTTGCAATAACTTTTCTCCTGATTGATATTAATTAAAATTTTCTTTAAGGATTCATCAAATAAAGTGTTTTCGTTTGTCTACAGTAACGATAAACCAAGTCACCTTTGCATTAATAAAGAAATTTGCCATTTTCCTAATAAAGGGATTTTTGACATTTGAACCACTAACATTAAAGTTCGAAAAAAAGACTGAAATAACAGTTTTATTTAAAATTTCATTGGGTAACTTAAACAATTAATAATCCGTGTTTCTACCGCGAACACTAACAACACAAGAACATCGGTTTGGCATACTCAAAATGAGTTCATCCAAATCACGCTGTGGAATGGCCGCCCATGTTTGTTGCAACAACAAAAAAAGGTCTTCTTGCGACTGGATACCCTCCATATTCGGCAGAGCTCTTCTCTGTAGCATATCCCATGCATGCTCAATCGGGTTCAAGTCTGGCGACTGAGCAGGCCAGGGCAGGACATTGATGTTAGCTGCGGCGAGAGTCTGTCTTACAACTCTTGCGGTGTGCGGTCGTGCATTATCATGCATTAACTGAAATAAGGGACCGATTTGCACTTGTAGAGGAACGATGACGTTCCCGAAGACCGCTAAGGGTACCACCTATAGCAATGCACAATCGTAGGATTCGATATCAATGGGCTCTTGAACACAGAAATTGGGCAGAAGAACAATGGCGTTTATATAGACTCTCGCCGCAGCTAACATCAATGTCCTGCCCTGGCCTGCTCAGTCGCCAGACTTGAACCCGATTGAGCATGCATGGGATAAGCTACAGAGAAGAGCTCTGCCGAATATGGAGGGTATCCAGTCGCAAGAAGACCTTTTTTTGTTGTTGCAACGAACATGGGCGGCCATTCCACAGCGTGATTTGGATGAACTCATTTTGAGTATGCCAAACCGATGTTTTTGTGTTGTTAGTGTTCGCGGTAGAAACACGGATTATTAATTGTTTAAGTTACCCAATAAAATTTTAAAGAAAACTGTTATTTCAGTCTTTTTTTCGAACTTTAATGTTAGTGGTTCAAATGTCAAAAATCCCTTCATTAGGAAAATGGCAATTTTCTTTATTAATGCAAAGGTGACTTGGTTTATCGTTACTGTAGACAAACGAAAACACTTTATTTGATGAATCCTTAAAGAAAATTTTAATTAATATCAATCAGGAGAAAAGTTATTGCAAAAATATATGTTGATCCCTAGACACTTTTGATGTGTGTATTATTGAATCAGTCTCTAACATTAAATTTTTAGGCCTTAAAGTGGATTATCAAATGAACTGGACATCCCATACTGAAATGATCTGTAAAAAACTAAGTACGTCAACTTATGCATTGTACAAGCTATCTAAGATTGCAAATACCAGCACTGTCTTAATGGCCTATCATGGATACATTGAATCCATATTACGATATTGTATAATATTTTGGGGAAATTCCACCAAATTAAACAGTGATATTCAAAGCGCAAAAAAGGTGTTTTAGGGCCATCAAGGGTTTGAAGCCGACTGATAGCTGCTATCCATTTCTTAAACAGCTTCGTATCCGGACGGTCCATCTTTATATATTCCATTCCATCTTTATATCTTTATATATTTATGAAGTTGCAGTATTTGTTAAGCAGAATCACTCCGCTTTCTCCACAGTTGCAAAACATAACCCACTTAAGAACCATAGACGAGGACGCGGGAACAAATTATGTGTACTAGAACATAAAACTACACTCTTTAGCAACAGTTTCTTTGGTATGGCTACAAAAATTTCCAATAAAATCCCAAATGAGATCAAAAACCTACCAATCAATCTCTTCAAAAAAAAGCTAGTGAAATTGCTAACTGACAAAGCCTATTATACTAATGCAGACTTTCTTACCGATACTTCGATAAATGAATTTTTGACATAGTAATTATTATAGCACAATTTAAATATTAATATTTTCTGACAATGTGAAAGTTTTAATGCTGTCATTTTTATTATGTTTGGACATGGGATGGGTGTCTTGTCTTGTCTTTATGACTTATAATTTGTCTTTAATTTTAATTTTTCATTCCTCAATTACCTAATTATTCAATTTTATATTTTGCCATGACATCTCATTTCATTTCATTTAATTTTATAAAATTTGACATTGACATTTTTGTTTTCATTCTGTAATTTGTATTGTAATTTGAATTGTACCTAAATCTTAATTTCTTAATTATTGTATACCTTGTAAAAGGTGGGAATGTAGTGAGACCTTTAAAGCTAACACCAACCTATGTGCCTACATTTCACAATAAATATATTTGTATTTTTATCATTGACTGCTTTTTAGGGTTTTTTGGGTGATTTAACCAAAATAATAAGGCTTTAGCATTAGGTACATAATATAATTGTATAATTTAATAGGGGAGAAATCTGTCGACAAGGTTCGGCTAGGCAAGACAAAGAGGGGTGCAACGCCAAGTTACCTCCTCGCGTGTGCAGGATTTGCTTGTCCGTGGTAATATATATTATATATTACTGCGGAACGGCAAGCTTCTGTTCCAGTGCACCCTCGGCAACGTGGAACAACTTCCGCTAACGCGGTTCTTGATCTTCGTTGGCGAAATACTTGGCTTGAGGGGGACCGCTCCCATATTCCTCCCCCGGCAGGAATTACAGGATGTGGTCCTATTGAGGTACCTTCGGGTCTGGTGGCTGCCGTTTTCACAGCAGCGGTGGATGGCGAGCCTCCTAGGCACGCGGTTAGGGGGATTCACTGACGCGCGCTGGTCGTGACTCTGCACCGTACCAGCACAGACTCCTCTGTGTAGTAGGCACTCTACACTCTCGTCGCGGGTCAGTGAATCCGGCGGCTGCCTTTGTCAAGGTAGCGGGATTTGCGCGCGTTGGTCGTGGTTCTGCCTATCGGGGAGGCGTATTGGGTTTTCTACGCCTCCCTTTAGTGAGGGAGCCGGAAACGATTTTGTATACACTGGCTAATAAAAAATATATAAAAAAGACAAAGATTGTGTTTCTTTTTGAGGTTTTGCATTATAGTTTTAGGCCAATTGTGGCTGATTTAACAAGACACATCATGTGAAACCTTACTAAAATAAAAGCCTCAATTAAAACTTAATTGAAACTTAAATAGGAATCAAACAACACTCACAACAACTAGACACTCGTAGTTATGGGCTTCATTTGTGTTAACAAAGATCACAATTTAACTCAAATACATATAATAGTAGAAAGCATTCAATTATTCAGAAACACACTTCCTCGCCAAGTGTAATGGGATTTAAGACTTTGGATAATGAAATAGGTAGTTAATTTCCAGGAGACTCGAGTTTTTTGTTGTTTTGTTTCTAAAACTCGTTTTAATTAACAAACTTTTAAAAACAACAAGTATACTTTCGAGAAAGAACGTTCCAAAAACACTTGAGCGTTTTTTAGTCACCAAGCCAATTTTCACAAGTGCCTAACTTTAAATGAAATGCATATTGTAAGAATTTAATGGGTTATACCAATGCAATGGGTTCACACTAACATTTTCTATTATATAAAATACTTAGGTACTAAAACACCTATCGAACAATGTTTTAAGTTATGAAAAACTCAAGGAAAGTCATTATTTGAAATGCGCTCTTGATAAGTTCTACCTATTTGCCGCGACGTGAGAAATGGCAAATTCATTATGATTTATGGATTGGTTAGATTTGATACAACTGGGATAGTATACCAATGAAAAGCAGTCTCGTTTGAATGTAGCGGTGTTTCCATGAAAATACACGAGCTTTTTTCCTACGAGTACCTTAAAAATATGCTTGGGTGTCAGTAGAATAGAAAGTTAGAGCTAAACTAGGACGAACGAGTGTTACTAGGTGGGCCTTATTAAGAATGACTGAATATCCATAGCTGGGCCATTCACTAGCCCTATACTACCACCTTAGACAACAATAAAAAACCTTAGACAACAATATGCATTTTTAAAGCGTTTACTTCATGTAAACTATGTTTATCAAACATCATCTCTAAAACCTCTGTACCTATTACTCATAATAAATTAATATTGTTTCGACTGTACATATCACTAACTACTTACAGTGGAACTATCACTCTAACAGTAGCAGCATTCGCCCAACTTATTTCCTAGGCGTGAAGCGAACAATCGTCTAGATTCAGAAAATGTGGTTTCATCAAGTTGAGCAACATTTTAATTAAATTTTGGGGTTTACAAAGGGTCGTTTGACGTTCTGACTGATTCACGGATGGTGGAATCTGCTAAAAACAGCCGCTCGAACGTAGGGGAGCCGCGTTAAATTACAATTACCATGTTTACTGCCCAACTGCCCGCTGCCCGTTTCAGTACCGCACCTTTTTCCACGGCAGATCATTGATAATTTATTTTTGCATCATTGGACATTTAGGTTGCGGTGTTTTTGCGTTTGAACTAAAACTGAACTTTTGTGTGAATATTATGTCAGCGAGACATGCGCGTGTTTCAAAGGGTTAATCTTGCAGTGAATATTTTAGTACTAATTTGATCATATTGTCGCTTCAAACTGCTAGTGTATCGGTAGTGTAACTGTTTATTATTGATGGATTAAAGATTGATTCTTAGATATACTTCATTGTAAAAATAAACCATTAATTTAAACAGTATTTCAGGGCAGGAACTCCCATTTGTAAAGTTCAGGCGGTCATTTAACTAAAGAGGGATCCTTTCCAGCAAGTTTCAGGAAAAGTTACTTAAATGCAGGCAAAAACATGTATGGGGAAGATAGTCCTGGATAGTAAGGTGATATAGTAAATAGTATTGGAATCAATTTCGAGTCGTGGGCCAAAATGGGAATGGAACGTGAATGACTCTAAGTAAGTTACGAGTATGTGAGAGTGACTGCCAGCTTAATCCACCAGTCCACCGGTGGCCCGTTTAAGTTGTAACATTCTGTCAGTAACCTACAGTAGTAAAGAATGTGGCGCGCGATAGCTAACGGTAACCGCCACGAACTTTATTAACTAAAATAAATAAATAAATAATGTAATAAATAAACTTAAATTAATAAATTACCAAATGAATAAACAATTGAGTAAGTGATATTTTTGATATGATAATAATAGCAAAAAAATATGTAATATTGTAATTGTACTACTAACAACTAACATATCTACTAATTGTACTATGGGTGGATATCTGAAATAAATAATTTGTATTTGAATTGTATTTTTTGTATTAAAGCCTAAAAAGTAAAGTTTAAAAAGTTCCAATCCCGTAGTGAAGATAGGTACACCATCTACGAGAACAAGGTACAAGTATTTGATTAAACCGTTCCTTTCACCCGTCATTCTAATTCAAGTATGGTGTCGGACAAGGCGATCAGTTGTTCCGGAACTGGCCACGAGAGCCCTACAGCCGGCGCGGCGTAAGGCGGCGAAGCTACTCCTTTTCGCCAATATTAGACGCCCATTTAAGGTGGCACCGTCTACCGAAACGTGACACGGCGGAATTTCACAATTTTATCAGTATTTTCAAAAGATTAATTAGAAATAGGACTTCAGAAGTTCTAGTTTTGTTTTTGCGAGATAAGATAATTAATGACATTAATTAGCCTATCTATACTAATATTAAAAAGAGGTAAGCGTTTGTGAGTTTGTTTGTTTGAGGTAGGTTATCTCCGAAACTACCGAACCGTTTTCAAAAAATATTTCACTGTTAAAAACTACATTATCTCTGATTGCTTCTTTCATATTAAAAAAAACGTTAGGGATCCGTATGAAAACTTTGTTAAGTAACCCAACCTGTGAGAAAAATTAGTCCACGCGGGCGAAGCCGCGGCCGGTTAGCTATACAGGGTGTCCCAAAAAGAAGTGTCAAGCTGAAGCCCACAGAAAGAGCACCCCTTGGGGTACCCGAATCACCCCCATGTATGTTCCGCGATTGTTCATAGTTTTCGAGTTATGATTTTTTTTCTGAATTTCTGAGAATTTCGGACCTAAAAGTTTAAATTGTTTATTTTTTTTAAATTAGAAGACTTTTCTAATTTTTTCTTTGCCCAACTGAATTATCCTTGATTGTACTTTGATGCATAAAATAATCAGTTTCATAACTTTGACCAAAATGTTGGTATAAAACCAAAAATGTACGGTTGATGAATAAAGACTTAAATTTTCAACCTTAAATTAAAAATCTAAGCGGGTGACTGTATGGTTTCTAAGTAAAGCTCAAAAATGCTCCAGAATCTCAGCTTTCTTAATCATTACAAAAAAGAAGTACTTAATGGGCTACTTTGGCTAAAATCAGCCTTCAAAGACAGCAAGGTGGAAAATTCTTGAAATTAGCCATCAGATTAATAACTGTTTTTTGGCCATTTTATCATTCCTGAAGTTCATGAATTTGTTATCTAACCAAAAATTACTGCAGGAAGGCTAAGGAAATAATAGAAAGAATGAACATTTGAAAGTTAAATTAATAGAACAAAAAGAAAAAAGAAATAGTTATTAATTATTTATTATTTATTTACAAGAAATGTTCAAAATGTCTACCTTCGTTCTCGATACAAATTCTACATCGTCTAAAAAAGTTGTAAAAAATGACAATCTAAACTTCAAACCGTGCCGCAGCACTGTTTTCGGTAGGGTAACAGACTGTTACGAATGTTTGTTTCTACATAAACTATTTTACAACACAACAGGCTGTTATTTTGGAACAGGTTTCCGTAACTGTTATTTTACTGGAACTGGAACAGGCGGAACAGGTTTCTTATTTTACCTGTTTCAGCCCACTCCTAGAGCAAAGTGAGCTCTGCACTGCGCAGGGTTGGCAACTCTGCACCAAGGGTGAGTGCTAAATGACACCTCAAAAAGTGCTAGATTGCTATGAATTTTCAAAAATAGTGCTAAACATGTGAAATAAAATAATATAGGCGTAAATTGTCAAAATTGTTATCATAAATTGAACAAACTATAGAGGCTAAAGTAGTCAATTTATTCCCGCTTCGTAGGGCTATATTGGCGTAATATTAGAGCATGAGAAGTGAAAAACATATTTAATGTGGTTTTTGAATCTGTGCAGCGGTAACATACAAATAGCCTGAGGAACTGTGTAGGTACAGTGTACACCTTGCATCATAAAGGATCCCAAAACTTTTTGTAATTTAAAGAATGGAAGCACAATTTTATCATTATTCCTAGTATTTTTGGCGTGTATATCGCAGTGTTTTGTGAAAAGACTGATATTCTTTCTTGCCAAGACAATACAGTTGTAAATAAATTGGGAAGTTACTGTAAGAATCCCAATTTCCCTAAAAAGCTCTCTGAGTGAGGCCCGTGCACGAAGCTTAAAGATAGATCTGTACGTCTACCACGAGTTGCCACTTCAAATTCACACTATAGTTTGCGTAAAATAATTGTATGGGGATGACACATGACATGACTTGACAATGTCAAATTCCAATACTTTTTTTTATACGAACGATAATGTAAATTTAAAGTGGCAACTCGTGGTAGACGTACTGATTGCTCGCTTTTGCAAAATAAAGATGGTTTGTATATTCATGCACATAAACCCTGCAAGGGCACAACAACATTAAAATAACAAAAACGACTACATTGTACTATTTTTGAAACTACAAATATTTACACAAATTTTATTCAAAAAACTCTTCTAAATTATAAAATGTTTTTGCAATTAAATATTGTTGCAGGGTTCAAGCCAGGTTTGTTAGCGACCTCGGTGGTTCTGTCTGCTCTGCTGGGGCGGATCCCGCTTGTTTCCTATTAGGATCATGTTGAATTTTTCTAGTTTTTACCTTTCTGAAGTAAATTAGTATGTTTTTTTTAACACTTTACAATGCTTGTTTTCATATCTAAACTCTTTAGATATGAAAACAAGCATTGTAAAGTGTTAACAAGAAACAACCTAATTTCCGTGATATTAAAAAACACAAAAAAAATTGTACATATAAAAAATATTTTGTACCATGTTCTTGTTCGTAGCCATTTGGAATACTACAGTGAAGCATGGAATCCGCATTACGACATTTATATCAAAAAGCTAGAGCGTGTCCAGAAGAGATGCCTTAGGCACTCGGCAAATAGCGTCAATCTAGCTAAGAAACTACCTTGATACGAAGAGAGACTCAGCCATTTACAATAAAACTCGCTTCAGGATCGCAGACGAATGTTGGACTATAGCTTTTTTAGCAAACTAAGCAGAGCTTTTACTATGGGTGTCAGAGACTGATAAACATACTTGAATATTTCTAAATACATACTTAAATAGATAATAACAACCAGACACACAACAAACACAAATGTTCATCACATAAATGTTTGTCATGGGTGGGGATCGAACCCACGACCTCCGGTGCTAAAGGCAGGATCGCTGCCATTGAACCAACAGGTCAGTCAAATAAATAAACAAAGTGTGACAGTGGAGTAGATAAAATCATCAGCAAAAAAATTTAATGGAACATTTTTTACAGTGTTTGTAACATAACGGTTTTTAGTTAGGAACACTAAACAGATTCCTTTTTACTATCCCTTTTTTTTATACTACGTCGGTGACAAACAAGCACGCGGACCGCCTGATGGTAAGTGGTTACCGCAGCCTATGGACGCGTGCAACACCGGGGGCAACACTCTTGCGTTGTCGACCCTAAAAAAAATCCCTTAAAAATACAGATTTTTCATTTAATGTGCCTATTGGATGATTCAATAAATGTCATATTTTACAACCAATTGGGAAATGGAAGAGAAATTGAATATCCTGATGATAATTTAACGACTTTTACAATTTTTTTATGTTAAATCAATGTTGGTCCGATTTCTAACCGTTAAAAAGTTATGATCAGTTTTAGTTTTTTTAGAAAATCGCCTAAGTCATGATAAATATCTATTTAAAAATATATTTTGGTATATTCACCATTAAACCAACCATCCAAAAAAAAACATTCTGGCAAAAAACTTGATGACATTTTTTTGCTTAGGATATTTTCTTGCAATATTTTAACTTTTTAAATTGACATTGGTTTTCTAGCTTAATAAAATAACCAGTCAAAGTAAGATAAATCACCTGCTAAACTTTTGGCAAAAAAATAAGTTGGTCCCTTTGATATATTTTTTTAAATAATTATTTCTGTATCGATTTTCTGAAAAAACTAAAATTGATCATAACTTTTTAACGGTTAGAAATCGAATCAATATTAATAATGTTAAAAAGGTCAGAAATGACCCCAGCTATGTGCTAGTTAGATTTGATCTACTTCCAGGGACACCCTGTATAAGAGACAGGTATACATTTGAGGTTTTCTCAACTTTTGATTGACGTTTCTGGATTCAAGCTAGGTTGTACGCCTCACTCAATCAATCATCGTGCGCACTGTTTAATTAAACTCTCAATTATTTTAAAATCCACAATTCATACGATTCTCAAAGCTGCCTATCGCAGAAGTCTTCGTCGGTGATACTTATACCTCATTCTGAATATTGGCTATTGATATTTATCGAGACTCCAAAGCGACACCCGCCGCAAACTAAAAACTAAAATGCATAACTCATGGCCATATTCTATTCTACCCCTTTTTTTCAAGGTCATCCTACCGCTACAACATTGGAGAGATCCCTATAAAATCAGCAAATAGCAGAATACCTACCCACATCAGTAACTCACGAGTAATAAATTGTTATGAGCGTAACAAAAAATTAATGCCACGAGTTGACCCAGATTTGAAGCGTAAAATTGACAATGTTGCTTACCAAAACCAATGCAAAATTGTCCATAACAAAGGTTTGCTGTTGTATTTTTATACCATGTTAAGTTGTTGCAGAAGCACGATGAAGATGTGCCTGTGATGTAGTATTACTACACAAATACAGTGCAATTTTTTACTTAGAATTTGTATTCAGTCCATTTATATACTTTCTCCAATATTTCAAAAATTCCTTTAGTCCAAACGTTGTATTTTAAAATTTTAAGTATTTGATAAATAGTTAAATAATATTATAAGCAAATAAACAACCAAAGTACTAAAAACACCATCAAGCAATACCTTTATTCAATATGACCAAGAGATCACACAATTATACTCGTAGGTTCCACACCGCAAGAAGTTTAATTACAGTGCATTTTGAACATTTACTATAGAAATAGGCCCTTATTTATTGTATTTATAGAGGTGAGTATACTCGTACCTTTGTCTGACCAATATCACCCCGTCAAAGTTTACGTAACATTTCAATTAACCGTCGCTTTTCACTAATGAACTGTTCCACCCCCACGAACTTAGCGTAAACTTTTACTAAGACTTTTAGCTTCCATTGATTAGAAATAAATTTGGTCATTACGGAAATACCTGTCGGACGCTAACTTAAGTTGCAAGGTTTCCTCTCACTTTTTTGGTGCTTTGTTTATGGAACTTTCTGTTGAGAAAGGTTAATTTCACCTAATCGGCAATCAATACGTCATGTTGCCACTTGCAAGTATGCCGTCATCACTAATCTCTGAAAACGTCAAATACATAAGCATAAAATTCAAAAATAAGCAAAACGATTTCTGCAGGCCTATATTCTACAATGTTACTCAAGTATGCTCATCACGATAACAGATTTTAGAGTAACGTTCTAGATTACTGTCGTAAATCCGTTTAGTCAGGATGATTTATCTTGACATTCAGAGAGCTCACTTAAGGCTTATATTATAATATTTCCGCCTCATAGCGAGTTAACCACATTCTCAAGTGACATTTGAATAGCAAATGTCATAGTGTCTCATGTCTTTCACAGCCAAAGTTTAGTTAGGGTGATATTATTACTTAACTAAGAGGAAAATGAGAAACTGAGTACTTATAAGATGAAATGTGGGTATATATACAGGATGTAGACTCCCCCTTCCCCTAAAAACTTCCTGGGCTCGATAAGTAACGGTAAGTATAGTAAATCTGGGTCAGTAATTTAATTGATATTAAGTAATGAACTTCGAGAAGAGTCGGACATGTGCTTTTTTGTTCAAATCGGCCATGCCGCATGGCGTTCCGCAGTTTCATCTGACTTGGCAGTTGTGAACGTTCGAATTCGGAGTCCGAATGTAACGCATGATCGAAACTTCCCGTTTGATAAATAACGATACGGCCTGCACGTTCCAGAGCGAACATACCTCTGCATTGCCACGGGTTAGGTACACAAACAGATGCCAGCTGCTGTTAACTGTTCGAATAGAAATGCGCACAACCTAGTGGACATTTTCTTAAATAAGCAGCATCGTAACATTCGTAACATTAACTATGTTTTGTTTGTTGAAATATTAATCCATGATTGTCCAATGTAAATCATGTACTATCGAGGTCTCTCGCGCCTTAACATTTTTAAGAAATGTTCCTGTGAGCGCATCGCACCGGGCATTAGCTCCACCACCCCCTGATTGGTTACGTATTTTTACTACATTTTACTATAACCAATAATATTCCTGCGAATTGTCGGTGTCACAGGAATTTGGTTTTTTATGGATGCATAAATTATGTAAACTATGAACCGTATTTTAATTGAATAAGAGTGCCAAACCGTGATCGATGCGCCGCTTGACCCGAAACATGAATGGATGGAGGGCGTGGCTTAGAGTGAGCGGCAACACGGTATGTGCAAACAATTTCAGCCCTTAGACTGGTAAGGCGCGAGAGACCTATATTACAATATTTTGATGGTGGTGTATGTACATTATTAAATAAACAAATAATAACAACAGGGTATTTGACAACATCATCGGATTATACAAAATATTTAATATAGTCAAAAATACAATAAAATAAGGGTCCTATAAAAAGTTTTAGTTCGTTTACTTATGTACAATTCAATTTATAACCCAAACTTGGGTAGACAAATCGATTTTTGAAAGTGTAGAGTAAATAAAGAAACTATATAATTCGATAATATACACAATTTACAGCAACTTTTGAAAAGCAAACATTTTCATAAACGCAGAATTTCAAATAGATGCCGAAAAAATGTTGTGCAGAACGCAAAGAAATACTCGTAGATGACAAATGACGTCACTTGCTAGCGCCAGTTTGTACGGAGCTGTTTGAGCGAGTCCAAAAATGTGAGTTTTATTATTGCTAGATCTCGAGGAGGTTTGGTGCTTTCGAAATATTTTTTCTATTTTTGAGAGGTCTTTCGATAACACGCCTACAAAAAAAGTGAAATACGCTATTCTCAACCATTAATTTAAAATTGTTGACGGCAGTGACTAACATGAAGCTGAACTACGATCAAATAGAAAATATTATACAATTTAAATAAGTAATCTTTTTATTTATTAATTATCGAAATGTCGATAATTAACTTTCTGTTTTTTTTTATACTGCCCATCCAGATGACCTCACTCCATCTGATGAAAAGCGGTCGTGAGGTCCAGACATGAGGCTGACAAGCACAGTAATGCAAAGATATCACTGAGCTGGTCACACTCATCTTGAAGGCCTGCAAAAATGCCTCTTCACGCCTCGTTTGAAAACCCCGGGACTATAACAGGAAGGAAGCACATGCGCTGGGAGAGCGATCCACGACTCGATGGTTCGACAATGAAATAATTGTATCCTTCCCGTTTACACAACTTCACATATCTACTCGTATCTATCTACATATCTTCTATTAGGATGGCCTTATCATCAGTTGACTGGGTTAAAGTTTTAACAAAAATGTCCGACGTCGAAAGAATGGTGACCTATTTTTATAGTTTCTTTTACGATGTCATTGATAAATATGTTCCAAAAAGCAAGCTGAACTTAAAACAAAAATATGCTCCCTGGTTCACCGTACCTCTCATCAAACTGGGTAAAGAAAGAGATAAATTCCACAAAAAATGGAAGCAGTATGGTAACCAACGTGACTATCAAATATTTTCTATGTTAAGATCTCGTTTCAAAAAAATGTCAGAACGTTGCTATAATCAGTGTAAGCACCCAAAATTATTCTGGTCTTTTATCAAATCGAAAAACTCCACTGGTGATATTCCAGATAAAATGTTGTATAACGGTCAGACCCTATCTGCTGGCCCCGAGAGTGGCCTGTATAAGGGACCTAGGAATTATTATGGACTCTCAACTATCATTTAATTCTCATTTAAATCACATTGTTGGTGCCGCATATCGTAGACTAGGGTTTATCCTAAGGATCAGTAAACCCTTTAAACTCACAATTACACTTAAAATACTTTATTTCTCATTTGTCCGCTCCATTCTTGACTTTTGTAGCACTGTGTGGAACCCCTGTTCATGCTATTCACTCCAACAGAATTGAAATAATTCAGAAAAAGTTCATAAAATCGCTAAATTATCGCACCAACAACTTCATGACACTTACAATGCAACCCTATGTAAACACAATTTACTCGCTCTGTGTAACTGCCGTAAAATGTTTGATATAGTTTTTCTGTATAAAATTGTAAATTCTTTAGTTGACTCATCAGCGCTTCTCGGGTCCGTTCAATTCTCTAGTCGAGCTCGACTGCCAGTGCGCTCCTTACGTACACTACCACTGTTTGTTCCCCCACGACGAAAAAAAATTATACCAGAAACTCATTCCTTCATCGTTCCACCAAATACCAAAGATAAAACTTAAATTAGGTCATTTATCCGTCTAAATATCGTATTTACTTTATACTCACTATATATTGTCAATTTTACATAGCCCTGCGTGGCAAATTGATTTAGTATTTCCGCTCCTGGTGCGGTCGACGACGGTAACCTGTCAATGATCGTTGCCTTCTACAAACGTAAAATTAGACGTAAAAACGAAAAATTTGTGAATGACGCACATGTAAAACTTTTATTCTAGTGCTCTGTAAAAGCTGTCCCGGGATATAAGCGACTTCACTCGGATATTGTCCTTGAATGCATCCGCTGCCCGATCAGGTATTGCTCGGTCATTATCTCCCTGATGATCACGTTTGATCATGCAATTGTTATTTTTTCATAATTCATTTTGGGCACTGTTGGTTGGTTCTTACACAATTATTATTTATAAACATTGTAACATATAAGTATGACTGTTTGATCCCGAAATAAATTAAAATTAAAAAAAAAAATACTACACCACACCAAACAAACTACGACACACTTCATACAGCACACTGTATCTACACTTCACAATACCACACTACATAACTCTTCTCTACACCACATTTTACTCACACTTGTTTGGAAGTAGCATGCAACTTGTCATTGTTATTCTATACTTGAAAAATCTAAATAATTTACTTTCATTTTATTTGAAATGTAACCTGGAGGTGGGCGTTGATAGCTGCGACACGGTTATTTATTTAACTAATGCAGCTATTATCGTGCACATTTCTAGGAAATTTTGTTAAAATTTACCAATAAAAAAAAGTTTCTACGACATAGGTACTCCTATTCAGATTATTCCTGCAGGTTCATATATTGTTGTTAATTTTCCTAGCCTAGATATTATGATAATCGGCTGTGTCTGTCCATAGCATAAGTTCTTTAGGATCTGATAATTTCTGATTCGATATAATTTTATGAAACGTCTATTCAATCAATTTTAGTTTAAAGAGAAAATTAGAGTTCACAGGTGTTATTATTTATCGAAGTTTTTTTGCGAAGTATGAGTAGTGCATCTCGTTAATATTGGAGCTTCGGCGGCCGCGAGCGAACTTGCTATGATTAACTTTGACCGCATATTGCTCTGAATCTCGGAAAGTTGGCAAGGGTAAAACTAATATTAACTAGTGTGTTGTTTGAACTTACCTCAAATATGATTAATTTTCAAACTAAAAGGTAGGTAGTGAATTATAAATGACGATGTTTGTTGACATATTTGCTGTTGCTGTCTTATAGTAAGTATAATAATTCTGGGAGGTTTATTAGGGGCCTTATTACGATCTCATACAGCTTGCTCGCATTTGTCTGTGAATTGAGCGTCCTGGCATTTTGGTATTAAGATCTCTTATTTCCAGTCACGTGACCATTACGTCATGCAAAATTGCAAACTCAACATCCGCGCGGCGTATTGGTATTACAAACTCTCAGTTGATGTTACATACCATTGTTTATATGACAAATAATACCAGTTGAAAACTTTCCAGTTGCAGAAATAGCTCTAAAAAGTATCTTCGTACGTAATACCAATACAAAGTGAGCATTTTTTGAACCGTGAACGGTCAAGCTGCGATAGTGGCAATATATTGTAATACTGCCCCAGGGTAGAATACTGTATAATATGTTAAATATGGAGAATAAAACCTCCAAAATTGTTAATTATGAAAGATAAAACTAGGTCAGTTGAATTGAATTATATGTAGGTGATTTTATCGGTGTTTTTTATGAAATACTAGTAAAATAAGGGGTAATAAACGTTGTCTATACCAGGTGGTATAGACAACGTTGATGTGTAGCCGAAAAATTGTCCATACCACCTCATATGAATGTATAGCAGTTTGTTGGCTTCAAAAAGTAGTGTGTATGTGATCATTACCTTTTCAGTAAGTACTAAATAACCTGAGTGCCTCTAAAAGGGAAAAATAGCCACTGTACTATTCGAAAGCCACGGGCTACTTGCCTATGAGTACCATAATGTGTAATGCATTGTGCATTGTGCTTTGTGGCGGCAGGACATGCCGCAGATGGTCCCTGGTACACTTCACGGTGTGCTAGGAATAGTGTGCCTTTCTGCATAACCGGGAGCTTGGTCGGGGGGGCCACTAAAATAAATCTCAGTAGTTGGGAAAGGGTCATGTACTATTCGACGTAAACGGACATAATTATTTTTAAGTATGTTATAACGTAAGTGACTATTCTGTCTTTGTGATAATAAAGATCTTTAAACCTAAAACTAGCAGCGACATCTGTCGTTTAGGCTTATCCCTGCTTTTTTCACCCTCCAGTTGAGTTCAAGCTAATTTTCGTCTTCAGTGTCCTTCATAGTAATTTTAATACTATTCATAATATTTACTTCGCAGCCCAAAAGTAAATCTCTGTAATGTAAAATCCGTGCTTGTCATGATGGAATAAAACTGGCACGATGATCTAAGACAGAGGTCACCAGACGAACCGAAGTCGCGAGCAATATTTTTTTCAAACTCTATTTAGGCTGGTTTAGGTAATAGCATCATTAATTTGTGCAAGTGACTGCTTATATTTATGTCAGTGAGTACATAGCTGAACTGAAATAAAGAGCAGCAGTAACTCCGCGTACGATCCTGTGAACATAAATTCTGCAGCTTTGTCCAAAGCGCCACGCATACGTCCACTTTACACGCCATCACGACATTATTCAACCTGCATTTGGAGATACACTAAACTTTGAATAAAAGACATCGCAATTCGCAATTCGACTAAACTAAAATGTATATTAGTCATCTAATGAGAAACTTGGTGATTAACCCGTCGTCTGTCTGTCGATGCACCGGCCGACGGTAAATTGTATTGTTGTTATATTGTCTCTTAACACATACGACATACTCGGGTATTGGTTAAAATAAAATAGTAACTGACGTAATCCTGCGAAAGTAATATTTTTAAGATATTTTTTCACTTTCTACTGGCATTCTCTGCGCTCTCAGTGGATCCATTTCACAGATTATTTTTGCAGCACTCGACCTGGGTCCGTAGTTTGTGTAGGCTTTGCCAGATTACCCATGCTGAATCTTGGCCAAAAACTTAAAAGATGTTTACACATTAATGTAAAAGACAGAATGGCAATTTTATTGTTATGATTTCTATAGGCTGTCACTGTGCCTGAATGAATATGAAAAGCTGCCGTTCTTACTAGACGAATTCAATATGAACAATGAACATCGTTTTTTATTATTATATAGCTATCTTCAAATACCTACATGACGTTGGCATTTCATAATTTAAGTTCATTTTATTTTGAACTACTTTTACTTTTCTCTATGGCACAACATTTTAAAACATGGGCCGGGCAGGAAATGTAGCTTTCGCCCCGGAAAGCCATATTGTAAGTTGTTACCCGCTGTAGGCGTAACTCTCGCTGCCCGCTTCGGGGCAAAAAGCACTGTGTTAAAGTGAGTTTATGTTAGGTAATCGGGTGACAAACTATGAGTTGCAATTGAGAACAACAAAGGTTTAATTAAGTAAGTAGCTTGTCACAAAAGCTATGACTTTAGACAGATATACCTATCTATGATATGTGAGGACATATTTGGGATATTTTTTTGTTTTGTGTAATAGTTACCTGCAACAAATAATAACAATGCACAATTTCGTAGCAAACTGTCAAAATATAAAAAGCACTCCAGAAAAAATGCTCCAATTAGTATTTTGTCATGTAGGCCTACGACGAGTATCAAGTTATTTATATTCTTACCAATGTTTCACTGCTCTTTCCAAAGAGGATACATTGTTCTCCTCACTTTAACGTAATTGGCAATAGTAGACAATTACATATTGTTCCAACACAACTTTGCCAAAAGGCCCCTTTCTCTTGCATTATTAATGTAAGATAACTGGATAAGCTGCGATGAGTAATCATACATACAGGATGTCCAGTAAAATTGAGAAGCAACTTTAATCTTACGTATTTATTTAACTATGGGGCGTAGTGTGGTAGTACTAATGCTACTTAGCCTCATTATTAAATACACACATAATAACTATGGGGCTTAATGTTATAAAGTCGGACCACCTTATTCATACGAACTTAACTGCAAAATTTCAATAGTGCTATAATTGAAAGTTAAAACCACACAACACTTTAAACAGTCTTATAAGACTAGTACATATGCTTTAGGCATTATGAATAAAACAGAATCAAAATGCCCAGTTCTATTTCGATTGCGATTTTCAAGTCGTGGTTTTATCAAAACTTTTTTTCTGTATTATAAATAAAAAAATCATGGAAATTGACAGTTTTATCGTGGTAGCTCAAAAAAAGTTCAAGCTACACATGTTCACTTAAATCGTTACCATAATTTTAGATAACACTCTGTATTCAATTTAAGAGCACCTGAGACACTTTGTGAATTTCCCCCTTACGCTTTTGTTCTAATATTATTTTGTGGCTTAGGAATAACAAGCGAATATTAAGGGTCAATTCCCACTGTAAGAGCAGCGGCCAGCGGCGGCTTTTTAAAGCAAAATATTACGAATCATTTTGAATCTATCCATCAAAGGCTTTTAAAAAAAGTTCAAGCTACACATGATTACATAAATCGTAACCATCGTTTATATTTACGTAACATCCTGTATTCAATTTGAGAGCACCTGAGACACTTTGTGAATTTCCCCAAATACTTTTGTTCCAATATTATTTTGTGGCTTAGGAATAACAAGCGAATATTAAAGCCCATTCCCTACTGTAAGAGAAAATATTACAAATCATTTTGGATCTTATCTCTTGTAATTATAAAGCTCATAGTTATTTGAAGGCAAAGGACCGCGCTGCCCCTTACGACTCCGCTCCGTGATCGATCAGTCACTTGCTCCTACGGCCACCGCGCGTCGCTGCTCTTTCAGTGGGAACTTACCCTAAATGTAATTGCGTAGCGCTGCTAACGAAGTTCGGATGAAAATTAAAACATGTTATAACTTTACACGCTGAAAATACATTACGCTCTCTCATGAATAATTTTAACTTTTTTTAATTGTGTATTCATTTTCGCTTTTTTAAGCAAAATGTACACGCTAACTATTACACGGGTGTTTTTTCGGATGACCAGTGTTTACAAAGCTTTTTTATTAATTCGTTTATCAAAATTGAATGATAATGATAAAACTGTAAGTTTCATTTCAATTGGGGTCTACGGTACCTATAAAGGTCATGTAGGCACTGCAGGTGCCTTATTTCAGTCGCTTAAATCCAGTCTAGTTAATTCCCTAAACTGAGAGTAGTGAAGAATTTCTTCAGTTAATATTCAGTTAATGAAGATGCGTGAGTGCCAGGCATTCATCGCTGACTGGCTGGAAATAAAAGATATTATGAAATTGCTCGATGTTCAGTTGAACCGTTCAGATGAACTTGACAAGTTGTAAGGGATTGTAATAAGGCTCCAGGCATTTTGAACAGCTGTTTTTCAAAGATAGTGATTAATCAAGCAACGAACATAAAAAATAACCAATTTATCTTAAAAAAGTTGGTAAATGTTTTATCTAACGTTTAGGTTAGGTAATACTATATAAAACTAACGTTTTTCAAAAGCTTAAGAACAAAAACATAATTATAATACGTTTTGCAAGGTCAAGATTTGATTCCATCTGAATCTGCACTTGATGTTCATGTAAACTTGTGACAAAACTCTTTCGTTCAGTCTTTTGTGTTGAGAGAATCATCTGTATTCATTGAGCCGCGAGTACATAACACGCGTCGACACCATAAACCCAATAAAATGGAATTACAGCCTCAGCCCCAGAGCGTCAGCTGTTATCCGTAGCAGGGAAATGCGAGCGCCTCCCTAAACTGAATGTTTGTTTCTATAACATGTCGATGTACGTTATTACCCATTTTATCGCATAAATTAGCATCGAATAGCTATGTTATTAGATTATATTATGCTATGCTAGCTTAATATGAAATGGTCGGATGGCCGAACCCAATTCTTCACACACGTATAAGCATTTTACATGTATTTTAAAAATATCGTTAAACTTATCCTCCATCATTATAACAATAGAAATAAGAAGCAGGGGGGCTAAAATGAATGGCAATTTGCATTTGATGTTGCCATGACGATAACATACCTGAGTATAACCTGGCTAAATTGAAAACCCCTTCCGCCACAACGTGTGAAAGGATTTTGTAACATTTTAGATTTCGTAGAGTTATAGTGACAGTAAAAATGAAAACCCCCGCCTGTTTTAGGTTTTTACATCAACAATATAGTTTGATGCAAGACAAAATAATTTATTTAAGCAAAAGCTTCATAAATTCTGAAGTTCTTTTACTTTAAATGAGAACAATTAAGTGTGACAGCTGCTATTTATGTAGATTTTAATAAATTCGGCATAAATCCTAAAAGTAATGATGTTTACTGTACTTTTACCACAAAGTGTGCCCTAAAAAGAACCTTTTTTACTTCTGTCTAATGCTATAATGAATGGAGTATAGTTAATTTCACTACCACGTTTGTCAGTAAGGTGCCTTACTTTGTTATCAAGTTTTACAAAACAAGCAAAAATCTTCACTGTGCAGTTTCGAAGTGAGTTTCAAAGAATATGCCTAGCTGATACTCGTTTAAGCACTATCGCCGAGATCTACAGAGCGTGCTTAGCTTAAACTTAGTCTTATCTCATACTTTAAACAGCTGTATGTATTCAGTTACTTCTGAACGATATTAAATTATTTTTGTCTTAGTTAAACATCAACTTACTAACGAATAGGTACCTACTATTCGTTAGTAATAATTATAACAACAACTTTAGGTAAGATACTGTTGATCACTGAGCAAACTGTTGTCCTCGAGGTACGCCAGGAGCTTGCTGTTTAATACACGTTCCATACTTTTGCAAAGTATGGAGGTGATTGCGATTGGTCTATAATTAGCAGGGTCAGCTCGACTACCTTTTTTGGGCACAGGTTGCACGTTGGCAAGCTTCCAGGACTTAGGAGCTTGTCCCGTTTTGAGAGAGAGGCAGTACAGGCGTGTCAGTACAGGAGACAACTCGGGCGCACAATTCCGCAAAACCACTGTAGGAGTCCCATCGGGACCACTGACTTTGTTCACGTCAAGAGTCCGAAGCGTTTTCACCTGTTTTTGGCGTAAACGGATTTCTGCCATTAGATAACCGCTTTGAGGTAGGCGGTGTTTTACTTCCAGAATTGAGACGTGAATGGCTTGCAAATAGCTACCTCAGAGATAGCGTTGGCGCATTTCGATGAGTCGCCAGAAGAGAAGCAAGCTTGCTGCCAAGGATAAGATGCAAAGAAATTCCGCATCTCATCCCAGTCTGCACACTTGTATCGCCACATCCGCCTTGTGCCTCTAGGGCTGAGATCGGGTGGGGAGTAGTTGAACACAGACTTCACCAGACAATGGTCAGAACTGCCCAGATGGGCAGTAACCCACACAGAGTAGCGGTCTGGATCTGTAGTCAGCAGAAGATCCAGGCAATTTGGTGTGTGGCTAGAAACATCAGGTATGCACGTGGCTGCCTTGATGAGTTGGGTGAGATTCAGCGACAAAGAAAACCTCAGCGCCTCTCTACAAGCACGGACAGTGTCCTGGTATGGGAACAACCAGTCACGATGGTGGGCGTTAAAGTCCCCCAGAAACACTAACTGCGCAGATGGATACCGATGTTGGACTATATCAGCCGTAGCACCAAGGTACTCAAAGAGTTTGGTCGTCTCCCGGTCTCCGCTGTGCGATTGTTAGATACAGGAATAAAGAATTTTCTCCACGCCTGTGTCCACTAGTACCCACAAGACAGAAAAACCAGGTTTTTCAAGGTTACGGACACGCTGGTAACAGATGTCATCGCGAACATAAAGGCACACGCCAGAGCGTGGCTTAAATTTGTGCTCCAGGGTATACCCTGGGTAGTTTGAATACGCCGCGTCTGACGGACACCTGATTTGCGTCTCCGTGACAAAGAGCAGGTGAGGCTTATCAGTCTCAAGGTGGTGGTGGACTGCAACGAGATTGGAGTGCAGACCTCGAATGTTACATAGGTGCACTTGGAGTGACAGGAAGTGCTTCCGCTGTTGAAACTTTTTCCTCGTTTGTGTCTTTGCCATTCAATTCAATTCAATTTATTTTTATTTCAGACAAAGTCCATAGTGTTAGTAACAATAATCTTAAACTAATGTTAGTAAGGGAGTACAAAATATTAAAAACTATTTTTATTATTTAAATCACCAATTAATCATTACAGTGCAAGTCCGTAGGATATTGCGCTGCAGCGACTCATATAAGCACAGTCCATCCTGTCAGCAATCATGTTCAGGATGCTGTTGGTGCTGGCCCGCACCCGCCGCACTAGGGACGCGCATCTTTTACGCATAGTTGCGTAGAAACAGTCTATGCGTGCTTCTGCAAACATCCCCGAGGCACTACAGAAGCGGGGCAGCCTCAACAGCACCCGGAAGACGTTGTTGTATTGAACTCTCAGGGCGCTGTAGGATCGTTGGGTATAGACATTCCACAGGCTACACGTGTAAAACGAACTGCAATATGCTCTGAAGATTGTAAGCTTAACTTGCTTAGAGCATCGTGCAAACCTGCGGGCTATCATGTTTGCTCTCACCGACAGCGCCCTCCGCTCCCGTTCAATATCATCATCGTCCTTGAGGTCAGCGGTCAGTATATGTCCCAGGTACTTAAACTTGTACACCCTCTTCAGCGCACCCTCTCATTGTTTGTAATTTGTGAAGAGTGAATAGGCGAGAGGAAGGCAGTTGGGCAAGGCGCGCACCGACAACCCAGCAACGTCAGCAATACCGCCGCACCAATGGGAGACTCATCTGGAGACCGCGGGGACGCCCGAACCCCC
This sequence comes from Udea olivalis, assembly GCA_947369235.1. NCBI lineage: Eukaryota > Metazoa > Arthropoda > Insecta > Lepidoptera > Crambidae > Udea > Udea olivalis. Next base: position 9,509,810 of record OX376342.1, read on the forward strand.
CCAGAATCGCCACTGGGTCCTGTGCCCCGGAGGCAGCCGGCACGATGAAGCATTCTGGGATTTTTTGCGAGTTGGCGGGGCAGCCTTTCATAGGTGGCTGGCCTTCTACTAACTGCGGTCGGCCAGCGGAAAAACCGTGCTTCGGATCCCGCTGCTCTCCATGATGAGGCTCCCGGTACAACGGCACCTCCTCGTCGCACCCGGTTTCTCGGCGCCGCGCAACAGACCAGACCCAACCTCTCGTTAGGGGTCACAAGGCATCACGCCGGAACACGTTGAACACGTTTGGCGGCGTGTCTTGGCCTTGGTGGTGGTAACTAGCCACGGCCGAAGCCTACCACCAGGAAATCGTTTGGCACCACCAAGGGGTCACGTGTATGGTCTCGAGGGTACAATTTACGGACGCGAGCAACTTCGACCCCCAGAATATCTGTTGAATAAAGTCGCTACCTGAAGAATAAAGTTATCTGCTTCTTGAGGGGCTAGATAAGATTTATCTATGGGTTTTCTTTGACATTTTGAGGTTATGTGGTGTGTGATTTGAGATTATTTTCATTTTGTTATGGAGTTTTTGTGTGTTATTATCTATAATCACAAACTTTTTACCACAACTTTAGACAACAAAAAAGCTGAGGTTGTTTTTCTTATACGTCAGTGTCAATTTGTCAAACGGCCACCTTTGGCTTGTTTCATTCTAACATTGCGTGAAGTTAGCGATATTAGTACATAGACAAAAGATAGCTAACAAGCTATTCTTTGGATAAAAGACGATTGAAAAATTGAAAATGTCTATTCACTTGATAATCAGTCAGTTACTTTTATACTTCAGTTAGCTATCTAAACTATTTTCGCATTATGATGATATCCCTGACAGTTCATAATTGACAATTATAGTGATGCAACCAATAAAACTTGATCGATGGTTTCAAAATATCGGATGAGTTGTCAAAGGAAATGGAATCGGATTTACCGATCTTAAATTTTTAAATAAATTCTTAATAAACGGGTTATGGCTAATAAGTTATAGAATAAAACGCGGTCTTTCGGAAAGAATAGTTACTATATTAATCATTCACTGCTAGAACTTGATTCTTGTGAACTGATATCAGAATCGGAAGCGTCTTCTACTGTTATTGTTATTTGCTGGTCTCTTATTCGGTCAATGTGGATGTATTTGTCCCAGTCCTCCATTATGGTTTGGCGAGGTTTTTCAACGACCTTTCTCCAATTTTCACTGGTTACATATTGACATGCCTCTTCCAATAATTTTATCATCTTATTTGATGTAAACGGCGGAGATATGTTGTTTTTGGCCGCATAATTTAATGTAATAAACAAAAACGAATGAGTGAATATTTAAAAAAATATTGTGGCCTACCGAGGCCAGGTAAATTGTTTAAACACTCATTAAAGATAATTTCGTTCCCCAAAAATACTACTTGATTCCTAAAATTAGCATCTTATTTAGTCGAAAAGTAGTTGTTTAATGACAACGATAACCTAGGGCTTTTCAAGTCTTCAATTCATTTTTTTTACACGAACCATAACGTAAATTTAAAGAGACAACTCGTGGTAGACGCACAGGACGTAGGTACTTTATACTCGATGTTCTAGGTGGCGTGGATTAGTGGGCGAGGAGACGATATTTAATGAAATAGGGATGATTACTTCTTATAATCATGAACTAGGACACTATTACAATTATAAAGTCACAAGCAATATATTTCAGTTATGAAGCTTTGCGCTTATTGTACGCTTCTTCGGAGTGGATAACTTCTCGTCTTCTGTACCAGTTTCACTATATTCTTCTTTTGTTATACGAGAAACGGTAGCTGTCCCGATGTCCAGAGCTGCCGCAACTCGGTCTATCACTCTTTCGATCGGTATTAACGGGCCTCCATTAGTACGCTCTCGTTCGAAGTAGTCCCTCAAACGAATAACTAACTCCCGACTTTGAGCACTCAAAACAGTCTTTTTGGGTTTTTTCGGCAAAAACAAAAACTACTAAAACGAAAAACTCAACAAAAACAGCAACAAAAGTCATAACAAACAATACGCAACTCATACGTAACGCAAACACAAACCGCATAGAAGGCAGACGCACTCGTACTGATTTATCTAATTACTTCATTTTTTTTGTTGACTACTTTGTAATAAAATTGAACAGTCTGATTAAGGTGATTACTATTGTATTGTATGCCTGTGAGGCGGAACACAGTGAGACTCTTAAATATGTATGATCTGAACATTATTGTTATACCTGTGATTCACAATAAAGTTTTTTTGTATTTGTATCTGACGTGAATGACATATTGTATTTATCGATTTTTTGTCGATTCAGTAGTGTCAATACACTATTGAATGGCGTTCCTTTTAACGCGTCAGGCGCTGTAAAGATATATTTATTTCATTTATTAACAGTTAATAATTATAACAATAATTATCTTGATAAGTTTCGAAAGGACAATAGTTTTTTAATGGTTTATTAAATTTTCTTTTGCCAGTTTCTTTTTATATAGTTTGATATAGTATGCGTGACATGGAACAATGAGAGCTGTCATGGAACAATGAGAGCTGTCATCTTTCACTTTAAGATGATATTTTAAAGTGAAAATAGTATAGGGAATACTAAGAATTGACTAATCGGGCCTTAATAAATCAAAAATGCCCCGTGTCAAAAATCGGTCTGTCACCCATAATACAAGCTCTGCTTGGTTCAGTTCAGCTAAAGATAAACCAGTAGTTTCGTATAGCTGCTGTTGTTGCTAAAATGCATGTTTCAAAACAACAACAAGAGGTCACTGTAGCTTATTTTCATACAAATTTCGCTGTTATCGTCACATTTCCAGTAACCTTGTATAGAACGAACTTGGCAACTATTGCGAATATGCCAACAGCCAATTCAAATAACGGTCATGCAACAATTGCAAAGTTAGACTTCGACCAGTAACTGCAGTTTGCATGAATCGACCTCACTTACACGGTAGGCGTGACTACTTCACATCACGAGTTTCCATTGAATGTGACCCTCCATTCAAGCGCATTAAATATTCAAGACTGTAAACAAAATCTTGCAATTCGTAGTTGTTTTAGTTGAATTATTTGAGCTGTCCGGCAGCAGCTTAGCCCGCGTAGACTGTGTATCCCTGTCTATCCCGTCAAAATAAAGCCTAACTAAATTAAAATATATACCCTATGTAACTGCCTGTAATGCAGCAAAGGAATTTTTAAAATCGGTCCAGTAGTTTCAAAGCCTATTCAAAACAAACAGACTAAAATAACGGACAAATCTTTACTCCTAATAATTTAAGTATAGATAAAGCTAATCACCTCGCTGGCCAATTGCAGGTTGGTGACCACAAACACAGGCTATTTATGCACTGAAAAATCCTGGAACACATTTTTCTTGATTCCCCTGGCTCGTAACACAAAGATATTTCTTCCGAAACAGACCCGGACAATTTGTGGAGTCTGTTTATAAATCATAATAAATTATTAATCTTTGTGCATATTTTATTTTGAGTTGTACTGTAGCATACATGGGGAAACATTTTACTTGTGCATTCGCCACGACCATATAGGTAGATTTATATCTGTGACACGATAGATAAAGCTAATCACCACGCTTGCCAGATGCACGTTGGTGATCACAAGCCCAGGCTATGTACCGAAAAATCCGGGAACACACTTTGCTCGACCTGGAACTTTAACCCAGGACCTGCGGATTTCAGGCCTAGCTCAGTATTACTAACATGAGTTTACACCGATGACAGTCACTAGCGTCGGCGTTGATGTCTTAGTATGGGAATTCGGTACAGTGCCTAGTGAATAGAAATTGAACGAATACTGGCATACACATTGTTGCAGTTAACTATCGTAGTTAACGTGACTGAACTCATGGTACATATACTGTTACCACTCAGCCGCGAGGCGTTAACGTTAGTTATTTTTGATAACTATTGTTGTGACTTGTGAACAATATATATCAGGCTATTGACTGTTGGTCACAGCAGTTAAAGCCTGTTGTTTTAGAATGTGATGTATAAATACAAAACGAAACCAAATTATAGAAGAAGCAATGTTCAAAAAGTGTACACTCCCCAAGCCAACAGTCAATAGCCTGATATACGAGTATATTGAAACATTTTACTTCATCAATAGTAACAAGTGTTTGAGGTTTGAGTTTGGTTTGAGTTCAATCCGCAAAAGTCACATTCTCTTGAAGGTTTTGTGTAATACGTAAGAGAAATATTCGAATGTAGTTTCTTGATTGGACCAATTTCCAAATGTTTACTCACAGAACTACTGAACAACTATCGTACTACATTCAATATCCAGTCAAAGAAATTAATAACAGTTTCATTTGCGGAATAATAGCAAACTTCGGCTTCGACCAGTAACTGATAAAGTTTAAACACACAAACCGCCACTGACATGGGTAATGGAGTGACTTCTTGACGTTTATATTTTCATTGATTCAGTTTCAATGAAACTTTTCATCCTACTCATCGATTTTGCCGATGGCGAACCCGACTATTTCATGAAAGGTTTTATGAATTTAGCCTCATGTGGGCTCTATTGTTACTGGCAAGACCAAAAACTCTACCGCGGATATTACAAACTGGTTGGTCCTGTACCCGTACACATAATTATCTACAATTTGAAGGTGTACTTAGGAGTATAAGAGCGCTCAGCGTTATTTATAAACTTTCATACAAGCATACTAATTTAATATTAAGCTTTTTGGAATATTATAATTGAAAGAACAATGTTTCTATTGGCAATGACGTCAGTGTCCATGAAGTAAGATCGTTAGTCTTAAACAGAATTCTGCATTGTCTGGCCTTCAACGCGAATCTGTCGCCAAATGTATACCAATCAGTAAACCACAGCAGCACTATATTTACCAGTCATTCAATATAGTGCTACTGTAGACATGACAAGAAGATCAATCAGTTAGACTGTTATTCGTTCATCATCATCCATCATCATCCGTGCGGTCTATCCCGGTTGTGAACCCACACTGGTGTGTGGGGTCCCAGGGTCCGCCTTTCTTATTTTCTTGGCCCACTTCGCGCGGTCTTGTGCATCCTCAGTGGTGAGTCTGTTGGCACGCATGTCACCCTTAACGACGTCGAGCCACCGCTTCTTGGGTCGACCTCTTCTACCGGTACCTGGCGGGGGCGGCATAGCCAGACATTTGTTGCCCACGTAGTTTGCCGATCTCCGTGAGACATGACCATACCAACGAAGGCGGCACTCCTGCAGCTTGTCTGCGATGTCACGAACACGAAGGCTGCCGCGGATGTGGGTGTTACGCACACGATCTTTGCGTGAGACTCCACACATCCACCGCAGCATCTTCATTTCCGTGACGCGCAGCTCCTGCTTGTGTCGCTCTAGTAACGGCCATGTTTCACTGCCATATAAAAGGACAGGCCTAATGATGGTTTTATAGACCTGCCCTTTCAGCTTGATCGGCATTTTGGGGTCACAAATGACACCAGCCACCTCACGCCATTTAGCCCAAGCCGCGGAAATTCGGGCTCTGACGTCGCGGTCGATGTCCCCGGACGCGCTTAAAACAGATCCCAGGTATTTAACACGGTCCGTGCGCTCGACCACGTCAACGCCTATGCGGACGGACTGGGTATCTGTGGTGTTGCAGGCCATGTACTCCGTCTTCGCCACATTAAGTTTCAGACCGCCGTTTTCAAGTGAATTTTTCCACTTATTCACCCGTTGTACCAGCCGTCCCCTGTCCGAATCTGCTAGCGCTATATCATCAGCATACATAAGCAACCAGGGTGGTTGCTCATGGTGGTCTAGGATGCTGTTTGACAGAACGTCTAATATTACGCTGAACAGAAACGGGCTAAGCACGGAGCCTTGGTGTACTCCAACGGTAATAAGGAAAGGAAGCGTGTCACCAACCGCAGTCCTAACTATGGAACTGGAATCGTTGTACATGTCCCGGATAATGTCAATAAAGACTTCGGGAACGGCCCTGGACCGCAGCGCCCAGCCGATCATCTCACGAGGGACACAGTCGAAGGCCTTCTGCATGTCTAAGAAAAGTAGATGCAGAGGTGTATTCTTCAGTCTGTATCCCTCCATGAGCGTTCTCAAGGCAAATATGGGGTCCATGGTCCCGCAACCTGGTCGAAACCCATACTGACACCCCGAGATTGTACACTCCTGTCGGATCCGAGAGTCTACAATGCGCTCGAGGAGCTTCATGGTGTGGGACATCACCTTTATGCCGCGGTAATTGCTGCACTCCTGCACCGAGCCCATGCCTTTGAAGACTGGCGTGATAATGCTCAGTCTCCATTGGTCAGGTATCTTCCCGGTGAGGAGAATGCGGTTAAAAAGGTGGGTAAGTATGCCCACACCACGAGAACCCATCGATTTCCACGCTTCGATAGGGACTCCATCGGGTCCGACAGCTTTCCGGTTCTTCATGCGGCGAAGAGCCGACTGGACTTCATCAGGCGTTACCGTTAATACATCCTTTATAGAAAATAATTAGAACCTACGAACCAGCTTATGGCCTCGGCTCCTTTCTATTTCGTTTACCATCAGGAAGTGGGTGGATTTTAAGAACTCTACCTCTAGCAAAGAAGCTCACATAACAGCGTTACTCCTAAATCCAGTTAATAATCCAACGGAAGATCCAGCCCTCGAAAATTTAATTATCTTTGTCGCGAAAGGGCTTTTTGAGTGTTTAGTTAAATTAAACTTGTTTCTTAAGATTGATCAAATCACTAAGACTTGGTGTAGCTTTCAGATGAATACTGTAAAACAATTTCGAAACTTACTATTTGATAAATTAATTGGAAAACTAAAATTCTGGTTAATACTTAACGTAACTAATTATCTTACTGACGTCAATCAATAAACCTAAATAATAATCAGCATTCAACTCCATTTACATTGAAACCCATACGGGAATTTGAAGAATATTTCTTCGAAATCTTTGCTTGAAAAACCAGTCTTAAATAGAAAACCAAATTTTGGGGTCATCAGTAATACCGAAGGCTTTTGTGGGTTGCTTCAAGCGACTTTTTTATTTTGAAGGGGTTTTTCAAAGGACAATATCTTAATTTTGTAAGAATAAATGTCTGAAATGATATGATTACAGTATTCTATAACACTAGAAACCTTAAGTTATGGTGCCGACAGCTCTAAAAACCCAGAAATATTTAACTGAACTTGTCATATGAATTGATATGACATCAATTTAATGAAAAGCTTCAAAGAAAGCCTTCATTTAAACTTTGTAACTGTTTGCGTCTAGTGGTAATACTTTTTTATTTGTGGGCCTGATATTGGTTTTTTTTTGGTGTACTGTATTGAATTCTCTATTTACTGTTTTAAATGAATAAAGAACAAACCAGCTCTAAAATCTCATGCCTTCCACATTACCAGCCATATCTACTAATGGTTTCCTGGCGATAGTTTAATGATAATATTTGTCTGATTTTCATATTTTTTCAGCAAGTATTCACTTATTGGGATCGATAATCTACATGGCTGCTTTAAATTCAGCTCAGGTTTAGAAAATGCATAGACCAGCGAGAGTAAATTTCAGCGCTACTGGTGATTTGAAATTAAGCCATATTTACATAGTCATGCGCCTATGGACTCTGTCATAAGCTGGTGTACATTACCTATAAGGTTTATCAAATACGGTTTGCTGCGTCTTTTCTGGTACGCACCGCTAGGGAGTGGAACGCTTTCCCTGCGTCTGTGTTTCCGGATACTTACAACCTTGGTATCTTCAAGGCCAGAGTGAATAGGCATTTTTTGGGTAAGCATGTACCACCATCGGCCTCGTCATCGCTTACCACCAGGCGAGACTGAGGCCAAGCGCAAACCCATTTTAAATAAATAAAAAATGCTGTATTTCTCCGGCACAGCAGTTTCATTGATTATTATGAAATAGGAATATTTTAGTGAAATAACCAAATAAAATAAACATGCGCCAGTCAACACGCCAGTCGTCATGGTCTCGAATAATAATAGGGATGAATATCCCGTGTTAGGAGGTACCAGACAAGAAAATAAGCCAAGGAGTCTCCCGGCACTCCCAGACCGTAGCCAATTTAAAAAATATCGTTTCCTGAATTGATCCGACCAGGAATCAAACCCGCAAATCAAGGGGGAATCCGTGCTACAGCACACTACATCAATAATCGTGTCGTCTAATCAAAGCAGAATCTTCAGAAACTTGTTTGTGGATGTTTAACTGTTTCCAAAGCATTAAATTACAACTTCAAGGGACTCTTCAAGCAGATAGTGATTAGGCATTTGTTTGGCCGACATGTAACTTAAGTGTGTTTGTGATTTAACGCCCGAATTAAGAAACGAGATCGAGGATGAGCATCCCTATAACTGTGCCTTTTATTTCTACTGACATGTGACAAGTAGGGACATCAATTTGAAGGTTGTTCAACTTTGAACCAAGCTACTACTTACCTTTCTTTACCTTGCTCCCTTTCTGACAAATTAAAACAATTTGAATAGTTAATATGCCCATTAAGATATTCATAAAGATAGGTATTCATAATATAAGAGAAGAGATGATAGAAGATTTCAAATGATTATAAATAGCATGGAAATATTCTAAATCTGAGCAGTTTCCGAAATCGGGATATCTTATGATGTGTGTTGCTCGATTAAGCAGAATAAGTAGGTATGCAATTTATAACACCTTATCGTATACCGAAATATAGCGAAAGACGTGATGGATGGCTCTATCAGCGGCGCTCAAGTGTCGGCGAAATAACCTTCGGCATTAGGAGTATGTACTCACCTATATATAACCAATCAATCGGAGCAGTAGGCTATTGTGATATCATCTTCCATAGTAAGGTCAGTCGCTGAGCACTTTTAAGTTCTTTGGCATAATTGGTAGAATGCTACCTGCCATCTATAATTTTGTCCTTATAATAGACGACTCAGACAACGTTAATTTGAAAACTTACTAGTACCTAAGTGTTAGACTGGTTTTCTTGCTGACTGTACCCCAAGGCTACGGGAGACTTTTAATGATTTGCTCATTGCAGGATTTTTTTAAAAGTTTTTGGCGTTTAATAAGATCACATCGAACCACGGTCCAAGTCCAAACTGGGTAATCCTATCGGGCTTAGGACGAACTAGTTTTGACCAGGCTATACTGGTTGATCCTATCGCGTATAGGAAGAACTAGTTTAGGTAGCAAAGGCAAAACTATTTTGTCCTGAAATCGGGTTTGGTCGGTAGGTAACAAATATACGATTTCTTCACGAAGTTATCTGGTTGAAACTTACCATCTATTATCATAGGTTACTCGGAAAAGTTAGTATACTACATTAATAGAAGCTCATCTTTTTCTCCGTCTACTCTGAGTCAGGAAGAATACTCAAACTCATTCAAACGTTGTTTTTAGAAGATCATAAAATATTTCCCAACCAATATCTAATATAAATAACGTACATTAATTAACGCGGATGAAGTCGTAGGCAAACCACTATGGATAATAAATAAACCAACATGGAATTGCAAACAACTGCAAACAAATTACGCCTTATCATATAGGATCGTATCGTGATCTTTTATGAAAATGTTTTGCGACATGCGACCGGTGATTATATCGACGGAGACCCACAATACATGAAATGTTATGTCATGAAAACATAGTACTGTACTGTAAGCATATATAGTCCGTAGTAAAGAATTTGTATGACTCTACAGTGCCTCTAGTGAATAAAAAACTATCGCAGGCCACGTGACGCAAACACATGGTTTCTTCAGTACGTATACTACGAGTTGCCAATTAAATTTTACGTTATCGTTCGCGAAAAAAAATTGTATTGGGATGACACATGACATGACATGACGATGTCAAATCCCAATACATTTTTTTACGCGAACGATAATGTAAATTTAAAGTGGCAACTCGTGGTAGACGTACTGCTGGTCTAGTCAAGTGTCAAACGTTGAACGAAAACGCTTAAAGATTTGTATGGAAAATATTCGTCGATCGACATGTCACGTGACTTAATCGTAACGAATCATAGATTGGTAGCCAAGTGTATAATTTTTTTCTAATAGATAAAACGAAACATTAGTCGTTCGCTAAATACAGCCAAGTGGCACTTTTTGACAAGCTACTACGCCCCATGAGCGATTCAACGCTACGATAGTTAGCGAACGCCGGCCCCTTGACGCCAACGTAACAAAATGGCGATTTTTCAATCAGCTGGTGTTGTCTTTGTTTGAAATTTAGTATTTTGTGAGTTTTTTATTACAATGCATCATGCTCTAAAAATATTTTGGGCTGCACACCTATTAACTTCACAAATACAAATACACTTTAGAGTGATTTAAAAACACCGAAAATTTTTGTGTCCTGTTTACCCTTCCAAAGTTTCACGAATCTTCGTAAAATTGTACCGTAGTAGGCCCCCTGAATGTAGCACATCTACTACGGCGTAGCACTCGTAGCCGCTACGGTGTATGAACTGCTGTGGTGTAAGCTGTTAATAATGAACATTGTTTACAACAGTTGAAGATAATTACGTATGCCAATAAGCGTTTCTTTTAAAACAATCGCAGTAATCGGGAACGATTAAGTTTTAAAATTACATACAAAATAAATGTAATATCCTACCTATTTATTTATTTATTAATCAAAAAAACATAACATTGTCTTCCTTAAATACTTCTCGCCAAACTGCAGGAGCAGTTTGTTGGCAAGTTAACACTCATATATATATATATATATATTTTGAATACTTACTAGATGTAGAAACTCAGTGGCGTAGCTAAGTCTTATCTCAGCATCAGAGGTTTTTACTCGAGCGTTGCTAGCCTTGTAATTACCGTTTTAAAACCCTATTTTAACACTGCATAGTGATCATTCGAAGTTCGTTCAACAAAAGCATAAAATCATAGTGACAAGAATAGTTTCACTAACCACTAATTAAGATCATGCAACCTCTTATTTTTTAACTAACAGATAGATATCCTTCGAATGATAATCCGAATTGAACGCGAACAATCATATCACAGTGTTCCAAAAATAGGAGACTACTGAGATGTGTCGTGTCATCCCAATACATTTTTTTACGCGAACGATAATGTAAATTTAAAGTAACAACTCGTGGTAGACGTACAGGTAACAAGCGGGACTTGACCAACCAGGATAATATTTCTAGAAATGACTTAGTGCAAGTGACGTTTTAGTTTACCTAGTAGGCCCACAGATTCTTAATTACGCAATAATTATGAAAGAAATATCTAAGCATCATAATAACAGAGGTAAACTAATCTATATCAGTTGCAGGGGTATTGGTAACGGCAATAAGTACTCGCATCTATAACAAATAATACTTCCCATTCGTATTTTTAGTCTGGGTATTTACGCCGCTGCTGGTGACAATAAATAATGATTATTCAAATTTTATTCATTGGCAAGCGTGTCGATTATGCCAGGGATCATTTATGACTAATTTGATTTCACCGATCGGTGGTTTTCGCACTGCTTCGGAGTGAGATTACGAAGAATTTATGAATAGCTAAGATAAGTAAGTGCGTGGAATATTTTTTGATAACGGGTATAATATATATAACTATGGTTTCAACTTTCAACATCCATACATAATAGGAAATGTCGTAATATCCAGTGATTAGTGTTGATCGTTAGCAATAAACAAGTCGATATTTGTAGCCGTACGTAATAATGAGCTACATATTTACAAAGAGCCAAAAGTGTGCTAAAACAACACTCCAAATACTTCTTATATTACAATTGTTCGAAAAAAACCCATCTACAATAATATCCAAAAAATAATGCGGATCTAGAATAGAATACTGAATAATTTATTCAGTATTCCACGATGATTCCCGATATAATATGTATCGAAAATTAAATGGAAGTATTCGATCGCGTTTTTCCTAAAAGTGGCCACTTTTAGCAAAAACTAAAACTACTACTAAAAACAGAATGAATAATCATGGACATACATTTTTTGAAAATTCTTTGTTCAGTTTTTAAAAACAATGTCTAATTTGGAAGTTATAAAAATAAATGAATTATAGAAAAGTTTTGTGACACTTATTCTTTTACAAATTCACTCTGAAGGTAAGTCATACTACACAATAAAAACAATAAGTATTTATTAACTGTAAAGAAATGTTTTTTTTGAGCATCTATAATAATATGGCCCGTGTGTGGTGTGAGTGCTACAAATTAACCGTAATAACTTTGGACCGGGACGTGCAAGTTTATTCCCAAATCGCAGTTACAGTTTTTCAACATTGAAATAAGTGCAGACTCTATATATTCTGAGATATTTCATTACGACGTTTTCTCAAGGGGTGCCGTGTGAGTGCTCCACTTTATCGACATTGTAATTTTTATCTCAGGTTTTACAATTTTTTTACTTGGCAAACCTTAAACCTTCTCGATTTTTGTCAAGATTGAAGAAAGGATCTCTCAATCCACATGCACATCTTAAAGTGACAGTCCTGTACTTGTGAGTATTGATTACCTTTGATTTTCGTTTCAAAATGTGGGAGACTGTCTTCTGAAAGTTCTCCCATACTTAATTAATAATTAACACTTGTATATGAAATACGGGAAAATATTTGAGCTAATACAATAATTACTTAAATATTTTGCTATGATGTTAAACTAAAGAACCACACTATGTATACCTAAAAATATTTAATATTCTAAAATAGTGTTTTCCTTCGGCTGAAATGATGATGATGATGATGAGCGTTTTCCTTATTTCCCCAAATTCCGTGCAAATTCTGTTATTTTCGTAAGGGTATTTATCTTAAATTGAGCGCACAACCAAAACTGGAAAACAATGTTGAAGGGTTAAAATGAGGCTAATATATCATTAGAGAACTATAAAAATAGATAAGTTCTAATTGGAAACGGCCGCGACGCGGTGGCGGTTCGGTGGGTTATTCTTGTAGACAATCAATACCAACGTGTGCATATTTAAGTCATTGTGGAGGTGAATAGCTGGCTTCTTATCCGTGTAATAAACCATGCTTGGCAAATGCGAGTCGACGTTTTATGGCTACGGACTAAACTCAATGAAGTTTAACCAATTAATTTATATTAATTTATAGATCGGTTAGTTATTAAGTTGATAGATTTAACTCTCAGAATATTTATTAATTTATGATATTATTATGCTAGACCTCACTGATACACTTCTTTAAGCCTTTCCATTTCCCTATTCATCCAGCAAGTTCCTATTAAAAGCTTTAAGCTCGTCCCGCCATCTACATCACGGTTTGCCTCGCAACCTACTTTATTTTGATGAGATTCGCTATTATATTAAAGTCCACCAGTAGGCTGTCACGTTATTTATAATAAATCTCATGTTCAAAGCGTCATATCAAAAATAAATACTGTTAGATTATGACGCATTTTACGACTGATAGAAGCAATATACTGCGGAATATGTCACGATAGAGGTCTCGGAATGTTACAAAATACAAAAATATTTAATAATAACACAAGTCACTATTACAATGCTTAATATAGGTCACATCCTTTTAAGTTGGGAAACCTGTATCAGGATGAGACCGCTCTTCTTAAAACAAATTAGTCATTACTATGACTTTTTTAGAGTTATATGAGTTATAAGTTTTATTAGTTCTATGAGTTTTTAGTATTAGTTCTTTAAGTTCTTAATAAAAGTTCTATAAGTTATATTATTAGTTAAGTAAGTTTTCTTATTAGTTGAGTGAGTTTTATTATTAGTTCTATAACTTTTATTATTAGTTCTATGATTAATTAGTTTGTTATTAATTTTTCAAAATATTCACAACACATATCAATTTAAAAGCCCATTAAATATTAAATAGATGATGGAACTGTTACGTGTCATGCCTAAAGCAAATATAGTTTTTACGTTTGGTTGAGAGACGACGGAATAGGGATTACGCTTAGATAAGATTTTAGGGTCCTGGAGTATAGTTTTATGTATTTTGAGGACACTTTTTAAAATATTTAGTTGCATTACAGTTGCAACACATTGCAGTCCCGATACAGTTCAGAAGTTCCCTATCTAATTTTTTTGAAGGTCAAAACCTTGAGGAGTGAACGCTGTGCTCTCTTAATTTTAATCATTTTGGTTTTGTGAGTACCACCCCATACGGATAAATAGTATAATAATATAGATTGTACAAATGTTGTGTAAATGTAAGTAATTACTTGCTTGTCGGTTACGTGCCTTATGTATTTGAACAACCATAGTAACTTTCTAACGCGGAGTGTGCACATTTCGATTTGCTTGTGCCAGTTTAGTTGTTGATCGAGATATACATCCAAATACTTAGTAAAAGTAACCTTTTCTAGTGTCTGACAATTACATTAGGGTACTGGGAAGGAGTTTTCACGCGAATGGGCAGTTAGACTAATGTTACTGTTGGGTTGAGAAGAATTTTGAATAGAGAATATAACTAGTCTTACTAGTATTCAAAGTTAAAAGATTGGCCTGTAGCCATTTAATGACAGTGTGGAGGCCTTTGGAGGCCATCTTATAAACCTCATCCCAGTGTTTCCCATGGAATAGTAGTGCTGTATCATCAGCGTATGAAATGATTTTACCATTGAATAATTTCATTTCAGTAAGGTCATTGATATAAAATAAGAACAGGGTAGGTTGGACCTACCCTGTGGAACGCCGTATTGTATACAGAGCTGTAGGAGTAACTATCTAATTTAACTGGTTGAGTTCTTCTCAAAAGATAGTCTTCTATAAGATCAAGGAATGGACCACGATATAACAAGAAAACGGTAGAATGCGCGATAAACTCTAGCAAAATCACAACACAAAAACTGTAGGTATCTGGTATCACGATTACAAGAAAGATTTCAGTGTAGAAGTTATATCATTTAATATAGCAATTATGTCGTTTTATTATATTAATTATGTTTATTTGCTCTTCACACCTTTCTTTAAATGGTCTTAAGTTTTAATCACCTTATTCGAGGGCATTTTTATACGTGACGTCATCGTGATGGTTATGATTTTTGACTGGGATCCTGCCGATTTGCCAAAACATTTTTGGCAAAAAAAATTTAGCAACCTTATAAAGCGAATGAAATATTTCGAAAAATTTTAGTTTCAACATTTTCATTTGGATAAATTTTTACTTGGCAAAATATTCATATGGAAAATGTCATTACGGCATTTGATCTTTTAGCGATTGATTAATTACAGCAAACAATTTTTAGACAATAGATTTTTTAGGTATTTAGTCAAAAATGAAGACAAAAACAAGGGTTTTTTGGAATCGTTTTATTAAAAAATTCAATGTTTTTTAAATTATGACAATAGTTTATTGATACAAAATATTTTTAACTTACAATTTCAAGTTTTTTGTAAGTTTACTATTTTTATACGTTCACTTGCCAAACATAAGGTTTGCGTTATAATTATTTGTGAAGAGTTCAATTGCTAAGTAATCTGAAAAAACATTGTTTGGGAAGTGATCATTAGGTTTTTTTTTTGATGAAATGAACCCTTTTTGACATACTTTTATACTAACAGCTGCTTAACAGAGTCGTAAGTAGTTGAACTCTTACCTACTTTTCAATATGACAATATCGATCTTCCTACGCTACGTAGCTATTAATTATTCATAGACGATAATGTATTTACAAAGTAGAAAACGGGTTCGCGAGAGTATGGACTCGCTTCACTATGCTGTCGAGGGATTATTCTTTGCATTGACTGCTGACGTTCAACTCAACGCTAATCCTGCAAACATTTACGAGTATATGTTACTAGTATACCGGATAAGGAATACGATAGAGTTGCTTCAGATTAAAAGAAACATCAATGAAATCTTACATGCTACATCTATTGTCCTTCGGTCCAGTTTTTCAGGGATTCATTAAAGTATATATGCAGTGTTGTTTATCTCCTGTTGAGTAAGGGTGAGCGTTGTGGCCTAGGGGTTTAGCACCCCAATGATCGTGGATAGTGTGGTCCCAATAATCTGGCCAGAACTAAATATTTAGTTCTGGCCAGATTATCTGCCAATATAATTTGTGTTCATTGTTTTTCCGACTTATGTCTCCGGTGATGGAAAAAATCGATAAAAAAACTAAATCAACCCGGATAACGGCGGAAGGCTCACCACCTACCACGTTAGGTTCTACTAAGATTCGTGAAAAGTGGGCCCCTGGGTGTTCCGTTCACCATGACGGCACAGCCACTTGCCTCTAACTATCCCGTTTAGGATTTAGTCGTGATGGTATGTGTGTGTGTGTGCGTTTGTGTGTGAGTAAGGTAGCTAAAGCTTATCGAGAAGCTGCCGTGTTGCCAGCTGCAGAATCAAAGGTTCGCCATTGTTTGTATTATTTACTGCAGTAAAGTTAACAGGTATGGCCTAGAGCATGAGACCGGTTCACGATAATATCGAAAACCGGAATATCGGAGCAAATTTCTGATATTGAGATACCGGTATATAATTCACACAATACCGGTATTGCGATATTTTAGATTAAAGTCTCACTTTCAACAGACCTATAATATGCAAACGACGAACATTTGTTTGATAAATGAAGTAAAATTATTTGCCCAGCAATACACCCTTGTCCTGTAGGGACTTCGGCTACGTATATACCAAGCAGAAACCATTAGAAATAGAAATAGAAAAACATTTAGAAACTTTAAGGACATCGTTACAAATTTAAAAAAAACACAAAAGTAGGAGGCATTGACAACAAAACGAAATAACAGAAAAAAGACCATACTATCAGACAGCGGTGTCCCGATGCCAAAAAAATAAATGGACCTCACCCAGCATTTAGCCTGGGCGTTATGGGCCCAGGCGCTGATTTTCAGTGGGCCCAATATGAGTAGACGCACGCACGCCATCTCGGATCGCCATTAGCTATCAGGCAACCCCACTGCTTGCTAACCACTTACTTTTTTGAAAACAACTTCTATAAAGGCAAGATATTTGAATATTTTTTAATGCTTATATCCATGGTAACTCTAACTTGCGTAGCATAGCCATTATCAAGCCATGTCATTACCATAGGTTTACCTGTACTCTGGAGTGTGATCGCAAGTAGTTCAGTCCCGGTGCCATGGGCACTAGGATGGCACTTAAGCTGGGTTAGCTACTTAAGGATCCACAAAACCACAATAAGCTTCAGGGGGCTGTAATTTCTCGCAGGATCAACTTACCCCTACATTATGCTTAGGGCCACATACTCTAATAACATTATTTAGTAGTAACTAAATAGGAACTTCAGTAGGTATTTGTGTTTTCAGAGAGTTAGAAAAAAGCTCGAGAGTTAGAAGAAACTATTCATCCATTAATACTTTAATAGAATTGTTTTCTTTCGTTGTTGATATCTGAACTTTTTTGTAAGCCTGTTTCTGAAATGCGAGTCGCTAATCAACTTACTAAAGACGATTAACTACTCGACTGCACACAACAAGAAAAACTGACTCTCCTGTGTTTTAAATTTATAGTCTAGCTGATCCTCGTGTCTTCGTCCGTGTAAATGCACAGTGATTAGCTTTCATCATATTGTCTTTATAGGTCCAGTGTTAAAAAAATGGTCCCAGTCTGTAGATCAGATCAGATTAAGGCTTTATTACAATCGCATGTACTCACTCAACAGTAAATATGCAGTCTAGGAGATGCGTTAGTCGGGGGGCTTTCACCCCATTGCACGGTCTGGGGATGTCCCCGTATACCGGGATGCCCCTGTTGCGTGAGGAGGCCTGGCGTGAAGGCTGGGCCATCCGCCAGGGACGGCACGGTAATCCGAACTAGGCACCATGTCGTCCCGTCAAGGCGATGAGGTATACCGGGGGTCTTATTAGTGGATATGCCGTTACCTTCTGTGACGGAGAGTCCCCCACACTCCCCCGCTGCCCCACCCAGGTAGCCCGAAATTGCTCGCTACGTTCAGTTTAGGGGATGAACTTGACAATTTATAAGGGCTGGCAATAAGGACCCAGGTTGTTATTTAAAGTGTGTACCTACATGTAGCATGAAACATCGCTCCATTATTTATCTAAAACTTTCAGCCCTGTTGAAGGGAATTGAGTGTATTTAGCGACGTATTAGCGAGTTCCCTTGGAATAAATACGTAAGTGCCCAAATAAACATTCAGGCCGAATACAATGAGGTAAATGGATGAACACTTAACGAAAATAATGGGCGCCAGGAAGGTACTCGTAAAACCTATCAGCGACAATTTATGTAATAAGGACTCAAGTATTTTGGCAAAATATTGCGCTCCGAGTTGAATACCAATCAACCACAACTGAAAAACAAAAGGCACCTGAATAATATGATACGATTTTATGAAACAGTATAAACAATTGGAAATGATGAAGTAATTTAATATTTATGAACAGTACGTCTACCACGAGTTGCCACTTTGAATTTACATTATTGTTCGCGTAAAAAATTGTAATGGGATTTGACATTGTCATGTCATGTCATGTCAAATCCTAATACAAATTTTTACGCGAACGATAACGTAAATTTAATGTGGCAACTCGTGGTAGATGAACTGGTGTCTTTTGAAATTAGGCTTTCTATTTTTGTTCATTGAACTAAACGTACAATTTCAACCTCTCTTTCTTATATCAACAAATTCATGTATTGTACTTGTAATTATTAGTATACCTAATATGTTTTCACTATATTTGTCATTTAATTTTTTTAATTTAAGTACGACAAACTTGTAACCAGGCTGTTACTTTTCATATAAAGCACGCAGTGTTAAAACTATCGTCGATAATGTCAATGTTTTATTTAATTTATATTATTATTATATTATATATTATTGTTTGTCTCTGAGCCGTTGTTTTAGGTAGCGAGACGTTTAAGTGATACCAATCGTGAAGACCTCCAATGCGACTGGAATATAACCCTGCGCACTTAAATCACGTTTTTGAAAGCCCATAATAAACAAGAAATACCATTTCCAGTTACACCATCCACCCCTACCCCAATAAAAATATCATCAATATATTGGAAAGACAATTAAATTTACCCTGTTTTATTAATTAGGTATGTTTTAATAACGATTATGAAGATGACGAATCCATGCCTAAGACACATTAAAAAAAATTACCCTATAATTTTTCGGGCGTTTTGTAAGTCCTAATTAAAACCAACAGTACGTCTACCACGAGTTGCCACTTTAAATTTACGTTATCGTTCGCGTAAGAAAAATGTATTGGGATTTGACATTGTCATATCATGTCATGTCAAATCCCAATAGATTTTTTTACGCGAACGATAACGTAAATTTGAAGATGCAGCTCGTGGTAGCCGTACTGTTCTTATCCAAATTTCAAAATTGTAGTGCCGCAAAATAACGAACGTCTCGACTGTTGAATTACAAGTTATTTAATACGGTTAGCAGCGTAATAAATATATTTTCCACCTACGATTGCGCAACGTTTTTTGGTAGAGGTTTATAATCATAATTTTTATAAATGCGATCTACTTTAGTTCAAGAATGCTTTCTAAATAATTTGTAGACAAAATGGCACATAATAAATGGACGCTCATAGGAAATAATGGGGACAAGAAAGGTCTCGATTAGTATATTCACATTGCTGTCTTGGATCGACTCCATTACAATTTAATTTGGACCAAGCGATCCACCCCAAGGAATTTGATCGAGATTAAATTGCTGTAACGGATGTAACTACCTACATTGTAATCGAGAGAAAGCAATTTCAACTTAATTGTATGTTAGTGTAGGAAAACGTGTAAGCTGCAAACTTCTACAAGTGGGAGTACTTAAATTTAGTTTCAATTGATACGTACAACACATTGTGTGTAACTGTGAATTCTAAAAGGTCACTCAAAGTTAAGCAGTCATTAAACTAATGGTGTCATGTAACATTTCAGTTCAATGGAGGTGAAAGAAACACCTGGGTTAATTTTCAGTCGTTAGAAAAAATACTTAATGTTCAAAATTGATGTTGATTTTTGGTAGCTAATCTAATAACGTAAATCATATCGTAATCATATTTTATTGTACCAAAAACATAAAACGTGTTTATAACATACTACGTTTGGTGTCCTTATCATCCTTCCAAAGTATCACGAAACTTCGTAAATTCGTACCGGAGTAGGCCCCCTATAAAAAGGAACTAAGTTTCGCCATGTTCCTAGTGATTGAAAAGGGACATCACTTTAAAGGTCTGGGTTCTACAATTTACTGTAACCTCAATTGTCAACATAGGACCAGTACGTCTACTACGAGTTGCCACTTTGAATTTACGTTTTCCTTTGCGTAAAATAATGTATTGAAAAAATACGCGAACGATAACGTAAATTTAAAGTATCACCTCGTGGGAGACTGTACAGATTTAACAATAATCAAATCATACGATTTGTTTGACGATATTTCACCGAGGAAAGAAAATTATCCATTATTGTCATTCGAAGGCATGACAGATGACGTGAATCCAACGGGATACGCCCTCTTTCAGCTTGTTTTTAAGCCATAACGTAAAATAATATAGACTTTATATTATAGACTAATCCAACACAACAAAGTAGTATACTATGTAGAAGACCACCA
The DNA here is from genome assembly GCA_947369235.1 of Udea olivalis. Classification (NCBI taxonomy): domain Eukaryota; kingdom Metazoa; phylum Arthropoda; class Insecta; order Lepidoptera; family Crambidae; genus Udea; species Udea olivalis. The sequence continues at coordinate 9,530,409 of OX376342.1, forward strand.
AAGTAGGTCCGTACTCGTAAAACGGAGAGAAATATCGTGGTTAGACCGTAACTGCATCTGCTTAGAGCCGCCAGCATTAAGGCCGATGTTGGCTTTCCGGTCACGTTGCTGAAAAATGCTAGGCCCCGTTTTGTTGTTGCGAATAACAAATCAAATTTTAGTTAAAGTACGAGTACTAAGCGCACTAAGTAAAACAGACTTCGAATTTCAAAGCACCACGCCAAATTAAATAAAATATATATAATTAGGCGTTGTGGATTTAATTTAGTACTTCCTAGAAAGATTGTAAAGTAGGGCTGAAAATAATCAATTGCACACGAGATCATTTTGGCGCATGAGCGAAATTGATTTTCAAAAGCTTCGCTTAGAGTAAATTAGTTAAAACTTTACTTTCAATCAGCACTACGAGGAGAGTAAGAGAAAACATTTAATCTTTCAAAATAATAAAAAAGATGAAATGTCTACGAAACGAGTTTCTAATAAAAGTTTTCTTATTTATTAGATGAACGAATATTTGGTTGTTTTTTTGCGATTCTTTCAGCCTTATTTGTTCCATTAGTGATTCAAGATCTGTAATAGATGCATAGGTACCTACCAACTTTCTCACAGGGTTTAGTGGTTGTTTACTGAGTTAAAAAGAAATAATAAATAAATAAACATAAAATTAAAATCAAGTCATCATAACAATGTCGTTTGCCAAACGAATAAAACTTTGTGCGACCTGGAATTTGATCGTAGGCCCTTAAATGTGTTGTAAATGAAGATGAGGCCGAAGCTAATGCAAAACGGAAATGCAAGAACTTGAAAATGTATGGGAATTACACACATCTCGCCTAATTTCATGGCATTCTCGTAATTTGAAATGTTTCTACAGGTTGAAACTTATTGTTTATGCTTCTTGGCTACGGCCAACACGGCACGGCGGTATTTGAAAAACAACTTTTGAAATTGGAGTCGTCACCATTGACAGCGCCTCTAAGCCAGCGCACACTGGACGGGTAACTGTAATTAAGGCCGGGTGTCTACATATTATATCGCAACCCCATTCATCGGGGCAGGATTACGAATACGCCTTGACCTAATTATAGTGCCCGAGTTAGACCCGCGGGAGCAGAGCCAGCTTAACTACGCTAAACCGATGTAAGAACCAAACGGTTTAACTTCTAACGAAGCAATAGATCGCACAGCGCGATGGAATTAAGTGAAAAGAAAGTTCTAATTGGGAAAATAAATTGGTCGACCAGATGGAGAAATTATCTTCTGATTTCGACGGCGCGTCGAAGTTCGGTTGAGGTTGGCTTTAATGCTCCTATAGGTACTAACGTTATTTCATTTTTAAACGTTATTATATAATAAAAATTTATTCGGTCCTGTTCTGTCCTGAGCGACATCGCTCTAAAGCCAAGTCTTGAACGTGGACACTCATAGTGCAACAATTGAAGGTAGCAGTTCTGCAAATAAAATCCGAATAAGTCAACAACAACGTATCAAATTGAGAACTATGGAAATCGACATAGCTTTAAGCTTAAGTAGCGTAAGCCTTATAACTATGGGGTGGTGATGGGGTAAGAATGAACTTGAGTAGAGACTGCGTCTTGGAAAACGTAGGACGATCTATCTGAGTAGATTAGCAATCGCGATGGCGCGCATTGGGGGTGGATATAACATGTCCAGTAGTGGACTAATAAATAGACTCACATCTGTTAATTAAGTAAATCGATAAGCAACACAACACATAAGTGAGTGGCTACTACACAGTCAGTCAACGCATTTTTAAGCAGTTGTAATAAATCTTCAGAACATGCTATGAATGTTTTTCCGTCTGCTTACAAAGTTAGCTAAACCGTTAGTTTCATTGCTAAAATGTATTACCTCTGTTGGAGCTTGGAACTACTCGGAAATATTCTGGTATTCATTGTTGCAAATGGATTCACTGGGACGATAAGCAAGCGTCTCCGTTGTCAAAGTAACCGACTGGCTGGATAGATTCCTCTAACAATGTTGGGTAACGTCGAGATTTTAGCAATTTAGTTTACAGAGAAATGTAATCAATTAAGTTTTGTAATCTAACTAACTTAGGTATAGTACATGAATTTTCCAAACGGTTATCAAGATAACCTAACATTTCCAAATAAGCGGCTTGGCATGCCTAAACAGACATTGTGACAGCCAGACACATTTTGGGCGATGAGAGACTTTACTAAGATAACGTCAAAACAATGACAGACTAAGTATTACCTACATATTCAATGCAAACGGTCAAGTACGTTTATTTAGCTTACGCAGTCTACAATGTCTGCGAGACCACGCGGAACAGCCGCAGGCAAATAATCTGACCAGTAAGTCTACCACGAGTTGCCACTTTAAATTTTACGTTATCTTTCGCGTAAGAAAATGTATTGGAATATGACATTGTCATGTCATGTTAAATCCCAATACAAATTTTCACGAGCACGATAGCTTAAATTTAAATTGGCAACTCGTGGTGGACGTACTGAGTAACTATCATGTTGTAAGCAAGGAGCCTTACCTTACATTCACCGTAGTTTTCCTATAAAGAGAATCAGTAATGAGAAAATTCGTAGAAAAATCTTTAAGAAATTCTTACGAGTAGACAAGTTCTTCTATGATTCAAAAAATAACCTAGGCCACCTTATGGCCTTCGTAATAGTTATATAAGTATACCAGCAGGGGTGGTGGAATGGTGTTTCATAAATCGCCGATAAATAAGCAGATCAAGGAAGTGCAACTGGTTTCGCCGCACTGTCCGCAGGCATAACGATTAGGTTATAATATCATTTAACAGGCTCTAGATTGGAAACCTTCACACACGAAAACGCGGCCTCCTCAAACAATCATGGCGATGAACTGTTATACACGAAGTGAAGCCCATAGGAAAAACGTGGAGAAAAGTTTAACAAATGTGGACAAGGTTCACTGGAGACTCCAGCACATAGTTATATAAAGTGTCTAGGAACTCTTTACTAAGTACCTAAGAATATAGTTTTTACCTATCTGACACTGATTTATTTAAGATAAAAAAAAACTAAGGCGCATAAGTCACAAATCCATTACGTCTACCACGAGTTGCCAATTGAAATTTACGTTATCGTTCGCGTAAAAACATTGTATTGGGATGACACATGACATGACATGACAATGTCAAATCCCAATACATTTTTTTATGCGAACGATAATGTAAATTTCAATTGGCAACTCGTGGTAGACGTACTGTTCGCAGAACTCAATATGCTGGTATGAATACCAAGATATTCCTAATCCCGTCTTCTAAGCTTAACTACTTGCGAAGTTTGTTTGGTTTACACCAGCGAGAAATTTACGAGTAGATACTCGCAAACTGTCGACCACGTAATCCGTCCCGAACCGCTGCGAGCACGGCCGACATTCACCGTGGCCAGTATTTTTGGAGTTTCAGAGGATTTAGTGTGGCAATCCAAAATCAATGGTGTACCTATTGAAAATAAAAAGTCTACCGGCCAATATTCCGCTGCTATGGGAAACGGTACAGCGGATTTCATTACAAACATGTCAGTTTCGGTTACTTTTTCATTTGGTATTGATTAGTACTGGTCTGATTGCTCGAACTCTACTGAACGTCAAATTAGATTTATGACCAATTTTACAACGTTACCTAATCAAGCTGATTTAACAATAGGATCTGAATAACCCATAGTTAAAGATCCTGCACTCAAGTAGGTGCAGATTATAAAATGTAGTAAATACCTAGGTTACTTTTAAGGAATTTGGTTTACCTATGTTAAGGTAAATTAACTACTTAGTCGTTTTGCTCAATTCTTATGTTTGCGACGTTGTTTAGGATATGTAGTTAGATACATTAGCCAGGTACCAACCTCCGTAAGTTATTGTAAGCCACTTAGGTTCAGAACAGACCACGGGTCATAACCATCCTCAGAATAATAAGTAATAAGCTTACTTTAGTACCTTAAACCTCTCATGTTTTAGAAGTGTTGATGTTGTTTATAAAATAGTACTCAGTATTTCAGCTTAAGGTGTAATCATTTTATCCCGAAGTTTTGTGTCACAAGTGTTAATATTATGTACTGTTCAAGTAACCGTAGAAAGCTTTAAACGCAGCTTTATCAAGGATCCAAAATGTAGACAGTCAACACAAATTTTGGAGTTTGAAGAAGCAAGCAAAGAATTTTTAGGTAGGACTTATTTTGGCGTCAAGAATATTTACGCGCAAAAACAGACTAAGATCATTGTTCTTTGAAGTTACCCGTCCAATAGGTATACTGTGTCATCTTAAATTACCTATTTTGAAAAAGAGCCATATGCTAGATGTTTCATAAGTTTTCCTATTTTACTTTACCTCATCGTGATTTATCTAACAGTTCTGGCAAAATTTATAACTTCTGTTATATTTTATTTTACTATTTTAGTGGTCAAAGTAACCACGATTTTACAGAAGTGTGTCATTTTATGGCGCTATGGTAGTACTATTCACCGAGTAATTGTAAAAAAATATTTTTAATTTAAATATATTCATGTAGACATGAATATATTTAAATTAAAAATGATTTAATACACGTTAATTATTAATGTTACCAAGTTTTAAGCGGTCTACAAATAAAGTCTTAACCTGTTATTTAACGTGGACTGGTTACATAATTTAACCACATTAACACCGAAAATTAACACCTAGTTTCAAATTAGGAGGTACCTAGTAGGGACGAGGGCCGCATAATGTCAACTGAAGCTGGCTTATTGGTGCCCAACGTGGGGCCGGGGCAGGTACATTCATAACGTGAAGAGGGTGTAGTCGACGTCGGTACTATTACTAATATCACCTGCCGTACCTTTAATGAGCCTTGAACCTCATGGTTTCTCCTCTACAACGCTCCAAAAATATTGATTCACGACGAATCCAGCATGTCGACCGCCCTCTAGGGCAGACGGCTCCTCTCGATCTATGTACACATAGGACACAACACGTCAAGCGAGATATCAAAACCGTTTCCCGCCACTAGTATTTCAACACTTGTACTTCCATGGTATGAAAAATTCTTGAAGAATATTTGGCATGCTACACCTGACACTGTATTTTTATATTAAAATTGATTCTTAATCGGAGATATGACTGAAAAACAGACTAAAAGTTTCATAATGCCGTTGAGTATCGAGGTGGACCGCGCATCGGCCTCTCACGCGCGTTTGCGAGACCCGACTGACTGACTGAATTTCCCACATTTTCCCGGCGCGGCGGGCGCAAGCCTTCACCCCTTGTAATCGAGCACGTTCGCAAAGATATAACAGTAAAAATCTAGATGGTTATTCTGCATTCCAGTTCAGGATTCCATTGAGTTTGAATCCAATCGGTGTTTTCTTTTGTAGGTATATTACAAAATTGAAAATTCTAGTTGATTTATTTTAAAAACTAATTATTTTGGATAATTAAGACTGTAATGAGTGCTATTTCGTGATCATACGATAGAGGGAGTAAAACACGACGAATTTTGAAAATATCATTACAAGTCATGAAAATTACATTGACGTACCTATTTACGAAAATATCAACACTTGAAATTTTATTATTTGACGTTGAATACTCCATCGTCGTTGGCTGACAAGTTGTCAAAATGAGAGCGACAAGCAATCGAGTCGTGTTGCAAGTTAGCGAAAAAAGGGTCTGGGCCTGACTCTTGAATCTGATTTCAGAGGATTGGTGTTTTATTATACATGAATTCACGTCACTCCTTTTTTTTAATCTTAGTGGTTTTGTTAAATTTATTAAATGTTTGATATGTCTTCATAGCTTCTCCAATTCAGTTCAAAAGTAAGTCCCCTGAGCTAAATATTAATAACAATACCATAAACTGAATAAATAACTGTTTCTACATAAAATAAACATTAAATGTTGGTCAATTAATTTAAACTTTTAAACAAATCGGTGTTACCAACCCACAAAAAATATTTTTTTTAGTAATTAAGAAATCTCTGGAGCGTATCCGATCACTTTCTATAGAAAAAAAACTAAAGAAAAAAAGTGTCAATGCCAAACAAAATGTCAAACAAATGATGTGAGTGACGTAGCTTCAACGGAGTTTTATTTATATTTTGTGAAAACGTTTAGTTTAGATTCTAGTTATTAATCTTAATTTTCAAGAACATAAAACATTGTTTCTAAAGGTAAAGTTAAGACATGGCCCAAACGGAAGACACAGAACTTCGAGATTTACTGATAGACGCTTTGGAGAAAAACGGTTCTCTGGCGAAAATTCGTGCATTACTTCGAGCGAATATATTTTTAGCTTTCGAAGACGGCTATGAAAACATAAAACAAAACCTTGCACTGGATAATGTACTGAAATTACCAGAAGGATTGTTATCCCTATCGATTGTTTATGATTTTTTAGAATTTTGTAACCTAAAAAACACTTTATTTGTGTACAAGTCAGAGACACGACAGGAAAAAGAATATAAATATGAAGGAACAAAAGTATTATTAAATAAACTGGACTTAAAACAAGACGGCAACAAGGAACCAATATTAGTATCTATGTTGAAAAATATGATGAAGTCTAATCAAAGGCCTTATTCCGACAAATCAAATGCTTTTGCACAAATGAAAAATGAAAACCATGCTGAATTGAACAAAGACGACCAAAACTGTACATATATAGTTCATGAAGATTCTAGCTGCACTAGCAACTCGCAATCAGATAACTCTTCAGATGAGAAAACTAAACTGCATCTGAGGTTGCCATTAGACAATTCTGATACAGACACTTCTAGTGATTCAACAAGAGATAAGTCAAGTTCAGAGTATGTTCCCAGTGAACACATTATAAGAACTCATCCTGTCAAAAAAGTAAGTCCTGATCCTTCACAACAAAAAGCCAGTGATAAAATTATGGTGGAAAACCATAAAAACTTAACTATTCATAGTAACAAAGATATGCCTTATTTTTTAAGTGAACTAAAAATTGCTAACAATAGCAGTAGTGACTCTACATCTTATGCAGAGTTGAAGCCTCTAAATTTAAGTGATGGCAAATTTATAAATACAACAGGATTATCTACTGATAAAATAAATTATACAAACCCTACTTCATCTAAGGAAAATACAAATGACCATAGCAAGAATTCCAATGGACATAAAACAGACTCACCCAGATCAACTTTAAATAGCATTTCATCTTCTTCTCTTAAAAACGAAAATGGAAGTAATAAAGGAAGTTCCATTGATAAAATATCACTTGAGCGGTCAGGAAAATCAGATTCGGAAACTGCTGAGTACAGTTATGACTTTTCCATATCTGCAACATCAAAAAATAAGGATATTGCGAAAATACAGGTACCATCTCTTCAATCTGCTCAAGAGGAAGTAGCAAGCGATAGTGGAAATAAAATTACTTCAGCTAAAGATAGTCTGCACAACCACTCCGAGAGTTCACACAGCTCTGTGTCGATTTCTGATGTTGCAGATCTAATAAGTGAGAAAAGTTTATCAATTGGCCACACAAATAATGATAATGAATCATTCAATAATAAATCGAAAATATCCAAAAGTCAAAGCTCTAACAAATCTCACAGGATCAATAAGTCCCCTAACAACGACTCTGGTGAATTCTCAGACTCACCGGTTCCCTCATTATCTAACTTAAGTCTTGATATACATAGTGACTAAAACTAGCTGAGGTACTAAAAGCGAAGCAATAATTCTATTCATGTGTAAATCTATTTCATACAGTTCCTGTCTAGTGTAGAATTAGCATTTTGTGATGCTTGATAGTCGCCTAGCTTAGTTTTAATCAGAACGAAGTCTTTAATTTTGTCAAGTTCAGTCAGCATCTAAACAGTGTTTTGAATAGATAATGCCATAAGCATACTAATAAAACTTGATAAGTTCGTCTTACTATTTTGCAAATTAAACACAAAATACATAACCCTTAGAATAATTACATGTAGAAACCAAGTCAGCGTGCCCATTTTGAAACACCTTAATTGGAGCCATTCCAAATGGACCGCTTTGCTGTGTTCATTACAGCTCCGCAATGTTCGTTGTCAAAGTGTGCCGCTCGTAAGCAAGTAATAGTCACGCATGGGTGGATCTGATAGTGCTTCATTTTCGATGGGGCGGTGGTATGGAGACTATCGTTTCTATATGTTATTATTCTAAGACAAAACCATTTATTTGCAATAAACAGGTAACTATTACATGGACAAACTAGGCTAGAACTTAAAGGTACACTGTCTATTGAGCCAGTTTTGAAATTGTTATTAAAATTATATTTACATCTTTTATGATATGCTGACTGTTGATAATCCATTATAATTTTTTGTCTTTTCTGATTTAAATTTATAATTTGGTTTGATGTTAAGTAAGTAAGAAACAAAATTCATTTACCTACCCTACCTTTGTTTCATGAAATTTTAGTTAGAGAGAGAGAAAATAGTTTTACAAATACTTTTAGTAATTCTAGATGTTTACTTTATGTACTGCCACATTAGATAAGTCCTATTTGTTCAAAGGTGGTGTTTTATATCCTCCTCATACGTCGTCTGCGCAGGCCTATTGCATATTTATTTACTGCCAGCTGGTGATTATTTCATTAGCTCACATTACTCATGTTAAAAAATTGGTATGGTTATATTAAACATACATTGTAATTATTTTCAGAGAACAAAATGTTCTCAGATGGTTGTGCCTTATCAGATTCAAAATTTTTCCATTCAAAAAAGTTCCTCTACAATTTCTGTTATTGTAATCTAGTCCTAAAATATACCGGATCCGTCCAAATTAATCTGTTACATAAATGTCTGCTCTGTTAGTAGGCTCTCGGTAGTATCGTGTAATTGCGATTTAGCATATTTTATTTATTTAATAAAGCTATTGCCTTTATTTTTATGTTTTCTTACGCCTCAATTACCTTTATTATCCAGAGGCCCCAGGATTATTGGACAGGGCCCTGACTTTGTATAAATGTACGTACTTAATTTTAAAGAAGGTCCATTTTTTTACTTTACATGTGCAACATTTTTCTTCAAAGCCGGTGCAATTACCGTTTCAAAGTATGGTTGTTGTGGTCGATGCGCAAGGTAGAGCTATCTTTGTGTGCATGCTAAGTCGCTCTAACTGCAATATTTTGACGACCCATTCAACGCAGGGGTTGCGCGAGCCGGTTGAGACACGGTAGTGGTGATCCATAAACTGGCTGTCGAACGATTCAGTGATTTTCCCTAAACTTCATTTAAATATAAAAAAAAAAGTTTATGCTTTTATTTTTACCAACAAAATAGTCGCTGCCTTCATGAATGAACTAGCTTTCAGCCCGCGACTTCGCCCGCGTGTACTTCATTTTTATGACATACGGGATTTTTCCCGACTTACGAAACTCGTTATTCACAAAATCCCGCCTTAGTTAGCACCCATGCGCGTCCTAAAAAGAACCCTTGCAAAATTTAAGACTCCTAGCACTTGAAGTAATGAAGTTTATACAAACAAACTATCAACCCCAAAAACAACCACTTATGAGGTCAAATTTCGCAAAAAGCAGTCTTGATGAGCACCTACGTCCTAAAAAGAACCCCTATGCAAAATTTTTAGCACTTTTAGTTTCTGAAATTTCGAGATGAGTGAGTGACCTTTCTCCTTTAATGTTTTAATCATTTTGCGTGCGTATTTTTTAATTTCACAATATATCAGAATCTATTGATCCAATTAATGTGTTGTAAAGGACAAAAAATATCTTCGTAAAATTCTCTTGATGATGAAATAACTTTTAATCATTAGAATTGATATGCTTTTGTAGTAATCATTCTCAAAATCTACCTTTTAATTTTCATGATTTATTAACACTTAACATCCTTATAGCTACTTATTTGATGATAGATGTATTGTGTCGCTGTTTTTTATGGATCTACTAGAAACCTATATTTTTGTAGTGCATTGCATGCACGTATAATCGAAAGTGGGCCCAGCGCACGCACGAAAAGATTTTCGATAGCGCTTTTTAGCACTTTTAGTTTCTGAAATTTCGAGATGAGTGAGTGACCTTTCTCCTTTAATGTTTTAATCATTTTGCGTGCGTATTTTTTAATTTCACAATATATCAGAATCTATTGATCCAATTAATGTGTTGTAAAGGACAAAAAATATCTTCGTAAAATTCTCTTGATGATGAAATAACTTTTAATCATTAGAATTGATATGCTTTTGTAGTAATCATTCTCAAAATCTACCTTTTAATTTTCATGATTTATTAACACTTAACATCCTTATAGCTACTTATTTGATGATAGATGTATTGTGTCGCTGTTTTTTATGGATCTACTAGAAACCTATATTTTTGTAGTGCATTGCATGCACGTATAATCGAAAGTGGGCCCAGCGCACGCACGAAAAGATTTTCGATAGCGCTTTTTTCCCGGATTACTTTTTAAGTGTTAATTGACCTGGCTGAAAACGAATTATTTTAAAACAAATATATGCCTATAGCAATCAGGGATAACGTAGCTTTTTAACAGTAAAAGATTTTTTGAAATCGGGTAAAAAAACTCACAATCTCACAAACGCTTATAATCTGGCTCTACACGTCGACAGATGTGCGTCTGCCGATGTCATCTACGGATGCGTCCGCCGACGTGTAGACGGGTAAAATTGCGCGTCTGTGGTAGGTATTTAACGTCGGCAGACGCGCCTGCCGCCAATTCGTTTTTTTTATAGTGCCCGTCAAGATTATCTCACTTCATCTGATGGAAAGCAGTCGTGAGGTCCAGATATGAGGATGACAAGCACTATAGTGCAAAGCAATTACTGAGCTGGACATACTCATCTTGAAGGCACCGGTTAGTGTTGATCCCGAAACGCGACCTGACCGAGATAGGTCAGAGAATAATAACATTACATTGCTTATCATCAACCGCCCGACATAATGTCTTTTTTTTTATATTGCCCGTCAAGATGACCTCACTCCACCTGATGGAAGGCGGTCGTGAGGTCCAGATATGGTTGACAAGCCCAGTCATCCAAACGAATCACTGGGCTGGCCATCCTCACCTTGAAGGCCTGCAGAAATGCCTTTTCACGCCCCGCAACCCTCCCACCTGAAGAGCAGATGGTCTACTGCAGGGCTCCCTTAGTCGCCTCTTACGACACCCACGGGAAGGAGATTGGGCGGTGGAAAGTATTATTTTAAAGAGCCGCCACCAACACGGCACACGGCACGGCACGGGCACGGTTTGTTGTCGGTTTCTTGGCATTCATCAAAGGGTTTCCAGCGAGATGCCCGGTGACTGACCACACGTCTGACTACGGATCAGTCAGTACGGTGTTGCGAATGGGAGTGCATGCTTGCTTCTTGCGGGTTTTTTTCCGTTGTTGTTAATCTCGTTTGCTGAAATGACTATGAGCACTGACGAAACATTTAAATTTATTTTTTCAGTCTCTATTATACTTAGGTACTTTGTTGTGTTTTTCCATGTATAGCCTGCATCCACTACCTTCTTCTTCCCCATGTTTTTTCTAATAATTCCACTATGATGCACACTCAAGCAGTAGTTAAAAGTAGGTACTAAACAAATCAATAGCTGCAGCAGCTACAGTCTCAACATATATTTTTTTAAATGTTGCGTACAATGTTCTGTCTGTCGAGAGTTAACACCGACTGATCGGCCAACGGACGTGTGGATGGCTCGTGGACATCCATTTGCTGATGCATCTGCCAACGTCCGCGGACGCATCTGTCGACGTGTGGAGACGTCGAATTGAACGCATCATCGGCAACTATGCTACCCTGCCCCTCGATTCAGAACGAAGTTATCGACCGATTAGGTAAACTAATTTTGAATTCTAGTCAATTACTTGCCTGACGGTAGTATTCAAAATGTATATATTATCTATGTTGAAGCCAACTTTAGTTTTCGTGAACCAAAAAATATAACTAGCCATAAATGATTTGGCTATAAGTGGGTCTATATGTGTGCTATAGTGGGAGTTTTTATTTCATCTTCCCGTCAACCAGGCGCATGCGCGGGGGGTTACCACGTTAGCAACTTTCTCAACGATGACAGGTATGACAACAAGAAATGACGTCATATTTTATAACCAATAAGATTTAAAATAAAAACTCAGTTTATAATCAATGTTTATTTTACATTTTCCGTAAAGCATAGATTGTAGATATCACGTTTCAGTTATGCACACAAGTCAATCCATACCGACAGTGTAACGAAATTGTTACGCATTTCTATACAATAGTAACCTATACTGTTCATGGCATAATAGCAGTTAGTGTATTCGCGTAGAAAAAAATTATATTAAACATATTTTATTTACACCTAAGTATATTTATTAGGTACATGAGTTTTAATATGAAAATGGTATAAAAATTACACTTTCATATATTATTTTACATACATGTCATAGTAATACAAATGCGGTCCGTATCCTAACTTTGAAAAAATATAACAATAGTAAAAGCCACAATGCTTCATATAAACAGTAACAGTCCTACTTTGTTTGAATTATTTCATAAACTTGAAAAGTATCGCTCCAGGCACTGTCATTTATTTCTGCACGAATACGTGTAGATTTTTAACTCGACGTTAAAAAATTACAATAATTTTGCAACAAACCAAATAACAGAAAGGAGAAGACGCTCGTGCTTCTTATATTTGCTAGTGAGACAAATAGAGCGGAGCAAAATCCTTTCGACGAACGACTTTGAAACTTTTTAGATAGATAAGGCGACAGACGAAACTAAAAATTGTAACATAGATTCCAAATTAAAGTAACACTTAAGAGTAAATAAATATAAATAATGTACATATGGCAAATATTTGGCTTAGTATAAGTATAGATCACACGCGAAGGAACGTGTAAATGCATAGTCCATATAAAATTATAGTTTGTGTAGCCAGTGCTTAAAAAGGCGCATTTCCAACGCTTAAAAAATGTGGAAAGATAATAGCAAGACTGAAGTATTGTCTTAGTTAATCTATTTTCAGTCCTACGACACTGCTACACTAGGTCTCGGGTAATTTACATGTTTTTATAACTCATTCCCCATGGAGCTGTCGTGTGTGAGATTCGAGTCCATGCTGGCGTTGTCCGAGTCTTGGCTTTGGTTTCCGCTGTAGTTGGCAGCCTCTTGCAAGCGCATCAGCATGTTCAACTGAAATTAACACATTTTATTAAACATAAGACAAAATTAATCGAACAAAAATCTTGTATCAAATGTTTTGAGTTCGTTAAAATTATTTGTGTCCATTTAGGCTCAAGGATCTCAAAATAAATTCACAGTTCTGTCGTAGAAGTATTTTTAATACAATGCAATGGTATGCTGAAAAAAAGCAATAGTCGAATAAAAGTACTAGGTTGTTCTGTCGTTATTTTCTGCACTTATTTATATGTTTTTTTAAGGGAAGACATAATCCATGATCACATACAACTTCTTATATCTCTCAAGCAAGTATGTATGCTGAATTTGGTACCAAAAAACTACCACATTAAATGTTTGTTGCGAATAAAAAATAAGGTGAAATTTTACTCTTACTTTATAGCAAAAATGTAACTAAAACTATTATTACCAGAGGATCTTGGTTATTGTTCGTGTTGGTGTCCTGATTAGATTCCTCGATTCCAATGTCTTCCACCGTTATGGCTCTCAGTGTCTGTAACAAGGACGATAATTAAGTTTAGAAACGACAAAATTGTTCAAAAAAATTCAATTAGATGTCGGTATGAAGTAAGTTACTGTCAAATGCTATACGCAACACCTGGCTGACATCTAGCGGCGTCAGTCAGAACCACAGAAGAGAGAGAGAGAGAAGACTTGAGACGTTTGCGGGAGTTTCACAGTTAACAGTAAATATTTAATGCTGTAACGTCCGTTAAACGATTTGACACATCAGTCTCAGTTTAATGTTGCATGTAAATAATTCCTTAACCACTTAACTGAAGTCGGTATTACTATGTGTATTTTGTGGTCAGAACTAGAGATGTAAGATGACCGAAGGGACTGAATTTGACTGATTGTCATATACGGTCCAATTTGTCAAAAACGGTCATTATTACAATCTGATGATTTTGACTGAATTTGTCAATAAATAATTATATATGGTCAGATTAAGTCAGTTCACGTTCCTAGTCAGAACCAACCGCTGCGATATTAAACTCACGTGCGAATGGTTGGGTTCCCGCCACGGGTACGAGCACTTGACGTGCTGCAGCGGGTCCAGCGCCGCGTGCCGCCGGCGCCCGTACAGCGCCACGCCCTCGCGGACCGCTTCTGACGCGTACGGAACTATGCTGTAGTTCCATACGTCCGCGAACCACGCCTGGAATAAAAAAATCATTGTAGCTTTTATATAAATGTAAAAAAAGCTACGAGGGTCATTCGAAAAGTTCTTAGCCCAACATACTTAATGAAACCACATCATTCTGATATTTTCAACATACTCTCCCCCGAGCTCAAAACACTTTTTCCATCGACCTGGTCCGTACCTTACCTTACCTAGGCCTGGATAGTTTTAAAAAAAATCTTCGTCACACTCCTCAAAATAAGCGTCCACGCCGGCTATGACCTCTTCATTTGTAAAAAAAATGTATACCACCTAAAAAATCTTTCAGTCGGACGGTGCTAAATCCGGTGAATATGGGGGATGAGGTAACAATTCGAAGCCACACTATTTCTGCCAGGGATTGCACAGAGGTGTGAACGCGCGCATTGTCCTGGAAGTTTTTCTTTGATTTCTTCTCTCTAACGACGCAGCAGGTTGCAATAGTAATCGGAGTTTATTGTTTCACCCTTTTTTAAATAATACCCGAGAATTATACCCTTTGCATCCCCAAAAAACCGATGCCATGACTTTGCCGGCCGATAAAACCACCTTTGCCTTCTTTGGGGTGGATGATACTTCTTTTTTCCATTGTTCCGACTGTTGTTTTGTCTCTGGTGTACTGTGGTGATCCCAGGTATCATCCATGGTTATTAATCTTTAAACAAATTATAGTAAGTCAGCGGCATATAACACGAAAGTCACGAGAAGTTGTGACTCGGTTGCGTTTTTGTTCCACTGAAAGCAGCCGCGGTACCCACCGCGCAGCCACCTTAGAGAATCCAACAACAACAACAAATACAGCCTTATACGTCCCACTGCTGGGCACAGGCTTCACTTCAACTATGCGGTGGTACGAGCTATACTCCAACACGCGCGCTCAGTGCGGATTGTTGGAGAGGTGAATGTGAGGCCAGTGATAAACCTTACCTTGACCTTGACGGTAAGGTTTATTACTGGAGAATCCAAGTTTAGTAGTAATTATATGATTTGTTCGCTCAGAAGGTATGCCTAGAGTCTTAGCCATCTTCTCGACAGTCAATCTTTGATCAGATAAAATTCAATCACAGATATTTTCTGTTTTCATCAGTGGAAGCAGTCTAAGGTCGGCCACTACGGGGCTCATCTCGAATGGTCTCACGATCACGTTTAAACTCTTCCACCCAGTTTTTAACAGTCGCATACGAAGAAGCGGACTCATCCAAAGTAGCAGACATGTCTTCATATTTATGTCTTTTTGGAGTTAACTCCAAAATTTTTCAATTCAAGTATTTTATCACTGCACTATGTTCAATTTTATCCATTTTCAAAAATAGCTCTGACTAAACTTACGGCATCATGTGTAAACGAACAATGAATTGTGGTGAATACACTAAACTGCGCATACTTGTTACTAAATAATGTAGCTACAAAATAAGGGTAATTATAAAAAAAAAACAATGACTCTATAAACGTCTAACTATGTTAGGCTAAGAACTTTTCAAATGACCCTCGTATAGACCTAGACTAAGACTGAAACCAATAGAAAACATAGATCTAAAATGCGAGCTAGACAGGATACAATTCTCTAAATGCAAGTTCAGCTCATCTTGCCACGATGAGCCAATGCCCATCTTAGCTAGCATGATCGTAATAAAGGAGCGGGTCAACTTAGGCTGAGTTATATCATATTAAGTAACTACGATAATCTTTATAAAACTAGCAAATCATCTTTATAACTGCAAAAACTAAACCAAATAATTATTCATAAAGGTTTTTTTTTATAAATTGCCCGTCAAGATGAAAAAGAGGGAAAGCGGTCATAAGGTCTAAATATGAGGCTGAGAAGCCTGTTTCAATATCACGTGTGACTTAAGTGATATGATTGCATAGTATGCCTTACCTGACTAGCCTCCAAGTCCATCGGGCAAGCGAGGAACAGCCTCGGGCCGACCGTGACGTCACTGGACGAGTGCGCTTCGAGGAAGGCGTTGAGAGTCGCCCACACGCCCGGAAGCCATTCCAGCACCGCTGCCAGCGCCGCCTCGCGGCGACCTAGTCGCAACTCTAGAGAAAACAGCTTGCGGCGGAGGTACCTGGAAAGTGGAAATTAATGATTAAATAGCTATGGCGGAAATTTTACGAGGAGTATATTTTGGGCTAGAGACGGCAAGTAATGCAAACGCCATTGGCATCGCAAAGGAGATCATTTTTTTGGGCCTTTTCTAAAAGTGCCAGCCAACAACAAAAAGTGGTAGGCATCTATAGTTAGAACTAGTCACACGGAGCAATAGTAATTTAAACAAAAAAGTCGTAGGGTTGCCACAAGCCAAGTTATACGAGTTTAAAGATTTGTCATTTTCATAGAGACAAGTAAAAAATAACATAAATATGCGTCAAATCTATCATTATTTTATGTATCCCAGCACTTTCAAAAATCAATAAATGAATGAAAATAACTAATCTTTGAACTCGTATAACTTGGCTTGTGGCAACCCTACGACTTTTGTGCCATAATAACAATTGCTCGGTATCACTAGTTCTAACTATACGTTCCATTTTTCGTTGGCCGGCACTTCAGAAATGGCCCAAAAATGAATGGAGCCAAAATGATCTCCTTTGATGTCACTAATATTGAAATGCCGTTTATAGCAGTTTCTAAAGCATCTATTGTCCGAAAATAAAATAGATTTTTGTTTAGCTATTACTCTTTTTCCGCAGCGATTTCTAAACAGACTTATCACAAAAATCCATTGTATGGCATATCTGGCATTAGTGATCTTAAATATATCTTGCGCGTACATCTTTTTTTAAATCAAAACCAAAATTACATACTTTTATTGTTATCATAGGTACATTTTGGCGCCTCTGTTTAAAAAAAATAAATGAACTTGTTAAGTTGATTTTCTTTTAGTGACATACCTTGCTAAGAAACCCTTCACCGGTTCCATGTGATTTGCAGTGAGTAGCCACCTAAAGTTGTGATGTAGTTGAAGGTTAGTGGTATTACACGTTGCTTGGGACATCGTTCCTGTAACAAAGGACTCATTATATCGACATGTCAATCATAGCAAGCTTGTAATGTTCCTATTATCAGGGGGCGCCTATCCTAAGAAGGCCGTCCGTCCAATGATAGAAACTATAAAAACTCAGCCTTGGTCCTAGGGCTTAAGCGAGACTCGAATCCGCGCTTGCCGTAATCTAGGCGGCTGCACTTCCAACTACAACCCGATTTTTATAACTGTGCACCTCGAGTTGTCAAAATCGTTAGGTTGGCAGCATTGAATTTCACCCGCCCGCATACTTCCTCACTACTCCGCTGACGCGCTGTCGGGTGTGAGCGGAGTGGTGAAGATGTTTGCGGGCGGGACAACCTAAGACAACTCGAGCTGCACAGTTATAAAAATCGGGTTATAAGCTACCGATGCCATTAACGGATCTGGCAAATTTATCCAATAAAAATGCTTTAAAATTAAATTGTCAAAGCTATCTAGCACAACAGCTGACAGAAGCCCCTGTGCGCTGGGTGCATAAAAGGTATGTTCCTATTGTCCGACGGCAGTAGTTCTGCCAAAGCCGACGCGTCCTGTAAGTTGTCAAGAACGATGATAGATAGCAGCGGTGCTTTATTGCCGGCCACCATTGTGTTACTAATCTATGATGTGAATATGACTCGCTCCAAGCACCTTCAGTACACTGCATTCTAAGGCTCTATTTAACTATAACTCACCGATAATTACAGGCATATTCCTATCGTCATCTGACGCGTGTTGCAAGTTGTCGAGAACGACGACAGATGGCAGAGGCGCTTCCTCGCTAGTCACCTTTAATACACTGCATTATAATCCAGGTTCTATTTTACTATAACTCACCGATGATAACAGGCATATTCCTATTGTCCGGTGGCAGAAGCCCTGCGAAGGCATCTCCTAAAGCCGACGCGTGTTGCAAGTTGTCGAGAACGACGACAGATGGCAGTGGCGCTTCCTCGCTAGTCACCTTTAGTACACTGCATTCTAATCCAGGTTCTATTTTACTATAACTCACCGATGATAACAGGCATATTCCTATTGTCCGGTGGCAGAAGCCCTGCGAAGGCATCTCCTAAAGCCGACGCGTGTTGCAAGTTGTCGAGAACGACGACAGATGGCAGTGGCGCTTCCTCGCTAGTCACCTTTAGTACACTGCATTCTAATCCAGGTTCTATTTTACTATAACTCACCGATGATAACAGGCATATTCCTATTGTCCGGTGGCAGAAGCCCTGCGAAGGCATCTCCTAAAGCCGACGCGTGTTGCAAGTTGTCGAGAACGACGACAGATGGCAGTGGCGCTTCCTCGCTAGTCACCTTTAGTACACTGCATTCTAATCCAGGTTCTATTTTACTATAACTCACCGATGATAACAGGCATATTCCTATTGTCCGGTGGCAGAAGCCCTGCGAAGGCATCTCCTAAAGCCGACGCGTGTTGCAAGTTGTCGAGAACGACGACAGATGGCAGTGGCGCTTCCTCGCCGGCCGCCGCAGCGCTACACTGTTCGGCGATGTTGGCGAGGTATGCTCTGAGCTCGTTGCAGGATTTGCGGTCCACACTAGGAATAAAGAGGTTAAAATAAAATTTTACTAAAAGAAAGATTGTATTGCAATTAAAACAAGTAAACAAATTATATTCATATATTCAAGTTGCAGTAGATAAATAAATAATAAATAAATATCCCTGGACATTATTCCACACAGCGCCATCTAGCCCCAAAGTAAGCTAATTAAAGCTTGTGTTATGGGATACTAGACAACGGATAAACATACTTAAATACATTTTCTTTTGTAAATACATACTTATTATACATAGGAGACACCCAGACCAGTACAAACAGACATGTTCATGCACACAAATGTTTGTACTGTGCGGGGATCGAACCCGCGACCTCTGGTGTAGTAGCCAACTTCTTAACCATTACACCAAGTCGGTCGTCAACGAGGTCATACGAGGTGTGTATCTGTTTTTAGATTTCGACATGAAAATTACAGTTCACCTACAAGTACAGCATAAAATATACTAGGTGTCCACAGAGATTAAGAGTCTAATGCCCAAATTACATAAAGCCAATCAAATTAAGCCCTAACATATAAACCTGTCCTCTTCGTTTTTACTGACATTTGACATTTTATCCGAATTTGGTAGCAAATAGTATTCCAATTTACTCACTTAAAAGTCGCTACTGCCTCAACTGGATTGCCTCTTCGCTGCGTCCGCTGTACGTAGAACTCGGCCAGTTTGGCCGCGAGGTAAGACTTGCCGGTGCCGCTCGGCCCGCAGAGAATCACGCGTCGGTGCTCCGATAGCAACGATACGTATCTGCGGAAGGTAAATAATTGTTAGAAACAAGTTTACATATAACATTTTAAACATTCTTGTTGCATTTTTTTCATCTAATTCTAATAAAAACAGGTTTTTGCAACGAAACAAGATTACGGTTCGACGTTTCGGCGACAATTGGATGTCACCTAGGTGAGGCCGTTCGTGACCACGGTGACATGCAATTGTCACCGAAACGTCGAGTAAAATAGGTGAAACAATTTACCGCAATTTTATGTCGTTGCAATAACCCGATTTTAATAGAGGTTTACATATGAAAGATATCTAGAATAGTGGGATGTCAACGAGTTCATCAGCCCTCTACATCACCTCACAGAAACAGCTTAATAACACGACTTGGGCTGGGTTGTGTTCTTGCTTTTGAATGAGGCAGCAATTGGTAAGCAGTTGTGCATTACAACTTGGGGACATTTGGCACGTTGTATGAAGAAAAACCGTGGTCTACACTTAAGATCCAAATAGCATATTGTTGATTTATCTATCATGTGTATTTTTTTTTAAATTTGAATGAATGTCGCTTAGAGATTATCTAAGATAATAGAACCAATAATAACATTCACTACTTTAACTGGAAGTGGATATAAATAACTAATACTTTTATAAACAAACATGGCAATGGAATAATTATCATAATTATAAAAACGTATCGATTGCCTCAAATTTATGGTTTGAATTAATAAGGAGTTACTTCGTATTTTTTTCTCCGTTGCATATTCATTTAAGCGTATCATTAACCAACGTATCCTATACTGCATAAATACAATTCAATCGGAAATGTCCATTTTGGCTCAGGAAATGTGCGTCGCATTTCGTAAGTTTGAGAAAAACTAGAAATTATACCCACCTACGAAAACAGTTAGTGTGGTGGCTCACTAATATATTTTTTCAATTATGTTATGATAATGAGTTGCACGAATATTTGCATAAACTACCACCTACGGTACCTACCACTAATTACAATATTAAAAGGCATTCCTATGGTAATTAGTCACCATTAAAACAAATGCGCGGAACTTAAAAAATAAGTATATGCTTAAGGTGTTTGATATTTTCCGAAATAAATCACAATAATTATATTTTACGACCATCATAAAAAAACATCATTAGTGTAAATTTGCATAAATATCACTTACCTATACACAATATTTTTTGGTATAAGGCTATCGAAGGCTAAACTGCCGACCCCTTGCAAGCAGATATACAGCGTGTTGACAGTCCCGATAATATATCCACAGGGCAGCAGCTCAGGGAAGCCAATCTCGGGCCCGCGCGTCGCTTCCCCAAGATGATACGACGTTATCGAGTCCGTATTCAGACCCAAATTCGTCCCTGGATCTATCCTTGACAAGTAATCCTTGAATGTCTTCCTAACTATATAATCTAAATTCTGCCATGTCGTCTTCCCCGATATGTAAGTATACGCTATCGTGAATTCATTGCAGTTTATTGTCGAGTCACTATTATAAACGTTCTTATACGAGCTACTGTGCGTAGATTTATTGCTTTTAAGGCTATTGGTGTTTGATTTATTTATTTGCGGAAAGTCTTGCGTTTCAGTCTCTGGACTGTGGTTCTGTGACATCCGCGGAGAGTCGAAGCTGGGCTGCTTCTCGAAGTGGTTGTTGTACGAACTCGCCGATTGCTTGGCGTAGAACCTGCATTCGGACTCTGTTAGAGTATCTTGAACCTCTTCGAAATATCTTTGGAATGTTTCAGGTTGTCCTAAATATACCGCTATTGCTATTTTCTTGCCGTCAGTCGTGTCCCCTTGACTATCGGCGACACCTAGAAAATAATAACAATAGGTTACATACCATCACGACTTTATCCCGTAAGGGGTAGTCAGAAGCAAGCTGTCTGTTGCCGCCATGATTAACGGAACAGTCAGAAGCAGACTTTTCACCAAGCGTATTAGAACAAACCCGTTTTTGATGTAAGTACACCCGTATGTACAACAAACACTCAAGGGGTATTAATTATAAATATCTTGCTTGAATCATGTTCTTCAATACATAATCATTTAATTTCTTTGTAGGGACAGCTAATGAGTAGCGATCTTGACTTTCAATAAATATCTACAATCTACTTCCAAGCTAAATAACCAACTAAGAATAAAATATTACCTATATCCGAATAGCTTTCTCCAATTGCGAGCTCCCGAGTTTTCGGCGGAGGCAGCACAGCATTTATATCATAATCTCCACTCAGTCTTTCCCCCGCGTTGAGTCCATTCATAAAGATATCATTTGCTCCGTTCAACGCACTAAGGAGAGTTTCCTCCTTCTCATTCAGCTCGCAAACAGCTTTGTTCCCGTATATGGGCTCCACCATTGCAGAGTTGGGAGAACCTTTCTTGTAGTCCATTGTAGGTGTTGACGTTATACAGTTGAAGTCTAAGTCTAAGGGTTGGGAATGAATGTCTATCGCGGCCTGAAAATAAATAACATAATACATAAATACTGAAATTATACTGTGATTATTAATAGTAATTTTTAAAGGTTTCTCTGCGGTGAGATAACGTTTCAACCTTAGAATAATTACATATAGAAACCAAGTCCGCGCGCCCATTTTGAAGCACCTTAATTGGACCCATAATTGGCTCCAAACGGTTAAGCAGTGTTCATTACAGCTCCGCAATGTTCAATATCAACGCGCGGCACACGTAAGCAAGCAATAGTCACGCATGTGTGGATCGGATTAGTGCATCATTTTTGACGCGGCGATTGTATGAAGACTATCCTTCTATACGTTATTATTCTAAGGTTTCAACTCTTTGAAAAGCAATGCCCAAAAAGGAAAAAGGGAATAGGCATGTCATCGACCTATGCTGAAACGGACAAATTAGTATTTGGCATCAAGTTAGGAAGCTTATGATGGTACTGCCAAGATAACTGGAATTTTCCTATGTTCTCGTGGTTCACTGAAAGTAATCGAAATCAACAACCTCATATCGAAACTCAAACTCAAACAATTTATTTGCATAAATTTTAGGTTTAATAAATACATGTGTCATTATTATTGATCAGGTACACATAGCCTCACTAAAATTTGCTAAATTAACAGACACAACATTCCAAAAGACATTAAAATTACTATTCCTTAGCAAAATTGTTAAATCACAATCATAATTAGATAAGATAAGATAAGATAATATCCCTGGACATTATTCCACACAGCGCCATCTAGCCCCAAAGTAAGCTAATTAAAAGCTTGTGTTTGGGATACTAGACAACGGATAAACATACTTAAATACATTTTCTTTTGTAAATACATACTTATTATACATAGGAGACACCCAGACCAGTACAAACAGACATGTTCATGCACACAAATGTTTGTACTGTGCGGGGATCGAACCCGCGACCTCTGGTGTAGTAGCCAACTTCTTAACCATTACACCAAGTCGGTCGTCAAATAATAACACTGAAATTACCAATACAATTTAAATTAACAGATTAAATGCATTCATGATGCCGTAGGTAACTATACATGATAGCAAACATTAGAATAACCATTAAAACACTTTCATTGCCCATAAAATTTAAATATAAAGTAAAAATAAATCGCTCAAAGTATCGAATTTAAATTAAGGTTAAAGGGAAATATTCCTTTGTATCTTACTGAAGAAGCTTTTAAAACTTAATTTTGGTGAGGTTTAATTAAAGGTATTCACAATACAATACATTTTATTTACCTGATGCATCGTAGCCTGGTCTGCAAGGCTGAATCGCCTCGGGTCCTCGACTCCAGAGCCACCAGTTCCTAGGGAGCTTTGGCTGCCGGCCAGGGACCTAGAAGTCACTAGCCGCTGAAGCCGCTCATTGTTCTGTTTGAGATTCAACATTTCATTCTGAAAGAGGAAACAATATTTAATACGTATTACGACTTTTTATTATTAACACGTTAAGTGCCGGACTCACGTCAAAATACTCGTCCACGTCTGACTGTATTATAAAACTGTTACGGCGTGTGAAGTGTTAAGAAATTATAGGCAGTTGTGTTGCTGACCAATTTTCTAGGGTATAAAATAATAACTTTATAGTGTAAGTACTTAGCAAGGAAACTAGGCGCATTGCTGCAAGTTTGCAATGCTATTATGTATTTAATTGCTTGTCGCTTGTGACTTGACAGGTATTCAATGATATTGCAGTATTCGAAATATTTTCTATCAAAACCGAAATTTTATTGCAGCGAAGTTAGTTAATAATATCCCGTTTATCAACGGGATATCATTTTCTAAGACCCTCCTAAGGGTATTAACTCATAACAGGGCCTTAGAAAATGAAATCATGAGATCAATTGATTGGTTGTTATCCTGAGAACTAAAAATAACTACAGAAATACAATTACAAAATGCTATGGATAGAGTTTTCAGTTAGTATCTGCATAGTAATTGGCACTTACCCGCATTTTGATGACAGTATCCTTGAGACTCTCTAACTGATGCGCCGAGCTGAGCGCTTCTAGCCTAATGTCTGTTAGCACCAAGTCTTTCTCACGCAGTTGTCGCTTCAACTCAGTTACAAGAACCGGGTCTTCTTTATCTGCACGCAATAAAAAAGGGTTATATGACTATTGCGAAAAGCTTTTTACTTGAACTGTTTTACAAAAAATACTTAACGATTGTGTTTCAATACTACTTAAATCTGATTTTTTGTAATATTTGTACTACATAGGCAACTTAAGTAAAGATACTTTATTAACAATTTTAGGGTCCATTTGCCGTTGAAGTTTTCCAAGCCACTTATTTAATGCATACTTTGTTTCTAGACCGGCTTAGCAATAGTACTTAGGGCGACCGAACTACATAACGCAACGTCCCTTCCCAAGCAAGGAGCTTCAATCATAAATTCAAGTTATAAATACATTAAATAGTTTTTATCACACTTGTTAACTTCGGATAGGCGATCAAAATCTCAGATTAAGCAAGTGTTAATGCCACATAAAGTGTTATTAACAGCGATATAGTTAGCACTTTCAAGTTTCTAAACGATTTACTTAGATTTTATGGTCGTCACATTTTGGTCGGTAACTCGTTTTCATTATGACTCATTGTTCTAGCCCTCTTCACTTTAATAGGGACTGAACAATGGCTTTTTAAATCTAAGTTACCCTAAAAAGGGCTTAAAACGTACATAGCTTGGTGTCGCTCTCGTGTTCTCGTGGCTTTCACTAGGTCAGGCTAATGCTGCTAAGAGGCGGAGTATACCGCGCTGGGCATTGTTTGCTGCTTGCAAATTGTTTATGCTCACCTTTGGTCTGCTCATCGGTTTTGGCCGCTGGGCATGCTGGCGCCGGTTTGTCCTGAAACAATGAAGAATATTAGACATTAAATGTCAAGCCTACATACAGACTGAGATGACTTTCAAATCCAATTGATGAGTGATTTACATACACTTTCTGTTACACCCATTCCAATACGGATTTGGTTTTTCACGTATCTTTTAAAAGAGGAAAACCAATGATAGAATATAGCTAAAAATAATGTAAGTATGATGAATCTCATTCAATCTTGGAACATTTTTTAATTTGATTTATATCGAACGATTATAGTAGTTACCTACCCACATAATTGTGTAATTAATTTAATTTGAACGCAGCTGCCATCACTACGCTCTAAGCAAGTATTTATCCGATCTAATTGGTGATTTTCCGATTGCATGTCATGTTCCAACTTCCAAGTAGTTACGTCTAACCAATTCCTGTTTATTTTTTAATACGAAATGAGATATTCTATAGTTAAGCTGCTTATTCGATTTGGTAAAAAAAATTCGACGATCAGTGTGCAATTTGCAAACCGAAATAAATGCGGTTCTATGCATAATAATAATGTCATGAACATTGTATCGTTTTATTTCAATTCCCATCGCACAAACTAAAAGTGTATACCTAGCTTAGTTATCTCAGGGACATTTTAAGATGACAGATGTTCAAGACAGGATTGTTTTTACAGCTATAGAAGTAGTGGATACTGTAAAATGATGTATATGACCTAGAGATTAACATCCCGTCACCTGCGTCGGGGACACGGCATTGTTCGACCATGTAGTCATTGAATTGGACTTTGTCTTGGAGACATTTAAGTTTCATTGAATAATGTCTCAAGAAGTAGATATTCTGTCGAAGCAACATTTTATTGCGAGAAAGTACAGACTCTCTACATTTAATTAGCACTAAATCTCAGGAACCTGAAGACTGGGTATAGTTGGACAATGACTTAATCGTTTCACTGCCAAGGTATAATTAGAAATCCCGATATACAATACAGAAAGGTGTTGACGTGCTCACACTTAATTACAGATACTCAGTTCTGATTAAACGGATGTTCGTTCGTTTTATTGCATTTCTGAGTAAAGTCTCTCAGCCAATTAGAGTATCTAGATTGACGGTTACAAGACCTACAGACGGGTGACCGGTGTATTATAAGGGCGTATATTCTTTGTAAATGTGTACGACCATACTTAGAAGCATGTGAACTTTATTTAAGGCCGTTCACGTTTTTGCTGTTGCGTATTGTGTGACAATCATCAATAATAAATACATATAAGATGACGCACACGAGAATTGTATGGGCAATAAGTAATAACTTATCAAGATTGCGAACAGATAACTTTTCTTATAACTTCAAGGCATTCATGTTTTTATGATTGTATCACTTTACCTATTTGGTATCTTCACTTGTTCAAATGCGGTTTAGAAGATGACATAACTTATCGAGCATTTACTTCAACACACGTTTGTCAGTTATACAGGAGTGCCAAGTGTTAACAATCGACCAAGGCCTTGATCGAACCGGAACATATCACTTTTACGATTCTACTTTTAATACAATATCATTAAAATTTATGCTGCTAAAGTAAGTTTGATTTGAATTATTAATAGCCGTTTGAATTAAGCTGATTTACAAACAAACATGAAACAGAAATTTATAATGCTTATGAATGTCGGAGATCAACTTATAAATTTGTCTAAAATTCTGCTCAGACACATTTTTGTAAAAGTTACGCTGTACCGTAATAAATGTGATTATTAGGGCACAAATCAATGAAAACACTTTTAATCTGGTATCTTTACATTGGTAGAAATAAAGATGTAATAAGTTTAAGTTCCTATTTAAATTGAAACTTTTATTTTACTCAACTAGACAAATTGCGGTTAACTAAGAAGATGCACATCGTCGGTCATGATAAGTTGCTGCGAAAATCAAAAACAAACTCGCGCCCGACTCGACACATAATAAAATCTGATAAGTTTACCTGAACTTTCTCCGCCAGCGCCTCATGACAGTGCTCCAAGCTGTTTTCATTGCTGCCCTCGCGGATAGTGTGAGGGTCGTCGTAGTGGTGGGACCCTGACGAGCTGTCCTGAGACGACAGTTGCCCTAGGGACGAGTGCTTCGCCGTCTTCCCAATCTTCGCGTTCCGTGAGAACGCTTTTGTGAACGACGAGCGCAGCTGTCAACGGAGAAGCGTTATTAAACGTCTAGTCAGTTTGTTTGAGCGGCGTGGGTGAATGAAACGGTTTAATCGAAATGCTATCGAGCAGGTGCCGTTTGGTTACATAGCCGCAGGGTATTATTTTCGAAAAACAAAATAGCGGTTCGTTTGAGTTCTTGTACTTTGGGACTTAAAACACGAAATGAATGTTCATAGATCGCAAATGAGGTTTTTTTTAAAACAATGATAATTTTCACGTCGTCTGCTTATTGTTTATTAAGCTAATGAAAAATAAATAATATATTCATTATCAATCAATCAAAAAAAAAATACATATCTTTGAAAATGTATAACAATAATTAGTCTTTTTTAATTTCCGCGTTGGTTAGACTTCCCGTAGTAACTGCATACCTTCCTCATTAAACGGAATTGCTAATTATATAGATTAGAAGTGTAAATAAATCAGTTTGACTAAAACCAGGATAACATACAATTAATTATACTAGTACAAACAAAAAATAAGACAATATTACAGAGGTGTCGGTCGTTATTGTGTATTCTTTTACTTTGCTTTAATTGATCTTTATCATCCAAAGTCCGGTATATTTTATATTTCTTTATGGTTTTAGTGTGACTGGGGGTCTTGTATGTTGATCTTTCATTGATACACATAGGTGTACTGTACTATCCGGGGAGGATGGCATGAATTTCAGTATTACTCTTGAGTCTAGATTTTTTTCACAGCTCATACTAGTTTCAGTTAAACTTTGTTAGCGAAGAAACATAACTACTATTATAGAATGCATATTCAACGGTTTGGCAGTCAAATTATAAAAAACACTATTTATTGGTTACAGTTACTATCCAAATTTTAGTTAAGTGCCTACTTAACTAACATTTTGACAGTCCTTAACTTTTACTGATTTTGAACCAAATGTTTAACTGGTTTGTATTTTGTCAAATAAATGTATATCTATTAGAAAATAGAGATACATTCATACGTATGTATACGTATTTGTATATTGATACAAACATCTAAACGTTTATGGAAATAAACGTTTAGATGTTTATTTTCAAGTTGGTATTTGTTACTGACATCAAAACCTCTTTGCTTATTTTACGCGTGTACATAAGTAGGTAATGTATTTTAATATACTCTAACCTAGTTAAAGAACGTAGAAAATTTGAAAGTAAAATTAGATACTCTTTCAAAGTTTGTTTAAGTATTTTAGAATTGATAACAACTGACATCATCTACGACAACACATTAGCATTTTGGCCCGAAAATTTCCATTTTAGTCACTGTCTTTCAAATGGAGAATATAATTACCTAAAATTGTATCAAAGTAGAGTAACGTTTAGCACCTCAATTAAATAACCAGCCTATATAACGGTACGTTACAAAGATGCCTAATCTAGTAATCGGTATGACTTACCCATCCCTTCTTCTTATGCTTCTTGTCGTGAGGAGCCGATGATCCGCTGCTGAGGCTGTTGATGCTGGAGACGCTGTCCGTGGAGAGATGCCGCGTGATCGCGCCATTGCCGGTCTGCGCGTTGCGTTGCGGGGACGACTGCTGAGTGTGCGTGTTCTGGTCCTGCTTTAGAATTATCAGATTGATAACTTACGTAATACCTATGATAAAATTGCACCGAATCTGGGATCGGAGATTTTTTTTTCAATACTGGAGACTTTTGCCTAGCAGTAGGACAGAACACAGCCTAATTACTACTAAAATTTATGTTTTTATTACTACTTGTGCTGCTGTAGAAAATCGTACACATTTGTTATTGTTTATTGAATACAATGTGTAAGATTTATTATCAATATCTGCTTTATCGTCACTTACGTATAATTTTACGTAAGCTAATTATTTTCCAAGATTTCCTTGAACAGTATAGCTGGTTGAACCATGACCTTTTATCTTACAATGACTTTAAAGCGTAAGTAATATTTATGTTAATGTCAATACGAGGTGCTTACTTCGTTTTAATTAGAATGTGCGTAATTTATTTATGATAGGAAGGTTTACCTAAGTACTATTTTATACCGTCTTCGAGCAGAATACAGAAATAATATTATAGGCTTCAAACGGTGAAGCTCACCTGTTCCTTGGAAAATTGAGTGCTAAATTAAGAAAAACACTCGAAAAAGATGACGTAGTTAAGACAACATTGAGCGCTCATTCTAATGGATACCACATACTCGACCTGTGTACGTCAGTAAAATGATTGACATAACGTCAACCCGTAACGAGACAGGGCCCACCCACCGCGAACTCTCTTGGAAAATTGAAAACTTTATTGGATCGCATACATTTGTGTGGGTGAAAGAAGGCAGTATATCATGTCGATTTCTCGTCGACTCACGACTGCTAGATGTGGGACAGATCTTTGATGGTCACCTTCATGCAAATGAGCCTTGCTTGCCTCATTTGCTACTGTTTATTGAAGCCATCTTGGGCTGGCGGACATAATTGTGAATTTCCTCCCTCGGTCGGACTCGAAAACTGCTGCTATTAAACAAAAAGCTAATGCACTTGATCCCATTACGTGTGCCGCGCGCGTGATGATGCCTTGCATAATGAATAATGGTTCTATTGGCCAACATTGCATATCTCTAGTATGCTAACAGGTGATAGTGGAGGCGAGAGTTTTCATATAATATTACAACGTAATTGAATTAGAAATTCGAGCTACTTGCATCTGGCGCTTCTCTCCTGGGGAGTCTGATAAATACATAAATTATGAGATATAATATAATTGCTCAGTAGACAGAATAATCCAGCTTAAGTAAAAGTTCCATTAAGTATCACTTAACATGATCATATTCTTATGATAAACCTAATTTTCTGATCAAGTTTACTTTCTGAGCCTTTTCAAGGCGATTAACCTGGGCGAGTACACTCGACCGTTCTGTTTAGCTAATGGAGTGAGCTTACCTGGCCGGTGACATTGACGCCGTCGGCCCGTATGCCCATTGACTGCATGTGTGCGGTCGTGAGGCCAGCTTGGATAGATTGTTTTCGAAGCAACTCGATCGTTTGGCGTAATTCAGTCAGCTCGGAGTCCTGCACAACAAAGTCGGATTTCATTAGTCTTAACCAAACACTCTGGTGACTGCATCAGCCACAATATATAAGAGCCTACCCAGTAATTACTAGGACGATCATAATCTATTGTAAAATAAAAGCAATTGGTAGTATGAGAGAAACTTGTCGTTATGGTATCTAGACGAAATAGGTAAGATTAAAATCAATAATAGTTACTAGTCTATGGTCTCCTTAAAGAGGAATGAAACGCACAATAAACGGAAAGTTCTTGTATGTTAGACCTAATAGAAGACTAAACATGAAAGAGAAAAGTGCTTAGTGATAAGCATGCTCTTTATAAACGTGTAGAAAGTTTATTGGCTGTAAAAGCTTTTAGAATCTTATATGTTCTAAACTGTTATGTTATTTGTTGGTGTGCAATAGAGGATATTCATTTATTAGAAGTTAAATTAGATATATAATTTTTCATAGTTTCAGTCAGTTACCGTATACAGCGCATCTGCTACGAAAATGATACTCATTATAACATTGTTTTACAACAGAAAAATAAATGTCATAATCTCTAGTTAGGCGATAAATTACTTAAGTAGGTATAAAGGCGGATATCGAAATAAACAATTAAATATATAGCTTTTTGATATTTTCTATATACCCTGTGATGAGAATGTAAAAACATAATTGTGTTTTAATTGATATCAAGCACCGTTCTTCACAAAAAGCAATGGTGGTTGGATAAGTTTTAATCTGTAGGTTGCTATAAAATGGGTTTATTACCTTTCTCTCGGCGGTGGCGGTGAGCTGCTGCAGCCTTTGGGTCATGTTCGAGAGGCTCTGCTCAAAAGCTGACACAACGTGAGCCTGTAACAAAAATAATAGTTTAAAGATACTTTGATCATACATAGGTAGAGGACGTAAGGACGTAGGTGTTATGAATTCAGGACGATATGTATCGCCAGAGATCACGTATTCAGTATTAAATCTTGGCAAGGACGCCAAGCAGTATTGTTTGTTTTAAATTTCTCAGAAACAGTCATTAACCAATCTTAAATATTGATCAATCAATTGCAACGGAAACAAGTAATTTTACAGTAATCTCACGAGGTCTCCTTACGGTTTGCTGGCTGATATAACTACGATTTAAACCTATACTTAGTCCAGTAATCAGAGATGACCACAGCGCGACACAGATCTCTCCATAACACCTCGGCTACTTGCAGGGTGAGATTATTATGTATCCAGACCAACGTCCCAAGCTTGATAATGATTGACATCGCTCAAGGCTTTCCAAGAAACCGGTTAAATGCATCTCTGTGATAACATAATTACTTACGTCATGTTATGCTATCGTAAATATTAGCTATAAACATTTTATTAACTGTTAAAAGTGACTCATCGGAATAAATTGCTGTATAGGTCGGTAATGGCAGACGTGGGTGGAGCTGGACAAGGGGCCCTTTGTTTGCCACGTCACAGGAACGCACTCAGGAAAATTAAAGTAGGGGGTAACGACCCCGAAAACATGAACATGAATTCACACTACGTAACCGTATTATACGAACAGTAATAAAAGGTATAAAATAAATTGTACTACCATTTTGAATAGTATTATGTCTAGTTTATAAATATCAGTTCTTAATAAGGTAATTCACCTGCCGGCGCACACGCGGTTTGGCCAATTAAGGATCCAGGCGTCATTGATAGATCTTCCAGAATACACCTTTTGCGCGTGCCAGAGCACTGGATTATAAACGCGACTATACTCGTATCAGTTTAATGGTTCAGTATATTGCATCTTTTAGTTAAATATTTTATGACAGACAAAATTACCGATCGACATTTTTGTAGGTTTTTCTAACATGTGTATTCCAAGGACACATTCGTCAGTATTAATTACCCGCACGTAAGTTTTTCTTGTAGCATTGTTAAATGGTTTTATTTCAAATACAAAGCCTATCAGTAAAACATTATATTGCATTGTTTCTGTGAAAGCAATATTAACTCCAGCAATAATTTTCTGACCCGAACATGAATGTCAATGTTTTGATCAAATCGTTACAAAATATATCGTAATTTTTTTGTCTTGTAGTTTCTTTAAAGCCCCTAAAATGTCTGAAATTGCAATAACAGGTGGTGGCTAATTGTTATTAACAGCTGCATACATGCAGCCGCGCTTTAACAGCTTAATGACGCGATTAAAATAGTAGAAATAATAGTATTTTATACAGGAATATAACTCGATTCGTCACAGCGTTTTTGCGGTATGCGCTCTTGAGATACACCTGTAGAATAATGTATTTAGCCATGAACCGCTTGAATCTTGAAACAGACATTTCACCTGTTATCCGGACAAGTTGGCAATGTAATTAAGATATGCACTAAACACGTCGTTTAGAGACCGTTGCCCTTTACTATTCTCCAGTTTGTACACGGCAGATTTTATCCAGTGTGCGTTGCATAGCCGTTTTATTAAATAATATGAACTAAATAGGTACCTACTTGGTACGTACGATCCAAAACGGTCTGCTGAATTAGTGGTCTCTATAGATCAGCACAATGCAGATGACAATTTGCACCAATTGGATGCAGTTAGAGCGACGAGCTACTTCCGACTTTCGTTGTAATTATGCAATGGGAAACCACAAAATGGATACATATTTATTTATTTAACAAGAGTAAAATGCACAATGCACAATAATTTGGATGCAAATTTTTGGAGATGGATATCAATTATTATAGCGTAGACACAAGTAGCAATCGGTTAGTGAACCAAAGTATTTCTGCCAATTTAAAGTATTGTAACCTCATTAATAGGAGTTAGAACACATCAGACATAGTTACATCTGTTAGAAATTAACTTTATAATATTCAGGAACATAAAGGAAAAACGCACTGCCTCAGGTGAGGGCATTTTAATGCGTCGTTGTATAAAAAATAAGGGCACAAAACATTTGTTATTGTCGTTCCGTGTGTAATTTTGGGCGCAACATCGATAACAAATTTCGCATCGTAGGTGTTACACGTAAAATGTTTGTACTTATTCAAGCCCACTCCACAACCCACTGTGGCATTTTACGAGAGATTGTTACAATATTCTCAACGAGTGAGATTATTTGTTCAAGTGCACTCTTCCTTATTCGGCCGCGGCGTATCTGGGCTGCACGTCTACGCTCAATTTATGTTGACGCCTATCTAAAATACGACCAACTAGCCGTCAAAAATTAATAAGGCACTAAATTCAACGCCATTGTTACTTATGGACAATGTCATTACGATACTGTATTAGTTTAAATTAGGTTAAAGTTTCTAGTTGAACAATTTAAATTCGATTTTTATGTAACATTCTCAGGTTAAATTTACAATACAACCGCTTTAAAATAAACTCAAACAATATTCGCTTTATAAATTGAATGTCATCAATATTGCAATAAAGTTTATGATAGTTACCGGCGATGAACATCTAGTCATACATACAATTTTATGAACCATTGTCATTGGGATAATAATGCCTGATAAATTCGGTAGGACAAACCAGCGAGAGACAATGCCCACATAAACGAGCCCTGCAAGAAACGAGGCGGATGCGGCTGCGTTAGGAAAGTAAGCCGTGGTCAGGGACTAGCCGTAGCCAGTAGCCACCGGTCTCGGACACTGCGCCGCGGGTGCGCCCCACGATGGCTATCACACGGTCAACCTCACTACAGGAGTTAAAAAGCTGTTTGATTACAAGCAACCGAACTAATGAGCCAATTGGTATTTAAGTTAGAATTGCAACCAGCTACTTCTTTTTAAAATAAACAAGTTAATCTTTAGCAACAATACGGAAGGCACTTCGTTAATCTACCAAGGGAATTGTGGTGTGTTTCATTTTATTGATTAGGTACGTGGTGATCCTCAGAGGGATAAAAACGCATTTTATTTCTGCATGTTCCTGCTCGCTAGCGCTTACTCAAGTTCAAAGGTGTCCCATGAGGCCACATGAAAGGTAAGTATATCAAATACTATAGAGGCCAAGTCGCCTACACTCGCCATGACAATGTGATACTCGTAATATTGCATTGATAGACCAAATAGGAACTTTGAATAAACAATGCTATCATCGAAGGTATTGCAAAACATAACACGAGAATAAGGCGAGAGCTAGAGTCTCAAATAACTAAATTATATATTACGAAACTGATAAATGAACTAGTTCATTTGTAGTAAACAACAGCAGTATAAACGTGTAAAATTGTTATATTATCTACATATACATCGCGGTGACTAATTTCGTCGAAACATTCTCACTAACGACAAAATCATTTATTCTGTACAACATTTCTTGACTAATGAGATCAGTTAACTTTATTATCGTGGGAAACAACATTTTGGATCAGTGAATAGGAAGCTAAAGGGACGATTAAGTCAACACCTGACCATCGAGATGAAAAGATATTTTTTTAGTAGTCAGTCCGTCAGGTAAGTTCTTTTTTTGTACAAAAAAAAGCATGAGAAACGTTAGGAGAGTTCTCTGGTGGGTGTATTAATATAGCCGAGATTATTTGTATTTTATACACCTGTTAGCAGCTTGTGAAATGTTTTATTCTTTAAAAGTGTTGAGCTCTACGTAATATCTAATGATATGACCGATAAATAAATATGGCGAACGAAGTAACATTTATTTTAGGTTACATCAATATTAAAAAACTAAAGCAAGAAAATTCAAAACAACATTTCCTGTTAAGTCGGAGTTAAGGGAGTCACGACACACCCCATGTCAGGTGGGTAATGCACACGCTACGTTCCTAATGAATATTCTCCCCTAGTTGATGTGTCGATCTGATATATAACTTTCATTGCAATCTATCAAACAATTAAATGAAACACGAGGGACGCCGCACCTCGAATACAAATAACAACATGAAAAGTGATTCATTCGGTATTTCAAAATAGAACGCTCTCCATGACGAAAAATCACTGTCTACACAATACAGTTAGTTGAGAGGTAATAAATGCAACTCTTGGGTTTGATAAGCCGACTGCTAATTGAGTGCTATGTACTTGAAAAACATTAAATTTTATTAAAAACACCTTCAACAATATTATAGCATCAATTATCTGGAAAGCCAGGTTTCAATAAGAAAAAAAACTCACCTCTTCCAAAATGGGACAGCTCTTGTAGCGTGACTTTTTCATAGCTAATTCCCACCATGGCACAGGAGGCTTCGACCGCAGTATCGTTTGACAGCCTATCTTTGGATCGTGTGATTCGTACAAAGTACCTAACGTTCTTGAAGAGGGTCGTGAAGGTGTTTGTCCCTCTTCATCTACGGGGATTCCAGTTATACACTCGCAACATTTATGAGGCCTTTTCGGTAAATTCTGCGGTCTATAGTCTGCACTGAACGAATGTCTGTAGTTCAGTCGTTTCGAGAAGCCGTTTGTTTCGCTCACAGATCTTTTAAAGCTATTTCTATTATTTTGTAGAGGCATTCTCGGAATTTGCTGCACTTCGCTAATAATAGTCTCATCGTTCGAAAGGTTATGATCGCCAGTGAGAGGTGTGTTAGGTTCTGAATAGTAACCCATTCTATTCCGTTGTAAACTACCGTATAAGGTGAATTCCTTGCTGCTAGACTGCTTTAAATCTAAAAATTTGGGTCTTCTCAAATTTAAAGTAGCAAATTTTTGCGGTGATTTATGGAATTTAGATTTGTTTGGTAAATCTCTTAGGACATCTTCTGTATCAGTTGATGGTATCGTGGAATTGTCACTATAGCTAGATATAGGCCTGTCGTTATCAGTGAGATACGAAGAAGATTCCGAACAATTATCTCGATCGCTATGGCTCCTTCTATAGTCAACGGATGAGCTCGAAGCGTCCGTACGTGTGGAATGCTGTTCCGCACCGTCCTGATTGCCTACGTGATGCTCATACGACTGTCTGTCGCCGTTAACTGAGTTCGCGTTTACGATTTTTTCATCAGATCTTGCGGCTTGTATACCCAAGTCTAAGCTTCTCAACCGTCGGCGTGGCTTCGTATCGATAGAATCATAATGACTTTCTTGTTTGCCACTCACAGATTTCACTGGGGAACTGCTCTTTGAATGCGGTGGTGTCACTTTCGCGTAAATCGGTTCAGTGAAGCTCAGTCGTGAAGGTTTATTCGAGATATTTGTTGTTGAGTCTGCCACATACTGAACGCCACAACTATTCTCTAGGAAATTATTCTTAGTACTTCTATTTAACGTGAAGTATTCAGAATGTCTTTGAGGTAGATTGAGAGTTTGTTTTGGTTCAACTAGGTTTCTTATCTTAATTCGACTTCTTGGTGCACGAATAGTGGCAAATCCATCGTGAATTGGCGAACCATGATAGTTTGGAGAAGTTGTAACAGCCATTATTGATAAGTTTCAAAATATTGACCATTCATATTGTGTTGCACTTTTAAATTACTTCATATTTTGCACTACACATCCTCGGCAGCATTACTGTGAAAGCGGAAAATTGTAAAATATGGTTCTAGAATCTTGCGTTTAGCGAGACAGCGGCTTATCTGTAGCTATGGTGATACGTAATGGAAAACATCAAATACAATCCCTGAAGAATGACTTCAACAAAAAAAATAGTGTGATTAAAACTATACAAATAATTTGATCCGTAGCAACATTTACTAGGACAAAAATAGTTTGTATATACTTATATCTATTTATTACAGGGAATAAATTATTCCACTTGAGCTGAAAACGGAGCCCATTCAGGCCTCATACGTTTCATTTCGATTATATCATAAAAGGGCAACCGCTACTTGACTTGGTATATTTAAACTAATAAAATTAAATAGCATGTGTTTTCACCTATGCAATCATCGTTAAAAGACTTATTTTAGTTTTAGTTATCGAAGTTATCGAAGTAAGACCGAATTCAATAAAGGCTTTGATTATAGCCGTGTCTACTACGTATTTTACTGCTCATAGTCCAATAAGTACACGATACCATATAAGTACGAATGAACTTTCTAACTCAGGAGTAGAAATTCGCACGTGTTTAAGACAAGTGACTGTGCAGATTGTTTGCGAGTAATTATTTTTTTATCTTCGTATCACATGTCACTGTTTATGGTTTTAATAAAACAGCTAGGGAATGTACGCATCCGGTGAGCGTTGTGACAGTCAATTACATGGTAGGGTAAACTAAAGTTGGTTATAGAAATGCATACTGAAGGTAATGAAAGATAGTTGTCGTTAAGAGAGTTTATGGGATTATAAACACTGAGCCTAGTTAGCTCTATGGCTCAAACATTCAATATGTAAGTAGTGCATGGTACGCAATCCCGCACTATAGAAATAACTTTCACCAATCACAATTAGAGATGTCGGGAGTTTGTCTTTTTTCGAAACTATGCTTTTCAAAATGAAAAAATAGAATGCATATTTAGCTGGCTTTCAGTTTTCTCCTTTGCGCACCAACACATATGACAGCAGTTTCATGATTATTTATAAAGATCAGTATTTAGACATAAGTACATTATACTTACACATTTTAAGATAGTGGTTTAAGTAGCTAACTTAACCTACTATAGGTTTGTATTATTGACTCTACATTTAAGAGGAGAAAAGTTCACATAGCTCACTCGTACACACAGAGTAATGTAAATTGTAAGTTCATATGGCGGTATTCAATATTGACTCATAAACGTTACGAGTGAGTTGTAAGATATGAATTATGCATCTGCAACCGTACGACGATTACTGTACACAGTGTTCAGTTGTATACAGGCCAATGCCTAAAAAAGTTTTTACCAAAGCTATTGCCAATATCATAACATCGACCTTTACTTGAACGAATAGACTAATAACCTTAATAGTAAGAGGTAAACATAATCAATAGCCTGAGGTCACACAATTATTATAACAAACTAACTAACGAGCAACTAAACTACTAAAATTATAATTTAGCTACTTCAAATATGGTTATGATCATTAATCAAGTCATTATTATTGATTTTTTAATCATGCTATCACTCAATAATAAGTGAAGACGAAAGCGAGTACACAATAGTAGGTCAGACATCGTTATACGGGTTAAACCATAAATTATATGGGGGAGAAGGCGCCGATCAAACAACAGTACTCCCTCGACTGACGGGAGTCAGTAGGTTCTTTAGTTTAATTTGGCTTTCAAAGTTATTAAGCTTACGGGTTAAATCGTTATCTGATGGAAAACTTTTATTTCATCGGAACGTTGGATTTATTACACAAAATTAAATCAATTATGTTGCCTGAGTCATACACGTATTACTTACATTCTAATCTTATGTAAAGTTTACGCAACTAACATTCGATTCAGCCCGATCTCATGTGGTCTAGTAACTTGAATATGTTGTCTATGTTGATGTTCTTTCACGGCAGTTTCCTGTCCACACCACTGACTTTTAGAACAGGAGCTGCGATTTGGAATCGCCTGACGCACGCAAGAGTGAGAAGGACGACAACATTGTTTGTATAGCTTTCCTTGTCCGGCTAATGCATCACATGCACCGCGTCCCGTATCAACGACCTGCGTAGCCAGCTCGCCGTACCGTAGTAGCAAAGGGCTCACAATATTTTCATTTCACGGTCATTTCGTAACATTTCAATAACCCTTGTTCTCGATCAGTGATGCTTGTTTTTGTAAATAAATAAAGGATAGCATATACAAAAGTAGTCAACAATAGAAATGATTGATCAGATTTGTAGAGATAACGGTAACCTGACACACATGCAATTTCGACAGTTCTTTGTTTACGGTTTAACATGACAGCCGTTTGAAAACTGTAGGTAGACATCAGCAATAAAAGGTTTATATTATGTTGTAAGTGATAGGTATTTTCAATAATCATAACTCATTTATGAAGTACTTACAGTGAATTTCAATTGCAAGAGTTCCTTACAATTACTAGGGTGCAAATACATTACTAGCTAATCGTCATAATCTCATTTAAACTCGAACAAATATCTACAAAAGCTCTGCTCTTTGTATGGTTACAACGAACTTTCTAAGATATCAAGTAAATTAATCTGATATCATCTTCAACCAACTTAAGCTGCGGCTTTCTGGACAATCTTACTCGCCTTTAAGTTTATGTGTGTACAATCCGATAACATCTTCTAAGACGGTGTTAGGAAATTTAACTGGCGCTTTTTATATTGGCTTAAAACTGACATACGGCCTCTCATATGTAGAAATAATACGTAACGGACTGGTAGCGTTTAATATGTCAATTGTATGGAACGAAATAAAATTGATTGCTATGTGAGAGACTAGCTGAAATCTTGATACTTATTTTTTTTCTTTTAATTCTAGCTATCTTCTGCAGCTTATTTTTTCTGACTGAGGAAGACGCGAATTAGGACAACTTGTTAAGCACATTGTAAAACTAAGAGGTCTCTAAACTTCTCTAAAGTTTAGTTTAGGTGGGTACTTGAAACTCCATGAAATATAAACGATACATATTCAAAGCAGATTTACAGTTGCACAATTGCTTTACAATAAAAAACCAAACGTGTTCAAAAGCAATCAAAGACCTTAACGGTCACAACCTTGCTCGTCGTCAATAACATGGGAAAATATTGTTTAGCGAGCACCTAATGCATTACTATCATTAACAGTACACATAGCACAGGTACAGTCACGTGCATTAACATGTACCCATATTTGAACTCTATGTCGTTGACTTAACGGGGAAAAATGTATTCATACTATTGCACGTGACTGTACTTATGCTGGTACAACTCTTGATGGGAAACGCAATGTAGGCTTATGGCCTTAATAGGTGCATAGAAATGCTCTATTCTCTGCCTTTGAGTGAATAATTATTCGTTTATATATATGCACGTCACATGTTTAATTAAAGTGAGAGCAATGGAGGTTATACCTAGATTCCTATCTAAAGCAATTGCAACACTTCAGTAGAAACAATATTGATATGAACGTATGAACGTCTGCAATGATTAGCTAGTAAGGAATAATTAATGTTGTCAATGCAACAAATTAAAATCAAGATGATCGTCAGAAGTATCAATAAAGATCAAGATAGAGAGATTGTACCAACAGATGTGTAATAATAAACTTTATTTGGACGACGTATTAGAGAAATCAAAATGGCGCCATGATGATACAGTCTTCACCGTACAAACAAGGGTTGTGTTTTGGGGGCATGGCATGACCCACCTTCATTAATATACGTATTACAAGTGGTTATGCCAGACTTTTACTTACTGGTAATGCTTCAACTCCATGCCATGTATTTGAGATAATAACGTTTCATTTGCTTTCGTGACCGAAACTTCCGTAGATGATTGCTTACGGTAAGTGAAGCAAGATATTCAATTTTAGTAATTTGTGAGTAAATTTAGTTAAATAGTATGTCATTTACATTTTTCTCATAGCGCGGTGTAACGGTTGTAACTTACAAAAATCAAGCGCAGAGATAATGTCAAGTGACATTTATATCCATGGACGACC
The DNA here is from genome assembly GCA_947369235.1 of Udea olivalis. Classification (NCBI taxonomy): domain Eukaryota; kingdom Metazoa; phylum Arthropoda; class Insecta; order Lepidoptera; family Crambidae; genus Udea; species Udea olivalis. The sequence continues at coordinate 9,571,064 of OX376342.1, forward strand.
TCTGTTATCGACGTTGAACGATTGCGTCTTAGAAACCGACTTTAGGGTTACTGAGAATTGTTTTCTAAACGAATTGAACAAGAATAGTAACAATATTCCACACACACGGCTAAAGAAATGATGTAAAAGTGGTGCTGTTGCACTTGGTTCTTTCTCATGGTAACTGAATCTGCTGTATCAGCTTAAAAACCGCCGTCTGTAAAAGATAATCAGCCGACTAAGTTCTAAATCTATTTGCGCCATCTATTATGGATTTAATGACGACCCCGACCGCTCCTGTCTCTACATAATTTTAAAAAGTATGGGCGGAATATTCGAATTACATTACAACGTATGGGCGCAATATTGTGGTCACAACAGCCGCACGGTTCTGTAAAATATCGCTCCATAATATGTATAAAATACTAGATTAATAAAGAAGCCGTTCCAAAAAACTACTAAATACATGAAAATTTCTACTGCCAGCCCTACCCTGCATTAAATGATACTATGTCCAAGATTTCAAGTCTTATAGTCTTACAATGGCATGGAAAGTGTACTACAAGTCAAACATTCTGAAATAGAATAGAAATTGTAGCTTACAAACGTTGGAGTAGTATCAGTTGTGCAGGATGTTTACCACAGCATACAAGGTCACGATGAAAGGAAGGAACACAAAGGTTAAAAAGCCACCTTGTGTGTATCAATCAATTGCATGCAATTGCTAAAAAACAGACTCTGCATATTCATACATCATACTCGTAAGTTTATCCACTACGAATATTAGGTATTAGTTAACGTATAAATTGAAATGAATCAATGAATATTAAACAGACCTTTTAGGTGTTTAAATTCTGCGGTTTAGTAAAGGACACGTTGCTACTACTACTGAACTAGGTAGGTAGCTACCTGTATCGAAAAAAGCTAAAGAGAATCTATTTGAATTTCTAAAAACCTTGTCACCAATGGGTGTGCGTTTATAAAACAAAAATCACCGATATTTGCAAATGTATGGAAAGTACTTCTAAATATTATTTCATTTACAATTTAATTTTCTAATAAGTAAGTATAACAGTTACTATGCTACGGTACTTTTGTTCCTCATATTCAAAAAGTACATGCCGGAACTTTGCAAGTATTTTGACAAACCTCATGTTCGACTTTAAACGTAAGAGGGTTTGCTTTTTGCGTTTGGGGTAGATCGTAAACGTCGCATTTTTTTAGGTTTTCGTGATTATTTAGCTGAATTCAAATTAACTAGAAAATTATCTCTCTATTAATATAATAATAATAAATTTATTAATTTCAGATTTTCTCAATCTATAGTGTAAGTAACAAATTGATCTTAATCTAATGCTAGTAAAAAATGAAACAGGAGGAAAATCAATGAGACTCTGTACATTGAAATATGCTATGTAATATGTTTTCATACACTTTTCTCTCCCGCTCAGATGCGTTTTCTCCCCGCATATTTGTTCGATATGCAATGATGTACTTTCTACCGTAAATTTGATAAAGTATCAAGGTACTTTCCGAGCAGGTGTAGTATAAAGTATTGTAACTAACTGCAGGATACATAAAGTTGATTTTTTAATAAAGATAAAACCAATATAATATTGTTTTATTTAATAATATATGGTAGATTTCTATTTCACTAAGCTTAATCAAGTAATAAATTTATAACACGGAACTTAATCTAGTGATATAAGTATATCACTAAACTTAGACCGTTTTATAACTATATTCCTAGTGAGATAGTAATGAATCGCTTTCGTATAACTATGTTACAGTATATAATTATATCCCTAGGGATATAACTATATTACGGCTTTATCTATTTTACTGCGACATATATAAATAGCCAGTAACAGGGGCGTGTAGCTGCAGCCAGCGCCGCAGTAGCGGGGAGTCCCACCGATCAGCCAGCGCGCTCAAGATGCCGTTCGAACCGCCGCGTATCCGCGCCCACAGCGAGGCGCATCGTTTTCTGATGATTGTGTAAAAACAATCAGTACGCGCCTCTGCGAACATGGACGATGCGCTACAATGACGCGGCAGGCCGAACAACATCCTGAACGCGTTATTATATTGGACGCTTGTGTACTGTATGTCCGCTGCGTAAAGTTCACCCACAGACTGCACGTGTAGAAGGACTGACAGTACGCTTTAAAAAGCATTGAAAAAATTATTGATTGCACCTTTTAATTTCATTATTATATCTTTTATTATTTTTAAGTGTCTTATAATTTTTTCAAATAATTGGCGACTACCTACCTAATTTTAGACAATTTAATGTATTTTTAAATAGTATTATTCACACAATGATAGAGCAAAAATTTAAGTTTTATTTCAATTTAATGAAGTAATCACGAAAATCTTACACAAATGCAACGTTTTCGATCCACCCCCAGCTAACTTCGCTTATGTTTATTTTCTAAAGAGTTGTCATTTATATGTATTTATCTAAAAATAGTAATAGTATATGGCGAATAATATGAATACTTATTTTATTGTAGAGCGCCAAATGTAACTAACCACTTCGAATAAACATTCTAAGCTTGAACATAACAAGTTGTCTTTTAAACGAGTAAATAAAAATCGTCTACAGAATATAAAGTCGTAATTAAAAAAATATTTAGATTTTTTAACTTTTGTAGTCTTACTGCGCAATTTATGGCCTGTGTAATTAAATGAATGATACGCAATATGAATAAAGTACAACGATGATCTCAACAAATTAATTAGTTATGCCATGCGAATGAGATCTAACCTTTACGACACATGTCATGTTTTTAGTTTCATAACTATGCAAGAAATCGAAGCTTAGATAATAGATCAAAATCAATAAAAAAAAAGTAATGGCGCAAACATAATTGCCTTAATCTCGCAAGACGAAAGTTTGTTCGAATCATTTACTTGGTAAATTATTAAAGCATTTAGTATTAAAAGATGTAAGAGGTTTTAGCAAAAAAAAATACAGCGACCCTATTTTTTATGTTGTTATGAAAGCATTAAATAACTATCGGCAGGCAAGCAACGGTTATAAGACCCAAGAGTAGCATCTGCTGTGCACATGGCCCCAGTATGCGGCGGGGCAACAACACTCGTGAGGTATAGACACTTGATACGAATACGGTGAACGCTGAAGCAGCATCATCGGGTTAATTTTTTAATTGCGCAAAATGCGGTCAAGGATTTTGATCTTAGCACAACATCGTGGAAATTATCTCTGTGTACAGATTTAAAAAATGAGGTAGAGCTAACATAAAACTCAGGCTCCTACTAACATAAAACTCTATTACGACCATAAATCTTGATAGCATATAAATAACATTCACTTAACAACTTTTCTTACAACTGATCCTTGATCTGATTAGCATAAACATTCGATTTCTATACATTAACAGCGTCGTGGTAACCGAAATCCTATTGAAACGGAACGGATATGTTTCGAATGAAATATGCGATATTAGAATACGGTAGGTATTGCGAATCCAGTCTAGGTAGGTATGTGACACGGAGTGAATTTCTCAGACGACAGCAATAAACACGAATTGTGTGTGGGTGGGGCGCATTGTGTTTGCCTTGCCCGTATGCGCATACGTCATGTCGATTGCTGTAGCAGTGAATTTTAAGGGCAACTGCGTGACCCCCGACCTCTATTCTAAGCTATTGTCATGCTAATGGTAAAGACCAGTTACTAATCGACTGTGACGAAAAGCACATTGTAGTGATGAGGTTAAATTTTCCAAAACCACGTAGCCAAACACGTTGTAGCAGTCAAAAGCTAATGTTGCGTTCACAACGATTTCACCTTTGTGTGAAAATCATGACTTTCTTTTAAATATAGGTAATCATCCATCACGAATGAAATGAAACTCGGAATCACAAATTTACAATTGAAAAGCATAAAAGCTCAGAACTTTATTATTTTTCAGAAAAAATGCACCTAGAAGATCCCAAGTCATCATTAATACGGAAGTAAAAAGTTTAAACCGCATGTTAAAAACATAAAATAACACTTATTTCCTGTTTGATACCTACTTCACAAGCAAAGGATCATCAGCTTCAATACTGCGACCTTGAAGCATTAGGTCCAACTATTGTTGCCAAAGCAACTCAGTATAGCTTCAATCAAAGATCTCAACCTCCAACTCTTCATTATCAAGTTGATTACAGAGGTGTAAGCATACCTGTCACTTTCTATGCACATTTTATTTAAATTGATTGTTATACTGCTATGAATTTTAATTCAGTATTATTGTATTTTGCAGTGCCTTAACAGTGTCATGAAGAAGTATTCTCGATAAAAAGCAATAAAAATGATGACTGTGATGGATACCGCAAAAGATACTCGCAGCTAGCTTCACAACCTAGGTAGCAAGGCAAGCGACAATTGTGGCCAGTAAGCCGATTTATTCGACCAACATGATTTGTTTCATGCTGTTGATTAAGCATTTTTTATCAACAATGACCACCATGCAGCAGAGAGACTAGATAAACAGATATATTTCTTAAGAGCTGCCACAACACACTTCGTTCTGTCAAATGTTTGACAGCTATCGGTCTACCACGAGTTGCCACTTTAAATTTGATTTTTCGGGACTGGCCTGTTGGTGCCTTTAGCATCGGAGGTCGTGGGTTCGATCCCCACCCATGACAAACATTTATGTGACGAGTGTGTCTGGGTGTTATTATCTATTTAAGCATATATTTAAGTATGTTTATCAGTCTCTGACACCCATAGTTCAAGCTCTGCCTAGTTTGGAGTCAGATGATCTAGGTGTAAATTGTCCCAGATATTAATTTATTTATTTACATTATCGTTCGCGTAAAAACATGTATTGGGATTTGACATTGTCATGTCATACCAATACAATTTTTATACGCAAACAAAAACGTAAATTTAAATTGGCAACTCGTGGTAGACGCACAGTACTTCTACCACGACATATACTATTATTTTCCACTGATTTTTTTGTTCCGTCATGATAAAATATAGCTTATATCACTCCTGAATAGTTTAGCTTTCTGTTTGGGAAAGAATTTTCACGTTCAGATCAGTAGTTTCGTAGCCTATTCAATAGGTACAAACAAACAAACAATCAATTCTTTCCTCTTTATAATACTAGTATTTCTATAAAGTAGTAAGTAGTGTAAGTTAGTAATCTATACTTCTGTATAGATTATAATTTGACTATCTGTTCTGTGGTTGTATGAAGAACAGTAGCTTCCTGAATAGATATGGCACGATCATCTAGAGCTTCCTTCCGCGCTTCTCCATTGAACTCCGTATATCGGATAGCGGATAATCCACTTAGGAAGTCGCTACCTACACAAACGTGGACGCCTGTTCAAGTCTACCCGATGCGCACGTGGGATACTCAGTCGTTAGATTTTTTACAATCACGTGTTACTGTTTTTATAGGATGCCATAACTAAATGATATACGACCATCTACCCACGCTGAAGTTAACGCACTTATGTTTCCAGAGATGGATGAGGCCAGAGATTCGCCACTCCTTCAAGGTCGGACTGGTCGGTTGATGACGCAACAGTAGTTAAACGGGTTTGCGGGTAAATAACGTATGAACGTACGTTATTCATTGATAAATCCTCCGCTGAGGTCAACAGATCGTTAATTATTAACAACAGGATAAGCTAGATACGCTTATTCACATAACTTAAAGAAGATATAGTGACATTGTGATATATTATTGTCAATTTCATTGAAGTATTATATAATTCACTCCGAAATTGATTATTTTTGATACCTATTTTCTATAATTCCTAGATGTCTGTTTTATCTGATTTGCTTAAGTTGTTTCTTTACAAGTGTTTCCTAATATTTTGACGGTTTAAACGACCACGACATCTGTATTAATATTCTAGTAGAATGTCTAGCATTAGTGTTATCAGCATACCGTTATACGCAATATTGTCTCTAAAGACTTAAGTTCTAAACTATTCCAAACTTGTTTCGATTGTCTCTAAAAGGCCGAAACATTCCGTGGTCAGAACTATAAAATGTACTAAACACAACGGCACATTAAGTATCAAATAAATAGGACCACTCAAGGTAGAGCAATGCTGTCGAGCGACTGAATTAAATTTATTTTCCACGCGTGGAATGGTCAATTGCTAAAAATTTGGTATTGCGTGTTTAAGTGAAACACCTACTATAATCACGAGAAATCCCATGATAATGGCTATCCGTATCGCAAAAGTTACAAGTAAAAACGATCTCTTATCAAGTGTCACAAACAGGACGTAAACGTCCAAATGAATATAGTTAAAGTAAATGTAATAGAAACTTATTGAGTCGCGTGCGATTTCTTTCCTGTTCCTTCGTTACGTAAGGCTTTATCATACGGGCTGCTTACGGACGAAATTAATTAGCAACAATTACAGTCTTAACGGTTTCTTCCTGCCATCGAAAAATCTGGTTACGTTTCCGATACAGCTTGTGAGAATTTACAGTCGGCTTTACATTGTTGGCGCAATAAAATATTTGCAATAAGCAATCTACCAATATCCATATATCTGGCCAGCTACCAATATGCCCAATCATTTCCAATATTTGGGGCACATCTGCAAGCAAGCCCAGTCTCCGTGAAACCGAGGTAGGTACCAGGCCTGAAAGGATCGAGTAATTTTATACGGTTTTTACGAGTTCGTTGTCTTTTGTTTCTTAAACATTGAGTTCTGTGCACCCGAACGGGCTAGAACATTAAAAGTTTGTGTTGACGATGTTGATCGTAAAAAGAGTATACAACTATTATGGAATAATCTTTGCGTCTCGGTTCGGCACATTTATCTATAAAATATTTACTAAAAATTAAATGTGTCACCGCAAACTTTCATTAGATTAAAACGGTTGAACAGACCAGAAACGGCAGTTAATAGAAAACGTGTTTATGAATTGTATTTATGAATACAGGGACAATTCACTATGCCATTTAACTGATTGAACGCATAAATAATGCAGGGGCGCTAGAGATCCCTGGCCAGGCTCCGAACAAATTAACCTCAATTGACAGTGCCGAGGAGGCGCTTTGCTGATTGAAGACACTGTATCGTAACTGCTCGAGCATGTGAATAAGTTGAATAAACAATTGCAAATCGTAAGAAGACAAATCTCATTTGACACGATTGTTAGGCGCTCGAATGTTATAGCAAAAACACTGACACTCCAAAAGATATCTGAACAATGAATGGATATGAAACAGATTACACAGAAAGAGACAATTTCTCATAGCACATGATCTGAACACAATGTAGTGATTGAATCGAATTAAAAAATCAACGCAACTAAGGCATCAACATTCATGAAGAAATGACAAAAACGCTTGTGAACGCCCAATCAGTCTCTGCAACGCGTTCCTTGTCAACATGGAAGACAAGTTGAATTACAAACGGTGAGCAGGAGCCATAAACGGAGTGAAGCCACAAATGGACTATGATTAATGGGAAAAATAATGTTCTAAGTTTACAGCCCTAAGCACCATCCGGTTCGAGCAGTAAGATCTTTTGAACTATTCCTTTTAAGTCCTCAGGAACACTCTTATCTTTGATGTGATTGTTAAGTGGAGCAAAAGAGTTCTGTTTGCGTAGATATTGTTTGGGTTAGATTATAAGTTGGGCTTTAAAGATGCTGCAAGCAACGCCACGATGTTGCGTAATTAGGACGTGGAACGTTGTTGCTGTCATGATACTGCGGTATGTGCGGTGACAAGTCTTTGTCACGATTAGAAGGCTTCAAATGTTTATGAATGAAGTTGTTTGCGGGTTACAATGACTACTGGATCGGTTTATGCGGATATATTTTGAGTAACTGATACCTACTCGCTGCCAATTTTTAAATAAGTGTACCCATTATGCTAATTATTGTAATTTGAATTACCTGTGTCTCTTCATAGCAACGAGGACTAGCGGTAATTGTATCAAAGAGAAACCATGGCAGTATTTGGTATCCTTAATTCGAGGAAAGACCTAAAGTTTAGGGTTTCATTTTAGACCAGTGTTACGAAAGTGATGTTTTTTCATAATATGATAACAAAGTTTTAATCTCGTGCACCGTGTTTAATTTATCAGTTTGATTGTGTGGTTATTTTGTGCAATGAAGAATAAATAAATAAAATAAAAAATAGAAAACTATTTATGGAGCCTGTTGGGTGCCAGTTTTGAACTAATTTGCAATCGACTACCTATTCAATACATGCAGAGTTGGTGCTGATCTTAGTTATTAAAGGAAAAAAACTCATAAGTCCTTTATAAATAAATAAACAATTTAATCTAATTTCATAAGGATTAGGGCAAAGCACAGATGTTTCTTACGACAGTTAATTAAAACATGAAACGCTCGGTGTCTTGTTTGAGAAAAAATATTAGGTCTCTTTCATGGATGTAGTTTGTGTAAACGCTTTCGTAGAATTTCAAAATTATGGATCACCTAAAAGGCGAACATTTTCGTTATATTATGCCATAAAACACATCAAACGAGATTGATATCAAACCCCAAATAAAACCAGATCCGGCCATAAACAGACCCATGGGTAACTATGGTTATACGTTTGAAGTTTGCTTTTCAAGTAGCTTTACTTGTGCAACTTTTTTATGATAAGCATACTCGATGTAAGGTTACTTTTGTGACATGAAGTTAAGAGTAGATTTACTTGATGACAATAGTTAATTATTTGTTATTAATACAATTTTAACAAATGTTCTATTATGAATTCGATAATGGAACAAGGGCAGTAAAAGGGTATTATGTAGTTGCTAGCTTTACGCCCGCGGCTTCGCTCGCGTTATCGTTATATATTATAGCCAAATTACATAAAATCTTTATAAATTGTAGCCCATATTATATTCTGATGTATAAGCTGTATTACTGTAGTTTCATCCAAATCCGTTCAGTAGCTTTTGCGTGAAAGAGTTACAAACATACTTACATCCTCACAAACTTTCGCATTTATAATATTAGTAAGAAGTAAGATAGAATATTAGAAGAAATGTAATTTGCAGATTTTGGGCAGTATAAAAGACAAGGTAGACCCTTTACATTCATAATACACGCAATTACATGAAAACTTAAGTTATTTTTTTTTAAAACAGTATACTCGTAGAAGTAGTAGGACAGGAAGCTTCCAGAAAATAATCTAGTCTTAAGCTAAATAGGAACGATCCCAAAAATCTCTACCATCCTTTTTTAAAATAAATAAAATAATAGTCGCACGGACATGGCGAAACTATAAAGAGTCCTTGTTTACCACGAGACACCTTTATTGTCCAACATGAATAAACTTCCGTACAATACTAGTGTATTATACCTACAAGAATAGTATCCACAGCTCAAGCTCAACCTGTCAATAATAGGGTTCTTACACTTCTAACAAACACGTCGGAAAAAAGGGGACGGAGTTACCTGCCGGCCGACTGTAACTTTGAAACCATTCACACAAATTGCCCTCAGCCATCCAGCGTACTAGTAAGGAAAAGGAATTATGAATTACGATAAGTATCTTATCGAAAATTAAAGTGGACGTACTATTGAATACTCGCAGTAGATAGATAATCAGAAGCTGAGCAGCTCTACTATTATTGATGTTTTCCATTACGTATCTTTTTTGTTCAAATCGTTTAACGATTTAACTTTTTGGTTTCTTTGACAAGACGAGCACGGCTAAAAGCAAAATTACACCCGGATGTCTTGGCAACAAAACAACAAATCATAATCAAACGTGTTTCGCTCACATGGAGCTCAAAACAAAACACGAAGGAAAGCACACTGTTCTCCTAAATGTAATACCAAAACTGTCACGCAAGGCACTAGAACCATAATAACACTTGAAACTCTTATTCACTCATCACAGTTTTATTCCCAAGCAACTTTGTTCACTGATTGTTTATTTATTAGAAACGAAGTCGTCTTTAGTAAACTCGAAAAAGCGCGCGAGCGTGCGCCCTCCGTCGCTGCTCAAAGTATACTAGCTAGTCTGAGTGGTTGCCTGGTTGCCTTGCCGGTTGGTGACCGACCGCATTACATCAAACTTAGTCACGGAACCCTAAAGAACCCGGATCAATAGGGGAAACCTGTAACTCATAATAATTTATTGATTCCAGACAGGGGTAGAGTCAACTTTTAAAGCAGGAAATAATCGACGTCTTGTAGAGTCGTAAACTATAAGTATATTTGTCGGACATTTTATAGTTTGTAAAAATGACAAATAAATAATTTTAGTTGTCCGAATTTCAATCGCGATTGATGAAGATAGCTTGTCCGATGAAGAGGGTCGGACACATTATCGCGGCCGAGTCACTTGTTGCGCAAGTGCGGCAGGCACTTCTGTAGATTTATGGGCCACGGACTCGAGTTACATTTGATAACGTCGCGTCTCGGGCACCGCACATGCGGCGAACAACCAACTCGCTTTGTTGACTAACTAACAAAAGACTATGCCTTATCCCCAAGATCCTTTTCAACACGGTAGAGGTATTTCGGAACAACTTTTTAAACATAGTGTATAAATAGATAATTTGACTACTTTTCTTCGTTGTAAACACTAATGGCGTATATCCCGTTTTGCTGCAATTTTCCAGCTATAAATCACATCGCGTGAGCCAGCAAGGCAAGCCGTTGACAATAATATGGAGATTTATCGGCCAGTACTCTCACACTGTCTTCATATTCAACTTTGAGCACTGATTCATCGATTGTTATCTGTGTCGGAATAAATTACACATAAGTGCGTTAGGCTGCAAAGTTACATCTAAGCGATGAGGCATTACAAATGCGGTTCATTGTTATAGTTGGCGAAGCGCCAGGCAAGTGTCGACTGCAGTAATAATTATATTCCAAAGACGACAAGGTTCCTTTCCCTACCCCAACGTTTTGGCAAAGTAAATAATTTCATACATATGCATGCTTGAATTAGTAAATAACACATAAGGCGAGTTATTTTTTTAAATAAAGGAAATCATAATTTTGAAGGCTAACAAGAAACTACCTCTAGAGAACAATGAAAATATCATTGCCATCTGGCAAAAGGTCAAATAAATCTTTACATCGACTGGCCATATAAAAGGATCTGGTAAAAACGTAAAATCGAAACACTACATTACAAAAGCTTAAATGATTTTAAAAGAGGTCGAAGTTGTAAATCAATCATTGAAAAATACATTGCAAACAGAAACAATAGGAACAATAAGTCCAAATGAAGCAAGAATGATCAATACATCAAATTACTTGCCATTGAAACCAATTGGGTCTCCGTCTGTGACCATATTGCAATTATTGTCACTGCTCCTTGACTGCTAACTAATGGTAAAAACATGTATCGACTGACTTATAATTACAGCAATCAATGCATACTGTGGCTAAGGCTGAGATGCCTTCAAAGTATTAGATACAAGGCAAGACGGAAATTACGATCCCAATGATAGGAAAGCAGTCGCCCGAGAAACGTAAAAGTGTTACCCTGACACGGAAATAGACTTTGATTCAAAGATTCGAATGAGCTATGGATGGCTGTGTGAAATAAACAGGACTGCGGTTAAGGTACGTTCCGAAACTACACAATGGCGAGGCAAGAACACCGATACGTACTCTGCGTTGAATTATTTATGGCGACGTTGCCTTAACTGGGCAGTAAATTAGGAGAACACAAACAAAACAAGCGCCTCTCATTGAAAACACAACTTTTTCTTTGTCCCGCGCGAATCAAATAGCCAGGTGTAGTGATGGTAACGCGAGCAGTAACCGTTACTTGGCCGAACTTTAACGAAGGGATTCATCAATACTCATATCTCTGCCTTTTATTCTGCGGTGCTTTTGTGCAACGTGAATCGTGATCACGGGGTCAATTTTATAGGAACTCATTTGTCCTCTGTAGTATTTTATAAAAGAATGGCCCTTTTTCAATTGGATGTCAAGAGGTAGCTTACCTCTCTTTGTTTCAAAGCAGTTATTTTTGATTAAATCTCTTTTACAGAGACAACCTCTTATGAAGTCTTGGTTATACCTAAAAACACATCCGTTTTTTTAATTTACCGTTAACCCAAGGAGCCAATTAGTATTTACATGAAACATGACTTAGAACCTAAAGTTTAGGAATCTCTGGTGATAATGGGTCTGCTGTCACCAAACCTAATTAAAATTATTGGTTTTACACTAATTAGTGTATACGCATTTTAACGATGTGGCGTGGTTAGAATATTTGCCTACATTTCAACTGGAATTAGCATTTAATCGATACTTAATAGACGATTGGTTCGCTAAAATAACTTGAATCATTTGTTTAAGCCGCATCAAATTGCCTGTATCACCCGTATACAAGTTTGCCTACTTTATTGATGCTAATAAAACCGGTAATTAAAACCGTACTTTTAGATTAGGTAACGCCTCCACGTAACTTCTAGGACTATGTTTTGGCACTTTAAAAAAGGCTATACGAGTTTATCGCACTTTCGGAATAAAACGTTAAGTAAAATAAATAAATATGCGCCTGACAACACACCTCTTGTCATGGTATCGAAGGAGGGATAAATATCCCTGTATTACGAGGTACCAGACAAGGAAATAAGCCAGGGGCGTCTCCCAGCACACCCAGACCCGAGGCAATTTAGAAAAGATCGTTTCCTGAATTGACCCGACCGGGAAACGAACGGGAACCGATTGGCGTAGTGCTACTGCGCACTACGCCAATCGTGCCGTCGTAAAGTTAGATTAGAATACTTAAAAAAAAGCACCAGAATAACGTGAAGGTGTTTTCGTAAGTACAAAGTACCATCGGCAAACACGGTTGAAAGATAATAATAATAAATAATCTTTATTGCACAAACAAATACTTACAGCACGTAAAAACAAAAAAGTAAATATTTAGTACAATTTAGGCGGTCTTATCGCTACAGAGCGATCTCTTCCAGACAACCTTCGGCAGAGAGATTTAAAACAGAGGACGAGTTAGGCTGCGCAAAAGCTATGGAAAAAAAAATAGTAATTACATTTGAATATTATGCTAATATAAAAATAAATAAATAAATACATCTATGTATACACACATATATTGTTTTAGATTACCTAGCACCAGTTTCCTTGTGTAACGAACTAAATTAGGAGAGAAACATATGTAAAAGGAACGTAAACAAAGAAAAAAAAAAAAAAAAACACGAAGTCAGAGAGAGAGGAAGTACGACTTTACCTGAGATTTGAAAATAGGTAAGGATTGAGATTGACGAATGGTTAAAGGCAAGGAATTCCACAGACGAATTGAGCGAACAACAAAGGATTGAGAATAATAGCTAGAAGAGTGCGGAGGGACTGTCAGGTGGAGTTTCCGGCAAGACCGCATGCCTTCACTTTTGGTAGGCTGCATGAATTGAAACAGCGTCTTAAGGTAAGGAGGCGAACGGGGATTAAACAAAGTAGTATACAATAGGGCCAAAATATGAAGATCACGGCGATGTCGTATGGTTAGCCAGTTTAACTGAGCGCGGAATTGAGAAACGTGATCAAATTTACGTAACCCGAAGATAATGCGTATGCAGAAGTTTTGAAGGCGCTCGAGTTTATTCAGAAAATTTTCAGTGATGTCTAAATAGGCACAATCGGCATAGTCAAGAATTGGCAGCAGCAAGGCCTGCACAAGTGCAATTTTGGTGGGTATAGGTAAGAAGTGGCGGAGTCTACTGAGAGAACTTGCTGATGCGAACATTCTCCTGCTCACCTCACCAATCTGTTTCTCCCAGCTCAACGAACTGTCAAGCAAGACACCTAAGTTTTTCACTATGCTGCTATAGGAGATCTGGATCCCATCAAATACAATAGGCGGCATCGACTCCCATTCGATCCTTGATATCAACCACGAGCTGCCAATGACAATAACTTGTGTTTTGTTCGGGTTCACCTTAAGACCGAAGGCCATGCTCCAGTCCAGAATACGTGCCAGATCAGCATTAATAGTTCCGACTACCCCATGAAGGTTTTCAAGGCTACCCTGCGAATATATTTGGAGATCATCTGCATAAAGGTGGTGAGAAGAAGAGAGATTATGAGTAATAGAATTTATGAAAACAGAAAAAAGAAGAGGAGACAGGACACCACCTTGCGGTACGCCAGCAGAAATATCGCGCCATGCAGAAAACGAGTCTTCAGCACGAATGCGTTGCCGGCGCCCATGCAAGTAACTATGAAACCAGTCAAGCACCGCCGGAGATATATTAAGAGAACGCAAAATGCCAAGAAGGATGTCGAAGTCAACCGTATTATAAGCGTTACTGAAGTCAAGCAACGTCAACACAGTCAGGCTCCGGCAGTCCATGCCACGCCGAATGTCGTCAGTAATCTTTACTAAAGCTGTAGTTGTACTATGACCGGGACGGAATCCAGATTGGAAGGGATTTAAAAGGTTGTATTTGGAAAGGAAGTGACTAAGCTGATCATGTACAACACGCTCCAAGACTTTGGACAGAAACGGCAAAATGGAAATAGGGCGGTAATCGGAGAATGATTCAGGGTTGGACTTTTTTGGGAGAGGAATTACCTGTGCATCTTTCCATATAAGTGGGAAGGTGCTCGAAAGGAGAGAGTAGTTCAGGATGTGGGTAATAATAGGATTTAGGACATCGAGGAGGGGTACGATCATCTTACGACTAACACTATCGTTACCGACGGCATCAGATGCAATAGCCTTAACGTTCTTCAAAACATCACAGTCAGTAACTTGACTGAAGACAAAAGGAGAAAAATCAGGAGTTGGAAGACAAGACAGTTTATTTAAAGTGTCACGCTTTCTAGTATCATCAATGAAGGTAGATGAGCAGAAGTGGGAATTTAAGAGGTCAATATTAATATCTTGGGGGGTGGATTCACTACGTAATCTTCCAACTCCTAGCGATCTCAAGAATTTCCATACTTTTGTAGGGTTACCGTTCTCAACAGATTCGTGAATATGGCGCCGTTGAGCGTCTCTACACAACCTATTGCAGCGGTTTCTTATCATTTTGTATTTTTCGCGGTTTTTGTCCGATGGCTCCATCTTGAACTTTGATTTTGCAGCATTTTTCTTGTTTCTCAAAGCTCTGAGGTCATCAGATAGCCAGGGAGCAGGAAAATGTTTCATCTTAACCGGTCGAACAGGAGCATGCTTATCGAAAAGCTGTTTAAGAAGGGAGTTGAATATGTTGACCTTCTCATCAATGCCAGTGGTATTGTGTATTACCGACCAATCGATGTTTATTGCATCCTGCCGCAAATTCTCAGTGCTCATGCCACCAAAATTGCGCTGAAATAGTATTTTCGCCTTGGATTTGGGGGGACGGACTTTGTAAGACAAATAAACAAGGTCATGAAACGAGAAGGCATCAGCAGAACACTGACCGTGCTTAGCGGCGTGGATAGTTGAGGAGACCAAGATAAGGTCTAAAAGAGATGGAGCGGAGTTTGGGAAGAAGTGAGTAGCGTTAAGAGGGAGCACATGCATATCACTTGCATTTACGAGAGATTTAAGACGATGGGAACGGGCGTCATTCCTGAGAAGGCAGGTATTGAAATCGCCCATTATTATAGTATGGCTATATAACGGGGTCAATTCTTCCAAAGTCTTTTCGAAGGAAGAGAAATAATCCACACCCCTAGATGGACTATAGACAACACCGAGTAGTACTTTGGTATGAGACAGTGATAATTCAAGAAATAAGTGCTGGGCTAGCTCAGAGGACGAAGACGGTGGAGAATTATTTACAATAGTAAAAGGAATGTGAGATCGAATATATATGGCTACGCCACCGCCAGTTCTGACAATGCGGTCATTCCGGACAAGGACGAAACCGGGTAAGGAGAAGGATGTGGATGGAGTATTAGGATTCAGCCAAGTTTCCGACACGAGAACTGCATGAATGTTCTTGTTGTCAAAAGCTGTCAACATGTCAGTGTGGTGGGCTGGGATGCTTTGAGCGTTGATGTGAACCACGTTGAAGTTTTTGGGGACATCTGCAAAAACAGAATGTAGGACATCAAGGAGAGGTGCAGATGTGGAGTGGAAACTTTCATCGTCTAAGGAAGAAGAAGAAAAGGAAAGGAAATGCTCGCTTTGGTTACTGGTACTTTTTGGCGAAACCATATCAATACAATAATAATAAATAAATAAATATCAGACTCAAATTACACTTTTAAAATTGTACTTGCGTACAAATGAACAAGACCAAATAATACACTAAAGCCTCCACGTGCCAGCAATCCGGAAGAAATAATCGCACTTACTTATACAAAACAAGTTAGTTTACAAAAAAAACAAAAAAAAAAGTAGTTGAAGCTTTGAAAATAAATCAACAGATGCACAGAGCACGAAACGGAAAAAAAAAAAAAAATAGCTGTCACTGTCAATGTCACTGCCTCAGACGAGTAACCTGCCTGGCAACTTACCAATCAATCAATACAAAATAATCATGTAAATAAATAAAGTAGGTAATAGTATTTTGTAAAAGAATTTAGATATAAAGATAGTTTTTAAAGACAATTATGGGTAACGGAAAATAGAAGTAACATTTAAGATTTTAGTAAGATAGTTGCAGATCATTGCTCATTACAAGTAAGTATAGCGTTTGTACCAGAAATCTACATAAATAAGTCATTATGCTCAATAAAGCGCATAATCATGCAAGTTTAAGCTGCCGTTACGAATCGATTCTCACAGCTAATTAAATAAAATGAATAAATAATTAGTAATATGTGATCATTTTATGCTCTTACTTGCCTTATTTGAAATTATAACATAATACGATAGGTTTTCAACGAACACGGCAGTTACGTAGGATTTCATAAATCTTGGGATAAGTTTGATAAAAAACTGTTTAAATAAAAGCAGAAGATTTCCACACCTGGACGTGAACGAGTATGGGCGCTAAATTCGTCATATGACCGTTAGCTCCAGTAGCATTAACGACACGTTATCTACGAGTACATCAGATGGCCACGCTTCCACGTCGCACATGGCAGGGCGTGTCGCACGAGATGCACTTATCGGGTCACCGAGCAGCTAAAACTTGTCACTCGCCATGTTCGTCTGGCCCGCTTTGTCATTTCACCGTATAGGTACTTCAGTAGTACAAGCGACACATGCCAACTATACCATGTTATCAAAACTCAAACTCAAACTCAAATAACTTTATTCAAATAGACTGTATCAGTACTTTCAAATCGTCAAATTTACAGCAAAATATACTAAATAATAGACATAAATACCATAATAATATGGATATGTAAATAAACAGTATACAGACATAATGCGACTCTACCACCGCATCGGAGTTGTTTCTTACTGAGAAGACCCGGCGAGAAACTCAGCAGTTACTCTTTTAAACTTGTTTTGGGTTTACAACAGGCGTTAGTAAAGTACAAGCAGTGTGTCATTTTGATACAAATAAACCTAAAAGAATATAAAACAAAGAGAAAAAACCAACCATAAAAGAATATAAAAGAATTCATTCAAACAATTCAAAAACAAAAATTGTTAGTCAGTACATACATACTAGGTACCTATTAACTCTTACAATAAAACATCTGTTACAATAGAGCTATTTAATCCCGCATCGAGCAGAGCGCTTATACCCAGGCATTTTTATCTATAAGGTAGTCTTTTGTAGTATAATAGCCCTTTTTTAATAAAGCCGTTTTGATGTGATTTTTGAATCTATGTAAAGGTAACTCACAAATTGTTTTTGGAATTTTGTTGTAATAATGTATACCTTGCCCCATAAAGGATCCTAAAACTTTTTGTAACCTAAAGAGTGGAACTGCAATTTTATCCTTATTCCTAGTATTTATGCAATGTATGTCACTGTGTTCAGCATAGAGACCAATATTTTTTCTCACCAAAACAATGCAGTTGTAAATGTATTGTGACGCTACAGTGAGGATACCAATTTCCTTAAAAATCTCCCTAAGTGAAGCCCGTGCACGAAGCTTATAGATGGATCTGATAGCTCGCTTCTGGAGGATAAAGATGGTTTGTATATCCGCCGCTTGACCCCAAAGTACAATGCCGTAAGACATTACACTATGGAAATAACTAAAATAAACTGAACGAGCAGTATCAACATCTGTTAATAACCTAATTTTTCTCACTGCAAATGCAGCCGAACTAAGTCTGCCTGAGAGAGCTGTTATATGAGGGTTCCATTGCAGTTTTGAATCTAGTGTGATTCCAAGAAAAACAGTTGTATCTACAAGCTTCATAGTATTACCATCAATTTTTAGACTAATGGGGTTATCTTTAACATTAGGCAACTTAAAATTAATACATTTAGTCTTTTTTGCATTAAGCTGTAGATTATTTACTGTGAACCATTGTAAAACCTTTGAAAGTGCGTCATTAACATCATCAAAAAGGTTTTTATTTCTGTCAGTTTTAAAAACTAAAGATGTATCGTCTGCAAACAATACAACATCACAAATATCTTTTAAGTAAAAAGGTAAATCATTTATATAAATCAGAAATAGTAATGGACCTAGAATGGATCCTTGAGGAACCCCCATTTTAACTTGTGATCCTGTAGAGAGTACACTGTTAACATCAACTTTTTGAGTTCTTAAACTAAGGTACGAAATTACTAAATCTAAAGCATTATCCCTAACCCCGTAAAAATCAAGCTTGCGTATAAGTGTATCGTGATCAACGCAATCAAAGGCCTTGGACAAGTCACAGAAGACGCCAAGAGCGTTCTGTGAATTCTCCCAAGCCCTAAAGATGTGTTTTAGAAGTGCGATGCCAGCATCAGTAGTAGAACGGCCTCTCGTGAATCCATATTGTTCACTGTGTAAGAGATTGTTCTCATAAAAATGGCTTAATAGTTGTTCTTGAATGATTTTTTCAAAGATCTTACTGAGAGCTGGTAGGATTGAAACAGGCCTAAAGTTACCTGGGTCTTGTTTGTTGCCTGATTTAAAAAGTGGTACAACCCTACTGTGTTTCATTAAGTTTGGAAAAACACCTTCATCAACACAATCATTGAATATTACGGCTAAATAAGGGGCAATCACGTCAATTATGTGGCTAACAGTTTTGACTGATATACCCCAAAGATCAGCGGTATCTTTTGAATTAATTAATCTGAATGCTTTCATTATATCTAGTGACTCAACATGTTTAAATTTAAAGAATACACTGCAACAAGATACATTATCTTTCAACAAATGTTCCGCTCTAGTTGGTGAGGAATTTAATGAAGCTGTAGTGATTACAGGTATATTACTGAAATACTTATCAAATGCTTCAGCAACAGATGCTTCTGATTGTAAGATGTTATTGTTAAAATTAAGAGTGTATGAGGTATCGCGCTGTTTAGCTTTACCTGTTTCGTGATTTATGACGTCCCAAGTGGTTTTTATTTTGTTAGTGGACTTTGATATTTTATCACGAATGTGCAATGCCTTAGCTGTAGTGCAGGCTTTTCTGAATATTTTGGAGTAGTTCTTGACATACTCAACAAAAAGTGGATCGAAATTGTATTTTTTCATGCCGTACAACTCATACATCTTACGTCTGCTCCTGTAAATTCCAGGCGTGGCCCATTCACAAAACTTAGATTGAACTCTGCAAGTAACTTGTTTGGTGGGAAAACAAGCATCGAATTCATTTTTAACACAATCAAACAGTCTTTTGTAGACTGCATCAGGGTCACCCTGCTTGTAAGGAATGGAAGATACTTTATGCTTTATATTAGTTTTAAAACTATTAATGCGATTACCCGTCTTCGGTCTACATGTTATTTTCCTGTAATTAACGCTATTGTTAGTTAGATCTAAAAATGTTATCTTCTGCCCACAATGATCAGACTTTAATTCAGTTACTATTGCCTTTTCAATGGGTACACAGTTGCAAAATACATTATCCAGACAAGTAGATGTTGTGGCTGTTATCCTCGTGGGTTCATGGAATTGATAATCCAGACCAAAGGATTTAAATAGCGACAATAACCTATTCCTTTCAGATGAGTTTACTAGCAAATCTATATTGAAATCACCACACACAATAATGGGTTTAGACTTAGCACTTAACCTACCCAAAGCTTCCTCCATAACTGTCTCAAATCTATCTAAGTTAGTTTTTGGGGGACGGTATATACTTATCACAACAAAGCCCTCTAACTCAACACAAGACAATTCGACAATACGCTCTATGGACAGGCCTACAATGTCAGTGCGATCTTTACATTTCAAACTATTTGCAGTAAAAATTAATGAACCACCATGAATAGTGGTTTTTCTAAAGAACGCGCTTGATAATCTAAAATTATTAAGGACAAAAGACTGATAGTTTTCATCAGTCAGCCAATCAACATCAAATGGCCACGTGTGCCGCACGAGATGCACTACAGTTAGCGGGTCAGTTCAGATGTAATTTAGCATTTCATCCGAATAACTGCTTAGTGGTTCGTTCGGTTCATTCATTGGTTCAAGTTGCGGTCAATGCGAAGTAACAATTGCTTTGATAGCCGTCTATTTCTACACTGTTGCACAGTCTAAATATACTCGTCTAATCTCAATAACGAAGAAGAAAAACAGAAAAATATACGATATTTAGGTGGGCCAGTAGGTAATTGATTCCTCATCTAAACTAACTTATTAGTTCTCCTATTTTCTCTCAGTGAATGTTTACTTTTGCGTAAATTATTTACTTCTTTATATCAGCATCATGTCATAAATGAGGCAGACTAGAGACTAATACAACAAGACTAATAAATTAGTGACGTTTTCGCTGTATTACAATCGAGATGATTATTCATCAAAAATATTTGACAGATGGTAGTAAAATTTATAGTTTGTCTTATTCAAACTAAGATCAAAGCCAAATATGTATTTAAACCATACTTAAGTTTAGAAACTGGCCCAAAATTTCCCTTAAAAAACTTATTATGAAGCCTTGGAAGGTACCAGAAAGGTGAAGCACCTACCTTCGTAATAGATGGGTAAATTACGTACTTAACGTAGTTATTTGGCACTTGGGTAATCGCTGTAATTTCTCATACCATTATTAAGGCGAAGCATACAGGTGGGTTTTTAATGGTCATGAAGGGGTGACAGGGATCACCACCCACCTGCTGGTAATTTTCCTGTACATTTTGATGCATTTTCTGTACACGAAATACTTTTTTAATTACTCATTCAGCGGCGCTGTTTATAATTTCTATCAGCACATTAGCATCTAACAAGTGCGTGCCAGACTTTGCATAAATTAGGATTCACTATATTCGAAGAATATATTAATGCATTTGTGAAAATTATACGAGGGCGTGGCTTAATGCTCACACTTCTTTGATTGAAATACCTTCTTATGTTTTCCTTTTCAATTCGTATAGTCATGGTTTCAAATGATTGAGATGTCGTTAACCTACAAAACAAACTAACTACCACAAGCTTTCCATCTCGATCACCTTTAAACTTCATGTTTTATGAAAAAAAACCATGCATTTTTCTAATTAGATAGAGTAGTTTTAAAAAACTGATTCTACTTCAATGATAAGAAAGTTAATAAAAAAAACCCCGTGATTAGTCACGCGAAATATTTTTGTAAACACCTCTCTCCCTTACAAATAATAGTTTATAACAGGTTCCCCGAACTATTTTTTATTTCACATCAACTTTGGCGGTATTACAGATAAGATAGCCATAAGTCTGACAATTTTTTTTAATGCTAGGTAGCAATAGAAAGAGGTCTCAAGTGAGAGCGTAATGGTTGCAGCATAGCGGAACTAAATAGGTTTCTGTTCACCACAGATCCCTAAAATGGTTGTATCAGTTAAAAAATATACCTACTAGAAATCGTAAAAGTAGAAATGTGGGAACCATTTTAAACGACGTGAGTCTGTTTACTAAAATGGTAAATCTTACTTAAATTATGTCATAACAAGAAAAGTTAAACTGACAGTATGTACCTATCAATATTCTGCAGTTTTTATCGCTTTGTTTGATAAGTTATTTTCAGCCCAAACCAACATACTAGCATTAGGAGATTACTGACTTGATAACGAGGAGAAGATAGTGTTACCTTATCTTGATGGAGAATTTGCTATTGCAAGTTGGTTCGGTGATGATGATTAAGACAGCAATGAAAATATTAGTGATAAATGATGGTGCTGACTGACCCCTATAGCGCAAGCTCTGCTTAGTTGTGAACTAGGGATCAACAATAATTTGCAAAAATGTACTCATTTATCTGCACCCAAATGCATGATTAAATTAAGAATTTCAAAATCAAAATCCAGACGTTCCCTACCGAACCACTTGCTCTGAATTTCAATTTAGATTTGAGATAGAATCGAATAGCTGCCTTATTATTACATCGCTAACTGTCATGACATTATTGTTATTTCAAACAATTAAATGATCGGCAGTTGAACTGCGAACAGATGAGTCAGAATAACTTCGCCTCTGACTTGGGCTTCAGATTCAGATAGCGCGGTGGCAGTTGGCGTTTGGCACACATTCCTAGCGCCCAATATGGGAGCGAAACGGCGACCCAGCGTCTCACGGCCATACGGTCCAGTATTATTTATTGACCCTTTACTCTGACGTTTCATCTAACTTTCCCAGAACAGGGCTGGCGACTTATTTACGAGCACAATGTTACCTACATTGGACCTAGCCAAATATGAATGAACCCGGATAGTATCAATCTGAAAGTAATTCAAATACGACTTCCCAAAACCAGCACAGGTTATATGGCAAAATGACTAGCCATTCCCGTAGTTTTAGGCCTAAATAGAAGACTCGTTAGGATCTATTGAGCTGAGGCTTGAAGTGGGGTATTTGGTGTTACTATTTTGATGTAGATACATACCAAAGTATCTAGATTCTTACATAGACTAGCGTCGATTGACTAAAACCTTCAAAAATTTAAACTAAAAGCAAGAAGATCCTGCGCATTCGATTTTGATCCACAAAAAGCTATGGCAATGTTACAGCTCAAACTGATTATAACGTTACCACAAAAACTGCGAATTACAAGAACTAAGAAATTATCAAACGGGAAAAAAAACTCAAAGTAAATTACAGGGAAAATACTCGTGCAAGAATTAAGTTGATAATCAAATCTTTGGCAAACATAATTTGAATTACTGGCTCGAGCACGATTTTCAATTGCTACGGGTACCGAGTATTGACTCATAATTGCAGTTCATTGCTATCTTTTACCAGCAAGTAAGACACAAAATTAGTGCTTGAAACGAAATAGGCGTCAGTAAATAATTATTTTGAGTACCGACTGGTATTAGTTATAGGAAGGACATATAGTTCTAAAGGAGACAATGGGTAGTTAGCATTAGTTTAAATACAATACAATATTGTTCCTCGGTTTTTTGTACAATAACATACGTCCTTTACTGATATGGGTATAAAATCTTTTTATATTAAATGATGCTTGTACTATGTAAAGTATGAAACAGTTACAAACTGGTTTGATGATGGATGACGAATTTACAAAGAGCTAAGTTATTTTTAATTACTCTAAAAAACATAAAAATGATCCTTCGATAATTGATATACTACGACATAAGTAGTATAACAATAATTACATTCGATTAAGAGATATTTCAACTTCTTCTTATTGTTTGACACACAACTATGATGAGCTCAAAGACAAATGACTTTGGTTACATTTCTCGACCGGGCTCAAATAACAAAGAGTGAAAGTTTAACAAAAGTGGACGTGTCAACAACTTCTGTCGACCACGGGATGTATTGTGAAACGACCACAAAATTGGACGATCTAATATTACTCAAATTGTTCTAAACAAATACAAGAGATGATATCAATCAGTAACATATTCTACAATTAATTCATTTTGCTTACAAATATTCACAAATAAAGACATGCAACAAAATTGTTAGATCGAGACGATTCAGGCAAATACGAAGTAAGTTTATTCGTTAAACGTTTCTACAATCAATTTTAGTATTTCATTCATCATTCATTTTATTTTGAACTTTAGCATAGGCATTGAATCCAAAAAACCTATTCAATAGTTTCAATGAGAACACGACTGAAAAATGTAACGTCCAAACCGGACTTAGACTCAAGAATGATTCCAGGCACTAAAGACAAACACGCACCAGAACTCTGAAAACTTTGCTCTCTAATTCCTAAAAGGTATTACGATCACTGCTCTCCGTATTTGTACTGTGTTACTTGAAGAGTAAGCACCAGTAGGCAGCGCGACGCTACAAGGTGGCGGGAGGCTCATTATTTTGTCTTCGAGGTGTCACGTTACAATGTTGCTAGCAAGGGTTATTTACACGTCATTACAATTTGTTGGCTTATTAGCGGGTAACATGGGGCGAGGTAAGCTGTCGCCTCTCATTTGTTTTTGTTCGAAATGTAGTAAATAATACTTCAAATAAATACCTACAAAGACTTTATCCCAGCAAATACGTTTTTTACGCAAATGATGTCCGTCCGGCTCTTACTGTTATGGATTTAGCTCAGAAATACATCTTCACTACCTTTTTTAGACAAGTAAAGCCAAGTCATAATAATCACACATATTCTGTCGACAAAGTAGACACAATAGTAACAACAATACAATTTACCGCATCTGTTTGCATCGACATGCGAGGTATAATAAGAGCCCATGTGACTGAACTTGAAAGTAGTTTTCTTATTAATTATTGGCCAACTTTTTGGTATATAATTGTGTTTCAGCGCAACACATCACACATTTCACTTGTCTCAGTTAAATTGAAATCTGTCTGCCAAAGGACATCGCAAGTTTTTACGCTGTACAGGGGGTCTAAAAAGGTGACATTGTATGAAACATCTACAAAATGATTCATTTGGTGATTTGCAGGAGAAATGCTTTGAACACTTTATAACGGTTACATCAATAAGTGAAACATCTGCGATTCATTTCATATCCGAATCATATTTGATGCCGACATTGCTACACCAAAAAAATATAGTGTCGCGCCTAATCGTAAACTATCCGGTTTTCATTATACCAATGTTTTCATCAATACAACTAACAATTTAAGCTTAAAAGTTGCATATTATTGAAATTGTGTGATTTTTTATCACTAATAATTGTAAAATGATTATGAAAGTGAATAGAAAATTACAAATACATATTTTTATTTACAATTTTTATATCTGGCAATAATACGAACGTAAAATGAAAAACAACGATGTATGTACCTACAAAAGATTTTGAAGTGCTTCTCTGATAAAACTTTCAATTTTTCTCAAGTTTTGGTTTTGTTATCGTGTGGATTGGTTTTTTGTAATTACGGCAAAATGCTAAGTGTTTTCAGCCGCGTGCCCTTCATGCATTCTAGTGTTCGAGTGCTTCTCAACATCGCGGTTGAAAAACAACTTGGAAGTTTAGTTACATTCATTCCTGTGTTAACTTTCGTCAAATTAAGTTGTACAGAAATTAATAGGTGAGTGTTTTGAAAGTTATTTATAGTCATTTCTTTGAAAATTTGTGATATTTTATCACAGCCAATCTTGTAATTGTTTTCATTTTCACTCGTCGATATCACAGTATGTTGTAATTATTTTGAATATCATATTTATAATTTTGTACTAATATTTAAGATCTAATAACCAATTAATAAACAAGGTAACTAGTGTCTACTAAATATATATTTTTAAACAGAATGGTGAATTCTTAATGAAAACTTAATGGTTCAAGTCTTTAGTTTCATGTTATTTAAAATACATTTTATATTGATAATAAATATAATCGTTCTAGCTAGACCTATGGCGCCAATAGATGAGGCATTAAGGATACTCTCACAGGTAGAGTTGCAACGAGCTGCAGCAGACACAGAACAAGCTCGTGCTCTTATGCTGATCGGCCAGAATTTGTGACATTTAGCAGATATACCCAATAATTTGGGACGGTTAGCAGATGCAGCCAATAATTTGGGACGGCTAGTAGAGGTAGCCGAAATGTATATGAGGATGCATCAAAATAGTTTATAATGATAGGTAAGTAAACAAAAGTTAATTTCTTAAACTTTATTCTAAAAGATATGAGTGTCAATTTGTTGTTATATTAAAGTCAAATCTTTAATTAATTTGATTGTGCTAGCCAAAGTCTTTGGAACAATAAATCTCTTGTTGCTTGCCCTGCCGCCAATAGGCTATTGCCAGCAACAGTTGAAGATGAGGCAGGGTCAAAATATAACTGTGCTACCTGAAACAATAAATAGTCTGTCATAATAATAATCAGTTACAACAGCTAAGTAATTTAATCATCATTAACATGTTACACCCCATGGCCGGCAAACCATTAAAAAATAACTTTTGTCTGGTTTTGTGGCAGTCAAAGACTTAACATGTAACAGTAAACATGTGTGTATATAATAATTAAATTTTAAAATTGCACCTGCATGGATGCTTCATATTGTTCTTGTTGTAGTGTGAGCTCAGGAACAGGCAGTCTTGCACTATTGACAATATTGTGTAATCCTACACATGCATTTTTAATGTAGCCAGCCATTGTAGGATGATAGTGTAACTTTCTATCCACCAAAAGACAGCGCCACCGGGACTTTAAAACACCTATGCACCTTTCAACGCTGTTTCTAACTCTACAATGCATGTCAGTATAATAACGTTCTGGGGTATCTGGCTTAGTGTTCACCACTGGAGTCAACAAAGTAGCCTGAATCACCTGAAAAAAATGCAACTGGTTTCAGTTTCTAATATTCTCACATATAGGTTAGTTAGGTACATCCATTTCCAACAAATTTCTTTTTCACCTAATAACCACAACGTTTCATTTTCAGATACATGGAGATTTTCAAGGAAAGTTTTAATTGGATGAGTATTCCACACATATGAGTCATGACTTGCTCCTCCATGGCTGGCATCAACACTTATAATATTTAGGTCTGAATCACAAATCTAAAAAGTCATAAATGCATAAAAGTGAAGTTTAAGTGAAACTTTAAATGTAGCCATAATAGTCCAGTAACCCAGGCTAATTACAAAAAAAAAGGGATACGAGTTGCTCCTAAAAGCCAATAATTATATTTTGTGACACATCTTGCTCTTGCAATTTTTATGTTTTATATTAAATGTGTTCAGTAACTAGAAATAAGTTAAAGAGTTCTAATAATAAATGACTGATTAAGTAAAAAAATATGTGCTATGTGCTATTAGGTATACCTAATAGATATAAGTAAGTTAGAAATAAATATTTTAAAATAATAACTTAAACACTTTGTATTATTTTCAACATATTTGATATCATCATCACCAGCCTATTATAGTCCACTGCTGTAGGCTTGATTTAATTTCCAACCACTTGTTTTGTTCTGATTGTAATGCAACATTTGTGAAAACTTATTCAAATGTCAATTACTTATTACCTACAAATTCAGTTCCGTTTATGATAAGTCTGCTTATACTAAAGTATTGTTGTGTATCTACTGTTTATTGTTGTTTACTGTATGTACTGTGCATATAATGAAACCAATGAACTCTTTTTGTTTACTTACTTTTGACATAGTTGATATCCCTCCTTTGCTAGGTAAATAGGGCTCTAATTCTCTTATAAGATTCAGAGCCAAACACTTGTTTGATCTACAGACCGATAAACTCTGAGACAGGCTTTTCAAAAGCCAGCTCCAAATTCCTTAGCTCTCCATTACGTCTTCTATACGTGAGAGCTTCTTCTAAACGTGCGTTCCACAAAGTTCGCGTAAAGCCCCAAGTCTGCCATTATTCCAAAACTTAGAATCTATACCGTATTAGAGCTAAACATGTAATAAACGTAATCAAAATTGAAAATATGAACACAAAATGTAGGTCACCTAGTAACATCTAACATTTCTCCAATTTGACGTAAATAGTATTTCATATACGTGCACCATATTACGAATTCCCATACAAAACTGTCATATTAGATGAAATGCAAATATGAATCGTTAGAGGTTCATATTATGATTCATCTAATAAATTGCTGTTTTAGGATTTATGAAATGAAACATATTATGAATGAAATATGAAACATACAATGTGGCCGTTTTAGACCCCCTGGTGTATCTGCAGATGCGTCGCTTCATATAATAAATACTTTCGGCGCCGCCAAATAATTAGTTTAAATTACCTTTTTACTGAGAAAAAGTATTTGACAGACTATTCAATCGCTGGTTTAATAAAGTAATAATGAATAACTGTACCCAGAAAATAATAATAAGGACCGAAGTCAGCAACTTCCCTTAAATTCGACATGTGCCTATAATTGAAGCTGAATTATACATTTTAATGGCACACGAGCTTTTACGGCTTTTATTATACTGTGTGTGATAGTGAATAAGCACTACAATGCATAATTCCGTTGATTTTTGTAATCCAGCCTCTTATTCTTAAACTAGAACCGCGAATCGATTGATATAAAAAAATAAATAATAAAATATAAATATGCGCCAGACAACACACCTCTTGTAATGGTCTCGAAGTAGGGATTATTAAATCCCTGTGTTACGAGGTACCACACAAGGAAATAAGCTAGGGGCGTCTCCCAGCACACCCAGACCAGAGTCAATTGAGAAAAGATCGTATCCTGAATTGACACGACCGGGAATCGAACCCGGGACACTACGGAAATCGAGGCGAGAAACCGTGCTACAGCACACTACGCCAATCGATAGTCGCTCGCATTTTGACATCTTCTCAGCCAATGACGATGCAGTATTCGACGTCAAATAACAATAATCGGTGTCAAAACCGCGAAGTTAGTGAATAGCCGGTCTATTATTAATATTAAACGCAATTTAATACTGAATTGATGTAATAAGCGAAAAATTGTGTCATTTTTGCCTCATTAATAACATTTTCTTCTTGCCTCAATACATCAGCGACAGTCAACAATGCGCTGTTACAAGAAACAAAGACTCAGTAAATTGTCAGGCATCGCTTGTAAATGGCCAGACTAATTACCAAAGTTTATCTTGTACTCGTTAACATATTTAAGGGAACAAAACAAATTAGGTCTATTACTTACATTGGTTGTTAGCTGCGTGGTAAGAGTGTGCACTTTGTCTTTCGCGTCGGCTAGCTCTCTCCTTAGTTTCCGCACCTGCAGCGAAGATAAACAATTTGTTATTCAGTCAGAATAAATAATAGATAAGCACACAGGTGATGTTTATACACGCAATTATGACTACTATCTAACTACACATGAAAAAAGTGCTAAATAAATTATATTTTTGGAAAGTTTGTTTCTTGTGTAAATTGTTGAAAATTGTAGTTACTACATGTTTTTTTTTATATTGCCCGTCAAGATGACCTCACTCCACCTGATGGAAAGCGGTCGTGAGGTCCAAATATGAGGTGGACAAGCCCAGTCATTCAACGAATCACTGGGCTGGCCATCCTCACCTTGAAGGCCTGCAGAAATGCCTTTTCACGCCCCGCTTGAAGAACCCGGGACTATACGAGGAAGGAAACACATGTGCTGGAAGAGCGTTCCACGTCTGGATGGTACGACAAAGAAACGAGTCACCGAACCTTTTAGTTAGGGCCAACAAATGTTGAATTGTGTGTGGGTGACGCCGTAGTCCAGCACGCGTGGTACGGGAGTGGAAAAGTTGAGGGTGGAATAAGCTGGCTCGTCAGAGCATGCCCCATTGTAGAAGCGATCGAGAACACTTAGCCTGGCAATGTCTCTACGCAATTGGAGAGGCTCAAGGGTCAAAGTTGCCTCTGGGTTTCCAATAATACGGATAGCACGCCGCTGCAACCTGTCAAGAGCTTCGAGTGGTACTTGGCGGAACCGTCCCAGAGATGAGAGCAGTATTCCACGCACGAGCGAACTTGTGTCTTATACAAGAGACAGAGCTGCTCAGGCGTAAAGAATCGTCTCACTCTGTTCAGGACTCCGAGTTTACAGGATGCAGTTCTAATGACGCTCTCAATATAGTCCCGTTGGTTTAGGTTGCTACAAACATCCATGCCAAGGATGTTCGGGCTATCCTTAATCGGTAGCGGAAGCTAGTGCTCTGAAGAGCGGGATGGGAAAGGAACGAATGATACTTTGTATTTAAATATGTGAAGAAAAGAAATTATTAAACTATCCCACAGCTGGGTGAAGGCCTCAATCAAGTCATCGCTACCAATATCGGGCTATCCTTTCATCAGTCTTCCGACGCCGGTGGTAGAGTCACATTATATGTATGTATTATATTTAGTAATATAGATAACATACATAATATAGATTGTAATAATATTTATGTTTATACCATTTCTAAATTAAAAATGTTAAATGTAGCTGTATATTCATAGTCTACTTAAATAAAGCATTTTTGAGTTTGAGTGGGAGTTTGAGTTTTAATCACCACGCTTAGCAAAACTCGGTCTTGGCTGGTTTTAGTTTTCAGGCAACGACATGGGATTAACACATATTTTTCAAACATCGGATACTAGCCTCGTGCGCTTGCCGCTCATCGGTGCCCGCGCCGGCCGCCAGCGAAGACGCCGTGGACACCAGCGACGCCGTAGACCCGTGTACTGCAGATGGTTAGCAACATTACATTTTCTATTTTATTAAAAAACATTGAAAGTTTAAATTTATTATAGGTTTTACCGGCGAAAGGCTAGAAATTTGTATTCACTGAAAGTTCGAAATCAATGACGCCCTTACACGTTAGGTACCTATTCGATTGGAAATAGTAATCGATTTTATTCACTGACAACTTTCAATCGAATTAATGCATCGAAATAATTTTAGTTTAAGTAAATTGTTATTTATTCGTTTGTTTTTAAATTATACCTACATATAATATTTAAATTATTTTATTTTCCTAAAGTAATTACAGAAACAAAAGTACATTGTCCCGAAAAAAAACGGTAATTCATAGGCGTGAGCTGTCAAAATGAAAATAAACGAATGGACGAAGTCTACTTTAAAGCTCAATCAAGTCTAAAGTTACTTAAGGCTAGTTATTTTAAGTGCTTGATGTGGCAACTTATAAATCACGTACCATCGTCGTTTTTCTTAGGGTAGTGATGAGAATGCCTCGGCGTGTGCATCACGTTGCCGGGTTGGTGCGTCGGGCTCAAAGCTGACCTTGGAGACGGCGAAGGAGGTTCAGAAACTCCGTAGCTTATACCTGTTGAAGAATAAATAAATTAAAATAATTAAGACAGCTAGTCCCGAAGTGAAGTGTTCTCTTGTGTAATGGAAACCTATACAAGCGAAGGTTTAAAAGGTGAAAACAAATATTCGTTCCAAAAGCATTCATTTGTGCTACCGCAAAAAGTGAGCTCATTGTCTCAGCCGGCGTTTTTCAGCTTAACGGTTCGCTCATTAAAAGTAGAGGTTGATGAAACGAAGTTCACTTTTTTGATTTTAACGCCTGGTACAGGTAAATAGCAATCTCTTAACGTATACATTGCGGAGAGTAATGATATAGGGGAGTTTAACTGGCTTCCATTGACATTAGCTTGGGAAAACAAATTAAACATTAAATGGGTAAAATAAGGACATAAATACCATACCTTGTCCTCCTGGTCCATATTGTACTGGCAAACAATAATAAGGCTCGTAATCGCTCTCTGATGATCTTTGAAGCATCGACGGGTACAGTTTCTCAGATTTTGTAGATCTGGAAGAATAATAACCATTAGAAATAGCCCTAATGATATTTCTAACATCAAACTTTGTCAGTTAACTACAATACAAAAAATATTACATAGACAAGAAATACTTTCTTCGGAACTGCGACTTCATTTGTCATGAAAATAATTATTTAAGTTTGTCGAAGGTTTCGCTTGAATTATAAATGTCTTATTGAACTGAAATTACATACTTGAAATAGTTAAATAAAAATTCTAATTTATTCATTTCCACTAACAAAGTTTGATGCCTTTTTTATACTTAGTAGCTCGGAGCGCACTTTACAAAATGGCACAGTGATACAATCAGCGGGCTTCAGGCGAAAGCCTATGGAAGTTTTGCTTCGAAAATAATCATGTGGCTAAATATAGAATTATGTTGTGTAATAAACAAAAATATGTAATCAACAATGCACTTTATGATGGCGAGTGCCTTGTAATGAACTGAAGAAAATAGTGACAATAACGTAAAAATAATTGTTAAATGGTAGATAGTTTTTCATTAGGACTGCTCTTTATTGCTATTTTGTGCTTTCGTTACGAAAGTTATAATGTGGAAGTATAGCAGCCATTCCTCAGTCATTATTTGTCAATATTATTTAAAACTAACTGTATCTCATACGAAAAAAATATTTTTGCAACGTAGCTTACTCAGATTGCAGATAAATGAAGTCGCTTACGTATCAGGGCCCAATGCAATGCAAGCCTTTTATGATTGAAAATATTGACCAGATAATTCCTTTGTAAGATTTTTTTAATTTTTTTTTATTTTATTATAACAAAGAGTACAAAAAAGCAAAATGAAAAGTGTAGCCTTGGGTTTTATGGAGAAGTGTAAATCATAAACAGAGAAAGCCGTGCCATGATCAAATCATGCATGTTATGTATTTTATACTGCAGCGTGGCACTGAGAAGCCAAAACATGTACAAACTTCAACCTTGTGGCATACCTTGGAAAAGTCCTATCTCTGAGGTAGCTAAAAATTTAATTAATTGTCAAGGCTTAGCAACATGTCTTCATACTATGTATTTACATAATTTTTCATAAGAATAGAAGAAGATTATGAAAATGAATGAACACAGAGACGATGTGGCTGATTAAAATGATTGATTACTCATACATAATAAGCGCAATGACAGTAACATTCTTCAAGATAATTGTTGTTATTTTTTGAAAAGCACTAATACTGCGTTTAGGCTGTTTTTAACACTTATATATTTTCAACACCTTGTTTATAACGGGTCAAGGACACAAAAAACATGAAATCATCATATTAAAATAAGCTCAACGCTACATTTTCTCAGCGTTTACTAAATGTTAATACGTACTCATGTACTACAAGAAATAATTTATTCTGTTTTGATACTACACCATAAATACAATTCAATACGGTGCTGATTCCTAAAACGGTCATTTCAGTACGGAAATTTACCTAAAAATTTTAATGGCCCCAATAATAAAACAGCTACTACCACAAAAATCTCTGACCCAACAGTTTCTACGAGTAGAACCTACCTAATACTGTTGCTCCTGTTGAGCCTTGTGCCCTGAGCGTCACGGTGCATGATGAGCTTATTGTGTGTGAGTGAGCTGCGGTGGTGTGGGTTAGGGGAGGAGGAGTGTTGCGCCTGCGCCGAGTGCAGCGATGTGAGCGACTCCATAGACTCGCCCTCGGACAGGCGCCCGCTCGCAGAATATGTGTTGCTGAAATGGGGGACACTGATGAAGGGGCATGCTGGCCAGTTGTTACCTTCCCGAAAGATATACTTTAAAAAAAACAGAATACAAACCACTGGTCTGTTTCTGGTTGGTGGAGGCTCTTTATATTATTGATACTTACCTTAATTCCTTTTTGAAACTAAACTTTAACTAAAATTCATTATTTTAGCATATTAATTCATTCCCAAACATTTAATTCACATGTTAGTATTTGGTACTACTTAAATATCAGCTTATCTATCGTAGGCAGATTTAATGTAGTCAGTTATATTAGTTTACTGAAATATGCATTACAATACAAATAAATAATGATAATATTTTATTATTTATGTCTACAACTGGCCATATCGGAAAAGGACAGAATAAGCAAATGAAAATGATAAATAGTTGTTTTTTTGTTAACAATAATCAGTTATGGAACAAAAAATACACACAAACGCAAGGTAAGGGCGCAAACAGACAATGACAGGTATATGGATGATCATGACAATGCTGAGAAAAATGGCTTCAATTCAGTTAAAGGTTCGCTTTCACAACACGCCAAATCTTGTAACGGATGATTTGCTAAATCTACTGAAATCTCGAGCTAACAAAAAATCCTTCTTCAACGAGAGAATGCAGCAAAAGCTTGACATACAAACCTAGATTTGACTATAAAATTTTACCCTGGGATCAACAGAACAGAGTGCCGAGTGCGAGTTGCAGTGAGAGAAGTGAATAACTTCACCATCGCGTTTGCGAGACAAAAAACGCGAATTTGTATGGTATCGAGTCAACGCCATCTAGCGGCCTTAATGTTGCCCGAATTCGCCGCTAGATGGCGCTGACTCAATTCCATAGTAATTGACATTTACGTGCTCGCAAAACGCGATGGTGAAGTCATTCACTTCTCTCATTGCAACTCGCATTACTCGCACTCGGCACTCTGGCAGTTGTTTGAGAACTGCTTTTTTCACAAATCGGAGTGTTGTGCATGCGAAAATAGGTAGGTAAATAGGGTTGCATTACATCAAATTATTTAGCTACTTCATGTAAACGAGCTAAAATTGTTAATTCGCGAGGTTTTAATTAATTCAATAGAAAATTAATGGACAAGTCACAAAATAATAACAAGTAAAATTCATCTTGACTTTATTATAACCTTTAGCAGTGGGTATTAACACTTTGAGTTAAGAAACCATGTTAAAACAAGTACAGACGCGTTCAAATCACTTTACAAAACCATTGCAAAATGAGTCTTATGTCGGCAGCTTGGTCTACCCTTTATGTAAAGCTTAATGTGAACGCGTGTGTGTACTAGTCATTTCTGAGTAGGTTTATTATTAAAGTATTTACCTGTGTCTCAGCCAAGGGGCGTAGGGTATTCCATAGTCAGACTTCACTTCCGAATACGTTTGGGTATCAGAAAGACTTCCATCACTGATTTTGATTCCCCCTCTTTGAGTTACCCTATGAAAATTAACCAAAATGTTTTGTAAAAAGTCCAATTTTACTCTTAGACACGTTTTGAGGGTTAATTTGTCAAATAGCTGAACATCATTAAATAACATTTGAAAACTACCAACAGGATATAAGCTTTCCTACCGTAGGCTGTCGATAACTGAGCTGTATATTCCCATGGTATTGAGAGATAATTCCAGTTCAACAAATATTTACTTTGATAACGACTTGCGAGCGACGTCCGATGTTGAACGTTATAATTCGAAAATAAGCCCAAGAAAGCACACCTATGCTAATAAAAAATCAACAGAGTAACTCATAATTACATGTCTACAACACCCAATCAATGTAAGAGTTCTGAAAGACATTCAATTGTTTACCTATAAGTATGAGACATCGCGAATGACAATAGATCAACACATCCACAAAATACACACACAACACACGATTATATCATACTGTGATGCGCCTCTGCGCTAGACTAATTGCTTCTACAAAATAACTCTCATTTATTAATTGACCTACAGCAGAGCAGAGGCGTATTCACTTCGCATTAATTGTTAGGAAATTCTGGTTCATGCTAGATTTCGTAACTAATACTAGGATATTTCATTATTGATTTTTATAACTGTAGAGAAGGTACTCAATAACATTTATGCAGTGTAATAGCGATTAAGGGGTTCATGTTTAGTACTGTTGTTCTATATTTAATATTTGTAAACCTACATGGAGCAATAAATGATATTACTATGAATATTTGTTGAGTAAGACTACTTATTTTATGTGCACCAACAGTATCAGTGATTTAAATAATGTATTCTATTAGGACTAAATATTATTTTTAATTAAGTAATATAATTTAATTTCAGTTCACTAAATAAAATCATAATTGTTACGTACCTACGTATTCCAGTACTAGTAACTACCCATTAAAACAGTTCTTAATACAACCCTGTTTCGTAATTGTAAAACTGAAATATTTTGTGTGTAAAAAGAAACAAAAGGTCATATCTCACTCTGCCATCCTAAGATATAATGAAGCCAACAGTATATTAACTAAACAGTTTGATTGCTGACATCAGCATAACAATTTTCCCTGTCAACAATATTCTGCAATTAAAATACTATGTACTTACGTATTTGAAAAAACAAATGGTTCAAAAATTGAAGGTAATAAAAACTGAGTCCTCTAAATAAAACTTAATTGTAGTAGGTACTTCAACTTGTTAATTTATAGTTCATTGACTGTTAGAGCTAAGCCAAAGACTAGAAATCTTAATCCATTTTAACCTACATTGCAGTTTTAACACATATTTATTAAAAGGAAGTTAGGTAATTTGAAGCAATCATGTTGTGGGTTTGTATAGTTGAATAGACATGCAATGCTAGGTTTTAATTTTAAAGAAACCTGAATGATGTGTTGGTCAGTAATTAAAACCTCAAATACTGTTATTTACCTAAGAATATCTATATCAATAAAGCCACTATAAACCATTCTTCATAGCTTAAGGCACACCATACTAAATATCTAATGACCAATTTATATTAATGAACAATCATTGATGGGTTTTTGTATTGAATGGGCAATGAATTCATTATTCAAAAACAATTGATTTTCTTATAAAAATTGATTAAAATCAATAAAATAGATTGCAACAATTACCTGTGATGATGAAATAATGCTGCAAACTCATGTGTTCCGGGTTTAGGCAATGATTGTGAACCGAGTAGTCTCTCTCGGACTGATGCTGACAGCTGAGCTGCAGCAGTACCTCCCAAGGAGTAGGACTTTGGTCCAATTCCATTCTCTGTAAGACAAAATGAACAGGATGAAGAGTTTATTACTAATAATGCAAGAAAGAAGCTTTTTCTGTAATGCAGGCTTTAAAATAATGTTTTCTGATGTGAAACATCAGCCTTAAGCATCCCAGGTAGTGTGATTCTAACTTAGGGGACAGGATTATCAAAATCGAATATCATCTCACTTTGATAAGAATCTTCAATATGCCAGATAGCTACCGTTATCACCCTGAAGCTCTGTGAAGTTATCGATGATTTTTTTAGCAATATAAGTACGTCTTTATTAATTTGATGTTCGCTCCAAGAAAACAAATAGGTAACTTTTTTTATTGTTCTATGCCGCGGCGAGGAACTATGAATTATGGTATGTGTTGTAATAAATCTTACTGTGTATTTGTAGATCCTGTGTGCAAGTCTGCGTACCGCCTGAAACCTTGACTTTAGTCCTGGGCACTGCGGACACTTGAGCTGTTCTTCCACCTATGGGCACACATTTTTTTTCGTTATAACAGATAAGTAAGCCACTTCAAAAACATCATGCTTATGTTAGGTTTGACTAGTTTGCAAAGTTAACTAAATAAACAATTCGAACATCCAAAACAAATTCAAAAAGATAAAAAGATCTTTGACGTAAGTAAACAAACAAACAGCAGCTAGGGGGAAGAAGACACTTTCATATATGTATTTTGACAGATGTAGAAAGAAGGAAGCGCCATTGACATTTGGCCCCGAACTAAATTGTCCTTTATATCGTACAAAAGTCATATAATCCTCTGTAGCGCCTTGTGACGTATCTGTCACATAACGATTTTTTGCCTGCTGAAATTCTAATATTTTTTGAAACCAATATTAAGTTAATGAAACATATAAGTAACAAACCAATGTAACGACTTGGTTTAACACAAAAAATATAGATGACGTTGGTGGTACGTGTCAGTCGTTGTTCGTCAACTGATCGGGTTCACCTACATACGAGCTTTTGAAAACTCATTAAAAGAATAAAAACATAAAAAAGATAGTGTTTTTTGAAAAAATACTCGGTTAAATACATGTACTTTGTGTTGTAGTTTAGGATTTTATGTAATTGAATGCCTTTCGATGAGTTTGACTTCCTTTCGTATTTGTACCAGTAATGTCACGTTGCCTAACGGGGTTAAGTCTTTATAAAGAGGCTGTTAAGCTAATTAATTTACTGTCCTTTTTTCAACCCTATCAGGATGACAAAATAACTAAGACGTTGAAAAATTACAAACATATGGAGAAGATGACATGGAAAATGATGATGAGCATCTTGCAGATCCAAATTATTGAGCTATAAAAACAACATGAGGCAAAAACATAGCGATGAAAATGAAGATAATGAAGTGAATCTTGATGAGACAATTCAAAGTTTAGAAGACAGTGAACCTAATCCATCTTAGTCTACTGCTGCTTTGCAAACTGGATTGCAACCAACCCAATCAGTGGTACTGCCCCATGAACTAAATGAAAGCGCATCCTCAAATGTAGTCATGTGTCTATTATTAGAAATACTACCCAATAGAATTACAATTAGTGCTGATTACTTTACATATTAGCCTCTGCTAGAATGCTTATCAAAATAATGCAAGAATACTAAATCTTGGTACTGTGCATCAAAACATGATTCTAAATTTCAAACTACCCACAGATAAAGTAATGTTCAATAAAGACAGAGGCTATTCTGTTGAATATGTTGCTGATGACAACAGTGTGCAATTGTACATAGAACAACTGTAGCCTGAAAAGATAACGAGGTAGTTTATTTGGCATCAAGTTCTGTAGGAGGATTGCCAAAAGCCCAGGTAAGGAGATTTGACGAAAAGAACAAGCCTTATCAGTTGATCGTCCAAATATTGTTAGAGTACCGTCTCCTCGTGGGTGGCGTGGATTTGATCATGATCTAATCGATAGCACCCAGGTGTTGTATTTTGTAGACTATTGTAGAGTATCCAGATACTCTACAAAATACAACAGCAAAAGTGTATAGGTTTGGATGTTCTACCAGTTATTGTATTTGAGCAATGTCAATGCAAGGCTTATCTTCAAAAGAATTCATAAATCAAAGGGCTTGCAGAATAAATATCAAACAAGATATTTAAATGTTTAGACAAAAAATATAATACGCTGCAACTTACGAACTCTTTTGGTGTTTCACTAACAATGTGACAGAAATATGGCTTGTTTTGTGAAACAATAAAAACAACAACTCTTTCAAACAATTTCATCTAATTAAAGTTGCTCTTTTGAGCAACGTGACTAGAGATTGCAATGCGGATTCATCGAAATTCGAAAATAACTGAAAAATCCGGATTTTTTTTATATTTTTATATTCTATTTTTAGATTACGATTTTAAGATTCAAATTTGGTTTTTTCGAATTCAGTCAAAACTTATTTAAACAGATAATATTTGCAAATGTAGGTCCGTTTTATTGCTATTCACAAATCAAAAACAACGTTTAAATTGGTAGGACCACTTTACTTGCGCAATTGCATGTATCGTTTATGCCCTTGCCATAATATAAGGTACGAGTAATAGGCCGAATACCGTCACATATGCGAAACGTACTCTATTCTAATATAAAGGGTATAAAGTGTCGGTTGGTGCCCCATTACGATTGGCCTCCTCCGATCACTGTCTGGTTTTTTTTTATACGACGTCTGTGACAATCAAGCATGCGGGCCACCTGATGGTAAGCGGTTACCGAAGCCTATGGACATGTGCAACACCAGGGGTATCACTCGCGCGTTGTCGACCCTGCAAAAACCTTTTCAAACCCCTCTTGAAGAACTCCATACCATAACTCATCGGGAAAACCTCGGCAGGGAGTTTATTTCACAATTTGAGCGTCCTCGGAAGGAAACTAATCTTTGTACATGCTTTTGCTTTATATCCGGTAGTTTAGGTGAACTTTTGAGGTTCATATTTTAAGGAAATGTTAGAACGTAAGCATATTTTTTTTTTTAAATACTCATTGTACTTTACTAACTCTTTTTGTAATACCGAACCAAGTTTAAAAGAGTAAGAACTGAGTTTTTCGCCGGGTCTTTTCAGTATAAAATCAACTTCCGATGCGGTGGTAGAGTCACATTATGTTTGTATACAGTGTATTTATGTATTCATATTATTGTAGTATTTA
The DNA here is from genome assembly GCA_947369235.1 of Udea olivalis. NCBI lineage: Eukaryota > Metazoa > Arthropoda > Insecta > Lepidoptera > Crambidae > Udea > Udea olivalis. The sequence goes on from OX376342.1 coordinate 9,610,781, forward strand.
AGTCTATTAATAAGCATTTTTTTTCTTGTAATGACGATTTAAAAGTACTTGTTACAGGTCTATTTAAATAAAGATATTTTTTGTTTGTTTGAAACATCTCTGAAACCGAACTGTACGAGACCATTGCGGATTCAGAGTGTGAGGATGAATGCCCTGTCAGTGGCGAGCGGTGCAGTTGTAAAAAGTAGCTGTGGGTATCATATCAAACAGTTCTTCAGAATAAAACCCGTTGTACAAACGGGAGAACATGCATAGGGAGGCGAAGTATCTCCTCAGACTTAACGGCTCTAAGCCGCTCGTCAGTTTGGGATCATCGACAATCCGAGTCACATGCCTCTGGACTGAGTTGATATCCAGGCGCTCCTGCCCAAAGGTGAGAACAGTACTCCACGTGTGGCCTGACTTGTGCTTTATACTGCAGTCTTTGCCTAGAAGTGAAGTACTGCTTCGCCCTGTTTAGCACACCGAGCTTTTTGGTTGGGGCAACAGTGCCCTGTGCAGCTCTCCTACAACCTATGGAGGTGACGCGGCGGTTATGGCACTACTCGTCGGTAGATTGGCACGGATTGCGGGAATATTTTGCCTCTGTCCCTTGGCGGCAGTGCTGTTTTGGAGAAAGGGATGCTTCAGATAGTGCATCTGCTATCGCGGAAGAGATCAGTACCGAAATGGAATACTACATTTCATTTGCTGATGTCGTCAGCGCTAGAAAAACTGGTCCATGGTACAATCGTGAGTATTCTGAAGCTGTTTCTGTGTTCGGTGTGATAATTCCTTCCTGACCTCCCTAAAAGCAGCCTACAATAGAGCTACCAAGGCCACCAAAAAGGCTTACAATGGAGCAGACGCCCAGCAAATTGCAAGTGTTGGCTATGAACTCATAACGCACCCTATGGGTGGTAGCCGCTCCTTATGGTCCAGTGGTCTTGATGGATGGCAGCTAACGTGTTGAAATAATGTGCAGCGGAGTCTCCAGTGTTCACTCGCCTGTATCGCCTCTCCTACAATTCGGGTCTTGTGCCGCTGTCTTGGAAGGAGGCAAACGTTTGACCCTGCCAATTACCGTCTAATAGCCGTAATCTCAGTTTTAGCTAAAGTGTTTGAGCGGGTCATAAACACGCAGCTCATCCGCTACCTAGAGGATCACTTTCTTGTTCACAACCATCAGTACGGTTTCCAACCAAAATTCCGTCTACGTGTGATCTTCTAGCGTACGTAACACACATCTGGGGGAGGCTATGGACAAGAATGGGGAATCTTTGGCCGTCAGCCTTGACATTGCTAAAGCTTTCGAGCGTGTATGACATCATTCGCCACTTTCCAAGCTTCCAGCATATGGTCTGCCTGCCACCTCGCCTATGCGATCGCCGGATTTCTGGAGGGATGTAGAATTCATGTCATTTGTGATGGTCCAAAATCACGTTTCAGATTAATGCCTAAGTGCCGCAGGACTCCGATAGCCTAAACATTCCTTGGCATGGATGTGAGTGGAATGAATGGCGTCATTAGAACTGCATCCCGTAAACTCGGAATCCTGAACAGAGTGAGACGATTCTTCACGCCAGGGCTGCTCTGTCTTTTGTATAAGACACAAGTGCGCTCGTGTGTGGAATACTCATCATCTCTGACGGTTCTGCAAAGTACCTTCTCGAAGCTCTCGACCGGTTGCAGCGGCGTGCTATCTGATATATTGGAAACAAAGACGCAACTATTCCCGTAGGTTCGCTCGCTTCTACAATGGGAAATGCTCTGACGAATTATTCCAGCTTATTCCACCTTCACCTCCACACACAATTCAACATTTGTTAGCCCGAACTAAAAGGTTCGGTGACTCGTTTCTTTTTCGTACCATCCAGACGTTGAACGCTCTTCTAGCACATGAGTTTCCTTCCTTTTAAAGATATTTTTTCTGCAGGCCTTCAAGATAAAGATGGCCAGCTCAGTGATTCCTTTGCATTACTGTGCTTGTCAGCCTCATATCTGGACCTCATGACCGCTTCCTATCAGGTGGAGTGAGGTCAACTTGACGGACAATATAAAGATAAAATATATATACTGCCAGGGCCATATCTCTCGACACAGATGTCAGCAGTCAGTACAGTACAATGGTTTTGTAAAGGTTGATGTGAACGCCTTTCTACGAACTATTAAAAAATTCATGCAGAAAATATAAATTCAAATAAATATTCACTAGACAACACACCACTTGTAATGGTCTCGAACTAAGGATAAATATGTTACACTGTACTAAACAAGGAATTAAGCCATTGGCGTCTCCCACACCCAGGCCTGGGCCAATTTAGATAAGATCATTTACTGAATTGATCCCACCGGGATTCGAACCCAGGACACTACCCGAACCTATGCAAGAAACCATGCTACAGCGTACTACGCCAATCGTATCGTCAAAAAACTAATAAATACTCAAAAGATAGTTCAAAATGGTAAACCAAACCAACATTGCTATTGATAACATTGATCATCAACATCTTACAATATGGCGGCAGCATCTTGCGTGTGTACGTACATACCTATATATTGTTTTTTGAAACCATACCCTTATAAAGCCAATCTTTTGATATTTTACAAATCAAACCGAGATCTGTTTTGATTTGCCCTATATTTGTAACATTTTCTTACAGAATGTTATATACAGTAGATTTGTGAAATATTACTTCTATACCACGCAAAGCACCTTAGCTAAGTACATAATTAGAGTTTGTCTAACCAGAAATGATGCGCTATACTTACTACTTTGATTGCGTCCGTATTTAAAGTTTTTATATGTAGCCAATAACCATCCGTTGGAGCGATGACTTTATTTTAATGATGCAGACCTTTGCCTAGCAGTACATATACAGTTACATACTGTGACAGCTAATAAATATATTCTTCACGTTATGTGTGCGTGAATACGGTGGAGGGGCGTGTCATTTCAGATTAGACAAGCTCTACCTAGCTATTGACCCATGTAATTAGTTCGGGGCCAATAACAGATGGCCAACTGTCACCTCAGGTTTGCTTTCTTAACGTGTGAGTGGGGCTCTCTTTGCCAACATAATAATTTTTTTCCAATGTAGGTATTCATTCATTCATTACACAATGAAAGAAGCCGTAAAGCCAAACAAAAAAAATGAAAAGAAAAGCCAGCCACTCCAGCCCGGGGCAAATTAACAAAGGCTATAAACTCTCTCCTTTTACTTTTACTATGCTTTAAGGTTTAAGTAGGTAGGTACCTTCATATAAATTTTAGTAAAATACCTATTATTCCTAAGGGTCGCAGTTTTAAATTTGCGTCGGTATCTGGTAATGTCTGGTTGGTTTCCATTGGTATTTACCTCCATGACCATGTTGCGAAGAACCATTTGACTGTGGAGCTGGTTGCTGCACACCATTCTGTCTTTTGACATAACCGAAGTTTTGGGGCACTTTAGCTTTACTGGAACAGCTACTGCCGTTTCCTCCGCTTGACACGCTGGAAGGTCGCGATGACGCACCACTTGGCGATTGAAGCTGTAAAAAGGAAGAAGAAATTAATAAAGCGGTTAACGATGTAGGGTACCTAACTGATACATACATACACACATACCATCACGCCTCTTTCCCAACGGGGTAGGCAGAGACCACTTCTTTCCACTTGCTACGATCCTGACATACATCTTGCGCTTCTTCTACTCTCACCAGTCCTTGCATACATGCTCGTCGGTTAAAGGTACTCTTGACCCGACCCTTTCTGAGAACATCTTGAACTTGCTCAAGAAACGTTCTTCTGGGTCTTCCCCTTCCAACAGTCCCATTTACCCTTGCCTCATAAATCCGTTTCGTTAATCGCCTTTCATCCATTCTTTCCATATGACCAAACCACCTCAGCATTCCCATCTCAATTTTAGTAACCACGTCTTCTTTCACACCACATCGTTCTCTTATTACACAGTTTCTAATTCTATCACTCAGTTTTACCCCAGCCATGCTTCTTAATGCTCTTCTTAATAATTAACTGATAATACAGCGAAATAGACGTGTTACTGTAGAAGTAAAACGAAAAATCCGCTGTTAACTTACTTGTGACGATCCTCCACTCCTCGAAGAATGTTGACTAGATGAGTTAGCTGCAGCATACTGGAAAATAAAACAATTTAAGTAATTATTTATTTTCATGTGTAAATTTTTAGTTCTACGCAAATTTATTACTAACTCACAGGAGAACAAACAAAATAAATAGAACAGTAGATCAGACGAGTAGTTTTGTCACTGAGCTCTTGATTTGGCAATCGCGCATAGCTAAGGGTTGACCTAAGTTTTTTAAATACTCAATTATGCAGTCTATAAAATTAAATAACTATGAAGGTAGGGATAGCAGGTAGTAAGTTAAACATTACCTACCTAAGTCATAAAGATAGAAAACTAGAAAAAAACGAATTCAGGCCCTTGATATCGAGCGGAATGCGAACCCTCTGCAAACCGATCGGGGGAAAGTCTCGATCAATATCATCAAGGGCCGAAATTATTTTCTTTCTAGATTTGAAAACAAGCACTGTGAAGTGCTTAAATCAAAGTCATTGCAGCTAACAATTTCGTGAAAACATAATGAAAAAATCCTTTAGCTGTTAATCAGTTGCCTCATTGATTGATGAGATGATGCATTTTGTGAGGGCAAGCTTTTTCTGTTCATTATATTTCATGACAATACTGTCTCAATAAACAGTGTACCTACCTACACACATCAAAAGTGTCTAGGGATCAAGCATTTTTATGCGGATTTCTTGAGATTGAGATGTGGCTTTGTAATAAATTTATGATTTTATAAATTTATATGGATCCTTTTTGGTGCATTTCATAATTTGAAACAGGAACTGTCAATCAAATTCGAGTAAAAGATGAAAATCAGCTGTCAATATTTTCCCTATAAAAACATACAACGCATTGAAGACATTATTAGTGCTACTGTTTCCCTACTACTGATTAAAACCAACGTTATTATGGAGCGGCGACGTCATTTAAGCAGGGAAGAAATGCTCAGAGCCGTGGGAATGATAGAAGCTGGTTCCCGGCAACGTACTGTGGCTTTAGCTCTGAATACAAGTCAGAGTGTTATCAGTCGACTTTGGACACGTTACCGAAGCACTGGTACCGTGGCTGAGCGCCATGGAGGACGGTATCGCTGCACCACACGGAGACAAGACCGATACATTCAAATCACAACTCGAAGAGCTCCAACAATAACCGCCATGATGTTAGCCGTGAGGCTTCATCACTCTTCAGGGAACTTAATTAGCGACCAAACAGTCAGAAACCGCTTGCATGAAGTGAACCTTCATTCCCGAAGACCGCTAAGGGTACCACCTATAGCAATGCACAATCGTAGGATTCGATATCAATGGGCTCTTGAACACAGAAATTAGGCAGAAGAACAATGGCGTTTCGTGTGCTTTTCTGATGAGTCTCGTTTTGGTATGAGACCGGATACAAGACGTATACGACACTGGAGAACCCCTGGACGCCAACAGCGATTAAAATCCTGCCAGGAAGTCCATCCTTATAGTGGTGGAATCATCATGGTATGGGCGGGTATTTGGATCGGCGGAAGAACTGAGTTGATTTGGATCAGAGGCAACCTCAACGCTCAAATTTATGCTGAGACGATTGTATCAGACGTCATCGTTCCTCTACAAGTGCAAATCAGTCCCTTATTTCAGTTAATGCATGATAATGCACGACCGCACACCGCAAGAGTTGTAAGAAAGACTCTCGCCGCAGCTAACATCAATGTCCTGCCCTGGCCTGCTCAGTCGCCAGACTTGAACCCGATTGAGCATGCATGGGATATGCTACAGAGAAGAGCTCTGCCGAATATGGAGGGTATCCAGTTGCAAGAAGACCTTTTTTTGTTGTTGCAACGAACATGGGCGGCCATTCCACAGCGTGATTTGGATGAACTCATTTTGAGTATGCCAAACCGATGTTCTTGTGTTGTTAGTGTTCGCGGTAGAAACACGGATTATTAATTGTTTAAGTTACCCAATAAAATTTTAAAGAAAACTGTTATTTCAGTCTTTTTTTCGAACTTTAATGTTAGTGGTTCAAATGTCAAAAATCCCTTTATTAGTAGGAAAATGGCAAATTTCTCTATTAATGCAAAGGTGACTTGGTTTATCGTTACTGTAGACAAACGAACACACTTTATTTGATGAATCTTTAAAGAAATTTTTAATTAATATCAATCAGGAGAAAAGTTATTGCAAAAATATATGTTGATCCCTAGACACTTTTGATGTGTGTATTTTTAAGTTTTAGATAAAAATAACCACCACAAACTTTTTTTAGCTTATCGCTCTTTAAGCTAAAAAAGTTTGTTTTTGACGACACGATTGGCGTAGTGCGCTGTAGCACGGTTTCTCGCCTCGATTTCCGTAGTGTCCCGGGTTCGATTCCCGGTCGGGTCAATTCAGGAAACGACCTTTTCTGAATTGTCTCGGGTCTGGGTGTGCTAGGAGACGCCCCTAGCTTATTTCCTTGTGTGGTACCTCGTAACACAGGGATATTAATCCCTACTTCGAGACCATTTCAAGAGGTGTGTTGTCTGGCGCATATTTATTTATTATTATTATTTATCTAAAACTTAAAAATAGGTAGGTACGATGGACGAGGACTATGACTGCAGGGCACGTGCCTGACATGCGTTTGAACCGGACTATATATCTTCTCTCATACAACTCTAGATTGGTGTGCGAGAAGGTACCTGCGGGTGAGGGGCGATTCCAAGTTGCTGTGCAGCTGTGAGTTTCTCCCGCTTGTGATGCTGAGGGGAATGGTGGCCAGTTCTCCGCTCGCTTTTTCGTCCGTGGGACGGGCTCGGCGGCGCTTGCGTCGGCGGATTCTAGAATATGAAAGAATTGTGTAAAGAATATTGTAGGATATTCACGGCAAAGCAAATACCTACCACTACAACTTGAGTCACAACCTACGAGTACCTAGGTAAAGATACAATTTTACTGCCGACGTTAGACTATGTGCATTCTTTCTAACATTTTCTTTTGTTTCAGGACAGTTTAAATAATAAATGCTACGTTATAATCAGAATAAATCTTTAAAGATAGGAAATCTAGAACAATATGGGTAAGCGGAATGCACGGTTTGAATTCCGCTCGGCACCTGGCCCCTGACTCCCGAACCAAATTTCGCCGGATTGGCGCTACATTACTGTCACCAAAAAATTTTTTGAACCTTAAAGCTTTGGAATAAGGTTCCTCAATTTCTTATTAGACATTACTGCGATGCCTGTCCAATGTAATTCTGTTCAAGAGTCAGGCCCCTGGAGCTTAGATGAGTTTTCTCCTTTTGATAGTCATTGAGTATCAAAGTTATATATATGTCAGAACATTGCTGTTAAGTAGCAGTATTTTGATGAAACTATTACGGAGGTTTTGTAGGACGCTCCTATTAGGAGTGGCGAAGTGATGCAGTTGAATTAGAAAGATAGTTCCTTTATACCATAATCTGCCTCAATAATCTACATAATTCAGCAATCCTCAGAAGAATCTACCTAAGCCATCCTCAAAGGACGCAGAACTACGAAATATGAATACCACTGGCGGTGTCCCCACCCCTGGCGAGTCGGTGTACTTCTTCCAGGTGGTGTCCTGGCGCGCAGGCGGCTGCCGCTCGGTCTGCTGCCCGCAGTCGGCCTTGCTGCGCGTGCGACCGACCACTCGGTAGACGACTCCGCTGCCGCCCTCCATGCCTCTATTGCGACCGCTGCCACGTCTGGAAAATGTATGTAACTTTTAAGAGTTCCTCTTTCATCTTGTATGATCGAAAATTTCTCATAAATAAAATAACCTATTTAATCGCTTAGATTATGTACTTTGTTGCATTTAATCGTATAATGTCCAGGGATATTTATTATTTATTTATATTGAAATTATATCTTAATCTTTGCAGTTTAAGCCGTAATAGCAGAACTTATATTAAGGTAACTAATATGTGAACTAAGTGATTGTATTAAATGTAATAGCTACTTTTCATGTAGGTGGCAGCTACTTGTTATTTTAATAAAACACTTTTAGAATCAATCTAGTCTAGTTTATGTTCCTACTTACATTTCACGTGAAACTGCATCTAATAACTAGAACGATAAATAAGGGTATTACCCCCGTGACTCAGGAGACTATACCAAGAAATTTATTAAATACCAAGTGAGGGTAGACAGTTTTCTATCAATAGTGCTTATTACATTTTCCAAGCGTATATTAATAATGTAAGGTAATTTGAAAACCTACTTGTGTTCAAAGTAAGTAAAGTTGTTGTTTTACATTCGGTATCTCAACCGCTTAGCCGAAAATTAAAATCATTCTATCTCTGCGTACATAATAATATTATGGCTTAGGTAGAGGTACTTTCTTTCTATCGATAAAGTTTAACCATTAAATATTTTAGACACTATTGTACCTACTCGTTCCTAGGTACCTATTCCTTTTTTAAATACAGCCCGTGCTAATCGCGGCACTTTTTTAATTAACCGCTTTAATATATTTTCGAGGCGCTTGCATAATTAGGTTTCTTCAGCTTCATTAGTCATTTCTTTTTACTCCGGCTATTTTTTAAGAAGCGTTTGTTCTGACTTCCGCACATTTTACGAAAATTAAATTAAGATCCGGTCGACCCTACTTTGTATAATTTGGTAAAGCTCGTGAGACTTAGTGTACCTACTTGCGTCACTTGTTGCTAGTTATGAAAATATAAGGAAGCTACAATGTGATTTATTTTAATATTTATTAATGGGACGAACTTCAGTCCTACTCGTACATAACTAAATATAATAATCAGTTGGCTTTGTTCTTGCCGAAATGTATTGAAAGAAGTTAGTTAACGAATGTCTGCTTTAAAAAACGCTATAAAATTTAATTCGCTAAATGTCATTAAATTTCATTCTATTATAAACTGAGTATGTATTATTTTCATAGCTGTAATGAGTTCTCAGCCTTCTTTAATCTTTGGTAACTGAGACAATTTGTGATATATATCTGTTACTTTGTTTATTTCTCACAGTACTCAATTAAAAGCATGATACCTAGTATGTAAGTTAGGTTGAAAAGCGATGTTCAGAAAATGCAACTTTTTAAAGTTCTCACCGTCGTGTTTTGTTGGAGTCAATAGAGAGGGGTCCCTCAAAGGCTTGGGTGGCAGAACAAAGCCGTCCACATGATGTAGGCTGATAACAGCGCCACTTTCAGAAGCAACATGTCGCTCTGACCTACTTTAGAGGGCCGATGCAAGGTACTGCACCAGTACTATTTTAAATCTATCGGGCGGAACGAGGACGTCTGGAGCATAACCCATTAGGGATGCAACTAGTTTGTGATTGCAATAATAGACGTTAAATTTTGTTTAATTGTTTTAGGTGGTCGTGTGTTTGAATTCGAGTCTGCAGTTCTGCACACTATGATGTCATTGATTTGGGTATCACGCAGCGGGCTGTCTTTGTGTGGAAACTTATAAGCAATGTTAATAATAATCGTTCGAATCTTCAAAAACTTTAATTTTGCAGAAGTGCGCCGCCATGTCATCCATCGATTTGTTTGTTTTTGTTTTACTCAAGTTGCTTTAGTGAAAGAGTTATAGTTGTTTCTATTGGAATCACTGCCGATGTTTTAAATTTATCTGGATTTAGTAAGAATAGCAAATAAAAAGGGATCAACAATTTGTACTGAGATCAGTAGAAATAGTTGTACCTAGTAATTAATGTTTAGTCACGATCACTTCTTACCTTAGTAGTTAGTTAAAACTATCAATTATTTTACTGCCGCAGTTATACAGAAGCTACCTCTTTGCTACATAAATTTGAATGGGGGGTTATTCTTGGGATATTGCCAAGCTAAGGGTGGGGTATCAACACAACAGACGTGCAGATCGAAACTAACCTAAGTAAGTTAGCATGTACATACAACTGGTAAATATTTGTGCTTCAAAGTGATTAACGAAGTGAAGGTTTGTAACATATTTCATATCATTGGAATATTCTTATGAGGAATCAATCGAAACAGCTGTCAATCGAAAGCTCCTTTTTAAAAAATTGTTGCATGCAATAAAGATCTGGTAGCACAAAGGCCCTCATAATAATGATGGCATCAAGCAAGATGCTTTACAGTGTTAACACTGTTTAAGAATGGGTGCATTCATGAACATAAATCAGTCTTACTGGACCGATGAAAGGGCTTCTGTGTCTAAACGTAGTTTATAATAGCTATATCGCCCTAAATGATAAGCAATTATTATAAATCGGTAGGGCCACCAAGTTGTGCAAACCTATGCCATTTAAAAACGGATAAATAAAATTGAGATCCAATTTTAAGTTGAATGAATTAATAAAAATGTATCCATTATAAGGTCACCTTTAAAAAAGTGAAAAAGTGGAGATGATGAAACTAAATAAATGAATGATGCAGTAAAAATTATAAAGAAATATTGCTTTTCAATGGTTCGGATTACATTAATAGAACTAGAGCCCTCAATAGCAAGGGGCGCCCATGACCTCTCTTCAATTCTACCAGCCTAGATAATCTAAGACCAAATGAGCAGGAACGATAAAACAGCCAATAAAAGAGTAGGCTCGGCAAAAGGGAAGGTTTTAAGTAAAGTCCTGAAATGTTTACTACGACCCACTTCGCCGAGTACCCACAATTATACGGAGCAAGAGATGCAACCCTCCAAGGAAATAGCGACGAGGAAATGATTCTTCTAACGTAAAGGCAGGTTAAGTAAACTGCAACAGATTACATTCGTAGGCCAGTTAACAAAGGCGGATCTAACGAGTCGAGTGCCCTGGGGCTGGTCCTTACCAAAAGAAACGCAGAGGGATATAGGTCGTAATGAAATGCTAGCATTACCATACAACTACCCAATAGACTACAGTGGAAACATAGTTTACTTGATGGAAAGCTATGATGTACGAGTATTCATGTCTAAATAGAACTAACTTTTCTCTTTCAACTTGAAGCCTTCTAAATACTATCGGGAAACTTAAACTCCGGAAAAAGCATGAAATGAAATATGTTGTACCAAAAAAGACGCAGGTCACATGGACAGTTTTGGCGGTGCAGATGCGTATCTGACGTTGCTCAGATCTGTTGGTCTGACAGAAGATTAGCCCTTCTCATCTAGAACCATTAGCAGCACCAAGATTCGTTTCGATCCGGGCAAGGGTAGCTATATTCTAAAATATCCTTCTTAATAATATCGTAATAACTTTATTGTATGTTAAGCTTCAGGACTCATATCTACTGCACTACCCTTCTCATTATTGTTTTTTTTGTGACGCTGTAACAGTAAAGACCCAGCTTCCGTAGAAAAATGACCAATGAAACTTCGTCGTAGGATTTTAGTAATGAATATATCGCAATACCTGTTTTCACGGTCTAGGGGTTGAGCACACCAGCTCGGACGAGTGGCAGGACCACACAGGTGTACAAAGCTGGCCAGAACCATCTTGTGTTCATTGCAAAATTTGCGACTCTCCGGTTTTGGAAAACACCGACAAATAACCAAGAAGCAACCCGGATAAAGGAGGAAGGCTCACCACCTACCACGTTGCGTGCTAATATGCCTGGTGAAAAGTGGGCTTCAGGCTGGTCCGTTACCCATGGCAGCAATAGTCAACTTGCCTCTGACTAGCCAGTTTTGGATATAGTAGTGAGCGTATGTGTGTTTGAGTGTGTATGTACAAGATTACGCGTCGTTTTGTCTAAGGGCCCCTTGAGGGCCTTGAACCAGGCCCGGTTTATATTACTCTTGGTTCGCGCTGTTCATGGCTAGACAGCCTTTGCGGTAACAAACGCCGCATTGCCCCACTTTATCGCAACTCGCGACGAGATGCAGCAATTTGTCAGAGATTCCTTTTATTGGAGCAATTTTGTGACCGGATACAAACGAAGAGCCGGATAAAATGTGTTCAGACGAATCGGAATTTAAGAGGGCTGAATATTTATCTCTGGATTGTAGCAAATGTGGCATTTCTATTCAGGACGAATTTGGTTAGGTTCATTCAAAGGAACTCACGAGTATCAGCCTAGGTAATAACCCATTGCATGGCAAAATTTGGGTAAAAATCTTTGCCAAATATGTGAACTGAAAGACTGAATATTATTTATTGTATCTACTTACTTAGTTAGTTATAATAAAATACGAGAAAGCATATAGGTATTACGAAAATGCCATAGAGTCCCTCGTGTCAAGCATTCCCTACGATTTACTTTCACGAGCAACATAATACCTCGCCAAAGCCAAATAATGCCCGGAGGTTTATACGAATACGTGAACTGTAATCGTAAGGTTCGTAAGGTGCGTTAATCTATCCGAAACCCCTGCTTTCCGCGGCTGCGACCGTTTTGTCATTTGAAACATTGGCGTCTTAATGAAAACTCGGCGCCTGAAGCAACGTACTAATGATGACGGATCCACTGAAAGGAACAGACTCCTACCATCTCATTATCTATGAACTGAGCAGCCCTCTCATTATTCTCTCCTTCCTAGTGCGCCATTATTTCTGTAGAAATGATGAATGCGGCGACTGTGCTTTCTTTTTGCATTATCCCGATTATACTTATGTTTGTTATGACTGTAGCTCAAGTATTTTTTATTGCTCTTCTTTGTTCGAGTGTTCTCATTTTTATTTTTTGTTGTTTTAATTCAAAACTCGACATGTAAACAAACTGTAATACCTTTTAGGGTAGAACTTTATTACTAAAGGATATTACTCAATACACAAAAGCTGTTTATTTAAGTAGTATCTAATCCAGTTTGATTTGCTGTTATGTTTCCTAAGGTGTAACTTGTTACACAAATATTTCCCAGTCTAGAAATTAAATCTGTTCAAGAGGCGATAGCGCAAGTTGTGCAAACAGATAGTGGGTACTCAACTGTGGAGTAAGCGTGCAAACCAGACGGATTTCCTGCCGCAGCCGTCGTATTCGAATTCAATAGACTCTATCGCTCGAAGCTTCAGCAAAACGTTCAGAGATGCTTTAGATATGCTAAACATGTAATATATTGTAATTTATAAAAGAGCATCACATTTTCAGACGAATTTCTCCGTAAGAAATGAACAAAAGATTAAAAAATGCGAGTGCCAGCCACAACATTAATTATTGAGCGGCATATTTCATGAACAAATACTTACATAATTTCAGGTGCATCTGTTTTTAGCAGAAAGATTTCTGCTTGTTCAATTTTAGAGTTGTAAATAATTATCGATAGAGACACAGATTTTCTGATTATTAGTGGGAAGAAAAGCTGTCACATAAAATCAGTTCGCAATAAAACATTTCTTGAAAATATCCCTGAGCCTGCAGCAGGCAAATAGGGCGCAGCACTCGTAGTAATATCCGAACGCGAATGGGAAACTTTTGCAATGAGGCTTGTTCGCAAATAGCCCGTATTTTTAAAGTTCCCGGATTGTTACGATTCACTCCTACAGTTTACGGCCCCTAAGTTTGATTACAGAGAATAATTTTAGGAATTTAATGTTCTTTTGCGGTAAGTTTTGAAAATTTAGGGTTTATTTTTGTTTGCTGTCGTGTGTTTTTTGTAAATGTACCCGACGCATGCACACTTTTTTAGGATAGGTAACAGGGGCATATCGAAGAGCAAAATCCCAGTAAGTCTACATGGAGAAACCCTTGAAATATTTGAGGATAGTTAGCACTTTCCCATGTTTTTACATGAAAAATACCACCTTCTAGCATGTGATCACTCTTTTGTTCTCACAGCTGTCAGATTGTGGAATAAGTTGCCAGACACTATCAAAATGTCACCAAGTAACGCCATGTTCAAAACAGCAATCAGTGATTTTTTAAGTAACTCTCAGTAGTTTCCACTGTTCATCATCTATTTTATTTTATTGTTTTCCCATAATAGTGAGTATGTTATATATTATGTAAGTATATATTTATTTATGTTATGTATTTCTATGTATATACGTATAATTTATATTGATTAGGTTGTATCTGTCGTTTTTAAGAATTTATAAAATCTTTGTATTCATTTTCGATTCTAAATTACATTTTGCACCGCCAACAGAATTTCTGTCTCATCCGGTGGTTGACTGGTAGAGAATGCTTTTAGCATTATGTCCGCCTAATGTAATTTTTTTGCATTAAAGATTAAATAAATAAATGTCAATGCATAAATTGTATAAAACACTGCATATACACTGCATATATATGCATATATATACTGACTGTATACCTGGGTCAACATTGTGGCGAAAGTGCGCTTCGAATTAGGAAAATAAAAAGTTATTAGACCAACCACTAATTCCGGTCGGCGCGGACGCTAATAGTTCCAATTGCTATCGACAATTGCTGGGCATTGATCGATAGCCCAGAAGCCAGCCACTTATACAACAGGCCATGATTCACGTTGTAACTTACGAGACGTAACCCAGGGCATCGTAAACGTTACTCAATTTGTAGTACCTTAATAATCAATTCGTGTTATTCCTACCATTCTAGTCCAGCAAGGCGATTTTTGTGATATTAACTGAAGTGAGAGTGACCATCTGGACGACAGGTGGTGGCTGTCGGGAAAATAAAATTTCATTGTTTAAAAATAAATCGATGAAAACAAACAAATGCCACCTTGGCATTGTGTTTCCTCAAGTTTCTAGCAATATTTACTAGCTAAAGCTTTAAATTTCAGCTTACATAAAACATAGGATAGTAATTTATTCCCAGTTGCAAATTCAAATTTACTAAAGTTCACCCGAGTCCATGCACGAGACACCCTCGCAGTGTAATGTGACGTCATCTATCGCACGCCACAACACAACAGGGATGTGAATAATTGAATATTCTTATTATTTTTCTAAAACTTACCCAAATTAAGGAGGGCTAAGCTCAGAAGTCGCGCCTTCGACATAAACACACGTCGCGTCGCGGTCGGTAGACTCCGATTTGAATAGGGGACAGAGCTTAATGTGGTGAATATAATTCCTTGCGATCAAAACGCAACGGTTGACGACCCTTCACTATCAGCTTTATAGACTTAAGTACATGTACTTCATGAATGACTATCAATTTTGATAACACGTTTACACAAAAAAATGTTTCACTAAGGGCTAAAGCTACGAAGACCAAGAGTCGGCCCAAAAGTCACGAAGCCTGCCTGTTCCTTCATAAAATTACCTATTTCAGGGAACTTGAGAATCATGATTTGCAACGAAGTAAGGGTCCGCCCCTGCTCATAACCCTGCAGATGGCGAAGCAATAACCCTCACGGATCAATCGCCTCGGGTCACTAACCGTCTTCTCATTGCCTATACCAGAAAAAAGTCTCAGTAAGTAGGTACTATCCCATAAAAGTAAGTCCTAGTATTTCACTTATTTGAGTCATAAAATGATCTCTATGGGATACGCGGCCGCGAATGGCGACCACATGTGACAAAGTAGAAATACGTTGGCTTCGCCAACTGCCACATGTTGACAAGGTTACTGCTTTGCAAGTTCAATCGAATTTACCAAATTGATAATTCATATAGAAATAACTGAACCTTACCAATCTCGCCTTATCCATTTGGATCCAATGACTTCCTTCAATCCACAAATTACAGTAAGTATTATCTATAAAGCACCGAAAGCTTACAACGTCTACCGCGAAAGCAAAGACACGCAGCAAGGCAACACTGATCCTTACATTAACTTCCGCAAAATTATTATCGTGGCGTTAAAAATTATTACAGCAAATAAAGTTTGTTTCACTCGCTGAACAAGCGACAGAAGGCACAATGCTTATGGTCCACTACGACTAGGATACACTTAACGACTAACACCGATTAATAGTCCACGGGATTAGCGAGGGCGCTTCGTTTCTTCAGTTCTTTGTTAGCCGCGGTCCAGATTGCCAGCTGTGATCGGCGTGCTCGGTTCGGCGAGCGTGCGTCTAGCGACAAACGATCGATGCCAGCAACAGATTTACATTTTCCGTTGAGGAAATCGGGAAAGTTTGTCACGTGCGTGTTTAAGCGCGGGCGGCGAGTACGGCGCGCCCGCACGCCGATAGAGCGCGGCGGCGAGTGCCGCCCGCCCTGCCGCCTCCGTCACCGCGTCCTAGCACCGACACTGACATACTACAATACGACAACCACTACAACCAACCCTCAATCCATTTAGACCGCCTTCGGCTACTTCAATAAAACTTAATAGGCAGACCATCAGATCAGAGCAAATTTAAAATTCTGCTCATTGTTTAAAAATGATTATTGTCTGCGAATACTTGAGTAGTATCGATTGTCAATTTCAAAAGAATATGTGGGAAAACATTACATTAATGGCAAGGAATCATCTCAGAAGAAGAGCGTAGGACATATTGTGCAGTTGCGGCGAAAGTAGGATTTTATGTTTTGATCGTTAAGGTCTCGAATGGTGCGAGCTGTTGGGGGTGGTTAGGGTTGTGCGATGGGCCCGCGCGCGGGGCAGGGCGGTGAGACGTAGGAGTATCGATTTTGGCCACCCCGCCCTCTCCCCACGCTGCGACAGTGTGAGTGCTGAGTACAGTCACTGAGATCGGCTGTTCGCCAGGAGCAGCAGCCGAATATTAACAAAAGCTTTGTTCACACCAATGGTTCACGGGCGCTTGACAAATGACGCGTCCAAAACGTTCGTTTGCTTTGTCACAACAAGCAAATACTGAGAGTTACGCGTGCAAAGTTACAAATGCATGGCTGAGGTTTATGACATGAAGGGTCTGAGTTTTTCAAGCAATAAAGAGGAAGTAGATAATCAGTTTAACAATATAGAGAAGTAGAAGGATCTGGATTGAATTAGTTAGTAAATGATAGTTTCTTAAATAAATTTTACCTAACGAAAACTATAAGTAAAATCAAGCTATTTTTAAGATATCCCTAAACGATTCAATTTACTGGAGTGGAAATACAATTTAAGATAGTGACATTGTCGGAACATCGTTACACGTCGGAGAGTGCCGGAAGGCGGGCCGACCACTTGTGGATTGGGAGGCTCAGCCAACGCTATTGGAAAATGGATTTTCTTATGTGAACTACACTATCTACGTATCTTCATATCACTCACATCCCTGTCTGTAAGCAATTTCGTTTGAACGATTAACATTGAAATTTAAGAATATTAAGATGAAGATGGTTCTACCTGCACATGTTCATTATTCGCATTTACCACATCTCAAAATCTCGTATTGTTTATTCATAAAAATAAACCACTAAAAATATTTAATTACTTATTTAGCAGGGAGCTTGATTGTATAAGACTTACGATAATCATTAACCATTCAATTGAGAGGATCCAGATTCCAGTTGTAAATTTCGTTACGGACCCCCTAGCAACAAAACCCTAAAAGCGAAGCATTACCGGTGCAATTTAACCTGGTATTAGCAAACTAATACCGGGTTAAACTCTAACCAGGACCGTGTTATGAATGTAGCTTACCTTTCTTCCAAATGCTGGAACTGTGGAGCCTGCTGATAGTGGAGACGACGACCGTACAAAGAAGCTCCTCCTTCGGACATGTATCCATCCATCATGTCATTATTTCTGCCACAATCCATGTTATTGATATTGATTCTACGCAAACAATCGCCATCCGACATATAGCCAGAAGCAATTTCAAGATCACAGTAATCAGGATTCGAAAATCCAGGACCGTAGTTATTACGTTCTCTTAATGCCATATTCTCCCGTCCAAAGTTAGCTTTGACAGTGTTGGCATGATGAGGATAACCAGGAATATTCTTTTGCGTCAACCCAGAGGTCCTCATAGGCAAAGTTAGGTGGCTGTTATAACCTCGAAGCAAAGGCCTCATTGGCATCACATTCATTAAGGGGTTTTCATCTTCACCAAGTGAGTTGTCACGGCCGTGAGATGGTGTACTAGATCGGCTATGACTGGATTTAATTTCTGCCAAAGCTCTGTTATGGTCAAGTTGTGCTTTCAGCGTAGTATCTAGAAGTCGCTTTTGTTCTGCTTCTTTTTCAGACACCTCTGCTTCATTGATCACCTCATTTATATAGGTAGTATTCATATCTAGTCTTTTGTTTGAAGCCAGACTGCTTGGAGCTTTTGACACCTCAGATCCTGATTCACTAGAAGGACGGTATATAACGCTACTGTCACTAGAATTCGAATGTTGTCCTGTAGTGCTGTGTGTAGAAGTTGAGTGAGAACTTTCAGACATCTGGGACAAAACAGCTTGATTAGCTGAATTCACCGCTGGCATCGGCGAGACCGCCAAGGTTTGTTTATGCGACATTTCTTTACTTAAATTAGATTGTTCTCTACTAAATGGAAGTGCACTTACGTTATTAGTAGAATTTAAACTAGAATTGCTTTGTATAGGACTTAATTGACTATTTGTACTTTTATGTATGCCATTATGTCTATCATCTTTTGATATTTTGAACGTTCCTTTTACAGCAGCAGTAGGTTTCGGAATGCCAGTATTGGGTACTCCAAAGCCTTGACCTTGACCTGACGGTGAAGTCGGTTGATTCTCTAAGTTCCTATTAAGGGCGTTCTCATGAGCTTTCTGCTCAGCTGTTGCGTGATCCGATCTCTGTTCACTGAGTTTCATTTGACTTCCCGATAATTTAGTCATCTTTGACTCAACTTTTGATCTAGGACCTCTTGATTGGTCATCTATTTGATGTAATTTAGTATTGCTAACGGACTTCGGTGCTGCTAATTTGGACTCTTTATCACGAGCTGGCAGTTTTGGACTATTTTTAGACTTTTCATGGCTACTTGTCTTAGTGCTATTTTTACTTAAATTCGTGATAGATTCTTTTGGAGCTTTAGAATTAGCTAGTTTAGATTTAACATTTTTTCCAGACTTGTCTTTTGATAAAGTATCGCTTTGTTGCCTTATATTTTTAGGTCCCACTAAATTGGACGATTTGATATGTGCATTCGGTGCATTTGAAGATTCATTGAGGCTTAAACTGGAATCAGACCTTTCACTCTTGGCTGAAGAAAAGCCGCTAGAAGAACTAGTTCGTTTAGACACTGCTGTGCTTTTACTGTGCTGTTTCTCGTTGCTAACTTTATCCTTATTGAAAAGTTTTAATTTATCAAGCATGGATTGTTTGGAAGGCGTTCCATTATGATTGTTTGCTGATTGTGAATGTGAGGTTTGTACAGTTGACGGGATCTTGCTACCGGGGGCTAGAAGCGATGAATTTGGGCGGGACCTATAAATAATAGTTTCTCTA
Source organism: Udea olivalis (assembly GCA_947369235.1). Taxonomy (NCBI): domain Eukaryota; kingdom Metazoa; phylum Arthropoda; class Insecta; order Lepidoptera; family Crambidae; genus Udea; species Udea olivalis. The sequence goes on from OX376342.1 coordinate 9,630,013, forward strand.
TGTAATGATTGTCTACGGCTAATTAAGCTTTATTTTAATTCGGAAATAAATGACTTGATAAAGTAAATATGAGAGTATTACCCGGATGAAGACGGGGCGCGAGGTATGAAGCTGACCGCCCCCTGCCCCAAGGGGCTCGTGGACCGACTTGAACAGGCAGAGAGTCCACTTTTGCCACCTGAAACAACACGTGAAACTTATAGCACTTAGATGACATTTTATTACTTTTTTTCAACAAAATGATCAACCGATACCTAATTATGCACACAATATAGATTATTATAACAAATATTGAAAGAGATTTGTTAAAACATTTTCATATCTGAAATTATTACCAACCTCAGACAAACAAGTTTTATCGAATAAGCTAACAAGCACGTGATAAGCTCAATTTTTATCGTATCGCGGCACGGGAGGTCTACCGTGCGCCCGCGCTCCTGTTATACTAAACAGAGGGCTGACTCAAATCATATGACCTTGTATTTACATTCAAATAAACCACCATAAGTCGAGCTTCTACCACCCTTTAGTAATGTCCGTCTCTATTTAATCAAAATGCAAACATATAAATAAAAACCTCGTAAAGAGTTCTAATAAGACTGGTGACAAACCGATCGATGACATTTCAAACAATTTATGACGTCATAGGAATAATAATATGCACGTGCGCAACGACCCTAAATAAGGGACGTGCGTGACTCAGTCGCGAATGCAAATAGGGCACATTTTCCACTGAATTTGGTTTGTTTTGGAACACACGTAAGATAATGTTGTTGCGGCAAAGGAAAACAATTTGCCAGGGCGAAACCCCTGGAACCGCGTTCAGTCGTACAATTGAATTGACCTGTTCATTTTGCAGCTTAAGGACCTGTAAGTAGGTGGGTTGTTGAACAATACAAACCTGAATAATAAGCGTCATACAAAAATGTAGTTAAGTATGTATTAAAAAATAATTGCTAGTGAAAATTAAAACAAGAGTTAATTGTTGTTTTTCAACAGGTTTGCACCAAATAAGCAATCAAATTCCAGTTAAAGGTTTGAAGATTAGTATGAAACTTATGATTTCATGTATCTACATATAACGTACGGATTACAACAAGTCAGTTTATCACGAACTTAAAAATATCCTGAATAGATTTTATCTAATATTACTGTTTGAAACAGATTGTGAAAATTTTCGGTTCGAAACATATTGTTGTCGGTATGTATTCTGGTCATTTAAGAATGCATCAACATCCAAGCGTTATAGCAACACCTAATAATAACAAACATTATCAATCGATTGTCACTCCGCTAATCATAACAATTCCAGGTGTCCTGTCCAACAATGCCAAAGGAAGTCAGCGCACGCCACTCAAGCACATGTGCAAATTTAACGATGTCAATCAACGGAGCATCCGTTGTTCTGAGATGATCCATCACTTTAACTACCAGTTAACACAGTTGCACATGGCTACCTAAATAGACACATCTTTTAATTCATAAAAGACAAAACGAGTTTATTGTAAATCGGTCTAATTGATATGAACATTTACACATCTGAAAGCAATTAGTCGCATTTGTTTTTGCAAATAAAGCTAAAAACAAAGTACCCACCCTAACAACTCACTTAAATATTTATGTTTTTTTAAATTGCAAATACTTATGTGCTTGAGATGAATCCAAGAAGATAAATGGTTTACTGCAAGACATCAATCTATTCAAAATGTATCAAAATTATGTTTTATTGTAGTTTTAAAAATATACGTACCCACTCTGTACATTTTATCTACCAATGTTTTATATATTAACTGAAAAGGGTCAAATCCTAATGAAACGCTCACTTTCAAACTTTTTAACCTGAAGGTACTACTTAACTATTTTAGTCCAAAATATCGTAACAATTTGCAACCTACCTTTTCGTAGCTGTCAAAACAAAAAACTATCAATCACATACATTGCGTTATCTTGATACTAGTTTCTTACCCCCACTACAAAGTATTAACTACACCACAGAGCAAAACTACACTGAATTATTGAACGGATCAATGGAACGATTCAAATGGGCGCCCGCGCCGAACTCCTAGTCATGACTGGCTGCAGTATTCTGTATGCATGTACTGGATCGCGCACCCGAACGATAACACGAAATGAGTCGCGAGATAATCGACGTGGGAATAAAAACAAGAGATAGTTTGAACCTGACATTGTTTCATTGTTATGGACCAAGCATTTTATATAGCTTGTAGTTGAATAATTAGTGATCAAGTAGGTACATGGACGTGGGATTTAATCTATCCAAACATTAGCTAACTTTAATATAATTTGATGCTGCAAGTGACGCTCTGCAAAGGATGTTATGTTGAACTGCTTTTTTAAACAACATTAAGCGCTTTCATTAGGTACTTTAACAATTGCGAAAAAATATTATGGATCATCATGCCTAAATTCGCGAGTCTTATTGAGATATACATGAGAATAAGTAAATAAGTACACACCTAGACTTTAAATGACTTATAATATAATGCCTTTTAACGAAATCCTAAAATAAAACAAAAAATATATATAAAACCGGTTTAAAATGTCTAAATAAGTATGAAAATTGAACTGAATGTTGATAGTTCAGCTTAAAATTATTTAATTCTAGATGTTTCTAAAAAATTATCACCCCGGCTATCGTGAGAAAAAGATAAGCGCCAAAATAAGTCCCAGTTCAACTTGCAAGTCTTGAGAATTTATCTCAAATCTTTTGGATCAAATATGTGTACCCCAGCTTATCTAGTTGTGGACATGTTGGCAGCAATAAAGTGGATGACGCTTACGTTATCAGGAAAGAGTGAATAAACTTAAAGGTAGGTTCTTTCCCTAGGTTATCCCCTCAGGTGCGAATTTACGGTTAATAAAAAATAATTTCGCTTTCGTGGATTTTAAGGGTGGGACCGCAGGGTCATTTTAATTAATAATCCTGGAAAAGTTCATCAGAATGATAATTAGTTTCAGCTGGATTATCCTGCCTGTAATAAAGCTCGAAGGCCAAAGGTCGTGTGTTTCAATGACTACCCTGGACAACAAACATTCATTTGTTTGTTTGTTTTTCAATTCATGAATTCGAATGAATGTTTAACAATCTTAGACAAGCGCTCCTTCGTTTGTTGTCAGGTGATCGGGGATATTTATTTAATTTGATTTAACCATTAAATAAATAAATAAATATGCGCCAGACAACACACTTCTTGTAATGGTCTCGAAGTAGGGATTATTAAATCCCTGTGTTACGAGGTACCACACAAGGAAATAAGCCAGGGACATCTCCCAGCACACCCAGACCCGAGTCAATTCAGAAAAGATCGTTTCCTGAACTGACCCGACCGGGAATCGAACCCGGGACACTACGGAAATCGAGGCGAGAAACCGTGCTACAGCACACTGCGCCAATCGTGTCACCATTAAATTGGCATCTGAAAATTGCAATTAACGGGTTTGACGGCACGATTGGCGCAGTGTGCTGTAGCACGGTTTCTCGCCTCGATTTCCGTAGTGTCCCGGGTTCGATTCCCGGTCGGGTCAATTCAGGAAACGATCTTTTCTGAATTGACTCGGGTCTGGGTGTGCTGGGAGACGCCCCTAGCTTATTTCCTTGTGTGGTACCTCGTAACACAGGGATTCAATAATCCCTACTTCGAGATCATTACAAGAGGTGTGTTGTCTGTAAAAAAAAAAAAAACATTTTGCAATGTTTTAAGCTGGCAGAGTGTAGCGATATATTTTTTATAAAAGCTCTAAGTATATATGACAAGTAGTTACAAGTGCTTATTTAAAAATAAAAACAGACCAAAATGAATAAAAAGGAAAATGTTTATTAAATTCCTGACCCAAAAGAATTCGTGCAGAGTATTTGTAAAGTTAGCTCGTTTGGGAACATAACATGATAAACAATGGTGTTATTGCATGCCGACGTAATTAACATTCCAGGCGCTAATTAAATTCATCCTTTTAACACAAAAAGCTATATCAAGCGTTTGTTGAACCTCGTCCGCAAGCTGTTCCTTATTAGAATTTTCTCCTTTACCAAAATATTAAGTAACCATTTGTTAGCAACCATTCACCATAGTCATTATGAGGACGAACTAATCCTACAAATTACGAGTCAAACCTAATTAGGGCAATAATTTTCCTGATTGGCTTCACTGATTGCGATTAACTTCAAAGTTAAGAGTATATTACTTAAGACCAACAAAACATCATAAAGGTTATTTCTTTCCAGACTGGGTTTGATAGAGGGTTAAGTATCAAAGATAGTTAATAGTAAATAAATAAATAATAAACTCAGTTTCGTCTCGGTTCAGTTTGAGAACTTCATAAGAGGTACCTAGTCTAAAATATGTACTTACACACTAGATTCCTATATAAAATTAATGATGAATAGCCCTGTAATTTTTAACCGACTGCAAAAAAAGGAGGACGTCCTCAATTCGGCTGTTTTTTTTTGTTTGTTACCTCATAACTTTGGACTGGGTGAACCGATTTTGATAATTCTTTTCTTATTTAAAAGCTGGTGCTTCCCGTATGGTCCCATTTTAATTTGGTTTAGTTCTGACAGTGGGATCCATGAGAAAACCTTATAAGTCTTAAATATAGATTGACTAAATGCGCGACAAATGGACGAATAACTCAATATCACGCCAACCGATTTCGATGCTTCTTTTTTATAGGAAAGGATATAATGCAAGGGTAGTTTGATGAGAGTTTGGTTAGGTTTTGATTATGGGATCCATGATAAAGTAACGGAACTCATTGATTCTTAGGAGCAAATAAACGATACTTTTTCGATGTATAAAATGAACAATAACCGATTCACTGAAATTCAAGAAACTAAAAGGTATGGGTAATGTTGGCATCATTTTTGAAAATCGCGGCCACTCTCCAAACCTTATTATTATGAAAGAACATATCGAAAGGAACAAACTTTACATGAAGCACATACGAGTATATAGCTAAAGTATATCGGAGCTGAGATATTAGATATTGTATTTTTAACTAACTACTCAATTGAACTTGGTCCATCCATACCAAGGAAAAAGGGAAAACAGCGGCATTATTTAGAATCCTTAAAACTGGTTTTAAACATGCGACGCAATTAGGATCTAGGACGGCTAGCTTTCAAGGGCCAGGTGCAATATTAGGCCAATATGGTTCTTGTAATTGTGTGGGTAAAAAGACTTTCAGGTGCATTTCCCATGTAATGTCTCTAATCATCGTGGCCTAGTGGTTAAGCACTTCAACTCGGATCGCGGATCGAGGGGTCCCGAGTTCAAATCTGGCCATCTTTGTGTTCATTGTTTAATTTCCGACTAACTCTCCGGTGATGGAAAACATCGATAAAAAACCAGATCAACCCGGATAGCAGCGGAAGGCTCAGCACCTACCACGTTGGGTTCTAATACCATCGGTGAAAAATGGGTTTCTGAGTGTTCCGTTCACCATGAAGGCAGTCACTTGCCTCTGACTACCCCGTTTGGGATAAAGTCGTCATGGTATGTAATGTTATGTTAAGATCTCTCTATTATCGACGTTAAGAATCAATACCTCCTATTTACATATTGACATTTAGAAGTAGACTTTTTGATGTCATTGACGCTATGGTGTTTTTTTGTGATAGCTCGTGTTCCATTTCCTAATGCCACATACTTTACATCTACTGCTTTGTAAACAATATTATCTTATCGGATATCTAACTTGATGTATTGATTGCTGGATGTACTTTTATCAAGAAAATATACCCAACATGTACACCTTGGAGCGAAATACCTTCCTATAATATTACTGCATCCTTTTTAACAGCTGGCAGGTGAGATTAGCTCCATAAAGTAACATTTCAGAACTATTATTTTAGTGGAACTTAAGCAAAAAATAATACTTTAAGAAGTCATATCTCGGCCCCGACATCACTTAAAACAATTTCTGACCACTCAGATATGTTTCTTTATTAGGGTGCTATACATCATTGATAAAATGATTGCTGGCCGCAAAAAAAAAATTCACCACGGGTTCATACAAAGTTACTCGAATGCACCTTTAACAAAAAAAACCAACTTCAAAAAAACTATTCCAAAACAAAACACTAAAAAGTAAAAAAATAATTGCGTATTCTTACGGTAATATAATGTAGGTACAATTATTGTTATTGTTGGAGTCGGTGTCAGTCAATGTAGGTTTGTAACTACCCACTTAAATACCTAAACGTGAGATGTAAAAAATAGGTAAATTGCTACGTATATTGTAGTGTATCCTTGGCTGACACCGACTCCAACAATAACAATAATTGCACCTACATTATATTATCGTATAAGTTTTAGGAGAAAACGCCATTTTTTTTTTATTCTTAGTGTTTTGGAATAGTTTTTTTTTGAAGTTGGTTTTTAAAGTAATGGCCCTTTTTAAGGCAATCAAAAAATTTATTTGTGTTCGCAAATTCAATACTCAACACATGCAATAATGCGTAATATCGTTTTCAATTTCCATTTTCCAATACAGGAGCTGCGAGTGTGCGGCGCGGGGAGATGCAGCGTTCCTAAACCATTTATGAGGTTAAATGGAAACCATTTACGAGGTTAAATGCAAACCAATATCGGCACAAATCGAGACCGCACACCGTCTCATATATGCGATGCGAAAATCCTATCGGATTACCGAACTGAAATGTGTGGTGTTTGCGTGATTAAATTATAGCGACCAACCATCAACTGATTTAAGGAGGTTTGATATTTAATTGCAGAAGGAAACCATAAAAATAAAAAATGAAAGTAATTGTATGCATGAAAATTGATTACGTATAATATTATACTCGTAGCAAACGGTGTGCAGAAATGGAAGCCTCATTTGAGCATAGACTTATAGCATCAATTTTAAAACCGAATTGAGTGAATGGCTAAGTATATATTTTTTTAAATGTACTTACCAGCAATAAAAAGTATTTGATACCTGCTACAGCTGTTCCAATTTTACGTTCTCGGCCTAAGAAATCCTTGCATAATTACAACCATGGCCAGTCAATCTACGATGGCCGTCTTCATCATTTGGGCAGTTTACCTAAATTATGAACTTGAACTAAATTGATTAGGTTTATAAACCGAGATGGTAAAACATAATATTTTAATCATGTCAGGTGTTAATTACTATGAATACGTTCTTATAGATACCTAGTTGTTTTTTTGGTGCAATCAGGCATTCGACTACAATCTTTATTAACATTTTGGGCATTTATATCTGCTCCAAAACTAGGAAAAGAAAATAATATGAGCAATTATGTGACATCCTCCATCTAACCAGGATTTATGCCCACTTTCTCCAAACAAAAAAAAACAAAATACACATAAATAAAGCGATTTATTTAAGTAGACCAGCATGCCGAGCAGACGGCGTCGGCTCGCAAACATGACGCATGTGCAAGCCTGGCTGGCCATATTGCGGAATTTGTGGTTGCACGAGTGCGCGTAAAAATTATAAGCTGCAGCAGGTAAAATATACACTGAGGTATGCTCTTTCGTTTTTTTTACTTTAAACTTTGGAGGATCTGTGCTTTGGAGAACAGACAGTCTGAACTGGTAATGGAATTCTCTGGGACATACTACACATATTCAGGGTCATTTGCTACTAAAACGAAGCAGGGCTTGGATTAAGTATGGGGACATCAGATCCTGAGACATTCTTGAACAGATACTAAAACATTCGGAATAAAATAAATGTATTAAAAAAACCCTCCTAACACCCAGAATCAGAAAAAAACAAAAAGGTTGTGATTATTCATGTTCGATTTATACACCGAAAATATAAACAAAGAAATTTGAGAATAGAAAATAATTTCCATGGTCCGTACACAGATCTAGACAAACAGTCTGATTAATTAGACACTAATGGCGGCGACAGGGCACCGGGATCGTTGCACTTGCACATAAGTAGTAATTGGATTCATTCATTTCTTTCTGCCAGTATTTTGATTTCTAACACTGATGACCAGCCAAAAAATAGCAGTAACAGCGAAACATAACAGTTTCATAAAGAACCGCGAAAGGGTACAAGGTCTTGAGGCAAGAAGCCAAGACTACGATATAATTTTCATGGGCGTCGGTTGTAGCCAAACAGTCTGACGAGACGCTAATGGCGGAGACAGGGCCCCGGGATCGTTGCAATTGCACTTAACTGGTAGGTAATTGCATTAATTGATATTATCGCTTCTCTTTCTTAATATAATTATAGCGTATTGTACTTGCATTTATATATTTTTATGTTTATTTCTGAAAACATAAGTACTTTACATGTACAGAATGCTTTTATTAATGGAAATTTTCAATAACCCCAAACGTTTACTTTCCAGTCCTGCGAGAAAATAGCAGTTACATAGAAACATTACGGATATTCTTTAGGAACCATGGAAGGATAAAAGATATTCTTAGGGCAAGAAGCCAAGACTAGGATATAATTCCATGTTCGTACAGTTCTAGACAAACAGTCTGAGTGCTGAGTGCGAGTTGCAGTGAGAGAAGTGAATAACTTCACCATCGCGTTTGCGAGAAAAAAAACGCGAATTTGTATGGCATCGAGTGAGCGCCATCTAGCGGCCTTAATGTTGCCCAAATTAACCGCTAGATGGCGTTGACTCGATTTCATACTAATTGACATTTACGTGCTCGCTAAACGCGATGGTGAAGTCATTCACTTCTCTCACTGCAACTCGCACTCGGCACTCTGAAGAGACACTAAAAACGGCGACAGGGGGTCCTGGGATCGTTGCACTTGCACTTAGCTAGTAATTGGATTAATTAATTTCATCGCATCTCTCTCTTGATAGCGTATTGTACTCGCATTTCTCTATTTGTGGGTTTATTTCTTGTTTGTGAACGCAATTTGTAAGTAGTTACTGCTAAAATTGCTGTTTATTTGAATTGCACGAGACACTTTTAGTACCTACTTGCATCTAATAACATTGGTGATTCTTAGATTTTTAAAATGACTGGCTATGCATATTAATTGGTAACAATTAATATTAACAGAATGTAGTTATCAAAGTACAGATAGAACTAAAAGAATTTGAATGTGAAACCTGCAATGACAGTAATGAAGAAATGACGAATTGATGCATAATATTTCGGTCGCGAAGTGTGGTGCAGTACCTACTCACGAGCCCTCCTACGACTCGGCAACGGGGTCGCTTTAAGTAATAAAGATGCATTACTAGTAGGTAAAATAATTTGCTGAAGCTTCATACATACCATGCACAGGAGTGGCAGGCAGCGGTCGTTTGTCGGGCGGAGCGCGGCGCACGGCGGCCGCGGACGCCGGCAAGGGTATGGACGTCTGCAGCACCGACACCTGCCTGTGGACAAACATGGAGCTGGTTATTAAAGGAAGATAATTTTTAGGTTATAAATAAGCCTCAGCTTTCTGGAAATAACATAAGAGGCTGAATATAAGCCCTGATTATGGTCGAGTCGATGTCAGAGTTTTAAGACCTCTGACATAGCCTAATCAGATCATTTAAAAGCAGAAGAGATGTAGTTTGTAAGAATAAAGCTGTTTATAAGTAATATCAGCCGTAACTCAGTAAACGGTTAGACATTTAATGTTATTTTTATTCAAGTATGTTTTTTACTAAAGTAACACAAAATATCGACGTCTGTGTTACAGGAACAATATCAACAATACCACGAGCAAACATTTTCAAACTGCCAATTCAATGTCCAATACAAAATAAAATACCGGCCAACGTGTTAACTCGACATGAAAATTAGGTTACTCGCTTTTATATTGGTGGAATGATTACGTATCTAACTGGGCTGAATTCCCTAGCCCTAGTGTGGTATTTCCAATTGTTTGTAGCATTGTTGTTTTAGATTAAGGATAGATATCTCTCTTTTCCTACGAGTATTATAAGTATTAATCATAATTTGTGACCAGTATGTCTACCATGAGTTGACACCAATGACAGCATTGACAGCCGCTAGCGTTCGCGTAAACCATGTTGACGTATTTATTGGTGTAGTGCGCGTAAGCACGGTTTCTCTCCTTTAATTCCGTAGTATCCCGGGCTCGATCCCCGGTCAGGTCAATTCAGGAAACGATCTTTTCTAAATTGGCTTGGGTCTGTTTGTGCTAGGAGACGCCTCTGGCTTAATTCCTTGTCTGGTACTCGTAACACAGGGATATTTATGCCTACTTCGAGACCATGACAAGAGTTGTGTTGTCTGGCGCATATTTATATTTATTTATATGGGATTTCGGTATAGCGCCCCTATAGTGATTTAAAAGGAGCAAAAAATGGCATACACATTTTCTAACCGCAACAATCGCCGTAAACGTGATGGCAACTTATGGTAGACATACAGGTAACAATTGCATTGACACTGGAAGCAGTTTGCATCAGTGTGATCTAAATTTGAAAAAAAACCCATTTATCGCACCAAAAACTAGTACTTGTTACTCATTTAAAATTTGATTGACAGTTTTGTTATCGACATGCTTTTCGGGATAAATTGTCATCAAAGTTATGCTATTTCTTTAGATTAATTTGAAGACAACCGTAGTAAATTAAGTTTAGTTACTTTTAAATACAAATAGTTTCAGCGGAGACGTACATTATAATTTACGCCATAATCTGTTTGAAATGCACCGCAACGGCAAATCCGGCCTCAAAGCTCCTTCACACTAGACAGGATTAAACGATAGCGCCTACGGATAAAAGAGGATATTTTCTGAATAATCCACGCGAAAGAATTCCCATTACCATCGTTGAGCAGGAACGATACCACTACTATGAGTTTACGTCTTATAAACTGTGATAGTTAACTACAGCAACTTTGAAGTCGTTTTTAAATTCACATCAGGTACAAAACTACACAAGGTAGGGTAAAACGGACACAAAAACTAGTCTGTTCAGAGTCGGTCCATAGATCGCAATTCGATCGGGTGTTGCCATCTACCGGAAAAAACTCGTCGAAAAAGGTCATTTTCCGTGCATGGAACAAAATGACCGATTTTGTACATTAAAATATGGTTATTGGAATACCAAAAAATCAACACCGATTTCGACCGGTGGGTTTTTTAGCAAGTGTAAATTCACGTAACTACGTGTTCGACGAACGGGAGTAGGCGGCTGGTCACTAAAGGCGCTGTTGTTTTCATAAATGTCTAATGCTGGTTGACCACTGATGCCTTTAACAGCTTCAGCGTTGAGTAGGGTAAACGGAAGGCTCTCTGCCTAAACTAATAAGTAAGGTGTATAAGGGGGGACAGGAACCTAGGGGTAGGGTGTTACTGGGAGAAAGCTAACGGACATAATGGTTGAGGAGAACTGGGGTCGGAATGCAAAAAACGCTGCAGACATCCAGGTGCTATTTAGTATTCTTTGATCATGGCGAAAGATGAATCGTTCTTACTTATGGCACCGTACCATAAAAAATACAGACCCTAGAGACTATTGTCGCCGTAAAACTCTAGGGACAGGTGAGCCGTTACGACTTCAAAGCCCTCTTCGCTAATTGAATCTACTAGCTTTTCCCGATTACTTACAACGTAGTTTTATCTATGCTTAGCGAAGATTTGTCTTTGCCTCATTAAGTAAGGTCGGTAGAAGGAAAACTTTCAACTCGGTTCTGCCAAATATTATTAGAAAGTTTGATTTAATTTTCAAAACCTAAGTTGGTACAATGTTTTTGACTGAAACGTATCTAACGTGAACAAATAATTAAAAAGCATGAAATATTCATAAATGTAGATGAGTTAAAATATAATTTTAGAAGATAAATGGCGTGCAATATTAAAATATACCTTATAAAATAAAATGTATAGTTAAATTTATAATAATGTCCAAAACGCAGATCTGAACAGAGTAGGTAGTTGAAGATATACCTAAACTAAAAAAAACGGAAGTGCAGAACTATTTAGCTCTGCTTAGTTTGGGGTCAGATGGTCTTGGTGTTAATTGTCCCAGATATTTATATATTTATAGCATTCTGTTTTCCGAATAAAGATTTTTTTTTTAAATATCATTTTGACAATGTAATAGGTAACCTATTTGAAACAGCTTCACGAACAAATCATATGAAAACCCATACTAAATTGATGGGACAGAGATATTAACAAGTCCTGGGATAACTGCTTTCAATCGAGTGACCGATTTACACATAAATTAGATATTAAAGGAGAAACTTTAACTTCAAGGGTTTATCGGAAAAGTAGCAGTAAAGTGATATCCATCAGAACTAAGTGGATAATTGAGCAGCAGGATAGCCGCAGCAGTATTCCCAACGAATCAGGGCACTTTATTTAACACAGCCAAGGAAAACTTCGGTTTAGCTCGCTGGTTATAATTAATGAATAGGGAGGAGACCAAGGAAATTGTTTCAATGAAAACTCTTGAACTCTTGTTAAACACGATGATTTTATTTTCTTTATTAAGGAAAACAAACAGCTATTTCTAATACATTTGCTTAATTTAACTAAAATAGTACATTAACATTTAATGTTCTCACTGTTGGGCAATACATAAAGTAGTGATCTAGAAAACACTGCGATCAAAAAGAAAAAGTCTATCAAAACAACACATGAAGATATTAACTAAGTATGTTAGTTTGCATGCTATTACTAGTGAGGCAAGATTTTCTAGATACGATCCGCTGGCCTTTTCAATAAGCCACGGAATCGTTCTATTCTTTCATGAAATATGTCGATGTTACTGTAAGTGCTGTTGTACTTGATGCTACTGTGTTGATTATTAATTAAACATATCTCTCCATATTTCATGAGGATACCTGCATTGTTTCAAATGCAATTAATAAGTGCAAGGCATGGGATTCGGGAATTTAAAAAACACCTCCGCAAAAGTATTTTTTTTCGAAAAATAAGGGCCGTTGAAAACCACCTGTTACGTTGGATTTAAATTATAATAATTTAAATATAAGCTCCAGACAACACACCTCTTGTAATGGTCTCTTTGTAGGGATTAATATCCCTGTGTTAAGAGGTATCACACAAGGAAATATGGCAGGGGCGTCTCCCAGCACACCCAGACCCGAGTCAATTCAGAAAAGATCTTTTCCTGAACTGACCCGACCGGGAATCGAACCCAGGACACTACGGAAATTGAGGCGAGAATCCGTGCTACAGCGCACTACGCCAATCGTCGATAAAATAGCCAGCGAATCGTGGATTTTGAGCGTATTGAATCCAATGAAGAGTCAATCCACTCAAAATACTTAGCTTTTCTCGGGCTACTCTATGTGGGACAAAGTCGTTAGCTTATTACATTTCCTTTAGCTTATCATAAATATTACCAAGGAGGCGTATTAAATTGCTTGTCTTTGTACATAAAATAGAAGCAGAATACAGACCAGTCTCAAGTCAGAATCAGTAAAATAGGGGTATGAAATTCATAATAGTCGTAATTTGCCTCGCTTCTGGCGCGGTCGTGGGTCACGACTCCATAATAAACTACCGGCTAGGAAGCTAAAACTGTGCTACGATCAACTTGTAAGTATTTTCATCTATTGGCCTATATGCAGGCTAAATGTTAAATGACTTAGAAACAATAAGCGTAAGCCGATTGTTGGTACCTGTTAATTTTTCTAACAATATTAGAAATTGCTACCAAAATACGGGTAAAGTACCAAAATATAATTAATATTGAAGTTTATTTATTTTACCGCTACTCTCGGTCTAACTGGAATTATGACGCTTAGTTATTATAAAATCCACTCAACGCCTTATAACTCCCCCAATAATGACATACAATACTTTTACATGAAGTGTAAAACGCCATCTGTTGACAAATAGCAGTACTGCACAAACAGATCCTTTGCCACCGCTTTATTTAGATTTAGCTGCTAATAGCACTAGAGGTCGCTAGCAGAAGTTTAGTCCATAACTCACTGGCCAAGTACCTAAGTCTCAAAGGTTTCACAAGTGCGACGGCCAATTTACCAAAATGTTGTTTAAAATAAATAACCAAGTCAATACAACCAAATCAAGGCTCCAAGTTTACTGTGGAGTTTTCGACTATGATTACCTCAAGAGGTAAATCCCCGTAAGACAATAAAGTATTCTTAAATTTACGATACAAAGTCATGGAAGTGAACTTCTCCGAGTAATGTGGCGTACAACACTTCAGCCAAACATCTTAATCCAATAGTCTGCGGTCCGGGCGGAAATTACTCTTTTATTATTTCCCATTTCTAAACTGAACGCGCGCTATCCAGACTAAGTCTTAGGGATTTTATTGTTGTTACTTACTTACCTATTTATTTGAAAGTAAAGTAAATATGTTGGAAACCAAAAAACATTAACCAATTCACAAATAGCAAAAAGGGAAACCTTTCATTCCGCACAATGAAATTAAATCCCCGATTTTGTTGTCTATCATTAAATCTGTGTATCACAATATTTACGTAAGACATCGATTTGACTGCAAAGAATATAATGAGTACATATTAATCAAATTTGACCAATGCCCTAAAACTTTATATTTTTATATTCCCAGGACACTCTACATTATCTAAAAAGATCTTGCTACCGCGGCTATTAGTCCCATCTTCTCGCTGAGTTCTCATAGACTTTAAAATTGGCCACCTCGAATTATAAAGTCATCGTGGGGAAACCGCGTAAAAAAGGAGAGCCTTTGGAGCATGAGGTTCCTAGAATCGGGGCAATATTGGAAGCAAAAGCTGCGTGTGACGCCCGCAAAGGTTTTTGGACGACGTGATAAAAATTTGATGATTTTGGTGGGCGCAAGCCGTTCAAAATCGACTACTCTGAAAATGGTGTGGCCCATATTCAGTAGTGGACTTTTCATAGCTGCGAATGAGTGATCGTGGGAACAACAATCTCAAACGCAGCCGCACGACTATTTTCATAATAACTAAGTCCCTTTGTCTGATCAACGCCAGCCAATAATGAGGGCATATCTAAACAATGAACATCTGGCCGCGCACACGCAGCCCTGGAAAGTGTCACTTGACAAGCCCTTTCGTAAGTGACGGCCGGCCGATATTGCACAGATAATGTAAAATGATACTCTTATCTTTGTAGGCGTAAGGATCAAAAGCAAATATTGAACCTCATAAAATGGCTTCCTACGGACGGACGGAAAGAGATTCTCTATAAGGCTTACAAAAATTGCAATCTAGGTAAAAATAACGTTCAAAATTCACAAGTAGCTACAAATCTGCAAGCTTGGTAGTGAAATGAACAGGAGCCTCATTACAATCGCTTATATTCAAGTGAATTTCCTAAACTGAGGGGAGCAGGCAATTTCTTAAATTATCTTTCATTTACAGCCAGCAAGCGGTTACCTGGAACTACTCAACTTCTAGGCTGCATATTTACTGATGAAATGAAAAATATGCTATTCTCAGTTTAGAGAATTAACTTGACTTGATAAAGCGATTGTTTAAAGCCCCAGGACTGCAAATAAAATTTAAAAGCATCTGAATAGTCGTCTGTGGGTACTTGTCCTTCATGACCTTGAAAATGATATTTGACTGTGTCTTAAGTCATAGTAACTGTGTTTAATGATTCATATCATTGACCATACTCAGGTATTTTTATACATTGTAAATGAAAAAATTGTAAAAATCAGTAGGTACAGCAGCCTGGCGGTTGGTGTGCCTGCCCTACATTGACAGGGCCAAATGGTTAAAAGGCTGATTGACATATGAAAGAGAACGATACGTTGAGAGTTGGAAATAAATAGCATTGTTCAGGAGGTATGAGTACTTGTATTTGAATCAACGAGTATTAGTCTAGTATGTTTATGAGCAGTCCCACAAATGCTTCGATGAATCGGAAAAGATGAGATAGAATTACCCTAATTTGCAGAAGCAAGTCCTTGAGCTTAATCTAGATTAAAGTTATCCTTGTCACTAGAAGTTTTCCACACAAGAAGAAGTGAGTAAACAAGTTTACCCTAATTTTGTTACCTCTTTTATCACCCAGATATAACGTCGCGAAAATAGACCGTAGCGTAAAAATAGTTTCATTAGTATTTTTTGTTTTGTAGTTACAGGCTTTTGCCAAATCGAGAAGAGCTTTGAAATCATTCTTGACTACAAACGGAGTTACACTGATAAAGCTGTTGCACAAGCTATTCCGTCATTCCAAAACACAAATTAGGACTGTTGGTCCTTCTGTAATTTTTATTCAGGGCAATAACACAAAATCTTATTCAATGATTCATTTGGCACTTGCTTGTCTATGCTATTGAAGGAACTTAAATAACCCAAAATCATTCTGGGGGACCATTGCACTGACAGGGCATTTTTAAAACATACGCAATGAAAATAATGATCTAATTGTACATACTATAAACCAGAAGTAACTAACCACCCATAAAATGAGGTGGTGGTAGGTGACCGCTGACCAGCTGGGAATAAAATATCATTATACGAAATTACTTGCGACATTCTTTTACCTAAACTGGATCTGAGGGTTTGTGATTAGGCCCCGAAGTATAAGGACTAATTCAAGTGTTAAAATTTAACATGGAACTGGCATATCATGCTCATAGCAGTGTAATGTAACGTTACCCTCCGGAGGCTTTTACGCAATGTGTTTACAATTTACCTCACTTACCCGCGTGTACATTTCGCTTTGCTTCCAATAGAGCGGGCTGCTCCAGTTGTGCTCTCGCTTTTCGCAACGTTTCAATAAACACAAAAAGCGGTATCATATGAATTCATGTGCGACATATTTTGTACACAACATTTTCATATTTTACAGGTAAAACAACATAATATGTTAATTTATCTGAAAAAACCCAGCTTAATAATATTAAGCTGTGTTTTTTAAAGAAGCTCCATGTTGGTAATTAAAGTTGTTTTTCGTGATGATTGGAAAGTTTCTTTACAAGAGTTAGACCTTCTATACAGAACAGAGAAAGCTGCCCGAAATTTTAAGTAACCTCTTGCCGCTAAGTACCTACGCTTTCATCTTCAAAATATTTTTTTTTGTTTTGTTGTTGAATGCCTACCACCTACGTGTTTTTGTACAATGTAACGATGTCCTTAAATTTAATAAATGTTTTTCTATTTCTATTTCTAAAAGTGTTTCCTCACTTGGCGCATTTGCTTGTAATGTAATGTTTCAGTTACAGCCTCCCTGACATGACGAACATGCGCCTGTAATGTACATTTCAGATTCGA
The DNA here is from genome assembly GCA_947369235.1 of Udea olivalis. Taxonomy (NCBI): domain Eukaryota; kingdom Metazoa; phylum Arthropoda; class Insecta; order Lepidoptera; family Crambidae; genus Udea; species Udea olivalis. Next base: position 9,647,181 of record OX376342.1, read on the forward strand.
GTTTGAACATTACATTACAATACTGCCTTACAAAGTTTCAGGGAAGTTGTATCAAAATATGATACATTGTACGAGTATCATCAAGTTGCGCACTGTAATATAATGCTCGGTGCTTTTCCCTCACCAACGTGATGTTCGAATCTGTAACATTACAGTTTTCGCACTGTAATGGTCAGTTCACCTCTCTTACTGATGTGATGCTAGACTCTATAACGTTATATTACAGGAACATGCTCCAGGTGAGGGATCACCTTTATGTACGTTAATTAGCAGGAACTATGTCTTGTATCGTGGCAGCATGTTCCAAATGAATTTACTATTTGCATACTAGAATAAAGATATTAAAGATCCATTGATACGAATTAAACAATTTTTATGTGCTCAGTGGTACCTGCTAGTGAAAAAACTGCAACGGCATAGCATTTCCTCTAAAGTAATAAATATCGGACAGAACCATGAATGGCATCGGCGATCCGAACAGGTCCATGCCAACCAAGTTTTTGTCACCTACTCTTATATTGGAAAATATGGAAGAAGGCGCTACGTGCCACGTATAATATTGTGGCAACAATGTATCTTCAGCAGGTTAAAATTCAACTCCATCTTGCGACATAAACTGACCACTGAGGGCATGCTTTACACATTAGATCTTTTAATGGGGCTGCTTGCAACCACAGGTCTATGCGTTTAAACCGCTATAAGTACACACACCTACTATTGACTTACCTGACCAGTACGTCAACTTGTGTTGTTACTCGGATGCCGTGAATGAACTTAGGTCGCGATTTTTGCAGAAAGAAATCCTTTACAGCTTACGAGTATACCGCTAAATACTCCATCCAACAAGTCTATCTTAATATTATTATATGAATGGTTCATTAAACAATTGCAGCTTTTCCAGTCAAAATCTAAAATCGAATGCTCATAATTTAAAATGAGGGCAGTGGAACCACAAACCGGCTATATCGCACGTTCGGCGCGCTCCAACGGGCAGCAGTAGTGACGTGAGTTTCCGTACATCCGGAAAATTCAAGGAAGTTTCGGAAATGGAAACGGTCAAATCTCTGTGACTGTGTTGTCACTTCGCTCAGTTGTTCACCCAAGTAGAAGTTTCGGAAGAAATAGTTTGACATTTGATGCATTTAAAAGATACCAAGGTTAAAACTTCAAAATGTGGTCTCATAATAACTAACCAAAAAGTATTTTTTAAGGAATGTTTATTGAATTAAATATAATCTTAAAAAAGACAGATAAATAGATGTTGTACAAAAAATGGCGACGTTCCCGAGCTACTGGTTGCTATTTCTTGCCAGTTGCTTGGAAATCTTAATATCTCAAGTTGGTAATTCCTGACCATATTATATAAAAACAGCAGCACACTGCCACGTTGAGTGTTCGAGATGCCCCTTCAGTTGTGTAATCGATATGAGACTTTATTTGTTTTATTAATACTGTAAAATCACAATGTATTTTGTTGGAGCCGTCAATACTACATTCTAGCTGGTCGACACTGCCAAGTGCTTCAACGATTTCAACCTAAAGTATTTTCACTCTTCTTATTCGTGTTTTATCTACGGCTTAAGCTTAAGTAGGTATAAAGTAAAAATAGAGCTTTTTCACTCATATTTTTAAACTTTTTAAAACAAATGCTAGAACAACTTTACAGAATAGGTACCAACTGCAGCAATAAATCAAGTTAGAAACTGCGTTCACAAAGGCCAAGCCTTATACAGCTCATTAGAATAATCTGCACCAACATCAGTTCTACATAAACTCTTTAACGTTCGATAAGCCCTACGAGCCAAGTACGTAAACAAGTACATTTATCTTGGCGATTAAAATCTCACTCCATAAATGGCTAGGGCTAAGATCCTACACAGGCCTCCCTTCATTGTTTACGCACCAGCTTCAGTACATGAGATCAAAGATTGGTAGTGCATATTCCCTTTACGATATCGATGTATATACTTGGCCGTGTTTTTTACAGCTCAGAGAACAAAGGGCTCAGTTTGCCATAAAACTAGGTGTGAAACTTTACGGAATATAGGTCTAAGTGAAAGCCCTCATTGGAGGCCTTTGAATTATTGCGCAGACCGGCTCTTTTGACTTTACGAGTATTGTTCGTAGTAGAAAACTTATTAAGATAAGCAGTAATTGTAGTGAGGTATAAAATAGTGATCAGGCGAAATAGGTAGAACAAAATGTCAGTACATTTTAGCCTATCGCAGAAAATTATCTTGCATGTTATTACGTCGTATATTGACGTCTTGATCAAAAACAAATAAAATACGTCATTACGTCATTGAAATAAACGGTAAAAATACTAATAAGGATGCCTTAAAATCGCTATGGCTTCTATATTTGTTTTATAATACGACGACGACTAAGTATTCAGTGAGAGGATAAATTACCATCATCATCATCATCAGTTACCTACTTGATGTTTCCACAAAAACCGGGACCTACTTATTTTGAACAGAAACATTGTTGAACAAAACGTGGATATTATTCAGGTCCCTGACTGTGCAAAGAATGACATTGCGCGCAGCGAAGGTTCATTCGAAAATGTATAGCACCACAACATCCTATTTAGGCATTACCTACTTCTGAAATGTTAAAAGCACTTTTCCGTACAGTTACTCACCTCCTGACTTCTGGTGAGGTGGGCAGACTCCTCGACTTCCGGCTCTTGCTGTGCTGCCGGGGATGGCCATGTCCCGAGTTCGTGTTTCCCATGACGTCACTTAATTACTAGTTTTCTTTTGGAGCACATGTTATTGTTTTACTAATATCAGTCTTTTTAGCACCAAACATTTTTACCACTAGATTTCACTGATATTTACACTGATTTTCCTATTCCTTTTTTTTATTTATTCAACTGCCTAACATTTTACCATGGCAAACTAATCATAAGATCGCTCTGAACGGCTGACAATTTCATGATCTATAAACATTCGAAGATACTTTCAACCATAGATTTGTTTTTACTTAATTTTTTTCACAACTAAGCAACAATAGCCAATATGAATCCAGAAGGCATTATTACTTTGTTCGAATTTCCGAGTGCGTGGTTTTGGAATGAGTCAGATATGTTTTTATCGTGAATACGGATGGCGGACTATTCTCATGTCTCGTGGAAATACAATGTCAAGTAAATATCTATCAAGAAGGAGCTTTATTCAATACATTTAAGCAAACACGCCATTTTTTCTTAATCATTCTAGTTGTTCAGCATCAATCTAACCGATCAAGATGGAAAAACGTCTGTTAATGTCTGCCTTTTGCTTCAAAAGAAAACGGTAAAGGATAGCAGTCTATTAGACGAACAGTTAGAGGGATCAGAAAGAGTCTACCGTGTAACTACCTCGCAAAAGATGTAGATACTTAGTTTACTTTCTTATTAATCAAAACCAAGAACTAGAATGCCCCCAAGTTAGGTACGCGGGCTGCGTCAGAGTTGAACGCAGCATGCCGAAGCCGAATGCCAATGGTCGTCGTGGCAGAAATTCCAAAGGTCGTACTGGCCCCGACCGCTTCGCATACTCCGATACTTGTTATCTTGAATCTCGTGCGAATTTACGATCTGCTGTTTCGGATAGCTGCTAATTCCGGAGACTAAGTTTTAGGATAATTTAGTTAAATTGGTAAACATTATCATCATTAGCCAGGTAATTAATGAGTACCTTAACTCATTAAGATTATTTGCGCACTATGCACAAATGTTAACAGCGCGGCTGCGCTTAAAATTATGCAATTAAAACAGTATTCAATGCTGCATGTTTCATTTCTAAGCTGAAGAATTCGTTATTAGTATTTCAGCAAAACTATCTACTTATAAAGTTACCATAACCATGAATCTTTAAAATAAAAGTCTTCCTTTTTTCGGTTGCGGGGAACTGTAGTAATTCTGTGTTTTTCTGCCTGTGTTCTTGGTAGGTGTGTCTTTCATTCTTTGTAAACCATTCTAAATTACAAGAATGTTATTCATACACTGACTAAAATAATCAATGCCCCGAGCAAGTCGAAACAATAACAGCTAGGATGAAATTCATTAAGCCCTCACAAGTCGTAGATGTGTCATCACATATGATTTAACGCCTAACGACACCCTGCAATCATCAATTAACATAATAGCAGGATCGGGGAGAACGAACGATCAGTTATAATTGTCTCAAAGAACCAAGGACAATGGAGAAAAAGTCTATAATTAGCCTTGCTCCAATGAAGTTCACAGGTCGCTGACCCGATTTTCGATTTCAGCTTATTATTCTTATGCCTTTGTTTGACAATTAACCCTTCGTGCTTAGTGTAAGCGCAGTTGGCTCCGATAAAATCAGCTTTCTAAGGCTTTTGTGGCAACGGTTTTGTAAGTTACAATTTTGGACCGGTAATACCTGTAGCCTTTAAGAGAAATCCTTTTATGATCTCTTGGCTACACTAGTCATTGAATCACGATCTCAAGAGTGGTAAGCCTGTGGTTTGTGTATATGATATTGAGGTGATTTTCGTTATAGCACAGACAGACTATATACCTCTTCAGCAATGAGGTGCATCCAACCACAGGTCAAGCGTACAAGTGTATTTTTGTAGAGTCTATACCTAATAAGCGAATTTAAAACAATATGTTTGTTAATATAATAACAATCTGGTTCTATTCCAATAAAGCTGCGTTTGACCGTGCAAAATAAGGGTAAAAATAAATAAATAAATAAATATGCGCCAGACAACACACCTCTTGTAATGGTCTCGAAGTAGGGATTGATATCCCTGTGTTACGAGTTACCACACAAGGAAATAAGCCAGGGGCGTCTCCCAGCACACCCAGACCCGAGTCAATTCAGAAAAGATCGTTTCCTGAATTGACCCGAACGGGAATCGAACCCGGGACACTACGGAAATCGAGGCGAAAAACCGTGCTACAGTGCACTACGCCAATCGTGTCGTCAAAAAGGTGATTTGATTTATTTTTAAGTTCAAAGTTATCTCTCGGGGCTTACACACTTTTGTACCCATTTTAACTGTTCCCCATTTGCAGCTAGAAGAGTAAACTACATTATAACTTTATGGTGTTATGAATAAACCTCTGCAATGCGTAGGCTTTCTATTTCTTGCAATCCAACGCCAACCTAACAGCTGGAGTTCATCTCGCTATCTCTTTCTGGCATAGTTAATAAAAATGGTTGATTAGTAAAGGCCCATATCGTAACAATAATAATTTAAGATTCATGAGGTCAGTACCCCACAGTTTGCAATGGAATTACTGGCCAAATGGTTCATTGTAATCTGATTATTGTAGTGAATGCATAAACGCTAGTATCGTCAAGGTATCATTGCCCGTATTGGCCCTGCGCAGTGGACCGTGTTCTATTGACGCCGGTCAATCGACTATAAAGTGGATTAAATTCAATAGAGCACGCTGATTAATAGAGATAATCGTAGGATAAATGTTAAAAGATGCACTAACATGTCACAGCTAGATTCTAAAAGTAGATTAGTCGATTAGACACTTTTACTTTTCCATATTTTCTACATCTATTATATACTGATACTATATAATGTATTTATTACTGTTGGTATACCTAAATAAATAAATAAATACTGATTTTTATTTTTATTTACAGTCAACCGAATACGAAATATGTATCTTATTAAAATATTAGCCTATAGAACTATTTAACAGAAATTAGCGAAGAAACACTTAAAAAAACGTAAGACAAATCACCAACTATACATTTATCATCATCAATATGAGCGCATCAGATCCTATGCAACAGTCAAAGTCCTGACTTGACAATAACCTTTCTTATGAAGCATAGTATAGTCACAAGACCATGTTCTGGATCCTTAAGCAATCACTAAAGTAATACATGTAACTGAAATACTTCAACTAACAACCTAAGGTCGAAGATAAGAAATCATTTCAATAATGATGTCATGTTACATGACATGAGATATATTTATATATTTTGACATTGAATTGATTTTTGTATAATTTATTGACATTGTAACTGAATTATATTGTATTTTAATTGTATTGTTATTTTGTTGTTATCGTATTATAATGTTTTGTGATTTTATTGTAACTGTATTTTAATTGTATTGTAATTTCTATTTTAATTTAACTTTTTGGCATGTTGGACCTGCTCTGTGAGCCTTCAAGCAACCTTTTTAAAATAAATAAATGAGTTAACCCTTACTACGATAATATCACACTTCACTATTGTGTTCTTTTACGTCTCTTTTATTAGCCTTTGTAACCAAATTATCCTCTGATGCGATTGTTATAGACATTTTACGAAGCCTCTTGAATGCCCAACACCCTATTCTTATTTGTCACATGAATATTGTAACTATTATGAAAGTAGACAGTTGCGTCGTTTACTTCTATCGATAAACCTATTCTATCACTCAACACCCTATTCTTATTTGTTTTATGAATATTGTACGAGTAACTATCATGAAAGTAGACAATCGTGTCGTTTACTTTTATCGATAAACGTATTCTAACATTCTATTGAACTTACTTTATCCGTTTATACTCACAACAACACAGACGGACTGAAAGTGGATATTATTATTTAATAGAAGGTAGAAGAATATTTGAAGCATAATTTAATATTTAGGCAACGACCAAAAATAGTTTCATGAAAGTGATTAGTTTAAAATGTAACACCTTTCGTATGGTTCGTCGACCGTTAGTTGCTGCTGCTAATGTCAGGACTTTCATAGTAATTTGGCTATAAGCCAGAAAGTTCGTCGCATTTCCATAGAACTTGTCTAATGAAAACGCGAAATACGGGTTTATCACTTTGCTTAAAATCGGGAGATTTAAAACTTTTTCCTAAATGCAAAAATAACCAAGTTATTCGAATTCGAACCACTTAAAAGTACTTATACAAGATGGATTCGCCATGATATTGAGAAATCTAACTCAACAAAGTTCATCTTTCAGTATAATAAAACGATTGAGTGCCTTAGAAAGCACGGGAGCACTAAATAAACATCTCCGAACAGAAATTGCGATATGTGAAGGTATAAACGGGTGGTTAAATAATTCATGAAGCTCACGTAAACCCACTCCCATAGGCATAATACTCTCACTAACATAATGACAATGGACAAATCGCGTAAAGGGATCGCAGACGACTCGTGAGATGTCAGAAGTCATCCGTGAGGGATAAATCTAGATTTGTGTGATGCATTGCCGTCTCTGTTCACTGGATTTAATTTTAAAGCGGCACCTACTGGGGAATCTCTTTTGTGTCCTGAATTTACCTCGTGCTGTGCCTTCAAGCGTAGGATGCTCACAATTGAACGACCATATTACACAGTGTAAAAGTTGTTCACGAGATTTTCCACATTGATTCTTTGTTCAGTTATACAAACAAACGTACTTTTTTATCCTTATCACAACATGACAAACGAATAATCTTTAACATTCACTCAGAGAGACTAACTTATTTTAAAAGGAAATACTTTGTTAAGTCTAACTAATACAATATGCAGTAAGAGGCTAAAGCGCTAAAGTAAATAAATAAATAAATTTGCGCCGGACAACACACCTCTTGTAATGGTCTCGAAGTAGGGATTAATAACCCCTGTGTTACGATGTACCACACAAATAAATAAACCAGGGGTCTCTCCCAGCACAAACAGACTCGAGTCAATTCAGAAAAAATCGTTTTCTGAATTGACCCGACCGGGAATCGAACCCGTGACACTACGGAAATCGAGGCGAGAAACCGTGCTACAGCGCACTATGCCAATCGTGTCGTCAAAGTAGAGTAATAGTAGTAAGTAAAGTAGTGCATAATTTAACTTGCTACGTACAAGCCCTAAAATATTATTTCTACTGTGTTCGAATAAATAATTTTCTCTATTTCTTATTTTCTGAAGTGATCCTAAGCTGGTGAATGATACGCAAAACCCCTTAGGTACCTTATAAAGCGTGCTCTTGTAAAATTTGGTCGAGTACTTCTTTCTTTTCACCCTAACCGCAGTGAAGTGTTACGTAGTACGAAACGCTAAAGGGGACAAACCGTTTTAGCCAGCCTTGACCTTTACCTCTGACATGGTGTGGACGCTGCGGTTTTCTGGGTTCACGTGCGAATGTGAATTTAATAAAAGAAAACATATGAGAAAGAGCTTTTTTGGAACTTTATGATGGTTTGATAGCCTCTGCATTAGTTTACTGTCCTCTGTATCGGTTTCTACTTTAATTTAAAAATCATTGTGATCATTTTTGATTATACAAGTGGGTGAATATTAGTTTGCTCCTTAAAGGTGTGATTGATTAGCTTTAGTTTACCTTCTTAATCTGCCTTTCTTTAATCCTCATGATATTTCGAAGTGATGTCGTCTACATTATGATTATAAGATACATTCTACGTCTAATGACGAACTATACCTCCTAAAATCCTAAAATGTAATTTTGTTGTAAATGATATATTATTATACAGGTGTACGGTTAAGTCTATTGATTTTCTCCTGGGATCACTGTGATTTATATTACATCTATTAATGGTTACCTCGCTCTCGTGTCTCAGCGGCAGTTCTGTGAAATTCAGGCAGTAAATATGTCAAGTGCAAGGCTAGAATGCCTGGTAACCACTAGGTGTGGGCTAAGCCGACCGTCTATAATTTATAATTTGAATAACAGATAGCACGGCTCCAATTGTATTTCAAATAATCTAATAACTTACTTGCTAAACTTAGCTACTTCTTCAACGGAAAAACAGCAATATACCACCGTGGTTACCACAGAAACCCCACTGTCATGACTCTCATGGAACTCAAGGTCTTGTGTGTATTTTTTTGCGATTTTGTTTATTTATTTCCAGTGCGTTAACCTTAGAGAAAGAGAGAGAGTTAATACCTAGCCCAAAGCTTTTAATAATTGATGAATCATCATTTAAGATACTTGTGCCCATTATGAAAATTATGAATGTCTGTTTTTCATATAAAATAAACAAGTCATCGCAAATTAATCCAAAAACAGAGCAGCAGGCGGTGATTCGTCGAAGCGAAGACTTCACATAAAAGCAAATTAATTAAGCCCGTACAATGGACGGCTATAAACGGGGTGTTTGGACGGAGGCGCGAGTTCGGAGCCGGCGCGATATGCTCGGCTGTCGGACAAGTCATGAGAAACTAGGAGATTTTTTATTTTAATAAATGATCGCACAGCAAGCATTATTCTAACTCAAATGGTACCTACTTTTTTTAAAAAAATACCAGGGGCTTACGCACAACCACTCGGATCGTGGATCGTGTGATCCCAAGTTCAAATCTGACCAGAAACAAAATCCTTGTGTTCATTGGTCTATTTCCGACTAGCTCTCCGGTGATAGAAAACATCGATAAAAAACCAAATCAACCCGGATAAGGAAGGCTGACTATCTACTACGTTGGGTTCTAATAACATTGGTGGAAAGTGGACTTCAGGGTGTTCCGTTCACCATGACGGCAACAGCCACTTGCCTCCAACTACCCCATTTGGGATATTAGTGGTAATGGTATGTTATCTCATTCATTGAATAGCAGTGTTAAGTTTATTTTTACAGGGAAGTCTTGAGCACCAGGAAATTATATATTATATAATCTAAAAAAATAAAAGGCATTTATTTAGAAAAACGCAAAATAATCTACTCGATGTAAAAACAACACCGCTAGCGCTGTTAAACTGGGCCTCAGCGGGTTGCACAGCCAAACCCTCTTAAATATCATTAGTCCCGTTATTAACAATAATAAAACCTTTTGTATGAATATTTAACTGCGCAAATTCCGCCTACATTTGTACATTTTATTTGACAAAAACGCAGGTTTTCTTATTTAGTGATTTAAGCTATGGGCAACCGACGGTCTGGAATGTGGAGATGGACTAAATGTTTAATTAAATCGTGAAATTAGCCTACATGACACCAAAGCCTATTGGTTTTATTTATATATTTTGGTCCCGGTAATTACTACACGCGTGTGGCATGACTTTATGATTTATACTATTCATGATAATCATAATAATATGATAAATTAATCAGTATAACTTACAAAGTTATTGAACTATACTAGACTAGTTCATAATACCTAAACTTCTAACTCAATTTGACTGGCGTGGTAGCTTGGCTGCTAGTCATCGTATCTCTTAAGCCACTGGTAGTGGGTTCCCGCATCCGAGAAAATGTTCATCTGATATTCTCTGAAAATGTTCATAATGTGTTCTGTACCTACCACGAGTTGCTACTTTAAATGTACGTTATCGTTCGCGTAAAAAAATTGTATCATGTCAAATCCCAATACCAATTTTTACGCGAACGATAATTTAAAATTAAAGTGGCAACTCATGGTAGACGTACTGGTTGTTCGAGTAGGATAATAAAACTTGAGTAGATTTTAGATTATGTTTTTTGACACGCATAACTTTAAGGTTTTAATGAAGATTTTTATTTACATTCACGGGTAATGTTAACCATCAAATTACAAGATGTTTTTATTTATTTTAGATGCAAGTATTGTTAAGTTTTAAGGAATCGACGCAAAACGCGTTGAGCGAAGAGTTACATCCTACTTAAGCTTTAACCTACTATGTAGGCTTATAAAGTCTAATTTGAATATTCACCGTGAACATTCATATGTTTGGTAGAGCGTGCACCTACTTCGATATATATTCATTAGAGAGGACACCGGCACGGCGGAACCGCGGACTCACGACGCTAAGGCAGATTTATTACGCCTACCCTCACCCTTGGTAAACTTTTTTCATTGTCATCTTAAACCTGTTTCTTGAAGGAACTCAAACTCTTAGAGTGAAGAAATCTTGGAAACTTGAGCAGTTTTCACTTTATTCTGCAGGAGTTTGATTGGATTAGAAAAGGCACAAGTGAATTCAAGCGTAGAGGGCAATACTGAATAAAAGATTTTATACTAACTATCACCCATTCTTCCACAAGTAAGGTGGACTCTAGAATTGATATAATGGGCTGGATGCTATTGGAGAGGGTTTCCAGCAGTGTAACTCTTATGGCTGTGAATAATGATGATCAGTAATTCATGATATTAAGTGTTCTCATATTTATGAATTTCTAGTCATGCTTTTGTAAACCCGAACCAAGTTTAAAAGAGTAAGTACTGAGTTTCTCGCCGGGTCTTCTCAGTATAAGCTCAACTTACGATGCGGTGATAAAGTCATATTATGTTTGTATACAGTGTATTTATGTATTCATATTATTATAGTATTTAAGTAAATTATTAAGTATATATTTTTTCTTGTAATGACGATTTAAAAGAACTTGTTACAGGTCTATTTAAATACAGATATTTTTTGTTTTGTTTTATGTTTTGCTCAATAAAATGTTTCTAGGGTGGTGGCGTTGTGTGACGGGTCGTTTCATTCCCTAAAATATGGTTGAGTGGAACGATGGCTGGATCATACGACAACTTGTGAACAGGTGCGACTTTCTCAAACTGGTCTGCTCATGCTCACTATAATTTGGGTACCGTAATGATAACTATATTGATGTTCAAACTGTATGACTCTGGTTACAAAGGCAAAAATTGTAAGTGACTAACCTGAATTGTAAACCACCTCTTTTTTGAAGAGCAACTACTGAGTTCCTTGCCGGGTCTTCTCAGTGGAATCAGACTTCCTACGCCGGTGGTAGAGTCACATTATTTGTGTGTATTATATTTAATATATACGAGTAGATTGTATTAATACTTATTAATACTTATTAATACTTATTAATACTATGAATGTTTATACTATAGCTAATTTTTTATTGTTAAATGACGACTCAAAAGAACTAAATTTATAGTCTACTTGAATAAAGCATTTTCTTTATTTTTATTTTTTTCTATCATTTGTTGTATGCTAAACAAATGATAGAAAAAAAAGTAATGCTACTCTTAACTAATATGAAATTAAGACACCAAATTTTCGGTGAAAAGCATAGGAACAATACACCTGTATGGTTTGTATGCCCGTAATCTTCTTCACCTTTCTGCGTATTAATTATATAATACGTTCTATCTGATAATAAAACACATTCAAAGTTCATTTCATAATATTTCATTACAAAGTGCCAGCACCCGTCTCCTGTTATCAATGTCCGATAACACCCCTTTAAGATACCGCCTGTCAGGTTAAAATTGATTATAATTAATTGGCCGTTAGGGGACCATAACTTTTAACTAACTTACTAGGAATTAATAATGTCACGAATAAAGCGACTTTCATAAAATGTGGAGGGTTTCGACAAGAGCTCGTTCAAAACTTTTTTAATAAAGCTCATGTTACATAAAAGTTATTTTATAAATTATGTCCGTTTTATCAAAAAGATAAAAGTCACGAAGATTATTTACAAAGCATTGCTAGAATGGGTCGTTTATTTAAGACAACGAGCCTTTTAAATTATTCTTACTACACAACATTTACATATTATAACGTAAATAACATGTAATTACGACAATAATTATGCTAGCCAGCAATCAGGATAAATTCTATTTTCCTTTTCTCATAGAGCAAGCGCAATTACAGGAATTACGGCATATTCCCTTGGTCCCGATCAGTGTCTACGGGCGATATCGATTATTCCGTGTGAACTATTGTTGTGCCGTCAGACGGGGGTACAGAATCTTTAGGGGAGGCCCCCATAGCCCCATAGCCGCGGGGAAGCCGAACGAAACAAACAAACACACCGCAGTTTAGCTGACGTTAATTTTTTTTGTGGCATTAAAACGTCATAAAATGCAAAGTGGAAACATTGTTGGCACGTAAAAAATCTTGGTACAAAAACTACACGGACTAATGAAGTGGTTTTATTTTTTTATGAGAACAGTAACAGATTCAATTTGAACATATTTGAGCATTATTTCCTCTGTAAGCGTGTTATAAATATTTACAAACATTAAACGCATGTAAATATTTTATAATAGATGACTCTCTTCTTGACAACGAGTCAATAAATTTATGTTTTCAAAACCAACAAGTACCCCTTATATAATTGCATGGTGTAATTGTGTAACGGGCTGAGCGCAATAAACTGAGAACTCTAGTATAAGTCCACTAAAAACGTTCAACAGTCGATACTTTTATTTTAACTGCGCTATAAACACAAAGCGTCGTTGTTAATATGAAGCGACGATAAAGCACACGTGTCTAAAGCTTGTTCTCTGTCAGGTTTTTACTGTTGTAGCTAGAAGCAGATGCAGAGAGGAGAGACCTTTAGCGCGACGAATGGCGCGAATACCGTAACAGCGCCACGTTTTAACTGCTGGGGTTCGCTGATTGCGGACTTCACTAAAATTATATAATAAATGTTGTATTTAGTATGTAATGCTTTACACTGTTTGAATAGTCTGTAATAGACGTAAAGGCAGCTGATGATGACGAGTATATTATTGATTGACCGTGGCTTACAACAGGCAGTAAAGTTATAGGTTGGAATTCTGAGCATTGTCAAACAATAATTTACATTCGGACGAGATGAATGATGATGAAGTAAACGTATGTTAGCTGTACTTCTAAGATGCAAGTAAGGTAACCTGTACAAATAATATTTACTAAAATATCGAATAAAAGCAAAGGGGTATAGGCCAAAGAAAGAAACAGTGACAATATAGGACCAGCAAATCAAAATTAATACTGAGGATGCACAAGAACGCGCGAAGTGCGCCAAGAAAATAAGAAAGGCGGACCCTGGGACCTCACACACCAGTGTGGGTTCACAACCGGGATAGACCGCACGGATGATGATGAAAACAAAATGAACTATGTCATAGCACAAATAAAAAGAGTCTTCGATAAGACTTACAGATTTAACCAAAGCCACAACGACTCAATATTTCCACGTTGAAACGACACGAGGCCGCAAACATTAATATTGCACGTAGTTACGTTAAATACTTTCCGAACACCGAAGTTCGTTTCGCTGTAACTGCGCCTATCGCAATTTCGCTGTACAAAGGAGTTTATTTTGAAATTTATTCCCGTGTTGCATTGCAGTGCGCTCACTGCAGCGCCCACATGCATCCTGCTACAGCGCCAACTGGTTTGCTCTTACAAACACAGACTTTACATGCTATAACTTAGAGAAAATTTAAATTACAATACGGCAAATGCGCTGAGATAATGCAAGACGACGTATAACTTAATTTGAGTATAACACTAGCAACTGACGGTTTGTGAAATAGAAGAAAGAACTCACAAAAATCATACGCAAAAGAAATAGTTAGGTTGACGATCATTTATTTAGGCCCTAAACAGGATGGACACAGCAAAGCCAGCTCGTGTTATCAGAATTAATCAGTTTAGTACAATAATGAATATTTTTTACTAAGGGGCCAAAATAATGGGTTTATTTGCAGACATTATAGAACCGAAATTTGGAATGCGTTTATGAAAGCTATAATTCTGCATAGTTAGTTTATAATTTAGGATGATAAAGAGCAAATTGAAGAATACAAAGCGTACGATCTGAACTAATTAAGGTTAAATTAGGGTAGAAAAAATAAAACGGTTGGAACTCAAACTGACACGACCTTCTTGAAATGATCAATATACGTCCAATATACCTATCGAATCCCCTTTGACTAGTTAAACTACATTAGATTAGATGGTAATTGCACAAATTGGGATGGGAGATAGGTTGGGCTATAAATCTATTTTGCAACGTGAGAGCTAGTACCTACATAATATTATCTATAACAATGTAACCTACTGGATTTGAGTTTCATAATACGATTTTAAAACGTTTTAGTAGTCAATGCAGAGAGCAAGTGTTGTTAGCACTCGTGCTTTAGACGACCGCCATAAAAATGACACGTTGTGAATGTTTAAGAGCTTCTGTATATGAACATGGATATCTACTTAGGCCACCAAAGCAAACAATTATTTGGTTAGCACCTTATATCGGTATTTCTGTACTGGTACTGATTCTCTAAAATAATATTTTATTACGACTGAGTATATTGGTTCTATGTTCCTCGTCTAAATACTCTTGTGAACTTAGATTTGAGAGGTTTGTATATCTTAGCACCACATGTATCTTCTAACTAGGGACTCTTATCGCAATTAAGCCAATACATTGTAGCGATGACTTGATTTCAATGATGGAGGCCTTTGGCCAGCAGTGGGACAGTATATGGGCTAATTACTTTACTTTTATCGCAAATAAGTTTATAAGTAGTTAGAAATGCAGAAAGTCCTAAGCATCTCATGAACGTTTTCATTCAATTTCAAGCATCTTGCTGCCTGTTCCCAGCCTATTGAAATATTCGACTGTAATACCTACTTATAAGCAAATGAATATCTACATTGTAAAGAAGGTAATCTAAAATCAGTCACGGCTATCAGTCAAAAGGACATTCTCAGTTATTGTCCGCCAAGGCTTGCGATTTTAGGTCAGACAGTCTCCGAGAGCGATTTGAATCTAGATCTTTGTCATATTGTTTATGCTCATAAATAGTACGCTTTATTTAACCCAGCTAATTGGTTTGGAGTTTAAATATTTATATACCTAGTGTATTTGGCAAACAAAGACTTGTATATATGCATTTTAACGTTACATCAAAACCTTTCTACAACTAGAGTAAAAATAAGCAAGTCTATAATATTCCATCCAGCATCATGTAAATAAAATGTATCCCACAGAATATCAACATTACCCCATACTGGTTCAGCCACAGATAAGAGCATGCTGAACTATTAATCGTATTGACACCTCAATACAGCTTCCATAGCTCTACTAAAGTTTACTAGTCACACAACAGTACCAATAGCGCCAGTCCTATCTCGGCCTTAAAAAGCGATTTTAGAGTTGGAATCCGATCGGCGAACTGGCTCTCTAGATTCACAGGGCAAGCAAATGCTATGCAAATTTTCTCAGGCACAGCACGCATTTATGGAAAACCGAATAGATAATCTGTCAATGATTTCTTGATTATGTTGAATAAATGCAGCGCTGAATTGCCCAATAGGGCAGCTTGTGTAGTAGGTATTATAAATTAAGCTCAATAAATCAAATTCGAGTTGGTAGCTCTTATTTCAAAGCGATTTAATGGATAATATTCTAGAATGTACCTTTTATTTTGGGAATAATCCACCTTACACTGATTCATAAATATGATCTTTAATTAGTTATATACACATACATATTTACATATTTTTTGAATTCCTTCAAAATAAATCGACCATTAAAAACATTATTATATTTCTAATTAGATTCATGGAAGTTTTTTGTAAAAACTTATTGCTTGTTGTGTTAAGAATTGGGTATTTTATCATTCGTTCAATATGGATGTCAACCGTTGAAAAGTGATGGTACTCGTATATTAGTTAAACCAACTTTTCCAATGAAACTCTTCATCTTAGCTTAGCCCTTGCAAATAAAGGTTTTTTAAAGGCTTGCAAAAAACCCTACCACATATGAAGCAGCCCTAGTAAATCTCAAATCAATTCACCTATATCAGCGGCGCAGCATCTGAGTAAGAGTTTTATTGAACCCAACCAGTCCAAGTGTCGTGGGCGTCGCGAAACAAGTCGGTCCGCCGACACGCTGCGATAAGTACACCGCGAAACCGCAGGGACCGAGATGAGCTGCTTGTATTCATTATAGCTCACAACAAAACGAGACGAGAATTCCGAATCGTTCTGCCTACGAGCGTTGATTTTTATTATAAGATAGTAATTTAGGAGTGAAATTAAATAATATTTACGGTCTGTTATTAGTAGCTATGTACCGCAAATTGTATTGATATTAAGGGTTTTAATTAATAAGTGATTTTACGTTTATTTCGATCCAACAGACCAACAGTGTAAACAGTTTTGTGTGACTCTGTTTTTTAATAATATTATTTTGGATATAGTCATATTAATTATTAAATATAATAATAAGATTAGGTGGTGTGAATTAGAAATACAATTTCTTTCAATAGTCTCAGTTACTGAGTAGGCAAGCAAAGATAAAAGTTTGTAATTGTTCTCTCTCAAGAAAAATATTGCTGCTAGTTTTTATCTACTAAGGGCCGATTTTTCAATCCCCAGATAATTAATTTATCTGTAGAATAAAGTTTATTCGAAGGTTAACAAGATTTTTAATTTATCAATGGCCAGATAGATGGTATCTGATGAATATTGCCGCTAACTGAGGAATAAAGTTATCTGCTTCTTGAGAAGCTGGATAAGATATATCTATCTATACGTTTTCTTTGACATTTTGAGGTTATGTGGTGTGTCATTTGAGATTATTTTCATTTTATTGAGGAGTTTTTGAGTGTTATTATAATCACAAACTTTTTACCACAACTTTGGACAACAAAAAAAAGCTGAGGTTGTTGTTCTTATACTTCAGTATCAATTTGTCAAACATCACCTATTGCCTTGTTTCATTCTAACATTGCAATCATTTTATAATTGCATCTCGCTTGTGGATAATCTGTGTGAAGTTAGCGATCTAGGTACATAGACGATAGATAGCAATTTTTTGGATAAAAGACGATTGAATAAAAATATTGCAATCTATTCGCTTGATAAACAGCCAGTTAATTTTATACTTCTGTTAGCTATCTGGGGAATAAACTAAGAATTGAAAAATCGGATCTAAGTTTGATGATAACATCGAAATAGTGTCACCTAGGATAGTTTTTAGAACTTAGAAGTGCAGTAAGTAAATCAACTCTATAAGTAAAAGTGCTTTCAGTTTCGTTTTACTGTGTGATAGATGACATCTTCATAAAATTATCGTCCCGTGAATAAAAATTCTTAGGTAAAAATGAAGTTGTCATAACAGCAAAGCAGGTTATCTTAACCTATCAAAATTTCTTTCTTAAAACCCCACCAAGTAATGTAAACAAATTACAAGTAAGTCCACAAAAGTTTAGACGTGCTCAACTTACACGAAGTTGTTTTGTTTACCGCAAAACTTATAGAGTTAGAACCACAATTCGGAAAGCCAAACAAAAGAAAATTAGAGAAGCAAAACATTACATTGACAGATTGATTTGATTTCAACCAGTAACTCGCAACTAACGAGGTGGATTGAAAGACGCGACATGACGAAAAGCATAAGTGTGTCATTTCTCCCGGAACCCGGAACGGCAGTAAATTACTGTAATCCGAAAGAAGAAACATTCAGTATTACTAATCTACTGTCTGCGGATTTCTTTTGAAGTTTTGCTCTTTAATTTCAGACTTAGTTGACTTTTGATCTTTACGCTTTATTATGCAGACTACGGTGTCTTTTGAGAAATCATCTTGACGTCTGCAATAAGGTTTTGTTAAAATTAAGTTTGGAAGTAAGGACACTCATTAATGAAATGAAATCAAAACCGAAACAAAGATAAGCAACGCAACTTACTTCCAAGTTTAGATAGATATGTAAATAAATCTAGGCACTTCGTACTTAATCTAAATATAAAATCCAGTTCCATGTTAAGTCACACAGGCCCTGAATCACGATGATCTAAACAAACGAGCTTCTCAAATTAACTTCGAACGGCATTGGAACGTAAACATGAGTTAGTTGGTTGCGTCCACTCAACATCGGTGCACTTTAGTTGGGTTATAAATATCTGGGCTTTGCACACCATAAACACCGGTGGTGAGCGTGATTTGTCACAGTCTCTAACTTGACCAGATGACACGTATCATGCGCAAATTGATACACGATATTGGTTACACCGCTACTTATATTGCAATCAACAAACTAGCTTGGTTCTCAGCGATCAGTGTTTAACAAAAAGCGCGTCGATCGCGCGTAGTCCTTGACAGGGTGTTACGCGAGGCGCGTGCGGCAACGTGCGCGCGCGACCATGCCGTCCACACGACAGACCGGCGAAAGCGCAAGGGCCTGCGCCCCTTCCGAATCCGTGATCGCGCGGGATGCAGCGAATGTTAATACTTACTAGGGCTGCCATAATTTAAGTGTATAAAGCTCCCGAAAGCTCACCGACCCCTTACCGGAAGTTGTGAAAAAAAATTGCTTATCTGGAGTTTTGGGTTCCGTAGATGCAATTTTTCAAACCAAAAGATTGTTTATATTTTGTTTTAGTAGTTTTTAAATAAATCAAACTGAGGGGACACAATTTATGTTTGAGTCAGTTTGTTATGTCAAATGAATAATTGGAAACCTAAAGTACTTATAAAAGTACAAAAGTCAATAACACTAACTTCTCCGGACTACGCCAATCATTCTATTGAGCCTCATAGAGATTAAAAAGCAAAGCTGCTAACTTATACTAACTCTTCTGACTGCAAAAATCTGCCTAGGAAAGTTTGTTATTATGGTTGGCAAACATAACATAACATACCATCACGACTTTATCCCAAGCGGGGGTAGTCAGTGGCAAGTGACTGTGCCGTCATGGTGAACGAAACACTGAGAAGCCCACTTTTCACCAATGGTATTACAACCCAACGTGGTAGGTGTTGAGCCTTCTGCCGTTATCCGGGTTGATTTGGTTTGTTATCGATGTCTTCCGTCACCGGAGAGTTAGTCGGATATTCAACAATTAACACAAAAATTTTGGTTCTGGCCAAATTTGATCTTGGGACCACACGATCCACGATCTGAGTTCGGGTGCTGAACCACTAGGCCACGACGCTCGACGCTCGACGCTCGGTTGTCAAAGAAATTACTATTTGTTGGTTTTATAGAATATCCTAAATTTAAAATAAAACTTAAAGTTATTTCTTAAGGACTATGCGATAACACACAATCTTAACAGTAAATTGAGTCATATTTGAAAATCACCCACATTAATTATGCAAAAGTATTGCAGTAAAGTGAATTCTCATCTTTACCCTCGTGCGATGAAATTATTCTCTTCTGATGCGAAAGCTACCTTATCAATGAATATGTAATGATATGTAGCAATTTCATTTTATCAACACGGTATTCCTCGTAAAAACTATGTTTTTAAAACTGATTACTACATGATAGCTTTCAAGTAAGTACATGCCAACTAGGAGTCTGCGAGTGGATATATATTTTCTTTTTATTATGAGTACTTTTCAATACTTACTACGCTGAAAATATTATTTTATATCTAGTTTCTGCAGTGCAAGTTCGTTGTATAATTTTATCAAGTCCTTTTACACAAAAAAAACGTGCAAAAACCTCGGCAAATTCTTTTCGCGAGCCGTGTGCGAATAAAAAAGGCAATGCATTGTTTAGACGCGGACAGCCCTACAGCTATGAATGTATGAAAAACTGGCGGCACGGGTGCCATCTGCGCCGGGGAGGGACCCTTGCATTAGCAGGATGACATTATGCACTCCCAGAAGGGTTCGCGGCTTATCTCGTTAAATCTTGGCCAGGAATTATTCAGCCCACGCCGTAAAACGCTTCCTGAGATAACCACGCTAGACCTAGTAGGTGGTAAGTGGGTGTTGGTTGGGTAGTGCACACAAAATCACATTCAGCTTTAAATGACTTTAGCTTATGGCTTTACACCTTATGCTGCTGACATAAGACCTATTTTGCCATAGTTTTGTAAAGGTTGGCTTGTCATCGTTCGCACAGTGCTCATTGATAATCTAAAGCTTGAGGTTTAATGTACGTTTTTCTACTTACCTAAATGCTTACTTCTAAGTACGTACAGTTAAGTAAAATGTATTTATTTGCGAGAGTAAAGAAAACATTATTTTGTTAACAAACTACAGGCAGGGATACAATTATTCTAATGAAACAGTAAATAGTTTTCCAGGAAAACTGGAGATCAGCGGAAAGTGCTAATTTAACACTTTCCTTTTCTAATTTCCAGACCAGCCCTACGACTTCATTGATAGTAGCTTTCTGCTTCACAGCTAATAATATTGTATGGTTTGACGTCGACTTGCAATGTTAAATGTCCGATTAGTGATTTATTGCAATACAAAGAAAGTAATTAGCGGGTTACTTTGTTTCGTATTCACTTACCAATCATCTTTATGTTGAGGTTAATAAGGTGCATTGCTTAAATAATACATAACTTAGAGATGATTTATACCTTTAGTACCTTTACATTTAAAGATTTCAGTATTTAATATTCATTAGAGTTTGGTATTCGTAGCATTGACCTTCGGATTAAATCAATTAATTAAATGCCAAAAAGTTCCTTATGTCGCAAAAATAAAATTCAAATAATTATAATCGTCCTTGGTTCTATCCCGTACAACCATTTTCATATTCTCATAGTGAGAGGGTTTGTCCGTTTCGACCGTACCCTGTTGCGTCACTAGAATTAATATTATCGATAATGACGTCAATATCCATCAGGCCCCTCAGCTGATTAGGTTGCATAAATAAATAATTTAGATAAGTAATTTAAAATTAAGGCACATAATTGAACTTCATGTGGGAAATAATAGTCACAGTAAAATAGAGTCAATGCCCATAAAATAATTATTGACCCGTTTACGCAAATTATGTAAATTCATTGGTTAGTAAATGGTCACTGTAGCTTTAAGTTTTAAACAAACTAGTTAAAATTATATAAAACAGAAAACTGAAGTGCCAGCCAGCCTAAAAAGAACTTGACGCAATGACCGTATATGAGCTTGCGATATTACACATGTTTGAATGCAAATATATACTTGTCAAAACTTTTTGGATTGCCAGAAGAGACTTATTTTGTGTAAGTACTCCGTTTTGGTTTGGAGGGCAAGTAGTGAATATTTTGAGCTTTCTACCAAGTTACACTGAAACAACAGCGAAATGTCGTTCAATAATAAACGAACATTAGTCACAGTGTGCATTCTGTAAACAAATGATGTTTGTAAAACAAATGTTTGCTCAAAATGTTCTAAATATTTAGTTGGTATGCCGCGTTGTCCTAATTTCGGCAGATTACCATTCTATTCCGATACAATGGCAACAACACAAGGAAATCTTGTTCCTGTACGATTACCACGACTACTCTCCTTTCACTTGTTCTACCATATTCAAACTATATTCGTACTATTCGTGGAACGACTAAATGCATCCAGTTATTTATGAACGGTACGTGAGAAAATATGATTTGTATTTTTGGATCGAGCGTTACGTTAAAGTATTATATCGTGATAGAGATTATAAATGTCTTATGAAATTTTACGTGATACTTTTTTAATTAATGTTACATTTTCCAATGAAGAAGGCGAGCAATTCATTTAAATTATATAGATTTTCGGTTAATAAGAGATGTATTAGTTTAAAATGATATAATGATTACAGCCCCAATAGTCTTCGGTTATCAGTTATAATATTAGATATATTTATTGCGCTTCTTTTTAGCAAGTTTCATGCAATCTCATGTTATTAGCGATGGTATCCTGTTTGGTATTTCTAGTATTTTATACATTATTCGGTCTATAACTCTACGTCAAGGGTTTCACTTGTGGCCAAGTCAATATTTTTCCATCCTTAATTTTTTCTGATGCAGTATAGATTTCATCTTAAAGGCGTGGTGCCTTAAGAAAATGGTGCATTAAGAGTTTTGAATTTATTTATTTAGAATCCCTGTCACACACGATCCGCCATCTTAACGACTGTGAACAGCTATTGGATTAAACGAAGCATTGAACTCATAAGGTATGATTTACGAGGACGTAAACAGTGCAGTTTAATAAGTGGAATTTCAACAGGCCCTCAGAGCCGCCCTCCGGCCGTGCTGATCGTAAAACGAATCACCGGATGACTGCTGGCCTGTGCCCTTACTATGAGTGCACCTCAAGACACTACGATAGGTAACTACAGCCACTTGTTTGCCTTTATTATTTACATTACTATTCACTAAAGGTGCTGTACTGAAATCCCATACAAACACTTGACAACAGACGCTAGCGACTCTGATTGGCGAAAATTCACTTAGGATCTCACATATTTAATCCGCTGTTAGATTCGACTTTCTTTTACTATAAAATTCGAAACTTTAGGCTTTTCTGGCGAACGTAGTAGCGGAATAAACTAGCTATAATATATGGGTATAAGTGTATACGTCACATGAGTGGATTCGAGTTAATTTCTTCTCAGAATAGCCCTACAGGTACACAATGCCTTGCTATGAGAACTGTTAATAAAAAAATCGAGTAGTTATTGACCTATGCTTTCACTATAAAAGCCAAACTTTGAACAAGTAGAAAACGTAACCTTAAGCCTTAATTCCTTCTAATAAGTATCTGAGACAGAGCATGCATGCACTATTGTCGTTAGCGACTGACCACGTTCTTAATATTTCGAATACACATATAACTCCAAACCTACTAACAACCTGCTAATTAACCTATAGTTATAGGCAGGATCACTTACTGAGTTAACTCTTCGATTGGCATATCATTCGAGCTATCTCTGTTTTTAGAAGGTATTTTAAATATATTTTATCTGAATAGAATCACTACTTATCTACACTATGACGCCCAAATCAAACTCACAAGAGATCCTTCCGTGTTGTTATATGTTTTCGTACGACTACTGTGCAGCTCAAAGATTAGAAAAAATTGGACCCCTCTTAAGTTGTTATTCCTATCAGCAGAAGTGGCTTGGGCCAAACTTGAACAATGTTGACAGAATAGATAGTCGAGTAAAATGGGATGATCGCTGGGTAAACAAATATGGCGGTTGGGACTTTGGACACGCCGGCTGCCGCCAGGGTTGGCTGGTTGTTTATTCTACATTTGAATTTTAATTCAAAATATGAAACCAACGAGCACAATATTATTTTTTCTCTTAATCTAAATGAATAAGCTCATTGCAAACGTTTCCTGTACCTTACCCTTTCAGGATACAATGTTTAATAAGTAATAATAGTTTTTCGAATAAATTGATCGTAATTTGTAACGGATTGCTCAACGCAGAGCTTGTTTTAAAAACCTAAATGTAGGTGTTAGAAACTAATAAATTCTCGCACTTAGCCAAAAGATTAATACCTTTATTATTAAAGTACCATCAAAACTTAGAAGAAACACAAACGTGAATATTCGACTGGGTTGGGTGTAGAGCCCGTATACCGAAACATTTAAATTGAGGTAATTGCTAGAATTTGCTTTTTGAAACAACCACTTATTACTAAAAACGTCGAATGCATCCAATTAGTAAGTTATACCAGCAAATTGAAACAGAGCGGTTCGAAATATTGTTAACGAGCGGTTTTCATCAGCACCAGGCCTAAGCGTCGCTTAGAGCGAAGTTAGCTGTTGGTAACGTTATCTGCGGTGGACGTCGCCCTAACTGCTCTAATTGGCTCTCAGCCCTTGAGTAACTTGAAACTACCTACAATTTGTATTGAGACTGAGGTGAGAAGATTCCGTATCTTCATCGTATAACATTTTAAGACTTAGAACTTGCAGCTTTATATTTTTATGACACTAATCGTAGTAACACTAGTAACACAATATCGAATGAATTTCATCAAAGGTTTTTTTTACACATTCGACGACACGGTTGGCGTAGTGCGCTGTAGCACGGTTTCTCGCCTCGATTTCCGTAGTGTCCCGGGTTCGATTCCCGGTCGAGTCAATTCACGAAATGATCTTTTCTGAATTGACTTGGGTGTGGGTGTGCTGCGAGACGCCCTTGGCTTATTTCCTTGTGTGGTACCTCGTACCACAGGGATATTAATCCCTACTACGAGACCATTACAAGAGGTGTGTTGTCTGGCGGTTGAAAATATATATATATATTGGGTTGCACATATAATCGCCTATCAATGAGTATGCCTTCCTGAGGTCGCTTATCTACTTACATTTACTTGACATTATTATTATTATAAATTCACAGTGCCACTGCAGGGCAAATTCCTTTGATATAATTATTTTATTTATATGTTTCTAGGCGAAATAAAGACACATTTATAAAGGAGTTTGAATGTTCAAGTGTTTGGTTGAACAATGCAAGTGGTTCAAGAAAAATATGACTGTTTCTTAATAATTTTCATCGCATATTTTAATCCCTATCGCCAGAAGTAAATCGCATATTACCTTTTATCAGATACTTTTGCATCATTGGCTCCAATTATTATTCCATATTCTTAAGTCATTACAGGCTTCTCCAGTCGTATTTAGTTTCAACTGTAATTATTACCCAAGTGGTCCGGACCACATTGCGACGCGCCGTCCCGGTAAGGAAAGTGGACCTATTGTGTTTCGCCGGCTCGGTTGTTCACCCAAGGACTCTGAATTATAAAGTTGGTTTCTTGTCCGTCTTCAGTTTTTGTCAACCCTTCTAACGTCTCTGGCTGAGGATGCTTTGAGTCCGGAATAAGAAACGATCGTTTGCACTGTTTTCTTCCTTTGTACATATTTTTCACGTATTTTTAAATTATCGGATTTGTGCATAGTTTAAGGCTAGGCTATGATAATATTTGGACAAAATGTAGGCGTAATATCGTCTTACAAATATCAAACAAACTCCCGTCCTACTCACCCTAAATCGAAGAGCATGTATGACGAAAGATTAAAGTGGAAGACTTAAGTCAAGGTTGCATTAAGTGGATAAGACACACCCTGTCTGTATCTACCCCACGGGAAAAACAGTGAAGGTAAGTATACTATTTTAAGGTTCCATTTTGGGATGTATTAACCATCTATTCTATCGGTTATTATAAGAATAATTCACAAACGTGTTACATTTTTTGGGTTGTGAAAAGAAATTAGCTATTGTAACTACTTCATAGCTTATCTCTGTAGTCTTATGAAGTTTAGATTGAATTATAATTAGCCTTTCTCTATAGGTTTCACCAGAACGGTAAAAACAGCTGCCAAATTAATCCACAATAGTTAGAGGCAACAAAGGTTTAAGTTGTTAGGCAGGCTGCAAGTGTTTTTTCATAAATCTAAACAAATAATCCTAATTTACTAAGCTAATAATGACATTAAGGTCACTCTTAGCTTCAAAAAGTACCACAAAAGAAAACAATAACAGTTCTAAGGCCATAAAAATCCCTCTAACCCAATAAAAGACTGCCACCGTCGAAACAACCATCGCTTGTAATAATAGTCGTAACGTTTTTATTTAACAGCTACCTATCGCACGTGCCGCGGCGCCCATTCAACCAAGACACTCAGACAATGGCTTGTTAGTCTTTTGTCGTGAGCAGCCGGGACCCGCGTGACATCCTCGCATTGTCGCAATCAGGGAAGCATTGACCGCGCGGGGGTTGAGTGTCAGCGGAGGACTTATTGTCCTTGAGGAGTTGTGCACTCGAATGTACAGCTTTGAATTTAGCTTTTTGATAAGGTCGTGATTGTTTAATCTTAGGGTCACGTGTCGTATCGCTAATTGTCGTAATCAGGAAAGCACTGACCGCACGGGACCCAGGCCGAGATCTGAAGCGTGCTTAGCTTCAGCTTAGACTTATCTTAGACTTTGAACAATTATATCTATCTTGACTAGTTACTTCTTATCGATATTAATTTATTTTTGTCTTAGTTAAACATTAACTTAGGTATTCGTAAGTAATAATTTTAACAATACTCATTAAGTAAAACAATAGTTAATGTGAAAAGTGCTGTGCTTAGCTAGTAACGATTAAGATCTTGGCCTTTCTCTCATTGCTATGGAGCCAAAGGACAGTGTCCAAGTTGGCCTATGAACCAACAAACATTTCACATTTGTCACAATTCTGGCCATGATTTAAGACATAATTATCACCTATTAAATCGACACGGACACTTCTGATTCTTGATATCAAAATTAAAAATACTGAAAGATTTATCGTACGAAAACATTTTTTTAATACCATTTATTGCTGCGTTCGTGTCTGTGCTCTCTGTTGTTTAGCCATCGCAACAATATTTTAATTTACTTTGTATTGGCAAAAGAAACCTTGTTTGTGCAAGAAAATGTAGTTCTGAACTTACTCAAGGCCTTCAAAAATGAGTAACAATACATCACTGTCAATGCGATAGATGTTCAATCAACTTTTTATTTTAAATCAGATTATACATTGGCATAAATCAGCTTTGTGCGAAGCCAAAAAAAAGAGAAGTTAATGACGTTTGGTTGACTTGACACTTCAACGCAACTTCAGCTTCAATTTTTCGCTTTCCATTTGCAATGCTGTGTTATTGTTTTTATATTATAATTTTATTCTTACGACTCGGCTTAAAAAACGGACGTTGATGGCTCTCTGTAGTGACCTACCTCCTTTTAGATTTAACCGTTTAAAGACTTTGTAACCTGCACATAGCTAACTCAGCAATAATTACGGATTTACGATCATCTCAATGGAATCAACATTTTGTGTGAATTGTGGCTCAGCTAGTGGTTCCATGGTACTGGCAGAAGTGGCAGGTCATCAAAATATGTGCTTGAAGAACATTAGTCCCACTCACGTAAATAAAACTTCGCATTATATTATTAAATATAACCTCAAAATTTTTCAGTGTTTGATATTTAACGAGTTCTTAGAAGTGTCCGTCCATAAACTACGTTTCGACACGAAAGTGTATGTATTTATGAACCCTAAGAGGTATTTTTCATGACTGTTGTTTATAGGTTTTCATTTTATTTTTTTATATTGCCCGTCAAGATGACCTCACTCCACCTGATGGAAAGCGGTCGTGAGGTCCAGATATGAGGTTGACAAGCCCAGCCATTCAAACGAATCACTGGGCTGGCCATCCTCACCTTGAAGGCCTGCAGAAATGCCTTTTCACGCCCCGCTTGAAGAACCCGGGACTATACGAGGAAGGAAACACATGTGCTGGAAGAGCGTTCCACGTCTGGATGGTACGACAAAGAAACGAGTCACCGAACCTTTTAGTTCGGGCCAGCAAATGTTGAATTGTGTGTGGGTGACGCCGTAGTCCAGCACGCGTGGTACGGGAGTGGAAAGGTGAGGGTGGGATAAGCTGGAATAACTCGTCAGAGCATACCCCATTGTAGAAGCGATAGAGAACACTTAGCCTGGCAATGTCTCTACGCAATTGGAGAGGCTTTGGTGGCAATGTATGGGCGAATGTACACTATCCTTCACTCATACTTGCTATACCAATTTGTTATGTTAGTATCGTTAAATTTATTTGACGACACTATTGGCGTAATGTGCTGTAGCACGGCTTCTCGCTCGATTTCCGTAGTGTCCCGGGTTCGATTACCGGTCGGGTCAATTCAGGAAACGATCTTTTCTAAATTGATTCGGGTCTGGGTGTGCTAGGAGACG
Source organism: Udea olivalis (assembly GCA_947369235.1). Classification (NCBI taxonomy): domain Eukaryota; kingdom Metazoa; phylum Arthropoda; class Insecta; order Lepidoptera; family Crambidae; genus Udea; species Udea olivalis. The sequence continues at coordinate 9,675,294 of OX376342.1, forward strand.
CCCCTGGCTTATCACCTTGTGTGTTACCTCGTAACACAGGGATATTAATGCCTACTTCTAGACCACTACAAGAGGTGTGTTGTCTGGCGCATATTTATATTATATATCATCAATAGTCATCTTATGTTGTTGACGGGCCTGTTGGTGCAATGGCAGCGATCCTACCTTTAGCTCCGGAGGTCGTGGGTTAGATCCCCACCTATGACAAACATGTATCGATATAAGTATGCATAGAGAAATATTTATTTGAGTATATTTATCAGTACACCCCTATGGGTGTACTTGGACTATTCCAAGCTCTGATTATTTTGGGGTCAGATGATCTTGGTGTAAATTGACCTAGATATATATTTATTTTATTTAATATTTATGTCTTGTAAGAGTTAAATATTATGTTTTTTATTAGATTTACGTAGGTACCGAAAACCCCTTCGAACTTGATGAGCTTCTTGCGGTTTAGTTGGTGGGAACCACCGCCAACCGTCAAATCATGGTTGGAACACCAATTAATATAATATCTTAATCCGATAAATAACTTTCATCTAACCATTAAATTAAATCACAATGCACTTGGTACTCTTTGTTTACTAACATAAGTAGAACATGAGTAAACGAGTAATTGCGGACTTCTCGGCAAGTCGCCAATAGAGGGCGCTAGTGACAGAAATAGACTTGTCACTGGGCACGAGCCACTTACAAATTCAGATAGTGTCGTATGTGACAGGTGTCGATATTCTGCACAGTTAACTCATAATAAGTTGATACATGCTTATGCACGAAATTTGTTAATTTTGAAAACATCTGTCATTCCTAGTACGCGGGCATAGAGGATTCCATACGAAACCAATTTAGTATTACCGAACTTGTGTTTAAGTCAGTAAATGAGAATAGAGGTCCTCCTTCCTAAACGTCGTAATTTGAAATAAATACTCTTTTCATTAGAGCGATATTGTATGTAATACTATTTCCATTATTGATATCATCATATCTTTCCTTCACGAGACCTACTCAGTTTATCCTTACAATGATCATGATGACCTATTGGGATAGGGAGCTGCCGAAGCTTAGAGTTTAATCAAGGGCGTTATATTTCAAATTACAAAAAGCCTCTAACACACTATATTTCACTGACACCGATGCTGATGTCTGGTGGCCTACTCCGGTAGGAATTCACGAAGTTTCGTCAAACTTTGGAAGGTTGAAAAGGACGCAAAACGTAGTATGTTATAAATGGGTTTGATGTATTTTGTACAATAAAATACAGTTATCAGAATACCAAAAAATCAACATTAATTCGCACGGTGAGTATAGTTTTGATGACTAAAAATTTACCTAACTACGTGTACGACGAACGGTAGTAGAGCCCCCTTTTTCTATCGATAATTTACATGGACGTCACTTCAGCGTCTGCCTTTTGGCGTTCGGCGTCACCGACACGAAGAGTTATGGGCCGCCACCGACGCCGATGCCGGGAGGCATTTCCGATCTTCCGCTTTTATAGCCTGAATAATCGACTGTCACGAACAAAGCCCTAATACATTTGCTACAATAATTTGTCACAATTTAAAATAGAAATAATAAGTTCCTATCGAGTTTGGGTGACAAACTCCTACCTGAGCCTTATGGTAGCATTCAGTAGCTCTTAGTGTGATTGGGTTTCCTGACGGGATCATGTTTAAAGATAAGCTTTGAGGCTGGGACGCTCTGGTAAATGTAAGTGATTTAGTCTGAAACTGGAAAGGTTTATCAAGCCTAGACTAAGTTGAAAAGATCATGATACTCACTTAGTTACCAAAAACACCGCTAAAAATATATTAATGCGAATATTCAAGTATGTTCTAGGCACCTACACATTTTTTTAAAGAAACTATCCATGTAAATTGTTATATTCTACCCACTCATTTACTGTACATGAGTGACAATGACCTAATTTACTTTACTAAAAAAAGCTTATTATTTTGGATGAAATTTCTATCAAAGATGATTAGTGACGTATTAACATAAACTAGAATCCTTATGTTGAAATAACAGAAAACATAGTTTCCCAGAGTAAAACATGCGCAGAATCTGTTACATTGCACATAATCAAGAAGATTAAATCATGGCTAAAGTGTGGAGTCATATCAAAAATCTTAATTTGTAAGCGTCGAATCGAGCACGTTATAATTTTAGACGAGTTATAGCAATCTAAAGGAGGAATACACTTGGAACTGTTTTATTTATATGCGGTCACTGAAACCGAATTAGGGCTGGCGCAATTTTTTAACCTATAATAATAATTAACATGGTAATAGTTACAGTGAACAATATTTATCAGTAAGTACTAAAGTAATATTTTGTACATAAGTAAGCAATACCTACAGTCAAATCATATTCATCTATATACTAATATTACAAAGAGGAAAGATTTGTATGTTTGTAACGAATCAAATCAAAAATTACTGTACCGATTATGAAAATTCTTTCGCAAAATTAATGTAAAGCTAGATTACGGGAGAAATAGTCGAAGCGGGCGTAGCCACGGGAAAAATATTCAAAGAAACTATTTTTCTAGTCTTAGTAATTTAGTTACCTATGTAAATCATGAAGGTGTTTATAAAAATACGATTAAAAAAATGGCGGCCAACGTGGAGTTGGTAATTGTTAATGTTCAGAGTCAGTAATATCGCTTTTCATAAGTTATCAAGTTTTCCAAATGTTAATTCAACACTGATTTAACGTGCTCACTGGTCAACCCTTGCATAATTACGTGGCGGGTGCGTGCGCGCCTACTCGTTGCGTCTCGTTGAGAACTCGCCGTCAGCCATCGCTCTTCGCTTATTATAAATTATATCATGCTATTTCTTCGTTAGTCAGCGCCTAAGTAAACTAAAACTTTTTGATTAAGTATGTGAATCCAACAATCCGCACTGAGCCTGCGTGTTGGAGTATGGCTCGTACCACCTCATAGTTAGCCCAGCAGTGGGACGTATAAGGCTATATTTGTAAGTATGTGAATATGAGTTTTTGCAGAAGTAAACATTTTTAGATAGAACCTAATCAGTAATAGGGAAAATGAGTTGAATTCGATCAATTGCTTTCCTGAACAATTAATAAAATTCTATGCCTACCCCTTGCTGTCGATTTCGTTTTAAAAATCATAATTTTATTGTTAACTCGATCAATTCATTTTCGCTGGTGATTACATAAATAATAATGATAAGAACATCAACAATATTATCCAATTAAGCAATAATTATGTATAATTTAAAAAATATTTACTGTCCGTGACAGTTCTAAAAATACTTTGTAAAAGCTTAAATGAATAAATGAATGATTGTTTCTAGCTAGGTATATTACCTAGCTTTTTTTCACCTCTTAGCTTAGGGTCTTTTGGGTCTCATAATGTTAAAAAGCTCGCAATAACCTAGTAGTGCTGGTTTACGCCATCTGTTAAAAGTTAATATAACTTCATCTACGTTGGTAATAACAAAGTACCGCTCCTTGGTAGTAGATGGCGCTGTGCAAGCAAATAATAAAATTGGTCACCAAATGTTTTTTGAATTTTGCAACCTCTCGTAGTGGTATAGTGAATACATAAAAAGTTAAAATAAACTAAACTTACCTATTTGCTGTCAACGTGGTCATCTCTATGTTGTTACCACACACAGTTAAAATCTCATCGCAGCTGCTGCCACCTGTGATTCGCTGCACGGAACTTAACGAAATGTCTTCGCTCGAGTTCTTTGCTGTGTTCGGGGCATTGCTGCTAGATGGCGCTGTTCGTTGCTTTGCGGCTTGCTTGTGTCGACTAAGCGCAAAGAACAATGCTAACACTGCTTTGAGTTTAGCGTCGCGTATGTCCACAGCTGTGACTTGTTCCAATCCTTGGACCTTTTGTGCGTGTAGAAAGTCCAAACAACATTGCACGTTTTCCAACTGTAAAGAAAAAAAAGCGTCATTTAAACTAGGTATTCAATGTAGTGAGCGGTGACGGTTAGGATTTCATTTCGCAGGTAAAAAAGTAAAATAGGTATCCTTATGTGTCTCTACAATCCTAATTCATCGATATTATTAAAAAGATAAAATATTTGTTTGTTTGTTTTTTTTGTCTGTATGTAAAGGTCCAATTAAGGTGCTTTAAAATGGGCGCGCGGACTTGGTTTCTATATGTAATTATTCTAAGGACATAGGCTATATTTTCTTAACTTAGGCTATATTTTGACGGGAAAGACAATCTACGCAGGCGAAGCCGCTGACGGACAGCTAGTTTTTGATATTCAACTTTAGTTAAAATAATGAGGTAAAAAAGTGTGTTTAAAAGAACCTACTCAACACTTGGAAGGCGTAACGGTGAACCGTTCTCCGTCAAGAAGATACCAAAAGATGACCTAGTGACGTAGTGACATAGGTAGGTATCTCCCATCTCCCACGCAAAAAAGAGGAAAAGCAATAGTAAGTATATTTAGGGCTCCAGGCTCTCCATCAAAGCTTTTATTTGACGCGTGTGCTTCCATTCTTACACGATGCGCCTACAAAATGAGAGGCGGCCAAAGGAACCTTGAAAAATACGTGCAGCGGTACATAATTCATGATTTATCACATAATTGATAATCCAGAGTTGGATTGACACGTCTAAAGGACATATTATTTGAACGGAGATGTTTTTTTGTAGGTATAACATGCAAATTTCGAGTTATTTTTAGTTTACTTATTTAGTCCGCTAGTTTAGAGCCAAAGGCTTTTTTATAAGACTTTCCTGTTTTGACAGATGATAAAAATAATCTCAACCATTCGTCTTTTTCTCTCTCGGTTTTTCATGTCTGAAGATCGTGGCTAAGGTGGGTCCGGCCTCTAGGTCTCTTACTTTCGGTTTTTACAAAGATGATCAACTTTTAAAGGTTTTCAACCCGCGTCTCATTTAATGATCAAATCGCTGAGTACCTACTCGCTAATATCATGCATTTTCAACATTTTTCATTTACAAATTACTAAATAGCGCCCGACACAGAACAAGTACAGTCAACAGCAGAAGTAAGTGATAATTTAACGTGCCCAAATTGATGATTTTACAAAAACTATAAAGCTTATTAAACTACTAAGAATATAAATGAGACATTTCATTCATAATGATGAATATACGTATATGCTGCTTGTGATCATATTCGTACGTATTTTTCATTCATAAAAACAAATTGGAAGTTTGTTCAATCATCAATACAACTGTACAATAATTCGTCACTTTGTCTGTCCTGGGTGGAAATTTGGGAATAAAAACCCATAGCGCTGAAAGGGCAGGAACTCTACCTACCTTTCAAATGAGCTTCATAGAACAACAACACACATAATACTTCCATAAAAAGGCATTGATGATTAAATGGTGGTGGGGAAAATAAACTACCATTGCTTACTGCTTCAACATTAGTAGAATAAATAAATAAATAAATATCTGGGACAATTCACACCAAGATCATCTGACCCCAAACTAAGCAGAGCTTGTATTAAGGGCGTCAGAGACTGATAAACATACTTAAATATTTCTAAATACATACTTAAATAGATAATAACACCCAGACACACAACAAACACAAATGTTCGTCACATAAATGTTTGTCATGGGTGGGGATCGAACCCACGACCTCCGGCATCAAAGGCAGGATCGCTGCCATTGCGCCAACAGGCCAGTCAAGAAGATAGAAAGGTCATCACGCGTAGAATTTATGGTTTTGGTTGTTATTGTACTGATATGTTATTATCTTTTATTGAGCCACCTGCGAAGCCAGTCACAAAAATTGCTATAGGAAATTCCAAATGTACATTTTCATGTTAATCGAAATTCTATGACAGTGTTGATCGATTCACGACCTGAATAATAATTATGTTCACCATTTATTTTAAGGGTCGTAAAATTTTTACGATTGAATAGGTAACACAAATATCATTTTGTAACGGCCTTGATGTTTTTTGTTTATTGACATTTCAGAAAGACTGGCTTGGCTGAATGGCTTGGTCCGCATAGTGGTCTTTAAGAGCTAACACTCGGGTTGTGGGTTTGATCCCCATACAAGACAAGGATTCATGCAATAAACATTTGTGTTTTTTGGGTTTCCTTGTTGTATCTACTCGCATTATGGTAGAATGTTTTTCAGCACAGCTAACTATGTTGGAATATCAGTCCCTGAAGCGCATTATACAAGATTTATTTCGTTGAAATAATCGCCTTAGTGTTAGAAAGTCTGCTTGTTTATACGAGTACCATTGAATAGAAACGAAATTGCGCAAAATATAGCGGAAGATATAGACTGATTGAGATTGACACGTTGAGATCAGATAGGTCGTGTGCTAATTTCTCTAGATAGCAATTTATATGTACTTAATTGAAAAATTGATCGGAGATAGCCAGATGGTGGAAATTACCTCAATTTGATAGCTAACCCTTGGCCTTATTACTTAGGGAACGAGCTTGACAAGTTATAAGGGATTGTAATCGGGCCCTTGGGAACCAAAGACAAGAAGCGTTAGTGCCAGTGTTGCCAACTATCAAAGTGTAATTAAAAAACTCCTCCTTAAATAAGGTAGGGAGCCGATAGATTTCAATCTCATGCTATGCTCTTCTTTTTGTCAGTTTAACATTGTATTACACACTCACTCCAATTGTTTCTATCTTGTTACACGAAAGTCTGGCTACCGTCTCGACCTATTAAATCATGCAGATATTCGATGTCTGCATGATTATTGTAGGCTGTGATGCCCCCGACAGGGAGTTCATCCTCACACTATGGATCCGCCATGGTCTCGTACAGATAATTCTCAGAGATGCTTTCTTGCGAGAACGCTTAAATTGTGCCGAGCTTTCCCAATGAGCAATAATAAGACAACACACCTCTTGTATTGGTCTCGAATTAGGGATTATTAAATCCCTGTGTTACGAGGTACCACACAAGGAAATAAGCTAGGGGCGGCTCCCAGCACACCCGGACCCGAAAAAAAGATCGTTTCCTGAATTGATCGTTTCTTGAATATAGAATACTTCAAGAGGCGTTTGAAAAGGTTTTTGCAGGGTCGACGATGCCCCTGGCTGGTGTTGCGCGCGTCCAAAGGCTGCGGTAACTGCTTACCATCAGGCGGTCAACGTTCTTGATTGTCATTTGGTTCTTATTGTATAAAAAAAGCAGAGTGAAGTTAACTAAACATGACGGTGATGTAACACCTCAAGTACCAAATTAGCGTATACATAAGCTTACGTGAAGGCTCCATTGAATGGATAAGGTAATTTTGGCCTGATCTCGCCCTCAATTTGCACTGCACAAGTCGGCCAGTGGTCAGGATCGGTGGTAGCCGGTGACCTATGAGATCAGGGCTCCCTTTTAAGGGCCGGCGCCGACCGTGGCGCAACGGCGCGCACGCAAGCTCACTTGCATATGACATAAGGTCGTCCCGGGGCCAATTAGCCACTTTCGTTGCACTCGCTGCCTGAAAAATAGGCTTTTTATTACCAGTAATCTCGAACTGGAACCGTCAGAAGGGTAAACGCAAATTTTGGCAAAATGATATTTTGAAACAAAATCAGACGGACACTCCTTACCTTGCCTTACCTTTTGTATGTAAACCTTAAAATTTAACTCCATTTTAATCATTGAATTTTACTATATATAGATTCTACACCGTCTGAGTACATTGTGTTTGACATATCCTTTATACTTGCAGTATAAATAATCGATCGGTTCTTAGAAATATTTATCTTTTGTTTGATTATCGCGTTTGCAAATTAGGTTAATATCAAAATCTTTTTCGATATTCATATAAGTGGTGCTTTGGATTTGACCTTCCATGAGCGGTAAAAAAATCACCCCGTATCGTAGGTGAATGTCTAATCTCTTAAATATATGTCAGTATCCTTGTCTTATTGTCAGAAAGCAAGAATCGCAGTTCCCATAGCGTGTAAGCCATTTTTAATATGTCAGCGGAGTGTGAGTGGTAACAGAAATCCACAAAGAGAAGGTATCAGCAAAAATATTATATTTCATGAAACTACGTTTAGCACTAAACCTTAACAAATGAGTAATGGCCCAAAATTTTTCTGGTAAGTTATACACCTCTATCAGCAAGCATTATTGACCTTGGAAATCAGAGAGGGATGCTATAATGATGCGAATTATTATGACAATGACAACAAAAATTAAGTACCTAAATGATACGTAAGTACTCGTAAGACTTACTAAAGTAACACAATGATCACGCGAACCCTGACTGGAAAGCCAATTTCTGGTTTCTCCAAACAATCTCCTTAAGATAACAATTGAATTATTGCTTGTAAATAATATTGGTAGCGAGTCGGCAAATCTCGACAGCTGAGCATTGTGTAAGAGAGCCGTTATTATCATGCAACGCAACAGATAAAACGTCAATTGTTTCGATGAAACAATATAGACGTGCCTCCATTCGCATTGGGTTTAGGTTAGACAAAGACGGTCGTGAATGAAGACTTGACTTGACTGCAGCTAGTTGACAGTAGGTTTACAGACGTTATTACGTATACTTTATGACAATAGATAGGGACATAAGATAGGGAAAACACATAAGTAATATGCTAGTTTACAACAAGAACACTCAGATCAAGCTAGTCATTTTTACAACTGTAATTAATTTAAGTTTTGACAAAACATCCGTGTCTTTCATTACTAAGTACTATCGGAAAATAATTCAACACATTATCTTGACTCCACTACAATGGAGAACTTTACTATACTTACTCGTAGAAATACTTGAAACCTTCTTGGTTCTGGAGCAATAATGCCTATGGTGGTTCGTTTTTGATACAAAATCAATCGCCATTCACGCGCTAAATATGGTAATAGTACCTAAGTAGATATGCCTGGGGATATTTTCGTAGGGACACTGTTTTCACAAAACCAATAAAAAAAAAATATTATGTCAGTAATTTTATATCAGACAGAAAACAATATGCCCACGATCATTTAGTTCAAAACATGCTTTCTTAGGTCAGATCGTGACGCTATTCACATATCGTTCGATATGCATTTTGATATCGCGATCGGCCTCCATTGTTGTTGATACTGCATTAATATTTATCAACGCGTCCATCCTAAAGAGTTTACTTGAGAACGTTTAACTTGGAATTATCACGATTTATTTTATTGTTTGTTGTTTGCGGTTTTATTACAGTTCAATATGGACATAATGATGAGTGTAAAAATGTTACACTCTTGGCATTATCATTTTATAGGCATGTAGTATGTAACAACAACAAAAACAGATGATTCCGTCTCGTTTAAAAACCATAAACGTGGGTCATTGTTTTTAAACTATACTTACCATGTAAATACAGGTAAATAAACATTTGCTGAAAAATGGATAGAATCATAATTATACGTTTTAGAACCCTTGACTATTTTTATTAATAACGCTGTAGTAATTGAGGGTTTCATTAATAAAATATTATGATTTTTACTTAGTTTTAGTTTTTTTGGTGACTTTGTAAGAATATTAACCGATAGAATTAGATTCTTATTAAAGACCATTACCCGGTTAAAACTGATAGATAGTAAATATGGTCAGAGATCAAGGTTGAAGAAAAAATTGCAAGACGATTTAGACCAATGCCTGGGATGTGATGTGAGTTAGATTTAAATATTTGAGAAATAGATACCTAAAAATATGTGTATTATTCATCTCTTACACTCAATACTAAAAAGTAACCAACAAGAATGACCCCAAAGTAAAATGCCTTTAGTTTTTCAGCAGGTAAATTGCAAATCAGCGTGTCGAAGTCGTGGCACGTGCATTCCAGTAATCTTGGTCCGTAACCCTAAACCTTCATAGCAAAAAGTTAATCAATGTCAACACCGACAATAGCCAATATTTTTTACTAAAAAAAACAATCTCACAATAGTCAGTTTTGCTTGATACAATGGAATAAATATAATATCTAGGGCATTTTTCATCAAGATCTTCAAAAATAGATATTTAAAAATACACACTTATAAAGATAATAATACTCAGAAATGTGAATGAATGCAATGGTTCATGATATGAATGTTTGTCAGTGTGAATTGAACCAATTACCTTTGGCAGTAAAGGCAGGTCGGGCCAGCGAAACAACGGATGAGTCATTTTAAAAACTGAAGCTTTTGCGAAGAATGAAATAAAGCGTTGAGTATTGAGATTAGATACTGAAAAATATACATCACTAGCTTTACGCCTGCGGCTTTACCCGCTTGAACTTCATTTTTATGACATGGAAACTTATTAATTCAACAAATATATGCCTATAGCAATCAGGGATAATGTAGCCTTTTAACAGCGAAATAATTTTTGAAATCGGTTCCGTTGTTTCGAAGATTACCTGCCTCAAACATACAAACTCACAAACGCTTACTCTTTAAAATATTAGTATAGATTCATACCCAATGTTAAAATAAATAAAGATACAATTATAGGTTTCATAAAGTGATGAGTTCAAAAGGAGACTATATAAATGCAAGCTAAAAGTCAAGTGCGTCCCGTTACTCGCGGGTCGGCCTCGAGGTCGCCTCCTGGCAGCGAAAGGGTTGTCTATGTATTGTTCATTACATTTTGTTTTTTAATAATTATAAGGTTGCATCTCGGTGATTTATTATTACCGACACTAAGGAACTCGACAAGCTGCTGAATTAAAGATCAAAAAGTAACGTATTACAGTGCAAAACGTCCATGCAGCATTTATGAAATAAAATATGTATAATTATCTAACAGTGTGTTTAAACCAAGCAAGCGAACGAGCGAATACTTATTCTATTCGAACCCTATGAATTTATTTTCGCCTGTCTCAGTTTGCACATTGTCAAAGAGAATTTGAGAGAGAGGGGATAGAATGAGCATTCGCTCGCGCAGTGTGAAGGCACCGTAAGAGGTACAGACCGTTTGAATTCAAATTGTTAGTCATAGTAGGAAAATATACAATATATTCAAAAAAAAAATATACAATGAAACAAAATAAATTAACGATCTCAATACCGTATTGTCTTAATTGTACTTTCACAGTTAATTATATAAAGAGCAATCTGGCGTGTAGCAGCCCTAAGGATATAGGACGTCGCGCCATAAGCGCGCGCGCAGCGATCGCACGATAATTGTTACACCCGCGAAATGCTATAGCTGCAACGAAACGTGTTTCGGTTGCAATGGCACTGCTGAGGACATTAAGGTTACGTTTTCAAGATTGACGTAGGCATGGATTTTCGATTATGCAAACGAGTTGGGTTACTTAGGAAGTGCGAGCACAAATTTCGTGAGGTTTTGCTGAATTCTGATTATTTCATGAAGATTTCTGTAATAGCTTTGTTGTAGACTTATAGGTAACAATTTGGGTAGATGCTTCAAATTGCTATAAGTAAAAAGATTTTTCTGTGTACAATTGTGTACGTATACGTATACATTTGTGATTCTATGTATCTACCTACGACAATCAAGCCACGATAAATACATACAATTTTGAGTTATGACGAACTTGGAGTAAATCAGATTTTTATTTAAAATACTATACTCCCTCATCTTATTTCAGATGACAGTCATATTGTTAGAATACCTAAGTGCCTTAACGTACCACAGCATTAACGTTCATATTCAGCTAAGATAATCCTTTATGAATCGTCCCTTTTCTCCGTTTAAAGGCATATTGTAAAGGCCTAAAACACTTTCATAGTATCTAAAGGCCATAATAAATCATGATAGGGTGTGTTGTGAGGTCCATAGATAACAGTTTAACTGAACAATGGTGAGGGAGTCACGAAGTGTGGGTCACGCGAAGGTATCTAACAGCTGGACAAAGCTATGGACACGTGGTACCGTAAGGCTATTATTATAGAGCTGCTTTCTGATGCTGAACTTTTCGAAGACACATTATGACCAATTTCTGTTAACCTTGTGTAACGCATTATTATCAGGGTTGACACATTTTGTTGGAAATTCCATATGTAGTATTTTAAAATAGCTATTAAATACTTTGCTGTCTCAAGGACATAAATTGTGTAAGAAAAAACAAGTTTATAATTAAATCAACTAGGCTCTGAATTACCATTTTTAAAATTGGTAAAAAACTGCATACCTACCGTACATTTTAATGCAACTTGCAAATAATAAGAAAATTTAACATGATACTAGTGAGACTGTTGTATTCTTATTAGATTAGTAGTACATTATTGCAAAGGCAGCGAAATAGGCAATTGCAGGTCGAGTATGAGTTTGAAGGCCGAGCCGCAGGCGAGGACTTCAATGATACGAGACAGGCAATTGCCATTTCGGCCGAGGCATATATAGTGCTTTTCTTAAAAAAATGCTAGGAAATAAAAAGGGCCTTTTACATAATAAATTTCATCAACTCCGCTTTACCGCCAATTTGTTTTTTTTACAATTTGTGCCGAAAGGTAAACGCATCTGTGGCTATACAGCCACGAGAACGCAATGTGTACGTTAGATGAAAGAGTTCTAAATTCAAACAGCACACCGTTTCATACAACATTGCCGGCGCGCTCTTCGTTCGAAATTCAAAGAACGCGCCGGGAAGTGATTTTGGGTTTTCAGTCTACGTAAATATGATACTTCGCGTGTTCTTTATTCAAAAGTAATGACAATATTTCCGAGCATGTTTAAGAAAACTTTTATGCCAGTTGTAGACATTAACTACATACTAGAGAAAGTTATACTACTGAATGTTATTTTATGAAAATAACGTTTAAACTTAACTAACAAAAGCTTCTAAAAATTTTTAACGCACCAGTGCAAATTCGCACTGTAATATATACGCCTTTGCGTAATTTCCCGTAAATATATACGCCTAAATAATTATAACTATATTATAATATATTATAATCCACGGTTAAACACTATGACGTAAAATAGTGTTTTCTCATTGATACGTGGCATAATTGACCTTGTTGTTTCATAAACGTGAGACTCGATGTTATGAGAATTCATTACCGTAAGTTACACCATTAACGACTTTCCCCGCTGGGGAACGCATTACTTTGTGTAAGTACTCTAATAACTTCAAGTATACATCTCTATAGCTATGTAGATAAGATTGAGAGTAGAACAAAAAGTTATCATTGCAAGTGGATTTGTTTCAAGTCGTAAATCTGTCGCACATAACAAATTAGGTCTACGTTTGGACTCGTGAAGCACTCGATGTCCGGAACTAATCTCGAAATTAACGAGTTGTTTTGTGTAACGAAGTCGACAATGTTGCTGGAGTGCCGTGAGAAATGCAGTGGCATTTTTAAAAAGCCTAAGTCTTATAGGGTGTTTTAAGAAAGAAAGTTGAAATGAAAGTGTGTTTTGTAGGGGTTACTTTTGTAATCTACAATGTCTTATTTAAACAACTTATGTGACCTAATACTCCTGTACAGCTACGAGTTTTGTATCCAAGCACAATAAGTGCAATAGTGCATGGGCAATTGTTTTAACTGAAAGTCTTTTTGAAAATGTATACTCCAAATAAATAAAAGAAAACCCTTAATTACAAGTACAGACAAGACAGCATTTTTTGAAACGAAACCTTATAATTTCAAATATCGCAGGTTAGGATATATTTAAATTACTTAGTTAGTTCAGTCGGTCTACAATGAGTTTCGGTCACGTAAACTACAATAGTTGGCTACAGCAATTTGTATGCCTTAATTAGTTCCATTTTCATTAACTAGAGGCGCTGAACCGGAATCTATTACAAAAACGTCAACGCTAGCGACTGATATCGTTGTAAATATACGGTAGGGGGATAGATTGATTGTTTATTGTCTTAATATCCACTTACTAAATCTAAATTGCATGAAATCATTTGTTTTTTCTCGGGCTAGAACCAGCCAAACACATTCAGTGAGGTGTTGTCACTTGAGTCCCATAAACAGCAGCAATCAGCTGACAACGAGCTCTGCTGCAAAGTCGTGTGCGTTAATTTTTTTTTTGTATTGTGGTAAAATACACATGACCTTAAGCAGGAACTCCTGACATGATTTAGTCAAATCTACACGATTGGCGTAGTGCGCTGTAGCACGGTTTCTCGCCTTTAATTCCGTAGTGTCCCGGGTTCGATCCCCGGTCAGGTCAATTCAGGAAACGATCTTTTCTAAATTGGCTTGGGTCTGGGCGTGCTGGGAGACGCTCCTGGCTTAATTCCTGGTCTGGTACCTCGTAACACAGGGATATTTATCCCCACTTCTAGACCATGACAAGAGGTGTGTTGCCTGGCGCATATTTATTTATTTATTTATTTATCTTTTCTGCAAGCGTGGCTTATCTTCATAAGTTAACTCAATACTGCCATCACACTCGCCGTTGGCGTTGATTATTGATCACATTACGTACGCTTAGAATGTTAAAGTAAACATTGATATGTGGGAATCAGCCTTTGGCCAGAGACCAAGTGCACTTGGTTGGTGGCCAAAACTTTGATCCTTCGAGCGAAGTAATTGGAGAACCTAATTAGGAAAAGTTAAAGATTTCTACTCTTTTCAAAACCTGTGGACCTGATAACTAGGTCGTTAGTCTGCTTTTTCGCTTTTTTTGTTTTACCTATATTCGATGATGTTCTGCATTGCTGCAACTTTAATATCTTACACCATTTTCATTTTATAATTAGAGAGCGTGGAGGTGTGAAAGAGGTGTTGTCACAAAAATTGAGATGGGAATGCTGAGATGGTTTGGGCATATGGAAAGGATGGATGAAAGGCGATTAACGAAACAAATTTACAAGGCGAGGGTGGATGGAGCTGTTGGAAGGTTAAGGCCTAGACGGAGGTACTTAGGACAAGTCCAAGACGTGCTCAGAAAAGGTCAGGTCATGAGTACCCTAATCGACGAGCATGTATGAAAGGATTAAAGAGAGTAGAAGAAGCGCGAGAGGTGTGTCAGGACCGTAGCAAGTGGAAAGATGTGGTTTCTGCCTACCCCGTTGGGAAAAAGGCGTGATGGTATGTATGTCTGTGTATTTTCATACAGCACAAGCTCACGGAGACTGTCATATATTCAGACTGACCAGTATGCCAGGTGCGAGTTGCAGTGAGAGAAGTGAATGACTTCACTATCGCGTTTTGCGAGCAAAAACTCAAATTTGTATGGCATCAAGTCAGCGCCATCTATTGCCCGAATTCGCCGCTAGATCATATAGCTTTGCGGAATATCGATAAGAAGCATAAGAAGAAGGCGCTAGCTAGATTCCATACTAATTTACATTTAAGTGCTCGTAAAACGTGATGGTGAAGATTCACTTCTCTCACTGCAACACACACTCGACACTCTGTTGGCGTAATTGGTAGAGCTGGAGGTCCTGCATACAGTTATTTTAAGTATGTATTGAAGCTATCAGAGGTATTTTTTATATAACATGGGCTGATGGATTTGAGACAATGTGGGATAGATTGACCTTATGCCAAAGTGATGATTTCCCTTGTGGGAACCAAAAACAATAAAGACACGTACAAACATATTCTCTTATACATATTTACATTACTTATTGAATTGACATTAGATTATGCATAAGGTAGTAGAATAGAAAGATAGATATTCGTAAGATAGGACTGAAACTATTTTATCTTAGGATGTATTCGTGAATGTTTTTTTACAACTAAGTCATGGGAAATCCGAAACTTCCGCTCGGCAGAATTCACAAAAATCCTTTCCGTGTGATAAGTGTCACATTCGGCTAGCAAATAGATCCATCGATTCATTGAAACCACGCGGCACAGGAAGTGAGACAATAGAGTTAGTCCAGTTTCACCGCCGTGTACGGCGTTGCCTTAGCGGGGCGACTAACGAAGCATTGCCTGAATTGGAAATCTTCACTTAAACTAAAAGTGTAGTCTAAATCGTAGATTAAAACGATACTGATTCAAGTATCGCTTTTAATCTACGATACCTACTAAAAGTCCGGGAGAATAAAAACATGTCAACTTTTGCACATTAAGTTTATCCAACGGTGCCGCGGTGGTCTGCATGGTTAACACAAAAATAAATTACTGTCAGAAATAATGCAAATCTGAGAGAAATATAGTCATAGGTATAATATTATATGCAATAGGAAAAGGTTGTGTATTTGACGACACGATTGGTGTAGTGCGCTGTAGCACGGTTTCTCGCCTCGATTTCCGTAGTGCCCCGGGTTTGATCCCCGGTCGGGTCAATTCAGGAAACGATCTCTTCTGAATTGATTCAGGTCTGAGTGTGCTGGAAGCCAGCCCTGGTTAATTTCCCTGAGTGGTAATTCGTAACACAGGGATATTAATCCCTACTTCGAGACCATTACAAGAGGTGTGTTGTCTGGCGCATATTTATTTATTTATTAACTTGAAACCTAGTTAGGTTATATTATTAATAAAACTTTGTATTGCATATTTTTATGTTTACCTACATCATTTACCTTGCAGAACCTAGATCTCAGTATAAATATAATAAAAAAATTACAATTTCATTTGAGAGTCAGATCTGCGTCATTCAATAACGGTGTCGTGATGACTTATGACTTATGCAAAGTGAGACGTCCGGGCTGCCAGATTTTGTATAGAAGTCATCTATATTTTGATGGCGTTTGATACTACACCCAAACACCGAACAAAAACTCACGTTTTTTAAATGAATGTTTGTTCTGGGTGGGGTTCAATTACCTTCAACCATCGGTGTCATAGGTGAGACCTCTTGCGAGCTGCCATAACAGAAACTTCTCCTATTAACGTCCTCGCTGAAGACACGGTACGGTATGTTATCTCATCACAACATAGAGTTCCTTTGCAATGAATATGTCTGAATAATGTCGTAAATATGCAACTATGAATGTTTGTTTGGAACTATACGTTTATAAACCACTTTAATAGAATCTGTATTCAGTAAGACAGCTCGTGTTTACCTCCGACTAATCGATCGAGCCGTTAAACATCCGTTACTCAAACAGAGATCCATTCAATTTGAACGAAAGAAATGATGTAGCACGTGTACTGTGGCGGTATTTCAGGCAGGACAGTCTGCTTTTCAAAACTACATAGATCAATTTTGAGGAAACATCGTCAGCAAAGTTCTTTTGTGTGTGTTAGTTAGAGTGGTATGTATTTAAGGTTAGATTAGATTTGAGGTTATTACCAGATAAGTAGGTAATACGACAAGTATTTCTTTGATAATTGATTTAAAAATAATAAGTTCATAAATCAGTATCGGATATCGATGATCCAAACATTGCTTATTATTCAGTGGCCCAAGTGTAATGGCGCACCAAATATACTCATAATTTTTATGAACTTTGTAAACCCTATGAACTCTTAGAAAATACCAAATCTTTATAGTCTTGAAAATACTTTGAGAATTGATGGACCTTCACTTTCCTTGCGAAAGAACTTCGGTCTTAACGCCAACCTATCAAATCGAAGCTATACCTACGTACGAACTTCAAATATATTTTTATCATGAAGGCCCACGTATCTAACTATTTACAAAGTTAAAACTAATCTCCTATTTATCCGGGAATTTGTTTAATGCGTGGTCGCATAAGCGAATCTACCGATTCCTAACCGACCTTAAAATCAAACAAGTTCACGGCAGCGTCCTCCTTTTGACGGCTGATTCGCAAACACGTGGACAAATTGCTGCAGAAATGTAGCCAGCCAGGGATGACGAGGATCAAATACATAAAATACGTGACTTAGATACTGACATATTTTCAGCTTGTGAATACAAAACGCACGCAGTAGCCTGTGACGTCAGTTCTTTAGCAAACTCGGCAATTTGGATTAAATAAAATTAATCTAATAATAATTTAAATGCAAGTTCTTAAAAATTCCAAAAACGTTACAGGTTTTGTAACATTCATTATTTATGAAATACAGCCAAGCAGAGAAACAATATTTTTTCTTAACTATTTAGCTAATTTTTTTTAGGCGTAGACAAATCGGGGATAATACTAATAAATCAATAAACACTATTCAAGGAAATAAATTCGCGTGAATGAATAAGAACTCGCCGCCTCTCTAAGGTTGTAAACCTTTCATCTGACAAGTTCATGGTCGCCTCGACGCGTTTTGGCGACTAATTCGCAAACACATGTTTGTTCGACCACCGATTTGTTTGTTTTGCAATTTCAGTTCTGAGTGTGCGGTCGTCACTGTACGGTTAGATTCATCAGTATTTAGGCGTGTCATTGACCGTATTTTTATTGTAAACGCACTTAGAAGTAAGTACCATGCTTGCCTACTTTTTAAAGTTTTTTTTATGATTTCACACTTTCATGTCGCTTTTTAATTAAATGGAATCTAGTAATTAGCCGCACACCGCTTGTTTTGTATTTTTAACTGAAATAATACATCTTAAGTTTACTTACTTTGAGCATTCAAATATTTAAATTTCCAGTATTTAGATTTTTGCTTTTAGGTTGTGATTTTTTGCTTTTAGTTTAATCTATCTTAATAATAAAACCTTAATTCTGTTTTTAATTACCATTGTCAATAATTTGTTAATTCGAGTTTTTTTATTGAAATTTTTACCTAACTATACCTATACAGTATTAATGTCACATATTGATTCAAATATTTAACAGTACTCGTAATAATTATTCTGATAACTCCCTTAAGAATTTTGCATTAATTGCAGATGTAAAGGACACCATTCAGTACTGTGCCGTTATTCTATAATTAGCATCGGATCTAGATAAAGGCCTATAATTAGAAACTATTTCATCTGAGACGAACCCCTGTTCCCGGCGCCAGGCGGTTTATCGGCTACGTAATCCTCCAAATGAGGTAAACTCTGCATGTTGCAGCGCAGCATGGCGATCAGATATTTACGAAATCTCTAGTTTTTGTAAAATAATTTGTAAGTGTTGATTAATTAAAAATTTAAATTAAAAGTTAAGAAGAGAAATAGTTGCGCATCTCTGAGGTGAGTAGAACCTGCTCAATCGTTTCAAAGGTTTAGATAAATACGTACCAGTAATGTCATCATTAAAGTTAAGTTAAAGTTACTTGCTAATTCAGATGGATAAATAACAAGTTTTACATTCAGATAATTAGTTTAAACTTAACGTAATGAAATTCCAGTTACCATATGTTTACTTCGTCATCAGTTCCCGGTGGATACCTAAAGCCAACGGTACTCACCAAGACAAATTCAATGAATTTCAACACAATACCTCTGCCGTTAGTTATTGATAATTTTGGCAGTCGAAAGACTTTCCTAACACGTCAAGATTACTGTATTACTGGTTTGTCAATAGTAAATCTAAACCAAAACCAAATTTGTGCGACGTCACAGTGGTCAAAGCGAATTGGAATACATGAAACACCACGGGATTGGTATGATTATGTTTCCTCTTTAATCAAATTCTAGTCATCTAACTGTACAGCATAAATGAACGAGACAGCAAACAACAAGTTATAAAAGCGTCCGGGAGTTTCAAGATATATCTGATTCCACTGTTTGCCTGCTTCACAGCATTACATTAAAAGAACGGAGGATGGGTTAAAGCGTGACAATTGGCTGGTACGTGACACCGACGTGATCTCACCAGCTGGGGAATTGACAACAGCTTTTGTACAACTCCTAAATTGCATCTAGGATTCTAACCGCGTATTGCTCTGAATGGGTCAAGGAGAAAATAAATGTTTTGTGGAAATGAAAGATTATTGAATCAGCTTCGGCTTTGTCCACGTTTCTGTTGTGGGATGTCATTTTAAAATGGCTTATTATATGAATGAATCAACACTCTACAAGCCAGTTTATGTGAATGTATTCAATCAAATAGCGTATTTTGATTTGCCTTCCTGTTTCACGGTTATTTATTCAAATTAGAGTTTCTTGCCGGAGTCTTCTCGATCGGAAACAACCTCCAAACCGGTGGTAGAGTCACATTATGTTTAATTATGATATTAACTATCATAGTATTATTTTATGTAACTTTATTTTTATTCACTATATTTTTTTTTGTATATGACTTGTCATAAGTACTTTTTATAAGTCTATATGAATAAAGATATTTCTTACTTTTACTTAAATAATACCATGATGTCAAAATAAATGCGTACAGCTACCTACCGATCATTATTTTAACTAAGGGCAATTGACCAAATTCAATAAACATACCTCATTGAGCAGTAATCGGCGTCCTTCAATTTAATAATTGTCCTAATGAACTGTATTCTATTTTTAGCAGTTCTGTATGTCTACCACGAGTTGCCACTTAACATTTTCGTACGTGTAAAAAATGTATTGGGATTTGACATTGTCCTGTCATGTCATGTGTCATCCTAATACATTTTTTTACTCGAACGTTAACGTAAATTTAAAGTGGCAACTCGTGGTAGACTAACTGGAAGCAGTAACGTTCTTCGAATTACGAGATGATAATTCGCCTGTAGATGCATTTGGTACATTGTAATACCGAACGATGTCTGCTAACAAAATTCGCAGAAACATTGTTCATGGACCTCTAATTGCGTTGGGCAAAAACAAGTTATTTACAATGGGATTGTTATGACCAATCCGTTGAGTAAGATCTACTTTTTGCCCGTGAGTCATACTTTCAGGGCAATACCTACAATAGTATAGGTGTTCCTTGAGGAAAACGCTCTCAGTTAAATGAATGAACGATCTTTACAAACAAACCATACGTCAGCTGTCTCAATTGTGCGTGGCGAGTTTTTGAATGCTTTTTTACAAAGTTTGAGTATGCTCAAGCCGACAACAATAACGGACATTGTAATAGGATTTGTAAATTCTTTGTTATGTTCAACGATAATTTGATTTGAGCATATTCAAAACCTAACAAATAAAACGTTCAAATTGAGAAGCAAAGTGATTGCAAGGAAAAATAAAATTAAAATCTACTTTCGTTCGTATAGCTCCGTGTCTCAAACAACTTGATGGAACTCGATGTTCTAACAATAGAAAAAATATTTTTGTTTATTTCTTCTTTCTTTAAGTTATTACTAAATATAGTCTTTACTTAAAAAATAACATGCAAATCACACACACTATGAAATAGGTTTGGCATAGTTTTTGTTTAGTTTTGATAGGTGAGCGTACGCTTCAAACATTGAACCTCGTCCAATCACAAATATCAGCACAGATCAAGACGCGCAAACGGGATCATCTCAAATACGACATGTATTTACATAATTAATCACAGCCGGTTTTTAGCGCTTGTCCTGTTTGTTCTAGTCACTACTTCAATGTTGTTCTTAGGGCTGCTAGACGTTCAATTCATTGCTCAAATGAAGGCTTTAAATAACAAAAGTGTTCAATTAGCTACTCAATTTGGTTAATTTGGGTTCAAGCCTGCAAATAATGCAAAATGAAACCGACAGGTTACTAACCATGACATAAGTTTATCGGAATTCAGACACGAATTATTTTTATTTTTTGAGGCACGGTTTCACGCCTTGATTTGCGTGGTGTCCCGGGTTCGATTCCCGGTCGGGTCAATTCAGGAAATTACCTTTTCTGAATTGACTCGGGTCTGGGTGTGCTGGGAGACGCCCCTGGCTTAATTCCCTGTCTGGTACCTCGTAAAACAAGGATATTTATCCTTACTTCGAGACCATGACAAGTGGTGTGATGTCTGGCGCATATTTATTTATTTATTTTTTCAGACGGATTGACAGTGAGAACCTACATAACCTTATTACAATCGCTTATATCCAGACTGGCTGGAAATGAAAGATCATATTACGAAATTGTTGCTTAGTTTAGGGAATGAAACCAGAACAGAGTAGAAAAGCGCAGCTACTAGCGTCCGGTGGATGCGATTTTTTTGAATTATTGACAAAAGAGGAAGCACTGGACATCTTCCCTCATACCAACCTGACCCGCAACTAAGCAGAGCTTGTACCATAAATGGCAGCCACTCATACACATATTGGGATAAATAGCACCCAGACACAGTAAACTGATAACCGAATAACCGATTGTTTTTCCACAAAAATGTCCTGACACAGAACTGATACAAACATTTGTCACAATAATGATGTTTTAGGTGAAGATTCCACGACACGAAGCTAAGTTCACACGGTTATTACCAACTAAGTCAGTCATAAATGAATAAAGTTCGTTTAGCATCCCTGAAATTAGTTGTTAGGTATATTTTTTATCGTAAAACATTACGGTAGCAATCAGCACGCTCCAGTTGGTGTCTGGTTTTGGCAATTACTAATAGGAACATGTGTATTTGTACTATTTTTAGCTTGCCCTACACGACTTCTTGGCACTCAATTATTTATTCTTTTCCATCACGCTCACTTGGATATTACCATAACATTAAAGCCAGCTTCTGCTGTCAAACTTTCACTGCATTTTAAAACCTTCTTAAAATTTACATAAACATAGTTATTGTCTCCTTTGTTATCCATACTAATATTATAAATGCGAAAGTAACTCTGGTCTGTTTGTTACATTTTCACGCCTGGTTTAGGCGTGGACTTAGCTGAACGAATTTTGGTTGAGATAGAGATCTTAGGGAAATACATACCTAAGTCCTACTTTTGTCTCGAAAAGGATGAATTACCTAGTGAGTTTATATCAATGCACAATGAGGGAGCTCATTTGATGTCTGCAAAGTGAATCTCAACTACTTTGGTTTGCTCTTAGCCTGGGTTTGTGACCAGTACCACCAACCTGCATTTTGCAAGCTCTTTGATTAACCCATGCTATCAACCTGAATAACGGCGGAAGGTACCACGTTGGGTTCTTATACCATTGGTGAAAAGTGGGCTTCTAAGTGTTCCGTTCACCTTGACGATTCACTTGCCTCTTACTACCCCGTTTGGGATATAGTCGCGTGATGGTATGTACGTATGTTAGGTAATTGAAATGAACAAATATTTTTAATGTGGGATAGGTACATAAGTACAAAAAAAATCTTATAAGTATCTCTCTGTGAGTCTCTGTCAGTAAATCTGCCACTCTTTAAACGCGTGACAGTTCAAGGCAACGAGACTTGTGAGTGGCGCCTGCGCATCGTGTTCGTGCTTACTCGAGGGAATACTGAGAATTAATTTCAGCTTATCATTTTCACAGCTGCAACACCTCTAACAAGAGTTTTATCTCTTTTTATTCTATCGATCTATTATCATTTTTGATATTCAGGCGGGATTGATAATGCTTCATCTATATCTGAATATTAAAAAATTACGCTATCCGGGCGACTGATTTTCTATTTGAGCTGTCGAGACCCGGCGTCCTGTCAAATTTTCCTAGTGATTTAAGTACGATGCAAGCTAGAACTTTTATAAAATATCTTTGTTATGATATTACCGTGACCACTTGGTAAATACTAATTGTTAAAAATAATAAAAAAAAATCTTCAGTTTTACCGAGAATTTGGCGGGTATGTGTAAATTGTGTCAATCGTCCTTATTGAAGTAACTGGACCGTTGGATGATAGTTTACCGATACAAATTTGGAAAAAACCGCATTATTCTACCTTTAGTTGAGTAAACCTATGTGTTACTTTATTATTTTTCAACCCTTGTTGTTAACAAAAGCTAGTCTACGCAGACACTTGTATAAATAAATTATCATTAGCTTTTTTTTTATATATTGCCCGTCAAGATGACCCCACTCCACCTGACGGAAAGCGGTCGTGAGGTCCAGATATGAGGTTGACAAGCTCAGTCATTCATTCATAGCTTAATTATATATGCTTTTTATGGAAGTTCAAGTTTGTATTTACAACTAATAATAACCAGTAAAATTTATTAATAAATAAATGTAATAGAGTAACTAACAGCCCTGTAATAAATATTTTTTAAAAGCAGCCTCGTATTATTGCTCATCTACCTTGATTATGCCTAGAACAATCAAGTCATTACTAAATAAAAGCTCCTAAAGGGTACATTCAAAAACATCTTCCAATGTTCTTTTTTTGCTAACTGCTAGATTTTAAAATGTACCAAATCAATCGGGACCCTTGTTTATTTAACGCGAAGGCGGAGTCACATCATCTGTCACTTTCTTGCGTCCAACAACAAACAAAACCATGTTACACCAAATTAACGGAACCGGTAAACTGACACAAATTCAAATAGGTAGAGCGGAAATAGAAAACTAAATCTTCAATACTTACAGCGACAAATCAAGAACTTGCAAAGAAATTATAAACTTTTCGTCAATAGCGCACTATCACACTAACACTTTGTCAAATCCACAATTTACACCTTTGTCAACACTAATGATAACCGTTGTCGAAAGTTGTTCTCAATTTAAAAAAATGAAATAAACAATCAGTTAAAAAGTTTTCAATCGAAGCTATACAAGCGATACGTCGTCGTCGATTACGATACAATCGTAGTTTAAATTCGAGTCGATAAGACGCAGCCGGCGCCGAGAGCGGCGAACGCGCGAATGAATGGGACTGGCTGCAGTCCACACACGCTTGCCTCATATCAAGTGTCGAGAAAAACATCGATTCAAGCACGATATCGAGGAAACTGATTACCTCGGTTACGCAGTAAATAACGCACGAAAATGACATATATTCAACCGAACTAATGACCCTTGCTATAATACTTGAGTAACTTACGAGCATTAATAATGATCTGACCTCAAATTCAGCAGAGATTGTGCTATGGGAACCAGTGACACTCAAAGAGTTGCTTAAAGCATACTCATATATAATATATCCAAACACCCAGAACAACTTCGTCAAACGAGTGTTTGGGTATGGTTGAAATCGAACATAGCAGTAGCCATAGCATTCATGCGCAGTAGCAAGCATGGTAGCAAGCACGGGCCAGTCTAAACTGTCTGTACTCGTAACATACGCAAAATACTTTCTAATTTCTGCTGCGGTTCTAGCAATAAGACCGCCTAAATTGTACATTAAGATTTACTGGTATTACTCTTTTTGTTAATACTCTGTTTGATTTGCAATGAAGAATGTCTTATCTTATCTTAATTTTATCTTACGGTTAATCTACCTAAAGCTCCTAGGAATCAACTAACTGCACTCTTAGCTTAAAGACCACGGACAATGAACCATGACTTGCGTGGAACTGTCCAGCGGATCAGATAACAAATAAGATGATTACACCCTGACCACGTCCGGGTGGGCCAGGAACGATTGTGCAGGTATGCATACTGAGCGTGCCATGTACTCGTAAGGCTAAATTAAAGACCGATATTGCGAGCTTTACATAAAAACTATGACAACATGTCTTGCATGAGTTTACTTCATGTTGTTTAACAGCGGGGATAACAGGAAGGTTAATATTTTCATCAAAGCACAAGTTTTTAAGTTTCTTCATTGGAAACATACAACCAAAGCAACCACAACAAATTCAACATCTTTGTTACCAACATTCTACTCGTATAAAGCCTTTTTTTATTGAATTTCTATACCTACTCAAATTTAATTCTTACATTTACAAACACAAAGAAATAGGTTAAATAAGATTGATTGATAGGTAGTTCGTTAATGGGTTTTGATTCTGCGTCATGTCATGAGATGTTAGAAGGATTTCTAAAAAAAAAATTAAACAAAACAAAAAAAACAAATAAAAAAAACATTCCACCGTTATCTTTTCAACAGCCCTTTACTTAAGTAGATAATTAGGGTTTTAAGATGCCCTCCCAGAAAGATCACTCATTGCTTAAGCAAAAAAAAAATATGTCAAGAGTGTGTTGAGCCAACATTGAGGGTTTCGTATAAACATCCGCTCGATAATACAGTTATTGATCAATAAGTTAATTTATGATTAAAAATGCTACATTTACTCGTATGTGCAGAGATTTTTATCATTGACAATCATGTATATTCTGTGCCATTTATTTACGAGTAGTATTAAAACGAAATCCATTTCAAGAATTACATTTTTTCTCCTATTGGGTAACTATTAGTGAAATAATATTTGCTTGCATTAATAATTATAATATTGACTTTGTCAAGGACAAAGAAAAAAACCTCTGTTTATGGTAAGGTTTTTCTAATTTACGCAAAGAACCATAGACGGAATAGTTAAAAATTTAGGTTCATTTTTTGCGCAGCATCCGCGATGGATCGTTAGCCGAGATGACTGGGATCTGACAAACAAACGTATTGTTTGCTTGTCCAACGTGACAATGTGATTTATTACAGGCTGACGAGTACAGACCGTTCCACTTGCGATTCAACTAGCCAATAACACCTACGCACAGTTTTGAGCTTTCTGCTCTAGGCAATAAGCTATTGCTAGTATAGCAAACTAACCTCATAACATAACATACAGTCGGTAAACATACCCCGTTCAAATAACATGATCGCTATCAGTGTGTGAAGTGGACGACATGTAGGTTAATCGTGTCATGTATCTACTGAATTATTAGGATTACTGCTTAATCATGATGGTCACTTGAGCAATTTTCTTGGATTTGTCTGATTTACTGGAATTAAAATTCCTTATTATGTTTTTATGATTTGATGCAATTCAAGACATGTGCTTCTACGAAGACCCGTTTAGACATGATAAAATATTATAATATTTGAATGAAACCTTATGTTTTTTAGGTTTTACCTTCAAAACACATTTCGATGTAAATTAATAAACAAAATGTTTTTTTTTTTAATTTGATGTTTAATAATGTTTCGGCACACTTCGACTTGATCAAGTGTTGTGTACAGATTCAAAGTCCATGCTAGTTTCAAGTTCACAGAAGATAGCATAGTAGCTAACATGTCACGGAATTAGCAAATTGTATGGTGTAGGTAAACTGTCGATATCGATTTATACAGATAATGACTAGCAGATATTCGATTTCAGTACATGCGCTACAATCATGCCTATCGACTGCTATGCATTTTTGCCTCAAATGTTATAATGTAGTATCATTAACTCTCAAATAGTAGCATATTACATTTTACAGAACGGATTAAATTAGTACCAAACATAACATGGGAGTTCAACAACATAGAACAATTGAGTAGTCGAACTACTTCGTAGCAAGTTTGCCCAGGAGCCTTACGGAAACATTTCCTCAACACTTACTCAAACAATGCCCGGTCTCAATCAAATAACAAACAAACGCATAGGAATGTGAGCCTATTTAGTATTCATGCTATCAAATATTTCATATTATAAGCTCGACTTCACTAAAACCATAACAAAAAACATGTAATTACACATAAATTATTATTAATTCATTTTCTTTTTTAGTGTACTTTTGCTGAAATTAAATTGCATACACAACTCACACGTTAGGCAGTGGACTAAGCTGGTGATTTTTTTTAATATTTTGCGCTTTTTCCCTGTTGATAAGGAATAGTAAACATGGGATTTTAAGGTTGGCCTTTTAATTTCACCTTATAAAAGCCCCTCGCGAGGTTTATTTAGTAAATAAAAGAGCGACATAACCATTCCTTATAAATAATAAGCTCAATCAAAAAATAAACACAAACGTTTTAAAAATGTATTGTTTTAGTAACTAAACATTACAAGAAAATTACACTTGAGCTTCATCGAACACTTTGGCTCATGTTTAACAACCTGTCCGCTTATCGGCGAGGCCGACTTTACGACGTATTCTTGGACCCCGTGTGAAGGGTAACCATGCTTGCTTGTTTATACTAATAAAAATTAAATAGGAAAGATTTGATTTTCTGTTTGTTTGTACTGAATAGGCTCCAATACTACTAAGCCGATTAAAACACAAAAATGAAGCTTTAATATCAGGGAGTGACATAGGCTATTTTTTTAATGGAAGAAATAGTCTCCGCGGGCGAAGCCGCTGACGGACAGCTAGTAAAAAGCAATCTGGCTGCGCTTCGTAAGGGCATCACAAGCAATTTCACACTTCAAAAGAACTTATGTCAACAGCAAGAAACAACTCCGACGCGGTGGTAAAGTCGCATTATGTCTGTATACTGTGTATTTATATATCTATATTCTTATTCTAATTATGTCTATTATTTAGTATATCTTGCTTTAAATTTGAAATTTGAAGGTACTTACTGTGAAAGTCTATTTGAATAAAGTTATTTGAGTTTGAGTTTAATTCTTAACTGAAAAAGTTAGTCAAATTAGTACTGATTAACCACGGTTTTATCAATGCAAATAAAGTTGTGTTTTTGTTGTTTCTAGTGAAGTTACCTGTGAATCAGTAACACTAATCCGTCACCGATTCAAAACATAGTATTTTTTTTAATGTTTCTTGATTATACCTAAAATTAAATGATCTGTCGGCTCCAACTTTGTATCTGGTGTTATTTCCAGCGATTATAAGATATATGGTCACCGTTCGGGTACTCAAATAGAGGCCTGCGTCAACTATGGGAACGACTTCGAAATCGACAGTTCTATCGCAATGGTTACAAATCGCTGAATAGTTTTATGTGCCATAAATCAGGTCCAGTAATACTTGCACGACACAATTAGTTTCCTTAACACGGTACGGTACGCTATTTTAAGCTTTATTACCTACCTAGTAGAAAAGTCAATAAAATAAAGAATCCCTTGTGTTTTCATTGCAACCCTTTAGTCGTAACTTACAATTCAATTGAATAAAGGATTCAGATTCGCGATAGCAGTATGTTGTTTTTATTGGGCAGTTTTCACTACCTACTGCCTTATTGGGATTCATAAGTTTCAGTGCCATTTGAAAGTTTGAAAACTCTTGAAACTTCGATTAAGTAAGAACCTATTAAATTATAATATTAATATTTAAAACATTTTTACGGGGGAATGCTGCAAGCATCTTGGTACCTTACCACAGGTGCAAAATTTTCTTACTAGTTTTTAGTCATATTTATTTTAAGGTTTTCTTTTTATTTTTACTGTACTATATTAATTATTTAATAGCGAAGTTAATTAATAAGAATCTAAAATTAGCGGCTGACATATTTTCAAAACATTTCGTTCAGGATAGCGCCTTTGTCAAAACGTTTATTTTTATCATTTCAACATTAACTCTAAACAAAATTTCATAAATAACAGAAATCACTCACATTCAGTGCAAGGAAACTTCTAGGTGTTTTATTTCAAACCCACTCATTGCCAATTTATGAATGACTCAGTCCTAGTGGGTTGTTTCTTCTTTCAATCATAATCATCATCCTTAGGCCTAATTTTTTGACTGTCTTCTTCCCTGCCACAATCAAACTCATTTAGGCTGTATTTACTTCTCAGTATTCTGTACCAGTCCGCAGTAGTGAAATATATAATTGTAGCTATATTTAAAAACATCGTCCACTTGCGTTAACATTAACTCCTCTTTTTTTAAATATAAAAGTATACTTTGAGGATGTACGCGCATAGTATTGAATTACATTCATTCTTATATAATCTCGCGTGCGATAGTAATTCGATAGTATTGCGGTGGAGAGACCAACTACTATGGTCAGACCACATCCGCCACCGAGGACACCTTAGTTAGCCTGTTGTTACATGTGACTTAGTTCAATTTGATCCTTATTAGTTCTATTACATTAAGCATAAAATTGACCTACGTTGAGATATAATAGTATTAGAAGACAGGTTAAACTAATATTGTAGTACTTGATTTTAGATACCCTATCCATCCTGTTTAAATTCTCAAAAATGATTTGAAAACTTGTAATTAGAAAATTTGGTGAATAAAGTGAGCTTTCTTATTCTTGAGTCTTGCAACTCTTACAAAAAAATAGTAGGAAATTTAGGCATTATAGATAGATAGATATACTTTATTGAACAAAATAGGAATAAAAACAGTATTATTACATAAAACAAGCAATTTGTACAATTTAGACGGCCTTATCGCTAGGAAGCGATTCCTTCCAGGCAACCTTTGGGTAGAGGAACTTTTTAAAGCCTGAGCTTTGTGTGGAGTGAAAATAAATCTATTAATATTTATGAGGACTAGATTTATCCGAACATCAATATCAGCGGTTGTAACTGTCATAAGGTTTTTGCAGGGCGAAATCGACCTAGTTTCTTTCACGATATTCCATTGAATCGCTACCGTACCGTATCGACCAGATTTTTGGTCGACCGTACATAGAGTTCTTGCACTCATCAGGATAGGTACACGTGTGCATTTATTTGATAGCTTAATATCTGTTTCACATTGAAAAGTATAGTTTTCCCTAACACGTTTCTATCAGTGCTTAAAAGGCGGTTCATTAAACCTCGTCCATGTCCTTTGCTAACTATCGGATTAACTGGCAGCCGCTAACAGGAAACCAAGCGCAGTATTCACTCTCTGATTTGGCCTCGGCCACTTTCCACCGCGATTGGTGATCGCGTTCGGGCTAACTAATAGCCTAACACTGGCTTTAGCTATTCTGTGACCATTCACCGACTGAGTGCACATGGCCAAATTAGTCAACTGGTCGGTCACTACTTCAAAAGTAAGTAAATCAGTTTGTTGCAAATATTTAGTGAAATAAGGAAGGCTTTATCCCAGCACACCCAGACCCGAGACTTTTCTGAATTGACTCGGGTCTGGGTGTGCTGGGAGACGCCCCTGGCTTATTTCCTTGTGTGGTACCTCGTAACACAGGGATAAGAATCCCTACTTCGAGACCATTACAAGAGGTGTGTTGTCTGGCGGATATTTATATATATATATATTTATTTCTCTTTTTAATTTTTTCAAATTAGGGAGAGACAGAAGTGTAAAAGGTCTGGAAAACGTCGATGCCGCTTTGGGAACCATAAAAACAAATTAATTGATACGAGTAGTGCGTTTGGGTGTTATCCCCTGTCATTAGTAGTTCTATTTGCTTGTTTATTTTATCAACAAAACACGCAACGCCATTTTCTTGCTTTATTAAAAAATATTTTACTTGAATGTAAATGAATCAAAAGGGCTCGAGATGCCATTTTGCGGTTTTGACATAAATAAGTGAAAAGCTAATTTCTAATCGCATAACGGTAGCTGGAATTGTGAGTTGTGGTTATCTTACTTATTAAGTACTACCTACTTATCGCAGTTTCACACGGTTGCCCCAATTTTTCTAACTTTTACTCTTATTATGGGTAAGCGTGATGTGTACAACAAGCACCAATATGTAACCACATTAGAACCTTATACCTTCGGCTTAAGGTATGAAAATGGATCTATATGAATACTCACGACTGTATGTACCTGCCTGAACGATGAGTGCCGATAGCTATTTTGGGCAATCAAAATATTCCTGCGCCGCTTTCATTTTTGGCCGTGTTCAATAATAAACAGAATGCGCCGGATATTTGGTTTGGTTTCGGAGCCCCGAAGATTGATTTTATTGGTTATGGGTTATTTAATGACGCTTTAATTTTTAGAATCACCCATTGATGTGAGAAGTGGAGTTTAATTTATTAGTTGTAATAGGAGGTCAGTGTATTGGTTGGTTTAAATTAGCTGTTTGAACGCAGTTTGTTATTATGCAACTGAGACACTGAGGTACCGTTTTTAAATACAGTTATTTTATTTACAAGTAGCTACACATAGACATCGCTTTGTCTGAGATAGTACCTATCTACATATTTCATTCAAGGCTTTATTCAACAGCAATCTGCGTACCATAAATTACCAAACCAGCACCAAGTCTCTTGATGAGAGCCTATACCGATTTTTTTTCACATTCAGGAACTAAAATATATGTCACTACTCCTGGACAAAATGTTGACTAAGATAGTAACTATATGTATTAATTATAGGCTACATTCAACAGCAACGTCTGCAAGGCTATCTAGTTACCAAACTCGCCCTATAAAAGTCCCAGGATGAGAGCGTAGCCGCTCGGACGTCTCTAACTACCTTACAGAAGTATATGCCTACTTACCATCTGTTGCGGGTTCCTCGGCTTCCTATGCGCCCTCGGCACCTTCAACCCAGTGACGCCTTCCAGCACGTCGGCCAGCAACAGCCCGTCGGCGCAGTCCCGGGCCAGGCCGCCGCCGGAGACGCCGGCGCGCCGCCGGGACCGCGCCCGCTCCAAGTAGTGGTTGGCCCAGTCTGTGTAGATCTGTGGACAAACGAAAGCTGTCGTAAGCTTACTGTCTATAATGACGGTGGCAAACAAACGCATAGGCTTGCTGCAACACTAGGGACACCCCTAGCGCACTGCCGACTCTATAAAAACCTTACCATATATCTCATAAAGGAGACTATGTTAGGACTTATTGGAAAACCTCGCTCCAGTGTTTAAGCGTCCGAGGAGGGAACCACCTCTGAATCCAGTGAGTGAGGATGAACCCCCATGTCGATGGCGAGTGGTGCGGTATGCACTCACAATACTTACGTTGCCGATCCGTTTTGGTTGTCTCGCGCATCACAACATAGGTAAAGCAAACTATGCAAGATGTGTGAAGAAAATTTGGAAAAATCAAAAAAATAATACGATAACAGCTTATACAACTATTATAAAGTACTTAGAAATATAGACAGTGATTTACGTAGCATTCAAATACACCGTACCTATAAGTTTTGTTGATAAATCCGGTTAGTAGAAACAAGAAACGCCCAGACCGTGTAGACCCAAATTAGAACAAACAGTTAGAGAATTTTGTAATTATACTCGTCGGTATGAAATTAATTATTTTAACATCGTAGCAATCATCAACGAGCGTAAGCTAAGCAGGAAAACTGTAACTTTCGCATTTCATAGTTGTCTTTGACCTGAAAAGAAAACCACAAGTACTTCGAAACTGGCACCGTGACGGCCCAACACAATAATAGGCATTTATTGCGTAGGTATTTATAGATAGTCACCTTATATCTACAATCTTAAAGCCAAAAGAGCATATTTTAGACGGTCAACAAAAAAATATATGACCCTTATGGCATCGCAGACCAACTTATTACATAATGTCATAATTTTGTGCTAGCTGACAGCAGATTGCCTCAATTTTCTACACACTAAAAACTCAGAATCAAAACAATAGGTCAAGGGCATAGACATGCGTACATCTTCCTACAAACCAAAGGAAGAATGTCCTAACTATTTTCAGACGAATAATCCAAGTTCACCTGACCTTGATGAAACAATGCCCAACTCGAACCACAGCTTCGCCTAAATAAGGTGAAGGCCGAATCTGTCAGACGAAGATGAATTGCTAAGCAAAATTCCCAGCAAGAAATCAAACACACATGCGCTCTATTGCAAAGAGTATCACGCGGGCCGAATAATATTGTATTTAATAGCGAAGTATGATTGAAGGTTGCTTTGACGTGGATCGACAAATAACAATTTCCTAGGACTTCAATGTTCACGCTCCATCATACATACATGTATGAGTCTTTGAGCATGTGAACGTTTGTATGTTAAATAGGATTTGCACCTTGGAGCATAATCCGCTCAGTAACTTTATTTTATAAGAAGAACGGTTTTTCATTTTCAATATTTGTGAGATGATCTCGCAAAATAAATATATTAGAAACTTCCGCTATCTCTTCGGTTAATGACTGAAATAAAAAAATTACTGTGAACATAATGTAAATAATGAAGCCGAAGGTATGATTTGCATTGAATCTTGTAACTCTTTTAAATAAATCAAATTCCTTTTTTTAACTTGTTGGTGCTGGTGTAGACAGCAAGATGAGAAGCAATACCGCAGTAAGAAATGTCTCCCTTCATAAAAGGATATTTAGTTTGTTCAATCATTAAAAATCAACTAATTACATAGAAGATTCTAAGATAATGCAAGGAATTAGGTCAGTCCAAATCTGAATCATCAACGAGAAATGCCTGCAATTTAACCTTCCAATAAATCTGCATTTGCGATGAGTGAAGACGTCGGTATTTTAATAAGTGAGTGAGTGAGGAATATTTAAACAGATTAAGCCACACAAGTCAATCGAGAAGAATGGGGGCAAGTGGACCGTCGGCGTCTGTCGGCCGCCGGCTTACTGCATCTAGCCGGTGCGCT
Organism: Udea olivalis; assembly: GCA_947369235.1. Classification (NCBI taxonomy): domain Eukaryota; kingdom Metazoa; phylum Arthropoda; class Insecta; order Lepidoptera; family Crambidae; genus Udea; species Udea olivalis. The sequence goes on from OX376342.1 coordinate 9,709,100, forward strand.
ATAGGATAGTACTATCTCATCTCTCTCACTAATGGCTTTGGGAGACCCATTTGATGAGCACTAATGGATCTGGGTGTGCACCATGACAAGTACATATGTAGAGTGTTGGCAACAAGGCAATACTAAGGAATACTGCACAACAGAGAAGCGAGGCTGTGATTGAAAGAGGGATAGAATTGGCAAAATATATCTGCGACTCAAGGCTTTAATGCTTTAAGCTCAAGGCGGTTTTACATCTATGTCTATAAAATTAATCAAAATCAGAGTCTTTGTCGGTATAAACATCGTATCATTTAAGGCAGCGTTCCAGAAATCATAGTAATTTCCGTGTATTCCGAGGATGCTGTGTGAGAGACATAGCCATATTTTTATGGGACATGAGATCCTTTTCCTTCAATAAGTCTATTGAAATCGTGCGAAGATCCTTCTCCAATAAATATTTAAACTACCCTTTCGTTTGACAAGGCTCCAAGAATTCCTATCCAATTTATTCATGACATTATAATAAATCAACATACTCCGATTTTATCAGGTAATCGAACATGTTAATAGAATAATCATGACGTGTTCTGATAAGAACCAATTCGTCTTCAATCGCTCGTATCACACGGCTGTTTATTCAAATCGGCTCCGAATAGCTTTTGAGGGTAATAAATCTGTTGACCACGACATTTTTATCGGCTTATAAGTAGGCAATAGGTTTGACGTATCTTTGGTTTGAGCATGATCAATTGATCACAATCTGGGATAGGTGTAGTGCTTAGTATTTGATAACACTTCGTTTGGCTGATCATATCGCTTGGTGAGATTGAAATAGCTTGGAATCCACGGATACTTTTATTTATTTTACAATCACTATAGACATCTTTAGCATCCGCTATAAGAACGAGACAACTCAGTTCCAGGTATCAGTGTCTAATATAGTGGCCTAATTTTTTTAAATATAATTCTAATTCCTATATTTTATGATTTCTGGACTCCAAAACAAAACAAAGTACAGAATTTCATATAGTTTTTAGAATTACTAACAGAAGCCTTTTTACTGCAGAATAAGCATGGTCAGGATTTTACTACGACTACTACGTGTGTTTTACGCCAGTACAGCGTGTTACTCCGGTAAAATTGGATTAACTATTGAAGGTAAGTCAGTGGTTCATGTTGTACAAGGCGATTAACCACGACTACTGTTCTGCTTAGTGATGCATAATATTAATGAAGTTTCTTCGCATTTTTAAAGAAAATACAAAACATTTTTTGATATAGTTTATTTACATTTAACTAAAGTGTGTAGGTGCCATTTTGTTCGATTACTTTCTGCCATCTTGTAGGTAGGTAGGGACATGATCCCATTGCTATAGGAATTTTGAGGCTTCTGATCAAAATACTGCGACAAGTGGTTTGGGCATTCCCCTCGTGATGTTAACCTGACACTGCCTAAAGAATTCTGAAGAAACCGAAACAGTTTGAAATCTGAAGGTGCAAGGTCAGGACTATACGGCGGATGCATTAACACCTCCCAGCCAAACTCTCTTAATTTTTGCTGAGTGGCTAAAGATGTGTGAGGTCTAAAGATGATGACGTTATCATGATGAAAAACCACACCCTTTCTGTTGATTAATGCCGGCCGCTTTCTCTCAACATCTTGCTTTAATCTCATCAGTTGTTCGCAGTAGAGTTCAGAATCGATGGTCCTGCCTGGTAGTATCAGCTCATAATAAATATTGCCCTTCCAATCCCACCACACACACAGCATCGCCTTGTTGCGAGTTAACTCGGGTTTCGCCAAAGTCTGTGAAGCCTGACCGGCCTTCGACCGCGACCTTTTTCGCACGTTCTTGTCATACGTGATCCACTTTTCATCACCAGTTATCAGCTTCTTAATAAAGAGTCACAAATGAGTACACTGTTCATTAGGTTTAATTCACTGAGCGAGGGAACTATTATGTCGAGCTTTTTTAGTGTACTCAGTTTTTTTCAAATGCGGCAAAACTATTTTGTGGTCAATTCCCAGTTCTTCGGCTACGTCGGAACTACTGATAAGCTGATCTTGCTCCACTTTTCAAAAATGGCATTCATTTTATCCGTCGACAAGAGCGACGTGCATCTTTGACATAAAAAATTCCGGATTGAAAACGCTTAACCCAAATTTGTACTACTCTCACAGACACTGCACTAGGTATATAACCATCGCAAATTTTTTTTGCGGTTTGCGTTGCATTTTTACCTTTTTTGTAGTAAAATATTCAAATGTATCGAATATCTTCATTATAGACTCACTCATCTTGACAGTAAGAAAAACACATATTCGTAATTTGCACTTGGAATTATCTTCTTTAAAATGTAATTTTTTAATAACACCAAAACCAGCTAGATACAAACAGTTATAGTCAAAGAGATTTTATTACAAGTTCATACATACTACATATATGCGAAAATACATTTTCCCCAACCTAATAATATTGATAGCGGGGGCTAGGACAACAAACCTATTGTGTTTTGAAATTTAAGTTCAGTAATATGAATGTGGTCTTAGGTGATAATCGTAAGCCATAGCGCAGATGCAGAATCTCTGAATTTCGATTTGAAATTTCTAGCCTTCAGGCTTGGATTTCGGTCCTAGTTTTAGTTCAAGAGACCGGGATTCAAAGCCAGGACACCACGCTAGTCAAGTCAAGTCACATTCCAACGCAACGATGCCTATCGTGTCATAAACAAAAAGAGTACCTATTAATAATGACGTGTCTAATCTCTAGTAACGACCTAAATGCTTAAATGCAATTAAGAATTCATAAACGACAGGTATTACATGCAAATATTACAGGAAAATATATTTAAAGACATGAGTTACATAACATTTTTATAAAAGCTATGTCGTCAAAGAGTTCACATCATGCGGCGTGTGACCTGAAATATTTATTCATTTTATTACTAAAAGCTCCATTCCTTCGCTCCCGAGGGCAAGCTTAGAAAGCATTGCTGTGTAGTGGCCTGAATTTATTTTTGCTGATATTCATAACGAGACAGATATTTTATTTTATTTTCTTACTTTTGGATTTACGTAACTAAGAGCTATATTTTAGGATATTCTCCGCCGTAATCTAAGCTTGTAAAGATTTGAGAAACTTTCTGTATGAACTGTATACAGCTCTTAAGTACATACCTACTCAACTCATGTTTTTATCTAGATTTTTTGGGAACTATCTAATGTTTGAAATCTGTGTTATGCTTTACATCTGTACTTGAACATTTTACATTCAAATAAATATTTGCCACAATTGATTGCTTATGGCGTAATCTCTACTCTTAAGTCAACTACTTTTAAGAAGAGTGCACCCAATGACCCATCAGGCCACTGGTTTTTGGTAAGGTTTACCATTGATTTATTAAAACCGTCTCTGTATTTGCTCCATCAATAGACATGGGAAATCGAGCCCACGTCCTTTACAGCTAAACTGGCACTTCTTGTCACTGCTGCGCTGCGCCAAATGGATAGTCAATTCAACGTTATGAGTGTTTGCTGGGGGTAGATCGTAAACGTCGCATTTTTTGAAGAGTTTCGTGATTATTTAGCTGAATTCAAATTTAACTTATAATTGTCTGCACCTTTTAATTTTTATAATTATAACTTTACCTGTGTACATATAGTGAATTTTTACGTTTCTTTACCATTATTTAATGAACGGTTTTTTAGTTAAATTGGCAAATAATAAAATTGGCGACTACCTAATTTTGGCAAACGCTCCTAAATGTCATCCAAAATATTCATACAGTATGGTATTTACAACGATTGCAATATCTCTAACATTGTAGGCACCTTTTTGCTTGCGGCAGCGATTGCGATAAAGTTGGTAAGACTGGCGCGAACAAAATTAAACTGTACGAAATAATTAATTAAGGCATCTTGTTGCTTCATGCATAATACGCAACGGGAGCGCTTTATTTGCTCTACAAACGCAATTTACGCTTACAATGCGCTGTAAGTTTGGCCTACCCGAAACCCAACCAAAATAAACACATCAACTTTGTAGACAGAGAGCTAGCGGACCGGGCGTCGGCTGTTGCGAAAAGTGAATTGTGAAAATGAATAAAAAATGTCCCAATATGTTTCAGAACATCAAATAACAATGTCATTATTAAAGTATTCCTTGATCCTGACGAGGTATAAGTGTAATCTATCTGAAATAAAGGCTAGCTACCTTTGAAAACAGAATTTTTGATCCACGCCAAAGAAGAACAAGTGATGAATCGTGCTTATTATGTTGTTGGGTTTTTAATCAGTGTATTTATCGGGCTCAGTCACATAGGTGTAGCACAAGCTCTGGCTAATTTGGAGTCATATGGTTTTTTGCGAAAATATTCAGTAACTGATAAACGTACTAACTTAAAAAAATCTATATACACACTTCTTAGATAGATAAATTCTCAGTCACAGAACACACCCAAATGTTCTTCACATGAATGTTTGTGCTAGGTGGTAATCGAACACAAGATCTGATGCTAAAGACAGGATCTCTGCCATTGCGAAAATGGGCCAGATTTAAAAAATCATCGCTCGTTCACACTGCCTAGCCCCTGGATACACGCATGCGGTTCATGGCGCGTCGTATTCCGCGGGCGGTTCGGTTTGGATTGTTTTCATGAAACTTGCACGCTGGATTAATTTTTGAGTCTGTCCATGCACATTGTTATTTGAACATGCACGTTTAATTCTATGCACAATTAATTGTGTTCTAACCAAACAATATTTCTGGCAACTTTATTCTGAACATTTGCATTATTTTAATATTAAATTAATTAATAATTTCAAAATACAACCAAAACGCAATCTGATATGTGTCTGATATGTATTCATAAACATATTGTGTAAGTAGTAATCGAACTATTGATAATTATTTTTAAGGTATTTTAGAATAAAAAAATTATACCGGATTTTAAATAAATATGCGCCAGACAACACACCTCTTGTAATGGGTCTCGAAGTAGAGATTAATATCCCTGTGTTACGAGGTACCACACAAGGAAATAAGCTAGGGGCGTCTCCCAGCACACCCAGCCCCGAGTCAATTCAGAAAAGATCGTTTTCTAAATTGACCCGACCGGGAATCGAACCCGGGACACTACGGAAATCGAGGTGAGAAACCGTGCTACAGCGCACTACGCCAACCGTGTCGTCATTTTATTTTTATTTCACCAGATAAAGCTCTAAAAAGCTGTAATAAGTTAATTTCTTCACATAAACCATCACATAACTTGCTGGCCTCCCAGCACTTAGCGTGTCATTAAGGAGATACCAACTAGCGGGATTCAGTGCCGTTAAAAATATTGAATCAATTGGTCAATATAAATTAATAGCCACGGTCAATGATGGCCAATGAAGTCATTTGCATGTATTTGACCTTCGCCGGGGGTTAAGTTCTATTAAAACAATATAGCGTGGAATGTCTAGAACGAAACGGGCTTACTGTGTCCTTTTTTTTAAAACATCGCAGATAAAAGCATACTCTGAAGCTATTACCGCTATTAGTCTTAGACACCACAGCACAGTAAAATGTGCTCTACATAAAGAACGCTACCTAACTTCACCTCACGTGCATAGTTGCAAAAAATATTATTCATTCGTAAATTCGTATAAATATGTACACAATTTTGTATTGTATATTTCAATCAAGCTATTTTGGACATTTTTCTTGGCTATAATCAGTATTTTTAACCCCTCACAAAAAAACTTTTCTTTAGTGTGGTGAAAAAGCATACACGAACGCTCAATTCCAATACAACCAAAATTATGATCATGAACTTTTTTACTACCTTAATTGAACCTGTTAATAGAGACCCATATCTTATATTGCATGCCATTATGAGTTTAAATGTTGTAAATATCCGCTAGTTTCTGAGCACATCCGTCAATGCACCGCCGAGTGACGGTAGGTGAGAGTTTAGTTTAAGTACGGAAGCGGAATGAGGTCGTAGCTTTTAATAACACAGGGCGGGACTGGGCGACGGCTCGTAACACTAGCCCAACCTTCGCTAAGGATTTGAGTAACATTTGAGCATGTTTACTAACTCTGTCGCGTTCTGTGCGGTGTCTTTGGTGGATGGCTCAATTTTAATGTGAGCGTAAGTGCAAACCACACTGGACTGTCTTAGAATATTATTTATTCGTTCAAATCAACTTAACTTGTAATCGTAATCGTAGTAAGTAACTAGGCAAGCCAGTTATGGTTGAAGGGTAGTAAACAATACTTAGAATAGAATATTCATTTATTCGCTGAAAATAGGGTCACTTAAAGATCTTAAAATTAAAAATGTTAAATACATGTTTTATCGATCTGTCGATATGCAAATAGTGTCCTGCTTTTTTTAATCTCAATAATAATTCTCAGTTCTAATTAAAACAATATTACAAAAAAAATAACTAAGTAAATACAATAATAGAAATCCCAATGTCAATGTCAAAATCAATCAATTACAAACAACAAACACCACGAGAAAATAAATTCAAACATAAAATACACAAATTGAGCAAAGTCCAACATTAAAAACGAACAAAACAAATAGAAAAAACAAAAACTTTCACAAAAAAACGCACGACTACAACAATAACAATAATTGTAACTACATTATATTACTATTGTATAAGTTTTAGAAAAATACGCATTTATTTTTTTACTTTTTAGTGTTTTTTTTTGGTAAAATTTTTGTTTATTTCTTGATTTTTAGTGAATTATTCTTGTTAATTTTATGCATCGATAAAGTATCGTTCATTTGCTCCCAAGAATTGAAGAGTTCCGTTACTTGGTCATGGATCACATAATCAGAACCTAACCAAGCTCTCACCAAACTACCCTTTAAGTATATCCATTCCAATAAAAAAAGAAACATCGAAACCGGCTGGCGTGATATTGAGTTATTTGTCCATTTGTCGCGCATATGGTTTATCTAGATTTAAGACTTCTATGGTTTTCTCATGGATGCCACTGTCAGAACTGGACCAAATTAAATTGGGACCACACGGGCAGCATCAGCTTTCAAATAAAAAAAGAAATATCAAGCATAAAAAAAACATGCAGCCGAATTGAGAACCTCCTACTTTTTTGAAGTCGGTTAAAAATATATTAAATTAACATATTATTACAAATTTGAATGTATGTTTTGTAAAAAAAAATACCAGCCGGTTTTTTCTAGCTAGTATATCAAAATCTTAAATGGGCTTAATCACCCAGTCCCATTGAATATTGCAACTTCAAATTTTGAGTTTCATCGAAAAGTAGTGCTTCTTAATTTTTTCTTTGTAAATGTGTTCTAGATTTATGACCGTAAACCTAAAACATTGAACTTAGTGCTTAAATACTTAATCATATTTATTAACTGTTTTATGGCAAAATAAGATGTTGATAGAATATGAAAACTGTATCTTTTAGTTCATAACTTGATTTTAATAACACTGTCTTTAATTTTGCTGACGAATCTGTGTAATGCTGAACTTATTGTATTAATATCACTGCCAAAGGATGTCTGAAAGCAATCGCATTGTCGCTATAAAAATGCCGAAATCGTACATTAAAGTGTGTTCCTATAATACTGTAATTATCTGTGTAATGTGTGTTTGTGCCATAAAGATTATTAATCTGATCTTATCATCTAACTTTTATGAATGCATATCAAAGAGATCTCAAAAACAATTACTACACGGTCATGGTAAAGAGTCTTAGCTGTTTTTAGTATTTAGCCCGTAAAATTCTCAGCATAAGCAAAATATACGCAGTCGTTGACGTAACTTTGAAATTAGGTGAGTTCATTTTCAGCATGTTGTTAGTTATATTTCCCGTTAATCAGTGCATGAAAGACGTGTTAGCCATGACCTAATATTATTAAGGAAAATATTTACCTGAACGATGGAGCGAGTTTGGCGTGTGACATCATCTGTTGATCCTTGGATGGAACGAGGAGCCCTTATACATGTGGGTATCATTTTGTCACTTATAACTTTCACAGTAAATAGTCATTACTTTATTTTTAAGTGTCATGGTTTGTTTTTATTATTTTAAACACTATCTAATGAATAATACAATAAATACGTAAATAAAATGTTTGTTCCTTCATATCATTTCCGGGCAACGTTAACAAAATTAAAGTCTTTTTCTGATAAGCTTTTATATTTCAATAAGCCGTATTTTTCTTTGTCGTGTTTAGAGAAGCGTTGACAAAATGAAGGATGGGCACAAATTTAGCGTGACCTACCGAGCCCTTCGAGTGTTAGGCCAAATAGATGAGAAGAAGGTGTTTTGACCGTGCGTCACGGATCATGAATGAATGGGCGAGTCGTCGTAGTGAGATAAACTGTTCTCGGTAATATTGACTGTGTAGCGCGGCGCCGGTCGCCGCCCACGCTCGCCTCGACGCGACTACACTGGGTCACGGTACAGGCGAGCGGAATACTAGAATAGCTCACTAGAGTACCTAAGGGTGAGTAATCCGACTAAATACAGTCGTAAAAGCCTATCTGATGTCTTTATTGCTTAAAATGGGACATTTTTAATATCCTCTGTTGATAATAAGTTCTGAAAACATCTAGTACTAGAGTATTAAGTTTTCGAGTAGTAAAATTGCCATCGTAGCTTGCAATTCGTGGAAGAACTTAATTTGTTTATCATTGAGAGTCGAGTTTCTAGTAACCATCACGTGCTATTTAGAAAAGTCAATTTAGTATTCTACAGCCTACAGCAGAAGGTAAATCTTCTAAATATCTTGTTCTTCTTCTTAAACGAAAGCTTGACCGAAGTATTTCTATGAAAATATGTTTTAACAACAAATTTTACCAATAATTTCGACTGCACCTGTTGCACACTACCGAAGATACTACGTGTATGAGATCAAATGTAACCAAATTTCTCGTACCTCCAGTTTTCTCAGATGGACAATTCGGACAAAGACAACAAAAAAGAAAAGGATGATGTAAAAGTCCACTTGCTCAGATAAGCCTGCCCGCTATCAATCTTAGCCGCACGAGCGATAAAATGAAAATGGTAATTCATTAAGGCACTTATTTCAATTTGTAGTCTACTGTAGGTGGTAATAGCACGAGCGTGTAGGCGCAGTCGAAAACGATTATATTGAAATGAAATAGTACAACGATTTGAAACAATGAACATAGTGCAGGGGGAGGTGCCTTTTGCATTTATTTATCCCTTTTGTTCGTATGCACATTAGATTGCTGTTAAATAAAAAACATGTTTGTGTTGTTTGCTGCTACGATTGAAAATGAAACTGATCTGAAGCAATAATTGTCATACATACTTACAACGTGCGGTTTTTTTCCTTCTATTTGGTAAAATTCACAGGTCTTTAACAAACTCTCTACATAAGGGTCATTCACCTTTAAATTGAACATTTATTTATGCAATTCTATAAAAAAAACATTCACTTTTATGACACAAATGGCTCCAGATACTGACATAATTTTCTAAGCATTCAATTATAGGGAATATTTTTTTCCCTCTTTGGTATATAAATTATCTGGTGCGATTAAAAACGAATGTAGCCATACTAATCATACAAAATCTTCGCAGATCCATAATAATATCGTAGCAAAACCTACAACCTACGCACAGTGTTTTAGTCGGGAAAATTTGCCAGGTTAATACTCAGGAGTATTTCTATCCCACCCAACTAATAATATAAGGTCTTGAAAGGTTGTGGGAGAGCTCAGGCCGCAAACTAAGGCGTTGCAATATTAAGAATTAGGAATGGATATTAATCTCAGCACCGGCACTTGGCAAACTGATAAACTATTTTCACTGTAAGATGATATGCCTAACAGCTCTTATTGTTCCGTGTCATGCATACTATTTCAAACTAAATAAAAAGAAACTAGCAAAAGGAAATGTTATATACTATTAAAAAACTATTGTTCTTTCGAATCTTATCAAATAAATTATTGTTTTTATTGTTACCCGTGAATTTAATGAAGTATTTGAAACTAAATTAATATATCTTTACAGCGCCTGATGCGTGAAAAGGTCGACAATCGACAAAAAATCGATGAATAGGAGCGATTATTTTGTTATTTGTAATCACGTCTTTCGCATCAGTACCAGTGTGTCTGCCTAGTGTGCTATTTTTTAACTATTATTTTCGAGATACTGCGTTTTATTCTATAACTTATGAGCCATAACCCGCTTATTGAGAATTTATTTAAAAATTAAAAATCGGCAAATCCGATTCCATTTCCTTTTCCAACTCGATTAAATTATATTCCTTAAAGTACTATAATTGACAATTATGAACTAAAGTAAAAGTAAAAGAGAAAAAAACATTTATTCATTTAAGCTTGTACAAAGCACTTATGACAAGTCAAAAAAAAGTATATAGAAATAATAATAATAAACGTAAATAAAATAGTACAATATTAGTACATATCGTGAATATACATAATGTGAATCTACCACCGGTTCGGACGTTGCTTCTTAACGAGAAGACTCCGGCAAGAAACTCGATAGTTACTCTTTTGAACTTTGTTTGTTTTACAAAAAATAAATTCAGAGTACAGTCGATGAGAGTAGAAAAAATAACACAACATTGAGCAGAGGAGCAGATTTTTCCTACTATGACCACAAACTTTTGTCGTTCAAGTAATCCTCTACATTATAATAACCTTGTTACATTAACTTTGCTTTAATTGCAGACTCAAACTTGTGAAGAGGTAGATCGACAAGGCTTTGAGGTATTTTGTTAAAGTACTTCACAGATTGACCCACAGATGAGTTTCCAATCTTGTGTAGCCTTAGACTGGGAGTTTTCAATTTGTTTTTATTTCTGGTATTAGGTTTATGAGTATCACTGTTTTTTTTGAACAGATGCAAGTTTTTGCGCACATACATTATGTTATCTAAAATATACTGAGCATGCACAGTTAAAATATCGATCTTCCTAAATACTTCCCTAAGCGAGTCGCGTGGTCTAAGTTTGTAAATGGAACGGATGGCTCTTTTTCGAAGTACAAAAATGGTGTTCAAGTCTGCAGCTGAACCCCACAACAGTAGACCATACGACATAACACTATGAAAGTAGCTAAAATATACTAGTCTTGCTGTTTCAATATCAGTCAAGAGTCTTATTTTTCTAACAGCACAAGCAGCGGAACTGAGTCTCCCTGCCAGGGCCGTTATATGCGGACCCCATTGTAACTTAGAATCTGAAGTTATTCCTAAAAATACAGTAGAATTTGTTGATTCTTATGGCTCGTCATTCATAGTAGAATTTATTTTTTGTAAAACAAACAAAGTTCAAAAGAGTAACTATCGAGTTTCTTGCTGGAGTCTTCTCGTTAAGAAGCAGTATCAACCTGTCTCACATTGGGCATAGAGATTTTGATGCACTTTGTTTTTTTTGCATTAAGTAATAAATGATTACTAGTGAACCAACATAGTACTTTTGAGAGAGTATTATTTACATCGTCAAATGCTTGCTTACCTCTGTCGACTTTAAAAATCAACGAGGTATCGTCAGCAAATAATACTATCTCACAAATATCTTTGACATAGGTAGGAAGATCATTTATATAAATAAGAAAAAGCAAAGGTCCTAATATAGATCCCTGGGGCACTCCCATACGTATGGTGGCACCGGAAGATGCAGTTCCGTTGATACTAACTTTTTGAGTTCTATCTGTAAGATAGGATTGTATTAATTGAGATGAGATACCTGAAACACCGTAATGTCTTAGCTTAATCAGTAATATTTCATGATCCACGCAATCAAATGCTTTTGAAAGATCACAAAATATTCCTGCTGCATCTTACTTGTTTTCCCAAGCATCAAATATGTGTTTGATAAGTGCTACACCTGCATCAGTTGTGCTCTTATGTTTAGTAAAACCATTTTTTTTCTCATGTAGTAAGTTATTTCAATCAAAGTGTGAAAGCAGCTGGTTCAATATAATATTTTCAATGATTTTACTGAGAGCTTGTAGTATAGAAAAGGGTCTATAATTCGATGGGTCACGTTTGCTACCAGATTTAAAAACCGGGATTACCTTACTAAATTTCATTAAGTTGGGAAACTGACCTTGGTCTATGCAATTATTAAAAAGTTAAGCTAAGTGGGGTGATATCGTACTAATGATGTAAGCATTTTTGCATTTATTAGATACTATAGAGAATATACACTTTATTATTTCTAATAAAACAAAACATTTATTAATACAATATAGAAATCTTAACCTAAAATTAATCTAACTAACAAAACAAAATAAATATCTATTTATATAAATAAAAGAAATTAAAAATACCGTCAATCGTTGAACAAATCCTGTGAGTGTGGCATGGCAGCAAGGATAGAGGCAGCATTTCCACGCTGAACGGCTATGCTTAACCGTTGAGCGAGGAAAGAGCCAGCTCTTCGGTCTCTTGCTGCTAAGATCAGTAGAGGGCTAATTTTTTTTAAAAAAGCTTTCGTATGTGGTCCCCAGGGCCCAAAAGTTTCAAATCCAAGCGGCGTAAACACGTAATCAGCTGAAATCGAATCGTATTTACGCAGCTTGGATAGCTCCGCTGCCTCCGCTGCCGCCCCGGCTCTCGAAACTGATCCCCTGAGATGGGACGGGGCCAGAGTGTCGACACAAGTGGCATCCCACACTAGCGCTCGTCCACGCTCCCAGGGAATCAGTGTCATACCATCAGGTCTCTTGCCATCATCACGCACCAAAACCACGTGGTTCCAGCGTGGATGGCACACTGATGGTGGCAAGAGCCCTCTTGATGATGTCGTTCAGACAGGCATGACGGGCGAGACGTCCAGCACTTTGGGGGCAGCAGAGACCATGAAGGCCAAACCTGTCCATCTCCTTGCCACAAACACAGGAGTGCAGTTCACAGACGGGGGAACCAAGGCGCAGGCCCACGCTCACCCGAAATGTCTCGTTTTCTAATAGTGTGCCAAGGTTTCTACAAGGGATAGATTTTAGCCAGTGGCCAGACTCCGGTGAAGAGACTGCTAGGAGCCTTGCTCGATGAAGTTCACTAGAATTTTGTATGAGATCGTTGTGGGTCTCTTTCACCAATGCAACATCCCAAAGTTTTTGTATATGAGTTTCCTTGGGGATGTCAGCATTGGGGCAGAGACTCATCCATGTCTCCTCCGCCTCTCTTAGAAGTAAAGGGATGTGGGAATTTTGTTTTAAAATCATTCCAGACAGTTTGGTGGTGCTGTGTATGGAGGAGATGAAAGCTGGGAGAGCAATACTCGAAATTTTTCTGATACCGATGCCACCGAATTTGATTGGAAAAGTAGCTTGGGTCCATGAGTTGTGATCAAATTTTAAATTTAGAATTTTTTCAAGTGAACCTTTTAGTGTGGCATCAAATGTGTCTAAAATACCGGGAAATTTCCAGATTGGACTAGCGCGGAGAATATAGGTAAATTTTGGAACAAAAAGACAATATTTTAAAATTGTGAACGCTATATGTGAACTTAATTTGTCCAATCTAGTGGCCATATTGGTAAAAAGTTTCATTTTCTCTTCTAAAATTGGCGGAATGCTGTCATCTAAGAGAGGAACACCCAGAAGACAAAGCGATCTACAGTCAAGAATTTTGATATTCGGTGCCAAATAGTTAAATTTTTCAATAATACTTTGCCTGAAAGGAGGGGTAATATGACTATTAATAAACAATTCACATTTCGAGAGATTAAGATCTAAACCAATTGTTTTGAACTCGTTCAGAATTAATTTTAAATCTTTAACTACACTATCTGCTTTGCCTCCAAGGGTTCCGTCGTCAAGGTACCACACATTTAATTTAGAATTTATTTTTGAAATAATTGGATGAATGCCTAAACTGAAGAGTGCTGGGCCTAATGGATCACCTTGTTGAACTCCAATGGCAGACTCAATAGAGTGTTCCTGGTAAATTAATTTGGAAGGACTGACGTAACATTGGTGTACAAAAGCGGAAATTTGGGGAACATGAATTTGTACTTCGTTCAGCAGGGCAGATCTATCTAGAGAATTGAAGGCATTCTTTACGTCTATTTTGAGGATGACGTCGGCGTCACTGTCGAGAAGAAACGACCGGACAGCGTGCACAGTGGCTTCGCATCCTCCCCTGCTACCAAATCCCAGTTGGACGGGCTGGAAACGAGCTTTGAGGTTTGAGGCTATGTGCCGACATGCCAGTTTGGACGCTAAGCGGCGAAAAGAACAACCAATGGCAATAGGACAAATTCCTCCATCCTTTTTTTTAAAGGCACAAAGTCTCGCACCAAAGATAAAGAGGAGGAAACTATCGACTACACGACCGGAAAGAATAAAATTGCAAAGGCAAGTAATACTATGAAGGAGTTTTTTACCTGCGTCCCCAGCAGATACACTAACCAAATCTTTCAGGTGTTGCGGCGTGATGCCATCGATGCCGCTGGCAGATCCACTGGGGAAGGACAGTATACCTGCGAGAGTTTCACTATCAGAAATTTTTAACTGTTGGGAGTCCTGAAAGGGTTGGTTTACTTGAGGAGGAAGTAGACGTAAAGGATGCTTACTCCGAAGGCTCTCTAGAGTCTCGTCGTTGTATGGGGCTAGAGTATCATCAGAAAAAATCAATCGAGCAGCATTTTTGAGGTCACCATCCTGTACTTTACCTTCCACCAGTTGGCAGATACTTCGAGGAGGTCGTGTAATGGGAGAAGAGGGCGATAAATTAAAATTTTGACTAGTATTTTGTTTGAGAGAAGCTGTAAGAGATTGATGCTGAGATTTATTGACATGAAAGTATGAAAAAGCAAAGGTGAAAAGATTTTGCCAATTTTGTTCAGTATTAATAAGGCACTTTTCTATTACGGACGACAAAGCATTAGCTAAATAGATCCTGGCTCCTCTAGGTACCCTTTTAATGAGTGGTGTTGTTCTATATAATTGACTGAGTAGTAATTCAAAATTGAGAGAAGGAGGAGGTAAATCTGCCGAACTGGCGGTTAATATGGGCCTAGGTACAGATGGAATCGGTTGGGAGGATGATGATGAGTTATGGCATTTTGATATATGAATGTTGAGTCCACGTTTACCTTTATATGTTCGGTTGTTAGTACATAAATCACACACTATAAATTCCGGTTGGGAGTGGGTGGCCACGTTATTCATTGAAGAGTTACGCTAAAAGAGATACTTAAGGAGAAAACTTGAAATTCTTGATATTAAAATTAGAAAACAAATCACGTAATTAATATACTATAAAATTTGTATAAAAACTAAATATTTAAAGTCTGTCACACTTGTGATTGACGTGACGATTGAGAGCTTGTGCTTGACAGTTGACGTCTCTAAAGTTTTGCAGCTGTTCTGATTCGTTCGCACCTCATAATAAAAAAGTCGCCGCATGTTTTCATTGGTGGTTTTATATACAATTTTGGTTGCTGTGGGAACAGAATGACGGCCCTAGCAACCAATATGTCAGTTATTTTCTGGAAAATGGACTTTACTTTCAATCGAAAAATCTGCTCGTTGAGGGCACAGCTGCGCAGGCCTGCAGTACCACGCGCACGTCAAACTTTGACCATCTACTTGGTGACTTTTAAAGCTTGTAAAACACGCGGGTTTGTTTATTAAAATTCAAAATAGATCCCGTGCCCGCTCACGACAACGTGATGATGAATAAATAATCCTAATGATTGAATTTTTTTAGACTGTCAGGCATATCATCATACGGCGAAAGTAGTATAGGATAAGTACTAAACTTGAGCTGTACTCTCACAACGTGAATCAGCTGGCATGAAATCAAAAATCTTTCGAACAAAAGGGGATAAGCTTTTTCTTGACTGAAGTTGTTTTGTTAAAATAATTATACTAACAAGGTTTGAATGAAGTATTTGGCTAAATATATTTTGGCCCACACCAAACGGTTCGAAGACTCTCTTCTCTGTTGTACTATCCAGGTGTGGAACGCTCTCCCAGCGCAAGTGTTTCCTTTTTTTTAGTCCCGGGGCGTGAAAAGGCAAGTACAGAGCTTCAAGATGGCGCTGACTAGTTCAGTGGTTGCTTTGCACTATTACGCTTGCACTCACATCTGGAGTTCTGGACCTCACGGCCGCTTACCATTAGATAGAGATTCATCTTGACGTGCAAAGTATATAATTTTTTCTAATAATCTAAATAGTTCAACTGACTCTACATTACTTTAAATGCACAAGTCTGTTTCAAAACAGCCATGAAGAGTCTGTTCTATCCTGATATTTATTCAATATTACTTAGAATTAGTCAGAAGAGTGTAAGGTGCATTTATTTAAATATATTTACAACCACACTGGCCTACAAAACCTTAGTGTAATTAAACGATTAAATTAAGAAACATTAACACTGACAATGTGATAATCCTCAATGTATAATATTTTTTATATGTACTCAAAATACTTGACATAATTTTGTTAGAACAACATTTTCTTCTCACAAGGCCATAGGTAACAATATAACGTTTTCACAAGTTAACCGCTAAATTGCGGTTTTGGTCACCGCAAAGATTTATAAATAACAGAAACAATAACTTATGGAAAGGTAAGGAGGACGCCGTTAGTCTCTGGCTTTCCTTTGAAGTTGGAAATATCGTAAACCTATAAACTTGTCAACGCCTACAAAATTATAACTGCACTTCTGGTGATATTTTCCAAAGGCATTCACTACTGGTGATGACAAAAGGCCGTATGACTAACGCTTAGACAGAGCGAACAGCGAATTTCTATTCTACATCGAAAAGCTCCAAAACTAAATAGTTATATGGACAATTTGTAAAATTGAGTGCGAGTTCTAACAGAAATTGTGATATTTGTCAAGTATGTTTGATACTTCTTCGAAACCCGCGGTTTTTACGCTCCTAGCAGTGTAATGTATCTTCATACTTACTTGTTTGCATTAATATGCCTTTCAATTCGCTGTCATTTTAGTCATATGTTTACCTTGCAAAGTAGACTAGGCTATATCAACTACACTTTCCTCTATCTTTGCTTTTGGATAAGCGCATGTTGGAACGCATAAATTCTTTCACTGCAACACACAACTCTTTCCGTTGCGTTTGCCTTAATACCCCTGTACTTTGTAGTGATGTTCGTGTTTTATGATTATGTCACGCGGGTTCGTTGCTCCGGCGCACCTTCCGTGTGTTATAAATACGCGGCCTGTGTCGAACTTTTGACAGCCGTTAATATACGGATGCGGACGCCCGGCATGTCCGCAGTGGACCAGTGGTGACGGATTCATAACAATATTGTAGGATCAAAAAGTAAAAAATTGATGAACGAAGGCAATTTTAGAGTCGTTGCTCACAAACTTCTCCTGATAGATGCATGAACTGTGACAGATTAAAGGGGTTGCTTAAGAGCTAGTGATATATTGCTAAGTTAGGTACGTTACGGGTTTTGAAGAAGTATGAAAAAAGTAAATCCGAAATGGGGACATTTCTTTAAAAACTATAGCCACAAATACATCGGAGGGTAAACCGTAACGCCAACTTCAATAAAGTCAAAGATTCAGCTAAGTCAGGATATGAAGCAAGAATTTACCCCGGAGCTACGCTAGACTTCCTTAGACTGTGTTAATTTATTTTCATTGGGGTAACAAAAACAAAAAAATATTTGAAATGATTCACTTTGATCAGGGAAACACAGTTATATAATATTTAGAAAACTAACGCTTGGTGTCAACGCAAATCGGAGGTATTTAAAAAATTGATAGACAGCGTGGCTGTTTATTCAAACTTCCCCATATTTTTGCCACAGAAGGTGGTCTAACCGAAGGAAGGTGCGTCAGAGCAACGAACTACGTTGCAAAACCATAATTCCAAAGCACGGTGTGAGTCAAAACGCACGCTAAAAGAGTTGTGACCATTGAAGCTCCCGTAAAAGGATTAATGTCTTTGTTTTAACGTCTACGACACTAATACAAATATACAATGTTTAAATAAAAACAGTTAACGACATTGTTTAGTATGTCTTTAGTAGCGGAATAGCTCTAGAAATAGGCAGTGTTTTAGTTAGAGTAAGTTTGTTTGACACAAATTGATTCAAACAGGAAGCACATTGGGCAAAATAAAGGTAAAAATCTACTATTTCACCAACGAGCGTAGACTTCTACTTTGTTTACAAACTGACACATGGCCAATCAACACAAAGCTTCTAATTTTAAATATACATATCTCCTACTTTTTCCTGAATTTGAGCATTGGAAACATATGATTATATTTTCGAAGCTGTAATAAATAAGTTTGAAATTAGAAAAATATATTGTAACTAGGTATCCGTTAATCTGATATATGGACATTGGTTAACATATTATATAACAGGTAGTTAACGTGTTCTACGAAAGTAAAGCTTTCGGGAAAGCCATATAATCTTCATCTTTATTTCGGCAAGGTGCTCCGACAAGATGTATATTTAGGAATAACAAGCAATCAACTCAAGCATACCTTTAAATTATGTACAATGCACATTTCCATTATAGCCGCACAAAGAATTTGGAATGACAACAGGCTTTCCTAAACCACGTTCCTCATAAATTAGTTATTTGTTACGTAAGCGGTGTGAATGTGACAGTACTCTGTACGTTAGAGAGCTTCAGTGTACTATTTGACTGCAAACAACAGGTTATGGAGTTAAAAAACATAATTTAGCTTCAGTTAACAAAATTAAACCACTTTTGGAAGCAGACCTATATCACTTCCGAAATGCTCTATCGAAGTTCGCGATTCAATTTCTGATAAAACTTTATGTAAAATAACTAAATATTTGCTAAAATAAAACTGAGTTTGGAAAAATAAATGAAAAGTTTCGTGAGTGACTTACAGGAATCCTTGCGAATTCTTAATCGAACATTTCTTAGTTGACACAAACCACTGCTTCTAATATCCAAATGTAGTTTTAGTTGATTAAATGTACAAAGCTTCAAACACGATAGCCAAGAAATGATATCCCTCTAAACCAGCTAAAGTTCATACCACTCTATGAACTTTTCTTTTTATATGCTCCTTGCCTTACTCATCGAACAATAAATACACGATGCATTGTGCCTGCACGTCAGAGATAGCCAGAAAAGTCGCTCTTTACCAAACAGGGTCCGTTCCGTTATTGGAGCCAATGTTTGATAAAAGGATACATCGGCCTTGCTTGTTGTGGGGCGCAGATGTGAGCGCTACACGAAACTAGAGATGTTCGTGGTATAGACTAAATCGATAAAATTTGCAATATAGTAGCTCTACTGGGCAGCTTCAGTACTGCTACGGTAATTTTGAATCATTTTGTTGACCAATCAGTACTTTAATTGGAGAACTGCTGGTACCTTTGTGCCAGTGTGCACCAAACTAGCTTATCAAGGTTAGTTTATATCTCTAACCATAAACACAATTTTCTGAGGTGTATTCATCGCAGTCAAATTGTTTCGCTGTCTTATAAGGATGAGAATTTGTTTCATGTGTAATCTTCCTTCCCTAACAATTTTATTACCATGTCTATATATTAGCTGATAACAACAACTACTATAAACAAATACAGCCTTACACGTTACACTACTGGGCACACTCAACTATTAGTACTCGAAGACACACTTTTAGACTAGTTTATGTTTAAACTATCGATATCTTGAATTTATGCAAAAGACAGCCCTTTTCTACGAATTGTTGTAGTGTAGGAGTACAGTCGGTTTGATGCAACTTACCTCTAAGGTTGCGAGTGATTAGCATCTGGCATGAGAGCTCTAAGCAATTGTTAGGGCATTAGCATTAGGGCCAGATCGTATTGATAAGCGATAGTAACTGTTTCCATTGTTAATCATTCAATAGAATGAACACTAACTGTTGGAACCTAGTATTTTCGGCAAAGGTAAAACTAAATAAACTACTAATACTATCTTGCTAAAAATAAACTAATAATCTTAGTTACAATGCAGCGTTGTCCCATCATTGACAAACAAGTAACTGGACCACCTGATGGTAAGGATTGCGCACCGCGTAGTCTACCCTATGTTTAACATTTGTGAAGAAATTAACTATTTTAATAAAACTAACATGTACCTAATCTTTGGCAAAAATCATTAAATTGGAATACATTTTTCTCATTAAATTATTAACCTACAAATGTTATTCTTACAAGTAAGAGCTTCAATAGGTAACATGACCAAGTTTGATTTTTTCCATGATACAAATAACAAACAATGTAAACCTCTTCACTCTAATGCTATTAAAGTTGGATAACAAAGTATTATGTTGCAAATCACAGACGGAGTGCACACTCATCTTCTTCAATGGGATTCGCACCGTGTATAAATACATTAGGGTTTTATAAATAGACCCAATGTAGGTAAACGAACCGACTGGCTACTTCATAATGATTTTGTTTCCTTTTCAAAGTTCGTTTTGCTCTGGCTGTGTCTTGTTCGTTCTATTCATTTTCGAATTCGAAAATACTTTAAACACAGTTTAAAAAAAAATTAAACTGAGCTTGCAATAATGCTAATAACAATTAAACTTATTCTGGATATCGTGAAAGTTTTCCGATAAAATAAGTAATTTTTTCATGTGTAATGTAATTAATAAAATCTTGAACTTTATATGCAGTAACAGAAGATAACTAATGTGTGGCCAAAAAACGTTACCCAAAATATCATATCGCAAAGGATTATAATCCGCATATTTTCATTATCGGAAATTTTTAGTTAGCAAATCTCTTTTTGGCAAATCATTGTATTACAAAAATATGTTTGGTCATGTTTGATTTTTTTGTTATTAATTTTTAATTTCAACACTTTGCCACTCATGTTCATTCGCTCACAATTCGGTTCTGGCACTCGCCGACCGCTGCCGCGGCACGCTCGACATACAATTTTCTTTATGCGCTTGACTCGTGCAATGTGGTCTAATATCAACACTTGTTTGCCACCTAAACGGTTCGTAGGACAGCAGCATAAGGTGCCTCCATGTGAAGGTTGCTGTGATTGCGTGTGTACACGGTGTCGTAGAGTTACTATGTTACACGTGCTAGCTAGGTGCAAAAAAATAAGTTTAATCTCCTTTAATGTTCAATATTGTTATATCAGTCGAAATGTCAAGATAGTTAAATAAATGAAGCACGTCGTCTGAGCCGGCCAGTCATCATAGTGATTTGTTCCCTTTTCACAGTCGATTGCACAGTTTTAATGATTTCGCGATAGATCAGCGGATATATTATAAAACAGACGCCATTGTTGGTAGAAAGGAGTGGCGCACTATACCTTGGTGCTTATGTGATTAAACAAAAATAAACAAATAAAAAAACACAGTTATTATATTTAATATATAACAGTATTTCGTGAAGGTAATAAGCTGGGCATATTTTATTCCATGGTTAAAAAATTCCATTTTTCCCACTCAAAGGCAAAGAAGTATAAATATTTCTGTCGGATTTATACATACGCGAACGATGTCAGAAGCCAGAATCTGTTTATTAGGTATATGAAAAAGATCTTGAACCATAAACATATCGTATGTACCTACCTAATGATGATGTATGTATTATATCAACACTTACAACGATGAAATTGTGATTAAATGTACGGCCATTAATTTTAAAAATCTCATAAAAGAAATGTCATGAGTTTTTAAGATTTACCTTAGTCATAAACGTTTCCTTTACGTTTATGGTTGCGCAATAATATGATATTATTGTCATGACCTGTTTACACAATCGTTTCGTTCTTTAAATAATGTTTAAAAATTAAAAATAAGACTGTTATTTAAAGCTTAATACAAACTGACGTTTAATGCACTGCTACCTAACCTTATGGCTACCGGTAAGGACTTTAGCTGAGGTTATTTTTTCTTAATTCACAATAATATGTGAATCGATTTTATTATTGTGTATGTGAAGAAGTTGACGAAGCCGTTTTCAGGTTCAAGACTGAAAACGACTGAAAATTTAATATTATACATGCGAAAGTATGTGAGAATGTATGTATTTGTGTATGTTTGTTACTCTTTCACTCAAAAATTACCAAACGGATTTACATGAAAATTTACAGTAATACAGCTTAGACATTAGAATAATACTTTCCGTCTGCGAAGCCGCGGGCGAAAAGCTAGTAACAATTGAATGATGAAAAGATCTTTAAACAAATTAAAGCTTTTATAGGTCTGTTGAGGACAATTTCATTTAGTTATAAATGAAATCCCTATAATTAATTGAGACTCATTTAAAGTACGTTGGTTTAATTATATTGAACTTCAAAGTTGTTGTTTGCTTTAGTGCCCCAAGTTTAACGGTTACGATAAACTTATAACTAGTTTCAATGTGATAAAGTTCATAATTGTCTAAATATATTTTTCAGAGACTATTCATCTAAGCCTAATGGAATGAATTCTTATTGTACGCATTAAGAAGCGTCTCTTATCAGGTCCATTCGATGCAAAAACACAGTAAGTGCAACACGAGCGCGCTATAAATTTCGCCAATGCACTTCGGCTTTTCGCGATTTATTGTTTGGTGTTGAATGTATTTAAATTGGATTTGGTAATGGCCCGATTGCGTTTCAAGTTTGCATTGTAAAAGTATTTAAAAAAAAACCGGTTTAAGTTTTGTTTACGGTGTTTGATTTCACAAAGTATAATTTAACCTTTATTTTACTTTTGACGTTTCTTTGAAAGTTTCGTTACAGAGGATTGCATGATTTTAGACTTTTAGTTATCTGTAAACCATGTTATTTTCTCATGTAAAACTCATAGAAAGTGTTATATATGTTATTTGTCTCCTCATTTCAAAGTTTTGCATTTAAAATTAAGTGGGATTCATGATTAGCTCATTATTCTTGCAAATCCACGAGAGTATGTTGCCCAGAAATCCAAAGGTCACATTTACACATTCACATTTCCGAAGCATCACAGTCCCTCAACAATGCGTCATTACAATTGTTTACACGTACTAATATCGCACGCGACAAAAGAGGACCGCTATCGTATACGCAACACGCGACAGTGAATGTATCTCGAAACGCGTGGCCCGTGCGCGCGCGCTTCAGCGACTAACTAACCTCGTGGCCGAAAGCAGCAGTGCCATTTACGAAAGCTCTGCCGTTAGAGAGAGACGGTCAGATCTAGAAATTGCCTGAAGCTCGTCTTCTGTTGTCACTGAAGTATGAATAGCATAAGCTTCTGTTTTAGTGTGATGAATGAGTTGTATTTAAAATTTTGTGAAGCAGGTTTAACACAATGTTTTATTTAATGTTCCTTCCAGTTATGCCAACATTTCAATAATGGTAGGTGTGGTGTGATCTGTATTAAGTTCTCTACATTTTGGTAGTAAATAACTATTTTGAAGAATCGATGTTATTTGTGAATTTTAAACATGATTATTATTTTAAATTACAAGCCTTATTATATATAATGTACTTACTAACTATTTGATGTTAAATACGACAAGCCATCATTCACAAACAAACAATGGTATTTGTGAGGATCAACTAACCACTACAGCGTTATCCAAAACTGATCAAATTCACTAGAGCAAAACTAGATACCTGACAATGGAAACAAATTTACCTCCGGTTCAGTTTCAAGTTGGTTTGATTCACTCCCGGTATGGAACTTGGATTGAATGTCTCATCACTACCATTACAATCTTAAAAAAGTATGAATGCAACTGTAAGAAATCCTGGCCACCGAGATGTGGAGAACTTTAAACCTAAAAAAAATGTGTTCTTAATTCGTTAAGTCTCTTGTCACCCTTCCTCGTCTTGGCACCCTCGACCTGTCACTAAACTTATAAGGTTCTAAAAACTTGTCTTTTGTTGGCAGGACGGCGTCCCACGTCCGGGAAACCGACACTTGACCTACCGACGTATTTAGATCTTTTGTGCACGGGATAAAGGGAACCGTGACTTATCGCATTTGGGAGCATTATAAAAAACCTGTGAATACAATTGTGTTATTATCATAAATTATGTGACGCTGCCACTACTATAGAGCCTGCTGACAATGAGTAACTTGATGTGTTTGATCAACTTGTGGATTTTTAATCAATTAAATTTTAACATTTTTTGAAGTTGTTAAAATCAAACCTACTTCCTATTAGAAGTAAATGTTCATCACGTATAAAATAAGACTAATAATTCTACAAATAGTAAAACTCTTAGGATAACTACACCTAGAAGGATAGTTCCATACGAAAAAGCGCGCCATTTGTGATGACCAAATCAACTATCAAAACTCGTTACACAAGTACCTAATCACAGTTTTCAGAATATCACAAGTATGAATACTTCAAATATGTTGTTATAACCATTCACTGCACAAAAAAAACATTTGAAGACGCTCTTACCTCCATAAATTCACTTAAAGCACTTACGGTTAGTTCATTAATATTTAGCCGTGAAGGCTAAATATTTGTGGCTTCAAATGAGGTGCCGGACTCATCTTCTATGCCTTCTTATTCTAAGATAATACTTGTATTCTTCAGTGTGTTTCCTCGCATGTGTTAGTGTGTCCACACATTGTTGACGTAGCTTTTTAACAATCGATAACACAAATGCACGATCGGATCGAGGGCGACGATTGCCAGTTCCGTGGTTTCTAATGAATTGAAATAATAATAACTTTATTTTCTCACCATAAAAAACACATTTTGGATTACACAAGTTAACTTAGAAGTAAAGAAAAAAAAAACACAATACATATTAATTAAACGATACAGATCACTATTTTATGGTGGGTTGATACCTGAACTAGGGAGAATCCTGTATCTCAGGTTATCAACCCTCCACCCCAACAACAGGTTCTTAATATAAGGTAGGTTCTTTTAAGACCATTAAGTAATAATGTTTACTGACATTTTGATAATATTTAAAACAAAGAGAATGAAAAAAACAAACAAAGGCAAAAAACAAAAAAACAAAAACTTGAGCAAAACACCACACGAATATAATCAGAGTATTTTTTCAGTAGCATCGTAAGTGAGCGTCTTCAATTTAGTTTTTAATGCTGATTTTAAGTTAGATTTGTTCACGTTTATTATATGGAGGGAGTCGTTAATGTGCCTGTGGAGGAATGATCCTGTGTAAAATGATTGGCGTCTAGCAAAGATAGTATTGAAGTTAGGGACGCAGGTGCGGATTCTTCTTTTGTGTTGAGGAAGTAGTGAGGGGTTAACTGTTTTGTGGTGGCGAAGAACACAGTGGAAAATAAATAGTTTTCTAACTGTAAGCAAATTAGCTTCTTCATAAAGCTTGTACGTTGGGTATTTCCTGGGCTTGTGTAACATGGCCTTGATAACTGCCCTCTGTGCTCTTTCCAGCTCCAACAAGTGAGTCATTGCAGCACCACCCCACACCGGTATGCAATAGGTGAACAGGGATTGGCAAAGAGCGAAGTAAACCTTTGTTATAAGCTTCGTATCTGCAGACTCTCGAAGGTTTTTAAGTATGTGCAAAAGTTTACGGTCTCTCTGACTTACTCGTAGTTCTGAGATATGTGGTTGCCAATTTAAATGTTTGTCTAAAATAATGCCCAAGTATTTGTAAGTACGAGTATCTGTTTGTTCTACTATGGGACAGTGGCAAATAGAATTGAGGTTAACGTCTAGAGTACATCTACTAGTATGGGCTTTCAGAGCGAAAAAAGATGGTGGCTTAGTGGCATCGGATATTCTAAAACAAATGTACTTAGTCTTTGGCACATTGATTGTGAGTAGGTTGTCATTAAGCCATCCCAGTACTTTGCTGAGGCCGCTTTCGGCAGATTTCTGAACTTGTGACCATGTTTTGCCACGAGATATGAGTGCGGTATCATCAGCAAATGCGAGTGTACCGCCGTTCAGAATTTTCAGTTTGCATAGGTTATTTATATAAGCTAAAAATAGTGTAGGGCCCAGAGTACTTCCCTGTGGAATACCGTAGGTAATGGGTGAACTAGCACTGTATCTGTCAGTGACTTTAACAACTTGGCTTCTGTCAGTTAAGTAATCATGGAACCAATCTAGTGCAGTTCCCCGAATTCCAAGGTCTTCTAGTCGAAGCAAGAGTAGAGGAATGGAGACGGTGTCAAAAGCTTTTTTGAGATCGAGGAAAACAGCCAAGCATCTCTCGCCCTTGTCCAAAGATCTGGCCACCATTTCAGAGAGTGCGGCAACCGCATCTTCAGTATTCCTACCCGAGCGGAACCCGTACTGGTTAACTGCTAAGAGTCCTTTGCTCTCTAAAAACTTAGTGAGTCGAATGTTAACAACCTTTTCAATGATTTTACTTATTGTGCTTAGTAAAGAGATGGGCCGGTAGTTAGAAATCGATTCTTCGCCACCACCCTTGTAAACAGGGACAACAACGGCATTTTTGAAAATGGACGGGAATATTCCTGAAGTGATACTTAGGTTACACAGATGGGCTATAATTGAACACAAAACCTTATGAGAGTTTTTTAAAACAATAGTGGGAATAAGGTCAATGCCTGGAGCACTTTTGTTTCGGAGATTCATAATGATTTTATCTACTTCAATATAGTCGGTTGGATTTATGCATATCGAATGAACGTTGCCAGTTGTGGAGCAATTTCGTAATAGCTCGGGCTCGGTAGTGTTAACTTTGCTCAAGATCCCCGATGCGAGATCCCCACCAACCGTTGTATAATAAGTGTTAACCAGATCGAGAAAGTCACTTGGTGATGGTAATAGCCCTAGCAATGCAGCTGAACCAGAACGATTGTTTTTGATATTACACAACTTCTTAACAGTTTCCCAAGTTCCTTTATTAATAAATAATAAATAAATAAATAAATATCCCTGGACATTATTCCACACAGCGCCATCTAGCCCCAAAGTAAGCTAATTAAAGCTTGTGTTATGGGACACTAGACAACGGATAAACATACTTAAATACATTTTCTTTTGTAAATACATACTTTTTATACATAGGAGATAATATATAGTTCTTCCTAATCCAGTATCTGTGTTACAGCGTTTGTGATTCGGAAAGCTTATCACCGTAGACATAAATCAACGAAAACCAAGTCACGAATCCTTAGGTCCATGGATTTCAGGCTACGAAACCTTAGTGATGATGTTAACTAATATAAAAAGTAATGTTTCAGAATTTTTTTAGTTTTAACGTGTACGAACAAATCAAATCTTACAGTTAACTGCTTTCTGAATCACAAACGCTACAAATGAGCCGCAGTCGGCATCATTTGTTGGCCATCCATTTTTCGGTCGCACCGTCCGGACCACACAGCTACTGGATTAGGAAGAATTATATTTATTTCAATTCATTGGAAACCACGGAGCTGGCAATCGTCGCCCTCAATCCAAACGTGCTTTTAGTGTTGTCGGTTGTTTTTTTCTTGAAATTCTATTCCAAAATGGTTGGTGAGACTTTTCATATTTAGGAAACCTGAAAATAAAAATCAAAATCAAAAATCATTTATGGAGCTAAAGAACACAATTTTCCCAATATCAGTTATTTTTCTTTATTCGTTGTGGGATATATCAAGATTGAGGTTTAATTGTATGTTTCATGGTACATTAACCTAACTAATACAGTGACTGAAACAGTTTCAGTAAAAATGCCTTGAATGTCCTTTACGAAAGTTCAAGTTCCTATCGTATTACACACACAGTATATTGCTGAGGGTTCGCTCAGCTACATTTATGGTGCCATTTGCGCTACGAGTAGTAAAAGCTTACGTTCTGTACGTCTACCGCGAGTTGCCACTTATTTACAATATCATTCAAGTACAAAAATTGTATTGAGATGCCACATGACATGGCATGACAATGTCAAATCCCAATACATTTTTTTACGCGAACGATAATGTAAATTCGAAGTGGCAAATCGTGGTAGACGTACTGTACTCTAGTTACAAAAGCAGATGGCGCTGGACTACAGATGAGTCCATGAAAGTATGTGTTCCATTCTCAAGTTTAAATAAGACCAATTAATGCAGTTCAAATGTATTATTAATAACTGTATCGGACATGCATTACAGAACAAAACAAAAAAACAATCAAATCGTCGATACACTACAAAGCAAGCATGTCATTGTTGTAATAAATTTATTGTTTTGTCAACAATAGTAACAGGGTTCATATTACTCATTTTAACTACCGGCAAGCTACCTACTTTCATTTAAATACCGGTAAGGGGTTAACTCTATGCCAAAGATATCGATAGTTAGTTTGAAAATTTTCGTTAAATATTAGGAACTTTGTTTTGTGAATTTCCCCTATTTTTATATCTAAAAATGCTTTAACTACGAAGGATGAGGTAAAGCTTAACGGTCTTATTCATAAAAAACACTAATGTCGACCTTAAGTTATATATTACTATCGTAACTATAAGCCCTTACAGTTTGCGATAAATTGTTTTATTCATAAACGATCTTTAGAGCCTCTATTGCTAAAGTGGCCAAATACACAGATAACATAAATAATTTGCCAATAACAGTTATTTTTACGTTATTTTTGTGCTAAGCCTGAAAAAAAGGATTTAAAAAAAGGAAATTGTCTATGGTATGGAATGTCAACAACAGTCAATAATGTCAAATGCTCAGAATGTCAACCACTTTTAATTTAAAAATTAAACTAAATAATGTAATCGAATTGCTGATGGATTACTTGTATTGTATTACATTACATCGAGAAAATGGACCAGACTAGAATCTGGGAAACAAGTGACCTTCTTTCTGTGAGAAAATCGTCAAAACTGTCTTCACAAGCCTTTTAATATTAATCTTTGAAAAACAATAAATACAATTTTATTCTCATTTACAGTTACAACCAGCCTGTGCACAATTATCAATCTTAGCGGGAATTTGGGAGCATCCTCACCACCAAAATCAGATAGCACCACTATCAGAAATTTGTTAGTGAATGAATTAGGACAGTTTTTTGCTCACCGATGCGATGATGCCAAACTAACAATAAAATGTATAATGTGTAGTGGCCAATTAGGAATTTCAGCAGATGTGTTTTTGTTAAAAATTAAAAGATTTTTTCTATAGTGTTTACTAGTTTTATTAACCATTAGCTTTTGAAATCGAATTTTTCTCTGTATTCGTTGCTCCATTGGCATGTTAGTATTTGGACTTATTGGGGTCTGGTCAGTCAATTATTGAACTCATGCATCCCTCAGTAGCGGAGTAAGTTGATGTTTCTTGTGATTACCAGGCCTAGATATTGAAAATCCTTCACACAGGCTTCAATTATGTGCGTTGCTTGGGAAAACGGCGGTGATTTCAGCGCCTCAGATCTTCAAGAATTGAGCCAGTTATCCAACACTTTTCACAGAAATTTTGTTCGTTGTAATTTTAAGATTCAGAGTCACATTAATTCACTACATAGCCAGAAAGCTGTTCATCACTCTTGCCAATCTAAATTGTTCTTATCTTATCACATGTTTTCTAAGGAAAAAGCTTAAAATGAACTAGTTTACGAGAATATTATTGAGTTAGCTGTTTTTATATGAAGCCATATTGGAGTGACAGAAAACGCTAAATGTCACCTATTGACATCATGGGAGGGCTTAATGCGGCGCTAAAGATACCCGAGGCAGTGATAGCGTAAACCGATGCTAAAAAACATCTCTTTAGCGTTAATGTGCGTTTATGAATAACGTTTTTGAGCAAACGGTTGTTTAGCCCTCTATAGTCCACTATAAGAAGGCGCAAAATTTTTATGAATAAGACCGTAATAGTTTAGAGCACACATAAGCTACCGATACAGCAGCCTTCAAGCTTCCTTAACATTAAAGCACTTAAAGTAGAAAAAGTCAAAAGGAATAGGCAATTTGAATCTCAATTCGCTCTCTACAGTTCGTTCGTGTAGTTTGCTAAGAATAAGATCATTACAAAACGTTCTCATCCCACTACGTTCCAACTGTGTATCTAGTTTGTGCATTTTATCTGCTCCGGGCGCATCTGGCCAAACCATCTAGGAACCATTACGTCGCTATTAAAAGCTTACGCTTCGTATCCCAGTTCCGTTGCGATATCTACAGGTGCCCCTTACTACTGGTAAAATCTTGCATAGCGGCTTTTAGAAGGCTTTGGAAATTTGGGACCTGCAACGTCATGTCATTAAAATTTAAAATATGGTACTTAGGTACTATGATGATATGTGTGACATGCAGGTAATGATAATAAATTGATTGACAGTGAATACATTATACACAAAACATTATTGTCAAAACCGAAGGTTTCATTCATCCTCTTTCTAGTTGATTTACCATTGCTAAAGATCACAACCATGTCGTCCCTCAGCAGCCACTTTTAAGCATCAGCATCGCACCATCTGACCCAAGCTTTGTGTTTTGCGCGGGAGTCAAAATTTGCCTTCTTGTCCAGACCATTACTGAAAGAACATAATATTATGACGAATCTGAAGAACTCTAAGAGCTCCAACTTTTTTATTAAAGATGCTGTGGTCAGAGAGCGGGGTTGCTTAGACGTTTGAGTAACACTTCAGAATTCAAAAGTCTTACTATAGCTTCATTTTCAGGCACAGTGGAAACCATTTCATATTTTGCGAACACACTGTCGTGGTCGCCCCTCGTCACACACCAATGGACGCGTGTCGCAAAACAACTCGTTACCGCCCTACACACGAAACGTTGCAGTGGACTGCGAAGTCTTGATACTGAAAGCCTCGTAATGTATTGTAAGAAATTTTTGAAGCGCGAGTTTAGAAACAACTTTACATTGTTGAATTATAATTAAAATCGGTCCAGTAGCTTCAGAGCCTATTCGGTACAAACAATTACATCTTTCCTCTTCAGATAATTATCAACTAAAATAGATAAACTATGTATAAGGAAAGCTTAATTGGAAAGAAATACTTTTGCAAAAAAAAGGACAAGTATTGTTGCAAATTTTGCTTTAGATTCTTTTTACAAGAACCAGTGTTCCAAAAAATAATAAAACCAATGATCAAGATCGCACGGAGTATACGGCCACACGTATAAATAGGTGGTCTTATTTTCTTATTTACGACTATTTCAGTCTTAAATGTGCAACTTTTTATGATAAACTCATTTTTATTGCCACCGCTGGTCGCCATCTCGATTGAAGCTCAGTGCACTGGTGTCCGAGCGTATGTAGGTTTATGCTCGTTACATTTATTTCTCTTTAACGATGTTTCTATGAAACGACTGGTAATTCATTGCGTAATGAAATTATGAAAGAACATTAGATGATGAATTGGATGTTGCGTGGCTGCCTTTAATGTTTTAATTAAGAGATAGATTGAACTTCACATAAGATTCTGGTACACTTGTATTTGTATACTTCGACAAAATAGGTTGTTTTGATTATTTGTTTTTAAATTTTACTTATTTATAATAACTACTTATCTAAAATGGACTATTGCTGTATGTAATAGGTTTGGGTCATTAAAACCTTACTCCAGCCCATTGAGTCGTATTTTTTGTTGAATTTTAAGTTTTACTGTATCACCACTGTTTTTTGTGCATTTAACGGACCTCGGCTACCTTCAGGATCAGGTCATCCGTCCATCTTACAGGGAAGCGTCCTTCGCTTTACCATCAGAAGTTTCCTATACTGAATTTTCTCCCTCAATGAAGATTTCACCCAAAGAGTTAGAATTCACATGATAAACAGTTTTAATGTTGCTTCCAACATCTACCTTTATTTACCAGCTCGAAAACAAACTGGTTGGAATTATTCCAAACAAATCGTTCGAGCTAATGACCCTTGGACAACGGCTAGTCTAACGGAAATGTTACCCGTGTCGAAATTTGCTCTTTTAGGTCCCAAAATATATTCCAGTGTACATGTTCAGATATTACCGAGACTAACACAGTTAGTGATGTACAAGGCTCAAGGCTTCAGAGTCCTTTTGACTAGAGCTCGGTGTCGTTTATAGGGCTCGCCTCGTGTATGCAGCTCGACGCCCACCGTCTTTTCCAGAACTCGAGCCTTCTTGAGAGCTTGATCGATCTCGAGGCTCTTTCAAGGCTCGATCGATCTTGAGGCTTTATCAAGGCTCGATCGGTCACAAGGCTTTTTCAGGGCTCAAGTCTTTTTTAGCGCTAGAATCGTTATTTTACGTGGTGAGTCGCGCTCAAGTTAATTTCCGTTTTGAGTCTTATTTTTCAAAGCAGGCAATAAAATATGTGTAAGGCTCTTTTGAAGCCTCGAGACGCGGCTCAGGGAACTTGCGTCTCGGCTGGGCT
This sequence comes from Udea olivalis, assembly GCA_947369235.1. NCBI lineage: Eukaryota > Metazoa > Arthropoda > Insecta > Lepidoptera > Crambidae > Udea > Udea olivalis. The sequence continues at coordinate 9,741,273 of OX376342.1, forward strand.
CGGGACTACGAGCCTTCCGAGCTCACCGGGTCCGGCCAAACCGCCTCGAAGCTTCAAAAGTAGAACTCGACGCCTCGAGGTTTGTTCATCCATCACTAAACAAAGTTCAACTCAACCTTAATCTGCAGAAAAACTGACTGTTACTCTGGTAGCGACTGGAGAGCGTCGTGGCCTAGTGGTGCAGCACCCCAACTTGGGTCGCGAATCTCATGGTCCAGAGTTCAAAACTGGCCAGAACCATCTTTGTGTTCATCGTTAAATTTCCGACTAACTCTACGGTGATGAAAACATCGATAAAAAACCAAATCAACCCGGATAACGGCAGAAGACTCACCACCTACGACGTTGGCATCTAATACCATTAGTGAAAAGTGGGCTTCTGACTGTTCCGCTCACCATGACGTCAAGAATCATTGGTCTCTGACTATCCTGTTTGGGATATAGTCCTAAAATTATGTTATGTCAAAACAGACTTATTAAACCACATAACAAAAGAAAAGAAGTCGCCATGTAAGCAACGTTATGGTCGTAGCCGAGAGAAACACGCCACTAAGTTTCAAGGCGTACAAATACGTGAGAGTATAAAAACGACATGAAATCTATTTGTTAGGAACTTAGGACTACTTACACATCAGCGAAAGGTTTTGAGTTCGAATAGCAATTTAAATTTTTCGACCAAGCTAAACCAAACTATTACTTAAATATTCCGATCAGTATAATCTGAGTCATAATCGAAGTGAACATCAATGAAATTGCGGCGTATTGAATTAAACGGCAATACTCCCGAAAGTTACTCACGTCTGGGATAAGTCCCAAGTTCAATTTCGTCCGATACCCACGCAAATAGACTAGACAGGGAAGCTGACTCGCAGAGGGATGACTCACTGTGACTCACGGCGCACCTCCTAGCGACAGAATTAACCCTCTCCAAATAAACTCAGCTTGATTACGCGTGGTTTTGTTGGTACAGGATAATTTTGGCGCTAAATAAAAACAAATAACTGCCCGACACAAATGTTGACATTCACATTACAGCGCGGAACAACGTGAAACGATATTGCAATTTTTGTTTGTTTATTTTTATCTGAACATTACATGAACCCATAACATTAAATTTTCATTTACATGGATATGGTTGTAGTGTTTGGCCTAATTATTAGTACGAGTATGTTTAGTGTAATCACTTAAATATGATCTATGCTCATAGAGAATTATTCATATAGTTATTGCATAACTTAAATTACAGGACCTAATCGTTAAATAAAGGAGACCGAGACCGAGAGAGAATTTCCGGCAATCATTACGTAGATAGAGGACTCTGATAACACAAAAATAGTGGTGCAATATAATTAATAGTGATTATAATGATTTAGTCAGTTTTTACTGAACACAATTACATTGGTTCTAATAGAAATTGGTTATTTCTATAATAAAATGCACGTGAAGCTGCTAGAGTTCAATTTGAATGACCGCTACCTTGTTCTTCTCCATTGTAACATATTTTGTAAATATTAAGCATTGAATAGTAAAAAGGCGAAAAAGATCAATAATCTTCACTAACAAAACAATACGTGCAATCGTCTTCGCCCTACTTCATAAGCCCTAATTTATTTTTCATTCATCCAATTTAGTACAAGTGAGGTACTACATAATCGAGTTGTGGCAATCACAAAGCGATAAATCAAAATAATTTCGGTGCGTTGGAAACAATTATGGGACGCGAGGCGTGCGCGTATTTCGGAAAGCATTCAATTAAAATAAAGAGCCACTTGAATTTATGATGGGGTGTGAAAATGCTGGGTGTAGGTAGGATTTCATAATATTTTGCATGTAAGTATATGCAAACCACATTGAATTTTGATTTCAGAGTTAACATTGTTCAGGTCGCGAAAAGTAAAAGTAGCAACATAATTCTTCAAAAAAGACGACGTATTCATCCAAACAGTTATTCGAGATTGAGAGTGCCTTCAAATGTAGACTTCACATTGGACTACACAGCCATACATTATAGCCGTATGTTATTAAAATGTCGCAATAGTCTTGAAATTTTCTTATTTCAGTTGTTTCACAACACTACTTACCAATCTTTATAATTAATGCTCACAAGCCCTTCATCAACACGAAGACGCCAGACAGTCTCGCGTCCCTAGTTTACATGCGACCGGCGAGCTCAACTCGTTACCGATACCATTTGCGCTTTATTTCATGACATTAAAGCCGTAAACAGAGCCAGACCGGACAAATTGTTTGTATTCTGTTCGCGTCTCATTAACGGTTAATTACATTTAGCACCCATTTAATTGGCTTACCGTTGTGCATCGTGCTTTGAATCAAAATCCTTATCTATTTGCAATTCTAAAGTCCTGATAAATTCAGTTATCTAACGAGATACGAAAATGAGTACTTTAATATATCTAGAAGCATAGGTAACTCCTTAAATTTTGAAAATCTGCTAATTCTTTTAGAACGTATCAAATTTGGTCTTGACATTATTGTACTGTCGGAATGTTAGTTGAGCAAGTGCCCTTGTCTTCCTGATCTTCCTGGCTTTACATCATATAACACAGAATACAATAATCAAAATGATGGTATTGTGGTTTACGTAAGGGAAAATCTAACAGCCAGGGTTGTTGAACCAAATATAAGCGATGCAAACTGCTTGACCATAGAGCTTACAAATGGCGTCGTGTTCATAGCCATCTATCGCTCACCATCATTTAGAAATATTGAAAATTTTACGAATTCGTTAGATTCGTTACTACTCACACTGCGGTCCTTCAAAACTATAGCTATTATCGGTGACTTGAACATAAATATCTCGCCAAACAATATCGACCAAAACTCTAATTCATACTTAAATTTACTGGCGTCGCATTCCATGTTACCAGCTCATCTCTTTGCGACTCGTAAAGGTAATTGTCTTGATCATCTAATTCTTAAAACTAACAAACAAGCTATCACCATGGTGTTGGACTCTTTGTTCACCGACCACTATCCTATTATTTTTTGCTGTGCTTCATCTAGCATCAAAGAAACTGCGAGTATTCGGACATCAAAGCGTATTAATATGCAGGCTTGCTTAATGGGACTAGAAAATATGGATTTTTCCGATATAATTTATAACAATGATGCCGAAAAAGCAGCTCATACGCTTGTACAAAAATTGTCTCTAGTATTAAATACAAATACTATAACTGCCAACATTCCAAGTAGAAAACGCATTGTAAAGCCCTGGATCACACCTGGCCTGTTACGCTGCATTCGGCATAGGGACAAACTATATCGGAAAACAAAACAGCAACCAAATAATGACGTCATAAAGGCCTCATATAAAAGGTATAAAACCTTTTGTAATAAACTTCTTAAGAACGTGAAAATTGATTACGAACGCTCAGAATTTCAGAAGCGAAAAAAGAATCCCAAACAAATGTGGGACCTCATTAAAAAGCTTTCAAACCTGCAACAGCGGACCTCATCATCCCACGAACTACTTTCCACGTGCTCTGATCCACAAGCCTCGGTAAACTCTGTTAATAATTTCTTCGCTAGTGTAGGGATGAATTTAGCATCCGAGCTGGCATCGAATCCTCCGATACATCGACCCAAGTTCTTGTTCAAGAACAACATGCTTCTGTGAAGGAGTCCATGGTATTGCTCAACACAGATGAAATGGAAATTGAAGAAATTATTTTGGGACTGAAGCGGGATTGTGCTACGGGCTGGGATGGAATCCCAACCTCTTTCATTATTGATGCGAGATATGTTCTGATTCCAGTTCTAGAAAAGGTCTTCAATCTGTGTCTCTCGACTGGCATCTTTCCGACTGTCTTCAAAAGAGCCTTAGTCCACCCAATCTATAAGAGTGGGGACAAACACAGTGCAAACAATTACCGACCAATATCAGTGCTTACTACACTGTCCAAAATTTTAGAAAAAATTATAAATAGAAGATTAGTTTACTATCTAAACACTAAAAGTGCGCTCGCTCCAAACCAATTTGGGTTCAGAGCGAACAAATCAACTGAGGACGCAGTTCTGGAAGTAACAGGTAATATAATCAATAACACTGACTGTAAACAGACTTCACTAGGTATTTTTATCGACCTCACTAAAGCTTTCGACACGGTGTCTGTCCCTATCTTTATTACCAAGCTCCAAAACATCGGTGTCCGAGGTGTTGTACTGGATATCTTCAAAAGTTACCTTAGTGGTCGTAGCCAGCGCACCTTAATAGGGAACCACATAAGTCAGGATGAACCTATCACATACGGTGTTCCCCAAGGAAGTGTCATTGGGCCCACCTTGTTCCTCATATACGTCAATGACTTATGCCAATTGCAATTGCCCAACAGTAAAGTTGTCGCATATGCTGACGATACTGCAATTGTTACTCATGGTAAAACTTGGGAGGAGGCTCGCTTGAGTGCAGAATTAGCATTAAAATCAGTGATGATCTGGCTGACCCGCAATCAGCTTACACTGAATCTGAGCAAGACCAAATGCATCACTTTTTCACCTAAGCTCTCGTCGCAACCTGATGCTTCTTTCATAATTAAGGCTCATAAATGTGGGATAGACTTCAAAGGCCCATGCCCCTGTGATGCAATATCTCGCGTACATAACATTAAGTATCTAGGAGTAACATTAGATAGTGTTTTATCGTGGAACGAACATATCAAAGTTGTCACTGCGCGGATCAGGAAATTGATTTTCATTTTCAGCAAACTGCGAGCTGGTGCTGATCTGTCAACCCTCAGAATAGCCTACTTTGCCCTTGCACAGTCTATAATTAATTATTGCATTACGGTTTGGGGTTCCTCTGGTAAGACTAAGATATTTCCACTAGAAAGAGCACAGAGAGCCGTCTTAAAAGTTATGGCATCTCAACCAATCAGATACCCCACAAAATTAATTTACAATTTTTGGGAAGTTCTTTCAGTTCGAAAACTGTTTGTTTAAAACGTTATCCTACGCAAGCACAAAACTCTCCCCTATAACCCAACCTTACTTAAAAATAAAAGAAGGCGTGATAAAGTGTGCCAGACACAAAAGTGTAGAATAGAGCAGGTCAAACACCACTACAATCACATAGCCCCCCTCCTCTATAACAAAGCCAATAAAGTATTAAATATTTATCCGCTGAATATATATAGATGTAAAACTCTTCTAAATGAGGCTTCTGAATCTCGACTACGGTGCTGTGGAATCCTTAATTAAATAACTAATGAAAACATGTGCTATCTTTATTCTTATTTTATTAATATTATTTTGTGGTTCTATTTCCTATATATTTATATATTTTTTATGTTCATAAATAAATAGATACCTCTATCACAAACACACACTCTCATGTACGATATTGCTCACTCACTCTCGCACAAACACACGCATTAACACACACACACAGACACACACACGCACACACACACACACACACACACACACACACACACACACACACACCCGGACGCACACACACTTCAAAACAAAATATTTTTATAATGTAAGTAAAGTCTGAAACGTCTGTCCTTGAGGCGGGCGCTAGTGACTGTGACTCAGTCTTCGACTACTGCGGTCATTAACGCTAAAATTGTTTGTAAATGTTGTTATTGGTTTCAAATAAAGATTTTATTATTATATTATTATTATTATTATCTGTAGGTACCTTAAATACCTGCTCTTAATAGTGAAGTACTTACAGCCGGTTTCAGAGGACTTTAAATCGCTCAAACAGTGCTTTTTTTAACAGTGCGTCTTGCTGTTTTTCGTCATTCAATAGAAAGTAATTAATTAATGGGCTGAATTTTAGTTTGATAGGTACTCGTTAATAATTGCAGTGTTTTTAGCAAGCAAGTGTGAAATAGACCACCTCTTTTCCAAGCATATGATTCGAACCTTTGCAATTTAGTTGCTGGTGCAAAAGACTAGTACCATGTCTTTTAAGTCTGTAGTTTAAATTAAAATATTATAACAACCATAATAGTCACCATTCAGTGCTTATGATATAATTGACGTGTTTTATCATAATTACCTTTTGAGTGCTAGTTTGAGATCTGTGTAATTAGACCGTCTGGAGTTTTTGCGCTATGTAACCTCCTCTATAATTATAATAATAGTTAATTGATAAGACACTTCTTAGCATAAGCCATTGCTAAATGGGTCTTATTTCAGTAACAAAAGGTTATCCAATGTAAAGCCTGATGTGATTTCACGTGTACTAAGTATAATGGGCCATTTTATGATCAATCCGTTTGCCTGTTGACTAGCAATCCTACGGTTTTGCGAGTAACCTATGAATAAAAATATTTGAAAAATGTGGTAGCAAACTATCAATAGACACAAAATTATGCAAATTTTTAAACTTAAATAAAACTTAACGGTGGCAATTAACTGCCTATGTTATTATTACCAAGCTTACCAAGACTCGGTGGTGTCAACATATTCTTAAAAGGTGACTTTGGTTATATACCTGCAACAAATAAATTAAAAATAAGTGTTAAAGCTAACAATCTGCTTTTATTGTTCTAGGTTCATCTTTTGTAATTGATATTTGTGCTAACACTATCATCATTCCTGCAGCCCTCCCAAACACAGTGCTGCTCGACATTGTTGTGTACAAACTAATACATTATTTTAAAAAAGACAGTGACTATTGAAAGTGAAGAAATTAAATGCAATGCAATGTTGTTTAGTAGACTTTGAAACACTGTTTTGCTGTGTGCAACAAAGTAATAAATCTTAAAAAAGAAAGGATCAATTATTTCTTTCTATCATGATCTATTTGTGAAAGATACTTTGACGGTAGCACATAACAAACGTAGGTACAAGTTTCTTGATCACACTCACAAAATCCAAAGCTCGGTTGGGTTCCTCTTGTTAAAACGCCGAAATTCTCCTATTTGACCAATCAAACTTTCTTGTATTGAAAAGCCTAATCTTGGTTCGGAGCTAATAAAACCGTTAGTGGCAAGCGGCAAATGTTACGGCTCGGGTGGCACTTCTCGGGACACGTGTCAATCTTCATCAAGACGCGAACACTTGATTAGATTGATTTGGGACCGTGACATTTTGGGACCTTGGAATTTATTCACTTCTGTAGGTATGTTTTAAGAACGAATTTGCAATTTTCGTGGTTGTGGTTTTATAAATCCCAAGAACGACGGTATAGAGCCACCTTTTCGAAGGCAGATCTGACAAAGTTAATTATGACCAGGGACGATGAATCCTAATTCCTACCTTCTTTATACCGTTGAAGGTTAACGCCTTCCACAATGACGATCTTATAACGAATTAACTCTAAAATGACGTCCATTTTTTAAACCATTGCACAAAAGTGCATCATTAAAATTACTGCCGTATTAAAAAAAAACTGTTAGGGAAATATTGTAGTTCAAAGTTGTTTTGTTCAACTTTAACTTCAATTGATAAGCCATTATTTAAATGCAAAGATTTAATTCTGAGAAGGTAGCTCCCTACTGTAATGTTGAGCTGAGTGTGTTTGCATTAGTTGAATGTATAAACACATGAAGTGTCTTAAAAATTACAATTCAATACCAGTAAACCTTCTGGTGCCGGCCTACGGCCGACTCGTGGCCCAGAGGCTATTTCTTTATAGTAAATTTAAAGATTTTGGTTATCCAACGAGACTTCTCGATTGGGTTTGGTATGATGACTACTTAGTCATCATACCAAACCCAATCCATTAATCTTGCTAACTCCAACTCGCTCTGAGCGCGTAACTCGAGATGCTCACCACGACAAGTGTGTAGATATTCATTTCGTCCAGCAATTGGCCACAAAGAGAATTTTGATGTCCACTCAACCGTTTCAAATGTTATTCCACACTGCATTCATTATTATGCGGATTGTCACATCCGTAATTAGTGAATACATGGCAGTACAGGGTTGGCCAATCGACTTAACTTCTCTGGATATTTATTTATTTTAAAAAAGTCTGGAGGCAACATTTAATAAAACTGTTAAATCAAATCAATAAGAACTAAGGCTGATCAAACGTCAAAAACCTTTTCTAAAATAGCTTTTTATTACTGGCCTGGGTTGACCCGCAATTCTAGAGAATCGACAGAATTGCAGGCCAAAGGACAAGTTTTAGACTTAATGAAGATTTTTTACCATAAAACAGCGCTTAAAAATATATAAAACGATCAAGGATATTACTAATTTATTTGTCCAATATTTGTTATTCTGCGATTCATGTTCCAATACGAGGACCCTAGGCGGGTATTGAGTTTCAAAGCCAATACGGTCCAGTAACCCTACGTGTCAATTAGGGCCGTCGTTGGCCGCTCGCGTTAATTTAGATTTATTCCAACTGGTAACGAAATTATTGTTAATCGAGCTGGCTGGTTGTTTGTGGCATGATTTATTAGTATGTGTGCTTCGAAATGCCTGGGGACATGTTCGAACATGATTTACGCTTAGATGTTTACTCTCGTTAAACAGATATGGCCTAGATTCTACTCCGTGCTAGATTGTAGTTTGATCGTGATTTGGGTTATGTTTTGACTTCAGTATCACACCTTTTTTTTGATATTTTTGTCAACAACCACAGGACGCACTCAGTTTTTCTGAGTTATCGTAAAGCACAATATCAGTTGTAACACAGTTATTCAAAATAGCGACACCGCAAGTTTCCTATTTGATGCACTTTTTTCATTCCCATCTTAGCGACAGAAAGAAATTACAATGTTCTTTTTTGCCCGTGTTTGTAATCAAAATTGTATTTGGCAAGCGGAGTGATTACACCATAACCTCATCATAGCGATAACTTGACGTTGAGGTCCTAGCAGTTAGTTAATGTATAGAATTAGCCTATACCTACTTTAGTTTCATAGAAGCATTTTTCAACAGATTTCTATCTTTACTAATATTATAAAGAGGAAAAATTTGTTTGTTTGTATTGAATAGGATCCGAAACCACTGGTCCATTTTAAAAATTCTTTCACCAATATAAAGCTACATTATCAGGGAGTGACATATGCCATTTTTTTTTAATTCAGACTATATTTTGACAGTAAAGACAGTCTACGCAGGCTATATTTTAATATTACTCTGATCCGAATATGTTTATAGGCTCTGTTAATAAAATCATCATTTGAAAAAACATTAATTATTAACATACATTAAATGAGATGGATACTTAGTAAAGAACCAAACCAAAAAGACAGATAAGGGTTATTTTATAAACACCATCCAAATTGAAATATGAGGATCTATGAAGAAAACATCAAAATAAATATTTTTTTCTGTTTGACAACCTTCAGTACTAGAATGTTGAGTTATTAAAGTTATCATAACTACTCAAAGGTATAAAAAATCACTAAGTAGTTTCGTTGATACTGCGCGACGTGAGTGGCGGGCTCGCAGTCTCTTCAACTTCCCGCCCGCGCTTTATTCAGAAGTTGAAATTTAATTAGGAATAAGTAACCACGCCGCACGAATAATCTGTTCGAAAAAAATATAATAATGTAAAAGTTAGAAAGCCTTACCCTTTTTTAAATAAAGCTGTATTCGATTGATGCTTAATGTCTGGGAAAATTTTGGATGGTGTTTACAAAGTAGGGATGGTTACTTTGTAAATAGTCACATTTAGATACCTCTTTAATTTTTTTCTTCTTCTTCTTAGTTTAAATCAAAATAGGGAGATGGGTGACTCGCCTCTAGTGCGTGGACCGCTCAAATTAGGCCCCCGTCGCCTAATTTCACTCAGTCGCAATATACGACTGACAGGACTTTACTGACGCACGCTGGTCTCGCTTTCGCTATAGTCGAAACAAATAGGTTCTTCAACATCGCACAACGATAATGTAGTTGTGCATCATCAATTTCAAGGACGTGCTGTATCTTGCGCTATTTGATTTAATCTTAGTTAGACTCTGATGAAATTGTTACTAGTTGTTTCAGTTTCAGACAAGTCGGGAAAACATAAATAAAATTAATAGTCATACAGCGTATTTTATCTCCATCGTATTTTGAGCTAAAACTGAATCGGTCACTTTCATCCCTATTCTGATAAAACGATCGCATTATTCATACAGGCTGAATGGAACATAGCTAGCCACCCGCGCGGAAAAACCAAAGGAAACCAATTTCCATCGACCGATCATATTCGAATTTGCTAAATTCAGTTAACGCTCCGCAGCAGATGCTGATTCTGTTATGAAGGTTTTTTACTACAACGTTATGCTTATTATGGTAATCAACTCTATTTTTATAGTAAGTGCAAAATAAGCGTATTAAGTACAAATAGGTCGAGGTTACGTTTTTTTCCCCGGATGTTTTTTTAACCCATAAATGCCATATTTGGGTTATGACGGAACCCATAATGGCGTTATATGTACAGGGTTTCTGCCTGTAGCGCCGAGGATCGTGGTAATGCTGACATTAGTTGAGTTCTAATCATGTCAATGTTTAGTAATAAACACTATTACACTAATGTCCTAGTGCCAAGGACGACAGCGCCAGTAGGAATTAAAATACTGTCATTCTGACAGCTCCACGTTCCGTCATTCCGATATGTTGCTAGCAATTTGGAAGCCTCGGGCACCTGTCCGCAGCCTAACATGCCGGACGGAATGTCATTGTCGATAGGGGGCTATCTTCAAACTAATCGACAAAGTTTTTAAATAAACTCAATGTCAACATAGGTTACAATCAACATAATAAACTTACTTCGCACGTATGAAACATATTAGGAACTCTTTCCTTATATTATTTGTATATTATGTACACAAAATGATAGCTTACAACACACAATGAGAAGAATATATGTTCTGCTGACTATGATGACAGTAGTAGGTGCTTGTAAATAGTTGTAAACAGCAGTTTTAAAGTACGCAGCTGTGAATGATAGTTCTCTAGCTCATAATTTCTCCAATCAGATTATAGAGAATTCAGTTGTAAACAGCAGTTTTAAAATACGCAGCTGTGTATGATAGTTCTCTAGCAAATAATTTCTCCAATCAGATTATAGAGAATTTAATATGAAATCATCATTATCATTGGCATTATTAACGTTTACAGATAATATATCAGAAATCATAATGTTCATTGGCATCATTAACGTCCACTGCTAAAAAGCTTCTTTACATTCACAAACTAGCAATTTAAAGTGGCCTAGATCTATTAAAATTCTCCTCTTTCTCAAACTATAGCGTCATAATCAAAAAATCTTGAAATTATCCAGAGATTTAAGAATATCCACCATTTGCACCAACCGACTGAGATATGGATGACGTCACGTTGGCCGGCTTTTTGCTCGACAAAGTGCCCACCGATCAGGCGACATTGCCGGTTTAACTGACAGCTCGCGGTTATCGGATTGACACACGGTCATTTGGCTACTTCATCGTGTTTATCGATCAGAGTAACAGTAATCTATGCTAGTATAAATAAGAAGATATCAGTTGGGCAATTCGAATTGCTACTTAATCAAACTGTTACACTGGTGAAACAACCTCTTTCTGTGAATTTTTCAGCGATTACCGCCCTTATTAGATTTTATTTATTAATCTCTTTCGCTTAGAACACAATAACTACGAGTAATACTGTTTGTCTGGAATTATATAAGGTTATCCATATAAGACCGACTATCCCACCCACCTACTTGATAGGAAGGAGCAAAATTCCTTTTGCGAAGTTTAAATTCCATGCAATAATATTCGCAATAAAACAACAAAATATTCTCCCGTCCCGTCCCACCGGAGTTTGTTAAATCAGAATGACTCATCCTGTGGATTATATTCTGCTACGAAACAATCGTAAAATGTATAGCTTGATGCATACAATTTGACAGAATTGTGAATTTGTGCAGGTATCACCCGATTGTATATGTACGTGCTTATCAAAGGTTATCGTTTAGATAGCAGTGGAGCGCGAATCCTTCTACATGGGTTTCGGGATCAAAATCTGGAATTTCTAGAGCAGAATGAAAACCATCACATTTATGCTTCAACGTTAACTCATTTCGGGTTTTGGGCCTGTTGAAAGGGGTTACCAACTCGGCTATTTATTTCACACACCAAAAAATTTAAAAAGCTAGTTTCGAACTGCAGATTCCAAAGTTTCTTAAATACAGGTTACATTAATTTCTGCTAATCAAGTAAAAAAATTTAAGTATGACACTTTACGCAAACGAAACAATTTTATGTAATTTGCCACGCGACAGACACGATATTAATGAATAAATAATGAAGAAGTATAAAAAACAACAATAGAAATCTTAAATCATTTTCAAGTCAGCAAAATAACATGGAACGAAATAGTAAAATACGTCCCGTACGTTCCTATTAAGCAAGAGTGCCTTCTTGCCTCGTGAGTCTTGTCACTAACAGCAATGCAAGGGCAGCCCCTTTCCCTGCCCTCATTCCCTTGTATAATTAGCAAGCTAATAAGTCCTCCCTGAAATATTCAGCCTTCTCAATGAAGCTGTCAATAAAGATTACGCGCCCTGCGATATGAACTCCTCAGGGAGAGCGTACTTTTGCGGGAGATAGACGAGTCTCTTCTTTGGTTCTCATTTTTCTAGTTGTTTTGCTTGTCTGCCGAACACTAATGGGTTTTCGGAAGTCTGTTTTCTATGTTCTTTGATCACAAAGATAATGAGGCATAAGAATGAAGAATTTAATTATATGTACCTTTATTATGTTTGTGAAAAGGCACTTTGATACAACGCACCAAGAGAAAAATGATAATATTATAGAACGTTACTACACCGAAATGGCATTGATTTTCTAACACATGATTTCTCAGACTTTGTTATTCCTATGTCTGACATTCTTAAATATTTTCAAGAGACAGAGGAAAGAAACAGGATTTGCCCTAAAATAAATACCCGGGACAATTCACACCAAGATCATCTGACCCCAAACTAAGCAGAGCTTGTACTACTCGTTTGGGCGTCAGAGACTGATAAACATACTTAAATATTTGTAAATAGATAATAACACGCAGACACAAATGTTTGTCACATATATGTTTGTCATGGGTGGAACCCACAACCTCCGAAAAACAAAATATTTACTAGTGCTAAAATGCATTCTCAAAGTTTGCGATCAGTAAGTAGATATTATTTAAACCGGTTAACCAAGCAAAACATTATCTGCCAGAACTTTTTCAAAACGATGATTCAAACAAAATCAAACGCTGCTTTTAAATGAAACAAAAACATTTTGCATATTGCAGATAATGCATTATAATATGAAGTATTAGATAGGTAAAAGAAAACTCCTGTAAGATTTATATACTAGCCCTCGCCCCTAGAGTGCAGTAAGTTATGGAGTCACTTTATCACTGTATCGTTATAAATCTCAATTTCTACCCAATTTCTTTATTACCCATCCGTCACATAACTACACACTTTATAAAATAAGAAACACTGGGCACCCATACATTTTCCAGAAGGGTGCATTACTGATGTAGTACTGTAAATACAATGAAGTTGGTCGGCCATCCTAGGGGAGAATGACAGCTCTATATAAATAAATGTTATTCCTTTCTCCTCTTCAGTTAAGTAAATGTCACTAATGAGGGAAACTAAAATAGAAATATAGTGAATGGGGTCGACATAATAGCATGGTGTTATTATTCGGTGGAACAGTCAATAGGGGAAATTAGATATATGATGCTTATGGCAGAATATTAGCTCCACTTTTTCCTCTTTCGTTTTCCTTAATTATCCCATTTCATAGCCCAAATAAATATAACCAAAAAAAACATTTTAGTAGCTTTTTTCTAGGGTTCATGAAAACAACCTCAAATAATTCAGTGTAAAATTATTTTAGTACCATTTAAGCATTTTATATGCCTACCATATTTTTTTAAAACGTGCTTTGTTTTTTGTCCATTATCCCTTTTCCACCCCTTAATGCAAAATCAACAATTTCTTCAGCCATTAAAATTCCGTTTCGTATTAACCCTATTGTTATACCATGACGATGGCTTCGATTTCTCATACATATTCAGAGGTACCTGGGGCTGATACCAGCCTCGCGTACGATCGCACTAATGAACCTTTTGGGGAATAGTCGTATTATTTGTGCGTAGGTAATGTTTACAGTGCACTACCCCTGCCATGATTTTACGTCACATAAACTATGACCTACGTAACTACAGTAACATGATGACCGTTTACAGTTCAATTTCAATTTATTTGAGGCTCATATAAATATTACAGACACTAGCGACTGTTTTTGGCGAAAACTCATGGTAAACACTCGCAACTAAGCTGAACTTAAACTCATGGTAGTTCTCCAAACAAACTTACAACTGGGTCTCGGGAAGTAATTTTATTTGTTAGATGTTTTCGTTAGTTTATTTTTAACTTATGTCTCTGTATTTTTGGGACCGTTGTTTACAATCATTCTAATTAGAATGAGTTATTGTAATGAGTGCTGACTATTAAAAAAAAAACGTTTTACTGAAAATTTTAAACCATCATATTTCGGCTCTGAAAGTTCATGAAATAGTGAAGTGGTCTATGAAAAGTTCAAATAAATCGGGACCAGTTATTTAAAAATTCTACAACGAAAATAAACCGATCATTTTCAATTTTAATCGGATTGTTAAAAATTGGATTCGGATTTAAACAACTTTGTTACTACATTTTCGTTCGTCGAACTTTTGCCTGTTATTACAAAAATACACAGGTATAGTTGTTTGTCCCGATAACTACTTTGAAACTAACTTAGTGAATTGATAGTCAATATTATACCTATTTTCGGTACACAACTAGTTTCGACTTGGTGAAATTAAGCAAAAATAACTATTTTTACCTGGCAAAATTACAACGTTTTGATGCACTTGACACTAAGACATGACGGTTTGCCACTATATAAATATGAAAAAATATTTTTCATAACAATACTAATAAAAGGAAAAATTAGATCCGCATTACACCGTTATGAAGGGCTATCGTCTCCTTCATCTCACCCCACTTTTCCGGATCGTAGGAGAAAATGGGAAAATGTGGAAGCGGGATTTGGATATTATACTGCGGTCTGGGGGTGTTTAAGGTTTCTTGGATATTAGATTTCGGAAGAAATTGATTTCTTTGAATATTAAGATTATTGTGTCTTGCATCACAGGCATATGAGACAATAGCCTTTTCTTTGTTTTCTTTGGGGGACTCTTCCAGGATACTTAAATGTACATATATATTTACATACTTAAATGCATAATGTGTTTTCATACATACATACCAGCAGCACTACTATATTCCAAACGGGGCAGTCAGAGGCAAGTGACTGTTGCTGTCATATTAAACGGAACACTCAGAAGCCTACTTTTCGCCAATGGTATTAGAACCCAACGTGTTAGGTAGTGAGCCTTCCGCCGTTATCCGGGTTGATTTGATTTTTGTCGGTGTTTTTCTGTCACTAGAGAGTTAGTCGGAAAAATAATGAACACAAAGATTTTGGTTCTGGCCAGATTCGAACTCAGGACCACATGGTCCACGATCAGAGTTGGAGTGCTTAACCCCTAGGCCACGACTCTCTCACGAAATGTGTATAGATGTACTCGTAAGTGAACAAAAACATAATCAGGCTTTCAGTATATTTCTGAATGAAATGAATTCACATGCGTATCTTATTGATTATTAGCATTTAAATCTATTTTCTAAGTATTTACTCTAGATTATTTGACAACAACTTGTAAAACTCATAATGCCGCTCAGTTCTGCCATTCTAAACTAGATAATTAATTTTGTCACAATTCATTGGTATTTTCTTACGGTTGGTTCATTAGCCAACTAGTTTATCAAATAAATATCAAGGCTTTAACGACTTTTTATTTTGACGACACGGTTGGCGTAGTGCGATGTAGCACGGTTTCACGCCTCGATTTCCGTAGTATCCCGGGTTCGATTCCCGGTCGGGTCAATTAAGGAAACGATCTTTTCTGAATTGACTCGAGTCTGGGTGTGCTAGGAGACGCCCCTGGCTTATTTCCTTGTGTGGTACCTACCACAGGCATATTAATTCCTACTTCGAGACCATTACAAGAGGTGTGTTGTGTGGCGCATATTTCTTTATTTATTCTAAAAACTTTCAGACTAAGTAGTTGGCCTAACTGTTGAAATGTTTAACTTTAAAAAAACTTCCCTAAACCTCATAAACAACCTACCATTAACATAAATCTGTGCAAGCAGTCGCTTTCGATGCTAAATTCAAACCGGGCAAGTTGCTCGATACAATGGCGTCGCGAGGCGATCACCTGGGGGCGCGTTTAGATTGAAATTTTCATTTCATCACAAAACATCTTCAGCCCCCTTAACTAGTAGGGCTGCGATTAATCACGTTTGCCAGGTTTTTCAGGAAAATAATTAACATTTTTGAGTGACTGAATGAATAATTTAAATACTTGGCTCTGCCTACAACATTTCATACATTTAATTAACACAAAAGGCATCATTTGTTCGATTGACCGCCTTTAAATGTTGTTTTTATAGGTTTTCATAGTAAAAAAGAAACTAAACTAAACGACTTCGCATATGCTTACGTTACTTAAGGCGCGAACTCACGCCAAAATCATAAATTCCGTCGTGGTCAAAGGACTACTCCACCCAAATGGATGGACAAAAAAATCTGGAATAAATATTAATAACTTAGACACATTTTCTTCAATCCGTATGTTTGAAATTGTCGTAGTATAGAAATTTATATTCTTAAAAAATCTTGAAAAAGGGTCTTAGCAAAACTTCAACTTATCAAGGCTCCTAAACTATAAGTGTGATTTGTATAGCTTTTAAAGGAAAATATAGGCCATCAAGCCTTTTTTAATCTGTACGTTGGGTTTTCAAAAATACCTCCTGTGCCATAAGAAAATAACATTTTTAGTGTTTTGTTGCGAGCGTCCTCGCGCGCTGGTGTCTGCGGGGGTGACGGGCGGCAGTACCGCTTCGGTATATCAGAAGGAGACAGAAAATTGTCGAATACAAGGGCCTTAAATATGCATAATCAATATATAGCAATTAGCTACAATGATGTCAATGGTGCTCTAACGAGTCCGCAGTGTACCTACGCGGTCATTCGCAAACAAGGTTGGCTGTGTAAGCCACATTAGAACCCATGATAGACGCCAGTAGGAGGTTGAAGTGGTCGCCGTAACTGAAATCGGTGTGGAGAATATATATATATATAACCTCCACACCGATACCGTGCAGTTTATGCATATTCTTTGTCTCGGATATTTATTTATTTACTTGTCCCTCGTTTCTTGAGTGAACCTTCTGTACGGAGTAATATTACCTATTCTGTGTGTTTCATTCCCTATATATATAAATATTCATAAACTGAACGGCATCGTAGCTATAAATTTATCATCCAGATTGATACATCATTCTGACAATCATCGACTAAAATACTAAAATACCTTGCTAAATATGTGAGATGCTCGCTCAGTGCTTATTCTGAGGGTTATTTGCGTGGTCTGTCTGAGGTCTTGCAAGGCCCGATAAATTCTAAAGTACCAAATATTCTATGTAAAGTTTATCCTCAGTAAAAATGCATTTGTATGTTATAATTGACATCCCTAACGAAGCTGCGTAGCTAAACGTCGTCTTCAAGCGGATTTGCATGCGCAATTTCTGCTCCTCCGCTTACAGCGCTCACTTCGGCTGAGCCGCCTAACTTTGAACCGTTGAAAGATCTTCAACTGGAAACTTTTTATGTTGAAGCACGTATTATTAAATGAAAAAGTGGAACTCTTAAATCAAATTTAGATTAGGTACTGCGAAAAGGGGAAGAAAAAGCCTTAGTTTGGCATTCAATTACTTAATGACGTTGAAAAACTACTTTACCAAGCTGGAAATCTCTGCCATATACCTACTTATCGTGCAAGAATGTTTTCCTGCAAAAAAAATATTTTGTGACGGTACTCAATCGCCCTACATGAAATTGTTTTTTTTTTATATTTAAAAAGAACAAATGGTTGTGTCGTCGATCAGTAGTGTTTTTTTGTACGAAAACTATCAAAGTAGCATGTGAAACTTTAATTCAATCAATTAAGCATATTTCCTTTTAGCGTTTAAAAATTCAGTAACGAAGTTTACCAACAAACTTTGAACGTAACAGTGAATTCCAAAAGTGAATGCACTCTGTTTCCTTAAGTATCTTACCTCAATAGTTGTTTTCCCAGACGCTTGCCATTTCATCAGATGTTCACCCTTCAGTGACCAGCCGGGAGCATAGCTGATGAGCCCGCTTCCGCTACCAGCCGCGGCCACCCCCGCTGCTCCCGCCGCCCCCGCAGACTTCGCGGCCTCGCTCGCCTCCGACTTCGACTTCTTGGGGCTCGTCTGAAGTCGAAAAAAGTTGCGACCGTGCAACTTGCAACTTTTTGACGGTGAAAAGAAAAACGAGCTCTTTTTCGGGGACTTTTCTTGCTCTTCGCTTGGCTTAGCAACCTCTTCTGCTGCCACATCTTGTGTATCTGTGTGCGTACTACTACTTGGCTTTGGCCCGGTGCTCTCGTCAGCCACAAACAACAAAGTTCGCTGGACAAATGGTGTAGCCTTGTTATAAAACTCGTATGTCTCCGGTATCTTGAATGTGGCAGGTATTGTTGTTCTGTGCGACTTTGAAAACCTCCGCTCCATGTATTTTCTTGCCATATCACTCCATTAAACGCAATTATCACACGTCAGCGCTACTTTCAATTAAATCTGTGAGTTTTTGAAGGAAAATTTCAGTGGTGATTTAATTTTATGTAAATTTCGAACATAGGAGGAAAAAGTTAAAATAAACAGAGCAAAATAAATCTATGGCATCCGCGCGCGTCCCCTCAACATGGTAAGATAGGCGGGCGGGTTTCGTGAACTAATACCCCACCTGTCAAGAGCTGAAACTTTAGCGTTTACTAGATACGCCAAGTGATAGTAAAATGCTCCTGAAAACGTTTGAAAATAATGAAACGGAACTGTTCAATAAATCTAGGATTTTCTTGGGAAAACTTTACTATTCTCGGCTCATCAGTTGGTCTTTATAGATCAAATGAGAATACAAATATTACAATTGCTGTCAAACAATAGGTTGAGCTTCTGTAAAGTACCAACTGAAATATGGGTCAACAGAGCATATCTTAATAATCGGTTATTGGGCTGAAATATCTACTGAAGCATGTACTAGTATTTTTTTGAGTTAAAAGCCGTAATACTTACTTAATAATAATTTACATATTTTAGAGCGGTATTTTTTCAGCGATATAGAGGATTTTTAACAAAGTGTAAATAAATATTACGCCCAGCTCCCCGGTCGGACGAGCCTTCCAGTGATTCTATTACGCGGACCGCTCCCGGCTACGGTTTGCAATTTTCACGCGAAGCTTCTGCATCGATCGCTGCGTGGGTAAACATCGCCGCCCTTGCCTAGTGCGTACTGAACTTGCACCTGCACTCGATATACACCTTTTTTACAATGCGCAAAAAGTCAAAATTACCACAAACGAAAACACTGTAAACATTGCCGCGATCAAAACGCATAGACTTACAAATTTTACCTTGTCTCGATACAAATAGGACAGGAAATTGTGCAAAATGAAAACTTCTTGACGATGTCAAGTAAGAAGTTTTGGTTTGGGAGAAAACGTTCTAAGGTTTTCTTATGTGGCAGTTAAAAGTTATGTCATTGCTAAATTAGCTGTCTAAAAACGTTATTCGCATATTTGATTAGGTTGGTACAAAAGCATTACAATTTCAAAATGATCTGAGATAAGGAAGTAAAGCTAAAAAATGAAGTAGTAAAATACTGTCAAAATTAATTAAAATTACCAACAAACCTCTCACGATGTGATCAAGAAAATAAATTCGAACACGAAACGTAAGCTCGGGATCACGAAAAAAACGAAACCGTCCGTCACCCAAATAGGAGTTAAAGGAACATTAAGCGTTTCCATTCAAATTTCCCGACGATGATTAATTTCCTGCGATAGCAGTCGTGTTGTTAATGTCGTTAGAAACAAAGGAACCCGTAAAATAACAACAGAGAGTAAAACTTGAACCGTACCCCCTATTTGTGAACACGCACGCCACTTCACGAGCTGACAACTTCACAATTAGAGCTACAAATTCGTATTTTCAATAATTGTTGCACGCTAATTTAATTATCTCTTGTTATAAAATATTAAATGTTTTGCTCTTTGACTTAGGTGTGAGTGATCTTGCCCTAGCGAATCTTGGGTTCGAACCCTACGTTTGTGTGTGTTTGTTATTAGTCAGTGTG
Source organism: Udea olivalis (assembly GCA_947369235.1). NCBI lineage: Eukaryota > Metazoa > Arthropoda > Insecta > Lepidoptera > Crambidae > Udea > Udea olivalis. The sequence continues at coordinate 9,761,510 of OX376342.1, forward strand.
TTGATATCCATTGAAAAAGTCATTAAAATATTTTTGTATTTGACACTTATAGTTTTATTTTCACAATTCGTTTTCAGTTTAAGTGGAATTAATTAATGACTTTTGTAAAGTTCATTCACAGATAATATCTTTTTATCAACCTTAAAAAAAGCATATCACGACATACCGATGTTGTATTATACCGAGACTACATTTTGTAATTTCAACCATATCTGGTCTCTAAAGATAATGAATACTCCTTTGGCAAATGTCCAAACTCTTAATATGAACTGGGTAGCATTTGGGACGTTTCAAACGCGCGACACGTAGGACAGGCACGTACAAACATGAAACAAAATTGAAGACATTCGCCGAAATGGGGATTTAAAGGACTTGATAAGTTTCGAAAACGTTTTCCAAATAGATTCCTGAACCAAATATTTTCCGTGTTCCGTACACGTTTTCGAAAGATAGTTACTTATTTTGTTACAGTCACAATTGCTGATAAAAGTTTTGGTGGACTTTGGGTAACTAGGGCAGAATAAGAAAAGCTTAAATTATTTGGAGAAGTTAATTAGTAAAATAGCTTTCGAAATGTACGGGGTTCCAATTATAATTCATTGAAACTCATCAAGTCTAACAGCTCTGTTTAAGTACTAACACTTTTGTTTTTTTATTTCTAGTCGCAGTCAAAATTCGCGAGAAATATACTGTTAGATTACCATTTAAGTTTTGATACAACCGTTTGATACAAAACTAGGATTTTTCTTCAGTCACGACCAACGATATCAACAGGTGTAACAGTCGTACTTTAACAAATTGTTCTTTTATCAATAGTTTCGTGGCCCTTATCAGTTAGTCTCATTTATTGAAGTCGTGAGCGCGATAATCAAGTGGCAGGCATGGCTGCCCTCGCAGTTCTGACCGTTTCAACCTACGAGTATTACGGTTTTCCGGACAAGCAACAGATCTGTTGATCCTAGCGGTATTTGGTGAATTTGAAACTAGAATTACACTGTGTTTTCGTAATATTATGCCTGCTGAAGTTCTGATGTTTGTATCAATGTACCTCGAGATCGTAAAAGTGGCTTACCAACTTTAATAAAATATGTCATCGGTTTGATTATTACTTAAATAATGATAGACGATATTTTCAGATGATTAAAAATAAGTTAATGTTTTAAGTAAAATACTTGCGACATTAGTTCACAATGTTCTTACTTTTTCGCTTAATTTACTTTGCTCGTGAACGTTTTAGTTGCCATAATTCCCTTAAAATACAATTTGATCTCGAATTGTGAAACAGACTGTGCGTGATCGTTTACTGCATGCACTAAATTTGTTCCGACTCTTATAATGGATACACAAAATCAAATATCAGATGGAACCAACGTTTACAAAAAATATCGGTAATATCCAATATGTAACCGAATCCGAACCATTGCCAGTCGATTTTCTTTTTCTAAAGAAAGCCGTTTTCTTTTCTCTCTCCCTCTGAAGCCGACAAGGGGGGAATTATTACATTTCGATGACACAACGAATTCGAGATGACATATAGGGGTCCACTTGACCTGACGATACAAAAGTAATAAAAGGAAATATTTACTCATAATAAACTCGCATGAAAAAACTTACAACTCTACTAGGATTTCATCGGTAGTGAAGGGTACAGTTTTTAATTGATGATTATCTTAAAAGTGTAAGGAATATAATTCTGCTTAAGGCCCCGCAAAAAACATATGAGAAGAGCCATTCAGTTCATATTAGAGACGCCTCAGTTGTCAGTTTCATGACTATCTGACATATATACAGGCTGTCCCTGGAAGTAAGGATCAAATCAAAAAAGCGCACAGCGCATCATTTCTGACCTTTTTAACCCGATCTATATTGGTCCGACTTTTTACCGCAAAAAGTTATGATTAATAATATTTTTTTAAGAAAATCGCCTCAGTCCATACAAAAATATTTAAAAAAAATGTATCTAAGGCACCAACTTTTTTTTTGCCAAAATAATCAGCAGGTGATTTGTCTTACTTTGATTAGCCATTTTATTGACCTATAACCCATGTAAATTTTAAAAGTAATAATATTGCAAGAAAAAATCTTAATCAAAAAAATGACTTCATGATCAAGCAGATGTCGTGAAAAAAAATTTACTACTGAAAGTTGTCCTAGTATTTGAAAAAGTTGCTCATTTATTACAAAATTCTTTTAAAGTATAAATTGCAGAGTAATTCTAATAAATTCTAGTTATATGTTTTTTAAACAAAAACACGGGCCGACGGTAAATTGTATTGTTGTTCTATTGTGTCTAGCACATACGACGGACCAGGGGCTAATCTTTTATGAAAATAATAAGTTAGTACGTTTGATACATTTTTTTTAATAATTATTTTTGTATGGACTTGGGCAATTTTCTGAAAACAACTAAAATTGATCATAACTTTTTAACGGTTAGAAATCGGACCAATATTGATAGGGTCAAAAAGGTCAGAAATGACCCCAGCTATGCGCTATTTTGATTTGATCCTTACTTCCAGGTACACCCTGTATGGGTGCTATGGAAGATATTTCTAAAGTAACACCCATTACATACATTCTGACAGTTTCCACATGCAATTTGACATTAGAATTTCCACTATGATTTTACTTTACGTAATGGAACAGTTATTAAGTAGGGACTCAACCATTCTGCAGTCTGCTAAAGGTGCCGTTACCTACTAATAAAATAGAAATAATGAAGCTCGGGCCACGGTGCAGCTGACAGAAATAGTCGCCCCGTACGCGCGAACTTGACAATCTACAGCGTGTTTATTTTTACCACGCCTTATTGTATTCGAGAATACTCAGGAAACGACAGTCTTTGATGCGGGAGGATAGCTGAAGCGACTGTATATTTCTAGGGAACTTCACTTTTTATCTTTTTTGGTTAAGATTGTTTTATTCTTGGAAGATTGGAACCGGAATAGCAATGTCTCCAATCCGATCAGTTTTTAACAAAAGTAAACTAAGTTTTATACTATTATGTTTGAATACCATTTACAACCTGTTTAACCAAAAATATATTTTCGGGACATTTATGAATACACAATTTTTATTCAATAATAAAATAACTGAACTTTTATTCAATAATCAAGACTAGCTAATTAAGAAAAAATGCTGAAATATTGTACATAACAGAACGATAAATGACGAATACCTCAAAAGTACTACCTACATGAAGTTATCCACCACCATTTTCCCATCTGAATTGTTGGCTGTATCAACCTGGCTTAATTTTACCAACGTCTGAACATTTCCAAAAATACCCGCTCTCCTGTTTAATAAGGTACGCCACACGTGGCCACAGCTTAATTAAGCTGCCTCAGCAAAGTTGGATTAGGTTTCTGCGACACCCCAAGGAGCCAACAACAAAGTTACCTACGGATCTCCGTACGCGTGCAGATATGAGTTACTGTTGTGGTTTCTGTATGGATAAGCAATTTATTCCGACATGAGGTTAAAGTCTTACTTAACCTCTGTGGGTTAAGGTAATTGGATTTTGATTGAAAAGTCAGTTTCAAAAGTTATTCAAGTCTAATTATTAGAATGAACCAATAGAACTATTTACTAAAAATATATAAAACTTTGCAACATTTTAACTTTGTCATTTCAACTTCTAAATTTTCATCGTTTGGAATCTTGTAACTTACAATAGCAGCAGCAGCTAGCAGAAGACTGCATCTATTAATACACTATCATTTTGAAAGTTTAATTCAATTTCACAGAACACTATTTTGCGAATGTCTACACACATACACATTTAAATTACCTCCCAAATCATCTAAACTACGAAACTTTTCTGCCCGTACGACTGTTGAATCTTGGTAAGGTTCCGCTTGATTTAGGTAAAACTAAAATTTAGAGGACTCTAAAAGTTCCTAGTCTATACTATCATTTTAATATCATAAAGAGTAAGATTTAATTGTTTGTTCGTAATGGATAGGCTCCAAAACTACTGGACCGAGTTTAAAATTGTCTTCACCAATACAAAGCTACACTATCAGCGAGTGACATGGGCTATATTTTTTTATTTAGACTATATTTGACAGGAGAAACAGTCTACGCAAACATAGCCGCTGACGAACAGCTAGTCTATACTAGTGTTATAAAGAGGAAAGATTTGTTTGTTTGTTTGTTCGTATTGAATAGGCCCCGAAACTACTGATTCTATCGTGAAAATTCTTTCACTAACAAAAAGCTAAATTATTCAGGAGTGATATAGGCTATATTTTATTATGATTGAACAAAAAATTCAGTGAAAAATAATAGTATATGTAAATCAAGTAGTGACTCAACAAAAGCTCAAGTCGGAGGACAAAATCAGGCGAGGTATGATGAAGGACACCCAGCTGTCAAACATTTGACGAAGTCTATTGGAACAGCTCGTGTTATAATAAAACAGTGCCTCTTGCGAAGTGTTTACTAGCTAACATATACGAAGGGATAAGTTTGTGATAAGGTGCAAAGGAACAATACCATAATGATACGAGATGATTTTGGGATCCTACCTAACGCCAGCGTGCGAGCGCAGTGCCTGCGTTGTTGTAATTTATGCGTACGCGCCAAAGCATTACTTCAAATCAGCGCGTGATTAAAATGGAAATGCTGCCCTCTGCTGGACAGCGGCAATTATGCGATTACCCACCGACGAAGGGCGTGATAAAGTACCAACCCGTGAAGTCAGCTTGGTAATTGATGTTTAGATAGTCAACGATTGGTCCGACTGAACTAAATGGGGGGAACAATGCACTGAGGAGTCGTCATGTGGGAATAAAAGCACAGCAGTTAGCGGTTAAGTTATTAATAAGTTCGTTGAGGATAGCTTTGCGAAAATCACCCGGGGTTTCTTTCTCAGCCCATTATCTATTCATTCATTTCAAGTTCTACCAAATTGAAGATTCCAATCAAATATATATAAAAAAGGATTAAGACATAATGTTTGGCGAAAGAGAATTCCGTGATGCAAGTTGCTTCTTAAAAAGGATTAGGTTAGACTACGTCAGATGAAATAATTCAAAATCATCCTACTAATATTATAAATGCAAAAGTTTCTGAGGATGTATGAATGTATGTGTGTATGTTTGTTACTCACGCAGAAACTACTGAACGGATTTTGACGAAACTTTACAGTAATGCAGCTTATACATCAGAATAACACAAAGGCTACAATTTATAAAGATTTTATGTAATTTGGCCATAATATCTAACGATGAAGTTCACGCGAGCGAAGCCACGGGTGGAAAGCTAGTAATTTAAAAAACAAATTGTGTGATTATGCAATGTAATGATTTGTCTCACCTTGTCACTGTAAATTCAAAAACACGTAACCTGAATGATTTGTTCAATTTGGAATAACAAGCTGTTCCGTGAACTCTCACATCAGCCATTCAGTTTGAAGAAGCCCTTTGGGTGCTACCATAAGCAGGAACCAAAACAATTTAAAAAAAAGCTTCTATTCAGGATATAACACTTTTGAATAAAATCTGGTTGTTAAAATATTAAAACCATGTCATAACGCATGCTAGATAAATACCGACTTAAAAGGTATAACATGTCTTAAAGTGCTGTCTGGTAGACCAAGAAATGTGGAGTGTAAAAATGTCTTTTTTACGCTACGGCGACGAAGGCTACGATGTCATAAAAGTAGTCGGAAAACGAATGCTGGAAACTCAGGTAGAAGTCAAAACCAGGAATTGATTTTGAAGACACGTCGCGAGCAAGTCTTTACTTTTATTTTTATTCGTTTTTAGGGTTCCGTACCTCGAAAGGAAAAAACGGAACCCGTATCAAGCTGGAATATCAAATACTTAGGTCTACTGTCCCTTGGAGCTATCAAAAATCAAACTTCTAAGCCAACTCTATCAAAAGATACAGCCGTTTATGCCGCAATTTTCCGCAAATTTTCAACACTCGCAAGGAAATCAAAACCTACAGGGTACTTCCCGTGAACTCAGAATCTTGAAATTTGGAAAGAAGCAACGTCTTATAGGACAGATAAAGAAAAAAATGCGAAAACCGTACATTTTTAGTTACATCATATAATACAAATATTTTTAATAAATATACCTACAGGTTTGTACGGAACTCTGTACTCCGTAACTTTAAACATTCATATCATTTTTGATGCCCTTGCTTAGTCGAGCATACTAGGTTAAAAGCTACTTGTTTTATTATAGAGAATTATTTTCAGAATTTACTGATTCTCATCATTACGAATATTTTATGTAGGTTCAAATTCGTAACAATTATCTATATCAGGGTGTACTTACTCAAGTTTTTGACAGTGGTTGTCTAGTCGAAACTAGTCTCGTCTCCTTTTTAAAGTGTAAATAACAAGCACTGTGTTAAACCCATTAAATAACACGCATACGTAGGGCGTTTAGTTTGTTCGAAAATTTGCCGGGCAAAATGAGACTTTTCTGTTTATAATCCCGCTTTTGTTTGCTTGTTCAATCTTATCCTGTTAATAGAATGGGAAATTCTTTATCATAAATCAGATTTTGGTTCTCCGTAGGGTAAAAAGTCAAATGATATGCTTAGCATTGAACATCATAAATAATATCTAAAATTAAATCCTATTTGTAGCACAAGTCTCTAACTATACACTGATCCCAACACTCTGCCTATAAGCCTAAGCACACAAAAGGTCATTGAAGCGATATCATTCCAATTCTAAATATCTCCCAGTATAATGAGTTGGGTTCAAGCTCCCTGCCGCCCTCAACACCCCACCCGGATGCGGATGTCAGGCACTCGGTTCCGGCGTCTCTGTTAGTAAACTTCTTGGACTTAATAGTAGAAATATTACTGCTCCAGACAGGATTAACTGTGTTTATTTAATTGGTTTGTATTTTTATTTATATATTGTACTAAATCCAATGTCTTTTCTTTAAAAAAATATTTCAAAATATATTTTTTGACCGGCTTCTAAATCATCAATAGGGATTGTTGAACTGTGCTGGTAGGGATACAAATGTTAACTTACACAAAATGATGACATTAGTGAACGTAATAAAGCTATCCTCTTGAACCACCTTCGAGGTACCCTCAAGCTTTAATTGACACCTATTTTATTTTCACTCAGAAGAGGCAAAGTAAGAATAAAAGTAATTTAAGTCTCACCTAAACGAACATTCCCTTTTTGAATTCTCAAAGAACACACCTACGATGTATAAGCTACTGTAGTTCTTCTACAATAATAATTATTGATTATCGCCTCACCCACTCAAATTATAATAATTTATTAAATCAACAATCTGTTTGGTGCGGGTTGCGTGCGGATTAAGGCGGCTACAGACGGTACATGAGGGTTAATCGCCTCTGACAGACGCCTGATGGAACGCGGGAAGCACATTAGAGCCGAACTCGATCGAGCCGGGCAATGAAGCGAGCAATGGACTTTCAAATATCTGTTTGTTTATTTTAGCAAACTAAATAATTGAATTGTAAAATTTTGTATCCAAAAATTTTATCCAAAAGTCTCATGCTTGTTCACAACTTTTTGACCCTATTGCTCCAACATAGAGTTTCTCTGATTAAAGTTAAGAAGCTAACAAAAAATCACTGAAAGAACTTCTTATAATGGTTCATTATGACCCATAAACAAAAAAATTTACAAAAAACAACTTGGAGTCGGTGTCAGTCAAGGAAACATTACAAATACCTAGCAATTAAAATACGGGAATACTTTAATAAATGTGTGTAGATACAATAAAATAAACCTACCTTGGCTGACGCCGACTCCAACAATAAAAATAATTGTACCTACATTATGTTATCGCACAAGTTTTAGAAGTTTTAGGAGAATTCGCAATTATTATTTTTCTTTTTAGTGTAAATCAATTTGTTTTGGGTACTTTGTTCTGAAGGTGGTTTTTTTGTTTGTTAACTTTTTTGTTTTAGTATCGCTATGTCAATGTAGGAATTAATGAGCGTCCAGTTTATCGTTGTTTTAGTCTGACTTTGTAATTGTAGTTTGTATAATATTGTGCATATGTAGTTAAGGCTGCTACATACGGTACACGCGGATAGGCGGGGAGGGTTAATCGTCTCTGACAGCCTCTGATGGAGAGCGCGTATGTCGGCGTAATTTAAAGCGGAACTCCATGCGATTGATAAATGGTATACAATCAAACAGGGGCTTAAGGGATTGACAAATGAAACGGTTATAGTTTGTTTTTTAATAAAGTAATATTCCAAAAAATAAATCCTTTCTGATAAGAATATTTGTAAGCGACTACGATGTAACTAACTGCGCTAGTCACGGCGGAAGAATGCTACAAGAATTCTAGGCTAAGAAGGTAACGGACTTTGTGCCTGGAGAAAGAAAGGCGGCATCCTGTCGAAACTTGTTTAAAAATAATTGAGCTCTAGGGCATGATTAGCAATAGTGGGTGAGGTATGAAGGGAGAGTCCATTGCTCTTTAGCAGGACGTTATGTGCACTACCAAAAACTTTGGATGATTTGTCAGCTTCGTGTCATGTAAGTTTTATAAGAATAACATGAAAAACTGAAATGGGTAAAAAAGTTAACAAAGAAGACATTCGTCCATACTTAGGGTTTGTGTACTATGTCGTCTGATTAAATAAAATTCAAACCCTGAATGCGTAAATTCAAAGCACAATATTTATGAAAGTCTTTGGTAATCGATATCACGCCAGAAAATCGGATAATTATATCTATACCTTGTTGAATATTCCTACCTTACCACCCTTACTGTCATTAGCAATAAAATATCTCTGAAAATGCCAGAGTTTTCAAAATAAACTTCCTCGTTTCGTGATAAATGCTTGTTGTGAACTCCATTGCTGTTTAGGGGGGCAGTTTCCCAGTCTATGGCAATTTATTGACTACTAAATTGCTGAAAATATAGCTTCGCGTTGTTAATAACTGTTTTTGTTTCGAGATTAATTCTATATAAATTAAACAACCTGAAATGTGACTTATGTTGGACCTGAAATAAGCTCGCCATGTTAAGGGCCAGCAATAGATCCAACAGAAATGACTAATAAAAATTAATAGATACCTTATTAGAGGATTCTCCTTAGATAGGCAAAAAAAATTGTCAACAAAAAGACTTCAAATGATTTTAGTTTGACAAGACATTAGTTACTTTGACCTATATCATAATTACTACAATTTCAACGTTAATTTTTACTGCAACGATCTGTCTCAACTAGCCTAGTTTAAAGTAAATGCCTATTAAGTTTTACTATTCACTGTATAGGTTATTATAATAGCCTGTTTAGAGGTTATGGATACAAACAGTCCACAAATTTATCAAATGAATGCAGAAAAAACATTTTTATTGGCCAGTTTGTATACTCGTATATTAAACTTTAAAAAAATACTAGGTTCCTAATGACTTCTAAACATAAAATCACCACTGAAATCTAAAATCAAAACTTAATCAACTACGGTTAACGCACTTTTACATATCAGCAATCAGTACAATACTACGAATCACGTTACCAATATACCGATTGCTACGAAAGATTGCGAGGTTGCGACACAAACGTAAATATTATGAAATCGTACACCACGCTTCCCGTTACCGGCGCTGAAATTATAAACAAAACACGGTCGTAACGTCTCGTAGAAAACAATACACTGTCATTCATAAAAAACACAAGAATAAGTTTAATTGGTATTTAAGAGGTCCAAAAAAAAAATCCAAGGTCTTTGAAATCTTAAAACAAATTGCCAAAAATACACTTGTTTAAGTTTGATTCAGCCATTGGTCAACAATTTACAAAAGTTATATAGATTTGCCAATATTTACATCGCTTCAACCCTGATAACAAAACACTATCAACGTCGCGTAAACTCGCGAAGGTTCCGTTCCCGCCTAAAATGCGGACCGCGGGCGGGTTCCGTCGCTCTAGCTGACGATCGGCACGCGACTGGGCGGTTGTACGCGGGTAGCGATCGATGCCGCCCCACACCGACATCTCCCGCGGGGATGCAGATGCAGGCTCCGAGAGACCACTGGATGTGCCGGAAGCCTGGCTAGAGATGCGCTGAAGGATAATAGCCCAAACGAAAGATGCCAGCATGAATACTTTCTTTTCACAGCTGTGTAGTGTACTTCACATTTAATTGAGATTGAATTCTGTCAATTGCCTAAACCGTTGCTAAACATTTGTATAAGACTTTTGATGTTAAGTGATAATCTATAAAAGAACGTAAGTTTTTAAAACAAGGTTTATATGCATGAGTCGGACATACGAAGTACAAGATTATCTGATCCAAAACTAAGCAGAGATTTTACTTTTGACAAGGCAGACATCCGTCTGTGTTCAGATTATCCAAATACATTCTCACACAGAAACGGAACAAGTAATGTGTATCACATGAATGTTAGTCAAAATCAAACCAGCAACTACCGGCACAGTAGGCTTGACCACAAACCATTGCGCTATCAAGCCAGTCTACAAGAAGTCATACATAAAAATAATATATATTCAATTAATGAAACAATTAGATATTGAAAAAAAACGTCCTTTGAATTGTCAGGAAGCTTTAGTAATAAAAATTACCCTCCTCTTCGTGCTTACCTCTCTTAAGGTACCCAAGTCGTTTCCAGTATTTCAATTTCAACGTACTAAACAAATTGAATAACTGAGCGAAGATCCACGTATTTGGGTCTAAAGTGCGCCGGCCATCTATGGAGGTGACTGTCCTATTGAACATGAATTGATTTGGAGTGCTTTGGTTTTTTACTGCGATGGTCCATTTTTAGTAACTCACTAAATCTTTGCAAAAGCTTGCCAGTCGTCACTTTTTGGAGAACGCATGTCGCGACTACCAAGCAAGGGACTTACTAAAAATTAAATAGCGGAAGTACTGACAAAATGAGTAATGACATACCCTTGTGTTTTCTTACGATAAATATTTATTAAAGAGCTTCAGAACCATACATACATAACAACAACTTCTTTAGCAAATTAGCTTACAAATCGACTTATTTTTTTGCAAATAAAATTCACACAAAAAAATTTCACTTTTAAAATGAAATCACAAAAATCCATTTTGTCTATACGGGAAGACAAAATGACATACAAAAATAAGAACAATTAGATACACAATTCACAGACAAATGTCATTGTTTTTTAGGAAGATTAGCACAGGCTGCATGCACCCAACGGTTAAATTGCATGAATCTGGAGTACGAATCGTTGCAATAAATGCAGGCACAATGGTCTTTATCCTATTCTACATTCTCCTCTTCCGAATTACTATAAAACAGACAGCGCCTTGGACACTTGACGTTTTCTGGCACGCGAGGGTTTTTTTCTTCCACTCTTGACCTAAGGTCTTCCATATTTGGTATCCATGTATGGTGACATACCTATGTCGTTTTGTCCGTTGATGGTTCATGTCATTTTGCCCATAACTGCGTTTTAATTTTTTTTTGGATATTCCGAACAAAAAAAAACTGACGAGGTAGAAACAAATTCTTTCGTTTGGTGAAAACAAATGGAGTATGCCGAGTAGATGTGTGCTTGGTTTTCGTCCATTATTTTTGGAGGTTCGTAGCATTGACAGAAGAATTGCAACTGGTTGGTTTTTGACAACCCAAGACCCACCAATTTTTAAATAAGCCACCGATGTCATTTTGTCCTCCTGTGTCATTTTGTCCATACTTCCCTATAATCATTTTGCATTATGTCATGTATGCTAGAACAAAACTATCCAGGACAAACATTCTTGTGAGACTGACTTGTGCTTGGTCTGTGTAGGTGTTTTACTGAACATCTATTTAGGTTTGCTTGTAGAATTCGAAGGTGGCATAATTTATATCTAATTGTGATTCAGAATTTCAAATTGGTGGTTAAAACAGGTACGTTTTTTTAAAAAAAACTACTGCTAGTAAAGTCTTTGTATATATTTAAGGGCTTATAATCTTGTCCTATATAAAACCAAGAAGAAAATCGTTATTCATTGTACACACTACCGCTTGCAATACTTTTAACCTACCTGATGCATTGCGGACGCGTCACAAAGCTTCCCTGTGGATAGGGTACTTTATAAAAGTCTCAAAGGATTGTTTCAGCGCACGAGGAGTTTCTGCGACATTGAACTGAGGTATCGCTGATTTATCTAACGTTAAAAGGAGGAGGCTTTAGAAAAAAGAGTTTTGTTATCTTTGATAGCTGGATTACGGCCAGGATCCGATTTAGGATTTTAGGTCTTATTTTGTTCCGTCATCATGATAAACTGCTATTTGCATAAATCGGAACAAAGAAAACATGCCTTTTTCAGAATTGGACATCACATTTACTGAAAAGGTTTCAAAGGTTTGTCGACTGACTTGGTGTAATGGTTAAGAAGTTGGCTACTACACCAGAGGTCGCGGGTTCGATCCCCGCACAGTACAAACATTTGTGTGCATGAACATGTCTGTTTGTACTGGTCTGGGTGTCTCCTATGTATAATAAGTATGTATTTACAAAAGAAAATCTATTTAAGTATGTTTATCCGTTGTCTAGTATCCCATAACACAAGCTTTAATTAGCTTACTTTGGGGCTAGATGGCGCTGTGTGGAATAATGTCCAGGGATATTTATTTATTTATTTATTTATTTAAAGTAATGCTTAGGTGAACACACGAGCCACAAATTATCAATAGAACTACTTATCTACGAGTATCAGGCTCGAGTCAGGCTTTTAAAATATTTACCAAACAGCAACTAAGAAAAAATTCAACATAATTGCACTATGAAGTATGAACTGCAAGACTCATTATAGCATTATTTCCGTGAATACCTCAAACATTCCTCTCTTAGTTAATCACTAACGACATCCGACTGGTGTGATTCGGAGCCCTACCGCCTGGTTTGACTGATTGAGCCATTTTTAGCCTGAGGAAGGGCGGGCGGCTCGGTGGCGCTCGGAATAGACGATCGCACTAATTATCGCACCGACGTCCGTCACCGCGCGCGCCGGATCTAGATAAATGTGACTTCAATTTATATGAAATTTCAAGCCAAGTTTGGAAACTCGTAGATGTAATGAGTGTTGATAATCAAAGTCGTATTCCAAATTTTGAGGGGGGGCGTCCCCATTAGTAGATAAAGATAATATTTACTGATATTATTCAAGAATCTTCATTCGTCATCAAAACAAGAACAAATTTTAATAATGTTATCATTAATAATATAATAATAATAAATATCCCTGGACATTATTCCATACAGCGCCATCTAGCCCCAAAGTAAGCTAATTAAAGCTTGTGTTATGGGATACTAGACAACGGATAAACATACTTAAATACATTTTCTTTTGTAAATACATACTTATTATACATAGGAGACACCCAGACCAGTACAAACAGACATGTTCATGCACACAAATGTTTGTACTGTGCGGGGGATCGAACCCGCGACCTCTGGTGTAGTAGCCAACTTTTTAACCATTACACCAAGTCGGTCGTCGCATCATTAGCAATAAAGTTTGCCTATGTTTTGCATAAAAACTAACAACAGTAAATTAGTATGCATGCAAAACAAAGTTTTGAAAAAAAACATAGCGAGGATTTCTAAACCTATAGAATTAATTGTTTTTAACTGTTGTTTAAAGTAGAATAATTACCGCGTGGTTTTTGAACAAATTTTAATAAATAAATAAGAATCTCCACAAAATCAGCGAAGCTTTTCACAAGCACCAATATGTAACTTATCCGTTCCTACCCAATTAAATCCTAAGCATATCGCACATCTGGTACTTTTACAAGCTGTAAATCATTACAATAACCCTTTACGTCTTAATACCCTAACGTATTTACTATAGCTATATTTCATTTTTTATGCTGTATTATTAATCTTGTCGAGAGCTTCGGTAGAGATACTGAGGTAGCTATAATTAAGCCGAGATTACACCGTCAATGAGCCGATTAATTAGAGAACAAGTACCGGGAAGAGCAATTTTCTGAGTTATCCCTATACTGAAAATACTAGACAATATTCAATAGGTTTGCAAGTGTGTACCCGTACTTATATTATTGCGATTTACAGGATTATTCCTAAATATTTTAAATGATTTGCCTTTGGGAGAACATAATTTTATTTTGATGAGAAGCTTAAAATAAAAAAGTTTTGTATTTAGGGAGCGATTTAGACTTTTGTACGGTGGTGTTAACAAAGCATGCGAGCCGCCTGAATGAATTATCGCTATATCACTAAGATGAAGAGTTTTATTGGACAAGGAATTGTGTATTGGTGATTAGCTCAGGGCCTGCATTTTAAAATGTATAAGTTTTATAACATTTAAAATATGGGTTTAAAGGGACTTCAACTTCTCTACCTATCCTCATGTTATGTCTGTTTCTTGTGGTGTACATTATTCATAAAACATCGGAGTGTTTGTTTTGTGCGCATCTAAAAATAAGTGATATTTTGAGAAGAGACAAAGTAAGATTATATGTCACACCATTAACGGCTTGAGACAACGGTCTGCCGCCTCGATCGGCCATAACTCAGCCCGAACAAAATAATTTATGACTCCTAATCCTAACTACGGGAATAAACCCAGGACAGGATACTGACATTACCCGCTCCTAGGAGCAGTTGGGTTTTTTATTAAACATTTACAATTGGTTTGGTGATGGTTCGTTTTTTCATTTTCTAAATCGTTTTAGGGTTTTAAACCCTTGGTTAATTAGTTGTTGTTTCTGCTTTGATGGTTTCAATGTTACAGTGTGGCTTTAGTCAGCGAACGAGAATTAAGTTTTATTTGCTTCCGCATCCAATTCTTTAAGGCAGTTAAATACCTTAACTACTTTTATATAGCATTGAAACTTATACTCTGTTTACACTGACAGTGAGTTCAAAGATAAGAAGCCCGTAAACCAGGAGGGACACAAACTTTCAAGATCTTACTTACTGCCATATCGCATCACTTTTAAAGAGTGTTCCATTCATCAAGTTTATAAAGTCAAAAATATTTTTATTCAATTAAACCACATAATATTAGTTAGTCCTACTTGCGAATAGTTAAATCTAATTGACTAGTAAATATAAATTTACATACAATAATCTCTTCCTTTTTTCCCATATTAAAAGCTGTCATTCAATGTTTTTAGAATAAGAATAATTAATTTTGACAACTTAGCTAGAGTGGCTTCCTCTGACACAGGTGCTTATGTACTTATTAGAGGAAGTCAACACCTGAATTGTAAACCTTAACTGAATACAATAAACTTTTTTTATTAATTTAATAACATGCACATTTTAAAAATACAATACATTAACACAATACGAATCCACCACCGGAGTTGGAAAGGTGTTGCTTCTTGACTGAGAAGACCCGCCAAGAAACTCAGCAGTAGCTCGTTTTTAAAAATATATTTTTTTAAATGTATTTCAGTACTTTGTGACAAATTCTGTGGGCATATAAAAACTTAGGTTTTCATACAATTGGCAATCTCAAACGCCTCATCTTACTAATATTATAAATGCGAAAGTTTGTGAGGATGTTTGTTACTCTTTCAAGCAAAAACTAGTGAACGGATTCAGATGAAACATTACAGTAGTACATCAGAATGACACATGGGCTACAATTTATATAGATTTTATGTAATTTGGCCATAATTTATAACGAAACGCGGGCGAAGCCGCGGGCGGAATGCTAGTTCGTTTATAAATCAGCTGGTTATTTGAGAGGAATTATAAATACCTACAGAATGCTACGTAGTTATTTAATTTAACAAATTTTATGTTTAAGGTAAACCTTTTTTTCAGGAGAGTATCATGGCCTTGGTCCAAGTCCAAGTCTTCCAGAATACACAAATACGAGTAATACAATATGCTTTATAAAAAAAACGAAAAAAAAAAAGGTTTGCGAAATGGTTTCCCTGAAATCCATTTTCAAAGATTGCCATTTTCGTCACACATGTTCCATAAATAACACATTTTCAAGCTAAGTGTAGGCTGTTTGTCTTCCGATATGAATTCGTAAAACATATCTAGTTTATCTAAGCAGAATACGGAAGCAGTAGGTATATTTATCAAAAAGTCAACTTGTGTATTTCTTGCCGATGCTTTGTGAAAGTACATTAGTCATGTCGTAATAACACTATTCATGAACTGGCAGAACAACATATTTAAAAAAAAACATTTTTTTAAATGAGAGACCATCATGATGACCTGATGCAGTCTACAAAAGACTGTTTGATTGTGTTAAAAATGAATTTGATGCTTGTTTTCCCACCAAACAAGTTACTTGCAGAGTTCAATCTAAGTTTTGTGAATGGGCCACGCCTGGAATTTACAGGAGCAGACGTAAGATGTATGAGTTGTACGGCATGAAAAAATACAATTTCGATCCACTTTTTGTTGAGTATGTCAAGAACTACTCCAAAATATTCAGAAAAGCCTGCACTACAGCTAAGGCATTGCACATTCGTGATAAAATATCAAAGTCCACAAACAAAATAAAAACCACTTGGGACATCATAAATCACGAAACAGGTAAAGCTAAACAGCGCGATACCTCATACACTCTTAATATTAACAATAACATCTTACAATCAGAAGCATCTGTTGCTGAAGCATTTGATAAGTATTTCAGTAATATACCTATAATCACTACAGCTTCATTAAATTCCTCACCAACTAGAGCGGAACATTTGTTGAAAGATAATGTATCTTGTTGCAGTGTATTCTTTAAATTTAAACATGTTGAGTCACTAGATATAATAAAAGCATTCAGATTAATTAATTCAAAAGATACCGCTGATCTTTGGGGTATATCAGTCAAAATTGTTAGCCACATAATTGACGTGATTGCCCCTTATCTAGCCGTAATATTCAATGATTGTGTTGATGAAGGTGTTTTTCCTAACTTAATGAAACACAGTAGGGTTGTACCACTTTTTAAATCAGGCAACAAACAAGACCCAGGTAACTTTAGGCCTGTTTCAATCCTACCAGCTCTCAGTAAGATCTTTGAAAAAATCATTCAAGAACAACTATTAAGCCATTTTTATGAGAACAATCTCTTACACAGTGAACAATATGGATTCACGAGAGGCCGTTCTACTACTGATGCTGGCATCGCACTTCTAAAACACATCTTTAGGGCTTGGGAGAATTCACAGAACGCTCTTGGCGTCTTCTGTGACTTGTCCAAGGCCTTTGATTGCGTTGATCACGATACACTTATACGCAAGCTTGATTTTTACGGGGTTAGGGATAATGCTTTAGATTTGGTAATTTCGTACCTTAGTTTAAGAACTCAAAAAGTTGATGTTAACAGTGTACTCTCTACAGGATCACAAGTTAAAATTCTAGGTCCATTACTATTTCTGATATATATAAATGATTTACCTTTTTACTTAAAAGATATTTGTGATGTTGTATTGTTTGCAGACGATACATCTTTAGTTTTTAAAACTGACAGAAATAAAAACCTTTTTGATGATGTTAATGACGCACTTTCAAAGGTTTTACAATGGTTCACAGTAAATAATCTACAGCTTAATGCAAAAAAGACTAAATGTATTAATTTTAAGTTGCCTAATGTTAAAGATAACCCCATTAGTTTAAAAATTGATGGTAATACTATGAAGCTTGTAGATACAACAGTTTTTCTTGGAATCACACTTGATTCAAAACTGCAATGGAACCCTCATATAACAGCTCTCTCAGGCAGACTTAGTTCGGCTGCATTTGCAGTGAGAAAAATTAGGTTATTAACAGATGTTGATACTGCTCGTTCAGTTTATTTTAGTTATTTCCATAGTGTAATGTCTTACGGCATTGTACTTTGGGGTCAAGCGGCGGATATACAAACCATCTTTATCCTCCAGAAGCGAGCTATCAGATCCATCTATAAGCTTCGTGCACGGGCTTCACTTAGGGAGATTTTTAAGGAAATTGGTATCCTCACTGTGTAACGATGCCGTTTCCCTTCAGTCTCGTGGACGTTACAACCTCCACGATCGCTGGAAACTTCATGGTTTAACTGCTGGCCATTAAAAGTATTTTGTACTTGTTTTCAAATTTGATTCAATTCGATTTTTGTTTCGCATTGCATGCGCAGCTTTTTTGATTCAGTTCTACCAAAACCATCGTACTGAACAGTTTGTGAGCATTTTACCAGATTACCAGTTTAACTAGTATAACTTACGTGATGGTGTATTTTTAAATACTCTAAATAACCAATTTTGTAAACAGTTAAAACAGTTATAAGTAACAGGAACCCGTGTATCGGGGTAAGCATATCATACCTATTTACTTTCCTATTACTATTAGATAATCTATTACCTAGGACTCTTTGTATTCATTTATTGTTATTTTGTTACAGTTCTTCTTTCCTACCTATACTTTTATCCTATTTAATAAACAAGTCACTGGATTGGCTGATCTTTTATTAACTATTCCACAACTACATCTACTTCTAAATATTGTGTGACGAATCCCGGCGCTCCGGCTCCTGTATTGCTGGCCAGCATCGAGGATCCCGTTATATGGCGCCCGAACAAAAAATCGAAGATATCTCTTCTCTGCAGCTCGAAACCACGAGTGAAGAATAATATTTGTTATTTCCAGTAACTGAAAAAGAAGATAATTTAGGACGTTTGTGCAATTTATAATGTGTGTTTAAGTGTGGTACTTATTTAGTGCATTTACCCTACCCTATTTTGTGTACTATCATTCATCCCCATTTCATTACACTATACCATACC
This sequence comes from Udea olivalis, assembly GCA_947369235.1. NCBI lineage: Eukaryota > Metazoa > Arthropoda > Insecta > Lepidoptera > Crambidae > Udea > Udea olivalis. The sequence continues at coordinate 9,780,220 of OX376342.1, forward strand.
GTTTTCACAACCAAATATACTTCAATCACTATACACACATTTTACAGACAATAATACGATCGACGCTACTACTGCTGGTTACAAATGTAATCGGTTCCCGATGCTTTAGTAGCGGAGGCATTACATTCACAAACTTATTACCTACCCTTACTTATTATCCCAAAGATACTTTCAGTACCCTTTACTTTATTTACACCACAGCCCTACAGACATCACCTACTCTACGGCTTGTCTAACCGACAGCTACATAAACCTTCGAGGTTTTGGAGTTTAAACCCTTGGTTATTCCAAATCTCGTTAGTTACCACATCCTTGGCTTTGGAGAGTATCCTTAACCAAGATACTACACGCTTAGCTCGTATTTCTTTAGGTCTTCGAGGCCGACTAAGTTTACGTAAGCTAAGTATACTTACAAACATTACATACATCGAATAGCAAAATATTTTATACCAAATACACCACTCTCCAACTTATTTTCGTACTTCATCAATTTATCTTACTAGAATTGAGCAATAATTTTTACAATAATTTATAATCATTACTATTTTCAATATAAAACGTCAACTTTGCTTCTGAACTGACATTGTCAGACATTGTCACACTATTTATCTTCAAATCAAATAATTTTCATAATAATCATAATCATAAACATTTATTTGATCTTCTTGTTGTACAAATATCTTAAAGACGAATATGTAGTTTCAAACAAGAACCCTGCAAGGGCACCACAAATATAATTATACATTTTATTTTTACACTTCAATTTTATTTTATTACTTAGCATTAAATTAAAATATACCTTAATAAATTAACATTAAATTAATAACAATATTATTTTTAATCCTGCCACTGCCATACAAATTAGAATAAACAAATATTGCCTGATTTCTAACTAATTTTCCCTATCAAAGAACTCCTGCAGTGAGTAAAAACAATTCTGAGCCAGGTATTTAGTAAGTTCTTTTTTAAATACTTTGGCTTCCAGTACATTTTTTAAAGATTCCGGAAGGGAATTAAATATTTTAATCGACATTGAATAAGGACCAGTGTTTACTATTTGCAATTTAGAATATGTTTTGGCTAGTTTTTTTTTCGGCCTCAAGTTTTCAGGACGGGAATGTTGTGGAAACCAGTCTACATTATTTCTTACTAAAATGCAAGTTTCTAATATGTACAATGAAATTAAAGTTAGGATGTGGTACTTGACAAAATAGCCCCTACAGCTAGTTCTTGAATCTATATTTGCCAGTATCCTTATACATTTTTTTTGTATTATAAACAGTTTCCTGGCGTTCGTGCTGCTACCCCAAAGAACTATTCCATAGCGCAGCCAGGAATCCGCATATGCATAGTATGCGCTGGTTGCCGTTTTTAAGTCTGTAGTTCTTTTTAACTCTCTAAGGGCATATGTGAAGCTTGATAACTTACTAATGACTCCACTTACATGCTCTTTCCAATCTAAGTTGCTGTCCACATTTATACCCAAAAGACTGTGCGAGTTTACGAGTTCTAAAGTAACATTATCAAATTGATAGTCTATATCCAGCGTGCGCCTTTGGTAGGGCTTAAACTCTATGAGTTTTGTTTTACTGAAGTTAATTTCTAGGTTATGGTCACGGAGCCAGCTTGTTAGTATGTTCAAGTTCCAGTTTAGCTGTTGATATAAATCTGAGGTATCTGAACAGGGCAATATAAGGGAGATGTCATCTGCGAAAAGGGTACAGGGGATGTTAAGTACATTTGGCAGATCGTTGACATAAATTAAAAACAGCAAACAGCCAAGTACACTACCCTGTGGTATGGAGTGCTCTAGATGGATTTTATCAGATCTTACAATGCTGACAACCCCAGATTGGAAATCGTTGTACTCTATTTCAACATACTGGACGCGACTTTGCAGATACGACCTAAGCCACCCGTGCGCCACACCTCTTACACCTATGCCATAGAGTTTGCTGAGTAGAATTGAATAAGATACCCTGTCATAGGCCTTGCTCATATCCAACAGAACACCTATCGCGTGGTTGCCACTGTCAATGATTCTCAATACTTCTTTGATGTATTGGTATACTGCAAGACCAGTTGAACGACCCTTTCTAAAACCATATTGTTTATCACTCAATATTCCATATTTTTCAACGAAAGAATAAATTCTTCGGTAAACAACAGATTCAAAAATTTTAGAAAATGTAGAGAGCAGGGCGATGGGACGGTAATTATTGCAGTCATTTTGGTCATCTTTTTTGTACAAGGGTTTGACAATGGCGACTTTTAATAAATCTGGTACTATACCTTCAGAGAGGGACTGATTTATCAATAATGACAACGGCGCAGCAAGTTCATTAGCACATGACTTCAGCAATATCGGAGGTATGTCGTCAAAACCATGACTTCTTTTGTTTTTTAGTTTTTTTATAGTGTTGTGTATTTCTATTTCACTTGTGGGTGATACAAATAAAGAGTTGTTAGTTGTGGCGGTTACAGGTCGACCAGCTGGTGGAGGAGAGTCCTTAGGTGCACCCACCGTAGAGAAGAATTGATTAAAGTAGTTAGCAATGGTTTTTGGGTCTTCTGTAGGCAAATTATTAATTTTTATAGTCAAATTCTTTTTTAATTTATTTTTAGTTTTGTTTGTACGTTCTCTTACTATTTGCCACATTGTTTTACTAACGTTATTTGAGTTTTTGATCATATTTTTGTAATTAATTTTCTTGGACGTCATAACAGCCTTTTTTAGTATTTTTTCATAAAGCTTATAATGGTGGTTTAAAACAGTGCTATTTGTTTTCGAAACAAACATTTTGAGCAACCGCTTATTTTTGCAAGATTGTTTCAATCCGTTAGTTAACCAAGTTTTTTCTTTTCTATTTTGTAATTGAATATGTTTTTTCGGTATATTGAATTCTAAAATTTGACTAATTTTGTCATGAAATATATTGAAATTTGTGTTAATGTTCTTATCCTTTTTTATATAATCTAACCAAGAAATATTTCCTAGGTCTAGTTTGAATTTGTCTATGTTTCGCTTGCTAAAAATCCTTTTTTCCGTAGACCAGGTAATTTGGTTGTCAGATTGCATCGAATGCGTCAATTTTACTATTACACCCTTATGATCCGAAACACCATATTCCTTAGTTTGGATATTTATGTTAATAGTAGTGTTGTGAATGTTACTGAATATCAAATCTATACAAGTTGCAGAAGTCTGTGTGATTCTAGTTGGTTCCTTAACGTGTTGAGTGAAATGAAAGCTTTTCATAAGATTAAGTAAAGTTGCTTTTGAACTATTAGGTACCAACATATTGACGTTAAAATCCCCCCCAATAACTATATTTTTCTTAGAGTCCTTTTTCATTAAAATTTCTAAGAGCTTCGTGAGAGTTTCATAAAATAATTCTGACATTCTATTTCTATCAGGATAATATACGACTACTAAAATTAAATTAAGTTTAGGTATCTCTATTGCACAAGTCTCCATTACAAATTCTACTGAAATATTACATAAATCTCTTCTTTCTTTAAAATCAATATTTTCCTTCACAAGGATACATACGCCTCCACCTTCCCTCTCCGACCGGCAGAAACACGATGCAATCCTAAAACCATCCACCTTTAACAAATCTATTTTTGATGTTGTGATCCATGTTTCCGATAGACAAATTGCTTGGATACATTTATCTTCTTCCATTGCAGCTTCTAATAGGTGTATTTTATTTTGTAAACTTCTAATATTTTGAAACAATGTAAAATTAGGAACGAAAATTATTCGCCCTGTTGGGCAACTCTCTTTGCGAACTCAACTCTGGTTTCTGTCGATTTTCAGGCTGGTGATTGGGTATATCCTGCGAAAGTGATTTATCATCCTTGCATGGGGATTTCCAGCTTGCAGAGGTTGTTAAGGTTGGATCGCGTTCGTTCCCATTAATGAAAAGTCTATTATTTATTATTCTTGCCCGTTGACCGTTTTTTCGCGCATTGATTAGAACATCTACAATTGTTTTTCTGTACTTTAATGCATCCTCATTTAGGAATTCGGAAATGGCTATGCCCGTGCCTTTAAAATAACGACTCCTTTTAATTATGTTGCTAACCATTTTGCTGCTTGATAACTCAACAACAATGGGCCGTCGCCTTCCATGTCTTCCTATCCTTCTTATTGCGCTTATATTTCCTGTAAGGTTTATATTCAGTATATCCTGAAATGCAAACAATAATCTGCCATGCAGCAGATTTTCGTCCTCCCAGGGTGACTCTTCGAATCCATACAGAACAATTTTTTTGTTAATATCTAAGTTGCTTGTTTTATCTTCAAATCTATGCCTTGTGGAGTTGTGATCTTCTTTTTCCAATTTAATTTCGTTTATTATTTTCTGTATTTCTTTTATCTCTTTGGCTAAGGTCCTACTTACCACCTCTAATGCTTCAATAGTTTTCTGTACATCACTTATTTCACAATTACGTTGCGGTATCTCTGTTGCACTATTTAGGTTAAGTTTCGTTATTGTAGTTTCAATTTCAGCTTTAAAAATCCTTTGCAGCTCCGTAACAATCTGTGTCTTTAAAAGGTTAAATTTTTTGTTCATTATATCTTCCCATTGTTGTTCAGTCAGAGACAGATTTCCTTTAAATAAATTTCTTCCTGTTTGGGATGTCTGGTGATGAATCGAACAATCATCTGACAGCAAAGTGTCTCCAATGATACTTCCATCACTTTCATTGAACATACTCTCACTCGCAGTATTAGTTTGTTTTTTCCTTTGTGTTATATTATTCTGGGAAGGTGATATTGGTATATTTATATTCTTCTGATTATTACTTGCGGCTAATTTTAATTCTCGTATTGGAGTATTAGTGTCCATAGTTTTAGGCGCTTTGCAGCGGCATGTTTGACAAACCCAATGTTTTTTGCGCTCCGGGGACATGGTGTTATAAAACCGCACAACAGCAACATTTGCACAATCGAGATCGTAGCTCTCTTTGCATTTAAAGCAGGTGAGATACTGTCGATCTGTTATAGCTTGATAGCAACCTGCACATTTTAATGTCGTAGATGCCATCCTGAGACTTGAATAGGTAAAATAATACTTTTAGTTCAAAGTTTAATATATACTTTTCTATTAACAACTTGCCCGATCGGTTTCAATAGTGTGAGATAGTCAGTTTCCGCCGTTTTCGATAGCTTAATCACTTAATAACCGTTTTCGAACGCACTCCCACAGACTAGGTAAAGAACTACGTACCACGTTTAAAGTGCTCCGTGTAGGTATAGACAACACAAGAACGCTATCGGTGGGTAGGTAATCGTTACGGTTTTTAAGCACAGCCAACCCGACACACTAAATAGGATATTAAAGAGATATTTCATCACTTTTAAGACATGATAATAAAAGTTTCAATGATGTAGGGCACAGCCTTTCGTTATTTTTGGTTTCTCGATAACTCTTTTCACATAGTGTCCAAAACAATGTCACCAATAAGCACTGAACTGTTTTTGTTTATTAAACGACGACGCCTGTAGACTTACGTTCACAAACAATGTCACTACACTATTACATCATACTAATCACACATAATTAGATTAATTTGTAAAAAACGCGGAATTATATTTTTTTCGACATACTTTATTGCGGAGCTGATGTTTACATTTATTAAATAATTATAATTAACCTTTTCTCTTTTCAAACTAAGAAAAGGTTTTACACCTTATTATAATACCAGTTGTACACCATGGATATTTTTCAATTGAACAAACCAGAAATTATTTATGAACTTAGATTACGTAACGCAAATTTTCAACCAACTCAAACTGCCGTTGAATTGCGTGAAATCCTATCCAATACCCTATCAGAACCAAATACATATCCAGCATCTTCATCAAGCCCCTATAATTTTACTCTCGATGTGGATGAAATAAAAAAATGCTTGGATATTATAGATATAACAATATCTTCCTATCCTACTAGGAAAGCAAAACTTGCACCTTATATTATTCACGTTCGTAACCGATTGTCTTTAATAGAAATCGACACCGAAAGTCCAACCCAAGATATTCAAATTTATAAATCTCTTTGGGATCAATTAAAAACACACGAGCAACACTTCCAAACTCTCGAATCACCGCCACCAACATCTGTTTACCATTCAACAGTTTCTATTCAAGAAACCGCTATCCCTAATTCATTTTTTGATACGCTCACACAAACGTTATCAAATATTACTAACTCTCGACCGAACACAGAGATTAAAAAATTTACTTTTACTGGCGATGGCTGTCCCAGGGAATTCATCCTGAAAGTGGAAGAATTTGCAACTGCTAGAAATATCAGTCATAATACCTTATTCAACCACATTTACGATGTACTTTCAGGAATAGCTTTGGATTGGTTCAGAGCCAACAAAGATACTATTAGAGATTGGGAAACTTTTAAAACATCTTTGTTCAAATATTTTGAAATCACAGATTATGATTATAAACTCAAAAAAATTATAGATGCACGCAAACAAAAAATTAATGAAAGAGTAATTATTTATTTTGCAACGATGGAGTCCTTGTTTCATAAACTCCATGAACCACTTACTGAAAAACAAAAAATAGAAATTTTACGACGGAACTTAAAACCTGAGTTCGGTCAAAGATTATTACCTCATGATTTATCCTCTGTAAATACATTGCTTGAATCTTGCAAATGGTTTGAGAACTGTCTAGAAGTTTCTGATACAGACTCTAATAATTTAACTTCGAAACAAAAAAGTTTTTCAATTTCTCACAACTTCGATGTTGATACACAATCACATACCTACACACCACAAACACCTATTCATACAGTTTCTACCACTAAACAACATAAATACTTTTCTTGTCCTCGTTGCCGAACGGATGACCACAACTTAAAAGATTGTACTAGTACTAATAAAGTTTGTTTTCGATGCGGAAAACAAAATGTTATTTTTACTAATTGTCCAAAATGTAACAATAACCCTCCAAAAAACTAATAAGCGAGGATCGTAGTAAGTCGAATTTTAACAAATTAGATTGGGACAATTGGCTAAATACTATTAAAATATTTTTTAAATCTTATAAAATTACTACGCTCCTCTTTGCTAATACTACTGATACTGAACGTCCCTACATTAATATTAACGTTAACGGTTTACTCTTATCTGGATTATTAGATAGTGGTAGTGCAATCACTATTTTAGGGAATAACTCTCATAAATTATTGCTTCAACATGGTTTTGCGATAGAACATAACAACATTATACACGGAACGGTTGCAAATGGTCAACCCATACGTTCCATTGGTTATATTAACTTACCTACTATATATAATAATCAATTTTCTAATATTATTGCTCACATCATACCGAACATCTCTGAATCATTTATACTAGGAATTGATTTTTGGAAAGCTTTCAACCTAGCTCCCCAAATCCTTTCCAAAATTACTATCCATAAATCCTCAAACGCTCCAACTTTCCTAATCAATACTACTGATATTAAATTGAATAATTATAACAATCTTTCCGAAACTCAACGCCTAATTTCTGATACCATCATTCAAAATTTTAAAAACATTTCTACTGAAACTTTGCCCCTTGGGAAAACTCACTTAGCTGAACATCACATTGACACGGGTGACCACCCTCCAATACGTCAACGATGTTATCGCTTATCTCCTGAAAAACAAAAAGCTCTTCGCCAAGAAGTAGATAAAATGTTAGAATTAGATGTGATTGAACCTTGCGAAAGCCCTTGGCTTAACCCAGTTATTATCACCCCTAAAAAAGATGGAACTTGGCGTTTCTGTGTAGACAGCCGTAAACTAAACGACATTACCAGAAAAGATGCATATAAATTACCTTTTATCTCAGATATTATTGATAACTTGAAAGACGCTAAATACTTGTCTTCTATTGATATTGCTAAAGCCTTCTGGGAGATCCCTCTCCGGGTTGAAGACCGTCCCAAGACTTCTTTTCACGTTCCTGGTCGCGGAACATATCAATTTAAGGTTATGCCTTTTGGTCTCACCAACGCACCCGCAACTCAGCAAAGATTCATAGATAATCTTCTTTGTGACGTTGACAGTTCCGTATTCTGTTACTTGGATGACATAATTATCATTAGTAAAACATTTGACGATCATATTAACCTACTAAATAAAGTTTTCAGTAAATTAAAATCAGCTAACATTACTGTTAACTTTCCAAAATGCGCTTTCTTTCGTAGCGAACTTAAATATTTAGGCTATGTAGTTAACGACAAAGGTTTACATACCGACCCAGACAAAATTAAAGCAATTCTAGATATACAACCGCCTAAGTCTATTAAAGAAGTCAAAAAATTTCTCGGTACAGCAAGCTGGTACCGTCGTTTTATACCAAATCTCAGCACTCTGGCTGCCCCTCTCACTAGATTAACTTCAACCAGCAAAAAAGCACCTCCTTTTAAATGGCTTCCTGAAGCAAACAATGCATTCAATTTAATTAAACAAGCTCTAGTTTCTACCCCAATCTTAACTTGTCCTGATTTTACAAAACCTTTTGCTGTTCACTGTGATGCATCAGCATACGGGTTGGGAGCAATGCTCACACAGGATTTTGATGGGATAGAGAAACCTATTGCTTATATGAGTAAATCCCTTACCCAACCCCAAAGGAATTATTCAATCACTGAACGCGAGTTATTAAGTGTCATAACTGCTCTAGAGCATTGGCGTTGTTATTTAGATAACGGTCAAAAGTTCACTATCTATACAGACCATTCTGCCCTTCAATGGTTTTTACGACTCGATAACCCCACAGGTCGACTAGCCAGATGGAGTATCCGTTTATCCATGTTTAATTTTGAAATAAAACATAAAAAAGGTAAAGATCATCTAGTACCAGATACCCTATCCCGTATAAAAACCATTAATGCCATCAACATAAATATTTCAAAGTCCAATGATGATTGGTATAATACCATCTTTTCTAAATGTAAAGCTAACCCATCTTCAACCCCTGATTATTCTATTATAAACAATAACTTATATAAATATTCAAGATCTAATACCCCATATCATTCTGAGTTTTCTTGGAAATTAGTTGTTCCTTTAGAACTACGAGATTCCCTTATTTCCAAAAACCATTCTACGCCTACGACAGCTCATTTCGGAACTTTCAAAACATATCACCGCATCAAAAATAGCTACTTTTGGCCTGGCATGTATAAAGATATAGCTACATATATATCCAAATGTGAAACTTGCCTTGCCTACAAACACCAAAACCAACACACAATTGGTTTGATGGGTAAACCCAAACATTGTTCACGTCCTTTTCAATGTTTATCAATTGATTTAATTGGACCATTACCATTATCTCGTAAACTTAACAGATTTATTTTTGTAGCAACTTGTTGTTTTTCTAAATATTGTTTATTATATCCTATTAAACGTGCTACATCTTCAGTCATTAATCATATTCTTGAAAATCTAGTTTTTATGACCTATGGTATTCCTGAAACAATTATTTTAGACAATGGCCCTCAAATGATAAGCAACGAAATCACAGATTTATTTAAATCCTTCAACATACCCAAAGTACACTATACTCCACGCTATTGCCCACAAGTAAATACAGTTGAACGTTACAACAAAACCATCATTACCGCAATCGCTTCATTTGTCGATGACGATCATAGAACATGGGATATCCATCTCAGCAAAATTCAGTTTGCAATTAATTCGGCTGTGAACGAAACAACCCATTTCACGCCATCTTATCTAGTTTTCGGTCGTGAACTTGTCACATGCGGTTCTATCTACAACACCGACACAACAGAAGATGCCATTCTAGCACCTAAAGACAAATATTCTGAGAACATTGGTTTACTTAGCCCAATATTTTCAGAAGTCCAAGCTCGTCTCTACAAATGTCACCGAACTAATGCTCATTATTATAATAAACAACATCAACAATTAGAATTCAACCAAGGTGATATTGTCTGGAAACGGAATTACCCCATTAGCTCAGCTGATAAATATTTTTCGGCAAAATTAGCACCTAAATTTATTAAATGTAAAGTCACAAACAAAGTTTCACCTCTCATTTACGATCTATCGGACATGTCCAATAAACCATTAGGTCGTTGGCATGTAAAAGACATTAAACCTATTCCAAAATTAAGATAACTATCGATCACCGTATACTCTAATTTACCATATTTTCGTTAAATAATTACTTATTGATTTATTATAATTTATTATTACTTTAAGCGTGACGTATGTCACTTAATCTCTTGATTTATATAGGTACTGTTTTTATATACATCTTCATCCTTTCGGCTAACCATTAACTACCATGTCAATACGTAATTTTGTACATATAAGATTATTATGTTTTATTATTTTTTTAAAAAAGTCGTATAGTCGTATTTCCGGCTTTAGTCATTAGTCATTTTCTCTATGGAGCGGATAACAACTCCTTAAATAAGCCTATGTTATAGTAATCGTCGTATTTTTACCTCTGGAGCGGATAACAACTCCTTAAATAAGCCTCTGTTATTTTCTACCTAGTAGTTGGACTACAACCAACTTACTTATTACCTTATTAGTAATTACTTTTAACAAGTAGTTACTTATTATAATCCCTAATGAGATTAAATCTTATCTTCTGACCATATTAAGGTTAGTAAACTTGTACATTTTTAAGACACTTAACACCAACACTTACACATGACATTCATCACACACATAAAAACTAAACATGATCACCAAAAGCCAGCGGGTGGTGACTGGCATATTTAAATAAGCCTGCACTAATCTGGGTTAGTTTCATGAGAAACATCTTCTATTATATAAGATTTCTCTACTTGACTGATGCCTTAATTCAAACTTACAGAATTAAGACTTTGTTAGATACGACGGATGTTAGTATTTGAATGAAACCGAAACCAACCTAGTGTAAATTTCTCACTGTAAAAAACATTCGTTTACCCAAAATTCTATCATGCACTTCCATTTAATTAATTAATAGGTTATTACTTATATTGTATTTTTTATAAAATAAGTACTTGTTTGTTGACTTGTTTGTTGACTTGTTTGTTGACTTGTTTGTTGATTTGTTTGTTGACTTGTTTGTTGACTTGTTTGTTGACTTGTTTGTTTACTTGGTTGTTGACTTGTAACTATCAACTTATCTTCCAAATTTAACTTATTGTAAAAACGACATCGTTAACATTACCTTATTTTTTTTACTTAACTTTTACATAACTTAACTTAACTAAAGATTAACTTAACTTAACTTTAACTTAACTTAACTTTCAAAAAAAAATCCTTAAAGATTTTTTTTTGCGCCGGCCACCCCGGTATTGTAACGATGCCGTTTCCCTTCAGTCTCGTGGACGTTACAACCTCCACGATCGCTGGAAACTTCATGGTTTAACTGCTGGCCATTAAAAGTATTTTGTACTTGTTTTCAAATTTGATTCAATTCGATTTTTGTTTCGCATTGCATGCGCAGCTTTTTTGATTCAGTTCTACCAAAACCATCGTACTGAACAGTTTGTGAGCATTTTACCAGATTACCAGTTTAACTAGTATAACTTACGTGATGGTGTATTTTTAAATACTCTAAATAACCAATTTTGTAAACAGTTAAAACAGTTATAAGTAACAGGAACCCGTGTATCGGGGTAAGCATATCATACCTATTTACTTTCCTATTACTATTAGATAAACTATTACCTAGGACTCTTTGTATTCATTTATTGTTATTTTGTTACAGTTCTTCTTTCCTACCTATACTTTTATCCTATTTAATAAACAAGTCACTGGATTGGCTGATCTTTTATTAACTATTCCACAACTACATCTACTTCTAAATATTGTGTGACGAATCCCGGCGCTCCGGCTCCTGTATTGCTGGCCAGCATCGAGGATCCCGTTATAACTGTAGCGTCACAATACATTTACAATTGCATTGTTTAGGTGAGAAAAAATATTGGTCTCTATGCTAAACACAGTGACATACATTGCAGAAATACTAGGAATAAGGATAAAATTGCACTTCCACTCTTTAGGTTACAAAAAGTTTTAGGATCCTTTATGGGGCAAGGTATACATTATTACAACAAAATTCCAAAAACAATTTGTGAGTTACCTTTACATAGATTCAAAAATCACATCAAAACGGCTTTATTAAAAAAGGGCTATTATACTACAAAAGACTACCTTATAGATAAAAATGCCTGGGTATAAGCGCTCTGCTCGATGCGGGATTAAATAGCTCTATTGTAACAGATGTTTTATTGTAAGAGTTAATAGGTACCTAGTATGTATGTACTGACTAACAATTTTTGTTTTTGAATTGTTTAAATGAATTCTTTTTATTATATTCTTTTATGGTTGGTTTTTTCTCTTTGTTTTATATTCTTTTAGGTTTATTTGTATCAAAATGACACACTGCTTGTACTTTACTAACGCCTGTTGTAAACCCAAAACAAGTTTAAAAGAGTAACTGCTGAGTTTCTCGCCGGGTCTTCTCAGTAAGAAACAACTCCGACGCGGTGGTAGAGTCGCATTATGTCTGTATACTGTTTATTTACATATCCATATTATTATGGTATTTATGTCTATTATTTAGTATATTTTGCTGTAAATTTGACGATTTGAAAGTACTGATACAGTCTATTTGAATAAAGTTATTTGAGTTTGAGTTTGAGTTCATTTTTTTTTTGTTTTCCGTATGGACTTAATTTCTTATAAATATTTTTTTTGTTGAGGTGCATTTATTTTAAATGGTTGAGCTACATAAAATGCAATCTACGTTTCAGTAAAGAGATATTGAAGGGCCAAGTGGCTTTCAAAGCGAATTCGCATTTCAGGGGTAGACACCGTTTAATAATGCATTCGGTTTGTTTTGCGTACTGGTGGGGCAGGGGCGCTCATAGTTTATTAGGCTCAGAGAGATGTATGTATATCTCGGATTTGTAGCTGGAAAATAGAAAGTTAGCCCTTTTGAAAATGATCGGAAAAGTGACAGTTTTCTTGCTGTATGTACCGTGCTATCAAAATTTACCTTGTTTTATTAAATTCGCTTAGAAATTCCTAAATATTAAAATATTTTTAATTGCGCTTAATTTAACTAGTAGAGCCAAATATCTTACATAGCACTTCGGGTAAACTGTTAGCCTTGTACCAAGAAAATAAAGGTTAGGAAATTTAACAATCGTCTCCAATCACAGCATTTTGTGTACAATACTGATTTCTAACTTCACCGGCGACACGCACGCGCCGAGATCCGTCTTCGGTCTTTGGAAAATTTATGTCTTCTCCGACTGATATATGAACCCCTACTTCCGGCCCACTCGGTTTACTCGCGGCAAATAGTCGGCTGAGCTTTTTTCTGTTCGTTTGCAATGCCCATATTTCTATCGGTGCGCATCACTAAAACATGATTTTGACATATTAGTCTATGTGTTATGAAGATTTATGGTAATTTTTAGTTACTCGTACTTAAAACGCTCTTCCTATACTAAAGAACAGATAAGTCATATATAACTGAGGCAATTATATACATTAGTAACGTTAATGAGCTTAAAAGAACATATTCTTTAAGTGAGTTTTTCATTTTTAGCATATAACAATGCATTATTTGCTACACAATGATCGAAACTAGAAAAATTCAACCTGATCCTAGGGATCACGCTTGGATAAGGTCGATTTTTTCTAATTTCTATCTGGGTGCAGATATTATTCATCATTATAATGATTTGTTGGAAAAAGTCACCGTTTCAATTGAGAATCGTATATATTTTCCCCCAAATTAGCCTGTTTGGCCGAGCTCGAATCTTGCTGACATCTCTTTTCGAAACAGAAAATTCTTACTCGATACGAAAGCAAAGTAAGACCTATTACCACAGTTTCACCGCAGTTATAGTGTTTAGAATCCAATTCCGCCGTACACGTTGATTGCAATGAGATAGCTAGGGTGCTTTGTATGCGGGCACGGAGCTTGCGGGTGCACCCTCGTTCATTCGAAAAATAGCCTCTTTCGTCTCCCCAAATTTGCCGGAAGTAGATTTTGATAATGCCATAGACTTAGAAATTGACAACTTGGACGGCAAAAAAACAAGTCTTTAGGGTCATTTGTATACATTGGTTTCCTTTCGCTAAGGATTTTTTTAAAGTTTAGAAACGTCTGACAATTTATACATTATCAAACGACAGCTATCTATTAATTCCTGTAGTGAAGACTTCTATTAAGTTAATATTGAATTACCATTTTTTTTTCGCGTCAGGAATTTTTATTTTTCGGCGCAGAATGGAAGGGACCCGGGATCCCCAACAAGGGAGAGACTCACAGGACCCTTCGGCACGCAAGGCCGACTCGGGAGGAGCAAGTTCAACTCCAGTGTAAGATAACACAGGCCACTGTGTCCGACCGAAGACACGTCCATCTTCCTCTGGATCGCAGAAAGGTCCAGGGGGTTCCGACGCCGACGGCCCTTTTAGTGTCGCGTCTTACGACAGGCAAGGTTACCTCGGCAGTATTCTACTCCCAACCGCAGGGAACGTTATATTGAATCTCCTAACCTAACCTTCTGTTTTAACCTTTGAATCTCCTTGGTACGACCAAGACTATCATTTGCATCGTTTATGATCGACGACGTCGAGGCATTTTGTACAAATTGCAGTTAGAATCTCTATTTTACATTTCCTATGAAAGAGAATAAGCCTGTCTACTCTTTTCAAATTGCTATCATATTATATTCTCATTAGTATCGATGGTCGCCTTCTTGGCTAGCCTCTTTGGAACCTAAAGTGTTTTAAGTTTTTTTGATAGTCCTATGATTTAGTATAAAATCAAAAAAAAATCGATCCAGCTAGCACCGCGCCGCCTTAACTTTATTTTTTCAAAAAGATTTAAATCGAAACAAGAAAACAGTAATTTGTCTTTAAGGAATTTCCTAGCCCCGTCAAATCCGTAATTCAGTTAGATGCCGAGCGTGAGCGGAGTCCCAAGCTGCGGCCCTCTTTGATTCTGCCTCCCGTCTGTGCCCCACAGCGTACGCTGTGATCTGCCTCAACTAGACGTAATTAGTTTAACAGTGAAATGTTCGAGATTCAAACTTTCGAGTGCAGTTGCCTGGAAATTTCCAGGTAAAGTAGTTAGGCAGCTTTCTTTGAGTCCTATCAAAGTAGAGTCAGTGCGACTTTAGTTTATTCGCGTAGGTTACGAGTTAGCTGAATATGATATTCTGCTGGATTTGATTTTGCGGTAGTCGTTCTCGATAGGTTGAAAATAAATTAGCTGGCGTCACTGTTGTTAGTGATTTGGCCTATTGCACCTGTGTGATGTAAATTTCATTTTTTTTTGTATGGGTGTACACGTACAGTAACATAACGAGTTGGTACTCGAATGGTGACCACGAACTGGAAGACACAGCGTGGGTAGGCCTCCCAGCCGGTAGACCAATGACTTGGTGCAAGTTGCAGTAAGCGTTGGATGCAAATGGCTCAACGCTGCTCGCTGTGGCGTTCTATAGGGGAGGCCTATATTATATATAGAAATAGACTTCGAAAGGTTTTTTATGAAGAAAGGTTGGTATTGTAGCTATTGAAATAAAGCTGATTTGCCATTAAGAAAAAAGTTTCATGCATGTTAAAATTATATCATGACACTAATTTCAGTAGGTACCTCTGAAACTAGTTTCACTAAAAATAATCGTGTCGTGAAATCCACAGTATCTCCACCACATCTGTCTGTGGAAATCACGAAATCTAATTGATCATCAATACACAACTCCTCTCCTCTCTGCTTCGGTGGATATCGGGCCTAATAGTAGATGTGGTCAGTCGGTAATAGTCGGTATCAATCCTTCAACAAAACAATGCCAACTAGTTAATAATAAATAAATAATAATAAATATCTGGGACAATTCACACCAAGATCACCTGACCCCAAACTAAGCAGAGCTTGTATTATGGGCGTCAGAGACTGATAAACATACTTAAATATTTCTAAATACATACTTGAATAGATAATAACACCCAGACACACAACAAATACATATGTTTGTCACACGAATATTTATCATGGGTGGGGATCGAACCCACGACCTCCGGCGCTAAAGGCAGGATCGCTGCCATTGCGCCAACAGGCCAGTCAAAACAAATGTTACAAAAGCAATGGGACAAACCATATTAATTTTGAAATCTGATCGCAAATCTGTCCACCGATGCGTTTAATTTCAATCTGCTCCAATATAATGTTTCATCGGTCAAATTGCGAGTTCGGTGCCAAGATTACATGGTACAGTTTATCAGAGTTATCAGAGTTTATCTATCTATTTGACATTGGAGGTAATCTGTAATCTGACATCATCAATAATTGTGTGTATTTTCTAATTTTAATCATTATTGTGTTTTTATTGTTATTTTTGTTCCTCTAGTTTAATTTTTTGGATTGTTTTATTTTATTGTAAGTAATTTTGTTTTAATTGTGATGTAATTTTATTGTATTGTGTGTGATCAGCTTGTGTTTTGGTTAATAACTGTGAGCTAGCATGGTAATTAAATAAATAAATAAATGATGTTCACAATGACGACCAATACCGCTGAAAAAGTTTAAGCTTGTACGATTAGGTAATTGTGTTGCCCAATCATTTTATTGTGTGACATCTAATTGATTTTAAAATGTATTTTAACCTTGGGCATGGAGAACCGGCAATACTTAGGGACCATTTCTATTCCCTTTCAGTTTGAATGAACCGTGCACTCGGTTTCTACACCTTAGGAGAAAAATACCAGTCAATCTACTTTACTTTTTTTATGGTGCCCATAAAGATGATCACTCCACCTGATGTATAGCAGTCGTAAGGTCCAGATATGAGGCTGACAAGCGTAGTAATGCAAAGCAATCACTGAGCTGGTCATACTCATCTTGAAGGCAAACTTTTGTTTTCAGTAAAATTACCTTAACAAAAAACGAAAACCAAAACTTCAAAAGGTTGCACTGATGTCCATGAAAAGGTTTCCCTTCGTACCGTAATAATAAGCCGAATGAGGGAAGGCGGGGCGAGGTAAACACTCCCGGTGAGGACCGGTGTTCCTTCCGAGGAGGACCCTCCACGTAAACGGTGCTTTCGCACCCGTATGAAAACCTTGCATCACTTAATTCAACCTAGAGGAGACGGCGGGAAGGTGAACTTAACAACTTGAGTACGTAAGCTAGCGAAACTGCTAGGAATAATGTTGGGCTTCATTTCACTACGTTTGATGGTGATTTTGACACTATCGACTGTTGACTTCTGAACTTATGTAGTTATAATGAAAAAGTTTTGTACAACAATCAGAAACTCGCAGGTTAAAAAGAATTGACGTTGAGTTATTTTGACGACACAATAAGCTTAGTGAGCTAGCACGGTTTCTCGCTTTGACTTGCGTGCTCTCCCGGGTTCGATTCTCGGTCAATTCAAGAAACGAACTTTTCTAAATTGGCTGAGGTCTGGGTGTGCTAGCAGACGCCCCTGGCTTCATGCCTTGTCTAGTAAGTACGTCAAAAAACTAGGACATTTATCCTTACTTTTCGAATTTTAATTGATATGAATTGCCCTTTATTTCTTAAATTGCAATAACTTAATTTGAAACTGTAAACTGGCCTCAGAGACGGGCTATAGGCTTTTCAATCTAGGAAAGTCGAGACAGCTTTCCTCGAAGAGAATGCATGCAAGATAAATCAACTATTCCTGCCTTTGCTTAGAAAATCACGGTTGCATAATATTGACTTGTAAGTATTTGAAATAAACTTGACGCCACGCGGGCAGTGTGGTGAAAATAGCGACAGTCGAATAGGGTTGCCAACGTAAATGAGGTAATTAAGGTGGTATGAAGTATGTACACCTACTAACACCTACTTGCGGCCTGACTCCTGAACAAGAAACAGAAGGCAAACGCTCTTAAATAGGAACTTGGGTCTATGTGTGATATCTTTTAGATTGATGAATGTTTTGTAAGAAGGAAGAAATGTGTAGATGGTAAATAGTTCAATGATTTGATTTTTATTCTTTCATGTTGTTTGATTCTTGTGTTAGTCAATAAATAAATATAAATGAAATTTCATTCGATCAGCCTTGGGAGAAATTTCAAATAGACCCGTAGCGTTAGGCTATTTTGATGTCATAAGTTTCAAAAATTCTAGAGTTGCTTATTTCCTGTCTGTAGATAGAATTTTACCTAAAAAGCTTATTTTTGCGTTTTGTGTCACATCTGACTGTCGCATAATCAGCAATTTGACTATTTGTATGCCATACTTTTTATTCAAAATAAAACTGCCAAAATTAATTTAAAGTTTAAAATATTTACAGTATCATATCTAGTATAGCGTGCGGAGTGTGCAAACCTAATTTATGTCATCTTCGTCCAGCGCAAACTGTCATAAGGTCAGTATGTAACAACAGTTACAACTCTCGCACCGTTTTGTTCGAACAAAGCTGACTTTTTCAAATAATACGATTTCGTAGATGAAAATAACACAAATTAAGAATTTTGTGTTCTAATTACAACTTAATATACGAGTATAAAAACAGTAATTTTTTATAACTTGCATTTTCTTTTGTGGCTTGTACAGAGAGTTGTAATAAAAAAATTAATATTTTGTACTAATGTCATGGATAAATTCGACACAAAATACGTTGTATGACAGATATTAGTATTCTAAAACGCATAACACCTATTTAACTAACTGTAATATTATTTTAGAGCTAGTCGGGCGACATGTTAGGTATTAGTTAAATGTCAGGGTTCCTGTGGACAGAGCTGACACAAAATGCCTCTGTACATCAGTTACTACTTCGTTATCATCATGAAAGTAAAATTTTCATCTCTAATTTTTTTTTCGTCCTATACTGACCGAATAGACAAATGCCTAAATTTCTACCGATGTGACTACCTAAAATGACACAAATTAATGTATTAGGCTGAACCAAGGATTCCGAAACTACATGCCAAAAAGAAAGAAAGAGCTTTACTATTTTCGAATCTCAAAACCCAGCGCTACGGGTCTAAAACATGAAAACCAAGAACCTAATTTAATGCAATGATGTTTAAAAAACAAATGATGTTAATCTGATGCCAATCTGGCGAAATTGGATTTAACAAATTCAATTCAATTTCATTCTACAATGCAATTTTGAAAAACACAAACACGAATCCGAATTCACTCAGGTGATCAACATATCTTCAAAACACACATTTTCTGAGCTGAACTGTTATAAGTTGGTTGGACTCTGTTATTTATAAAAAAAATATTCAAGAGTATTTTCTGCAGGTTACAGCAGCCCTAAGGTATGAGAGGCATCGATGCTTCCGAACTTGTTCGTAATTTAACAGGCAAATCGCATCGCTGCATACGTGTGAGAAGCCCTCGCTGATTGGGTACGTGCGCGTGCGTCGAATGCTCATGCATGACGTGGGAGATGCGGTATGCAACTACCTATTCTGTCTACGAATAGTTTGAGGTTTTGTAGCGCAGGCGTACTGTTGAAGTGATCCTATGACCTTTTTCTGAGGTATCATACCACAAAAGGAAAAAGGGAGCTTGAAGGCTCACTTCGTGGTCCATGCCTTTTTTCTCTAAAGTGCCTTGTGAGGTATCTGGTTTAGAAAAATATTTAATGCTGAGGTCTAAAGTCTTTAGAGGTGTAAATAATCAAACTACTAAATGTACGAAGTATACAAAGACGGCCATTTGTGCCCCATAATATACATATTGATACTTCGCATTGACCTGAAGTTCGGTAAGAGCTAATGTTTCTTAGCTTCTTGCTTTACCAAACTACCTTATCTTATTACACTGATAATAAGAGGAGGAAATAATTTTATTTCTGTTTGTTTGTATGAAAGAAAACAAAAAAGATAAGGCCAGATTTCAAAAAATACTTTCATCCATATAAATAAATAAAATAAATAAATAAATATGCGCCAGACAACACACCTCTTGTAATGGTCTCGAAGTAGGGATTAATATCCCTGTGTTACGAGGTACCTCACAAGGAAATAAGCTAGGGACGTCTCCCAGCATACCCAGACCCGAGTCAATTCAGAAAAGATCGTTTCCTAAATTGACCCGACCGGGAATCGAACCCGGGACACTACGGAAATCGAGGCGAGAAACCGTGCTACAGCGCACTACGCCAACCGTGTCGTCAAATCATATAAAGCTGCATTATCAGCGAGTAACACGGAACATATTATTATTAATAGGCGAAGCCGGTGGCGAAATGCCAGTATCATATAGTTGCAATAACTGCAGTGGGACAGTAGGTATATAGGTTCGTATGATCGTTTTATTTTTTCCCTTATCTTCTAAATCACCTGCAACTTGCAAGTTATTCAATTCGTCAAGTGCATTGCACAATCACCTTGATTGAGCGCGTGGGCGCATACAAACCATTGCACATGCACCGCACGCCCGACTGCAGTAAACACGTCGGCACCATTATTGATATTGCTATTGAATAGGCAGTATAATTATGGCCAAATGCGTCTGGGAATGGGTTAGTTACAGTACTGTCTTGGTCTAGATACGAGTACTATTATTGGCACATAGACTTCCTACAACTAGACAATATTATTAGGTTAAATGTTATACCTATATTCATCACCTATATGCAGCCAAATTTCATTTATTTCAATTACCATAACAATCAATTGAACAATCTAAGCACCATTCAGCTCATGTATCTCCAAAAATCTATTCCATGTTGTCAAAAAACTATCTCCGTCATGTTTATTTCGTACTATTGAATGATGACCAGCTACAGTCCAACTATTCTAAGATATACCTTTTGACGTTTCATGGTTGTCACAGTGCAATCACTTCGTTGTAGCGTAGATACCCAAAAATTTTCAAACATTCATCTACGTGATACACACGAATTTATAAGGTTTACCTCATTTCACTACAACTTGTTCAAAATATAATCACAAAAAAAAAATTCAGCTCAGGATTTTAGCATATCATTGGCAATCAACCGAAAAACATGTTTTTTCTTGACGTCGCTCGTTCACACGTTATTACGTTAGACCCTTTACAATAGTGATGGGACATTTCAAATTCATGTTCATACCAATAATCTGTGTAAATTCACGAATAATCGAGCATTTCATTTAATAGAAAACCATTTAGTAGCTTTTTTAGTAAAAATATAAAAAATGGGGTTGCACACCGTCAATTAGTATGTACAACATAGAGGGCACTAACTGTTTATGCATACTTCGGTGTTTGCGTGATTTATTTTTTTACAATATTCTACTGTATTAGTTAATCGTAAAAAGTATGGAGGACTCTGAATAAGCAGATCATTTATTTATACGAGTAGTGAGAACTCAGAATATCTAGATCGATAAGACCAAGGCCCGGAAAAAATCCAGCTATTAGATTATCTATGGACGCGCAGTCCTTTTCGGTAGGCAATTTTTTGTCTGTCTTAAAAAAAATGTGACTACCACCGGTGGAGGACAGTTTTTCCTGTAGCTAAACAGTCAGTTTTAATAAAATTATTTTCTCTTTTGGGTTAAGACCTAATGTTTCTTTAAAATAGTACTTCATCCATGCCTATAGTTTAAAAACATCTATAGAGATCTAACCAAAACAATACAATAACTTTTTGGCAATAGAATCATATAAACTTATGCGTTGCATGTTTGGTTACAATTTATTCTGTTCCTTATACAGAAACCTTGTAATCGATTACCGTTCCTTAGGAATTTAAATCGATATTAAATAAGAATCGCAAATTTTTGGTACCGATTTTTTTGGGCACATGCCTAGTCCAATCAGTTTGACATCTGTCAAAACGTATATTTTAGAATAGTTGGACTGTAAGTACACCGGCAAAATATATTTCAACTAATTTTCATTAACACAGGGCTGAAAAAGCATTTTCTCTTATCACACGAGTGCGCTATTATGCATTTTTCACCCATTCACCACAATAACAAGCATGTTCATATCAATCTACAAATCTATTCCACAACGGTACCAAAAGCACAATGGCGAACAAAACGCCATCTAATGATAGTATCTATCGACGCACATCATCAGACAGGGAGAATGCGACACTCGGGCAACAATCAGTACCATCGCGGTAATTAACCATACACACAAGACAGGGTTGTCACATCTAGATGTTAATCCTACAAATGACTTTATGAAGATAAGTACGATAAGACAAAATATCAACGAATATTTTGTCTTATCGTACTTATCTCCACAAGTACACATCTGCTCTAAAATCCTGATTGTAGTTTGTAATTCTTCGATTCCTCTGCACGATTATAAGCAAAAAGTTACCCATGACAAACTGTAGTCGATTTAATCTAATCCTTGTAATTATTGCTACACACATTCGGTGAAATTTATCTTTCTATATTCGGCCAACTTAGCAAAGTTTTACTATTATTGAACATTAAAATACGGACCACGGAAATAAATATTTCTAAATACAACGGACAAGTTTATTCAAAATGTATATCTGAACCAATAAAATTGTCGTTTACTTTATCAACCATTCACTGTACAGTCAATAAAGTTTAAATATTGTCCCCATGATGCTTGGGTGTAACCGAACCTTACAATAAGGGCGCCTGAAGTAGGTCGGAAGTAATCAGTAAGCAATTGAAATCCTCACCGTACCCTGATCCTTTACGTATGTGGCAAACCGAACTCATTACCATTCCCTAAACAATTTAACTGTTAAATTAATATTTCATTTTTTCTATGTTTCACATCAGTCTGTCCTGTCAATCATAAGTCTCATAACTTACTCTTTGTCAACAACGGTTGCTTAAAATATAATTATTCATTTAACATATTTAACGCGTTTTCCTCCACCATTCCCCGATCCCTCTACGTCCGCAATAACGTATTTAAAATAAAAATCTCAGACACCTCACCTTTTCCCAACATCATCTGCCCAAAAACCGAGCTTGAATGAACTATGGACGTCAGATTCTGATTACATACATACACAAAGATAAACTAGTAAGACCTGCGTGGGAATTGAAGCTGTAATCCCTGGCGCAGTAATAAAAATTACTTAAGTTACACATATTTTATTATGGTGAGTAACTTACAGCCCTGTACTGTATGCATAGACTGCGATTACAAAAGTGAGCTCCAGGCGCCGAGCTCCCCGCCACCGCATGTCCGCATGTAGCCACGTTATTTTCGCTAAATGGGCCCATTTCGAAATTAACTGCACGATTGCTTCCGAATAATACGCACCACTGATATTTATCACGGGAAACGCTTTGAACAACAAATGAACAAGGGGGATGTTGTTAGTTAGTTTTCGCCAGGGATGAAAAGAGGGCGCTGCTAGAAACAATAATAAAGCGCTGCTACCTTGCGGTGAGTAGTAACACCAAATACTAAGCTTGCTTTGGTGAAAAGCAAGAGCGTTAAAACAAAAAGCAAAAGGTTTTTGTGTCGAAGCCGCCATTTGCTTGAGAGAGTATGTGTTTTTGCTACGCAACAATAGATGGCGCCACATCATGAACCCGACTTGATATTTACTAAATTGACAGCACGCGACTATGGTATTTGTATGCAACAAACTCATTCACATAAAAAAAGTATTTTTTGTACAGTTTTATTACTATGTTTTCAATTAATTTCCACAACAAATGTGGTTGGGATTGACACATCTCATCTCAAATTATGATCGGACCACTTTAATACTTTCGGGGTAATACAAGCTGATAAATTGTTTAAAAAATATTTCAGTCACCGAATCATAATCTCGAGGCGCGATGTTTTCATTTGTGTATTTTTAAATAAAATTTATTTTAATCAATAACCTCAATTGTATGTTCTCTTATGTTAATAACGACAAGGCTTGTAAATATCTATTTGCAGCAAGTATTTTCTATGCAAAAGTGCAATATTTTCGTTCGTCTGCTATTTTCCTACGTCGTAAATTTTCATGAATAAAACAACGCAAATGTTTTTCGACCATTGAGTATGAGAGCAAAAGAAAGTAACGCGCAACAGACCGGCGCGATGCCGTAAACTGTTGCCATGAAAAATGACTTCAGCGGCGGAAGTTAAATTATGTCTACGATCTTCGACACAGAGATATATTGCTGATTATTTTTCAACTCGAAAAGGACAGGGTTCGGCATCCCATTCAACAAACGGGCACTATATTTTGTACGTATATAAAAAAATGAAAAAAGACTGCATAAAAATAGATCCAATAACCAAGCACTTCATTGTTTTGCACATTTTAAGCCAGCTTATCCATTTTCCTAAAATACATTTTTTTTATCTGATCACTGACTCTTATTGAAAAAACTAGTAAACATACAATTTCAATGAATTCCTGATATATCTATATTAGGGTTTTTTGGCACTCTTCCTCAATAAATCATGAGTGCAATAGCAATGTTTATGTCATAACATATCTAAGTATCAAAGGGTTCGCTTTCAGCTTGAACTTTACCTTGATAAACTTCAGGCGGTATATACTTTTTAAATACCTTTAATATTATATTTCTTCTTTAATATAATATCAATATCTATTTTAAATTCAAGCACGCTTAAACTTAACATTAGAATTATTTACTAAACTGTCTGTACGACGGACGATTACCACAATAATAGGCCCTGCGAGAATACCAGCGTCTCAGTAGTGCTTGCGCTACAGTGACACATGCTGAGGCAGGGACATAGTTGGCCCACTGTTTATGTCATTGTTATAATTTTTAGATAAGTTATTATTTGTATTCTTTAGTTCTAGTGATAATTGTTGTATGTATGCTTAGGCGAATTATATTTTTTTCTTCTGCATATAAAATTCAGATATTAGGAGTTATTTCTGCTGGCAATCAGTTATTTCTATTTCGTCCCAACGTAAAAAAAATTAACATGACAGACAAATACACAAAAACACAAAAATAAGCACTGACCTTTATTTGCTCAGCCGCCTTCTTCGCTAGCCCAGGATCCAGGATGGTGATGTCCAGCTCCGTACACTTCTTGGCCGTCGCACTAAACGCAGCAGCGTTCACGTAGTACGATGCCCCCTTCTCACTCGTCTCCACCGGCGAGTTCGGGGACAGTATGCCACTGTCCGTGTCACTAACATTTGCCGACTTTCGAGCAACACCCGAATTTTCACCAGCTGGCGATTTGAGGGGGATACGCGATTGTTCACCATTAGGAGATTTTAACGGTATTCGAGATTGTCTATCGTCAGGTTTAAACCCCGTATTGGGATCAAATATAACGTAATTGTCTTTATCACACCGCACTTTATTGTTCACTGTCACAGTATACTTTTTGTTTGGACTTAGGTTTAAGAACGGATCTTCACTGTCCACGGGACTTTCTGGTATTATTGATTGTATTTTTGGTGTAATTTTTGGTACTGATTTTCCGTCTATAGTTCGTCTCACTACAGTGTCGTTAGTGAATTTTAACCTAACATATTCATTAGATATTGTTCTTCTAACAGGTGAAGAAAGCAAAGGAGATGGTTTATTGACAGGTGTGTTAGTTTTATTTTGAAAGAAATTCATTTTAGGTTTCTCCATTGTTGTGTTGGGAGAGAACGGCAGTCTTATCTTTGAGGTTTGTTTTTTCTTATAGTTATTTGTATTTAGGTCTATACTAGACCCTTGTATGGTGCTTTTGTAAACTGGAAGGACACTAGGCTTATTTTCAACTTTAATTTTATCTTTAGTTGTTCTTGTGTTACTTTTAACAGTATTTATTGTTTTACTAAGCTTTTTGATTGGTGCTGGAGTTGTAAGTTTCCGTTCCTTAATTTTTCTATCGTTTGAAGCCTCATTATCATTAACTGATGTTGGTTCTTCCGTCTTGATAAATGTTTTGCTACGGTCATATAAAAATGGGTCATTGTGAGGTGCATTAAACAGATCCTCATCAAGAGGCTGACCTAGTAAATTATCGATATAAACTTCAACGTCACTTGATTCAGAGTTGCTTTTGGAAGACCTGTTCTCATTGATCATGCATGATATTCTTTCTTCAACGTCTACAAGTGAGTCTGACTTGTCTGTATCACCGATGCTTCTTGAGGTCCCACTGCCTGAATCCGAAGGAGTTTGAACTTCAAAGATTGCTTCTTGGGTCACGGTATGCTTAGAATTTTCGGGACAAGACGACCGTCTCCTCTTGACAGTTCCCGTGTCGGTAGAAGGTGAGTCCCAGTCTACACTTTGTAAAACACACTGCGTACCACTCTTTTTAGTTCGTCTTGGGCTTGTCATTATTGAGTACTTGCATGGTTTACACTACATGTCCTTGTTCAGCTGTTAACACATTTATGATCAGATATGTTGGAATAGCTCAGAACAAAAGGGTACACTGTCAAAACATTAGATTACTAGGGTATCGTATGTACAGCACGATCATTAGTGGAATCGAACGCGAACACGCCAGCTTGATTGTTATCTAATTACAAACTTGACGCAACACCACATGGGAACACGGTTCTTGTTATTTACTCTAATGGAGCCATTTATTTGTTAGACGACAACGTGGAATGCGGCAAAGGGGTGCGAGGATGGATAAAAAGATTTTATTTTGAACAGCACGCGGCAGTTCACGATAAAATATGGTTGCTGATCGTCTAACTCTTACTTAAATAGATAATCGTTATAAATACTTTCCGTTAATACGATAAATTATATATTATATATTCTTAAATTACCTTTGCAGAGCCCGACTCGTATAAATCTCTCTGCCGATTAATCGCTTTGAGACATGATTCGAACGCCCAAATTATACACTAAAGTGTGTTTGTTTGTTTTTTGTGTTTGTTGTTGTTTGTTTGTTTGTTTTCACGACCGACTTGGTGTAATGGTTAAGAAGGTGGCTACTACACCAGAGGTCGCGGGTTCGATCCCCGCACAGTTCAAACATTTGTGTGCATGAACATGTCTGTTTGTACTGGTCTGGGTGTCTCCTATGTATAATAAGTATGTATTCACAAAAGAAAATGTATTTAAGTATGTTTATCCGTTGTCTAGTATCCCATAACACAAGCTTTAATTAGCTTACTTTGGGGCTAGATGGCGCTGTGTGGAATAATGTCCAGGGATATTTACAATAACGATTTGCTATTTTGAGTTATGCTACATTGATACCTCTATTAATCAACAACATAACTTAAGAAACGTCTAACTGATGTAAAACATGCATGCCTCAAGTCTCAGTACACACGTTACTCATCAGCATATCTAGCGGACATGCACTTTTTCTGAAGCAGCTCGCAGCAGACATAAGAACTGCCTTCCGGCGACCGCCCGTCTGCGAACTAAACGTATGTCTGCATAACACAAGTACAAGTATTATACTAAAAAGGGAGATAAAAGCTTTGTAATTTGAGACTTCTTTTGTCAACCAAAAAACATTCTTCTAAACGACTGTGTTTCAATGATACTTTTGCTTAAATCTGACAAGAAACACAATTTGTCACAAGTGTCACCTCATCACTTGTAAATTATGAGGCAGTTCAAGTGAAATAAAACAAAGAGACAACTGTAAGCGACCAACGGAGAAATAATAATATAATAATATTAATTTATGTAATTACCTCCAAGACAAGTCTTAACCACGGGCAATAATTAAGTGTGCCCAATGAACTTAGCGAAGTTAGCAGAGCTTCTGACAAATTGCCCCCCAGTGTCCCTGCACTAACCTAATTACGAGATAAGTTGGAGCAATAAATATCTTACGGCGAAGGAGGGCCTCTTACTTAGCTGGCTCCAAATATGTGGTCCTCACAATAGCATACCGTCACTAGAATAGTTCACGTACACCTAGTTGACTATAAGAAGTTTTTTAATTGCCCGAATTTTCTCTGGCACGACAAGGTAAAGTACAATTTTCATTTATTTTATTTAAAGAAATGCTGTTTAAGGTTTCCCTCGCCGTCTACATGGCGTAAGACAAAATCAGCTTTGCATAAATCTACACAATTACCCACATGGGGGACTATTTTAAGAAATTGAGCATGTCATTCCGTTAAGAGTTATGATCTTGTAGGAGAGGAATCTATCATCTGATTATTGCTTTCCAGCAAGTTTAAGTCCAATGGATATCAATAACATTTCATTGTTATATTATTACTTTTGCTGTCTTATTGTCTGCTATAATTTTAGTATCTGCTTATATTCCGATAAGCCAACAGCACCCAATCGAAGGCCAGCAATAATTTGTACACAACGCCCAGACACTAACGAGCCAACTTGGAAGTTTCACTGCGCACTACCATTTATCCTACTTTTAGGGTTCACGATCTTAATTTTATTTACAACTGATGAGATGTATTTTGCTTATTTTTAAGATCTCATTTTTTAAACAGATAACTAAATAGAATGGCGTTTTAATTTCCCTCTACGCTCAGGTGGTTTCACCCCAGAACATGACATGATATAAGTAGTTTTCAACAATATTCTACTACTTACGTCATTTTATCGCATACTTACAGTGAAGTTATGACCTTATTTGTCACTCTGTATTCTTGCAAATAAATGATTGATTGATTGATTAAGATTGAATATCACTAATTGGTATTCACTAAGAAAGTGACTACATCGTAACCTATGTAGTTAATCTACGTACATAGTGACGTACGTGGTAGTACGATAGGAGGCTTACGCCCGAATCCACAAACGTCAATCAAAGCTAAGCAGTTTGTAGGTATAGTTGGGGGGCTAGCCAAGAGCAACACGTCACAATGATTTCTACAATAGAAGCCGTTCAAATGTATGGGGATGACATAAGCGCCAGTGACAGCTTATGTCATCCCCATACATTTGAACGATTTCTATTGTAGAAATCGTCGTGGCGTGTTGCTCTTGGCTAGTCCCCTATACCTTTCATTTCTACTGACATGTAACAGCGCAGCATCAATACGAGTAAACACTTTCGATTAGCGTTTGTGGATACGGGGTATACATTTTAAAGTTATTTTCATCTAATTTACTTTTTTAATTATTCAAAATGGTTTTGCGTTTGGCGTCAGTCTCGCCTATACTTGAACATAGACTCAGCGGCTTTACCCGCGTAGACTGTCTTTGTCGTCAAAATATAGCCTAAATAAAAAAAAAAGCCTATGTCACTCCCTGATAATGTAGCTTTAAATTGGTAAAAGATTTTTTTAAATCGGTAGTAGTAGTATCGAAGCCTATGTAATACACACAAACGAACAAAGAAACCAATCTTTGAAATATTAGTGTGGATAACAAGCATTCCGTGAGCGGCTTCGCCCGCGGGGACTACATGATTTCAGCTGGTCCTTATTCTCAGGTTTAACAATATTAAAGCATAAGTCATCTTTGTTACTTTCTGATAATGTAACTCTATATATTGATGAAAGAAATTTTAAAATCAGTCCAGTAGTTTTTGAGTTTTTTTATTAAAAACAAGAAACAAAAATAAATCTTTCCTCATTTGAGTGTAAATCACTGAATGTAATAATTTTTGCTCTAGTCCTTAACTAAATATTTCAAAATTGTGAACCCTATTGGCCGTCCGTATTGTGCCTGTGAGAAGTTTCCAATTTGTTTGGACTCGGATCCAGTCTCTTTATTTACTCTGTGGCGCACGTGCCTCAACTTTACTGTACAACTTTATGTAATTCGAAGCTTTATAGACCTGGGGAGCCATTGCTTTCGCCCAGCAGAACCATCATTTATTTATCATCTATGTTTTGCTCTGCGCCTGCGGTGGAATGGCTTTTCTCAACACCTTACGGTGCGATCCGAATGGAGCCTTGCAAAAGAAATTACACGACGATTTTAAGTAGTTAGGTCTTTTTTGTTCTTATACGAGTATTTATGCAGGAAACAAGACGGTAAGTATACATATTTTGAGGTATAATAATAACATATTTCAAAAACGAACGTTTCCGTATTTTTTAGAAACAAAAAGAATGTAAACTGTACCACGCGTGCAGGACTACGGCGTCACCCACACACAATTCAACATTTGTTAGCCCGAACTAAAGTTCGGTGACTCGTTACTTTGTCCAGACGTGGAACGCTCTTCCAGCACATGTGTTTCCTTCCTCGTATAGTCCCGGGTTCTTCAAGCGAGGCGTGAAAAGGCATTTTTGCAGGCCTTCAAGGTGAGGATGGCCAGCCCAGTGATTCGTTTGAATGACTGGGCTTGTCAACCTCATATCTGGACCTCACGACCGCTTTCCATCAGGTGGAGTGAGGTCATCTTGACGGGCAATATAAAAAAATACTGTTATCTATACTAATATTATAAAGAGGAAAGATTTTTTTGTTTGTTTGTATTGAATAGGCTTCGAAACTACTGGACCTATACTAAAAATTATTTCATCAATATAATGCTACACTATCAGGGAGTGACTAAACTACCTTTTTCAATTAGGGCTATATTTTGACGGGGAAAATAATCTACGCGGGCAAAGCCACTGACGGACAGTTAGTTCATTAAATATTAACAATCAATTCATTAAAAAAATGTATACGCTGAATTAGAAATTTCCTAGTTTTGCCTCATAAATGAACAGAGGATCAACAAATTTGGAAAGTGAAAATTATCTATTAAAAGTAGTAATGATTTTTTTCGGGACTAATGCTGTAACTGTATCATTGATGGATCGATGCTGTATGGATCGAAAGCAACTGCCACGAGAGTCGTATGTATTTAATTCGACTTAGCGATCATCGATTGTTAAAATTGATATCTAATTTATTTCTTAAATTATCTACATAATAAAACATTTAGAACCAACCAATTCATTAAAAAATATTTTATTTAGCTTTACTTTTGTTATGTAACTCTAAAAAGAATAAGTGTAAAATAACATTTCCTCCTCCATTTCACAATTGACTCCACGATAACAGTAACGTTCCGAGATTTTCCGCGCATCTGGAGCCCTCGAATAAAATAGGTTAACGTATATTGTTTCAAATATTTCTTATCGCAGCGTGCGCTCCCTGGTGGGCAAAAACGGCAACTTTAACTGGCACCCCCGCCCCGTCCGTCTTAAGTGATTTACAGGCGCCCTGCGACCCATTCGGAATATAGCCTTACATCGCGCCCTGCGTAGGCAAGCGACGCTATGTTATGCTAAGCGATAAAAGATGGTTAGTGAATCTGTGCCAATTATCACTAACTTATTTATAACTTCTCATTTTAGGACGTTTTAGTTATTAAGATAACGACCACCAGTAAACTCAAATAACTTTATTCAAATAGACTGTATCAGTACTCAAATTTACATCAAAATATACTAAGTAATAGACATAAATACCATAATAATATGGATATATAAATACACAGTAGGTAAGCATGACCCATTATGCTTACCATCTCTGCACGACGACCGACTTGGTGTAATGGTTAAGAAGTTGGCTACTACACCAGAGGTCGCGGGTTCGATCCCCGCACAGTACAAACATTTGTGTGCATGAACATGTCTGTTTGTACTGGTCTGGGTGTCTCCTATGTATAATAAGTATGTATTTACAAAAGAAAATGTATTTAAGTATGTTTATCCGTTGTCTAGTATCCCATAACACAAGCTTTAATTAGCTTACTTTGGGGCTAGATGGCGCTGTGTGGAATAATGTCCAGGGATATATATATTTATTATATTATAGTACTATTTCTGTACAACTTAAGAGGGATGCAGGCCTGATGGCGAAGCAGTTATCGCAATAGCCTATAAAAACGTGCAACACCGGATCTCCTAGCTTCTTTATCATCGATATTTTTTTTGATAGTCAGCAAGAATAAGAAAAGCGAAATTGAAGTCACATATCAGCACTCCAAAGAGCAGGAACACATAAGTTCCGGCGAACTGTTACTTCTCTTTTTATAAGGCCTTTTTCCATATTCTGATGATACTGATTATCATACATAAACTAAACTTCTTCTTTCTTCTTAAATAAGCTCGATAAGGTACGATAGTGAAGTCACGAGACGAGTTATTCAAGATATTTCCCCATCAAACGAGTTCAAGGCAAATACATTTCATACATAGCCTTTCATTCGCTGCGTACGTAGGACACGTAACGACTGTAGGGACTTCCTTTAACGGGGTTACTAGACTTATCGCGTAAAGGTAAAGCTTCCCTTTCTTAGATTACCTACTAGAAAGGGACAGGTTATAGTGGTCTGAAATCGAAATTTGAAACGTGAATCCTCCCCTACAATATCCGCCTAAATGGGTCAGGAAGGCGAAGTTTACGCATAACAGGCGGGCGTAATGCAGTAAAATCCTCGCAATAAAAGCGAATTAGAGAATTACTCAGGATTTCCGCGGGCACAAGCAATGTTTGTTAATTAAATAAGTGTTTTCAAGGTATAAATCTTCCGAAGCTGATTTTTAAACATTTCTTGGTAAACATTTGCATTTTAAGTTAAATAGTTTGTTCCGGATTTTGAACATAGCCCAGCTTGGGTTTACTAAATCGCCTTTGACAAGCAGTAACAAAACTTTAACGATGCAATCCAATTTACCACCTGAAAATAACTTTAATTTAAGAATTTTATTTATTCAAAATTTTATTCCATACAAATTGATGTTATGATGTTATTCATCATTATCAAAAATTAAGAATAATAGGTCGATATAATGCGCTGATAAATACTTATCTTATAAAAATAACACTGTTCAAAATTGTAATAGTTAAAATCATTTGTGAATAACATGTAAACATGCAAATTGACAGCTAGATTTTGTTAGCAAAACAACTGATTTCGCACAACAAAGCCGACCCTCCATCATTTCAATACTTTCCGGGACTGCGCCTGATCTCTGAATTGGTCAAACGCTAAACAAATGACCGTACAGGGTGTCCTACGGGTACGCCACATGATATTTTCATCAGGATTTATCCGTATTACAATTATTGAAGACTTCTTCTTCTTCGTATCGATGATCCTTTGATTTAACATATAACTATATGGATAGTAATATTATTGAGGACTGGTCACTGCTTTTTATCGTTACATTTTATTTTGGCCTGTTGGCGCAATGGCAGCGATCCTGCCTTTAGCGCCGGAGGTCGTGAGTTCGTTCCCCACCCTTGACAAATATTGTGTGACGAACATTTATATTTGTTGTGTGTCTGGGTGTTATTATCTATTTAAGTATATGTTGAGAAATATGTAAGTATGTTTATCAGTCTCTGACGCCCACATTACAAGCTATGCTTAGTTTGGGGTCAGATGATCTTGGTGTGAATTGTCCCAGATATTTATTTATCATAATATTGTATGGCATATATCTATGGGAACCTATGGATTTCACTATTTAATGAAAACCAGAGCAAAGCGTGACAGTGTTGTGTTCCCGCTGTAAGTGAAGTGTAGCTCTGGCTACAAGGAGGTCATCGAAGAGCTGTTATCTGGCCAGCTGGGTCAGCAGCTAAGAAGATTTTTTTCATGGAGAGTTCTTCACTAGGTAGTCTAGTTTTCATTTTAATTAGAATGCCCTAGGTAGTCTAGTTTTCATTTTAAATAGAATGCCCTAGGTCGGCTTACTTATTAAAATAGGGTCCCTATTATGGAATCTTTATACACTTTTTTGACTTGATAAGGGAATTGATGAGGGAATCTTGATAAACTTTAAACGCTGTCACAAATACCTACATTATGTTTTTTTCCCATTCAGAACCAATTCAAGATGCCAATTTGTAATGAGAGTAGGTTCCTGGGCTTCACAATTGACTGTAATCTGAACTGGAAGAGCCATGTCGACAAGCTTTGCGATAGGCTGAGTGGTGCTGTCTTTGCTATACGAAAATTAAAGCCACTTATCTCTGCCGATGCTCTGAGGCAAGTCTATTTTGCCCACTTTCACTCCCTGATGTCGTACGGAACTCTAGTTTGGGGTAACTCCACGGATGCCAGCAGAGTGCTCGTATTACAAAAACGTGCATTGCGTACACTTGTCGGGGTGAAAGCTGGACACTCGTGCAGGGATTTGTTTGTAACGCAGCGTATTTTGACGCACTACTCGGTCTATTTATATGAGCTATTAACATTCGTAAGATGCAACATAAGGGATTTTCAATGTATGAAAAGCAGTAAGCGCAAGCATCTGGTAGGTCGCCTTAACGCGGTCCCTCGTCGCATGGCTCTTGCAGAAAAGAACCCGCGAGTCATCGGCCCCACCTACTACAATCATCTACCTCCAGCGCTAAAAGACGTACAATCTGACGAAACATTCCGACGTCAGCTGAGAAACCTTTTGTTAGGAAAATCCCTTTATAGTGTAAAAGAATATTTGAATTGCAACTTTGGATGACTTGCTAACTATTTTATTGTTATTTTTGACTGAATTGTATTATTTCTTGTTGACATGTGAATTATTTTTTTTGTATTTAATTGTTCATTTATTGTATTTATCTTAGTTTTTGACATTCTCTTTATTTTATTAATTGTAATTTGTATAATAATTTTGACAATCATAATGCAAATTCTTATATGTGACATCGAATGTAATATAATATATATTATATAATATAATTTTGTATTATGAGATAAATAAAACTAAACTTAACTAAACTAGAACGGGTAATTATCAAAAGACTTACTCGTACAAAAATGATATGTCATACTGGGTAAGTGATATAATAATAACTATAAACTCGTAATTGAAAATAAAATAAGTTTTTTTGCAATTGTCTTAAATTTTAAGGTTTTCATATAGAAAACACGGACTGTTCGACTGATTTATGGTGACCTTGAAATTAAACGTAATTAAATAAATTTCACTTCTACTTACATAGTTTCCATACAATAACTTTGAGTATGCCACATCATTTTGTTAATCTTTGAAAATCACTCAGTATATGCACTTTACCTACGTGCGGCATGCACGTGTGACACCCTGTATAGGTATATAGTGTCGTTAATCTTGCCGAACTAACAACAAAACTAATATAACCAATGCAACGCCGACCGTTTGCTCTTTTGGCCAATAAAGGGATAATAAAACTCAATACGCTAAGCACACAGAGGGGCGACGCCGTACATCGCGGCGTGGCATTAACACTGCTATATTTTGTCGAAAAGAAATATTATTTGCATTTGTTGTGTAGGGGTGAGTTTTAGAGACGGTGTGATTATTTGCGAAACATCGATACACAGTTTTTTCCTTAACAGTTCTGAGCCATTGAACTCTTTATAATGATAGATAGATATGCGTTCTCTGGGCGCTTTTTAGTTTAATAGGTAAACCTAGTAAACTAAACCTCTTACCTCTCACCGCTTACAATCATTTTTCTAATTTTCTTAAACTTTCATTTGACTTTTGTTTAATAAAAAATATAACGCTGAACGTGTGGTTTTAAAAAATTAAAACAGAACACTTGCCTCGTTTTACTACAGACACGGGCAACTATATGCATTAACTCATGCTACGGGTACTGAACCAAAATTGTGTTGCAGTATATCGATGAAAGGGACATCTCTAGTTCCCGAGGGCAGAGGGACTGCAGGAATGCACTCCGGTGCACTCGTCTTCGTTCACAACGCACTCACAGTACACTGACCACACATTATGTGTCTGTGCCCTTTTTTGCTGTTATTTTTATTTTGTAAATTTTACAATGGTTCCTTCAATTAAAAATTCTTAATGATTTAACAACTAAAAAAACAACAGACGCAAAAATCGTGAGTTTGATCCTCTGATAATGTGATTGATATTTGGGCTGATCTTCGTTCACAAGGAAGTACCATTTTTTTGCTGAAGTTGATACCAGAACTACAAAACACACTACCTGTGTTGGTAGTTCTGGCTTTGCTGACACGACTGAAACATTTTCTTTGAGTCTGCTTATTTTTTAAATCAGGGTTTTGTTATATCTCCGCATTCTTTATATCTACCTTTTATAACTGTCACATTGCATTCACATTCGAAAAGCAACAACTGCGAAGAAATTTATGCAAAAATAATGTATGCGCGATGCACGCGTACATGGTTAAATGAGCTTTCCACAACAGGAATGTAGACAATTACTATGCGAACCACAGTCGTAAAAAATGTAAAAAGTCTGCAAAATAACATATGACGTCTAACAGTGCACGTACTACTGATTCTCTTTTGTTAACAGAGAAATTTTCCTAAATATCTTTTCTTTTAGCTGATAAAAGATTGTCAGAGCAAATATCAGCCAAAATGTGATTTAGTGTAAGTGTTAATCAAACGGCCAAGATTACTAAATGCCTTGGTCTCACCTTTGGCGGATCTGAGCCCTCAAAGTTTCTGTGAACCTAATTTTTTATATCGAACGTAAAATATCCTCCTGTGTTTAAAATGTCGAAGTCTCACTGATGAATTGAACCTTTGTTGTTAAAACTAAGATGAAGCACAATGATCGCAAAATTTTAAATAATAGCATAATAAGTATTCCTACGTTAATTTAAAACAATACAGGGTAAATGACGCTCATACGTTTTAATAGCTAGTTCACAAGTCGATATTTGTTATGCAAACGCTGCGTTGTCTACGAGCTGTCTACGCGCTACGAGTGCCGGCCGCTACGCGCAGCTACGACTACTCATTTCAGACTATATACTGTACTACTACGAGTACATACATTCACTCAAAGATAACGTAGTTTATTATGACGGTAATTTTATTACACATAGTAAGTGTTAAATATGAAGGGCAATAGGTGGTCGGGGAATAAATTTTACTGTTTACTCACCAAATAATATACAAAAACGCAAAAAGGAAGACAAAACTGAAAACACGTCTACTCTTCTGCACTACTATGACACAACAATTATAAAACTAAAGATAGAAAAACATATACTTCTAATAAATACATTTCAAAATTAGATAAAAAAGAAAAACAGGTATAAAGAGGTGGACCGTCGCCAGCAGTAGTCTTCTTTAGTATATCATACCACGATCTTTGACGCTGAAGGAAAAGTCTGCCAGTGCACTTACAGGCCAGTCACGGCGAATTCAAACACAAGTATTATATTTCAATAAAATCTTACTGATTCCAAATCTATTACCAGCTATGGGAAAATAAGTGGTTTTATTATTTTCCTTGTAATTTTTAAGTTTTTTGTTTCCTTAAGAACCTTATTTGTGCGTTAAAAAAATATTTAAAAAATCGCTCAATTGATCGAGTCATTCTCGAGTTTTGGGCTTAGCAACACATTTGGCGATTCATTTTATTCATTTTTCCGTACCACGCGCGCTGGACTACGGCGTCACCCACACACAATTCAGTATTTTTTAACCCAAACTCAAAGGTTCTGTGACTTGTTTCTTTGTCGTACAATCCAGACGTGAAACGCTCTTCCAGCACATGTGTTTCCTTCCTCTTATAGTCCCGGGTTCTTCAAGTGGGGCGAGAAAAGGCATTTCTGCAGGTCTTCAAGGTGAGGATGATCAGCTCAGTGATTCCTTTGCATTACTGTGCTTGTGAGCCTCATATCTGGCTAAAACTTAATCTACCTTTGATGTAACTTCTATATCAAACCGACATGTAATAGTGCGAATACGTAGTTACGGACGTAGCATATTTTAAGAAAGATAGTATAATGTTAGCATTATCTCTGCTCTGCCCAAAAAAGCCATGGTGGCAAAAAATACATTTGGCCTCTAGGGACGGAGAACTCGGAAATAATATATTTCCTCGCTTTCCTTATTTCATTACCATATCAAAGGATTATCAGATCTCGAAGGTGACCACTTTCATCACGGCCCCTACACAATTAACCATGATAAATGGATCAGGAAAAATCTAATCTAAATATTTAATGGGACGGTCCCCCTGCAGGGGAATGTGCGGAGAACTACTGACACTGCACGTTGCACTCCCCTGCATTACAACATAATACTGTTAAAACGGTTAGGGTTTTGGCGCGGAAGATTTTAAGCGTTAGGGGGCTTACTGTCGTCACTTACGAGATGTAGGTATTTGTGTTTTGTTTTTAAAATCAGGTTTATAAATCGGGTTTGCCAGGCTGCTTGAAATTCATAAAATATTTCCTTCTACAGTTATCAGTATCGATTTAGTAAGGTATAATTTTGTTTAATTTTACAATGGCAATTGTGTAATGGCACTCAAAAGCAACCTAAGTAATGAATACCTTGAAAATAATACTAAAGGTTAAAAGCGCTTAAAACGATGCTTGGCTGTCCCTAGTTTTTAAATAAACTAAAGTAAGTATTTTGATACTAAAAGATAGATGTTGAGAAATTAAGGTTAGGTAAGTACCTAAGAAGTTTGTTGTTCATACTCGTATATCATGTTTTGAATAATCCAGCACATGTATTTCCTTCCTCTTGTAAACCCGGGTGCGTTTCCAGCAGCGATGTGCGAGGATGCGTTGCGTGGGATGTGTTTGGTAATAACCAATGGAATCACTTAAAATTAAAATACCTAGCTTGGTAAAGACCTAGCTTCGTGATTCTATTGGTGCTTCACAAAAACATCGCTCGCAACGCATCCTCGCACATCTCTGGTGGAAACGCAGCCTTTCTTCCCAAAGGCATTTCTGCAGGCCTTCAAGATGAGGATGGCCATCTCAGTGATTTCTTTGTATTACTGTGCTTGTCCGTCTCATATCTGGACTTCATGACCGCTTTCCATCTGGTGAAGAGAGGTCATCTTGACGGAAACATAAAAAAAACAGTAGCATTATGAGAATAAAATGAAGAGTTCTTATACCAAAATGATCTTACCCCAAATTGAACATAATAGTACGTGATTGTTAGAAACTGATATTGAGCACGTGGATATTTCAAATACGCATGCATATAGAGATACCGACACATTAAGATGAAAAATATTCATTAATCAATCACAAGGCTGTGTGTGAATCAAACCCATGATATCTGGCGGAATAGGTACCGTCGCCCTCCAATTCGCCAACGATCTTGAATTCTTGACATAAAAAGTATTAGGTTTCAGAAAAAAAAAAAAAATTCTTGAAACTTTGCATTTGTTATTCGTAAACAAAAAACAGAAGCTAACGTGCCCCATAAAGATGAGACTAAGCGCAGTAAAAGCGCGGAGGCGGCAAAACTCGATTTGTACTAAACCGCCCTGTAATTATTTTTTCTCTCCCCGACGCGTCGTGCATACGTTCCATTACACAGGGATCAACATCGCACCGCCAGCAAAAAACGTTTAGGAAATACTATCTACTTAAATATAAAAACATTGTAGCCTAGCTTAAGCTCTGCTCAGTAAAACCTTCATGAATACCCACCTACCTGAAATATACCGCTGCTTAGTTTTGGGGTTGAGGTAGATTTTATAATAAAATAAACCAGCTTGCTGTATAATACTCGTTTAAGTCATGTAAACTACTTAAAAATTTGAAAGAGCGGAAACTTACATTATAAGCATGAATAATAATGATCAAGGGCTTAGAAAAAATAAATTATTTTTGAATATTCTCTATTGATGCCATTGTTTGCAGATCATACCAGTTCGCATTGGTCATAAAAGCGTATTTTCCTCATATGTACGCCTTAATATGTTTTGCTTTCTTCCACGTTTACTTCACAAACCATATTTTATACTTAGAGTATTTTCCTTTAAGGGGGATCGTGTGATTTTTGTGTTTTTTGGTACAGCATTGCGCTATTCCAAGTAGGTTAGTAAAGTGTGTTGTTATCTGTTGTATTTATTTAATTAAATATTATTATTTAATTCTTGAAAAACAGCGCTACCTACGATTGTAATCCTAGATCAGCACCAATGTTGTTTTACGATTTTTTTGTTTCAAGAAGTAAACCCTTTTTACTTACTTTTACTTGCTTGAATATAATACCTATACATAATACAGTCTTCAAAAATGTTGCACCACAAAACACAATCCAATTTAATAGTATAAACGTAAACATTTTTCCAAACAAACCCCTATTAACATTGAGAGCCAGTCGCGTTCGGTTCGAGAGGCGTGATCCCTTGAACCTCTTTCCTATTTAAATGCAGATTCCATGGCGACCATAAGTTATCCGCTCATGTTCCGGATCATACTTGCAATGACGTTTAAATACTGCTACAGACTGGCGACTAGTCGTTTAATAAGATTTATGATGCTACTAGTAGCATACAAGTACAATAGTATATGAACTTAATTTCAGGTGTTGTTATTTTGAACATAAATAATTTGATCAAGTGCCTCACAACTTGCCAAAAAAACGTCTCGACTACACAACTCCAATGATGCTTCCCAACCAATCTTTACCAGTTCTTGGTTTGTCGTTAGAACTAAAAAATTACCCAAGTTATCTGTTTCTCCACTTGTATAATAATAGGCTTGGTATTCATGTAAGCATTAGCTACAACCTAATATTATCTAACACCTTAACAAGCAAAATATGACGCGGCACTTTCATAATTTGAATAACTACTTTGGAAAATATTAAGAATAAATATTATTAATTTGGAGACAGTTTTTTAAGTAACTAATGACTTTCAGTTAATGTAGTTTACTGTTGTTCTAGTTCCTAAAAACATACTTTCACTCAAATAAATTTTCAAATCGCAAGCTTGAAACTAATACAGTGCCATTAGGGTGATTTTTACATCGAGTTAGAACTGTGTCTCGTCGCGGGCTCGAGCACGGATCAGTGGCACGGAATTAATTAATGTCACGCGACATCTTGTTTCGTTATTAAAATGTGGCTCGGATTAATCCGATTAGTATCGTTTTGGCTGCACCGCGTGAATATTTAGTAGCCAGTGTACAATTTTTTTTTTTGGCTGTTATTTATTATACGTATGTAGGAAATTAAATATAACATTACTCGTTGTTTTAAATCTTAACTAGGGGACACACTTTTAATTAAAAAAAATAAACAGTCTTAGAACACTGGTTTCACTATGGTAATTTAGTTAAAGTACTATTTTAAGTTTTTGTGAGGGGAATGTTCATAAGTTTTTGTGTGATTTTGTTAACTTCTAAGGAATGCCTTATACCTATAACTTCACTGAGAACAGAATAAATAATGTGCATGAATTTGATGTAACACGTTATCTACAATTACTTACAGTATTAAGTTTATCGCTTAAATAGTTCGTTTTTGCATTTGAAATAAATAATTTATTTATTTATTTATTTATTTATTCTTTATTGCACATTTATAAAAATAGGTACAATTGGCGGACTTAATGCCTAGAGGCATTCTCTACCAGTCAACCGCAAGGTTTAACAGAGAACATACAAATTTTGGGCTGTGCAACGTATGGAATTTGGTGCAAGAAAATACAAACAACAAATTAGTTACTTAACTAAAACTTTAAAACCTACTAATACTCAAACTAACAAATACCTAATACAATTCGTAAACTTAAATAAATCATATATAGATCATAGTATACTACATAAATACATATAAACTATATATACTTATCATGCCAACAAATATACCTATCTTTATACATTGAAAATAAATATATCTACTAATATAATATTAAATAATAATATATAATATGAAATTAAATTAAATTGCCATTTAAGAGAGTTAAACGAAGATGCCTGAATCTGAACTCAATGAAATGGTTTACTGAATCAGCGGCTCACTTAAAATGCTCACGCAACGACCTCTTCAGAGCAAGTTTGGAGGTAGATTTCTGAATGTTGCTTGGGAGAGAGTTCCATAGCCGTATGGCAGACAGTCTGAAGGAGCTTGACATGTAGGAGGAAAAGAAAAGGGGTGTAAATAGAGCTAAAGTTTTACTTGAACGGAGATCTTTTTGATGAGACGAGTGTAGGAATTGAAACTTATTTTTTAGGTACATCGGAGAGTTTGGATCGAAGAGAATAGAAAAAAGAACACACAAAATTCTCGCTTTTCTGCGTTGACGAATCGGTAACCAGTTGAGCTTAGATCGATAAGAAGAAATGTGATCGTACTTTCGCAATCCGAAGATAAAGCGGATACAGTTATTCAGGAGTCTGTCAAGTTTGTTGAGAAGTTCCTGTGAGATATTCAAACATCAGCATAGTCGAGAATAGGCAGGACAAGAGCCTGGACGAGCAGAACTTTGGTGTTGACTGGTAGAAAAAATTTGAAGCGGTAAAGCGCTCGCAGCGTCCAGGTTATCCTTCTGCTCATCTCCTTCACCTGCTGGCCCCAGCTCAGTGTGCTGTCCATGAAAAGACCGAGATTTTTGACGCATGGTGAAAATGGTATCAAGTCGCAGTTCATCACTACCGGAGTAATAGGTGAACAGCCAGCCGCACGCAACTGATATGAGCTACCAAACATTATAGCCTGACACTTGCCCGGGTTAACTTTGACACCAAACTTGAGTGACCACTCACTGATGCAGCTGAGGTCATAGTTCAGTTTGTCAATGGCGGCGTTTAAGTCAGCAACACCCGCCTGCACGTACAGTTGCAGATCATCGGCATACAAGTGGTGTGAGCATTGAATTTTATCAGTAAGCATATTTATAAAAACCGAAAACAGGATAGGCGATAAAATTCCACCTTGCGGTACACCTGTCTCCGAATCTGACCAATCTGAAAGGACTTGATCCACGCGAACAGCCTGCCGGCGCTCGCGCAGGTAGGAAGAGAACCAATCTACAGCCGAAGGAGAGACACATAGATGACTTAAGACTGACAGGAGAATATCGTGATCAACGGTATTGAAGGCGTTGGAGAAGTCTATTAAAACAAGCACCGTCAACCGAGAATCCTCCATACCAGCCCTGATATCATCAGTGACTTTAATAAGTGCTGTAGTTGTACTGTGCCCTGGTCGAAAGCCCGATTGGTACTGACTAAGCATCCCATTGCCCAGGACGTGACTAGAAAATTGCTTATGAGCAGCTGCTTCGAGAATTTTAGACAAAAAGGGCAGTATAGAGATGGGACGGAATTGATTCAGACTACTTGGGTTCGCAACCTCAGGAAGAGGGATGACAAACGCTTGACGCCATAGCTTAGGAAATTGAGAATCGGTGAAAGAGAAATTCACGATATGGGTGATAGCTGGGAGAATATGATCTAACACACGGAGAATCATGGACCGGCTAATATCATCGTAACCAATGGCCTTAGACTTAATGCAATTGATTATCTTTCTTATCTCCTCGTCAGATACTGGAGAGAATGAAAACATATTGCAAGAGAGAGGAAGCAGTGAGATAATTGAGGAAATCGTGCTGCGTTTAGTAAAGTCATCTAGTGGGATGGGGGAGGAGAAGTGCTTATTAAGATCATTGGGAGAAAAAGGAGTAGAGCTC
Source organism: Udea olivalis (assembly GCA_947369235.1). Lineage (NCBI taxonomy): Eukaryota > Metazoa > Arthropoda > Insecta > Lepidoptera > Crambidae > Udea > Udea olivalis. The sequence continues at coordinate 9,823,467 of OX376342.1, forward strand.
AAGCTAGATGGTGTTTTACCAAAGCCGAGAGTGTTGAGAAATTTCCATAGGTCAGAAGAAGAGGATAAGGTAACGTTTTCGTGAATATAACGACGCTTTGCAGATCTAACCATTTGGTTGCAACGGTTTCTGCAATAATGTCGCATGACCACCTGATACATTATTTAATTTTGAATGCTTGTCTACTTCTAGTTCAGATTATAACTACATAGTATCGTTTGGTTTACATCGTGCAAATACTTAGTGGCTAGCGTACGAATACATTTTATGGTCATGGTGCTTTATAGTATAAATAAGCTGCTGTAATAATTTGTGTGGCAATTTTCTAGGGTTATTCGTTTGAAAACCCTATTTCAGGATTTATTTCATCCTATTATGGCACCAGATAGATAAGTTTTTAATTTAATTAAACCATCAATCTCCGTTTATTTATACGGTAACCGTGTAGCGGATAATTATAAATTCTTGTGTGGAAAATTGCGGTAGGTGCAGCCACAGAGTAAGCAATTTTTGATTAAATTAAGCTATATTAAGAGGGAGAGACCCGTTTTAGGGAAAATAATGAAAATATTGCTGGGGAGGATCCAATTACAAGATTAACTGTGTAATCAGAGTGGCGAGTCGAAACAAAAGTCAGCACAAAGGAAAAAAATGAACTTAAAAGCGGAAGTTTTGAAGACTTTTGAGGTAATGGAGGAAAAATGTCGCGCCCTTGAACTGCTTGCTTGCGTTTTTTGCTCCTTTGGTTTTTTACTTTATTGTAATATCTTTAGTGATTAGAATTTGTGTTAAACCTGCTTTTTGATTCTGTTCACTACAAGACACTCGTATATAGGAACAAGCATACTAAGCACACTAGATTGTTTTTGTCGTTGAAGCACATTTTTGTCGTCATTAATTAGCAAAATAGACGCTGACAAAGACAAGACGACTTTTAGGTACTTATTTGCATACCGACAGTCCGATGAAACATGTATATTAAAGCGCTGATCTACGAGATTTCGAATTTAATTTCTGTCAAACTCTTTTTTGCGTTACTTCTACACCTATCAATTGTAGCGATGACTTGATTTCAATGATGGAGGCCTATGCTCAGCAGTGGTACAGTATATAGGCTAATTACTTACTTGAGTTTTTTGTGTCTAGGCAATACCCATCCATATATGTTGTTGTTTATGTATTATTGTTTTTTAATTTACACACTGAACCTTATAACTATGAATATACTTTTTGATCCGATTGTCGTTTACACCATCAGCCGAGTCAAGTTCTAACAAACTATCGCAGAAAAGAAGAGCACTAGTATATTCTTTTTTTTAAACTCTTTAAAATGCAAATAGACTTACAAGCTGAAAGTTTGCAACCCCTTCGGCCGCAGTGCGTCGAGTGCGCCGTCAGAGGCACTATTTATCTTGCGGACGGCGGCGATTGATGGCCTGCCCGAGAATTTGCATATTGCCTGCTCGATCAACCAGAAGTGAGACGACATTTTTAGTTCATCTATTTCTTTTTAGGTTACATAAAACATGAAGATTATTGACTCGATTTTGAAGTTCACATGTGACTGTATACTAACGATTTTAGTATCAAAATTGTTGTGATGCAAAACTGTTTTAAATTAGTATATAATGTTAGTAAATTAGCAAGTACATTAATAATGATGTTCATCAACTCAACTACGCTGTATAATAAAACATGGTCTAAGATATTTGAAGTGCGGGATTAACATTTCTTTGCTACGTAACGTTAAGAACTTCTATCATTTAAAAGGTTAGTTACTGAATAACACTTCTTGAGCTTTAATCAGAACCAAATACTGTATAACGCAGCTAATATAATAAACAAACAGCACACAAAGCCATACTTGCCATAAACCTAACCGTAGCCACTACGCGCCAATATTCGCATGAAATACGTGTTTACGACGCTATAAACTGCAATCAGCAATTATCTAGCCGGTTCATAAATAAGCAGTTATTGCAGGTGCCAGGGGTCATTATTAGGAGCGTAAATCGCGGGGTCGAACGGGTTGAGTTATGCCCGACACCGGTCAGTCTGGGTTAATACCTGTTGAGTTACAGGCCGGCTTAGCGGCCGTGACCTTTGACTTATGCGGACTTGCCACGGGTTGATCGGGTAGTATCGAGTTATTGCATGAACTTGGGCTTAATTCAGTTTTAATAACTGTGGGATGATGTTACAATTTATGTTCATAAAAAAAAGTTCATCGTACACTTTGGAAAAAAGCGGTTACATTTTCCAATCCATTTCCATCTTTTGCCCTCGACTCCGTACGCCCGTTTTTTTTTCCCGTTCCCTTAGGAATTTCAACACTCCCCATGAAACCTTGTTAGTTGCCATATTTTTTCCGAATCTTTCTATGCCTAGTAGTTTTAGATGTGCGAGTCTATAAGTCACTAAGTACTCAATCACTCATTCAACACCGTAAGAGTTTTATACAACACTAGCTGTCCGTCGGCGGCTTCGCCCGCGTTGACTGTCTTTCCCGCCTAAATTACATAAATAATTTGGCCTATGGCACATCCTGATAATGTAGCTTTATATTGGTAAAATAATTTATAAAATCGGTTCAGTAGTTTCGGAGGCTATTCATTACAAACAAACAAATCTTTCCTCTTATAATTCAGTATAGATTGGTAACTTAATTCTCAATTTTTTTGGAAATTGTTTACCAAAAAAATATGATAATTCTTACTAATCGTGATATCTTTCCCATTATCAATTTCTTACTATCATAACCTATGAAAAACCCAACAGATAAACCCCAATAATAACTGCAGTCTAGACATAAGGACGCTCAAGTTCAAGTCCGCAAAAGGTAAATGGAGCAATTAGACGCCTTACAAGCAGAAAATATTTCAAAGAACCTGATAAAATTGCTGCAAAGAAAAGTCGAATGGGGAAACGGAGTTCGTTCATGCGTCCACCGATTGTTGAAAGCAAGCGGGGAGTATTTACCGCTTATGAATTTCAATTTGCCGCAATTATAGATTAAAACTGTGTTTGAAATGTTTCTGCACAGAAATGCAGTAATATGCGATACATGCAATTGGAATTAATTTACCCAGTGGAGAATTTTAGTTTATTGCTGGTATATATTATATGAAAATTATAGTAATTTTTTTTATCAATTTAGGTGTTTTTGATAAAAATTGTGTTGAGTATTAGTGCTGGAATGTACTTTATTCAAATAACGTTATGGTATTAACTGATCTATTCAAACTTACGACTGTCGGAAATCATAAAACAAATTTTAATCACAGGTTTTTAAACATTATATTTTTTATTTATTATGTATATTTACAAAAAAACTGAAAACACCTAACATTCACCTACTTTTCGTAACTTATGGTTCACTGCATACCCTAATTAAAACATAACTTTAACCCTAAACAGCAAGGGCACGTTTCAGAAATAACGATTCGAATCGTGAAACGGGTCACTACTGGAGTTGTGCGTGCGTACAACCAATTATATGCGCGGATAATTAAAACAGGATATATTTACGATCGTTGAGACAATATGGCGCCGAGGGCGATAATTTACGATCGTCCTTGATTTTAACCCCATTTCACTAAACGAACTTTCGAAGTATCTGGCAGAAGCGCGGAAACTTTTCGGCATTTCCTATTCGTACATATAGCATATTCCGAGTAGTTAGGTATTTGATTTATATTTAATCGAATGAAAACAACTTTTTGTACAGCACACCAAGCCAGGAACATATGGTAAAAAAAACAGTTGTTACTTCTTAATTAGGAATTGAATTCAAAGAAAATTTCGAAATTAGTAATTGTAACTAAATGGTATGTTGTAGGTTGGCTCCGTATTTGCTGATGAGATAAAGCTTAAGTGCGAATTGGTTTATGATTTAATGAAGTTTAGAATTTTCTAAACTTTATTAAATACGCATTTGCGTATTTAATTATGTTGGTAAGGTGTGTTTGTGCATAATGTGTATAGTGTATGTTTGAATATATATAATTATATTTACATTGTGTATTTATAGGTATAATTATGATCTGTTAATGTGGTGGGTATCTTGTATTACTTTCGCTGTGGTGAATATTTGCACTTTGGTTACAGTTTGGTAATTGTGGTGGTTGTGTTTTATTAAGTCAGTTTCCCTTAAGTATTTGAATGATATTTTAATCTTTGCATTGTTATCGCACTTTTGTTAATCTCGAGCAAGGATTTTAATACGTTGGCTAGTCGTAATCGGCCTACATAATTGTATTTAATATTGTACTTAAAATTGTATTGAGCTGTGTACTGTCCCTAAATAAATAAATAAATTAATGAATTTTACTGAACTTCTATATGACTCTTATTTGTGGACACCTGATGGAGAGTGATCACCTCCACACATGGACGACAGCAACACCTGAGGTGTCACCGATGCAGTGCTTGTCTTTTAAATGGAATACGCTCTCTTCTTGAAGGCTCCGATATCATATCTCTTTGGAAATATCGCCGCACGAAGATCATTCCATTATCTTGGTTGTATGCGGTAGAAATTGACGCGAAAAACGCACGGTTGTTGAGCGCCAGCCATCCAGGTGATGAGCATGGAATTTCGACTTATGGCGTGTCGTGCGATGATGAAATTCAGCGGCAGGTATAAGGTCATGCAGTTCGTCTGAACACTCCACATTGTATAGACGGTAGGAAACGCAGAGCGATGCAACTCTCCGTAGGGCTAAAGGATCTAAGTGGTCCGAAATCAAAGGGTTCGTCAACAATTCGAGCGGCTCTCCGCTGTATGCGGACACACACACATTCATTGACATCACATTGTAATTTGACGAAACTAGCTCGCTTCGGATAGAGGTGGATTTTGTTAAATCAATGTTCTAGTTTTAAGCGCGACCAAAAGCGGGCCCCCGGGACAGAAAGCAGTTGACTGATACTGACTTCACCCATTAAACAGGTTTCTGCAAAAAACTTCGGCAGCTTTACTTTATACTAGATCGCTCAGGAAACAGAAAATTAAAGATAAATTAACATCAATTTCCCTGTGAAGCTGAATGTTACAAATGCTAACCCTGCAGTTGTTTTAGGCAAACACTACACTGCTTTAGTGAAGGGCTCAACCCGCTCTTGATGTGACCGGGTTATTCATGAAGGCAAGTTTAGTTATCTAATGAAAGCGTATCACATTAAAGGCGAGGTATTGTCCTTTTAACGACTTCGTAGTGGGTGTTACGCGTTAACTTGTGCTAAGTGAGTTTTAATTACTATAACTCAAGTTTTTCAACGCCAAAAGGGTAAGGATATTTGGTTACTAGAGAACTGTTGGCAGTTTTACTTACGTTTCACCAAGTAACACTTGTGGTTTAATTACAATACCATAGATCGGCTACCATTAAATTCCTTGATGAAAATAAAATAATATCATATTTCCAATACTATTTTACAAAGGTCGCCATCATTGACACGATGTATCCTAATTGATATAAGCCTAATCATTACGCTTTCTGATTGCGGTTTGTGCTAGCAGAAACTTTTTAGAGAACATTATCAACGACTGCAAATAGTTTTTTTAATCAATCACTTTTCTATTCGGTTAATGTTCATTTAATGGCATTTTTTTCTATTCATGCTGTTAATAGTCCCTAGTATCTAAGTCGCTATCAGTTGTCACTCATAGGGTAGAGGACATACGGTCCATTAATTAATTAAAGGTCGGTAATATTCCGTGCGTAAACACAAACTGATAGTGATTTTACGTTAGGGACATTTCGGCCTTTATATCATTCGGATATTTCGCCACCAAGACATTCGTAGGTAAATTGTTTTTTGCCTCAATACAGGAGTTGTTATATTGTTAGTGCAAACCAATAAGAAATAAAGTTCTAAAACCAGAAAACCAGTTGAAGTAGCATATAAAAAGGCATCTTATAACTACTTTGATTTAGTTGTTGATTTCCGAATTGGTTGGATTTTCTAAAAAAAACAATAATTATAAGGTTAGTAATTACGTCTACTTGCCAAGTGGATTACGTCAGTGAGTTGTGCGCTGTAGCGGAATGTACCTTGCGCGAGCACATAAACTTTCCTGTAGTGTGGTCTCTCCTACGGGTAAGTATAAAATATTCATCACTGAACAGAGCTGGAGACAGCACGTAAACACAAACTCGTATCGATTTCCCATCAAGAAGCGCCGGTTAATTTTTAACGGTAGTGTCGCAGCTCCCTAATTCACGACGATTATGGGCAGGCCTACGATAAAGCTGAAATGCTACGCATCGTAAATATCGATTTATTTTGCTTTCATAATAAATGTGACAAAAAAATGTGTGCCTTAGGAGAACCTGGGGTATTTTCATGGAGCACTAGCTTGATCTATCTTTACTATGAAGCGGAAAGGTTTGATTGTTTGTAATGAATATGTTCCAAAACTACTGAACCGATTTAAACAATTCTTCCACCAATTGAGGGTGACAGGGAAAATAGACCTACTTATTCCTTAAAAAGCGTAATAGTAGACGTTATTTGCAATAAATCAAATAGTCCAAAACAAATAGTAACAAGATATTGGCGTTTTAATATTTTTTCTAAAGTTTCAGACTTGATCTTACAGTTTGCTCCAAGAGGAGCATCGGTACACGAATTAAAGAGCATATCGGTGATATCAAAAATCTTAGAAGTAATAAGTCAGCAGTTTGTGAACATGCCCTCGGAAAACCCAATCATCATATCAGATTTGATGACGACTGCTGTAAAGGAGTCGAAACGTCGGGTTAGGTAATGTGAAAATATAAGTTCCGCGAGTAGAATCCGTAAAGTTGCTTGTTTTTTTTTATGCGCCAGACAACACACCACTGGTCATGGTCTCGAAGTAGCGATAAATTGAATATCCCAGTGTTATGAGGTACCAGCCAAGGAATTAAGCCAGGGGCGTGTCCTAGCACACCCAGACCCGAGTCAATTCAGAAAAGATCTTTTCCTGAATTGACCCGACCGGGAATCGAACCCGGGACACTACGCAAAGCGAGGCGAAAAACCGTGCTACAGCCACGCCGTACTGTTCTGTTCCTGTTTTATTTCAATGTATAGTGCTTGCGCAAATATAAGAAAACAATGCATACAATGTAAGCTTCGTGTAAACTTTATGACTTTTAACCTTTCCTTTATATATTTCACAGAAGCGTTGTGTTGTAACCCAAAATATTGCTCAGAATTTAGCCATAAAGTTTTAACGTCATAATAATTTGTACGCTGAGCGCCGCTTCACATAATTTGTTTCGTAGTCCGGGGCACATTATTGCTTCGGCGCGCTGTATTTGTCATCGAAATGCAAGCCAGGTACGCTCGCCACGGAATTTAAATATTCATCATCTTACTAAAAGTTCTATAACTCGCGTAGCGGTGACTTTTACTCTTTCGATTAAATTACTGAATCAGCTGGATTCTGAATTATATCGTTAAGATCAGATTAGAGTTTAATTATTTCATCTTTTATTTTTACTTAAAGCACGAATTACAAGATTTCAAAAGTTTTAATTAAACGCTGCTGAATATGAAAACGGTCACAGTGATTGAGCTTAACCATTACTTACTAGAGTAAGTGATCTATGTTATAGATAACATACATCACCTAATCAGCCGTAAAAATCTTACAAAGCAATACTGATTAAATACCAAACCCAATTAAAACCGTAATTAAAATATAATTTTAAATGATTGCGCACCACGTCCAATTCTTAACATGTTCAGAATTCTCTTATCGAGCGATCTTATAAATATCGTGACTAGTGTACACAATAAACATATCAAAAGTCGTTTGAAAAACTGTAGCTATTTACCAAGTAGTTTGGTCACATCTCGCAAGCGCGGCAAGGTAGAAGGCTTAACCCGTGCCCGGCTGCGCTCCTCGATAAATAACACCAAAGGGTTCTCCACTCGTCTAATGCTGTTTACTCACGCTACGGCGACTTGTCACAACTTTCTGCAACTTGTGTTACGGCATTCTCAGGGTTACGTTATCATAACGCGGATCCTGATATTTATTGTCATTTTGATTTAGCTAACACGCAGAAGTAAAAATACCAAAATGAACTCTTAAATATACCATTGTTATTCCACTATTTTGTGGCAAAATTACTTCCGATGTTTACATTATATTTTCGGAATATGAAAATTGAATCATGTCAATATCTCTTACACGATGATGTTCCTGTTCATTTGGCTATTTCGTCTGTGGACGATATATCCAATTAAGCAGATATTAAATTTTCAAAAACTACCGTGTTTCGCTCTAGAACAATGCCAGCAAAAATAGACCAGAACATAATTCACACGGAAAATATCAATAAAAATCTCAATAAACGTGAAACGTGCTCAGTCGGACAGATTTGGGGGGGTTGTTTCAGGGAGCCATAAAAAGGTTGGGTTTAACCGTTTCTCAAACAGGCTGGGTCGTGTGTCTGACCCACCCCCCTTCTTGGTCTGCAGACCGGGTGAAATTGCCAATGCACCTGACGTGCGTATCCAAACGGATCACCACTGGTGGAGCTTGGACGTTAGGACCGCTCGTTTCGCCTTCTCGGCATCGTTTTAATTTAAACCTCTAATGGTAGATTATTAAATAAAGAAGTCTCTAAGGGCCGATTTTTCAATCCTCAGATGATGAAATTTATCTGTAGAATAAAGTTAATTCGAAGGTTAACAAGATTTTTAATTTTTCAATGAGCAGATAGATGTTATCTGTTGAATAAAGTTATCTGCTTCTTGAGGGGCTGGATAAGATTTATCTATGCGTTTTCTTTGACACTTTGAGGTTATGTGGTGTGTCATTTGAAATTATTTTCATTTTATTAAGGAGTTTTGGAGTGTTATTATAATCACAAACTTTTCACCACAACTTTAGACTAAAGCTAAGGTTGTTTTTCTTATACGTCAGTGTTAATTTGTCAAACATTAACTTTTGTCTTGTTTTATTCCAACATCGCAATGATTGTATGAGTGCATCTCGCTTTTGGATAATCAGTGTGAAGTTAGAGATATAATTACATAGACAAACGAAAGATAGCTATTCTTTGGATAAAAGACGATTGAAATTTATACTTCAGTTAGCTATCTAGGGAAAAAACTAAGAATTGAAAAATCGGGCCTAAAACAAATAAGGTAATAAGTAAAGTTATAATTTTTTTATCAAATACATACGAGTACACCGGCAGAATTAGTGTAACATAAAAAAAGGGATGATAAATGTATTTTTTCGTATCAGCAGTGAATAGCACGAGGCTCTATATTTTCAGACCACAATAATATTATGTTCATTGTATCGCAAAGTTTTAAATATTGGTCAGTCAAATAAATAATAAAAGCTAAGTATTTGAAATATTGGCAACCTTTACTTTTTTTTGGTTGCTGATATTTTATAAGACAAACAAAGTGGTCATATTTGAATAACATATTTGGAAAAATTGGGGTTAACATTTTAATAAACATCCACTAAATGTGTGTATAGATATCTATTTAGGTGTCAGTTGTTTTATTTGGCCAACGTTAACTCAAATAAATGAGAACATTTAGTATTAAATAGGATAACAAAATTTGGTGAATATTTACCAATTTTCGGTGACATATATATATTTTTTTGGATCTAACTTTCAATTAAACCTGGCAAACAGTTAAACATAAGCCATTCTCATCTTTGATGTCGTAACAAATATACTTAGAAACATTTTGAAGCAGAATTAGGTAAACAAAATAAACAAGCAGTGACTTGGTATTTAGAGTCAAAAAGGAAACAAAGTGAAATTACAAACTCGCAAATACTTTTCCGAGTGGCACTTCGTCAAATGGGCGCCTCCGTCATGCCAGCAAAAGTCACAGCTGAGCAAGTGCGCTAGGGAGCAATAAACTGAGCGGGCAATTTGTTTAATCAAAAACAAATGTAGGCCCGGCCGGCCCGCGGCGGGGTAACGCGACACTCTTTTGTTTTTGCACGCCACGCGCCCGCGGCGTGAGATTTGTTTTGATACGCGTATTACAAGTAGATGCTGCATCTGTGTTTTGTTTTTCAATAATAATTACTACTTAGTTTTTCGGAGTTATAGCTGTACGGTGTGTCACAGCACAGTGCCAGTCTTTCGCGTCAGCATCTTTATAATTTTATACATCGGTACATTTTTTTTCATTAAGCGCGGCTAACCGAATTATGCAAAATTGAATATTTTAAGTTAGTTCGCTAATGCCTATCCAGACTGTCGTGAGTCTCATTAGCAATAAAATGTAAGTGTTCTTTATATGAAATTGGAATGGAATTTTAATTAATATTTTTTAAATAACAAGAAGTTTACATCTACACACGACACAACATAGCAAGAAAAGTCGTATGGACCATACATTAGCTGATGTACATATTTAAATCACAATAAACCAACAATAACTGAGATTACGTTTGGCAAGGGCACTGCCAAAGGAAATAGTTTCTGTTTAAACAGCACATTGTGCGAGATGAGTTTCCCCTGCAATGCGTACGAGCCTATCTTGATTTCGTTAAATCGTAAAATTTACATACACAGAAAGAAGTGTTAAACATGCCAATTTGTTCATTCCTAGAAAACTGATCGGAATCGTTATGGAAATATACGAAAAAGTGTTTTTCTGGTACAAAATTCATGCTCTTTAGGTTTGATGAGCTTGTTGAAATACATGCAGAGGATTTTAATTTGCAGGAAGTATTGGGAGATTAAACCTGTATGCTTATTGCGTTGTGCAAACTCACTTTGATATAACTCTAGTAACTCCAGTAAGTTCACATGTAAATGGCAAAAAGGTCACGTTAAGAAATAGTTATAAAAAATAAGCGTAGATTCTCAAGCCAATCTCGTTAACCGTATCGATCACCATTCTTGCTACCCTGTACGCGTGTCGTACACATGAGCCAATCGCCTTCCGACACAAAATTGTCGCATGTATTGTTATTCTTCTCACGGCGACCGGGTCACGTCTCCTCCCAATAATTCTGCTCTGACTCATCCCAGGCTTCCCAGGCTTCCCAACCCGCTGCAATTTTCACTTGAGAATATCAAATAAGCTCTGTATGAAAATTTCGTGCCGTTGTATTCTTGGGAAGGTTAATTTGGTGTGTATATGTGTTCATATGCAGACGCATTAATTCTGGTAGGAACCGGGCTGGAAATATTGCGCGTGAAATAGGCTTTCCACGAAATAGTTTTTGTTTACTTAAGTAGTCTTAGATAATTGAAGATACTGCAAAAACATTTAACACATAATTGGTTGAACACGGTATGAAAATATCTATAATCTATTTTAAGCACATATGCTGTTTGCGAACTAACTAGATCATAACAATAGATCATAGCTGTAAAATTATATATTTCAAAATATTAAGAGGTAAAAATGAATTTTTATTTTTAGCACTAAACAATGCTCTGTTTTCTACACAAAGATAGAAACTAGAAAAATTCGACCTGATCCTGGGACTCAAGCGGGATTCGAAAACGCGACCTTTCACAATCCGGGTGACTGCTCTTCCAACTGAGCTACCGAGGCCGTTAACAGACCTCTATATTCATTATCATCCATTATAAATTCACGACCTGTGTATGGGATGGGAGTTACTCATACAATATGTTTTAATTTATCTCATGATCTCTCATTACCTTACCCACTTCTCTTATTTTGTTAGTAAATTCCTTACACTTGGGTTGCCTGGAAGAGATCGCTTCCTAGCGATAAGGCCGCCTAAATTGTACTAGACTAAGTTTTTATTTGTTTTTAAGCACTGTTGTAATTATTTTCTTTGTAGTTGTACAATAAATATTTATCTTATCTTATCTTATATTTGAAATGTTACTTTTTAAATTACTGATTAGGCAATTACAAGCTGATAGTAATCATTGTTGATTTTCTAAATTCATTAAAACGCGCCTGCCTACTGCAATTAAGTCAATTTATTAGCATAAAACAAATTTATTCTGTGTGTTTGTTGCGTATTCTTTAGCTCTGTTATCCAAAAGGATAAATCTTGGTTTGGTATCCGGCTGTTATGTTGCCTCATATCTATTTATACGTACCTTACTATCTAGTCTATCTAATAACACAAACTATATCAAAAGTTTTTATCATCTTGTAAACAATAACATACTCGTTCTTCGAACCCAACGACCTTAAATAAACATGACAATGTCACTGTCGCATTGTGCGTAGCATTCATTGAAGTATACTACAAACCCCGTAGCATCAATCAAGGCCTCGTAGCGTGCGCTACGAATATCCATTGTTGTAACTGAAACAATACCATGACTCATAGTAGGATAGTCATCCATCACACCACTTCTTATTTTATACGACTTGCTATTAATACCTGTGGGGTGTTATACCGTCTATCTAATTCATAGCTTATTTAAAGCCTATAGTGGTATACTCCATATGACTGACACTGTGTCTACAAAAAGCAATGGACATAATTTAAAATAAGAAAACCGTAACAAGTATCCAATATCGTAAAACAGAAGTCTACAAACCCACAAAGATCCCCCTACAGACATTTAAGCCATAAAAAAAGGCAAACGCGGAAAAAGCCGCAAGAAAATATGACATACATAAATATTGCCGCCTTTGAACTGGTATTCCAACAAATCTGATAAAATATGAGTTTTTTTGTAAATTACGCACACTTTCCTCACTCACAGAACACTTCAACTCGAGCTATAGTTCAAAAACACTAGTCTAAAACACAAATCCAAACAGTACACAAATCGCACTTGCACGGAAAGTTGCAAGTTGCAACAACGAACACGCGAGTTCCCGTTCCCGTTGACAGAGGTCGCGCGCGCGGCGTTCGTTCGGGCGCGCGTGGCGCACTACCGCCCGTGGGCTGTGTGCTTGGGCGGCCTGCAGCCTCCCCGCCCGCCCCGCTGCGCATTTGCACTGCCTTATCTCAATGGGGAAGTACGCTTTGTTATCTCTCTGTTCCGTCATTACCATGTTTCGACGAGAGTTTGCAGACCTTGGTGCTGGAGACTGGTATGTTAATTGCTTAATAAGTTCTACTGTTTCTGAGTTAGGTATTCAAGTTAAACTGATAACACATTTTACAAAAAGATTATCCTAAGTGTGTTTATCTATTTGTGTACTACTGAATTCTTATAAACCACGCAACAGGTATTAATCAGCTTTTAACTATTTGATACCCCTCGTATGTCGATGCAACCAGATGCGGTAAATTGTATTGTTATTTTTGTTGTGTCTGCTATGTCGACAGACGACGTTGATAAATAATTCTGACTGTTTTCAGGAAAAAAGTGAACAAAAAAGTGCTTAACTAACACGCACTAAACATACAACGACACCGACAATCCGACTTTTATGATTCAGTGTTGTTCACATTCCATTTTGTTCGAAGCTGCTCCCGATTCCGTGAGTACCTTGTACCCTATAAATGCGCCCTAGATTGGAATCCGTACTGGCAATATCAATATACTCTATACACGGCTTCTTTTAAAGGCTGCGTTCCACTAGCAAAACTTTCTTTAGCCAGTTTGTGTCTGGTTAAAGAAAGATTTGCTATGTTATAAAAAGGCAGTTTTCTCAAATCTATGTGTTCGTGTTGATTTTGGCCTTTCACTGGTTAATTAAACTTATGATGAGATAAATAGTGTCTAAAGAACTTGCCTACGACATTGATCATGCCTAACACCTTCAGAATAAGCTCTTTCATAAACCGAAATTAGTTAAGAAAAACTAAGCAAAAGAATTTGTTTTCATTATTGGCTTAGAAAATATTTCATGTTGAGGTAAATCAATCAATTGACGCTCTAAATTTCTACGGAGAAAGCCTAAGCTAATGTAATAACCCTACCAACTATGTGTTCACTGTAAACCGTATTTTAGTCTATCCTAATATTGCAACAGTTAGGTGCGTTCTAGATTCCAGTAGGAAACCACTATGCTTCCTGTGGGATAGACGGGTATACTTCCTACGTCGCGTCAAGATAGGATGTTGTAAATGTACGTGACTTTTTAACGAGATTGAAACGAGTTTATAAGTAATTGACCCCTTTTCAAGTTTTCCAGAAACCTATAAAATAGCTTATTTTGAATCTTTAGGACAAAACAACGATACAATCTGTTTCAGTGATTATTTTTAAACAAATCAGCAAACGGGTGTTGGCTCATCATTTCAGAGAAAATTCATAAGTTCGCGTAAATAACAACAATTTCATAAAACTAGATGTAGTTACAGTTACATTAAGTTAAGAACTCAAAAACAACTTAAGTAAATTCAAACAAGCCCTAGGCGGTCGAACGTTTGATGTAAAAGAGAAAATTCAGTATGACATCAAAGTCAGTGGTGCATTAGGTATGATTGTGCGATTCAGGTAGTCTTATTTTTGTATTCTACTAAGTAAATAAAAAAATTATGTACCCAAACTATAATCACAATTTCTGTAAACAACGTGTATGAAAATCCCTTGGTAATAAGCAAACGCAACAATATCTCTTCTAGAAATCACAAAACACATTGCAGTAAGGAGAAATGAAAAAATAAGAGGCCTTTAGGGAAAAAGCGTAACATCTTGTTTTCCTCATCATCCTACACAATCGTGTACGGCAAATGAGATTTGAAAAATGAGGAGCAGCAATAATAAAAAGTAACAAAACAACGGCTGAAGGCGAGCCCTGGTCACGTAGCCTTCCATAACTCGGCCTGACATCTTAAAGCGGGAGAAATGGCTTTTTGATCTTATAGTAAAACTTCTAACCCCGCATACCCGTTTTCAATCCATGAAGGGACGGGGAAAACGATGAAAATCAATAGTGTGGTCCAGCATAAATGTACTTGTTCTCATTGTAATCAATTTGTAAGTCTGCTGACAGTATGTATGTCGTGTAGTATGCTTACAGGAGCGGAACATATAAGCACTCAAAAATATAAGAATACCTATGTGCATTTATTTATATTTATTAAGTTAAGTTATTAAGTACATTGATTTGATATTGTACATTGACATAAAATGTATCTTGACGGAAATGTAGCTGTATACAATACAAATTCTCTAGGAAAAGTCCAATGCCAAATATGTATCACTAGTATTAGGAGTGACCATCGAGGATATTTAATAATTGCAAAATGAAGTTGTTCTTAAGACCTAAATATAGCTTATGTAATCTGAAATGACGCAGTAAAAAAAAAGTAGTGGGGTGCGCCATTTCTGGTTAGACAAGCTCTAATTTACCATGACAATTGTTGGGATCACCTTGAAATCTGAGTTACCTGAAACAAATGAAATGAATACAAATATCACAAGACAAACCGATACAAAGACAATGAATTTGAAAAGTCTCTTCTAACACACTAAAAATATTCAGCCGCTAGGTAATCAACAAACACTTGTCAGAGTAATTTGATTAAGGGGATTTGCTATTTAAGACTGTCTGAGACAGAAGCTGAATATGACTCACCTTAAAAAGTTACTTTCTTAAATGAAAAGAAGTTTTATCAAACTCATACTTGCCCTATTAAAGGATAGGCACCGTCTTCATAGATTGACACCTAGACAGGTGACCGTCTAGCGTCATAACGCCTGAGTAGTTCAGTGCTCTAGACCGCAAGCGTTAAACCATCGTTGTAAGGGTTGAAAGTAGCCACATTAAAAGGCTCACGTGCAACTTGGTAATGTTTAACACCACGCTCACAACAAATACACCCTAATACATCCCACTGCTGGGCACAGCCCTCACGTCATCTATGAGTTAATACTAGCTATACTTTAATACGCAGGCTCAGTGTTAATGTAAACATTCACCTCACAAAAAATCCACACTAAGTCATCTTATCAAGAATGTCAGATGCTACTCGTATCAAGCCGCCCTAAGGCCTCCGACTAGGCTTAACGACTCATATCTTGCGTCGTCAGTCGGGGTCCACTGCTTATTGGGCCTTCCAAAACACAGGGATGCCCTAAAATCACCTACATGACTTAGTGCTATCGGGTGGTCACCCATTCCATTACCCGACACTATCGCTAAACTTTGTTTGAACTAAATAATAAAAATGTATCATTAATCTTTCCTATTTTCAGCGTTGCGAGCCTACCAACCGACTAACTAGAAAGCAGTGAATCTATAACGTCCCTAAAATATCACATGCCTAAATAGACTAATCGGTACCTACTAACACGGCGACTAGATTAGATGCCTTTGTTGGGGACTACGTATAATTATCCTTGGTAATTATAGTAAATAGGATTAAGCTTGATTGCTTCATTCATGCATTAAATAGCCATATAGATAGCCTACCTAAATCCACTAACTGAATTCCGAAGTAATAGAGGTGATATCTAATAAATAAATAAATATCTGGGACAATTCACACCAAGATCATCTGACCCCAAACAAAGCTGAGCTTGTAATATGGGCGTCAGAGACTGATAAACATACTCAAATATTTCTAAATACATACTTAAATAGATAACAACACCCAGACACACAACAAATACAAATGTTCGTCACACAAATATTTGTCATGGTCCCCACCCATCGACCCACGACCTCTGGCGCTAAAGGCAGGATCGCTGCCATTGCGCCAACAGGCCAGTCATCTAATCTATTTAAAACTATTTATAACCCAAGCACCAACAGGATGACAAAATTACAAAGACAAATTGTGATAAACCTCACATTTCCCTACAAAAAAACTACTTATTTACTTTTTTAACTTGTTTGTGCACTTACCCTTCCTTCCATTCGCAATAGGTACTTCTGGGTTGTCCTTGCCTGGTAAAGATTACTTTTTAGCAACGAGACCACTCAATTGTGTCATCGTGTCATCTTATGAAACAACCTGTCGATTTGTTTTTGGTGTGCAATAACAACTTTTTACGTTAAATAACATTTAAACTTTCTTGTTGCATTTTTCACTACAAATTTTAAACATTATCGGGTTTTTCCAACGAAATTCATTTTATGGTAAATGGATTTAACGTCGAGATAAAAATAGGTAAATCTTTTTACGTTAAATTAGGTTTATGGAGAGTTTCTATGGAAAAAGTATGCTCTCAAGGCCGCCTAAATTGTGCATTGTTTTAAATGTAATACTTAGCTTTAAGTCTCTTTTTATTTTTGTACAATAAAGAATAAACTATATATCTATCTCTCTAGCTTTTTTATGACAAGATAACCCAAAATCGACAAGCCGAAAGTTAATGAAAAATCCCCCCTAATTAAAGTAGTGTACCCCACTCATCCATTTTCCGCGTCGCCGGCCGTATAAATGAGTGGTGTGGTGGAGCAGCGAACGCGCACCCGCACCCCAGATGACTTGCACTTTGAATGCACATTTTAATGGTCTGTTCTACTCTCCAAAGGTTGCCTGTTTGCGCGTAATTGAAGTGAATTATTTGAGAAAGTGTTTGTCCAGTTTTCAATTACATTGCTTTGTTTTTGATAGCTAAGATGGAGTCAAATTCAAAGGGTTGTTGTGTCATACACTTTATGATGAAATTGCATTGAATGAAGGTTATTAGAAAATTGGAGAACATCATCTAATGCCTGGACTTGTCATTTCACCGATTGCTAAAAAAGATGTGCAAAATGAATAGCAAAATTAAATACTAACAAAATTGAGTAGTAAAATATTAATAAATAGAATGCTGTTTACAGTATGCAAAGTATGTAGGATTTTAGTATTATAGTTAATGAAAGGTCGTAATAAAAGATAGTGAGTATGAGTGCACCGAGGACTAACTTCATTAAAAAATATATGCTATAACCGTGCATAGTCCACGAAGATCAAACAACGAAATGGCCACCTTTACGACGTTGCTGGTTTGTTCGAGCCAGCATCGCTAAAACCACAGCGTAGTCGTAGCGTAGTGTCGTAGCTTTGCCCGCAGACTTTAGAGTCGTTCCGACTTGGACAGCTGTAGTCGTAATTACTACTGTTGTTACTGCAGGTTCACGAACTACCTTTAAGCTGTGTGTGGTCCACTCAGGATGAGAAAGTATTTCAGTTATGTTTCATAGTGTATGAGACGCGTAGCGACCGTTCACGTGCACGAGCAATCATTTATTTTCGATAGTTTATGAGTTAAAATTAACTACTGAGTTAAATTAGATTGGACATAATTATTAAAATCTATTTTTTTATAAAAATGTAACTAGCCTTTCTGGAAATCTATTAATGTTCAGCAGTGAAAGTGTTAGTTTTTTTTTGTGAATCCATTTTGGACGACTAGTACCTCGATGTTTGCCTGAAGCTCGGTTATTAATAACTACTTTTACAAAGAAAATCGCTTGTCAATTTCTTTAAATAAGCGTAAGTCTTAGCGGGTTTTACAGAAACCACATAATTTACAAATCTCGATCTCTGACCCCTTTTCTCAATGGACACTCAGCCATCCAGCTTGCATAACATTTTAGTGTCAAACACAGCGCAGACACTGTACACACAATACATAGACAGTGATGCACTTGCGAATGCTCACGTCAGGCACAAAACAACAGACGATAGTCTAATCACTGGTTTAGAGCTGCAGTTGATCGTGTCACACTCACCAGACGTGAGGGTTGCGTTGCAAATACCGAGTGTCAATACACGTAGCTTTCATGAGCTGTGCTTACCCTTATTTTAAATCGTGCATACAACACAAAAAAAAGGCGTTGTCTGCAAAAATAACTAATATAGCCAATTGAAAACTCAAGACGAACGAAATGACTGTGGTTTACACACTTATACCGTTTATGTTCATTTGATCGAAAGTATTATACTCTTCGCTATTGCAATACTGGTACAAATATAAAGATACAGGCTGTCCCAAAAAGAAGTGTCAAGCGGAAGCCCACAGAAAGAGCACCCCTTGTGGTACCCGAATCACCCCCATGTATGTTCCGCGATTGTTCATAGTTTTCGAGTTATGATTTTTTTTCTGAATTTCTGAGAATTTTGGACCTAAAAGTTTAAATTTTTTATTTTTTTAAAAGTAGAAGACTTTTCAAATTTTTTCTTTGCTCAACTGAATCATACTTAATCGTACTTTGATGGATAAAATAATCAGTTTCATAACTTTGACCAAAATGATGAAAATGTTGGTATAAAACCAAAAATGTACGGTTGATGAATAAAGACTTAAATTTTCAACTTTAAATTAAAAATCTAAGCGGGTGACTGTATGGTTTTTAAGTAAAATTCAAAAATGCTCCAGAATCTCAGCTTTCTTAATCATTACAAAAAAAGTACTTAATGGACTACTTTGGCTAAAATCAGCCTTCAAAGACAGCGAGGTGGAAAATTCTTAAAATTAGCCATCAGATTAATAACTGTTTTTTGGCCATTTTATCATTCCTGAAGTTCATGAATTTGTCATCTAACCAAAAATTACTGCAGGAAGGCTAAGGAAATAATAGAAAGAATAAACATTTGAAAGTTTAATCGATAGAACAAAAAGAAATAGTTATTAATTATTAATTATTTATTTACAAGAAATGTTCAAAATGTCTACCTTCGTTTTAATACTTCAAAGAATTTTGTAGCGTTCTCTTGTTGTCTGCAAAGGTGACTTTGCAAAAGAATTTGCGATAATCTAAGAAAGTTGTTCCAAGTTGATAAACCGATGCAGTTAGTTTTATGCTATCGCTTCTCAATCTGGACCTTTCGCTAACCGGTGCAACTTTGATCCTTTAGTGCAATGCAGTCTCACTATTTTTTTTGCATCTTTAATGTGATCTAAACTGAAGAGTATTTCATTATATTTTTGTATGGACTTAGCTGGTTAGATATTTGTAAAACATTGTTTTTATTTACAGTGGAAGTAATAATAATAAATATCCCTGGACATTATTCCACACAGCGCCATCTAGCCCCAAAGTAAGCTAATTAAAGCTTGTGTTATGGGATACTAGACAACGGATAAACATACTTAAATACATTTTCTTTTGTAAATACATACTTATTATACATAGGAGACACCCAGACCAGTACAAACAGACATGTTCATGCACACAAATGTTTGTACTGTGCGGGGATCGAACCCGCGACCTCTGGTGTAGTAGCCAACTTCTTAACCATTACACCAAGTCGGTCGTCAAAGTAACGGAGTAGATTAACTTTATTCTTTTCTGAGACTCACCAGCTATAAAACGTTAGCTTTAGTTTGAATTTTAGGATCGAAAGAAAATTACAACAATTCTGGAAAATAAAAGACCACATTATGCAGCCTGTCTAAAAAGTGAAATTACTTTCCAACTATACTTTACTTTAAAATTTTCATATCTACGTTAACTCTGTATGTGGTTCTCAGGTTTCATTCCTCACCATTTACCAAGTTTGATGAAAACCTCTTATAATTTCAATACCACAGTTCAAGTTAAACTATCAAAGACGAAACTATTTTCTCATTTGTAAAAAAAATTAAAAACTTGTGATTGATAAAAACAAGACAACTTGAAAAAACTTGTAGTAAGGCTATTCAAATAAACATGTATTAAAGTTGAGAGCGACATAACCAAATCAATCATTCATGAATAATGCATTATTATTCCTGTAACTAAGTTCTCCGCCTATATTTTCATCAACACCTGCAAAGCGTCCAACTCAATAATGCAAGGCGGCGTAAAGTGCAACCCGCTAGACGTGCGCTTTAGCAAAAATATACACTATCATACTATCAGACGCTTCGGCTAAGGCGATATGACATCGGCTCGCTCAGGTGAGCGGCTCTATCGATTACACCGATTGAGTCAGACCGCTTCCCCAATATTATTCTATACGAGATAGCGTTTTCGAGAAGTTTCGATATAAAATTTTCTTTTCAAATACGAAATTAAAAAAGTAAGACTGATGTAAATAATTCTGCTATCAATTTTAAGCTGCATAAATTGCATGCTACTCGTACGATACCCTGTTTTTCATATTAGTTATGTTTTGTATGTCTAATAAATAAATAAAAAAGTCGAGTGACCCAAAAACAGTGTTTTAGGTAGAAAATGTTACAGTTCAATTTATAAATTAGTACAAAAATAAAGAGCGATTTGGCTAACGAAAATTCACGATTTAAAATGATAGTAAATTGTATACATGTCGGACCTAATTGTCGAGGGAATGTCATTTTTACGCCACAAAATTGCAATAATAATTTGTGTTAACATTAAAACCAATGTAAAGTGCCTAAAGGTCGATTCTACTAACGCCACCCCTAGCCAAATGAACGCGTTACACAATATTACGGCACCGTTACCTCACAATGCAGCGGGGTAACAGATATTGTGTGAGGCCGTGAGCTGGCCGGTGCAAGTTCTAATGCAAGCACTTTCGATTGGGGTTCCGCCCTCCGACTTAAGACACAACATGCTCGCTGCGGGGGTATTCTGATAGTGTAGATTTCAATATGGATTTGTTTCGCATAAAATTTTATACGTAACGTTTCCTTGATGCTTTAGGTAATTTCAAAATTCATTTAAGTAGTATTATTTTAGATAACTGACTAGGAATATGGCGAATTCAGATTGTTGTGGTAACGGTTACTTAAAGTTTTCTTTTGTCTTGAGTGAGCTGCTAACCAAAGCATTCATCGCTCACATAAATTAACGTTTTCAGGTCTAAACCGCAACATATTAGATCGTAGAGATAGATTGGATAACTAGCTCTTTATTGATTTGATTTATCTTTGTTTTCTCTGTTCTATTATATTTGTTAACCATCTTTCAAAATACGCGTGTGCACTTTATTTTCTTCAATATTCAGACTCGTTGAAATCTTTGTGTTTTTCTAGGATCCAATCTATCTCTACGATCTAATATGTTACAAGGCCGACTATAAAATTCACTATCCAAATTTAATGTTCGGACGAATATTCAAGATTCGTCCGAACGTCGCGTCGTCGGGTTTTACGACAGGTTTGTTGCTATTTATGTTGAAAATACAACATTATTCCAAAATAAAAACCAGAAAAGTGAATTTTCTGAAAAATAATGGGTACCTATTTTCTTTGATTTTTCTTTCCATTCAAATTAAAATTGTTACCTTTCATGGCTTGTGGTGAAATTCAAGGATTTTAGAAATCAAATGGCGGTACTAACCTAACTGGTAGGTACTCTGGAGAACCTTAAACAGTTTTCAATATACTTAAATAAAATAAGTTTATCCATCAATGGTCGCTTGTAAACGGCCAAAATATCGAATCGTGCGAAAGGTCGACGACATATCCGATATATGCGGAAGATCTTGAGTGCGGAATAGGGCTCCGGCGGCGTGTGGCGATCATAAATTGCTTGGGTTTGATTAAGGCGGGACACTCGCAGCCGCTGCGCCCCGCGAATGCACCGGTGCATCGCAAGAACAGGGTGTTTACATTTGTGAGGAAATCTTAGATTGGAATAGTTTTTACTTGGTTAATTCTGAATCAATTTTACATGATCCGCCAGCTGGGTAGTAGCAGTAGTAACTATGTTTTATACTAAAGTCATTGCTACAATTGACGGGTGGGTATTGGCTTTGTATCGGCTACCAGCTGAGTAGTAGGTACCTAAAAATCTTGTAATTTTAGTGGATACAGTCCTTGTGAATATCTAGGAGGTAGAGATCTAATTTATTCATAAATGTTTTATACCTTTCGACTTCCTTTAGAATAATGAAGATCTCAAATATATAATATAAGGATACACCACAAAGTGATGGCTGGCAACGGCAGCTATTAACTTGTGTGTCACTGAGAATATTGGGACGTAAGTAAACCAGTCCTATTATGCCACCGTTTTGTTTCTGTCATAAATGTCCCTCTTCCAAATATATTATAAAATATCACTTGTTGCTATGAAATTTATTTAAGTAGTAAGCAGCAAGTAATGAATCGAGAATAAAGAATATGTACTTGAAGTCTAAGAAAAGTTGTAATGTAACCGTACTTGATTGATTTTATTTTTAACTAGCTGTCCCTCAGCGGTTTCGCCCGCGTAGCCTGTCTTTCCGGTTACCTCAATTAATAAAAAAACTATATGATCACTACTTGATATTGGTGAAAGATTTTTTTAAATCGGTCCAGTAGTTTCGGAGCCTATTCAATACAAACAAACAAAAAAAACAAACACAAACTCAAATAACTTTATTCAAATAGACTTTCACAGTAAGTACTTTCAAATCGTCAAATGTAAAGCAAGTTAAACGAATCTTTCCTCTTCATAGATAATAAAAGTCCGCACATATTGCACAGGCATGGGTAACATACTACAACAACATATGGGTAAACTACTATTTAGTTACAGACAAAAAGTTTCGACGTATATTTGGCCAAAACTTCATAGCAACTATTTGAATCACCCTGTGTTTAAATATCGCCACATTGCCGTCTACTTTCGGGATTACCGTTGTAAGAAGGGGATCGTTTATTTCCTTTCTATTTGAATGCTTCTAAAACTGTTCTGCAAAAACTATTGAGAATATTTTTTAAAACAGCAATTTAAAACTTCATTGGAAAAAGTTGGGGTAGAGTAAAATTCTTATAATAATCACTAAAGCCGTGAGATTAGAAGAGGTCTTACATTCTCGTCACCTGAAAATAATATGAATATCTACATCATTATAAGCCAAAAACGAAAATAATATAAATCTCTACCTCATACAATTATAATGTAGATATTTAGCCTTATACATCCTATTGCAGGACACAGGCGCGGCCCAAATACGAGTATGAGCCGGTGTGGAAGGCTTCAGCTCAGCGTGGATTTTCGGAAAGATGGTAATTTCCCTTCTTACTATCAGGTATTATTAAACTTCAGGCGTTAACCGAACATATTTGTTAAGTCTTTAGTTCCCGCAGAAGTTATATGAATGTGCAGCCTAATTCGACCTAAATACACCAAAAAGCAATTAGATTAATAAGACGATTCTAACTAACTGGTTTGAACATTTTGTATGGAAATCTGTTATTTATTAACAAAATAACACGAAAAGCCACGTTATAAATAGATTTGAATTAAAATCGCGTTTTTAGAAGGTTTTTAGACATGAAGATGCCTAAATTGTACATCAACTTTCTTTGTAATCCTTGATTTTTCCTGTTTTTGTGCAATAAATAGTATCTTATCTTAAGATGACGATATTCACCTTCAAATAACTCGAGAACGTAATAAAGTACCATGTCATGCTATTTTTTTTTTTGTTGATGTGTCTTCTTTACATATATGAGTATAACCCTTGCATCATGCTCGGAAATATTGTTAAAATAAAGGCAGTTAGGGTTCTATCCCCTATAATATTATTCCCATTGGTTCTTAGCCCGTTTAGAATTGGTGAAAATGTGACAGAACGTTACCGTAGCTAAGGTGGTATAAGTAATAAAATAAATAAATAAATATCCCTGGACATTATTCCACACAGCGCCATCTAGCCCCAAAGTAAGCTAATTAAAGCTTGTGTTATGGGATACTAGACAACGGATAAACATACTTAAATACATTTTCTTTTGTAAATACATACTTATTATACATAGAAGACACCCAGACCAGTACATACAGACATGTTCATGCACACAAATGTTTGTACTGTGCGGGGATCGAACCCGCGACCTCTGGTGTAGTAGCCAACTTCTTAACCATTACACCAAGTCGGTCGTCGAAGTTAAGTTTGAGAACCACTTGCAAGATCGTGTGAATAATCGAAGTGAGCAATGTTCGGATTTGATGAAAGAAACCGGGAGCTAAGGGAGATGACGTCATCGTCGCCTACCGCACTTTGGCAGCTGTACTCACCATAGTCTTTGTCCATACTGTTTTTATTTTACAACATTATTTAGAAAGGAAAATTATTATTTCTACTGATAAATAATAAATAAATAAATATCTGGGACAACTCACACCAAGATCATCTGACCCCAAAGAGATGCTGAGCTTGTAATATGGGCGTCAGAGACTGATAAACATACTTAAATATTTCTAAATACATACTTAAATAGATCATAACACCCAGACACACAACAAATACAAATGTTCGTTACACAAATATTTGTCATACTGATACATCGTATAATTTACACTTCACTCTCCTATCTGTACTTTATTAACTGACTCTATGTGTATAATACTAGGTGACCAATCCCGTTTTCACGCGTGTGCAAATATCACACTACGGATGTCATCATTTTTTAATTTTTCTCGTCTGGTGATTGACTAATTTGTACAATAAGTAGTCATTGCGTCTGCGGTGGTGATGGAATTATCGAATAAGTTCCTTAATTTCTGAATTTAGCAGCATTCAGCTGCTAGCATAGCTGAAATGTAGCTTTTCTAAAGGATAACTTGTTTCTTTAAATTATTTAAGCCAAATTGAGATTATCCATCAACACACATATATAAAAAAAATATTTTTTTCTGTTCATAATTTTTTGACCAACTCAGGTCTGTTGAATACAGAGATAAATTATTAAAATACCTTTATCAAAATTCACAAGACTATAACCCCAGTTCCATTATCATATTTAACCCAAAACTTTCCTCCTACCGGCTACTGCGTGACGTCACTGCTTTGTAAGTTACTGAGTGAATGACGCAACAAGGAGTATTACAGTGAGTTTTAAACTGGCTGTATGTCAGGCCGCTTGGCGTGATTTAGGGCGGCGAGACGCAGGCCTAGCAGGATAAGGTTGACTGGTGTTAAAATACGAGTGCATATTGCATTATGTACCTTACGTAGCGTCGGCGCATCAGTAGTTAGCACACGCACACCAGGCAAGATCACCAACTACTTTTACTGACATATCGTTTGAGTCAGAATCTAATGAAGTTTGTTTAGCTATTTAGGAAGAAACGATCATATATATGATAATTATTTTAACAAACAACAAGTAATTATTAAAAGCAAATGCAATAAAAATTTTCTTCTTCGCGTGTCGATCGCCATCTTAACTCAATAATCATAATCAATCAATTCATAGTAAATTAAAAAGTAAAAAATATTGATACATTGACACTGTGTTTTCTAAATTGTAAAAATAGACATCACAGTCAAGACTGTTTGGAAAAGTGATGGAAATATAATGATAATTATTCACTGGGACACCTTTTTCCAAGATCTTCTGACCCCAAACTACTCGTAAGTAGAGCTTGTACTATGTCTGTCAGGGACTGACACAACCTTTGCTTAATCACCTAAAAGAAGACAATGCAACACTTATAACATAACGTGTGTTAAGTTAGGGAAAAGTCATATTTACAAGTCTAGACTGCCAGCAACCCTGCGACACGCGGGGCGCGGGGAGAGCCGCATGAGATTAACCTCGGGTAATTACGATAAATGGTCACTGAACAACGAATAATGGTCGCGGGATCATGCCGCCACTGTTTTATCGCGGCCTAACTTCACAATTTGATAGTTTACCCGGCGAAATGGCTGTGCTATAGGACGGCAATGCAAATTTAATCTGAGTACGCTGACTATCAAATAATTCTCACAGTGCCACCATGCTGTCAATAGTTAAATAGCTCTCTAACTTCTTCCCTTAAGGGTGCGTTTCCACCAGAGATGTGCGAGGATTGACAAAATATTATTATAAGCAGTAAAAGGTTATTAATATTTTGTCAATAGTTTGCAAAACAAGAGTTTTTTGCAAGTCAAGTATGTGTTTGTAAAGAACCAATAGAATCGCCTGAATTCACCTAGCCTTGCGATTCTATTTGTTCTTAACAAACACATTCCTCGCAACCCACCCTTAGTTTTGAGTTTGGCTAAAATTACACTTGGTGGTTACATAAATAATCCTAGATATTTTCTGTTCATATTACATCTACATGACTTGAAGTACTTAGCTCTCTTGTTTTGCAAACTATTGACAAAATATTAATAACCTTTTACTGATTATAATAATATTTTGTCAATCCTCTTATCAGAATTACTGTTGTACGAGTTACTAAACTATTAACTACGAATTCTCGTAGCAGCAGAAGAATCATGGTTATAACGCCATCTAGTATCGATAAGATAAATCGAACCCTTACTACTTTCAATCCTGCTATTCGATACTAGATGGCGTTAAACTGACCAAAACTTCGAAATGTAAAATTCTCAAGTACCCCAGCGCTATTTTACTTAATGGATCTTAATTGATTTTATCATCGTTTAGTGTACACTGAAAACAATGTAGATATGAAAGTTGTAAATATGGCTGGCAATATCTCGTCCGAAATATGAAAATACCGACGTAAGTTACTTTTGCTTCTGCTATTTTACTCCAAATTTTGCAATTAAAAAACACTTATCACAAAAACGAATAAAATACAAACATGTATCGGTGTTTTATTTGCCTGTATATTAAAAACACACATCGTTAAATCAACACAGTGTGTATTAAATTTTCTTGAAGATATAAACCGTAAACTTTAACACATTTTCATGGGTGCCAGTCTATTAACAACAACAAGCTTTAAACATTTTTGGTTTTAATTTCATGTGAATACACGCACCGCGATAACCTGTGTGTATTTGCATGCAGAGCGCGCGGACCGGAGGACGGGAATGAGGAATACATCGCTCGATTACTTCATCAAGTTAAATAATCAGCCTAAAGTATGTTCCTCCTAGGGGCCCTATTGGTACAGTCTTCTTATTCTTTTTATGCTACGAGATGCATTTGATAGGCTGACTTCCAGCAGCAACTTTACAGCTAAAAAGTACTACAAAAATGATTCGACCATGCAAAAAACCAGCTACGCAACGGTACCGCATAATAAATAATTTATCTCGACAGAATTCGCCAAATTAAATATGTACATATACGTAACAAAAAATATCCGTACAAGAAGCTGCATTTTGAAATAGGTATGTTTTCGAGAACTCTAAATAGAAGTTGACAGAAAAAAGAAACAGAAATTGACAGGCGAATGTAACTTATTAATTTTTATATAGGAAGTGTGCCTAGCCTTTACCTACCTTACATATCCCAAATAAAAATTTACCAAAATAAATATGTAGACCTTGTCTAAGCTGAAATGACGCGCCGCTCAACCGCATTCAAGCACAAAAATAAATTTTAAATATGGACGGAAAAGCGTACCACGCGTGCTGGACTACGGCGTCACCCACACACAATTCAACATTTGCTGGCCCTAACTATAAGGTTCGGTGACTCGTATCTTTGTCGTACCATCTAGACGTGGAACGCTCTTCCAGCATATGTGTTTCCTTCCTCTCATAGTCCCGGGTTCTTCAAGCGGGGCGTGAAAAGGCATTTCTGCAGGCCTTCAAGGTGAGGATGGCCAGCCCAGTGATTCGTTTGAATGACTGGGCTTGTCAGCCTCATATCTGGACCTCACGACCGCTTTCCATCAGGTGGAGTGAGGTCATCTTGACGTGCAATATTAAAAAAAAAATTAAACACGCCACTGTAATTGTTTAGACTTGAACCTAGATGCAAGCACATCTCAATCATTTAAAAAAAGTAGTGGGGCGCTTCATTTCAAAGCTTTAGTTAGCCTTTTCCTAGGTACATAAAGACATTATTTAATAAATCAGTTTTTTAATATAGTCAACGTGTCAAGATTAGTATTTTTCTAGTAATTTCCTATTTCTGATTGGGTCACGGAGTTAAATAATGAGCAGTTCCATAGCTCGTTAAGTGACCTAGAACTTTGTTATGAGACCCACAATACGACAAGCCTTATCAGCTTTTTTAAATCAGTTGCATAATAAATCATCGGCAAGTCAAGTTTTAAACAGTTTCGATGGTAAAATTACGTAACGTTACACACGTCATGACGAGTAGGTATTTGCGAGGTTTGCAATCACGAGCGACTCTGGAATTGGTATCACACAAACACGACCAACTAACTCAATAAGCGACGCGTTGTGCGGACATTTCCCACCAGATATGCCGGACGACGAACATTGTTGTTTCAAATTACGTGACACAATCCCAACTTTCGGCCTACATACTATATAAATTCCGAACTACAAGTCTTTCGGACGTTCAGCGAGTATTGACTTTGTATTGAAAAAAATGTATTGGGATTTGACATGACATGACATGACAATGTCGAATCTCAATACATTTTTTATGCGAACGATAACGTAAATTTAAAGTGGCAACTCGTGGTAGACGTACTGTTCTTTAACTATGTTTGAACAATTTAGTCAGAAAATATTGTGTAAATCATGCCAAGGCCGAAATTCTACAATTTAAAATCCTTTGCTCTTACATCTTAGCAATAAGGTCTATATCGGTATAAATAGCTTCGAGCTCTCATAGGTACTACAAATTAAACATGTCCAGCCGACGTGTCCTGCAGACAGGCGATCGCTCCAGGGATCATTGCGAATAATTACCCTTCCATATTGTATGGTAATATCGTCCAGACAGCACCATAATGCCATAATTGTAGACCCTGTAGACATAGTTAACGATGGTTTTAGCTCATAAACACGCTTTCATTCCTTGGGCAATTGATTTTGTTTCGAGTGGGTCACAAATTAGAGCACACTTTCTGAGATTGATAGTAATGATGCAAGTTTTATTTATTAGCGCTGTATAGTAACCGTTTACCTAAAAGTTTCCACTAAAAAGCAGCTATATGGCATAGCTATAAGCCCTTTCAGTCCAGAATGTCAAATTCCCAAAATGTCAAGCGGTTTCAAAATGTCAAGTTCCCGGAAAGTCAAGTTCTCAAAATGTCAAGTTCCCGGAAAGTCAAATTCCCAAAATGGCAAGTTCCCGAAAAGTCAAGTTCCCGGAAAGTCAAGTTTTCAGGTAGTCTATGGAGATAAGGGAGTTCTCGTTCAATAATAAAAAAATCCATAAATCAACATCTTTTTTTAAATTAGATTTAAATCTAACAATCAACATTTTAACTAATACATAGTTAGTTAAAATGTTCAGAGGACATATATTTTCAACTTAGCATTCAACATTTTAACTTACTATGTGAAAAATCATATTTTTCATCTAACAATCAACATTTAAACTTACTACTTATGTAAAAACCATATTTTTAATGAAACTATTATTTGAATAATCTAAGCCTATCACAAGCTGGCGATCGTTTTGGCTGCATAACAGACTATAAAAACTGAGATTTCAGATGTTGATGTTGATTTATTTGTATTTTATTTTTTTTGTGCTTCAAGTAACTACTTATTTTCATTCATATTTTATCAAGCAGTGATCCCTGTCTTCGCGTCAAAGTTCATGAATAAAATTCATAAAGCACAAACATTCACGTGGAGAATGTAAGTGTCGTCGTAAGTAAACATAGATTTAGTTTCCAAAACTTTTCAGTTCCTAATGAATTTGTCGTGTCTGTGTAATTGATATTTGTGGTTCAAGACTCTTGACCCTACCCTGAACCTGTAAAGGTCATAATTTATACGTGTACATAAACAAAACCAAAAATGTAGCATTCACTGCCTAAGCAAAACTATTATCATCATCGAAAGTGTTGTCGTCATAATAGCTACCGGAGACAATTGTCCCCAAGACTCATTTGTACCACCGGCAATTCTAACAGGATCTCTTGTATTTGTGTGCTAACACTTTTGTACCCATACTCGTACATACCACCCAACAAATGATTTACTCCACGTTTACCTGATTAACAATATTTAGAAGCCTTAAAAGCGTTCCCTTGTATAAATTCGTCATAAAGGGAGCCAAATTGAGCAAAGTGCTGCATGGACATAGATCCTGTTGGGCACCGAGACGAGCCCCGGGTGACCTACCCGGTTGCAATAGCTTTGTTTGAAGTAGGTATGTGGGATCCCGAAGGAACAATGTTCATTATAAAACTTCTTTCAGGTTCCAGGAAAGTTTCAGTTTGTAGTTTATATGTAAGATGCTTGTTTTCGGCAAGAACTTTTGGAGAGGGTTTTTCTTTAGATTGAGGGTCAACTCACACTGAGACGCGACGCTCTGCGCGCACTTTTTCATAGAGCTACTCGAAATGGAACTTTATTTAACGAGATGCTTCGCGACGTAGTGCTGCGTGGTGCAAAGTATACTGAATTCTCGTGTAGTAAATAAGTAAAATTCTGAGTAGCTCCATTAAAAAGTGCGCGCAGTGCCGCGTCGCGTCGCGTCTCGGTGTGAATTGACCTTAAGGGTTAAGTTAAGTGTGTTACGTTGGTATCTATACTAATATCACAGTCTTACAGTATATTATAAAGAGGAAGGTCTGTTTGTATTTTTTTGTTTATTTGAATTGTATAGGCTCCGAAACTACTGGACCGATATTAAAAATGATTTCACCTAGATAAAGCTACTACTACTAGTTCAATATGAATAGGTAATAAGATGTTTGAACATTATATTAAAATTACGGCTTACTTCGCTGGCACCTTTTCACTATCGAAAGACGCATATTCGCTTTTTATGTTCACATTGTCGATGTTTCAGGTATTTGCAAGAAGCACTCAAAGTATTTGCACTTTACGATTTTTTTAATAATGTGAACGCCCGAGGATTAGAATAAATGTTTCCAGATACTCCTATCATTTTAACTTAAGGCTTTGCGATGTAATTTGTAATGCCTTGCCGAAATTTTAAGCCGCAACTGCGCTCATAAAATGCCTTATCTAGAAC
Source organism: Udea olivalis (assembly GCA_947369235.1). NCBI lineage: Eukaryota > Metazoa > Arthropoda > Insecta > Lepidoptera > Crambidae > Udea > Udea olivalis. The sequence goes on from OX376342.1 coordinate 9,855,023, forward strand.
TACAAGTCGGCAATAGACATCGGAAACCCGCAGAATAATAAATAATACAGAGCAGTAAGGTCTCCTAAAGCTCTCCGGCCTCGTAAACCTCTGTCCGCAGTTTAATCTTTCGGAAAATTCGAACTCTCGTAAAGGACGGCTGCGAATCTGATAAATCCTTTAATTAACTTTAGACAATATTCGTTAGTTAGGCGCTATACAGCTCCTTTCAACGGGCTGATTTATATATTCAGCTAAAATCAAAGTTAGTTGTCTTTTGAGGTTCTATCGACGTTTTTTATGGATAATAAGCAGAGATGTTTTCCTCTTACGAGTATATATTATAAATAAAGTTTTTTTAAACTATTCAAAACCACTTTTGTTATGTTTGAAGAGGTGCTGCTTACTTTAATAAAATAAAATAAAATTAATTAAACTGTACACTTAAATCATGATGTGTGTGCTCTTTAAGGAATACGGTCGAGTTATGATATGTTGTTATACATTCTTGGTTGTGTTATGCCGGTGACCTGTTTGCAGGAATGCAAACAGATCACAGACATATAAATAAATAAATAAATAATGGGTGAAAATGAAACAAGCCAAAGAGGCATTTGACATTGGCACCTTCAATAAGAGACAGTATTTCTTCCTAAATGGCTTGTATCAGTGATCACTTTCCACCAAGCGCTTGGTTAGTTCTTCTTTTTTTTTGTATTGCCCGTCAAGATGACCTCACTCCACCCGGTGGAAAGCGGTCGTGAGGTCCAGATATGAGGTAGACAAACACTGTAATGCATAGGAATTACTGAGCTGGCCATCCCCATCTTGGAGGCCTACAGAAAGGACTTTTCACGCCCCGCTTGAATAACCCGGGACTAAAAGAGGAAGGAAACACATGTGCTGGAAGAGCGTTCCACGTCTGGATGGTACGACAAAGACACGAGTCACCGAACCTTTTAGTTCGGGCCAACAAATGCTGAATTGTGTGTAAATGACGCCGTAGTCCAGCTCGCGTGGTACAGGAGTGGAAAGGTGAGGTTGGAATAAGCTGGAATAATCCGTCAGAGCATTTCCCATTGTAGAAGCGACAGAGATAGAGGCATAGATTGGTTGGTTTTTCTTTTATAATGAAAAGGAGACTTCAACAAATTTTATTTTGATTTGAAATGCAAAATCAGTATTAGATTATGTTAACGCTTAATACTGCCATTAAGACACAGATCTTGAGAAAGGCACTAAAAGAGTCGGCGAGATAAAAGCAAGAAGAATTATACTAGATTTTAGTTTATTTTGCGTATCGTATAAACACCCGACCTATATATTTCATTCAAGGACCATTGCGGATGTATCAATACTTCACAGGGTCCGTTAACGTCACTATCTATCTATCTATCCATCCGCACAGACTCCTCCCGGGGCCCGTAAACCTGCGTCGCTTTATCTCGCGGAAAATTTGAATTCGGATTAAACCAACCCTCCCCGATTCTATGTAAACGCCTGCTAATTCAAACTCCTGAAAATGGGAGCTGTTTACTCTTTAGATATCACAGATAAGCAGCTAAACGGAATCAGGTCGAACGCCAAAATTAACGAAGCGTATAATCCCCTGTTTATTGTTCGCCCAAAAATATGTAAAACATGGAGATTGCTTTAGAAATTCATTGGAGGACATTTCCATAAAAAAGTCTACGTGAAAAGGGGTTGCGTTACGTAACAAAGTTTGTGTAGACACGCTCTGAAAAACCGGAGGCACAAAGCTACAAACACGGGGGGCATAGTGCGGAAAATTCGATTTTCTGGTCCGCGCCTCCTTAATGCGCTGTGGTCCGCATTAGGCCAACCCTTCTGCGGAAACAGTCTCTTAATCAAATTCACTAGGCCAATCTCCGGTCTACAGATAGCGAAATCACAATATACTGCCTCGAGCACTGATAAAATAATCGAATGAGGGTATTCTTGCCTGAATCAGGTCTATTTCAGGCGCGCCAATACGAACTACCTAACCATACAATATGGCTTTCGGGGTTACCGTTTATGAATAGGCAGGTAATAGGTATAATTGTATAAAAACAGGCTATGCATAAAAGCAAAAAACTTATTGTGAGATCTAAATGCGCGTACCTAGATTGAATATATATTTTACTATTCACAAAATTATTCTGAAGTATCTCTATCTCATTAATATTGTATCTCGTATAACTAAATGATCTTCAAAACCAAATCTTGATGCGACGATCTGCCCGATGACGCCCTATGGCATTAAGTTTGCCTTTTGTACTTCACTTGTACAATATTTTTTTATAAATGAAAAGATCCGTCTCACAACTTCTAAAGAAGATCTTACCAAGCCAGATGGCGCGAATATGAAAAGAAAAACTAAAGAAGTCCCCATCGTTAATAACGCGATTATGAAACAAAACTAGTATCTCACAATAATCTGGTTCGTAATCGCAGCAATAGGGGGATGTTGGCCTATGTGGGTCGCCTGATAAATGGCCGCGAATATTGGAGCGTAGGCTCGCGAGATAAGCTACTTACTCGAACGCAACTCAAACGTTTCTCGTCTGAACTTGAATACGAATAGAACAAGTTCTCAGATCGAACTTGAATATAGTTTTATAGTTAAGTACACGTGAATGTGTTTAGAACATAGCCACAACACAGGGCAACAAAAAAATTTAAATGGTGTTATTTTGATAATGTAGGACATTTTGATTTATAAATCTATTAATAAGGAGAGTCACAAACAAAACATTTTTTGCAACTTAAACTTAATCTACTCTTGTTAGGAGGCTCCAGATAGCGCTAGTTGCAATAAGGATAAAATTTAATTGAAACAGTGTTTCAAACCTTACACCGAGAGTCAATGGTGTTACGTTAAGAAGGTTAAGAGACATCACTTGAGTTCAAGTGAGATTGTGGCCGAATGTCTGCCTATTTTTGCAATAAAAAACACAGATGATAGAATAACTTCTTAAATTGAGCTAGGAAATAAAGTGGAATAATAATTAAATCAATTTTAAGATGATTTCATTCAATTCTGAGTCAAACACATACACCCAACAAAGCTCAAAACTCACATTGCAACATTAACCAGTCAAATGAAGATGACCGTTCGACCGTTATCACTTCAAAACCCCCAACCTGCTATAGGGCACTAACGCGTGTTAAACGCCTCAAGCCCTTTGACCCAGACTAGAGCCGAGGGCGTAAGCGGCAAGGCTTGTACGCATTAATAAAGGTAAGTGCGCCGTGTCGGCTAATGTGTCGTTATGACCCGCCCTGAAAAACTTCTTCCATATCCCAAAACTAACCATCTACAATCCAATAAAGACTCTACCTTCATTGGGACAAGCTCCAATTTTGTAACACGACACGCGTAAAATCGCGTTTACGGGCCATCAGGAAGAGCCTGCAGTTTTAGCACGTCGCTCTCACCGTTACAATAGAGACTTTATTTTACAGACGTTCAGGTCGATTTTTCCTTGGTGGTTCTAAATTCGATCGCGGGGAAAGTACTTTATTCGTTCGCTACGTAGTCTGTGGCAGTGGAAACTACGTAGCGCGGTGAAAGTGCTGAAACTCAAAATACGAGTATAAGCTACGGAAAGGGTAATGAAATTGAAGACGTTTGCGTTTTGCGGCACAATGAATGTTAAGGCTATGCTTTCCCAAGACTGTCAATATTTGATCGACTTTGTTTGAAGACTACTAAATTAAAAGATATTTTAGCAAATAAAAAATTGTACGAGTAGGTCTGTGTCTTTAACTAAGGCGACAACTTTTTCAAAACATGATATAGCATATTCACCGATAAAAAAAATCACAAAAAACTACGTCGTCGATTTTTTTTGTTTTACTTACTCTCAAATATTCATTATTAACATTTTTCACATAAAAATATATATGTTACATGTCAAGATAGGTCTTTTTCAATTCTAGGTCGACAACTTTTAAAACTTTTTAATAATTTGTCTAATGTTATTTCATAATAAATTAATTACACGAAAACAGAAGGTAGCCGCGGTGTTATTCCGTTCGCGCAGAACTAACCAGTGGCCCACATAATGCTCTATCGGAAGGCGCGCTAAATCCCGGCCTTAATAGCGTTTGAATTCGAATGTTTATGACGAAGACAAGCAGTACGCCAGTACCGAGGCCTACTTGGACTTGAATTACAGTGAGGAAATGTGAATGAGACAAACTGGTAGGTTAGTTTGGGAAGTATTTACCTTAATTTGATTGATATTTACCTATAACCACCCAAGAATTCGCAAAGATCACTCGAGGTCAAGGAGCCCTTCAGATTATAGCTGTTTTTCAGGTATATTAGCTATTCAAATATATTTTAGCATAATGTGGTATTATATTGTTTTACAAGCGTACAGCACGGTACCATATTGGCAGCTCCGTAACACTAATTGAGGGTAAGGCTTATGGTTTTGTGTTTTTACGTAAAGCTGGCGTTTGACCATTTATCTCGCCAGGCTTTTCAAGTTAAAGATAAAAAATTAATAAACGCTAAGCCTTCAATGAGCTTACACGCTACATAGGAATGTTTTAAATGTATCCAATCTGTTGCACTTTAATTTCCCATGGGTAGAGAAATGTCCTACAGAACTAATAACCCTAAGTAAACGTTTAAGAGCGGCTTCTGCGAGTTAGTAAACATGGTTTTAGGACTGACGCGGGCGATCCTGGGCTTGCGAAGTGGCCAGCATAAGACTAAAGCTAATAATGCTAATATTTCGTTGTAAGTTTCTGTACCTGTATCGTCTCATCGTAGGAGTAGTTGCGGCTCGCGGCCGCGGCGCTCATCTCACCGGCGCACGCGCGGTGGCGGCGACCACATCTGCAACAAACACCATCAGTTATCAGCACCCTCGGCGAGCTAGGCTAGGTCGTGAAAATCTAGGTGATTTGGTGATATAAAACTTTCTGCAACATCATGGAAGTCGCACAACTGACTCCGGATTCGAGCGGGTCGATGCAGAAGTAACCTCAGTAAATGGAGTTACATTATATTTCTTCAGACAGGAGACAAAGCGACTGTGGTGCCCTAGAATCTGCCTAACAATTATTCTTGATCAGTCTGCTGAGGATAGGATGCACTCAGGGTAGAAGTATAATGGTAAGAAATTTTCATATACGGTGATACCAACGGCCAAAGTGAAGCTTGCCGCCTGAAATATCTTAAATTATGTTTCGTTTAATGGGACTTTTTTCTAACTTGGCGTGACTTCATAATTAATTCTTAAACTTGATCTTTGGTCTTCTTTAACAATTAATTGGAATGCAAACCACACGAAGCCCAGAAGAAGTGAGTGCAAATTATTTAACAGAAGCACACCAGATGTCGGTCCAACTCGAAACTTCGGCCGGCTCATGAATAATTAAAAGCAGGGATACCGACGATAACTCACTCGTCCCGTCACGGAATAACGCTCCTGCTGAGGCGCGGGTTTTTATGACTTAATTAGTCACATCTCGGAGCCTTATTCTGAAACGAGCTCGCGATATACGCGTACTTTGTTCTGATGTTGGAATTACTTAGTTTAACAAGATCTACGAAAGTTGAGATTGACTTATTTATGCTGGGAATTGGGAAGCTTTAAGATGGACAGTACTGCAGTGGTGGCAATACGACTTGAACCTGCCTCTAAACTATGTTTTTTGTAGATTTAATAAGACTGGCTTTAAAAAAAAAAGTCACATTAAATGGAACTTACTCTAAGACAGCTTATAGGGCATTGGAACCTATGACATAACGAACAAGAAAACAATGTAACAATGTGTATGTATGTGTTTCTGTAAGATATTGCATAAGCAAAAAGCACAAAATGTAATTACCGCAAGTAGATACTTTGCCAACGTTATGCAGGCATTTTTCAAAAACAAAACATCATTAAACTATGCAGAGAAGGAGCCATTTGAGATAAGTTAACTGCTGAGAGCCAATTCACTTATGTGGGAACAGCCATATCGCAGACATGGGTTTAAACTCGCGATTAGCATAAGTGCAGCGAGCGCGAGCTTCGTCGCCTGTTTGTCTTGCAGAATGCAGTAAGTGTATTTGCTACTTGTAATAACACTGAAATGACGTGGAACGCTCTTCCAGCGCATGTGTTTCCTTCCTCTTACAGGCCAAGAATCTTAAAGCGGGGTGTTTAACGGCCTACTTTTTGCAGGCCTTCAAGGCGAGGTTGACCAGCCCATCCATTGCCTTGTCAGCCTCATATTTCGAGCTCACGGCCGCTTTTCATCAGATGAAGTAATGTCATCATAACGGGGAATTGAAAAAATCGTGAAATAGAGTCCGGAGTTCCGGACCCGTGTTTCACCTAGGTTCTCCACCTGGGTGAAGCACGGGGACTTGCAAGGTACCGTGCTCCAACTGGTGACGTTATTGTACAGTCAATCAGTAAATTGTTTTCACGTTAGTTACAGGTGACTGAAGGAACTTGGCGGGCTTATGGACTGTTCGGGCTTCTCTGAAAAACTTACTTAAATCCTCTCACATTGAATCCGTAGTGAAATTTAAATTGAGTTTTCTGGAAAGCTGCATAACGATAAGCCGCCTAACTGACGTGAAATAAAATAAACTCAATTAAATGCGAAGTCGACTATGTGTAAAAAAAATGTGTGTTTGTAAGTGTATGAGGTAATTCTAGTGCGATAGTTTTTTATTTATTTAGTTTGATTAAGTGGTGCTTTCTGTGTCGTAGTGTTAATATCCATTGACAAATATCTCTATGGATGCATGTCATTATCGTCATTTTATGTACCTACATAATTCTAAACTATCTTTATAAACCTGGGACTCTAAACTATGTATAACAAATAGTAAATAACAACAGATTTTCTATTGCATATTTTGCTGGACGAGGAACGTGATAAGTGAAGATATTGTTTTACTTTTTTCACATTATCCTCGAGATCAGAGGATTCTGGGACATGTAGATAAAAGTGTTCGCTCATCGATCCACCGCTTGACATTCGCATCACGGCTGCAGGCCTACTGCGCCGTCGCCATGGCAACCGGCCCGGGCAGCCTTGCCGCCAAAATGAGACAATTCACCAAACGGAGTTTACGCCAAAACTATTTTGCTGACTAGGGTTGCTGCTTAGAATAATTACACCTTTATAGAAGCATAGTTCCATACAAAAAGGCGCGCCATTTGTGATGCCAAAATCAACTGTCAAAATAATTATTCGTTACACATGTAATCACAATTTTCAGTATTTAACATGTATGAATACTACTCGTGCTTCTCTGTTATGTTGTTGCAACCATTATTGCACAAATTAACATTTTGAAGAAGCTGCTACCTCGAGAAATTAACATCGGTAAGTTCAGATCAAGACGTGTTGTCCTGATATTTGTGGCATCAAAACGGGTGAACCGATTCGCCTTCTATGCGTAATTATTCCAAGGGTTGCTGTTACTCTTGGACCAAGAAGTCATCAATGGCAAAATGGTGTACCTACAGGTGTCAGTAGGTTAGGGTTATTTTTTTTTATGACCACCCGGAAATCCTTCAGGTGTCAGTAGGTTAGGGTTATTTTTTTTATGACCACCCAGAAATCATTCAGATTTCAGTAGGTTAGGGTTATTTTTTTTTATGACCACCCAGAAATCCTTTAGGTGTCAGTAGGTTAGGGTTATTTTTGGCCTTACCCTTGGCCACTTATTACATTTATCACTACTAGGGTTAAATTATTAATAAAAACCGACAAATGTGATTAATTTATCACTTTAACCTCGACTTTCGGTAATTATTAATAATAATAGATAACTATTAATAATCTTCAATTATTCACTCTTACCGTAACACATATACTAACATTACCTTGGCAAGCATAGTGAGTAAGCCATTTCCTTAGTATGTTTTAGCAATGGCCTAGCGCCTCATTACAATCCCTTAAAACTTGTCAAGTTAATTCCCTCAACTGAGCGTAGTAAGCAATTTCATATAGGATATTTCATTTCCAGCCAGCCAGTGGTTACCTGGCTGGCTGGACTCTGAACTCTGAACTCATTTTCTGGGCTGGATATTTACGGACGAAATTACTCGCTACCCTCTGTTTAGGGAATCAATTGGACTGAATATTAGCGATTGTAGTAAGAAGGCACCTGATAAGATAAGAGAAAATAAATAATCTTTATTGCACAAACAAATACTTACAGCACGTAAACCAAAAAAGTAAAAATTAAAGTACAATTAAGGCGGTCTTATCGCTACAGAGCGATCTTTTTCAGACAACCTTCCGCAGAGAGATTTAAAACAGAGGACGAGTTAGGCTGCGCAAAAGTAAAAAAATGTAATATATTATATTTGAATATTATGCTAATATACAAATAAATGGATAAATATATTTTATATCTGATTTGGAAGCGTTAGTTTTTAATAGGACAGCGAATATTTGTTCATGATTGTTTCTGGGTGTTAATAACTTATATTTTTGCCTGCCGCGAGACCGTAGGTGCAATTACCAACAAGGACAAATATTCATATACAGCATAGAACATTGAGCATTTTGATGACTGTTTAATGGTTGTTACTATTAATCTAATATGTATTCAGGTGAATAAATCAGTCCTTATCATTTTGACAAATAGTACTTTTACTAAACTTTAGGTTGAAATGAACTGGGTGTGTGAGATCCTAGTTATTTAAATGTTCCCATATCTTTATTATCAGATTTATTTGTTTTTTTTAAGTCAGAGTTCTACTTGCCAATCTTCTTTGTGATGTTCGAAATCGTTATTTTTACCTTCGTCCGATTGTAAACTAAAGTAATTTACAATTTTGTAACACGGGAAGTTTATCAAAGGCATGTTAAAAATCATAGGTTGAGAAACACTTGAACCAATTCTAAATCGGTCCGGTCCAGCTTTCCAATGCTATATAAATATGCACACCATTAAGACTTGTCATGGCCATATAACCCACCACTAAGACTTGTCATGGTCTCTCTGACATAAGTAGGTATCCGTGTTACGAGGTAACAAGGAATTAAGCCAGGTGTTACCCAGTTCACCCAGAGCCGAGCAAATTTAGAAAAGACCATTTCCTGATTTGACTCGACCGGGAATCGAACCCGCACTACGACAATCGTGTCCCAATCGCCAACTTTTAAAGTGAAAAATATTTTCTTGATTTCATTCAACTTTCAGTTTGAGTTACTGATAAAATAGTTGCTTCATAGTTTCAGTCGGCTCACAATATTGTACAGTCGTGTTCACATCAACCTTTACAAAAACATTGCAAAATGGGTATTATAATGGCAGCAGGAGGTGTCCCTATGTAGATTGGGCACCTAATTGGTTTTTATGTGTTTGATTCCTTCTGATGACAACACAGTTTAATTATAATATGTACATTGGACTGCTAAGCAACGGCTCCCACTCTCCTCCAGTAAATTGAATTACGATAGTGATAACTTATAACTGATAAGTTTATTTTAGTTCAATCAAAATCTAGCTTAGCATTTAACAGCGTCTTTTTTGTGTCGAAATGCTTAGTGTTTTTGTCCCAAAGTCAATCTATAGGTTCTTTGGTAGGTACTTATTACATTAAATAACGTTCTTAGTAATATGCGAAATCTTGAAATGATTTTTGTGCCCGTCAAGATGACCTTACTCCACCTGATCGAAAGCGGTCGTGAGGTCCAGACATGACGCTAACAAGCACAGTAATGCAAATCAATCACTGAGCTGGTCATAATCATCTTGACGACAAAAACAAACCCATACAAAAAGGCGGGCCGGTCACCCTGTATTTAAGTAATGGCATGTTTTATTTAGTATTTAACATTCATGATTATTTATGTGCTCTTCTGATTTATTGTTACTTGTTACCAACCATTTACTGCACACATAAACATTTTGTCTGAGCTATTACTACAAGAACTTAACTTTGAGCGCAAAGGACAAGTTCATATTTAACCGTAATGGCTAAATATTTGTGGCACTGGTCACCAAATGCGCCCGGACTCGCGAGTGTTTTTTTTTTGTTTGCGTTAGGCCTCATCTATAGAGCGTGCTTAGCTTAAACTTAGCCTAATCTCAGACTTTGGACAGCTGTCTCTATCTACATAAGTTAATTTTTATTGATATTAAATTATTTTTGTCTTAGCTAGACATCAACTTTTAACAATACCTACTCATTATGTAAGACTATGTTAAATATGATATAAGTCTGTGCTTAGCTAAATAACGACTATAGATATCGACTATAGACGACTAGATAGGGTAGGGGGGGGAGCGATGTTATTGTTTTTTGATATATTTATGACAATTATGAATTCTTATGTTATATATTTTATATATAAAAAGAAACACAATCCTTTAAAACCCCTGTATTCAACATGAAACATGCAGCGTTACGAGCTTCATAGGTCATTGCCTTGCGCCCGCGCAGGGTAGCGAGCTTAGAAGCTTCGGTAAGGTAAACAAGTGTCAACTAGGTGAGGCAGGAAGGCCGGCTTCCGAAGCTCCCGGATCCGGCTATTAATAGCGGGGTGAGGGTGCGCTGGCGCAGGCGGCTAAAAACGTTATTGCGTTTTAATAAGCTGTAATTGCCTGGGGGCAGACATACAATATGAGGAGAATAACAAAATATAAATTAGGGTAGGTAATTATTGTAGGAGAATTAATCATTATTCAATACGAGTATCAGCCTTTATCGGATAACCGATTAAAACTGCATCTTACCATACTATTGGATTGAAGAAAAAAATCCTGAATATGTCTTTGAAGTACGAATTACAGATACCCAGGTTTTGAAGGATAACTGTAAAAATTTTCAATAAAATCAATCTATTTCTTACGCGAAGCTTATACAAAAATATTGTGCCGCGGCAGGCTTATTATGATGAATACTTATATACAATTTATATCCCTATGCCTTTTTTTTACTATGACCATCTGATCCTAAGCTGAACAGAGGTTGTAGCAAGTATCTAAGAGTGATATACATAGGTACTTAAATATTAACACCCAGTCACAAAACAAACCCAAATTATACATGTGAATGTTAATCATTTCGAATATGACCCGAGCTCCAATAAATATGACCTAACATAATACAATAATACGTTCCCTCATAAGAGTGACAATATTTTTCTCATAATGTTTAAATGATAAAATTAGGCTCACGTTACTAGACGTATGCAAGCTATCCCCATACCGACCTACCATAATACACACATCAAAAGTGTCTAGGGATCAACATATATTTTTGCAATAACTTTCCTCCTGATTGATATTAATTAAAATTTTCTTTAAGGATTCATCAAATAAAGTGTTTTCGTTTGTCTACAGTAACGATAAACCAAGTCACCTTTGCATTGATAAAGAAATTTGCCATTTTCCTAATAAAGGGATTTTTGACATTTGAACCACTAACATTAAAGTTCGAAAAAAAGACTGAAATAACAGTTTTCTTTAAAATTTTATTGGGTAACTTAAACAATTAATAATCCGTGTTTCTACCGCGAACACTAACAACACAATAACATCGGTTTGGCATACTCAAAATGAGTTCATCCAAATCACGCTGTGGAATGGCCGCCCATGTTCGTTGCAACAACAAAAAAAGGTCTTCTTGCGACTGGATACCCTCCATATTCGGCAGAGCTCTTCTCTGTAGCATATCCCATGCATGCTCAATCGGGTTCAAGTCTGGCGACTGAGCAGGCCAGGGCAGGACATTGATGTTAGCTGCGGCGAGAGTCTGTCTTACAACTCTTGCGGTGTGCGGTCGTGCATTATCATGCATTAACTGAAATAAGGGACCGATTTGCACTTGTAGAGGAACGATGACGTCTGATACAATCGTCTAAGCATAAATTTGAGCGTTGAGGTTGCCTCTGATCCAAATCAACTCAGTTCTTCCGCCGATCCAAATACCCGCCCATACCATGATGGTTCCACCACTATAAGGATGGACTTCCTGGCAGGATTTTAATCGCTGTTGGCGTCCAGGGGTTCTCCAGTGTCGTATACGTCTTGTATCCGGTCTCATACCAAAACGAGACTCATCAGAAAAGCACACGAAACGCCATTGTTCTTCTGCCCAATTTCTGTGTTCAAGAGCCCATTGATATCGAATCCTACGATTGTGCATTGCTATAGGTGGTACCCTTAGCGGTCTTCGGGAATGAAGGTTCACTTCATGCAAGCGGTTTCTGACTGTTTGGTCGCTAATTAAGTTCCCTGAAGAGTGATGAAGCCTCACGGCTAACATCATGGCGGTTATTGTTGGAGCTCTTCGAGTTGTGATTTGAATGTATCGGTCTTGTCTCCGTGTAGTGCAGCGATACCGTCCTCCATGGCGCTCAGCCACGGTACCAGTGCTTCGGTAACGTGTCCAAAGTCGACTGATAACACTCTGACTTGTATTCAGAGCTAAAGCCACAGTACGTTGCCGGGAACCAGCTTCTATCATTCCCACGGCTCTGAGCATTTCTTCCCTGCTTAAATGACGTCGCCGCTCCATAATAACGTTGGTTTTAATCAGTAGTAGGGAAACAGTAGCACTAATAATGTCTTCAATGCGTTGTATGTTTTTATAGGGAAAATATTGACAGCTGATTTTCATCTTTTACTCGAATTTGATTAACAGTTCCTGTTTCAAATTATGAAATGCACCAAAAAGGATCCATATAAATTTATAAAATCATAAATTTATTACAAAGCCACATCTCAATCTCAAGAAATCCGCATAAAAATGCTTGATCCCTAGACACTTTTGATGTGTGTATTATAATAATACCTACATTCGTGTACAACGATAATTTCCTAGAAAAATTCACATTCATCTTATCTGATAGATACGTTTTTCAAGTTCAAGAATAAGTACAAGCAAGAGTTGTATGTAAGTGAGTACATACAACCCGCTGGTCTAAGCTTTGCTTTACCTAGCCGCTCATTAAGTTAATTACTTAAGAATAAATAAATTACAAGGTATGCTCGAAAAATAATTCTGTAGTAGATATTGTCTGTTGTGGTAGACAAATTTCTAAATATTTTATGCTCAAATAATTGAGCTGTAATTCTAATAATTAACCTAAACTACCTATAGGTACCACAAAATATTACCCTTGCTGTCATCGCTTGACAGGGCACCACATTTCAGATCTCACTAACACCTTGTCCAAACAAGACATAAGGGCGGTAACTGCATTAACTGTGTCATAAGAGTTATATTTCATCTGAGCCTTAATAAGATCCACATGACTTTTGGGACATTACTGTTCTATATCATCGTTACCGTTCAAAACACTATTCACTAACTTGGCTCGCAATGGTAAGTCTCGTAGAACTTTAGTTTAAAAACACATGTTTAATATTGATAGCTGGTTTACGTAACGTACGAAACACCGCCCTACGGGCAGGGAACAACGAAAACTGAACCAACTGAAAGATATTATATCCCTAAACGGTATCGCTGGTGACTATGAAGTAAAAACACAAATATTGCCGACAGTGCCATCTGGAAGATAGTAGAACAACTACAACGTAAGGGAAAATAAACTTTTAGTGGCATCTATTGTAAGTTTCGAAAACTATAAGCCTAGTAAAAGCACGTGTGTAGGGCCATCTGTTGTAGAATAGATAAATCAGTATGTCACGAGCTTATCTGTTGAGGAATAGACTAATAAATGGCTAACAGTGCCATCTAGGGAAGAACTAGGGTACATTGTGAAAAGCATGCTTTCTGTTCTGCAGAGGTTTTCATGGATGAACACTCACAAATGGATGGCGCTAACCTAACACACCAGTTTTTCACAATTTACCGATCAATAGTAATTTTTAAGTTATTAAGTTAATTAAACTTTAGATTTGTTTGATGGCACAGTTCGCCGGAATAATAAAAAATCTTGCAAATAGCCACCACAAAAGCCATTTAACAAATAGCTGTCAAAGCTGTCTGCTGAAGTGTCAGTCAGTACAGTAATGTCACATGGCATGTGATGTGACAGATTTTATCTTTTGTTTATTTTCCTAAAATGTACAAAAACTTAAAATACTAAATTAAACACAGTATTAAAAGTCCTTCACTAATATTAGACAAAGGTTCTCTGAAATTTGCAGTTCCTTAATATAATCATGGTGAAGGTTTGGAAGTTAGGCCTGATGAGTTATGATACAGCTCTGAAGATTCAACTAGCAGTAGCTCGTAAGCACCTGGATGGAATAGTAAAAGGAATCCAAACTAACTACGATACTCTCTTACTAGTGGAACATAAGCCCGTCTACACAGTGGGTTAGTTCTCAGCACCGTCTCATTTAGATTTTAGTTATTTGATAATCGTGAACAGGCCTTGCCTACAGCAGGAACTTGCTTAATATATCTGTATTTGCTTAAGCGAGGGGAACCCCAATTTATACATGCGTCTCAAAAACCTGATTAAACTGGTAACTAGTATTTGTTCACTTATATTTTAGGTATCCGAGATGAGACCCCAAATAGTGAAATAATAAGACTACAAGACCTAGGTGCTGAGTTTAAAAAAACTAACAGAGGTGGGCTAATTACCTTCCATGGTCCAGGTCAACTAGTGGTTTATCCAATTATTAACTTGAAGCATTTCAAGACAAGTGTCAAGTGGTATGTCCACAGCCTTGAAGAAACTGTTATCAGGATGTGTGAAGATTTAGGTAAGTAATTTTAATATCATAATATGAATATGAGACAGTGGAAATTACTTGATTTCTAAGATACAGTGGGATAGTAAACTTACAGGTTTAGCAATTCACTTTTTACATGTAAGGTTAAGATATATGGTTCTTACTGTATGTAATGGAAACAAACACAAAGGTACCACCATCAAATATTTATGATGGAATTAATGAAATTCTAAATAGTTTTTTATTTAATTCTAATAAAAACATGTTTTTGCAACGAAACAAAATTATGGTAAGTTGTTTTATCTATTTTTCTCGACGTTTCGGCGACAATTGTTTAACACCGTGGTCACAAGCGTTTCGGTGGTCACTAGCGGAGTCCGCTCGTGACCACTGAAACCGTAATTTTGTTTTGTTGCAAAAACCCGTATTTATTAGAATTGGTTAAAATGCAACAAGAAAGTTTAAAATGTTAGTTTTTTATTTATACATACACTGATATCAACAATAACTGATCTTTGAAAATCAAAACCAGCAGCTAAGGCATTCAAACACTATAAACTAAAGTCTTCAGCTGTTTTAAATGCTTGCAAAATGACTTAAATGTTTATTGGTCTGCAACATGAAATTTGAATAAAGTATTGCTGATGAATACTTAATTTAAGATTACATATTTAAGATATTGGTTTTGAATAAAGTGAAGAGTTAATGTTTTTTTTGTTACAGGCATTAAAGCTAAGAGGTCCCCACATACAGGAGTCTGGGTAGACAACAATAAAGTCGCTGCCATCGGTATACATGCATCCAGGTATGTCACTACACATGGCATATCATTGAACTGTGATAATGACCTCACCTGGTTTGACTACATCGACCCTTGTGGCATTGAAGACAAGGGTGTCACCTCTCTCACCAAGGAGACAGGTGTTAAATGTTCAACAGAAAAAATTATCCCAATGTATTTGAAGAATTTTGAAAAGGTTTTTGGTTGTGACTCTGATGAATTAGATGCAAAAACAAAAGAAGAAATATTGAGTACCGTTTACAGCAAATTAATGGTACAAGGTGATATTTGATTGTAATTTAAATTAGCAGAATATATTTATTTCATTGTTCATGATCTGTCCGTATTTAGATAGTGTAAAAATATTTAAAAAAACGTTATTTGTTATTTTTTAAATAAAACATAGTGTAAATTTGTACAAGTTTATTTCATTTGTTAATTTTTATGAAAAATAAATAGGTATAAAATATTAAATTAAGACTAAATAAATAAAATCGAAATCTCAAGTTGGGTTGAGAGAAACAATTATATTTTTATGACTGTTGGGTTGTGTACTTGGTACGTTAAATACATTAGTCCTATATACATTTCATCAAAACCCAACTGAAAGTTCTCAAGAATTTCTAATCTGTTTTTGCCAAAGCAACAGTAAACAGTGTAATATTTACAAAAGTAATTTGGATATAGTAGTAAAGAACAGCTGGTTATATATTTTGACCTACAGTCACATGAATATTATGTTGGGAACACTTTAAAAAAATGCAAAACTATAGCAATGACAGAAGTTTGTCCTTAAAAGTGTGTAAACTAATTGTTTTTTTTTTATATAATTGATTCGGAATAGTCCCGCAAAACTATTTCAGCTATTATATTTCAGTTTTCAGGAACCATTCCAAAAGTTTAATAATTAAAATACCGTTACTAGTACTGAAAATTGTACAAACACTGGTCATTCCTTAAATATAATAAATGCATTGTCTTACTTAATAATAAATTTTACTAGGTACCCTATTGCAGCTTAAAAGGCGAATAAATAACCTACCTGTTTCGTTAACTGCTATTGAAAGTGAATACATTATCCATCAGGGTATTTCTTTACCTCCTAAATCCTACTTAAAAATAGTAAATGCTTCTAAATGCAATAAATTACCACTAAAGTAAATGCAAAACACGCGGTGGTCACAATAATATCATCAAAATAGATACTTATCCGAAACATTTCAAATGTTTAAACCACGAACAATAGTTTACAATCATGATTAAGTAGGGGTCTTAAATAATTGGACGGATTTTGACCTGTGAGTTTTGTTCTATCATCAGTCATTTGTATCACAAGTTCCTCAATACAAGATGAACGGCGGAACTATTCGGAGACCAGATTAGGATGGTCTCGCTTACGACATGTGCTTGGGCGGCGCGAGCCACTTGCGCATGTAGTAGCAGAAGATGGTGGCCATGTAGAGGAGCACCAGCAGCGCGCACGCCACGCCCAGCAGCAGCACCGACGCCTTGCTCGGGCAGGGCTCCACTATGGTCACCGTTTTTTCTGAAAAAGTTATATTTCAAATGTTACACTTGAATGATAACTTCCTTTAAAAAAATTACAAGGCTACTCATACACACGACTTCAACCACTAAACTCTATTTAACGATTTGATCCTGTTCCTCTTAACAACCATTAATTACGAAACCCATTGCAATTACACCTTGTTAATTACCTTCACACAGACCTTTTAAGGGTGCATAATGGCAGTGAACAACAAGCTTCACTTACCACCATAGTTAGCCTCGGATACAGTACCGCCGGGCTTGTCCGACCTTAGGAAGTCCGTGCTCTGTCGCTCATCGCCGAAGTCCAAAACAAGAATTTCTTGTGAGATATTCATATTTTCCTCCTGCGAGTGATTTTCTCCGGTCTCGTTGTGGGGCAACGAACGCTTCTTCCTACCCCAGGACTCGATGGACTCCATCGCCCATTCGCATACCGCCTGGAAGCAAAGATTACATCATAATAATAAAGTTAGATTAGCCGTAACGATTCCACCATATCTAATAGTAATAGAAGCTTTACATTTGCGTTGCTAACGACAGTATAGTCCTAATGCGCTTAAAGAAACGTTTTTTGCCCGTAACTATAAGTTATGTCATCGCAATTACGGGTCATGCCAATATTAGATGCGCCAATGTACTCTGACTCCATACTCATAGGCGGTAATTACTTAACGACACTCTTCTTGCGTGTGGTGGAGACCTATTTACTTTAAAAGGTAATGGAATGAACGAACATGTAGGAACATATTAGGTATTATTAGTATACATATAATTTATGAAATTACGTTTGCTTACCGGTGAACAAGGTCCAAGACAGTATTTGACGTTGCATTGGAAGATAACACCGTATGATTCTGTGAACCTAAAAGCTTCATACACGGTCTGCAGTGAGTTACCGTCTGGAGTAAAAGCGGGAAAGATCGATGGGTCGACTGGACATCTGAAAAATTATATTACTTTTATTACAACTATTCTGCGTTGAAATGTAAAACACAAGTTCGAAAAAGCGAATTTCTAAAAAGTTGCTTTTCCGGAAGCTCATGATATTCATATTAAACGTGGGTGATACAGTCTAGAAGCTTACCCTTCATCGTCAATGATCTGGATAGTTGTTTTGGAGTCCTTGGCCATAGCAACACAGCTGCGCGCGAAAATGCCATAGGGAGCTGAAAAACAGATAATAATGTTTTATACGGACTACTGCAAAATGAAGTATCAAATATGTGCGAACAAGAAATGTAAAACAAATTAAACTCACTGTCTTCTGGAATCTCGATGCGGAAAGTGAGTCGGTCTCCAATGCGGACAGTCTCGACCTCCCGTTGATGGCCATCCAGGATGCGAATGCGTGGTGAAGGTGCCTCCGGCGACGCGGTGATGGAAATCATCTCGGGGTCTCTGTGTTTACAAATTAACCATATAATTACCAACATGCAAGAAATAAAAATGCCTTACTGGAGAATGCATACCTATACCAAAGTTTCAAAAGTTGATCTCCAATTACTTATTGATTAATAAGACTACTGGATGTTAGATAGAAGAGTACCTAATATATAAATCCATAGAGATGCAGCTCATTTTCCAGTTACGCATCGTATGGTAATGACTTCGTTTCACACGTTACAACTGCTAGTTTTACTTTACTTATTGAGTAAGTTTAACCAATAAGGCGCAGTCACATTACATTCATTGACAGCAATCATGATGGTTATCGCTTATCGTTCTTCTAGTAACTTCATTAAACTACGTACAAAGTAGAAAATTGCAGTTTGCGGTGCACATCACGTTTATCACAAGTTGTCAATCTAATTGTTACTCGTTTACGATGCAGCGAAGATATTACGCTCGATATTCTTTCACGTGCCGATACGAATCCGCTTCTCATCATTACACCAATGCACGTCTTTAAGCTTGTTACTGAATAATTCGTAGGACTAACAGAGTGGATCTTAACAGTTTCGCATCATGTATTCAGTCGATACTGATTTCGTAGAATACTAACCTGATTGGTACCATTCCGAATGTGATGTTCTTTGAACTCATGTCGTATGTGCATTTCACTTTGTAGATCTTATCCGCCTTTGTCATGACCACGCTGTGATGTTGCAGAACGACAGTGTTCGAGTAGACTCCAGTCTAGAAAAGATTATCTTGCTAAAGAACATGTCAACTTAAAGGAATGTAATGTGCCAAGTCGATCTTAAAAACTTACGACGCTCTGAGTATTGCAGTCCTGGCCGACCATCGTGAGGTCAAGTCGGAAGAGGTCGCTGTTAACGACGTCGATGTTGCACGTCTCGGAGCGGCCCAATGCATAGATACGACCATTAAACGGCCTGTTAGTGCGCACTTGCACAGCGATTCTCGTGTCCTTGCAAAGTACCGACACTGCAATAGAAATGGAAGACACATAATGAAGGCTCAGAGTCAATAAACTGAGCCAGTAAAAAGTAAATACAGTCATCGGCGGAGGGCGCGATCTCTTTGAGGCAGGGTGATTAAGTTCATTAGCACAAATCCACTCAATAGACTAGTTCGCGAAAGTGACAGCCGATTACCTGTTCCAGGTGAAGTAAAAAACTGCATAATTACCATCGTAACAAGTGCCGGTCTTGTCACAGTTGGCGTCGTTCCTCGTCAAGTTGCTGGACGTGTTGGTGTCTTGCGTGTGCTCGATTGTGACGGGCAGCTCGCCGCTCGGGTTAGAGTTGCTTGGCGGCTCTACAACAAATAGACGAATCTTACACGTTACTCTATTATTAAAAATGCAGGCCTAGCGAAAGTGCATGCTGACGCATTACGAATTACGATTAATAAAGCTGAACAAATCAAAGAGTCGGGGTTTGGATTGTTATTTATAGCTGAACCTCTGATTAGGATGGGATTTCAGTGCGTGCTGCGCGTGTATCACCATAATCGATACAAGATGGCGGCGATGTACGGCGGCGGTCTGGGTGATTCTCAGTGCATCCTACCTACTGCAATTACTCTTAGGTACTCCGTGCAAAGCTTGCCGCTTGAAGCAATTCTAGATTTTCACACGCAATTGATAAGTACTGTATAGTTAGAAACACCGTCCACTAATGCCAGAACGAATGAGAGCTGTTAAAACCTCGTGAGGAACGCATGTAACGCATCATTATATGGTGATTTACTGTCCAGCCCTCATAATTAGCAATCATATGAAACAATCATTCGCACCACCCACTGGCAACGGTCATTAATGAAATCTAATAACTATGCTCGAATTACACTCAGAGAGTACCACCAAGTATGGATAAGGTATCTTCGTACCATGTAATAATGAATTCTGATTTCATCTTAAAATTTATTTAACCTCAATAATTTGGTTCTGCTGTGAATTTATGTTATGTATTGTAGTTAAGTGTAATGGACGGGATCACTCACTTTTTTTAACCGTTTAGTCAGTGTTTTTTCATTGCGTACCTCTAACTCCCAATCAATGATTAATTTGGTGTATTCGTGCACGATGAATAGCTACCCAAGTGCTTATTTCAAGGCCTAGAACTGTTAACTGTCGGAACGCTATTCCGAAGAGTGTAATTTTCGCGTTATTAAACACTCGTCACAGTTGTCAATTGGAGTATCATGTAAGGTAAAAATCAACACGGAGTAAGGTTCCGGTAGCTTATACCCAAAGGAATCGGTTACCGGAACGCTGACGGTCGGTGAACCGAAGCTAATCGATTCGTTAGCATAGTGCCAATGTCTCGACATGTTCCGTCGTCGGCGCACCAATAATGAGGTGACGTAAACAGCGATTTAGGCCGTTGACCGGCAGCAGATGGACAAAGGAGTGTCACTCGCCCACCGCCCACGGCCAAGCGGCAGATAAATGGCAGCAATTATAATGGAACTCTTTAAAAACTAGCTCAAATAGTTATTAAAAGGATGGAAATCGTCACTAATCATATCTGGAGAAATCTCTTGAAATAATACCTAAAGGGCTGTTGCTAATTCTGGTAGTCACTTCGAACTGCCGAATTTATGTTGAAAATGCTTGGTGAAAGTAACAGTTTTAGCGGCAATAGAAAAAAGGTGAAGGCTAAATCCCAGATATTTTTGTATGGATACCCCTATTTTTTTCGTAACCCTCAAATTAAAAGGCATAAGGGAACTGTCCCCGCGGGAACATAATTTGATGAAGATCATATAGCTCTTAAATTTTTCGAGCGACTGTACTAACATCAGTTAGGGGCCCAGTTGACCAATTCAAAAATAGTATTTTGTAGCTGTCCCCGCGAGGACAGTTTTCTTGTGAGGCGAAATTCAATTTTACAACCCATATTATGTAATAATTCGAATTGTCGAAACTACAACAAAATAAATCAAAAATGCTAAAAATACCACTAACATCGTGATCATCATTTCCATCTGTTAGTTACTTGAAGTAACAACTAACTATGCAGTGCCTTCAGCTGCTATTTACGTCGTTTAAATCTTACTACGTTGGGAGAAAAGAGAATAGCTTGGAACACTGAACCAATTACGGGCTCCTAGGCATGACCGACCAGTAGATAGTGATTACCCCGAGACCGGTCACATTTGGACCAGCATCGATTTCAGCTGTCAATCTAAATTATTATAATGCCTAGCCTATTACGGTAATGATATCCTTGCGAAGCCTCCCAGAGTACGTTCTACACGCGCTATTTATTTTAGTAGGTACACGAATGATTTATGTGCAGCGATGACGTTAAGTACCCGAACTTCATCAAACTTGTTTCGCTAGGAGTTAATGCAAATTAGTTTGTGCTATGTCATAATGTTTATTGTGATAAAGGCTGGCTGTAAAGCAATAATCGAGCTCGCTGTGTCTCTGATTACCGAACCTTTATAGTTTTATTTATTTATAGAGTGTTATTTGTGTCATGTCGAATTTATAGGCTTCGACGGCAAAAACCTAAAAACTAAGCTGTAAGCTTAAAACTTGGAAAAATAAACACCATAAAGTCTGTTTTAAGCCCTTTTCCTTCGCTTTACAACGTAATGCGAATACAGTTCTGCTCGGAGTCGATGACACTGCACCAAGCATATTTGCAACGCTCCAACGAATAATAAGATACGACCAATAAGTTCCCACGGCGTTGCCGAGCCGGCAAATCTTATACTAGAAGAACGCCGCTGTTTTTTTTTAATTATAACACTGAAAAACTTTAGTAGAGCATTTGGTGAGTGTTTTTGAGAGATCGAGGTTCAATCAATACACGCAACCATTTCTAACAGTAAATGCATTGTTTCTGGAGTAAATGATTTAGCGTTAGTTTATTTTTTAAATGGTGAGCACGAGCCCCAGGCACGTTTTAAGCCCAATTTCATAAAAGACACTTGAAGTAAAATTTACGCTGTCCAAAAGTGACTCTTCATAAAAATCTTATCAGTAATTTAACGCTGTGCAAAACCATTTTGGCCACTTTTTCCGAATTCAAGCCGGTGCTAAAAAAATAGACAGAGCAGTGTAATAAATTATGAACGAGTGAGATTATTTCATAGTTAGAATGAAAACACTATTCTTACAACGTGCAACATCTCAGGCTGTAAATACCGCACGATGTAAACGTTCACACTCGCATCTGTGACGGCAAACTGTTGTTACGGAACATACCGAAGCTTCGCGGCATAGCTGTGTCTACGGCGGGTACTTGAAACATCACCGGGAAAATCTAGCTTGGGGCTTCATTACTCGGGTCGGAAGTGACCGCGAAAGGGGATAACGGTCCCGCTGGACATCAGGGTTTCGAGTAGCCTCGTTACCGGTAAGATGCCGCGCCGTTATCCAGATCGTGCCGGGAATAAACTCTGTAACAGCTGCCTTTCTACTTTCTGCGCGGTGTCACGTGACAGAGGAATCTTAATTAGGATCAGACTTTCTGCCACTATTTATTTATGCTAATGCGGTGTGCTTACATGTGCAATAGAACTTAAACTGCTAAGGCACTTTAGGCACTGTCATCGTGTTTTCTACGATTTCACTATCATTTAAACTGTAACTTTTCATGTTAAGATGAGCTCTCCAACGCGAACCAATTGATTGGAACTCAGATTTTTTTTAAACATAAGATTATTGATTTCCGGAATTAACTAGGATTTGACATTTAGCGATCAGACGTTGAATCATTGGTGAACAAATTACCAAAAAGCACATTTACAATACCACTTCACTTACAAAACTCATATTACTGCAACATCTTGCATTTTACTGCAAATAAACATATCTCCTTCAGAAAACCAACCAGATAATAACTCTCCAGCCTCCACTGTGAAGCATTCGAAAGCAACTCGTAATACAATCAACTAGATACCATAAATTTAATTAACATTTGATTACGTCACAATTGCAGTGGGTATTCGATTGCAATAAAGCGGGGGCAGTGACCCGCGTGGCTCGCGGAGGCAAGGCCGGCCAAGGCCGTTATATCATCACATAACCGCCTCACCAGCTTATTAAACCATCGCAGAACTATGCTGAATCAGATTACAGATATGCAGTGTAAACTTTCTTGGAAGCAGTTTATTACATAGTTATCGGGGGAATAGAAATCAATTAAAAAAAACTATATTACCTATGTGGGTAAAGGCTGATTTCAATTATAAATATTCAGTAACCGGAAAATAACCCACATTTGGATATTCTATTCCCGCATGGAACAAGATCCTGATAATATATCCAAGCTTCAGACATAAAATGTGACAATTAAACAAGCTGCAAGAATCTCTTCCTTTTTATTTATATAACCACTTCCAATCCAACCTGCATTCCTTGATCTTGAGAAATTACAATATGCACAATGCTTGTAAATGGTAAATTAGTGTCATTCTATTTAGAATGATAGCTACTAATTTACAGATTTCTGTAATACCAAACTGAATTAATAATCCTTCTTAGGATTAAGCTAACCTGCTTCTGGTTATAGTAATTAAAAAATAAAAAATACTTTAGTAATGGACAAATTACAGTTGTTGTAAATCATCTCCGAGAAAAAAAGAACACACCCGAGTTTATTGAACTGTTCGAATTTCAAAAAAAAGGAGCAACCCGTCGTTTTCCAATTTAGCGATAGAAACTCGCGGTTGATTGGTGGGGTTAGGAATAGGGTTTTCTTTGTAACAATAACAATGCTGTAATTTACAATATTTAACTTTGAAATACTTGTTAATTGAAACATTGTATTAAAATCCACTCTTAGTACAGAATTGGAAACCCTAGTTTCGTAGAAAAGCTCGTACTATATCCATCGTGATTCAATTATTGCTGAATTAGGGCTGGAGCACGACGAAACCGATCTTACTGGCAGCAAAAAAATCTTTTCAATTTGTGTATAAGCACCGTTAGGGAAGCACGCACGACCGGCGGCGCCCGCGCTCGGCGTCGATCACAATGACCGTCTCTTTGTTACTTTTTGCACCGAAATGCAGCAAATGTTATCGTGACAGCACAGCGCATTTCAACATTGTAAACATAAGTAGCTAAATTGCGGCGACGTATTAGCCAGAATGTTTTCCATTCTATGTCAAAAAGTGTCAATTACAACGTTAAAATCGTTAGATCGCGGAGATATACGTTTTAGAAATACAAAAGGCATGCCGCTGACATCGGAGTGTCTATCGACTACTTTTGCAATAATACGCTTACGAAGATATCGATTAAGGATAATATAAATTCAAGAAAAGCCTGCCCCGATAATACACGCACTCTATCCAATAAAAGACCGCTCCAAATGTGAAATGTTAATTATAATTTAAGAGATTGGAGAAAATACTATTGGCTACAGTCAACACGACTATCGCGCCCATTACAGTTCATTTGATCATTATTAGATAGCACGTATCATGTCGTAATTACGTTCATCCATTATGGGAAAGGAAATGCGAGGGATTGAATTCGCTTTTAACGGTGTATGCGGACGGGAATACCTGAAAAGTGAATACTTCATCACTATTATGTATGTTTTGCCTCGGTTTGGATTGGACTGATGGCAATCTTAACTTAATGCAATAACAAGAGGGACAAGTAATGGAGTAGCAGACGTCCTACTCGTTTATTGCGGAACCACGCGGCTAGAAACTGCCTTTACGCGATGTTTGATATGCACGGCGCCTATTAGGAGCTCAGGAAATTATCTGCATCTCCAGCAATAAAATTTACTAGCGTCTAACCAATGGCTTAGAATGACTATGCACAAGAATATAAACCACAGGACTAGTGTTTCCATAATTTCGGTATAATTAGAACAAGCACGCAATCTGCTCTCTCATTTATGGAACCTAGTTGTTTTGTTATGAACTCTGGAATTGCATCACGATCTTTGTCTCTGGGCACAGCATTATTCAATGTCTTGGCTGGCAATATTATTTCGAAGTCGCGAATCGATTTTATCGGTGCGATCGTGGTTTGGTCGGGGCAAGCGTTAGCGATCGGTGACTCTTCGATTAAGGTACATTGGACCCCTCTGACCCTGACCTCTAGTTGAACGCAACGTGAGATATGAACTCGCATATTTCAACGTCTTCTTACAACATGATTATAACTGTCCACCGAGATTTTCCTAAGCGCGATTGTCAACTGTTTCCATAACAACCTTCTCGGAATTAATTACACGTAATATGCACTTTATACAGCTATTCCGTGTGAATGTGGCTAACTGTAACTCTACAAAGCGCTTACAAAGTGAATTTAAATTCACTCACGTCTTGAATTGCTTCATGATTACAAGTAAATACAAGTCAGAATGCCAGCACTACATTTTTCAAAAACTTACTTGAAACGGTTTTCCCTTTTTTGGTTAAGCACAAACGGTTTAACGGTCCTATCTATTTATATTTTCATTGAACTAATACACTTCCGAGCAAAACGAAGTAGTATACACCTACCACAAATTACGTTGTTTTCTTAAATTGTTGAGATGGGTTCTCAAAATGAATTGATAATGAGAGCATGTAAAGTAGATAACACAACATAACACCAATTCAACACATTTCAACGTCACTTTTTATTTAACGAGCTACCTTGACTATTTGATAAATATCGTCATGTACAGGAATGACTGCATATTTTTTCTCGTCAGTGTATTAAACAGCGTAATTAATTAGAGGTATTTACGGTAAACCGTCGCTACCGAAGCGTGCGTACTGCGGACGCGCTCGCAGTTCAACCACACTACGCAAATGTTTAATCTGATAACTCGCAAAAACAATCTCTTTGTGGACTGCAGGCATTCTCACGAGTACTAGGTGAGAAGTTCATGAGAGGAACAAAGTACAACAGCGATTAACATCCGCCGAACGCAGTGCAAAAATGGCGCAATTATGAGATTTGTATCTTTAATTGCTTTTTATATAAAACTAATTTATATTCACGACTACATTCGTTTTCTGTGCAATACAATTTTCTAACAATAAACTAACTGAGAATATGGTAATTATTATTTACTCGACCCGTGTTTCTCGTAATTTTATTCATCACAATCGAACCTTATTTTAACGTTCTATGATTCTTTTCAAAAAAATCGTAATGTCACGGCCTGACATAAAATTGGTTCTTTAATATAAAATATACATACGAGTATCTACTCACATACACACCATCTCGCCTTTTTCCCAGCGGGGTAGGCAGAGACCACATCTTTCCACTTGCTACGGTCCTGACACACCACTTGCGCTTCTTCCACTCTCATTAATATATTTTAAAAAAACTAATAATAATAATAAATACTTATACTTTTTTTTTGTTCTTATTGTTATAAATTTTTGTTTTTGTAGGAATACTGTACAAATATTATACCTAAGTTTCATGTTAAATAAAGTGAATAATAATAACTACTTATATATGAAATATAAGTATCCCTTTACGGGCTCATTTTCTAATGCGATCATTAGGAGGCTATATGACACAAAGCTGTGCCGATTTAGACGCGGCGTAACTTTTTGTGCCCATAAAAAGGGCGGTGATCGTTCTCCTGTCGCCTGTCGCTACCGATGCCCTGGATCCGCGCTCTCCAGCACCTACATGCGTCGCATGTTCAATGGAACAGCGTCGAAGTTTTTATTAATGCTATTAGCTGCTGTAAAAGGCAGGCGATTCCAGTGATTCTATTCAATGGTAAATTATACCGGCTGTGTAGTTTCTCATCTATTTTTACTATCGGGTCTCTCAATCGGATTGAAGGAAATATCAAATAGAATATAGACTCCTTTTGCAGCAATACCTGTGAGCATTTTGGTTCATCAACCTAAATCATAAATTAAAATAAAATTCACAATCGATTGATACTGTTTTTAGTCACCATGCGAGCCAAATGCGGATATGGATCACAAGATTTGTTTAAATCGTTGACAATCGTTGACGGCTAACTCATGTGACCCGTACTTCCGTTCGACCCGCCATTATTCGAAGTTTTCCTTATATTGCCCCCATATACCCATTTCATCTTTGAAAACCTAAAAAAAGCTAAATAATAGATATCAAATCAAAGTACGAGTATTTACAAAGTCCAAGCGTACTCGAAACTTGAGTCATGACTGGCCAGTACTCCCAAAGTATGGCAACACTTGGCCCGTTAGACCACCAGCACGGTGATTGTGCAACTTTACCGCAACTAATTATTGCACTGGCTGTTTTGACGTGATTTATTCTGATGCTGCTCCTGTCGATGTTGACGGACGGCCAGCCGCGCCCGGCGCCAGGGCGTGACAGCAAGTGACATAGAGATAGGCAGCTCTCAAAGGTACGTGTTTTAAATGAGAGTATCTTGGAACTTTGCTAAGTAGCGGAAGAAGTTTGCAGCAGAAAAGTTCTATACAGGTTTAGTAAATACATGAATAGTTGCGACATTTGACACTGAAATAAACTTATTCCTAACTAAAAAGAGCTTGTATAAGTGCAGCAGTGTACGCACTTTATTTTAAAATATCTCATGTTATGGTGTTTAATAAAAAGTACGAAAGGCAAAAAGTTTGAGTATTTCTCAAGTGTATAAAATCTTTAGCTTTGTTTAAAAATCAGCACTGCTATATGACTACGAGTTTTGCAGTACAAAGAAACAAATCCTGACCGGTTACAATATTCATCTTTAGCTAGTAACGCGAAACTCCATCATAAATATAAACGATATTTCTCGTTGTTATTACCGCACAAATAACTTTTGTGGAAAATTACTTTGGCACAAATTGCTATTTTATTTTAAAATTTTGCATTATATTCAAGTAAAATAATTTCCCAAGACCAGACCCCGCTGTGCTGTAAGGTATTTTAACTTTATTATATTAATTCATGTCCCAGAGGTTATATGCGATGTTAAATTACCTAGCTTTAATTGTTTTAAATTTATTTAATTCGCAAGTAAGTTTGTTTTTAGAAGTTTGGTTTTTACAAACCTCCACGAAAAAAGCTGGGGCCAATTTCATGTGGTTTATCTTAACTTTAAATTATATAATTGAACGGCTGTTGATGAAAAACCTTGGTGTTGAATTAGCCTTATAGCTACACTGAAGTTGCTACCAACTTGAGTTACAATGAACTTTCATCTATACTATCCTACGATTATAACATATGTCTATTTTTATGGATGCTAAGTGCATCCTAATTTCTGAACGCACACTAATAAATACTTATGTTCCAAGTACGCCGTTTTAAAGTACTGTTTGCTTAACAAGTTTAAATTAGCTCAGTGGGCTGCGATGGCGTTAATGCTCATTACCCTGGCAAATGATGTAGTATGATCCCGATATAAAATGGCATAGCTTAGCGCATACCTAACTGCACCGCGCTGCGCTGATTGCGCTCGGCAAAAAGCGTTTGCGACGACACGATGCGATCGTGCGCTGAGTGCACATTAGCATTATATCAACAATCATAAAATAATAAATACATTTTAAACCTTCTGTAAGTATGTAAAGATTCAAATCGGGTTAATAGTTGCAGGCCACCAGCAAACGGCCGCTCTGAAAATGGCATATGCTCGACAGTGGGACGTTTTACCTAACATTGCACCAAATCTAGTAAAAACTTAGAGAAAATTATAGTTCCAATGGATATAGAGAAGAAAATGAAACTACCTCATTATAAGTCCACCATACTCGATATCGGTCTCATAATTGCTCTTGTCGAAGCAACATTATTAATGAGGTTGCTCCGTGGCCTGATCTATCATGTCATGCGCCATTTGTCGCGCTGTCGCGGCTTGCATACTCATTTAGGGATTCTAACGAATATGTAACTACCTATGGTTCATCCAGCTCCTAATTTTTTTATTTCCAAAAAAAACACTCTTAATAGCTAATTACATAAAACCTGCCAAACTACTATTGCAGTTTGTCGGCAGTCGGTCGGTTTTGTTGCGAAAACCAATACAAAATGTGTAGGCGTTGCTTAGTTCATTTTTTAACTTTTGAGATATTATGCTCTAAAGAGCATTGTTGTGATAACCATAACTACTCGTATCTCCATATGACACATGACTCCTCCATAATATACAAAGCATAAATTGTCTATACATCATTTTCGATACTACCATGCCAAATTGTATTACGCTACTGTAAGAAGGCTTAGTATGACAGAAAATTATTTGACTCATTTGTTTTTATAAACTAACAGTATGCAGTCAACATACATTTTACCCCCCAAGACAGGCACTAGTTTAACTTGAATCAGAACAGCAAGGCTTGCATCGCGATCGTGTATTACCTTATATATAACCCCATACAAGTCACGACTGTGTACGTTTAGTTTATGCCATCGATTTCCATCTTTCAATTAAGCTCTATGTTCTCTAAGCCTAAACGTATTCAATGCATTGTGCATTGTAAGCAAAATCACGATATTGCAATTTAATTTAAATTTACAGTTCGCATGGAAGCAACTTGAATGCGAAATAAATTCGAATGCATAAATCTCTTTCTGTCTTAAAAGATTATCAGATCCGTGTAACATTGTACGCGCGGTGTAGATTGCACTTAGGCAGAATAAAAAGCCATATTACACGCATCATGAATTCATAACGCGCGTTGCATGCAATGCAATAAATAGAAGACATGATACCAGTCACGAATTATGGCGCGATTGTACCCAGGAATCGTGTGAATATATCTGAAGCATAGAATTGGCGAGAGTCTGCAAGAGGAACACTGGCAAATGGGGTAATAGTCGTCAAGTAGCATAAATAAACGGTTATCTTCTGTTCCTTTCACGCTATACGCTCGCACTTTCATGCCCAGCAGCCATACGAAACGAGGCTTAAAGTGTTCTTAGAAAAATATAAAACATACGACGAATTACTTTCACGTACCCTTTGTTAGCTAAAGTACAGCGTGTGAGAAATACTAATTGCATCCTCTTTGCAAAATTAAATAAGTAACAAAGTGAATCGTGATTCAACATAGTACTTAGTTCTTTTATTTACGATGATGGGTTTGACAGCACAATGGTGGGCCACCGTTTCCGCGGACGCAAATTAAATGTGGATATTCAAATAGATGCAAGGCTCGCTTGCTGCCCGAGTGGCGAAGGAACGCATTATTTACATCCGAGTGCGTCGTTAAATCTTCGAAGGGTGAACGCTCGACCGTCATAGCTCGTAGCTATGAATGTGTGTCCCGCGGACTAGTTATAAAACTAATTGTAGGCAGGACCGTGAGCTGTCATTACCGACCGAGCCACCAGCAACACACTATGGAATTAATTTCACCTCAAACTAAGAATTTTTTTTTTGCAGTTTTGTTAGAAATTTGCTAGCTTGATTATTATATTTTTCCCGTAACTTTATGCTCATCACTCTATCGCCCGAATCAACGAACGTCAATCAATGCTGAGCAGTCCTTGTCCTTACTTACATGTATAGCTGTCCCTTTCATTTCTATTGACATGTGACAGGCCAGCATCAATTTGAGGTGTCCTTAACTTTTGAATAGCGATACGATGCGATTTGGGTATGAATCCTAAAAGTATTGATATGATAGTGAGTTGTCTTCAATTAAAAGTTACTAGATTATCTCTCTGCCTGCGTTTACAACACCTTGTCAAGTAAATTAATCCTTGTAAACCTATCAAACTATCCTTGTAAACCTATCAAATAGCAGTTAGATAAGAATTCCGGGAAGTACCTAAGAAGGCTTCGTTCAGTTAAACATCTCTACAGACTGAAATACAGTATCTGCACAAAATATGAGCCATAAATTGAACGATAATGCACCACTACCACAATCCCTTCCGTATTATGGCCCTATTCTTGAACGCACACCGCAGGCTTCGAAATCCACGGATAACATATATTTGAAGCAAATTACCGTTCTTTACTTCTTCTGCAGAACGTAAATCTAAATATGACTAGATTTATATCCCAAGCGCAGATAGGATCAAACGGGACAACTGAACTACACAAAAATCTAAAACGTTTTTTTGAATTATTATGCTACATATTCATCTGTAGAAGTGTTATCTATTATTTCGTACTATATTGGTACGATGCAAATTATATGCCAGTACTTTTATTGCGCCTTTTGACACACTTGTAAAAAGAAAGGCCAAACTAAACGACACTATAAAGTATCAACACGTTTTTTTCAAATTCGTTCTGAATATCTTATTGCGTCAATATAAGATAACATACGGCACTTAACAATACCATACAGGAAGAGCTAAAAATAGGATTTTATTTAGAAATTCCATTAATAGCGAGAACTGTGAAAAAACCTTCTTAAAAGTAGTTTCACGAAATAAATTTTCCGTTATGTTTATTACTGCCATTCATGGAATAAGACATAAAATCCACGAGAACGCAATCAAACAACGCGAATTGTAAATTATATTATTTGTATGTTTAATATGTAACTGTTGTAGCTCAGCCCTATGATAAACAAATCGGCTACCGAGCCTATTTACATTACATCCTACGCCGCGGCGCCATCGTCTACATAATTATTGCTTACTTTAAAGTTATTACAAGACTTTAATTCGACCCATGCATTATTTTCCCATTAACAATGAGCGCCAGTCTGTAATAATGCTCTAAAAGTATAAAAAGTTAATGTCAGGAATCTAGTCAGTGCTTTCGATCCATCCAATATGCAGCTACTGTGCAAGTGCGGTGATGCAACGCAAAGTGCTATTTTTAAACTAGGAATATTGCTACCAAGGGATTGCGCTTTTACTCATACATACAAGAACGTTTTTTGTTGTAGTCTCTCTCAAGTTATACAGCGGCGTAAAAACCTGCACTTTAAAGCTATTTCCTAACAGAAACGTAATATAAACACACAATAAAGAAATTGTCGTTTTCCACTCTCATGTTATCACATTGAATACAATACAAATGCGAAACCAAACTGAATCATAAAATGCGATGTACAAAAGTACATCAAGCATAAGGCAAACTGCAAGAAGTTGTTCAAATATAGCGATTTCTTTTCTCATCTTAGTCTATTTATATCTATCGCAATTTACCAGGTTTCCTGGGAACAGATCGCCTAGATAAGCCTTTAACGCACCTAACGCAAGAAAATGGAGGAATCGACAGCGAGATCTATTCTAAAAGAAAACTTGAATCTGGTTTTACCGCAGAGGGATGAAAAGTTAGGATTATTATCACATTATATTTTATTGTGGAATAATGACGATATAAATACTGAATTAAGTCTTAGCCGTGTAATTATTTGCGGCTTCGATATATGTTAACAGAAACCTGTTAGATTAAACACATATGCTAAATATTATAAAAATGCATTTATCTGGCCTTAAGAGCCAATTGCATGTACTTGTGAACCCCATACATGGTGGGCAGGTACCGCGCACACAGAGGCTTATGACAGGCCGTACTGTACATCAACTTAATCATTGCTACTGAAATCCTTCCAAATCATTAGGGCATACATTAACTGGAATTGCACTACGAATACCCTAGCAGCACAGGTTATTATAAAGAATATATTATAAAGAAGGTACTCACTCTCGCAGAAGTTCTCGAAGTATTTTCCGATAGGTTCCCCGTCGTCTATCAGAGGGCGTTCAGCGTTGAGGTAGGCTGAAGGGCCGTCGGGCAGCGTGTGGTGGTCGAGGTGGTACAGCCGACAGTTGTAGGCCGTGGAGTGTGGCGCCCCGAGGTACAGGAACGACCGGCACAGGAACTCAGACTCAATCTCGCACGCCAGCTTGCAGGCAGCTTCTGACGTCACCTGCGTATGTTCCAATCAATGTTTAAGAGGATTCACTTTCAACGAGTACTTAAATTGTTGTAGCTCAAAAAGAATAAAACAAAATCCCA
Source organism: Udea olivalis (assembly GCA_947369235.1). Lineage (NCBI taxonomy): Eukaryota > Metazoa > Arthropoda > Insecta > Lepidoptera > Crambidae > Udea > Udea olivalis. Next base: position 9,888,249 of record OX376342.1, read on the forward strand.
TTACGAGTTTTAATTCAAAAGTCGTCATAAAAGGAAGATTATTAGAAAAAGAATCATCATTTCTTAAAAGCACAAGTTTTGAATTTTGATCTTTCATGCAATTATTCGTGATATAATCTTGTTTAAAATATTTTTTGACAGTGTTTAGTGTTGTTTGGTAAATTTAAGACGTACTTAAGATTGTAAGTTATATCCAGTGCTTTCAATTAGTAAGGCAATAAGTATCGTTATAGCTTCATATACGAGGATGTTTATTAAGTTTGGTTTTCTTAACCACAGACTTTTAGATTAAATGTTCATAAGTTATCGTTAGATTCATCTCAAGTAATGACATGTCTTATAACTAGGTAGGTAGTTTGTCCTATTAATGCGTAATAGCCTGGGTTTTACTTTTACTGCTCAGTCGTAAAAATATCTTCATTTATTTTTTCCTAAACTAATCACCAGGCAGCCCCGGGCAGATTAAATATATCAACTAAGCGGCCGCAATGAGCAGATGATGGGATCAAAATGACGAGCCATCACAGAACACAATTACTATGACGTTGCAATAAAAATGGTATTTTCTTGAGCCAACTTTCAATTCGGAGTTTAATAACTAGCTGTCAACGCGTCACCCCCTTACATGTATCACGACGTGTGTCTTTGGCATGTATAAAGGGTTTTATAGCTACGTTAATTACTCGAGTTAACTGGCCGATTTATGACATCTTTGATACTGAAATGTATAAACGTGAATATAATTACAGACTTGCGTCGTCAAATCCACGTGTGTGTTGACTAGTTGGATCATTTTTACTTCACTAATAACCATTTATTTAAGGACAAGCTTTGATGTGAGTGGAGCGTTTCAGAAACCAGTCACTTTTACCCATCCTACTTTATAATATGATGGTAATTGAAAACAAAAAGTAGTTAACTTGTAAAGTACCAACATTATGCGTTTTCTTTTTATTTTGTTCATAGTAAATAAACGCAAGTTGAGTTAAGAAACTGCAGTCAAGAATTCAATATAAACACGTAATTACTTTTTTTCTCCTGATCTTATCCGAATTACGATCCTTGTGATGTGGTTAATTGTTGCTCAAAATCACGTAAAGCAACTGGTCTTACAACGATTCTTGTATTATTTTCTGTCATTCTTTAATGTGTTAAGGAATGACTGGCCCGTTGGCGCAGTGGTATTTCTGTTTGTATTGTGCCCGGGCCGGGTGTAAATATCTTTACAATAATGCACTTTGAAACATAAAAGTACTTAGTAGGTAAGTAAATAAGGTTTACACTGAAATTGACATTCTTTACTCAAAATCATCTCTTTTCCATTTCCAGGGTTGCCAGACTGCATGAGTTAAGTAAGTAACCTTGAGTGATGTATTAGGATTCCGGTCTCTGAAACCCGGAGTGCAAGCTAAACTTATTAGTAAAGTTTGATGTCGGCATGTGAATGAAATGTAAGAAGACGAACTACATACGCTATGTGTATTATTAAATAAATAAATATCTGAAACAATTTACACTAAGATCATCTGACTGATTAATTGATTAACTTCCGCACTAAAGCGGAACTACGAGTAACTATAATAACTATATCTAAGTTTACCCTTACTTTGGAAATAATGATTTAATTAATTAAATAGTTTCATTCGATTTGAGTCAATATGAATCGAGAGTGTAACTGATCTATAAAGCACAAGTTTACTACTGGACATATAAATATTAAATAATGAAACCGAAATGTATATCCAGTGGTGTTACGCATTGTGAAATGCTCGTCACTAGTGTGTACAACTTTTTATCTCAAGTTGTTCGAGTGATAACAAAAAACTAGTAGATGTAGCTTGGGCGGCTCGTCAAAGTACAATACTTAGGTACTATATCTTGGCCTGGAAACGCCAAATCAGACCTGGGGGTTAAGTTGGTTCGTGATCACTCTCAAATGTATTAGTAATTACCTAGCCTAGCAGATAAGCGTGATAGATGCATATTTCATTTCATCCAATTAAGGTTTCTTAGGACAGCAACCTAAGTCCTAAGATAAGCAAAAATATCTGCAGTGTTAATACAAAAAGTATACCAACGGTATGGAAAGTGCAGAAAAAAATATTTACAAAAAAAATCGATTAGATAAAATGATGAAATACGTAAAAATCGATGAGGAAGAGATCATCAGGCTGGGCTCGTACTCAGTAAGAAAGAGTTGTTCACCATCACGAAGTTGCCTCTATTATTATAACTTACGTAATATTTTAGATATTAAGTGCAGGTATTTCTAGGATTGTACCTTATCTTATCTTACAGACAGTTAGTGCATACCTATAGTTCCTTGTCAGTGAAGCAGTGCGGGTATTTCTAGGATTATACCTTATCTTATCTTACAGACAGTAGGTGCATACCTATAGTTCCTTGTCAGTGTAGCAGTGCAGGTATTTCTAGGATTATACCTCATCTTATCTTACAGACAGTAAGTGCATACCTATAGTTCCTTGTCAGTGAAGCAGTGCGGGTATTTCTAGGATTATACCTTATCTTATCTTACAGACAGTAGGTGCATACCTATAGTTCCTTGTCAGTGTAGCAGTGCAGGTATTTTTAGTATTATACCTTATCTTATCTTACAGACAGTAAGTGCATGCCTGTAGTTCCTTGTCAGGGTAGCAGTGCGGGTATTTCTAGGAATACACCTCATCTTATCTTACAGACAGTAAGTGCATAACTATAGTTTCTTGTCAGTGTAGCAGTGCGGGTATTACTAGTATCATACCTTATCTTATCTTATAGACAGTAAGTGCATACCTGTAGTTCCTTGTCAGTGTAGTAGTGCAGGCCGGCGTACTGCGCCACCTTGTCCTCTGCGACGCCCACGCGCGGCGCCGTGAACAGACGGTGCCCCTTGCACGCCTGCGCAGCCTTCAGGCACAGGTTCTGGACCACACATACAGGTTATCAGATTATTTATAGGTTAATGCTTCAGGGGAAAGGCATGCGCATTTATTGTTGCTACTTGCTTGCTTATTCCAAAACAGGATAAATTAATTCAGATTTGAGATTCGTAATCTCCAAGTGACTGCGTTCAAGCGGTAGAACATTGGTACCTAGTACTCTCAACATTAGGTCCGTTAACTTAACTTGTCTCCATAATTGCCAGTAGCGCATTTTGATATGGATGTACCGACATGCGCTTTTCGGTACATCCGTATCAAAATTTTGATTTTGCTTTCATTCATATTATTCGGCAGTGATTCTTTACTTAAAGCGCAAGCTCATTTACAATAGTGAACTGTATTTTAATATGGATTCAAGTCTGAGTAACTACATAACAATACCAATATATCCCCAAGAAGCCATTCTAGAACTACTAAGTATAACCATTATCACCCTGACCTTTCTGAAGAGCTTACCTATAACTGTCATTCAGATACGACTCGCTAACAGCTCGTAAAAAGCTTAAGGCTGCTTAAAATAGGGCTAACGACCAAGTTATAGACCACACACACGACAATCAGACAAATAATACTCGACAACTGTAATAACGCGAACCAAGATGTTTATTTACAACCGCTCAAACGTTCCGCAACAAAATTGCGATTGTTTCAAGGGAAACGGTACGCGTTGCTCGGAAGCGACGCGGTGTAAAGTGGCAGTTGCAGCGAGCCGCCATGCGCGCCAATGCGGGTGGCAACTAAGTGCCAGGGTCGCCAGGGGACTGTTGCTGGTTAAGCCACAATGTGCTAATGGGCAGCTATCAAAAAATATTATATCTAGTGATGAGAAACGATAAGCAAGGATGAGCACACTACAAATGGATGTGACAGGATCACATGTCAGTAGAAATTAAAAGGACAGCCAGCTATACATGTAGGGGCTACTCTACTTTGACTGTTTTTCTGTGTAAGGGCATTAAGGCTATAAAATTTAAATCCGGAACAAATAGCAAAAAAATCATAAAGAAAATTGGCACTTGAGGTAGGCACTTATTTACACAAAACAAGCATTGATTTTAAAGTACAAAATCATCGGTATTACTTGTAACAGATCCAAATGCTTTCGACATACTACTTTCTTTCATGTCCAGAAGTAGCCCTACTACGTCCTACAGTCTCAGTGTACTTTAGTTTTATTTAAACTTCAAACTTACCTATTTCTTGGTACTAAATTATGAGGTGACTACATCCTTATAGATGTTTGTTAATTTTTCATTGAAACGAAATGAGTAAAGTTGCATGCTATTCTTTTACATATTATACAAACATGCTAAATGCTTGCTTAAGTATAAGCATTGGAATTTCTCGATGAAGAGTATTTCAACTAAAGATATACCTGTACCGACATTAAGCATTCAATTAGTAGTTTAGGAATGTTTTGAGAAGTGCCAAAGATCTTTCCCAATTATTTTTTTGGATCATCAGAAAGTTGAAAACTACTGTGACACCATTTTACTAAAAACGAACAGGCGCATGCCTTCTGTGTGCACATTCAATTCCAAAGAAACCTATGGAACTGACAAAACAATGAAGAAACCTTTAGAATGAGTTTGAAACGGTTTTTGCAGGTTTGACTGATCTTGCCCACTCAATGTCCTGTAAACTGAAACCTCGATGAAAACCGTGCTAGTTTTCATCAAGACGACGGAAGTGCCTGGATACTCCAGTTGCTTGGCTGAAGGGCACCGTCAAGAGTATGGTACAATTGCTATACATGAGGATGTACTCACGATAATTCCCAAAGAAAGCGTCAGCAAAACGTTAGCGAGACTTTGATGTCCATAAGCTGAAGTAAAGTAAAACAAAGCAAAAATCTTTAATTTGCAATGAATATCTACAATTTAATGAAGTGAATGCAGGTAGCATTCACATGCTGCATGTTTTCAACTATCGTAGTTCAGAAACTCTGTTTGAATAATATACCTGCTTTAAATATGATTCTGAAATAAATGGCTGTAAAGGTTACCTCGAAGTAATCTGTGCCGGGCGTGTCGACGAGCTGCACGATGTGGTTGGCGGTGCGGCGGTCCGAGTCGCTGAGCGCGCAGCGCATGCTGCCGTACTCGTACTCCGCCGACCGGCACGGGAAACGTTTCTGTACGAGAACATATCTTTTAAAAATTGTAAAAAACATATATTTTAGAACAATAATTTGTCTCTTTTTGTGAGCACCAAAAAATATCTGTTCCACAACTTAAAATGGCAACAAGCCAAACAAAATTGCAATTACGATGTTCCGCTGAAAGTATAGCACATCCATTCCTGAAAATAGGCCTTCCTCATATATGACCAAAGCAGCCGGTTGCTGGCGGCCTGCATTTACCGAAATTCTGCCTTATAGGTAGGCCTCCCACACTGGGTTCTCAGGCCTAACGGCAACTGGTCTTCGCGCCATATGCCCTGCCTACGGCCACTTCAACTTACTTTTCCACTAGGCTAAGTCGGTGGCTTTACTTTAATTAATTTTACTTCTCACTAATATTACAAATGTAAAAGTGTGTGAGGATGTATGTATGTATATGTATGTTTGTTACTCTTTCACGCAAAAACTACTGAACGGATTTAGATGAATTTTACAGTTATACAGCTTATACATCAGAATAACACATAGGCTACTATTTATAAAGATTTTATGTACAGGTACATGTTACAAAAATGAAGTTCACGCGGGCGAAGACGTGGGCGGAAAGCTAGTAAATAATACACCAACCTAAATAAATATCCCTTAGTCTATGTTGCTAAAAAATATGATCCTATTGAACAGCAGAAGCTTTATCATGACAACCACGTTAGAAAATACCCGGCGATAAGTGCATTAACTACTTAAATATATCGTGTAAAATGTTTTTCTGAAACTAAAATGTAACCATTACCGAGTCAACATGTTTATGCGACACAAATCAACAAGCGCTGGAACGCAAAATACCTTGCTCTACAAAAACGATCACTAAATTATTAACCACCTCAAAAGGCTCTCCCGTACTAAAACAGTGGTTATCATCAGTGTCTTATTAACGTATTTTTAAGAGAATCAAAATAAAAACAATTTGCGTAATGTACCTATGTACTTCTGTTATTAACAGGGAGGCAAAGTGGAAGTCAGTTTCACACTGGTTGTTTTTGCTTGCAGCCGCTCTTGAACGCTAATAACGTCAGAATTCACCTTATAATTTCGCGCAAAATGGTTTAACAAAGTACATCTGGGAGACAGTTTACATAGCTGCATAGTTACAAAATAGTTTATAAGTAAGCGGACCTAATAAACATGCCCCTATCATTTCGCCTATATCTTGAATACCAGTCAACTGGGACGAAACCATAAAATATAAATTGAATAGATAAACGGTAAATTGCATTGCGGAGGCGACGTTCCCTCAAAGCTTTGGTTCTTAGCCTCACAACGGGGCCTGTAGTTGTTGCTTGAAAGCTTGCTTATCGGGTACTCGGTCCTTTTCTGAGCTTTATGTATTAATCAGAGGTCAGCCAGCATTCAAAGTAATGTATTAAAGCTCCAATAAACATTTCATTCCGGCTTCTCATATTTCCTGTCACGTTAAGTCCTTAGACTTCTATTGTTGCCATATACATTTAATTTCACAACATTTTAACGCGTCTCAGTCGATGCAAACAGAAGCGGTGAATTGTATTGTTATTTCTACGATGTCGACTGAACGACGTGATAATTATGTAATACCATTTGCTACTAACATCTAAATGATACACAATTCACAATTTTTATGAGTTCATGATCTCTATGAAACCTAGTTCATTTTAAAGCACTTATCTAAACTGCAATTTTGATCCCTGAGCATAATAGAAATAGAATAGACATAGACAAGGATAGAGTTAAAAATGAATGCTTACCTCATTCAGACAAGCGGCAAGACAGGCTTCCTTCGTCGACGTGTAGATGATGACGTTGTCGAGTCCTCTTAGTGCCTTTCCGGGCACTCGCTCGAACGCCCACGGGCGCAGGCAGACGCTCTCGGTCCTCACTTGAAGCTTCACCATGTAATACGTGTTAACTGCTCGCTGGTAAACAAAATTGCATTTATTTATTTACTGATTCATCAAATAACACTGATTACAATAACACTGGTTACTTTGAGAACTATAATAACTTATCAAAACTTTTCCAATAAGATTATTTTCAATTAATCTACTCATAAATCATTCATTATCATTGCTACCACAATAATGAAAATTTAATTGATATACTTAAATAATTGATAATTGAATTTAACGTATCTGCTAACTTATTTATGAGCTTGTAACTAACCGCTCCTTTGGTGTAACATGACCAATATGTAATTGATTGCGTTTGGTTCGCCGATGATTTTAACGCCCTATTTACTGTACATGAGCTTCTCGCTACACAGTCCATTTACGGGCAATTTGTACTTAGCTTCATTAGGAGCAATATAAACAAATAGCGTGGCGACGCATCGTTTAACATTGTTTGTTTATAGCCACGGCAGTTCATTAGGCCTGAAAGCGATTAGGCGATCACGATCAACCTGTACAGTTACAATGTGTATCGCTTAGATTTTCCTTCGACTAGTCGACCGATTTAATCTGAATTGTTAATCGTATCTCTGCATCGGGAGTCTAATTGGCAGTATCGGGGAAGGCTGCCCGTCGCAATCGGTTGAGATTTATTTGGCTATTAAAAAGCCCACTATGAAATTTCCTTTAGAACATGAGAAAACTGGAATTATCGAACAAATCGTGAACATAGTCGTTAACGGTGTGCCATAATTTCTTCTAAAGTAGTAAGTAGTAAAAGCAGGAACCAAGAAATATTTCTATCCAGCTGAATAGAGGTATATAAATAGTTCTTGCAGAGTATAGTAGCCATTTTGGTAAATTCTAACTAGGAATGTTATCAGTGTATTTCTTAAACTAGTCTGCAAGACCGAGACAGAACAAAAACGATAAACAGCATAAGGTAACGGTACTGTTGAATTCCATTATGCATAAATTACGCGCACGTTTCAAACTTTTGCTTTCGCTGGGAGCACCGCAATGCATTAGTAACACGTGCTTATTAGCATTTCCTAAGAGCCTACGAACTAAACATGTTGGAAACAAAAAATATTATTAAACGGCACCTGCCTACTATGATGCTGTACTACAAATACACATGTGTGACTATTTGCATACATATTCGGTCGACGTGTAGGAGGCCAACTAGCTGGGTATGTTACCTACTTGTTTACTCATGCCAAAAAAGAAATTGGTACAGCCCCAGAAAAATAATTGAAATTTCAGACATTTCATATTAAGATCGTTATTTTATTAACCGGTTATTAGATAAGTAACAGTGAACTGTTCTTTTATAAACTGTCTCAAGTAATAGTATGGCTGGAAATCTTAATTTTAATTCAATTTAATAATACCTACACAAAAAAGCACATAAATAGGTTAGTGCAATCGATCAAAACTCTAGATTTGCTTACTTGACCGACCGAGTTTATTGATTTGACCAAATCCCACAACATTTTTTTTTATATCGCCCGTCAAGATGACCTCACTCCACCTGATGGAAAGCGGTCGTGAGGTCCAGATATGAGGTTGACAAGCCCAGTCATTCAAACGAATCACTGGGCTGGCCATCCTCACCATAATAATATTGTGTTAGGATGACTAACGAAACCTGCACATAATGTATGGCGTATTAGGATTTACTTACTTAACTGCAAATCTTAGACAAAATAATTACTACGCTGTAATTTAATGAAAATTATATATCATTCCGCAGTTTCTATGGTGCTTATATCACAGAGAAGATAAATGGCACTGCAAGATGATATTAAAGTTATTACCTGTGGCGTAGCCATGGGGTTGTTGGCCTGGGTGTCATTCTGCAGCAGGCAGCGCGTCTCTTGCACCGGTGTCAGTGGGTTGAGAACAAAACTGCAACAAACAAAATATTTTTAACACTCTTTACTATCTTGCAATCCCAATTAAAATTGAAGGTTTAGTTGAAACTACTGATGGTAATGTAAGTTCGTACATCAACATTGGTAGCTGATCTCACTTTAACATACACACATCAACATGGTCTAGGGATATTTCAATTAAACCTAAATAACTAAAATTCTATTACCTTTTGGCTAAGGCACCTACACATTAAAATAAACGTTGTTTAATAGCCTATCTAATCTGATAAATAAACTTTTAGATAAAGTTAAATCTGAAAAAAATTTAGAAGAAGAGGAAAAACTAAGACAAAATTTCAATCTTAACTTTATTTTTGAAACATCAAAACCTAAACAAAACAACTATTTTTTTTATAAAAATTGTTGAAAACTTAAAACTATATTATTATTAATTATTAATATAATCCGTGGATCCACCTAAGGCCCTCCTGACTTCTGCAGCGGTTCTGCATACTCAAAACAAGGGTGTCAATATCCTGTTGTAGAATACTGTCCCAAGTCATGCTAAGATGCAAGAAAAGCTGGTTTTCATGCACAAGATGCAAGAAAAGCTGGTTTTCATGCACAATATCTTCAGGAAAATTCCTAAGAGCTCTTCTCTGAAGCATATCCCAGGCATGCTCAATAGGATTTAAGTCAGGGGACTGTGCAGGCCAGTCTAAAGCTTGGATATCTTCATGACTTCATGCAGTCATCTTCTCAAAGTTTGACCGCTTACCAGCAAACCATACTCTCTCTGTAGCCTTTGAACCAATTGCATCGCCGTTACATTTGGTTGACTTCGTGCAGTATTTACTATGAATCGGTCCTGTACATGTGTTGTAATGCGTTGAGATCCTCGGTGCCGTTCCACCACTTCCCCCGTGACACGATAACGTGACCAAAGCCGGGATATAACGCTCTGACTGGTCCTCATGGCTTCAGAAACCGCAATTTGGGTAGCGCCAGCTTGAATCGTGCCCACTGCTCTTAACATTTCGTTTCTGGTCAAGTGTCTACGTGGCATGATTAAATGAACACCGGAGATGCGTTTGACAAAGATTTATAGAAATTTATGGAGTTATAATAAAGTTAGAAGTTCGTGAAGATTTACTTCTTTGGACGAAATTCAATGAATGCGAATTTCATCTTAAAACAAACCTTTTATATACAAAATTGAATTTAAAAAAGGAACTTAATAATGTTTTTATAATCTGTCATTAATAGTTTTTTTGTAAGGCCAGTACTTTTTAAGTTATTTAAAAAAGTTTTATATATCCCTAGACCATGTTGTTGTGTGTATAATGTCACGAAGCTCATGAGAGTCATCGCCACAGTACTTACAAAACCAAAGCTGAGGAGAGCCCATCAACTGATGTTGTAGGTACTCCCAACAAATAATGTCACGAACCTCCTGAGAGTTAGCGTCACAAACAACACTCACAGAATCGAAACCAGGCCTCTGTCACTCCATGTACTGGCGCGTGACAAACACCTACTAGCCGCCGGGTCTTCCTAGACCTATTTGGCAGTTGGTTGTCGCGTAAAAGCCGCGTAGAGCAATTGCACGCGAATCTTGCGGTTGAACTGAATGACGCGATGACGTAAAGTAAGTACTTACTACTGACATCTATATCGAAAGAGGTAGCCCTCGCAATTTATGCCTGTCACATGACAGCACGCATTTACAATTAACCTGTATCAAAACTAAGAAAGCCTGGACCTAAAGCTTTACCGTAATAGGTGAACTAAAAGGCGCGGCTGTAAACGATACTCAACTCCGAGTGACGTTTAGGAAATGACAGCACCACAAACAGTGCCGCTGGTTATAAATAAATAAATAAAATAAATAAATAAATATCCGGGACAAATTACACAAAGATCATCTGACCCCAAACTAAGCTGAGCTTGTACTATGGGTGTCAGAGACTGATAAACATACTCAAATATTTCTGAATACATACTTAAATACATAATAACACCCAGACACACAACAAACACAAATGTTCGTCACATAAATGTTTGTCATGGGTGGGGATCGAACCAACGACCTCCTGTGTAAAGGCAGGATCGCTGCCATTGCACCAACAGGCCAGTCAATTATCTTTCTGGAACTTATTTTGAATGCATTTACTTTTCCTCTGCTGCTTTTTATACATGTACCTATAGGTAACCATCTATTTTATTAGCAGCATGAGGTACATATTTCATCCACTTCATGTTCTGTGTTGGTTTATGAATTAAATGAATGCTTAGCTAATAAACTTTTATTTCTTTTCAAAACTTTACGATACGTGTAATAAGATTAAAAACATTATAAATTTCATCGTAATGTTTAACAAACCTAATTGAAAAGAAGATTTGCAATTTTAACAACTAGTGAATGTTGCTATATCTATTACTATACTATACAATGCTATTTGAATAAAATAATTTCTGAACAAATCTAAAACCAGCTTAAACTATTTTACTGTTTTTGTTTTTCTATTTACACGAGTATGTTCCATTTTGGCAAATTTTTTTTTGGAAAATTTTCGGGCTAAAGTTGCCTCAAAGAAAGTCCGCCACTGATTAAATATAGGAAACTTTATATTTTTATGAAGGGTAAAAAGTTGTCTGAGACCACGAGGACGAAGTCGCTGGCAACAGGATATAACTAGAGTAATATGATAATCTAGCTAGATTATAATTTTACTATAGTCAAATCTGGACACTGGTACACCGTGCAATATCCAAATGAAGAAAATACAGCATTTTCAGATCGCGGTCATGGCTAAAACAAAAGGCAATAAAGCATACAATAATTGCAATTTATCCGCAATTTCTTTCGCACTGGACGACGTAATAAGCAGTAAAGCCCCTCTCTGGAGTTAATCACGTTACCCAATACGGTACATTATCTTGAGCACGGAGTTTGAGCGCGCGACTATTGGTACTTTTTGCGGGTGCTTTTCCGACGTTGAATTTGCGATAATCATCACCATGCGTAAGCGCCAATATTGACTCAGTAATAGTCATCAAGCAGTTTTAATTGAGTAACTTAAATTATCATTTGCTTTACATATAGAATTCCTTGGCGTTTTATGAACGTTTCTCTGTGCAGCCGGAGACGAAAACGGATTTCTTGTACCACCTAAATTAATACCAAACCCCGTAATTCCTAATAATATCCCAAGAAATATTACCAAACGGTATATATGAACGTGCAGTTTTGTCAACTTCGTTTGATTAGCAATAAAGATAGACTTTATCGCTTATTTCCGGGAGTCTCAACACTTATATACGATAGTAATTAAATAATCCAGACAATTAGATGGATGTCTGTGATCTTTGAATTTTGTTGAAACTTAGATTTTGTCTCGTGGCAACCATAAAAGCGTTCTAACATTTTAGTCTCTAATTACGCAGGTAAACAGTGCCGACTGGCTAAACTAACAGACCAACAGTGCCCTATTAAGCGTGTGAGATTTTTGACAAATGCTTAGAAAGTGAGCATAAAACGGATCGTTGCACCGGGAAGTGGCGGCTACCGAACGATAGCGGGACCGCCTCCGTCAGAGAGTGCAGCTGAATGCGCTGCGAATCAACGGAATTGCAAAGCAAATTATTCGACGACTGCAGAGATAACATTTATGTATATGCTTGAATTTAATGTCTTGACTTGGATTATTAGATAAATAACCTATTCGCAAAACGACCTGCAGTCGGTAAATGACTCATTCGCGATATGCCTCATTCTTTAATGGCCCTATTAATGCAACGCCCTATTTTACTTTGGGCGGCTTTGTCGGGTAAAGGATTAACTGATTAGGTAACTGCGTTGATTTGAACTAATTCGACCCTTAAAAAGTGTACAACCTCGCACAAATGATATGTTATTATCAGTAGACAGTACGTCTACCACGAGTTGAAACTTTAAAATGTCATTATAGTGCGCATAAAATTTTGTATTGGGATTTGACATTGTCATGTCTTACATGTCATTTTTTTACGCGAACGTTGATGTTAATTTAAAGTGTCAACTCGTGGTAGACGTACAGATATTTTATTGAGTCATATTGAATGAAAGTTGTGATCCCAAATCCCCAATATCTGTGATTCAGTCGTATTTCCCGTCTAATTCATATAATATTTTTCTGCTGAAGGTACATTTGGCGACATTAGGATTGGAGAAGTCGCAACCGGATGCCTCTACACAAATGTCAGAATGATATGATGCCACAATTAATAATCATTTTATATTACCAAAGTAAAAACGTCGAGCTCTTATAATTAATTAACATACACATGACTATTCACTTGATATAACTAACCCTTAACTTAGCGTATGTTAGAGTTATTTAATTATTAAATTCAATGCTCACTATACCCATTTAAGCACACACATAAATAGTCACTATGCCACCTGCACCGGATATGAATATATCTGCTTTGAAATCAGAAACTACATCGCCACTGCATCTATTTTATCGCATATAACGACAAACATACACAGCTGGCATGGCAACGCAAACTGCACAGTAAAAGAAAGATCCTCCATAATGTCTTGAAAAGGAACTGTATGATTATCCTAGCGCTCTTTAATGGAAAAGGCGTCAGTCTCGCATATCTACGATGTAATTGCATAGGTGGCACTTGCAGGGAACCATCCAGGATGCATAATAATTTCTACTTTCTGAACGCAGAATTTTTTTGTGCATGTGGTTATAAAAATAACTTAGATTAGGTATTTTCCATAATATAAGAAGCTACAAGACGCCTAACTATAGATAATGTTTTTAGGTGAATTGGTTCCGTACAAATTTATAAAAAATATTTTAAGAACATCAATTATAATGGCTATGGCTATGCTTAACACTTAAACTCACTTTTGCAGCCACTGATGATAAGAGTAATTTATGAATTTTAAGAACTTCAAGAACAATAATGATTACGTTGAATTAAATACATATTTACTACTTTTTGTAATACGTTTACCTACACACAGATAGGTTAAACTTTAGTAAGACAGAAATATATCTTCTAACCAGTAATATACCTTTCCAATAAAGGGTAGGCACCAAGTAAAATTGTTATAAGCAAGTTCGCTCGTTCCATGAAAGCAGGTCTCGGCCGAAGCCTATACTTTGCAAGTGAATGCTATCTATCATGGCACCGAAGAAACTGCGCTTGATAAGGGTGTTACCTCTGTGCTTATGCTATAGGATTAAAGGCATCGGGGACACGGCACAATTCTTAGCATTCACGGCGAATCCAGAATAATTCAAACAAGACTTACTTGGTATTCACCAACTGTGATAATTTAACAATTTGGCGTTTATAAAGACAGATTTAAGAAGGTTATTGGAACTTACACTGAACTTAGACGAAACATGCCTTGAAGAAGTTCAAGAAATTTCTTAGAAAGGGTCAGCCCAAGACTAGAGCATAAACGACGAGCGTTCATGAAAGGATGATGGCGAATGGAAGAATGTGTGTCGAACAAGTAAAAGATGTGTCTCCACTTCCGCATCGGAATGATACGCGAGATAGTAATTTGTGGTTTTTTTACCATAGCAAACCCATCAACCAGTTTAAGTTAAATTATTTTGCGGTCATTACTCGTATTTATACAATTATCGATCTTAAGTATACAAATTTTATTCAAGTTAATTTGCAAGTGACAAGAATAAGAACACAGCGCGTTACACTTTGCTTGCAGCGCATAACGGCGCGGTTTACCGTTCGCTGTGATATTTTGTATTTTATAAGCTAACTACCAACTATGAGTTTGCTGAAGCACTCAAACAATGTCGTTAAGTCGTAATCGTGCACTTTAATGGCAGTAGATTTCATACGTGATGTTAGATGGCGCCTGAATGCGAGATATTATACTTTACTAGATTTAACAATATGTACCTTCTCATATATTTTCCGTTAAAAGACTAATGTAAATTCAAAGTTTCGTTTAAGACATTTCTCCGTTCTAGTTTAATACCACAATAGTGTTCTTTATTCATACGCGGTCTGTTTGTAGGTTGCATTGAATCAAACAGATGGAAAAATTTCTCCACATTTTTTCCTATCGCGAACAAATTACAGACAACTTGCTGTTAAGTCAGTTATAAAAAACGCATGATTAATGTTACGCCGAAGCCCTTAGACTAATGACATCGAATTTCGTTTTGGTTTCACAACTGGAATAATAAATCTTTCGAAGCGTGTTATGTTATTATAGCAGTAATTAAACGAAAGATGGGCATACCTTCCACATGATTCGACTACTCCAAATAGCAAAGATAAATATCAAATGGTTGCAGACCTTGAAAACTTACATTAATCATACAAAAGTGGGAATGCACTGACAAAACGTGGCGGGTATGCATTCTACACATTCAACAAAACAATTATGTGCTTTGATACATATCTAAGAATGCTTGCGGCGCTTACTATGTTCGGATCACCTAGATACATCTTTAAGATAAACAAATCTTGTTGGTGCTACCAGCAAGTGTTTCGAGGTGGTATGTCATATTGTCACAATATTGTATTAATTTAAGCAGTAGGTGATATTATATTATGTTGGCTTATTTTTGCACATAAACTTGGCATAGGAGATTTAAAGTTTTCAAAAAAAGGTTCTCTTGTCTAAAAATAGCTTGAGCTAAGCATCCCTTTTCTAAACATATAACATAATACTGACTGGTGCTGTGAATGCGGGTGCATCTGGTGCGGATGGTTATACTAATGCATCAGAGTGAATTTACTTAAAGTTTGGTAGCACTGTCAAGGCTACCCTAAAATGCACACCTTATCGTGTGGTGTGTCATTGCAACGATAAAGTGATCTTTGTTGTGTGTTTTGAGAACTTAGTGAATTGCAACTATTAATAATCGCGTAAAATCATGATAGGCTCCTTCTTATTGCCTAATTAGCCGTATAACAGGAGTTAATTAGTCAAAGATTATCAGTCAAAAAATCTTTATAACAAATTAATTAAAAAACCTAAAGACACGGCAGCTTTAGCCACCTAGCGGCGCCCGCGCAGCGCACGCATCAATCACCCGCCCGATGGAAATCGCTCTAAAGTAGCCCGTGAATACTATCGCCGTGCTTCATCTTACTCTCTAAATACTCATAAATATTTTGATTACAGTGTTAATGACTACTTGCGTTAGATGAATAACATCGTAGATTCTGTCAGGAGGAGCTTTCGGCACGACTTTTACAAATTCATTACGCATCCGGCTTTTGCTAATGATATTAATAATGTGAGCTTAATCAACATTGCAAATAATCAGCTTCCGGTCACGTTTTCAATTCGTTTATAACTGCAATATTTTTTTCTAAGCTAAAATCATTTTGAAGTTGAATCGTGGACTGTCAAGATATTTATCCTGTTGCGGCGTCAGTTTACAGCGATAACATTGAACTGACATTTGTGATTTTAGTGCGTGATTTTATTGAATTATGCTATTGAAAGCGGTATATATAGCGGTTGTCATTCGCTCTATGCTAGCAGATAGTATTACCATTCTGTTTTGGACTTTATGTATTGCAAGAGAAGACGGCGGAGCTTCGCGGCGGCCTTGTACCGTAAACGAGCAGCCGGTGGCATCGAGAACAGTTACCGATTGTTAATATCGCATCCGTCCCATTCTTTTGTCAGATCGCTATTTCTTTGGACAGATTGATTCGAGATACGTACCGTGTTAGTACAATGCTAGATTTGAACCGCGGGAAAGCCACATCTCGTTTAATTGAATACCGAATTGATTTTCGATCGATCCCGTTCAAATCGATTCTAACGTATCTAACTAAGCGTTGTAATGTTGTTACACGCCTCGCTTTATGTTAATTTTAATAAAATTATTTTGTATGACAAGGAAAATATAACGAGACAATAACAGCTAGCCTGTTGGCACAGTAGTTGTAGGTCTTATCTACGGCGCCAATGGTCGTGGGTTCGATTCCCGAAAGAATAACATTTGTTTTTGCCCCGTGATACTCAGATGTTTAAGTAACAGTATCTAAACAAGTCAATGCCAAATTTTAGGTTTTTATGCCCGTATTTGGCTGTGCTTTTCTTTCTGTCACTCAAAATTTTTTAAATAAACTTATTGACGACCGACTTGGTGTAATGGTTAAGATGTTGGCTACTACACCAGAGGTCGCGGGTTCGATCCCCGCACAGTACAAACATTTGTGTGCATGAACATGTCTGTTTGTACTGGTCTGGGTGTCTCCTATGTATAATAAGTATGTATTTACAAAAGAAAATGTATTTAAGTATGTTTATCCGTTGTCTAGTATCCCATAACACAAGCTTTAATTAGCTTACTTTGGGGCTAGATGGCGCTGTGTGGAATAATGTCCAGGGATATTTATTATTATTATTATTATTATTATTATTATTGGACTCTAACTTTAGATCTGACTTGAAGGTCCATTTTAGGTTTTTTTTAACTCAGGCAAGCGTTATGCTTTGGTGTTTATTATTATCACAGTATGATCAGGTTAATGGTCGATGACGCGTCGCTAGGAACACGACAGGGATCTGGTTCTCGACTGAGAACAAAAACTCCCCTCTTTAGATCATCGTACAGTGTATTTTTATGACGTTATCTTTCACGTTGCATTATAACCCTATAAACGGGTTTCATTACCTGTCCGAGCAATTATTGTTTTGTATTTCTTAAACCATAGCTCGGGTGTGTGATTACACCAGCTTGCATTTAGCAAGCGTGACAGTGCCAGAAAAGGTGTTCAAAATTTTTAGTTATTATAGCTTTTGCTAGTTGAAAATTGTATTTTCAGTTAAATTGTTAACAATACATCGTCAATTTTCTATACAATACCGACAGGAGGGTTCGTCATCGCATCTTAGAATCGCCATGGTCTCTTACAGTTAGAGTCCTGAAAAACGGGTGGTCTTATCGAACTATAGCATGAAGTTTTTCAAGAGGTTTCTGGTATAAGATCAGCAACGCAGGAGTGATAAATGTGCGACGCATCTGAAGTTGCATGTGTCCTTAAGCAGCGGGAACCGCTCATCTTCAGGTGATCCGCATTCTTATTTGCCATTGACGTTTCATATAAAAAAAATGTACCTACATTACCTTATAGGTATTCGTGAGTTTGTCATTGTCAATGGTAAACCATAGCAACCAATTTTATAATTTCAGAAATTAGTATTCAAACTGAGACCAGCTAAATTAAGTAATCCGTTCCAAACCGCCAATAGTCATGAAAACTATTGGCGTGCTTGAAAACGGTCCGGCAATAATCTATTGAAGACGTATGCGATCACTTTTACTGTTATCCAATTTGGAGCGCGGCGAGGTCGGTTTCCGCTTTTACACGGTCTGTGGCCAGCGGTGCCGGAGACACATTGTTATTAACCAACAGCGTGTCAATGGAATCCACAAGCTGAGGACGTGTGGCAGACTGACACAGATTCTTGACCCTACCACAATCCAGATGCAATCCGCATTGAGCGCTCTGCATTCACTCGTATCGAAACAAGACACGATGTAGC
This sequence comes from Udea olivalis, assembly GCA_947369235.1. NCBI lineage: Eukaryota > Metazoa > Arthropoda > Insecta > Lepidoptera > Crambidae > Udea > Udea olivalis. The sequence continues at coordinate 9,906,668 of OX376342.1, forward strand.
TTGCCGGCTGCCACTGATAGCAAATGCACGGGCTGTGTACACTGACGCAGACAAGGCTTCGATAGCCTCGTATTTTCATCAGACACAAATGTTCTAGAACGATAAAGCACGATTTACGAGCAGTGCTTCGCAATGGTATCGTGATCAGTGAATGAATTTGCCATGAAACCCCATGTTTACGCGCTATTGTGCATTGACCGTATTGGTTTCTCTTGAACTCATTTTTAAATAATGTAGACATCTTTAGAAATCAATCAAGAAATCAAAATCGTGCCGTACATTTTTGCTCATAAGCTACTTTCGTGACATGCTCCATAAATGTCTACCGATCAGATTTCCCTAATGCCCTTGCACCTCGCTCGAATTAGTGAATCTTTCCGATCCGATCTTATCCGAGACATTCGGGTCAGGAGCATCGTGATCGGAGATAGTTACGACGCGACGCGTTGATTTTTATTTGTTTCGTGATCAGTCAGAGAATGACGAATCAAGTATCCGACGCTATCGGAATTTGAGCGATGCCCGTATTCTGATAGTGTAAGTTACAATAAAATCGAATGAGCCTTAAGCGCACTTTCTTTACTATACCGTTCCATGGAGTATAATTTATTAATTATACTTATCAACCTAGGAAAGTAAATTGAAACACACACGAAACTTTTGATCACGTAATTAAGAAATACAAAAACAGGTAATTCTACCAACAACAAAAAAGTTCAAAAGAGTTAACTGCTGAGTTTCTCGCCGGGTCTTCTCAACAAGAAACAACTCCGACGCTGTAGTAGAGTATCATAACGTCGGTATACTGTGTATTTATATCCATATTATTTTGGTATTTATGTCTATTATTAAGTATATTTTGCTCTTAATTAGACGATTTGAAAGTACCTACTGCTATAGTCTATTTAGATAAAGTTATTTGAGTTTGACAAAACTGATAGGTCCTTCTTACTACGAGTATCACAGCCTGAAAATCTTACCTACCTACCTCTCAAAATGTTGGCATGAAATGTTTAGTACTTTCGATACACATCGTTTTTCATGTTATTACATTCAGATCATTCATTGAGGTCAGTATTAAATTTTCAAGACCGCATTCGATTCAAGAATGAAGCTTTTGAATGCTTATTCTGCATTGTAATTAGAGGAGAACAAATCAGCAAAAGAAGATAGCCTTACCTGAAAGCAGCCGCCTGACAGTCGGGTTCCTCTCTGCACCAGCCCTGGCACTCGTAGAGAGACAGGTTCCGCACAGTGTAGTACGCAGTGCCCGTGAAGTCCACATCAGTCAATTTCTCGAACGCGATTCGACCTGAAACAATATGAGAACTGATACTCTAATCTTTTATACTTGGTCTAAGTAATACCTTTACTCGTTTGGAAAGTCACTACCAATATTTTGAAAGGCATGCCCTATTTTTTTATTTGTAACAAAATAAAAAATGTATTAGAACTTAGAACCGGAAATAGTTGCGGTGGGCCGGAAATTGACTATATGTGGTTAAGATATTAAAATAGCTATTATGAATTGTTATAGTTCAAACTATGTAACTGTAGAGAGAAAGAAGACCATCATTCACTAGTATGTATTTATTTTAATAGTATTGTTTGTATTCCATCTTATAATCACATTCCTCCCGCCTACTTCATTGTATGCGCCCTGGTTAGTGATTTCCGCCACTTAATAAAACATGCAATCCGCACTACCGTTGGATCATAATTCTACGGTGGTTCAGATTCAGCCAAGTTCACAGAAAGACAGGGTGACAAACGCCAAAGTTATTTTTAAATGTGCAACTGAATAAATGATCTTATTTGATTTATATCCAGGTTAAAGATTTGTATTTTTTTATGTGAATATAGATATTTAATGTCTGTCTGTCGCTAGGATTCTGAACGTTATTGAAAGTGAGGCAGCTAATACGAGTATCTATAAATAGCATTATAATTCCTTTTAAAGTTCTAGAACTGACATATTTGGGGACAGGATAAGTTTGAAGAGAAGTTTGGAGCCCGGTTAGAGTTACGATTCGGATACATATCCATGAGAAACTACAGCTTTCTAATACTATGGCTACTGCTTATGGTTTTATCAACGTTTTTCTGTAAATTAACATCCTTGTTTTCCCTCGTAACAAACACACACTCGCCCACACAGACACTCTCCTCCATTACTACTTTAATGCTAGCCTATAGCATTAACGAATAACGAATAGCCTATAGCATGGATATTTTAATTTTCCAATGCAAATAGTGTCTATGAACATACCATACCACGTACCATACCATACCATAACAACTTTGTGATTAATTAGTTGTTTGGACTCTATGGAACAACACTTCGTGGAAAGACCGATAAGCTTTAAAATGAAAATTAATATGATGATACATTTTACTTTACTTTATTAACCAGTATTAAATATAAATCGCTTTACCAATGACCGCACGGTTATTGTACATTTTAAGATAATAAATGCCAATGTCCTAGCATACACTTACTAAACGCGAAGGACGACTGCAGCAGAAGCAACGCCAGCCGCGCCCAGCGCAGCGCCTCACCCTTCATGCCGATGGACCCACCACCTGGAACAAACAATCATTCAAATTAAAATAAATAAATTCAAAAGGTAGCAAGGTAACATCAAATAGCATCTTCATGTTTTCATTTTTTTATTTGGGTTCAACCCCACCCATGACAAACATTTTTGTGACGAATATTTGTGTTTGTTGTGTGCCTGGGTGTTATTATCTATATTAGTATGTATTATATTTAAAAATGTTTAAGTATGTTTATCAGTCTCTGACACCCATAGTATAAACTCTGTTGAATTTGGGGTCAGATGATCTTGGCGTTGTTTGTCCCGGATATTGATTTATTTGACACTAAAAGGACACATTTGTAACCGTTTCCATTCAACTACGGCAGTTGATTTTCTGCAGTAGAACGAGTTAAGCGGCGCAAAAGCGCATATAATAATAAACAGCATATACAAGTTAATAATAAATAATAAACAATAACGTCTCCAATGCAGTTCGTGTAAGCCTAAGGGCGCATGAAAGGGCACAGGTGGAGTATGCAATCGCACCAAGATTTTGAGAAGAAAAGTAATCCCCGCCACAATCAATAAGTAATACACAATCAATAATAATTCACTGCAAAAACCTTACGGCCTAAGTTCGGATCGGACCAGCCTTTCCAGAAATCCTATTCCTCTGTTGTATTAACTTTACACCTTTAACTTGTAAAAATATATGAGTTGACGAGAAGTCATTCAACAATTTCACTCGTTCTGCCCATAAAGTGTCTGACGTGGTGATAAATAAATCGATAAAAGGCAATGTGAAACTTTCGAAACATTTCTCTCTACTTGACAATTATTTGCATTCATGAATGGTAAAGGACAAAAAGACGAAGTCAGTAAACGATAAAATGTTGACAGCACCCCGTTGAGTACAAAGCTGGTATCGTACTCTCGTCTCAAAATAAAATTACACAAACGGGCGTAGAAAGTTGGCAAAAAGTACAAGTACCAAGTGCGTACTGAGTCCGTGGAGCCACTCGCACTGGCATTGTCAATTTTACAATGAGTATAAAATCGAAAGCCGGTCAACGACAATGGCAATGACATTATAAACGATCTTATCTCGACAGATGATGTTATCATGATTTATCTCTAGGCACATCGAATTATGAACAAAAGACGTAACAATACGATTTATAACATTGTTATGGTCGTCTAACGAGACAGCTTTTAGCAAAGGTAATTTGATTAATTGTTCACATGCATTCATTTCGGATTCCTTTGGTAATTTGATTAGGCATTTGTTATTAACAAATCAGGCTTATGAAACAGTTCCACACCTATTCTTTCGTAAAACTAGATCAGTCCGATTTTTAATCATAAATAAAATTATTTGCTGGTTTGAGGCTTAGTTGGACGGAATAACGTTGGATTATTAGGGCATCAATGAATGATTAATCACGTCTGCAATTCTCTGGTTTCTATAGGCATCTTCCAATAAAGATAATGATGTCTACATTAAACACGCATGAATCAAAACTGATTTACCATTGTAACCACAAGTGTGTTTCTAGGTAACTAATAATGACTGCTCATTTTCTGAACTTTCCATCTTATTTAAATATCGCTACATAAATTGTGATCGTGTTTGGGACGCGAATGAGGTGTGATATGACTGAAAGATCCTATTACTTATCTATGTTAGTCCTGCGTCCTTACGGTTTAAATGGAAGAGCAAAGAAGCCTGTACACCTTAAACCAGCCTACTAGCAATTTTCGCAACTCTGTTTACTACATATATTTAAAGCTATATACTCATTTAAAATAGTTGCTGTTGGGTGTAATGGGTTAAAGTCCTGCCCGCAAATAAATCTATCTACGACGACTGTCCCATTCCCATCGAGAGGATAAATATGAATGTGTCGCACATTGATTTCTGGTGTATCTTTAAAAGTGTGTGTTGTAAAATATCTCCCTGACACCCATTGGTTTCAGGATGATCATGGTGTAAGAGGTATTTTTTTGGGAAACTAAGACCATAAGAGTTGTAGAACATATTTATTAAAATAAATATATTTTGGTTCACATTTTTAATAAATAATAAATAATAAATAAATATCCCTGGACATTATTCCACACAGCGCCATCTAGCCCCAAAGTAAGCTAATTAAAGCTTGTGTATTTTTAACAATTGGAATTGAATTAAAGTTACCAATATCGCAACATTTAATTAAACCTAAGTAATGAAATTAAACCTGGTTTAGATGTTTTGTTAAATTAATAAAAGTGAAACTGCTATTTCCAGTAGTGTAAAAAGAGATTTATCTCAAATAGTGGTTAGCCGAGGCTGATGGGTGCATTACAGCTGATTGCCTCGCAATGACCACCGGCAGTGCTAATGCCTGCGATCCAGCCGAATGCAGGTCAAGTTCGACGCAACGAACCACGAGAGCTAATAGGAAAGTCAGTGACACGAATTTTCATTTACTTTTTTACATTGCAATATCGCTTTCACTTACTTCTTTCATTAAACAGAATGAATAATTTGTGAATGAGAAAGTTCTACGATTGTCTATGTAGCGTCCGCTGAAATCATTATATGTGCACGTATGAAATGTCTTTCTCGAAACTAATGGTTTTTCTGCATTCCACATTACAATATCAACATATAGGTATTAAATTAAATATAACGGACATTCCTGGCAATATTCCATCTTAATAAAAATTGCTCAAGTGGTATAAATCTGCATTGGCTTACAGCAATATAATGAATTGCACTTTGCGCTGGTACCGCTACAGTAATTCAGGTTGCTTTCACAAGACCACCTTCCGAAAAGGCGTTATTCCATAATCCGGTCCAACCTTTTATCAACTGTACAGTACATCGATAAAGCAGCGGCTGGTAAACTAGCCCATAAACCAAGTTATCAGGCATTGCAGTCATTAATATCACATGTAAATCTCAAACTATAACATAGTGCGTTCCCACAGAATAACTGCAGTGTAAAGATACCGTTTTACGAACAGACTAGCTACTGCTGAGATTAATCTATTAAACACCGTGAGTATCAAAATCCACCGGAAGAAGAGACTTTACGGTGCTGATTTCTTAACTTTAACGAACCACAAAACAACTGAACGGTCTTGCGGTAACGACAATTTGGGTCTACTCGTATTCACCGGCGCCCTATTTACAAAAAGAAGCATGTAATCTTAAAACCTTTCTTACGTATCTTCGAAATATCATAACAATGTGATGCTTAACCTTTGCATCGCTGCGATATGTACGAGTATCTCTCACGAACAAGCACCTACTGACCAAAATATGTAACGACTCGAATAATTGATGAGACGGTAGGATTCCTTAACTTTGTTGTGATTGTGAGGCGTGTGCACAGCGAAAGGAGTGAACTACAGTTATTCACTATTACTCTATAATGGAACTGTTTTACTCGCGATATCCCGTAAGCGGAACCTTTGCTCCAGTTGTGGCCATTTTATAAGGCCTTTGTTTTACTTCCATGTAGGAACGGATCTCGCGTCGATGTTTTATTGAAACCTAACGGAATTTCACTTGAACAAACGTGACGGCGGTTAAGTAAAATAGTTACAGTGTTTACTGATGTAAATAAATATAACGGCATAAAACACATTCGTTAGAGCTATCGTTACCTAATTCCTAATCACCTCTCCCGCTAGCGAACCGTTTGCTTTCCATTTAGATAACATATTTATGATTGTTCATGTCAAATTAATGTTAACATATTAGCTTTTACGTTCTTGCGTACAAATCTATCTATGTAACCGTTTAGGTATACCGTTTGTCATTTATAAGCTAGGCTTGGCAACACATATTTATGTTCATTACAGCAGCGAAACCTCGAAGTTTCAGTTATTTCATTAATTTAAAGGTAGTTATTTAATTTTACAGTTGTACTGATAATAGAGCTTAACAGCAAACAGAGGCTTGTCTGTCTTAAAATAAAGCTACTTTAATTTACAACCATAGAAGCACGAATAAAATGCCTGTCGTCCTAAAGGGACCAAATCAGCTCACATAAGTAGTATAATAACCCGTAGCCTAATCAATAAAAGCGTATTAAATGGTCGACATACATGTTCTGCGAGCGGATTTCCTTATCCAGCTATACAAGATAATATCAAAAGCGATCTCGGGAAGCCTGTAGGTACACAGTTGTCACAGAACGATATTATCTCGTTAATAACTACAATGTTAATTGTATATCGACTTCCGAGTAGCATATTTCATTTGCTCCCATCAAAGAATCTAAGTGATCCAACAGCAATATAAATAATTTAAAAGAGTTAACTTATTAAGCTCATATTTTGATCTACAAGCAGAGCGCTATGCAGTAAAGTTTCAGAAACGCCACAGTCAGGAGCTCCTAATGTCATAAACATAATATCACAAGATAGGGATGCCGTTATCAGCTGAACGGGATGTGACATGTGCGCGGCCGTAACGTTACGAGTGGCAATTAGTACGTGTGACGATATTCATATGTCACGTAATGGTTGTAACAGTTATATCAGAGTACGCGCCGAGCGTGGCGCAGCGGGACGCGCGCGCAGCCACCGTGTGCGTCCACAAATTGCCCAATTTAACGGTGACAGAGATTCGTACATCAGAATGCGCCATAGCCCGCGAACCTGGTAGTCGCACGACTTCTAACAGTCCAAAGATTAACGTTTTTCAATTAAGGTGCAAGTCGTTAAACTCGTTGCATGGATGCGAATCGTTTGCTTTTGAGTTTTATCGACTCAACCTACATATAAAATGACACACGACAAATTATTTACTAACGCAACACTTTACGTTACAAATATACCGTTTCTTAAGTGTTTTTACGAGTGACTTAACAGAATGTCATTACTCGTAGATTCGTCTCAAAAAAAGACTTGCTATGGTCAATAATCTTAAATAAAGATTTGATTAATTTGAAAATGGCCGTGTCGAACTTAAAAGTAACTAAGAGCTTTTTATGGTCATTTGATAATGACCTAATAGTATGGGTGATATAATTAGATAGTAGATAAAGCGCATGTATATTTTCCCTTTGGATAATTCGTGTAATAATCAAAAGAAACTAGTGATTACGCTTGCACAACCGTACCTCTCAGAAGACCTTTAATGCACAACGCTTTTATGAATAGACCCTAGTGCAATTAATAATTACCTTGCGATCGAGGCGGCATCGGCAAGGAGGTATTATTCTTCATAATTCAGACAATGGGTCGTGTTCCCATGCAGCGTACGGATTAGTGACCGACCATACCAATTCCATCGACCTTAAACAATTATTCACACAGGCATTGTACGATAGAATTACTAGTTTACATTTCCTGTTAGCCACACTCGTGGACTGAATCTGCGTTCGTGTGAAAGGGTTATCGCCAAAGCTTTCTCACAATAAAACCGCCTAAGAATAAATAAAACATGAATACGGTAGCTTGTAATTGTATTCTAAGTACTTGACCCGTGAAGATGATCGAAACGTTGTAAATCCCTCATTATAATAATAATCAAATTGCTCCTGGCTTATTTGCAGCTTTTACTGCTGGTACTAACTGACCCTTACTGTAGTTTTAAGTGGTGTAACAAATAGTAACAAACTAGACTCAACTCGATGCTAAGCTGAACCTCTTTCTTATGAAACAATTTAAATCATTAGGAGGACAATTGGCAGTTATTGAAAGTCATATAAAGTAATACAAAAATATGAAAATATAAGTGATCGTTTATTTTATTTATTTAGATAGGACAACCAACAAGATAAACACTAATACATACTATTGAGATGTTACATTCAAACTTAAAGCTAAGTGTCACCTTACTTAAAGGCTGCCACGGCATGCATTGTGTCCTCACAATTTATTAGTTATTAAAACTGAACACAGTACTTCTTACTAGGTAAATTAAAAATAGTTAATACAATTTTGCAGGGTAACAAACTTTTAAAACCAAAAATCGAAGACTTGATCAAAAAGTCACCGATAACACGGGCACAAATTAGACATGCGCGGCGCTCTGACAGATAGCCCGCTTAGAACAACACGCCATTTTTGACGCACGCACACAGAGGCATGAGTTAAGCGAAGTCAGTGAGCTTCGGTGAGTCGGAAAGTCGCACTGTCGCGAGTGTTTTTGTTTTTGTCGAACTTGGTGTAATTTTTCACATGATGAATTTTGTTTATGGACGGTTCTGTCAAGTAGGTATAACTTACTTACTTCATTTTAAAAATTCAGAGCGAATATAGTAGTAACCCTAGGCGGTTCACGCAAGTTTTGGAGAAAGGTGCGGGTGACTGCAATACTTGGCGTTTATAGTTTTGCACCTTATCTGAGAAGATGTCAATGTTTCATGATTTACTGAGCACATTGTATTGCCGCTGCAATCTATTCATCGTTTAATAATAAATAATAAGTTTTGTTTTGTTTAGCTCTGAATCCTCTTAGTAGCTTACTAAAGGATTCAGAGCTATTTTATCGGCTTCGCAGAGGGGGTAAGTTCATCTCTCATTTGTTGTACATGGATGACCTGACCTGGCTCTTTGCACCAAAACCAAGGTTTTGATGGAACTGTTAAGTGGACTTGTGGACAAGTGTACGATCATGCATGTACAAGGAAGGAGGGTTGTAGATTCACAGAATTTACAGCTCTCTGAGACGATGACCTCTCTGAAGCCGAAACCTACAAATATCTTGGTATGTCAGAGTCATGGGGTTTATCAGTAGGAGACGTCAAGCAATCGGTGAAGGAGCGCTTCTTTAGTCACCTTACAAAGGTACTAAAGAGTTCTTTGTCAGGTGGCAATAAGGTGCGCACCTTCAACGGTTGGGTGATGCCTTTATTGATATACTCCTTTGGCATACTAAGATGGGCTCAAACCGAGCTGGACGCACTTGATGTACGGGTTCGAAAATTGCTCACAACATATCGTATGTTACTCCCACGCTCTTCTGTCATGAGACTGTACATCCCGCGGAAGGTAGGGGTTCGTGGCTTTTTAATTGCCAAGAACCTTCATAACGAGTGTGGGATACATCGCGATGTCGTGCCAATTGATAAGGGCTTCTCGCCGCTCTCCTTGGCAAATGAGCACTGGCGTCAACAACCGGTGCTCACCGCCGACGACCGCAAGGAAATATGGAGGTGCAAGGAGCTGCAGCAGGGCTTGATGTGGATCTCTCAGCGTTGGTGAACTGGCCACGCTTCGGGGACCTGTTCGAGGAAACCGAGGGTTTCGTCTGTGCAATCGCTGACGAAGTTAGCAAGGTGTATAAATACCGGAAATACATTATGAAGGATGGTCGACATTTGTCGGGCATGCCGCCGTCCTGGCGAATCTATTCGCCATGTTATTTCCGGTTGTTCTCACCATGCTAACGGTGAGTACTTGCACAGGCACAACCTAGTAGCCAGGATTCTCCACCAGCAACTTGCTCTTCGATATGGCCTTGTCGAGTCGGAGGTGCCGTACTATAAGTACACACCGGTGCCAGTTAATGAAAATGGTCGTGCATTGCTCTATTGGGGCCGCTCTATCATCACGGACAGGACTATTGCAGCCAATGAACCTAATATCGTGCTGGTAGACCGATCCCAACACCGGGCAGTGCTCGTCGTCATCACCATCCTGCATGACGATAATCTCGTGAAGGCCAAGAAGGACAAGCTCAGCTAGTACCTTGACTTGGCTCACGAGGTTACCGCCATGTGGGATGTAGATTCGACGATCACTGTTCCGATAGTCGTCTTGGCAAACGGCTTAATAGCGAAGAGCCTCGACCAACACCTCGAGAGGCTCTCGCTTAGCTGCTGGATCAAGGGTCAGATACAGAAGGCGGTACTCTTGGACACGGCACGGTTTTGTAAGAATACTATACAAATGTTGTATCTAATGTTTATATTGAATAAAGAGAATAATAAATAATAATAAATATCTGGGGCAAATTACACTGAGATCATCTGACCCCAAACTAAGCAGAGCTTGTACTATGGGTGTCAGAGACTGTTAAACATACTTAAATATTTCTAAACACATTTCAACAGATAATAATACCCAAACACGCAACAAACACAAATGCTCGTCACATGAATGTTTATCATGGGTTATCATCGAACCCACGATATACCCTAACATGTTTTGTAAACCTTACATTTTTAGGCTATATTTTGTGTTAGTCATTGAACACGTTATAAACGCTTGTCAGCCCCTTTTTTAGTACACCAACAACTCAACTTCCATATAAGTATTATTAGCGCCTTTTCAATTAATATCAATAAGGTTGAACGCTAAGAATGAACAAACGTTAACTGTTACTGTTTGAGTTCGTTTTAAGAAGTAGAAAGTAGTGACCGACCCAAGCGTGACCTCCACATTTGTCAAATCACGCTTCTAATTAGTGCCCGTGACGAAGACCATCTCTGACAATAACTAGCTTAGGGGAGAATGCTTAACAAGATTAAGATGGAAGAAATATGAAACGCTCGCGTTCAGAGTTCAGTACTTTGTATCACACAAGAACTTAGTAGTGGCAATCTATCTTTAACTGTTTGAATAAGCACTTAGCTCACGCATTACGAACAGTAATCTTAAGTTTCCAGGAATATGTTGAGAAAAAAGTTACAAAATTGAAAAAAGTTACAAAATTGTCGAGTTAGTGGTTTTAAACTACAATGTCCCTGAGAACGTGTGCCGTTTGATATAAATCGTTTTGAAGGCAATTCATAGCGGTCACTCATATTATGTTAGCGGGCACGAACAAAGAGCCTGCCACACAAGTGGAAGTTATGAGCTAGCATTAAGATCTTTTTGATGTTGCCCGCGAGTCAGCGTCACGTACCCATCCGCCTACCTTTGAACCAGGTCCACGTGAATAATGGATGCCTATCTGTTCAGTAATCTCAGTCTGCTGCGAATTTATTTGCACGTCCCTATTCCCGTCTCACAAGTTAAGACATGCGGGTAAATTGGCGGATCACTAACGAGCATTCGAAGCCTCATTAGGATTAAAACGTTTAAATGCTAGATCGAGATTTAGAACTCCTGAAAGATTTACGTACAAACCGATACAATGTTTGCATACGATTACCGCCTACTTTGATTGAATTTTATCTTTCGGATTATCAATTCACGTGAAGCAAAATAAATTTATACAATATGCTTCTTCATCGGTAATACTTTCCTAATTTTGTGGAGAAATGAATTTTTTTAATGAATTTTCCCAGAAAACTTGCATATCACTTGGCCAAAAATTGCTGGTTTTGATTATCTGTGCGTCTACCACGAGTTGCCGCGTAACTAAAATGTGATTTGACATTGTCATGTGAACGCGAACGATAACGTAAATTTATAGTGGCAACTCGTGGTAGACGTACTGGTCTCTCCCGAATTCCGAACGTTTCTTTAAGCTAAGTACTACATAGTAAGTAAGCCACTGTCACTTTCCCTTCTGGTAATATATTTCGTGACGAAATTAATTTTTAACGACATGAAATATTTATATACTAATATATCTTCATTAAAATGGTAGTATTGGTTTGTTAGTCGTAAATACTCGTACGTCCAAGTAAGTATGTCCAACAACAAGATTTTGTAGTGTTACTTTGAAATAAATATTCAGTGACCATATTGAAACGACGTGTATGTAAATAAAACGAGAAACAAACCCGTATGTCACATTCATGAGTATCAATACGTCACAATGGGCCGAACTTGACCGAGCGCTAACGGTACCGACCTCGGCGCGGGCGCACCGAGACGCGAGACAATGCGTGTGAGCAACTCGACAGGTTGCTCGCCTGACCCAATTATCTGTTCCAACTGGGCCATCTGTTTTCGAACGCGTGTGAATTTTCGTTTCTACTTTCACACGCGTATTCCTTCTCCAGCCACATGCATAATTGTATGCTCCTTTTAGGAAACATAACCGTTCCGTACCAGTTAAAGCACCGTTCAATTCAATAATTCCAATGTTATGGGGAATTTATTTCAATTGTCCATGTTTTATTTAATAGCACCTTTCAATCTACGGCTGTACGAATCAATGGAATTGAACGTGTGTTTAGATTTGTAATTTTGTCTATTTTTCAGCACGATAAAATCTATTAAAATTCTACTGAAGTTTCGCCTTTTAATTATTTTAATGTGGCTTATTTAAATCTGTAGAATGCAAAGGATCGCATGTCTGCTAAGAGCGCGGCGCGCTGCGGCCGGAATGCTGAGGCTTGTCGGTGTCGCCTGGCGAACGTAGGACAAGCTGGCACCGGTGAGGCGGTGACATACGACGTAGGCGAGAGCGATAACGCTATAGAAATCGAACGATTACATTATTAACATGGAGAGTGCTTAAAGCTTGGCGCTATCACTTGGCGAGCGTATGGAATCCGGCACGGCGGTGTTAGCAGCATAAAGTACAGACGATAAGCGAATATGAGAACCAAGCGGGAGTGTAGGGAGCTATGCTTTATAACGTTAGGGTATTTTTCTCAGTCTCGATTTTTAGCGTGAACGAACAATCGTGGTTTTGCATCAAGAATTATCTTTAATCAATTAATTGCAGGTTAGGAAATATGCTCAAATCCCTCTTCAAGTATGTATTAATATTTATTCAGAATATAGCCACAGCTAATTATTACAAAATACTTAACAAAATCCGTTAGTAAAATCTTAAGTCTGTATTCACATTGAAAATGTGACAACTTTTAATAGCGGCAACGTAAAACCGTATCTTAAGTACAGAGGCATTCACATTAATTTTTACATAGGGGAACCTTTTGCTTCTGATATAAGACCCATTTTGCAATGGATTTGTAAAGGTTGATGTGAACGCCTCTGTACCTACCTTAGCAAAGCAAAATTATCAGATAGTTCCAATGTCATACTTAGCATTTTATGTTTTGCGCATGACCCGTCAAATCTGTCTGTAATAGTGTGATTATAATATTGTCTTTCATAACAAGGTTCTTTTTTGTACCTCAATAGTCAATATTTAAAAGTATTGATATTCGTAACAAAATAATTAATTATATGCAAATATTGCGATCGGCTCATGGCTTATGGCACAGGATGATATACGCACGACGTCGTTAAGGCGAGTGGAAAGGCTGGTCGAGGAGTTGCAAATACGCTCGATGCTAAAATAGACCACAGCAACAGCGCAGCTACTGTGAGAGAACCAGATCAGAAATGCTAATGCATTTGGTTATTAATAATATTTCCTTGTTCAAACCGGGTAAGGCGATCCAATCTAGGCATTTCTTTTTTTTCTTGGCATATTATCATGGTGGCGTTGTGAAAAAAAGGATCATAAGAGTATGCTGGGGGTAGATCGTAAACGTCGCATTTTTTGAAGATTTTTGTCATTGTATAGCCAAATTTAAGTATAACTTATCTCTCTATTATTGTCTTCTCTGCACCTTTTAATTCTATAAGTATAACTTTAACTGTGTTCAGTGAATTTTTACGTTTCTTAACAATTTTTAAATAAAACAGTTTTTTATTTAATTAAGCAAATAATTGGCAACTACCTAATTTTGGACGATTTAATGTGTTTTTATATAAGTAGTATTATGCAGACAATAATAGAGGGATACATTTTAGTATTATTTCAATACATAAAAATAATCACAAAAATCTTACAAAAATGCAACGTTTTCGATCCAGCAAACGCTCTTAATGTCGTGTATTCATAAAAAATTGTTGATTTTCTGGGTTATTCCGTTTATCATTTTTCAGCTAGTCCTCGAACCTTTGGAAAACTTTTTAATTATAAACGACTTAATAGACACAATAGAAACAAAAATACAATTTACCGCATCTGGTGCATCGACTGACGAGGTGTTAAACATTTATGCACGGAATATTTGATTAGGTTAATATCAGAATCAAGCAATTTGGTGACATGACCAAAGTTTGCTATTGAAATACGAGTAGTCGGCATCTTTTATAATTCTATCTAGAGATCTCTTCATGATATGTTTAGCAGGCACCTATGTAATCGCTTTACTACGAGAATACTTAAACAAGTGATGAGCACCTAGTTTAATAATGAACTCACTTTCAGGTTTATTCTTTAACAAATTTTCCTAAGTGGTACTTTGAGAATTAATAATAAATAATACCAGGCTTATTCGTGCTGGAGATTATGTTTCAGGTAGCAAACCTGTAGTGACTTCCTTAACTATTTTTCATCCTTAACCCGCGTGTTGTGAGAAAGGCCGGCACTCATTACACAAAGTGCGGGTTTAGTTAATGCGCACATTAGAGAGGCGACTGGAAAACCGTTCCAGAGTCGAAAGGTAATTGATAACGTTGCGTCGTAAGTAAACATCATTTCGTATCGGCGATAGCATCTTGAATGTGTGTTAATCACATTGAAAGTCTAGTTCAGCAAGAAATTCATACAACAGGATGTATGAAGACGATTTCATAATGAAGAAATTAACAGTAAATATTATTTTTTTTTTGTCATAAATGCAAAATAAACAGAATTCGACGTTTAAAATGGCATTGTTTTAAAAAACACAACATAAGCATTAAAAGTGATATCTCGAGATGAATTCACTTGTCTGCTGGTAGTAAATTAGCACCTTCGATAGCAAACCCTCAGGGTATAAAACTTGTATTCTTTTTATCAATAAAGTATTGCATTGTTCTTGAAGCACAAGTAATTGGTGGGCATGTTGTTGTCTTATTGTAAGCTGCATTCACTGGAAATTGCAGATAGGAACGCAAAGTACTTGATTTCTAGACACGATCGTTTTGACACGTTGTTCCAAACAGCGGTATAACAAATACATAATGTATCTTTTGCCGCATGGCTTAGCGGTAAGTTACCCTTAACCTTCCACAATCCCCATCTAAAGAATTTGTAAAAACAATTAGGTGGCATAAGTGCATATATTTCTTTCAAATAACATTTATAATCACATTCTAGACTGTTGCTAGCTATTTCATAATGATGCAGGAATAAGCATGTGTGGTATGCGGCGAACCCTACCGTAATATCGTCACGCGTCCTAACCTAGACTAATAGAAGAAATTCGTCAGAAAACAAAGACAAAAACGATCTCGTATACAATGAAAATTACTAACGAACATAACTCAGTGTGAAAGTGCCTAAACCTCACATATGCCTTCAGCTTTTTTAGATAAATGTCTGATACACATAACAATAATGGCATAACATGATTCATAAAAAAATATTTTCCACATTATGAAACAAACAAATCCATATTCGCAATTTCACATATTTAATTTAAAAAAACAACAAAGGTTTCTAGTCTAGCCCGTCTACGTTGAAAGTACGCGTAGGAAAAATTGCGTCTATAACTGCTTATGTATTGGCTGTTGTATCACAATCGCGGTATTTACGGACATAGTGCCTGTCAATTATGATATTGGCCATTATCTGATATTACATGGCAATTTCTCTCTAAACATTTCATGAAATCGATTGTTAGATGGTTGAAATTTGCCGCCCCGCAGGCTAGGAGCATGTTGTAGGGCGCGGCCTGTCACTCATGCTTACAGAAGTTCGCGTGTAACATCTCAATAACCACTTATTTACAAAGGTCCTCTATTAGGCCTAGATCTAAAACCCACTAACTGGCTGGAAACTGCAAAAGGCAAATCTTAATGTCCCACGGCTGCTCCACCTGCAGTTTTTATCATTACAGTCATTTCAAAGAGGTGTCAGATAAAAACGAAACAGAGCTTAAAAGCGTGAAGTTGTAAAGACTGCTAACAATTTTGTATTTATGTCTACAGCGAAGGCAATCTCTAATTTTAAATTGATTTTGCCGAAGATGAAACTAAGTCTTTATTTAGTTATAGAAAAAAGATTGAGCTCGTAATGAGTAATAATGACATGGGTATTTTTTTTTTCACGATTCAATGCCTTTTAAAATTGATAGTAAAAGTTATACTTACCTATCAATCATTATTAGGAAGCTAATGGCACACCATTTCCTCATATAAAATCACTTTCACTTTAAAATGCTGTGATGAGTTCTTTTTTTTCGATACATAATGTGATCAGAGAATCACCTGCGCGAATTCAAAATCGATTTATCATGCAGTGAATAGAACCTAGTTTTTATATCCGCAGCGGAGCGTCCAGCCAATAAAAGGCCGCAATGTAACATAGTCGGTCCTTTTGAGATTGTGATATTGCAGAAGCTGAAAGACAAATCGGGCCTGGTTATGCTGGATGGACCACGTGAAGTTTCTGCAAATATGCAATTTTGTTTTACTCGCGAGTCGAACACTTGACAACACAAAAAGAGGTAGAGTTCACGGACGTCTCACGGAGGAACTATCGGAACCATGTACTATATACCCTACCATAGCAACCACAATAGAAACGTAGAACAGAAGACACAGTAGTAATGTCGAATTGAACACAGTAAAAGTAGGAACGTGACTGGAAATTGTGCACTTGCAGACGTCCCATATTCAAGAGCTGAAGTGCTTTTGCGCGTTTGCAATTATTAAGAAGCACTTGTTGTTGAGTATTAATTCTACTTTCGTAAAAAAGGGTTTTGGCAACGAAATAAAATTATTTTTCTCGACGTTTCGGCGACAATTGCATGTCAGTTGAAATGCAATAAGAAAGTTTAAAATGTTATTATGTTGTTGTTCGTCGAAATGTATTTCAAAGGGGTTTAAACAATATAAATATTATGATAGACTTCTTTTTTATTCAACGATCACTAAGTGCAGCAACGATGCACTTTATTAGAATAATGCTTGCAGAACTAATCATGATACGCAATTATTAGGAAACCTAGGATATGGTTAGAATCGAAAGTATAAAAATCTTACCTGTTCCAAGGCAAAGTGGTTTAGTGGCTCAGGAGTCAAATCCTGCAACAAAATAAAATGTATTTAAAAAAGGATTTATAGTAGATATATATTAAATTCAATTTTAACTTTTAGCTTAACAATAGTTTAATATATACTGCATCCACAGGGCAAAAGAAAATAGGTCGTATACATAAAAAAAAACAATTCATGTGTGTGTAAATTATTGCTTTACAATGGCCTGTAACGAATGAATGACATACACAATGTATTTTAAAAGGCATGAGCATGCAAAACGTATGAATAATTGTTATTGATTCGTGAACATAAACAATTATTATACTTTATCAAACATGTAAGCAAACTCCTACTTTTAACTTATTCCACGTTAATATGGCAAGTAAGCCATACGTCAGGAACCGAGAAATAAACAATAAATTCCTACACATCAATATTGATGATCAAAATGCAAGTAGCCGGCCACCGATCAGAATGAGAAACTGCCGTATCAACGATAACACGAGGAAAATAAAGATTTTTAAAAAGAACATACAATTTAGATATATATACAAAATAAAAGTAGTTTCCCCTGATGAGGGATCAGGGGGAGGAGGGTTATTGAGGGTAAAGAAACTGTTAGCTGTGTAAAAAAAACATAATTTTTCACTTCGACTAGTATACATTTCAGTAAATACTTTAAAAAATATTGTGGGTAGTAAAATATAGTAACGTTCATTTCTATTAGGTACATGTACATAAAAAACCTGTTCATAATCCTAGTGTCCTGCGCTTGCGCCGGCTATTTGTATATAAATAAATAACGTCGCGGTGGCGCGCCGCGTCGCCGGCAGCCGCTGACCCGCGGCGCGCTGATTTTAACACCTCATTAATTGCTTCGTGAAACTATCTATAGTCAGTCACGTATAGTCACGATACGAGGTAACGATAAAACAATATGTATTTATAGCTTTTTCTAGTTTAAGAGTTCAATCAAATCTAGTAAAAATTGATAACATGTAAGCAACAGTAATGTGGAATTCTGTCAGCAACAAAAGTACTTTGTCTAACTTGTCATTACGATTATAAAAGAAATCACAGATAGCAGTCAAAATTTGAACAACTATCACTAAGTACTGAAATTCTTAGCTACTTCTATTGCTGACCGTGTAATGCTAGTTTTTTGCTTGAATTGGAGCGTTTCATTTCAAACAAACGCGTTTAAAATCGCTTCTCCGTAAAAGCACTCATACAACACCACATGTTTGAATTCAGTGCGGACCGTGCCGCCCATCGCAACGCGCGACGCCCCGCGTCTCCGTAAATGAGGCCTAATACAGCGGTACCTTTATGCTTTTGTGGATTTGACTGTACCTGTAAAGAAATGTTATCTGGCTTGATAGTGGTCAGCCATGTTTTGATAAACAGTCATTTTGTACAAAGGTAATCCTCCAAAAAGAATTAAATTAATTTCGATGGCAAATCGATGAATGTAAATTTGATTTAATTTGACATTTTATCATTAGATACAGTAAAACATGGTAATTTTTGCAAATTTCTTGTATCCGTGTTGTGTTGTTTTCACACGTTAAATTGCTGTAGATTTGTTCAAAAAAACTCGTATATATATCTAACGGTTTATGTACGAAAGCATCTGTGTTACTAGAATGCTTTCGGTCATTATGTTAATATCTGATATCTTTAGTAGTGTTTTTGATAATATATTAAGGCAATTCGTCTAATTATGCATCGATATAGATAGAGCCATAGTTTTATAACAAGTCCATAAGAGGAGGATGAACCTTCTTCATCCCTCCTGAACCGATAAATTGGATTGGTTTCGGACCTCAATGACCCAATACATCCTATAAGTAAAACCGACTTGTCGGGGACATGACCAGACAACGAACCGGGCGTGTGTCTCTAATAGTCTGATACTTTAAAATTTCAAATTTATAAAGCTATTAGCATAAGCTTCGAACTAAATAAAACATGAATCAACATTTTTTTTTCTTAATTATTTAGTCCTGTCAAGCTGCGAAGTAAAACCTCATTAAATGCCTCTAGCGTGATACACATCTGGATAAACACAGCCCAGAGTACGCACTGTAAATAAAGGACGTCGACTTAGGGCCCCGATGGTCTTTTTTTGAGTTAGGGAATGGCGTTAGAGCAGGGTACAATATCGCCCGGGGCGTTCGTGCCGGCTCGCCCGACCGGCCGGCAGGGCAAAATGGAAAAATAAAGGCAGGTTCGCATTGAAGTGGTTCCTATCGCCTTTCGGTGCGGTCGCTTCCCCCTTATCCGCAGCTGATCGCTAGACAATGTGGTGGTGGGTGCGGGGTGGGGCTCGCGGGCGGCGGCGCGAGCGCATGACCGCGCAGGGCGCAATGACCTTGCGCACATTCCGCCCGCTCGACTCTTTCGAACGCTCCCGCGGTCCTCCAGATCTCCCTGGTCTAGTCTATTACTTAAGCCACGTTAGGGAACGTACATTAGTATCGTTTGCAATCTACAACGCTCGTACTGGACTTAAGAGCTCCAAGCTCGGTATTGTTCGTAGCTTATCAATGTTTTCCTGCAACGTGCCCACGTCCATCGTAAAGACTGCCGGGCTGCTACAGGTTGGTATCGTGAAACTAATCATGGGTACGGATAATTATGGTAAAAAGCTATTTCTTATGTAAGAATTTTGTAGGTATTTGAAGTTTTTGATTGTTAATTCAAAAACAGAATTTCTAATTCAAATGTATCAACTGAAACAATTTATAAAGGTACCTCGGTGTCTCCTATGTATAATAAGTATGTATTTACAAAAGAAAATGTATTTAAGTATGTTTATCCGTTGTCTAGTATCCCATAACACAAGCTTTAATTAGCTTACTTTGGGGCTAGATGGCGCTGTGTGGAATAATGTCCAGGGATATTTATTTATTTATTCATTTATTTATTTGCTAACATTTGTACAACAAACGCCACTAGATTTGAAGTTGTAAAGTGGATCTACTGGTTTTGAAAATGTAGAATACCAACAAAAATTCTCGAAAGCATTATATTTATTTACGTCACGTTACGCAACGTGTGGCTCACACGTGTAGGACAAAAAGTTGAATGCAAACTTGGCACACACAAGAATGCACGCCAAACTAGGTTAATAACCTTTGAGAACCTACAAAACTCAGAAAGACAAACAAACTAGACAAATACCACCATGCTTCGAACATTTATAGCATATTGTGCAGCTTTGTTTAAAACTTATCTGTTACGTTCTTTCAAGGATTCTTTTTCATCTTTTACTATTAATATACGGTGGTTGTTAACATTGAAAAAAAAAATTGTGGGTCCAAATGCTAATGGTAGTAATTCCTAAAAATATTCATATACCTAGGTACATACACAATTACGCGCGCCCTGGCCCTGGGGGAGGCTTATGTTCAGCAGTGGACTGCTATAGGCTGAAAAGAAAGAGAGTGAAGAGACACACAATTCATTTTTGAAATAAATATAAGTCAAAATCTGTGACTTTTTTATCAGTATGTTATAGATAAACAAGAGCTTTTTAAATTGATAAGTATAGAAGATTAACAGAAAGTGATAATTTACTAAACATCACTATGCCTACGCGTTGCCTATACCTAGCTGTATCAACATAACAATGGCGCCCAAAATATTCTAATTGGAAGAATCAACTGGAAAGTTCCTGACTCATCTCGAATTACGCACATAGACGGGAAATAACGGACTCCGAACCATATAGTCAGAAAAGCACTAGTGTGTCACAGAGACCGTTCGGAATGAGTCCAAATCGCACAAGCTCAAGCCCACGGCCACGCCTGCATCCACTGAGCGTAACGTAAACACAAGTAACAAGATAATTTCTTCTGTTTGCTGTTATTAACTGCCTACGCTCTTTCCGTATATGTAGAGCGCGCATTTTCTATGCAAAGACAAAAGTGATCGTATAGAAATTGATCTCCTAAGAAACCCGCAAAATGTTCTTTCAATGAATACGAGTAAAAAACAGTCTGTTGATATTGAATAATAAAACATAAATTGTGTTATAATATATCCGATGTTTTATTAGTGGTATTTTAAACATCACATTTTAAACATACAAATTGTAAGTAATTATAAACTATGAAATATACGAATCTTAACCCAAAATTAACCGTACTAAAAAGAAAATATATATCAATTTTTATAAATAAAAGAAATTAAAAATACCGTCAACCGTTGAACCAATCGTTATATCCGATTGAAGATAGAGTTGCGATTATTTCGATAATTTATTTTACAAGTAGTCCTGTAATGTTTTGATAGCTAAATGTAGATATGAAAACCCCATAAAACCTCAGGAAGGATTTTTGTTGATTTCTGAAGATGCAAGCTTACACTCACTACTACCATAAACCCGAATTATTAAACTACGGAGAAATGGCAGGTGGTATTTTTTGATCATTTATCGTGGTTCGAGAACCAGACGATTTAGTCTTAACCATTTTGGATTTTTAAAGTAGTCTCCAGACACATATTTTTTTCCTATTTCATTAACTAACAAGTAAACCAACGTCGCGTTGTTAGTGAAAAACTAATTTTGAAGCGGATCACTCATTGCAATTTATATGGGATTTTTAAGTATTAGGTTGCGTATTAGTCGATATTTTGCTATGAATAGAAAGGAACTGTGTCTGTTGCGAAATGAACTAAGATTGAAAAAGAACTAAAATTCCACTAAGATACGAATTATTCAAACAGATGGATTTTATCAATTTGTTTTCGTGATTCTCAAACTGCGCAGGTAGATTTCCCTCAGTTTGTATTACAGTTCTTAAATTGTTCCCAAATTCATCTGTTTAAATGATCTATGGCTTAGAAAAGCTTTGTCTAAAATGCCTTGAGTTTCTGGAATTTCTCACACGCAGTGGGCAGTAACTCCTGCACCGAAGTAATCCACCGTCAATTAGAGGAGCTGTGTAATTGCTAGAATTTGCGGCGCAACTTGCTCCACCTTATTTAGAATGAGTGATGGGACTTAAACATTTTTATGGCGTAGCTTATACGACGAGGCGTAAGGGAACACGTACGGACACGCATTGTACCTGCACTAGGAATATGTCAACGTTTGCATCCATTCACGTATGCATTCTGCAGATGGTTCCACCGTAAGAAGTGGCGATCATCTAAGTAAGACAAGATGTACCTATGTACTTTATTGCACACATACTCGTATTGAATGAAACCATAAATATAGCCTGCACCGCCTTCGGGTCTTTAGGAAGCGATATCTTCCAGGCTACTATTTAATTTAGCATTTGAGCTTTATTATTAACAAAGTTTCTTCATGGTTATTAATGATGGTCTCATGCCATACACAATATTTTCTAAAATATGCACGTAAAAGTGGCTCACTGTTTTCGGTTGCCGAAATGACATAATTTAAACAATGTATACCTACTCTGTTACAGTGCACAATCTTAATAGCTCCCCAGATACCGTATTATCACACACTAAAAAATATTTTCTTCGTAATTAAAACAACAGTGTTGTCACTACCGTTAACTAAATAGAATAATTACTGCAAGTTATAAAACATCGCCCGCACTTGTGTAATGTAAAGCCATGGGAAAATACTTAATGACGTTCAGAAAGGTACTTTAAAGCATTCTTCTAAGGCTGTTATAACATTATTTAATTAAAAATGTTATCACATTACCGGTCACAACAGTTTTAAATTCACATGGAGTGGAATGAATTCAAAATTATTACATTTTCATGTATTTTCATCAGCAATTCAAATTCAATAGTGTGGGAGAAAATACGTTCATCATTCGACATTCGAACATAGCACATTCAGCCCAACCACAACGCAAAATGGATATATCCTAAATTAAGGGCTTTCAAGCTAACTGACTTACCCAGAGTAGAAAAATTTTCACTACACAATTCAATTCAATTGCAACGTTCAATATGTTATTATATGTATCAAATGAGATTATTTTGCATACCATTCCTAGTCACTTGCATAACCTGATGTTGCTTTGCAATCGCCAGGTTTGCTGTGATACTCGTAAATAGCATTTGAAGATTATAAATAAACGTTCATAACGGCTCTATCAGTGGCGATAAAATATTCATACAAACCACAAACAGACGTTAAACACTGTTACCGTGAGTAAGAACTCTAATGTCCCCGACTTTGCATTTGGTTTTTATGCATTTTTTATGTAAGTACTCTATAATCGAGGCTGCCTAAGATCCCTCGCTGAAATTGCCCGTTCAAGCCTACGTTTGACATGCACTACAACTCAAATTGAAATAATCACAGGTTAGGAACCTGGCTTTTATAAACCGACATCAAGGAAATACTTTGCATCAGCTTCTTTTTGACATGCTGACTACGTTATCCCGATGGCCAGTATCCAATATATGGTTGTCAGGATCTAGAATGTTTCTGACAAAATGTCCTTTGCTTTTTTTTAATGTGTGAGAAAATAAAGTTACGCATATATAACTTTTCTGCGTCTTTCGACAAGATAACGCAGAACGTATTAATACAACAACCCATAACGCAAACGAAGGTGACATCGGCAAATGTTTTAATTTGTTTATTTTGTTTGAGTTTCTCGGCGCATCTCCAGTGTCTTAATTCAAGATTGCAAGTTGAGATTAAGAAATAGCTATTAACTTTATACAGCCGATGATTTTTTCGAACTACATGTGTTGAATGGTAAACACAAATGGCCTTTAACAATTGTGTATAGAAGTTAATAAAAATTTTATAACACAAATATATATAGATAAAGTATATTTGTCTTTTACTTATTACTTACTTATTAAAAACAAACTTTGATTTTTACCAATATGTCATGTTTGGATTTTGTATAATACTCGTAAGCACATATTTTGTTCTATGTTGTGAGTCGTATAGTTGTATGTATTCCAGTAAGGTTTATTATTTTTCAAGAATAGGAAACAAAATAAAAAAGCTAGACACCACCATACGCTTGAGCGCAGTTTTTTGACCCTATCAAGAGAATGGTGCTGGTTTATTTGCAAATAAATAGGCTGGTAGTGTGAATGGGAACGTTTTAAAAGATTTTTATTAGTCCTTTAGATGCACGCCGGCGGGCCAGGCACGCAGCCGCTCGATTTACAACCGAAGAGGCTGGACGTACGAAGATAAATGGCCGCAGGGTAGTAGAAAAGTGTTAAGAGTTATTCAGCAAAACCATAGAATTCAAAGTACTTTAGGCCTTCCAGAAAATCGTAATGTTTCTTTTATTGATATAACTCTCGCTTACAACAAAAAGGATAAACGAGTAACATATTTTTCTTTTTGCTACACTATGTTGTCTATTTAAGAAACTCGTAACCTTCTTCACGCGGTATTTTCCCGTGGCAATGCGACTGGCTCGTGTGACAACAGTCAAGGTATTTAAAGTACCAACGCGCTGTTTTGATGTAGCCCGATACGCTTGTCTAGATGTTTTAGAGATCTCAGCATATATTTTAATTGCATGCCCAAGTTTAAATTGCGTGTCGAAAGATTTACTAGCAATGTAGCTACTACTAACACAGGATAAGACATATTACATTTTTAGATTCCTAAAAAAGTATTTGGAAATGAGTTTTTAATGATGGTTGTAAATCGTAACACATATCTTTAGATTTAACTTTTTCTAAATAAAAAGATTCTAAAATGAAAGTTTTAAGAGGTAAATACATATGAATCGTGGTGCATTGGTATAATTATGAAAATACATACATATTGATAGAAATGTTATTTTATGACATACGTATTTTTCGATAGTTTGTGATAGGTACGAGTAGGTACATGTTACTTAAAGAATGATAAGATATTTTGGTAACGCTCTCATTGTGCCAAAATTGCAGTAGTGAATGAGAAAAATAATCTCTAAATGTGGTTTTCTTTCATTTAATACCATGAAATTATACTTTTTTATTGCCTATTCACTCGAAAAATTTTCAGTGCAATATTGACCACCAGAAAGATAGCATCTTCAATCTATACAGAAGACCAATTTAGGAATGAGCCCGTTAGATTCTTTGGGCAACAGTCGCGCGGCCGATACGCTGTTGTCGAATTTTACGCCTATAATTACAAATTAGAGTCAGAGACGGACACAATGCTGTTTTATAGTGGGTTAACTCAATTAACTGTTCCTTTTTTAAATGTATTTCTGCCGCTTCGTTGGTTTGCGCATGAAAATTCATTAAATTTTGCTTTGGCTACTGAAAATAAAAAAAGGTTAGGTGTGATAAGTAGACTTAATAAGTAAAAAAAAAATCCAAATTTGTATCATAAGTTTTGTTTTGCTTAAGAGCAAACTTATGTAGACACCAACAGCCAGACACATAACAAATACAAATATCCGTCACGAGTGGGTTTCACTTGGATAGTGATTGAATCCATGACCTTAATCAAAATAAGCTCGACCTGCCCCCCAAAATCAGAATGAAGTTATCGACCGATTCGGTAAGTTTGTTTTAATTATAGTCAGTGATCCACCTAACGGTAGCAATCAATATTTTAATATTGTAAAGCCAAAGGCCTTTAGTTTTCATAAACTAAATTAAATAAAAACTACCCATACTTAAAAAAGAAATTAAAAATAAAGGAAATAACCGAATCGGTCGATAACTTTATTATGAAACGGGGGGCAGGTCCTGCTTATTGTGACCTTTAAAGATCAGTCGAGCTCAACCACCTTATCAAAATGAATACAATGTCAAAATAGTTAATTACTCTTAAACATTAATTTTGCTATGGCCCGTAGCAAAAGAGCGTTGATGTCTAATGTATGTAAGCTTACTGATCGTAGTGGAAGAAAGAATAAAACAAGCAGTCATCACATAGAAAAGCGATATTCCTCAAGGTAGATAATTGAAGTCGTTAATAAATAATAAACCCTCTATATCTTTATTTCTATGATTTACACACCCCACAGGAGTATTTTTTTCATCACGTGTATATATTATATAGTATATATTATTTTATGTCATCACGTGTATGTTTATTTTAAAAATACCTCATTTTGTTTTTCAGTGTACCTTATACAGATGTTGACTTATTTTTGTGCAAAATGTATAATAACTTTGTTAAATCCTTTATATTCAATGAAAAGAAAATAACATGACTTACAAAACATAAAAAACAGAAAGTTGACGGAAACTTGGCCCTAAACCAACTTGTACAGTAGAATTTTTTAAATGTAGAAATTGTTATAACATGGTTGATTTTTTTATATTTGGTTAAAAATGTTTTACATTTCGTATTCAGTTGCTACGACACGTAGCAAACAAATAGTAGCACGCACGCGTTAATGTCTAATAAACGCTTACACATTTTCGTAGCGCGTTTAGTTTAATGATGAACGAATGAGAGTTGCACTTTCTATCAATTTCCGTCATTTGGGCAATTTTGTGAAAGCTTTCGCACGGGTAATGCCCGGTTTCTAAACTAACTGCAACGTGACTTGGATCGGAGATCGTTGACAGCGTGGATAATATCATCTCATTGTTTCCAAGAACGGGAGACCATCCTGATCTGATACGGCAATGATGGAATGAGGCTAGGGTTACTGCATTCATTATCCACAACGGCCTGTCACAGGCCCCGAATACTCATAACGAAATCCTGCGGTGTTATGAGGCCCACAATACTCCAGCATTCTACGCTAAGTTGCCTTCAAACAATCTACTCTAGAACGATTCTGCCGAACAAAGGCTATCTTCATTCGCCATCTCCAAAATATTATAATCAAATTATAAAATAGATCTAAATATTCATTTTGTATAGAATGCTCTTAAATACAGCCGTTCCGAAGAAAAAAGAAATGGTTTATCCAGAAACGGCTAACCTAGATTTAAAATCATGTACACTGAATTATTTAGAACCTCTTTATTTTCCTTGAAGTGAGAATGAAACAATTTATCAAGTTTATATTTATTGAGGGTTGGCAACCCTGAGATGGGCTGGTCGGCGACCGCGGAACACGGCGTCCTCACAATTATTATGTAATAAAAAATAATAAGAACGACTTCGAATCCAACCGCACGTCTAGCCGAGATTACAAGGAAGGAACGCGCTCAGTTACGAGTTTCCATAGCGGCTTATCTATTGTTCTAGACGTCTACGTGAATGATGCCAGTTTTAATCAAGAAATTTTTACAAATATAATATTATGTTGCCATAGCTCGCTCCAGTAATCTTTTCATTTTCTAATCAATTCGTAATTTCCGATAGGACGTGCTTCTTCTTGGATGTTAATATATTATTGGTTAGAAACGACGTTGGTCGCGGAAATGAAAGATGACCACCAAATGGGAAACGGCATTCACAGCAAAGCTCAAAGGCATTTGCAGCATCAGAAGTATGACTTGCGAATGGCAGACTTTGTCAGAACCCATTCAATCATTTAGGTGCATATCATGAAAAATTCGTGCTGCAGCTTATTGGGAAAATCCCGACCTGGTTCAAATGTAGTAACCAAGGAAAGACAGGAAATCTAACTTCAGCACGATTTGAAATAAGAAACATAACATTTTATTAATGTTGCAGCTACTGTCTATTTATAAAGACATTTAACGGTTTGGTATGAGAGTCGCGTAAGAGGACATCCGGCGCACTTGGCATGTGATAGTGATTTTTAATAACTCATGAATAGTATACGTAATCGTCGTAACGCAATATGTATATTACATGAGCGCATAATCTGTGAATCTCCACTCGTTAGGAGCTCATGCTGATGCGGCGGCTACGCCAGACTTTATGGCCATTAAAATAGCCCCAGTTCTTGCTCAGTATCGAGCTAATTAAACTAATTCTAACTATAAATAGTTCAATTTATTTTCACACCTGGATCTACGGAGATAGCAGATTGAGGGCAAGATTTATTTACTAAATCGACTTCTAAATAACTGTATACGTTTCATTCTCGGACTGCGCAAATATGACCACGTCTCTATTTTCCACTCTAAACTTAACTGGATGCCTATCCGCCAGCGTAGGTCCATTCGAATTTTAAATGTTCTCTTTTCTATTATTTTTGATCCCAATTCTCCATCTTATTTGAAAAGTAAATTTCAATTTATTCATTTTCCACATTGTAGTCAGCTGCGTTCTGAAGATACTCTTTCCCTTCTTACGCCCTCTCATTCTTCCGGTTTCATGTCTAGTTCTTTCACTGTATCTTCGATTCGTCTTTGGAACAAACTTCCTGTTCCAATAAGAAAATGTAAATACAGGTTTAAACTGGCTGATCGAAAGCATTACAGGTCGGTGGTCACGCTTTAGGAATGGGTTCTTGAGTCACTGTGAGGTGAATGTGGTTCGAAGTTACAACGAGGTTGTTCTGAGGGGTTTATATGGTTATTATTAGGTTTATTTATGTGGCAAGCAATTGTTGGTTTGGTCGGTTCTATTTAAATTATATCTTCTATTTATGTATGTTTATTCTTATCGATTTATTTTGAAGTTTATTTTGTTGTTTTGGTATTTTATTATAATTAGCGTCTGTTGTTGTTTTTAAAAGTAATTTATTTAGTTTAATCTCGTGCACCGTGTTTAATAAATCAGTTTGGTTGACTGGTAGAGAATGCCCTTTGGCATTAAGTCCGCCAATAGTATCATTATATTTGTGCAATAAAGAATAAATAAATAAATAAATTTATTAACAGTGCAACTGCGTAAAAATATTCAGATTGAATTAGCACTACTTTGTCCATTTATACCCTAACATGGAATTTTGCATAGCTCTTTTGATATAATATATACTGTAGCAATATACACATTTGCTAGATTTTAGGAAATATTTCAGTACCTATGTCTTCTCCTACTCTTGCTGTTATCTGTTGAGCTTTCTACACAATGTAAATTTACAGATTTTATTTTTGTAGACCTCTGTAGTATAGAGACAATACGTTACGTATAACATACGTTCATTAAATATAACATAAAACTACAGCCTCTTACAATTCATGTAATTTCACATTCTTTATCTCCCGCTTCTATTAATAAAAGTTAAGTCACTCCAATAAACAGTAGCGGTACTTGGATGACCATTCCTACGTCAAACCACTCGTAAATGCGAAGCCGATCCGTTCCGAGTACTCGATCATTGCTCGAAAACATTCAATAATCGATGCTATCGATAGATGTCAGCGGCGGATGTCGTGCTTAAACGTTTCTCTCAGGGCTACCTCACACTAGATAGATTCTACTTTTCGATGAACTATTTCTTATCGCAATATTTCGCAACGACATACATTCCGTATTTTCAGGTAATTTTAATTTTTTCGTATTTGATTTAATTCATTCAAATATTTTCCTGTGACACGCATTGCGCTTTTTCAAAATCATCACTTAGCGCTTGAAGTTTAATTTGAAACCAAAATGATCCATTAAATACAGCGGATATACCAGATTTCAATAAAGAAGCCTACACTTTTTACGATATACAGGATATAAACTGCATGCATACTTTTCAAGCCACACTGACTCAAAAAAGCTTTGAATTACAACAAAACCATTTGCGAAATAGTTACGATAAAATATTTAGTAATCACCCCTAGCAACATTCGGGCATCTTGAGCGCTGACAAAGTCCCAGCATGTCCGAAGCTCTGATATCTCGATCGGTGTTACGCCTCATTTGCATCCGTACAACCCGATTATGATTGTTACGTCAATGGTACTCACTATCTGATCGGGTACCGTGACATGCTGCTACACAATATAAACAACAACACATTGTTATGACGTCACAGACTTAACATAATGGGACAAGTGGACGTAAGTATTACTTTGTAAGGTCTGGTGACAGGCGATAGAGTATACGTTTTCAATTGTCACTGTAAGTTTTGTAATAGAAGTTTATTAAAAGCTGGCTAGATCTTAGATTCCTTACTATAGGCGAAATAATCTATGTGACGTTACAAAATTTACATAAAGTTTTAACTGGCAGTCAGACAACATATCCAAATGGCTGATACTGCAGATAGAAAGGAGTAGTCAACGGATACTGGTTTGGTAAGACTATGATTTTGTGCACTGGCTGGTGCACCGTACAACGTTATCGTAATTTTAAAAACTATGAATCAACATCATTTACTTAAGTAGCTGGTTTATTCATATTGTTTGTTAAAGGACTTTATAGGGTTTTAAGTCACTTCGGGGTGAAGGTATAATTATAAGGAGATTTTTTGATATACAGGGTAAATTATAAACTACATTCAAAAGGATCAAGCCCGCTACATGTGGTTTTGCACTGTGTTTTTTTACAAACATTCATCCTCTGTTAAGCTTCATCAGAAGTGGCAGCTGTTCTTTCTAAGTGGAAGCTCACAGCATAAAAGGAACCTAATGTCTAAACTGCATGCTTCTAACATCGGTATTCTAAACTGCGATGATAAATCAGTCAGGTTTTACTCAAGCATTTGTACACTATACCTAGGGAAGTAAGTGAACCGCATCGTAGGAAGATGTTATAATGAAAGTCAGCTTGTAGGCGGGTCGGGCGTCCAGGAAGCGAGGGCGGTCGCGGTCAGCGGCTAACTGGCCAGTCACGCTCCACCGGCGCGCAGTGTCGTGGGCGCGGCAATCGTGGGCAACTAGTACACTCAGCATCAATAGCAACCACCACTAGACTAGCTCGCAAAGGTCCGTCCTACCGTATCAGTATACCGTAGTATACCGTCTCAGTAATAGCAAAAGCATTCTTTTCCTCCCTCAACCGAGGCAGTGAAGGGGCCCTTTATCAGAGGCCGTAACACAATTTGAGTCTCTGCGCCATAATCTACGTTTAAACTGGTTATTGTCGAAGTATATATGAAGATGCTGGCAGATTACCTAATGTGTAAAAGTGCGAAAGTGCTTAGTTATCTACTACTAATGCTGACACGGTGCTCATTTAAAACTTACTCATCTAACCTTTTTTATCTGGTGTCGAAGCTTTTCATAAATAAGGTCTGAGATCATGAGAAAAGTAGGACCTGATAAAAGTTGCGAGACTTGATGATATGAAGGCAGCCTACAACTAGGTACTAAATTAAATCTGCTTATCACGACTAGGTCACGCCATTTTCTCAATTTGAGATCTTTCTTCAAACGGGTTTGCTTACCAGACTTTTACAATTGCACCTAACTCACATAGGCTTGACTGTGAAGCCACACTAAACTGCATTATTTCTCAGGTTGCATGGATGGGAGCTGCGCGGGCGCCGCCTCTCGGCACGGTTCCCAAGCGCACGCACCACTGCCGGCTGCTATGTGAGCGTTACACTACCCCACTTACAGGAGAAATATACGCGAAAAACTACCCGCACAAACAAATGACGGTAACCTAGGCAGCCTAGAGGAGCACTTTCTACTCTCGTCCGGTCATGTAAACCTAGAAGATGTCTGGCGCTGACATGTGGCTTCAACAAGTTGCGTGACCCTCATAGGTTGCGCGTGACTCAGTGACGTTGATGACTATAAGGTGAAAACTGACCCCTTTGAAATCCATTCATTCCCAAGAATACCCTAAACATAAGGATTTTTTACAGTCTACCACATCTCAAGGATAACATTGTATACTGTGGATTTTGTACTGTCCGCGCGTACTATAAGCGTTTGTAGTAATGAGATATAACTTATGTCAGCGGTATCACACTCAAGCTGTGGTGAGCTTTATAAGACTAGATAGAATAAATAGATTTGAGGCTAGATTAAAAATTACTAACATAATTTGAATAACATTAGTACCGATCTATCGGTTTATCGCAACTACATAGCTATCAAAACAAAAATTCAAGTATATTTTTAAGGCATATAATGGATTCTAAAAGCACCCAAATGCGTCTGTAGTGCATCATAATAAAATGCTTCATTCAGAGGGCTCAACCGCAGGCATCACGGCAAGCACATGCGAATGCGATCAACCAAGTTCGCCGTCTCCGGCATAATTACATTTTAGGTCATGATATCGAGTCGTAACACCTCTTTATTAGTTCACCAATGCACACATAAAGCGCGGAGTGGTATCGCGTGCACTTTCTCGTTTATTCATCAGCTTAGTGGGTCGCGAGCGACGTGCGCCCGCCAGCACGCGCCCCGCGCCCGCCGACTGTGGTAAATCCATTATACCCAACAATACACCTCTAATGTTTCCACCCGACTACGTGATTCGAACTGTCAGTGAAAGTTACATTTGTGTCGTTTTGTCAAATGAAACAACCGTTATCAAACCCAGTAAGAAGCATGGATAAGCGTTTCGGCTAAGCGTGAAGGACACGCCTACGAATGTTTACGCACTCGTCAAACGGATAGAACGGAATGTTAAAAATCTCGGTAACTGTACTCGGCCACGCGGCTGCGACGAGATGCAGCGATAGCGAACGTTATGACGTTGCCCATCGGCGTCATCTCACGGCAGACTCTATGTTTATACGATCACTCGACCTGAGCTTCTCTCACCATTCAAATGTGAATCACAAACGTTTCTTAGTTCATTTACATAGAATTCTTACACTAAAATTAGACATTATAAATCTACCGGCAAGTAAAAATTTCCATGTCAATAGTACCATTTCCAAGATTTCTAAATAAGCGCAATGGATTTAACGCAGATAAATTTCACTGATATTACATTCGAAGCAATTACCATTAATAATGTTTTAATCTACCACGACGATATTGGCGAGAAATGGGAGAAATGGTGATTTGTTTAGTTTCTGTTGTAACTCGTTTCTGTTGTAACTAGTTCTAAAGGTTAACACACTAACTTTCCACAATTGTTATTAGTAAATAACAAAAAGAGGTAAGTTAGTGTGTGTGTGTGTAAAATTAGTAACTTTTACTTAGAAAATGTATTATACCTAAAGCAAAATATTCAAATGACTACAAAAATAAAACCGAAATCTAACTTAAGTTTTAGCTGATTATTGTTGAAAAATCTATATTAATAAAAAAATATATATATAATATTTTAAAAAAATTGTTTTAAAACAAATTATCATGAAAATCGTTAAAAATACTTTATTAGTGTGCTGAATACATAGTGCTAATGAATGGCTAACGGTTGAGGATACTCTGTGTCAATATTGAACTTTCCTTACCATCATGTTTTGTGAACACACACGAAGCAATAAAAATTAACAGACAATATTGACTTTTAACGATTTACTTTAATTAACTTTGAAAGCTAACTACTTCGCAAATCCTATTGTAAACTTTTAACGACTCATGAAAGTCAATTTGTGAATGTGTTTCCCGCTAGAAAATAATGTAAACATTAATTCGTGGTATTTAAATGATTTGTTCTTAACAGCCTAATAGTTTAATGTCAGCAATTGGAAATTGAGGAATATTAATCAAGACAAAACTATTCAGAATTGCAATATCTAATCAAATGTTATTGGTTTGTTTGACAGTAATTTCATCAAACCACAACGTAATATTTCTGATTTACATACACACCCAGTGATCTAGACCAATACTATAAATAATACAACACAACCTGAATGAGATATTCTATTCTAAGACATTTCTTCTCCATATTATTATTATTGAAAATAATTTTATCTGAAAATGGACGCTGTAATTACGAAACCTTATTCGAACTTGATGTGGATAATCAGAAAACTCCAACGTCCAAATTACTCGATCGTGACAATCGCAGCGACACCAACGCTACTTAATATCGATTACCGCGCGATAACTCGGAATGGACAATCGTATAATAGAGATGTGTTATTAGATATAACTGTACACCGAACATGTAATGAGGCACAGCAAATCTCAAATAAAATGCGAGACATTACGGAATTGTGCGGCAGCAGTGGGTCGGCCTCGGCAGAGAGGGCACTGGGTCGTGGGGAAAGTAGTGGGCCTTATGTACGTGCACGGTGCATGCCGCAATTACATCGGCGATCTGCTACATTATTCTCTGGATTTAGAAATCGCCTTTGACACTGGCGGCTACCGAGGAAGCATGGGCGTTATCCGCCGGATGCGTCAATCACTTCGCGATGTAATTGGGGTAAAAAAAGTGATCAGTTGAAGTAAGCCCTAAAAGGCTAAAAAATGAAAGGATTTATTTTAATTAAGAATGTTTTAAACGTTCTTATATTTTTGAAAGTTACATTTCTTGAACAAATAATACTAGTACGAATATTTAGTAAAATCAAAAATATTTTAATCCAAATCACATCTGTCAGTTATCATTTTAAAATCGATTTTATTAATTAACTAACATGAGCATCGAATGCTGAACATAAACAGAAAAATCAAATCATTACCACATAAATCAAGTAGCCTAGATGATTATCGTTTTGTTAAGCGAAATTTAATTTATAGGAAAGCTGCGAATTAATATTCAATATATAAGTTTCATTAACATTCAGCTATAAATTAAAGTCATTATCAATGGCCGGCAGCACATCCTACTCATCGCAGATACGCGATGTTCGCGGCATGGCCCGCTGGGAATCGCGAGACGTTCGCGGCATGGCGTGCTAGAAATTGCGAGATGTTGGCGGAACTTTTATTTGTACATCGATCAATCAATCAAACAAACCATGATCAATTTGTACCTAACTATAAAGTAATTTATCTTGCTCACTCTTGCACTCAGTTGTATGCTGTATTTATTTTTATGTAAGACTTATGTTACTTTACACTACAGTGTCCGTAATTTCATAGATAGTTGAAAGTAAATGTCCAATATCATAAAAGATGTTGAGCACACCTTTAATGTAATATCCAACGTTTTTTATGCAAATAAATCAAAGTCATATCAATGTTAGGTACCAGAGACAAAGATTAGACTGATGACTACCTACAATGAACCTAAACGAGAAGTGTGTCTTTATTTTTTGTCGTTTTGAAGTTTCAGTCGATTGAATGTTATTTTTCTTCCTCATTCAATTGTGGAATTTACACAACTATCACTGTTCCTACCTCATTTTAATAAAATTGCTATTCTATGTCTGAAAAAATTATTAACTTTAAAACTGTAACGGCTGTAACCAACTTCTCTCTGACAAACAAATCTTACAATAAAATAACATAAAAAGTTGAGCACACAAAGCCGACTAGTATGCCATTTCGATTTCAACTCGATCTATTCAACAAATACTAACGTTATAGTAATAGAAAAGGAACCCGTTATCTAAAAACTAACATTGAAAAGCACTCCAGGAAAGTATTTATGGTTTATTTGGTAAACATAATTCTATAATATTTACATTTCGATGGCTGTTGGAATTTAACACATTTTAGTGAGCAGTAGGTTATAGACATTGCAATAAACTTCGGTGGCACATATTTTACTGGGCACCATTTTAAACGTTATATGAATAATCTGATAAGGGTTAATTTAAAAATTCAAATAAACCATTAATCCAATAATATGCCTATGGTTTTTTATATTCTAACTTTAAAAAAATACTTCTTAAAACAGTTGACACTAGCTGTCTTTTTTTCCGAATATAAAAAGATAACCAACTACAGAACCCAACTTCAACCTGCAACCCGGAAGCAACGTCATACAATGGAGACACTTCCAAAGCGAGCGTCATACGAATTCGATATGCTCATAACTGGACCAGGACAGATTGATTTGGGTGGGGCGGTCAAGGCCGCGTGCACTGGCCGCAAAAAACCACCAACAGGTTGCGCCCACACATGCGGTTATCATAGACGCGTTTTTTGCGGTAATACCTTACGACATACTACACAGGCCATTGATCGATGACCGTTTTTATAATCAACTCGCAACCGTAGCTTACTTTTTTTAAACTTGGACAAGTTGTGGGAAATGTTTCCGCATAACGGAGATAGACTGACGTGCCTATTATTTCGATATAATTATATTCTATTACTTTGTAAGTTCTAGTGTGAAATGGTATGCAATGCAAATTCAAAGAACTAGCTACGCTAGTTGTTAGCTGTAACAGATATTTATCGACCACTTAGTAAAATTTTAAAACTTTTTCCAACTTAAAATATGGCTGATTTCTCAGCATAATATCCGCTACCGGTCTTGATACGCGACTTCGTTATTCGTTGAGTTCCTTAGAGCGATTGGTCAAGTAATGAATCATCATAATTTAACGTTTTTCAAAATAAAAAGACAAACCATATTCTTTAACTAATTGCCCTAATAGTGTAAAAAATCCGACAGGCATTAACTCCGTCTGTGTTTAAACACCTCCTACTGTGCCAATGAACAGTCTGGGTAAAAGATTTGAGCTTCGGTTTCGAACTTTATTTGCAACAAGTTAAGAGTGGTTGATTATACTGTTACATTAAAATATTCTGCTCATGGTTCGAGAAAACAAGCGTGCCATCTGTGTTTCTTTTCGCACAATTTAAAAGATGTACACATTTTTTTGTTTTCTAAAGAGTTTATTTTTATAAGGATTGTGTTTCGTTTGCCTGAAGTGCCTCCTTGGAAAGGACGGGGTTATTACATTTTTAATAACTAGCATCCTGTACTCCAGACGCCTTACAACCTGTTCTCGAACAAGTCTTAGAACAAGAGCTGATAAATAGAAGCAAGTTAGTTCTAGTTTGTTCAGAAAGATGTTTATTTAACTGATTTGTACCACTTTATTTAATTAATAACCGAGCCAGCACTAATCCTGTTTAACGGAATTTTATATTTTTTGCATTAGTAGGTACTTCTTGCGTTCGCGAAATGCCGAGTTCTTAATTCTGAGATGCACATCTTTTCAGTAGTTTGAATGCAGATACGGATTAAAGTTATCATCAATTTATATGAAACCATGTAAAGTAAGTAAAGTAAAAAATCATTTATTCACTCAAGCTTTTACAAAGAAGCACTTAAGAAAGGTCAAAATTCACAAAAAAAATGTATATACAATAATAGTACATATCCTAAATAAACATAATGCGAATCTACCACGAATGAATCTACCATAAAAAGATTTTATATGCCGTTGTTCGCATTTGAGCACAATTGGTGATGCATCATTTTAATCCATGTTATAAAATTTAAGTTGAAAGTAGCTTTTCACCTTCCACCTTGGTATTGTTATTTTTAATGCTTCTTGATACTTCAAAAGTAATAAAACGGCAGTAAAGCGTTGTAATAAAAAGTAAACGCGACTATCATAATGACTATTTCAAAAGGGATGAAAGCAACTGATGTCGCCTGCTTTTCTCTGACGACTATCCATTATTCAGTGCTCATAAACATTTGAAGTCAGCGTAGAAACAAAAACGACAGTGGCCCAGCATGTATCTCACGCAAGTGCATGTAATACTCTAAGAAACCGTCTCCTTGTAATTCGCTAGTAATGACGGTAATCATTTCACCATCTTCATACCAATAGCGTGCGTTTGCGCGGACCATCGGGATATGTAGACCCGTGCGAATAAAAGGTAAAAGTCGACGTGTGTATAATTTAGTAATTGTACGACCTCTTACAATCATGAGTTATATTTATCGACTGGAAAATTGATCTAAACGTACATTATGCAGTTTGATTTTTATTTATTACCGGCATGAGTGGTTGTTAAGAGTTGGCGCATGAGAACAATAAATGAAGGAAATAAATTTGCTAAGTTTTCTTGAAAAGAAAGTAAACTTACAACAAATTTCATGAGCTATCGGAAGTTAAATGTTTTTTTTAATGCACTTATCCTAAATTTTCCCTACAAGACCCTTAATAGAAGCTGGATTTCTTTGTCTAATTTGAAAGGCTTTCTAGACTGTTCAATCATTGTATCAAATGTAGAATACAAGTTTCTTATCATCATCCGTGCGGTCTATCCCGGTTGTGAACCCACACCAGTGATGGGGTCCCAGGGTCCACCTTTCTTATTTTCTTGGCCCACCTCGCGCGGTCTTGTACATCCTTAGTGGTGAGTCTGTTGGCACACATGTCACCCTTGACGACGTCGAGCCACCGCTTCTTGGGTCGACCTCTTCCGGTCCCTGGCGGAGGCGGCATGGCCAGACATTTGTTGCCCACATAGTTTACCGATCTCCGTGAGACATGACCATACCAACGAAGGCAGGCACTCCTGCAGCTTGTATGCGATGTCACGAACACGAAGGCTGCCCCAGATGTAGGTGTTCCGCACGCGATCTTTGCGTGAGACTCCACACATCCACCGCAGCATCTTCATTTCCGTGACACGCAGCTCCTGCTTGTGTCGCTCTAGTAACGGCCATCTTTCACTGCCATATAAAAGGACAGGCCTAATGATGGTTTTATAGACCTGCCCCTTGAGCTTGATCAGCATTTTGGGGTCACGAATGACACCAGTCAGCTCACGCCATTTGGCCCAAGCCGCGGAAGAATACAAGTTTCTAAAGCCGTTAAATACTGTACCTTTTTAACTTGTAATGTACTAGATAGTGATACCCAATGATTAATTTTAGATAATAGCTTTTTTATAGGGATATGTGATATAAATTCATAGAGATATATATGTATATGAACATACCGTATGCGCTCAATGTCAATTTTTCAAAGAAAAGCTCTTTCAAAATGTTCATTTGTAAAGTAAATAGTTGTAACAACATGTCAGCGAAGCACAAATAGCATTCAGCCTAATAGCGAATTGTTAGGTTGTCCAGTTCTTGGCTCTTTGATCTCAAACAATGGCGGATGCATCGATGAGGTGAAGAGACGTATGGCAATTACGAGAACTGCAATGCATGTGATGTACAAAATATGGAAGAACTGAAACCTTACCAAGGCCACTAAAACCCGGCTAGTCCGGACAATTGTGTTCCCCATATTTCTATACGCCGCGGAAACGCTGGACACTGCGAGAGATAGAGAGAAAAAAGATTGACGCTCTGGAAATGTAGTGCTGGAGGAGGATGCTCGGGGTATCATAACATGGACCGAATTCCGCACTAATGCATCCATTGTTGCAGAACTACGCATCAAATAGCGCCTAGCAGCCTAGGTACAATCTCGCATCCTCAAGTTCTTCGGACACGTCTCTAGGCAGGACAAGGGTTCTATCGAACGCCTCGTTATCCAATGCCAAATTGAAGGCACGCCCATGCGGTGGACCGACCAAATTAAGTCTGCTGTGGGTGACTTTGCACGAATGTTCCAAGATGACCGCTAACAGACTTGGCAGAAATGGAGAGAAATTGTAAAGGCGATCACAACTGCCCGGAACACGACAAGTTCATGATGACCACGACCGCTCTGGTAACAGCGTACTGACAAAAAAGAAGAAAATACAGAAAATTGTGATTACATGTGTAACGAATAACGATTAATTATTTTGACAGTTTATTTTATCATCACAAATGGCACACCTTTTTCTATGGAATTATCCTTCTAAGTGTAATTATTATATAAAAGGCTTTTTAAAAGAGTCCTGTAATTTAAAGTCGACCTCGTTTTGACTTCTGTCCCACTACTTTTTTTATTTATTTATTATTTACTTGTTTTTTTTCTTAAGTTTCGTAAGTGTAAATATATCTCATTCAATTAAGTCCTGAGTCAAAATTGTACTTCAAAAATGTGCGTTACTTAATCGTTGTTTAAATGAAATGAATGAAAAATGAACAATAATAAATGAAAAAGCAATGAAACTTTTTTACATTACATTTATTTTTAACTCCATACTTACTACTACATCAGAAGGTTTTTTTGTAAGCTGTTTAACAGTATTGTTTCAGTTCAGAATTTTATATGCCTAACCTTTGCACCTGTCAATAATGGTTATGTCAATAACATTATATACACGCATGATAATCGTAGTCTATTGGAAAATTATTTTGATATATAAATGACCCTCTTCGTAAATAATTCTTACTCGTGATCTTTGACTTGCATCGTAAATCAATAATTTTACCGCGTATATCCAAAATATAGTACGATCTCCCCGCGATGGTATTATCAAATAGATACGAGTACAACATGAAAAACATTCAAGAAAAGAGCGTATTCCTTCTTAAAAAGCAAGGAACGCATGCCGCATCGGTGACACCCGAGGTGTTACAGTTCTTTATGGGTGGAGGTGATTACTTACCACCAGATGACCCTGAAGCTCCTTTGCTCCCATTTGTATAAAAAACTCATAAGTCGATGCACTGAATAACAGGTATTATTTTTAGTTAGATACATAGATTAGATAACTTCCTATTTGAAAAATGTCTGCTGAAAATATGCCAAGTATACCTACACCCTATTTGAAAGGTTTGAGAGCTAGGACGTCCGCAAAGTTCGCTCCATTCTGCCTGTGCTGTTTGTCAGTTCCTAAGGATATGTTCAAGTATCAACGACGAGGGATTTGACCCGTGATAATCAAACTGATTTTGACCTTGGGGTTTAATACCAAATGCAATAAAATTAATTACACGTTACTCTTATGTTAGTAGGTAGAGTTCGGCAGAAGTGTTTGTTATCAAGATGTATGAGTAATTTTGTGCTAAAGTTACTAAGGTATACTTATCACATTTTGGAAAACTTTGCGAAATTCATAACACTTTTTTTACTACAGCCGGTCGCGGATGATGATGATGATTCATACATGTAATATTGTGATCTTTTAAGTATTCCATTTTATACTTTTTAGATTATTAGTATCGCAATCAGCATTTTGAATTATTAATCAGTAATAACTTCCAGTCGTGACATCCGATGCGTCTGCTTGATGTTTTATCCGTGAGAAATGTGGATAAAAACATCAATCGTAGAATCGGTTCAATTTGAAGGAAGTGGTTGGGCCCATTTGAAAATACTCAAGGCAAATACATCCAGATACCGGAACTTTCGTATTTGTAAAATTGATAGGAAGGAGGATTACCACAAATTAGTGCCAGGTAGGGATACGTTTCTTTCTCAAAGTGTATTGCACGAATTATATACCTGAGTTCAGCAGCAGCTTCACTGTGGAGTATCACTCGATAATATTCAAAAGTTCACACGAAACCAAACTGTCCTGGGGTTGCGAAGCGAGCACTGCACCCCGAACGAACGAAGTTACAACTGCGGGTAGCGAACGTTAATGTTCTACCGGCGCGAATGTTCGAAGACGTTGCGAACACACGGACACACAGCCGGCCGGGCGTCTTAAACCGAATGAAATGGTGAAGAAGACGCCGCGGTCTTTTATAGACGTGACCGTAACCTGACGCCGGATAACGGGCTCTGCCTGCGCTCGGCCACTCGATTAGCGACCATACTGCGCACGCGCAAGGGACATATTCTCGATCAAGAAAAGCCCCTTCGCGCTGTAACAGATAGATAGAATTTTCAATAAAGCGCCCGGAGCTGAACGCTGCAATTTGCCAGCGTTGGTTCGCAAACCCTAGGCGAGGGACAACACAACGGAACCCCAAATGGCATCAGAATATGCCATCGACAAGTTTGTAAAACACTTAAATTGTATACTGGTAGCAGTCCTTAAGCACAAAAAAAACGTTTTGCTAAAAAAAACTGAAAACTTTGAAAGCAACTAAGTATTTGGGTAAATTTAGGCTCGGTAATACTGTATTCTTTGTATCGTGACTTGTCCTTCACCTTAATTACCAAATCTGTTCAAATTTGTTTGCAGTCATCCTACCTATCCAATAAAAAGGGGTTGGCTTTACATCGGAGAAGAAAATTCTGAATCTATCTAGCTATATTTCGACCAGATTTATAAAAATGGGAGTACAGAAAAGATATCCCATAAAACTACCGTTCTTCGCCATTATAACAATAAGAACGTTGGTTGAAACTGGTAACACGGCTACGTGTCAAAACTTCACCCCATGAATCCTGTTACGTTCTTTCTAATCACTCACTTTTGATTTTCCATACTATAATCAAAAAAGCCCTACAAATAAGACTA
Source organism: Udea olivalis (assembly GCA_947369235.1). NCBI lineage: Eukaryota > Metazoa > Arthropoda > Insecta > Lepidoptera > Crambidae > Udea > Udea olivalis. The sequence continues at coordinate 9,948,859 of OX376342.1, forward strand.
ATAAAAAGTCAGTAAGTACATAGCTTAGTAAAAATTCAACACTTTTTATTATATGTTGTACACAACGTCAGATCTTCGAAAATTACCCTGCCAATAACTTTATTCAAAAAATTTAGGAAGATCCGTTAAAAGTGTTTTTTTTTATCAAAGAGGCAAACGAGCTTGACTTTGTCACTATAATTATAACTAACGTAACCTTTACCCGCAAAACATAATAATTATTTCATGTTTAAAGCCGATTGTAGAGTCGATAAAATGTGTCTATTTTCAATTTTTAACTTAGTTTAAAGTACCCACGTCTACCACGAGTTGCCACTTTACATTTTTTGTTTCCTCTGGCTCTTTTGTGTGTTTTCCTTACACACAAATTCTGCCAATATCAAGTAAGGATGAAAGAAGTCTTAAAGAGGATTGGTCGGTGGATCTAATTTTAGGCTTATATTTCTTCCGCCCATAACTTGATCAAAGAGACACGATGGATAGTGGTCGGTGTAAGAGGAACTAAGTAACAAAATCCACCACATTGAGCTCTTTCAGGACGGCACCACCTAAAACAAGGACAGCACTGGAGACAATCAAAAAGAAAAAAGTTACTCACATAAAAGGGATACACTGATTGTAAGGATTTATGCTAATTAGAGTTTATTACTATACATATTTATATAGTTACACAAACTTTAAATTTACGTTATCGTTCGCTTAAAAAAATTGTATTGGGATGACACTCGCATGACATGACAATGTTAAATCCCAAACGATAATGTAAATTTAAAGTGGCAACTCGTGGTAGACGTACAGGTTCCCATTTTAAGTGGACTGGATTGAATCACTAAGGAAACACTTGTGCTTTTTGTCACGAAACGGTAGCGCGTTTCGGTACAAAATATAGGTAATGACAATTAAAATGTCTCTGTTACTATCATATACTACTGAACTACATACTAAAATGCGCAGCTTCTTTAACAAGTTAAACCTGCTACCCCTTATATACTAGCCTGCTTATTTCAGTTTCAGTCATTTACGGAGTATGTATTATTGAGATGATTGTTCAGGCAAACCTTTCTTTCTGGAAACGTATGCCAAGCAGATACGATTTCATAAGCAAGTCACAAAAAAAAATATTAGTAAATGATTTGTTAATTAAGGAATTGCTTTTTTTAAATTTACATATTTATTTCCAAGTAAACTTTTTAACAAAAATATTTTAATCTGCCAAACTGCATAGCAGTTTTTCGCAGTAGCTCTCGGGTACATATATTTTATGTATTTTCGTAATTGATTAAGCTTATAATATCCATCTTTAATGGTTACAAGTAATAATGTTAGTAATTTATTTGTTTCACATTATCTACTATTCGACTCAGGTTATTTACTTGACTTTACTATTCGACTCAGCCTAACAGGTGCTATGAATGAATAGTTGATTTTTACACATCTTGGTTACGCGTATGATATTAAAGAAAAATTACCGCACGCAGCGCCACAGATTAATGCGGTTACGTTTCTTGGCACCAGCTCTTCGCACATAGTCCTGACATGTGAACGAGCAAATTAGATGAATGCGGAACAAGAACTCGGTTTATGTGGGAACATATTTGCTTTCTTAAGCCGTGTATAGAACGCAGTTGAGGTTAACGTTACTGTGGAGTAATTAAGCGTGTGCTGATGCATCATTCAATAGGTAAAATCAAATGAATGAATGAACAAGAAAGGGTACGCGGGCGCGATGAATGGTGCATGTGACAAACACTTCAGCGAATTGAGTTATTATTTACGAACACAATACTATAATCATCTTGTTAGTATGCAAACTAATTTTTTGCTTTTATTATGAATGCATGTTAGTTTAATTGAATTAACGTGGAAATTGTGCTGTTCCCCTTTTTAAAGTTTATTTTATAATACGTAGTTACTTATCTACTTTTATTAAGCTTGATGATGATTGTTTTGCTAACGGGTAGTATGAGTTTCTAAATAAAACACTAAATTAATCTGATATAGTAGAATATTTTTTTTGTAGCAATCCTAATAGATAAATAGTGAATACACATTATAAAACTTATTATGTTATGTAATTACGCGAATAATTAACTCTATTGATCCCTATCCTTTTTCCTTCTTAGAATGCCTTCTTATGTGAAGCCCCTTATCATCCGTGTTCTGCTACCACATTATTATCTACTGCTTCGTCGCCAGGGACATAATAAAATAAACCATACGTATTTGCTTTGCAGATACACGTAATGTTGTTTTTCTTCTATGAGAACAAAGATTGAGGATTGAAAAAAAAACTAGCATTATTCAAAATAAGGGCCGTAATAACCACAACATGCCATAACCCTTTTAGTAAAGGGTGAGACGACTAAATTAGTTACAAAGCTCTTAGCTTTTTTTTAAACTAACATTCTCAGACACTTATTCGGTTTAATAAAAACGTAAGTAGTTTCTTAACCGTCTAAACACAATCTACTGAACCTAATCAATACATCGCGATAACACTTTCTCATGAGTTGCAAATCTAACCAAAAACGAATGCGTCAGACACAGCTACTTACTCGTATCTACCTACTTATAAAATTGATTTGTCTACTAAACTAAAAGTAGTAGGTATATGCCGAAAATAACATTAACATTGAGTTCGAAAAACTTCAATGTGAAAAAGCATTTCGTATATTATTATCCAATAAAAACTGCTTCCAAATCGCACAATAAGCCTATTATTGCGCGATATGGAAGCAGTTTTTAATGTGTACGAATTGCACTACTAGCTCGCCACAGTCGTGTGTAAATCAGAAGCAAAATAAAACAGAAACGGAAGTATTATTCATCACTCAGGCCTTATTTAAATAGCTATTAGCGTATTGTGAATGTTTAATAGCTAGATCTTATAATTCAAGCAAGAAAGCTTGTTAATTTAGCAGCATTTAGTTCTTTCATCGCTTTGCTTTAATTACAATGAATCCCATGTACTAACGATCGTTAAAAAGTTGTATGTTGTAAAATAATAAAGTGCCGATGTTCTGCAGCATTATCAGCGGCTAATGGCTTCTGTTGCAATAAAAACAAACTTGGCCTTTTTATTCTCACTTCCTGCGGTTTCCCAAAGGAGGATTTAAGGCCAACAGTGAGCCATCCAACAGTGAAAGTTAATGTTGATTCGCATTGCCACTCATTATCTCCGCGATGAAAATCTCAAATTACACTGCACACGGCATGGCTCGATCTATTTTTATTTGTGTACGATTCAATTACTTGCTTCTGCCTGATTGACGACATTGAAGGCTTCTGATAAGAACATAACAAGTCTTTGTGTGATGATAATGAATTTGCAACGATAAAGTTGGTAATGGTGGGACGTTGTTATTTATGCAAGTAACTATTAATGTAAAATGTGAGGTACAATGGTGGCATAAAAGGCATACAGTTAGAACGTTTAACTAAGCACTCGTGCTTATTAGACTTCTTAACTTACGTACTCGTTGCTGTTAAATATTATGTATATTAATGATGATCCGCCCTTACATTTTCTCTTTGAATTAATTTGCACAAACTTTTCGAACGATATTCCAGTTATTTTACAGTTCAGAGGAAATGTTCGAACTTGAACATACTGACGAGAAAATGGTTAACGTGTCATTTTCTCCGCGTTTTTAATGAGTTTAGTTTGGTTAACTTGTAGATAATATTACAGTTAACCAAACTAATCTCATTAAAAACGCGAAGACGGAGAGTGCTTGACCAGACATGTATGTTAGTAGTTAGCCACAGCAACTACTTATAGCGGCTTCATATTCGTTCGTTTGCAATGTCACCACAAAACTATGTTCAAATCAAATTTATTAGGCTTAGTCTATATGGCCGGTATGGCGCTAAGTACGATATCAATGTTGAACGGTGTCATGAGAACAATTTTCCAAATGATTGCATTGCACATAATGTGGGTTATTGTGTTAATGTTGTGAACACTTAATACATTACTTTACAAGCACAGACATACATTCAAATAGATAACGCAAGGCGGTTCAGTTTGTATGAAACCAAGCGTGCTAATTTTTAGGGCTTTTGTGTCGTCACGCACGGTAGCGTTTTAATGATAAAAATCCCCAATTTTAATTAAGTTCATACAAAGAGGGATGAATAACAAGTGTAAAACCTGGGCGAAAAAGGCTAGCGGAGCGGCCAACTATGAAAATTATCGTTGCGAGTTAAGCGGGCTCATTAATGACCCCGCTAATTTCGCAGTCAAGCCCAAACTTAAATCTTGATTTTGACATCCATTGCCATGCCAATTGAGCGAAGACGAAATGAAGGAGCGTCAAAATTTCAGTTTATGTCTGTGAGTACAACAGTGCAGTGACAGGGAAAGGGGCGGGTCGTGCGCGACACCGGGCGCATGACTCGGCCGAATGGCCAATACTTAGGGTTGGCTCTTTCGTAGCCACATTGTTGGGTTCAAAACTCAATTATTATGGTCAATAGCTGTCCGGCAGCGGCTTTTGAAGAAAAATCTATGTCACTTGCTGATAAGAGAATGCAGCTTTATATTGGTGAAATAAGTTTTAAAATCGATCCCGTAGTTTCGGAGCCAATTCATTATAAACAAATAATCTTTTCACACCACATGCTCGACAATGCCGAATTATATGTCATGTAAACCTTACCGAAAGCAAGACATTATATCTCTTGGCTTTAGCCGGGTTATAATGTTCTATTATAACCCGCTGGTAAATAATGTGATTTTCACTTTCATAATTCTTATTGCTATGTCCATAAAGTCTAATTTCACTAAACAGGATGTGTCCTCAGCGGGCGCGGCCAACTCGATTTTCGAAGACCGAGGCCGTGGCCCACTAGATTCGCACTGAGACGAACTTCATTTGTTTGTCAAATCGAGTAGGCCACGCCAGCTGACAGAAGTTGCTATAGCCGTAGCTAGTAGTACTACTATACTAAGCCTGGTTTTTTATTGTCGCGCACAAAGTGAGAAAAGTAGAGTATACACCACCGGGATAAAACTGTTTTTTTCTTAGGCGCTTGAATCCCTCACTGCACTCAGGACTCAATCTTAATTCCCGAGCAAAGCGAGGAAACTTATAACACTCTCGCTGCGCTCGGGAGTTAAATTTGGAGTCCTTCGTTACGTTCAGGATTCAATGTAGCGCCCGTGACATAAAACAGTGCTTTATCCCCTTGGTGTTTAATCTACTATTACTTTACTGAATCCGCTCGGTATGACCCATCTCGCACTTAATCGATTTATGCATTATTATTCATGAGTATTGTACCACGAAATAAATCTACATCTTGTTACCCTAGCCTTGTTACGCCCGCGGCAGGTATATACGAGTATGCTGCGTGCACGGTCACTAAACGCCTCTCTACAAAGTCACAAACACGCTCGCAAATTGTTTAGATATGTGATTAAGCACCAATATTCGATTCACAAAATGTAGAGAAAACATGACGACCAAGCCTTCTAAATTATAATCACAGTCAAAATATTAAGCAAGATAGTGAAATTATAATCCTAATAATTATTCATTTTTAACTGCATACTTCAAATATCATCCTCATCAAAACCTGGTCTGTCAACCCTACAACGTTACACAGTCGTTAACTATGTAATTAAAAAGTATTTCCAGGCCATTTATCGGTATTTTTTTAAATCGGGGTGATATCCAGGAGCATTTCTTCGAAAACTTGTTTATTTATTTATCAGTATGTACATAAATTCAAATTTTATGTGATAGCAAAAGCGTTCTTTACACTGAGCGTACAAACTTTCTCAACCACAATTCTAAATTGATAATAGGTGACTTTAATAGTCGTAGCACTTCTTGGGGATACAATCTACAATCTAGCTACAATCAATCTAACCCAGATGGTCACGCGGTAGAAGAATAGGCAGATGCAGAACATCTTAGCCTCATAAATAGTGCAAAGCACCCTGCGTCCTTCAACAGCCGACAATGGAGACGTGGCTATAACCCAGACTTGGTATTTGCTAGCGACCACATGCCCACCTATACAGAACACTCAACACAGACTCAACACTCTTAAAGTTCTCGCTGCTGTTAGACCCCTCGAAGTTCCATTTAGACGCCGTTTCAACTGGGAAGCCTACGCTAACGAAATTGACTTAGAGCTACGTGGCATTGATCCAGTCCCTAAAAACTACGACAAATTAGTTTCAACCTTATGGAGTATATCTCGCAAACATATTCCAAGAGGATGTCGATCCTCGTATGTCCCGGGCCTGAATGACTCTTCTGCCGAACTCCCCAAGCGTTACCAGTTCCTTTACGAAAATGACCTATTTTCTGAAGAGACTTTGTTGGCCGGAGAGAACCTCGCTCATATAATAGGCGGAAAAGTGTAGAGAGAGATGGATAAAACTGGTTTCGAGCGTCAATATGACGCATAATAGCAAAAAAGCATGGTCTACTATTAAAACACTCACTGATGACCCTCCAGATGCCAATACACCTAGCCAAGTCCCTGCTAATCAAGTCGCCCATCAGTTTTTAACTAACGGATAACCACCTCGTTGTCTACGAAAACTAGTCCGTCCGACAACTCCGCTTAATACGACTACTCAGGAGGACCCTAAGCAAGCCACTGGATATAGCAGATCTTGTTGACGCTATTAAGGCTCTTTAAAACATGAAGGCAGGGGTCGATGATATAACCCTTGAACAGATAAAACATCTATGTCCTGTTGCAGTGTCGTGGCTATTGACCCTCTACAACAACTGTCTCAAGAATTCTAAGATACCAAGACTTTGGAGGAGAGCCAAATTCGTGGCGCTGCTCAAAAATGCCCAAAAGATCCCAAGAATTACCGTCCCATTTCACTTTTATGCCATACTTTCAAACTGTTCGAATGGTTGCTTCTAAACCGGCTGTCCCCGATCCTAGAACCTTATCTCATCCCAGAACAGGATCATCATCAAGGATGGTTTCGAAAACCATAAAGTAACCGGTGTCGTGTTCGTGGACCTATCAGCGGCATACGATACCGTCAACACTAGAGGGCTACTTGCTAAAGTTGGTATCTTTACGCAAGATATGAGGTTTTTAAACGTCTTCAGAGAAATGCTGAGCAACAGCCGCTTTCAAGTTGTTCTCAATGGCAGCAAAAGCCGGCCTCGCTGGACAGCACTTACTTTTAAAAACCACTGTTCGGGGTGAAACATAAAGTAAGCTCAAGGAACAATCTACTCAGACGCCTCATTTCCACGGCTTGGGGAGCGGCACCGCATATTCGCCGAACGACATGACTGGCGTTATCCTCCTCGGCAGGCGAGTACGCATGCCCAGTGTGGCATCGATCTGTCCACTTTAGAGAAGTTGATGTCGCCTTAAATGAAACCTGCCGCATCATCACAGGCTGCCTTAAACCAACCTCTCTCAACAAACTGTACCCATTTGCAGGTATCGCGCCCCCTTAAGTTCGACGGGAAGTAGCTTGCGCAATTGAAACAAGAAGCAGAAAACTGATGCCCGACATCCACTTTACGAACACTGCATGCCTAAGGCTCGATAAAAAAGCCGCAAAAGCTCCCTTAGGCAGAAGAGTGCTATTACCGAACAGCCAACGGACGCGCGTATAAAACGTTGGTCGACAAAGTTTTCACCAAGTGGCCTCCGCTGAACACTTGCTACCGGGCCATGAGCAGCCCTGGCCAATCTAAAAATCTCTGAACCGCCTTCGTTCCCAGGTTGGCCGAAGCAAGGATAACATAGCCAAATGGGGGTTCATAATGAAATAGACCAAGGGTCTGACTGTGGTTGGTCGCCTCAAACAATGGCCCACATGCTCGACTGTCCACAGTGCCCCGCCACCGTATAGATCAATAATTGACTATTTGCCATTGACACGAGAAGAAGAAGAAGAAGACTAAGCGTACGCTGTATTTCTTTCTTTTTTTAATGTAATGTATAACTCAATCATTTCTCTGAGTCAATTTTTGGTTAGTAGAGCTCTCTCGTATATAGATAGGGTGACAGGAAAAATCGACTTATTCCTTGGAAAGTGGTAGTAGACGTTATTTGCAACAAATTAAGCCCCATCAACTAGGGGTCCAAAATTAATAGTTAACGAGATATTGGCGTTTTAATATTTTAACTTAAGTTTCCGACTTGTCTCCGAAAACCAACTGCTTTAAAAAAACGAATGAAGTCTGGGCACTTGAATGATACTTTTTAGAAAGCTAGCAAATGTTTTAAAAAATGGTTAAGCCTTAAATCTTAATAGTTTCAGAAATAAACGGCATAACATGGCGACATTTACGAAATTTCGTAATTTCTATCTTTTATTGTATGAAAGCAAGCGTAAAAACATAGAAAAACGTTGGTTTTATGGCCCTTCTAAAAAGGTATAATTGTTATCAGTTTCTTTGATGGTGTGCTAGAAAATCAATACGATAGAGGTTTTTACGGGTTCGGCAACGCGCGAAAGATAGGTTTGGGTTTGGAACCTAACCCAAACGGACCACACGCCGGCGGTAGTAAGGTATAATTACCATTTAAAATCAATAGAATACATACTGCAAGATGGATTTGCACTTAAAATTTACAATGAAATCAAGAAATTTTCGGTATGGTGAATAAATGAGAGATCAGATTTTCAAGTAAAAGCGGTGCCATATTCGCAGAATCACCAGCGTGAGATCCGCTTAGCTAAGGTTACAAACCCAAACCTAACAGTGCGCCCTCGTGCCCGCCAGCGTGAGGTCTGTTTGGGTTATGTTACCAAACCCACCCCACCATGAGCCTAACGAAAACTTCTTTCAATTTTATTTTAAATCTGAAGTGCAAATCGATTTTACAGTATGTATTCTGTTGATTTTGAATGTTAATTATACCTTACTACCACCGGCGTGAGATCCGTTTGGGTTAGGTTACAAACCCAAACCCAACTTTCGCGCGTTTCACTTTAGTTTTCAGGTAGAAATTACAAAATTTCGTAAATGTCGCCATGTAATGCCGTTTATTTCTGAAACTATTAAAATTTAAGGCCTGACCATTATTTCAAAACATTTGCCAGCTAGTTAGCTTTGTAAAAAGTATCAGTTAAGGTCCCAGACTTCATTAGTTTTTTAAGAGCATTTGATTTTCAGAGACAAGTTGGAAACTTTAGAAAAAATATTAAAACGCCAATATACAGTTAACTATTAATTTTAGACCCCTAGTTAATGAGGCTTAATTTGTTGCAAGTAACGTCTACTATTACGCTTTTCAAGGAATAGGTCTATTGGGTAAATCACCCTGTATATGTGTAAATTTATCTATTGTTGTTGCCCAATAACCTTTATATCCATCTATTTATCGAGAGCGTCGTGACCTAGTGGTTAAGCACTCCAACTCGGATCGCGGATCGTGTGGTCCCGAGTTCAAATCTGGCCAGAACCAAAATCTTTGTGTTCATTTTTTAATTTCCGACTAACTCTTTGGTGATGAAAACATCGATAAAAAAACCAAATCAACCCGGATAGCGGCGGAAGGCTCAGCACCTACCACGTTGGGTTCTAATACCATTGGTGAAAAGTGGGCTTCTGAGTGCTCCGTTCACCATGACAGCAACAGTCACTTGCCTCTGACTACCTCGTTTGGGATAAAGTCGTGATGGTATGTTATACAGTATGTTATGTTATGACCATCTATTATATATATACTTACTAACTAACTTATTTACCACTTACAAATCCCCGGCGCCTTACATTGAAGGAAATTAATCTATTGTTTCTTTTCCGATTTGCAGTAAGTATCGTTGTCTTGACCTCGCGCGCTCGTGAGTTGCAAGAAAAGTATTCATATTTATTTATTTATTTATATTACTATATTAAATGGGTTTAATCACAGTAACATTCAGTGGCAGTTAGCCTTTGATTCATTTCAAAATATTTTTGGATTCCAAATTAAATTTTAAAAATCCCTCTAGTTTCCGAATCGGCATACATTTGTAAGATCATACCATCCAAATACCATTAAACTGTTTTGTAGTCCGATTCATATGTGTGCTCGACTCAATGCACTCGATGACAAGATTTCACTGTTAAAGAGCAGTAACTATTCGTCGAAAAATGAAAAGCTACATTTACACACATATCTAAATAGCAATTCCTTTCATCTAATTTGAATTTATAAAAAAAGCGTACTATGAGACTACCAAACAACCCGTTTAATTAACGAATCAGGCGAACAGCCTTAAATCGAAAAGAGCGCATAGTTACTGGTACCATGAAGATATCTGTTTCACTTCGTTTTCGCACCTTTTATTTGAAGTCGCTGAGAGGTGTTTTTTTGGGCGCCTGAGCTCTATAGATCTGGGTCGCTCGTCCAAACATCGGTAATAATACGTAGCACTTTTACTTCGGAGAGATCGACCATTATTAATTTTACATTAGTACCGCACAGAGTGCGTCAGCAATCACAAACGTTCAGAAACAATTAAACTAAACCATATAATAACGTCGGCGCATGAGAGCCAATCCTAATGATTAATTTACATTTCGATTTGCATGACCGACTGAGCTTCGACAGAGACATTAATATTCATAAATTAATTTGGAGAAATTATCTGATGATAGAATCTTAATTTTGATTTATTTTTTAAGTGTTGTTGAAATCTTACATATCGTGTTTTCTACTAATATTTGCAAGCGAAACATATTTATAAACACAGCTTTCAGAACACCAATCAACTGATTAAAATGTTAAAGAAAACCGGCTCTGTGAATTTGAAGTAAGAATTCTACAGAATAGATCATGAAATAGATGATAAAGATATAGATATAATTTGATAAACCTTGGATGTATAAATATATAAACTTTATCAGCTATTACCAAAAAAACTAGTATTACATCATCTACATTCACAAATTACCTTCACAATTCATTATTATATATGAAACATTTTTACGGTATTAAAATTGGGCGTCTTAAGTCTTTACTAGTTGTAACTCTAATTAACTTCGAATTCAAATCATTATAGTGTGAAAGCCCAGACACTTAACGTTACCCCGGACGTAAGGTGTGAAAATAAAAAAAACCTTTACTTTGCATAAAGATGAGATTAATGAGGTGTGGTAGGAATATACTTTTCATTTCATTCCGATGCTTTTTCGTCATCTAAATCTCAGTATTTTTAAAAATGAATACATACTGCATTTAATTATTTTCTACTGCACATTGAGCATAGGCTGTATTACAAAGTTTTCAGGTCAGCCTTTTGCGTCCATGAGCTGCAAATGTTCACCCCAGGAAAGGAAAAATAATGTTTATGTCACATGTAATATCGCGATGCAGTGTAACTGCTGAGCGTCAGTGGGCGTAGGGAAGTGCTGCGCGCGCGCCGCCTAATCGCCACGTAACGGTGGCGAACTGTAAAGCGCGCCACGGACCGCGGGCCGCGTGCTAAATTTGCCGAAACACCGCGATCTCTAGCGGGAAAATCTTAAATCACTTTAATTCGTGTCGATGCCCGCCTATAACTGAAAAAAGTCAATTATATAAAAAATATCATCGTCGCAAGAAATGTTTCATCTGCGCGCATTGACAAATGATACCGCGCAGCCGAAGCGTCCAAATCAAAGAATGGTGTTTGAGGCCCAATTCATATTTTCACATAATTGGTTGTTAATGTCGTTTACATGACCAGGTGCTTATTTATACTGTAAGTAAAACGATAAGGCATACTCCGTAAGTAACGCCTAAATTATCTGAGTCAAAATTAGATTTTTTTAATTTACTCTAGTTTTATTTCTACAATGATTACTAGCATAATGTATTATTTTAGCTCTTAAATGTTTTACGTCAGCATTAAAATAAATGTAAACTAAAACGTAAAAAATGGTACTACATAATGAGGCAGTACAGACTGATTGCTGTGCTTATCTCTCTAAAAAACACTGAATCGTTATCCGGATGGATGCCATCAGTAATTTTCAATGGAAGTTAGCCTGAAAGACATGCATTAAACCGTCAAGCACATTCAACAAAAGCTGTCTTTAATCTATGACGATTCGAATTAAGCAAGAAAAACAGAAAGAACATATTGCAGGAGATTTATGCTCATTCGCGCATGCTGAAAGCGACAGTGCTATGTGACAGTTTGACATTTGGACGATGTAAGACATTCCTAAGATAACATGAAACCTAAATTTATTTATTTATTAATCAAAAGAACATAACATTGTCTTCCTTAAATACTTCTCGCCAAACTGCAGGCGCAGTTTGTTGGCAAGTTAACACTCATATTATTATTATTATTTTTAGGTAACAATATACAAGTAAGTAAATGCTTTTTCTTATGCAAACTGTACACTAAGTTTTTCTAGAAGGATAGCTTTAATTTTCTTTTTTAAAGTGAATTTACACATTTTAATACATTCATGTTTAGTGCAAACTGCATCTACGATTGAATACGAAGAACCCCGCTGGCATCGACAAACAAAACTAAAAACTTCTCTTGAATTCATATGGTATAATTTTATCTCTAAGATATCTCTTAGGCTCGCAAATATTAATTGCTATAGCTATTTGAAAATCATTTTTATTTCTCCTAGTTTTTATATGTCCATAAAAAAATACGAGTCGAGTATGATACTTGTGAGTGTTTTGACATCAAACTCAAACCCCACAAATACATTCTTCTTTATTTTTAGTCTAGTAATTTTAGGTGGTGTTTCTAGTTTTTTGATCACAAGCTGAATTGGCATATAAAATGAAATGTATGAATAAATAAAAATATGGAAGGCAGTCGTGTTTAAAAATAGCTAGGCCACATCGACATCGTGACATTGTAACCGAATGGCTGTCTAGTCCTGTCCTGCCTGCATACAAAAACCTTTGATGGCAAAAAGTGATTCTGAACTGTGACGCGATTGCCCATTATGCAACCGCTAGGTTCCCGCGATCACGAGACGATCTCAACCAGTAGAACCCGCTTCTGCTTTGTTCGTTTGTATCCCAGTGTTCCCGTTCTGCATTAATTACAAATTACTCTATTATCTATTGCCCTATTCTAATGCAATCCGGTCTCAGATCAACACTTGCGTGTCTGACGCACGAGATGTACCGCAACAATCTTTGCAACAATGCATAATTCTCGTCGAACGCAGTCAATTCAATCCTGACACGCCTTGAAACCTCATTAATCTTAATATCTTATTCAGTACTCATTATATTAACCGACAGATATTTTCCATCAACTTTTTTAACTACGAGTATATTAATATTATCAAAAGGCAAGATTTTTTTTTGTTTGTAATGAACAGGCTCCAAAACTACTGCACCAATTTAAAAAAATCTTTCTACACACATCAAAAGTGTCTAGGGATCAACATATATTTTTGCAATAACTTTTCTCCTGATTGATATTAATTAAAATTTTCTTTAAGGATTCATCAAATAAAGTGTTTTCGTTTGTCTACAGTAACGATAAACCAAGGCACCTTTGCATTAATAAAGAAATTTGCCATTTTCCTAATAATACATTTGAACCACTAACATTAAAGTTCGAAAAAAAGACTGAAATAACAGTTTTCTTTAAAATTTTATTGGGTAACTTAAACAATTAATAATCCGTGTTTCTACCGCGAACACTAACAACACAAGAACATCGGTTTGGCATACTCAAAATGAGTTCATCCAAATCACGCTGTGGAATGGCAACAAAAAAAGGTCTTCTTGCGACTGGATACCCTCCATGTTCGGCATAGCTCTTCTCTGTAGCATATCCCATGCATGCTCAATCGAGTTCAAGTCTGGCGACTGAGCAGGCCAGGGCAGGACATTGATGTTAGCTGCGGCGAGAGTCTGTCTTACAACTCTTGCGGTGTGCGGTCGTGCATTATCATGCATTAACTGAAATAAGGGACCGATTTGCACTTATAGAGGAACGATGACGTCTGATACAATCGTCTCAGCATAAATTTGAGCGTTGAGGTTGCCTCTGATCCAAATCAACTCAGTTCTTCCGCCGATCCAAATACCCGCCCATACCATGATGGTTCCACCACTATAAGGATGGACTTCCTGGCAGGATTTTAATCGCTGTTGGCGTCCAGGGGTTCTCCAGTGTCGTATACGTCTTGTATCCGGTCTCATACCAAAACGAGACTCATCAGAAAAGCACACGAAACGCCATTGTTCTTCTGCCCAATTTCTGTGTTCAAGAGCCCATTGATATCGAATCCTACGATTGTGCATTGCTATAGGTGGTACCCTTAGCGGTCTTCGGGAATGAAGGTTCACTTCATGCAAGCGGTTTCTGACTGTTTGGTCGCTAATTAAGTTCCCTGAAGAGTGATGAAGCCTCACGGCTAACATCATGGCGGTTATTGTTGGAGCTCTTCGAGTTGTGATTTGAATGTATCGGTCTTGTCTCCGTGTGGTGCAGCGATACCGTCTCTATGGCGCTCAGCCACGGTACCAGTGCTTCGGTAACGTGTCCAAAGTCGACTGATAACACTCTGACTTGTATTCAGAGCTAAAGCCACAGTACGTTGCCGGGAACCAGTTTCTATCATTCCCACGGCTCTGAGCATTTCTTCCCTGCTTAAATGACGTCGCCGCTCCATAATAACGTTGATTTTAATCAGTAGTAGGGAAACAGTAGCACTAATAATGTCTTCAATGCGTTGTATGTTTTTATAGGGAAAATATTGACAGCTGATTTTCATCTTTTACTCGAATTTGATTGACAGTTCCTGTTTCAAATTATGAAATGCACCAAAAAGGATCCATATAAATTTATAAAATCATAAATTTATTACAAAGCCACATCTCAATCTCAAGAAATCCGCATAAAAATGCTTGATCCCTAGACACTTTTGATGTGTGTACATTATCAGGGAGTTACATAGGCCATATATATTTATGATTTTTTGCTTTATTTTGAAGGAAGGACTGTCTACGCGGGCGAAGCCGCTGGCGGACAGCAGGTATTAGATAAATGCAAAGCTGACAAATTTAATTGAATTGATACAATACAAAACAAAATCAATGATTTTTATCTTTCAATAAAAATTAACATAAAAAAAAATTTTCGTTCTACATTACGGTATAGATAAACATTTAGTTCCTTTTTCATAACCATAGGCATTAAGATTATTATTATTTTTTATACCACGTCGGTGACAATCAAGCATGTGGACCACCTGATGGTAAGCGGTTACCGCAGCCTATGGACACGTGCAACACCAGGGGTATCACTCGCGCGTTGTTGACCCTGCAAAAACCTTTTATTCCACGTGTGGCCTGACTTGCGCTTTATACAGCAGCAGTCTTTGCCTAGAAGTGAAGTACTGCTTCGCCCTGTTTAGCACACTGAGCTTTTTGGATGTCAACTTCGCCTTATGTTCCAAATGACTCCGAAACTGTTCGTCACTAGATATGTCATCACCAAGGATCCCAAGACTATTTGTTAAGGTAAGGGTAGTGTTCTGGAACTGAGGAGCTACAGTGAATGGAGTTTTCTTAGCGGTAAACGCGCAAACTTGTGACTTAGTGGGGTTAAACTGGAGCATATTGTTCCGACCCCAATCGGAGACCCAAGCTAGGGTATTCTCGATTTCAGACACAAGTTTAGTTCGACCACCTTTGTGGAGGATACAAAGGTACGACGGATATTTGCTCGGCCTGTGTAGAAGGCATCTCCAGTGCTATCATCCGCATAGCAATGAATACTATCATTACAGAGCATATCATTGATATGCAAGAGGAATAGTCGTGTCGGACGCCAGAATTGATGTCCAAGCTATCGGAGCAACTACCGTCTACAACGGCTTTAATGCGTCTGCTGGACAAGAAACTGGCGATCCATTCGCATAAACCCTCGGGCAGTCCGTAAGATGGAAGCTTTGATAGAAGACCTAGAGTCTTAGATGCCAGACCAGGTCGAATGCCTTAGCTAAATCTAGACTAACGGCCAAAGCCTCACCTTGAATTTCAATGGCCTGAGCCCAGCGGTGTATGAGATACACCAGAAGATCGCCAGTCGACCGACCATTACGGAAGCCGTATTGGTAGTCGCTTATCAAATCGTGATCCTCTAGGTACCTCAGGAGCTTGGCATTCAACACACGCTCCAAAACCTTTGAAAGAAGGAAGGTAATAGCAATAGGTCTATATTTCGCCGGGCCCGACCTGTCACCCTTTTTAGGCACCGGGTGCACGTGGGCGGTCTTCCACAAAGACGGACATTGCCTTTTTGCGTAGGAAAGTGCGAAAAGGCGCGTTAATCCTGGGCACAACTCGGGAGCACACACTTTGAGCACCACTGCTGGGATGTTATCCGGCCCACTCGACTTGTGGACGTCCAGAGTTTGCAACTCTCGCCGGACTTCTTTCTGGGTTATGCGGATCTCCGGCATAATGTGACCGCACCAAGGGATAGTAGGTGGCACGGCGCTCCCAGCGTCCAAAGTCGAGTTTGAGGCAAAGAGGTTGCCCAAGAGATCGGCTTTCTCTTTAGCACTGTGGGCCAGATTTCCGTCTGGTTTTTGGAGTGGTGGCACAGACGAGCGGCAAAAGTTTCCCTCGGCTGCCTTGGCAAGCGACCAAAAGACACGACTCCCCGATGGGGGGGCCAACGAGCCGTTCCCCAATGCGGCCGACGAAGTCGAATTTTGCCCTGGCGATGGCTTTTTTACTGGATCTCGAGGCAGCCTTCAGTTTGCGCTTTGCATCTGGTATAGAGTGGTCCGTTTTAGCACAGGCCGTGGTCCAAGCCTTGAATGCAGATTGTTTGAGGCGCAAGGCCTCTCTACAATGCTTGTCAAACCACGGCTGGCTTCTACCCCCGACAGCCACTAGCGGGTGAGGAATATAGCATTCCATACCTGCCAGGATCGTCTCAGTGACCGCAGCCGCGCAGGTATCGGGATCACTAGACGCAAAGCAGAGCTGCCTCCAGGGATACGACGCGAGAAACTCACGCAAACCATCCCAATCCGCTGACTTATAGTGCCATACGCGGCGGCGCCCAATAGGCTTACACTTTTCAGGCGATTCGCAAGGCACTTGGCTCCGGACGACACAGTGGTCAGATGAGCCCAGAGGCGCATTCACTGAGATGGTATACCCGTCCGGATGCGAAGTCAGCAGGAGATCCAGTAAATTTGCCCTATGGGTAACGACGTCCGGTACTCTCGTAGGAGAAGGTACCAGTTGCGAGAGACCATAGGCCAAGGCAAACTCGTAGGCATACCTTCCAGCGTAGTCAGTGGGCAGAGAATACCCCAGCCACTCAGTGTGGTGGGCATTGAAGTCCCCTAGGACCACCAACTCGGCCGTGAGGTACTGCTCAATGATTTTGCCAGACGTCACTTGCAAGTGCTCAAAAATTTTAGTTATACCCAAGTTACCACTATGAGACCTGTATAGGCACGCATAGTTACGGGTATGGCCACCGTAGTCTATATGCAGCCACATGATTGACAGGTCCCTGTCTTCTAACCCCGAAAGTCGGCGACAGCATATATCCTTCTGGACGAACATGCATACCCCGGCGTGAGGCACGAAACTGTGCTCAAGCTTGTACCTAGGGTAATATAGGGTGATCCCTGGGTTCGGGACCCCGTTCAGCCTGCGGGCGGTCAGTGGACTACCGTTTCATCGGGTCTCCCTGGCAACCACGTCAACATGCCACGCCAATTCCTAAGGTCCCCCAGCTGTCCACACAACCGCTCCCCGATGAGCTCTGGTACCTTACTCACCAGCAGGAACACAACACTGCCTAAGCGGTGTTATTTAGCTGTGGTATTCTGTAAGGTGGAGGTATTTGCATCCAGACGGGCTGCTCAATTATGGGTGGACGAATCCACTGTGCCCGACCTCTCTTCAGTGTCTCTAATTAAAAAGTGATATCAAAGATGAAACCTGCATCTGACAATAGCAATACAAAATGAATATCTTTTTAAATAAATCAAGCATACGTTCACATATACAGCAACTCATTCAAATATACATATTTAGAACTGATGTCTAGTTTTTCAACAAAATATATACTTACTCTATCACGCCTTGTCAGTCGTTTGCTTAAGTTTTAAACTTTCTAAGTTTCCAAGTGTACGCCCATATTTAGCACCGATCAACTGATCAAAAATTTACTACCCCTTAGCTGGCCAAGTTATACGGGTTTACGTGCTGTTTGCTTACTAATTAAAAGTTGATTTAATTGAAATACATTCATTATTTTAGTGCACACAAGGTTTGCTACAAGTATACGAATAAGTAAAAACAACTTGATTATAAAAGAACTACTTCATGGAAACTCGATAAAATTTGACTTAAAACAAACAAACGTTATTGTGAACATCTATTCATATTAGTTCATGTCTACAAAGATATATAATACAGTAGCAAATAAATGATTTACTTACTTACTTACTTACTTGTTTTGTTTTAATAAGCCAAGCACTCTAGTTCCGATCTAGTAACGTTTTGGATATCAAGTTTTCAAGAAAATACGGATTTAAAATGTCGGATCTAACTTTAGCTGAGGCAAAACGGGAAATAGCAGAATCGTTGACATTAAACACCTTTTGTATGAAGCGTATCGGCTTGTCATTCGAGGAGCCGAAGAATGCCACGTCTTACTTATTGCAGAAGTTTATGTTCGTATTGTCTGTGATGAGTATCTGCTACCATGTTTTTAGCGAGATTGCCTACATCGGCTTAACGTTGAGTGACTCGCCTCGTGTGGAAGATGTGGTGCCGCTGTTTCACACGTTCGGTTACGGGGCGCTTAGTAAGTTAAAATCTGTACAGTACATAACAGTTTAACATACGCTAATTATACATTAAAAAAAAAAAACAATTATAATGCAATCAAGAATTATAAAGGAGTAAAAGTTTAACCCTTTTCACAGGCATTGCGAAGGTATTCGTGCTATGGTACAAAAAAGATGTCTTCAAAGAGCTTATCTACGAACTAGCTGGGATATGGCCCATGCCCCCAATGGATGAGGACGCGAGTGTTATAAAAAACAAAAGTCTTACTGCCCTGCGTTTAGCCCATCGTTGTAAGTATAACTATAATTTGTTCTAACTTATATTAACTACAGGTAAAGTTTTAACCAACACATTGCCGTGTATAAAGCTTGCACATTCAGTAAAGAAATTTTAGCACGTTCGTAACTTACTCCGTTCAACACGGTAGTAACAGTTAGCTTGCCTTTAGCTTCTTCATGTATAATGAGCGTAAACTGTATTATTTAGTATTGTTACTTAATTCCTCCCAGGGTACTTCGCAGTTAACATACTCGGTGTCTGGTTCTACAACCTGACTCCGATCTTGGTATATTTTTACCGAGTGTTCCATGGGCAAGACGTGTCAGTGGGCTACGTCTGGGTATCCTGGTACCCGTTCGATAAGCGTAAACCCCTTGCACATATCTTCGTTTATATTTTCGAGATATTTGCTGGTGAGTATCTAAAGCAGTTTTGGGATAAAAAATCGATTTTGCTTTGCTTAAAAAAATCTTAATAACATGATAAAGTATTCTAAAGCAAAATCAAAAGTTAGCACGTGAACCAAACATTAACATCGTTCACATTTAATTGTTGCAAAAAATTAAGCGTATAACTTTTACTATAAGACACTGATCGTTATAATTAATTTACAAATAGCAACAAAAGCTAAACATCAGTTTTGGATCTAAATATTGACCGACTTGGTGTAATGGTTAAGAAGTTGGCTACTACACCAGAGGTCGCGGGTTCGATCCCCGCACAGTACAAACATTTGTGTGCATGAACATGTCTGTTTGTACTGGTCTGGGTGTCTCCTATGTATAATAAGTATGTATTTACAAAAGAAAATGTATTTAAGTATGTTTATCCGTTGTCTAGTATCCCATAACACAAGCTTTAATTAGCTTACTTTGGGGCTAGATGGCGCTGTGTGGAATAATGTCCAGGGATATTTATATTTATATTTATATTTAAATATTTGTTTTAATGGCACAGAAAGAGTGAAAGTTAATGACATATAATTATGTAAAAACAAGTATCATCATCGTGTCCGTGAACAGAAGTAACCGCTGATATGTGCAAACGAGCTAACTAGCAATTAGTCCACTTTAAACATTTGATTATAAGCCCGCAACTTCCGAACAAAATGATGATAAGATTATTAGACACTCACGATCACATTAACGTTAACACTTCATTTCGTTTTCGTTGATTCTCTGCAAATAAATGAAAACATTCGTCTACGTTTTCTCGCAAGCGAAACCATTAACTGTAGGATCGAATTGTGCAATTATGTTGCAGTATTCGTAAGAGCTACATGCAGTAATACAGGTAATAAGTCAGTAGCAATCTTGAGTTGATCGAGATGAGCGAACCAGATAAAAATGCAGTGATTGTAAAGAAATGGTACGAACTTTGATCACAGCATGCAACAAAAACGAATATAAAAAGAATATGACTAATGGAATAACTTAACTCTTCTTATTTAGGCTTTTTTGTTATTAATACCGCCTACTGAGATTTTGCTATAAGAAAGCCCTACCAAAAGCAGACAAAAGTAAATGAACCCTCTGTGTTTACCAACATTTTAAAGGAAAGACGCCTTGTGAATTGCTTTACTTTGAAGCCAAAAATTTGATAGAAAAACTGACATCCGACAAATGTTGCTTTAACAAAATGATGCGAACTCATCTTAACTTGAGTTAGTGCTTGAGCACGGGTAGGTAGGTGTGGGAAATAATGTGAGGTTGGTTACTACACCTCAATTTGTTTAAATGTACAAAGGACAAACCTGCGTGTGGATCATGGTTAGCACAGACCTCCTTTTCTCCGGTATGGCGAGCCATATAGGACTTCTTCTACGGCTGCTGCAACGACGGCTGGAGTCCATAGCTACGGTAAAGCAAACGGAGGAGGATGATTTTAAGGAGATACTAAGCAACATCAAGCTTCATCAGCGGCTTATCAGGTGTTAATTAGAATATTTTTTATTATAGGCATAGAGCCCAACCAAAGTTTGTGAGTTTAGTTTCAGAGCACTGAATTCCTTTCAACTGAACAGTTATCCAATCAGTTTATACTACATAAGCGGTAACCGAAGCCTCTGATACTTGCCCCACCTGAAGTATCACTAGACTTTCCACATTACTGTAGAGATACACACTCATAGGCAGAAGATCCTGTTTGCCAATTAGGTTCTTTTGAATCGGTAGGTACATAAACGTGTGACCAAGACTGTTGACGATTTTAAGTAGACCAGGATTACTGACAATCTCAAGTTGGATTTTACTTCTTAATACGTTCTCTGTCGCTTATACAGAGGGTTTTGTTCGGAGGGACTGTTTGATTTGATGTACACGGCTACATTCTCTCATCGTACCGCACACCATCGCCACTCTCAAGAACCCAATTGGTAATGGTATAAAAATATATTTACTAATCTACTTATTCTATTGTTTTGTTTGCAGATACTGTAATGATTTGGAGGGAGCGTTCTCGCTCTCAAATCTTGTCAATATTGTTCTTAGCTCTGTTAACATTTGTTGCGTCGTTTTCGTTATTGTAGTACGTATTTGTTGATAATCCACTTTTTGACATATTAAGGCTTATCCTGCTTACTTTAACTACTTTCATATATTTTCCAGTTGCTAGAACCATTTTTAGCAATCAGTAATAAATTATTCCTTGGATCGGCGTTAATTCAAATCGGAATGTTATGCTGGTACGCGGACCAAATCTTACACGCGGTGAGTTTTTGTAGCCGACGTTCATAAAAGGACTATTTACATTTAAATTCCACGGAAAGCATCTCGTAATTACGTACGGGAAGGTATTTTAACAGAAACGTTGGAATTTACGTGGTAGTAAGCTAGTTAATAAAATGTATACATACCATCTCGTTAGTTAGTATTCAAATCGCCTGATATGGAAACAATGTAGGTCTCAACAAGTTGTCTCAGTAAAGTCTATTTTTGACGCAGATCTTAGATCTAGCTCCAGTGCGCCTTCACTTTTAGGCACTTTATTTGAATGTACGTTTGTTATTCGTTCCTATCTACATGGCAACCAATCTCCTAATATTGCACTCAAAGTGAGATCTTATGAGAAAACCAGTCTTTTACTTATTGACTTGAAATGTATACCCACGTAACATGGTAAATCACTTCAGTGCGTATTTACTTTATTTATCTATCAATAAAACACATTCATTCAGAACTAGTTTCCCAGGACGATATCATCAGAACCTTAACCGAGATTTTATTTTAATGACATGTGCATCGGTTCCAGTCTCTCAACATTTACGACGTCACTGTGCATTCACTGCACAGTTGGCAGTGATTTTGGACTCTTAGCGATTTTTACATCTGCTTTTTCCGTCGTTTTCGTCTGCCACCTAGACTAACAACAACATTATTCAATACATAACGCTCTAGCTCCCTATTGGCAGGCTCGTTAGGCATCCTCGGACCTGCCGTCCAACTAAATACAAATAATAATTGTCCAGAACGCGGACGTGGCCGCGGCAGCGTACAACAGCGGCTGGTACCGTACAAGCGCCCGCTGCCGACGCGCCCTGCTTATCCTTATCCAGAGGTTAGTGCAATAACCACCGCCCCTTCTAAATATAGACAAACGCATTTGTAAAGCACTTTGCTCCGCTCCGCTCGTCGGCCAATTACTAACATTTTCCCGCGGCTTCGTTCGCATACTGATGCCGGCAATAATTAGCGACCTGATTAGAATCGACGACATGAAAGTTGTGATGAAAATAATTAACAAGAAGTCAATCAAGGTAGTAGACCTTGATTGACTTCTTGTTAATTATTTTTAAAATGTGATACATTTTATAGATAATAGAATAGACTCGTAGCTTTACGAGACGCTTAGGTAAGGCCAGCGAAATGAGATGAATGTGAACAATCTGACCGTTACTGAGGTACTTTGCGCTAACGCGCGATTATTATCCAAAACAGATTAAAAATTTAACTTAAATGGCATACAAATTTCAGTACGTCTACCACGAGTTGCTACTTTGAATATACCCTATCGTTCGCGTAAATTTTATTGGGATTTGACATAACGTATTATCCCCTAACAAATGAATCATGAAATGTTATTAGAAACCTTTTTTCTTTCAGGGCCCAGAAACCGATTGCATTTACTGCGATGGGTTTCACTGACATTTCTCTGGTGACTTATTCCTCGGTGAGTAAAACTATCAATAAACTTAGCCTAAAACATAAATATAATAAATATCAGCAACATTCAGGGGTTGATATGGTCTATTAAATGTATAAGTAGATCTATAAATGACTCAAGAAAATACAGTGTTTTTTTGATATCACTACCATCACGGTGACAGTCAAGCATGCGGACCACCTGATGGTAAGCGGTTACCGCAGCCTATGGACACGTGCAACACCAGGGGTATCTCTCACGCGTTTTCGACCCTGCAAAAACCTTTTCAAACCCCTCTTGAAGAACTCCATACTATAACTCATCGGAAAAACCTTGGCAGGTAGTTCATTCCACAATTTAAGCGTCCTCAGAAGGAAACATCTCTGAAACCAAACTGTACGAGACCATTGCGGATTCAGAGAGTGAGGATGAACGCCCTGTCGGTGGCGAGCGGTGCGGTGGTGAAAAGTAGCCGCGGGCATCATCTCAAACAGTTCTGCAGAACAAAACCCGTTGTACAAGCGGTAGAACACGCATAGGGAGGCGAAGTATCTCCTCAGACTTGGCTCTAAACCGCTTGTCAGTTCGGGATCGTCAACAAGCCGGATCGCACGGCTCTGGACTGAGTCAAAAGGAATGAGTTAATATCTAAGCGCTTCTGCCCAAAGGTGACAACAGTACTCCACGTGTGGTTTGACTTGCGCTTTATACAGCAGCAGTCTTTGCCGAGGCGTGAAGTACTGCTTCGCCCTGTTTAGCACACCGAGCTTTTTGGATGTCAACTTCGCCTTTTCGTTGACATATCTACGTCACTAGATATGTCAACACCAAGGATCCCAATACTATTTGTTAAGGTAGGGTAGTGTTCTGGAACTGAGGAGCTACAGTGAATGGAGTTTTCTTAGCGGTAAACGCGCAAACTTGTGACTTAGTGGGGTTAAACTGGAGCAAATTGTTCAGACCCCAATCGGAGACCCAAGCTAGGGTATTCTCGATTTCAGACACAAGTTTAGTTCGACTTTCCTCCACAAAGGTACGAGGGATATTTGCTCTGCCTGTGTAAAAGGTATCTCCAGTGCTATCATCAGCATAGCAATAAATACCATCATCAGAGAGCATATCATTGAAATGCAAGAGGAATAGCATAGGAGATAGCACAGAGCCTTGTGGGGCGCCAGAATTAATGTCCAAGCTATCGGAGCAACCACCGTCTGCAACGGCTTTAATGCGTCTGCTGGACAAGAAACTGGCAATCCATCCGCATAAACCCTCGGGCAGTTCGTAAGATGGAAGCTTTGATTGAAGAGCCAAAGCCTCACCTTGACTATCAATAGCCTGAGCCCAGCGGTGTGTGAGATACACCAGAAGATCGCCAGTCGACCGACCATTACGGAAGCCGTATTCGTAGTCGCTTACCAAATCGTGATCCTCTAGGTACCTCAGGAGCCTGGCATTCAACACACGTTTCAAAACCTTTGAAAGAAGGGAGGTAATATCAACAGGTTCATAATTCGCCGGGTCCGACCTGTCACCATTTTTAGGCATCGGGTGCATGTGGGTGGTCTTCCACAAAGACGGACATTGCCTTTTTGTGTAGGAAAGAGCGAAAAAGCGCGACAATACCGGGCACAACTCGGGAACACACACTTTGAGCACCACTGCTGGGATGTTATCCGTCCCACTTGACTTGTGGACGTCCAGAGATTGCAACTCTCGCCGGACTTCTTTCTGGGTTATGCGGATCTTTGGCATACTGTACCGATATTTTTTTTTTCAGATTCTGACGAGATCTTATTCATACTTCGCGCTTCTGTACACCATGTATAATGACAAGTAAAACTGTCGATTATTAGAACATCTTTAGCGTTCCATTATTTCAAATGTACTTTGTGTAGTTATTGTTCGTAGCGTTAGATGTAGAATAAAATAATCACAGTATAAATATATTTATAAAAACAAAACGCTTTACATGTGGGGATTTTTTTTTTATATTGCCCGTCAAGATGACCTCACTCCACCTGATGGAAAGCGGTCGTGAGGTCCAGATATGAGGTTGACAAGCCCAGTCAAAAAAAACTGCCGACATAATAAGACCCATATTGCAACAGTTTTGTAAAGGTTGACCTACTGTCCTCCAATACCTAACCCACTCCTCTTATTTGACTTTTCCTCTCCCTGAATATGGAGTTTTCTGAATACTGCTGTACGAGTATATTTAAGAAATAAATAATCTTTATCTCCATTTTGAAGACAAATACACTGACAAAGCAACGCTTCAAAAACTAGATTCTTAGATAAAATTAAAATAAAATAAAAACTCTTTAATCAGCAATCAACTGACATCAGTCTAAGTAAAAAAGCTATTTAACAAGCAATATAAAAGCATGAAATCTGTCATTGAAGCGCTTTGTGCCAAGTTGTTGTTGCTAAACTAAATAAACCACAGCCCACTTTGCAATAATTAATTCATGTGATGAGTAAAAATGGAGAATAATATTTTAAATATCATTGGATAACTTCCCAGACGTGAGTCCGCGAGTCTATGTAACGGAATTTTGTTTAACAGTATTTGAAACTTAACAAGTATATTTATTGATGGCGCATATACTTAGGTAATTAAGTTAGGCTGTTTGATAGTTACTATAACCCATGAAGGAGCTGTATTAAAAGTACCTAACTTCTTTTCGTGATGTAAATATGAGAAAGTAATCCTCGTGAATGATTATATCAATTGTGTAGCTTTGTAAGTAGCTTTTGCTGTATTTAACCTGCCAATTCAAATTCAATACGTGATAATGGTTATGTAGGTAATGTTCTACAGCTTTAACCCGATTGAAAATGAAATAAAGTAGAGTCTGACACACTTCATCTATTTTCTTCCAATAACATCACAAGAATTATGATATGCCATTTAAGTGAACAATAGGATCACGTCGAAGACCCATTAAAAGCGTGGGCCGGCTCGCCAAACTCGGTGACAACCTCCTTCGCAAATGTTCTCTCGTGACAGAGATCTGAGATCATCCAAATCCAACCAAACGGATTCCATACAGAACTTAAGCTTGCCAAGCCTTCCAAATGAAAGAGATAACCGTCCACACGATAATAAACATACGGTAAGTAACATGCTTTATAAGCATATCCTGTTCCTAAGCATTCTGAAGTTTTCTTTATTAGGCAATTGGTATGATAATATTATTGGACTTGTCTACAACAAATGTAACTTTATATGTAGCTACGTTGACTTCACACTATAGGAAGTTTTGAAACAGGTGTTTTTTTTAGTATCTAACTATTATAATATATGATTTTTTACTAATGCTTGAACAGCTCTTAAACTGCGTAGAAGTTATTAAATCGCATAATTCATTTTAGGTCAGCACTTACTATCATAAAATGACTGAAGGGCGTTCGTTTCCGACTAGAACTAGAGCATATAAACGAAGTATGGACATTAGTGGTAAACATGATAAACATAGGAAAATGGAATATCAACCTATAGATTCGGTAATCATTTAAACTGCATACTCTAATAATATACAACACTAGCAGTCCATCAGCGGCTTCGCCCGCGTGGACCTATTTCTCCCGTTTGAATATAGCCTTAAATCAAAAAATATATAGCCTATGTCACTTCCTGATAACGTAGGTTTATATTGGTGAAATAATTTTAAAACCCGTCAAGTAGTTTCAGTACGTCTACCGCGAGTTGCCACTTAAAATTTACATTACCGTTCGCGTGAAAAATTGTATTTGGATTTGACATTGTCATGTCATGTCATGTCATATCCCAATACAATTTTTTCCCAAGACAAACAAACAAATCTGTCCTCTTCATAATATTAGTATAAACTTAGAAACATGGCTGATGGCAAAAACATTTTCATTTTAGCCACATGAAGAATTTCTAGAAGAGCACAACAAAATACACTTACCAAAACTAAATCCCAGTGAATTGAAATTATTTCAATTAGCTTCCGATAATGATGTCGATGAACTTCGGAATTTTCTGAGAGAACACACAAAACTTAACATTAACTGCATAAACTTTCAGGTCAGCAATGTTTGTAAACTTTCTCGCAAGATCTGTAGGTACTCCAGTTTTCTCAGTAAATGTCTATATTTGGTAACACTTAATTTAATTATGTATACAGGGCGTATCAGCTCTTCACATAGCAGTACGAAATCGATCCGAACAGATGGTGGAATTACTGCTAACGCAACCACATATAGATATCGGTGACACGGTACTGCATGCCGTACGAGACAATAACGCCTGCATTTTGGGTAAAAAAGTCACGTTCGCATATTCTCTTTAAGTATTTGTGTTAAGTAGTATCAAGTCCTCAACTATTTGGCAGTGATGTTGTTGGAAGCTCAAAAGAAGGTCTGTCCTGGGTTGGAGTTCGCTGGCGCAAATCATTCAACTGAGTTCCCTGCTCATGTGACTCCATTACTTCTAGCGGCTCAATTAGGCCACTACGAAATTGTAGCGCTTCTACTCTCACGCGGCCATACTGTGGCCCGACCACATCCTTCTGACTGTCGCTGCGTGAATTGCAAGTAAGTACTCAACGCGGTTGGTCAAAATAACGCTAGTCGACGTGTGATTGATTTTATTTAACACTTACACAATAGTGCTTAAGTCTAAATCGGAAAAGTATTATTAAAAAGTAAGATTGATCCTGACAGATTACATTAAACATAAACTGTACATTAGTAGTAACGTAGATAGAGTTCTTACTTTAGAATTGATCGATCATAATCAATGTCACAACTCGATCGGCGAAAAAGAACCTGTACCTAGTTAAATGGAAAAAACCTCACAAGCGGGGGGGGGGTCAATGACATTAAAGTGGTCCTGTAAAAGGGGACAAAACAGAATAAGTTATCAATTTTGATAAACTTACCATTTTTTTATCATTATCAAACAAACTACAACGCACAATATAAGTAACTCATACAGGTTGGTATAGACTAGAGCATTTGCTAGAACATCACATTGTAATGTAACGTTTTTACGAATGGAACAATACAGGCAAATGCTCAAATTCTCTAAAAACATTAGGTAATGCCACGTTTTTGCTGGGATTTTAAAATCAAGTTGTAACTAAACATCGATCGTCATGTTCGCCTTGTGGTTTGAGTAGATTTAGAAACCACTGATGTTCGATGTTCTGATACAAGTGAATTCTCTAATCTATCAGTCAGGTACCTAAAGGCAACGTGGAAGTTAAATTCAAAATTTGAATTCAAGATTGTAGCAGTCATCTATCACTTCTCTTAATTATGTCCTACTTGAACGAGCAAAGAAACTGGAAAAATAGTTAAAGTTATTGCTAATATCTGTAATCCGTGATTTAAGGAATTCTCTGATGAACGATGACCCGCTATTTGCGAGCATGTCTCGCCTGTCAGTATATCGCGCTATATCCTCGCCGGCGTACATCGTGCAAGTGTCGTCGGACCCGGTGCTGAGCGCGCTTGTGCTCACAATGGAGCTTGCAGACAACGCCGCGGCGCACCGCCAGCTCGCTGCAGCCTACTTGCAACTCAGGAGTGACGTCAGCGCTTTCGCTGTTGACCTCATAGGTGACTTTACATTTTTACATTTCGTTAACATGATGCTTTACTGTTATTTGGCAGCCCTTGGTTACAAAATTACATTTAAGTCATACGTGCGCTTTGCCTGTGAGAATGTGCACGGTCCTTGTAGCCGGTTTACTACTTGTTAGTTAAGCTAAGACTACGCAGGAAACGCAGATATTAGCCTACTTTACACAGCCTGATTACTTTCGTTGTAGACCTCATGAAGACATTACTAAACTATTTTTTAAAACACTCCAATGTCACTCGTTCAATTAGACTTCGCAACGGAAAATCTACAATTTTAGGTTAGGTTACACCATTTGAGATATTTAAAAAAAAAGTGTTTTTTAAATATATACTTAAATTTTCTCTCGTCTCTGGTCTTATTTAGGTTGTTGTCGTACATCCGAAGAAGTAGAACTGATATTAAAACAGTCATCAGGATTTCGCGGCCAACGTCACTTCGTTCTACCTCGCTTATTAATGGCTATCAATTACAAGCAGAAAGAATTCGTCGCGCATCCAAACACACAGCAGGTTAATATACCTAAACACACTTCTTAATCTGTTAAATTTCATTTCTTACAAAAGAATGCGCTACAGTATGAAAACAATAATTCAAGCCGCTTTTACCGATTAGTTCCTGCCACCTTGAATGTAAACCACGCACATTAAAACTACAAAACGTGGTAACATCCGTAGAGCATTGGCTCCAAATATAACTTTACCTTAAGTAAATATTTTTTTGAGTCTTTTATTACGATATTGCAGGTATTAGAATCTTACTGGATCGGCGAGTGGTACAGTTGGCGGAGCAAATCAGCATTAGCTAAGGCGTTAATCGTCTTGAGCCGTATATTTCTAACGCCGATCATCCTTCTTATGTGCTTGGTACGAAAGTTAATGGCGTCTCTTACAGAATTTATAGCGAAAGATGCAAGTGTCTGTTTAATTAGATTGTTTGCAGGTCCTCCCGCGGAACGGGCTCGTTAGGCACTGGCAGATCCCGTTGAACAAACTTATTACTCATGCGTCGGCTTACATCGTGTTCCTCGCTTTGGTCTTCTACATCTCGAATCGAGATAAAAGCGACCACAAACGTGGACCACCGGATACAGGTCTGCGCTTCATTAACTTTTAAATGATAACCCTGATGATATATACTGTCGAGATCGATCGATAACTTACCCAGGTTGTTTCGTAGCTATAATCTCTGCACAGCACGTGTTTAATAGCTAATTTGCAAATTTCCCCAAAATAACAAGGTCGAGTCTTATCGTTGGCGATCTGGAATGTTATATCTTCTTTCTGTCATCAGTTTACTAAAAAAGCTAAGTATAATGTTTGCATGTTAATTAGAGTCTTGAATGGCCATCAAATTTTTAACAGAAATGCAAATAACTTTTGCGAATTCATTCAAAGGTTTCTGCTCCGAACTCCTAATGTAACTGTATGTTTATCTTTGTGTCATTTACAGGTGCAGAAGCGCCTCTAATACTATACGTGTGTGGCTACACTTGGTCGGCGGTTCGCATGTGCCTAATGCAGGGTCCCCAGAGGTATTTTACGGAATTGTGGAACTGGGCAGAGATCATCATGCTCTTGCTATTTGGCCTGACCTTTGCGTTGTGGGTTGCCGCCGCCGTCGAAGTCGCAAATGCCGAGGATGATTTGGGTACTTAGTCCTGACTTTCCATTTATTCCGGGAACATCAAAGAAATAGGGTCGCGTTTAGTACTATTAACTTACATAGCCCTTTTAAAAGTTTTTAGTTAAACTTCGTGCTTTTATACATTTTCAACCCACAACAGAGATTATAGTTCACAGATAAATTAAAATACCGTTGTTTTTATTTACGCTGAGCAGAAAAAACATAGATTTAACTATTTCACTTTAAATGCAGCCCACAGTCAAACTATTCCATTCCGTAACACGTTAGCTGAAACTGATACATCTTAATAGGCAGCGAGAGCACGTAACATCGGCGTTTTAAACCCGCAGAGCGCAAGTATTGGGACCAGCACGAGCCGACGCTGCTCGCCGAAGGGACGTTCTGCCTGGCAACAATATTCGCTTATTTCCGACTTATGTTTTTGTGCCAACTGAACTACCATCTAGGGCCGCTCCAGGTATGCACATTAGCATTTCAATGCTGCATTGGCTGCTTGTAAGAATGCCCTCGTTAGAGAATGTGGTAGGCGGGCTCCACGTAACTTAACATTGTACCTATCTGGGCTTCTGAATATTAGATGCGTTTACATCGTTCTGTTGAAATATGCAGACATTGATTGTTTTAGGAGAAATGCCAGTTAAGTTATTCCATATAGTGTCGTATACTGAGAGTTATTTGCATTTAAGATAATAATAATGATAATACTAATACGTAGACCGGCTTCGTAAATTGAAACATAAAATTAGTAATTAAGAGCCAAGTAGCCTCTTAGAGGGCATTAAATTAAATTTTATTGGAGAAAAGGGAAATAGTCGTGTCCCACATAGTAACTTTCAGAATTGTACAAAGGCGTTCACATCAACCTTTACAAAACCATTGCAAAATTGGTCCCTAAGTCAGCAGCATAAGATGCGCCTATGTAAACGTTGATGTGAACGCCCCTGTACGAGTAAGTTGTAGTAAAATAAATGGAAATCTAACTTTTTGATTTTTACCATATGACGGTATCAAAACAATTTGAAGTGGGTACTACAAAATGGCGAAATTTCTTACAGGTGTCTTTAGGTAAGATGACAATCGACATCTATAAATACATAATAGTATTCACTATTATCATAAGTGCCTTTGCTGCTGGTCTCGCCCGCTTTTATCAGTACTACGATGGCATGGTGTATGAAGATGAATTTGGTGTGAAAACAGTACAGGTGAGTATTACTGGAAGTTTTAGGCTCTTTTAAATTATATTTTGGCTCTGGGCACGAATTAGGGCGCTCTGACAGATATCCCGCTTAGAGCAACACGCCATTTTTGACGCACACACACAGAGAAGTGAGTTTACAAGCGAAGTCAGTGAGCTTCGGTGAGTAGGAAAGTCGCACTGTCGCGAGTGTTTTTGTTTTTGTTGAACTTAGTGCAATTTTTGATATATGTAACTTACTTACTTCATTTTAAAAATTCAGAGCGAATATAGTAGTAACCCTAGGCGGTTCACGCAAGTTTTGGAAAAAGGTGCGAGCGGTTCTTCTGTAAACTCTTTATTTTGTGCTCTGGGCTACTGCGACAACGATTAGTCGACAAAACATTGTTGTCACCAGTGCAGTGAGTGTAGTAAAAAGAGTTCCCACTAGCTTAGGAGGCTATGACACAGGCAGACAGTAGTCCAGCTTTAGCTGAAAAACCTATAGACACATTACGATAAATAATTTGCAAAATAATCAAATCAATCTCCTTACGGACGCCTGACCTGACTAATAAAACGGTTTAGTTCCGTCTACGCAACAAGCAAGTAGTCCTTTGAATACTTAGGTAGGTACTATGTTTGAGATGCGAATTGGACCTCTGTTTTATTTCGCCGAGTTAGCTTTAACAAAATCAATAGCAGTCTAATTGTTTTTATTTTGATTTGTCAATTTCTTTTATTAATTTACGTATTCTCGGTTACGACTCTACATTTCTTCGAAGCTATTGGGAGGAAAATACCTAGATTTCAAGAAGAAATGAAGTAGAAACAAAGATCAACTTGAATAAATTAAGAGCTAACTATAACTTTAGCAGCCCGTATATTTTAATAACTATGATGACAGCTAACTTTTTTTTTAGGTCTCATCATTCACAAGTCTAACAGACACTTTGAAGACGTTATTCTGGGGATTATTCTGCATGGCCCCGCTCGAGAGCGCAGACGTAGTGTTGACCAACACCAAGAGTGGGACAACGATAACAAAGTTTCAAGAGAATCGGCATGCTTACACTGAGCTGATCGGATATTTCTGCTTTGGATGTTAGTGAAGTATAACTTGAACTACCCTTCTCCTAACTATATCTAAGATAAGATAAGATGAATATACTTTATTGTACAAACCAAACCATAACATTAGTATTAGATTGTATAATGTAGGCGGTTTTGTCGCTAGGAAGCGATCTCTTCCAGACAACCTGCAGGTAGAGGAAATTACAAGATAAAATAGAGAAATGGGTAAGGTAGTGTAAGATAGTGAGATATTAAATAAATACATGAAGGTATTTCATGTATTCATGGATGCAATTACATATAATACATAGTAGTAAATATCTGTAGACATACACAAAATTATAATAACCGGTAAAAATATTTAATCAGGGTTGGTTTATCCACGCACTAGTGACATTTAAAAGTTACAGTGTGAGGAAATAAGCTTTGAGTCGGGATTTGAAAATAGGTAAGGATTGAGATTGTCTGATAAGTAAAGGTAGCGAATTCCACAAGCGAACGGATTGGACAGTGAAAGAATTGGAAAACCGCTTGAAGAATGAGAAGGGAAAGCAAGAAGAATAAGATACGCGATTACTTTTTTAATTTGTTTATTTAGTACTTTTATCGAAAAATGCTGGCCATTTAGAAAAAATAGGTTGGAAACGATAGCAGCAGCTACCCCAATTAGGTGGAAGGGGAAAATCTATTATGTAGATGGATAGAATCAACGGACAATATTTGCTTTTATTGGAGAGTTTATTAAGAGGTTGCATTGGTTTTTCTTACAAATAATTGTAAGAGGCAAATTAGATCTACTTACATCTCTGCTTACCTTATTTACTGCTTCAGAATCTTCCAATTCGACGAAAGAATTCGACTGAAGCCAATCTAGTAAAAATAAGCTTCAGTGATGGTAAATGTCCAAAAGAAACGTTTAAGTGCCCAAGGGCCGTCTCTGCCTAGATACACATCCTGTCACTCAAGTGCAGTATTCATTGCAAATAAATATTTTTTGACACAAAGAAAGAAAATAGAATAATTCGACCTGATAGCAACTCAAGCTGGATTCGAACCCGCGACCTTCTACAGTCCGGGTGGCTGCTCTTTCAACTGAGCTACAGTTGAATGTTTTTTTGTATGTGATGAGATGATAGCGTGTGCCTTTTACCGTCTACTGCAATACGGTTATTGCAGCCTTTGGCTTTAGCGAATCGCATTAGTAGGTAGAGCTTGTCCAATTTAAAATGACGCGCCCCACTATTTTTTTATTTGATTCAGAAGTGCCGAGTGTACTTTTACGAACAAACGACGCGTGCTCCTAGGTTCGAGTGCAACCGGCTACTGAACGATCAATAACAGCTTGGTATGTTCATATGTATCGCGTCCATATTTAACATCTATATTCGTGCGTAAATGCGGTGGAGAGGCGCATCATTTCAGCTTAAACAAGCTCTACATTGCTTTGACATTGATAATTCTAAATGGGAAATTAAACTTTTCTGTATCACTCTTTTACAGGTTTCGAAGTAATATCTGTGATAATCGTACTAAACATGCTGATAGCCACCATGTCTAACACATTTCAGAGAGTCAATGACAATGTTGCTATAGAGTGGACCTTCGGGCGGACAGAGGTCAGTTTCCATTATGGTATTAGGTATATCATGATTGTTAAGATCTTAAGAGCGTTGTGGCCTAGTGGTTGAGCAACCCAACTCGGATCGCGAGTTGGGTTGCTCAACCACTAGACCGAGTTCAAATCTGGCTAGAACCAAAATCTTTGTGTTCATTGTTATATTTCCGACTAAGTCTCCGGAGATGGAAAACATCGTTAAAAAACCAACCCTATAAAAAGGTTCGAGAAAAAAAACTTTTCTACTAGTTTACTTAGCGTCTTCCTTAACAACTAGTGATTTGTTACGAGGGTCATTCAATAAATACTTAGCCTACAAAAAGTAAACGAAAATGTTGGAATAGTGGCAATTTATTTTTCAACATAGTCTCCTTTTAGTTCGATACACTTAGCCCAGCGATGCTCTAACTTTTTTAACCCGTCCGAAAAATAGTTTTTGTCAAACTCTGCAAAATAGGCCTCCGTGGCGGCAATGACCTCCTCATTTGATCCATATCTATAGTGATTTTTTCAGATTAGGAAACAGAAAGAAGTCACAAGGGGCCAAATCTGGAGAATACGGTGGATGGGGCAGCAATTCGTAGCGTAATTCGACCCATTTGGCAATGGCAACGGCAGACGTGTGAACCGGTGCGTTGTCGTGGTGAAACAGCACTTTTTTCTTCGCCAGATGGGGTCGTTTTTTCTTTAATTCGACGTCGAATCGGCCCAATAAATCGGCATAGTAAAGCCCTGTAATTGTTTTACCCTTCTCGAGGTAATCGATGTAGATCACACCTTGTGAATCCCAGAAAACGGTGGCCATAACTTTTCCGGCCGATTTTACAGTTTTCGCCTTCTTTAGAGCACGTTTCCCGGTCTGGATCCATTGTTTTGATTGCTCCTTGGTCTCTGGTGTGTACCAGTGGATCCAGGTTTCATCGACGGTCACAAAACGACGCAAAAACTCCGCTGGATTCCGCTTAAACAGCGCCAAACACGTAACCGATGTGGTCTCACGGTTGCGCTTGTTTTCCGGTGTGAGTAAACGCGGCACCCATCGCGCCGACAGCTTTCTCATGCCGAGTTCCTCGTGAAGAATATGATGCACTGTTCCTTCTGAAATGGCTACAGTCTCAGCTAGCTCCCGAACCTTCAATCGGCGATCTGCCAATACGAGATCATGGATTTTTTTATTGTTTTCCTCCGTAGCAGCTGTTTTCGGTGCACCTGGACGTGGTTCATCAAAAACCGACGTACGGCCACGTGCAAACTCGTTGAACCAATTCTTGACGGTGGCCATCGATGGAGAAGAGTCACCGTACATAGCATCCAAGCGCTCTTTGATTTTTGTAAAACCGATCGACACGTTCGCTTCCTTATGTTGTCAAATTAAAACAAATGAAGGGATTGGAATGAAAATTTGAAAAAAGAATTAAAAAAGAATGTGCTACACTGTGGTAAAACGCTTTTGAAACTACAACGCCCTCTGGCGATGAGGCTAGGTACTTATTGAATGCACCTCGTAAGTACAGTAGTTGTTCGTTTTTTTGCACCAGATTACATTTGCTCACTTTCAATACTGTGAATAGGCTCCGTCTAGTCAGAAGGTACTATATAAAGCGGCGCGGTGCAAACGATCAACTAAAAAGTTTATTGCAGCAGGTCGCGTCCGCGCTGCGTGCGCACAGGATGTTGCAGCGGACACTAGGAGATTCGTAGCTAGGGTTGCTAGAGTCGGACTTCCTAGTTTGCTTATGCCTCATTTTCAATTAAGAATGGTCTTTCGGCTCTTTTTCTTCCTTCTGCAGTGCCAAAGCGTAATTGATACACTGTTGTTGCCTTGTTGGTGTCTTCAAATATGGCGATTAATGCGTTGGTATTTCGCAATAAACTAAAGGAAACAACCAGGTTTTTGATATTTTGCCGACTAGCAGTTTTTTTCATCTTACTTTTACCACTTTTACCTACAAAGTACTTCTCTAGTGGAGCGCTTTTAGACATTTAAAACATGAATGCCTCGGGCCGGTTACAGCTAATAGATTTTCGTGCAACTTTTCCGATGCATTATTATAAAGGCTACCCATTTATTTTCGACCTCAATAAGTTAGAATGTTCAAATGATTGCGCGAAATTTGGATATCTTCGATATTTAAAAATCTCTACGGCACTCCACTGCACGTAACTAGGCCGATCGAGATGAACTAGCATACATTTTGTCCAGAGACAACCCTGCGCCTGCGATGATTTGTGTCTATCCCTACATGGCGAATACGCAACACTTCTCTGGCGCGCCGGAGATCGTGCTTGTCCGTTGCTATTATAATTTATATCGCAATTATTTGTAGGGATTTCATGGCGGCCGCGCTTTCCTGCATCAGCCTTCAGATATAAGTGCTTTAGACAGGTTTAAGCACTACGCTTCGAGGTTTATGAACAGAAAATAGCAAAATAAATTTATTTAAGTAGATCATTTTTGTTGGTACATACATTTTTCGTTAGGTCTTTGCTTGAACTAACCAATCTGGCTTTGTTATACTATGAGCATAATTAAAAAAGCGGGTGCGTTATGGTCAGATAGCCAGTGAGACGCTTGTTGCACATCCGATGAAAAAGGTACTTACAACAAATTCGTCATACTACAAAGCTAGTTATTTAACAGCAAAACTAAAACAAAATTGATTACAAAACAGTTTGATGTTCAAGTGTTGTCAGCAGGCTTGCGACCACTACTGCTACTTCAGGTTCTAATACACTCGTATACGGTTTAAGCGTGGGCATCCTAGATAAGGAAACCATAATCGTGAACCATAGAAATTCTTTCTCGGTGATCAAGTTTTACTTCCTGCCTTAGCCCAAGTTTTATCAACATCAACGCCGACCGACAGTCAAACAAACAAGTTAATTTCTGTCTTATACTATTTGGTATGCCGTTGGTTGCAATGAATATTACCTACCAGCCATGCAGTTTTGCTAAATGTGCATAATTTGCACTCTGATTGCATTAGGAATGATAACGGAAGAAGCTAGAAGCTATACCTTCACATAAACTTACCAGCATACCTGCTGAACAGACGTCCGCTATTACGCTGCCTCGAATTTGCATCCTCGCCTACTCGTAGCTTCCTTTACCCGTTACGTTTTATTACGTAAGACACCATGTAATATTCATTACCCTTATCAGAATTCCTGAATTAGCAAAATCCAATCAACTGTGTTTTAATCTGTGTTATAGCGTCGTTGCCCGGATCCCGTGTGGCCCTGAGTGCGAATCTGGCATCTGATCTTGTTCAATGTATGTGATGAAAAATATCGTTAACAACCCAAGTAACCCGGATAACGGCGATTTGCTACCTACCACCTAACACATTGGCTATTAATACGCTGGACAAAACGTGGTCTTCGGAGTGTTCAGTTCACCAGGAGCCAGATTCTGCTATTTAAATACCAATCATAGTTAAATATTATGATTACGAAATTTAGCATATAACTTAAAAATTAGCCATCCAAATACAATTCGAGATAAAAATTACAAAATCTGGGCCTAGAACGGCAGCAGTGCACCTCTTCTGACTACCCCGTTTAGGATAAAGTTGGGAGCGTATTTATATGCAATATTTTATATCAGCCTAACCTTGATTGTCTTGCAGACAAATCGGTAACGCCAAGTAATCATAGACTTTTACAGGTGTACATAGACTACATGTTGCAAACAACCCTACCGTCACCCTTCAATATGTTTCCTACTGCTTCGGGCATGGGCAACGTGGTGGACTGGCTGCGCGCCCGGATCGGCAAGTCACAGGGGGTCTACGCTCGCTGGTCACCGTCGCTTTGCTGTTATATGGTCAGTTACATGCACAGAGTGCCCTCAACAAGGTGACGGATTGAGCCTATGTTGCCGATGCAGGACAAAGTTCCCATACCTAAGCCTTTTCTTATGAAAAGCCTTGCCTTATGGCAACCTGTATAACTTGCCTGATGGTAATTTCCGCTGACCTTAGCGTTGTAAACAACTCGAGTCCTTCAGTCTTAATTCGATAGACTCGGCTCAATTTTACAAAAGTCAGTGTAAAAACTAAACTCGGCGTCTTGAGTCGAACCGAACTTCAGTCCTTTCACTAAGACTCGAACGCTAAAATAGAACTTGAGTCTTAAAAAGAACTCAACCCTTAAAAAGAGCTCGAGTCTTACAAAGAGCCCGAGTCTTAAAAGAGCTCCAGTCTTTTTAAAACTTTTTTTATATAATCTTTTTCCTAATTCCTAAAATGCTTTTTTCTGTTAATTAACACTTATTCCTTAAAAATAACCTTCTGGTTACAAAAACATCCCACAATATACCTAATCACTTTATTGCCTGCTTAAAAAAGAAGACTCCCAACTGAAAAGAACTTGAGCGCGACTCGCCGCGTAAAAACGACTCGAGCGCTAAAAAAGACTAGCTTCATATTGCGATCAAGTGCTCTCATAGACTCGCAAGTTCTCTAGTCTTAGAGTCTTGTTGTAATGGGTCGAGTCGTGCAATTTGTCAGCCGAGCTCAAAATTTAGGACTCAAAGACTTGTGGAGGTCCTTATCCTCACTGACTCCCACAGCCTTCTCATGCCCCTGGGACACCTCAAGGGCTGTGGGAACAAGCGGGTGGTTATTCACAAAATTGTAAAATACAACTTTGAGGAGCATTAGCATGAGAACGATTGGTCCAAATGATATAAATCTGGTCTCATTCTATACAAAATTAAACGGTCTACAATTTTGAGAAAGAACACTTGTCGATAATTTTAGTCTTTTACGAGATATAACCGTACAACCGCAAAAATATTGATTTTGGGGTACACTTTTGCCCCCCACGACTTATGCATAACTCCCACAGGGGGAAAAACCTAGGATAGTCATATTAGGCAACAAATGGAGCCATTAAAGCAATAAAACCTTTTGTAGGACTTAAATCCGATTTCAAGTCTTATCCTACAGGCCTATATCACGAAATTGCCTAAACGCATCTGAGTGATCTACACTTTGCGAAGGCTTTCAATTATACGCAGGTAGTTACTACCGGGTTGCAGCTATCACTCTTGGTTCTACGCCCATTTTGGAACGGATTTTTTTTTTTGAATTTCAAATGGGTTTGCGTTTGGCCTCAGTCTCGCCTGGTGGTAAGCGATGACGAGGCCGATGGTGGTACACGCTTACCCAGAAAATGCCTATTCACTCTGGCCTTGAAGACACCAAGGTT
This sequence comes from Udea olivalis, assembly GCA_947369235.1. Taxonomy (NCBI): domain Eukaryota; kingdom Metazoa; phylum Arthropoda; class Insecta; order Lepidoptera; family Crambidae; genus Udea; species Udea olivalis. Next base: position 9,988,360 of record OX376342.1, read on the forward strand.
GTATGTATCCGGAAACACAGACGCAGGGAGAGCGTTCCACTCCCTAGCAGTGCGTACCAGAAAAGACGTAGCAAACCGTTGGGTACGGACTGTCGGAAAGTCAACCACATGGGGGTGGAAGCCCTCCCGGCGTCTAGTGGTCCGGTGGTAGAAAGTAGACGGTGGTATCAGGTTGTGTAGTTCCTGCGCACACTCTCCAAAATGCACCTTATAGAAAACCGATAGACAGGCAACTTTACGCCGATGCTCCTAACTCTGAAGTTTGGTTCCAACGAGCGCATCGTCGTCTATGAGTCTCCTAGCCCTTCGGTCCACTGAGTTCATTGCATCCAACTAGTACTTGGCAGAGCCATCCCACAGGTGGCAGCAGTACTCCATACACGACCGAACTTGTGCTTGATACAAGTGGAGCAGCTATTCCGGTGTGAAGTATCGCCGAACCTTGAAGAGGATACCAAGTTTTTTGGCAGCGGTTATTGCTTTTGACTCAATAGAGCTACCAAAGTTAAGGTTGGAAGAGAGTTCCATACCTAGGAGCTCGAGGTGGTTGGTTATCGGTATCGGTGCATTCAGGAAAGTAGGAGTCAGATTGAATGGACTCCGTTTGGCGGAGAACAGACAAGCCTGGGTTTTGTTGGCGTTGAACTCAACGAGGTTAGCTTCGCCCCAGTCGGACGCTCAACCATAAAAAAAGTGATATTCTCCCATATGTCAGCCTTATTGGTATGACGCCTTACGATACTATTTTCACTGTAAGAAGATATGCCTGACAGCTCTTATTGTTTTGTGTCACGCATACTATTTCAAACTAAATAAAAAGAAACTGGCAAAATAAAATGTTATAAACTGTTAAAAAACTATTGTTCTTTCGAATCTTATCAAGTAAATTATTGTTATTATTAGTAATCGTTAATAAATGAAGTATTTGAAATTAAATTAATATATCTTTAAAGCGCCTGATGCGTGAAAAGGAACGCCATTCAATAGTGTATTGACACTACTAAATCAACAAAAAAATCGATGAATAGGAGCGACCATTTTGTAATTTGTAATCACGTCATTCGCATCAGTCCCAGTGCGTCTGCCTTGTGTGCAATTTTTTATTTATTATTTTCGAGATACTGCGTTTATTCTATTACTTATTAGCCAAAACCCGTTTATTAAGAATTTATTTAAAAATTATAAATCGGTGAATCTGATTCCATTTTCTTTGCCAACTCGATTAAATTACATTCGTTACAGCACTATAATTGTCAATTATGAACTATCAGGGATATACGGCGAAAGTAGTATATACTGTTCTTTCTGACTTTATTTAAAAATATATAATTTATACCAGGAGCGGGACATCGAGGCAAGTATAGAGAAGGAATTTCCGGCGCTCATGTCAGTGTTGGTGCAGCGATACTTCAGGGACAAACTATCTGCGATGCTCACCAATAATAGCATAGAAGCTGAGCTGGAATCTATAAGACGTGAACTGGCGTCGTACAAGAGTTTTAATGAGAAACTGACTAAAACAAAAGAGAATAATGACTACTCTGCTGGGTTACCGCCGGAAAGGAGAAGAAGCGAGAACGTGGAAGAAGGCTAGGAAATTCGGAACTCACCCTCGACCCTTGCGAATTGAATAACGCGATACGACGCTGCATTCGTTACTACTAGATACTACTTGAATTAAAGCTTAAAATATTAGGATAATAAATGTAACAGCACAAGACGAAGAATGTTAAAATATTAATTTGTTATTAACTAATTTTTATTCTGTTAACTTGCAATAAATGTTGTTAGATGTAATAAATATACAATATTAAATACGAACATTGTTTAATTTTTTTACAACATTAACATTCTTTAGGGTTTTCCATCAAAAATATTTACATCGTAATAACATGGAAATATGCTTAGAACATAATTAAGATTAGGTAAAAAATATGCGAATACTAATTTTACGTAATAACATCTTTCTAGCGAGATAACGAAACAAAGCAAATAAAATCCAATTCCAGTTGCGTACATCACACCTATCTACTTATTTATAGAGATTTACTTGATACTCCCGATAAAATGATTCACCTGTCATCATCATAACGTAGACATACGAAGGAGTCAACTCCTGAATTTATGCGCCTCATTGATCTCTAGAATGGCTGATTGTAGAGAACCTGTATTGACCGAAACCTTCTCTTTGGCACGCCATTAAGATAAGACAAAAAATGTTGTGTGCAGTGCACTTTATACAGTATTGATCATTTTTTGCTTGGGTTTTACGTCAAAAGCCCATCTTCGTTTTTAACCCCGCAAATGAAATATTCTTTTTTATGTTTGAGATTTTCGAATAGCAATTTTAGACTTACTTTTTACACTATTACAGCGTTTTAGATTCCGGTTACATACTACAGCACTTTACGGATTTTGTTGTGCTGTATGAGAGTAGTTGACGACCCTAATAGGTTCGATCCGCACATAAAATAAATGATCCATCAGTTCATCCATACACATGGAGGAACCTCATTCCAAAAGCAAAACATGGCTGTTTTGCCTTCAGATGTAAATATATAAATATAATAATATAATATTTCTCTAAATATTTAGGTACATTTGAAAACTGTCGTTCAACCAAACACTCGCTAACTTATGCGTTATACATTGACACTCTGCACTCAACACGGCCATAGTCTGATACAATCACCTGATCAGTTCCGGGCACTCGCAGAAGGCGTCCCATCACATCCGCACGTGGAACTTGCCGGCCTTCGTGACGTACTTGACGCCCTTGAACGGTTTGTACTTGGCGCCGTACATGTCGAGGCGGCTCACGCGCAGCGCGCTCACGGCCAGCTGCGGCAGCGTGAAGTGCACGTTGATGCTCGGGTTCGCGCCCGCCGTGTCCGCCCCGGACTGCACCGATATCTACAAATGTACCGCTCATTTTCAATTTCGGAATTATCTCGCATTACACGCCTCAAGAAAATACAGAAATGAATAATTATCCGGGACAAATTACACCAAGATCATCTAACTAAACAGAGCTTGTACTATGGGCGTCAGAGACATCAGTCTGAATATTTAAGTACGTTTATCAGTATACACTTAAATATTTCTAAATCCATACCTAAATAGATAATAACACCCGCACACACAACAAACAGAAATGTTCGTCACATGATTTTTGTCAAGGGTGGGGATCGAACCCACGACCTCCAATGCTAAAGGCAGGATCGCTTCCATTGCACCAACAGGCTAGACAAAAAAAATTGACGTGTTTAAAAAAAAAAACTTGTCAACATTGTAAGACAACGAGTCTTTTTTATCTTCACTGACTGGGCTAGGATAGGAGACCCTGTAGGGTGCTATTAGACGGCGAGCGACAGTTATCGGACGGTCGCTGGCTTGTTGTCGCTCGTCTGATAGCACACTTAAGCGCACATCGAGGCGGCAATTGGTCCGGGAGCGGTGAGGGTGCGTTTCCACCAGAGATGTGCGAGGATGCGTTGCGAGGAATGTGTTTGTTAAGAACCAATAGAATCGCGAAGCTAGGTGAATGAAAGCGATTCTATTGGTTCTTTACAACACATCCTTGGACATCTCTGGTGGAAACGCAGGGGAAATGTATGGGGTCGCCACACAACCGCCGCGGTCTCTGTGTGGCAAGTTGCATAGCAACTCGAACGTGACAAAATTCCCGCCTCCGAACGTGAACGCTCCCGGTAACTCCTCAGTATGTTCTGCGTTTTAATCATAACCCAATCAGTAATTTATGACTGCCCTAAATAAATGCAACTGTGACTCGCTCAAATTTTGGGGGGTAAAAAAGAAAGAGAATTAGTACGGTCGCTTTTGTTATTGAATGAAAGATATATTGAAGTGAAAATATTCAACAGCTTGGTACTTACACTTCCTCTAATATTAGGCAATTTTGGTAGCTCAATGCGGCCAATGTCCCAAAGTAGCACCTTGCTCACTGGATCATAGGAGTACTTCCCTTGGTTCGCAGTTAGAGAGCAATTGAGAACACATTTAGGCATACATATTTCTATTGCTACATCTGAAAATAAAAACAATAAATATAATCAGGCACACAATTATTTTTAGCTTATTTATTTGACCTCTGAATTAATATGTTCCAAAAAGTAAAGAATAATAGATTTGTGTGAAAAACCAAGAATCACACTTACTTTCTAAGTTCCGACCCATAGTCTGCTTAGGCCCCACAGTCAAATCCAGTCTTCCCTGGTCCCCGTTAGATCTAAGCGAGAGATTATGCCGAACGTAGAGCGGGATCGCTACGACGCTCTGCGACCCGATGTGGTAAGACATCAGGCGAAAGCTGCCGTCAGGCGGAATAAAAGATAATATTCTTTCAGACTGCAAAAAAAACACATAGAACTGTTAAAATTGTTCAAATTAAATACTCCGAATTTTTTCTCCCAGTGTGCATGCATACACCACACCAACTTTTCGGTTTTTTGTAAGTAAACCATATTTTTATTCACTCACCTCCCAACGTTTAAATCTCACACAAGGATGGAAGGATACATCATCAAATAATCGTGGGTTCACAAATGTAAGTGTCAGATCTGGCATTCCACTTAACTTAATACAGCAATCAATCTGAAAAATAAAATTGTCAAATGTGTTAATACAAAACATAATTAATTTAAAGATTTATTTATTTCAAGACTTTTAAAATACTACATAACTTCAAATACTACATATCTTAAATAAATAAAAATAATAAAAACCAATTCTTCAGTAAAAACTAATAAATAAATATTATCTAATCTGAAGAAAACATTTATTTTCTGTAATGGCAATTTGAAAACACAAGTCACATCTCTAGCATTAAGAGCGAGCGCACTTCCAGGGTTGCCAACGCAGCACTTTCGGTGCTAGATCTGGCACTACTTTCATGTCTCTAACACTGAAATTTTATAAACAGCGCCTATCACTTAATCTAGCACCAAATAAAAGGTCAGCTTAAGCTAGATTTAGCTTAGTGTAAGTAAGACAGAGCCATCCAAACAACAGTAGTGCAGGAAAGATGATAGGAAAACTATGATTCAAAGATGATTTTATGGGATATCTCATCTCATTTTGATTTTTTTTATTATCAATAATTGTGACAGTTAAAGATTCAGCACTCACCCGTGGTGCAGAGTTGGCAACCCTGCATACTTCACGAGTATATCCGTGGCTGCGCCAAGCACCTGAGTTCGTGTTTGTACTTTGTTTGACGGTATGATGTAATAAATTCGTAGTTAATTTTTATTTTTATGTTCTCGTGTAAGTGAATTGTGTGAAATTCTTAGTGACAATAAATACCTAAAAACCTAAAACCTTCAATGCAGTTACTTACATATCCCTGAATTTCTGCTGAAACAGTAGCACCAGATTTGTCTATGATAGCATCCACCTCTTCTACCACATCGAAGTATGCTTCATTATTTGCATACTTCACCCCTGACCTTCTCCATGGGACATTGGACAACTGGCCAGAAGGCAATATTGATGATACACTGAAAACAAATATTTCCATAAAAGAAGCCTTTATACATTTTTTGCATTATCAATAAAATCGAATGACGCTGCACAACATTATTTTTATATGGTCACGTTGCCAGCAATGACGAAAACAAATTGTCAAAAGTGAGAAATATACTACCAATCATTACCTATCTTTATTATTTATACATATACTTTTTGTGAATTTAGACATTTCATAATTGCTTCTTTGTAAAAAGCTTAAGGGATTATATGATTTTTTACTTTTACTTTTACCAGTCAGTAATAATAAGAAATTTCTATACTTCTGATAGCTCCGATTTTTGAGTCTATGAGAGATTTTATTTTACTGCGTTTATTATACCGCTGTTCACGGCTAACTTAATGAATTTTCTTACACATCATGATAGTTACAGTAATGTGCATTTAAAGAACAGTTAAATTATAATCCTTTTCCACTTTTTCAAGAAATACTATTTCATTTTATACTTAGAAAGTCTCCAATATGAGAAAAAAAAATGTTAATACCTAATAAATAACCCATCAGACAGTATTAGGTTAGGTAGGCCACCATACAGAGATGAATATAACACCTGAACAATGATAGTACACTTACTTGGATTTTCCAGTGACAGTATTGGCAATAGTCCTTAATATGTTGGGAGGTTTTATTAACTCCTTCAAAATATTACTTTCAGTAGCTAGTGGGAAACCATTATCCAACATCTCATCAAGCAACTGTAATAATAAATAACGAACTTTATAATTATACTCAAAATCAGAAGTACTTCAATTTGAGGTAAGTACAAGTAAGTAAGTTTAATGAATTACCTCATAAACAACTACATAATTTTCTTTTATAATAGTTTCAGTGCAGTCTGAAAAATAATCCTGAAAATGAAGATAGAAATATTAATTATTTATTGTTGCAAAAAAAATTCTGAGGTCAGTAAATTCCGAGTCATTGTCGACAATGTGGAAAAAACTCCCAGTCAAGTGTTTTAAATTATAAACATCATTAAAATAATGATATTTTTATACAGTTTATTGCATTGAAATGTATTTATCTACAATATCTATTTTGGCTTTTGTGTCAAAAAGTAGTGTTCTATAAATTAAAAATCAGTACGTCTACCACGAGTTACCACTTAAAATAAAGTAAATTTAAAGTGGCAACTCATGGTAAACGTACAGTTTACGCACGACAATTAACGTAAAAAAAGCTGATCATGTCATTAATTTTTGCTGCAGCGATTTTTGTAATTTATTTACTCCTGTTTCAAAGAGTTAACAATAGTGAATGTTCTTACCTGGAATGTATCTACAACTCTGTGCAAAAACTCAATAACAAACAAAGGTGCAACTTCTTGTTTGCACACGGCCACCAGAGCTACACCACCTCTTTGGATGGAGATTAAGTAATGATGAGGTGCTGCCAACACTGGAGCCACATCCTACAACCAAATTCACATAGTTAGTAAAAAACGGCTCGGCAGCAACAGTTAACCTGTTAAATTTGTACAGCCAGTCAATTATATTTAACATATTTGCATTTAATACCTGCAGGATGAATAGTAAACAGTTCAGCACTGACTTGATAACTAAACTTTATTTCATTCCTCAAGTGTTTTCTATTATTACGGGTTTAATGCTTAAACTAAACTCTTATCATAATCAGGGACAACATATTCCAAAGTCAAGGGATGGGCTATTTGCTAACTCTAGGCTGCGTTTCAAATAGAGTGGATTTCCACTGGAGCTGTCACATGGCAGTTTCCTAGTTGTTTCGGAATGGGTTTGGGTGTGGTTTATTACTCTGACAAGTGTCAATACTACCAGTGCCTGGAGCCCAATGAAAGTCACCTGACAGCTGTCAGACAAAGGTTTTGTGCGTTTTGTCTTTTTTTAACAGACAAGGGTGAAAATCTCTCTGCAAAAAGTGATTTGGAACAGGCCCTTTGGTTATATTGAAGAGTCTTAATTAACAAAATACTTTACTGGACAACCAAAATCGTAATTTACAGGTAAGTAAAGTAACACATTTAGTCGAGTGCAAAGACAATAAATAACCAGCTTACCCCAAATGAAGCAGAACCTAGATGTACCATACTATTTAAGAATAAAATCACTTTCATTATGCTAAATGAATTAAAATATAGTCCTCCTCATCAATTTCGACGACGGCGACCCTGACTATAATTCGATAACAAGTTAGAATAGCTAGGGTCAACTTAATTAAAGTGAACAAACAGTTGCGCTGGTGTAAGTCCACTCTCTCATTCTGCCCCCTGTAGTCCGATGGACCGGGAGACCAGTACGACCAGCAGAGATTGTAATGCAGTGAAAGGCCTTAAACCATTATTAGGATCCTGGTAAAGCTCCCTTTAAGTTTTTCACCCTACCTTTTTGCATTGACGGTTAGATAGCAGTTCCACATTGATGCGAGATTATTCGGGGATCTCCAATAGCTACACCATAGATGGAAAACAGTTGCTTGAGATTTTGCCCTCTTCCCTAGGTTTAGTACACTGTCGTGGTTTACCGGAGTGTGGCGGTCGTAACAAAGTACAACTTCTTGGAGCCACCAGGGAAGAGATTGTGGAGGATAGCTGACATAAAACACTCCACTACACTCCTAAATGAATTATAAATATGTTAAAAAGAGTATACCAACATTAGGAGATGCCCGTTGAGCTTCTAAATAGTAATCACACACAGATCTAGGGATAACACTGCGCCAATGTTTTTCCAAGAAAACATCCCTAAAACAAGGTGCTATATGAGACAAATTAATCAGCTAAAAAATAAATACCAAAACTTATTTTGAATATCAACAAAACAAATGGTTTAAAATGACTGTAAAATTTAGGGGATTATTGTATTATTTCAATTCATTTTCCTACTTAGTTAAAGTACTCACCCGGAGGGATTAATTATGAATAAACTGTGAATCATTTTTACAAATTTATTTAGACAACTTTTATTCAGTTATTACCGGACTTTCTTTAATAAAACGTAAAAGAAAATTTGCTAAAATAAAAATGTACACCTCATTTGACATAAGACTGATTTTGACAGGCGGTCAGTGACAGCGACAGCAGCCCAACAAAACATTTGCGTTCATACATATAGATCTTACGGAGGTAGCTTACGGATACGTTTATAAAACGTGTTTTCTTTTCAAGGACGTTTCGAATAATTTCCCCTTTAACAATACATTCCGAAATATGAGCCTAAATGATGTGAATTTGTCATGCGATCCGGCTAACCCCCAGCGGTACCCGGGCCTGCGAGTGTGAAGTCTGTTGTTACCGAAGACCACGCAGGGGTAGGCGACCAGGGCCCCCGCGACGCCGCGACGGTGAATGCTACTGGCCGCAATACTAAAAAATGTATTCAACAGGCTTTCCATCCAAGCTTACTTATCACAAGACCCAGATCGTATTCACTGGGAAGTGCCCCCCCTTGCTTATCTGGCAATCCAACTGAGGAGGCCACAACTCCTACTCCGCCAACAAATGCTTCCAGAGACGCCGATAGCAATAATTGCCCTCCCACATGGCAAAGAATCCCTACATAACGCAATCCCAAAGGGAAAAAGCTAAGAAGCCCACCTCAAATGGGAAGCCCAGAGAGCTCATCACAGAATCCTGTCAATACTTTCAACAGATACAGTGGACTATCTGTGGACCAAGCTGATGACCCAATAGAAAGTAAAACTCAGACTACAAAAATCAACAAACCTCCGCCAATCTACCTATAATTATAGTGTAGAAGACCTATCAAAACTAACAGAACTTCTAGATAAATCTGTACCGAATGGCAGCTACTCTTATAAAATCATCAATACAGACCAGATCAGAGTAATTAAACAGCCCACTGAAGTCTACAAAAACTTAGTTGATCTCATTCGTAAGTATGGACTTACGAGTATTGGCCATACGTTCACAGAAAAAGAAAAAAGGTGCTGCAGACTTGTGATTAAAAATCTGCACCACATGACGCCAAAAAGAGTAATCATTAAAGAAATAGAGAAAAAGGGGAATAAAGTCAGAGGTGAAATCATATGTGCACTCTCAAGAAACCGCTAAATATGTTTTTTGTGAATATAGAACCCGGCCCAAACAACCCAGATGCAAAATGCATAGAAACAATTTACAACACAAAAGTAAAAATAAAAGTTCCAAGGAAAACGAATGAAGTTCCTCAGTGTACTCGGTGGCAACAATATAGGCACGCAAAAAACAATTGCATGCGCCCTTACCGACGTTTCCAAATGGATGATTTTCCTGAATTAAAACAAAGCATTGTTGCACAACAGCACTCAAAAGATCCACCCTGGATATTGGGGAAAAAACAGGAGAACACACAATCTCAGCCGACAAATATGTTAGAACAAATGCTCATTAAGCAATCAGAGAAACAGACATTCTCATACAGCAAAAAGGTACCCTAATGGGACTCCTAACGACACTAGTAGCCCAATGTAAAAAATGAAGTTCATACGCATAGCCACGTGGAACATTAATGGCTTGTCCGGAAACAAGCAGGAAGTAGAATTATTCATTAAACAAAATTACATAGACTTTCTCCTGATCTCAGAGTCACACATGACAGATGAAAAAATTTACAGAATTCTAGGGTACAATATATACGCTGTAGCACGGTTTCTCGCCTCGATTTCCGTAGTGTCCCGGGCCGGGTTCGATTCCCGGTCGGGTCAATTCAAACGATCTTTTCTGAATTGACTCGGGTCTGGGTGTGCTGGAACACGCCCCTAGCTTATTTCCTTGTGTGGTACCTCGTAACACAGGGATAAGAATCCCTACTTCGAGACCATTACAAGAGGTGTGTTGTGTTTGGCGCATATTTATATTTATTTATTTATATTTATACTACGCTAACCACCCAGATGGAACTTCACACGCTGGAGCTGCAATTATAATAAGGGACGATATTAAACAACATGTGCTTCCAAGCGTCAATCTGGCCTATCTGCAGGCGGCTGTTGCATCAATATATGACTGGCGGGTCCACTCAAAGTTGCCGCTGTTTGAATTGTTAAATATTACTGTTACTGTTTTGCTGTGCATTGCCCGCCCCTGCATCGACCAAATGAGCAAATGTTCAACCATTTCTTTCAAACTCTTAGTGGCAGATATATCGCTGGGTGTGATTGGAACTGTAAAAATACGTTCTGGGGCTCAAGGCTGACTACAACGGAGGGTAAAGAGTTAAAAAAGGCTAAAGAAACAAACTCACTCAATGTATTGACAACAGGAGAACCGACTCACTGGCCTTCCGACCCTAATAAAATTCCGGACCTTATTGACTTTTTTATAACCAGCGGAATGTCAAGAGTGTACACCAAAGTAGAATCATACCTAGATGGCTGCTCTGATCACACACTAGTTATATGCACAATTAGTACAACTGTCATTTCGAAAAAGCAAGGTGAAAGACTCTACAACGCAAAAACTGACTGGGAAGGTTTTGAGGACTATATAAAGGAAAATACGAACCTGCACATACGCCTTAAAACGGAAGAAGATATAGAGAATGCTGCCTTATATGTAACCAATCTAATTCAAACAGCTGCTTGGCTGTCCACTCCGCACTTTTATTATAGCCCTCAAAATAGTAACTACACGGTGGACATTCGTAGGATGGTAGCTGAAAAAAAGAAAACTAAGGCGACGGTGGCAGACCACCAGAAACTCTTTTGATAAAAGAACAAATCAGTTAAAACGAATGCTTAAAAAAAATGAAAACAAAACCCTCCAGGACAAGTTAAAAACCCTATCACCCAACCACGCCGATGATTACTCACTCTGGAAAATGACAAAATCGCATATGGGGCCAAAAGAACATACGCCGCCATTAAAACAGGCTAACGGTAACTGGTCAAGGAAACCGGCGGAGAACGCAGAACCATTTGCTAAGTTCTTAAGCGAAGTATTCAGGCCAAATGAATCAGATAACATGCTCCCAGGGGAAGAAATCGACGACATTCTAAATAGCGACCAGCAGATTTCCCTACCGCTACGACTATGTACTGTTCCGAAGTCAGAAAGAATATTTGGCACATGAAGAAGAAAAAAGCACCTGGATTTGACCTAATAACATCGGAGGTCCTACGTCACCTGCCCAAAAAAGGAATCGTCCTCTTAACCATCCTCTTTAATGCGGTCCTAAGACTACAATATTTTCCGCTTACGTGAAAGTCTCGCTCATAAATATGATTGCCCAGCCAGGAAAACCTCCTACTGAATTAAGTTCTTACAGACCGATCAGCCTCCTACCTGCTATATCAAAATTGTTTGAGAAGCTATATCTACAACGCTTGCTTCCCATTCTCGAAGAACAAAATACGATCCCAAATCATCAATTCAGATTCCGAGCGCATCATGGAACGATAGAACAAATTCACAGGGTTGCACACACAATCCGACAATCTTTGGAGAAAAAAGAATACTGCTCAGCTGTCTTCCTTGATGTGCAGCAAGCATTCGACCGAGTATGGCACACCGCACAAGGGCCTACTGTGTAAGCTGAAGAAATGTTTGCTACACACTGCTTACATGCTTCTTAAGTCCTACTTGCAGCACCGAATTTTCCAAGTTACGACTGGGGACTGTTTGTCTTCTTTCTACCAGATAGAGGCCGGTGTGCCTCAGGGCTCCGTTCTGGGTCCTGTTTTGTATACGGTCTATACTGCAGACTTACCCACAACAGACGAAGTGATAACCGCAACTTATGCAGACGACACCGCAGTCCTGTCTCGCGCTGGGTGTAATATAACAGCATCCTTCAAACTCCAATCACAATTGGATAAGGTCGGAAAATGGTTAAATAAGTGGAGAATCAAGACTAGTACTTCAAAATCAGTTCATATTACTTTCACACTGATTAAAATGACTGCCCACTAGTAACACTTAGCGGCAACGTTCTACCGCAGCAAACAACTGTGAAATACCTTGGAATGCACCTGGACAGAAGATTTACCTGGCGTAATCATATAAAGGCTAAGAGAGAACAGGTAAACAGAAAGTTCAAAGACATGTACTGGCTAATAGGCAGACAATCTTCACTAAGTCTAGAAAACAAGCTCATTATCTATAAATGTATCTTGAAACCAGTATGGACATATTGTATTGAGCTCTGGGGGTCGGCAAGCCACTCAAACAGAGATTCTGCAACGCTTTCAAAATAAAGCATTAAAGACACTGAGCTGTGCGCCTTGGTTCACGAAGAACACTGAAGTACACGAGTACCTACAAATTCCTACTACTATGGAGGACGTAGAAAGGTTTTGTGGGACCTACAAAAAAAGACTTCAGCGACTACATCCCGGCTAAAAAGGAAACGAATAGCCTCAATCTGACTGACCGAAACCGACATTGGATACAGAATGCATGGGATGGCACATCATTGGATGTGAACAATCTTGAACTGACCCAATAGACCTTACAATAGACCGATCTGATTAAAGCTGACTGACTGATTGCAGATAGAAAAACAACAAATAGAAAAAAAACCAATACATTCCACTTAACACTTTATTACCACTTGCCTAACCATAAGTAGAAAAGCCCAAAAAAACAGTAAGTATTAAAGTAATTTGTATTACGGTAAGTTTCATTGTAATTTTGACTACTATTTGACTCAACAGAGCGGCCCAGTTTCAGTTTTTTTTAAGCTTAAGAGCGGTTTCGGACTAGTGTTTTACACGCGCTTATAAGCTCGTATTAGGAAGCGCATGTAGGCCCATACTGGCGCCCCTTTTGCTATACGCCTGCCTCACTCACCACTACTGGCTTACGCGAACACGCCGCAATAAGTCCGTGTACGCGCGTTTGGTTTTCTGAACCGTGAAATGTAGCGTACGTGTGAGCGCGTATGTCAATGCAACCGTTTATTATGTATATTACAAGATAAATCTTGTAATGATGGTTTATGAGCGGTTTCCGACTAGCGTTCTTTTTCGCGCAGATACGGTTGTAAACAACTGTACTTGTAAACAAGCCATTTAAAAAAACCGAAAATCTAGTTGTGCAGTTCAAGTCATAGTTTTTTAGATTTTTTTTCCTTGATGTGATCAAAAAACAATTTTCCAATTAAAATATTTCAATTTTGGGATAGGAGCGTGTAGTCATTTAGATACATAAAAGATACACACTTGTTTGCATTTTCAAGGAATAGGTACCTACCAAGACAGTTTATTTCACTTTTTTTGTAAGTATTTTTTTGTTAAATTTCGAACTGTTAGAATGTGTTTAAAAATCACTGTGATTAAACAAAATGTGACAATCAAGATTTGTTCCCAGCTTCAAAACCTGCCCTAACATGTTCATTCTCTGGACAAAAACTGCTGTTACGAGTAGGTAAGTATGTAAGTTTGGTAAAGTAACTCGATGAAAAATTTGCGATCTTTTCCAAAGTCATAATTTGGTGAAATCGCTTTAAGAAATGTTTGGACCACTGAAACAGCGCCATCCTGATATAATAAAAATTACAAAGCGCAGATTTTCATACAGCCTTGCCATTCATGTGCTAGCAAATACTCGTATATCAATTTTGTTGCTGGTTCTGGTGCCCCCCAGGACATGATGCCCTAAGCAATTGCTTAATTTGCTTGGGTTAATCCGGCACTGACGGTACTGTTTTAAAATTGGAGTCCCAACATTAACATTATTTGTACCTACATTATATTGTTTTCGTATAAGTTTAAGAAGAATACGCAATTTCTTAGTGTTTTGTTTTGGAAGTTTTTTTCTGAAGTTTGTTTTTTTTTTGTAAAACTTTGTTTATTTCTTGATTTGCAGTGAATCGTTCTTGTCCATTTTATACGTCGAAAAAGTATCGTTTATTTGCTCCTAAGAATTGAAGAGTTCCGTTACTTGGTCATGGATCCCATAAATCGTGCCATAATTAGAACCACATCACCTAACCTTACCAAACACTCACCACACTACCCTTGAAGTATATGCTTCCCAATAAAAAAAAAGAAGCATCGAAATCGGTTAGCGTGAAATTGAGTAATTCGTCCATTTGTCGCGCATATAGTTTATCTAGATTTGAGACTCATATGGTTTTCTCATGGTTGCCAGAACTGAACCAAATTAAAATGGAACCACACGGGCAGTATCAGCTTTCAAATAAAAAAAGAATTATCGAAAACGGTTGGCGTGATATTGATCGAGTAATTCGTCCATTTAGAACCTCCTCCTTTTTTAAAGTGGGTTAAAAATAAGTAAGTATTAAAAAATACATACAGTGGAACATAGAACCTCCTCCTTTTTTGAAGTCGGTTAAAAAGAAATAGGAAAGTTCTTTATCGAGCAGTGATCCCGGTCATCTTGACGTTCATCATATTATGTACATTAATATGTTTCGCAATTTAGTAGATACCTACCTAGTTTTCGAGTTTTGATCTTTTACTATGTAGGTAGGTACAAAGGCGTTCACATCAACCTTTATAGAGCTTGAGCTTGAGCATAAATGCTGCTGACATAAGACCCATTTTGCAATGGTTTTGTAAAGGTGGATGCGAACGCCTCTGTACAAGCCTATTTTTTTATAGTGAAATTAATAACTAGGGCTTCCTATTCCTGACTCAGAAGCATTTACATTTGTAGCACTGAATAAACTTCAGGAAAGAAATATGAGACTGTAAATGCGAGAAATGCTGTTTTCCCCCGAAATAGTAGGTGGTAGTAGCGTGTAGTAAGTACACACAACAACATTGTCAATGGATATATAAAACTTTTTTAAATAACTTATAAAGTACTGGCCTTACAAAAAAAACTATTAATGACAAATTATAAAAACATTATTAAGTTCCTTTTTTAAATTCAAATTTGTATTTAAAAGGTTTTGTTTTAAGATGAAATTCGCATTCATTGAATTTCTTCCAAAGAAGTAAATCTTCACGGACTTCTACCTTGATTAAAACTCCATAAATTTCTATAAAACTTTGTCAAACGCATCTCCGGTGTTCATTTAATCATGCCACGTAGACACTCGACCAGGAACGAAATGTTAAGAGCAGTGGGCATGATTCAAGCTGGCGCTACCCAAATTGCGGTTTCTGAAGCCATGAGGACCAGTCAGAGCGTTATATCCAGGCTTTGGTCACGATATCGTGTCACGGGGGAAGTGGTGGAACGGCACCGAGGACCTCATGGCATTACAACACATGTACAGGACCGATTCATAGTAAATTCTGCACGAAGTCAACCAAATGTAACGGCGATGCAATTGGTTCAAAGGCTACAGAGAGAGTATGGTTTGCTGGTAAGCGGTCAAACTTTGAGAAGACGATTGCATGAAGTCAACCTACGTGCTCGTAGGCCACTTCGGGTACCAGCGCTAGGGAGAGGCAATCGAGGAAGAAGATTACAATGGGCTATTGCACACGAAAACTGGAACCATTCTCAATGGTCACTTGTGCTTTTCACTGATGAATCCAGGTTTGTATATCATCCTGATCCGCGAAGAGTACGCGTTTGGAGAGAGCCTGGACGTTGGAATCGACTGCAGCCCCCACAACAAGTTCATGCATATCAAGGTGGCACGATTATGGTTTGGGCAGGAATTCGTCTCGGCGGTAGAATGGACCTCGTTTGGATACAAGGCAATATGACTGCTCTAAAATACCGAGATGAGGTGCTAGAGCCTGTAATCTTTCCCCAGAGACAGCGAATGGGATAAAATTTCCAGCTAATGCACGACAATGCCCGTCCACATACGGCGCGTATCGTTACAAGTTGGTTACAACAGCATGATATCCAAGCTTTAGTCTGGCCTGCACAATCCCCTGACTTAAATCCTATTGAGCATGCCTGGGATATGCTTCAGAGAAGAGCTCTTAGGAATTTCCCTGAAGATATTGTGCATGAAAACCAGCTTTTCTTGCATCTTAGCAGGACTTGGGACAGTATTCCACAACAGGATATTGACACCCTTGTTTTGAGTATGCAGAACCGCTGCAGATGTTTCAGGAGTCTTGAGTGGATCCACGGATTATTAATTTTAAGTTTTCAACAATTTTTATAAAAAAAATGTTGTTTTGTTTAGGTTTTGATGTTTCAAAAATTAAGGTTAAGGTTGAAATTTTGTGAGTTTTTCCTCTTCCTTTAAGTTTTTTTTAAATTTAACTTTATTTAGAAGTTTATTTATCAGATTAGATAGGCTATTAAATGAGGTTTATTTTAATGTGTAGGTGTCTTAACAAAAAGTTGATAGAATTTTAGTTATTTAGGTTTAATTGAAATATTTCTAGACCATGTTGATGTGTGTGTATTTAAGTGTATTGAAGGCCATTAAAAAAAAAGTTGCATAAACTTTGTCATCCAAATCTTTTTAAATAAAAATAACCAATGTTATGCAATGTAACAAAATGGCCAATAAATGAATTGAATTAAAAACTTACTATTCTTTATGTACCTCTTATAAATTTGATTCAAATGAGATACTTTCAAACTACATTAGTTTCAAAATAAAGGCAAAAATTAAAAGGTAAGTTAGTAAGCTCAACGCATAAATAATGTAAATATATAAGGTACCAATTACAAAATATTGAATTCCAGCAACCAAGCAGAAAATAACGATTGAAAAATTATTTCTGGGAACTCTATTATTCCATCACACATTCGTCATAAATTTAGATTCACATTACCTACAAAGAAGGGGATTGCTTGGTATAATCATTAAACTTAACTATGTATGTGTAACATGTACTATGTACTTCAGTCAAATTAATTTACATGAAAATATTTATGATTAATAATAAAATAGAGAAAATGAGCTAAGAAAATAAAACAAGATATTTATGTAATTTTTTATTGAGACCAGCCCTACACTTAGATTAACGGTTGGATTTAGCCACACGCTCCAACTCATCCTTCTTCTTGATAGCATATGAGTTTGATGAACCCTTGGCAGCGTTGATTAGCTCATCGGCAACACATTCAGCGATAGTCTTAATGTTTCTGAAAGCTGCTTCACGGGCACCAGTGCAGAGTAACCATATAGCTTGGTTCACTCGTCGGAGTGGAGACACATCCACAGCTTGACGACGAACAGTACCAGCGCGACCGATTCTGGTAGAGTCTTCACGTGGGCCAGAGTTGATGATTGCAGTCACAAGGACTTGCAGGGGGTTTTCGCCGGTTAGAAGGTGGATAATTTCGAAGGCATGCTTCACGATACGCACAGCCATTAGTTTCTTGCCGTTGTTACGTCCGTGCATCATGAGAGAGTTGGTAAGGCGCTCAACGATAGGGCATTGAGCTTTACGGAACCGCTTGTGAGCGTACCTGCCAGCAGAGTGTGGCAAGTATTTGGCGTACTTTTCCTTCACGGAAATGTAATCCTGGAGAGACATATCCGAAACTTGGACATCATAACAGCTCCACCGCCCGAATAATTTGATTTCGGGAATGTCAGCAGGTTGGGGTGGTGGCATGTTGTCCACAGCCATGCTGCCCGCATCCACGCTTTCATCGTAGTTTTCATCAGCCATGATGCCTACAAACAAACAATAACAATTTACAAACTAACATACACGCACAAAATCAGGAATATTTGCAATATTACACTTGTAATACATACTTTATTATTAAAAAACAGAATTTCTAACCTCGCTCTGTCAATAGAACACGAGAAAAAGGAAGTCGGGCGAAATTGACGTCTGTAAGTTGGCAGCACACAGTGTTACCATACCATGCTAAACAAATTCACCACTTAACCACCGCGCAACTGCTAGACTCGCGACTTTTCATGTAGATAATACACACACACACCGTTGCGCGCCATACCATAGTAACGTACATGTTATCTGTGGACTTGTTTAAGAACTTTGACATTTCGAGCCGCCTTATCAAATCCTTATCAACAATTTGTCAGCTGCTGCAAATTTCTTTAATAAAAAGCCACATTACTTAACTTTTCTGCTTTGTTTGTAAGTTAAAATATGACCGGACATAATTTATTTTCTGTC
Organism: Udea olivalis; assembly: GCA_947369235.1. Classification (NCBI taxonomy): domain Eukaryota; kingdom Metazoa; phylum Arthropoda; class Insecta; order Lepidoptera; family Crambidae; genus Udea; species Udea olivalis. Next base: position 10,006,868 of record OX376342.1, read on the forward strand.
CAATTAATATAATTGCATGTATCTTAAATAATTTGTTTTCATATTTTTACAGGTTAAAGAACAGTGAACAAAGTTCGCTCGCTCGCAATGTCTGCACTTAAGAAGAATGTGAACTTAAAACTTTTCACGAGTCTTGCTCCTAAACATTATCCCCAAATAAGTGCTAGGAGGAACTTGAATTTACAAGAGTACCATAGCAAAGATCTCCTAAAAAAATATCAAGTGACTGTTCAGGATTTTCGTTTATTAGACACAAATTTGGATACAAAATCTTTATCTGGTTTCAAGGCCGACGAATACGTCGTGAAAGCACAAATTTTAGCTGGTGGTAGAGGCAAAGGGCACTTTGACAATGGTTTTAAAGGAGGAGTTCATCTAACTAAGAATTCTAATGAAATTGTGGATTTAGCTAAGAATATGATTGGCCATAAATTGATCACTAAACAGACTCCGAAAGAGGGAATAAAAGTGGACAAAGTTATGGTCGCAGAGAGTGTTAACATCAAAAGGGAGACATACTTTAGTATATTAATGGACAGAAGTTACAATGGTGCAGCACTGGTAGCCTCACCTGCTGGTGGTATGGACATTGAGGCTGTAGCTGAAAAGACACCTCATCTACTTAAGACAGTACCCATTGATATTTTTGAGGGAGTCACAGATAAAGTGGCTAATGAAATTGCTGAATTTTTAGAATTCAAAGGTCCTTTAAAAAAGAAATGTGCTGAAGAAGTTAAAAAGTTATGGGAATTGTTCCTAAAGGTAATTCATCATGGATCCTGCTGAATAGCCTTTGTATGAACAGGTTTCCATTTAAGAGTTAATTTTTGAATGGATTACTTTCCAGGTGGATGCTACTCAACTTGAGATAAATCCTCTTGTGGAAACAGATGATGGAAGAGTTGTGGCTGTTGATGCAAAGATCAACTTTGATGACAATGCAAAGTTCAGGCAAGCTGATATTTTTGCACTTGATGATGTCTCTGAAACAGACCCCCGTGAGGTAAGTTTGTCTCTTGACATTGTGAATTCTGGAATCCTAAAATTGTATGTACAGTTGTTATATAACAGAACAACTACCTAGCAGAATCTCAACGAGCCACCGCGGGGTGGGCATCAGCGGTGATGTCTATTAATTTTATCTTACGAGAGACTTTTATCTTTATCAGTTGTGGTGACTTAGTTGTACTTCAATACTTATCAGTTAAACACCTTATCACTATTGTTATTTATTATTTAACACTATACGTATTGCATCACAGGTCATGAGTGACACAAGTAGATAATTTTTAGTTATTTATGTTTTCAGATATTTGGAAATTAATTTATCATTAAATATTTAACTTCATCAAAGAAAACCTCCATAGTGATGAGAGCAATAAAGTATTATGATGATTCTATTATTTAACTGTTATTCAGATGCATCAATGAGTGTTGCTGTTTATAGTCTGCAATAACCACATCATAGGTTAATTAATGTATAAAACCTTGTTTCCTTCAGAGAGAGGCAGCTACTCACAACCTTGTATACATTGATATGGATGGCAGCATAGGATGCATGGTAAATGGTGCTGGGTTAGCCATGGCCACTATGGATCTAATCAACTTGAATGGCGGTAGACCTGCTAACTTCCTGGACTTGGGGGGAGGAGTTGGCCAGGCACAAGTTGCTGTAGCATTGAGAATCCTTGAGTCAGACCCTAAAGTGAAGACTGTCTTTGTCAATGTGTTTGCTGGTAAGTTGACATTTCATATTCCATTTTGAGACTTGCTATGAAAATAATTTATGTGGAATAGAATGCTTTTTTTAATTTCATGGGTATACTAGTCACATGATCGTGTTGATTTCAGGTATTGTGAATTGTGCTACTATTGCCAATGGAATTGGTACACAATATGTACAGTTGTTATATAACAGAACAACTACCTAGCAGAATCTCAACGAGCCACCGCGGGGTGGGCATCAGCGGTGATGTCTATTAATTTTATCTTACGAGAGACTTTTATCTTTATCAGTTGTGGTGACTTAGTTGTACTTCAATACTTATCAGTTAAACACCTTATCACTATTGTTATTTATTATTTAACACTATACGTATTGCATCACAGGTCATGAGTGACACAAGTAGATAATTTTTAGTTATTTATGTTTTCAGATATTTGGAAATTAATTTATCATTAAATATTTAACTTCATCAAAGAAAACCTCCATAGTGATGAGAGCAATAAAGTATTATGATGATTCTATTATTTAACTGTTATTCAGATGCATCAATGAGTGTTGCTGTTTATAGTCTGCAATAACCACATCATAGGTTAATTAATGTATAAAACCTTGTTTCCTTCAGAGAGAGGCAGCTACTCACAACCTTGTATACATTGATATGGATGGCAGCATAGGATGCATGGTAAATGGTGCTGGGTTAGCCATGGCCACTATGGATCTAATCAACTTGAATGGCGGTAGACCTGCTAACTTCCTGGACTTGGGGGGAGGAGTTGGCCAGGCACAAGTTGCTGTAGCATTGAGAATCCTTGAGTCAGACCCTAAAGTGAAGACTGTCTTTGTCAATGTGTTTGCTGGTAAGTTGACATTTCATATTCCATTTTGAGACTTGCTATGAAAATAATTTATGTGGAATAGAATGCTTTTTTTAATTTCATGGGTATACTAGTCACATGATCGTGTTGATTTCAGGTATTGTGAATTGTGCTACTATTGCCAATGGAATTGTAGCAGCTTGCAAAGAAAATCCTCCTAAGCATCCGCTGGTAATCAGATTGGAAGGTACCAACTCCACAGCTGCTAGGAAAATCCTAGAAGAATCGGGTTTCAACTTTACAATCTTAAATGACTCTGATGAGGCAGCAAAAATGGCCGTTAAACTCGCACACGAGAGGAAATAAATTTAAAAGATACCTGTATTATTTACTGAAACAGCTTTTTGTCTTTCTTGTTTTATGAAATATGCATTTCATTTTTATGACAGTCTTTCACTAACAAATCTAACAGTCTAGATTGTAAGAAAATAGTGGATCAAATTACTTTAACACAGGTTTTGAAAAACAGGTATTTTGTTTTATATTAAGAATTTTAAGATTACTAATCATTAGCAGTAGTATAAAGAAAGACTGATAAATCAAACCCATACTGTAACTAAACCTAATTTTGTTATTTTATGAAATGCATTATGTACCGATTATTTTTCTGTTATGTTTGTATTTGACTTCGTATACTTGTAAATAAACACGTTTTATAGGTTGTATAGAAAACACAAAATAAAATATAGCATAGAAGAAATACTATTTTATTTAACAATTTGTATGACTATAGAGAAATGTAGATAACTATTTGTGCAGTACTAGGCGCGGAATAAGTTGAGTCGGCGGCCTTTTGTTTGGTTTGCGTCGCCGCCGGGAAGAGCGCCAAGGATGTCGCCCCACGCCGGCAGCTGCGCGAGGCGTCCGCGCGCCGCTACGGCCGGCGGTTTACTGAGCATGCGTTGCGCGACTCGGACGATGTCTTCCGCCGATATTTTCTCTGTAAATAGCAAAAATCATGATTATCAATTTTCATAAATAACAAAATTGATAAAACTAAGAATTAAAAAAAAAATACACTTAACTGGCAGCACAAGCTAATCAAATGTCAAATGGTGTAAAATCTTGACAGGTATTATAACATTTCATTTGATTGGCTCCTGCTGCCACGTGACTGCTAGTACTGCTACTGCCATGCAGGCTCAGGCATGCGTATTTAGGCTTGTATATCGAAAAACAGTCTCATAAGACAGATTTTTATGATTAAGGGTGTTAGTTCAGATTAATATTTCTATATTCATCTGAACCAACACAAATCCAACAAAAAGACAAAAAAATGTAACCAACCAATTTCATTGATGAAGAATGAGGGGGGCTTTCTTTTCCCAGTCGCGAGGACTTGTCGGCCGACGTCCTCGAACACTACGGGCCTTGCTTCCAAATTCATCAACAGCATCGACTGCAGCTGAGTTTTTGCTCTCTGAAAAAGTAAAAATAAATAATTATGAAGAAACTATAATCCACCGTATGCCTTCATATTTTAATTTTACTGGTGACTTTTGAGTTGTAAATTTTCGTAAGTTATTTATTACGCCTTTTAAGTAGTCAGATATTTCACGCAAGAATTTATATAAAAAAGTTACGTTAATGTGCCTTGTCTGATTTACACAAACGAGCACGACTATCAATCGCAAGCACTCCGAATAAAACTCGCACTTGGACCCACACAGTTAGTTGGACTTCTCTATCGGTACGGTAGAATAAAATTCTAAGATCAATGGCCAAAGGAATCTGCCATAACTACAGTTTCGATTCGAACTAGAGCATATTTTTTTTTACCTTCAATTCCGTTTCCCCAACTCTTCCCGCCATGTTGGCAAGTTCCCGAGCTATAACTAAAGTGGTATCATAAATGCGGTTCGGCGGAGACGCAGAGTGTACGCAGAACAGTCCCGTGTCTCCGTACGCGTGGTTGTATGCGGTGGCGTTGAACATCCAATGATATCTGCAAAAAACATAAGTTAAGAAAGAAAAATGGTTGTGTGAAAGTGCCACCAGAGACGCCACCGTGAATTCCTCCCAAATTGTATGCTAGGTCATTATTATTTACCTGTTGAGCACATTTGTGTAAAGCCGCGTGTACATGCCCTTGCCGGGCCCGCCGGCGGAGAACGAGCCGCCGCCGCCCATCATCATGTTCAACACGCAAGTGGCTACGAAATCAGGGTCTCCGTGCGAGCAACCTATTGACAAAAAAGTGAGATAGTTAATAATATATCTATAATCAAAAAGCTCGGAAATATTTTAATATAGATATATACAGCTAACTTTCATTTATTATCGTGAGCTAAACATCTTTCAAATAAAAACTAATTATTAAAAGAACAAAACCCGACTGCAAAAAATTACCACTCAAAAGGAAAAAACAAGCTCGTTCTCAATGTTTTAAATCATTGCGGCGGGGACCAACATTAAACGAACATAAACAAAACCTTTTTTGTAGAAGTATAGTAACTACTAAGTTATTTATTTATTTAGTACAGAAAACAAATTGCCTTAGTACATGATGAATGTCTTATCTTATCTAAGCTTAAACTAGAATGCAATTCTTTAACATGTGTACACGGCATGCCATGCCCTGCTTTGTGGGAAAAAAACCAGCTCGTTCGCAACGTTTTAAACGTAACCCGCCTGCAATGATTTAAAATGTTGCGAACGAGTTTGTTATTTCCTTTTAAGTGGTCATTTTTTGCAGTCGGGTATTTTGTTTTTTTAATAATTTGTTTTTATTTCAAACTTTTCAGTTGAATAACCAGTATTTATGGAATCGCAATTGCAAGCCCTTCATTTTGATACCCCACTCAAGGGGTTAGGTAGATAACCAAAAATCTGCCAATTTTTTTTTATTATTTTGATATACCCAGTGTCACTCTCACATAGAGAATACAATCCCGGGATCCCGACCCTTTTCTGATCCCGAAAATCCCGGGACTGTACTTGGCTAATCTCGGTATTTTCGGGATTAATATAAACAGGTCTATTTTGCATTCTACGATCCGTTGCGCCTTGACTATGACCTTGCCTAGATTTTACTATTTATACCTTAGCATAAAATTATATAACGATAAAAAACAAACCTAAGGTACGATACGGATACGGACTATACAGGTACGGCCCTAATAATATCTTTTTCGTAGACCTTAGAAGGGACTTTCCCACTCTGAATACTTCAATAAGGTAATGCCCCTTCTTTTAAGGTAACTCCCCGACGGGCTAACAGGGGAATCGATCACCTCATAACAAAATATTGTTGCGGGGTAATTCCCCTTCGGGGATTCCCAGTACGAAAGTAAGAATACGCCAGGCAATTTTCTTTTTCATTTATTATTCTGCCAGTGACAAGTTTACGTAGGTGACGTCATTTAAATTTGAAAGCAAATTATCTGAAATTAAGTATTTTAAACGGCGGCCATGGCGGGAGACTTTGTTAAAAATAAAAAAGACAGTGATACGTCATCAGTGTGAAGTATTTTTTTAGTTGCGAAAGACGGGAATAGTGCTGAATGTAAGCGATGCCCAGCCATTCTCAAGACTATGGGTGGATCAACTAAGGGATTACATACACATTTGTCATCCAAACATAACATCAAGATTGTATCAGCTAACGTTATTCGTACAACAGCTTCAACAAGTCAAGCTTCTGAAAATCTGAACACCGCACCTCCGCCAGCCAAGCGAAAGTTGGATGATTATTTTACTAAAAGTACCAACGACGATAGCCTGGATGATGTTTTAGCAAGAATGACTGCATTAGATGAAATCCATTCAGTGTATTTATAACATCAGACGATTTGAGAAAATTGCTGTTAGCAAAATACAAGGATCTACCAAAGTCAGCCGTCATGATTCGAAAACGTGTTATGAATTACAGTGAAAAAATTAGAAAGCAAGTAACTGCAGAACTGAAACATTTGAAAAGTGCAGGTGAACGATTCAGTCTATCATTCGACGAGTGGACTTCAACGTCCAATAAACGATACATGGCAGTCAACGTTCAGTCATATAAAAAATTTTGGAGCTTAGGACTTGTTCCTATTTATGGAAATATGACAGCTGAAAATTGTCTTCGCATATTAAAAGAGCGTCTAAGTAAATTTGATATTTCCCTGGAAACTGACGTCGTTGCTATTGTAACCGATGGACCGAACGTAATGATAAAGGTTTGACGGCTTGTTTGCACTGAACAACAATTGTGTCTCGCACATGGTATCAATTTGGCCGTCTGTGATGTGCTTTACAAAAATAAAAATTATATGCAAGACAGCCCTACCGCAGATGATACTATAAATGAACCAGCTGTGACTGCTGATTATATGGACGACAGTGATGATGATGACCATTTAGAAGACTTAGAATCAGGTTTAATCTTAATGTCATCAAATGATCTTGCGCGAGAACACATACCAGAGTTAACAGAAGATGAAAACATTAATGAGCTGATAAAGAAAATCCGCAAAGTTGTAGTGTATTTCAAAAAATCACCATTAAAAAATGAAACAGTACTTCAAAAATATGTGAAGATTGAACATGGAAAAGAGCTGTCACTTCTTTTGGACTGTAAAACCAGGTGGAACAGTCTTTTAACCATGCTGGAGCGATTTTCTCTTTTAAAAACCTGCATTCAAAAATCTCTTATAGATCTCGATCATCCAATTCGTTTAGAAGATTGTGATTTTGAATTGTTAAATAAAATTGTTGATGTGCTGGCCCCAATTAAATTGACTGTATTGTAGACAATTGAACTAGCATATAAGTATCTATTATCTATACCTCCGAGTGTAGAACCTGAGCGAGCGTTTTCAGCTACTGCTTTTGTTGGAAATAAATTACGAAGTCAAACATTGGATGCTTTGATATTTCTAAGATTCTATTTCCGAAATTCTAAATAGTGCTTTTGATTTGTATATTTTTTTATTTTATTTTAGTATTATTGCAACTAACAATATTAAAAACATCTTTTGAGAAATTATACTTAAGTTTTTTTTAATTAGAACCCAATTCCCACATAAGGCTGATCCCGGGATCCCGGGATTACCCATCAAAAATCCCGTAATCCCGGGATTGAAAAACATGCTCTGGATTGTATTCTCTACTCTCATAGTAAATACGAATCTAACGACACCTTTCAAGCTAAAATCCATCGAGCCGTACTCTCATAAATACTCTCGAAAACATAACACTCCTTCTGGCGCAGTCGGGTAAAAACACATTCAACTGTTACTACCTGAAAGAAAATTCTTAGCTAATCAATTAAAATATTTTTCTATTATACTTACTTTCTAAACCAATAACAACATGCGATAACTCTGGCAAATCAGATCCAGGATACAACGGAATTTCGCATTCTTCCTAAAATAGAAAAAGTTATAGTGTTAGTTCGGTATGTATAATTTCTATATTTCTCTTAGAAAGTCAGATAAGTATAAAGATGTAAAAATATAACAATAAGTATTTATTACCTGCTGCATTCCACCAGTGTATTGTGCAATTGAATTATCAACTTGATCTGAAGCAGTCCCTGTATCTTCAGTATGCCATGTTGGTTTCATATCCTCAAAATACTTTTGAACATACTCTACAAATGGACCATGCTCTACCTGGAAATACATTCAATGTGATAAGTGGAACTGTTTGCAATAGCTGCATAAATGGTCCTTATTTAGCAAAAGAATTAATTTAAAATGAGAGTGTATAAATTCGAGATAATCCAGGTGTATATGTGCGCAATACTTACACCAACGGCTGCCACCACCATTCTACTGGGAGTGTAGTGATTCCTCAAATAATTGAGAATAGTACTTCGATCAATTTTATTCACATTCTCTTTGGGGCAAATTTTTGGTAGTCCAAGTGTATTTCCCTTGTAAGCAGCCTGCGGAAATCGCAAACATTGTTTATGATTGGTCAGATACTTAATGAAATGTTTATAAAGAAACGCCGAGCTATTTGGGTGATGTCGGTGATTGGTTCTGGTTGACTTAAATGGTCAGGTTTTCAATTGATGCCAGTTACATAGACCTATATAACCTACATAGGGCCAAACAAACCCTTGAAGTATAACCAATTTTCTTTATAAAAAAAAACTCTGTTCAATTGTATTACAAAGAGTAAACTGATTTTGTTCATCATAAAATGTTATAATGTTATTAATTTATTATTGTTACTAACAGCATGTATCATGTCCATCAAAATGGTCTCCTGTTCGGGTCTCATGGAAAGTGTTTCCAGCTCAAATGCTACTGCCTGCCTTGCAGCTTCTATCTCTTCATTGGAGAGTTGGGGCCTCATTGTTACTTCTGCCAAAACCTGAAAATATTCAAGTACCTATTTAAGTAATCAATGACATCATATCAGTTTTTTGTTGAACATTTTACTAAATTAGCCAAAGCAATTGTATTTGTTTGTACTATTTGATTTTGTACTTTGTTACAAAATTTACAGAGTAAAAAAGTCAGCTTTTGTGATTTGGGTAATGTGAATTTTGTGAAGTGAAGTTGTAAACAGGAATGTGAAATTTGAGTGTCTAGTGTTAAAATTACAAAATTTCGAACTATTCTGAGGTAACAATACAAAGAATCGAGGCCTCTCTCCCTGGGGTGACGATGGCGGAGCACTGGGCTGCTGTAATTTAGTATTAGCGATAAGATCATTGACCCAAAGAAGAAGAATACTAAGAATATTTTCTTCTTCTAAGAACATTAATAATACAAATAAAAAAGATTACAATTTTATGATGCAAATGTAAGTTCTATTTTAACACATGTGGCTTATCTAACTATACAAAGGCTACACTCATTTAATTCAAACAGAATTTGAAGTGGCATCCTAAAAATCTTGTATTTCAAATGACACATTTCTTTAAAATATTACCAAAATAAAAAAATGTGCCATATCTGTAAAAAAAGCCCTGCTGACACAGTGTTTCATTAAAATTTAATTTTTGTTTTTAATACCTGAGTTACTGCTTCTAACCCTCTGGAGTCAGCACTAGTGGCATATACTGTGGTGTCTCGAGATCCTTGACAGTCACATATCCCACCATGTCTTTCCAATTCACGAAGCATCAAATCACGGGTTGCGAATTTGTGAGTTGCCTAAAAATCAACATAGCAATTATTGTGTAAAAAAATGCTTTTATTATTTTAATAAGTTAGTTTTTCAAGTTTAATACTCACACCAAAGCTTAGCTTTTCTAGGAAGTGACAAATACCATTTGGGTAAGCCACTTCATATCTCGGCCCAGAATCAATAACAACTGAAAATTTCAAAAACATATTTTTTTATCACTTTGAAGGATCAAACAAATATAATGTATTATAATTTTGATGATGTATGGAGGTATCACATAGCCAACAAATGAAATAATACATTATAAGTTTACCTCCAGCAGTACAGAACTGTCCAAACTTCTTCTCTGATGCTACTCGCAACCCATTGCTGAGCACTGTAACTTCTGTATGGGCATCTTCAGATTCGGCTGAAGAGTATGATACCGGCGGCAGGTTTGGCATGGGCTCTGACAATGGTGGCAGTGGAGTAACGCTACCTTTGGCCAAACCTTGCACTGACTTTTCGACATCTTGGCTGAAATTCCTTATCCCCCACCTTGTAGTATTCAACCTGGAAATGTGGTTGAATATGTGGTTACTTTCAATTAGACTTAATAGACTAATGAAGTAACGATTATCGAACACAAATTTATGCATGATGGACCTAATTCGTAAGCTAATAAAAATAATTCCCGTTATTTATCATGACGAAATTTTGAATTATATTAGACGTGAGTGTGGACTAATCAACCAAAATTGTCCCTATGAAACTTGAATGTTGCAAACCAACATTGCATTGTTTTATTAGCTATTTAGAATATTATTAAGCAAACATTGATTTACGTACCCATTTTTTAATGAAAATAACCTAGAGAATAGAAACTTCACATCAGTAACATGGGACATTTTTAGAATGCCTTTCAAGAGAAGAGAAATCTTACTCTTTGAGGAGGAGGCACCAATAGGTAATAAACCAATAAGTTTAAAGATTATTTTTCAAATAAAATAATTCTAAAATAATATTTCGCACAGAACTATTTAGTGATAGTGACTTTCTTTTTTTTTCTTTACTTTTTAAATCCATGTTTGTACGGAAATGGAATCAAAGAGCATAATATTTGAATGAATGGAATTTGTTCGATTTATTCTAGCCATCGATCATCATCATCTGTGCGGTCTATCCCGGTTGTGAACCCACACCAGTGTGTGGGGTCCCATTCCAGGGTCCGCCTATTCTAGCCGTCGATGACGATAAATAAAGCGAGTGCTACACGTCCCTCGGGGCCTGACTCTTGAACAGAATTTGATTGGACAAGCATTGCAGAAATGTCAAACAAAAAATGTAAGAACCCTATTCCAAAGATTTAGGGTTCAAATATTTTTTTGGTGACAGTAATAATAATAAATATATTCATTTATTTCAGACTATGTCCATAATTATTGTTAGTAACAGAAAAAATACGCTTAAAAACTATGTTAGTAAGTACATTATTTAATTAATGAAAAAAGAATTTTTGGATCCCTGTGCGTGCAGGTGCATCCAGTGCTTTAATAAGGAGTATGACGACCTATCCCTCATAGCCATCAGGATGCTGTTGGCACTCTGCCTGACTCTGCTGAGCATTGAAGCCGTCCGCTTCCAGATGATCGCAAAAAAGTCATCCACACGCGCCTCTGCGAACATTAATAACGCGCTGCAGAATCTAGGGAGCCCCATCAGCACCCTGAGCTGCAAGTGTAGAAAGTTTGACAGAACGCCTTAAAAAGGGTGACTTTGACCTCTTGTGTACACTTGGCAAACCTACGAGCAAGCATATTACATCGAACAGCCAACGCTCTCCTTTCTCGTTCAATGTCACAATTATCCGAGAGATCGTCCGTAACAATGTGGCCCAGGTATTTAAATTGTGACACTCTCTTTAACGCCGAACCCAGAAGCTTCACTGGAGGTCCAGTGATCGGCTTTTTACTACCCGACCGAAACACCATAATTTCACTCTTATTAACATTATAGAGGAGTCCATGTTCAAGAGCATACTCCTCACAAATTGAAAGCAATTTGCACAACCCATTTGCCGTTGGACACAGCAGCACCATGTCATCGGCGTAGCTTATATTATTAACCATCAGACCGTCAATAGAACACCCGACCCTGGTGCCGCTAAGTCGACAAATGAGCTCGTTCACATAAAGACTAAAAAGTGCAGGAGAAGACAACCCTCCCTGCCTTACTCCACACTCCAGTACGTACTCCTCGGACAATGCTCCAGCCCATCTGACCTGGTTAATCTGGTTACTGTACCAAAACTGAAAAGTGCCTATTAATTCAGGCGGAAATGCTATATCAGTAAGTTTTGACCATAACAATTTGTAATTAACCAAGTCAAACGCTTTGAAAAGGTCTAGAATGGCAGCATACACTGCTGTTCCTCTCTTAGTATAGTACTTGACAGTGTGCAACACAGCGCTTTCCGTTGATAGGCCGGCTCGAAAACCAAACTGAGCATCGTTTAATTCTGGGTGGCGACTAAGCCTTCGCTCAAGCACCCCGTCAAGAACCCTGGCAAGTATGGTGGCCAACGAAATAGGTCTATAGTTTGCCATATCAGATATATCTCCTGTGTTATTTTTAACTATGGGCACTACAATTGTCCTCATCAACTCAGATGGTAAGAAGGAATGTCTAATACAGATAGTGTACAACAGCAATAAAACCCTAGGGTAGTGAAACCCAGCATGCTGCAGGTGATCTATGCTGAGACCGTCGTGTCCTGGTGATTTGCCTTTATTCATAGTTTTAATTATCGCCCTCACCTCACCAGGGGTAATGGTAATGGTAATGGTGACAGGCATACCTGACACGACGCCCTCTGCACACCCAACGTCAACTTTGGCCGACCGAAGAACCGGTTTCACTCTAAAGTGACTCCTAAACAAGCCAGCTATCTCCTCAGGCTTACTAACTCCTCCCACGCTCACGGGGACAGCCGGTCGCGGGCTAAGCTTCTTTGTGTTTTTCCAGAACTTATAAAAGTTTTTGCATTTATGTTGTGAAGCAAGCAAATCCATTTTTATTTGGTCCTGTTGTAACTGACATGATTTTAATTTTGTCTTGAATGTTTTTCTGGAATCACACATATCACGGTATAAACGACCAGATCGCGGCCTTCCGTGCCACACCCAGTTTAGAAATGCCTGTCTGGCATTCGCGTGAGCTTCTTTAACAAGTTTGTTCCAACAAGCAAGGTTACGACCGCGCCTTCTAGCCTTATGTTCTAAATAGCTCGACTCGGCTGCCACCCTAAGCGCATATACAATTCTGTTGTAGAACCTATCGATCACTGCCCTATGACTAACATCACTACACATTCTATCACAACATAGATGCAGTTCCCCAGGTAAGTCAATATCCTTCAATAACTCGTTACATTTTTTATTATAACATTCAGTTTGAGTATGGTCTCTCTCCCCCCAAATAACTTCACTGGTCGGTTTTCCACAGAGTTAGGTATTCTTGGCCCGATCATCCCCAAATTAACTTGAACCACTAACGGGTGGTGGTACGACCAATATATGTCATAATGTATATCGACACGCTCAACAGACTGCCACGCCGCTTCTGTGACCACACAATGATCCAACCAGCTTGTGGACCCGTGCGAATCGCTGACATAGGTATACGACCCCGAGTCAATCCCCAATTTAGTCACATCTGCACAAAGCCACTCTTGGTCTGAGCAAAAGATTAGCAGTTCTTTACCAAACAATTCACTAGGATCGGCATTGAAATCTCCCAAGATAAAAATAATGACAAGACAAGATAATGTAATGCCAATTCGGCGAAATTTGGTTCGGGAGTCTGGGGCCAAGGTCATACTGGTATTCAAGGTAATGAGAAATGGTCTCGCTAATGAAGCTATCCACTGTGGGAACTTACTGCCACGACTTAGCTACTCTTCCCAAAACATAGCTTCATAATTCCTGGAGACAAGTGTGGGAAGTAAGTTCTCAATGCAAGGGTCGATTTTTGGCTCAAATACAACTTTCTATTCCTATCAAGCCTTGTTTTTTTAAGGCGATGTTTGGCAAGACAGCAACTTCTGTTATAATAATACGTCTGTTATGATTTTACGCTTGAGACTTGGTCATGTCTGCTCTCCGGAACATCTTGACAAACTTTGTTTTATAGAAAGTGCTGAATGTGAGTGTGTAGCAGATACAGGCAACATAATGTAAATCACATAATTTATGCATGCCCCCCCGGTATGATCGTTCCTCTTTCATAAACAACCCTATATCCCTTCGTGTCCCTTTTCCTACGTGTATAACATTAATGTTGGCAACGAATGACCTAGACATCAATAAATGTTTAGCGTTATTTATTTCCATTTATGATATAAAGTTGTAAATATTAGTAATAAATTTGTAAACTATAAAATATAAATCTAATTAAGTAAATATTGATATAAATTTGCAAACTAATATTGTAAATATTAATAAAATACTATATTTAATTAAATATATCCTTTTCCACAATTACTTTCCTGATCCCTCTTTCCTTAATAATTCCAAACCGTTGAACTTGAAACCCGAATAATTTTATTTTGAACCGATTTCCAGTTTCGACTTCGAAACTGGCAAAATGCTACCGTGCGATGCCATAAAAATAAGATAAGTCACAGTGACATTCGTTGATTTTTTTTATTGTGGCATTGGCTTTGGCTGGGCTGACATTAGTTGATTATTTGTTGCCGTAGGGCCCACAGACTAAATAAGGAACAAGTTGTAGGGAGTCTGTGGTAGGGCCTAACCTATAAAATAAAATAGCTGTTTGTTTACTTTCTTCTTGTTTGTTTCTTTACATTACATTGGATGGGGCGGCACGCGATGTTAGAGATTGATAGCATTTGACTTATGTGTTGTGGAAATCACAAATTATCTTGCATACTTGTTCATATTATCTTAGCACAATGTCCTAGAAGTAAAACGTAATGTTTCTTATCATAACTTAGTCGTTTGCAGTGAAAACTTTACAGACTAGATTTTTCTTTAGGTTCCTAAGATTTACTGCAAATTAGATAAAACAAATTTATTGTTCTCACTGTTGCAAAATTCTGATTATAATTGCGAATATAAGACTTAATTCGCTTAAACTTAGTTTAGTATTACATAATTCCCAGTAGGCAGGTTCGACACTATCATAAAAAAGAATTTATGCAGCTAGGCTTATAAATTTGAATGTAATTTAAATTTAAAATCATATATCTCTATTTGGTCCTCTAGCTAATGCTAATACGCACGCAGTAAGTGCCGCTTTCAACTTTGGATTTCGACCGACAAAATGGATTACAAACACTTGAAAGTTATCACGCGAATGTTATCTTCTGGCCCTGTGGTACCCCGCGTGTGTATAGTAGGAGCTGGGGCTGCTGGATTTTATGCTGCAATGCATTTAAGTAAGAATTTCACAAATATACATATTGATTTACTGGAGAAACTACCAGTACCGTTTGGATTAGTGAGGTAAGGATTTAATTACTACCTATTCTAATTAATTCATAAAAAGCACTTTATGTTTACCGCATACCTATATATTCTGAAGAAAGAAAGAAAGTTATTTCGGGCGATCATAATATGTAATAAGCCCATTAATTCTGAATTGCCTCGGGTCTGGATGTGCTGGTAGACAGGGGCGTCTTAGGGCGCTTAATTCCTCGTCTGGTACCTCGTAATACAGGGATATTTATCCCTACTTCGAGAACATGACAAGTGGTGTGTTGTCTGGCGCTTCAGAAAAGTAGTATAAACTGAACTTGGGTGTTAGTAATTGATTTTGAAAGAAGCATTTTGAAAATCAATTACACTGAAGTAACACTTCAAAAGACTTTTGGCTGACTGCCTAAACTGGCATATATTTAATAAACACTCAGTTAAACCCTGATATTTTAATAGGTCTTTTTGCAGCAATTTAAATTCAACATAATGCTACAAGCTATAAGACTAGCTATAATCATTTATTTGCATCAAATAAGGTATACAAGGTGTCAAATTACAATAAAAGAATCACATATTTGAACTACATAAATTAGCATGCATATTTTAGGGTACAATTTAAAGATGAAAAAGAATAGTTATTGTTAAAATGTCAAATAAATCTGCTGATAATAGTTACAATGTCAGATTGTCAAATCTGTTCATGTCCGAGTTTCAAATTACTTATAATACATACAGGCGAATTATATTATAATGTAAATATCCTTACATAATTAAACTTCAATTCCTTTTTTAAATTTGAAAAAGTCTTCTAGACTATATAAATTAAGGTGGTTCAGCCAGCGCAACAAATGTCATCTAATTACTTGTAAATTATAATTTTTAATGTCATTAGGTATGTTCATGATTGTAAATTTTTATGCACATTGCTAGGCAACTTTTATTAAAATTAGAAGACTTATGATTTTCTTTTAGATTAAGTTGATGGGGATCTCTGCGTACTCTTGTGTTTTTAGATCATGTCTTTCCAAATAAATTATTGTCTGGTCACAAAATTACATATAACTCATATGCAGGGTGTCCCTGGAAGTAAGGATCAAATCGATATAGTGCATAGCTGGGGTCATTTTAGACCTTTTTAACACCATCATTAATGGTCCGATTTCCAACCATTAAAAAGTTATGATCAATTTTAGTTTTTTTTTTAGAAAATCCTCTAATTCCATACAAAAATAGTTATAAAAAAAGCTATCAAAGGTACCTACCAATTTATTTTTTTGCCAAAAGATTAGCAGGTAATTTATCTTACTTTAAATAGTTATTTTATTGAGCTAGAATAACCATATCAATTTAAAGTTAAAATATTGCATGAAAAAATCTTAATCAAAAAAATGACTTTTCTTAAACATGCTCGGAAATATTGTCATTACTTTTGAATAAAGAACACGCGAAGTATCATATTTACGTAGACTGAAAACCCAAAATCACTTCCCGGCGCGTTCTTTGAATTTCGAACGAAGAGCGCGCCGGCAATGTTGTATGAAACGGTGTGCTGTTTGAATTTAGAACTCTTTCATCTATCGTACACATTGCGTTCTCGTGGCTGTATAGCCACAGATGCGTTTACCTTTCGGCACAAATTGTAAAATAAAAAAAAATATTGGCGGTAAAGCGGAGTTGTTATTTTGTTAATAATATTAATTAAATTTATTATGTAAAAGGCCCTTTTTATTTCCTTGCATTTTTTTAAGAAAAGCACTATATATGCCTCGGCCGAAATGGCAATTGCCTGTCTCGTATCATTGAAGTCCTCGCCTGTGGCTCGGCCTTCAAACTCATACTCGACCTGCAATTGCCTATTTCGCTGCCTTTGCAATAATGTACTATTATGTTCAAGCAAACGTCGTGAAAAAAAATGTACTACGGAAAGTTGTCAAAGTACACACATCAAAAGTGTCTAGGGATCAACATATATTTTTGCAATAACTTTTCTCCTGATTGATATTAATTAAAATTTTCTTTAAGGATTCATCAAATAAAGTGTTTTCGTTTGTCTACAGTAACGATAAACCAAGTCACCTTTGCATTAATAAAGAAATTTGCCATTTTCCTAATAAAGGGATTTTTTAAATTTGAACCACTAACATTAAAGTTCGAAAAAAAGACTGAAATAACAGTTTTCTTTAAAATTTTATTGGGTAACTTAAACAATTAATAATCCGTGTTTCTACCGCGAACACTAACAACACAAGAACATCGGTTTGGCATACTCAAAATGAGTTCATCCAAATCACGCTGTGGAATGGCCGCCCATGTTCGTTGCAACAACAAAAAAAGATCTTCTTGCGACTGGATACCCTCCATATTCGGCAGAGCTCTTCTCTGTAGCATATCCCATGCATGCTCAATCGGGTTCAAGTCTGGCGACTGAGCAGGCCAGGGCAGGACATTGATGTTAGCTGCGGCGAGAGTCTGTCTTACAACTCTTGCGGTGTGCGGTCGTGCATTATCATGCATTAACTGAAATAAGGGACCGATTTGCACTTGTAGAGGAACGATGACGTCTGATACAATCGTCTCAGCATAAATTTGAGCGTTGAGGTTGCCTCTGATCCAAATCAACTCAGTTCTTCCGCCGAACCAAATACCCGCCCATACCATGACGGTTCCACCACTATAAGGATGGACTTCCTGGCAGGATTTTAATCGCTGTTGGCGTCCAGGGGTTCTCCAGTGTCGTATACGTCTTGTATCCGGTCTCATACCAAAACGAGACTCATCAGAAAAGCACACGAAACGCCATTGTTCTTCTGCCCAATTTCTGTGTTCAAGAGCCCATTGATATCGAATCCTACGATTGTGCATTGCTATAGGTGGTACCCTTAGCGGTCTTCGGGAATGAAGGTTCACTTCATGCAAGCGGTTTCTGACTGTTTGGTCGCTAATTAAGTTCCCTGAAGAGTGATGAATCACGGCTAACATCATGGCGGTTATTGTTGGAGCTCTTCGAGTTGTGATTTGAATGTATCAGTCTTGTCTCCGTGTGGTGCAGCGATACCGTCCTCCATGGCGCTCAGCCACGGTACCAGTGCTTCGGTAACGTGTCCAAAGTCGACTGATAACACACTGACTTGTATTCAGAGCTAAAGCCACAGTACGTTGCCGGGAACCAGCTTCTATCATTCCCACGGCTCTGAGCATTTCTTCCCTGCTTAAATGACGTCGCCGCTCCATAATAACGTTGGTTTTAATCAGTAGTAGGGAAACAGTAGCACTAATAATGTCTTAAAATATTTATTACATGAAAATATTGACAGCTGATTTTCATCTTTTATTCGAATTTGATTGACAGTTCCTGTTTCAAATTATGAAATGCACCAAAAAGGATCCATATAAATTTATTACAAAGCCACATCTTAATCTCAAGAAATCCGCATAAAATGCTTGATCCCTAGACACTTTTGATGTGTGTATTTAAAAAAGTTCTTTATTTATTCCAAATTCTTTTGAGGTATTGAATGGATTTTCGTGAAAAAAGAAAAATCGGATTAAAATACAAACTCCAAAAAACACATCTTTCTTATTAAAAATACTTACAACTTTAGAAATTATTGGAATATTACTGCAATTTATACCATAAAAGGATTTGTGATAAATGAGCAACTTTTTTAAATACTTCTACACATTCTACAAATACTTTTTCACGACATTTGCTTGAATATGAATAAATTTTTTTGATTAAGATTTTTTCTTGCATATTTTGACTTTTAATATTGACATGGATATTCTGGCTCAATAAAATAACCATTTAAAGTGAGATAAATCACCTGCTAATCTTTTGGCAAAAAAATAAGTTTGTACCTTTGATACATTTTTTTTAATAATTATTTTTGTATGGACTTAGGGGATTTTCTGAAAAAAAAAATTGATCATAACTTTTTAACGGTTAGAAATCGAACCAATATTGATGGGATTAACAAAGTAAGAAAAAATCTCAGCTATGCGATATTTCGATTTGAAGCTTACTTCCAGGGACACCCTGTATATACAGGCATAGCAGCGGTAGTAGAGCAAGATTTTTAAAGTGAGGCCCACATGAATTTCTTGGTGAAATCGCATTGATTGCCCCCCGTATACATTTCTTTTGTGAAATAAACGCTTTATTTTTGTCTGTACTGTTTCCCCATATTATGAAGATAGCATAACGAATTATGAATTATAGCTGAACAAAGTTATATTGTTTTTGATTATTCATTGATTACTTCACAGATATGGTGTTGCTCCGGACCACCCTGAAGTGAAAAATGTCATCAACCAATTTACAAAGGTGGCACAGCTCCCTCATGTGAAATACTATGGAAATGTAGCTTTGGGGAAAGATGTCACTCTGAACCAATTACAACAACATTATCATGCTGTACTTTTGGTAAAATGTTTATTAAATTCTTACCTCTTGGATTATTTTAAAAGTATAGACAATGAGCAGCATAGTTGGCTTAATGCTCTTATATAACTTAAAGTACTTAACCATCAAACATTTTAAGAGGTCACAAACAATCCACTAAGTCAGAATATATATATTTTTTTTGTAAAATGTTTCCCACTGTATTTGTTTTTTTTTAAAGACATATGGAGCTGAAGAAGACAGAACACTTGGCATTGAAAATGAGGATGCCAAAAATATCCTTGCTGCTAGGAACTTTGTTGGGTGGTATAATGGTCTCCCCAGTGACAAAGACTTAAAAGTAAATATTATTCATCTGAAAAAAATAGCATTACTTTTCTGTGTGGTTCAGAATAAATAACACATACCTAACTTTTTTTTCCATTTAAAGGTTGACTTGTCAGGCCCCACTGCTGCTATTTTGGGGCAAGGAAATGTAGCTTTAGATGTGGCTAGAATACTTTTGAGTCCCATTGATGATTTAAGAAAAACTGACATTACTGAGCATGCCCTTCAAACACTATCTGATTCCAAAATCAAGGAACTGTATCTCGTAGGCAGAAGAGGACCACTCCAAGTAGCTTTTACCATCAAAGAGCTCCGTGAACAGCTAAAGATGAAGAACTGTAAAATAATTTGGAAAGAAGCTGATTTTGAAGGTGTTGAAGAAACTGTTGCAAAACTGGTTAGACCTAGAAAAAGACTAACAGAACTAATGCTTAAATCACTTAGAGAAAATCAACAGTCAAAAGATCACAATATTGAGCATAAATACTTTAAACCAGTATTTTTCAGAAGTCCTAATAAGTTCATAGTTAATGAGCGACAACATTTGACTGGAATTGAATTGAATTGTAACCAACTGGTGGGTGATAATCTAGAGGAAAAAAAGTGTGTACCCAATGGGGAAACAGAAGTATTAGATTGTAATTTAATATTTAGGAGTATAGGATATAAGAGTATTCAAGTTGATAATAATCTTGTATTCACGTCTCATGGAACTGTA
This sequence comes from Udea olivalis, assembly GCA_947369235.1. Taxonomy (NCBI): domain Eukaryota; kingdom Metazoa; phylum Arthropoda; class Insecta; order Lepidoptera; family Crambidae; genus Udea; species Udea olivalis. The sequence continues at coordinate 10,027,461 of OX376342.1, forward strand.
GCTAATGATAATGGATGTGTTGTTACCAACCCTAATAATGACTTAGCTAAACTTTATGTAGCTGGTTGGCTTGGAACTGGACCAGTTGGTGTAATTCTGCATACAATGGGAAATGCTTTCCATGTTGCAAAACTGGTGGGTCAAAACTTGAAAGATACTGATAAATTAGAAACCAAAGGTGGTTTTGAAGAGATAAAAAGAACAATACTTAAGCAAAACAATGAACTGGTTAGTTGGGAAGGTTGGGAGAAAATAGACAAATATGAGATTGAACAGGGAAAACCTAATGGCAAGCCTCGAGAGAAAATATGCAGCATACAAAAAATGTTAGAAGTAGCTTTATAAAATAAAGATATATCTGGCATTTTACATAAAAATTTAGTAAATATCGTCCAGTAAGCACTAAGTGACCATAACTGAACACTTCAGTTGCAAGTTACATAGCAGAGATCAAAAAAGTATTCTCATGAGAAACTATTTGAACTCTGTTAGATGACTCAGAGTGCCTAGTACGAGTTTCGTTCACTATTCGGTAACGACCACGTTAACGCGACTTTGTACGGTATTAGGGGTGGCACCTCTGGTGGCAAGTTTACGCAACCATTTTTTTCTATGCAAATTCACGTTCACTTTCTCTGTGCGTATGGTCGAATGAACTCTCACTTGGCATTCGGGTATACAGTTCGCGTCAAATTTCTAGTCCACTTTGTAAAATGGACGAGTCCCGCATTCCTATTTATTTCCTACGAAAAATAGGTGTTGCATGCGCGAAACAACTTCAGCAACAAATTTATCGACCGATTCTGTTTTTTCTTATTTTTTTTTTTAAAGATGCGTAGTTTTTATCTATTTTGGTTTATGAAAACTAAAGCATTTGGCTTTAACATATAAAAAAATTGATTGCTACCATTATGCGGGTCATTTACTGTACCGAATCGATCGATAACTTCGTTCTGAATCGGGGGGCAGAGCGGACTAGGAGTTTGACGCAAACGAACTAAAATTTGAAATATTATTTTTAAACACTTGTTTTATTTATCTATACAAATATTATAAAAAGAAAAGATTTTATTGTTTGTTTGTTTGCATTGAATAGGCTCCGAAACTAATTTTCAGAATCAAGAGTCGGGCCTCTCGGACCGATTGTACAAATTATGTGACCAATATGAAACACTACCAATCAGCGAGTTACGCTATATTTTATCGGGAAAGATAATCTACGCGGGCGAAGTCGCCACTATGCTATACTCAGGGCCCCTTCCAAATCGCTTTTCGCAGAGTGATTTTCACCCTCGTTGAAAAGAAAGAGACGAAACGAACAAAACCGTTGTCTTGTTGTGTTAGCTGTCAGGTGAATTTCATCGGGCTCCAGGGGCCTGACTCGAACAGAATTTCGCCGGATTGGCATTACATTACTGAATGACTGACACTAATAATTGTTTTTGAACCTTATGGCATAAGGTTCATAAATTTCAAGTTTGACATTTCTGCTATGCTTGTCCATTGAAATTCTGTTCAAGAGTCAGCAGGGCCCAGGCACCGGTAGAATTTGCACTTGTCAGAGTGATAAACGTCACCCGAACTCTTTCTTAGACAACTAGGAAACTGTCAGGTGACATCTCAGTCAACCTCGGTTTCATTCGGGGTCAATTTGGAACGGGTTCGAGTAATTTTCACACCTCAGTGTGAAATTCCACACCTCAGTGTGAAATTCCACTTTTTTGGAAATATTATGAAGCTGAAGAGAAGAGAGAGCTGAGAGTTTGTTTGTTTGCTTGCTTGAACGCGCTAATCTCAGGAACTACCTACTGGTCTGATTTGAAAAATCCTTTAATGTTACATAGCCCATTTATCGAGGAAAGCTAGCAATAAACATCATCATTCCAAGCTGATAGAAGCAAGTTTTAAATAAAATTGTGAAATAGTATTATTTTATGGCCTGCTCAGACGACGGACTTTACTCAGCGGCGGAGAGAAAAGTACTTATAATAAAGTACCTACTCTATGAAAAGTGCGCTCCGCGAATAAAAAATGCGCTGCGAACTTACCGCGGACTCAACGCACACGGTGTGCGATCATTTGCTGCCCGAGATTATTTCAATATTCTGAGATTACGTTTTGCTGTAATTTACATGAAGTTTAGCAAAAAAGAAGACGTTTTAAAAGAGAATACTTGCTGGGTCTACCCCCTTATTTCGAATCGATTTTTAACGCGGACTAAAATCCGGCGTGTGCGTTGACTGCTCATAGTTCGTTAGTTCTATTTTTTCCCGGACGCCCGCGTACTTTATTCCGCTACGCTCCGTAGGCGTCCGCGCTGTTTCAGCGGTTATTTGGTTTGGCGTACTTTTAGTCATCATAGTGTCAGTCATAGTGCTTGATACAGTTTTAAAGTGATCTATTTTGACGGAAAAAAAGTACGCCGCGGATTGTATTGTACTACTCCTTTCGTCTCTACTCGTCGTCGTCGGTGTCGCTATCGTCGTCATCGACATTTACTATTAGCCGTTCGCATAAATACGAGTCCTTCAAGTCCTGTTCATGTATAGCCTCAGCGTGACGAACACATGTTTGCCAATTTTCTATAGTTACATTTTCGTTTTACACATAGGTACACACATTTGTGCAGTCTACGCATTTTGCATCTCTATTACAAAAGTGATTTATGGCACTGTGTCTGCCGCGAGCCCGCGAGTATTCGTGGTAAAAAAATTAGTAAAAATAACCCGATTCTTATATTATTATGTAACTGTGCAGTTATAAAAATCATTATTGTGCATTATTGGAATAACTGTGAAAATTATACCTATAAAAATCTGTATTAAATGAGCATTTTTTAAAAATACTTTGATAACTTTTTGTAGTAAAAATTTTTATTCTCGAAGTCTGCTTGTAAAATTAACAAAAACTTTCGATCAGGATTTATATTGAGGGTTTTCTCAAGTGCCCTGCGTGAGATGACAGCACTGTAGCGCGAGGGCCAATCAACTGTAAATACGAGGTGCATTCAATAAGTACCTAGCCTCATCGCCAGAGGGCGCTGTAGTTTCAAAAGAGTTTTACCACAGTGTAGCACATTCTTTTTTAATTCTTTTTTCAAATTTTCATTCCAATCCCTTCATTTGTTTTAATTTGACAACTTATGGAAGCGAACGTTTCGATCGGTTTTACAAAAATGGAAAAAGAGCAATATCGTTCGGTGATTCGATTCCTATTTTTGGAAGGGAAAACGTGCATCGAAATCAAAGAGCGCTTGGATGCTGTGTACGGTGACTCTTCTCCATCGATGGCCACCGTCAAGAATTGGTTCAACGAGTTTGCACGTGGCCGTACGTCGGTTTTTGATGAACCACGTCCAGGTGCACCGAAAACAGCTGCTACGGAGGAAAACATTAAAAAAATCCATGATCTCGTATTGGCAGATCGCCGATTGAAGGTTCGGGAGCTAGCTGAGACTGTAGCCATTTCAGAAGGAACAGTGCATCATATTCTTCACGAGGAACTCGGCATGAGAAAGCTGTCGGCGCGATGGGTGCCGCGTTTACTCACACCGGAAAACAAGCGCAACCGTGAGACCACATCGGAGACGTGTTTGGCGCTGTTTAAGCGGAATCCAGCGGAGTTTTTGCGTCGTTTTGTGACCGTCGATGAAACTTGGATCCACTGGTACACACCAGAGACCAAGGAGCAATCAAAACAATGGATCCAGACCGGGGAACGTACTCCAAAGAAGGCGAAAACTGTAAAATCGGCCGGAAAAGTTATGGCCACCGTTTTGAATCCCAGTCACAAGGTGTGATCTACATCGATTACCTCGAGAAGGGTAAAACAATAACATGGCTTTACTATGCCGATTTATTAGGCCGATTCGACGCCGAATTAAAGAAAAAACGACCCCATCTGGCGAAGAAAAAAGTGCTGTTTCACCACGACAACGCACCAGTTCACACGTCTGCCGTTGCCATGGCCAAATTGGTCGAATTACGCTACGAATTGCTGCCCCATCCACCGTATTCTCAAGATTTGGCCCCTTGTGACTTCTTTCTGTTTCCTAATCTGAAAAGATCATTCGCCGGGAATAGATATGGATCAAATGAGGAGGTCATCGCCGCCACGGAGAGGCCTATTTTGCAGAGTTTGACAAAAAACTATTTTTCGGACGGGTTAAAAAAGTTTGAGCATCGCTGGGCTAAGTGTATCGAACTAAAAGGAGACTATGTTGAAAAATAAATTGCCACTATTCCAAAATTTTCGTTTACTTTTTGTAGGCTAAGTATTTATTGAATGACCCTCGTAGCCTCGTTGATGAATGTATATTATTAAAGCATGCTTTATTAAAATAGTTTTTTTGGGTTTTATGACTTGTAGTTGACTATTGCACATTAATAAAGCATGGTTTATTAATGTGCAATAGTCAACTACATGCTTCATTAAAATACATAAATCAACTAAAACTTAATGAAACACAAATAAATGCAATTTAAACGTTATAAAACCAAATCAAATTGTGTAAACAAATAATAGTACCTTATGTTACCATTCAATGAGCTTTTCCTTGTACAGTGGCTTTTGCACCTTCAAAAAAATCAAACATGTCCTAAATCCAAAACCATTTCGAGGTAGTTATTTGTATTTTATACTTTATTTAAATAAGTAACATTTACACACAATAAGGCAAAGGATCTAGGATATTTTTAATTAAATACGTTGGCAAACTGGGGTCATTCATTTGACCCCAGATTGCCAACGTACGCAAAGAGTACATTAAGGTGGATTCTTGACGGTAATCAAATTGACATTATTGGGTCGTTTAAACGTCCTTTCACGTGATTGATTGATAATCTGTCCTTCAACCAATAAAATGGCGCGATCTGTTTCATACGTGAGATTTTTAGCTAGGTGATTCTACTGCATGGTTTTAATGGTGTTTCCAGATAGCAGATTTTAAATTCCCCCAGATGAAAAATATTTTTCCACAAAGTTATTTTTTTAAATACGTACATTAATTTACACCCATTACCCAGACGGGTAGGTAGGACTATAAATAGCCATTCGCTATAATCCCAACCCTTTCAGGTAGGGCTTCGTTCCAGAACTTGGCAAAATAATTTTTATCTGCAGTCTACTTATCACATTCTCGTGAGATGCTACATGATAAACGAAGAGCTACGTTTCAGCCGTAAGTGCTGTAATTCAGTAATTTTCTCCTCATTATTTAATTACCACGAATCGGGGAAAAAGCACATGTGGGAACACCAAGTGAATTTAAGACGTCATGAGTTCGCAATGTTTGAAATTAATGAAATATTAGCCACCGGCAAGATCAATAAAATATTCAAATTGGTTACTTAGAATAGTAAAAGGTATTTATAAAAAATATTTAAAAAAAAATAAAAATTAAAAAAAATTATGCCCACACCCAATTTCAAAACACAAATTATATTTTCGGTACGAATCTATTGGATCTGACAGCTGTTATTGCCTTACGCAACAGCAGAGCTGGCTGGTGGCAGAAAAAGTATTGAAAACCCTCATTGCGATATTTAATTTTTTCATTTCAGCTATGCTCTCTAGTTCAATAAAATAACTAGTCAAAGTAGAACAAATCATCCATCAACCTTTTGAACAAAAAAAATATTTGGTATTTGTGATACATTTTTTTAAATTATTATTTTTGTTTGGACTTGCCCGATCTTATGAAAAAACTAAAATTGATTAAAACTTTTAACGGTTAGAAATCGGACCACTATTGATGGGGCTGAAAAGGTCAGAAAGGACCCCCAGCTAAGTGCTATTTTGATCCTTACTTGCAGGGTCACCCTATAATGTAAATATTATGTAGTTTATATGGTATAAGGTATCCTTTTTGGCTGATGCCCCAGTGCCCCAGTCACCAATGCCTCATTGAAAAAAAAAACAAAGTCACCTCACGCACGTCAAGAAAAGAAAAGAAAGTTAACCTAGAATATAGCCAAAAAAAACACTTGTTGTTTGTTCTGTTGAAATCTGTTGGTACGCTACGCTAAGAAAGAAATACAAACAAACAGCAGTTTATTAAATCTATAGTGGATTTATTAATAAGCAATAGCTAGTAGAAATATTTTTGGAGTGTAGGTATTTCTTCTTCCATCGATCCTTATATTATAAAATGGAAAATAAATTAATAAGCATAGGGGATTACATAGTCCTGCAAAAGCAGAATTATAAAAAGCTAATCAAGTTGAATAGACCTGATTTAAGTGTAACAGTAGGTCGTGACACTATAAATTTGAATGGAATAGAAGGCCGCCCTTATTTTTCGTCATTCAAAATGATTTCAACCGGTGGCAAGAGAAATAAAGGGTATGTTTTAGAACTAACAAATGAGATTGTGAATTTGAAAGATGAATTAAATATAAAAACGTCTGGTAATGATAACCGAAACATATTTGATGATGGACGATCCCAAAAGTTAACTGCAGCTCAGATTGAAGAACTGAAAGTAGACTCCAACAAAGCTTCGGACATTGTAGAGACACTAATAACAAATTCAAGCACTTTTCATAATAAAACAGAGTATTCTCAAGATAAATATTTAAAAAAGAAAGAAAAAAAGTATTTTGAATTTATCAGGATTCTGAGGCCAACGCTAAGAATTATCACTGAAGTAATGTATAAGCTAGAACCAGCTAAAATACAAGGTCTTCGGGTTGACACATTGTCACAGATAATAACATCAGCCAACGTCTACTCAGAAGGAGTCCACCTCTTGTATGATTCTGGATCAAATGGATTGCTGGCTGCAGCCCTTTTAAGTGCAATTGGCCGGAAGAGTGATGGCAAGCTCATACACATGCATCCAGGGAATATGTCACAGAAACAAGCTCTTTTAGCAATGAACTTCGAGGAGGAGCAACTTAGCAGATGCATTTCTGTTAATGTCTACTCAGCCCTGCGTCAGTTTTATCAAGGATGTGATACAAATGATGTTCCTGACAGTGGTTCAAATCCATTGAAAAGGAAAGCAGAAGGAGATGAAGAATTTAAAAACAAAATTGCAAAAGTTCAAGAAAATAATGACGTAGCTGAAAGCAAACCAGTAGATGCAGTTGATGCCTTGGAAAGTAAACCTGAACCTAAAAAACCTAAGTGGCATTTTGATAATATAGAAGCTGCTTCATTACTTCAAGGAAAAGTAGACTCACTAATTATAGCTTGTAAGGAAGATCCTAAAAACATATTTATTGAATTATTAGAAGCTGTAAAACCAGGAAGACCATTCGTTATCTACTACAGTGTTGCTGAACCTCTGCAACAATTGTTTTTACTCTTAAAATCAAATAGTAAAGTTGCTGCATTAAAACTGACAAATAACTGGATGCGAAATTATCAGGTTGGTTTGTATTTATTAAAATGCATTGTTTCAGTAAAGTAAAATTTGTCAGATTATTAGGCCTTTGGACTTTCAAATAGCAGGTGTATTTTAGGGCTCCCATGCCCTTTATGTGTAAAAGATAACGCTTGGTAGGCTACACCTGTTTATACACATGCTGCCTGCATCACTCACTACTACACCACCTGTTTGAAAACTGACTGCCTAGCAAGCAGTTATACGCTTATAGCTGCCCATAATCACTTAGATTTATGAAAGCTCACCATCCATATTGCCATGGACTGTTTCAAACTTAAATCTGAGTACAAATTTGTTTGTTAAATATTCTGTATGTGTAGGTTAGGTGCCAGGATCATGGAGAACCATAAGATCCATAATAGAAATATATGTTTTCAGGTACTGCCTGAGAGAACCCACCCAGAAGTTATGATGAATGGAGCTAGTGGTTTTCTACTTTCAGGATATATTCTGAAATAGTATTATTCCATCTATTAAAAATAAATTGGTAATTTGTATTTTTATTAATTCTATTACTTAACTAGCCTTCCGCCCGCGTGAACTTCATTTTTATGACAAATACGAGATTTTTTCTCTTCCCGTCGTCTCAGTTTGCACCTACGTCCTCAAAAGAACCCCTACTTATGCAAAATTTGAGACCCTTGTAATTGTAGTAACGAAGTTTCATACAAACTATCAACCTCAAAAACAACCCCTTAGGGGTTGAATTTCGCAAAATCCTGTCTTACTGAGCACCTCTACGTCCTAAAAAGAATTACCAAGCAAAATTTTTATAGCGCGTTTTGGAAACGAACAGCGCCATCTATATTGCGTACTTAGAAATCTTGTCTGCGCGCCGTTCGATGTGAATCGTACCTTACGGGTTGAGTTTCGCAAAATCCTGTCTAAAGGCCTGTTCAAACCTGAGCGGTATTCGCTGCCGCTGTGGGTAGCGGTACAATACCGCGCGGGTTTCGCTCAGGTATTTAGTATCAAGTTCCGCGGCAAAATATACCGCTACCCACAGCGGCAGTGAATACCGCTCAGGTCTGAACACGCCTTTACCGAGTGCCGAGTGCGAGTTGCAGTGAGAGAAGTGAATAACTTCACCATCGCGTTTGCGAGAAAAAAAACGCGAATTTGTATGACATTGAGTGAGCGCCATCTAGCGGCCTGAATGTTGCCCGAATTCGCCGCTAGATGGCGCTCACTCGATTCCATACCAATTGACATTTACGTGCTTTCAAAACGCGATGGTGAAGTCATTCACTTCTCTCACTGCAACTCGCACTCGGCACTCTGAGCACCTCTAAGCCCTAAAAAGAATCACCGTGTAAAAAATTTATAGCGCATTTTAGAAACGAACAGCGCCATAATATTGCGTACTTAGAAACAAATCCTGTTGTACAACCTAAAACTGTCGTTGTAGTTGTCGTAAAGGTTTTTGCAGAAAAACATTAATATTTTCTGTATTTTTTTACAATAATCATAAAATTTCTTGATATTTGCCCCCATTACCCAGTTATTTTTTTAAAATACCATGTTCGTAACCCAATTACAACATTTTAAAGAAGACCCTTGCGCATAGTTTTGCACAATTGAAAAGCAGAATTTTTTTTCATAGGACAAAGGAGAAAGTCTACGGGTAGGCCCACAATACACATAGTGCCACGAGTTTGTTACTTCAATAATTCCTTCTTTAAATTTTAAATATTGGATTTATTAATAATAAATTATGAACTCTCCGGATAAAATTTTCAAGATAATAGTTGTGGAGGATGAAAACGTAGTTTAGCTTTCTATTTCCGTCGTGTAAATACGTACATACCGTTCAAAGTCGACATCGAACTTAGGACGTGAGTACATGATAGATGCCAATTACGACTTTTCAACCGACTTCAAAAAAAGGAGGAGGTTCTCAATTCGACTGTATGTTTTTTTTTATGTTTGTTACCGCATAACTTGCGACTGTGTGAACCGATTTTGAACTTTTTTTTTTATTTGAAAGCTGGTGCTTCCCGAATAGTCTCATTTTAGGTTCTGACAGTGGCATCCATGAGAAAACCATATAAGTCTTAAATCTAGATAGACAAAATGCTCGACAAATGGACGAAAAACTCAATATTACTCCAACCGATTTTGATAATTCTTTATTTATTTGAAAGCTGATGGTGCCCGTGTGGTTCCATTTTAATTTGGTCCAGTTCTGACAGTGGCATCCATGGGAAATCCATATAAGTCTTAAATCTAGATAGACAAAATGCGCGACAAATGGACGAATGACTCAATATTACGCCATCCGATTTTGATAATTCTTTTTTTATTTGAAAGCTGATGCTGCCCGTGTGGTCCCATTTTAATTTGGTCCAGTTCTGACAGTGGCATCCATTGGAAATCCATATAAGTCTTGAATCTAGATAAACCATATGCGTGACAAATGGACGAATAACTCATTATCACGCCAACCGATTTTGATGCATCTTTTTTTATTGGAAAGGATATACTTCAAGGGTAGTTTGATGAGTGTTTGGTTAGGTTCTGATTATGGGATCCATGACAAAGTAACGGAACTTTTCATTCCTTAGGAGAAATTGGACAATACTTTTTCGATGTATAAAATAAATAAGAACTATTCACTGAAAATAAAAAAAAACCCAACTTCAAAAAAAACTATTCCAAAACAAAGCACTAAAAAGTAAAGAAATAATTGCGTATTCTTCTAAAACTTATACGATAATATAATGTAGGCACAATTATTGTTATTGTTGGAGTCGGTGTTAGCAAATTTAGGTTTGTAACTACCTACATACATACGTAAACGTGATATGTAAGAAATAGGTATATTGTAGTTTCCTTAACCGACACTGAAAACGTGATGAAAACTCTATATCTATTATTTTTCAAATTGTATTACTCTGGTTAGGAAGGCCAAATTGTGAGTGACTAACCTGCGTTAAACGACCTCTTTTTTAAAAGAGTAACTATGAGTTTCTTGCTGGGTCTTTTTAGTGGAATCAGCACTCCAACGCCGTTGGTAGAGTCACATTATATGTATGTATTATATTTAATATACAGATGGTATTCATATTAAGTATGTTTTTACTTTAGTTAAAGTTAAAATATTTACTGACGATTAAAAATAACTGTAATAAAAATGGTCTACCTGAACAATTTGAATGAATAAAGAATTTTTCACACCACATGCTCGACAATGCCGAATTATATGTCATGTAAACCTTACCGAAAGCAAGACATTATATCTCTTGGCTTTAGCCGGGTTATAATGTTCTGTTATAACCCGCTGGTCAATAATGTGATTTTCACTTTCATAATTCTTATTGCTATGTCCATAAAGTCTAATTTCACTAAACAGAATGTGTCCTCAGCGGGCGCGGCCAACTCGATTTTCGAAGACCGAGGCCGTGGCCCACTAGATTCGCACTGAGACGAACTTCATTTGTTTGTCAAATCGAGTAGGCCACGCCAGCTGAAAGAAGTTGCTATAGCCGTAGCTAGTAGTACTACTAGCTTTAGAAGATTCTATAAATATTTCAAAGAAAAAATAAAAAATGTCGAGTGATGAAAGTATTTTGACTCCAGAAGCTATTAAATCAGATGCCATAGGCATTGTCAATAATCTACTCCCAGAAAAGTCAAAGGAAAAATACCTGAAAACGTTATCTTTCCATAATTGGACTAATGTCTCCAATATCAATTTGCACTTTTAATATGCTGTAATAAACACTACTACTAAGCCTGGTTTTTTATTGTCTCGCATAAAGTGAGAAAAGTAGAGTATACACCACCGGGATAAAACTGTTTTCTTCTTGGGCGCTTGAATCCCTCACTGCACTCAGAACTCAATCTTAATTCCCTCGCTTTGCTCGGGAATTAACTTATAACACCCTCGCTGCGCTCGGGAGTTAAATTTGGAGTCCTTCGTTACGTTCAGGATTCAATGTAGCGCCCGTGACATAAAACAGTGCTTTATCCCCTTGGTGTATAATCTAATAGTTGAATTATAATGAAGTTAAAACTTTCCAATTGTATGCGAATTAAGTTAAGTTAATCCAACAATCTTAACATTGTTTTGTTTACAATATTTATCAAACTATTGACACACATTATTTGAAATTATGGGAACTAAAACTATTGAAAATGAATAGTTATGGCATGCGTACTGCGTAGTTTAGAATAAATGAAAATATGGCAAATTAATATTATGACTGGTGATAAGTTTTTGTAAAATGAAATAATGCCAAATGAAATTATGGAAAACGATAGATTACCGTGTCGCTAACTTAACTAAAAAACAACTTGTAATGGTCTCGAAGTAGGCATTAATATCCCTGTGTTACGAGGTACAGCACAAGGAAATAAGCCAGGGGCGTCTCCCAGCACACCCAGACCCAAGTCAATTCAGGAAAGATCGTTTTCTGAATTGATCTGACCGGGAATCGAGGCGAGAAACCATGCCACAGCGCACTACGCCAATTGTGTCGTCGAACAATGCTATCAAATTGAAAGTTATGCTAACTGCAGTATCCCTCATACTGCAGTTGTCATGTATGTACGTTTTATATTATCACACGCCTATCTGACTCAATCAACAATTTTCAAAGTAAAATATAAACTTCTCTCTCTCTTTGTAGCGCCTGAGCATATTGTCATAGCAATTTCGAGTGTTAACATGCTCTTCAAATTCTGTCAGGCGCTAATAAACTTGATCGATGTTTTTTATTATTTCTATGATACGAGGGTCATTCAATAAATACTTAGCCTACAAAAAGTAAACGAAAATTTTGCAATTTATTTTTCAACATAGTCTCCTTTTAGTTAGATACACTTAGCCCAGCGATGCTCCAACTTTTTTAACCCGTCCGAAAAATAGTTTTTGTCAAACTCTGCAAAATAGGCCTCCGTGGCAGCGATGACCTCCTCATTTGATACATATCTATTCCCGGCGAGTGATTTTTTCAGATTAGGAAACAAAAAGAAGTCACAAGGGGCCAAATCTGGAGAATACGGTGGATGGGGCAGCAATTCGTAGCGTAATTCGACCAATTTGGCCATGGCAACGGCAGACGTGTGAACCGGTGCGTTGTCGTGGTGAAACAGCACTTTTTTCTTCGCCAGATGGGGTCGTTTTTTCTTTAATTCGGCGTCGAATCGGCCCAATAAATCGGCATAGTAAAGCCCTGTAATTGTTTTACCCTTCTCGAGGTAATCGATGTAGATCACACCTTGTGAATCCCAGAAAACGGTGGCCATAACTTTTCCGGCCGATTTTACAGTTTTCGCCTTCTTTTGGAGCACGTTCCCCGGTTTGGATCCATTGGTTTGATTGCTCCTTGGTCTCTGGTGTGTACCAGTGGATCCAGGTTTCATCGAAGGTCACAAAACGACGCAAAAACTCCGCTGGATTCCGCTTAAACAGCGCCAAACACGTCTCCGATGTGGTCTCACGGTTGCGCTTGTTTTCCGGTGTGAGTAAACGCGGCACCCATCGCGCCGACAGCTTTCTCATGCCGAGTTCCTCGTGAAGAATATGATGCACTGTTCCTTCTGAAATGGCTACAGTCTCAGCTAGCTCCCGAACCTTCAATCGGCGATCTGCCAATACGAGATCATGGATTTTTTTAATGTTTTCCTCCGTAGCAGCTGTTTTCGGTGCACCTGGACGTGGTTCATCAAAAACCGACGTACGGCCACGTGCAAACTCGTTGAACCAATTCTTGACGGTGGCCATCGATGGAGAAGAGTCACCATACACAGCATCCAAGCGCTCTTTGATTTCGATGCGCGTTTTCCCTTCCAAAAATAGGAATCGAATCACCGAACGATATTGCTCTTTTTCCATTTTTGTAAAACCGATCGACACGTTCGCTTCCATAAGTTGTCAAATTAAAACAAATGAAGGGATTGGAATGAAAATTTGAAAAAAGAATTAAAAAAGAATGTGCTACACTGTGGTAAAACTCTTTTGAAACTACAGCGCCCTCTGGCGATGAGGCTAGGTACTTATTGAATGCACCTCGTAGCTACAGGAACGGAATTTTAAAAGTTCTACAGCAATAAATGGGCACCAATGGTTGGCAGATGAAAATTCAGTGATTCTACGTACATTAGTCACTACGGCTAGGTGACCGGCCAACCTGACGTCAGGATGGCTGGTCACCATTAACTGTTTTTTTTTATCTCAAATAAATGTGATGGCACCAATTGTCTGCTTATCGGCACCAATGGCAACAATTAGGGCACCAATTTTTGGTCACAATTTCATCAATAAATACGTATAAAATAATAAAGTGACCGGCGATTCTGGTGTAACAAGTCAAATTCTTGGAATTCAAACAACGTATATTTTTTATAAATTTATTTAATGCTTTTAATAACTCAAATGCACATACCATATCTAAATGCATTATAAAATCGGATGATCATGTATGATTGCCATTTTTATATTTTATATATAATCATTTGATTTTACAATACGAAAATATAGATCATTGTTCTTCAAATTGTTTGTAAAAAAATTTTTTTACCATTTTTAAACACGTAAGTATTTCTATAAATTTTCGTTGTAAATTGCAATTTCTTTGATATTTCTCTATTCTTTTGGATCCTTTACACGGGTAGTTAACTAAGTTGTTAAATGTTTAGAATGTTTGGATTTGTTTTGTAAAATACCTACAATTTATTAACCACATTATTCCCATAAAGCTGCTATAAAAGCAAATCGTCACTATGCTGATAAGCGATACAAATATTTTTCTTTGATTTACAGTTCTCAGTACAAATATTGTGAAAGTAGGCAGTATTTTTATACATTAGTGGTTATATACAATTTTACTGAAACTAAAAGGAATGTAACAATGTCAGTCTAATATTAGTTTGCATTTGGAGTTATTTAATTATATTTTACAGTTTACTTGTTGAAGTTACTTCCTTATAATAATTTTAACTATTTCAACAACAATTTTATTTATTTCAGAATTATCTTTATTTATTGATTTTGAAAAAAGGAAGATTTTTTGCGAATATTCTGAGGACACTCATTTTATTAAAATAATCATTCTGAACAGTCTAAATTATAGCAGTTGTGCTGTGAATTCTAAAACTAAAAACTTTAATAACTAATCAGCTGAAAATACGTTATTCGAGAGGAACATCAATCGTCACATCAAATTATGTAAACCTAAATGATCAAATTGTTTGACGTAATTTTGGCACTTTAGTAGTTTTAGTGCATAGTTCTAAATATGATCATTAAAAATAATTGCACCATATCCATGAATTAAACTAAGATGGTTTATTAATGATGTGATCTGCATTGACTCATGAATTTTCATTATATAAAATGGAAGGAAGTTTGCACAAAACAATCGTTTTTCTGAAAACATAAGTCCTACAATATCAATAATAATTTATCTGCTTGTATACAATTTTTGCCAGCTTTTGTCAATATAAGCAAGCACCATTTCTAATAATAACATCATTAGTATTATCTTTTAATCTTAATCCTTTGGACCAATATGATAGCATCGGTGACATTGGGTTTTCCTGGCTATGTTTGTGATATGAAGAAAATTACTGATATGGTTACAACAATAGAAGCAAATGCCTATAAAGCAAGTTCATTTGATACAAAACCTATGAAGCCCGCACTCTACACTTGTAAATATGAATTCATTCAAATAATTAAACAAGATATATTACTCATATATTACAGAATATTATCATAAAATAAAACTTTGTTTATAAATATTACAATTTCTTTAAACCTAAGATTTCAATTCATAACTGAACGGATAACAGTGTTTGAAAACTTCTAGAGATCTTTCGAAAGTAGCAAATACGTGTTCACGTTAGTTGTACTTATAGGCTGACAACTGATTCGGATGAAAAACAAAAAGTAATACTAAACAGCTGTGCAGCCTTAATAAACTATTAATTAGGTATGTTAGTGCTCTTTAGACCTAATGGAGCAAGTAATAGTAAGGTATTAAAAAATCAAAGTTCATTCGGCAACATCTTTTTACACAGAGGGATGTTTGAGTAGTATCAAAATTTTAAAATATAACTATAGTACTGCACTCGAGATCGCGCTGAACGAGTTTTGGGAGATATAAATTAATGCGAAATCGAGATGCAGTAGTATTGTTTTAGTAAATATGTTAAGTAAACTTTGGTATTGGTGTTATGTTGAAAGGCATACATGGCTGTGGCGAATCGCGAACAGCTACGCGAAGCTGGAGCGTCGGCGCTCGGAGCCGGCGCGGCGCGGCTATGACGAGTCCTCGTCGTACCACGTGCGGAAGTCGCAGCTCTCGTCGTAGTCATCCTGAAACAATAACTACAAAATTATCATCATGAACACACATTTATTTTATTTATTTATTCAATTTATTTTATTAATTTATTTATTAATTTAATTAATTTATTTATTATTTTAATTAATTTAATTAATTTATTTATTATTTTAATTAATTTATTTAATTTATTTATTCATTCATTTAAAACACGTGCATGCTTACAGAATAAATCCAAGGTGCTTGGAAGTATACAAAGTGTTAGTGAAATAGCGCAAAACCTAAAATTGATCAGAATCGAGAGTAGAATCGATTTCACTAATAAAAAATAGGGGTCACATTTTCACCAAAAAATGACTATTTAATTTGCAACAAACACAAGAAAACAATAAAAGCTAATATCTTCGTAAATAATCCATGAAAATTAAATCTAATAATTTACATAATTCTTTCATAATAAAAATAAGTTAACACGTTGTATACGGAATCAAAATGATGAATTAATTATAGAAATAAACAATGTGGAAATAGAATCAGAATAAATGACAAGAAATAAAATAAAATTTACAGAATAAAATTATAAGAAACAAACACAGCAGAAACAAATGAACTCATAGAATAATTATGAAAAAGGAAACAGTCAAATTACAAATGAAATAAAACTAACAATGGTTAAAACAATTTAGGCACAATAATTATCAAAATCGAACAAATAAAAGTCCGATTGTAAAATGGGTAATTCTGCTGATGAGAAGGGCATCTTGGTTCCCGTCCGAACTGAATGTAGACGGAGTGAGCTATAAAGGAAAGACTGTCGCACATGCCAGCGGTCTTTTGCAAGCCGTCGCCACACCTGACCCTGCGGTTGCGTGCGGGCGTCCTAGCTAGCTGTTTGACAGCCCCTCAGCAATTTACGATTAGCCAAAACCGCGGTCAAAATTGCGAGTTTTTTGAAACTGCATTTGGTGATACCCTGATAACCCTGCTAGCAGTGTTTTCAGTGGTTATCAGTATTCGAAGCCTCTACTCGTGCCTCATAAGAGTGATCAAGAACATCCTCAGCTTTAAATCGCAATTCGGGCTGGACACGCCGCCCTGGTGGATAAATTCGTCGGTAAGCAAATATGCCAGCTAACCTGCTGTAATTTCACCATATCACAGTGTTATAGAAACCCTTCAAATCGGTCATCTACAGCTAACTTCACAGTTCGTAAGACTACCATGTATCGAACACTATACCAGAACTCTGCCACGGTAATATTATCTATACTCCGCCCATTAGTCTAGTTCATGAGAAATACATTTTCAAAGTTCATCATTTAAGCAAGTCAAAAAAATTAAAATCGAATAGTACTTGGTAGTCTTAAGGGTGTTAATATTTTTTATAGCAAGTTTGAATGACCTTTCAGATAATAATAATAATAATAATAATATGAAGGACGGTACGGTCGACATCTGTCGGGCATGCCGCCGTCCTGGCGAGTCTATTCGCCACGTTATTTCCGGTTGTTCTCACCTTGCTAACGGAGAGTACCTGCACAGGCACAACCTAGTAGCTAGGATCATCCACCAGCAACTTGCTCTTCGATATGGCCTTGTCGAGTCGGAGGTACCGTACTATAAGCACGCACCGGTACCAGTTCTCGAAAATAGTCGTGCATTGCTCTATTGGGATCGCTCTATCATCACGGACAGGACTATTGTAGCCAATAAACCTGATATCGTGCTGGTAGACCGATCCCAACGCCAGGCAGTGCTCGTTGATATTACCATTCCACATGACGATAACCTCGTAAAAGCTGAGAAGGACAAACTCAGCAAGTACCTTGACTTGGCTCACGAGGTGACCGCCATTTGGAATGTTGATTCGACGATCATTGTCCCGATAGTCGTATCGGCAAACGGCTTAATAGCGAAGAGCCTCGACCAACACCTCGAGAGGCTCTCGCTCAGCGGTTGGGTCAAGGGTCAGATACAGAAGGCGGTACTCTTGGACACGGCACGTATTGTCAGGAGGTTCCTTTCTCTGCAGCCCTAACCACCGGTAGTCTAGGCCTCGCCTGCCCCGCTGCCGGCGGCTCCCTAGGTTAAGATTTTTATGGTATTTTTATAAATCATTGTTTTTGTAACTTTAACCTTAAGTTTTATAATTGTAATTATTTCGTTTTTATAATTATAATTCATAAGTTGTTTTTAATGTTATAAAATCTCTGTTTTTGTAAGAATACTATACAAATTTTATATCTAAGATTTATACTGAATAAAGAGAATAATAATAATAACAGACTCGGTTCCGGTAGCGCCTCGGATGGATCCAGATGCCGATGGAGAGGCCAGTGCGAACGCAAGCGTAAGTACCCAGGCAAAAGAGCAATTGAGGAGGGCTTTGGAGGATGCGATTTTGGAATATCGCTCTACACGAGTCTCTAGGCCGCGGTTACCACGTTTGCCTACTAATAGACGCAACCTAGCGTTAATGGGGGCCCTGAACGATTTACTAGCTCCGTTCATACGGACTAGTGAAGATTTAGTTGATACTCACTCGATTTTGTACTGCGGGGCCATTGCGGCATGCCGTGTTGCTCGTGTCAAGTTTCCGGACTTTGACCGTGCAGTGCGACCTGTCGCAAATGTACCCGCATGGCAAATGCGAATCGAGCGGCGTATCAACACGTTTAGGACCCTCATTGCAAAGCTGGTCTGCTTCAGCCGGGGGAACCATCGCCCTCGGGTTATGCGTTACGTGAACCAAGCCTTTGCTGGGACGGGTATTAAGCCCGAACAGTATATGGCTTGTGTCACGGAACGCATTGACTTTCTGAAGCAGAAGGTCTATGCGTGGGCAAACCGTATCCGTCGCTACAGAGAACGTGTGGACAGATATTTACAAAATCGCCTTTTCCAAAGTGACCAAAGGAAGGTGTACCGAAACTGGGAAGAGACTAACCAACGTGTGGGCGACGGTCAGCGACCGGATGCAAGTGTCATGATTGACTTCTGGCGCAGCATCTGGTCGATGCCTGTCGAGCACATGGAGGGTGACTGGATGCGTACTGTCGAGCATGAATGCGAATCCATCGAAACCATGGAGTCAGTAACTATTGACTCCGAAGACGTTAGTTGTGCAATTCAGACGGCTCAGAACTGGAAAAGTCCTGGCCCGGATGGATTGCACAACTTCTGGATCAAATGGTTTCGATGCTCGCATTCGTGCTTGGCAGTGCAGTTCCAGGAATCCATCGAGGTTGGTTCTCTCCCTAGTTTCCTGACTTCTGGTGTCACTTTCCTTTTATACAAGTCAGGTAGTACCTCGGAAGCAAAAAACTATAGACCCATCACGTGCTTACCTACCATCTACAAGCTCCTTACGTCCATTCTAGCAAAAAAAATTAACTCGCACATCGTTGCGAACAATATTTTGGCACCTGCTTAGAATGGATGTAGGGTTGGGTCCCGAGGTACTAAAGAACTCCTCCTCATAGACACGACTATTTGCCAACAAGTCCGGCGGAATCGGAAAGCTCTTTCAACAGCCTGGATTGACTATAAGAAGGCCTATGATTCGGTGCCCCATTCATGGCTCAGGAGGATCTTAGAGCTGTATAAAATTGATACAACTTTGAGATCTTTCTTGAGCACATGCATGGGGCAGTGGATCACAGTCCTTCGTCAGCCAGGTGGTGGAAATGGCTCCCCTGATCCGCAGGACTTCATAAGGATAGAGCGAGGTATTTTCCAGGGCGATAGTTTGAGTCCTTTGTGGTTTTGTTTAGCTTTAAATCCTCTTAGTACCTTACTAAAGGATTCAAAGCTAGGCTATCGGCTTCGCAGAGGGGGTGAGTTCATCCCTCATTTGTTGTACATGGATGACCTGAAGTTGTTTGCACCAAGCCCCCAGGTATTGATGGAACTGTTAAAAATAACTGAGATTTTTAGCAATGCCATCAAGATGGAGTTCGGTGTAGACAAGTGTGCGGTCATGCATGTACAAGAAGGGAGGGTTGTAGATTCACCGAATTTACAGCTCTCTGAGACGATGACACTCAGATCCCTCTCTGAAGTCGAAACCTACAAATATCTTGGTATGTCAGAGTCATTGGGTATATCAGTAGTAGACGTCAAGCAATCGGTGAGGGAGCGCTTCTTTAGTCGCCTTACAAAGGTACTCAAGAGTTCTTTGTCAGGTGGCAATAAGGTGCGCGCCTTCAACGGTTGGGTGATGCCTTTATTGATATACTCCTTTGGCATACTAAGATGGACTCAAACTGAGCTGGACGCCCTGGATGTACGGGTTCGAAAATTGCTCACAACATTTCGCATGTTACACCCACGCTCGTCTGTCATGAGACTGTATATCCCGCGGAAGGTGGGAGGTCGTGGCTTTTTAAATGCCAAGAACCTTCACAACCGCGAGGTGTGCAGTCTTAGGAGGTTTTTCCTCAGCAACGAATGTGGGATACACCGCGATGTTGTGGCAGTTGATAAGGGCCTCACGCCGCTATCCTTGGCGAATGAGAACTGGCGTCAACCACCGGTGCTCACCACCGACGACCGCAAGGAAATATGGAGGAGTAAGGAGCTGCATGGGAGGTTCTATCGGGCCTTAACAGGGCCCGATGTGGACCTCTCCGCATCGGTGAACTGGCTACGCTTCGGGGACCTCTTTGGGGAAACCGAGGGTTTTGTCTGTGCAATTGCTGATGAAGTTATCAAGGTGAATAACTACCGGAAATACATCATGAAGGACGGTACGGTCGACATCTGTCGGGCATGCCGCCGTCCTGGCGAGTCTATTCGCCACGTTATTTCCGGTTGTTCTCACCTTGCTAACGGAGAGTACCTGCACAGGCACAACCTAGTAGCTAGGATCATCCACCAGCAACTTGCTCACCGATATGGCCTTGTCGAGTCGGAGGTACCGTACTATAAGTACGCACCGGTACCAGTTCTCGAAAATAGTCGTGCATTGCTCTATTGGGATCGCTCTATCATCACGGACAGGACTATTGTAGCCAATAAACCTGATATCGTGCTGGTAGACCGATCCCAACGCCAGGCAGTGCTCGTCGACATTACCATTCCACATGACGATAACCTCGTAAAAGCTGAGAAGGAGAAACTCAGCAAGTACCTTGACTTGGCTCACGAGGTGACCGCCATGTGGAATGTTGATTCGACGATCATTGTCCCGATAGTCGTATCGGCAAACGGCTTAATAGCGAAGAGCCTCGACCAACACCTCGAGAGGCTCTCGCTCAGCGGTTGGGTCAAGGGTCAGATACAGAAGGCGGTACTCTTGGACACGGCACGTATTGTCAGGAGGTTCCTTTCTCTGCAGCCCTAACCACCGGTAGTCTAGGCCTCGCCTGCCCCGCTGCCGGCGGCTCCCTAGGTTAAGATTTTTATGGTATTTTTATAAATCATTGTTTTTGTAACTTTAATCTTAAGTTTTATAATTGTAATTATTTCGTTTTTATAATTATAATTCATAAGTTGTTTTTAATGTTATAAAATCTCTGTTTTTGTAAGAATACTATACAAATTTTATATCTAAGATTTATACTGAATAAAGAGAATAATAATAATAAATATCCCTGGACATTATTCCACACAGCGCCATCTAGCCCCAAAGTAAGCTAATTAAAGCTTGTGTTATGGGATACTAGACAACGGATAAACATACTTAAATACATTTTCTTTTGTAAATACATACTTATTATACATAGGAGACACCCAGACCAGTACAAACAGACATGTTCATGCACACAAATGTTTGTACTGTGCGGGGATCGAACCCGCGACCTCTGGTGTAGTAGCCAACTTCTTAACCATTACACCAAGTCGGTCGTCTGCCGACTGCCGACAAGATGCCGATATTTTGTGCTTAGCTACATATCTTTATAACACCTACGTTCGGAGTTCAATCCATCCAAAGTAAAATATTACTTTTTATTTTTTTCTTAGCAAATAAAAAGTTTCCGCAGCCAAAAAAAAAACTAAGCGATACATGGGTATGTATTTTTGGTCCAGCAAATATATCACTTTACAATACCGTGGAAATTAAAAAGTTATTGAGCTTCTGAAAAAATACTAAGTGCCTGACGGATTAGTTATGGCAAATTAACCAAAATGTAATACTTTTTCCTTTTATTTGCTGGACCAAGAATAAATACCAATGTATCGCTTAGTTTTATTCGTGGCTGCGGAAACTTTTTATTTGTTCAAGAAAAAATTAAATAAGTAAAAACCCATTTTCTCCGAACGTAGGTGTTATATAAAGACATGTAGCTAAGCACAAAATATGGGCATTTAAAAGGTCATTAAAACTTGCTATCAAAAAATATTACCACCCCTAAGAGGACCAAGTATTATTCGATTTTAATTTTTTTAAATTGCTAAAATGCTGAACTTTGAAAATGTATTTCTCATGAACTAGACTAATGGCCACAGCAGAGTTCTGGGGCAGTTGAATGGCATGATTTTGACAGTTTTAGTATGGACCAAACGTCAAAATCATGCGATTCAATTACGATTCCATTGGCTTTTAAATAGCAGAATCAGGTCCCTGGTATAGTGTTCAATACACGGCAGTCTCACGAACTGTGAAGTTAGCTGTAGATTACCGATTTGAAGGGTTTCTATAACACTGTGCATACGAGAGAACACACCGCTGTCTAAGCGTGACCTAGCACGTTCAGCAGCGAACGTGGGCCCAGCATGTTGGCGACAAGGTCGATGCCGAAAAACGAATGTTTCTTGTAATCTAGGGTGTTTTAGTAGATAACAGTATTCGCAGCCAAACTCCCTATACTCAACAGTCACTCGCCCCCTCCACACTCACCGCCATCCAAGCTTGGTCCAGCACGTCCTCCGCGGCGAACCTCAGCCCCTTCAGCTCATCATCTGACAAATCCTGCAGTCTTTTGCATGTCTTCGCTACACAAGATCGAAAGACGCCTTTAGCTGTATTTACCGAGTCCGATTTTCCGACTCACTACTAGCAACGCGACTCAATTTCTAGTCACCAGCAATTTTACAGCTATCACCCAGTATTTGACGTCAACTAGCACTAATCGCAGTCAAAACAGAGACTTCATTGTAATTGCTAGGCGGTCGCTTTTTCACAGCATCTATCAACACTGATGCAGTATTTGACATTAAATAGAAAGGACATTGCCAAGGTTTGGACCAAGTGCTGCCTAGGAATGGGAGTTCCTCCAGTGGTACTGTAGCATTAACATAAACTTTAAAATGGCGTCAATTTAATAAAAAAAATTGGCGCCAGGAAAAAAATTACAATTCAAAGCACAATATTTTTTCCAATCCAAATATTTAAAACAAGAGGCTGTTTTTCTTTGTAATCCTGGGATAGATTTTTATGCGCTTTGAATTACATATTAGTGATAGACTAAGGAAAGAAACAAAATGCACTATGTGAGCATTCTAGGCAGCAACCTTGGTCCAACTTCCATACAAAATTAGGCAATCTCTTATCCGCTGTTAAAAATGGAATTTTAATGTAATTGCTTGGTTGGCTTTAAAACAGCAACTCAACCTATGATGACGCAGCATTTTACGACAGTAGCAATAATAGCAGCCAAAACACACTTTTCTTGGCATCTCAGTAAGTAAATGACCCCGCAGGCGGTTGCAGTACATATTATCCATATTAGCTATAAGCCGTTTTTTATAACTGTGAACCTCGAGTTGTCAAAATCGTTAGGTTGGGGTTGGGAGCATTATTTCACCCGCCCGCAAACATCCTCACCACTTAGTTCACACCCGCCAAGGTGTCAGCGGAGTGGTGAGCAAGCATGCGGGCGGGTGAAATTCAATGCTGCCAACCTAACGATTTTGAAAACTTGAGGTGCACAATTATAAAAATTACAGCAAGACTCCCTTTACCCAAAAGCCCCGCTCCCCCGCACTCACCGCCATCCAAGCGTGGTCCAGCACGTCCTCCGCGGCGAACCTCAGCTCGGGCTGCGGGCGCAGCATGTTGGCGACGAGGTCGATGGCCCCGGCCGACACGCGCTCCCAGTGCGGCGCGGGGAACTCCAGCCGCGCCGACAGGATCGCGTCGAACAGCTTCTCTTGGTCGCCGTCCGGGGACGAGAATGGAGGGAAGCCGCAAAGCAGGATGTAAAGGATCACACCTGCTGCCCAGACGTCGATCTGGAAATGAATGAACGGGTATCAGTCAGGTTAATGTTCGCAAACACGTTATCAAGATCGTAAGAAAAACAGAAATCGCACGACAGAGCAAGGTTCGGATACCGCTATATGTTTCGAAACGTTTCACCATATGCTATGGCCTTAATGGTAACGGAAACCTAATAAAAACGTTTATAAAGAGGAGCGAAATTAAACTCGTTGTCTATCAATAATAGGTGTAACGTTATTTGTCACGTTTACATCTTTTTTTGTAAATTTAGGTTTCTTCAATACGAAACTAGGAAAATTTCACAGTTGTTATTTTGTAGCCACGAAGCTAAGTCGCGCTATTAGTGTCGTGGGGTAAACCAGCTGCTATTGTTCTCGTTTTGTTTTTGTTCCTATCAAAATCCTATGCAAGAAACCGTTAGGAACCTTTTTAAAACAATATTTTCAAAAACGATTCCGTGCTCTGCTTCAGAGTCCAAAACTTCTTCTTTATTACTAATAGATTGCAGCACTTGTTACTTAACTGCTTTAAGTAACGAATCCTCCATGAACGTGGATTTATGAATTAATTAATGTGTCATGCTTGTGGATAACAAAAAAAACATTTTAAAAGTTCAAGTTCGTTTGTAGTAACAATTGACTGTTCTCACATTCAATGAAAGAGTAATGTAAATATAATATAATTATATCAGTGCAAGAAATTTTATCACACGAATCATGTTACGCATTTTGTTAGACTGGTTCTCATAATAAATATTTTGATAGTAAGTTGCCGGCTGTGGGAAATGGGCTATTCTTATTTAAACGCCAACCTGTGTTATCTAAATTTCATGGCAGTAATCTAGAATACTACAAACTGTAATGCTTTGTTTATAAGTTTGACTGAAGTTCGTAACAACGTTTCATCTTTCATTCCTCGAATGAAAGCCTTTTCAAAAACCTTTTTGTATTTGGTTACTTTATTCTTACTAATATTATAAATGCGAAAGTAATTCTGTCTGACTCTAAGTTCTGTATCACAATCACGCATAAACCACTAATCCGATTTTAATGAAATTGGGTACAGAGGTAGCTCAAGCCTTATGAAAAGACACAGGCTACCTTTTATCGCGAAAATTAGGCTCGAAGGTATTGAAATAAGAGATGAAAGTTTGTACGGAAGTTTATCTTTGTATTTAGGCACTTGTTAGGAAATAAACAAATAAAACCTCAAATAAAAGCGTATCAAGATAAGGAAAATTCTGAATAATGTAGGTCTGAAAGTCGGTTTACGATAACATACCTTTAGGCCATATCCAGTTTCCAGTAGAATCTCCGGCGCCACATAAGTAGGCGTTCCGCAGACGGCGTGCAGCGGCCGCCACACCTCGACCGCGAGCCCGAAGTCAGCCAGCTTCAGCCCGCGTATGATGCCGTCTGAACCTACCTCCACCTGCGATCAAACCCACGCACTTATTTAACTTACACTTCTTTAAATTTGCTATTTCGTTTTTGTTTTTCTGCCAGGGGGCAAATAATTTGAGTTGGAGTGATGTTCTTGACATCCAAAAGGACAAGCGTGTGCCTTCCCAGGATACAGCTTCTACTCCTAACTAATTTGAAACATAGAGAGCAATACTTTTATTTGAGTTCTTATATGTGCAATACAAGAAAGAGGAATACACTGATAAGAATGGTCTTGAGTTTTTTTACTGACAACTGCACGATTTCCCTGGTTAGAAGTTTATCTTATGCCATTTTTTCTTAAGGTAGTGCCTGCCTGCACCGTCAGCGCTGTTTAGCATCTCCAATTGTATAACGATAAGAATGTTGTTGATTGTTTGTTTGTTGTTTAGCGATAGGACCGCCTAAATTGTACATTTTAAGTCTACTTACTGTATAACTTGCTGTATTTGTTTGTTCCTGCAATAGTGATTATTTATCTTATCTTATATTTATGGTAAGTTTAGATTATTTTTAACTGGATTTTTAACTCTATGCTTCAGGTGTGCCATTTAAAGCAAACCATTTCTGGAGTTTCATATTTTAGGTTCGCCAATTTAGTAGTAATGTTATCAGAATGATTTTACTCACAAATTAATCCTAAGTTTACATTTTTACTAACGAAACTGCATCACTACTTTTAAAATCAATTTGTACATAATTTTGCTGTATGAATATTGATATTGCAGTGTTGTTAGGCTCATTCTTCTATTGAAAATGATGATGCTGACGAAATGTAGTTTCAAGCTCACACAATCACACTGAGAAGAATGTATTTGATAGTAGAGCGGAAAATTAAGGGATATCGTAACAAATGTATTCACAATGATAAAAGCATGCTTTTTTACTGTGCTCAGGTACCATAGTGATCATTATGATAGTAGAAACCGCTGCTTTTGGCCTCAGACGTATTTCAGAGGTGACATTCGGTATCGCAAAGGTGCCTTATGTTTTTAAGCTAGTAGACCTTTCACAGTCAGTCAGTGACATCGAATATGACTACAACAACACTAGATATGCAACGGATAAACTATGCATGATGAAAAATATTACACTTATCACACTGCGAAATCAACCGAATTTCCGCTCCACTACCAATGTTACTGTATGAACAGAATGAGTATGGATTTCTCTTTAGTTTTGTTAGTCGTTGTCTTACCAATAGGTTTTCAGGTTTGATGTCGCGATGCACTATTGAAAGCGAGTGTAGGTATGCAATAGCTGATGTTAAGTGGCCGATTAGCAAACGCGCTTGTGGCTCTGAGAATTTGGAAGCAGCCGCGATACTATCAAACAAATCGCCACCTAAAAATAAACCACGTTTAGTAGACTGTGTAATAGTATGACACAATGAGGTGTCAATTTTTGTAAGAATATTAGTAGTGATGGCCGATTATTTATGATATTATAAACAAAATACGTTACGAAACTTACAAATAAGGTTCATAGTTCAGTGAATCTCTTCCAACGAGACAAATCATCATAATTGGATAATTTCATTAGCATCATTAATCATCGCTCACCTCTACTTATTAGTAATGAGATGATAATTACAGTTGATTCAAAGAAAGGGTATTGCACTCATTCACAGCGAAGTCAAAACTTGGGATAGTTCATGATCTTTAAAACGGAAATTATGTTTATGATGTAATAATTTTACAGGGAGGAAATGAAACATAGCAATCAGTGTATACTTACCACTGACTAGTTCCATGATAAGGAACAGCCACTCGGGACTATCTTGTTCCTCAATTAGAGACACGATGCGCGGGTGGCATAACTTTCGCATTACTCTGACCTGTTGGCAATTTATTACATGTATCATTAATTACACTTAATCCCAACGCTTACATCCTAAAATCATTAGTCATATAGTAATTGCTTGCCATCTTACCTCCGCCTCGACATAATGCTCCTTTCCTTTGCACTTTGCCTTGTCTATTACTTTGAGAGCATATTCTTTGCTAGAAGTTTTGTCTTTACATATCCGCACAACTGCGAAATTGCCGTCACCTGTCGATAACAAATAACATTTTCAAAACTTGATGTCTTCATGATAGTGCCCGTTCATTTTTTAGCAGTTGAACAATCGAATTGCCGAAAGATCTGTGTAAACTATAGCTTAATAATTAATAAATAACTGGGACAATTCACACCAAGTTCATCTGACCCCAAACTAAGCAGAGCTTGTATAATGGGCGTCAGAGACTGATAAACATACTTAAATATTTCTAAATACAAACTTAAATAGATAATAACACCTAGACACACAACAAACACAAATGTTCGTCACATAAATGTTTGTCATGGGTGGGGATCGAACCCACTACCTCCGGCGTCAAAGGCAGGATCGCTTGAATGCCCTGTTACAACTATAAATATGTTTTATCATGTAATTGCAGCACATGTAATTGCAAGACACTCTGAGAGAAAACCCGCTACTAGTGTTCCAGTAATTGGGTACAATTGTTCATAAAAAATACTTTACATTGGTAATGTATCTATAGTTAAAAAGGGGAGTAACGCTTTTAAAATTTAGCATAAGGTATCTCGTTATTTATTGCAGAATGAGGATGTTGACACAATCCAAAGTAAAAGTAATTAAAAAAAAAAAATTTTTGTTAGTCAATATAAAGTCAGTTTCTCAAACAGCCTGAGTGTCAAATAGAGAACTAAGAATATTTACACAGGACGTGCCGAAACTCCACGTCCAACGGCCAGGGTAGATCATTTCCCCCAACGGCCAGGGTAGATCATTTCCCAAAAAATGAAAGCTGTCTCTTACCAATAATATTTTTGAAAATGTTAAAATCGAAATAGCATTTTTTGGGTCTATGAATGTTATAATTCCGCAGTTTTCTAAAAAATCCCAAACCAGCTGCTACACGTCTCCCGCAATATCAGATAGTGTTTCAGGACACTCTGTAACTAAAGGTAGACTTATATTCACCTATGATCTTGCCAACGCTGTACTTGAGCCGCAGCGGCTGCGGCAGCAGCGGCGCGCCCGCGTCCGCCGAGTCGCCCGCCGCGCCCGCGCCGGCCTCGCTGGCCGCGCGCGCCGCGCCGCCGGCCTTAACCGGCATGCGCGGCTTCGGACCCGTTCTGACAATGTGGGGATTTTTGTAAGACTAGTGTAACGCAATACACGTCGTCACCGCTTAAATTAACAGTGGCATGGCCAATTAATATCGATAGGGTCGGTTACTAGTTCTCATAGGTTTGTAGCGATAAAATCACCTAAATTTTACATTCTAATATGTCTACTTACTGTATTACACCTTTTAGATATATTTAATTGATTGTACAGTAAAGATTATTTATGTTATCATAGGTTTAGTGATTTCAGGCATAAATTAGGATAGGTAAAAACCACCCAAGATTTGTACTTAGTGATTCTCGTCTCCGAGAAGTCGACTAAGCGATAGTTAGAACTATTTAAAAGTTGTCAAAAAGACTGAGAACTAAAAAATAAAGGAAACGCGATCGATTTTAGGGCCACCTATTATTGATGTCATTAAATTCTAAAAAAATACCTTGAATTTCTAGAGATCGGAGTTTTCCGACATTGTAACACAGCTTTGCTTTCTTCAAACTCCAATTCGAAGTCCTCTTGGTTAACCCTAGAATACATACGAGTCGGTAAAAATAATAGAAGCGCGGACATTAACAGAAGACATATTTCGTGATCGATGAGACTTACCTCTCATTGCCATACGCGAAGAACACGTCTTCTTCGTCGAAGAACTGGTGTAGGGCTGTCACTGGCGTGCCGGCCTGCGTGAACACTTTCCTCACGCAGCCTGTGTCTAGCTTGATACAGTCTGTGATCGCGGCCAGAGCGTGCTCCAAGGTGGGGCTGTTGCGTTTGTTCAGTAACAGTCTGCACACCTGTTAATCATTTCAACTGGTTGCATGACTTGTATGATTGATTTTTAAAGGAAATTGAGTGTATGCTGCAATGGTGTGTAGTCATCTATCCGCCGTCAATTTACAAACAATCACAGCCCGAGCGGAACATTGGACATCGTATTTTCCGCGCGTATTAGTATGCGAGTTCTTAGTAATGATAGCTCAGCTATATGAGAGAGCTTACGGATTAGCCATTCGTATACTTAATTAGACTTCAAACAAAGAAAAAAGGGAATTCAAACATTGTAATGGAAATTCAATTAAGATGACAAATTAAATACTTAAAATAGCACGTACTTTAAACTTTATCATTCTAATAAATAGGAAAATTGTTGAAACGTGCAGTAACTTGAATATTTTTTTTTGTCATTATTCATCATGTATCAGCAAATTAATAAGTATTGGTTGTTGTTGTATTTTACCTACTAACTGTTTACTGTTCACCAGTTTCAGATCAAGTCAAAGATTATCTGCAGGTCTTGTATTTTATTACATCAACCGCACATGAGTCACTAACCACAGAGCTCATGTATTGTGTAAGTACTGTGATTAGAGTAATGTTGGTTTACCTTGCGAGGTTTTACTCCGTTCCTAATAATAGTAACTATACGAGGCCGCACCACATTGTCCCCAGCGGGGCTGACCCGCGCTGTCCCGTTGCCGGTAGTACTACTACCATTTGCCTGAATAAAAAAGAAGAAATTAAGTGACAATTAACTGAAAAAAATGTTTAGGCAAAAAGGGTGAGCAAACTTTGGCGTGACGTAGCCTGATGGGTGTGCATACCACTGAGCTCCAGCCTACTATCAGATCTACCTAAAAACTGTATTTTACCAACCAAATTAAAAAGTATTATGGATGGATAATAAGTTTATTGCAGGATTTAACTATAGAATGCATAATGCTGAAAATCGATAAATGAAAATGAATAATGAGTCACTTCCATTGCCGCATTTGTAAAACAAACCACTAAAAGTACAAAAGTGAAACTATACATAATAACATTCAATTAGGAGGAAGGACTGTTAATGAATTTTAAATGTACCTATAAAGGAAATGAAACATAGAGCAGATATTTGGTTGCAAATAGGACCAAATTAAATGTCTATTACATCAAAACGTTAAAAGGTGATGGAACTAATTATATCGTATCTATGATTTTTGAATGCGTAGCAGCGAAAATAGATCTTATCTATTCAATATATTAAAAGAGGAAAGATTTGTTGGTTTGTATTGAATAGGCTCCGAAACTGCTGGACCGATTTTAGGAATTCTTTCGCCGATATAAAGCTACATTATCAGGGAGTGACAAAGGCATTTTTTTTTAATTTTCTCTGTATTTTGACGTGAAAGATAGTATACGCGGGCGAAGCCGCAGACCGACATCTAGTCTATACTAATATTATAAAGAGGATCGATTTGTTTGTTTGTATTTTGGATTAACAAGGCTCCGAAACTATAGAACCGATTTTAAAAATTCTTTCACCCACCAATATAAATAAATAATAATAAATAAATATCTGGGACAATTCACACACAATGTCATATGGGCGTCAGAGACTGATAAACATACTTAAATATTTCTAAATACATACTTAAATAGATAATAACACCCAGACACAAAACAAATACAAATGTTCGTCACACAAACATTTGTCATGAGTGGGGATCGAACCCACGACCTCCGGCGCTAAAGGCAGGATCGCTGCCATTGCGCCAACAGGCCAGTCAATATAAAGTTACATTATCAGGTAGGGATATAGGCTATATTTTTTTTAATTAGGCTAAATTTACAGTCTACGCGGGCGAAGCCGCTGACGGACCGCTAGTTCAATAATATAATCAATCACCTCCAAAACAAATGGCACAAAGTGCAATACTGATTGCCATGAACTTTTATTTTGTTACACTCACCAAACATAATAGCAGCCTATTATGCTGTAATTGCATTAAGCAATACAGAACTTTCGTGCATATTATGTGCTGTACTAGATGCACATAGAAGGAAACTTCACATACTGATTGATGCAAAAACAAAAACATTTTAGCATCAGTAAATAGTGTGCACATATAACTAATAAGCAATATGCATGCACTCCTATAAAAAGATATGAATTTAATGTTCTGCATTATTAACTCATGTGTATTAGATAAAAAGATTAAAGTTAGTCATTAAGCAGTTGATTGGCTTTAGAAGAAAATGTTCAAAGCATGTAATCATAATTAGTTGTCCATGTCGTGTGTTTAATTGAATAGACTACTACTAGGAATTTTAACTATTATACAGAAATATTTAAGCAATAAAATTGTGAAGTTTAGGAATGTTCCAAATTAGGCGAGATTGTTTGAAATTTTGTCTTGACCATTATCTTAAATGATGGTGTCATCTGTGTTATTTATGGTGAATCTTATACTTTGAAGAGACACAAGGACAATCAAGACAGATTAGTGCTTGAGGAAAGACTAAAACGTAATTTAGTCTTCAAGAGTGGGATAAAAGTGAATTATGCAAAGGGTTACACCTTTGATCATTATCATTGTATCTATATATTATATTATATGTATATGATATGATAGATGATGGATAATATATCACACGCAAGAGCTTTCATTTAAATATTGTTTAAGGTAGCAACATAAGCAGCCAAACACTTTAATGTGTATGTGTTTCACCGTAAGCGCTAATCTGACATACCCCTAATTACTCAATAAAAAAAACATTTACCTGCAAATACCGAGACAGCCTATTGTTAGCACGTGCTGGAGAAGGACTGGCACTATCATTCAGTGATTCAGGCCCGCTGAGTCTGAATGACTGAGGCGTGACAGCACTGGCTTCATAGTCCAAACGTTTGAAGGGCTCACCAAATCCACTACACACATATGACTGGCCATCTTCAAGATCGTCTAATTTTCCTATCTGTAAGATTAAGCTCATTTAATCACCATTAAGAATGTTATTGGCATTCACCATTCCTAAGTATTTTTTTAATGGATTTACTTACTTTTCTACCCTCAAGTGAGTATATGGTCCTGACCCCACTAGGTAAAGTTACATTGTCAACTAATACCCTCGTCAAATCTGTCGTTAAACTATCAAAAGACCTGTAACAACATATAATTCATACCTTAAGATTTACTCAAGGCTTTTTTTAAATAGAGATATTTGATTTTATAAATTATTGTACTGATTATTTTAATTAACATTTCATATTTAAGTATGTTAATCAGTCTCTGACGCCCATAGTACAAGCTCTGCTTAGTTTGGGGTCAGATGAACTTGGTGTAAATTGTCCCAGATATTTATTTATTTATCTATAAAAAATAGACAATTGACCCACTTGTATTTAAAAAATTCTCATAAGTGTTATTATATTATGAGCTGAAACAAGCCTAACATAGTTAGCATGTATAGTTTAATTAATTGAGTGTTAAGAAAAAGAGTTTTTAATTATGAAGAGGTAAGCAATGTTTTATTTTCTAATTTATGTTTTATAGAATTTTAAATACTTTTCATTTAATTTTAAGAGTAAACTACTAAAATATTTTCGAATTGGTCTTAAATAATAGGTAGGTAGCTATTTAAAAAACGGTTCTTTACAACTTATACATATCTGTTAAATTTACTATATAGTCCAGGCAATGAATGCTCAAAAAAAGGTATAGAGGGAAATGCTTGGAACACAATTGTTGACTTCGTAACTTTGTTTGGACTAGTTAGGAGGTGAACATATTAAAAGTCCCCGCCCGTAGCCCTTGAGCCAGGGGGGAGGGGACGGTATCAAAGTCTCGTTTTTAGGATTTTTGCTCATATCGCAGAAACTATGTGTCCTAGCGACTTACGACTTAGATGAAAAGAAAGCTAATTAAATTTGCTACATTTACCCACAATTCTACACGCGGTTTTAGAGAAAAAACATCAAGACTTTTATTCATTTGTAGATTTGAGAATAGGGGGTTAGATTTTGAGTAATACGTGTAATTTACATGCAGGACACAGATCGATCGACACAGTCTACTTTAAAATCCAATCGGTAAATTATATATACATATATTATACCCACAATCAATATTTCCTATTCATGTGACATAAAAAAAAGCAATTTAGAAATATGTTGGCAAACCAAAGCATAAGCAAAAAGATGCATGCTTTTAAATCTCAATGGAAAGTAGTGCTAAATGGAGCATCACATGCAATTGTTCTTCTTCTAATTAGTGTTGTTTGGTCCCTAATTTGTACAATGATACAGTCTAAGCTATCGTGTCTGCGAAGATCACAGCTGTGTAGGTAGTAGTTTATATAGGTAAGTGAAAGTATTCCAAACAATCTTCACATCTTATTTCTGATACTGAACTTATCAATGAAATATTGATTACTTACCTGTATCGTTCTGGCAAGACCGGAATTATGACTCCTGAATAAAACTTATCACCATTTCGAAAAAACCTGACTCGTTTCGCTTTGCGCGCTGGCTGTGTTCGAAGCATTACGTTACGTCTATTTGTCCTACTTTTCAGGATTTCCATGTCACTAAAATCTTTTTCAAGCTCACAGACGGAGCTCGATCGGCTTCCACTTCGGCTCAAATTATTATCCATTCTAGAAATAAGAAAGTTAAAGTTAAAGTTACGATGTCATCTAACGGATATCATCTGAGAGCACGATTAATTTCAATCCTCACCTGAGTTTCCTATGTTCAACTTGCAAACAATTATCGTATCATTTCACATTTAGGCGTATCCCATTTTGCACATTTCGCAAACATGAATACAGGAAACAAATTAGAATTACTCTAAAAAATCATGAATCACACAGAAACCAGCGCAGACCGACCGAACAAAATCACAAAATTAATTACAGAATAAAATGAACGTGAGCCACAGACTAACAAGTGACGTGAGCTGAGGAGTGAAGGAAAAACAAATAGTTCTCAGTGACAGGGCTGGCTCGATTGCCATTGAACGTCATTACGTGACATGTAAATGAAATACTAACTTGTAATTGGCTGTTGATAAAATCTTTTTGATAAGAGCCAATAGGAAGCATATTTTTTTTTCTAGTGTCAAATCAGCAGAGCAGCTGTTTTCATTGCGCTGCCACGCTGCGCGCTGGCAGAAGTCGGCTGACTCGGCTGAAGTTGCAATGTTTAAAGTTAGAGTTGTTGCGATCGCGATAGTTTCGATAGCGATAGTTGACCTTGAAAATCCGTCATACTTTCCATAGTCCTATCAAAACTATCTACCCGTGACGATACTATCGATAGTGAGAATTAAACGATACTATTGATATTCGATAGTATCGCGATATTAAAATCTATAATATCGATAGTATAACGCTTATCGATACTATCGATAGTTTTCCTTTAGTAACTTTCGAGGTATTTTCGATACTATCGACTGGGAATAAAACGAAACCTTTTATGAGCTTGCAATAGTATCGTTAAATGTTCGACTATCGATAGATAATATAATTTTATCAATAGTATCGATATTATCGAAACGCATCCTATCGATAGTTTCGATAGTATTGAAACTATCGGTAGTTATTTACTGATACTATCGATAGTATCGAAGAAGGTCAATAGTATCGCTTAAATCTCACTATCGATAGTATCGTCACGGGTCAATAGTTTCTAAAGTAAAGTAAGTAAAAAAATCATTTATTCACTTATGCTTTTACAAAGAAGCACTTATGAAATGTCATAGTACTATCCGATAGTACAAGTTATTTTCGAGGTCACGATACTATCACGATACTATCGACTGACTATCGCTATCGCAACAACGCTAGTTTAAGTTCCTCAAGTTAACTTAACACTGAAGCCGTTTTGAAGGAAGTTATTGAATTTAGTGGATATTTCAAAAGTCATTTCTGAGGCAGGATTTAGTGCTACGCTACACTTACCGACGCGACGGTTAAGGCCCGGTTTCCACCACAGCGGAGAGGAGAGGAGATGTGTTTTGATAACCAATCGGATTTCTTTGTTTTCATATCTGTCTGTGAAATGTAGAAATAACAAAATCTGATTGGTTATCAAAGCTCATCTCCTCTCCTCTCCACTTTGATGGAAGCCGGGCCTAAGATTTATCCATACGGACCGCCCCATAACGAAGAATTCGGTCGGTTGCTTGAACTGTTTAGTGCCTTTAGTTGATTCAATAAGAGTGATACATTTCTACACGTGGAAAGGAACGTTTTTTGACCCCAGTGACGTAAAAGTCCCCTGACTCTTGAGTTTTGAACAAGAAGGCTAGAGACTAAGGAGAGATAACTCCCTGGAAAGGGTTGGACTAAATCCGTATCCCACAGTGACGCATGCGCATTACGCTTCTTTGCCGCGATCCTCGCGAAGTGTCAAAATTGGTCAACACAACCTCGAAAAACAACAACTGTCGCACGTGACACCGTTCAAAACAAAACCATGTGACCATGAAATGACAAATAGCTGCCGCTGCACATGCGCAATACAGCGTTTTGCCCGGCACAGAGTATACGACTTTCGGCCCTCGAAAGCTTACCCCCACTTCGGGAGTTATCTCTCCTTAGTTTCTAGCCTTCTTGGTTTTGAATCTAATTTCGCTGGATTGGCATTATACAACCGTCAGGTTCCTAAATTTCTTGTTCGACATTTGTGCAATGCTTGTCCAATGAATTTAACACTTTTTTTGGAAAAATCTTTACTGAGGGCTATTATTATTATCTTTCACGAACATCAAACTACTTTTCGAGAAACTAAATAAACGGATACATTTTTATTTTCTGCGAGACATACGTTAGTCCGTAAGCACTCACTAAACGGTCGACAGACCGAATGCTCAGTTACGTATGTACGGGCAGTCCGTACGGATGAACCGTACGGACCGTCCGTCGTGTGGCGCTGAATTCGGCCAAATCCAGAGTGCTGGATTAACGTACGGCTCTGACAAGAAATGTCATGCACAAAATTAAGATGTAGTTGAAGGCAACTCGTGGTAGACGCACTGACTGGCCCCTGACTCCCTTACCTTTCGCCGGATTGGCATTACGTTACTGTCCCCAAAAATTTTTTTGAACCTTATGGCTTTGGAATAAGGAATGAAATGAAATTCTGTTCAAGAGCCTCCGGAATACTCCGGATGGACGGACGCTCCGCAGGCCGTGTTAAACGCAAAAGTTGATTTTCTATGCGATAGCTCCGGATGACGGTTCTCAGTACGGACCGTCCGTGTAACACTAAATCCAGCCTAAACATTTTTAAGTTTCCATATTGTGTCGACTGTCGACATCATCAACATCTATAACTTGCATTGAGGCTAACTTAACATCAGCCTACCATGTTTTGCCCGTTGCGTTGAGTTGGGTATCTCTGTAATACCAGCTCTAAAAATGGGATGTTCCTTTATTTCCTGGCAATTATTGATCAATGAAATAATAATTCATCATTAAAAAATTTTTTACATGGTAACCCTTCAAACAGGTGACGCATTTATAAATTTCGTTGTATGTCAAAAGTTGAGACAAAGAGTGTAATTATTTTGTGTTTTATCCCATTACTACAAATTGATCGTCTAAAATGTCGTCAAGAAAAAAAGTCCTCTTAAAGGTAATCATCCTTGGAGATAGTGGAGTCGGCAAAACTTCACTTATGAATCAGTTTGTCAACAAGAAATTTTCCAACCAGTACAAGGCAACAATAGGCGCAGATTTTCTCACGAAAGAGGTAATTGTGGATGATAGAATCGTCACAATGCAAATATGGGATACTGCAGGCCAGGAACGTTTCCAGTCACTGGGAGTCGCTTTCTACCGCGGGGCGGATTGTTGCGTCTTAGTTTTTGACGTAACTGCCCCCAACACGTTCAAGTCCTTGGAGAGTTGGAGAGACGAGTTCCTGATACAGGCATCTCCCCGTGATCCGGAGAATTTCCCATTCGTGATATTAGGTAATAAAGTTGACCTAGAAAATCGAGCTGTATCTGCTAAGCGTGCACAGCAATGGTGTCAAAGCAAAAATGATATACCTTATTATGAAACAAGTGCCAAAGAAGCTGTGAATGTTGAACTAGCGTTTCAGACTATAGCCCGCAATGCTCTCGCCCAGGAGACAGAAGCAGAGTTGTACAATGACTTCCCAGACCACATCAAACTGAATGCCAATGATAATGGGCGCAACAAGGATGGTGACAACTGTGCCTGCTAGGCAATTACAAGCTTTAGTGCTGGCAACATAGTAGTATCTCATTCTTTTTGAAACCTAAATACAATGAAGTATAATATTATTCTGTAAGTAAATTTCTTTTATATCATTTTATCACATAAAAATGTGTACAGAGAAATACACTATACAGATTGAGTTTTGTTTGCTGAGCACCATTTGGAAAGTGTGCTGAAATTGCACTTTAGGGAAGCATTGATAACTTTAAATATTTGTAGGCAAAAAAGTCATAGGAAAAATTATTAAGTAAAATCACTTTTCAATGTAAAATTTTTAATTTTCAGAAATTTCTATAAAGCAAGGTTTGGCTATTTTAACAACAAATTGTTAATGTAAGTTATTATGTTTTGTTTGTATTTTGTATACCAGTAAAGTTTTTACCTGAATGTTATTAAATTAAATATCATAATTTGAATATCTTTCTATTTAATATTACACTTACTTTCATGGACCCCTATGGCTATTTTAGATGTATTAAAGTAACTATAAATTATGCATGTTACTGACACTGAAATAGATGTGGTACATACTTAGTAAGGCAGGGTACATATTTTAGCTACCTACCCTCTTTAGTGTTTTACACAGCAGTAAACTGTTCAGACATATTATATTAATTTGTATCTTCTAATGTTTTAGTTTCTTATTTCGTGGTACATTTTAATGTTTACTTTAGTTAGTTTTGATATTGTTATCTTTAA
The DNA here is from genome assembly GCA_947369235.1 of Udea olivalis. Classification (NCBI taxonomy): domain Eukaryota; kingdom Metazoa; phylum Arthropoda; class Insecta; order Lepidoptera; family Crambidae; genus Udea; species Udea olivalis. The sequence continues at coordinate 10,065,592 of OX376342.1, forward strand.
CCAAAAATATTTAGTCTAATTTGTTTAAGTAAATTCCATCTTGTCTAATTTTCTAGGGTATACCTACTTATGCAATGACTTGTATTACACATAAGTTTCCTAATATTTTGTGATATTTGTTATTTATAAAATATTATAATCTATTCTGGTGACAACAATTTAACACATTGCATTGTACTAAACTTTTTCTATTTAGTGGTTTTACTATGTATTTATTTTATATTCAATAAAAATTCCGCTGCTGTGTATTTATTGTTAAACTGTAACCTCCATCAATTTCGTTGTGATATGTTTTTGCAGATGTTTATAAATTGCCTGAAATGTAATTATTATAATTTGGTGTAACTATATTTGTCTTTTATAGTGCTAGATTTAAGTAGTGAATAATAACCATAACATATTATATTTTCTCAGCATGTCACAATAACAAAAACAAATAGTAATAATGACACACATTAAAAGGCATTGTTGTAAGTTAGTAAAATCATAACTTCATAATTGAGCAGTTTTAAAGTGCCTAAATGATCACTTCTTAAGCTTTATCAATCTATCGGAAGCATTTGTCTCAGAGATTGCAGAATAATATAAATTTGTCATCATTATAAAATGTATAATGGCCTCATCTACTGTTTTAAGAATATTTTTTTTAGTTCTAAATCAAAAGTGTATTTTTTTATCCTCATACCTAAATTGCATCGCATGCTTTTATTATAATAGTATAATTATTATTATCTGATAAATTATAAGTAATATGAGCTAGATGTATTGAAGGTAACAAAATATGATGTATGCTGTAATAATGGTTGCTTTAAATTTTATATCAATAAATAAAAAACCTATAACATTGTTTCAATCTGTAACAGTACATGACATGTATTTTAACCAGAAAATCAAATTTATGTTCTAGGTTAAAACCCTAGCTTTGCTTGTTAGCTAGCCCCTATTTTAGTTTCAAATTTTCAATTCGGCGTTAGAAGTTCGAATTGGGAAGTATTAAAAAAAAACTAGTAGTGTCATTAATAATAGGGTAGGTATATAGTTGCCGCCTTATACATAAAAAATAAAGCAGGCTAATTAGACTGTTTTCAGTATGGTAAAGTTGTCTTGAAGCACTGTTTAAGTTTTAATGAATAAGGGGGAAATAAGTGTGAAGTTGAGTTTATGAATACATCAAAAATAATAAAAGTAAAAAGTAATTATATTATGAACCTAGTGCACAATAGGCCCGTAATAAATTGTATTGACTGAATGAATGCTATATAAAAAGTAGGTCTCTTCTTGAGAAATAATGATTTGAAATTCTATGCTGCCAACCTAACAATTTTGACATCGGGTTATTGCTTAGGGCTTAGAGCATTACACATGTTTAAGACATGGCTTTATTAATTTTTCAGTCCTAATTTAAATATCAATAGAATGCCAAATCCAAATGAATTAATTCCAAATGCTAATTCTCATAATTACTTGACTACATTACAACGCATCCATATATCAAAATCGTGGGTAGTTTTGATTATCCTCGCAGAGTAGATACTTTTATTATCCTTCTATTGATAATGCACCACCCACACTGCACGCAACATTGGTTCACTTTGAATCAATGTCGTGAATAATTGCTATTTTATTTAAATAGGCAATAACGTATCTAAATTATTTTTTGTAGTGTCGTTACATTTTGTATTTTTCTTTCTTTCTTAGCTCTGCTCTGACAATATTGCGAATAGTTAGTTTTAAAGTTTTAGGAGAGGCACAGTAGTGCTCTTGCCAAGAAGAGTGAAGAAGCGCTGCTGCACTTATGTACCTACAACAAACAATTTTGAACAATTTCGGTTTCAATGATGCTAGAAAGTCAATATTCTCATGAACATGAGTCCAAAACAGGACTTATTAAAAATAAATTACAAATATCATGTAGATAAGAGTTAGGACCTGCGCAGACGAGGGGCAGCCACAGCGTATTTTGTTGTCCGTCAAAATAGATCCCTTACAAACTGTATCGAGCAACGCACACGGACGGCTAAAAGTACGCCGAACAAAAAGTCCGCCGAATAACCACGGAAGCCCACAGAGCGAAGCGGATTAAAGTACGCGGGTGTTTGCGAAAAAAATAGAACGAACGAACTATGTGCAGTTTGAGCACACGGCTGACTTTATTCCGCGTTAATGATCGATTCATAATGAAGGGATGGACCCAGTAATCTCTTGTAAAACGTCTTCTCTTCTTCTTAAACTTCATGTAAATTACAGTACAGATCTCAGAATATTTAATTAAATACCTACTCTCGGACAACAAATGATCGCGCACCGCGTGCGTTGAGTCCGCGGCGGACTTTTTATTCGCGGGGCGTACTTTTTACCCCGCAGCGGAGTAAAGTCCGTCGCGCGTCGTCAGCGCAGGCCTTTTTACTTATTTTTAAAAAATCTGAAATGTCTGCATTTTGACACTGACTCCGAGTACTATTAAGTGCTGGTGAAGACCAAAACTTCGAAAATCATGAAAGCCACGTTTAAGTTATAGGAATGTTATCAGGAATAAAACTTTTGTTCAGCTGCAATTTTTTTAATCAGGACCTGAAAATGTAATTTTTTTTAAATTAAAATGATAATATAGTATTTTATTGAGTATTTTAATTTAATAATATAAAATATTTATTTTGCAGCTTTTACGAAAGAAAAATTGTACGATTTCGTCTGGCTGAGGACTCTGGATACCCATCCAGAGTCCTCAGCCAGACGAAATGTCATTTAGTTAAATAAATAATTATTCCCTGTTTCTTAATATTTTCTTTAGGGAAGAACAATTTCGTCAGGCTGAGGACTCTGGATGGGTACTCAATGTCATTCAGATAAATAAATAATTATCCCTAGTTTCTTATATTTAGGTCTACCTAACTAACTGAACACATTTACTCACTGTTAAATCTCATTACAACAAGCTTACGTAAGCATTCAGCTTTCCTCTTGACTACTAACGTACTTCGTGAGCATATAGGTACCTATCAATTATGTTTAAAGGTTTCCTGCAAAAACTCTCGAAGAAGCAGAAATAACAGAAAACTCAAACTTGAGCGTACCTATTGCCCAAAACTTGAAATGCTTCGATTAATTTGATTAGTACTAATGTCTAATTGTTTACGCACGCAATTTACCCACGTCACCAGTGTATCACTGGGCTCATTCATTAGAGGTGTTCAGGTTCATAACGACTAGCGAGTACATTTCAGCAGCGCATGCGGGGACAAGCCCGGTGCGGGGGCGGGGGCGGGGCGCTGGTCAGTGTTTCAGCGGTGACGCTCATTCGCACGTTCAGTCTCGCTTGTGACATGAAAGGGCGCGATCCTCGACACGCATCACGGTGCTCCGAGCAATGCATCACAATGAACAGCCGCCAGGGAACGCATGCAATGGTAAGTCACCATATCTAATAATCTCACCCTAACTCAATTTGATATTCTTTAATAAGCTTACATTTTCGTATAGGAACTCTCCGTCGCTGAAAACCACTCAGAGACGTGATTGAACTCTCATGCCGTACCTAATTTCCGGTACTTTTTGCAGTATTTCATACAAAAATGGTCCTAGGTATCTCATTATTACCCGTGCTGCTTCTGAAGTAAGCAGCCCACTTAGGTTTCTGCATGCTTCAAAAGCAAGTCCTTAATCATTTGAGCTCTAATGCTCTAACTTTTAAAGTTGCCACGAAAAACCTATTTGCCTAAATAAACAATTATTAAGATCTATTTTCAATAAAGGTCAAGTGACCATAACTCTTAATAAAAAGATACTTGGCCAATTAGAAAAAATAATTCACATGCTTATGTTTTTGCACAAATATTTCAAATTGTGCAACCACTGGCTATTGTCACTCGGGGGTGATGATAGTGCGTGAATATCGTTCAAGGTCAAATTAAAATAAGCATCGTTCGTTGCGCGTAGGGGTTGGGCGGGCGGCGAGTCCCCGAGCGTCCCGCCCTCCCTGCACAATCCCGAGACCAAACAGTGTCTACTTATTATACATCTAGCCGGGCTTCGTAACTTAGGGTGATGGAATGCCTGCTCCTCTCAACTAGGATTTCATTTATCACCTGCACCAATGCTCTTTTTTCTTAGTGACAATGCAGCAGGGACCTCTGCAAGTTTAGACTCCAATAAAAACAATTCCACAACAAAAATTGAACAGGAAAATTGTATTTTTTGTGTTTGTTTTGCCGGATTTAATGATTAGTCCTTAATGTCTGTTTGTCTGATGGATGACGCTTCAAAGGTTTAAAGTGACAGTTCTGTTCTTATGAAAGTCTTACAAACAAAGTCAAAAATTCCCGGCTAAAACGGGACACTATTAGTAAGTAGTTGTGATTAGTGTATTGTTATTAAGCACAAAAAAAACTCCTTTCGTACATAAAAGTTAACAAACGCAGTCAATCTCTGAATTTTATTTTGCTACCAGTGATTTCATTGTATGATTAATGCAAAAACATTTACAAATTATGATTGTTTAACTATGACGAAATATTTTCCTATTATCCTAATTTTATCGTAAAGGAACTCTTTTTCTTTAAGTAATTCTTCATTCCAAATTACCAGTAACCCGTCGTCTGCCGATGCACCGGCCGATCAGTGTCTGTGATACAGTACAAGCAAGCTCTGCTAATTTTCCCGGTTAAGATTTTCCACGAAATTCACTTTTTTTTTAATACTTCTATTTCGTGTTGACTAAAAATACTGTGCATAATTTTAACCTGATAATTATTTGTATCAATCAATAACGTATTTCTGCTGGCGTCAAATTTATCCTCAGGTTTATTATCTGTGATATTACCATTTCTGCATTGAATTTACTCAACCCCAAATTACAACAATATAACTAAATTTAAAATTATTTGTTTATAGATTGTTGATAAACTGATTAGATTGAATGCAGTTCGAATGTCATGTCAACTCCTCGAAAATGTTTTGAGTTACGTTAAAAAAAGGAGAAGAACCCGTAATAACGTCTTTAGGTAATTTTCCCTTGATTTAATAGAACCACTGAATAGCGTTTGAATGTTGTCAGTGAGCTAGAAGACATTGGCACTTCGCCTTTGTTTTTGTAAAAATATTACCAGTGTAATATCTGCTAATAAAAATTGATTTGTTACGACCTATATTTCAATAAATTTGAGACATCTCTTTGACAGTCAATTACCCACTATAATTCCCGACTAAATTGAGGTCCAACGTTGATAAATGTCAACGTTATGGTCATTGCCCCAATTAGGCGCGCTGTTGGGCCTGTTGGTATGAGCACGGAGATATATTTAAGAGAAAGAGGATCGTTTAAGTAGTTGAAAATTCTCTCAGAAATAACTTTACCGCAGTAGCCTCAAAATCAAAAAGGGAAACTAATATAGTACAATCATTTCACGAGCGCGCGTGCCGGCGTCGGAGAGCGTTCTTATACCGAGCAATAAAGAGTAATTTCGTTAGATTCACGCGCGCTCGTGATTTGCAAGATCACGAATATCTAATTTATAAAAAAAGTATGTAAAAGAAAAAGATTTAAAAAGCTGAAGAAACTACAACAAAATCTTAAAGTATAGTCCTCCTCTATCCTCTTTAGTGCCATTGTCCTAAAAATTATGACGTGGAACTGCAATGATAAAAAAAACATTTTTAATATTCATATTTGTTTGAAAAATGCGCTGAAAGTAAATGCTACACGGATTTCCGTGCAGTTGTTTTTTTTTTGGAAAGCTCTTTTTAGCTGCAGGACTTGCAGGATAATTACTTAAATATCTTCCTTAAGAATTATAATTTTCTTTTATAGGTTTAAAGAATATCAAAGACTCTCACATACTTACATATTGCTTTTAAGTTGACTGCAAAGCTAAAATCACTGCAATAAAGATGAAAATAAGAACAGCTTACACTACTTACGCCTCACATCAATGAGTATGCTAAGTACCTACAAACCTAGCTATGGAACCTGGTTTGTCGTGCTTGGGTGGAATCTGAAAAGTTTTGTTGACTCATAAATAAACAAGGCAAGGTAGCAAACAGCTGGTAGGCAGGAAGTCGTAGTTAAGTTGGGGTTTTATGCTTCTATGTTTTAGCTTTGCTGTCAATAGAAAATAAGACTACATTGGAAGGGAAGTATCACTATTTAAAAGGCCAAGTAAACACGATCTATATGTTGGGATACAATTTACAAATACTTTTAGGACTCTAGTTTTATACAATTTACGGCTTCACGTTCGTAGCAGCCGTGTAATACAAGATGAGTATTGCTTTGAAATGTCTGCATGCCAAATTGCCTATTGTAGTAGAGGAAAGAAGTGTCACGTTCGAAATAAATGAACTGCCTTTGCTGTGACTGTGTAGATGGGCTTTGATTCAAAACTTCATATTTTTAAAATAAAATATGTATACATGAGACTATACCAAATTATAATTATATTATTATACATTTCCCTGGTTGATACTGAGGTTTTTCTTTATATGTTGGAAACCAAAAACGACCAAGGTACCACATATACCTACAACCCGTGAACCGGCATTTCAAAAGAGGTTGAAACGTGGTGGTTCTAAACGGTTACTAATTATTATTTAAAATCTCTGTTTCTTATTCTACGAAACTAAATGCCTAATTTGAAAAATGGCACGTGTTGCTCTATCAAAAACTAGCTTAGGGCCAGCGGTTTCGCCCGCGTGTATTATTTTTTCTCACACGTTGGGTTACATCAAAGTTTTCATACGGATCCCTAACGTTTCTGAACAACAGTGAAAGAACTTTTGAAATCGGTTCGGTAGTTTCGGAGATTACCTACCTCAAACATACGAGTACAAACTCACAAACGCTTACCTCTTTTTAGTGTAGACGTACTTTAATTACTTCGTACCTGTATGTGGGTGTACATAAGTGTGCCACTACATTAATTTGAGAGAGAGAGACCTTTATTTTACATAATCTGCCAACTTAAGAATAAGCTTCCCTCACATCAAGTTTTTCTTATAACAACACTTTTTATACGCATGATTTTGCTCATGATTTGTTTAAGCTGAAATTGCAACGAGTACGAACCGTTATTAAAACGTAGATTCACCATTATACTTTTAAAACCAAACAGCAGGCAAGGTGACAGGTGGAATGAAACAATCTTCCCTATTGAAATTTTAATGCTCATATTTTTTTTTATTAGGTTAGGTTAGTTATGTTTGGCACCTAGTATGGGAAGTGTCCTTCCTTATCCGGCATCCACCGTAACCTTGTGAATTATTAAGTCCCCTGTTTACCCTGCTGGTGGGCGAGAATCGTAAACGTTGCACGAGTAAACTTGAATTTTAGTAAGTACATATAAGTACACGACATACATTTCTGATTCATTAGACTATTTGCAGCTGCATGTGTAATGCGCCATCAATATAAGATAAAAATTATCTGCCTACGTCGCTACCTGCAAGCGGCTTTCCTTTGAAAGCGATAACGTTCAGTTTCATATAACAAGTACTATAAAGATATGCACTTTATTAAAGACGTCATTATCGCAAGTGCGAGAACTTACGGTTTTTTTTAAATTTCCGTGTCTAAATTGGTTTTTGTAGCTTTTCGTTTTACAAGAGTTTCTAGAGAATCACTGTGATCTACAATATGTGTTGAAGTTGCGGTTGGCCTGCCCTTGAACCGGCGCTACTCCGTTGTACAATTTATGCCAGTTACTTACATGTACGACATAATAAACAAATAATAAATAAATATCTGGGATTCTAATAATGATTTCTAACCCATGTAGAGATTTCATATAAGTAATCTATTAATTACCTGCGTATGTTATGTATGAGTAGTTGCCTAACATACATTACGTCATAACAGAATCAAAACTATTTCGGTGTTTAGTATAGAAATTTTATGATTTACTTATTAGTAATTATTATCTAAAATGTAGTACATGGCATAAGTACACCTGCCACCTCATTCATAGTATTTTTTTACGAGCACCACAGGAAGAGCTCAATAATGAAGCCATAATTTAGCTTTCATTGCTACTCGTATGCTACGAGTTACGAAGTCCGCAGTGTACAACAAAAAAATCTTTCACTAATCAAGGACAGAACAAAAGTCCCTTATAACTGAAACGCATATTGTAATCAAAGAGTTAATTGATAGGCACACACAGACGCATCACTGACGACAATGATAAGCTTATTGACCGGCCTTGCTGCAAGGACGTATCAATAAAATCAAGACGAGTTATATTAGTCTAAAGAAAATATTTTGAGTTAAGACTCTACATTGAAAAGGCTAGCAAAACATTTTATGAAAATTTATTAAATGTTCCCGCTCTGGGTTAGCTGAGATATTTGAAGTCATTCGGACGCATGCGTGAAGTTTATTGATTGGTTCAATGTTGATATCCCTCTCATGATGTTCGCAGCAAGATTCTCGAGTCGGAGTGAAGATGCATCTTTACGTGCTTCTCATGATCTTGTCCGAGACCTTGAACTGATTAACGAAGTTCTACCTACGTCTGTAGGTAATAAGGCTGTATATGATAGGTCTTACAACAGTTAGTCTATTTTAGATATCTCGCTAACAGACATTTGACGTCGTTTGCATTTTGACGTTAATTGGCAGACTACTTACGCTAAATAACCAGCTTTGAAATTGTATCGCACAATTACGTTACGTCTCAATTACTTGGAAACAACTGAATAAGGCACATTGTAACGAGCTGACGAATGCCGCTGTATATTTTCTTAGGCAGTACTAGCAACGTGGGTCACATGACATCGTTGAAATCTCAGAATAACTGACCGACCGATCTAATTATAAAACGAATCTTTCTCTACTGCCTTGCTACATTTTTATTGCAATGAGGCGAAGAAGAATTAACTGCAAAATAGAAGCACCTACTTATGTACAAATGTTTAAAAATGTAATATGAGTTTATTCGATCTGTATAACCAGTAAATATTCGTTAAACCATGTTTGTTACAGTTATATTCGTAGACTTTTTTTAAAACATTTCTACACCTAACTGGGAGGCAAATGATTAACGTATTGATTCTTAGCAATTGTCTTTGATTGTATAATAATTAAATATTCTTCAGATAATTATACGAAAATGTATATTGTAATGTGTATTGTTCATAAATATCTAGTTACTTATAGTGTACGAGTAGTTAGATGCGGAGATTATGTTCGGGTACTGTTTTTATTTGCCTGACGACAAAACGAAAAAGTTAGTGTAAAACAGAAAAAATGCTAAGTACGAGTACTATTCTTAGCTATTCTTCTGTTTTACACCATTTGCTGAAATTGGCAAGAGCCTTTCAAGCCTGATGGATAAGGTCAATATTTTTTTAATTTATTAGGTAAGTGATTTATAAATTGTAATTTACTATGTTGGCAGGTAAAATGTGATCTTAAGGTTTTCGCAAAAGAGGTCCTCACTATAGATTTGTTTGCTTAACGAGTTCTGAGAAGTTAGTTGTAGTAGATTAGGGCACTGTTTGAATACGGCAACGACTAGATAATATGAAATACGTGAGCCATGTTTTACCACTCAAATCCACATTCCAGCTAAATGTCTAATCTGTTCCCTTATTTTAGTGTTCACTAAGTAAAGAAAATCATATGATTATTACGTTCGGCCGTGCAATTTTAGGTTTTGTTTATTTGGTGTGGTGTCAGTAGGTACTGAGTGAAAAGGTTATTTGAAGGACGTAGAGGCGCCATGTTGTCTCCATGTGGGGGTGTTCACCCGTCCTATTTACAATGATTGTTCGACAGAAGTCACAAGTTTTTCGGAGTGGCCTTGTTTTTCCGCCATGCGTAGTTTATAGGTACAGCCTTGCTCAGTAATGAAATTTAAGAAGCAATCAGTGTAACGTTAAGGCTGTTCATTGGAAGGTTAACTAAGCCAGAGTATAAGGCTTCAGATACCTATTAAGTCCTCAGTTCATAAGATATATGTGGATCAAATGGTGAGCTGTGTGTAGAGTTGAGTAACCTTCAGGTGACCTTGACTTTATGCTGAATGGACACCACTTTTGTGCCCGAAATTGTGTTTTTAAAATCGTGAAATATACAGGGTGTATAACCTCCTCATAATATACAGTACTGTACCCAAGTATGAGGCTATTTAATAGGTACAAAACTGCATATTTTTACCCTATAAACATCATGTTTAATACTTGGCTATTGTTTCCTCTTTGCGTCGCGTATCCTCAATGCTGAGGGGTCGTGACCTCTCCGTAGAATTCTCTTTCGGATTATTTCTCGCCACCCCTTCCTGTCATCGGCAGCGCGAACCGCAGCGCAGACGGTAGTGCCTAGCTCCGCCCGGACCTGGTCTGACCAACGCACGGGGGACCGTCCTCTGGATCTCTTTCTTCTTTCTTCCACAGCAGCAGAATCTTTTCCAGGTTGTCGCCCTTTTTCGAGTGATGTGACCAAAAAAATCCAAAATCCGGCGCAAGCACATGGTGGAGAGCCTCATCCCAATGCTGAGCTCTGAAAGTATGGATGCATTGGTCCGGTGTTATGACCAATGCATAACAAGCATCCTTCTCCAGCACCACATCTCAAACGCATCGATGCGCGAGCGGTCCATCTTTCTCAAGGTCCACGTCTCCGATCCATATAGAAAGATGGAGAAAACCAAGGTGGAAACGAGGCGCTTTTTGGTTTTCCGCGATATGCTCCTATCTTTCCATACTCGGTCGAGCCGAGCCATCGCACTCTTTGCCATGCCAATTCTCTTCCTAACGTCTGGTTCGCATGATCCATTGCTAGTTATGGTTGAGCCTAGGTTAGTGAAGCTGTCCATCACCTCCAAGTCCAGTGTATTGTTGATGGCGAGTGTGTTGCTGCGGTCTACTACCATTATCTTAGTTTTGGATCGATTTATCCGGAGTCCAAGGCCATTACTAATGCTTTCCACCCTATTTAAAAGAGAGACCAATTCGGCTTCGTCGGATGCAAAGAGGGTGGTATCGTCTGCGTACCGTAGGTTTGTGACCTTAGTGCCTCCAACAGTGACGCCTCCCTCCCAGCTGTCGCACGTTTGCCTCATTATGTATTCCCCGCAGATGTTAAACAGAATGGGCAACAGAATACAGCCCTGTCTCACTCCCTTTCTGAACCGGTTGCGATTATATGCTGCCCACTCGGACCGTGCCCTCGTTATTCAGGTATAGCGACCGCAGCAATGCGACCAGGTGCCGAGGTACCCCCAGCTCGGCCAGGATAGTCCACAGATGGTTCCAATTCACGCAGTCGAAAGCCTTGCTGTAGTCAATGAAGCACATGATAAAGGGATCGTTGAATTCATGTGACTTCTCAATCAGTTGACTGACGTTTACAATTTGCTCCCTAGTGCCTTTTCCTTTTACGAAGCCCGCTTGTTCCTGAGTGATATGCCAGTCTAAGGAATGGCGCAGGCGTTTGTTAATTATATGCAGAAGGATTTTACTGCTATGTGAGATGAGTGCAAGGGTCCTATAGTTTCCGCATACTCTAGTTGAGCCTTTTTTGTGAAGTGGAAGTATGATGGATTTGGACCAATCCTGAGGCCACTCCCCGCGCTGCCACACCTGGTTACAAATACGATGCAATATATCTATACCTCGGTCACCTAGAAGTTTGAGTATCTCCGCCGTAATGTGGTCAGGTCCTGGCGCTTTCCCGTTCTTCAGCGCATCCAAGGCAGCTGTCACCTCGGAGCGTAGTAAAAGTAAAGTAAAAAAATCATTTATTCATTTAAGCTTGTACAAAGCACTTATGACATGTCAAAAAAGTATATAGATATAATAATAATAAACGTAAATAAAATAGTACAATATTAGTACACATCGTGAATATACATAATGTGAATCTACCACCGGTTCGGACGTTGCTTCTTATCGAGAAGACTCCGGCAAGAAACTCTATAGTTACTCTTTTCAACTTTGTTTGTTTTACAAAAAATAAATTCAGAGTACAGTCAATGCGAGTAGAAAAAAGAACACAATATTCAGCAGAGTATCGAGGGCTCTAGCACTAGATCATTCCCGCTAGGTAGAGGCTCGACAGAGGTAGATGCAGGGTGATCGTATAATTCTTCACAATAACGGCGCCATCTCTCTGCTATATCTTCTAGGGCGTGTATGGGGAAGCCGTTTTCATCTTCTATCACCCATGTTTTAGGCGTAAATTGTCGAGTGAGTAACCGAACCCTCTTGAACAGGTCCGAAGTTTGGAATTTCAGGGAGTGGATCTCAACGTCAGAACAAATGCTGGTCAAAAGTTAGTTTTTATCTCTGCGACACTTCCCCTTGATCGACTTCCATAGCGTCATGAATTCGCTGATTCATGACGCACCTCATCATTTTGTAGACCTCAGATCTTTAGTTCCTTGCTTCTTTTAATCGATTCCCAAGTGTCGTCTGAGAGCCACATCTTTTTCCGTTTGCTATTGAACGTACTTCTACACTTCCCGACCGACTCAAGGGAATCCAAAATTTTACACTTAAGATGTTCCCAGCACGCATTGGCATCATCTTTTGGAGGCGGAAATTCGATGAGAGTTTCCTACACCGACTTCCGATACGTGCCCTCTCACCCGGTTCCAAACTTCTGAGGACAAATACGCAACGTGTTCTTGGCGCCCTGAGACGCACCGCAAAACTTGCCACAAGAAGGTTGTGGTCAGAACCACACCCAGCACCAGGGTACGTCTTCACGTTTCTAATAGATGACCTTCAACGAGCGCTTACCAAAATGTAGTCAATTTGGTCCCTGAAGCAAGCACCGGGAGAAGTAAATATAATAAATAATAAATAAATATCCCTGGACATTATTCCACACAGCGCCATCTAGCCCCAAAGTAAGCTAATTAAAGCTTGTGTTATGGGATACTAGACAACGGATAAACATACTTAAATACATTTTCTTTTGTAAATACATACTTATTATACATAGGAGACACCCAGACCAGTACAAACAGACATGTTCATGCACACAAATGTTTGTACTGTGCGGGGATCGAACCCGCGACCTCTGGTGTAGTAGCCAACTTCTTAACCATTACACCAAGTCGGTCGTCAGAAGAGAAGAAGTCCAGGTATACAAACGTCTGGGGTGGTGCTGGAAACAAGTGTTCGCAATGCACAAGTTCTCTTCGATGCAGAACTCTATGAGTCTCTGTCCCCGTTCACTCCTGATCCCGAGTCCGAACCTGCCAACATGTTTCCGGATATGGTTGTCATTAACTGTGCTTCCTACCTTCGCATTCCAGTCTCCCAATAGCAAGGTGATCTCTCTGTTAGGTATGTTGTTTAAAGTAGACGTCAGTGACATGTAGAAGCTGTCTATATCCTCCTCTTTGGCTCTCTATGTGGGAGCATAAACTTGATCGATGTTAATTATGCTGGGTTTTGAGTTTATCCTCATCGTTATTATCTTGTCCGAGACCGGATTGTAACCGAGCACATACTTGGTCATATTTGAAGGGATAAGTATTCCCATTCCACTCGTGCTACGGTCTTCACACTCTGAAAAGTACAGCGTGTTCCCAGCCGTCGTCCTAAAGTGGCCCTGGCCACAAATATGTGTTTCACTCAATCCTAATATCGTAAAATCTCGATATTAGGATTGAGTGCTTTCCCGCTTCCGTGTCCACAATGTAAAGTTTCCCTGGATTAACAAATCCCCGCACGTTCCATGTTCCAAGTCGAAGCTCAGATCTGGCGGAAAACTTGTTGTTTGTTGCTATTGTTTATACGGTTTAAAAATATGCAATTTTGTACCTATTAAATAACCTTATGTAAAAGATACAAAATTGCATATTTTTAAACCTTATAAACATCATGTTTAATACTTGGCAATAATTTGTAAGGTTTAAAAATATGCAATTGTGTTCCTTTACTTGGGGAAAGTACAAATGGATGCCAATGAATCCCCAGTCACCCTGTATGTGTAAAGTGTGTTACTAACAAATTCTTATTGCCTATCTTCTTCTCACACAAATCCATCAGATTGGCATCCTAAATTAACAACTTAATCGTAGTGGGTAGAGTTGGCTTAAAGTGTAATTAAATCAAGAAATCGGATTTGCTCAGCAGTGACTAGATATTTGCTGATAAAGAAATTAATCATAATGCGCCTAGTGACGGTTTTACAAATTAGCTTCTAAATCACTTACTTCGCAATACTCGTAATTGGTTGGTTGCCAACTCACCTACTTAGAGATAAATACAATTTCTTGCAGTTTTTCAATTGTTGCATTTTCGTGAAGGTATGCGAGCTCCGATTAATATGCATTTTCTTATTAAGCAATATCTAACATTTCTCCTCGAACAATAAATATAAAAAATAAAGGTTATCGTCATAATGAAAAGGTCCTAAAGTACATTTCTAATGCAGACTACGAAGAAGTAAAATTCACCGATTGAGTTTGTCAAAAGTCAAGGTCGAGAGTCAAAGGTTTCCGGTGCAGTTCCCACTCAAACAAATCTGTTAATAAAACATAATATTTGTTTTATGTAGATGAAATTGATAATAATGTGTTCTGTCGAGGCGATTCAATTAAGGGCCTTCATTGTTTTCTGGTTTACAAATTTTGGTTAGTGGTTTCTGGTTTAACAATAATAATAATAATATATTCTTCATTGCACACAAAACTTACAGTACAGATATACCTAATTTACAATAAATGAAAGTACAATTGTACATAATTCATCTTAATTTAATTTTGCTCACGTATTTTTTTTAATACCGGCCTATTAGAAATAAATAACTTATTGCTTGCTCGAGAGGTTGATTTCAAAATGCAGTTGTCGATTGTGTTTACATTATGACATTCTAGGATGTTCCGGAAAAACCCGGATCGGTAGTTCCGTATCAGCTTTTGATAGGTAATATTGTTATCATTATAATATAATTGTAATCCTTTCATGGCTCACCCAGATATGTGAAATAATCAGCTGATAGCTCTTGTGTTTTATTGGTAATACTTATCGTAAAATTCAGTCTAACCACAAGTGTTTGCACTCAATATATTGCTTATTGTAATTTTCAAATTATACGGCCTTAAAAACTTTTATATTTGGAATAAATTACTTACTTTTTTTTCTTGTAGGTACGTATCCACTATGCCTGCCATAATTGCTGAACAAAGAAATTGCCAGTTTGGGAGCATAATACTAGTATGTAATTAGTTATATAGGTCACGCATCGGATTTTGTTTGTGCTGGTGATCCCTAAAAAGGAAAAACCGTCTATACGAATCATTATGGCTCACCCCGCGCCGCCACGTCCGTTTGAAAGCGATTTTTTCATGGTTCAGAATTAAAGTTCCAAAGAAAAGACATGTAACGAAAGCAGTAAAATAACATAAACATTAGACGCCCCTCAAGGCCTCAAAGAGCAGTGAAACCTTCAGTGTCGGTTGAGACGCAATTTAAAGTGGGGCTGGTTCGATTCCAGCTCCTGCAGTAATATTGTTGGTGAAACAGATTTTGTTGGGTTTGGGTGTTTGTGATGTCTATGTTATTCCTAGTTTCCATAACACAAGGGAAAAACCTTACTTTGCGACCAGTGCAATATTTAAAAGGGATGTTGTCTCAGCTCTCAATTTATTGAAACTAGCTGTTCGTCAGCAGCTTCGTCCGCATAGCCGTAGACTATTGTCCACTTAGAATTTAGCCTAAAAATAATGCCTTTGTTACTCGCTGAGTTCAGTATTAGTGAAAGAATTTTCTGAATCGGTCGAGTAGTTTCGGAGAATATTCAATACAATCAAACAATCGAATCTTTCCTCTTTATGACATTACGAGTAGAAAAGAAAAACTTTTGGGATATGCAATTGTTCACAAACATGTTGGTTCCTATTTAAAAAGGAACGCATATCAGGTCCTCAGACCCATACTTCAAACTCCGCTCAGTTCAGCTGTGTTCAGCTGAACATGTGTAAAAAAGTTCCAGATATACGCGAACGTAATAAATCATGATTATTTACCGGTATATTACTTGTCTCATATATTTACGCACTGATCGTATTTTATAAAAATAACATCTATGTTAATCCGGAGACATGCCACAAGGTCACCTATCTAGTGCACTTTCAAAGACATTCTCAATGCGATAGACGCTTACAATTTTGACGTTTTGTGGTAATAAACCAACGTATTCGTACAATCCTAGAATTCTCTACACTCGTGTTGCAACGAAATAAGACTCACTCTGCAACGAAAGTCGTGACATGGATGTAGTGTAAAATGTGGCAGTCTGTAATAGGAGTCGGGTGGTATGCGCGATGACTGTAGCAAGTGCCAAAGTACTCTGTTTCAGGGTACGATGTACGTAAAGCAACAGGTGACGTCGTTTCTTTTAACACTGTGAGGATTATGTTTGAGTGTTCTTACACCTTGAAGCGCCGGCCTGTTTTTGGAAGATTACTTAAAAGCTTTTTTTATACGATATTTTATTTATACCTGCCTAATTAACCTTCAACAGGATAGTTAAAATCTGTCATGAAACATAAATGAACCGGAGATTTACGGTGGTGGACAGAATAAAAAAAAGGTTAATTTATACTGCAAAATAGTTATATTTTTTAAGTTCGTACGCCATCCAGAATATACAATTTTGAAGGGAATGGTTCATCTTGAGCTTTTGCTCTTAGTTCGGTCCGGTAAACTTGATTTTCCTTTCTGATAGATCGATATAGAGATGCGCGGACGGTAGAGACCTCGATAGCATTTCTCCTTACTCTTACTCTAAATGGCCTACAAATGAACTCATAACTCCTAAAATAATATACATTCGGTTTGTAAAGCCTCTTTTGATAAGGTTTGAAAATACATGGAATTAAAAGGTTCGAAAGAATATCCATAAGGTAATTTTTGACCGGATTGCATCAGCCGCTCTGACACGACGTCAACGTCTCGCTAAAGGGTGGGAACGTAGCAAGTACTCCACAACGGTTCCTCATGCCCGTCCTTTGGTGACCTGTTGTTCGCGACCTCTCGGTAAGAGTTCGGGTGTATCGCCCTTCGTACACAGGTCACGCTCCAAGTAGGGTAACTTCGAAGTTCAATAGCACGTGAAAACGGGTTAAATTACGTCAAATTATTATTTTCAGATTTAAGTAATAATAATGCTGCAGCAATAAAAACAATCACAAAGAAGTAGGCTCTCTTTAAATGTTTTCAGCAGCAATGAAATACTTGTTCCAGTCCTTAGGGACGAAACTTACTTGTATCTCACTCCTTCCTTAGAATTATGGAATGATCCTGATGTATCCTGTTTTAGTCAACTATGTCATTGAGTTCAGATGCTGACTTTTTTGTTCAACTTTCTATAGGTTAATATGATGTTATATAAAATAATATAGTACATTTATTTTGAATTATTCAGGTATGTATATTAGCGTGATTGGTATAATATTATATTTCATATGTATAGTATATTATGTTTAATATATTTAAGTATTAATATTTGAGATTTGTTGTTCTCGCTGCCATTTTTAAATGTTTGCACAGCCCATAATTCCAATGTTTCTGTTATACCTTGCGGTTGACTGGTAGAAAATGCCTCTAGGCATTAAGTCCGCCAATTGTAGTTTACTTGTTTGTGCAATAAAGAATAAATAAATAAATAAAAGATTACATTTTATTAACTCAATCAGTGATTGCCTTGGCTTGGATTTGCACTATGTATGTCTTCTGGGATTTTCTGTGGCTGTCTGTGTACCTGATCAGTTTAAGGCTGCCATCTAATATTAAGGAGTACGTTCTGGAAATCATGAAATCAACTACTTAACGTCGAAAAGTATGGACAATGATTTAGTTTTGTGCTAGTGATTATAGGCGGTAAAACTCGTATCAAGTTCGTGACTAGAGGGCGAATTCCCATACGAATCCGTCTCTTGTAATCTTGTTTAGTCACCAAGGCTCGGGTTTAGTTATAAAGTGCAGGGATGTTTTGTTTATGCAAAGTTTGATAAGGACGTAGCTGGGTAGGCTAGGTGTCAGATCTCGTGGCCATTGATCGGTGGGCGGGTGGTCGGGCGGGCGGGCGGCGCGCCCACGTGCTCGCGAGCGCCCGGAATAGCCAGTCTGCTCCGCGCCGCTACTCTGCTCACCTCGTTCAGTGCACACTCCGTATTACTAATTTTCGTGCAAAATTTAGCACATTTTTAGTCAAGATTTACTAGAAATAATTATTTTGGGGAAGCTTTAAGTAGAATCATTTACAATTTTACTTCCGTGTGTGATTGTGATGTAAAGGTTGTGAAAACGTAAGCAATATCGTAATTCAGTTACGTATCGCTGAGTCATAAGGTGGTTAGATTTAGATAGAGGGTGCAGTGCAGTATCAGTGTGACATTGAGTTTGGAAGGATCGGACGTTTGCGGGCGCCGGGAGCGTTGCGTTTTCGGATTCGTGTAATTTGGCTCGCGTGTGCGGGCGCAGTCGCTAGCGGGGCCGGCGCCGGCGCCGCATCGTCGGGCGCGCGCATGTGCGATGCGATGCGCGACAAACTTGCCGCGCTACTGCGAGGATCGGCGCGCACGCCGCCGCATAACGCGGACAAGCTGGACAATGGTTCGATTGCACCCGTACTCGTGTTCACAGATGAAGGTTAATATTTTACTAACTATGAATCGATTAAAATGTATTATGACATAATGTGCGACAAAAGCGTACCGTATACTGACGAATATTCTACTAACTCTAACATCTGTCAGTTTTTTTACCTAATCGTCTTTTAGTAACTATGTTAAAGAAAATATACCGGCAAACAATAATATTAAAACTAAATTTCGTTTTAAATACATTTCTAAACTATGCCATCAAAAGCCAATACTTGTAAATATACAATATACACTACTTGGATATTACAATGGACAGATACAACATAACTTGATTAGGACACCTAAGAGTGCGGTTCTCAAACTGTTTAAATTACGAGATGTTCGAAAAAGTGAAGAGGTGACTACTACGGCTACGAGTTTCGTAGCACCAAACGGCAGCAAAGCAGCGACTACGGCGATCAAATGACCCAAAATTGTAGATAAAGTGAAAGTAACTTAACCTTCAGCCATGCAACTTAGACATAGCTTAAAGGGGTAGTAGCTGACGAACAGAATGTTGGGCTGCGCTACTAAACGCGTTTCTTGGGTTTCAGTATCCCTTTCTGGTAGAGGACCGATGTAATGCAGCAGTTAAAAGCGGTTGCTTAATCAGCCAAGCTCTTCAGATACTGTAAATAGTTTTCGGAACACAACAGATGTATCACTCTCAGTTTAAACTTTTACAACAATGTAACTTGAATACAAACAAACCTTTGTTAATTTACATAATAAAATACCAAGTATATTCTAAACTTAAATGACTAAAATCAGGATGTACTCGTAACTATTTGTATTGCTGCTGCTGTGGTACCTACTCGAATGTGCTGAAGTTTCAGAGTAGGTACGAGTAGATAGTGTGAAATGGTGCACGTAGTTTTGGAAATGCCGGGTGGATGGTCGTTCACGACAAAAGGAAACAGCTGGGACCGAGAGTAGAATTCGGTCACGTAAGTTTTAGTAAAAGCTTTTAGGTTATTAAATACGAGTAAATTTCCACTTTTCAGAGGATGCCTACAATTAGTTTATACTCCATTCATTATAATGAATTACTTTTTATAATGAATTTACTTCTGCCTAATGCTAATACAGAGTAATGCATTTGACCGATGTACAGAAGGTTTTTTTAGGGTACACTTTGTGGTAAAAGTACATTAAACATTATTAGATTTATGCCGAATTTATTAAAACGTACGTAGGTATATAGCAGCTGTCACACATAGTTGTTCTCATTTAAAGTGAAGTTATTTCAGAGCTTATGAGGCTTTTGCCTAAATAAATTATTTATTCTTGCATCAAACTATATTGTCGATGTAAAAACCTAAAAGAAGCAGGATTTTTTATCCGAAAACATTTTTACTGTCACTATAACTCTACCAAATCTATATTGATACATACCTAATCCATTCATACGCCGTGGCGGAAGGGGTTTTCAATTTTGCTAGGTTATACTCAGGTGTCATCGTCATGGCAACGTCAAATGCAAATTGTCATTCATTTTAGCATTCCCTGCTTCTTATTTCTAATGTTATAATGAATGAAGGTATAGGTGATGGTAATAGAGCATTGTGGACACTCTACAGGGTTTTGCTGGCTTTTTAAGTGAAAAATTATTCGAGTAACTACACAAATAGTAAATCATAAATATCACTAAGTTTAAAATTTTGATTAACTGTTAATAACTGAGTTATACATCTACACTAATATTATGAAGAGGTAAGCGTTTGTGAGTTTGTATGTTTAAAGTAGGTAATCTCCAAAACTAACAAAATAATTTCAAAAATTCTTTCACCGTTTTTTTTTTCTTTTTTTTTTTTTCTTACATTATCCCTGATTGCCATAGGCATAATTATGTTTCTTTAAATAATTAGTTTTCAGCTAGATCAATAATCAATTAATAATATTTTTTAACGTGCGTGCGCTGTCCCTACTGTTGATTATATATGCATACAATATAGTACAAAAATTTAGGTTTTTAGTAGATCCATAAAAAAGGCGACACAATAGATCTATCTTTTATAAATAAGTTTATAAGGTATGGTACGTATTAAAAAGTAATGTAAATTAAAAGGTAGATTTTGAAAATGATTACTACACAAGCATATCAATCCTTAAGATTAAGAACTCATCATCAAGAGAATTTCAAGAGAATTTTACGGAGATAAATTTAGTCCTTGACAACACATTAATTGGTTAATAGATTCTGTTAAACTTATAGTGAATATAAATATACCTACGCACGCAAAATTATTATATGTTTGCGCACGGCTGATTTGAAAAATTCTTTCACAATTGAATCCTACATTATCCCTGATGAACATAGGCTATAGATAGAATATTTTCAAAAACATTAGGGATCCGTATGAGAACTTTGAAATGTAACCGCGTGTGACAAAAGTTCGGCAACGTGGGCGGAAAGCTATTTAGAATATAAAACTCAGTTTTTCGAATCAGGCTCGTGCATCAACAAAATACGAGTAGAAGTCGGTGCAGAGGCGCCTGAAAGCTTTGGCAGCTGATAAGCAACCAAAAAATTTCCTTTACTCCACGTTCGTAACTGACCTTTGGTAACCAGATACGAACATGGATTTCTTTTCTTCCTTGATAACCAGTTACGAGAATGGAATTTACTTGTCGTTTTTGTAACCATGTTTCATAACCAGCTACGAAAATGGTTTTTGTTTTCTCTGTTCATAACTGGTTATTAATTAATAAATATTTTATCCACTTTCATAGCTGAGTTTACGAAAATGTTTTTTTTCCTCTGTTCCTAACTTTTTTATTAAAACAGAATTATATCTGTTTTACATAACATCTAGTGCTGATATATTGGGAATTATCGTTTACAAGGGTGAGCGAGGAAATATTTCCTGCCTTCTTTGATCATAAACACATTCATAAGCTCAGAAAATATATTTATTTTGAATAAAATAACAAGTACAACTCAATGCCTACCCAAAAACAAACTTATTATGGACTTGAAACTAAAATATTTTACGTACTAAATTTTAAACGGTGAAATTATTTCTAAACAATGCCCAACAGTTAGAATATTTTTTTCTCGGTATTCAACTGCTGTATTAATTTCTGTATCAATTTCTTTATAATTGCGGGATTTAACAGTCTTACTGTGTAATCGGATCTTTGTTTCTTTGACTAAAAATTGTAACACTTGAGCCAAGGATGAATTTTTCCGCCCTATATACTTGTTTAGCCTTGCATGCCACCCTTCAAGGTGGTTAGTGGTTCTTATGTCTTCTTTGTAACAGCACCATTTCTTCATTAATTGAATATGGCCTGGCCTGTTGGCGCAATGGCAGCGATCCTGCCTTTAGCGCCGGAGGTCGTGGGTTCGATCCCCACCCATGACAAATATTTGTGTGACGAACATTTGTATTTGTTGTGTATCTGGGTGTTATTATCTATTTAAGTATGCATTTAGAAATATTTAAGTATGTTTTGATAAATTTAATATGGATTTTACAAGCTCTGCTTAGTTTGGGGTCAGATGATCTTGGTGTGAATTGTCCCAGATATTTATTTATTTATTTATATCATTTAACCAAAAATTATTAAAATATGAATAAATTTTTTTGACTGCCGCACATTTGGGCACATTGGCATTATATATTTGTACCCGGACAAAATTTTCGTAAACTCAGCTACGAAAGTGGATAAAATATTTATTAATTAATAACTAGTTATGAACAGAGAAAACAAAAACCATTTTCGTAGCTGGTTATGAAACATGGTTACAAAAACGACAAGTAAATTCCATTCTCGTAACTGGTTATCAAGCAAGAAAAAAAAACCATGTTCGTATCTGGTTACCAAAGGTCAGTTACGAACGTGGATAAAAGGAAAAAATTAAGTATAGCTCTGCGCATCGGGTAAACGCCACACTGTCATTGTTAGCCTAAAATAAAACGATCGACTTTAGTAGTTTTGATACTCCATTTGTAAGGTTTTTGGTTAGGTTGTATATTGAATTCTTTCAATTAAGTACATTCAATCATCATCCACGTATATCCATGTTACTTTACAAATATGAAACACTATTCAGCGTTTTGATATGCGGAATAAGATCAAAGATTTTTTCGCCATAATCTTTATTTATTCATACAATTTTATTGCATTACATTCAACTGAAAACAGTATGCAGTAATAAACGGCTCAATCTGTCCTTGTTTTCATGAAATGTTAGGTATTTGTTTTGGAAATCAAATCAACTTGAATCAACAATTACAGTCATCTTAAATGAACCCACACAAAAAGAGCTCAAGTATTGATAGTTGCGCGGTTTAGCAAAAGATAAGCCAGAAAATATGGTGTTATGTTATGAATTATATTAAGAAAACGTAAGTTTTAATTTCCAGAAACCAAAAAGAGAACTTTGCTTATGTTATGATTTATATCTTATTCTACGTACGTGCTTTATTTAACTCTACGTGTCAGGGCAGTGTAGGTACCTACTGAATACTTGCTAACTAAATATTTTAACTGCGCGCTAACAAGGTGTAACTAATCCTCGTCATAATGTAATATTTGCGATTCATACGAGTATTTTACCAACATTCTCATAGTGTATTTTTCAAATAAACAATCACATGATGATGAGTCGCTTAGATATGTAGTTCATCCTTATAGCATATTACGGTTCTAATTTAATGCTATTTATCCAAACGCAACGCCTACAATTTCAAAAAGAGACTACTTACTTACTAACTAGACATTTATTACTTCAAGTTTAAATAGCTGCAAATTTTACCCTCTCAAAAAAACTTAAACGGTCTTTCAAGACAACTTTACCATAATAAACCATAGTAAGCAGTGGTTTTAATTAATATGAAAAAGGAGGAAACAAATAGGTGAATAATCCCTATTTATGTATCTTTCATAAATTTCAAACATTTCTTCATGCTACGGAGGCGACGCGTAACAGCTCTGTGCGTCATTCGCAAAAATTGAAAATAAACTAGAACTTCGGAAATGACGCCGAATACATATTATATATTTAATTCTGAGAGGAACGGGATAAAATGTGATTGCATATTTCAATCAGGTTTTTTTACATAATCCGAATTTGGAGTATTATACAGACTTGGGGGATTGACAGGTCAACCCATTTTGGAGCCAGGATGATATATATTATTGATAAGCATAACCTTTGTGTATTAAACACTTTTCCCCAGCGTACCCCAGAGGGCAGAGAACATTCCCCACGCAACCTCCGCCATGTTGACACCGGCACCGCCCATCATCTCTATCCGCTTTCATCACCTTCCCATCATCACTTTTTACTAAAGTTTTTACTGTCCTTTTGAAGAGTAATAGTGATGTTCCCGCTAGGTTTATTCTTTGTGCAAAGGTGTCAATTGCATGCCTGCTATCTTGTTATGAATACCCTTAAGTAATTTTCATTTTATTTCTTACTTTAATTACCGCCCATAGTAACGAATTTAGCACGTTAAAATATGTACAATATCATGGATTTACCAATTGATGTGTCAGTTTTGTAAGGGGCACAGGAAAAAACCACTAGAACAACTATTAATTCTCAGTACAGCTTTTTGACAAAAATATAGGACTATCTTAGACATCCCTTTTTAAAATATCATTAACGTTATCAACAACGTACTTTAAAACCCAGCATATCGTATGCAGCATAAGCGTAAAACATTTGTAAATTAAATAATCAACAATGAGACGAACTTTCTTACTTTCCTACATTGCATCGTCACTAAAATAAAGTAAATTCCCAACCTGAGTATGTAGGTTAGCATTGTTGATAGCTGGTAGCTAAATGTTTAGGGAAATTCATTAAAAATTCCAATGGAATTCCCAACTGTCAAACCTTCAATGAATACATGCTACAATGTTTATTTAAGTAAATACACTCTTGTTAAGCGAGGTATTGTGCTGACCGGTGTACGTGACTCTAAGCAGACACCGTGTTTTCTCTTAACACCAAGGCTGGCGTTTCATAATACCGCTTCATCACATCTTTTTTCATAGATGATGAACCAACAAAATGTTTTGCTATTATATTTGAAGTAATTGCAATCAACTGCGGTTAACAATGTGCTGAGCCTGTACTTTTAGCAATTTGCTGTGGTGTACTCAAATTGCGTAGTGTACTGGATTTATAGTAGATAACCAAATTATTAGTGTATTTTATTGTTTTACTGATTTAAAAATAATTCTGTCCTTTTTATCAGTGTTTGACTCGCGGCGCACCTTCCCTTGCACGTGCTCTAAATTTGATAACGACCCTTGTTTAGTATATATAATGTTATAAAATACTTACTCGTACATCCTAGGCGGTGGAAATTTAAAGTGGTTATTAAATATGGTTAGTTAAGAAAAGTACAGTCATGTTTATTGCCTTGAATTGGCCCGAAGTAGTTAGAGATAAGTCGTGAGCAGTGGGGAAGAAATTGGCTGTTTTTTGTTACCTGTTAATTTTGAGAGTCACTTACAATACGTTAAAAACAAAACATGTTTTATTTTCTAATTTCAGATGGAAGCATTACAAACTCGGCTAAAATATCGTCTTAATTTTCTAGATTTTAATGTCGCAGACTCATACCGATATAGTATAAAATGTTAGCAATCGGAGCCTCGTGTACGACGGCGAGGTAAGGAACAAATACCACCTTGTCTTTATCTGGGCATCAGCGTTTAGACGTTCTGATATGAGTGACAATAACACGTAGTGTTTCACCATGCCTTTATTCAGCCGCCTTGTTTAGTTTAAACATATTGAAGTAATAGCGTCCCGTAATTAGGTTCTAGCATTACCTTTGTTATTAGCTGAGTAATAGTGTGTTGAATTAGAATACACGATTATATATAGAGAACTTGGACGGGACAGAGAGACTTGATTAGGCTTTTGTAACGAATAGACGTACGAGTCAGATGAAATTGTTAATCATCTCAGAGTCTTTGTTAGTTTACATGCGTATAGTTAGAACTAGTCATACGGACCAGCAGTTATCATGGCATAAAGTCGTAGAGTTGTCTAAGCCAAGTTAGAAGCGTTTAAAAAATCGTAATATTTGTTGATTTTTGAAAGTGTGTGGAAATAGAATAATGATAGATATTGCTAGAAGTAATGATCGGAAGCATTTTTACTTACTCGCAAAATATGTCAGCTAATTAGAAAACCGTCATTTCCACAATTCAACAAAAAAAACACCTCACTTTGCATAATTAAAACCGATTTCATTTCTGAAAGTGTCTGCCGATAAAAATAGTTCGTATAGTTAGAACTAGTCAAGTTATACGTGTTGAAAGATTAGTCATTTTTATACATTTATTGATTTTTGAAAGTGCTGGGATACATAAAATACATACATACATACCGTCACGCCTTTTTCCCAACGGGGTAGGCAGAGACCACATCTTTCCACTTGCTAAAAAAAATAAAATGAAGATAGATATTGGTAGGAGTAATGATTTTTACTTTTATTTGAAAATGACGAATTTTTAATCTCGTATAACTTGGCTTGTGGCAACCCTACGACTTTTATGCAGTAATAATTATTGCTCCGTATGACTAGTTCTAATTCTAACTATAAAAACATTTTTTTTTTGTTGTCTGGCACTTTCAGAAAAGTAATCGGTTATAAATATGCAGATAAAGGATTTTTTTTTAAATTGTGGAAATGACGGTTTTCTAAATAAAAACAAACAAAGGTTAAATAGCTGACATATTTTGCGCTAAAGTAAAAATGCTTCAGATCATTACTTCTAGCAATATCTATCATTATTTTGTTTCCACACACTTTCAAAAATCAATAATTGTATGAAAATTACGAATTGATTGATGAACGACAACCCTACGACTTTTGTGCTTGTGTAGCATATGTATAGTACTTATAAAACTTTACTTCTTATTTTTTTTGGGCTCATTGACCCAGATATTCATTTATTTACTAAGTTTAAAAGTGACGACACGATTGGCGGAGTGCGCTGTACCACGGTTTCTCGCCTCGATTTCCGTAGTGTCCCGGGTTCGTTTCACGGTCGGGGCAATTCCTTGTCTGGTACCTCGTAATACAGGGATATTTATCCCTACTTCGAGAGCATGACAAGTGGTGTGTTGTCTGGCGCATAAAAAAATGGTAGGATAATTAAACACCATACATAATTTAAGTGATATTTACTAACTGTTATCATGTCTTTTATAGAAGGTATTGGTTTTGTTTTGAACCAAGTCTGTTCTTTAATAAACTTAAAAAATATATATGCAGAAAACACAACAGTAAATC
This sequence comes from Udea olivalis, assembly GCA_947369235.1. NCBI lineage: Eukaryota > Metazoa > Arthropoda > Insecta > Lepidoptera > Crambidae > Udea > Udea olivalis. The sequence goes on from OX376342.1 coordinate 10,092,458, forward strand.
CACATTTCAGAATAGGTTCCTACCAAAAGCGCTACTTATTTTAAATGTTATAAAGTTAAACTACGCTTTAGCCAGGAAAGAACCATCATTCAGGGAATGTTCTATGAAAAAAATAAAAAATAAACTCTTATGTGAATACAATAACTGCTTCAACAGAAACGTGCATTGTTTCGCTGCGCTTGCGCTTGTCCTAGTATTTAGAACGCATTTTCAGCGAGTCATCTAAAATTAATTCTAGGTTACATGATAATTGTGACTTACGATTAAGATTATGAGTAGTAAACATTATGAAATAGGTGGTAGCATGTCAGCATCACAACCACTTTTTTTATATTTCATAAATAAGTAAGTATTTTATGTTTTTTACATAATTATGTAAAAATGTAGGTATAGCTACAATATGGGTCCAATTGATTTCGGCTATAGCTTACATGGACTAGAAATCAGTCTTTGCATGCAATTCTAATTTTTTTTGGCAATTGGAACCCCAATAAGCTTCAAAGAACAAAATCTGCTATCAGGCATGTTTTAATAATTATGAAAACCACAATGAAAATAAAATTTTGTACTTAAGTAATAGTACGAATATTTTAAAAACTGTACCACGCTTTCCCGGTAGTTCGCTAAGCAGACGGCTTCTATTGACGGTAAAATGACGTTTATTCCCGTACCGGTAGAACCCTGAATATCGGCCTAGAATACACTAATAAATACACTGTCTGATTATTTAGCACTATTAATAACACGCAGACAACAGTAGCAGTTTGATACAATGCTGCATTGAAATTGGCAGGTTGTTCACTAACACATCGGCACCGAGTAACGGTTCGAGTGGTGTTTTATTTTTCTGTTAAAATAACAAAGGACATGAGCAGTAATATACTCGTAACTATCGTGTAGATATAAATAGGCTTAGCGTCTAGTATTCTAGCGATCAATAATTACTTACAGTGATCGAGGCCTTTGTCCGTCACTGGGACTGAACATGGGCTGATAATTACACGTTGAACTACTTTGCTCAAATTTATGGTAATAAACTATATTTTGTATTATAAAAAAATAAATTTGAAATCGGTTTGCTTGAAACTTTTTTTAATCTCCCAAAAATCAAACCCTAAAAAACTAAAAGCTATCTGTGAGGCTTAAGTATCCACTTTATTGCACGTGTTTTATTAAATTTTATCGATAGTGAAAGCAACTGATGGATCATTAGGACGAAACCTTCAGTAGGTAGGTGCTATGGCTGCATTGCTGTTGTTGAGAAATCGTAACCGCAACACCATTGTAGTGTAGGTTTCAATCAATAACGGGTGGGACAGGTGTTACGACCTTGAATCGATTTTCCGCAATTTCTTTTCTAATGTTAGCTGTAAAAAATCTAGCGTCTTATTTTAATTAACTGAAAAACAGCTTTTTGCTTAATAATCCACAACTGTTTTTTACAAAATTTGGTTTTCCTATAAACAATGTTTAATGCTTTGTCGGTTCGGTCGTAACGTAGCGTTATTATTCTAAAGTTTAATGATTTAGTAAGTGAATGAAGATTTAATAGGGCAAGTATTCAATAAACTAAATGGTTAACTAACTGCCTCAATAAAACCTTGTTTAGGAAATAGTCAGAGCTATGTTTTTTCGCTGTGGAAAATTCCACAATAAATATAGGCACTAATTTGTCTGTGTGCTTACATACCACTCTCCCAAATGTCTTGTTTTTACTTTAAAAAGCGTAAATCTGTTTATTTCGTCCGCAGTTCATTGAAAAACACAATGCTAGAAATAATTATGTAGGGTAATTGCGCCAGTCACCACCCAGTTGAATGGAGTCGCCCATTTTATGATACCAAAACTAGTATAGTCTTTATTATTTAGATTCACTTAACAAACATACAAAAATATATATTTTTTAAAATGAGAGTATTTTTGACACATCAATTCACAAATAATATATAGATACGTGGAAAGTATATAAATAAAAATAATGTGGCTCTACCAATTTTTTTTTGCTTAAAGCAAGTTATGAAGATATTGGATAAGATTTAACATGAAAGATCATGTAATGTAATGTTAGGTCAAAGTGCACGCGCAAGTTCTACAAAAATAAATTTTAATTTATTATGATACAAAATAATTAAAATGGTATTAACCTAAATTGGCACATTTGTTTGTTTATATTTTCAATGTTCGTAAAAAATACTAACCACCCTTTCAACCACTTGCAAAGGGAAGCTTATTGAGTTTTTTTTTAATAAATTGTAAAACGGTAATTAAAGTATTAATATTTTCTTTACGAGTTCGCCTCCACTTTATAATCGAACTCGGAGGTTCAAATCGTTTTCGTTATACGTGATGAAAACAGCAAATAGTGCTTGCCAATACAAACGAAACAAAAATTTATCCAGGACAATTAAGTATGAGAAATAGTGCTCCTCACTATTTCTTTCAAAAATTCAATACGTTTGCTTTTGTTTGGTTATTTTGTTGTCTATTGGCACTTAGAAGTAGCGTTTTCTATCCGCTTTAATTGAAAATGAACGAAAATGAATGTCAAATGTGATACAAAATTGTTTCTCTAGTTTAGGTATGATTTATTATACAGTCTTGGGTAATCGTATCTATTGTATTCTTTTATGTTTGTTTTTTTTTCCATTGTTTTATATTCTTTAGGTTAGACACTCAGTAGGTTTATTTGTATCAAAATGTCCCATTGTACTTTACTAACGCCTATTGTAAACCCAAAACAAGTTTAAAAGAGTAACTGCTGAGTTTCTCGCGGGTCTTCTTAGCAAGAAACAACTCCGACGCGGTGGTAGAGTCGCATAACGTCTGTATACTGTGTATTTATATATCTATATTATTATTGTATTTATGTCTATTATTTAGTATATCTTGCTTTAAATTTGACGATTTTAAAATACTTACTGTGAAAATTTATTTGAATAAAGTTATTTGAGTTTGAGTTTGAATCAGACAGTGGTCGACGCACTGGCAACTTACCCTACGTGTGTCTTGGCAAGTGTTCATTGTGATCTAGGTATTTTTCACGCACGGTATTAGTGTAAAATTTATGTTACTGTGACGTCGTTCAGTGATTTACTATTATTTAGAATGTTATAACAGAGCACACCCATTCTAGCTATTTATATTTTAAAACCGTTTTAATAAGTGCGTGTTGATTGGAGGACGGAATGTCAATGGTCACGTTGTGGAGACGTATCAGATTTATTTTCGATGGAGACAGCGTTTTCTCTTGTTCTACTGCCCACACGACTAACAGCTATAAAGATTACAATGAATCTTATAAAGATATACGGGTACGTTTCCATTGCCCTGATCTTATTTAAATACATTGCCATTCCACTTCAACTGAGTTTTATTCGCTTACAAGCATACTATATTATACAAATAGTTGGAAAGCCGTAATTTTAATATTTTTAACACTATAATCCTCATATTATTTTGCAATGAGAACGACTACTCAAAAATAGGGTCGTTCCTAGCTCTTCGAGAAATAATTGGTAAATACAAGTTAATGCGTCAACTTTGATGGCTTAAAGTACGAGCATCTTTTCATGTCTTTGTATTTCTTGTGCAGTTAGCCCACAGACGAAGTCGTCAACTTAATGACTTAATGTGCTTTAATGGCTCAATAACAATTCAGTAATGTGTCCATGTTTTCCAGGGGGCACACGCGAAGGCGGATTGGTGTGGCGCGGGTGCTCCGCCGGCTTCGACGCCGAAGACGGCGCGGCGCGAGCGCTCACCGACGGCGACGCCAACCCAGGAGACAAGGTCTGTTCGACAGACTAGAGGCATTTAATCATCTTTGTCGTCATTAGCAGCGATAAACCATCTTCTGCTGAACATAGGTTACCAGCATCGGCCTGCATACCCATATCGAAATCCTGCAGTCATTACTATGTCGTGCTAACCTACTCGTATTACATGGTTTTCACACAATTATTCAAACTTCGACCACGTCTTTGGGAGATAGTGCTCGAACTCCCGTAAAACGTCGACATATTCGTTACGCGGAGAAGCATCGCATATTCTTACATGCACCAACAATACAATCTGAAACATGGCCGGTTGGCTAGTTTGATGTTTATACATGTATACATACTTAATACACTTTAATCAAACAAACCACATCCACTATCCTTCAAGTACAAGTACAAATTATTCGTCGTTGTGGACGTGGTTTGGCTTTCAGATTGAAATTAGAATTAAAACTCTTAAAATAACGAAATGAAAATAACATGCAATGTTAAACTATAATAATTTAAAAGATTTCATAATAAAGTTTTGTTACATCTTGAAAAGCATTTAAATTACCTACTCGTGAATAGTTCTAAAAATTTGGTTCGTTTTCAGACCTTTGAAATTATTATCTAAGGCATTTTACTCGTTAAATCTTCGTCCTATCGTCTACCCACGCCCACTTGAGTCGCTGAAGCTTATGATGGAAGCTCCTGCGCTTGCTGACGAGTGCTTGTTCAGGTTCTTAACATTTTAATAAGGGTACACGAAGACGTATATAGATAGAGGGCATCTTACTAAGCTCTTAGGTCGATAAAAGGCACTAATGGTTCGAGACACATAGATATCCCGGCAAGGTTACGTTTTTCCGCAGTACCCATTAGTTTCATTGCTAGTGCACTTTAGCTCGCAATGATAGTTAACACTGGTTTGTTATATCATAAACATATTCACACATTTTGTTTCTTTATCCAAGATAATTTTTATGTTAATGCTATGTGCTTGTCCACAATCCACTTGCTTTTTGGCGTCATAACGCCTCTTAAAAGTTATGAATAACATTACCTATTGCGTCGATTTGTTATCCTATACTGTTTCTATGTTAAATTCCAACTAATATCTTATACCATGAAGCAACCATCATTAATCCTGATCGTTATCTGATACAGTTGGAGGGGTCGGACGCAGCTAAGGACGACCCTGTTCACCTCAAGAGACGGGTGGGACTCTTCAGTGGGGTGGCTCTAATTGTTGGCACCATGATTGGTAAGAACACGTTTTATTAACATACTAAGTGAGTGGTAATTCTTATGAAATAAATATCTTTAACCATAAGTGTAGACTTGGGTTTGATGTAGAGATAGAGATAAACTTCCATGCGGGTAATACTCAAGTTTATTAAACAATTCAGCCTATTTAAGCTTGTATATGTTAAATAAGGTTAATGAACCAGAAATAGATAAAGTATTCAAGTGGAAAAAGTAGGTAAGTAATAATATTCGATGGCATTTTTCCATCATACTAGAGATAGTATTACTGAGAGCAGGTGAGTTTAAGTAGAATTACGTCAGTTTATTAATCAAACAGAACCAAGAAATGACGTGTGTAATAAATATTTGGTCATCACGAGACACGACGCGGTTATTATTTACCTACTTATAAACGAATACTTTGTTTGACCTAAATCCTTTACAAAGTGCGCGTGAGAAAAAAATTGCAAGATAGCATAATGTTGTGTCTGCTAAAAGTGATTCATTTCATTTCCACCACATGATTTTACAAAGAGAGTTTTGTTTCACGCTAGATATAACAAATCAAAAAGTGTGCAAGTCCTTGAGTCATAATACCAGACGGACACTAGCATAAACATGGTGGTGTTAAAATGGAATCTTTGCCAGTATTGAGAAGTAACGCAGCTTCAAGAGCAATCACAACGTAACGATTATTGTTTTGATCGCTTAAAAGATTCTGTGAATGAAGTAGGTGTCTTTATCGAGCGTGATCTTAAATAATTTTAAGAGCACTTTCAATTTCACTGTTTCGAATTGTGATTCGGGAATATTCGTCTCGGGAAGAACTTATGTAATGATTGTAATGTGATTGCGGTGGGGAGTTTTTTAAGTAGGTGTTGATATCGTCCAATTTTACGGACACGGTAACTACAATACCATCTCTTTTCTGTCTCTTAATAAAAATTAGTCTATCTCATTTTTTGTCTGTTCTCATCAAGTTACTGGTTAGTTTCTATAGGGGCCTTATTACTATCTCCTATAGCCAGTCAAGTTAATTTCCTAAACTAAGGGGAGCGGACAATTTCGTCAGTACTGGCTGAAAATGAAAGCTCATATTAGGAAATCGCTCGCTACGCTCAGTTCCTTGACTGGCTATTAGAGATGATGATACGACCCCAGATCAATAGTGTGCATGTTTTTGTGACCTATGTTTATGACGCATTGATATTGTTATCTCGAGATAAAAAATCATAACACACCCAAGGAAAAATTACAATGATTTTACGAAATAAATATACCTATTTGATTAGATTATATGATGGATGGTGATAAAATATACATTTCATAAGTACCTAATTAATTTGCGCACACGCGCAACCGCTGCATATTTTTATCAACTGATTATTCCATTCATCATAAATTTACAATTTGGACACAAAAAATGTTAATAATTTGTTAATTATTCTTTTTGGGAGCATTTAGTAACGTTCATTCCATCAGCTGTTGATAAAAAATGGTGAATTGACGACATATGGATAGTTTATCATAAGTTTATATGTAAAAAACAACATAGCTGAGTAAACTGTATGTTACCTCACAGGATGCTATACATTTAGGGCTAGGCCTTAACTAAGAGCTACACGCTATTAGTTTCTGGATGAAGAAGACTTTGAAGTGTTTCTATAAAATGACATTTTGAGTGCCATCATTAAACGTACCTACATATGAACGCTTTGTTCTTGTAGCATGCTCAGGATGTTTAATTAATATGATGTAAAAGACTATCTTCTATACATGAGTAATTAACCCAACAGGTTCAGGAATATTCGTCTCGCCCTCTGGGCTTTTGGAGCGCACAGGCTCAGTGGGCATAAGCTTCATCATTTGGATGGCATGCGGTCTACTCTCGTTGCTTGGTAAGGAGCTTAGGAGACCTCGTCCACTTTGATCCATCGCCAGAATCTACCGCGTAGTTCTAGGTTGCGTTTTTATATCTCTTGAGCAGCTGAGTTAGAGGTCAAATATGTAGTTATTAATAAGTATGTTTCGAAAATAAGATTTTAATACCTAAATCAGTGAATGAAATCTATGAAACTAACCGGTAGAAACTGATAGTGAATCAAAGTGTGCCGAAATCGGCCCATTCACACTGAGGGCTAGAATACACCTTGCCCTAGCTAATTGCCTGTTGTAAGCGAGCTCGTCTTTTTATTTTGTTCTCTTGCTTTAAAATACACTCGCTAAATAAACTTACATCTGACTTGCTACAGTCGATGTGTGAGACGCGGTATGTGTATTTTAGGCCTGAACGACCATCGTTGAGGCCAAGTCTTATGACCAATGTTTGGCGCCAACGTAGTGTGCAGTCATTTGTTTATTATTTTATTCCAAACGCCTTTTCCGAGGGTCACGAAATTGATGCTCCAAGCGAATTCGCTTAGCTCTCCAAGCTTAAATCTAAATGGTCAGTTAAATGAATATAAATTAAGTCATTAATTCACGCTAAGTGTCTAAACACACTATGGCGAAGGTGCGCGACCGAAGTTCTGCGGCTGATTTTACGTTCCGACGTATTCGGCTGATATGACACACCTTTGGTGCCAAACTTACGCGGCATAAATTCAGTTGCTCAACTTTGTGTGTGTGTATTCAGTGTCTATAATTCAGTGTAAAATGTGCGCTCTACAAAATAAGTTGCCGCTGAACTTACGCCCGACCAAAGTTAGGCTGTACGCTATAACGCAACATAATTTCAGCATAATGTGTCATCTAAGTAATTCAAATAGCATTGCAGGCGTAATCATGTCGAACTTCGGTCGCGTACCTTTGGCATAGTGTGTTTAGACACTAATAACTTAAATAAGTAATGCTTGAAGCGATACTTTCGTGGTCCAAAGGTGCAAGTCAAACAAAAAGAAGCCGCGATCAGGTTCATACATGTAAAGTAGCAATAACTATAGAATATGATGGGACAACAACAGCTCAGCTATATATCACACAATCAAGCAACGCACATCGTTTGTCTGACTTGTACTTTGCAACGTAATACAGTGTGGATGGGTCGAAATTCAAAACCAAGTCTGAAATGGAGAAAAGATGATCAACTGCCACATGACTAATAGAACCAAATTGATGTGACACAGGAGCGCTCGCGTACGCGGAGTTGGGTACAATGAACACGTCGTCGGGCGCTGAGTACGCCTATTTCATGGACGCATTCGGAGGACCGCCCGCGTTTTTGTTTTCATGGGTAATGTTTCGCTGAGCATTAAGCTTTCACAAACGTGTTTTGTGCTTACAAACGTTCTTAGAATATGTAAAGGGGCCTATATTATAGTGAACATGTTCTGCAAATCTGCAATCCACATGCTCCTATTTAATTTGGCCTTGCAATCAGTCTGCAAAATATTATCACGTGGAGCTACCGCGTGATTCTAATGAAGATCAAACAATGATCTAAGATCTGATAGAGCTCACTTTTCTATTAGTACATTATTTTGAGTCGCTAATGCAGATTTTCATAACATATCTACTGATCTGTATAAAATAGGCCTTTAAGATAAATCATTACGCAGAGTGACAAAATTGTTCTGTTGGTAAGTAGGCACCTAGTTGAATTATTTGGCTCTAAAATTAGATTGATTCATTCCAGGTGTCGACATTGGTGCTGAAGCCATCGCAAATGGCTATAATATGTCTGAGTTTCGCCAAATACGCGGTTGAACCGTTCGTAGCGGAGTGCGAGCCGCCACACAGCCTTGTGAAACTCGTCGCGGTCATTTCCATTGGTGAGTACAAACTGCTGAAGTTCGATCGCCATAACGTCCCATTAATTCACAATGTCAATGTCGATGAGTCCGATGACAATCAATAACCTATTGTCTCTATTCCAGTGATGATCTTGGCAGTGAACTGCTACAGCGTAAACTTGGCCACGAATGTACAGAACATCTTCACAGCGGCTAAATTGGTAGCGATAGCTATTATCGTCTGCGGCGGCGCTTATAAACTTATATTAGGTAATAAATCTAAAAAAAGAGGATATAAATACCTATACATAATTAATTAGTATTGAAGTTGTGATTTATATAAGCCTATTCATGACTTACCGATTTATCATCATTTTCATCGCGTTAACTCCCAAGCTCCCATACCATCGAATGTTCTCATATCAAATGTATCGATAGTAATTTTGTCACATTATGATGGGATGTAAATATTTGAGTAAAGACTGACGGGTGATGTGTCCGTATGGTGCAGGTAATACGCGACATTTACAGGAGCCCAACTTCGCCAGTAGTACGGCGACTCTGGGCAACATAGCCACCGCATTCTACACCGGCCTCTGGGCCTACGACGGTTGGAATAATCTCAACTATGTCACTGAGGAAATAAAGAATCCATCCAAGTAAGTGAAGCATGTTACGCAATCAGCTTTTTCGAATGAAAGTTCAAACTGTAAATATTAGATTCTGAATTAAGTGCATGATTCATGACGTCTTTACCCTATTGTGGTATTAACGTAAGATTGACTAGAATAAAAATAAAAAAGGTACAATATATGCCAAATGCTAAAGTGATCCCTTTTTACACACATCAAAAGTGTCTAGGGATCAACATATATTTTTGCAATAACTTTTCTCCTGATTGATATTAATTAAAATTTTCTTTAAGGATTCATCAAATAAAGTGTTTTCGTTTGTCTACAGTAACGATAAACCAAGTCACCTTTGCATTAATAAAGAAACTTGCCATTTTCCTAATAAAGGAATTTTTGACATTTGAACCACTAACATTAAAGTTCGAAAAAAAGACTGAAATAACAGTTTTCTTTAAAATTTAATTGGGTAACTTAAACAATTAATAATCCGTGTTCCTACCGCGAACACTAACAACACAAGAACATCGGTTTGGCATACTCAAAATGAGTTCATCCAAATCACGCTGTGGAATGGCCGCCCGTGTTCGTTGCAACAACAAAAAAAGGTCTTCTTGCGACTGGATACCCTCCATATTCGGCAGAGCTCTTCTCTGTAGCATATCCCATGCATGCTCAATCGGGTTCAAGTCTGGCGACTGAGCAGGCCAGGGCAGGACATTGATGTTAGCAGCGGCGAGAGTCTGTCTTACAACTCTTGCGGTGTGCGGTCGTGCATTATCATGCATTAACTGAAATAAGGGACCGATTTGCACTTGTACAGGAACGATGACGTCTGATACAATCGTCTCAGCATAAATTTGAGCGTTGAGGTTGCCTCTGATCCAAATCAACTCAGTTCTTCCGCCAATCTAAATACCCGCCCATACCATGATGGTTCCACCACTATAAGGATGGACTTCCTGGCAGGATTTTAATCGCTGTTGGCGTCCAGGGGTTCTCCAGTGTCGTATACGTCTTGTATCCGGTCTCATACCAAAACGAGACTCATCAGAAAAGCACACGAAACGCCATTGTTCTTCTGCCCAATTTCTGTGTTCAAGAGCCCATTGATATCGAATCCTACGATTGTGCATTGCTATAGGTGGTACCCTTAGCGGTCTTCGGGAATGAAGGTTCACTTCATACAAGCGGTTTCTGACTGTTTGGTCACTAATTAAGTTCCCTGAAGAGTGATGAAGCCTCACGGCTAACATCATGGCGGTTATTGTTGGAGCTCTTGGAGCTGATTTGAATGTATCGGTCTTGTCTCCGTGTGGTGCAGCGATACCGTCCTCCATGGCGCTCAGCCACGGTACCAGTGCTTCGGTAACGTGTCCAAAGTCGACTGATAACACTCTGACTTGTATTCAGAGCTAAAGCCACAGTACGTTGCCGGGAACCAGCTTCTATCATTCCCACGGCTCTGAGCATTTCTTCCCTGCTTAAATGACGTCGCCGCTCCATAATAACGTTGGTTTTAATCAGTAGTAGGGAAACAGTAGCACTAATAATGTCTTCAATGCGTTGTATGTTTTTATAGGGAAAATATTGACAGCTGATTTTCATCTTTTACTCGAATTTGATTGACAGTTCCTGTTTCAAATTATGAAAAGCACCAAAAAGGATCCATATAAATTTATAAAATCATAAATTTATTACAAAGCCACATCTCAATCTCAAGAAATCCGCATAAAAATGCTTGATCCCTAGACACTTTTGATGTGTGTATTTCTAATATTAATTTCACCACTGACTTAAAGTTTTTCCCATAATGTAGAGTTCTATGCCCTAAAATATTAATTGAAACTTACAAGTGCTAGCACTTACATTTAATTAACGATAACGGCTTCCAAATAGACGGTGGCACCCGTCGCCTCTCATTAACTGTACCGCCTATGTCATTGTAGGAATCTTCCACTGAGTATAATAATCGGAATCCCTTTGGTGACGCTGTGCTACGCACTGGTGAACGTCTCGTACCTGGCGGTGATGAGCGTGAGCGAGATGACGGACAGCGAGGCGGTCGCCGTCACCTTCGGCAACCGGCTGCTCGGGCCCATGGCGTGGCTCATGCCTCTCGCGGTCACGATTTCAACTTTCGGCTCTGCGAATGGCACACTCTTCGTAGCGGGGAGGTAAGGGAACACATAAAATCGCATATTACTTAAATCTTCAAAAATATCCTAGTTTTTATTGATGATGCTTACGCCTGCACAGTGCATAACTGCATACCTGTTTGCCCTTGTGAGTGACAGGTGGATTGATGCCTCTTGGCATTAAGTCCGCCATTAACACGTGTTGTTTCGTATGAGCTATCAATTACGTAAATATTTTGTACGCACTCTTTCCAGGTTATGTTTCGCAGCCTCTCGAGAAGGACACTTATTGGACATCCTATCTTATGTCCATGTGCGTCGCTTCACTCCTGCTCCAGGGCTCATCTTCCATGTAAGATACATAACTTATTTGATTACATTATTTTAGTTTCTATTTTTGTTTGTTTCCAATACTTGGGTAGAGATGTCACGAATATTCGGCTACTATTCGGTATTCGGCCTTTTTCGGCCACTTTTTTGGTGTTCGGTATTTGGCCGAATAATACGTACTATTCGGCCGAATACCGAATACATAATCATGCAAAAAATACACGTCATATTACTCGAGATTATTATGTATTCATTACCAAATTACAATACTTTAGTAAGTAAAATTGACCGCCTCTTGAGATCTTGCTGCTACACAACAAACACTCGGCCAGTTTATTATTTTCACTACAAATCTCTTAATATTCCCATATGGGCGATTTTTTGTTAACTGGTGTCATTTTATAAATCTTTTGACGAACAAACAATTGTAAAAGAACTAACGAACGAACTTCTCTGCAAAATAGTAATGTTTTATTTATAATGATCTGACAAAGCGTGCCGTGACGTGATTTACTCGCAATTGAATGAAACAAACAGTCAAATACCCGCCCGCGTTGCCGTATGCACCGCAATGGGGGAGAGGTTGCGACTTCTCTTATTCTTGTTCACCTACGCGCTCGACAAGCATGTCTTTCGTGCCGAATATTCGGCGCTTCGGCCGACAGCGTTGGCGAATATTCGGTATTAGGCCAAATCACTATTCGTGGCAACTCTAAGCCCATTTACCGGCCATTGTCCTGCTACGGCAAGCATATTAGACCCCAAGGTCACAAATAACACGGGTTACCTCTGTTATCCCAGTTAACTGTGTTGTAACGTTTGCTCAATCCGCTATAGTATTCATTTTTGTTTCTAGTCGCTGATAGCGGTGGCGATGGTGTTGTACGGCACGATAGACTCGCTGATCGACTTCTTCTCGTTCACGGCTTGGATCTTCTACGGCGGCGCCATGGTCGCCTTGATCGTTATGAGGTACACGAAACCTCATGCACCGAGACCATATAAGGTAAGGATAGCAGCGATAGCTGTACATGAATTTCCCCAATCCAGACTCACTTTCAATAATTTGTCCCCTGTAAGCGAAAAAGCGTTTTTCTGTGCCCCAAGTTCTAGTCTCTATGTTTCAAAGTTTCAAACCCAGCTATTGCTGTTACTCGTAGATGCAGATGATCTTGGTACACTTATGTTTGGTGTAAGATGTACTGGGAATTTTATGTATCTATCGATAATTATTCAGACTATTTTAAACTGTTTCGTAATCGTAAACTTCCTCATAACGTTACTTAACTTACATTTTCTTCTTGGTCTTGAAAGTATAGCAAGTAGAGCTACCTCGCCGTTGACTCAAAACAAGATCGAGACGATCTCGGCTAGCATTTGGGTGGACTTTCCCTAGCAGTAAGGTATCGCAGGGGCATTCGTTCGGTCGCCCAATCGACGATCTTAGTAGCTAGTCTGTATTTGCGTTTCCTTGTTCCTCAGGTGCCGATAATTATTCCCTGGACCGTTCTGCTGGTGTCGACGTACCTGGTGGTGGCGCCAATCATAGACAAGCCACAGTGGGAGTACCTGTACGCGGCCGCCTTCATCTGCGCTGGCCTGCTGGTCTACGTGCCCTTCGTCAAGTGGGGATACTCGTTGCCGTTCATGGGTATTGCTAATAATTTTATAGTATTCGTTTGCAAGTGAGAGTTAGTTTTCACCTAGAACTCATATTTAAGTAGAGCTTGTCTATGCTAAATTGACACACCCCTCCACAGCATTCACGTACGAATATAAAGGATACCGTCGAAATCTGCCCCAGCATGCACAAACGAATGTCCTTCATTATAATTATATTATTTTTATTTTTATTTTATTAGCAATTATTCATTGTAAACGGACATTCTGTGGTTAGAAACGAAAAATAAAAACTTCTGTAACTACTAGGTACACAACTTGATTTGGTTGATGGTGGAAATGATTGCCAAAAGTGATGACAAATTAGTGTCAAGTAGTACCAATATTATACTCCTTTAGATCGCGCTGTAATTGTTTCGGCTTGAGCATATAACAGCTTAAATTAATAACTCTTGCTTTTGTTGCTTGCTTCTGTTACTTTGAATATTAGGGTTGAGAGCTTTCTGCGCTCACCCTACAGACCGGTGAAGCTGCTAAGGCCGTCGCCAACACTCTAATAACAAAATTAATATGAGCATTAATGATTTTTTGATTTGAAGTTGTAATAAATAATTGTATTTTATGTTCATTAAATTGATATCACTTATGTGCTTACATAGAGGTAAACAATATATCTATCAGAACATAACAAAAAGTGTACATCGTTTACGATTAAGAAAAACCTCAAAATCTGATACATGCTGTAGCAGGTGACGGTTCCTCAAGTTGTATTTGTTTCAGCAAATGCCTGATGAGAATTTGTGAATGATTCTGAAAACAACTAGATAGTATTTTCTTATTGCTGTGCGTTCCTGGGTACTTTGAATATGAACGCAATCAATATAAACATGCTAGTGTAATAAATTTGGTCGTTCAGTAGCCGGTTGGGCTCGAACCAAGGAGAACGCGTCATCCACAAAAGTACACTAAGCAAATCTAAATCAACTAAAAAAGTAGAGGGTCGCGTCATTTCTAATTAGGCAAGCTCTGCATTCCCTATAGCCATTTTCAGCTTATTTACGACGTCAAAATTTTCATGACCGCATTCTTTGCGGTAACATTGTATCTAATTTGATAGCCCGTTGATAAAATTATATTCCACAATATGATACACGTTCAGCAAATGAGCTGAACGCATGCACACTTCACACGCCGCATTGCGACAGGCCGGCGCGCTGTTGCGCTGTCAGTAGTGGCACGCTACTACCCGTGCGGTAAGCCGTAGGGGCCGTAGCTTCAAGTTAACAGGAGCAGTTCAGGTACGCAGGACCGTCTTTAACCTATTTGCAGCCCTGGGGCCTTATTAAAATCTCTTGTAACTTGTCAAGCTCATTGCCTAAAGTCAGCGTAGCGGGCAATTTCCTAATGATCTTTCATTTCCAGCCAGTCAGCGGTAACCTGGAACTAACACCTTCACACCTTTTAGGCTGTATAATAAACTGACGAAATTGCTTGCTACCTAAGTGGTATATCAAGTAGTACCTTAGAAAATAAACTTGACTGTATATAAGCGATTGTAATAAGGCCCCTGGGCACATTAGATTGCGGTTGAATGGTAGAAAATGCCTCTAGGCATTAAGTCCGCCAATTGTGCTTTATTTGTATGGGCTATAGAATAAATAAATAAGGTGTCAAATATTTTCTCCAATTGGGGCACGTAGGTACCCTAAGTGCCAAATGAGGAGGAGGGTCCTGCACGTACGGCTACGTTGAGTTGAGATTAAACGGTTTCACATATAAATTAATTGCGGTCTGCCGCAACTCAAGTGCGTTGTGGCACTTAAATAGGTCTGTTTATTAACCTTCATGATATGTTTGTTTCAGATAAAATAACCGTTTTTCTGCAAATGGTGCTGGAGGTGGTTCCGACTACGACTACCTTCGAATACTGAGTCTCTGCTTGACTTTAAAAAAGCATTTGTGACAAAATTAGACATTATCATTTGTAAGATAGCTACTTAATTTTTGTTATTCGGTTCATTAATGTTAGTGTTGCATCTAAAACCCAATCTGACAGACGAATATTTATAGTAAATGAATAAGTGAGGTTTAGGGAAAACTTTGCCAAAATTTTTGATTGGTTGTTATTATATTTTTTGACTGAAAACTTGTTCCTTGTCCATTTCATTCATAACCTATTATGTATAAAATCGTTACAATTGAGATGCAATAATTTGTTATTCCGAATTTATTATATTATTATGTATTTATACCTAAACAATTTGATACTAAATATTTTACATAATAATTATATTGTATTGCCATTTTTAGCAAAGTTGAAGGAGGCACTTTTAAAAGTAGGTGTTTATAGTTTTATTCAGGTCCGTAAATACGGTTCATAGTAAATGAGCCATATAACATTCTATTAGGTAGTTATTTTTATGTTTAGTAAATCATATTAAGGGTAAAAACTACGAATTTAATAAACCTACGTAATAGTTTGAACTAGCACAAAAGTTTCTATATCGAATTTTAATTAATAAATTGGTTACATCAATGCGAGTTAATTAGCCCTTTCTATTCAAGTTGCCTCCTTCATCTAGTGCAAATCTTACATAGCTTTTACAAAGATGATATTGTTTGCAAACCGTTGTTTTGTGTTTTTAAAACTCTTTGAAAATAATGTTTTTATGTACTTTAATGCCGTACGGCAGTTTACGTGAATCTTATGCATAGAATAGTAAACTTATCGCTCATTTCATTAGTTTGCACGAATCATTCCTGTAGGGTCAGGCGAAGCGAGGTTCTTTAGCTATGATTACAATATATTATCTGATCATATGGTTAGCTATCTGTAATTCTACGGCAATTAATAAGCTTGTTAGACTTAAAGGATTGAGATTGTAGAATGTTATGTTAAATAGTTTACTAGGACGTGAAATAAACTGTCCGCATATTAGCATTTTTCAATCGACTTCAAGAAAAGGATTCTCAATTCGCGTGTTTGTATTTTGATAGTGAAAATATCTATTTTCTAGGAAGCTCGTTACACCTGGAAGCCCTATTCGTGTCACTATGAGTGATTGTGCTAAACTCATAGTCCGTAGTTCATCGCTCATCATAGTCGACTTTAGACTTGAAAAATTAGTAGGTATAGCAATGTGTTTTAATTAATTTATAATGTTTATTTTGCAGTTGTTTACTCACCTACATGGGATAGCCAATATGACGTGTTTTGCTTTTATTCAGACACTTAATGCGATATTTTATCTGTAGTACACGAAACGAGAAAAAAATAAGAAAGTATAAAGTTGATTTGGCGACAAAGTAATTTTTCTAAATGCTTTTTTAACTCTAGTTTGCTGTGTAATTGCTAAAGATCTGGTCTCACCATAATAAACTGGTCATGCTATCCCATTTTAAAGACTTAAGTGTGTTTTTCTAACAATAAAATTACGCACGTATTATGTTCGGCAGTGAAAGCTTGCGACCGGTATAATTTGGTCCTATCATTCCTTACCGGGGCAAATCGACGCTGTTGACATAACGTTTTAATAAAAGTTATTTTTATATTTATTAATGTTATTTTACTTTTGTCATAGATGATTTAAGTAAGTAAAACTTTTTGTATGGGTTAGTGAAAAGTGCTTGCTATATGCGTTGCCATATCATTTCAGATTGAAAAACAATTTCGTAGGTAGACATCAATTATCTACTACTCAACGTATATTAGGTATTGTATCTACAAAGCAAAAAATACGGGCACACAGTAAGTACACACCTCTAACGATGTGATATTGTTATGGGTAAAAAACGAATGGTATTATTTTGTGTACAGAAAAATATCAGAATACCTATACTTACTTAAATATAACCTAGTTCTATCTATGTACTTATCTCTAAAAGAGAACAGAAAATTAAATATTTATTGTTATACACTACCATTGAATGAAATGAATTTTAAATAAAGACGAAATATGTATAAATCAACGTGTTTTTTTACACTTCATGAATGTTTACTTAATCGTATGGGTCAGAATGACGGGTGTATGGTTTCAGAAATGAATATGTTGAATATGAAAAGAATGTACTAGTTATAATAACCTTTAATGAAATTTAATGTACTTCCACGAAACGAACGATTTTATTATTAAAGTGAGCCGCGTTTCTTACTGTAAGAATGACGGGTGAATGCTGTGAATGAAAGATAATAGATATCATATCTTATGGTTACCTAATATTTACCAGAGTAATCTACTTTCAATGTAGGTACCTCATAAAAATAAACCTGAATCAAATCCGACGAGTAATTAACGAGAAAATCAAGAAAAAACCCTTTTTGACGCCTATTATTTTTTCATAGCAATATGAGTTTATTACCTACTATTTGCTCGTTTTGAGAATTCGACGAGAATTTATGAGACGAATATTATCATTTGCACAATAATATATATATAATGCACATTTACTAGACGTTCATGAAAAACAGTAGAAAAAAATATGAAAAGTAAAATTTACAAAAAAGGTAGGTACGTACTTACTTACCTACTTATTTATTTACTTTTGTCCGAATAAAATACAATGTGCAATTACGTTTTTAGAGGCCTCACTTTTCCTGATGGAAAACAGTCGTAACTACTGATATGCCGATCTTGCTCCACTTTTTCAAAAATGGCATTTTCACAAATTTTTTCGCGGCTTGCGTTGCATTTTACCTTTTTTGTAGTAAATTTTAAAAATGTACTGAATTTCTTTATTAGATTCACTAATCTTGACAGTAAGAAAAAGAAATGAAAATCGAACATTTTCCTAATTTGTATTTGGAATTATCTTCTTTAAAATTTAAACTTTTGATGATACCAAAACCAGCCAGATACAAATAGTACCTATAGCCAAAGTGATTTTATTACAAGTTCATACATACCTACTCTAAGCAAAAGGACTTCTTCCCCAACCTAATAAACCTTTAAGGGTTTTTTTTTTGTATTTCCATTTTAGGGCTACGGACAGTATCCATTTCAGCCATTCTTTATTGGTAATCGCATCTTGGTTGGAAAGTGTATTATTAATTTTCCTATTTTCTTGATTTTTCAATTTTTTATATTATTTTTCTTCAGTTACCTTTAAGGTGAGGTTCAGACCACAGAATAAAATAAAGTTCAAACCCCTAACTCTTGAATCTAATTTCGCCGGATTGGCATAACATTAACGTCACCAACATTTTTTTGAACCATGTTTGTGATGATAAGGTTAAAAAAAAATTGTTTGACATTTCTGCAATGCTTGTCCAAGAGTCAGGGGCCGTATTACATTCTTTTGCCACTGTCGCGACGCGACGTGGCCGTTTACGGTACTAAGACGCCTCAGGCCTCTTTACACGGCACGATTTCTTAACGGTACGGCTATCACGCCGTGAAATTTTGCCGCCATTTATGTCAACAAGCTCCTATTAGTGATCTAAACACCACTGCCTACATACGGCGAATTAACAGTCGATTTTCACAGCGAAAATACGTGTGTGTACAAAAGGCCTCACTTTGTACTATAACGTGAAGTGAGAATTTTTGTACCGTAAACGGCCGCGCTGCTAGGGTGGCAAAATATTGTCATACGGCCCCAGGCCCTATATTATTGTGTGGTTGATATTTACAGTGATGCAAATCAACTACTTATTTAACTAGTCAACCTTATTTTTAAGGCCTGCACAAAAATGCCTTTTCACACCTTGCTTGGAGAACTCGGGACTACAAGAGGAACACACACACATGATACTGTCGTGCTTGAAGAGCGTTCCAGTCCGGATAGAAAAACGTACGTACGCGGAGAAAAAAGTACGCTCCCCGTACATATACAAAATCCCCTGCGGAATTACCGCGGACTCAACTCAAGTTTGTTGTAAGGGATCTAATTTAACGGAAAAAAAGTACGCCGCGGATAATCCCTCGTTTGCGCATGCCACTTATGGGTCACTCCGACTACCAAATAAATCCAGAACAATTTATGGGATTTATTTTGCATGTATATGTAGGCATATGAATAACTGGCATACTCGTATCTATCTTATTTGTTTTCCTTCATAAATCATAATTGTTCCATCCAACTGCTGGCGCTGGTGCTTGGTGCTGGCGTCATCGATTCCATGAAAAGGTTAGGTGACTCACTAAAGTACCCAGATTAATCATTCTTAAAACGGGTTGATTGGCGTCATTGTCGATAGTCATGCACGGGATATAAGACAAAATGTATGGTCAACAATTTATTGTTTTGAAAATTAACAAAGATCACAGATCTTTGAACACTTCGATACCATTTATAAAAATTTTGGGTGCATTATAACTAGTTAACTTACGGTCAGAATTGGATATTCGGTGTAAAGGTTAAATAAAAAGTTAGACATTGAACAGCACGACTACCAGCAGGCATTGTTATTCTGAACGGGTTTCGTGGTACCCGCGCTATTTCTAACATAACATTTTCAATCTTTATATCGAATAATATGTATGCCGTATGTCAAAATCTTATAATAAAATATGATTCCTTTTACAATGAAAATTTACACTTTCGGTTAGACTAATATTGTCGGAACATATTCATTATGTCTCGAATCAATAGTAGGTAGCTACTATTGATTCGAGACTTTAGCATTTATAACTTCAATAATTTACAATATTCTCACATTGTAACAATGTGAAATTACAATGTCATGTTCATAAAACCAGGTTTAATATCTTTTATATACAATAAAATGAGCACTAAATCATTAAGGTTTTTTGAATTCGCTGTTCTTGTGTAGCCCGAATAGCTTATTATATGTTTTCCAAAATGTTCCCTAAATGGTACGAACTGACTTAGATTCGCTTTGCTTATAGAAAGCATTTCTCATATTCACACGCTATTATATACTGTAGGATATTTTTCACATAATCTAAAACAGACTTAGAATCTCAGGTGTGGTTTATTCTTCATCATATGTCTGAAACAAAAAGATATAACAAGTTAAAACAGCAATTCGAAAAAGTTTATTGGGCCAAAAGTCGAATCGTAACCGTTCAATCAAAGGGTTAAGTCAGGTCAGCTTATGCCAGCCGTGTAACGGCCTCACACACTAGCTCTACTATAAAATAATATTATACCAAAAACTATTAAAGCTACAAAATACTAGAAGTACCTTCCGTAGTCAGTCACTGCCTCTTGAAACATTTAGGTCTCGTCCATACCAAACATATTGTCCGCTGTGAGCACGCGTAACTCAGCTCATCGCGTTTGCATATAAATTCTTGTTCACACTGTACCGAAGTGTTAGCAGATGAAAACTGCAAACTACTGTGTCAGCAAACTTAATTTACAGATTGTTAGGGCTGTTTACCTGCAGTTACTTTAAAAGTTGCAGTACGAATGTCAATTTTAAAAAATGCAACGGTTTTTCGTGAAATAATGAATCTTACAAAAGTTCTATTACCTGATCATAAATCTTGCCATGTTACTTTTAATTTTTTCAGTTACACGGTAATCTATTCAAATATAAAAGAATAGCCATAAGTGGGTGCTAAGCGCAAAACTCGAGAGTGGCTCAACCAATTGGGCAATTGTATGTAGAGTAAAAACGTAAAAATTACAAGAAAAATAATAACAACCCTTTTTCCCTTCCCTATACTGACATGCTAATAACGAATGAATAAAGAATAAATTAAGGACCATGGTTTCTACGTTTCTACTAGCGTTTTAAACACGCGTATCCTTATTCGTTTTAGGAAACGCTTGTAGGTGCGTATTGGCCCACCTTTCGCCACGCAAGCAACTCGTAAACGCGTTGACGCGATGGTAAGCTCGTATAAGCGTGAGCCGCTTACTGATACCACTACCGGTTCGAACGAACATCTCGCATTAAGCCCATGCACGTGCGTTTAGTTTTATGAAGCGCGTAATGTGGCGGGCAAGTATTTGCCGAAACAAAACGCTAGTCTGAAACAGGTCTTAAAATGACAGCAGACAGCACACACAGATGTGAACAAGACTAAGCGACGTACTTGTCGAGCGTCTCCCAGAAGCGCAGCAGCGCGGCGCGGTCGAGGTGGCGCTTGGTGCGGCTGAGGTGCAGCACGGTGACGGCCCAGCGCGCCACCTCGCGTCCAGCTTCATCTCGTCAGCTTCAGGTGCTTGGCAGCAGCACAGCAGACAGCACACACAGATGTGAACATGACTAAGCGACGTACTTGTCGAGCGTCTCCCAGAAGCGCAGCAGCGCGGCGCGGTCGAGGTGGCGCTTGGTGCGGCTGAGGTGCAGCACGGTGACGGCCCAGCGCGCCACCTCGCGTCCAGCTTCATCTCGTCAGCTTCAGGTGCTGGGCAGCAGCACAGCAGACAGCACACACAGATGTGAACATGACTAAGCGACGTACTTGTCAAGCGTCTCCCAGAAGCGCAGCAGCGCGGCGCGGTCGAGGTGGCGCTTGGTGCGGCTGAGGTGCAGCACGGTGACGGCCCAGCGCGCCACCTCGCGTCCAGCTTCATCTCGTCAGCTTCAGGTGCTGGGCAGCAGCACAGCAGACAGCACACACAGATGTGAACATGACTAAGCGACGTACTTGTCAAGCGTCTCCCAGAAGCGCAGCAGCGCGGCGCGGTCGAGGTGGCGCTTGGTGCGGCTGAGGTGCAGCACGGTGACGGCCCAGCGCGCCACGTTTGCGTCCAGCTTCATCTCGTCGAACTTCAGGTGAAACGCGCATACTGGGCAAAAAGATAGAAATTAGAAATCGAAAAGAAAACAAAAAAGCTTTCAACCTCATTATACACCTCACTTGGTCATGCAGCTTGAACCAGTTACATTACCACAGCACTGTCTTATTATAAGATCTACTCACTATTCGCAAATATCTGGACTGGGTTGCCATCCCACGGCCATCCCTTGAACTGCCAGGCAGGGCCGGCAACAAATACAGCAACCACACGATCCCACTCCGCTGCTGACAGCCTGCCCGGGTTGTCTACAACTCTGTATGGAACCTGTCAAAAAAATCATACACAGATTTAACTTACAAGCTTGTTATCAAGAATTAACCATATAAAGAAGACACAAAGCAAGTCAATGACTTGCTTTGTGTCTTAGCAAAAGCTAATCAAATGGTGTAAAATCTGCTGAATCTTGACAGGTACAACATTTTACTCCATTTTATTGGCTTCTGCTGTGACGTGTCTGCTACTGGCATGCCCGCTACAGGCATGGTGTATTTATTTTCATTTTATTTCGGATAAACACAGTCCCTAAATAATCCACACTTACCGTCATGACATTCGCGTTGGTGGGAGCGTTTTCGCCGCCGGCGCCCTTTCTTCTCTGCAATAATACTTCGTTTTCGCGCGCTGCGCCTTCTGCCTTTTTCTGCTCCACTGGCACGTATCTGTTAAAAGTTATTTAACTTGCTTAGCAGTTACCTAAAGACGCCCACAATAATCACGAAACAATTTAGAATATATTCTGACCTCTGAAGTAATAAATTTGTGATTAGATAAATTCCTATTTCTTTTTTAATCCAAGAGGCCTCCCACAGGTAACTGAGGTTAGATAACAACACTATTTATTGTATAACAATTATTTTTAGACACCATCAGGCCATGATCCAAAGAACAGCGCATCATCCTGTACTACTAAACCATTTAATTTTTACCCGACTGTCAACTAAAACGTGTTAATGAAAAAGCGCAAAACGTCTTAACTTATTTTTAGTGTAAAAGAATAGGCTAGACGACTAAAAAAACTATTCAGTCCGTCAGTTAGATTATCAAAAAATTCTAGACACGTATTTTATCTTTTTTCTCGTAAACGAAAAAGGACGACGGTTGAAGTTTCAGGTGACGTCACGCCTAGGTACAATTTTTACTTAGAAGAGACGTTACAAGCCCCCACTTCAGAACTTAAATGCTCTTTATCTTTGTATTTTTATTTATTAATTTGATAAAGCGAAAGATATACCTATAATAATATGTCCAGCATTTTTTTGGACGGTCTATCGAACGGACTTAACATAATGCAATATTTTTTATGTTGTCGACATCCCTATTATGTAAATTATTAAATTTAATTTTCGCGAATTATTTACGAAGATATAGCTTTTTTGTTTTCTTGTGTAAGTTGCAAATTAAAAGCCTATGGTAATTACGCGCGATCTAGTAAGACGTTCCCGCTTGGCGTTCCGCCGCAATATTAGAGTTAATTTGATTAAACACGGCGTAATTATAAATTTTTTCGGTAAAAATATGACCCCTATTTTTTATTAGTGGAATCAATTCTACTTTCGATTCTGAACAAACTAATACCAGATTTTACGCTTTTTCATACATGTTGTATATACCAAAATATATCATCTTAATTCCACTCTGGCTTTTATACTACTAGCCCATTGATAATAATTTAATAGAATGGGCACTAACTTGAGATCCTGCAGCATGTCCTTCACATTATACATGGTGATGAGCGAGGTGGTGGCGGCGGGTATGATGATGATGGGCGTGCGCGAGGGCCGCTTGCCGCCGCCCGCGGGCGCGCGCGCCGCCGCCGCCGGCAGCAGCTCGCGCCGCCCGGGCGTGCTGCCGCCGCCGCCCATGGAGCCGTTCTCTACAACCACAAACACTAGCCTCAGGCACAAAATAAAGAGTTTACAGAAGGACCGCTCGCACCTTTTTCCTAAACTTGCGTGAACCACCTAGGGTTACTACTATATTCGCTCTGAATTTTTAAAATGAAGTAAGTAGGTTATACCTACTTGACAGAACCGGCCAAGAAAAAAATTGCACCAAGTTCGACAAAAACAAAAACACTCGTGACAGTGCCACTTTTCGACTCACCGAAACTCCCTGACTTCGCCTGTAAACTCACGTCTCTGTGTGCGTGTGTCAAAAATGGCGTGTTGTTCTAAGCGGGCTATCTGTCAGAGCGCCGCGCATGTCTAATTTGTCCCTCAGGCGAGACAATGCGTTGGCTACCAGTATTGATACTAAATAATACAAGTACGGTCAAACCTCGATTACTTACGAAGGTACGCGCCTTTTTAAAAAAATACCCGCGGACATCAAGTGTTGGCTCGTTCGTCGTATTTAAAAAGCGACTAGCAAAACACATACTCACAAAAATAAATTCGTGAATTCAATTTAATTAACACAGCAACTTGTTTAATATTTAAAGATTGTTATGGTTTTGATAAGCTTTTTGTGTTACTAATACATATTTTGTTAAGTATCTGTTTGATCGTTTTGCGATGTATGGCAACGAATGTTTGATATCATAATTATTTTTGGTATTCACGTTCTTATATAAGTGGCGTATGTCTTTATGAGAATCTTTAAACCTAAACCTAAGAAACTACTAGTACTAAATGATATTATTTTCAATATGAAACCACTATTTTAATATTTTAAATTATGTAGACAAATTGCAATGCAACCATGCACTGTAAATTTGGTCCATCGGTCATGATCAACTAAGATTCTATTGGAAATAAAATAGCAGAATAGAAGCCTACTAGGAAATCGGCTGCTGCAGTCAATCTGGTAACCTATGTTAAAATGTAGACTTTTTGAGACTGCAAATGATGATGCTTAGTAATTGTTTAGGGTTGCTTAGTACAGTAACCAGCAAACTTCTTGAGCAAATGACCTTGACTGCGCAGAACCGAATTTTAGGTGTCATGGGTGGTGAAGGCGGGGCGCGACGGCGGGGGGCATCGTATCGAGCGCGCTATTGGTAGATCAGTCGACCCTCGTCTCCCGCGTTGTGTCTACGTCCCGCTGTCTTCCCAAATACACTTGCGTGCAGTGAAAAGTACTTTGTTGTTGTTGTAGACGTTTTTTTTGTTATAATGGATACTAGTTAACGAATAAACATACATATAAAATATATAAGTAATATACATTATAAATACATATAAAAAAACATGTCTCAGGAAAAATTTATATGTTCGTCACACAAACATTTTGTCCGTACCGGGATTCGAACCCAGGGCGGGCCACGCAGGTTGTCAAAATATATGGGTACCTGAATAAATACGAGCATTTCACAGTTAAAAAAAGAGTATCTATTTTTTTGCACGTAAGTGTACAATGCGCGAACTTTCCCCCACTACGACTACAAATGCTCAAGAAGTTTGCCGGGTACTATATTGTAGAGGAAAGATCGATTTTTGTTTGTAATGAATTAACTAAAAAACTACTGGTCCGATTTCAACAATTCTTCTATATTAAGCGACACTTTCAAAAAGTAACAATGGCTATTTTAACGAGAGAAAAACTCCACGCGGGCGAAATCACCGGCGGAAAGCTACTTTTTACAATAAATAAATGTATTTCATGAACTTACGAGACATCTGACGGGGATGCGTGGGCGTCTGGGGCGCCCGCGCCGCCACGGGGACGCTGGGCCCCTCCGTCACCGACTTGAGTGTCATTCCGTGATATGTTCCCATGGTGTCGATCTTGAAGCCTTCCGTCTCTGAAAAGATATGAAGCTTCATTTAGTTTGTGACATCTTTCCTCTATATAATCAAGTTTCTATGGTATGCAATAATTACTTCAATTGAAAAACAACTATTTCTTTACTCTATTTATTACCTTGCAGCACGGCCAAACAATTTATAAATTCTGTTAAAATGTACAGTAAAAAGTTGATTGCCTCAAGGCATGAATTCAAATATTGAATGTTTTAATGATGCAAGAAAACTAAAATTGGTATCCATACCTTCCTTTTGTCTTATGAACCGCTCCTGATCATATCTGTTATACTGCGCTTGCTGTGCAGGAAGAGCTGTTGGTGGTGGCATGACAACAGGCAGTGGTCTAGGGGCTCCTGGTCGGCCCTCTTCACGGGCTCTTATGCTGCCCAGTAGAGCAAGAATGCTTTTGGCAAACATCTAAAATGAAAATAAAAGTAAGAAACTAATACAAAAGCTTTTGTAGCTACAGACAAAGAGAACTAATAAAAGGGATGTTTCCCTAAGATTGAACTGAATATTTTCTCGACTTTCTTTTCAAATTGGACTTTTTCTGAGAATAACATCACTTACTTTGCCATTGCTCTGTAATACTGTAGTTCGGGTCCTCCATTGTCTTTCTCTGCTTATTATATCTTTGGTGAGGTCTACATCATAATCAAGGATGGCCCTTAGATCTGAACCCACCACTCCTAAAGTATCTGAATAATCATTGCTTTTGATAGTTGTCCTCTTCTTAGCTAAACGTTTAGCTTTGATTGCTGCAATTTTTTCTACTGACATAGCTTCAGATAAAGACCTAAAAAAATATTTTTCATCATACAAAACATCATTTGTGACTATTTCTCTCATGATCAATGGTGCCCTAAAAGCATTCCAATCTTTAAAAGCATGTGATATTGAAAAGAACCTTACTTGATATTATCCACTGTAACTGATGCCTCTTTTGGGGCATCAAGGCGAGCTGCAAGTTGTTCTCTGACTTTCTGTACATGCGTCTCCTCAATACGAGGCTTTTTAGCTGCAGATTCTCCTCCATCATGGTCATGTGTGCGCTTCACCTGGCACAAATAGGCACATATTTTTACATGAATATACAACTTTCAACGATATTCAGAAAGTGTTTTCACACAGAATTAATGAATTAATAGGGCCATAAAAGTAACAGGTTGAGGTGTCTTAAAGTTATTCAGGATTACCAGGTCAGCAGAACCCAAACTTTTAGTGTACTCACAATATTCTTTTGAACACTACATACAATGACTATAATTAAAATCTTAGCACAATTTCCTTGGCAAATTCAGCTAATTTTACATAACATTGGTCAATGTTTCACATAAACTTCTTCACCGATTACGTTACTACCGGGATAAGTACAGCCCCATGTTTTATTTATTGGACATTTGAGGGACATTAGCACACACTGCGCATTGAACTTAATTATGTAAAGACTTGGAAGACTTGTTTACTTAGTTCAAAACAGAATACCTGTGTAGGAATTTCCAAAGGTGCACTCTTATCAATGGATGCGCACGTAGCTGTTTCACCATTCAGGTAAGCTAATAGCTCTTTACGATCTGGACGACGGACGGCAAGGATGTTCGCTGCCTACAGAAATACACCAGAGGTTAATTCTCGTTCAACTTTGCACTTCCTAAAGAAATAGGTAGAAGAACAGACTTTTACTTACTGCGGCTTGTCTGACGTAAACAGGATGCGTAAGCAGTATGTTTTTGAGAATAAAGAGAAGACATTCCAATGTGTAATACTCTTTAACACTGCCTTCCTTACCGGAACTAAAACAAAAAGCAGAGTAATATGGTGAAGAACTATTCGAACACCGACACAGCTGAGAACCATGTTGCACTGCAACAAGCATTAAAGTTTTACTTAATCCATGACACCGGTACTTACCCATACATAAGATAATTCGTTTTAACATTTTTAGGCCACGAAAATTCACCAAATATTATCTGATTATCACGTTCAATAATTTCTTTTTTATTTACATTATACTGACGAAGTAAACTGAGTGGATCCGCCATGATTACGTTGTTTTTCTTTCTTTCTTTTCAAACTCCGTCACCGTCGTTCAAGTACGACTATTTTAGAATAAAGATTACTACGCAAATTCCATACTAAACTAAAACAGACGCACAAACACGCTTGTACACCGCGAACAGGAGTTTATTTTCGTATTCCGTTCCGTTCACAAGAAAAATCACCATTTTCCTTTTCTTTCACCATAGCATGGAGTCATAGACAAAAACAAGACAGAAAAAGTGAAGTGCACAGATTAACAGAAAAAAGAGTGAAGTGATGCACAGTGCACAGATTACTAGAAGAAAAAAGTGGCATTAACCGCCCACGCTCAAGAGACGTTTAGCCTAAAGCTCCAGTTACATGTGCTAATATGCATGCTACGAACGAGCATGCTCATCTTCTGACACACTTGCTTTTTATTAGCATAATTTTTTTAAGCATGCTTCTAAATGAGCGTGCTCTAAGCAAAGAATCGAACACATATGTTTTTTAAGCACGGGTTCGAAATAGTGTTGTTGCGATAGCGATAGTTGACCTTGAAAATCTGTTATATTAAAGATAGTCCTATAGAAACTATCGACCCGTGACGATACTATCGATAATATCGAAAGTGAGAATTAAGCGATAACAATTACGGAAGCTGCAGCCGAAGGATGTAAAAAAAACTAATTTATTTTACCTATCTTTAATAA
The DNA here is from genome assembly GCA_947369235.1 of Udea olivalis. Taxonomy (NCBI): domain Eukaryota; kingdom Metazoa; phylum Arthropoda; class Insecta; order Lepidoptera; family Crambidae; genus Udea; species Udea olivalis. Next base: position 10,121,105 of record OX376342.1, read on the forward strand.
AAGTATCATAATGGTTGACTAACATCTAGCCTAAAACTAAAATGCGACGATGTTCGAAGTAAGAACAAAAGTGTCATGAAAATGTAATAATTATGGAGACTGAATACGATGCACCGACGTCACGACTGGCACGTTGTGCTGACGCTGCGGCTCGTGCAAGCGCGGCGAATGGGGTCACCGTTGCTATGTTGAAATACTCTAATGCGAACTTGTACATTAGTTTTATGTAGGGGTTTCCTCCACCCTCAGATCAGCAAATATTTTCCAACTTTGTGAGAAAAAATTGCTGAATGAAATGACTCTGTATAGAAGTGCTTGCAAGAATATTCAGTTTCCTCTTCTAGGATATTGGGTTTCGTTTGAGGTACGTCTTGTATCTTATAGCTGCTTTCCATAGTCTGTAGTGGCAGCTCATTACGATTATAACAAGTGTGGCTGCACCGGACAATACTATGTAGAAAGGTATTGCCGTGTGATAAAGTGTTTCAGATGTCATTTCAGGCTGCAACGGAAGCTGAATCGTAACTTTGTCTTGGATTCTGGGAAGCGTTTTCAGATTTATTTATTTATATTGAAATGACATGCTGCCTTACAGTTGCCCAAAATGGCAGTACGCAAGTCAAAACATTAAGTAAGTACATTAAATAATTATAGCTATGGCAAAACTAATTTCAATAATAAAATAATAATCAAAGTCAAAAGAAATGTCGAATTACAAATTGCATTAAAAAGAATGTCAGATAACAATGAAATATGTCCAAATACAATAAAAAGATATCAAAATACAATTACAATGTCAAAATACAATAAAAATGTCACTACACAATAAAAATTTGCACTGTATTCTTTCCAACATGAGGGTATATTTTTCCTCATAGGGGTTCCATACAATGGCTCCATATTCGAGTTTACTACGAAGATATGCACTGTATAGCACCAAAACGACCCTTAAACTATCGAATTGTGAAGATGTTCGTATAACGAAACCAAAGCATTTTACTAGCTTTTTTTCATATGGTATTTACATGGTTATGAAAGTCCAATCTAGAGTCCAATAAATTAAAGTCACGGATCTCGTTTACCCTTTCTAAGGGCGCGTCAGCTAATGAGTAGGTCAGAACTTGTGGACAGCGCTTACGCGTGAAAGTAATGGTTTTACATTTATTATAGTTAATTAAGAACACTCCACTCCAAAACCGCGTCAATGTCTCTTTGTAGTGCTTTGTAGTCAGATGGGTCATCTATTCCCAAGTTTAATTTGAGGTCATCCGCAAATAATAAGCATTTGGAAGTACTGACGCAATCAGGCAGGTCATTAATTAAAATCAAAAAAAGCAACGGACAGAGCGTACTTCCCTGACGCACTCCCGATCTTGTATAGTAGTTTTCTGATAAAAAATTACTAACTTTGACAAACTGACGACGATCACGCAGGTAATTCGAAAAAAATTCAATGAGTTTTGGTGCAAAGCCAATTGTCGCTAGTTTCCGCAATAGAATGTCGTTATGGACTAAATCAAATGCATTTTTGAAATCAAAGTAGGCAGCATCCACTTGCCTACCGGCATCTAACTCTGCATATATAAAGTCCAAATAGGCCACAAGATTGGTAGTTGTAGAGCAAGTATCTCTAAAACCGTGTTGACAGTGATGTAGTAAGTTTGCAGTTTGTTTATTAATTTGTTGGCATAACATAATCTCAAATAATTTTGCAAATACTGATAAAACTGCTATCGGTCTAAAAGACGATACGTCATTCCCACCATCATCCTTAGGAACTGGAGTGACCCTAGTAACTTTCCACATATCCGGGTACTTTGATTGAGATAGTGCGAGATCAAAGAGGTACAGAAGCGGGTCCTCAAAAGCGGATATGCAATCTTTTGCTAAAAAAACGGCTACACCATCAGAACCTGTCGATGACCTAGGTTTCAGCCTCCTCACTGCCATTTTCAATTTTTCATAATCAACTGCATTTACAGTAACACAATTTGAATTACATATGTTGTCGGCTGCTCGCACCGCATCGACAGGGTTCAACAAGGGCGCGTCGTTCAGATATACTGAGCTAAAATAATCCGCAAAAGCATCAGCCGCTGCTTTTTTTTTTTTTTTTTTAATTTAGAATAGGTACACAGACAGATTACCATCGTTACATGGCTTTATATAATATTTTGTACACATTAATCTAGACAATAATCCAAAAAGTGTGTACACAGCATGATTAATTGTTATTTCCTAAGGACGGTTTTAAAATACAGCTAAAAGATAATAATAAAAAGTAAAAAGGTAAAAACTAAAAGTAAAAAGGAAAAAGTTGAAGAGTTACGAAAGAAGTGAGTAGAATTCCTAGCCACTAAGAAAGTCAGATATGACCTTTTTATACTTTGTGAACCTGTGGTTAAATATGTCTACGTCAATATCTTTGCTACTGCGAACCAGCTCATTATAAGTCCGGCACATTCTAACCAGAGGGCTATAAAACGACGTGTTATTCTTATATACTTGTATTGCGAAGGTATTTGGACAACGCGACTGCTGCCGGATGTTAATTTTCAATTCCGAAAGTAAATTTGGTGCATCGATGGATGCATGAAGTAGTTTGTGCAGATACAGAAGGTCGTATCTTCTTCGTCGCGTCGCCAGGGAAATCACGCCAAACTTCGACAGCCTATGACCGTAGTTTCTGCTTGATCAGCAACCTCGACATCGTCGGCCATATAAACATTCAAACTCTGTCTGGTATTTTTCCTGTCCTTAATAAAGTCCCAGAATTTAGCTGGGTTGTCGATAATATTCTGCTCAGTCAAATTTAAGTGCTGCTTATACGCATTGTCAATTAGGTTTTTAACATGCCATCTATAATATTTAAATAGTTCTCTATTGAATTCCTTACCTTCAGCTTTGTAACGTTTCAGGTGAAAATATTTTTTACGATAATACCAATAATATCAGCGCTAAACCATTTCGGATAGACGTACTTAGGATCCGGTTTAAAGTTAGACTTTGTTGGGACATATTGAGTAATACAATTCTAGAGGCGATCATAGAAAAAACTTACTGCAGTGTTGAGATCTTTAATAGCAAACAAGTCTGTCCAATCCAAATCACCTAATGCCGAATATAAACCTTAGAAATCCGCCTTACGCCATTTCCAACTTGGAGTAGAGTCCGAGCGCTGAGCCGGCGGTGGAGTGGACGATGGTAGATCAGTACTTCTTAAATGGAACATAATAGTTACATTGAGTATGGGATGGTAATCATCTAAGGGAACCAAGAGTTCAGCTCCCTTGGATACCACGATCTGTTCAGAGTTAAGGTCACTTAGCACCAGATCTAACAAACCACCACGACTGTTACACACATAGTATTGTAGAAGCCCGCAAAAGTCACAAAAATAATTAATATTAGTCCTTACATTTACACTACAAGAGTTTAAATTAAAATCTCCTAGTATTATAACATTCAGAGATGAATATGTAATAATCGCATTTTCAATACAAGTCAAAACATTGAGATATTGGTCGTCATTATAATTTGGAGGCAGATAAACAACACAACATAGAAATTTATCTACGCCTTTGCCACCGATAGTGGCGATTATCAGTTCCATATCAGACGTGAAAGTATCTACTTTTGTCACTTGTTGCACCGTATAACAGTTTCGCACGGCCAGAAGCACTTCCCCCCACCCTACATCATTTGAGCGGTCCATGCGCACTACTACGTATACTGGAGGGAATAATTCACCATCGGATACGGAACTAGTCAGAAAGGTTTCAGCCAAAGCTATTACATCATAATTGCACTGGGACACGTTATTCATAAAAAAATAGTTTTAGAACGTAAACCTCGGACGTTTTGGTAACAGAAACTAATGTTACACACTTTTTTCTTTGGGACGAAAGTTCTGACGCCACGGTTTAATACATATGTCTGCCGCCCAATTGTTAGGCGACATTACACCTTCGGCCCTCTTCCATGGTACTCCAAGCTTGAACGAAGAGTAACGCCCCCTGGATTTCAGTTCCTCAACTGTACAATCGCTATCACCACCGATGGATTGTAGATGCGCGCGCACTTGTTCAACTGTGGTGCCCTCTTGCACGTAATAGAGATGTAAGTACCTCCACGGTTCAGATGCACTCAATGTGGTAGTTCCTGGCGCTGCAGTACCGCGGAGCACGCCGGGTAGCGATGCACTCCCTCGCTTGGTACGCCCCACCACCGTCCACTCAGCCTGGCTTTCTTGGTCATTGTCATCCTTGGACTCAGCTGTGGCCTTAGAGGACCCATTCATGATCATAGCACCGTCCTTGGCAGCCGAAGTAGAGGCTGCAACCGAAGTTTAAGCCACTGTCAAGGTAGGGTTTGTGGGTGGTTGAGTTCCCTTTTTCTGCAGATCTACGGTGTTCAGGCTGAGTTGCGGTGATGCTGCAATACTGGATACAGCGTGGAAGATGATTTTTATAATCTTCATCGGTTGGCCTTGTACTATATCTTCGGTATTAGATAAGGTGAATTCCGGGGCTCGCAGAGAACAGGTATTGTCGCTAGTATGCAGCGATTTAGAAGATTGTAGTCTTCGGTTCCACAGTCGAGCTTAGCTTTTGTAGGCCGGGGAAATGAAACGACATAGTTGCGGACGTCGAGCTGCTCCATTGCTTCTCTGGGTAACTGGATTGTGGTCATGTTGAACGTCGAGTCGAGAGTCTGGTGTCGCAGTCTTGTACGCAGTCCGGTCCCGACCGTGAGGGGTTTCCACACAGAGATGCTGGGTTTCAAACTTCAGGCATTCTACCTCTGTGTACATGAATTCATTTCTATTAGTTGCTATTAAAGGAAAGGGAGGTATGAGGACTTGGTGGAAGTTATTTTGAGCTTGGGAGGATAATCTCTAAGATCATAAATGCTATCTGATACTATAGGAAATCAAAAAACTATAGGAAATCTAAAAACTATAACTATCTGTTTCCTAACGGAATAAGATGCAGATTCAATAATATTAAAATAATTCCTTAACTCTAAATCTATAACTCGATAAATCTCTCTGCCATAAATCAATTTCAATCTTTCTAACATATTTCAAAGTACATGCAAATTCAACATCGAATGATGAGTGGGCATTTTACGTGAAATAGCTAAGATATTTTAGCAGATGATACTTTTCAATAGAAGAGATTTTATCTGGATTAGGTCTAACACCTTCATTACTAATTACATGTCCGAGATAAGCTGTTTTAAGCTTGAGAAATTCTGACTTATCCATTGGAATTTTAAGGTTCTGGAAGTCTTTGGAAGACTTTTAAGAAGGCTGGTGCTGTAGACAATTATATCATCGAGATAAACTAAGCAGATCTCGTTTTGTAGGCCTCTGAGAACATTATCCATCACACGTTGGAACGTAGATGGAGAACTCTTTAAACCCATTGGCATTCAAAGGAGTTCAAAATGAACGTGCTCAATATTAAATGCAGTTTTATGGATATCACTAGGGTCCATCTCCACTTGGTGGAATCCACTTACTAAATCTAAGATCGTGAAGTACTGACATCTACCTAACTTGTCTAATACATCGTTAATGTTAGGGATAGCATTATTTATTATCAACTGTCTTTTTCATTCAATTTACGGAAGTCTATTACAATACAATACGCCATTTCTTTTTGCCTGAGGCATCTGCCTCTCTAAGCACTTCCCAAATTGGAGAGCTTCATGCATATTCTGAAGGTCTTATTATACCTTGAGATAACATTTTTTCTGTTTGGTCTCTAACTTCTTGACGATGAATGAATGGATATCTATAACTTTTCGTGTAAACTGGTAATTCGTCGGGAGTATTGATTTTATGTTTAATTTTATTAGTAAAAGAAAAAGGCTCGTTCTCTAAATAAAAAACATCGGCATAACGAGAGCAAAGCGTTATTAAATTAGCATTTTCTTCCTCATTTAAATGATCAATACGCAAGCACGATATTACGTCAAGAGTTCGCGGTGACTGTTGTTCGGTACTCGTGCACTCAGTATTGAACAGTTTGGCGTTGACAAAGTAGTCTAATGAGAGTATGATATCATTATCGGTTAACTTCTTAAATAGCGCGATTATTAACTACGGTTGTTATACATTCGGAAATAAAACAATTGCATGTTATTTACTCTGGTAATAAGACATCACCATCCGGGGCATCAGTAGGAAGTTTAACAAATTTAGAACTCTGAGCAGGTATTATATCACCGTTAAAGTTAAGTTACGGGAGTTATGCATTGTTATCATATTAACTGTATGTTTATTAGTCAATGTCCGGTCTTTCAAGTCTATCTTGGCTTCCCACTTAGTAAGTAAGTCTAGTCCAATAAGTCCGTTGAAATAATCGTGAAACTTGTAGACAAATAGCTTTATATTCTCTTTATCATTGAACTCTGAAAAGCATGGCAGTGTAATAGAATAATTATTCCTACTAGTAGCATGAACATTAGATACTTCAAAGGAATCATAAGTTAATGGAATTTTAGAAAAATAGTTTTCAACTGAAAATAGCCAAGAAGCCATAAAACGCTTTCAAAAATAGTCATTTTGAAAGCGTTTTATGGTTTTTTTTCATTATGATGTTTTTAGTTTACTTATAATCAAGTTTTGGTTGATACACAGATTACTTCAATTTTACACTTCTGGCATTTTGAATGAAAATTTTAGTATGATGCCGCTAAAGTGACTCCTTGAAATTTACATGGTAATTAGATGAGAGTAGTTTTTAAAAAAGATTTAGATTAAAAATTTGAGGTAACTTTTTTTAAAACGGGAACGTTCAGGGACAAAACAGAATTTCTAAATTTATCAATTTCCTAACTTTTTTTAGAGATATGATAAGCGTTATGGATGTGAATTCATTAGAACCATCTTGCGCTATTATTTAACCAATAAAGAAAAAAAATCAGGCTATTAACGAAGACTATGTGACCAAAAAAGTGTGTCAACGCAGAAATTTGATTTCAGAAAATCATAACTCGAAAAGTACAAAAAATCGGGTAACTTCCATGGGGTATTTCCGGATAAGTGTGAGGAGGCTAAAAAAAATTTGTTGACGTGTATGGTTGGACCACCCTGTATGTAGGGGTATGTAATTTACCATTGACCTTTTTCGATACTATCGATAGTATGGCGCCATTAAATTCGATAATATCGATACTATTTATGACTATCGATACCTATCAATACTATCGACTGGAAATAAAACGAAACCTTTTAAGAGGCTGCAATATTATCGTAACATGTTCGACTACCGATAGGGAAAAATTATCGATACTATCGATAGTATGATGCCATTAAAGTCGATACTATCGATACTATTTATGACTATCGACACCTATCGATAGTTTAGCTTTGGTAACTATTGAGGTATTTTCGATACTATCGACTGGAAATAAAACGAAACCTTTTATGAGGCTGCAATATTATCGTAAAATGTTCGACTACCGAAAGGGCAAAATTATCGATACTATCGACACGCATCCTATCGATAGTTTCAATACTATCGAATATATAGAATATAGCCAAAATTAAAAAGAAACATATTATAGCCAATGTCACTACCTGAGGCCGTATTACCATCTCAAGTAGCCTGTTGGGTAATTTCCTAAGCTGAGCGTGAGTAAAATGCATCCTCTGAGCCAGAAATTAACGGACGAAATTGCTACCCTCAGTTTAGAAAGTCAACTTGACTGGCTAAAAGAGATGCCTCTGATAGTGTAGCTTTCTAATGGTGAGAGAATTTTTTAAAATCGATCCAGTAGATTCGGAGGCCCTTTAATACAAACAAACAAATCTTTCCTCTTTATAATATGTTTAGATAAACTACAACCTCACTATACAATTAAACCGAGACTGACATCCCTATACCAGTTCCTCATGGATACTAGCCTAGTAGCATGCTTAATAAGCAAACCTGTTCACACGTGCTAAAAGCACGTCCCCTTCCACCCGCGCTGCAGGTAGCATGCTCGAAAATCACACGGTTGTCGATTTTTGAGCAAACTTGAAACTAGCACGTGCTACTAAGTAGCACTTGCTCAATAGTAGCATGCTTTCATGCTAGTAATGAGCATGTGTAACTGTAGCTTAAGGATTCATGAAAATCCGTTCGACAGTTTCATACTATGGCCAATGCGAAAGCCACAAGCCGTGCAAGCAAAAAAAAAAGCTTTCATGTTGCCATCGTAGTGATTTCTAGATGCTCTTTGGTTGCCATCTATAAAAAAATAACAAAATTATGATAGCTGCCATCTAGAACAGTTTATCGGCATTTAAAAAGGCAGCAGCTTGCTAAGAGATGGCGCTGACTGACTCAAATTCTTCAAAATTGCAAATTGTTTCTAAACATGGCTGCCGGTCGGGTCTTCATTTATTGATATTTTTGTGAATTAAAATCTATTTTGTATTCGATTTTTTACAAGAACTGTGTTACATGTGTTAATATGCCCTAGTGAATGAAATTTACTTACATAATGACTTCTACACCTAAGACTGAGAAATGCGGACAAGGTAAGTTATGCGTAACATTCTGCATTTCTTGATCTTCTTTGAATTTATAATTTGCATTTTGCTGCTTGTTTATGCCTTCCAATTATTAAAAACTACATTTTTTTTTATATTTTGTGATACTTTATCTCACAAATTTAAGTTTTAAAACTAAACAAATTGAAATCCTGTGTTGCACCTACAGCACAATATTATTTTCTGATATTCTCAGAATGCAATTTTTCTACTGAAAATCTCTTGGGACAATTAAAATGTGTTGTTTTAAATAGGGAAATAACTAAATTTCTTACATGCTATTGAACATGTTTGTAGTTTATGTACTAGTTGACTCAGCTCAGTGTTTTTGGAAGAACAGTTTGTTTTGTCTGCAAAATTAAACTGATGTGTATTTTGTATTAGAATCTGCCTATACCTAATATTAAATGTTGTTTCATTATTCTTTTTTAAAAATATTCAGAAATAATTGTCCATCTGGTTTCAATTTTTTAAAGAACTTAAAAAATTTAATGTAGTTTTTGAATGAAGTTTTCAAGTTTCACAGCACATCTTGTTTCTAATTTTTAATTGACTTCAAAAAAGTAGAAGGTTTTTTATAATTAAAGTAACTAAGAATGCCAAAGTGAAAAAGTGTTTAGAACTCTTGACAGCATTTTTGGGGTCTGTTTCAATTTCCAGGTTCATCAGAGACCGGTTTAGGGTATTTTAGAATATAATAGCAGTCAGTGAGGTGGTGATTACGCTTTGAGATTATTAGGTAAATCATTGATCCAGGCTCCATGTTTGAGAAGGCTTAGCCAGTGGCTGAAGACTGAATAGTCAGTTTAATTTGCCAGGGCATTCAAATCAAGGTCCAAACCTAGTTACTGTTCTGCAGAAAGCAGTTTGTTATTACAAACTTTCTTCACAACGTTGGTACACTTAACATCAAAGAAATTGACCGTACAATAATAAGATGAGTGCCTAAATTATCCTTGGATATGAATTCATATACCCAAGACAGGATAAGAAAAAAACAAGCATAACTGTAGGTATATCCTTGTTGTAAAATGTAGATGGTCTTATTGCTAGACGCAATCTCTTGCAGACAACCTACAGGCAGTAAAACAATTAATCCAAGATGATGCCAAGTGTCAATAAGTTGTAACGAATATTCATAATTCTGTAATAAAGAAATATCTCTGGATCGCCAGAATGATGTTATAATTTATTTGGCCATGGCCATCTGAACCTAAGCCACAAAATAAAATAAAAACCAGGGCTAAGCATATTTTGTGCTATGGGTGTCAGAGGTGGACCAGCATACTTTAACCATTTTAATTATATACCCTATTAGATAGCATACTCATCTTAATATTGCTGTAGCATATCATCATCATCATCCTTGCGGTCTATCCTGGTTGTGAACCCACACTGGTGTGTAGGGTCCCAGGGTCCGCCTTTCTTATTTTCTTGGCGCACTTCGCGCGGTCTTGTGTATGTCACCCTTGACGACGTCGAGCCACCACTTCTTGGGTCGACCTCTTCTGCCGGTACCCGGCGCGCGGCAGAGGCGGCATGGCCAGACATGTTACCCACGTAGTTTGCCGATCTCCGTGAGACATGACCATACCAAAGAAGGCGGGGCACTCCTGCAGCTTGTCTGCGATTTCACGAACACGAAAGCTACCGCGGATGTAGGTGTTCCGCACGCGACATCCACCGCAACATCTTCATTTATGTGACGCGCAGCTCCTGCTTGTGTAGCTCTAGTAATGGCATGGCTTTGCCCCTATGCCTATAAAAACAAAAAGAAAATTGAGGTAAACAGCTTATTTTAGATCGATAGTAGACCAACCAACACAGTCCCGATAATTTTACTAATGTGAAAAGCCATCACCTATTTCAGCCACTGCAGGAATAATCTTTGCTGATTAACTTATAGCTACTGACTTGTGTTTTTTTCTGTAAACTGTGATTCTTATGAGGGTTTGTTGATTTGATAGGTTTTTTGTACGGTTTTCTCCCACAATCCATTTCGAGCATAGGTTTAGGCCAAACAGTTAGTAAGAGAAGGCCTTAGCTTTCTCTATACGTGTTTTGCCGTGCGGCTAATGCTACGGTTCCTCCACCAGATGTGGTTATAGTGCTAACGGTGGTCATAACCACAACTTCTTTTTGTAATTGTTTTTTGCTTTGGATCTCCCCTTCAGAAGCCCTGTTCATCTCACGTTTACTGTTGTTTGTCCAGGTTTATTAAACTGTCTCTCATCATAGGAATCACTTTAAATGACACTTGGCTTGCATGAGATTGAGCCGTTTCGGACCTAATAAACGCCTTTAAAATCAAGCAATCAATCAATCTGAAATTCTGAATAGGCGCACTGATAAAAATCGGATTGAATTAAAACGATGGCACCTTCAGTGTTCCTAAAATAACCGGCAAGTGCAAGTTACGGACACCAAAGAGTTGCTAAAAATCTATAACTAACGTTTAGCAGAACACTTCACTAAAACTAGTTAGTGATATGAATTTCTGCGCTAACATGAAAATCTCTCTTTTTTCTTATTAAACAACCATTTAAAGCTACTGGTATCGAACAAGTACCTTCAAGTACCTATTACTTATTCGAAAAGTATAAAAAACGGAAGTACATATAAAATAAACCTAGTAATAATTACAAGGTTCCTAAATTTTGATTCGTTATTTGCAGTTAATGCTCAGAATGAGATGTGAGTAAGTTTAGTTAGGAGATAATTATTATGTACTACAGGATTGCGACCGTCGCCCGTTTGTAATTGTATTCGTTAGCAGTTGTCGCCTTTTTTCATTACTTCTGCAAGATTATACTTTATGCGAAATTTCCGATGTTTTGATGTGAATGGTTTGATACCAAACCTCAAATTTCCTACATAGACGATTATGTATGTAAATTGTGTTAAGTTATGTCCTGGAAAATTACTTATAACTTTACTGCGCCTGATAGAAAGTTACGTTTCAATCCAAATTTCGCGAGGAGGAATTTATTCTAGGCGGACGCTAGGTCCTTAAAATTTAATCAACCATTAGACTATCTTACTAAAGTTTAGGCATCGGTCTCCGGACTAGTCAAATTGAATGGCTATCCACATCCATATTTATATTATTTATATAGATAGACAGAGCGAGTATCAAGTGACTGAGCCAGCATCCGGCGCGCCAGCACACTTCAGTGAATTTTTGTTGTGTCCTAAATAAGCTGAAACGCTTATCAATCATGGGCATGGGTGGACCCATCACAAGGTACGCGTAGACAAGAAAGAAGTATTACACCTACTTCCTTGCAAATGTATGCATGCACGCAGGAATTACTTAAACATTTTAGAAATCATCCTGACTACAAAATCTATTTGGTTTCGACGACGCGCGTGAAACCAACCATGTAAGGCTAATGCAATCGCTTACCTAAGAGAAATTTTGCATGTTACACTGATCATACATGCCGCCAAGCTAGTAAAGTAACCAAAGCAAGTGGTTACATAATGTCAACCTCATACACCAACTGAACAGTGAACATTTATGTGGCACATCGCAACTACACGGTGCAGTTCTGCTTCCAATCATATTTACATTATCTTAAGTAATGATCGTAGTAAGTAGGAAAAGAGGATTATTAATCACACAGAAGTTTATTACTGCCACTCGCTTAACCAGTACGACAAGGTAATATGATGTTTAAGTTTCTAGTCAATTGAGAAAGTTCTGCTCATCGTGTTTCCCCAGGCACTTAAATTGTCCGTGAAGTGAAAATCTCAAACGCAGTGTGGTGGTAAAATGGCAGTAAAATAATATATTTATCCAAATACCGAAAACGTTCGTATCTATGGGTTTTATGGTAGCTCCTAGATATGTATTACCGTTTATTTTGTTTTTATTTCATGATAAAAATGTAACTTTTTATTCAACAAAACTCTAGTGGCGCAGGGCCACACCACAGGGCAGGTTCGTAACGTTCCTATAGCCTCCTTGAATTAATGATAAAAAAGTACCAAAAAAAGAGAAAAATTGATAAAACGTTAAAGAAAGCTTGCTAAACCAATCACTGCATGTTTTTTTTCAAAAGCGGATTTTATCTCTACTAATATTATAAAGAGGAAAGATTTGTTTGTTTGTTTGTTTGTAACGATTAGGCTCCGAAACTACTGGACCGATTTTAAAAATTCTTTCACTAATATAAAGCTACATTATCAGCGGGTGACAGGCTATATAATTTTTTATTTAGGCTTTATTGTGACGGAACAAACAGTCTACGCGAGCGAAGCCGCTAACGGACAGCTAGTATACATATAAGTAAAACAGTGACCAGTAGTTAGTATTAGTACGCGATTACATGGTCCTGACTGATAGACGGGGCGCGAAATTAAAAAGCCTTAGCCATGCTTGTTTGTATCAGATTTACGCCGCCACCTTTTCTTAAGTAAGGGGACTGCAGAGTACTAGTATTCGCGAAAATGGTTACTGAATGCAGCCTTGCCAAGATCCTAACGGTATAGAGCTCTCAATAGGGTTATTTGAATTAGACATTCCTGTGTCGGCGCTCTGGCGCAATGGCGCGGGCGGGCGGGATAGTCGTTCACTACTTTGGTTTGCATTAGACGTTTCCGGTTTTAAGTGTTGTTTAAAATCAATATTCATTAATCTTCGTCTTTTGATCAACAAATAAGAAAGAGCAGAGATGAGTTGTCTTGGGAATAATACCTGTTAGTTACAACCAGAGAACTGAGTGAAATTAGTTTAGCTCAATACTAAGTCAAAGTGAGTATCAACTTGTCCATTGAATAATATAATTTTTGAAATATTTGATGTGGAGAATATCAAATGCATAAACACAAAAAACTGGCATGTTTCAAGGTCTTGGTTAGTTTGTACACGCGACCAGAATACTAAATTACACTGAAGTTCAAGTTCCTAACGTTAAGATACAAAACAAAATTTGACGAGATAAGACTAAACTGTAGGATACAAACAGGAGAAGTGTTTCAAAAGGTGTTATTGTTACAGTGGTTAACTAGACTCCGATCAAGCGGAGTCACACACAAGCAAGTTCATCCACACAAGGAAATCAAGATATCAGATTTTTTTTATGCAAACAAATTTGCTTCCAGAAATAATAATGTACATCTTGCTCTTTAAGCGAACCTAACGAACCCTTTTTGTAACCTTAAAACAAACAAACATAGGAAGACAAAAACAGGTCTGTGTAACAGGCTGATAGACATAATGAAACAACCTTTTGTTCCTAGAACCTTTTAAATGTACATATCGCAAACTTTGATTCTATAGGAGCTAATCTGGGCCTAGCACCTAATGCCCCTAGTTTTTTGTAAATAAATAGCTACTAAAAATATAGTGGGACATCGAATTTTACCTCCAAAGAATGTGATGAAACTACAGGTTGAGTGCTTGGTAGTTTCGTGAGTAATTTTGACCATTATGTGTGTGTAGATACGTAATATTCGTGACTTGATGTAGCTATAAAGTAATGTTAGCTAGGTACATTTTTTTCAGTACACAGAGTAGTAAAGCAAGCCTTGACTGGGTTGGTTTGGTTCATGGATAGGATCTGGACGTGATTGCGGCCATCCGTTCGCTTTGCGCTTAACTCGCATGGTTAATAAATGTGTCAGTCTAACGGGCTCTGATTTGTTGACAAGATGAGACCTAGCAAACATTTAAAATAAAATACTAAATTAATGGCTTGAACTCATCGAAAATTAGTTTTTTTTTCTGTGTGGAAGTTTTTTTTATTTCACCCACATTTTCTCACTCCTAGTCAATGGTCTCCCACAAAGGTCTTTATGGAAGTATGCATTTTAAGAACTATTTATTTCATGGTTTCGTTTAATGCAAGCTATCACAAGTATAAAGATGAATTGATTTTCGAGAGGCAACACCAACTGGTATGTGGATCCCTATCCGTTCGGCCGGTATAGAATGTAATGTATTACCGCTGCCTAGTTTCTTGTGCACTTTACATCTGCAGCGCAGATCAGAGGCACTGCACCGGGTAACGGTACTTCGCCTGAGACACAAACTTGCGACGTGCACCACGATCTATTTCTTTATGATTAAAATGTTCACTCACACTCTAAGGACTTTAGCGGTGTTTTGGTTTGTTTTTCTCTCTTTTCAACCGACTTCAAAAAATGGAGGAGGTTCTCAATTCGACTGTATGTTTTTTTTATGTTTGTTACCTCATAACTTTCGATTGGGTGAACCGATTTTGTTCATTCTTTTTTTATTTGAAAGGTGGTGCTTCCCGAATGGTCCCATTTCGATTTGGTCTAGTTCTGACAGTGGCATCCATGAGAAAACCATACAAGTCTTAAATCTAGATAGACAAAATGCGCAACAAATGGACGAATAACTCAATATTACGCCAACCGATTTTGATAATTCTTTTTTTATTTGAAAGGATTATTATACTTCAAGGGTAGTTTGATGAGGGTTTAGATAGGTTCTGATTATGGGATCCATTACAAGGTAATGGAACTCTTCAATTCTTAGGAGCAATTGGACGATACTTTTTCGATGTATAAAATAACAAAGAACTATTCACTGAAAATCAAGAAATAAACAAAATTTTTAACAAAAACAAAACCAACTTCAAAAAAAACGATTCCAAAACAAAGCACTAAAAGTGAAGAAATAATTGCGTATTCTTCTAAAACTTAAACGATAATATCGACACCCGCAAGGAAAAACATCGTAACTCAGTTTTAGGCAGTATTGAGTTAAAATGATATTCTTACTTAGTAAAAAAAGCGGATTTTTTAACACTTATCATCGTATCTAAATTCCGTATAGTTTTAAATGTACAAAATGTGAAAACATCGTAAATGGGGATCAAATAGAGCTACCATAATTGTATATTTAGTTACGAGTGATTTTTATGCTTGCCATTAATATTTAACATGAATAAAAATGTAACAATAGGTACGATGTTCATCTTCGAAATTAATATTTCATATAAACTAATGTTTCATCTTATCTTTAGTTACAATGGTACTTTTAGAAACAATTATTTTGATTATAACTAGATTTCATCGCAACTTGAGATACAATGTTTTAATTCTATAATATAACCAAAAATATTTAATTCCACATTGTAACACGACATACAATTATTTTCTCCGCAATTGTTTACATGTTTCGTGCAAAATTTTGTTTATGTAGGTGATGTTACAATGTTTTCATTCCCGAACGCCGGTTGAGCAGTGCAGGTCTCGACAGGATTTGGTTGATGGATATTGTTTGATTTGGACTATTTTAGTGTGAAAAACAGGTAATGAGTGTTTAAAATGAGTCGCCGCAGTAAGATAATTGAGCTGGCTTTAGCTAAAAGTGAAATAACAAACAATAATGCAGGTAAGCTGTTATTTTGTATCGTAGGTGTAAATATTTTTGGTTTGTAGGTATATAACCAAAATACAATTTTATGTTTTATTTTAGGAGAAAAGGTATTGAATTGCAGTGATAGTAATATTCCCGAGAATAAACAATCAGTACCGAATATTCCACCAGTGTTTATGGAAACTGGTAAGTGATTAGTAGGTTGCTGATTAACTTTTAGAAGTAATAAAGTATGTGCTTTACATAATTTTAATAATTAATGGTTTTATGTTCAGGAAATGATTTATTAAGTTTTAAATATTATCTTCGACAACGTACTCCAGAGAAAAAACAGAACAAAGTTTCAATGTCTAATGAAACGGAAGAGATTTATTCACCAGTAGTTTCGGAATACCTACCACCTGAAGAAAACGGTAAGGTTTATTGATGAACAGGCACTCTTAGTTATTCGAGCCTTTATTTATTAATTGCTATTGTACAGATGGTGGCACATCAAATTATACATATTGACCTTGAATTTTTATGTACTACGAAATACAAAGTATGTAAATTCAACTTTATACCTTGTGTGCTGTTTTGTTTATTAGTCAACGGCACTGCTGAATACCACCAATCTATCAGATTAATATTTCTAGTTAAGTAAATTCTTGTTTTATGTTTTTTTAGCTTTCACACCTGATGCTGATACAGAGTCAATGAATGAGGAAACTATAGAAAATTATACAAATCAGCATAAGGAGGATACTTTTCAAGAAATCGGTAAGGTTATCTATCAATTTGATAGCTAGGAGATAGCCCATATACAGGGTGGCTCATTTAGATCGGTCAATATGGGAAAGTCTGAAACTATAAGATACTGACTAAGACTGTTTTTTTTTTTAATGTATGAATGCAGTTTTGCTTGTTATTAAAATCGATGACATGGTACCTAAGAACAGATCTTCGTATTTCTTATAGTTTCAGACTTTCCCATACCGACCGATCTAAATGAGCCACCCTGTAGAATATTTTTTTAATTTGTTTTTATAGTGTATTATTATTGTGTATTTTAGTTAACAATACCGTTGAGCAGTTTATACAGCCACCATATGAAGAACAGTTTGCCGCCGAAACCAATCAAGATAATTCTTTAACAGTTAATGCTGCCATAGAGTTACTAAATGAACAAGACGAAGAAATTTACAGAAATAAGCAACTAGAAAACATTTTGCAAGAAGTTGGTAGGTTTTTTGACTTGATTGCTCTCTAATAATGTATGCAGGATCGAAAATACTTCTAATAAAATAAATTTTCACTTTATAGTTAATGTTGGTTTTATATTACAGGGCCAAATAAAGTTCAAAATAGTAACGAAGAGCTTAACAAAGAAGCTGCCAATGAAGAACAAGTCAGCACTTCGACGCTAGATAAAAAGAAGAGGATATATCCAAAGAAAAACACTCCAGGAAGAAAAAGAATTCTGAATAGAGAAAATTGGAAAAATTCTATATCTAAAAGAAAGAAAAATCTGGGTGAAGAGTTCATTAATAAAAAAGGGCAATTAATTCCTAAAAAAGAAATGAAGCCGACCAGTGGTGAAAACTGTTCACGTAAATGCCGTGAGCTGATAACAGAGCATCAAAGAAATTTAATTTTCACAGATTTTTGGAAACTAGGCGATCACAATAGGCAAATGGAATATATTAGTCGTTTTGTCAAAAGGGTTGAAAAAAAACAAGTAACTATTCGTACAGCTTCCTCAAGTCGGCGTAAGTGGTCTTTAGAGTATAATTTGTTCATAGATGGTAAAGAAATTCGAACCTGTAAAACTATGTTCTTGAACACTTTTTCCATTAGCGATATGTGGCTGCAGACACTTTTTAAAAAAATTGATTTAGCTGCCACAGGTACTATTTCAAATGATAAAAGAGGTCATCACGCAACTCGAATAAATGCTGTTCCACATGAGGTAAAAGAATCCGTCCGTAGCCACATTTCACAATTGCCATTGGTAGACTCGCATTACGTTAGAAGCAGGACATCTAAAAAGTATCTAGATGAGCAATTAAGTTTACCAATACTTTACAAACTTTATTTGGAGTGGATGAATGAAGACACAAATGGAAATCAAATAGTAGCTACTTTAAGGCAATATAGAGAAGTTTTTAAGACTGATTTCAACATTGATTTTAACAAACCCAAAAAAGATCAATGTCCTCGATGTGATATATTTAAAAATGCCACTGGAACTGATAAAACTCATCTTGAATATGAGCAAGCTTTACATATTGCTAATAAACATGTGGTGCGGACTTTGAAAGATATCGATAAACGCCGGGCCAAGGAATCTGATACTGTTGTAGCAGCTTGTTACGACTTGCAAAAAATCTTGAACACCCCCCAATCCGAAGTGTCAATTTTTTACTATAAAAGAAAACTTGCTACCTATAATTTCACCATATATGAAATGGGCAAACATAGGGGATATTGTTACATATGGGACGAGACCATTGGACGTAAAGGGTCTAACGAAATAAGTAGTCATGTATTTGATTTCATAAAAACTAAGGTCAAGGAAGGGTGCAAGGAGTTCCATTTTTATTCTGATAGTTGCGGCGGTCAGAATAAAAACAGAACAGTATTTGCAATGTATGCTTATGCTACAAGAACATTCAATATTGAAATACATCACCACTTCTTTGAAGTTGGATATTCACAGTCAGAGGGTGATGCTATGCATGCACTCATAGAGCGGCGAAAGAAAAATAAAATTATTTACGTTCCTCAACAGTGGGTAACATTGGTTAGATGCGCGAAATCGAATGGAGAGCCTTATGTGGTCCAGGAAGTTAACCAAGACATGATATTTGATTTTAAACAGCTTTTGCCATATTATAGCAACTGGGAACACGACGTCAATAATGCAAAAGTCTCCTGGAGTAAGATTATGCATATCCATTTTACTAGTGACTCACCAAATCTGATTAAATTTCAATATGATTCACTGAGTGACTGTGAAATGGCTATAGATCTACAGCAACAAAAAACTCTTCGAGCCACTAAGCGACGCTCCGCCAAAGGACCTCAAAACAATTCGAGAGAAGAGTTGCCGAGCAGTATTCCGAAGGCTTATAATGCCCCTCTGCCCTTATCTTCTGCAAAATACAAAGACCTGGTAAGCTTGTGTAGAAGTAACGCTATTCCAGCTACTTATCACAATTATTTCATATCATTACCGCACATGACTACAACACGCCGAAATGATTCATCCGATTCTGAATAGGATATCTAAATTCATATTTTTAATATTTATCTAGAAATTTATGTTGCATAAACATAGTAAACTACTTGTCTGTAAATGTCTGATTGATTGTGATTTCCTGTAAAAATAATAAAGACTGTTGATTCCATAGCCAAATTTTATTTTTAAGGGTAACCCCAAAACACTTATTTAAACAGTATCAAAATTGTATCTCAGACATACAGTTATATTTTTCAACTAATATAGCAATTTCATACCTTTTTTCATTGTATGTCTGATTTACAATGTAATTTTATAAGGTGCATGTGGATGAATTTGATTGTAAGTCACAAAAAACATAAAAAAAACATTAAATACATAAATAAGTTGAATCATAATCATGTAATAGTGTAGATCTTTCTTTGCTTAATTACATTTTCAAGAACAATTTGCTTTAGGGTTTAACCGATAAACGTAGAATTTTTTTAAAACCTTTTCGCGTTCTCCTGACAAATTTCTTAATTTGAAATACAATGTTTTTCCTTGCAGGTGTCGATATAATGTAGGTACGATTATTGTTATTGTTGGAGTCGGTGTCAGCCAATGTAGGTTTGTTACTACCTACATACATACGTAAACGTGATATGTAAGAAATAGGTATATTGTAGTGTTTCCTTGGCTGACACCGACTCTTTGTTAAAATTTTCAGTATTTAGTTCTATTGAAATATAAAGCCGTAATAATGTTCTAATTACATGGTTAAGAAAAAATACGATTACAAAGAAGATAACTTTATTTTACACTGTTTGAAGATTATTATTTAATTGCCCAAAATCACCTAATTTCATTTCAGATTTAGATGAATTCATTTTCATATTCTTTTCGTACGAAATGTGCTTTTAAATTGTTAGGTATTTGTCTACATTCGTTTGTTGTCATTATTTTAATGGATTTTACCTTATCCATCATCTTCGATTGCGTAGTAATTCTTGTCCGGTAAATGGCTTATGCAATTTTAGTTTAACCTTTCATGCAATAAATATATTACAATTCACAGTAATCATTACAATTTTACTTATTTATCTTTGATCCTATTACTTATAAATACATTCGTATACATTTATCTAAACATGAAATAAATTAATCAAATTGCAACACATACATTAAGAATTAACGAATAGTAGCACGCCACAATAATTTTATGTTTTGCCTATTTTAGCATCACAATGTTCTCTTGAATGTAGAGACCCGTTATGAGGAACCCATTTGCACTTACCACATGTTGCCTCGATTACCCCAAGCTATTTACATAACGTCTTCCATGCAAATGTACGTTTGAATGCGCCAATTCAATTCTCCTCAGCAAATCTAGATAGGCGATCGTCATATCATTCCGAAGTAGCACGCAGTGAGATTACCCTGAATGGATTGAGGAGGATCAGACGATGGTTAATTGTCTTGTCTGAGTGACGAAAGTGAAAGGAAACGTACCATCCTTAAATACGTATGTCATAATTTTTACATTCGCGTGAACCGGTTTCAGTATGTTTATGACGGACACATCTGCGTTCCGGTAACGCGGCTGCTTCTGATTCGATTTTAAAACAACCTTCATGTAGTAAAGGTCACAGATTTTAATGTTTTATTAACAGCACCCAACCCAAAAAACTTCAAGCAATCTGTCTCTATTCTGTCGTGTTCTTATCATGTATGTGTGTGTAATTGTGTATATCAGAAATACCAAACGAAGTTCGAATTGCGATCTCACTATTATTAATTATTATATTTCATGATATTCAGTTTTAGCCTTGTAAAAAACGAACTATTAGGAAGTATCTGCGAAACAACACCATCAATGTTAAATTGTTGAGAGACCGTTCCGTAGTATTGAACAGCAACGGCAAACGTGAGAACATGTATGGATTACTTAAATGCACCGCGATTATGGTCAATTATGAGAATTGACAAATTGCAGTTGAAAGGATTTTAGCCTTCAGAAAATAATGTGTTTAATAGCTTCTCAATCTTCAATAGAGCTTCACACGAATTTGACCTTCCTGTTATTGATATGATTGGCTGCCATTGTTACGGTCGGGAACCCGAGATGAGCTTGAGAATTGCCGTGAAATTATCGTCGCCGTCGTCATTATTGTCATACATCAATTATTTTATGTAAAAGGAATATAATTTGCTATTTTCTAATACCTACATTCTTCGATACAGATACTACGGGATCTCGAACGTGATGTTCTATTTCACGTCTTTCACTCACGACTCTGCGTTGCCCGGCCAAAGTGCATCGTACCTAATTCGTTTTATCATTATTGTTTCTTGTTGCAAGGAGTCGTGACGAGTCTTCTGTCAACCACAATGTTGAGCAAGCTTTGTTCAATGTGGCGAACTTTGTTTTCGTAATTCTTCTAACTTGGAACTAATGTTTTCCAAGTGTCGTTTTGTTTTAAAGTTTTCGAAATTGTGCCTCGAAATGTCGGTACATACTTTATATTTGTGTATCGTCTATAGTATGTTGGTTCGGGGCACTAGCTAGACCAGAAGTATGATCCCGTTAGGCTAGGTTGTTGCTTGGTATCACAGCGGGGCTAGTTTATTGGAAAGTGAAGTGCACGGTCCGTGGCCAGCAGCGTGAACGAACAGCTCTAGGCTTTCTGCAGTTGCCTCGCCAACGATGCGACTAGACCTAGAGTGGTAGAGAAATCGATACTTATAACATTTTCAGCACGAGGGCAATAGGCAGATTTATCACAACATAAGATATTAGTAATACAAAATGAGCAACTATGGTAATCAAGCCGCCATAATAAGATGGCAGTCGTAAAAACAACATGCTTGATAAGGCGGCTCAGAAAATTCGGACATCTCGGACCTTTAGTGGTTGCAACACTTGCAACCACACCACAAAATAAATTGTACCTATGCAATATTTTATTATCAATATTTTTTTATACTGTGCTACTCACGTAGATACAGTTAACACCTTTTATACATCATGAACATAGTCATCGTTCGTCTGTTCAGTACTCGTGACTTGTACTTTTTTATTTGCTTAGCTGGTATTCCGTCAAGTTACCGTTTGAAAATCTATGTCATAGTTACAGATTAAATAACAAATCAGTATTAACATGAGATTTACATGGTCATATGAATAAAATTGTGTTAACTGGCTAAACGTAGAAATGTTTTAATTTTGCTGTTCATAATTCGTAACGATTGTCAAGTTGCGTGCCCCGCAGCAGTTAGACAGTTCACAGCTCTCATTGCATGTAGCCCTGGCGCAAACTGCTAATGGTCAAGTGACACAGATCTGTAGCACACTTCTTACTGTGCTATTGCCTACTTAGACCATACGTCTATGTAAATGCACGGACTAGGCTACCAATGCCACCTACATTCTAGTGGCGATAATTAGGAAATTACTTTAAACGACTTGTGCGATTAATTAGTTTAATGATAAAGTTTGCATTGTTAAATTATTCAGGTTATGTGATAAGACAATTAGGTGATAGTGTTTGACCATTTATTTTGCTTATTTGTTATTGTTAGAAGTCACGTAATGTTGCACACCTGGTTATAAGGCACAAGTGTTACTTCGTCACACTTAGCAAATAATGACCTCTGAGGCTTCGAAACACATTACTTACATTACCTGCAGGAAGAGATTACGGTGGTTAAGTAACAATCACATATTAGCGTAGAATCGGTTATTTGACCGGACAAGTGTGCGCGGGCGCAGTCGGCGGAGATGCTCTGTGTAGCCAACACTTTCACTCTCGATGTTACAGCAGCAGCGGCCGCAACCTGCCGCAGTGCTGGCGCGCCGACGCCCTCGGCCGCACCGCTGTACTCGCGCACATGTACGGTCCATCGCGGACGATCGCCACTATCGGCACCCCGTGTCAATCTTATGCTCCGCTGCGTTTGGGCTCGCCAACTCGTGCTCTGCTGAATATCGAGATCGTGCTGTGAAAAACTGACGGTTATTTTTAGTTCTGCCGTGACGACCGTCCAGTGTTGTTCCCCGAGGCATTTTACTGAAATTGTCGGAAATCATAAACCACATGTTTCACGGCTAACGTTCTGCTCGCATTGAAAATAAACTGTGTCATTTTGCGATTGTGTTAGTGAAAACGGAAGTGTCAAAAAATCAAGTGTCTGATACTTAGAGAAAGTTATCGATTCGACTATTCAGCTCCTAAGTTATCTTGTGTAAATATTCGTCGATGTTTCGTAATATGCCTTCATTCGCGGCTTTCGTGGTTATTTAAATATTACACATAATGGATAGAAATTGAGTGATTTCTAATCTGCGCGACGCTACATTTCCCATATGTGGGGCCCAATTCGTAGTGTCAAGGTTGTCAGGTCAGCAGTCTGAACACCAATTTGTGGAGAGGGAGCACGTGATGCTCATATGACGAGCGATACTACGCTCACTGTAAATAAATAATGACCTAATTGTACATACGTTCTCGCTATTTCTGAGTCTGACTTACTCCCTCACAAGATAAAACATCGTTTTAATGAATATCTACAGCATTATATACATCTGAAAGCACATACATCCTGGAACTGATCTTCTAATTTGGAAGCGCACAAAATGCCGCACTACGATGAAAGTTTTATCTACGATGACAATAAAAATCAGAGAAGGAATAAAAGGAGTTATCGGGTCTATAAACATGGATTATATCCATTAACTTTTCTTGAAACAAACGATGTATTACATAACCTTGAAGAAAGAGGAACATCTGTAATTAAAAGAAACATAAAGATCATTAAAAACAGGAATAGCCGTAAAGCAGAAACGTTTGCTGTAGAGCAATCCCGTCCAAGCTATGGAACGCCTGATATTATTGTAGACCATTGTCCAAGGATTAGTGTTTTCGATCCCAGCAAATATTATGATATACGAAATAATAATATCTCGTCACTGTCACCGTGCAAGAGTTTTGACAATTTGACCTTCAAGCCCCTTAAGAAAAATGATACAGGCAAGGAAAAAATCAGAAGTGGAATTAGTCTTCAAAATTTGTTGGATGATGGAAAACTTAAATATTACGTCTCTCCTTCTGAAGACACCTTAGCTGGTACACGCAGCGATGGCATCAAGAACTCATACTCCATCGTGGATGCCCGCCGTCGCCCTTTGCAGCGCCGCGCAACAAAAAGTACCCCGACGCCGGGCGTTGGTGTTTATAGGCAGATCAGTGGGGAAAAATCATCTGGAATAACTAATTTTCACGGTACGCTCAGTTTTCAATAGTTCTTATAATAGGACTGTAACGCCTTTACGGCTCCATCTTCATTCAAATTAAATCACACCAGCTATGATGCCGTTTCCCAACGTAGTACCAGTAGTACTCCATACTAACGTACCACTTTTACTTTGACATTACCCAAAAGATACAAATAATATCCCTCTGCTCAAATGTGTATCAACAAACAATACCACCTAACAGCAGCACCGTGTGGGTCAGCTTATTTGGCGACTCGTTTTTTTTAGCTTTGTGTAATGCGTTTATTTGTCTTCTTCAAATCGTGTGCATCTAGCTTTCGAAACTGAAGGAAGTAGGTGTACCTTGCAGCAATAGTTTGTAAATGTTCTTGGTTTAAGACGGGAAGGTTACGCACGCGGCATCCTTGATGTTCTTGGTTGAAGACGGGAAGGTTACGCACGCGGCATCCTTGAGGCCTAGTTTCTTGTGAAGGCTCTTGTTTTTTCTCATTCTGTATTGTTTTTCGATGTGAATGCGTTTTCCATGGCCAGCTTGTATTAGTTCTGCGCCCTACAGTCGTAATTGGGTCACATCCCTGTTGTAGACTGTCCAAATTTTAATGTCAGACTGTCTCATACGAGGAACATTGTTTGTTTAATTGTCACACTATTAGGTAAATTTTATGTTAGTGCAAACGCGTACTACTTATGTATCTTTCTGGCTAATGGGTGTGTAAAAAATACCCAATGTATGTTAGGCCCAGCCCAAGCCTCAACACATTTATTTCCTATTGTCCCTTATGTTTCACCATCTTTTCAGTACCTACCTACTCAGTGATCGATAATTTTCTCAATCATTTAGTTGTTGTAATAATCCTATAAACATTAGGACACACACTTTTTTTGGTTCAGTAGATACAAATTATAGCTTTTAAAACAATGCTATTTCGTTAGATCACCAAGCAAATTAACGTAATAAGTATGATTGACAAGGCACATGCGTAACGTGATAGCGGATTTCAATGTCGTGTTGCAAAATTGAAAGTCGCACGTAACGAGATACCTGTGCTTTATTTCCACAAAGCGAAACGGAAGAGAATGCTGGCTGGAGAGCTTATAGTTTTTCTTCCTCGTTCGTGTCGTTGCGCTTGCTAAGAGCTAGTGCATCTAATGTAACGCTTGATCTTGTATAACAAGGCGTAAGAGACGCGGGAAACCGCTGCATTGTGTCCCTACTTCCATTGTTGCGATAATGTTAAGGCCGAAGACAAAAACTACGTTGAATAATACCTTCAGAATTCTACAACTTCGAGTAGTAAGAATTGATTGGCGTAACTTTTAATTGCAAAGTTGTTATTTATCTTGTGTATGAATTATTTATAAGTCAGTTTAGTGATAGTCTATCTGGGCCATATCAAACTAGTCATTACTAATTACTATAAACTCATCATCATCCGTGCGGTCTATCCCGGTTTTGAACCCACACTGGTGTGTGAGGTCCCAGGGTCCGCCTTTCTTATTTTCTTGGCCCACTTCGCGCGGTCTTGTGCATCCTCAGTGGTGAGTTTGTTGGCACGCATGTCACCCTTAACGACGTCGAGCCACCGCTTCTTGGGTCGACCTCTTCTACTGGTAACTGGCGGGTGCGGCATTTGTTGCCTACGTAGTTTGCCGATCTTCGTGAGACATGACCATACCAACGAAGGCAGCACTCCTGCGGCTTGTCTGCGATGTCACGAACACGAAGCTACTTACTATAAACTGCTAATTCTTAAAAAAATATTCAAGTTTCTAAAAACTACAAAACTTTCGTTTTATAAAGTTTCTGAACTTGAGGAATATTTGCATCGACTTTCCTTACTTAGTCTTAATTTAGATATTGTTGTCATGTTTCAGATTGCGCTTCACTTTGCGACCGAAACTCATCCAATGTTTTTTGTGTACATTATTGCATCGATATTCAAGATAGTCTGTCTGCCTAGGAAGTTAATGACTATTTATAAAACGCAAATCGCTAATGAGCAGTTACATTAATACAAATTGACGTAATGCTTGAAATACCTAATATTGTATTTCCTTTCGTTGTCTGTCGAGTGCGTGTGTCGTGCGTACGAAAGGGTCGTAGGGAGACGAGGACAGTCTGCTACCGAAGCTGCATGCTAAGTAGGTTTTTAATATCTGGAGTGTGTTTATGATGTGTATGACGCACTCGGACTAGCGAGTGCGGCGGCGTCCGTCCGTCGCGTTACATTCAGTCGGCGCAATCCGCGGCTTTGGGCGCGTCCTGCTGTCGCCTTCATATTTATTTATAAACGCGCATCACCCAGTGATAAACTTGTGTTTACTAACTATTAAAGTTATTCCTTGAGTCTGAATAGTTGGAAGTTCATTCATGCACCAGTGTTTGCTTTCGGAAAGACTATCTTCAAGTACTTAGTGCTTATTTTTGTGACGAACTTGCTGACTTACGTCATTGCATTCAGGTACAAATTACTTATATCCTATTGGTTGATTGCCCAATGAAATATTTAAATGCCTTAAATGGGTTTTGAATTGTGCTTATTACATTAAATAGTTTTTAATCCGAACAAAAAATTATTGTTATGACTTAAATATGAACTGATTGATGCTCACCGAATAGGTGCAGTATTTATATTTCATTTTATTTAAACTTTTGCTTACTTACAAACAACAATTTGCATTAGACATTTTTTTGAAAGGATTTTATAATTTTAAAATCCTTCCATGTTAGGAGCAGTTTTCCTTGTATCGTGTACTTGTTTCCCCTCTATAAAAAGCACTCGTCACAAACAGCTTCCATAACAATCTCAGTTGGTTAGACACTTTTCCTTATAAGGTTTCCTATATTCAATGTTGATGGTTTCTTTACACTATTCATATTTGGGCTTGGCCCTTGTGGCTACAAACATAACAATTATATTATTTTGTTTAGTTATAATTTTTATAATCGCATTTCAGGACATGTAATAGTTGTAAAATTGATTACCAGTATTCTTGCTATGTTGATGAATAATCGATACTAACGTCACCAATTTAAGGAAATATTTATAATGCAAAGTATGCCATGATGTCACAAACTACACCATCGTATATTATACTGACCTTGTTTTTCAAGTGCCTGCATACCATTATTATTTTGCTTACTCGCATAACACGGCCATATCTGTGAGTTATGTTGTAATTGAAGTTTCTTCATTCGCGTCTCGTTTCGCAACGTAAATTAGTGTTAACTTCCAATATTTCATCGACCTCTAGTTTATTTTGTTAAGGTCTTCGTAATAATGTGCACTTGACCACAGCTTCAGTATAATTAACCATTTGGGCCTTGGTATAAATACTAACGTTCAATTGTAGACGTTAATGTAGACAAAGCCGTGGTTTCGGTACCTTTAGTTAATAATGTGGTGAGCAGAAATTGAACATAAGTACTTAAAATCGTATGCATTCAGACAAACCCCACTTGTAAATCATATTAACATAATAATATGTGTAGTGTAAACAAAGTCTTCTTTACTTCTTGTTTGCATTGGATTATTTTATTAATCTTCAGTCGTGCAAGTGATGCAAGCATAATTATGTTTTGCGTGAAAACTTGGCATTTTGTTTAATTGATTTAAAAGTTAGCTAAATGAATTAGATAAATAAAATAAATGTTTGCTACATATTTGATAGGTTTGTTGAACACGAGATTATAGTATAAAAAAAGCAACAAATTAAACGCGAAAAATCGATTGTTACAACTTATAGGTATGCGATTTTACCTTAGTAAGATTTCCGAGTATGGGTGTCTCTTTTTCAATATATATTTTTCCTTACTTTTCTAAAAACATTACATGAAAATAAAAAATGTGATGATGTTGTTTTAAGCAACCTCGAAAATTAGAATGATAATTGGATGGCAGGAAACGAAAGTGGCACTTTGATAACTTTGTTTATTTTACCTTCTTGTTTCTTGCTGATTGTAGATTGTTTCATTTTATAACTTCGCGTTCTAAAACTATTACTATTTCTGAAGTAAATTCTTGTGTAAATATTTGTGCACAAAATTGATTTATACGGCATTTCGTAATCTGTGTCATTTCAATTCTTACCCAACAAACTATGTTATTTTGTTTCTTTTTAATTCAGTTAGTTGGATAAGCGCGCTGAACTAAGGGTGCGGTATAAACTTGTGTTTTTAGTGTATGTGTATATGCAGAGGCAATAAATGTGATGTGATTGCAGAGACCGAGGCTTGCGGCGAGGCGGGGTCGGGGCACCGCGGGTCGTTGCGCGGCGCCAACAAGCTGGCGCGGCGCGCGCGCTCGTTCAAGGACGACCTGCTCGAGCGCATCTCCAACATGCGCTCGCCGGCGCAGCAGCACCATCCGCCTCATCTCTCCTCTGCTATCAGGTCGGGAACCTTATCGGAACATTATCATGTCTGCTGTGCTTAGGTCAGTGACGCGGCGCGGGACGCGTGCGTAGGCATTGCGCGCGTGCATTTCCGATGAGTGTATCGTGTCAGTCCGTATCCTTCATTTTCACAAAGGATGCTTGCCGTTATTGTTAGCGTAATAACCATTAAAGAAAGTGCCAATGCAAAAATCAAAATTGATTGTTTCCAAATCTTCAGAAAAAGATATAGGAAGACATCAACGCGTGAAATTTGCCAGAATTGGCCGTATGTTTCGCAAATTTAAGTGTCGGTAAGCTTTTTAATATGATAGACAAATCAAGTACTAAAAGAAGTGTTTCGAACCAGTTATTACCGCAGTATTTTTTAAAGAAAAACTCGTCAATATTTTTTGGAATTACAGACTTACGCAGTGCACTGTTTACTTAACCATTGTGTGTCATAGTAACTTGTTTGTAAATTTCATGATAAGATAGGATAGTCAGTCAGTCAGTCATAAAGAGTTATCTTATAAATGTCGTTCTCTCCAGTTAATTTTACTTTAACGAATTAATTCAGATTTTTTACAAGCATCATCCATATATTAACCGTATCTATAGTGTTTGCATGGTTATCACATAATCATACTGTATTGTTTCTTATCTAAATTGATAATACATAACTCCGTTATCTTAACAGACATCGCTAGTCGCAAGAAAGTGTCACTGAGCTTAACAGTTTTATCTCGACCGCTAACGAAAGAACAATGGCTTTTGTTGTTTTACTAAACCTATTTAAATTGGGTCTTTATTAGGAATAGTTGCGTATCTATCAACTAACTATTCGCGTAACTAACCTTTGTACTACGTAGTGAGGGCACAGTTTCACCGTCCGCGGGCGTTAATGTAGACAGTGCACTGAATGTAGATGTTATTATGAGTCACGGACGCGACCCGTTGTCGCACTCATTAGTGACTGTCCGCTGAAATCTCATTAGTTAGTGCGTGCAATGTTAAGTGATTACATTTTAATGTCCGCGCCCGGCCTGTCAGCGTGACTGAATCGCTTTTTATTTATTGTACGGCTGGTGGACACGAGTTTTTATTGGCGTTGAGGTTGTTCGAAAGTAGATCGCTGTGTGAAACGTCCGAGCGGCTAGTGTGGTCAAGTGTTCTTTACGGCTCAGGCGTGGTGGTTCAGGTGTACACAAATGTCGAACGCGGAGCGCTCGCCCGTCGGCGGCTGGTTCAATAAACGCACAAATCAACTACACCGGAGATTTGCCAACAATGGGAGACGGTACAATTGTTAGATAAGTAAAACGCATTCTTCATGTTAGAGCGTAACGCTCTTTGTTTTTGATTACAGGTAGAATAAATTCGAACGTAATAGTTTTTGCAATCAATTCACGTCATAGAAATGCGTAGGTCCAACCAACGATTCATTTGGCAATGAGTTTTGCTCAATTAGGAGGTTTACAGTGTGTCAAAAAATGACATAACCATTTTTTTTTATATAGTGCTGATGTTTGTTTTTATTTGTTTTCTTGTTTACCATCTTTAAAGTAGGTAACCACATTTAGGTACCTAAGTGGGTTTGTTTGTGGTGAACATGAAAGTTTCTCCATGTTTTTTATTTCTTAATATCTAGTTATCACCAGTGTCAATATTTCTTACTTTCTAAAAAGGTACATACAACTAAACAAGAGAGATATTAAACACGTTTTTTTAGACTTTTGAGTGATTTACACTCTGGGTGTACCAAAACACTCGAGAAACAGCTGTCAGAGTGACAGTAAGCTTACTCTCAGTTTCACTTGTGTCCTTTCGAAATTGGTAATTGTCACCTGTTTTGTAACGCAGCCCAAATGGCATGTTTGTTATCTATCTGCCGTATTTTGTTGATCATTCATGGGGTAAGGTGAACCGGGACCTCCTACTTGAATATCAAATGTAGCTCCGCGTCGTCGCTATTCGCGGTTCGTGGTGAGGTGTGGGCTTCGCATGCAAA
Source organism: Udea olivalis (assembly GCA_947369235.1). NCBI lineage: Eukaryota > Metazoa > Arthropoda > Insecta > Lepidoptera > Crambidae > Udea > Udea olivalis. The sequence goes on from OX376342.1 coordinate 10,151,869, forward strand.
GCACCTTCTTTCGCAACACATTCCACGCAGTGACATTATTTAGCGATATTTTATTAGCATCCTTTAATATACATTAGGTTCATTGGAATCGTGAAGGCATGAATGAGAAGTGATTAATTAACGTGTAACGTAACTCACTTAGTTAGGCTTCAATATTTGTATTATTAAAGAGCATTGATATTAATGATACTGTACCTATGTATTATAACTTCAGATCTTACAGTGTTTCTATGTCAGTCAGTTGAATCACTGCAATCTTTTCACAAGAAATATAATCTGGGAGATAATGACTCCTTTCCATCTAGCTCACAGTATCAGAGGCTTATTATCTACAATGCTACACTTTTACGGATGTTGGCAGTAAATAATTTATGCTTATCTTCGTTATGCAGAGTTTCGTATCCTCCAGCTGCCAAACTAACTTTTGCCACGATTGTTTCCTTGGTCCAATCAATAAATACTTGCAATTAAACCTTTAGGTTTTTAGCGAAACTAACGTGATTTGCTATTGCTTTTAACTTATACACTAGGAACGCTATAGTGACCTTTCGTATCGCAGGATGTTCATTGCCATCATTTCAATTGGAGTACCCCATGAACATAAAATAAAAAAGCATCATCACGCAAAATCTTAATCTATATACTAATAAAACAGAAAGTGACCAAATTAGACGAGCCGCAGCTGCGACTCCCAAGAAATTATTTGTAAAGGGATTTTGTGATTTCATAAGAAAAGGTTTGCTTGGTTACAAAAACATTCAGAGGTTTTGTTGTAGACGTTTTTTAAACATTTGTTGCGGTTACCTATATACCGAATCGAAAGGCCTTGCGGATGCAAAGTTTGCATTATTTACTAAATTAATTTATAAAAGGTATTCGTGTTGGGCCGTTGCTTTGCCTGAAATTATACCAAAGCGTTTCGTTTGTGTTTTTTTTTACATTTACATTGAACCTTGGAAAAGTAATAAACAGCGGCTTGAAGGCCCGCATTCATCACTATTTACTTCATCAAAAGTGATACATTACGATGAGTAAAACGTGGAACTCCTTTTCAGATCACATTCCCCGCTTAGTCCGAAACTGCGAAACATGGGGGCCAAGTCCGTCACGGCCGAGGAGGGGGAAGTCACGCCTGCCAAAGAACTGGAACGGCTAGTCAAAGAGGTTCGTGTAATGCTCAGAATTTCTTTTGTTGACTGTACGTTTTGCTCGTTCATCCGATAAATTGCAACGATTGTCGTCGCCAATGCGCCTTGTTTTTACAATTACAGGTTACATTCGGTTTGAAACACTTCTCCGATGTTATCACGAAGAGGAAGCTGGAAATGCTGCCGGACAACGGCACGATAGTATTTGAATCTATTGCCAATATACATAAAGGTAAATATTGGCATTTCTTGTAGGCTGTAAGTGGTTTAAATGCAATATTCTGTTGTTTTAGTACCGTTTGTAATACTTCAGTGTTCTGTTCTTAAAGTATATTGCCAATAAAATGATTTGCTTCGCTTGATTGAAAACGTTTCCTGGTAATATTTCAACAGCAGATAACAATTCCAGTGATTGCTATTAAGGCTTGTTTTTAAACGGCAGTACAGAGACTGTTACTGTATTTTACTGGCTCTAAAGATAGGTTCAGAAATATATTGTTTCTTTTTGCATTGAATTAGCCGCGGTCCGGTACTGTCGCGCTAATGTTTTTCTCGTTGCATTTTAGAAATAAAGCCGTACTGCGGTCGGTCGCCGGCTCTGATGAGTGCCGTGAAGCGGTTGTGTACAGCGCTGGCGATGTTGATTCGCTTGTGCGACGAGATCACGGCGGTTAGCTTGCGCGCGGACGCGGGTAACGAGGAGCTGGACACGTCGGTGGCGGCGCTGTCGCCGGAGCACGTGAGCGCGGTGGTGAAGGGCGTGACGGCCGCCGTGGAGGAGGTGTCGGCGCTGGCGCAGCAGAACATGGCGCGGCCGGCGCTCTCGCCGCGGCCCGCGCTCGTCTCGCCGAGAGCTTCCACGCAGAGGAACTCGCTGCCTGGTAAGACCACCACACTATTATTGTTCTTTTATCCATATTATATACTTTTTAACTCAAACTGCATATAGTCTTCTATTATATGCAGTATTCCTTTCTAAAGCTCTGCTGAAGGTTGTCTCGAAGAGCTCGCTCTGTAGCGATAAAACCGCCTAAATTGTACTTTTAGTTGTTTCTTCTGTTTACGTGTTGTATTTGTTTGTGCAATAAAGATTATTTATGTTATCTTATCTTAAAAAAATAAAAGCTAGAAAAAGTATCAACCCTTTCTGCAACCATAATTAGGGCCTTTCTTGACTATCGTCGCCAATCAGTAAGATTTTGCGTGAATTACGCCCAAATTATGAAACTGAGTTGCTCTACATGTATAGTTGTCTCTTTCATTTCTTGTTTTAAGAGCTAGTACAGCATCAATTTGGAGAGTGATCAATATTCATTGTCTTTTCTGAATGCTCGTGCAGAGCACTGAATTGCGTAGTTTGAAGAAATTATGCAGATGCATACATGCGACTGTTTGACACAAATCAAATCATCGAGTTTTTCCTAATCAGATCTCTATTTCTTGCTTGATATAATGAGTTATGAGATATCCTGGCGCACGAAAATCTGACAGTTATTTTTCTATGAGGCCGTGATTAATTTTGTGACGTAACGGGAAATCCTAGGTTTTCCGTTATCCTGTATTACATGCTGGTAGTGCTATTAAAGGTTTGTAACGTAATAGTTTATGAATTATTCTTTTTGTTAGTCATCTAAGGTCATCGTCCATTACGCCTGGTCACGTATCCATCTAAACCGCGAACACGAATCACTCAATCACCATGTGAACTTTTGATTATGTGAAAGGCATTCAAAGTTCCGATTATGTAGTTACGCAGATAGCGGCTCTTGGATTTCGAGCGCATTACCAGGGTCGAAACGATTTCAGTACAAACGTTATCATCAATAATATTTTAAGCTCAATGGCTTCCTCCGCCCGCAAATTTCCCCCCTCACGGAAAACTACAGACGCTGCTTCTTAGGCAGTGTTAGGTTTTGTAAATCGGAAAATCGTTCACAAAGTTTTGTGGTCAGCCTAGGAACGTTCGCTCATTTTGCAGATTACTCAAAAGTGGAGGTACTTTTGTGTAATCGGCAAAATGAGCGAACGTACTTAGCTTTACAGGGTAGCTTTACACCATTACTGGGTCAGCAGCACGCGATCTATTCCTCAGTCTTTTCTCTTTCCGGGTTTTCTTCGCCATATGGCTAGTAGGGGGGGCAATATTTATCTGTTGTAGTGTAGCACATGTCCTTAATTTTCAGCAACCGCTTACTATAAACCATAAAATATGAACTGCTCGGCCCTAAATCCATAGGTCCTGGGTTCAAATCCCAGGCCGGGCAGTGTTTTCGGATTTTTCGAAACCTGGCCCGGGTTGTGACCACCAAATTATAGCTATGCCTCGATTTCACCGATGGAGACCTTTGCCCCTCTTTTTAGGCTAATTATTTACTAAATGTAATTGATTGCAGACATACCTCTGACTCCTAAAGAGTTGTCGCTGCTGACGGGCGAGGGCGGCCCCGAGGCGGGCGGCGTGCGCGCGTCGCACTCGTCGGAGTCGGTGCTGGACGCGCCCGACTCGCCGCCGCCCAAGCCAGCTCGGCCGAACCGGTGAGGATATATTCTGCTTACTATAGTCCCCGTCATCTAAAAAAGAAAGCGTCTTGGCCTAGCGGTAAAGCACTCCAGCTCGGAACCCGCGTGGTCCCGAGGTTTTATCTGACGGGAACTATCTTTGTGTAAATTTGGGTTCAGCTGCAGACTTGAACACCATTTTTGTACTTCAAAAAAGAGCCATCCGCTCCATTTACAAACTTAGACCACGCGACTCGCTTAGGGAAGTATTTAAGAAGATCGATATTTTAACTGTGCATGCTCAGTATATTTTAGATAACATAATGTATGTGCGCAAAAACTTGCATCTGTTCAAAAAAAACAGTGACACTCATAAACATAATACCAGAAATAAAAACAAATTGAAAACTCCCAGTCTTAGGCTACACAAGGTGGGAAACTCATTTGTGGGTCAATCTGTAAAATACTTTAACAAAATACCTCAAAGTCTTGTTGATCTACCTCTTCACAAGTTTAAGTCTGCAATTAAAGCAAAGTTAATGAAACAAGGTTATTATAATGTAGAGGATTACTTGAACGACAAAAGTTTGTGGTCATAGTAGGAATAATCTGCTCCTCTGCTCAATATTGTGTTCTTTTTTCTACTCGCATTGACTGTACTCTGAATTTATTTTTTGTAAAACAAACAAAGTTGAAAAGAGTAACTATCGAGTTTCTTGCCGGAGTCTTCTCGATAAGAAGCAACGTCCGAACCGGTGGTAGATTCACATTATGTATATTCACGATGTGTACTAATATTGTACTATTTTATTTACGTTTATTATTATTATTTCTGTATACTTTTTTTGACATGTCATAAGTGCTTTATACAAGCTTAAATGAATAAATGATTTTTTACTTTACTTTACTTTAAATTGTTAAATTTGCGATTAATTCTCCTGTGATGAAATATACCGATAAAAAACCAAAGCCACCCCGGTAACGACGGAAAGGCTCGCCACCTACCACTTTGGGCTCTAATTAAATAAATACGCTTTGTGAAAAGTGGGATCCTGAGTGTCCCGTTTAGCATAGCGGCATTAGTCAACTTGCCTCTAACTACCCCGAATGGGATAAGTCTTGATGGTATTTATGTATGTATCTAAAAAGAGCGAGAATCAGGACCTGCGCAGGAAGCGAATTCAGGGCCAAATTGGTAGTATGAAACCTTAAACTGAACTCGTGCGCAGAACCATCTCCTCCACTGACACCTAGCGTTCTTTTTACGTGACGCGATCTGCACATGCTTTTCCTTATAGGGTTTGATAGAGACTCGTGACCGCTGGCAGAGGTCTAGTAGAGGGTTAGTAAGGTCTCTGCCAGCGGTCACGAGTTCAATTCTCAAATCAGGTATCACTTTTGGCAAAGGCAAGTTATTAAACTAATAATTACCTATCGCTGACAATGTCGGAGTAGGTTTTCCCCTTAATTTATAACACGCTGTTGTTTTCATTATGAATCATATTTCTTACGGTAATTGTTTCATTCGTTAGTGTACTGTTTTAAATACAAAAACAAGATTTAACTTCTTCAACCGTTTTACATCTAATCTTGTTAAAATCTAGCGCTGTTTCTTTAACACCATTAACCGTGGTGATACATATCTCGTTACAATGAAATGAATTATAATTAACTGGCATTTCTGATAGTTATCTTTTAATAACCGACGAGAGATGTACTTGTAGAAATCGTGTGTTATTTCGATAGTGAATATAGTAGCAAAAAATTTATTTGGAAATTAGTAAGTGTTTGCATATCTTTTTAATTGGTCTCGGCTATACCATTAACATTGTAGTGCAATTTGTGCTTTGAAAATAATGATACACTGGTGTATGCAATGTGCGCATCACATCACATCTTACGTGTTAACTATTTAAACATACCTATTATTTCAGTGTAGATAAATACATTAATTCCTATGTCAACATCATCGTATGAATAGTGAAGTCCTGAAGTATGTGAAAATAATGAACAAATTGTTGGCTGAGTGATGAAGCAGTTTGTGACAGAAACCCTTGACACATATTAGCAATAATTACATAATAGTTCGTATTGAACTAATATGTATTTAGCTTGTTATCAATTATAAATATCAAATGACTTAGATAGTTATAAATAATTACTATCATGTTATTGAATCAGGTTTGAGGTCAACGGCATGCGATTTCGCGAAGGGGCAGGTTTTCTAACGTCTACAAGTTATAGCATTAGTAAAAGTGAAATGGTGTTTGTTGCAGGAAAATCGAGTTGGCCCCACCTCTGCCGCCCAAGCGCAAATCCGCCAACGACAACTCCCTTCTCGCGCTGTCCATCGACAGGTAAGTAAAGGGCCTCCTTGTGACGAATAAGTGTATGGAACTCCGGCGCAAACAACTTTGCTAGCGTAAAAGTTCATTGCACCTGCTTTCACTGCGTTTAAGGTGCAGTTGTCTTTTAACTTCTTGGCGGCAATCAATTAATATTATCGTAGGCGTTTATGTAATGATTGCCGTTTTCGGCTCAATTTGTTTATTCGCATTGCACTTATGCCCCGTTTAAATTATATCAAAAGATTAGTAATTATGTTGTAGTCCCTAATTGAGCGCTGGTTTTTGCCAAATTTCACTCATAAATAATACACAGATTTACATAATTGGGTTAAAAAGATTAAATAAATTACTATAGGAAAATTTTATAAACAATCGAAAAAGTATAGAATTTTTATTATTAATGCAAATCCATATTTTCATATCATTCATTGAAAAATGAAGCACCTAGACTAGTAGATGCATATTCCCTCTTTTGTCTTGAAGAAAACCAGATTTTATTGGTTTGAAAACACATACCTGGCGAGTCATCATTAACATAATTGAAACATCTTAAACCAGGATTATTTGACCTTTAAATTAGTTCGTACTACAGGTCGTTTCGTCTTAAACCTTAGTGGTTTTAGTATGTTACTATATACGAGGGGTGATCCAAAAGTAATGATAATCAGTTATTTCTAGTGCACACAAAAATACAAAAAAAATATCAGTCACTTGCTCAGTTACCCACTAGTTCAGGAAAAAAAATCATATAAATAGGCCACGATTCCCGGGAGCTACATTCATTTGAATACGAACTGTCAAGGAGTGAACATCAAAATGGAAAAACACGAAATCAGAGCTGTCATTAAATACCTCTGCTTGAACAAAATGTCTACCAAAGACATACACAGCGACTTGGTGGAAACATTAGGGGACTTTACTCCTCCATATTCCACAGTTGCACGCTGGGCTAAGGAGTTTAAGCTGGATAGAACATCGACGGAAGACGAACACCGCGAAGGACGCCCATCGACGTCCCTCACTGAAGAAAATGTGGATAAAGTTGAAGAAGTTGTATTGAAAGATTGAAGAGTGACTATCAGGCATGTAGCTGAGGTCACAGGGATCTCATATGGCAGCATTCAAAGAATCCTTGCGAACGAATTGTACATGAGAAAGGTCTCCGCGCGTTGGGTACCGAAAATGTTAAACGACGAGCAAAAGAAGAAACGAATCGACATGTCAAGAGCAAATCTCGAAAAGTTCCAGGCAGACAAGGATAATTTTTTGTCAAGTTTTGTGACCATTGACGAGACCTGGATCCACCATTTTGATCCTGAAACAAAACAACAATCGATGACATGGAAACGATCCGATGAACCGACGCCGAAGAAATTCAAAGTGTCAAGCTCAGCAGGGAAGGTTATGGCGTCTGTTTTTTGGTATGCTGAAGGAATAATCATGGTGGACTACTTGGAAAAGGGGGCCACTATTACAGGCTCCTACTATGCAGAACAAATAAGAAGATTGCGGGAGGCTATTAAGGAGAAAAGGCGAGGCAAACTGCGGGCTGGAGTGCTGTTCTATCAAGACAACGCACCGGTTCACAAAGCTGCAATTGCCATGGGTGCCATTCAGGAAGCGGGCTTTGAGCTGGTGGAACACCCCCCCTATTCACCAGATCTTGCCCCCAGTGACTTCTATCTCTTTCCACGACTCAAGGAACACCTCCGAGGCAAGAAATTTGACGATGATAGCGACGTGATGGCCGCGGTTGAGGACTTTTTTGAGAGTCAAGATAAAGATTTTTTTTCTAAGGGAATTTTAGGTTTAGAAAAGAGATGGACTAAATGTATAGACTTGCTAGGAGACTATGTTGAGAAATAAATTTATTTTTTTATTATATTCATTGTGTTTATTATTGATTATCATTACTTTTGGATCACCCCTCGTATGATCATTAATTTATCCCTCTTTAGGTTGAAGAATTTCTAAAATCAGTTTAGGAGTTTTTAAGTTCATCCATGACGAACAAAAATTACCTGCAAATAATATTGGTTAACATTCTAATCATTCGCACCTTCGGTACAACAATGACGCAATTGTAAAATTTCAAAAACTGGAATTGTGTCTTTATTGCACCGAAACAAAAGCATAAAAGCGACATTCGAGAAACAGTAATTGTGCCATTCTTTCACTAATGCGCGAATAATTAGAATCGACTACTGACCGCTTCAAGTTTTAGCAAGCACTAGGTATGTTGTATGTCTCTCGCGGGCAGGCTCTCGCTGCAGTCGCGCAGCAGCGGCTCGCTGGACTCCGTGCTGAACGCGTCGCACGACGAGGAGCGCGCGCACGACGCCCACCACCACGACCACGTGTTCAGCAGCCCGCCCGCTGATATCTTAGGTTGGTTGAACTATTGATAATAATAATAATAATCGTTTATTTGCAAGAATATAATAATAATAATAAATTTTAATAAAACACTACACAAATTTTATGTCTAAGATTTATACTGAAGTAAGAAGAGAGTAATAAGAGAGTAATAATAATAAATATTTATTTATTTCACAATGGAATAGAACTTTTTTTTTTATAAAATGGTAAATTACAATTGGTCTCTCCAACATATTCTACCGAATTGTCGGTGTGCAAATATTAAAACGTCCAGTTAAACTATACAATAAAAAATATAAAAAATGATTGGATTTATCCTCTCACTTATACAGTCTTTGTTCGGATTAAAGCGAAATATACTGCCTTAACGGAGCAACGATTGGTCACTGAATCGTTAAAAGTCAAGAATGCATGTACATTTAATTAAAAATGAGCTTTACTTATTTTTAGGTAACAAATGAGCAATGTCAACTACTGAAAATATTAACTCTAAATGTCGTACCATTTGTTTCACAAAATAACAATTACATATACTGGTGTATCCGTCATAGGAACATTAGCAACCTAAATAGCTGAAAGTAATTCCCTGTAGAAAATACAATAAATTGGATGTAACGCTCGTTGTTATAAACGATCCCTATTGGTGCCAAACATACACATCCTTACCTCACATCTATGGTTGAAAAGCAGCCTAAGGGTGCGTTTTCACCAGAGATGTGCGATGATACGTTGCGAAGAACGTGTGTGTTAAGCACCAATAGAATTGTTTCATTCACCTAGCTTCGCGATTCTATTGGAAACGCACCCTAATGCTCGCTTCCGAACTTTTTCACTACTCGCGACCGCAACCAGTGATATTTTTAGTCTGTCCTACATTTTGAAATATTTGATTGTTTCTTACTAAGACTCCTTTTCTGTTCCAGCCGTGTGCAGCTGCAACAACGTGAGCGACTTGCGCACGTCGCTGGAGGCGGAGGCGCAGCAGCTCGCGCCGCACGCGCACGAGAACCACAATCGGTATGTCCGACAGTATGTACGGTCTATTTTACTTTTGTTTGCTGCCTTACTTTCTGCGGACAGAAACACTCAGTCGCAAATGAAATAAACATTCGGCTTTTTCTAGTATATTTGATTAGTTTGGTTTCTGTGTCACAAATTTTGAATTTTTAATAATGAATAAATAAATAAATAATAATATAATAAATCATTCATTTCGGATGTAATCCATATTGGGTTTTTTATTACTGTAATCTTGAAATTATGGACAAGATCGATGACATTCGAAAAATATCACTTGAGATATATTACTAACTAATGAATAGTAAGAGTAAATAAGTAATATCTTACTTTTATAACTATGATTTAAAAATAGTTTTTTTTTAAAAAAAATCAAAAATAATACCTAAAAATATAAATATGAAAGGTAGTCTAGTAGAATACGTTTGAATGTTAGCGATTTTTTTATATAATTGGAAGTAATTTTCTGTGCTTTGTGCTTCTTTCCTTCTTTCGGAGTTCCCTCTTCCGTGAATAGTGACTTCAGAGCTTATGTTTTCCTCCGAAGCTTCTCCAATGAGTCCGGGTTTGTTTCCGTGGGGCACACGGAGATCTCTACAGAACACAGTTTCACATCCTCGTTCTCCTCGCATCACTACTCCAGCCACAGTGATAGGTATACACACATTTTATCTTTTGTTTTGTTTGTTCATTTGTCTACTAATGTGTTTTGTGAATTCGCCTACTATTTTCATCTCGTTTCTTATCATCTATGTAATGTTTGATTGGTTTCTTTTTCTATGTTTCGAGCAAAAGTGTTGGATAGTTACTGATAGTTTTGACAGCTATGTGAAATATAAAAAATGTTTTGTTCTGATAATATAAAAGAAAAATTTCATTGTTGGCTTAATTTACCAAGTATATTGAACACTTTTGTAAAAGCTTTCTGTTATTGTTTTTGCAGTCATTTTGACAGTACAGACTGTGTGAGCGAATTGAGGAGCACTCGGCAAAGCTTTGAGAGCCGCATGAATATAATGAATATGAACAGTGTATCCACGCACCATTCTTCAAAGTGAGTGTTCTTCTCTCTAACAGTTCACTTGAACACGAGAACACGCCGCACGCACTTCACACATAACATTACACGAGCGCCGACAAAAATATAACCTACATTTGTTAAGCCATCTATTTCATTACAACAAGGTTCATATTTGACTACACCTTTTCGCTATTAACGTCACGAAAGCAACCTTGTTACAGAACACAGTCAGTATTATGCTAATAAAAATAATAATCGCCTTCACTAATAAGTTGAACACCGATGCAAAAATTGTAATGGAGACATTTATTTTGTTACACAATTTTATTTGTTACTTTTATTCACTGTATTGCGTAACTACCTACTTCCGACTTCAAAATTCATCATGAATATTTATATTTTTTGAGGACACATTTACATTTAAATGCCTCTTTCACTTTGCCAAATACTTTTTGTATCTTATTACAAACTTATGAATAATATACAAGTTGTTTACCATAATGTCTATCATTTTCAAAGCAAAACTGATAAAGGGTATCTATTTGATCGGTCGACCGTAGAAAACGTCAAGCAATTAGAACTCACTATCTTTTTGTATCTGAAAAAAAATATGATAATAATTGAATTATTCTAGATAAGGTTTACAATTCTTGTAATCCGACTGGTGGCTCAGGTCGCGTATTGGATCTATTACAGTAAAATAAGTTTATTAAAAAAAATAGTGCTTAGTATTTAGTAGGGTCAACTACACACGGTCACGGGCGTAATTAGTTCTCGTTACGTGTAGTTTGCGTAACGGTGCGTTGTGCCGCAGACTGGCGAGCGCCGCGCCAGACTGCGCCGAGGCGCCGCCGGAGCTGCCGGCCAAGACGCGCCGCAACATCCGCGCCGACGTGCAGCAACACTTCCCCACCGTCGAAATCAGGTAAACTAATTACTTAATACGACCTCGAGATTTACTATCTCGGCGGCCGAAACGAAACTGAAAATGGTATTGCACGTTGAGCGTTACCTTCGGACACTTTCAAGTATGTGTGCTATTGATTGTTATCATTCCGTCAGCTTATCTTGTTGTTGAGGCAATAAAAATAAAGCAGGCTAGCAAACTCGATTTTTTAACTGTGATAATAATTGAAAAACAATTGTCGTTGTCTGCTTCCACTTAGAAAAACGGGCAAAACTCCACTTTTGTAATTAAGTCCTAATAACTAGGTCATGGCCCAAGAAAGGCGGACCCTGGGACCCCACACACCAGTGTGAGTTTACAACCAGGATAGACCGCACAAATGATGATGATGAACTAGGTCATGACCTAGTAACTGTGCCTGCCAATAGCGGGCTAGTGATCACAAATCTGAACTGTGGTCCTAAAATTGAAAATCCAGAACCTCGGAAAGCGGATTAAACGCTTCTACCACTTTGCCACCGATGCTGTATATAATGCTGTGATACAAAAATGTCCGCCTCCGCGGCCGAATGGCAAAAGAGCTCGTCCCGCAATCCCGTGATGCCGGGTTCATAGTGTGTTTTCGGAACATAGCCCGGGCTAATTAGGGGCATTGAGGCCTAGCACTGGTAGTAGTAGGTAGGCCAATAACTATTACGATTTACCATGAAATGTATCTTTAAAAAATAGTTCTTTTGAAGTGATTTTTTTTTTAGCATTCAACAATGCACTATTTTCTACATCCCGCTCGAGTCCCTAGGATCAGGTCGAATTTTTCTAGTTTCTATCTTTGTGTAGAAAATAGTTTTTTTTTCTAGGCAAACGCCAACGTGTACTCTTCACGGCGAAGCGCGGCCGCACACGCTGGCCGACCACCACCCGCCGCGGCCGCCTCCACTGCCTCTGAAGAAAAAACACAGTCAGTATCTTTTGTTACGCTTCGTCTTAACACTACTTGCGAACCTCTTGCTGCAAAATGTGTCAACTGGTGGCCTTCTTAACTTGGGAACTAATTAAATAAAAAAATCTAAATTAATACAAACCGCATGTGAGACGCATTTGTAAATTACGAGGTATATTAATAAAGGTTTTTCAGTAAAATAGCGTCAATGTAAGGTTGCATCAAATTTTCTCAACAACTTTATCTGTATACTTTTACGCACACTATCAATGGTTGCACTTTTATGTATGTTTACTCTTATTGTTTATCATCTCATATTTGTAGCATTGTATGTATGTGGATGGCAAACAATGCATAAATGTTACCCTGTCTTCGATTTGGGATTTTCGGTATGTTCTCTGGGAGAGTTGGGGTGTATAATTTATTACGACTGAATGAATGGCGTTTGATGTGGGGTTATAACGGCATGTTTGTCTGTTGTGCCGGTGCGGCGCGGCAGTGTTCCAAAGCGTCGCGTACAGCGGTGAGTGGATCTTGCATGCCAAGCGCTACTTAGCTCCGGGGAACCGAAATCATGCTCGAACACCCTCGAAACGTTCAGGGTTTAAAGTTTCATGGCCACTCCAAGTGCAGACTGAATGGAGAATCGACAGTGCTTTTAGCGGTCCACGTGCACAGCTTTTTTGTCACTGACCATTTAGAGACACGTCATGATGTAGTTTTTTGGTACTGCTCAAAGAAGTGATTGCTTGGCTACTTAATAATATGCCAGATCGTGCAGGCGAGGGCACCAAAACCTGATGCCTGTCTCGCTGAGTATATTTGATTGGCTAATCACTTCTAAGTAGTTTTTACAAGATTTACTTCTTCGGACAGTGCCATCAATAAAGGCTTGCTTTAAATCACTCGCAACCACAAATCACGTTTGAACAGCAAACTATTCCACATTATTTCTGCTGTAAATGGGCTTCCGCCGCTTATGTACTTGATTGTCAGTCAATAACAACGGAATTTTGTTCGCGCATAGTTAATTATCACCTGAGGTGATTAAGTGCTTAGAGCTTCATTACAGAAATTTTGCGCTATATTTCATGGTTTTCCGGTCATCGTGTAATTTCGGTATCGTGCCCTGGAAGTCATAAGTTTTCGGTTTTATCTTCACATCAGTTCAACATGTGACTAACGGATTGTATTAGGTCTTTCAATTCCACGGCAAAACTAAGATATCTGAAATATGTGTCGTCAATTATTTCATCATTTCGTAGTTAATTAAGAAAAGTGCTTCTAGTGCAATTATTTTACGCAGTGAATTTTGTATAATAGTGAAAGGATTAAATTCGTAGTGTGCACGATTCTTTAACAAGAGGTTTCAAATTAGCCGAGTATGCCTTTAAATTATGTGGTGCGGTTTGCTTATTTTGATATAGTGGCGCCGTTTGGTATGCCATATTCAAAATCGTGATAATAGTACATTATGATATAAGTGCGGTAAGTTGAAAATTACAGCCGAGGCGATATTGCTAGCCCGAGCCGTAGGCGAGGGCTACAAGAAAGCAGAGGCTGTAATTATCAAAGCGCACGTATGTCATACGACGTTTTATAACATATTTGAGAGGAAATAAATAAAAATCGGACTTTCTAAAACAAATAAAATCTTTAATCACTTGCTAGAGCAGTTAGAAAATGTTTACTTGTTCACAAATTAGCGATGCGCGCGCATCAGCGCTTTTTTTTAAGGCAAAAGGCATTAAAAACAGCCAGTATTACTAATAAAGTAAATTAATATTTCTGTGTTTTTGTTACAGATGGTTGTAATTTATTGTCAAAATTAAATAAATTAAAGAATTAAATGTTTATTTATTATATTTCATCTCACAAAGTTAATTTTATTCATAAAATGTTGACGTCTTTTCTGACATAAAAACTCTTTGCTAAAATTTAAAAAAGTACCGTTCGTTTTAGACGGAGCATCTTGCTAAACCGTACGTTTTACCATAATAAAAAAAACTCGTGCGTTTTACATTACATTACCGCACAAGTGCGTAATGAGATACATTACGTTATTGAAATTGGTGAAATAAGAGACCCTTTACGAGCAAATATGTTATGAAAATACAAACGCACCAACTGCGCAGCTAAAGGCAGATACTCACTGGGACGTGTAACGTCAGTCAAGAATGATTTGTTTCATTTTAGAATTTTACAATGCTTGTTTTTTTACCTAAAGATAGAAATGTAAAAAAAACGAATTTCGGGCCTCGAAGATATCGATCGGGAATTCGGAATATCATCAAGGGCTGAAATTCGAATTTTTCTAGTTTTCTTTCATCAGTAAATAGATTATAAAATACCATTTTTTTAATGAAAAGCTTGTCTCGCATATCGTGGACACTACCACGTATGCTCCCAGTTAAAGAAGCATGCTTGGCTAATTTGAAATGAATGATTGATTCTTTTGTTTTACCGTGGTAGTGTGAAGGCCTGAACGCGTTAGAGATGTTTTAATGGGTTAATGTTTGTACAGTAATGGCGTACATGGAGATGTTCGGCAACTGCAGCCACCCGCCCAACAGCGCGGCGGCGCCCGTCGATATGTTCCGGCACTCTATACACACGTATAATTTAGCCAGGTAAATGAAACTAGATAACATTGCACAATTTCGAATCCGATCTGTCGGACTCTAGAAGTAACGATCTTTAAAAGGGAAAATGCAAAGTAACATTTCTTTGATTTAATCCAGCTGATATAGCAGGGTTTGAAAGTAATAAGGTTTAAGAGTATCGATAAATAATTCAAGTGAAGCGACGTATCAGGGACAACAAGATATAAAACAAATAGAAACATCTTTCGTTATTTAGTGGTTTACGATGCAGTTTAACGAAATCCCTGAAATCCTCATTTCCCTTTGACGTAACGATTAAATCCTACCTCTGCGTTCGTTCTTTTCCATGCATTGCGCTTGTGTTTTTCAATCAATGTTCAAGGTAGAATTGTAATTATTCGACAGTGGGCAACACGCGGCTGCGAGTGTGATCAACCAGAGGCACCAACACGTACAGCGCACGATCGCCCAGTCGTTCACGGTGCAACATTTTGGCACACCACCACTGAGGTAAAATCAAGTTAACCGCCTCACTAATAAATGTGTAAAATTCGCGTCAAAGTTCTAGTCCGCTCTGAAGTTGTCCCGAGTTTCCCATTTCTATTTTTTCCTATGAAAAAAAGATATTGCGCATGCGTGAAACAACTTCAGAATGGACTTGAAGTTAGTACGCATCCAACTTCTTAATAATGATATTATTGCTGAAAACTGGTGCCATTTCTGCTACAAATTAATCCATATGGAGTTAGTCTTTTTGAATCTCAGGTTATCAGGATCTCTTTGTTCCACATTAATTAGGCAACTGTTTGTCTAATCAAACTTGTTTGTTTGTTTGTGGAACTGTTATTGGAATTGAAATTTTAAAGTAAATTTTATCATTTAGTGGCTCCGAGGAGAGCATGGTCGGATGGAGCGGGGTTGCTCCTTTCCCGATAGAACCGCCTGCTTTACCGCCGAAAATTAACAAGAATAAACAGGTAAAGTTTTTGTTTTTCAATGGCATCTATAGTTTAAACATATTGTGACAATTCCGTACTGAAATATCTAAACTGTCTTTTAGATCCAAATGAATTCGAGCAACGAACTACTGCCTCCGCCGTCTCCGCGGCCTTCGTCTCACAACAGCTCCGCTGATGAATCTCTTAATAATAATTTGGTAAGGTTGTACAAGATAAAAAGTTTTTGAATTCACAAAATTATCGTATGATGTAACACGTTTTGTTATACTATTGTTTTAGAATTCGGACGATTCGTATGTCAGTACGATGTCGCCTGGTAAATTCCCAGTCGAAGAAGAGATGGAAACACTCGCTCCACCGCCCGCACCTTCGCCGGTTCCCTCGCAGGTTAGTCAATACCTCGGCTACTTTAGGCGTAACTTTTATGAATATTTTGAGTTTTCATACATTCCGCATTCTACAATGTTAACTTCTCACTACCTGTTTACTATTCACGCTTCAATTCGGATACGTTGTTTAAGGTGGAGTAGCGTTTACAAAAAGCGATCTTTTTTCTTTTTATTGACATTGGACTGAAAAGTGCTTTATTTTAAACCAAATATGAGAATTTGGGTGTTGGGAAATAAGATGTGCCGAAGTTTTCCAAACGAGCAACATCGTAGGTTTCTTAGGTAAGATCTCCAACGCACCGGCACCGAAGATACCTTTTGTGTTACTATGGAATATCTAAGGATACCGAAAATGGCGTTTTGAGTTGGCTACTCTAGTGAGATGGATGACATTCTTGTCACTATGGTAATATAAAGAACAAGCTGTCCGTCAACGGCTTCGCCGGCATAGGCTATTCTGCCGTTAACATTTTATTAATTAAAAATATAGCCTACTAGCTGCCTCGACAGACATCGTTCTATCAAAAGTATTTGCACGTCGCGGGCGTCGGTAAAGCAGCACATCTCGCCCGTGTTTCTCCGACTGATTTATATATATATGTAGTACTATTATTTTTCACTGAATGTTTTGTTCAATCATAATAAAATATAGCCTATATGAACCACCAATATGAAGCTAAATTATCAGGAAGTTACCCTCATAATGTAGCTTCATTTTTGTGAAAGAATTTTTAAAATCGGTCCAGTAGTTTCGGAGCCTATTCAATACAAACAAACAAAAAAAAAACAAACAAACGATCAAATCTTTCCTCTTTATAATATTATATAGCCTATGCCACTCCCTGATAATGTAGCTTCTGATTGGTAAAAGAGTTTTTGAAATCGGTCCTGTAGTTTCGGAGCCTATCAGATACAAACAAACAATCAAATCTCTCCTCTCTATAATAATATTAGTATAGAAGTATAGATGTAAATTAAAAGAGACCTTCATTGTTACAGAGAAGTGAAAGCAGTTCCACAGAACCGGCGGCACCTGCCAGTGAAACAAATAACACATCGACGGCGTCCACAGACCCTGATGACATAATCCTACAGACTGACATTAGCTCCTGGCTTCTCCTCAAGGCTCCCAGCAAAGATGGACCTGAAGTGCGGGGCGGGCACCCTGACGCACTTATCGTCCTTGCGACTAAAGCTACCAAAGGTATTTTATAAGCTTATTTATACATTGATTTAACGTACGGAGAGTAAAAACATCTGCATGTTGAAATAAATCCTTTTATTGACTGATCTAAAAATGAAACAATGGCAAGACTGCTAGTATTTATAATTGACGTTCTTGAAGATGTCCATGTTCACTATTCTCTGTTCACTAACTCCATGGTGATGATTGAAGACTTGGATCATAGTATCAGAAAAACCAACCCGTATATTTATATATTTTAGTCTTGACAGTACTCTCGAGACATCGCATCTAACCTCTAAACTTTCATGCTTTCACTTTACAGAAACGGACGAGTGTAAGTGGTCAATCATTGTTTGAAATGGGGCTGAAACAGACTTGCTGATTTTAGTAAACTAATACAGTTTTTATAAAGCTTTGCCAACATTGCTCGAGTTGGTAACACTTTTGTACAGACGCACGTGAAATATATCAAAGATTTTAAGTTTGGCTTGGAATTAGAAACTTGCACAGTTGTTTTTCGTGTACTATTATGATATTTCTGAAATAAATAATAATCAAAAAGAAAGTTGAATTGGAAGCTGATTGGGGAAAGCACATCATGTGAGATCTATAACAAACTACGATATTTTAATACTTGACCTGTGGTTACCTGTTTTTTACAAATTTCTTCACCAATTCTTTCCGAAACATTCTTTGTAAATACAGTATTTAGGTAGTTGGTTTGATGCCCTCCGCTTTTTATCTTTCTTATTTTGCTCATGCTGCTCTGACTGTATGTAATAATTTTTACTAACGGCAAGTTAACAGCACGCATTAGCCGATCGCAGTTAAAACTCCACATGAAAAAAAAACCATTTGCTTGTAATTACAATTTAGATCACAATTTTTGAGAGTTATAAGGGTAATGTTTTTCAGCGCGAGTGCCAGGCTAATGGCGTATAATAATAAATAAAAAAAAAACACCATTTTTTGTAAAAAGTATATCAGTTGTACATTACTGTTTTCACTATGCGATTGTGCTGCTGTTTCAATAAATAAAGGATGATTTTTTTTGTAAAACCAATTGTTAAAATTATCATAATTTAAAATAGTTCTACATGTGCAAGTTCCTGATTACAGACACTGCGAAATACGATGCTTTGGAATGTAATTGATATCTTAGCAATTGTAGATAACAAATGTACTTATATCTGGAATGCCATTAGCTTACTCATGCACCCAATATTCACCAGCCTTCAAAACAGTATCGTCACACTAACGTTTGAATCAAAAATAACTAAATCTTACAAATTTTAAACACTATCTGGTTTTTGCACCGAAATTAATTTTATGCTAAATGGATTCACCTATTTTATCTCGACGTTTCGACGACAATTGCATGTCATCGTGGTCACGAGCGGACTGGTGGTGCACGGCGCCATCTGAGTGGGCGCGGCGAAAGATTTTCATCCACCTGAGCATTTATATTCACGTCAGTACAGTCTGCTCGGCAAACTACACTCACAGTGTCCGGGTTTATTCGAGCGTTTAGACGCAGAATGTCCAATTCGCAAAATGTCCAGTTCGCAGAGTGTCCAATTCGCAGAGTGTCCAATTCGCAGAATGTCCAATTCGCAGATTGTCCAATTCACAGAATATCCAATTCGCAGAATGTCCAGTTCGCAGAATGTCCAGTTCGCACAATGTCTAATATTCAACATAACTTTGTCAACATCAATCTTAATTGAATCAAGAGTGGGTTTTAAATCATTAGTCAACATATTAGTTATAAATCAGTTTATCTTTGTCTTTATTTAAAATAACAAAACAAAAATAAAATCATAACTTTTTTTTATATTGCCTGTCAAGATGACCTCACTCCACCTGATGGAAAGCGGTCGTGAGGTCCAGATATGAGTTTGAAAAGCCCAGTCATTCAAACGAATCACTGGGCTGGCCATCCTCACCTTGATGGCCTGCAGAAATACCTTTTCACGCCCCGCTTGAAGAACCCGGGACTATACGAGGAAGGAAACACATATCCTGGATGAGCGTTCCACGTCTGGATGGTACGACAAAGAAACGAGTCACCGAACCTTTTTGTTCGGGCCAACAAATGTTGAATTGTGTGTGGGTGACGCCGTAGTCCAGCGCGCGTGGTACGGGAGTGGAAAGGTGAGGGTGGAATAAGCTGGAATAACTCTTCAGAGCATTCCCCATTGTAGAAGCGATAGAGAACACTTAGCCTGGCAATGTCTCTACGCAATTGGAGAGGCGCAAGGGTCAAAGTTGCCTCTGGGTTTCCAATAATACGGATAGCACGCCGCTACTACCTGTCAAGAGCTTCGAGTAGGTACTTTTCGGAACCGTCCCAGAGATGAGAGCAGTATTCCACACACGAGCGAACTTGTGTCTTATACAAGAGACAGAGCTGCCCAGGCGTGAAGAATCGTCTCACTCTGTTCAGGATTCTGAGTTTACAGGATGCAGTTCTAATGACGCTCTCAATGTAGTCCCGCTGGTTTAGGTTGCTACGAACATCCATGCCATTTGCCGTGAATGCACACACCTGCGTTTTCTTGGCATTGAACTCGACAAGATTGCATGTACCCCATTCTGAAATGCGGTCCAACACTCCGTCAAGCTCAACAACAAGACCTCTTCTCCTCGATGTCAGCCTGCTTTGCCCCAGGGCGCTCGAAATAACGCGTGTGGACCGTGCTATCATCCGCATAGCAATAAATATTACCAAGAGATAACATGTCATTAATATGCAGAAGAAACAACGTCGGCGACAAGACGGAGCCCTGCGGCACTCCGGAATTAATCTGGAGATAGCGTGATTTTCGACTATCGCATAGGACACGAATTCCAGAAATCCGGCGACCCAGTCGCATAGGCGAGGTGGCAGACCATATGCCGGAAGCTTGGAAAAAAGCGAACGATGCCATATACGGTCGAAAGCTTTGGCTATGTCAAGGCTGACGGCCAAAGATTCCCCATGCTTGTCCATAGCCTTCCCCCAGATGTGTGTTACGTACGCTAGAAGATCACCCGTAGACCGTTTCGGTCGGAAGCCGTACTGACTGACGGTCGTGAATAAGAGAGTGGTCCTCTAGGTAGTGGATGAGCTGCGTGTTTATGATCCGCTCAAACACTTTAGCTAAAACTGAGGTTACGGCTATCGGACGGTAATATAAATGAAAATAAACAAAACATAAAGCTTTGTTATTAACATGGTTTACAAATTCAGAATTACAATCACCGGACTGAAACTACGTTTTTGATTTTTTAAGTTCATTTTACATTTTTTGTTTTATTTATTTGCATTGAATAGGCTCCGAAACTATTTGACCGATTTGAAAAAGTTACCTAGACAAATAGCAAACGAAACAGACGATAGAAAATTCGAACATTGTTTGAAGGAATTATTGCTTTTGAAATGCTATTATAATGTTGAAGAATATTTATCAGATAAAATAAAATTGTTGCTAATATTGATGTTAATTTATACATAATTTTTTTTATTGAATATATCCTGAAAATGTTAATAATACTTATAATTTATAATATGTATCCAGTGAACTTTATGAGAATGTAATTAGTGCATGATATTGATTTAATGATTAAGTATGTTAATCCCTCTGTTTTTTATATTTGCGGCGCCCTACAGGTTCCATAATTGAAACTTTCTTTATAACCTGCCATCTTAGGTACAACATTATGGTTTGCAATAAATAAATTGAAATTGAAATTGAAAATTCTTTCACTGTTGGGAAGCTACACTATCTCCGGTGAACATAGGCTATATTAAATTTTTAAGTAGTTAGTGATCCATACTAAAACTCCAATAATGTAACCCAAGATGTGAAAAAATTACCAGAAAACTTTCTTTTATCGCGTGCGCTGCGAAAACTATTGATTATAGAACAAAATGATAAAAAAGGGGTAGGGTAGGGGTAGGGTAGTGGTAGGGTAGGGGTAGGGTAGGGGTAGGGTAGTGGTAGAGTAGGGGTAGGGTACAAAGTTATGTTGAATATTGGACATTGTGCAAACTGAACATCCTGCGAACTGGACATTCTGCGAATTGGACAATCTGCGAATTGGACAATCTGCGAATTGGACAACCTGCGAATTGGACAACCTGCGAATTGGACAATCTGCGAATTGGACCTTTTGTGAACGTTGGACATTTCGAGAATTGGACATTCTGCGCCTAAACGAAATTATTGTGTTTTTTAATTTCAATAGCTTCTCGCACAATCCTAATATGGTAATAACGATCTGTGGAGAGGATCTTCGGGTCATGCAACTCCATCCAGTGGTTAACGCCTAAGTTAAGCAGGTGCTCAGCTATCGCCCGACCCGATATTGTTTCAAATTTGTAGTGAAAAATGCAACAAGAAAGTTTAAAATGTTATTTAACTAAATCTTGTTAAATTCTGACTGCTGTGTGCTAAGTTTATTTGTATCAGCCCTCAAAATCTGTTACAGCTTGTTTTTAGTGAACAACTTTATTTAAAAAGTTTTTCAATGTAGGGACAGCAAAGAAATCATATCCGAGTCATTTACTTAGCTTAAAATGCGATTGTTTAAACAAAGATTTGTAAATATGACTGGCGCAACATTGCACGGAAGTTTGTCATATTTTTCTCGCTCGGAAAATGTTACAATATTCTCTGACCGATTGCCTGATCAATCAAACCATACAATGATTTACTAGTAAAGTGATAAACGTATTTTAATACCTTTTTGACTGTAATCATAAATTTATTTCTACAAGTAGATTTAAATTGAACTTGCTTGATGAAAAGTGAAACCGTCTTAGGGTTGAGCTACATTTGGCCGCACCGAAACGCACTTTCCTATGCCTCTATCCTTTTCTATCACTCAGAACTGTCATTTACCAGAGCGAGAAAGAGAATAAGCGCCGAGCGCCTCGTCGGTTCCACCGCGTGCGGTTGCATTCTGTTCTCTTTCTCGTGTGTGCTAAAAAATGATAGAAGCATAGAAATCACTTTTCATTGGCAAACTTTATTATTTTCGTTTTCAGCTTAGTCAATCCAAAATCTATGCAATAGCTAAAGTAGTAATACAGTACTGAAAAGGTTTTTATGAACACAATAAGCTGTAAAATCGAAACATTTCCAAGTTAGAACTAAGTTTGACAGGCGGTTGTTCCGTGCAATATATCGCCAGTGTACTCGTAGTTAAAGTAGCCTCTTTAATCTTGTATCGCGTTGCAGACTTCGCTTACCAGGAGGCGTTCCTCGCGACGTACCGCACGTGGGTGTCTCCCAGCGGGCTCGTGGCGCGGCTGGTGCGGCGCGCGCACCACTACCGGCCGCGCCCGCACGAGCTGCGCTCCACGCTCGGCCTGCTCACGCGCGTCGTGGCCGACCTCACGTGAGTCACTACTGGTGCTGGTGGCTGAGTTCAAGCCATTAGACGCCATCACCATCGCGTTTTGCGAGAAAAAAACTCGAATTTGTATTCCATACTAATTGACATTTACGTGCTCCCAAAACGCGATGGTGAAGTCATTCAGTTCTCTCACTGCAACTCGCACTCAGCACTCTGAGTGCGCGCTATATTTGAGCCAAAACTGATTTCAACGCGCTCGGATTTGATGTACTAACTACAGATTGACGTATGGATAACATGACAAACGTCGCGAGCGACATATCCCACTAAATAAAATTTTGCTACTTTTCGAGAGAAATAACCTAGGGCGTAATGTTAAATTCATGAAGTAAATCTTTTGTGCTTGAGACTTAAGCCTCGTATACAATTATAACTGCACAAATATTCTTCCGCAATGATTTTAAGAAAACTTCATAATCTTTTCCCCCTTATAAATGCATTTTATCATATTGTAAACATATTACATGTGAAGTTACTGGCAACTAATTTGAGTATTTCCAACAGATTGGGTGATTTGGATCGTCCATTGATGCAAGAGATAATGGAGTTCATCTATTGGCTTGTCGAAGTAGAAGAACTGCCAATAGCAAAAGCTTTGAGACAAATACTAGTCGACAAACAAAAACAGTTGCACTTCCAACAGGTATGTTCATTCAGTACGAGTATTTCATTTTAGATTAAGTACTTAAGTTTTTGGTGCTGATAAGGCACAGAAATAATTAATATGTTTGTTGCTCCCTTTTTATTGCTTATTTATTAATATTTAAAAGCCAACATTTCTTTACAATGATTTATCTTTTTCAGACGAATAACAGATACGAGTACGACACGCCTTGCTACGGCTCAGTATCATTACGGCGCGACACTCTCCTAGACTTCAAGGCGACGGAACTAGCGGAACAGATGACTCTACTAGACGCAGCGCTATTCGTCCGCATCACGACAGCGGAAGTGCTGTCGTGGCCGCGCGACCAATCAGAGGAGAGCTCGCCGAATCTCACGCGCTTCACCGAGCACTTCAACAAGATGAGCTATTGGGCGCGGTCTAGGATACTGGAGCAGGTAGGTTCAAGTGACCTATACTGAAGTTGGTAAATCTAATTCTAAAGCTTACAAGCAATAAATGATACTAAAAATAATACCTATTTATTTATTAAATAATAAATTCATGCTTCGTTTACCTTTATTTTGGTAAATTCCCATTCAACATGTATTTATCAAAAATTTAACAGGTGGAGGTTACTCACTACCATTACCGTGACTTTTTTATTTCAATAGCACGACGACTAATCGTCGTTTATCTGGATTTTTTTCCGCTACTGCTTTCCACACCAACCGATTTACAGTTAATATGATCTTTATTACCGCAGGATGAAGCCCGGGAACGAGAAAAGTACGCGAGCAAGTTCCTAAAAGTGATGAAGGCGCTCCGCAAGATGAACAACTTCAACTCGTACCTCGCTCTAGTCTCGGCGTTGGACTCGCCGCCGGTGCAGCGGCTCGGCTGGCCGCGCGCCATCGTGGACGCGCTTCACGACCACTGCGCCATCATCGACTCGTCCTCGTCTTTCCGCGCGTACCGCCAGGCGCTCGCCGAGACGCAGCCGCCCTGCATACCCTACATGTGAGTGCGACGGGTCCATGTTGCCTCACCTAAAGTTCTTTACCCGAAATTGTTCTTCCTACCGATTTGTACACCGAATGATCACTCTTCCTAAAATTTTTCTTTCTAAAGTTTTTATTCATACAATTTTAGTACTACTACCGACGATGTTCATAACACTCATGTTTCCGAAAATTGTAATTAATGTTATTTTAACTCCTACTGTTATTTTTCATAACGCTTTTATCCCTAAACATAATTTTCATATTTTTTTAAATCATATTCGGAAAGTTAAGTTGTTTAATTAATGTGAGAAACGTAAAATAATCAAAACACATCGAATGTACTATGAAAACTTTATTAACACAATGTAGAAAACGAAATGAATACACACTTGAAAAAGACACTTGTTCAATTTTTATCTTTGAGTTCTTGATTTTTAACCGCGCAAGCTTTTACGTTGAACGTCTATCGCTGCCAGTAGCCGACAGGTAACTGATTGAAGTGGGTTGATTGGCTTAGAGCATTCAGACTCTTAAGTTGATTGGCCGAAAGCATCCCCCTCCTGCGTCCCGCGCATCAGCAGGAGGGTCGACTTTATAGCGGTCAAGCTATAATAGTTACTACGCAACATAAATCACATACTTAAATTTTTTTTGGTTTTGCTTAATCCTAAATGCGTGCTGTCATGTAACACAAATATTGCCACGGCCACCTCTTTCGATATAGATGTCAGTACTTACAGTACGTCAACGCGTCAGTTCAACCGCAAAATTCGCGTACAAAATGCTCTACGCGGATGTTGACAACCAACTGCCAAGTTAGTCATTCAATATGTTATTATCCATACATGCAGTGACAGAGACCTGCGCTGGTGTTGGCAATATTCACCACCGGGACAAACTGTCAACGGCCACTTGCAAGATTACGTTGAATGACCTTGCTTGCTGGTCAGACAAATCAATCTCTCACCTTTCGTTTTGTGTTGTCCTTGACGTTGGTCCTTCGAGCCGGATTTATTGCAGATTATCCGACTTAGATTTACTATTATAAAAAATCAAAATAAAAGTATCCTTAATTAAAAATCGAAGTGTCCTGAGATACGATATGGTACTAAAAGTATCTCCGTATTTAGTAATCGTATTCATTGTTTTTAATGCAAACTGTTTTTCCTACCAGTGGTCTAGTCCTTCAAGATCTAACATTCGTCCACATCGGCAACCCGGATCTGTTGCCGGACGGAAGCATCAACTTCACGAAGCGGTGGCAGCAGTACCACATCATGGAGAATATGAAGAGATTCCACAAAGAGTGTGTATTTTAAGTTTCAACTTATTTTTTCTTTGATTGCAGTTAGCAATATAAGTAGATACTGATACTTAGACACTTTATCATATTTTGTATTTATAAAAATGTGTTTATTAGCTTTAGTTATTATCCAAGTTTTTATTTAAAAAGAATGTAATTGTTAGTCGACTACAGTTTATTTAGGACTGTTCTGACAAACGATAGAAAGTACCTGAATTCATAAAAGCAGTTGCTCAATCAGATTCTCTTATTGAATTTTGCCTAAATGTGTAGATTAGAAGATTCTATGACTTGTTTTGACAGCTGATAAAAAGTATATTAATTTATTTAAGTGTCGAGTAGCATATAAAAGCAGTTGTCCAATAAGCGTTCTAAATGTTGCAAAACCTCACGGATTTTTGTCTCTATAATTTCGGCAGCAGACAGTACAAGTTCAAGAAGAACGAGCGCATCCAGGCGATGTTCAACGAGTTCGACGACGTTTTGAGCGAGGAGGCGATGTGGCAGGTGTCCGAGACGATCAAGCCTCCGGGCCGCGCGCGCGCCGCCGCCGCCGCGCCGCCGCCCGCCCTCGCCGCGGAGCCGCCCGCCCAGGCCGCCGCCTAACGCAAGCTGTTGTGCGGAGCTTCAGCTGCCGCCGACTAGTGAGTATCATCATCGCGACACCATTCTCTATCACCATTTGGCGTAGTGCGCCGTAGAACGGTTTCTTGGCTCGATGAAATTACAGATCCGTGGTGGAAACGATATTTTCGAAACTGGTTCAGGGCTAGGTGTGCCGGGAGACGCCCCTGGCTTAATCCCTTTTCTAGTACTTCGTAACACAAGGACATTTTTTTTTTCAGATAAATGAATCCCAAAGAATAAAGAATGAAATATGATGGACTATAACTGCAGTCCGCTCAAGGAAAGTGACTAGAAGGAATTGTGTAAGTTAGTTGAATTGTGATTATCTGTCCTAAAAAGGCCTAATTAATATTAGTGTATTTATTCGTGATCGTGCGATTTCATCTGTGATCGGCATTTGGTCTGAGAGCGAACGGGTGCGATGCGGTTTACTCGCTTACAGTTTCAACGCTTCTCATGTGAAACAAATTTAACGAAATACGAAAGCCAAATATCCCTATCAGTATTTGAATCGAGTTACTGTCGTCTTTTACATATCAGCATGTGACTTGAATAGTGTACTAAAGAAACGAGCAACGCCTTCGTGTTTAGGTAATGTCCTTGATAAAATTCTTCTTGTTGTCGTATTTTGCCATTGGTGTCAGTATGCATACTCATGTAAACCAGCTTCGAAAGTTAACACTTTTCAATACATCGAATTAGAGGAACTTTGAGATCGTAGTTATGGTAGTCATACTACTGTTTTGAATATAGTAACTTAGTCCGTCGTTAGGCATTTCTAATGTTCTCGTTATAATGTCGGTTACATATTTTTACTCTATGGCGGGTTTCGAAATTGGCTTGTGCGTGAACACTTTAAATGGAATGGGACAATTTCTAATGTATTTCAGATAGTAAATCTAATCTATGTTATGATGACTCACGACCGTTTTACGGGGCTTCCATAGATTTAAAAAATAAAGCATTCTACCCCGGTATTTGACACAAAATATAGAAATAATACGGACTAAATGCATATTTTTATACAAAGCACAGCGTGCTCCAGTCTACAATAAAATCGATACATATCATTATAAGTGTGTGCCAAATAATTGAGTGTAGGGAATGTCCCATTTCCATATAAAAAAAGTTCAATATTTGATTGATAAATGAATGCGTGCTTCATGCGTTGTAGTACAATTATGATTATTTTGATAGAGGGGCAATCGTTTCCAATTCTGGTAACCTCTCGTGGCCGTGGTACAAAGTTGCAAACAAGTGAGATTTTGCATTTATAGACGAAAACGATATTCAATGCGAGTTAAAGGGTCTCCCATTTTACAAGTTTATTCATTCGGTCAAGTAAAAAAAACGACGCCCTTCTATTTTCGTGATGTATTATAGTGATTACTTACGCGAGATCATTGTTGGCGTTTGTAGTATTTCGCGTCAAAGCAATTTTAATCGTATCATTGCGGTCATTGCGATATTTTTTCTATTCTCTTGGAAATAACAAAGAAAATTAATGCATATTATTATTTTTGATATTCAGGAGTTATATTTTTCCTATTGTTCTGCTACCTACAAGGAAGCAAAAGATTTATAAGTAACATACTTTTGAGATCTATACTTATTTATACTAATCGTCACGGTTTGTGTCATTTACTCTGTAAGCTTTAGATACAGTATAGGCTACGGAGCCGTAGGTAGAAAGTAACTTTGAAACATGATGAAGTTTACTCGTTTTAATATAGTATCGAATTCATGTTTACAATAATCACATTTTTGAATATATTGATAGGAGAAGATAAACAAATAGTGTAATCAGCATTTAATTTGCCTTAAGATCACGAGTCTTCAATGAAATAGCAATAAATTTTTAATTGTTGGTAGAAATGCTGCACAAATTGTGATATTCATGTAGCGTGCCGCTTAAGTCCCGACCACACGAAAGTTGCTGATGATGTGACCCTTGATTTCATTTGTATTCATTCAATCATGTCACGTGAGAAATAATTTGGTTGAATAAATACATTTTATAGCACAATATACATAAAAACACATTATGATCAACAAGCGTGTGTCCGGAATTTGTTCAGTCTTATTGACGTCCTCTATGCGTATGCGTAGGCAATTATACTAGGCGAATATTAGCAGTAAGAGTAATTAAACCTCAATCTTATTATAATCTGATCGTCGAGACCGGTATTGCATATTTGGCAATTGTGTCTATTATAGGGAGTAAACGGTTATTACTGTCCGTCGTTCGTTTGTTAACTCTGTAACTTTATTGCATAATTAGCAGAAAATGACGAAAAATTGCTTTCAAGATCAATCAAATAATGCGGTGGCAGTAAAATTGTTGCCAACAATTAGGTAAATTGTGATTGGGTATTTTGGTTGGCATGGGAAACCGATTTGCTACAAATTTTGTCAATTGAATGACAGGTACAATTTTTGTAGATTAGAGCGCCATGACAGTGTGTGCTTACGATGTTGCCTTGCCTCACCTGAAATATCATTTCAATTGTAATATATATATGGCAAGAAGTATTTTACCGATCTATTTAATGAACTGAGCAGTATCTACGGACTAAGCGTTCTGTGATGACATAACCTGATAAGTGACACAATATGCGACAGATAGGGCAATACTGTTCTACGAATAATAATGTAATTCGTAACGATCTGGTAGTTTGTGTGTCGTTCAAAAAGGATCTAAAGTCCTATGCAATAAATAAACTAGACCAATGTTTAGAATGTTTTACAGTGCTTTACAGAAATTAATGTGCTGATATTGTATTTGTATTGTATAGATATTTTGATTGCTAGCTAAGTTGTAGGGTATGTTACCATTTTGTTGTCTGCTAATAATTATTTATTTAGTGTACCTTAAATATGAAAGTTATGTAACGGTTTGATATGATTATTAAATGAAATATAATTAAAGACTGCCTAAATTAATTATTCAATATAATTGACGTGTAAAGTAAAAAGTAAATGTTTAACTCTTCCCATTATGTGACACGATAGATTGTACCTACATACGAGCTGCATGTAGTCCGACGTATATGTTTTGTCCGGTGTAAGCGCCAGAATATTAGATCGGTGACGACCAGCGCCTGTAATTATTATTTTTGCTCATAAATCACTAGATATTCACGTTAAGTGACTAAACATCGTACATATTTTTGTTGTATTAGCGAGCTCAGTATTATGTTAAATACATGAAATGCCATAATCTATGAAATGAAATTATTATATTGTTTAACCTGGGAACTATTTTATGTTTTATATTATACCTAATGTTGAATATTACTTTTAAGTAAAGTTTTTTTATTATATAAATTAGATATTATAACTGTAAATTACTTTATTTGAGTTAGTCGTAATAAAGTTATAAAGTTCACCATATAATCTGAATTGCATGCATGTACAGTCTACATTACGTGTGTCAAGTTCTTTTTGTAATTATTTTGTAAAATAAATATAGCACGTTATTTACAATATAAACAGTGTTTAATTCCAATTGCTAAATTATTATATGAAGCAGATCACCTGAAATATTTGTCAGCGCTGATTATGCAACTGTGCCATCACCCAGGTACAATTGAAGGCCTGCGCAGACGAAGGACTTTCGCCGCGGAGAACAAAAAAGTCCGCTCCGCGAACAAAAAGTTCGCGGCGGACTTACCACGGACTCAACGCACTCAGTGTGAGAGGAGAGCATTGTTGTCCAAAAATTTAGTGAAGCGCACGTTATGGAGGCAAATATTCTCGCCGGCTCCTACTGCGGCCGGCGCGAATATTTGCCTTTTCCAGTGCCAGAAGAGACTTAAGGGCGTTTCTCACATTAATTATAAATCACTTTACTTTCTGAAAATGAGAGAGGAAATTATTGTCAGAGATAAGAGCGTTATGTAAAACGACAGTAGGGGTTTAATATTTACATTAGTGATATTATGAAATACATTCTTTTGGAAACATGAGTGTAATGAACGACCAAAACGGTCTACGGGTGATCTTCTAGCGTACGTAACACGCTATGGACAAGCATGGGGAATCTTTGGCCGTCAGCCTTGACATTGCCAAAGCTTTCGACCGTGTATGAGATCGTTCGCTTCTTCCCAAGCTTTCGGCATATGGTCTGCCACCTCGCCTATGCGACTGGGTCGCCGGATTTCTGGAGGGACGTAAAATTCGTGTCCTTTGGAATGGTCGAAAATCACGCTTTCTCCAGATTAATGCCAGAGTGCCGCAGGGCTCCTTCTTGTCGCCGACGTTGTTTCTTCTGCATATTAATGACATGTTATCTCTTGGTAATATTTATTGCTATGCGGATGATAGCACGGTCCACGCGCGTTATTTCAAACGCCCTGGGGCAAAGCAGACTGACATCGAGGAGGAGAGCGAAGTCTTGTTGTTGAGCTTGACGCAGCGTTGGACCGCATTTCAGAATGGGGTGCATGCAATCTTGTCGAGTTCAATGCCAAGAAAACGCAGGTCTGTGCATTCACAGCAAAGGCGTCGCCGTTCCTTTCCCATCCCAAGGATAGCCTAAACATCCTTGGCATGGATGTTCGTAGCAACTTAAACCAGCGGGACTACATTGAGAGCGTCATTAGAACTGCATCCCGTAAACTCGGAATCCTGAACAGAGTGAGACGATTCTTCACGCCTGGGCAGCTCTCTCTTTTGTACAAGACACAAGTTCGCTCGTGTGTGGAATACTGCTTTCATCTCTGGGACGGTTCCGCCAAGTACCTACTCGAAAATCTTGATAGGTGGCAGCGGCGTGCTATCCGTATTATTGGAAACCCAGAGGCAACTTTGACCCTTGAGCCTATCCAATTGCGTAGAGACATTGCCAGGCTAAGCGTTCTCTATCGCTTCTACAATGGGGAATTCTCTGACGAGTTATTCCAGCTTATTCCACCCTCACCTTTCCACTCCCGTACCACGCGTGCTGGACTACGGTGTCACCCACACACAATTCAACATTTGTCGGCCCGAACTAAAAGGTCCGGTGACTCGTTTCTTTGTCGTACCATCCAGACGTGGAACGCTCTTCCAGCACATGTGTTTCCTTCCTCGTATAGTCCCGGGTTCTTCAAGCGGGGCGTGAAAAGGCATGTCTGCAGGCCTTCAAGGTGAGGATGGCCAGCCCAGTGATTCGTTTGAATGACTGGACTTGTCAACTTCATATCTGGACCTCATGACCTCTTTCCATCAGGACGAGTGAGGTCATCTTGACAGGCAATATATAAAAAAAAACATCGTCGGTAGTACTACAAATTGTATGAATGAAAACTAGGAAGAATGATCAGTTGGATTACAAATCGGTAGGAAGAACAATTTCGAGTAAAAAACCTTAGGTGAGCCAGTATGGATCCAGCTTTTTCACATAGAGTAAATACGAGTATTAAGAATTTCATTTGACGCAACATATAATTTTGATACAGTTAAAACATTACTGGTTCCATTCTTCCAATCTCTTGCAGCTCGAACAGGCCGTCTAGCCGAGGACGTCCGACCGGCCGCGCGGTATGTTATAATGAACTCGCGAAAATCCCGCGTTCGTGATGAAACCCGCGCGGGTCCCGCACCTCGTTAAAAACACTACATGCCTTTATTAAAAACTTAAACACATATGGAATCGTAATTGAATGGCGTGTATTGTATTTCACAGTTTTAGTATGGACTAAACATCAAAATCATGCAATTCAATTACGATTCTATTGGCTTTTAAATAGCAGAATCGGGCCACAGATGGTAAAACTTGTTCATTGTTTCAATCATGTTATGAGGCTATGCAGAGATTTCATTTGTAATTAAAAGGAATTAACCTAATGTCCACTTCATATGGTATGTCAGTCAAGGCGATGATATTAGACCTATCTATGTATTTATCAAAATGATAGCGACTTTTCGAGGGCAACTCTAAGTAGGAGTCATTAAAATTCGTTTGCGAAACAGTTGATTATCTCGTGGTGCTAATAAGGTGTCCCGTTGTGAGCCCAACGGGGTCCTTCACGATAAGCTGAGTGGCTAAACAAAATACACTTAATTTCGAAAGCCAGTCGCGTTTAAGATTACCTATCTATCTAATTGTGTGATCGATTGTCTTTCCCATTGTTAAACAACCTACCCGTTACTCTTTAAATAGGGAACCGCGAAGATGCGCAGTACAGTGCGGTGTACAAATTGGGCGGCGAGTTTACTACTAGAGGCCGGTTTTGTTTTGAGAATGTCAGCTTTAGTATTAGTCACATCTCTTTTGTTTATTTCTATAAATGCTGCTCCAATATCAGAGGAAAATGATCTCAATGAAATAGATTATTTAACAAATGAAAACGGTGAGTATTTTTATTAACCTATTTATTGACTAAGGGTCAACTCGCACCGAGACGCGACGCGACGCGACGCTGCGCGCAGTTTTTCATAGAGCTACTCAAAATAAAACTTTATTTTACGAGATGCCTCGTGACGTCGAATCTATTCGTGTAGTAAATAAGTTAAATTTTGAGTAGCTCCATTAGCATGTGCCCGCAGCGTCGCGTTGCGTCGCGTCGTGTCTCGGGTGTGAATTGGCGAATATGAAAAGAATATGTCGTTACTTGAACATAAAATTATAAAGTACTAGCTTTCCGCGTGAACTTCATTTTTATGACATGCAGGATTTTTTCCGACTTACTATGCTTAATTCGCAAAATCCCGTCTCTAGTTTGGACCTACGTCCTAAAAAGAACACCCATGCAGAATTTGAAACTCCTAGCACTTGTAGTTTCTGAGATTTCGTAATGAGTGACCTTTCGCTTTTTTTGTATAGATAACAAAATTAAACTTCCTAAAAATGTCTAAAGATAAAAGAAACTAAATTAAAATAAATAACATTTAGCTGTAATCAGTGGTAGAGAAAGAAATAAACTTGTGTAAATGTTAATAACTTTGAAAAACTCAACAGACAGAACTGAGACTCAGAAAAGGTCATGATATCTAAAGGGCATAGGTATACCAATTTCCAAGTGTACTAATCAACCTAAATGCGATTTAAAAGTTTTGCTCAATCTCCATGTGTGCCCCAGTGGGTGAGCAGGGTTCGTACTTTGAGGGGGACATGCTTCTGTCGCCGGCGCAGTATAGCGCAGTTCGAAGTGCAATGCACCAGCGCAACGGACTTTTGGGAGGTGCGAAGCGCTGGCCAGAGCGCACTGTTGTCTACCACATCGAAGAAGACGATTTCGGTTTGTATAATATTTTAATTAAATGTAAAAAATATTTGGAGACCCACTGCCTCCCATTAAAAAAAAGTGTGTTAAAGCGACAGTTAGGTACCTAGGTAGGAATCAAATTTGTCCACAAGGCGAAAAGACAGACAGGTCGGAAAATATATGTTCTCCAATCAAACTGTTTTGTTTTTAAGTTTAAACTTATCAAGTTTCTCATTTCTCCTTAGATGCGGTTAGTGGCTTTAATGACTGTAACACAGCGTTTTTAGCTGAAGGAAACCATCGCATATAGTACAGTTGTCAAAATGCAGTAAAAGTTCCACTCACAATGTATGATTGAACATCATGAATTCCGGTTTTATGAGACACCGCCAACACGATTTCTGCTTCGCCCAGTGGTTGACTGGTAGAGAATGCCATTAGGCATTAAGTCCGCCAATTGTACTTTTTCTTTGTGCAATAAAGAATAAATAATAAATAAATGAATAAGATTTGGTACATAAAATATTTGAAGTATTTGAGCGTGAATAACACTCAGGTTTCTCAACTAACAGTCTCATGTCCCATAAATAGCCAATGCACTTACGTTATTGTCTGCTTCTTAAACAGGCAGATGATCGAATGCCAATTCATTCAAAAGTACTATTCATATACAATGTGTTTTGTCGCGTCGTAGCTTTTTAAATATCTAGTGATTCTAACATCTTACCAAGATTATTTAGATAGGTATTTTATCCTAAAGTGTTGAAGTCCGTGCATTGCTAAATCATCTTCATAGTCAACCCAGTTAGAGCGTTACACAGTCAAGCTCTTATGGTGGGTCCTGACCGGCGTTACGTGGCGTAATGTAACATGTTACAAAGCGAGCATTCGTCAAGTCAGTATGGGTAAACAAGCGAAATAACCCATACTGACTTGATGAATGCTCGCTTTGTAACCTGTAACATGTTACATTACGCCACGTAACGCCGGTCAGTACCCACCTTTTAATCAATTAAAATCCATTAACCGGATCGTAACCTGAGACGCCACTTGCAAAATTCTCGAACTGATAATATAGTCAACCACATCAAAATCCGTTGTAACATAACTAAATACCTACCAGCTAAAATTATAATGACAGCTGCCTTAAAAAGGCACTCTTGGTTCTTTCATTCAAACTAAGTGGTAAGGTAGTAGTTACATCAATAAATAAATGATTAGATCCTTGTAACTTTAGTATCTTTATATCAGGCCACTTGATAGTTTATGGCCGATAATGGGGTAATATGAGTTTATTAATAACATAGACTTGTACGTACACTTGTTACTATATTGCGAGTCATTCTTTTAATTCAACCCCTTGTATGCAGCTATTATTATGAACATTTCATTGAAATATTTTATGAAACAGATGAAGATCAAGTGCAGATGATTGAAGAAGGGATGGCTGATATTGCAAATAAGTCATGCATCAATTTCGTAGCCAGGAAATTAGAAGATGAACATGCTGTCGTAATTCAGGTAATTTATTGATGGAAAGCTATTAGGTATGTATGGGATGAATGCTATGCCAAACTACAACAATATTATTTAATTGATCAATTAATTAAGAATACCTACGTAAGAATATGGAATACGTAAATCATAAAATCCAAGACTTAAGTAAAATGAGGCACCGTTTGGAGAGGTGGTTAGATTGAATATCTAGGCTAAGATGTTATTATAGAACTCGTTTAGTCTGGCCAATATCCTGACTTTGGTGGCCCCTATGAATTTATCGAAGAAATGTTACCAATGTTTTTGCGATAAAACAAATCATTCGCAAACAGAATACCAGCGCCGTGGAATTCCTTTGTTACAAACGAAACAATGTTTATACCTTGGAATAATAACGTATAGAAGGATAGTCTTCATACAACCGCCCCGTCAAAAATGAAGCACTAATCCGATCCACACATGCGTGACTATTACTTGCTTACGTGCGCGCTTTGAAATTTGAACATTGCGGGGATGTAATAAAGACTGCAAAGCGGTCCGTTTGGAGCCATTCATGGCGCCAATTAAGGCGCCTTAAAATGTAATTATTCTAAGGTTTCTACATTATTTTTTCTTTGTGCCAAAATGTTATTTTCTATTTTTGATTAATTTTTATTTGCTTGTTATTTTATGCACCTGACTACATTCTTAAATGTATTTTTCTCGATGTATTTGATAGGTACCTACTGTTACTGGAGTTGGTAACCAGTTAGTCCATACCCCCTCTAGTTTATATGACCTAACGTCATGTTAGATTCGTAGTAAAATTATTGGTTGCTCCGTTAGCTTGATTTAAGAATAAGAGCGACAATTTTCCAGGGTTCAGCTGGAGGATGCTTTTCAAGCGTTGGTTTCAATAGTCCCGATGGGGACGGCGAAATCCACCAAGTGCTGAACCTTGCCAAGGGCTGCTTCAGACACGGCACCATCGTCCACGAAATGCTGCACACGCTTGGCTTCTACCACATGCAAAGCACTTACGATAGGGATAACTTCGTCAAAATTGTCTGGGAAAATATTAAAGCTGGTAAATTGATTTAAATTAGTTCAATATTTTGCCTATCTGAAAAAAATGCAATTTAAATGAATAATCTTAGCTAGATCATCTGACTCCGGTCGAAGAAGAGCTTTATTATCATTGATTTGATTTCGAAATACATTTAAAATATTTATTTACACCTAGACACAGGACGAAAGCAAATTTTTACACCATATGATAAATGTTTCTCTTTGATGGATATTGAAACGGTCTAAATAAAACAACATAACCAACATTACCAACCTAACCAACATATTGCTTGCGAAATATGTGAGTTTTGAAACTTGGTAACTTAACGATTTGAAAGTACTTACTGTGAAAGTCTATTTGAATAAAGTTATTTGAGTTTGAGTTTTGAATTTTTCAATAATCTTTGTGGAAATCTTATATTTAACCCGTAATTGAAAAGGGAACCTTTTTATCAGACAAAGAATTAATCTGTTGGCGCGCCATGTATTGTACCTATATCTTATCAAGAAATAAGAATGAATTATAATGTGAATTATTAATGTTTTAGGGACAGAACACAATTTTGCTAAGTACACCAACGACACGGTGACCGATTTTGGGGTGTCTTACGACTACGGCAGTGTGATGCATTATCCACAAACAGCATTCTCCAAAAATGGCAACAAAACAATTATTCCGTTACAGGTACTCCTATTATTTTGTTTAACATTTTATTCAAGTATAGTGTAATGTTATCTTTCAGTAACTGAAGCAAAATCTGTCATTGTTATTATTTTAGATAATTAAATGAAATCTGAAAGAATAGCACAGTTTATCTTTATCAACAAGAAATCTATGCTGGTGCCTCAAATATTTATAATAAACGCCGATCGATCACACAGCTTTATTTGTAACTAGCTGCCTGCGACTTCGTCCGCGTGGAATGATGGTATAGCCTTCCTCGATAAAGATCTAGCACTGAAAGAAGTTTTCAAATCGGACCCTACTGTTTCCGATTTGAGAACTTCTTTCCTGAGATTAGCGCGTTCAAGCAAACAAACAAACAAACTCTTCAGCTTCATAACATTAGTATAGATAGCTACGTAAATTTTAAATAAATACTGAAAAAATATTTAAAGGTACCATAAGGAAAATATAGATAGTTACGAAAGATAAACTACATCGAAATTATAAGGAGATTGAAGAATTGAAATCCTTGAACTGAAACCGTCAAATTTTTTTAACATCGCTGACTAAGTTTATTGGCTTAAAATTTTCAATACGGCACCTATTCATATCTGTTATTGCTTATTTCGCAGGAAGACGCAATGATAGGACAAAGAAATGGAATGTCGGATAGTGATATCCTAAAGCTTAACAGAATGTATTGCGAACAATCTGATGGGTCTGATGGGGTCATCGCTACGCATCGCAGCTGACCTAACATATCCTGAACCTCGAAGACGTGGCTGATCCTTGGAAATTGATCTTTACAGATTTACGAGTAGCAATAACAGACGTTAAAATAAATATTTTACAGAAATCTGTGTTTTAGTAACTTTTTGTGGAGAAATCATATTTGGCTATGGATTTGATATAGAAATCGAGGCGACCTTCAATTACATGGCATGATCTTGGCATTTGCATTGGTCAACGTACTTAAGAACTGACCACGTAATTTGCTCCACTTTTTTCTTGTTTCGGTTGATGGCCAAGTTTACCTATTGGCCATTTTTAGGCTCACTAATTGACTCCTACGTATCTGGATTACCTCTGGCCCTCTGGGTGCCCTAAGAGGTAGGCTGCCTATTCAAAGGTGCAACATCACATCAGTGGGGATCATAAAGTGATCAGCAAGTTTGAGCCTCTGTAGATGGTCGCATATTGGTTAAACCTCTTAGAGAGTTGATAGCATGAACACACAGACTCCAGTGGTTCCTTAAACTTAAATCTTTTTTGGTAAGTACTTCATATCCTGTGTTTTTTAATTCACGTATTAAGCAAGCGGTATGAGTTATGGCTATGATATAATTGACGGAGTCTATAAGTGGAGCAGTAGATATATAGGCTAATTTCTATACTTAAATTGAACGGAGCAATCGAAGTATTGTACAACTTTATTCAACAAAGGAGATAAAAGAGCCACACAATCTCTCTTAGCTTCAACCAATTTCCCTGATGAAATCTATTCAGCAGCGGACAAGGCCGTGAAATCTGAATACAACCTGTTTTTCACGGGTTTCAAATAATTATATAGATCAATATTTTACTAACTGATACCAGTAGATTGTATAATTTTACCTCAGTAAAAATTTCAATTAGGCACATTGTTTGATAGGGTTTCTTAAGTAGTTATCTTATCTTCTGCAGGCAATAACTGCAAACGTAAACAGTCTTTAAAGTATTTGAGTTACGAGCACATAACGATAACACTTGTTAAATAGAAAATATTTCTACTGGGACATACTCGTACCTAATATCAGTATTCATCATAGCATCGTTTAGCCGTAGCTATTTCCATAGCCTTCAAATGACTGGCAAGTCTTACAAATTATTCCCATCACAATAAGATCCAACGCTGATTTCTCCTAAAGCACCAGTAGTTGATATTTCCTTGCATTTTGCTTCACTTATCCAATTATTGGAATAGTATCGATGTTATTGTCCCATTGAAATAGAGATTGTATGAAACGCTACAATAAGTCGGGCAGTGAATTTAGCAATAGTCTTGCACGTAGTGGTGGCTGCTGTCACCGCCAACTCGCAGGCTGTCGCAAGCGGCGCCGGCGCAGTTGCGGCCTAGCACCTTGTGAAATGGTCGTATCAGAACCTATAATAAATCCTACCCCATACCGATGGGTTTTGTTCGACGGAAAAAATCACACGGGACCGGTGTGAATGCCAATGATCCCTAAAGGGAAGTGTCCGATAGGTACCGTTAATATGACACACTTGCGGCGGCGTGTGACTTGTTTACATATTTAGAGGACTTGTTTTTTGATTAAAGCTTACAAGGATAGGTAAAATAGGTTGAAAAATGAAAACATATACAAAAATATTTGTGTTATTGTTTGCTAGTTTAGTGGTGCAGTGTTCGGCTATGTCTTTGAGTGAATTGGAAGATTTTGCGAATTTTCTTAAGAAGACGTCACAGTTGGATGAAACCTTAAAAAGTAAGTATTCCTCATTAATAAAAGTTAAATAAGTTTATAAAGACTCCTCATTGCATCATATCATTCGTTTCCTACGATAAGTTTTAGCTTTTTTCTAAAATTCCAAAGCCAAACATATTCATGATCAGAATCAATCCGAAGTCACGACTTTCATTTGCAATTCTTATTTTATGATACAACATTCTTGCTAATTTGTGTTTCGTAAACTTTCGATGTACTAAAAGTTGTTATTTTGAATCTTAGAGGGCACGGATGTCAATGATTTCGATGAGGATGATACCGTTTCGGACCATGCCTGGGAAGAGAGCGGCAAGTTCGAGGGCGATCTCATTCTTAATGAGCGGCAGCGGCGAATGATTGTCGAGGATATCGCCGAAGGGCTCTCTAGAAATGGTCTGCGGGACAGCACTAAGAGATGGCCTGACAACGAACTTGTATACTACATACAAAAGGAACATTTCTGTAAGATTGATTTTTGTAAATACTTACTAATTTTTAGCTAAATTGATGCAAGAGGCAGTACAAAACAGTCTTGGTTACAGAACTGCAATATTCGATTTTGAATGACGAATGAACATTATCCTTGCTTACTGACTACAAATTGCTGAACTGATCACTAACGAATGTCTTTGTTCCGCAATATTGGAAACACTCTTTGCTCTACAGGGCAATTAAACCAAGGAACTAAGAGTATTTAATTCTTATGAGTAATCTGTGGATGATTCTTCAAATGGGTTTCATTATTTTCAGCTGAAGGCCAAGTGCAAGCTATTCAAAATGGTATTGAAGATTTGGGGCGTGCATCATGTGTTAAGTTCAGACCGTATAGGAAGGGGGATCGTGATGCTGTTGTTATTCAGGTATATAAAGACTGTTAAAAACTTCTGCTTTGTTCGTCCTGCTTACTAGTTTTTTTCTAATCCCTGAAAATTTACCTGAAGATGAAGGCAGACTGCCTGCCTAACCTACATAATCGTTGCTTAATGCTAAAAACGTCCTCAAGAACCGTTTCGGTTATTCATAAATTATGCGTCCAGCAAAGTACCTACAGAAGTTCTCTCAGAGCCTTACAACTTGAGCCATTTTAGAAACAGTCAAGTCATTAGGCTGGCATGTAACATCACAAGAATATCCTCGTTCAAACCCAAGATTTGGTAAATTCCTTGTTCACCTTGTCTTAAAAACAAGTAATCAAGGAAAACCCTGTTATTTCTTACCCTAAACGCTGCGATGAGATATTTTCTAAACATTACAGGGTAGTAGACGAGGCTGCTTCTCGCAAGTTGGCTACCAAGGCGGGTACCAGGTCTTGAATCTGTCCGGGAGGCACCCGGTCGGCCGCGGGTGCTTCCGGCACGGAACGGTCGTGCATGAGCTGCTGCACAGCCTCGGCTTCTACCACATGCAGAGCAGCCCGGATAGGGACGACTATGTTGACATCGCGTGGGAGAATATCGTGCAACGTAAGTGGCATTTTCGACAGGATTTGTCTTGAAAGACGACTTATGACGACACGATTGGCGTAGTGCGCTGTAGCACGGTTTCTCTACTCGATTTCCGTAGTGTTCTGGGTTCGATTCCCGTTGGGGTCAATTCAGGAAACGATATTTTCTAATCTGACTTGGGTCTGGGTGTGCTTAATACCTTGTCGTACCCCGGAATACAGGGATATTTATCCCTACTTTGAGACCATGACACCACTTGGTGAGATGTTTGGCGCATATTTATTTATTTATATAAGTTTTTGAACTATCGGTTTAAAGATAATTTCGATTGGTTATTGATCTCAATTGATGGTAGTAGGTTGTCATTACCTACATTTGCACATAGGTATCTGTTTTAATTTAGTAAAAATATAAACGCGTTACTTATTTGGTCATCTTACGTAAATAAGTTCAACCCCTTTGTGCCATTTCATCACGAGTACATAGAGTCCCAGTAAATAGCTGAGAGGTATTGTGCAATATGGAAAATGGATACTTATTTAGCTATGAAATTAACGTCAGCTAGTGTTAATAAAACTAAAAACAATATTTTTTACCTACTTATATGATAATGAAATCTAAAAGCGACCTGTTCACGTCATTAATACTATGCAGACCGGTGTATCTAGTAAAAGTTGAGGAGGTATTCAAAGTTTATTATTGACAATGGTTCAAAAGCCGGACAACGGCGTAAGTGAAACTTGTGACGTCGTTCATTAATGTAGGTATGGAGTTACAATGGAGTATAAAAAAGTCTATTCAAGTCAACATGGTGGGAAACTGGTACATGAATGTATTATCTACATAAATCCATATTTACGTGAAAAGTTTGCGCTGGCTTTAAAAACCAAAAAAAATGTTTTTATGGGTTGCACGGTTACCTTTTTGCGAAATAATTTGTAACTAATACCTTAATTACCTACTATTACATGCTTGAACTGGTAAGAACTGAAAAAATATATAAAGTAAATGAACTTCCGATATTCTTTATGTCCGATTGCTCTTATTAGATATCCCAGTAACACCCAAGCCGCCCGTGTCCTATCAGCCCTTTAGGTATATTGTGGGTTAAAGCCTTTCGCGACAAACTTCGATGTAACAGCATCAGTAATTTTTAGATTTTAAAAAAATCGTGTTTTGTCGTTCCTTTCCTTTCCTTCGTTTTCTTCTTTCTAATTTTTTCTGCATGTTGAATAAATAAATAAAAGTTCTAACTATAGTTAAACACATAAAAGGTTGAACATTGTATTTGTAGTCCTTATTCGATAAGCACATCGATTTTATTCATAACACTGTTCTTCGATTATATTCTCGAGTAGGTAGGTATGTGCCACTAATTCGTAGGTAAGACTCGTGCATTGATTTGAATGCCTGTAGCATAGGTATGTATGTTATAGGCAATGCACGAGACTAACAGGTCGGTACAGAAAATCACATTCGTATTTTGTTCTGTGTGTGTTTTTACTATTGAGCCTTCACTATGATGCAAAAAATCTATGGCTTTCTTTGCAAATGACCTAACGAGTTATTACTTGCATTTTATGTCTGCACCGTCGATGCTACTTGTATAGGTAATAATAGTGATAAGAATTTAAGTACTAGGTTAGTTAACAAATAGAATGTCTGAGAACGAACAGGTCTTAAAATAATTAAACATTATAGTGTATGTGTAATGTGTAGGTATGTTGTACTAGCTAACTCTTTTAATCATTCTAACTCTACATTGGAACTGAAATATATTTTCTCCTTAAAGTTAAATTACTTCTTAAGGTGTGCTATAAATTATTTCTTCTCTTAATTCATGTCGACAGCGGCGCGTCACAACTTTCGAAAGTACAACGCGTTCTCCGTGTCAGACTTCGGCGTGGGATACGACTACGACAGCGTACTGCACTACAGTCGTCGCGCCTTCTCTTCCAACGGCCAGGACACCATCCTACCCAAACAGGTGACGGAGCTATACTTAGCTTACCAACGCATTAAGACTTATCTATAGAAATAAGCTGGGTCCTAACGGTCAAAGCATCATATTATTATGATCATAATATCTTCGAAGCAGGAAAACTGCCTTTTTACAACTCTTTCCTTTGGCTTTTTTCAGGGTGGTGCTCAAATCGGACAAAGAGAAGGGCTCTCGGATAAGGACGCTCAAAAGCTAAACAAAATGTACTGCGATGCCGATAACAATGATGAAGGGATTGACAGCACAACGCAGAAGGCGACGATTAAAAAGAAGATCCCAAAGAACAAGCCCTTCGAAGGCCATGGTATCGGATACCATCAAGGTAAAACAGTGGTTATAAAGTTAGTACCTGCCGCCGAAACCTATCATGTCGTAAATAAGCCAGCATTTCCTATGTTTGATTATTTTAGTAAAGCGCCGCAAATCCTGTCGCCGGAGGAAATCAAAAATTTTGGACCTGGAAGAGAAATAAAGGAATCGTTTATGCCTTATACATATTCAGAAGGCTATCCTCCACAAACACACAAAGTGATACCAGGTTTCAACAGGGTCAAATCAAAAGGCATCGGAAATGAAGTCACAAGTGAATTAAAACCAATAAAGGCAGAAAGTTCTCCAAATAGCACTCAAGTAACACAAAAAGAAGACCGTCTGGGAACTGAAAAAGGAAATGTGGAAAAATCATCTGAAGTTAAAGATGACGATGATTTGAGTGACGCTTTTAAAAGACTCGCTAAAATTCTTAAAACTCATGTTTATCCAACTCATTTTCCAGATTTAAAAGCATACAAAATAAATACTGACTATAGTGAATTCGAAAATCCTGAAACTCAACCGAAAATGGACCGAGGGACATCTAAAGCATATATCGAAAGCCTTTACGGTAGTGGGCCTGACTCTCTAAATCCCGAAACACGTGCCAAGACATTGAATCCTGAAAAAGTATCACAAACATCGTACGAAGTTGGCCCTACTCCTTTTATGGAAAGCTCTGAAGACAATGAGGAATATACTGAAAAACTTTACGGAGAAGGTGTAGATACCTTATCTCCAGTAAGGGGATTTGAAAAAACGTTTGCTAAATTAAAAAATCCGAAAGAAATGTATGAACTGGTTACTCTTGATAAATATAAGGTTCCGAAAGCAGCAGAGACAACGTATAGAACTTCATATCCTTTTAGAGAAAATCAAAATAGTTCTCATGGTACTCTAGAAATTAAGACACCTGACTATGCTCTGTATGAAAATTTAAAAGATAAACAAAACTATAGTAGTTTATATCTTCCATACACTGACGACACCGAACCAATAAATAGGAAGTATAAGTTACTGGGTGAATATGTACCTACGTACGATGATTGGTATCTTAAAGATCATGTTAAGCGTAATCCGGTTGATTATGATCGAGAATCGTACACATACGTTACGCCTACTAAAAGTAATATTCGAATTGATGCTACTTCAGGTAGTTCAGAGTCCGAGCCTGAATCTGAAGATGGCACTGTTACAAAGTACACTGGATCCTTTTCCCCAGGGAGGAATGAAGCTTATACATTATATGGCGAGCCTGTACCATTAACTGAGAATTGGTATAAAGTTAATAGTGAAAAATTAATAGAACATTACCCCTACAAATACTATACAGCGAATGAAAACTCTGAATCGCATGAAGATGATAGGTGAAGGACAGAATAAGTATGGAGTAGATTATCCAATTTTTAAGCTGTATTTTCTTCCCCCTTTTCATAGTCATTGTATACTTTCCGTTAATGTCTACTAGTGATAGCTAGGGCGAAAAAACAAGTTTTCACTGTGTGTGTAGTCATTTCCAGTCTTTTGTTTCGAAAACGAGCAAATTGATGTCTACTAATTAACCCTTCATAAACGGAGATATGGGCGAAAACATCATTGCCTCACCACTTCGAACATCATCTGGATAAAGCGGTCAGCTTGCTCAGGAAAATCTACTCGGAAGTGCGAGAATGTATTTTGCTTTATGTTTCGCGCACGTGCATGACTGTATAATAATATATGCACATAGGATACGTTACCTACCTAAAAGTAAAGACTGTTAGAATATTTTCATGATAAATGGAATATTTTGTTCGATTATACGTTTATTATTTCAATGAACTGTTTTTGTTTTCTCTGAGATCCTTGGGCAGCATGACACAATTTATCTCATCGTGCCACCCGTCAATGCCAATCGAGCGCTTTGCAGGGTAGTTTTAGATTTATTTGGGCATCATAAT
Organism: Udea olivalis; assembly: GCA_947369235.1. Classification (NCBI taxonomy): domain Eukaryota; kingdom Metazoa; phylum Arthropoda; class Insecta; order Lepidoptera; family Crambidae; genus Udea; species Udea olivalis. The sequence goes on from OX376342.1 coordinate 10,196,792, forward strand.
TACATATTAAAAGGTAGTTTCATTGAGAACTGGCGCCACCCTTGTGCCGTGCTTGCCCCTCTTTGCAGTATTAAATGAATCAACGGTGGTGTCGGAAATTGATTCGACGTCGGCTCGTCGCAGTGATGACAATAAGCAGGATTGGAATGTAACATCGTCTACAAGTAAAAGTGAAAAAAAAGTATTTTTAAATCATTTGTATTTCCAAAGCCATAAGATATTTACGATAGTTTTCGATGACCTGTTTTAGCCTATATATTTGAGTTGAGGAAAAAACATCACATAATAGAATTCGGTCCACCGATTTTGACTGGTCGATTAAAATGCAGACAGCATGTCAATTAATATAAAAATCATTCGGAATTACCCGAATGCACCTTTATAAAAAAAAGAATAATAAATGCCTGTAAACTCGGGTAAGGCAATTTCTTATCGAATAGGATTGAAGGCAAGCGTGCCTTTAAGCAATCCCGTTGGTTGAAAGTTGCCAAAACTCCGCTCCGCTTAGGTGGACTGGCAGCCTATGGGTGCGTTTCCTGAGTGTTTGTTAAGACCAATAGAATTGTTTCATTCACCTAGCTTCGCGATTATATTGGATCATAACAAACACATAAAAAAAATACAGAAAAATGTAAAATACAGAATAAATTTGCCACTTACAAGTTTATTCTGTAAATCTTATAAGTTCATTCTCATTTACTGAGACTTATCTAAAAAAAATTTACGCAATATTGGTTGTTGACGTTTCCTCCATGAAATGGGTATGGGAACAAATTTTTAGGATTTTTTTGTCCATACCTTTTCCTATTAAACTAATTTAAATATTTTTTGGATCTAGCCTGTAGTTAATTTTTTATTGATTTTTGAACATTGCGAATTCATGATGTCATAAATTCGCTTAGTGTTCGCAAATGTGCTTTTTCCCCGATTCGTGGCAAATAAATTATGAGCTGCCCGTGGCTAAGTGACGGCAGCGGATTGGCAACGATCCGATGTTAAGCAGCGCCAGTCAGGTCGGGTTATGGATAGGAGACCATCCCGACCGATATTAAGTGACCTGTTTTCCGGGCATCTTCGTGCTTCAGAAGGCACGTTAAACAGTTGGTCCCGGCTAACGTTACAAGATATCAGTCGTAAAGCCTAGTCAGAGGCCTAAAAAGGCGGCTTGATAACATCTGACGGTAAGGTTTATCACTGGCCTTACATTCACCTCTCCAACAATCCGCACTGGGCCCGCGTGTTGGAGTATGGCTCGTACCACCTCATAGTTGAGGTGAGTCCTGTGCCCAGCAGTGGGACGTATAAGGCTTTATTCCCAAATTATGAGAAGAAAATTACTGATTTACTGCACTTAAGGCTGAAACAGAGCTCGCCGTTCATCATGTAGCATCTCACGAGAATGTGAGAAGTAGACTTCAGATACAATTTATTTTGCCAAGTTCTGAAACCAAGCCCTGCCTGAAAGGGTTGGCATTGTAGCGAATGATGACTATTTTAGGTCCTTCCTACCCGTCTGGGCAATGGGCGTGAATTAATGTACGTATTAATAAAAATAACTTTGCACAGCAATAATTTGACTTTATGGTCAAATATTTTTAAACAAGGGGAACTTTTAAATCTGCTATATGGAAACACATCCTGCAGTAGAATCACCTAGCCAAAAATCGCATTCACTTTCTAAATGGTTTTCGATTTAGGACATGTTTGATTTTTTTTCCCACAGCCAATTTGACATAACGCTTACAGTGCCATAGATAAAATACAGTGCTAACGCCTAGGAGCAGAGACACTGTAAGTGCAAGACACAGACTAACTAAACTATGTTTACTTTTTGATGATATGCCTGACAGTTCTCATTGTTCCTTGTCACGCATACTATTTCAAACTAAATAAAAAGAAAATGGCAAAAGTAAATGTTTTAAACTATTAAAAATCCATTGTCCTTTCGAATCTTATCAAGTCAATTATTGTTTTTATTATTAACTGTTAATAAATGAAGTAAATGAAATGAAATTAATATCTCTTTACAGCGCCTGATGCGTGAAAAGGAACCCCATTTAATAGTGTATTGACAATACTGAATCGACAAAAAATCGATGAATAGGAACAACCATTTTGTAATCACGTCATTCGCATCAGTACGAGTGCGTCTGCCTTGTGTGCTATTTTTTATCCATTATTTTCGAGATACTGCGTATATTTTATAACTTATTAGCCATAACCCGTTTATTAAGAATTTATTTGAAGATTAAAAAATCGGTAAATCTGATTCCATTTCCTTTACCAACTCGAATAAATTACATTCCCTACATCACTATTATTGACAATTATGAACTGTCAGGGATATCATCATACGGCGAAAGGAACAAGTTGTGCAAGATAGCGCAGTGGCGTTGGTGACGTCTTTTATAACATCGCACCATCTGTCAAAAGCGCGTTCAAAGTGCTTTCGGCCCAAATCAGGACGCTTTTAGGCGCGCTAAAAGTAAATTGGACTGCATCCTTAAACGCACTAAAAGTACTTAAGGCGTAAATCGGACCGCAGCCTCCTTGACATTGACGGGCCATTGACATTGACATAAAACTTATTGACTTTTAATTTTAAGTTTATCTCTCTGTTGACAAATTATTTCAGAGGGTGTTGTGTTACGGATTCCAAAATGTTTTTATCGCAATCATTGCATTTTATCAGTACCTAAGGAATTTATTTAGTACTCCGACTAGAGATAGATTGTCAGCAATGTTGTTTTCGTTAAGGTGACAGATAAAGGATATCAAACAGACTGTGTACTAAAGTGTTTTCTTTTCATGGGTTGTGCGGTATCGTGTATGGATAAAACCACTATGCTGTTGTTTGGTAAGAATTCCACCAGCATTAGTGACTCACGAGGCAATTTGGACAGGAAATTATATTTGGCCAAAGAGTCTCCGGAACCCGATTTCGATTTATCAGATTGTGAACTTCGGCATGTACCGTCCCGAATCTACTCAATTTGTAAAGTGTACAGAAAGGAATATCTCTATTTACATAAAAATAAACTACAATCATTAGATGACGGAGGCTTCTTATCAGATTTGTATCTGATTAAAGTTCTCAACATAAGTTGTAACAATTTTTCACAGCTGCCTGATGATATTAAGTATTTAGTAAATTTGACTGAATTACATGTTCACAATAACTATTTGCAATACATACCAGAGGGTATTCAACATTTAGAAAACTTGAGGATTTTAGATGTGTCTAAAAATAAATTAAAATCATTGACACCTGCTATAGGTAAGTTGAAAAGATTGAGAAAATTTATGATTACCGACAATGATGAACTCACAGAAATTTGCCCTGAGCTGTGTCTCGCTAGAAACATAATTTCAATAGAATTAGATGTGAGAACCATTGTTTCTCCTCCACAGCATGTTACAAGCCTGGGCACTGAAGAAATAATGAGATTTCTTTGTAGAAAATTTAATGTTGAATACACTGCTCCTCTGCCTCTGGATTCCGATTTGCAATCTGTGCAAACACCTAACTCAATTGTTGATCCCTTTGTAAAATATAACACTGTAACATGGGAGGAGCAGGAGGCTGCTATCATTCAACAAGAGAATAAATTTCATGAAGCTGCTAAGATTCAAAGAGAAAAAATCCTTTCAAAGGTGTTGTTGGAACAACAAGAATTAGATGGTGAAATAGCAAAGGTTCATGAAGCCAAGGATTTAGAGAAGCAAAGGTTATTAAAAGCAATACAAGAAGATGAAAAAGAAATTGAATGTTTAGTTGCAAACTTTATACAATCTGAATTCTTGAAACCCGAAATACTGCAACAGCAGCTTGCATATGAACAGTCTGAACATGAACGCTTGCTTGAGATTTCTAGGCAAAACTATGATAATATTAAAAAGTCTGATGTCTTGAGGGCAATGGAGATGTTGATGGAAGAAGATTACTCAATTCAACATTCCAAGAAACATTATGAAGATAGTTTTAATGATATCAAAGAAAACATGCTAATGCATGAGTTAGAGGGGGTTGAAAAACTTGAGGAATTATTGAGAGCAAAAGATCAGTCACACACTGCATTAGTTGGGCAATTACTAGAAGACCAAGATGTCCAGAAAGCTGTTGTTGCTTCTTTGATTGAAAGAACTGATGCAAAGAGTTGGAGTTTGAATGAAGAAATTTCTTTGATTTCATCACATCTGGCCAAACTCAGCACTATTGAACAAGAGAAGAAAAAATTGCAAATAAATTACAATTATAATGAACTTTTACACCAAAGGGTTCAAATGGTGAACTTGTTAGATGATCTGTTGGACCAGCAGACTAAAAGGAGGAAGCAGCTTATTGAAACATTAAGGGAGATGGAATTGGAAACAGAAAATGATCAATCAACAGACTTTTGGCTAAAAAATTACCAAAAATTAATGGATTCTGCCCCAAGAACTCTTTTAGATGTTGGAAAGCATCTAGATCCCACTTTTGCTAATTATTTATTACAGGAAGGTGTGATTCACTGTTTGCCATTTTTGGTAAAATTTTTGTTTTCCAGTGGAACTTTGTTAGATATTACTCAAAAGAATCTGAAAGAGAGTGGAATATCTTTATTAGCAGATAGGGAAGGCATTTTGAGAGCAATATATCAGTATGTGGGATCTAAGAATCAAGGAGTTTCCTGTGATGTTACTGATGCTCCCAGTCCAAGTGCACCCCCAGACCTAGCACTTTTAGAACAGAATTGCACTGGTGTCATAACCAGTGCAGTTGAGGGTTCTGTATATGAGTCAGAGTGCGTCATCTGTATGGATGCAAAATGTGAAGCAGTTTTTGTGCCCTGTGGGCACATGTGCTGTTGTTTGCAATGTTCTAAAAAGAAGATAGAAAATTGTCCCTTATGTAGAGGCAATATTGAGAGAATTATACTAGTCAGGATGGCGTGACTAAAGACTGAAAAAGCAGGTCAGTTTTACTCAAAGCAGTTGTTATTATATTGAATTGTTTTGGTTTTCTTGATTGCTACAAACTTAGGGAAATATCCTATCCTAGATATTAAATTCAACAGTGTCATACCATAATAACAACAGCTTACACTTATAACATACTAGAACACAATTCAATTCTATTATAACCTTACAATTTTTTTACAGAAGCTCAAAACATGGCAATTGAAAAGAGAATGGGGACCATGAGGTACATTTTTGTCAACTTTTATTACACCTGTGTTTTATACCAATCTTATAATCAAAAAAGCACAGATTTTATTCTGTTTGTATATTATTAAATAATATCCATAAATTGTAGGTATATTCTATTTTAAAATATAGGTCATATGGTTGTACTGTTTCGTTAAAGTTACACCTAATTTTCTTTACACTGTTTATTATTATGGTAAAGGACAAGACAGTTTGTTTCTCAAAAAACATTAAAGATCTCATCAGTACTGTTTTTTAAGCAATACAGTAATTCAAAGATATTCTATCGTTTTTCTAGCTTAAAAAATTAAAATTATTGCAAATATTTGCAAGATGTTATAGACATGTAATGGATGAAATTAACAATTAATAATTGTGCCTTCTTAACATTTGATGTTTTGTTTTCAAGATGTTCTGAAGACTCAGTTTTATACAAAGTTTTGTGATACGGCTGTGGAATTAAGTTTAGCAGTAACAAACTACTAAGTATGCACTTTCGTTAGTATTTGTGATTAAATATGCCATATTAATTACTGAAAACTTGTCTAGTGATACCTTATTGCCTATAATATTTTTTTCATGTTGTTAAAGTCTTAGAATAATAATGTATAGAAGGATAGTCTTCATACAATCGTCCCGTCAGAAATGAAGCACTAATCCGATCCACACATGCGTGACTATTGCTTGCTTACGTGCGGCGCGCTTTCACATTGAACATTGCGGAGCTGTAGTGAACACTGCAAATCGGTCCGTTTGGAGCCAATTATGGCTCCAATTAAGTTGCTTCAAACAGTGCGCGCAGACTAGGTTTCTATAGCGCTATTATTCTAAGGTTAAAGTAAAGTTATTTTTGATTTAATTCGATTTCTAAGTAGTTACGTTATTAAAACTTTTTTACATAATTAATGTATTTTGATAGCAATCAGTATCCGTTAGTGCGACTTAAACAGCTCTGGCTGGATATAATGGATTTTCTTGACCTATGCCCAACCTGAGAATTGAGATGGATTAGAATGGATAGGTAGAAGATTTGAACATTTGAGTATTTGGCCAATGTAGTTGATATGTCAGATTTTCATAATGAATATAACGACAATCAGACCATGTATATGTCGCAGTAAGATAGATAAAGCCGTAATATAGTTATACCCCTAGGGATATAATTATAAACCGTAACATAGTTAAACGGAAGCAAATCATTACTATCTCACTAGGAATATAGTTATAAAACGGTCCAAATTTAGTGATATACTTATATTACTAGATTAAGTTCAGTGTTATAAATATATTACTTGATTAAGCTTAGAGAAATAGAAATCTACCATATATAATTAAATAAAACAATATTATATTGGTATTATCTTAATTAAAAAATCAACTTTATGTATCCTGCTGTTAGTTCCAATACTTTGTGACATTAACACGTATTAAAGTAATTTCAATTATAATTAAAACGATCATATTTTTTGGAATTTAAACATTAACAATACAATTAAAACTAATCAAACATTAAAAATCTTTTAAAGCTAATCAACAGTTTTGAGATTTCATTGAACTATAAAAAGAACACCATACAAAGCTCTTTTTGGAGTAGATCCTCAAATTGCTTTGTCATCACAAGTGCCTGCTGATTTTCTTAATAAACTAAGAACTGAAGAAGATCTTGAGAAGATATTAAATCAACAACAATCTTGTTCATCGGCAACACCTGCACTTAATGATGAATTACCTGTTGACTATGATAACAAGTAATTCGTCATTATGTGCAGGTAAGAACAAATTTTACTTTTATGTGTAGTTTGCGGCAAAGAATGTATAAATTGATGATTTATAAATACATGGTCTGATTGTCAGCTGTATGTACGATTAGTCACACGCTCCATGGTTTGACCATAATCGAACCTTAAAGCCTAAAGCCTTTTTTAAGCGCGCCGTAGACGCGCATTTGTAACGATCCCGGCGCAATACGGACGGTCAACCGTTTGAAACCTGTTTAAACCATCTTAAAGTGGGTCACACAAAAAGAATTTGATAGAATAGGCATTCGCTCGTAACAGAGCATTCTTTTGTTTCTGTTTACACAAAGATAATTAGATAGATTGGGGATAGAATGAGCATTCGCTCGTTTGGTATAAATTTACCTTTACAGAGCTTGTAAACTGCTCTAAGCGAATTTTTAACACATTGATGCTCGTGAGTTTTAGGGAGGTATGAAAATTTCATATGAATTTTGTAATAAAAAAAAGCTGGCGTTCGAGCTTTGTGTCGCGCTTAATCGGAATGTTCGGATTGCAATCTATGTTTAAAAACATGTACCTATATTTCATAATTTTAACTTAGCTAAACAAATTGATTTGTTTATTTATATCTTTTACCAATATTAAGGTGTTGATATTTAAATCATGTTATTACTATTAAGGTGACAAAAAATATTTTAGGGGCTCAAAACATTCAAATCCTTCTTCGACCCAAAACCTATATTAAACCAATTTTTTTGTTCTGTTCCTTTCTTGCCATTATCCAAATAGACTCAGCAGAACGCTACTCTTCATTTAAATAGCTTACACCCGAATTCTGAAACGACAATCAAGGTTGAGTAGCCCTTACATGTATTTAGGTGTCCCTTTCTCTTCTACTCACATAACAGGACAGCATCAATTTGAAAGTTGCTCAACCTTGCTTGCCGAATCTAAATTGTTGGGTTATTCTAAAGGCAGGAACATAGGATTAGAGTAAGCTATTACATATTGTGCCAGTATATCCCAAACTAGATATTAAGTTGTGATCTATTTGCATTATTTGGTCGACATTTTAAAAGTAAATCTGGGTTAATGAGATTCGAAAATACCGGATGATTATTCATAAGTACTAAATGATATGCCATTCAATATGCGATGTCGATACTATGTGATGTTCCGAATTGTCGAACTGTCTTTTATTTTCACTTTTTCCATTCTTATTTTTTGTATGAAAACCCTCGAAGTTTAATAAAAAAAATAAGTTTCTATGGTACCTACTGAGTTGCTATATGTTTTTCCTAACTCTATAAATAATCAGCCATTATGTAACTGCACTATAATTTTTGGATTTTTTCTAGTTTAAAAGGACAGGAAAATGCTGAATGTTGTCCTTGTCCGTGTGATTTTTGAGAATTGATGGTGACTCCGAACTGTTGAGCAATAAATGTATTTTGAATTATTCCACTAAGTTTTTAATACACGATTTGAGCACTTTCCTCTTTTTTTATTTATTTCACCACCTTAAAGTCAAAGTGAGAAATATCATTAGCAAACATTATGCATTGGTTTTTGGTCACTTGGCAAATCATTCACATACAGTAAAAACAATACAGCGCCCAAAACACTTCCCTGCGGAACTCCGATTTTTTTAATTTGGTATTTAGAACGATCTGAAACTGCTTCATTGTCTTGACTTATTTTATTGATGTCTGTTATCAAGATAAGTTTTAAACCATGGCAGGCAACGCCATCGGATGCCGTACTTTTCTAATTTATCGAGCAACACATCGTGCACTACGAAGTCAAATGCCTTGGACATATCCAAAACGAGAACCGTGGTCCTCTGTTTGTTATCGAGGCCGAAAATGACGTTATACACTAGGTCAAAACATGCAAGAGTAGTCGATTTGCCCTTCCGAAAGCCATACTGGTTCGGTACCATCCCATCACTGACGGAAGTCTAGCCACCGTTTTTGCATAGCTATCTCAAATATTTTCGATATTACAGGTTTTCAGGTATCAATGTAACTGGTCGATAATAGCCCACATGTGATGCATCTTTTTTTCATAAATGGGTGTTACCTCGTAATTGAGAGCACTAGGGAAACATCCTGTCTCAAATGATAGTGTCATTAGAAACGCCTAGACCCGGGTCAATTCGTTTTTACAGAGCTTTATTACTATTGTTGACACTTCATCATCATAGCCACATTAATATTATTGGTTTCGATTGTTGTAACGGGCTCAAGGAACATTGAGTTACTTGAAGGAGTAATCTCAGATAGCACTTTTCGTCTTTTTTCAGGGTCGTATACGTATCCATCCCCTTAGCAAGTTTATGTAGTAGTCATTAAAGCTTTCCGATGTCTCAGCTCCGTTGTAAATTACCTTATCGTCATGTTTTATTTCAAGTATGCAATTTTGAAATGTTTTATTTTCAGTTTCATCTTTAATAAGCTTCCATGATGCTCTGCAAATATTCTGGCTGCGTTGAAGATACTTATCATTGCAGTTCTTTTGAGCTACCCATACATCGCTTCAGGATATTTGGGTATTTCACGTAAGCTTCTTTACTGGTGCTGGTTCTGATTTTATAGTATTTGAAACGGTGATTTCTTTGATTTTGAAGAATTTTCTAAGCCCTTCGATATCCACTGCGACTTGGGTGCTGCTCATTTTGACTTTTATTCCGGGAAGCAGGATTGATAAATCGTACAAAAAAGTTCGTAAAACTGGTCAAAGGCTTCATTTATATTTAAGTAAAGTAAAGTAAGAGTAAAAAGTAATTTATTGGCATTTATTGGCTTTCTGTGTGTGTTTGTACACACCCACACACACACAGAAAGAGGCATATTAAACAATAAAAACATAATTAAACCAAAATGAAAAAAAAAAAACACAGTTAAAACTAACAAGGAAAGAAAAATAAAAGTAAAAATCAGCCTCAGTGTGGAGCCAACTAGGTCCCTGTCTCAGCATGTGCCGCTGCAGCTGTGAAGCTGCAACAGCGCTGGTATTCTGACAGGGCCTTGTGGGATAGTGTCGACATCGTATGCACGCAATAAAATAATTTGTAGCCTTGTAAACATCTGAGAATGACAAAGAACGCAAATATTCACGAAACTTCAGTAGATATTCATTACTGTAATCAGTCCTATGAACGAACCAGAATTTTGATATTTTTTTGTCAACGGCAGGAAATGACAACATTTGAGCTGTGTTGTGGTCCGACAAACAAAGTGACAATGTCACACCTAACCCCAACTTCACGTTACTCAAAATGTGGTCGCTGCTGTTTCCAGCTCTGGTAGGCTCACTTATATGAAAAGTGAGACTAAAGTATTTGGCCACGTCTCTCAAGTGTTGCAATGCTTTGCCACCCACCAAAGTATTAATGTTATGTTGCCTAAATTTCTGAAATAATTCCATTTTTCATTTTTTTTTCATTTTCAATTCATGGATTAGGTACTGTTTCTAGTTCGGTTAAAAATTAGTGAGCATGTTTACTATGTGAACTGTAGGTGCATACATTTATCAAATTGGAATCGACAAAATTCACCACACAACACTCAAATACTCCAAGTCCTGACAATAAGAATTTATCGCAAGATTTTATCTCCCTACAAACAAGCTCTTTCCGAAGCAAGATGCATGTACCACCGCGCCTTGGTCTTCCTAGAATAATTTGCAGCTAATTTATAATCTGAAAGAAATACATTCTTTTCCTCTTTCTTTTCAATAAACGATTCTGAGAAACAAAGCACGTCAGTCAGGCTTTGAGTCAGAGTCCGGTAAGTAATTCAGATATTTAATTTCTAATAAATCTTTTTTCGAAAGGAAACCAGCCATATTCTGGTGTAACACTTTTAATCTCCTTGCATTGCTTTCCGTTATGTCATCATAGATATTTGTTCGGTATTGTTAGGAACGTAAGAATAGTTATCGGAACTCTTATTTTCTTTTTGAATAAGGCTAAAGTAGTTTATTATGGATGATGACCTATAAGTAATTTTGCCGTGAATGGATGACTGGTAATCGATTTTCACGCTCAACCTTCTATTGCGTTCGCTGCTGCAATGCATGTGTTTTTTGATAAAAGACTAGTCAAGAAACGTTTTTTCAAAATGCAAGTAATCTTTAAATACATTAATACTTTGACACATATTTATGGGACTTTGATAATAAAGGTTTTAAGCTTCCAGAAATTTACAGTTTTGATTTTTTTTACATATTAATTTTATGATGTTGTTGTACAATTTGTTGTTTACATGTCTACTATTGAACACATTTATAACAATAAATCTTGTGTGCTGTAACAGTTTAAAAGGAACATAATATAATTCTGATAAATCTACAACAGTCGTTTTCTCTTAGTCATAAAATAACCTTATCATTACTGTCTGACTGCAAATTTGAACACATTTTGACGGACTTTTCTGTAGAGGCGAATGAATATAAAATATAAATAAATATGCGCTAGACAACACACCTCTTGTAATGGTCTCGAAGTAGGGATTATTATCCCTGTGTTACGAGGTACCACACAAGGAAATTAGCCAGGGGCGTCTCCCAGCACACGGACCAGAGTCAATTCGGAAAAGATCGTTTCCTGAATTGACCCAACCGGGAATCGAGCCCGGGACACTACGGAAATCGAGGCGAGAAACCGTGCTACAGCGCACGCACTACGCCAATCGGTATCCGGTAGTCCTCAAACTTGCTATTATATCTAGTTTCCTTCAATTCTTCTGCGAGACCACAGCATTGTTGCGTTCCTATGATAATAACCCTTGGATTATTTTATTGCAAAGGTGAAATCTTCTGTGAGTATATAATACTTTACAACAATCATACTAATTTTGCTGTGTCTGCTCCCCTGAGGACGCCCATTTAAACGAGCATGGTGGCTCGAGCGACGATAAATTTCATCAAGATTAATTTATACTGAGACTTGAACCTGCATCCCTTTTAATCTTAAATTCCCACTGCGTTAAACGACTGGTCAAAAGCTCTGTTATGGCGATTTCAGCCGCCAACTAGCGCCACCAATTGAATTATTTTTATAACTTCCAAATGTTTTTAAAAACAATGTCTAATTTGGAAGTTATAAAAGTAATTCAATTGGTAGCGCTAGTTGGCGGCTAAAATCGCCGCGAATGTAAATTAGGTTTTTTTATATTGTTTTGTCAAGCTGGTCTACCTGAAAATCTGACTGCTTTAACTTGCCATCCTGCGGGCAAGGCCAGAGCTTTTACCTTGTGAAAATCAAAAACCACATTGCTTTAGAGAGATTCGCATGCTGTACTTGCTTTCTCCAAGTAAATGTTTACGAATGGCCGCCAGATGGCGATGAGTCACGCTAAACATTCAATTAAAATTTAACTTTAGATTACTAGCGGCCCCGACAAACTTCGTTCTGTCGAAAGTTATTGGCAAATGCTTGACAGCTGTGAACATTTAGTAGGTATGGAAAAATGTTTTTGCTTTTTTTTTTCGTCATTTTCCTAATGTTTTTAATACTTATATCCTATTCCCGCTGTATACAAATCCAGAAACATAGAAATCAGTCCACCCGTTCTTGAGTTTTAGGTGGTGTAATAACACGACTTTCTTTTATTTTGCCTGGCCTGTTGGCGCAATGGCAGCGATCCTGCCTTTAGCGCCGGAGGGTTCGATCCCCACACATGACAAATATTTGTGTGACGAACATTTATATTTGTTGTGTGTCTGGGTGTTATTATCTATTTAAGTATGTATTTAGAAATATGTAAGTATGTTTATCAGTCTCTGACGCCCATATTACAAGCTCTGCTTATTTTGGGGTCAGATGATCTTGGTGTGAATTGTCCCAGATATTTATTTTATTTATTTATATTAGAATACTAGCTTTTCGCCTGCGGCTTCTCCCGCGTTATCGTTATACAACTATGACCAAATTACATAAAATCTTTATAAATAGTAGCCTGTGTAACTCTTTCACGCAAAAACTACTGACGGATTTAGATGAAACTTTAAAGTAGAAAATACAGCTTAAACATTAGAATAACGCATGTGCTACAATTTATATAGATTTTATGTAATGTGGCCATAATATACATATAACGAGAAACGCGGGCGAAGCCGCGGGCAGAAAGCTAGTATTCTAATAAATAAAACCATTTTCTGAGTCTGTGTCATACTACTCTATGGTCTGTGTTCAAAGACTATAGTAAAATAAAACGTGTTAATGCAATATACGTATATCTAGTAACTTGTATATCCTGCACCTGGTTCAATTGGAACACTTAACCTTCCTGATTCTATGCATCCATCCATACAATAGCAATCATTTGACCGGACTACCCACTGATAAAGGAACGGACAATTGTATGAATCATCGTGTTAGTCATTTCGAACGGCGATGTTTTCGGTAGGTATTTTTTAGCGGTCTTTTTGGCCTGAGTCGTGTTGAAACTGTTGAAAGTGCTCTACCACCAGTGGCTTACTCTTGAACATTACATTGGATTAGTCTTGAAGAAATATCAAACATGAAATGAAAGAACCTTACTTCAAAGTTCAAAGTTTAAGATCCAAAATCTTCCCTTTCCTCCCCTACCTATCCTTAGTGTTGCCGTACTCTGAGCCACTTCCACAAACTAGGGACAAGATTTTTCATACAATCAGTATGGCATCGGCGCTAACTGAACGTTCGTTTGACGACGTCTGGCGCAAACTGAAGTACAGGTATGAGGTCGTCATCTGCTGGCCCTCCTCGGTGTCTTAAGTGGTAAGATCGCTTGGTCTACAGTCTGTCCCGGGTGCAATAGCCAGGTCGGACATGATGCGTGTTCGGCTGCTTCAGAACACAGCCCAGATCAATTAATAAACAACAACAATATACCTTGCCCAAGTCCTAGTGTAAGGTTTTCTCTCGTATTTCGCGATAATGCTTCGCCGATCCGGTGTCCTCCCACTTAATGCAAAAAGAGGAAGAGGGTACAAGTGACAATTTTATTCGGTACTTAAGTAGCTAGCTAGAGAGCCCGAGACTCGCACGGTGCTTCCTCGGGCAACGTGTAGTCTATAAATGATTTTGTTACACTGGACAAAAAAGGGTTTTCTCGTGTGTGGATTTTAAAAACAACGAAACGGTATCACAATCAAACAGACCCATCATAATCTGTTTGTCAACAGACATTTGTGTCGGTGCAGGAATCGAACCCAAGTACCCTTTGCGCCTCTAACTGCGCTTGAACCACTGCGCTGAATCATCGGAACATTTGGCAAGGGTGGTGTTTATGCCAATACTCATTAATTATTGTGATGACTTATTTCCAGGGTCATTTCGTAGTGGGACATTCAGTACCTATTTATGAGTATATGTGCTAGTTACTGCAGTCTGCTGCTCAGCGTTCATCGGGTGGAAACACAGAAATTGCAAATCTTGGTGTGAATTAAATTTACTTGGGGTATTTGGTTCGGTTGAAGTAGTGCTCGTCATTCAACTGCTTCGCAAACAATGTTTGGTGCTGCTGAGTTATTTACGTGTGTATTATCGGCGTAAGTAAATAAGGGGTAGGTATAGGTACCTAAATCAATTTGCGCGACAGTATCGAGCTGATAGTCTCTATTAGATTTACGTTATCTCTTCGCTGAGTGCTCTAGCATAATAGGCTTTTGTTACACGCGACGAGGGCCATAATATTGGAGTTTATATACAAATAGCAATTACTGCGAATCCTTTCATGTCAACCCCCATTTCGTTCAAACATGAAGGCAATTTTGCAATAAAGGTAAAGAGATGTGGCGAAATGTTTACGTAGAAATGTTTATTACCTACGTTAAAAGAACATTTTGCGTAATAATAATTGCCAATTGCTTTCTGCGAAAATTACTTACGTAAAATACGGAAAACATGTAGTCTTAATTAATTCCAGCAGAGAAATCTTAAAGTTGTCCCTTGCGAAGCCGCAGCTAGCCGCAATTTAATGGGTTGTCATTATTAGTTATAATTGAAGCTTGTTTCATTTTATTTTATTGCCCTGAAGTGCCAGGCTTAGTGGTTATGGGGTTCACACGCTAAGCTTAAGCAAGGACGCATGACCTCAGAAAGTTTGCAGGATTTCAGTGGATGTTGGCCACTCAATCCCTCGTCAGGGATAGAAGTCGCGACCTTTAGTTAAAAACGAAACATCATTTAGGTATTAATGGGTTTTATCGAGGTCATCAAAGGCAAAACTTTGATCTGTGAGAGAAAACAGCAATTTGTCTACATTTTTAAAAATCGTTATGTGTGGATATAGTTTTACGATAACCACTTTTATCGTATTTCATTAATGAAATACCTAACGAACTGTACTTAGTGGTACCTACATTACAAAACGAAAAATGTCGCTGAGTCACAAGGTGGCGACACCTTTCGGGAAATGGATTGCAAATGCAAAAAGGTGCCGGAAAACTTTCCATTCCGCCAATATTTCCTATTTGCTAAGGCACCGTCTCCCATGAAGGCTTTTCTCTTAAGGCCACTGCCTAGTCAACAGAGGTAGAATAAATAATGGCAACATTTTTATTCAGATCATGCCCTGGCGAGCGCATCAACAACGTCGAGACCTCGAACGCTGTTTGGCATTAAGTTATTCCTAGTTCCTTTCAGTTCACCGTCAGATTCATCAAATATTAAGATATCCGGGTGTTAAACTTTTTTACTCTAACGAGCTGCCCAGACAGACTTCGCTCTGTCAAATGTTTGACTACTGGTGTCCATTATCACATCTTGCCCGCTTTTCTCCGACTTGATTTACATAAACTATTATATTTCACTTAATTTTATCTTCAATTGTAATAAAATATATCACTCCTGGGGGGCTAGTCAAGAGCAACACGCCACGACGATTTCTCGTTCAAATGTATGAGGATGACATAAGCGCCAGTGACAGCTTATGTCATCCCCATACATTTGAACGACTGTTAGTGCAATATTTTTTACGATCGGATCAGTAGTTTCGGAGCCTATTCAATACAAACAAACAATCAAATCTTTCGTCTTTGTCACATTAGCATAGATAACTGCAGCTGTTTTGCCGTTAGTGGCTTTGACCGGATCGGACTTGATGGGAGGCGCAAAGACAAAAATTTTGAAGTTTATATTTTAAGAGCTACTTTCCTACATGTGTGCCGGTGATTGAGAAAACTGCCGATTCACTTACACGAAAAGGTAGGTAACTGGTTAAATAGCTCGATACAGTTATTGGTAACATTAATTTAAGTAGATACTTAAATTAATTTACACAGATGTGATGGAAGATTTTAAAAACAAATTAGTAGTAGGTTGCTAGTTAGAACTGGATGATGCAATTAAATATGAGCCTCCACGCGGCGATTGGTTTAGCAACCTAAAAAGTTACGGTATCTTAGTATCTATACATAGTCTTATTTATAATTGTTACAAGAAGGTACTCATAACTTTATCAACATAAGTACCATTACAGTTGCATTACTGTAGGTTATCACAAAGTGCGGCGTAGAATCGGTTCACAACCTTGAAGTCTACTTACTACTTGGTCGTTATATAGACGTCAATCACCCTTCGGATGTGTAAGCAAGCAAATATTTTCTGAGGAAATTGAATCGAAGGAGCTTACGTATCAATATCGGTAATGAAACTGGAACAGGAAGCAATGCTCGGTTCTGCGTCGCTGGCTCAGATGGATTTTGGCGAAATTCTCCCCTCTTTTTCGGATTCGTGTGGTTAGTTTTCTAGATTGGGTTAATATTCGAAAATAAATATCGGGTAAAACCAAACATGTTTCTCTTAAAATTATAGGCATGATTTTCACGGATTAAACTGGGGGATTGTAAAATATACCTACACAGATTAACAAAGAGTTAGTTAAGGCGCCACAGGGCATGCCCCACAATTACTTTTACTTAGTACAACGACTGACTCATCAGTCAGTAAGTTCTCTAAAAAAAAAATCTGCGCTTGTTTTTGTGATATTCAATTATGTCAAGAGCAGAGTTTGGAGCACA
This sequence comes from Udea olivalis, assembly GCA_947369235.1. NCBI lineage: Eukaryota > Metazoa > Arthropoda > Insecta > Lepidoptera > Crambidae > Udea > Udea olivalis. Next base: position 10,213,729 of record OX376342.1, read on the forward strand.
GCGTCATGAATATGAAAAAGGTCGGATTTTATTCCACACGTTTCACGAGGTTCCTCTGATTCTGATAGTTCCCACCTACCTCAGTCCCCTGGATTTTATATTGTGTCCCTTAAAGCCAGGCTTTGTCTAGTTAAAGAAAAATATAAAACGTGAACTATTTAGGAGAAGGTTTTTAACTTACTGTCGTCCGAGTGAGAACGAAAGTATTAAAGGCTTTATTACCTTTTGCTACTGCTTTAAAGAGGGATTTAATAGTAGATTAGTAGCCAAGGGCTGTAAGGCATCAATTGCAGCCCGAGATATTTTGGCGCACGAGCGCAGCGAGGGCGCCTATAGTTCGAGGGTGCAATTGATGCTTACACCCGAGCTAACTACTCTGCTTTACATCTCGATTGTGAGGTAAGTAGAAAAAAACCGGCATTACAAGAATAAAACATTTCATGAGTTCAAATTTATAGTGAATTGAGAACAATTTTCAAATTTTAGGCATCACTTGACTCATGTTTTTTTCCTAATTAGCACGTAATTATAAAAAAATCCTAAAAACAAACAATACTTAAAGTAAAAGTTTTTAATTCCCGCCTTTTTTCATCTTTTTTTTAAAATTGTTTTTTTCAAGAACGAAATTGAGCTTCGCCGTTCGATATTTAAAATTGATGACTATTATACTCATACAAAGACAAGGCTGAATAGCGATGATGTCTATTGCTAGTATGATGGATAAATGTACGCGAACTTTTTGAAAGAGTGAAGAGTTTTTTTTAATTACTTACTTCCCCAGGGCTTTTCTAGCTACATTATTACCCTAGAGCGCTAATTGGTCACCTACAAGCTCCATTTGGGGGTAATAAGGACCTACTTACCGAATATGAGAGATGTAAAGTGTTAAAATATTTAGTTCAACAAAACAAGTCGCAGTCAGCTGCAACAGTCTAATTTGTAGATAACTAAAAATAAGCATTTAATGCCAGCACGAAAAACTCAAACTGAATTTTATACTAAATAAATAGCAGCTTTAATTAGGCACTTCAGCTGCACCACTCGATTAAAGGCGAGGAGATGGAATCTGCGCCGAGGAAACTAGATTTTCTGAGGAGCTGACCCATTTCTGCTAAGTGAAACAAAGCGGAGGGAAATCTTTTCTATTAAACTTGCTTGGATAACTAGCTTCGTCTATACGCAAATCAGAACATAAAAGAACAGAAAGTTCTTCAAGCGTAGAAACTCAACGATTAAAATATCTTAAATCAAAAATATTCGAAGATGAGTTAACAGAAAAAACCTGACCCCTTGTTCCATTCATTAACAGACTACCGAGGTAGCTCGGAAGCAGCTCATTAATTCATTGCAAATGACCTCCACAGTAACCTCTACTGACCTTGTAAAGGACAAGGAATAAGCGGTAGTTAGGTATTAAAAAAAAGTGTTTGTTTTTGGCCTCAAACTCGTCTGGTGGGAAGCGATGACGAGGCCGATGGTGGTACACGCTTACCCAGAAAATACCTATTTACTCTGACCTTGAAAACAACAAGGTTATAAGTATCTGGAAACAGACGCAGGGAGAGCGTTCGACTCCCCAGCAGTGCGGACCAGCAAAGACCGGTGGTAAAAGTAGAGAGTGGTGTCAAGTTGTGAAGTTCCTTTGCATAGCCATCCGACCCAAACTAAGGAGGTATGAGGTTTCTTTTTGAATTTCTGAATGAGCAGCTAAAATAAAATGTTTGCGTTCTATAGCTATTTAATTTTGAGAGTATCTATTTCACCCTTTCAATTGCCTAAGCTGTCTCCTACCTAAGAGCAATATTTTCACGTTCAAATAACAGTGATTCGGGCAGTGCTCTGAAAGGTCTGTCATTTCCTACTTTTTTAAGATAAGCACTTCACCACGGACTAGTCTGTATCCTCCTAATGCCGTTTATATTAGAGGATTAAATAAAAGATTCCTGCTGCGCCGATGAATGAGCGCAATTTGCTCCGCTTTTGCGGGAGCGTCAGAGTAAGTACGTAGTAAGTGGTTTTCATGTCCCTTTTTTCCGACACGTGGACATTAAACATCCGAGTGTTATGTATGTAATATGTTAGAGCCATTGCCTGTTACAGAAGTAACGGAAATGACGTCATAGTATTTCAGATCTATCTTTCTTCTTTATTAAAACTTTAATATTAAACAATAACATTGGCTGTCTACGTATTACATTTTCAAATTACATAAGAACTTGACGTATTAATTGAAACTTTTGATGAGGAGATTGATGCTGATTTCAAAGCATGCCAGATAAATTGAAAATAAAATAAATAAATATGCACCAGACAACACACCACTTGTCATGGTCTCGAAGTAGGGATTAATATCCCTGTGTTACGAGGTTCCACACAAGGAAGCCAGGGGCGTCTCACAGCACACATAATGCTCAAAGTGGTCCCTCACCTGGAGCATTTTTCTGTAATGTAACGTTTCAGATTCGATTTTGAACATAACATAACACTTACAGAACTGCCTCCCTGACATGACGAACTTTCGCCGGTAATTAACATTTCAGATTCGATTTTGAGCATTACATTACCTTACAACCTTCAACCAACAACAAGTTCAGGGAAATTGTGTCAAAATATTACACATTGTATCATCAAGTTGCGCATATGCTCGCTGCTTTTCCCTCACCAACGCGGCAACGTAATGCTCGAATTTGTAACATTACAGTTTGCGCACTGTAATGCTCGGTTCTCCTCCTGATGTAATGCTCGACTCTGTAACGTTACATTACAGGAAAATGCTCCAGGTGACGGACTTCAAAATTATAAAATACGTAATAAATAATTTCGGTTTAACTAAATCAAAATACGTATTACTTTGTGCGAAGTCAATTTATTTTTTACTTTTTAGTTTACTTTTGAAGTCGTTTTTTTTTGTTAATAATTATTTTGCGATTTTCAGTGATATCATCAGACCTGTATTAGCACTTACAACCCACATGGGTGCAAAGTTCTCATCAATATTTAAAGTGAATTATGTCGAAACACGAAGTAGCTATTAATGACTGAAGATCTGTACTGTAAAATCGTCACGACAGACGTTAGCGGCTGTTATTGGTGTAAACTCATGGTAGGGGTAATGAATTCAGTACGTCTACCACGAGTTGCTATTTTAAGATGTTTAAGTAACTCTGTATGGACCCGTGGCGTCAATTTATTTATTAGCGGCCAGCAAAAAGTTTACTACTTTTTTATAGAACCGCAAGAAAGAAACAGATCTGAGTGGTCAGAATTGTTCTAGGTGATATCGGAGCCGAGATTAACGACTTTAACGTCAATGACATCAAAAAGACATTTTCTAATAGTCAATATGCCAGGTATTGGTTCCTAACTGTCGACATTAGAGACATAACATGAGAAAAACACCTAAAAATCTTTTTACCCACAATACATGAACAATAATGGCCTAATATTGCACCTAGGCTGGCCATTGAAAACTAGCCTTCTTAAATCCTGATTGCGTCGCATATTTATAAGGGTTGTAAACAATGCCGCTTTTTTACCTTTTCCTTGGTATGGATCAAGTTCAATTGAGTACCTAGTTAGTTAAACATACAATACCAAATATCTCAGCTTCCATATACTTTAGCTATGTGTGCTCCATATAAAGTTTGTTTCCCTTGATATGTTCTTTCATAAAAATAAGGTTTGGTGAATGGCCACTAAATTTCAAAAATGACGCCAACGTTACCCATACTCCTTTACATTATCATTCGCGTGAAGAATTGTATTGGGATTTGCAAATCCCAATAAAAAATTTTACGCTAATGATAATGTAAATTTATATGGGCATCTCGTGGTAAACGTACAGGAGTGGGAGCACCCTTAGTAGTGGTTATGTATCTAACACCGTGAATACTTGTACCTCTAACTATACCCATAGGTAGGGACTGACGTGCTTGTCTTTAGGTACTGCACATCGGCAGTTTTCATTGCGACCGACCTGGGGCTATCGGAAAATTGCTTCTCTTTGATGTTGCCTTCAATTACGAACGAATATGAATCAGGTTTTTTACTTTTCGGATTCTGGCTTGATTTTAGCATGAATTCACGGAGAGAATTTGTTTGACTTTACTATTTGCATTTATCGGTTTTCGTAAGAGCTCCTCACGTTGTTTTTATTTTGTGCCTAACCGCAGAACCAAATAGACTTAATAAAAGCAACGTTTGGTTGTATTTTCTACTAGTTAATTTAAAATAGTTGACCATTATTAATTGGATTACTTTTGAAACTAATAGGATCTTGTAACTTAGATTTTTACTTACTTTCTTTTAATTACTAGTATTGTACCTATATAGGTAGGGAGTAGAGTAGCTGGATAGTTATGCAATAACTTCACCAAGTGACCTCGTCTAAATAAAGGTGAGTCAGGTCCCACGCGGTCCGCTCTCACGGCCGGACATTTGTCAACCCTTCCCTGAAGGAAGGCCGCGCCTAGCCCGCGCGGTAGGTCAGTGATTGTGTTGGAAAATGCCAAACGGAAAATTATCAAAAAAATACCCATTTATCGACCATTTTTTTGCAAAGCTATTTTATAATATAATATGATATACGTATGTATAATGATATAGCTTTGCTTATGCAATGCTATATCATTATACATACGCTTCTTTTCTTTTATCAAACACTTATCAAAACAAAATCTGTACTTATGATTTTTAGTTAAATTATTTTCTTCTGCTATCATATATGCTTCTCACTTTAAACGGAACTTTTTAGTACTATACTAACGTCACGTACTGTTTCCAAATTCAACAAAGAGAAAATAAAATTGCACATTTCGAGAAAAATAATAACAGCGAAAGATATTAACATTTTTAAATATTTCATATTACGCAAATGTTCCTTCCGGATAAGACAGGGTTTTTCTTTATAAAAATGATAAAACCCATTGAATAAAGACTCTTACCATTGGAATTGATAACTAAGATGGGTGCGGTCAATAGCAGACATATTATTATGAATATATGCGTGTATTACTATTACCCACAAGCCCGATGAGTGCTCTCAGGGCGGGCAAACAACACCCATTAGAAGTGCCTAATCCACTTAATTGGTTTGAGATTAATCGATCAACTTGGCTCAACTGACTTCAGTGTGGCTCAGTTTGTTTTAGCTGGAGCGAAATTAGGCTTTAACTATCTTTGAAGTTTATTTTAGCAGGTATTTCAGACAGTATACATCTCTGTAGGCCTTTTTTTAGATACGAGTTTCGTTCACTATTCTGTCACGAACACGTAAACACGAATTTGTATGGTATTAGGGGTGGCGCCTCTGGCGGCACTTTTACGCAACCATTTATTTATGCAAATTCGCGTTCACTTTCTCGGTGCGTCTGATCGAATGAACTCTCACTTGGCACTGTGCGCTCGCGTTTTTAAAAGTGAAACACAAGGTTATCTATCATCAACTATTGATGCAGTTTGCATGGTAAACCGAAGCGTCAATATAAGTGAAAGTAATGTTCAAATTTTTATAAATTTTTATCGTTCTGCATGTCTGCGGAGTTCTATACAATTTAGGGCCACAATCTCAATTTTTATCGATGTTTCTACCTTTTTTTAGTCTGGGTTCTTACACACGAACGGCACATGGTCGACAGCAAAGCTGCAATTTTAACTCACAAATTATTATATATACTGACGAAGTTGCTCGTTAACACCCAGCCTAGAAAATGCGTTTGTGTCAGGTAACCGCTGACTGGCTGGAAATAAAAGATATTATCACGAAATTGCCCGTTCAGCTAAGTTTAAGGACTGAACTTGACAAGTTATATGGGATGGTAATAAAAACCCTGTTCTAAAACTAGTCTCCGACTGTACATAGAACCTAGTCTTCAGTTTGCTTATAAGTACACATGTCTACAGATTTTTTGAAGAAAAATAAAATGACAAGGTGGGTTAAATTTAAATACACGTAAAAGCCTTTACGAATTCTTCCGTCCTACGAATTGAGATAAATGGTAAACGGTGTCACAAACCTGCTATCGTTGCTACTAAAATAAGGAAGATTAGTATACATACCGGCGTACTTTCTTATTGTTATTTATGTTATAGCCTATATGGCCTCAATATAAATCTTATTTTATCGTACCCTGTATGCTTATGAGTAGGAAAGTTTGTATGTATGTTAGTCTGTGAGTTAAGAGTTAGGATTAACGACACATAATGGTAAGTATTTGTACTTACAAGTATCTAGTGAAACAGTGAGCGTGAAAGACGCTCAACTTATCTCATATTCTAAACTGTCGTAGTAACTAACAAGAGTTACTAATTTTTCACGCACCTGCACAAGACCATCTTAGAATTCAGATAGATATATAGACATACTTCATTGTACTAAAAACAATAACACTAATGTTCAACAATTTAAACAATTTGTACAATTTAGGCGGCCTTATCGCTAGAGAGCGATTTCTTCCAGGCAACCTTTGGGTAGAGGAACTTCTTAAAGCATAAAGAGTGTGGAGTAAAAATATGAATGAATACAACTTCAATCAATATTATATATAAAACATACAATAAATATATAAACAAACAATCAATATATTACATAAACAAAATAAATATAATAAACATACATATAAATTACACACATACATAGATTTATTTTGGCAAGGACGTCACTTCATACTAGACACCAACATAACAACCATGAGGAGTAGGTTATAGTGAGAGGAAATAGGCTTCGACACGGGATTTAAATAAAGGTAGGGATTGAGATTGCCTGACAGGCAAAGGTAGGGAATTCCACAGGCGGATGGATTAGACACTGAAGGAATTTAAGGAATGTGGAGGGAATGTTAAAAGGAGTTTCCGGTTTAAGCGCGTAACATCGGTTTTGGCAGATTGCTGAAATTTAAACAACTCTTTGAGATAAGGAGGCGTCTGGGGATTGAAAAACACGGAGTAAAGTAAAAAGAGTATAGGAAGATCTCGCCGTCGGCGTATAGGGAGCCAGTTAAGTTGGGCGCGGAATTCGGAAACATGATCGTTGCGTAGGCCGAAGATTATGCGAATACAGAAGTTTTGGAGTCTTAGATTATTTACGAGTATCTGAGTGATATCTGCATAACAACAGTCAGCATAGTCGAGAATTGGCAGAAGTAGGGCCTGTACAAGAGCTATTTTGGTGGGTATTGCGTAGTTTGCTAATTACACCTGCTGATGCAAACATCTTCCTGCTAACCTCGCCTATCTGCTTAACCCAAGTAAGAGAAATGTCAACGATAATCCCAGATTTTTCACTGATTCTCTGTATGGTATCTGGACTCCAACAAAAACTATGTGTGGCATAGAATCCCAGTCTATTCTAGATATTTTCCATGGGCCACTTGGTGCAAGTCATTAAGGCTACCTTGAGAATAAATCTGAAGATCGTCTGCATAAAGGTGGTAGAAGGAAGAGAGATTCAGGCAAATTGAATTGATAAAAATGGCGAAAAGGAGAGGAGACAAGACGCCACCTTGTGGAACCCCGGCCGAGATGTCACGCTATGTGGAAAACGTACGCGTTGCCGGCGTCCAAACGAGTAACTACGTAACCAATCAAGTGCTGCTGGAGATATATTTAGGGAACGTAGCACAACAAGCATGATTAAAAAGTCCACCGTATTGAAAGCATTACTGAAATCTAGCAGAGCTAACACAGTAAGACACTTGTCATCCATGCCATGGCGAATGTCGTCTGTAATCTGTACTAAAGTAGTAGTCGTACTACCTGGACCTGGACGGAAACCGAATTGGAAGGGATTCAAAAGATTGTTTTAGGAATTGATTGATAGGAAAATGCTGGGTTGGTGGTGAACAATACGTTCAAGGACTTTAGACAGGAAAGGGATAATGGAAATGGGACGATATTCAGAGAAAGATACTGGGTTTGAGTTCTTGGGTAGTGGTATGACTTGTGCATCCTTCCACGCAAGGGGAAAGGAGCACGAGTGTAGCGAGTGATTAAAGATGTGAGTGATAGTTGCGATTAGGATATCAAGGATGGGCATGATCATATTACGACTAATGCTATCGCTACCGACGGCATTAGAAGCTACAGACATGTTTCTCGTAACATCACAGTCAGTTAGTTGACCAAAGACAAACGGTGTATAGTCAGGAATTGGAAGCGATGATAGATGATTTAACGTAGAGTTTTCATCTTTGCTATCTAAGGCAACAGACGAGCAAAAATTATTATTGAGGAGATCGATGTTTTTGGGAGCAGAATCATGACGAGACTTCCCAATTCCTAGAGACCTCAGAAACTTCCAGACTTAAGCTGGACTACCGTCTTCGACAGACTTATGGATGTGGCGCCGTTGAGCGTCCCTACACAACCTGTTGCAGCGATTTCTGAGAAGTTTATATTTCTGTCGGTTTCTGTCAGATGGGTCCATGTTAAATTTAGTTTTCTATAAGGTGTATTTTGGAGAGTGTGCGCAGGAACTACACAACCTGATACCACCGTCTACTTTCTAGCACCGGACCACTAGACGCCGGGAGGGCTTCCAACCCCATGTGGTTGACTTTCCGACAGTCCGTACCCAACGGTTTGCTTCGTCTTTTCTGGTACGCACCGCTAGGGAGTGGAACGCTCTCCCTGCGTCTGTGTTTCCGGATACTTACAACCTTGGTGTTTTCAAGGCCAGAGTGAATAGGCATTTTCTGGGTAGGCGTGTACCACCATCGGCCTCGTCATCGCTTACCACCAGGCGAGACTGAGGCCAAACGCAAACCCATTTAAAAAAAAATAGTTTTAGTTAAATTTTTCTTGTGTCTCAAATTTTTTAACTCATCAGACAGCCAGGGTGCAGGAAGATGCTTCATCTTTACGGGTCCAGCAGGCGCATGCACATCAAATAGTTGTTGTATTGTGATGTACTCCGAATATACACCTGTTTATAATCTACTCCGCGTATTTACTCTGCCGCAATACCCCAACAAAGGTTATGGGCCCAGGTATTGCTAAGAGCAATAGCGTGTGTGTAAATAGTGTAAAATAGTTATTGTAAACATTTTTTGGTGATAGTACTGTCAGTCGAATACAAAATGGCCAGTGTACGTATCGAATTATTGACCAAGGATAACTTTGTTAGTTGGAAAATACAGGTGGAAGCACTGCTAATAAGGCACGACTTTTGGAAGTACGTAAGTGGTGAAAAATCAAAACCCAGTGATAAGAGCTCACTATCGACATGGAAGGTCGCAGACCAAAAGGCGAGATCTGAGTTGATTTTAGCGTTGGATCCGAGTGTAGTGCGCCATGTGAAAAGGTTGGAGACTGCACGTGAGGTTTGGTTGAAGCTGGAGAGTTTGTTTGCGTCATGAGGCCCCGCCAAGAAGGCAACCCTGATGAAGAGGCTCATGTTACAGAGGATGAGTGAGGATTAGAAGGTGACCGAGCATCTCGATTTGTTTTTTGAGGTAGTAGACAAGCTCGAGGAGATGGACATCGTGATACATAACGATTTGTTAGCGATTATGCTGCTGTATAGTTTGCCAGTAAGCTATTAGAACTTCAGATGTGCAATCGAGTTCAGAGATGAGCTGCCAACACCTCTGCAACTGAGGGTGAAAATCATGGAAGAAGATAGTTCCAGATGCAACACCAAATTCAATGACAAAATAGGTGGAGCGATGTATGTTCATCAGAAAAGGAAGAGTGGATTTGAAACGAGCTTTAAATATGAATGTTTTAAATGCCACAAGACGGGACACAAGGCATCGGATTGCAATGTGAAACAGAAGAAGTCCGAGAATAAGAGCACCTCAGAAGTGAATTGTATCCAGTCATTTACCAATGACTGGATACAATTCACTTCTGAGGTGTCTTCTAAAATATCGATATTAAAATATCAGTGAGCGGGTGCTACATGGTAGCCAATAAAACGGGTGCTACACGGTTGCCACCAAGCCTTACCAAGTATAAACGCGTTCACATCAACCTTTTACCTCATGCTGCTAACATAAGAACCATTTTGCAATGGTTTTGTAAAGATCGATTTGAAACTTTATAAAATTTGGCTATTCTCCTAACTAAACCCGTACCAGGGTACCTACTCACCAGCACAATGTCCGTAGTTGCGGGCAAACTAACATGGTCTTAATTAGTATGAAAACGAAGATGATTTTAACAAACATGATGTATCTTTGTACTCTTTATTAGATTTTTTCCACCTATCCCTATTAGAAGCGGCCTGCATCCAGCGATTCCCCGCGGACTTGACCAGATCGTCCGTCCATCTCGAGCCATCCTACACTACGCCTGCCGTTAAGCGGTCTCCACTCGAGCACTATCCTTCCTTCCTTCCTTTATTTTCTACGGATCTCCTCAGAAATGAGGAGATCCGTAGAAAATAAAGGAAGAAGTTGCTATGGTAACTGACAAAGCCAAACGGGTTAGCAAGCTGAAGTGGCAGTGGGCAGAACACATTGCTCGGAGGACTGATGGCGGATGGGGCAGAAGAGCGATGATGATTGATGATGATTTGTTTCCTAGATTTATAATTTCTGGTATTTCCCATTATGAACAACCAATATAAATCTTATGAACAATATAAAAATCAACTGATACTACTAAGATTAGGTTTCTTACTTTATTACAAACACCTAAAATAATCGAAATATTTACAAAAATAAAATTTCGTAGCTATTGCGACGCTGGGGAGGAATTGAAATTTAAGCACATTAAATAATAAATAAATATGAATGCGATGACCCTCTTGGAATATTGTAAGGACAGGTGAAGAGGTAGTTATGCACCTTTGGTACACTGACGGTGCGTTACAAAGACCAAACGGCATGGTAAGACATTCGTAGAGTCCGTCAGGTGTTACGAAGGCAGTCTTTTCAATGGAGCCATCAGATATGGGTATTTGATGGAATCCTGACGCCATATCTAAAGAGGAGTAGTATTTCCCACCCGCCAATTGATCAATTTGATCAGCTATAAGTGGTAGCGGGTAATGGTCGCTTATAGTGTTAGCATTTAACTCCCTATAGTCAATGCACATACGGTCATCACCATTTTTCTTCTTTACTAAAATTACCGGGCTGGAGTAGGGAGATCTACTCTCGCGAACAATATCATTGTCGATCAGCTCCTTCACTATTTCTTTAACCTCTTCACGCTTAACTGGGCTCAGTCTGTAGGGCCTTCGTTCAACAAACTTATCTTTGTTTTTCAAACGAATTTCCAACATGCCCGTATTAACACGAGACCCAGCAAAGCCACGCGTGAACAGGTCAGAGTATTTGTTAAGTAAGATCAAAAGTTGGCTGATTTCGGATTCGTTAGTCAAATCATGATTTATAGTATCAAATAATGGGCTTTCAGTCCGCATGTGCCTCACACGGGGTTGAGAACATAATGTAGCGCTGTTTTTAGTTACAAAAACACTAAGACCAGTTTCATGCAAAATATTTGCACCTATTAAAACATCCGACGTCATTTCATAGTCTGGTAAAATATGAAACATAATTTCGATGTTAATACTATCAATGACACATATTGTTGTCAATTTACTCATTGAAATTACAGGGAAAGTGCCTATGCCTCGCAAGTAACTAACTGTCTGATACCTACGCCCTGGTAACTTGTTAGCGATTGATTCACGAATGACAGAAAATTCCGCACCACTATCAAACACTGTATTAATCTCTATCTCACCCACGCGCATACGCATAATATTTAAATTTGAACCGTTTTTAGAAACTGAATTTACATTAGACGTTATTTGTTTTTCGCGGCGGTAGCACGAGTCATACGTGTGACCAGGCTTTGAACAAAATGAACAATGCATATCGCTCAATCTAGACATAGAAGTTGATGCCGCTACTGAATTTTTCTCGGTTGGTTGGGCATTTGAATTTACTTGATTCCTATTTCGACAGATATTAAAAGTGTGGCCAGTCTTTTTACAAAAACTGAAAAATGGAACACTATTTCGATTATCAACAGAAAACCTAGCACGTTTTGGCTGAGATTGGTTTGAATTTTGCTGACTTGGGCGCTTAGCACGAATAGAAGAGGCAATAGAAATCAATTCAGGCACCGAAACAGCTCTGGCATTCATAAGCTCAATCCTCAGGCGTTCGTCGTTCACCGTTCCTATCACCGCTTCTACTGCATCGCTATTGTCCAGTTTATCCTTCGTCACACGTCTCCACAATATCCATTAGCTTAGCTAAACTTTTTAATAATTGCATAGACCAAGGTCAGTTTCCCAACTTGATGAAATTTAGTAAGGTCATCCCGCTTTTTAAATCTGGTAGCAAAAGTGACCCATCCAATTATAGACCCATTTCTATACTACCAGCTCTCAGTAAAATCTTTCAAAAAATTATATTGAACCAGCTGCTTTCACACTTTGATTTAAATAACTTACTACATGAGAAACAATTTGGTTTTACTAAACACAAGAGCACAACTGATGCAGGTGTAGCACTTATCAAACACATATTTGATGCTTGGGAAAAGCATTTGATTGCGTGGATGATGAAATATTACTGATTAAGCTAAGACATTACGGTGTTTCAGGTATCTCATCTCAATTAATACAATCCTATCTTACAGATAGAACTCAAAAAGTTAGTATCAACGGAACTGCATCTTCCGGTGCCACCATACGTATGGGAGTGCCCCAGGGATCTATATTAGGACCTTTGCTTTTTCTTATTTATATAAATGATCTTCCTACCTATGTCAAAGATATTTGTGAGATAGTATTATTTGCTGACGATACCTCGTTGATTTTTAAAGTCGACAGAGGTAAGCAAGCATTTGACGATGTAAATAATACTCTCTCAAAAGTACTATGTTGGTTCACTAGTAATAATTTATTACTTAATGCAAAAAAAACAAAGTGCATCAAATTCTCTATGCCCAATGTGAGACAGGTTGATACTATTGTAACTAAGAATGACGAGCCATTAGAATTAACAAATTCTACTGTATTTTTAGGAATAACTTTAGATTCTAAGTTACAATGGGGTCCGCATATAACGGCCCTGGCAGGGAGACTCAGTTCCGCTGCTTGTGCTGTTAGAAAAATAAGACTCTTGACTGATATTGAAACAGCAAGACACGAGTATATTTTAGCTACTTTCATAGTGTTATGTCGTATGGTCTACTGTTGTGGGGTTCAGCTGCAGACTTGAACACCATTTTTGTACTTCAAAAAAGAGCCATCCGCTCCATTTACAAACTTAGACCACGCGACTCGCTTAGGGAAGTATTTAGGAAGATCGATATTTTAACTGTGCATGCTCAGTATATTTTAGATAACATAATGTATGTGCGCAAAAACTTGCATCTGTTCAAAAAAAACAGTGACACTCATAAACATAATACCAGAAATAAAAACAAATTGAAAACTCCCAGTCTTAGGCTACACAAGGTGGAAAACTCATTTGTGGGTCAATCTGTAAAATACTTTAACAAAATACCTCAAAGTCTTGTTGATCTACCTCTTCACAAGTTTAAGTCTGCAATTAAAGCAAAGTTAATGAAGCAAGGTTATTATAATGTAGAGGATTACTTGAACGACAAAAGTTTGTGGTCATAGTAGGAATAATCTGCTCCTCTGCTCAATATTGTGTTCTTTTTTCTAGTCGCATTGACTGTACTCTGAATTTATTGTGGTTATAAGTCAATTATCAGCCCACAGTTTAGCACGCCCTCTCAGTAAGCTTGTAACCTTCATACGGATATCATAATCACTAAGCTGATGGGTATTTTTAGCCAAAGAAATATGATCACACCACTCGCGCACCCCTACGTTGCTATCCGGGTCGTAAGAAGGCAAGAATACGTCAGTAATCCTAATCTTGTCACTATGTGTCTGCTTCAACAACCGCTCTCTTATAGACTGCATCATTATCATCATGTAAGAGTAAAATTCAGGTGGTACGTTACCCCCCTGTTGTAATTGTGTAGCAAGCAGCTCTGCGCCTGGCTGTGCTGATGTAGACGTGCTCGTCGTGGCTGGTGTGCTCGCAGACTTGGCTGCCGGTGGTCTTCCGCTCGGCTAGTTTGAAACTGCTGGCTCCGCATTGTCGTCGATCATGGTGCACGATGCGCCCGCACATTGATGTCAGGATACGATCTAAAATGTGAAAATATAACCAGGGCAGAAAAGGGGATCGCGGTGAGCGATCCCACTTCTAATATCGAATTTAACCGAACCCTACAATTCTAACAGCGGGTAGAACTATTTTTGCTAGGCATTTAGTTCAATTAGTTAAATAATAAGATGTTCTAAAAATAGAATTCAGCAAACAATTATCGAATATTACTAAGCCCTATTATTTTAGAATTAGGAAAAACTATTTAAAATAAATGCCTTTGATGAAGGCATTTATTTTACTTATTCTTTGAATGTTCTAAAATGGCAGTCAGGTATATAATTTACTTTTCTAGCACTACTAGCAATCTAATTTGGAGAGAGAATAAAAAGGAAACTATGCAACTAGAAAATCACTGTTTTTTTAATTTACCTTCGCTTAATTTCTACTTACAGTTCTTTTCGGCTCCCCGACTCGTAACAGAATCCAAAAATTCATTCACCCTTTAGCGCTTGTCAACGCCATCCTCCCGCGAATCGAAACTATCGTCAGTTCCGGTCAGATGGCGCTGCCAGCGCTAGATATTGTATTTAAATTACAATTAAATAGCAAAAACTATTTATAAAGCAATGCCTAAATTACTTTCCTAATTAATAAAGCTTTTTGATAATCAATTTAGGACCAAAAAACCTTTAATCAGAAATTAAGTTACTTACATCGAAATTCCACAATAACTCTCACTCAAAATAGCGTACTCTTTAAAACTTTTTAATTAAAATTACAACACGTTCATTTAACTTGATATTCAAATATTATTTTTTGATTTTAGAACAACAGTTACAAAGATAATTTTCCGTTACTATAAACCTAAGTGGGAAATGATTGTTAGGTACACAGTACACACGCTTAGAATTGTCGTAACGGAAACTTACTTTTTAAACATTTTTGATTTAAATTACAATTCTATCAATGAACTTGATTTTAAAATATTATTATTGGATTTTAGAACTAAAATTACAAAGATGATTTTATTTTATTAAAAACCTAATGTTTAGGTATTTAAATCTTATGCCTAGAATGGTCGTTGCGGCGACATATATATGAATATTTTAAATAAATACAAATACTAACACGAAACTGATAAATAAATAACATCAAATATATAAATATTATAAATGTATATCTGAGGCAAGTCTCAAAATGATTTCCTCTACCTACCAGTTGAATGTAAGAATATCACTTACACATTGAAAATGAAAATAAAGCTTAAGAACACAAACATAAACAGATTACATAGATGGTTTTTCTTCTTTGATTTTTCAGGTTTTTTTAAATAACTATATTGCTATGAGTGAATTGTAGAGAACAGAAATTCAACTAGGACCAAACCATTTGACTCAATACGTTAATTTCGATAGACCTCATACGTAACGCTATCGCTAAGATTGATTTTGAGAATGATTAGACTCATAACGATCGAGTTTTAAGTAATAAAATATTGTGACAGTTATACGAGTAGAGATAAGCCCTTTTAGCTAGAGATCTAATGGATTCAATAGTTTCCACTTAAGATAGGTTACATAACTATCGAGGCTTGTGAACAAGAGCCTACCGCCTCAGCGGCAGCTACAATCACAAAAGTTGCATATTTTTAAGATATACACTTACCCAAAGATGAAGCCCTTTTGTCTTGGAGTTCCTTCGCTTCCAGTGTTTGTTAGCATAAAATATACCTGATGTAAGTAACAAGTAATGCTTTTGTCCAAAAATAGCGGTATTGTTTTCATGGGATTTCTGTAGGAAAAGGCCGGGATCTCGGGATTATACTCACGAGACGCGAGCGCCGCCGGCAACGTTTAATTAATCTTTCTTTGGCCATACTCCGCAACGGGGTAAAGCCGACTTATTAATGGCCCGAAGTTGTTGTGGAGACAACGTTTGTTCTGTTTAACTTACGACCATTTCGAGGAGTATTTACCTCACTAATATATTGCTTGACGATAAGAGGCTGAATAGAGAATACTTATTCGTGTACTGCTATTGGCCACCTACAAACAAGTTTCGGTACATTATAGAGGTATGTAGATGTGTAGCCTGCTACGATTATTTTGTTCACCCGTAAGAGCTGATGAATTATAGGTTTCCAGACTGGCCAGTGGGGTAGGCAACTAAATCCAGCAAACTCATTGCTGATTCAATTACGTAGTGAAAATCTTTCCACAGTTCGTTTAGTGACTATAAGCTTTCTTCTGAGGCCCATTTAGTAAGAGACCACGTTTTCGAAACAAAAGTTATTCCTGTTGAAGCAGACTCGTTGTAGACTTTCGTGGTCTAAAGGTCGTGCAGTTTTTCTCAGGCTGCCCAGCAGAGTCGGATGTTCACATTATTTAACTGAATTACGAATTAAATAATGATTACAGGCGAAATGTGGCACAAAAGGTAACAGTATGAGCTGAAAGACTGGCCGACAAAGCAGCAAACCTCAATAAAATTCAACATCCAGTAAACGTTTTCATCAAGCAAACTTTATATCAAATTGGTAATTTGGATTAACGCAAACCGTTTTACGCTTTCAAAAGACGATAATTCATTTAACTTTCATAATATCAGACGCCAAAGAGCAAAAACGTTTAGGTGTAAGATGGCCTCAAAGAGATTTCACGTGATGGGAGTAATTGATAACAATTAGAGAGATTCGCCGCAGGGCACGCCACAATGGCCTATCTAGTCGAAGGTACCCTCGAACTCGGCTCTTTCACTCGACGAGATCGCCTCCTTGATAAATTTGTTTTTGGTGAACCTCATTCATTCTACTGAAAGGCTCTAATAATGGTGGAAGTATATTTGCCTAAAATTTTGTCAAAGAAAGAATTGATCTTCTGTTGTCTTTGTCTGCGTCCTTCATTTGTGAACTTATTTTTGATAATTAAATGTGTCTTTTAATGTAGTCTCTTATTATTTTCCAGGACCAGAGTATTTCGTAAAAAGGTTGTTGTTCGCTTGGAGAGACTGAAGAGCAAGTACCTTTTTAATTAAAACGCTGTCGACATCATTATACGTAACTTCAGCCCTAGATTGTGGTTTTAGCACCACATCAAATAGGAATACATTGCTCTTCACTAATACGTAATTGGATTTTCCCAAAAATATGAACAGCTTTCCATCATCAACTATTCTATTAAATGTATGTAGAAAATCATATTATGAAATAGTAACGATTGCAACATTAATTGCTTTCAATATTCGCCCTCTATCTAAGCTATTTTTGAATACGCCCCTGTGCTTTAGATCAGGGTTTCCCAAAGTGGGGTACGCAAAACCCTAGGGGTCTGCCCGGTGATTGTAGGAGGTTCGCGATAAGATTTACGTTATGGAGTCGGAATGAAAGTCGGAGCTCTTGTGACAAAATAAATAGATAAACGTTTAATTTGCGAGAAAAATAGGCCAATTTGTTATACGGATTTAACTATGTTACCTATATGCGACAGCCATTTGAGAAGGTATATTTCGATAAAAAAAAAAGGCTTTTAACTAATATATTTTTAAAGCTTGGCTATTGTTGGACAGTTTAACTTGTGACGCTCCAAACCTACATACATTCATACGCCGGAAGTTTAGGTCATTGATATCAAGTAAAATGGCGCGCCGGGGGTTAGTAGTGGTACAGAGGGCTTAAAGTTTTAAGAACCGGTGTTTTAAATGGTCTTAAATTTCCAGATTAGTATCGTCGAAACGTGTAAAACTACTATTTATAAACACCTTGTCCTTAAAATATGCACAAAGCGAAGTGCCGATCATATTTCGTTGATGGACATTTAAGCGACGGAGGGCAGCCGGTCCTCTTGAATATGGAGAGGCAGTTAAGGAGTTTTAACTACTAAGGACTTAGCGAGTCCAGGGAGCACGCCTCACGTAATCTAGGGGGAAGTTTGCAAATGTTCCTTTAAAATTTTACAACCGACAATTTTGGTGAGCGCTAGGAATAACAATGCACATGTGTGCGTAAAAGTAGGTCATATTAGGTAAATGGAAATGGTATGACTCGGTCTGCAACGTAAGTAACTCGAGTTCGTAATTACTGAATTAGGGTACTTTAATCGCTATACGCAATAGCAAAGAAAGGCGGCGAAATTCGACTGCATATTTTACAAAAACGTTACCAAACGGAAACATGTTAAATAAATAGAGTTAAACTTTGTTGAATTTATTTCCATAAAATCGGGATTTTTAAAGAAGGCAGGTCAAAGATAAATTATCCCCGATTTCAATAAAACAAACTTTTCTGTAGTGCAACAAAAAATGCAAAATCTAAACGGTTTTATTTCCTGTAAGAGTATTTCAATCTACGCAGAAGTTTTCAATTACTGCAATCAATTCTATTTTCAATTTGTGTTATGGTAAGTTATATTTTAACTGTTTTGACCTAATTTAATTAAATCAATACACTTTATTGAACATTTTAAAGCCATATACTTGTATTTTGAATGTATTCTAGTGCAAAGTGAAAAAACAAATTGATAAAGAGGCTGCATGGGCATTTACATCTTTGCCTTCCCATTGTTGTCATCAATGTCAATGTCAAATCACTCACATTACGTATTTCCTGTACGTTTGATTTTTATTATTGTAATATTTATAACATATTTGTTCGTTTTCATCAAATAATCAAACTGTTAGAGAGAGAAGCCCTTCAGAATTACCTGCACAACCTGTTGCAAAAAAACATAGTCAAATTAAAATATAAAGCAAACATTCAAATATGTAGCTCTTCCAACAATAAGAAGAGCAGCTGCCACTGCTGGCCGTTGCTTGTTTCCAGAGTGTGATGATCGGGAAAAACTTCATGTACCTGAATCTATACGCAGAAGGGTCCTACTAGTAGACTATAAGTAGTACAAGGGAGTGAAGCCATTTTAGGAGACTCCTGCTCATAGGACAAGCCACGTCGTTCACTCTTTTGTTCTCACAGCTGTCAGATTGTGGATTAAGTGGCCAGACACTATCAAAATGTCACCAAGTAAAGCCATGTTCAAAACAGCAATCCGTGATTTTTTAAGAAATTCTCAGTAGTTTCCACTGTTCATAATCTATTTTATTTTATTGTTTTCCCTTAGTAGTGAGTATGTTATATATTATGTAAGTATATATTTATTTATGTTATGTATTTCTATATATATACATATAATTTATATTGATTAGGTTGTATCTGTCGTTTTTAAGAATTTATAAAATCTTTGTATTCATTGCTTATTCTAAATAAACATTTTGCACCGCCAACAGCATTTCTGTCTCATCCGATGGTTGACTGGTAGAGAATGCTGTTAGCATTAAGTCCGCCTAATGTAATTTTTTTGCATTGAAGATTTAATAAATAAATAAATATTATTGTTGTTGTGCTGCTGGAAATCACACAGTTGGGTGTTGCTAGCACTTGATGACCATTTTATGGTACATGGGGTACGCTTGTCATCAGGATAGTTTCGGAGCTCCTGCTGCATTCTTGGACAACTTATTAATTATTTAAATAAATGTACATACATAAGTTAATATGTTTTTATTTCAAAGCTTACATAGCAGTAAAACTTGAATAAGCCACACACTGAGCTAAACAAACTTTATTTAAGTACACCAGAAATGTACTTCTTTTGTTCTTTGTCTTGTTGTATAGTTTTGTGATGATGTGCTAAGGGCTACGGGTGACAGATCGCTATCCGCATAGTAGAAGAAGCACGCGGCCGTACTAACAAACACGCAGTGCGCCTTTGAATGGGATGAGGATGTGGTGGATGAGGCTCATCGAGGGTTCTCATTGCACGTATCATGTAGCGCTGTTGACTGAACAAGCCCGTTCGTACACCCGCGACGGGACCCGTCGCACGGTCTTCCAAGCAATTCTCCGGAACGAAACGCTTTGCATGGAAACGGTTCCATGCAAAGCGTTCCGTTCCGGAGAATTGCGCGGATGACCGTAGGCACGGGCCTAGTCAGATAAAATGTGGATATAGTACGTTGCATTGTATAACTATAATAAGGCATATCTAACCAAACAGCCTCCGAAAGTGGAACGCCTGAACATGTATCCGCTTAGGTCGGACCAAATCTGACGAACACCCGAACATGAATCCGCTTAGGTCGGACCAAATCTGACTGATGTGTAAGCATCAGTGTCCTTGTATTAGTTGAAAAATGATTGAAAATTATTACCTCACTACCTTCAATAGCTTTAATATCTTTTTAACCCCAGCTTTAAAAGAGTTAATACAATTAACTTTTTTGTTAGTCTAGCGTAGTTCTAAAAACTTTTTATGTACGCGGCCCTCGTGTAGAGGTCTGAAATTACATGGAAGTTCGCCGTCCTTCTTTAATGCGGAAGGCGATCATGCGCATGACCGCATTTATTCAATCATTTAATTCACGAGCACTTTATTAGAGCAACGGCGAAACGACTTCATTGACGCTACAGTTAATACGAATGGAAATATTTTTTAGATACTTGGTGGTTATAATACGAATGAAACTATTCTACATACCCCGTGTAATTCACTATTCTACGTTAGGTAAAATCTTGATAGACAAGACATGTGAAATTGCGAAAATTGTAAAAAGATAAAAAGTGTGTGTATTGTTACCACTTTTTTTTATACAACATTTGTGGCAATCAAGCACTCGGACCGCCTGATGGTAAGCGGTTACCGCATGCTACCTATGGACGCGTGCAACATCAGGGGCATCACTCGCGCGATGTCGATCCTGCAGAAACCTTTTTTTTTTTGAAACACCCGTGTTGAAGAACTCCATACTAAAGCTCATTGGTAAAACCTCGGCATCGGAGCGCATTGCACAATTTAAGCGTCCTCGGAAGGAAACGTCCCGTTAAGGGTGACAATGCATGCCAACAGACTCCCCACTGAGGATGCACAAGACGAAGTGGGCCAAGTACACAAGAAAGGCGGACCCTGGGGCTCCACACACTTGTATTTGTTGCAGGTATGTTGATGGCGGAAGAAAACATCTCTGAAACCAAACTGTACGAGACCATGGCGGATTCAGAGTGTGAGGATGAACTCCCTGTCGATGGCGAGCGGCGTATTTTTGCCGAACTTATCACTCAGAAACTCTATGTATATGTGCAATTATTTTACTGCTCTAAAAGTTAAACTGTGGGATAAAATACATTAAAAAATAATATTTGAGGAATTTGTAAACAATTTATTTTCGACCTGTGATTTGATTCATTTATCTATGGTTGTTAGTTTTGTGCTCAACAACCAGTAATTTTCTAATGAAATAGAAATAGTATATCAGCAAACGCCTTTTGACAGCTGTCAGGTGAATCTGAAGAGGGGATAAATAGAACTAAATAAGGTGTCTGCTTCCGCGTAGGCCGCTTTGCGATAGCCAGAGATAGTTAATAGTCAAGTGAACCTGATCTCATTTGTTCCTTCTATTGTATTTGTAACAAAATTGGAAGCCAATTGGAACACAGGGCACATTTAATCCGCCTTCCCTATCACAGAATACGGAGCAATTACGAAGATCAGTATTGTCTACAGCGAATTCATTTGTTCTTTAATTACACCTCGCCGCGGCCCTTGCCCTAATTGAACATTTAGTTCAAGATCCGATTGTTTTTAGCCCACGTAGTAAGATATGAACTAGATAGCGTGTGTCGTAAAAGAACGTCGGGAACTTGCAAATCTAGATTACTCCTTGGCTGTGGCAAGTAAAATCATGAACCTTCATCTGGTGCGGCGGCAGGTCAAAATGCGCCCCCAACGATATTTCCGCCAGTGTGTGGCAGGTCTTTCTCGATCCACCATCACTAGATTAAAATGCTATAACTTTGCGAAAACATGGATGTGTACAATTTTTTTTGTACTGTTATAATGACCTTGAACCTAATTTCCTTAGGTTCGATTAGCCCTGGGATCTGCCAAACAGGAAATGAGAAATAAACCAGGGAAAGCGGCAGGCCGCAAAACGACCTGAACCGCGCTAGAAAGTATTTTTAAGGAGTGATGGGACAGAGAGAAATAAGGGGATATCGAAAATAAAACAGAATGATCTTAAAAGATTTTTATTAGGTATTTACTTTGCCTATTTTCGAAACATGTCATGCAATGGGTTTGGTTGCATTTCCTGCAATATTTTTGTACATTGAAGGTTCTGCGCAGTCTCTCATAGCACCCTGTACAATGTTTTCGTTCTATTATACACATAAAACATATCCCAATCGTACCTCCCGGTTAGGATAACATCATTGACATACACATTCCCAAAGATGTTCATATTATATGTAGGTAATAAAGAAAACTTACCGCTTGTACTTGGATTTTTGTGCAGATTTGTTTCTAAATCCTTTCATTTTTCTTAGTAGAAGATATTTCTTCACTGGTGTCACTATCACTATCAATAACTGGAGGGAGAGTCACTCTATTTTCCAAAATTTGTATTTTTCTTAATTATTGCTTGCCATCGTTGCTTATACCGAACGAACGCTAAGTACTTTAGATCAGCTAGATAGGCCAACACTAACTGGACAGGCGCGCTCTCTGTGCGGCATCGGGTTGCCGGCTACCTGTTGGGACGGCGGGCCCAAATAGGCCCACTGCCGCACTGAACGGATGTTTTTCACCGTTATTGCGTGGTAGGCTGAAAACGGCCTACCGTGAAGTTTTGATGGGAAACACCTACAGTTTTGACAACACGTTAAAATATTTTTTTGTCTCTGCCGAAATCTTAACACCTGAGGTAATAGTTCCGCACATGCAAGAGGGCCATAGTTTTATCGCCCGCACCAGCCGATAAGGGACTGTTCCGTAGTGAACGTGTTAATGAATTAGATTGTCTAAGTTGTAATTCAGGGCTGGCCTTAGCGTCCAAAGGTTTAATTATCTTAAGTGGTGTTCAAATGTTTTCAAGTCAATGAAAGCTTCTTATTGGTTCATGGTAGGAATAATACATTAAAAAACTTAGTGTGTCATTCTTATTTCACCATCAGTTCCATTCCATTTACTAGAGACGTTTTATTGGAATCCCATACTTTTTATTATTTAAGTATGTAGTTCTTATAGGCCCGTAGGATTAGATTTGGAATCGGATTTAAATCCTACAAAAGGTTTTATTGTTTTAATGGCTTCATTTGTTGCCCTTCTTAAGTTTTACCCCCGTGGGAGTTGTGCATAGGTGGCGGGGGGTAAAAGTGTACCCCAAAATCGGAATTTATGCTGTTTTACGGTTATATCTCGTAAAAGACTGTAGTTATTGATAAGTATTTTTTTATAAAGTTGTAGAGCGTTTAGTTCTGCATAAAATGAGACCAGATTTATATTATTGACTACTCGTTCTCTTGCTGATGGTCCTCAAAGATGTACGTATTTGTCAATTTTGTGAATAACCATCAGCTTATTCCCATAGCCCTTGAGGTGTCACAGGGGCATGAGAAGGTTGTGGTAGTCATTGAGGATAAGGACCTCCACAATATGCTTATGCAACTTACACAACTTATGTACAACTCCCACAAGGGTTAAACGTGGGATAGTCATATTGGGCAACAAATGAAGCCATTAAAACAATAAAATCTTTTGTAGGATTTAAATCCGATTTCAATGTTTTGTTTGTTTTATTATACGGCCCTATTATTATATTATTATAAAAGTCCGGATCACTAAGTACATACAAAGATAAGTAACTAGATATTACTTTGTAAAAGTCGTTAGTAGATGCCGGTTGTTTTTATATACGTTTGATATACGGCTTATGTTCTCATTTGTTATGATTTCTCACCACGGGCGGTTTGTAAGACTACATTATTTGTCTGTACCTGATGACGTAGGCAAATTCACGGTAGGATCCTTAGTTCACGATAACGTTCGTGACTAATAGCCTCTCATTAGCTAACAAGTGGAAGCCGGATTAGGGACCAGACTCCCACAGTCACATTTGAATGTCTGACGATGGTGGAACGCTATCGAGTTATGTAGATACAACTGAATATTCAAACTCGTGTGTAGTACATGCCTTACAATCAAGGCAGATCGTGTTTCAGTAAACTAGGTGATGGAAGTGCTAGTTGAGAAGTTGGCGAATAAGAATAAATGCATTCCGCTTAGTGAGCGATTACGCTTTCAATGGCATTTCTGTGGCCCGTTGTCTACACATATATAATATAAAGATGTTGCCTATGGTACCGAAGGCCTTGGATTTGATCTGCATTCAGGTCCAATATTCAGGTGATGATTTGATGAGTATTTTTGTTTGTCCTTCAGGGTGTTATTATCTTTTTCAGTGTGTATTCAAAACATTTATTTGTTAGTGATACCTATAATGTACGAGCTCTAGTAAGCCTTAAGTGTCGTAACCTAGGAACTCCATGCTCACATAAGAAGGACTAAATTTCATACGCCTCTATTGTCCTCTTTGAAAAGATTACTTGAAGTTTACGCGAGGTATTGTACGTAAGTTTCTTTGACAGGTTCCCCGATACCGCCTCAAGCGAGTTCAATCGAAAGTTCCCCGGTCCCAGTCTCGGAGATGGAATATTCGCACCATAATTTTAAACGTCGCATTTGCCACTCTTTGAGAGCTGACACTTTTGTTAGAACTCTCGAACTTCGCTGACGTGTAATGCTTTGTGTCGTCAGGATGCAAAGTTTCTTCATTTCTCATGTCGTTGAAAAGGCCAAGAGGGCCTGCTCAGAATTAAAACAATTAATAAAACACTAGCATCCGCCAGTGACTTCGTCCAGATTGACTTAGTATTCAAAATTTTCGCCCTGTGCATGAATCAGAAGTACCACATACTATTAGTGTAAGTATTCAGTTTTCTTGAAATCCATGGAGTTTATTCTTGTGATGCTGGAACACACAAATTTACGGGAACAAGTAAATTTAAGCAAGCGGTGACTAAATACTCACAAGGGCAATTCATTACGTTGATCATACGTTGATCATTATGATAATTTACAAGTTAACCATAAGTCTCCAGTCCTGAACAATGAGACTGAAGATATCTTGCATAGACCGGAATCTCACATCATCTTCCTTGAAGGTAAATACCCAACACTGTGTTTCCCTTTCACTAGGTAAGTACTTTCATTCTATGGTTTTTAAGGCAAAATTTACAATTAGTTTTTTTGCTTAATTTGCGTATGCTTGAATCGATCAATTTAACCACCATCCCGGCACATTGTTGAATTTTCTTATCAATAATTTTAGTACAAGAACCATGTTTATTGTGTCAAAAATTGCAGCGTCAGTACAGGCCGCAAAGGTCGTTGTAATATTTCGCATTGTTTACTCTAGTTCAGAAGCCATTTTTGTACGTGAAAAATTGCAGCGAAGTACGAGTGAAGCTAAATTAATAGCTCAGCCAGCGGAAAAGCACTTTGGTCCGTTCGATCGAGTGGCGCACACTAGCGGAATCGACTAGTGACTGCTGGAAATGGAATTCGATTAAAGTGTTTTATGATTCGGCGTGGTACAGGTACCCGTGGCTATGTGACGACTGCGTATCGGCCACGATCCGATGATAAGCAACGGAAGCCAGGACGGGTGATGAGATGGGTGACCTAGTCGAGCAGCCTCGTGCTAAAATAATAAATTTAACTTTAACATTTTCTTCATTGGAATAAAAATCATTACGACTTAATTTTAGCCAAAATAATTGAACTTCAAAAACCGAAAATTTATACATTGCAAATTCTTGTAAGATGCGAGTCTCACGAGTCTCACTAGAGACTAGACTGCCTTTAGCGCCAGAGGTCGTGGGTTCGATCCCCATCCATGAAAAACATTCATGTGACGAACATTTGTGTGCGTAGAGTGTTTGGGTGTTATTTTCTATTTAAGTGTGTAAGTCAAAATATTTAAATATGTTTATCAGTCGCTGACACCCATAGTACAAGCTCTGCTTAGAATGGGATAAGATGTTCTTGGTATAATTTGTCCCAGATATTTTAAAAGATTTTTATCAATAATCTGTATAAGGAACGTGTACGAGTATATTGCTGTAACATAGGCCATAATGTTCAATTAAGCACAAGTTGAATTGGTAAACAATTCCGGTATTCATGATTCATTTCAAAAGCCGAACCACTTTAACAAAGATAACTTTGTCATTATCTCAATCCAGAGTTGTGAAATAGCAGAGGAAAAAACTTAAGCTATGAAACATACGAGTAGTGCCAATCCACACGTTGGCAATGTTGGCATAGTGTCAGAGCGTAGTCACGCATTGGACATTAATAAAGAGTGGTGTCCGAACCAACGTGCTAGTAGAATATTAAAGAAGAGCCTACCAATAAAGAACTATAACTAATAAAGGAATGTGCGATTTCTCTAATATAATTGACGGAGAGGGGTTGTCCGCGGCTTCCAAAGCAGTCTTGCTATGAAATACACACATCAAAAGTGTCTAGGGATCAAGCATTTTATGCGGATTTCTTGAGATTGAGATGTGGCTTTGTAATAAATTTATGATTTTATAAATTTATATGGATCCTTTTTGGTGCATTTCATAATTTGAAACAGGAACTGTCAATCAAATTCGAGTAAAAGATGAAAATCAGCTGTCAATATTTTCCCTATAAAAACATACAACGCATTGAAGACATTATTAGTGCTACTGTTTCCCTACTACTGATTAAAACCAACGTTATTATGGAGCGGCGACGTCATTTAAGCAGGGAAGAAATGCTCAGAGCCGTGGGAATGATAGAAGCTGGTTCCCGGCAACGTACTGTGGCTTTAGCTCTGAATACAAGTCAGAGTGTTATCAGTCGACTTTGGACACGTTACCGAAGCACTGGTACCGTGGCTGAGCGCCATGGAGGACGGTATCGCTGCACCACACGGAGACAAGACCGATATATTCAAATCACAACTCGAAGAGCTCCAACAATAACCGCCATGATGTTAGCCGTGAGGCTTCATCACTCTTCAGGGAACCTAATTAGCGACCAAACAGTCAGAAACCGCTTGCATGAAGTGAACCTTCATTCCCGAAGACCGCTAAGGGTACCACCTATAGCAGTGCACAATCGTAGGATTCGATATCAATGGGCTCTTGAACACAGAAATTGGGCAGAAGAACAATGGCGTTTCGTGTGCTTTTCTGATGAGTCTCGTTTTGGTATGAGACCGGATACAAGACATATACGACACTGGAGAACCCCTGGACGCCAACAGCGATTGAAATCCTGCCAGGAAGTCCATCCTTATAGTGGTGGAACCATCATGGTATGGGCGGGTATTTGGATCGGCGGAAGAACTGAGTTGATTTGGATCAGAGGCAACCTCAACGCTCAAATTTATGCTGAGACGATTGTATCAGACGTCATCGTTCCTCTACAAGTGCAAATCGGTCCCTTATTTCAGTTAATGCATGATAATGCACGACCGCACACCGCAAGAGTTGTAAGACAGACTCTCGCCGCAGCTAACATCAAAGTCCTGCCCTGGCCTGCTCAGTCGCCAGACTTGAACCCGATTGAGCATACATGGGATATGCTACAGAGAAGAGCTCTGCCGAATATGGAGGGTATCCAGTCGCAAGAAGAACTTTTTTTGTTGTTGCAACGAACATGGGCGGCCATTCCACAGCGTGATTTGGATGAACTCATTTTGAGTATGCCAAACCGATGTTCTTGTGTTGTTAGTGTTCGCGGTAGAAACACGGATTATTAATTGTTCAAGTTACCCATTAAAATTTTAAAGAAAACTGTTATTTCAGTCTTTTTTTCGAACTTTAATGTTAGTGGTTCAAATGTCAAAAATCCCTTTCTTAGGAAAATGGCAAATTTCTTTATCAATGCAAAGGTGACTTGGTTTATCCTTACTGTAGACAAACGAAAACCCTTTATTTGATGAATCCTTAAAGAAAATTTTAATTAATATCAATCAGGAGAAAAGTTATTGCAAAAATATATGTTGATCCCTAGACACTTTTGATGTGTGTAGTAATATGTGGAACTCGCAAACAGTTTCTTAATATTTTTGTAATTGATATCTTAGGAATTGGAAAATAAACCAGCTCGCTGTGATGTGAACCCATGTACCTAGTTTTCAGTGCAATGTTTACTCGATCGTTTGCATTGGCGAGTAGTCGTCACGTCACATGGCTATCTGTCATTGGAAGCTGTAGAAGTCCAGTGCTAAGTCTACCTAAGTAAACATCAATGACAGCCGCTAGAGTTCGCGTATGGTTCGCGTTAACCATTTTGACGTATTGATATGGGATTTCGGTAGAGCCCCCCCTTGTGATTTAAAAATGGCATACAAATTTCTGAACGCAACGATCGCCGTAAACGTATGGCAACTCGTGCTAGACATACTGGCAGCACTGAATCTCACTTTGTGCGGTCGCACTCCCGCTCTCTTTTTCGATCTACTAAAGATGGTTCTGCTGTGTGATGAAAAGGTATAGGCTTCTTGTTTGAACCACATGTAAAACAATAATTATATTTTATTTAACATTTTTTTGCAATTACAGTTAACCTCAGAATCCTAAAAGGCATCGTTTCAGAATTGGCACAGAAGTTATTCTCATCCTTAGAATAATTATTCTAAGATCTCATTATGCCTTCTCTATATGAAAGTTTAGCTACACATAACACACGATATTGCACTAAGTAGGTACAACGTAACCTAGTGTAACAGTTTGCAAGGAGGAGCACAAAAGCTATTTGGCGTGCAGGAATAATGCACCGGCTTGTGGGTTAGCAAGTGCATTAGCTGCGAGTGTTATGAATGCATGAATGCACTCTGAGCACTGATTGGACCAGGTCTGTAGACAAAGGCGGTAGCGATAGCGACGATGATCTTAATATAATTGAACAGTTTGTAAGCTCACATCATCCTTGTAATGTTGTTCGTGACTTTTCTTCAGCCAATTACTAATTTAGTGGACTAAATTCTACTTGTAAGCCTTAGGGCTTAACTAAAGTACAAGTTGGATGATTGCAGTAGTGAAAGAACAGGAGAGTTTGTGATGCGGACGTTACAGCCAGTGTTGCCAGCCCAGCATTTGCTGATCACGAACTTTCTATTCTATTAGCTTAAAGTTAAGAGTATTAGTTTAGGTCTTAGGCGAGAAACAATAAAATTCACAACGACAACATTTCCAAACCAAAGTTAATAAACCTACTGCTAACAGATCTTTAATATATTGCTGTACTGGCAGAACTCCTGAAATATGAGTAGCTCCAATCCCTCAAAATTTGTTCAACGATGCACTTCGAAACTTTCATTCAATATGACAAACTTCAAATATCGTGAAACTGTTGCTGGCATTCTGCAGAAAAATAACAGCAAAGGGCTCGAAAGTTTTTTAATATTAAAGTTTTGCTATGTGGTTAGTCTTAAAATCCGAGGAGCCAAATTGCAGGCAATGAATCATTCGCAGCGCTTAGAATCATTAGAGGTTTTATGGACAGCGTAATTAGTCTGATATCAAGTTTCCCCCGATACGCGCTTTCTTGATGGTTGTAAAAACTTTGTTTTAACTGGTCCTTGGATCACGTAATTAAAGTGTTGAGGCAATCAAAATAAAAGTTACGATGAATAATGAGTAGGATTTACGTATGTGCAGTTTTATCAAAATATCTGACCTGACATAGGTGTCAGGGACTGAATAATTAGACTTCGTCATACTTAATGTTGATGTAATCTATATTTAAGTTTAACTTTATTTCATTGCATTCAAATTACAAGCAAGGAAATAAAAAGTTTCTCAGTAACGCTTTAAATGGCAACATTGTCCGAAACGCGTTTACAAGAAAAAAAGAGGCTCTCAGCAATCTCTTTCCGACTCGTTTTAGCTGCAGTGAATTGTGACGAGAGTCAAGCGCTCATTCGATTAGTCCCGTATGAGCCCGCTGTAAAATGACCACTGCAGACGTTACTGCAGGTTTTTTTACCTACTTCCATCGGATATACTCACTTTTTCCGACTAATACCGGTTTACATTTTCATAAATTTAAAAGGGAACTGAGGTAAAGTAGTTCTAATTTTTAGCATGGGAAGTTGTTTACTCGTTCATGAGCTTTAGCGGTCATTCTTGTTTTGGTATATACTAATTTCGCCATTTAAGACGTATAAAAGGCACTTATTTCTTCCAGTCAAGCCAACGACAAAGTTTAATAAATCAAACCTTAAACTCATGGGTTATTTCCGTTAATGGATAGCTAATAACTTTTTTGGTATGTCATTCACACCATTTTGATCATCCCACTAAAACAAGGAATCCCATCACAAAAACAAAAAACTACTGAAATACCCGTAACATGAAATATCACAAATATGAAGAAATCGCGAAAAGGAATAAAATATTGGTAAATTGTTGACTGGCCTGTTGCTGCAATGGCTGAGATAGCCCAGGAGGTCGTGGGTTCGATCCCACAAACACACACATTCGTGTGACGAACATAATATGTGTTTCTTGTGTGCCTGGGTGTTATTATCTATTTAAGGATGTATTTAGAAATATTAAAGTATGTTTATCAGTCTCTGACACCCATAGTACAAGCTCTGCTTAGTTTGGGGTCAGATGATCTTGGTGTAATTTGTCTCAGAGATTTATTTATTGTTTATTGGTTTATCAAGGTGCTATCAAGGCAGGTTTGCCTAGTCTAACAATATTCCGACTGTTTGTGATTCCGTCCGTTATGGCCAGGTGTTCCTGCAGAACTAGCCATCTTTATCAATTCATGTTTTTACCGGATGAATTCTCTGTATTATCACCTCAAAAATATCAGTGAATTTTATTAGATTTTAATTTCACTGTTTACTACTTCAAAAATGAATTCTAAAAACGTGTTTTGCAGGAACAGCTCGCCTTAAATTCGAAATGTAATGCTAGTGCACAGGACGCTGGCGACAATCTGTGTCCGGCATGGCTAACCGCCACGGTAATTCGGTAAAGAGCACCGACGAGCTGCGACACGAGGCCATCAAATTAGTCTCAAGTGGACGCCGCAGCTCGACTCGTACCCAGAAAATCGAGATCATGCTAAATTCACTGCGTGGAAACCTGAGTAGTTCACTCAGGGCGCAGTGGAATTTGATGTTTATAGGGGGCTTTTGGCTACTTATTTCAAGTTTAGACTTTATATATCTACATAGAATTAAACAAAGTCTCTTTCGGCTGTCAATGCAATTAGATTGTTCAAAGTACGCATCGGATTTTTATTAATACACTCAGTGCACAAAATTAAGAGAGAGGACCGCTCTCGCCTTTTTTTATCAACTTGCCTGATCGCCTAGGGTTGCTAATCGCTACTATATTCGCCAGATAAGCGCGATTTGACAGATAGCGCCAAAAATAAATCACATCAAGTGAAAAATTAAAAGCCCTCTTGTACTGGATTTGAATGTTTTACGAAATGTAATGGTTTACCTACCTATATACTTATAATACTCGTACATAGTACTTCTAACTTGCAAAGGTTATCTGAGTTTTACTTGCCTTTCAACATCATTTGGTAACATAAAAAACGTATAATCATAATTTCGTGTGGTGTTCATACAGCCCAATACACTGCAACAGAAATATGACCATATATAAGTATCTAATATGTAAGTATCTGACGACGTACAAATAATATCTCAATGTTTTTGACAGTGCGACTGACCGCGACGCTGAAACTCTCTGACTTCGCCTGTAAACTCACGTCTCTGTTGTTTGTTGCGTGTGTCAAAAATGGCGTGTTGTTCTAAGCGGGCTATCTGCCAGAGCGCCGCGCATGTCTGATTTGTGCTGAGTGATTCAAGGGAGATGTACAATATATGTATATTTTAGTAGAAAGAAACATCAGTATTTACATAGCATTTGCCCAACATATTTTTTGTATTTTCGTTTATTGCGTAACTTCATTGCTTAGAAGACTAATTAAGGCCCGTATTCTAGATTCATTATCAAGCATTGATCTGCACTTGAGTAGAGATTTGTAAACGTCAGTTCATACAAAAACGTCACTCAGATCTTTACTCAAGTACAGATTTTGTTTCAGAATACGGGCCTTAGAGTTAACTTGTAGGCTTTTTCAGAGTGAGATTACAATTAGGCCAAAGTTATTTAACTATACCCCAAAAACTGTTGACAAAGATGCTGGTAAAAGCTCATCTACCGTACAAATTTATCCACACCCCAAATTAAACGCAAGTTGAGTACTTACGTCGATAGTTACGCGACGCTCGCACCACATCGGTCAGGATCTCGCCGCCAGCTTTCCGCTTAGCCTCTATAGTAGTGTTGTTGCACTAATCACATTGAGATAGCCAAACTATCGATAATTGACCTTGAAATTGAACAGCATTATCGATAGTGTTCTAAAACTAGTTTTAATTGTTTACGAATAATAGATACAGAAAAACACAGGGATAAAATAGTTTTTTAATTACAGCGCCATAATGGCTTTATAGGAAAAAGTATTCATAGTTTAGCAATATTGCAGAGAAATTTATTTTTAGGTTACTAGTTACCAGGGACGAATATTGTCAATAGTATTATATTCAAACAATACTAATGTTAGAATTCAACTCAATACTATTTAATTTATCAATAAAATTGAAAGGGTTATCGACAATTTTGATTAATTCGATAGATAACGCGTACTTCGCCGTGTGGTACAGAGCTGCACTCCGAATCTGGAAGTCCTGGGTTTGACTCTCAGGCAGGTCAAAGTTTGTTTTCGGATTTTTTATACCATAGACCGTGTTTGTGATCATCGTGGGTATATTTGGCAAGCGTGGTGATTAAGTCAATACTCATAAATTGTACTGATGACTTGATTTCACCGAGGGAGGCCTGTGCCCAGTAGAGGGACAGACAGGCTAATAATTTACTTTTTTGTCGATAGATAGTGAGCGGCAACACTACTTCTTGCTGTTCGGGTTTCCCGAAGCTGCCGTTCGCTTCTATTTATTGCTATATCAATCTCTAAATTAGAAACTGGCAAACTTTGCCCATTCGATAAATAAGAAGTTGGCGCATTATTGCAGTAATTGCGTGGTTGTGTAGGCTTAGAAAGTTCAGTGAGATTTACATTATACTCATCGAGTTTGTATATAGTTCTTTTATTGCTGTGAATGTTAATATATATTACTGTAAATGTTATTATATTATAATACTATTTGAATCATTTAGAATAACGATAATAATCAAGTGTCGTGACTAAAACCTACGTTTTACTGCCCTGCCTAATACGCCACGGTTTGTTGGTTGAAGGTCAAGGTACATATTATAATAAGTACTCCTAGTACCGTTTTCTTTAATATTTTGATTTTCGCACGTCTAAGTAGCTTTTCATTTGTGAGTATGGTATAACAATCAGTCACCACACTACACGATACGTAGCCACCGTTACACGAATCAGCAAACGCAAATACGCCTAGGCTAACTTAAG
Organism: Udea olivalis; assembly: GCA_947369235.1. Taxonomy (NCBI): domain Eukaryota; kingdom Metazoa; phylum Arthropoda; class Insecta; order Lepidoptera; family Crambidae; genus Udea; species Udea olivalis. The sequence goes on from OX376342.1 coordinate 10,247,222, forward strand.
GTAAACATTGGGCTGAACAACCGAAACTAGCTTTAAATTTGTTTAACCGGGGCTACAAAGGACAAAGAGACCGAACAATGGCGGGCCTTGATTAGACCCGCCTCCGTTGGTAATCATATAATGGATAACCCAATTTGTAGCCCCTTTGCCATTGACTACGGAGCTAATTGACTAGATATCGGTAAGTCGGAATGCCCATGAAGACGTTTTCGCGCTCCGCCGGACGCGTAGCTTACATGATCGTGCTTGCTCGAATGTATTTTCAATTCCATTGGGTAGGGTAACAAAAGGCCGCGCGCGGAGCTTTTGTGGGATTTCAAATTACGCAGTTACACGCGCGGTTTGATATTCACACTCATTAATTTTCAAATGATATTATTTTGTGATATTATTTGATTTTAACTCATTTTAGGCCATGGCTTTTCTTGACTCGATTACCGACTGATGAAGTAGAGAGCCTGATGATTTTGTTTGTATTCTCGAGTGAAAAACAACTAACCATCTACTTTGAAACCTCTCATACCAAACCGAGATATGGGAATGATTGCCAGAAAAATGGTTTAAAAAGACTATTTGAAACAGAAGATTGCATAGCTCGTACAAAACCCTCCGCATGAATACTTTTTGTCTGATTCGTTTTGAATTTTTCTTCAAGTTCAGTTCTGAATCCTTAAAAAGATTCTTCAAATTATGTTGTTTTAAAAGTTTAATAATGTACGTAGTTAAAAAAGTAGAACACAATAACGTTCTTGAAATGAACGTTACAATTTTCAGGAACTTGGTAAAGGGAATTCATTTTAAAAGCTCGTAGCAGCGTTCACAATGAAAAGCGCGGTGGACTGGGAAATATAAAGGATATTATTTGCTTTTTTAATAAACTATCAGTTAAATTGAACTTTAAAATCCAATTTATGGCGAAATTCAAAAAAATAAAGTGTTATTCAGATATGAAAAGGTTGTTAAGCCATAAAAGGGATAAGCGAAGGTACTACACGTGTATAAAAAAACTGAACGTTCATTAATCATTTGAGACCCCCGGCAAGTCAAAATCACGTCACCTCAACATCAGCTTAGCAGCATACAGCATCTGTGTTTTGCCAAATTCATCAAATATTTGTTCTGCGTGCTCGGATCTTCAACTAGTACTAAAATGCAAAGGAGATGTTAGGGTCACGTGAACCTCCTACCATAAGTTGATGGTGATGACAGTCGTTAGCGTCTGTTGTCAAGTATTTGTATGAGATTTTGGAACAGCATCTCTGGTGAATAGCAATGTGACTAAAAATAGCAGACAAGTTTGCTGTAGTGAATTATCGTAGTTTACTTGAGGTAAAATTAGTAGGGGTACAGTGGCCCTCGAGGAATAGCATATTTCAAAAATACAGAACTGTACGTCTACCGCTAGTTTCCACTTTAGGTTTACATTATCGTTCGCGTAAAAAAATGTATTTGAATTTGACATTGTCATGTCATGTCATGTGTCATTCCAATACAATTTTATTACGCGAACGATAACGTAAATTTAAAGTAGCAATTCGTGGTAGACGTACTGAATTCTGTTTTGATAGTCAACCCAACTGGCAATTTTAGCTGTTATTTTTCTTTTTTCACGATGTTAGGACAGCCTCCTTGGCGAATACATTCATCCGTGCGTTTTACCACTCCACGTCTGTCGATTCGTCAATTATTTTGTCGCTCTCATGTTTTCGGGGCCGGCACACGTAGGACAATGTGACGAGCGCCAGCACACGTAGGACAATGTGACGATTTCAGAGCTCTCGTTGTAATTGGAGCGTCGCATCAATATTCGTTAGCAGCGTTTTGAATATTTCATGCTGGAAGCGTAAGAGTTGGATTGCAGCTGGATGAATTCGGAAACTTTTACCACGTGAGCTTCGAATAACGGGTGCTACAGACCCGCACATTTGTTTTCTTTTTTAGTAACTCTGTTTTTTTGGCCTTTCGCTGCTTAATAGCATGATGAAGGAAGGATCACTTGAAGGTCACAAATAATTTGTATAACTCAAGAAGATATTGGAACAATAACTCGAGCATAATTTTTAATTATTTTATAAGCATAACACCACGTTTAAAATATCTGTGCCCATAGTACAAGCTCTGCTTAGTTTAGGGTGAGAATCATCTGATTTTTAGTTTTATTTTTAAAACACCTTGTTGTTTCACATAATATTGTAAGCACTGTGTTGCCCTACGTAAGTCGACATTACTAAAGTTTAATATGTATATGGCAAGGCATTGTTGGTGTGGTTGGCAAAGGTGGGTAGAGCTGTGTTTGTATATATTCCAGCCCAAGTAAACATTTTGTTTTATAACCAAACACGCCAGGTTCGGTCAATCTCAGTCTTGTAGATTTTGGGCTACCTACGGTGGTTTTGGAATAATCGAAATAGGGATTAATTTTGTGAACGTGTAACTACGTCCTCAGCTCAGTTCTCAGCACACATGTGAGTCAACCATATTGTTTTTGGGATCGGCATCTGACAAACTTTCTCAACACAACCCAACTGAAGCGAAGGAGAATCAATCAATCAAAAAATGTATTTGTGATACACATGTAATTAGGAGATATTATACATAGAAGTAAATGCACATGCTGTGATCAGCCTTATTGGCATACATATGTCACATAAAATAAATAAATTAATTTCATACAATTATAAAATCATAACGTTCCGTATAATCCGCGCGTAACCGGTCTCTTGTCGGTCTTGTTGTTGTAGAGTAAGAGTAATAAACAAAAATTATAAAATGTGGTAATAATACAGTGAGAATAATTATTTTTCTAGCAACATAAACGAAGAAATATTTAACTGGCAACATGGACCATGCCGGAAAAATGTCGAAGCTGCCCTTGAGTGAGGTTGTGCGTTCACTTGTTGCTAAGTTTATGAAATATTGTTAATGAAATATACATACCATATCTACCATCACGACTTTATCCCAAACGGGGTAGTCAGAGGCAAGTGACTGAGTCGTCATGGTGAACGAAACACTCAGAAGCCCACTTTCAATCAATGGTGTTAAATTTCAACGAGGTAGGTGGTGAGCCCTCCGCCGTTATTCGGGTTGATTTGGTTTTTTATCGATGTTTTCCATCACCGGAGAGTAAACCATCGCTCAAACAAGTCGGGTATTTAGATTAGAGAGATTAGAGTACGCTTGAAGAGTGTAAATGTAAAGTAAGCTTCTATTTAAAACAATTATAAGTTCTATACACATTTGAGATGCTCCACTTATCTTTTCAAAGTTTGAAATGAGCTATGATATTCGTCTTCCTCAAGACCAAACAAATGTGGGTCTATGAGTAAAATCTTTAGGCTGCGAGAAGTACTTATGACTTGCCGGAATCGATTCGATAAGAAGAAGAGTGAGGGCCGTTTCATTTAGCATTAGTCGGTTTAACTCTATACAATGCCCGAGGCAATACTCAAGTCCTAATAGCATTACTTAAGTTTCGTTATAGCAAAACACTTTTCAGGCGGCGATAGGTGCAGTCGACGGGCTCCACTGCATCCAGCTGGAAGCGCACACAGCCGGAAAACCACTTTACGAAAGTTTTTAGTGCTCTGGAGAACGATATATTTTCAAACCGAAGGTATACTCGCATATTGTAAACCTTCGATGAGTACTAGTTAATACTGATTGTCTTTTATGTGTGCAAAATACAAATGTTCGTAACAGTAATATTCGACCTGGGTCCAACACACGACTTTGGGTCCCTGCAGGCCATATTGCGAGCAAGAATATTTTCCCATTTCCATAAAGAAGGAATTCAAATTACTATAGGAAAAAAAGGAAAATTTACGTTCATGGTATTTAGTGCTCAAGGCGTTCTCCTAACCATGCCTTACACTTAATAATGGCGAGCAGTGTCATCGAATTCGACAGGAAAGCCATTAGACGTTATACTGTTGAATCCACCCCCATAAATTTAAAATTACTGTTGCAGGCGGTCTGCATTCACCAGAATCCTGCTACCTTCCCCCAGGTTGTCTGTCCACCTTACGAGTGGGCGTCCCACGCTGTGTTTGCCTTGAACAGGGCTCCAGTCTGAAACTTTTCTGCGGATTTCGGATATATTTAGCTTTTAGACAGTTTTATGAGCAATAAAATATCTTTCAGAATAAAATGTATCCCATGTTACTTGTTAATAATGTAGGATAATGTAGGTCAAGGATTTTTTTCATCCGTTCAGGAGTTTTTGAGTTTATCTATTACGAGCAAACAAAAAAAGTAGAATCTAATTCCTTTATAACAGTAGTGTAGACATGTTATAGATATTCCATCTACCATCTCCAATATCGTGTTAACAAAAGTAATGAACGTATTCCGTAAGTGTAGTTAACAAGAGCTTGAGACGAAGGCAGTGCCACCACACCGTGCCACAGGTAGATATTTATTACTCTCTGCCACTTCGTGTAGGTAACGGTGTGAAGCTTCCGGGATTAATTATTTTACTTTAGTTAACGTCCTCGATAAGGTACTTTGCATGTAATATCCGGGAGCTTGACTGTAACTGACAGATTCCATTACAGCTTTGCCGCCGTAGGTTAAAATTTTTACAGTTACTAGGCAGACTTGTTCCATCATAGACCGCATCGTCACTTACTACCAGGTGCAATTGCGATTAAAAGAATGTCTGGTCGAGTATGAAAAAAGTTGCTACCTAATGATGAATAACAAATAAACCAATCCATCCATTCTGATATAAAATAAAGAATTATTAAGAAACCTCTGAGAAGTTTTTTCTATGACGATTACGAGTAGTTTTTAAACCACATTAATATTAATATTCGAGTTCGAAGGCGTTCTAAGCGATGGTTTACTTTTAAACCAGAACCACTTTTTTGCATTTTGAACGTTGGAAGACTCCTTAATCTTTGATTTTCATACTGTCAATAAAACTCAACATCTATCAATGTTTATTGCTTAATTCGTAATATTTTATTACCAATAATCTTCAGTCTCTAATTTTTCCTCAACTAGTATTCTGTGAGCCTTTACTGCCAACAGTTTATGAAGGAGTTTAGCAAAAGGGATCAAAGGCATGCGCCATCGAGTTGCTAGAATTTCAAAGGTATACTTAATTTATAATATCTTTACTATAATAACCCTCTTCTTAGTCCGCTTGTTTAGCACGGCTTGGCGTAATAGCTTGAAGCATGAGTGCAGTTGACGGGGCTCCATTATGAAGGGAGCGAGGCAGCGTGCCCCCACCGCGCCTCGGGGTATTAGCCTCCGAGTCAGCGCTACTTTTAATAGGTAAAGGTATAAAGTGCCGGTGATTAATTATAGATTTTTCTAAGTTAACTTCCAAGTAGCTTGGAGCAGGAAATATCGGGACGCTGCTGCTTGAGGTTGACATACTTAGTTCATTACGTCAACTAACACTGTGCTGGTGTTTTTTAACCTTCCTCATCAGAAAAGTTCTAAAAAGCTAACAGGGTCAAAGATACCGAGTTCAAACATTATTGCACTCAGGAATGTAAAAGACACCTCAGTATGAGCGAAAAGTGGATGAATAAGTTGGGGATTTTATATCGAAATAAGAAATAATAAAGTTCTCACTTTTTAAAAAGTATTTATTTTCAAAAACAAACTTTCGCAGCACTAGGTACACTTTACTTGCAAGACAACCGTTTGCTTCGATGACCCCAGAGTGAACTGCCCTCCCGCCATTACCAAGTCTAATTCTCAACTCCCACTACACAAAGTAGTGGACGGAGGCGCCATCTGGCATGTCAGTTCACTCTGTGTCAATTGAAGTACTTTTAAATATAAATAAAATTTAGGCACATTTCGATATGTATTAATTAATAACTATAATAAGATCTATAAAATAATATACTATTTGAATATAATTATTAATTGTAGTTAACAGGGAACACATTCACGTGCACTTTTTCTTGTTTTGTGTCTGGGTGGTATTATTTACACTAGCTTTTCGCCAGCGGCATCGCCCGCGTGGACTATTTCTTTCTGAAATATATAGCCTTTTTTAACTTTTTTTTAACCCGAAGCAATACTTCCTAATATGATTCAATTGTCAGGATGTGTAGCGTATACTACAAATTGTCAAGCGAACACAGTTCCCTTGATATATACTAACTCAGCATTGGTAGGTTTAAAGGTGTATTCTTGATCTAGACCAGAGTATCCTTAACAGTATGTTTCTTTTGTAGCAGTTTATATCCTCAAAGCTTGTTTATTATCAATTAACTTGCTTTTTATAATTTCAATATGTTTTCCTTTTCTACTTAAAATGTGAGGTCTGAGCGTGTGTGGTAGTGGCAGTATCAAAAACTATTGTTATTATTACGCATGTTCACATTAAATGTCTTCTGTGTATACATGTTTATGAGTTACAGTCTAGCACTATAGTTAATTACAATAATACTTGGACCATTTCCGATCGTAACATGTTATGTGTACCTGAAAAATAAAATAAATTAATACTCAACTAGACAGTTCTGCCTAGTAAATGCCTTTTCACTCTTGTCTTGAAGAAACCCAGATGGTATTGGATTTGAAACACATTCGCGGGCAGCGAGTTCCACTAATTTCTACTTGCTGATAATGTAGCTCTATATTGGTGAAATTATTCATTAAATCGGTCCAGCTATTTTTGAGTTTCTTCGTTGCAAACATCCAAACAAACAAAAAATATCTTTATTTAAATATACCTGTAGCAAGTACTTTTAAATCGTAATTACAAGAAAAAAATATGCTTACTAATAGACTTAAATACTATAATAATATGAATACATAAATACACTGTATACGAACATAATGTGACTCTACCACCGCATCGGAAGTTCATCTTATACTGAGAAGACCCGGCGAGAAACTCAGTACTTACTCTTTATACTTGGTTGGGTTTTACAAAAAGATCTAAAATAAAAAGATACCTATTTTTGAAAAAATGCATATATATGGCAAAAATATAGCGTATTATCGAAAGTATGATGGTTAAAGTACATTCAGTACATAGTTAAATCTGGACATGACCTTAATGGCAACACAGTAACCTCTATAAAATGCTGTTAGCGTCACAAAGCGTGCTACGAGCAGGATTCGTAGCTGTAGCTACCATTGCTACGAGACAGGGATGACGGCTACGACTTGAAAAATCGTCCGGTCACTTAGTTCTTGGTAAAGAAGCTGTTTTTTAAATGAATGAACGTGGTTTGGGAATATTTATCACAACCATAAACCTACACTGAGAATGCATGCCGATCCGGCAAAATAAAGTGTGCGTGACTTAAAACGCCAACGTTTTTGCATTAATGATGTTTCATTCAATAGATACGTTTTACGTAACGTTGATATGTACGAGTATACTAAGAGGTATTCGCCAACTTCTCTGTAGTGTGTAAAGCACAGAACGGAAAGCTGAGTATTATTTTTACTTAATGATTACGCTTTTTTTTGACAAACTGCAAGAATAGTAATATGGATTTTTTTATCCCAGTTTTTTGTAGATGTATAATTATATCTGCTCATTTTGCTATATGAACATATTTTTATTTATAAAAATATTCTTAAACACCATTATTATAAATGCCGTTCATTAATCCCGTACTAAATGTATTTTAATTCAATTCCCTTTTATGCAATATTCAAATCAATTGTTGCCTCTCCAGAGCTGGGTTAAAAACCGTTAAAGGCGAGTGGATTTCATGGCTGTCCTCGGTTTTAATGATTCTATTAGGGGTAAGAATTCGATTTAGTTGGGAACGTTCATCGGCCGAGTCAATATTGCCTGAAAATTGTTTCGCGATCGCCGGACGATAATTTAATTATATTGGGATTCAATTTGAGTCGGCCCTTGTGCGTCGTACTGGACATATAAAGTGATTTCGGACTTAACGCCGCTGTTAATAAAACATAAATAAATACGAATAGCAAAAGCAAACAATAATAAAAAGAGAATGACAATAGATAAACATAAAATGTAGTAACAAAATAAACATAAAAACAGCAGCTCCGCCGCTATTCAGGATGCTTTAGTTTTGTTTTTAGACATGAAAAAAAGCTTTGTAAAATGCTAAAAATTTAAGTAATAAAAACTTTTCGTGGTATATTAAATTAAAACATGCTTTAACAGAAAAAAAACATTTTATTTGACAGGCCTGTTAGTGCAATGACAGCGATCCTGCCTTTAGCACTGCAGGTCGTGGGTTCGATCCCCACTCATGACAAACATTAATGTGTCGAACATCTGTTTTTATTGTGTGTCTGGGTGTTATCTATTTAAGTACGTGCTTAGAAATATGTATGTATGTTTATCAGTCACTGACACCTATAGTACAAGCTCTGTTTAGTGTCTTTGTCGAGTGATCTTGTAATAATTTGTCCCAGATATTTATTTATTTGTTTCGGTTTAGAACTTTTTATTATCTCATGAGAATTACAGATTCACTTAAATGAGAAACTTAAAAATAGTACATTTTACATTAGATTAAGTAGTTAATTGTCGTACGTAAAGCATCGACTTCTAAAAACAAAGGTACAAAGGATGCATCAACAACATTCTTAAAATAAAATACCACACATCATTGTGGGTACTTTAGTTAAAAATCATCACAGCAGGGCAACCAAAACTGCGTCTACTTCGACAATGCGCGTGAACGTAATTGACGCGGAGCAGTAACGACTAGATGCGACAAGATAAGTCGTTTTCAGTTATTTAATTTTGTTTTAATCAATAATTTTTCAGAAGTTTTTTAATGTTACTTAGATTTTTAGCCTCTTTGATATTATTAGGGAATATATTATATATATTTGTGCACTTTGGAAGGTGATATTATTTTTTCCGTAGTTTGTTCGCGGCGGCCGTAGTACAATATTTTGAGCATTTCGTAGTTTTCTCAGTTGTACATGTTCATTTTTAGTCCTGAATGAAATGTCAGTGTGTATTTCTTTTGATAGTATTTTTCGAATTAATATGCATGTATAATATTTATATGTTTTGTCAATGTTCATTAAATATAAATAATAAATAAATAAATATCCCTGGACATTATTCCACACAGCGCCATCTAGCCCCAAAGTAAGCTAATTAAAGCTTGTGTTATGGGATACTAGACAACGGATAAACATACTTAGATACATTTTCTTTTGTAAATACATACTTATTATACATAGGAGACACCCAGACCAGTACAAACAGACATGTTCATGCACACAAATGTTTGTACTGTGCGGGGATCGAACCCGCGACCTCTGGTGTAGTAGCCAACTTCTTAACCATTACACCAAGTCGGTCGTCATTAGTTTTGTGCTCCTGTGTAAAACTTTACACTTGGGGTTAAATAATCATATCCAAATAATGTTTTTAATAACCTGTTTTGACACGTTTGCAATATATTTAAATTCGTTTTGGCTGCTGAACCCCATATTTCAATTAGGTACTCGATGTGTGGTTTAACTAAAGAATTATAAATATAATATCTTTGTTCTTAATTTTATAACGTGTACTGTATTCGTAAGTACTGACTACTGACATCTATATCGCAAGAGGTAGCCCTTGGAATGATATTATGCCTGTCACATGACAGCGCGCATTTATTTCCGAATATTTTTTTTTATGGATGTGATTATCTGTTATGTAATAACTATTAAGTGATCTGTGACTAAACGAATACTTTTAAAGGATGCAATCCCTCAGGAATGTAATGATACTCATATCATTACATTGCGTAAATGTGATTAGTGATCATACAATTTATTTGGAGTAGATTGTTGGTGGCTTTTAAGAACCTGTAATACGACTTTCTTTGAAATAAATGTTCTCATTCTCATTCTCAAAAACTCGCATTTCTCGTTTGCATAAAAAAAAGTTATATATTACAAATAAAACTTAATAAAGCCTTCTTACAACTTAGCTAGACTTATTTAGCTGAGAGAAGCTTCTTTCTTTCTCTGTTACTTTGAATAAAGGGTGACAAGCAAAACTTTAGCAACACAATTTGCTCGGACTGACTCGCAACGTGGATTAACTGAAAGTTAGTGAGCCTAGAAATAGTTGTGTAATTAACAGCTTTCTGTTAACAGGCACAGTATAAATGGTTTTTTATGAATCTGAGCCCCACAACTTTCCAAAAGAGGTGATGTAGTAATGGGATGTTCTATTTTTGACTTTAAACGAATTTATCGTTTGTTCACGAAATTTTCCAAGTGCTCTCATTTGAGCTACTGCTACTGATTTAATGAATTGCAACTTTGCTTAGAGAAATAGTTACCAATGTGTCTCGTGCTCACAATAAATAAATTATGAATATGCGCCAGACAACACACCACTTGTTGTCGAAGTAGAGATAAATATCCGTGTGTTATCAGGTACCAGGCAAGGAGTACGCTAAGGGCGTCTCCTAGCACACCCAGAACCGAGACAATTCAAGAAAGATCATGTCTTCAATTGACTCGACCGGAAATCGAAGCCGGGTCACTACGTAAGTCATGGTGAGAAACTGTCCTACAGCGCAATTCGTGTTGTCAAAATCAATCAGTGTCTGACTAAACTAATTTTGATGTAACACTTATGTCTTAAACTCTAGCTTATGCACCTTGATACTTGTCTAAAGCGTCCAGTCCACAAACAGCTTACGCAAACATTGAACGCCACCTGCTTACCCGGGCGCTTACCGAACTGTAATTAATATTGCTACTTGAAACCACAAAGGCCTCCACTACATTTTGGAGGCAACTTCAAAGACTCCAGCGAAACGTGACAAACTGAAGAACAGGTGGGTCACAGAACACGTGGAAACGGGCGTTATTATATCTTACATAATAGGAAATATTTCAACCCCGCACCGAATTCCTACACAATTCGCGACGACACTCGAACTTTTGATTAGACGAAAATGGTACTGGTGAATGTTCTGTCCTACGCAACTACGAACTACTCGTAGCATGTAGTTACTTAATATAATGTTCAAGGGGATATAGTTTGATTGGTGGCAATGGTGGCATAAGCCGCATTAAGATCGACCTAATTGTGTAAGAAAATACTCCTTCTATAAAAACAGCGTAATAATAAAATCATTCAATATTTAAATAATAATATTAATTCCGTCTTTTTGTAAGGGGTGACATTCATTGAAGCAAAAAACTTATTTGTTCCAAGATTGAGTTAAGTATCTAGTAGACATGAGTACTTCCACTTATCATCATCATCCGTGCGGTCTATCCCGGTTGTGAACCCATACTGGTGTGTGGGGTCCCAGGGTCCGCCTTTCTTATTTTCTTGGCCCACTTCGCGTGGTCTTGTGCATCCTCAGTGGTGAGTCTGTTGGCACGCATGTCACCCTTAACGACGTCGAGCCACCGCTTCTTGGGTCTACCTCTTCTACCGGTACCTGGCGGGGGCGGCATAGCCAGACATTTGTTGCCCACGTAGTTTGCCGATCTCCGTGAGACATGACCATACCAGCGAAGGCGGCACTCCTGCAGCTTGTCTGCGATGTCACGAACACGAAGGCTGCCGCGGATGTGGGTGTTACGCACACGATCTTTGCGTGAGACTCCACACATCCACCGCAGCATCTTCATTTCCGTGACGCGCAGCTCCTGCTTGTGTCGCTCTAGTAACGGCCATGTTTCACTGCCATATAAAAGGACAGGCCTAATGATGGTTTTATAGACCTGCCCTTTCAGCTTGATCGGCATTTTGGGGTCACAAATGACACCAGCCACCTCACGCCATTTAGCCCAAGCCGCGGAAATTCGGGCTCTGACGTCGCGGTCGATGTCCCCGGACGCGCTTAAAACAGATCCCAGGTATTTAACACGGTCCGTGCGCTCGACCACGTCAACGCCTATGCGGACGGACTCGGTATCTGTGGTATTGCAGGCCATGTACTCCGTCTTCGCCACATTAATTTTCAGACCGCCGTTTTCAAGTGAATTTTTCCACTTATTCACCCGTTGTACTAGCCGTCCCCTGTCCGAATCTGCTAGCGCTATATCATCAGCATACATAAGCAACCAGGGTGGTTGCTCATGGTGGTCTAGGATGCTGTTTGACAGAACGTCTAATATTACGCTGAACAGAAACGGGCTAAGCACGGAGCCTTGGTGTACTCCAACGGTAATAAGGAAAGGAAGCGTGTCACCAACCGCAGTCCTAACTATGGAACTGGAATCGTGGTACATGTCCCGGATAATGTCAATAAAGACTTCGGGAACGGCCCTGGACCGCAGCGCCCAGCCGATCATCTCACGAGGGACACAGTCGAAGGCCTTCTGCATGTCTAAGAAAAGTAGATGCAGAGGTGTATTCTTCAGTCTGTATCCCTCCATGAGCGTTCTCAAGGCAAATATGGGGTCCATGGTCCCGCAACCTGGTCGAAACCCATACTGACACCCCGAGATTGTACACTCCTGTCGGATCCGAGAGTCTACAATGCGCTCGAGGAGCTTCATGGTGTGGGACATCACCTTTATGCCGCGATAATTGCTGCACTCCTGCACCGAGCCCTTGCCTTTGAAGACTGGCGTGATAATGCTCAGTCTCCATTGGTCAGGTATCTTCCCGGTGAGGAGAATGCGGTTAAAAAGGTGGGTAAGTATGCCCACACCACGAGAGCCCATCGATTTCCACGCTTCGATAGGGACTCCATCGGGTCCGACAGCTTTCCGGTTCTTCATGCGGCGAAGAGCCGACTGGACTTCATCAGGCGTTACCGGGGGCACTAGTCCCTGATTTGGAGGGAGTTCAGGTGGCTGCACCTCTTTGTGCTGCTTATTGAGCAGCTCGTGGAAGTAAAAGCGCCATCTCTCCTTCACCGCGCGGTCCTCGCATAGCAGGTTACCAAGAGTGTCATTTACACAGCGGCACATGGAAATATCCTGGGCCGCTTTGACTCTCGAACGTGCCAACTTGTAAACGAGCTTCTGCCCCTCAGACGACTCCAACTTATCGTACAAAGGACGTAAGTGGTCACGTCTGGCACTGGCTACAGCTCGTTTAGAGGCACGTTTGGCTTTCTTGTACGCGGCGCGATCTTCAGGAGATTTGGACGCTTGCCACGCTTTGAAGAGGGCTTTCTTTACCCTAATCTCCTTCTGGACTGCTACGTTCCACCACCAGGTCTCCTTGTTAAGCCCACGTCCACCCCGAGACACACCCAACGCCACCCTCGCCGCCCCGGTGATAGCTGCCTGACACCTATCCCAGAGCTGTTGCCCGGACTCACTATCCGCTGCGATGCACAGGTCACCGACAGCGGCAGCAAAGTCGTGGGATCTGGCTCCTTCAAGCAGCCACCACCTGGTTCGGGGCGGGCAGCGCTCCCGGCATTTGCCTCGAGGCTTCACTCGCAGGTCCATCACAAGTAGACGGTGTTGGGCAGTAAGACTCTCTCCGGGTATGACCTTACAGTTAGCTACCTTGCCGATCTGGGCTCTCCTGGTGAGAAAGTAGTCGATCTGGGTTGCGCTCCTACCGCTCCTGTAGGTGATCAGATGCTCGGGACTCTTTTTGAAGAACGTGTTCACGACGGCCAAGTCGGCCGTACTCGGTGAGTACTTCCACTTAACCATAGAGTAAACGCTCCTGAAATAAATAGCAATTAAACCGTTTTTGTGCCTGGCCGCCAATAAACAGAAACATACTCGTATTTTGTTGGTAGGTAAGCTAATATTGAACCGTCTCCCAAATAGAGGCTGAATTCAGACTATGTTTTAAGAGCGAGACCTTTTGTTCTTAAAGCATTCACGTAGAGGAGGTGTAAAAAAGATTACATAAATATATAAATAATTAATTTCGCAGCGCTCGGAGTGACAGCTCCGTCGTCCAGCATTTTATACCCATGAACAGCGACGAGCGAATAGAACGATGTAGCTAAAACTGAAAATGATAAAAAAGTTGAAAAGGATATTCTAGACAGCTCTCGTTAACTGGACAGTTATTTTGGCGGCCGTTTAATTTTGTTTATGGTCGAGTTTAACAAAATTTCATTGCCTCTTTAAGGCTTCTGCTGTACCAAAGTCAGAATAAACTTTTTAATTAACTTCGATTTACGCGGAAACTTCCCGGAATACCTCAAGTGTAGCAGCAAATTGCGTGGACGTTAAGCTTTCAGTGATTGATTTCGCTTTGAAGTTTCAACCACAGTGCCACGCATTTGTGAGAGGACAACTTGATAATTTGTTAATGGCTGGCAGTGAAACCTGGTGACCTTTTTAATGTAAATACACCAATCAGAAAATCTTTTGAAATCAAATCATAAATGCCACATACTGTTTAGGTAAACAGTGTGTGCAGAGGTATGCATTTCAAAAAACATTCATGAAGTCTCAATTTTCTAGAGCGTAAATTGATAATATAATTTAAGCTATAGGATCTTCTAATTGTTGCTTAACTTTGATAGAAGTTTAGTAACAGGTTCGATTGTTTTTTATTGTACCTACTCATTAAAATTAGAATAATTTCGTTGTAATGAATTACTTATGTACGGAATCTAGGTTTTTATTGTATTTATTTGTTTGTTTCTTATGATTTGAAAAAAAACAGTATTAAATATAATATAATATGTTAGAATCAAAATAAGCCTGCAGAACATTTTGCAACATTATTGTGAAATTCGTGTCGTACCAATATTTTTCCCGGCATTTGCTTTTGTGTTTCGTAGCTACCTTTAACCAAAAGTATTATGAATTTGAAGAAGGTCAGACAAGGGATCCTTCAGAAATATAATTCCGGGCTGACTCATATCAGGGCACCGAATAGTTTTGACATGTTGTATAATAAACACATTAGATGCCAACGGCCCGCGATAACTTTAGCAGTTATCAAGCTTTGCTACAGTAGAATGTAAGTAATTGTGTATTATGTGTAAATTGCGGGCAGTTCGGGTTTAGGGCGCGAACAGAAGGGTTCACGAACACGAACGCCATCTAGGGTAAAGATGCGACAAGAGTTTTGTTTTATCACGTTTTTTTGAAAAAGGGTCACAAAATTGCGCATCATAGCCCCCGCTAGTGACTCTACAGCTGATCTTTTTTTTTATATCGCCCGTCAAGATGACCTCACTCCACCTGATGTAAATCGGTCGTGAGGTCCAGATATGAGGCTGACAAGCACAGTAATGCAAAAGAATCACTCAGCTGGCGATCCTCATCTTGAAACCCTGCAGAAATGCCTTTTCACGCAATGCTTGAATAACCCGGGACTAAAAGAGGAAGGAAACATATGTGCTGGAAGAGCGTTCAACGTCTGGATGGTAAGACAAAGAAACGAGTCACCGATCCTTGTAGTTCGGGTCAACAAATGCTGAACTGTGTGTGGATGACGCCGTAGTTCAGCTCGCGTGGTACGGGAGTGGAAAGGTGAGGGTGGAATAATTCGTGAGAGTATTCTTCATTGATCTTCCTTGTGCATCTTGTTCCGGTGGAACACCATGAATGTGGGCCGCCTTACTAGAGTCTCGTAGTTGCAGGCGCTGCAGGGTTCGCGTAACGGGCCAGCGGTCCCTTCGACCGGGCCGGTAGAAGAAACCTCTACTTGAGGTTCTTCTGTGGCCGGGAAGCATTAGAGGGGACCAAAAAGTGGTTCCCGTGAAAGGCAAGCATTAGCATTCTCTTTGAGGAAATCCGCCACTGCACCGTTCAAAGAACATGTGAGTCTTCAGTGTGTGTTTGTGTTCGTTTCTTACACCCATAGTGCACGTTGGTGTTTATAGTGTGAGATAATATTCCAAACAATTAATTATATTTTTCCACGAGCAAAAAATACTATTGGGCTTTAATTTTCGACAAAATTAAAGAGCGTTTTAATTAAATTTACGACGAAATAAGCGAAGTGGCCTGTTCAGATTTTTGATTGAACCGAGAAGTGAAAAAGTCCCCTCGAGGTAATTGGTGTCATTCCTGACATCGAGCCCGCGGCTGCAATGGCCTGTTAGTAAACAAACGATCAGATTATTAAATTAATATGGCTGCCGGTCCTGGCTTTACAATCGTTTAACGCTATTTATTTATAAAACTCTCCTCTCATTAACAGTAATTGGAAGGTTTAATCCCCGTGCCTGTAATTATTTACTGGCTTGAATATGTTTTGTTAAAATTATGATGGTCATTATAAAGACAAAAACTACAGAGTAATCACCAATTAAACCGAATTACTTTATCACACACATATGACGATCATACGGAACGAACACAAACGTTTGTCTCGTAAATAGATCCCGACGAAAGGCCAATAAAAAGGGAATAAGTTAATATTCGTGTTCCAAACATTCTTATAACGTTATTTACTTTGATTTTACATCCTGATTATATACAAGAGAAGTAACTGTTAAGCTGATGGCTTCCTCTGAGCTAAAATACGAGAATTTCTGGCTTTACGGCGACTTCTTACAAGCTTAAATGCTGATTCATTTATTCTAAATAAAAATGCTGCGAAAATTTAAAAGTTGACATTTTCTGCCATTCCACTTCCACTTCTTAAGTGGAGTGGACTGGAGTGATGAGTATTAACCACAAACAACTAACAGCTAAACTAAATATAGTGAAATCATTATTTCACTATGTTCATGACAGCTAAAAAAGAAACTGTTCGGAACGAAGATGCCAACAGATTAAATTAAAAAAAGCTTTTATTAATTTCAGCACTTACTTAGATGTCCCTTTTAATTAATATAGGAACAAAGTTCTTCATTTATTTTCGGGCTATTGTTATTGCTTAGGTTTTGTAATTCTGAATCAGTCGAACTTTCCTAGCTAAATTTTCTTTCGGTTCTTGTAGTTTGCCTGCAGCTTGAATACTGAGCTAAAAAAGTTTTACCAGATCCAGGTTAATGACTATTAATCCACTAGTACTCAAATAATATTGGGCAATAGGTCAAACCCTGAGTACTTAACCGTACAAAAAACAACAATTGATAGTTAAGAAAGACGACCGAGATAATTACATCACCTTTGAACATTGACACATGACATTTTTTTAATTTATTTTTTGTATATTTTTAATTTGCAATTCTAAAATCATGTGTCACATGTTTCGTATGCCGCTGAAAGCGCATCATAGAGTTTGTTTTCTAAAAAATACCATCTATATACATTCGGGCGTTACCGTCTCCACCAGACCGGAGATATAGAGACTTAGATGTCATAAATGGGCGTGGCCGGCGTATCACTGATATGAGTGAACATTCAATGCAGTCCTTTACTTGCCCGATTTGAGGTCTCTCAGTAATCACAGTTGAATGCGTCATGTAACGTCATTACTCCTTAAATACTATTTATTACCAGACTTTATTCTGTTTTAACATTTGTAGTTTATTTATCAGAGAGTTGACACTGGTTCTCAAAAGTTCATATGATTATACTCCTATCCCTCGCCTTTTCCTGGGATCTCCGCGCTCACAGCAATCCAACTTTCAATTCGGTAGATGTTCTCACATTAGGAGCCTGCGTTTATTTTATTGCGGTCACCGCGGTCCGCTCACAGTACAAAGTACAATAACAAACAGAAAATAGATTCCATTGCGTTATAATAATATTGTGAATAAATAAATAAATAAATAAATATCCCTGGACATTATTCCACACAGCGCCATCTAGCCCCAAAGTAAGCTAATTAAAGCTTGTGTTATGGGATACTAGACAATGGATAAACATACTTAAATACATTATCTTTTGTAAATACATACTTATTATACATAGAAGACACCCAGACCAGTACAAACAGACATGTTCATGCACACAAATGTTTGTACTGTGCGGGGATCGAACCCGCGACCTCTGGTGTAGTAGCCAACTTCTTAACCATTACACCAAGTCGGTCGTCATGTAGTGTAGGATAGTTGTTTTTTATCAGCGCAGCTGGTCTAGTAGAAAACAGTAGCCGATATACGGAACGCTTTGTGAGTTGGAGTCATTTGTAGTTTAGGATCATATGTTGTCGATAAAATTATTTCTTCAAAAATAACCGTTCTTCTTAAAACCGTTCTTCAAAATGATTTATTTAGATTTTACTCAAATTGAAACAAATACATAATTTCAGATATTGCAAGAAACTTTAAACTTAGGATAGTAGCCTTTAGAAAACGCTTATATTTATGGACGTTGATAAGCGTTACTTGTGTTCAAGCTCAGTGCAGGAAGGTGGGATTCGCGATGAGTTGCCATAATAATACTTGTTATAAACTAGTCGCATAAGTAAATGGTTAGATTTTTCAACCAACTACTTCCTGAACTCGTCGGCTTGCAATATTAGGAGACGTTAACTCGATACGGACTCTCGATTTTAAGCATTAACGTGAAAAGGTTTCAGAAAATTTTAATGCCTACCATGATATTCTAAAATCAAAAATGAAATAAATTAGGGACGTTGTGGTTCGCTAAGACGTTTTAATTTTTTTAACTGCCATGAGTAGGTACAGGCAACCGATGAGTTATAGTATGGTGTTCTTCAAGAGGGGTTTGAAAAGGTTTTTGCAGGGTCGACAACGCGCGAGTGATACCCCTGGTGTTGCATGTGTCCATAGGCTGCGGTAACCGCTTACTGCGGTGGTCCGCATGCTTGAATATCACCGAAGTGGTATAAAAAAGGCGTAAGATAGAACTATTTCATTAGTTAATGTCATGCATATACAATTATATTACATGTATTTCTTAATTGGTACTAATGAACTCATAAGATGTTTCCACAACAAAACGTAGCAAACCTACTGTTTTTCCCGGCCACTGTGTCCAGGCAGCCGCAAACTCTCACCGGACAGGACACCCGACTCCACACATTATAGTTGTAATAGAATTTACCCGCAGCAATTTGTCTCTGGACTGCGGAGTATATATAGTAAACAGAAGTAAATTTGGATGGCGTTATAGCCGAAAATATTACCTGCCCCGCGCGCAATAGCTCCACTGAAATTTTGTTGGGGAAATCGTGTGGGACGCTTGGTTAAGTGGTATAAACTGTACACGCCTTGTTGAATTTCGACGACACGATTAGCGTAGTGCGCTGTAGCACAGTTTTCTCCTCGTGACTTACCTAGTGTCCCGGGTTGGATTCCCGGAGGAGTCAATTCAGGACACGATCTTTCCGAAATTGACCCGAGTCTGGGTGTGCTGCGAGACGCCCTGCCTTAATTCCTTGTCTGGCACCTCGTAACACAGAAGCATTTATCTCTACTTGAGGCCTTGACAAGTTGGGTGTTGTCTGGCGCAAAAAAATGTAGTAAAGAATATCTTAGGGTCACTTACTAGTTAAATGATACAAGTCAGAGGAAATAACAACCTTTTCTTGAAAAATTTACCTACTCACAGTGTAAAATATGAAAAACATTTTGTATAGTAATTAAGAGGGAATAAGGTCCACCTATCTGACTTAAACAACAGCTCTCCCCGATGACCGCTTACTACCTCACTCACTAGAAAGGAGGATCACAAAGCTGCAAAACAAGTCTTACATATTTAGCTGTGGTTTTCTATAAAATGCAGGTACGAGTATTTGAATCCAGGAAGCTTACCAAATTACGAGCAAAGAATCCGATTTAACTTACCTCTCTTGAACTGATGAAGCTAGATTCAATATTCGGTCTGATTTATACAGAGAGGTATACAGAGTAATGAAAACATGTATATGCTAAATATTAGAAGTTGAGATCGCTGGTAGAAGATAGCATATTATTTTGGATGGCAACCCGTGTGTAGAGCTCTCAGTTTGCAGTCATTAGGTACTGGCTTATAGTTAGCTGAGAGTAATCCTTGTCTTATTCTTTTACCAATATAAAGCTACATTATCAGGGAGTGACATAGGCTATCTTTTTTTTAATTGAGGCTATATTTTGACGGGAAAGACAGCCTTCGCAGGCGAAGCCGCTGACGACCAGCTAGTTAAGTATACACACATGTGTACACATGAATATACAATATACTGGATGTTTAATAAATATGCTGAAATTCTTATTCCACATTCTTTTTTTAACGATGTTATCGTCTTCTTTTATTAGAAGCAATAATCCTGTTCATAGTACGGCCGCAGAGTTTCTCGCGTGAATAAATAACAAACCAATCATTTTACATAAAAGTAAGGATAATAGGGCTTTTCATATTTCCGTTTATATCTTAAGGGATTATTCTACCGAATAAAGGTAGGCGAAATTGGATCTGACCCATAATTGGTTACCGACAAATAGGTGAGGCTCGTTGCAAAAACTAAGTGAAATTATTCAGTTTACTTGCCTCCCGAATTTAATTCTATTCCGTTTTTTGTATCTCCTTATTTAACACCTTTCCCGGTAGCTACGACAGGAATTCATGAATTTCTAAAGATGTTGACACTAGACGCTTTAAGCGCAAGCTTAATAATATTGAGGTCGTTTTTAACATAAAATTCTAACTTAAAGGTACAGAAGCGTTCACATCCCCCTTAACTAAACCATTGCCAAATGGGTCTTATGTCAGCAGCATAAGGTGCTCCTATGTATAGGTTGATGTGAACGCCTCTGTACATTGTTCTTGTAACTGATTAAGTCCACGGGACCGTAAATTGAAAACTCTGTAAATACCTATATAGCATACAGTTGTTATAAATATAAATACGATACGGTACGATCTCTTACGTTTATTGCAAAATAGTACTTTGCTAATGACCAAAACGAAAGACGAAACGTACGAAAAGCTCTTTGCTTAGGCCAGTTTTCAATTAAATTTCTCCTAAATTATTATACTGCGGTTGGATCAGACCAGCTCAGCTCTGCTCAGTTATTGGAAATTTGATCGCAAAACGTCATTGTAAAATAAAATAGTTGGCATTTTAGTAGGAGTGTTTGGAATTACCCGCGGAAATAGTTCATCAAATTTGCCACGATCCAATTTAAATTATTACAAAGTACCGTGTAACCGTAGAATGTATTTAAAGCCGCAGATTGAACGATGAAAACATATCACACTGGCAAATATAATTGGCGTCATTTTGTTGATCTAGTTACATGTTGTACTCGTAGCATGAAATTAAACTGACACAAACGCAACTTGACTTAATAGAGAAATTAATCATTTAATAAAGTTTCATTTGGGGTGCATGAATGAAAACATAGCGCAAGATGCAATAGGAGTTTTTTGTGATTTATCAAAAGCATTTGACTGCGTAGATCATGAAATCTTACTGATTAAGCTGAGGTATTACGGTGTTTCAAATATTTCACTTAGCCTTATAGAATCTTACCTCACTGATAGAATACAAAAAGTGAGTATCAATGGTACGAACTCTTCCGGTGCCACCATACGTATGGGCGTGCCCCAGGGATCAATATTGGGTCCTCTGCTGTTTTTAATCTATATAAATGACCTGCCTTATTTTGTCAAAGACCTATGTGGGATTGTATTATTTGCTGATGACAATTTTTAACGTAGATAGAAGTAACAAAGCACTTGACGACGTAAATAATACTCTTTCTAAGGTACTGCATTGGTTCACGAGTAACAATTTACTGCTTAATGCTAAGAAGACCAAATGTATCAAATTTTCTATGCCCAATGTAAGACAGGTCGATACCATTATAAACATGAATAACGAGCCATTAGAGATTGCGAATTCCACTGTATTTCTGGGAATTACTCTCGATTCCAAGTTACAGTGGGGTCCGCATATTTCTGCCCTGGCAGGAAGACTTAGTTCGGCAGCTTATGCTGTTAGAAAAATAAGGCTCCTGACTGATATCGCAACAGCAAGATTAGTGTACTTCAGTTATTTTCACAGTGTTATGTCGTATGGTCTTCAGTTGTGGGGCTCGGCAGCGGATCTCAACACCATCTTTGTTCTTCAAAAAAGAGCCATCCGCTCCATTTACAACCTTAGACCACGCGACTCGCTTCGTGAAGTATTCAAAGAGATAGATATTTTAACTGTGTACTCTCAATTTATTTATGATAATGTAGTATATGTCCGTAAAAACTTGCATCTCTTCAAGAAAAACAGTGATGTTCTCAATACCAGAAATAAAAATAAGCTTGTAACTCCCAGTCTAAGACTGCATAAGGTAGGGAAATCATTTGTTGGTCAATGTGTAAAATATTTTAATAAGATTCCGCAAACTCTTGTTGAACTGCCTCTTCACAAGTTTAAGTCACAAATTAAAGCTAAGTTAATGAAGCGGGGTTATTATAGTGTTGACGATTTCTTAAATGATAAGAATTTGTGGTCATCTTAGGTATAATCTGCTCCTCTGCACACTTTTTTGTTATGACTTTACTCTGTCAATTCCATTTTTGTGTATAAAAACAAGATTGAAAAGAGTAACCATCGAGTTTCTTGCCGGAGTCTTCTCGATCGGAAACAACCTCTGAACCGGTGGTAGAGTCACATTATATTTAATTATGATATGAACTATCATAGTATTATTTTATGTAAGTTTATTTTTATTCAGTATATTTTTGCTACAATTTTTTTTTGTTACATGACATGTCATAAGTACTTTTTATAAGTCTATATGAATAAAGATATTTTTTACTTTACTTTTACTTTTACTTTACATAAGTTTAAAACATCGAATTAACAGATGGTGGACCCATCTGTTAATTCGATGTTTTAAACTTATGTTTTCAAGATTTTACATACGAATCATTCGATGTAATAACAATTCAGCGCATCGGTGACACATCTGGTGTTGCAGTTGTCCATGGGCGGAGGTGATAACTTTCCATTAGGTGACCTTCCAGCTCGTTTGCTTCCTATTACATTAAAAAAAGCCCTATTTAATTCATAAAATTGTAATTTCACACCGTTTTACACCTTACACCTGCATTTTCGCAAATCATCGCAAATCTGTGATGTAAACGCGCCCTTCTCGTGTGTTGTAGCAACATATGGCACCTATAAGGCTGCTACGACAAGCGCAAGCCATTCAATAAGCTCTCTCGACTAATTACATTGGGTAATATTAATTTCCAAGAATGTCTACGTCTGCTTCAGTAAAATGTTCAGATATTGTTATGTTATATTATAATTCCTCTCGAGTATGTACCTAATCAGAAGGGTCGGTAATACGCTCCACAAACAAGACAGAACCAGGTCTGTGGGGATCTTGTACGAAAATGAATCATAACAGCAGGGTCAAACGTTATTTTTGACCCGATTAGTCGAAGGGTTTAGAGCGTCAGCTAAGACAAAATGGAACGCGGGTTCGATCCTAGATTCAGCATGTTTTTTTATTGATGAAACAGACATTTATTTCAAGTTGTTTCACCTTTACTGTCTCAAGTTTCCAGGTTTCTAACCCGCCAACTTTTACTGTTAGCCACATTTTTTTGTTTTATATTTATGCTGGAAAACCAGCGTTATTCCATTAATGTTTCTGAACAAAATATTTTTAACATTCACAGTTTCATTCACTTTCAAATCGCGGGATCAAACCCCGCCTGAAATCTCATTCAAGCTTATTTTTCGAGTATTCTATCTTTATCACCTAATTTGTTTACACGTTTCGCTTCGTCGACCTGTTGATACGCACGTTTTCGTTTTCAATTGAGGCTGCCGTCGCGATATTCTCAGAAGCACTCATTAGGTGCCTTTGAGCGTGTTTTGGCATGACGTGCTTTTTCATGTTCGCCCGAGCACGAGCTGAATCGTAGCCCCGGGGCGGCGAGAGTCTCGGCAGAGAATATCTTCACGTACCTAAGTACCCACAGCGATGGGCCAATAAACGTGTTTACCGGGAACGAGTTGTAATTGGCTGAGCGCCTCTAGCGGGGAAACTTAGACATGACGGCGTTCTCCACTGGTTTCATTCGTGATCACCAAGGTTTTTCTACATAAATGTTTAGTGTAAACGTACAGCTATTTTCACATTTTTTTTCATCATTAATGCCATTACTGAAATAAGTAATGGCATTAATAAATATAACCACTAATACTCCAGATTTTTTAATAATAAATATTTAAGCTGAATTCATAACTAAGTAATTTTAATGCATTTTTACAGTACAGATTTCTATTAAAACAACCCTTAGTGGGGTAAAACTGTAGATAGGTAGGCCATAGAGCAAACTATAGCTTTTGAGAAGATTGTAAAAAGGCTCCAGACAATAAGACGCACCTGCACCGAAGATCATAATCAGCTTGAACGAAGAAGTCACTAGAAAGTACAATAAAAAAGGGAAGTACATACAGGCGGTCTTAACAAGAACCTTATTTGATGTTAAGTCCTAGTGATAAGGTGCAGTATTGAATACATCCTCAGACTGGGAAAATAAAAAGCAGCCTTCGTCATCCGAAAATGGCAAATGGAACTATTTGTCACAACGACGGGTAAGTAATCGAGGTGAACCCCCGCCCGTATCTCTCTCGATAAATTGTCTTTCATTTTGTATTGGCTTGACCTAGAACTGGCTCCTTCATCAGATTTGTTTGCGAACGATGAATAAGTACCCGCGACGAATTTGTAATCGTTCAACATCTTGGCGCTTTATTTCGAAGCGAAATTATTTCAGAAGATTTGAAAATTGATCTGCTTTTACAGTTGGCCTATTTTTGAATTTAATACCGTTAGATGGTGGGATAATGTGAGAGTATATTGTATGTATTTTGTATAAATATGCATCTCTGAGAAATCAATTAACGCATTTACACATGTAAACTGTTCATGCTGTTCAACTGTGGAACAAGTTGCCTGTATCCCTTCGCGAATGCGGCACTGTAGGTTCTTTCAAAAGACTGCTCAAAGAACATCTTTTGAGTTTTACTTAAATTACATTGGATTATTATGTTTACATGTATACATCTATTTATTTATATTTTATTTATTGTATGTATTATTATGTTTATCTGTATGTTTATGTACTTATTGTAGAATATAATATTGTAAATTGTAAGTATAATTTACGTGTTTGTAAGTAAAACATGTACTTAGGGGTTTTTAGTTTGGTACGATTTTTGAATATGTAACTCTCATTTACATTTCCATTTGTACACGTTTGTCTATCCATAACAATTTTAAATGAGTTTTTCCTGTCGCCATGGTCTGCTGGAAGAAATCTCTTTCTAGATATAAGCTAACCTGTACTTTTGTACTCCTTATTGTGTTCTCTGTAATTTGTCTCTTTGTGTACGAAATAATAAATAATAAATAATAACAAATGTTATAAATAACTTATTGAACAATATAAATCCGGCTGAGTGTTCCACCCAAAACCAACGCATTCATTAAAGTTTAGACGGACTTATCGCAATATCCAACGCACTCATTCTACATAAAATAATGATAGTTTGTGGCATGGGGCTTAGGTACTTATGTAAATGTTAAAAATAATTAATAGAACAGACTCTACGACGATATGTCTAAAGGTTCAGCTTCCAATAGCTGGCCGCGTTTGACGTGTTTTTTTAAGTTACTACTACTGCTTGGCCGGAAAACTTTAGACTTTTACTTTTGGTCAACGAAGACGAAAAACTGCCAAATAGGGAAAATAATTTGTGTAAAAGCGAATTTTGCCACAATAAAGGGAATGGTGTTCGAAGCAACATACTGAAAGTACTGATGGATGGGGGTCTAGCTAACGGGTAGGGGGGGTTTAAAGGTACTTATTTCAGGTTTCGTCTTAAACAACCCGTAAACGGTGAGTCTTACCAAAAAAAATATATACTTAAGTAATCTACATAAAATTTCATGCAAAAAAGGTTCACTTTTTTGCTGAGATCAAGATTTAACGACATATTGAAGCAGAAAAATCGGAGAGGATGTTGATTTGCAAGTCATCCTTGTGATCCTTGTGATCCTTGTGTCTCCACCAAATATCAACGTGTTCTTTATGAAACCAGGTCGTGGAAAGGTAGAGACTAAATGGTTTTCAGTGCGACAACTTCAACAGCTTCTATTCGCGAAGACAATTCTCCTCCTCCACAGGTTCTCCGGATGCGACTCCACTACCACCTCTGCTATCTACAGAAAAAGCAAAGTGGGAATTGCTAAACTGTTCACGGCTAAACTAGAATTGACCCAAAAAATCTCAGAAATTTGGGGTGTGGGGTGCGATGCGGCTGCCGGTGTTTTCTGGTTTAAGATCTTTATTTGTTTTCCACAAGAATTACAATAAATTCACTTGTGCGAGAAAAATATATAAATAGACCACCAGACCGCGCGGCAGATCACCTATGCGCTGGACTGATCAAATAAAATCAGCAGTGGGAAGCCGTGTGTCAG
This sequence comes from Udea olivalis, assembly GCA_947369235.1. Lineage (NCBI taxonomy): Eukaryota > Metazoa > Arthropoda > Insecta > Lepidoptera > Crambidae > Udea > Udea olivalis. The sequence goes on from OX376342.1 coordinate 10,273,396, forward strand.
ACTGCGCCAGACAGTCTGCAAACAGAGACAAATGGCGAAACATCGTGAAGAAAGCTGTGTCCGCCTCTAACACTAATGTGGACGCCTCGACGTGACTACGACCGCTCTGCCAAGAGCAAAACGACAGAGAAGAAGAAGAGTTAAGAAATCAAAAAACAAAAGTAAAAGGGTAGTTACGTTAAAAAATCGAAAGAACTCGTTGCAGTTCGAACACATAATTCGCCATCCACCGCCGAATCCAGTTGTTTTCGATGGAGGCTCCGTTAGTGCATAAGCTGGAGCATACTAGTGTCGGAGTAGTATGCACTAACGGAGCCTCCATCGAAAACACCATCGACGATGATGTTGAAGATGATATTTTAGATCTAGAAGATAGTTAGAATTGTGTTAATACATATGTTTAATTATTATTGTTTATCTTCATTCCTTCATTAAATATTGATCCCAGAGAAAAAGTGGATGTAATTTTTTTTGTAGAAAATTTTATGTAGATTACTTTATTTCAAATTTTTTTTTGCTAAGAACCACTGTTTACTGTTTAACAAAAACTTTAAAAAAGTACCTTAACACCAACCACCCCTACCTGTTAGCTCCACCCCAATCCATCAGTACTTTGAGTATGTTGCTTCAGACACCATTCCCTACTGTTCAGGATTGTCGATGTGTGAACGCGACCATAAATCGTCTTTCGCCTGGCAACCCCAGTCAGTTTAAATATGGTATATAAGCCCATACATACTTGTAACGGCGCGCCATTCAAATTATTCTCGTTGTCGTTTCATGGTAGTCATTGTCGGTGCACAAGCACATTTTCGTAATTATATCGTTTTTGTAATATTGTAATTTAGTACACAACCCTTTTCGCTGTCGCTTCACGTGTATTAAACTGCAAAGGGAAAGAGAGAAGTCGACTGGAGGAAACACTGTTGTTCTACACCCGGTATTAGGTACTTGGAGAAAGGTAACTGTTGCTGGAGGTGAGTTCGAGTTCCCAAAGGTGATAGGAGCCCCAACCAACCGCCGAAGACCGAGGCACACAAGAGCACAGCTTTATTGGTAAGTGTTTTGTCCATTTGATTATCTCTTCCCACTATTATCGTCTTATTTTCTGTCGTATCGTATATATTTAGTTTATCGAAATACAGTCCACTTTTATCGCTTACATTTTTGGTCCGTCAAGCCTGATTTATTGGAAGGCGACCTATGGTTTTTCGATTGATAAACATTGTACTGTCATTGCCGTAACGGTAAATAATTTGTTATTAATTTCGCGGGTAGTCTGCATTAGGTTTTCGTGACCGTTATAACTTTAGTCGTTATTGATTGTAATTATCGTTCGTTGCGTTATTTTACATATTGATGCTTTAGCCGTGGCATTATTAAAGTCATAAACTGGATCTGTGAAGGATCTATGGTGTATAAAAAAAAAGAGTTTGATTAATTCGTCTTGTCACGGTTGTCTGATTGTCATACAATAATGTCTTTCCAATGGTTTGTTTATTTCAGAGATTTAAATTGTCGGTTTTTCGTATTTTCGTTGTAGTTCTTCGGTTGTTTTCGTAAATATCTCTGAGATAAGCAGTCATGGAGGGCGGTGTGATGTCGGGCACCGCGAACAATTATCGTATTGTGCGTAATATGGAGTATGCCCGTATGGAGGAGATGGTAGGTACGGATTTGCATGGTTATGCTATGGCTGATGTAGACGAGACTTCTGCCGCGTTTCATAGGGCTCAAATAGACTTGTTTTGTTCTATTGCACCTTCTGAGAGACGAAAGGAAATGGAGGTAACTCGGCAGTTCGAGCTGATAGCAAGGACCGTAAAATTACGTTTGCGCCAGAAACCAAATGTAACTGAACAGAAGCCTATAGTGTCATGTGTTGGATTGTCCAAATTTAATAAGCCGCCCTTCGATGAGAAGGTGGAGAATGTGTCATTATCCAGGTGGGACACAGCAACTGAGGAAACGATACAGGTGCAACGTGGCTTGAATTGTTCTGTACCTAGTAATAGTAAGACACATAGTTATAGTGCTAAAAGCGATGAAACATTAGAGAGTTCTGGCCTCTGGCTAAATAACATTGCCAGCAAGCCTGTTAGTCAGCAGTCTTTGTGTAGCGTGCCACCTGTAATAATTTGTACTGTATGCTCTGTTGAGGGCCATAGTTGGGATAGGTGTCTGCAGTTTTTAGAGTTGAAACCCTACAATCAAGTTGTTCCAGTGAAAGAGATGAGGCTGGGTATGGGGTGTCTGCATGATGCACATACTGTACAAAATTGTCGATTGTCGGTACAGTGTGATAGGCATAAGTGCAGGCAGCATACAATACTTCACTTAAGTAATGCTGGTGATGCAGAGCACTCAGGAGTGCCTTTTAGGAGTATATCAATCACTACATCGGGTTATGACACTCGGGTCCAATTTTTGGCTTCGGAGGTTTTTATTAAAATTAAACATAGGATATTTGTGCCTACTAGCATACTGCTTCACAGTGCCAGTGATGTTGATCATGTAGGATTGGCATGCATTGGGAAGCGTGGGCTACTAATGTGTAGTAGTAGTTCATTGTTACATGGTATCGGTCAGGTATCAGCTGACACGCTTAGATCACAGGTTTGTTGTATGGTTCCATCATCTGATAGCTTGTGCAGCCTCTCTTTGGAAGCTTTCATTTTGCCAAGATTTAGTTTGGATATGCCAACTTTGAAATCAAAGCTTCTTTGGGGGCATTTATAGGAAAAATGAATTTTGCAGATCATGCCTGCATTGAACCCAGAGCTGTTGACATGTTGGTTGGTGGCGGGTTTCTTGGTCCAGTGCCTCAACCTGGCCTTGCAATTTGTAAACACGGTCAGCCTATTGCTATTTACACAGTTTTAGGTATGAGTAGGAAAGCTACGGGGTATAATGCTGTGGTTAACTGTTATCAGTGTAGTTCTTTTATTTTGTATTTGTCGTTTCCCAATGTCAGTTGTGGACTGGAATTGGAGAACTTTGGTTCTCCCAGGGCTGCATCATCATTGAAATTCAAGCTGTCGTTAGGGACAGACCACGGTAGTTCTCTGGAATTGGAGAATTTGGAATCTCCCGGAGCTGCTGTGGCATTCAAGGTTGATTTATCGTCAGTAGTTATTAATAAGGCTGTAAATTGTCGAGGTCCTGATGGTGAAGCGGGGATACCAGTTGCGGTCGTTTGGCCTCAGGATAGGCCTCGACTTTGTCGCTGTCGTGAGATGGCGCAGAAGCGTCTTGTTGGCATGGAGATCTGCCAAAGGTGTAGCTACACAAGGGTTGGGTTGCTCTTGTCGTCGGATGGTCGTTTCCATTGCATCCTTCATAGTGAGGTATTGCGGTCTGTCTCTGTGGATTTGTCGAACCACACAGATGTTTTTGAAAGCCTGACGGATCTTAGTTCTCGTGAGTTGTTGCAAGCGAGATTAACCCGGGATGTGCAATGGTGGACGGGGCCTCCTTGGCCTCACGAACCCTGGGAGTCTTGGCAACAGTCGGATGGGTTGTGCGATGGAGCAGCTTCTGATGATATATTGCCTTCCGTTTATATTTTCGTATATTCATCGTCACCGCATCACACTAGAGCATATTACTGTCGGTTGAGTTTTAGGCTGCGATATCTTGCGTCGCAGCGTAATTTGTCGTATGACGTTGTTCGTATCCTCGTGGAACATGAGCCGGGGCGTTTTTACGTACTAAAACTTGGAGCTTCATCGCTGAAGTCGTGCTCTCGTTGGGAGTTAAAGCCATCGGAGACGCCGCCTAATCAAGCAGTTTTTGATGACTTATCAGCACGCAACATATTTTCGATCGTCGTTGAAATTCTTTATCTTTCGTCGTCGTTGCTGTACATCCTGCGCCTTCTTGTGTATTTTTCTCGACTCATCAGTAGCTTGCGCTGTCTTACTTCAAAACCTTCGTATCGTGACTTGTCGCGTGAAGAGAATACCCACTCTTCTGTTTTTATCGTGAGTTGTGTCGAGGAGCGTGCTATCGCATCTATTATGGTATTTCTCTTCCTATCGCAACAGAAATTACATTCTTGCTCGAAGTCTAGGTGGAAATTATTTCCTGTCTCCGACGAACGTATTCACTTCAGGGTGGGCGGTCTACTATTCAAGCTAGATTTGTCGTCTGACGTAGGCGAGCTGCTTCTCTTGCCTCTTAGTTACCGGTTAGCTGTGGCTGAGTTAATCACCGAAAATTGTGACCAGCACTCTGCGTCCCTTGGACTACGAGATTCGCAAAATTTAATCGCTCTTCGGTTATTGTTGTCGATTAGAGGTTTATATGCAGGAATATCCACCTGCGATAAATGCTTTCGAGCTCAACCTAAAGGTGGGGCAACAACCTTTATTGCTCCGCTGTCGTTTTTCGTTAATGAAATGAAATCACGATTATCGCTTGTAGTCGACAGCGCAGGTTTTTTCGATGCCTGCCTGGCTAGCGGTCGTGGATTGCGCATTCTCATAGTGTGCATTGATGTATTCATTAAAGCTACTGCCTCTAAAACAGTGCAATTCGGACTCGTTTTGTAACCAATGTTTGTAGCAGGTGTTGCAACTTCAATTCGTTTTATTTCGCGTCTTGGCCATTGCTGGAGGTTTGTCTCTGACCCGGGCAGATATTTCGTTTGCGAGTCTAATGGTTTGTTAGACTTAGTAAGACAGGCTTCGTGTGCGGAACTGATTGAAGTCATGTTCAATCCACCAGGTAGCCCGCATTTCCTCAGAAACCGGCGTGAACAAGGTAGACTAGACCTTACCCATCGTGTGTCCTTCAGTTCGATTCGAACGGCTCACGTTCAACGTATCCACCCGGTAGACTCAGAGGGCCAGTGGTCAAACCGCATACCGCTGCTTAGCTTACTTACTAATTCACTATTGTCTTTTCGTTTAATTGTAAGTTTAATTTCGTCTAGTTAGTTGTCGTATGTATGAACCATCATGCATAATATCGTTTCGCTGCCTTGTGGTTCGTATAATAGTTTATTTCGTGTATTCGTGTACCATTAACTTTATTTGTCACTCCGTGTAAGTTTTACTTTAATTTGTTTCGTAATTCAGTTAACTGTAATTCGCTTATTTTGTGTATTTATTAGGAAACCTATTGCCAATTACGTTTAGTAGTATATAGTTTAGTTCTTTCGAAAATACGCCGTATTTTGGTGGGCGGAATGTTCAGGATTGTCGATGTGTGAACGCGACCATAAATCGTCTTTCGCCTGGCAACCCCAGTCAGTTCAAATATGGTATATAAGCCCATACATACTTGTAACGGCGCGCCATTCAAATTATTCTCGTTGTCGTTTCATGGTAGTCATTGTCGGTGCACAAGCACATTTTCGTAATTATATCGTTTTTGTAATATTGTAATTTAGTACACAACCCTTTTCGCTGTCGCTTCACGTGTATTAAACTGCAAAGGGAAAGAGAGAAGTCGACTGGAGGAAACACTGTTGTTCTACACCCGGTATTAGGTACTTGGAGAAAGGTAACTGTTGCTGGAGGTGAGTTCGAGTTCCCAAAGGTGATAGGAGCCCCAACCAACCGCCGAAGACCGAGGCACACAAGAGCACAGCTTTATTGGTAAGTGTTTTGTCCATTTGATTATCTCTTCCCACTATTATCGTCTTATTTTCTGTCGTATCGTATATACACACATCAAAAGTGTCTAGGGATCAAGCATTTTTATGCGGATTTCTTGAGATTGAGATGTGGCTTTGTAATAAATTTATGATTTTATAAATTTATATGGATCCTTATTGGTGCATTTCATAATTTGAAACAGGAACTCTCAATCAAAATCGAGTAAAAGATGAAAATCAGCTGTCAATATTTTCCCTATAAAAACATACAACGCATTGAAGACATTATTAGTGCTACTGTTTCCCTACTACTGATTAAAACCAACGTTATTATGGAGCGGCGACGTCATTTAAGCAGGGAAGAAATGCTCAGAGCCGTGGGAATGATAGAAGCTGGTTCCCGGCAACGTACTGTGGCTTTAGCTCTGAATACAAGTCAGAGTGTTATCAGTCGACTTTGGACACGTTACCGAAGCACTGGTACCGTGGCTGAGCGCCATGAAGGACGGTATCGCTGCACCACACGGAGACAAGACCGATACATTCAAATCACAACTCGAAGAGCTCCAACAATAACCGCCATGATGTTAGCCGTGAGGCTTCATCACTCTTCAGGGAACTTAATTAGCGACCAAACAGTCAGAAACCGCTTGCATGAAGTGAACCTTCATTCCCGAAGACCGCTAAGGGTACCACCTATAGCAATGCACAATCGTAGGATTCGATATCAATGGGCTCTTGAACACAGAAATTGGGCAGAAGAACAATGGCGTTTCGTGTGCTTTTCTGATGAGTCTCATTTTGGTATGAGACCGGATACAAGACGTATACGACACTGGAGAACCCCTGGACGCCAACGGCGATTAAAATCCTGCCAGGAAGTCCATCCTTATAGTGGTGTACCATCATGGTATGGGCGGGTATTTGGATCGGCGGAAGAACTGAGTTGATTTGGATCAGAGGCAACCTCAACGCTCAAATTTATGCTGAGACGATTGTATCAGACGTCATCGTTCCTCTACAAGTGCAAATCGGTCCCTTATTTCAGTTAATGCATGATAATGCACGACCGCACACCGCAAGAGTTGTAAGACAGACTCTCGCCGCAGCTAACATCAATGTCCTGCCCTGGCCTGCTCAGTCGCCAGACTTGAACCCGATTGAGCATGCATGGGATATGCTACAGAGAAGAGCTCTGCCGAATATGGAGGGTATCCAGTCGCAAGAAGACCTTTTTTTATTGTTGCAACGAACATGGGCGGCCATTCCACAGCGTGATTTGGATGAACTCATTTTGAGTATGCCAAACCGATGTTCTTGTGTTGTTAGTGTTCGCGGTAGAAACACGGATTATTAATTGTTCAAGTTACCCAATAAAATTTTCAAGAAAACTGTTATTTCAGTCTTTTTTTCGAACTTTAATGTTAGTGGTTCAAATGTCAAAAATCCCTTTATTAGGAAAATGGCAAATTTCTTTATTAATGCAAAGGTGACTTGGTTTATCGTTACTGTAGACAAACGAAAACACTTTATTTGATGAATCCTTAAAGAAAATTTTAATTAATATCAATCAGGAGAAAAGTTATTGCAAAAATATATGTTGATCCCTAGACACTTTTGATGTGTGTATTTAGTTTATCGAAATACAGTCCACTTTTATCGCTTACACCCTACATTTGTGCCAAAATTCCCTTTTAGACGAATCCCCCTATTTTTCCTTCGTTGATTAGGCTATTTACAGCTATATTTAGTATTATTTGCTAAAGCAAAAGGTTCCGCTGCCAGACTAAGAACAATGCTTTAGGGGCGTTAGTTTGATTTGGACTCAGATGATGATGATTTTATGATTATGACGCTTCATAAGAAAACAGAAAGGAATGGCCCCATTTTTATTTCTTTATTTTATAGCCTCTTTCTGTTTCTGTTGAAACAAATGTGCAGTATTTTTCAGAAGACCGCTATGTAGGAATGAAACAAATCACAATTTCCTTTGAGAGCAATTGTTTATTTCCGCTTTGATACAAAATAAAACAAAGAAAATTTGTGTTAGAGTTATTCTACAAAGAAGTGGGCTGATTACTGTTCATACTGTAAAGGTGGGTACTGGCTGGCATTACGTGGCGTAATGTAACATGTTACAAAGCGAGCATTCGTCAAGTCAGTATAGGGAAACAAGGGAATAAACCGTACTGACTTGATGAATGCTCGCTTTGTAACATGGTACATTACGCCACGTAACGCCGGTCAGTACCCACTTTAATGTTACTATATTTTTAAATATTTAATCACGTATTACCCGAACCTAAGCCTAGGTTCGGTTTAAAATATTTTAGGCCTAGCCTAGGCCTAAAATATTGTAAATAATTTTAACCGTTGGGTGAATTCTTTTTATAAGTACGGACATTTTAAACATAAAGCACTAAGTTTAACTAACAATCATGGCCGCGGAACTTGATTGCACAGAAAGTAAATTTGTTTCTTACAAGAATCACCATAAGGTCATGTATGAAGATTTTAGTACTGTTTAAGTAAAGTAATTTACGAATTTAAGGCTGAAGATTGCTTCATATTTTTTTTGACGACCGACTTGGTGTAATGGTTAAGAAGTTGGCTACTACACCAGAGGTCGCGGGTTCGATCCCCGCACAGTACAAACATTTGTGTGCATGAACATGTCTGTTTGTACTGGTCTGGGTGTCTCCTATGCATAATAAGTATGTATTTACAAAAGAAAATGTATTTAAGTATGTTTATCCGTTGTCTAGTATCCCATAACACAAGCTTTAATTAGCTTACTTTGGGGCTAGATGGCGCTGTGTGGAATAATGTCCAGGGATATTTATTTATTTATTTATTTATATAAATAATTAGAAGCTACCTGCATTATTGACGGTGACAACATTCTCTAACTACTTCTCTCGTCAGTCCATACAAATTGCATGAGATATTGCCTAACAATTTTTTTTAAAATGGTCATTTTAGCCCTGCTGGGGGCCGACTGTCGTTCGTCCGAGTACGAAGCATTACGGGGTTTACCAAAACATTCTTACAGTTTGATATTAACAAATATTTTTTGGTACGAGTATCCTCAACATCAAATTGTACTAATTCTAAAAACCTATGTACACCTAACTACTTTTATTTATGTTTTCAGCCTACTAAAGTTCTACGAAATTGCATTTTATTTTGCACCGAGAGTAGCTCTCCCCTGTTCCAACCAAAACAAACATGTGATTTTCAATGATAGCGAAATGGCGCTGATGCTAAGCCGATACAAATGGATCATAAATGGACAGTAGCCGCGTATCCCGGCCCCAGTTAGTGTTGCCAGGATTTTACAATTTACCGGCTATACAAAATAAAAATCGGACAGAACTAAAAAGTGTTTTTTTAGATTATTGATCTCTCACTCACTTGTACTTGTGTATACTGCTAGATAAATAGTAAAATTAAACGCAATAATTAGTTGACAATAGTCTTGATCGCAAGAGTGAAGAAAACTTAGCAAATTTATCCATCACATTATAGAAAATGTAATGATACCTATTGATATTCTGCACCGTCATCTATGCTTATGGTTATTACAACCACACACACCACACACCCATATAAGTATGAATAAATATAAATATGCGCCGCACAGCAATTGTCATGGTTTCGAAATAAGTATAAATATTACCAGAGAAGGATTAAAGCCAGGTGCATCTCTTCTGATACACCCGGAGCCAATTTAGGATTTTTTTTTTGTGAATAGACCCGACCGGCCATGGAGTCTGTCTAAGACAATACGAGTACGCAAGTTATGGTGAGAAACCGCAATATAGCTACCGGAAACTGTTAAAGTTTTTTTCATAAAAAATTAAAACGCGATGATACTCGTATCTCCTGTCTGTATATTATGTCTTAACACAGTTATTTATTTAACAGGTATAAGACAGAAAAAAAGGCATTAAAATTAAAGTTATAATAATTATAGAAGGTCTTTTGATCTGCCGTTAATTGCTCGTTTGGTCGGTATATGCCTCTATGCTCAGTATAGATAACAGTGAGTGAATGTGGGCTGCAATGAAGATGATGATGATGATGCTGCTGACAACTGGATGCCATGGTTAATTTCTATTGTATTTGAATGTTAACCGCTAGCGTGTTTGTGCTCAACTACCCAGGTCAATCAATTGTCAGCTTTGATATAAGACGGTGGCCTAGTGCGGACGGCTGTTGCGGACAGTAACTGGGACTATGTGCCTATTACCAACATATATCAGATTATTGGATTCACCCCTTAAAAGTCCAGGATAACGCGCTTTATGCCTGGCAAGTCTATTCTAAGGTTAGCCAGTCGTGCCCTTGGCGACCACGCGTCACCACAACTGCCTCTTTTTTCATTTACAGGCCATTAAAGCCACAGTTCCCAGCTTACGCAACGGCTATTACCCCAGTCATAAACATATACGAGAGTCCGTGAAAAACGACAGGATTACTGCTAGACATGATACGTTCCTGATTTAGGAGTCAGTGTAACCCCGCGTTCATTTGTGTTTTATTTAAATTGAAATAACTGCGGAAGTAATGGGATATCGTTACATTCGGATGTATCTAATGTTATGTTATGTTTGTTAAGGGTAAATGCTGCAGAACAACCTATTTTGATTTATTGGATATTGAATTTTCTGGTGTGAAGTGTGTGGAAAAACCTAAGCAATCCTGATATCGGCAGTGAACTTGCTATCTACCAGTAAAAAAAATAAAAAAATGTATTGGGATTTGACATGACATGACATGACAATGTCAAATCCCAATACAATTTTTTTACGCGAACGATAATGTAAACTTAAAGTGGCAACTCGTGGTAGACTTACAGGTTAGGTTCCAATTCGCTAGGAAAATTGTAAAACTTCCTCTTTTGGCATATGTATAGTAGTAGGTATGTCTATTATTAATGTGTGTTTGAAGTTTCAAGTCTATCGCTTTTTTCTGCAATTATCAACATTTTTGCAAAGCACAACAACAGATTAAGATGACATTATTACTGCTTTGTTACGAAACTCTATATTGTATTAGATATTACATTTGATCACATTTCAACTCACGCACATGACATACTCGTACTTTACTTCCGCACATACGATGGCTACTTGTAAGTTGTGGTACGACAGTTACCACACAAAAATGTGCGCATTTTCATTTATTAAACTATAGTCGGAATAAAAGTCTGCAGTGTGCGCTGCCTCTAAGTGTTTCGTTAGAATATTTTTGTAATAATATTCTTTATCCTATCCTCTAATTAGGGAATACAGCCAGTTCTCGCATGACTATTATTTGTCTTCGCTGCCATGCCCTCAGCTATTTATCACTTGCTCTGGATTTATTCCTTTTTCCTGTTTCTTGCTTTGCAAAAGAATCTCACCCTATTTTATATGCTCCATGTATAAACCAAACAAACATGTGTAGAAGTAGGCTCATAGAAATAACGTTCAATGCTATTTAAATAAGAAACTGACATAACTGTGACGAGAGTACTCTAAAGCTGCTCTCATGAAATTCCTGCAGTAGAGTAAAATATTTTCTACGTTGGTGATAAAAGTGGTTGTGAACCGTACAAATACTTACTGAAACAATCGCATTTGAAAGCAACCGCACACAAAGAACTGTTTGTAAGCTATTTTCATGTGGTAATCGACAATTCTTTTTGTCAATACACATAAACCGTTTCGTAAAAGAAACGTCCTCTTCAGCACAGACTTCAAAGTAACCGTTGTTAGTATAGGCATCAGTTTACACTACATTTATAGGTATTTTGTGGATTCTAGTACAGTTTACAGTAAAGAAATTTGTATATTGCTGACCAACTTTTTTATTCTCGTACGTAAGATTTTAACGGAAATAAACTAACTGATTGGGGAAATTGCAGGAATGATAATACTTGCTAAATAATTAGAAACCCTCAATGTCTGAGTTATCCAATGGGTGTGTTTTTGTGGTCGTATAAAGATCATAGGTATATAATCGATATGAATTTGTTAGAGCTTTGAACAAACTATTTAAAAAACAAAGTTAAAACTTTAAAGTACGGCCAACTAATAAAGTAAATTACACACACTAGTAAAAATACATCACAGGGGAATAGTCATGCATTCTGATTCCGTAGTTGTACGGCAGTTCGGGTACGTTACCTATCAACGTACAGAATTTATGTGGATCGAACAAGAGCAATTTAAACTTTATCGTATCTCTCATACTGCGGCTGGTATCGTCGTGCTACAACTGTTGTTGTTAATACGGCGAGCACGTCTAAAACTAAGTTGCCGTAAAAAAGAGAACGCACCACTTTCTGGGAGAGCATTGCGGGGGGAATTCTCCTTACCACTTTGCCGTTTTTAGGCGCCATAGAGATCCCACAAAACAATTTTTGATTCTGTATTTTTCTTAAAAGGATATGAAATAAACTTATTTTACCTGGCTAGCTAGTAGATTAACTAAGATTCAGATCCAGATTATTTATTGCTTGCCACAGTATTAAATAGATCTTAAACTAAGTACAATGCTTGTGAAAAAAAAACAACGTTCCTTAGTGTTTGTAATTGAATTGTTTGTGACTACATAGAGAAGTTAGTCAAGCAATTATATCGAGTGAAATCACTATTTTGATCAACGCCAACAATGTGGTCTACGATGGTACCTACATCTTTATATTTAAACTTTTAACACTTTAGAATACATTCTGCTAAACATCGCATTCATCCTCAACTACTTACACGAAATTGCATTCTGTAATTTGACAGCATCTCCCGATGATTCATCATCATCATCATCATTCGCAGCCACACTACGTCCATTGCTGAACATACGAGTAAGCCGTCCCCACTAGATCTCCAAAGCGACTGGTTGGAGGCGGTCTGGATCCACCGGAATTCTGATGATTAACTTAGAAATCGCTGGTCATTGCCACATTTTGTGGTTACAAATAAAATAAGCGTTTTCATAGGAAGCTTTTAAAAACTGTTTTCAATTAAAATTTTAGAAGGTATTAATATAGTTTTAATAAAAACCGTAGCAATAATTCGCTGCAGAAATCTTATGAAAGTTATAGCTTACGTCCGCCGCCAGCACCTATTCGTTCCAAATGAAATATATTTAAGCTCACCACGAATTTATGAGGCCTGTCATGGCGGCGCCTGTTTTATGCCCACTGGCAAACCGTAGATAATCTAGAATTGCGAAAACCTAATAAAGTAGTTAAGGTGCTTTTTTAATTAGGTTCTATTGCTACACAAATACAATTCATTTAATATTTGACTAGCTTGTTTACGTAATCACAGAAGAAGTATAATTAGAATCGTCTTAAATACTTATTAACTTCCATAATAGTTAATTTGAACTGCATATTATTTGGTATCGGTTTTGACATTTCCCTTAAGTATTTCATAAAGCTGTATGAACCAAAACGCTCTTTACATTTTGCGGGTTAATATATACGGATGTTATTTCCTTGCGGCAATAAAATGGCATTCTTAAATCATTGATGTCGATAGTCGTGATGAATGTTTGCTATTTCCGATGGCCTACTTTCTCTTATATTTTCATAAATAATTTTACTTTGCTGTTTATATGCATTGTACAAAAACCATAAAAGTTGCTCGAGTAAAATTTCCGTGTTTTAAAAATACGCTGGATATTCCGATATCGCTGTGGATGCAGAATATTATGCATGAATTCTATTTGCCAGTGACTGTAAGCAAAAGAGTGCATGGGTATGATAAACTCAAATGGGTACTATCTCGGTATATGCCTAATAACTTTGAACATAGGATAATCTTGTTCGAAAAAGAGTATCTTCTTAAAAGTAAGTAGAGTAGGCGGACAGATTAATAAATTCTTGGAAATTATTGAGTGTTTTTTTTCTACCACTGTTTCTTTGTAGGGCAAAACAGCCCCTACTCCCGTTCGTCGAACACGTAGTTACGTGAATTTCACTCGTTAAAAAAACATACTTACTGGTCGAAATTGGTGTTGATTTTTTGGAATTTCAATCACCATATTTAAATGTACAAAATACATGAAAACCTTTTACAACATACTAGTTTTTGTGTCCGTTTTACCCTTTCAATTTTGTACCGGAGTAGGGCCTCTGGTCTGGTTAAAAAAAAACTGTTTAGGAAGCTTTGTAATAATTGCAATGAAAGGAACTTTGTACAGATGAGGGACAAGACAATATAGAAGCCTAATACCTACCCTGCTTGTAAAATATAAATAATGTCGTTTTGACCTCCAGCCCCCGATTCAGAACGAAGTTATCGACCGATTCGGTAAATTTGTTTTAATTATAGAAAATGATCCGCTAAGCGGTAGCAATCAATATTTTGATATGTTAAAGCCGAAGGCCCTAAGTTTTCATAAATCAAATTACATAAAACCTATCCTACTTAAAAAATAATAAAAAATAACCGAATCGGTCGATAACTTTGTTCTGAAGCGGGGGGCAGATCTACTACTTTTAACATGAATGTAAAAATTTATGGCTTTCAAAAAAAAATGAGAACACAAACAGAGTAGTTAAATTTACATACAGCGTGTTGTTTTTCCAATATTTATACCATCATGCCAACCAAGAAGAAGCGCTTATAATCGACGACACCTATTATGATAGCATCTGCATTTAGCAATCGCCCTATTCGAGGATTTAGCATTTACTGGTAGGATCCTTTGACAGAGCGACTAAGTAATTCATGCCATGCAAATTGTATAAAGCGGCCAGGGAAGTACCCGAATGAATGCGCCGTTCAATTGCGTGCTACATTATACATTACGACAGCTGCGCTAAACCTCAGGAGATAGCTCAGAAACTGATTCAGATTATTTAATAGGGATTACGAAATATATTCATCAAGTATGCTGTGGTTACTGATGGGATCGTAATACAAAAAATACTTTACTTTTTAATTTATATGTTGGTTGCCAACAGTTACTCAACATTGTTTTTTCAGTCCTTAACGAACGGAAACTGGTGCTTGATAAGTCATTTACAGTATCTACCGGGTAATTATCAAAAGACTTACAAAACGACATGGCATACTTAGTAAGTGATGTAGGTAGAGACTATTAAAGTGAAAATGAAATAAATTTAATTAAGTTAAATTTCAAAGCCATCAAAAAATCATTCGAACAGTCAGTATTTTTTGTATAATCAAAGTCAATTGAAAAAATCAAATCTTCAGATTTCAACAGTTACTTAATAATAGAGATACGAGTATATAGGTAACCAATTACTTATGCCCGTCCAAACCTAGCTTTTTTTAATCATCAATAAAGCCTTCGGAATGCTAATGTGACTTTCACCTATTTCAAAAAAAAGACTGGCAGGCCCCTGCCAGGATATAAACCCAAAAGGCGTCGACTGAAAAGCTTGACTTTTATTTGGGATTTCCAGGGTTTTATACCCTGAAAATGCAGAAATAGCACAGACGCGGTGAACATCGTAGATTAATAATAATTAAAGTTATAACGGGATCCTCGTCGCTGGCCAGCAATACAGGAGCCGGTGCGCCGGGATTCGTCACACAATATTTAGGAGTAGTTGTAGTTGTGGAATAGTTAATAAAAGATCAGCCAATCCAGTGACTTATTTATTATTTAGGGTAAAAGTATAGGTAGGAAAGAAGAACCCGATACACGGGTTCCTGTTACTTATAACTGTTTTAACTGTTTACAATGATTGGTTATTTAAAGTATTTAAAAATACACCATCACGTAAGTTATACTTAAACTGGTAATCTGGTAAAATGCTCGCAAACTGTTCAGTACGATGGTTTTGGTAGGACTGAATCAAAAAAACTGCGCATGCAATGCGAAACAAAAATCGAATTGAATCAAATTTTGAAAAACAAGTACAAAATACTTTGAATGGCCAGCAGTTAAACCATGAAGTTTCCAGCGATCGTGGAGGTTCTAACGTCCACGAGACTGAAGGGAAACGGCATCGTTACAAAGTTAATAACGTATTGCGCAAAATGTTATCGACCTCTGGCCACACAATATAGCCTTTGAGGCAGTCGGTTGCGGTTGAATACATCATCAGTTGAACTTGTACCCGATCATGTTTCAATTTCCCAATTTATACTACGAGTACTATAAGCATGATGAGGATATACCGCACGTTCTCAAAGCGAATGTTATGTTCCTACAGATACAATAATTAATGCAAACTAGGTACTTTAATATACGTATAGTCGTATAATCGAAGTAAGCAGCGTTATGTCTATTTTATTTTGCGAAATATCTTTTCACGCATCTGAATTTTGTTTTGGATTTGGGTGTATCTTGTATCTTCGTTGCTTTGGTTGGCATATTTTTTTAGGCTTTGGGATGTTCACCCGGGTAAGTTTTCTGATATTTTTTATTTTATTTTGTCGCCATTTTTCAAATGAAATTAATTAAGTATGGTTTGGTTGCGAAAGGTTGCTGGCAGAAACTGGATGCGTCAAGCTGAGGATAGGGCGCGATGGCGCGCATTGGGGGAGGCCTGTCCAGCAGTGGACTATGATAGGCTGATGATGACGATGATGATGACACCTGATATACTGCGTGTTTTGTTTTTCTAAAAAGATAAGTTTTTGTGAGCAAAACTGACATTCAATTTAAACATTAAACCAGTTATATTGGAAGAACCTCTAAAACGTGGAAAAGTTAACATTTACGAAGTTATTGTCACAACACCTACTCTAATTATTTATAGAGTAGGTGTTGTGACAATAGAAGAGCGAAAAATCCAACTTGGCATCCGCAAAACTGTCAGAGTCGACCGCCCGGAAACTAAAGGAAGTGTATAAAAAATAATCGGTTTTCCTTCCGCGCATGTAGGTGTGAAGATAGAACTATGCTGTAGTGCAGAAAACAATTTCGACCGGCGACTGACCGGCGAGAATACAAAGGATTCAATTTACCTTGCGCACGTATCTACAGATGTATGTAAATTTTTATGTTTGCACAATAAAATGTAAATAAATCCAGTGACTTCCGAGAGCGGCCTCCTCTGAATATTACAGGACGTGTCAGGATAACGAATTTGGGGACGAACGAATATTATATTTATTTTCTTGGTACAATTTACGACACGTACAAAAGGGTTCGTTTCGTTTCCTTCGCGTAGGGTTTCGAGGGGAGATAATTATTATGTTAATTGTAAGGTATTTCTGGAGTTTCGTATATCTTACGTTGCAAAAAATTAAGCGAGATGGCTGTTTCCGTTTTGCTTATAAAGGTTTTACATAGTTCAAATGGCGGAAGTAATTACGAGTACAAACAACCGCGAACGATGCTTTAAAAACAATCCTAATTACAAGACAGTCAAAACTTATGTGTACCAACATTTTTACAATCAGTCTGTTTGTAATAAACTGCTGACAACATTTGCACGTCGCATGCGATATAATATGATGGATGATTTTAATTTTCAAGAACCTTTTGTAACCATTTTCTGGCAAAATAAATGACTTATTATGATTTATTATTATTGTATTGGTTGGGGAAAAAGTCTTTTGGCATATAGTATGTATAAGCTTGTAATAAAATCTCTTTGGCTATACTATTTGTATCTGGCTGGTTTTGGTATCATTTGGTTTAAATCTTATAGAAGATAATTCCAAATTCAAAATAGGAAAATGTGATTTTCATTTGTTTTTCCTACTGTCAAGATGAGTGAATCTATTAAAGAAATTCGATACATTTGAAAAAAAAACTACAAAAAAGGTAAGATTTGGGATGCGCAAGCGGGATTCAGAAAGGGAATGGGATGTACGGATCAGATTTTTTCCTTGCGTTGCGTAGCGGAAGAATTTTTGGCCAAAAACCAAAAAGTCTATTGCATTTTCGTGGACCTGGAAAAAGCCTATGATCGGGTTAAAAAGGAATGAGTTGTGGTTGTTTTTATCTGCGCATGGGGTGAGCAGCTGTGTGATACGAGCGCTAATATCTCTATATGAGTATACCAGTGCTTGCGTCAGAATAAACGGGGCGTACACTGACTGGTTTGACATCCATAAAGGGGTTAGACAGGGTTGTGTAGCGTCCATGGGGACGATATAGATGGCTATTTAACCTATTCATGGATGAATGTTTGACAGATCTGAAAGACAGTGATTATGGACTGAGAATGGATGAGTTGCTTGTCAAATGCCTTCTCTACGCTGATGACCAAGTCATACTGGCGGCGTCGGCCGACGAGTTGCAGGTAATGGTAACATAAATGAATGCGTCGTTAGAAGAGAGAGGTATGAAAGTAAGTAAGACAAAAACCATGGTTTTTGAAAGAGATGAGGTTATGACAGAATGTGATGTTTTAATTGGAGGTGAAAAGGTAGAACAAGTGAAAGAATTTGTGTATCTGGGGACTAGGTTCACGAGGGAAGGAAGGCATGAGGGTGATATTGATAGAAGTGAATGCAGGGGATATGTTAAATGTAGCGCCGCATGCCTTTATGAACAGCCAGAAGGTATAAGATAGGGGCGACTGGCTGTTCAAGCGGGAGTGTTAGTGCCGACACGTATGTACGGAAGTGGGAGTTGGGTATGGCAAAAGCAGGATGAAATTAGGATAAATGCAGTGGAAATGAGAGCATTGCGAAGTTTGGCAGGAGTGACATTGAGTGATAAAGTAAGGAATAGCATAATGAGAGAGCGATGTGGTGTGAAAGAGGATGTTGTCACAAAAATTGAGATGGGAATGCTAAGATGGTTTGGGCATATGGAAAGGATGGATGAAAGGCGATTAAAGAAACAAATTTACAAGGCGAGGGTAGATGGAGCTGTTGAAAGAGGAAGGCCTAGACGAACGTACTTAGGACAAGTCCAAGACGTGCTCAGAAAAGGTCAGGTCAGGAGTACCCATAATCGACGAGCATGTATGAAAGGATTAATGAGAGTGGAAGAAGCGCAAGAGCTGGTGTGTCAGGACCGTAGCAAGTGGAAAGATGTGGTCTCTGCCTACCCCGTTGGGAAAAAGGCGCGATGGTATGTATGTGTGTATGTAAAAAGGTAAACATGCAGCTCATGCTGCGGAAAAAAAAAGCGATGTGTATGGACCTAGTCAAGTGTCTGTTCATCACAAATTTGGTTTAAGCGTTTTCAATTCGGTAATTTTGATGTCAAAGATGTACGTCGTTCCGGTCGCCCTATTACGGATAATATTGATGCCATTTATGAAAAAGTGAAGCAAGATCGGCATATCAGTAGTTACGACGTAGCTAAAGAACTAGGAATTGACCACAAAACAGTTTTGGCGCATTAGAAAAAAACTAGGTACACATAAAAGCTCGATATTTGGGTACCTCACGAGCTCACTGAAATAAACCTAATGAACCTCGTACTCATTTGTGATTCTTTATTACGACGTAATGAAACCGAACCATTTTTGAAGAAGCTGATAACTGGTGATGAAAAGTGGATCACTTACGACAAGAACGTGTGAATCAGGTCGTGGTCAAAGGCCGGTCAGGCTTCACAAACTGTGGCGAAACTCGCAACAGCGAGTTAACCCGGATTTAGCCACAGCCACAGTTTCACCTTGTTAGGTGATGCTGTGTGTGTGGTGGGATTGGAAGGGCATTATTCATTATGAGCTGTTACCACCAGGCAGGACCATTGATTTTTAACTGTACTACGAACAACTGATGAGATTAAAGCAAGAAGTTGAGAGAATGCGGCCGGAATTAATCAACAGAAAGGGTGTGGTTTTTCATCATGATAACGCTAGACCTCACACATCTTTAGCCACTCAGCAAAAACTAAGAGAGTTTGGCTAGGAGGTGTTAATGCATCTGCCGTATAGGCCTGACCTTGCACCTTCAGATTTCCACCTGTTTCGGTCTCTTCAGAATTCTGTAGGCAGTGTCAGGTTAACATCACGAAAGGACTGCCAAAACAACTTGTCGCGGTATTTTGATCAGAAGCCTCAAAATTCCTATAGCAATCGGATCATGGCCCTACCTACAAGATAGTGAAAAGTAATCGAACAAAATTGCACCTACATACTTTAGTTAAATGTAAACAAACTATATTAAAAAATGTTTTGAATTTCCTTAAAAAAAGCGAAGAAACTTTTTCCTCAACCTATCATTTGATAATAATTCAAATTCCGTATTTTTGTACGGGGTGACATTCATTAAAGAAATAAACTTATTTGTTCCAAGATTGAGTTAAGTAGACAGTAGACGTGAGTACTCCCACTTAACCATAGAGTAAACGCTCTTGAAATAAATAGCAAATAGACAACAATACATTTTTGTGCCTGACCGCGAATTAACTGAAATATACTCGTATTTTGTTGGTAGGTAAGTAAATAGTGAACCGTCTCCCAAATAGAGGCTGAATTCAGACTATGTTTTAAGAGGGAGCCCTTTTGTACTAAAAGTATTCACGTAAAGGTGTAAAAAAGATTACTTATATTTTCTTATAAAGATTACTTATGGCGCTCGGAGTGACGGCCCCGTCGTCCAGCATTTTATACCCATTACTCATCTCACTTCTTTCGTCGTTTAAGACCAAGGCATATATAATATTGAACTCGGCTCTCATTTCACATTTATGTTTTTGTTGGAATTTACACATTAGAAAAAACTCTCGTTGTCACGTTGTAACAAAATGTGAACTAAAGGAGCACGAGCGAAGTAGGCCTCAAAACTTTCCGAAACAATCAGCTTCCAAAACGGAAGTTTTTTCAAATTAGTTAAGTAGATTTTCACAACTATACAAAGTCTTTTATAGAGTTAGTATTTACTCAGATATAGAATAAATTATGATCGTCTAAAATAAACGTCCAAGAGACTTTGACCTTAAAAATGTAGGCCTTGTAAAATTTACAATAATAGTTTGCGAACTCTTATTTTTTGGTTTTTTGACGATGAATTAAATCCTCGTATACAGACTTAAACTTTGATACAGTACGAATGGGTCACGTTAATACTGACGAGTATTTGAAGGGATTTTATATTTTTAATTTGTCCTCTGCTGAAACACAAATACAGAAACAACCCGGATCAAATTGAAAAATGTTTCAGTTTTAGCGAAAATGAAAAATGTCGGGCGGCAATCCGAAGGCTGTTGTTTGACGGTCCTCGTATGTGAATGTGTACCCTTTTGTGTAGTGGCGTATTTGTTCCCGAATTATAGAAGAAGAATGGATGCGGCCCGCTTACGCTGAGTCATTCGGGAACTAGCGTGGGTGGTTATGATATAGCAACTATGACTTTGATTTTCAAAGTATTTTTGGTAAGTGTGTGGGATTTTTTTCATATATGGAAGCCATTGAACAAGCGCACCCCAAGAAGCAAAGATTGGATTTTATTTTCATTGATTATGAGTGATTTGCTTGTCTTTGAAGACCTTTTTAATCTCTGGAAGATATCATCAGCCAGCTTTTTGGAATAGATTATTAAAGTTGTGTGATAATTTGCAAAGTTATCACGAATCATAAATAAGTTTGATCGAAATATAAGCTCTTTTTTGAGCCGTTTATATCTAATTGTTAGTTAAAAGAAGTAAGTATTATAAGTACTTACTATTAAGTGAAACGCTTATCTGAATGGACTGCTAGTTTCTATTTGTCGGTAGTTTTTAGCAATGTTTTGTGATAGAGCAACAATTATTTCTTGCACGGGCGCTACAATAGAGCGTTCGGTTGACACGTAACCCGGATCAAAGAGTTATTTCACCCTGACTGAATCGAAAAGCGAACAAATGCCAATACAATTCGATGGAAAAATATGAAATGAACAGCATGTGCGTCTTACAAATAAATATTTCAAGGGAATCTCAGGAAGTCGTACGAGTGCTTCAAGAGTGCACTATTCATAGATATCCTTAGTATTTTACATTAGAAGCAGCAATGATTCAATTTTGATGATAGGATTGGTGTAGTGCTCTGTAGCCTGTAGCACGGTTTCTTGCCTCGACTTACGTAGTGTCCGGGGGCGATTCCCGGTCGAGACAGTTAAGGGAATGATCTTTTCTAAATTGGCTCGGATCTGGGTGTGCCGGGAGACTCCCCTGGCTTAATTTCTTGTCTGGTACCTCGTAACACAGATAATCATTTATTGTTGCTTTATGCGGTATATACGAGTACTTATATAAGTAGTATTAGTAAAAAGTTTCACACATTTATCCCTACTTCGAGATCATGACAAGTGGTTTATTGTCTGGAGAATTTTTTTTTTTTCATTGGATGCCCTAGTTAATTACCGGTTAGAGTTTTACGGGGGACTGTTTAGTTGGAAGTATTTTTTTATTTATTAGCATTGTTACAATGCATTTAGATGTAGAAGCTAATTAAAATCGACCTGTTCCTAGGTCTCTAGGCCTATCTTTAGATAGAAAACAAGTTGTAGGTAAATTTTATTTTCTAATCGATCCACACCACCTGTCGCTCGTAAACATCTCCGGTTCCTCGCATTGTTCAATAAGTGCTCCAAAAGCCATTACCTGCCCGAGGTAGGAAAACCAACACCGATAATTACACATCTTTCCACACGACCCTTCGTCGCTGTCAAGGACGACAGTATCCCAAGGTAACATAGGGATGAGCCCTTACAGCCGATGGCGTGAATGAGCTGTAGAAATTAAAGTTTATTTGGTTTATACTAAAAGATTTTTGAGAACGGCTTAATACGTTATATTTTTTATTATCATTAATTTGCCCACTATTATTACCATTAAACTAGCACAAAACAGATAAAACTTCATGCAGAAAACCGTTTCTAAAATCGTTTGTAAAATTAATTAACATGACGATCTATTTTATGCCTCTATTTTTGCAATGTTGACTATAATTGTTCTGGAAATTCAGGATTATTAATGCATTAATGCTTAGCATACTAAAAAGAACACAATCAGTACTTTATTACCATGAATTAATTTATTGCACTGTCCTATAACTTTCTCGGTTGGGCAGCTTGATATGATGCAATACATTTAGATTGTAATAAGACATATTGGCTTTTTCGATATAAGACCTATTTCGTCAAACTACTTAAAGTCGTACAAGCACCTATTCGCGGTTAACTTTATTCTGAGAACACCTTCATCAGAAAATGAGAGGATTTGCGACGGCTGTTGGCTAGAGCTCAGATTTTTCCCACGCCTAGTGGCGAACAAGTAAAAGTCATGCTGTATTATTGCATGGACTAAATTAATTGTGTGTCGAGAGCTCATATCGGCCTTTTATGGCCAAGATGACGGAAAGATGATACTTCGTATACAATATTAACTTGGACTATGTGTGTTTTGGGGAGGAAAATAATGAGTTGCTTTGTATTGTATCGCTCGGTGTTCATTTCGGTCATTGTCTTTATAATCTAAATTAAAACTATAATAGGGACTTTTTGGTAGATGTATGGTTGTACAGGATTTATATCATTAACGACGTTGAATCGATTTGAAATTAACAAGGTTTAATTTTTTTTTGTCAAGCCTTTGACTGCCAAGAAACATAATACAGGGTGTCCCGGGTAACCTGTACCAGCGAAGGTCTTTGGTCTGGGGACCCCAAAACCTATCGATTGGACCCAATGTACTATGTTCCGCGATTATTAGTAGTTTTCGAGTTATGTTTTTTTTTTACGAATTTTCTAACGCCCATTTTTGGTTACTGTGGTGGAAATAGTTGAGGTATATGCTTAATTTTTTTTCATTGTTTGATGATAACTAGGTCTTCTTGATTCAGAAGCATTTATATTTATAGCACTGAATATTAATTCAGAAAAAAAATGAAGTTGAAAAAGTGGTAAAACTGTTTTTTCCCTGTTTTGAAAGCCATTTAAAAAAAATACCTTGAACTTTTTCTTCCAAACCTTTTTAAAAACTTTACTAATTTATCAACTATTCATCACATAAATTTTAATAGCTATTATTATAATAAGTTGCGAGTACATACTCAGTAAGTTATAGCCTTATAGCTATTATTAGGCTTTATCTTACTGAGTTTGCCATATGGTTTTTGTAAGCATTTTGATAATCACCTGTACGTCTACCACGAGCTGCCACTTTCAATTTACATTATCATTCGCGTAAAAAAATGTTTCGGGATGACACATGACAATGTCAAATCCCAATACAATTTTTTACGCGAACGATAATGTAGTTTTAAAGTGGCAAATCGTGGTAGACGTACGGGTATTTATGTATATTCGTTCTTAGGGCAAATCTACTGTTAGGTTACTGGTTACCTACTGATTTTGTAGTGTAAACCTAAATAATGTGAAGTTGTGTTTTCAATGTTCTTTCAAAATGTATTTCGCAGTTGCTGCTGCTGCACCTTAATGTGATGATGACCTCCTGTATCAGGAGGTCATCATCACATTAAGGTGATTTCCAGCTCGCACCGGAGTCGAGTGAGCGGGTTGCCATGGCAACACTTCCTGAAAGGAAATTGCTATTCCCCTGCGTTTCATAAATCAACTCCAGGTAAAATTTAATATCAGTGCATGAATCCCGTAAGTCCTATAGCTAAGGCCTTTTAAAATTGCTCTCATGTAATTTCCTCTGGACGTTATTTACACTGATTAATGTTTTATCTAATGTTTGTAGCAACTGCTAGAATTTGTAGAACACGAAGATTAGAGTTTTGGGTCCGAATTTTGGTTGAACAGAATAACTTTGTAGTATTTTTTAAGGACTAATTAACAACTGTTTTAGTTAACTTTATGGTAAAAAATGAGCATATCATCATAAACATCCCATTTGCCATTCTTAGCGATAGCAGTCCTGCCTTCAGTGCCGAAGGTCGTGGGTTCGATCCCTACCCCAATACAAACATTCATGCGATGAAAATTTGTGTTGCTGTGTATGGGTGTTATATTATCTATTTAAATACTGGGTGATGATCAAAAGACTTTTGAATAACGATATGGCATCCTTACTTAATAGTAAGTGATGTAGTGACTATGTGTAAGAGAAAATCTAATTTTTTCAATTGACTTTAATTTTAAGGTTTTTATAACCAAAAATACTGACCGTTGGACTGATTTGTATAGTCTCCATAAAATGAAAGTTAATTTAATAAATTTCATTTTCATTTCATATCGTTTTTGTAAGTCTTTTGACTATCAACCGGTATAATATCACACCCAGACACAGCAACACAGATGTATTAGAATCAAACGTATGTATGTATCTAATGTGTTTTGAAATATTTTTGTGTTTATCAGTCTCTGACACATATACTCGTAGAACAAGTTTTGCTTGGTTTGGGGTGAGTACGCCTACCATGATTTTACACCAACGACAACCGCTAGCGGTTAACGCTTTTGGATCGAATTTTGCGATGATTTTCAGCAAAAAATGGCATACATATTTATGGAGTCAACTATCGTAGTGTACGTGATGAAAGCTCATGGAAGATGTTCAGATTATCTTGGTAAAAGGTGTCACAAAAGATAGGACCCATGAACGTAATGATGCGTAAACTGCGTGAGTGGCTGGTGGGTTGTTGCATTTATAGTGTTAATGAATGTATAAAGGCGAGTTAAGCTGCCAACTAGCGCCACCAATTGATTTATTTTTATAACTTCCAAATTAGACATATTTTGTGCCGTGCTAGTGGCGGCACTTTGAAAGAATACTTTCCACAGCCCCATATCTTCCCGTGGGTGTCGTAAGAGGCGACTAAGGGTTTTTTTGCAGCAGACCATGCTCTCTCCAGGTGGGAGACTTATGTTGGCCGGTTGTTGTTACCACCATGCAGTTGTGTAAAACCCGCCAAGTGATTCTGACCTATCTCGGTCAGGTCGCGTTCCGGGATCAGCACTGCACTAACCGGTGCCAGGGGGACTGTGATCGTGGCAATTGTGGGACCAGTGGGAGCCTTAGCGGCGGTATTGTGTGTGTAGTGTGTATCGGCCCGCCGGCCAGGGAGACCCGAAGAAACGGTGGTGCCGCTGGCCGCCCGCGGCATAGTACAGGGGCCCAAAAGGGGTTAACCACCTCTGGAGGCTCCCACCAGGTCGCGCATAATCTCGGGGTGGATCGTCGTGCCAGGTGGTGCCCGGTTCCAGTGGGGCCCGGCGACCACACCCGAGGGGGTACGGGGGCCCTTCCGTCTGGCGGACCGGCCTTCACTATTCCACGCGATTAATACCAATGCATGGCACCACGCTTTGTCTTTCATTGCCTCGATCACAGTCGTCCTTTCACGCCCCTCCCATCCTCCAACTTCTATGGCAGTCAGAAGCATGAAAACACGGCCAACAGCGGCATCCCCATCCCCCACCAACACGCTGTTTGAGGTGGAGTTCGCTAACATCCGCGGACTCCATGCAAACCTCAACGCCGTCCATCAACACCTTGAGACAGCGAGGCCTGCGATGCTCTTTTTGACGGAAACAGAGATAGGCCGCCCTGCCGATACGTCATACCTGCACTACCCCGGCTATGTGCTGGAAGAGTCCTTCCAACCTAAAGCCGGTGTATGTCTATTCGTCAGGGTGGACGTCTCCGCTGCCTAGAAGACCCATCCTTCTCCACCCTCTGGGTGCACGTTGACCTGGGCTCCACGAGCTGGGTCTATGCGTGCATGTACCGCTCCCACAAAGACGATGCCGAGACAACTCGACTCTTCGAACATCTGAGTCAGGCCGCAGACAACGCTCAGGCACAGTTCCTAAATGCCGAAATGGTGTTTTTGGGAGACTTCAATGCCCACCATGAGTCCTGGTTAGGCTCATCAAAAACAGACCATGCAGGCCGAACTGCCCATGAGTTTGCTCTCACGCAAGACCTGACGCAACTGGTACACCAGCCCACCCGGTTACCAGATATAGTCGGTCATACACCCTCCTTATTGGACCTTCTGCTGACAAGTCACCCAGCCGGGTATAAAGTGTCGGTTGGTGCTCCATTGGGCTCCTCCGATCACTGTCTGGTTGGCGCTACAGTGCCTCGTGCAGCTCCCCCACAACCTGTGGAGGTGACGCGGCGGTTATGGCACTACTCGTCGGCAGATTGGAACGGATTGCGAGAATACTTTGCCTCCGTCCCTTGGCGGCAGTGCTGCTTTGGAGATAGGGATGCTTCAGAGATTGCATCTGCTATCGCGGACGAGATCAGTACCGGAATGGAAAATGGAATGGACTACATTCCTTTTACTGATGTCGTCAGTGCTAGCAAAACTTGTCCCTGGTTCAATCGCGAGTGTGCCGCAGCTGTTGAATATAAACAGGCGGCGTACCGTGCTTAGTCTAGGGCCCAGGCACTCAATGATCATTCAAACCTTGCCTCCCTGAAAGCAGCCTTTAATAAAGCCACCAAGGCCACGAAGAGGGTTTTAATTAGAGCAGACGCCCAGCGAATTGCACGTGTTGGCCAAGAACTACCCTAATCACGCACCCTACGGGTAGCCGCTCCTGCTGGCGACTGGCTAAATACGTGCAATCTAACTTCTGCGTGCCTTCGCTGCCCCCACTGAGATTCCCTGATGGATCGTTGGCTCATCAGCCGCAAGAGAAAGCCGATTTACTGGCTAACCTCTTTGCCGCAAACTCTTGCATCGATGACTGCGGTGCTGCGCCGCCTGAAATACCACATGGCGGCTCCACAATGCCTGATATTTGTATCAGGCAGTGTGATGTTCGTGCCGAACTGCAGTCACTCGATGTCAGGAAAGCCAGTGGCCCTGATGGAATTCCAGCTGTGGTGCTGAAGAAATGTGCAGCGGAGTGGTCTCCAATGTTCACTAGCCTGTATCGCCTCTCCTACAATTCGGGTCTTGTGCCGCTGTCTTGGAAGGAGGCGAACGTTCAACCAGTTCCCAAAAAAAGGGGACCGGTCTGACCCTGCCAATTACCGTCCAATAGCCGTAACCTCAGTTTTAGCGAAAGTGTTCGAGCGGATCATAAACACACAGCTCATCCGCTACCTAGAGGATCACTCTCTCATTCACGACTGTCAGTACGGCTTCCGACCAAAACGGTCTACGGGGTGATCTTCTAGCGTACGTAACACACATCTGGGGGGAGGCTATGGACAAGCATAGGGAATCTTTGGCCGTCAGCCTTGACATTGCCAAAGCTTTCGACCGTGTATGGCATCGTTCGCTTCTTTCCAAGCTTCCGGCATATGGTCTGCCACCTCGCCTATGCGACTGGTTCGCCGGATTTCTGGAGGTACGTAGAATTCGCGTCCTTTGCGATGGTTGAAAATCAGGCTTTCTCCAGATTAATGCCGGAGTGCCGCAGGGCTCCGTCTCGTCGCCGACGTTGTTTCTTCTGCATATTAATGACATGTTATCTCTTGGTAATATTTATTGCTATGCGGATGATAGCACGGTCCCCGCGCGTTATTTCGAGCGCCCTGGGGCAAAGCAGACCGACATCGAGGAGAAGAGGCGAAGTCTTGTTGTTGAGCTTGACGGAGTGTTGGACCGCATTTCAGAATGGGGTACATGCAATCTTGTCGAGTTCAATGCCAAGAAAACGCAGGTGTGTGCATTCACAGCAAAGGCGTCGCCGTTCCTTTCCCATCCCACTTTTCAGAGCACCCCGCTACCGATTAAGGATAGCCTAAACATCCTTGGCATGGATGTTCGTAGCAACCTAAACCAGCGGGACTACATTGAGAGCGTCATTAGAACTGCATCCTGAAAAATCGGAATCCTGAACAGAGTGAGACGATTCTTCACGCCTGGGCAGCTCTGTCTCTTGTATAAGACACAAGTTCGCTCGTGTGTGGAATACTGCTCTCATCTCTGGGACGGTTCTGAAAAGTACCTACTCGAAGCTCTTGACAGGTTGCAGCGGCGTGCTATCCGTATTATTGGAAACCCAGAGGCAACTTTGACCCTTGAGCCTCTCCAATTGCGTAGAGACATTGCCAGGCTAAGTATTCTCTGTCGCTTCTACAATGGGGAATGCTCTGAAGAGTTATTCCAGCTTATTCCACCCTCACCTTTCCACTCCCGTACCACGCGTGCTGGACTACGGCGTCACCCACACACAATTCAACATTTGTTGGCCCGAACTAAAAGGTTCGGTGACTCGTTTCTTTGTCGTACCATCCAGACGTGGAACGCTCATCCAGCACATGTGTTTCCTTCCTCGTATAGTCCCGGGTTCTTCAAGCGGGGCGTGAAAAGACATTTCTGCAGGCCTTCAAGGTGAGGATGGCCAGCCCAGTAATTCGTTGAATGACTGGGCTTGTCAACCTCATATCTGGACCTCACGACCGCTTTTCATCAGGTGGACTGAGGTCATCTTGACGGGCAATATAAAAAAAAAAACTGAAAAATGAATATCTCAAAAAATACTTCTTTTAAATATTGAATGTCTGTCCACGACTTTTCATTCTAACGTTTAGTTTTAGATCGCGTTTTTGCTTGATCGCGAGTATTTTTTGAGATATTCATTGTTCAGTTTTTAAAAACAATGTCTAATTTGGAAGTTATAAAAATAAATCAATTGGTGGCGCTAGTTGGCGGCTACAATCGCCTTAATTTATTTAGTTATTAGTAAATAAAAAATGGATTCTAGAGGTTAGTATATGTTGGTATTTACATTGTTGGTAATTTTTGTAAGTAAACCGTCCAAATTAACGTTTCTGTGAAAATGTACTGTCTACGAACCAAAGGAGAGAATGCCGAATGCCTGAGCCGATTGCTACGGGAACTGTGCCTGCACGTACACACGTAGAACGCGCGCCTGCTACGAGTCGAGTTGCGTAGCTGGTTGACTACAAAGGGCGCCAACTACGAGTGCACGAGGGCGCCAGTAGCTATACAAACTCCTGATACCTATATCAATTTAAATTTTAAGTTTTTTGATATTTTCTATTTCGAAAATTCAGCTTTTGGACAGACTTCAAAAAGTAGGAGATTCTCTATTCTTTGGAAGGTTTCCAAAACAAAGCTAAGTAGTTCTTGAATTACTTACCCTTATTTATACTAATATTATAAAGAGGTAAAGTTTCTAACTTTGCTTGTTTGTAGGGGGTAATCTTCGGAAATATTGATCTGATCATGAAAATTATATCACTATAAACACTAACTACTACTATTCAGGAGTGACAAAGGCTTTATTTTTTTATTTATTTTTTCAGAGACGTTTACAGGCGAAGTCGGTGAGTTTCAGAGTCGCGTTCAGTCGCACTGTCAAAAACATAGAGATATTATTTGGACGTCGTCAGATACTTACATTATAGTTCAATGGTCAAAAATGGTTTCGCACAGATATTTCTGTTGCAGTGAATTTGGCTGTATGAACACCACACGAAATTGTGATTATATGTTTTTTAAGTTACCAAATGATGTTGAAAGGTAAGTAAAACTCAGATAACGTTTGCAAGTTAGTAGTACTATGTACAAGTATTATAAGTATATGGGTAGGTAAACCATTATATTTCGTAACACATTCAAATCCAGTACAAAAAATGGGCATTTACTTTTTCTGTAACTTATCTTATCACGCATTGGTAAAACACCAATATTTTTGGTATATTCATTTGAAGCACGCGCGGCTGCTGCATTCGCGCCGCGCCGCCGACAGGTGACCGCCGCAGCGGTTGCTCATGGTGTGTTATCTACAGCCTACTAGGTAGGTATTTTGTAGGTAGTCACCTAGTGTATTTTATTTTTGGCGGTATCTGACAAATCGCGCTTATCAGGCGAATATAGTAGCGAGTAGCAACCCTAGACGATGCCTGAAGTTGATAGAAAAAGGCGAGAGCGGTCCTTATGTAAACTCTTTATTTTGTGGTATCAGTCTAGTGAGTGAGCGAGACAGGTGCAAAGACAGGTCAAGACAAAATTAAGCAATGTGATAATTGTCCGTGAAATTGAGTCTGTATCAAAACGAGGTTAAAGTTCCATTTTATTTATTTATTTTAGCCAGCGCGTGGCGTTGAGTGAGTGAGTGAGCGGAGTTGGCATAAGTTGATGAAAGCCCTCAAGGGGCTATTAGGCCGCGTCGGCGCGCAGCTTCGTGAGTAAATCTGGACACACGACTATGTTGCACGCTATCATCTAATTATGACCGTGTTTGATTACGTAGCTATGTTACCATTGAAGATATAGTAAGTTATGAATATTATATTTGTGTTATTATCTTTTATTTGTTAAGAGTACTTTTTTGTAGCATGGGTACTTATGTTCAAAAAGTCTTCTCAACAGTAGCTTTTTAGTATTATTTTAAACTGGATCTCTTAAAAAAGTAGGTTAAATAGCTGGGTTAAATAATAGATAAATAAATAAATAAATATCTGGGACAGTTCACACCAAGATCATCTTTTTTTTTTTATGTAATAGGGAGCAAACGAGCTAGACGGTCACCTGATGGAGAGTGATCACCTCCGCCCATGGACAACTGCAACACCAGAGGTGTCACTGATGCGTTGCTTGCCTTTTAGATGGGAATACGCTCTCTTCTTGAAGGCCCCGATGTCATATCCCTTTGGGAACACCGCCGCAGGAAGATCATTCCATATCTTGGCTGTACGTGGAAGAAATTGGCGTGAAAAACGCACGGTTGTTGAGCGCCAGCCATCCAGGTGATGAGCATGGAATTTCAACTTATGGCGTGTCGTGCGGTGATGTTTTTTTTTTTTTAATAAATAAATATCCCTGGACATTATTCCACACAGCGCCATCTAGCCCCAAAGTAAGCTAATTAAAGCTTGTGTTATGGGATACTAGACAACGGATAAACATACTTAAATACATTTTCTTTTGTAAATACATACTTATTATACATAGGAGACACCCAGACCAGTACAAACAGACATGTTCAT
Organism: Udea olivalis; assembly: GCA_947369235.1. Classification (NCBI taxonomy): domain Eukaryota; kingdom Metazoa; phylum Arthropoda; class Insecta; order Lepidoptera; family Crambidae; genus Udea; species Udea olivalis. The sequence continues at coordinate 10,304,756 of OX376342.1, forward strand.
GCACACAAATGTTTGTACTGTGCGGGGATCGAACCCGCGACCTCTGGTGTAGTAGCCAACTTCTTAACCATTACACCAAGTCGGTCGTCAAATTCAGCGGCATCTGACCCCAAACTAAGAAGAGCTTGTAATATGGGCGTCAGAGACTAATAAACATACTTAAATATTTCTAAATACATACTTAAATAGATAATGACACCCAGACACACAACAAATACAAATGTTGGTCACACAAATATTTGTCATGTGTGGGGATCGAACCCACGACCTCCGGCGCTAAAGGCAGGATCGCTGCCATTGCGCCAACAGGCCAGTCAATAAAATAGACTAAGGTTTGGTTAGGCTCATGTTTTGCTGTAGCGGTTATACTTATGTGTTAACCCTTGTCAAACTGTTACAAAGTTATAAAGCAAGCTTACTCAAAGAAAAACTTGTTTATTTACTTCAACGCGTTCCGGAACGAAAAAGTGACTGAATGAGGTCCCTTGAGCGGACCCGAGTTGACGAAAGCTCTCGACGAACTCTTACATTACACGTCTAGCGTAAATAGACTGTAATTAAATCTGAGCACGTAGTCGAGATGTGAACTAACAAATTACTTAATGAAATACTTGTACATTCACATCAACATGGGCTACGGAATGAGGAAGTAAGTGAAAAGACGCTTGGGCGGGTGGATGAGAGGAAATCTTTCACGGAGTTTTTACGTCTACTACTTAGTAATTAATGGATAGCCTTTAATGGAGCAACATACTAAGCTAACCACCAAAAAATACTATCTGATCCTCTGAATATTCTAAAATCAGTGTTTTGTAGCCGACTTAGAAATATAAAATATTTTAGTAACCCAACAGTACATACGAGGAACAAAAAAAAAATTAAGAATACAAGGAACAATTTTAACAAACAATTAAAAGAATAAACAAAAATTTTAACAAAAAAATAAAACCAACTTCGAAAAAAACTATTCCAAAACAAAGCACTAAAAAGTAGAGAAATAATTGCGTATTCTTCTAAAACTTATACGATAATATACTGTAGGTACAATTATTGTTATTGTTGGAGTAGGTGTCAGCCAAGGAAACACTACAATATACTCAATTTAAAAAAGGATATTTTAGCAATATGCCTATTTCTTACATATCACGTTTACGTATGTATGTAGGTAGTACATTATATTATCGTATAAGTTTCAGAAGAATACGCAATTATTTCTTTACTTTTTAGTGCTTTGTTTTGGAATAGTTTTTTTTGAAGTTGGTTTTTTAATGTTAAAATTTTTGTTTATTTCTTGAGTAGTATAGTCCAATTGCTCCTAAGAATTGAAGAGTTCCGTTACTTTGTTATGGATTCCATAATCAGAACCTAACACTCATCAAACTACCCTTGAAGTATATCCTTTCCAATAAAAAAAGAAGCATCGAAATCGGTTGGCGTGATAATGAGTTATTCATCCATTTGTCGTGCATATGGTTTATCTAGATTTAAGACTTATATGGATTTCCCATGGATGCCACTGTCAGAACTGGACCAATTTAAAATGGGACCACACGGGCAGCATCAGCTTTCAAGTAAAAAAAGAAGCATCGAAATCGGTTGGCGTGATAATGAGTTATTCATCCATTTGTCGCGCATATGGTTTATCTAGATTTAAGACTTATATGGATTTCCCATGGATGCCACTGTCAGAACTGGACCAATTTAAAATGGGACCACACGGGCAGCATCAGCTTTCAAATAAAAAAAGAATTATCAAAATCGATTGGCGTAATATTGAGTTACCCGTCCATTTGTCGCGCATTTTGTCTATCTAGATTTAAGACTTATATGGATTTCCCATGGATGCCACTGTCAGAACTAGACCAAATTAAAATGGGACCATTCGGAAAGCACTAGCTTTCAAATAAAAAAAGAATGATCAAAATCGGTTCACCCAGTCGAAAGTTATGAGGTAACAAACATAAAAAAAAACATACAGTCGAATTGAGAACCTCCACCTTTTTTTGAAGTCGGTTGAAAAGAAAAATACAGAAGCGGGTCAATCAGGTCCCTCCCTATTAGCACATGCCGCTGCAGTACAGGACTGCAGAGACGCTGGTATTCTGGCAGGGCCTGTGTATTCGTCATATTCACGTGCAAGAAAAAAAAACAGCATAATTACATGACAATAAAAACGAATAAAAACAGAAAATAGCGATGCCCATGTGTGGAGACACGTTCACAGTGTGCATGAATGTGCACATTCTGGTATTTTTAGTCGCTCAGTTCATTATTTCTCGCATTTAATTTGATGAAGTAGCTTCAACTGGCCTATTGCTGGAATAGCAGCGATCCTCCCGTCAGCACTGAAAGATGATCGGACAATAAATCGACAACAAATCCCCAGCTTAGACAACATATGCATGATATTAAGAAATGTTAGATAGTTAATATCAGTCCACGAAATCCATAATCCAAGCTTCCTCAGTTTGGGGTTAAGTGATTCTTGCTGTTAGGCTTCCCAGATATTCATTGAATTATTATTTATTTAAATGGCACAACTCAAAGCTAATGCTCTATTCTGTTACCGCAAACTTTGAAAGCCCTGAGACAAATATTGGGATACACATATTTTGAATCATGTCGCTATAAAAACTTACTTCAACTCAACGACGAAAATCATTAAATTTTTAAAACTTCTGAAAATTTTACTTAGAGATTAACGGGAGTATGCATTTTCTCTAAAGTGAGGCTCATACAATTTGCTTAATTGTATAAACCAATATCCTTAATAATTCCTGATGCTCAGCTGTAGGCGGCTAATCGAGCTTACGTGTATGATACTCACGTAATACGAACACATAAGTGCATCTCATCTAAGAGATTTGCCGATTAGGCTTGAGTCTCCGATTTAATTAAACGTCCTTGCGATACTATAATGGTAATTATATTTGATTGAGATAATGAGATCTTACTGGAGACCTACTTTGATTTGTACAGTCAACAGCAGAAGTAAGTGATGATTAAATAATTCCACATTAGTTTTACGAATAATAACGGCACAAAATAATTGATCTGTAGCTGAGACAGCAAGAAAAATATCTCATTTATACGAGTATATTCAATTCAATTTCTTTATTTGCTTACTAAGTGTTTACACACACACAGTTGATACAGTTTAAAAGTACTTACAACTTAGTTACCGCAAAGGTATTGCAAACTAATTTGAGAACAGCGGTTTTGATATTAAAATAATTATTACATAAAAAACTTAATAATATATTTCTGAGTAATATATAGAGCTTACTTATAATTATGTGTAATATTTACTGTTTATTTATCCAATATTTTAACTTATAAATTTTATCAACCGACTTCAAAAAAAGGAGGAGGTTCTCAATTCGACTATATGTTTTTTTTTTTATGTTTGTTACCTCATAACTTTCGACTGAGTGAACCGATTTTGATCATTCTTTTTTTATTTGAAAGCTGGTGCTTCCCGAATGGTCCCATTTTAATTTGGTCTAGTTCTGACAGTGGCATCCATGGGAAATCCATATAAGTCTTAAATCTAGATAAACCATATGCGCTACAAATGGACGAATAACTTATTATCACGCCAACCGATTTCGATGCTTTTTTTTTATTGGAAAGGATATACTTCAAGGGTAGTTTGATGAGTGTTAGGTTCTGACTATGGGATCCATGACAAAGTATCGGAACTCTTCAATTCTTAGGAGCAATTGGACGATACTTTTTCGATGAATAAAATAAATAAGAACTATTCACTGAAAATCAAGAAATAAACAAAAATTTTAACAAAAAAAAACCAACTTCAAAAAAAACTATTCCAAAACAAAGCACTAAAAAGTAAAGAAATAATTGCGTATTCTTCTAACTAAACTTATACGATAGTATAATGTAGGTACAATTATTGTTATTGTTGGAGTCGGTGTCAGCCAATGTAGGTTTGTAACTACCTACATACATGCGTAAACGTGATATGTAAGAAATAGGTATATTGCTAGGTATATTGTAGTGTTTCCTTGGCTGACACCGACTCCAACAATAACAATAATTGTACCTACAATATTTTATCGTATAAGTTTAGAAGAATACGCAATTATTTCTTTACTTTTTAGTGTTTTGTTTTGGAATAGTTTTTTTTGAAGTTGGTTTTATTTTTTGTTAAAATTTTTGTTGTTATATATTCATTAGGAAAATAATAGAATTTGGATATTAAGTAAGCTTTAGGGGTTTTTGAGAATTTCCTCAAGCTCGTTTCATTTTTTATGTGTAAACGCAGTTTATTTGACCGACATGTAGTAACAACTAGTATTTAGCATTTTGATTCTAGATGGTGGTAGGTAAAGTCTATTTTTGTGTCTAGTGTTTATAGTGTGCGTATCTTTTACCTTGGCGAAATTCTCTATATTTGTAAAAGTAAATATGCAAATATCATAAATGTAGAAGGCTGGCACGGTAAGTAAATTTAGCTTTATGGAAAATGGTTTACAAGATTGGGTGTTGTCTATTCTGGCCATGATTCCAACTAATTTCTTTTGCATTAGGAACAGGATATTCATGTTTGTACTATTGCCCCAGAGCATTATGCCATATTTCAGTTGAGAATAAGCGTAAGTTTATAAGCTAAAAGTGCTGCTTCTTGGTTCGTGCTATTGATTATTATTAGTTAGTAAACCTCAAATCACTGGTTTTGGGCCGCAAATAATTACTTTACTTTTGCTGATGAACGTATGTGCCAACAACACATGGATGGATTGATGATGAATATAGGTGTGTAATAATAGGTACTATTACCACAGCGGCATTTTTCAGTGTGACAAAGAACTAACTTCTACAAATACTTGAAAAACACATCGCAATCGTACTCATATTCATTTCTTTTTGCACTTTCTATTTAAAAAAAAAATATTAATCGGTGTAGGCACTTTTAGATAAGTTATTATGTATTGCATTTGTAGTAAAAAAAATGCAGTTAATTTCTTTATTCACAGTTTTCTTATTATGTTCACACCTTTTAAAAAAAAACCCATTGCCTGATTCTTCTGTTAAGCAGAATGTTTTATCAACTTTTATCCCTACTAATTGTTAAAGCTCTCTTAAACACATAGTTCTAATTCGCGTTAGTTATTGTTAGTAAGTTTAGGAAGCAACTTGGCCATGTTTCTAATCTCTGCTAAACTGCAGCCCCACGCCGCGGCTGAGATGCTTCTTAACTTCACTCACTCATTCACCCACTTCATGTCGTGTGCAGGCTTACGGGTTCAGTAAACCTTATCGTACAATTTGTGGGGTTCATTTAACCCTTAATTCGACGGGTTTCTTTTTAATTTGATTTGTAAAATCGTTATAGATTTTGGATCTTGGCTTGTACAGGGACCCTAGAAAAAATACCTGAATAAATCTACCTGTTTCAGTTTCCTGAAACATGTACGTCCATTGTACTGGACATTGCCAAGTTTACAAGAAACTGATGTGCAGTATATTTCCCATTGCCAAAGAGAAAGAAAAGAAGAAACAAGTAATATTCTATTCAAATATTAATTACATTTAGAAAATAAGTCTCATAGTTACATTGGTTTATGCTCAAAACACTAAATCAAACTTGGAAAACTTATAAACATGAAGAACTCACTTATGATTTGAACCAAATTATTAAATATCTAAGAAATCTTCACAATAATAAGCATTTAAATTTCAAAAAAAGATTTGGGGTATTGTGTTAGAGATGGATTAGTGAGTGCAGGTTTTTGTATTTGTGGAACTACAAGAAGAAGCAATGCTGGTAAGAAAAACAGTGTGATAAAAGTGTGCTGGTAGCTGTCGATGAAAAATAAGTGAAGTTGGATAGGTTAGCTACAAGAGCTAGCAACAGGACAATGATGATGTGTTTGAAGCAAAAGATGAGTATAAAAAATTGCAAGAAATTAACTGATATGAAATTATTTATTTAAACAAAATAAAACAAGAACGAAAGGATGAGTTTGATAAGAGGCTTACTGAAGATTTTCAGTTAAATATCAAGTTTATATAGAAGTCAGTACGATCTGCTAGGGGGGGCATCGACCATAACAGAGCTAGTAAAAATCAGAGTCAAGGATAGAGGGATCTGAAAAGGGGAAGAGTATATCTTAGAGAAATGGAAGGAGTATTTTGTAACTTTGCTTTAAGGGATGATGCATTCGCAGAAATAGCTGAAACTTCCGAGACAGAAAATGGTGAAGAGATTCGCACAGATGAGATTGTTTGATAGCGTTGAAAAGTATGAAAGGTGGTAAGGCTGCAGGGTATGATAGGGTTTTTGTTGCGATGCTAAGGGCCGAGCGTGGCAAAGCGGCTATAGTTTGTGCCAGATAATCGTGAAATAAAGCTCATTGACCCCACCTGTACCAAAATTTCATTCCCAATGAAACTGTCGCTGATTTGCCATACAAACTGTCGCTTTCCTGTGACTTACCTTAGGCAAATACGTAACCCAGTACCCAAAAATAAAAAAAGCCGGGCAAAAATATTTTAAACTTTTAAAAATCCTTTTTTTAAAGTTTTGACGAAAAGATACCGATATTGTTACTGTTTAAGTACTTAAAAATATATTTTTGTCTTTATTTTAATTTTTTCAAATATTCTTGTTATCTTCAATTATTTGTTCCTTAAAACAACATGGCAGGCAATCACATGAAAGTATTTAACTAATCAATTGAAAACTTTATAGATATAGGTTAAGCTTACCTATGAATAGCTCAGTGTAACGTGAGTGCTAGCCAGATTTCGCCAGAGGTGCGTCACCGGTGACTCTTCCGCCATTTTGAAGAAGATATGTTTAATTGTCATTTATTCCTACCCGGTCTTGGGCTTGTGGAATACGTGTAAAATTTTGCTATTACGTTGTTTTTGTTAATTCGCTGTTTTTACTGATTATTTAGCTTGTTCTGTTATTAATTTGTTCTCGTTATTTTTTGGTTAACTTTTTATTATTATTTTGTTACTCTTATGAGTGACGAAGTGAAAATGGACTCAAATAAGTAACAGCCAAGGCGGCGCCAGAGAATCTTGGAACCTCAAGCAGGTGAGTAAATCTTATATTTTATTCAAATGATTTCCTGTGAAATTATTAACCGTATCTATACTAATATTATAAAGAGGAAAGATTCGACTGTTTTTTTGTTTGTTTGTTTGTAATGAATAGGCTCCACTACACCACAACCACAACTACTGATCCGATCATGGAATTCTTTCACTAACAGAAATCTAAATTATTCAGTATATAGGCTATTTTTTATTATGATTATGATTGAACAAACAAGTCAGTGAAAAATAATAGTAAATGTAAATAAAGTCGGAGAAATGCGGGCAAAATGGACACCAGCTGTCAAACATTTGACAGAACGAAGTCTATCGAGGCAGCTAGTATACTCGTATATACAAACTGTCTCACTGCTGGGAAAATACCTCCATCATTGAAATCAAGTCATTGCTATAATTTGATGGTTTCTGTAAAAAAAATTTTTTTGTAAAGAGATATTGTTATAAATATAATACTTTTCTTGTCTAAACAAATAAGTTATTCATTTAGTTTTGAACAACAGTTCTCTTGACATCTTAATTCAATTCAATTCAATATCTTTATGGCGTGTCACATGGAGGAAAGTTGACAATTTATGTAATGTAAGTACATGTGACGCCTTGTTGTGACGGCTTTGCAACGATTCTTATGAATATTATGAACAATAGAATAACAAGGGTAATCTTAACATTTTCAAACATTTTACAAAATTTTTATAAGACATTGCACAACAACAATAGTAAGACAACAATTAGGTACATTAAAATGAACACTGAACATAATTCATAAGTATATGAGATCTAAAATTGCAGCTTCACTGGTAAACATTCAAACATTCATTCATGTAGCTCTGCGTGTCAATGTCCTCCCATATTAAGTAGAGTAGTAGAAATCAAATACTTGGGCATTATAATGGATGAATCCTTAACTTTTAAAACACACATATCCGCTCTCTCAGGAAGACTCAGGAAATAAATAAATAATATGCGCCAGACAACACACCTCTTGTTGGTCTCGAAGTAGGGATTAATATCCCTGTGTTACGAGGTACCACACAAGGAACTAAGCCAGGGGCGTCTCCCAGCACACCCAGACCCGAGTCAATTCAGAAAGGATCGTTTCCTGAATTGACCCGACCGGGAATCTAACCCGGTACACTAGGGAAATCGAGGCGAGAAACCGTGCTACAGCGCACTACGCCAATCGTGTCGTCTTTATTCCATTTTATTATTAAGGGTCTCCGCAACTCTGCATGTAGAGAGATGCTCATAATGGTTTTTAGAGCTGTTTGCCAATCCATTCTCCTGTATTGCATATCTGCCTGGGGTGGCGTAGTTAGTATTATAGCTACGTAGTTTCATGTTCATTTAATTCATATCACTTTTTTTTCATACCACAAGGTGGCAAACAAGCTTACGGCCCGCCTGAAGGTAAGCAGTTGCCGAAGCCTATGGACGCCTGTAACATCAAAGGCGTTACGTGCCGACTAACCGACCGACTTAAGTTCTTACATAGGGGTAAACAATATATCTATCAGAACATAACAAACATAACATTCTGTAGTAGGCCACGGTTCTTAAAGTTGTCCGTGTTTCAGCAAATGCCTGATGAGAATTTGTGAATGATTCCGAACACAACTAGTATTTTCTCATTGCTGTGCGTTCCAGGGCATTCAATGTATGGGGAACGAGCGATGTCCTGCACATTATCGTTCGCGCCAAAAATTGTATTGGGATTTGACATTGTCATGTCATGTAATGTCAAATCCCAATACAAGATTTTACGCGAACGATAATGTAAATTTAAAGTGGCAACTCGTGGTAGACGTACTGTACTTTTTACACTACGTTGTCTAATGTAGGTACTAATCTGTCAGTAAAGTCTAAAGGGAAAAAAACATCAGTTGTTACAATGTTGTAAGGTTATTATATATTAAGCCTTAGGCTAACATTACTGTTATTTGCAACAGGGTATGTTTTAACGATTTTTTACCTTGATGATGACCTACCTACCTTTATGGGGACTTACCTAAGCTTTTACTTCATTGGACATTTTAATAATCGACTGAGGTTCTTTAATTTCAAACCGAGCAGGTGATTTTCTTTTACGCATAATTTTGTGAAATGACAACGGGCGCCCACGGCACGGCTTCGCCCCTCTTGATTAACTTTTTTCGTCGTCATTTTTTTTAAAAAGTGAAGCTCGTAATTCGGGTTGAGTGGTTGATTCAGTTGATTGCAAATTTCACGGTAATAATAGCATATTAGAAAATACGGTTTGATATAAAATGTGTACCAACCAAATAGAAATGGTTTAGTTTTTGTATGTTTGTTTGTGGAAATAACATCTGAAGCGACTCTACAGTTTAAAACATAGTTCTATAAAAACATTTCAGCAAGTAACATGGGCTGTAACTTAATGTTAAAAAGATGTGTGTGTGTGTGACTAAAATTGCAATTATACGTATGCACCCGTGCGAAGCGCAGTTCATTAAGTTTGATTATTTTTTACTTTTATCGAATAGGTTTCAGCAAAAAAACTGTGCTTAGAAGAAGTGTTATTTTTTTATTCACAGTTTATAGCTAAGCGCTAAGCCGATCGCATCCGAGCCCCGCTGCATTCAAATGCACGCTGCGTCAACAAGTCCCCTCGAGACTTGAGGACTTTCCTCAACTTGTGCCACTCCACTCACTCCTACGCCTCTTCGTTTGGTTTAGTAATCATGAACTAAGTTTACAGAGAACACCAAAGCTATACTATTACTACTATGTACTTACTAAATTAACATATTCTTAGTATAGATTTATTATTAGTGCTTTTGAACATGCTGCCAAAGATACCTCCTATACTATAGTTAGACCGCATAATTGAGTCCTCGCCTGCGGTGTACAGGGGCACGGGGGTTAGACGAAAGCGGGGGGCGGGAGAGGTGCGGGCGGCAGGCAGAACACCTTGCCTGCTGCCCGCACACCGCAGGCGAGGACTCAATTATGCGGTTTAGCTATAACATTTTATATGATAAATCAAAAATTCAAAAAAGTTTGTAATAGTTCGTTTAATTTCTATTCAAGAGAGGCGCTATTATGAAATATGAAACAAATTCTTTACTACAGACTAGCAATTGTAGCAAATGGAAATTTGTGGTATACATAAATATAGATGACGTGTTTAAGCAATGATTGCGCGATGATGTTGAGAAAGATCAATCTAGCGAACATAATATGTTTCCCAATGCCCATTTTCGAGAGCGTCGTGGCCTAGTGGATTTTGGACCCTAAGAGGTATTTTTCATGACTGTTGGTTCATAGGCGGTAATGTATGGGCGAATGTACACTATCTTTTGTGGTATACATTATAGATGACGTGTTTAAACAGTGATTGCGCGATGATGTTGACCAAGATCTCAGTCCTTACATGTCTTTAAATCCCAAGTCAAATCATACTTCCTCTCTCTGTAACCTAGTATTTTATTATGTCTCATCCTTTATTTTTCAGTCCTTAAAAATGGAAACTGGTGATCCTATTGCAATACCTATATGTATTTTATGTAACACAATTCATTTAGTTTATTATTTAAATATCTCTTACTTTTCCTTTATTTTGCACAGCCTTACCCTTTATATTATACAAGTCTCTCTTCAGAAGGTAGTCTGGAAGAGATCGCTTTAAAGCGATAAGACCGCCTAAATTGTACATTTGATGTCTACTTACTGTTTAACTTGCTGTATTTGTTTGTTTGTGCAATAAAGATTATTTATCTTATCTTAAGATCAATCTAGCGAACAAAATATGTTTCCCAATGCCCATTTTCTCCTGGATTCGGTTCCCTGAGAAACACAAATCTGCCTCACACGTATGTTTGCGCTGGGCGAGAATTGAACTGACAACTTTGGCTCTGAAAGCAGGTCCTCCATTCATGGCCATCGGTTCAAAAGATCTAATAAAATAAATGTTCGCCAAATAAAGCTTGGCTGCATTAAAATTCAAAATGGATAATGCACGATACATTATGCAATAAAGTCAATGTTGCCTAAACATCGGTTAAACGTTAATGAGCTGGCGGACCGAAATGGCGTAATTAATTAAAGCAATGTTGCGCGTGGTTGGCATACTAACGATGCTTTTGTTCCGCCTATAATAATAGCCCGTGTCGCTGGCGCTGTAAACGTTTTGATGGAAGCCAGAGCAGCCAGCGACGGATTTATTCCATGTATTCACTAGGGGACAAACTCACCCATATACTAGGGCCTTGTTACAACCCCTGATAATTTATCAAGTTCATAACCTAAACTGAGCCTAGCGAGCAATTACGTAACATGATCTTTCATTTACAGCCAGTCAGCGCTTACCTGTCATTGAAGCGTTTTCTAGCCTGGATATTTACTGACGAAATTGTTCTGTACCCTAAGTTTAGGGCAGAGGTCAGCCGACTTTTTTTCGCGTAGACCCCTTTAAAGTTTTGCTGGTTCCGGTGCACCCTAGCTACATTTCTACCAAATTCCCAAGATTCTACAAATGTGACGCCAACATAGACCCCCGACTTTGAGAACTACTGGTTTAGGGAATTAACTTGGTTGGCTTTCAGCGATTGTAAGTCCCTTTGCAATGATTGCACTTACTGATGTAGGCTCCCACAGCTTGCATCAGTAAGTGCATGAGGGCATAGTCTAGACCCTAGAGTAACACGGTCATTATCTGCATGGGAATGACGAAAATCAGAGCTCTCGCCATTTTTTAGCTGGCCTTCTGGTATTTTTTTGGCAAAACCCGGAAGCCCCCCCCCATTCAAGATTTTTTGGATACTGGTTTTATAACAATTTAACTCGACATGTAATTTTAAAGGCGCCGAATTACAATATTTTGCCACTATCGCAGCGTGACCGTTTACGGTTCTAAAAATGCTCACTTTGTACTGGTATTATGATGTCACTTTTTTAGAGTTACATCAGCAATTTAAAATTTTAGACTAAAATAAAACTATTTGTAATATAAACAATGGTAAAACGTCAAATAAGAGTTTGTAATACAAAGTCGCCCGCGCAGAAGTTGAGTTTGCGTGACGTAATGGTCACGTGATCTTAGTAGCAAAATGCCAGGTCGCCCAATTCACAGACAAATGCGAGCAAGCGTATAAGGCGTATAATCGTAATATTGCTTCAAATTAAACATCGTCTTGTCTAAAATTACATTGTACTTGAAGACTCTCTTTTAAAAGAGTACTCTCTTTTAATCGTAGAACTCGTGATTGCAACTTTACAAGGTTTACTGTTTAGTTCGAGTAAGATGGCTGATACTTAGTATGTTGCAACGGAGCAGGGCCCGGTGGGGAATACAGAGTACCGATAATTAGTTGCTAATTAAGTATCGAGGGAACGGAATCTCGTACCCAGCCTCGTAAACTTGCCTCTGCATATCGAGTGTAAGTTTTCGTGCTTATCGCTGGAAGTTATAACATTATGGTAATGAATAGTGCTCTCACAAGAGCTCACTGAAGAAAATACGATAGCGTAGGAAGGAAATAACCCATTAGTACTTCTCTCCCAAGTGTTTGGGGTAAACTAGCTCTTTAGTATGCCACTGTTTTTATAATATTAATCGTACAGACCATACGGACTTAATGCTAAGCGTTCACCGCAGCGTTTATGGATGCTTGCCACAACTGGCAAGTGTCTGCACTGGTTTTACTGGTTTTGAAAATATATTTTTTAACGCCTTATGAAGAACTCCATGCAATAAATAGCTTGTTGGGAAACTCGGCAAAAAGCTCATTACACATCGCTATAGTACGAGACTACGGCGATTATTGAGAGGGAAAATAAATATTCCGACGTTGGCGTTAGGTCAAATAGAAGTGGTCACGGGCATTACTTAAAAGCACATAAGGAGTCGTACTGTAACAGAGGCGTTCACATCAAGCTTACATAGTGCATGGACTATGTAAGCTTGATGTGAACTGCTGACAGAGACCCATTTTGCAAAGGTTGATGTGAATGCGTTTATACCTAGTCTCTTTTCAAACTGAAATATTTCAAGCTTGCGACCATTAAAACCAACACTAGACTTTATAACTACTTTACATTCACCTTTTTTCTGAGTGAGAGTGGGTGCATATATCTATTGTATAAAATAATAGTTGTTTTTCTTCGAGAAAGAAAACGAACGCGATCACTACATTCTCCGGCGGGCATCACATGCGCTCACGTAAATACGTGAGCAAGTGCTCTGCTGCTAAAAAGAATCCAGTACAGTGTGCAAGATCGGGGGAGGCTGGGGAGCTACAAGCAGTACCTACATGAACGCACCTTGGGATGCAGTATACGAAGCGGTAAACGGTAGTAGTTTGCATACATTTCACAATAAAATATGAGTCTTGTAGTAAATGTTTGCCCGCTGTCTATGCTTTAATTGCAGCATAGTGAGCATACACTGATCGCTTTTCCACTAAAAAAAACCTCTTTTTTCTTTTTTTTTAATCCTCGGTTAATGAAATTTTACTGTAGAATAAAGTTTATTGGAAGTTTAACAACATTTTTAATTTTTCAATGGTCAGATAGATGTTATCTGTTGAATAAAGCCCCTATCTGAGTAATTTAGGTTATCTGTTTCTTGAGGGACTGGATAACATTTATCTATGCGTTTTCTTCGACATTATGAGGTCATGTGGTGTGTCATTTGAGATTATTTTCATTTTGTTAAGGATATTTGGTGTGATATTATAATCACAATCTCTTTACCACAACTCTAGACTACAAAAAAAGCTGATGTTGTATCTCCAATACTTCAGTGTCAATTTGTCAAACGTCAACTTTTGCCTTGATTAATTCTGACATTGCAATGATTGTATAAGTGCATCTCGCTTGTGTCAATCAGTGTGAAGTTAGCGATATAAGTACGAGTACATAGACAAACGATAGATAGCTATTCTTTGTATAAAAGACGATTGAAAAATTGAAAATATCTATTCGCTTATCTATTAGCTACAGTTAGTTAAATTTATACTTCAGTCTAGGGAATAAACTAAGAATTGGAAAATCGGGCCTGTTAATATAATAAATTAACCGATTGGTCGAAAACGAGGTTTCAAATCAGCCCCCTGGCTATTTACCATTAAAAGCGAGCCGGGGACCGGTACGAGTAACTATACTAAACGAAACGACAGAGAATCAATATCACTGCGCGATTATGACAATTAATAAGCCAAACTAAACCGTACAAATAAAGTTGAATGCGGCAAATGACGGCCATCATCAGAAATGGTAATTGGCAAAAATGGCCGCCGGGGCTTAGCCTTAATAGATTCAGGAGGGATTTGTGGATACTTTAAAATTTACATGTGTTAGACATTGAACCCACACCAACTGAAATATAATTCCATCTGCATTAGACCCGACAAAAGTGTAGGGAAATAAATTATAATATAGGGTTATGATGACGTGACGCTTAATCATGGAGGAGGAAGCATTAGTACGTATTTTATCACTGAATGGATCAGTTGGTAGTCAACCTATGTTGAGGTTTCGTGTTTTTTATACAACATATAATTATGTTTAATGCAACAGACATCACATCGAATGAACTGGGCAACCCAGAGGCTTTAGAGTCAATTTACACCGAGACGCGACGAGACGCTGCGCGCATTTTTAACAGAGTTCAAAATTAAACTTATTTACTACACGAAAAGATACACGGGAATTCAGAATACGTTGCACCACGCAGCACTACGTCGCTACTAGGCATCTCTTAAAATAAAGTTTTATTTTGAGGAGCTCTGTTAAAAAGTGCGCGCAGCGCACGCGCGCGCGTCTCGGTGTGAGTTGACCCTAAGTCGTGCGATAGTGACCCTGTGCGGAACTTAATTTTGTATAGATAAAAAAATTATCATCGAGAAGAAATGAGTTCCCCTAGCCGACCAGACACTAGCTCTTCGATGAGCTCTGGCTGTATTAACCATCAAAAGGGACAAAACACTGCCAGAGCGGTCTTGTTTAGCTGTGGCATATATTATATTCTTAGGCTGTGGTTTTCGGTGGAGTGGAGAAGGTATTTGCAGAACAGCTCAATTACGAAAACGGAGGAACCGCATCTACTAATACGTTACTACGCAAGAACTTTCTGTGTCTAAAGGGCCCCATATAAGGTAAGATCGAAACGACGACGAATCGTTAGTGGCTAATCACTGAAATCGTTAATGATCGGTCTGAAATGACGAATCGTAAAGATCATTCGTACCGTTAATGGGGCCCTTAAGTGATAAGTAATTAAGTGTGAGCTCTTCTAATTTTGAGGTCAAATGGCTTGCGCTTTTTAAGATGAAGAGACTTTAAGATTCAACCACAGCTTAGGGGCATAAGCCTGTAACTAGCATTGGTCTGAAGACACTACAGTGTGTGTTAAATGCCAAAAGAGCTGTAGATGATTGGACCACCTAAGACCATATTAGTACATCATTAGTATGGGATATCATACCTCCAAGTTAGTGTTATTGTTAATAGATTGATACAAAATAGATATTGTAAATACTTAGTTAGCCCAAATATTAAATACAAAATAATGAAATAAACAATGCTTAGGCATTCACGGTCATCTATTAAATGATTTGCCGCTAACCTTAAAATGGAGTAGGCAATAAAACAAGGGGAGCTGCGGCTCCACAGCTTTGTTGTGCCAACTCAGCAAATGACGTTGATTAATGAACTGTTCTATCAATCACTGAAATTGTGCTAAGCCTACAGGTAGATCGACAATGCTCAGCGTGATAGGGTTAAATCGGATGGATTTTGAACAGTTTCGGTGCAACTATAATCAATGAGCAATTGTTGCTAAGCTCGGTTTAATCGGCAATAAGCTCATTGTCTATTTCAAACGCAATTCTAACTCGAATGGTCAGTTGGGTATATCAGAATTCTACAATTTTGAACGATGAAGGAAAATTAACTTAAGGCGACTTAACTCTTACAAGTTTTTCTGAAAATAACAAACAATAACATTGATCCCCAAGGATATTGTGGGAATATTGTGCGAAAATAATTAATTCAAAACTTCATACAATACAATGATGTGAATGCAGGTTATGCAGGTTAATATAAATTAAAGATAGAAACTAGAAAAATTCGACCTAATCCTGGGACTCAAGCGGGATTCAGCGGCAGGTTATATTATAAGTGAAAGGTTTACTTTGCTAAAGATTTTAACAATAAAATAATACTTGATTATTATTTGTGATTTCTAATACTTGGATATCATGGAGGGGGTCTATATTTAGAAAGTCTTGGAACATGTCTTACGGCGAAAATTGTATGTTCTGCGAAAGTCTTGCTATAAAGAAGCACTTTGCACGTGTTCCTAAATTAGCAGAATGTATTTTTTTTCTGATTATTAATAGATGAATCGGCGTTGGCATTAGTAGTGGTATATACGAATAGAAAAACAATGTTTTCTTACCCTAATTAAGGATAATAAGAGACGCGTAAACAAAGCCCGCTCCGAGCTCACTTTCTCAACAACATCCAACAGGCACACTTTTTAATTAGCCACCCACCGCTGGCTACCATTAATTTACACAGGACTAAGCTTTTCCGGAGTTTCGGTTTTAGCGTCAAAATTAAAGATCCGATTCGTCTTTGGAACTAATTTAATTTAGAAGAAAACTTTTCGCGACAACCCTGATGTAACGGAATTTATGTCGATTGGGAAACTTCTTAATTAGGGCCCTATGTACCAAAGGGTCGCCACGTGACGCCGGCATTAATCTAACCACAAGACATTTTCAATTCGCTGCCGATTGTGAATCGTTCAGTCTTGCCGTTTGATGAGGATCCGCATAGATTTGCATATTTACAACATTCCCCGTGTTTGTGTACCGACAAGATATTCTATAGCCCCTGATTAAGGCGAAAGCCAAAAATTTGCATCTCTAATAACTATAGGATTGAACACGTCTGGTGCGCTGGTCTGAAGGACTAACACCATTCAGTTAGTGTTTGATAAATGACTTGATGCATAAATTAGCAGCAACGGCATTTAGCATATAATTAACCTGTAGAATTCCAGAGCGGGCTTATGCCAGCCAAAATGTGATATATTTGAATATTTGGGAAAACTTACTTTACCAAGATCATACTTTTTGCACAACTTAGTAGTGTGTTGTTTGCAGGGTCTCTGGAACTGAAAACTTAAATGAACTGAAATACTTAGTTAAGCGTCAACGCACAGTCGAATTCAATGTTTTATCATAAAATCTCGTATGGCGACGTGAAAACCGGTGTTTGGGAGCTAATTTTGAAACTGCCGGTAAACAACACCTTCCGGCTAATGGTCATAGCACATTGTCCCGGCACCGCAACAGCACCGGCACCGCTCCCACCCGGCAATTAACTTGCCATTCAAATTAGAGCATTGAATCGTGTGGACTATGATATATTTCACCATGTCAATTTGAAAAAGTGGACGGCGGGCGGTCAGCGCGCCTCGCTTTTTTATTACTGTGTTGTTGCTTAAGGAGTATGGATGAAGCGACGATTGTGTTAAGACATTTTATATGTCATTGTTTTGCACATAACGCAAGAACAATATTCAACCGTTGGGCTATTAATTAAATTCAAACAGGGACGATTTCAAAATGAATACATTTACATAAATGTTCCCAAAATAGGATTTAAATTGTTGTTGAAAATAAAGGGGATTATATGGTTTTAACTCAATGTTGTCCTTCAATTTCGTAGGGAATACAATAAATATTTATAAATCTTCATACTTTGAACACGGATTCTAAATATTTCGTACGGATTCAAAATTTTCCGGATAAACATATAATATTCCATATAACCCCACAGAGTTGACCATATCACATCCTTCCAATTGCTATGATTAGAGTACGGTATTTATTATTAGTATTTTTTAAATCTCTTCCGTCATGGGTATTCTTGGTCTAACCTTATTTATCAGCATAATATTGTTAATTTAAGTAACGATGGGTTTTGCATCTTAGTGTGGCCTGGTAAGCAGTGACTTTGTGCTTCAATCCCAATCCAGGAAAAATAGTCTCAGTGTTTATTTCATTGAATAAGATACTTGCGCCCGAATCCAAAAACGTCAGTCAAACCTGAGCAGTCCTTACATGTATAGCTGTGTCTTTCATTTCTATTGACATGTGACAGGGCAGCATCAATTTGAGGTGTCCTGAACTTTTGATTAGCGTTTGTGGATACGGAGGGTCAACCAGCCCTTTTTCACAAATAAAGCAAAGAGCATTAAAGCAGGTATCCGTGGTGAGGCGTAAGTTTTTTAAGCGGTCCATTTACTTGGTGATAGACGCGTATGCTCACAATGTTCATGATATTAAAATATTTATGTTCCGAACTATGTAGATGGCAACAAAGTTGGTCCATTTTCCATAAGAGCCGCTACATTAGCGTGAGAAAGTACTTCGCGATTACCTCGTAACGAGAATGCATTACTCTCTATATTGGAGGCCACGTACAGTCAGCCATAACTGTGGTATATCACTCTACGGTTGAGGTGCATTTTAACGTCTAGAAACAATAAGGTAGATTTACCCTTGCAATACAATTATGACAGTGAGTGACCATTGTTCACATATCATTTATTATAAAAAATTATAATAATAAAAAAAAACTTTATTACTCAATATCGACATTTAAAGTATTGAGACACCCCAGAGTATAATGCAATACTCGTGTTGGGGTTGACTCGCTCTCCTATTTTAAAACAGTTTTACTTGAGTAGAATACATACATACATACATACCATCACACCTTTTTCCCAACGGGGTAGGCAGAGACCACATCTTTCCACTTGCTACGGTCCTGACACACCTCTTGCGCTTCTTTCACACTAATTAATCCTTTCATACATGCAGAAAAAAAAACATTTTTTGAGTAGAATAGTGATATAGCCTATATTATTAAGTGTGTGTGTCAATTTAAGTTTTTCTTGCCAAAAGGTTTTCTGTCGTTTCGTAATCTAATGTGTTAAGCCAATCCACTAAGTGTCTTTTGCATTCCAAACAAAAAACAAAAAATTTAACAATATTGTTTTGCTTATTTTTTGTTTACTGTATTATATATAGTGTTAAAGAAGCAAATACTGTTCGAATACGGGGACGAGGAGCTCCTCGTCCCCGTTAAATTAAATCATGCTATCCAGATCATGCTGTCCAGCTATGTTAAATAAGAGACGATGTTCTAAGGTAGCTACCTTAGAACATCGTCTCTTATTTAACATAGCTGGATCATATGATCATATTATACTTGTCAGTGATTTTCTTTAACAGTTTTAATTTAAGAGAGGATTTATTTATTTCAAAATAATTACCTATTCATTAATTTTGATGTTAAAAAAATGGTCAAAATAACAAAATTTACCAATGCCTTCAATTCACGTCATAATTGTACGTCTCTTAAACTCCGTTGAAAAAGTCATCCTCAGCGGCAATTATATCTCACAGAAACTTTTGACAAAACAGATTGACCACTTTCTTGGCCGACTGTACCACGCACGTCGGCGGCCGGCAGAAGGCACTTTGCTATATTAAAAGCCTTTACGACTGTCTGCAATGCCGCCAAACTTAGAATATGGAAGCCAGACGGGCAGCACCTGCGTTTTTGTAATGTAATTCCATATTGAGCTGAACATACATAATATGAGGATCAGCCAGCGCGTATTTATGGACAGCCACAGAGGATGATGAACAGTTTGGTACTATAATACAATCAATTAATTGAAGTTATTATAGAAATGATCAAAGAACTGTTAAATTAATCAGCTCATATGATACACTCAGCGGCACGGAATCTTGGCCAAGCACTTCTTATGCGATAACAAAAGTTTCAAGTGTTTAAAACAAATGTTTGTTATGAAGGTAGGTCCTAAAAATGCTTAGCTTTATTTTAAGAGGGTAATTCATTATGTTTGAGCGTTTCATAGTGTGAATCGTGAGATTTAGTCGCATCGCGTATTTCGAGCACTGAAGTTGGAGTTTTGGATTTTGTTTTATGCGAAGTTTACAGTCCCGTTTTCGAAATTTCGTTATTTTTTTGGTTTACATTGAAGTGTTAGATTACTTAAACAGCAAAAAAATGCCATTAACGCCAGCACAAGTTGCACAAGCGGTAGCCCTCAATGACCAAGGGCTCACCCAACGTGAGGTCGCTGTTGTACTCAGTGTGCCGCGTTCATCAATGCAGTACACCTTAAAACGATACCGTGAGACTGGTAGCTATCGCCGTAGACCAGGCAGTGGAGGTGTAAGGTGCACATCGGCTCGGGATGACCGTTTTATCGTTTTGGAAATTCTGAGAAACCGCTACCTCACTGCGGTTGAGATCCGCCAGCGACTCCAAATTGCAAGAGAAGTGAATGTAAGTGAGCGCACGATAAGAAGACGAATGGAGAAAGTGAATCTAAGAGCGCGCAGACCAGCCCGTGGTTCAGAACTCCTCAGACAGCACCGAGTAGCTCGACTTCAGTTCGCCCGAGACCACGCCAACTGGACACACGAGCAATGGGCTAAAGTTTTGTTCACGGATGAGTGTAGAATCGCGTTACGTGCACCAGACGGTCGAGTACGAGTGTGGAGAAGAAGAGGAGAGAGGTTTCTTCCCATTACCACCACTGAAACAGTTAGTTTTCACGGAGGCTCTATAATGGTATGGGGAGGAATAAGTTCCGACGCTCGTACGGATTTGGTTATCGTTGACAATCGGTTAACTGCAATTCGGTACATCGAGGAGATCCTTCAGGATCATGTTGTACCTTATATGGGGCTTATTGGATACGACCAGTTCCAGTTAATGCACGATAGTGCACGCCCACACGTTGCACGATGTGTTGAGGACTACTTGCAAGACGTTGGTATTCAAAAATTACAGTGGCCTGCGCGCAGCCCAGACTTAAACCCCATAGAGCACATCTGGGAGATACTGAAAAGGAAAATTAAATCCTCCTCCAACCCACCACAAACGCTAGGCGAGCATCGAAATGCAGCATTGACCGCTTGTGAGAGCTTATCGCAAGTTGATGTCAGAAACATCATCCAGAGCATGGCAGATCTGATGCAGGCAGTCATCAGGGCAAGAGGTGGAAACACCCGATACTAATGTGTACAAAAACCCTAAGAAGTTTTGTTAACTTTTTATTGTGTACTGTTTAAAAATGGAGTAAAAGTTTCTGTGAAAGTGTCACTTTTCATCTAAATTTTCTTTTTTAATTTAGTGCATACTCAAAAATGGTTAAAAGGATTCAAACAGTGAATATCGATTCGATTTTTATTAAATTAAATGCCATAAATATGATTATATTCAAACTATAGCAAAATTAAGGGGTGGCTAAGTTTCCGTGCCGGTGAGTGTATTTACTAAAAAGTTCTGCAAGACATTTCTGACTCGTTCCAGACCAAGCCCAAAGCAGAATTTTGCAGTAAAGCACCTAAAAATGACACACTTGCGCAATTACCCGGCTTGGCGACGCTGTAAAGCTAAAGGAAACTTTTGCATTGTTGGCAAGAAGAATTATTGCCCTCCAGCTGACTGAACAAAGGTCCCCAATGACTTTCGCTACCTTACTCACCATCATCATCAGTTAAAACACGCTCCTTGCATTTTTCCCCACATTTTTAAGCAATTATAGTGTGTAAATAGAAGTGTCGTACGTTTTATCTTCAGAATAGTCCCATTGGCTTGTCGGCATAGAAAACAGATCTTGCAGCATCCTCAAAGCTCGGCACGCGCGATAAACTCGACTCAAGACGGAGACGAGTAACTAACTTTTGAGGTAGGACGTGACGATGTCTTAACTAAGCCATGTTTTGACGCCTTAATTACTGAGCCTTTGCATTTAAGCTATATTTATTAAGAATGAACAACTTGCTTTTTTTGTTTGATAAGGATGAGGCATACGTTCATAAAGTAACGTGTTAACTGAGAAAATGAGTCTTGTAATTTTTATCATGAAATTCTGACACACAGACCTTTTTCTCGTACCTAGAAGTCAATTTTGAATTTTCATAAGTAGGTATCTAAGTAATATGTATTTGTTGTATCTGACTGTTAGTAGTACCTAGTTAGATACAACAAACACAACACTTTGCCACTGCATGTTTGTCCTGGATTGCGCCAAAAGCTAAGATTATTCAAAAATAAGTTGAACATAATGTATGCATTAAGTAAATATGTAGGTATACGAGTTTAAACAACACAGTCAAAGGTAAACCACATTATGCACCAAGTCCTAAAACAGGGTTTAGGATGCGTTGCGAGGAATGTCTGTGTTAAGAACCAATAGAATTGTTTTATTCGCGATTCTATTGGTTCTTAACGAACACAAAGATAGAAACTAGAAAATTCGACCTGGTCCTGGGACTCAAGCGGGATTCGAACCCGCGACCTTTCACAATCCGGGTGCCTGCTCTTCCAACTGAGCTACCGAGGCCGTTAACAGACCTGCCGAATTTATCTAGTGTATTTTACGTTGTAAGCCAACGTTGTTTCATCAGTGTTATAGGCAAGCGCCTTTAACATGCGAAAAAATTTTTTTTGCAAATATTTAACTTTCGACTAAGATGAAACTAGCTTTTGGATAAGTGAATTTTTATTTTTTAGCATTAAACAATGCTCTGTTTTCTACACAAAGATAGAAACTAGAAAATTCGACCTGGTCCTGGGACTCAAGCGGGTTTCGAACCCGCGACCTTTCACAATCCGGGTGAATCGGGGGAATTTTCTAGTTTCTATCTTTGTATAGAAAACAGAGCATTGTTTATTGCTAAAAAATAAAAATTCTCTTAACGAACACTTTCCTCGCAACGCATCCTTGCTCATCTCTGGTGAAAACGCACCCTTACTCTGGCAATTCTAGTAACAAACCGTAGTACTTCACTTATAATTAATTATTTGCTCAGGGTGGAATACAGATCTCCCGCATTAAGTAAATATGTAGATAAACACGACGATTCAATTAGGAAGACTTCACGCTCCGCCGCGGTTCCTCTGTGTTGGGATTGTCAAGATTTTCTTTAATTAACTCGATTCCGTTCCCACATATTACCAAAAGGAGAAACACATGTGCTACTGAGCGGTTCACCTCCCGGCTCATAAGATATAATAATCCGCTTGACGGTTGAACTTTATCTTAGTGTTTTGTATTCTCTATTCATATTACATTAGCTTTCCGCCCGCGGCTTCGCCCGCGAAAACTTATTTTTTATGACATACGAGATTTTAGCACCTAAACGTTCTAAAAAGAACTCCTATGCAAAATTAGAGACTCCTAGAACTTGAAGTAACGAAGTTTCTTACAAACGAACTATCAACTCAAAAAAAACTCGAATATTAGTATAGATAGACTACTGAAAAATCATTGCGAAAACATTTTGAATTAATGCTATTTCAAAAGGGCCACTACAGTTAAATAGAATCAAATTAGTCAACATCATAAAAATAGACTTTATGAAGCGGTGGCTCGACGTCGTTAAAGCACTCTCACTGAGGATGCACAAGACCGCGCGAAGTAGGCCAAGAAAATGAGAAAGGCGGACCCTGGGACCCCACCCACCAGTGTGGGTTCACAATCGGGATAGACCGCACGGATGATGATGATGAAAATAGACTTTAAGTTTAATAACTTAGAAATCATAATATTATTTATAACATATTTGCCCGTAAAGGGTCTCTTATTTCACCAATTTCAATATCGTATTGTATCTCATTACGCACTTGTGCGTTATTGTAATGTAAAAAGCACGGTTTATCAAGATTCTCCGTCTAAAACGAACGGTACTTTTTAAAATGTTATCAAAGAGTTTTTATGTCAGAAAATAAGTCAACATTTTATGAATAAAATTAACTTTGGGAGATAAAATATAATAAATTAACATTTAATTCTTTAATTTAATAAATTTTGACAATAAATTACAATCAATTATCTGTAACAAAAACACAGAAATATTAATTTACTTTATTAGTAATACTGGCTGCTTTTTATGCCTTTGCCTTAAAAAAAGCGCTGATGCGCGAGCATCGCTAATTTGTGAACAAGTAAAAATTTGTATAACTGCTTTAACAAAGTGATTACAGATTTATTCGTTTAAGAAAGTCCGAGTTTTATTTATTTCCTCGCAAATATGTTTTAAAACGTTGTATGACATACGTGAGCTTTGATTATTACAGCCTCTGCTTTCTTGTAGCCCTCGCCTACGGCTCGGGCTAGCAATATCGCCTCGGCTGTAATTTTCAACTTACCGCACTTTTATCATAATGTATATTATATTATGTAATGTAATGTAATGTATCTTATAACATATTTGCCCGTAAAGGGTCTCATATTTCACCAATTTCAATATCGTATTGTATCTCATTACGCACCTGGGCGTTAGGTATTGTAATGTAAAACGCACGGGTTTTTTTTATTAAGGTAAAACGCACGGTTTATCAAGATGCTCCGTCTAAAACGAACGGTACTTTTTTAAATCTCAGCAAAGAGTTTTTATGTCAGAAAAGAGGTCAACATTTTTATGAATAAAATTAACTTTGGGAGATAAAATATAATAAATAAACATTTAATTCTTCAATTTAATTAATTTTGACAACAAAATACAACCATTTATCTGTAAAAAAACACAAAAATATTTATTTACTTTATTCGTAACACTGGCTGGGTTTTATAGCCTTTGCCTTCAAAAAAGCGCTTATGCGCGCGCATCGCTAATTTGTGAACAAGTAAAATTTTTACAACTGCCTCAACAAGTGAAGATTTATTCGTTTAAAAAAGTCTGAGTTATATTTATTTACTCGCAAGTATGTTATAGAACGTCGTATGACATACGTGCGCTTTGATAATTACAGCCTCTGCTTTCTTGTAGCCCTCGCCTGCGGCTCGGGCTAGCAATATCGCCTCGCCTGTAATTTTCAACTTACCGCACTTATATCATGATGTACTATTATACAATACGCTAAAGCTTCTTTTTAGGGGTCCTAGGCAGGCCATACGTCATCAGCAGGCCTTGCTCTGTTTGCCTTTGATTGATCCTGCTCATTATCCACATCTTTAGTCCATTTAGATGTGTTATTACTCATCTAAAGCTGACATAACACTAATTGTTTACTGTAGGCACTGCTAGAAGTGCTTTTTATTGTTTGTTTCGACGATACAGAGTTAGGCGTTTTAGTAACTGCCTAAAAGTTTCACAAACCTATTCAAGCATTAGAACAGTCGTTTCTTATCTCCAGGTACAAAGCAAAAGCTCTGCTGTTAGGTCAAAACAAACAAATATTAAACGAAGACTAGCCAATACTTACACACTTACTTAATTACTCAGTGATTTCAAATCCCAACTGTACGAGATAAATATTAGTTTGCTAAATAATTATGCTGCTTCAACTGTACAATTTTCAACTAGCTTGAGTTTCAGCTGTGCGTCGTCTGTTAGTCACTTAGCCAGTATCGCAAGAGTAGGAAACATATTGAAAAATATGAAAAAGTGCTGCCCCTATGTAAAGCTTGACGTGAACGCGTTTGTACGAGTAGTTATTTCAGTGAAATGGTTGATGTTATAATATGATTAAAGCGACAAGGCCACAAGAACAATACCCAAAGTCTTACTACTCAAAGCTAGCTTGTGATTATAATTAATTTCTACACTTTCATAATTATGATGAATTGCCTTGTCAACCTATTCGTATTAATAATGTAATTTACGACCTTAGGGGCATCATTTATTCCTAATATACTACATTAGTATATAGTTAAGAACAATTGGGTGAAAAAAGTTCCGTTCTCTAAAATAGTTCGGTAGAATTATTAATTGTCCATCACACATTGCCACATAAAATCTTACCTCTAATTTTACCTCTTAATTTTATTATGTGAGGAATCAAAAATATTTTTTTGTAGTTGTAGAGAATACGCACAAGCATTTGGCAAAAAATCATGTGACGAATATTTTATCATTCTGTGTCTCTTTAGAAATAATGTGAATAGTTAGAAATAGTGTTAAATAATAGAAATATTGATATGGTAAACGATTTTGGTGCAATGCCCGATTACCCCAAACTTATGTCTTTCATTTATCGAACCGTGGCGTTCTCTGTAGATTTAGGTATTTATATCTTTGTTGCAATGGGTTATGAGTTGTTCCCAATATTGAAATTCGGAACAGGCATGACATAGATAAGAAAGAAAATTTTAACAAAAAAAAAAAACCAAAAAAACTGTTTGAAAACAAATGAAATATTTGCGTATTATCCTAAAACTTAAACGATAATATTATGTAGGTACATTTATTTTTATTGTTGGGGTCGCTGTCAGCCAAGGAAACGCTACAATATATGTATAGTTCTTGCAAGTCACGAGCGCGCGTAAATTTAACGAAATTAAACTTTATTGTTCGGTATTAAGAGCGTCGCACTAGTAAAATGATTGTACTCTACCTAGCAATTAAAATACGAGAATAGTTACTTTAAGAAAATATTTTTTACATCTCATGTTTAAGTACATAGCTATATCTGTAGTTACAAACCTACCTTGACTGACACCGACTCCAACCATAAAAATAATTGTTCCTACATTTTATTTTCGTAGAAGTTTTAGGAGAATACGCAATCATTTTTTTACTTTTTAGTGCAAATTAATTTGTTTTGTAAGTTTTTTTTGAAGATGGTTTTTTTGTTAAATCTTTTGTTTATTTTCTTGATTTTTAGTGAATCGGTTGTTATTAATTTTATACATCGACATAGTATCGTTCATTTCCTCTTAAGACTTGAAGAGTTCCGTTACTTTGTCATGGATCTCATAATCAGAACCTAACCAAACGCTCATCAAACTACTCTTGAGGTAATCCCTTTCCAATAAAAAAATAATGATCGAAATTGGTTGCCGTAATATTGAGTTATTCGTCCAATCGCGCATGTACTTTATCCAAAGTAGGACGGCGAACTTCCATGTAATTTCAGACCTCTACTTACGGGCCGCGTACATAAAAGAAATCGGTTGACGTTTTTTGAACTACGCTAGACTAACAAAAAAGTTAATTGTTTTAACTCTTTTAAAGCTGGGGTTAAAAAGATATTAAAGCTATTGAAGGTAGTGAGGTTATAATTTAAATCGTTGGTTTTTAATCATTTATTTATTAATACAAGGACACTGATGCTTACACATCAGTCAGATTTAGTCCGACGTAAACGGATACATGTTCGGGCGTTCCACTTTCGCGTTTAGGAGGCTGTTTGGTTGGATATTTCTTATTATAGTGATACAATGCAACGTACAATATCCGCATTTTGTCTGACTAGGCACGGTTCCATGCACAGTATTCCGTTCCGGAGAATTACGCGGATCGGCAGACGGGCTCACGTCCGTGCGACGGGCCCCGTCGCGGGTGTACGAACGGGCTTGTTCAGTCAACAGCGCCACATGATACGTGCAATGAGAACCCTCGATGGGCCTCATCCACCCTATACCCGTCCCATGCAAAGTCGCACTGCGAGTTTGTTAGTAGGGCCGCGTGCTTCTTCTACTGGCTCGTGTCGCATCGGTACGCGGCACGAGCGATCTGTCACCTGTAGCCCTTGTCACATCATCACAAAACTATAGAACTAGACAAAGAACAAAAGAAGTACATTTCTGGTGTACCTGAATTAAGTTTGTTTAGCTCAGTGTGAGGCTTATTTATGTTTTACTGCTATGTAAGCTACGAAATAAAAAACATATTAACTTATTTATGTCATCATTTCAGCCGAACGACGCCCACTGCTGGGCATAGGCCTCCCCCAAGGATCTCCACAACGATCGGTCCTGCGCTGTCCGCATCCAGCGGCTTCCCGCGACCTTGACGAGATCGTCGGTCCACCTTGTAGAGGGCCTGCCCACGGAACGTCATCCGGTACGCGGTCGCCATTCGAGAGCCTTTCCGCCCCAACGGCCATCGGTTCTCCGCGCTATGTGTCCCGCCCACTGCCACTTCAGCGATGCAATCCTTCGAGCGATGTCGGTTGTTTTTGTTCTCCTGCGGATCTCATCATTTCTGATTCGATCGAGCAGGGAAATACCAAGCATCGCTCTCTCCATTGCTCGCTGGGTGATCTTGAGCCTTCTTATGAGACCCATAGTAAGGGACCACGTCTCACTCCCATAGGTCATTACTGGCAACACACACTGGTCAAAGACTTTTGTCTTGAGACACTGAGGTATTTCGGACGCAAATATATGCCGGAGCTTCCCGAACGCTGCCCATCCGAGCTGGATTCGACGAGAGATCTCTTTCTCGAAGTTGGACTTACCTAGCTGGACTGTCTGTCCCAGGTAAACATAGTGGTCAACAACTTCGAGTGTAATGTTCCCAACGTTAACTGGAGCGGGTGCAATATGGGCATTTAACATGATTTTTGTTTTGTCCATGTTCATCTTAAGACCCACTCTTTGAGAAGCATTATTTATGTACATTTATTTAAATATTACAAGTTGTCCAAGAATGCAGCAGGAGCTCCGAAACGATCCTGATGACAAGCGTACCCCATTTATCATAAAATTGACATTATGTGCGAGCAACACCCAACTGTGTGATTTCCAGCAGCACAATAACAATAATATCCGAAAATGGCTTCACTCCCTTGTACTACTTATAGTCTACTAGGACCCTTCTGCGTAAAGACTCAGGTACATGAAGTTTTTCCCGATCATCACACTCTGGAAACAAGCAACGGCCAGCAGTTGCAGCTGCTCTTCTTATTGTTGGAAGAGCTATTTCATTGTTTGCTTCATTATTTGTTTGCTGGGTTTCAATTTTATTATGTTTTTTGCAACAGGTGGTGCAGGTAATTCTGGAGGGCTACTTTCTCTTACAGTTTGATTATTTGATGAAAACGAAAAAATATGGTAGAAATATTATAATAATAAAATCAAACGTAACGTAATGTGAGTGATTTGACATTGACATTGCTGACAACAATGGGAAGGCAAAGAAGAATATGCCCATACAGCCTCTTTATCAGTTTGTTTTTACACTTTGCACTAGGATACATTCAAAATACAAGTACATATATGTCTTCAAAATGTTCAGTAAAGTGTATTGATTTAATTGATTAGGTAAAAACAGTTAAAATATAACTTACCATAACACAAATTGAAAATAGAATTGTTTGCAGTAATTGAAAACTTCTGCGTAGATTGGAATACTCTTACAGGAAATAAAACCGTTCAGTTTTAGCACTTTTTGTTGCACTACAGAAAAGTTTTGTTTTATTAAAATCGGGAATAATTTATATTTGACCTGCCATCTTTAGACAATCTCGATTTCATGGAAATAAATTCAACAAATTTAACTCTATTTATTTAACATATTATGTCCGTTTGGTAACGTTTTTGTAAAATATGCAGTCGAGTTTCGCCGCCCTTCTTTAAGACTTCTATGGTTTTCCCATGGATGCCACTGTCAGAACTGGACCAAATCAAAATGCGACCACACGGGAAGCATCAGCTTTTAAATAAAAGTTCTGAGGTGAAAAACATAAAAAAGTACAGTCGAATTGAGAACCTCCTCCTTTTTTGAAGTCGGTTGTTATTAATTCCTGAATAAATAACTTGTCTCATGAAGTTAGGAGACGCTTGCCAGTCAAATGGAGTTACCGAAACCAGACAAAGTAAAGTCGAGGCGAGTTTGCAATTTGTAGTCATCAAGACAGAAACGAATATTTATATCGCAATAAAAAGACTCGTGAAAAGAATTTGAAAGTATTTCTGTGTCTCCGAACTTTGCTCAAAAAGGACGCTCTTTGATAAATTATCCTTTTTAAGTAAAACATACAAAAGGCAAAAAGGTTCCTTGAATAATTTTAGGGAAAGCTTACGAAGTATGACGACCTCATAGTCGCTACGTCAGAATCAGGATGTTTTAATTGTTAATAAACAAAAACTAACCCGTAGAATGAAGACCTGATGATAGCTTATTTCATGAGACCGCAAACTAAGCACAGCTTGTACAGAGGCGTTCACATCAACCTTTACAAAAATATTGCAAAATGGGTCTTATGTCAGCAGCGTAAAAAAGCTGTACAAAAAACATCACATAGCCTTCACCTTATAATTTCAAAAATATCTTCTCTAAATATTGATTATTTTTACAAAGTGCTGAAAACTTCCTCCGACTATCTCTCCAGTGACGAAAAAAATCGATAAAAAATCAAATCAACCCGTTCAACGGCGGAAGGCTCACTATCCACCACGTTGAGTTCTAACACCATTGGTGAAAAGTGGGGTTCTGAGTACCATTGGTGAAGAGTGGGCTTCCGAGTATCCGTTCACCATGGCGGCAACAGTCATTTACCACTGCGTTTGGGAAATAGTCGTGATGGTATGTGTTTTATTTAAGTTTGTTAATCAGTCTTTAACACCCATGTACAAGCTCTACTTAAATTGGGGTCATCTGACATCTTGGCGTAAGGTGTCCCAAATATTTCTTATTTAATTTAAACATTAAATGTGATAACTTCCGTCAATTACTAAGACGAATAAAAAACAAATTTAATAAAAGACACGTTGGCAGCTGAAACAAATGTGGTGGGCAGGCCTTTGAGGGCTATGCAAAGTTAGTCAATATAGGATGCCGACAGATCCGGAGCAATGTCAGAGCTTCCTTATTGCTTCCCGGGTTATTCATCTCACCTGCCGATATTGTTACCTCGAGCCTTTTAGGGTCTGTTATAGAGAGCGTTTAGTAGATAACTTTGTAAGTGGCGTCGAGTGGAGTGGATAGGAATGTAGATATTTTGACAGGGTTGCGCGCGAAAATAAAGTAATTTAAACTCGTACACTCCTCATAATCAAAAATAAAGTCATTCAGTAAATCAAGTTCAAGTAGTTAGTGAATACCTTTATCAGCTCCACTACTTCTATTATTATTATAGTGTCGTTCCAATTTAGGCATTGATACCATAAATCAATGACTAGATTTTGTTTTAATTACCACCTTTGTCATATAAGTTGTATTTTGGTGTTTCTATTCCATCAATAAATAAATAAATACGATCACAAAAAGTGGTCACAAATCCGACCTATGTTTTGAGAAGTTCAAAACATAATAAAGTTTGGTCCACCAGGCAATTGAACAGGACTCCTGGATTCTGGGCCGCGGTATTCTTACCTGGCTACAGTAAGTGGTGTTTTATTAATTCTTACTGAAAATGATTTATTTTGTTGCAAAAGGTTAAAAATAAAAAAAGCTAATTAAATCCAATAAATAAACAAAGGTGAGAGAGGACGCCAGACTCAAAAGCAGATCTTAAGTGAACTTCTTTGAACGTGCATAAAATTATTTGGAAGCCACCAGAGGAGAAATGATAGCATAATGAGAAGTTACTAAATAATGTGTGACATTTACCACTTTATCAAGCCCGCTAATGACTTTTGGAACTGTCATTTACTGTCAACTGTCTCAATTTTCACTTTCATCAAAATCGGAAGCAAATTGTGAAGCAATTTCATGCAATGCTTATTTCACCATAATGTATGGGTAACTTTTACCAACGATTCATTAATCGACCGCCAGATGGAGCTCAACCGTGATAATTATGGCGGAACCGAATAAAAATGGCAGAAACTACACTTCATTGGACTTGTGAGTAATTGGTGTGTGTGAGGAGAAATCCACGTCCGGATTTCACGGTCGATTTCTTCCTGGCCATCAATTGCTGTTAATCATGCTAAGGCTGAAGATGACGCGGCATTACACGGTCCTACTAAATACGTGATGATTGACCGGGTTAATCAGTTATAATTAAACCTTTAATGTACCTAAATAATGGAACCCTTCAGGCGTAACAAGCTGATTGTCTACTTGTTTGGAATTCAGTATTTGATTATTTAGGCGACTATTTATCAACACTACGGAGGTCTAATCGTCCGTGTATGGTATTTCTTAGCAACAACATCTCAGTTTATCCCGACAGTGTATTATTACTTAATCAACCCTTAGGCTGCCTGCGGCTGAAAAAGACTTCCACAATTGAAATCATAAAGCTACAATCATTGGTATTGGTTTAATAACCACACTAGCAAAATGTGGTTGGTCTATCTTAAAAAATAATACTTGACCAGGGGCCATATTGCTATCTCTTATAGCCAGTCAAGTTAATTTCCTAAACTGAGCGTAGCAGGTATTTTCGCAATATGAGTTTTCGTTTCCAGCCAGTGAGCAGCTACCTGTCACTAATACATCTTCTAGGCTGGATATTTACTAACGAAATTGCTACAGGCCTACCATCAGCTAACAACTCGCCACTGCAGCACAGAACAGAGCTCAGGCCCAAATCTACAGGTTCTAGGTTTAATATCAGGTCGGGCAAAGTGTGTCTTCGGAGTATAGCCTGGGATCGTGATCACCAACCCGCATTTGGCAAGCGAGGTGATTAAGCCGAATACCCGTGATGACCTTTGCCTAGCAATGGGACAGTATAGGCTAATTCCTACTACAACTACATAACCACTGGTAGTATGACTGGTACCTAGTAACACTTGGATAACAAAGCAACGTTTTAGCAAAAAATGACCCGCGTCGTTGTAAATTGATTGAACTATACTGCTAAATTGGTCACGCTTGGCGCTCCTGAAGTCGCGGGCATGAATAGCTAGTTTATCATCTAGCTGGATACCTGAGTGGGTTTAGAAATAGTGCAAGGATAGAATTAGGGATTATTTTGGTAAAAAATAGGTTCTTGTTTCCTCTTTCATGAAAATTTAAACAATAATTTTGTTGTTCTGTCGAGACTGATGTACATAATTACATAAATAGCAGCAACGCCGGGACAACGAACAATTCCAATGTCAGTCCTGAGTGGGGTAACCCAAGATCTGTAGCTCAACACGCGGAATCACTGCCAATCCAGCCCATGAGCATGTCCAGCTGATGACATGGCTCACTTTTTAGACACACCAAAGTTGACCAAAGTTACCCTGATAAAGTATGACTATCAACGGGGAATATGTGAGTCCATAATTATGGGAGCTCAGTTTATGGTGGTGGTGATACACTGTATCTGTACAATATTTTGCAATAACGCTGAAGGATGATCCCATTGCGTCATGAAATATTCATCCGGTTCCTACTAAACTCAATTTGCAATTGGCTGATGGCAAAGGGCTTTCTTTAGTTATGATCCTTCTGCAATCAGTACTGATAGGTAGGTATACCTAAGGATTAGGGAGAATGCCATAAAAATATTTATTATAAAAGGATATATTATACATGATTTATAATATTATATTATATACAACATAGAAGAGGACAATAGGCGGACTTAACGCCGAATGTCTGGGAAAATCGTGAGAAGAAATCGTGTGGGCAGGGTTTTGTAAAAATATAAATAACAACCCAACCAACTACGACCATACACGTAACCTATATGAATATAACTAGTTGTCATTCAAAACAACAGCGATAATTCAATAGTAAAATTAATTGATTAATTTTAGCGAAGAATTTGTATACAACAGACTCACCACTGAGGATGCACAGAACCGCGCGAAGTGGGCCAAGAAAATAAGAAGAGCGGACCCTCGGACCCCACACACCAGTGTGAGTTAACATCCGGGAGAAACCGCACGGATGATGATGATGATGATGATGACCGTAGCATGCATGGTAAAAATTTCAAAAGCTGATTCAAAATCCTAGATCTGATTTTCCAACTACCTACTTATTATATTTTTTGTGCACAGCGTACTCAGATAGTAACTCAACGTTATGAAAAGAAAATTTCACATGGACATCGAAAATAAATATGACAAAAAACATTCACTCGACGTGCCTCGAAGAAATAAAAATAAATCACAGCGTTTTATGCACTTTTCGCCTAGTATTTCACTGCGGAGAATTAAACGAATAAATTCGACAAAATGAATCATTCAGTTGCGCGCTCTGTGGCAGACTGAGCGAATTCCCAAGTGCAGCACCTACATATTTATATTTACGTACTGAATGCTTAAACAAAACGATTGGGGCGAAAATTGAATACAAAAAATATTTTTCGTAAAAGTGAAACAAAGGTAAGAGCTTTTTAAATGGCTTAATTTTTACAGAAATATACTGTTTATCAGTGAAGATCATTGCATGCTTGCATGCTACGGTCATCATCATCATCTTCATCCGTGCGGTCTCTCCCGGATGTGAACTCACACTGGTGTGTGGGGTCCCAGGGTCCGCTCTTCTTATTTTCTTGGCCCACTTCGCGCGGTCTTGTGCATCCTCAGTGATGAGTTTGTTCGAGCCACCGCTTCTTGGGTCGACCTCTTCTACCGGTACCTGACGGGGGCGGCATGGCCACACATTTGTGGCCCACGTAGTTTGCCGATCTCCGTGTGACATGACCATACCAACGAAGGCGGCACTCCTGCAGCTTGTCTGCGATGTCACGAACACGAAGGCTGCCGCGGATGTTGGTGTTCCGCACGCGAACTTTGCGTGAGACGCCACACATCCACCACAAAAATGATGTGCGATATGTGTGCCCTGAAAAGCAAATTTAAAAGCGCACTCGTACATAATTAAATCATTTTCATATGTCTATCTGATTCACCGATCGTAAGTGAATTAGTATATAAAGACTACAAAAACAATTTACCATGAGGAAATAACATCTATCTTTTTGCAATTTAAAGTTGATATTAGGTATGTTGTATATAGCCGATGTGGCTCAATGCGGATTGTGACCACATTTCAGCAAGTTTTTAGGGTGTTGTTGACAACGGTCGACATTTGTAGTGGATCTAAATAACGCTCATCACAAAGTCGTATAATTGTGTAGATAGGCACATACGAAATAATTACCAACTAAAATTTATTGATATTGGATGAAATAAGTGTGACTAAGTATAAGTAGGTAGGTTGTGTTATCCTACATAATATTTATTTTAGGACAAAAAGCAAAATACTTACCATAAATTATTACCAGACACATTCGATTTATGAATTATTTTTTTGTTCACAACAGGGTGTCTCTAGGAGTTAGGAGAAAAAGATCAAAATAGCATATAGCTGGCGTAATTTCGGACCTTTTTAGCCCCATCAATATTTGTCGAATTCCTCATCGAAAGTAGTGATCAATTTTCCAATGACACTTGATGTCATAGTTGAAAATGCTTTTTTGTCTTATAGTTTAAGACAAACTAGGAGGGACTCAAAAATTATACTACAATCTAATTGAAATACTAACCTGTTAACAACGGATTAAATACCTACAACACAACTGTATTTTAGATGTACAAAGTAGCAATACTGGGAGAAGGAGAAGCATTTAGCAATGGACCGTAAATACCTTAGTAAATCACCTATACTGCGCTGTAATTTAGAGGGGTCTTTAGAGTTAGTTGCTCGGCTGTAACAGGCGATTAACACTATTAACTGGCGTTAGATACCTCTGTTACGGTTTTAACTGCAACTAATTTCAAATAAACGTACGCACTATTAAAATGTAATCATTTCCTAAAACAAGTGAAGTAAAGTAACAATCAGCCTATTTTCTGTTTGAATGCTAGGCAAGTGCCCCCATCGTTGCCAAACAGTTCCTTTAAAAATGTTTTGTAAGTGGCCAACATCATCATCATCATCCGTGCGGTCTATCCCGGTTGTGTACTCACACTGGTGTGTGGGGGGTCCCAGGGTCCGCCTTCCTTATTTTCTTGGCCCACTTCGCGCGGTCTTGTGCATCCTCAGTGGTGAGGCTGTTGGCACGCATGTCACCCTTTACGACGTCGAGCCACCGCTTCTTGGGTCGACCTCTTATACCGATACCTGGCGAGGGCTTGTAAGTGGCTAACGTAACGTTGGCATATAAGTTTGTAAATAAATGCTCTTAAGTTAAGCTATATGTTTACGGACATCCCAGAGATACTTTTTTATTATTCTAGCGTAAAATTCCTTAAAAAAGATAATTAATATTGATCATAACAAACTTGGTTACTAAGTTCAACAGTTTTTTTTTTTACGGTCTATTATTATTATTTTATTTATTTTGAAAAACTCACTTCGAACTTCGCACAGTAGGTACCCCACTGTGAGATTCAGGCTGCGTAGGTTGTAGCTAAAACGTGACGACGACGGTGGGCGTCTTTGGTACCTAATGAAAAAAACCAACTAAATGTGAAATACGCACTTTGACTTTGGATTCAAATTATTTTAGAATTAAAGCATTGTTATGATACTCGTTGATGATGACTGACAATTACTTAAAAACTTTAATAGTCTGAATCAAAAAAATACGTAAGTATTACTTTAGTGACTTAACTTCATTTAAATACTTATCTACACTAGTACCATGCCTACTACGCATGGTATTTTCAAACAGCAAAATTCCCCTGAGACCTTTTTGAACGAGTCCATCGTTCGGTAAAAGCTTTTGTAGGAACTGTTTGTCTTAACGTCGGAAGATAAACGTCATTTTGCAAATCGCGTGGAGCCTCCGCAAAGTTTACTTTTGATTGATTGCCTTGAATTTGTTTTAGGCGCAAAATGTATCTGCCAAATATTAATCTATATTGAAATTTATTGTATCACTTTTCGTAATTGGTCAACATATTTAAGTGGGGGAGTTTCAAGTATATATTTTTTTGGTTTTACAAAAATAAGTATTCCTAAATAAGTCCCCACGCAAATATCTAGGCATGTTTAACTACTTCTATTTAGCGCGTATTCACGCGATTGATTTTTGTATGGAAAACGAACCACCATAGTAGTGCAAACTCATTCGTTATGCCTAAGGATGTCAAAATTAAGTGGATTCTCACGTCACCCATCGATCTTTTTCCCTTGAACTTAATAAATCGACTGAGAAATGGCAATTTTCTCAAAATTCAGTTTTTTATCACCAAAACACAATCATGACTCCATGCGGCGGACGTCATACGTCATGAAAAAGATATTTTTGTGGGCAAGTTTGGTTTCAAAACAGAGTGACTTGCGCTACCTATTTAGATGTATGTCTAGTACCTACTAAAGTTCATGAGGTTATACTGTGACCTACTAGCGTTCGTCAGTCGTCGCGGGTGTCGGCCTGTCCGCGCACTCTTATGACACCTAATTAGGCCTGTATTTGAGAATGTTAATTAACTATTGGTAAATACCACTACCAAGAATTTACGGCTCATAAACTATGATAGTTAAGCTACAACTGAATGCCAATTTTAGTTTCTTTCTTTTCTGTTCATTATAATCTCATATAAATACTTTTCACTTCTCATGCTCTAAAGTACGCCAATAGAGCCCTACGCAGCGGGGCTAAAGTGACCACTTTAGTCCCTAGGGAGTCAAAAGTTATTAGTTTTTTAATTTCCTTCATGTGACATAGACAAACTCAAACAGCCAGTAAATATACTATTATCTGTGGAGTGTGGACCATCTTCATTGCGTAAATGTTTTAGTTCCATGGTTTGTCCGCAAAGAAGGTGGCGCCATGTGTTTTCAATTGTAAATCTGTGACTGGTTTAGAAGAAAAACCTGGCCGCGAAAATTTCAGAATTTTTGTCGAATGTAAATGTCAGTCTCTAGCCTTCTTGGTAAATGTGTTCGGTTGTAAATAAATTTAGATTAGGAATGTCCAGTGACAGTGAAAAGTTTGACCTCGAGCAAAGAGCAAAAGACAAAGAGCAAAAGTCGAGCAAAGAGATAATCTTTTGCCGCCAAAATCGCGGAAGATTTACCTAAAAACTTACGAAAGTTTTATGGACTGGAGGAATAAGAAACATTTGTGATTTTTATTTTATTAAGTAATATTTATTAAAGGTTTATTGTACTAAATTGACTATTTTCTTGCACTCAAGGTGAAAAGTACAGTTTGCACCTCGAGACTAAACGCCTACTTAATATACCGTCGGTTTCACTCCCGAGAGTCAAACCACCTCTGGTATATTATGGCTTCGTTTAGTCTCTCGATATAAAACATACTATTACTTCAGATTCTAGCGACTATCCTGAGCGCAAAATCATGGTATGGTTCTGGAGTAAAGATTTGACAACGTCATACACGAAAACGTATAAGAACTAAAGTGGAATGTTTTAGAATAGACTAAACTTTAAAAATTATTGACTAAACCCTGATTGAGTTATTACGAAAAGGAGATTCAGTGTAGGTAGTAGTTAGAGATGAAAAGTGAATATTTTGCATGATAAGTCTTTGGGCATGTTCTTTATTATACAATATAGCAGCTTCTTTGTCAATAAACATTTGAAAATAATCTGCTAACTACCGGGTGATTATCAAAAGTCTCAGAAAAAAAAATGGTATACTCAGTAGATATGTGATGTAGTAACTCTGTGAGTGAAAACAATATTTATTCAAGAGACTTTCATTTCAAAGTTTTATACAAAAAAATGTGTATCACCAGGTATAAATGGGTAAAGAAAATAGGTATGTATATTTTTCAAATCACACAAAATATAAAATGTAATTGAAATGTATTTCGAAAGCAAAACCCTTTCATCTCGTCTGTAGCGGCTGGTTGGTCCATGGAAATGACGTACAAAAATATTGTACAAAGTTTTAATTAATGTTTCTGCTACATTGTTTCCCTAACGTCCCTTTTTTCGCAACAAAGTGGAAAATTACCAACGCTTTTGAAATAATATCTCTTAATTTAATAATTAAGAAGATATGTGTTCAGCAGAATCGCGTGCTAAACAGAATTACACGCTGTTATGTTAACCAATTCATAACAAAATAAGGCCACGTCTACTTTCTTTAATTTAATCTGTAGGTACATTAATGTTTTTTTTGATAATAATCTGATTTTTAGTAATTAATCTAATCTAATTCTTAGCTCTCTAACTCATGCGTACATTTTCATTAGATATTAACATTGCCTCAATGGTCCTTCGGTCAGAATACTCGCTTGGCTCTGGGGGCCTAGTCTGGTGCAAAATTGACGAAGTACGTGACTACCTATTTGTAAAACGCACAAAAAGAAGACTGATAAGAATAAATTTGATGTTTTTTCAACACACATTCCAAGTTACTACCTATATGTACACCAGTTACTACCTATAAAATTATCTACTTATTGTTTTAAATTGTACATGTTTTGTTTATTTTTATTTATTTTTTTGTACTGTACATGTTTTGTTTTGATTTTATTACTCAGCACTACCTAAGTTTATTGTTTATTGTAAGTTTTTTTTTGGTTACTGCAATACAAGCTTTTAGCTTAACCAATCTGGTTGCTCAGGTATGCTGATGATATTGCGCTAGCAGATTAGGACAGGAGACGGCTAGTACTACGAGTGAATAAGTGGATGAATTCACATGAAAAACGGCGGTCTGAAAGGTAATGTGGCGAAGACGGAGTACATGGCCTGCAACACCACAGATCCCCTGCCCGCCCGTATAGGCGATGACGTGGTCGAGCGCACGGACCATTTTAAATACCTGGGATCTGTGTTAAGCGCGTCCGGGGCCGGGGACATCGACAGCGACGTCAGAAACCGAATTTCCGCGGCTTTGGCCAAATAGCGTGAGGTGACTGGTGTCATTGGTGACCCCAAAATGCCGATCAGGGTAAAGGGGCAGGTCTATAAAACCATCATTAGGCCTGTCCTTTTATATGGCAGTGAAACATGGCCGTTACTTGAGCGACAGAAGCAGGAGCTGCGGGTCACGGAAATGAAGTTGTTGCGGTGGATGTGTGGAGTCTCACGCAAAGATCGCGTGCGGAACACCCACATCCGCGGTAGCCTTCGTGTTCATGACATCGCAGACAAGCTGCCGGAGTGCAGCCTTCGTTGGTATGGGCATGTCTACGGAGATCGGTGAAACACGTGGGTAACAAATGTCTGGCCATGCCGCATCCGCCGGGTACCGGCAAGAGAGGTCGACCCAAGAAGCGCTGGCTTTACGTCGTCAAGGGTGACATGCGTGCCAACAGACTCACCACTGAAGATGCACAAGACCGCGCGAAGTGGGCCAAGAAAATAAGAAAGGCGGACCCTGGGACCCCACACACTAGTGTGTGTTCACAACCAGGATAAACGCACGGATGATAATGATGATGATGATGAGGTCTGGGAAGATAACTGGTATCAAGTAACGTTGAACAAATTTTCAACAAAAGAATATCTGCACAAATTAAAGGTACTGAAGACGAAATTTATCCTTGCGACGACACTACCGTGCAAAGCATAAGCCATTTACTAAAAGACTGCCCAATATAAAAAAAGATAAGATAAACTTTATTGAACAAACAAAATATTACAGTTTATTTCATATAAATTAGGTGTACAATATAAGGCGGCCTTATCGCTAGTAACGATCTCTTCCAGGCAACCTTCAGGTAGAGAATCAGGAAGAAAATTAAGTGGCGGTGCAAGATGATAAATAAGAGATGCAATAACTAATTTACTATTACATAAAAATAAACAACAACAATATTCCAATCTCCAAAACTAAACCATGAAATAATTTGTGCTCACCTTCAAACTGATCCCTTTAAAATGATGTAAAAGCAAATTATAAGTAAATAGGAGTCTACAGATACATTCAAAGTGCTAACGAAAACAATCACTGGTAAGCTAAAAACTATAAATAAAACTTTATTTATAATCAACATTCACCATTATCACCAATCAAAAGATTATTTTCTTCCGAAACAGATCATGGTGTAGAGAGGTTTAAACACACATTTATTTGTACATAACACTTATTAGACTCTTATTCCAGCCACAAGAAACAAATGACAAAGAACCTAAAATAGAAAACAACAGACTTGTATCCAATAACAGGTAATTTTTCATAAAAATACACAATTTTAGAAGCAATGTATCACACGATCATGAAACAACCACAACTAAAAAAATAGTCTATCAAATTTTGTAGCTTTTTATGACGTGATAACTTTATATACTCGTATGTGTTTCCATCCTCTTTAGTCCCGGGTTCTTCGAGCGGAGCGTGAAAGTGCATTTCTACAGGCCTTCAAGGTGAGGATCGCCAGCCCAGTGATTCGTTTGAATGACTGGGCTTGTCAGCCTGATATCTGGACCTCACGACCGCTTTCCATCAGGTGGAGTGAGGTCATCTTGATGGACAATATAAAAAAAAAGTCAGACTTATCTCTATACTTGTGTATGCAGCTACACTGGACAGTGACGCTTGCATTTCCATAATTTCCACACCGACAGCATTGCCGTTATTTAAATATTCAAGTTGGGCATTGTTTTAGAATATAATAGAATAAAACTTAATTTGGTACCACAATATACACAAAAAACAAAACAACAATTCAACATTACGGAAAAAACAATACTTATTAATTAAAAAAACTTCGAGAGCATCGTGACCTAGTAGTTTAGAACACCAACTCATGCATCGTGTGGTCCTGAGTTCTAATCTGGCCAGAATCAAAATCATTGTGTTCATTGAATTTCCGACTATCTCTCCGGTGATGGAAAACATCGATAAAAAACCAAATTTTTGGTTTGGTTTACCGATAACGGCGGATGGCTCACCACCTACCACGTTGGGTTCTAATACCATTGGTGAAACGAGGGCTTCTGAGTGTTCCGTTCACCAAGACGGCAACAGTCACTTGACTTTGACTACCCCATTTGGGATTATAGTCGTGATGGTATGAATGTAAAAAAACATAAAACTAAGTTGCGAGGAATGTGTGTTTATTTATTTATTTTAATTCAACAATGTTTCAACAGCGTTTATACAACGAAATAGACAATAACATTACTCGAACATAAGCCAATTAAAGAAACATACTTTGTTAAATAGTACGTAGGTAATTTTTCAAGTTACAAATGAGAGACACAAATTGAATTGAATATCGCAAGTTAGTGCAGTGTGAGTGAAGGGTGTGCTTGTGTGTAATGTGTGTATGCGTATTGTCATGCGTGGTTGGTTTACATGGATGCTCGAAATGAGTAGTGATATTAGTAGAAATTAATTGATTAGAATATGATATGAAGACTAACTTACTTACCAGACTTCGATTTATGAACTGCAGCTTTAAATGCAGCTTTAGATGTGGTAAATATATCGATGTCAGAAACGAACTTGTTGTAGGTTTTAGGCAATCTTTTTAGGCAATCAATCATAAGAACTAATAGAATTGTTTCATTCACCTAGCTTCGCGATTCTATTGGTTCTTAACAAACACATTCCAACTCTGGTGTAGCGCGATCTGTTGAGATAAATGCTTGATTTTTCTTCATCAAAAATCATAACTCGAAAACTACAAAAAATCGAGCATGTATGTAGGGTATTTTCAAATACACCCGAGTGTGAGGAAGCTAAAAATAAATTATTGACGTGTATGTTTGGACCATCCTGTATATTTTTAAAAAACGTTAGAAATCCGTATGAGAACGTTGTTATGTAGCCCAAGGTGTGAAAAAAATTAGTCCACGCGGGCGGAGCCGCGGGCGGAAAGCTTTAGAGGAATAAACACCTTTAGACACTCAAGATCTTATATCACATCAGAATAACTAAATTCAAAATTTATTTATTTATTCTTCATTGCACATGATTAAGTTAGCTCGATTCTGCGTTATGGCATAGTGCTGTGGGGTAACTCGTGTCATATAAATAAACTATTTATTGCACAAAAATCGTGCGTTAGGGCCATTTATGATGTGGGTAGTTTGGTCTCGTGCAGACCTTTGTTTAAGGAGCTCAAAATCCTAACCGTTCCTTGTTTAAATATAAATGAGGTGTGTATATTTGTCGAAACACACACCGAGCTATTCAAGTGTTTCAGCGATTATCCGCGGATCCATAGCTGTAGACGACCGAATAAACTAGTTCTGTCAATAATGAAAACGACAATGTGTTATAGGAACAGCCGAGTAATGGCCATTAGAATATATAATACATTACCAATTGACATAAAGAATCTATCATTAATTCAATTCAAGTATGAGTTGAAAGTTTGGCTCATTCAAAATTGCTTTTACAACCTAGCTGAATATTTTGATATGGGAATTTAAATTATTGTGTTTGATATTGATTGCGTTTGTGCTTGTGAATTAATGAATTTAATAATATTATATATATTTAATTGCTATTAAAATTGTATTTGCATGCCTCAATGGGTGAATGTGTCTTGTTTACTTTTAAATTTTCTCTACCACCTAAAATGTACCACATTCTTGCGAAATAAATATTCTATTCTATTCTAAGAGGAGAAGTGCAAATGGCTGACTTAATACCCGGCGGCATTATCTACCAGTCCACAACAAGATTAAGATTAAAAGAGAATTCAGATAGAGAATTTATTTACTCAAGTAGACTTTTTTATCTACGTACCTTAGAATAATAACGTATAGAAGGGGATAGTTTTCATACAACCGCCCCGTCAAAAATGAAGCACTAATCCGATCCACACTTGCGTGACTATTACTTGCTCGCTTTGACATTGAACATTGCGGAGATGTAATGAACACTGCAGAACGTTTCATTTGGAGCCATTTATGGCTCCAATTAAGGTGCATCAAAATGGGCGCGCGGACTTGGTTTCTATCTGTAATTATTCTAAGCTACCTACAGTACCTACCGATCAAATCGTCAATTTTTATTTCGACCCCCATATAGATGATGATGACGATATTAAACTAAAAGCAGATAGTTACACTTTTCCACGATATACAGCTCATGATATTTACTTATCTGAAAAAACATTTATTTGCGACATTGTTACATTGATATTGTTTCGAAACTCAAAAATATGAATATTGGGGCGTGAATACTTACGGCTTTTCGTGCTGACAGTACCACGTTGATTATTTATCATGCACCAATTTACATACATCATTACGCATGTATGGGCCTGTTTCACAACCACATCAAATCGACCGCAACGGTTCCAGACGTATTTTTATAAGCCATGAGATAAAAAAATTATAAGTGTAAAGCCAATTTCATTCATTTGGCTATACTGAATACGCAAAGATATTTATTAGTCGATTGGTTGATATATTTAAGTACCTACCCTTCCTTTCTTTAGAACAATATTACAAACGGAGAGGAAAGCTTGACATAGATAGTAATGAAGCATCTGTCATTGCAGATTAGTAATTTCACTCAGAAACAACTTTTTTTTTCTTATTCTTAGTTCAATATAATATATGCGCCAGACAACACACCTCTTTTTTAAAAAAAATATTTTACAATTATAAAATTATTTTATAATTACTTATACCAAATTATTAAAAAAATATATATAATCAATTAAAAGCTTTACAATATAAATCTTAAAAAAATTATCCTTTTTTTTATAAATAATAATTATAAAAAAATAATTTAAAGCTTATCCCTTAAATTATTAAATTTGATTCGAATTGATCTGACCGGGGCTCGAACCCGGGACACTACGGAATTAAAGGCGAGAAACCGTGCTCCAGCGCGTACGATTCAATGACACGTTGTTGTGACAGTAAATATTTTGTCTATTGTGTTTTTTGTATATTATTTCTATAGTGTTGCTACTTTTTGAAAACGTATTTGTTTATACATTCAAATGTTTAATTGTTATTTGTTACCCAATGATACTCGTATCTTTGAATACAATATAACGGCAGTCGTTGTAGCAAAGATAATCGATACTAGCTCTTATTAATGTTAAAATCTTATTAACAATACAAAGGCATTGTCATGTTAAATTTGAATAGGCAAACATAGTTTGCAATACTTACCAGAAGCAAATAGACTTAGTTTGAATAAGTAGGTGTTGTTCAATAGCAACTAGTTCGTTACGATCGCTGCCATACAAGAATCAGAACTGGTACCTGTGAAACCGGATAAATACCCCTTCGAGCGTGATTGTTACGTGTATAGTATAGTTAGGAGTATGTAACTATTCACTTTTTTTCTTATGGTTAAATCAAAAATAAAT
Organism: Udea olivalis; assembly: GCA_947369235.1. Lineage (NCBI taxonomy): Eukaryota > Metazoa > Arthropoda > Insecta > Lepidoptera > Crambidae > Udea > Udea olivalis. The sequence goes on from OX376342.1 coordinate 10,349,706, forward strand.
GTTAGGGTTTAGCTTGGCCTCTGCAAAGGGTTTCCATAAAGAGTAGTCCATCAGTATCTCAGGTAACGGGTTAACAATCGCTTGCGCTAGCCTGCTTGAATCATATGCCAAATTTTTTATTTAAGCCACACTGTAGCCTAATTGGTTCGTTCGTTGTTACGATGTTTATTACTACTAAGTTATTAAAATGCCGCGCGTGCTTATGTTTAGGACTAACGAGCGACTATTCGCATGAAAACATACATTTAATATTTCAATGCCTGCGAAATGAATTTTCATGACCTCATATGTTCCCTGCAATATTATCCAAACATTTTCAAAGTGTACAGCTGCCGAGTTATTTTTAACTGACTTCAAAAAAAGGAGGAGGTTCTCAATTCGACAGTATGTCTTTTAAAAAAAAAATATGTTTGTTGTACGTAAACGTGAGATGTAAAAAAATAGGTATATTGCTAGGTATATTGTAGTGTTTCCTTGGCTGATACCGACTCCAACAATAACAATAATTGTACCTATATTATAATATCGTATAAGTTTTAGAAGAATACGCAATTATTTCTTTACTTTTTAGTGTTTTATTTTGGAAAAGTTTTTTTGACCTTGGTTTTTTTTTTGTTAATTTTTTCTGAGGTAAGTAGTAAAAAGCTAAAAACTGAAACCGGTATCCGCGGTAGAGTGGTTTATCACAATATTTATCACTGCATGGATGTTGATTGGAAAACCGAATTGTCGAGACGCTCTGACCCGGAAACAGTAAAAAGTTTACGGTCCTTCCCGCGGAAGCAGTGGTGCTGCTTGGGGACGGACCCAGGAGTTTTCGTGAAGGCTATAGATAAAGTGAAATCATAAAAGGAAATTCGACCCGCATTGGGAGTTTGTGATCGGAATAAACCCTGGGATAACCGAATAGACGTTGAATGGACGACGTATTAGCAGAAGAAACTGATATTCGCTTTTAATAAGCAAAAATAAATCAGCTTAATAAAATTAAAAGCGAATCTGTTGAAGATCTGCGGGAAGTTCACAAGTTTTATTGAGTGTCCTAAGTTTTTTAATGATGTAGGTCTTAGCCTTGATGAAGCAGGGTGTCTACTAAGCGCGGCAAAACTAATACAATGTCATATGTGTGAATTCAACCCCCGCGTCTCCGTAAATAAGGTCTAAATCGCGTTGACGTTTTTGTAAGGAATTACGGTACAGCGCCCCTAGATTTTAAAATGGAACCAAATATGGCATACAACTTAACGCAACGATCGCCGTTTACGTGATGGTAACTCACAGGTAGATATACTGATAAATGCTTGTGACTGCGAACCAATTAGCTCAACTTAACATTGTTTTCTTGCGCGCTTTTTGCATGACTCAAGATTCGTTTTTATTCTATAGCCTGAAGCGACGCCGGCCCTGTTTTATTTTCCTTCAGGCTGCAGGCGCCTGGCCTCTGCGCTTTTACGACCAGATTACTCCACGACTGAAGAGAATACAAACCCGAAGCTAATCCGCTTTTTAAATCACTTTGATTTATTTCTATTTCTTAGGTTTAGCTTCTAGTAAAGAGGGATTTGGTATGATCTTATCCGTTAATTTCCTGCTCTGGTACACAGTTTTATACAGCTCTGAATGTAATTTACTTTATTTTACTTGATTTTTGGACTGGCTCGCAGGTATTCAATACGCCACGGCTCATAGTTTCCCACACAAAAATTCATCCTAAAGGAATTTATTTAACCCTACTGATTAGTAGTTGTACTGCATTACCATATGCCCTGGCAAAACCGCAGACTATAGCGAAAACTACCAAACTTTACGTGATTATAAAGCACCTAGTTAATAACACATCGACCCATACAAATCCATTCAAAATACCGAGGTAGAAGCTTTCGTAATAATAATACATTGAAAACGAATTTGAAACTCCACCTCGTTAGGCATCGTACCACCCCAAAGCAACTCATGTATTTGATGCGGTGGGGGTGAATTCGTCAAATCAAAAACAAAGATCAAAGCGTAATTATTTTCACGTTATCGAGTTTGAATTTGATTTCAATCGTCTACATCTAACTACTTGGGTAAATCACGTACATTCTCGGTTACCAGTATATGTACGTTAAAAGCGTCATTTCAAATACCATACCATTTCATGAATTTATTTGGAGTATCTACTATGATATCTACTAAGTTAACGTTTTATGCACTCGTCATTCTTTTATTATTTTATCCGCTACCTGTAGGTTGCCTGGTAGAGATCGCTTTTAGCGATAATGGCCACCTAAATTTTATATTTTTTAAATGTATTACATATTTGGCATTAAGTATACTTTTTTAATAGATGTTAAAAAAAATTATATCTATTTATCTATCTACCTTTTCTTTGCCAACAAATGCAATGTCTTTTACATTCAACTGATATATTTCATTTATTGCTCTTTTCTCCTTTAGTAATTATATAAAATGAAGCAGACTGAGTTAAAACTCTTGAACTCTGATTTGCCAGTGCTCAGCTGTCTCTTTTTATTAACTCAGCAAAATAGACAACATATTTGCAGTACGTCTACCACGAGGTGCCACTTTGAATTTACATTAGCATTCGCGTTAAAAATTGTATTAGGATTTGACATTGTCATGTCATGTCATGTCAAATCCCAATCCAAAAATGTTTTTAGTGTTACCATGTTCAACATCAGTATTTTTATATATTTACAACAGAGGAAAGTCATATCCTTTACGTGCATGTATGGTGAATCTTTTACTGTTCATGCTGTTCAACTGTGGAACAAGTTGCCTGTATCCCTTCGCGAATGCGGCACTGTAGGTTCTTTCAAAAGACTGCTAAAAGAACATCTTTTGAGTTTTACTTAAATTACATTGGATCATTATGTTTACATGTATACATATATTTATTTATATTTTATTTATTGTATGTATTATTATGTTTATCTATATGTTTATGTATTTATTGTAGAATAATAATTTACTTGTTTGTAAGTAAAACATGTACTTAGGGGTTTTTAGTTTGTTACGATTTTTGAATATGTAACTCTCATCATGTACAAACGTGTACATTTCCATTTGTACACGTTTGTCTATCCATAACAATTTTAAATGAGTTTTTCCTGTCGCCATGGTCTGCTGGAAGAAATCTCTTTCTAGAGATAAGCTAACCTGTACTTTTGTACTCCTTAATGTTTTCTCTGTAATTTGTCTCTTTGTGTACGAAATAATAAATAAATAAATAATCCTTTCGTGTGTTATTCAATTCAACATGATTATGACGAAGTTGTAACGTAATAAAATAAAAACAAATCCATAACAAGTTATCACAGACTTTAGACCACCGACCATTAAATTGGATGATAACTTTTAATAAATTAACAATTCCATAGCTATAAAACTGAAATAAACCAATCCAGTTTTTATTCGGCATTCCAATAGTTAGATCATAGCAAAAACTTGGCGGGACCTTGAAATGCCCTCGATTCACTTTCGCCCGTCCGAGCGGGGCCGCCAGCCACACTGCTCCATTTGTAATTAAGAGCTAACTACTCACTGCTTTAACGTGTTCAACAACTGTAATTAGAACTTGTGTTTTTTTTTCTAGGGTCGCTCATTATTATAATCTTGAAAACTAGAAAACTCAGTTTTAAGTTTACAACATTGCATTTTATACGCGCGTATACGCTCGTATTTGGTAGCGTATGAAGGTTAGTACAGGCGCGCCTTTAGCCACACGCGTAACTCGTACTAATGTTGACGCGTTTTTAAACTCGTTTAGTCCAGATAAATACTGAACGGCCACTACCGATTCGAGCGAAAACGCCGCAGTAAGCTTGTGTACAGGCGTTTGGATTTTGAAGCGTGAATTGTAAACCGCTCTCATCAAGAAATAATTTCCAGTCTTATCTATAGAAAAACAGTTCATTTCAGGCAAATTACATGCATTTATGAAGGCACAACATTTTAGATATAGCAGTTCCCTATTTCTCAATCGATTTCGTAGATGAATGATAAATATAACAATTGGTGCTTTTTCCGCCAACAATCTACATTGACTCCACGGATTGAAGTTTGGCACGTACTACATAGATGAGGTTGCCCTGCAATGGGCCTTAGAAGGCTGAAAAAGAATTGACCCACAGCTTTCCCGATTAAATACTCCGTCAAATTGATTTAAAAAACGTGACCTACACTTGTTTTGTTAACTTGTTAAAGAGCTGGCTTTGTATCGATATTGCATCATAAAAAGTGATCCTATACGTGGTCAGTGTCTCCGGGTCTACAAATATTTTAGTGACACATACAACGACAATTTTTATTACTCAGATAGTAATAGAAATACATACTGATGTCGAAGCAAGTATTGTGTGCATCATACTACAGATCTGTTTTTTTACATGAATCAGAAAACACACTAGAAACACATACTCATACATATACGAATTGAGAAAGCTCCTTTTTTGAAGTCGGTTAAAAACGGTGCATATTTATATTAAAAATCAACCCTTTATAGGTATCATTTGCAGTAGAAAAACGAAGTAATAATCGAGACTATTAACTTTCATTCAATAGTTTTTCAATCGCCATTTCCTTTATTAGAGAAAATGCTAGTCTTTCATAGCTTCTATGAGTAATCTCTCATGTTGGTTTTGGTTCCTTACTTGAGAAACACAGGTGTAAGTTAGCAAGGGGTATATCCCACACCTGTGTTTTTAATACGGAACGACCAAAAACTCTACAAAACTCATTTTTCAAGCTCTCAATATGTCACAGTTGTTCGCAGTAATCGGCCTTCACGTATTTCAACTATAGAGAGGTTAACATATCATTTGGCCCAATGCACCTATTCACCTCAATGAAACGGTTCTCGGGCAAGGTTAGTACAGCATTCAAGATTGGTTCCGCATCCACAATTTGGCATTGTATGAGTACATACATGGCCTTTTCTTGGTCGACCGAGAAATCTATAAAAGAATCTATAAAGGTTCATTATAAAAACTTGTCTGCATTATGGATCATTAAGTCCCTATGTCGTCATATCCTGGACTGAAGTTCCGAATTGCGGAAATAAAATAAAGTAGCAAATAAAAAATGAAAAAACAGATAGAAGATAAATTAGTTTTTCCGTGGCAATAAATCGGATATTTTTTTTAATTACGGGAGAAAAAGGTATTCCACGAGTACTGTGAGTACCGCAAATAGGTAGGTAATAGTACTCCGTCACAGCAGTCCTACCTTTGGACTTGACTTTACACTTATTTTTAACCATTATACCAGGCATAAATTCTCATTTTTATCTCATAAAAGTTTTATTGTAATCACAATCGCCATCGCACGAGTCATGGCTGTAATGTCTGCGTTAAGAGCCAGCATTGGGCACTGATTGTAGTTTTGTTGACAAAAAACTTGTTAGGTAACAATATTAAAAATGTAACAACATTTACCGCCTACGGTTTCTTAAGTAACGCTTATAAAGTAGGTAGGTTAAAAAGTGATAATCAAATCATTAGAGCATAAATTTAAATCAAATCATATAATAAGGCTTTTTAAGTGAACGGAGGTCAGCATGTCAACCTTATTGAAATTACTATATTATTATTGTAATAGTTAATAGGTACCTAGTATGTACTGATTAACAATATTTCTTTTTGAACTGTTAATGTCCTTTTGTTTTATATTCCTTTATGGGTGTTTTTCTTCCTCTTTGTTTTATATTCTTTTAGGTTAATTTGTATCAAAATGATTGCTTTTACTTTACTAACGCCTGTTGTAAACCCAAAACAAGTTTAAAAGAGTAACTGCCGAGTTTTTCGCCGGGTCTTCTCAGCAAGAAACAACTCCGACGCGGTGGTAGAGTGGCATTATGTCTGTATACTGTGTATTTATTTATCCATATTATTATGGTATTTATGTCTATTATTTAGTATATTTAGCTGTAAATTTTAAAATTTGAAAGTACTGATACAGTCTATTTGAATTAAGTTATTTGAGTTTGAGTTTAAAACCATTCCAAAATGGGTCTTATGTTAGCAGTATAAGATTGGGACATGTAGAGCCCGAAGTGCTGTCGTGTTAGGTATGATATACAGACCTAGGCCTAAGCTATCACCGCTTAAAGAATAACTATAAAATAATTTCAAAGGTTGTTAAACCTTCCTGGCTGGCCTTTTCTAAATAAGTGAAGTTCTTGCCTAGAGTCGTGGGTTCGATTGCCACCCCAAACAGACTAGGTATTATTTTAATTGTTATCTAATAAGCTTATTTATAAAAGAAGTGTATTCATTATTCACATCACGTGTACAGATGCCAAGTGGATGAACGTAAAAAACGTAGACTGTAAAGTACTTATTCAGACGAATAGTAAAATAAACTATTAATTAATTTATTATGATATATTGTTTTTTTGAAAGCATTTAAAGTTCCTTTAAAGTTATAATTAGAATAAAATAATTTGAATAATATTTGGAAATCCAGATCTATTTCTTTATGCCAGCTTAATGGTTTTTTAGTGTAAAATAGCTCGATGTTCTATGCCAAGAGGAAAGTCCTGGCTACCCCTGGTTACCTACCTAGCAAATGACAACAAACCTAATTAATTACTCTAAAATCAGTAAGTACCTATGTAGGAAATCATTTATTCAAGAGGTTAGCTGCAAGCATTACTAATGGCTATCTGAATGGCAAAGGGAAATAGATTCGTACAGATATAAATGAGGAACTTCCCACGACAAATAACTGGTGTGAACGGTCCATACAATAGATAGTTAAGATTAAGTAATTTAAGCGAGCCAACAAATTGGTGCGAGATTATACGTTACTTGATTAATGGGTATTTATATGATTTTCACAATCATAGAGGTAGAACACATACCTAATTACCTTATTAATGTATGCGGCAGTCATCACATATTGTCCCAGATAGATTTCAATTTTAAAGATAGAAATATATCTATTTTGGACCGTGATCCCGCTCGATATCTTCAAGTTCCGAAATTTGAACTTTCCTAGATTATGCATCTATCTATAAATATATAAATAAATAAATATCTGGGACAATTCACACCAAGACCATCTGACCCCAAACTAAGCAGACTTGTATTTTGGGCGTCAGAGACTGATAAACATACTTAAATATTTCTAAATACATACCTAAATAGATAATAACGCCCAGACACACAACAAACACAAATGTTCATCACATAAATGTTTGTCATGGGTGGGGATCGAACCCACGACCTCCGGCGTCAAAGGCAGGACCGCTGCCATTGCGCCAACAGGCCAGTCAAGTGTATAAAACAAGCATTGTAAAATGCTAAAATAATCAATTTAATAGATCTCAATTGTGTAGTGTATATATTTAATAATGCTCTTTTTTTCATCTAAAAATCCCGCTTGATGGCTAGGACCAAAGTTGAACTTCTCTAGTTACCATTTATTGTTTGCATAAACCCTGAAAGAGCAGAAAAACGTCTTACATGACTAAATAAATTGAAAAGGTCCAGTTTAAATGTTTATTCGAATGAAATGCACTATCCATCATTATCAATAAAATGTAGCTATAGTATACAATATCAGTTTTCAAGCATGATATGAATATTTCGACTTGCTCATCTTTTTGCATATGCAGACACCAAAATTCACACAAAAAGGTGAAGGTGATAAATATGATAACCTAAGACGATAAAAAAAAATGTTAGTAATAAAATATTTCAACAGTAATAAATATTGCAGTTCGACGATTGGTTTATGTTGCGAACAATAGGCGGTTGCAAATGTGTTTAATATGTTAAACCACGTCTTTTGTTGGATATCGAAAGTATCCACCTCAAACATGAATTTACTTTAGGTACTCTTTTCAATGACGGTCCTCCAGGAATGTTAAGGCTATAAACTCTATCTGCGAGTAACTATCTTTGAAATCCCGAAAAAACCAGGCACAAAAGTAAATCTATGGTTTTTGACCTTATATCGTGACACTGGGATGTGAAATGTTAAGGTCCAGTAGCGCATGGCAACTGCTAGTACGTGTTTGACTGTAATCTTTAACTAAATCAGAAGATAATACTAAACCTTTTAGATAAACTAAGCTGTTGTAATGGGCGTGTTTTAACCTACGAAGTTTTAAACATATAAAGGCCAACAGCAAAAATTCAAGATGGAATTCCTTTTCCAAAAGAGTATTTTATTAGAATACACAAAGCCATTGAATAAAAGCTTTGTTCTTCAATTCCTTTTGATAATAAGTATCAACGAATTTGAAAAGGGGAGAAGTTTAGGTATTTTAACCAAATATATATTTAATTCTAGTTTCTATCTTAGTGTTGAAAATAGTGCATTGTCTAATGCTGAAAATAAAAATTCACTTAATGTATAATATTTGGTTTCTGTAGCAGATCGCAAATATGTACCCGTAAATTGTGTGAAAACTATTCGAGAATATCGGTATTTTTTTTTTAACATTACATACAATTACGACTATTATCCCAAACGGGGTAGTGATAGGCAAGCGACTGTTGCCGTCATGGTGAACAGAACACTCAGAAGCCCACTTTTTCCTAATGATATGAGAACCCAACGAGGTAGATGGTGAGCCTTTCGCCGTTATCCGAGTTGATTTGGTTTTTTATCAATGTTTTTTATCACCGGAGAATTAGTCGGAAATTTAACAACGAACCCAAAGGTTTTTCGGCTCAGATTTAGAACGACCCGGGTTAGAATGCCTGACCACTAGGCCACGACGGTCTCTTATTTTGTATATGATGTACTTAATATGAAATAAATCGGGAAATAAATCACAATGAATATATTTTCCAAGTAGGTGCTTACAAAAATAATGTCAGACAGACGTATACTTATAGAACGGACCACTGGTAATTCATAAAAAGACATTTTGGCTGCCAAGAGCACGTCTGCCCACTCGTGATGTGCACCCAATCACCTATATATTTTTTGTTTCACTTCACTAAAAACGGAATGCTAACCTTGTTTTTGTTCCGTCAGGAAAATCCTCATGGATACTTACTATTTTATTTTATTTTTTCTTCATTCATTATTTATACCAAGTGAAACTAATTGCATGATTGTTTATCAGACATCAAGACAAATAAACTCCAAAATAAGATCCAAAAGCAATCAACCTTCTTAAATGAACTGGCAAAAGTTTTTAAATAATCGATTTGCAAGCTCTACATAAAAAAACAATTTTCAGCTAAAAAAAAATTCACCATTACTTTTTGTTAAGCTCGGAGTAAAATAATTTCTTCTTGACAGGTCGGTCGTTATGAATTATTATAAAAGAGATTGTCTCTCTTTAACCAAGCGAAGGAAAATTTCCAGACACTAAAACCTTAATTAATGGTTAGCCCATAACGCGCTACATAATATTTTAGTGTCGAGAACCCGTAGTTAAGCTTCAGAGATTATAACATTGCAGACTGTGCTCAGAGAAATTAATGATTTAGGATCTTGTATTTACCAAAACATCAAATTGAGGATTAAACCGTTATTCACATACCGAAACCCTCTGTTTATATTTTACTTCAATTATATTGTTAATACGATAAGTTCCCAATTTGCGTAAAGCCCAAGTTATTGGTGTGTGTTAGCGTTAATCAAGGATTAAGATCTGCTACGAATAGCTAATGAAGCAATTTATATGCATATGCCGTCCATATGCTTTGTTGTAATAAACAGATCGCAAATGAAAGCAATTAAATTCTTACCAATTCCAACGTTACCTAATCATTAAACAATTAAATAGAAGGGTGAGATTTCCCTTTGAGAAAAAGTTTCAAGGAAAATTCTTTGAAAAGCTCGTGTACTACGTAACCGCGTCGGTACCTTGTAAATTGCTCAGTTCACGTGCTTGTTCATAATATAACAATTAAACCGTTTTTACCGTTTCCGTTTACACGTATGATTGTGCAACTAAACATACCTTTCAAATAATTCACAAAGGCGAAGCACGGTCGTAAGTTAGAACTATCAAGACTCGGATTCGGGTTTTCCTGAGGCTGTATTCCATTCATCTCTCTCTGCCGCGAACACTTTCGGGTCTGTTGATCGTGCGTCTCTGTCTAACTTGAGAAGGCTTGCGCGGAAAGAGAATGTGGGTAACGAACGACCTTTTGCTGTTATGGGCAGGCAGTGCGGCCCGTGCGTTCGTCGGGAGTGGTTCTCTCGGCTTGTGCCGGTTAACATCGCGAACATCTGACAGCCTGAAAAAAATTACGTAAATATTACAACACTCACGCATTGATTATAAAACGTTTGTAACTGAAAGCCGCAGCATTGATCCCAATTGAGGAAGGCACAGATCCCCTGGATAATGAGCTTGGTGTATTAGCCGCGTTTTGTTTGAATTGTGCGATCCTGTTTGACCCTGGTGATTTTATTTTATTATATCGTATCCTGCCCCATCCCGTGGTGTTCACTGAATCGTCCGCCTCTGTGTTTTTGTTGTGATTTATTTCTTATTGGATTGTCACTTATTACTGGTAAGTCTTATTTTTATAAAACTTTGTTTTGCATCATTACCTTAATTTGACTCCGTAATAGAACGTGACAAATATTGTATAAAAAATAATTAAGTATCAATTTCTTGTTGAAATCCGAGTCGTGATCACGTTTTAACATAAAATAGCCATAGAGTCGCTTTGTAAAAAACACGTTGTTAAAGCGTGAAATGACCAAAAGAAGAGAAATTCGTACTTTAAGGACCTCCGATGTAGATTACTTTATTTGTTTATTTTGTTTTGAATTTACTACTCTGCACATTTATTTGGTTAGTATCTATTAAGTACCATCGTTATTTGCTCACCATGTATGCTTGAAACTACCTTAACATAGGCACCTTCCCAATATTTATGCTTCATCCTCGCATCCGACAAATCGAAATATGTGTTTAAGTTCTATAGTATTTTATAATTGGGTTTGGTAAATATATCGTCATCGAAAATATACACCAGGTTTACGGATTTCGATATCAAAATTATAACTCTCATTCTTCGTAAAACCGAATGGGATAAATTGTTTATAGATCTAGTAATAGGAGTGGCATACTATTGAAGGCGGCATAGGGGATAACATTCACAACACGGACCTCTAAAGGTTTTGTCAGGCCTAGAAAAACCCTTCTTACAAATAGATTAAATATAGCAGCGTCAGGTTAGATGGCTATAGAGGAAATATTATTTTTCAATCAATTAATAGATTCACAAAATACATGTATCTACTAAGGAAAATATACGAAATAATGAAATTCCAACATCGATTTATTAATCAGTAATCTTGATAATCTTAATTTTGACCGACGTGGTCAAACCTCTACTTGGTTCAGAATCTGTATAATTAATGATGGTGAATATTCTAGAACAAGGGTCTTACACCCTCTTACAATTTTTGCATTTGCAATATCGTTTTGCAATAATATGCCAGGATATTTAAGGGCTGCTGAAATTTAAGTCACGCATCATAATTGCGACGTAAGTTATTCTTTCGATGCCTAAAACATGATGTGCTGTGTTTGGCCGATTCGAGGTAGGCGCTCTGGTACCCGATTAAATCAGTACGTCTACCACAAGTTTTGCGTCACGTATATTAAGATAGCTAACTTCAGCAACTCGTATGCTGGAGGCGCTGTAGGTACCGAAATTCCCTACAAAAACGTCACCACAGACACTAGCGACTGGTATAACCACATAGTAATTCATTTATAAGGACGTTTATACAATTGAAAACTGCTGAAATTTTAGTCACTGTTAGTATTTGTTTCGATGCTTCAATAACCGAATTAGGCACCCTGGTCCTCGATCAAATCAGGACCTGCCTTGACATTTGACGCCAAATTTAATTAAGCATAGAAATTGAATTCTTTGAAGTTTGATCGCGTAATAAATTAGAGCAAACAAAACGTTACGTATATATATATATATATATTCAGGCATGTAAACAAATTTCTTGCTCGAGAAACCTTCTTGACAAATAACATTATTAAATGTTGGCTTACCGTATTAATTAATGTAGTCGGTAGGCAGGTTTCGTTATTTCTCTACTTCTAATTGGAAAACCAGTAATTGATGTTTGACGTTACGTGACTTGTAAGATGTTTGAGATATTGGTTTGTTTCAAGAAAGCGAGAGTTTGGAAATCAAGTTAAAGGCTTAATTTGTCCAATATGTCCTAAAACTGCAATTAGACGAAACGACTGATGACTTAATTCAATAAATTATATTTTTACCCGTTAACGCCCAAATGTAAACCACAGAGAATTTCCTATAGTCAATGTTTGTTTTCGTGAAAAAAACACACAGTCCATCTAAGCTGGGTTGGTAGTTTTTCCGGATTATTACTATTATTTTTTCTTTTTTCTTCGTCAATTCTAGAGGAGGATTGCCAACTTTTAATGAACTTTTTTGGCTTAAGTACGTGCGTGCTATAAATATCCCTGGACATTATGCCACACAGCGCCATCTAGCCCCAAAGTAAGCTAATTAAAGCTTGTGTTATGGGATACTAGACAACGGATAAACATACTTAAATACATTTTCTTTTGTAAATACATACTTCTTATACATAGGAGACACCCAGACCAGTACAAACAGACATGTTCATGCACACAAATGTTTGTACTGTGCGGGGATCGAACCCGCGACCTCTGGTGTAGTAGCCAACTTCTTAACCATTACACCAAGTCGGTATAGCCTGCGGAATGCTTGCTGATCCATGCGATTAGGTTTGCTATGCAGAGCAGTCTTCATGCATTTGAAATAGTCATGTCCACTATATAAGTGAACAAGACCAACAACCAATTTTTTCTTTTTACCCTAATTCGGTAAAGCCCTATGGACTGATCCATCTGATCTACTGCGCCCATCAGCATATTATAACTCTGGAACACGTGCGGCAATTTACTACTATGCACATTTATTTGGTTAGTATCAATATGTACTATCGTTGTTTGCTCACCATGTATGCTTGAAACTACCCTAACATAGGCAAGTCCCAATATTTATGCTTCATCCTCGCATCCGACAATTCAAAATATGTGTACTTGAACTTAATTCAAGTATTTTATAACTGGGTTTGGTAAATATATCGTCGTCGAAAATATACTTCAGTCTTACGGATTGCAATGTCAAAATTATAACTTCATTCTTAGTAAAACTAAATGTGATAAATTGTTAATAGATCTAGAAATAGCAGTGGCATACTATTGAAGGCGGTATAGGGGATAACATTCACAACACGGACATCAAAAGGTTTTGTCAGTCTTAGAAAAACCCTTCTTACAAATAGACTAAATATAGCAGCGTAAGGTCAGAGGGCTATGGAGGAAATATTATTTTTCAATGAATTAATAGATTCACAAAATACAAGTATCTACTATCGAAATTGTATTGTAAATCAAAATTGTACGAAAAAACGAAATTTTGACAAGTGAAGTTTGAATCGACGTGACGTGGTCAAAACTCTACCTACTTAAGAATCTATATACCTACTTTCTTACACCCCCTTACACTGCCAGGACATTTATGGGCTGCTGAAATTTTATCACGCATCATAATTTCGACGTTAGTTATTCTTTCGATGCCTAAAAAATCATGCTGCTGTGTTTGGCGGATTCGAGGTAGGCGGTTTGGTACCCGATTAAATCAGGACTTGACTTGACATTTCACGCCAAATTTAATTAAGCATAGAAATTGAATTCTTTGAAGTTTGATCGCGTAATAAATTGGAGCAAACAAAACGTTACGTATTCAGGCATGTAAACAAATTTCTTGCTCGTGAAACCTTCTTGACAAATAACATTATTAAATGTTGGCTTACCGTATTAATTAATGTAGTCGGTAGGCAGGTTTCGTTATTTGTCTACTTCTAATTGGAAAACCAGTAATTGTTATTTGACGTAACGTGACTTGTACATGTTTGATTAATTGGTTCGTTTTGACAAAGCGGGAGTTTGGAAATCAATTTAAGGGCTTAATTTGTCCACTATAACCTAAACTGCAATTTAACGAAACGACTGCTTAATTCAATAAATTAACCAGATAACTTTGATTATTTTAGCATTTAGAAATGTGTGTTTGATACCTTGATATAGACAACTAGAAGGATTGCGGACCTTGACTTCTATTTATTTTATTTATATTTATTATTTTATTTATTGACGACACGATTGGCGTAGTGCACTGTAGCACGGTTTCTCGCCTCGATTTCCGTAGTGTCCCGGGCTCGATTCCTGGTCAGGTCAATTGAGGAAACGATCTTTTCTGAATTGACTCGGGTCTGGGTGTGCTGGGAGCCGCCCCTGGTTTATTTCCTTGTTTGGTACCTCGTAACATAGGGATATGAATCCCTACTTCGCGACCATTACATGAGTGAGGTGGTTATAACATTGATCATGAGCCTTTTGGAAAATAAAGTAAATAGCTCCTAGTTTACAATTGATGACATTAATATGTGGGTATTGTGGGTGGCAGCCATTCTTGCGTATGAAGGTTGTCTAACTTTTAGTGACGTTTAGGGGGTCATGGTGCGTTTTAAAAAAAAGTTTTAGAAGAGAAAGGTTTGGCCATGTTTCAGTTTTTAATAAATGTTTGGTTATTATGGATTTTTAGCTACGCAAACTAGGGACATATACTTTCGGTCTGATCAAAAAAACAATAATCGCTTTCTTCATAAGATGTTTACACATACACATACCTTCAGCCGTAAAAGATCATAATGTAAAGTAACTACTTATATTAAAAGAGGCCAAAGAAGTGAAGCTGCCGCCTACTTTATAATTAAAATCTAATTTTGCTAAAAAGACGACGTAAAGAATGCAAAAGTTTAGCCAAAAGCAAATACTGACGTAATATGTACGTAAAAAGTCTTTCTAAAAGTAATTTAGCACCTTCCAAAACGTTAACAGACATCAAAGCACTTGTTCTTTCGCAATCTTAAAGCGTTGCTTAATCAGCTGTCAGAAATTTCTATCATTCTCTTTGTCGGCCGTTTTTACAAGGCAATCATTAAAGTAACATCAGTATTTCGTCATTGCCGTCACGATCTCGGCAAACGCACTATTAAATCGAACATGTTTTGAATTATGGATTAACTTGTCATAACTTTGCCTAAGCGTTAGGATCATATGTTGATTTAAAATATACTCTAAGCGACTTAAATATGCAACGTGTATGAGTAAGGTGAAGCTGAAGTTGGGGCACAAACTGAATAGAGGGAGAGAGTTCCCCCCCCCCCCCATGAGTGTAAACTCATAAGGGGAAGTAATTCAAGTAAACTACGATAGTTCCAGAAACTTGTATGCTATTTTTTAGCTACATCACTATTCACTAGAGGTAATAACCGAAACTTCATACAAAAACTTGAAAACATGCGCTAGCGACTGTCATCTGCGTAAACTCATGGTAACTCATTAGTTTGAAACCGTGACAAGCTCGATAGTTAAATCAAAGTAAATTTTTACCTATACTTCTATACTACAAGTTTTTTTGTTAGTAATACACTCTAAAACTACTGGGCCGATTTTAAAAAATATTTCAACAATATAAGGCTACATTATCAGGGAGTGATATAGGCTAAATTTTTTTTTAATTTAGGCTAAATTTTGACGGGAGAAATACGCGGGCGAAGCCACTGATGGACGGCTAGTACTTTCTATTTTTCAATGTGAATAAAGGTAATGATTTAACACAATCTAAATAAGTGTTTCATACTAATTATCACTAGAAATTATATTCTCTAATAATCAGTTAGGTACCATAATTATTCATTCTCATAATGATCCCGCGTGGTCTAGATCCGGCTTCGCTGCTTCGTCGACTTCGCAGTCTATTATTTTCACTGCGTAATTTTGTAACGGTAAACATAAGTTGTTCGTGTTTATTGCGAGACAACCCAAGCACATTGTATTTACCACAGGTACTGATAATAATCTATTTCTCTCGAACAGAGAGAGAGGGCAAATATTCAAGTCTCGCCTCAGAAATAAACGCCTAACTTGTGTGTTCCTAAATTACAATTCAAATTTGAGCAGCCTTCCAAATACTGCTGTCCTGTAACGAAAAGTACAGCTATGAATGCAAGGACTACTCAACTTTGAAAGCCATTTAAGAAAACTTATTCGAGTATTTGATCGACACATCAGTATCATACGGTAAATTCGCAACATAAGAGTCTGTCTCTTGATTTAAGGTCTATATGCAGTATCAAATGAATGTACTTATATGATTCACCTAAGCTAGCGATAATAGAGGGATTCTACAGGCGTTAAACTCTGATTCACAAAATAATGACCCGTCAAAATGCCTCTTGAGTTCATAGACGACATTGAACGGTGATCGAATATTTGTGGGCAGAGGCTTGGTAGCTCTAAACACGTGAGTCATTGGAAACTCAACCGAGGCCACTCGCCGACATCCGCCTGTCAGATCGTCCTGACTTTCGGCATTGCGCAACTGCCTACGCATACGATGCCACTGTTTACCAAAAACATTCAAGTAGAGAAGAAAAAGTTAGGCTTGAAATTGGTAACGAAAAGTGGTTTCATTTAATAAAGATTTTAAATAAAATTTAATTAAAATTTGAAGATTTAGTAGAAATATAAGTTGGAAGAAAAATATCACTGAAAAAAAACATTAACATGAAATAAGAAGAGTCTAGCAAGTTCTTTTAAATTAACCGTTGCTACAAAATGTGAGAAACTAATTTATATTATGATTTATTAGGTATCTCATTAAAATATCCAATTAAAATTGCTGTTCAAACCTATTGAGCCAAGTATTGATTACAAGTCATAAGTATACATAACATTAAAGGTTCTTATCAATTATCAATTATTGTTGTAAAATAATAATGTTGTTATTTTAACATGTCGTGAAAATCGATAAGAAAACCAAAGATGCCACAACAATATGGCAGAATCATAGAAAATATCATGAACATCTTATTGATCGAGTATTTCCCACGCCCACCAATGACTGATGGATAATTACAGAATTAACTTTTTGCTTAGTAATACTGATGTTTACATTTGACATTTACTTACCTATCTTGTTGTTGAATGTTGGAACAAATCATTCGCTAAATTCCTCACTTAACACGCGAATTCCACTCGCTGGAATTATATAGTTATTCACTAGCAGCTATATTGCATAAGTACTAAGCACCTACATTTTTTTGTCTATGTTACCAAGTGTTACGTTTCCTTTTTTTTACCGATCTTCTCCAAAGGAGGATCTCATCTCTCTCATCTCATAACTATTAATAATATTTAACTTCGAATTCCCATTTATATTTAAACTACTACGAGTACAGCAATACAAACAAAACAATAATATTTTTACAATTTCTTATAGTGCACTTTTTTCTGTTCCATTAAAGTCGATTTTAGGGTATATTAAAAACTAATAACGTCGCAGATATTATGTTTTGGGATTTGTTTTCCGCAGTTAAGCTTTGCTTGTACGAATATACATCTGTATAAGGCCTTTGAAATATATAAGGCTGTATATGCAAAGAAGATAGCTTATTTATTTATTTATTGCACAGAATTAAGAGTACAAATGGGGGACTTAATCCCTAGAGGCATTCTCTACCAGTCAACTTCACGGCTAGAGCTTTTTCATTATTGCTTTCTATAGCCGGCCATTAAGATACAGGATTCCTTATAATTCCTGATTGCTCCCGAACAGGTTTGTATTATAAAATACGGAACAGTCTTTATTTTTTTTCATTATTTTCTCACTGTGATTTCACTTATGAGACTCACATTTGAATTGGTCTCATAGTAAGATCACCGAGAATTGAGATACAGCATAAATATGCGTTTATTTATGCAGCGTCGATGACAATAAGGCTTACATACCGCCTGATTGTAAGCGGTTATCATAGCCAATGAACACGTCAAATCTAGATGTTTTCACCCGAATGTTCATGACCCTGTAGGACTAAGGGAAACTACAGTATATTCTACCACGAGTTGCCACTTTGAATTTACATTATCGTTTGCGTAAAAAAATGTATTGGGATTTGACTTTGTCATGTCATTTCATGTGTCATCCCAAAACAATTTTTTTACGCGAACGATAACTTACATTTAAAGTGGCAACCCGTGGTAGACGTACAGATTACTTAATAGTTACTACGTAACAGATAAATCACCTAATAGGAAATTTAAAATTTTGTCTTTTTAAATGCGTGCCGTCATGTGTCAGGCATATATTGCCAGGGCTATCTCCTTCGTTAAAGTTGTCAGTGGTCAGTGCATGTTACGTCAGTTCAACCGCAAGATTCGCGTACGAATGCTCTACGCGGCTGTTGACAAACAACTGCCAAATGAGTCTTCAAAGACCCGGCGGCTGGTAGGTAATTATTGCGCACAAGTACATGGAGTGACAGAGGCCTGCCTCAGCTAACCAAACAGCTGCTCTCCGATGAGATCCGGTTCAGTGGCCATATTATTTGGCTGCGGTTTTCCGTAACGTGTAGGTATTTGTATTCGCACGGACAGCTCAATTACGGGTTGAGGAATCCGCTGAGCCCTCAACAGAGATATATCTACCCTGGTGCAGGTATCCAAGCTACGCTTACCATGTGCGACACGACGCTCGTGAACGAAAAAGGAATAGCTTAGCTTAGTTCCTTTTTTTCTCGTTGATCTCTAAATGTTGTTCAAAGCAAGAAACTCCATAAATCCTTGCTCAAAGAGATTTATTTTTGAATTGTGTTCATATTCCCTTAGCACAATCATATTTGGCACCTGTCTCACGCACGCAAAAGGTGTTTTCCACAGTTACCTCTATAAAGGCTCGCTTCCACGCGTCTCGCCTCGCTCGAGATCGCTGCATGTCAGAAGCACTTGAATATGCAAGGCGTTACCTCGGCGATGTTAAGATTTTCTTTTTAAAATTCAATTTTGTTATTCTTACAACTAGCAGCTTTTGAAGTCTAAGCTTATAGATTTGCTTATTTAAAAGGGTATTGTCTAAACGCCTGTCAGCTTTTCCGGAGCTTGCAAAAATGCGAACTGAATATGCGCTTTCAGGACTTTAGGAATTGTTTTGGGATAGCGTTAACACCGACTTAGAACCATGTTAGGACAGTCTCGAGACTATTTTAGGACCGACTCAAGACTGTTTTACGAGTAGGACCGTCTTACCTCGGAATCGTTTTAGAACTATTTTCGTCCTTTCGCTGTAATCTAGAGAGAATAGCATTACGAAATCTTGGTGCTAGTGACACGCTATCCAGCGTAGCAATTACGTCAACATTAGTTCTGGAATTGCTTTGCCTTGCATACGACCTTGTGCAGGCGACCACTCGGCACCCAGTTAGTGGGCTTACGGCTGCATAGCACCAAGCCGGCCATTTTGCTTCAATAAGTTGACCGGTTGCCTATCGCTTTGTAATCTGCTGGAGATTATTCAATGCTAGCTGTTGCCAGCGAGTTTGTCCGTGTGAACTTATTTTGTAAAGCACACTGTAATTAAATGACAGAAGGAACTGTTTCGATATATAACCGGTTTTTGTAATAGCGAAACATACAATAGACATGGACTATGATTTAAGAAATGTATGTGGGTATGTTTAGGTGAAATATACAGTTCTATATCAGTAAAGCAGTTATTATATGTAGATTTGCTAGTGGCTCAAATGAAGTTAATTATAAGTACTAATGTCCAGTTTTACTACGATTGCAGTAGCTAGGAGCTCAAGGTAATAAATAAGTTGCAAAATAGTTAATGCCTCGTTAATGGGCTGGTTTATTTGAGTCATTATCATTCACAATAGCAAATAAACTGCTTAAGCTAAATACACACACAGACAGCCACTTATTTCATTTTTAATCACAATACCTTTGTTTTTTACTAATATTACATTTGATTTTTAACTTTTTCAACGTCTTACTTTTTTATCTATTTATTATTTATTTGACGACACGGTTGGAGTAGTGCACTGTAGCACGGTTTCTCGCCTTGATTTTCGTAGTGCCCCGGGTTCGATTCGATCAGGAAACTATCTTTTCTGAATTGACTCGGGTCAGGGTGTGCTGGGAGACGCAACACAGGGATATTAATCCCTACTTCGAGACCATTAAAAGAGGTGTGTTGTCTGGCGCATATTTACATTTTTTTATATTTATCTATGACAGAGCAAAATCTATCTGCTAAGTAATTTGATTGAATAAGTAAAGTTTATATTATCGCTATCAAACTCATGTTTCTTTACTAGGATACGTAAGTGCGCTACAATGTTAATGTACGTGACGAAGTCAGTACAATAAGAAGTTTACAATGCTTTATTCAAATATACCCGTTACGAATGAGTTCGATAGCAATTGTAAAGCTACCAAGAGATGCTTGTACTTCAATTACTCCTAGGTAGCAGTTTTTTCGAAAAAAGTCGGGAATCAGTTTTTTTTAAATAATTGTATGATAGGCAAATATATATACTTTCATAGCGGTTTGTGTTTATTAACTATCGCTATCTAGTATATATTTTCGACAGCTTACTTACACCAAGATCATCTGAACCAAATTAAGCAGAGCTATCAGAGACTGATAGAAATACCCAAATGTTTTATTTAATTTAAATAAAAAATACAATACACCCAGACATAGAATAAAAACAAACTTTTCTCACTTGAATTAATAATAAATAAATAAATGTTTGTCCTTCGGTGCTCTAAGCAAGACCTTCACACATTGCATCTACAACGAGTCAGCTAATGGATGCTTAAAGGAGAAGGAAACGCTCTCATACAAACTTGGGCTTGGAAACTTGGCATGTAAATAGATGAAATTGGTGTCAAATAATAGAATACATTAATTTAAATCATTCTTAGTTATTTTATGGATTTTAGCTATCTAAGAACAGAGTTTTAAGAGATTTGGTACAAGTGAGTTATTTATTTATTTATAAAAAAGAAAATCGCACAACATAACAGTAAATAAACACCAAAGCATTGTACAATTTAGTTTAGGTACATACACATATTTATAATTTATTATTACGCTCACAAAACGTTAAACAAAGTTTGACAATATCGCGGGGTTTGTCAGCAAATAAGTCGCATGATGCTGATGCCCGTAGCATGTTCAGGTCAGTAAGCTCACGCCCAAACGGCGAGAAACGGCAAGCCTGAGGTCTAGTTGAGGGTACCGCCAGCAGGTTACGTATGTTTTCTGCAGATTATTAGCTAACTTTCGAAGCTTTTTTGAGTATAATGTATTGTGTATATGTGTATTACCTATTGCTGGTGTGGGAAAATTTAATTCATAGGTTATAGGTAAGCTATGTGGGATAGGTGAGGATGACGTGGTAATTGAAATAATAACACTGTTTTGAAATAGTTTATTGTATTATTCATCTTGAATTATAATTAATAAATCATCTAAGAACGGGAACAGAAAGGGGCTACCCCCTGCACAGTTCTTCATTATCTTGGTACCTTTTTTTTGCGTTATTAAATGCATTTAGGTATTCCCAGGACCCAACCACTAAAACTTGACAGTTGTCGTCTTCGGCGCAGATTGGAAGGGACCCGCGATCCCCAACAAGGGAGAGACTCCTCGCAAGACCCTTCGGCGCGCAAGGCCGCCTGGCAGCCAGCCTCGGGAGGAGCAAGCTCAACTCCAGTGCACTATTACTCAGACCACTGTGTTTGAAGACAAGCGTTACCGTCTTCCTCGGGATCGCAAACCGAAACACACGCAAGTCCTCGCGTGCGCTTCGGGACCCCAAGGGCCCTTTTAGTCGCCTCTTACGACAGGGAGGGATACCTCGGTAGTATTCTACTCCCCTAACCGCAGGGAAATTATCTTGGTACCTAGCCCAACTAAGAAATCATACAACAGACATCACAATACGGGCACAACAACCTCCATTGACAAATCACCGTGAGTGTCGGTTCGTCCTAATGTCTAGTCGCTATTCCTCAAATCTCACAGCGATCCTTATTGTCTCAATCCAATCGTTATGATAATCAAGAAAACGCACAATCACTACGAAAATACGAAACGAGTGAGTGACAGTGAGTGACAAAACTGACAGATTTTTAAATCGGCATCTATTAAACTCCCTATTTTATTAGCACACAGATTATTGAACACAGATATTGTATCGATTATGAGTTAAAGTTAACGATTCTTACTTTTTTATTAATACTTAAGTACTTAAATAAATATTGATCAAAATAACTGAATATACGAGTAACACATTGCGAAAATCATATTTAACAAGTTAATCATCAATCGCGAGGGTTTGCTTATTTTTGTTTTCATGCCGTTCGATTGTTCATTTTATCGATTTAATGCACATTCACATCTTGTTGTTTCGAATTTCTCAGTTCCACTATTTTCCATTTCAGAACACAAATAAGAGCCTTTTTTCAACCATTCTTCAACACAAAACATTTTAGCTCAGAAATCCCATTCTCATTTACTTATGAACAGTGAAACATAGAGAATGTAATTTAAGTAAATTGAATAGTTATACTTCAATGTTTCCGTTTAAAATATTTTAACTGTTTGCAAAAGTTCCCGACCAAATCAAAGCAATCTACAAGGTTTTCAAGAAACGAGTGAATGAGTTTCTTCTATTTATGCTCTATTTTAGACCAAGTTTCTTGCTTTTGCAATTAGAATTCGCCACTGTTTAGAATAAAAAAGTAAGTTTACATTTTGTCATTTTTCTGCCCATACTTTACGCGTCTGTCTACATATCTCCCTCTTTCAACTCTTAATGTCATTGGTCAGTACCAATTAGTCTGCAAATGGGTGCCGCGACGGAGTATGGGGGCCAGTAATGCATCATATTTCTTGTCACGTATCACGTTACCGTTCCTTTGTTACGTGAGCCACTTTCAGTGAGTGAATAGATCCGACGGACTCATGTGAGTCGAATATAATTAATTATG
Source organism: Udea olivalis (assembly GCA_947369235.1). Taxonomy (NCBI): domain Eukaryota; kingdom Metazoa; phylum Arthropoda; class Insecta; order Lepidoptera; family Crambidae; genus Udea; species Udea olivalis. The sequence goes on from OX376342.1 coordinate 10,372,621, forward strand.
GTACGCGTAAGTATGACAGGCCGCGTCATGGTACCCTATTTTTGAACTGAGTGATTAGTATTTTAATAGTGATTTGCCACTTTCAACATAGAGAGGTATTAATTACTGGACTAGATAATTTTAAGGCTTTAACACATTGGTCGCCAAATGACCGGCAAACAATAGAAAATCTATTGTGTCTCGTTCCGCGGCGACGAATGTGCTGAGCGGGAATACGACTTACCACTCCAATGGACGTCTTGACCATGGTGCCTGCAAATTAGACGCGTGACGTAGCGCTGCAGTGGCACCACTTCTGATTTTCATACAATATCGTAATTTTCGGTTTCTGAATTCATATATCATTCAAAGATAAGCACCTAAAATATTTATATGTATTTTATTTATTTATTACACACTCATTGCATATAGTTTTGGATAATATTATTTCTTAGTTTGAATCATGTGATTACGTATGTATGTAGGTAGTTACAAACCTACATTGGCTGACACCGACTCCAACAATAACAATTTCTCTGGGTGAGGTACAAAGTGATTATTTCAAAATACCTCTACAGTGCTGGATTATGAAGCACCCTGGAGGTGGTGGCACCACTTATTTATGACACACTCATCACGAAATCTCAGAAACTACAAGTGCTAGGAGTTTAACATTTTGCATGAGTGTTATTTTTAGGACGAAGGTGCTCACTAAGACGGGACGGGATTATGCGAAGTACCGCAAGTTCTTTTTAGGATTGATGAAACTTCGTTACTACACGTGCTAGGAGTCTTAAATTTTGCACGGACTTCTTTTTAGGACGTTGGTGCAAAATTTGACGGGATTTTGCGAATTTGACCCTGGGTATGCTTTTAGGGTTGATTGTTTTGTATAAAACTTCTTTACTACAAGTACTAGGAGTCTCAAATTTTGCATTGGGATAGCCACGCGGACGAAGTCGCGGGAAATGGCTAGTTTCTGGTATTCAAATTAGCAGAGGCGCGGCTAGCGCAGTAACACACAGTAGGTATCAACCACTGCAACTGCACCGCTTCTTGATGTGTCTAATTTGAGTCTTCTTCTACCGAGACGGGAACTATAGATAAGCGATCGATGCATCCTGTCGTTCATGCGCCGCCTTTTCGTATTATGAATAGGAATATAATAATAATAATAATAATATATTCTTTATTGCACACAAAACTTACAGTACAGAAACAATTTACAATAAATGAAAGTACAATTTGGGCGGCTTTATCGCTAAAAAGCGATCTCTGCCAAGCAACCCACAAGCAAAGGAAATTTGGCGAAAAGGGCAAGTAAGTGCACCAAGAAAAATAATAAATAAAATAAGTTTAATTATAAATATCTACACAGTATAGGACTAGGTTTATATATTCACATGACACATACATACTATATATAAAAAGTAGAAACAAATGTGACGTTATTTAAACAGACAATAGCAATCAGCTCAGTTGCAACTAAAATGATCAGGAAATATAAAGGATAAAGAAGAAAAAGGAAGAACAACAAGGACTGATGTCAAAGTGCAAGGAAATGTGCTTTGACCCTTGCTTTAAAGATGGATAAGGATTGGGACTCTCTGATTGATAGGGGTAAGGAGTTCCATAAACGTATGGATTTCACAGTAAATGACTGTGTGTAGGAGTGGGAAGAATGAGGAGGGAATTGAAGGCGGAGTTTCTTGGAAGAACGCATTTCTCGTCCACGGATGGGAAACAGAAATTGGAAACGCTCCTTGAGATAACGGGGTGACATTGGGTTGAACAGAATGTTATACAGAAGGAAAAGGACATGAGAATCACGGCGAAGACGAATGGGAAGCCAGTTTAGCTGGGCCCGATACTCGGAAACATGGTCGTACTTGCGAAGTCCAAAAATAATGCGAATGCAAAAATTTTGAAGCCGCTCAAGTTTATTTAGGAGATTCTCATTAAGGTCTAAGTAGCAACAGTCGGCATAATCTAGAATGGGAAAGAGTAAGGCTTGTACAAGAGCAATTTTGGTGGGTATTGGCAGAAAATTACGAAGTCTACTTAGGGAACTAGCAGAAGCAAACATTCTCCTGCTGACCTGACCAACTTGAGTTGTCCAAGCCAACGTACTGTCAATGTGTACTCCTAGGTTTTTCACTTCCTTACTGAACGGAATTTGAACACCATCAAACACAATTGCTGGCAAAACACTCCAATCAATTCTAGCAGTTAGCCACGAACTACCAACAATCAGTGCTTGAGTTTTTGCAGGATTAACTTTAAGCCCGAACGACCTGCTCCAATTAGAGATCTGTTCCAGGTCATCATTTAAGGTCAGAACGACGTTTGGAAGTTCAACAAGGCTGCCTTGGGAGTAGATTTGGAGATCGTCTGCATATAGGTGGTAAAAAGAAGAGATATTATTGGTTATCGAATTAATGAAAGTAGCAAAGAGAAGAGGGGACAAAACGCCACCTTGCGGTACACCGGCACTAACGTCGCACCATGAAGAGAAAGAATCCTCAGCCCTAATGCGTTGCCGGCGCCCATGCAAGTAACTATGGAACCAGTCAATTACCATTGGAGATATATTGAGAGAACGCAACACGCCGAGTAGGATGTCAAGATCAACAGTGTTAAAAGCATTACTGAAATCCAGCAGAATTAATACGGAAAGGCATTTAGAGTCCATGCCAAAGCGAATGTCATCCGTGATCTTGACAAGTGCAGTAGTCGTACTATGACCGGGACGGAAGCCGGATTGGAAATTATTTGGGAGCTGGTTCCTAGTCAAGAAACCACTAAGTTGCTGGTGAACAACGCGCTCTAGTACTTTTGACAGGAACGGTAGGATGGATATTGGACGATAGTCAGTGTATGCAGTAGGTTTGGATTTTTTTGGGAGTGGTATTATTTGCGCATCTTTCCACAATTTTGGAAAAATACCGGTGGTGAGGGAATGGTTGAGGATACGGGTGATGACAGGAGAAAGGAGATCAAGAAGGGGTATAATCATTTTACGACTAATGCTATCACTACCCACCGCATCAGAAGCGATAGAGTGAACGATCTTCTCAACATCACAATCGTAAATTTGACTAAAAGTAAACGACATGTAGTCAGGTGCTGGAAGAGATGAAAGTTGAGTAAGTGTGTTAGACTTTAAAGTACTATCAATGCAAGTAGAAGAAGAGAAATGTTTATTAAGAAGGTCGACATTTACGTCATTTGGGATAGAAGCTTCACGGGTTCTTCCAATTCCAATAGACTTAAGAAATTTCCAAACTTTTACTGGATTTCCATTTTCTACAGATTTATGAATATGGCGTCGTTGAGCGTCCCTACACAACCTATTGCAGCGATTCCGAATAGCTTTGTATTTATCCCGGTTTGTCTCAGATGGGTTCAATTTGTAGTGACACTTAGCTGAGTTCTTTTTGTCTCTTAGTGCCTTTAGCTCATCAGTGAGCCAGGGTGCAGGAGAATGTTTGATTTTGACTGGATGGACTGGAGCATGTTTGTCGTATAGCTGGATGATAAGAGAGTTAAAAAGAGAAATCTTCTCATCTACACTCCCAGCATTGTCGACCACGGACCAGTCCATGTTAAGAGAATCGCGTCTTAAAGATTCAATGCTCATTCCACCAAAATTACGTTGCATAACAACTTTTGCCTTAGCTTTTGGAGGACGAATTTTGTAGGACAGATATAGAAGATCATGGTACGAAAAAGCATCTGCATGATGTTGGCCGTGTTTGGCGACATGGTCAGTAGAAGAAGTTATGATGAGATCTAGAAGAGATGGAATACTGTTCGGAAAGAAATGAGTGGCATGAAGTGGAAGAATATTTAAGTTTGAGGCATCTATTATAGATGTGAGACGAGAAGTGCGAGAATCTTGCTTCAATAGGCAAGTGTTGAAATCACCCATCAGAATTGTATGCTTGTATAAGGGAGTCAGGTCCTCTAACAGTTTTTCAAGGGAGGAAAAGTAGTCTACTCTCTTAGAAGGGCTGTAAAACACGCCTAGTAGAACTTTAGAGTTAGCAAGGTTAACCTCAAGAAAGAGATATTGAGATGTATCAGAGGAAGAAGTAGAAGGCGAAATTTTGATTACAGAATAAGGTATATTAGCCCGCAAGTACATTGCAACACCACCCCCGGATCGAGAAATACGGTCATTCCTTACAAGAATGAAACCTGGGAGCGAGTACGTTGTGGATGGGAGGGAAGGATTAAGCCAAGTTTCAGACACAAGAATTGCGTGAACATTCTTGGTATCAAAGGTTGCTAGGAGATCAGTGTAATGACCTGGAATGCTTTGAGCGTTGATATGGACGATGTTGAAATTCTTAGTCACATCAGAAAAAGTAGAATTAAGAGCCTCAGAAAGAGGTAGAGAAGTGGAATGAAAACTGTCATTGTCTTGTGAAGAAGAAGAAGATAAAGAAAGAAAGTGATCACTTTGGCTACCCGAACCGTTTGCTACATCCATAAAAAAAAAAAAAATACAATAAAAATAACAAATAACTCAATAATCTATGGCTACACTATCAAAATTATTATCTAAATGTTCCTCTGCCTGCCAGCTGTTACATTAATTGGACAAAAGAAATCTTATTTAATTTAGCAAAAAGTGAAAACAACACTAAATCAAGTCTCTAAATGATTATCTATTTTTTTGCTATTTTTTCAGGTTTGTAATATTACGCGGAAACTGGGATAGCGTCGGCACGTGTATCCGAGGTGTGTTTCTTGGATTCACTTGTGTGAAAATAACATATTCAACTAAGGCGTATACATTAGCTGTCCCCCCAGTTATTTTTAAACTTTGTTTAGGTAAAGAACCCATATTATCAGATTAATTATTATCTAAACTAAATTCGAAACACAGTCGATTAACAGAATCCGACAGAACGTTAAAATAAGACTGTCAACGTGATTATTACGCGAAATGTAATGAATGACATTATCCAAGACATCTGTCAGTGTCATCACGGAACGGAACCAAAAATAATTCTGCCGCACGCTATTTTTAGTACAAATAAAGTAAAGTGCGACGGTATACTACAATTTGCACAAACAAAACCAAAAAAAAAGAAAGCCTCATAGTACCGAAAAGTCCGAACAAAAACAAAACACTTGACAAACACAGATTATGAAACACCAAAAGTTATGTGAGCGAGATTAAGGAGCTAACCACTATTTCTTGGCGTTGCGTTTAGGCCTGCCACTGCCAGCCTGAACTTGCCTCCGGCCCGCAGTTACAGCACCTCCGTCGGCCTCCACCCGAGCGTCTGCACCCAGGGCACAACTGTGCCTGTCAAGATCCTCCAGTGATACAATTCTGTGCTAGGAATTCTGAGATTGTCACCCCTGTGCCTTTTAGACCAGTCTTAGCGAACCAGACCTTGTCTCGATCCATCACCTGACAGAACTCGACTACAACTGGTCTGGGCTTCTCACCAGCGACCCGGCCCATCCTTTGGCAGCGTATGAATGAGTCCCGGGAAAGTGGCAGCCGGAGGCTCTCCGACACAGCCTTCAACAAACTGCTGCAAGTGTCCTCTTGCTCGTCCTCAGGAACTCCATGCACAAGCAAGATCTTTCTTCGGCCCTGCATCTCTAGCCTGTCGCACTCCTGTCTAATCAACTCAACCTGCTGCTGCAGGTGTGCAACAGTGGACATAATAAATGTGCGAAAGACCTTGAACTCCTCGGCTAATGTTGCCACAGTGGTTGTTGAGGATGCCAACGGCACAGCATTGTCCAAGTTCTTCTGAAACTCATTTATTTGCTTTGAGCACAACAACTTCACCTCTTCTAAGGACTTTTGGAGGGACTGCATAATAGTAGTTAAGTGAAGTGTAAGTAAATTGCTTGAGAAACTTTTAGGTAGGAGTGTGCTGGCAGGTATTTACATTAACAATTATGCATAAATAAACGATTGTATCGCTTGTGAATATTTAAAATCAATTTAAAATACAGAGACCAAAATTTCTTGACTATTCTTTCACACCTACCCACGAAGAAAAACTATAAAACGACACGAAGAAAGAAAAAATATAAGCGTTTCAACGCGATTATTCGTTAAGATTTTAGCAAAGGTAGAAACTAGAAATTCGACCTGATCCTAGGGATTCAAGCCAGATTTTAGCTGTTCTAGCTAAATATTTTTGAATATAGTCAAAAATTGTGTGACGAGTATATTGATTTTTCTCAGTAAATGTCAACAATCTTAAAAGACGTTGTAATTTTTTTAAATGTTACATTAATGTTAAATTTACAACTCTTGTATTATCATATTAGACCTTACCTGACCATTAAAATTACTAAAATATGCAGTAAGCATTTAACGAAATGTATGTTTTCGAAATTGTTGCTGTTATTTAGTGGTACACATATACGCTTTAATTCAAGGTGTAACCGTTATTATATGTATAGAACAACAGAATAGTAAATTTCAAAACTTACGTTAATTACTTAATTAAAACGCTTGCCTAAATATTAACTAGTGTGTGAAATTTAATGTACGGAAAGAAAAAACAATATGAATACTATTTCTTGTCGGTATTAACATTACATGGACTGGTTACATAACGATGGCTATTTCGCTATACCTGCTCAGTAGACACAGACCAAATAATCCCTAGAGCAGTCTGTGGCTTCGTCAAAAAGAAAAAGTTTGGGCCACAGAGAGATAATCCACAATGTTATTACTAAGTTCGGAGTGGACGAGCTAGAACATCGCGTAAAGATTTCATTTACCAAATAATAATTGGATGCGCGTTCACAATTATTTCTCAGTAAATGGTTTAGCTTTGACTTCGTTAAATAAGCTTACGAAACGGGTCACTCACTCAACTACTGTTATTATCAGCCGTAAAACGCCCGCTTTTGATCATAAAGGCCAACGAAAGCCCATAGGCCAAGGTTGTTGAGTACCTCCACCTAAATCCTGCGGCCTTTAGCATGTCATCCGTCGCTGTGGCGTATCCCTCGCTACACTTGCCAACTAATAATCTATTTCGGAACTGTAACATTGTGAAATTATTTTATATTCCGGCGGATAATACATGGATCTAGATCGCCAATACTGACAACCTCAACACCTTTTTAAATCGGTATACATAGTTTATCTCTCAATACGAATCTAAATTAGAAATCACCTGAGTTCTAATGTTTTAAACCACAACAGTCTTCTTGAAGTTATAAAATTTAATATACTTTTATAAAAGTAAAATATTATATAATTTATTATCAGGCAAAAAAAATAGATTTTATGATTTTACAATACAAAATTTGCCTATAGATTACCCTAAAAACTAACATACATCTATACTAATATTACAAAGAGGAAAGATTTGTTTGTTGGTTTTTTTGTTTGCTTGTTTGTTTCTATTGATTGACTCCGAAACTACTGAACCGATTTAAAAAAATCTTTCTCCAATATAAAGCTACATTATCAGGGAGTGCCATAGAAATTTTTTTTTTAAATTAGGCTATATTTTGACGAGAAAGACAGTATACGCAGGCCAAGCCGCTGACGGGCAGCTAGTGTATTAAATGAATAAATTAACATCTTGTATTTAATATACAGCTAATAATCTTATTTTACACACGCATAGTTTATCGGCGGCGTGTGGTGACGCACCATGGTGTCAGGTAACCGGCCTCGGTACCGCCGGTAAACAACACCCTTCGGCCAAAACTCCACTTTCATGAAGGTCGACAGATGTTCAGTTGGATTTTTCAGTTATATATTCTTACAGATATCCTCTTCTAGACAGTTCGATGTCTGTGATTATCTGAACAAACGAGTTTAATAGATAATTCTGACGAAATTCTTAATAAATTGGCGTAAATTAATTCAGCGGGTGGCTCTTTGAAACAGAATATCTTCTGTTCAAAATAATTCAGGTGCTACATTCAAATTAAACAATTCTTCTTCATTACTGATAAGTTGTTTACGAAACGAATGAGCAGTCGTTAGTCTACGTTTTGTTCCATATAAACTAATGAGATGATTTGATTTATTTCATAATCACTGGTGCTGTTTGATTCAAACAAAATGGTCCCTGTATATTTTCTACTATCTAATCCTACAAATTATGAAGTGTTTCATAATCTTTGAAATCATAATGTAATTGGATTTAATTAGCAGCTTGTCTTTATAATTTGACTAGGCAATTAGGCTTAGTAATTTAATCTCATATGTGTCTTAATTTGATATTATTTTAATATATTGAAAACATATTCTATCGAGAAACTTCTAAACATTTTGTTCACTGAAATAACGAAGGTTTTTGGTTTGAATAGAATTGAATTATACTCAAAATGCAAGTTTGATTGTTGTTGGAGTTTTATTACTACCAGCCGAAACTTTCTCGTGAGTTGCTCTTGGCTACGGCCTCAGTAGCCCTACCATGAGTTTATCTGAAGTAAACTACGATGGTAAACTGTAGCAACTTGTATGCGAATTATAGCCACATTACTATTCGCTAGAGACAATGTGCCGAAATCCCATACAAAAATATGACAACAGACGCTAGCGACTGTCATCGGCGTATATAATCTCGTACGTCTACCACGAGGTGCCACTTTACGTTATCGTTCGCATAAATAAATGTGTTGAAATTTTACATGACATGACATATCAATGTGAGTTCCCAAGACATTTTTTTACGCGAACGATAATGTAAATTTAAAGTGGCAACTTGTGGTAGACGTACCGGACCTATCTGCCGCAACTGCCATCAGTTTTTTGCGCTGTATGATGCATACCTTCTGTCAGGTATTCAACATTTATACTCGTACGCTGGACTTCGGGTAGCTGCTTCAGGCGAGGTGGTTGTGCACAACATTTCCCGAAGGAAACTGGTGAGCGCCACGCGGACCGAAAATCACTAAAATAATCGATTAAAAAATTAATAGATGTAATAAAAAAACCATCAGATGAAATCCCTCCAGTTATCTTTAAACTTTGTTTTGGTAAAGGACCCATATTATCAGATCAATTATTTAAGAAATAAAACCAAAAATAGAAGACAAAATGTCACGAAAAGAGGTAACTTTGTGAATTTATTCTATCGAGCCAACTTTATCAAATCATGTTTCCAACGGATGGATTCCCTGTAATATCCCCTCAACAATATCAGTAAATTTTATTAGATTTAAACTGTTTACTACTTCAAAAATGAATTCTAAAAACTTGTTTTGTGAACCACCTCCCCTTAATTTACACATTTGTCGACGATTAACGACATCACGTCGACTTCGTAGCGAAATACCGTGCATAGCATTAAGTCAAGGCAGCTTTTAACTGAACTAAAAATGCTTAAAGTTTAGTTCATGGCTTTTTAACGGGCTCAGGGTGCCTCCACCGGACAATGGATTGAGTTTATTGAAATTCATTCAATTCCTTCTGATTGGTAATCTATAAGAAAGGATGACATGCTAGAATATTTAGGTATCTCTATAATATTCTGTAGCATGAAATAATTAAAACATAGGCTGGTTTCTGTTATTTAGGCTTATTTTGTACAGTATTTTTTAAACACTGAGAGCTTCATCACGCTCTTTCTTATTAAATGAAAGCCATAGAATTATTTTTTATATTCCAATACTTTAACAGAAAATGTGCGTAAAATTCATTTTACGTTTTTGTCTTTACGAGGCCTCGAGCAATGACATTGGCTGGTTTCCAAGGTTTCTTGCCAAGGTTCAAAGACATGGTACAAGTTTTTTCGCCCCGGGATATAATGCTATCATTCTCCTCGAGATAAGGCAATAAACGCCACTTGAACGGGAACCTCATTTATTTGCGGAAGACTGCAGTGGACTTATTTTTAATTTCCTTTACATTTTCTCGCATTCCATTAATTTAAAGTCGTATATCACTATGGTGGGCGAGACCCAAATGGGTTCCTCTAAGCTTTGTAGCCAAAGCGAAGTGGAACGAAGTAATTAACTATAGCTTTTAAGCGTTTTTCTATTCAGTAAGTACTTTAAGTTCTGAAACTCTTATTGTTAACTCAATAGACGGCCTTTCTTTAAAATAGAGTAGTTTCAGCAGGAATGTGTCCCAGTACAGCGTAAATTGTCACCTGCAAGTATCTGCTGACTTAGTTCCGCACTATTTCATATCGCAAGAAATATGCTTGGCAAATACTTCGTACAAATATGAAAGCGTTCCAGATCGGTATTGCAGCAACGCGTTGCAATTCAGTTAAGGCAACAATTTCTCTAATATACAAAACAAAACGAAAGTCTTTATAAAATGTACCCTATGTGTTATTCTGATGTCTAAGCTGTTTTACTTCTAGTGTAAGGTCTCTTCTAAATCCGTAGTTTTTGCGTGAGAGAGTAACAAACACACATACATCCTCAAACAAACTTTCGTATTTAAAATATAAGTATGAAGTAAGATATCAGTAAGATAAGATGTAATGAAAGGAAACTGTGTGGATGAATGCTTAATTTAATTTAGTGTTAATTATTTATAAACACGTATGCTTTTGTTGTGGTTTGGATTGGTTATACCATTACACCTAATACCTTTATTATTGTACTCTAGAGACCTCTGACTGTAATCAGAATAAGTTACCATACGATAATTATACTCTCATATAAGTGACCTTGTAAATGTCTTTTTGAGAACAAATTTCTTCTTTAAACATAAAGTAAACTCATTAATATTGTTTTACTTAACCTGATTAAAATTTTCAGTCTGTGCGGAAAAAGAGATTCGTTAAGTGCTCTTCAAATCGCTGAAAGCAAAAATCAGGAAACAAAGAGTGTTAGTAAAAATTCAAAGGCATATTGCTCGTCGGGGCACTTCCTGCCCCTAAGAAGTGTCTCCAAGCTTTTGTTTGTGTGACAAAAGCAACCCCCAAGGACATCAATCTTGGGTCTCTCGGATAAAGTTAACCCACCGTAAATATAAACTCGCGTGCAGTAAAGAACGGTCGGGTCAGTAAGCTTTGCTTACAGAAATATCTATAAATAATTTTAGAAATACAGGTTAATCTATCTTTCCCATTCAGGATTTTGGCTAGAATATTCCTAGCTTTCGAAATCATGTGATTTCCTAGCATCATGAACGGTTTGTTAGAGACTGCATATGGCCTTGTTTTAAGTAAGTAATTAGCCTATAAACTGTCCCACTGCTATGCAAATTGCAAAGGCCTCCATCTTTGAAATCAAGTCGCGTGTCAAAATGAGTCAGCGCGCTTGCCAAATGCAAGTGGGGGTTTGGCGATCATAACCCCGGGCTATGTACTGTTAGTATGACTTGATTCAATATTTGTGTAAACGAATAAGATTGAAAAGGGTAATCATAGAGTTTCTTGCCGGGATCTTCTCGATCGGAAACAACCTCCGAACCGGTGGTCACATAATGTTTATTTATGATATTTACTATCATAGTATTATTTTATGGACGTTTATTTTTATTTAGTGTATTTTTGCTAGTAATAGATTTTTTTCTCTTTGACTTGTCATAAGTACCTACTTAATATAAGTAATAAATAAATAATAAATAAATATCCCTGGACATTATTCCACACAGCGCCATCTAGCCCCAAAGTAAGCTAATTAAAGCTTGTGTTATGGGATACTAGACAACGGATAAACATACTTAAATACATTTTCTTTTGTAAATACATACTTATTATACATAGGAGACACCCAGACCAGTACAAACAGACATGTTCCTGCACACAAATGTTTGTACTGTGCGGGGATCGAACCCGCGACCTCTGGTGTAGTAGCCAACTTCTTAACCATTACACCAAGTCGGTCGCCAAAGTAATAAGTCTATCTTTATGAATCAAGATATTTTAATCCTTTTTTTATGTTTCGCAAAATCCAAAATACTTTACCCGACTCGGGATTTGAACCTTCAAATTTCGGACCGGCCGTTCAAAACATGTTAAGCCTTCCTTTGATTCCAAGTCGTCGTTTTACTAGGCGGTACAGACTATGTTCTGAATCTCGGAGGCGTGAGGCTCCCAGCCTGCATAAAAGATGTTGAAATAAAATTTAAAAAAGATCACACGAAGGCGGGCTTTGGAGTGTTTGAGCATAGTTTACACACGAGCAAGACTTACGATGCGGGCATAGAATTAAATTGATCGCGAGACGAGGAAATGTTTTATTTTTATTTTTCAAAAATCTTTGCATCATTTTCAGTAATAGTACATCTTTCTAGTGCTAGTGCTAAGTGGTATCGTAAGTATAAAGTTCACAGGGGCGAATTTCTCGCTTATTCGACATTATAACCTAAGATAAAATGACTTGAACTCGGCTTGACACGCTTCCGCGTGTCTTGATTACCAAAACAGTCTCAGGATCGGTCTAATTCGAGTAAGTTACTAACGTTTTTTAGAGAATATTATGACTGAAATAAAAGCAAACCTAAATTTAGGGGAAAGGATTAGGAATTCTTTCGATTAAGATGTGATGTCATATCGGTTGAGCGAGAATAACCCCCTAAACAGTGCAGGACAACGTTATCACAGATCATATCTTTATGAATATGGGGGTAAGGCTCTTACTTCTATCGAAATGTCTGTACGTCACGTAGGTTTTTTGTAAGTAACTTTTAAGAACTCGTATTTTCTTTACAAAACAGCCCCGTTCTTGAGTATTTTAGTAAAATTAGATTTAACTAATAGCTCTTTATTACTCTCCTAGCCGCAGTTGCAGCTTCGCGTGCCGCATGCAATGTCTACTGGAGACGTTTGCACGACACTTATCACTTAAATAGATCTCCGTAATTATCTCCAGGAATTTGGAAAAGAGAATCAAAAGTATTGTAGCTAGCTTAAATTGGATGATTAGAAAGACGCTGGTGTCCGAAACGAATACTTAATTTGCAATCGTCGATAGCGAATTTCTACGTTAATAGATTTTTATCAAACCGATACTTTCTTCAATAGTACTCATTAAAAATGCTTTTAAAGGCTCTGAGACAGAATGGAATGTAGAATAGACAGTAAAAAAATGATATTTCATTAAGTAACCGTGTGACCATCTTACTGAAAAGCATGTATAGTGGGAATCAGAAGAAACATACAAACTTATTCGTCCAACTGGCCTCTTGATGCAATGGCAGCGATCCTGCCTTTAGCACCGAAGGTCGTGGGTTCGATCCCCACCCATGACAAACATACATGTGACGAACATTTGTGTTTTTGTGTGTCTGGGTGTTATTATGTATTTAAGTATGTATTTAGAAATATTTAAGTATGTTTATCAGTCTCTGACACCCATAGTACAACCTCTGCTTAGTTTGGGGTCTTGGTGTGATTTGTCCCAGATATTTATTTATATGTATTTAAATGAATGTTGGTTCTGGGTGCGAATTTGTTGACACCCATTAAAAGCTGATAACTAATTTCTGCGTACAGATTCAAAAACATGGAGCTCTGACTATTTGCACAGTTGCATATTAGATGCAAGTGAGTTGTTAATTGCAACTTTATTTATCTAATCAAGTTGTTGTGAGAAAAGGTTTCTTCTGACACTCTATTTGTTACTGTTACTGTTTAGTACCCAGTAGTTTACCGTCAAGTTTGTTTTAATTATCAAAATTTGCCTATAAAAGAAGAAGTTCTAACTTTTATTTAAAATCTCATTTATTGCAGATGTTCGGTCTTTTTGGTTTGAGAAGTATTAAGTATTTAAACGTTGCTGAATTTGTATCATGTCTAAATAATAAACTACATTATTGCGGAAGGAGTAGTTGAGGATGTAGACCAGATGTACAGATAGTACCTTTATAGTATTAACAAAGGTACACGTTCAAACTAGTTTAGCACCGACTCTGCGCCCGAGGCTACACAAAGATTCACTAAGTGACGTGTCTCGCCTCCACGTGAGAAAGTAGCACTTGTCTCTCACAGATTTCTAATTCAAAATATCAATAGATAGCAGCTAAATACTTTCTAACCTGTTCAATTGCTTTCACTTTTGATGACTCGCCAAAAACCTTAAAGCTAACGAACTTGCCAAATGTATAATCTTAAATATGATAAGCTTTACGTAATCAAACAGATACAGAAACAGATCAGTTGATATTTTCGAAAGAAATGTATGACGCTATACAAATTATGCTAATCTTACCCGAAACCCAGTAATAAAATTTTACATTCGCTCAACATTAAATAATATTTTGAAGCCAGACTTTTCCGTAAGAACATTTTTCGTAATAACAAAGACTGCAGGAAAAGTTTTCAAACTCCGGATTTTATACGACTTTTGGGCCTTATGTTACAGATGTAATTTGGTTATCGATTTATGCGATCCACAGAAGATTTTTATTATTCTTTTACCCGGATAAAGTTAAAAAAAGAAAACATCAACTAACTAAAACTATGCACAGAAGATGGTATGAAGAAATTTAAAATGGTGAAGCAATTGATTGACTTGATAACATATACGAGTGATTGGCTCGCAATGGCCAGGCATGATTCTTGCAGTGGAACATTAAGAGCTTTTATAATATTATGATCAAATCTGATTTTGCATTGGTACCAATTATACAGCGCTTAAGCTCAAGACAGAAGATTGTTGACGTCACACATTACCTAAGCAAATGAAAGTATGAAGCAATTATGTCGATTGTGTGCGAATTTTTACAAAATGGCTGGAAGGCGACGTCGGGGCGCGCGGAATGTGACCGCGCTGGAATGCCACGGTATGTACCAGGCGCGGTAGGGTTGCCACGGGGCTAACATTTGCCGGATTCAGTACACGTTTCACGAATAATATACATGTACAAAAAATACAATAATATTTTATAGGCCTTTTTTAAATTAAGGGGCCTACTCCCGTTCGTTCGAACACGTATTAAACTACTTTTTGTGTGCCTAAAAAGTTACCTGAAACTTCGTAATTTTTACATCGCATTGGGCCTCCAGATAAAGTTATAGAGTTATAACTTTTACATTCTGTATCTTTTCATATTAATGTAGTTTTATCCAAGTAAAAGTAGATTAACACATACCGTCTTTATTTCCAACACATTACATGTGCTTCAATGGTTAAGCATTTACATTTTCTTTTGGATAGAAACAAACTAAAATTGCTCTACATTAGGTTTAAAGTGAAAGCACTGATTGAAATGCTGTGTTACCTTTGCTATGAGTTTCTATTTAATTGGAATGTGCAAGGTTGAAAAAGCAGTGCATGACGAATTATCCGGTTTTATCTGATGCAATCTTTTTCCCCAAATGCAGTTGCATAGTATCTATTCAAAGCAAATTAAATGTAGAGCACCTTCTTACAACTCCTTTAATAAGTGGAATCAATATATGTACGAAATTATGAGTAGTACATTATCTGTAAAGTAACTTTTGACTGATTGATAATTTCATTGTAACTTGACGTCTTACACGTTGTTGGGCACGTTCAATCAACGCTCACGGACCAATCTAAGCTTTATCAGCAAGTTACCACCTATGACAGGTTCGGGTTAACGGTTTGGATTTAGGTCTTAACGTCTCGATATAATGCTAATAGATAATAATCTACTGCTAATCTATATAATCATGATGGAAATAGCAATGCCTTAATTTTTAGATTATATAATTTAATTCTTTTGCTGACCTATTTAGACAGCAGTCAGTTACTATATTAAAGGACCCGGTGGAGTGCGAAGTAACAAGTGTAAAAAGCATCCTGCAACATTGTGCTGAGGTCAGCCTAAACTAAGTTAGAAGCGACTTCCGTTGTTAGTGATATTCAAATTGTCAGCCCTACGTCCGCGACGGCGTCGTGCCTATGTGGCGCAACCCACGCTTTGCCGACTCACTGCACCCGCCGTCCGAGGCCGAGCCGTGAATCATTCACGCATGCACGGACAGAAAGATTCTTGCTTACAATAAATATCGACCGAGTTGATCGAGATAATGCAAACGATGAGCCGCACGAACGATTCTAGAATCTTCACGAATTAGGCTGAAAAAAATCAGAGCGAAATTTGTGTAAAGAAATTGACAAGTTATTGTTCCTATTTGAATAGGAAGGAAGTATTTTAGTACTGTTAATTTTTTAGTTTATGTGTATTTGCATTATTATAAAAATGCAATAAAAAAACAAGTTTAAATAGTTAAAAACTTTTTGAACTGCAGAAACGTTCGCATTTATTTTACTTATATTTCTACCCAGATAACAGACTTTGCTGTCCTATACTTAAATGTAAAACAGGTCATTTCTGCCAGGGTATCGAAACAGGGAAAGAAATGAGAGCCAGTCCATCTCGATTTTAACACACATACAATTTATGGCATCAGTTATTCGAATCTCGGAACGCAATATCGTATTTCAGATGCGATCTACATGTTTAACAGCATTCCACTGCTTTTAGGCAAACCTGAAGAGCGGACTTCTGAATCCAAGTCTGGGTTCCATACTTAGGTTACGATGGAGGCACTAGCCTAATATTGCTTCAACGATATTAGGACGATTTTTGCTTCTAGGCGCTCAAGGTGTTTTTTTGCCAACTGAGGATGGTGCGAGGCGACCTTACTATTTAGTCGGATGTTCAACATTGATGATGATCTCTTTCTTTTTACGTGTTACTTTTCTGAGTTGGGTTTTTAGCCCCTTGAATGGTTTGTTTAAGTCTATCATCCGGAGGGACCAACCACACGCCAACGTTGTTTTTCTTACTTCCCACGAAGCCTAAATGTGAACCGGCTACTCCTCAAAATAATCAAACACAATGTACTTTTAAGCATGGAAGCTGAACTCAGTACATGAAGATTACGGGCGGAGTATTCTAACCAATTGTCCACCGAGGTGAAAATATCAGTAATTCCATTTTAGGTACACAATAGTCGTTTTTACACTGGTTATTGCACACGCCCCACGCTATTTCTATAGCGGCGGGTACAGAATTCCGTAGTGTTTACTGTTCATGCTTGGTTTCCCAATTTCCCATACACGTGCGTTTCAACACTGTTAGACATTCACGATTGAATTTCTTCACAGCATAATACAGGTACTGACAGTTGCGTATTTGCGAACGACCATCGTGTTATTTTTAGGTTTTTATTTCACTGGGAACTATTTCTATATCTCCATTTGTTTCCTTTTTTTTTTTTTTTTTTTTTACTTTTAAGATTTATGCCGAATTTATTAAAATCTACTTAACTGTATCGCATAATTTGCTCACTAATGATATACTTATTAGATATATTAGTACAGTAAAAATTAAAAAGAAAACCTTAAAATAAATATAACTAAAAACTACTAAGAAAATTTTGCACCTGTGGTAAGGTACCCAAGATGCTGGCAGCATTCCCCCGTTGTATAGAAAGACTCACACGTTGTGCGAGGAATGTACCAGCTCTTGGGTCACCTGTAGTTGAAATCAATTTTTTAGCTAGAGTTTTTAAAAGGTTCTGTGCACTCGGACCCCACGGACCCAGGGTTTCGACGCCGAAAGGCACAAAAGTGTAACCGGAACCGATGTTCTGGTACTTTTGTGCCTTTTTATATTCCGCCGCTTCAGCCGCCGCGCCTGCCCGTTTACTTGTAGCGGGAACATGGGAAGGGGCCAGCGTGTCGACGCAGGTCGCATCCCACACCAGCGGCCGGCCCATGGTCCATGGAACGAGTGTCATCCCGTCGGGTCTTTTACCGTCGTCACGTACGATACCTTGCGGCTCTAACATAGCCGGTACGTTGACGGAGGCGAAGGCCCGACGAATGACATCGTTCAAAGCGGCGTGGCGGGACAAGCGGCCTGCACTCCTAACACATGAGAGCCCGTGGTGTCCCAGTGAGTCAACCACAGTACCACAGGGGCAGGTGTGTGATACGCACAGCTCTGCTCCGAGGCGCAATCCCACTGCAACACGCAGTGTATTAGGGTCGAGGCAATTACCCGTATTTGTGCAGGGGTAGGCATTTAGCCAGTGCCCAGACTCTTTACGGGAAACTGCCTCAAGCCTTGCCCGCTCGGAGCCTGAGCTGCACAGAAGCAAACTATTGTGTGCAGCACTGCAGATAATTTCATCCCAACTTCTCTGTGAGTTGGGGCACGCGGGAATTTGGTTAGGCCAGGCCATTTGCCAAGCTTTTTTAGCGTTGTCTAGTTCGAAAATTTCTGATGTCGGAACGGAACGGGAAAGAATTTTTTTGGTGAGGTCGGATGTGCTGTAAGCAGACGATAAAAAAGCTGGTAGAGATACACTTGAAATTTTGCGAATGCCTAGTCCTCCAAATCTTATGGGAAGAGAGGCTTGTGTCCATGAAGATTCATGTAATTTTATATTAAGGACAGTTTCTAATGAAATTTTGATAAGCCTGTCTATGGACAAAAGAAGATTTTGATTAGTCCAAAGAGGGGTTGATCGGAGTAGGTAAGTAAACTTTGGAACGAATAAACAAAATCTCAAAATGAATAAGGCCGAATGGGGGGTGATCTTCACCAAGCGGTCGGATTTTTCTTTAAATTTAGAGATTGAATTTTCGACAAAATTTGGAAAAGAAATCGGAAAAATGGGGGACCCAAGGAGACACAAGGAGGTTTTGTCAATAATTTTGATGTCTTTTGCCAAAAGATTAAATTTCTTAATTATAAGGTCTTTGTTTTCCAGCTTTTCAGGAAGGTAAAGTTCACATTTTTCAAAATTTAATTCTAAACCCATTGATTGAAATTTTTTAATAATGTTTTTTAAATCCAATAGTACGATATCTGGTTTGTCTCCTAGGGTTCCGTCATCCAAATACCAAACGTTAAATTTTGAATGCAAGTTTTGAATTATAGGGTTTATAGACAAACTAAAAATGGCCGGACCAAGAGGGTCACCTTGTTGACAACCGACCGCTGAAAGAATTTCTTGGTTTTTGTACATAAGTTTTGTAGGTTCCAAATAGCAGTTGCTTAAATAATTGGTGAGTTCCGGGATATTGTGCCAAATTTCTGTCAACATGGTGGTCCTGTCTACCGAATTAAATGCATTTTTCACGTCAATTTTGAGCAGCACCTCATCTTGTGAATTTGAGTGTAAGAAAGCGCGAGCTGAGTGTACGGCAGCTTCGCATCCACCACTTACGTTAAAACCTAACTGGACAGGAGAAAAATGGCTACTTAATTTAGGCTGGATATATTTCACGGAAATTTTTGATGCTAAACGTCTAAAGGTGGATCCAATTGCTATTGGCCTTACACCACCGTCTTTTTTGGAAAGTGCTACAAGGTTTGCACCGTATAGTATGGGTTTAATCTGAGCATTGACTTTTCCGGCTAGCATTAGGTTAATTAAATTAGTAATCGACAAAACAAGCTTCTGGCCGACGTCACCGATAGCAGCAGAGGTTAAATCTTTTAGGTGCTGTGGAGATAGACCGTCTAAGCCGGAAGCAGAGCCTGCTTTGAAAGAAAAAATTGCTCTGGATATATCTTTTGTCGTGCATTGTATACTGGGTGCTTGGGGTGGGCCGGGGAGTTGAGGTGCTGCTGGGGCCGAGGGGTGTCTGGACTGCAATGCTGCTAGTGTTTCTGTCGAGTCTGGGGACAATACGTCATCGGAAAAGAGGATCCTGGCGGCACCTTTAAGATCTCCGTCGCTAACTTTTTCTTCAACTTTTTTGTATAAGTTGAAAGGCCTTCTCGCAGTGGTGGAAGGCGTCACTGGAGTAAGGTTATAACAGTTGTTTTTTATGATTTGAGTTAATGATGTACGGCTATTGTTTGAATTTGCGTGGAGAATTTGGAATGAAAAAGTGAAAAGATTAGTCCAATCAGTTTCTGTGTTGTTTATTGTACAGTTGTCTATAATTTTTGTAAGTTTTGTAGCGACAGAGATTCTAGCTCCTCGAGGAATCCTCTTTAATATCGCAGTATTTTGCTTTAGACGACTGAGGTGAATATGTAATGGATCAGTGATGTGAACTGTGTCTTGACAGGGAACATTTGAAGATGATGATGATACATTGTCAGCCGAAGTGGTAGGTGTGCGGTGTTTTTTGGTGATATGTATGTGCAAGCCTCGAATGGATGAGAAAGATCTTAGGCAGTTATTGCATATAAAAGTGGTATTGTCACTCAGACTAGACATAAGATATCACACACCCAACTAGAAACAAGAAAATATTGAAATACTTACATCTATAAATCATTCTAAGACATATAAGATAAAAAACACAGGAAATAATATAAACACAAATTTGACATAAAAAAGTCAGATAAAGACAAAGTCAAAACAGCCTGTCTGGTCGCCCGGGTAACGCACAAGATCTTTGGCGTAAACTGTCGAAATGGACAGCTGGTCGCCTAGCGACCGACTGAACGGCGTCCTGTCAGATTGGATTACACAAATCAAATGGCTTGTTGATAGAATTTCGGTAGAAAAAGATTGTTTTAAAGCCACTACTTCAATTCCAGAGGCACCACTCAAGGTTTGGGCAAAATGAGGGCAGCTGTTAAGCTTGTACGGTGGGCACTCGATTTTAAAAATACATTTTATGTAGCCGGATCGGTTGACAGCACCTGTCGTCTTTTAGTTTTTTTTTTTTTTTTTTAGCGAAATAAGACATTGTGTCAATTCAACGCTAAGAGGTAATACTACTCTATAATTATCTCAAATTAAGCCTATTAAAGAGAGTCTTGATTGTAATTCACGAAATTGAATTAAATACCTGCCTTTGCCGTTTATTTTTCTATTTTTGCCTTTTTTAAGAAAGAAAATTTTCCTTAAAGAAATACAATTAAAAAGCTTTGTAAAATTATTCCCTAATTAAGAAAGCGTGATTTTCTATTTTATGTGACCTTAGCAAGCTAATTAATGTTAGAAATAAATTGAATCACGTTGGGATTAAAAAAATCTTTACCTTGTTTGGATTTCGCGAAATTCTCTAACTGCTCCAATTAAAGATAAGGCAAAGTAAAAGTGATTAAAGAACGTGAAAAGTGATTTTTGTAAAAAGTATTTAAAAACATTGTAGAATTTTAAAGTAAATATCTTTTATCTTGAAATCTAGTAAGGTAATGTTTTTTAAAATAGATTACTATGTATCGGATCTGTTTTCAGGTAATAAAAAACTTTTTTTTTTTTCATTCACTCATAACGTGCTTTTTCTGTGATTGATTCGAGTATGAAACCATGATAAATGTCAATTTTGTTTGTTTATTAACATCTCATGTGCTGACACCAGAAAGTACATCTGAGAAAGTTTTATGGATACTCGTAAAATATGCATTCTAATACACACCTATTCGATTATTTAGTATGAATATTTGTATATAAAAAAGGAACTACATAGTATTCATTTTACCTAAACATAGATCCAATATTTACTCACGGGTAAAAGAGCTGATAACAGCTATCAACAAGACAATTAACAGCTGCAGTTAAGACATCAGTTCTTTTTATAAAACAAAAGATCGCAAAGAGCTTAAAAGGTTATTTTAGTTTAGAGACCATTACTACAGACTCGCTGCCAATGCCATTATCAAGGCAACGGGCTTACTTTGCCGATCGATTCAATAAATAAAGTATTCTTAGATATGGTTCCTCCCCCGAGAGAATCAACATAAAGTGACCCAAACTCCCGAAGGATGCCGGTACGTGCAAGTGATATTATTTCATCTCAACATTTTAAGAATATTTTCAGAGAAAATTTATGCAAGTAAAGAAACATATCTGTGCTACAGTTTTCTACTCAATACGTTGCTACGTAAATTGCCTTCGTCGGAAAGAAAAAAGACGTTAACATTTTCAGCAACATATTGCATTTCGTGCAGAATCATCCGGATGCCTGTTATGTCTGAAAAATTATAAGGATGCCTTTATATTTAAAATGTACATTGAAGTAAAATACATTACTAACTTTTTAGCTGAAAAGGAATTTTACAACATTAAAGAGGTTTTTCCTGAAAATATCGATGAGTCTGTCTTTGACGACTCGCTAAGCGCAGTGGTTGGAACAAAGGCTGTGACGCTGAAGGCCACAGGTGCAAACATCCCGCGGCGGCATACTCGTAAAAAATTATCGATGGAACAGATACTTTTCGTTTTTATTTAGGAAAAGGTAGAACGGTAGAAGGTAGAATGCTTAACAAGAAGAGATTGATCTTTTTATGTTTAACCCATTTTATTCAGTCATAGTGCTTGCGACTGATTTGTTATTTAAACAGTTGAGAAAGAAAACTCTTAAGCTTTTGTTTTTCAGTGTGCCAAAGTATTACGCTAGAATAGGCAATACCAACGTAGCGCCCGGTCAAATGACCAGGCCGATAAACCAGATATTGTTACAGAAATGTGGGATTAGGTAACCCACGGCGCCATGCCGCCGCTCCTATCTAACGGTCGATTGAGGTTGCTGCGAACTATTGACAGCTTATTTCTCATTCCTTTGTGAATACTGAATAACAAACCCTTGTCTTATCCATGACCAAAATGTTACACCAAAAATGTTTAGGTAAATACCTGTTTTTGCTATTGCATTATAGCTTTACTACAGGTATTGCAATAAAAACAACAATTAACAAACATTTGATTACCTCTGTAACAGGCTACGTTATTAAAAACATACATACAAGAACAACCGTTTAATTCTTCAGCCAACAAAAGCAGAAATTGGCTGTGAGCGTAAATGATTCGCAAAAATAATTGGACACCAGCTGATGCACGCCGGAATTTCCCTGTCATTGTCGGGCATTTCCCATTAACGAAACAAATTATGTTTCGCCAGCACCCTTACTGCACTAGACATAATGATGAGAATCCTCGAAGCAACAAATGCAGTCAATTCCACGACGAATCGAAGTACAAAGCCTGCCCGTTGGACCATGGTTGAGACGCACTCTTTGGTCCCGTTAATGACGATGAAAATGGGATGACTGCGCAATTTTTCTAAAAACTTCGCCCGATTTTGACCTTTATTCTAAAGTTAATAAGAAACCAGACGGAGTAAGGATATCCGTTCCATACACTTTGATTTCCTAGAATGTCAGGGGCGAAAAACTCATTTCCTTAGAAACAAACAAATTGTTGCAGAAGTAGTTGGTGGACCGTTTAATTTATTGATGGATTACTCGGACGAAAGTTTCGGGAAACGATCGTAAATAATTTATGATGAAAGCGCTCGATATAGACGAAAATAATTTCGCAAGATCATTTTCAAACTGAAATAACGGACTCAATCAAATTAAGTGTAAAAGTTGAGATTGTATTTTGAGTTATAAGTGTAACGAATAATTTTAATTCACCGTCATTTACTATGAGAGACTCAAAATTATTTCGATATCATATCACTATCATAGATTTATTTATTTAGTATACCTAAGTACAACATAATAGTAGGGTACTTAACGTAAGAGCTAAGTCTTTCTGCCAATTGTACGTAAAGTAGGTCGTGACTTGCTACCAGCAGTGATATCCGACCCTTCCTGTCTATTTGCTGGATCTAGCGTGATATAATAAATACAGAAGGTTCAGCCAAAAGCTCTAATAGGCATAAAGGCAAGTTTGACGACATTCGTATTACATTTAAGGCATTTGAAAATCTAGAAAACTAGGCTATTCGAATTCTCAGCTGCAGGTAGTTTACTTGAACTATCGTCTAGCCCTGGGCTTCATGCAGACCTTGGACTCAAGAGTTCAATTATTTGCCTTATCAAACGTGTAGGAAATATAGCGGCCTTTAAATCTCTAAATAAGTATCTTTTACATCAACACGCGATATCAGACTGCTGGAACAAGAGCAACAAACCCTGCAGTTTCGCATCGAAAACTTTAGGACCAGTAGGCGTGAGCTAATATCATCTCCTTAAGTACTTAACTAAGATATAGATTATCTTACAGTTCTAGCCTTCTGACCCAGTCACACTATAAGACCTTCTGTATTCCTTTTATTCAGCTTTGCCCTTAGTGGAAACGTAACGCATTTTGTTTTCGCTCCAGTTTACGACGTTTCGTGTAAATGCTTGTTAACACGAAATCCTTACGCAACTGCCGAAAGCGGACTTCGTTGTGAATGATGTAGATTAAAATCATCATTTAATCAGATTTTTACAAGGTGGTTTGAATTCGTATTCGTATATCATTCGTATTTGTAGCCTTACCTATTAATTAGGCTAGTATGTAACACAAAGATAAGGTATGTACGAAATTTTGTGAAAGTATGAAACCAAAATAAATGAAGTTTGTACAAATATTATGGGGAAGTCGAGTCGGTGAAAATGCAAAGAAAATTTAAAATAAACTGGGACAATATCGTCACAACTAATAAAGCTAGCAACATTGTTATCAGACGAAAGCGTCTACAGGGCGATATATTTTTCAAATTTCAATCTTAAAAGGTTGAAATGGAGAAACGATACGTGTGTGTGAAAATTCCTCACGAGCAAAAGCTTTGAATTAAAATAGCATCAAAGAATAAATATCAATCATATGTTAAAAATCAAACTCAAATATACTACGATGTTTTATTGCGCTTGCTACTTTGTCTCACAAAAAGGCTGTTGGTAAACAAGTTTGGATCACGACCCGGTATGGTATGTGAGTGGCGAGGCGTGGTGGAGGTCGCCTGGTGCGGAATCGAAAGTGCGCGACCGTTCTGAGCTGAGGTGAACCAGTTGCGAGCAATATGGTCAGACTGACCCTTACTTAGATTAGTAAGTTGAATATTTTGTGTTCCACTTTAGTTTCGTTCGGTGTTAATATTTAATAAGCTATAAAAATAAATAAACATCTAGGACACATTACACAATCAGCTGACCCAAAACGAATACCTTGTTGTTCTTTCTTTGAATTGATGAAGGCGTTAGTTTACAGTTAGTGACTACTATTTATAGTCAATAAATACACATAACTACGAATAACACAAACTCTTTAACAATTGCTCATGCATCCGCCAAAATTAAAAACCAATTTAAAAACTGAAAATTTCCACTGATTCAAAATAGCACACAAATAGTAAATTAATGACACATTCTGAATAAATCCCATTAAGAGGTAGTTATTAAACTACAGTAGCGAATAATTTAGAGGTATATTTGAAGCAGGTAATTAGGCTAGCGTCCATTAGTTGGACCACTAGTTACCGCTAGTCAAGCAAAACTAGGCAAACTACTTAAACAGAAGCTAAAACAACATTCACTAACGAACTAAATTAGTTTTGAGTCCAGAAATTTTACTGTATTATTGAGAATAAGCAAAAATTAAACTAGACTTTAAATGAATTCAGCAATCCCAATGCAAAATCTAGATAAACTAGATTCAGAAAATAGCTAACGATTTCGCAATATCTAGCATTCAATTTGATTGCTTCGTAGGAGTATTAACTGGAATTGCTTGTTATATTAAAAGTATTAGAACAATATCTTGCAACAAGTCTTTACATTTTAATGATCAGAATTAGGAAATCAGTGCGAGTGCGAGTGCAGTAGATGTAAAATATTAGGAGTTGCACAGCAAATTTTGCACTATTTGTTGTTTCAGCACACAAAAAATGTTTGGGAAAAAAAAATTCAAACTCAGTAAATTCTCGTAGATGTTTTTTTTCTTCATTTGGGGCTCAAGTATTATCAAGAGACTGTCGCTACATTCGACTTTAAAAACTTTAGGAATAGGAAGAGTTACAACAAAACCAGCGTATGCACTGTCACATTGTCATGAGGTACAGTGACGTTTTTTGACGACAACGTCATGGTTCAATCAAACCTAACAGAAAATGACAATGGATGAACAAAAGTGTTTTAAAGCTCAACGGCTTTTGCTAGGTTTCATTTCACTCGTTACATCGCACACAGTGAATGTTTAAAAAGACTTACAAACGAATAATATCGACCTGTTCAATTTGGTCCGGGTGAAGATTGTATGGTTTTGTTTTGGTCGAGAACAACGGACAAAACAAAGTGGATGTATTATTCCCTCACCCAGCGGGCTACACGAACAGCTGTTATATTTGTTTGTGAGCCAATTGTTTGGGATGTACTGTTCCGTGCACATATTGACTTTTATTGCCCAAAAAATACCTACGCGTGTTCTATCGTGTACGCGGAAAATTGGCTGTGATGTAAACAAAACTTGCACGTAAGTAAATTTGAGCTGCCTCTTGAAATTATCCTCAAATGTTTGTATTAAATCCATTTAAGCTTTTCACAAGATAAAGGAAATACTTTTTGGATGTTAATTTTATTAAATCTACTTTAAATATCAGTAACATTCATCTTACGATGAAATCTAAATGCGTTTACTTACATATTTATTTTAATAATTTGGTAGTTACTGATATTTTCAGGTTATTACTATGAAACAGCTATTTTTATCTATTATGACGCGAAGACAAAGTTGCACAACTGGTGGACTTATTGCTAATAAGAGGCTTTATCATTCAGCCTCCTTACTCGTTGACCATGCACTCAGAACTACATACTATGTAATCGATCTAAGGTTTTTAATCCATCGTTTTCGTATTTTTTATATATTTCACAACACCGTTACTTAACGTTGTCTCTAGTGTTCGTTCATGGCTGTTAGCATCTCATATAACATGTTAGCTTAAGGAAAATAGGCTAATCAGAATGTTTGGAGTTGACGAGTGTTATTAGGTTAGTAGCCAACCCAAATGTTGGTGATGTTGCAAATAGAACTGGATACGGTATAATTTATGGTAACATAATTCATGAGAAACGTATGTCTAATAACATCAGACTGTTTTGTAATAGTGGTAATGCTTGGTTTATACTTTTTCGTCATCATTAACAGACCTTGGAATCTTCTGCTGGGTATTCTTTCTCCGAAGAACACCATTGTAAGTGGCTGTTGGACGTTGGTATCTTTGGTTTTGACGACCGACTTGGTGTAATGGTTAAGAAGTTGGCTACTACACCAGAGGTCGCGGGTTCGATCCCCGCACAGTACAAACATTTGTGTGCATGAACATGTCTGTTTGTACTTGTCTGGGTGTCTCCTATGTATAATAAGTATGTATTTACAAAAGAAAATGTATTTAAGTATGTTTATCCGTTGTCTAGTATCAAGCTTTAATTAGCTTACTTTGGGGCTAGATGGCGCTGTGTGGAATAATGTCCAGGGATATTTATTTATTTATTTATTTATTTATCTTCTTTTTCTTTTCGTGTCGAGTAGCAACACTACACTACTCGCGATCAGAAAACCACCACGTTGGTATTAAATGGCTTCTTGCTACCTGTGCCGAGTCATCGTATCACCAGGTGAGAAGCCTGCAGGCACTACAGCTCACAGTTTATGATGACTCATAGTTGTCAAACAAGACCTATAATTCGCAAACGGTTATTCATTCTACGAGAGCTGTGACCATTATTCGGAAAATTAAAACCAACAGTTTAAAATGAATTTGTTTCTTGAATTAAAATATGTCTGTGCTGTTTGAAATCCTGCCCCAAATTTTCAAACGTTTAATAAATAATGTAAATAAACTAAATTACAATAAAACTAAATAGGCTACCTCTTACCTTGAGTTAAAACCAATTATCAGATTCTAGCAGTATCTAATATACTTATTAAAAAGCATTAAATATATACGTATCATGACTTTTACGATGATGTAATCCAGGATTATGGCGTTTTACTCCATCATAAAAACATCTCTATGGGGCATGTATTTTAATAATTTTGTAGCAATAGGTAAGTATACGCCATTAAGGCCAGGTGGTTCTGCAACAACATTTCCCGAAAGAAACTGGTGAGCGCCACGCGGACCGAAAATCACCAAAATAATCGATTAAAAATTAAAAGATGTAATAAAAAAAGACATCGGATGAAATCCCTCCAGTTATCTTTTAACGTTGTTTTGGTAAAGGACCCATATTATCAGATCAATTATTTTAGGAATAAAACCAAAAATAGAAGATAAAAAGTCACGAAAAGAGGTAACTTTGAATTTGTGCTATCAAGCCAACTTTATCAAATCATGTATCCACCGGATGAATTCCCGTATTATCCCCTCAACATTATCAGTAAATTTTATTAGATTTAATTATACTGTTTACTACTTCAAAAATGAATTCTAAAAACGTGTTTTTTGTACCACCTCCAAAACATCACAACGTGAAAACAATCCTTCTTAGAGCTATTTAACTATGTTTATCAGTCTCTGACTCTTATAGTTCAAGCAGTGCTTATTCCTAGTTCAGATGATGTATAGGTAAACTTCTAGGACTTAACCCCAAGCTGAGCAGAGCTTCCACTATGGGTGTCCGAGGCTGTTTAACATACATAAATATTTTAAATACATACTTGAATGTTGAATTATACTCAAAAGAAAAACAAATGCTCGGCACGTGAATACTACTTCAAAGTTGCGAGTAAGGCCGGTGCACTGCAGTGGAATAAAATAAGACTGTACCTATTCTTAAGTGTTTTCATTTTACGCTATAATCTTTTCTTTAAAAAAACAGTTAATACTCTTAGTAACCAAGTAAAATATAATACACCTATAGTTAATTGGTTTCAATAAGGGCCTTTCTTATATATACCTAACCTTATACCTATACTCCATTCATTGTAGCATTAGACAGAAGTAAAAAAGGTTCTTTTTAGGGTACACTTTGTGGAAAAAGTACAATAAACATTATTTCTTTTAAGATTTATGTCAAATTTATTAAAATCTGCTTAGGTTTATAGCAGCTGTCACACTTAATTGTTCTCGTTTAAAGTAAAGTACCGTCAAAATTTATGAGGCTTTTGATTAAATAAATTATTTTGTCTTGCATCAAACTATGTTGTCGATGTAAAAACCTAAAAGCATCGGTTTTTACCCAAACACATTTTTACGGTCACTATAACTCTAGCAAATCTAAAATATTACTTAATCCCTTCATACGTTGTGGCGGAAGGGGCTTTCAATTTTGCCAGGTTATACTCAGGTATGTCATAGTCATGGCAACGTCAAATGCAAATTGTCATTCATTTTAGCACTCCTGCTTCTTATTTCTTATATTATAATGTTAGTTGCTTACGACAAAGAATTCGGTAAGCGCTGCAACAAGAACTAACTTCTGTGTTGATAAACTTTCGGGTCAATAAGTGCTTCGGAACAAGTTGACGCTCTTAAGAATAATGAATGCTTTGATCATTTTAGTCTAGTGTTTCCTCTGTTGATTGAATAATAATTGAATGAATAAACTAGGGGCCTTGGTAGGCTTTAACAGTGTTACCGGACTTTAAAATCTATGGTTAACGCCGATGCTGAAGGCTCTGCTTAGTCATGAAGAGAGCTTTGTGATTAAGCCGAGCTTATAGAGACTGAAACGGCTACTGAGATAATTTTAAATAATTAACGGTACAATATCACATTATACATAATCATTTAACATATACCAGTAATTAGGTTTTTGGGAGCTTAATAGTACAATGAATGAATTACTTTATCGGTTTACCAACTAACATTTTCTATTGCTTTATGAAAATTTTAAATTATACCAGTAGAGTGCATTTTTTACTTGCGTTTTCTAATCACGTTCCATTGGGTATTGTGATGTGACGTTGCTGCTCGTAACATCCGTGTCCTGTCATTCTAGATAGACATCCTGTACGTCTACCACAAGTTGCCGATTTAAATTTACGTTATCGTTCGCGTAAAAAAAATGTATCGGGATGATACACGACATGACATGACAATGTCAAATCCCAATACATTTTTTACGATAGTGTAAATTCAAAGTGGCAATTCGTTGTGGACGTACTGCTATCGATCGCCGTTAATCAACAGACCGTACCGTGTGAAGGTGTGATTGGTTTAGATTAATCAGCTATTTCTAGTATAGATGATGTAAATGCAATAATATCATAGAAAACACCGTAAATCCAGAACTTTAATGTAATAAAATCATATAGGTAGCTTTCTGACACAAAAATTAGGTTGGCATAAGAGCCCCCTTAAGAGGTTCATGCAGTAAAAGTCGCGGGCAACATCTAGTTACGCGATTTGCGTCACAAACGTTACAAGCTTTTAATCCAAGGCTTCTTAACTACAGAAGTAAAGTTAACTTTTAAATTTGCACGAGCAACCCCAGTTGGAAGCGAGCGAGTTGAAATATTTCCGACCCTGTCAGAGTGATGGTGAAAGATTTATAATGATTTACGTCGCCGACAACTTACTCGAATATAAAAGTTTCATGCTCCACTCAAACTTTTAAAGTTGCCTAATATTCCGCTCGCAATAAATTTCCGAGATAGGCTCCGTTCGAAATTGTTTGGGGAACCATTGCGCATTTTACTACATAATCAGCATAATCTTTCTTACGTTTTTCTAAAAGACAACGTGTTTGACACAGACGCCTTTGACGTGTGCCAGTGAACCTTTTTATGTAAAGTACCTTAGAGGGCCCTACCTACAGTGGAGCACGGACTTCGGACGTTACTAGGTTGAAACAATATATTCCGGTAGCAAAACACGGTCGGCACGTGCCCGTAACGCGTGCCGTAATTTTATCAAGACCCAATTTACCTGTGAGAATGATATGTCAAGCGCATCAAAATAACTGAATTATGTAATATTTCATTCCATTCTTAATCTGTAAGTACTGTCAGCGAAGTTGAATCACATACAAATCGAAAATATAAAACAAGAGACTGAATCAAGCCTCGATCGTAATATCTATAGATTGATTGAAATGATGCGTAACTCTCGACTCTTTGCCCCTCAATTTTATACCTCACACAACTGAACTATAGGTTAGTTTTTGATTCATCGTTGTGGTCAAGTGCGAATGAGATTTGCCATTGAAGGTTCTAAAGGTATCCTATAGAATATTAAACAAGTTGTACTGATATTCCTCAGAATATCAGTATATCTATAACAAGCATAATATTCAAACACATTTTGAAAAACCTTCTCAGCAAAAGCTATCGTTTCATTGATCTTATCTTTACATACTTGAATCTTTACTTGATGAAAGGATTTTCTTCAAAAGTAATAATCAAATTCCATGACAATCAAAAACCTATTTACAGACAATTTACAAATAAAAAGAGTAATTGTATAGATAAGCAGCAGTAGTATAAAGACGGATAGACTGACAAAAAAGCATATATATATTTATTTTATCTTGTTTCCCCAATACAAGTTTTATGCAATTAATGAAAGGATACAGTGACGAGTGAATCACCGCAGTCCCAGTAGGAAGAATCCATTGAACGAATTCCCGCTGCAGGGTAATTCCGCTAATTGGAGCGGGACGCGAAACGTTAATTTGATAACCGAACGTTAACGTTTACATAATTTGCGGTGGCGTACTCGTATGTACAGTCAACCAAAGCTCAAGCACATCACTGCATACTTCGTTTTGTCCGCGTGTAACATATGTGCTCGAAGCGCACAGAGCTCAGCTAACACCGGTGAGGCCACGCTTTGACTGGTCGACTGCACACGCGGGGTTGGTGGCGACAATATTTTTGGCAAACAACGCTTTTGTCGCTGCGCCGATAGTTATTTGTTTGTTGCCGGTCCCGGCGACCTCATTTGTGCGTTTGCGACGTGAGTGGTGTATGCAATTTGTATACTGCTATGTTGGTTAAACTGGTTTTTCCGGACCGTAAAAACTTTTAAAATCTGCTTCAAATTAAAAAAAGATTGAGTTAGACACAAATGACACTGTAAAAAACGGAAATCAGTTTTAGTAAACGCCACGTTAATTTAACAGTACCTACTTATAAATTAAAATAGGTGACAAGGAATGACTTTTATCTTAAAAGAATACTTACTTATTTAATAAAAAATTATGTAAAGCAAATAATTTAAAATTTATTTAGTGCCTTTATATGCTCTAAATGAATTTTAACTTATTTGCACGGCAGAAAAATCCACTTATGGTGAAAACAAGTCTAAATACGTGTTTTCAGTACAGGCATACCTACTTACATATTTCAAATAAAAAGTTGAATAACTCTTTATTTGAAATATGTAGGTAGGTATTCCTGTACAACTATCATAGAGTTAAAAAAAAACATGAATTTCTTCAGAAGTTGTTATAAAACGGACATTCCACACAAATAAATTAAACGAAAACCTGCCAGTTTTCAAGAAGCACTTCGTATTTCCCCGTCATTCGGCTTCCTTGCACAATTACTCATTCAGGACGTCACCTCGCATTCCTCCATGTTCTTGGGAACGCACCGTTTTAAAGCCATCACGAGCCTTCTACCTGTTCTATAATTCAGTCGTGGTTACGTCAGACCATGTGGTTTTCTTCAATTCACGTGAAATGGAACATTTCGCTCGGCTCTGACACACCTGCGGCTGTGTGGCTTGTCTACCACCTTGTGTTATAATCATACATTTTTAACTATTGTATACTTAGTCTTCCTTATAAAATAGTATTAAAGAACAGTTGAACAGAACTTTTTAAACAAGCAGAGCAAAAAGTCATGGAATATAAGATTTATTATTTTAATAATACACAGATAATCTATATTTTCAACGAATACGACATGGAACAACAAAAAGCATTATGGAAAGCAGAGTCATAGAGTTGTTTCGAAAAAACAAAAATAAAGGACCAGAAAGTTATTCATAATTTAAAAACGAATTATTCATTCGTCTAATAAGTTTGTCGATAATCTGTAGGACTTAGTGTTTGATGAAGTAAGCCAGCAAATAGTACACTAAAGTTTTTTCTATTGGGTGGTTAATTAATAATGAAGTACTAATAAATCAATCGAAAATTCGTCGTATTGGATTAAACCAACACCGTGCCGATAAATAAAATGAACCGAATCAAAGCTGTAATCAATTTTAATCTTTGTAAGACCGATATTTTCTATTAGCTGCTAAATTGGGACCGTTAATTATAATTTTCTTATTCATTTTCAACAGTTGATTCAATTCTATCATATTGGCTCGATATTATAACGTGTTCATACCTATATTGGTTTTACAGAAAATATTTACTTGTAATTTGGCTTCCCCAACAAGAAAAACGTTTTGAATTTTGCGCAGTTTATATTTAATTACTGGAAAGTTTTCTTTATAAATTGGTCATTCTTTTGATATATTCATTGCTTTATAAAGCATTGCTTTTATAAATATTTATTATTTTCACTACTTAAAGTTTCCTCTTACCTATGAATTTTATGAGTTTTTATAACTTTAGGTTTTAGACGTGATCGTAGAGCGAGAATGTAAAATAATGATGGAAATATAAAACTATAGGTGTAGAAACTACTGAGTTTCTTGCCGAGTCTTCTCATTACGGTTTAGTTAAACTGTGGTACGATCGGTATGGTATATTTAGTACATATATCTTAATAACAAAGGTAATATTTATTTGGTTTATACTACAGCTAAGTTAAAATATTAATAGACGATTCGAAAGAAAAGTACTCTGTACTCCAAAAAAGAGCTATTCGGTCGATATACAACCTTAGGCCACGCGACTCGCTCAGAGAAGTATTTATGAAGATTGATATTTTAACTGTGCACGCTCAGTATATTTTCGATAACATAATGTATGTGCGCAAAAACTTGCTTAAGTTCAACTTAAAACCTGTGACCTGTGTGTGTGAGCTTAAAAACTGTGATACTCATACACACAATACTAGAAATAAAAAAAAACTTATTACTCCAAGTCTTAGGCTACATAAGGTAGGAAATTCTTTTGTGGGTCAATCTGTAAAGTACTTTAACAAAATACCTCAAAGTCTTGTTGATCTACCTCTTCACAAGTTCAAGTCTACAATTAAAACAAAGTTGATAAAACAAGGTTATTATAACGTGGAGGATTACTTGAACGACAAGAATTTGTGGTCATAGTAGGAATAATCTGCTCCTCTGCTCAAATAATGTATTTTTGTTGTTCTTTTGACTGTACTCTGAATTTATTTGTTGTAAAACAAAACAAAGTTCAAAAGAGTAACTATCGAGTTTCTTGCCGGAGTCTTCTCGATAAGAAGCAACTTCCGAACCGGTGGTAGATTCGCATTATGTTTATTTAGTATATGTACTATTATTGTATTATTTTATTTACGTCTATTATCGTTTATATATATTTTTTGTGAATTTTGACATTTCATAAGTGCTTCTTTGTAAAAGCTTAAGTGAATAAATGATTTTTTACTTTACTTTACTTTTACTTACTTTACTAGTAAATATAATAAATCTACTTGAATAAAGTATAATTTATTTGATTGGTAAGTGATTGCTGATTTAAAAATAATTATTTGGCGAAAATACAAAGCTGCACCTAAAAAGTATTGTCGATCTTGACAAAACCGGAGTCAATCGGCAGGTTCGACCGCGCGAAGGTGATCAAGTGACATTTTAGGCGACTCTTCCGCGGGTGATAACATTTGGTACGCGCCGCGAATTTGCATAAACCGGTATCTGACAGGCGCCATCTTGAATTTTTCGTTACCAGTGCGGGTCAAATCCCTCGAATAAATACTTCCAAGTTTAGTATTTGTACTGAATATAATTGTTTGAGAAACCTTCTTACGATTATATTTTTCTTCTTGATTTCTCTCATTTCTATTAACAAAAAATGGAATTTCAGATTTAAATAATATGTTTAATGTTGTAAGCGTCGTGGCCTAGTGGTTCAGCACCCGAACTTAGATCGTGGATCGTATGGTCCCGAGTTCTAATCTGGCCAGATCCAAAATCTTTGTGTTCATTGTTAAATATCCGACTAACTCTCCGGTGACGGAGAACATCGATAACAAACCGAATCAACCCAGATAACGGCGGAAGGATCACCACCTACCACGTTGAGTTCTCATACTTTTTCATTCTTACTTTACATTGGTGAAAAAGGGGTTTTCTGAGTGTTTTGTTCACCGTGACGGCACAGTCACTTGCCTTTGACTACCCCGCTTGGGATAAAGTCGTGATGGTATGTTATGTTTAATGTTGTTTTAAAAAAAATACATTTAGCAGTTCTATGCCTCTTAAAATATGCCGAGAGTCAAAACATATTATGCTAAATTATTAAATGTTTTTGATTCGCTAAATTGGCTCTAAGTTTAGCTTTTCCGAGATCATTATTTATACGTTTTGAGCGGTTTTCTGATTTGCAGAGAATTTAAAGCTACTGAAATGTTAAAGTTATGACTATAAGAGTACTATTAGCTATTCTGTGCTTTGAGTATTGAGTACCTTTGCGTAACGGTTGTTTGACAAGTAAAGTGAAGCATGAGTTAGATTTTTAATTATATTTTTTAAGATGTACCTACTACAAAAGATAACAGAAAGAAAATAGTGCAAACAGAATAACTTTACTGAAAGCGCTGTGCATAAAAACTTTAACGAGCAAAAGTTTTAGCCCGAAGCCATTTTAAATAAGTTGGGTGTACGCAGGCTTCAGCAAATTAGTGTATTGCAAAAGGTCAGGCAGCAAAACGATTGTTCGAGTTCTTTGTTTGGCAATATTAACAATCTCGTTTTCATACAGTACTGATCAGAAAAATTGTAATTCACGCTTCGAGTATTGACAGATTAACGTCGATCAAAATGAAATAAATTATTTCTACTATTAATCCGGTCAATTTTGACATCCGAGGTTACAATAATTGGCACTCAGCTCAAAATTTGTTGGATTGTTCAAAACACTATCATAAAATGATGAAAGCTAAAAAGTCCTCATCGATCCGACACTTGAAAAAAAATATTCTGGATCAAAGGTCTGGAAAAATGGTAAGTTTTATCATCAAATCAGTTTTGTTAAAAACTGTAGATTGATATTATATATAAAAAATGTCACCATACTTTTTTCTTAAGAGCAACTGTTTCTGAGATATAACGATCCAAAAAGTGGGAAGAGTTGTGATAATTGTCAAAATTTGTTTATACTTAAATGACTTAACTTACTTATTACTAACTTCCATATAAAATGTGGTTGCAAAAAAATGTACTGTTTTGTTCTCTAGCCTGTAAAAATTGTCAAGGACGGTCGTGCTCCAATGTTGAATCGCCAACAGTTGAGGATGCGTTTGATACCAAAGAGGAGATATAGGAAGACAGAAGAAGAAAGCCGAAGTATCGGAGAATTATGAATCAGACAAAGTTTTTTCCCTATTTTTTTAAATTTACACCGCTTTTATCATTTTCAACCCTTGCCAATATCTTTTAATATTCAATAGTTTCAAATTAAACAGAATCACTACAAATCCGTGAAATAGGCCTACCGAGGAAACCACGTTAAAAAGCGGGCTAAGTACACTACCTCAAGGATGTGCTTAATATGACGATTACAACTCTTCCAACTTTTTGAATCGTTATATCTCAGAAACAGTGGCTCTTAGGAAAAAAAGTATTTGGATATTTTTTATAGATAATTATCTGATCTACATTTTTGTCCAGACTAATTTTATGGTCAAAGTAACCGTTTTTCTGAAAATTACGAGAAACCCGTTTCTGTGACTTTTGACCCAGAATATTTTTTTTCCACGTGCCGGATTGATGAGGACTTTTTACATTTCATTTATGATAGTTTTTAGAATAATCCTAACAATTTTGAGCTGGGTGCGAATTATTGTAACTTCACTCCTTTTTTTTGGTGTAATTTGACCGGGCTATATCATGTTTTACTTACATGCTATATATGGTTTTCGGTATTATTACTACTTAGTTTTAGGACAATCAAATAATTAAACATAATAGGCAGGACTATTTTGCCAACTCAATCAGCTTGCCCAAGACAAATATTCACGTAGGATCTAAACGTAGGACGTTGTATTTGTTCGGTATCTGAGTGGTAGTATTCAAAGTGAACAACTTCTGTATAAGAATGTGAATATAACATTTAAATAATGTTATGCGACGCTCATATTTTCTACGTATATCTCCGAAAGCACAAATTTCCCACACCCTGCTATGTAAATGTTTGTCAAGACACCGAACAAACACATCAAGATCCACATGATTGAGTAATGCAAGAGTGCTGGTATTAATTTGTTTGCTCCAGTAAATTCACGAATATTTTGGTCCCATTTGATAAATACCCATCATAGGTCGTTGGCGGCTAATTTTGTTCCGTCACTGAGCTGTAAGTCTGTCATGAGTTTACACCGATGACTTCGTTAACGTTTTTGTATAGGATTTCGGTACAGTGCAGCGCGCCTCTAATGATACAAAATTGAACCAAAAATAGCACACAAATTTCTAAACACACCGATCGCCGCTTAGGTACGTAACAGAAACTTATGGTATACATACGTCGACCAACAGTCTGGATGCAAATAACATAACCTCACATACAACATGAGCTGAATAACATTGGTTAGGCCCGAGGCCATCAGTAGCTCTTATGTGGATCGGTAGCTCATTAGTGGTCAGCTAGGGGCCAGGAGGTTTGCTATTGGTCGTTTGCCTGACTTCTCATAAAGTCTCCCCAAGCTTTGCAAGGTCGGCCACGGCTGGTTTTGAACGCGTTCTTAATGTGATGTTTTATCCGCTTGCAATTAGACGCCCCACGTGTTTGTTAGCTTTTTAAACCAAATGTGTGTTGTCTGCCAAGGGCTTTTGGAATATCACTAACTGCTGTAATCATATTTTCATTAAAGCTTTTATTACAAAGAGTTATATGTCTTTCGTAAACTCCGGATAGTTTTGTGACTCATTCAATAATATTTTCGTTTTTACAAACCTTCTTGGTTATTACTCGTATTGGCAAATTCCATCGATTCGTTACAAGTCACTTCTCCTGTTCCACGTTCCATAAATGCCTCTATGTTAGTTTAACTCTAAACTGTAAGCCTGAGGCTAGCCACCAGATTGATTACAACTTGTTCCGACCTGGTTTTTTGACCATTACATAATTTTAGACCAGCTGTTAACATGTGTATTGATGCTCGCCAAAAAGCCGCAATATTCAGTGCCTCGAAGACATCCGAAAACTGCCGATGAAGGCCGAAGACTACAGTGAAAGTGTACCGTGCGGGGCACGGGAGGGGGGCAAGGTTGCGAACCGGCTGCACCAGCGAGACGTGCCAAACAAACGCGTTGAGTAATAGGTAATAAGCGTTGCGTAGTAAGCTAATGACGGTCGGTGATGTATGCTCCATTGTGTTAACGGCATCTTCAGTTTTGTAAGGCTAACAAGTGCATGGTCTGGTCAAAATGGAGGTTTCGTTTTTGCATACATAAACCATCACGACTATATCCTAAACGGGGTAATCAGAGGAAAGTTGACTGTTGCCGGCGTGATAAACGTAACACTCAGATGCCCAATTTTCACCGGGCGTATTAGAACACAGTGTGGCAGGTGGTGAGCCTTCCGCCGTTATTTGGGATGCTTTGGTTTCAATTTAACAATTATTACGTAGTTGGTGCTGGCCAGATTTGATTTATGCCGATTTCACACGAGGGCAGGATAGTGAGGGCAGAACAGTACTGCTACTGTGTGAACGTACTCGCCGAGACAGGACAGCACTGTCGTCCAGTAATCAAGGCAGGACAGTCGATAGCCTGCCGGTAAATTATTTCGGGGCAGTTGGTTACCCCCTCCACCTCTCGCACTCGACT
Organism: Udea olivalis; assembly: GCA_947369235.1. Classification (NCBI taxonomy): domain Eukaryota; kingdom Metazoa; phylum Arthropoda; class Insecta; order Lepidoptera; family Crambidae; genus Udea; species Udea olivalis. The sequence continues at coordinate 10,411,066 of OX376342.1, forward strand.
GTCTTCCGCGAGGGCAGTGCAGTGTGTAGTAAACCTTCATAGTGTTTATTTCTAAATTAAAACTTTTAATTCTATATGTCTGGAATTTCATATATTATTATCTGTTATTCTGTCAATATTATCTGTTCTGCTCACCCGTGTGAACGCCACTGTCCTTCCTCAACTGTTCTGCCTCACTGTCCTGCCCACGTGTGAAACCGGCATCGGTTTTTAAAATAGACAGTTAAACGTTTGATTATTTCTATATAAAACTTAATGAATTATGAAACTTTCTTCATAATATTTGTTACGTTCACCAGCAAACAAAAGCATGTGAAACAAACCTGTACGTCTACCACGAGTTGCCACTTTAAATTTACGTTATCGTTCGAGCAAAAAAATTGTATTGGGATGACGCATGACATGACATGACGATGTCAAATACAAATACATTTTTTTACGCGAACGATAACGTAAATTTGTTTCGACAACTCGTAGTAGACGTACTGTATGTGATTGGTTGGCGAATTGAAAGATTGTTAATAAGCCATTCCGAATTCGGGAATGGGCCCAAGTAAAATATAGTTTCTTTCAAATGAAATCTTTCACTTTCACTTTGTTTAAAACGAATCTGTCTTAGTCAGTCGAAATTGTTCTGAAATTTTGGTTTTCATCTGCATGGATCATCATAACAATGACGTCATTTACGAAACTTAGCATTATTCAAATCAAGTTTGTGGGTGTAAAGCAAAACAATACGTCATGATGTAACTGAGCACACACAACAAAGTGTCCCGTTATTTAAAATGTGAGAAGATCTTCAGATAAGTAAGTAAGAACTTGTGCATTTATTTACTTATATTATAAACATTATATCAAATGCTACAAAACCATCATAATTTAAGACAAGAAGATGGCAGTTAGGTATGTTTTTACTATGTTAGACTTCGTTAAAATGCGTTTTTAAAAGCGCAGCATAATTTGGTAGTATCCACTCGCAAGTTGGCGGGCATGCTTGCCAACTATCCATTTCATATGTAACTTGATTACGTAACATTTTTGTTACATTGAATCCAATTATAAAGTTAGCAGTGGAATGGAAGCGCTTAAAAGCTTGCTTACTCCAAAATTAATATCGAACCATTTGAGTATTTGCGATTCAGAAGTCTTAATGAGTTGAGTAACAAGCTTATCAAGTGAACTAGTTTAGAAAAATAATAATAACTATTTCTGACTTGCTCAAGTTGAATTTTGATTACTTGTAAGTTGGACTGGACTACTATAATTTAACTAAAAAGCATTTGAATGGGTTATTTTAAATGGGTCTCGAATCGAAAAATGAATCACTTACCTAGTTAATTACTATTTAAATATCCCTGGCCATTATTCCACACAGCGCCATCTAGCCCCAAAGTAAGCTAATTAAAGCTTGTGTTATGGGATACTAGACAACGGATAAACATACTTAAATACATTTTCTTTTGTAAATACATACTTATTATACATAGGAGACACCCAGACCAGTACAAACAGACATGTTCATGCACACAAATGTTTGTACTGTGCGGGGATCGAACCCGCGACCTCTGGTGTAGTAGCCAACTTCTTAACCATTACACCAAGTCGGTCGTCGAAAAATGCGGCCATCATACTTCATAAATTATAAAGTACTTCCCGTTGACCTAGCTAGGATCATAAAATGAACTATCGACTAGTAGTAATATCGTACAAATCCATCAAATAGTTTTTTGTGTATGACAAATAATGTGAAAATTGTTTCAACTCTCCCCGGTCTCATCTAAGGGCTAACAGCAAAAGTAAAGGAAATCATTGTAACAATCTTAAAATCGTTAATTTATCGTATATCACATAATGAAATGCAGTGGAAGGGACGGAATCAGTGTGACGGAGAACATTATTCACTGAGAAGTTAAGTTGGTCCTGCATTGTGATTTAGATTTTCGTCACTGCTATGTTCAAGACTTAGTACATATCCACCGGTCAACTATGGTGCCACTATTAAAAAATTTGACCACTATGTCATATTGTTGTAATTAAAGCAAACTGTGGGTTTAATCCAACAATCCGCACTGAGCCCGCGTGTTGGAGTATGGCTCGTACCACCTCATAGTTGAGGTGAGGCCTGTGCCCAGCAGTGGGACGTATAAGGCTGTATTTGTTGTTGTTGTTGTTTGTGGGTTTAATTTATCAAATTTGAACTTAAATCAAGCTATCATTAACCTAGTTCTACACATTATGAACACACATTACACATTATGTGTGCATCGCGTGATTTGGTACTACATATTTTTAAGTAAAGCGTAAGTTTTCAGTTTGAATAAAAGACGTATAATTAAGATACTACCAAGATCTGTAGATTAGTACAACGTAGTTAGCATAAGTAAGTGTAGTATTTAGTGATGCAATTGGGTATGGGAAAAAAAATCAAACATGGTCTAAATCGAAAACCATTTCGAGGTATTTGTATTTTATACCTTGTTTAAATATTTAACATTTTTAAAGGCAAAGGATCTAGGATCTTTTCATTTATATACGTTGGCAATCTGGGGTCAAATTAATGACCCCAGAAAGCCAACGTCAGCAAAGAGTGCATTAAGGTTCTTATTGGACGCTTGACGGTAATCAAATTGACACCTCACAATTGAAACCTATTGGGTCGTTTAACCGTCCTTCCACGTGGTTGGTTGATAATCTATCCATCAACCAATCAAATGACGCGGTCTGTATCATACGTAAGCTTTATAGCTAGGTGATTCTACTGCATGGTATTAATGGTGTTTCCAGGTGTCAGATTTTAAATTTACCCAGGTGAAAAATATTTTTCCACAAAGTTATTTTTAATAATACGTACACCATTGCCCAGACGGGTAGGTAGGACTTAAAATAGCCATTCGCTATAATCCCAACCCTTTTATCTTGCCAAAATAAATTGTATCTGAAGTCTACTTCCCACATTCTCGTGAGATGAACGGTGAGCTCTGTTTCAGCCGTAAGTACAGTAAATCAGTAATTTTCTCCTCATTATTTATTTACCACGAATCGGGGAAAAAACACATGTGGGAACACTAAGCGAATTTGTGACGTCATGAGTTCGCATTGTTTAAAAATGAATAAAAAATTAACTACCGGCTAGATCAACAAAATATTCTTATTAGTTGGTTAAAATAGTAAAAGATACTAAAAAAAAAATGAATAAATTGTTCTCATACCCAGTTGTTCAATTTACATATTTTAATGTGTCATGTACTTAAAAGTTATCTTTCGCGTACGCCCCCAATGTTTAACTAACTCATGCCTTGCCACCATCCGCAGGATACTATCCCCGCGCCGTTTTCATCAGTGACGCGTCAATTTACAGATGATGGCATTTAAACCGTTAGTTTTGGCTGGCTTAAACTTAGTATACTCGTACAGAATTATTGGCACGAATATCGTAGAATTAAAAACAGTATGGCTCATTAAGGTAAATTAAAATATTCAATTAAAAACTCGATGTGATTTTTTAGTAGTTAAGTGCGCTGTAGAAGGTCGTTGTACACTAATTGGCATAGGTTGCCGTGTTTCCTTGAGCAACGGGTAATTTTCTCGAGAAAGTGACAAAACCGAAAGTTTTCCGTGCGATGCCATTGTGATTGCCGATACGTAATGGCCGGTGAATGTATGTACTTTTTATGGTTGATTGCAGTTACAAAGGAAAGCAAATTAGCATTAAAGTTTGTCGTATTTTTGACTTCGAGAACCATGCTACTTATATTATATGTTACTTTTAATAAAAACGCATTTTTGCAACGAAACAAAATTACGGTAAACTGACCGCTCGTGACCACAGTGACATGCAGAAAAATAAATATCCCTGGACATATCCCTGGACATTATTCCACACAGCGCCATCTAGCCCCAAAGTAAGCTAATTAAAGCTTGTGTTATGGGATACTAGACAACGGATAAACATACTTAAATACATTTTCTTTTGTAAATACATACTTATTATACATAGGAGACACCCAGACCAGTACAAACAGACATGTTCATGCACACAAATGTTTGTACTGTGCGGGGATCGAACCCGCGACCTCTGGTGTAGTAGCCAACTTTTTAACCATTACACCAAGTCGGTCGTCAAAAATAGGTAAAACACCTATGACAATTGCATGTCACCGTGGTCATGAGCGGTCAGTTTACCGTAATTTTGTGTCGTAGCAAAATAGTTTTTATTAGAATAAGTTAAAATGCAAGAAGAAAGTTTAAAATGTTATATAATATGTTACTTTGTTTTAAGTTCGAATGATTTTTTCTTCAAATCATAATATTGTTTTTCCTTTTTACGTTCCCAAATTATGTTCTCTAGTTTTTATCTTTGGTATTTCGTACTCCTTTTAAGCACAGGTCGTGTTTTAATCACCAACATGCGTTTCTTTCCAATATTGAAGGTTTGGTAGGTTTAGGAAACACAGTATGGTCTAATGGCACTGTAATTATTTTGCAATTAACAATTAAGTTAATCATCGAAAATGAGATCAAGGTGACCACAGCCATAGCGGCTGACTGGTCAACCCATCAAAAGTACTATTAATACACGACCGCAAGACTAATTCGTGAATTATTACGTCTTAGTTATGTGTGCCCGTGCGCATCGAATGTTGCAAAGTGGCGCTTTTTGCATAAGTCCTAGACCGGTTTTATCGTGCTCCTTGCTAAATCAATAATATCCTACAATTTTGTTTCTATTATTTTGTGGTATTTGACAGAATTATACGACTCACAGCACAGGCTTAGTCGATTGCATAAAGTTAGTTTAATTGGATTTGCTGTGCTTTATCTGTTTCCATTATAGTTATGTAACTGATTTATGAATTGACATAATTTTACTTACGCGGTAGAGCTAAGACTTGAACACTGTGGTCATTGTATGTACTCATTCAAGATTGATCTGTTAGCCGTACGAAAATCATGGCCTTCATAAAACCAAGTTCCAACAATCTAAACACACTTTGTCCACCTCAGATGATGAACCTAGGTCTAAATATCCTACCATACCAAGTATCCTAACCTCCCGGCCAGGAAAGTGTTTCTGATTTAAATATTCATTATTACAATGTTAGATTTTTATTTGCACTTTTGCACAGCTCTACTCATTCTTTACTACTTATTATGTCCAGGGATTATTTGTTTGTGCAATAAAGATTATTTATCTTATGGTATATATCAAAAAAATCCATGCCATAAATAAAAATCTAATGGTAATGCATTTGTTTCCAAAGTAACTTACTCGTAAGAATAGTTACCAAACTTATGGGTTCGAATTAATCCACTCAAAATAAGCTAAGCTAGCAAGCAGGCGAACAACTGAATAATCCATTAAATAAAAATAAAAAAATGTGCGCCAGACAACACACACCTTTTGTCATGGTCTATAGGTAGGGATAAACATCCCTGTGTTACGAGGTACCAAACAAGGAATTAAGCCACAGGCGTCTCCCAGCATACCCAGACCCAAGCTAATTTAGAAAAGATCGTTTCCTGAATTGACCTGACCGGAGATCGAACCCGGGACACTACAGAATTCAAGGCGAGAAACCGTGCTACAGCGCACTACGCCAATCGTATCGTTAGGGTTAAGGGGGGGCACTTGCAATACAAAACACTAATTTCGGTGCTCTATTGTTGTACAAATGTCTTCCTTGTATGATGTGGCACTGTCTAGTGTCTAGGTCACATCTTGTAATTCTCAACACTGGCACAAAAACTAGTGTGTCGGATTAGATTAGTGCTAGTTTTGGTCAATAAATGATTTCAGGTTTTATTCTTGGTCAGAGGAATGATATTTCTTTGTAAATATGGTCGTGAGCGTAAAACCGGCTTGTATACGCTAGAAACATCAAACTAAGTGCCTCTTTAAAAACTGCGATTCACTGTACAATATACAAGAAAACGGTGTAGTTCAATTAAAATTGCATAAGGTATTGCGAAACTCACACCAATGGGTTTCTTCTTTGATGATATTCTACATTTGCTGATATTCTACATTTGCTGTCGGAGTGTGTCCGGAACGAAAGACAGCGACAAGCTTTGAGTCCTTTCATATCAAATAGGATCGATGTGGGCATCTGTCAAGGCATTTTAGCTGAACCTCTGTCGGATTTAGCTAAAAATCTTTGCGAATTAGTAAGGTGTCGATGGTGGCGCTTAGATAGTACATTTTATTTTAAGCATCAAAAAAATAACTATGTAATTAAGACTTACTTAGTATAAGTTACGATAGGACTGACATGTCTGCAAAAGACAAAAGTCCTGTAAATAAATAAAGATCAAAAGAATATCTTCAACCGCACAATGATGCCTATGCTGCTTTCATCTAAATATAAGTATATAAAATAAACATTCGTTCTAATCAAGCGAAACCTTTTTATGACAACATCAAACAAGCATCAATAGCATTTCATTACCACACAACGTTTATTAAAAGGTCAAACATTACATAAGAATAAATACGCCTAAAGAAAACAAAGCAACCAAAGAACTGACCTCAGTTCTCGTTTATTAGAACATACATTACAAGTAAGGTCATTTGAATCTAATTGTCCCATCTTGCAATTGTCTTTGAAACAATATCAAAGATTCTAACGGATGATAATTTAGAAGCCGAGAAAACTCATAATGGTAATATTTGCGCAACGAAGCAGAACCAAATTAAAAAAAATCCATAGGAAGGAAGAAAGGGAGTTATTGGGTCAGGAGAATGTGGTGTAATAAATGAAATAATGTTATGATAATTTTACCTCTGTTATCTTTTATCACCTATAAAAAAGTCTAACTACTGACTTTTACGTGACCCAATGCTAAAACAAGGCTAAAATTATTTTTTAATTGAAAGCTATAAAATTGAACAATGCTTTAATACTGCAAATCCAATCTATTTGATTGGTTTAAAAATTCACGTCTACAATGCACAGCTAGAGTGCTACATTGAAGGGTAATTATTGTTTCTACAAAACGATCAGTTTAATATTATTGACATAATAAATGTCAGTCACGAATTTCTAAAGGTCGTCTTTAAATGTTGATCGACGCTTTAAACATACAAGTGGTTGTAATAAAGGAATCGTGGTGCGTAACAAGTTGGTGTCAAGTAGACCTTCAGTATTGTCATGTGTGTTTTGTCAGGGTCACCGAAAATATGACCTTTTCGTTGATACTGCTATAAATTGGACATGTACGTACTAACTATAGTAACTAACAGCCATTTGCGATTGATCATGATCTTCAGAGGCCCTATTTATTAGGCAAGAGTTAACACGTGACTCGTTGCGACATGTCAAATTGAAAAAAATAAGGGAACGACATTAGCACTAGTCTCATCAAATTGACATTTGATGTCAGTTCCACACATTTACATGTCGAAACGAAAGTAGCGTGTTGATCTTGGCCTAGCCCCCTTCTGTACTTTTAACTACGTGTACAGATGCGTCGATTTTAAACCCAATAGATACTGTCGCAATACAAAGCTTTAGATTGTTTTCTGTGAGCTATAACCGGCCTGATACTTTGACAAAGTTGTTTTTTATTATTTATTCTTATATAAAGGGTTTTTTTAAACGTAACTCTCTTGGTAAACATCATTTTATAATAATGAATGATACAGAAAAACTTCATCTGTCACAAGCGGAACTTTTCAAATCAGAGAAGCCGTCGGTGAAATTCAAAAAGTCCTGTTAGTAACACCTTACAGCAATGTAATAGAGGATATTTCTTAACAGCTACGATACGTTTGATGTGTGGTCGCCTAGACAAGCGACGGAAAGCCACAGGTTGCGATGCGAAGCGATGTTACGACTTCCCGTTTCGCGGCTCTACGTGACAACTTGCTCCTTTTATGCAGCTGCGAAGCTTTTCAGTATTTCTCAGTGTTTTTTGCTATCTCGGGGTTTTGTCGAAATATTTAAATGGTTTTATTTCGTTTTATTCCGCTTGATTATTACAAATTCTCCCAAAATCTTACCATTCTCACCATTTAACCTTATTTAACTATTACCAGATGTAATCCCGTGTTCTTAATTCGTTACGGAATGCCTAAAGAACAATAGTTTTCTGACAAATGCAACTAAATCTGGATAGACCGTGTAGTAACGCTACGTAAGTGAAATCATCTACGATGATAAATGATCGAAGGAGATTGCCTAAATTAAGCAGTTAGCCAATGCTTTTGTTGCATTGTTTTTCATGTTCTGTTATATTTTCTTTCTAATTCATAATTAAAAGACTAAAAAAAAACGATCTTAAAAAACCTTACTTCCATAAGTATCAGAAGGCTTAGGAAGTAGCTATTTGTTACTTATTATATGGCATAAAAATACAAAGGATGTAAGTAAGCAAATATGTTTTAAATAAATAAATAAATAAATAAATAAATAATAAATAAATATCCCTGGACATTATTCCACACAGCGCCATCTAGCCCCAAAGTAAGCTAATTAAAGCTTGTGTTATGGGATACTAGACAACGGATAAACATACTTAAATACATTTTCTTTTGTAAATACATACTTATTATACATAGGAGACACCCAGACCAGTACAAACAGACATGTTCATGCACACAAATGTTTGTACTGTGCGGGGATCGAACCCGCGACCTCTGGTGTAGTAGCCAACTTCTTAACCATTACACCAAGTCGGTCGTTTTAATGAGGCTTTATACTTTACACTCAAGTGTACATTTATGCGAGGTCACAGACTTTAAAGTCTAACGTATTCTAGCTTCTGAATCATCCATCACACGTAAACCGCACTTAATGATCGGTTTTAATGACAGTCTACGCCTCGAATCGATGACTACTGAATTCGAGACTCGTTGAATGTTTGGAACTTCCGACGTAAATTCCTGTTTCTTTCTTTTCTTTTCTTTATTTATAATGAATTTTTGTTTTGTAGAAAGTTACAAAACTACATACTCGCCATTTCACAGCATCAGTATATTTTTTTATTAAAAGTTAGACTTGCTTCTGACAAAGCTTTGCCTGTAAAAAATAATAAAGTTCATAAATCTCACTGACCCTGTGAATTTAGCGCATTGAGCTATAAGTATCGCTTGGTATTAAGACTTCGCGTGACAGTTTGACGCTCGTAAGTGCCAATAAGATATTGAATGAGTTTGATTAAAGTCAAACTTAAATCGAGATCAGTTTCCAGCTGCAACAAGTCAGAAATCTGAAAACAGCAAACCATAATCACAACCTTCCAAGCAATTTCACATTTCAAGTTATTATAACTGCACAGTTGATGAAACATTGCTCGCAACTGAAGGTCACGGGCTTCATAATAGTGCAATGCCAACTAAATGGTGTCTTAAATAGCCAAATCTATTAACCAGAGTGACCCAAATCCACACACGACAATACCCTGGCCGTGAGAATGTTTCATAACGACAATGAGGGCAATTTGGCTGGGTCAGGCACGCTTGGACTTACACTATTTGCATGTAAGAAACCGCTTTGTTGTATAAGGCCAGCTGAAGCTATTTGCAAGGCATCGATGTAACACAACCTCTGGCTGCAGTCTTTAAAAACGTCGGTGTAAAATAAATAAATCCCTGGACATTATTCCACACAGCGCCATCTAGCCCCAAAGTAAGCTAATTAAAGCTTGTGTTATGGGATACTAGACAACGGATAAACATCCCTGGACATTCCCTGGACATTATTTCACACAGCGCCATCTAGCCCCAAAGTAAGCTAATTAAAGCTTGTGTTATGGGATACTAGACAACGGATAAACATACTTAAATACATTTTCTTTTGTAAATACATACTTATTATACATAGGAGACACCCAGACCAGTACAAACAGACATGTTCATGCACACAAATGTTTGTACTGTGCGGGGATCGAACCCGCGACCTCTGGTGTAGTAGCCAACTTCTTAACCATTACACCAAGTCGGTCGTCAAACCGGCATTTGGACTGTCTGATTTCTACTTCTGCATTTATAATGGTCAGCGGTTACCTCAACCTATGAACACGCAAACACGACTTCAAACCACACGTTGCTGAGTCTGTAAGATTAAAGGTGCTGATAGATAGAGCATTCACTTGTATCAGATCAACGAGCATTCGTCGTTTTTAAATTTACTAGAACACAATACAAACATGACGCTCGATATTTTAAGTGATTTTTTATTTTTAGCATTTAACATTGCACTATTTTCTACACAAAGATGGAAGTAGAAAAAATCGACCTGACCCTATATCAGTCGCGAGACCAACAGCTCACCGATCAGCTGTGTGTGGCCTATCCAGCGCGTGCTACCATTAATAACATATGAATTCACAGAGCGATCTCCTATTGCTGACCACGTACAGAAGTTCAAGGTTTTTTATCCGCTTGTGAGCGTTTTGGCGGTTATCGAGCTAGTTAAAGAGCATTCCTGCGCTCACTCTTTTGGCGTAATTCGTTCTAAGTTTTTGAAATAACCTGTGCTGCGCCAAGTTATTTTTATTTATATAAATTTTATCATTCACCTCACTTTAAGTAAACTATCATGTATTTAATACATATATGTAAGAAAATATCTTTAAACGTCAATCTAATTCAGAAATGTATTTAACTATTTCGTTCATCTTTACATTCATCTGACCTTTTTACAGACGCGTTCACATCAACTTTAACCCAAACCCAAAAGACCAATTTAGCAATAGTTTTGTAAATTTTGATTTCAACAAACGTGCCTGTACTATGATTAAATGTTAACTGATTACAAAAACATTTCAAATATGTATATTAATGCGATGTACCAAATAACTAGTGCTCAGTATTTATTGCCTCTGTAAAAAAAGAAAGTTCGTTCGTTTCGGTCACATCTCCTTCCATTTCTTTGGTAGACAGAATAAAAAAAGACTTCATATTTTCATCCGTATCTTTCCTTAGTAACGGAAAAGGTTAAAAATATATTTACATTATCTGGGATCCTTCGAGTTTTATATAATGTTTCTTCTCATTAGTAGTCTCAAAGTCTGTATTGTAATATCTATTGTTAAATGTCAAATACTCCTTTTATGAGAAAAGCTTTGAAGGCTCTTCTAATTGTGAGCTTAACTCATGGCAATAGGACAGTTATTGTTAATTGGAGATAAAACAAGATTTTAAAGGTGGGTATAGACTAAGACATTTTGCTAAAGCATTTCATTGGTATGTCCTAGGTGATGTTTTTCGAACGGCTTATTACAGGCAAAATGATCAATTTTCTATTCAGAAACGACAAATGCTCGTACGTCTACCACGAGTTGGTAATTTAAATGTATATTCTCGTTCGCGTAAAAAAATGTATTGGGAATTGACATTGTCATGTCACGTCATGTCGAATCCCAATACAATTTTTACTCGTATCAAACGTGATACAATGGAATGCTCAAATCTATCAGCGCCGAGTTTTGTATTGAACTATTTTGTAAATTTAACCATACCACTCTCACGGATCTGACACAGGTAGAAAACATAACTACATGGTAGAACTACACGCCTCAAAGATATCTAAGAACACATTTACCCACATCTTCCCCCAAGCATGACTTATTTCTTTCCGAGATCATTTTCTTTAATTTCATGGATAATTTGCGACGCACACTTCTAAAGAGAAGAAAACATGCAATCAAAAGTGAAAATGGAATACAAATCAGATACAAAATCACAACATCTGTTATGCAGGTAGATCTATACATCTACCACGAGATGCCAATTTAAATTTACGTTGGCGTTCGAGTAAAAATGTATATTGGGATTTGACATGACATGACATGACAATGTTAAATCCCAAAACAATTTTTTACGCGAACGATAACGTAAATTTAAAGTGGCAACTCGTGGTAGACGTACAGGTTACCTAGTCTAATGTTGAAGTTACTGTAGTATATTTTTAACATACTTGTTTTTTTGCGCCAATTACAAGAGGTGTGTTACACACCTCTTGTAATGGTCTCGAAGTAGGGATTAATATCCCTGTGTTACGAGTTACCACACAAGGAAATAAGCCAAGGGCGTCTCCCAGCACACCCAGACCAGAGTCAATTCAGAAAAGATCGTTTCCTAAATTGACCCGACCGGGAACCTAACCCGGGACAATACAGAAATCGAGGCGAGAAACCGTGCTACAGCGCACTACTCCAATCGTGTCTTCAAACCAACCAAGAAGAATGATTTTATTTGAATTTTATTCTCTGAATCTTTTACCCATGAACAGACAGAAAAGGACAGATATTTTTAATGTAAAAAATCAAATGGTAATATGGTTGAACGCAACTAGAATGTTCTGAGACATGGCGACGAGCCATTCTGTAAAGGTTGGAACCTTGATATTTACACAGAGAAGTCGCTCAAGGTAGAATCTATTTTTAAATTTGACGTGTTGGTTTTCGATCTTTTAATGAATTAAGAACCATTTACATCAAATAAACAATACACTTAGTATGTTGTATATCTTACTAATATTAGTTTGTGAGGATGTATGTATGTTTGTTAGGTACTCTTTCACGCAAAAACTACTGAACGGATTTGGATGAAACTTTACAGTAATACAGCTTATACACCAGAATAACACATGGGCTACAATTTAAATAGATTTTATGTTTTTTTCCATTATATATAACGAAAGCTGCGGGCGGAACGGTAGTTCATTAATGTTTTTCTATAACATCGTCCTCATCAAGCACCTTCTAACTGTGTCATCACTACGGCCGAACAAATGTGTACATTTAAGTTGTCATACTAAAGAAGTAGTAATCAGCCTACATACTGTCCCACTATTTTACAAAGCCATATAAGTATCGGCTTAATCACCATGGTTGGCATATTATTATGCATGACATAAACATAATTTTCCGGACCCGTGAATGGAACTAAATTCTAGAGGACCAAGATTTCCAGACGAGCAACACTTACCGTAATGTTAGCAAAACTGCATTTAAAGATTTGAAAAATTCCTAACCTAATCATTTTTAACCAATTCATATTCTAAACCACGCTCAGAAACACTTGTCCACTGCCTAAGTTGGTGATTGTCACAAGTACTTTATGTTGATGCGTGAGTGCGGCACGGCGTGTTTACGAGAAACGGTTCGACGGGCCGGAACGTGCGCTTTCACACGCGGCATCTCGCCGCAGCGTGACGTCACGACACGTTTCACTACCTCCGATATTGGCGCACTGCACTGGCACACTGCTGGGAAAGAAATTCTTAAAAAAAATCGCATGTAGAGCAGAACTACACGCGTTAGGTGGGCATGTAAAATGTCACGGTTTTGAATGGATTTTACGATGGATATGACTAATCCATCCAAGATTCAAGATTATGAGTTTAAACATTGACTCTATGTTACGTAAAGACCGAAGAGCGTTGAACCTAGATATTAAAAAATAATGAAATTTTAAAGGGTGTAAAAAGAACCTTAACGAAGCCGACACCTACGTATTGTGCACATCATCAGGACCATTTTATTTCTAGACCATACCTGGGAACTCAATAGTTAAAAAGTTATAAAAGTTAAAAAAAACCTCAAGGTTTTGATGAAAACAAACTCTAAACATTATTACTTAATTTTTGTCCTAAGAAACATTATCAAAATTTCAAGTATTTCCTAACAAAGAATTGCTTCAAAACGTTCAAATCGCAACTGTACATCCCTTGATTATACTTAACAGCCACGCACAAAAGCGCAGGAGTGGTCTGTTGCAGACGTTACATTGCGTAGTCCGTTTTTAGGTTTAAAATTGACACCTGAAAAAAAAATCATTTCCCATCACAGTTTTTTTTCCTGTGACTTCATTCAATGGTCTGAGTGCGTAGGCGCCGGCTTCGCTAAGAGTCTTTTCACACCATGTAATTAACTTGAGCATTTGTGCGGTTTAGTTTTCCAACAGTACTTAAAGTGAGAAAAACACACATACCTGTATTTCTACCATGTTTTTACACCAATGACAGCCTCTAACGTCCGCATAAACCACGTTGACGTTTTAGTATGGGATTTCGGTAAGAGGTACTTAGTGATGAGAAATGAAACCAAAAAAGGCTTATTTTTTGTAGTCAGATATCGTAGTTCACTTGACGGAAACTCATGGGAGACATACTGATTATATCAATATAAAACGGTTAGTATCGAAGTAATTTCACAAAAATAAAAATGGTTTTGTGACCTACTGAACACTCGTATACATACGTATTTCGCCTTCATTTGCTACAGCGGAATCGGAATTCTATTCTACATACGTGGAAACAGAAGCAATGTCTGGGAAAGGACGGCAATTGATCGATGAATCGAATGAAAAATTCAAAGGTATTCTCGTATTTCGAACAGAATATGAGAAGTGATAGACTAACAACTGTCCAAGCCGTGGCAATATCACTTCACTCACTCGTGAGGGTGAGTTTCACTTTCGATAATAACCAATAACCGGTAGCACGGGGAAAACGTCACATGATTGTCGCGTCCCCTTTTAACATTCACTGTTATTAGAGTTTTTCAAATTTATCGAAGGTTTTCCTGACAAAAATGATCAGGTTACCTCGATATAATTACCTTTATTTATCATATGATGGACGTGGTAAAATAATGAACAAAGGGGTTTTTGCTGCTAATTGGTTTCAAACTAGTTAAAGATATCGCTATATCGAATATTAAAATTTTGAAATCCGTTTTTACTGGTATTTTATGCCTAGGCAAATAAATGCCAATGATAAATGTGTATGTAAGTAGTTAGTATCAAAGATATTCTATTAAAAAAATATCTATTTTTTTCTTAAGAATGTAGATATAAATAGTTGCAATTTCAATATCCTCACCGTATTAACCACACTGCATTGTATTAAATTCAGGCAATTGCCGGAACAACTGTTGTTGTAAGGATGTCCCGACATGATTATTAAACAAAAACAACACATCAATGTTTGTCATGGACTGTTAGCCAAAGAGCCAGATGATTTGTTCACTTATTACCAAGACTGGTGATGAAGATAGCGTAGCAGTGTTTTTAAATTACTATCCATAGTTTCACCGTGACATCCAGGTACAGGGATGCCATTTATTGTTTACGTAATACCAGGACCTATTTATGTATCACGCCTTGGAAATGCCAAGAACGAGTTGGAGTTGAAGTGCATGTAGTCAAGACAACTTTTTCCGTAATCAGGTTTATGATATGCCTTCCTTGACTTACCTTCGAGAGCAATGCATTTCCCTTTCCTTAGAATAGGTAATGTTGGACCAGTATTCTTGATTGATTAAACATACTCGTAAATTGCTATGTTAAGTAGTTTTAAGAACAAGAGTTGGCACACAGTACTTTATTACCTGAATACGAGATAAAAATATGTGTTTGCACTTTGTTTTGCATACCTTAGAAAGGATTTAGCCTGCAGTAAATATATGTATAATAGTACCTTAGTAAAATGTATGATGGTGTATGGAACCTAATCAGCCTATATACCGCCCTATTGTAGATACGTAAGAATAATTCAAGGAGTCTGAATTAAATAGTAAATGCTGCTCTCTGGTAATATTGTTTGTTTTAGGAGAAGGTTATTAAATCTGAAGTTAGCTTGAGTCCATTTTGCCAGCCATTACAACTAAGAAATTAGCCCAACTACCTGTTCAGATCGCTTTTACAACTTTGACCTAAATAATATTACAAGAAACGAGCAACAACGTCAAGACAACAAGTTGAGAAGTGACAGCGGATGTCAACTTCTTTGTGGTCCGTAGCGGCTCCCGACTACTGGGCAAGTTTCGAGACCTGTCAAACCAAGTTTGTCCGTCGGCAGCATTCTAATCTTAGCAGCGTTGACTTCAAACTTGGAGGTTATTCGGTCTTCAAAAGATACCTACCGACTGCCATGTTGTTATTATTCTGTGGCATTGTCATCATAACGGCAGATGTGCAGATGGCATTCAACGCTCTTCGAGTTTAAAGTTAAAACGCTTTCAGAATGTTGATAAGGCCTCTGCAGTGCATAGAAAGGCCTAGTAAAGTTATGATTGGCCTAGGTAGTCATGTTATAAGTACTTTGCAGTTGCTTTTGCCATGCTGTCTTTGACCTTTGCTTAGCCAATTACAAGCTTATTTTTATACGATTGCCATATGACACAAGCATTAGCCGAAGATTGTTGATTGTGCTTGACGTCACTCTAAGGCTAAGAACTTACTGCGCGGCTTTCTGCCGCGCACGCCGCGAATGCGGGCAGCTTCTATAAAATGCAGAAATGTATATTATGAAAAAAGGAGATTTCACGACTTGTTTAATCCTTACGGAGGGTGCGATTCCCGCGCGGCAGCGGCAGCCGCGGCGGGTTTGCCGATTTCACACGAGGGCAGGACAGTGAAGCAGAGCAGTAGGACAGAACAGTTGGGAAAGAACAGTGTCGTTCACGCGGGTGGGCAGAACAGATAACATTGAGAGAATAACATGTAATATTATTCAAGACATTCAAAATTAAAAGTTTTTAATTTAGAAATAAACACTATGAAGGTTCACTACACACTGCACTGCCCTCGTGCTCACACGAGGGCAGTCGTAAGTCAGTCGAGTGCAAGACCGGCGGGCAATTAATTGTCCTGCCTTGATTACTGGGACGACAGTGCTGTCCTGTCTCGGCGACTATGTTCACACAGTAGCAGTACTGTTCTGCCCTCGTGTGAAATCGGCATTTGCAGCCGCGATCTCGGTGGTCGATCGGCGGTTGTCTTTGCGGGTGAAAATCCCAAACGCAGCGGCTGCGCACAAAACTCCGGCCTCGTGAGTTAGGGTAAAAACCCGCCGAACCGCCTTGTTCTTACTTAGCCTAAGCACACTTTTTCTGGTTACAATGTGTGCTTTCTCCTTTCACTCATACATGTCAAATAGGTACAATGGCGGGATGTCCCGCTGTCACGCGTGTGCCATGCTTTAGCATTTTAATTATATGACGTTCTATATCCAGTGTATCAAAATCATTGGCTTCTACAATATTTTGTGAGTGTGAAATCAAGCAGATTTCCTTTCAATCATTGTGTCCATCATTATTATCAATTGTCTTAAGCAACACGCGAACTGAAGTACTCACGTAATGGATCCCATTCATAAACCTGACACCTCTCTAAGCCACAATTTAGTCTATCCTCTATTCGGATTATATTGATTAAACACGGACCGTAGTTTATGGGCCGGTACAAACCACTTACCTAATTAACTTCGAAACAACTTTGTATTTGCTCTTTGAATAACTTTCTTGATTAATTTAGTTGACTAAATATTGAGATGGCGTTTGTAAGAACGATCGTGATCACTCTGAAATTCTAATCGATAGTTTAGACACAGCGAAGAAACAAAACTAGCTTAGTACCTACATAACAATAAGTGTCATTCACTACTTTATTAATACTGTTTAAACTGTCTTACTTATTAGTATATTTTAGTATACACTAAAATGTTACAACACTGTTTTGAGTTCTCAAGTGTCAATCAGAACAACTTAAGTTCTTAAAAACTTCGACAATTTACTGAAACATTTAGTGATTTGAATTGTGTTTACTCACGATCCTCTTTTCTTGTTTCAGATGTGACAGTGCTGCCAACATGCTGCCGACCTAATCATTGACTGTGCCAATTTCCTAGCCAGCTATGGCGATGTTCGAAATTAGAAAGACTTCCTTGGTACTGTTATAACTACTGGAGACTACCAATGCAACGGTGAAACTAAACCAAACACAATGGGGCGGCGACGTTGGAGATTCGTCACCATCGCTTCGTTCCTGCTTTTTGTAATAAAAGACGCGCAATGTCAAGGTGAGTTTATACATTTCATGCCGAAATTATACGCCACCACAGAATAATAACATATAGAAAGTGAGTCATCCTCGTCGATGCCACAAATATATAGCCGTGACGGCTCAATATGGACGTTCCTACTGTCAGTGCTCAAATTCAAGTCACTGTGGGAAAATATCAGGAAAAATTACCTTTGTACAGTGAATGGGTTTAATAACATAATGAGAACAGCGTAAACAACATGTAACAATTCAGTGGCATTCTTGAAATTTGCAACAATACAAACAATATTTTTGACAGTTTATTTTGGGACTACATTAGGGCCTTTGGGGCGCCTTTTTGTATTGAACTATCATTCCAAGTCTGCCCTAAACTCAGCACTGCTAGTACAGAGTTTGAACAACACAATTCATCATTATTAATACATCAATAAGTAATTATTATTTACCAGGTGTTATTCTTTACTTTACTTTTACTTGCCCTCCTTGATAATTTTCCTTTGCCTGGTTGCTCGAAAGAGTTCTCTTTTTAGCGATAAAGCCGCCCAAATTGTACAATGTATATATTTTTTTCTGTATGTTTATATAATTTGTGTGCAGCAAATAGTAAGTATTCACTTACTTATACTTAGTATACTTATTGATCTAGTAACATCGTGTGTTGATGTAATAAAGTAACAATAGTAACATCGTGGGTTTGGTAATAATCGAGTAAATACCCAAGCGAATATTTCAACACATAAAAGTTTTACCTGAATTTGCCATCTTTGGTAGATACCTGTATCTTGGAAACAAAGCTATTTTGTTGATTCTATTGTTATAAAAATATCTAGGTATAAATAAATCAATCAATAAACGTGAACGTAACATCAAAAACCGTAAAATGTTAAAACTTCTGCCTAAAAGCAAAAGAAAGTTACTTAGTACTTATAATTCTATCGCAAAGCTCAATCGGTCTAACCCCACAGACCCCATTTTTCATCAAAATTGTTACGCAGTAGATATTGACAGAGAGTATGATTTCCGTAGGGACTTTTAGTTTTTTTGCCTGACACAATATTAAAAGACGGGAGAATTTTGCGCAAGTCACTTGTGAGTTGAGACCCCTAGAGAATAGAGGGTATGTTAGTTTTTCGTCACGAAATATACAGCGTGTAAAAACCGAAAAATACAATTTAAGGGACATACTATATGATGATATTAAGTAATTGTTAATAAGTCTATGAAACTTTTAAAGTATCTACAACCCTTCTACTAACCTAAAGTACTGCCAATTTGCCATCTACTTAGTGATAGTCTTAGCCATAAAAACTTATATGCAGACAAAACTATTTATACTGATTGATCCCTTGTCAACTGCCTATAATCAGGATCGTCACATGGTACTTTATACATTTGTAAAATATATCTTCTAGGAATTATTACTCATTTTACTAACCGCCTGTACCAGACGTCTTAGATGAAAACCTTTGTCAACTTACGAGATATTATTTCTTAGAAAGATTCCCAAATAAGTAGATACGTCCTACTCACTGAAATGTTGTTACGAAAAATTGCTTTATTAATATAAGCTCTCTTATGAATCTTCGAAAACATAATAAGATCATAGATAAAGGCATTTGATATTTTAAAAGCGCTTTGTGATGAAAAAAGTAAGCATTATCAAAGTAATAAAAATGTAAAACTACCTAGTGTTAACTAACTAGTGTTGATCCTCCCGAATAGTCCGTCTGAAAATTGTTGACACTATTTAATGTATTCTGAGATTTGGTATTTACTAAATCTCAGAATACATTTAATACAATTCACGATGGAACAAAATCAAAAAGTTTATGTATTTTATTACTTCAAAACTGCAGTTATTCATCAAGTAGACATACAATGTGACATTAATGGACAAAACCGGACTAAAAAACATGTAGATGCATATTATAAGGCTAGCGGGCGCGGGCGTACAAAGCAGGCCTGGCCTGCAGCAGGCCAGTTTACGATTTGGACGAAAACTAGTGACAAATTCGGCCTTTTGCTAAATCATATTTTTGAAAAATATTTGATTGTTTGTATTGTTTTAACAATATCCTTGAAACTAGGAACTAATAAATATGGACCAAAAACCTCGGAGACTTTCATTCTTTATCCTACTGATATTATAAAGGCGAAAGTTTGTGAGGATGTATTTCATGTATGTATGTTTGTTACTCTTTCACACAAAAACTACTGAACCGATTTGGATGAAATTTAACAGTAAAACATCAGAATAACACCTGGTCTACAATTTATTAACATTTTATGTAATTTGGCCATAATATATAACGTTAACGCGGGCAGAGCCGCGGGCGAAAAGCTACTCAATTTTAAATAAAAAACCAAGACCTTTTGAATAAACCCTGATATCATGTTAAGAGTGAAAAAAAACAAGTTGATTAAAGTAGCTTAACCTTCGAAAGGTAACAGGAAAAGCTCAATTTTTCTATGTAAGGACTTCGACTTAAAAGGTCGTAAATGTTATGAAAATAGGTTAATTTACCTTAAAATTGTTGTAATAAAACAAAACGATATTTTTATTTTTATAAGTAGACTTCAAAATTTAATTTAAACGTTAAACCAGTTACCAAAATATGTAAATAAAAAGAGTTTAGGATATATCTCAGCCCAAAGGCCCAACTAGTCACTAAATAAATTTAATCGGCGACAACTTTCGGCACCATTAAACTTAACGGCCCGCGCCGAACTATCGTGCACGGCCCTACGGCCACCCACGTGTGCTAGCTGACGCTCTATTTATTATTCAATGACCATACGTGGATAGCGACCGCTTGTTATCGTCTTTAAATTTCACCCTTGAGTCTCCAACTTGCGTGGTAACTTTGATAACTTGAGCCAAAGGACGTGCACTTAAATTCTCTCTTTAAGCTAATATCTCTTAAAAAAAGTGTCTGTCTGCCTAAATATAATTATTTATCCATTTTCAAGAAACGATTTAAGTAGAGGTAGCTATTTGCCGAGATCACATAAGCTTTTGTTGGCAGAATCTAGTTTTGGATCTAGTCTTGCCTCAAAATATAGTTTTTTTGTTAGTTTAAGATCATAAAGATAAGATGTATTTGTTTTTAGAAACCACTTTTGAAAAACGTCATAGATGATACAGTAACAATACCACTAATCTTCTGTGTCTTATGTGTTTCAAATAATAACCTCACAAGTGACAGTAGGTAGTAAACGTTTTGGTACTTTTTGACTAACTTTTGCTGTGACATACAGACACGTTCACATCTACTTTTACAAAAACATTTTTAATAACTATTCAAACCTGAGCGGTATTTGCTGCCGCTGTGGGTAGTGGTACATGCCACGCAGGTTTCGCTCAGGTATTTTATATCAAGTTCCGCAATGAGTTCCGCGGCTATTCAAACCTGAGGGGTATTCGCTGCCGCTGTGGGCAGAGTTACATACCGCGCGGATTTCACTCAGGTATTCGCCGCAGATAAGGCTAATACAAGTAAAACTTCCTCTTCATCGCTATCCATCATTAAAACCAGATGCTCCACAACGTGACTGACGTAATATACCTACACTTAGGCAACAAATGACTAACTTGCGAAATCTTCATTCCCTTCTGAGCGAAACGCGAAAACCGCGCGTATTCTACCCGCAAGTGTAGCGAAATTCGCTTTGGTATGTACAGTAATATAACCGCATACCCACTGGGTTATCCCTGCCGCAGATGATAGCGAATACCGGCTTAGGTCTGCACAGGCCTTAAAAATGGGACTTATGTCAGCAGCATGTAAAGCTTGGTGTGAACGCGTGCATACAGTCAGTCAGAAGCATAAAATATGAGTATGTAGTTACACATTTTGATACCTACGAGTAGGTACAGCATGCGTACCTTCCTAATACAGCAGCATGTGAAGTTTGATGTGAACGCATGCATACAGTCAGAAGTATAAAATATGAGTATGTAGTTACACATTTTGATACCTACGAGTAGGTACAGCATGCGTACCTACCTAATACAGCAGCATGTGAAGTTTGATGTGAACGCATGCATACAGTCAGAAGTATAAAATATGAGTATGTAGTTACACATTTTGATACCTACGAGTAGGTACAGCATGCGTACCTACCTAATACAGCAGCATGTGAAGTTTGATGTGAACGCATGCATACAGTCAGAAGTATAAAATATGAGTATGTAGGTGCACATTTTCATACCTACAAGTAGGTATTTGGTGTGCTTGTGCTTTGCACATCAAAAGTTAGTGACGAACCCATTTCAAAAGGGTTTTGTAGAAATTTATGTGAACGCGTCTGTATGTACAACATCAAAAGTTAGTCACAATGTCTTAATGCACAAGACCTGTCTTTGACCAAAGCAAAAAGTCTTCTTTGTTTGGTCTTTTACAGTTCTTTTCAAAAAAGGTATATGAAAAACACATTCTCAATAACTTAGTTCAAGTTTTTGACTTCACCCGGTGATTATTTTGAATGGGTTAAGACTCCTATTTACTAAGATATAAAATATTTGCTTTAAATTTCATATGAAAGACGTGCACTTAAATCACGGTAAATATATTCCAGAAAATGTGTCCACATTTTATTCAAAGCAGAGAGGACAAAGCGAAAGCAAAACTAACCGATGTTGGCATTTAAATTTAATCCGGCTAAGTTTAATATCCTAAATGGTGCACTAGGGGTAATACCGAAAGATTAGCTTCAAACAAAGAAAGCGTAGCGAGTATATCCAGATAAATTAAATTGTTACTAAGTCCCGACTCTGTTAGACGTGCAGGCAGGATGAAGAAGAAACTATTGAAGAAAAACCAGTACTTATGTTAATAAGCTAGTTTACACGCATTATTCATTTGCCCAATTCAAAAGCTGGTCTTCCCTCCCATTAATCTCCAAGGCTGCGTCAGGTACAGTCCGCAACATAACTTAGGGAGGCAGTCAAATAAGGAGTTGTTGTAGTTTAACTTGTTAACCCCGTATCCACAAAAACTAAAAAAAATTGAGGACACCTCAAATTGATGCTGCCCTGTCACATGTCAATAGAAATAAAAGGCACAGCTATACATGTAAGTAATGCTCAGCTTTGATTGACGCTTGTGAATACGGGCGTAAGGCGGTCATTCTGTGTCCGGTTATCATGTCGCTTTGTAATTCTAACTTTGTTTCTAAGCAATGTCTCTTTAGTACGTAAGTTTGTGTATTTTTAGTATCTTTAGTTGTGTGTCTTTATTACGTAAGTTTGTGTATCTTTAGTTGTGTGTCTTTAGTACGTAAGTTTGTGTATCTTTAGTATCTTTAGTACGTAAGTTTGTGTATCTTTAGTATCTTTAGTTGTGTGTCTTTAGTACGTAAGTTTGTGTATCTTTAATATCTTTAGTTGTGTGTCTTTAAATAAATAATAAATAAATAAATAAATATCCCTGGACATTATTCCACACAGCGCCATCTAGCCCCAAAGTAAGCTAATTAAAGCTTGTGTTATGGGATACTAGACAACGGATAAACATACTTAAATACATTTTCTTTTGTAAATACATACTTATTATACATAGGAGACACCCAGACCAGTACAAACAGACATGTTCATGCACACAAATGTTTGTACTGTGCGGGGATCGAACCCGCAACCTCTGGTGTAGTAGCCAACTTCTTAACCATTACACCAAGTTGGTCGTCAAAACTTTAGTACGTAAGTTTGTGTATCTTTAGTATCTTTAGTTGTGTGTCTTTAGTACGTGTTTTTGTTTTTATTGTTATATGGTCAGGTCAGGTTACCACTTGTTAAAAGAGCATTGATAATAGTAATTATTTGCGGTTTCTCGCCTTTAATTCCGTAGTGTCCCGGGTTCGATCCCCGGTCAGGTCAATTCAGGAAATGATCTTTTCTAAATTGGCCTGGGTCTGGGTGTGCTGGCAGACGCCCCTGGCTTAATTACCTAACCTCGTAACACAGGGATATTAATCACTACTTCGAGACCATGACAAGAGGTGTGTTGTCTGGCGCATATTTATTTATTTATTTATTTTATGTAAATAAAGCTGCGGACGTAACCCGAATAATTGTAATGAAGCTCTGCTGCGAAACTTCAATGAAAGCCCCATCTAATTATCCTGCATTATTCGTCATTTGTATAAACAACAGTATAGACAGACCAATAATTCTATTTTCTCCTACCATCGTTAGTGGCATACTATTGAAATGTTGTTTTAAAAACACGGCGATAAAGTGCAAAACTGTACCCGCCTAAGGCTTGCTGAAGCACCCTCGTGTCAGAGCGCCCTCACGTGCCGCTCGCCAAACGTGCTCCCGGCGTGCGGCTAGTTTACGCAGTTGGTTATTTCCTTAACTAAACTTCTTCTTTTAATTTTAAGTGATTCAAGAAAATAACTTAATATTTTACTTACTTACTGTATTTCTTCTGTTGTCAGAGGTATTTTCTCTTTGAGAATTTTAAATAAAATAGACATTTATTTATATTGCACAGTCACATTACAAATCACATTACAAATGTATATAGGTCTTAATAATAAAGTTGGAGTACTAAATTACGAACACATCTGTGTTACATCTATCCATATATATGTATGGTAGATACATATGTGTGCAATGTTTCAATAGTTAGCATGATTTAGTTGAGCTCAAGGGAAACATTAGAAAATTGTATTTAAAAACCATTTGTATTTAAAAACTCAAAATTAAGAATTTCAGTTACCAACTCATAGCGCTAAAAGTGGCAAGACTGTCATTTCGATATTACCTATTTAATATTGTTAATGTCCGTGATCGTAAATATAGCAGAATTAGCAAAACCAGTAAATTCCAAAAAAATACCTTTTGCGTTTAAACGTGGTTTTTTGTTCAAATAATATAACTTATTTTATTTATAAATTCTGTAGATATTTGATCATATCTGTGCCACAACACCTTTGGCAAAGCTTGAACTGTGCCTGCGGCGGCGTATCCAAAAGCACGTCCGGGCTTTATAATCTGTTGATTATGAGATACAACTGATATTGTTATTACTTTATTTTATTTTATTTTATTAAGAACACATTACAGGTAACAGTTACAGGACATTATCAATTTAAGCATGCAAAAAACTTACAGACTAAACTATCACCCAAAAACATGTGTCCCTGACTTGATGGGCAAAGAAAAACAATATTTACTAGGCTAAATACTTATAACTACATAGTTTAAAATAACAATTTCAATTTAAACAGTGCATTCACTGACTGATTCAGTACATGTACATTACGTTACTAATACGCAGCATGGTTACGTGATTGCTATGTTAGGGTTTATCTATTGATAGCGCAGAGGTAAAGCTCATAGCTGAAGACTGTGAGTTCAATGCTCGCCCAGGATTAACACTCATGTGACGCACTATTGTATAAGTTAGTGGCTGTCGAAGTTATTTTTTTTTCAATATTATCAGTCACTAGTAGCTGTGTTTAGTTAAGGGTCAGATAATTTTGTTGAAAGCCTTTTCAGTTATGTATTTATTTTATTATAAGTTTAAGCTTTATTTTTATGATGCCCTTATAAAACTCTCATTCAAGTCATAACTTCAAGCTATGGTACTTGTAAGCGTGAGCACAAAAAACAACTGAATAAATTACCTGCATAGTTAAGAAAATGATAAGTATGAAATTCTACACTGTAAAGGAGCCCAACATGTTTTCAAATTAAGTCTGAGCTCAAATGACCAGTAAAAATATTCTAGAGATATTTCATTAAAAATATTTTTAAATAATAAAATCTAGACCACTAACTTTATATTTTATTTGATTATATTTTACAATAACTTGTTATAAAAATATTTAATATCGTAAGTAAAAAACAAATCAGGTAGTTACTGACAAAAAACAAGGGCATTGCTTTCAATTGTTATACTTGCAGGAAATTTGAAAGGAAATGCCGAAATAGTTTAATATCAAATGTGGCTTTTCCGGTAGATTACATTTGTTTAGACTTCATAATTAATACCTAAATAATGAATCTAAGTTAATTCGCACTGAGTTAGTTAATTGTATTTCTTCAAACTAATGATAATAATTAAAAAAAAATATCTTTACCACATATAAATTTTATCAAAATTGTAATTTTGGTAATATATTTGCATGTAATAAACCTATTCAGATAAAAAAATACTTTGCTGCTTAACACAATTAATACCGAACATTTATGATAATGTATGTTTTCACAACGTAAATATTTAGATAATACATTTTATAATTAATTTGAATGTATGTTTAAATTTCCTCCTTTCATGTAGGAAGCACAGAATAGATTGTTTGTATAAATTATTTTACAATTATGAAAAACTTACTAGTTCTACATAACTAGTTTAGGTTGATATGGGCTGTGTTGATATTACCGTTGTCAGACAATGACTTTCTGTATATTATGCTGGTTACAATCCATTACATTAGCGAGGGTGAGAATCTAATTGATGAATGTGGGGAACTTGTATGATACGCCGACGTAATAACTCAATACATTAGGCACCCTACATTAGCCGGGAAATTAGACCCAGAAGATTTATCCGTCATATTGAAGCCACAGTAGCCGACGCGAACCATGGACATACATCGAAATAGGTAACGCAAATCCCTCCCTCCCTCGCTTTTTTGACGCTTTTGGGCATAGCACACTATCCCGGCACCGCAACAGCACCGCTCCGACCCGGCAATTTAAATTGCCATCCAAATTAAAGCATTAAATTGTGTACTTTAGTACACACAATTTAATGCTGTCATATTGACACTGTAAAAAGAAGCGGACGGCAGGGCGTGAGAGCGTTGCCCGCTTTTTTTTATAAGGGGCGATGCCCGGGTTGGAGCGGTGCCATTGCCGCGCCGTGATAATGTGCTGTGCCCTTTATTGTGACCTCAAGTGATTGGTATCCTCCATTTTTCAATCGAGTTAAGGGCGGGGGGCGATGGGACACATAAATAACATTTGAGACATTGCATTTTTTGAAGATTTTCGTGATATTGTCATCAAATTTTACGTAAAGTACACACCCTCACGTTATATTTATCAATTTATGTCTGTGAGACAAACTAATCTTTAACAAACCAATAAGTCATGGCTACGTGCTCGCCCTTGGGAACTACGGAGAATTAGACTTAGTTAATACTGAATGATTTCCTTTTCAAACTCCCATGGGCTCAGAAGTTGTCGTGTAACGAGATGGAAACGTTAATCTGATTCGCTGAAAACTTCTGGGGGTGGTCAGATGCTTTTGCTGAGCAAAACAAAAGTTAATACAGACAGCGACCATTTAATGGCTTTGGAAAAACACTCAGGGTGTTGTCGACAGAGAATTTGATATACTCGTGAATTGCGTTATCTGATTTTAATTAAGTAAAATAACGAACCTAGATAAATGTAAACTGTCCCTCTGCTAGGCAAAGGCTTTCATCATTAAAATCAAGCCATCGCTATAAAACTGTTTTTTTTGTTAACATTAATACGTTTATTGATTGTTATTAGATTTTATAATTTTCAATAATCAGTTATGATTGGAGCGGTAATAGTCCTCATTCAATTATTCGTACAATATTAGGCCTTGTTCGTCGAGGTAGTTTTTCCCGTTGCATCTGGTAGCCAAAAAAAAAACCAACACTCTTATAAATTTCTAAGCATTATACACAGGAAAAATATATGAAGTTCAGTACTTCTACCACGAAAAAAATGTATTGGGATTTGACATTGTCATGTCATGTCATATGTCATCCCAATATATATTTTTTACGCGAACTTTAAAGTAAATTTAAAGTGGCAACTCTGGTGTGGCTTTGATTGGTCAACCAGTGCTTGTTATAACTTGTTCCATAAACAAATCTTAAAAAAGGTTTAGGTTAATAATTTAATCTATTAAAACCTAATATGTATACCTCAAATAAGGAGAAGCAAGGAAGAGGAGTATAGACAAAGCAACATCAAAGCATTTTCCAATAGAGTAAAACAAAATGTCAACTCGAGATTTAATTCTTCTTACTTAAATCAATCTGCGAGTGAACGTTACATTTCGTATTTGAAATTAGCGTTGTAACAGATTTTTTAATAAATGGCAGCATTTAATGTGAGCCGTTTGGGGTAAAAATGTTCCACCTAAATGTTATGTTAATCGCCCCGAGCGGCCCCGTGTGTATTATATTACAAAGGGCTTTGCCCACACGTCACGTACAGGCCGCACACGCCTAATTACCTCCGATTTACGCCGTGTGCACCGCCCCTAATATTAATTACAACTTATTGTTTTAATGAATACTGTTTTTCATTCTGAAATACAAATTTTACGAAAATTTGGGGATCAGCGCGGCTTTTGAAATGGTTCAGAAGTGTATTTTATTTTTGTACATTATTGGTGACCAGTACGTCTACCACGAGTTGCCACTTTAAATTTACGTTATCGTTCGCGTAAAAAATATATATTGGGATTTAACATGACATGACATGACATGACAATGACAATGTCAATTCCCAATACAATTTTTTAAGCGAACGATAATGTAAATTAAAAGTGGCAACTGGTACTAGACGTACAGTAGGCATGAAATGCGCACCGCTAGATAATTTGCGCACCTTACTTTTTGTACTGATTAAGAAAAAATAGTGACAGCTTATCTGAAACATAATGTATTTGGAATATTTTTTTTTATTTTTATTTTACAATATATATAAAAAACTTAATCTCCATATTAACGAATTCTGTTCACTTTGGTATGAAGAACACGACGTTCTTCAAAGGTTCTTGAATTACGTTCCTTAAGGAAGACGTTTGATTCCCTCAGGCTATCTCCTTTGAACCCCATAATCAATAACAGCGATCAAAAATTGACACCAAGTCATACAGCTGACGCAACCCCTAGGGAAATTTAACCACGACCAACTTAATCAGGGAAAAATATCGGAGACGAAGGGAATAACTTGTTTTTCCTACAAAGTCGGGCCCTGGGAATAGAAACGGGTATTAGGATCAAAAACAATGTCATAACCTTATTAAAAGGAAAAGAAAAATATTTGAACTTTCTGTCACGTTCTAAGTTAATGGTATTCAAACGAGTATTTTATTTGTGGAATCCAGGTCAATGCGCAATAAATAAAACAACATTTCCAAAGAGAACTCGCAGAACCATCGAAATGCTCAGCAATGATTCCGGACGCATGTTTCGAAAGGGCAATTTCATGTTCATTTGCATCAGATTTTCCTGTGTCTCTGTACAATTCTGACTTTACTGTTCCAATATTCAACGATCGGGCTTTAAAATGGAATCACCTCAAAGGAATAAGCATCCATAATTGGCTATTTAAAATGTGTTAGTGCCATAAACGATGCGTTTTATCGCTCTAATAATAAAACAGAGTAAAAACTTAAAGGTCTTATTTACAATGTGTACTTAAGTTTACTATATACCTACTGGGTTTTTATCAAAAGACTTACACAAACGATTTAGTATACTGAGTAAGTAATGTAGTAACTATGCTAGTGAAAATTTGTTTTTTTATTTGACTTTAATTTCACGGTCATCATACCGTTTTTGAGAGTCTTTTGATAAGTATAAGATTAAATATTTTTAACTTGTTCAAATGCCTGTTTTCTGAAGTAAACCATTTGCGCAGAACCATTTCAAAACGGCACATCTTTCAATATTGTATCTTAGTATGAAATGAACGAGATCAAGAATGCCAAATCAAAAGTATCTCTGACAGAGAGTCCTCGAGTTATGAGAGTCCCAATTTATCGATTTTCTATTATGTTCAGCGTTGCTCCCACTCGAGCTCTGATGGGATGCCGGCGTTCTTAATTAGGGATATGATCCGCAAGAAAGTAATTTCCTTGAGATTATCTTCGGAACGATGTGGAGCCCGAAACCAGGACGTAATAATAAACTGGAAGGGTCATAAAAGAAGATTAGCCGAACGTTGTCTTTGCGCCCTCACCGAATATGTTTTGCGCCAAACATAATTTTATTCCGGCATGAGATGAATTGCGACAAATTACCTACGTTTGCGGTTTATAACATCAGGAAGATTTTTGCTCTCATAATGTAGTCTATTCTATGTGTTACTAATACCACACAATATAATCCAAGTATATGATAGCAGCCTATAAGGATTTCAAAGGTAGGTCAAAATTCGTACTAGAACTTGAGGTCGAGAATAGGGTAGCTACTTGACAACATCATCAGATTCTAAACAATATTTAATATAGTCAAAAATACATGAAAAAGGGCCCTATAAAAACATTTACTATGTACAATTCATTTACTGGCACTTCGAACTTGGGTGAAAAATTTAGTTTTGAAAGTGTAAAGTAAATGAAAAAACTGTACCTACTATTCACTAATAGACACAATTTATAGCGACTTTTGTTAAAAAAACCATATTCATAAACGCAAAATTTAAAATAGCTGCCAAACAAATGTTTTGCAGATCGCTAAGAAATAGATCGCAAATGACGTCATTTGCAAGCGGTAGTTTGGGAGCGTTTTGGGCAAGTCCTAAATATAATCCTTTCAATTGCTTTATCACGGGGAGTTTTGCTGCTTTTAAAAATTTTTTTTACCAATATTTCTATTTTTGAGACTTCTTTCGATTACACCTCAGGAAAAAATATAGTCAAAGACCCTATCAATAATAAAAAACTGCACTATTAGTTAGTTTACAACGATAATTAGTTTCATTAGTTAATGTACTTCCTGTATACTATTTTGTCAGAAATATTGAACTATTTCCACAAGCTTGAGGTTTTATTTGGCTACAAACCCCAAGAGTAGACCAAACGATATAAATATAGTGGCTGAATCCGATAAAAGCTATTCCAAAATTGCATTAAAACGCTGTGAAACGAACATGCTCACAAAACAAGTCAACAAAAATCCATTACGATATTGTTTTTGTACACCATCCAAGGTTGTTTTGTTTGTGTTAGTTTACGCTTTAACGGGATTACTTTAGGTAAAGTTTATAACAAAAACGTAGATAAAATATCTTTAAATATAATGTTCGTTGTTGGATTTACTTACATAGGTATATCCTCACATCATTTGGTCGCTCACCACGAAAGGTTCTTAAGCTAACCACCAAAAATTCTTTGCATTATTTGGGGAGTAGGTCTTGAGATAGTTTGCGTCGGTCTCCACAAATATTTGCGTCGGTAATAAAAAGAAGGTCGTGTCTGAGATTATTATATAACAATAAAACTGTTTAACTTTGTATTATGTATGGTTGAATCATTATCATTATCCATTCTTTTGTTGCAAATAATAGACTTTCACCATTTGAATAGATAAAATAAATATGTATTTACGAGTCGTTACGTGGGCGTAATAGGGTGCCCACGTGACGTGGTGTCGAGTGTACCTACCAATAACATGTGTTAAATATGAAATCTTGAGAAAATGTTCGTGTCTCATAACAATACAATAAATAATTATACAAAACAATGTAAATTTCATGGCATTTTAGTGTTATTATCCTCATTCATTATTAGCTCATATTAGGTTAGGTTAAGTTATATTTATATTCAAGTATTAATACCTTTTTTCTATCTTTCCAGATGAAAATGATTTTTACTACACACCTGTGGAAAGAAATTTTGCTCAAGTACAACCTCCTTTATTTCCGAACAGTCGACCAACGACGTTCTATGAACACGGAGACAACTTCAGGGTAGCACCATCCGCTTCTCAGCCTTTATACAATGAAGGTCAAGTTAGATTCCCTAGTCCCAATTATAATCAAAATCCTTCACCTTTTCAACTGCCTACCGGCAGGAGTCAGTCCGGAACACAGTATTACGTGAACCAGCCAGAGTTCGGTCCACCACAAAGACAAAGGTTCAGGCCAGCTCTTCCATATAACTTCCAAATGGTTCACCCAGCGTCAACCAAACGGCCTGACGTATCTCAGATACACTCAGTAGCGTATCAAAATGATCCGTCTAAACCAGAAACGTTTTTAGGCCAAATTACTATTAATAATCCAGATATTGATTATCTTCGAAACAACAGATTCAAAACAATACCTTTTGATGGTAACAGTTTAAAAATTAATGGCCAAAGCGGTCATATAGCACACGATGAAGATATCGATGACAGTCAGGATCTTTATGATCATCATAGGGTTACTACATATAATCCCAATAAATTAGTAAGCAAACAAAGACTGAGTAATAAACCTGGCCACACGCAATTTTCACCTTTTGATTCTTCATCGTCTGATGAAAAGTCAAACTTCAGAAATGCTCCTAACCAGTTTGGCAATAACAATGCTAAGACAACAAAACCTGATGCTAGTTTATACCACAGTTCTTCAACAGAATATAAAGCACTGCTGGACTTGGAACCACTATTAGAAGATGACATAAGTGACATAAGTTCTTTTAGGGAGCTAATGAAAAGCAAACAGGGGTCTTTTGATGTTCAAGTCATCAAATCAAATCAAAGCAATTCAGGTTCTGAACAAACTGAAGATAGTAAGCCTGATGCAAGTTCTATGAACACAGGTAATGTAATGAAAGATAAACCTTTAAGAAATAGATCATCATTTACTTCAACAACGACCACTACTGAGAAATCTACTGAAATTAATGATAACGAAAGTGGTGAAGTAGAAAACGAAGAAGAGTACGTTGAGTATTATGATGAAACTGAAAGCCCAGAAGTAGAAGTCACTAGCAAACCTGAACCTAAGCCTAAAACTACTACCCATGAACCGGAAACTACTGAAACGATTACAGAAATTTATGACGAATATGAAGACTTAAGTGAAGAGTCGGAAAAAACTACACATGAAACAACAACCAATTCTTCGAAATCTTTTGAAGTTTTAGAAATGAAGCCGGAAAAAACCATGGTTAAAGACGACAACTTTAAACATTTCGTAGATACAACAATCATTGATCAAACAGAACATGATCCTGAAAAAATCACAACTGAAGCTAGTTCCGAATCAACCGAAGATACTGAATTTCCAGATGATGAGGATCTGACTTCAATCGAAACCCCTTCCATTCTGGGCCAAGAAGTAGTATCTGTTGTTACCACAAAAAGCGTTGTCAATGGCACAATATCTATTCCAGACGTAACTTACGCTCCTACTACTTCAAAGTTCATTGTCACGCCTGAGACGTCATCTTCCGTAGAAGATTCACAAAATAATGATACATCGTCCTCGGTAACAACTGAAAACTGGATAGTTGTAGCTTCAGTTCAAACGAGTAGAAGTGTTTCAGGAGCACGATTCCTGCCTTTTCCAGGAATAGGCCAAGAAGAAAAGAAACAAGTTTTGTCAGATGAACAAGAACAGGACGAAGAATACGAAGAAACTGCTACTAAAGATCCTAAGCTAGATACAAGTGGTTTCATTAGTAGTTCATCATCGTCTTCAACAGAAAATATTAATGATAAGTTAGATAGTATACAATCGGAATTATCAAGTGCATTGCTGTCTGGGTCATTAAATAAAGGAAACAAAAACATTGAATTAATTACTGAACCCATTGCAGAATTAACAACAGTCAGTACTACATCAACTACTACTACTACTACTACAACGACTCCTTCTACAGTGAACGTGTTTACCCTCAAGAGCACTCAACCATCAAGTGCTACTGAAAAGTCAGCTCCAGATCCATTACCGGTAATGATAAAGAAATTTGCTCATCGTTTAACTACTTCTACTACGCCTAAGCCAAGGAAAAAACTAGTAACGGTAATGGACGATTTATCACCTGGACTTTTACCACCAGGATACAAACCAAGATTATCATTCAAAGACAAGCGTACAAGCACCACCACAAGTACTACTACAACAACTACAACTCCAAGTTCACCGGTTTCATCATCAGAAGAGTCTTTTGTTAATGGCACCCAAGGGCGTTCTTCAGGTATAAGTAATAAGAACAGGGTTATTATTCTAGATGACAAATCGTTGCTTCCCAAAGAATACAGCCCTAAAGAACCTAAACCACATGAAGATCTAGTGAAAAAGTTCCAAACTGATGACATCAGCAAGTTCTTACCACCAGGATTTAAACCACCAGCCTCGGAATCTACAGAACCTAAGAAAACAAATAAGCCAAGCATATTAGATAAGCCAGAGCAAATTGATATCTCAGCACTATTACCCAAAGGCTTCAAACTAAACTCTACACTGACCGAAAAGTTTAGTAATGAGACTATACCACCAGCGAAAATTATTCCTGTTACTGATTTGTCAGCATTTTTACCTCCTGGTTTTAAATTGAATACATCTGAAGAAAAGCCCAGTGAGAGCCTGTTAGATAAGTTTAAGGTTTCAGATATTTCAAGTTTATTACCGCCAGGATTTAAAGAAGATAAACACGAAGAACCGGTTCCACCGATTACTTCTACTACCAAAGCTCCTGGGGGAATAAAACTCGTTTTTCCTGGGAGGCCTGGAACAAAACCTACTAGAAAATCATTGCCTAAATCTAACACAAGTATTGGTCCTGCTCCCGTGACACCAAAAATTCAAAAAGGCTGGCCGACAAGGTAAAATAAATTAGAAGAAATGTTTTGTTATTTAATTTTTTATTAGAATTAGTTGTTAATAAGATCTTCGTTTATTTTATAGAGCCTCAACTGAATTTACTGGATGGCCGTCCCCATCAACAACACCATTTTCAATTGAAAAACTTCTAGAGGCACAGAGAAATGCCACAGCAACTAGCCCCATGCCAAATTTCAGCACCGAAGGTTCTACCAGACGAACAACAACGACCTCTACAACGACACCTGTACCACCTCCGCCGACCACTCCTGGAGTTTGCAGAAGAGAGTGTGATATTGCTGCTACTATAAAAATTGTTGCAGGTAAGATTAAAACGCTGCAAATTAATGTATATAGTACACACGTTCGACTATAATTGCTTAATGTTTCAAATTGCGCCCGTTAATCTTATACCAGAGGTATCCGAGCAGCGCCAGCTTTAATTATAGTTGGAACAATTAAAAATACAACTAAATCTTTTTTAGGGGCAAAATGGATACCTGAATTATTGGATCGTAATACAGAAGAATGGCAAAAGCTAGCTAATGATGTCAAAGACGAAGTAAGTTATAAATAAATTTATTGAATTTCATAATTTGCAATTAAATGTAAGATTGGTTGTATTTATTCAAACATCTTTTCAGCTTAATTCTATCTACTCAAATTCCGATCATCTGAAAAAATGGTACAAGAACATTCGCATAGATGGATTCAGCCAAGGTTCTATTCTTGTAGATTACTTCATTGAGCTCAATGATGTTGAGGAGAGAATAGACACTTTAGATCTAAAGAAAATGTTCCACAAGTCTCTTCATGGTGCCAAACCCGGATCTGTTGTTGAAAAATTAGCAGGTGAATCAGACGATGCTGAATTTGATCCCGATAGAATGCAGGGGGATCAACCAGATGAAGATAGAATGACAAAAAGCGATGAAAAAATGACTAAAACGATAGACAAGTCAGCAGGAAAACTTGAAATTGGAAAGTTTGTCATGGATCCAGCTTACACAGAATTTATTGGTATGAGTGAATTTAACTTCATCTACGTAGTACATTTTAAAACAGTACTTTTATTTCAAACCTGTTTGTTTATATGTTTTTATAGTTTTGCCAAAACGGGAAGAACCTACATCAGTAGCGCCTGAAGAGGAGTCTTTCTTGCCGCAGTGGGGTATTGCAGTTATCGTTATAGCTCTTGCGTCTCTATTATTTGTGGTTATATTTGGCGTCACTGTGGTAAGCATATTTTTTCACTTAAAATATGGATAATTAGAAACTATACACTCTTATTGACGTGAGTTAATGAACATTGTATTTTTTTTTAGCTGGTTAACCGTCAAAAAAGTGCAAAAGCGAAGCAGCCCATACCACTTAGCGAGGACATGCTGCGGGAGTTGGACAAAAGCCATATGGATGGTTTCGATGACATGCACCAGCTCAAAGAAAGGGACCTGCCCTATCTTCCAAGCGGAAAGGTAAACTATAAATAACAGAGATTTTTGAAGATTATGTATAAAAAACTTGGTGTTTGAAATCTTTTGACAGGTAATAAAAGTTTTGTTTATTACTTTTTTATATTTTCCAGCGCATGTCTACGGCCTTTATCGAGCAACTAGCGTACCCTAATCCGGGTGATTCCTGGAGATCCGAATGGACGCCACAGCTTCAAAAGTACATGCAGCACTATACTCCTGATTCGGGGAGAGGCTCTCAAATATATGGGCCAGTTGGAAACGGATACGGGTATGTAGTTTTTTTTAATTGATTTATGTTCATTCTGATTTTGCTAAGCCAGATAGGTATTTACTTAAACCTATTCTATGAAGAAAAAATTAAAACAAGTGTTTTCAGACAATTATGATTTTGTACAAAAATGTTCAAAGATTAGAACGCCATTTTCTCAAGATCTAACGCAGAATATAATTTTCAAACCCAATATATTTTAATACATGTATGCTCTGCAAAAACTTATATTCGTCCCATCTTTTTATTTTTTAAGTACTAATACTTACTGTTTCATTTGTTTCATTGACAGCTACGGCGGTGGGGGCGGATCGCAGATTTATGGGCAGACGGGCGGCGGCGGCGGTTCCCAACTGTACGGGTACACGGGAGAGTACCCACGCTCTCACTTCTCGAGGCGCCGCTCCGAGTACGACAGCAACTTCTAGAACACACTAGAACGTACCTACAGAGACTTTACAATTTTGACAATATCACATTTTAAAAACTTCAATTTGAAAACCTTAGAAATCTGATAGTTGTCGTTGTCACTATACATGCAGTCATCAACATCAGTAACAGGTTGTGAGAATACGTTTTATTATCATCAAAAAATTTAATTATATCACAGAATTTTTAGATATATTTGTATTTTGCATAATATTTTTAGCCGCTTTTAGTCCGGCCTATTTAGGACCATACATACAGTGCCAATCGTTTAATTGCGTTTTGTATTTACGAGACTACGAATATAATTTGAATGTAACAACCAGCAACTGAAATAGTTTTAAATGAAAATCGTCTGCCAAAATATTATTAACTATATGACTGATTGTGAGATGTAAATATTGTAGCATAAGGACTCACCAATATTGTAAGTTGGAATTAGTAGACATAGGAGAGGTGCTACATGTGTGTGAATTTTCATTTGTATTCGTAATAATTATCATTCTTATCTATATATATTGAAGTACATTTATTGTTAAATACTAACTTGATTATTGTAAGTGTACTAATACAAATGAAATATCGCACTATTGTAGAGATTTCATTCTATGAAGTGTTTCTGTAGATATTTCTCAGCATACCTATATTTGCTCAGTCCGTGTAGTGGAGCGTCAATGGTGAGCGTCAAACGCCTCTTTGTGCCAAATGTTCGTTCGTCGTGTCGTCTGTAAATACGAGTATGAAGAAAAATTAATTTCTCAATAGAAAAAACATTATTATTTAGAAGAGTGTAGTTACTGCCTGGCTAGGCATCTAGAGCGGTTTGAATGTGGACCTCCACGTCTTGGAACAAATGTGCGCGTGTATGAAACTTCGTCATAAGATCTTATTATTTTTACTCAGTACTTGAATAGTCAAATTGACTGTCATGACATCAACAAGTATAAAGATGTAAAATCATATTTTTATTAGCCGATAGTTAGTAATAAACGACTGTATTTAATGACCGCTGAAGTTTTTAAATCTTCAAATGTTTTTCTCTATTGTGTCAAATGATCCATTTCATTATAGATGTCGATTGTTGTTGTACATTCCTGGAATTACGATCGTTATATTATGTGTTTACCTACCAATTAGTATAAGTATAGTTGCATTATAATTCTTGTATATAAAACAATTTTTGTACATGTAGATTTCTAATTTAATTATTATAATTATAGTTAGCGACAAACTAAACAATTAAGACCCTGAATATAGATACATAATAACGTAATAATTGCTTTTTACTCCCAAAATACCCTTTTTTTCATTAGAATAGAATAAAATAGAAAACTATAGAATAAAATAAAATACAATAAAATAAAATAGAATCCAATAGAATAAAAAAGAATACTATAGAATAGAATAGAAAAAACTTCATTTGGTACCAGTAATATACACAAGAAACAAAACAAAAACAAATAACAGTAAGAAAAAAATAAAATCAACACTTAATCATAAAAATAGCTCATCATTAACTTATAAGATAGATGGGTACCATATTGGTCTCCGCTCAGTATTAGGGCGTCACAAGAGAGCTCGTCACGACCACTGGTATTCTGCGGATGGATGCCATGAAAAAATAAACAGAACAGGCACTTAGCCCAGCAGTAAACAGGCTGCTACATCTTTACCAACAAACCAAACCATTAATTACCCGTTTACCGGCTAGTACCGATACAACACTGAGAGCTCATTTCAAGAAGTTCCTAACACAAATATGTGATTTTTTTGGGGTGCAGGAATCGAAACCGCGACCTTTTACATACTATCCAACAGCGCGTGTACCACAATGAATACCTACTCATTCAAGTTACAATGCACGATTGGCGTGTCCCGGGTTTGATTCTCGGTCGGGCCAATTCAGGAAACAAGCTTTTCTAAATTGGCTCAGGTCTGGGTGTGCACAAGGATATTTATCCTTATTTCGAGACCGTGACAAGTGGTGTGTTGTCCGGTGCATTTTTTTTTAATTTATGCATTTAATACAGCTCGTATTCAATCTAACTATGATTTAATGACAATTCAGCGCATCCAGTCAGAGGCTATCATCAGAAGAAAAATTTCAGAAAGCTCAAATGCGAACCCACCAGATCTCATTCTCCAAGTTCTAATTACTTTTACAGGAGCTTTAGACTCTCGGCGAGGCCTTAATCTTTGTTTTGCATTTCCCCAATGAAAGTTTATAGGTTGGCTGTTGTTGAGATGAGTTCCACCGCCTGAGGTGACAATTTGCCGCCTATTCGTCGAGGGCCCTCGTCGGCGGCAAACTGCCTGCTTCAGACCGACTATTGTGTTTTGCTCTGAATGGTTTCATGCCAACTATGCAAACATATTGAATACTTTCTTGAACACTTATTCCGGAGCGTCGGTTTTATGGATGAATATTTTGTGGATTTTACTGATGTTATGTTTGTTTATTTTGAATGAAATAAACAATCTGATGAAAATAATGATTGGCCAAGGCTTTTGATTTTGTTTCAAAACAAAAGTACCGACTTAAATAATATCTTTAGCACCTTTCAATAAGATTATCTAAATCTTACATCTTATACTAGCTGTCCACCAGCAGGTTTTCAGCTGCGACTATTTCTCTCGTTAAAATACAGCCTGAATGATATAGTCTAAGTTATTCGTTGATAATTTAGTTTGTGTTGAAGAAAGAGTTTTTCAGTAGTTTCGGAGCCTATTCAATACTAACGAACAATCAAATCTTTTGGCTTCAAATTAAATCTATAAAGTAAAAGTATAGATTCAAATAGATACTGTACCTAAAAATTTTCGAATATACTTCAAGTAGAAGGGAAAGTAAATAGCTTTAAATTCACTGGTGCCTGGATAAAAAGATGAGCGTGTTGTTTGGTGATTCCAAAACATCGCATTGACAAACAAACATTTAACATAAAATAACATACCATCACGACTTTATCCCAAATGGGGTAGT
The DNA here is from genome assembly GCA_947369235.1 of Udea olivalis. NCBI lineage: Eukaryota > Metazoa > Arthropoda > Insecta > Lepidoptera > Crambidae > Udea > Udea olivalis. The sequence goes on from OX376342.1 coordinate 10,450,549, forward strand.
CAGGGGCAAGTGACTGATGCCGTCATGGTAAACGGAACCCACAAGAATCGACGGAATCCCACACGGAACCCACCACCCACAACGGAATCAGAAGCCCACTTTTCACTAATGTTATTAGAACCCAACGTGGTAGGTAGTGAGCCTTCCGCCGCTACCCGGGTTGAAACAAAGAAACGAATAGGTACTCTGAATGACAATCATTTGAATACATTGGTGTCAACGTTCACCGGCCGCGGCGCCTGAACTTGTTGCTTTTAAGAAGTTCCGACGAGGAAGAAATGATAGAATTGTTCAGTTATAAGTAAGTAAGCATGTAGAATATATACAGAAGGTAAATAGACAGATATTAACGAGGAAGAATATTATCTCCATGTTAACTTAGCTGAATATTTGATATAAGGGTATTCATTATAATTACTAGGCTTCCTGAGTTACCCCCATTCTCACTTAAACATATGAGGGCTTTTATTGCCATCCTTCTCATATTTACAGCATTATATAATCTGTGATGACGCCTGGCGATATATCGCCAGGCGAGGCAGATTATATTATCAGAATATATTATCTATAGATAAGAAAAATCATTCAGACCGGGTCCGGTTTTCAAGATCTTTTGAGATTCGGCTACAGATTGTGGCAATCTAATTTAACATAAGGCTGGTTATAGTACTTACGCAGATTGAACTAACCGAAAAGAATTCTGACGGAATGAGCAAAAGTTCTGATTAGAATGATTTTGTTTGAAGGCGTTTCAAACCAAAAAAAGTTACAATAACATGGCAATAAATAGTCGATTCATAGGTTTTTTCATGACTAAATTTATTTTAAAAAAACAAGAACTAGTCAACAATCAAGTAGATAGGCGACCGCACTTGTTTTTTTTTTCTAAAACAAGTGCGGTCGTTAGTTGAAAGTTGCTATAAAATTATGACAAGGGTTCATTTAGGCAGGGATGCGTATATGTATGCGTCCTCAATAGTTGTATTATTTTGTGAGGAATAACATTTTTCTAGAGCTCATTACTACGTGTCTACAATTATATCTCATTTCCTGTACCATACTGCCCCCAACTAATACGAGTATTATTATTAATTACGAGGTACCAGACAAGGAATTATGCCAGGGGCGTCTCCCAGCACACTCAGATCCTAGCCAATTTAAAAAAGATCGTTTCCTGAATTGACCCGACCGGGAATCGAACCCGAACTACACGGAAATCGAGGCGAAAAACCGAGCTACAGCGCACAACGCCAATCGTGGCGTCAAGACATTATATAACTAGACCATAAAAGATTGGCATTGGCTGTGTGGCAAATTAATCATGTATTTTTGGTTTAAAGATTGGGTTTCTGCAAAAAATCTTTAATATGTTAATTTCTGGCATAAACAAATTACCATAGCTACCTGTATCGAACTGATAACCTTTTAATCTTTGATAGTTTAGTGAAGTTCTTTAAAACAGTAAAAAAACTCGCAGTGATGAAGACTGATTTGACTGAATTACTTAGAAGAAGTAAAATCTTAAGATAATAACACTTAGACACGTAATTTTATAAATTTAAATGTTTATCGTGCGTTTCGACTGAGGATAGTACCGCGTATTACGGTGAAAAGACATGATCACTACGGTACTTACCAGGTGAACATTTTTTTGTGATTTGTAATCTAAGCTTGTTCGGCGACAGTACAAGTTTCACCAATCTAAATTTCCTACCCCAGTAACTAAAATAAATGTAGCGTCTAGATAATAAGTGGTCTGGCTAAGGAGCCATAACGCGGGCGGTCGTATTGGACCCCACATAAAGTCTTTGTTTGGGATTCCCAACTTGTTTTGGATAGTTTTAGTACTGTTCAGGGTTCCACAACTTGCCTCGAACTATAAAACTGGAGCACTCGTTCAGGTGTGTCATTTCTTGGGGTTATCTCAGTGGCTGTTCTTGTTACCAGCTCGACTTTAACCTGCAAGTGAGTACTCTAAAATACTTTTATTTTTTCGTACAGCTTGAACACTCATGCCTAACTGAAGCGTTCATCTCGTCATTGCTACGATTTCTCATGGATTTTCTTTAAACTTTCAGTGTGAAAACTTTAGTTCTGTAGGCAGGTGGCGATAGGAATCATTGCAGTTATCATTAGAATTTTCAAAAGTTGGCCAAAGTAAGGCAACCCTTACCTAGATACCATTGTAGATCTGTTTCCTTTCCTTTCATTTTATATGATATCCCTGCGCAGATGATATAACCGCCTAAATTATTATTTATGTGTATACATGATTAAATTACCTACCTAAATTATCTCATAGTATTAGGTCACAGCATCAACTATCGGGTTTTCTTAATAAATTTAAGTTTCAATCAGGCGTTGTTCCGTAAAACTAAATGTGTTATGACTTACTAGAACGCTAAATGGCTTTGACTCCTATTAACTTAAAATTTGCAATTCTTTAACCTACAAACACTTGAGTGAGAAAATAATATCCAGGTCTCATTAGGCATAACCGCTTCTTCATACTCTACCCGGGCAGATCGTTAAGGAAATCCGAGTGCTTTATAATCTCTTACGAAATAATATTCCTACCGCATCTACCGCATTAATATAAATTTTCTCGTTCGATTTGTGTAACATCCCACGCCGACTTATACCGAGGCCAGGGCGCATTACCATCCAAATAAAAAAAAATGGTATGCGGAAACAGGGCTGCCACATCAAATTTGCCAATCGATTAGGGTCATTCATTCCGAAGAAATAGAATACCAAACCACACATAACAACGACCCACATAACACCTAACTCAATAAGATTAGATTAGATTTGTAATTTCTCGTTACAATATACGCTTTGAATTACATTGGTTCATGGTCAATTAATAGATTTTCACAATGAGATCGTCAATAATAATAAAATAGAATCAAATAAAACAGGAAAAACCACGCAAAAATAAAATCCAAAAAGTCCAAAATAAATAAAATATCAAGGCTTAAAAATAGAACACATATAATAAGATGTCGTCAATATCAAGTCAAGAGAGAAATAGTCAATGACAATAGTCATTTACTTTAAACATATAAAAATAAACAAATAGCAAACAATATCAATGTCATTATGCTGTGGATCCCTAAAATTATTATGATTATTTTTTTTACTACTCTGGAGCCCTAAAATAAATACGTGAAGCTAAAAGACTTATTAGGAATGATGAATCAGTGGGTGCCAGGAGTAAAGTATTGGACTAGAAATAGGTCGAATGCTTGTACAATCAGACGCATTTTGTAGAACGTGCTATTGAAATACACGAAAATACAACACTAAATGCTCAACTAGGATAGACAGGTCTTTCAACGTTTATTTGGTCTTTGTCTACTTATTCGCCTACTGGTAACAAGTGCATAGCTGGAAACATTAATTTATATCGGTGATTATCAAAAGACATGCAAAAACGATACCTATGGCAAATTCAGTTATAGACGGTAATTATTTTTTTTCAAGCGACTTCTATTACAGGTTTATCATACAAGAAGACTGACTGTTCGACTGATTTGTATAGCAACCTGGAAATGAAAGTTAATTAAATAAATTTATTGGAAATAAATTGATAGAATATTATTGATATAAATAGAATAGTTTCCTTATCACTTACTGAGTATGCTATATCTTTTTTGTAAGTCTTTGGATAATCATCCGGTATAACTCTTTCATACTAAAAACTGAAGTATCACAAACAAAATCAGTTTGGCTTGTGTAATATTTCCTTAAAAATATCTTTCATTTTCATCGCTACCCTTTCTGCAACAAAAACCATTACGATAAAGTACCCGCTAGGTAGACAGAGATAGGAAAGGATTGCCCTACCGATATAGGGGTCTTACGATCGGATGTTAATATAAAATATTAGTACAGCCGTTCGGGGGAAAAAGGAAAATGTGCCACCCCTACGTACAATGCAATGCCGTATCGGAAAAATTATATTGATATCGGAGATGAAATGCCTCATGTTATGACAGACAGGGGCGGCTGCAATATTTTTGATAGCAAGCACTAGGAGCAACCTAATCTGTTGCAACTTATTGCCATTCGGAGCCTTAAAATAATATGACTGAAAATTAATTGAAAATTCTGATTGGCTGACCGTAGTTCGTTAAATGTTTAAAATGTTTGTCCATTGAGCGTTTAAATGAAAATTACCTGCAATAGAAAATTTTCAAATTCAAATTCAAAGTCATTTATTTTCTCTTCACAATGTAAAACTTATAAATACCTAAGCTATGGTACCTACCAATAAAGACAGGAACATTATGAGAGACAAGTGCCTGAAGTAGGTTTTACAAAACCTGTATTACAGGTCACCAGTGCCCTCCCGCGATTAAACAGCACGTTCACGTTTGTTCCTATGAGTCTTATTATCTAAAGCAATAATTTTGTTATTAGTATGTTAATAAAAATTAGACTTTGCATTAATAACCTCATTATAAATAGTTTGTACGGCTAAACTAGAATTTCCTATGAATTGTGTGGTAAAACTTTAACACACATTTTAGCAAACTGAAACTTGAAACTTAAACGATTATACGTATCCCTGCTATTTACAAATATAAAGCAACCTCCTACCGAATGTGTTTGTGTGTGCTAAATTGTGTTTCTATTGTTTATCATGTTGGATATTAAATAAGACATTTGAGTTCGAAGGTTAAGGTTTCGTGTGACAGCCAGCCAGTAATTTCTACGAAAACCGAGTTTACGAATTCATCATTGGTATGGAAATCCCGATTGGCCAATAAGCAGCCAAATTGTTTTCCGCAGTTGCCGGCCTACGGTTCATATAATTCGTTGGTCTAATCCGCGGGTCATTAATTAGGCCAACTTGCGGGAGTACATCTGCATTGCTAATGTGTTGCTCGCTGGAGGCACATCAGCGTTTGATTGACCTTCTGGCCCCTTCCCAGCTTCCGGCGGGGCCAATTTATCGCCTTCTGAAGGACGCCTGTCTTGCACGCCATATATCATGAGAACAACATCATTTGAGAAAAGACGCGTGGGGGTTGTTTTTCGATTGTACGAGAACGTAGTTAATCCTAAATCAACTGTAGTTTTGGATCTGATAAATTATGTTGACATGTTAATGGATAAATTCGAATTGTACAATTTCGCATGACAGTTTCTGGAATATTGTGTGAAACTATTATTTCATAAGATCTGTAGGTATAGGTATGTACCACATTTAAAGCAAACTAAAGTTATTATCTAATCTTATTAGAAAAAATAACTAATTTGGTCGGTTATAATGTAAACTACAAGATTACTTTGCTGTCAGGATTAGCTCTACTAACCATCATGAGGACAACATCATTTGAAAAACGACGTGTGGATTTTACTGGATCTGTGTTGATCAAAACATTATAACGATAAGAAGAAGATCAAAACATAATCTCATTTCATACCCTAAATATCTTGTTAAGAATAAGGTTTATCGGTTATTACTTTTCTTTGCACATTACTTAGTAAGTACTCAATTTAGTTCAGGTTCTCTTATAAGCTTCACATGTAGGAGTACACTGCTTCATGAAAATACCGTTTTGAAGAGATAAAAACTCTCCGACATTTTCGCAGGGCAACATCGGTGATTTTAGTTCTTCAACCAATAAGGGTATTTCTGATGTGGTATTAAAGTGAATTTCCGAGTATGAAGCTCCTATAGAGGCCTTCTATTATTTTCAAACTATTACTATCGTAACATTATGGATGGCAAGCGCACAGCGAAGCATTTTCTTTCTAATATGAGGCAAATAAATTCTCAAACGTTCGCGAGCGAGTAATATCGAGGCAGAAGCGGCGGGGACATGGCTGATCGGGGTGTTTTACGGCCAGAACTTCATTAAGAGCCGTTATTAGTTGGCCAAGTGCAGTAAAAGTGAGTGAAACTCTCATTAGTCATGGCCGCAGCGATTTTTCCGAGCAGTCAGCCGGAACGGAATCGATGTGCGTTTCTTTGTTTATTTTTAGAAGAAAAATATCAGTTTTTAATAAATAATATATATATCTTTGCATCATTCTACCACAAGTCGCAAAAATTAACAAAGCTAAGACGTACAAAAGGGTCATGGGTTCGATTCCCGCACCAGCACGTTTGTTAATGAAGTAGAAATTTGTGTTGGGTTTGTTTGTGATTTCCGAAACACAAGGGCAAACCCTTCTTCGAAACCTGGGCAATTCATTTTTTTTAATTCGAAATGGGTTTGCGTTTGGCCTCAGTCTCGATGACGAGGCCGATGGTATTTATTTGTGTATGCTGAATATCATGTTTAAGGGTACAAAAATACATAATTGTTGTTTAGTTTTTTTTCGTTTCAATACTGATTGACTAAACTAACATGTTCTAATGTTAGTTTTCTCGAAACTACGGGCATGGTACAAGTTATTAGGTACCCAGAAAAGACGCAGCATACCGTTGAGAGCGGACTTACCTATAGTAATGTGTCAAATTTAAATCAGATTCTGTTGAGATTATTTTGTTAGTTGGTTGTGATAATGTTATCTCCATACTATTAGGTATCGTCATTTTAAAATTAATCGCGTGACGATACACCACGGTCAGCACAAAGGTTAAGAAAATCACAATCCTTCCAACTCTCCGGTGATGGAAAACATCGATAAAAACCAAATCAACCCGGATAACGGCGGAACGCTACCGACCTACGGCTCCTGAGTGTTCCGTTCACCATGACGGCAACCAGTAACTTGCCTCTGTCTACCCCGTTTGTGATATATAGTTGTGATGGTATGTTATGTTATAAGGATCAAAACTTACTCGTAACTTCCTGCCTAAGGTATTTGAAAGTTTGTGGTGTGGAAAGTTTGAATTTGATCTGCTGCACCACTAATAAATTTTTTTTGCCTATCATATAAAAATGCAATAAAATGCATAAGTTACCGATAATTGATTAGCCAGTTGGCTATGGCAGCGATCCTACCTTTAGCGGCAGAGGTCGTGGGTTCGATCCCCACCCATGACAAACATTCATGTGACCAACATTTGTGTTTGTTGTATGTCTGAGTAAAATATTCAAGTATGTTTATTAGTCTATGATACCCAAAGTACAAGCTTTAGTTAGGGTGCAGTTTTTGCCAGATATTTGTTTTTTTAAACAAAGTTCATTATTTTCCAGATCTTAGCATTGGGCTCATCGGTAAGCTTAATGTTGCGTCAGTGCATAAATCCTCATAATTAAAAAGAGAGGCTAATGAAGGCTTAGATTCGAAGAAGATTCTTTAGTCTGGATATATTTGCATAAAGTTTTACAATAAATGAGCATTACGAGCACACATATTTATCGTATTGGATTCTCTAGACTCAATACCCAAAAATATATATCTTTATGTCGTTTCCGTTTATGGTATAAAATTATGTAACCACTAATCTAAAAAAAGGGTATGGCTTATTTATAGTATTAGCTAAGTAATGTGTGACCTAGATGATGTAAACCTTTACATAGGTACATATTAATTGGGAACAAGCAACTGCAATGTATAGGTAATATGATCATTACAGAAAAAAACACTTTTGTAGTTGTGCCTGTACGTCTTCCACGAGTTGCCACTTTAAATTTACGTTAACATTCGCGTAAAAAATGTGTATTGGGATGACACATGACATGACAGTGCAATGTCAAATCCCAATAAAAAAATTTACGCGAACGATAATGTTAATTTAAAGTGGCAACTTAAAAAGCTAATTCCCTGCAGGTGAATGTGATTGAACTATAATAAATGGATATAATGTTTCAAATAATGATTCATGTTAATTTGCTGCTATTCTTACTGAATATGTTGTTCGGTCCCTATTCAATTAGTAGCCTGAAACATTTCAGTTCAATTAGCGATAGCAATGTTAACATTCATGCTTCATGCTTCAAACAAAAATGTAAATTAACGAATCATACATAAATTAAATAAACACGAATGAATATCCGTACGAATTACCGGTTCTTATAATAACACTCGTTTTCCGTATAAAACGCGGTGAATTCTAATTTATTGGGGGCAAATCATACCCTAAAATCATCTATACGTACCTTTAACATTTATCCGTTTGGAGCCCCGTGGCGTGTCCAAGCCTGGTTTAAATGCTACTTGTAGGTCAGGCCAAATGAGGAGGCAAAATCAGAAGGATGAGATTTGCAGTGCCAAGGTGCTGCTGTTCAGAACCGTCGGCAAGGCTAACCAGATGCCGTCTCGCCGGAGAGATGGAACGGAGAAGAGTGTGCAGGACATCATCACCCTGTTGAAGGAGATGGATCCTGACGATGTGCCTTCATTCGTGGCGAAGGAGCTGCATAAGCTCTCCCCAGTCACGTTCAACAACGTCGACGCTACCAGAATACTTAAGGATATTAACTTCCTTAAAGCAAGTTTGGCTGACGTCAAGAAAAAGTTGGAAGCCTCGTATAACATCATCAGTGAGTTGCGTGCCCAGGTGGTGTTATTATAAGTAGCACTACTACGGTATGTAGGTCAACCGAGGCTTTTAACGTGAACACTCGTTGCGGGGCGCAAAGTGCATCCGTCGGCAGTTTCGAGTCGGCGCATGTGAGTGCGTCACCGGTCGTCGACACCTCTCGCGATGCCCCGCTATCTGCCACTTCACCCTTCGCCACGCCGGAAACGTCTCGCGTCTTCACGTCAATTCCTCAGCGAGCTTACGCCGCTGCAGCCGCCAGCCGACCTGCCAGCGTTGCTTCGCAACTTGAGCGGCCAACACATGAGAGGAAAAAAGTTAGCTGGGTAATCATCCCTGCTTCGCCTGAGACCATAATTGCGACGAAGATGGCTTTATTCCAGTAGGAAAGAAGAAGAGAAATCCGGTCAGGCGTAATCTTCGTGGTACCGCCCCGACTGGACATAACCATCTTCTGTGTCTAGCTGTTCCGTCGACGCTGCTGTACGTGTCCCGACTACATTTCACTACGAAGTCTGAGGATATTGTGCAGTATGTCGGACTGAAACCTAAGTTCACCGTGGGGGTCGAACGGTTGGAGAGCCGCCACAATTTTAATTCATTTCTGGTGAGGGTTCCAACTGAACATCTGTTGACCTTCCTGAAAGTGGAGTTTTGGCCGAAGGGTGTTGTTTACCGGCGGTACCGAGGCCGGTTACCTGACACCATGGTGCGTCACGCGCCGCTGATTAACAATGCGTGTTTTATTTAGTTTCATATTAAATATGTAGTATGTATGTTAGTCTCTAAAGTATTTATCTATGGGCCAATTATGTTTTTTTAAATCTTGTAATTTAGATGCCTGAAAATAAATGATATATGATAATTATTATGAAATGTGTCATTCCGATTACCTGGGACATAAATAAATCACTAAATAAAGTACCCTATTTCTTGTAGGCTTGAACTTTTCTGGGGGTTAACCCCAACTCGGATCGTGGATCGTGTGGTCTTAACTTCAAATCTGTTGAAACTATCCAGTAGTGATGAAAATCATCGATAAAAATCCAAATAAATCCATAACCCGGATAAGGTGGGCTTCTGATTGTTCTGTTCACCATGACGGCAACAGCCAGTTGCCTCTGATAACCCGTTTGGGATATATGTTTCGTGGTGGTATGTGTTTTGCACTGTCACAAAACGCCCGAAAATGTATGGAGTCAGAATTATATCCTTTACCTATATAAAAATGTTTCATAGTAATCAATCGTTGATAATAACTTACAGCTTTTCATATGCAATCGAAAACCCTGTCAGAAGTCAGTTTATGATAGCAGTATTTTGATGAGGCGGCTGTTGTCTATACCTTAGGTAGGTTTATGTAAAGAGAACGTAAACGTATGTAAACGTAACGTAACTTAAACTTCATAACAGTCATTATTTTGATATCGTAGTTGGCAATTAGTAGATAATAATGATTTATTGCTGTGCATTTTCAACATAGCAGTTTCACTGTCCATAGAAATTCATTGTTATGTATCTTAAGTGATACATGGCTTAAGTATTTTGTTTATGTGTCTACGATTTGAGTAGTTAAGATACTTTAAAAAATATCCAGACCGTTATTCTAATCTAAACTCCAACGTCGACTGAATCTATTAAGTGGAATATTCTGCGGAAATCCCACTCCAAATAGGTTCGATTGAGAGGGTGCCTATAAATTGTATTTATAGAGGCCAGTGGATTTTCACGGATATTAATTGTGAGAGCAATAAATGCGCATCCATTATCCGATGACCTTTAATTTGCAAAACGCTTCGAAAACAGTTTGAGGACCGGTTAGGTTAGTAAAATAATTATAAAGTCAGTACGTCTACCACGAGTTGCCACGTTAAGTTTACATTATCGTTCGCGTAAAAAAATATCTTGGCATTTGACATTGTCATGTCATGTCATGTATCATCCCAATACAATTTTTAGACGCGAACGATAATGTAAATTTAATGTGGCATCTCGTGGAAGACGTACAGGTTCAAAATTAACCGCACCACCAGTTTTAATGAACAAATCTAAATTGGTGACCTCTTTCACGAAGATCAACTGACCCTCAACAAAGCAGAGTTTGTATTATGAGTGTCAAAAACTGAATAGATCAAAACAATTCTGACCTTGAAAAACAGTCTTTACTAGTTTCAATGTCAGGGACTCACCCTTTCCGATTCTACTAATTGTATTGATTAACCTCTAAACCATGTAATAACAACTGTGAACATATTGGGTTAAGAATAAAATTATATAAGGTAATTATTTGGAGCTGAACCCAAGACTTTCCACTGCGCCAAAAGATTACATAGATAGATGATTATTTATTTCTCATTACAAAAATACACATTAAATTACATTTGTTCATGGTCAATTAAGGGATTTTCACAATGAGATTGTCAAAGATAAAAAAATGGAATGAAATATAACAAAATATGGAAAAATAACACAATAATTCAAATTAAATACAAAAAGTCCAAAAAAAAAAATCAAGGCAATCACAAAATAGAATATAAAATGTCGTCAATATCAAGATTAGTCACAGTTAAGTAGTAGATGGTCTACGATAGGTATTGGCTTTTCAAGTAGGCCTTTATACCAACATACTACAAGTGATCCAAGTAGATTGGTTCCAACTGGGCAGCTCGTGGAATGGGATGTTTAAATATTCAGAATTCTTCGATCCCCGCACACGAGACCTGACAATAACTCAAGGATCTGAGAACGGTATTCAACTATGGGCCTCATAGAAATGCCAAGTCTCTAAACATGCTACGAGAGGTGTGCTCTGTGTTATGCTACGTGATCAGATCAGAAAGCAGGAACTGCTTAAATGGAATAATCCATCACCGTCGTAGCCTAGTAGGGTATATATAAGAGTTTTAGTATTTTAAAAGACAAAATCTGTAGTAAATATTTCATGGATTTTAGTTTCGGTTATTTAAAGTAAGAAAGAAAGAAAGAAAGACAAACATTTATTTGGTGACAAAACAGTACAAATAAAAACAACAAAAGTGCGCAGACAAAATAGGGTAACACGTTTTAAAACCAAAAAGGTATATATATCGTAAAGCAACCGTGACGCTGCGGTCTTCCGTAGATGCCTTAGAGGAGACACTATGCGCACTAAAAGTACAAAAAGCAAAAAGCAACAATAATCTCAATTCGCAACTCACGCACACATTTTTTTTAACAATAGTCTTTACAAAATTACAACCGTAGGTACTAAACTAGTAACACAGCATTAACAAAACACTCCTAATAAAAAATCCTTTTAAAGAAATCATCAGTTTACATGATCTCATTTATAATAGTCCTCTAACGTATAGTCGAAGTTTCAGTTACGTGAATGAGCGAAAGCTTTTCACATTTCCTGTATTTTTTACACTGGCCTATTTGTCCTTTGAGCCAGCCATTATAGAACACTCAAAAAGAGACTACTTAACTAGTCTGAAATCAGAACTGTACCTTATTATATTTGGATCAGTTGGTGGCAGAAATGGATCAGCAGGCCGGTCACACTTAGCGCTAGTATTATCATTCCATTAGAAGATCCCGATGGCGCGGGTGGTTCGCTGTAATTACCGAGCGCACGTGTTTCAAGGAAACGCCTCACGTTATATTATAAATCTATGTAATAAGTTGTTGTAGACACAATAAAAAAGAAGTGAGGCCCGTTATGTCTGATTGTCTAGACAGAAATAACGCGAATTTTTCTTGCGTCCCTAAATAAAATGTTTAATGTGAAGCCAACACCCATGGATTTCAATGATGGATGCCTTTACCCAGTAGTGGGACAGGTTTATGTGTGCGTGAATGCGATGGAGGGGGCGTCATTCCAGATTAGACAAGCTATACAGTTTGCATTTGTGGGAACGGTCAGCAACAAAAGCAGCTTAATACGAGTACTTTAGTACATTGTCGCAATGACTCTATAAAAGTTGTCATAAAATTACAAAGAGAGTACAAATCAGCTGCTGTGGGCAATTACTATAGTGTTCAACGAATTAAATTGCTGACCGTACCTTATAATTAGTACGTGATCAACAACTGTTATTAGAGCTCCAAAATGGATGTGTACTAATGTGTAGTAGTGTTCAAGCGGCCATCCACCAAAATGACGCGCGCTATTGTGCATCGTGATTTATTGCAAATTTCGGGGTTTTGATTGGATTTTAAATAAAACTTTATATTTCGATTAATATCTGTCGTTAACTCGGGAAAATTGAGAAATTTAAAAGTTTTTTTAACAGTTATGGTGATGAATTATGCATAATTATTTTGGCTCAGTGTCAACAATGCTATATGTCTGACGTTTTGATACTTTCTTCCTGCAACTGTAGTAAGCTTGAATCTGAGATTTAGCCACTTGAAGTTGACGCTATAAGGCTTTTTCGTGAATCGAGGTGGCGAGATTGATCATTTTATAATAGAAAAAAGATTTTATTTACAAATGAACATTATGTGTCAAAACGAAAGGTTGGACTATTTTTTTTATGTATTGAACAGTAAAAAAATTTAAGGCACTTGAAAAGTTGGATCATGTGCTCAAAATACGAAAGGGCTCAAATTGTTTGTTTTCAACTTGGCCAAAACTTTTTAAAGTGCAGACTGCCTAGGTAAACTTTTTTTGTATTGTATGTATTCTTAAATTAATAAAGACACTATAACTTTAAACATTTAAAATCAAGCCAGGCAGGCCAGGGTCTACACAGTTAAAACAATTTCTTCAAACGCCATTTAATTTTATACAATAAATGGACCGCTGGATGTGTTAAATAATTGGAGCGTGTATTAAACCAGTTGGTCGCTGATTCCGAAAAGGGTGACATACTGCACACTTTTGACGTTATTCGTCGTAAATAGTATCATGTGTGGGTGGGTAAAATATTCATTTATCTATTGTCGGTATATTCATTTGAACAGACTATGATGGTAGCTCAAACTATTGTAGCTTACACCATTTAAAACTACACTTCACACAAAATAGTATACTTACCCAGCTTTTTACAGTCTTACTACAAAAAGGATTTAAGCAATGGCCTAACACGTGTTTAGCTAAACACTTTTCGAAGCGGTAAACACGTGTTTAGCGTTTGTACAATTTTTGTTACCACAAAACCAAGTTTAGAACGTGCCTTCTTAGACAACGTCGATCACATTCAATTTATTTTGCTCTTGGTAACACAGCGAGACATCCATTTATCCGTTCCATTCTATGCAGATCGCTTACAAATTAGTGCATACTTTTTTGGTGATTATTTAATTTTAAATAATGTATTTAACACTTCAATATCATGAAAAAAAGGTATTTTTTTGTAATTCGTGTAAATGAATCGTCAATATTACTATTTTGGAACAAAGCCGTCTAGAAACAGAAGAAACGGAAAAGTCAAATCATAAGATACCCTTTATTGCACAACAACAGATGAATAATCAAGGATTACAAAGTAAGTCGATGTACAATTTAGGCGGTCTTATTGCTAAAAGCAATCTCTTGCGGACAACTTGGACATTGATGGAGTAATAACCCTTTCGATTAACATATTCACTCATATCTCCACCCACTATTCTTATCCTTATGTGAGTACAGTCTATGGATCCAATCACTGTGGGGAAATTACATACGATTCTGAATCCTCTCATGGTTTCCTGTTGTTTCTCTAGTGTTGTTGGCATGTTAATAAATAAATGGGCTTTTCTAGCCAGTGCTTCTACGACATTTTGCGCGATTTTGCTGACCGATTGCTGAGAAATTCCCTGCATGTCCCCACTGTCATCTTGGATCTGAAACATAACCACAGATTTATAGCATAGGTAAGAATTTGTTCATCGCAAAAATTATGATTCAACCAATCTTACCTGATGACGAGCCCAATGGCGTAAAGCACAGGCTACTTGAATGGCTGGTATTATGGTATTATTACCACGAGAATCGCTAGGAAGATCGTCTACAACTAGATCTAATATTTTATTGGCAAAAGCTTTGCTTAATCTGTATTTATTTTCAAATTGCACATCGTCATATTGTTCGAACGGATTGGTTCTCACACGGTTTATAGTATTCTCACGAACAGTTTCCATGTATTCAACATCCATTTCGTCGACAAAGTTTACAGAATCTACAAAATCCATTCTTCACGAGTCGAGAGTACATAGAAACGGGTTTTCTACTTGAAATTGAATGCCCTTTCCTCGAATATTTAATGCTCCAAAAACTTCTCTCGAAGACTCACAAGCTCGACAGTTCGCTACATCGATGCATCAAAATCTCGAATGACCTTATTTCGAAGCATAATTTCAAGACATAAGAACTTTTTCAGAACAATAATCCTTTGAACAAGAAACATTTTTTTAGTGAGTGGTACCTGTAAAAGATATTTATTTTTTAAATAAAATAATGAGAGGGAATTGTAAAAATATTGAATATTTTGAAAAGAAATGGAGAAAGGAAACAATATACTCATCAGGAAGTATGATGAATAGCTTGACTATAAACACCCAGACGCGAGACGCCACATAAATATTTGTCTCATCAACCAACATTTGCATTAATGCGAGTGTCGAACCTTTACATCTGAAACGGTGCACTTAACCATTGCGCTAAACAGGTCGTAATTATTTTGCCCTAAATTAGTATTTAGGATTTTTCGAGAAATCATGCTTCGAGATAATATCTTCGCGCGTTCGATCCGTCGAGCTAACGTCATTCGAGATTTTGATGCATCGATGTAGCAATCTGTCGAGCTCATGATTTGTCGATCTTATGAGTCTTCGGGAAAAGATTTTCGAGCATTCAATATTTGAGCAAAGGGCATTCGATTTCAAGTAGGAAACCCCATAAAAACAGTGGTTTTGTCACAACATTTTTGTGTTTGGGTGTTTAAATATTCAATGATTGTGTTGATGAAGGTGTGTTTCTAAACTTAATGAAACACAGTAGGGTTGTACCACTTTTTAAATCAGGCAACAAACAAGACCCAGGTAACTTTAGGCCTGTTTCAATCCTACCAGCTCTAAGTAAGATCTTTGAAAAAATCATTCAAGAACAACTATTAAGCCATTTTTATGAGAACAATCTCTTACACAGTGAACAATATGGATTCACGAGAGGCCGTTCTACTACTGATGCTGGCATTGCACTTCTAAAACACATCTTTAGGGCTTGGGAGAATTCACAGAACGCTCTTGGCGTCTTCTGTGACTTGTCCAAGGCCTTTGATTGCGTTGATCACGATACACTTATACGCAAGCTTGATTTTTACGGGGTTAGGGATAATGCTTTAGATTTGGTAATTTCGTACCTTAGTTTAAGAACTCAAAAAGTTGATGTTAACAGTGTACTGTCTACAGGATCACAAGTTAAAATGGGGGTCCCTCAAGGATCCATTCTAGGTCCATTACTATTTCTGATATTTATAAATGATTTACCTTTTTACTTAAAAGATATTTGTGATGTTGTATTGTTTGCAGACGATGCATCTTTAGTTTTTAAAACTGACAGAAATAAAAACCTTTTTGATGATGTTAATGACGCACTTTCAAAGGTTTTACAATGGTTCACAGTAAATAATCTACAGCTTAATGCAAAAAATACTAAATGTATTAATTTTAAGTTGCCTAATGTTAAAGATCCTTAGTCCTTTAGTCTTAAAATTTATGGTAATACTATGAAGCTTGTAGATACAACAGTTTTTCTTGGAATCACACTAGATTCAAAACTGCAATGGAACCCTCATATAACAGCTCTCTCAGGCAGACTTAGTTCGGCTGCATTTGCACTGAGAAAAATTAGGTTATTAACAGATGTTGATACTGCTCGTTCAGTTTATTTTAGTTATTTCCATAGTGTAATGTCTTACGGCATTGTACGAGTACTTTGGGGTCAAGCGGCGGATATACAACCATCTTTATCCTCCAGAAGCGAGCTATCAGATCCATCTATAAGCTTCGTGCACGGGCTTCACTTAGGGAGATTTTTAAGGAAATTGGTATCCTCACTGTAGCGTAACAATACATTTACAATTGCATTGTTTTAGTCAGAAAAAATATTGGTCTCTATGCTAAACACAGTGACATACATTGCAGAAATACTAGGAATAAGGATAAAATTGCACTTCCACTCTTTAGGTTACAAAAAGTTTTAGGATCCTTTATGGGGCAAGGTATACATTATTACAACAAAATTCCAAAAACCATTTGTGAGTTACCTTTACATAGATTCAAAAATCACATCAAAACAGCTTTATTAAAAAAGGGCTATTATACTACAAAATACTACCTTATAGATAAAAATGCCTGGGTATAAGCGCTCTGCTCGATGCGGGATTAAATAGCTCTATTGTAACAGATGTTTTATTGTAAGAGTTAATAGGTACCTAGTTTGTATGTACTGACTAACAATTTTGTTTTTGAATTGTTTAAACGAATTCTTGTTATTATATTCTTTTATGGTTGGTTTTTTCTCTTTGTTTTATATTCTTTTAGGTTTATTTGTATCAAAATGACACACTGCTTGTACTTTACTAACGCCTGTTGTAAACCCAAAACAAGTTTAAAAGAGTAACTGCTGAGTTTCTCGCCGGGTCTTCTCAGCAAGAAACAACTCCGACGCGGTGGTAGAGTCGCATTATGTCTGTATACTGTTTATTTACATATCCATATTATTATGGTATTTATGTCTATTATTTAGTATATTTTGCTGTAAATTTGACGATTTGAAAGTACTGATACAGTCTATTTGAATAAAGTTGTTTGAGTTTAAACCAGCGGGACTACATTGAGAGCGTCATTAGAACTGCATCCCGTAAACTCGGAGTCCTGAACAGAGTGAGACAAATAAGACACAAGTTCGCTCGTGTGTGGAATACTGCTCTCATCTCTGGGACGGT
Organism: Udea olivalis; assembly: GCA_947369235.1. Classification (NCBI taxonomy): domain Eukaryota; kingdom Metazoa; phylum Arthropoda; class Insecta; order Lepidoptera; family Crambidae; genus Udea; species Udea olivalis. The sequence continues at coordinate 10,467,910 of OX376342.1, forward strand.
TCCGCTAAGTACCTACTCGAAGCTCTTGACAGGTTGCAGCGGCGTGCTATCCGTATTATTGGAAACCCAGAGGCAACTTTGACCCTTGAGCCTCTCCAATTGCGTAGAGACATTGCCAGGCTATTGTTCTCTATCGCTTCTACAACGGGGATTGCTCTGACGAGTTATTCCAGCTTATCCCACCCTCACCTTTCCACTCCCGTATCACGCGTGCTGGACTACGGCGTCACCCACACACAATTCAACATTTGTTGGCCCGAACTAAAAGGTTCGGTGACTCGTTTCTTTGTCGTACCATCCAGACGTGGAACGCTCTTCCAGCACATGTGTTTCCTTCCTCTTATAGTCCCGGGTTCTTCAAGCGGGGCGTGAAAAGGCATTTCTGCAGGCCTTCAAGGTGAGGATGGCCAGCCCAGTGATTCGTTTGAATTACTGGGCTTGTCAACCTCATATCTGGACCTCACGACCGCTTTCCATCAGGTGGAGTGAGGTCATCTTGACGGGAAATATTAAAAAAAAAACAGTAGGTTTACCATGAGTTTGCGTCACGTAAACGGCGATAGTTCCATTTCTAATCACTAGAGGCGCTGTACTGAAACCCCATGCAAAAACGTCAACGCAGACGCTAGGACTGTCACTGGTAAACTCATGGTAGGTATATAGAGCAATGCGCATGATTTACAAACTGCCTTCATTAAATATCCCTGGACATTATTCCACACAGCGCCATCTAGCCCCAAAGTAAGCTAATTAAAGCTTGTGTTATGGGATACTAGACAACGGATAAACATACTTAAATACATTTTCTTTTGTAAATACATACTTATTATACATAGGAGACACCCAGACCAGTACAAACAGACATGTTCATGCACACAAATGTTTGTACTGTGCGGGGATCGAACCCGCGACCTCTGGTGTAGTAGCCAACTTCTTAACCATTACACCAAGTCGGTCCAATTAAATAGCCATCCTGTCCTCGAGCGAAAAAGAGGATAGTCAACGTTTTCGAAAATATTATATCATTTCTTTCCTGCCCTTCCTATTGTTCGTTAGCTGGTGCCCATGAATAATTCACGTAGCGAGATTTAGGCCAAATTAATTGTACAGCAGATGAAGTCCAGCCGCAACATACATTTTCCATCAAAGGGATTTGCCCGGGGTGTGCTATGCCCGGCGCGTGGTCACTCACACTCTTTGTTTAACCCATTTAAACTAGGGGATGTTTTAAATAAGTGCCGGGTACAACACAAACTATTGTTGTGGCTTTGTCGATGTAGCGATAATATAAACATTTTTGAAGTACCTCCTTTTTGGAGGGTTTTTTTTCAGCTTTAGAAACTTTCCTTTACTTTGAATACTCGTATGCATGATTTCATCAGAACTACTTATGAGCCTGGAATTGTACCCAAGTGCCATTCACGACTTAGTAACGGTTTAGACAACGGGCCTTAGTCGACTCTCTCAAGCCTCAACTATACTTGTATGTATATCTACTGAGCTACGCTTTCCAAACTATTGCGATAATCGAGATTTTTGCACTCAAAGGCTACCGGGGGGTAGCTACTTAGTATTTAAATATCTGCAAACAACACAAACATAATAACATGTTTAAAAATCTCTCTTTCATTACTATGTAAAATGACGCACAGGACCTGTTTTCCCTAACCCTCAGACGCTGATTTATGCAACGGTACAAGATAAAAGGTTTAATTGCGCCCTTAGTGAGTGTGTCGCAAACGGACCGCCATTGTCGTAAAACAATTTACAGGCTTTAATCGCTTTCCTGGGCAATTTTCCGGTCGCTAGACTGTCAGAGTGTCGGGCGCACGCGGCCCGTTGTTGTGCACTGCGCTTTGTTTGCGTCGCTACTTACACAAGCGTCCGTTACCAGCTTAATCTACCGTCAGCCGATTTGAAATACGGTACATTAGACCTATGGTGTTTAGGCAATAGTTCATTTTATAGAAACAGTTAAGTAATTAGTCCACAACTAGCCCATTACTGTCCCATTGCTGGTCGAAGACTGCCATTGAAATAAAATCATCGCCGCAATAAAAATGGACCTATTTACCGCGCTTGCCAAATGCGTGATGGTGATACCTATCCGAGAACACACTTGACCCGACCTGGAATTCTTACTCAGGGCTTAGTGTTGCAAACGGACCGTCATTATTGTAAACAATTTACAGGCTTTAAGGCAGTCGCTAGCCTGCCGGAGTGTCGGGCGCACGCAGCGATTTGTACTCTTCGCTACTTACACAAGCGTCCGTTACCAGCTTAATCTACCGGCAGTCGATTGGGAATACGTCTGCGTTTATAACAGGGTGATTTTTTTAAACTAAGGACCTATGTTGTTTAGGCAGTAATAGGTTTTTAAAAACAGTAGTTAAAGCCACTGCTGGCCAAATGCATGATTCCATAATCGAAATCAAGTCATTGCTATATTCAATTTAATTTCTTCGCTAAATACCGGATACTGATTACCAATCGAAAACACATTCGGCCCGACCTCGGATTTGTACCAAAAACCTCCAAATTGGGCCGCGCTTTGTCACAACTCGGCCACGGAGGCGTTGAATAAGTAGTTTTTACAAAGAATCAGGCCTTACCTTTTTATCCCTGTCCATCAAATTCCGAAATAATAAGCGACACTGGGTAGGCCTAATAAATTATGTAAAAAAAACGAAACAAATTGTTCGATCATATGCATAGTTAGTGTAAAAAGTCTCTTGTTACCGGAAAATCTAAACACACATTTTCTGACCTGTAAATTTAATCTAGGCACCCTGGATTTTGACCTAACGCTCTTTACATTCTGCTCAATGCTACTTGAGATCTAATTATAATCTAAATTAGCTTGCTCCTATTTTCAACTTCGTTACTCAAAACGAACACAGTTGGTTTGGTACGCAAAAGGTTTGTGTGGCTAATAGGAGTATTTTGAACATTGAAATTAATCCTGCTAGGCAATTAAATACTAGTGAAGTACAACAGGTAGGTAATGGATTTTTGTGAAACTTTTTTCATTGTATTTTAACAAAAGCCAACGTGAAAAGTTTAGCCATTTATTTTAGCGGATCTCAATTGGTCATTTAGGAAAATAAAAGTTCTTCCGGAGTTTTCATAGATATTTTTAACATAACCGGGTTCTAAGGGAAAAAGCTAGACTGAAAAAAGTTATTGCAGATACTACTTTTTAAACGATATTTGAACTTCACCTAGCTTATTTATATGAATGCTTGCCGTAGCCTACGTAACGCAGGTAAAGGATTTGCATTTAACCCTCTAAAATATGGATTCCTAGATCCTACCCTGATCCGCATTCTATACATCGGCCATAATGCAAGGTAAACCTCTCTATCGGGTAGGTAGGTCTGCTCACAAACACAATTTGTTGTGGCCCCAAGTTCGCAGCCATAAATTGTTATGTAAATATCCGAATTTATATTGCACGGATGACTGTCGGGAAGAGAGGCGAAACTTTTCTTTTTATGGATTATACCGTCGAACCTCTTCGTGTACACTTGCCGCTGAAAGTGCTTTTCACTTTTAAATTCCGTTCAAAAGACGTAAGAATTTGACGCAGTATTTGGAGCCGATCCCACTTGTTTTGTTTCTATAGCACTTGTGACATTATCATAAATGGGATCGAAATTATCATCATACGAGTTTAAGATTTGTCATTTTCACTTTGACAGCTTTGTAATTTAGGTTTCGATACGATCACGCAACCGACACGTGTCTCGAATGAAAGTCCGCTCGGCTACGTTAGCGACTTTAGTTTTACGGATTTCCTCATTTCTGATTCGATCACGTAGCGAAATATAGCCGAACATAGATCCCTCTCCATAGCTTGTCGAGTGGCTTTGAGCTTTCTTAAGAGACCTATAGAAAGATACCGCGTTGGCGATACGTGAGTAGGTGATATAACTTTACACTACTGTAATACACAATAAGTGTACGGCAAAGATGGACAATTATAAAAAATACTTTATAGGACTGCAGTATTTAAATCTAAAAACTTAGTTCTAACAATTTAGGCGTTAGACTACTGACTTTGTCCTAAGACACTGAAGTACATATACGGTAGACGTATTAATCGATGCTGGAGCGTTCGATGTAGCCGTAGCCAATATGGCACCACTGTTGCTATGTAAAGATTGTACCGGAATCTTGGTCCATCGAAGACTTTGGCATATCATATCTCTAGGTGTAGTAGAGTACTATTTGCCAACGCCCAATCCGTAACAAAATTGGCCCGAAAATTTCTATCTTGGCTTAATCTAAAACTGGAGTTATCCTTTTTTTTTGGAATTTAGCTTGTATGGTAGGCATCAAAGTTGCGTGAGAGACAGTTCTCCAAAGGGCTGTCACTGCATTCACCAGTTTGAAATAAACATGTCGTGGATTAACATTAAATTCAAATAAGTAGGTAGCATTCAGTAAACTCGGTGCTTTGAGATTCGAATCAGCATGTGTACCTTTGTGTGTAGTGAATGCTCGATTTAATCTCCGGTTGAACTAAGTCATGCGGGACTCCACCCAGGTTCAAACTTAAGCCACATAGGATCAAGTTTAACTAATTGCTTTGAGGTTAAATTATTTAATATATTCTGCATACCAATAGGTTAGGTTGACTGCCTAATTATAAGTAAACTTAAAATCGGACTCATACAGCATAAAAAGATGATAGTGTATCTTCCTTATTCTATCATTTGACGACACGATTGTCGTAGAGCGCTGTGGCACGGTTTCTCGCCTCGATTTCCGTAGTGTCCCGCGTTCGATTCCCGTTCTGGTCAATTCAGACAACGATCTTTTCTGAATTGACTCGGGTCTGGGTGTGCTGGGAGACGGCCCCGGCTTATTACCTTGTGTGGTACCTCGTAACACAGGTAATTCAATCCCCACTTCGAGACCATTATAATAGAGGTGTGTTGTCTGGCGCATATATTATTATATTATTCTATCTTTTGTTGTATTTTTTAATGAACTTACGGATAATATTTAAAAATTCTGGACGCAAAAAAACTTGCAGGAAAACTAAACTACGAACACCGTGCCCACTGTAGGGTTAGGTCGGGCGTAAAGCTTGTTGTTTGTAAATATGCCCGGGGGAATCGCGGGTCGGTGTGTACATCGCCTAAGGGTGTGTTTGCAACTCGCCTGGTTACCTGCCTCAGACTGAATCTTCCAGATAGTACTAACTGATGCAGCATTATGAAAATATATCTTGATAGCTATATCAAGATATATTTTCATGTTACGTTTGTAGTAATGACATTCAAATCTGTCCTTGTAAAAATAAGTACCTAAATCGGTCATCACTAGCAATAGTAAAATGAAGACGAAAGAGGGATATCGTACGTCTACCACGAGTTGCCACATTAAATTTACGTTATCGTACGCGTATAAAAATGTATTGGGATTTAATATTGTGCATTATCATGTTGTCATGTCAAATCCCAATACAGTTTTTATACGCTATATATATAACGTAAATTAAAGTGGCAAGTCGTGGTAGACGTACTGGTAATTTGTAATTGCATTTCCATCTTTTTGATTGACCTAGCTTGTCAATGCCTGTGTCAGGACCATTTTTTGAGCCAAGCATTAAAAGTCTTTGTAACGTACCCACTTCCTTTCCTTGTCATATTATTGTGCATGCTTTTAATAAATGTTTACGGACGAAATGTAAATCAAAGCGAAAAGGAAATTACATAATGTCACCAACAACAAACGAGATACGAAAGAAGGAAGAGAAGATAAAAACAAAACACAACACGCATTAGGGTGAATTGATTTATCAACAGGGACTCAAATTACGATTATGCGGCCACCAAACTCGACCACTGTGTTTCGCGAGGTCAAGCCACTAGACTTTGCCACAAGTAGAATTTTATTTATCGTCGGCAGCGAGAAGCTGACTGAGGCCGAGAGTGCATGGAAGGAACCGGAACCTGGTTTTGTTACTTGTGGCGCGAAAGCGGCACCAATAAGGCCTCTTCCTCGCCGGATCGGTGCGTTTTCGTTTCGGTATCGCATTTGCACCGAATCTGTACAGATTGTTTACCGAGCGTATGTAATCAAATGAGAGTTTTCAGATCAACTCATTTCGGTGCAGATTTTTTACCGAGCGCCTCTGCACGGATTCTGTACAGAGCGGCCGCCCTGCCCCGTCTTACCCCCGCCAGCTCCGCCGCGCGTCTCATTGACACATGTCACATCGAATGAACATTATTGTACCGAAAACATTCAGTGCCTGTACAGAAATGTTTTCAGCAGAAAATCTGTATCGATTCAGTGCAGAGGCTGTACCGAAACGAAAACGAACCGAGCCGGTGAGGAAGAGGCCGTACGCTCAGTTCAAGCAGATACGATACTAGTTTTATAAACAATCTCGTCCCTCACTGGTGGCCCACTGTGCGGCTAAGTCACTGCTAAATCTGAGATGTTGGGAATATATTTTTTGTGTTTCTTTTTAATTTGCAAAGGCGGCAGCTCGAGACTATTAATCAGATGTCTACATCACATATGGCGATATAGAACGGCGCTGTGCAAAATTACGTAAACCGTCTGAAAAGATAGGCGAAGAGAAATGTGTCACTCTGACCTGCTACGAAACCTTTCAATTGAACACCGTTTCGGGAGATTGTAGTGGTGGCGTAAATGATTATTTTGATATAGAAATAAGAAACACTTAGTAGGATATTGTTGGAAGTGATATTGAGAGCAAACGTACCTACAATGGGTATTTTTACTATGGCTTTGGAAGTTAAGCTGTGTATATTCTGAAAGAAATTGAACGAGTTCTTGTGACGACGTCTTCCATCACTAGCACTGAAAGAAGAAAATGATTTGTTCTTATTTTTATCATTTAAACCTATAAAAATTGAAAATGTCATACATTTCTGTATTGGCTAATTATACAGCTTTGAAAACTATATAGGATTAAGTATTCGAGCTCAAAGTCTGTGAGGTCTGGAGTTCAAATTTAATTTAATAGGTGAAATAATATTTATTATCAAGTGGTAAGTATTTTCAAAAAAGCATAAATTGCCAATTTGCTGTAAAAATAATTTAGTTCCGATGGCAATGTTTTGGTTTATTAGAAAAGTATTAATTTACTTAAATTCAATTCAATATTATATTAACACCAGCTGATTGAAAAATCGCCATTTTGTTACGTTGGCGTCAAGGGGCCGGCGTTCGCTAACTATCGTAGCGTTGAAACGCTCATGGGGCGTAGTCGGTTGTCAAAAAGTGCCACTTGGCTGTATTTAGCGAACGACTAATGTTTCGTTTTATCTATTAGAAAAAAAATATACACTTGGCTAGTCGTTCGCTAAATACAGCCAAGTGGCACGTTTTGACAAGCGACTACGCCCCATGAGCGTTTCAACGCTACGATAGTTAGCGAACGCCGGCCCCTTGACGCAAACGTAACAAAATGGCGGTTTTTAATTCAGCTGGTGTTGTCTTTGTTTGAAATTTACTATTTTATAAGTTTTTTATTACAAAGCATGCTCTAAAAATATTGTGGGCTGCACACCTATCAACTTCACAAATACAAATACACTTTAGAGTGATTTAAAAACACTGAAAATATTTCAATAACAACAACTTCAAACATACGTCACGTCAAACTCTTCGACTATGACATTACGCCTGGCTGGCGTCGTGCGAAACCATAGACAAAATTCTTATTTTTAACGAAAGTTAGAAGAGAACTAGCGTTCGCCGCGTTCCGTTCATCTTGGCTACCAATCTATTAGCGTTTGCGACAAAGCGTTAGAGAAGGCGAAGTTCGATTCGTTTCCGACCGTTTGCCACTTGGCTAGGGGTGCTGGTCAGAACGCGTACCTTGTACTCATTATGAGGTTTGCGTTGCAGCTAGCCCAAAGGAGATAAGAAGATCATGAACAACGCAAACAATCGCGGCTTCTGGCGGTAGGCTCGCTTCCTACCACGCTGATATCATATAGGTACGCTTTGTGAAGTATGGGTTTCCTTTTATTCCGTTCATCACGAAGGTAACAGTCAACTTGCTTCTGAATTTTCCTTTTGGGATAAAATCATCACGGTATTTCCATTAACAACCGTGAAAAGAGCAACTAAGATTAAATGCCTTCCTTTAACGAAAAAAATAACGTTAAATGATCTTGTCTTTAATGACAATTTATATTACGAAAATGTAATCCAATTTCCCACTGTACACGCAACCGCAAGAAAATAGTTTCGCAAATGAAAACGAAATTAACTTTTCGGGTATTACACTAAGGAGTGGCTTAACTGTCCCACATATCACGGAGTGTGAAGTATGATGCAAGCCGAATTAAAATTTAGGGATTTTTGCTGCGGGTTCGACAGGGGTAGCGAATCTCGACGTGAACGTCACTATTTTTAACGTTGACATTGACACTATTTGTAATTAAGTGGACATTTATCTGACCTTATTTTGACACAAAGATAGAGTCCCTAGGATCAGGTCGATTTTTTGTAGTTTCTATTTCTGTGTGGAAAATGATGCATTGTTATACTCAAAATAAAAATTCACTTACTTATTTTGAATCATTAATGTCATTTATTGAATTTATCATAATGATTTTAACGCTTTGACTGCCAGAAAACCAGACACAACAGAAAATTCATTGTTTGTGTATCAAAAATGATACTCTGGCGCTTAACGTGTTTTTCGTAATTCTAATCCCATGTAAAAATGACTGTCTTAATAATTTCAATTTGAGTTATATATTTTGTATCCGTACAAGGCACATCATGAAGTTTTTTTTTAATGTTATCAACCTCAGCTCAGCTGTACCTGTGATGACGAACAAATGAATTTGAATTTGAACATGTGCCAGCTAAGAGTAGCGGTTAGGCACTTGGGGGATTTGTCAAGTCGGATTTCTTTGTGAGAACGACCGGCCGCCGCTTGGAAGGTTCAGATTCTGTTATTTCACCAAAAAAGGTTGGTGAAAAATTGCATTGTAAACTTAAATATCTAAACAATCAAATAAAATACTTTTCTAAATAATCAGGATTATCAATTATTCTATTCAGAACGAAGATATCATCTGATTCGGTAAATGTATTTTATATTTGATTCCTTTTCCGTTAATAAAAAACTAAGGCTTGATATTAATGATTGAATGACTGAAAGCTACACAGTATAGTGGTTAATTTCCGATTTCCTTAGAAATGCGAACGGTCAGAGACTTTAGCGGTGGCTGGTACCCTTAAGATGGCACAAAGCGGCACAAACTCGTATTCAAAACTCGAAATTAAGTTCACTCTGGTGGCCAAAACTACTTCTTTACACTCATTAATTGAAAGGTCATGCTAAAATCTCATTTTACTTAGCTAACTTCACTACCACTGCCATGAGTGAGTTTTGCAGAATATTATGTCATAAACGAACAGTGTATGAGGTAGAAAGTTAGTTTTTTAGAATATGAGTACCTTTACAAATCGGGTTGTATGATCCTACCATCGTTTCAATCCACTTGATTATAGAGAATGAATAGATACAATTACATAGCTATATTTATTTTACAATTCAATATTTATTAAAGAGATCGCTCTGTAGCGATAAGACCGCCTAAATTGTACTATAATATTTACTTTTTTGTTTTTACGTGCTGTAAGTATTTGTTTGTGCAATAAAGATTATTTATCTTATCTTATCTTATTTTATCCAACGCTGATAAATTAATTTTATTAAAGCCTATCAACCTTCGGTCCGCTCTAATTGATATAACCCTTAACAGAATCTCTCATTAAAATCGTTTTAGAGGACCTTGAGAAACATTGATTAACATTCAAAGGGGGCGGTAAAATTTATGCATAAAATAATCCCCTCAAAGTCTAAAAGTACGTCCGTCCTGTGAGACTGTTTCGTCCCTTGCCTAAACCCTGAGTTTAGATATTGATTAAAATGTATAAACTTCGAACTGATTTTGTCGGTTCAATAATCAGAATCATTAAATTTCCTGCTAGCAAATACAGAAGGTAAAGAGTGGTAGCAGTACTAGCAGTACTAGTATAGTACCTTCCTTCGGGACATCCTTACGCATTGCCATCTGTACGTCTACCACGAGTTGCCACTTTCAATTTACGTCATCGTTCGCGTAAAAAAGTTGTAATATTAATATATTAATAATATTATATTATATTAATATTCTATGGCAACTCGTGGTAGACGTACTGTACCGCTAATAAGAGTTTACACCGATGACTGTCGTCCTGTCGTCCTATGTCGGCTATGTAGTTAGCGCGTATTGTACTATTGGTGGCAGAAGCGTCATCGCAAAAAATCTAAAACTAAGTTTAGTACGTTCAGTAAAAAATGTATTGGGATTTGACACTGTCATGTCAGATCCCAATACAATTTTTTACGCAAACGATAACGTAAATTTAAAGTAGCAACTCGTGGTAGAGTACAGGAATTGTACTACGAGTAATCTTACAGCCACTAATAAACTGATAAATTAACTGTACTGTACGTTAGCGGCTACGCCCGCGTAGACTGTCTTTCTCGTCAAAATATAGCCTAAATAAAAAAAAATAGCCTATGTCACTGCCTGATAATGTAGCTTTATATTTGAGAAAGAATTTTTAAAATTGATCCAGTAGTTTCGGAGCCTATTCAATACAAACAAACAAAAGAACAAATCTTTCCTCTTTACAATATTAGTATAGTTAGATCAAAATATATGAATCAAACCTCCTTAGCTGTGTGTGTACAGTGCTACTAGTGGTTTCAGAGCTCGGCCTGAAATCCGGAGGATCCTGGTATCCAGGTCGGACAAAGTGTGTTTTCGGATGTTTCGGAGAAAGCCCGGGTTTATGATCTTTCATTTGGCAAACGTGGTGATTAACCCATTACTCTTCAATTGGGGCGATGGCTTTGTTTCAATTATGGCGGCCTTTGTCCATCAGTGGGACAGTATAGGTTTATTACTTACTCATTTAGTTAATAAATAGTTTAAATTCATAAAATACCCGATAACATAAATGCTGAAAAATGTTTTTATACGGTTCAAAAACTATTAGCTGAATAATATTATCGCGGAAAACATTTTAGATAGTTAAATAGTGAAGTTGCAGGGAACAAAATCAATATTGTGTTATAACGGGTAGTTTGTTGGTTCGAAAACAATAATTTTAACAAAAAAAAACAAACTTCAAAAAAAACTATTCCAAAACAAAGCACTAAAAAGTAAAGAAATAATTGCGTATTCTTCTAAAACTCATACGAAAATATAATGTAGGTACAATTATTGTTATTGTTGGAGTCGGTGTCAGCCAAGGAAACACTACAATATACCTATTTTTTACATCTCACGTTTACGTATGTATGTAGGTAGTTACAAACCTACATCGGCTGACACCGACTCCAACAATAACAATAATTGTACCTACATTATATTTTCGTATAAGTTTAAGAAGATTACGCAATTATTTCTTTACTTTTTAGTGCTTTGTTTTGGAATAGTTTTTTATGAAGTTGGTTTTTTTTTTGTTTAAATTATTGTTTATTTCTTGATTTTCAGTGAATAGTTTTTATTTATTCTATAAGTCGTAAAAGTATCCTCCAATTGCTCCTAAGAATTGAAGAGTTCCGTTACTTTGTCATGGATCCCATAATCAGAACCTAACCAAACTCTCATCAAACTACCCTTGAAGTATATCCTTTCCAATAAAAAAAAGAAGCATCAAAATCGGCTTGCGTGAAATTGAGTTATTCGTCCATTTGTCGCGCATATAAAAAATGTTCAATCAAGAAATTGCTGCAATCTATGACAGATTTGAGCATTTAGACCGAGCAAACAAAAAAACCTGTATCGAAGTAAGAAACGTACCAAAGCGAACTAAAGAGCAGCTAAATGATTTATACGATACAGTGAAATCGCTAGCATCGGCACTGGAAATCAACATAAGCAACTTCGACATTCGGGATGCATATCGGTTGCCTGGTAAGAGAGAATCCAACTGCTCGAACATCATATTTGAGTTCAACAACACCCTAATCAAGGATCGAATCTTGACATCAGCAAAACAGTATTATAAGACACATTCTGATCAATTGAATGAGAAACACCTTGGGCTGAATAAACACACTACTCCAATCTACAATTCTGAACTGCTTACATCCAGATCTAAAAGGCTGCATTACTTGGCAAGGGAAGTTGCTAAATCCCAGGGCTTCGCCTTCTGCTGGACATCGAATGGGAAGGTCTACCTGCGCAGACAGGAGGGTGACACCCCTATTTTGATTAAATCTGAAGAGCAACTCAACAGCTACAAAGCTACTAAATGACTGTCCTATGTTTTTACGTTTTTAAAAATTTATATCTCATTAAAGCGAAACAGCATGCGAAATCGTTCTTTGAAAATTGAGAGTGTGAATATTTATATTTTTAAATACATGCAACTCTGTCTTACTCTTTCTACATCCTCAATGCAGCACACACACACACATCTTACACAACAAACACACCATACACTAACAATACTCCTCACAGAGGATTGCGAGGCTACATTGAAAATCATCAACAATACCATATGTTTCTGTAACCATGTACAGGGGTTTTGTGGGTCCTGTTTTGTTTAGCCACTGCATCCAGCACTCACCACTTAACTGTCATTATGAATAGTCACGCCTTATCGGAAGAAATAGAGATTTCCTGCCTGGTTCCTTGTAAATCTATAACAGAACCGGATAAGCTTAAACTGGAGTTGAGTAACTGTGCCCAGGTGAGTCAAAATAATTTGAATATAATCTCAATTAACATTAGAAGCATAAATAAAAACATTGACCGTTTCTTGGCTTTTGTTGCGGGACTTAATGTTGAATTTGTGTGTAACATGGATTCAGCTCCTCTATTGCTTGATAATTACGACATGTATTTTTCTAAACGCACCTTCAACCAGAATGATGGTGAAGTAATGTATATGAGGACTGACTTGAACGCTTCAGTTAATGAAGTTGAACGAGAAGAAGCCAATTGCCTAGCAGCAAAAATAAATGATTTAACTATTTTTGGTATTTACAGACCGTACTGCTTTAAAAACCATAATATTTTTTTGGACTCATTGGACCGTCTCTTGACCTCTGCTCGCTCTAGTAGCATCGTCATGATGGGAGATATTAATATTGACACACTTGACACAAGAATCAATTCCGTCCGTGATTATTTGGAAATCATAGGCTCACATGGTCTACAAAATGCAATAGATATTCCTATACAAGGACGCACATGCTTAGATCATTTTATGTGTAAGTCACGAGCGGATCTACGGTGCTTTGTTCTGGAAGCTGATATTACAGACCATTGTCCAATAATATTGTCTTTACATAGTCCATTAATTCGTAATTCGGCAGATAGAAATATTATAACCAGAACAAAAATTAACTATGATTCGCTTAGCAAAGCTATTACAAATATGGACTGGAACTTTTACCTCACTATTAACGATCCCGATGTGGCTGCTTTAACTCTGATTGAGATTATACAGAAATTGATTAGCGAACACACTAGCACTGACACATACAGCAAACGGGGAAAACCACTTAAACCATAGATTACACCTAGCATGATCAAATGTTTTAAAAAAAGAGACCAAATGCATAAATTGGTAAAAAAAGACCCTGATAATTTCGAGTTGAAAACTAGTTACATCAGGTATCGAAATATCTGCAATCACATAGCTAAAAGCCTTAAAAACGACTATTACAAAAATAGACTTGCCCTTAATTATAATAACAATAAAGCCACTTGGGAGACAATAAAGGATCTATGCAATATTAAAAAGAAAAATTCAGATGCCTATGCTCTCCTTGATATAATGCCAACCGCTGAAGAGTCTCTCTCAGTAAACAGCTATTTCACGTCTGTTGGTCGCGGACTGGCCAGTCAAATAGTTGGTAAAACTGTACTATCTGAAGCAAATAGGCGCAGCATTGACGGCCATCTAAGTAACGCTCAGTCTATGATTTTGGCACCAACAGATTATATTGAGGTGGACAAAATCATTCGAAACATGAGAAAAAACAGCGCCTCTGGCAAGTACTGCATTCCTCCTGTAGTTCTTTCCAACTCTCACTCGATTTTATCCTCCATGATAGCACATCTATGCAACCTAAGTTTCACGACCGGCATATTTCCGGCTATTTTCAAGGAAGCGGTTGTTATACCCGTACACAAGGACGGACATATGAATATGGTGTCTAACTACCGGCCTATTTCCCTCCTTAGTGTAGTCGGAAAAGTTGTTGAGAAAGTGGTCAATAATCGCATTACAAACTACTTGGAGGCAAACCGTCTTCTGTCCTGTAACCAGTATGGTTTTCGCTCGGGTAAAAGCACGGAGGACGCGGTTGCTTGCCTCGCTGCTAAAGTGACTGAGCACCTGGATGCGGGACGGAAGTGTGTTACGGTTTTCCTAGACATAAAAAAAGCTTTCGACACGGTTTCAATACCTAAACTTTTGGCCAAACTTGAGGCTTTGGGGATTCGAGGAGTCGTGCTGGACTGGTTTCGTAGTTATTTAACTGGTCGGAGTCAAGTTGTCAAAATAAGAGACCAGTATAGTGGCTCTGTTTCTGGCTTACGTGAATGATTTGTGTGAGATGGATATACCACACGGCTGCACACTTTCCTTTGCAGATGACACGGCACTCATATTCAGTGGAGAAACGTGGACAGAGGTCCAAAAATTCGCTGAAGCAGGGCTACTAAAAGTAACTAAATGGTTAAACGAAAATTTGCTTACTCTGAACACATCAAAAGCAAAATATATTTGCTACAGGATAAACAGTGTAACAAAACCGCCGGCAAATTTTAATCTAATAGCCCACTCAGTAAAACAGTGTGTGTCTTGCAACAAGGATCTAGCTTCTGGCTTACATTGCGACTGCAATCCTCTACAAGAAACAGATACACACAAGTACTTAGGCATATTGATAGATCAGAACTTGAACTGGCAACCTCACATCACTGCACTAAGCAAAAAAATTAGAAGGCTACTTCACATTTTTAGGAACGTGCGTGATGCTGCTGATGCCAAACTAGCTACGCAGATCTACGAGCGAATCGCGTAGTTGTATTCTATGAATTTCAAAATTCTGAAAAATTTCATTCTAGGGACCCTTTATGCCGAGATCATTCTACCCTAAGTTAAGCAGAGCTTGTGCTATGGCTGTTAGATGCTGATTAATCTTATGTCATAGTTTTGTCGTTACATTGTACAAACAAGATTTATATTTCTCGTATCTCGCTTTATGTCAATCCGTGCTAGTTTACTGCATTCCCGTATGGGGAGGGGCAGCCGCTACCCATATGTTGAGGGGGAGAGGGCACAAAGAGCTGTGATTAAAGTAATGCTTCACAGGCCTAGAAGATTTCCTACTGACCAACTTTACAAGGAAGCACAACTCCTGACTGTTCGACAGTTGTATATCAAGGCCTCCATCCTTCGCCACCATAAATCCTTTGCTCCCAGTAACCTACCCCTAACCAAGAGACGAATACGCACTCACGTGCTGCCTTGCAGAACAGGCTTTGCTCAGTGCCAGGCTATACACATGGGTTCCTTCCTGTACCGACATTTCAACGACATGACTGCCATATTTGGGATGAATAGGATGTCATTAAAATCCTTCCTGAATAAGAAACTTTCAGAGCTTGATTATATATGCACTGAAGATCTACTTTCTATAAAGAAATAAGTGTGGGTTACACCTTTAGCCACATATGGCTCACGCGCCCCCTCGCTGATATAAATATATATATTATCCAATCTGTGTGAGATTGGAGAATATGTATATTTATAACTACACACTTCACACACATATACACACACACACACAAAGTCATACAACACCCACACAAAATACACACAACACACACATATATAACATGCACACACGCATATATACAGACATTATAAGTAATAATATTTCATGCATGCTTAGTAATAATACCTCTGCCTTCTGCAATAATATGTTAGATCAATTTTAACTTTGTGCATTTACCATGGATGGCGGGTTGACGACCATACAGAAAGTTGACGAAGATACAGGACTTGTCCTAGTTTGGGCGTCAGTAGTCCATAGTCAAAAAAAATAAATATATATAATCAGTGTTCCTACACATTGTGTTATTGAGTCTACTGTATGATTATGGTGAGGAATAAAATATTTATTATTTATTTATTATTTATTTATTATTTATTATTATTATATGGTTTATCTACATTTGAAGACTTATTTGGATTTCCCATAGATGCCACTGTCAGAACTGGACCAAATTATAATTTTGGCGGTTCACTATCGACAATCCAACTATCGATAGTATGGCAAAGCTAGTTGTACCAACTTCCTTAAAAGACAATTATTGAGGAATGCAACCCTGAAGGGTTTGCATGTCCTACAGAATACAGGTTACTATACCGGCAACTTTTAAAATATCATCTAACTTTAAACGGTAATGGAGTTTAAACCTTCCATCATCAGTTCACTTAAATAACCTGAAAGAATATGATTGTCGGTCTTGACGCACCTATAATATTTAAAGAGTTATCCTCCAACTACTAACCGATAAGGAGTTGTACCTTCCATCACCAGCTCATCAACATGAGATGATGAGTTACAAAAAAGATAATCGCTTAGCACCCATATTAAAAATATAAATTTTGCAACCCGAAAAATATTTAGTATTGGGTAGTTCCGGTGGCCATCAGTGGTCTTCATCAGCAGTTCCACTTCACCAAATGGTACTTTTCGAGAGCAACTGCATGAGTTACTATCAAAAATACCTAAATCGTTATAGGTGTGCCTATAATATTTGAAGAGTTCCCTCGATTTTTCCTGGATCCCATCATCCGATCCTGATATACTGACAATGGGACCACCTCAGGAGGAGAATTTTGAAAATCGGTCCACAATTGACAGAGATATCGGTGAACATACATAAAAAAAAATACATACAGTGGAACATAGAACCTCCTCCTTTTTTGAAGTCAGTTAAAAATGTAGTGTGTATGTGATCATTACCTCTTCAGTATGTACTAAATAAACTGAGTGCCTCTAAAAGGGAAAAATAACCACTGTACTAGTCGACGTAAACAGACATAATTATTATTATTTTTAAGTATGCCATCACGTAAGTGACTATTCTGTCTTTGTGATAATAAAGATCTTTAAACCTAAACCTAATTATTTAAGCAGAGCGCTAAAAGCTTCTTATTTGGCGTGCGAATGTGTAGAAGCCTTGTCATAGTGATGTTCTTTTCCCGGCTGTAGCCCAAATCTCTTCATAAGCGGGCCCATGTACTCCTACACGAAGGGGATTAGCCTAAGCCCTCCGAACTGTTTTCTCCTCACAATTCATTCGAGGGTGCCAAAAATAAATAAAGCAAGCGTTGTTTTGAAAGAAACAGCCTTTGTTGGAATGATTTGCTGGGTAGTGTTATTGTATAAACTAATAATGAGAGAACATTTTCTTTGTAACGTATAGTTTCTTTGTGTTATGATAGTAAGTTGTTTGGTAGGGCCAAAAAAAATGTACACTGAAAAAGTACAACGTTTTTAATACCGGAGGTTTCTGTTAGTTTCTTAAGGATTGATCTAATGGTGCTCCCTTACCTGGAGCATTTTCCTGTAATGTAACGGTGCAGAGTCGAGAATTACATCAGTGAGGGAGGAGAAACGAACATTACAGCGCGCCAACTGTAATGTTACAGATTCGAGCATTACAAGTGTGAGGGAAAAGCACCGAGCAGATATTTTGATAGAACTTCCCTGAACTTTTGCAGGGCATAATTGTAATTTAATGCTCAATATCGAATCTGAAATGTATATTACAGGCGAATGTTCGTCATGTCAGGGAGGCAGTTCTGTAATGTAATGCCCGAAATCGAATCTGAAACGTTTCATTACAGGAAACTGCTCCAGGTGAGGGACCACTTTAATGTTAATTATTAGTGCTGGATAACTGCATTTCAATTGATGTGATTGATGGTTTGGATGTTTGAAAAATCTTCAGATAAAATTATGGCATTGAAAAATGCCATGGTTTCGAGGGTAGTCTTACTGGGACTATATAGTCCATATAAAGTGCACTCTTTATGGCAATCAAGGACCATTGATTTTCCTCAACTGGACAATGCATGTCAATTGGAAAGCGTAATCACATCACAAGTTTAGTGTCACACTGTCATCCTGTCATCTTTCTCTTTCTCTCATGTATGAGTGAAAGGATTAGAAATACGAGTACATTGTAACTAAGGAAAAAGTCTGCTCAAAATGACATTGAGTTCCTTTGACTGAGGGCTGAGTTGGAGTCCTTGGATTTGACAATCTGTCTATACCTATACTCTATTCATCATAGCATTAGACAGAAATAAAAAATATATTTTTTAGGGTACACTTAGTGGTAAAAGTACAATAAACATTGTTACTTTAAATTTTTATGCCGAATTAATATAAATCTACTTAAATAGCAGCTTTCATACTTATTATTCCCATTTAAAGTAAAGTAACTTCAGAATTATGAAGCTTTTGCTTAAATAAATTATTCTGTCTTGCATAAAACTATAATTTCGATGTTACAAACCTAAAATAAGCAGGGGTTGAGTATGCGATTTCATTAATTTTAGCACCCCTGCTTCTATGCGCCTCTTAATTCTAATGTTTTAATGAATGGAGTTATAAATTGACCATGATTAACTGACAAAGCTTGTGAAAGTGTTAGGGAGTTTAAGCCTTCAATTTCACGGTGGTTTTGCACCAAATATAGATAATTTTTAAATATCGGTTGACGCAATAGCCGGGCATGTATGCAATGTAAAAAATTACTAAGACTACTTAATATTGTCTAACGTTTCACGAGTTTGGTGCAATAAATTAGTATTTGGGTCAGCTTACAACTAGGTCACCGGAGTCAAAATCAACCGATCTTATACAGCGTGTGTTAGAGTCTTATAAACATACTTTAAACCCAGACAGTAAAACAGACACAAATGACGTACGTAAGGAGATTTACTGCATGCACCCTATCGTCGAAACCTAGACAACGCTAAAACTTGTTCAATCCTTTCGTGTGTGTGCCTCTTGTTGAAACTTATTTACTTGAAACAAAAGTTTTTATTAGGTAAGTATAGTAACAACGACGTTTTGACGACACGATTGGCGTAGTGTGTTGTTGCACGGTTTCTCGCCTCGACTTCCGTAGTGTCCCGGGTTCGATTACCGGTTGGGTCAATTCAGGAAACGATTTATCGAACCCTAGCTTATTTCCTTGTGTGGTACCTCGTAACACAGGGATATAATAATCCCTACCTCGAGACCATTACAAGAGGTGTGTTGTCTGGCGCCTATTTTGATATTTATAGTAAGCAGGTACTATAGCTCATAGCTAGCTCGTACTGTGGCAATTAGCAATACTTTTTTCCGCCTATATGCCGCTATATAGATTAAATTGTTGTGGTATTTATCAATTTTCTCGCGCGCCAAAAGGTTCTTTATTTTTTATTTAGTACTCCGCCCGCGGCTTCGCCCTCGTGAACCTATCTGTATTATTATATTATGGCCAAATTACATAAAATCTTCATAAATTGCCTAAGTTTGTGTATTCATGTGTTATGGTTTACCAAACAAATGTTTATTCTATTTTATTCTATGTCTGAGCTTTTTTACTGTAAGGTTTTATCTAAATCCGTTCAGTAGTTTTTGCGTGAAAAAGTAACAAAACATATACATACATACATCCTCACAAACTTTCGCATTAATCATATTAGTGAGAAAAATTAGGAATTCAAAGCGACGTGCACAACTGCACACCGGGTTTTTATTCTTTCATGAAAATTATACGACGTAACTTAATAAGTAAAAATGAATTTGGTGAATATTATAATGCTGTAATTACGTTTTATTTTAGGGTTTTTGCTAAATATATACGAACGTCTGCTTTGCAACTTTCAAAATGATTGGAATGTATGCCCCTGGCTTAATTTCCTTGTCTAGTACAGCCAGACCAGGGCCAGGGTAACACAGGGATATTTTTCCCTTCATTGAGACCATGACAAATTGTGTGTGACAAAGCAAACTGACTGTTTTAGTGGTAAACAGTGTTTTGGTATAAGAAGGCCTTACTTTGCTAAGCGTATTTAAACTTCCGTTAGTTGTAGGGGGTGAGGTAACTGCTTATAGGCTGGTTAAGCTCTGGGCCACAATGTTGTTATTTCATCACGCAAAATAATAAAATTCTAAAAGTCTGCGTGAATTGAATTGATAAGCGCAGAGTTTATCTCCGCGATGAAATGCCAAATCTTTTTGCTTTTATTCTTATTTGATGTTCAATCCTGCTCCGTATTTCCATGAACAAACGAATATTTAACATTTACAATTAAACACTCAACTCCTATCAAAATATTATTGGGCCACTTTCGTCGGGAACGCTGAATTAAAGCACCAACAAAAGAAATGGTACTTACACAGGCGGAATTCGCGAAGAAAAATTACTTACGGAAAGAAAACGAATATAATTCTGTTTACTTTCTATCCTTTGAGTATTTTCTCTCAAGGCTGAGATAAGTCATCAAATTATGCGGATGCTATGTTGTTTACAAATTGTTTCTGAAACGAGTCACGTTCCCATTCGAAGGTGGGCGCAAAAATTGAACCAATTTAAATAATGTTCAGTGCTTCGTGGGCCGGCTGTTTTTACAGATTTGGTGCGATGGCTCACACCTACAGCTTTTGTTTATTATTCTGTTTTCTGACTACAAATTAGTGCTGCTATGTTGGCGGCCTGAGTGGTGACGCCGCCGTGGACACGACCATGCATGTCATCAGTCACGCAATTCGATAAGTCTAGTTTTTGTTGTTTCTCGCTGCAAAACGTCATTTAAAACACAATAACATGAGGATGGCCAGCCCAGTTATTCCTTTGCATTACTGTGCTGGTCAGCCTCGACTTCACGACCGCTTCAATCAGGTGGAGTGAAGTCATCTTGGCGGCCTTAAATATTTTAGTAAATCAGTATGCACAGATTTGACAAAATGTTTATAGACTAGTAACTAATTTATATGTATATTTATTTATTTAGTAATGCCTTCATAATCTAAATTAGCTGTTGGGAACCCACTGCTGGGCAAAGGCCTCTCTTCGCATTTTTTTAAGGTTTTCGTGATTATTAAGCTGAATTCAGATTAAGTATAAATTATACTCTATTAATGAATGCACCTGTACACAACGAATGAAAAGAATTATATTTATTTATATAGTTTCAACAATTTCTTAATAATAATAATGAAATTTAAAAAATAACATTTAAATACCGTATTTGACGACCGACTTGGTGTAATGGTTAAGAAGTTGGCTACTACACCAGAGGTCGCGGGTTCGATCCCCGCACAGTACAAACATTTGTGTGCATGAACATGTCTGTTTGTACTGGTCTGGGTGTCTCCTATGTATAATAAGTATGTATTTACAAAAGAAAATGTATTTAAGTATGTTTATCCGTTGTCTAGTATCCCATAACACAAGCTTTAATTAGCTTACTTTGGGGCTAGATGGCGCTGTGTGGAATAATGTCCAGGGATATTTATTTATTTATATACAATTGAAAATATACAATTATACAAACGAACAAAAAAATTATAACAAATTATACAAACCTTTTAATTTCATATTTGTAACTTTAACTGTGAACAGTAAATTTTTAAGTATGTTTTCAATTTAAAAAAAAAGTTTTTTTCATTTTATTTAGCAAATAATTGGCGACTACCTAACTTTAGACAGTTCAATGTTTTTTAAATAGTATTATGCACACAGTAATAGAGCAAAAATGTAAGTCTTGTTTCAATTCAATGAAATAATCACGAAAATCTTACAAAATGCAACGTTTTTGAACCACCCTCAGCTAACCCTCTTAAAGCAAATCCCCAAAAACAGATCTAAGTTGTAACTCCCCGAGAATGTGCAAGCTTCTGAATGTTTACTGCCTGCATTGATAAGCTGCATTATCTGAACACCTTAGTCAATAGTCTTTTATCGTAACTATAAATTACCATAATACACCTTAGTCAATAGGTAACTATACCACAGAATAGGTAATAGTATCTACTCCGTAACTATACTACATAAATTAATCAAAAGTCATATATTGCTAACCATAAGTCACCTTGGTCCATGCTACTAGATATTTTTAATGCACAGTTAAAAGGCTAAAATTGGCGAACTCAACCAGTCAACTGCAAGGTTTAACAGAGAAAATACGAATTTTAGGCTGTGAAACGTTTAGATATTGGTCCAAGAAGAGATACACAACAAACACTAAACTACTAAAAATTTTATGTAATTTAATTTGTAAAATTTATGTAACTTTTACATGTTTTATATTCTTTTAGGTTTATTTGTATCAAAATGACACACTGCTTGTACTTTACTAACCCCTGTTGTAAACCCAAAACAAGTTTAAAAGAGTAACTGCTGAGTTTCTCGCCGGGTCTTCTCAGCAAGAAACAACTCCGACGCGGTGGTAGAGTCGCATTATGTCTGTATACTGTTTATTTACATATCCTTATTATTATGGTATTTATGTCTATTATTAAGTATATTTTGCTGTAAATTTGACGATTTGAAAGTACTGATACAGTCTATTTGAATAGAGTTATTTGAGTTTGAGTTTGATGTATAAACAAAACGAACACTACTAGCTCTTTTCGATTGCTATTTTTATATTTTAAGCATACGCTATTTTTTAATAAGTACAAAAATTTTCAGAGACTCACTAAAAAAAAAAGTCCTAAGCAATGGAAATGGTGAAATCTTATAAAATATTGCACCTTTAAATACCAGAGTGACCAACAGATGAATGCAATCTGTATGAAAAGGCGATTTTTCCATCAGTATTTCACTCTGGGTTTCTTAGGAAAATTTCATAAACAATGCATAAAGTAATTGTACTAAAAAAATTGCCTCTTGAAATTAAAACACTTGAAGGAAATCTATTTAAGAAGAAACTTAAGACAGGGTTAATTGGTAAAGAATTTTATAGTATACAGGAATATTTTAATTCATAATTATTATTTTTTTAATGTATATTTCATCGAATTGTGTTATAGTGTTAAATAATTTCCGATTTTATTGTTTTATTTAATAGGCATATTTTATTTTATTAATTTGTGAATGAGATATTATGTATATTTGTTCTCCTCACAGCACAGCGGATATTGTACATCCAATTTTGGGTAAGCTGTTTTGACACTAAATGTATTTTATGACCTTATGTACACAGCTTTTTACAATAAATGATTTCTGATTTCTGATTTCTGCAGTAGCAGTTATAATAACAGTAAACAAATTTTCACCAAAAGGGTATCCTATTTTATAAGCTTCCTCAATCTCTGTCTACCAAAGGGGATCCGCCAAATTTACCCCAGCCAGGCCCGGCGGAAAAAAATCGGTGGCTAACATACTTTTTTTGCCCGGTGAAGTTTCATACTCGCTGGATGTAAAAAAAACACTTTTCAAGAAAGACTGCATCTTTTCGTGTTCTGTGCTCACCCTATGTTGATAACCTGGGTCACGGGTTACGGGTTTGTAAAAAAAGTTTAAAAAATATTCAACTCTCCATACAAAGTGACCGGTCAGCTGACCGAGTTTGGAAAAAAAGTAGATTTTTACAATTTTCAGTTTTTGACTTCGACATAACATGACTCACACATGTTAACATGTGTACGTTTCGGCTTGATAGGGTACAAACCAAACACTCTGTTGATGTAATTTTTTAAGATGAATCATTGAAAACAAAGTTAAAATAAACCAGACCATATATTAAAAACTACTCGTAAACACGTAAAAATCACAAAATAAAGAGTTTACAGAAGGACCGCTCGCACCTTTTTCCAAAACTTGCGTGAACCGCCTAGGGTTACTACTACGAGTATATTCGCTCTGAATTTTTGGAATGAAGTAAGTAAGTTATACCTACTTGACAGAACCGTGCTCTAGGTCCGAGAGTTTTCCTAAAACTTGCTCAACTTTACCTCTCATTCTGTCCATCTTTATTCTTACTTCACTATTGCTTATTCTTTGTTCAGAAAAAAAGAAACTCATATCATTTACACCAGTATTACTTGGACTTGTTACGATATTAGAGTTTGATATTGGGACTAATTGCCCATTTGTATACGTAAACAAGGGAACACTGACGGTTCCACTCCCTATGGAATTGGCAGTACTCGAGTTCCCTAATTTTTCAGCTTCTACCAAACCTTGACATTCCGCAATGTTTTTATCTGAACTGTTACGTTTCAAAGAGATTTAAATGGGTTTATGTCTCACTATTTTGTGATGACTAGATTCATTAGTAGCTGATGAATCACTTGTTTTTTCTGTAGATATAGCACGAGGTGGTAGCACTGACTGACCCATACTTGCCATTCTGTTCAAAATAGAGATTTTAATATTTATCCTAATAATAAAAGGTTGGGGAAAAGTTTCTTCGCATTTTGTAAGAAAATTCAAAACATTTTTTATTATAGTTTATTTACATTTAACTAAATTAAGTAGGTGTCATTTTGTTTGATTACTTTTTGCCATCTTGTAGGTAGGGACATGATCCCATTGCTGTAGGAATTTTAAGGCTTCTGATTAAAATACCGTGACAAGTGGTTTTGGCAGCCCTCTCGTGATGTAAACCTGACACTGTCTAAAAAATTCTGAAGAGACCGGGACTATACGGCGGATGCATTAACACCTCCCAGCCAAACTCTCTTAATTTTTGCTGAGTGGCTAAAGATGTGTGAGGTCTAGCGTTATCATGATGAAAAACCACACCCTTTCTGTTGATTAATTCTGGCCGCTTTCTCTCAACTTCTTGCTTTAATCCTATCAGTTGTTCGCAGTAGAGTTCAGAATCGCTGGCGCTGCTTGGTGGTAACAGCTCATAATTAATTATGCCCTTCCAATCTCACCACACACACAGCATCACCTTGTTCCGACCCGTGTTAACCCGGGTTTCGCCACAGTCTATGAAGCCTGACAGGCCTTTGACCACGATCTTTTCCGCACGTTCTTATCGTACGTGATCCACTTTTTATCACCAGTTATCAGCTTCTTCAAAAATGGTTCGGTTTCATTACGTCGTATAAAGAATCACAAATGAGTACACGGTTCATTAGGTTTATTTCAGTGAGCTCGTGAGGTACCCAAATATCGAGCTTTTTTGTGTACCCAGTTTTTTTCAAATGCTCCAAAACTGTTTTGTGGTCTATTCGCAGTCGTACTTACTACTAAGCCGATCTAGGTCCACTTTTTCAAAAATGGCATCCATTTTATCCGTAATAGGGCGACCAGAGGGACGTGCAACTTGGACATCATAATTTCCGGATTGGAAACGCTTAAACCAAATGTGTGCTACTCTCACAGACACTGCACTAGGTCCATAAACATCGCAAATTTTTTTCGCGACTTGCGTTGCATTTTTACCTTTTTTGTAGTAAAATTTTTCCTCCCTTTTTTCTATTGGCTCGCACGGTTTGTGCATTCGCCACTGACAAGGGTGTTGGAGTTTTTAATTAAAAGGTAGGGAAACAAGCGACATAAAAAAAATGATTTTAAACGGGTAATTTGGATCGGATCAGGTAAGTTAGTAGGTAATTATAAACGGATATTATTTTAGGTAATGTATATTGATAAAATATTATAAATATCAGGATTACAAAAAAATAGTAAAGAGTTAATAGAAGAAGGAAAAGGAATACGAAGGGATTGAAGTGAAGCAAAGAAGGAGGTATGGTCATAGGAAGGGCAAGCAAAAAAATATGATTGAGGTCTCCTACGCCGGTACCACAATCACACAGGTCGTCATCTTTGATTCCAATCTTTGAAAGGAAGGCTGGGGAGCAAACATGCCCAAGCCTCATACATATAATGCATGTAGTAGCGGACTTACCGAGCCTCAGGATGTGAAACCAAGGTTTCATAGGAATGTTTGGTTGAATTGACTTGAAGTGCTTTGCTTTAATTTGACTACTACGTTCCCAATCTTACTCCCATGAACTTCGGAGTTGGGACTTTGGTAGAGCAACCAAATACAACAATATTTTTTGTATGGGAATAAATCACCAGATAAGACCGCATCATTAGCCAATCTGTCAGCTTTCTCATCACCTACAATGTTATGATGGCTAGAAATCCAAGCAAAGTGAACAATATATCCTTTAGATTGAGCTTTTAGAAGTAAATCCCAACATTCCATTATAATCGAGCGGTTATTAGTATTACATTTTAATGGAAACCTCTCTTAAACCTGTAATGCACTTTTTGAATCAGTAAAAATGACAGTTCTCTTGAGTTTCATTAGTAAAATATACTCTAAGGACTTGAAAATACCATAGCATTCACCTGTAAATATGGATGATTCGGGAGGAAATTTAACTTTTTGAACAATACCGAATTGTTCATGATACATTCCTACACCAACCGGACTGTTACTATGCTTTAAAGCATCACTGTGAATATAATGCCAATCCGGCCAATCTCTATCAATAATGAAATTAAAATGGACATGAGCATTATTATCGTTTTTTAATATACCAAAGTAAAGTAAGTAAGATCAAAGTGAATAGCGGGTGCTAGAATCAATGATTCAAAGTTAGCATCGAAAACAGGAAGAAGGTCGGAGCTACAAGAGATACAAATTTACGAAAACTAACAACGAGACATGGAGGTCTTTTATGAGACCAAAATGAACAGATATTAGCAAATTCTGATAAACGTTCTAATTTTGCATAAAGAGGATGATTACTGCATTGAAAAGCACGAAATAAAAATTTATCACACAAATATTGTCTTCTAAGTTTAAAAGGGGGATCTCCACACTCAACGTGCAAGGCGTTAATGGGGCTAGATTTCATTGCGCCACCTACTATCCTAAGAGCTTTAGATTGGATACCGTCTAATTTTCCAAAACCAAGAATGCTACCAGAATCTAAGAAATAAGAACCATAGTCCAACCTGCTCCTTATTACAGCATTATAAAGAATCTTTAAAGAAAACGGATGTGCACCCTACCAAACACCCGATAAACATCTAAGTATATTAAGCATTTTCTCACATTTCACTACTACAGAATGACTATGGGAGAGACCTGTTAGTTGACTGTCTAAAATTACACCTTATAACTTTGTTTCTCTTTGTAGCGGTAATACTGATTTATTGTAGTGGATTGAAAACTCAGACGGGAAAATAAAACTATTACACTTTTTGATGCAGAAAGGCTCAAACCATTAGTGTCCAACCAAATTTTTAAATATCCTAAAGAGCTATTTAAGGAAGATACAAAAGTTTTTACAGCTTTGCCCTTAAAGTAAATAAGCAAGTCATCAGCATATTGCATAATGTTAAAACTATCGGTTGATGCTGATGCTATTGATGATTCTAGATCATAAGTTCTACATATAGATGTTGTAAAGAAGAGGACTTAAAACGGACCCTTGAGGTAGGCCTTTCCACAGCAATCGTGTTTTTTTTTGTAGAACCCTCTTCCAATACTGTAATTGATCTTTCGGTTAGCATATTTATTATAAAATTGATAAAAACGATAGGGACTTGTAGTTTTAAAAGCTTTTGTTTCAATATTGAAATGTCTGCGTTGTCATATGCTGCAGAAATGTCTAAAAATGCTGCCAAAATTGATTCCTTACATGAGAATGCTAATTGTATATCGGTAGAAAGATGCCAATGCTATCCATAGTGCTTCTTCCTTTACTAAAACCATATTGACTTTCCGCTAACAGTCCATTACTTTCAATGAACCACTCTAAACGGTTTTTTACGAGATGTTCTGCTATTTTTATCAAGACAGTGGAAAGAGCAATAGGGTGATAAGATGAAGCCTCTGACGAAGGCTTACCAGGCTTCCAAATAGGTATAACTTCTTGGGCTTTCCAAGAGGTAAGAATAATTCCAGAATGTAAAATAGAATTAATGAGTGATAAGTAATATTATTATTATTATTATTTTTATATTGCCCGTCAAGATGACCTCACTCCACCTGATGGAAAGCGGTCGTGAGGTCCAGATATGAGGTTGACAAGCCCAGTCATTCAAACGAATCACTGGGCTGGCCATCCTCACCTTGAAGGCCTGCAGAAATGCCTTTTCACGCCCCGCTTGAAGAACCCGGGACTATAAGAGGAAGGAAACACATGTGCTGGAAGAGCGTTCCACGTCTGGATGGTACGACAAAGAAACGAGTCACCGAACCTTTTAGTTCGGGCCAACAAATGTTGAATTGTGTGTGGGTGACGCCGTAGTCCAGCACGCGTGGTACGGGAGTGGAAAGGTGAGGATGGGATAAGCTGGAATAACTCGTCAGAGCATTCCCCATTGTAGAAGCGATAGAGAACAATAGCCTGGCAATGTCTCTACGCAATTGGAAAGGCTCAAGGGTCAATATTGCCTCTGGGTTTACAATAATAAGGATAGCACGCCGCTGCAACCTGTCAAGAGCTTCGAGTAGGTACTTAGCGGAACCGTCCCAGAGATGAGAGCAGTATTCCACACACGAGCGAACTTGTGTCTTATACAAGAGACAGAGCTGCTCTGGCGTGAAGAATCGTCTCACTCTGTTCAGGACTCCGAGTTTACGGGATATGACAGAGTAGAGTCACATAGATGAGTGAAAAACGAGCATGGGACTCCGTCCATTCCTGGAGCAGAATCTTTAACATAGGACAGAACGCCTTTGAGTTCAAAAATTGTAAAAGGGCTATTGAGTCCAACTTCAGATAGCAGCAAAGGAATATTACTAAATAAATCTTGTTGTGGAACAGAGGCAGGAGCTAAAATGTCTAAAAAACTATTAATTGTTTTATCTGAAGAGAACTTGGAGTAGGTGGCTTGAATATGGACCGATATCTGCGTATATTGTTCTAGACTACAGATGGAGAAGTATCAGGAGATATAGAAAGGCAAAATGATTTCCAACCCTCCCATTTCTTCTTTTTAAACAATTTTCGAGTACTAGAAATAAGATTAGAAACAATGTTAAAATTTTCGGAAGTAGAATGAGACGTGAATTTTTTTTCGGCTTCCTTTCGCTTTTTAACTGCTATCAGACATTCTTCGTCCCACCAAGAAGGATAAGGAATTTTCGGACTGCCTTTCTTTTTTACAGAAAATTCTTCATCAGCGACCTCTGTTAGCAATGATGTTAATGCTTCAGTACATAGCTGTTGGTTGTCACCTCGTACATTAGGCAATGAAGAAATCTTTTGATCTACTCGTAATTTCTCTTTGAAAGTTATCCAGTCAGCTTTAGCTAATTTATATTTTATCCTCTGACGATGCCTGATACTTTTATTACCAAAGCTATTTACAAAGGATATTAAAACAGGGTAATGATCACCTCCATAGGAGGAAGGCAAAGTGGACCAAGTTGAGGAAGAAGCTAAGTTTGGAGAGCATAATGATAAGTCTGGGACTTACGAGTACTTTCCGAAGGATTTGTTCGACGAGTTGGAAGGCCAGTATTTAATACACAAAGGTTATGCTTATCAATAATATCTAACATCCTGGCTCCAAAATGGGTTGACCTGTCACTTTCCCAAGCCTGATGTTGAGCATTTAAGTTACCCATAATTACAATGGGTCTAGGTAACTCAGAAATAATCTGATCTATCTCATTAAATATAACAGAGGATGGATGAGGATTTTTTTTTTTTTATAAATATCCCTGGACATTATTCCACACAGCGCCATCTAGCCCCAAAGTAAGCTAATTAAAG
This sequence comes from Udea olivalis, assembly GCA_947369235.1. Taxonomy (NCBI): domain Eukaryota; kingdom Metazoa; phylum Arthropoda; class Insecta; order Lepidoptera; family Crambidae; genus Udea; species Udea olivalis. The sequence continues at coordinate 10,497,722 of OX376342.1, forward strand.
CTTGTGTTATGGGCATGTGTAATATAAAGAGAAACAAAACAAATATTACTTATTTTAGCAGCAAATAAACGAAAATTATTATGAACAGAGATGGGAATATTAACAAAGGTTAAGGAACTTTGAATTAAGAGGGCAACAGCACTGTATCCATCCTCTCTGTCATCTCTTAAGCAAGAATATCCAGGAATTTTAAAAGTGTAACCTGGCTTAAGCCAGGTTTCTTGTAGAGCAATAACAAAACGAGAGTATTTATTTATAATATAAATTAAATCACTTTTTTGTTATTAATACTGTGACAATTCCACTGAACTGCACTATCCAGTATTAAAATGGATGTTGTTATCAGAGTCATTAGCAAATAAGGCAACGTTGGACGGTAAAGACATGATATTACACTTAAACAAGTAAGTAATTAGGGTTAGTAATAATTATCACACATACCAGGAAGATCAGTATTATCATTGTCAAAAAGAGCACATCCATTTTGTGGAGAAGGCATATTACAATCTTTAATTAATGCATTATGGGTAACACGGTCATAACTTTCACTAAGTTGAACCAGGCTGATGAGGTTTTTTAAAAACAGTTTTTTTGTAAGAAGTTATTCCTGTGATTGATTTGTTTCTTGAGGGCAGTATGTTGGAATTAGAACTGTTAGACTAAGAAACAGCTGAAGCTAGAACATCTGCCAAAGATTTAGATATGGGGGGGGGGGGGGGGGGGGGGGTGAAGCTTGTTTGCTTCAGCATAAGAAATACACTTATTTGCCATAGATTCTTTAATAGCTTTTTGACGAGAATATTCTGGACATTTTCGATCTGTAGCAAAATGAGGACCAGAACATAAGCAGCATGTAACAGCATCTTCTTCAACAGAGCAACTATCAGCTGAATGGCCTAGGCCGCATTTAAAACAATTTGGGGCAGACCTGCACTGGGACTTTATGTGGCCAAAACGGCAGCAATTAAAGCACTGAATAGTGGGGTAAATATATAAATGAACAGGCAGTGATTTGAAACTCTTTGAGGTAATACCTGACCATCAAAGGTTAATAGAACAGTTTCAATAGAAATAAACTCTGATTTACCATTAGCAAAGTGTTTTTTATTAAATCTTCGGACTTTAACAATTTTCCCACAATCAGGAGGGACGGTAATGTTTTCAATAATTTCTTCATTACACCAGTTGGTTGGAACACCTCGTACAATTCCCGGGCGGGTTAAGTTGAATGTTGGAATGAATGCTTTATACTTATTAGCTCTTAATTTTTCATTCTCAACGAAAGCATTTGCATCCTCATATTTCAAAAAGGAAATGGAAATCTTGTTAAGCTGAATTTATTTTAGACTACCATCAACTATGTTCCTGCATTGTGCAATTCTCATCTGGTGAAGTTTGTTCTTGTTGTACGTGAACTACAAAAGGAGACGCATCCGAGGGGCGATAAACCACCCTAAAGGGTTCTTTCATGGGTTCAATATTTTTTATTGGTTCAATATTTGAGACATTATTGATTGGAACCGGCGGAGGACACCGATGAGTATCAGCAACTATTAATTTTTTGCTAGGTTGATCAGATTCAGACAGATTACATTGGGATTCTGAATCGTTTAAAACGCCAGGCCTATGCTTCCTTCTTTTCCTATTGCAATGTTTGCAGAATTTACGACCAGACTTTCTTTTACGTGAAAAGGTATATTGTTGGTTTTCGGAAGCATCAGTTTCTTCTAAAGACCCGTCTTAATCCATACTATGAGAAAATGGAACAGTTACTTCGATAGCAACCCCAGGGGATGATCCCTAGGGGTCGTCAGGATACAAACTACAAAATTGGCAGGGTTATGGAATCACATAAAACATACTAAATGCCCGCAGAATCGACACAAATCTAATGAATAAATATAAATACACTTAAAAAACTGGTTTTTTAGACTTATCTGATCCAATTTTAGATTAATTTCAATAATATTTGCGAAAAATTGGAAGGAGACACCAGCCTACTCAACGTTTTCCGCGCTTTTTTTTCGAGTGCCAATTCGTAGTAAAATTTTAAAGTGTATCAAATTTCTTCATTAGATTCACTTCACTTATCTGTACAGTAAGAAAAACAAATGAGAATCACACACTTTCCTAATTTGAATTTGGAATTATGTTCTTTAAAAGTAGGACGGCGAACTTCTATGTAATTTCAGACCTCTACTTACGGGCCGCGTACATAAAAGAAATCGGTTGATGTTTCTAGAACTACGCTAGACTAACAAAAAAGTTAATTGTTTTAGCTCTTTTAAGCCTGGGGTTAGAAAAATATTGAAGCTATTGATGGTAGTGAGGTTATAATTTAATTCGTTGGTTTTTAATCATTTTTTACTTGATACAAGGACACTGATGCTAACAAATCAGTCAGATTTGGTCCGACGTAAGCAGATACATGTTCGGGCGTTCCACTTTCGTGTTTCGGAGGCTGTTTGGTTAGATATTTCTTATTATAGTGATACAATGCAACGTACAATATCCACATTTTGTCTGACTAGGCACGGTTCTATGCAAAGTGTTCCGTCCTGGAGAATTGCGCGGATGACCGTCGCGGGAAGGTGGACTCCGCGCCCTTGCAGACTGGCCCACGTCCGTGCGACGGCCGTGTACGAACGAACTTGTTCAGTCAACAGCTCTACATGAATGTGCAATGATAACCCTCGATGGGCCTCATCCAACACATCCTCATCCCAATTAAAGGCGCACTGCGGATTGTTTAGTACGGCCGCGTGCTTCTTCTACTATGCGGATAGCTCGTGCCGCGATCTGTCACCCGTAGCCCTTATCACATCATCACAAAACTATAGAACAAGACGAAGAACAAAAGAAGTACATTTCTGGTGTACCTAAATTAAGTTTGTTTAGCTCAGTGTGAGGCTTATTTATGTTTTACTGCTATGTAAGCTATGAAATAAAAAACACGTTAACTTATTTATGTACATTTATTTAAATAATTAACAAGTTGTCCAAGAATGCAGCAGGAGCTCCGAAGTGATCCTAATGACAAGCGTACCCCAAGTGTAAAAGTACCTCATGTACCATAAAATTGACATTATGTGCGAGCAACACCCAAAGAACTGTGTGATTTCCAGCAGCACATTAACAATAATATCTTAAAATGGCTTTACTCCCTTGAAATACATAAAGTCTACTAGGACCCTTCTGTGTAAAGACTCAGGTACAGAAGTTATTCCCGATCATCTCACTGAGGAAACAAGCAACGGCCAACAGTTGCAGCAGCTCTTCTTATTGTTAGAAGAGCTATTTGGGAATTTGCTTTATTATATGTTTGCTGGGTTTCAATTTGATTATGTTTTTCTGCAACAGGTGGTGCAGATAATTCTGGAGGGCTACTTTCTCTTACAGTTTGATTATTTGACGAAACCAAAAAAAATTAACTAAATAAATATTATAATAAAATCAAACGTAACGAAATGTGAGTGATTTGGCATAGACATTGATGACAACAATGGTAAGGCAAAGAAGTATATGCCCATACAGCCTCTTCATCAGTCTGTTTTTTCACTTTGCACTAGAATACATTCAAAATACAAGTATATGGCTTTAAACTGTTCATTAAAGTGTATTGATTTAATTAAATTAGGTAAAAACATTTAAAATATAACTTACCATAACACAACTTGAAAAAAGAATTGGTTGCAGTGATTGAAACTTCTGCGTAGATTGGAATACTCTTACAGGAAATAAAACCGTTTAGTTTTTGCACTCTTTGTCACTCTACAGAAAAGTTTTGTTTTATTGAAATCGGGAAAAATTTATCTTTGACCTGCCTTCTTTAAAATCCCGATTTTATGTAAATAAATTTAACTCTATTTATTTAACATGTTTCACATTTGGTAACGTTTTTGTAAAACATGCAGTCGAGTTTCGCCGCCCTTCTTTAAACTTTTAATGATACCAAAACCAGCCAGATACAAATAGTATAGCCAAAAAGATTTTATTACGAGTTCATACATACTATATTATGCGAAAAGACTTTTTCCCGATTGAATTGAGATACATTTCTTTTGCGCCAGGCTTAGGGTTTTTCGTATGGGTTTTGGCGGATGTCCTTTCATTTCAAAATGGGTTCAGTGGTTCAGGCGTGAAAGCGTAACAGAGAGACATAATATAGGTAGAGTTACTTTCGCATTTATATTAATAATATGGATTTCTTCAATTAGTGTGGATTTCTTTAACAATCCAGGATAATGAAATGTTAATAATTTTGACGACACGATTGGCGCAGTGTGTTGTAGCTCGGTTTCTCGCCTTGGCTTTCGTGGTGTCCCGGGTTCGATTCCCGGTCGGGTCAATTCAGAAAAATTACTTTTTCTAAATTGGCTCGGGTCAGGGTGTGCTGGGAGACGCCCCTGGCTTATTTCCCTGTCTGGTACCTCGTAACACAAGGATATTTATCCTTACTTCGAGACCATGACAAGTGGTGTGTTGTCTGGCGCATATATATATATATTTATATATATATATATATACATTACTGACTGGCCTGTTGGTGCAATGGCACCGATCCTGCCTTTAGCACCGGACCGGAGGTCGTGGGTTGGATACCCCTCCACAAACATTAATGTGACGAAAAATTTGTGTTTGTTGTGTGTCTGAGTGTTATTATCTATTTAAGTATGTATTAAAGCTCGGTTAAGCATTGTTCCGGTTTTCGAATTTTGCTCGATGTGTTCACTTAGATATAGTACAATCAGTTCACGAGCGCGCGTGCCGACGCTGTTATTACCGAACAATAAAGTTTATTTTGTTAGATTCACGCGAGCTCGTGATTTGCAAGAACTATACCTATTCTTCGACGACACGATTGGTGTAGTGCGCTGTCACACGGTTTCTCGCCTTGAATTCCGTTGTGTCCCGGGTTCGATCCCCGGTCAGGTCAATTCAGGAAACGATCTTTTCTAAATTGGCTTGGGTCTGGGTGTGCTGGGAGACGCCCCTGGCTTTATTCCTTGTCTGGTACCTCGTAACACAGGGATATTTATCCCTAGGTACTTCGAGACCATGACAAGCGGTGTGTTGTCTGGCGCATATTTATTTATTTATTTATTTGTCACTGATGGGTCTCATAAGAAGGCTCAAGATCACCCAGCGAGCAATGGAGAGAGCGATGCTTGGTATTTCCCTGCTCGATCGAATCAGAAATGATGAGATCCGCAGAAGAACAAAAACAACCGACATCGCTCGAAGGATTGCATCGCTGAAGTGGCAGTGGGCGGGACACATAGCGCGGAGACCCGATGGCCGTTGGGGCGGAAAGGTTCTCGAATGGCGACCGCGTATCGGACGACGTTCCGTGGGCAGGCCCTCTACAAGGTGGACCGACGATCTGGTCAAGGTCGCGGGAAGCCGCTGGATGCGGACAGCGCAGGACCGATCGTTGTGGAGATCCTTGGGGGAGGCCTATGCCCAGCAGTGGGCGTCGTTCGGCTGAAATGATGATGATGATGATGATTGTCACTGAAATTCTGTAAATGTATCCATGTTGAATATTTTATCAAAAATTATTTCTCGATTGCTGGTAATATCTCTGCGCGATTTAGCACTAGAGCGCGTGTTAAAATTGAATGTAGGACTCTTAAGACTTTATGGTCGAAGTCGTTCCAACAAAACATTCGTCTCCCGATTATTAAACTTCGCGAACAATGCTTCCAAATTTAATTACAAGGGAACACTTAACTTTACACGACTATCTTTTGAGCTCCATTGTTTTATCGACAAAGAACGGCGCTTCGGCGAGTGCTTAACGTTGCTGCGTTAAGCTCGCACTTTGCTTTTTTAAATTTGGAACAGTCGCGAGCATTGATATTATTTTTCGCAACCTAATTAAATAAATATAAATATGCGCCGGACAACACACCTCTCTTGTAATGGTCTCTAAGTAGGGATTAATATCCCTGTGTTACGAGGTATCACACAAGGAAATAAGTCAGTGGTGTCTCCCAGCACACCCAGACCCGAGTCAATTCAGAAAAGATCGTTTCCTGAATTGGTCCGACCGGGAATCGAACCCGGGACACTACGGAAATCGAGGCGAGAAACCGTGCTCCGCAACCGTGCAACCGTGTCCTAAATCAAATGTATGCGGTTCAAATGTTGATAAGTATTTGGTGCTAGTAATTGTACATAATAATTTGTGAGTAGGTAGTTCATTAAATTCGATATCATTTTTAGGTTCTGTTGAAACTTGAAAATACGGTTTCCCCGGATTTCCGGTAGAATACCACGAATATGAAGATCTGCGATTAAATTAATTACACCACCTTACTCTAATAATTCGAGTATGTTACATTTTGTAGCTTTTTCATATTCAGGGGGCCTGAGCCCATAAGCTGTCACTGGCGCTTTTATGTCATCCCCATACATTTGAACGATTACTATTGTAGAAATCGTCTTGGCGTGTTGCTCTTGGCTAGGCCCCCAGTATTCTTTTAAAATCGAATGTATGGGACATTGAATGTCTTTAGATTCTAAATGACGAAACAATTTCCAAAACATGTCAGATTAGGTTGTGAAATCAAAAATCATGTGTTTCATTTTATTTTAAAGTATCTTTGATACTCAGTGGAAAACATCTTTTTACTTTTGTAATGACATTATTACTTACTTAGAAAGGCACATTATCATTTTCAACTGGACCTAATGAAATATTACGATAAATCAATTTCTTCTAACTAAGAATACATTTTTAAGTTACAGACTAACCCATATTACCATTTCTTTGTTGAAGCAGTCAATTAAGTTTCAAAACTGGGAGCATTATTAATTAGATCTATTAACTAATTCTTAGACAAGTCTGAAAGGTCACAGGGAGTTACCGAAGGGCTCTCTTCATTGGTTCCATTGAAATTCAATTAAACTCCCTTAATTCTTAGAAAAGTTTTGATTTGTCTTCTACAATTTCATGTATTTCAAATATCTGTCATGAGACCTAACAAAACCTACACAATAATGTTTCCCATGGGGCTTTAAATACAATAATAAAAAGAAGCTTTATTAGCTTGAAAGCTGTATGTTATTTGGTTAAGCTTCTTTTAGAGCTTAACTAAAATAGGTTGTGACATGAAAAAAAAGTATATATCTAAACTCACAACAACGTATGTTTACAAACTTAAAGCAAAATAATCATATTCTATTCTATTCTAAAGATGTCGTAAATGAATACCTAATTGTTAACATTAAGTTTTTTATATTCACATTAAGTTTTTTAATATATAATTATAATTCACATATTATGTAACCTTCTTCAATATCAATGTACCATGTAGTCTTATATCGATGCAAAAATGAAACAGTATCATCACAAACCTCACTGATTTTCGAATACTGGAAATTATGTTTATTTATTTATTTATTTATTCTTTATAGCACATAGTCTATGTTACAAAGGGCGGACTTAATGCCTAGAGGCATTCTCTACCAGTTAACCACACAGTCAGACAGAGATATTACAGGCAGTGCTAAAGATAAAAGTTTTAAATTAGGTGTACAGAAGGTGAAATGGTTTAAATCAAAATAAGAAGATTTCAAAGAGATTTCATAAACATATATACATAATAATAGCAATTACACATTATAAAGACAAAAAGTTAAAAAAAATAACAGACAGACAGGTGGATCCGAGAGAATGACAAAACTACAGTTCTTGGGGCGTCATCAATCTTTTAAAGTGCGCACACAAAGCCTTTTTAAATGCATATTTACTGCACGCCTTTCTAACCAAGACCGGCAGTTTGTTCCAAAGTCGTATTACCGAAACAGTGAAGGAACTAGACAAAAAGTCAGAAGAATGAGCGGGTGTAAGGAGAGAGAGAGTATTTATAGAACGCAATTGACAACTGTGCTAATTATGAAGGAAGTGAAATATATTTTTTGAATAAGTAGGAGAATTAGGGTCAAAGAGGATTGAGAAAAGGGTGCACAAAATACGAATGCATCTTCCCTGACGGATAGGTAGCCAGTTCAGCTTCATCCGGAAGCTAAAAACATGGTCGTATTTGCGAAGTCCAAAGATGAAGCGAATGCAATTGTTAAGCAGACGTTCAATTTTGTTTAGGAGATCTTGTGAAATGTTGCTATAACAAACATCGCCGTAATCGATGAGAGATGATGTTATATTTTATAAAGTGTTTTCAGATAAGAGAAATACTTACTATTCACAACATTTCAAATAATAATTATTATCATCATCATTCATAGCCATAAGAAATCCACTTTTGTACGTCTACCACGATTTGTCACTTTCAAATTACGTTATCGTTCTCGTAAAATAATGTATTGGGATGACACATGACATGACATGACAATGTCAAATCCGAATACATTTTTTTACGCGAACGATAAAGTAAATTTAAAGTGGCAACTCGTGGTAGACGTACTGGTCGTCCGTTCACCTTTGGGTAGGTGTCACACACGCTTTTTATGTCACAAACCTATTACAAATCAATTGTTTTTATCTTATCACCTTATCTCCGACATGTCTGAACAGAGATTTAAAATCTTATTTTCATGCATTCAAAAGCAGCTAGCATTTACTTACCTTTGACGCCATATAACTCGCGTTAAACTTGACGAGGAACGCGAACAGTGTAAAGTCACTTGATACTGTTGGATAGGTCACATCTTTATTTTTTCTTAAACTATGTCAAGTCATAAAGGCTAAACAAACGAGTAATTCCAACGAAGTAAATGCAACTGATAAATAATTTACTTTGAACAAGATCTAGTTAAAAATTAAGATCGGTTCAAAGGTTTCATAGGTTTTTAAAGCATCAGTTTTACGAGTATTTACGTTAGCCAGAATATATACTAACCTTTACCTTAGAAATGTATAATGACAATGTGTGTATTCTACGCTTGACCTGCGACCGTCTCTGTCTAGACGTGTTGTGAATCCTTAAACTGCTACTGAATACTAGGTCAAAAAGTATAAATACTTGATACATTCGCGTTTGCGACGGCAAGTACTCGTATTACCTGTGACTGCGGACTGCGCTTACCGGTCTTGTCTAACGAACCGACCTCAATAGGTCGTTAGCATCACTTGTCTGCGTGTGGCGTGCAAGCTCCGTACCATTCGTTCGTTCTCCCAACTAAATAGGCTTGATTTACAAAGACCAATCACTGTGATAAATCAGGGTTGGAGACAAATAGACGCTATGCCTGTGAAGGTAATTAGAGTACTTTAATTTGAAGGATCAAAATATCTAAGGCTTTGCTGTAGAAAAGAGGGCGTTGATTCACGTAGTTATAATAACATTATTATAAATAGGTACCTACATATCTATGAAATTTAGTGAACGAATTTCAGAAATCGTATGAAATATTCCAAAGAAAGAAAAGTTCAAATATTCAAATTTACTGATTATGGAACATCAAAACTTAGTATCTTATAAAATAATTACCAACGGGGAATTATCACTTTTCCTTTGTATTCGAACGATGTACAAAGGAAAAATCTGTACCCACCGCTATTGCTACCGAATAAGACAAATAACTACCTCATATTGCCATATCATTTTCATCCGCAGTTTCCTTATTTCACCAAATGGTATCCAATTCTTTATGGGAATTGACAAATGTCATACGCGCTTTGTTTTATCCGCCCTGCGTGAGACAAGAAATAATAGCTCTATTACAAATAGTTATTGAGAATGCTGTAAGAAATAAATTGAAATATTTAGCCGGTAGAAAAAACAAAAGGGGGTTATTTTGCACACAAACGAGAAAAACAATCTTTTTGTTTCTACAGTTTATTTCTCAAAGGCTTAGTTACGATTCCATCAGTAAAATTAAATAGTAACGGTCCTAGACAGTAGATAATTAAGAGTTAGTTCGGTGAGTTAAATTGGATTTTGATTTCAATTTGTTCAGTTTGTCTTATTCGGTGTTTTTGTGGTCTAACTTTCAGTAAGCAAGTGATAATTACATAAAACTACATCACTTATAAACCCTTGGAATTAGGGCTGTGAGGTTTTTTCTGTGTCCTTATCCAAGAACTACGAAGTTCCCTCAAACACCAGATCCAGACTACCTTCAAATACAAATAAAGAGTAACATCCAGCCAAAGAGCAAAAACAAATGTAGTACGTCACATTATTGTTTCTCGTGTATGGGGTTCCAACACATCACTTACGACAAAGCAAAATGAGCTTGTAAAATCGATGCGTGAAAATCCTATCCCTGGATTTGTAAGATGTCAAGTTGATCAAAAGGATTTTTGGACAAGACTATTATTTTTCCTGACACAAAACAACAGTTGTAAACAACACGAAAAACGTCTACCCTGACAAGGGGAGAAGAGGTCGTATAATTTCCAACTATCTTCGGATTCGAACCGCGGGTCGAGCTGCGACCGCTTTCCGTAATACACGTCGAGGGTTCTCCAAGGAAATGCTCTCTTCGGCCGGAATCCGTAATTTCGCCCACGTTGGCACACGGAATGATTTCCCTGCTGCATTATGCTGTGAAGCAAAATACTATGTTTTTCGTTGTTGAAATAAAAACACTTTAACTGAACAGGTTTTGTTTTGGAAGCATCCGGTGTACAGTCTGTCACATTACAAGCATAAAGGTGTACATTCTTTTCGAGTAACTACTCTTGCTAACTCGAGCTTTTAATTACACTTTTAACTGGGAAGATTGCGCGGAATCTTAACAAAAATAAAGAAGACGGGTATTCTTTGTCATTTTACACCGATGAAAATAACTTAATTTCAATTCAGTAAATGCTTTAAAAACTCTCGTGATATTTATCTAATGTGAATTCATATCGGAATGGTGCGTTAAAGTCTTTGAAAACATTTAGAGCAAGCTTCTTCGTCAGGTAACGTCTCAACGAGAGCACATTCAGAAGTCTCAATAATTGTATTTTGCTTTTATATAAAAACACCGCATTTAGCGACATGTCCCCAATATTTAAATTTCTGTACTTACATACCTACTTATATCCTCAGGAAAGGCATTTGTTTCGCTCTGTTGCCTTTAATTTTCTATTCTCCTATTTTCCAGCTTCACATTTCCATCTTTCGCCGAATTCCAAACACGGAGAAAGTTTTTCCTTATTGAAATCATTGAAATGAAAAAATTCTGGCACCAACCATTAAATATATTTGGGGATTTTATCTCTTAGATAATGTCATCGAAAAAACTCAGAGAGCAGTCATCAATCAGTTTCTGCGAATCGATATAGGGTTGCCGATTTAATAAAACATAGTTCAACTGTTTTTTACCGTATAAATATTCATTCCTCATCTTATTTATTTATTTATTTATTCATAATACACTTGTGGCTTACAGTAGAACCAAGACGCACATAAGCTTACAATTAAAAAATTACAACTATTACACTAATAACAACATAAAATTATATAAAAACAACAAAAACCAAACCATACGAACAAAAAGAAAAATTAAAGAATTAATAAAAAATTACATACAACGTCTACAAATCAAAAATGTCAAAAAGGAATCATATTAAAGAATTAAAGAATTATACAATGACTATGTATCAAAAATGTCAAAAGGAACAATCTTAAACAATTGATAAAAATTATACAATGTCCATTAATCAAAAATGTCAAAAAGTGCCAAATGCCAAATAATATTAAAGAATTAATAAAAATTATAAAATGTCTACTAATCAAAAATGTCAAAACTAGAATAATATGTCAGAAATAAAGGTATACGTATAAAGTAAATTAATTAAATCAAATGTCAACATTTTATCAATAACTACGTGGAGTGACGTCAGCAAACTCATCATGCTGTCCACAAAAATATCCATTTCGTCATGCTGAGTGAGTATGTCCCCGATCAAGAGTAAAGCGCGGTTTGTTGGCGCAAATGCCGCTCGTTCTGTTCGTGTCCCTGGCCTCTTTAAAAGACGCGGCCTACGGCGCGGAGCCACCGTCCTCTCCTCGCTCTGCGTCAGTCTCCTCGGCACCAGTAAGCTAACCCTCTCTAACACTGACTGGCTATCTAGCTTATGGTGCATTATGGACAGATAGTGCCTTATCATTGACATTACACTCCTAGCCTTCAGGCTTTCTAATTCAACCATACCCAAAACAAATGAAGACGGATACAGATATGGGTAATACCCGTGACGCTTTTTGTAAAGCCATCTTGCAAATTTTCTCTGTATTCGTTCTAACTGGAGATTATACTTTTTTTGGTAAGGATCCCATACTACCGCAGCATACTCTGGTTTACTTCGAACGTACGCGTTGTACAAAGATGTACCTAACATCGTCAAAATCAGCAGCAGTCCTAATTACAAATCCCAGTGTCCTATTAGCCGAATTACAAATAGATTTAATATGATTGTGGAAGTCTAATTTAGTATCTAATATTATACCTAAGTCTCGTATGCTATTCACTCTAACCAAAGGCGCGTCATGTAACTTATAATCATTAGTAATAGGGTTCCGTTTTAATGAGAACGTGATAACCTTACATTTAGAGTCATTAAAAGGCAGATGATTATCTGTGCTCCATTTCGCAACTGTGTTTATATTATGTTGAAGCACCCTAGCTTCAACCTCAGTACTGATCCCTAAACTCAGTTTTAAGTCATCTGCAAATAAGAGGCATTTAGCTGAACTCAAATTTACTGGTAAGTCATTTAAAAAAATAAGAAATAATGTTGGACCCAACGTACTACCCTGACTAACTCTAGATCTAGTAAAATACTGATACGATTCGAAACCACAAACTCTAACAAATTGACGGCGGTCACCTAAATAACTAGCAAAAAATTCCAGGAGTTTTGGGGTGAAGCTTATCTTTGCTAACTTCTGTAATAGCATGTCATTATTGACTCAGTCAAAAACCTTTCTAAAATCGAAATAGGCTGAATCCACCTGCCTACCCGCGTCAATTTCAGCACATATATAGTCCACGTGTTCTATGAGATTTGTAGCCGTAGAACGGCTCTTTCTAAACCCGTGTTGATTATCATGCAAGATCAAGTCAATTTGTTTCCCAATAGTCAGATTTAACACCAATTCAAAAAGTTTCGCTGGAACCGAAAGTACGGCTACTGGTCTAAAAGCAGACACATCATTTCCAGTTTCTCCCTTTGTTACCGGCGTCACCCTAGACAGTTTCCATTGCTCCGGATATTTGGCTTGTTGTAGCGACAAATAAAAAATATATGTGAGAGGCGACGCCAAGGCAGACGCACAATCTTTGACCAGAAATCCAGGAATATTATCAGGGCCACTAGCAGATCGCGCCCTAAGACGCTTTACGGCAGTCTTATAGTCATCGAAGTCCACCTGGTTCACAGAAATGGACATCGCATCTACTCGTGCATCAGCCGCTTTTTCGGCCTCTTCGTAGTTCAATACAGGCTTGACTTTATGAAACACTGAACTAAAATATTCCGCGAAGGCATCAGCAGCTGATTGACCGGTCACCTCTTTATCCATATACCTATATGATTCCACCTTCCTTCTGTCCTTTTTTTTGTCTCGAATATATTCCCAAAACTTAAGCGGATTGTCAATTATATTTAACTGGGTCAATTTGAGATGCTGCTTATATGCGTTGTCAATTAGATTTTTAACTTTACATAGCTAAACAATTCCTTCTTAAAAAGCTTTCCCTCTAGTTTAAACCTTTTCAAATGATAATGTTTATTCTTTATATTATCTATTATCTCAGGCGTGTACCATTTTGGATAAACATATTTCTTGCAACCAGAAAATTGTTTTTTGTTTGGTACAAACAAACCAATTGTATCATTTAATCTTGCATAAAAAAGGTCAACTGCTAAATTCACATCTGTCATGGCCATTAAATCAGACCAATCTAAATCCGCTAATGCTGAATATAAACCCTGAAAATCTGCTTTCCGCCAATTCCAATCAGGTCTATTCTCTGATCTGGACCAATCCTTACCTTGTGAGATCATGGCATTATTATTTAATTATGATGTCATCTCTGTCGAATACTATACAATTTTTTTTCAATTTCTCAGTAGTAGAGTGGTTATAGAATACTGGTTTGGAATTAAACTTGAAAAGAAAATCTACTAGCCTAAACTGAATTTACTTATCAAGTCTGAAAATACTTAAATCATTTAAAAGTCTTTGACTGCCGCCAAACACGACAGTTTGCCGGTCACCCTCATAACTGTTCATGTGATAAGTGTTAAAATAATGTAGGTAAAGGTAATGTAATCAAAAAATATTAAAATTAGAAATACCATCTATGTAAAAGTAACCCAGCAGTAGTTAGGTAAATAAGCTTTATTTAAGAATCGACTCTTAAAATATTACTAGCGTAGCATAGTTTAGAAGCCATCTGTCCAGTCATGTTTAATGTATTTTTGACGCAGCAAATATAATTTTACAAAATACAATAAGAAACATTATCCCCAGTTTTAAGAATTACTAAAACTTCCGGGGCAGTCCTTATTTATTATACTTATGGATCTTTAGGAGATTACAAACAAGTTACAAAAAACGTTAAAATGGTTTTCAGAGTAACGGTAGGCAGAAATATCATATAAATAAAATTAAAAAAAAACATAATTTGCAATAGAAGCTCAAACCCAAACTGAAATATCTTTAATTTATACTTGTAGAAAAGTACTTTCGAACTGTCAATACAAATACAAAAACAAATTTGAAAACACAGGAATGTCAATCAGTGCATGCCATTCTGAGGCCTAAAATATTTTTGAATTGCGGCAACCCTAGCGTGAGTACCGGTCCCGGAGTGTTTTTGTTTGTCCTGCCGGCCCTCCTTGTGTTACCGCGTTAATATATGGTGTGCTGAGTGCTCCAATAAAAAGATTCCAGTCAGGCGTTTAGTTTTTATTTATTTCACCTCATCTCCCCTTTTGGACCTCCTTTTCCTGCTTAAAGTAGGTCAGTACATTATGTAAAAAAAAATTATCAATCTCTGTCAGCGATATTTTAAGTAGATACGGAAATGATTAAGATAAGTGATGTTGAGTAATTTCTAAAAAAATGCAATCGTGAAAGGTGTCATCTTCTGATACTTTCGGATTAATAAAATGGCTTCATGCTTATGGATATAATAATAACCAATGAAAACTTTCATTGAAAATGTATCATGCTACCAGAACTAGGCGTTGAACTTTTCTTTTTTACTGTGTAAGCGGTCACTTTATCAAGTTTTGTTTAAAATATATAGGTTATTCACCTGAGGAAACTATCATCTTTTATTGTACGAGTAGTTTAAGAAACAGATTAATCCCTAGTCTGTCGTATGTGTAGACAGAAACTAAAAACCTTTTTTTAGAAACAACAATACAATTTACCGTCGGCCGGTGCATCGACACACGACGGGCAGCATTTTACCAGTACCTACCCCTACTTTAATACGAGTTAACCCAGAGGTAATCCTCTACCATGTGAATAGTATTGTAACGAAAAATGGCATACAAGTTGCTGTAGTAACTTTCGTAGTTTACTTGAGGTTAACTCGTATTATAGTAGGGGTGGGTAGGTACTGGTAAAAAAGCTGAGTCCTGTCGTCTGTCGATGCACCGGCCGACGGTAAATTGTATTGTTGTTTCTAAAACTAAACATTTGACTTATGTCATAATTCTGGGCATGATTTAAGACACAACTATCACTTATTAGATTGTCACGGACACTTCGGATTTATGATTTCAAAATTAAAAATACTAAAAAGATTTATAGTACGAAAACATTCTTTAATACCATTACGTTGCTTCATCTGTACCCTCTGTTGTTTAGCCATCGCAACAATATTTTAACTTACATCGTATTGACAAAATAAACCTCGTATGTGTAAGAAAATAAGGTTGTGAACTCATTAAAGGCTGTTAAAAATTAGTAAAAATACATTACTGTCATTGCATAGATGTTTAATCGACTTTTTTATTTTAGGTTGGATTATACATTGCCTTGAATCAGGTTTGTGCAAAGCCAAAAAAAGAGATTGTCAATGAAGTTTGGTTGCACTTCAACGCAAAAAAAAATACCGCCATCACTTGTATTTTTCGCGATTCTATTGCAACGCTGTGTTATTGTTTTATAATTATATTCTCACGACTCGGCCTAAAAACGGACATTAATATAGCTCCCTACAGTGACCTACCTGGCTAGATTTACGGACTCTGTAACCTGCACATACGTTAACTCGGCAATAATTACGGATTTACGATCATCGCAATGGAATCAACATTTTGTGTGAAGTGTGAATCAGCTAGAGGTTCCATGGTACTGGAAGATCAACGAAATATGTGCTGGCGAATATTAGTCCCACCCACGTAAATAAAACCTCTCAAATCTCTAAATATTACCTCAAATTTGTTTTAATTTTTTGATAAATAACGAGTTCTCAGAAGTGTCCGTCCATAAACTACGTTTTGACACTAAAGTGAATGTATTTATGAACCCTAAGAGGTATTCTTCACGATTGTTGGTTCTTAGGCCGCAATGTATAGGCGAATCGGCACTATACTTTATATGAAGCCAATTACCCATCCATTGTAGCGATGACTTGATTTCAATTATGTAGCCCCAGCAGTGGGACAGTTTATAGGCTAATTACCTAACTTTGATTTGCTTTATGTGTGCGTGAATGCGGTGGAGGGGCGCGTCATTTCAGATTAGACAAGCTCTAGTAATAACGTTTTAATGTAACTGAAAATTGCAAACAAGTTTAGCGCGGTTGGCTAGTTTAGAGTGGTTTCTGATTTGTTTTTTCCGCGCGTATGTGGTCGCTTTATTAAGCCCTTACCAGTCTGGGTTTCATATGCAACTCACACTCCTTACCCTATTAGACTTCAGCAGTGCATTTAACTCGGTTGACTTTGACGTGCTCCTAGCTATCCTCCAGTCGCTTAACGTATCACCATGTGCAATTGAAGGGTATAACTCTTTATCTTAGAGGCCGCGTACAGTGTGTTCGTGCTGACGATGTTTCATCGAGCTGGTGTGAACTTACTTACTTCTGGCGTTTAGAAGCATGCTACATTTAGCGCTTCAAAAAACCAAACAGTACACGGGTTCATTGTTGCGTGTTTGTTCGAAGTAGTGAGTCAGTACCTAAATGATTTATACGAGCTAGAAATCGCGTCAAGAAACGTGAAAAGTTTCCGGAATCAATAATAAAAAATACTATTGGTATTTTTTTATTAATGGTCAAAAATGAATTGATTGTTTCTCAAAATATTCTCCCTTTGCGTCAATGCACTTTTTTATACGATTGAACCAATTTTTAAAACATTTGTGCCAGTCCCCCGTGGTGACGTCAGATACGTGTTTTTCATACTCTTCGACAGCCTCTTCTGGTGATGAAAACCGTTGATCGCGTAGTTGGTTCTTGATTTTTGGAAACAGAAAAAAATCACACGGTGCTAAAGTCAAAGTCAAAATATTTATTACGAGAATACATGTCAAAAAGGTCTTAAAATATATCATAAATTGTCCATTGTATTCGGTCTGCATGCAGACGTGTAAATGTTTAATTAACGAGCTGGTTTTTACTTAATTTTGAACAAAACTCTGTATATTCCTTAACACTATAAAAACATTTTTCTAATAGCCATATCGTTAATTTTGTCTTAAATACATTAGGTTTTAATATTTTCAATTCATTCGGCAAGCTGTTGTATATAGAAATGCACATATTGTATATATTCTTTTTATATATGTATTTGTGACACGCAGGTTGGTATAACATATTGATAAATTTATCTCTTTTCTGTCGTTTGATAATATCACTTGGTTTCAGAAAATAATCTGGGTGGAATTTTGTAAAGACACACACATCTCTAATGTACATACATGGGAGTGGGAGAACATAACATTTTTTAAAAAGTGGTTGGCAGCTATCTAAGAACCAGGCCTTATTAATGGCACGGATACAGCGTTTTCTAATTTAAAAAACCCTATCAAGTTCAACAGAGTTGCCCCACATTATCAACCCATAGCTGAGGTGAGACGACACATAGCCGTGATACGCGGTCAGTGCCGCCTCCACAGATACAGTCTGTCTAATCTTCTCAAGGGAAAACACGTACTGTTCAAGCTTTGCACAAATCAAGTCAACATGAGATTTCCAATTCAATTTTTTATCAATATTAATGCCTAAGAAATTAAATTCGCTAATTTCGTCAATAGATTCACCATTATAATTTATGTCAAGGGGTAAAGAATTAGAATTATAAGAATTAAATTGAATTATCTTAGTTTTATTGATATTTATATTTACGTTATTACTATCCAACCAGTGAATAATATAACTGAGGGCCTTGTTGACTACAGTGTTCATTTGTTACTTTTTATCACATTGAACCATGACTGTAGTATCGTCCGCAAACAAGATACACCTATGTGGGGTAGCGTCTGGGAGGTCGTTAATATAAACTAAAAATAGTAGTGGCCCCAGAATACTACACTGAGGTACACCTGTCAAATTAACAAGTGGGTTGGATCTAAATTTGTTTCTAAACAGTCCCTTAATCAACTTAGATGTTAGTGTTGTTATCTCTGTAAACTGTTTTCGATTTTTCAAATAACAAGATAGCCAATCAAATGCTTTTCCTCTTATGCCATAATGCTGTAACTTGTGCAATAACTTAGAATGATCAACAAAATCGAAAGCCTTCGACATATCTAAAATGATCTAAGCAATGGGATTTCCGTCATTTAAGCTCTCTGTGATAGACTTTACCAAATTAAAACAAGCCAGTGCCGTTGAGCTTCCTTTGCGGAAACCATACTGATCCTTTTTTTAAATGTGGAAGTCAGTAAAGAAACTATTAAGTCTAGTAAGCATTGACTTTCAAAAAACTTTTGACAACACAGGAACTATTGATATGGGACGGTAGTTATTCAAATTCAGCTAGGTCAAGACTGTATGCTGGATGACACAAATGTTGTACGTTTTTCGCCTTCAAAAACTCATTTGTCTGTCTGGCCGTGTGGGAACTTGCATTGTCGTGGTGCA
Source organism: Udea olivalis (assembly GCA_947369235.1). NCBI lineage: Eukaryota > Metazoa > Arthropoda > Insecta > Lepidoptera > Crambidae > Udea > Udea olivalis. The sequence goes on from OX376342.1 coordinate 10,516,736, forward strand.
AGATGATACGGCGTTTACCGTTATTTTCACGGAGTTTGCCAATAATTTCCGGTAAACAAGTGGTCGTGTACCAGTCACTATTCACGGTACGACGATTTTCTAAAGCAACAGTAGCCGTGTCCAGTTTTATTAAAAAAAGAAGCAATCATCCGCATCGAGGCACTCCACTTTGGTTGGTTTCGGCTCATCTCTATAGACCCATACGCTCGATTGCTGCTTCGTTTTGGGATCATAGCTGTAAATCCATGTTTTGTCACCTGTTACTATGTCCCACACCAAGTTTGAAGCCCCTTCGTTGTATCTGGCAAGCATAGCATGGCACTAAGTGATGCGGTCCGTTTTTTGAGCATCGGTCAAATTGTGTGGGATCCATCGATAACACAGCTTTATCACGCCCAAATGTTTGTGTAGGATTGACTGTATTTAACTCATGCCTATGTCCAAAGATGTCCGGATCTAATGGTAGGTCACATGCCTGTCTGTTTCAATTATACGGCGCACAGCATCGATGTTCTTGTTATTCACAGCGGTGCACGGGCGACCTTCACGAATTTCATCATGGAGATTGACACGAGCGCGTTTGAATTCTGCAAACCAGCTATAAATGGTCGTCTTGCATGGTGCTTTTTCGCCAAAAGCAGATTGAAGCCGAACGAGGCTCTGCTGAGCTGTCAAATTACACTTAAAATCGTAAAAAACCATGCAACGAAAATTTTCCCGAGTTAAATCCATTTTATTGTGATCACGCAATTTTTAAAATGACGCCACAATGTAAAAACAGTTGACAATTAGATGAAACAAATTGTATTCCACGGCTAAAGAGTTCTATTTTCAAATATAGTAATAACTTTTTTAATTTAGTTTATGTAAGTGGCCAATTCCGGAAACTTTTAGTGTGACCTATGTAAGAGTTACGCGCCTACATGCGCTTACAGAAACAATGTGAAACCGAGTTTGAAACCGCTAGGTAAACTAATATTACAGTACGTCTACCACGAGTTGCCACTTTAAATTTACATAATCGCTCACGTATTGGGATTTCACATAACATGACAATGTCAAATCCCAATACAGTTTTTTACGCGAACGATAATGTAAATTCAAAGTGGCAACTAGTGATAGACGTACTGATCTCTTTTACATGAAGACAGCAATTTTTCAAAAGTGATTTTGCATCATACACTATGAGCAATACGTGCCGTAAAATTGGCTATCCAGAGTGTTTTTCTGGCGCCTTTCTTCCCTAAATAAGGATAATCCTTTAAGCCGGCATTAAGAATTTTCATATTAAGCCGCTTTCGTTTAGGCAAAGTGGCAATCCAAGTAGTTGCATAATTCATTAGGTTATTGACATTAATGTGTACAACCCGATTTTTACAACTGTACACTTCGAGCTGTCAAAATTGGTATGTTGGCAGCATTGAATTTCACCCGCCCCGCCCGCAAACTTCCTCACTACTCCGCTGACACGCTGGCAGGTGTGAGCGGAGTAGTGAGGAGGTTTTAATTCAATGCTGCCAACCTAGCCATTTTGACAGCTAGAAGTGCACAGTTATAAAAATCGGATTATATGGTGATGAATTTACTCACATATGGGAAATATTATTTTCCGCTGGTAACTTTACTTGTTGTCTTTGATTGATGATAAATATTTCAATTGCAATCATTTTGCTAGAATTTTTACTGAAAAATCATCACACATCGTTTCAAACCAAGAACAAAAGATAAAGTACCTAAATTAAATAGTTTTTGTGGAATACGATACGATTGGCGCAGTGCGCTGTTTTTCACTTTTACTTGCGCAGATTCCTGGTCGGGTCAATTGAGAAAAGATTTTTTCTAAATTGGCCCGGGTCTCCCTGTTCTGGGAGACTTTACTGGCTTAAATCTTCTTTTGGATATATTTACTGGATATACTTCGAAACCATGACAATTGGTGTGTTTGTGTAGTATATATGGGTCATTGTCAAATAAGAAATTTCGGTTTTTCAAAAAATAAGAAGCTTTTAATTTAGAGAAAAAAAATATATTCGTATTTAGTATCGCGTTAATTATACTTAGCAATGTAGAAATGAGAATGTTACACATTGATTCCTATAAAAAAATAAAAAATCTGTCAAACAGCACCACAGAAAAGATGCACATAACCACCGAAAAGCTTAGAATCAAAATTATCTCTGATTACAGTACAAAAATAATGAAACCCTAAGTAATAATCAGTCTTAATTAAAATTTGCTTTCAAAACTAATCAACTCACATATTCTCATAATGATATCATTTGAAAAATCACAAATCTAATTCGTGACTACCGAAAAGACTATCTTTTCGGTGACACTGATTGGATTAGAAAATAATTTCATCAAAAGTGTCGGATTCTTCCTGTTCTTCGCTCGGGTCTAGTCTTTCACTTGTGTTAGTGGTATACTATCTTCTGATGAGTCAGAATATGAACTTAAAATAAATAAATATGCGCCAGACAACAGACCTCTTGTAATGGTCTCGAAGTAGGGATAAATATCGCTGTGTTACGAGGTACCTTACAAGGAAATCAGCCAGGGGCGTCTCCCAGCACACCCAGACCCGAGCCCGGGAATCGAACCCGGGAAACTAAGGAAATCGAGATGAGAAACCGAGCTACAGCGCACTACGCCAATCGTGTACTTTAATAGTTGTACTTTTTTCCTGTTGAAGTGGAAGGCATATTAAAATGCGGGCTGTATGAAGGGGGTTCTGGGGAAAGATCCTCTAATATCTTGGAAAATTATTTAGGATTAACATGAATCTGCCCAATTTCATAACGTTTACTAACAGAATCATTACGATATTCCATACATCTCAATCTTCAAGCACGTAGTAAATACGGACTATCTTTATGCCATGCGAGCTTTCTTTCGTTTCTCTGCTAAAGCTACAGGATTTGTTTTATTTTACCTCATAACCTTCGCATTTCAATTATTTTTTGCTCACGTCGCCTAATTTTTCGTTCTTCTTCTGTTAGTTTTTTTCTTTTTTTAGACATCTCCCAAAGCACTAAGCAACATAATGATAAAAGCTAAATCAAAATCACATACAGAAATGGCAACCCTCATTATGTGAATGTGCATTCTTAGTAATTAATTAGTAGCAAATCCAAGATAATTTGTTAGGAGCGTTATTTGCATTTTAAGCATAATACCTTTATTTTTATATTATTGTAAAATATTTTTTAAGCTTTGGCAATCACAACAAAATAAATGGTGAAATATCCAAAAAATCATAAGCAGCAAAGAGAAACCCAACTTTTTTTCTGAATTGGCAATTGTAATTAGTTGTAAGTATTTTGTATTTATTATAGAAATTAAATGTAGTATTTTATGCATCAAAACAGGAAAAATAAATTCATTTAATAATTGAATAACTTTTATAAATGAATAAAAATGACAGAATATTACTTTCAGTTAAGCCACAATATCACCCACAGCCTAAGAACTATAGAGTTATATGTAAAGTGATTGAATGACAATAAATGCTATGTGAAATAAATAATAAAAGAAAGTGCGAGACGTAACAAATGCAATGAATGAACAGACAGAGTCGTTACCATTGATATACAGATCTTCAAGGGAAAATTAGCAAGAAAAATTGGGGTTGGAATTCCTTTTAAGCGGGACTTTTGGCTATTCACAAATGGAATAGTTCTCTTAAGTAATTTACACAAAATGCATGTAGGTCTTATAATGAGCCACTTCTACGATTACAAACTATTTCACAAATCTGCGTGAATTTTTGTTTATTTCACCACAGTTAGGACAAATTCATATTATATTAATTTCGTTTTCGGTAGGTAACTAGTATTGTTGTGATCTGTGCCCTAAAGAGGTTTCTTGTCAACCATGAAACCCCTGGAATGGAAAAAAGTACAGTACAGTTTCAGACATTAGAATGCCGCCTTCAAAGCCATTGAGAATCCTTAAAACTTTACTTTTGAAATATTAAAAAACTCCACGACCACAATTAAAATGAAAGTTGGTTTGATTAAAAGTGACCTAAAAAAGGAAGGGGAGGTAGCTTGTAATAATGGAAAAGTTTTCCTATAATCTTTAGCTCTCATTATGACCGAGAGGGCCATATTACAATCCCTTATAACTGTCAAGTTCATTCCTTAAACTGAGCGTAGCGAGTAATTTCGTAAATTTTATGTAATTTGTTTATTTCATGTGGTTGCACGCGGTTACCATTCAACGTGGCAATCAGAAGTCATTGGTATCTGATTTGGTATCTGTCCTGTCACTCTGTCAGTGTGACAGAAAGCTGCAGACTTACCACAGATTACACACTACAATAGTTTCTATGTTAGGGGCACACTAAATTACACTACACTCGAATTTAAATATTTTTTTGTACACTGGACACTATGTTTTTAATTACCCAGTTTAGTTAGTTTTTAATACTTTAAGGCTGGACGACCACATCAGCAGGCCCTGCCAGAATACCAACGTCTCTGCCGTGCTTGCACTGCAGTGGCACATGCTGAGGCAGGGTCCTGATTGGCCCGCTAGCATCTTCGTTAGTTTTTAGTTCTCGTTCTGTTTGTATTTATTTTGTACCTTCTAGTTTAAGCTAATTTTAATTCATGTTTGGGTCAATAAATTGTTTTTCTTTCTTTCTTTCTAAATAATCTTTCATATCCAGCCAGTTAGCGGTTACCTGGCCCTAACGCATCTTCTAGGCTAGATATTTACTGTCGAAATTTCTCGCTACACTTTAGGAAATTAACTTGACTGGATAAGCGATTACAATAAGGCCCCTGGACCTGACTCGCACTAAAACTTTCCCCAACTAGCCCATTGAGATTAACCAACTTCGCCGGAAAACAAAGTAATTAAGTTCACCGCCCCAGTTGTGATGTTTATTGGATTGCCATTTATTGATTTTCCAGTCTGTAAATAAAATTGTATTGTCTCAGGTCACCTCTGAAACGTTAAAGGCGCCGTAAACAGCTGATAAACTGCCACCTCAGTCGTAAAGGTTACAATCTTGTCCATTCTAAGAGAACATTGTTATTTAGTAACTTGCAACACCCTGATACTTGGCAAGACAATGGTCGTTTGCTTACTTTATTACTGGTCATTTGTACCTAAGTGTATTTGTCTCTCAAAAACAAACGTGCTACTTTTACCTAGGCATTAACGCTATTTAGGTACGCGTATGGGTGATCCCTTCCTTCACAGACAGAATTTTCATAGAATTTCGGTTCACAGAAAATGTTTCATAGAATGTTCAGTTCAAATATTTTCATTTCAAATATTATTGTTTCAACGACTGTTTACTTCACAGACACGTACTTCATAATATAATTTTAATTAATTTAATGACAGACATTAGTTTAAAAAGCCTCTGTCGGTTAGGTTAGGTTAGAACTGTGACCGATCACACCGAATTGTCGGCGAATGTCGTAATAAATGTTCTTGAGAATACTTCTTACAAAAGCCAAACATTATGAACAATAATAATACTTGATTCAATATTCTATGATAAAAATATTCTAAAAAAATAATTTTATTTGTAACAAAAATCTATGATTTAAATTACTTTGAAGTAACTTTTCTGCGTATTGATTATTCGATGAAATGATAATATGAAAAACTATTTATGTGAAACGAAATTCTACGAATCGATTTTCTAAAAAACAGTGTACAAACACTTGTGCGTAGTTACGTACTGTTTCTTCTGATTTTTGGTTCAATAATGTTTTGAAGGCTAAGATAACAGTACGTCTACCAAAAGTTGCCACTTCAAGTTCACATTAACGTTCGCGTAAAAAATGTATTGGGATTTGACATTGTCATGTCATGTCATGTGTCATCCCAATACAATTTTTACGTACAGGTAGCTACGAATATGCTATGTCTAGTCGAAGGATACAACTATAATGTATTGTCATGCAAGTACAATAATTCCACAATTTTCGTTTCAACTTCAACGTTCTATTTTGAAGCAGGAATATACTTGTACACTTATCAGAAACCCCTTTTGCAAACAAAAGCAAACTTGCTGCAACCAAATAATTTCCATTCAAAACAACGTAAGCTCGGAGCTGAGGCGCAGGCCCAACTGCTATTACGCTGGAATAACTGCGGATTTTACGATCCAAGTAAGCCGCATTCCTTTGTGCTCCTATCCTTGCCCTTGGAGGCCGTCTCCAAACATCCCTATCAGACCACCGACTATGTCAATCACGCCTCGACTTAGATAAGATTTTAAAATCGCCTTTGAGCTCTGCCATTTTGCTGGCTTTGTCCCTTCGCTATTCCTCATTCCTATTTATGAGATTGGGGCCACCTTGGAAAACAGACGCTATAAGCATGCCTCCGCGTGCGATTTACTTTAGGATACGTACCTGCTTAGACTTCAGTTGGGTGAAGGACAAGGTTCTTGGAAAGTAATTTCGGAGGTATGAATATTTATATTGAATACAAACTTTGACTTTATGAACTAACTTTTAATTTGTCTTCAGTACTTAACTAACAATTGACAAAAAATACATCTTATATTTTCTTTTGATTTCTATGACAGTAACCTACAATTTATTCCATTGTTATGATTTTGACAATTTATGTTAATTTGTTTTAATATTCTATTGAAGTTTATTTCACATAGAGATCAGTCTCCATTTGTCTTTAGCTTATTAGCTTTTTGAATCTTGAAAACATCCTCTTGGTACTTATAACAAGTATTACTACTATTACAAGTTATCAAAATCTTCGAAAAGAATGTATCTTAAGGTGCTCCCCCCTCACGTAGAGCATTTTGCTGTACGTCCACAACGAGTTGCCACTTTAAATTTACATTATCGTTATTGTAAAAACTGTATTGGGATTTGACATTGTCATGGCACGTCATGTCATGTCAAATCCCAATACAAAATTTTACGCGAACGATAATGTGAATTCAAAGTGGCAACTCGTGGTAGACGTACTGTGTATTGCAACGTTACAGAGTCGAGCATTACATCGGTGAGGGAGGAGAACCGCGCACTACAGTGTGCAAACTGTAATGTTACGAATTCGAGCACTACACCAGTGAGGGAGGAGAACCTCGCATTACATTCCCCATCTTTTTGTTACGATGTGTAATATTTTGATACAATTTCCCTGAGTTTGGTAAGGCAGTATTGTAATGTATTGCGCAAAATCGAATCTGAAATGTACATAACAGGCAAATGTGCGTCATGTCAGGGAGGCAGTACTGTACCTCTACCACGAGTTGCCACTTTAAATTTACATTACCATTCGCGTAAAAAAATAATTGGGATTTGACATTGTCATGTGTCATCCCAATACAATTTTTTTGCGCGAACGATAACGTGAATTTAAAGTGGTAACTCGTGGTTGACGTACTCTAATGTATTGCTCCAAAACGGATCTGAAACGTTGCATTACAGGAAAATGCTCTAAGTGATGGACTAGCTTTACCTATTTTCAAATTACAAACTCCTAGGCAGTTGACAGTTGACATTCTCACGTTCGTTATGATAAAAGCACACTGCTTCATTCAGCTGGACCATAACTTATCACACAAAAGATGCTAGATAGTGAACTGGTTCATAACGGTAGAATCATAAATCAACCATTCCACTTCTGTAAGTGACAGAAGTGGAATCCTTTGGAAACACTCTTTAAATTTAAAAAGCAACACTCCACTATCCTTAGCTGTTGCTGACAGCATTCGGACCGGCGAACATGACAACTCAGACGAGTCATAGCGAGTCACCCACAGCCACAAGAAATTTCATTTTGTGTTTGTTGTGTACCTGGGTGGTATTATATACTATTTATCAGTCTTTGACACCCATAGTATAAGCTCTGCTTAGATTGGAGTCAGATGATCTGGGTGTAATTTGTTCTAGATATTTATTTATTTTATTCGTAGTAAAGTCTGCTTAAAATGGTAAGGTTATGCTGAATACTAAGTACAGTCTTTATAGTTTTAATGTGTGCATCCTAAATTGCATTTTTAATTCAGGGAGCTACAACATTTGATTCAGTTTATGCACTTCTACCACTGTCATGACAGCACCTTTATGTATAAAATATTCACTGTACTAATTTGATGGTTAAGAATTTGGTCAAGATTACGATTAATCAATTATTACGAATTCTATCCAGACTAGTAAGTGAAATATATAAAGTGGAAAGATTTTTTAATTTGTTGTTTTTGTTTGTTTGTATTCAATAGACTTCGAAACTACTGGACCGATTTTAAAAATTCTTTTACCAATATAATGCTACCTTATCAGGGAGTGACAGGTTTTTTTTTCAATTCAGGCTATAGTTTGACGGAAATGACAGTCTACGCGGGCGAAGCCACTGACGGACAGCTGGCGGGAAATACATTTCTGATGATGACCTAACAATTTGCAGCATGTGAGTACCTACGTACGAGCAAATACATAAAGAAAACTTTCAAATTATCTATTTATTAGATAACAATTCGATAACAACTCCGAGATCCGTGTATCGATGCTCATTTTAATCAACGCCGTTGATTACGATTATCCTTCACAGACATAAACTAGATGTAGAATCTATCTACCACAATTGGAAAACTACGCAGCTACGCCAGCAGTCGACTTGGCATGACATGATAGCGATGTAGTGCGACAGACAAATCGTCGCGATACACGTTGCCTGTCGCCTGCCGCGCTGTCGCCTGCACGATCCCCCGGGCCGAGCTGACCTTAATGCTGGTGTAATGTCTAATCTACATGCCCACCGCATTGTGATATGTTATGACACGGATTCTACATGCAGAAATGATATGCTCCCCACGCTTGAGGGATCTGATTTAATACATAACTTCGGAGAATTCGCTGATTTGAAATGTGCTTTATATTGCTGGGTACTAAGTAACGTAACTCGAAGTTAGGTAAACTTCTGTTGATGCTCTCACGTAATATGTAAGTAGAAAAAAAAAATTAGGCCTACAAGAGTGTTGACATTTACCAGCAGAGTAGGTACTTAGTAATTCAACCGCTCTTTACTTAAAGGGTGTGCCTCCATAAATTATATTTAGAATTTTTGTTTACATCAACAGTTCATAGTTCCTGCGTAACTGAGCTGGAAGGGTCCTTTAAACATTAAACAGTTTCAAGTTTCCACGATGGCAGAAAGTGGGCGTCGAGCGCAAAAGACATTCTCGTTTCACAAATACATAAATTATGAACTGCTCCGTTCCCTGTAATGGATCCGTGAAGTTGCGACTAATATTGTACGTTCGGAACACTGAGACGTGTAATCCTATTTTATAGTTCTGTACACCGTGTTGTAGATAAGCCCTTACATTGTTCGAGCCAACTAGCCATTTTGAGCGCCTGCGAACTCAATATAGATGTTGAAAGACTTCTGAGGTTATCTTTTTTACGTTAAATTATATTCTCGTGTTATACTGTACATTCTTCGGCCATTATTCAAACAGATCGTTTTTTTTTTTTTGCGCCAGACAACACACCTCTTGTAATGGTCTCGAAGTAGGGATTATTTAATCCCTGTGTTACGAGGTATGACACAAGGAAATAAGCTAGGGGCGTCTCCCAGCACACCCAGACCCGAGTCAATTCAGAAAAGATCGTTTCCTGAATTGACCCGACCGGGAATCGAACCCGGGACACTACGGAAATCGAGGCGAGAAACCGTGCTACAGCACACTACGCCAATCGTGTCGTACTATTCAAAGTATAATAAGTGATCGTGGCTGTAACAGAAATCCTGGCCTCTTTTCCTTTATAATACATACCCCTCCTATTACTTTACTTCTTAGATGAATAACTGATTAAATAATGGCTAATTTTTAAAATTTTCCTTCTGTTGCACAAGTGAAACAAACAGTAGGCATTAACGTAAAAAAGCTTATTCAAGAACATAGTATACGCGTAGGTGTGAGTGAGTGATAGTAAGGGAGCTACTCGTATGTGGTCAAAATATAATTCTATCAAGGATACGAGTCTAGAGAATTCACAAGTCTTTAGCGATACATCAACTAAAGCTATGCTTATCTATTAATTTCTGTGTTGTATAAAATTATTTGTCCAATCGGTAGCATGACGGAGCCTGATATATGGGAGCCGTTAGCCGAGGTCGGGACATTAGCGGCGAATGATTGCCGAACCGCCGCATACTGCCTGCGACTGGCTCCGGCTTATGGCTTCATAATACAGATGTATGGTGCACGTCATCATTTTATTCTTTAAATAATTACAGTAAATGTACTCGCAGGCTTTTGGTGCGGCGGTTGCAGGCCAGGAGCAGAAGATAAGCGGGTAATCATGTTTCTTTTCTATAGATACTAATATTATAAAGAGGAAAGATTTGTTTGTTTGTTTGTATTTAATAGGTTCCGAAACTACTGGACCGATTTTAAAGATTCACTATCCATCAAACAGCTACATTTTCAGGGAGTGACATAGGCTTTTTTTTATTTGGGCTATGTTTTGATGGGAAAGACAGAATACGCGGGAAATAATTTGCTTACACCCGGATCCTCAAACGCTAATCAAAAGTTGAGGACACCTCAAACTGATGCTGCTCTGTCAAATGTTAATAGAAATTAAAGGGACAGCTGTACATGTGGCTATGACGTTTGTGGATTCGGCCGTTAGTTCAATAACAAGTTATCCCTTGTGTTTCGTACTAACCGACTCAATTTCCGAACGCATCGCCGCTAGCTGTCACAATAACGTTCGAAAATTCCACGATTTCGGTTTCCCGTAGGACAGCACCGGAGTATGTTGATCGATGTTTGCTGCTCGTGGTGAAATGAGGAACTTTTTAAAAGGTTGACAAAATAATCTTGAATAATTACAACTTGAAACAAGGCGGTTCCGCTTCATCATAATCATCATCCATTCTGTAAACCACACACACAATTGGAGTGATCTTGTTCATTTTTTAGCCATGGTCTTAGCCGACAATCTTTTGATTTATTTTTGAGTCCTGCCAAATATTGGGTAAGGGTAAATAGAAGTACAAACAAAAATATATAAAAAAACTAGAATTTAGGGATATTGTGGCCAAAAAGTGCAGAGGCCTTTCTACAAACTCTTATCCAGTCGTTACTACTATATCCACATATCCATATATACTATTCCCTAAATTGAAGGTAGCGAGCAATGTCGTCTGTAAATATCCAACCAAAAGATGCATTAGTGCTGACTGGCTGGAAATGAAAGATCATATTACGAAATAAGTTTATGAATGAACTCGAGTATTAAGGGATTGTAATAAGTAAGCATGTCGCCAACATGACCATATTTTTACATAATCCCTTTAGATATGAATAGATAGATGTTAGTGATTACAAAAATTAACATTTTCAGCTCAATTTCGTTACATAATCGTAGTTTTTCATTTGTCAAAGTGAATTTTTATTTTTAGCATTTAACAATACATTATTTTCTACACAAAGATAGAAACTAGAAAAAATCGACCTTTTTTTTTTTTTTTATTTCCGGGTGAGAAATGCCTTACGCACTATCCCACTGCCTGGGTGGGGCAGTGGGGGAGTGTGGAACTCTCCGCCGGTGGAGCCGGCAGCATACCCACTAAAAAACACCCGGGTATACCCTCACCGCTTTGGAATAGGGCGACATGGAGCCTTGCGGATTACCACGTCGCCCCAGAAAAAAAAATCGACCTGACCCTAGGGACTCTAGCGGGAATCAGGTCGAATTTTTTTAGTATCTATCTTTGAGTAGAAAACAGTGCATTGTTAAATGATAAAAATAAAAAAAACACTTTTAATAGCTAGTCTCATCTTCATAATCGAAAGTCAAATATTTGATTATTCCTTTCGGGCGTGTATGCCTTTAACATTGATGAAACAACGTTGGCTTACAACGCAAAACACACTAAATCAATTCACTGGGTCTGTTATTGGCCTCGGTAGCTTAATTGGAAGAGCAGCCACCCGGAATGTGGAAGGTCGCGGGTTCGCATCCCGCTTGAATCCCTAGGATCAGGTTGAATTTTTCTAGTTTATATCTTAGGTTAAGATTTTTTTTCAATTTATGTAAGTGACTACTTATTCATCAGTGTTTCTGCCATCTCAGCGCCCGACCCCTGTCAGAAACATGAACGAAAGGTAAATTTATATCTGTTCAGTGAAATAGGCTTGACTCGTAACGTTTTCTACTCTTTGGCATCTGCTCTCCCCTATAAGTAAAAAAGCTAGCTTGAAGGTCTAATATGTATATTGAATAGTCCAATATGTATATTAGACTATTCGGCCTTTTATCTTAAGCGCACAGTACAAAGAAATAGCCGAGCGGGTAAGAAAGTTGAAGTGGCATTAGGCAGGGCACATAGCGCGAAGAGCTGATGGCCGTCGGGGCAGAACCGTTCTAGACTGGAGACCCTTTCAAAGTAGGCGCAGCGTGGGACGCCCTCCTGCAAGTTGGACGGACGACCTGGTAAAGGTGGCAGGATTCTGGTGGATGCAGACCGCCTGCAACCAGTCGCTTTAGAAATCAGTGGGGGAGGCCTATTTGCAGCAGAGGACGTCTGCGAATGCTGATGATGACGAAGGAATATTTTGTTACATGGAGCGGAATTGATTTCGTTAGTGTAACCTAGGTATATGAAATCTGTTGAAGGAGGCAGTAGTGATTTAGTAATCCAAAAATAAAAATTATTATTTTAAAATGTCAACGTTGTCGACGTTGACATTTTCAAATAATTATTTTTATTTTTTTCACCACTGAGGATTCACAAGACCGCGCGAAGTGGGCCAAGTAAATGAGAAAGGCGGACCCTGGGACCCCACCCACCAGTGTGGGTTCACAACCGGGATAGACCGCACGAATGATGATGATGATGATGAACGTTGTCGACGTTTTAAATTCAAATTATTCGTAGATAATTATATGTTTTTCACACTGAATTACGAAATACAATCAATGATATTATGGAACGTGGCCGAGTGGTTTCAGAGTTTGGCCCGAAACCCGGAGGCCCCGGGTTCAATCCCCAGGTCGGACAAAGTGTGTTTTCAGATTTTCCGGAACATAGCCCGGGTTTGTAATCACCAACCCGCATTTGGCAATGAGGCCTGTGCCCAGCAGTGGGACAGTATATAGGCTAATTACTTTACTTTTACAATGATATTAAATACGACGATTTTTCGGTATCGAGCCGTTTCTTTTATAAATGGGTGCGAAAGTGATCAATGCGCAGGACGGACAGATTTACGGGCTAGCATTATCAAGAGTGATCGCTTCCATGCCGTGTGCCCCGGTGATTCCGATCCTCCCTGTATATTTTACCATTGACTATTTTACTCGGACCTCGGTCCAGCGATGAAAATAATGTTTATGAAATTAAGAATATAGTTCTTTTTTGATTTGTTTGAAGACATTCACTTCACTGGGTTTAGCACGTCAGACAATTGAAATCGTAAACATGGCATACGTGTGACAGTGACATACTTAAACTGCCTACAGTTTCTTTAAAAAGTACACATTTTAAACACTATCGGGTGTTTGCAACGAAATAAAGCTAATGGTAAATTCATGTAGCCTTTTACAAGTTACTTCAACTACACTACTTCTACTACTACTTCAACAGTTACAAGTAGCCGTGGTCACGAGTGGACTCTGCAACAGTGTGTTAAGATTGACGTAAAGTAGTTAAAGTACTCTTTTTGTTGTCACGTTGACAGCACGCAGATGCAAACCCCTTAAGATACGAAGGTCATTGGGTCCAGCGATGAAAACAATGTTATTTACATTATAAAATATTCATTTAAGAGGTTAGTTAAAAACAATTTATGATTGATCAATGAACGTCGCTCGCATACAGTGTTGGCTGAGGAGGAAGATATTTATAATCGTAGTAAACTCAAGTTGAAGGCAGATGCATTTCAGTTAGTGTGCGAGGGAAATACATGACTCAATACTCAGAACCTTTTCTTTATCGGACCACTAGGCGCAAATTGGCTTTTCATTCTTACGTTGTTGATATTGAAGGGTATGAAACGTTAGAGTGATTCACTCAGAATGCGACCGGCAAAGGTGTAGCGCATATGCTTCCTGTAGGTACTAGTGTTTCTCAAAAATTACAATTTGGACCACCCTAAAGAAAAAAGTATACATATCATAGCATCCATACAACTTGTACAATAATCGGCCATGTTTTTAGATTGAATTCCAGCAAAAGCACACTAAGTAATTCATTCCAAGCTTTATTTTTAAAACACAGTACTTCGATGATGTTTGCTATCCAAACCTTTTTGTTATGAGCGCTAAATAAACTTATCTATTTTGTGTATTTTGTAAACACACCAATCGACCGACACAGATAGTTCATGAACACGAACAAATTCATTTAGACCAATTCATTTCGCCTCTTTTCTATGGAGGTAGGTGGGGGAGCAAAGAATAGATGTGCCTGTCGTCTTTTTCCATGCGTATTTGATCACGTACGAGCGTGTCAGCGGGATCGCACGCCACTCGAATCATTAACTATGTGCGTATTGAACGTCATTTGTGCTTCGACACCTTTCCAGGACTGGTTCACCTTCGTCTTCGTTGTGAAAATGCAAGAAGTACTGCCGCGCTAATGAAGACAATAAATACTTACATAAAGTTTAGTTTCGAGAAAATCTCACCGAAATCTTTTTATATTTGGGATCAATATCACAGTTTTTTTTTCTTGTGAATGATATGACTTTGGGTAACCTGCTTCGGTCTTATGAATACCTACTCAAAAGGATGCACACGTGTTTTAGGAACGCATTTATTTTGACGTTTAGGTTTAACATTTAACTCAAGTAATTTGAGAAACTTACTACTACTACTACTTTACATTTTGAAAAGTTAGCATTGCAAAATAGTCAAAATAGTTACTGTAAGCATGCTGTTGAATCCTAATAAAATAAATAAGCTAGGTGATTGCCTCAGGACCCATGATTGAAAGGAAGTTACCGTTGCAATAAATGGGTGTTTTTGGCATAACAACGCATGCCAAATGGAGGTGAGCTAGCTCCAATGCGGACTATGTTGCAATATTCTGTAGCACTTTACCTGACTTTGGAAACAATCCCTTAACACAAGGATATCAGACGAAGTCCCATTTGTAATTTTCATGAAAATATTATACTCAATCTAAAATAATGATTACGTGATTAACGAACCTGCAATGAATTATGTTTAAAGGGCCTGTTTCAAGACTTTTTAAAGTGATTTTTGAAAATCTCATCTTAGACTTACACCCAATTAAAAAATTATCTAACAATAATGTTGTTTTGCGCAGTCTTACAACAACCAAGTAGAATCCACAACAAAACCACATAAAATATCAACAATCCAGAGAATTGTTTTTGTGTGAAGATCTGATGTTTCGCTACGGAAACAACAATGGTATCACAAACTGTTTTATCTCACAAATGTAACCGGCTGGTATCTTGGCAAAATAAAACATCTCTTACAAAGTAAACAAAGTCGAATTTGCTTTTGCAAATAGAAGAGCTTAGAATTCAGCCCTGTGTATACGTTACGTGGTCTTAAAAAGTAACTAAGAAGTCGACGACAGTTATTTTTGTGATTTTACATTAACTATAACATTGGTCTGCATATGTACGAGTACTACCATAGAACCTCGTACTAAAATTAAAGAAACAAATGAACAAAAAAACTATAAACAAATATAGCAGATCAATCTAAATCCGATTGCTGTCTCCCAATTCATAGCCTTACGACAACGGTTGTTGGTTGCGTTAAATAAAACTTCTTTGCACAAAACTGAGCAAAGTTTAGGAATTACGTAAAATTCAAGCTAAGTTATCTGCTCAGCTAGACTCATTTAACAAAAGTTAACAAAATCTATCTTAGAGCTAATTATGTGCTGAGCAACTCAACACCTTTAAAGTGGTTAGTTAAAATGTAAATCATCAGTCTCCTCAAAACGTTGGTGTTAATACTAAATTTAGAGTCTTATCAAACGGTACCTCGATAAAGTTATCCTGCCTATTGCGTGCGTCGTGGATTCGTTCTGTAGTAAGTAGTAGAGTTGTAATGTACTCATAATATTAAAACTAACTGGCTGCCAGGCGGCCTCGCGCGCTGAAGGGTCCCAAGAGGAGTCTCTTTTTGGGGAACCCGGTACCTTCCATTCTGTGCCGAAGACGACCATCGTCAGGTTTTACTGGGTAGAGGTCTCTGTTTTCCCAGGAGTTCCGAGTCACACATATCCCAGGATCCCCTCACCCAAGGCCTTGTATTTCCTGACGCAAAAAAGGATCTTGTTGTAGGATGACCCTGATACTAATTTATGGGGGTTTCCAGTCAGTACCTAAACCGACTTGAGTTAGCTAGGCTATTGTATTTTATGACAATCCTATAGCAGGATGTAGCACCGTAAAGTTCGTTCAGTGAGCCCTGTTACCGAAATGTTTGGCGAAGGCAGTAAATTAGACAGTCCCTGTAACGGGTTATATGCTACGGTTGCTCCGGCCCGTTTATTTGACCGATAAAGGAACATGAAAATCCGATTCAGCTCAGACTTTTACTCCCCGATCGCCTCAATTTAAATACCGAATTAAACTCATTTCGGTAATTTGGGTAACGTTCTACCAAATGATAAAAGTTTAGCTTATTATGTACCTTTTTAATGACCTTCAAAACAGAAGGTAATTGATTAAACCTTTGTTCCATCTGTGAATTAAACGCACAATTTGTTCGAGTGTCTTACGTTTATTTGTATGAAAGTATCGTTTCATCCACTTTAGGTGGCACTTATTAGGTACTCTGTAAAAATAAGGAAATGGCAGTTGACTAGAAACGGTCCAGTGTTAAGGAGGCATCGACACGACAGTGGCTCCAGAGAGTCCGGATACGAATATTCGAATAGCATCGTTGTTTCAGGAACCAAAAACTTATTGAAAGATAATTATTTTATTATCCGTGATATCCACTGAGCCTTACTGAATGTGAGATAGCTTTAAATTTATGTGCTATTTTGGCAAGGGTGTTCTGGATTGGAGACCGTGTCTTGGCAATCTTAGTTTAGGACGCCCTCTAGCAAAGCGGAGCGATGGCTATCACCAAGACAGGAAATGGATGATCAAGCTGAGAGGAAAAGGGCACTCTGGCACGCATTTGGGAAGACCTGTGCCTAGTGGTGGACATGGTAGCTGATGAAAACTACACACTATTTGACGATATTACTATTGCAGCGCCTGCAACAACTTTGCAGTTTCTGCAAAACTTTTGAGAATTACAGCATGCAGACATAACTTCCTCAAGTTCAGTGCAAGACTTTTTCCTATCGATTCAAGAAAAAATGGAACTAAATTCGTAGTAGCTATTAAGTAACATTCTTCTTTTGTTAAATAATATGACTTTTAATAAATTATTTTCATTTGGAAAGTCTACAAAATACATTCGTATTTCCCCTGGCTTGGAATTTTAATCCTAAAAGTTGAGTAAAATAAACAGTAAACATTGAAACAAGAACCAAGTCAAGCAAAGGAACAACGGAGCTAATTTACTAAGTGATCTCCTCTGTTGGGATTTGTTGCGACTTATAAAGGATTAGCGAAAGCAGCAAGAGATATTTTTTCCACCAAAAATTCAAATCACTTAAATTATTGCCGCCGAGAAAAGGCTTTGTAAAAACTTGAACGGAGACCGGTAGATACCGCATTTCAGTATCTAAACGACCCATCGGAAGATTTAATTAAATTTTCTGCTTTAATAGAGGCAGGGTTTTGAAAAATGAGCAGCTTTTCTATGGTACGGTTGTTGAAAAGGTAAGGAATGTAGCACCTTGGAGAGAAAGGCTTCTCGACTTTCCATTTAATTTCGGGAAAACGTTATTGAAGGAGGCAGGGAGAGGCTCGGCGCCTACAGCTACGACCGGCCTCTGAAACTTGATAAGCAGGGAGATGAAAATAAAACATAAATAGCAGGTTATAAGTGGAATTTGTTTGTTTAATGAGTCTGAACCTCAATGTTTCAAGACACACTCGAACTATTTCACTTACTAAAGTAGGTTGGTACAGTCCACTGCTAAGTTTAACTTGGCTGGTATAAGCTGATCTCTCGCATGAGACGTGTCGGTAATACAAATTCCACCGTGTTACGTTTCATCTGTGTTCGACTGTACTAGTATGTAAGGATTTCTGTGTTGATGGTAGTAATTAGTTTACACATACCTACTGTAGGATTGCTCAGCAAAGACTTCCATCATTCAAATCAAGTATTACTAGCATTATTAGCTATTTTCTTAGCTATCGTGTTTGCCACTGAGGCATCCGCGTAAGCCATGCTAAATCAAAGATGGGACCGTTTGCTAAAATGCTGAATTTGAATTTGTATACATCTGAATTTACGTCAGACTCTTTTTTGCTTAGTAATGCTTAGCAAAGTGCAAAATAAAACGAATACATATTCAGCGGCCTATTTCCAAACACGGTGACCCAAGTCAGTAAGTGTACCATATCGAGCATAGGTAGGTGACATCGGGCTTGAGCCCTTGCCCTGACCCTTGTCAACTGACGATCTATCGCAGTACACACTCGTGCGTACTTCACGGACGGTGTGACTCGGTGGATAGATTGCTTACACCTTTAAAAACTTTTCACCTAAAAGCCACCTACCTAAATGTTGTGACGTGATAACTTTATCGAATTTGAATTACATAGCGAAAATACAGATACACCATTGGTTAGCGTTAATTCACTTTCAAAGATCATCCATCTGTTGTAAAACGTAGGAACTACAGTTAATTTGAATACTGTAGCTTTGTAAGTTTAAAACAGATTCAAGAGTAATTATTCGACGGTAAGCATTTCATAATTATATTGTCACATTTTGCGGCATATGCACGGCCATTCATGCTATGTCATATATTATCATGTAAGTGACAGGTATTTTTTTTATGAGTAATGAATTATTTTGAACCTAAATTTGTATTTACAGGATGTGTAAAAATTACATGATGCTCATCAATTCGAGCTAACATGAGCTTGAAATTGTAATAACCATTTTTGGTATAAAATATTTCGCCATCAACACACGCCGACAAACTCATTATATTTTTCCGACGACATTTTGCCATAATATTCGTACCGGAGTTTGCAACTTTCATAGCCCTCATTTTTCCTGAGCCTAATAATTATTTCCTCTGTATCACACGCGACTTCTTGAGAGTTTTCTAAAACCTTTTCGCAGGAATGTTTTCAAGAGGAAAAAGTTTTTCTAGGAAATGCTGCCACATATTCTACAATAAGAAAAAAATGTACTGAGCTCCGGTTTTTGGTAAGAAAAACGAATGAATACTAAATTGACTTACATTCTATTACCATTTCAGTCTTATACCTTTGTAGCTACCAATTAAGTTTTATGCGTCAGTGACGTATCACGACGTAATCACGATATTTTTTAGTAATTTAAAGGAATATTTACAAATTGTTATTAGAGCATGTTTGTTATTGATTAATTATTTGGCAAAGCATAATTTAAATTTACAATTGGTATTGTTCAATCGTTGGATTGGCAACATCGTATGATTGGTGGCACTCGGCAAGTTTGGCAGTTCGTGACAGATAGTGGTACTGATTCTGAACGGTCATAAAGGGAAATTAATATTAAAGTGCAATGGAAGTTAATAAATGAGCATCGTCGAAGAGCTTCTAGAACTTAGAAGTGCGATACGGTAAGTCCACGTTGTCCTTGTTCTACTAGAAAATAATGGCGTCCAAAGTTTAGTGTTTTTTAAAATAAGTTCATAGTCTCATTTTATTAGTGCAATCCAGCATGCAATGGTTAATATGCTTGAAATATAGATTATAGACGAGCTAAACATGTGCCCAAATGAATATTTTAGCACACAGTAATCGAAGAAACCGTAATAACGGTTCATAAATTGAAATTATTGTATGCCGTCAAAACTTGAAATCCCTTTTTATTAGCACAATCCAGTGTAGGTATAGGAAGCCAAATCCTAGTAAAATACAGCTCAGACATTAGCTTATAAAATATATTTAAATTTGATGATAACGCTATATACCTCACACATATTTAGCCACTCAGCAAAAATTAAGAGAGTTTGGCTGGGAGGTGTTATTGCATCCGCCGTATAGTCCTGACCTTGCACATTCAGATTTCCACCTGTTTGGGTCTCTTCAGAATTCTTTAGGCAGTGTCAGGTTAACATCACGAGAGGACTGCCAAAACCGCTCGTCGCGGTATTTTGATCAGAAGCCTCAAAATTCCTATAGCAATGGGATCATGTCCCTACCTACAAGATAGCAAAAAGTAATGGAACAAAATGGCACCTACTACTTACTTCAGTTAAATTTAAATAAACTATATTTAAAAATGTTTTGAAGTTTTTATAAAATGCGAAGAAACTTACCCCAGCCCATTAGGTATATAAAATTTATTTAAAGAAAAAAACCGCTAAGTTTACAGTACATTCGTTCCATGCCGTTGATTGGCCTTAGTTTATATTTATCTTAAGGTGGCTATCTAAGAGATTTCTAATTTAATTACTGTCAAAATCTGACAATTACTGCGGGGGGACATACCCCTCTGAAGAATTGCCGCCAGTTATTTCATAATATTTTTTCCCTAGTCGTTACCTCATTGCAGTTACAACTATTTTTTTAATGTTTGGTCCAAGAAGGCTAGAGACTGAGGAGAGATAACTCCCGAAGTGGGGGTAAGCTTTCGAGGGCCGAAAGTCGTATACTCTGTGCCGGGCAAAACGCTGTATTGCGCATGTGCAGCGGCAGCTATTTGTCATTTCATGGTCACATGGTTTTGTTTTGAACGGTGTCACGTGCGACAGTTGTTGTTTTTTGTTGTCAATTCGAAACACAACGTCCGATATGTTTTGTTTTTGACATTTTCGAGGTTGTGTTGACCAATTTTGACACTTCGCGAGGATCGCGGCAAAGAAGCGTAATGCGCATGCGTCACTGTGGGATACGGATTTAGTCCAACCCTTTCCAGGGAGTTATCTCTCCTTAGTTTCTAGCCTTCTTGGTTTGGTCTTAAATAATCTAGTCAACAATAGATGGCACACGGTGTATGCCAAAATCTTTGACTTCTGTTGACACCTGTTGAATCTTTAGCATTTGAATTAATTGAAACAGGGCAGTTCCAAATAACTAAACCATTAAAAAATAATGTGTCTCCTGCAATTTTCAATAAAATTAAGAACTAATATACTCTAATTCAAATGATAAGTGTTGAAGGTAAAAAAAAATACATTTTCGTGGAGAAAATTTGACTCAAGTCCGACGTTGGCAAGCGCCTGAGCGCGACTGGCGGGATGACGGGCGGCGGGGCGTGTCGTCATACGCTGGGCAACGATCTACTTTCGGGATAAATATAATTTTGTTGAATGAATGACGTCTGTTGAAAATAAAAATTTAGCAGTCACCACAGAATTCAAAGACGTATATTTCTTTATAAAATGTATGTGCTTTTTTCACATTTTACCTACTAATGATTCTTTTTAAAAATACATTAAAGCCTGGTTTCGAATTTTTTTATGATCGAGTAAAGTACATCCTATCATGTAACAAATTAGCACAGGTTCTAGATAATATCCTTAAGCGTATCATATATATTTTTTAAGACCATTATTAAAAATAAACACCTAAACCATTGAACCGAAATAAAGGGTTTTCCGAGCAGTCTGCAATCACTGCGCCTTAAATCCGGAAATATTAAAACAATCTGCAATGAATATATAACGGTAGCTGTCAGTTCATTCAAAATATTTAATTGGAGACTTCTTTAAAGCATTATTTTTGCATAATCATTGACTAAAAAAAGGGTTTTTCTAATCTTCAGAAAATATTACCACCATGTTTTGTGATTTGTCCGAGGTACAAAATGGATAATGCTACGTCGAGCCACGTTGCGCGCGAGTATCAGTCGATTATAGACTCTTCGTCACAGTCGCAGCCGATCGCGGAGTGCCGGTCATCGAGATGAGAGACCCCATGGATGGGCCCCGGACGTATGTTGTTTCTTGACAGCAAAGATTCAGATTCAGAATCATTTATTTATTTGCTCAAAACATTTTATATGGGCAATGGAAGTAACCCGAGATCTCTAAATAACGGCCTACAGGACTCAGACGGAACTCCACAAATTGCTCTGATGCATTTCTTCTGTGCGACGAAAACTCTGTTTCTGTCAGTACGTTTCCCCCACATGATTAATCCATGACGTATTATAGACTCTATGTATGCGCGATAGGTAGTGATAACAGTTTGTTTATTAGTTACTTTCCTTATTTTACTAAGAGCTTATACGAAACTATGTAGCCTATTACACAAATTTTCGACATGCATTTTCCAGACAATGTCTCGGTCTATAATTATACCTAGAAATTTAATTTGTTTTTCTGCTTTAATTTTTGCAATATTTAATTCACATATAATTCACAATAAAAAGCGCGCAGTAGATACTCACTCGCGTACTCATATTTTTACGAAAACCAATTAACATTTACGATCCCACTTTATTTTATTTATGTATTTATTTATTTATTTTTTATTTGGGAAACAGACAGTTGTTATATATCAGAACAAACTTAACATAAATATCTAAGTTAAACCAATAAAGTTTTCACTGGTATTATTTAACATAATGTGAGCAAACTGGAACTTACTAACTATAAATTAAAAAATATATATATATCTGAGAATAACAACATAAAATTAAGACTATCAGTTACATGCTAAACTGAAAGCTATGATGGAACACAAATATCTTTAATTTGTTTTTAGAATCCATACAACGAAACATTAAATAAGTCTACACCTTGGAAAATAGTATTATAACTTCGACAAGCACGAAGCAAAAATGTATTGCGAGCATAATTAGTCTTTACTAAAGGCACATGACCTGTGGCCATAGAAGGTGATTGGTAGATATAAAATTCCTTTAGAGATCAACTTTTCACCACCAGCTGCTATGAACTGAGCAGTATCCGTTTCTTGAAGATAGAAACCTGCTTGTAACAAAAAATCATGGCAGCCGTTCCCCCACGTGGCCCCACGTTGGGCGCCAATGTACCGTACCCTTTTAGGAAGGTGGTCAAAATTAGGTGGGTAAGTAATACAATAATAATTTTAAATAAATGTTTATAATTACTAAAAATAAAAATAGGTAAACCCAGGTAGTGGATCCGTAATTGGCAACCGAAAAATTACAAAGTCCTAAGCTAATCAAAACCACTGTCCTTGTTCGTTGACGTCCGGTGGAGCGCGGCCGTCCTAGTTTGCATATGTCCAGGTAGCGGGATTATATCGCGGTAATTTTCAGCAGCTTTACACAAGAGCGGTGCAGGGGCCACCCTTCTACTGAGTACTGTAGTCCGGAACCGGGACCCTGGAATTCCGGAAATTGGACAATTTAATGAAAGTCCGATTTCGTTTATATGACTGCGACATCACACCGGAAACGGCGAAAAGCGGATCAGATGGAATGATTATGGCAAGAAATAGTTATTAATGATGAGGCAGTCATACAAAAGCATCTAAGCACTAAGAACTAAGCACTAAGCACTAAGCATAAGAATAAAAATAAAATGTTTAAGTTATGTAAAATTAGAAGTTTTGCATATTACGAGTAATTTGCAAAATAGTTTGAGGTAACATAGGCGGCAACAATTTTAAAATATACAATAGAAAACATAATAAAATCAAATGACCGTTGATGGTCGTGAAGGTCATGCGAGGACATGTACGCATGAATTTTTATGCACGTGGGTGGATTGAATAATTTCTTATATTAATCCTAATTTTAGTTCACATGATTTTCGTTGTCAGGAGTTACACCCACGTACAAATATTATTGAGATAAACACTAAAGCACTGCACGTGCAAGCACTACTATTCAAACACTAAATGGGTACATACTTACTACTACTAGGCACTAACTAAGCACTGCAATTAAACATTAAAATCTTTTACAACACTCACCCAATATCGGGGTAACACAACACACTGTTAATTATTTAAAGTTGAAAAAGAACAATCAACGACACTCGTGGTTCGTCGTGATTAGGTAACTTTAATCAAAGTTCGTGCGTCCTTGCGTTTAGATAGCTTCGCTCGGACTGTTGAGACGATATCATAAGGTGAACTCATACACTCGGCCGAACCTGTTTCTACGCAGCGTTCGCTCATCATTCGCGTAAACAGAAATTACGAAATCAATGCGCCTGAGTTTGTGTCATTAATTTTCCCCATTCTAATTTATTTTTATTATTTAAGAAATGAGATAAGTTTTATGATTTATATTTTTTAAGTTAGTTTTTATTTAGTTTATAAGTTAGTAATAAGTTCTATTTTCCTAATCTTATTCATAAAGACTGTAACGAACCGTTACATACCCCCCTTTTTAGGTTAGGATTTTACTTATAAAATCCACTAATTTACAAAATAATCTAAGTGAGCTTAAAATCTTTCACATGCCAGGTCCCTAAATTGCGCCCTGTCATGTCTCCAAGTTCGTAAACTAGTTTTGATTTTTTTGTAACTACCCGACATTTTAGAAATTTAGGTGCTAGCTTTTTCGAGAATCTATTGTCCTTGTCGCTTTGGTAGAAAGTCCTTTTCCAAACAATATCACCTACGTTGAAGTCTACGTTTTTACGGCGAAGGTTGTAATTAGAACTATTTCTAGAGTGAGCCTTAATCAGTGATAGTTGAACTTTATCAAATAATTTATGTAGCACACCAAAGTTTTCTGCGTAGCTGTCTCTAGGTGTGAATATGATGTAGTTTTCTAGGTCGGCGTCAATATAATGTGAACCACAAACAACAAGCTCACGTCCGTAGACTAAGAATGATGGTGTAAATCCCGTCACTTCATTTACGGCACTGTTTAAAGCGAACTGAATCTTGGGAATATTAGAGTCCCAAATCCTATGATCACTCTCTATGAATGTAGATACTGCAGTCATTATAGTCTTATTATAACGTTCTACCGTATTTATCTGCGGAGTGTACAAGGGAGTATAAAAAACGTTTGGGATATTATAATTTTCGAATAGCTTTTTCATTGTGACACTGATAAATTGACGGCCATTATCCATTAAAATAGTACTAGGCACTCCATGAATAAGAAAAACTTTTTCTTCGATTATCTTTGAAATAATATCCGAAGTTGCACGACGGATCGGAAAGAGGAGACAATATTTGGAGAAGCAACACGTTATTACTAACAGGAAGGTGTTTTGTTTTCTTGATACAGGCAAGGGTCCAACAAGATCTACGCATAACATCTGAAATGGCCTACTGCAATCTTTAGGCCTCCCCATTACACCAAGTGTTGAGTGATTGGGGTGCTTGTGGGAGAGACAAGCATTGCAATCAGAAACAAATCCTACCACATCATTGTGCATGCTTGGCCAAAAATAATTTATACTGACACGCTTATGCGTTTTAAATATGCCGAAGTGGCCTGACGTGGGTTGCGAGTGATTTTTTTCAATTATTTCCTGCCGAAACTCTAACGGAACTACCTTTTTCCACTCAAATTCCCTAGTTAAAGGGTTAATAGATTTAAAATGACGGAACAGCATACCGTTTTGAATTTTGTAATTAGGAAAGGATGTAGGTGATTTAAGACATTCCTCAAGTATATTTAAATACCAGGGATCGTTCGTTTTCTGATTTAATGAGTCTGCCACGGTTTCGATAGCGGATACAGGAACAACGCGTGACAGACTATCAGGAACCACGTTTTCAGAGCCCTTACGGTGTTTGATTATAAAATTGAAGGCTGAAAGTCTAACTCCCCACCTAGCCAATCTTCCTGTCGGGTTGTTCAGGTTGAGAAACCATTTAAGTGAGGAATGGTCTGTGTATACAGTAAACGTTTGACCATTTTCCAGATAGCAACGCCAGTGTTCAATGGCTGTTTGAACAGCCAACGCTTCGCGTTCTGTGGTACTGTAGTTGCGTTCTGGTTGTGTAAATGATTTGCTCATATATGCTATGACTCTTTCAGTACCCTCGATATCTTGAGTGAGTACCGCTCCCATACCGTAATCACTAGCATCGGTATGCACTTCGAAGGGTTTAGCATAATTAGGACAGGAAAGAATTGGTGTTGAGATGAGACATTCCTTTAATTTTAAGAAGGCATTATTTGCTTTTTCTGACCATACGAAGGGTGGAGCGTTTTTACCTTGACTTGTAAGCTTATTTAAGGGGTTAGCCAGTGTACTAAAGTTTGGAATGAATTTCCGGTACCAAGACGCAGTACCCAAAAACCTTCGAACTTCCTTACGATTAGTCGGAATGGGATAGTTGGTTATGGACTCCACCTTTTCTGGGTCAGCATGAAGACCATTAGCGTCTATAACATACCCTAAATACTTCAACTGGTTCCTGAAAAATTGGCTTTTTTCAAAATTTATTGTCAAATTAGCCGTTTTGAGTTTTTCAAGAACACGCATCAGGAGGGAAATATGTTGACTGAAGTCCTCAGAGACGATAATGACGTCATCAATAAATACGAACACTCTGTGTTCGAACTCCGGTCCATAGAACAAGGCATCAACTAGTCTTTGTTGCGTTGCGGGTGCATTTGTTAAGCCAAAGGCCATGGACTTGAACTGAAAAGTGCCACGCGACGGAATGTAGAAAGCCGTCTTTTGTCGATCCTCTTCCTTTATTAATATCTGCCAAAAACTCTTGGAAAGATCCACGCTTGAAAGGTACTTGGCATCGCGTAAATTGTCAAGTATTTCCGCAATATAGGGTAGACTATATGCATCTTTTTTTGTGACAGCGTTAAGTTTACGGCTATCGAGACAAAACCTCAATTCGCCATTTTTCTTTGGTGTCAAAAGAACTGGGGAGGACCAAGGACTTTCGCACGGTTCAACAACATCTTCCTTAAGCATGTCGTCCAGTTGCTCAACTATGATGCGTTGTTTTTCTGGAGACATTCTATAGTAACGCTGACGAATGGGGGCAGCATCACCAGTGTCAATTGCGTGTTGAATTAAGTTAGTTCGACCTAAACCACACACTTCGTATGATATGCCACGGAACAACGATATCACGTGATCGGCAGTAGATTTTTGTTTTTGGGATAAATGTTCGTAGGAACATAATATACTGGTTGACTTTACTTCCAGCTCCGATGTGAAAATCCTATCGGAATCCTTAAAATAAACAATACGATTAAGGTGTTTGGGGAAAAGACCGAACAATCTCCAAAAGTCCATTCCTAGTATAAGTGTTTGTTTAATATTAGGGACTACATAGGTTTTAAGCACGTGGGTTTGGCCATAGAAGGTGATTGGTAGATATAAAATTCCTTTAGAGATCAACTTTTCACCACCAGCTGCTATGAACTGAGCAGTATCCGTTTCTTGAAGATAGAAACCTGCTTGTAACAAAAAATCATGGCAGCCGTTCCCCCACGTGGCCCCACGTTGGGCGCCAATGTACCGTACCCTTTTAGGAAGGTGGTCAAAATTAGGTGGGTAAGTAATACAATAATAATTTTAAATAAATGTTTATAATTACTAAAAATAAAAATAGGTAAACCCAGGTAGTGGATCCGTAATTGGCAACCGAAAAATTACAAAGTCCTAAGCTAATCAAAACCACTGTCCTTGTTCGTTGACGTCCGGTGGAGCGCGGCCGTCCTAGTTTGCATATGTCCAGGTAGCGGGATTATATCGCGGTAATTTTCAGCAGCTTTACACAAGAGCGGTGCAGGGGCCACCCTTCTACTGAGTACTGTAGTCCGGAACCGGGACCCTGGAATTCCGGAAATTGGACAATTTAATGAAAGTCCGATTTCGTTTATATGACTGCGACATCACACCGGAAACGGCGAAAAGCGGATCAGATGGAATGATTATGGCAAGAAATAGTTATTAATGATGAGGCAGTCATACAAAAGCATCTAAGCACTAAGAACTAAGCACTAAGCACTAAGCATAAGAATAAAAATAAAATGTTTAAGTTATGTAAAATTAGAAGTTTTGCATATTACGAGTAATTTGCAAAATAGTTTGAGGTAACATAGGCGGCAACAATTTTAAAATATACAATAGAAAACATAATAAAATCAAATGACCGTTGATGGTCGTGAAGGTCATGCGAGGACATGTACGCATGAATTTTTATGCACGTGGGTGGATTGAATAATTTCTTATATTAATCCTAATTTTAGTTCACATGATTTTCGTTGTCAGGAGTTACACCCACGTACAAATATTATTGAGATAAACACTAAAGCACTGCACGTGCAAGCACTACTATTCAAACACTAAATGGGTACATACTTACTACTACTAGGCAATAACTAAGCACTGCAATTAAACATTAAAATCTTTTACAACACTCACCCAATATCGGGGTAACACAACACACTGTTAATTATTTAAAGTTGAAAAAGAACAATCAACGACACTCGTGGTTCGTCGTGATTAGGTAACTTTAATCAAAGTTCGTGCGTCCTTGCGTTTAGATAGCTTCGCTCGGACTGTTGAGACGATATCATAAGGTGAACTCATACACTCGGCCGAACCTGTTTCTACGCAGCGTTCGCTCATCATTCGCGTAAACAGAAATTACGAAATCAATGCGCCTGAGTTTGTGTCATTAATTTTCCCCATTCTAATTTATTTTTATTATTTAAGAAATGAGATAAGTTTTATGATTTATATTTTTTAAGTTAGTTTTTATTTAGTTTATAAGTTAGTAATAAGTTCTATTTTCCTAATCTTATTCATAAAGACTGTAACGAACCGTTACATCATTCCTCCCAATACTCATCCTATAGTTGAGGTATTTAATGAATTTATTCTGAATTTAAGGATACTTGAGAGGTTCATTCAAGCCCTACAGAAAAGCTACTACAGAATATTATTTAAACGAAAAGTTCGAATACGAAACAATGTTATAAAACAACAATCCATAGTTTTCCCCTGTCTGGAAGTATTGAAATCAGTAATCACATTACGAAAATAATAAGTTAATCATTATTATTATGACAGATAATGGCCAAAAACCATTTCCAAACGTTTTATATTGCAGTGTAAAAGCGCTTAGAGGTAGTAACTTTTCATGAACAAAAATAAACAAATCTATTATAGGAGCAACATGACGTACTTCACCTTTTAAACACATCGTATTGTATTAGATTAAAAGTTTGCTATTCGTTTATAAAAACTGCATTCGCGCCGATTTTGCTCATGAATCTCTTCACTCAATTTTTGAACCGTGAAGTAGATTGTATTTAATCCAGCTTTTATAGTTTAAGTGGAAAGTTTTACTTAAATCCATTTCCATGAGATAAAGAAGGACAAACAAAAAGAGGCTGTAATAGGGTGTTTCGTATAATGATTGTTAAAATTATACATAGCCATTGATTTTTGCAAAGAAAAGTATTTTATGTAAAGTTTTTAATCGGTTAAAGTTTTATTACTTATATGCCTAGATGGCTATGAAATTGTATAAAATGTGCAACTTTAAGCTCTGGTTTTATAAAATACGTTTATTTAAAATATAAGGTATAATTTAGAAAAACTAGACACGACAAATTAGAATGATACTTTGTGTTTGAATAATGCAACAAATGTAGTTGCTAACTTGCTAATTTGCTGTCAATGTAAAGTTATCACGTCAATTTACGGCAGATTATAAATCTATGTGTAATTCTAATCATCCTATTTTTACGAACTATAAGCGCGGCGTGGCTGGCCGTGCGCGGGGCGTCAGAACTCTGACATATTGATCTGATTTTGTTTGGTTTACGAGATTTACCCGAGTTTGGCATTGCATTCTCCTTGTTTTCAAAGTTTAAATATTGAAAATTATGAAAGGCAACAATTTGCACAAGACTAGAAAAAAAACTTATATTATTAATTATTAATGGAATTTAATGAAAAATACTTAAAACACTTCTACACGTGAAAAGGAACGTTTTTTTATTTCAGTGACGTAAAAGTCACGTGGCGTTTTCGCGGTTATTTCAATTCACGCCAAAGAGACTGTGATTTTCTCCTGAACTGCAGATTTTTGTGGAAAAATCTTTTGTGAGGGGCATTGTTTACATATTTTGCTAACATCAAGCCACTTTTCGAGAAACTGTCAAATGGCGAATTAAGACAAAGGCAGTTACAGACTGGGTTCATGTCAAATTGGTTAGGAGAACAGACTGTTCAAGCACGGCTTACGTTTTCTCATTGCTAGAACAGTTTTGTTTACATTCATTATTTCGACAACACGAAATATGAATGTAAACAAAACTGTTCTAGATTGGAGTATTGTCTGATTGACTTACTATTTATTTATTCATCTTATCTCTATACAACATAAGAGTGTAATTGATCTGCAAAAGTTAAGTGGTTCTATTGCGAAAATGGATTGACTCGCAGTAGTTTTATTAAAATGAGGCGACAATAGCTTGATTCAGTTGTTTCAGGTTTAATAGATTAATTCGCAGTTGTTTCAGGTTTAATTGATTGATTAACAGTTGTTTCATGTTTCATATATTGATTCACAGTTGTTTCTGGAAATAGATTGACCCGCATATGGTTAAGTTATCTTGCGAAAATTGATTATCGCAATAACCTTAGTTCTCTTCTCACAAAAATAGTTACATTTGATTTGAGATGATCGCATTTACCCTTGAGGAAGAAGGGTTCATGGGTAATACAGATAGAAATTAAAGAAAAGTTCGCATGTGAAGGAAGGGTTCCTGAGTACTACAAATAAACATTTGACACTTAGAAGTGCCCATGAGAAGGAAAGGTTTATGGTCATTTAGGTACCCATGAGAAGGAAGGGTTCATGGGCACTACAAACAAATATACATTTTGACATTTAGATGTGCCCATGAGAAGGGAAGGTTCATGGCTACTACAGATGGAATTTTAAACATTAAGAATTAGGTACCCATGAGAAGCAAGGGTTCATAGGTACTACAGATAGAAATTATTGAAAAGTTCGCATGAGAAGGAAGGGTTCATGAGTACTACAAAAATACATTTTGACTCTTAGAAGTGCCCATGTGAAGGAAAGGTTCATGGTTATTTAGGTACTCATGAGAAGGAAGGGTTCATGGGTACTACAGATATAAATTATTAAAAAGTTCGCATGAGAAGGAACTGCTCATGAGTATTACAAACAAATATACATTTTGACATTTAGAAGTGCATATGAGAAGGGAAGGTTCATGGTTATTTAAGTAAGAGAAAGAAGAGAGGGTATGAGAAGAAAGGGTTCATGGGTACTACAGATAAAAATTATTGAAAAGTCCGCATGAGAAGGAAGGGTTCATGAGTACTACAAATATACATTTTGACACTCAGAAGTGCCCATGAGAAGGAGAGGTTCATGGTTATTTTAGGATGGATATTATACAATAAGTACCTGGGATAAATCAGTATTATAAAATGACTCGATTTGCCAAGTGTTAGGTTTATAAAAATATATTCGATTTTATAAGTCTGGTTGTGGGATATAAGTATGGTAGTGGGATAAGTATGGTGAAGTCAGCGTTCACATAGACTTATTGTGTACATATTAGTATGAATAATTTTTAACCAAAGTGATGATTTAGATTTGGAGAAATATTTAGTATTATACAGATTCTATGAGGCTAAGAAGTTATTTACATTTTTTTTTATTCTTACTCACTCTGGTTACTATTTTGTTTATTTGTTAATCATTTTTAAATACATTTTGGTATTTAATGAGAAAATGTTCTATAGTAAATTCTTAAAATCAAATATTATATTTGTTTTTAGAGATCAAGAGAGCGAGAGGACGTTTTTAGATAATACAAGAAAGAGAAAGAGTCAAATGATTTACAACTATTACGTTGAATAAATAGAAGAAGTTTATTATGGAATAGAGTGGTAAAAAAAATGATTTAGAGTTTCAGGGTAGAATCAGTTAGATAATAATAAATATTAGTTATATTTTATTGTTACTGAGAAATCAAAAAAAAAATATTTACCATCAGTTGAATATTAGTAATTATATGTACAGTAATAAGTTGATAGGTAAAATTACCCTTAAATTTATTTTTGCGTTCCATGCACAGGGATTCAAAGTTTTTACGTTCTCAATAAAATAGTGCAATTTTTTTTTTGTTTTAAGTTGTTTTTAGTTTCAAAAATCTAGTGTTGTTTTGTATAATGTAACAGTTTTTATTTAGATACAATATGCTACTCATAATAAGGATCAGATAGGTAACCGCGAAAAAAAGGAAATCCCGCCGAGAAGTTTCTTGCTTGTTCTTTTACTCGAGTCGGGTCGGATAGGGTTGGAACAAGCGTAAACTTAACTCTAAGATGGACAATACAGGATGATCCTTATTATCATTAGTGTATTACCTTACCTTTATCCTTGAGAACTTTCCTTGCTTGCCGAGTGTAAGAAGCTACATCGTTTAAACTGTTGTTTGCGTGTTGTATGGTCTGCCACCTCGCCTATGCGACTGGTTCGTAGAATTCGTGTCCTTTGCAATGGTCGAAAATCACGCTTTCTCCAGATTTATGCCGGAGTGCCGCAGGGCTCTGTCTTGTCGCCGACGTTGTTTCTTCTGCATATCAATGACATGTTATCTCTCATTTTTCATTGCTATGCGGATGGGAGCACGGTCCACGCGCGTTATTTCGAGCGCCCTAGGGCAAAGCAGACTGACATCGAGGAGAAGAGGCGAAGTCTTGTTGTTGAGCTTGACGGAGTATGGACCGCATTTCCGAATGGGGTGCATGCAATCTTGTCGAGTTCAATGCCAAGAAAACGCAGGTGTGTGCATTCACAGCAAAGGCGTCGCCGTATTTTCCCATCCCACTCTTCAGAGCACCCCACTACCGATTACGGATAGCCTAAACATCCTTGGCATGGATGTTCGTAGCAACCTAAACCAGCGGGACTACATTGAGAGCGTCATTAGAACTGCATCCCGTAAACTCGGAATCCTGAACAGAGTGAGACGATTCTTCACGCCTGGGCAGCTCTGTCTTTTATATAAGACACAAGTTCGCTCGTGTGTGGAATACTGCTCTCATCTCTGGGACGGTTCCGCCAAGTACCTACTCGAAGCTCTTGACAGGTGGCAGCGGCGTGCTATCCGTATTATTGGAAACCCAGAGGCAACTTTGACCCTTGAGCCTCTCCAATTGCGTAGAGACATTGCCAGGCTAATTGTAAGGCTATACTCTATCGCTTCTACAATGGGGAATGCTCTGACGAGTTATTCCACCCTCACCTTTCCACTTTCTTTCCACACACAATTCAACATTTATTGGCCCAAAAAAAGGTTCGGTGACTCGTTTCTTTGTCGTACCATCCAGACGTGGAACGCTCTTCCAGCACATGTGTTTCCTTCCTCGTATAGTCCCGGGTTCTTCAAGCGGGGCGTGAAAAGGCATTTCTGCAGGCCTTCAAGGTGAGGATGGCCAGCCCAGTGATTCGTTTGAATGACTGGACTTGTCAACCTCATATCTGGACCTCACGACCGCTTTCCATCAGGTGGAGTGAGGTCATCTTGACGGGCAATATAAAAAAAAAGTATAAGGGCATACATTAGGACGGTCGAGTGTAAGAATCACGATTATTTTTAGCAATTTAAAGGAATATTCACAAATTATTATTAGAGCATGTTTGTTATTGACTAATTATTTAAAATTGGTTAAGCATAATTGAAATTTACAATTAGTATAGTTTATTAGTTGGATTTACCTTTATGAACGGTCTTAAAGGGAAATTCATATTGAAGTGCGATGGAAGTGAATAAATGAGCATAGTCGAAGAACATCGTTGTTTTATTCTATTATTCAACACGTACAATAAAAAAATGTTGCATCCTTGTAGGTTGTAAGTTTAAAAGTTCTTAGTTGTATAGTCCATTTAACGAAGTTTTCAGGAAATCTCCAATTTTCTTCCCTTTTGTCAAATAACTTAGCAAGTACAAGTTGAGAAATGAGCAACTTCTATTTTCATTTTGATTTTTTTTCTTCAACTGTCGCAAATCGCGCGCAAAGTCTCTAATGAATTAAACTTGGGTCGCCTTTGTTTACACTGAGAGAGAAGATAGTTTTACCGCAAACTCGGAAGTTTTTCTTGACGCGCTATTACGACAGCAACACTAACTTTTGCGAGTTGAAGGTAAACGCTCAGTTCATTCTTATTCATTCTTTATTTTTAGAATTTATAGCAGCGCAAATACTTATAGTGGGTCACTCAGATCGTTCAATATTGGCAAGTCTGAGGCCCGTATTCCAAAACAAAATCTGTACTTGAGTATAGATCTGAGTGACGTTTTTGTACGAACTGACGATTTGAAATCTCTACTCAAGTACAGATCAGTGCTTGAGTACGATTCTAGAATACTGGCCTGAAACTATAAGACGTAGCTACAATGTTCAGTCCACGAGTTGCCAATTTGAATTTACGTTATCTTTGGCGTCAAAAAATGTATCGGGATTTGACATTGTCATGTCATGTGTCATCCCAAAAAAATTTTTTAAGCGAACGAAAACGTAAATTTTATAGTGGCAACTCGTAGTAGACGTACAGGTCTTAGGAACCACGTCATCGATTTTAGTGACATAAAACTGCCATGGGCCACCCTATAGATTTAAGACCTAGCGCTTACTAGAAACCTTGTCGTCCTTGTGAATGTTGTATCATGCTGTATTATGGAAATCCACAGCCTGTTTTTGGCCTCTTTTAATCGTCATTCTGCGTGAAATGTCTTTGATAAAAACAGTTTTTGATCTTTTCAAAGACAGTTCAACCTAAATGACGATTTAGAGCTCACGGCTTTGTTTCGAATACATCAGAAAGGCACAGTCATTCAGATAATAACGACTAGAGCTTGACTGGCTTTTCGGCTTGATGGGTTTATATTTAAAGGGACCATGCTCAAGTTGGCCTATGAACCAACAAACATTTGACTTATTTCTGGACATGATTGAAGACATCATTACATATTAGATTGTCACGGACACTTGTGATTTTTGATATCTAAACTAAAAATACTTAGAAGATTCGTACGAAAACATTTTTTTAAACCATATTATGTGGCTTCGTCTGTGCCCTCTGTTGTCTGTCTTGCAGAACCATCGCAGCATAATTTTCATGTAACAAAAAAAACTTTGTATGTGGAAGAAAATGCAGTTGTGAACTTACTGAAGGCTCTTAAAAATAAGTAACAAAAATGGGTACAAAACATTACTGTCAATGCGTAGATGTTTATTCGACTTTTTTATTTTCAGTGGGATTATACAATAGCTTAAAAAAATTTAATGACGTTCGGTTGACACTTCAATGCAAAAAAAAAATCGGGTTCACTTGTATTTTTCGCTTTCAAATTGCTACGCTGTGTTATTGTTTTTATAATTACCTATACTCTTACGACTTGGCTTAAATAACGGAAATGTATAGTTCTCTAAAGTGACCTATCTAGCCAGATTTACAGACTTTGTAACTTGCACAGACGCTATCTCGGCATGATTACACAGATTTACGATCATCGCAATGGAATCAACAAAATATGTGCTTGAGGAACATAAGACCCACGTAAATAAAACCTCGCAGTATGTTATTGAACATAACCTCATTTATTTAGTTTTTTCATAAATAACGAGTTACGTCTTACGTCTTATTTGAATGAAAGCGAAAAAAAAATGTCAATGACAAATTTTATTAAATTAAATGAAATGAAATGAGATGTCATGGCAAATTTTAGAATTTTAGGTAAATAAGGAATGAAAAATTGAAATTATAGACAAATTATAAGTCATATAGACAAGACACCCATCCCATGTCCAAACGTAATAAAAATGACAGCATTAAAACTATGAAATTGTCAGAAAATAATAATTAATATTTTAAATTGTGCTATAATAGTTACTATGTCAAAAATTAATTTATCGAAGTATCGGTAAGAAAGTCTGCATTAGTTAAGCTTTGTCAGTTAGCAATTTCACTAGCTTTTTTTGAAGAGATTAGTTGTGGTAGGTTTTTGATCTCATTTGGGATTTTATTCAAAAAAATTGTCGCCATACCAAAGAAACTGTTGCTAAAGAGTGTAGTTTTATGTTCAAGTACACATAATTTGTTCCCGCGTCCTCGTCTATGGTTCTTATGTGGGATATGTTCTGCAACCGTGGAGAAAGCGGAGTGATTCTGCTTAACAAATACTGCAACTTCATAAATATATAAAGCTGGCACTGTCAAGGTACGAAGTTGTTTAAAAAACTGGATAGCAGCTATCAGATGGCTTCAAACCCTTGATGGCCCTAACACACCTTTTTTGCGCTTTGAATATCACTGTCTGATTGGTGGAATTTCCCCAAAAAAATATATCGTAATATGGATTCAATGTATCCATGATAGGCCATTAGAACAGTGCTGGTATTTGCAATCTTAGATAGTCTCGTCGGATTTAATTTAGTTCTATAACTTGTATGCAGTTTTTAGTACTAATATAGCTATCAACAATTTACCTCTATGGTTACCTCAGTATTATAGCTACTGTAAGCTATTCGGTCATGTCGGTGGACGTTGTCTGCGTATAGGGTCTACAACCTTCGTACCCGATGCGTTCGTACTCGTAACTAATGTGGTGTAAAGTTTCTGAAGCACTGCGATGTCAGCATGAATCCTGATTTGAGGTTAGGACTAGAGGTAATTCGACCTGTTAAATCCTGAAAAGTTATAATAAAACTTTCAGTTAGTGAACAGTTAACCTTTTTCAACCGATCGTTGGACACAAAATGATCGACATTTGAAGCCACAAGTTTGTGTTAATTAAGTATTTCTGCAGCCAAGGCTCTAATTATTCTTAAGTTTGGGTAATGCGCGTGATTGTTACCATCAAATTTGCATCAGTATCAGTCAACAGACTCACCACTGATTATGCACAAGACCGCGCGAAGTGGGCCAAGAAAATAAGATAGGCGGACCCTGGGAACCCACCCACCAGTGTGGGTTCACAACCGGGATAGACCGCACCGATGATGATGATGATGATAAAGATCAGTAAAATGCTTGATGTCATAGCATCATGCATTTAAAACTTTCAATGCCACACCACGCACCGGTGCGTTTTAACAATCGATCACCTATTGTGTTTTGATTCGGCAGTAAAAAGGTTTCTAGTTTAAAGTTTTAAATTTGACTTATTATTATGTTATTCCGTGTCCAAATTCCTATTAAGCTCGCATACTTTTAGTGATTAGCTAATGATGTTAGCGATGAGTACAGCGATATGCGTAACTGTAATAAGCGTGAATTAAACGTTTCAGTAAATTCGAATTATGTACTATCGCTTTATTTGTAAGTCAGTTTATTACAAAACATTATCTACTGCACATTTTACACACGTAGTTATCACATTTTTTTTTATTGCAACATTGATGGAAATAGTAATGTGGATTTCAAGGTATTGTGCCTCGCAAGACTAGAGGTTTTTTTTAGGTTTTGCGAACCCTGTGAGGCTAGAGTTAGCGTTATTTTTATGAGCGAAACCCGAAAGGTTACCAACTGAAGAAAAACTTCTTAAGAGGGTTTGCTTTTTGCGTTTGGGGTAAATCGTAAACGTCGCATTTTTTTAAGGTATTCATGATTATTTAGCTAAATTCAAATTGAGTATAAATTATCCCTCTATTAGTTAATGCACCTTTTAATTTCATAATTATAACTTTCTCTGCGTACAGTAAATTTTTAAGTGTATTATCAATTTAAAAAAACGGTTTTTTATTTAATTTAGCAAATCATTGGAGACTACCTAATTTAAGACAATTCAATGTTTTTTTCAAATACTAACAATGATACAGCAAAAATTTAAATTTTATTTCTTTTCAATGAAATAATCACGAAAACTTACAAAAATGCAACGTTTTCGATCCACCCTCAGCTAACGCTCTAAAGTGGATATAAATTATTTATATCCAAAATTATTTGTGACCAACTATTCATTAATGTTCTATTAAAATTTACTCTATTAACATGGGATACGCGGAATAATTCCCCTTGACTTGTTGAAATTACTTTAGATCTAGCGACTCAATTTCGTAACCGACAAGCTACCTCCAAATAGTATTTGTACACAGGAAGTAAACACTGCCGCAACTGTCACAAAATCAACATTCATTATTCCCATTGAAGTCCACCAGTTTCAATTTCCTCTTTGTATTTAAATACAGTCGTTTGTTTAGATAAAGACTAGTTTCACAGTGAAATACTAGAAAGATATATTTTATTCAATGTTAGAAATTCGTAGCAGAGTGTCATCTAAGACGGGCTGTCTGAAAAGATCAGCAGACGATTTTACTCAATTGTTTTCTTCATAAGTACCCATTTAAATGGGCAACAAGAGAGAACCTAGCTGAAGAACTTCCCTCTTTTTTATATCTGACAATGTGACTAATTACAATAATGAAATTGTGAATGAAATTTTTACGTATTACTTAAAAGTTACGAATTTAATCTATTCAGCGAAAAACCGCTTGAATATTCCGGCAAGCTGTTGACCAATTCTACGTTCCAGATAGAAAATGTTTATTGTTGGGAACTGAATTCCTACGTATATTAACAGCGAACGGTGTTAAGACAAATATTCTAATGAGAATGCAAATGGTAGCGCAGTGCAGTCTGCTGCAACTCAACACGACTGCAATTTGCTTGCATTGCAAATATGTGGTCAGGACATAAATAGCTCGATAGTTTGGGGTGACTGACATGCTCGGCAGTTACAATGGCACCTAAGTAAAAAAGTAGGTACACATCTAAGAGATATATAGACATAAATGGCGCCTAAAACTTAAATCAACTGAAATAATAAAATCATAAAACGTAACCTAACAGAGGAGAGCTTGAACCATGAGTGTCAGAAACTGATGCAAATATGTTTATTAATACATACCACCCAGACACAAACACACATGCTCTACAGATTTATGTTTCACCTAGGTAGGGATTCAACCCACGACCTCGGGCAAATAAGCTAACTGAGGCCAAATTTAATCACCATTATATACTCGTAGCTTATCAAATTAACCAACCGTTTGTGATTAGTTTACGAAAAACGAATAAGAAACTAGATGAGAGGAACGTCGGAACAGTTTCATTGCTAAATTGTTTTAAACTTTCATGGTAACAAGAATTTCTACCACAATCTTTTTGTTCTCGGGTTTCCTATATTTCAAAAAGAATTTCCTATTTTTCCATTTGCAAGTTTGCCATGATCACGGAGTAACTGGCTGTTGGTACGGAGTACCTGACGGAGTAAATAGGAGTAAAAAGGTACATGATAGAAATCCCGTAAATAATAACTATTCTAAGTTTTATTGCTGTTACAGTAAATTACAAGATTAATAAATCAATAAAGCCGTAACTGAAAATCTCGCCCAATTTCCTATGCTGCAGATTTTAATCACACAATCCCTCGTTCGCGGCTCTCAAAGAACGGGCGCGTATAGTAAAAATAAGAAGCTCCCTGTTTTATATTAAACTTTAAGCTGCGATGTTAAGTGAAATATCAGATTTTACATACTCAATTCCTAACTACAGAATATGAATATTAAAAACTTACACATTATTAATTACACTAAAAAATGCACTGAATAAGCTTTGTCTTTGTCTTGGATGTAGATATTTTTGTACCACTTCAATTACATGTCGTACAGCCTTATTTTTCGAATTGTACTTACTACAATAACTACACTCGGTTCCAAAAATAACGGGTCAGTCACATAAACCCGAATATCTCCCGAACTACGTATACTGTTCAATTGAGAATTTAATTATACAGATAAAAAATAAAATAAACTTTAGGTGCACCTACAATATTAATCTCTAAATTAAAAAAAACTAAAGTAAGTAATTATTTTTCTTCAGATTTTTTTTTATAATTGTTTTTTTGCTGTTTTCATCACTTTTTTCATTTAATACTTTGTAT
Organism: Udea olivalis; assembly: GCA_947369235.1. Lineage (NCBI taxonomy): Eukaryota > Metazoa > Arthropoda > Insecta > Lepidoptera > Crambidae > Udea > Udea olivalis. The sequence goes on from OX376342.1 coordinate 10,556,692, forward strand.
TGCCTCCACTAGCTCTTCTGACAGTTTGAGCGCTTAATTGCCACCTCCAAAGCAAATAAAGCGAGTTTTTAGACCAACGCCAGTTTGAAAACGATTAAGGAGCATTGTAGCTACCAGTTGTCTGTCTTTCCTGGCCGTTGTGCATCTAGAGACCATAGTCCCTGGCGACTTAGGATTGGGGCCTGCCTGAGAACGCCTCCAATAACTGGTTGGGGCTTCCCTAGTGAGTACCTGAGGTGACACGATTACCTTGCATAGTCAAGAGCTGGCGGAACTGGAGTCTGACGACAGGTAGCTAAGAGTACACTGAAACCCTGAACTTAGATCTGAGACTGAGCTGAACTAAGCTGAATTAGATAGTTATTTTATTAGTCAGTTACGGTGTCCTTTGTAACACATGGTTTTGTAAATAAATAACTATTTCTACGGCAGATCTTTTACAAAAAATCAAGCCTAATTTGTACATAAGCATTCCATCATCTTACTCCCTACTTAATATTATAAATGCGAAAGTTTGTAAGGATGCGTGTGTGTGTATGTTTGTTACTCTTTCAGCCAAAAACTACTAAACGGATTCAGATGAAACTTTACAGCAATATAGCTTTAACATCACAACATAGGCTACAATTTATAAAGATTTTATGTCATTTGGCTATAATATATAACGATATGTATCGTGAGTCGGAAAAAATCCTGTCCTCTGAAAGCCATCTTGGCGTGCGCTGCCTAAACCGTCGGAGTTACACGAAGATAACGTACCATGGAATTGTTGGTCTTAAATAATTTAAAATAAAAATACGTGACAGCATATATTAGGTATCTATCTACCTTTTATTTGGAAGCCACTACATACAATTTAAATGAATACTTTTTTCACAAAGCACATTTTATAATATTAATCAAATTTTTATCAAAACTGATACATTTGTTGCTATAAGTATTTAATGTAGATAATCTTTGCCTTGTACACTGAGCTGTTTGGTCGATTACCTTTAAAATTATCACGATAAGATTGACGTGAATGAAGCGCCTTTGGGCGCCTACTTACTGATGAGTGGGCAGGGCAGGTGGTGAAAGATAACTAAGAAAAACCAATAAATAACATTTTTAACGCAATAGAACCCAAAACAATGATTTTTAGAATTGTTGTCTGCTTGTCTTTTTGCCTGTATGTCTGTTCGTTCGTGGGCGCTGATTTCACAAAAGTGGTTCAACTGATTTGGATGCGGTTTTCATGAATATATTGTGGTAAGCTTCACTTGAAATTTAGTGTATGTTTCATTTCAATCAATTCATAAACGAAAAAGTCATTTCAGTTTAAAGAATCATGCGGAACAATAGTCCGTAAACATGTTTTGAAAATACTCAATTGGCTGTAACTTTAGTTAACTTTTTAACTGAAAATTATTTTTTGACACTACCAAAGTAAGTTGAGCTCAGATATATTTTACTAACCATGATACACAGGGTTCAGGCTTTAGCTGGACGTGGTCTTCATGACAGGAATCTGAAGAATATTGTGAGTCGAGACACGCACATCTTAGGAACATCAGGTCAGGTTATGTGCTACAGAAACATCGGCTCAGTGGGAACCGCGAGTGATTCACATTGTTCTCGAATGGGGACCCCTTGGATTTTAGAGAACAGTAGGTACGTGCTCCGTCATAATCTGAAGAACGAGAAGCATGTCTAACTGCCGATTGCAACGCTCATGCACTATCGCATAAGAGTCGTGAGACTGATACCTTTACTGACAAGGAAACTCACTCGAAATTTCAGAGAGTTCGGACTGCAAGGGATCTGTCCCAGGAGAAACCTCAAGAACGGGAAGCACATCTTATTGCCGCTTGTGAGCTTCATGTGTGGTCGCGTGAGTCGGATAAGCAGAAGCTTGAGCTCTTAGAGAGTTCGGACAGCAAGCACTTGGTTTCAGTTTCATTTGATTAATATGAAGCAAGTATGGATGTTTACTGTACTTAAATTAAATTAGATAACTAATTAAGTAGTACTATAACTCTGCCACCCTCTACTTTCTGTTTTCTAATAAAGTTAAGATAAACAAATTCATGAGAACTTCTATCTGTTAGGAATTCTGAAAAAACCCTTGAAGTATGGTAAAGCCCATGCGTCTTTGGTCGCGGGCAGGCAGCAATAAAATATCAAATACTTTGAAGACGGTTTTTTAAACTATAAGAGTAGTTCAACGGGTAGCAGCCGTAATGAAAAAGTTTATTGGTTGTAGACATGTTGTGACCACTTAATGTTGTCAAAAATGGAATGAATAGAAAGTTCCATAATGTAGAGGAAGTGCCCTGTTATAGTTAGCTGCTTATTGTCACCAATTTATATAAATTGAATTACTGCGGTTAGGATACCTTCCACGTTGTGGAAAAAAGTGGTCCGAAGACGAAGTCGCGGGTAAAAGCTAGTTTTTTCTAAAACTCATTCGATTTGAGTTTACTTAAATAATCAAAATATAATGAATACTGATTGTTCATTATTCGAGATTAATTGAAGTTCGTTAAAAGTTTCGCAGAGTTTGTGGCAAAATTTAATAATTGACCTCAAAAAACAAGCCGATCAAGCGAAATAATGGCCGACCTAGTCCTTATTTTGTTACGGCCGAAACATTTTCCGGTACAACAGAATTACGACTATCGTAAAAAGTAAAATAATTTCATAGCGCCCGAGGTATACGATCGACATTTGGCGACCTTTCCATAACTCGCGTCCATAAGCATCTCTAGATCTCGTTTATGGCTGTAAGTGTGAATAAATAAATGTTATTACTGCGACTTGTGTTGTTCCTACACATTCATGGCGCGACGCGGTTGTAAAATGGAACGCGAAATAAACATGAGGTACTATAAACTTTTAAGTGCACGGTCATTATTGCGATGAGTCATCCTGTACAGATGAATGTCTCGTGAAACGTTTATTGCACCCTGTTGGGACTATTTAAGAAGACATTGACTATAATGACACTGAGACAAAAGTATGATTAGAATATCTAGCTAGGCTAATAAACGGGTAAGTCGAAATTAAGTGGTCTCAATGAACCACAAGAAGGTGGCAATACCTAGTTTTACCATTACGAGTACACTGTTTCTGAATTCTTTGATGAAAAACTATTATAATTAATATACAGGGCAGTCAAAACATAGGTACACGCCAAAATTTTTATTGTAATTTTTTTACACACAGGCTTATCCAAAAAGCAGCACCGGAGTGAAAGACGGGGAGCTTTCACCCTATTCCATGGTGCTCCCGGCGGGGGGTGGTGTCCCAGTATACCGGGATGACTCTATAGCGTGAGGAGGCCCGGCGCTGGGCCCGGGCCGACCTCTGGGACGATGTGGTAATCTTTTTGCTCCATGTCATCCGGTTCCAAAGTGGTGAGGTATACCCGGGTTTATTTTAGTGGGTATTCTGCCGGCTTCGCCGGCGAGGAGTCACACGCTCCCCGACTGCCTAGGGGAAGGCAGTGTGATAGTGCGTAAATTCATTTTCGACCCAGATAACAAAAAAAAGGGTTATCCAAAATTACCCCATGTATGTTATCCGATTTTTTATAGTTGTCGAGTCATGTTTTTTTTTACGAATATTGAAAGTGAAATTTTATGAAGTTTTTTAAAACGGCCTGCAAAGTTCAGACAAAAAACCGAATTTGTAACTTTTCAATATTATGATTTTTTTTAGACTTTTGATAATGCAAAATCAATTAGAAATAATATTAATCAAGTAATTTAAAAAAAGGTATCTATCTTAACCGATCGCGCCATAGTAACTGAAACACATAAATTTTCAAAAATTTGTAAAATAAATCATAACCCTAAAACTACAAAAAATCGGGTAACAGGTATATATTTGACGACCCCTAAGTGCAAGCAATTAAAAAAAAAACGTATGTTTATACCACTGTGTATTGTCTGTGAACTTTCCACCATGTGACATGCAATGAAAAAAAATTGTATTGAATTGAATAGAGAATCCTATTCATTTATGTTTGTTTGCGTTAAAACGGCTAACTAGTTTAGAGTTATCGTCTTCTATGTCACCAATTGCAAAACACATCTACTTAGAATGATACTTAATTAAGTTTTTATAGGGTTTTTTTGAATAAATTATGCGTGACATATTGAAAAATAAATAACTAAAAAGTAATCATAGTTTCATTTCTGTCAGGCCTCTGTCCAACCCCTTTAAATTATTAGTACACGTCATGAATTACTGCAGTCTCGTCTAGGTCACCCTCTACCATGCTTTGCATCATTGTTTCATTAGAAAATATGACCAATAAAATTTATTGTCCAACATCTGTGTCTAGTAATTTTATTATTTTACCTTCATTTGTGTCATATTCATTTGCAAAGAAACTGAAACGAATAATCAATCAAATTTACAAATTAAGGAGCTATTCCTACAAAAAAACTCGTATCAAGTAAACACAGATTTAAGATCAATATTTTGTCACCATCTTGGCGGTAGAACCCCACTACGATCTAAATTGTAAGCCTGATAGAATGTGTGTCCATACCGTATTTCCCAAAATAAATCGGAAAACGAACAAAAGCAAATATCCTCTATAAATAATAGGTAGGTACTACGCATTGAGCCGTAGAGCGTCAGGGAAACCTTGTATTCGATATTTTTCGAAGATTTTGTCGCAGTAAAGTAGGATTTAGACCAAACGGTAAGTGTCGTAGAGCGTTTTGCAATTAATTGGAAATAAAGTATAATCTTTCTAATCTATCACTCTTAATAATAAAGTAGCATCATCACTTCAAAATAATTCAAGTTGGCAATTCAATGATAATGTAAAATAATTAAGTGTTGAGGATGTGTATAATTATGTCTTCTTTATACAGGGTGTTGTTCTGTGTATATTGTATATTTCGGTATTTCTGTTAGGTATTATGTTTTATGATGTTCTAACAGAATCTCTGTCTAACAGTGTGTTTGAATGGTTGAGAATGACTCACAGGATTTTTTTATGAATCGCACTTACAACACTGTTCAACATATATTATGTAAGTTGTCTGATTTAAGATCCACAGTATAAAACTTGGGACGGTCAACGGAAGCATGTAGTTTCCGCGGAACAATAAACTCGCAAATACTCGCAAATCGGACTTCATTTTCCATATTGCCACTTTAATCTCCTTTTTCAATCACTCAGATGCTCGCCGTTTGGTGTAAACCGTACATAATACAACGCTGCGGGTTCAAAGCGTACTAACAGGAAAAGTTTTTAGCGAAAAAATCTGGTACAAATTGCCACTTTCAAGAGTAGTAGTTGCTCCATTAGGGTGACTGCCTCGCTTTAGCTAAGTAGCGACGACGGAGGTTGTAATAATTCTATTGCATCTTGCCCGACTATGCTCAGTTGCCCGTCTTGAGTGTTCTCACACCACGGCGCCGCGGCGCCAGTTAGATGGTGACTAAGTACCACATAATGTAAGACAGTAGTTTTTTTTGGTGATTCATTGTAAATATACAATGTTGACAATACTGAATATCATGGGCCTTATTACAATCGATTATATCTAGTCAAGTTAATGCACTAAACTGAGGGTAGCAAGCAATTTCGTCAGTAACTATACAGCCTAGAAAGTACGTTTGTGCCAGGTAGCCGGTGTCTGGCTGACAATGAAAGATCATAACATGAAATTATATATTGTCTGTGACAAACAAGCATGCGATGCCGCAAAATTTACATATTTGTCTGCAGCTAGTGAATAAGGGGCACTTCATACAGTTGCAGTTTCTTGCTCCATTCTACAGTTTCATACTAATTATTTCAATAAAGGAAATCTTAATAAGAAGTCGGGTATGTTCGAACACTTATAACATGAGAACGGCTGAACCGATTTTCATGGTTCTTAATTTGTTGTATTTGTCTCCGTCCCGAATAGCAGAATACTAATAAATATACAAAGTGTCCAAATGTCCAGCCGACAAACATTTGCCTACAACTTTTACAGAACGAAATCTGTTTGAGCAACTAGTTTGTATTATAACTGAGCTAACACGAAGATCATCTAACCCAAAAAAAGCAGAGCTAAGTCTCGGGGTGGCAGCCTAAACAACACAATCAGAGATTTCAATTCAAAATAAGTATGGGTACACAATAACACCCAGGCACAACGTGTGATTTGGTATATTAAACTAACAAAAACAAGCATTTCATCAAATTGGCACGATCGAGTTTTTACGCTATTTATTATAGTAGTAAGACTGAGAGACTAAGCTAAGTAGCGGAAATTGAACGAATAACTCGCACTACTCGCATTCTGATACGTTAATTCCGTTGGCGGATCCCGCAATAAGGATCATAATTGTATGCAGCTTGTGAGTAAAGTTAACTTCAGTCAGTCGTGTTTTCTTGCTTCATTCTAGAGATTTATTATAGTAAACATGTCCATATCTTTGAACAAAACAACTATGTTATAAAACTTGCTGGTGAAGCGTGTAAATAGCTACACCATGTGAAATGGTGGAAATTCGTACCTAAAAAATACAATGAGCGTTTACCAGAAAATAATAAGATTGACTTCAAAACGGTAAGCTATCATATCAGCTACAATTTAATGGAAATCCACAAACCTGCAAACCATCTGGGATCGCCTTCAGCATGGCCCGCCTAGGCCAGGTTTCAGGAGAGGATTCATCTTCTTCTTTACGTTTCCGCACGCGAAAATAAATTTTTATCACTAGATCGAGGGATCCGAAGATTACGATCCCTGATTCTTGTAGAATACTTGGGGTAATAAAAAAAACTGCCAATGTTTATGCCGGGTAAACGTGACGGAAACGAGTTTTTTCTTCGCTGTCGGTTGACAGTTTTAAAACGGTGAGGTTTGGTGTCCACAAGATTACAAGTGGCGCAATCTCAGGATTGCTTTAAGCAGATCCCAAGACTGGGCAACAAATCGGTGGGAAACCAAAAATTGCAACTAAATAAGTTAATAGCGTGCTTTTTGGAAGTCAATAACAAAAAGAACATAAAATTATTAAATTCTAATAAATAAATGTTGATGATCCCGAACCAAACAGAGCTAATAAGTACTATTGTTGCCTGAGACTGAGAAACATAATAAAAGATCTCGAAAACAATGAATCGGTACTTTACAAGACGCAGACAGAAATTGATCTGGTATATCAACTAACAGAAACGAATATTTTTAACATAAACTTAGATCTAACTGGCACAGTCGAGAGTAGTTATCACGCCATTATGGTGAGCCGGAGAGACTGCGGGCTAGGAAGCGGAGATTGAACGAACAACTCGCACACTATGATACGTGCAGTTTGCAGACGGATGCCGCAATGAGGATCATGTTTGTCTGCAGATTGAGAGTAAAGGCAATTTCATAAAATTGTACTTACCTAGTTGCTTGCTTTTTTTCTACGGATATAATATTATCATAAACGCCTCCTCATTCAACGGTGACGAACAAACAAAGATTTTCTATTGTATCTAGCCACGCCATTTTTGACGCACGCACACAGAGACTTGAGTTTACAAGCGAAGTCAGTGAGCTTCGGTTAGTTGGAAAGTCGCACTGTCGCGAGTGTTTTTGTTTTTGTCGAACTTGGTGCAATTTTTCACATGATGAATTTTGTTTTTGGCGGGTTCTGTCAAGTAGGTATAGCTTACATGCTTCATTTTAAAAAATTCAGAGCGAATATAGTAGTAACCCTAAGCGGTTCACGTAAGTTTTGAAAAAAGGTGCGAGCGGTCCTTCTGTAAACTCTTCATTTTGTGGCTGTGTGGAGTCCCTAGGATCAGGTCGAATTTTTCTAGTTTCTATCTTTGGGATCTTTGGGAAAATAAAAATGAATTTGCGGCAGAACACACACCAGTTTTCATGGTCTCGAAGTAGGGATAAATATCCTTGTGTTACGAGGTACCAGACAAGGAATCAAGCCAGGGGCGTCTTCCAGCTCAGCCAGACCCGAGTCAATGTAATGTGTCATCGAAGTAGATGAAATAAAACCCAGCAGAAAACAAAAATTCTCGTCACATGAATGATTTTTCTTGATGGCAATCGAACCCACGCCCAAGGCCATAGGCACGGTCTGTACTAATAGCGCCAATGGGCAATGGGTACATAACGTTACGGTCATTTGTACCCTAGTTCACCCATCCATGCAGGCCATGCAAGATTCTATTTCTTCACCGTGAAGCTACAAAAGTGTTTGATTTCAGTTTCCAAAAAATTTTTTAATTAAATATTTTTTTAGATCCAGTTTGTTTTCATTTCAATATGCTTTTAAAATCAGAAATAACATTGCTACGCCACTGCAATCTGTTTTGGCACATTGCCATTTCCAAAGCTGCGTATTTCTCATTTGGAAACTACCCTATTATTATGTATTTACTTACACGAGTAAGGTCGATTCTGGGACTGGTACCTATTAAATTATCTGTTTTTTCTCTTGATTTAATTCCTAAATACTAAGCCCTAGTGTCACGATTGAATTAAGTGCAAATAACAGTGGTTGATAAATATACAAAAGTTGTTTTAATCATCATAATCATAATCATTTATTTATTTTCAGGCAACAAAAAACATTTAAAGATCTTAACTAAACATAATCGGCCCATAGATAAATACCTTAAAACTAACATACATAAGTATAACACAATATTTTATTCACACACGTATGGTTCATCGGCGTTAAAATCTTTATTAGGTACTTTGATTTTCCTAACAATGCTGGTTTTCATATTATCTATCTATAGATAATAAAAAAAAAACGAATTTCGGACCTTGAATCTCGCTCGATATTTTCATTTCTAGAAGAAAGCGACATGCTGCCGACGACTGGTAACGTCACGCGTTGTTGTGCGACGTTGCCGATCTTGTTGAGCGTTACGTGTTGCGAATTAATTGGTGCCTCGAGGGTGCGAGGTTGAACTAAGGTTTTGCGTCGCTGTTCAACAACGTTGAGCGACAACGTTGTGCAACATGTCGCGCGTCAAATGTTGCATAATTGCATAAACTACTAGGTAGGCTAAAATGTAACAAACTGATAAATGAACTGTTTAATTGAGCCAATTCTTCAAATATGCTCATCAACCTACTCGCATCCCTGAGTCCTCTTAGATATCGCTCGTATAACAATACATTTATCTTCGTCCCATCAATCTCAGCTCAGCTAACAGCGGCGTGACTTTGCTGCACTGTGAAACGTGGCATACCAATTCATCACAATCCAACAGAGGCTGTATTACACTTTGTGGCGTTGAGTCAAATAAATTATCATTTTTGTATCACGAGATGCTTTAATACAAAACAAATAAGGTAAGTTCAAGGTCACTTCTTTTGTAAACTAATTTAAAACGGCATTAACAATAAAAAAAATTGTTACGCTAGTACCTACAGTAATGGTTTAGGAACACTTTCTAATAATTTTCTTTCTAATTTTAGGAACTTTAAGTTCGACTAACACTCAACGGACGGGTTAACCAAATGACTAGCTTGAAGTGAAAATTCATAATACGAAATTTTGGGAATGAACTCGGATAAAAGGAAAAAAAGAGTCCCCTGAATTCCTCTAAAAAACACATAGTTATTTCAATATTAATGGCAAATAAGATTCAGTTTCGTAGTTTCCATTTAAGTGTTTAAACACTATCCGAAATCAATTTTATTAAGACTAGGCGCTTTTTCCACCTTTACTCGAAGTAAGTATCAACTACTAAAAGCCGATTACACGATGTTAAAAGTACTGTTTTATAATCATTCAAGAACTAATTAATGATCTTGCCATAAGCTGTGTTTAATCCTTCAGATCATGACAAATCCAAAAGTAAGAGTGAAGATTTCTTGGATAAGCACCGCGTGGCATTAAAATCCAGCTTAGCTAAGTTGAGAGATTCTTTGACATTGAATTCCTTCACTCACAAAAAAATATAATTTAACTTGTAAAAAAGTTAAAGCTAGACTTAAATGTAAGATGCGAAGGACGTTACTTTTGAAAAGTTTCCCCTCGTCGCGCGTTGTTTCGTTCGTGCCACCACCCACGCGGGCATGCCGCAAGTAACTTGTTTACGGTGTCATTTTGATTTGACACCCGTCCCGCGGGGCGCCTCGTCTGCCAATTCTCTCGTAATTGTTTTTAACTCAACTCCAGAAACAAACACGAAAATAATAAATACAATTCAAAGCACAAGTTTACTCTGTAAGTACACAGGAATTGTTAGGCTGGTTTCAGAGTGACGCCGTTGATCAGCGCCTTTCAACAGCGCGCGCTTGATCGCGGACCGCAACGAGTTTTAGTATCGAGGGTTTCGTTGCGTGTGCAGTTGTATACAGTCGTCATTATGGGGTAAAACAACTACAGGACTAGCTATTTATTTTTAAAATTTAAGGAATTTACTTGAAAAGATATCAGCGATTGTAATAAGGCCCTAGGTTTTATAAACATTTTCGCCTTTCGTCAAGATCATTTGACGAATTGCTTTTCAAATTGGAAAGTACGCCCCGTATCGATGTAACGTTACTCATTTTAGGTATACGCAACAGTGCGTCTGACCGGCGTCACTCTGAAACGCTAACTGCCAGATGAGGAGTTCGAACTGCACACGCTTCGGCAGCACTGGTTGACGGCGTGCGTTTCACGAACGGCGGGTTTGAACTGCGATGCTACGAAACGCGGCTACTATCTAGTGTAATTGCAAGCGCGCGGGTCTGGGCGGCGCTGTTCAAACGCGTCACTTTGAAACCATTATTTTATCATCGTGGGGAAATCCTCATGGATACCTCGCCGCCCGGGGGAACGACGAGGTTCTCTCGGACTTCTACCGACTAAAACCCCACGGTACTCGACCTCAACACTTTATTAGCGGCGAGGCGGGGTCCCTAAAAAGTTTCTTCCCCGTATATGGGCCCCCTCCAACCGACCCCCCAATGAAGGGGGGGAGGCCACGAAAGCACCTGGAGCACACAGGCACTTCCGCCGTCGCGGTGAAAGCCGTGCATTGCGGGCAAAAGCACCCCCGTACTCAAGCCCGCTGGCTCCCACCGTACGCGGACCCTACTAGGTCCGCAACCACAATCCACCTAAAATGTGGATCCGCTGCCGCATCTGGCGGTGCGGCCCCGCCGGGCCGCAGTGCACAAGGGGGGGGGGGCAGTCATGGAGCACTGACCCCCTCCTAACGGTAGTGCACTACGGCCCCCACCTCGCGCCCTAAGGCGCTGCGCCCGTAGGCGCCCCTTTGGGCGGGCGTAGGAAGGCAGGCACCATACCACCACCACGCCCGGTGGCAGGCAGTGGGTGGGTGGGAAGTCCACCGCACTGCCACGCCTGAGCACTCTTAGCTTCTTCGTTTTCTTCCTCAAGGTGTTAGTTGGAGCGGAGACCAAGATGGTAGACTGACACAAGTGTTTTGGTCTCCAGTACGTTTTGTATGGGTGTCTCGCTTCTCTGTTAAGAATTAATCTCATTTGCTCCTTTGTTTTTCTTGTCAGCTGTCCAAAAATTCCCTCAAAAAAGCCAAGGCCTTACAGGGTAATGCACGTGTCATATATCTCTAGTAATGAAAAGATGAGAGAGAAAGAAAAAAAAAATTAATTTCACGGACATCGCATTACAAAACATCATTAAGCAAAAATTATAAAGGAACAAAACAAAACATAAATTGAAAAAAAGACATGATGAAAAATACCAACAGGCAGCGGTGTCACGATGTCCAAAAAATAAATTGGACACGCTCAACTAATGCCTGTGCCTGATAGGCCCAGACGCTGATTTTCAGCGGGCCCAGCGAGTGGGCGCACGGACAATTGCGGGACGTTTAAATAATAAAATAAAATGAATATTTTATCGGAACATAACAAAATGCAAGCAATGAAGTTGTAATCCCAATGTATAGTGTAACTATTTGTGTATGTGTGCGTTAACTTATCATGACAGAACGGCGCAACGTCGGCGAACGACCCTGAGACCAGGCTGTGTCAGCACAACTAAAGTATCTACTTCGGCTTGCACTCGCAGACAGTCGTAGGATATCTTTCGTTGGGCCGGTGGTGTCACAAATACGAATGCAGTACACGTAATGCACGTCTTCATAGGCAGCGATACCTGCTTTCCATCAGGCGGCCCTTATGCTTGTTTGCCACTGAAGAAAAAAAACGCCCTCAGTGATAAATTGATGTCTTTTTTACAAGAGAAAATTAGATAATATTTTCATATGACGTAACTAAAATTTTTTCATGATACATTTTCTTGCGAATAAATTCATAAAAGAAATGGTGCGGGAACCGAACCAGCGCAATTTGTGTTTCAACCGTAACGTGAACTTAGCTTCGTAAACCTTGTTTTGGAGCAGGGTGTCATTCATAAATATAGCTAATTTCAATAGTGCAATTCTCATTTCAAGTATTAACTTATTGTTATTTTACTCTTTGTGACTAAAAAATCCTGTACGTTTAAAGTTTTCAGTATTGTTCAAAATAAAATATTTCAAACTAAAAAATACATAAGCAGTTCACTTCATTATACTCGTAGCACAATTCTCTGAGTTTCCTTGTTTTCCTTGGCAGCGTAGTCATGAAAGTGCGTAGTCATTTGCTACGAGTTTCTACGAGGTGCTACGAAAACATACAGAAATGTCTAGGTGCTAGTTGCTGTTGTAAATAGCCTAACACAACTACAGCGGTGGATTAAATCATGATATTATTAAAACCCGGGTCACGACTTTTTTTAACTGATTAAATGATTTTGCTTATTTAACGAGTGGGTACGAGTATGTGTTCCGAAAGACCAAACAAGAATTTTCAAAGATTTTTTCATTCATTAAACTAGTCGGGTACAAACTCATCTTTAACTGGACAAACTACCTGAATAGACCTCGGCGAAAACAAACTTATAAATTATAGGAACGGAGTAAACAACCTTTAATGGTGAAAAAGCAAGGATGGCTTCTCATTTGCGTAACTCTATTCGCTGGCCTTCAAATACCCATTCCTTCCTGAGAGATGGCGCTGCTGTCTGAGTAACAAAGGCTCCGTATAAATAATATAATAAAAATAGTTTAATACTTAATTTTGAACATCTAATTACTTTATTTCATAAACTGAAGTACCCTTTATCAGTGATATAGATTTGACTGGCCTGTTGGCGCAATGGCAGCGATCCTGCCTTTAGCGCCGGAGGTCGTGGGTTCGATTCCCACCCATGACAAATATTTGTGTGACGAACATTTATATTTGTTGTGTGTCTGGTTGTTATTATCTATTTAAGTATGTATTTAGAAATATTGAGTATGTTTATCAGTCTCTGACGCCCATATTACAAGCTCTGCTTAGTTTGGGGTCAGATGATCTTGGTGTGAATTGTCCCAGATATTTATTATATTGTTGGTGGACCTTGAGCTGGCGTATAACAAACAACGGAACAAGAAAGAAGAACACAAAGAATAATAAACAATCTTATTTTCATTACGAGACCCAGTGCATACAAACATTACTAGTGAACAGTGATTTAGCATATTAGAACAGACTCATTAAGCAATATCTATAACAGCTGTGATAAACATTATAAACATCTTATTCATAAGAGTGTGGAAGTGATAAATAAAGTGACGGTCGTACAAACAATATATTTTAACGCCGCAACGACATCACATTAATACTCAAACCATATTAAATAAAACCGACTCCCAATTTCGCCTAAGAGTCCTAACACTTTTTGGTACAGCGGTCGCGCCGGCGCGGCGGTCAGTACTTATATCAGCCGCTCAGTGTTCGAATGTTGAATGCGCTGAATGCTCAAGTGTTCGGGATGTCCGAAAATAATAGAAAACAGAGAATACCTTAGCTGTTCAGAATGTGAAAATAAATACGATCTCGAATGTTCTAATGTGACCTACAAAAAGTTTACATTAATTACAAAAAAACATAAATCTGCCTGAAAATGTATTGAATGCTTAAGCAAGCGACGTAAAACCGATAATACGGATACTCCAATACGGTTATTGCATGGGACATGAACTACCCAATAGCACAGAGTGCCAAGTGCGAGTTGCAGTGAGAGAAGTGAATGACTTCACCATCGCGTTATGCGAGCATGTAAATGTCAATTAGTATGAAATCGAGTCAGCGCCATCTAGTGGCGAATTCGGGCAACATCCAGGCCGCTAGATGGCGCTCACTCGATGCTATACAAATACGCGTTTTTTTTCTCGAAAACGCGATGGTTAAGTTATTCACTTCTCTCACTGCAACTCGCACTCAGCACTCTGAGGTAGATGACACCTTTATTGAACTCAATAATGTTACTATCCGTAATAAAAAGCAAGGCAATTTAGTGAATCCTATAGACTTATTGGAAGATACAATTGACAACACTGCAGCTAGTTTTCCCGATCTATCTCCAGACAACAACGAGGTTGAAGAATTAAAAGAAATCATTAGTAATCTTCAAGTGGAACTGAAAACAGCTAACGAAAGAATCACGAATTTAAGTTTAGAAAATGCATCACTTAAAACGGTAATAGATGGCTTAGAAACTAGTCAACGAATGAACAAAAAATTAGTCTCTCAAGAAGAAAATGAACCTTTGCTTACATGCAGTGACAAGTCACCTGAAGAACCAAAAGAATTAATGAAGAAACAACATGATAAACAAAACACAACACCCACAGCAAAGCGTAACAAATGAACAAATCGGACAGCCTAAGAGTGTACCACCAATGACTGGAAGGATTTGTTTTCTTAGCAGCAACAACAAAAATCAAGTTTTGAGAGCCTTGGGCAGGACATTTGACAACCGTTTTGAGATTTGCCATTATATTACACCAAATAGAGGAGTTAAGGAAATTTTAAGAGGTATTGAGGGCAAATTAAATAAATAAATAAAAATAAATATGCGCCAGACAACACACCTCTTGTAATGGTCTCAAAGTAGGGATTAATATCCCTGTGTTACGAGTTACCACACAAGGAAATAAGCCAGGGGCGACTCCCAGCACACCCAGACCCGAGTCAATTCAGAAAAGATCGTTTCCTGAACTGACCCGAAATCGAACCCGGGACACTACGGAAATCGAGGTGAGAAACCGTGCTACAGCGCACTACGCCAACCGTGTCGTCAAAATTGGAAGGCTTTACAATGAATGACTACTGTGTTTTAATGATTGGCAAAGAAGACTTTGAGACCACTGATAATTATATTGAACTAATACATATCATCAGAGAAACCTTCAAAAAAATAACGTTCACTAATAAAATAATATGCGCACCAACGTACATATTATGCGGATCCACTATTTATAACTGCAGAGTGGAGACCTTTAATAATTTACTTTACTTAGATATTGAATCTAATAATTACGCACTATGTTTTGACTCAAATGCTTCCTTAAGCTTCGATATGTATTCTGAAATTACTGGTAGATTGACTAACCGGGGTATGGTGACTTTAGTCGAAAATATCGCTAAACTAGTTTACAGCTATAATAATAATAAGATCATGGACCAACAGATAACGGCAGACAATAATGTTAGCAAAAATGATTTAAATCAACTTTTTCGTTTATAATAATTATATACATATAATTCATCAAAATATAGCTGGTTTTTTCACAAAAATTTATGAACTAATATCAAATTTAGACATTTTAAAAAACAACTATGGTCTCATCGATGTGTTATGTATTACTGAACACAACATGTTGCAATTAGATACCACTTCTTTAAATATACCCAATTATACTTTGGCTACAAGTTTCTGCAGACACAATAGGAAGGGAGGTTCTTGTTTAATAGATTACAACCAGCATAAGTTTAAAGTATTGACAGATATTAACCTTTTAAGCACTAACAATCTTTTTGAATGCTGCGCTATCGAGTTAACTGAACACAGCATTATTTTTATCTGCATTTATAGATCGCCCAGGACAGGGTTGGGAGAACTGAATGTATTTTTTAGTAATTTGGATGTAGTATTGAATAAGGTTAGTTACAATAATAAAAAAGTTATCGTATGTGGCGACTTCAACATAGACAGACTGAAAAGGAATTCAGCATCTTGTCAATTTGAACAGATATTAGCTGGTTACAATCTATCTTTAAGTGTTAATCAATCAACTAGAATCTGCAGCGGAACTTGTCTGGATAATTTTGCCCATAATATTAAAAAAAGTAAAACGACCGTTATTGAGTTGGCGCTGTCAGATCATACAGCCCAAATCATTAAATGTCCCGTTAAATAAGTTCATTTATTAAGTATTTCTTTAGGTGGAGGCGTGACTACACAAATGCTAATATTGAGAAGTTCATTGAGTGTTTGAGTGGACTCTCATTTTCTGATGTCTTCGATACTAACGATTCGAATGAAGCATATAATAACTTTTTTGAACTATTAAAGTTGTTTTACGACCTATGCTTCCCCGTGTTAAAGATTAAAATACCCATCGTCAATCCACCTAAATGGCTTAGTAGAGGATAACACGATGTTGCAAGCGTAAACGCTATCTTTTGTGGAAATACAGACATTCTGCAAATGAACATGATAAGCATTCCTTCAAAAAATATTCAAAGCGACTAAAAGCAGTAATAAAACAGACTAAAAAAGCACAAAACAACTACTACATATCTGAGGCAACTAACAAATCTAAAGCAGTATGGGATATAATAAGAAAATATAGGAAGTATAACTTAAATGAAGAAATCATGCAAATACGTGCAAATAAAAGGAAAATAACAAATTCTACAGAGATTGCTCAGGCATTTAATAGCATTTTCATAGATGAAAATGAGGAAAAAAATTTAAATATGGCTGACTTATCGAAGATAGGGATTGCTAGGCAGCTCAATTCATGTTTTATGGCGCCAACTAAAAGTTACGCCATTATGGAAACTATTAAAGGTTTGAAAAATACTAACAGCACCGGCTACGACGAGGTTAGCACTAGAATATTAAAACGCTGCTCTAAATACATATCTCCAGTTCTTAACCATATCATAAATGTAAGCATTGAAAATGGAGTGTTCCCAGATAAGTTAAAAAAAAACAATTGTTATACCTCTATTTAATAGTAATTCTACTGAAAAAACTGGAGTTGTATGGCGTCAGAGGTGTCACGCCTAACCTGATAGACTCCTACCTTACAAACATTGAACAATATACTGTCATTACTAGAATTAACAAAAACTCGAAGATAGAGGATAAACATATGACAGATTGTAGGACTGTAAAATGTGGGGTCCCTCAGGGAAGCATATTGGGACCACTGTTGTTACTGATATACATCAATGACCTCCCAAAAGTGAATAAACACCCAATGGTTCTTTTTGCCGATGACAGTACTGCAATTTTCATACATAAAAATGAAAATGATCACGAAAATGACATCAATGCATCTTTAGCTTCTATAGTTGTAAACAACCTTAAAATGAATATTGAAAAAACCCACATTATGACATTTCAGAACATCAACTCTAAATTTGACGAACTTAATATACACTGCCTTGGAACAAAAGTTAATAAAATCGAATGCACTAAGTTTTTAGGTTTAAACGTTGATGCTGCTCTCTCTTGGAAACCTCACATCGAACAAGTATGTGCAAAACTAAATAAATATTCATATGCTCTGTATATGCTAGGAAATGTAGTTAATGAGCATGTACTTTTAAGTGCATATCACGCATATGTCAATTCGATAATTAAATACGGAGTGCTTTTTTGGGCCAACTCCACAGATAGAGAAATAGTCTTCAAAGCACAAAAAAGGTGTATTCGGGCCATTTGTAGACTGAAACAAACGGAGTCTTGCAAACCATATTTCCAAAAACTAAGGTTATTAACTCTCCCTTCGATATATATCCTTGAATCAGCACTGCTTGTGAAAAACATTGAAGACTATGAAACTATGAACGGTAAACGCCACCAGAGTAGATTAAAGCTGGCAAAATGTAACACCACGAAGCTCAAAAAAAGTATATTCTGCATGCGAATTAAAATCTATAATAAGCTACCTACTCGTATCTACCTCAAAGAAATACAGCAATCACTATGTTTAAAACTCAGTTAAGACTGTTTTTATTGGAAAAGGCATATTATTCTGTTAACCAATATCTTGATGCACATTAGTTTAGTTGTGTTTGACATTGTTTATCGTTATTATTAATAGTTTGTTGCTGTAACGACTGTATTTCATGATTTATATTGACATTATTTATCGTTATTAATATTATTCTGTTGCTGTAATGACTGTATTTCATATTTTATATTGACACCGTACATTTATTTATTCTTGTAATCAATATATTGACATTGGAATTCATTATAATGATTAAATTAACGGTGTGAAACAAACAGATTCCTTTTTTGATGGTTGTTATAGTTCTTGTTCACTTGTGTATAAACTTTTATAAGTAGAAATAAAAGCTCTGATTTAGATATTAGCAATAAGATCTGCGAATGTACCTTATTTCATGCACAATAAAGTAATTCTAATTCTAATTCTAAATTCTAATTCCTTGTTTGTTACTTGGAACCAGGGTATAGAAAGCGAGGTCGTTGCCAATCCCGTTTTGTACCCCGTGACGTCTGTCTAGTGTGAATAACAATTAGACTTGTCGGACTACTTGAACCCATAAATTATGAACAATATCACAAAAACCAAAAATTAAGGTTCCATTTGAGATAAAAGTCAATAAAGCGAATTAAAACCAACATATATTTTTTTTCAGTGGTAATTGTCGTTGGATTATTTTTTATGTGGACTGAAATCATCACTTGAATCTTCTGAATTATTATTCAGTCTTAAATAAAGTCGGCTTTACAAAAATCAATGCCTGAGAGCTGTCAAAAAGTAAATAGTCTCGGTCTTACTACAATAGGCTAACTAGTTGAATTTTTTTTTGTTGAGGTGTTATCGAAATTGCTATTCAATATCGCCCCAGACAAATGAGACTGCAGGAAATATATTCTATAAATCCGTCCAAATTCTAGGGTATGCGGATGACCTCGATGTGATAGGGAGAAACTTACCTGCAGTTGATAGGGCATTATCTGCCCTTGTAAAATCGGCGATGGAAGCCAGTCTGCGAGTCAACATGGCCAAGACTAAGTTCCTCAAGGCGTCCAACAACCAGCAAGCGCGCCTTCCAGGTATGGTCGTCGGAAGTAACACTTTTGCTGGAGTCACTGATTCCGTATACCTGGGTAGTCTAGTAAAGGATAAAAACGACATTTCTTCTGAAATTGGCAGGAAAATTATGGCGGCGAACAAATGCTACTTTGGCCTGCTAAGATATTTTCGTTTCACAATACTATCCAGGAGTATTAAAATACTCCTTTTTAGTAAAAAGTAACATATTTTTTAATTTCCTTCATGTGACATAGACAAACTCAAACAGCCAGTAAATATACTATTCTCTGTGGAGTGTTGGATCATCTTCATTGCGAAAATGTTGAGAGTTTTAGTTCAATGGTTTGTCCGCAAAGAAGGTGGCGCCATGTGTTTTAAATTGTTAATCTGTGACTGGTTTAGAAGAAAAAACTGACTACGAAAATTTCAGAATTTTTGTCGAGTATAAATCGGTTCAGTTTTAAATAAATTTATTAAGAATGTCCTGTGACAGTGATGAGTTTGACCTCGAGCAAAGAGCTAAAGACAATAGATCCTCGAGCAAAGAGCTAAAGACATCTTTTGCCGCCAAAATCGCGGAAGATTTACCTAAAAACTTACGAAAGTTTTATGGACAGGAGGAATAAGAAACATTTGCGATTTTTATTTTATTAAATAAATATCCCTGGACATTATTCCACACAGCGCCATCTAGCCCCAAAGTAAGCTACTTAAAGCTTGTGTTATGGGATACTAAACAACGGATAAACATACTTAAATACATTTTCTTTTGTAAATACATACTTATTATACATAGGAGACACCCAGACCAGTACAAACAGACATGTTCATGCACACAAATGTTTGTACTGTGCGGGGATCGAACCCGCGACCTCTGGTGTAGTAGCCAACTTCTTAACCATTACACCAAGTCGGTCGTCAAAAGTTTCTAAACAAAAGTTACTATGCATTCTGAGGATTATCGAATGGTATACTTATTTTTATTTATTTTACACTCTTAAAATTTGACTTGCCCACCCGGGTTTGAACAGCCATAAAATTAATTGAACCGAAGTTTGCGTTCGAAGTAAAAGAACTAAAAGCTTACTTTAGTCCTTTTTTTAGCGTATTTCTTGATTATTTTAAATATTTTTTACAATTCGATGATGTTGTCAACTACCGAATTGTATTAAGTATAATCCTAAATTGTGTGTTGCTGTCAAACGTACATCTGCCTCGTTAGTGTTTTATTATATTGCTTGTATTAAAGCAATTCCTAATTCTGGGTCGGAGAATCGCGATGTCAAGAATCCAATATATTGAACCTATTCAGTTTATTAAAATTCCGGATTAGCACAAATTGCGCCGAGTGACTCCTATAATAAGATTAAATATTGAGACATATTTGATATAACGAGGTTCCATCGCGAATCCTATTAGAGCGCGACCTTTCAAAATTTCATTTGGAGAAAATTACCTACAGAGATTTTGGTTTTCATTTGAAAATACAAAAAGTTAAACTTATATTCTTTCTTGTTTCATATAAAAATGGGTTTGCGTTATAATCGTCAAAAATATTTAGTACCTAGTGTATGGGCACAAGTTCAAAAACGCTTTATTTTCATTTGTTTTAACTATTTTAACTAATATAAAAGTAATCCTTGCTTACTACCAAACGGCACATTAAAATAACTAACAAGACGAAAGCACCCATTCTTACCACTGACACATAAGTTTAAGCGCACGTGTGTTGTAAGGATATGTGTGTATGTATCATACATACACACATTTACGTGCACGACCCATAAAATCAAATCGAAATGTTTCTAAATGGCAAGGCGTAGTAGTCGTAGTAGTAACAATATTATTATACATCTATGGTTCACCCGCGCGGTCGCACCCGTCCGTTCGAGCATTAAGCAGAAACGGGCGTTGTTCGCTCCACCAATCAGAACGCTGGGTATAATCCTCAAATATTGAATAAGGATAATGTGTGCTCCTAACTAGCTTAGTAGATGTTTGAGTTCTGGATTCGAAATTAGAAAGAATTTCGGATCTTTGTCACACATCATGGACGAGGGATTTTTTCATAGAAATGCACTTTGTAATACGGAAATTTTGTAACATACAATTTTAAGGGAATGCTAAAATGTCGTTATTATACATCACTCGTATTATGAGTAGTTACTCGTAGAACTTTACAAAATATCGTATAGCGCTATTCTATTACTCTTACCCATTTTTCTATGGTTAGGAACTCAATTTATATAAAAGGAAACCAGGAAGGGTGACAATTTATTTATCAACAATGGATGGTGTTAGAGACAAGTAGTTGTTGCAAAATATTACTCTTCTGCGGTTTGACTCAGTTTTTTTTCAGCAGTTAAGAATTAAAAAAACACAGATAAATTATACTATTTGCCTCTTAGTTCTTTCAAAGTAAACAAAAACAAACAATAAAAACAGCGAATGTTACTTCTTTTTTGAATCTGGTATGAATCTCAATGAAAAATTATTTCATATTATATCTAGGTGTATCTCTTTCACAAAATATAATTTGAAAGCAATTATGTTAATTGCCTCATAAAATACAGATTGTGTTTTTAAGCTACTATAAATTATCTGAGTGTATAATTTAGATGAAAAAAAATATCGACCTGAATTCAATTTCGTGGAGCTCTGAAGACTGGAATTTTATTACGAAATTTACATGAATGAAATTCAGTTCTCTCTTTTTCCGAGCAAATATCATTCCAGTAAATTTATTGAAATCGGATGAAAGTTGTTACAATGACATTAGGTAAGTGCTTGTACCGGTTTATCATTTTATACCTTAGGGCAGGGATGGCGAACATAATTTTCCCTAGGGCCGGAGAAATTCCTAGGGAAAATTGTTTATCATACTCGGCAGCCGATTTATTATAAAACTACCTAAGTGTTTTTTTATAACTTTTATTTTGAGGTTTCATTTAATACATTACATGTGTTATTTTGAGGTTTCATATAATACATTACTTGTGTATTATGTCTGTATACTGTTTATTTTCATATCCATATTATTATGGTATTTATGTCTATTATTTAGTATATTTTGCTGTAAATTTAACGATTTGAAA
This sequence comes from Udea olivalis, assembly GCA_947369235.1. NCBI lineage: Eukaryota > Metazoa > Arthropoda > Insecta > Lepidoptera > Crambidae > Udea > Udea olivalis. The sequence continues at coordinate 10,578,898 of OX376342.1, forward strand.
GTACTGATACTGTCTATTTGAATAAAGTTATTTGAGTTTGAGTTTTTGAGTTTGAGTTCATGCTCTTCTGATTATAAACCTCAAACGTGTCTGTAATACTTAAAATAAAAGTTCAAGACAGGAAGTAAGTAATAAATGAAAATACCACATGGGGTCACCTCTGAACATTTGAATGAAATATTGATCCAATTCTTATCCGTTAAAAATTTGTAATTATGTATTTTTTTGTTCAAGTTTAAATTACTCTTTAAAATAATTAATATAATATGGCGTGTTCTTCAGTCGAAAATATCACTAAACACAGTCAAATCTCGTTCCGAAGGATTGATGCCGCCCCCTGCTGCCCGCGCCGAGGGACCGCAATTAGTCTATTTCTCCTAATTGTGCTAATATTTCAACGGCAGCCAATAAAACAATGGAAATAAAGCATTTGTTTACGCTCAGGCCCGAGGGGAATGTTTAGCCGAATTGCTTTTATTTATTGAGATTTCTTTCATTAAGGACCGTGCAAGTAGGTTGCAGGTTGGTACGTTATTTTACTAACGCATAATTGAAAAGGCGTTTTTTTGACATGCGTGCCAACAAACTCACCACTCAGGATGCACAAGACCGCGCGAAGTGGGCCAAGAGAATAAGAAAGGCGGACCCTGGTACCTCACACACCAGTGTGGATTCACAACCGGGATAGACCGCACTGATGATGATGATGATGATGATGAAAAGGCGTTTTTCTGCGATTGCTCCCAAGAACTGTTTGACATATGCCAATGGTGACTTTCTACCATCGCACCGCTGGCCATCTTTAGGGTATTTATTTTATAATCGAAAACCACCATAGTCTCGCACTGTTCGGTTTCTGAGATGCGTCCTTTCCAGGACACTGTATCTCTGGAACGAACTCCCTGCAAGGTGTTGCAAGCATGGAGTTCTTCAAGAAGATTTCGAAAAACTTCTTGTAAAATTGAATACGCGTGCATTGTAACCCTTGGCTGCTATACTGACATTGTATTAATACTCGTACATTGCCTGATTGATAATTAAGTAACATTAAAACTATTCCCGTATATTTACCCACGTCCATTTCCGTTATAGTGCTCATGAACTAACATTTAACGCTATTTCGTCCACAGAAAAGGACATATCTAGTTGGGAGTGGCTCAAAAGCGAAGTGTTCAAGCGTGGCTAGATTTTGCAATGGACGCTATTCATTGTATCCAGCCGAGCGCGAAAATGCCACCGATAGCGAAATACTCGCACATGTATACAGAACGTTACAGCACAGAACCGTAACAAGGATGCAATTTTGTGGTTTTACTGCCGTCCGCAATGCGTTTATTTAACTAAGGAGAATTGAGGGTACTTAAAAAATAAAATTTTCCTCTTAGTTGTCTAGGTTACGCTGTTACCGGTATTACCCTGTTTCTTTATGCGTGAGCGGAAATAATAACATTGGAATATTTTACCTGTACGGATCGGTACCTAACCGAACCGGTTTGTCTGCACCAGGAACCCGCCTCTTGATTACCTCTCCCGTAAATACATTTCGATTTTTTAAGGTGCAAGAATCAATCTCAAACTCGTACATCGGGTAAGATACTCGTATGACACACGCACACTGGGGTTAGGTAAAAGACTTTGCAACATGTTCCGAAATTCAACGTCAAGGGCATTGTTTAAAAAATGTTGTAAGCTACTAAGCCTTTTTTTACTGTCGTGGGGAAATCCTCATGGATACCTTGCCGCCCGGGGGAAAGACGAGGTTATGTCGGACTTCTACCGACTAAAACCCCACGGTACTCGACCTGAACACTTCAGCGGCGAAGCGGGGTCCATGAAAGTTTCGCAACGCGCCGCTCCAGTGCATTCCCGTATTGGGGCCCCCTCCAGCCGACCCCCCAATGAATGACAGAAGTACCTGGAGCAAACAGGTACTTCCGCCGTCTCGGTGAAAGCCGTGCATTGCGGGCAAAAGTACCCCCGTACTCGAGCCTGCTGGCTCCTACTGTACGCGGACCCTACTAGGTCCGCAACCACGATCCACCTAAAAGGTGGATCCGCTGCCGCATCCGAGCCGCAGTGCACAGGGGGGGCCAGCCACGGATCACTGACCCCCTCCAAACGATTGTGCACCGCGGCCCCCACCTCGTGCCCTAAGGCGCTGCGCCCGTGGGCGCCCTTTTGGGCGAGCAGTGGTAGGCACCATACTACCACAAAGCCCGGTGGCAGGCAATGGGTGGGTGGGAAGTCCACCGCACTGCCATGCCTGAGCCCTCTTAGCTTCCCGGTGGTTCCACCTGCCACCAGTACTGAGCCCCCCCCGCTACGACAAGGCGAAGGCTCATGGGGGGGAAGCTACCAAGCCTGGCTGGCTGCCTAGCTAAGAGCAACATGCTAATACCGTCACCAAAGTTTGTGTGTGTGTAAAAACGCAAATTAGAGAGCCGAGTTGAGTTTCAAACTTCGGGTAATTGGAAAAATAAGCCCTAGATTACGTGTCTGCAACAGTTCCACACGAACGCAAGTTTTTGTAACCGTAGGCAGCAAGAGCACTCGTCCGTATTCCACATGTATCCCGCGTAGCCATCATAAATTTCATTGAGCCACTTGCAGGCGTATTGAAAACATGAAAAGTCAATTCACGTGTTAAACTTTTTCGGTTGAGGATCAGAAGCGGTTGCTTTTATGACTTTGTGCCATTTTTGGGGTTCCCTCTGTGAATTAAAATTATATGCAATGATTTTATTGACCGGATTAGTTAATTGTTAACCGGTTGCCACCGGTACTCTTGTTTTATTCCCGCAGCAGCACATTTTTCGTAGGAATCCTTTATTACGAGTATTAGGTCTGAGTATCAATATCTATTAATTAGTTATTGTTTGATTGGTAACAGAGATCCTTTGCCTATTATCCTTGATCATCTAATTTATTTGTCAATAATAATTTTAGAACCAGAGGGAATAGGTTTTTGTTATAATGACATCATACCGACCTAGTTATCACTACCACTACCTTAAATGTTTATTTGTTTATTTATTTATTTACTCTTCATTACACAAAATTAATGATACAATTGGCGGACTTAATGCCAAAGGGCATTCTCTACCAGTCAACCACGCGATCAAAATGATAAATTAAAGACGGTGCACGAGATTAAACTAAATAAATTACTTTTAAAAACAACAACAGATGCTAATTATGATAAAATACCAAAACAACAAAATAAACTTCAACATAAATCTATAAAAATAAACATACACAAATAAACAGAACTAACCAAACCAACAATTGCTTGCCACAAAAAAAAACTTAAAAATAGCCATATAAACCCCTCAGAAAAACCTCGTATTAACTTTGAACCACACTCACCTCACAGTCACTCAAGGACAGGAAATGTTAGTTTTATCTGAGACATCCGACATCAATCTTAGTTAATTCATTCATTGCCACTTTAAATTTACGTTATCGTTCGCGTAAAAAATTGTATTGGGATTTGACGACATGACAAGACAATGTCAAATCCCGATACAATTTTTTACGCGAACGATAACGTGAATTTAAAGTGGCAACTCGTGGTAGACGTACTAATAAACATACATTTTCGGGTACACCCTTATAAATTTAACACAGAACAAACATTAATTTACATCACAAATTAAAGTCCTGGGTGGGGGAATCAAACCCCTGACCCAGACGCAAACCGATCGGCCCAATGCGTGAGATTACTGTATTTTTTTAACTGAGTAGAAAACCCTTTGGAAAAGGCTTTTGGCCCTCGCTTGATATATTTTTATTATTATTCGCCCAGGTAGAGACCCTGAATATCAAATGACTTAAGACTTATACTTTCATCTACCGTTTTAGGGAAAAAGTTGACAAGGGTGCCATAAAATTCTACCACGTTTCATATCGCTTTATACCCATTTATGGGGGCGTACCAGTGCATTCAACCAGAGCTTATAGTAGGTATAATTTGAGCTATTATTGATATAACTCGCTACTCAAAACTTAGTACCTGTAGCTGTAAAGACCAGGTATAATAAAATGTATATTTTTTTAGAAATACTAAAATACCAATAGATATAAATACGCAGATGCAGGAAGACTTTTAGCGCTATAGGTAATGTAGTTATCCTAGTAAGAGTTCTTATACACGGGACGACAAATGCCGTCGACCTCTGCCGTCGACATCTGTAATCGGCTGTCATTTAGTAGTCCAAGAGCTAGGAAGCACAAATCATGAGCATAGCCAAAGAAATTGGTTCTAAATTGCTTATTAGTGTTTAAAAAAAAACAAACATTTGGAACTCGGGCTTATAAGATCATTACATGTATTATTATTACCGTAACATAAGAAAGCAATGAAAAAACTTATGCTAATTTCTTGGTCATAGTGGATAGAGTCCCGTTCTCTATTCAATATTATTTCTTAAACCTGGAACCACCGGTCTTTCTCTAAAAGCACAAAAGAGTGTTTCTTTAACGAAATCAATTCACACCAGGCTCCTGTTAGTACAAAGTCTGCCGTTGACGTTAGCCGTCGACATCTGCCGTCGACGTGTCGACATGCCGTTGGTGTGTTAGAGCGCTTATAAAGAATGGTAGCCAGTGCTCAGCGTGAGCTGCTGTGTGTGGGTTTGCTTTGGGACCAAGGACTCGCCCTGATTAATTTCACTGACTACACAAAAAAAACGTTATTTTACACGCACGCACGTATTCGCTTCAGTACTTAGATGCTTTCAGCAATTAAAGTTAAAATTAAACGACCATGATAAAGTGGGTACACTCATTTGGTATAAAAACGTAGCAAATATTCCCTCAAACGACTTCTCCAACATTCATACTGAAAATACGAAAGCTTAAAGTAAGTACCTCCCAAAGGGTATATTTGAAGTTGCTATTACCAATAAATTACTGTAGCCCGCGATCCTAGCTAAGCCTGGCTTAGAACTCTTCAACCGTTGCGGTCGTCAGGTTTCTGAGCTGAATACTTGGTTCATTTTCTTTTTAACGGGAATGGAGCGAATATTTTTGTTACTTTCCTAATTAAATGGTTGGGTAACAAGCTTTTTCGTATTTACCTTGGTTTTGTTTTGTCAGCAACATGTTTTCACTTCATTTCAGTCGCCTTGTGGATTAATAAACTCGTAGTAACATTTTTTTGATTATTTCTAGTAGGTTAAATAATTACCTACCTATCTGTAAATCTCTAATGTTTCTGTAAAATTTATATTAAAACATTGTTATCAATATTTCCACTTACCAGTGACCAGTCTACGCGAACGAAGAAGCTACTACGAAATTAATCAGAATAAGAATGTTAGATACGATATTCATCGATTTTTTGGACTTTTTTAAATACACCAATACGTTAGATTACGGAGCCAGGAGATCACCCTTTAGCCATTGCTACTATGAATATCTCTTAATTTTCAATGTAGAATAAAAACGAATTTGACAGTCAAGAATTTATATCAGAGCATTAAATGAGTTGCTTCGAATTTATCGAAAGGAGCCCAACTTTATATACATAACAGACGCAGAGTAACTTTGCCGTCTACTTTTCACTTCACAAATTGAATGCGTTGTGCCCGAGTTTGAAAAGTTCCCTATACATGTGTGTGTGAGGACTCACGGGGACATGTATAACTTTGTTGCGGCGTTCTGCTTGCGAGTCGTGAACGTTGTAAGTACATAAACGAGCATTGTGTAAAGCGTTATTTTACTCTGAATCTCGCTCTAATTTTAACACAATGCCTGCCAAACATTTTCTTGGTTTACCGCGCCTTGAGTATGAGGTATATTCAAAAGGCATTAAGTATTCAGATTTTTCAATACGAGGTGAAAAATATAACTTTTTACCCTCACTTTGTCATGAAAACTGCCTTAATGGGCCAGAAGCTCAAATAAACCTCAAAAAAGTTTACTAAAGCTAGTTTTACATCCTCCATTTAATCAACCTACATTCGATATAAAAACAAACATGTGGCACGGTCCAAATGTCAGTCAGACGGTTCAAACAAAATCATAATATGAGACAAAAAATCCTAATTTGTCTAATCTCCTGACACAAAATAAAGGGCAGCGCCGCATGCGTAATTAGTGCTTCTGAATTTTGTATATAACCAGGAAATATTGTACAGTAAAGGATGACAACATTGCCATACAGTTGAATTGAATTAACTGTATCTGAGCACTCTAGCTAACAAGCATTGCTCTAGATTAAGCAGATACTATAGTGTTCAACAAAGTATTATTAAGTTCCAATTATTGTCATTCATAAGCAATTTTTTGCAAACCTTAATGAAACTATTGTAGCTCCTAAAGTTATTTACGTGACATCACGCTTGATCATTGCGGGCACGAATCAATCCAAAGCATTTCAGCTTTGGATTGTAACTAGGTAATGCCTGAATACCAACTCAGTTCTTTCGCTTCAAGGTCCTGTCTTGTCCTCTCCTGTTTAATCAGAATTGAAAACGATCCCACGCTAACAAAGATCCTAAAACAGTCAATTTGCGGAGATACTTCACTTCCCTATGGAATTTCTCCAGCCTATTCAGCTTAGTCGTAAGGAATTAATGATTTTTTAATTAAATTCTCGAAACATAACGTCATTATAATAAATACATATATACCCTACATATACCCCGAGGAATTGTTTGATATGATGACCCACGGCCACTTTCCGTTAGCGCATAGTTCACAATTGTCCGGGAGTTCGTCTTAGTATGTACTTTATAGAAGAAACTCCAAAATACTGTTTCAAGTCTATTTGTTGAGTTTTTTAAATGCCTCAAAAGACCGGTCCGTGCAGCCTGTAAACTGGCCTATACAAGACACACTTCGGCTGCTTTTCGTGGCAGCTTTCGTCATGCGGCCACGAAATGTTGGAATGACATTCCTCCACCGATCAGGAACTCTGTGTCGATATGTGTTTTCAAGATAAAATATAAAATGCATCTTCTGACAATTCAAAAAATTTAACTTATTTGACATGTGTCACGAATCCGTACGAGGATCGATTTGCACGTGCTGCTGTTTTGTTTGTTTGGCTGCTTTTTATCAGTGCTACTTTTAACTTTAAATTTTTAAATCTTATGTTTCTACTATTTTACTTTGCTAAATTGTCATGTTTGTCTCAAATATTGTATGCCTCTCTTGTATTGCCTATCATTTTTCTTGTTGCTACGCCCCAATCTCCTTCTTCAGTATCAGGTGACCACTGAAAACCAGCGCCGTGGTGCTGCATAAATGCACCAAGACATAATGCTGAGTGGAAGCCCTTTTGACACATTACGTTTAAGTTTAGTTTTAAGTATTTTATGTTATTTGTGTTTATTTTTTGTGTCAAATAAACTTTTTCTATTCTATTCTATTCTATTCTCTTTTTCTCGTTCCACAAACCCTCGTTCTAAAGCTGCAGATGTGTGTTATAACACCTCGCCAACTGTATTACATGATAGCAATATCAACAACGTAATGATTTTGATAAATATTCAAACTATGTAGCTGAAACAAAAAAGAAAAATAAAATTATTTTAGGATTTCTCCCACGATAAAATACAGCATCATTTTTTTCACTCAGTTTTTTTGATTTTTCATTCATTCTTCTTAGAGGTGTTGCAAGACTCATCTTGAGCTACTTAATATCTTACGGGGATGCTGCAAATGTATTCTGATCTCCATTTGCCCTGACCTACAAACCAGCTTCCGGGCGAAGTCGTTAATTTTAACCTAAATATAGCCCTCGGCGTAAAGACGCTCGATAGACTATGACACTTCATGTCGATGCAGCAAGACACTAAGAAGTTAATGGGAATTTTTATAACTTAAAAGACATTACATTTTACTGACGCGTATCTGTTAGAACCACCAAATTTTTTCTCTTCTTTTAATGGTACTAGGTGCAACTTCTATCAACTGACGAGTCTTTGTTAAAACAAAAAAAATGGTTGTCCTTTAAAGGTAGTTAAAAATAAATATCTGGCACAAAAATTACACCAAGATCATCTGAACCCAAACTGAGCAGAGCATGTACTATGGGTATCAGAAATTGATAAACATACTTCAATATTTCTAAATGCATACTTATATTAGGTTATAACTACCAGACACACAATAAACACAAAATTTTCGTTCGTCGCATGAATGTTTGTCATGGGTGGGGATCGAACCCACGTCCTCCGGTGCTAAGGGCAGGATCGCTGCCATTGAAGTTGATGCAGACTGATGCGTAATGTCTAACACTGCTTAAAAAGTGAATTATGTTCAAATCTGGGGGTACGGCATAGCAGTGCCTCCGCCAAGTCGAGCATGTCTATTTCGGGAGAAGAGATTGACATTGCTGACAGAGTTTATATGTATTGAAACGACTTATTAAGTTGATAATTTAGTGAGTGAAGAGTCCCGAGGTTGTGCTAATACGGAATTCACACCTATCACAGACCAAAGTTGATGTGAATTTATAAATCGGTACCTTGTAAGTAGGTGTAACGAAATAGCACTCATATGAATTACCCACATACCCAAAAAACCTAAATAATCAATCGCGATAGTAATTGATGGGAAATCTCATAGGAACTGTTTTTATTATAAACTAAAAACTAAAAAGTGAATAGTTTACAAATTTTTTATTTTTTTGTTAACTAGGCACTTCAAATTGGTAAGAATTTTAAGAAACATTTAAACCTAGCAGTTAAATGTTTTTTTTAATATTACCATGTTTCCAGGCACTCTTATCCATTTAACTAAAAATTAGACAGTTGAGATGAATGACGGCATGATTAATAAGTTAACGCATTCAAAGGCGATCACTACCCCTCATTGTGGGAAGGGATCAATAGCCTGCTACGTCAGGGGCACTGGAGGTGACTTGCGGTCCGCCGCAGCCGTCAACTCGCCCTGCTTAGCTGACGTCACTGATCACACGCGTTTGTGACCGAAGTCTGATTTGAATTCTCTGTCACTGATCCAGGTTGACTTTACTTAAACTTATCGAATAGAAACGAATTAAAATTACCCGTGAGATAGTTTTCGCTTGAAAAAAAGTTAGTAGGCCAGGTATGTCACGAATGATTCACCTGCTAATGTATCACAAGCTACTCACGTAGGTTATCATAGATTTCCTGTTATTATCTGACTCCTAATTCAGTATAGGTATTCAGTCAATTGACTTGTTAGATGCGGGTAGTAAGCGTCGTATTTACATGAGAAGTTTACGTTTTGGTAGATTGATAGCTTATAAAATCATCATAATTGACCTCAGAGTCAAATAGAGTAGTTATTACGCCCGTGGGTTCTTTTTCTTCTATCTTGAATCGACGCAACGTTGCCAAACTCACAACTTCCACCTCCAAATTTGAGTCACATCTTGATTACAGTCGCCATCAAAGTACACGAATTGTGCGACATTAATCAAGCACCGGTCGAAATCGACGGCTGATAAATAATTTACTGCTGGCACCGGCCTCTTGCATCATAAATCCTCGTGAAATCGCACCCAGATTGACAGTCACTCGATTACAAGCAGTGCTGCCGCAAATGTATTAATCACTGCCCCGACCTAAACAAACCTGACCTGATAAGTACATTAAGATTCGCGAAGTTTTGCCTCGTCATCGCTCTAGGGCAATGCTGCGTTGCTAAAGCAAACCACCTCATCTTCACTCAAAATGTAATGCGTTGTGACATGGAATATTAATCACTTTAATGGTTACGGAAAACTGAACTAAGCAGAATAATTTTCCTACTTTGCCAAAACTTTTTAATAACCTCCGTGACATTTCTAAAGAACTTACGCCCAAATCCACAAGCAAATGTATAGCTTTCATTTCTATTCATATGTGACAGGGCAGCATCAATTTGAGGTGTGCTCAACTTTTCATGAGCGTTTGTGGATACGGAGGTTAACCTTGTAAATTGCCAGATGCAATTTACCCCCACAGATTAGGGGGGCTGGTTCACTGAAGTATGCTAACGCACGCCGTTCACACACAATATTGTTCAGCGCGCTAACGTGGTGTCGCTCGCTCCAGAAAAAAAAGGTATTGCCAGCTTAGCGCGGCAAAAAACCAAGAAAATAAGTGTTGCCACGTAATGAGCCAAAATACTGCCATTTCACTCGCGACACCAAGCTACGCTCCAAAAGGGTTAAAAAGATGTATGAGCGCGTCGCTTACAGCATCGTTAACATGCGATTTCCGTAGTAACAAAACTGTTGCTTACTTGTCAAAGTTTACACTACATGGATAAGAACTACATCCTAATTACAACATCTGCCAGCATCTTGGGTACCTTACCACAGGTGCAAAATTTTCTTAGTAGTTTTTAGTTATATTTATTTTAAGGTTTTCTTTTAATTTTTACTGTACTGTATATATTAATTATTTATTCGTTCTGAATACACAGCTTTTAACTACACCGATGAGGGTGGATGTTTTTGGAATCGACCTGAAAGTATTTTCTTAAAAACCTGAATGTAATTGCCGAACAATTCTTGTTTATTGCGAACGATCGGGGATAATAAAGCGATTTAGACACATAATTGTGCTAATTACTTGAACAGAAGGGAAATCGAAATACTCGAAATCAGATACTAAAGTCGTCAGTAATAAATAACAATATTATCTCGTTACTAAAGTTACTTTTTGCCATCTGCAATGTTATTTTAGAGCTGTACGACTACGAGTAGATTGAAATAACTCGCAACAAATTTAATAACACAGAACAAGCAAATATTAAAGCCGAGGGCTGGCGTGTGTGTATGACCCGTTATTATTGACTTTGTTACGAGGTAGAGACACAGATATTAAATAAACTTATTATGTACAGGTTAAGGTAGTGGTTGACTTACGAAGGCCGCAAGGATATATTTTGGTGGTAGGAACATAAAAATAAACTTACAGTAACAAGTACTGTAAAAATAAGTTTGGTCGGCTTATTTAAGGGGGTGTATCAGGAACAGTTATCAAAGAAGAGTTTCAGCAAAAACTATTTTTTAAATTTGAGTTCCCGTATGGAAATTTTGAAGGAGCCTGAATATTAACTTTTAAAATAAACCTTAGCTCAGGCAAGGCCTTTAGTTCTAAGGCATTTATTGCTTATAGCTCCCACGTACTTAACTCGTTAAGAAGTTAAATACTTAACTTTGTTTAAATGCACGGTACGGGTGCAGCTTATCTCGAAGTTTAGTAGGTAAATTAGGTTCGTTCCACTTTTTAATAAAACTTTATTTCATTTCCTTCTCAGCTTATTCGAAACTGAACTAACAAGAATTCAAGTATTCACTGAATCTGGCATGATAGCAGCTTGGGAAGTAATTTAAGTTGTTTTAACACAGCCAGTGTTTATTTTGAAATTGTTCGTTTGGTGAAGCGAAATAAATGGAAAGCCTGAAAAATGTTTTACGGCATTTGTCTCCGATTCAAGAGTTGTTAAATTTAAGAAGCATTCTTAAATGAACATTATCTTTTTTAATGAATTATGATCATAAGTATCTTTCCCTATGATGTGTCCTCTAAAGTTTAAATCTTGGTCTTCATTATCCCTTGGCTAGAATTTGGAACACTTACAATAATTTTAATCTAAAGTCACCTGACCTGGATGTTTTCTGCGTTTCTGGTAAAGTCTTTAAAAGTAATTTGTTGAAGGTGCTCGAGTCTCATTTAAGCTGATATTTAAATAAAATTGTAAAAGCATTTTTTCATTATTTTATGTTTAACTGTAAATTTTAGTAGGTATACCTGTCACTTTATTTTCATAAATGTTGTGTATGCTTGTAAAGGCTTACATGTATGTCCTAGATATTAAGTGGATCTATATAAATGCTGTACATGTTTAGCTGTAATGCATGTAAGCAAACCTAAATAAATAAAGTCCATTATTAAAGTCGAGTAGAACATATTATAACTATTTAGTATTGGCAAATGTTTCGATTGATATTCCAATTATCGAATCGGTTTGAGTTTGTACAGATTTCAGTTATTATAGTTGAACGATCTATATCTCCATTAAACACCTTTGCTTATTTTAGACATGTGAGAATGTCAAAGTCACGTATTGCTATTTTGTGTTTGTAGAAACCAAAGCAATAAGATGCACATGAATGTATGCCGGGAAATTCGTTTGAAAAACTACTCGGTTGCAGCATGCATGGCCAAAAGTGTGAACCTTGTCTAAAAACTCTGTCAACTAGAGCCGAGCCCGCGTCGGAGACTCGAAGGTCGGAGGCAGGTTGAGGTCGGCCGCAGCCGCAGCCCGCCGACCACGCAAGTTACTGCCGTAACACATTTGCCATCACACAATACGTAGTTTTAGATAAGTATCGATTTTGGCAGATAGGTAAATCAAAAAACCTACATAGATTAAATCTCATTATTGTTTGTGGGTAAAACGAGTTACGCTCTTCTCTCTTAAATCGTCTAGAAGAAATCGCTCAAAGCGATAAGGACTCTATTTGCCTATCCTGTGCTTCTTTACTTTCAAATTGTATCTACTCGTATTTCTCCAATATACTTTATATTTGATTTTAATTTTGTAGTTTTTTGTAGTTTTTTTACTAATTATTCTGACGACTTTTAAATGTTATCATTTTTCTGTTGCTATGCCAGCTTACTTAAAAAAATGTTCAAACCCCTTTGAAAGAAAACGGTAGAGTGTAAAATAGTATTTGAACTCAATAAAACGTGAGTACGAGCAATCGTAGGTGCACAACAGAGTCAGAAATGAGAGAAGAAAATAAACTAAATAGAAGCTGTCTAAATCGTACGTGAATCAAATACTAGAAACCTTTGAAAGAAGTCGCTAGGTAGGTACGTCATCCTTTATCAACAAAACGAACCTACCTCGATTCCAGTGACTCGCATTCTCGTAACAATACTTGATTTAAAGTCGAAAATTTCCCGCCGTAAATTCAACAAACTTTAATACCATCGGGAATAAATAAGCCCACGAAGAAAATGAAGCAGTGGCGACAGTTCCCTGTACTCTTTTTATGAACCTCTATTCTCGGCCGACTCGCAACGTCCGGATCTTGAAAATCTCTCGGCGAAATAGTCGGGAACACTTTCAAACTTTTTTAATCTGTGACGAAACTCCGTTGTCAGTGGGAGCTCAGATTTTTTAGAATTGGATTTGCGAAGTTCAATTTTTAACTTTTAGAATTGAAAGAGAAGTTCTGTAGCAAGCGACCGGTTCATCCAGTTATCGGGTTTAAGTAGGTTGCAACTTGCAGTCTGCAGGCTCGCCTACAGCTAATGCGGATCAAACGAAACGAGTTTAATTGCAACGAACTTTTCACATCAAAGTTGCTTCCCTTCATTTTATTTACTGTGGAACAGTTATAACTTCACTATGAAGTCATTGAGTATTAATGAGGAAGCAGTATTCTCATGAGGAAATTGTTACTGCCGGAACTAGTTCTCAAGTTAGTCCAATGGTCTCCTTTATAAGCTGTATTTGCATTAAGAAGCGCAATAATAATTTTAAAATAAGAAATTGGCTGTTTTCGGTTTAAAAAAGTTTGATTATTGTAGAATTATAAATATTGAATTGTACAACAAAAGCTTTTGTAAAGTTTTTGAAAATCAGTAAGTATCAATCTAACTCGTTAGGTAGCGAGTGACGCTTTGTTTCCATTAGCTAACGGTCAAAATGCATCAGAACCTAAATTAAATAATAGTAGAAGGAAAGAACCCACATCTTACTTGATAATTAACCATTCATTATAATATGGAATTACTATTTTGACATGGTTAAATTCGCGCCTAAAAAACGTCTTTATCAGAGGCCCGATCGGGTCGCCGCCACAGATGACGGGGTCACGAGTCGAGGCCCGATCCTCTCGCCGATCCGGCCTCGCTCACAGTCGAGTGGATAAGGGCTCAATTCCCAAAACTAACCAATATGGATGCCCATTTGCACTAATGTACCCACAGATGAAAGTGCTAGACTGTCACTGTCACTGTCAGTGTAGGTAACTAAGCTTTGCGCTAATGAGTACTAATCTCGTCTGTCACTTTTTACAGCAGTTTTAACTTTCCAAGTTTAACGGGTATGTTCTTAAAATAATAATAATGGAAGTACCTAAAATAATTTAGGATATTTTTAATTGCACCTCTCAAACTCAAACTCAAACAATTTATTTGCATAAATTTTAGGTTAAATAAATACATGTGTCATTGTTATTGATCAGGTGTACCTGATTTTATTTTTTATGTACACATAGTCTCACTAAAATTTTGCAAATTTTAGTGAGACTATGTGTACATAGTCTCACTAAAATTTGCTAAATTAACAGCGTGCAAATGTTCATTACATTAATAAATTATATTCATTTATGGCATTACAAAATTATTATTTACAAAAGACATTAAAATTACTATTCCTAACAAAAATTGTTAAATCACAATCATAATAACACTGAAATTACCAATACAATATAAATTAACAGATTAAATGCATTAGGTAACTATACATGATAGCAAACATTAGAATAATCATTAAAACATTTTAATTACCCATAAAAGTTAAATATAAAGTAAAAATAAATAACAATATAAGATTAAAATTACTAATATCATTAATTATAATGTCAAAAATTAAAATGTCACATATAACAATTTAGGATGCTTCGATTAAAATATTCATTTATAGAGTAGAAGGGACGTTCCACTAGCCAAGCCTGCAGTTTAACTTTAAACAGAGAGCCTGTAAGTTCTCTTAATTCTTCTGGCAGTGCATTAAATACTTTAATAGCCATTACAGGTACATTTTTATGTGTAAGAGTTAGTCTACTTGCGGGTAACTGTAGTAAGTTTGCAGGGCGCTTCCTAAATGATTTTACTGTTGCAGTCTGTTTTATTGGAAAAAAAATTGAGTGCTGCTTTACAAATAGACAGATTTGTTTGATATAGAGGCTTGTAACGGTTAGAACTTTTAATCTTTTAAATAATGGTCTGCAAGAATCAGTATAATCAGCACTGCATATTGCCCTCATACATTTTTTTTGTGTTTTCAGAACCCTATCTATATCAGTACAGTTTCCCCATATCAGAAGACCGTACTGCAGGATCGAACCAACATAGGCATGGTACGCTTCCAGAGCCACTTCAATAGAAACTGTCTCTCTGAGTTTGCGTAAAGCAAACACGAATCTGCTGAGCCTGTCACTAACACCATTTATGTGAAATTTCCAGCTACAATTTTCATCAATAATGATGCCTAAGAATTTGGTCATTGGCACTTGTTGTATGGTCTGACCTTCATACTGAACGTTTAGGTTTGGTATGTTTGCTTGGTAGGTTTGAAACTGCATCAATTTTGTTTTCTCAACATTCACTCTTAAATTATTTTCATTCAACCAGTCCATAGCCCGTCTTATAGTTAAGTTAATGTCAGTTTGCAGATGGTCTCGACTGTCCGATTTGATTATGAATGTTGTGTCATCTGCGAATAAAACTGTTTGGTGATCTGTTATGCTCGGTAAATCGTTGATATAGATAGAAAACAGAGTGGGACCCAAAACACTTCCCTGTGGGACACCAAATTTATTTTCTCTGAACTCTGATCTATATTTGACTAGTTGAGATTGTCTGTCTTTCTTCTCCATTCTACTAATTTCAACACACTGGCTGCGACCTCTTAAATAGCTCACGAACCAGTCATTAACAGTACCACGGATGCCATAGTTTTGTAGCTTTTTTATGAGCCTATTATGATCAACGAAGTCGAATGCTTTGCTCATATCGAAATAAAGTGCTGCTACTGGTGTTCTTTTATCGAGGTTTTCCATCACAGCTTTATTCAACTTAAAAACAGCTAAAGCTGTGATTATGGTTTTTGCGAAACCCATTCTGTTCCTCACCCAAAATATTATTTTTGCCTATAAAGTCAGTTAGCCTAACGTGTACCACCTTTTCGAATATCTTCGAAAATATAGGTATAAGAGTGATAGGCCTGTAGTTGTTGGGATCCTTTCTGTCTCCACTCTTAAATAGAGGTTTGACAACCGATAATTTAAGAGAACTTGGAAAGACGCCTTCATTGAGCGACAAATTTATAATATGGCTCAAGATAGGTGCTATATGGATTGCAACTTGTTTAAGTATGTGCGTAGAAAGGTCGTCATATCCAACTGAGTAACTGCTTTTTAAAGATCTGACTATTTTAAGTATTTCATTAGGGCATGTAGGGTAAAGGAACATACTTGCCAAGTTGCTATTAAGTGTAGTCTTCAGTTGATTATTATTATTTGGCATGGTACAATTCGAGGTTTCTATAAAAAAATTATTGAGTGTGCTGGCTATATCATGCGTGTGCTGGCTATATCATGAATTTCAAAATTCTGAAAAAAATCATTGCATTCAATAAAAGTTTACATCAAAAATACTATTTACATATAAAATTAAGCTGAAACCCGACTCGCCGTGGTCATCCCAAAAATCCCGGGAACGGTGGTCGGCACAGACAGGAAGGGGGTCCGCCGCCCCCCGGACCAAAAAAAAACTCAGTCGTAAAAAGACATAAATTCGGTTAGGTTAGAACTGCGACCAAAAAACGCACAAGCCGAGCGAGCATAGCGAGCGTGCCGCGGCAGTGGCCGACGAGTGCCTGAACCGAACTGTCGGAAAAGTAACTATTCTGCTAAAAAAAAGTTAACAAAATTATAATTTCGGATATATGATTTTTCGGAGTTTTGATTATTTGGAATTCGTATTTATGAAAGATCGGATTATTGTTGATTCGGAATTTTGATGATTCGGGATTGCGAAATTCGGAATTCTGACTTTCGGCCTTAGAAACATTCGGAGTTTTGAAATTTCGGATTTTTAGTATTTGGATTTATGAAAATTCGGAATTTTGACTTTCGGGATTTTGAATCATTCGGAATAATGAAATTCGGAGTTTTGGAATTCGGGATTTTGACTTTCGGAGTTATGTCTTTCAGAATTATTTAGTGTACCAGACGCCAGATAGCTAAATAATTATGAATAGTATTGTTGTTCATATTAGTAAAACATTCACTATGGATAGTATTTTTCTGGTGTGAACAGTGATAACAGCGGCAATACTATGGATAGTGTTGACGCCTGATAGCTGAAAATACTATCCATAGTATTGCTAGTATGATCAGCAATACTATAGAAGGTATGCATACTAATCACGGTTTGATAAAGGGCGAAGTGCAATAGATTTAATCCTAGCGTCAGTATTTCTGCGTGTCAATAGTATTGCCAGATTTGAACTATCGATACTACAGAGCTACGAGTATCTAGTTCCTTCTAAGCCATATTCGTTCTTTTAAAATAGAGTTACCATGCTGCTCTGCATATTATTATGCCCATTTATTGATTTTATGTGTGCTTAGTTAGATATGCATGACAGATTAAATGATGTTGAATTCAGATTAAATTATGTTTGAATTTGAGTAATTAGATTGACATATTTTGTTATACGAATAAATTATAAGATCTGCATTCCGAAAACAGATGAGCGGGCAATTCAAATAGTTTCGCTTAGACCAGAATAACAGTGGGGGCTTAAATACTTAAAATTTTACTAAACCTTGATACATTTTTCAAATGAAATGTAGAGGTAACTAAAAATTGCGCACAGCTTTATATAACCCACCAGTGTTTGTGCGAGGTACGAGTAGGTTAGTACTGAAAATTACATAGATGCTGAAGTCTCGATTCTGTGTAATAAGGGTGATAAATTAAAAGTCATGCTCGTGACTCCGAGGCAGTTAAAATGCATGTCGAGTAGAGCTTTATCTCGCTACCCTCTCGTGTGGATGCACATTTACTGCCTTTAAATGTAAAATGGAATTGCTTTGCTCTCACCTATTAATCAACTAGAATTATTACACTTTTGCAAAACTGGTTTTTTACTGGCGGAAATGTGTAGGGGGTAAACGGTTACAACTACTCCAAAGCATTTAACAGCGATATAGCAGTTTCAATTATTATTGTTTATTTTCAGTCATTCAGCATTCACCTGTCGCTTCAATAGCTCATTTTCAGGGCTGGATGTGGTAGGTCATATTTCATATGATTTTTGAACTCTCTTTGCATCGTTTTGTCTATAATCAACTCAAAAACAAAGTGAGCCCCTGGTGAGTGTATGTTCATACTCCTTAGGGTTTCTCGGGAATCCATACCAAAAACACCGGTTATATTTTGCCATTGAAATAAGTAAAATGATTTCTAGTATAATAAGAAATGTTATGTTAGTAATCAAAATTTTAATTTAAGGTCCATGTGTTCGTCAATTTTCTGTCTCCCTCTGATATACCGGAGCGGTGCTGGCGCCAGTCGCCCCGCGGGTCTATATTGGAACGCCTAATTTTTTGTAGCCCTAATTGTCATTGGCACACAAACTATTGGCCTAAACTTTTTTCGCACAATCATCACATGTCCACAACAAATTTGGCCTCTTTCATTTTGCCTAAAGCTTTATCGCCGTATTATAACTTCCCGAATTCGTCATTAGGCCGAACGATGCATACGATGGGCATGCCAAAACAAGTTAGATACTCTTTAATCATTTGATTGAGTTGCCTCACTGGCAAGTTATACACCATCTTATAGGCTGGCTGTTTATTGATATATTTGAAAATAGAACACACATATATATATATATATATTTTAATGAGCATAATTTTTCCGAGAATCTGGGGGAGTTCGCTTGCAGCAATGGAGCTCAGTCGACGTGATTTTCGCGCTCTGATTTATTATGACTATAAAAAAACCTTTTTTATAGTCATAATAAATCAGAGATCTTTAAGCCACAAGAATGTTTTGAACTTTTGGCTACTACTTTTAGTGAGTCTGCTTTTTCACGAGCAACAGTATTAAATTAGTTTGCTGAATTTAAAACAGGACGGGGATGTCTCGAAGATGAAGCGAAGAAAGGTCGGCCGCCAACCGCGGTCACACAAGAAAACGTTCGTGCAGTCGAAGAACTTATTCGCGAAAACCGACGAACTACGTATGTAGAGCTGGAGCGAGAACTGGGAATCGGATCAGCAGCTATGCAAACCATAATTCACGACCACTTTTCTCTCCGTAAACGTTGTTCGAGATGGGTGCCGCACAAACTTACCGATGAGCAGAAAGACCGTCGGGTGGATTGGTGCCTATTCATGATAGATAAATTCGACAGTGGCGAGAAAAATAACGTGTATGATATACAGACTGGTGACAAAACATGGCTATATAACGTATGATCCCGAAACAAAGCGACAGTCGACTGTATGGTGTTTTGAAGATGAACCAACTCCAACGAAATGTCACCGTGCACGAAGCACACAGAAACAAATAGTCGCCTCGTTTTTCTACAAAACGGGTCATATTGCTACTTTAGAGCTAGAGGATCAAAGAACGGTGAACTCTGAATGGAATGTGACAGTTTGTGCTCCAACAGTAATATAAGCTAGGTGTGACCAGCGACCGAAGTCAGGAATCCGGCACCTTCTCTGGCACTACGACGCACACGTCTGCCAGAACACTTGACTCTTTCAACTCAAAAAATGTGTCAATCCTTCCTCATTCACCATGTTCCCCTGACCTAGTGACCCAGCGCCTTGTGATTTATACCTGTTTCCTTAAATGTAAGAAAAACTAAAAGGGAAGAGGTTTGAAAGCAAAGAAGATGCATTGGCTGCCTATAATTTTGAGATTACTGAGGTGTCTATAGAAGAGTGGTCAAAGGTATTTTCCAATTGGTTCAAGCGTATGTAAAAGTGTATACGTGCTCAAGGTGAATACTCCGAAAAGATCGATACTTGTAACAAAGAATAAATTTTATAATTTTTGAGTACCTATCCAATTTCTTTTAGCATGCCCCTCGTAATCCCTACTATTCACAAGCGCTATACTATAGTGCTTTATTTTGTTTATTTACGAAATAAAAGTAGTAACATACATTCACCTTTAATTCACAAAATCGTTCAGGCAAGCATACAAATGAGGATGCATGAAAACAAGCAAGCAAGCATACGTGCGTGCAAGCATGCATACAAATAAGCAAGCCTATTTACATGCACACAAGCAGGCCCACATGCGTATCCGGCGCTGCAGGAAGTGCAGCCCTTTCGCTCTTGCGTAGTAAATCACAGTCACGCATGCTCGCTTGCGCAGCTTCGGGTTGCTGCAGCCTCAGCCGCATCAGCTTGCCCGGGTGCCTGAAATTAACTACAGCGGGCAAGCTAGGGGAGCTCTCCCTCCGCGCCTCCGACTCTTGAATTACACTCTAGTGTAGGGCAGACTAGTATCACGGCGAAGGACCACAGCCAGTTCGGTTTAACATAGTGTTTTTATACAAAGCCGACATTTTAGGTACCTCATAAAAATCAAATGAAATAACGTAAACTGATACTAATCTGGATAAAATTTGGGTAAAAAATTAGTCATTTGTTATGCCAAATGTAACGTATGCAAATAGATTTTAGTACATCGAATATTAGAAGTTTTGAAATTAGAGCTTTTAATAGGCCAATCTATAATAGTGCAAAAAACATCGATTAGGCGTATTAATAATTTTGCGTAACAAGTTTAGGCCAATAAGGTTTGGCCAAATGAAATTATGAGCAATAATAAAATTTTAGACCATACGAAGTGCACCCTCGCCTCGCGACACCCGCGCGCGACGACGCTCGCAACATAACACTAATAATTTTATTTTCTTGGGGCACTGAAGGTATTTTTGAAAACCCAACTAAAAGAGTAAAGAAAATTTGATGGCTCATATTTGCTTCTACAAGCTATAAAGATCACACTTATAGTTTACGAGCCTTAGCAAATTAAAGTTTTACTAGTACAGAGACCTTTTTTCAAGTTCTTTTTAGTATAGTAATTCCCATGCTACGACAAATTCAAACTAACAAAACGAAGATAACATGACTATTTAAGTTTTTAAAAAACAAACCCTATCTGTTTAGGAGGAGTAGCCACAACGGAGTTTTTCATTTTGGCTGGAGTTCTCGCCTAAAATAGTGAAATAGGGTTAACTACAACGGAGATGCGGCGCACAGCTGGCATACTATGAAGCGAAGCGCGCGGCATGTAAGACATAAACCGCCACTAAGCTTACTGCGAATCCAGGTTAAACCCGCGCTGTGATACGCCTTCATAATGAAGCTCTAATTCATCAAAATGAGCCCTAGAACTAGTTAGAAGCTCTAAAATTGTAATCTCTAATTAAAGTTGCTAAGTAGAAGCCGTTAGTTTACAAACTTGACTCAAAGAAACCGCTGCGAGAATGCTTGTTAATTGCAACTTAGTGTAAATTACTCTTTATTATAAAGAGATGGTCGCATCACTAACACAGATTTTATAAAACGATTGAATCACTAGTGTCACGTTTGTCACAAAACAGATTACTAAACATTGCATTTTTGATTTTCTTATACTACTAGGATTGCACAAAATTTTGCGGTGGAGATAAATAAGCAGATGAGCAGAAGATAAATAAGCCTACAAAACACTTTTATAAATTAGTGTTTAAACATAAAAATACAGGCTTTACAATTTAATAATACAGGGTGGGTGCTGGTGCACCCTGCTCATCAACGAAGGAGGCTCTGGCGACGGCTCCCCTTTATGGCTTGGGAGGTCAGTCGCTCCCGTGAAGCCAACTCAAGCCAAACACAAAATGGAAAGTCAGCAAAGAGTACCCGACTTGGACAGGGCGTCACCGGAAAACGACGCGCAGGGGGATCGCCTTACTCCTGTGTTAAGAAGGTTAGGGCTACCAGGCCATGGGCAGGCCCGGTTAAAGACATTAGTCCAGAGGAAGGTCCGCTTCGCATCGTGAAACGTTGGCACACTGACGGGACGCGCTCGCGAGCTGGCCGATGTGTTCGCCAGGCGGAGGGTGGCCGTGGCGTTCCTGCAGGAGACTCGCTGGAGATGCAACAGGTCCCGGAACATCGGGCACGGCTACAAGCTGATCTAAGCGGGTTCTCCTGGTTGGGCCAATGGAGTGGCGGTGGTGCTGTCCGAGGAATTCCAGAATAGTGTCTTGGAAGTAAATCGTGTTAGCGACCGCCTTGACGTCTTGAGGGTGCTTATCGAAGGGGTCACAACCAATTTGATAAGTGCCTACGCACAACAGGTCGGTTGTAGCGATTCGGATAAGGCACTGTTTTGGGAGCAACTCCTATGCACAATTCTATTGTGCCAAGGCGTCGTTCTGGGTGGCGATCTGAACGGTCATGT
This sequence comes from Udea olivalis, assembly GCA_947369235.1. NCBI lineage: Eukaryota > Metazoa > Arthropoda > Insecta > Lepidoptera > Crambidae > Udea > Udea olivalis. The sequence goes on from OX376342.1 coordinate 10,601,115, forward strand.
GGGTGAACAGTGTGAGAAATACGGGCGTGTTCACGGTGGTTTTGGTTTTGGCAGTCGTAACGCTAAAGGCGAAGAGATTCTCCGGACGTGGCTGCCGACTTGGCCGTCTTGAACACACGTTCTTCAAAAAGAGTCCCGAGCATCTGATCACCTACAAGACCGGTAGGAGCGCAACCCAGATCGACTACTTTCTCACCAGAAGAGCCCAGATCAGCAAGGTAGCTAACTGTAAGGTCATACCCGGAGAGAGTCTTACTGCCCAACACCGTCTACTTGTGATGGACCTGCGGGTGAAGCCTCAAGGCAAATGCCGGTAGCACTGCCCGTTTCGAACCGGGTGGTGGCTGCTTGAAGGAGCCAGATCCCATGACTTTGCTGCCGCTGTCGGTGACCTGTGCATCGCAGCGGATAGTGAGTCTGGGCAACAGCTCTGGGATAGGTGTCAGGCAGCTATCACCGGGGTGGCGAGGGTGGCGTTGGGTGTTTCTCGGAGTGGACGTGGGCTTGACAAGGAGACCTGGTGGTGGAACGAAGCAGTCCAAAAGGAGATCAGGGTAAAGAAAGACAGGGATGCCAAACGTGCCTCTAAATGAGCTGTAGCCAGAGCACGTACGTGTGTACCTGTACGTGACCACTTATGTCCTTTGTACGAGGGGCAGAAGCTCGTTTACAAGTTGGCACGTTCGAAAGTCAAAGCAGCCCAGGATATTTCCATGTGCCGCTGTGTAAACGACACTCTCGGTAACCTGCTATGCGAGGACCGCGCGGTGAAGGAGAGATGGCGCTCTTATTTCCACGAGCTGCTCAACAAGCAGCACAAAGAGGTGCAGCCACCTGAACTCCCTCCAAATCAGGGACTAGTGCCCCCGGTAACGCTTGATGAAGTCCAGTCGGCTCTTCGCCGTATGAAGAACCGGAAAGCTGTCGGACCCGATGGAGTCCCTATCGAAGCGTGGAAATCGATGGGCTCTCGTGGTGTGGGCATACTTACCCACCTTTTCAACCGCATTCTCCTCACCGGGAAGACACCTGACCAATGGAGACTGAGCATTATCACGCCAATATTCAAGGGCAAGGGCTCGGTGCAGCAATTATCGCGGCATAAAGGTAATGCCCCACACCATGAAGCTCCTCGAGCGCATTGTGGACTCTCGGATTCGACAGGAGTGTACAATTTCGGAGTGTCCGTATGGGTTCCGATCGAGCTGCGGGACCATAGACCCCGTATTTGCCTTAAGAACGCTCATGGAGGGATACAGACTGAAGAATACACCTCTGCATCTCCTTTTCCTAGACATGCAGAAGGCCTTCGACTGTGTCCCTAGTGAGATATAGACTGGGCGCTGCGGTCCAGGGCCGTTCCCGAAGTCTTTATTGACATTATACGGGACATGTACCACGATTCCAGTTCCATAGTTAGGACTGCGGTTGGTGACACGCTTCCCTTCCCTATCACCGTTGGAGTACACCAAGGCTCCGCGCTTAGCCCCGTTTCTGTTCAGCGTTATATTAGATGTTCTGTCAAACAGCATCCTAGACCACCACGAGCAACCACCCTGGTTGCTCATGTATGCTGATGATATTGCGCTAGCAGATTCGGACAGGGGACGGCTGGTACAATGGGTGAATAAGTGGAAAAAATCACTTGAAAACGGCGGTCTGAAACTTAATGTGGCGAAGACGGAGTACATGGCCTGCAACACCACAGATCCCCAGTCCTTTCGCATAGGCGTTGACGTGGTCGAGCGCACGGACCGTGTCAAACCTGGATCCTATATTATACCTGGGATCTGTGTTAAGCGCGTCCGGGGACATCGACCGCGATGTCAGAGCCCGAATTTCCGCGGCTTGGGTCAAATGGTGACTGGTGTCATTTGTGACCCCAAAATGCCGATCAAGCTGAAGGGGCAGGTCTATAAAACCATCATTAGGCCTGTACTTTTACATGGCAGTGAAACATGGCCGTTACCAGAGCGACACAAGCAGGAGATGCGCGTCACGGAAATGAAGATGCTGCGGTGGATGTGTGGAGTCTCACGCAAAGATCGCGTGCGTAACACCCACATCCGCGGCAGCCTTCGTGTTCGTGACATCACCGACAAGCTGCTGGAGTGCCGCCTTCGTTGGTATGGTCATGTCTCACGGAGATCGGCAAACTACGTGGGCAATAAATTTCTGGCCATGCCACCCCCGCCAGGTACCGGTAGAATAGGTCGACCCAAGAAGCGGTGGCTCGACGTCGTTAAGGGTGACATGCGTGCCAACAGACTCACCACTGAGGATGCACAAGACCGCGCGAAGTGGGACAAGAAAATAAGAAAAGAGGACCCTGGGACTCCACACACTAGTGTGGGTTCACAACCGGGATAGACCGCACTGATGATGATGAGTGTTTAAACATAAAATATATCTAATTTTCAACATTGTTTAAATGAATAAAAACTGTGGCCTACTCAGGTAGCAATTCACGAAGTTTCATGAAACTTTGGAAGGTTAAAAAGGACGCAAAACGTAGTATGTTTTGAATGGGTTTTATGTATTTTGTACAATAAAATACGGTTATTAGAATACCAAAAAGTCAAAATCAACTTCACAGGCTAAGTGTGTTATTTGAATAACTGAAAATTCACGTAACTACGTGTTCAACGAACGGGAGTAGGGCCTCTGGTAGCCTGCTTATTAGGTAGTACTTCCACTCGCATCGCCTGTAAAGTTTTATTCGTATTACAAGTATCTACGTGCCTACAGCTAAGTTCGAAAAAGCCCGAATGGCGGTAAAATTTTGCAAAAGCTTTTCCCCACTAATTTTATAAGTAAAGTATTTTTTTACTCTGTAACCTCATTCAAACTTATTTTCAAAGTAGCCCTAGAGGCTCATAGATTTAGTTACAATAGACGTCATAAATCAATTCAATCATTCATTTACCACATACTACAACCAGACAATTAGTATTCGGTTATTTAGATTTGCGTATCCATTGAGTAGTGCGATTTGCGTATTGATTTGAGAATCTTCAAGCTTTCGTAATGCCCGACAAACAAACATTTTTTACCGCCTAAACAGTAGATCCATATTTTACTGCCCAAAAAAACATGCATAGAAGACGGCGAACTTCCATGTTATTTCCGACCTCTACTTACGGGCCGCGTACATAAAAGAAATCGGTTGATGTTTTTAGAACTACGCTAGACTAACAAAAACGTTCATTATTTTAACTCTTTTAACGCTGGGGTTAAAAAGATATTAAAGCTATTGAAGGTGGTGAGGTTATAATTTAAATCTTTGGTTTTTAATCATTTTTTAATTAATACAAGGACACTGATGCTTACACATCAGTCAGATTTGGTCCGACGTAAGCGGATACATGTTCGGGTGTTCCACTTTCGCGTTTCGGAGGCTGTTTGGTTAGATGTCTTATTATAGTGATACAATGCGGTTAAAATATAACTTACCATAACACAAATTGAAAATAGAATTGATTGCAGTGAATGAAAACTTCTGCGTAGATTGGAAAACTCTTACAGGAAATAAAACCGTTAAGTTTTTGCACTATAGAAAAGTTTTGTTTTATTGAAATCGGGAATAATTTATCTTTGACCTGCCTTCTATAATAATCTCGATTTTATGGAAATAAATTCAACAAATTTAACTCCATTTATTTAACATATTCACGTTACTGACGTTTTTCTAAAATATGCAGTCGAGTTTCGCCGCCCCTCTTTCTCATTTTCTTTCGAAAAACTTTGTGGCCTTGCAGTCCGTTCACTTATCATGTCAATAGGTTTTAGTAACTGTGGTGGATACTAATGTAGCCGTATGGGTACTAGTGTACTAATGTAGCAGTGCCGAATTAGCCCATAACAAAAAACTTTGCAATTGCTTAGGGTATCACGTCTTAGGGGGCACCAGAACCAAATTACTTAGGACATCAAGTATTCTAAATCCGGCACCGCATACTAGCCAATCTTAAGTATTCCACATTATTGTAATTGCTTGCATATTCTGTGTCATCATATCGTGCACTATCTTAGCTTTAGCTTAGATTTAGCTTATATGCAACAAGCTTAAATTCTGTGCAGCAGGCAAACGTGACTTGAGATAACGCGCTGGTATAATGCAATTTGCAGTGACCTGTAAACCTCTAGGTAGTGGGTTTGGGTTCCCTTAAGCAAAAGTGAATCATTCAAGGTGGTACATCATATCATAGATTAGGCTGCAAACAACATTATTTTTGAGAGCATTGGGATTGTATTTATTTAATTATTTATTTATTCTTCATTGCACAAAGAAAAAGTACAATTGGCGGACTTAATGCCTAATGGCATTCTCTACGAGTCAACCACTAGGCGAAGCTGAAATAGTGTTGGCGGCGTCTCGTAAAACCGGAATAAAATATACTATTAATACACAAAAACATACTTATTCCAATAGTATACACATACATAATCATAATACATAAATTTAAAGATACATACACTAAATATCGTACCTAAATCTTAAAACGTTGCCTTTGGTTGAATGAGTTAAGGTTTCTCTAAGAAGAAGTTGTTGATTGTATGTGATACATTATTTATAAGTAGCTTAATTTTAACAACTTCAACCTAAAAATGAAATCGATTTGAGAGGTCTGCATTATTAGTCTTTGAGGTAGTGTCTACTATAGTTATTTTTATTAGTCTCTCTCTATAGTCCCTGGATCAGTATCATTATGGATGTCAGTTAGCTTTTAATGCACCAAAAATCATACAAATCTTCCTCTTTCTCTACATTTTTCCGTTTCCTTAAAGGAATTTCCTGCATCTTAAATTTAACTCCTATTTCAGCGTTTAAATACAAATTTCGTATTTTTACGACTAACTAGCCCAATTAAACAACATACATATTCGCCATATGTGTTTGTGATCGAATCCAAGACCTTTGTTGTTAGGGTATCTTTTGAGCCCAACGATGAATGTATTCAATGATAAGTAAAAATCCGTATACGACAAACTTCTATGGCAAAGCATATTATTATACTTGATATTACGAGTATTTGCTTGCATGAGTTTGTGTGTCCATGATCTGAAAGATCTCGTCGATGCAGTATTAGAACATCACTTTAACGCCGTCGTTCAAGCCCCGAGTGGGGCACAAAGAGCGAAGAAAGATATTACAATAAGAAAATACGCTGACAGATAATCTCGACAACCAGTTCATTTCCCACTCTGCAGCGTTTGCGTTCCTATATCCGCACTTGCTCTATGCCACTATGAATGGCGTTATGCAAACGAGAACTGGAACTATTTGACTATATTTGCCACAAAAATAGATTCATTTTCTATTCATTTCAGTTAAACAATTTTCAATTTCTGTATCAAATTGCATAAAACGCCACAAATTGTCCGACATCTCTTGCACATTACCAGAATGGAGTTTCATTGTTATATATCCATGTTTTTTATGGTTCTTCATTTTAACTAGTTCCACAATTAAAAATAAAATCCGAGTATTTCAACGCTTGGCCGCCCAGGCCTGCCTAGACTGCCTAGCCTACTTATAAGCATCGTAGCTTATTAACAATGACCAAACAGTCTCAGAAACTACTGGTAACTAATTCTTGGTGTACCTTCAAGTTTACTAGAGTTTGCGGTATTAAACACCTGAGCGAGAGAACTGAAGACGCGTAGCTACTTTAGTAGTCAAGCAAATTATAGAACTTGTAATGCCAGGTTGCATAAAAGCAATATCCACGCGGTGAGTTTGCTTAGATAATAAATAAATAAATATCTGGGACAATTCACACCAATATTATCTGACCCTAAACTAAGCAGAGCTTGTACTATGGGCGTCAGAGACTGATAAACATACTTATATATTTCTAAATACATACTTAAATAGACAATAACACCCAGACAAGATAAACCAATATTGTAAGATTACAATTGTGATTGATAAATTTCCTAAAACTGAACTTACCCTAAGGAATAAGGACAAACAAAACAAATTCAACCTACTTCTGCGCAGGTTTAACCTTAATTTTCAAGCAAGACCAAAGTTTTTTTATAAAAGAATTTTCAGTTTTGTCAGTGAAGGATTCTCTTGATCTTACTTTTCTAAAAGCGCCTTGAACTATTAAAAAGGTACTTTTATTCAGGGGGTTTCCAAGTTCCTACACTTCAAGGTTTAACTTTTAATGACTAGAAACCAACACCGCGTCCAGGGACAGTGGAAACCATAGTCAGAACACAACTCACAGTGATTACTAATGAATTTGTCATCTGCTGCTGCTCGTTTTCTTTTTATCTCTTAAATAGTCCAAGCCATTTTCTTTTTCAACATAATTGTGGCTGAATTATGACCATAAACACATAGTTTAGCTAAACCTTTCCTTTTTTATATATCCCTACTCAGTTTGAGACATGAGGACGGATGTTTCAAACTGAGTAGGTATATATGCCTTTACGCTGCCGGGTGCTACAGATACTATATTCCACGCAATTCATGAGCCAGCGCTATTTTCACTTATTATACATTTATAGTGTACCTTTACTCTCGTTCGTGCTTCTGCAAATTCAGTTTGCAAATTCCTGTTCAGTACTTACTGACTTAATGAGTATGAAAAGATAGCTTAGTTTTTGTTTATTAGGAGGATGAATTAATACTTATTTAAAAAAAAACGTTCGCTTTTTTAACTTAAATGAATTTAATAAATAAAGAGTAATCTTGTTGCTGTAATTTCGATGTCAATCAAATAAAGGACGTTGGGTCCTAATTATTTACAGAATAAGCTAACAATGCAAAGCAAACGGTCGTGTACACTTTATTTTAAACAAATTTGCAAAAAAACTGTATATCTTTTAAGTAAGTAAGTTAAGTAATTAGCACATATACTGTCCCACTGCTGGGCAAAGGGCTTCATCATTGAAATCAAGTCATCGCTACAATTGTTGGGGATTTGCTTAGAGGTCCCGGGTTAAATTCCCAGGTCGGGCAAGTGTGTTTTCAGAATTTTGGGAACATAGTCCGGGTTTGTGATCACCAATCCGCATTTGGCAAGCATATCTTTTAAATGTAATTAATTTACTATTAACGTAACATAATCTAGATGCTACGGAAGCAATTAGGTAAGTAACGCAGGCACTTATGTGCCAAGAGCACCTCTCTTATAGACAAAGGTTCCCGGTTACGCGAGAGTTTGTCCTTCGCATGTCAAAAGCTAGTGCAATGCACCTCTTTCGACTCAAAGGATATCAGAATCAAGTTTTACATAAATCGTTCCACTGTATATAAAGTAAATACAAAATGAATTGAGGCATTGAGAATTCCCATCACCAAAGTGCTATCGTGATGGCACTATTTCGGTATGTAAGTAGATTGTGTAGCGATAGTAGATTAGGTCATTTCATGACTTAATCCAACTCAACGACGCATTTACCGTCAAATTGAACAACTTACTGTCTTAATATAATATACATTTTTGGTATTGTTACTAACTTAAGATTGCTGTTTAAATGACCGGTTATACTCGTACATACGAGTATATTACATGCTGAGAATCAGTATTTTTTTTTACATCTCCAATGATGTAAGAGCAAACTTCTTCTGGTACTAAGCCGTTCTATCCTGACAAGGCGTGGGCTCAAGAAACCATTATAGTTACATTTCATTTCCAAAAAAACGAAAGAAAACTTCTAGCATCTATGTATATCATCAGACTTCATACTGTCGTGTTTAACATAAATTCAGGTTAATATAAAAGGATGTAGGAGCGGGTGCGATCTCGGCCAGGTGTCGCCCCTCAAATTAAATTTGTCTGAAACAAAAAGGAAGCGCCTGCTGTTTATGATTATAAACAAAGTTATATTAACTCACCGTCAACTGTGCGAGATTTTGATGATATTTCACGGTACACGTTATGTTTGTAAATATACAAACTTTGAGCGTTAAATATGAGTTGGTAGAAAGCAAATTTGGTAGCTGCTACTAAACTCACTTATAAAAAAATTACACTGCCACCTTTAAGGTAATTGAAAACACTAAGAACCTTTTTTTTTCAGGACAATTACACGAAGATCATCTGACCCCACACTAAGCAGAGTACTACGGGTGTCAGAGACTGATAAACATACTTTAATATTTCTAAATACATACTTAAATAGATATTAACACCCAGACACACAACAAACACAAATGTTCGTCACATAAATGTTTGTCATGGGTGGGGATCAAACCCACGACCTCCGGTGCTAAAGGCAGGATCGCTGCCAGGTATTTAAGTACTATAATTACGTCAACTTATACTTTTTCACTATTCATTCTCAAATGAGTATTTATCTTCGCCACGTTATTTGAACGGGCTATCAAATAAGTTTATTCAACAGCATTCATTTAAAGTGTTACATTTGTATTTATACCTTGACATACATAAATTGTTATCACATCCCTAACATTTTAATTGACAGGTTGTAAACGTATCCGTAAATAGTTTAAAGCATTGAGCAGTAGCAGTAGATACATCGTAGTAGATACATATGAAAAAAATATAGACGCACAATTAATGATGCGATGCAGGTCTACAGACGTAAGCCATTTCTATGGACTTAGAATAATAATAATCTTTATTGAGAGTAAAAAACAAAACAAATTACAATTTCACTTAAGGCTGAAAAGGCAAAGGTTTGAAACATCTTAAATATGTAGGCAACTGCCATCCAAACTAGGCAAAGCCTGTATCTTGGATAGCAGGGCTTTCCCGCGAAAAGTAAAAGAATATTATAATAATTGTACAGACAGTATAACTAAAAGACCAACCAGAACAAAAAAATAAAAGAAATTGACAAATACTACAATAATTAAAATCTTAAATCTAATGTTTGTGGGTTAGAAGGAGAGGACTTAGCGTATTAGTTTGCATTAAGTAGTATAGTAGTTGTGTGTGCGCGTGTGTGTGTGTGTGTGTGTATGTGTGCGCGTGTGTGAATGCAAGTTTAACTGGTACTTTATAAATATTCGTATAAACTTAAGTCGGATCTACATAATATTACATGAATAAAGATTAATAAAATAGATCATGAAGTTTCCATAGGGAAGGACTAGTTAGAGGTTCATTTCACAGAGTTTCCAAGTCAGCCAAAGACATACGGGCTCTAAGACGATACAACCTTTACAAAGGAGGAAACAACGGCTGAACTATGCACCAAGTCATTTAACACTTGCTAAACTATCTTATAAATCTTATCCCATTAATGAAGTTACGATGTCGGAACGAGTAGGTACTATGAATGTCAGGGTACCTACTCACTAACACAATGTCCGTAGTTTCGGCAAAACTAACAAAGAAGCAGTATGAAAACAAAGATCATTTTAACAAGCATCATATATTTTTGTACTCTTGAATATGATTTTCACCATGAAAATAAATATTCCAGAATATTATATCATGATAGGTTTTTTGGCTTATTCGTTTGACCGAAACTACGAAAACTTCGATCGCAAGTAGGCCCTCTGCTCCGTGGTTAGTAAATAGGGTATGTAGATACCTACCTGTTTCAAGATTGATAGATAAAATTATTGTTTCACAGTAAGTCATAATTTTTGCATTTTAGTCATAATAAAAAGACAAAAAGATCACATCTGTGATACGCAGCTCATCTGGTATTCCATATCTGCGCCAATTTACCGAACAAAGCTCTTGTGTGGAAGTTTTCTTTGCACAAAGGGTTTTAAATTAGGTGGAACAATCATTTGCGGCCACCATTAATTTGGCGCTGAAAGGCTTTTCATCATTTTACGTGTAGGTGTAAGGAGGACAATGGGTCAACCTTTACCAAACCGATGCAAAATGGGTCTTATGTCACCAGCGTAAGGTTTACCATGTTAAGCTAGACGTGGTCTGGGTGTACCTGTAGAAGGGTTCAGGTTGGCTGGTCCTATTTCGTACATCATTACACACTCTACCTTGACGCAAATTAGGTAGTTTTTAACAATCAAGTTATTTTCGGGTTCGAATTTAAACAACATTTAATATGTTGTTACAATATTTTTAGATAAAGGAAAAAAACAATAAATAACGATCACCTGAATTGGTAACTCTGGCATAACTTTTTTTTAACTACGATCGGTGAGAAACAGGCACGTGGACCGCCCAGTGATAAGTACCTAGTCTATGGTCGCGCTTCATTAGGGTCATCAGTGTTGATCAGTGTCATCACTCATCACTCACGCGTTGCCAGCCCTGTAAAATCCTGTTCATTTATTCATTTATTTATTGCATATCACATTACTTTTTCGAGATGTTATAAGAATCAGTCAGGTATACATGTGACGCCCTGCAAGTCAGCGCAGAGGGTAATGACACAATTTGAATAACATTTACAATTTTAAATATTTAAATAGTTCGATCTTAAAATAATTACGTAAATTTACATACATCGCATAATTAAAATAATTGAAATTAAACATTACAAAAAAGAAAAAAGGAAAATAATCATCGTCAAAGTACTCTTCCATAGTCGTCTTAATAAATATAAATACAAAAAACTTATCCAAATCTATCATTAAAAAAATCTGTCAAATTATAGTAACATTTGTCAATTAATAGTAACTGTAGTTGTTTATTAAATTGCATAGTTACTTTCAGGTCTTTTAAATAATCAGGTATGTGATTGTAAATTTTTATTGTCATGATGCGAGGGCTAGACGCAACTAGTGCCATTTTGGTGAATGGGACATAAAGCTTATTCAAATACCGACTATTTATTTTGATACTATTCACAGGTGAGTATAATTCTGGGTGTTTTCTGACAAATTTACATGACTCTAAGATTAATATAGAAACTAGAGTCAATATTTGGTTTTTTATAAAGTGCGGCCTACATGATTATTTTTGTTCTATGTTCGTCAGTATTCTTATGCATTTCTTCTGTAGTATGAATAACCTATCCAATTCGCAAAAGTTTCCCCACAAAATGACACCAAATGAAAATATTGAATAAGCATAATTATGCATAGTAGGCCGTAAGAGCAGAGCAGTCCCAAAACCTGTTACACGTTTAAGGTGTTGGAGTGCATAAATGCAAGAGCACATTTTATTTACAATTGTGTATCAATGTCTATTCCTAATAGAGTAGCAGAACTAGCCGTTTTCACATTGGTGTTTTTAAAGCTATATGAAATTTTTAGTGCAGCCTGTTCGAATCCCTCTTGAAAAACTTCATGTTACAACTCATTAGAAAAACATTTTAAGCATCTTAAGAAGGAAGCGTCACACTTAAGCAAGTTGCATTAAACCAAGATTATGGTTGCGTTATATATAGGTACTTAAACTATTTTTTTTTACATTGAGAATATAAAATCTTGTCTCTTGGAAAATGTTTGAAATATCTTGAATTAAAACAATTCTCGATTGATTTCAGATAATACATCTTCAACCAAGAAGTTTTAGTATTCATAACTTAACGTAAGTTGATAATTCTCTTGATGCAAGCTTAGGATATATTTTTATCACAATAAAATATTGATTTGAATTCGGGTAAGAAATCACTTAACCCGAAATTCATTCATGCTTAATTTAAATAATCAAAATGAGATTAAACAACAATGGTAACAAGGTAACTTTAGTAAGTAATAATAGGTTGGGGAAAAAGTTTCTTCGCAATTTTTAAGAAAACGTTTTTTAATAAAGTTTATTTACATTTAACTAAAGTATGTAGGTGCCATTTCATTTCATTTTGTTCGATTACTCTTTGCCATCTTGTAGGTAGGGACATGATCCCATTGCTATAGCAATTGTGAGGCTTCCAATCAAAATACCGTGACAAGTGGTTTTGGCAGTCCCGTCGTGATGTTAACCTGACACTGCCTAAAGAATTTTGAAGAGACCGAAACAGGTGGAAATCTGAAGGTACAACTTCAGGTTCCAACAAGGTCAGGACTATACGGCGGATGCATTAACACCTCCCAGCCTCACTCTCTTAATTTTTGCTGAGTGGCTAAAGATGAGTGATGTCTAGCATATATCATGATGAAAAATCACACCCTTTCTGTTGATTAATTCCGGCCGCTTTCTCTCAACTTCTCGCTTTAATCTCATCAGTTGTTCGCAGTAGAGTTCAGAATCGATGGTCCTGCCTGGTGGTAACAGCTCATAATGAATAATGCCCTTCCAATCCCACCACACACACAGCATCACCTAGTTGCGAGTTAACCCGAGTTTCGCCACGGTCTGTGAAGACTGACCGGCCTTTGACCACGATCTTTTTCGCATTGATCTTTTTCGTTTTTGTCGTACGTGATCCACTTTTCATCACCAGTTATCATCATCATCATCCGTGCGGTCTATCCCGGTTGTGAACCGACACTGGTGTGTGGGGTCCCAGGGTCCGCCTTTCTTATTTTCTTGGCCCACTTCGCGCGGTCTTTTGCATCCTCAGTGGTGAGTGTGTTGGCACGCATGTCACCCTTAACGACGTTGAGCCACCGCTTCTTAGGTCGACCTCTTCTACCGCTACCTGGCGGGGGCGGCATGGCCAGACATGTGTTGCCCACGTAGTTTGCCGTTCTCCGTGAGACATGACCATACCAACGAAGGCGACACTCCTGCAGCTTGTCTGCGATGTCACGAACACGACGGCTGCCGCGGATGTGGACGTTCCGCACGCGATCTTTGCGTGAGACTCCACACATCAACCGCAGCATCTTCATTTCAGTGACGCGCAGCTCCTGCTTCTGTCGCTCTAGTAACGGCCATGTTTCACTGCCATTTAAAAGGACAGGCCTAATGATGGTTTTATAGACCTGCCCCTTCAGCTTGATCGGCATTTTGGGGTCATAAATGACACCAGTCACCTCAGCTTCTTCAAAAATGGTTCGGTTTCATTACATCGTAATAAAGAATCACAAATGAGTACACGGTTCATTAGGTTTCTTTCAGTGACCTCGTGAGGTACCCAAATATCGAGCTCGTGAGGTACCCAAATATCGAGCTTTTTTGTGTACCCAGTTTTTTTCAAATGCGCCAAAACAGTTTTGTGGTCAAGTTCTTCAGCTACGTCGTAACTACTGATATGCCGATCCTGCTCCACTTTTTCAAAAATGCCATCCATTTTATCCGAAATAGGGCGACCAGAGCAACGTGCATCTTTGGCATCAAAATTTCCGGTTTGAAAACGCTTAAACCAAATTTGTGCTACTCTCACAGACACTGCACTAGGTCCATCCATAAACAACGCAATTTTGTTGCATTTTTACCTTTTTTTAGAAAAATTTTCAAATGTATCGAATTTCTTCATTAGATTCTCTCATCTTGACAGTAAGAAAAACAAACAAAAACGAAAATCACACATTTTCCTAATTTGAATTTGGAATTAACTTCTTTACAATTTAAATTTGATACCAAAGTCAGCCAAATACAACAAACCAAAGAGATTTTTTTACTATTTGTCCAGGTTCTTTCCATACATATTTTATTATGCCCTACAATGATGAATTACTAAAACAAACTATTTGTCCAGATTCTGTAAATCGTCATCGCGGGATAGAGTTAATTATGTATGAGAAGCTTACATACTAACGGCGAAACATAATGCTTGCGCGAGTCAATATACTACCTGCGCCATCTATTGATATTTGTTTGAATTTCACTAGTGGAAGTTCGTTACTGTTCTTTAAAAAAAAGATAACTGGTTAATGAGTCAAAATATTTTATTTTATTGAAACAAGGTACTATAAATTTTTGTAGCAAACCAGCATGTTCACTCAAAACAAGATTAGATGTCATTATTTCAAGATTTTTTTTCTTAATTTGCTTAAGATATGATTCAAGATAATATTATTTTTTTCATTGTGATAAATACACTTTCAGTTTGAAATAAGTATTTCATTGTATTAAAGCAATAACATTTGAACTACTTAGATAAATTTTACTTATTCTTCATTGAAACTAAAATTTCTTGATTGTAAAAATTGCAACAAGATCATATCTTTTTTGTTTTTAGACTTCCGTTATCTAAGAATGAATAAACATTATTTGTATAAAGACAATCTCAAAATTACATAGTATCTCAATAAAACTATTTTTCTTGAAATATCAAAAAAAATATATAAAATATAATATAATATATAAAACTATATCTCTTGCTTTGAGAAATCCTTTTTATCTGTCTACGTTAATAGCTTGAATAAGGATGGCTCTAAATCTCACAGTAATTATCATGTCTTTCTCAAGTCATCATTTTCAAAGACGTACCTATCAAAGTTAGGGTAGCAGTTCACATTATATTTATCTACATATTACACATTACTAGAAAAGTATAAAAATACAAAAAAGCCACCGCACCGTTCGAGCAAAGAGGGTAATGTGTTTTTCCATCACTAACGGCCCATTTACTGAGTCATCTTTATCCCGGAAAACATATAGCTTTCCCATTTATCCGCTAGAAGCGGGACTGAAAAAGAGAAAAAGTGGAATCGGTAACAGAGCGATTGCTTTTTAATCAGTCACGAGCATTGATATTCAGGATGAGCGTCCTAAATCGTCAAGTGGGGCTTAAATTCGGCCGTACGTGATTAATGCGACGCCTGCTTCAATTTACAGTCCACGGAATCCGTCGAAATTACCCGCCGACTGTACCTCGTAAATTAACGAGCCCCGAATCAGTGGGTCCAGTAGTTTTTGTTGAATTCCTCCAAAAAGCAACGCTAATTTTGGAAGTTTAATTGATTTGCTAATTAGAAGCCTAATAGGATCGGTTAGGGCAACAAATGCTATCAGTTTAATGGGTAGGGTGAAATGTAATTGCTGAAAATGTTTGCGCTTCGATATAACCGTATATTTGCCACTTAGGCGCTTGGCTTTTATTGAAATCATTACTGACTTGTTGGCGTAATGGTTAGAGATCCTACATGTATTGCAGAGGGTCGTGAATTTGATCTTCACACGACTGGAAAACTTATTATAGTTCAATCTATGTGGCTATGTTTATAGCCACCTTTTGGTATTTATTAAGTTATTTCATTGCATATCAAAAAAAAGTAGATTAATTAATTTCTTAGTCATAAGTTTACCATAAATATACGAGTAAACTGAATTAATTTTTACTTCTTAAACTAAATTAATACCAGCGGTCAAAATAACGAAACAAATTCAATGTCGCCTCTCCACTATTCAACTATACCTACTCACCCACGAATTGGTGTCGTTAAACAGAATGAACCAGAAACTCACCAAAAATCTTTCCCGCAATCTTCCAAAACTAAGTTATCACCACAGAAAGAGTTTAACGATAATTTCATGAACGAGGCGGCCGCTTGATGGTCCCTTTCATTACCTAAACGGCCAATCAAGACTTTTAATTAAATCTGCCTAATGCAAGGAGAATATTTAAAAATATATAGGACCTTTTGAAACCCCAGTAGGCTCGTCAGGAAAATTAAAAGGTGAATTTTGGCCATTACCTCGTCTGGAATAGGCGTTTCCGGGATTTTAGTTTTAATACGACTTCTTTATTGTTCAATATAACACAAAAAAAGCTTTAAACTTTTTTTTGACATTATAATGAATGCTAAATCTGCTGTAGTATCGAATCGCATATTTATAGCACCGCTTTAAAAATCTGACGGCATAGTGAACGCCCACTCATCTTAAGCGATATGTAGGTTGGTGTTGTAAGGAAATTGATTATTTTATCAAATGAACCTGGAAATTTTGTGGCGTTTTGTGACTAGTGAAATACATAATTAAGACACTGTAAATAAATTTGGGGAAATATTCTGACACCCACTTGCGTCTGTGGGCGTAAAGATTCAGCCGCATATGCTGAGTAACAACATGTCATACGACATTCACAGCGCAAAGCAAATTATGTATATTTATATTAGTGTTAATTAGTGCACATCAGCCACTCGACGGAATAGGCCGTTATGATTGCATTGACCTAAGGGTACCCCTACTTCTATCAACTAATCATTCTACGTATATAAATGTCACATTCCTTCTGGTCCTCGTAGCCGGATTCCTTTGAAAAAACGCGAAGACCTCTCGCTGCTTATAAAATATGTTAATAAACGTTTGTGTACGGTCTATGTAGTAATTGTGTAACATTTGAAGAAATCAATTTTAGTTTCTCAAATCGCCTAAACACACCTTCTACCGTTGAATAAACAAAATCATGTGTTAAATTGTAGAATGGATCTAATGTAATGTAAAATTAATCTCTCAAAGGATTATGGCACATAAAGGGAAATTTTCGCGAAGCCCTCTTTTTGCCTGCCCGGTCGCATTATGTAGGACTCAATGGAATACCAAACGTTCTTTATGGAAAGGCTTATGCTCGGTAGTTTGATATTTTAACCGATTCTGACCATTATGACCTAGCAAATAAGAGCATGAATAAAATGCGCTTGTAACAGAGTAAAAGAAACCATTTGAAAGCTTTCAAGTGGTATTTCAAGGTCTACTAACCCCTGTCAATTATATTCGGTAGTTTCAGGCCATTTTATTTTACAAGGCCTTTATCTATTGTTACGAATGTAGTTACTCCACGTGTAAAATCAAATCAATCGGTTAGGTACTGGTTCCATTTAATTTTTTCACGAAAGTCACCTTCTTCGTATCGTTCCGTTTATATTGGAGGAAGTAGGATGACCGATAGCGGGTCTTTTGCCAGTTTAGGTTATTTTGCTAACAAACCTGATTTCAGTTGACAAATGCATATTTACACTCTTCTTGAAGAAGCCCAAGTTGTAACGTTCGGGCAACACTTGCGTGACAAACAAAGCTTATTAAATTAATTATAATTAATTAGCAAAACAGTTAGTGCGGATGGCTGCAATCGACAATGGTAATGATGAAAGCCAATCTGAGACGACGAGTTCAGACGCCAAAAGGAAATAAAACACAATTTAAATGTATTGAAGATTTTTTTTTGCAATATAATTCAGTTGTTGTGGTACCTTCTGCCAGCTCCAGAATATTTAAAGGAGTTTGGATTGGCATTCTCGTGAGGCGGATCATCTATCAGCTTGAGAGACTTCATAGCTGCAATTTGAGACATGAACAACAATCCGGAAGGGTTCTTGTAGCACTTTGTCAGTTGTACTATGGTCACATCTGAGAATGCAGACAATTATTTTCAATTGTTAGTATTTAACATGAAAGATACAAATTTAAATGTAAGTATTTGTTACAGTTAAATCCGTTTTTCGTTAGAACTCGTTCTCTCTAGTTAAAACTAGTTTTTTTTTAATGCCTTTGTTAAAACTAGAAATGCCTAGTTAAAACTAGAATTCACCACTGATATATTTGATTTTCAGATAAAACTAGTTGTCACATCGAGCTTTAGTTACAACTAGCACTAGAGAAACTAATTTGGGATTGAAAACAAGAGATAGTTTTGAAAATGGGGGAATAACTTTTCGCATAATGCTCTCATTTGGCATAACATTCTACCATTAACGTGTCATAATTTTAAATATATTTTCGCATAACTTTTAAATAGCTTAGTAGTTCAAAAATGCATATTATTACATAGCATAACAGTCTATCTGCATATCATTACATGGCATAAGTGGTGAAAACCCTAATTACTTTTGGCATATTATAGGTAATCCTAAATAAATATGGAAGTAGTATATTATCATGTTAGTATATCTTAAAGCATAATTTAAGATGGCATAATTAGTAAAATCCCT
This sequence comes from Udea olivalis, assembly GCA_947369235.1. Lineage (NCBI taxonomy): Eukaryota > Metazoa > Arthropoda > Insecta > Lepidoptera > Crambidae > Udea > Udea olivalis. The sequence goes on from OX376342.1 coordinate 10,618,783, forward strand.
AATACGAATTTCACTTAATTTGTTAGTATAGATCAATTCGACCGAAATAGCTAGGTTAGGTTAGGTTAGAACTGCGACCCAGAACAAAATTACACTTATTATACTTGGTTGTTTAAAGTAGGTAGGGTAATTGATCAGGTGACGTCTCGCGACCAATCAGAATAAGGTATGATGAACTTTAATCTCGGTCATAACAGGTTTAACTGACTCGCTTCGGTTTTATCTAGTAAGAACTAGTTTAAACTGATATTAAAAATTTAGCTTCAGTTAATTCTAGTATTACTTAACAAGGGCATCTAGTAAAAACTAGTTCTAACTAGAAAAAAGGCGTTCTATCTAAAAACTGGTTTTAACTGTAACATATTAATCGGTACGAGTATATACTTAGGAAATGTACCTATGTCTATGAAATCATGCAGAACTGTTACGATAAATCTTATTTTAATATTTGTGGTATATTCGTTATTAATGTTATGTTAAATACCAATTCTGAAACTCGTCCAAACTAGAACGACAGTCTCATATTTATTGTTATTTATTAACGGTCAACCAAAGCTCTTTACTCGTAAGTATACACTTTAATGGACAGTAGGTATTTTCGAGCAAATAAGATGATATATTTTATGTTTTCATAGGGTTTTACAAAAATGCTGCCATGTTTTATCCGTTAAACCTTTAACGGCCATAAATCTCAGTTAATGTCACGATAGGAACGCAGTATCGGAGGTGAAATAATAGCAGACCGATTAGTGTTAGACCACACATTAGTCCGGCACTTTGGCGTTAGTATTTTTCAACTTAATCTATTTTCATGTGGTGTAGTGGGGTTACCAAATTTTATTTGCTAAACTAACGTTTCACTACAATCGTCTTAAAATACCTAATAGAAATAAAGACTAACGATTATTAAAATGCTTTTAGTTTATAAACACAACACCACACTTGTATCGTATTGCGATCTATATTATAAGTAGACAAAATTGATGATGAATGTCAAAGGTATTATTATTATTAATTTTCAGTATAGCCTGTGCTTTCACTCTAAAGTTTATCATTAACTTTGGGGTTATTTTGTACAGTAAGGTGCTGAGAAGTTACGAAGGAGTGGACCCATCGAACTTTGATATTTACCGTGAAAATTTGGATTTGAGGACATATAGCAATCTTCAACGTTATACGATTAAGACAGTGCAAATCTATCCTTAGGCAGCTGTTCACTGTTGGTTAGTACTTAATATTTTTTTTCATTTTTACCTATAAGCAAGTACCTATAAGTAGCAACTTACTAACTCCAGCGGCGCAGGATAGCAAGTCAATATGGCAATGGTTGATCATAGGCCGGTAGCTGTACGAGTCCTCAGACGTCCAGATCATCGCGCACGCAGGCTCGTAGGTGTCCACGCAGTAGGTCGGGCAAGTGTGGTTGCAGGCTTGGTGAGCGCCTACTATACTAAAATCTGTCAACCTTCGACCCGAATTGAGGTCCACTCGATTGTTTTTTATATTGCAAAGGGAGTCTGAGACTTGGTGGATATCTAAATCAAAGAATAAAAGATTTTACTTCACATTAACGTTTTCCAAATTTTCATAGCTATTATAAGGAAAATGACGGATGACAGTATGATTGAGAATAAGTATAGTGAAGTATACTTATGCGCATGAACACTCATTTGAAAATAGTTATGACACGTTAATATGGCACCAAAACCCAATGACGTCGCTTCGGTCTAGACTCTAGACGAATTCCGCGCACGCCTCACCCCGCACCTTCCAAGGGACCTAACAAATGCCTTCTGCGCAGTGGTCGTCTTTCGTGAATCGTACTTTATAAGTGCTCAGCTGTTGTTGCTGACCGGTAGGGCTATTCACTACCTTCAATCGCAAGAAAGTCACGATTTTGACAGTGATTACTGTTATTTAACGTCGAATACTGCATCGTCATTGCCTAGCAATCAATTCGCGTAGCTAGTTAGAGAATAAGGGCGTGGATCTACGCGCAGGAGGTACAAGAAGGTGGTTATTATAGGGAAGGTTAGGTATAAAAGCTTCTCCATGGCTTGACGTGTATTGTGGTTTAAAATACAACACACATGTGTCATTATTTGCCTACAGCAAACTAAACATAGTTTAACTCTGAAATGATAAAATTGTATTTTTTAAAGCTATTTGAGTGACGTCTTAGAATTCGGGAAAATTTAATTTTTTACCCAAAAAGGTAAAAAATATAATTTTCCCGAATTCTAAGACGTCACAAACGCAAACTTTCCCTAAATATTTAACAAAATTATGTACCACCAGAGATGATGTGAATTATTTTCATGTAACATTTTAAATGCAAAGAGAATTATTTAAAGCGTTATCTTTGCTGAAAGATCAATTTGCGCAACTATTTAATGCATTATTCATCCGACGAGCATTCAAATATAGCTTCGATAATGTAAATTAATGATGCAGTAAAAGCACTTTACATTGTGTCTTCTACTTAGCGAGTACCTGTTTCATATTTTATAAAACCGGCACTTGAGGGATTTGAATCAAAAACTTAAAAGAGGTAGGGCAAAGCGGATTCCCCACCCGTAGTCGAGCTGCCCGTCTGGTTGATAATAATAATTTCTTTCTTTCTTACCTTAAAAAAACATATAAAATCTTAACCTATAATCTTAGTGTAAATTATGAATTTAATAATGCACTGGAGGTTAACGTCGGCGGCTGTACTAGTATGAACTGTGTAACACCTGCCTGCGTCTTCTAACCTGGTATCTGGTCACGGTAACAAGGACAATAAGGACTGTTTAGGTTGTTTTGAAGTTATATAAAGAAAAAAAACCTAACAACTAATAAAAAGATAGATACGAGTAGAAATTAATTAAATGAAAAAAATTTCAACATAGTGTTTATACCACCATTATGTATATGTATTTATAAGTAGTACATGTGTGTAGTGAGTGGAGTGTTGTGTGTGTGTGGGTGAGTGAATGATAATGTTGTAAGGATGTGTGAGAGAGAGAGCGTGACTGCGTGAGTATGTGTGTGTATGTAAGTAGTTCGTGTGCTGTATTGTCAAATTTGTTGTTGTAGAATTTTCTCCGTGTCATGATAATTAAGTGTCAAAAGCCAATCCTGCACTGTGTCTTTGCATTTTTTAATAATACCTCAACCTTGCGGAAAACCTTTCCTTATTAACAACGTTTAGGGAATGTTGTGTTCGTGCTGGTAAGTAAATCTCATCGGGTAGCTGGTATCAGTGTAGTCAGCTGGGATCTGGGAGTGATCAATAACATAATTGGCGTAGTGTGCTGTAGCGCATCTTCTCGCCTTGACTTGAGTGGTGACTTAGGTTTGATTACCGGTGGAGTCAAATCAGGAAACAAACTTTTCTGTATAAGCTCAGGTCTGGGCGTGCTGAAAAACGTTCCTGGCTTGAAACCCTTGTCTGTTACCACGAGGTTATTATCCTTATTTCGAATGACAATTTGTTTGTTATCTGGCGCATATATTTATTTTTGCTTCGCTCACTACACGAAAGCTACCGCCTACGAGTGCCCGCAGTGCGCCTAATAAGACTCAAGTTTCGCTAGTGTTTGTGAGCTGCGGTAACCGCATACCGTCTAACAGTCTGCTGCATAGTTTTTTGCAAAAAAAACTTGCTTGTTTGAAAATAACTTACGTATAGTTGAGACCATGACAATATGTGTGTTTCCTGGTGTCCACAGACAGCACCAGCGCCGCCTATAAGTAAACTTTTCCATATAAATACTTTTCGCGTGTACCATCGAGGAGGACGCGAATGAAAGTGACAGTGACAAGGATTCGAAATATAACCGAGATCAAGCGAACACGGAATTTTCCTTTGCTCCATATTTTCCCATATCCTATTAACATTCTAGAAACAGAATTTATTCACCTGGTGTAATATTCATTGTTCCCTTCGCTGACTACAAGAAAGCTACCCCTTCTATTGCCCGCAGTGCAGCTAAGACTCTAGACTCTAGATCGCACGTCTTCGTGAGTTGCGGTAACCGCATACCTTCAAGCAGTTTGAAAACAACTTACATAAACTTGATTTCAATTTACACTTAATCCTGTTTAGGTGGCATATATTATGGTATTTCTGTATAACTTTAACGCCATTGATTTCCGCTGCGCCACAAACGTAATCTACTATGTTTGAGCATTTTATATCTGAGCATAGTTCACTTATGGCGTTTAGAACTGAAAAAGGAATTAATACTTGGAGTATTATCAAATAACTATACTAATTATATTATACTCATTATTCTCTTCATGTGAAACATAAACACGAGTTAGCATTTTTAATTTTAAAAAACTTACCTTGTAAAACTATAACAATACCGCCTAAGAAATACATCACACACTTATTAACAGTATCAATAAGCGTATTTACTTTAAGTGTGCTGTTTTTTTCTTATAGCAGATATAACTTTGTACATCGTGTTTTAACCTTGCATGTAAGCAAGATACTGCAATAACTTTTTAATGTTCGCAGAAGAAAATTTACGAGTAAAATTTTAATTAAATCCGCCATTAATCTTGGTTACCAAATATACTTTTATAGAAGGAAATTCAGGGACTTTTCGTAAAGTTAAGTGATGTCATTCATCATAACTACTGAAGGAAATGTTTATAAGTAAAAGCCCTTTAGGTGATTAATAAGTTTAATGCGATTACGAGAAAGTACTCGGAGGATGATTTCTAAATGGTTGGAAAACAGATATTAAAATTAGTGTTGCCCAAAATCGGTCTTGGTCTTGCAGTCTTGGTCTTGTTCTTGCATTTTCGCAAGACCAAGACCGAGAACAAGACCGCCTAATTTTAGCAAGACCAAAACCAAGACTGACCGTGCAAGATTTGAGCAAGAACAAGACTAATCCTGCGAGACTCTCGCGTCTTGCAGTAAGAACTAAGTGTCGTTTCAGGGAGTATTGGAGTTCGGGTATACGGTTAGGGACTCCAAAATATGTTTAAAAAATTTGGAAAATTGGACTGATTAAGATGAACATGAAAACGTAATAGACTTTGAGAAACTGTATGCATGTCCCTCAAAGTCATTTGGATCTGGATCTTGTCTTCAAGGCTTAGATGTTGACGAGTTGGAGGAGAACCTAAGTAAACCCAGAGCAGCCAGCTCGGAAGACATTTTAGAGTGGTGTAGGGCACATGAGACAGAATATCCGTCTTTATCAAAGATTGCCCGTGATTTTCATTCAATACCTGCACTTCAGTGTCTGTTGAGAGATTAATTTCTAAAGCGTCATTAGTAATTAGAAAACATAGAAATAGGCTGAGTGATGGGTCAGCCAGATGCTTACTTTGTATTAATTCGTGGTCAAAAGAATTAATATAAAGTAACAGTAATATCAAAGCTATTGTGTACTGTTCTGTAATTTGATATGTGTTGTATTTTTATTTAAATGAATGTTTAATTCAATAAATACTGTTCTGTTATTTAATTTGTAAAGTTTTTTATTTAAATAAATGGTATATTGTATATATTGTGTAACTCTTTTATTTCATTGCATATAAGGTGAGACCTTGGCTGTCTATCTATCTCTTTCTAGACATTCAAGGGGGTCCAAACATACACGTCAATAATTTTTTTTAGCTTCTGTATAATGTATCTAAAATTGTTAAAGTTAAGTTAAAAGTCAAGTTAATATCATTAATTGGTTTTATTATCTGTTTTAACCATCTTTTAACACATGTAAGCTAATTAAATGTAAACGTTTATTATGGAACAGACTGACTCCCGTAGGTCACGGTAGATAGCTCAGTTGGTTAGAGCATCGGCACGGATCGCTTAGGTCGTGGGTTCAAACCCCACCCGGTGGCAGATAATTTTTCGAATTTCTCAATAAATGTTTAGACATTTATTAATTTGGTTGGTCTTTACTATGGTTATGTTAATTCAAGCTCAAATGTACCAACTCTGTTACGTTGTTATAAGATATAAATGAACGTTTAATAAATAGCAATAGGCATAAAGGTAATTGCGAGACTAGCGAGACTCTTGCTGCAAGTCCAAGACCAAGACCAAGACTGGGAGCGCAATACCAAGACCAAGACCAAGACCAGGTGTATTAGCGCAAGACCAAGACCAAGACTGGCTAAGTCTCGTCTTGTTCTTGCATTTGGGCAACACTAATTAAAATACACTAGGTAGGTGGGGATCACAGCTCGCCGCGAAATCCGAGGGTCCTGGATACATATCCCAGGATCGCCAACCCGCATTTGGCAAGCGTGGTGATTAATCCAATACTCATCAATTGTAATTATGACTAGTTTTAATGATAGACGCCTTTGCCCAGCAGTGGGACAGCTCTTAGGGTAATTACTTTACTTTTGGTTGGGATCACTTAAGGCCTTCGAGTTTTTGCATACAGATGGCAGGGGTAACGCAGAGCCTTTAACCAGTAAGAATTTTCAGAACCTTACTCATATTCAAAAAGCCTTCAAATTGATGGTGTTCTGTTCATTCCAATTAAACTGAAGGTGACAGCATTACCTGTAGGAGGCTGCTTGACTTTCTCTCGTTAATACAGGCTAAACTTTCTAACAAAAACTTAATATTATATTACTTTTAAAACTTTGGTTCTTCAAAGTTAAGTATAATATTTGTTGAAAAGTGAGTAGTGTTAGTCGAAATGGGTTTTGTTTCATTGAAATAATTTTTAATAAGTTATAATAATATTATTTGTATTGAGTAAATACATAAATTCAGTATGTATTGACAAATAACAAAAATAATAAACAACTTTCTACATCCATTATGTTGCAAATCGCAAAACAGAACGCAGCGGTAGCAACTAAAAAAAAAGTAACAACGAGCGTTGAGAAAAGTTTTAAGAAGTAAAGTGGTCGGTGCGAAATATTCGAAGTCAGGAAAAGTCAGCTATAAATACATAATTAACCTGAATAATTAACACGCAGTACCAGAAGTAAGGTGAAGTTAATAGTGGGCACCCTCTTGCAGGGCACAACGATATTTTCAGATGTATAGGTACTCGCTCACCTGGAGCATTTTCCTGTAATGCAACGTTACAGAGTCAAGCATTACTTACATTAATTTTTGTAATATTATTATTATTTTTTTGATTTATTTTATCTAATTTTATCTGATTTGTTTTTAATTTTTAATAAAAAAATTTTTTTTTTGAATTTTTCAATAATAATCTTTAATTTATAATTTAATTTTAATTTTTGATTAGTTTTTAACATGATTTAGTGTAAAAAGTACTAACACCTAGATTTTAAGCGTTAATGTACCTACTAACCCATGGATTTCTGTTGTCCGCAATAAATTAATTTGAATTTGATTTACATCGGTGAGGGAGGAGATACGCGCATTACAGTGCACAACTTGTTGTTACGAGGTGTAATATATTGAAACAACTTCACCGAAGTTTGGAAGGTAGTATTGTAATGTAATGCGCAAATTAGAATCTGAAATGTACACATGTACAGGCGAATGTTCGTCACGTCAAAGAGGCAGTACTGGAATGTAATGCTCAAAAGCGAATCTGAAACGTTGCTTTACAGAAAAATTCTCTAGGTGAGGGGCTACCATAAAGATATCGTAAACTTCCCAAAGATTTTTATCTCGGATCAATTTATGTTCTAGTTGACAAGGGAAGCAGCCTTGATAATTAACAGCTGGCGCAGTTTAGCTAAAGACCATTGACCTTCCATTTAAAATAAACAAATTATTTTTAACTAAAGATTCATTATGTATTTAAAAATATTTTGTTTATTTTGATGTCTTCTTCTTGAAATTATAAAGGGTAATATTAATAAACTTTGTGTTTAACTTAGTTTTCATTGATTTTGTTTAGTCAAATTGACAAGGACTTCGTAATTAAGAAGGCAGATCCTGCTCATAAAAGATGATTTCTGAATTAAAAATTAGATAAAAAACTTAGTCTCAGTAACTGTTTACGCTGAGATAGGTAGATATTAAGATGTATAAATAAAAAAACCGGCTATTATACAAGTGTATTACAGGGTTGTAAATGTAACACCATAACGTCTTCCCCCCATTATGTCTATCTATTGTCGTTCCTCTTCACTTCTATCCCGGCTGTCATTTGGTCTGTTGCGTGCGACAACCAAAGGGGCAACAATAAATTATGTATAATATTACATTATCGTCTATGTCCTGCTATATGACGTGTATAACAACGTAAAGTAAGAATACGATGTCGTGAGAATCTGAAAAAAAGGAATACAATATAAGCAGGAAACAGATGCTGCATAAATATGAAATCAAAAAAGCATCGAATTGCTATAGGAATTGTATGATGAAAATGAACTTACCGAACTATAAGTCATCATTGTAATAGGTCGGAACTTAAGAGCCGTGAAGTATAATGGTCGCTGTGATCTGTGTACAAATTTATTTGTTAGGACATAGATTAGACATAGACATAGACTAGAACATTCGATTTTTTAATTGACTTCAATGTTAAGGTTTTCATCACTTAATAATTTCTACATTCCTTACTGAATATGCCATATCGTTTTTGTAAGTCTTTTGATAATCACCCAGTACAAAGTACATTAGAATCGGTGCTAACTAAAACTCTAAAACTGAAAAACAAAAATGTTAATCCTGAAACCAATATAGCCTTAGGCGCTAGCTGGATCTGGAGATATTAGAATCAATAGTTGCAAAATTGGTGACGGTGTGTGTTCGTTCGGGTGATAGCATGTATCATCAACCGTGCGGTCTATCCCGGTTGTGAACCCACACTGCTGTGTGGGGTCCCAGGCCCAGGGTCCGGGTTTCCTATTTTCTTGGCCAACTTCGCGCGGTCTTATGCATCCACAGTGGTGAGTCTGTTGGCACGCATGTCACCCTTGACGACGTCGAGCCACCGCTTCTTGGGTCGACCTCTTCTACCGGTACCTCGCGGAGGCGACATGGCTAGAAATTTGTTGCCCATGTAGTTTGCCGATCTCCGTGAGACATGACCATACCAACGAAGGCGGCACTCCTGCTGCTTGTCTGCGATGACACGAACACGGAGGCTGCCGCGGATGTGGGGGTTCCGCACGCGATTTTTGCGTGAGACTCCACACATCCACCGCAACATCTTCATTTCCGTGACGCGCAGCTCCTGTTTGTGTCGCTCTAGTAACGGCACATGATTCACTGCCATATAAAAGGACAGGCCTAATGATGGTTTTATAGACCTGCCCTTTCAACTTGATCGGCATTTCAGGGTCACAAATGACACCAGTCACCTCACCTCACGCCATTTGGCCCAAGCCGCGGAAATTCGGGCTCTGACGTCGCTGTCGATGTCCCCGGACGCGCTTAACACAAATCCCAGGTATTTAACACGGTCCGTGAGCGCGAGGACGTCAACGCCTACGCGGATGGACTAGGGATTTGTGGTGTTGCAGGCCATGTACTCCGTCTTCGCCACCTTAAGTTTCAAACCGCCGTTAATATTTACAAATACTCGAATATGTTTAACAGATTTGACACCCAAAGTCCAGCTCTGTAAAGTTTGTCCCAGATATTGATTTATTTTACTACTATTATATTGAGCGTAGCATCACCTCTGCAGCATGACGAGCAAGGCGCGGCGGGAGCGCGGGTCGCACTGGTACCACCCGCTCTCGTACACAGCATCCGCTACCCCAGCACTCTAAAACAGAGTCACATAATTTAAATAAAAACGAGCCGACACATTTCGAATTAATAAGAATTATAAATGAATTAAGAGTGCTTTAATTATTACAACATGGAGCTATTCATATATTAGTTGAAGAGAATTTTCACAGGGTTGTCGCTACGAACGAGTTATATGATCAAAAGCTTGATAGTTACTGTCGTATGAGGGAAAAAACGTTTAGCACTTCTCTAAATACAACGTACGAGTAGGAACGACGTTTAGAAACTTCTGTGAACATTTTGCAAAATCTAGTTTTCATCTTATGCTACTCCCAATAATGCTAAATGCTAAAATTCGGTCGCTTTGGCATACGCGCTCGCTACTACTCCCTACTTTACGCGCAAAAAAACGTACACGGGCGGCTTGCGGCGTGTTCTCTCGAACCGGTAGTGGTATCAGGAAGCTTGCGCTTATACGAGCTTACAGGCGCGTCAACGTGTGAATTGCGCGTGTGGCATAAGGTGGGCCTGAATGCGCTTACATGCTCTTACAAAAACGAGTTCGAAACCGCTCTAATATGAATAGTTGCACAAATTAAAATCCACTGTGTAACGCTCGAGTTGTAGTCACTTAGTATGCAAAGCAGCAGCTATCATGAAGATTGCGCACTCTCTGTCATTAACCGACGTATTTGATTGAAGTGCAAAAACAATTTTCATTCTATCGTTGTTTTAAAAACGTTTTTACTAGAAAAAAAATATATTAATAGGCTTGAATCTATCAGCTGAAGTATTATCATTTTCAAAGTGAAAACTGGACCAATTTTTGCTCACACTTTACAGACTCTTTAGGTTAATTTTTTAAAAATGGCGTGGTTCGGCTGTAGGTACTGAACAATGCTCGGTGATATAGATCAAAAGTTCAACATTAAATTCTTTTTAATTACGATACTTTTACGAGTATATCTAATCGAAGCTTTCTTAGAAGTAGGCATTGGAAGCGGGTAAGCATCGCATTTTCTACATTGCATTTGACAACCCTATGCTATTTTCACTAGGGCCACCTGCAAGCGGCTGAGTAATGAAATACTGGGGCGTCTAAGTGTGTTTCTTAACAGCGTATATTTTAGAATGTTTAAATATAATATGAAACGACATACTTATAGAGGTAATAAACTTTGGTACGAGTACAATGATCGGTACCTACGAGAACATGATCGATGCAGCAATAGCGAAAGTTGTAAAACTAAAGCCACTGATGTATAAACGACAAACGAGTCAGTTAATGTATAAATAATTAGGTTTATCATAACGAGTATTTTTATTTTCTTGGTATTACGTAATTATCGACCTTGATGGTAAAGACGTCGCCGGATTGCGGAAGACACTGGTTCGACTCGCGCCTGATTCCTAGACAAGTTTATTTTTCTAGTATTTGTATCTCTAATGCCTCCGAGCTCGAGTGGTCACTCGGCCCAAAATTTGGAGGTCCCGAGTTCAAATCCCGGGTTTGTGATCACCAATCCGCATTTGGCAAGCGTGGGGATAGGTCAATACTCATCAATTGTAGCCATAACTTGAGTTTTAATGATATAGGCCTTCACCCAGCAGTGAAACAGTAAATAATTGTTTCTTTTTTTATGTTTATTTTCTATTTACGTAACCTACTCGTAGTTCTTGGCAGCCCTACGCCCCACGCGCTCGGTCGCGCCGCAACGTTTTATATCCAGAGCAATCTTTCACGGGACCGCATCCGGAACTGGATGATTCAGAGCGTATCGGAAACGAACATATTTTATGGATAAAACATTTTCCTAATTTTAGATTTATTTTACCTGGCGAGCGATGTTAAAGCTAGTTCAGAAACTACTACTACCGATACACCAATCAGAAACTACTACTAATAATAAATACTTTGACGGTAAGTCAGCGCGTTAATGAAGAGAGTAAATATTCAGTTTTTTTTATAATGATACACACTATCGAATCATTTGCCTTTCAGCCCATAATTGTGAAATAACGATAATAACTAATGATTTTTTTATACGAGTATTATAAAGTGTACGCACTTCGATCAAAGTAGCTGATCAAATAGCAAAAATCTTGTATGTAATGACAAAATTCGAGTTTTCTCAGGTCTTGGTTGTGGAAAATAAAAAAGGTTAAGACCCAGAATATGTATGCTATAGGGCTCGATTCCTACCTAATAGGGTACTTTTTTTCTGCAAATCATTGTGTTCATTACTGCTCATATATGGCATTCTATTTACAGACCCTCAGAATAACCTACAGGTATATTGTGGACTGTAATTGTAGAAGAACCTACGAAATCGTTACAGAAGGTAGGTATGTACTTTTAGGAGTCGTATTGTTCAGTAGGTAAATCGTATTACCAACCTAACAAACAATCGATCAATACAATAGATTTTACAATACTTTCAAGCAGTTCATTATACTGTCAACATGATATGAATCATGCAATTACATTCATTGACACCAACTATGAAGATTATAGCTTAGATTGTTTACAACGCGCAATGTATTCAATAAAACTCATCACTTCGTGTAAACAGATTTTAAAACAAAATTAATAACCAATCACATTGACGTGCCAGCAAAAGCAATTTATATTTATTGTAAACAACCAATTGGAACTTACCGCTCTGTAAATATCGTCTGCGTACCAGCAAACCACCCCCATTTGAGTCAGAGCCGCGCCAATGAACAATTTATTGCTCATTTCCAATAAAGGCTCTAGGAACTGAAAAAACAGAAACAGCAAATTTGTTTTCCAACAGTATAAACTATTTCTTCACCTAATGCAGCGACGTAGTAATTTTATTCGACTTTAATGTTTATGGCTAACTAGCTTTCCGCCCGCGGCTTCGCCCGCGTTATTGTTATATATTTTGGCCAAATTACATATTTTTTTTATAAATTGTAGCCTATGTGTTATTCTGATGTATAAGCTGTATTACTGTAAAGTTTCATCTAAATCCGTTCAGAAGTTTTTGCGTGAAAGATGTATCTTTCACTTTGTGTGTACACAAACTTTCGCATTTATAATATTAGTGATAAGAGAGATAAATTAATCATACATGCTAAAATACCATCACAACTATATCCCAAACAAGGTCGTCAGAAGGAAGTGACTATTGCCGTTATCCAGGTTGATTTGGTTTTTATCGATGTTTTCCTTCACCGGAGTGAAGTCTAAATTCAACAATAAAAACAAAGATGCTTCTGGCCAGTTTTGTACTCGGGATCACGATCCATGATCCCAATTTTGGGGTGCTTTACCCCTAGGCTACGATCAATTATACATTAAAAATGTATATGACTAGGGCAACTTTTGCCCATGGGGTCAGGTGATCATATCAAAATACAAACACCAGGGCCCAAAACAAATACCAATTCCCAATCGCATTATAATTAAACATTACAATGCGATTGGAAAGAAGGGCGGCGAAACTCGACTGCATATTTTACAAAAACGTTACCAAACGGACATAAGATTAACAAATAGAGTTAAATTTGTTGAATTTATTTCCATAAAATCGGGATTTTTAGAGAAGGCAGGTTAAAGATAAATTATTCCCGATTTCAATGAAACAAAACTTTTCTGCAGTGCAAAAACTAACGGTTTTATTTCATGTAAGAGTATTCCAATCTACGCAGAAGTTTTCAATTACTGCAATCAAATCTATTTTCAATTTATGTTATGGAAAGTTATATTTTAACTGTTTTGACCTATATAATTTAATTAAATCAATACACTATAATGAACATTTTAAAGCCATATGCTTGTATTTTGAATGTATTCTAGTGCAAAGTGAAAAAACAAACTAATAAAGAGGCTGTATGGGCATATACTTCTTTGCCTTACCATTGTTGTCATCAATGTCAATGTCAAATCACTCGCATTACGGTACGTTTAATTTTTATTAATTTATTATTTATAATATATTTTTTTGCGTTTTTATCAAATAATCAAACTGTAAGAGGAAGTAGCCCTCCAGAATTACCTGCACCACCTGTTGCGGAAAAACTATATCAAATTGAAACCAAGCAAACAATCAAATAGCTCTTCCAACAATAAGAAGAGCAGCTGCAACTGCTGGCAGTTGCTTGTTTCCAGAGTATGATGATCGGGAAAAACTTCATGTACCTGAGTCTATACGCAGAAGGGTCCTAGTAGACTACAAGTAGTACAAGGGAGTGAAGCCATTTTCGGATATTATTGTTATTGTGCTGCTGGAAATCACACAGGTGTTGCTCGCACATAATGTCCATTTTATGGTACAGAGGTTACGCTTGTCATCAGGATAATTTCGGAGCTCCTGCTGCGTTCTATGACAACTTGTTAAATATTTGAATAAAAGTACTTATTATTTATTAAATTATATAAGATAATGTGTTTTTTATTTCGTAGCTTACATAGCAGTAAAACTTTAACATGCCCCACACTGAGCTAAACAAACTAATTTAGGTACACCAGAAATGTGGATCTTTTGTTCTTTGTCTAGTTCTATAGTTTTGTGATGATGTGCTAAGGGCTACAGGTGACAGATCGCTCGTGCCGTGTACCGATGCGGCACGAGCTAGCCGCATAGTAGAAGAAGCACGCGGCCGTACTAACAAACTCGCAGTGCGCCTTTGCATGGGACGGGGTTGAGGTGGATGAGGCCCATCGATGGTTCTCATTGCACGTATCATGTATCATGTAGCGCTGTTGACTGAATAAGCTCGTTCGTACACCCGCGACGGGACCCGTCGCACGGTCGTGGGCCCGTCTGCAAGGGCGCGGAATCCGCCTTCCCGCGACGGTCATCCGTGCAATCTTCCGGAACGGAACACTTTGCATGGAATCGTGCCTAGTCAGACATCATCATCCGTGCGGTCTATCCCGGTTGTGAACCCACACCGGTGTGTGGGGTTCCAGGGTCAGACAAAATGCGGGTACGTTGCATTGTATACATATATACTATATTAAGAGATATCTAACCAAACAGCCTCCGAAACGCGAAAGTGGAACGCCCGAACATGTATCTGCTTACGCCGGACCAAATCTGACTGATGTGTAAGCATCAGTGTCCTTGTATTAATTAAAAAATGATTAAAAACCAACGATTTAAATTATAACCTTCAGTGGCTTTAATATCTTTTTCATTACTCATACACGGAAAGTACGCTTGAAGTTGCCTGAGCATAGGGTTGAAAGCTTCACTTTCAGCCCTATTTTGACATTCCTTTTGCGGCAAGTCGATGTATTCTATTCAGCCACAGCTGTATTTGATATTTCTTTATCTTGGTTTCAAATGAATATTTAAACAATCGAAGCAGGAATATACTCATTAATGTATGTTTCACTTAATTAGTATTTAATTGAATAAATTTGTGCTAAGCATTTACGATAGAAATGAAAAAAAAAATCTTTAAATAATATTCCATCATCATTGTCTAAGTATGCTTTTTTACAAATATTTAAAAAAATGGTTGAACAGACACCAAAAAAAAGCGGGATTGCAACTTTTCGAATTTAATTTATTTGTTTCGTAAATCGAGTGAGAAGTTTATTTTCTGCAAAATGAGTTCATCAGAGTTAGATATGGATTTCATTTCATTAAAGAAGAAGCTCAAACAGTTGTGGAACCTTTTACCGCCGAAATCAAGAGAAAGATACATAAGAGCATATGAAGATTTTATGAAATGGCGCACTGAAAAAAAGGTCTTTTTCAGAAAACGTGTTATTAACATATTTCAATCAATTATCCAAAAATTATATATCTTCAACTCTGTGGAGCGTATATTCAATGTTAAAGACGACTTTAAATACAAAACACGATATACATTTGAAAAATTTCGCCAAACTACCATCTTTCCTAAAAAGGCAGTCGGGTGGATACATAGCGAAAAAATCCAAAGTTTTCACTGCGCAAGAGGTCCAAACCTCCTTAAATCAAGCGCCAGACGACATTTATTTAGCAATAAAGGTAACGATTTCTTTTAAATAACATCGCATCCATAAAAATGTGTTTAAAATTATATACAGGTAACCTACCTACAATAAAAACCCCATTAAAGATTTGTATTTACTTTTCAGGTCGTGTTGGTAATGGCCATAAGTGGCGCTTGCAGAACCATTGAACTGGTAAATTTGATAGAACATGACAGAGAAACAAGGTGAAAAATGGTAGTCAAGTTAAGAGGAACTAAAATAAAAGTCGACCGAACTTTCGCAGTAAAGAAAGAGTTCGTACAAATAATAAAAAAATACCAAAGACTTCGACCACTTGCTATGGGAACTGATCGTTTTTTTCTCAATTACCAAAAAGTAAAATGTTTGAGGCAAGTAATTGGCAAAAACAAATTATCCAGTATCCCAAGCAGATAGTCACGTATCTTGATTTACCAAATCCAAATTTATACTCGGGTCACTGCTTCCGCAGGACTTCAGCGACTCTATTAGCTGATTCAGGCGCCAATTTGACTACAATAAAAGACATAGTGGATGGAAATCTAGTACAGTAGCTGAAGGCTACATTGAGGAATCGGTCAATAACAAGGCAAACATTTCAAATCAGTTGACTGAAACAATAAATTACCTACCAAGTACTTCAAAAGATTGCCCGGATGAAGAGATTGTTCTAGCACCAACATTTACTCAAGATGCTCAAGTTTCACAAAAAATATCAACTATCAACATCCCAGGAAGTAACCTCTCTCTCTCGTTTAACAATTGCTCTAATTATAATATAAACTTTAAATAGAAATATCATTAACTTTGTTGTAGGTAATGTTTCAATAAAATTTTGTTGGTTAAACTTATGTATCTGATTTTTATTTACTTTCCTTATATTCGTAATGAAAAGCAGAGTGTTTACCTCGGAAGAAAGAACTTTTCAATGCCCTCGAACTATTAGCGCTCTCGCTACGCTCGCGCGCCAAACCATCTCGTACATTGAAATGGTAACTTACTCACCTTGTGTAACAATCTACTATTTAACCCCAGCTTTAAAAGAGTTAAAACAATTAACTTTTTTGTTAGTCTAGCGTAGTTCTAAAAACATCAACCGATTCCTTTTAAGTACGCGGCCCGTAGGTAGAGGTCAGAAATTACATGGAAGTTCGCCGTCCTTCTTTATAAATTAACATTTTGATTTGCTTCATACTGAAAATACAGGCTTACGCGGGTGAAATCTGCCAGCACAGCTGATTAGGGAAAAATGTCAAGAACCCCTTAAACCAACATTATCTGGCTTATTAATCAAATTAAAAATCATTTTTTCGGACCAAGGTTAATGCTTTATCAGCTTCATCAGTCCACTCAAAGAGAGTGGACTGATGAAGCCTGGCCTGTTGGTGCAATGGCAGCGATCCTGCCTTCAGCACCGGAGGTCGTGGGTTCGATCCCCACCCATGACAAACATTTATGTGAAAAAAAAAACATTTTTTGTGTGTTGTGTCTGGGTGTTATTATCTATTTAAGTATATATTTAGAAATATTTATGTATGTATATCAGTCTCTGACACCCATAGTACAAGCTCTGCTTACTTTGGGGTCAGATGATCTTGGTGTAAATTGTCCCAGATATTTATTATTATTATTTATAGTATTCGCAGGACCAGCCTTATCCCTAAAGATAAACCTGGTCCACGAGTAAAAAATAAATTTATTAAAACTTAGTAACAATTACATGTTTAATTATGTAGATCTTTTATACATCACCGTAATCAAATCATCCGCTACGCTTGTCTGTGAATTTAATAATGATAGAGTACAGTAAACAATCAAATGTAAATGTCATACTCCACTGATAAAAGCCTGCCATCAACAAGCTAAATCTTTCAAAATGATGGTACCTACTTAGTGCATGTAACATTTTGTGTAATAAATAAATAAACAAATAAATATGCGCCAGACAACACACCACTTGTCATGGTTTCGAAGTAGGGATAAATATTCCTGCACTACGGGGTACCAGACAAGGAATTAGGCCAGGGGCGTCTCCCAGCACACCCAGACCAGATTCAATTCAGAAAAGATCGTTTCCTGAATTGACTCGCCCGGGAATCGAACCCCGGTTACTACGGAAACCGAGGCGAGGAACCGTGTTACAGCGCATTACGCCAATCGTGTTGTCATCTCCTTTATATGTTTTTCTTCAATATAGAAATCTAACAGCCCACGCGCCGCTGCCGCGCACGACAGTAGCTCTGCTAAAGTCGCCTTAATGTAAAAGTGCTCTAAGGGTTGACTGTACGTAATTTGCGAAAGCTGGAGTAAATGTCCGACCAGTGCAGGCATTAGGCCACTCGCTATTTATTCCAATCTTTGTTTTTGTAAGAACGAAACAAACAACTGTGGAAAAGTTTGCGGTCACCAGACTGCAGTTACGCCGTTGTTTTATGTTTTATTCGACCGCTACAGATGTCGTTCGACTGTTCGACCGGGTAAAGAATGTGGGGGCTAACAAAGTTCGAACAAGAGTTGTAATTTAGAACTCACATTTTTTTCAAACGATTAAGCTTTGTTTCTATCTCGCTCTAAGATAAGCTGTGATTAGATCGAAGACGGAAAAACACTGACCTTTATTCGTCAAAACTAAAGGAGCCAGTTTCAATTAATAAAAGCTAAAGGTGGCAGACACGTGTATTAGCTTAAGTACTGATTACAATTCTATGAGGAAGTTTAGAAAAAAACAGCTCTAAAAGATCACTGACAAACTTCCCACGCGCCTAACTATTATATTTAATTAATCGGCTGAGTAAATATTAAAGATAAAATTGTCCAGAGCAAACAAGCAAAATATTTCTTTGTGAAAGTTTCATGAACTTGTCAGAAAGCTCAGTAAAACGAATAATTGGATAAGCAAACTCTTAGTGCGACAGGGTGAGTCACCCGTTGGCACAATTAGGAGGTTCTGTCTATGGGTGCCGCAGCAGGTCAATCAAAATTGATCTTCATTTTTTTGGCCTGTTCTGAAAATGCCGACCAAAAAACAAAGTGGTACGTATAGTTATGGACGGAGACGTTAGATACGGAGCATTAGTTATCCTGGCACAAAAGGCGAGACGACTTAAAAAATACGTCAATTTTCATACATTCATTGATTTTTTAAAGTTCTAGGAAACATAAAATTATGATAGATATTGTTAAAAGTAATAATCTGAAGCATTCTGACTTATGTTTTTACTTGTACGAGTATGTATGAAAAAGATAACAATGCCCAAAAATGTATGGAGCCAAAATGATCTACTTTGATAGATGCATGGGGTCTTAGACAAAAATCACGATCTATTTAAATAAGTAAAACCTAGGTTCGTTTATCAATATCTGACGCTCAAACCATTGGCTCAAACAAAGTGCAAGTTCTGTTTTCAGAAACTCTTGGTGTAAGTTGTTCCTGACATTTTAACGAGCTTAAAATATACGTGTACAAATGTACATAATGCCTAAAGCATATTAAAATGGAACCTACTTACCACTATGCTAAATACGACGCAACAGATGTTCACTGAACTCAGGAGTACGTTAATTAAATTCACCACAGTAAAAGCGTTCTCTAAATCGTTGCCGTAGCTGGAAATGGAAATGGAATAGATTATTATAGGTGTATAATATAAAGTACTACTTACTAACTATGTGATATTCAACATGTTATAGGTAAGGCATATAATCAAGTTCATAATGAATAGTTTTAAAGGCACACTCGTAACCAAAAACAAAGTAACATTTAAGTTTAGTAAGTTTTTTCCACGTTGAACGCCAAGGGGGTTCATTTAGTTTTTTTAGCAATCAAAGGCTGCTAGTCCTTACCTGATTAATCTCTGATGTATTTTAACAACTTCGACTATCATGCCGTAGCAGTCCTGAGAGCTATTGCCGGGATTTACATTCGAGTGATGCTTCCCAATGCTTCGGATCTTCACTTGCAGCACTCGCAGAAGCATACTGATGTGGCTAGACATCGTTATGAAGAGGATGTCTGCGCTTAGCATCGCGTTTACCGAAGATAAACCTGTAAACATAAGACGGTTTCGCGCCTTGACTTGCGTGGTGTCCCGGGTTCAATTACCGCACGAGTCAATTCGGGAAACAATATTTTCTAAATTGTCTCGGGTATGGCTGTTTTGGGAGACGCTCCTGGCTTAATTCCTTGTGTGTACTACTTAACACAGGGATATTTATGCTCACTTCGAAACCACGACAAGTGGTGTGTTGCCTGGCGCTTATATTTGAGTATCTATTATTATACTCTTATGTATGTCTTCGAGCAAGGACCTTGTTGCGAACTGCCACACCAAGTTCAGCAGCTACTGCCTGATAGCAGACCAACATAAATTAGAGCGATTCTAATGTTCATTGACGTTTCCAGAATTTAAAGACTCAATCACTGCAGTGAACTTACCTCCAAACATCTCAAATATGAACACCAGCGCATGAGTGATTGGTTTCGCATGATCGAAGGGATAGTACAAGTGCCAAATGAAGCCGAGGCTCGCTGTCTCGCCGCGACTCAAGCGGTAAAGGTATACGATGACTGGAGTCAAGTTGTACATCCACACTCCGAATACGTTCCAGCACATATAAACTGAAAACAATGCTTGTCACATACCTACTGCCGTAAGATCCCACACACTAATTTAGAGATATCGCTCTCAGCCGCTAAATAAATTTAAACAGATTTTTTCTTTACGAAGACCAGGGCACACTAATTAGATTTGGTACTATATGGATAACAGAGTCTGATAAAGATAACTTTAAACACAATTTTTTAAAGATTTCGCTTATTAACACAGAACAAACACAATTTCTTGACCCTCGAGAATGTTTCTACTGGTTGGCTTCGCAAATAAAGTATCCTTGTGTTCTAAGATGCATATTTTGGCAATCTAATACTCAATACTCACACTCGACACGATTGGCTGGTGCGCTGTAGCACGGTTTCTCGCACGATTTCCGTAGTGTCCCGGGTTCGATTCCCGGTCGGGTTAACCCAGGAAACAATCTTTTCTGAATTTACTCAGGTCTGGGTGTGCTGGGAGACGCCCCTGGCTTATGTCCTTGTCTGGTACCTCGTAATAAAGGGATGTAGGGGGGCCCTACTTCTAGACCATTACAAAAGGTGTGTTGTCTGGCGCATATATTATTATTATACAGGGCAAATGTGTTTTTTCCACACTTACATATTTGCATAACCCTCAAAGCTTGCAAGCTGTTTCGTTTGATATCTATGGAAGCTGCATCCATGTCAGAACCAGGCCAGATGTCCGGCAGCTCGGACAGCAGTTGACGGAAGGCATGTCGCTGGTATTGAATCATAATCAACTTGCCAAAACCTGGAATTGTGAACTCTAGTCAATTTGTCGGTGGCATAAAAAAGGTATATGATGATGCAAATTTCATACAGATAATGTATATGATGAATGCATTTGAATCTTTAAAATTAAATTTTCTTTAAATCTTGAACTATTTCGATATCGCCATATGAATAATTTCTAATTAAAAACATTGCCACATAATCCCTCCCCTCCCCCCCTCCGGTCTCACACGATATGTTTCACCCGCGCGTCTATCAAATAAGTACATTTTTGGCCGTTCTGTTTTGGCTAATGCGCACATTAGCCGGCTAAAGACGAAATGTCTCGACCCAAATTAACTTTTTGTCGAAACTTAGCCGGTCGTCAAAGATAAACTAACTTTAGCCATAACATTGATACTTCATATTTTCGCTTTAATAGCATACAACTTGTAATTTAAAAGGTGTGGTTAAAATAGCAAATGATGACAACTATTACACAGTAAGACAATTTTAACGACGCCTCATTAAAACTCGTCCAGCCGTTTTAGCTTTCATTTATGAACAAATTTTATTTTGGTTCAAAGATTCTACCTCTATTTCATGCCGAAATTTGAGTATTTTCAGTGCGGCAATGGCACGAAGTTATATTCGCTCAGAGAGCTATGGAAAAATCTATTAGTACTCGGTGTTTCTGAATCATCTTTTAAAAAGTTTTTCGTCAGAAGAGGTCATCGATAGAGCTAGCAAAATTAGTAATCTGAAGTGAAGTGTCGGCGCAGTGTGGGCGGTTTATATTTAAGGCAAACTAGGCACGTGCCTAGGAGCACAATATTATAAAATAGAATAGAATATTATTTATTTCAGGCAACAAATTACATTTAAAGATCTCCATTAAACAACCTTAGAAACTTGACGACACGATTGGCGTAGTGCGCTGTAGCACGGTTTCTCGCCTCGATTTCCTTAGTGTCCCGGGTTCGATTCCCGGTCGGGTCAATTTAGGAAACGATCTTTTCTGAATTGACTCGGGTCTGGATGTGCTGGGAGACGCCCCTGGCTGATTTCCTTGTGTGGTACCTCGTAACACAGGGATATTAATCCCTACTTCGAGACCATTACAAGAGGTGTGTTGTCTGGCGCATATTTATTATTTAAACTAACAAATATAATTAACTTATTTACCAACACACGTAAGGTCTATCGGTGACGTGCGACGCATCATGGTCTCCGGTAACCGACCTCGAAAGCGCCGGTAAATGACACCTTTCGGCCAAAACTCCTCTTTCATGTAGGTCGAATGTTCAGTCGGCACCCTCACCACACATTAAAATTCACATTATGGCGGGATACCAACCGCTCGACCCTCAGAGTGAAGTTAGCTTTTGTGGTGACCTTTATGACGTATTCTGCGATTTCCTCAGCCTTCGTAGAGTAGTGGAGGCGGGAAACGTACATCAGCGTCGTGGGTATTGCAGCACGCAACAGCAGCTTCGGTCCAGCCAGCGCAACACCGCAAAGATTGCGACGCACGGGATTCTTCTTCTTTATTTCCACTTTTTGGAAGCCCCCATCGTCGCAAAGATGTGCTTGTGTTGCGACAAGTGCAGGACGCTCGATAACTTCCTGCCGTTTTTCCTTCTTCTCCTGAGGCGGCCGCCGCGCCGCTCAGGCCGTAGAGACTAAGTGGCGGGTCGGCTTGCGGCTGCAGTGGCGTAAGCACGCTTGGGTCTTGACGTACAGGCGCGTGACACCTTAGGCGAGGCAGAAAGGCAGGCGGCGGGGCATCGCGCGTGTCGACGGGCGGTGACGAAACATGCGCCGACTCGACACTGCTGACGGATGTATTTTGCGCCTCGCGACGAGTGTTGACATTAGAGGCCTCTGGTGACCTACTTACCAAAACAGTGTTACTTAACAACACTACCTGGGCACGCAGTTCACTGATAGTGGTTTCCGAGACCTCCACCTTGCTCACAACTTCAGCCAGGCTCGCTTTCAGGAAGTTGATTTCTTTCAACCGCCTGGTAACGTCAACGTGGTCGAACGTGACGGGGGACGGCTTGTGCAGCTCCTTCGCCACGAATGAAGGCACGTCATCCGGATCAGTTTCCTTCAGCAGGGTGATAATATCCTGCACACTCTTCTCCGTCCCATCTCTTCGGCGAGATGGCATTTGGTCAACCTTCCCGAGGGTTTGGAAAAGCAGCGCCTTGCCTCTGCAAATCTCGTCTTCCTTGAAGTTGGACTTGCAGATCTGCAAGATGCTGACCTCGTTCATGTGTCTATAGCGTGTTGGATAAACGCTAACAGCTAGTTGACTATGAGTTGGGAACTCATAATTGCCTATACGCGCGAACGGCTGTTGCCATGCTGATCGCGAATTATAAATTCTCACTGCGCAGTGCCGCACGTCCGTCTCCGAGCCCGCATCGCACTGCACTCAATAATATATAATACATATTTATAGAGGCGTGCGAGCAGAAAAAATAACCGTAATATCTAAAAATAGCTTGTATTGCCTCTCCTACAACTCGGGTCTTGTGCCGCTGTCTTGGAGGGAGGCGAACGTTCAACCAGTTCCCAAAAAAGGGGACCGGTCTGACCTTGCCAATTACCGTCTAATAGCCGTAACCTCAGTTTTAGCTAAAGTGTTTGAGCGGATCATAAACACGCAGCTCATCAGCTACCTAGAGGATCACTCTCTTATCCACGACCGTCAGTACGGCTTCCGACCAAAACGGTCTACGGGTGATCTTCTAGCGTACGTAACACACATCTGGAGGGAGGCTATGGACAAGCATGGGGACCGTGTATGGCATGGTTAGGCTCTTTCCAAGCTTCCGGCATATGGTCTGCCACCTTGCCTATGCGATCGGGTCGCCGGATTTCTGGAGGAACGTAGAATTCGCGTCCTTTACGATGGTCGAAAATCACGCTTTCTCCAGATTAATGCCGGAGTGCCGCAGGGCTCCGTCTTGTCGCCGACGTTGGTTCTTCTGCATATCAATGACATGTTATCTCTTGGTAATATTCAGTGCTATGCGGATAATAGCACGGTCCACGCGCGTTACTTCGAGCGCCCTGGGGCAAAGCAGACTGACATCGAGAAGAAGAGGCGAAGTCTTGTTGTTGAGCTCGACGGAGTGTTGGACCGCATTTCAGAATGGGGTACATGCAATCTTGTCGAGTTCAATGCCAAGAAATCGCAGGTGTGTGCATTCACAGCAAAGGCGTCGCCGTTCCTTTCCCATCCCACTCTTCATAGCACCCCGCTACCGATTAAGAATAGCCTAAACATCCTTGGCATGGATGTTTGTAGCAACCTAAACCAGCGGGACTACATTGAGAGCGTCATTAGAACTGCATCCCGTAAACTCGGAATTCTGAACAGAGTGGGACGATTCTTCACGCCTGGGCAGCTATGTCTTTTGTAAAAGACACAAGTTCGCTCGTGTGTGGAATACTGCTCTCATCTCTGGGACGGTTCCGCCAAGTCCTACTCGAAGCTCTTGACAGGTTGCAGCGGCGTGCTATCCGTATTATTGGAAACACAGAGGCAACTTTGACCCTTGAGCCTCTCATTGCGTAGAGACATTGCCAGGCTAAGTGTTCTCTATCGCTTCTACAATGCGGAGTGCTCTGACGAGTTATTTCAGCTTATTCCACTCCCGTACCACGCGTGCTGGACTACGGCGTCATCCACACACAATTCAACATTTGTTGGCCCGAACTAAAAGGTTCGGTGACTCGTTTCTTTGTCGTATCCAGACGTGGAACGCTCTTCCAGCACATGTGTTTCCTTCCTCGTATAGTCCCGGGTTCTTCAAGAAGGGCGTGAAAAGGCATTTCTGCAGGCCTACAAGGTGAGGATGGCCAGCCCAGTAATTCGTTTGAATGACTGGGCTTTTCAACCTCATATCTGGACCTCACGACCGCTTTCCATCAGGTGGAGTGAGGTCATCTTGACGGGCAATATAAAATATATATATATACATAGATAATGTCTTGAATCTTTCGAACCACCCTTTTAGACTTGACTTGATTACAACCACATCCTTCCTTTTCTTGCTACAGCTGAGAAATTATATTAACTAGAAAACGAGTTAAAATTAAGTGAAACTTATTGTTTTCTTTATACTATCATTATATTGATCATTCGTCAAAAAAAATTTAGATGAAATTTTGAGCAAAGATTAGGGGGCGACGATGAGATGCTTGCCTAGGGCGCCGTCGAAATTTAATCTTATTTAATATTTACTTTTATTACAGGTCTTGTTCATTATAACTCGAGAAGACTTGTTAAACATTATTTTTAATACATGAAACAATCTTTAGTTTTAAACTTTCATGGTTACTAACATTAGAATGGTTATTAATTACGGGTTTTTGTCTGCCAATAACTACCCACCCGCAAGAACTTCAGTAACTCCGTGATCACGGCACATGCGACAGTGCCGAAATAACAGAAACTCGAAAACAAAAAACATGGTACAAAACCCGTATTAATAACTATTCTAATGAAACAATATTTTTTTGAAAATGAGTATTAAACATTTTAATACTTACTCATAGTATCATAGCCAGCAATATGCACGTAGCCCCTTATTAATTCTTCAACAGACACGGAACCGACCAGCAGAGATGCGGTGAAGGCTATTTCGCCCACTAACATCCAGAACAACAGAGACGACGATACCGCAAAGATCAAAAACAACTTTAACTTGCCACCGAAAGTTCTAGGCGGTTCATCAATGAACGAAATACCATTCATTCTCATGAATATATTATTTATATTCAAAGTCTCGCGAATTTCTCTTTCCGCGACTCCTCTTACGTTATCCGCCATTGTTACGTACAAAAAGTTGACTATAGTTAATTGGTGGATCTTTTTTAAAGGCGAATTCTTTATGTGGTTGTTTTTTCTAATTTTTCGTGTATAAGTCTATTTGGCCGTTGTTTTATACAAATTATTGATGGTTTATCTCTAACCATACTAGGAGGTACGAAATCCTGACGAAGAATGATGGTTTATTACATCAACTGAATAAAGTAAATGTACCTACTTAAATAAATCTATTACTTTGTACCATGGGTTTCATAATAATATCTAATTACGAGATTAATAATTTATTTGCTTACTTAACTTCTTTGACTAATAATTCAATGTAACTTGAATACAAAGTTTTACTTTTATAGAAAAAGTTTTAATGATAAAGACCGTGATATCACAAGAGAAAATAACAAAGTTTTAATAAAACTTTTACTTAACCCATCGTCCTGCCTGCTTTCCTAGAAGGTAGGAATCAGTTTGGCAATTTGTATCTATAGAATAACTTTTAAAACAACCTACTAACAGACAAGCGCCTAACTGGCTGAGTGGTACTCTTGTTACGGATTTTTCGTAACACAGCCTGGATTCGGAAGAACTTTGTAACCAGATTGGTAAAAGGTTGAAATCATAGTGATAAGGAGACGTGTCTGTACTTTAAAAGTTACGTGAAATTAGTTGTAGATTAAAGCTATAGATCGACTAAACACACAAAATGGAAAAATTAAACAAACTGTTTTTGCTAGTGAGACAATATGTGTCCAAAGTCATTACTAAAGCCCACTATGCAAAAGATTGGTCGAGCCAATTAGTTCAAATAAATGACGTCACAATAACAGCAGGATGGAGTGTAAACATTCATAAAAATAAATTGTCATTAACATGCTATGCCTGTTTGATTCAAAACTTCATTATTCCAATTTGCCCGCAAACGATGTCAACTGCAATCATTGAATTCATCATGTCTAGTGCGCCCAGTCATACTTGATCCCTGCTGTAAATCTGGGGATTGAATTGATTTATGTCTGCCCAGAGCTCAAGCCTGATTGGCTTATTGGCTGGATGTAATTAAAACATTACTCCGAAACAACGCAGTCACTCAAAACGAACTGTTTCGCGTTAGGTCAAATTATCTACGTTATGGTGAAATATTCTGGTACCGTTTAATGAATCTGGGAGCACATACTGTTTTTAACGAATAACTTTTTGTAACTAACTTAATAGTGGACTATGTTTTTACGAGTTCTTAGCTAAATGCCGATCCTGGCTTGTTCAGCTTTTGCCCATAAGCATTTTTCCCAGTAGATTTTACAATTAGAATGACATAAAACAAAACGCAAATTAATCGTTATATCCGAAATTTAACAATTGGGACCATAAAAATTGACAATACTAAAGTTAGTTTTCCCGATAAAATCTTTTTCAAGAACATGGCGTACTGATATGACCAAATTGTACAAAAATACTCGTATAACATTCAAAAGTACGAAAATCCAGAACCGTCACCACATAACAGTTGCACAATGCCACACAAGGGGAAAAGTTTCTAACTGGCAACACTATTCTTGTCTGCCCAAACTTAAGTCATATCAAAAGTCATATTTGCTAAATTATCCGCAAAGCGCGAGTTAGCCACGACCGCATACGTTGAGGTGCAACGAGTTTGAGACCGTGAGGTCTACCTTCATTCGTTCAAATACGAAGTATCGAAAATGGTTAGGCGATAAAAGAAACACTTCAGTTCGAAATTTATCGGCAATTTTTGTGTTATGGCCCTCTTTACACTGCTACTTTTATCTCTGTTATTCGTGACGGATTTGCGACCATATCGATGCTACATCGCGACTGAATCACGTTGGATTCCCTGCTTTCAGTAAAGGATTTGAGAGTGTCGTTGTTGTATTACTGCCCCTATTGAATCGCGTTTGTTTGTATCACTGCAAAAAATGGCAGTGTATGATGGGCCTTAGGATTATATTTTATTCATTTATTTACACAGATACAAACATAAACTTACAGCTACTTAGGCCAACACGTTGTTCACTATACATGAAACCATACAAACATCATACAGATTTTCTTGTCTTCAGCCTTACAAACTTTGATTTTTCGGTAATGTTGCGCTAGAGTTAACCTCTTTATTGCCGACGAGGGACCGAAGTTGACGCTGACGATGCAAGTTATGATGGAAACCACGAGCTCCTAACTGCATTTCAAGTCAAAGTACATACATATTATACAGCTGCGACTTGTAACACCTGCGGTGTGCTTCGGTGAATGTGTGTTGAACATTGTCATATAAGTTTGTGCGCGCTATAGGTATCTAGTAGGTTCGTAGTTGAAACCACTATGAGTCTCAATGAAAGTAAATGAATTATTATTTTCTGAAAGGTACATTTTCTCAGCCGAAACTGGCAAATTTATGTAATTTACGGGCTTATTATTATTATTGTATTATTATTATTGTACGGATTTGTTCACAATAAAGTAGGTTGGTTACTTGGTGGGATACTTCTCATTTTTAGTGACATTTCTTATAAATAATCAGGCAGATGGTTAAAAATTTGGGGTCTTAGGTTTTACATACTATTTGAAAAAAATGTTGTATGAGATGGATGGTGTGGAAGTAAATCTGTTTTATTTCTAGTTTGGCGTGGATATATATATATTTTTTTATATCCCGTCAAGATGACCTCACTCCACCTGATGGAAAGCGGTCGTGAGGTCCAGATATGAGGTTGACAAGCCCAGTCATTCAAACGAATCACTGGGCTGGCCATCCTCACCTTGAAGGCCTGCAGAAATGCCTTTTCACGCCCCGCTTGAAGAACCCGGGACTAAACGAGGAAGGATACACATGTGCTGGAAGAGCGTTCCACGTCTGGATGGTACTACAAAATTTTGTTGAGGATCGAAAGCAGTATCGTGTAAACCAAATTATAATTTGCCAATATTTTGCAATTGTTACTTACTTGACTTTGCGATAAGGTACACATTTAACAGGTATATTGAGACCAGTACGTCTACCACGAGTTGGCACTTCAATTTTACGTTATCTTTCGCGTAAAATTTTGTATTGGGATTTGACATGACATGACATGACAATGTCATATCCCAATACATATTTCTACGCGAACGCTGACATGACATGACAATGTCAAATCCAAATACATTTTTTTACGCGAACGATAACGTAAATTTAAAGAGGAAACTCGTGGTAGACGTACAATAAATACGTTCACTAGCTCCACCTGCCCGGATTACTCCAATCTCGCGTTTAGCCGGCTCCGCGGGATTAGCCGCTGACTCGAGTAAGCAGCTGCTTATTTATCCACTGACAGGTCTTTCCTGTTTCCTCCTTCCCCCTTGACACATACGGCATTGATGCTCTGAAAGAAGCCTTCTTTGTTTCGCACTTTGGTTTAAGTACGTTCTGAATAACTAACGATAAGATGTTTCGTGATGGCAATGCCAAATCTCACCGTAGATTTTTAGTTACTCACCCTATGATTTTTATATAAATAACCTAGCAATAATATAAATCAACTGATATTAAACTGTAGTATACAATAACCTAGTAAGTATTTGGAATACAGAAAAAAATATTCGGTACACAGGACTTCTAATGAAAATCCATTGTTTTAATATTCTAATTAATATGTTACAGTACTGAATTTGGATTTAAAAACAAAATTGAATACTAACGAAACCCACAGTTTTCATTTTCATTTCAGACGTTGAAATTTCTCTGGGATATTGATAAATAACACGGGAATATTATGGCAATCGGTTAATAGATACGATTTTTGAATAAATGAAACTGGATGATATCACCCAGGAGATGAAATGTGGAAATCACTAAGCCGATGCGAGTCGCTAATACATCAATTCGAAAGCCTCAACTCGAGACTAAAAGAAAATCCAAGTCAGCACTTTTTCCAAATAAAACTATCACAGCCCTAATCAAAAGTGAGAAATATTCCTTTACATATTTCCACCTTAAGCTGAGGAGAGGGCTTCCCGTCTCATTGCCGCGTGAGAGGATAAGCTGGCCGGAGCTCTCACTCGACTTAGAAGCGGGGAGCCTGGTGGCGGAAGTACTGAGTACCTTGCAAATCGGACGGAAGTTTTTAAATCTATTATATAGAAGCGAAAGGTATTAGGAAATCTCGGAAACTACAAATGCTAGGAGTTTCATATTTTGCATGGGGATTCTTTTTAGGACGTAGATGCTCACTAAGACGGGAGTTTGAGAAATTCGAACCCTAAAGGGTTTTTTTTGGGGTTGATTTGCTTGCATGAAACTTCGTTATTACATGAGCTAGAAGCCTCAAATTTCGCATAGGGGTTCTTTTAGGACGTAAGTGATAACTAAGACGGCATTTTGCGAATTAATAATCGCAAGTCGGAGAAAAATCCTGTAAGTATGTCATAAAAATGAAGATCACGAGGGCGAAACCGGCAGGCGGAAACCTAGTTTTGAATAAAGATGCGAGGAAAGTGTAGTTAAGGGATGGGCACAACAGAATTGCTACCATTGAACATTATCAGCAAATAACAGAAGTTTAGAACATGGAATGGCAGGTCATTAATGTAGATTAAAAACAAGAAAGGTCCCAAAATAGATCCCCAAAGAACCGCTCTTTTTAGGGAAGATAACATTAGATTTACATTCACCTTTACAAATTCTGATGCTGAAATAGGAAAAGTCATAGAATTGTTTTGCATTAGCTTTAACCACCATATTATTCGGAAGATCTTACATAATAATCTATATTGATAATACTACAAAGAGAATAGATTGGATCCGAAACTTCTGTTAAAAAAAAAAGTTAGTAAATAAAAAAAATAGTAAATAAATAAATAAAATAAAATATATATATGACGGCGCATCCGAGTGCGCCATCTAGATTGATTAAGAAGAACCTCACGTTTGGAAAAAAGTGAAGCTGTCACTGAGCTGACTGAGCTGAGTTGACAGCTGTCACTCTAGCGAAGCGTCGTACTGCTGGTGGCGCCGTGGCCATATTGGATGAACACAGTTTGACTAAGGGCCGTTGGCGCACCACGTCCGCGACGAATCGCTTATTTCCAACGTAATCAGTGACTGTCATCCTGTAATTCGTGAATTATTGAGCCGCTACAATCAAGAACTAAATAGTTGTGAAGTGATTTCTGTGATTGAACTGTTTTCTACAAATTATAGTTTGAATCAATTGTTTATTGAAGCTTTGCGTTCTACCCACTGACTTTAATCTTCACCTTAGTTGCTGCTACGCTAAGCCATGAGTGTGTGGGGCATCCTGACCCTACATATAAATTAGCTTTTCTGTTTACAAACAAAGTTGTAATTTTTTTCCCACATCTCAAAAATTCTTGCACCAATATAAAGGTACATTATCAGCAAGTGACATAAACTATATTTCTTTTAGGATAAGTTACCACTGAAAGAGCAGCGGCGCGCAGAGGCTGTAAGAGCAAGTGACTGATCACGGAGCGGAGCTGTAAAATAACTGTGAACTTTATGTTTATATCACATAGTTAAGATTCAAAATGCCGGCCACTGCCCTTTTAGTGGGAATTGACCCTGCTATGGTTTACCGGGAGAAATGATCTACGCGGGCGAAGCCGTGAACAGACAGCTAGTAACATATATTTCTAATATGGAATAAATAAAATATATGAGCCCTTAGCCGAAAGCCAAAAGGTTTATAGAACAACAACAGTTATTTTTGAGTCAAACAAATTAACCTATATTCATTACATTAATTTTGTGACAGTGCCTACAATCGAAACTAGATTTTGTCGATGGTTCTAGATTAATCTAACCGGAAATTCGCATCCATGTTATTGCAATGGCGTTGGAACAAATATTCCATTTGAAATTTCCATATTGCCGATACCTGCCTGAATATGGGCGAATTTCAGGTTTAAAGCTAAAGCCATTACTGAATGCACAGTGATGACAGTCTTTGAAACTACACACAGCCAGGCTCAAATAATCGCTAATTCATAAACGTTGGTTGATTATTAAAGAAGTTACTTGTATTCTGCCTTTATTTCTTCAAGGCCCAAAATTCAATTTTTTCTAGTTTTTCTATCTTTAAATAAGTTACTTGTACTTGTAAACCAAGTTATAACAAAATATAACTTGACGCGAACAGTCACTTCTCTCTATTAAAGGGTTTTTGTGAAACACGGGTATAATTGTGCTATACCTATTAATGTGTTAAGTCAAAAAAAACAGAGGACTCAGCTTTTATAAGAAAAATACTTAAAAATAATAAATCACAACAGATGCTCGAATTGCTTACCTTGTGCCCTAATACACGCTCGGCATCTTTTTAAGAACGAGCTTTTCATGTTTTGGGTTTTAGGTGAATCAGCACTTATCAATACTTGAATAACTGTTAAAATCAACAGTGTTTAGTAATATGCAGTAATAGGTGAAATTAACCAATAGTATTTGCCAAAAGCAATCTATGAACCTTGGTCAAGTTCCCTTGTTAAAATGAATTGTGGTTATCATTACGTAACATATTAGCAATTAGTACAGCATAAATGCTGTGTTGGTGATAAACACAAGATCGCAATTCACTCATACTAGGCATTGGACCCCCACAGAATAAAGTATAAGCTAGCAATTATCATGTGGTGTGCAGACCAGAAGGGACTAGTTAAAGACGCGACGGGCAGAGTTGATTGAAAGGACATAAAAGCTCAACCTCATCTCTAGGTTCCATTCGTTTACAGCGACTCAGATAGCCTGACCTGTCAGGGGATGGAGGTCCTACGAATTAGTAGGTACGCTCGAATGGCCATCCAATCAGCGGATGAGAAGAGTAAACTCAGCCAAGCTCCAGGTTTTGCGACGCGGCCTAACTTTTCTCGAGTAGACTCAACCTAGGTTCATACTTATCAGCATCCTAATTAATTTTAGGAGTACTGCTACGCGGCCCAATCATCCCTTTTTTAACCGACTTCAAAAAAAGGAGGAGGGAAAAAAAGGAGGGTTATTGTTGGAGTCGGTGTCAGCCAATGTAGGTATGTAACTACCTACATACATACGTAAACGTGATATGTAAGAAATAGGTATATTGTAGTGTTTCCTTGGCTGACACCGACTCCCAACAATAACAATAATTGTACCTACATTATATTATCGTATAAGTTTTAGAAGAAAACGCAATTATTTCTTTACTTTTTAGTGCTTTGTTTTGGAATAGTTTTTTTTGAAGTTGGTTTTGTTTTGTTAAAATTTTCCACAAAATATTGCAAAAGGAACAACACCCTATAGTAAAACGCATTTTGATAACCTCCATTCTGGACTACGCAAACCATAACAGTGAATTAAATAATCGGCAAGGTGAATTTCACTAATTACCTCACCAATGTAGAACGGATTCTATAAATACTAAATCTTGTACTATCATTTAAAGTACTATTTTTATTAAATATAATTTGTCAAAATAGTATTCCGTATGCTGAAAATCGCAACACTAAATAAATTATACCTTAAAGCACAAGTCAGCATAATAAGATAATGTTTGAAAATAGCATTTAATTGTACAACTTTTACTTATTTCATGCTTAACGCTTTATTTGCTTAAACTGATTGAAACTATATGAACACATTGAGTAAATATCTATCAGGTACATACATAAAACATATAACTGTTTAATAAAATAATAATAAGTTTTAAAGGAATATGTTGCACTATTTTTGAGATTTAACCTTGATTTGAGTGTCAGCGGAACACACGGGTGTTCCTAAGAAAACCCTAAGAAAAAAATGGCAAACAATGGCACACAATGGAAAAAACACAATAATAAAAACACGAGACGGGTAGAGAGAGAATAAAATTCTAACAATTTTAAATTTCAACTACCAATTAACACATTAAATGGTCCTAGTAAGTCATGAAATAAAGTTCAATTTTCTCAACAATCTTATAGCTCTATATGTAGAGTTAAGATCTGACCATAAATCTGAGACAGGTGTCTCAAACTACTTATTATAATCATAAACGCTGTGCGCTCCTCCGGTATCCCGTGTAGGCACTAAGTCACTAGATTCACTGATTTTAACATTCCTAACTCTAATTTAGACACTACAAAGAATAGATAGAGCAACTAAAACACTTTTGTAGAGAACTATCACTGACAACTAGAACTTGATTCTATGACGGCCTAACCCTGCATATCTGGTGTCCTAAACCTAACTCTCACACGTTTCAACACCGACCGTTTCGCGTCCTGGAACCGAATGTCCCTCGTCTTAGTCCAGACTCTTTCGCGTCCTGGACCTAACTCTCTCACGACCAAAACCAGACTGTCCTGAACCTAGGACCTAACTTTCTCACAGTCGAAACTCTCTCGCGTTCTTGACCTAACCGTCCTTCGGCCAAACATAGATTGTCCTCCCATTCTTTTCCTAATTCATAATGTAATCTATGTCCCTCGATAAAAGAGAGATTTGTGACCTTTTAGAGTATACTAATCGTGGGAATTTCTAAGTGTTTGTTTATAATATCCCACTATAAACACTACTTGAACCTTGCATGTGTGGCTTAGCAATGAATTCATTTTTTGGGCGCAATTGTTGAAAGAACTGATTCGACTTTTGTATTAGTTTAAATTATTAGTCTGTAATATTTTTAGGGGTCCAAACTCAAAAATGATTATATCAATACGCCTGTTGTAAACCCAAAACAAGTTTAAAAGTGTAACTGCTGAGTTTCTCGCCGGGTCTTCTCAGCAAGAAACAACTCCGACGCGGTGGTAGAGTCGTATTATATCTGTATACTGTGTATTTATATTATTATAGTAATTATGTCTATTATTTAGTATATCTTGCTTTAAATTTGACGATTTAAAAGTACTAACTGTGAAAGCCTATTTGAATAAAGTTATTTGAGTTTGAGTTCCAGTAGTACATGAATAAACAGATCTTTTGAATCGTCATTTAACACTTTAAATTTAGCTATGGTATAAACATAAATAATATCAATACAATCTATATACTAAATATACTACATATAATGAGACTCTACCAACGGCGTCGGAAGTCTGATTCCACTGAGAAGACCCAGCAAGAAACTCAGTAGTTGCTTTTTGAAGTTTCCATATTTCGTACATTGAATGGAAAAGGGAAAAACTACAAAATCACCTCACTCGCTTATAAAAACGTGTGAAGGCTTCAAGCCGAAGTAAATATCAAATACTAAAGTCCACTATCTTTTAGAACTGCTCACTAACATCTTTTTCTGAGACAATCTTTTAAGACAATCTTTTAGTTCAATTTGAAGTATATTTTCATCTGTCATACTATTGTATGTATGTGTTCAAGTAAATAATTTTATACTGTTAGATTTAAAAAACGACGAAAATTCGATTTCCGCATCCCCTATCCGTTGACCGGCAGAGAATGTCACCAGACATGAAGTCCGCCAGCTGAACTTTTCACGTTTCACAGAATCACCAAAAGTAGCAATTCTTATAAATTCAGAAACTCTATATTTAGATACCTTCAGCTTATATGGAACCCTCAATTAATCTGACTCGCACTTGACTCGTTTTATGAACAAATCGAATAACACCAAACACTAGACCTTATTCCTCTCTATCTTCCTTATGACCTCTATTGGAATAATCGTAAATTTTGATTTTTATTACTTTAATTTATGGTCATAAGAACTTAAACTCAAATAACTTTATTCAAAGAGACTGTATCAGTACTTTCAAATCGTCAAATTTACAGCAACATGTACTAAATAATAGACATAAATACCATAATAATATGGAGATATAAATACACCGTATACAGACATAATGCGGCTCTACCACAGCGTCGAAGTTGTTTCTTGCTGAGAAGACCCGGTGAGAAATTCAGCAGTTACTCTTTAAAACTTGTTTTGAGTTTACAACAGGCGTTAGTAAAGTACAAGCAGTATGTCATTTTGATACAAATAAACCTAAAAGAATATAAAATAAAGAGAAAAAAAACAACCATAAAATAATATAAAACAAAAGGTCATTTAAACAATTCAAAAAGACAATTTGTTAGTCAGTACATACATACTAGGTACCTATTAACTATTACATTACAATAAAACATCTGTTACAATAGAGTTATCTAATCCCGCATCGAGCAGAGAACTTACACCCAGGCATTTTTATCTGTAAGGTAGTCTTTTGTAGTATATTAGCCCTTTTTAATAAAGCTGTTTTAATCTGATTTTCGAATCTATGTAGAGGTAACTCACAAATGGTTTTTGGAATTTTGTTGTAATAATGTATACCTTGCCCTATAAAGGATCCTAAAACTTTTTGTAACCTAAAGAGTGGCAGTGCAATGTTATACTAATTCCTAGTATTTTTGCAATGTATGTCACTGTGTTTAGTATAGAGACCAATATTTTTTCTCACCAAAACAATGCAATTGTAAATATATTGTGAAGCTACAGTGAGGATACCAATTTCCTTGAGTGAAGCCCATGCAGGGATCTGATCGCGCGCTTCTGGAGGATAAAGATGGTTTGTATATCCGCCGCTTGACCCCAAAGTACAATGCCACATTACACTGTGGAAATAACTAAAATAAACTGAACGTGCAGTACATATCAACATCTGTTAATAACCTACTTTTTCTCACTGCAAATGCAGCCGAACAAACTCTGCCTGAGAGAGCTGTTATATGAGGGTTCCATTGCAGTTTTGAATCTATTGTGATTCCAAGAAAAACTGTTCTATCCACAAGCTTCATAGTATTACTATCTATTTTTAGATTAATTTGGTTATCATTAACATTAGGCAAATTAAAATTAATACATTTAGTCTTTTTTGCATTTAGCTGTAGATTATTTATTGTGAACCCTGTGTGTGTGTTGTAAAACCTTTGAAAGTGCGTCATTTACAGTATCAAAAAGGTTTTTATTTCTCTCAGTTTTAAAAACTGAAGATGAATCGTCTGCTAACAATACAACATCACAAATATATTTTAGGTAAAAAGGTAAATCATTTATATATATAAGAAATAGGAATTAACCTAGAATAGATCCTTGATTGTGAGATGTTATTGTTAATATTAAGATTGTATGAGGTATAGCGCTGTTTAGTTTTACCTGTTTCGTGATTTATGACGTCCCAAGTGGTTTTTATTTTGTTAGTGGACTTTGATATTTTATCACGAATGTACAATGCCTTAGCTGTAGTGCAAGCTTTTCTGAAGATTTTGAAGTAGTTCTCGACATACTCAACCAAATTGTATTTTTTCATGCCGTACAACTCATACATCTTACGTCTGCTTCTGTAAATTCCAGGCGTGGCCCATTCACAAAAGAAGGACGGCGAACTTCCATGTAATTTCAGACCTCTACTTACGGGCCACGTACATAAAAGAAATCGGTAGATGTTTTTAGAACTACGCTAGACTAACAAAAAAGTTAATTGTTTTAACTCTTTTAAAGCTGGGGTTAAAAAGATTGAAGCTATTGAAGGTAGTGAGGTTATATTTTAAATCGCTGGTTTTTAATCATTTTTTAATTATTAAAATGACACTGATGCTTACACATCAGTCAGAATGGATACATGTTCCACTACAATGCAACGTACAATATCTGCATTTTGTCTGACTAGGCACGGTTCCATGCAAAGTGTTCCGTTCCGGAAAATTGCGCGGATGACCGTCGTGGGAAGGCGGACTCCGCGCCCTCGCAGACGGGCCCACGTCTTTGCGACGGGTCCCGTCGCGGGTGTACGAACAACGGTTTGTTCAGTCAACAGCGCTACATGATACGTGCAATGAGAACCCTCGATGGGCCTCATCCACCACATCCTTATCCCATGCAAGGCGCACTGCGAGTTTGTTAGTACGGCCGCGTGCTTCTTCTACTACGCGTATAGCTCGTGCCGCATCAGTGCGCGGCACGAACGATCTGTCACCCGTTGCCCTTACCACATCATCACAAAACTATAGAACAAGACAAAGAACAAAAGAAGTATATTTCTGGTGTACTTATATTAAGTTCGTTAAGCTCAGTATGAGGCTTATTTAAGTTTTACTGCTATGTAAGCTTTGAAATGAAAATAATATTAACTTATTTATGTACATTTATTTAAATAATTTACAAGTGGTCCAAGAATGCAGCAGGAGCTCCGAAATGATCCTGATGACAAGCTTACCCCATGTACCATAGAATGGGCATTATGTGCGAGCAACACCCAACTGTATGATTTCCAGCAGCACAATAACAATAATATCCTAAAATGGCTTCACTCCCTTGTACTACTTAAAGTCTACTAAGTAGGACCCTTCTGCGTATAGACTCAGGTACATGAAGTTTTTCCCGATCATCACACTCTGGAAACAAGCAACGGCCAGCAGTGGAGCTGCTCTTCTTATTGTTGGAAGACCTATTTGAGTGTTTGCTTTCTTATTTGCTTGCTGGGTTTCAATTTGATTATGTTTTTCTGCAACAGGTGGTGCAGGTAATTCTGGAGGGCTACATTCTCTTACAGTTTGATTATTTGATGAAAGCGAAAAAAAACTGTTATAAACATTATAATAATACAAATTAAACGTAACGTGATGTGAGTGATTTGTTTGACATTGACAATATTGACATTGATGACAACAATGGGAAGGCAAGAAGTATATTACCATACAGCCTCTTTATCAGTTTGTTTTTTCACTTTGAACTTGAATACATTCAAAATACAAGTATGTGGCTTTAAAATGTTCATTATAGTGTATTTATTTAATTAAAATAGGTCAAAACAGTTAAAATATAACTTACCTTAACACAAATTGAAAATAAAATTAATTCCATGACTGAAAACTTCTGCGTAGATTGGAATACTCTTACACGAAATAAAACCGTTTAGTTTTTGCACTTTTTGTTGCACTACAGAAAAGTTTTGTTTAATTGAAATCGGGAATAATTTATCTTTGACCTGCCTTCTTTAAAAATCCTGATTATATGGAAATAAATTCAACATATTTAACTCTATTTATTTAACATGTTTCCGTTTGGTAACGTTTTTGTAAAATATGGAGGCGAGTTTCGCCGCCCTTCTTTAACCTCAGTTTTAGCTAAAGTGTTTGAGCGGATCATAAACACACAGCTCATCCGCTACCTAGAGGATCACTCTCTCATTTACGACCGTCAGTACGGCTTCCGACCAAAACGGTCTACGGGTGATCTTCTAGCGTACGTAACACACATCTGGGGGGAGGCTATAGACAAGCATGGGGAATCTTTGGCCGTCAGCCTTGACATTGCCAAAGCTTTCGACCGTGTATGGCATCGTTCGCTTCTTTCCAAGCTTCCGGCATATGGTCTG
This sequence comes from Udea olivalis, assembly GCA_947369235.1. Classification (NCBI taxonomy): domain Eukaryota; kingdom Metazoa; phylum Arthropoda; class Insecta; order Lepidoptera; family Crambidae; genus Udea; species Udea olivalis. The sequence goes on from OX376342.1 coordinate 10,657,898, forward strand.
CCACCTCGCCTATGCGACTGGGTCGCCGGATTTCTGGAGGGACGTAGAATTCGTGTCCTTTGCGATGGTCAAAAATCACGCTTTCTCCAGATTAATGCCGGAGTGCCGCAGGGCTCCGTCTTGTCGCCGACGTTGTTTCTTCTGCATATCAATGACATGTTATCTCTTGGTAATATTCATTGCTATGCGGATGATAGCACGGTCCACGCGCGATATTTCGAGCGCCCTGGGGCAAAGCAGACTGACATCGTGGAGAAGAGGCGAAGTCTTGTTGTTGAGCTTGACGGAGTGTTGGACCGCATTTCAGAATGGGGTGCATGCAATCTTGTCGAGTTCAATGCCAAGAAAACGCAGGTGTGTGCATTCACAGCAAAGGCGTCGCCTTTCCTTTCCCATCCCACTCTTCAGAGCACCCCACTACCGATTAAGGATAGCCTAAACATCCTTGGCATGGATGTTCGTAGCAACCTAAACCAGCGGGACTACATTGAGAGCGTCATTAAAACTGCATCCCGTAAACTCGGAGTCCTGAACAGAGTGAGACGATTCTTCACGCCTGAGCAGCTCTGTCTCTTGTATAAGACACAAGTTCGCTCGTGTGTGGAATACTGCTCTCATCTCTAGGATGGTTCCGCTAAGTAAGTAACCTACTCGAAGCTCTTGACAGGTTGCAGCGGCGTGCTATCCGTTTTATTGGAAACCCAGAGGCAACTTTGACCCTTGAGCCTCTCCAATTGCGTAGAGACATTGCCAGACTAAGTGTTCTCTATCGCTTCTACAATGGGGAATGCTCTGACGAGTTATTCCAGCTTATCCCACCCTCACCTTTCCACTCCCGTATCACGCGTGCTGGACTACGGCGTCACCCACACACAATTCAACATTTGTTGGCCCGAACTAAAAGGTTCGGTGACTCGTTTCTTTGTCGTACCATCCAGACGTGGAACGCTCTTCCAGCACATGTGTTTCCTTCCTCTTATAGTCCCGGGTTCTTCAAGCGGGGCGTGAAAAGGCATTTCTGCAGGCCTACAAGGTGAGGATGGCCAGCCCAGTGATTCGTTTGAATGACTGGGCTTTTCAACCTCATATCTCGACCTCACGACCGCTTTCCATCAGGTGGAGTGAGGTCATCGTGACGGGCAATAAAATAAAAAAAAAATAGATTGAACACTACAAGTAACTTGTTTGGTGGGAAAACAAGCATCAAATTCATTTTTGACACAATTAAACAGTCTCTTGTAGACTGCATCAGGGTCACCTTGCTTGTAGGGAATGGAAGATACTTTATGCTTTAAATTAGTTTAAAAACTATTAATGCCATTACCTGTCTTCGGTTTACATGTTATTTTCCTATAATTACGAGTAACGCTTTTGTTAGTTAAATCTAAAAAATGTATCTTCTGCCGACAACATTATCCAGACAAGCAGCTGTTGTGGCTGTTATCCTCGTGGGTTCATGGAATTGTAACTTATTGCTTTCAGATGAGTTTGTTTTTAAGGGCCGGTATGCACTTACCACAACAAAGCTCTCTAACTCAACACAAGACAAACTTACAGGGACTTTGGGTATTTGAGACTGTTTGACATAACCAACCATTAATAAGCTCACACTTAATTTCAATTCTAGCCAACAAATAATCTACTCATAAGACAATCACTCTTTGAATTGATTAAGAGATTTATAGGTGGGCATGTTTTAGCGTACTATTAACAATAAAATTATTACTAAGGGTCAACGACTAACCCATAATTTGGATTCTAAACTCTGATAATAAAAGTAATAAAAACCAAAATTCACGATTGTTTATTCCAATAGAGTTCATTGGAATTGTCAACAAATACAGCCTTATAAACGTCCCACTGCTGGGCACAGGCCTCACCTCAACTATGAGGTGGTACGAGCCATACTCCAACACGCGGGCCCAGTGCGGATTGTTGGAGAGGTGAATGTAAGGCCAGCGATAAACCTTACCGTCAGATGTTATAAAGCCGGCTTTGTAGGCCTCTGACTAGGCTTTACGACTGATATCTCACGACGTCAGCCGGGACCAACTGTTTAACGTGCCTTACGAAGCACTGAGATGCCCGGAAAACACATCACTTAATTTCGGTATGGGTGGTAACCCATCCATAACCCGACCTAACTGGCATTACTTAACATCGGATCGTTGCCGATCCGCTGCCGTCACTTACGGAAACGGAACGGAATTGTCAACTGGTGAATTAATTCTGTTTTTTTTACTTCGTGCATACAACTGTCCGTGCCTGCTGAAAATCAGCGTCTGGCTATCAGGCACAGACAATAGCTGAGCGCGATCCAATTATAATTTTCTGTCTGTTATTTTATTTCAGTTCAGTTTTTATTCGTAGGTACTTTGTAAAATTGCGATGTCCTTAAAAATAATAAATATTTTCTTTCATTCTTTCTTTCTAATAAACATTTGCATTTTAAGCTGTAGTTCAGGAAATGTAATTTATGTGAAAAGCTTATTTTATTTAGTCTGCTTAGTAACCACAAATAATTTTTTATTTGTTCCTGAAATAAAATTAAAGTATTTTGAAACGTGTTTTTTAATTAACAGATTTATCGAATTTCGTAAGGTAATAGGTTTAAGTAATTTGGTTTCTGCTTTAAAATCACCCATATACAAAATTCGTCTAGCGATAATAATTGCTTCTATAATGTTTTGTTGTAAATAATAAATATATATAATAAAGTATATATGTCACACAATCGGAAGGCAAAGAAAATAAAATAATAGCTGTAGGCTAAAGATTGCTAGAGATCTTGAGGTAATGCGATGATGGGCACAACACAAATATCAAGCTTGGTTGTAGTAATCCAGTGTTTGCATCCCGTCTAAAACGAATAAAAAATACTCAGAAACAGAACAAATACTAATGTTTGTCACATACTGTCGTGGATGGGAATCACACACCTGTGTAGTAGGTAGTATTGCTACCAAGCGAACTGATGAGTTATTTCAGACTATATGCCACCTTTTCTAAAATGAAGGAGCCACTCCCCAATTCCCCATCCCAGAGTGGGTAGCCACTTGATAGAATATTCGCGAAAAATGAAATTGAATTAGAACATTAATGTGAAGTAATTTCTCGACTGTCTTTTTTTTTAAAGATACTACAATATAAAATCCATAAGGGAATTATCGCTTTGATCATATTTCTTGAATGCTTTTGGCGTTCAATAGGTACACACATCTTAAACGCCCGACAAGAATCGAGCGCAATTCAAAAGTTAAATGAATACATGGTTTATTCATGCAGCATTAGTTAAGTAAAGTCGATTGAAAATCATTTATAAAGAGTATCTGTCCTGATTTTAGAACGTTTAGAGAGCATTTCTACGTACTTCATCTTACTTCTCTTTGAGGTCTCTGTACAAAGACAGTCGTTATCGACCATAAGGATTTATACTCTTTCACAATTCCCACCAAATGAGGATCACTGATTGAAGTACTAAGTACTCGTTTAGCGGCCGCAGTGCAACCCGTCACATCCGTAATGATGCAAGCACTTCAATATAAAATAATGTTACGTCTAAAGTTCATTGTTACTTTACGAAGTTTCATAGTTGACAGCAAAAAAAAAATGCGAACTGCTTCATAAAGGTAAAGTAAAGTAAAAAAAACATTTATTCATTTAAGCTTGTACAAAGCACTTAAGACATGTCAAAAAAAAAGTACATAGAAATAATAATAATAAACGTAAATAAAATAGTACAATAATAGTACCTATCGTGAATATACATAATGTGAATCTACCACCGGTTCGGACGTTGCTTCTTATCGAGTGAGGTATTTTGTTAAAGTATTTTACAGACTGACCCACAAATGAGTTTCCCACCTTGTGTAGCCTAAGACTGGGAGTTTTCAGTTTGTTTTTATTTCTGGTATTATGTTTATGAGTATCACTGTTTTTTTTAACAGATGCTAGTTTTTGCACACATACATTATGCTATCTAAAATATACTGAGCATGCACAGTTAAAATATCGATCTTTTTGAATACTTTCCAAAGCGAGTCGCGTGGTCTAAGTTTGTATATGGAACGGATGGCTCTTTTTTGAAGTACAAAAATGGCGTTCAAGTCTGCAGCTGAACCCCACAACAGTAGACCATACGACATAACACTATGAAAGTAGCTAAAATAAACTAGTCTGTTTATTTTAGCTATCAATGTTGTTTGTGTTTCAATATCAATATCATAGCAAGCAGTAGCCAGCCAACGCGAACGATCAAGTCCGTTTCATAGAGCATTCCCTAACCTTTATATCTTTGAGATCTCGGTACAAAAGACTGTCGTTAGCAAGCATGAGGATTTCTTTTGTTTTACAATTTCCCAACAGCAACAGATTGTAACGGAACGCACCTTACTATTTAAAACTGGGATTCAATTTTTTTCTGGGTTAAATCTATCCAATAAAAACTTGTAAATAAATAAAATACAAAAAGTAATTGTTTTCATGAGTAGATTCATTGTTAGCTAGAATTTCAATTTGATATTTAAGTGTGAGTCTTACTTAATGGTTGTTTTTGTTAAACATACCTACGACATAGGTACATAACACACAACGCGGGACGGTTAGGTCAAAAACGCGAGGTAGTCTAGTTTAAGCCGTGAGAAAGTTAGGTTCTAGGCCTAAGGCGGTCAGTATTTGCCAGTGGAAGAGTGAAGTTTTGTAAAAGTTCTGTACAAAAGTGTTTTAGTTACTTCTATTTATCTAAAATAGAACATTAATTGTAGAATCAGTGAATTATGAGACGCAGCATCATAAGGTCAGATCTTTCCGTATTTATATAGAGCCATAAGAATGTGAGGAAATCTAGACTTTCTTTATTTAGAAGAGAGTATGTAAGCCAAAAGCTTTCGGACGGTTAGGTCACACACACGGGACAGTTCGATTTTGGTCGTGACAGAGTTAGGATCTAAGCCTCAGATGGTCAAAGGTTTTATAATTACTTGTATAATTTTATCTAAAGTATTATATTAATTGTAGAATCAGTGAATTAAGAGACGCAGCATCATAAGGCCAGATCTTTCCGTTATTATATAGGGCTTTAAGAATGTTAGGAAATCTAGACTTCCCTGATTTAGTAGGACAGTCTTCATTTGGCAGTGATATAATCAGGTTAGGAAGTCAGATATTCAGGGTTAGGTTCAGTAATAGTTTTATGCAAAAGTGTTTTAGTTGATTTACTCAATCTTTGTTTTATCTTAAATAAAGTCATAAATTTTAGAATCAGTGAAGTTAGAGACGCAGCATTTTAAGCTCAGATCTTTCCGTTATAGGAGCTATGAAATTGAGATTAAGAATTGTTAGAATTTTATTTCCTATTAAATCTCAAATATAGTGCAACATATTCTTCTAAAACTAGTAATGATTTTATGAAACAGTTATATGTTTTATGCGTGTACCTAATACAAATTTACCTAATGAAATCTAGTCATGGTCTCAGCATTTAAAACGAACATTAAAATGTTGAGGCTTTCTTTTAATGAAAGTAGTACTTACAAAGATAGTACAAGAATTAGTATTTGTAGAATCTGTTTTACATTGGTAAGGTAATTAGTAAAGTTCTCCTTGTCATTTATTTAATTCACTGATATGGTCTGCGTAGTCCAGAATGGAGGTTATCAAAATACATTTTATTATATTACCATCTTTTATGCAATATTGTGTGGAAAAGAGGGATGTTTCTTTGGCCGCGTAGCAGTACACCTGATATTAATTAGGGTATTGATATGTGTGTGCCTCCCGTTGAGTCTACTCATTATAGTTATAAGTCGTGGCCGCGTAGAAGTAGGGTATGTGTGTTGCCTGGCTGTTAGGCCGCGTAGTAATACGTGTGTGCGCGGCAGCTGGACCGCATATCAATATGTGTGTGCCTGGCTGAGTTTACTCTTCTCGTCCATTGATTAGCCGAATATTTGAGCGTACCAAGTCCTAGGACCTCCATTCCCTGACAGACCAGGCTATAAACGCCGCTGTAAACGAATGGAACCTAGAGATGTGGTTTAGTTTTTATGTCCCGTTTATCAACTCTGCTGGTCAGTGGCTAAGCACTGCTGGTCAGTACTCCACATGATAATTGCTAGCTTATACTAGATTTTGTGGGGGTCCAATGCCTAGTATGAGTGAATTGTCTTCTTGTATTTACTACCAACATCTATGCTGGACTAATTGCTAACGTTACCTAATGATAAGAACAATTGATTTTAACAAGGGAACTTGACTAAGGTTCTTAGAGTGCTTTTGGCAAATACACACATCAAAAGTGTCTAGGGATCAACATATATTTTTGCAATAACTTTTCTCCTGATTGATATTAATTAAAATTTTCTTTAAGGATTCATCAAATAACGTGTTTTCGTTTGTCTACAGTAACGATAAACCAAGTCACCTTTGCATTAAGAAAATAAATTTGCCATTTTCCTAATAAAGGGATTTTTGACATTTGAACCACTAACATTAAAGTTCGAAAAAAAGACTGAAATAACAGTTTTCTTTGAAATTTTATTGGGTAACTTAAACAATTAATAATCCGTGTTTCTACCGCGAACACTAACAACACAAGAACATCGGTTTGGCATACTCAAAATGAGTTCATCCAAATCACGCTGTGGAATGGCCGCCCATGTTCGTTGCAACAACAAAAGAAGGTCTTCTTGCGACTGGATACCCTCCATATTCAGCAGAGCTCTTGTCTGTAGCATATCCCATGCATGCTCAATCGGGTTCAAGTCTGGCGACTGAGCAGGCCAGGGCAGGACATTGATGTTAGCTGCGGCGAGAGTCTTACAACTCTTGCGGTGTGCGGTCGTGCATTATCATGCATTAACTGAAATAAGGGACCGATTTGCACTTGTAGAGGAACGATGACGTCTGATCCAATCGTCTCAGCATACATTTGAGCGTTGAGGGTGCCTCTGATCCAAATCAACTCAGTTCTTCCGCCGATCCAAATACCCGCCCATACCATGATGGTTCCACCACTATAAGGTTGGACTTCCTGGCAGGATTTTAATCGCTGTTGGCGTCCAGTGGTTCTCCAGTGTCGTCTTGTCTTGTCGATCATACCAAAACGAGACTCATCAGAAAAGCACACGAAACGCCATTGTTCTTCTGCCCAATTTCTGTGTTCAAGAGCCCATTGATATCGAATCCTACGATTGTGCATTGCTATAGATGGTACCCTTAGCGGTCTTCGGGAATGAAGGTTCACTTCATGCAAGCGGTTTCTGACTGTTTGGTCGCTAATTAAGTTCCCTGAAGAGTGATGAAGCCTCACGGCTAACATCATGGCGACTACTGTTGGAGCTCTTCGAGTTGTGATTTGAATGTATCGGTCTTGTCTCCGTGTGGTGCAGCGATACCGTCCTCCATGGCGCTCAGCCACGGTACCAGTGCTTCGGTAACGTGTCCAAAGTCGACTGATAACACTCTGACTTGTATTCAGAGCTAAAGCCACAGTACGTTGCCGGGAACCAGCTTCTATCATTCCCACGGCTCTGAGTATTTCTTCCCTGCTTAAATGACGTCGCCGCTCCATAATAACGTTGGTTTTAATCAGTAGTAGGGAAACAGTAGCACTAATAATGTCTTCAATGCGTTGTATGTTTTTATAGGGAAAATATTGACAGCTGATTTTCATCTTTTACTCGAATTTCATTGACTGTTCCTGTTTCAAATTATGAAATGCACCAAAAAGGATCCATATAAATTTATAAAATCATAAATTTATACAAAGCCACATCTCAATCTAAAGAAATCCGCATAAAAATGCTTGATCCCTAGACACTTTTGATGTGTGTACTATTGGTTAATTTAACCTATTACTAAACACTGTTGATTTTCACAGTTATTCAACTATTTATAAGTGCTGATTCACTTAAAACCCAAAACATAATAATTTAAACCATCCGAGTTTCAATTAAACCTTATCCTACAAACCTAGCTAAATATTGACTATTTTATATAGTTTATTTAGTTGTTATATAGTTGCTTTTATTGCAAAGCGAATTATTGACTATTTTATTTAGTTTAATCTGAGTCTTGGTGGTGATGCCGCTTGATGGCTGTGAATATGTACATTTCATATCACATTAAATATTACAAATCTACAAATATGTGGAGGCATCTTTTCCCTCAGTAACGCCATATACCACTCCTTACTCTACATATATGTGGCGGTATTCTGCTATAAGCTAATACCCTTTTCCACACCAAATTATAAAAATTAGTGGTGGTATTCTGATTGATAACGAATATGCTTTTTCCGAGTGCGTTACTTCAGCGGGAAAGTAGCTTCTAGAGTGATTTGAGTGGAACGTAAAATTAGTGAGATATATGCTGTGGATGTGCGCGGCATAAAAAATTTGTGGGCGTTGTGGTTTTGGAAAAAAATGAAAAAAACGATTCCTGCTGCAGTAACGTTGTTCTAGCAGGAAAATTCTAAACGAATGATCGAAGAGAAAAATGTTGTACATTGGCAGATAGCTTACTTCTGGGGAAACATGTGCGCCAAAAATATAATATGTGGGGCTTCAGGTTTTCGAAATATTGCGTTTCCTGCTGGGGTTACGTTTCGCGGAATCGTGTTTCTCTCAAACCATGGCATGTGCGTCTCTTTAATAAACATTCACTTGTAGCTCTTGATTTGTGCTTGCGGCACATATAATAAGATTTTGAAAATTATTCTTAAATTTTCAGTAATTAAGGTGTCTCTAAAATCTGAAAAAAAAATCACAGCGCCTAAATGAGAAACTGTATCAACTCGCTGAAAACTGCATTCGATTCCGCTTTACACATCTAATGGTCAGAAAATGTTTCAAAAGTTTACATACATGCTTTATCGAATAAGAGATCGAAATAACAAAACCACCGGTACATAACTTTGACGTCAAAATATAAGAAATCAGTTCATCCTGAGATAAGTGAGTGTTAACCAAAAAACAGTGAGTTTCATAAAATAACACTGTGAAAAATTTCAGCCTCCAATGTTTCGTATTTATAGAGAAATAAACAAAAATCAAAACCTTTCAACAACGACTGATTATCCGACCAAATTCGAATGACTACGAAAAAGCGACGGCTTCATACATATGGATGACCTTCTTTACTGGACGTATTACACTAAACTCTTGCCCGTACAATCGCGTTCAATCGGTTTTTGGCAATAATTAGAACCTCATCTTAGATTAGAGTAAAATTTAAAAATGTGAATGAAAGCTTATACCTATGAGCCTATATGAAAGAGCTTAATTTTAAATTGAAATTCTCATTTTATCCTCTTAATTTATGTTCTTAAAGTAAGTATGGCTTATTTTTATGTTATTTTTATGTCTAAGCTGTATTACTATAGAGATCCATCTAAATTCGTACTTACTGTAGTTTTTGCGTGAAAGAGTAACAAACATTCTACAAACTTTCGCATTATAATATAATAAGTATAGTATTAGTAGGATTAAGTAAGATTAGTAAAGTAATTAGAAATTAATATTAGTAAGAAGTTAGACTAAATGTCCGTCAGCGACTGTCTTTCCCATCAAAACATAGCCTTAACATACAAAACATAGCCAAAACATAGCCTAGATTAAGAAAAAGTCTCATTCACTCCCTGATAATCATGTACTTACTTAGCTTTATAATGGTGAAAGAATTTTCAAAATCGGTCTAGTATTTTCGGAGCCTAATCAAAACAAACAAACTTTCAGCTATAAAATATTAATAGTAGTTTAAATTTTAGTATTGGTACTTGGTAGGTAAGTGTTAATTAAATAAGTCAAACAATACCTTTAAATACTTACCATTGCAGATCGTCATCGTAACTTGATAAATGCCAATTATTTGAATATGAATATTATAACACCACTTTCAACTAATTTCTAATTTCACTATTGGTATTTATTATCAATGCCGGTTGCATCACCGCAACAAACGTGCCATGAGAACTGCAACTGTTTGTTTATCAACAAACAACAACAAGTTTAGTAATAAAGCGTCACAGACATCACAGTTGCTAACAAGCGTCCGACAGAGCTCCGACTCGGCAAAATAGTGTTGCCATTGCCAAATTTTTGACTACCGTGTTTGGTAGGGGGTAATTGTCTTAACTATGCGATTCAAAAAAGAATAAGATTGGCTTGCGACAAACTGCACTCGTTCTTCAGACAAAAACAACCCATGAAAAGTCTTTGTCAGTTAGCGATAGAGTTGATGTGCCCGTACGCCAATAATTTCCCTTTAATTTGGTCGAATTTCCCTTAAAAACGGCAATCGCCGTAGCAATGGTAACCCTGGCCCAGACGCACTTCATATTGAAAAAACACTTCGCATGACTGTTAATAAGATAAGATAAGATAAAAAATCTTTATTGCACAAACAAACAAATACAGCAAGTTAAACAGTAAGTAGACATCAAATGTACAATTTAGGCGGTCTTATCGCTTTAAAGCGATCTCTTCCAGACTACCTTCTGAAGAGAGACTTGTATAATATAACGGTTAAGGCTGTGCAAAATAAAGGATAAGTAAGAGATATTTAAATAATAAACTAAATGAATTGTGTTACATAAAATACATATAGGTATTGCAATAGGATCACCAGTTTCCATTTTAAGGACTGAAAAATAAAGGATGAGACATAATAAAATACTAGGTTACAGAGAGAGGAAGTATGATTTGACTTGGGATTTAAAGACATGTAAGGACTGAGATTTGCGGATGGGTAAAGGTAAGGAATTCCACAGACGAATGGAGCGAACAACAAATGATTTGGAATAATAGGAAGTGGAATGTGAGGGGACTGTTAGATGCAGTTTCCTACAAGACCGCATGTCTTCACTTTTGGCAGATTGCAGAAAGTGAAATAGTTCTTTGAGGTACGGAGGTGAAAGGGGATTAAACAAGACAGTGTAGAGAAGAGACAGAATATGAAGATCTCGGCGAAAACGTATTGGAAGCCATTTCAACTGTGCCCGGAATTGAGAGACATGATCGAATTTACGCAAACCGTAAATGATGCGTATGCAGAAATTTCGGAGGCGCTCGAGTTTATTGAGGAAATTTTCGCTAATATCTAAATAACAACAATCAGCATAGTCTAGGATTGGTAATAGCAGAGCCTGCACAAGAGCAATTTTGGTGGGTATGGGTAAAAAGTTGCGGAGTCTACTGAGGGAGCTTGCCGATGCAAACATTTTCCGGCTTACCTCGCCAATCTGCTTTTCCCAATTTAATGTACTATCAAGATAGATACCAAGGTTTTTAACTGTATTGCTGTAAGTAATTTGGATCCCGTCGAACATAATAGGAGGCATCGACTTCCACTCGATTCTCGAAACCAACCACGAGCTTCCTATGATAATAACTTGAGTTTTGTTGGGATTCACCTCGAGTCCAAAATCTTTGCTCCAAACCAAAATACGCGCCAGATCATTATTAACAGTCTGCACGACTTCATGAAGGTTTTCTAGGCTACCTTGTGAATATATTTGAATAACAGAGTGGCGTTCATCTACCGCCTCTTTTCCACTAATGCCGCACGCTTACTAGCTGTCTCACTCACTCCAAGCTAGACAAAGCAACTCCTCGTGACGCCAGCAGCGGGTAGCGCGGGGCCAATGGGTGCGAAACAGCGGCGAAAGGTGATGTCAAAAAGGGATTAATATGGTAGGTATTGATGGATGCTAATAATTCATCTTGCTTGAAGCATAAATCAAAATATATACTTTATGTATGGTGTCATTGTTGTGTTAATTGGTTTTTTATTTATAAACTGTATCTGCAGGTTTATTTTTGTAATAGGTATTCGTAACAAACACTTCTTTATTCACAGATATTTAAAAAATATAGTTTTAAACAGCTTCAATAATTTAATAAAACGTCATAGATTAGGTACAAGTTTATTTGTTTAAGTTGAGTTTTTCTACTTCAGTGTACTTAGCCAAAACTATCTTGTGAGTAAGTTAAGAAGGTCATTGATATGTATGAAACCGTCGCTTTTTCGTAGTCGTTCGAATTCGGTCGGATAATCAGTCGTTGTTGAAAGGTTTTGATTTTTGTTTATTTCTCTATAAATACGAAACATTGGAGGCTGAAAATTTTCACAGTGTTATTTTATGAAACTCACTGTTTTTTGGTTAACACTCACTTATCTCAGGATGAACTGATTTCTTATATTTTGACGTCAAAGTTATGTACCGGTGGTTTTGTTATTTCGATCTCTTATTCGATAAAGCATGTATGTAAACTTTTGAAACATTTTCTGACCATTAGATGTGTAAAGCGGAATCGAATGCAGTTTTCAGCGAGTTGATACAGTTTCTCATTTAGGCGCTGTGATTTTTTTTTCAGATTTTAGAGACACCTTAATTACTGAAAATGTAAGAATAATTTTCAAAATCTTATTATATGTGCCGCAAGCACAAATCAAGAGCTACAAGTGAATGTTTATTAAAGAGACGCACATGCCATGGTTTGAGAGAAACACGATTCCGCAAAACGTTACCCCAGCAGGAAACGCAATATTTCGAAAACCTGAAGCCCCACATATTATATTTTTGGCGCACATGTTTCCCCAGAAGTAAGCTATCTGCCAATGTACAACATTTTTCTCTTCGATCATTCGTTTAGAATTTTCCTGCTAGAACAACGTTACTGCAGCAGGAATCGTTTTTTTCATTTTTTTCCAAAACCACAACGCCCACAAATTTTTTATGCCGCGCACATCCACAGCATATATCTCACTAATTTTACGTTCCACTCAAATCACTCTAGAAGCTACTTTCCCGCTGAAGTAACGCACTCGCTTTTTCCCCACATAAAAACTCAAACTTCACACTAGCTTACCTGTAAGTAACCCAGCTCTCCATTGACTCGAGTATTTTGTTAAGTCTTCGTGAATTGAATTATCTTCACCCTAAAGACGATATTTTAATGAGTCCTATATTATCCGGTCCAAGGTCTGCTTTTGTGAATGTTTATCTACAATCGTCATCAACATGATGTACAAGTTGACAAGTCATGAAGTATCATGCTACCAATGATTTATATTGAATTATTTCATTTTAATTAAGGATGATTCATCTGTAGAATGAATTACGTTGGAGCTGGGTTTGACATCCTGCTACAATCCTTCAATTCAGTGTTTCAATTGTGTTTTACACATTGTCACACCACAGTCTATGACTGTCACTACAAATATCCTCAATCCTTTTTCGGGGGGAGGCGCGAGCTGGTTGGCCTTCATCGGTCTGGAGCGGGGTGAAGCTCGTTATGACCACCTCCAAAGGGAATGCTCCTTTGGAGAAATTTCCTATAATATTTTGATTCTTTTAACTATATTTAATGATTCTGAATATCAGCTTTTCACTCTAATATCAAATTCTGCACTATATTAAAAATCATAATCGATATTTGTTGGGTACATACATAGAATGTATACTTGGTTCCGAATTCAGCAATTCATTTTAAACTTGTTATTCTTATTTACTTAGGTACTTTTGAAGAGTTACTAATTTCACTGTCTTTGATTTCATGTTAGTCTTCGATTAGGTGAGTTAGTTAGTCATGTTATAAATAGAATGTCTGAAACAGTTTTACATAGCATAGTAGGTTCTTAATTGTCCAATCAATCTCATAATTAGCACTCACATACCTCATAAAAGAATATTAAGTTACTACAGTAATAAATACTATTTACACAACACAACGTAGACGGTTCTACCACTATTAGACGATCACAACCATTTGGCCATTTTATCTTCAAGTTACATGTTCGATCATGTATCTATTTAAATTATTGAAAATTTATATCGATTTGTTTATTCATATTGATTTGGGTGATAGATGTTTTTAGACTGTGAAATATGTTGAAGTTGGTAAAGGTTGAGAGAGTGAGAGGGGGGTTGTTACAAGATCACTGATTAATAGTACATTGTTACCCTAGGGGTGAAAGTAACTTACTTAGTCCCGAGACGGGGTTTGGCGCCCAGAACGAAGTGAGGGCGCCAATAGTTCGAGGGACTAAATAAGTCTTCAACCCGAGGTAGACACTGTGCTTTTCATTACAAATACAATTAAAGTTAAAATAAAAACATGAATTAGCTAAAGAAAAAATGAGTAAATTTTATTTTCACTACCGCTTTAGCCTCTTCTCTTATAAAATCAGGCGTTAAATTCATATCAGAATCAGATGAACTCATTTTATAGGTACAAATCTCTGCTTTAAGTATAAACAAGTCTTCAAATTGAAAAAATAAATGAAGATCGAATAGCCGCTTTCCCGCCTATTTTGTTTGTTTTTTTTTCTGTGGCCGGCCAGCTATTCAGCCATTATTTTTTATTTTCATCATTGGAAAAATGGTAAATGTTTTGCCCAAATCTAAGTTATTTTAAAGAAATTGTTGAAACTAAATTACAATAAAGTTATTTAAAAAATATATATTCTTTATTCAATACTTAACTTTAAGTTATTTCAATTTTACATTGTGGCTGTATAGAAAGTTGAAACATGGTTCAATAGATATGTGAAAAAGAACTAGTTTTTTTTTTAATAATTTGACAGCTGTCAGGTGAAAGTGATTCTCCCTAGGGATGAAAAGTATTACTTTCATCCCGCTCCTCAGGCAACTTCAGACCTACTTTCTTTAATTAGCTTACTTTGGGGCTAGATGGCGCTGTGTGGAATAATGTCCAGGGATATTTATTTATTTATATTTCAGAGTATGAGTAATGAAAAGTATGTTTTGCATTCCGCGGCCGCATTTCTTTCCGTCACAGCTGCAATGATCATCATCATCATCCGTGCGGTCTATCCCGGTTGTGAACCCACACTGTTGTGTGAGGTCCCAGGGTCCGACTTTTTTATTTTCACACAGCTGCAATAATGGAAGCACCTAAATGTGATCAAGTTTCTTTCCAAAATGTATAGTATGAAAGGTTAGGTGACTCGTTTCTTTGTCGTACCATCCAGACGTTGAACGCCCTTGCAGCACATGTGTTTCCTTCCTCTTGTAGTCCCGGGTTCTTCAAGCGGGGCGTGAAAAGGCATTTCTGCAGGCCTTCAAGGTGAGGATGGCCAGCCCGGTGATTCGTTTGAATGACTGGGCTTGTCAGCCTCATATCTGGACCTCGCGACCGCTTTCCATCAGGTGGTGTGAAGTCATCTTGACTGGCAATATAAAAAAATATGAACTGCTAGATAGTAAGCAAGTGCGTGGCCGTTTTGGAGAGCATCTTTCATCCTACTACTCTTTGAGATCTCGGTACAAAGACTTATCTATTTCTACTCTTTCACAATTCCCACCAAAAGAGGATCTCTAATTAAAGTACTTCTCGTTCAACGGCCGCAGTGCAACCCGTCACAGTAATGATGCAGGCCGGCCGAACTCGAACCCCCGACCGTCTCCACTTCAATTTGCTGCGGCCGTCCGCCGACTGAATTCAATTACGGATACATGAATAAACATACCTTTTTCTCTTTCGAGAAACTTCATTGGGATCACGACAAAAGGAATCGAATAAATGGGATTGTTTGCCATGGGCGTCCAATATCTTTCTTTTCACCTTTCAAAGTGCTAAGCACCTTCCTTGTAAGCTCCAAGCTGTATAATTGTATCTTTACATAGGGAAGTTTGATCATAGGTACCTGATTTAAGCAGCTGTTTAATTAAAGGGTATTAATAATAGTGTGGTGCTGAATGCGCGTTTCACAATAGTTATCACACGAGCGCTTTCACATAATGCCTGACTATGTATAGTCACGTGGAAAAATATATATGCATTTGTCAAAGATATAAGGTTCAAATATGGGTACATATTAATGCGTGTAACTCTAATTATATCCCAGATTGACAGAACGAAGGAACTAACATATTTCCGTACATTCCACAACTACATCTACTCCTAAATATTGTGTGACGAATCCTGGCGCTCCGGCTCCTGTTTTGCTGGCCTGCAACAAGGATTTCGCCACATATTATCCGTAAGATCATACTAAGAGCAAATCCAGCCGATACCCTATAAATCTAGCACGATGACAGCCCCCCCCCCCCCCTCACACTTGGCTCCAGCTTGGCTTCATACACGTCTAATGTTTATTTAAAAGTTATCAAAAGCCATACATCAGGCGTCTGTTTAAGCTGTGCATCGTAAATGTTGTAGCATATTCTAAACATTAGCCTCATCTGGAACGACGAGGGTAACAAAATGGTTATTTCATAATGGCTGTAAATTATTTAAGTGTTTACTTTTGCAATACGATAATAATTATGTAGGCTCAATATGTTTGTAATAAGGGCGCGCGCGCGGCACTCACGCTTGCAAATATATTCTATAGGTAGGTATATGCGCTTAGATACTTACCACATCATAAAGACGTCGTTAAATTGATAACATACATATTCATGAACGATAATCAGGTATCAACTTTAGCAAACACTGATTCAGAACAATAAAGAGTAGTAAATATAAAAATAAGTACTCATCATTTCACTAAACAAATAACATAAAATAGACATTAAGTCCGCCGTTGATACTAGTTTTCATTCACAATATAAAAAGCATAAATAAAAATCACAAAGCAGGTATTTGAATGTGTAACACATTATTTACACAACGCCTTCGTGACGGCCGAGTGGTAACAGAACTAGGCCCGATATCCAGAGGTCCCGGGTTCAAATCCCAGGTCAGGCCAACTTTTCGAACATAGTCCATGGTAATTAAGCCAATACCCATTAATTGTGATCATGACTTGATTTCAAAAACGGAGGCCTTTGCCCAGCATTGGGCCGTATATAGGCTGATTAATTTACTAATTTTTACTATTAATTACATTGTTAAAATATTGTAAATAAAAATCTGGAAGTTAAAGTAGATTAATTAAACTTAGTTCACCCAGATATACCTAGACGAGGAGTAAATGTTCGTCACATTACTTAGGTACCTATTTAGTATTTTATCAAGCACTGGACCTACTACTGAGGTGTGTTCTTGTAGGCTACTGAATTTTAGCAAAACGAGTAAGCAGCTTCGAACTACAAACTGCATGGACTACTAACTACGAAGAACTACAAACTACGAGATGCTACGAGCACGGTAAGTAATATTACCGTGCTACGTGGTAACGCTGGTTTGAGTGCATACTAACGCTACGTTCTACACCGGACCATACCCGGTCGCGCACCGCTTAAGTGATTTATTTATAATAGCGAGAGGAGATCAAAGTTGGTCGACATTGTAAAGTTTTTACTTACATTACTTTTGGTACAAATATCGTAATTCGTGCTTAAATATCGGTTGATGAAAAAACATACAGTCGAATTGAGAACCTCCTCCTTTTTTTGAAGTACGTTAATAATGATAATGTTCTGGAAGATATACTTTTGTCATTTTTGAGTTCATAACATAAAGGTTAAGATAAAAACTAGAAACATTCTAACTTGTCCTAAGCATAGTCCTATTACTATGTCCTAGGGCTCAAGCCGGAGTCGACAATCCGGGTGGATGCTCCTCCAACGGAGCCGTAGAGGCCATTATTAACTCCCCTGGCGAATTTGTCTAGTGTTTTACGTTGTGAGCCAACGTTGTTTTATCAATGTTATTATAACTAATTAATTACTCACCATTTATTTTTTATCTTCAACATTTATGATACTTATAATATGTACATACGTATATCTACGGCAAATGTCCGTGCGTCATCTCAGTCTTGGCCCACTGAAAATCAGCGTCTGGGCCCATAAAGCCCAGACTAAATGCTGAGTGAGGTCCATTTATTTTTTGGGCATCGGGACACAGCTGTCTGATGGTAAGGTTCTTTTTTTTCTGTTACGTGTAGCTATTTTGTCTCGTTGTTAATGCCTTCTTCTTTTGTGTTTTTTTTTTATAAATTGTAACGATTTCCTTAAAGTTAATAAATGTTTTTTCTATTTCTATTTCGATTATAAGGCAAGCGCCTTTTAACACTCGAAGGGAATAATTTAGCAAATAATTGACTTTCGATTAAGATGAACCTAGATAATATAGGTTAAGCGAAATTTTTATTTTAAGCATTTTAACAATGCTCTATTTTCCATTTTAATATAGATAATTTATGAAAGTATAGCTTATCATAAATAAATAAATAAATATCTGGGACAATTCACACCAAGATCATCTGACCCCAAACTAAGCAGAGCTTGTAATATGGGCGTCAGAGACTGATAAGCATACTTAAATATTTCTAAATACATACTTAAATAGATAATAACACCCAGACATACAACAAATACAAATGTTCGTCACACAAATATTTGTCACGGGTGGGGATCGAACCCACGACCTCCGGCGCTAAAGGCAGGATCGCTGCCATTGCGCCAACAGGCCAGTATCATTATGGATACTATTATATGTAGATCTATGTGGTGAGATTCGTTCTAATGACCTTTCTCCGACGTTCCTGCTAAATGAGCTATCATCGCTCTAACTAATTACTTTGGACGGGAGAAGCAGGTGTGGCCAAGGCTTAGCCACATGCGCACTCAAAAGCCCGTAGGCAGCTTTTAGCATCGTTCCAGCGCCTTAATTAATACGGCTGCCTGACAATTTAATTCACTTAGCGTAATGTAACACTAGTATAGATTCGATCTTACGTTCGAGTGAGGGCTTCCGAGAGTGCAGTGTTACAAAGTCACTTTTCAAAATTTTCAAGATTTGACATATGAATAAAATGTTTGTTGCAATTTAGATTTTTACTAGGTATCTCAGCTGGGAAAAAAACAGCAAGACACTTATCTGCAATGAATAAAATGTCAAACAAAAGTCTCTTAAGGGATCTGATTTCCATTTTACTCAGGTTATACACTGTTTAACACTAAAGGAAAAATAACGTTATTTGAGATAGATGACATGAACAGTTACTAGTTGTTATCTGAGTCTAAATCAAGAGCCTGTAAAAATGTTAAAGTTAGGTTAGGTTAGGTTAGCATGCACATAATAATATCATTTCTTAAAATGCTTTCTTGTAGATTACAGATATGAACACAAAATTGTCGTTTGTGTTCACATCTGTAAACCACAAACCCGGGCACAGGGGGCCAGGGGCCGTATTACCATCTCTTATAGCCAGTCAAGTTAATTTCCTAAACTCAGCGTAGCGAATAATTTCGTAATACCTATTATGATTTTTCCTTTCCAGCCAGTCAGCGGTTACCTGTCAATAATGCATTCTCTTGGTCAGATATTTACTGACGAAATTGCTCGCTACCCTCTGTTTAGCAAATTGCCATAACTGGCTATAAGAGTTGGTGAAAAGGCCTCTGGGCTGCTAACCACTACACAAAGCAGCCAACCAGATAATCGCACACGAATATATCTCAACTTAGTTAAATCAGATCGTCCTGATCGCAATTAGAACTCCAAAACTATGCGGCGAATGTGGGTACGGTCGGACTCATAAAGATGTACCTATTCTAGTCTAAATGCTCGATAAATCGGAACAATGGTTACTGAATGTTAGAGAAAGGAAAGGAGCACAGCGGATTCCTCCTCGCGTAAGTGAAATGCCCGTCTAGATGCAAATACCTCCACCTTACAGAAAACCGCACATAAATACGCTTTGGCAGTGTTGTGTTCCTGCCCATGAGTAAAGTAGCCAGAGCTCATAGGGTCAACTGTGCGATCTCATTTCTTCTTACTGATTATGAAGAAGTTACCGTTGAGGTCGCACATTTTTACGGCGCGGCAACGGCACCACTTCAACCCGAGCTTTTCATATTGCCAAAGTAAAATATATCTAGACACGCGGTAGCGTGTCAAAGTCAAGTTCAAACTTACAGAACTGGCGAGCAGCACCGTGTTTAATATAACACTAACCATTTGGTTATAGTATACACAATTTAGTGCCCTAATTTGAATGGCAATTTAATTGCCGGGTTTGAGCAGTGCTGTTGCGTTGCCGGAATAGTGTGCTATGACCATTAGCCTCACAGCGCTGTAGTTTAGCTTTTCTAACTAGAAATGACGCGCCCTACAACTTTTTTAGTTCATTTAGATGTGTGAGTGTAAATATGAACAACGACATTTCAATCTATTAGTGGGCGTTGACAATTCCAAGAACTAAGATCTTTAGGCCTACAACACGTGTAGGTACACGTCTCTTGTATGAAGCAGCGCTGATACAAAGAATTAGACAAACTCTAATGTGATGTGTAGATAATGCACGTTTTTATAGTAAGCGGTCGGCGCTATCCATTGGCGGTTCGTATGATTATTTGCTACCGGTTTTGTATTGAAAACAGTCATAGAGGATTTCCCAACGATTAAAATTGTCCAATAATATATCTTAGGTAAGAAAGGCTTATTTCCATACCTCCTGATGCCTAAGTATATTTTTTTCAAATACTTGTGTGATTTGGCAGAAACGTCTATTTGCTAATGGACACGGTAACATCACAAAATATCTAATTTGTAATTTGTGGTAGCACGGAGAAAATTAATGAAATGCGTATAGGATATTCCTTAATTCAATTTGTAATACTTATTTAAAATAACATAGGTAGTAATGGTAATGGATGGATATCGGAAATATATTTTTTTTAGCAGACATCTGTACTAAAGCGAATTCCGCCATTAAATTACAGGGAACTCAATTGTTAGCTAAGCCCTCTTGTCCAAGTTGGTACGCTTTTTAGTCATTACCTACATCCCGTCAAGATAACATTTAAGTGCTCCTTTTTCCAAGTGCCGGTTCAATTATAGAGCAATCTCTTGATCTCGGCCCTTCTGAAGGCCTTCCTATTTAAATGTAAACAAATTCAGCAATGACTGAAAGGAACACAAAATGAAACTGCCGGAAAAGTCGGAACTTTCCGGAACGTTACATGAATGAGAATATAATTAGGCCTGCTGGCCTGCTCATAATAATAACGTACAGAAGGTGCATTCACGTCCAATTACGTTGCGTAACAAATACAGCCAGCCTGTATACCTAACCACTGCAATGTAAACACTTCCATAGTAAAAGAGTAATTCCTATAATACCTAGATATATAACCTATCTCTGAAAAACGCGCTTCGGAATAACTTATTTAGCTGAAATATATTTTGCCTGACCTGAAACCTAAAATACCAGAGCGAGAAGCAAATGGCTTAACAAAATCAGGTTAAATGGGCATTTTCTGGTATCGATGCTTGTAAACCGTGAATCATATTCCGTGTCCTGAATTGATTGCGAGAATAAAAAAAACGATTGCAAAAGAAAAGACAGACGAATTGGTTGTATTTATTCGAAGCAGTGAGTTAATAGGAGTTCATACTGAAAACACCTAGAGCAAGTGGTATTATTTTAAGTTTCTGATATGTATAGTAATGGACTGAAATTTGGAATAAAACGGTTAACTTTAAAGTTTCATGGATTTTTTTAATTTGTTATTTCTTTACATTATGTGCACACTAGCGATTTTACTGGTATACCTTCTGTAAGTTTTTAATTAATGTCTACTGTTTGCTGGGGCATCATTAGGTAAATAAGCAGACGCGAAGAAAGATTTTGAGCTAACAAACGAAGACAAAAAATGCGCAAGCCTTGCTGTTTAAAAGACATTTAAAACACGATGAGTCTAAACGTTTCTAAGATCTAGGTCAAATATTAAACTTAGTGCTCATATCTCTTTGACACACGCAAAAAGTTAGTTCATTTAAATATGAGGTTGACAAACTAATTTCGATAGTAGGTACTCGTATAGTAGAAGGTGAATGTAAGTACGTTATGTTGTGCGCCAACAATCACCCTACATATGAAGTACATGTATAAAGGCGAAAATGTTTCGTAGGTCCCCTGGGAGCACAATCTCAGTGGCTGTCCCTTCATAGATACGTGCGCAACTTGAGACCCCATACGCTATATTGTATGAGAATTCTTTTATCCAATAGTTGAGGCTGAAGGGATTTCGCAAAGAATAGCCCCAGGAATAAGGTTTGATTTTACGTATCGTATAAGTTACTATTGACATAGGTGACGCTTTGGTGTGGTAAAACGAAAATGTTTTGTTTGCGGAAGCATTTTGTGTAACAGCTTATATTCCGGATCGTGGTACTTATATTGCGATTATAAGAATTAACGAAAGAGCAAATTCAAGTATACGACAGGGCCATTTACGTAACGTTCGCAAGTTTATTTATTTATTCATCAAAAGCTTATTCTATCATTACAGGTTTTAAGTTATACGTTTTTCACATTATGGTAGAATATTGCAGTATATTTTTGAATAGACGTTGCCAAGTACTTATTATGTACCTATATCTATACATTTATTCAATCCGACCTTTTTACTTTCCATGCGGTTAGATATATACTCGTAATAGCTACGGTCAACGAAGGCAGATGGATATTCTACATTTGATACTGCAGTTAGGAGCAAACGATAATGATCCTGATAATATACTTTGGCGACACGATTGGCGTAGTGCGCTGTAGCACGGTCTCTCGCCTCGATTTCCTTAGTGTCCCGGGTTCGATTCCCGGTCGGGTCAATTCAGGAAACGATCTTTTCTGAATTGACTCGAGTCTGGGTATGCTGGGAGACGCCCCTGGCTGATTTCCTTGTGTGGTACCTCGTAACACAGGGATATTAATCCCTACTTCGAGACCATTACAAGAGGTGTGTTGTCTGGCGCATATTGCTTTATTTATTTTATACTAACTTTTCAAGCTTGTAACAAAGTATGTGTATTTAGATTTTAAAAAATAAGGAAAGTGCGTGTTACTTCCTAAAAGGCGATAGACACATCTGTGACTCCTGAGGTGTTGCAATAGTCCCAGAGTAAATGTTATTGCTTTTCATTAGGTGAACCTCAAACTCTTTTCGAAATATATGGAATAGCATCTACAAATTCGAATTAACGTCGTTTCATAGAGATATTAACACCACTAGATCAATTTCCTTCCTTAGAATAATTACACCTAGAAGTTTCATACAAAAAAGCACGCTATTTGTGGTGCCAATTATTCGTCAATCATGTAATCACAATTTAAGAATTGCTCCTCTGATATGTTGTTACCACAATTTACTGTCTATAAACAATTTTAAGGAGCGCTTACCTCTTATCTTAATAAGATACGGTAAATTATGATTTGGCCCAGACCTTCTATGCGTTTTCTTTAAAATCTTCACTTTCTGTTGCTAATAAAGTCAACCATTTCAGCGCATCTAATAATCCAGCAACAGGTAGGTTAACCAAGGAAAATATTATTTAAACAAAGTTTTCGTTAAGTAAAACCACAGAGGAAGCTGGATCTAATTAGCAGAGATTTTCCTTCTTCACGAGGGAGGCTAAGTCCTTACTTAAATTTCAAAGGGTCAGTTGAGCATTTCTTAATAACGTGGAAATAAACAAACAAGCGGCATACACACAAGACTGGTTTTTAACCTATTTGGGTCACATTAGGATGAGGGGTCCCTTCAGCCTTTAAGTGCTTAAAAATCTATGTTGCAACTTATATATCTTCTGTTGAATCAAATTTTGACGAGCAATATTCACATGAATTCTTTCACTATTACTATTTAAATGCATTTTTACCCTTTAAAACCCTGCAGAACAACAAGGACGGTTAAGAGTACTATATTTGCTCGATCGTTTCTACTTAGTTTTTACCAAGTAGCCAGTTTTATTCGTATTTCCCTTTTATGATTCGTTACAATACAGCATCGTATTTATAACCAAAGTATCGAAGCGACACGATTGGCGTAGTGCGCTGTAGTATGGTTACTCGTGTGTTTCATTCCCGGTCAGGTCAATTCAGGAAACGATATTTTCTAAATTGGCTTTGCGCTGAGTGTACCTGGAGACAACCCTAGCTTGAAAGCCCGTTCACATTATTTCAGTAGCGGCTTTCCAGTCCAGCGCTGGAATACCACTATAATAATGTGAACCGGCACTGGAATATCCACACTGGAATGTCCACATTGATTGAGCGCCGGACTGGAGTGCTGGACTGGAATAATGTGAACGGGGCATTAATCCTTGTCAGGGGCTAGGGCCCCTTGGCGTGTTGCCCTTGGCCAGGGCCAAGAGCAACACGCTACTCTCGTGTCGACATGTAAAATGTGAAAAATGTACAGGAATGACATTAGCACTCGTCTATCGAGATGACATTTGATTAACATTCTAAAATTTGACATGTCGAAACTAAAGTAGAGTGTTGTTCTTGACTAGCCCCATTGGTACCTCGTAACACAAGGATATTTATTCTTATCTACTTCGAGACCATGATAAGTGGTGTGTTTTCTGGCGGATATTTATATTTACGATAGCTTTCGCCAGCGTTTCGTTATATAGTATGGCCAAATAACATAAAATCTATATAAATTGTAGCCCATGTGTTATTCTGATGTATAAGCTGTATTACCTAAATCCGTTCAGTAAGTAGGTTTTGAGTGAAAGAGTAACAAACATACATACATCCTCACGAACTTACGCATTTATAATATTAAGTAGGAAGTAAGATATTTACAAGCAAGTTGGTTGAAGGTGTTAGCAATTATAATACGTACGGTTCACGAAAGGTTCCGATGTTCTTCCGATGTGCACAAATAAATGTATATTGGTGTGCACAATAAACAATTTTTGATTTGATTTGTAATATGATAACTGCGCAGAAGGCATTTTTTAGGCCATGCGCCAAGACCGGAGCGATGCCCATTTGTTTTCTATCTTGGTGCCATTATTGTCTTAAGTCATTTCTTCATGAGTGTACATGCGTAGACAGCCGCCTTTGTGGTCATCTTTCGTAAACCGATCTAATAGGTGGGGGAAAAAGTTAATTCGCATTTTTTTTTAAAATTCAAAACATTTTTTCATATAGTTTATTTACATTTAACTAAAGTATGTAGGTGCCATTTGGTTTGATTACTTTTTGCCATCGTGTCGGTAGAGGGACATGATCCCATTTCTATAGTAATTTTGAGGCTTCTGATCAAAATACTGCGACAAGTGGTTTTGGCAGTCCTCTCGTGATGTTAACCTGACACTGCCAAAAGTATTCTGAAGAGACTGAAACAGGTGGAAATTTAAAGGTGCAAGGTCAGGACTATACGGCGGATGCAATAACACCTCCGAGCAAAACTCTCTTAATTTTTGCTAAGTGGCTAAATCATGCGTTTATCATGATGAAAAACCACACCCTTTCTGTTGATTACTTCCGGCCGCTTTCTCTCAACTTCTTGCTCAAGCTCATCAGTTGTTCGCTGTAGAGTTCAAAATCGATGGTTCTGCCTGGTGGTAACAGCTCATAATGAATAATGCCCTTCCAATCCCACCACACACACAGCATCACCTTGTTGCAATTTAACCCAGGTTTCGCCACAGTCTGTGCAGCCTGACCGGCCTTTGACCACGACTTTTTTCGCACGTTCTTGTTGTACGTGATCCACTTTTCATCACCAGTTATCAGCTTCCTCAAAACTGGTTCGGTCTCATCACGTCGTAATAAAGTACACAACCGTGTACTCATTTGGTTATTAGGTTTATTTCAGTGAGCTCGTGAGGTACCCAAATATCGAGCTTTTTTGTGAACCCAGTTTTTTTCAAATGCGCAAAACTGTTATGTGGTCAATTCACAGTTTTCAGCTACGTCGTAACTACTGATATGCCGATCTTGCTCTACTTTTTCAAAAATGGCATCTATTTTATTCGTAACGTAGATGTATATTAGTACAGATGATTCGTAGATGCATTCCGCTCTGGTCGCCCCACCAGAGCGGAAGCCTAACTAAAAATCTCACGTATGATACAGATCGCGTCATTTGATTGGTTTATGTATAGATTATCAACCAATCGCGTGAAAAGACGTTTATCTATACGATCCAATAGGTTCCAATTGCGAGATGTCAATTTGATTACCGTCCAAAGTCCTATAAGAACCTACCTAACCTTAATGTACTCTTTGCGGACGTTGGATTTTTGGGGTCATTCATTTGACCCCAGATTGCCAACGTATATAACTAAAAATATCCTAGATCCTTTGCCTTTAAAAAATTTAAATATTTAAATAAGGTATAAAATACAAATACCTCGAAATGGTTTTATTGTACTAAACATGTTTGATTTTTTTGTTGTCTGTTCCTGTTTTTATTTATACCCTTTGTCTTATTTTAGCTGGGGACGTAATTCTTGAGGTTTTGTCCACAAATTTTGCGTTGAACTCGTCTGGTCTCTCTGACATAGTGACTCTAGGTGTTTTTTTCCCATACCCAATTGATAATAAACTTAAGGAACAGTTCTTTTAGTGATAGTGATAATGACGTTAATGATTATGAATGTGATTTAGGGTGTGCACCATTATATAATTAATAAATAACTCCAAATCCTAATACCTACCTACCTTATTTAATTCACTAATATATTTTATTAATTTAATTATCTCTTTATTTCACATTAAAATATTCGCATAACATTTTCTATGTTTATCTATATAAACGAACGATTCAAAGTTCTATGAAACAAATCGATAATCGAATAGATTCACTAACGATTATAAACTACCCCATCCCTGTTGAAAGCTGTCAAAATTATCATCCTAAATTGGACAAACTATAGGTACATAAACATCGCATTTTTTTCGCGTTGCATTTTTACCTTTTTTGTAGTAAAATTTTAAAATGTATCAAATTTCTTCATTAGATTCACTCATCTTGACAGTAAGAAAAACAAATGAAAATCACACATTTTCCTAATAAGAATTTGGAATTATCTTCTCTGAAATTTAAACTTTCAATGATACAAAACCAGCCAGATAAAAATTGTAGAGCCAAATTCATCACAAGTTCATACATACTAACTACGAGTATATGCGAAAAGACTTTTTCCATAACCTAATATACTGATTGATAATAAGTCTCTTAATAGATTCCTCTTAAGTAGGCTTTCTACAGGAGATTCCTATTAGCGATAAGAGAGTGCCTAAATTATGCATTCTTTAAAATGTTGCTGTAAGCTTCCCTCCCCAGTGGAATCACTATTTGACTATTTGTATGCTTTTTATAATTTTAAACCCTGCAGAACAACATGGCGGCTTGAGTTTTCCATTTTTGCTGGATCGCTTCTATTTAGTTATTACATTTATTTGAGCTAATAAAAACTCAATTGACTTAGAGCGTTTTTTTTCTGCGCGTATACGGTCGCTTTGGCATACGCGCTTCCACGCGCGCTAAATTTCCTCCTTTAAAAAGCCGGACTCGTGTACACGGGCTTATTCCGGCATATACGCTCGAATCGGTAGCGGTGAGTCAGTATCTACATGTACACACGAGCTCGTGTAATATTTGAGCGCCAACGCTTGTAAAAAAAGCTTGTCAAAGCAGTATAACGGCCGACTTACAGCATTATTGTATCGTTTTCGCATTATAAGTTAGTTTTACAGTAGCATTATAAACGTCCATGGTGCTACAGTAACGCTTATTGGTGCACAAATTATACAGCTTTAGATTCAGCTTTAGGTATAGAATTATATAGGTTCACATAGTTGTTTAATTGCAGTACATTCGCATAATTTAAGCATTATTGTGGTCAACGAATGGGCCAATCGCATTAAAGAAGCATAACTGTGGTCAATGACGTTACCGGACGTATTAAAGAAGCATTATTACGGTCTATGAAGTTGCCAATCGCCTTACAGAAGCATTACATTATCAATATTATTGACAGTGTAGATGTTAATTGCATTACAAAAGCATTATACTAACATTAGAATGTACTGAAAGAATGATTAGAGTTGTTCAAGTGTTCATAGTTAGAACTTACATGAACTCCAAATTATTGCAAAACCATCCCTAATATGTACGAACTGATATAAATAACACCTTCGTATCATTTTTAATACGTTAACAAAAGATATTTTACTGTGTCTGGTTTTATAGCATTGAATGTGTTAAACAATTTTATTTTGCAATACAATATCTTAATGTACGAAGACGGTCAAAACTAAGGACACCATATTTGCTATCACCATAACAATTTTTTTAATAAATTGGCAAGTTTTTGACTCTTTTATTTTCAACCGACTTAAAAAAAGGAGGAGGTTCTCAATTCGACTGTGTTTTTTTTTTATGTTTGTTACCTCATAACTTTCGACTGGGTGAACCGATTTTGATCATTCTTTTTTGATTTGAAAGCTGGTGCTTCCCGAATGGTCCCATTTTAATTTGGTCTAGTTCTGACAGTGGTATCCATGAGAAAACCATATAAGTCTTAAACCTAGATAGACAAAATGCACGACAAATGGACGACAAATGGACGAATAACTCAATATTACGCCAACCGATTTTGATAATTTTTTATTTAATTGAAAGCTAATGGTGCCCGTGTGGTCCCATTTTAATTTGGTCCAGTTCTGACAGTGGCATCCATGGGAAATCCATATAAGTCTTAAATCTAGATAGACAAAATGCGCGACAAATGGACGGGTAACTCAATATTACGCCAACCGATTTCGATGCTTCTTTTTTATTGGAAAGGATACTTAAACTAACTTCAAGGGTAGTTTGATGAGAGTTTGGTTAGGTGCCGATTATGGGATCCATGACAAAGTAACGGAACTCTTCAATTCTTAGGAGCAATTGGACGATACTTTTTCGATGTATAAAATAAATAAGAACTATTCACTGAAAATCAAGAAATAAACAAAAAATTTAACAAAAAAAAAACCAACTTCAAAAAAAACTATTCCAAAACAAAGAACTAAAAAGTTTGACGACCGACTTGGTGTAATGGTTAAGAAGTTGGCTACTACACCAGAGGTCGCGGGTTCGATCCCCGCACAGTACAAACATTTGTGTGCATGAACATGTCTGTTTGTACTGGTCTGGGTGTCTCCTATGTATAATAAGTATGTATTTACAAAAGAAAATGTATTTAAGTATGTTTATCCGTTGTCTAGTATTCCATAACACAAGCTTTAATTAGCTTACTTTGGGGCTAGATGGCGCTGTGTGAAATAATGTCCAGGGATATTTATTAAAGAAATAATTGCGTATTCTTCTAAAACTTATACGATAATATAATGTAGGTACAATTATTGTTATTGTTGGAGTCGGTGTCAGCCAATGTACGTTTGTAACTACCTACATACATACGTAAACGTGATATGTAAGAAATAGGTATATTGCTAGGTATATTTTAATGTTTCCTCGGCTGACACCGACTCCAACAATAACAATAATTGTACCTACATTATATTATCGTATAAGTTTTCAGAAGAATACGCAATTATTTCTTTACTTTTTAGTTCTTGGTTTCGGAATAGTTTTTTTTGAAGTTGGTTTTTTTTTTTGTTAAAATTTTTGTTTTACTTCATGCCTTTAAATATTACTGCGCAATGTAGTTTACTGTAAATGTCGATACTTACAAGTTTTATTTAAAAAATTCACGCGCCTTCGATATATTGTGGTTTTGATATAAAATCTTAAATAAAGATATGTGTGAATAATCGAAACAAACATATATTCCTAACATATATAGAAAGAATGTTTGCATAATTAACATAACAATATGGTTCAGTATTAAATTTAGTTAGGTATATCATTATTATCTCGGTCTATTGCTTTTATAAATAGATCCAAATGATTGATTATATTTTTTGGTTATAAAATATTTACAAAATGGTGTCTGTAGTAGCCCGGTGAACTTATAAAAGGCTGATTAATGCCGCCAGCAGTATAAATATTATTATGAACTATTATTAAGCCAGAAGCCTGAGAGAAGGCTTTTGATAAACCATTATAGTTCCAATGTCTATAAAGTAGTTTTATATGGATTCACCGTTACACGAGTAGACTTGATGTAAACTGAAATAGTGCCATTACTATACATTCACTTCTATGCTGTACATCAGTACTAGGCTTCTGATTTCCGCCTTAGTGTGATATTAAACAACAAAGGACACTACAAACAGCTGTAAGCCGTATAACAGATTTACGGTGCATTATAATAGTACATGTATATGCTATTAAGCAGAATTAGGCATAATCTTCCTACTTTAAAATGCTATTGAAGACCCTTAAGTACTGAAGACAGCTGAAATCTGTATAGTGGATTCACGTGGCATTATACAGTCTAAAGCATCATAATGATTTTGAAATGCCAATTATAAAGCGTCAAGATATTCGGTGAACTTATATAAGAGTTTATACGGACCTTAAGTTCTACATAAGTTTACTTTTCGTTTGTTACTCGTTTGTCCTGTGTTACTTGAGTAGTTACATGTGTGATAAAAGCGCGCCTATACGCGTCAACATGCGCTTCAAAAAATAGCTTATACGCTGTTTAGCTTAGGTGTCAAATAGTGTACATACCTATTGACAAAACACACTCGCGGTCAAAAGTACCTAAGTAATAGTAGTTAGTTACTTTTATTTTTAATTATCTCTTTGTCCCAAGACTTCAAAGTGGTCCTGTTAGTGGTCTTCATTTTGTCTACCCGTGTTCTCATTATCACTGGAATTCCCAATTGATTGGGAACAAGTTGATGGGAAAAATGTAATTTGTGAGAAAAGCTCAAAAGCTTTACTTAGAGGGGATCTGTGTGATCTTGCCAAAAGTCATTTAGTAAAGGCAATAAAAATCCTGTAGATACTCAGTCATTTGCATTGGTAAATTACTATCAAAAATACTTACGCAGGTATAATACTCGTATAAGAACCGCAATAGCTCTTATGACTGCGTTATCGTAACAAGAATTACTTCGTTGTTTTTCTTGTTTGCGCATCAACAAAAGGCAAACGATGCTTGATAAAACAAATGAATGAATATAAGTATCATGATTCACATAAACTCGATCGCTCACCTCGGCAAGAATGCCTGAAACTTCGCCATCTCGCGGAAGCACCATCGAACACATTCGCGCACATTCGCACTTTTCGTTCAACATTGGAAATTCAACGATTCTCCACTTGGCGAAGCGTTTTTCAAATAAGTGGATTCTCAATACATTCTCTTTGTATTTTGCGAAAATATCCTACGTACCTACCGTAATCGTTGGGTACTTTGGTACTTGTTTATTTTCGAGTTGTATTTGAAACAAAACACAACGAAAAATGTTTTGTTGAGCGGCATTTATGTCGGTTTTTTTTGTTATTGTATTGACAATCATAATATAAAATAGAAGCTCATAATACTGTTCAAATTTAGGTGCATATTCAATCTATATAGGTAGGTACGTACATACTTATACGTATATCAACCAGATCAGTCTCGGATGGCAAGAACAAAAAAACTATTGTTTTACAGCCATGCCGGCTTTCACCACATTGCGATTTCGTGTGATGTCTAATAAATATATATATATATATATAATAGACATCACACGAAATTATATTAATTTAATTATATATATATATATATATGTCTATACAATTATTATGAACAGTTAGAAGAATCTGCTAAATAGTTCAGGGTATTCGCTGTGAAAT
Source organism: Udea olivalis (assembly GCA_947369235.1). Classification (NCBI taxonomy): domain Eukaryota; kingdom Metazoa; phylum Arthropoda; class Insecta; order Lepidoptera; family Crambidae; genus Udea; species Udea olivalis. The sequence continues at coordinate 10,689,363 of OX376342.1, forward strand.
CCAGATTTCTCTAGCTCAACTTTCAAGTTGGGAAATGTGTGATCTGGATTTTTCTATACAAGCTTATGATCACCAGCTTATAATAGAGCTAGCTCAAGATACAAATGAATGAGACTCGGAGATTTCAATGATATATATTAATTATTATATTATGAAGCACTAAAACAAGACAACTATCTCAAAATAAAAACAATTTAAAAGTCACGCACACAGCACTTTACCAGGATTAAGGATAAAAGCGTTTTAAAATTCTGCAGAAGTATTTTCGGAAAGACATAATGAGAGCTCTCACTTTACACGCCCCGTAAGCAAAGTGCGATCTTAGCCGGGTACAACGGAGATTCGGAAGATATGACATGTCCTGGCACTTCGGCTGGAAAGTAGAGGGCACTTGCCTTATCTTCGAAGCTGTCTTGAGAATAAAAACCAATGGTACTGAAAGTAGTTGTATTTTACTACAGAAGGAAAGTGGGTACAACTCTCAACTTATCGCAGTAGTCCGGGACTGGCTCATCGCAGCGGAGTATTTTGGGTAAGACGAAGTTCGCTAGTGCAGCCACTAAGGCAGAATTTTCTGATATTCTACTTACATATTATCTACCTGATGTTTTCTTTCATTATCACAGAACGTAGGTATGAGTTTGGCAGAATCAGATGCATATGGGTGCATTTCGAAAAAATATCTATTTAACTTGAACGCGTCCATTAATAGCCTTTTTCATATTTCTTGACATATTAAAGTCATATTTCTATCTTGTCAAGTTGACAATAAGTTACAGACACCGTTTACAGAGTAATTTTGAGGAAATAGTTTATCATCATGTCTTAGCTGATGTAATTTAGAATTCGATGCCCGAAACGTTATCTTGCAATGGTTTTAATTTGGCTAAATGTTGGAATAATTATATTTGGACAAATCAATTACGTTTTAGGTCAAACAGTGACACATAAAACTAGTCCCAGTGATTGGAGGAAAGTGGAGGCTCTTGCAGAGGAGCATCCATACATAGTGGCGTTACTAAACGCCTCCAGAGACTATTTCTGTACTGGTATTACTATAAACAAAAGAACAGTCCTAACATCTGGAAACTGTATCGATCCCTCGCTTCGATATATTTCACTCGGATCTGCCGTGCTAAGCAAGAAAATAAATAACAGCAGCCTAATCGAAATCGCTAGCACGGTGGTGCATGTAGATTACATATTCGAATTCCAGGCACGAGATCCGAACGTCACTCGGATGCACAGCAACGTCGGCTTAGTTTTTTCGGTGCTACCAAATTTAGAGGCTTACATGCCCAGCGCCGATTTGAGCAACTACTACGCGACTGAATTGCAACAGAAGAACCTGAGAGTGGTCGGTTTCGGAAGGATTAGTGAGACTAATCTTGTTGTGTTGCAGCAACAATTGTATCACCAAACCCCGTGCACGAATCCTAAATGGTATTACTGCATCTGTGGTTTCGAGTTTTCAAGTAACATTAAGACTTATGAAAAGGAATTCGGGAAAGGGGCACCTGTTTTTCTTGGTTCTGAAGTTGTCGGTATAGCGGCAGCTCCATGCGGCAGTTTAGAATTAAAGACTACTATGGCTAAATACAATATTTTCACCGTTATCGGTCCTTATGTACCGTGGATAGAGAAAACACACTCGAACAAAACTGAAAAAGTTTTTCGTGCTAGAAATTGTGCTCAGAAACAAACATTTCACTATTATGTTTACATTTTGGTAATAATGTGTGAGGTGTTACAATAAAATATTTTATTCTATATTTAACTATTGTTTTTTTCCAATCTTGCTTGACTGCACGGAATGTTTGGCGCGAGACAATCCTCAAACATTACTTACTTCTTATCGAACTAAGGATCACGTGTTTATTTTTCTATTGTGTTTTCGCAATCAGTTTTTCTTTTAACAGTTGATATCAAGCTTAGTATTTCCCAGCAGACTGCAACTGAGCAGAAATAACCTAATTAAAACGTTTGGTGTATAAGTAGCAGCTTCAATGCGCTTTCGCTTTATGCACAGGGGAGGCAACTCTTGCGGCCAGCTCGTTTTTGCCTTAAGTCCAGTATAATTGCAAATCTGAGTTGCTGCATCTACTCAGTAAGTTTCTTCAGAAATAAGTTCTCAATTCCCGGTTTGGATTTTTAACGAAGTTTTTCTCGTCTTTAATTTTGTGAAATTACGATTGTGTTTTGTTTGATTTCAGCATAGTCAATAGGAGGTTCATTTCTAAAGTAAGTAACTACTTTTACATATTTAACAAAATAGATTACAATGAATATTTTGAAACCCTCAAATACATGTGAATATACATGGGTCTACTGTAATTTGTGCGAACACGTAGCAACTTGATGCTTAGGGCTTTAAAAAAAAATCTAAAAAGCGACATTTATGTTATTTTGTTACATTAGTAACATTTTTTTTGCAGTTCAAAATACTATAATAGTATTTAACTCACTTCTCTCGTATAGTATGGCTGTCAAACGATTCCCAAAATACCGTGAGTTATGGATAGTACTTACTTGGTAATGAAAAAAAAAATGTTATTGGTAATAAACCATTTTTTTTTAAATTCGGCAATCATCAAGTATCTTACATCGCATGGTTACAAATTGTTATCATATTTGTTTACGATGTGCTTTTGATAATAATGTCTTGAATAAGCACCTCAAACTTTGACCTCACAACAGAGATAACGATTCGTTGTAGTATAGCGTATCTTAAATCATTATGTCAGTAGAGATCGGTCGTGCGCGATTATAACAATGTGTTAGTTGGTTTAACAGTACTAGTAAACAGTGAGCATGAATTCCATCAGAGTGTTCGTGAGAAACATGAGTAAGGCGAGGAAGTGGGAGCCTTTGAATCGAGTGGGGATCATCGGAGTGCCTTTTGAGAAAGGGCAGAAAAAGTATGGAGTTAGCGTCGCCCCCGCCGCCATGAGAGCCGCCGGCCTCGTCGAGCAGCTGAAGGAGATTGGTAATGTTCTAACTTTTAACTGAATATCCATACATTTTAATATTTCCCGCTGTCCGTCAGGGATTTTTGGGTAATGTTTGCCAGAAAAGTTCACAGCAACTTATTCGTATTCGTTTTTATATCGACGGTACGCAACCAATAAAATAATAGAAAATCTGTATAAACAGGTCACAGAGACAATCCCAAACCTTCTACATAATTATTCAGTTACGGTTTTGGGCGGGACGAAATTCGCTCCTAAATTATTTAACCCTCTCACATGTTGTTCCGTACGTAGGTAGCATGTTTCGTAGACGCAGGCAATGCGAGGGCGTGTAAGAGGTAGCTACTCTGTCTACCTCTGAGTTACGGCAACATCGACGAAAATACATTCTTGAACAAAACATATTAGGATAACTTTCATAGTAGGAGTAGCAAATTCAGCTACATAACTCAAAAAAAAAACACTAATCGAATTTCTACAGGTAAAAATGCTACACTTTGCTCAATTCCTTTGAATAATTGGATGAAAATAAACATACTTAGTTGTCACGTTTTAAACTGTAGCAAATATCAGCAGGTTTGCACTTGTGACTCCACAGGAGACACTTGTGGTTTCGGGCGACGGCGAATTCTCTAGCAAATTATTTACCCCACTCGTATGTCAACTACTAGTAGGTAGGTATGTAGGTAAGTGTTGTACTTATGGCTTGGCATGTGAGGGTGAAACAGGAGTAAGATAAATCCGCCTGTCTATTGGGTGAGCGCTAAAGGCGTGCCAAAAGTAAACAAAAAGGACAACAGAGAAACGACTCGATATTGTTTCCTTTCCAAACCGTTGCGAAAAGCAAACGCCTGGAAGAGTAACTCGTCCGTCCATTTTACTTTTTGCTTTTATCTAAGTTTATCGAGATTGGCTTACAGATTGAGACAGATATTTCAATAGTTTAAAAAATGTTATGTACGAACACTTTATTTTACATGAGTATCACAAACAAAATAATTTAATGCTAAATATTATCCATACTATAATATTATAAAGCTGAAGAGTTTGTTTGTTTGCTTGAACGCGCTAATCTCAGGAACTACTGGTACGATTTAAAAAATATTTTAGTGTTAGATAGCCCATTTATAGAGGAAGGCTATAGGCTATATATCATCATTCCACGCCGACGAAGTCGCGGGCAGAAGCTAGTCTACTAATATACACAGGTTGAATTTTACTACTTGGCGTGAAAGGGCGTTTACGAGGAATAGCTCAGAATGCTCAATAGGGTATCGGGGCAAATTTATCATAAACTAAAACAATACATTTTATAAAGCATTTTATTTCGAAAAACCACCATCCTGCACCTTTAGTGGCACTGAGGATGATCAAATACTTTTCAGTAATGTTAAATGATTAATTTTTAAAGTAATCTCATCTCACTCATTATATAGCAATACTATTGTCTCTTTCGTCATCATTTGCAATTTTTTTCGTAACAGCCTGCTTCGTTAATTTATATTTGGGATATTGGTGGTCTAAAGTGAGGTCTTCCACAGTGTATAGTACGTAATATTTCATTAATAAATGCATTGATTTTTTATCAACTGCAACTAACTTTTCATATTCAGGTGGCCTAGACGTCAAAGACTTTGGCGATATTGAGGTCGGTGGCACCCAGGACGCCGCAACAGTGGACAACATGGCTCACTTACCTCTGGTCTCCGAGTGCAACAGGCAGCTTTCCAAACGGGTCTCCGAAGTCCTAAGAGATGATAGAGTGGTCGTTACCATAGGCGGGGACCACTCTATTGGTGTAGGTAAGCTGTTGATTATGTTATATTTATTTGCTAAATATATTGACCATAGTATGCAGGATTGATTCGTTTCAGATATGAAGATGACGCAGAGTACAATGAAAAACTATTGCTGTTACGTCTACAACAAGTTGCCACTCAAAATTTACGTTATCGTTCACTTAAAAAAATTGTATTGGGATGACACATGACATGACATGACAATGACAAATCCCAATACATTTTTTTACGCGAACGATAATGTTAATTTAAAATGGCAACTCGTGGTAGACGTAGATACTGGTAGGGTAAAGCGAGTCCGTAACGCGAATGGACCAGCTAACTAAAAAATAAGGTGTTTTATTCACTACATATAGTTTTCTAGGTAGCAGTGACCAATTCCTGTATATTGTATGTCAAACATATTAAATAATTCAAGCGTTAAAACTACTACACTCTTTCAACTATTTAATACTTTTATAACTTTAATTATTTTATATTTACAAGCTAAGTGTACACACTGTGGCAATACTTTTATTCCTACCTATTCCCACCGCGCAGTACCATTTCCTAGTTTATTTGCTACAGAACATTTCTCGCAAAATTTGATGCTAAAAAGTAAAGTTTACGGGTATTTCGGGCGGTCTGTAACTTTCAGTACCTCTGGGACATTTAGATTCAGGTAAACGAAAAATACTTTCTGTAAAACTATTTCAATAACGGCGAGACACGAGGTTATTGAAAATAATAGATACGGGTAAAATGGGGTATTGAGCTGGTTCTTTTCTCTTATGTAGAATTTTGTCCTAAACAAACAAGCTCAAACTACAGTTTTTTTATCAGGACTGAATTGATGTCATATTCGCAAGAACTTGGAGCACCACTCCTACTTTCTATGCTAGGCAATGTTTACTTTGGTAAAACTGCTAAGCTATGCTTTTACCCTGCACCGGTGCTCAAACATTTGTAAGAAACGAAATATACCGGGTGATTATCAAAAGACTCACAAAAATGATATGGCATAGGTACTCAGTGAGTGATTTAGTAACTACGTAGGTAAATAATAGTACATTGTTCAAAGAGACCGATTACCGTCGAGGGTGTCGTTTGAAGCCCGAGCCGTAGGCGAGGGCTTTAGAACACCCGACATCGGGAATCGCACTTTCTCTTGAGTGATACATAGTGCTTTATACTACACCTACGAGGAAAATAAAAAACTAAATCTTTACTAATTGAAATTTATATTGAAATTGTTGCAGTTAGTGAAGTATAATGTAACACTTTTACTTTCTTTATTATTTTTGCTGTTTCCTTCAACTGCGGCGGAGTTAAAAAATCTTCATCATCACTATCACTACCTATCATTTTGATAGTTTTATTTTACTTTCTACGAAAACTGAATCCTCAAACAACACACAAATTGAAAATGGCGCCAATGGCGTCTGCAATTTTCACATGTTCTTCTTTCAAATTGTTTATCCTGCCGCCGCAGGGTCGCACCGCCAGCCCGACACCATGCATCCGACACACAGCTAGTGGCCAGTGTCATTTTGCGAACTTGGAGATAAAAACTCACTGTAAAAACTTTTTGGCTTTTGATATTTAGGTTACCGGCGCATAGTCTTACCCAAAATTAAAAAAGAAAAACCACGTAAGAAATGGATTTTCATACACTTTTCTCTCCCGCTCAGATGCGTTTTCTCCCCGCATATTTGTTCGATATACAATGACGTACTTTCTACCGTAAATTTGATAAAGTATCAAGGTACTTTCCGAGCAGGTGTAGTATAAACATTTAATTTTTTCGATTGACTTTAACTTCAAGGTTTTCCTAATAAAAATACTGACTGTTCGACAGATTTGTATGGTGACCTTGAAATGAAGGTTCAACAAATAAATTTAATTTTCCCTTAGTAATTTTATACATTACTCACTGAGTATGCCATATAATTTCTTTAAGTCTTTTGAAAATCAACCGGTATTTCCTAAATCGCAACGCACCAAGCCAATTTTCAAATGCACGATTTTTTTGCGATCAAAGTTAGTTACTAGCCCAACGAACATTCCACAATTGTGTTCGTGTTCCTCATGCAATACAAATATTGGTAGAACTCCCAATCAGAAAGAACTAACAGCTTACTACGCAACGTTACTGCTATGAAATCTCTTACATAACTATATTTCTCTTGACTAAGGAACTGTTGACGGCCACTACAGCGTGAACGAGGACATGATACTGATCTGGGTGGACGCGCACGCAGACATCAACACGAACAAGACGAGTGGGTCGGGCTCCGTACACGGCATGCCGGTCGCGCTGCTAGTACGGGAGCTGGCAGACTACTGGCCGTACCTGCCGACCATGGACTGGCAGGTTCCCAAGTGAGTGAGAGGTTTATAATGGAACTTAAGTTTTTCGGTTTCATGCAGTACTTACAGGAGTTACATCGCCACCACGCATCAAAAAACTCGGGGCCTTCCCGCCTTGGCATTTTACCAGCATCACCTTGCGACCCTACGCCATTGCCTATAATCACTTATTATATTGTAACATTTCTAACTACATATGTTTTAAATGGTTATTTCATTCTGGGTCTCCGAATTCTGCAAGTACTAACAACAACCTTAATATAACCTCGACATATTTCGGAGACGCGCCTACAAACCTCAAGGTCCATCCATATTGCCAAACCTATGCATGTACTTTAAAGTTTGGAACAAAGCCCACAGGAGGTTTAAGCTATGAATGCGTTAAGTTCTGATTTGACAACACAGCCTATTACTGTAGTTATGGTACAACAAAACATAATTCAATTAGTTAAATATTTACTTTACCTAAAATCAAGTAGAGCTTCTATAACCAGGAATGACGCGCCCTACTACTTTTTGCGTCCTATTTTTTTTATAGAAGCCAATTCCCACTGTAGCAATCACTTGATTTCAGTTGTTGTTGATCGACGCATCTTTACATTTACTAGTTGAAATCGGTGTACAATTCCAGGTCCATATTATGCTGTTGAATATTAAGTACTGAGCAAACTATGTATAATCTGCAGAGGAATTTGGGCTTCAAGCTAAGATCCTCATCTTCACGATGAGGATTATAGTTTTAGATAAGTGCTTGCCTAAGTTTCACCTAGTTAAGTTAGTTACTCGTTGAAATCTGCATGTTGCCTAAATTTAACAAAGTTTTGAACTAAATGTAGGTATACTAACTTTAATACAGGAATCTCCATTTCTAGGTTCTCAATAAAGAATCTTGGATACGTGGGATTGCGATCGGTGGACACGTACGAGAGGTTGGCTATAGAAAAATACGACGTACCAGCATTTGCAATGGAGGATATCGAAAAGTAAGTTATGCATTTTAATTTTTTTATTTTGTTAATTGAAAGAGCATTCTGTTACAGTTGTAGAGCATTCGTATCGCCACGCCTTATTAGTGGTTTTTATTTAGGAACAAAATTAAATGCACCTTGATTCATTAGATCGATCGGTATGAATCACCTTACTTTATTCAAAAGCTTTTAAAATTCGCAGAAAAAAGCTTTTAGCGCTGACAAAGACGGACGAGATTTTTTGTAAACACTCAATGGGTATATTTTGTGATAGGCACGTGTTTGTTGACTTCATATTGTACAGTGTATTAATAACATCTTCCAAATATCATTAATCAATCATTATCACCTAGGTCCTCGTAGGCTACATAAGATTGAACACACAAGAAAAGACAGGATTAAGATGCAGACATATTTATGCAGTCAGTGGAACGAAATTCAATGTTGTTAACAGGGCCATGATAAAAACAAAGATTTTGTTTTTTTAAACTTACTATTAATTTATATCCTAAATCTAAATTCAGTCTATTTTTACGGAGATGCCTACTAATACCTACCCACATTATTTTTAAGCATAATAGTCACGAATTGAATAGACCAGAGGATCAATTAAATATTGGAATACATTTTCTACAATCTCTGATCAGCGTTGACATGGTAAAATCTATTTGAATACTTCTCAATTCCGAACTAGCCGATACGATATTCACCACCACGCTGCGTTAAATTTGTAACTGTTTGAATAACATGGATAGCTGTCGACACATCTATTTTGTTTAGTCTTCTGTAAGCTGATTGTTGTAAAACCTTTCAGGCACGGCATACAGAACTCTATAAGCCACATTCTACATGTCCTGGACCCGAGCAACAGCAAGCCAATCCACGTGAGCTTCGATATAGACTCGCTCGACGCTCTGGAAGCTCCAAGCACGGGCACTCCAGGTGAGCTTTCAGTCAGCTTCTGGCCTGTTGGCGCAAGGGCAGCCATCCTGCGTTTAGCGCCGGAGGTCGTGGGTTCGATCCCTACCCATGACAAACATTTTGTGTAACGAACATGAGTGTTTGATGTGTGTCTGGGTGTTATTATCTATATATGTATGTATTTAGAAATATTTAAGTATGTTTATCAGTCTCTGACGCCCACAGTACAAGCTCTGCTTAGTTCGGGGTCAGATGATCTTGGTGTAAATTGTCCCAGATATTAAAAAAAAAACTTTCACACATACTGAAGGACCAATTCTGTTCACGGTAAAAGTTTTTCACACTGTTATTTGCCGTGACAGGTGAATATCGTTGAAAATATCGTTCTGTGGTTTATCTGAACTAGAAATGCAGCATATGGGTAAGAGTACGAATACTAACTTACCTGGTAATAGTACATTATGATATAAGTGCGGTAAGTTGAAAATTACAGCCGAGGCGATATTGCTAGCCCGAGCCGTAGGCGACGGCTACAAGAAAGCAGAGGCTGTAATTATCAAAGCGCACGTATGTCATACGACGTTTTATAACATATTTGAGAGGAAATAAATAAAAATCGGACTTTCTAAAACAAATAAAATCTTTAATCACTTGCTAGAGCAGTTAGAAAATGTTTACTTGCTCACAAATTAGCGATGCGCGCGCATCAGCGCTTTTTTTAAGGCAAAAGGCATTAAAAACAGCCAGTATTACTAATAAAGTAAATTAATATTTCTGTGTTTTTGTTACAGATGGTTGTAATTTATTGTCAAAATTAAATAAATTAAAGAATTAAATGTTTATTTATTATATTTCATCTCCCAAAGTTAATTTTATTCATAAAATGTTGACCTCTTTTCTGACATAAAAACTCTCTGCTAAAATTTAAAAAAGTACCGTTCGTTTTAGACGGAGCATCTTGCTAAACCGTACGTTTTACCATAATAAAAAAAACTCGTGCGTTTTACATTACATTACCGCACAGTGCGTAATGAGATACATTACGTTATTGAAATTGGTGAAATAAGAGACCCTTTACGAGCAAATATGTTATAAAAAATATAAAACAAGTCAATATTTCAAGCGACATTCGGATTAATTGAATTATTACGGTTCGGAGAACTTTTACCAATTCGAGATTGGTACTCATTTTCTTGCGAATTTTCCATATCTAAATAGGTACTTATCTATCGTCTACTAATAGCTAACCTTTTTCCTAGTAGGTAACCTTCGATTAGTTGATCGAAGTAAGTAAAACTACACTTGTTGCACATTAATGCACATACCGATATCTAATAGTTGACATTCCAGCAAGATCACCCGCCTTACTGAGCTTCTAATTACTTATAAGTTATTATGAGTAATAGGTAGTGCCCAGATACAGAAGATACGAAAATGTTCGTCTCATTATTGCTTTGATTAGTGGGGATCGAACTCACGCCAGTCATATTGATACGAGTACCTATCGTATGTGCTCAAGATAGGTCAAGTAAAAAGCCTCATCGAAATGTACCTATAACAGTATTTTTTTGCAGTCCGTGGAGGCTTAACCCTTCGCGAGGCGATCTGCCTCATGGAGATAATACACTCGACGGGCCGTCTCCGGGCCGTTGACTTGGTAGAAATCAACCCGGCCCTTGGCAACGATTCCGACAGGCGGAAAACACTGGAAGCAGGTCTGAGCGTGCTTCAGGCCGCACTCGGCTTCTCTAGAAAAGGCACCGCGCCAAGAGGTGTTTTAGACCTCCCAGTACAGACGCATCATCAGGCAGTGCAGCAGTAACATCCAAATTAACGATCAACCAGGGAACCTCGACTTCAAACACTCCAACAGCACGGTTACAATCATCATTTTCGTTGAAATATATTTTGCACCCAGTTTCGAAACGGAATTCCCGGGTCCTTTTACGAAATTTCGGGAACTTTTCATCGCCGAAAAGGTAATAAAATGGAGTGTGTTAAGAGTGGTTAGATAAAGCTGTTGTCGTTTTAATCACAACACTTCTATGTAACCGATGCCTTTTTAAACCGTGTTATTTACGTATTTATATTAAAAATATAATTTCCTTGATTCTAAGGGTTTTGATTTACATTTATGCGATATACTACAAGTTTAATTATTTGTGTCACCTCATTAGGCTTACAAGTTTAGTAGAAAGAAAAATGTTTTAGTTACACGTACCTACAACAAACCTTTATTACATAAGGTAAGAGTACCTATATTGCTCAAAGTAACTTGATTCGATAAAGTCTGAGCGAATTAACTTGGCTCTTTTATTACCCAAACCTAATTCCAATTTACTATGTGAAACGGACTCTCAATAATTCGTGAAAAGCGTGACGAAGGCATTTATTCTCTGATTGGATGGCAGCGAACAAATAGGATTTTTGAATTAATAAAATTAATAGACCGAACATTTTGATTGAAGTAACACAGTATGTAGGCAAGATGATTGGGAGTCTAGTAAGTAGATATGCATGTTACATAATACTGTTTCAGATGTACATACAAGGTAAGAACTAACATACATTACATTACATATGTCGTTTCTAACTAAACTAACTATTTAAAACTATGAATTAAACGCATAGCTACCTATCACTACTCAGCCTCCAGCTGGTGGTATCATATTATTGCATCGCTCTTCATTGTCAAGGCGTCAACATCAGCTTCAAGGCCTGTTCAGACCTGAGCGGTATTCGCTGCCCCTGTGGGTAGCGGTACATTTTGCCCCGGAACTTGATAATAAATACGTGAGCGAAACCCGCGCGGTATTGTACCGCTACCCACATCATCATCATCATCATCATCATGCGTGCGGTCTATACCGGTTGTGAACCCACACTGGTGATTTTTGGTTCAGCGTATTTTTAGCCGGTCGTTTGCGTTGCTCGATACAGTTTGTAAGGGATCTATTTTGACGGAGAAAAAAGTACACCGCGGATAATACGTCGTCTGCGCAGGCCTTTAGGTGTAGTATTTGTTAGATAGATTTCAAAAGTGTCCATTTGATCTCCTATTTTCAGATATTCATGTTAATGATAACTGCAGGCCGCAGCCTCGAGCCAGAACAAGGACCTGACGAGGAAATAAAGAAAATTCTCAACAAATATGTGGACACAATACCAGATTTGCCTCCTAAATACGTTATCAACGAGGGCCTTACTAATATGATATCAAAATATTACGAAGGAAAATTAACCACATTTCCCTTGTACAAGATCAGTCTCAAGATAGATCGTAAGCCTGTCAGGATACCGTGGACTTTGGGTGCTCCTAGTGACCACAACGAAGCTAAATCGGGGAAAAAGTACACTTTCGTGAAAGTAAATAGACCAGACGAGGCCAAGAAGTCGATCAGCGAGGAGGGCAATGCAAACGACGCATAATAAAAAAAGAAAAATCTTTGTTCAACTTTTTATTCGTTTTCGTATACTTTACGATATTTTAGTACATGTGAAGTCCCATTTTCATATTTTTGTGCTTGTGTTACAAAATTTCAGTTCACATTTATTTTACTTAATTTATAAAAAATGTTTGCTAAACTATTACCGATATCTTGAAACTCTGGCATAATATACTATTTAGTTATCAATTATTAAAAGTAGGATCGCATAATCTAGTGTATAAATAGGTATACATACGTTCGTCGCTTACATTTATAAGTATATGGTTCATAATTTAACTGAATTTATATTGAATTCGATAAACGTGAGTGTCATCTAGAACTAGATACTTAGTATACGCGACTTTACATAATATACAGTAAGGTTACTATATCAATATACACAGTATTTTGGTCATTCGAAGTAAGAATCATCATAAGAAATAATTAAAGCAAAAATCAACGTAAGATTTGTCCTGCGATTTAAAAAGGTAAACAAAGAAAAAAGATTGCGGTCTGTATAGAACCACCTAACTCTTACAGCCTCGACACAATCCTTTACTTAGGAAAAGCTCTAGAATTGGACCGTAAACTCACAATAATCAGAAATAATTACACAAAACATAAGTGTCAATAATTTCAGACGGGTCAGCAACATAGTTACTTAAATCGGTGTACATAAATGATTTCATCAACAAGCCTATTCCGACATTGCGTTCAGTCTATTTATTTACATTCCAGTTTACGTAGACGGACATTTATATGATTTTCAGAAACTTTAGATAAGTTATTGCTAATTTGGGTGAAGTTATCTGCCTTCTACAATTGACATAAGAGTGTAACTGAGCTGTGAAGTGGGTTCTAAAGTTTTAATGCATTTCATTTTGAAACTTCGGATGTTGTCCAAACTTGAATTCTCATACTGCATGGTATGTATGCAGATCATTTCATCCCATTAACACATGACTATCTGCCTATGCTGCATTCAAAAACGAGTGGCATATACCCTATGTTAGGCGGAAACCATTTTGAATTAGAACTGGTTGTCGAATATGTTTAAAAAAATAGATAAATCTTCACTTTTTAATTTTATTGAGAAAATATTTTTGTCTAGTCCACATTTTGAATAGAATTAAAACTCACATTAGTAAAAATTTACAGACTTTTTCTAAATTAAACTCGTTCTATGGACGATATTTTGTACGATTTGTCAACTTTGATAGACGTTTGAATATTTGGTAGTTTTAAATAGATATTTCATATTTGAAGTTATAGCAGCAAAATTCATATTTTTTTCGTTTATTACAGGAAATTGACTAGATTTACGGATTTCGTCCCAAATATTTACTTGGTTACTTAAAAGTAGTCTACTGCAGCTTAATTTGTAAATCACGGTTCTATAATTTTAATAATATTCTACATTTATGTAAAAAATTCTAATAACACAAAATAGTGATGACTGAATATCGCTATCACTGAAGATAAAAATGCAAATCACGTTTATGATAAGAATATTGATTTACATCGAATATTACATTAGTCAAATAGCTCAATTGATGAAAAAACAACTGCTACTGTGTTGCATTAAAAATGTAACATACCCGAATCAAGTTGCGGTAAATATTCATTCGCTACAGCCATGAAGGTACTAGCTACATTGACACATCTACACACACACACACGCATATAACAGTCTTAAAACACCTCAAGTTTGGACTAATATTCAAATCTCTAGGATTCGAAATGTCAGCTTTCCCGAAATTTTGAATAAGAGTTATTTTAAAAGTATGATGGTATTGTACGGATGAAATGCCACCATGGAAAAATGTCTAGAAATTGACTTGAGGACGGTAATGCTTCTGGAACTTATTGCTTCTGACAGAGAGCTTCATCTGCCACTTGGCCTGCACACGCTTCATGAAGTGGATGTCACGTGCTTTCCTGTAAAAAAAGATATTCAAATATAACTGCTGATTATCTTAAAAAAATCTACATTAAACTTTCAAAATTAGATAATGATAACAAAAGGAAAGAGGAAACTTATGAATATAAAAAATAAAATAATTAAAAAACTTAAACTTGAAGTTAGAAAAACAATAATTTACTTTAAAAATAATATAAAACCGTATTTATGAATGAATATTAACGGCCTTTGTGTTATCAATGCAGGGCAAAGTATAAGGTAAATGCGAGCCTGGGTAACAATTTACTATTTTACGTGTTTTAAGTTCTTAATCTTCAATTTAAACCCCCACCGGCAGAATTAGCGGAACATAAAAAAAGGGATGATTAATGTATTTTTTTAATTTTTTCGTAACACAGGCGTCGTTACACCACTTTTTGTAAATTAAAGGTCTAATTGGAAAATGGAAGGAACATTAGTCGCAGACACTTTTTTCATTCGTTAACTTTGATTTTTCATTCATTCATCTTTAACCACTGCTTCGAAGCTGATTTTCCGTTTTCTTAAAGTTCGTAAATTTCACTTGAAAAACATAGTATTGCAGTTTTATGAGGCTTTTGTGTTTTCTCTCCTATTGATCAGTTACGAGCATCTAAGTATGCCTAATTTAACGCAATCAGTAATCATTAGGGCTGATGAAATGAGAAAAAATGGTCAATTCTACAGATCGATTGCCACCTTTGTCGATCGTTATCAACGATTCATCGTAGCATCCATCGCTACAGATTGAACAATTCTCTAGTAAGGAGGAGAGGACAAGGCAGGAAAAGGTGTACTTCAAGGAAGGATGACCGTTTTCTACAACTTCAAGTTCGTCGGAACGCGATCCAACGGCGGTGCAGGCCCGAAATGTATTGGAGGAGGTTCGAGGAGTAACAATGAGTGAGCGGACAGTTCGCAGAAGATTCGAAGACGTCGGTATAGGCTCATTTGTGGCACCAAAACTTGAGAGACACGATGTGGTGTCTCTCAAGTTTTGGTAAACTCAATAAACCGACTATACCTACTTTGCTCGTGAACATCGTTATTGGGACTTTGACATGTTCTCTTAACTGATGAATGCAGAATTCTGTTAAATCAGATTGATGGAAGGCAACGAGTACGGAGACGCAAAGAAGAGCGTTACATCCAGTCTTATTTTGAACATACAGTGGCATATGGCGGCGGCTTAATTATGGTCTGGGGAGGGATATGTTTAAGAGCTCGCACAGAGTTGGTGGTAGTCTAAGGCGCCAATCTGACTGCTGATCGGTATATCAGGGAGATTTTAGAAGAACATGTTGTAGCATTTGCCCCCTTAATTGGCAACGACTTCATTCTAATGCAGGATAATGCTCGGGCTCACAGTGCTCGCACAGTACAGGCATACATAAACCATGTTGGTGTAACGGTGATGGAGTGGCCTGCGGTCCCCGGATATAAATCCTATTGAACACGTTTGGGACTTGCTGAAAAGGCGTGTCAAATCAAGAATGCCACCTCATAACAATCTGGGCGATTTGCGAAACGCATGACTTGCAGAATGGCAGAGGTTGCCCGAATAAATCATTGACAGCATCATCCGCCTCATGCCCAGATGGAAACCTTGATCAGAGCACGGGCGGGAAACACTCCATATTAAACAGTCATTTAATTAATATTTAATCGTCACAAAATCTTCAATTATCAACTGTTTCTCTGTCATTACGAAATCTAAGAAAAAATCGTTTTGTTTAGTTTTTGTTTCATTAATTCAGTTTTGTTTCATTAAACTTTCAGTGTGGTGTTGCAATGCAAATTAATATCAAAACATGTTAATTTAATTGTTGTTTTAATATTCTATGTTTTTAAGTTCCGCTAATTCTGCCGATGTGTGTATAAAAACTGTTCAATAATAAAGAATTTTCATTCAAATGACGGAGTATGCCAATTCATTGACGCTAAGAACGCACTTGGAATGAGTCACTTCTTTTTTGTGACGTAATTTTGAACGACCTTTTGGACTGTTCATTGTACTCGTAAACATTCAGACGAATATAAACTGACTAAGAGTATTGTATTCTTTATTATTTAACTCTTAAGCAATATTTTGTTTGAGTAAGACGCAATAGAGCTAAAGATAAATGCCCGCCGCCACCATGTGTTACTACTATTTTACTACGCAGGTATTATTGTATTATGATAACCCTAAAAAATCAATATGATAAACCACGTCTTTACTAGCCAGTATGATAAGTAAGTAATAAATATAATATATTGAAGAATATAAATAACCTTAAACACTCAATTAAATTCAAGAATTAATAATCTTTTGAAATTAGTTAGAATAGATAGATCACACTTTCGCCTTGGATACTATATCACTGTCACATAAAACAGGAATAATATTTTTTCTTATTACCTATAATAAGTGTCGATAAATATTAAAAAGGATCTTATCAAAATAAGATTTTGGGGTAAAAGTGTATGCAGCAAGCAAAAACCGAATAGTGCATCAAAAACTTACTTGGCCGCCAAGGCCTGTTCTTTCGGAGCCCATCCAAGGGCTTTGTAGACCCCCAGTAGTCTGTGTAGTTTTCGCTCAGATTTCTTTACTAGGGCTACACTATTGGTGGTTATATTTTGTTTATAGTACCTGAAAATAAAATAGATGAAAATTAATCATAAAATAGCACTACACATCCTGGAATACCGACCGACACAGGTAATTACTTCTTTTTATACGCCGATTACCTTCCTAATACCGCGCTAACTAACCAAGCGTAACATTATTTACAGTTGTTTTCCTTACAAAGTTTCACAAACCTTTGTTGAAATTTCACTGTAAAACTTTAGTTTCACTGAAAAAATATTTTTTCTCAGGTCCCTGACAAAATTCTTTGTCAACATTGCTGATTGATAAAAAATCTCTAAATTGAGCTGACAATTTAAAAAAAAAACACAAACAATATTCCTCTTTAAAAGGGGAAAGGCAAATATTGAGCCCAAAAAAAATATTAAAAAATGCCTCGAAAGGAATGACGTATTGTTAGTGGAGCCAGCCTAGTCTTTATGATATGCTATAGTTGGACCTTTTTAGGCCTCTTTCCTGCAGTACCCTTTACTGAGCCTAGTGTACTTTAGGCAATGCTTTATTTGTTTTCATCTATTTATTCATTTATTTTCCCTAAAAGATTCAAACAACACACTTCAGTGACAAATGACAATTCAATTATACTAAAACTAATTTTGTGTTTCCCGCACCTTGTGTCTGAGAGACTTCAATTAATTTAATCAATACTTACTTCATAAGTGATCTGTGGCCAACCACAACTCCAGACGGCAGCACCAATTGGAAGTCATCACCATCCAGCGCAGAGGGCCCTTCTACTTCTTCTTCGACTTCCATGTTCCCATCACCATCTTTTTGGTCCGGGTAAGATGTACTGGCAAGAAAAGCACAACTGTTATAGTTTTCGTTAAATTAAGAAATTGATGTTTGATGATTTGTTTTCTATTATCTTAACTGTCAAATGTTACAAGCCCTTCTTTAACTGATGTGTGTGTACTAATAAGGGCACGTTCCAAATCGCTTTTTTGCTGAGTGATTTTCACCCTCGTCAAATAGAGAGAGACAAGACGAGCAAAACCTTCGTCTGACAGCTGTCAGGTGAATTTCATCGGGCTCCAGGCACCGGTAGAATTCGCACTTGTCAGAGTTATACACGTCACCCTAACCCGTTCCGAAACAACTTGGAAACCGTCACGTGACAGCTCGGTCAACCTCGGTTTCACTCGTGGCAATTTGGAACAGGTTCAAGTGATTTTCACTCCTTAGGGATGAAATTCCACCCATTTTGGAACACAGCCTAAAGGTACACAATACCAACCTGTAGTCATAAAAGTCAGAGTATTCGGCTAATGCGAGTCCGTCATGCAGCATTTTGCAGTGTCCCTTGTCAACCATGTGACCTCTAGCTGCCTCCATTGAGTAAAAAGTTCGGCCCGTCTCATTACACCAAAGGCACATGTATCCCTGTGATATCTATTAAAAAATAAAGAGTTATTAAAGGTTTGTTAGTAGGTATTTAATGTTGTTTCTGTAATTGTGTATTTTTTTAAATCACAATTATAAAATACGGAAGATATTCACCTTTTCCCCTAAATATAAAAGAAGGCCCTTGACATCAATGCAGTACTCCACATCAGGTATGAAAAAGGAATGCACTTCAGACATGTGTTTGAGATTCTTCACCATATTCTTGCTATGGTGAGTACAGAACAGACAATCTCTAGGCTTAATTAGAGAATCACTTCCCTTAATACGACACTCTTCCCATTCATCGGAATCAAGCTGTAAAAATAAACACATTTTTTTATGTAAATTATAATTTGCCTTTGAGCACTACTATTAGCTTTTCCCGCACCTTGCCTCTACCACACCAGGCGAAAAAATAAATTATCATAGCTTTTGCCAGTAGGTTTATTTATGTGTAGGTAGTTTTAATTAAACCTTTAATCTTAGGAGTGGAAAATCCAAAACTCTTTGAAAATTATTTGTGCAGTTTATTAAAAAAATTAAATTATAATAAACTTGGTAGAAATATAATTTAGGTTTCTATTTTGTTAAAAAAATAACAGGATTGATTTGATTCAAGCAAGAAGAAATTTAAGCGAGCTGTTTTGTTCCCAAGGCATTCAGTTTAATAATCACCTTGTATAGGTAATCTACCTATGAATATTAGCAAAAGCTTATTTGACTGTCACTGGCACAACTCACTGTTTACTGTTACGATTTGAAAAGTGATGCAAAGTTATTGCAACACATTATAAAATAAAAATGTAGCTAAATAGATATACTTTATTGCACAATATAGGAAGAGAAACAGTAATATTACATAAAGCAAACAATTTGTACAATTTAGGCGGCCTTATTGCTAGGGAGCGATTTCTTCTAGGCAACCTTGTATTTTTCTCTAGAGATATAATTGGTCTAAATAAACTCCACTTACCTCTTCAATCTCTGAATCTGTCTCAACATCCTCACCTGCTGAATCAGTTGCACTAACAACAACAAACTTTCCAGCTGCATTACTTGGTTGACTCGGTCCTGTTTCCACCTTAACAAAGCTGTCTGTGTCTGACTGAGCGCTGTGCTCTTCCTCTACATAAGCTTCCTCAGCCAACTTGTGCTTCTTGCTATTTAGGTGGTTATTGTAAGCGTTCTGAGAACTAAAAAACTTTGAGCAAAACTTGCAAAACTCAGATTCACCTTGGCTGACATTATCTGCCTGCTCTTTGTGCTCCCTAGCCCTTTGCTCAAACTCTGCGAGAGACACAGGAGGTATAGAAGCCACTTTCCTCTTCAGGTTATACCTGTGCCAGTCCAATTTGTAGTGCTCGCGCTGCAACTCAGGTGTTTTGAACAGCACCTGGCAGGTGATACACGTGAACGAATCGGGCATAGTGGATAATATAATTGTTTTGATACCAAACACTACAGATTACTGAACACAGAGAAACTATATGATAGAATTTTAGCAATTATTTTCTAAATGAAACGCATGTAACACGTATTTTATACGTGCATGCGGCTGACTGAAGTAATGGATGGTGGTGGTGATCACAGGTGGTGATAAAGAATGATAAGGGCAGATAGAGACAGAAAATATATTCCGACTATTTCCGACCGAACTGTAACCACGCGTGAAGGAGACAAAAACCTATTCTCCCATAGACAAAAAGAGGACTGTCAATGTCTGATATGACGTCATCAAAAATCCAGTGTCTCACTAGCAAAAAGATCGCCAAATTAAAATACAAACCGATAAATTTACAACTCGCACGAATTTCACACTAATCGACATCACGTCAACAACACAACCGACAACAGATGTTTTTTGACAGTTCATTTTTAGCAAATCTGGACAAAATCAAGTCAATCAATGGATTGGATTGAGCAAAAACAGTATCTGTGCTAGTGTAAACAAAACAAACATTAGTGTTTGAAGAAATCACAAGAATCAGTTTTTATTAAATCTAAAACAGGCAACATAATGCTAGAAACAGAGGATATCGATGACGATTATTTCACCCCGGCATCAAGGTAATTAATTTTATCATTCAATATTGTACTTCTCAATCACTAAGCTAACTAGTTCCGTTTGCTAAACATTGTCTATTCTATCTAAATTAGTATCAACAATTATCTAAATAGTAAACAAGTTTGTTCATCAATTTCTGACACCAGTCACACCAGTGGCAAAGTGATACACAGCCTTGACACTATAATCTGAGTTGTTGCTGCCGACTACACGCACGGCGTAGTGCGCTGTAGGACGGTTTCTCACCTCGATTTCCGTAGTGTCCTGGGTTCGATTCCCGGTCGGGTCAATTTAGTAAACAATATTTTCTGAATTGACTCGGGTCTGGGTGTGCTGGGAGACGCCCCTGGCTTATTTCCTTGTGTGGTACCTCATAACAGGGATAATAATCCCTACTTCGAGACCATTACAAGAGGTGTGTTGTCTGGCGCATATTTATTTAATATGTTATTGCTATGAACTTTATTTTTATTATTATTATTTCAACTGGGGACGCTGGCAGTGGGCCGGGTGATCGGTCCGTTTGTTATGGGCCATTTCACCCATTTCCCCGGGCCCCCCTTGCAGGGGGTCTTTAGGTTGTCCCATTTTCACGGCTTCCCATTGAATCTTCCTGTTGCTCTACAGAATCTTGCAATCTGGTCCACCGTCAGTTCTTTCAAATCTTATTCATCTAACGAGTCTGACCCCATGAGTTCCCAAAAAATGTGTGTGTACATCAGACATTTGGCGAGTAAACATTTTGGACTGTCGCATACCTGCCTTCCATCGTCTATTTGCTGCTTCTGTGGTTTTTCTTTTGATAACTCCCTTGGTGATGTTGTGTGCTGTTGGCAGCCTGGGTTCCGGACCCACTAAGCCTTCAGCGGCACCACCCCAGGCTAAATCGTCTGCTAGCTCGTTGCCGGCATTCCCCTCGTCCCTGGACACGAGGGGAATGCCCAACTAATCACTACTTCTATTTTGTTTGCGAGTTTCCCTAGCTGATGTCGTCTCTGCTTTACTAAGTGCTTCCAGCGCTGCCTGGCTATCACGGTATATAGTAGCCTTGGTGACGTTGTCCTGGTTGTCTAATATATCTGCGCATTCCATGATAGCGTATATTTCTGTTTGGAATACGCTGGCAAACCTGCCTAGGCAGATTGATCTGTTTATCACTGTACCATCGTCGCACCTTATGTGCACACCCGCGCCAGAAAGCTTCGATGACTCAATTCTATAGCCATCTATCTGTGTAGGAAACTGAGCAACTTCTAGTGTAATAATACTTTGGCTACCTAAAAAAAAAAAAAAAAAACTACATGTAAAATAGAACCAAACAGACAACATAAATTATAAAAATAGGCGATATTTAGGCATCACACATAATATACGCGCACATAACACACACAACTGACACTTACACACACATACACTTACACACATACGTAAACACACACATACACACAATTATCTAACTAGGCTATAAAATTTAAATATATTCATATGTTAAGATTAATACTTACCTTTGTTGTTTACATTTATATGAATCGAACGAAGGAGCGGGCTTCTACTAACACAGGTTTTTATAAACTTAAAAGGAGATGCCCAACACTTTTAATAATGTACCATTTAAGCAATAAAGAACATTTTGATTTTTGATTTTTTTGAAAACTGTTCTGCTTGTGTCTATGTTCCATTCGTCTCTTTGTCCTATATGTACTCTGTATTTCTTGTCAAAGATCTTTTCTTTCCTTGTTAGGTCGTTGTTGGCAAAGATCATTGACATGTTGCTTTCAATTTTCACTTCCAATGCGTAGATGCCCTCAGTCCGTATGGTTACCGATCCAGAGGTTCGTGCTCCTAAGTTTGCACCATTGTTCGGTCCGAGCACGATCTCTAGCGCTGATGTGGGTGTTGTTCTCATTGCACCTGTGATCATCAGTGCCACTAGTCTTTGGACCTTGTCTAGCTCTAGTTTGTTGGTTCTCGTGCCGCCTTATGCCACCATACCAGTGATCCGTGAAAGATACGTGGCAGGATTATTGCTTTGTATATCCATAGTACAGTCGCCGGTTTGATTCACCATGTGCGTGTGTTTCGGTTTGCGATCCCGAGGATGACTGTAACGCGTGTCTTCGGACACAGTGGTCTGTGTTATCGTGCACTGGAGTTGAGCTTGCTCCTCCCAAGGCTGGCTGCCAGGCGGCCTTGAGTGCCGAAGGGTCCTGCGAGGAGTCTCTCACTCGTTGGGGATCCCGGGACCCTTCCATTCTGCGCCGCAGATGACCACCGTCAGGTTTTAGTGGGTAGGGGTCTCTGTTTTCCCAGGAGTACCGAGTCCCACATATTCCAGGTGTCCCGAACCCAGGGCCTTGGGAATGCCTAAATGCATTTCCTGACGCAAAAAAAAAGGTGTTGCTTATGTGTGCTTTATAAGTTAATTTGCTGCCCAGCGTGACTCCTAGGTATTTTATCTCCTTTACCATTTCAAGGTCGGAGTTGTCTATCTGCACTGGTTCTTTCCTCCCAATTTTCCGTTTGTTGGTGAATAGGACTAGTTTCGTCTTTTCGGGATTAAGGTTGAGTCCCTTGCTTCTGCACCATGATAGCGCCGCTTTCAGTCCCTTGTTCATGATGTTGCACATAACGCTAAGGACCTTCCCAGTTACTAGCAATACCCCGTCATCAGAGTACACCTGTGTGTATATATGAGCCTTGATTATCTCGTTGACTAGTTCATCTATTAGTAGGCACCATAGTAGAGGGGATAGGCATCACCCTTGCGGGAACCCTGCTAGCTCTGCGTTTATCAGTCGTTGCTGAAGCATATTCTTCACCCATCCTGATATGTATGCCTTCGCGGTCTAAGGTGGCCTCTATCGATTTAGCTGGCTGGCCTTGTCGAATGCCCCTTCTACGTCGAAGAAGCAGCCCAGTGCGTATTCCTTGTTGCTCAGAGATCTTTGTTCTCTAGTAACTAGGTTATGGAGAGCTGTTTCTGTGGACTTTCCCTCCATGTATGCATGTTGGTTCTCATATAGCGGGGATCTATAGCGGGGGGGGATAGATCTGGGCTCTGATTGTTCTGTCCAGGATCTTTTCCATTGTCTTTAGTAGAAACGAGGATAGGCTAATACATCTGAAGGCCTTCGCCTCCTGATATGTGACCTTGGCGGGTTTCGGGAGGAAAACTACCTTGACTTCCCTCCATTTCTTGGGTATATACTGCATTCTTTCTTATACTGCTGTTGAACAGTTTTAAGAGGTCTTTCTTGATGTACTTTATCGCTACTTGCAACATTCTTGGAAATATTTCGTCCGGACCTGCCGCCTTGTATGGTTGGAAGGAGGAAATGCTCCATACCAGTTGTTGCTATGAACTTGCAAACTGCACTAAGCGTACAATCTTTGCTTAATTTGAAGGCATTTGGGGCATTATGTTTAGAAATAGACATCCCAATTTCATGTAGATGTCCCAAGAAGTTACAATACTTTAGAATTTTTTTTTTTTTGTACAGTACATCTTTGGCAAATATTTTTGGAAAACCTCGGAAGGAAGATGGAACAGAAAATGAATCTTTAAAGTATACACCACCAAAACCTGCTAAGCCTGAAGAACCAAAGACCACACAATGTATATTCGCTAGTGCTCTCTTGGGATATAAGTGGTTAGTTAACTAGATGTATTTAAAATTGATTCAGAATTTTTAAAAATCAATTCAAATGCACAGCTTCTAGTGAGAGTGCGTCGTCTTCCGGTTTATGGTTCTACCAATCATGTTGATTCATATGACGTTTATTTAGTTGTTAATTTTTGACGACCGACTTGGTGTAATGGTTAAGAAGTTGGCTACTACACCAGAGGTCGCGGGTTCGATCCCCGCACAGTATAAACATTTGTGTGCATGAACATGTCTGTTTGTACTGGTCTGGGTGTCTCCTATGTATAATAAGTATGTATTTACAAAAGAAAATGTATTTAAGTATGTTTATCCGTTGTCTAGTATCCCATAACACAAGCTTTAATTAGCTTACTTTGGGGCTAGATGGCGCTGTGTGGAATAATGTCCAGGGATATTTATTTATTTATTTATTTAATTTGACCTACTGCCTGTTGGCGCCATTTTTAGTCACCTGGGTCTGGGGGCGAGTGAGCTCGACGTTCCCTCATAGCGTCGTTACCTTTCGTACAAGCAACATCGTTAGCAGAAATTCTGCTCAGTTTCTACCTAAAAAGTTTTTAACACTGAGTTTTAATATAATATTTCGTTTTTATATTATAATTTTTGAACTATTGTAATAATGAGTGAACGTGAATCAAGTGACAACGTTCTATACGTCATGGTGGACAACAAGGAACGCGAGACGATCGCGAGCAGACCGCCGAGCGGCAGCACCAGAGGAAACGCAGAGCGAATGAGGACGGGCCTCACGACCACGAGGAGAAAAAGGAGTAAACAAGGTACGCTGAATACCGAAACATTCGATACTCTTTTGAACCAAATGAGCATACTGACAAATCTGTTTATGAATAATCTGAATAACGTCCCCCTGCCAATGCAACTGAGTTTTCCGTACCCCAGCAGTCAGACACCACCTCATTTCTACAGCGCCCTCCTGCGTTAGTATAGAATGATCTCAAATTAGATCTCGAAACAGTACATACCACAATGAAAAACCCTAAAGTGCCTACTTCTGATGCCTTGAGCGTAAAAAGATGCCTACTTCTGATGCCTTGAGCGTAAAAAGATCAGAAGAAAAACAGAAGTTCAATGATATTAATTGGAAAGAGGTACGTTACTCTGAAGTTCTTAAAGCCTACAGCGCTCAGCCTGAATTTATAGAGTTGAGTGTTAATGATGAACTTCAACAGTTTTTGAAAGGAAGGGACTATACCGCCCCCATTGAGCGGTCCCTAGCAGCTATATCAAATGCATTGCTATCACAGCATGACCTTCTTAAGCAACAGTTGCAACAATTCGTAGATTGGGCCGCCGCCCCGACTACTGAGCTAACACCTTCCGCGGTTTTTGAATAAATATCGGAGCTCTTTAGCATAAAGTCCAAGTTTCATGAAACAAGTGAGGACATCATGCAGATTGTTTGTAGAAAACGCGCAGAGTGTATTGAAACACGCTGAGAGCGTATCTTGGCAGGAAAACCAAACAAAATGCTTGGTGAAAATAGTGGCAGGCGTGTCAGGCTCCGAAGGCCATCCTGAACATGATCACAGGGATGCGTCGGCCATTCACCTTCTAGCCGGTGCTTGTCCCACCAACACCGAGCAACCTTCATCGGTTCCAAACCCAAGGATCCCCAGAAATGACCGAACAAATCAAACTTTTGGCAAACCAGCGTGTACCTTAAGCTCCCAACCAGAGCATAATAGGTATGAGACAAGTATGACATTGCTGAGAAAAAGTTCTCAACAATGTTCCTCCATGGGAAAAAGGACGGCTCCAACAGGCCTATGCTGAATCTTAGACGCCTCAATCAAAACATAATCCCCATGAAGTTTATGCTTATTTCTCACTTCTGAATCCCGAAATTCCTGCAAAGCTTGGACTGGATAGCCAAAATAGACCTATCATCAGCGTGCTTTCACGTGCCAATTGCAGAGTCCCATCGGAGATTTTTGCGCTTGGTAAATCAGGGAAAAGTACTTCAAATGACCTGCCTCCCATTCAGCCTGTCATGTGCACCGAAGAATTTCGCCACATTTACAAATTGGGTGTCCCACATTTTACGGAAGAAATTTTATCTTTTTTATAATAATTTTATCCTACACAAGAACTGGAATATCTAGGAATCAAGTGGAACACTGCGAACAATACGAAGACACTTCCTCAGAGAAGCTCAGATCTGATCTCGACACTATCAGAGCAATTCATAAAGACCTGAAGCATAACTTTGAAATTGTGTCAACAGTTACCAGGCACCCTGAACTTTGCCAGCTTTGTGACTTTAGAAGGCAGACTTAACTTCCGTCAAGTCCAGAGACTATGTCGAACATTACGTCACTTCCCAAATCGAAGAGTCCCACTACCATCGTCAGCAAAATCGGATCTCCGGTGGTAGCTGTCAAAGGCTACGCGTGCTCTAACGAGCAAATGCTTTCGAGGTGAAACTGGCGCAATGAAAACACCTTTGCCAAATTTTACTGCAAACAGATTACAACAAACAAATAAACTATAACACAGCTAAAGCCCCGAGTAACCCGCTGTACAATAGCTTTCAACCTACATGAACTAAATAATAGTTCACTAAGTATGTACTAACCAGAAGATTTGAGTCTAGGAATTCTGATTATTATATTAACCTATTTGAATGAAGTTATAGTTTGTTAAAACAACTTTTAATTGTTATTTAATTTGTAACCAAATCAATTAAATGAAGAAAAACACTTTACTTACTGAGCTTTTCAATTTCTGAGATCCCGAACAAAACACATATAATAATTAATACTAATATAAACACTCAGATGTCCAACCGTCACAGCAAAAAGGATAACACTTCATTATGTTTCAGAAATTACCTAACTACACAGGAACTGACTACTTCATCGGTGTTCAAACATTTAACAAAAAACAAATACCATATTTTCATTTGAAAAATAGCATTTGACAAAATTTTGCTTGATAAATTTATCATTTTACAAACTATTGTTTAATAAACTATTCATAAGACAACATATTTACCAAAAAAAAATTATTATACACGACACACGGTACATGGGACGACACGTTAGCGCAGTGCGCTGAGGCACGGTTTTACGCCTTGATTTGCGTGGTGTCCCGGGTACGATTCCCGGTCGGGTCAATTCAGGAAATGATCTTTTCTGAATTGACTCTGGTCTGGGTGTGCTGGGAGACGCCCCTGGCTTAATTCCCTGTCTGGTACCTCGTAACACAGGGATATTTATCCTTACTTCGAGACCATGACAAGTGGTGTGTTGTCTGGCGCATATTTATATTTATTTTATTTATTTTTATTATGCTAAACAATTTTTCACAAATTTTTTTTTTTTGAACATGTTGGCAAAACAACGTAAAGCATAAATAACATTTGACAAAATGCATTGCTTGGTAAATATTTTATTTACTAAAATCTACGTTAGTACAACAATCTTTCTTACACAGAAGAAGGTTAAGGTTAAGGCTGATGTCCAATTATTTGACAAAAAACAAATAACAAATTTTCCGCGGCAGCGGCCGGCGAGTGCCACAACCGAATTCTACTTATTTCGCTTAGTTAAGGCAGTGTGTATTTTTTTAAAATGAATATCTACGGAATTTGTATTAGTACAAAATTATTACTTGCCTATAAAATAATCTGTCCAAGATGAAAATTGCAACCATGCAATTTAATATAAGAGAGTGTAATAAAACGAAATAGTACAAAACAATTCTTGATCATTTGTGCTCCAACATTAAAAATCTCACCTGTAACTTAGCCATTATTGAATCAGTAATATCTGATCATAAACAAATTTATTTTGAGGTCCACAGATATAAAAGAGAAAAGAATAAAAAGATTATGTACGAAACTATTAATTATGCTAAACTTTATAAGGAAATGGAATCAATTAACCTAACTAAAAACAATGGAGAATATTCGAGGTTTGAGGATCTACTTGTAAAAGCTGTTGGAAGAAGTAAAATGGTTAAGACTAAAATCACAAACCCTCCAAAAATGGACTGGATCAATAAGGATTTAATCAAAGCTATCGGTAGAAGAAATGCTTGGATACAATTATATCAGAAAACCAGATAGCCAGTCAGCAAAAGAAGAATACATTGCGGAAAAAGACAAAGTGCAAAAAAGTATACAAATTACCAAGTCAAGCTACTACCAAAAAAATATTTAAAGACTGTGTAAACAAGCCACTTAAAATGTGGAAACTTATTAATGACATCAATAATAATAAAATCAAAGCCACCGCTTCCCCTGCTAAACTTGTAACGGGTTCAGGTCAGATTGCTGACCCTTTTGAAATATGTCAACATTTTAATAATTTCTTTGCAAACGTGGGCGCTA
This sequence comes from Udea olivalis, assembly GCA_947369235.1. NCBI lineage: Eukaryota > Metazoa > Arthropoda > Insecta > Lepidoptera > Crambidae > Udea > Udea olivalis. The sequence continues at coordinate 10,717,838 of OX376342.1, forward strand.
CACTAGCAAACAACATCCCCCAATCTTTTCATAATAAAATCAAAAACGAACCAAATGATGAACAAAAATCACAAAGTGAATTATTGCAATTTAGACTAGCTACGACTGATGAAATTAGCAGAATAATCGAAAACTTAAACACAAATACGAGTAGTGGCATAGATGGAATAACTTGTAAAACTATTAAATTTGCAAAGCATTGTGTCTTAGATGAGTTGACTAACTGTATAAACAAGTGCTTAGAAAAAGGTAATTTTCCCGAAACTCTTAAAATAGCCAAGGTCAGCCCCATATTTAAATCTGGCAGTAGAACTGACGCTAGCAATTATAGACCTATATCCGTGTTACCAGTGATTTCTAAAATCTTTGAAAAAGTGGTTTATAATCGCCTGGAAGAATATTTAAACTCTATTGACTTTCATTCTGATAAACAATATGGCTTCCGTCCTAAATCTAGTACTCTTTCAGCATGCATAGATTTGACAACGAATATAAAGTTGAAGATCGATCAGAAACAGATTGCGCTCGGTATTTTTATTGACCTGAAAAAAGCGTTCGATACGATTAGCCATGAATTGCTTTTATATAAACTAGGCCTAATTGGCCTAAAGGGTTCAGCATACGAGATTATTAAATCGTATCTCACTAACAGGTATCAAATAGTAAAACTCGATAAGGTTAAGAGCTCTCCTGAATTGATTACGTACGGCGTTCCTCAAGGGTCCATCTTAGGTCCTTTATTATTTCTGGTATATATTAACAGCATTAGCAGATTGAATTTGAAAGGAGAAATTTCATTATATGCCGATGACACGAGTCTATTTTATTTTGGCGACCACATTAATCCTGTGATAGCAGATGCTCAGGATGACCTGGATACTTTGTACGCATGGTTTCAGTCAAATTTATTAACTGTAAATATAGCTAAGACAAACTATATCATATTCAGTGCCAAAAATAAATCTATCTCAGAATTTCAACCCCTTACAATAAATAGTGAACTATTGTCTCAGGTGAAATCTGAAAAATATCTCGGGCTCATTCTTGATAGTCGATTATCCTGGAAACCACATATTGAAAAAACCTGTGCAAAGTTGTCAGCTCTCATGTATGCTCTTCGTGGAAACGTACGTAGTTTTCCCAAGTCTGTCCGGTATATGATATATAATGCATTGATAAAACCTCACCTTGATTACTTGATCGAAATATACGGCAGTGCTGCAAAAACAAATATAAAAAGATTGGAAATTGCTCAAAACAAGATCATAAAACTACTGTTTAATTTGGACTATTTCACCCCAACGCCAGAAGTCTATAAAAGAACCAGGTTAATGTCATTGTCCCAAATATACAAATACAATACATGTCTGCTTGTGCGTAAAATCCTGACAAGAGCTATCCACACAAAAATATCATTTAAAACTAAGTCTCACTTTCAAAAACGCTAATTGAGAAGACCTTATGATATTCAATTAATGTTACCTCGAACAAACTACGGCAAGAAAAACATTACATACGAAGGAGCTCAACTTTATAACAAATTACCGAATATTATAAAAGACACGAAAACATTTCTTTCATTTAAATTAAAACTAAAACATTATTTTATTAACCATTACTCAGAATTTAGTTAGTAGTCTATCTTGCTATCTTGCGGGTATACTGATTGTGACAAAAAAAAAAAAAACATAGATTGTGGGGATGGAGTAATTAGTGTGGCTCGTGTTATTGTTGTTTGGTCTCACCATGTTTTGTTTGTAAGTTAGTACTTAAGATTTCAGTGTATTTCTCTTACAAGTGAATTATTGTATTCTTTTTAGGGAGAAATAAATGTCTTAAACCTTAAACCTTAATGGTAGAAAATTATCTGAAATATCACCTTTTGTACGGCTTCGCGTAAGTATTGGTTAGAAAATAGTTATTTTTACAGACTAATAATTCATCTACTAACTTTTTGTAAAATCACCAATTTGGCAAACGAATTATTTAGTCTTGTGAACATTATTAAAATAATATTTTGACAGTTGAAATATATCCTAAGTAAAACATTTGCGAAACCTGTATTATGTCAAATGATTATTTTTAAAGTAATCTGTTTGCGAAATGAAAGTTTGTCATATGATAAGTTTTTAAACGTTGTTTGTAAAATGATCTTTTGTCATACGCTTTTGTTATACAATAGTAAACCCTACTTCATCACATAGCGTCATTGGGCAGTCACCAGGAGCTAATAAACACGTCTCTTACTAGATGCTGTGCATCGTCACAACATGCCAAAAAATAGTGCAAGTTTTACACTTTGAAACAAGTTATTTACAAGTTTTTAAACTTGTAATAAAAGGCAGAGACGATGCACAGTATCCCATGAATGCCTACTGGTGATACTCTCCTATGAGGTAACGTCAAGCTCACTAGCCCTCAGGTGACTAAAAACGGCGCCAACAGGAAGTAAGTCAAATCAGAAACTAAATAAACGTCAAATAAATCATCATGATTGGTAGAACCATACACCGGAAGTAGACGCATTCTCACTAGATAGACGCTGTGCATCGTCTCTGCTTGTTAATGCAAGTTTTATTGTTTTGTAAAACTTGCACTATTAAAAATAGTTTCTATGCTTTTTCAGGTCGGATGGTGCTTATGTCGCCCAAGGAAAATTAGGATTTGCAATACTAAAAGTATTTAAAACTGGCACCCACAACATAGTATTATATGACTCCAACAAAGTTACCCTTTCGTGTGCCACAATTTCAACCACATTTGAAGTCACTGTTAAAGAAAACGGTTATTTCTCCTACAATGATAACAACCAAATATATTGGTGTTTAAATACTTCTGAGGATGAAACTAGTAAAATTATAAATTTGTTATCAACTCTAGATGTTATCGTGAAATATTCATTAGATAAAGCTAGTCCACCTGAAATGACAGAAATAGATGTCAGTGCTAGTATTGATCAAGAAAATCCAAGAGGAAAGGAAAGTGACACCGATTCCTCCGTGAACAGGAGAACTAAAATCTCTATTTTGAACAGAATGGCAAGTATGGGTCAGTCAGTGCTACCACCTCGTGCTATATCTACAGAAAAAACAAGTGATTCATCAGATACTAATGAATCTAGTCATCACAAAATAGTGAGACATAAAACCATTAAAAGCTCTTTGAAACGTAACAGTTCAGATAAAAACATTTCGGAATGTCAAGGTTTGGTAGAAGCTGAAAAATTAGGGAACTCGAGTACTGCGGATTCCATAGGGAGTGGAACAGTCAGTGTTCCCTTGTTTACGTATACAAATGGGCAATTAGTCCCAATATCAAACTCTAATATTGTAACAAGTCCAAGTAATACTGGTGTAAATGATATGAGTTTCTTTTTTTCTGAACAAAGAATAAGCAATAGTGAAGTAAGAATAAAGATGGACAGAATGACAGATAAAGTTGAGCAAGTTTTAGGAAAACTCTCGGACTTAGAGCACAATAATAAAAACAATACTTCAAATACTTTCCAAACTGAGATAATGCAAAAGTTATTATCTGAGTATGAAAATAAAATTAAAATGTATGAAAGTTTTATTGAAGCTAAAGGTTTAGAAAATCATCTTAGCGAACATCTTATTGGCCTTGTTTCCCAAAATACATCAATTAATATTAAACGTGAAAATACAAACGACACTGTGAAATTACAGAGACTAGAAAAACAGAATGAGGAAAAAAAATATGAAATTATTGCATTACAAGCAGAGATAAAACTTTTAAAAGACCAGGCGAATGAAACTATTGAAAACGAAAAGAGTATCAATGTTAAATTGATCAAAGAAATCGAACACTTACAACAGGATTTGGATAAGAAAAGAGATGAATTAGCCCTTAGCATTAATAAATGTGAAGAATTCACGGAAAAAGAAGAAGATCAAGACAGCGTTGGCAGCAAAATAAAAAATATAATGAATGATACATTTCGAGCAATATCTACAAATTTCGAAAATGGCAATATGTACTCTGGGGAAAGAGTAAAAGCCATAACTGCAACCGTTATCAAAAAAGTGACTATAGAATCGCTTAACAGTTCATAGTTCATAGTTTGGTATGAAATGTAATTGATATGTAAATAAATAGTACATGTACATACCTATTGTTTGATAAATAAAAAACCATGAAGCATTGTTAACTTAAAATATTGTTAACTAATAGGGGTTGAACGCAAGACTGGATCACCTAATATGTTAGTATCATCAAATTAGCAGTACGATAGTAACGAATAACGGTTTAGACGCTTAACGTCCTTTGCGCAAAACGTCCTCTGCCGAAAAAAAGTCCGATTCTCATATTGTCCTATTCGCAGAATGTCCTATTCAAAACGTCATATTCGCAGAATGTCCTATTCGCAAAACGTCCTATTCGCATAATGTCATATGGTTTTCATGACCTACTGTTTCACTGATTTACTCGTAAGTAAATAAAAAGAAAATATATGTAAAATAAAAGTAAAAGAATGAAATAAAAATAAAAAAGAATCAAATATTTAACAATGTCAAATAATGGAAAAATGAACACAAATACGAATTAATTGAAATTTACTACAATTTAAATATTCGTCAGTGCAATAAAACGGGTTCTCTAACAAAAAGTTTCTCAGCTGACGCCGGAATGTTTCGTCAGATGGCTCATTTTTAATGCAGTAGGTAGGAGGCGGTTGTGGTAAATAGGGCCAATAACTCGCGGGTTTTTTCTGCAAGCGCTATGCGACGAGGCACCGCGTTCAGATGGCCTACTAGATGCTTTCGCTCAATAGCATCCATACACTAAAAATCAACGATTTTGTTTTTTTTATGTAATAGGGAGCAAACGAGCAGGAAGGTCACCTGATGGAAAGTGATCACCACCGCCCATGGACAACTGCAACACCAGAGGTTTCACCGATGCCTTGCCTGCCTTTTAAATAGGAATAGATCAGTCCATATCTTGAATGTACGCGGAAGCAATTGACGTGAAAAACGTACGGATTTTGAGCGCCAGCCATCCAGGTGATGAGCATGGAATTTCGAATTAAGACGTGTCGTACGATGATGAAATTCAGCGGCAGGTTTCTTATAAAAGTAGTTACCTACTTCAAATAAATAGACAGAGTAGTCCGTTAGTATTCAGTTTACGTTGCTTTGGTAATCGATATTATAAAAATAAATCAACAAAAAGTATTGACCTTGAAAAGTTATCTATAACCCTAAGCCGGTTCAAAAATATTATAGGACATTGGTAAATTATGTTATGATAAATGATGAATTTATTTGGCTAAGAGAACCATAGGACATTTTGCGAATAGGACGTTTTGCTAATAGGACATTCTGCTAATCGGACGTTTTGCGAATAGGATAATTTGAGAATCGGATTTTTTTTCAACAGAGGACGTCTAAACCCGAATAACTAGTCAATACGATTGCTCTCTCACAAAGACAGACACTTGCACAAAGTTATCTAATCCTTCACTAATGGTGGTACGAGTAAGTATACCTACTCCTACTACCCGATATCTCAAGCAAGTTCATTTCAACAAAAAGCAAGTCTGCGAAACGTTCTCTACCCGCTTTTAAAGGAGCGGTGTCTTGGCAAGAGTATTTGATCAAAGTATTTATACACATCAACATGGGCTAGGGATATTTCAATTAAACCTTAAACACTAAAATTCTATTAACTTTTTGTTAAGACACCTACACATTAAAATAAACCTCGTCAATAGCCTATCCAATCTGATAAATAAACATTTGAATAAAGTTAAATTTAAAAAAAACCTAGAAGAAGAGGAAAAACTCAGACAAACTATAAATCTTAACTTAATTTTGAAACATCAAAACCTAAACAAAACAGCTATTTTTTTTATAAAAATTGTTGAAAACTTAAAATTAATAATCCGTGGATCCACCTAAGACTCCTGACACATGTGCAGCGGTTCTGCATACTCAAAACAATGGTGTCAATATCCTGTTGTGGAATACTGTCCCAAGTCCTGCTAAGATGCAAGAAAAGCTGGTTTTCATGCACAATATCTTCAGGGAAATTTCTTAGAGCTCTTCTCTGAAGCATATTCCAGGCATGCCCAATAGGATTCAAGTGAGGGGATTGTGGGGCAAGATTACAGGCTCTAGCACCTCATCTCGATATTTTAGAGCAGTCATATTGCCTTGTATCCAAACGAAGTCCGTTCTACCGCCGAAACGAATTCCTGCCCAAACCATAATCGTGCCACCTTGATATGCATGAACTTGTTGTGGGTGCTGCAGTCGATTCCAACGTCCAGGTTCTCTCCAAACGCGTACTCTTCGCGAATCAGGATGAATTCCAAACCTGGATTCATCAGTGAAAAGCACAAGTGACCATTGAGAATGGTTCCAGTTTTCGTGTGCAATAGCCCATTGTAATCTTCTTCCTCGATTGCCTCTCCTTAGCGCTGGTACCCGAAGTGGCCTATGAGCACGTAGGTTGACTTCATGCAGTCGTCTTCTCAAAGTTTGACCGCTTGCCAGCAAACCATACTCTCTCTGTAGCCTTTGAACCAATTGCATCGCCGTTACATTTGGTTGGCTTCGTGCAGCATTTACTATGAATCGGTCCTGTACATGTGTTGTAATGCGTTGAGGTCCTCGGTGCCGTTCCACCACTCCCCCCGTGACACGATAACGTGACCAAAGCCTGGATATAACGCTCCGACTGGTCCTCATGGCTTCAGAAACCGCAATTTGGGTAGCGCCAGCTTGAATCATGCCCACTGCTCTTAATATTTCGTTCCTGGTCAAGTGTCTACGTGGCATGATTAAATGAACACCGGAAATGCGTTTGACAAAGATTTATAGAAAGAAGGGCGGCGAAACTCGACTGCATATTTTACAAAAACGTTACCAAACGGACATATGTTAAATAAATAGAGTTAAATTTGTTGAATTTATTTCCATAAAATCGGGATTTTCAAAGAATGCATGTCAAAGATAAATTATTCCCGATTTCAATAAAACAAAACTTTTCTGTACTGCAACAAAAAGTGCAAAAACTAAACGGTTTTATTTCCTGTAAGAGCATTTCAATCTACGCAGAAGTATTCAATTACTGCAATCATTTTTTTTTTCAATTTGTGTTATGGTAAGTTATATTTTAACTGTTTTGACCTAATCAATTAAATCAATACACTTTAATGAACATTTTAAAGCCATATACTTGTCTTTTGAATGTATTCTAGTGCAAAGTGTAAAAACAAACTGTTTACCACCTGTTGCAGAAAAACATAATCAAATTGAAAACCCAGCAAACAAATAATGAAGCAAACAATCAAATAGCTCTTCTAACAATAAGAAGAGCAGCTACCACTGCTGGCCGTTGCTTGTTGCCAGAGTGTGATGATCGGGAAAAACTTCATATAAGTACCTGAGTCTATACGCAGAAGGGTCCTAGTAGACTATAAGTAATACAAGGGAGTGAAGCCATTTTCGGATATTAATGTTATTGTGCTGCTGGAAATCACACAGTTGTGTGTTGCTCGCACATAATGTCCATTTTGTGGTAAATGGGGTACGCTTCTCATCAGGATCGTTTCGGAGCTCCTGCTGCATTCTTAGAAAACTTGTTAAATATTAAAATAAATGCACATAAATATGTTAATATGTTTTTTATTTCGTAGCTTACATAGCAGTAAAAGTATAATATGCCTCACACTGAGCTGAACAAACTTGGTTTAGGTTCACCAGAAATGTACATCTTTTGTTCTTTGTATAGTTCTATAGTTTTGTGAGGATGTGATAAGGGCTACAGGTGACAGATCGCTCGTGCCGCGTACCGATGCGGCACGCGCCAACCGCATAGTAGAAGAAGCACGCGGCCGTACTAACAAACCCGCAGTGCGCCTTTGCATGGGACGGGTATACTATTCTGAACAAGACCGTTCGTACACCCGCGACGGGACGCGTCGCACGGACGTGGGCCCGTCTGCCGATCCGCACAATTCTCCGTGCCTAGTCCATTGCATTGTATCACTATAATAAGAAATATCTAACCAAACAGCCTCCGAATCGCAAAAGTGGAACGCCCGAACATGTATCCACTTACGTCGGACCAAATCCGACTGATGTGTAGGCATCGGTGTCCTTGTATTAATTAAAAAATGATTAAACATCAACGATTTAAATTATAACCCCACTAGCTTCAATAGCTTTAAAATCTTTTTAACCCCAGCGTTAAAAGAGTTAAAACAATAAACTTTTTTGTTAGTCTAGCGTAGTTCTAAAAACATCAAGCGATTTCTTTTATGTACGCGGCTCGTAAGTAGAGGTCTGAAATTACATGGAAGTTCGCCGTCCTTCTTTAGGGAGTTTTAATCAAGTTAGAAGTTCGCGAAGATTTACTTATTTGGAAGAAATTCAATGAATGCGAATTTCATCTTAAAACAAAAACCTTTTAAACAAATTTGAATTTAAAAAAGGAACTTTATAATGTTTTATAATCTGTCATTAATAGTTTTTTTGTATGGCCAGTACTTTTTAAGATAAATAAAAAAGTTTTATATATCCCTAGACCATGTTGTTGTGTGCATTTGCGCTAAGAGTTATTATGACTGTACCCATCCTATGTAAAAAAGTGCCAAGTTTGCATTATCAGCTGGGCCTACCACACACATAGGTATAAGTGAATGCGATAAACCGTATAACGCATTCGCCCATCGGTTACTACTTACTACCCGTCAGATCATACTAGTCTTGCGGAGCAGAAATGTGTGCCCGGCAGACGAATAATACGATCTGACGTTTACCCACCTGTCAAGAAAATACGTGTACTAGGGTCGTCAAAATGCGAGCAACTTGCGATCGAGTCGTGCTGTGAATTAGAAATGAAGGTGCGATCCAATCCATTGCCTAAAAAAAAACTTAAGTTTCTGTTTCTGTAATCTGTGGTTGAATTGTATCGCAATCTGAGGTACTGGCTGCTGTTGTAATCTGTGGCCAGGTTAGCCTTATGTCAAATTCGTCAAATTTTTGTAAATTTGTGTCATGTCGATTGTCAACAAAATTGTCTTTCTTTCTCCAATAAAATAAATGTAATTAACGCCTGTTTCAAATTTACTCACTTTTTTGTAAAATGGAAGACCTCAAATCGTCTTTCGGTCAATATAAAATCCAGGTAATTGTGCGATAAAATATTTGGCAAATTAATTTGATGCAGTACTTGCTGGTACCAACGATCGATTTATGTTTTCAGCTTTCTATGGTAACTGAGGCATTATCATCAGTTCAAGATGATAGCGAACGCGAGTCCTTGCTAGCCCTCCAATCAGAGTTACAGGAACTGATCCAGTTGACCCAAGAAAGCTTGGATGCTTTAGTTGCTAAAGAAACAATCTCGATTTCTGCTGACCCTATACCAGCACAAACACCTTCTAATAATGAATTAGATGATGAATATGCGTTATTTATGGTTGGTATTTTTCATTTAAAAGTAATTAATACCCAATAAATTCCAATTTAATGGATATGATGGAGGAATTGTTTTTCTTGAAAGAGATTATGGTAGCAGAAGCAATAAAAAATACTACGGTTTTAGTTCCTGCAACAGAATAATATTGTTTAATTAATTTATTATCAATGACTTGATTGGATGAAGTATCGCTTGCAGTATTTTTTAGGGTCCTATATGTTATTTGGCAACCAGAAAGATACTTAAATATAAATTTAACATATATTTTCAGAAAGAAATGACTAAAAGTGGGGCTTATGATGAAAATAACCAAGATAAACCAGAATGTTCCAAAAATGTTGAGGTGGCTACTCATGATAAAGATGGTGACAGTGATATAGAGGTAATTATAACTTTTCCTTGCATAGCAATAATCTGGGATAGCCTGAGTTTCTTAAGTTTCACTAGAAAATTATTGGTCAATACACTGCAATCAGGTGTAGCATACATGCCTGGAAGCCTGTGTGGTTTTATTATAACAAAATAGATGGATGTAGTACTAGCTTTCCACTCGCAGCTTCACCCGTGTTATCGTTATATATTATGCTCAAACTCAAATTACATAAAATCTTTAAATTGTAGCCTATGTGTTATTCTGATGTATATGTTGTAATGCTTTAAAGTTTAATCTAAATCCTTTCAGTTGTTTTTTCCTGAAAGAGTAACATGAAGATTGAGCTTATGATACAATCTGCTTTATATTTAAAGGGTGTTTTCAGCGGCAGCCCTAGAGTAAAGTAAAATAACTTTTTTACTTGAGGTACTGCCCCTGCAACCACTCAAATAGCACCATTATTTAAAAAAGTGGCTTTTGGTAGTATCATACATAATCTTAACCTGTTTTGCTAGTTAAATATGTATGGTCATTCTGTTTGTGTTAAATGTGTCTGCCCACTACACCATATCATACCATGACCGTGCTAGGAACAACGTGTCAGACAAAAAAATATTCTTTGTATTGAATGAAATGTATGAGACAATGCCCACTAAACCATTCCGTTAGCGATCAATACCATCATGTACCATTCACGGAGCGTCAGCAATATTGTCGCCGAGAATATTTTGCCGGCGCCGATACGCTACGTGCGGCATGCGATGCGCGCAGTCTGCCAAACGGTGATCATACGGGTGGGTTATAACCTCGTATGATAAGTATGATGACCATTTAAACGCGGCTATCATTTCCAATTCTCTCGTTGTCAATATCATAACAAGAACACAAATACTCGCTATTCCATTCATGCATCTGCCTCACACGAAAACACATTCTCTATGCAAAAACAGGTAAGTAACTACAAACGCGACAACGTTTTAAAACTGAACGGATATTACCTATACCAGGCCCTGTGTCAATCCATGTACTTGCGCGCGATAATCACCTACCAGCCGCCGGATCTTCCTAGACCTATTTAGCAGTTGTTTGTCAGAAGTCGCGTAGAGCATTTATACGCGAATCTTGCGGTAAAAGGTAAATCGGTTAAAGTAAGTACTGACATCTATACTCCATTCATTATGGCATTAGAAAGAAGTAAAAAAGGTTCTTTTTAGGGTACACTTTGTGGTCAAAGTAGAATAAACCTCACGACTTTTAACATTTATGCTGAATTTATTAAAATCTACTTAAATAGCAGCTGTCACACTTAATTATTCTCATTTATAGTAAAGGAACTTCAGAATTTATGAGGCTTATGCTTAAATAAATTATTTTGTCTTGCATGAAACTATATTGTCGATGTAAAAACCTAAATCAGGCAGGGGTTTTCATTTTTACTGTCACTATAATTCTACCAAATCTAAAATGTTACATAATCCCTTCATACGTTGTGGCGGAAAGGTTTTTCAATTTTGCCAGGTTATACTCATGTATGTTATCGTCATGGCAACATCAAAGGCAAATTGCCATTCATTTTAGCCCCCCTGCTTCTTATTTCTAATGTTATAATGAATGAAGTATAGGTATATAGAAAGAGGTAACCCTTGCAATATATGCCTGTCACATGACAGCACGCATTTAGAATTGACAAAATGGTAAATTTTCTATGATGTGATTTATCTGTTACATTAGTAACCGTTATGAAAAGACTAAGTATTTAATGTTTTTTTTATAATGGAAAAAAATAAAGAGAACTTCCCGAAATATTTATTTAATTAGGTACTTAATTATGGGTATATTATTATCTTCTTTATTTAGCATAAAACTTAGGTATAAAATTTGTACAGTATTCTTACAAAAACAATGATTTACAACAATAAAAACAACTTATGAATCATAATTATAAAAACTAAATAATTACAATTATAAAACCTAAGCTGAAAGTTATAAAAACAATGATTTATAAAAATACTATAAAAATCTTAACCTAGGGTGCCGCCGGCAGCGGAGCCGGCAAGGCCCAGACTACCGGTGGTTAGGGCTGCAGAGAGAGGAACCTCCTGACAATGCGAGCCGTGTCCAGGAGCACCGCCTTCTGCCTTGACCCAACCGCTGAGCGAGAGCCTCTCGAGGTGTTGGTCGAGGCTCTTCGCTATTAAGCCGTTTGCAGATACGACTATCGGGACAATGATCGTCGAATCAACATTCCACATGGCGGTCACCTCGTGAGCCAAGTCAAGGTACTTGCTGAGTTTGTCCTTCTCAGCTTTTACGAGGTTATCGTCATGTGGAATGGTGATGTCGACGAGCACTGCCTGGCGTTGGGATCGGTCTACCAGCACGATATCAGGCTTATTGGCTACAATAGTCCTGTCCGTGATGATAGATTATTATTATTATTATATTACTTATTTGTGGGATTTTACTCGCATAATTTTCTTTGACTATTTTTTTAGGCATATTGAATGTTGCATAATTTTTATTGTCATAATGAAACTTTGGCATAATCGTATTTCGGCATTATGAGTTTTAAGCATAACGATCTGTTAGGCTATTTAGGAGACGCATAATAGTCTTTTGCCATTTTTATTATTAATAGTGTTTTGTCATAAAGGTTAATAAGTATGGATGAATAGGTGCGACGAGCGAAGCGACGAGCGTGTTAGGTGCACAAAAACTTATTGGTTCAAGGGGCCAAAAAACCTCATTATTCTAGATTTTGATGATTTTACTCATTCATATTATGCATTTCTCATTTTATGCGTTAGAATATTATGCTAAGTTATCTTTATGCCATATCTGATTATGCTTTAAGAAAAATATCCGAATAATTGTTATGCCATAATATCATTAAGTATGCCTAAAAACACTAGGCCTGAATAAATTATGACAAAAGTTTTTATGCGAGTGAATATAGACCCTTTCAAGGTTTCAAGGTTAGTACCGAAAGTTCAAAATCGCGATATTTGATATACCGAAGTTTATAATACCGAAAATCTAGTGACCGAAAGATATCGATTTATTGCAAGCAGCAGTAATGCACCATGTATGGCTTCTGTCATGGCTTCAGCGGTTACACGCGTGCTAATCGTCGCAGTTGGCTTTCGCTTACCACCGCAGCTTCGACTTGTTGGCGCCTCATCATCGGTGGCTCGCTTACAGCCACCTGCTCCTCAGCCCGCAGGCTATCTTAACCATACGCGCCTACGCGACCTGAAATACACTGGCCCTGCAGTGGTGGAACTGGCAGGGTGGCAGAAGGGACCTCAAATTTTAAACAAAATTTAGTAAAAAATTTTTTTAGAACGCATCCATTGGTTGCTTCATTTTATCAAATTACAGTGTGAAGATTTTTCTTGAGGCCCATCCAATTAATTTGCCACGGGTCTCAGATGGTATAGTATAAAAACGCTACTGGGCAGACAGGACTATGTGGAATCGGGGTCAAATAAGTCGATTTTCAATTGCATTCGAGTTTTATTTGAAAAATCATTATTTATTTTACTCATTAAAAATGTGCTATTTTACTTCTCACTTATTATACTTTTTTCATTTCCTTTCTGCGAAGTAAAAATAATGTAAATAAGAGTATTATTATTTTTATAATGCCCGTCAAGATTTCCTCACTCCACCTGATGGAAAGCGGTCGTGAGGTCCAGATATGAGGTTGACAAGCCCAGTCATTCAAACGAATCACTGGGCTGGCCATCCTTACCTTGAAGGCCAGCAGAAATGCCTTTTCACGCCCCGCTTGAAGAACCCGGGATTATGAGAGGAAGGAAACACATGTGCTGGAAGATCGTTCCACGTCTGGATGGTACGACAAAGAAACGAGTCACCGAACCTTTTAGTTCGGGCCAACAAATGTTGAATAGTGTGTGGATGACGCCGTAGCACGCGTCCAGCACGCGTGGTACGGGAGTGTAAAGGTGAGGGTGGAATAAGCTGGACTAACTCGTCAGAGCATTCCCCATTGTACACACTTAGCCTGGCAATGTCTCTACGCAATTGGAGAGGCTCAAGGGTCAAAGTTGCCTCTGGGTTTCCAATAATACGGATAGCACGCCGCTGCAACCTGTCAAGAGCTTCGAGTAGGTACTTGGCGGAACCGTCCCAGAGATGAGAGCAGTATTCCACACACGAGCGAACTTGTGTCTTATATAAAATACAGAGCTGCCCAGGCGTGAAGAATCGTCTCACTCTTTTCAGGATTCCGAGTTTACGGGATGCATTTCTAATGACGCTCTCAATGTAATCCCGCTGGTTAGGTTGCTACGAACATCCATGCCAAGGATGTTTAGGCTATTCTTAATCGGTAGCGGGGTGCTCTGAAGAGTGGGATGGGAAAGGAACGGCGACGCCTTTGCTGTGAATGCATACACCTGCGTTTTCTACATTGGACGGTAATTGGCAGGGTCAGACCGGTCCCCTTTTTTGGGAACTGGTTGAACGTTCGCGTCCTTCCAAGACAGCGGCACAAGACCCGAATTGTAGGAGAGGCGATACCAGCTAGTGAACACTGGAGACAACTCCGCTGCACATTTCTTCAGCACCACAGCTGGAATTCCATCAGGGCCACTGGCTTTCCTGACATCGAGTGACTGCAGTTCGGCACGAACATCACACTGCCTGCTACGAATATCAGGCATTGTAGAGCCGCAATGTAGAATTTCAGGCGGCACAGCATCGCAGTCATCGATGCAACAGTTTGCGGCAAAGAGGTTAGCCAGTAAATCGGCTTTCTTTTGCGGCTGATGAGCCAACGATCCATCAGGGAATCTCAGTGGGGGCAGCGAAGGCACGCAGAAGTTAGATTGCACGTGTTTAGCCAGTCGCCAGTAGGAGTGGCTACCCGTGGGGTGCGTGATGAGTTCTTGGCCAACACGTGCAATTCGCTGGGCGTCTGCTCTAATGTAAGCCCTCTTCGTGGCCTTGGTGGCTTTATTAAAGGCTGCTTTCAGGGAGGCCAGGTTTGAATGATCATTGAGTGCCTGGGCCCTATACCAAGCACGGTACGCCGCCTGTTTTTGGTCAACAGCTGCGGCACACTCGCGATTGTACCAGAGACCAGTTTTTCTAGCACTGACGACATCAGTAAAAGGAATGTAGTATTCCATTCCGGTACTGATGTCGTCAGCGATAGCAGATGCACTCTCTGAAGCAGCACTGCCGCCAAGGGACGGAGGCCAAATACTATCGCAATCCGTCCCAATCTGCCGATGAGTAGTGCCATAACCGCCGCGTCACCTCCACAGGTTGTGGGGGAGCTGCACAAGGCACTGTTGCGCCAACCAGACAGTGATCGGAGGAACCCAATGGAGCACCAACCGACACTTAATACCCGGTTGGATGACTCGTCAGCAGAAGGTCCAATAAGGAGGGTGTATGACCGACAATATCTGGTACCCGGGTGGGCTGGTGTACCAGTTGCGTCAGGTCTTGCGTGAGAGCAAACGCATGGGCAGTTCGGCCTACATGGTCTGTTTTTGATGAGCCTAACCAGGACTCATGGTGGGCATTGAAGTCTCCCAAAAACACCATTTCGGCATTTGGGAACTGCGCCTGAGCGTTGTCTGCGGCCTGACTCAGATGTTTGAAGAGTCGAGTTGTCTCTGCGTCCCCTTTGTGGGAGCGGTATATGCACGCATAGACCCGGCTCGTGGAGCCCAAGTCAACGTGCACCCAGAGGGTGGAGAAGGATGGGTCTTCTAGGCAGCGGAGATGGCTACAGCAGATGTCCGCCCTGACGAACAGACATACACCGGCTTTTGGTTGGAAGGACTCTTCCAGCACATAGCCGGGGTAGTGCAGGTATAACGTATCGGCAGGGCGGCCTATCTGTGTTTCCGTCAAAAAGAGCATCGCAGGCCTCGCCGTCTCAAGGTGTTGATGGACGGCGTTGAGGTTTGCAGAGAGTCCGCGGATGTTAGCGAACTCCACCTCCAACAGCGTGTTGGTGGGGGATGGGGAAGCCGCTGTTAGCCTTTTTTGTGCTTCTGACTACCATAGAAGTTGGAGGATGGGAGGGGCGTGAAAGGACGACTGTGATCCAGGCATTGAAAGACAAAGCGTGGTGCCTTGTATTGGTATTAGCCGTGTGGAATAGTGTAGGCCAGTCCGCCGGACGGAAGGCCCCCGTACCCCCTCGCCGGGCCCCACCGAAACCGGGCACCACCCGGCACGACGAGCCACCACGAGATTATGCGTGACCTGGTGGGGCAGCCTCCAGAGGTGGTCGCGGGCGGCCAGCGGCACCACCGTTTCTACGGGCCTCCCTGGCCGGCGCGGCGGGCCGATACACACTACACACACAATACCGCCGCTACGGCTCCCACTGGTCCAACAATTGCCACGATCACAGTCCCCCTGGCACCGGTTAGTGCAGTGCTGATGCCGGAACGCGACCTGACCGAGATCAGAATCACTTGGCGGGTTTTACACAACTGCATGGTGGTAACAACAACCAGCCGACATAAGTCTCCTGGAGAGCAGATGGTCTGCTTTAAAAAACCCTTAGTCGCCTCTTACGACACCCATAGGAAGATATGGGGCTGTGGAAAGTATTATTTTAAATGCTTTTAAAGTTTTATATTTACATTGTTTTTACTTCGCGATTCTAATTTTCGGTATAATAGACTTCGGGATTTTAGTCTTTCGGTCAAGTAAACTTTCGGGATTTTAGAACATTCGGGCAAATAATTATTCGACATTTTAGTATTCATTCTTCCGTTCATCGGTATTATGAATTTCGGTATTTTATACTTCGGTATTATAATACGCACCCTTAGTTATTCTTGTTTACTAAAGTGTAAAAACAAAATAACTAAAACATTTTAAATAACTAAGGCTGTTTGCTGTGTTCAGAAATGAGTCACTCGATTGGCCGCCACCTTGGACTGGCCGCCCGCGTGCGGTGCACGCCTTGCAGGGCCGCTTACGGCGGGCTTGCCTGGTAGTAACTAATAAGTAATCTGTGCCTATACGCGGATGATACGGAGATGATATGCGGAGACTCCCGTTCCAAAAGGGCCGTGCGTAACGGCTTTTGTGACACGCCGGCCCAGGCGGGACGGGTATGACACGCGGATGATACGGAGATGATACGTAATTGATACGCTCTAGTGGGCATAGTAGAGCGTATCGTGTTGCTTTCTGATCCTAATACGTTCATAGCAGTCATGGCATGGTACAGTATAGTGGACAGACTCCTAAACTGTTCATTTCATTGCTTTTGACAATCACTTTAGGATGAACTATCCAGTCTATTAGGCATGAAATGTGCTGTGTACCATACACACAAGTGGGGTGGGCAACCGACTCTCCACAATGCAATGGTCAGTGAAGTGATCCCCAGGCAGGATGATGACCGGTTTAAAGATCTGCAGGTTAGTTCTTTTTTATGTTACTACACTTTAATCACTATAACATTAGAAATGAGAAACAGGGGTGCTTAAATTAATGACAATTTAAATTCTGAAGTTACTTTACTTCAAATAAGAACAATTTAAGTGTGATAGCTATTGTACTTTTACCACAAAGTGTACCCTAAAAAGAACCTTTTTTACTTCTTTCTAATGCTATAATGAATGGAGTATACATGTTTTTATGTTACTATACTTAGGAGCAAAAAAATCGATGCACTCCTAATTTTATTTAGTTTGATTTCTTACCTTGCAGTAAAAAATAAATTCTTATGCACAACATCTGAAATTCTAAATCATAATTAGATAAATAGATAAAAATATTCTGCATGACCTGCGTACATTCAGGGCTAGCACTCTGATGCTGGACTATCACAGGGTGCCTTAAGCCCACGCCACTCAGAATGGTTCACCCCTTGGCAGGTATAGCTTCACCTAGAGTAAGAAGCAGATGACATCTGCTTGTTGCTTCTACCCTTTGTAATCCCCGTCTCAGAAGCCGTAATAGTTTTCTCAAAGCTGCCTCTGCAATAACGTGCTCGCCTGGTAATGGGAGAGTAAGAAGCAGATGACATCTGCTTGTTGCTTCTACCCTTTGTAATCCCCGTCTCAGAAGCCGTAATAGTTTTCTCAAAGCTGCCTCTGCAATAACGTGCTCGCCTGGTAATGGGCGGTTTAACCTATGGCAAGATGCTCATACTCCACCACCAGCATACCTAGCACCTACCTGTAGGTAGGTTGCGACCTGCCATTGCTCAACCAACTCCGGGCTCAAGTGGGCCGCTGCAAAACTAAGCTCAGTAAGTGGAGAAACTAGGATAGTTAGATCGGATAGTTTGAGACTCCCTGCAAGGGGGGCCCGGGGAAATGGGTGAAATGACCCACCACAAACGGACCGATTACCCGGCCCACTGCCAGCGTCCCCAGTTGAAAATAAAAGGTGGAGATACGTCACCCCAGCCAGGATACAATGAGAGTGTGGCGCGCCAGACCAATCCATGCGGCACTTGCTGTCCTGCCCTTAGTGCCCCGTCAGCTGCTCACTTCAGAACCTGTATCAGGTCTCCTCTCTCTGTATAGCGCGGTGGCAGAGAATTGTGCTGCTAGTTTTATGGATCATCGACACGACGAAGACTAAAGGGCTAGAGAGTGTAAAAGGCCAGTCTGAGGCAGTTTGTAGTATTTATATTTCCCTCTAATTTTATAGGTACGGGTGTTGTTTACACATCCAACTCATGCTGAAATGCTGCCTTGTCCGTTCTATCTTGATGGTGACTGCAAATTCGTTGATGAACAATGTAGGTGAGTTTGATATCGATTTATTAGGTTGGGGAAAAAGTCTTTTCGCATATAGTATGTATAAACTTGTTTTAAAATCTCTTTGGCTGTACTATTTGTATCTGGCTGGTTTTAGTATCATTAAAAGTTTAAATTTCAAAGAAGATAATTCCATATTCTAATTAGGAAAATGTGTGATTTTCATTTGTTTTTCTTACTGTCAAGTTGAGTGAATCTAATGAAGAAATTCGATACATTTTAAAATTTTACTTCAAAAAAGGTAAAAATGCAACGCAAGCCGCGAAAAAAATTTACGGTGTTTATGGACCTAGTGCAGTGTCTGTAAGAGTAGCACAAATTTGGTTTAAGCGTTTTTAATCCGGAAATTTTGATGTCAAAGATGCACGTCGCTCTGGTCACCCTATTACGGGTAAAATGGATGCCATTTATGAAAAAGTGGAGCAAGATCGGCATATCAGTAGTTACGACGTAGCTGAAGAACTGGGAATTGACCACGAAACAGTTTTGGCGCATTTGAAAAAAACTGGGTATACAAAAGCTCAATATTTGGGTACCTCACGAGCTCACTGAAAGAAACCTAATGAACCGTGTTCTCATTTCTAATTCTTTATTACGAGGTAATGAAGCCAAACCATTTTAGAAGAAGCTGATAACTGGTGGATCACGTACGACAAGAACATGCAAAAAAGGCCGTGGTCAAAGGCCGGTCAGGCATCACAGCCTGTGGCGAAACCCGGGTTAACTCGCGACAAGGTGATGCTGTGTGTGTGATGGGATTGGAAGGGCATTATTCATTATGAGCTGTTACCACCAGGCAGGACCATCGATTCTGAACTCTACTGCGAACAGCTGATGAGATTAAAGCAAGAAGTTGAGAGAAAGCGGCCGGAATTAATCAACAGAAAGGGTGTGGTTTTTCATCATGATAACGCTAGCCCTCACACATCTTAAGCCACTCAGCAAAAATTAAGAGAGTTTGACTGGGAGGTGTTTATGCATTCGCCGTATAGTCCTGACCTTGCACCTTCAGATTTCCACCTGTTTCGGTCTCTTCAGAATTCTTTAGGCAGTGTCAGATTAACATCACGAGAGGACTGTCAAAATCACTTGTCGCGGTATTTTGATCAGAAGCCTCAAAATTCCTATAGCAATGGGATCATGTCCCCTACAAGATGGCAAAAAGTAATCGAACAATGTGGCACCTACATACTTTAGTTAAATGTAAATAAACTATATTAAAAAATGGTTAACATTTTCTTAAAAAATGCGAAGAAACTTTTTCCCCAACCTATTATTACAACGGATTAAGTTACTGCAAACTGTCAAAAGTCCTCAACTGATTTGATCTTTATGTCAAAGTGATGAGGTTTATAACAAGGTATGAAAGTTTGTGGTAACTTTCTGTCTTCTGTCTGTACATCAATTTTTAATACTTAATTACACACTCTGAATGTTGTTGCAGATATTCTCACGGTGCAGTAGTACCCTTGTCAATTTTAAAGGATGCTCTCGATCCAAACTTTAGTTCAATAAAAATAGGCAGCCGAATACTGTTAAAGCTTAAACCACCAGATGGTGAGGTGAGGGAGATTCAAAACCAAGCTATTATTAAAAAAAACATGTCATTCCTACATGCTTTTAACCAATCCTGGAATAATTATGATTTAAGGACACCAGTTTAACCAAGAAATCTTCTGAGAAATATCATTTATGGCACAGAGCTGTTGTAAAAAGTATTAATGAGGATAAAAGGATTTGTATAGCCAAATTGGAGCATGGAGTGAAAGCGGGAGAAAAAAGGAAATCAGGATCTGAGGAAGTCCATGTTCAATTTGAGGAAATCTTTCCATTAAATAGTATGTATTTATTATTTATTAATAAGCCCTCTCGTATGAGAAAAAACCTGATGGCAGTACTATTTTTCCAGCCGAAAATGATGATACCAGCGATTCTGATGACAGTATCAGCGATACTGAATACCCTGAAAACAAGACTGTTCGGTCACAAGACAACAACGATGAAGGTCGGGCTTTGCTCATCGAAAAGAGCCTTCAGAATAATGCCCCAGCTATAGGCGAATGGGAGCGTCACACAAGAGTGAGTATGTATACAATTTATTTTACATATTTTAATGACGTTCGACATGAATAAAGTACGTAATATCATTATATACATGAGTATCTCTAATCATTCCGCGAATATTTATAGACTTCACTAAATTAACAATGGCAGCTGGTACTCGAATGGCAGATCGAACCCACGACCTCCGGTGGTAAATTTCGTGTGTTCGATCCCCACCCATGACAAACATTCATGTGACGAACATTAGGTGTTTGTTGTGAGTCTGGGTGTATTGAAGTATGTATTTAGAAATATTTAAGTAAGTTTATCAGTCTCTGACACCCATAGTACAAACTCTGCTTAGTTTGGGGTCAGATGATCTAGGTGTGAAAAATTATAGTAATAGCCGTATCTAATAACTTATCACATGTATTTCTCTCTACTAATGAACTAAAAAATAATGAGCATGAATGCCATGAAATGCGAGATAAAAATTTTATATTTTCAGCTGATCTTTTTCCACAATGCGTTAGTCATTGCGCCCAGTGCACTTGCCAGAGGGTCTCCTTTCAAGATCATCTCAGCCCCAACCACTAAACACTTTTATATCTACTGCGCAGGACTTTATTAGCGACGTTGTGTCCTAATGATCTAGCATGATGATAGCTGTCAATAGATGACGGGACTATTGCCCAAATTAGGCATGCGCGGCGCTCTGACAGATAGCCCGCTTAGAACAATACGCCATTTTTGACACACGCAAACAGAGACATGAGTTTACAAACGAAGTCAGTCAGTTTCAGTCACGCGGTCAGTCGCACTGCTGTTACTTGCCTACTAGTTAGTTATAAGGACTGTATGATCAAGCCCAATAAGCTAACAAGTTGCACCGGGAGCCCGGTTTATTTAGCGGACGCCTTCTGTAGGTAAATGACTTCCTATAAGCTGGCGCAAAGGTTCATGAATTTCAAGACGTCGCTAGATTATCCTTTGCCCGTTAGGAATGTTCAGTCAGAACATTATTCTTTTCCCGTTCTGTCAGATTGGGCTTATCGGGCGAATA
Organism: Udea olivalis; assembly: GCA_947369235.1. Classification (NCBI taxonomy): domain Eukaryota; kingdom Metazoa; phylum Arthropoda; class Insecta; order Lepidoptera; family Crambidae; genus Udea; species Udea olivalis. The sequence goes on from OX376342.1 coordinate 10,739,544, forward strand.
TAGTAGCAACCCTTGGCGATCAGGCAAGTTTAGGAAACAAGACGAGAGCGGTCCTTTTGTAAACTCTTTATTTTGTGACTATAGTCTGAAACCTCTGAAATAAACGCCCAGATTCTGATGTTTAAATACCAATGGCGTGATTTTGACAGTTTTAGTATAGACCAAATTACAAAATCATGCCATTCAATTCAATTACGATTCCATTAGCTTTTACTTAGCAGAGTCGGGCCCCAGTATGTCTACCATGAGTTGTTGTTTTTCTATGGGATTTCGGTACTCCTAGTGATTAAAAGTGGAGCCAAAAATGGCATTCAAATTTCTGAACGCAACATTGACGTAGACATACAGGACCTGCGCAGTAAGTAAATTTAGAGCCAAATTGGTAGACCCCCCTTTTAACTGTTTACTTAACGTTCTTTTACGTGACGCGATCTGTTTCTACACTAATCAGGGTATAGGCTCAAAGCTGCTGCTAGCGATGGGCTACGTGCCGGGCACGGGGCTGGGCGCGGCGGGCGCGGGCCGCGTGCAGCCGGTTGAGGCGCGCGTGCTGCCGCAAGGCAAGAGCCTGGACCAGTGCATGGCGATCTCGGAGAGGAATGCTCGCCAGGATCCTCTGAAGGTGAGCAAATTTACGGTACCCTTTCATGATTAACTTTAAAATGATACCAAACCAGACAATCCAAAGCTTGCGCAAACTTAATTTCGCTACTGCGCATTCTGTAATAGATCCCCCACCTACTATGCTTGCGACTAACGCAGAAAACTAAGGTAGGAAAACAAACAAAACAACCATAAATGTCACTTATAAGCATTCAGGGACAAAACTATCGGAACGACTCACTCGATTCTCGCACTCGTATCTAATTTCTGGAACTACTTACTTCTCGTTAATTGGCGGAAGTACAAGTGCCTAAACGAAAGGTCGTCTGTTTTCTTACCATAGCTGTTACAATCTGATCTCTATCACTTTTGAAACAGCCTTTCTCTGTTCAGGTGGAACAACGGCTAAAACGGTTACAAAAGAAAGAAGAGGACAGAAACAAGAGAGCCTACGAGCGTGAAAAGGAGAAAGAAAGAAGAAACGTCTTCAACTTCCTCAACAGAACCCTGGGCGACAATGACGACCAAGATGCTACGACGACGGCTGCAATGAATATAAGGCAATCTACAAGCAAAGATTTGAACATAGAACAATTCAAACTTACAGAAGACACGAAACGAATCGAAAAAGAACTAATTAAACTCAACAGTTCCCTAGCAAGGCACTCGTCTGGAACGACTGGCCACAACAACATCAAAGTACAGATTGTAGAGAAAAATAAGGAATTGAACTTGCTTAGAAATAAGGAACAACAGATAAGTAAAGAGCAGAGACATAGAAAGGATAAGCAGAAAATGACCGTCTTTTAATGTAAACTATATTTTATGTACAGGTTGACTAATAATTTATCTTCTTTAAATCAATGTGATGTTGAATTTACTTCGCAACTAAGTAAAGATTATTACTAAAGATATTAATATATTTTACTGCTTAGCAAGACTGCAACACATATAGAATACAACTGTATATTAAATAGCGCAGAACGTGGGACTAGTTTATTCAGAATCAATAGTAGCACCAATGCACTAATAGAAATATGGGTATTTGTAAAAAAAAACAAGCACGGATACCGGCCGTTCGTAAATTTACCTAAGGCGATTTTAGCCGCCAACTAGCGCCACCAATTGATTAATTTTTATAACTTCTAAATTAGACATTGTTTTTATAAACTGATCGGGTTTTTGAGCAAAGTAGCCACTTTTATCAAAATAGCGATCTGAAACTAAAAACAGAATGAAAAGTTGTGGAAAGACATTCAACATTTATAAGAAGTATTTTTTGAGATATCCATTTTTCAGTTTTGGCACTAGTTGGCGGCTACAAACGCCTTAGTGCTATGTTTCCTAAAGGCTTAGAGCATTCAGACCGGCGAAGTCACGCGAACTTGTTTCTGCAAAAAAGTATGCCACTTTTTGCGGCGGGGACGAACTGAGTAAAATTAGCTTTATTAATTTTTTAAAGTGCATTCGTTTTCTGTAGATATGTCTAATGCATTTTTAGGGTGCACACCCACGTCAGACTTTTTGTCGGACCGATAATCGGGCCGATTTTGTATTTCATATTATTTCTGACCTACTTTTTGTCGGACGTGTGCGTTGCTCCATTGCTATCAGTACGTTCTATTTTTCTCCTACAAAAAATCGGTCACCGATTATCGGACGTGGGCGAGCAGCCTTATGGAGCAGTCGTTTTGCACAGATAGTTGATTATTATATTAATATATTTTAGTTATACCAACACAGTTCTAATCTCTTCTTGTTATTAGCTTGCATGATAAAAACTGAACTTTCAAAATGCAGTGAGCAAATTGTGCTAGTGCGTTTATGAGTCCACGATACATGATTTGAACAAGCTTGGGCCCAATCTTTTAGAAACAGTATCCTTTCGCTAATTCATTGTGTATCTATAGCTATAAATGTTATAATAATGATGACAATAGTTCATGAGAAAAACAGGTTTTAATAATGTTAGTTTATTCCACTTTAAATGTTACACAAAATATATCATGTATCGTAATAATAATGTCAGTCGTAATTAGAGTGGCAACACTTATTGATTGATATTTTTTGTTGCTTTTTTTAACATTTTGTGAATCATTTGATAATATTTAGACGAAATAATATTATCAGATTGAAAAGAAACGCCATCCTTTTGTACACTGGATTTTTCTGATTTCAAGAAAACACGCTGCTAATCGGCTTTTTTTGTTCTTGGCGTACCGCGTGTACCGTGACATTCAGAATGACGTGCGATCGCGCGAAGTAGTTTTATATAACCAGCATGATCAACGATCATGTGCGGTTGGCAGAAGAGAAAGCCTGCCAGTGGCGTCTCCAGTCTGAATGCTCTAAGCCTAAAGGCCAAAAACCTATCGGCCGATTGTGCTCAAAGCTGCAATGGCGTCGCACTCGTCGTCCGAGATCATGGGGTAGTTAAGTTACCGTGGAGAATAACGAATTCGCAAAAAGTGCAATTTAAAAAAAACTAATTGTTATCTTCACAAAAATCTATTTGAAAATTTTGGTGCTGAGATTTTGCGCTATTTAAAGAACACGTTGTATACAGGGTGGTCCAAACATACACGTCAATTTTTTTTTAACTTTCTGCGAATTTTTCTATTTTTCTGGGTTGTCACTTTTTCGCCAAAATCGCAAAATCGTCAAATTTGCAAAAAATCATAAATATTCATAACTTGAAAAATACAAATAATCGGGTAACATAATATACATGGGGTATTTTTGGATATGCTGTGAGAAGAAGCTAAAAAAATATTGACGTGTTGTAATAATACCTACACGAACCATTTGGAGCCACTTTTGACCCCCACATAACTCTTAAACTATTTCACGTTAACATGTCAAATTTGGCTTATCTATTGAGACCCAGTTAGATATGTATTCCAAATTTCATGAATACAACTAAACGGTTATTTAGATATTAACGTCTGACCTATAGATCAAAATGAAAACCCAGTTCCAGATGACCTAGAAAGTTCAAATTTGGCATCTACATAGTTGGTTGAGTGAAAACATGAAAACGAAGGAAAAAATCCGAAACGAGTAAATATTTATCAATTAATTTAAAAAAACATGTTTCAGAAATGTTGATAATTCCAGTGTAAGTTGAGCTCAGATTTATATGATGAACCATATTTAATAAGGTTCAGCTTAAGCTGGACCGTGTCGATTGATCGCCTCAAACGTGTTTCGGAGATGCAAGGTCCCCCTGGTAACAGGTACATTTGATAACGCAGATTGTTTACATGTAAGCGTAGGCAATTATACAATATTAATGATTGTACATATTATAGTAAAGTAATTAGCCAATAAACTGTCCCACTGCTGGGCATAGGCCTCCATCATTTAACTAAGTCATGGCTGCAATTCATGCATTAATTTGGCACCCAGATAGGTAATTAGGTGAATAGAAAGGAAAAAATCAGTACCTAGTGCATGCACCCTTGACGAAGTCGAGCCATCGCTTCTTGGGCGACCTCTTCTCCCGGTACTTACCTGGCGGGGGCGGCATGGCCAGACAATTGTTGCCCACGTATTTTGCCGATCTCCGTGAGACATGACCATACCAACGAAGGCGGCACCTGCAGCTTGTCTGCGATGTCACGAACACGAAGGCTGCCGCGGATGTGGGTGTTCCGCACGAGATCTTTGCGTGAGACACACATCCACCGCAGCATGTATCGCTCTAGTAACGGCCATGTTTCACTGCCATTTATAAGGACAGGTCTAATGATGGTTTCATAGACCTGCCCCTTCAGCTTGATCGGCATTTTGGGTTCACAAATGACACCAGTCGCCTCACGCCATTTGGCCAAAGCCGCGGAAATTCGGGGTCTGACGTCGCTGTCGATGTCACCGGACGCGCTTAACACGAATCCCAGGTATTTGACACGGTCCGTGCGCTCTACCACGTCAACGCCTATGCGGACGGAATGGGGATTTGTGGTGTTGCAGGCCATGGACTCGGTCTTCGCCACATTGTTTCAGACCACCGTTTTCAAGTAAATTGTTCCATTATTTAACCGTTGTACCAGCCGTCCTGTCCGAATCTGCTAGCGCAATATCATCAGCATACATGAGCAACCAGGGTGGTTGCTCGTGGTGGTCTCGGATGCTGTTTGACTGCACGTCTAATATTACGCTGAACAGAAACCGGCTAAGCACGGAGCCTTGGTGTACTCCAGCGGTGATAGATAAGGGAAGCGTGTCACCAACCGCAGTCCTGACTATGGAACTGGAATCGTGGTACATGTCCCGTTCTACAATACCATTGCCAATGCTCCTCGCGCTGCTAGAATTATTTCCCTAAATAATTCCGTGGCAATTACGGCGCGCGACGTGGCGTGGGCAACGTCATGACTCATGAGTGACCCGTTTACATACGCGCTGCCCAATTCATTGTCCACTTCCCTGCTCTATGCAGTGTTATGATGTGTACGTAGCGTAAGGCTAGTGGGTGAATTTTTTTTAGTCAACAAGTCGAAGTGAGCTTTGGCAATCTAGTTTTAAAATCTAGGCAATTACTCACTAGTAGCAACACATCTGCCTACCTAAGCTGTGGCGGTATGTTAAGATGTGAAGAAATTTGCATCCATACTGCAAGCTCAATAATGTAGGTGACTATTTTTTTATTGTGGTGATATCGAAAGACCTCTCAATAATAAAAACATTGGTAAAATATTTTTTTCGAAAACATAAAAACTCCCAGAGATATGGCAATTTTAAAAATCATTTTTGTGGACTAGCTCAAAACGCTCCCTAAAAACTGTCGCAAGATGGTGGATGGCACGCTTTCCATCCGTCCTGCAAGACACTTGTTCGGAAGCTATATTAAATTTCGTGTATGAATATGGTTTCTTAACAAAAGTTACTTTAAATTATGTGAATTATCGAATGATGTTAATTATTTTACACTCTTAAAAATAGACTGGCACACCCGAGTTTAAAGAGCCATAAAATGAATAAACAAGTAAACGAACTTGTTTATTTTAAACAATTTTCACAACTCGATGATGTAGTATGTCAACTAACCAATTACAAGCCTAGGAATCCACTGCGGCGCTGTGTGAATATAATCGCGTCTTTATTTTTTAGATAAGAAATAAAAAACGGAAAAGTAATTACAAATTTCTATATTTACATATGTGATGTTTTTAGTTTAAAATAAGCGTACATGGCATAAAATTACAATAGATATACATACGAAATATTTTTTCTATAAATTAGATATTTGTACTATCAAACAATTAATATAACAAAGTACTTAAACATGTTAATGGGTAGTGTGACTAGCAAATAATATTTGCTGTATTAAATAAAAATGTATTTCAGCGACAGTGGGTCAAATGTTTTTTAAAACTTAATTATCTAATATTATTTATTCTATACCTATATTAGGTATGGAATCGAGGCTTCAAAAGCCTGATTTCAGTTATATTTGCAAGCTTATCATTTTAAATTTTGCATTTAATGTAAAGCCCTCGAAATGTATAACTTGGATTACAACTATGAGTACCTATAAGATGTTACATTAGAAATTGCATAAAATAATATACGTAACATGACAACATACCCTTAAATTTGCTACATGAGCAATACATTTGTACTTTTTATCCCCGACCAGATTAGTAGCAGTGTCAATCGCATACAAACAACGCGAAATTACTTAATTAAGATCTAATTTGAGAGAATTGTCTAAAGACCCACTGTACCGTACAGATTGTACATTCCAAAACCACTTTAAAATGTACGAATATCATCGTCAGTGAATCATGACTTGCGTTTAAGTATCTGATTCAAGTGCTGCAAGGAATGTGCTGACAACTGCGATGGCAAGGTTTCTGAACTTCACACACCGAGCACGGTGGAAGGATGCGCGGAGTAAACAGTCCGAATTGCATTTCGTGTCATACTTTATATGGCAAAACCAGGTATGAGCATAAGGTGTATGAAGCTCCAAACTGGTAGTATCAGCGTGTAATTTAAAGACTGAAAGCTTGTAGCGATGTATACTTCACGAGTATTTTCTTGAATGAAATGCTCGCCATCGAATCTTAGCTATACAACACGCGAATGCTTTTGTCACCATTGCCTGTCCACATTTGAACCAAACAATGCCGAAATGTGCAACTGTCATGTTAAGATTCAGTTAAAGTTACTGCTACCCGGGCCTGCCTGCGTAACAAATACGACTAAACTAATCTCTAACTAAAAACTATGCATTGAAAATTCACAAATATTAAAATTGCCTAAACAAATTCATCACAGAGATTTGTTATATCCTCGTCGCGACTCATTCGCCGCCATCACCTTCCACTCCCGCAAACATTCTTAGTTGAATTGTATTAAAAATTTAGTGCCTAAATTACGTTAGATATATTACAATAGAGAGTGATGAATAAAGAGAGACATTCTTTGTACTAAACTAAACGTCTTGAAAACATAATAAGTACACGCTCTATGAGACTCCTAACCGCGTTCAAAGTCCTTCCATTTTGTGATGTCTTTATTCCGTTTGTGATAGGTCGCCTCAGTCACAGGCTGGGTTTACGTATGCTCGTACGTAATTTATACAATAAATAGGGTGAGATTCAGTTAGGGGTTGGCTTATAAATATCTGAACTCACTCAGTAGATGCGAAGTGACCGATGTTATTTATTGAAAAGTTGTGGTAAACTTGTAGTCGCGGAGCAGGAAGAATTTCGTTCATTGACCCGTCAATTCTTGCATCTGTCATTCGCGCACTGAGGCCGATGACCTCAATCACAGCGATGGACCGGCAGACAGCCTTTATCCGAAATTATTTCAAGCGTCCGCTACACAGCGCCAAAGTGGTCAAATTCGGAAGTATTTTAGCACTACTTTTCGCTAAAACGTTTACATTTGACGATGACAGATCCAAAGGACACTTAACTTTTTTTTAAAACGAGTACACGACTGTTCTTTCAAACCAAATCACTATTTTGAGAACGTCTTTTTGTTATCACTATGGCTCTACCATCGTCATTCACGTCCATTCAAATCCAACTACGTTTCCGTTGTCTACGTGGTCTGGTGCAAGCGTCCGACGACGTACGCCATAGTGGAGTCGATGTTGTCGAATACGGGAACGCCGGAGCGCCGCGCCAGGTCTATTAGGTAGTGGCGGCCGCGGTTGTAATCTTTTATCGCAGCTTCGCTATACTGTGGACAAAGAATTATAAATAAGATTATTTGCGAAGAAATTATACTTTGGAGACGCTACCGTAAAGAATGAGTTCTTTACAATTAAATTTCACAAGATTTCGGTGGTTCTAACTGCGAATTAGCTGACCTCAATTTGTAACAGAAATTATATTGGACTGCCATTTACTATTAAGCCATTTCGTAAGTATATTGAGCGTAGGAATCTGTATTTGGGAGTTGGCGACACTTTCAAACCTGTTAAGTAGAAAAGAGATATGCACGATTGTTACGGCCTAAAATACCTACATGGTGAGCTACATGCGTGTTTGCAACCAACACCTGAGATGTCCACGCTTTTGCTACTTACTGACAGGAAGCAAGCCCAGGTAGTTTCGGGAAAACTAACATGGTTCTGGTGGTTTATAGTATAAAAAACGAAGATAATTTTAACATCGGTTATGTATGTTTGTGCTCTTTATCGTGATATTCACCATACACAAATAAAAACCCAAAAATTTCTTTTCGCGAGTAGGCCCCCAGAGCGCAGTTAATTCGACAAAAACAGACTAGCGGTATCGATGTAAGCCCATTATGAGGCTTGCGTAGTTACAGTACAGACGTGTGCACTCACCGTGTGGTCGCCGGCCTGGCCCATGGTCTGCACGAGCAGCACGATGTTCCCGTGCTGCAACCCCATGTAGTGCGCGGCGAGCACCATCGCGGCGAAGCACGGCGCCTCCGCGCTCAGGCTGAACACGAGCATTCGAGACCCGAGGAGTAGATCTTCGTCGTACATTCCTGGAACAATGTACAAATATTTTGAATTGACTGATATGGCTTGAGAATTGTTTGTGTATTTACAGATTTGCTAAGCAGCATCCCTGCTGCAGGGATTAACATCCTTGTGTTACGAGGTACCACACAAGGAAATAAGCCAGGGGCGTCTCCCAGCACACCCAGACCTGAGTCAATTCAGAAAAGAACCGTTTCCTGAATTGACCCGACCGGTAATCGAACCCGGGACACTACGGAAACCGAAGCCAGCGAACTACGCCAATCGTTTCGCCGAAGGGTTTTAACTTACATCCATGACAAATTCCAAACAACTGCTTTTAACATTTGCATCTCTCCCGCATTACACCTCACCGGATTTCTACCCAATATGTTTACATTACATTCGTCTAATATCCACTTTGGGAGTGGAGCCCTGGTGACCTGACTGAAATCACGGTGAAAGCTACCCACTATCAATGAATATTAGCTTACCTTTAAAAGGCTGCGGCGTGACATCTTCCGTAACCGTGTAGAAATCCGACGCGCTAAGTCTCTCCGCGGGATCGCCGGCCGCCGATCGGTCGCGCAGCTGAACGTCTTGCGGCGAAGTGGGCGTGGCCAGCGGCGAGGGGCGGGGCTTCTTGTCGTGCCGCGGCGACTCCGGGTGCGCGGGGGCGGAGCGCCGCGCGGGGGCCGAGAACATCCGCGTGTAGTCGTTGGCGCGGGGTATGACGTATGTGAAGTTGGAGCGGCGGAGGATTTCCTCGGGCCGGGTGCTGTTCGACTGTAGACCAAATTTGGATTAGGTCGCCGTCAAATAGCAATAATTCTGTCTTAACTAATGAATTATACTGGCGCTTTAAAACGCTGGAAGTGTCTCGTTGAGCCCCAAACACTTCGTAATGTATAACGAGGACGGTATTACCAATAACTGAATCACACAATGACCGTGGCAATCATTAAATGCGGAAAAACAATATACTATCAATGTCATTAAATAACTCGCAAACACTTTCTCATCTCTTCAGAATGTCTAATTTTGTCTGTGCTACTGAGTAGGACAGTTAGAATTGCGCAATTTTTTCTTTTCTTGCATTAATTATGGTGTCACGCGTCCGAAACGCGTCATTGCGAAAGAACTATCAACTTACAGGGAAAGCGCCGGCGAGGTAGACGTCATGCGTGGGCGCGCCCAGCATGGCCGGCAGCCGCTCCAGCCGGCGCTCCGTGCCCGGCGTGAACACGGAGTCGTTGCTGCTGTCCGACGTGGCCGCCGTTCCCGTGCCTGCCGTGGCCGTGGCGTCCGTGCCACCGCTTTCTACGTCCACTGGCGCTCGGTTGCCACCGTTCTGTACAACAATATGCTCTTGTTAAAGATGTACTCCCTTATGAACACAAATAAATAGTGGTAATTTGAAAAACTTGATACCACCCTCTACTTTCTACCACCGGACCACTAGACGCCAGGAGGGCTTTAGACTTTCCAGCAATCCGCGCTCAACGGTTTGCTGCGTCCTTCTAATCTGTCCCGTCTGTGTTTCCTAAAAAATTGGTATCTTCAAGGCCAGGGTGAAAAAGGCGTTTTCTGGGTTAGCGTAGGTATATCACCATCGACCTCGTCATTACCACCAGGCGAGACTTATACTAAACGAAAATACATTTTAAAAAATATATATGTACGACATGTAAAACAGCTTAATCTAGCATCAATTGTTATAATTATGCTAGTTGGTGGGGTAGTAGGTAGTTCGCACAAAAAAACTTACGTAGATAAAATAAATAGAACTGATATTGCTTTAATTATCAAAACAACTAAAACAGTAACCTTGTTTGTGTTTACTATTATATAAAGTGGCTCGAGTTATCTTTTAATTAAAAAACAATGTAAAGAAGTTCGAAACAGATATTTTATGTCTGATCATAATTTCAAATTAAAAACAAGTGGAGTGTTTACATACTCTCAACTTCAACTTGAACGTGTTACTATAAAACCCTTCGGAGGCCTACAACTCACCGACCAGACCGACCAGACTGTCCGAAATTAAGCCCCATTTAGGAACATCCGAGCGTAATCGCCATTATACATGCCATAAGAGATGACGAAGTCCACAGAACAATACCATGTGTGACGTGATTACCTCATTTTGTGAAACGACAGCGTCATTCGTACACGGTCATTAGACATTGCATTTATGCGATCAAACAACATTCGACAGGTTGTTGAGGAGTGTGTCTAAGAGTAACTATTGTAATATTTGCATGATAACACTCAACAAAGATAGCAAAACTTATAATCTGCAATCAAGATATTTTTATTATCGCATGTCAAACATTTGAAAGTGGGTTAAAACTACCGGTATTGGAGTAGGACTCACTGCTTTATACGCAGTTCAGTGTTTGTTGATAAAGAAAAATTCTAATTTCGGACCTTGAAGAAATCAGGCAGGTTTCGATAAGAAAACAAGCATTGTGAAATGCCAAAATAAAGAAATTAATAATAATGCCTAAAATGTTAACAGGAAAATATTGGTGTAGTGACCAAAACATTAAAATATACAATGGTTGATTCATGAATTTAAATGATGTTAACAAGTACCACAATATATCACTAGTTTTCATTGCGTCTTTGTTTTTAGAAGACAACAGATGGTAATCATTTCTGATAAATCTTTTGTATTGAATCATTTCTAAATTAAAGCTCAGAGTCATTGGTAAACAGGTCCAGCATCACAAAGGGCGTAGTTCTCATTGGTACAGTTTCTGTTAAGTCATGTTATGATTGCGTCATTTCCTGTTTACCCTGGTGCGAATGAACGGAATATTTGTGGTGGAGAACAAATGTTCGGCCACGTGAAAGAAAAATGTATCCAGATTTGCGCAATAACAGACCTTATGCCCTTTGCATAAAGGTACACACACACACACACACATAGTATTTTTTTTCATTTCGAAGTCTATTGTCAATATTAATTTGGCGTCGTTTGCTTAGAGAGTACTTATGTTTTCTTTAATAAATGTAAATACAACTTATGTGTTTTCAGTCAATAGTAGTAGTCGGTTTAGTCCGAGAGCGTCGTGGCCTAGTGGTTCAGCACCCGAACTCGGAACGTGTGGTCCCGAGTTCAAATCTAGCCAGAACCTAAATCTGTGGTAATTGTTGTCTGCGCAAAATTATTACCTATCAAAAGTACCCTGATGCCTTTTCGAACAGTTGACCGATTTAGTTATTTTTTTCATTAAAAATTTAAGAAAGACTGTGGCCGTGTTCCTGTTTTCCATTTTTTATATAAACTGATCAAATTCGTTTTCTGGATGTTTGAACACAGCGAAAAATCTGGCCAATTTTTTAGATTTTTGCAGGTTCATTTCTCCTTTAATATTTAATTTATATTAAAAAGGAAAAACATAGTAGCAATAGATTTCTTGGAAATAATTATTCCTCTACTAGCAATATCCAGGGAGGAAACAGGGGACTACGTTTGTATGGAAAAACGGCGCTTCTGTATCCAATTAAATATCCGACTTACTCTCCGGTGATGGAAAACATCGATAAAACCAAATCAACCCGGATACCGGCGGAAGGCTCACCACCTACCACGTTGGGTTCTAATACCATTGGTGAAAAGTGGGCTTCTGAGTGTTTCGGTCACCATGACGACACAGTCACTTGCCTCTGACTACCCCGTTTGGGATAAAGTCGTGATGGTATGTTGTGTTTTCAGTAAAATAACGCCAAAATGCTAATAAATTAGCATGGTGTATTTCTGGGCATATGATCAAGTAACATTCACTTCTAAGTTTGGGTCCTTCAAGCGGGGCGTGAAAAGGAAGGCCTTCAAAGTGAGGATGGCCAGCCCAGTGATTCGTTTGAATGACTGGGCTTGTCAACCTCATATCTGGACCTCACGACCGCTTTCCATCAGGTGGAGTGAGGTCATCTTGACGGGCAATATAAAAAAAAAAGTACAAATAACGCAGACTGGTCCCTTCTGGATACGAAGAGTAGTATTTCTATGAAATGTTAAAGTAACTGGCATAACAGTACACACAACCACGTGTAAACATGGAACGATCATCCAACTACGTCATCAAACTTCAACCAATTGTTTATTATGTTAAACATACTACAGAATGTTGCGATTTCCAAATTGCTAAAAGAATTTGCCTGAATCACTAATCGGTTTAGCATCAAATAATAAACAAATTCCGTACAGACGGTAATCACAGTGCCCACGCTTTTGAAATAGATAGAAAGGAACTGGCCTGATGATTCGCTTGGTAAGCCTAAGGTGAGGGGTCAAATGCGCCACCAAGGTAAAACATTAATGTAGACAAAAATAGTGTTTGTTCTGTGTCTGGATGTTCCTATTTAGAATTTGTATTAAAATGTACTTAAGTATATCTGTAAGTTTCTACAACCCCAAGTACAAAATCAAATCAAGCATTACATGCGGGGCACCTTATGCTGCTGACATAAGACCCATTTTGTAATAGACGTTTGATATATTAATATTGAAGGCGGACCTGTCGTCCTCCGTACAAGCATGCTGCAGTAAGTACAGGCCATATGTCCCGATTATTTGTTAAAATTAGTTAGTTACCTTAGGAATGAATAGGCCGAGTTTCCTGCCGTACGCTTTGAGTCGCGCATTGCACACGTGCAGCCCGTTCGGTTCCCGGGTGCGGTCCGTAACGCGCTCGCTCCCGCCCGTCGCCTCCGTACGTCCCTCAGCTTCCCCCCCGTTGCGATCTTGACTTTCTGCTGACAAACAAGCAAAGATAACGACAAGAAAACAGCCATAAGTATTATGTACAATGAGTAAATTAAATAAAACGAAACCTTCACACGAACTCAAAACATATTCAAGGAATAACTAATGATTGTTCTTTCATGGAACGTATGAGACGCAGATAAGATAATGTTTGAAGGTGTCATGACGAATGTTGTTACGCATACGCATCTACGAGTGGTATCCAGTGATGAAATGAATGATCCATAGTTTCAGTAAAGTTGTAAAGTAGAAAAATTGGTATATTAAATTAAACGAAAGCAGACAAGCGAAGCGATGATAAAATCGGAAACATAACAATTCAAACTGCCAATTTGAGCAATAAAACAAAGGAAATCGATAAAGCCAATGACGTGAATAAATTATCAATTTGAACTGACTATAAACGCAAGCGAGTCAGCGGGCACAGACTTGGTAGTTTCCTTTCTCATTCTTTAGCCAAAATTTCTTAAAAGGAATATCTTGTAAGCGGGAAATCGGTATACTAATTCTCTGCTCGCTTTCGCTCAATATCAACACCAATCTTACTAGGTACGTAGAGGTAGTCTAGTATGGTTTGGGCTTGTTGCGCGAAAGTGCGGGAAGCGCCGGGGGTGGGAGGCGCGAGGCGGTCTCGCAGGGAACGAAACACGCGGCGGACCGCGTTCGCAACCCCGCCAGGGCTGGGACTGCTCGAGGGGTTGACTCGGGCCTCCTCACTTCCCTCGCGCGTCCTCCCTTCAACAAATACCAACACCTCCCTTACCGATAGTACAGATCACGTAAATACACGACACGATTGGCGTAGTGCGCTACAGCGCTACAGCACGGGTTCTCGCCTCGATTTCCGTAGTGCCCCCGGATTCGACGGGTCAATCCAAGAAACGATTTTTTCTGAATTGACTCGGGTTTGGGTGACCTGGGAGACGCCTCTGGCTTATTTCCTTGTGTGGTACCTCGTAACACAGAGATAATAATCCCTACTTCGAGACCATTACAAGGTGTGTTGCCTGGCGCATTTTTTTTTAAATAAAACGCTGGACGACAGTGGAAGAGATGGGTCTACGCTCGGATGATCGGCGACGTTCATACCACTAATTCGGCCCTAAATTCGCTGACTCCGCAGGTTCTGACCAGCGTTTTTTTTTCAAACGACAGGAACTCAAACCCACCACCAAACAAAAGATGCGTAAAGCGGTACGGAAATTGCACTATCTTGACAGATGTACCTACCTATATCTATTTACGTCACCATCTGATTTAGCGATTCAATGACATGATGGATTACAATAGAGATCAAATAAAATACTTACTACCTATCTACCATATCGCATTTTTCATGGACTTAGCGTTTATATTGCACTTGGTATTCGTTATTATTTTACGATGATTTAAGCAATATAATATCACCAAAATAAACTAAAATCATGTTTATCGCAGTAATCATAATCACGTAATAAATAGTTTACTTTATATAAAACGTTGCAACCTTGCTTTTCTGTTTCGTAAGCAGAAATTCTTTAGTTTTTCGCTGCCTATTACAAAAACCTTGATATCGTTATACCTAGTGATGTAATGTCTTTACACAAACTATAATTTTGACCGATAACATTTTCATGTGCATTCGAGACGAACAATAACGAGAAACTGAAGTAAGATGTGGCTCACCAGGGTCTGCAGCTAGCTCCGCGACGGCCGCGCAGAAAGTTTCAAAGTCGACGCTCTCGTCTTTAGGCAGGGCGGCTTCGGCGGCTTCTCGGGAACACTTGGTGACTTCTTGCAACGTCTCGAGCGCATTTCCTCGAGGGAGGGTGCCGTTTCTTCCTCCAGCTGCGTCATAGGTCCTCTTGAGCCTTCGTATCGTGTACCCCAGAAGATGGCGAGGATGCGTCCGCGCGCCGCGTATGACCGACCGCGCGCACAGTAAAGCCTTCGGGATATCCGTGAACACCGGCAACCCTCGCCTCTCCACCGCCTCTTGCAGCGTCGCCCGAGCGCGCGATAACTCCACGTACTCGCTGGAACAAAAATAGTTTATTATAAATCATTTATTGCTTTCGTTCGAAGGGTGATTCAATTTTCGCGTTTGACGAATGATGTCATCTTTGCAAATACTTCGTCGGTCATGCAACATCAGTTTAATCATTCGATCGATGCAGCTACATAGAGACAGTAGGTACTGTGACTGAACTGTGAATGAGAGACTGAATAGTAACGACCAATAAATCTTTGCTATTTGATTTATACGATCTACCATGTAGTTTACATAGGAATCATAGTTTCTTCAAGTAGATGATGTAACTACTTGCCTAATACATACTCGTAGTTACCTAGTCATCTTTAACTGTTTATAATTAGGTAGTCAATAAACTTTACTTGTAAAGCACATTCTTATGTAGGATCGAATCGAAGTTAGACTGAGATATTTATTTATCAAAATTGTAAGTCAATGAATATAGGTAATATTGTTTTATTGATCAAACCAAATAGATTTTCTTGGTAGTATGTTTGACATTACAGAGTTTGAAACACTGGTTTATTTATCGGTGAATGGTTGCTGCCCACTTATAGTCTACAAGGGCACACACGAAATGATTAACGATGTTATGGGCCGACTTTATTGACATTAAATAACATATCATAGACTTGCTGGGACTTGAAAGACAGGCAACTTTCCGAAAAAGTGAAACAAAAATAAACTGCACCCCAATCCCTGGTGTGGTTTGAAGAAACTCCCTGACAAATAGTCGCGAGATTATTGTTTATTTTTCATAACTAGGCACTGGCCTTTTTTTTTGTCTCCCGGAAAATATCCTTTATGGACTATCCCACTGCCCGAGGGGTAAGGATACCGCACTAAAACGACCGGGCTAAAAATACTAAAATACCTCACCGCTATGGAATGGGGCGACATGGAGCCAAAAAGGATTACAACGTCGCCCCAGCGGTCGGCCCGGCCTACGTGCCGGGCCTTCTCACGCTACAGGGGTATCACGGTATACTGGGACACCTCCAGACGGGAACACCGTGCATTGGGGTGAAAGCCCCCCGGCGATCACCCCGGTGTTACTTTAGGGAGCAGGAGGAGGACGGGCGAACCGCCGTCTTCGCACTCCCCGCCGTCTGCGTCGGAGACGAGCCGCCCGAGGCTCGTCCTCTCGGGCCCTCTCCGCTGTCTCCTTCTGCGTCATCACGTCTTCGCAGAAGGAGACCAGGCACTTCGGCTTTACCTATATTGATTTATTTCATAAATACTCGTGGAAAACGATAACTTTTAGATACTTACTGGTCAGTGATCTTCTCTTGGCCAATACATTGGTGTCGCGAATAAGGCCTCAACACAAGCAGCAAAGCAGTAGGGACTGCAGCGGCTAAATGCGCGGCTTCGACGCTCGCCGCGACCGCGCGCGTCTCGGAGTCCAACACGAAGAGAAGCGCCCGAGCCGCTGCCTTCGCACGGTGCTCCACTTCGATCAGCTCTGTCGACCAGTCGTCAACTTGCTGCGAAAGATTGAAAACCGAATTATTTTTATGCGTCACGTCACTAATATTAAAAAACCAGAGGTACACAAATAAGCTTGGCCTTAAAACAATGAAGACTGGGAAGAGGGTTTTTATTCAGGAGGCAACAATAAGCTTTCTTCTGCCTACGGAGGGTTGAGTCATGAGTGTATGATCCATTTATGTATTTTCACGCGCGTCTGACATGTGCAACAAAGTTAATTAAATTGTTTGATAAATTTGAGTAGTTCAACTTGTACATCAATCTTATAGTTTGTCCAATTTAGGATGATAATTTTGACAGTTCACGCCTATGAAGTATTTAATTTTATTTCGGTTAAATGTACTACAGATAATATCATCATTGACGGATACCGCCCACCTAGTAAAGTGCCTTGCAAACGAATGACAGTAGACAATAGTAAATCGGTTTTAAAACAAAATTAATCTAAAATATACAATTTGTGAACATCGTTTGTGAACAAGAATTGAAAATAAACTCAAGGGTCAGTTCTTCTTCAGTGATTTAGGGTGTGCACCATTATATTAGTAATAAATAACTTTAAATCCTAATACCTACCTTACTTAATTCACTTGGTTTCTTATAGTCGTAGTATCTTTATTTAGGTAATTATGTCTTTATTGCACGTTAAAGTAAACTGACGATTCCAAGTTCTATGAAATAATTAATCGATAATCGAATCGATTCACTAACGATTATAAACTACCCCATCCCTATTGTGAGCTGTCAAAATTATCATCTTAAATTGGACAAACTATAAGTAGGTAGATGCCGTAATAATTGTCAAAATACTATGACCATGTATTTGAGCGATTTGAACAACATCCATTTATTTTTCCGCGTCTTACTAATTATTACGATCAATTAGTATTCGTTGTACTTTACATGTATAATTTAAAGAAGTCTACCTACTCTATTTTTCTGTAGTTTAATCAGACTGAATTATACTATAAAATCATCATAAATTATATACATAATACATTTATAATTCTCATAAATTACAACACCTAAATTAAACTCTCTTCTCAAATAACTTACTTCAGAAATCAATCATGTAAATTACAGAACCATGAAATATTTATCTTGAATGATAAAGCGATAATCAAAATGAATAAACGCATGTCGTATCTTTTTGCCGGGAGGTATAGCAAACCTGCTGCACTATTGCAATTTATTTTAGCACGTTTATCTCAATAAGGAACGGAACATACATGCACGATCATTTAGCATAAAACAACATGAAGGATTTGCCTATATCTAAGCTCTACCTTATATGCATTGATGATAAAAATATCGATATCGATAGATATAAAATATCTTGCCTTCAAAAACTAGCTAAGGAATGCTGTTCTGTTATTATAATTAGCTGATTATTAATCCGCCCACATCGCCGTACCTAATATTCGATGATTGTTTCTACACGCAGAACCCATGGCAGAAACAAATTAGTCAGTTCTGGACAAAAGTGAGTAGAATAGAATACTTACGTAGTACAAACATTCACCGTAAGTAAGTTTTCATTTTATGCCTAACTATGCCAAACTGTCTTAACATTACAATAGTATGCAACAAAATCATATCGTTAAACCACCAACATAAAATATAACATCATGTTGACAACCACATAAAGTTGTAAACGTAAACATAACTCGGAGTGGTTAATAAATTAGCCAATAAGGATGTGTTCACTGCAGGCTAGCATTAGCGAGCGGTTACGAGGTGTCTCAGTACTACGCACAACGAACGTATTGTTCGCACAATGCGATTATCGCAAACAATGCGCCGTTACGATGTACGATAATGACTGACAGTTAGACGTTCAGCCTACACGCCACGTGGAGTGCTCGTCAACTGCGTGGTAAGAGAACCGAGCGAGATAAACGAAGCGCAAATACGAACTAGACACACTCACACACAACACGGTGATTCTACGAGTACTTTTCTGCGCTTCATGTGACCCCTACGAACGGAATTGCTAGGTTGAGAAGTCAGATGTGGCCAGAGCTAGTAACATATGGTTAGAGATTTAACAATATTTTCCCAGAGCAGTTTTTCCTTTCGACTAAAATTGTTAGGTGAACATGGCCTTTACCGAACAGTACAGCGAGCGCTGAAGATTTCTCCGATTATTACGTGCCCTAAATTATGATAGAGACATAGGCTTGGGTTCTACTACGTAGATAGAGCATGCCGACGTGTTTAGTGGCCCTTAACAGTAAACAGATCTAACTAACTAAGTCAACTGAAAACATTAATGATACGCATCTCTATTGTTTATCATTAAATAAATAAATAATATTACCTAGAGAATGAAAGATAAGGTACATATTATTTACTGCACACTATTGACACTATGGGACACAACATTAATAGGTAAGCATCACATACCTGCAATAATTACATGTCGATGAACTACATATTTTAAATCTCACCAATGGGTTAGATTTACATCATTAGGGATCAATCTGGGTCAATTAGGGTCTTCATATTGTCAATCCTAATCAAGATCTCTAAAATATAGAGCAAATGATGTATGACTACATATTCGTTATTTATTTATTGAATAAATTAAATTGTTTCTTTTTAAACCGGTTTGTTGCGGCGTTTGCCTAGCAATGAAAGTTTTTTTATTGTTTATAATATTTACGTCATATAACATTCCATTTAATATTCCATAATAATTCAAATAATAAAAAGTAAATTTACAATACCTAGAAAAGCTGTTAAGTGTTAACCATGCAATAACAATGTGCAATACAGGTTTATTAGCTTGCTAGAGATGATACAAATCATCATTACTGGTGTATCATCTTTACTCAATGTCGATGAATAGCTAATGTATAAACCTTCGTCACAAAGTTCATTAGTTTCCGACGGGCGTTACTCACCGGGTTGAAGTATGTGATTCCCATTTTCTTCAGCATCGGAATAGCTATGTCCGATCTCCATGTGGTTGGGTTGCATGAACCACCGAGGAAGACTTCGTACGGCGGCGGGACGGCCTCGCTGCCTGCGCAAACAAACAAGTCAAGCAAATGCGAAGACGAAATACAAGATTAATAGACTACATGAACATTCAGAGTTTAGATTAAGGCCCCTAATCCGACTAATGGCCACATTATACTAATTTATAGAACCATTTGTCAAAATAATGATTAGTTTATTGAGATTTGTAAAACATCTTCTTATGTATCAGGTGTAGGTGTGAAAACAGGCGGCTATCTGATTCTATAGGAACGGATCTTATCACGTGTTTGAGAACTAAACCCACGCTTTTCATTTAACCTACCACCATGTCTAATATGCCTACTGTCGACGTCAATACTACGTATGAATAATTCCTTAGTTACTCGGTATGGTCAGAAAAGAGAAAACGTCGCATTCTAGAGCAGTGACTTAAACTCGGTCATTTCGTTACTGATATTTAGAAGACATTCAACTACAAGCAGTCTCAAGAAAATTCTTGTGATCTGAAGTACATTGTGGATAGTTGACCCTATTTCTTAGATGACATCGAGGCACGCAAAAGAAGTGGTTAATTACCAACAATTGTAGTGCGGTCGGGCACGCAATAGTGCGTGAGTGTGACCACAGTGGTTTGACAGATGATTTTAGAATTGCTTCTTTGAGATGACGAATCTTTATTATCTACGAAACACGAATTTAGCGCTTACCTCGAATATGATAATGAAGCATGACCAAAAATGCTGATAATCGATTTGTATGCTTATTATTTTTATAAACGGACTCTAATAGAATAATATCGACTATTAATAGTAATGACCAATAATACACCTTGGATTAGAAAGCTCACGATAATCCGAATACGGTTGGTTCGTTCACCTGGCGGCACTCATCGTTAATGATTGATGTGTATCGATTGCGTGGGCTGCAATACGTCCGCTGGGCTTTGCACTACTTACCGACACCCACTTGTCGGTCGGTGCCATGAATAAGCAAAGTGATCTTCAGGATTACGGATGAAAGACCAAACGAAATGTATGCAGGTGCAAGCCAGCTGAAGATAGAAGTCTCTACGTAATATTTTCCAATAGAAGTGATAAATAATTAATAGATAACCTGATACGACTAAATGAGATCAACTAAGCGTTGGATGATAAACTCATTCATGCAACGCGTAACGTAGCCAACACAACAATCCAATTCGGGAACCTCATTCAATGCCAAGTCGAGAACGTAAACAGTGCTGGTCAACAAACGCAGCGAACATCCCCATCCTCCGCAAGGAACTTATCCAAACAACGTCCACAGATTTGCTAATTTTGTGTGAATTTTACGACACACGACATTTGCCAAAATCCAAAGTGAGCGGCTCGCACATTTCTCACTTTTAGTAACATTTAAATCCAAAGCGTGGGTTCAGGCAGGGAAGTGTATATTTTGAATAAAACAAATATGAAAAACATAAAGCACTACAAAGAATAACACTGATTACTACAGTATTTACAAGTTAGAGACGCACATGGCACTATCATAGTCGTCGGCGGCATGATTGCGGATGTGATACGCGTGCAGCCAGCGTTCGCGGCTCTGCACGCTGCTCCAGTCGAACGGTCGACGGCGAACTGGCGTGCGCGCTCACAACACTACACCCAAATACTAGCCAATTCCGCATTTTAAAGTATTCCGTTACTTCTATGGCTTCGCAAAGACAACGCACTCAAAGTTATGGTTTTGCTAAGTCTTAAAACCCATTCGTGACCCGTTAAAGCTTATAATTCAACCGACATACAGGTGTCAATGATTTATTGATTGATATTAACTGTCACAGTAACCTACATTCCGAAGTGGGGTAGCTTACGGTCAGCTCGGATATGTAGAAATATTTGTTGCAAACAAAGATTTTGAGATTATCGCCTAAAATAAATAGTGATTGATCTTACAATTATAACCGGTTCAGTTTGCTCAATCGGAACCGGTTAGCAAGCACAAACAAAGCATTGTTTTGATCTCGTCGCTATACGGAAGAATCCCGGGATATAAGGAAGTGGTTTTGTGCTGTAGTTTTTGTAGCAAGAATTGTCGTCCGTTTATGTTTCTATGTTCGAATTGGTCAGCGAAGAAGCGTGAGTCGCATCGCTCCAATACTTCCGTGGTCCGTTTATAGTCCGTGCGGAAGAAGCAGGGAAGGACGCTCAAGATGTTTATTTACTTTAACACGTTTAATCTGCTTTACATGATCCACAGAGGACGAATTACAATAACGAATATGAATTACGTTTACCTAAAATGTGCGGGTAATCCAATTCGCATTATGTCAAAGGGTCAGAAGATTATCATATGATCTAATCTGTCCAATTTAAAGTAAGTTCAAAATATACAACATACAATATTACTTATTTCAATGCCGATATCAGCTAAGCTCCTATGCTATCGGACTAGCATAATACGCCGGTGTTTGAATAAACATATTAGGTTGGGGAAAAAGTCTTTCCGCATAATTATAGTATGTATAAACTTGTAATCAAATCTCTTTGGCTATACTATTTGTATGTGGCTGGTTTTGGTATCATTAAAAGTTTATATTTTAAAGAAGATAATTCCAAATTCATATTAGGAAAATGTGTGAGTTACATTTGTTTTTCTTACTGTCAAGATGAGTGAATCTAATAAAGAAATTCGATACATTTTAAAATTTCAGTGCAAAAAAGGTAAAAATGCAACGCAAGCCGCGAAAAAAATTGCCGTGTTTATAGACCTAGTGCAGTGTCTGTGAGAGTAGCATAAATTTGGTTTAAGCGTTTTTAATCCGGAAATTTTGTTGTCAAAGATGTACGTCGCTCTGGTATTACGGATAAAATGGATGCTATTTTTGAAAAAGTGGAGCTAGATCGGCATATCAGTAGTTACGACGTAGCTGAAGAACTGGGAATTGACCACAAAACAGTTGTGGCGCATTTGAAAAAACTGCGTACACAAAAAAGCTCGATATTTGGGTACCTTACGAGCTCCCTGAAAGAAACCTAATGAACCGGGTAGGTACTCATTTGTGATTCTTTATTACGACGTAATGAAACCGAACCATTTTTGAAGAAGCTGATAACTGGTGATGAAAAGTGGATCACATACGACTAGAACGTGCGAAAAAGGTCGTGGTCAAAGGCCGGTCCGACTGTGGCGAAACCCGGGTTAACTCGCAACAAGGTGATACTGTGTGTGTGGTGGGCTTGGAAGGGCATGATTAATTATGAGCTGTTACCACCAGGCAGGGCCATCGATTCTGAACTTTACTGCGAACAACTGATGAGATTAAAGCAAACAAACAAAGTTGAAAAGAGTAACTATCGAGTTTCTTGCCGGAGTCTTCTCGATAAGAAGCAACGTCCGAACCGGTGGTAGATTCACATTATGTATATTCACGATGTGTACTAATATTGTACTATTTTATTTACGTTTATTATTATTATTTCTGTATACTTTTTTTGACATGTCATAAGTGCTTTGTACAAGCTTAAATGAATAAATGTTTTTTTACTTACTTACTTACTTTACAAGGAGTTTAGAGTAAGCGGCCGGAATTAATCAACAGAAAGGGTGTGGTTTTTCATCATGATAACGCATGACCTCACACATCCTTAGCCACTCAGCAAAAATTAAGAGAGTTTGGCTGGCAGGTGTTAATGCATCCGCCGTACAGTCCTGACCTTGCATCTTCAGATTTCCACCTGTTTCGGTCTCTTCAGAATTCCTTAGGCAGTGTCGGGTTAACATCACGAGAGTACTGCCAAAACCACTTGTCGCTGTATTTTGATCAGAAGCCTCAAAATTCCAATAGCAATGGGATCATGTCCCTACCATGGCAAAAAGTAATCTACATACTTTAGTTAAATGTAAATAAACTTTATTAAAAAATGTTTTGAATTTTCTTAAAAAATGCGAAGAAACTTTTCCCCCAGCCTATTATGTATATTTTGCAAAATGAGCACCACTGGTCCTTTTGACAATAAATAAATAAATATGCGCCAGACAACACACCTCTTGTAATGGTCTCGAAGTAGGGATTATTAAATCCCTGTGTTACGAGGTTCCACACAAGGAAATAAGCTGGGGGCGTCTCCCAGCACACCCAGACCCGAGTCAATTCAGAAAAGATCGTTTCCTGAATTGACCCGACCGGGAATCGAACCCGGGACACTACGGAAATCGAGGCGAGAAACCGTGCTACAGCACACTACGCCAATCGTGTCGTCAACAATGGTTTAATTCTACTAGCTAGCTCTCGTCTTTGTGACCTTATTTTGTTAATCCGACCGCCTTTGATTCTCAATAAAACTCGGGAAAACAAGAGCAGGTCAAAAAACGAGCAGTCCATAAAAGCCATGAAATTAACAAAAAACGAGAAAAGATCCAAACAAAAATCAATTTTAAAACATTTACATCTGTAGAAAAAAAATATGAGAAAAAAGATGCATAAGTTGCATAAAAAGCCGTGAAGATTGGACACGATTATTCGGTGTAATTTTGCAAAATGTAAGTACTTTATGCAGAATGCTTATCAGAGTATTGTCTAAGCCTAACCTTTTTGGATCAAAACCGCAATTTGGCGAATTAGTAGAATTGGATGATCAACCGCGCCTAAACGACTAAAATGGTGAAGATGATGACACCAACTTAAACTCGTTATCGTTTCAATATTTTGGTGTTTTTTTTAAATATCAAGGACAACTCGTTCAAGAATTTAGTTTCTGTATTTATATCTGCACCTATTATTACACGTTAGTCAGATGCGCTGCGAGATTGACGCAAATTCAGTTCAGCGAGAAGCAAAGCAAGCAAGTGCAAAATCCAAACGATTATACAATATTATTACATCATGGAGCGAAGGAACAATTAAAAACGAGTGATGACCGTACACCCTACGAGCGTACTACGGCGGGCGCGAGTACAAACACACTGCAAACAACGTGACTATGACTACTGATCATATTCATCACAGCAATAAATAAACTTTAGAATAGTAAATCAATTCAATTACTTCAGTGTTTGACGTTCTAATACCCACTATTGAATACTTTCAATTTGGCAGTCACGTTGTGACAAAGACTAAGACGATCTGTTTCCCACATAACATGCCAAGGGCTATTTACTTGACACCGGCGGTTAATCAACGCATTGAAGTATAGTTTAGAATTGAATTGCTTGGTTTGTCTCAATAACGGATTATTAAAAAATAATATATTTCAGTGTTTTGAAAATGGTATGAATAATACTTTTTGATATTGTTCACAAACTGCGAATTGATGTACTCAGTTGATTAATGCGTGACAAAAAGGGATTGTGATAAGTTCAATGCGGGGCCATTAGCATATAAGCAACAGACATAGCGTGGGAAGCAGCAATCGGCGACACTGAAACTATAGATTCTCGTAAAGTGAACGTGTAGAGCGCATCACAGCGCGAGCCGGGACTGCCGTTGGAGTATTTCTGGATTGGTACCGTGCGGAAAGTTTAGTCACGATTTGTTTGATTGCAGGCGGGACGCCCGCCGTCTCCGATCGACCTTCCGCACTGCGAAATAAATGAAAACTTCACGTCCTCAAACAGCACACGAATAAATGACCGCGGAAGCAACAGCACGAACTGTCTCCAACATTTACAGGCTGTAAAATGTTTACAACCGAATTTTTACGATACGGTCACTTTCGTATATTGTCGGATTTGTCGGTAAAGGCTTTCTTACCGTTCAAATGTTTGAGAGTTTCTTTATCCCTAAGTTCCTTGTCTGCGCTCCACTGCGGTGATTCTGGCTTGTTCAAAGTCCTGTAAAACAAAACTGCAATTAGAACAAAACGCAAGGCGAATTTAACTTATTGGGTACTTAATAACACTGCGAACATACGTTGCCGCCTTTTAGGCGTAAAAATAAGTGCACGTAAAATTATGATTCAGTGTTGTGCATGACAAATATCTCATTGTGTGGCATTCAAGGGTCAATGATCGCGTCAGCGGTAGCGGCAGCAGCAGGGAGTCCTCGCCGCAAGACCGGATAGCGGCTGAACGTGAACATTCTAAACGTCATCGGCGAAATTATAGTTATTAATTTTGTTATTAACACACGGAGAGAGAACACGAAGGGCGCGTTACGTTTCGTTGTGCAAATATGCACATACAATACTTCAGTATAAATCATGTTTTCTACAAAGATAACATATGTCAGTTTTCACGTCAAGTCTGTCTGGTTGAAGCTATTTATGTTTCCGCTAAGACAACATGTCATCGCTCGGTACACGCATCATCGTGCATTTGCTCAAACACAGAAAACAGCAATTATTTATTAGTGGGAAAAGTTGTGCTCTATTTGGATAAGACGTAGTTACAATTAAACGACATTCACATACAATATAAAGTTGTTTTGCTTCCTGGTTATGTTCGGGTGACGTAACCACGTCACGAACCCGTATATTCAGGACACGTTCTCGACGTATAACATCGTGCACATGGCGATATTAAATCTCGAATTTTAATTGTAATAGCAGGTTAAGAATAATGTTGTGGGCATGTAATATTCTAATTGCCGGATTATTGTAATAGCAACACGATTAATTGCTATGGAACTTCTAATAGGATTCTTTACTATTATAATAATCCAATATTACTGCTACAAGATAGACAATATGATGTAAAGATAAAACTAAGGTCTGCCCCCCGATTCAGAACAAAGTTATCGACCTTATTATTTTTTTAAGTGGGTAGGTTATTTAATTTGGTTTATGAAAACTTAGGGCCTTTGGCTTTAACATATCAAAATATTGATTGCTACCGCTTAGCGGATCATTTACTATAATTAAAACAAATTTACCGAATCGCTCGATAGCTTCGTTCTGAATCTGGGGGCTGATCGCGCTATGAAATCGTACTACGTGCAAAAGAAAGTATTGGATTTGGAGAACTGATGATTTTCAAATAGCCTTTCTTAGATAGATAGTTTCAAACAATAGTATAATAATACTATTAGTTTGTCTTCTGAAACTATCTATAGCTTACATCTTTTTTTTAGTTTGACGATATCATAATTATGGACAATTTAAAGTGAAAGTTACATAACATTCATTTGAGTTTGAATCTATTGAGCTCTTTGATTGATCTCTGTTGATTTTACGGAATATTTTTACTCGAAATCTTAAATCACTGAATTAACTTATTTCAAATAAATTGTCAGTACTAACAAACGCCTTATCGGATCTGTTTTAGAAATAAAGCAGCTTGTTTTATGGCCCCAGTCAGCTTCTCCTTTTTCGTATTTTGAAGTACATTTAACTAGCCCACTTATCTGTAAGTTTCTTTCCCAATAAGCAAACCTGTTCACTCGTGCTAAAAGCACGCCCCCTTCCACCCGCGCTGCGGTAGCATGCTCGAAAATCGCACGGCTGTCGATTTTTGAGCATACTCGAAAGAAGCATGATCATAACTAGCAAGGCTCGACACACGTGCTATACTAAGCACTTGCTCAAAAGTAGCATGCTTTCGTGCTAGTAATGAGCATGTGTAACTGTAGCTTTAAGAGTGACTGAAGAGAATGAAATATAAATTTAAAGTCGTGACGTCACAAATTGAGCATACTTCGGTAACCGAGAGCAGACAAAGCGGCAGACGGAAATACATAGGGTATGCATGTGCACACCGCGGTTTTAAGCGCGTCGTCAACACTCGTTTTTTTAGTTAAACAAACTGTTAAGTAGGTTAAAAAGCGCGGTGTGCACGGGTCCTTAGGGTGTATACTCACTGTCTGGCCTGCCGCGAACACCGGCGCAGTTCCGAGGCGAACACGCAGAACTCGCCGAATGTGAGCGTAAGCGATTTGCGACGAGCACATTGCCGCGCGCATACCAACATTTCAAACACTGGAACAAAGACAGGAGGATGAGCACAAAAATATAAAGAACGATCAAAGCGATAATAGCCTATAGGATCACTTGCAGACAAAAAACTATTTTCTCACGACATGTAAAAGTAAAAGTAAAAAATCATTTATTAATTTAAGCTTGTACAAAGCACTTATGACATGTCAAAAAAAGTATATAGAAATAATAATAATAAACGTAAATAAAATAGTACAATATTAACTAGTACACATCGTGAATATACATAATGTGAATCTACCACCGGTTCGGACGTTGCTTCTTATCGAGAAGACTCCAGCAAGAAACTCAATAGTTACTCTTTTCAACTTTGTTTGTTTTACAAAAAATAAATTCAGAGTACAGTCAATGCGAGTAGAAAAAAGAACACAATATTGAGCAGAGGAGCAGATTATTCCTACTATGACCACAAACTTTTGTCGTTCAAGTAATCCTCTACATTATAATAACCTTGTTTCATTAACTTTGCTTTAATTGCAGACTTAAACTTGTGAAGAGGTAGATCAACAAGACTTTGAGGTATTTTGTTAAAGTATTTTACAGATTGACCCACAAATGAGTTTCCCACCTTGTGTAGCCTAAGACTGGGAGTTTTCAATTTGTTTTTATTTCTGGTATTATGTTTATGAGTGTCACTGTTTTTTTTGAACAGATGCAAGTTTTTGCGCACATACATTATGTTATCTAAAATATACTGAGCATGCACAGTTAAAATATCGATCTTCTTAAATACTTCCCTAAGAGAGTCGCGTGGTCTAAGTTTGTAAATGGAGCGGATGGCTCTTTTTTGAAGTACAAAAATGGTGTTCAAGTCTGCAGCTGAACCCCACAACAGTAGACCATACGACATAACACTATGAAAGTAGCTAAAATATACTAGTCTTGCTGTTTCAATATCAGTCAAGAGTCTTATTTTTCTAACAGCACAAGCAGCGGAACTGAGTCTCCCTGCCAGGGCCGTTATATGCGGACCCCATTGTAACTTAGAATCTAAAGTTATTCCTAAAAATACAGTAGAATTTGTTAATTCTAATGGCTCGTCATTCATAGTTACAATAGTATCAACCTGTCTCACATTGGGCATAGAGAATTTGATGCACTTTGTTTTTTTTGCATTAAGTAATAAATTATTACTAGTGAACCAACATAGTACTTTTGAGAGAGTATTATTTACATCGTCAAATGCTTGCTCACCTCTGTCGACTTTAAAAATCAACGAGGTATCGTCAGCAAATAACACTATCTCACAAATATCTTTGACATAGGTAGGAAGATCATTTATATAAATAAGAAAAAGCAAAGGTCCTAATATAGATCCCTGGGGCACTCCCATACGTATGGTATCTCTCCCATGCATGTGGTCAACACTGATTTGAGCGGTTAAACACTTTTTAATTCAAATCGCTACGACCGACTGCTCAATAACGTACGCTGGCTGGAGTAGGATTGAAAACATCGCATTGTTGGAATATCTTCGTGTTTATTTGAATTTATTAAAAGTACTTATCATTTTTCCTCTGTTATGTTTTGCATATTACTAAACATAAAAACATTAAATCTTCCAATATTATGTAGTCGCCTTACAAGAAGAATAAAAAAACTAATAAGCATTTCATAGGGCGGCATGTACCGCCTCAACAGGTAGTTAAACAGGAGGATTATTCAATTCCAATAACACTTGGGTTTCTAATCATGAAGGGCTGTTATTTCATACTGCATTGGACCTGATCAAGTACATGTTTATTCAAGACATTAAATTTTTCCTGTCTAAATTCTGAATCCAAGAACTAACAGACTCAAAGGTTTCAAATCGAGAAATTCAGCGTCGCAATCGAGGGTAAATCGGGGGCCTCACCACTCACCAGACCTCTGGAAACGCTCGGTTAGTCTGTCAACGACAAAGAAGTGATGCAACACGAGCGTTGGCGATACGCTGCGTGCGACGACGACGCGCGACCGCAGCGTTATGATTTTGATCAACACGTTACTGTGACGTAGCGTATTGGTGACTCGGTGTAGATTGGGTCAGGTTTAGTTTACGATGCTCATATTTTTTACAAAAAATACCTAACGTCAAGATACCGACGAGAAAAACTCTGAAGGGCGAGCAAGAATAACTAGCGAGTACGTAAGCAAACGTCACGTTGAGTAATTTGTTCGTATGAAATTTTTAGCAGCGCAATTGGAACCGCAAAACGTACTAGTGATTTTACAAAAAAAAAAACGATAACCACGTGCTTTGAGCTTCAACATGTAAAGAAAGTTTTCCCTACAAATGTAATCGGGGCAGCAAAGGCAGTATCAAATATCAATATTTGGGTTAGTTATAAATTAACTTTTCCTGTTGTTGGTTTTTTTTTTACAAAACCTGTAATCAACAGGAAGTGGTTCACCGCCGCCTATATTATTATATTTGTTGAATATGATCTGAAAACGATTAAAATTGAGTAACCGAACTTATTTAGTTGAGTTTCCGAGGTTGGTGGGATTCTTAACACAAGCATGTTAATTATACCTCACTGTATTTTTAGTTCATTGCGGTAGGTACGGCACATGGGGGCAAGAATACTCTTAGTATCACACGTACAGATTTACAGTCGAATATCTTTGAGACATGTATTTTTGCTGACAATAGCAACCCGTATTGCATAGGTATTTAATTTTCAAAGAGCATGTGTTGACTCATATTAAATCATACAAAAAAGTAAAAAATGAAGAATGAGCAGTCATTTTTGGCAGCATACAGTAGTACAATTTTAATTTCTGTGGAACGAATTAACTGATGATTTATTTTTTAAGTAGGTTTGAACTTTGAACAAAAACAGATTGTTAAACTTTTATGATTGCATGTCTGGTGCTAATCGCATTGCAGTTAAGTTCGTACATAGATGCAGGTGTGCAAAAAAAAGGAGGAGGTTCTCAATTCGACTGTATGTTTTTTTATGTTTGTTACCTCAAAACTTTCGACTGGGTGGAAGGGTTTTGGTAATTCTTTTTTTATATGAAAGCTGGTGTTTCCCGTGTGGCCCATTTTAATTTAGTTCAATTCTGACAGTGGCATCCATGAGACAAACCATATAAGCCTTAAATCTAGATAAACTATATATGTGCGACAAATGGACGAATAATTCAATATCACTACAACCGATTTCGATAATTCTTTTTTTATTAGAAAGGATATACTCATACTTCAAGGGTAGTTTGATGAGAATTTGGTTAGGTTCTGATTGTGGAATCCATGACATAGTAACGAAACTCTTCAATTCTTAGGAGCAAATGAACGATACTTTTTCGATGTATAAAATGAACAAGAACCGATTTACTAAAAATCAAGAAATAAACAAACATTTCAACAAAAAAAACCAACTTTAAAAAAAACACTATTCCAAAACAAAACATTAAAAAGTAAAAAAATAACTGCGTAGGTATTCTTCTGAAATTTATACGATAATATAATGTAGGTACTTATTGTTATTGTTGGAGTGGGTGTCACTGTCAGCCGATGTAAGTTGTTTTTTTTTGTTATTTTATTTATTATTTTTATATTGCCCGTCAAGATGACCTCACTCCACCTGATGGAAAGCGGTCGTGAGGTCCAGATATGAGGTTGACAAGTCCAGTCATTCAAACGAATCACTGGGCTGGCCATCCTCACCTTGAAGGCCTGCAGAAATGCCTTTTCACGCCCCGCTTGAAGAACCCGGGACTATACGAGGAAGGAAACACATGTGCTGGAAGAGCGTTCCACGTCTGGATGGTACGACAAAGAAACGAGTCACCGAACCTTTTAGTTCGGGCCAACAAATGTTGAATTGTGTGTGGGTGACGCCGTAGTCCAGCACGCGTGGTACGGGAATGGAAAGGTGAGGGTGGATTAAGCTGGAATAACTCGTCAGAGCATTCCCCACTGTAGAAGCGATAGAGAACACTTGGCCTGGCAATGTCTCTACGCAATTGGAGAGGCTCAAGGGTCAAAGTTGCCTCTGGGTTTCCAATAATACGGATAGAACGCCGCTGCAACCTGTCAAAATGTTTGTTCATTAAATTAACAATTTAAAAAAATGTAGCCGTTTATTTTCCAAACCAAAAATAAAAACAAACCGATTCTTATTGAATTATTTATAGCGTCAGAAATCACGAAACTTTACACGAATACTTGTATAATCTCGCCAAGACATAAAACAAACACCATTTATAGGTTTTTTGGTGTTGTTCTGTACAATGCTATCAATTCCGCCAACGAGCCAGTCTATCAGTAATTGAATGCTATCAAGAAACTTATAAAACA
This sequence comes from Udea olivalis, assembly GCA_947369235.1. NCBI lineage: Eukaryota > Metazoa > Arthropoda > Insecta > Lepidoptera > Crambidae > Udea > Udea olivalis. The sequence continues at coordinate 10,771,563 of OX376342.1, forward strand.
TATTACAAACGTTTGATTCAATCAGGTGTCAGAAACTTTACAACTGGCAAGTAGCAATTACGTGCAGATTAAATGTTTACGAGTAGGCGCACGCGCACGACCAACAAAGACAATTAAGAACATTAACAACCGCTCCACGAGTCATACGTATTAATCAACAAGTTCATAGTTAAATAAAAACAGAGGAACAAAAGATAGAGTGCAGATAGAGTAAGGAGTTATGTATAATAATTGTCACATACTATTGAGATTTATACATGGGCGGTGAATCGTAAAAATTGTGTGTTGATGCGAATTGTTTCGCTGTGGAAGCAATAGTTCAACGTTACATTCTCTAGAATGGTCAACAAATCATTTTATTTTAGTTTTTTTTAGTAGACAACGCAACGACTACGGTCGTGATGTCAAAGTAATTGAAATATAGAGAAATCGAAGCAAATTGTGCGTGCTGCAATGGTCCATTTTCAATCAGCAACAGTCCAATTGGTTACTACTACAAATAAACAAAAACGGTTGTTGCCATGTCCGCTCTCCATAAATACATGCCTCTATCATTTACGTACAGTTTTTCAATCATCAACGCGGAAGAGGATCTTTCCACAATCCACACTTAGATTATGGGTCCGTTTTCACTAGAGATGTGCGAGGTCCTACCGGTTCTAACACACACATTCCTCGCCACGCATCCTTGCACATCTCTGATGGAAACGCACCCTAATTCTACTGCTTCACCTAAAAACACTTACAGAATTTTTTTTATTTGGCGTTAATCCTATTAAGACGGCCTAGTTGGTGTCGTCATCAATGACGTCGTGCTCTCTGTCGTTAGCGCGTTTTCATCAACTCTTGACACTCTCGCGCGCACTAAAATCACTTTTGGCTCAAATCAGGCATCGGCTAAAGAGAGTGTATATTTTTGTATACTTCACAAAGTACTCGTACGGTTTCTGTGTCGAAGGTGAAGTCAGCTGCGTTGGTCATCGCCCCAAGTGAGCAACGAGGTGAGATCACGGCGCTCGCGCACCTGTCGCAATCGGCCACAATACTCGCGGATGTACTGCTATAACGGTATCGGATCACGTTTGTTAAATTATAGCAACTGAAATAACCTTTGACCTCATTCGCCGCTGGTAGCTCATTCATTAAGTAAACAGATTCTCAGCTGCCCCTGATTCAGAATCACGTTTTTGATCGATTCGGTAACCTCCTTACAATTTTAGTAAATCAATATAAATTTACTGTTCACCTCCAGCTTTCAACTGTTTTTCATAAGAAAAGCCAAAGTCACTGCGAACATTGAAAAATAGGGTTACATTACATACAACAACGCGATTGTAAATCTGGAGGTCAATCTCAAAAGAAATTGTCTGAATGAGAATTTGTCTTCCTGAAAATGACATGAGTAGAGATTATTTTATGTCGTCGACTTATTCAAAGCCATTAGGTATAATTAATAACTGACATTAGTATTGGAATGGCGGCTCTTATTGATGTGGTTGAATTGAATCCTACTTTTATTAAATTGTTAATTGTTCTAGCGTAACCTTTTAACGTCACCTCGCACATGTTACAGAAACTGGACAACTCTAAGTAATGGTGACTAGCATTAGTCGGATAGGACAAAGGATATGTTCAGCTTAAGAATAGGTATTACGATCGAAAATGACTTCATGCTCGCCTCCTCATCGGCGTCTTTGTGTCTGGCCGCGACTGAAAAAACTATGTAGGTACCAGTAAATCTAGTCATAATAATAACTGTACTTTATTAACCTATTACATGTGATTTATTTACGGTAGCCTAGTGTCTTCAGATCATCAACTGCCGCTGGCAAGCGTGGTTATTAAGTCAATAAATAAATACCCATCAATTGATGCGATGACTGAATGTCAATGTTTGGCCTCTGCGCAGCGGGAAGAAAGTATCACAGAATAAAATGAAAAATAGTATACAGACTAAAATTATTACTATTATTTACTGTAAACATTTTTCAGGACGTGAATAAGCTTCAATTTGTCCATTTAGAGAAGATTTTCTTGCAGTGCAGTGCTACCCGCACACCTGTCGCCAAATTGGCGACACATCCCAAATAAGTGTCGGTGGCATAATTTGGCAGTTTGTTATTTCAAAGCCGCCACGCCACCGAAAAGAACCTATAGGAATGTGTCGAAGCCGACGATTTCGGTATATAAGGCACTTAAAAAGTTTTGTAACTTAAACTCTGAAGTAATAGGATTCCGAGCCAACCCTTTCCAGAGCAGCTAGTACACACCCCTAGGCTACAACAGATGCCATAAACAGCCTAATGAACGTTAGCGGTTATTAACTAAATGATCCGTGGGTCGACTGCAGTCGCGAGATTTACGGTTACGACCGGTGAACAAACAAAGAGGCGTATCCTGCGCACGGGCCTGTACATTATTTTATATGACAGGAGTAATCAGAAAATGGATCGTGCTTTTGAGATACAATCGCCGCCTGGTTGACCGTGGAGGTCAAAAATCATTTATAGGTCAACCAATGTTAGTTTGTTTTGACGGGCTCTATTTAATTTTTCAGCAATCCCGCAAACATTAGCACAAATTCTAACCTACAACTAACAATTGATCGAAGTTATTATAACCAGCAGATCGTTATTTATCGCCCAGCTGAGCACACTAAGGTTTCAAACTTATGACGAGTTCATTTTGGGTTTTGCCGTAAGAAATTTTTACATTGTCATCTTTTAATATCTTCAGCTTCTACCCTTATTCATAAAAGCGTAATCAGAGCCTTTAAATTACTTGAGATGATGGACTTTCTGTCACTTTTACTGTCAGAGGATAAAAGATACATTTTTTTTGTAATTCGTTATAGCAGTGTTAGAAATCTTATTAAGTTTTCATGATTGGGGGTAAAAAAATACCTATTTGGTTTGATCTGTTTTGGCGATTCTGTATTTTTATTTTTGCTATTAAAATATTCGTCTAATTTGAAGATTAGTAGGTTTGAAGAATAGCGTTGCAGGGCAACGTATTTTTCTGTCACGGTGCTTTTTAAAGATAGACTCTATCGACAGCCGTTGTTAATGAATACGATTTGCTTCATATTTATTAACAACGGCTGTCATTCAACAATATCAAATTTTTGTCCTTTAAATTTTGGAAGTTTAGAGGTACCTACTTACGTAAAAAAAACACCGGAACCTACCTGAAGCCACCTGAAGTGGCTAGGCTTAAAAATATCAACTCGTTTCAGTAGGCTACCTATACATGCATGACGTCAGATTAAATTCATTTGGAAAAGTTAGGTGATATGACATATGACTAATCATGACACTATTTGTTTTTTTATAAATGCGTAGCACCTACTACGTCGTAGTAGATTTATCATCCCTATTTACTTTGCTTACTAAAAGATAACTGAATCAACTTCTTCAATCGAACATAGTGTATTATTACGGGCAGTTGGCTGCTCATTCTCAGATCAAAGATAACGGGCAAAATGCAATAAATTGTTATCTGTGTAATGCAACCGTTGCAATGCATCATTGCTATTAGTTTGAAGCAATTTATGACATGCGGAACCAGCTAGCGTAATTTTTAATAGCATATTGACATTTACTGTTGATTCAGCATGATGGGTGATGGTGACGTAAGCGTGTTATCGTTCATTCAATCGAATGAAACATTCATCAAGGCATTCAAATGGATAAAGTTTTGAAGACTAGTCAGTTTGAGTTCCACATTCACAATATTATGAACACTACGACTCAACGGTAATTCGACGCAAACGGAAGCAGAAAGACACCGACAGCTTCAATACTCTTGAGTAATCATTATAAAACTTATGATTGCTATAAGGAAACAACGATATCAAAATCGCAACATTCCCCGTAAACTCTACTTGCTAACAATCAACTATTGTTATTATTTCCTCATTTAACCCGTCAAGCGTCATTCAAGACAAACATATCTCAACCAAGAGGTTTACAGTTAAATTAAAAAGGATGATAAATACCGTAAGACTAACTTTACGTAGAAAGCCTACCTACTCACTTAAGGTATATTTCAATATTAAACTTTTTTGTGATGATTTAGCTGTTTAAATTAAAAGCTCAACAATTATCTCTTATAGTATTATTGCAGCAATTAATCAATTTATTGATGTGAACTTATCAGCCATGACATCATCGTTGATACTTTCAAAAATACGCCTATACGTGGACATGACATCGTTCTTGGGACTGATGGCTTCCACTGTACATACGCGTAGATACGTGACCAACTAAGTTCGGGCGGCTCGACGCGACGCCGACCATACTGTCCGTTATCGTGAGCTTACATCATGGTTCGATAAATGTGCCTAACCGCGACGTCTCTATCGAATACAAACAACTATTTCGAACAAACGACATTGGTCCACAGAATGAAGCCTATTTCACAATATTACAATAAGAAGTGCACTTTTTTTAAGGATTCTTTGTTTTTGTGACATTGCATGTTTTTCCCCTCTACCCTTCATATACAAAAAAGCTATGATCAAAAATGTTATTAGTTCGTAAGTTTTATGAGCTATTATTTATCTAGGTCAGGAGTTCCCATAATCGACGAGCATGTATGAAAGGATTAATGAGAGTGGAAGAAGCGCAAGAGGTGTGTCAGGACCGTAGCAAGTGGAAAGATGTGGTCTCTGCCTACCCCGTTGGGAAAAAGGCGTGATGGTATGTATGTATGTATAATATATACCTCACAAAAAACGACCCGTTTAAGGTAGTGATCAAAAGGCTTTGAGCAATGTTTATTGATGGAACAAATATTTTCGGTATGTATGTACTGTACACCCAGATGGTGTTTGTAATCAATTTATTTTACTGGTTTTCAGAACCTACATGATTTTGTTTAAAGGATTGGCTAATGTAAAAGCCGTAACTCAGTTTGATAAATACAGGAGTCATCTTACTTCCCCTCTTCTCTTTCTTTCTTTTAAGCTCTGTGCACGATTATGATAAATGCTTACCCTGAGTTTTAGTAGGGTAAAGTTCTATGTCGTTGAAGAGGCTCTGTATGCGGTCCGCGGGCGCCGGCTGGTCGGGCGCACCGACGCGGCAGCCCCAGGCACTCGCCACCTCCCTGAGGACAATAACAAAACTATATTAAGCATGATATGATTAGCCTGTGACGTGCTGCTGTCGAACTGTGGACTGATTCAGTCCAGCTAGTTCTGCCATAGTCGTTTTGATCTGTAGACGCATGCCGAGAGATATATCTCACTGATACATGATACTATAGTATCATATCATGTTCCCAAATGGTGGATGTTTAAAGCCGGGTCCAGACGACTGTAACGTGTAATGTAATCTATCGTGTAATGTAACGCGAATTTTGCGTGTGGACGGCACTTCGAGCTTTACATGTAATGCTCGGCGCTGATCCAAGGCGCACACGGTTGCGTCCACACAGTTGACGCAACAATAATCTTGTATTAAACTACACTCGTCTGGACCTGGCTTAAGCCCCTAGTTTTTTTGGCGCCCTTAGGGAGATGTCGTTGCTTTAAGTTGGGGCTGTATTCTAGTATGAGGGAAGAGATGATATTTCTTTTAAAAAAAAAACTCAAATATTTTCTGACACTAAGCTCTTACATCTAAAGGGGATAGCTACGTATACTTCTAACGAAAGCAAAAGGTGAGTAGTAGCTCATCAAAAACTTGCATTACCTTCACACATGCCAACAGGTGTACGCTCATGGTAAACATAGCTACATACATGTTAGAGTGAATGATCTTGCAACAGCAACCGGCAGAACTTCCCTACAAGTTCAATTATTTACTAGCTGTCGCCAGTTTCTTCGTCTGCGTACGCTTGAATTTAAAACTTTTCACCTTATATGAATAAAGGCCTAGGGGGTAATGCATTAAAACCTGAATCTGTTACAACAACCCTGTTTAACGGTTAAAAAAATAGTAAGTTTGCTGAACATTATGGTTAGTATGATAAAATATTATGAACACTTTTCACTTTTGTCTTGCAGTCTAGAAGCATAAGTACTTCAAGTTTTAATGAATAAGGGTACAAAAGTTCATTAAAATCAATCCAGTACCTTTTAGGTGATGCTGGAAAATATAAATAGACAGACGCCTTCTTAAAAAGCTTTCATCGTGTTTGGCATCATTCATATTATGCCAAAATTATCAGAGTATGAGACGTAATTAATGTTTCAGGCAAATATCAACTGCATAGTTGGACATCGTTTAGTGTTTAATGCTAGTAATCGTATAAGTTCTAGCTATTGCTACGCCAATGCGTCCGAAAATTAAAGGTTTTAGCAGAGCCGCGCCGGAGCGGACAATCCGCCCAACTTTCGCCCAGAGTTGGGCGGATTGGTCCGAGAGCTTCTTCGCGGTAATAGGAGTCTCAGTACCGGCAGTACCGGCCTAAAATTCAGCGTCGAAATTTCCCTAATTCCCAAAAGCAAAGAATGGAATTTAATAGAACCAATGACAAAAATATTACGTTTTTGGTTACGAACTAATTGAAGAGCTATCAACTATTTTGGTGACACAATGTTTTCACATAGCTAATCTTATTTTACTCGCAAGCTTATAACGTTTGACGCCATGTTTAGGTACATGAAATGGTGATACTTAATAAACTCCTCTATGATAAAAAGTTAATTACAATAATAGTAAATACACAAGAATATAAATGTTCCGATTAATAATTAAGTCTCTTTCTACTAAGAGTTAAAATACGAAGAAATATGTAGATTGCCGACTAATCAAGTTACTCGTATCCCCCAATTAGTAAATTCGAATTTAGTGGAACTTCGTTATATAAAATGTTGAACTGTTTTTGGTAACAATTAATATGGAAATAATAATAAGCATAGTGAAGCAGGACAGACTAATCTTCTGTGTTTATTTTGAATTTCAATTATTGAGTAGTAGAGAGCAAAAAATATACCTTCTTTGTAAAATAAGTCTATTGCCAAAACAAAAATGCTTAACTTACATGGGTTTATCAGTATATTTAGAGCGTAACGAATGTGGAAATAAAGAAAATAAATTTTAAGCACGATCTCAGTTGAGCGGAACGTATTTCAATAGAGTCCAGATACGACTGAAAGAAAAAGATTAAGCAGCCCTTTAAATATAACAGAAACAGATAGTAGGTAACTCTAACATATAGTAAAGTGCGTGTCACCACACGGCGGGCCTCGCATGCGTCTGTTTTTATTTCCCGCGTCTGACTAATCAATCATTCAGACCGAGTCTTTAGTTTTGTGATCATCTGACATCTGTACGTCTACCACGAGTTGCAACTTTAAATTTACGTTATCGTTCGCGTAAAAACATTGTATTAGGATGACACATGACATGACAATGACAAATCCTAATACATTTTTTTACGCGAACGATAATGTAAATTTAAAGTGGCAACTCGTGGTAGACGTAGATACACCGCCGTAAACTGACCAAACCACAGAATAGAAGAGACTCTCTTGCATGAAAATATTGTCAACCCGGTTGAGAATAAAACTCGTTTTATACATAGCAGCGCATACACGAGGACCTCAGCGATGCAACTTCAGGGTTTTAATTATCTACTAATTACCAGACCTTGAGAAATAAATAAGGATACATTGCTTGTTCTTAGGCAATATTTTACATCGTTTAATTTACAATTGAAGTCGGACATGAGATCTTACATTTTAATGGTTAAAGTTATAATAATGTACTCGTATATCTAGGCAACGTATGAGTATTAATAGTGAGATAGGGTATTTTTATTAATACGTGACGCATAGTACCTGATTCTGACGACAATCAATAACTTAAAGCGCTTAGTAAACAGATAGCAGACAATGAGATATTTTACCTACGTACATCTATTTTTTGGTTTCAGGGTTTGTTAATTATAAAACCATACACAAAATTATATCGACTGGCCTGTTGGTGCAACACAGGAGCCAGTAAAAACATTAATATCACGATCAGATGTGTTTGTTCTGTTTGTCGCTGTTGTTATCAATTGGGAAATATTTAGGTATGTTCATAATCTCTGACACCCAAAGTGCCAGCGCTGCCGCACAGCTCATTGTAGGGTCGCATGATATTGATTTAACTTACACAACGTCTTGGGAGAGTCGTGACTAACACATTTACTTGCAAGTTAGGTACCTTTGGTTGTCAGACCACACATGCGCACACCTGATCGACAAGAACTCTCATGAGTCGTGACTGTCAATAGCAGATGATATGTTAAATATTCTATCTTAGGCAACCCACACTGAGTTCCTATTTTTAATTGCAAATTGTAGAATATTATTTGATTGAATATCACTATTATCTATAAACCCCACATCATGCGAAAGATAATGCCGAAGTATCCTACTTTGGGAAACCTTGGGACCACATTAATCAAACAAAATAATTAAAGTAGCACATTACATCATTATCTATTAATAATAATAAATAAGGGACTTTTTTCATTCAAATCTTAGATTCTTGATAAGTCATAATCAGTTCTTCCTCACGACAATGTGACAAATAACTGGTTTATCAAATTAAGGTACGAATTCGAATTTGGTATACTGACACTGACACCTGAATGAATTAGGATTCCGCATCTCATAGCATTATGTTTTGGTAAGCATAATCTATAAGTGACACACTAACACTACATTACATAACACATTTGATTTTTAACCGATTTCAAGAACGAAGGAGGTTCTCAATTTATCAGAATCTTTGTTTATGTTTGTTTGTAATGGATAAATTCGTAAGATAGCATTTCAAGTCATCATTTTAACTAAGGTCGTATCAATCCACGACAGTAAAATTGAGTGTGGTTTCCCTCAATTTTAAAGATATTAAAAGTAAGATTGTGCAACTGACCCTAAGCGTTGGTTGCGTACCTACAATCAAACATGCTCGGCGAAGGACGCATAATCTTGCTTCTAACTACCAAGCCTACCTGGGATACAATGTTGTAATTGTAAGCATGTTATATTGTTTTTATATTTATTGATTTGAACACAACTATTAAAAATGGGCATTCGTCAGTTATGTGGAATTCGCAGTCATACATAATTTCCGGACATAGCTAGACTAAATAAACCGACCGGTAGACGCGGGTCGGGTTACTGCCGCGGCGTGAGTAGAATGCTACCTGTCATACCTGTGAATGAAGCATGTTCTCATGTGAATGACGGCTTCGTTATCTGGTTACCGGGAATGCTGAGCCAGTCATATGTGGTGTGAAGTGACTTACACACTTGAACTAATTTAATGATAAAGTTATCTACCAGTGTCACCATAACAAACAACTCACTTAGACACTTGACACAGATTATCGTCTTCTTATTCATTTTATTTGCATCAGAACAATATTGATAGGTAATTGTCATAAATGTAGCTGTAAAACTATAGTACAAAAAAACTTTAAATATGGTAATCTGACTAATCTCATTAACTTCGGAGAACGTGTGGGATCCAAAAGTTAGTTGAAGGAGTCCCTCCCACCAATAGAAATTCAATGGTGTTAGAGGGTATCCCTTAAGAAGTATAACTTTCCTACTTTCAGAAAAGCGAAACGCTATGAAAACTTTATAAGGGTTTTAAGCTATGAAGCTGGCTGTACGGACTTCCATGATACAAACATACATACATATAGTTCAAGCCTTTTCCCCAATAGGTAAGGAGAAATCCCAATATGATTAAGGCCCGATTTTTAAATTCTTAGGGAATAATCCCTAGATAGCTAACTGCCGTATAAAATTAACCAACTGTTTATCCAGCGAATAGCGAATTTTTCAATCGTCTTTCATCCTAAGAATGGCTATCTATCGTTTGTCTATGTACTTATATCGCTAACTTCACACTGATTATCCACAAGCGAGATGCACTTATACAATCATTGCAATGTCAGAATGAAACAAGACAAAAGTTGATGTTTGACATTGACACGTTTAAGAACAACAACCTCAGCTTTTTTTGTTGTCTAAAGTTGTGGTAAAAAGATTGTTTATAATAACACTCCAAAACTCCTAACAAAATGAAATTAGTTACAAATGACACACCACATAACCTCAAAATGTCATAGAAAACGCATAGACAAATCTTATCCAGCCCCTCAAGAAGCAGATAACTTTATTCCTCAGTTATCGGCATTATTCAACAGATAACATCTGACCATTGAAAAATAAAAAATCTTGTTACCCTTCGAATAAGCTTTATTCTACAGATAAATTTAATTATCTGAGCATTGAAAAAACGGCCCTTAAACAACTTAAAAAAATAAAACAAAGCGCAATTACAAAGGTACTATTCACAGCTTACCGATACCTATGTCCTTTATAACCCACTGGAGTTTCAAAGTTCACACAATCACATCCAACTTTTACAGCTGTCACAGAAAATTTCATAACACAATTGCAACACATTATAACAATAAAACACATAACTTTTTTATTCATTACTTCAAAATTAGTCATTCGGTTATCGGACTGTGAGTCCTTGTGAACTGACTGAAATGCACTGGCCTAATGAGCTCAGAAAATGACAACAATATTTGTCATAAATAATTAATCAAATGTTGCCTATACATAGTATAACTTAATGAGGTATGACGTGAGTACAAGAGACAGGGCATTCAGTCATGACCCATGTGATAACCTAACCGGGCGCCAAAGAGCAAATGTATTCACCTATGAAGATCGCAAAAAATGAAGAAGCAGTAAAAACCTTTTTATACAAACAAAAAATAGAATTTTTTTTATTACTCACTCTTTAATAATCTTGTGAAAATTATCTTCTTACAGGTTGTCTGAAAGAGACAAAGGCCGCCTAAATTGAACGAGCTAAGACTCCTGTCATATTTTTGTTTGTATCTAACTTACAAGTTACGCAATAATCAATAACGACGAAATTCAATCGGCATGTGTACTATACACGTCGATTGAAGTTCGTCGTCTTTTCAACCGACTTCAAAAAAAGGAGGAGGTTCTCAATTCGACTGTATGTTTTTTTTAAGTTTGTTACCTCATAACTTTCGACTGGGTGAACCGATTTTGATCATTCTTTTTTTATTTGAAAGCTGGTGCTTCCCATCTGGTCTAGTTCTGACAGTGGCATCCATGAGAAAACCATATAAGTCTTAAATCTAGATAGACAAAATGCGCGACAAATGGACGAATAACTCAATATTACGCCAACCGATTTTGATAATTCTATATTTATTTGAAAGCTGATGGTGCCCGTGTGGTCCCATTTTAATTTGGTCCAGGTCTGATAGTGGCATCCATGGTAAATCCATATAAGTCTTAAATCTAGATAAGCCATATGCGCGACAAATGGACGAGAAACTCATTATCACGCCAACCGATTTCGATGCTTCTTTTTTTATTGGAAAGGATATACTTCAAGGGTAGTTTGACGAGTGTTTGGTTAGGTTCTGATTATGGGTTCTATGACAAAGTAACGGAACTCTTCAATTCTTAGGAGCAATTGGACGATACTTTTTCGATGTATAAAATAAATAAGAACTATTCACTGAAATAAACAAAAAATTTAACCAAAAAAAAACCATCTTCAAAAAAAACTATTCCTAAACAAAGCACTAAAAAGTAAACACCACGAAGTCGTTTGAAACAAGCTTGACTGCTGATATTTTTTGCGCCAGGTAATGTGTGACAACAAACTTAGAGTTAGCACCACAGGCAGACCGACCTAGTGTTGTTCCACAAGAACGGGTGCTGAAAACCGTAACATTGACTTTAAATGCTTATAAAAGTTAATTTAAGAGGTAACTATGTTTTTATGAAATGGTTAGTTAGTCACATAATGACTGCTGGACCTACACGAAACGATTAATGACTAATCCTTAGGGTATTTTTTCATTTGAAACATTCCGAGAAAACAATTTACGGTTGACTTGGAAAACCTGCTAAAATGACAGATCAAACAGGAACTATTTTATATAATGACAAGTAAATGAGCGATGATATCAGAAGCAGTGATTCAAGTTAAACCGGGTTAAATGTGCTGTAAATAATTTCAGCAAGACGACCGGAAGACATCAAGTTCTGATCACCTCATGGCATTACTAACGCGTTATTTTTGCCCTTATGACTATTGAGCGAACCTTTCCTTATTAGGAGCCAGAATGTTCTACTATTAAAAAACATTCATGACATAAATATCGTTGCTTTTGCTGCGTAAAGAGATCAGACTTAATACATGAAGATACCAAAAGAAGGTTATCTAAAAGCAAGAGTAGGTAATCAAAAATGATATAATCATTTTATAAGCTGATTAGGCATTGGTTGGCCATCCCACTGGTAGGGTATAAAGAAAAAACTTAGAATTCATACCATTCTATCATATTTCTTAGAAGCTTATGTGAAAACCATCAGTCAAGTGCAGGAGTAGGTCCGTCCTGTATACCGAGAGTACGGGTACTTGTTGACAATTTACGCAGCAGAAAGAGTTACATTCAGATTTTCACGTCATAAGCCAAAACAATACCTTCTATTTCTTCTGCCAAGTGCAGACTGGTTAAAAAATATTGCAAAGTTAAAAACAAAAAGTATTTCGTTGGCATGCCTTACGAATAGTAAAAGAGACAATAACTGAACCGTAAAACAAATACCAATAGTAAAATTACAAACGCGTGCGACCGGCTGTCGGGCGTCTACAAAAATATACCATGACATCATGGTGTACGAGCGAGACACTCGCCCTCCCACTCGCACTGGGCATGCTTATGCTTTTAAATACACAAGTGCATTTACTTCATTCTTGTTTTATGGAGTACTGGTAAAGCCTGTTTGTCCCTACAGACGACCCCGTGACATCGATCAGAGAAATGACCTTTACATTCTCGTAGCCATCTACAGAATTAAGCGGCTGTTGTGACTGTGACCGAGGAAGAGTTAAATGCCCTTTTAAGCATTACGTTTTGGTCATGAGTTTATAAATATGTAACATCAATTTCTTTAGATTGTAGGGTTGTGTCTGCTTTTAATCCTCACAAGGCTACCAAAGTAAAAAGCTTATATATACTGGTAGAGAATGCCTCTAGGCATTAAGTCCGCCCTTTGCAACATAGATTATGTGCAATAAAGAATAAATAAACAAATAAATATATAATACCACAGTAAATACTTTTAGGTAACGAGTCAACTACAACTTGTATATTTCCGATATATCATTACTATACTCGTTTTATTAACAGCCCGTATTTTCCCTACTGTCAAAGGCCTCCTACAACAAAAATAAAAGTTATTGCTACAATAAAATTGATACTTAGATAAAAATATTTTATGAACTAACTTTTTACTAGCTTCGCCTGCGAAGACTGTCTGAAGTTCTGTGTTTTATTTTCGCGAGAGAAGGTCCAATCTCGATACCAAAAAATTTTAACAATTAAGTACCTCTTTACATATTATGTACTTACCAAAAATCAAGTTTGGTTGAGCGAGGAAATGGGATAAACCGAATTATGTATCGATTTAAAAATACAGGTGCGTGTATTATCTCCTCAGATCTCAGAAATTATCTCGTAAAAGCGAAAATTGATTGTGGGAGGACGAACGAAACACCAAACAAAACGATGTTCCATTTATTATTTGAGCCGCGTATCTAATGTCAAGCGTGTCCCTGATCTAAAATGGATGCTTCCATTTCCGCGTGGATACGATGTTTACAAATAAATTACGATGATGACCATATTTGTAAAAAAACATCATTACTTAGTTGTTATTTCGTAATTTTCAGTAATATCAATCTGACGATTAGACTAAAGTATCACGATTTATCTTTATATTTGAATCTTAGACTTCGCGTTAGTCTGATGGCTATCACCACAACCTACAAATGTCACGCCTCCGTAATTCTAAATCATACCAGGTGTTAGATAAAATATCTTAATAAAAGTAATACCACTCATCATTTTCACTACGGTTCAAAAATAAATTGACACTTAAAGAGAGGAGCAATAAAAAGCTAAGAGCCTCGAAGTGAGCTTTAAGCGTGACGTCATGTGAAGTTGTTGACCCGTATGATGCCTGCGAGTCACTCATCGTGTGTACTTAACCCACCTGTAGATTCACCAACTAGCTTTTTAACAAACACAATCAGTTTTCTACCAAATTAGTCACAGTGTTAGTAGAATTTCGACTAATCGGCAATGACCTCATGTCCCCGCTTTTCTATAACTGACCTAACAAGGAAGATAGTTCTTCCAAGACGTTTGGTCTTCATTACAGATAACAAATTACACTTAAAGTCAACCAAATTGAATTTAGTTCAAAATTAGAATGAACACCAAAATCTCTCATCTAAAAAGAAATATAGGAATTAAATAAAAAAAAATTGAAAAAGGAAGAATTTCTACCAGTTTCAATATTTTCAGTTTTCTAAAGTACTTCTGCGTGTATTTGTTTAATAAAAGCGCCATATCATAACAACTAGCTTCAATACCAATAATTCGGAAGTCAAAATGGTTTTTCAGTAAATAAAACAACAGCATCATATCATTGAGTTGATATTAGCGAAGATAGGAGTATAATAAAATAATGCGCATTTAAATCAACAATTGATAGAGCGGCGTAATTAGCGACATCACCTCCACTCGGGGAGCTGGGTAAACAAGTCACAATGATGTCATGCGAGCTGTTGACCCAACCAATGTGACTGCCGTTCAGTTCCGACCGCCAAGTGCTTCGCGAAACATGCGAAATATGACTGATTTCGACAATGAAACTATTGACTGTGGACCGAAATCAAAACATTAGCGTTAACAATTGAAAGAAAAAGACTCATTTTACAGAAAGGGAAAATTTGTCTAATTTTATAAAAATATTGTATTTGCATTTCATCACGGGCCCTACGAAATAAATATCAGGTTCACCCCACATGAAGATGATCTGACCAAAAGTAATAAAGCAAGTACTATGAAAGTCTGATGAGCATGCTTAAATATTTGGGAAAAATAATTCGTCAAAACCAAATAATAATTCGTCATACGAATTTTGTACTATGTGAGGATCAACCCCAAGACCTTCAGCCACAGAATAAAATGCGCTAGCCGCTAAAGGTAGGATCGCGAAACCTCTACTTTTCAGGTTTTGTGATAAGGACTTCACATCAACGGCTTCACTAAAGGACGACCAAACTAATAGTTTTAAAGCAACGTTAAAACAGAAAATGTCTCACCTGGCCAAAGCTCCTTTTAATTTCACAGTTCCATTTTTCTTGCTAGGCGCGTGGACCTCCATAACATCAGGCTGAATCGGTTGCAGTTGCTCAACTGGCGAGGACTGTTGGACGGCGTCGCAGACGAGTGGCTCCATGCGACAGGGAATCTGCGCTCGTTTGGGCGGAGTGATCCGAGGGTACGTATGGTGGCGGACGGCGCTTGCGGCCACCACTTCGGCCCGCCACTGCTTCGGCAGTGTCCTTGCGCACAGAGCGCTTGCAGCATTCTTAAAATGAGTGCGGAATCTGTTATTACTCGCGGTGCTCAGTATAGCCCCTTCCATATTAACTCCCGACACTACACTCAGTGTATGTTCGAATCCATGGCAGCGTTCAATCACCGCACCGTTGAAAGCTTTGTCACCGTTCAAACATTTTCTGCTAATTTGACACCTTTCATTTTGAACAACTCTCCTGCTTCTTTCGGATCGCTACTCGATTGCCTTTCACTCACTTTCGAAACCAATAAACGATTAATCACCACACTGTACATTCTCTAAAATTGATCTAGAATTTAATTATAAACAGGTGAATAAGACAAAATATCGATCCTTACAATTCTAATTAACACTAAACAATGAAGGTTATTTTCTTTCTGTTTTATTTTACATAGCAATGTTCTGTCTGAGAGGCGCCAACCTGGTTAAAATTCTAGTACTAACGTCCTAAGATCTAATTTGAATTTAAAATATTACAGACAGCTCTGCAAGTCACTGCGGACTACGTCATCTTAAGCCATTACTTTGTTCGAGGCTAAGTAAGGTAGCCGGTAACTTAAAACATTATAAAAGGCAAGATAATGATCTGATTATGGTCTAGTTCTCGGATAGGTATAATCAGTTCTAATGGACTTGATAGGATAGGTAAAGGATAACAAGAGTAAATTGGTTTTGTTCAAATAGTATTAGTCGCGGTCCAGTTAGTTGGAGAGTTATGGTCGACTGCATTGCGGCAAAGATTTCGTGTAGGCACAGCTGGTTGCAGCGCAATGTGTTCAAGCACAGCGAACACTATTTAACCTACATTTAACACCTTCGCTTGAGTAACATTAGAGCCTTCGAAAACCTTGGCTTTATTCAATCATCTGACAGGTTGTCGCGGTTTATTAAACTAAAGTTGAAAACCTTTAACGTATAAACCAAAAACCTACATATAATTTTGTTGAAATAAATTCGACTGATTCAAATCGACACCTCTACAAAATAACATTTTGAATAAAATGCTTTGGCGTCAACTTCACGCTACCTAACGGCAATTTTAATTATCACAATCACACGCTGCGATTGAATTCGTTTCGCGTTGATCATACAAAGACATACAGCACACGTAGGATACTATGTGAATAGGCTTGCGGAAGGCTTCGAAGCGAGCCACGGGGCGGGCGTGTGGGCGCTCTGACATCACCGCCTGAGCCAGCCGCTCTTACATCATGCCTCCTACTGAACGCCCGCGAACCCTCGCATTTATCGACTGTCGATCGCCGCGCGCGCACGTTAACAGCTACACTTTTATGTACCGTCTAATTACCGCCCAATTATACCACTGCTCTAATTGAACCTACACCTCAATTAGAAAGAGCTAAAAGTCTAACACGTTTTTTGTACCTCGCCATTAGTGTGACTAATAAGGCTATCTGACTCTAGTCTGACAGCTTTACTAATAATTTTGAGGAATAAATAATACTGGCATTGAGCAGTATCGTTCAACTTCCTAGTTTCTAAATAATTAGCGCAAAAACTATTATACATTTAACAATTCACTTCCTTTTTAAGACTCTCTTTTTTATTACGAAGTTGGGCGCTACGATTAATAAGAGAAGCAACTCGTAGCAATGTTCAGACTTTTCTGCTGTGCCATATCCTAACAGTATTTTATCTACATAAATAAATGTACCTCAAAGTTACATACATAATAGATCCAATTTCGTTTTATGATTTATCATGTCTATTTTAAAAACTTGTCTATGAATAGAAGTTCAGAAGGCAGTTCAATAACTTTAAAATAAGAAGGAACATGCGTCACAAAGACAAAGTGGACATCCATGCTTCCAATTCAAGGCTAATCCATCCCACGTCAGTCATTAACTGATTTCACGTCAATTAATAGGCAATTGCTTAAATTGGAAGTAATTATGAAGCGAATTGAGATGACATAAGAACTTCAGTTTCGAAGTTATCTCAATGCTTTTAACATAAACTATAGAAATACTTCACTCGAAAATTTTTATAAGAGCAATGAAGCAGGGTAGGGTTGGTCGTTCTGAAAACCTCATGCTGAAATTTCGTATTATATTATTGCTGTAATTCTCGATAACTAAGACGTGGCGCCTTCCTGACGCATGCGGTAGTAAAACAAACTAAATTAAATGAGATTTTGTTACATTTGTGTGAAAATTTGAGAAGTGAGTTTGGTCAGCTATAATACTCCATTCATTATAGTATTAGACAGAAGTGAAAAAACGCTGCTTTTAGAGTACACTTTGTGGTAAAAGTACAATTCATTAACCAACATATTACTATTACTTTTAAGATTTATGCCGAATTTATAAAAATTTGCTTATATAGCAGTTATCACAGTTTGTTGTTCTCATTTATAAGGCTTTTGCTTTAAAAAAATATTTTGTCGTGCATAAAACTATATTGTCGATGTTAAAACCTAGAAGAAGCAGGGGTTGAGTACCCGAACACATTTTTACCGTCACTATAACAGAACTCTACTTAATCTAAAATGTTACTTAATCCGTCCATACGTTGTGGCGGAAGGGGTTTTTAGTTTTGCCAGGTTATAATCAGGTATGTCATCCGGCATTGCAACGTCAAATGCAAATTGTAATTCATTTTAGCACCCCTGCTTTAAGGAGCCTCTTATTTCTAATGTTTTAATGAATGGAGTATTTATTGGTTGATTGAGGTGATTTAGAGATCGAATTTACTCAGAAGAATAGCCCTACTGAACACAGGCTGATCGCGTTATGTTTAAGTATACCTTTACATATTATGCTGTTTACATCATGTAGAGCGTACTCGTTAGACGCAGCATTCGTTCCAGTTAACAATGGACTTATCCATGTATCAAATCAAAACCTAATGAGGCTAATCCGGAGTTTCGCTGAAGCGAAAAGCGCGGTGTGTCCCACATTTCCCACGGCAATGATGTCAAATTGGCTTATCAATCACTGCGGGACGGATGCGAGCGGTGTCGGCGGCCGGCCCGCCGCGTGGGCGGTGTTATAACCAAGCCGTTCAGTTCATGACGCGATCCTAATCTCGATGTACCGTGCAATTTAATACACAAAATACGCTCACCACTTCTTCTTTTAATAAATCGCAACGCCAAATGCAGCAATCGTTCCAATGATGCAAAAAGCTTGAATTAATTAAACTTCGTGACGCAGACGCGGATGTGGTTGTAATTTGAGAGCGTTTGCTAAAGGACTAAGGAGTCGCCGTCATGTCCGTTGCCTGTTAACAACAATGGAGGCCCGAGGTCAGGCTTTGTGCCGCATCGATTGTATTCTCGTTCTAAGGAACGGGTTCGAGGCATCCTCGCAATAATGTCTTCTCAGCCAACGAGATCATTGCAGTTGTGAATGGGGAATAAAGCCCCGGAAGTTTCCAAACGTATTTTATTTATTGAGTCACCGGTGATGCGTCACCAATGATTATTATCTTGTTAAGCCAGTTTATTAAGATTTACATAGGTAGAATTGATTCGTTTGATTATGTTAAATTAGCCTACATACTATCCAGCAGCTGGAAGTCTACTACGGCGTAACATTTTCGAAGTTTCTTAAAGCTTTAAGTATGCCCATGCTTTCACAATGCCTGACGATTTGCTATAGGTACACGCAAGAGCATAAATATCTATACGTTTCCACAGCTTCGAAAATATCTGAGCAAAATATTAGCCATAAATATCTATGCGAAAGTTCGTTTGCCAATGTTCTGCTCAGATATTTTTGAATCCTTTGAAACGTGCAGATGTTAATGCTTTTGACTGTACTACTTCGTTTTCGGACGAATAAGATTAGACCTCCTGCAGAGGTTTTAATCAATCTCCACGCTTACTACATGCTGGTGGCGATCGCGAACCCGGTAAATGTAGCGAAATTCCAGATTATTCAGAAAGATATTACATGCATATAATTCGTATTGGTAAGATCTTATCTCACTTTGACGAGTAATTTTTCTACCCTAGTGGACGTTTATAACTTTTGTTTCCATCAAAGCAGTACCTACTCTTATATACCTAGTTTAGAGAATCTTGCACGAACGGGTTGCACTTGCATATACGATAGACATAATTCAGTACAATGCTTATCATGCAAATAATATGATAAATATCTAAACGTGGGTTATTCCAATTACTCCGGATGAGATTTACCAGTAGGTAAATCAAAATTGAACGTTTTAACATATCTATACTATCAGAATGATGATTCCGTGTCTTCATCATTAGATAACTTACTGATAACATATTAATTAATCATAATAGGTACTTAATTCCGATGGCTACGAGAAGATACATCACGTACGCCTTTTAAGTTTTAAGAGGATACAGAAGCGCCGTTTTTTCATACAAACGTAGTCCCGTTTCCTCCCTATGGATATTGCTAGTAGAGGAATAATTTTTTTCCGAGAAATCTATTGCTACTATTAGCATGCCCCTATGTTTCACTTTTTAATATAAATTAATTAATAGAAGAGATATGAACCTTCAAAAATGGAAAAAATGGCCAGATTTTCCGCTGTGTTCAAACATCCAGGAAACTAATTTGACCAGTTTTATAGAAAAAAAAAGGAAAACAAAGGAACACGTTCAGTCTTTCTTAAATTTTTATTGAAAAAAGTAACTGCATCGGTCAACTTTTCGAAAAGGGATCAGGGGACTACGAAACGTCGATTTTGTGTACTTTTGATAGGTAATTTCGGTCCAATTTGCATCTGTCGCTATCGCACCCTGCCCGGAGGGCTCGAGGTTTACAAATACCCATTTTCTTCTTCTCTTGACCGCGCCGTGTCCTCTTAAGCGCCCGGTGCAATTTTCTAACTGCTCCCTTGGTAAATGGACATTATATTCTATAGTATGTCTGGGCACGGCTGACAAAGCCCTAGTTACGGCACTGAAACTAACAATAATTTTCAGGTTTGAAAATAGTACAAACATAAACTCAAGTTCAAGAGAGCGTCGTGGCCTAGTGGTTAGGCACTCCAACTCGGATCGTGGATCGTGTGGTCCCGAGTTCTAACCAGAACCAAAATATTTGTGTTCATTGTTTAATTTCCGACTAACTCTCCGGTGATAGAAAACATCGATAAAAAACCAAACCAACCCGGATAGCGGCGGAAGGCTCACCACCTACCACGTTGGGTTCTAATACCATTGGTGAAAAGTGGGCTTCTGAGTGTTCCGTTCACCATGACGGCAACAGTCACTTGCCTCTGACTACCCCGTTTGGGATAAAGTCGTGATGGTATGTATGTAAATTCAAGTTTTTATTCCTTTATAATGCTCTCAGACAGTTTTGGCACCTTCCAAGGTGTTATAAAAATTCAAGATTCTTTTGCAGCGATAAATTATTCAATGTTAGGTGTCCTACCTACTGTTTACCCTTTTTATATGTATGTAGCTGAAGTAGAACATAATTACTGATTAAACTTTAATTAATTAAGGGGTCAATCATTTGAGCTCTATGACAACTTCAGAGACACGCACACGAAAAATGGCATTCATTTACTTTTAGAGGTAGACACTTAAAGTACTATTAATTGAAATGTTTGTACGACTTCATTACCGGACGGTTGTGAATGGAACAAATCACTGTCACACATAAATCTTTGCAAGTTTTGTGAACATGTTGTCGCAATGAGTGGTGGTCATTCAACTCCAATTTGTAGCGCGATAAAGTGTAATTGGATCATTCGCTCGTGTGAAGCGCTGTCGTGCGACTTATTGCCGACCTCTGCTAAAATTGAACATGTCTTCAGATTTGTTTCGGAACTTTCAGATAATGCGGTGTATGTATGTACTTTTTTAAATTTAGCATTTATCAAAATTTCACGGGGTCAAAAGTCACAGGCTGAAATTTCAACAACGTGAGTGAAGGGCAGAAACAATTTTCTTCTCGTGTTCTTGATGGCGATAAGATGCTGGCGGAACAGTTTTTGCTGTAAGTTCGCAAAGGTTTATTAAGATCTTGCTCGGAAGTGACTTCTGTCACCTTAGGGATACATGAATGAATTTACTGAAGCGTTTATGAATTGAACTGAATTATATTTCGAAGTTTTAGTGCGAAAAGCTCTTGGAACCCACGGGGTCCACTGAATGTGTTTTTAACAGAAAATATTTTAACTGTAACCCGGTTCCGAAGTTTTCATATTTTAAGTTGAACGGCGCTCCATTACCTATATCATTTACAACCGACTTCAAAAAAAGGAAGAGGTTCTAAATTCGACTATATGTTTTTTTTTAATGTGAGGGAGTATGTGGTGTGGTGATTAAATAATACTATGTTGCATTGGAGGTTTTAATAGAAAATGGACCTTGACAGAGAAGAAAACCGACTTAGGCTTGACTTTAGTTTCCAAACACCTGAAGTTGTGAAAATACCAAACAAATATTCCAATACAGGTATATACGTCAAAACAATTCCTCCCAGATAAACAAGCCCCTTTCATCGACTCAAAATGTTTCTGGTCGGTATATTAGATGCGAGATGGCCCAAACAAGAATTGAAAAACTGACAGGCTGTGCAATGGCTATCTGTACCTATGGAGCATGCAACTTTCTTCTGTAAAGACTGTACTGATAGACCTCAAGTTCCTAAGATGGTCCTAAGGTCTTTTGTTATTTTCTTTTTACGTAGTTACTTATTTCATATTTTATCTTGTCTTTGGGCACAGAAATAAAATAAATAACTTTGGGTTCTTGTAAGTATTTAAACTTTTATTTCTTGTAAGTATTTTTTTTGAGACTAAGCATTTTTTCGGAGAATATTAATAGTGACTTGTTTCCAGTTGAGTAAAATATAAGAATTGTTGAAATAGCGCAAATGTTTTATTTCCAAAACGTATAATATAGTTTTATTTTAAAACTATCTTTAAAATAACGCTTTTTCTTAAGAATCAAGATAACTTTTCATTATTTTTTTTAAACGGGTATGTCACATACTCCTTGCTACATTTTTTCACCACCGCCGCCGGGTTAATGTTTGTACTAATCAATATTTACAAGTTTGGTTATTGAGTTCATTTCATTATGTTCCACCAATTTCATTTTAAAATTTCAAAGAGGGGCCGGGACAGAAGGCGAGGGGTGGTTTATAGTTAGTATATTTCGTAATTATTTAGATTTTTACTATTTTAATTACTACACGTATTTTAACTGATATCCCAGTTAGTTTTTTCTACTTGGTTTCTTTTAAGACAATATTTCTGAAGTAATATATTTTGTAGGTAAGTGCTATTGTGTCATGTATCTATAGTTATAATTTATGCAAAAATAATAATTCTAGCCTAACTCTTACATTGAAAATAAGTTTTGAAATATATTATGTAGAAAAGTAAGACTTCGTTGGCGTACCTATTTAACCCCCACCAAGGTCTTCGCAAATCACCAAAGTTAAGCAATGATGCGTTTACTAGTATCCACTAGTATACGCATCATTCACCCATCCGGGTGGCCGTTCAGTAATACTTAAATTTAAACGCTCCCGTACAAGGAGTGTCGAAGTCTCGGCTGCTAGATTTATTGATTGATAGCAATCTTAAGCCACATCGTAGACCTTTGAGTAGGTAGTAAAACTCTTGACACTAGAAGTCCCCACTTTCATACAATATGCTCAGATAGAGATCTAAGATAAGGTGATGTCATCAATTTCCCTTTATTTTACCTAATAGCACAAGCGAATTTGGTATGGAGCGATATTTGACAGAAATCAATAAATTTATTGCATACCTTAACCGTTATCTTGCATTATTTTGTTTTTGGTAAGCTTGCTATGTATGGACGCATTTGATTGTGGTGGACCTTTTATAATGCATCGAAATGTGTGAAATGTTAGAGTAGAATACTCGATGACTAACGGCGCGTACGCGTTCAAAAAAGCGTACGCGCCGTTATATTTACGTGTTTAAAAAAGCCTAAGAAATATTGGTGTCCTTGGTAAACTGCCAACTAAAAGTATAACCGCCGTAGCACTATGGACAATAACATAAAAGCTTGCTGGTCAAATTCTCAACACTTCATTCGATAGGCAATAGTAGAATTTAAGGATCGGTACATTGGAAAACAACCTGTAATACTTTACACGTTTGTTTACCTCGTTTTATTCACCTGGGTAGAATTGTAATACTGCTTTTCACTAATTTATACTTGTAAAGTTTCACTCAACGTCACTTCTTAGCATTTTTCAAACTACCGAAATGAAAGAATATTTTTAGCGTAGACACACATGAACCATTCAAGAGAGCTGATCGCGCAGCACTGGTGACCGGCGAACGATAGTGAGCGGCCGACCCTATTGCCGCTACCACGAGAACACTGTCAACACACTCGAACGCAATTACGATCGCTAGGCTTCCTATTCACGTCGTGCCTCGCCTGAAAAATTAACCAAAAAAAAACACCGCGCAATCGCAAGGCACTATAAACATTTGAAGTACGACTGAATGATTACATCATCGTATTGGAACTAATCTGCAATTTGTAAACGCAAAATCGATACATACTTCTAAACAGCGAACATAGTAAGAGAGCATTGTTGCCTGGCCGCGCGCTGATAAGAACCACGTACATATCAACTACTCGCGCATATAGTGTTCGTGTTAGTAGATGTTAGGTAAACAAACTGTTATCTAGCACTACATGTAAGAAATAAAATAAATAAAGGAAATAAATCAATGAAGACACATGAATAAAAAAAGCATGTTACGATTATATTTCCCTGATATTATTAAAACTTTTTTTTTATATTATAATTTTATGGTATAGTCAACGTCTTTCAAATCACCTAAACCGCTATAAATAAATAAATATCCAGGACAAATTACACCAAGATCATCTGACCCCATTGCTTGTACTATGGGTGTCAGAAACTGATAAACATACTTGAATATTTCTAAATACATACCTAAATAGATAATAACACCCAGACACACAACAAACACAAATGTTCGTCATATAAATGTTTGTCATGGGTGGGGATCGAACCCAAGACCTCCGGGGCTAAAGGCAGGATCGCTGCCATTGCACCAACAGGTCAGTCAGGCTATAAAAATGAACCGTAGGTTCCAAACTAATATTCAATTAATGTGTGCATTGATCGACATCAATTTTGGCAGGCAATGGATAATGTGATGTGACCGTGAGTTGGTAAGCATTCGAAAAACATGCCAACTATACTATAACTACCTCTAACAAAAACTATCGATAATTTTTAATTAGTTTCAATCGCACGATTATCTTTTTTCCAATATATACTCATTTACTTTTATAAATCACGCAGGTAGGTTTGTGAAGTTTCACTTAATGAACGTTTGAAATCGCAGAACCTAAAATTTATAATTTCGCTTTAAAACCTACAAAAGCGCCGTTTTTCCATACAAAAGTTTTCCCCTGTTTCCTCCCTGGATATTGCTATTAGAGGAATATTTTTTTCCAAGAAATCTATTGCTACTTTAAGCATGTCCCTATGTTTTACTTTTTAATATACCTACTTAAATTAATTATGAAAGAGATATAAATCTTCAAAAATAGAAAAAGTTGGCCACATTTTCCGCAGTGTTCAAACATCCAGAAAACTAATTTGACTAGTTTAAATAAAAAAAGGAAAACACACGGCCACAGTTCTTCTTTACTTTTAATGAAAAAAGTAACTTAATCGGTCAACTTTTCGAGAAGGGATCAGGGGACTACGAAACGTCGATTTTGTGTACTATTGATAGGTGATTTCGGTCGGATTTACATTTGTCTCTATCGCACTCTGCGGAGCGCTCCAGGTTTGCAAACGACAGCAATAGATTTTACAAATACCTATTTTTCAATTCTCTCGACCGTGCTGTATCCTCTTGATCTGAGCAGCAAGTAGATAGCAATAATAAAAGCCGATTATACACAAATCCTGTAGTAAAATTTAAGGAGTTTTTCACTTTTTTCACTAGACTGGGTGAACCGATTTTGATCATTCTTTTTTTATTTGAAAGCTGGTGCTTCCTGAATGGTCCCATTTTAATTTGGTCTAGTTCTGACAGTGGCATCCATGAGAAAACCATATAAGTCTTAAATCTAGATAGACAAAATGCGCGACAAATGGACGACAAATGGACGAACAACTTAATATTACGCCAACCGATTTTGATAATTCTTTATTTATTTGAAAGCTGATGGTGTCTGTGTGGTCCCATCTTAATTTGGTCCAGTTCTGATAGTGGCATCCATGGTAAATCCATATAAGTCTTAAATCTAGATAAACCATATGCGCGACAAATGGACGAATAACTCATTATCACGCCAACCGATTTCGATGCTTCTTTTTTTATTGGAAAGGATATACTTCAAGGGTAGTTTGATGAGTGTTAGGTTCTGATTATGGGGTCCATGACAAAGTAACGGAACTCTTCAATCCTTAGGAGCAATTGGACGATACTTTTTCGATGTATAAAATAAATAAGAACTATTCACTGAAAATCAAGAATTAAACAAAAATTTTAACAAAAAAAAACCAACTTCAAAAAAAAACTATTCCAAAACAAAGCACTAAAAAGTAAAGAAATAATTGCGTATTCTTCTAAAACTTATACGATAATATAATGTAGGTACAATTATTGTTATTGTTGGAGTCGGTGTCAGCCAATGTAGGTTTGTAACTACCTACATACATACGTAAACGTGATATGTAAGAAATAGGTATATTGCTATTGTAGTGTTTCCTTGGCTGACACCGACTCCAACAATAACAATAATTGTACCTACATTATATTATCGTATAAGTTTTAGAAGAATACGCTATTATTTCTTTACTTTTTAGTGCTTTGTTTTGGAATAGTTTTTTTTGAAGTTGGTTTTTTTTTTGTTATTTTTTTTTAAAATAGTAAATAGTGAAATTAAAATCGAATATAATTTACTGATTTTGTTCGATAAAGTTGGCTCGATAAAATAAATTCACAAAGTTACCTCTTTTCGTGACATTTTGTCTTTTATTTTTGGTTTTATTCCTAAAATAATTGACCTCATAATATGGCTCGTTTACCAAAACAAAGTTTAAAGATAACTGTGGGGATTTCATCCGATGGGTTTTTTTTATTACATCTATTAATTTTTTAATCGATTATTTTAGTCATTTTCGGTCCCCGCGGCGCTCACCAGTTTCCTTCGGGACATGTTGTGCAGGACCACCTGGCCTTAAAAGAATCAATGCAGCTGCATAGGAGGGGACACCCAAGCATGCTGGGTTTTTTGTAACCTGAAAAACTCGCATGACTAGAATTGTCCGGAATTCAGGAAGGAAACACTTTGATTAAATAATAAGAAACATTGAATATTAATTATGCGTAGATGTTTTACAGTATTCTAGGCTCATGAAGTGCAAAAAGGCAATGGAGCGGAGCATTTTCGATATCCAATAATGAAAATCTCTTAATCTTCTTAATTATTGAGGTGAGGATGGACGGGTTACGTCTATGGGAAGGTCTTAAGTGGTTCAGCTTATACTGTTACAGCAGTAACCATTAGCGATATCGTAGGTCAGGTGATTAAGTCAATACCCATCATTTGTAAGAATGACCAGCAGTGTAGTCCATTACTTCTACTTATAACGTCCACAGATTCGATAAGAAAATCGATGAAAGAGTGCCGAATGAAAACAAAATAATAAAAGGTCGAAATTAAAAGCATTCTTGAAAACCCAACAGACATAGGATCGCATGAAGAAATAGGAAAACATGGAGCTATGATGAGGTTGAGAATGGAATTGGTTATGGTAAGGGCAGTTATTTTAAATGGATCACAAAATATCAAATAAATCCTTTACGAATAAATAACCCTACAGATTTTATCAAAGTTACCTAGGAAGCAAGTCTTTTAAGAATATTACATAATATACAAGTAACTTTAAGATACATTGCAGATAATTTATCTCGATAGGTATACTTGAGATAAAATTGGTCTGACATTAATCTATCACTTATTTATTATCTATTTACATACATATGTACGAAAAGCAGTCCATTTAGGAGTAAGTTATGAATTTTTATTCAAAAAACAGGATCTGACTGCTACAAATTACTGAAGCACACACAACTTCCCTTAGCGAACAATTACCAAAATAAAGTTGATGGCGAAGAGCGTGCTGTGATATTTTGGCAAGTCGGCCGGTGCGTGTCGCGGCCCGATGGCATCATCGCTGTGGAGGATCGTGACGTCACCGCGCCTTTTCCAAACGTGGCCGCCAGACGAAAATAGTCCCCTCCCCGCGGACCGCGGCCCCTCGCATCGTCACCGACCGATTTAGCGAGCCGAGCGGCCGGCAGCAGCGCAACGGCGCAGCCCGCCTTCTCAAACAGATGTTGAGTTGGCGCCTGCAGCTTTGCAAGTGTGATGCTCTCTAAAGCTGGTAACTACTTTAGAGTGTTTACGAGATGGACGAACTCTGTGGATTAATTACTTATCTAAGTACACCATCATACTTTCATCTAGCAATTATTGTAAATGTTTTCTTCTTACAGTCTTTCTGGTTCAAAGAAAATGTGTTTGGAATTTTCTGATTTGAAAAAAACTGTGTTTGGTATTTTGTAATATTTTAGAAACAAATAAATTCATGAGAATACTAAGCACAATGGAATAACGTCACCTAATGCTAATGAGCGTAAACAAAATGAAAACAACGAAATACAGTGGTGTATATTCTGTTGAACTTTCTAAATTAACTTTTAATAAATATCTATCTCTTTTTTTATTTTAATTTAAAAGGAGCACACCTACTAATACTATCATGTAAAGCCATCGGCACTAAAAGAACACCAAGACGTTACGCCTTCTTAGTTTGTTAGTCCTAAATATTTGTCCTATTTCAGTCAGTACGAAAAATACAGAAGCTGAATTCATGTCAGTTACAGTCAACTCTACAATTTAGAGCATGGTAACACCATCGAAAAAAACTAAGCTATGATTGCTATGAACTCGCATGATACGTTCTGAAACCGGCTCTTAAGATGTCCACATTGTCACTTTCAAACTGTGGTGGCGTAAGGCGGAGACCTAGACCGAGAGTAGTCTCTCTGGAAATCTACGCTTATGATTATGATCACAAAAGAACGGTCAAACCGAAATAGGTCGTTGTAAATTGTAAAGTAAACTGTCTGTAAAGTCTGTAACACAAGGCAGAATAGATAATTACATATTGAAATAAAAAATAGGTAGTGCTTATTCCCCTATTTTTTTATACTTACTTATTTGGTTATTCATTATTTTGTCAAAACTAACAACCAGAGGCAGCAAGGAAGGTTATAGTATATGGTATAGTATTTTTGATTTCATATTAATGGACACCAACCACGAATATTAAAAATTATTCAATACATTGATATAACGCGACTCTACCACCTATACACGACATCCTCAAAACCAGTTAACATGACTAATTACTATACAAGAACACGTCATCACAAAAAAGGCAAATAAGGTTCACTATAACTGCCCGTGACTGTTCAACAAAGCGTTGTGTTCTAATCTGTCAAGCAAAATTTCAAAAGTCGAGGAATCAGCCCATGTTCTGCCCTACGGCTGGGCCTGAGCCTTCATCACTGAAATTAAGTTGCAACTGAAGGTCAAATAACGACACTTGTCAATCTTGTTGCTGATCACATAACAAATGTTATGACAAATTTTATTCACACATTTTGCCCGATCAGAGACTTTAGCTATTCGGATCCCAGGAGTCCCAGGACTGTTGTATTTCGGACCGAGCGTAAGTAATTTATAAAAAAACAACATTTCCTAGACAGTATTTATATGTATATGAGGATTATCAAGAAGTCATTTAGACATAACAATATGTTATCGATAAATAAAGATGAAAAATCAATCGTGTGTTCTGATACTTCTATGTTATAAAGGTGCAGTTTTCATAACCTTGTAGCCTGGCTTAAGAATAGTGTTACCTATAAGCCTTAAAGCAGGTCACAGACTTATCTAGATACACAGCAGAGTAAACACGCGCATCCAAAGTAAATGCAGTTTGCATCTGCATTCCGCATTCGATCATCAGACAGTTCCAACACTAATGCTTTGGACAGTCTTGATTCTGCGTTAAATTATGGGTAAAGTCTAAAAGTTAATTGCGAAACCGCTGCCAAAATTCCTTTATCTCGTAGATGATAAATATTCAAAAATTACCTAATAACGACTTTTCTGACCATCATGTTTGTTACTGAGAAATGTCGACTGAAAGTCAATCTCATAAAACTTAAATAAATAGGAGTCATAGCTTTAGTACTGTTGCAGTTGCCAATTTTAAACTATTTTTTAACCGTAACTGCGACTGGTAATGATGACTAATCAGGAACGGAACTGCTATGAACTTGCACGTGTAGACGCTTGGATAGGATTTGATTGAGATGAAGAGAAATGCTTGTCTTGCCAAAATGCTTGTAGAAGCTGTTGATCATGCAATGTCTGCATGTTGCGGACGCATCCGCACTAGCGAATTATTTAATCAATCATTTTGTTTTCTGATTGACTGACACAACGTAGATAAAGTCTGACGTTATTCACAGTTCCCTCTTCCGAAACTAAGCCATTTTTTCGTCCTCTACTGTGTCATTCATTTCAGAAGTGATAATTAAATTGACATGTAAATGTACGTTAGAACAAAAGGTGCATGCATAGATGTTGTCCGCAATCAAATTAGGCGGCTATCGTTTTCCGAATCTCTGGTGTTAGATAAGATATTCTTAAAGGGATCTCTAATAAGGAAACTGTTCTTCAAACCTGCAAAAACAGTTAAAACTATTTAACAAAGCTTGAGCGTAGTACATTACGAAGTAGGAGTAGGTACCAACTATAATAAGCGTGTAATTTCAATTGTGTTGTGTGTAATTTGAAATTGGCTACGGTATTCTTAATAACACTTCATAAAAAATCTAAGAAAAAAGCAGGCTTTCAAGGGAGAGAAATTGATTTTTTTTTTAAAAAAAAGTTAACTCAAAAAGGTGGTATCGTATACATAATTCACCATCAATAGGTAACTTTATAATGATCAACGCTCTGGCAGGTAGTAAAAAGATAACCCTATGATGATCCTTGGGACACTTAACTGAATAAATATTTACATAAGAAGAAAGATATCATTGAGGTTATTTTTTACGTGCAAGCAAGTTTCTATTGTATGGATAAATATAACACAACTAGAGCGAGTAGGACGGGCGTTGATAAGATAAGGAAAAATACGCGTTTTTTTCGAGTTAATTATATTCAGTGTACACGGCGGCCTCTTGCGGCGCCATTCATTGCTGAAAATGCGCGCGACAGTCAATCAGTTCTGAGAAACCTACTCGCGTTTCCTGGAAGTGCTACTACACTCGCACACATTCACGTGTCGTATACAAGCATGTGTAGTAAAGTAATGCACACACCGCCGCCCACGGCCTGTGATAACGCGCAACCGTGACGAGACGTATCGGTGCTCGCTGCTCTCATTAACTCACTGTATTGCGTGCCCAGCTCGGCTTACACCTAATCAAACAATTTGCTGCACAGGAATTACGATACTGCTGCCAGCAATGTTAACTAGGAGAATGAGCCAACAGCTGATCATACGAGTAATAGGTACAACAAGCACCAATTGCGTAAAACTGAGATTTGTCAACAAGTGTTTAACGTAGGACTGCCCGTTATAACCTTCAAGCAAATTTGTGCAACCTGAAACGCATAGTTGGATATTATTCATTTAGTACCTACCTATTATCAACTTTTTGTTATGTACCCGTTTCTTCATAAGATATTGAATGTACTAAGTGTTATCATGATTTATTGATTTATTTGATAATACAGATTTAGATAATCAAATCTTTGGTAAACTTTGTTGCAATAAATAGGACATTGCATTTGGTCTAAATACAACACGTACCTAAAAAGCAAAGAAGTCGCAAAAAATCGGCCTTGTCATAGTAGACGAATTGAAAGCTTCCTATTCAAAAAAATATATGCCGAATTCAGAAGCTTTCGGCGACATATCACTTGCTGAAAACTATTACGAAAGTACAATAATCCTGAATTCCAGCAAATAGATTGAGATACCAAAGAAAAGCAAAGAAATTAGGGGCGTGCGGTGCGTGGGACAACTACCACTCTTCAAATGTGGATTGGTGATTCAATACAAACAAACCCGGACGATGTTCCGAAAAATCCGAAAAATCCGAAACACTTTGGCCAACCTGAGATTTGAAACCGAAATCGTTTGAAGATACATTAAAACTTGACTTAAATGAAATTCATACTTATTTGCTTAATTATTTGATAACTACCCCATCACCGAAATCGTAATAATAACATCAAAAAGTTACCTACCTGGAAAATACGTGGTGATCATTACACAATTTTGTATAGCAAGTGATATTACCCTAAGCATAGCAGGCAAGTCCTAATGAGGATACTGACAACTCGAACCGTTTCCAGATGTTTATTGATGGACCTGCCAATGAGATGTCCAATAGAATAGTAGTGGGTCATTGGGATCAATGAGCAAATGGCAGCGGTCAATAGTTTAGCTCTTGACATGCGGTCCTGGAAGCAATGAATATCAATTACTTGCTCTTTGGCCGACATCATAATTTGTTTGCTATCGATAGTATGGTCAGAGAAGTAACCACTTACCCACCGATTTTGATACAATTTTCTACTTATCAAGAATATCATTAAGGTTGAATCGAGAGTCAATTCTACGAGCGGAAAACTACTAAGAGGGGAATATCTGAGTTAAAACTAATTCAAGTTTCAAAGCACAATCGTCACGCACGTCTCGGCGATGTAGTTACGAGTAGGATTCACTTCAGCTAGGCAGCCCAAAGAGGAGAGCGAGGAGGAGTCGTTACTCCTAACTTGCTCTACAGCAACCACGAACCATAGCGAAAGGCTAGTTGGTCAGCAGTGGATGCGTCAAGCTGTAAGTAGGGCGCGATGGCGAAAATTGAGGGAGGGCTATGTACAGGAGGACCCAATATAGGACCATATTTTAGACGGTTACCTCATCTAAACATTTGTAACTCTGTCTGTCACTTTCAGTTTTACTCATACAATGGACAGCAACATGGACAGCATCAATGAATGTGCCAACTTATTTAAATTGAGTGGCTTTACAGAATTCAGCGATTAGGTCTTGTGATCATTAAATAGTTAAATCTTGTTGGTTTATTATGTTAATCTCAGCAATTTCACTTCATACCATGGAACTGTCAACAAAAGTTAAAGCGCAAAGGTGGTGGTGGTTGGCGCGCGTGACTGCGACTGGAGGGAGACCGAGAGATGAGACCGCAGGACCGCATTAGCGGTCGCGGTCTTCAGTCTCGGCCGCGAAGCGAACCGCCACCACTACCTGAATGATTTGATTTTAGATTGGTACTTTAATTATTCACTGTAACACAAAATACAACGCACCTAAATGGAGGGCCGTCTTTTACCTGTAGGAGGCCCTAGGCAAATCATAATACATACGTGAAAGAACCCAGAAAATGCAGCAACAATTTTATTCCATAGTTATTTTTGATTAAATTTTTTGATTGCTCTATCCTTTAACATTAAGTTACCCTAAAACAGCAAAAATCGCTGAAAAGCACCAAATTATTTTACTTTGTGAATTAGCGTGGAGGAATTATTCTAAGGACTAATATCATTAAAATTGATTTATAGCAACGATAGTACAGTTCTTAATTTCTTCTTTATTCAAAAATATGTAGGTTTGCGACATAGTTTACCAGAATGCTAGTTTTCAAAGAAAATTACAATAATATGTGTTTTCAGGGAAACAATTTTAATCTTCTTAAATGAAGAAGTAGTACTCGTTAGTAGCAATATTATTTTTAAATCAAAGTTTATTAATTCAAGTTTTTCATAAAAAACAATCATAAATCATAATTCTAGAACTCATAATCACAAAATGATATGTGTTCAAATTATTTTAAGGAAAGATTTTCCAATAGATACATTTTTTTAGTCTAAACGGAGCGGTGACTGGAAAATAGTCGTAAAGACGGCTCTGAGTGAAGCTTAGAACTGAACGGCGCGGTTTTCTGCCGCGCCCGCCGCTGTTGCGGTCCCGCAGCTTCTATAGAATGCAGAAATCTATGAAAAAATTGAAAGCAGATTTCACGACGCGTTTAATTCCCCGGCGGGTGCGATTCCCGCGCGGCAGTCGCAGCCGCGGCGGTTTGCGGCCGCGCGCTCGGCGGTTGTCCTTGCGGGCTAAAATCGCAACTCCGGTCTCGTGAGTTTGAGGCAAAGTGCAATTAAATAAACTGTTTTGACTTACTTCTCAAGTCTTATAAGGTCAATAAATTTTTTGAAGAAATTTTGGCAGTAGAGAATTAAATTATCTCTGTGTAGTTTCCGTACCTTTTTTAAACCTGATTTTAAAGGCGGGGGCTCCTAGGATTGCGGGGCCCTAGGTACGTGCCCAAAGGGAAACGTGGTCTGCCCAAATGTTAACTTAATATAAAAATAAGTTAGCAGTGAGTTTCTCTTATAATAGTTGATTTATTATATAACATGCAAACAATCAATTCCTTTTTATGATACTTCCCAGGTTATTATTGAAACTACAACCTTTTGCGCCTTAGGTAGGAAATATTACGGCAAAACTTAAAATAAAGCGATTGTATAATATTTCAGTTTAGATGCATTCAAGTCCATTCAGATTTCAGAAATTGATGTTAGCGTATTGTTGTAAAGCGGGTACTCACTTGCTGAGGCTGGAGTTGACATCGCTGGGGGCGGCAGCGTCCGACCGGCGCTCCGCAGCCGCGTCCACCATGCCTCTGCATCACCGCGCCCGGCATCACTCGGTCCACCCGTCACCGGCGCTACTCGCGTCGCATCGCTACGTGCGACCCGACCCGACCGAGCGGATATCTGATCGCGCGGTTGACACACGACACCAGCGGTTACAATATCTGACACTAGTCCTCAAAGTTTATGTTGCACTATGCCTATACGAAGGAACTGTGATCTGCAACAAGAATAAAAGTAACCTATTACTTATTACATAGTTTCATTTTAGGCATAAAAATAACTGATAACTAATTCCTATTTCTAATTGTAAGTAAATCTCCATCCGTGTCCATCACTGTACAGGGTTCTCTAGGCTGGGGTTCAGCGTAAAACATCACAGTACATTGATATAGTCTATCTTTTCCATTCACGAGCTGTCCCGCCCGACAGACTTCTTTCTGTCAAATGTTTGACAGCAGGTGTTCATCATCACAATCTTGCCCGCTTTTCTCCGACTTGTTTTATACTATTATTTTACACTGAATTTTTAGTTTAATCATGAAAAAAATAGCCTACTAGCTTTCCGCCCGCGGCTTCGCCCGCTTTATCGTTATACAGGGTGTCCCGGGTAACCTGTACCAGCGAAAGTCTGTGGTCTGGGGACGCCATAACCTATCGATAGAACCCAATGTATATTCCGCGATTTTTGATAGTTTTCGAGTTATGATTTTTTTCGAATTTTCTAAAATTTTTGGGTTACTGTGGCGCAAATAGCTGAGGTACATGTAAATTTAGTACAATATTTTTTACTGTTAGCTGAATACTAGGTCTACTTAATTCAGAAGCATATACATTTATAGCACTGAATCCGAATTCAGTAAAAAAATATGAAACTGAAAAAGTGGTAAATACTGTTACTTTGAATGATGAATTAAGTATGATGCTTCCTAGAGTATCTCATTGAAATTTATGTGATGAATAGTTGATAAAATAGTAAAGTTTTTGAAAAAGGTTAAGAAGAAAAAGTTTATGGATTTTTTTTTGAATAGCGTTCAAAACACAGGGAAAAAACAGTATTCACCACTTTTTCAATTTCATATATTTTTTCTAAATTAGGATTTAGTGCTATAAATGTAAATGGGGCATTCCACGGGAAATGAAAAAATGAGTTGTTTTCTTAAATTGATTTGATTATAGGTAATCAATTTATTCTTAACGAATGTATATAGTTAGATTTACATAATCTATAAAAATATTAAGAAAAAAACAAGATTAGATATTTTATTCACTATGACAAGTTGCTGTTTTATGTGAAAGACTTGAACGAGTCATACTTTTTTTTTTGCATCATATTGACAACACCGTTTTTATTAACATTTTCAACCAAATAGCATTGGAGAGTGATACAAATTTCTTGAATTTTAATGTGGACTAGTACCTAATTCAGCCAAAAGGGAAGGTTTTTTACTCTAAAACCCATAAACAGAAAGAGCATGTAGCATGTCCTCCTTTAACCACTGAAATATCACCAAATTATTATTATATGAGTTATTTTTTTCTATAAAGAAATATATAAATTGGTTTATAATCATTTTGTAAAGTATCTCGAGAGCGTCGTGGCCTAGTGCTTCAGCACTCCAACTCGGATCGCGAATCGTGTGGTCCCGGGTTCAAATCGGGCCAGAACCAAAATCTTTACGTTCATTGTTTAATTTCCGACCTCTCCGGTGATGGAAATCATCGATAAAAACCCAAATCAACCCGTATAGCGGCAGAAGGCTCACCACCTACCACGTTGGGTTCTAATACCATTGGTGAAAAGTGGGCTTCTGAGTGTTCCGTTCATCATGTCGGCAACAGTCACTTGCCTTTGACTACCCCGTTTGGGACAAAGTCTGGGTATGTTAGGTTATGTAAAATATCTAATTGAGCATTATATTACATCAAAATACAAAGTTACAGGTCTGAACATTAGGGATTCTGGAGAAAACTGTCCCACCAGTCACTATGGAATGCTCCAAATGCTTCTAAATCAAGTAGACCTAGTATTCAGCTAACAGTAAAAGAAATATACATACATGTACCTCAACAATTTGCGCCGCAGTAACCAAAAAAGTGACACAAAACAGAAATTTAGGAAAATTCGTAAAAAAAAACATAACTCGAAAACTACCAAAAATCGCGGAACATACATTGGGTCCTATCGATAGGTTTTGGGATCCCCAGACGACAGACCTACGCTGGTAAAGGTTACTCGGAACACCCTGTATATTACGGCCAAATTACATAAACTCTTTGTAAATTGTAGTCTATGTGTTTTATTAAGCTGTATTTCTGTAGTTTTATCTAAATCCGTTCAGTAGTTTTTGTGTGAAAGAGTAACAAACATACATTCATACATACATCCTCACAAACTTTCGCATTTATAATATTATATTATATATTAAGTAAGAAGTAAGATAAGATATCACTCCTGAATAATTTAGCTTTCTGTTAGTACTGAAGAACTGGAAATTGACCACAAAACAGCTATGGCGCATTTGAAAAAACTGGGTACACAAAAAAGTTCGATATTTGGGTACCTCCAGACTCCAGACACCCTTGAGTTTTGAGACAGAAGCTAGCCCACAAATGCACGGTGAAATATAGAAAATATCTTATTTTATAGTGTTAGTGAAAGAATTCTCACGATCGGTTCAGTAGTTTCGGAGCCTATTCAATACTAACAAACAATCAAATCTTTCCTCTTTATAATATTAGTATAGATTACTGGTGTAAGTCCTGGCAAGCTCATCATCATCAGCTTAAGATTGCAAAAGTGACCGGTTGTAGGCCGTTCGTTTATTTTAGGTGGGGGGAAGGGGTTTCTTTGCCATCAAAATGGTTTTCTATTGGGATTTTCTGTCAACTATAAATCAATAGGTAGGTACTCTTTAGTATTTGTTAAAAGACAGTAATCGCTGGCGATGTGCCACAAAATTCAATTCGATTTGATACCGTAATAGGTACTATGACAGTTTGCATTTGCAGATGTTGACAAAAGTCCCGAAAGCTGCCAGACACAATGCCTTCAGATATCATGCCCAGTCTTTTGAAATTGTGTGCCTAGTACCTATTATAAAGGGCCGTCTGACTAAACAAGGAACACGTCAGGGCAATGTGTTCCCGTGTCATTGCAAGAGCTCTGCCGGAAACACATTGCCGTGAAGTTGCTAAGTTTAGACGAGACTTTAACCCTTATAGGCTTAAAGCATCAGACAGGCTGACTCAACAGTTGAACCCTTAGGCTGAAATGTGTTGCTTATTTTCATGGCTCCAATCATCTTTTTGCCCCTTATCCGTCTGTGAGCCGGGGGCCGCGCAGTATTATACGAAAACACTGTTAAAGACACGCGCGGTCAGAACACTGACTAGCCCTAACAAAGGACCTTATAGGTATTTTGTCCAGGCTAACCGTCGGGGGCGCTTCGGGCGTGCGCGTCTGCGACCGACACTTGTCATTTAAGCTTTGCATGGGGTGTCTAGACTCTAGCGTCTCTGTCTCCTCTCTCGGTTATGGCGAGAAGCGCCATCTTATAAGGCAGCAGCAGGGGGACAACTTGTATGATTAATAAGTGATAAGACCTAAAAGACTGGTTTTATATAAAATACAGGTAGGACTGCGTTTAAATTTGGATGTACACACAACAGCACATCAAGCTTATGATGTTGACGTAAGACCCATTTTTCAACGGTTTTGTAAAGGTTGATCTGCTGTCATCCATCCATTGATTAGAAGCTCTTTTGTACAAAATAAATACCTAAGGCAGACTAAACTTAAATGGAACTTTGGGACAACTTTAGCTCTAATGGCAAGCTACTTAACAGAATCAATCACTGCAGATGAAGCAGCTAAAATCCTTCCAGCGCTGCACATTTAGGAAACAACAGTTAGTGAGCCATGAATTGCTGATAGTAAATTATACCTACTTTGGGAAAATGTTTAAAAGTTTAATGTAAAAGGTATACTTACCTAGAAATATGATATTAATTAAGTTTATTTTCGGATCTAGTTGATTACAGAATTGGTTAGTGCAACTAACTAATTTTATTATTCTGAATACTGCAGGTGAACAGACTTCCATTGTGAGATCTTTGGTGCAGTTAGCAGTCATTACTGTGCATAGCAATCCTTAGTTATTAATATGATAAAAGATACCTTAATAAAGTATCAGTTATTTGTTTCAAGGCAAGCTAATTAAATGCTATCTTATGACTGTTAATCTATATTAATATTTTATGATTTGATTGTTTGTTTGTTTGCATTGAATGGGCTCTGAAACTATACTAGGTAGACCGATTTTAAAAAATATTTATCCAATATAAATCTGCATGCTGATATAAGTAACAGCTTTATATTTTTTAGACTAAGTATAGGTATTTTAACAGGAGCTACAGCCTACGCAGGCGAAGCCGCTGACGGACAGCTAGTTAGTTAAAAAATGATTAATTCAATAGGTAAGTTCTGATGTCATTACTAGTAGGTACAGGTACTATTACATTACATGCCAACATTTTTTTTAAATTTAATGTGGGTAGTTTGAAGATTGAAGGATAGTTCAAATAAGTAATAACACTAAAATCTAGTTGTTATTAAAAAGAAAAGAAATCACCCACCAATACCTATATTGCATGGAAATGAAGTGTGTTCGCACAAAGCAGCTAGGTAGTGCCTACCTACTAATAATCATGAGATCATCGATACCTACCTAACAAATGTAATAAATATAAATATGACTCACCCGTTTGAGTACTCTGCTACAGAACGAACGTGTAGGTTATCATTATTATCAGTCTTGAACGTCACAAACAAATTCACACAATACCTACTTAAAAGCGTCACACACCGACATTCTCATTAAGTGGGATAAAACAAATTACAATTTAGTTAGTCCATGATAAAACACAAAAGTAACATTTTTGCGCATTAAAAATGTCAATTTGACATCCAACATCCAACCTCTTGAGACCCGAGAGATTTGTTTCGACTTTCATGAGGAGAAGGAGGGAGAGAAAACACAACAAAATTCAATGGCCTATTGAATTTCTGTAAATTAACCGGGTGCTGCCATCTCTGATTTATAGAGTGAACTAAGTTGTTACGAAGTGACATAAACTATGGATTATGACATCAGTGTTATGCTTGTAATGAGGTACTTTTGTAACCAATAAACTGAAATGAGATCTGAATATTTATTTCAACAACCAAGCAATTAAATTGTCCAGCAAAGGCAGTGTTTCATTGACTCACAAACTGTATTTTTCTAGTATTGGGTAGGAAAATGAAATTTTATAATTTGACGTGGAATAATGCCGACGATCAAGGCCACTTCGTTCACCATTGAACAACTTTTTTGTGACAATGTCTGCATCTGTTGATTAAAATTTGAAACATAATAAGCTTCTAAACAAGGTCAACAGTTTTCATCAACTCACAGACGACGAAAATAATGGGATTCAGTGTATAATATGTCTGTAGTTTTAGTGATTAATATATTTTATTGTTACAACCTAAAGTACAAGTGCAAGTGTCCGCGAAAATGATCCGTACTTTGTTTTTCGCAATCACAACGTTACATGAACATGGATGACCTAAAATGCGAATACGTAAAGAAAAAAGATGCCTCAGACTCTCACAAAAGCTATATCGTAAAGATATTATAATGTTTTGTGCATCGATTAACGTCAATCATGAACATAATTGTACCATCGCGTAACGATCGGTGATTTGTTGAATCACAAAAGTGAAAATGTGATGTGTCAAACTGATTGTTTACCTCGCGGACAGGTGAGCGGTTTGTAGAAGTGGTACGCGAGGGCGGCGGGAGGCGGGCGGCATGTCGGGTCGAACGAGCCCCATGAACGGCAGCTACGAGGCTGAGGCAGAGCCTGCGATGAGGCTCACCGTCCGCAAGGACCTGTTCCCTGAGGTCCGCCTGTCTAAGATAGCTCCTGACGACCCCGACGCAGATTCATCACCAGAAGACCTAGAATCAGTTTCCTGTGTCAAGCTGGAGACTGATTTCGAGCAGAGCATTGATGAAATTGCCAACCAAAAACAAAGGCTGGTCAATGGGGTGCCACAGTCTCCAAAAGCTCGGCATAGGAAGCACAAACAGCGCAGAAGAGACGCAGAACGTTCTGTTCACAATGGTTGTCCACCATCCAAAAGAAAACGCAGAAAAAACTCATCTCGTCATAAAACCCCTCCTTCTGATAGTACTGTACGTTCAAAAGTGAAAGGTGGTAAAAATTTGAATTTAGTTAGTAGTAGCGAGTGTCAGGATGATGAGTGGGCGGAAGAAGAGGCAGCAGAAGAAAGTGAAAGTTCAGAAGATGAAGTGCTCAAGTGCAGTGTTAAGTTACCATTAATTAACTTGCCCAGGCAAAGTGGCAAACCTTACAGTCATGAACTTAGTCAATTATCAACAAAAAAAAGGAAAAAAGACTCTAAACAGAGAAGAACTCATACCGTGACGCCTTGTAGTGGTAAACCGCGTTCTATGTTGAACATTTGTAGTTCTCGTAGTAAAAAGAAATCGAAGAAGTCTGACTGTGAACCCACTTATCGAAGCCAGATAGTGGATATGAACACTATTAAGATTAAGATTAAAAGAACAAGATCCAGGAAAACATCTAGATCATCATCTAGGACCACAACTCTTCATGAAACTGTAAGTACCTCCTTCACACAAGTTTTTTCCTGATACTAAAATCAATTATTGTTATTATTGTTCCATAGTTGTTTATCAACTCCTAAGGCTTCATGCCAAGACAGTTGACAGCTAGCCTATCAAGACTTCTATCAATGGTTAAAGCACTAAAGTTCACATACCTTAAAGCAGCTCGTTTTTTGTTGTTGCTGCCTTAGAACTAAAGAAACAATAAATAAATAATAATAAATAAATATCTGGGACAATTCACACCAAGATCCTCTGACCCCAAACTAAGCAGAGCTTGTAATATGAAAACTGATAAACATACATAAATATTTCTAAATACATACTTGAATAGATAATAACACCCAGACACACAACAAATACAAATGTTTGTCACACAAATATTTGTCATGGGTGGGGATCGAACCCACGACCTCCGGCGCTAAGGGCACGATCGCTGCCATTGCGCCAACAAACAACAAATCTTGGAATTTAATGAGAAATGGTGTGGTTAATAGTTTCAGTGTGGTCACTCACTAATAGGTTTGCTTTTGGTTAGAATCAGTCAAAAGCATCACTCAATACTATGTTATGAAATATTATTCCTCTTTATGGTGTAATGTTCTGTTTCTTTCATACATAAGAGGTTTAATTTACACATGGACTGCCTTCAGTGTAAAACAGAGTTGTGGTTTTGTTCATTGTTTTTCGTTTGTTCTTCTAAACTTACACAATACGCTTGGATCTGATAATTCATTATTATTAAAGAGAATTCATTTTAGAAGCTAATATCTTATTTACTAGTCTTTCTCAAATATTGTTCAAAGTCAAGATCTTTGCAATACTGCTGCTGGCTCTGTAATGTGACTAGATAAATGTCCTCCTTAGTGCTGCTCAATTTAGGGTGACATGCTAGAATTTTCTACACAAATTGGACCTGATCCTGGGACTCAAGTGGGATTATGAAGCGAATCTATCTAGTTTCTATCTTTGTGTAGAAAATAGAGCATTATTTAATGCTTAGATGATCTGAAAGAACTGACGGTGGACCAGATAGTAAGAGCAACAGGAAGATTCGACGGGACGCCGTGAAAATGGGCTAACCTAAAGACCCCCTGCAAGGGGGGCCCGGGGAAATGGGTGAAATGGCTGATCACCCTGCCCACTGCCAGCGTCCCCAGTTGAAATAATAATAATAATAATAAAAAAATGCTAAAACTAAAAGTTCACTTATTTTAGAATTTGGTAAACAAACCAAAACAGTACACAGAAAGCAAAACAACAAACTCTATTCTTCTGATCTTCACAAGGAACTTTTAACTGAGGAATTACTGTTAAATATTTGCTCATTTCTATATTAAATGCTGGAGCCTTTTGCCCAGCAAAAGGATAGTATTTATTCATTTGGTACACAAAACAAATTGCCTCAATATATGATGAATGTCTTATCTTATGATACATTAAGCCAATACCAATCAATTATAGAGATGATTCGATTTCAATGATGAAAGCCTTTGCTCAGCAGTGGGATAGTATACCTACCTGTCTGTGCCTGTGGACTGATTACTTTACTTTTACTTAAATAATTAAGCTAAACAAATTTCGTTTTCTTAAGATGATTGAGTTTAATTTGCTGACATAAGCCCTTGAATTTTACACTTCCGATACATTGAACATAATATAAGTATGATGCTGTTGAACTATCTCATTAAAATTTACGTAATGAATAGCTGACATAATAGGCAAGTGTATGAAAAACAGTTGATTGAATAAAAAAGTTTATGTAACTTTTTTTTAAATGGCTTACAAATCTTTGGGGCGTTTTTTTTCTAAATATTTATTTGGTGCCTTAAATGTAAATGCTTCTGAATCAAGTAGGACTAGTATTCACCTAACAATGATAGAAACCGGTAAACAAAAAAGAAAGTGACTTAGCCTACAAATTTTTAAAAATGCGTAACAAAAATCATAATATCTCGAAAACTACCAAAAATACATAGTGGTGATTCGGGTAGCCCTAATGACCCTCTATCAGGCAGGGCACTGGGAACTAAAAAATGCTTACTTTCTAACATTCTTAACATCATTGCTAATTATTGACTGCTTTGTTGTTCTGATTACTCTACACAGTATATTCTATCTTGCACTAATAAGTTGCCATGTAAACATGGCTATAAATTGTTAGCTAGTTAGAATTACAAAATCCTAATATCATGTAATTGTAGTGCAATTGGTAGTTTAAAAAATTACCAAGTGAGACAAATTATTTGTGTATATTGAGTGGCTTCAATATACACAAATTTACAAAATCTGATTATTATAATTCAGTGCAAAATAATACTTAATGCATTGTTGTGAGTTTTTTTTTTTTTTAATTGAAATAAAACTTTAATTTATATCTCGATTATCGTATGCATAATACTATATAAATATACATTGAATCGTCCAAAGTTAGGAAGTCTCAATTATTTGCTAAATGAAATAAAAAACTTTTTTTTATAATAATTGTTAATAAAATGTAAAAATTCACTCTCCACAGTTAAACTTATAACTATAAAATTAAAAGGTGCAGACGATAAGAGAGAGATAAATTATTTGAATTCAGCTATACGATAATCTTCAAAAAATGCGATGTTTACGATCTACATCCAGCAAACGCTCTTAACTCCACTTCAGTTTGCTGGAGAAGACTGCTGTAAATTGCAATAAAATGTTTGTTTTGGACTACTCACTGGGTTAAAATCGTTCTTACTTGTTTCACAATGGTCCTATACAAATCCAAGGAAGAC
Organism: Udea olivalis; assembly: GCA_947369235.1. Taxonomy (NCBI): domain Eukaryota; kingdom Metazoa; phylum Arthropoda; class Insecta; order Lepidoptera; family Crambidae; genus Udea; species Udea olivalis. The sequence continues at coordinate 10,815,267 of OX376342.1, forward strand.
TGATCTCAGAGAACATCTTGCAAGTTTTTCTAAGTTTTTACCGACTTCAAAAAAGGAGGAGGTTCTCAATTCGACTGTATGTTTTTTTTATGTTTGTTACCGCATATCTTTCGACTGGGTCAACCGATTTTGATCATTCTTTTTTTATTTGAAAGCTGGTGCTTCCTGAATGGTCCCATTTTAATTTGGTCTAGTTCTGACGGTGGCATCCATGAGAAAACCATATAAGTCTTAAATCTAGATAGACAAAATGCGCGACGTATGGACGAATAACTCAATATTACGCCAACTGATTTTGATAATTCTTTTTTTATTTGAAAGCTGATGCTGCCCGTGTGGTCCTATTTTAATTTGGTCCAGTTCTGACAGTGGCATCCATAGGAAATCCATATAAGTCTTAAATCTAGATAAACCATAAAATATGCGCGACAAATGGACGAATAACTCAATATCACGCCAACCGATTTCGATGCTTCTTTTTTTATTGCAAAGGATATATACTTCAAGGGTGGTTTGATGAGAGTTTGGTTAGGTTCTGATTATGGGATCAATGACAAAGTAACGGAACTCTTTAATTCTTAGGAGCTATTGGACGATACTTTTTCGATGTATAAAATAAATAAGAACTATTCACTGAAAATCAAGAAATAAACAAAAATTTTAAAATAAACAACTCAAAAAAACTATTCCAAAACAGAGCACTAAAAAGTACGCACTAAAGTTACTTTTTAGTGCTCTGTTTTTTGTTTGTAAAAAGTATTCTCCTAAAAGTAGTCTGAAAATATTGAAATTCTGTTCTCTTTTAATATGCAAAAAACTGTTGTTATTAATTAAATTCGCATCAGATAATTGATGAGTTGATTAACATTAATTAGGCTTGTAATTAAGTTCTTTAATTTTTGAAACTAGCATAACTTATGCGGCTATTGTGCCATTAGGGTCGCATTGACAATACCCAGCCCTATTGAATGTGACCAAACAAACCCTACAAAATATGTTTCCTGACTACATCATCACATCAGATAAATCACCAAGAAGTGTTGCCGAGACACGGACTCGTCTTGACGAGAAACCGTGTTGCAGCACCGTGTAGTGCTACAGCACTACGCCAATTAAATGAGCCAATATGGACCCCATGGGAGGTTTCAACGTAAAAGCATTCTTTATCACAGTTACAGGTCGCTGAGGTCATACCTCCCACGCCAATTTCAATCGCCGATCTGGGACAACGAAAATCGAAGAAGAAGAGGGCCGCTTCGCCCGTGGCGAGCGAAAGCTCCGGCGAGGAGTACGACCCTCGCGGAGACACCACCGCCACCATGAGCGTAGCCGCGCCCAAGCCGAAGAACCCTCGACCTAATAAGACGCCTAAAACCCCCAAAACTAAAAAACCTAACAATTCTAAAAGTAAGAAACTACCCTTTTATTCAATTGTTACTGCCATGTCGATCTCTTATCTTTCTTTTACTGTTTGTCACTAAGAAATGTTATTTTCCGTTTGCTTCAAAAGTCTTATCATTCTGTTAATCTGGCTCAATGAAGACTTAGTTTGTATAGAATGTATTTCTCGTCATCAATCTGTATTTTGTGCTACTATAAAATTCACCGTAATCATGTCAAATATAACTAAATAATTAGTGTTAGTGGCCTACTAATTTTTCAACCTTATTTTCAGAAAAAAGTGAAAAGACTGAAAGAATTAGTAGAAGTAGTGCAGCTGAAAGGAAAGAGGTTGGCCCACAGAGCCCTTGGGCCAGTATGCCTGAAGAAGTGCTCATGAAGATTTTTGAAAATGTTGTCAGTTCACAAGGAACTTTGCCAACAGTAATTAGGTAAAATATTATTATTTTACAGTGTGTTATATATAAAGGCAAAGTAGCCCAGACTTGGTCTACCTTACAGCATATGCGAATTGTGATATTAAAAAGCTGCCTCATTAGGTGCAATATTTTTCGTGAATATGGAAACATAACAATTTTGGTCAAATAAACTGGATTAAACGATTATTGGAATGACTCATCTTAGTTTGTTCAAGCATTTTGCCCTTAAGTAAATCGCTATTAATATTTATTTAACAATTATTATAAGTAACAAAGGTAGTAATTCTGTTGTTCTAGCATCTAGAAATAGTAGACAGTCTGCCTGATTTCCACCAGTAAGGAGTAATTTAGTTTTGAGACTAATTCAAAGCGGCATTGCCTGTACTTCTGTTGTCCCAAATGGTGTCTGTCTGTTGCTTTGTCCTTTTGTTGAGAAACTAATAAATAACTAAATAGGTATAGTTATGACTTATTTTAACACTTGGTGGATAAATTAATTATTGTGTTGGTCATTGTAGATCTTTAATCAAAGCTATTTTCATTACAGGTTGGGCAGAGTTTGCAAATTATGGCATGTTGTGAGTTGTAGGCCAGAATTGTGGAAAAGCGTTGATTTGGCGCAATACACTGTTGAAAAATGTAAAACTGATTATAAATTAGTCTGGCTGCTTGAAAACCGATTGTCACAATGTCAAAGTTTAAATATAGGTAAGAAATCGGCGTATGTTAAAACCACTTAATTTGTGCCGAAATAGCTACTTACCTTTAAATTATAATACAAAGACCTTTAGCACAGATAGTGCAATACTAGACTCAAGTTCCCACATTATGAAATAAAAATACTTTCACATCCTGGATTTGAAAAAAGAGTAACTTATTAGCTAAGGGGAAAACATTGTGAATGAATTTATTATTAATTGAATGTTTTTAAGACTGTGAATAATATACTAAGCTATTTTATAATGCTTCCAATTGTTGTAATAAATATGCAAATTTTCGAAAATTCCGATTCTGAAGAAAAATTACTTTTTACAAACCAAACTGAAGATTAGAAAACTATAAATATTTAAATTTTGGCTCTCGGTGTCGCGTAGAATTAGGTCGCTTTTAATTTTTTAAGTCTTCTCATCTTAGGACAAAAGCATTTTTAAATGCTTATTGACTGACTTTGAACTCTTTCCAGCCCAATGGAAAGTGTGCAATGTGTCGTGGGTGCTAGCGTGCGTCGCGGACTACTGCCCCGGCTTGCTGGAGCTGAGCCTGGCTGGCTGGAGCCGCATCACGCCCGAGCAGCTTTTCGAGCTGGTGCAGGGCTTGCCCCAGCTGCAGAGGATGGACCTGTCGCTGACGGTAGGCACGCCCAGTATAGTGTGCAACGTGTCGTGGGTGCTGGCGCGCGTCGCGGGCTACTGCCCCGGCCTGCTGGAGCTGAGCCTGGCCGGCTGAGCCGCATCACGCCCGAGCAGCTGTTCGAGCTGGTGCAGGGTTTGCCCCAGCTGCAGAGGATGGACCTGTCGCTGACGGTAGGCACGCCCAGTATAGTGTGCAACGTGTCGTGGGTGCTGGCGCGCGTCGCGGACTACTGCCCCGGCCTGCTGGAGCTGAGCCTGACCGGCTGGAGCCGCATCACGACCGAGCAGCTGTTCGAACTGGTTCAGGGCTTGCCCCAGCTGCAGAGGATGGACCTGTCGCTGACGGTAGGCACGCCCAGTATAGTGTGCAACGTGTCGTGGGTGCTGGCGCGCGTCGCGGACTACTGCTCCGGAGGAATAAGAGCAGGGCGCGCCTACTCCATAACGCAATCCATAATTTCGGGCAAACTATTATAATAACCATACTAAGCCCACAGGGCGGTTCAATAAGCTGTTGGTTCACTAACCCGCAGGGCAGCTTGTGGCGAGCTGTTGGTGTGTAGCGACACCACGGACCCGAGTTTCCCCGAGAGTCGGTCAGGCCCTCCGCTTGCCGGAGAGGACCCCAAGGGGGGCAAGGCTCTCACCTCGGGTTTGCCGGGGCGCTAGTGCTAGTGTTAATGCTCGCAGGGTGAAAGTGAAAGATGCAAAAGTCGCAAATTGGTGGGGTGGTTCATCTACCACGTAGAAAGCGGTGCTATCTCTCCACACCCTAACATGTTGCTGCCTTTGCTGACTCCTAAGCGTCAGCACGTTTGGGTGACCCATCCAGCAAGTGACTAGTCACCATCTACCAGGAGTAAAACCAGGAGACAATTTAATTAGCATGGCACACAACCGCCGTCTCGAGCAGATAGCCCAGATATCAAGCCCACCTTATTTCCACCCCGATATACCAGTTTTAATTGATTTGTAATATGTACAATATAGTTTATGCGTCTGCCGGGTGTTATCTGTAGTAGGCTTGTGTAGTACATGTACTACGTACTATAAAGACGCAATTCCTTCCTGTGAACGAGAACGAACTATTCTGTTGTGGCTTTTTTAATAGTTCTTTTAGTTCGGAACGACCATCGGGCTCGCGAGAGCAGAGTCAGACAGAACGAATAATTACGAGTGTCCGAGGGAGTTGAAAGATGAGAGACGCGTGTGCGTGAGCGTGATGGACGATGTGAGTAAGACCACCAGATTGAACGAGAACGAGAACTGACGAACGAGAAAGTACCAACCAGTGTCCCGCTCAGTTAAACGTTATTTTCATAGCAGTAAGGTCTTTAACTACCTAATTTGGTTAATTGAGTTACCCATGGACATTGCTTTTCAAGAATTTCATGGCGCGAATGCTTGCTTGCAGTTTTTGTTTTGTAAATATTATGGACAATTATTAAAGTGTGTGAAATAAACTATTATGAATTATGAAGGAAAATCATATATTAATTTCATTACATCATGTACGACTTACGACCATATTCGCGCTACGCGTAAGTCTGACTGACTGATGTCATGTCTTACTTAGTTAGTATTCGGTCATTCGGTGAACTATAATGAACTATTAGTACTAGAAGACCGAACTAGTTCGTTTGAGCGATTGTACTGGTTAAGAGCGTTCCTTTCAGTGTCCGATTAAGAACAAGACTAATCTGTAGGTAGGTTTGCAATATTCATTTAGAGATAAAACGAGATGTACCCCCCATATCGAAGTAGAATAACTAGTTAAAGGTATCTGTCTGTAACGTGTTGGCTTCGGCCCCCCACGCAATCCTCGAAGCCATGGTCCCATGATTTTTAATACTTTCCACTCTTTATATGAATTCAGAGTATCCTGTATTTTAATCCAGCTTTTAGAGTATGCATGTTCACTCTATTGTTTGTGTTCCAGTCGGAGACGGGCGGCTCCAGCACGTGCCTGTCGGCGGCGTCGGTGGCGCGGCTGGCCGAGGGCTGCGGCGCGCGCTTCACGCACCTCACGCTCGCCAACAACAAGTTCACGGCGCTGCCGCAGATACTCTCTTCTGTTGCGGTCAGTCGCCTTACTATAGTACGACTTTACATATTCGCGGTGAATTACCTCTTTGATCGGAGGCAGGCCTGTCACTTCAAAGTTACGCTCGGCCGCGTGGCCCCTATCTGGGGTATCTGACAGTGGGTTGCCGCTCGGCTTGCACACTCGCTGCCGAGCGCGTTATTTAATGTTTTGTTTTTGGTTGGTTTCAATTGTAACTTGTAATTATAAGTAATCATGAAAATACTAATGACAACTACTAATAGTAAAAGATGTTATATTAATTACAGTAAATACTTTTTCAAAAGTAATAAAGCGATCAGCGAGTTGACAGCTAAATCTGTTACGTTCAACAGCGTACAGTGAAATATGAACGCTCGTGCTACGCGATAAGTTTCGATTCCGCGTGCGAGCTACCTAAACATGGCCTTGATCGATAGCACGGACGAATGAAAAAGTAATAGTGTGACACGAACTTGTAAGATAAAAGAAGGCTTTTTACTGGTCCGCGTTTCTTGAGAGAACCTTCTGTACGGAGTACTATTACTTAATCTGTGTCGGAGGTCACCCACCGCGAAGCCGGGTTCTCAGTTAGGTTTTGCTGCGCCCTACCGCCAGTTTTAACTCCTTGTGGCTTCCAACTAACCGGACCCTACAAAAACAGAAAGGCCGCGGATTCACCTCGAGCACGTACACTGCTGCCGTCTCAGTGAAAACCGTATGTATAAGAGCATACCCGAACTCTAGCCCGCGGGCTAAGGAAGTGACCTTATGTGGAATCTATCTACTGAACCCTAATTACCTGATTTGCGAAGCTCAAGGTCATTAGTTGCAGAATATTGACCCCCTTAAAATAGTTTTTATTTGCCCTACTCACCTCGCATTTATGGCACACGAGGCTCAGCAACTAACCGCCCAGAGTAGTCTTAGTTCAGTTGTCTTGAATGATTTGTAACAACTCTAGAAGAATAGTTTTTGTGTGTTTGTTTGGTCGAAACATTGACTGCATTTATCAACTCAATTTTTCTGTTCTCACAGGCGCACTGTGCAAACCTAGAAGTGCTGGACATCTCCGGCGCCCTAGCCACCTCTCACCCCGCGGCCGTGCCGCTGGAAGCGCTGCAGAAGGGCTGCCCCAAGCTGCGCGTGTTCAGGGCTGCCAACTCGCAGCTGGTGCTCGCCTCGGCCACTACGTGCCAACAGGTCAGGGTTGCGACTTGCTGAGAGCGTAAAGTGGGCATTGGCTTACGTCGAGCTGAAATCAGACAGAAAGAGTGAATCAGTAAACGTCATACATAAAGGAGATGTCCCAAAATGTATGGAGTATTGGCCAAGTCTATGTACACCATACCAAAAAGTAGGAAAAATAAGTGGAACAGTTTTTGAATATTAAATTTCCTTAAAAAGCTATATTTTCTTGGTTCAAACAAGATTTCCAATAATAGAATTGCAACAAAAAACATCATGGCGGAAATATATCAACTATGATTACGCGGTGTTTTCACTTATCCAGTTGTTTCTAACAACTTTTGTGATTATTGTTGCCTGAATAGCATTAGAAGTTCCGAGTTCTCAAAACAAAAGCTGAGCTAAGACAAATATCAGTTCAAATTGCAAAATCTAAAGCCAAAATAAGTACAAACACAACCCGAATGACACTAGTGACAGTTCGGCTTGAATGTCTTTAGACAAGTGAATTGACATACTAAAAAATGGACTTTAATACTAAATCATTTTTATTGAAGAACCAGAAAATGAAGTAATTATTCTTATTGTATTTTTACTGGAATCAGTAGATTTTTCTTCAATTTTTAAATAGGTGTACCTAAGCTAAGGCCCTTTTATCAGTCTCTGCTCAGTTGGGGGTCTGGTAGAGTAACATAGATTTATTTTTCACAACTACTGTTATTTAGTTCTTTGAAAACTTTACCGGTATATATGGCAAGAGTTATCAATTCAGTGTTTTGCTCTAGGGCGCCCTAAATTGGAGTACAGATTTCAGCCTCAGGCATTCCTCATTTATCAAGATTGTGTCCATATCTTAAGCCGGGTACTCATCAGCGAACCGTAACTTGCGTGATAGAGTAACGAGGTCCTAGTGTGGACGCGTGCTCAAGTTCAGGAAGTCGCCCGAACGCTTTCACCGAGCGTACTCATTTCTGTAACCAAACAGATACAGCAACGAGGTTTTAGTGTGTACGTGAAGTCTACATGCACTGCGAGCGCCCTTTGATTCGCGGCAAAAACCGACAGTCGTCGGTTCGCTGTGAGTGGCTGGTGTTGCGCTCGTTGCAGGCTCGCGAACCACGTACACACTATGGTTTTGGTAACACTAACGGTTACGGTTACAGCAATGAGTACCTTGTAATCGTCGGCTCGCTGCGAGCCGCACGCGTACCGCTCGCAGCAGTTTTGCAAACCACACAATGTTTATTGGTAACAAAACATGCACCGGTTACGGCTCGCTAATGAGTACCCGGCCTTAGACGCACGGTTTTGTGTGCATGCGCCCGTGTGAAGCGCGGCAACCATACTTGGAGCAAAGAAGCTTTCTATTTCATGCATAAAAAAAATAATCTGTCGGGTACGCAAATTGGCGTGATCTTCAAATAACTATGTATAACGCTACAAATCATTTACAGATGGAAGCCGGCGGCTGGACGCAGCTAGAAGAGCTATCAATAGCGGGCGAAGCGGCGGCGGAGCGCGTCGGCGTTGGAGAATACCGACTGGGCGACGACGCCTTGTCCCGCCTAGTGCGGGCCGCGACGCGCCTGCGGCTGCTGGACTTGCGCGGACTGCATCGGCTGACGGATTCTGGCTTGGTGCGCGTGCCTGCGTGGGACTTGCAGCATCTATTCCTAGGAGGTAAGTGTTTACAAAGGATTTATTTAGGACAGCTACATATACACGTTACAATGGAGACGCAAGAGAGACTTCGCTATTGTGGTTGCAACCCAATTTACTGTTATTGGCAATGATTTTAATTACAAGGACTTCGCATCAACGCTCAGTCAATGTGCTTACCGTCATTCTAAGCACACTTTTCTTTAGGTTAAATGTATTACTGTTCATACATGTCAGAAAGACAGGACACGCGGTATGTGCGATTAGTGCGAACTATCAATATCGTCGGGGAGAGTCTTTAGGTCATTGCACATTATTCCGGCGCGGTGACGGCACCGCTCTTAACTTACTATTAAAATTACATACATACATACATACCATCACGCCTTTTTCCCAACGTGGTAGGGCGAGACCACATCTTTCCACTTGCTACGGTTTTGATACACATTTTGGGCTTCTTCCACTCTCATTAATCCTTTCATACAAGTTCGTCGATTAAGGGTACTCCTGACCTGAAGTAATTGTATTGTTTTGATTCATCATCATCATCCGTGCGGTCTATCCCAATTGTGAACCCACACTGGTGTGTGAGGTCCCAGGGTCCGCCTTTCTTTTTTTCTTGGCCCACTTCGCGCGGTCTTGTACATCCTCAGTGGTGAGTTTGTTGGCACGCATGTCACCCTTAACGACGTCGAGCCACCGCTTTTTGGGTCGACCTCTTCTACCGGTACCTGGCGGGGGCGGCATGGCCAGACATTTGTTCATCTTGCCTTCTTTTTTTCTTGCATAAATCTGGGCAATAGTAAGTAGTTACATGTCTGCGCAGAATAACATTCAAAACATACAGTTTCCGAACAGAAAGAAGTTTCCAGAAATCATATATCAATTTGGTAGAGAATCTAATCTGCTTAGAGGCCATAACCTTCAAGACCGCTCTCTGTGCCCTTTCAAGTGGTAACAATTTAGATTTTCCAGTGTCACCCCAGACAGTGATGCAATAGTTAATAATAGATTGTGTTAGGGCAAAGTAAGTCCTTAGAGTAGGAAGATCAGCTCCAGCTAGAAACCTACTAAAAATGAAAATCAGTTTCCTAATACGCGCTGTAACTGCTTTAAATGTGTTCATTCCACGACAAGGTGCTATCAAGCACTACCCCTAACTACCTAATACTACGAGAACGTGATATTGAATCACATGAACAATACATTTCAGGTTCAGTTTTACATTTATGAGAATTATGAACCTTAATCACAAATGATGGATCGGGCTGTGAAGACAGGTTAGGTGAAAAGATGATGAAGTGAGTTTTGCTTAGATTCAGAGTCAGCAGATTTTGGGAAAGCCAGAGCATCACGGCTTTCAATGCTGACTCTGAATTGGAACGAGTTTCCTCCCAATTTCGTCCATAAGTAACAATGGCAGTATCATCAGCGTATGCGACAATTTTACTACGAGGCAGCTGCAATTGACACAGGTCATTGAGAAATATAAGGAAGATGGTGGGCCCCAGGACACTTCCTTGGGGAACACCGTAAGTGACTGGTTCAGCCTGACCAACGTTATTGCCTATTTTAGTACACTGACTTGGACCACTGAGGTAACTCTTGAAAATATCAAGCACCATACCACGGATACCGACACTACAAAGCTTGTTAATTAGGATAGGGACAGACACAGTGTCAAATGCCTTGGTAAGATCGATGAAAATGCATAGTGGGTTTTGTTTCTGATTTATACTATCAACTACAGTATTTGTTACCTCCAAAACCGCATCCTCAGTGGATTTGCCAGCTCTGAACCCGAATTGATTTGGAGCTAGCAGATTTTTAGAGTCTAGGAAATTCGTTAATCTTTTCTTCAAGATTTAATAATTTTGATAATGTGGATAGAACGGATATTGGTCGGTAATTATTAGCACAGTGTCTATCCCCGCTCTTATATATTGGGTGTACTAGTGCCCTCTTAAGGACAGTTTATTTATTTATTTATTAGTTTGTACACAAATTAAAGTTTTTTACATAGAAAAATAAGGATAGCTAAAGTACAGGTGAGCTTATCTCTAAAGATAGATTGCTTCCAGCAGACCATGATACAAGTACACAAAACTGTGTACATAATTTTAAAGATCAAAATTTCTATAAATAGACCAGCTTACTTACAAATAAACATGTATTATTACAAATATAAAATATATAAGTACCTAACTAAAATAATTAAACATATTTAAAAATAAATAAAATAATAATTATTATTATTATGATCCAACACAATTTTTTTAACAATCTTTTGAAGGAACCCACAGTGCGACACTCTCGATTAGAAACGGGAAGCTTGTTCCACAGTTTTACAGCCTGAACAGCAAAAGAGTCACCATACATGCTCGTTCTACAGTCAGCTGTAAATTATAGGCTGAACGATGAGTTCTGCCGGACGATGAAAGATAGGAGAAGCGCTCACAGAGATAGCGTGGAGACGAAGAAGGGTTGAAGAGGATGTTGTAAACAAGAACCATCATGTGATAATCACGCCACAAACGAATAGGCAGCCATTTCAACTGCTTTCTGTACTCAGAAACATGATCATACTTACGAAGGCCAAATATGAAGCGAATACAGACATTTTGAATACGTTCTAGCTTATCGAGCAGTTGCTCAGTAACGTCAGGATAGCAACTATCCGCGTAATCAATAATCGGAAGCATAAGTGTCTGAGCTAGAGTGATTTTAGTGTGAATGGGCAGAAAATTCTGAAGACGCTTCAGGGAGTAGAAGGCTGCAAAAACTTTTCGGGCGACTTGATTAACATGATAGTCCCACGCAAGGTTACAGTCAAGGTAGACACCCAAGTTCTTGACCGAAACAGCATAGTATAGACTATGCTGTTTGTTTTTTACCATAGGGTCGTTCCGTTATACACCAGCGGTGACAAAGTCAATGCGCCAACCCTATTGTACATAGATCTACTACCGATGATAATGGCTTGAGATTTCTGCGGATTCACGAGCAGACCATACGATTCAGCCCACCCACTAATGCGTTCTAGATTTTGATTCATTTCCACTATTGCTGAATCAATATCATCAAGTTTGAAGTGAACGTAAAGTTGCAGATCGTCAGCATAAAGGTGGTAGTTAGCAGACAATACTGAAGTGATTGCATTGATAAAGATCGAAAAAAGCAAGGGAGAAAGTACGCCACCCTGAGGAACACCAGCAGTAAGCTCACACCAGTTCGATGAAACATCGTCAGCGCGAACGCACTGAAGGCGGCCTCTCAGATAAGAATTCAACCATTCTATTGCATGAGGAGATATGTTAAGCGACTGTAAGATGCCTAGGAGCACGTCAAAGTCAACCGAGTTAAATGCACTGCTGAAATCCAACAGAGTTAAAAGCGTGAGATGCTTATGCTCCATAGCATATCTTATGTCGTCAGTAACTTTCAGCAGTGCAGTAACAGTACTGTGTCCAGAACGAAAACCAGATTGGAAAGGATTCAAGAGATTGTTACGGTTCAGAAACGCAGTCAGTTGGCCATGAATAATGCTATCTAGGGCTTTGGAAAGAACAGGCAGGATGGAAATGGGACGATACTGAGAAGGAGTGTTAGGATTTAATGTTTTTGGCAAAGGGAAAACTATGGCTTTCTTACAGGCTGAAGGAAATACATTAGAAGAAATGGAAATGTTTAGGATGTGAGTAATGACAGGAAGAACGATATCAAGGATTAGCTTGACCATCTTAAGCATCATCACCCACCGCATTGGAGGAAATAGAAAGGATAGCCTTTTGAACATCACACATTGCAATAGAATTGAAAACTAAAGGATCGCAAACAGGTCTAGGGAAGCTACGAAGCTGTTCAAGAGTAATTGATTTTAAATGTGCATCTAAACAAACGGGGGGCACAGTAAAATAAGAATTTAACGAGTGAAGATCAGTTAAGATAGGAGAAGATTCAGTAGACTTACCAATACCCAGCGATCTTAAAAACTTCCACACGTTAGCAGGGTTGGAATCCTGAACAGTAGAGTGAATGTGGCGCCTTTTTGCGTCCCTACACATCACAGTTGGGAAGGTGCCCGATGAAAGACAGAGATTAAAAACTTTTTTTAGTACTTCGAAACTCGCTTCAACCCCAAGATTATATCTTCTATTTCTTTTTCGTCTATGCTAAGCAGTACCATTGGTTCGTTCACTTTTACATCTTGTTACTCTACGGTATACTGAATTGATGTATCCGGTGTACTTACTGTGAGTTTGGATGCTAAATTCGCCCCCACGTTTGCAAAGAACTTATTTACTGCATTGACTGAAGTTTGCGGATCATTACTCGGAGTTCGTCAGCTGAAGAAGCCCTCTGCTGTAAGTTGGAAACTCTTTTAATAAGGTTCCACATTTGTTTTGGATTGTATTTGCGTTTCTGAAATTCCGATCGCTCATAATCACTTTTTTCAGTAGTTTATTACAAAAGTTCTTGTAGCGGGTATATAAAGTTTTTAGTACTTCATTATCTAGGTGTTTTTTTGTTCTGCGATAAAGCGTGTTCCTATGTCGAATGCAGCAAAACAATCCTGGCGCAATCCAGGGTTTGACTATGCGCCTTCTACTTGGAATATAGGTAGTTACCGTATTTGATCTAATCAGCAATGTTAGTTTCTGTAATAGGTTCGCGGCAGCATTTTGGGCATCGTTGTTGTACCATTATATCAGAGAAGTCCATGTTTTCTAGTTCTATTTTACAGGCTTGGAAATTAATACGTTTTACTGTCCGAATACTTTACGGATTTCCGATACAGCTTATAGCACAACAGAACATAACAGGAGAGTTGTCCGTGAACAAGCTGTCCAGAATGATCGTAGTAGCTTGGCTATCCGTTTTAAGAATCATATGATCGAGACAGTTACTGTTACTGTTTTTGCAAAAGATGGGCTGGAAGCATTGAATTCGACGCTAATAAATTTAGGTACAGATTTGAGTTATGATCAACGTTATCCGGAGATATATTAATATTTAGGTCGCCTATAATTGCTACTGTTTTAAATGGCCGCAATGTTTGTAGTAAGTTATCTAGTGTATTTGAAACTTTTCAATTTTCTGCATGATAGCGAACGATAAATGGCGACGATAACAATATCATTAGGAAGTTCTATGGTCAGACAGTTAGCATCTGCTATATTAGGAGAACAAAGGTAGTTCTTAAACTATCCTTGACATAAACTACAACACCATCATCATTTTGGTTATTGTCTGTGTTGTTATAGGTCATATAACCCGGTAGGTTTGGCAGAAAGGGGCACTTGCTAAGCCAACACTCTGACAGCACAATAACGTCAAGACAAGACCAAATTTGATTCGTTCTAGGAGGACCTGCAGATTATCAAAATTAACAGAACTACCTATGCTTCTTATGTTCACATGGAACACCTTAAGATAGTGATTGGGGTTGGTCAGTAAATGAGATGCATTTTCGGGAGAACATACATATGACTTACTTACTGACACAAGGTCAATTTCAGAGGCAACGTGTAAATTTTATCAATTATCGGTGAAAAGATTAACGTTTAAATTCGTACGAATGTATTTAAAGTAGTGTACAATTCTAGTGTCAGAAACAAGTTTCGGCCACGATCATACTAAATGTTTGCTCTGATGTCCAGGCTGCAACGTGACGCGCCAAAGCAACGCGTGCCTGGAGCTGATCTGCGAGAAGTGGTCGCACAGCTTGCTGGAGCTGGACCTGTCGTGGGCGTCCGCGGCGCGCGCGCTCGACCTCGCCGTCGCCGCGCTCGCCGACTCGCCCGACAGCAAGCTGAGGTGAGCTGGTTACCAACATTTCTAACTTAACGGCTGGAAACGGCTTAGTACCGTTTCTAGCGATAACTACCGGCTGGAAACGGTTGCTTACATTTCATTGATTCACATTTAGTTTTTTGTTTTTGTTGGTTCTCTTGTGATTTATTTCCTATAGGATTACATTTAACAGAAATAGACATTAAAAATGAAAGATGTCCCAAAATGTGTGGTGTCTTGGCCAGGTCTATGTACACCATACCAAAAAATAGGCTAAACTGCGTGGGACAGTTTTTAAATCAATGGACTTTAATACTGAATAATTTTTATAAAGAACCAGAAAACGAAGTAATTATTCTTATTGTTTATATTTTTACCGGAATCAGTAGATTTTTCTTCATTTTTTATATAGATGTACATAGACTGCCACTGAAATGGGACATCTCCTGTACATATGTGTTAAGTATGTGTTAAAAATAATCTCATACTCATAAATTTGTAGGTATAAACGGTGTCTTCCATGTTTATTAACTAAACACAAAAATAGCACAACATAAATGAACGATGCTCGAGTCGGGTATTTACGCCGGTTATTCGTTTCTAGCTGGTAACTACGTTCGTTTACAACTACAGGTGAGCCGGCATCCAAAAATGCATGCTGTGTTTTGTACCGCACGTACCTCCTAGGAACACATGCTGCAGGTCCTACGCAGGCACGCGCACTCAGCCAGAGTAAGTGAGGCGATGCAGTCCCCGCAAGGCCAGCCGTCGAGTCGCGGCTCGCACCAGACGGGATAAGGCGTCGTCACCAAGCCGTTACACTACTTATGCCGCTATTTTCGATTCGTTTCTTTATTGGCGCGGGTTATACATTAATACCAGATGACGCACGTCCCAGGCAGGCAAACGGTAAAATGATACTTATTGTTTCGGCGCTCGTAAACAGCAAGCTGAGGTATACTAGTTCAGTTTGGCGGTGACTGAACGTTCGCGTTCTACCAAACGTGTTCTAAATTTTTCAGCATAATAGGACCCAACGTTGTAGTTAGTCATCAACGAAGAGTTAGCTGCATACGATGAACACAAAGATCGTTCTGAGGAGATTTGGACGAACTCGGAATAGGCGCCGAGTTGGAGACGTTGGAGTGTTCAACCCCTAGGTCGCGATGTTCACGTCAACATTTTATAGATAGGACTTATCTAATCTAGATGACGACACGATTGGCTTAGTGCGCCGTAGCACGGTTTCTTGCCTTGACTAACGTAGTTTCCTGGGTTTGATTCCCAGTCGAGTCAATTCAGGAAATGATCTTTTCTGAATTTGACTCTCGTCTGGGTGGGAGACGCCCCTGGCTTAATTTCTTGTCCGGTACCTCGTAACACAGGGCTATTTATCCCTGCTTCAAGATCATGACAAGTGGTGTGTTGTCTGGCGCATATTTTGCTGGGCTAAGGCCTTTCCACCACCTTCAGTTTTCCGTGTAGGCATCCAGCCATGCACCTTACCGCAACTTGGTCTAGCCTGATATCAAAGCATAATAGAAGTCATAAACAAGCCAACTCAGAGACCTTATTAGGTGACTTGTTAACTCTTCCACCAGTTTGAATCTAACCACTCTGCTGCTGACAAGATAAATGATTGTCAAAATATATCAAATGTATTTTTCTTTTCAGAATACTCAATCTGTGTGGGTCGTCCGTATCTTTAGAACCTGTGAAGAAAGTCCTGTTAAGATGCCCCCACATAGAGTCACTTAATCTAAGCTCCTGTCGTGCTCTTCCTAGAGGCATGAAGCGATTGTACACTGGAAAAGAACTTCAGGACCTCAAAGATAGTTTAGACCCAGCAAAGGCCAAAACCAAAGAAAACGAAGAAAAGGAAAAGAAAAAGAAGGATTCAAAAACAGAGGCTGATTCTAAATCAGAAGTAGTTTCGGCTGAAAACACTCCTAAGCGAGCGTCTGATAGTTCTAGTGATAAAGTTGAAACGAAGCCTCAGACTTCACCTTCGCAATCCCTTTTCCAAGCACCTAAAAGTGTATCAGAGTCGGGAACATCTACTGAAATAGCCACCAAGTCCTCACCAGATAGTAAAACAGACCTGTCCTTTAGCAAAGTAATCTCCGACAATACAGCTTCCACATCAGATGCCAAACGCTCGACCGGCGGCACCACTCCAAAGTTATTAAGTCCAATCGCACAATTGAACCCCGACTCGTCTTCCACTCCCAGATCTGAACCTAAAATGGATATGGGAAGTCCCCATTTCAGTCCGGTCGCCAAACCTGATAGTCAAGTACAGAATAGCCCCGAAGTGTTTTCTGAATCCATCAAAAGTAATTCGTGGAATTTAGGCCAGTTTAAAACCACGCCTACTCATAAGTCTGAAGCTAGCCCTTTGAATAGATTAGAATCGCATAATAAACTTAAACATGGTAAAATAACTGAACAATGCAGCCCCACTACTTCTTTAGACAATAAACCTAGCCCAGAGACCGTCAGTGTCAAACAGGACATGAAAACTCCTAATTGGGCGTACGGCAGTCCAATGCCGAGGCAGGATCAGTTTCCTTCTCAGAGAAGTCCTTACTCCGCTCAGCCGAGCCCCGCGCAGCCTAGCCCGTATTCAACTCAGCCGAGTCCTTATTCTGCTCAGCCTAGTCCATATTCCTCGCAGCCTAGTCCATATTCTGCCCAACCGAGTCCAGACACAAGTCAAATAATCAAACCGGAACTCCAGAAGTCTGGAGCCTGGAACTCCGGTAACTATAGTCCCATGACCAAACATCACGCGCCGTTCTCACCCCACCCATCCACACATACGAGCCCGGATGCCGGACTAGGAGTGAAGGCTGACATTCGATCTAATCCCAACAAAACCCCCGGTCAAAGCCGTAGTCCCATGTCGAGACAAGACCGTCATCATCACAGCCCGTATTCACCGAGGCCGAGCGTGGACAACGTGGCTTATAGCAATAAGAAGAGTCCAGGAGTGGCCGGCGGGTACAGCCCGATGGTGCGTCAAGACTGTCACCTGCCTAGTCCAGACGCAAGTCAGACGAGTAGACCCGTCGTCAGCGGGAGGGCTCAGGATATGTACGGACGCTCAGTTTCGAAGATTCCAGAAATAATACACAACAACGTTGCGCAGCCCGACATTCCTAGTTCGTGGGGGATCGATCGATTTAATCAGCTTAGTAATACGCCGACTTCTAGTATAGAATCTCTAGTGTGGGGCTCGTCGTTCGGCGCGGAGCCGGTGGCGCCCCCGCGCGTCGACAACATTCCCGCGCTGCTCACGACGCCGCCCGCGCAGGCCTGGAGCAGCCTGCCGCCCTTCGACAGTGCCGTGCGGAGACACACCGAAACTAGTTTGAGTGATCCGTGGACTTTGGGCCACTTCCGAGTGGAGCCACCTCATCAAGTGCAGACTTTCGTCGAACAAAACGTTAGCTTCGACTCGCTGAGCGGCCACGTGGGCCACCAATCGCACGTGCTACCGAGTTTTTTAGACGATGGCTTCACGGAATCATCGCGAGTGGACTGACGCTTTTTCGTGTGCTTTCGTCTCAAAAGTGTGTGTTACAAAGAACGAAATGTAAAATCATGTGTATTTCGCTATCGAAGGCTAGTATAGCGCTGTAATTATGAAAAGATTGAACAATTATCTTGTAGAGATTGTAAATAAGATTATTTAGTTAGCTTTAAGAGAAACAAAGCTAGGAGTGCATTCAAATTATTTTGCAATCAATAGTCTATGAAAGGATATGTATTAAGAGCAAATTATATAAGAGTTAGTGAAATTCATCAATGAACTTAGATATTGTTGAATTATACTCATGAGTTAGATTTAAGAGTGAGTCTTTATTTGAATGCCAAAATCCGTTTATATAAACTGAGGCCAAAATACATATTTATTTCAAGTTTATTTGTTAAATGTTGTTCGACACTTCCTTCCTTGAGAACTTCATTACAGATAAAGATGTTAATGTCTCAAGTACACCAATTGATGTAACATTCCTTCAGTTATCTTAAATTTGGTCATGACACATAGTTTAATGGCTTTGCCAGCATCAAGAATGTTTATATACATTGTTAGTCGCTTTAGATAATGTTACAAATGGGGTTATATTATAGAAATACTAATAATGCTTTTGATAGCACACATCGTTAGATTGATCACGGCATCTCTCTCGCAGCTAGTTCTTGTTTTGTTAATGTTTTAAGCTGCATTGGTTAAGTGATTGTTGATATGGATTAAAAAATAACACAGAAATAATGTTAGCCTGAATAATTGACCAGGGTCTTGATTCTACTATTTTATAAGCCAATCGAATCGTAATTGAATGACACGATTTTGACATTTGGTCCATACTAAAACTGCCAAAATCACACCCTTTAATTACGATTCCATTGGCTTTTAAATAGCAGAATCAGGCCCCAGAAGCACAAACACTTACTTTAATTACGATTCCATTGGCTTTTAAATAGCAGACTCAGGCCCCAGAAGCACAAACACTTACTTTAATTACGATTCCATTGGCTTTTAAATAGCAGAATCAGGTCCCAGAAGCACAAACACTTATTTCATAGTGATCATGCTAATAGCTGCAATCTAATTTCCAAAACAATCTGTCACAGACCACAGTTCGAATAAATTCTGAAACAGTATATAACCAGGCCTGTTTCAACATACTTTTCAGCAGGTATTTTAGCGTTAGAAGACTGAACTTGAGAACACGAAAAACCTATCATTCAAAATTGGGCTCTAATGCGACAAGGCTAGTATTAATTTCAAATATATCGGTCATGTGCTGCCACCTACAGTAGGCTTCGTTCGGAACCTGTAACGAAGTCATGTATTGGTTTCATGTCACCTATAGTTGATGTACTGCTGTTCTTGCTGCGTACGCAGTACTGCATGATTGCAGTAATTCCCATTTGTTAGTTAAATTATTTCGCGTAACTTCGCATATACACATATTGCATTATTTTGTTCACATGTTTACATACATGCTATGTTTTGTGTTAAATAATTAATTCATAATATAGAATTTCATTCGATTTTGAATAATACAAATTACTAAGACAATGCTTAAATTTCATTTGACAAGCAAATAAAAAAACCGGCAGGGCGAATAAAACTCATATTAACGTGTGCTTAAATTCGGTTCATGAATTTATTTGCTACATCAACATTTCTCAGTAAGAAGAATAATCTCTGAAATTACTGTAGCAATTAGATGCCCTAGCCTCACTTTATTCATTGTGAATGGTCAAACTAACGCCTTCAATAGTACAGGAAATCGGTCTTCGGGTCGGTAAGTGTACCATGAGTTTCCGTCACGTAAATTGCCATAGTTGAATCACAAATTCCGCATGCGGCGCGGCGCCTCTGACAGTCCGCTTAGAACAAACCCGCCATTTTGATCACGCACACAGACGCAATAAATTTACAGGCGATACTGGTGAGCATCAGTGTCACGGCCAGTCGCACTGTAGCGAGTGTTTTGGTTTTTGTCGAACTTGGTGCAATTTTTCACATGATGTTTTTTTTTGTTGGCTGGTTCTGTCGTGTAGGTATGACCTACCTACTTAATTTTAAAATTTTGAGCAAATATAGTAGTAACCCTGGGCGGTCACGCAAGTTTAAGAAAACGGCGCGAGCGATCGTTCTGTAAACTCTTTATATGTGGTTGTATTCAGAAATTTCCATGCCATCTTTAGTTCTATTTCTATTCACGCATAGAGGCGCTGTGTCGATATCCCATACAAAAACGTAAACGCGGACGCTAGCGACTGTCATTGGTCTAAATTCATAGTAGGGGGACAGAAACTGTAATTTTCACAATTGACAGTCTTATCATTTTGACAACACCAAAATCTTTGCGGAGAAGTTGACCATGTCTATGCATCGCATGTGCAACGCCTATTTTTCATAGGAAAAAATAGGAATGCGGGACTCGGGACAACTTCAGAGGGGACTAGAAGTTTGACGCGTACTATAACTTGTTGTTTGTACATTGTCATTGCCAATTTTGTAGTGTGGAACTATAAATTAAAATTAGTAAGTTTTTAGTGTGAACTAAAAGTCTAAGCTGCGGATTGAGTTTTTTTTTGTCATAATATCTGTTGCCCCCATTATAACTTACTTCACTATTTTGTATGCAGATACTATTATGATACCTGATCAAGGCACTGTGTTCAATGTGTTTAGAGAGTTACAGTTAATTGTGGGATGTTACAATATAGTTATAATTCAGTACAGATAATAATAAGCAGTTAGATGAAATTGAAAATTTTAGAATCGTTGAGAAACATTATTCAAGATTGTTGGATGCTTGCATTATGCCACACAAATAAAGATGTTCTGTCGTTGTCACGATAAATTTATTGTGTACCTACTTTGCTTTATTGTTAGGCTTATTCGTGTTCGCTAGATATGAATGGTCATTAGTCTAGTTATAATCCTACGATTGCCTTATAAAACGGGGTTAAGATTATGTTTTGTTCTTGATTACAGAAATCTGTTAAGTAGTTTTCAATTCGACAAATATACAGGTCAATCCTACACGTCAATAACTTGGTTTGACGTGTGGGGTTTGAACATTTTTCTATGGAGGCAGGCATCTACCTTCCGCCATTTTGTTTTTTTTTTTCTAAAGTTTCCGCGCACAATTAAAGTAGTATATATGGATAGAGACATAAATGAACAAAAATTTTCTGATGATATGGTACCCTAAAGTTTCCGAGTTATTTAAAGGTGATTTTAATCAAAAACCTAGTAATTAGGTGGCTTTCCGTGTTATATTGTCAACAAATAACAGATCAGGATATTTACACCGTTGGTTATGTGTATTATCGGATTTATATGGAGTGTACATTTAAAAGTGCTTAAAATAACAAAGTTAATGTGGATTATACCCCATTTTTTTGTAAAAAAAGTCAAATAATAAAACAAATGGACTTTATTGCATATGAGGAAAATACAATTTCACTTGTGGCAGCATAGGATAGCAATTGGTGACCTTATCGCTTCGAATGATTTCTTTCAGACGACGTTGGGATGTTGGGATATTGCGGAAGGAGTTATATCGATCTTTACTTTCAATTAACTCGGAAATGTGAAACGTTACCATACCATATTACTAGACATTTTTTGTTTTTTTTTATCTGTCTTCTATCCATGTATACCACTTTTATCGTGCGCGGAAACATCAAAAAATAATCAAAATGGCCGCCGGTGACCTATGCCACAAATGTTCAACCCCCTTTTTTTAGCTTCCTCACACTCTGGGGTATCCAAAAATACCCCATGTATATTGAGTACCCGTTTTTTTTAAGTTTTCGAGTTATGAATTTTATTACGAATTTTCGCAAAATTTCTGGGTTGAGTCACCTTTTCGGTCACTGTAGCGCGATCTCTTACGATAAATGCCTGATTTTTTTTCTTCATTAAATGAATAATAGCGCTAGATGATTCTGAAGAATTTACATCCATAACTCTCAAAAAAAATAAGAAATTGAAAAGTTAGAAATGCTGTTTTTCCCTGAACTTTGAAGGCCGTTTTAAAAAAAAGGTAACTTAAATTTTTAATACCAATCTTTTTATTAGGCATTTATCTCAACAGATCGCGCTACACTACAAAAAATCGGGTAACATACATGTATGTTGTTAGGAAGCTAAAAAAAATTATTGACATGTATGTTTGGACCACCCTGTATGTGACGATTTGAAAGTAATTTGTATTGCAACTATCCTCAGTCTTCCTTCATCCCTGATAAACTTATATCCTGAACTTGGCGAAATAATAGTTTAATATGTACTTGTGATTTTTTTAATTCAACAGAGTTAATTTATAGTTGAACAATTTACATTCAGTTTTTATGCATTTGAACAATAACGCAGTCTATATACCTTTCTGGTCATTATTAGTTAACAGTGCTTGCTATACACATAATCCTAAACATGGTCAAGTCCTACCGGTTGTCAAACACACGTCTAGCCTCAGTGCGTGTCGGGAGTAATGATGTACAAACCTCGAGGCGTCGAGTTCTACTTTTGAAGCTTCGAGGTGGATTGGCCAGACTCAGTGAGCTCGGTAGGCTCGTAGACCCGAGCTTAGTCTAGCCGCGAGCTCCGCCTGAGCCACGCCTCGAGGCTTCAAAAGAGTTCAAGCCTTCAAAAGAGCTCGAACCTATCGAAAGAGCTCGAGCCCTCTAAAGAACTCGAGTTTTCATAAACCTTATCAGTATCACTATAACATTTTTCACGATGATTAGAATGTCTTTTTCTGTTAATTGAACCTCTATTTTTCTTAATACCTTTCTGGTCACATATATTATAAGCCACGACCACATATTTTATTGCCTGCCCTAAAGGGAGACTCCAAACGGAAACTAATTTGAGCGCGACTCGCCACGCCTCGAACGCTAAAAAAGACTCGAGCCCTGAAAAAGCCTCGAGATCGTTCGAGCCCTGCAAAAAGCCTCAAGATCGATCGAGCTCTCAAGAAGGCTCGAGTTCTGGAAAATACTCCCGAGTTGTCGAGCTTCATACAAACGAAGCGATCCCTGTAAACGACACCAAGCTCTAGACAAAAGGACTCTTAAGCCTCGAGCCTTGTACATCACTCGGGAGTTATAACGCTACAAGAATCATCTTGTTATGTTGCCTACATGATTTTTAAGGAACCTTCTGGGTTTATTACACGAAACAGGAATGATAAAGGTAGACCCTATTCGCCTATCGACCGGCCTATGCATGAGTTTTACAACTGAGTAAGAGTGATACCAATACGGACGACCAAATCTTAAAAGGTAACCTGCCCCCCGATTCAGAACAAACTTACAGACCAATTCGGTTATTTTCTTTTATTTTTAATTCATTTTTTGAGATGGGTAGTTCTTATTTTATTAAGTTTATGAAAACTAAAGGCCCTTGGCTATAACATATAAAAATATTAAGTGCTACGGTTAAGCGGGTCATTTACTATAATTAAAACAAACTTGCCGAATCGGTCGATAACTTCGTTCTGAATCGGGGGGCTGGTGTGCTAATTATTTCTCTTATAATTATTACAACCTTTTTTGTCACATGGGTTCTAATAAAATAATATAGGCCAGTTTTTAATGGTTATCCTATCCTACCTAGCCAGAGCTGATTGGGTAAGATCTTTTGTGGCGAAAACTGAATCTCATTCTTCTAAAAGTGAAATTAAATTTAAAGCCAATAACTTTGTTTAGGGACTAACTCTGGAACGCAGTGAAAAATCAGAGATGGTATTCCGCGATTTTAAAGATCTTATCCTGTAACGCTAGCGATGGAGCATTTTATTCAATGATAGGTTGTGTCATGTTTAATTTATAGAAATTATGTACATTATTTCTATATTTTCACCGCCCTTCTTATGCGTATTTAAGAACATTTAAATATTGTTTTATACGTAGTAATTTATTTATTTAGGAGTTTTGTTGTAACAAAGAATTTGCTATCAGCCTGTTTATAAATTTTGTCTCTTCCAGCAATTTGATGTAATTTTATTATAATTAAATATTCCATTAGACGCTCTTTTAAAATTTTCTGTAAGTATAATTAAATTTATAATCCAAAACTTCAATATGATAAAAGCCAAGTACAAAGAGCTTTGTTTATATTATGTGTTACATATAAACTTCATGTTGTACTTGAAGTGCCCCGAGAGAACCACCAAATATTGTTTCCAAGACCTACATTAGCCTTATAAAATGCCTAAGGTTTTACTGAAGAGAATATTTTATAGTTTTATTAACTTATTACAAAATGGAGTATATCTACTATACATAGAATGTATAAAGAAAATATTAATTAGGTAAATATTATGTTAAATAATCGTGTACCATAGTCTGTATAAAATAAAGTTGACTAATAATTGTAAGTTCTGTTATGTAGAGATTTTTGTTTGTAATATTGTTACACTACTGCGTGGACTTCTCACAGGGGGTCCAATTTTTATAACCTAACCAATACAATATCGATGTGGTTGTACATTTACATTTTGAATAGAATTACTCTATTTATTAAACTTCTTTTGTTGAAAATCATATCCCATACTTTTAAGACTAAATTTTACCTTATACAGTAATAGGGACAGCAACATTGATTATAAAATCAGGCGAAAACACCACGCAATCATGGCTATATTTAACCGCGAACAAGATAAACCATATTTTTGTTGGTCATAAGTTGCCTTCCCCAATAATACCCGCACATGTTTACATATTGAGTGAAACAAGTGTTCGTTGTGGTGAAATACTTTATTCCTAAAACAAGCATAACCATAACTTTATAAAATATAATACAACAACAACAAGTACATTCGTAATGCTAGTTTATACGTAATTCAGTGCAATAACTTTATTTACTATATTATTTGACACTTGTCGATAAAAAATTTAACATAAATCTCGTCACACGTCAGTTCATACGATTTGACAAGCATGTCGATAAACTCACGAGAAACCGTTTAAACTGACGTGTCAAAATTTTCTAGCGTTGCGCAAGTTAGCCCTACTGGATTAATAAGGGTGCATTTCCACCAAAAAAATGAAAGGAAACAAAGCGTGGGAGAAAGTTTAGCGAACCCGTAAACCGGTGTGAGGGTACATCGTACTCTTTTTTTTTTTAACTGTGTGATATGAGACCAGTCTCCTACCTATGTAGGTACCTATTGAATGAAACGCACCGCTCCCCTCGCCGCGGCGGGCCCGCAGCGCAAGCGCTATTTTTAATAGTTTGACATCGCCTCTAGCCTTTATATACGCTT
The DNA here is from genome assembly GCA_947369235.1 of Udea olivalis. Lineage (NCBI taxonomy): Eukaryota > Metazoa > Arthropoda > Insecta > Lepidoptera > Crambidae > Udea > Udea olivalis. The sequence goes on from OX376342.1 coordinate 10,839,946, forward strand.
GAGCCAGGCTAGAAAAATGAAGTGAAAAAATAGGTGTTTTTTTTCCTCACTCACCACCTATCGTTCTTGCACATATATCTGTTGGAAAGATGCACTTTACTCGACGCAAAAACTCGTGGCAGACGATGCAATAAAACGTGGAAAAGACAACGATGCTCTCTTTCGCACCTGTTTATGGTTGGAGTTATCAATGGGCTTTAAGTAAGGTATTCGAAATAAAATTGTTAAATAGTATTTCAGTGATGTTATTGCAAGACATGAAGCGACATGACTTGTAGTACCCTTCTCATTTCTACTCGTCGTCGTCGACATTTATAATTGGCCGTTCACATAAATATGAGTTCTTCAAGTCCTGTTCTTGTATAGCCTCAGCGTGACGAACACAATTTTGTCAATTTTCTTTAGTCATATTTTAGAAATAGAATACACATTTGTGCAGCAAAGACGAACGCACAATGCATTTTATCGACAGTCCACGCATTTGCGCGTGCGCATCTCTATAACAAATGTGATTTATGACACCGTCTGCCGCGCCGCGAGTCTGCGTCGAGGAGTATCGCGTTTCCACCAGAGATGTGCGAGGATGCGTTGCGAGGAATGTGTGTGTTAAGAACCAAAAGAATTGTTTCATTAACCTAGCTTCGCAATTCTATTGGTTTTTAACAAACACATTCCTGGCAACGCGTCCTCGCACATCTGGGTTAGAAACTCACCCTAACTATTGAATAGCTTTGGCAAGGCCAATCAACCGTCTCGTTCTCGCGCTCTTGTAATTTACAACGCTAGCGTTTAGGTTTAATCATCACAGAGGGTTGATCTATTGTTTTCATTTACAATTTGAGGGGAACATCTTGAAACGATATCTATTACTGATTCTGTGACAATACTATGCTGGCTTTTGGCAGTAATAAGCAAGCCAAGCTAGTATTGACATGATAGTACTGACAGACAGACTTCGTTCTGTCAAATGTTTGACAGCTGGTATTCATTAAAACACATCTTGCCCGCTTTTCTCCGACTTGATTTACATATACTTTTACATATAGTATTATTTTTCACTGATTTTTTTGTTCAATCGTAATAAAATATAGCCTATATCACTCCTGAATAGTTAAGCTCCCTGTTAGTGAAAGAATTTTACGATCGGATCAGTTGTTTCTATTCAATACAAACAATCAAATCTTTCCTCTAGGGTCCGGAACGTAGTGTCGATTGACGCTGTAGCGACACACGCTGTGGCGAAAAATTTTCTTCGTAGTACGCTGGAGCGAAACCCACGCGGTCGAATGACACTGGAGCGATAAACTTTGTGGCGAAATTTTTTGTTTAATTAAATGCTAGTTTGAAACTCAAAAATCAAAAAAATAAACACACAATTTTAATCTACTAGTAATCATTACCATAAAGGATTTTTATTACTTCAAAAACCATATACGAGATATCGGTAGGGTAATCTTCCCGACCCCTCATTCTATAACTAGCAACGCGAATCGATTGTTAATTAGAGAATAAGAAATTAATTTTACTTGTCGTTCGCATTTTGACAGGTTCTCAGCCAATTAAGATGCAGTATTCAACGTCAAATAGCAATAATTGCTGTCAAAATCGCGATTTTCTTGCGATCGATGTTAGTGAATAGGCCTACCGATATCTCGTACATGGCTTTTAAAGTCAAGTCCTTTAAGATAATTATTATGAGAAGATTAAAATTGTGTGTTTAATTTTTTAGTTTTAAACGTGGGTTTCGCTCCAACGACCTTTCGCTCCAAGTAACACGCAGAAAAATTTTCGCCACAGCGTGTGTCGCTACAGCGTCATTCGACTCTACGTTTCGGACACCTACAATATTAGGTAGTATAGAAAAATAAGAGGCAGCAAATTCATCGAACTATTACCGAAAGAACGAAGCAAACACAACAAACTCAAACCATCTTAGGGAATGTAATTGTTTAATTTAGATCTCTTGATTTAAATTTAGCATGCTGCCTTCCATGTTCAAATTTTGTGGTTGTTTTTTTTCTGGCAGTGGCAGAGTAGTAGCCATCGTATTACGAACATGATAACCAAATTCGTCATGCATACCAGCTAAAAGGTGTCTTATCTATCAAAACTAAATCAAAGCTAGAACATTAGGCATATCACAAAAGTTAATTGAATAGCCAGCTTTGTATTTCATATACTAAGGTGAGATAAACAAAATGTTGAAGACAGAATTGCCACCATCAAACATCACGTTAACCCCAATGATTAGCCATAGGTTTCCCCTATTTTTATATGGGTAAGTTTCAAATTTAAGAACATCAGTATGCCTCTTCAGCATATGTTTGTATAGGTACTGGATGATTTATCTAAACATAAGTAAAATAGTATGGTATTGGCTAAGTAGGTGACATTGAAAGTGTTTATCAATGTTTCTTGCAATTACCATGCCATTATACTTTCAGTGTGGTGAGAAAAACAAATAGAATATACAATCTACTTTTTTTTTTCAGTTGATACTGTAGGTAGGTAGCATTTTAACTTGAAAAAGTAAATGTATTCATATACATACATAATCATTACATTAATTGTGTATAGTTATTGGAATACCTAAGTGATTATGTATATTGGTATATAACAGGTAATTTTAAATTTATTGGACGAACACAAAGTTACGAAAATCACACATAGGTACATTTATTTTGTGCTGCACAAATCCCTGTTGAAAGCCCAAGCCAAGCACACAATACATTTTAGCATCAGTAGCGCGGCGTGTGGTAGGGCGTACAGACGTTGATAGTTGGCATAAAAATTAGGCAAAAGAAATTACCTATAGTACCTACCTATAGGCATGTGTCATTCATAATACAGAGGCCTACGCAGACGAGGGATTATCCGTGGCGTATTTTTTGTCAAAATAGATCCCTTACAAACTGTATGGAGCAACGCACACGACTAAAAGTACGCCGAACAAAAACTCCTCCGAAACACCGCGGACGTCCACGGAGCCTAGCGGAATAAAGTAAGCGCGTGTCCGCGAAAAAAAATAGAACGAACGAACTATAAGCATCAAAGCAAACGGCAGACTTTAGTCCGCGTTAATAATCCATTCGAAATAAAGGGATGGACCCAGTATTCTCTTTTAAAACGTCTTCTCTTTTTCTTAAACTTCATTAAATTACAGCACAACGTTACCTCAGAATATTTAAATACTCTCGAACAACAAATGATCGCACTCCGTGTGCGTTGAGTCCGGAACGTAAGAGCGCCCCCACACTAGCCTTATTTGACCGTCCGCCGCGCGCCGAACGTCGGGATTGCCATGCGCAGGCGTCGCGTTGGCGCGACGCTTGCGGAGCATTTTTTGTCAACAGTACAATGAACAACACAACTGCTTAGCTTTGCCGCTAGCGTACGTTTTACAAATTTTATTTACCTTTCTAGCCTCTGTGCGAATGTGTAATTTTCCATTTTACGTAAGCTTTTTGAACTAAACATTTGAAATCATGTTGGTAATAATATTAGAACACGACGCAAAAATATCACAAATAATGATATTATGAACAAAACCTTCAAAAATGCCCTTTTGATGTCGGTTACATTTTCTTTTTCGTTTGAGTAATTTTCGTTTCAGCAGCAATGCTATTAGTAGTGTTTCTGTATAAGCCTTCCGCGAGGCACGACGCGACGCTTGGCGCGCAGAGAACGCCCAGCGCTGCCGACGGTGCGCGGACGCCGAGACGACGCAACCACAGACGCAACATCCAAATTACGCTAGTGTGGGGTGTCTCTAAGTATCGATAAACCAGTAACGTTAACGTGTTGAGAAGAAACTAGTGTTACTTGAAACAATCAGAGGGCTAAGTGCGAGTTTATTTGACCACACGCATAGAGCGCGTAAACGCGGATTTGCAAATAAAAAAAAGGTTGCGTAAACATGCCACCAGAGGCGTCACCACGACGATGAGTCCTCGATGAGTTTGATCGAGTAAAACTTGCACTGCGCACTCTGTACTTGGATACAGATCTGTGTGACGTTTTTGTGTCAAATGTCTACTCACCGACATTCACAGAGCAATGCCTGATTATAGTCTGAATATGAGGAAAGTTGCCAGTTTCATCGTTTTAGAAACAGGGGTTAGCGCTTTGGTAAAGTTTTAGTGGGGTGAAGCACATTTTAGATTCCATCCTGGCGTTCAAAAGATCCTTTTCTCATTATAATGAACGCTAAATGCTGTCGTATTCTTCGTAGTTGAACTCAGCGGCCGCCGCCGGGGCCAGGAGATCTTGCTGGGCATTTGCGGAATGCTTTTCACTTTTGGACTTCTTGTGCTTGAGTTTCTTCTCCTTGCGATCTGATTTATCGCTATAATCCCCTTTGTCTTTATCTTTGGATTTCTTTTTCTTATGTTTCTTCTCTGACTGTAAGAGTTATATATTTTTTTAACTTCCTAAAGTGTTAATTTAAAAATATCTAAATGTAATGTAATTAATAAATCGGAACACACAGCACACACATTGCTCTGGCACTAAAAGCTGAACAATTCGTTCTTTCTATCCCAGCTCTTACAAAAGTTACATTGCTTACCTTCTCCTCAGATTCTTTGGGTATATCAGCTATATCTTCTCCACCTGTAACAATTTGGATGTATCATTATACGTTTTGAAGGGAAACCAGAGTTAAGTTAAGTTAAGTTTAGTTATAATTCGCCTAGTCCACTCTGAAGTTTTCCCTAGTCCTGCATTCCCATGAAAAATACGTATTGCGCATGCGCAAACCCACTTCAGAGCGGACTAGAAGTAAGACAAGTTTTTGATACAAAGATAGAAATAGAAAAACTCGACCTGATCCTGGGACTCGAGCGGGGTCAGGACGAATTTGTTTAGTTTCTATCTTTGTGTAAAAAATAGAGCATGGTTCAATGCTAGAAATAAAAAAAAAACACTTAAGTTGTTGATATTTTTAGTTTGCACGAATGCAAACACGAATCAAACTCGCACAAAACGGATAGCTGAATTTTACAATAAAATTAATGACTAAACTTTTCGACAAAATCGTCAACGAAATATGTTTCCGCAGTATGTGAGTATGCGCAGCACGTAATGACTTACCTTCTGGAGATCTTCGCGCGCTCGCGTCCCCCGCCCAAATAGGGTAATCGTCTATCGACAGCAAGCTGTGGTTACTCTCAAGCATGCAGTTGCGACCCGCGCCCATTTCGCTATTCTCTGCGCCTATCGACGTCTGCCGCATGTATCTATTCAGACTATGTTCCTCGTTGTCAGCACTCAAAACGAACGGGCTAACTTTGCTGTCAGAAGATAATTTCCTTTCTGTTTTCACAGTTGCACTTTCGACTGGCGGTGTACCGTCGAAGTCAAAGTCATCATGATACACCATTACTTTAGGATTTGTTGCATTCTCTTCATCGCTGCAAAAGAAAATAACTTTTTCTCATATAACCTCAGCGGACCCAAAGATGATATGAGGTTACCGTAGTCTATGCACACAATTCTGACTCATTCCGTTATATTTATAACTGAATAGGACTTTTTTTGGTTGAATTATTTCTGATTATTATTTGTATTATAGATTGGGGAAAAAGTTTCTTCGCATTTTTTAAGAAAATTCAAAACATTTTTTAATAAAGTATATTACATTTAACTAAAGTGTGTAGGTGCCACTTTGTTCGATCACTTTTTGCCATCTTGTAGGTAGGGACATGATCCCATTGCTATAGGAATTTTGAGGCTTCTGATCAAAATACCACGACAAGTGGTTTTGGCAGTCCTCTCGTGATGTTAACCTGACACTGCCTAAAGAATTCTAAAGAGACCGAAACAGGTGAAAATCTGAAGGTGCAAGGTCAGGACTATACGGCGGATGCATTAACACCTCCCAGCCAAACTCTCTTAATTTTTGCTGAATGGCTAAAGATGTGTGAGGGCTAGCGTTATCATGATGAAAACCCACACCCTTTCTGTTGATTAATTCCGGCCGCTTTCTCTCAACTTCTTGATTTAATCTCATCAGTTGTTCGCAGTAGAGTTCAGAATCGATGGTCCTGCCTGGTGGTTACAGCTCATAATTAATAATGCCCTTCCAATCCCACCACACACACAGCATCACCTTGTTGAGATAACCCGAGTTTCGCCATAGCCTGTGAAGCCTGACCGGCCTTTGACTACGATCTTTTACGCACGTTCTTGTCGTACGTGATCCACTTTTCCTCACCAGTTATCAGCTTCTTCAAAAATGGTTCGGTTTCATTACGTAGTAATAAAGAATCACATATGAGTACACGGTTCATTAGGTTTCTTTCGGTGAGCTCGTGAGGTACCCAAATATCGAGCTTTTTTGTGTACCCAGTTTTTTCAAATGCGCCAAAACTGTGTTGTGGTCAATTCCCAGCCAATGTTGCTCCACTTTTTCAGAAATGGCATCCATTTTATCCGTAATAGGGCGACCAGAGCAACGCGCATCTTTGACATCAAAATTTCCGCATTGAAAACGCGTAAACCAAATTTGTGCTACTCTCACAGACACTGCACTAGGTCCATAAACATTGCAAATTTTTTTCGCAGCTTGCGTTGTATTTTTACTTTTAAGTAGTAAAATTTTAAAATGGATCGAATTTCTTCATTAGATTCACTCTTCACACATCTTGACAGTAAGAAAAAGAAATGAAAATCATTTTCCTACTTTGAATTTGGAATTATCTTCTTTAAAATTTCAACTTTTAATGATACCAAAACCAGCCAGATACAAATAGTATAGCCAAAGAGATTTTATTACAAGTTCATACAATCATACTATATGCGAAAAGACTTTTTCCCCAACCTAATATTACAACTTACAAAAAATGGGTCTGATTTCCAAGTTACCCTACATAATATTGTGCTCATTGCACATTAATTATAGGAATGACACCTTACAATACTTACTGGGAAGAAGGCATAATTATAACAAATGTACTTATATATAGACCAACAATCATGTTCTATGATAGAGAATTCTATCAGATACTTAAATAAGTTAGATTACCTTTCCGAATCATTATAAAATTCTGGATGAGTGTTAGGCATTGGTGTTATGTCTTCCAAGAAACTACTGTCCAATGTTCCAGCATAAAATTCATCCAAAGCGCCCGACGACGCTGATTTATTAACATGAGATGGTGTACTTGGTCCACTGCAATATAATGATGAAATCCACTGGTAATTTCCATTCATTATTAAATAAAATGTTTTATATTGAATTCCATTTTTTTATATTCTGCCTTATAATATAAGTTGTCAGTCACATTACAGTATAGGTGCAGGTAAAAAACCGTGGGGAGTTCACTAACGAGACGCTAGGGGCGCTGCATATTTTTTTGTCAAAACGGTCGGCGCTGCGCTGCAAAAAACATTAATGCTTTCGGTTTAGATAATTAGGCTTTAGATTAGTCTTCTTACCTATCTTTTCCAGGGCGCGGGGGGGTCATTTCTACACTGACTGCTTGTCTGGGTTTTGTTAGTTCAGGGCTCACGAATTGAGTCTGTTTCATTTGAGGATTATCTGAACTATTGCTTTGAGGCTTTGGCGGGTTCAGCGACTGCGCCAACTGAAACAATTTTTAAATAGTTGCTGTTGCGGAATCCGTAATAAAGAATTACAGTGCAAGTGGAGTGAAAGGTAAAAAGTTAGCTAATAGATAAAACACCCTGACCTCTGTGTCCGTTATTTTTATGTTCTGAGATAAAATAAAACAAAAATATTAATTTTTCATTTCAGATCTTACAAATAAAAAAATGTATTAAGAGGACAACACGGGTGAAAAATAGGTATTTGTAAAATCTATTGCTGTCTGTTGCTAACCTCAAGCCCCCCGCAGATATAGATAGTTATTTTTTCATAAAGAAATTAAAGAATGACTTTGGCCGTGCTTCTATGTTTTAATTTTTTTATCAACTAGCCAAATTTGTTTTCTGGATGTTTGAAAACAGCGGATTAGCTGGCTATTTCTTTAGATTTTTGAAGGTTCATATCTCTTTTATTAATAAATCTATACTAATATCACAAAGCTGAAGAGTTTGTTCTTTTGCTTGCCTCTACTGAAAATTCTTTCAGTGTTAGATAGCCCATTATCGAGGAAGGCTTTAGGCTATATATCATTATTTCACGCGGACGAAAAGAAAAACATAGGGACATGCAGAAAGTGGTAATTGATTTTTTGGTAAAAAAATATTCCTCTACTAGCAATATGCTAGTAGAGGAATATTTTTTCCTCCAGGGAGGAAACATGGAAAGAGCATACAGAAGCGCCGTTTTTCCATACAAACATAGTGTATGGAGAAACGGCGCTTCCGTATGCTCTTAATAAGTCAAAAGTAAATCATGTTGTGCCTTGCCACTGAATGTCTGACCTACAGCGCCACAAGCAGAACTACCATTTAGACAAAAGTGACTGAGATTAGAAATTTACATTAAATGCATATTTACAAGTGGATTAACGTGCAGCGGGATTATGGGCTTCCCGGCGCCTAGCACGATGCTCGGCGAGCGCTCGGTGCTCGGCCGCTGTTCCGGTATGCTTTGTTTACGCTTATTCGCCAAACGGTCTACGAACAAATTGTACTGCGCCTCTTCAGAATGCTAAAAAAAATGTTGTGATAAAGATCCGTAAGTTTTTTCAAAAGTGCACTATGGTAAAAAAGGCTTTGATTCGGTTGACATTTGATGTAGGGTAAATAAACCTTACATTAATTGACGAATCGAAATCAAATTAACACACAGAATAGTTATAATTGTACAGGCACGTGTTTCTTTTATTAAAGCCTGCTACACTCCACTTGTGAAGATATGATACGCTGAACGAACTAGTTTTAACACCTAATTACCATGTGGGTGAGAAGCTATTCATTTGAAGTATCATTCTGATACTGTCAAGCAAAACAACGCTTACCTGAAAGTCGTCAAGATCTTTCTCAGTTTCTTCTATGTCTTTTTGGTTTCTTTGCAACTGCTCGAGTAAACTAGTTCTTTGTAATCTCAAAAATGGAACACTGAGGAACTTATGGAGCAATCGGAGCCCAAAACCGTTTCTCATTGAAGATTCCGCATAGCGAATAGGCGCTGACCTGATGGGAAGAAGAAAAATAAAAATGTACTTGGGGCTTTAAATCTGAAAAGATAATTTAGCTCACTGTGAAAGCCGAATAAATGCACTCTACGAATGCCGAACAAATTACGGACACAAGTAAATATGATTTTTCATGCGCTTTCTACTAGTAAAATCGAATAGGTGTTGAGTGTAACCGTTGCAGAGTTAGCCAGACAGAAAAACCTATAAATACAGATATATCGATTGACATAATATACAAGTAAAACATTATACGCCATATAACCAAAAAATACGTAAAGTATTGTACCTATTTTTTTACTTTGACTATTATTTATATCAATTATGATATGATCACGAAGCACCAATGCAATCATTTAGGAACTAATTTTAAGCGTGAGGTAGTCGATATTGAGTTTTTACACCAGCGGGCCCAAGCGCCGCTCTGAACAGTCAAACTACCCACCTGCGGCAGATTATTGTTATTAATTTCCAGTTGCAGCACCACCTGTATTGTGCTGTACCAACACACACACGCACACACACACACAGTCACACTACACATTCGGTACCGTATCTATTGTCTATGTATTGTATTACAATTATTACACTACACAATATATTGAATCACTCACCATTTATTTTTATCTATACTATAGTATTTATGATACTTATATATGTATATGCACACACGTATGTCCGCCACAAATGTCCGTGCGTCATCTCAGTCTGGGCCTACTGAAAATCAGCGCCTGGGCCCATAAAGCCCAGGCTATATGCTGAGTGAGGTCCATTTGTCTTTTTGGGCATCGGGACACCGCTGTCTGATGGTATGATCTTTTTTTTTCCTGTTCCCTATATGTTTTGATGTTAATGCCTACTTCTTTTGTGTTTACTTTATAAATGTAACGATGTCCATAAGTTAATAAATGTTTTCCTATTTCTATTTCTATTCCTAAAGTTTTTTACAGGTAAATAATCATAAATTTGTATTTATACTTTATTTTTTCTAGTTTCTTTCTAACAATTGAAAACTTTGGCGCAAACGAGTTTTGTACAGTAAAAAACTTTTAAGAACGTTTATTCTTTCTAGAAATTTTCTAGTTTCAGGTGATACCTGATATTTGCATGCGCTACTTGGTAAAAGTTTAATTTTATCAAATTTTTACTAGCACAACACAAATAAAATAATTGCATTCTTAAAGACATATATTTTACAACTTGCGGATGATTAATTTATCTGTCTTGATGTTTAACACCGCTCTTAGCAGAGCATGTATTTTCAAATGCCATTATCTCGAAAAATCAAAATCTGCATTCATCCCTGAATGCATTATACAGCCGCCACATACCTCAAAACTGTTGAGACGAAACGCAGGCCTCTAGATACCACAGCTTTACCTGACCCCTGGACCAGCTGAATTTCTCCATACTCACTCTATTCCAGGACTATATAGGCTTTAAATTAGTATTGCTTAAACCACTCAAAACAAAGCTAATTAAGTGTAAAAAAACACTATTAATTACCTGTTAAGTTTGGCTTGATACAATGCTTGATCAATATGGTGGGGATGTACTTGGCGGTGATGCTGCATGTCGCAATGATTGCCGAGGACTACTACCGGAAGATCAGCTGGCACACTAGACAGCTCTTTTACCACATATTCAAAGGTCCTATGGCAATCAATAATAGGTACAATATGGATATACATAAAATACCGGGTGTTTTCTGTAGCATTAAAATTGGTGAAATGGCATATTTGTAATTGAAATAAAAAAAATTAAAAACCGTGAATAATCACGCCGTGCTACCGATTTTGTATTCCTAGGGAAGTTTATTACATGGATTATTAAAAAAACACAAAGATTAGACAAAGCATTCAAGTAACAACACTCAGTAAAACGGATAGTGGAAAGATGAGCCGTAAAACCTACGAGGTGCATTCAATAAGTACCTAGCCTCATCGCCAGAGGGCGCTGTAGTTTCAAAAGAGTTTTACCACAGTGTAGTACATTCTTTTTTAATTCTTTTTTCAAATTTTCATTCCAATCCCTTCATTTGTTTTAATTTGACAACTTATGGAAGCGAACGTGTCGATCGGTTTTACAAAAATGGAAAAAGAGCAATATCGTTCGGTGATTCGATTCCTATTTTTGGAAGGGAAAACGCGCATCGAAATCAAAGAGCGCTTGGATGCTGTGTACGGTGACTCTTCTCCATCGATGGCCACCGTCAAGAATTGGTTCAACGAGTTTGCACGTGGCCGTACGTCGGATTTTGATGAACCACGTCCAGGTGCACCGAAAACAGCTGCTACGGAGGAAAACATTAAAAAAATCCATGATCTCGTATTGGCAGATCGCCGATTGAAGGTTCGGGAGCTAGCTGAGACTGTAGCCATTTCAGAAGGAACAGTGCATCATATTCTTCACGAGGAACTCGGCATGAGAAAGCTGTCGGCGCGATGGGTGCCGCGTTTACTCACACCGGAAAACAAGCGCAACCGTGAGACCGCTGTTTAAGCGGAATCCAGCGGAGTTTTTGCGTCGTTTTGTGACCGTCGATAAAACCTGAATCCACTGGTACACACCAGAGACCAAGGAGCAATCAAAACAATGGATCCAGACCGGGGAACGTGCTCCAAAGAAGGCGAAAACTGTAAAATCGGCCGGAAAAGTTATACCCACCGTTTTCTGGGATTCACAAGGTGTGATCTACATCAATTACCTCGAGAAGGGTAAAACAATTACAGGGCTTTACTATGCCGATTTATTGGGCCGATTCGACGCCGAATTAAAGAAAAAACTACCCCATCTGGCGAAGAAAAAAGTGCTGTTTCACCACGACAACGCACCGGTTCACACGTCTGCCGTTGCCATGGCCAAATTGGTCGAATTACGCTACGAATTGCTGCCCCATCCACCGTATTCTCCAGATTTGGCCCCTCGTGACTTCTTTCTGTTTCCTAATCTGAAAAAATCACTCGCCGGGAATAGATATGGATCAAATGAGGAGGTCATCGCCGCCACGGAGGCCTATTTTGCAGAGTTTGACAAAAACTATTTTTCGGACGGGTTAAAAAAGTTGGAGCATCGCTGGGCTAAGTGTATCGAACTAAAAGGAGACTATGTTGAAAAATAAATTGCCAGTATTCCAAAATTTTCGTTTACTTTTTGTAGGCTAAGTATTTATTGAATGACCCTCGTATGATCATTTTGAAGTATTGTCATGCATTTCCTGACAATGTATTTAGTAACGATAAACGCAAAATCCTCCATTATTATCAGTATCAGTTCAAAATTATTGTTACCATGGTTTTGTGATGTCTAACATGAGTATAACACCACTAGCATTCTTATAGACATCCAGGAATGTGGCATCCAGCACAGGAGTCTCATATCCATCCTCTGAAGCTGCAGGTGTTGACTGATTTTCCAACTTCAAACCTAGAGGTGGTTTCTTTTTTGTTCTACCCTTATCCACTACTTCCCAAACTTCAACCTGAAAGATGACGATAATAAAGTTGACTTGTGTATATTATGTTGTTAGGGGATCTGTAAGACAGTGTGGTTAACTGGTAGAAAATGTTTCTAGGCATTAGGTCTGCATATTGTTCTTTCAACTTAAAGCTTTATTTCATATTAAATGAAATAAATGTATCTTGGGAATAACATCTATATGATAAACATTTGCTTTTGTTTTTTATCTGGGTGCAAGTTACTATATGTAAATGTTAAAATAACTAGAATGTTTATTAATCTCTGGCCACATCATCAAAAGCTCTGCATATTAAGGAGCCCATGCCAGGGCTTACTGCATAGCTATGCATAGCATAAATTCAAAAAAGCAATTATCTAATATTATTGTTGAACTCTTCACTAAAATGTATAATACCCAAAATAATAAAAATAAAATAGTAACAGGATGTTGAGCACCAAGGGAATCATGTGCTTGAAATGCTTTTTAAATATATCAATTTATTTAGAATAATATTTTTGATAATTTCCTGTTTGTGTAAAGTATTTTGACAGCTCCTAAGGTGCAAACTGTTAGTTTAAGTATGCCATTTTTATTAAATTAAATATTTTATCTCAGAAAACTACTCACTTTAACTATGTAATCAGTATTTTTATAGGCCCAATTTATAGGTGCTACTTGAATTTGGTCTGTAGGCACATAATCTTCGATGAAAGGTCCTCCTTGAAGCCTTTGCAGTAGGCATGATTTTCCAACATTCCTGTCCCCCTTTATCAATATTTTCACTGAAATTAAATAAGGTATGTTTAAGCCACTGTACTGTTTTTAACAGGTAATGGTTATGCACATGATCGCCGAATTCTAATTTAGTTAGTTTAAGCTCTAATGATATGTGTAGAAATTAGGGATTTTACTGTTGAAGTGAACGCCTTTAGAAAACTTCTTCTGGAGCGATGAAGACATCGGCACCGGGGCTGGACAACGATCATCACCGCTCCTTGCTAACTTCTTCAAGGCAGAAAACATTTTTGATAACAATCCCAGAGGAAACTTCTATAAATCAATTTTATATCAGTGCAAATTGTTTTGTTACTCTCCCTCCTCTCCTAGCAAATTGTTTACGTGACAACAATGTCACTTTGACAGTGACAGCTAGTGATGTCGATCTATAAGCTCCACTGGTGGTGGAACGGCGGTTTTTCACCAAACTCATCGAGACCGGGGTTTAGTGCGGTGCCGCCGCCGCAGCCGCAGCGGTTGCAATTTTTGCCCGCAAACATGGCGGGCGACTGTCAAAAGAGGGTTGGACTGAACACCCGATCGAATTAAACACATCGTGAAATCTGCTTTCAAATTCTTCATAAATTTTTGCATTCTTTAAAAGATGCGGGTCCGCACTCGCGGCGGGTGACCGACATTTTGGAACCAGTTCTTGGATCCTCTACTGAAAAGTTAGACCAGAGAGGAGTACTGCCAGGCGTTCGTGGACGACGTGGTTTTGATTTTCTCCGGGGAAACGGCAATGGAGGTCCAGAGACCGGCGATTGCGGCCCTAAAGCACGTTCGGAAGTGGGGTGTAATGAATAATTCAGCTTATGAATTCTTGTCATGAATAATTCGCCTGTCTCTGGACTTCACGCCCCATAAAACCAAGGCGATACTGGTAACAAACAAGCTCAAATATGTCACGCCACTTCTGAAAATGGGAGGGGAAGACATTGGCATGTCTCGGGAGTCAGAGCGTAAAAATCCTGGGCCTAACAGCCAATGACAGGCTGACTTTCAACACATATGTATCTATTGTGTGTTGAAAGGCTATCGGCCTGTACAAACGGCTGACAAGGGTGGCAAAGGTCGAGTGGAGTGTCTCTCGTGTGTATAGGACCACCTCACTAAAATCGTCCTTTCTGCAGTCCCGGATGCCTTATTTACATATTTGCCAGTACCCCTATTATCTTTTTTGATCAAAATATAAAGTTTTATTTTACAATCCCATCAGTCAATTAGACCAAAAAACGTAATGAGATAATAATAACAATTTATTTTTAAATTAAAACATATTGATTCAAGTATTTAGCAAAAATTATCATAGCTTTAGAATTTACAATTTTAAAATACCAAGTAATTAAACAAATTGAAAGAAAAATTTGAAAAAAATGAAACCTTTACTTTTTGTAAAATTATAAGTCGATGTGTCAATATGATATCGATTCCTCAACAATACTTTCCCAGCCCCAGTTACATCAAATTGAAAACTGTTACTTACTCTAATCAAATCAAGTAAATTAGTTTAGGTACCTAGTGCTTTTTTTTCGCAGAAGCTGCTTTTTATTCACAGTGACAGAGTGCATTTATTTAGTGAAATAATTAACATAGCACACAATGCACAATCGTACAGAGTGCCGAGTGCGAGTTGCAGTGAGAGAAGTGAATGACTTCACCATCGCGTTTTGCGAGCACGTAAATGTCAAATAGTATGGAATCGAGTCAGCGCCATCTAGCGGCGAATTCGGGCAACATTCAGGCCGTTAGATGGCGCTCACTCGATGCCATACAAATTCGCGTTTTGTTTCTCGCAAACGCGATGGTGAAGTTATTCACTTCTCTCATTTCAACTCGCACTCGGCACTCAGTTTAGAAAATAGGTAAAGGAAAGCACAGGAATAATTTAATTAACTCAATCAAATCTTTTTTTTTTATATAATGCCCGTCAAGATGATGGCTAATCCTCTCTAAGTACCTGGATAATTTTAGGTACCTATTCATTGTATAATAAAAAAAAAAGAAATTTAAAGTATGACGCCGCCCCATGGCAAGTGGTTTCAGAGCTCGGCCTGAAATCCCGGTTCGGGCAAACTGTTTTCGGGTTTATCGGAACACAACCCGGGTTTGTGTTCACCAACCCGAATTTGGCACGCGTGGTGATTAAACCAATATGCCTTGATTTCAAAAATGGAGGCCTTTGCCCAGCGGTGGGACAGTTTATCAGGCTAATTACTACTACCACTAAAGTATTAAGTACCTACATTTAAAACTATGTAGGTACCAACAATTTAGGCGGCCTTACCGCTATCCTACAGATTTAAAATTTCACTTCTTCTTCTTAGCGTGTCGATGGAACCCAAGAATTAATTACATCGTAGCAGCCCAGAATTCAGCCACTTGTATTGCGGATCTACTGCCGTCCATTAAATCCGCTGGCGTGCAGGTGTTGGGGCACGCCGGGCACGATGTTAAGTGTGCCATAGTTTGCACTGCACCGCAAACACAGTCCACATCGGAGCTTACCGAAAATCCCCACCTGACCAAGTTCTCCTTACTTCGGCCAACCTGAGTCCGAAGCCTGTTTAAGGACTTCCAGATCGGCCATGGTAAATCATGTCCAGGAGGGAGGTTCTCGGCAAGCGGGACAAAAGGAGTAGGCAGAGAGGCTTTTTTGCGCCAAAGTTCACATCTGGCCTGTGCGGGTTCGGTAGAAAGTGGGGCGACACACTTAACAAAACTGCGACGACTTTTTAGCCTTTGCGGCACTGAGAGGTAGCCGTGCATAGGATGCTGTGAGTCGCGATCTGCGTTTGCCCTTTCAGTAGAGCTAGCTACAGCCCTGCGGACTTCCGGAGGTGCTATACCAGCTAGTGGATATAGCATTGACACTGGTGTAGGTTTAAGACAACCAGTGATGACCCGGCAGGTGTCATTCAGAGCCACATCCACCAACTTGGCATGAGCGGAGCGGCTCCAAACAGGCGATGCGTACTCGCCAGCTGAGAAGGCGAGCGCTAGCCCTGTCGTTCGCAGCACGTGCGGTGTAGCTCCCCATTTGGTGGTGGCATGGAAAATTTCACTTATTTGTTTAGTTCCGATGAACTTTCATGATACCTAAGCATGATTTGATTCCAAATGCAGAATTGGCTTTAGACGAAGGAACTCCTAAACAAGGGCCCATTTATAACAATCCTTTCTTATTACTTATTAAAACTTATCAAGTTCACTCCCTAAATGAGTGTAGGTGTGTAGGTAGCGAGCAAATGAATTTTTATATATAGTAAGCTGTTACTAACGCATCTTCTAAATAGGCTAGATATTTACTGACGATATGGAAAGACAGCAATGAATTACATTTTAATAATATATTTCTTAACTTTAACTAGCTTGTTTTGTTTCTCAGAACGTTGTTTCGCAAATCTACTATGTATGACCCCGCTTGCTCTGCCTGCACCCAGGGTGGCATCGAACGAGCGATCGGATCGTAGGTTGGGGCGTTGAGAAGCAATTGAATTCATTCATTCATTCTTTGAGCTTCTAACACAAGAGCAGATTTTATTTTTAAATATGTTGCTTCGTTAAACCAACAACATTTCAAAGCACATTTAGGTATTAATCTACTTAACCTACGATATCTACTAATCATTTTCGTATTTTTTAAGTTCTTCCTGTTGTTTGCGCTGCGAACTTGCGTTGCGTATGTTAAAGTCACTGGCATACATAAATGTAAATAACTCTTTACGCCATCTGCAAGCAGTAAAAACAATCAGTTTAAATGACAAAGTAAGAAATAGGATAGACAAAGAGTCAGACATCACATTCTAGAATGCAAATTTCTGCAAAATTTCAAGTGAAATAATTATTACAAAACCCAAAAAAAATACAGAAAAATGTTGTCTTGTAGAAGAGGTTTACAAACCCGTCTCAGTTCAAGGAGATACAGCCTATGTTGCCCGCCAAGGCAGCCTCCGTGCGGTGGTTCCGGTAAGGGTGCCGGACGGCGCATCTGTCCACCGGCAGACTGCAGGCCAGGACCAATTCCACCCAACCCATGCGTACCGCGCTTTCATCACGGCAAGGACACATGGAAGAAGTACAAGTACCTTGCATTATTTGTATGCTTTCCTGTCATTATCGTCCAGGCTATTCGTGCTTTCGGGCAGGAACTCCCTCATAAGGGACCGTGCAGGGACTACGAGTACATGCGTATACGCACTAAGAAGTACCCGTGGGGCGCAGAATCGTTCTTCCACAACGAGCATGTAAACCATCTACCCGGGGAGTGTGAAGCGCCTCCGTTGGATTGTGATTGACACATTTTTTTACCACCTCGTACGTTTAAAATTATTAATGTTGAGCTTTCAGATATAAAATGATCTTTAAATGTGACCTGAACAAATGAATACCAAGCATATTCTTAAAAATATATTGGATTACCAGCTAAGAGTGTTCTGTTTTTTATTCTGATTATTAATAGGAACCGAACTGATCACGCGCACAAAAGACCAGTTAGCGTTTTAGTAGTAGTCACGATGGCCCCCAGCTGCTGCTCGCAATTCAATGAAGAGACTATTTTCCCTTACTGACACATACCTATGTCCCTATAAACTTCATTTTAATATCGCAGGTCAGGCTTAATAATACCCGAATGTATTTCGGTTGTGGTCCTTCCTCCTGACGGATCCCTGCGTTATTCTTTTAAGCCGAAAAACAACCTTAGATACCTACAGTTAAAAATACATGTTGATTATTTAAAATCCTATATTGGAAACACATAAAACTTATTAAAATTACACACGTATCGTTTTTTGGAATTCTCAATCTCAACTTTACTGAAATTTCGTTAGTTTTACACCGTAGTAAGCTCCCTGGGCGGCTAGAACCAACGTCTTCCATTGTCTTTGTCTGAGGCAGATTCTGCCTTATTCTGACCGTTTTCAATCCAACAAACAATTTATTTTTTTAAAGAGTTTTTCTTACATAATAGCCAATAACCCTTTATTTTTTTACTAGCAGTTCACACTCGTACAAAAGCGTAAGAGAACATAAAAGGAAATGAACTCGTAGTCTTCATATCCCGAATTGGTAGGTTGCACTTGCAGTCCATAGCCAGTCTGCAAACACTTCCCAGTCAAAATTTACCTTAGGAAAAGTTTCTCTTGTTCTGTATATTGTCAGCAGGTAGATAACATCTTATATTCTTTGATCTCCCTAAGTATTATTACTTACTTCTTATGTTAAATTCTTCTTTTAGGTACCCGGTGAAGTTATGTAGGTTTTATTAGGAAATCTATTTGCTAATCCATCGAAGGAATACATGGATTTCTCCGTGAATAACTTCAGTTTACTCACGTATAAAAAATATGGTTTCACCGAACAGAATCAGTGGTTTGCGTCACTGCCTGTTTCATGGGTAGGCAAACGGCGCAGACAGACTAGGTAGGTACCTACCTACTCAAGTAGGAAGGTGGTGGGGGGCACCTAGATACCGCAAAGATCTGGTAACCCTGAGGTAGTGTGGAACAGAGTAGGCAGGTGAATGTATGTAGGCAAGTGTAGACAGAGAAATAAAGTTAATAGAGTGAACAAATAATAAACAAATTCAACTTTGAAGGACCTTGTGCTACGAATCTGTTAATAAACTAAAAAAAATACTTCGCAAGAAAATGTATGTTAACTAGGTTCCTCGTTCCAATGTAATATTAAAAATCTGGCACTATAGTATAAAAGTTACGACCACGACGCTGTGCGGACATTTTCACCTAGAAGTCAGCGAATATACCTAAAAATTGACTACTTGGCAAAGCTCATAACTGAGCAGAAAGAAACAATGCAACATTAGTGTGAATACTTGATGTTGCATTTGACAGAAACTTGCTAGTGTTATCGTGTTTACTCTGAACATGGTTTACATGTTATGCGCGCGCAATTCCGGTGTGGAGCAGAGCACAACGGCGCTTCGGGCAGGACAGCGCGCCGCCGCCGGGCGTCGCGATCAATAGGCTCTCTGACGTCAGTGGACGGGTGAGCGCCATTGGCCCGTACGGCATTATTAAATAAACCTCCGAGCGGGAGTGGCGCGCTTAGCGTCGCGCCGCGGGCATAGCACCGCATCACGCGGCGGGCCCGCGCAACGCACGCGGCTCGCCGCCGCCCGCCATGGCCGACATGCCGGACCTCTCGCACCTCACCCCCGAGGAGCGCGCGATCATCGAGGGCGTCATGATGCGCCAACGGCAGGAGGAGCAGCGCGAACACGAGATCATGAGGTGTGCCCGCACCCACGCCCCTTCGCCTCCGCATCCTGCCTTATCCTAACATACTACCCATCTTCATGATTTCCTTCAACCCAGTGCACTATTAAGTGACAGTGTTGTGTCTTCGTTTATCATTGCCTGTCTGAAATGTTCCGTGTTCAATGACATTCTATTGCACGTCAATAATGGCCGCTCATCCCACTTGTCGTTCGCCTATGCCTAGCTCGTGCTTACATATCCATAACTTGTATAGATATTGACGTACGTAAATACAGTCTCATCTGCGCGATCCATAATCTCTATTTAGCCATTATGATATTTAACGTTTTAACAAAAGCGGAGTGATTTTAAGGTTGATTTGTTATTGATTTTAAAGCTAACGGTTGCCGCCAGTGCATGGGAACTCGAGTTTGATAATTATGGTATCTATTCAAACGGCTTACTGTCGCATCGAACACGCAGTAATATGACGCATCGCTGCACTACAGTAGAGAAATAATAATACATTAATTTAATTACAAAGTCTTTGTGTCTTTGTGCTGCTGACTCATAATCCTAAACACGAAGACATTGGTTCGTATCTACAGTTTTTGTTATTTAAAGTCTGTCAGACGTTCAGCGAAAATCTCTGTGAAATCGATTGCATTGAAGAAGCTTAGTAATATCGAATTGAAATTCTTTAAGATTTATTGTACCTATTCATGCGAGAGTAGAAGTACTTTTGTTTTTAATACTGGCGTTACTTTTTCGTAGCACCTAGGAAATAATTAATGTGATCCTAAGTACAAGCATTAAGATAAACCTTTTGTGACATTCACCTGGAATGGACTGGCCTGAAAATGCTGAATTTTTGATCTGACCTACTTTTGACCTATAAAGAAAATACGCAACTTGAAACTAGCGTAAATGCCTTTCCTTTCTGTTAGTTACATTTTATCAAAACCGTCAACAGTTGCTTTAGTTAATGACATCTTAGTAATTAAATCGATGTTAGAACTTATTTAAAGACCTGAAATCGATTCCATAGATTTTAATGGGGTAATGAAATTACGATTGTTAGATAACTATTTGAATCGTAGTTCGTTTTATCCTACTTACTATATCACTAATATAAAATTATCAGACTAAAACAAAAGGAAAGCAAACAGAACAATAAATTATTATAAACAAAGGTTTGAATGGTTGCAGTATGTGAAGTTTCGGGTTTACTTTCTAAAATACTTGTTTTACCTAAATTAACTAGGCTGTTTTGGCTCATCACCCTAACGTTGTGGATATTGCAGCTATCCGCTTGGAGCGTTTAGCCAATTCATAAAATACGAACAGCAAAGAAGTGGAACTCGTTATGTATCGCTTATGGTGTGCAATCTCAGTATTCCGAGATCTTGCACCATTTTTGCAAGATTAATCTTGCACCCAAAATGCGCGCGATCTTGCAAGATTTGTATGATTTTGAACCGGTTAAGTAAGTTAGCAGTTGAAGTATTATATACCTAAAAAATAATAGAAAAATAATAGAATCAGATTTCAACTAAAATAGGTAAAATAGTTTTACTTTATTTGCAAATAAATAAATTAATATCATTACTGCTGAAACCACTATGAGGTTCATCAATAAACACCGATAGCATAGAAGCTGACTGATGCCATGAGAACTCGAATATAACCCGTAATTTCGTCTCCAGAATAATTATATTTTTCTCAATTTAAAGTCAATATGTATGTACATTTATTAAAAATAATTCGTTAAAAGTTATTGCGATTCCGCAAAATACCAAGATCTTGCGAAATTAGAACACTTAAATCTTGCGAATACCGAGATTGAAGAATATACTGCAAGATTGCACTCCCTAGTCGGTGGCTTTGACAGATTGGGGATCTCTTCCAAATTCAGGATTTTAACAACGTTTCAGTTCTCAAGTATCCGACATTCGCTAGATGTTAAGAGAGTCCTATCATAATCATGAATATTTATTTCTTAGACAAGTAATGAACACTGCGCATTGTGTAAAATTTACACTGATGTATTAAAATGGAAATTCCAGGTGGCTCGTAATTTCCGATGCTTTAAATAGTAACGCCTTGCGATTTATGCTACACGGAATAAGCTGTACTTGATGAGAGCGAAGATTCGGCCGAGTCTCGTTACCATTCGGAACACGTAGAGGTTCTCCCATGCAGGCGCGTCGCTGAGAACGACACGGATCCCCACCGCGATCGACATCCCCTATTAATTGACTCGCCTCGTCTTCTCATTCTTATCACGTCTACGTTATAAACCTTCGAATCAGAATAAAACGTAAAATCCAAAGCTCTCCTTTACCATTACAAATCATCGGAACGTTAAATCTTTCTTGATTATTTGTCAAATAATTCGCGATGACAACTTATGCGTATCTATATAATATCGTGGTAGAGTTGAGGACATTTTTTTTATATTGCCCTTCAAGATGATCCTACTCCACCTGATGGAAAGCGGTCGTGAGGTCCAGATATGAGGCTGACAAGCACAGTAATGCAAAGGAAGCACTGAGCTGGCCATCCTCACCTTGAAGGTCTGTAGGAATGCCCTTCACGCCCCGCTTGAAGAACCCGGGACTATAAGAGGAAGGAAAAATATGTGCTGGCAGAGCGTTCCACGTCTGGAATCAGAACTAACAAAAACATTGAAATTATTGCCGATTCAATATCTAGTCAGATTTACTCTTTTTTCGTAGCAAGCTTAGGGATTTTAAAGTATGCTATGCCACAACAGTAATTACGAAGATAAGGTGGAAAAAGACCAAATGAATATCTTGTTTATGTCAAAACAGACGCAAACAAGATGAAGTTGCTGTATTGGAGCAGTCAATTCGCACCAGAAATGAAATGCAACGAGCAGCTGGAGTGGAACTAGCCGCCACTTGCCACATTTGCCTCAAGACCAAGTTTGCGGACGGAGTAGGACACTCCTGCCACTACTGCCGCGTGAGGTGCTGCGCGCGATGCGGCGGCAAGGTCACTCTGCGCTCTAACAAGGTACAACACTCTTTCTATCGAATACCTACGTACGCACGCACAGTCGCACACGCATTAGGAATTAAGTACTTTTTTCTCATCGACCCAACTCACACTACCAAAATATTACAGGTTATTTGGGTGTGCATTCTATGTCGTAAGAAACAAGAACTGCTATCAAAAACTGGTCAGTGGATTCACAAAAGCGCTGGCCAAGATTCTATGTTATGGCGAATGGAATCTGATCTGCGGGGATTACCACCCCAGCCCGACGGTTCGCACGATAAAAGACCAAAATTAGAACGAGCTCATAGTGCAGCGGAAAAAGAGAACCACCCTCTCCAAAGATCAGGGAGTGCCTTGCGTCGACAGTACAGTCAGCAAGAGCCTCGCTGTTACGGCGAACTTGAGGGGTTGGCTCGAACGCACCCACACCTTGTGCACCCGAGGCAGAAGGCGGCGTACGGTGTAGAGGATTGTATGCCCCTTCCACCGTCTCAGTTGTTGCCACATCCAGGATCGCACCTGCCTATGCCCCCTCGCTCGTCCTCCTCCGACGACGAGGTCCCCGAGTGTGTATCTGACGAGAACGACGAATATCGTGATCGCGGTAAGTATGCAAGCTCTTTCCTGTCGCCAATTGCCCAGTCCCGCAACCCTCGTCACAACAAAATCCTTTCAACCCGAGCTAATTTTGTTTCTCACCCCTAACACATATACAACAGTACATACCATAAACATTATCAAAAAATCACATGGTTATTTTACAGACATTTTTAAATGAAATCACAACATAATATCGTCATACACCATATTCATATCTTGCCTAATAAAAATGATAAAGTTAAGGTGTTCCGTGCGAGGTATTCAGTAATTTAAGTATTATTTTTAGAATAGTTTCAGGTAACTATTAATTAAGTTATTAATTACATCTTTCACAGAAGTGGATAGTGTTGAGCACCTAAACTTATCTGTATTTGTACCCATCATGTCTGCTCATGTAGTATACCTGTCTCATCGTTACATCGACTTTCTCCTACGATCAAGTGAACACGTCTTCGATTCAACCAGTCGTTTACTTTCAGACAATGTCAGATGTTGAAAGTTTTGGGCGTCAAAACTCGCACAGTATGAATTGTGCTAGATTTGAAGCTTCAACAAGAACATGATAATAATCGTCACAACAATCTCTGATACATGACTATGCCGCCGCGTGCGTCTTGTGTACCCCTCTGCGTGCCCGGTAGCCTGGCGGTCAGGTCCTCTGCTAAAGCGCCGCGCTGACGACACTCCCACTGTTTGCAGGTAATAGAGATAGGAGCAGCTCCGAGAGCTCCAGGAGCCAGCGTCAAGCGATGTTAAACGAGAAAATGAAAAAGTTTTTATCGGTGAGAGGGCGAGTTTTACGGGAACGTTTGCGTTGTACTATATTGCTGAATTTAGATGTCTCGATATTCGTTATTGTATTCACAAAATACTTCTTCCTCTGGTCGACCAACTGTTATTGCTGTTTAATCTATCTTTTAAATACATTCATTTTCTAATGAAATACATTTACATGTCTAAAATCTTTTCATCAACAAGTTAAGTTTGCATCACCTATCCAAAAATGTTGGCTGTCGTTTGAGTCAGAAACATTATATTGCTACCGCGTTACCCGGCAAAACCGCTTCTTGGGCAGTAAATGTATTTCTATGTTATTATACCTATTTGTTGCTTGAACCATGCAATTAAAAGTTGTTATATTATGAGTTTTCCATGAAATTTATGTGTATACTTGACGCACTCTGTGGTTCAAGCAAGAGTTTGCATGCCGCGGCGAAAAGAAGTGTACCTACTTGATATCATTTCTATTACAAATCGTTAGACCTTGTGAAAGTGTTTCTTTGTTTCTGATTGTTGTTTTTGTATGACCTGGATAAGTTGACATACACACGTTCTTTCCGCTTGTGCGTGATGATCACTGCTTTCAATTAATTTGTTTTTAAACTTGCGGAAATTTTATATCGTTTAAACACATCCACTAAACAAAGCAAGCTAAATAACAAAGACATATACAGTCGGTGCTGGAGTAAGAAAATGTAGTTTCTTCGGTATACCGGTTCCGGGCGCGTACGGGTGCGTAAGGCGTTCTACGGATGCAGAATGTAGTAAAGAATCCTCGTTGCTATTGATGCCATATACTTCTTAGGACTACTTGAGGCGAGCGGGTCTCTCCGGCACCCGCACCTTCGGAGCACCAGCGTGACTGCCAACAATTATTTCAATTTGACTAATCATTCACCGGGCGCTTACGAAGCAGAAGCTCGGGGGGCCTTCGACGCAGCGAGGAGTGCGCCCGGTGTCGGCCGAAGTTTCGACTCGGTGACTGACTGTCGGTGGCGCGCCCGCGACGACGGCGAGGGCGCGTATTTGCGCCCGTACGCGCCAGACGAGGGCCCGCGCCCTGACAGAGCTGTATATAAGAGTGCCTATTTGTGGGAAGATTCTACTGACAACCGACGCTTTACTGAGAGGAGAAAAAAGACAGTTCGATTTGATGGGCACGAGGGTGCGGCGACCTTCCCGCGAGGCGGTCGAGACGCCTCGGGTGCGCCGCACGACTGGGCATCCCTTCGCTGGGAGTCGGAACGGCAGACCAGCCAAGACTCAGCAACGAAAGACTCTGGCATCGATACCTCTAGCACCTTCACGTCCAGTGAAGATTCAAACAGAGGGGATTGCCCCAAGGTATAAAACATTAACTTTAAATACACATTCGCAAATATTTTTTTGCTATTTTTTACTTTAATATCGATTCTTAATTTTTAAATTTCTTTAAATTGGGGGCAGTAACTTAATGTCTTTGAGCTTACTTACTCAAAATAATTCAGAAAGAACTATTTCAAAACTAACTAAAAGCGCAATCTTAAAATAAATTAAGCCATTTGGATGTAGTAGTTGATTGTATAATCGGGTTGTGGTCTAATAAGTATACAGGGTGGTCCAAACCTACACGTCAGTAATTTTTTTTAGCTTCCTCACACTGTCACACTCAGGGTTATCCAAGAATACCCCATGTATGTTACCTGATTTTTTGTAGTTTTCGAATTATTATTTTTTATCGAAATTTAAAAAAAAAATGGTTTGAGTTAATTTTTCGGTCACTGAAGCGCGATCTGTTGAGGTAAATGTCTGATTTTTTCGTTATAAGAAGAAAAATATCTCTAGTTGATTCTGAAGAATTAACGCATCCATAACGCTTATCAAAACGCAAAATAAAAAAAAAAGAATTTGAAAAGTTAGAAATGCTGTTTTTACCTGAACTTTGAATAAAATTTGAAATGGCAACTTTTTAGTTTCACATAGATTTGATGACGTTTTTAAGAAAATATCTTATCA
Source organism: Udea olivalis (assembly GCA_947369235.1). Taxonomy (NCBI): domain Eukaryota; kingdom Metazoa; phylum Arthropoda; class Insecta; order Lepidoptera; family Crambidae; genus Udea; species Udea olivalis. The sequence goes on from OX376342.1 coordinate 10,865,907, forward strand.
CAAAAAAGTCGTCTAAATAAATGTATTTATGGCCCTAATTTCTTTTGTTTTGACCATGTATCATCAGTATTGAGCAATAAAGTGGTCATTTTGAAAGCGTTTTATGGCATTTTTTTCATTAAGATATTTTTAGTTTGCTATATGCAAACTAAAAATATCTTAATGAAAAAAATCAAGTTAATCGATACACAGATTACTTGAATTATACACTTCTGTCTGACATTTTGAATGATAACTAAAGTATGATGCCGCTGAAGTTGCCATTGAGATTTACATGGTAAATAGTTGTGTAGTGAAGTTTTCAAAAAAGATTTGATTGAAAAAATGTAGGTAAGTAACTTTTTTTAAAACAGCCTTTAAAGTTCAGGGAAGCAACAGCAGCATTTGTAACTTTCTCAACTTAATTTTTTTTGAGGGATGATAAACATTATGGATGTAAATTCGTCAGAATCAACTAGGGCTATCATTCATCTCATAACGAAAAAAAAACAGACATTTATCTGTTGAGAATTTGAGATAAATTCCTGTTTTTTTTCGTCATTGCGCCACATGAACGAAAAAGTGACTCAACCCAGAAATTCTCATAATTTCGTTAAAAAAATATAACTCGGACGGAATCTACAAAAAATCGGGAAACATACATGGGGTATTTTTAGATACCCCTGAGTATGAGGAAGCTAGAAAAAATTGTGACGTATATATTTGGACCATCCTGTATATGTTGGTTGTAGCATGTTTGCATTGACGGGCATGTGACGGTTAACTTCTGAATGTGCACTTTCATATTTTGCCGTACACCCTCGCAAATCGCTAAAGGAAATTTTCTTATCTTACTTAGTTCAAGATGTTAAATGTTGGCATTTGAGTTGGTGTTACTATATTTTTTGTGGCTAATTATTAAAGTGATGACGTTGTAATGTGATCAGTTCCCGCAGAGCTGGCAGGTGTCTGCGGACGGTCTGCGCATGATCGGGCATATGGTGCTTCGAAAAAGCGTGGTAGAAGGTAGTGCGCACTCCTCCGCGGCTATACTAGGACTCAAAGTGGTCGGGGGGAAGCTGCTACCCGATGGGACGCGCGTGGCTGTGGTAGAGAAGGTCAAGAAGGGTTCAATAGCTGACTTAGAAGGGCAGCTTAGGATAGGTAAGCCACTTTTAAAAATTTGCTGTTTAAGAGAACAAACATTCACGGATCACATAATGTTAGTAGAAATTCACGTCACGAAAAACTTAGCCGAGCAATGATACTGTTTAAAGATATATAAAACTACTATTTAACACACCTTCTAAAAAAATATTTCCTTTGTTGATCTCTTTTCAACCACAGAAATTGAATATTTCCTTTTGCCATATCTCTGTAGGTATTTTTTTAGTGTATTGAGTAAAAATCACACAAAACCAATAAAGAAAGTGGCCAAATTCGAAGCAGATTCTAGCTAATACAAATTCTACAATGGCTAAAAATCCATCATTAGAGCAAAAACTTCGTACTAAATGATCTATCATGATGTGATGACTTTCATTAATGTTCCGAACAGGGGACGAAGTGTTGCAATGGAATGGTGTTCCCCTCCAAGGGAGGAGCGCCGAGGAAGTCGCGGCGGTGGTGGCCGACAGCAAACACGACTCGCACGTTGAGTTGGTCGTGGCGAGACCGCTGGGCGCCACGAGACCTCCTGCGCAGCAGTGGAGGACACATAAAGGTGACTGTTACACAGTTTCTTTTAAAGCAATGGTTGCAATATGCTGTTCTATAATGCCCTTCAAGATGATCCTACTCCACCTGATGGAATGTGAACGTGAGGTCCAGATTTGAGGCTGACAATCACAGTTATGCAAAGCAATCACTGAGCTGGCCGTCGCCATCTTGAAGGCCAGCACGTTTGTGCCAGTCTCTTAAGGTAACTTAAATATCATGATGCGCTGTTAATTTCTAATTGAAATTAAATGGTCAGTAATCGAAAAAAAAAACATTTCAAATATAGCCACATGATTCAGTTCGTGATAACAAAGTCCAATCAATAAAAATGATGTTGTCTGAACATTTTATTAAAATGTGATCCCTAGGCGGATGTATTTCAAAGTATGGGAAACGCATTTATGTTTTTCATGAAGTGACAATAGGATGTAAAGAATGCGTCACAACTTGTCCCACCGCAGCAATTGTCAGATTTTGACAGAAATTAAATTTGAAATCTCTCAAATAACCGCCTTAAAAATTGTGGTTAGGCTGCTCGCCCACGTCCGATAATCGGTGACCGATTTTTTGTAGGAGAAAAATAGAACGTACTGATAGCAATGGAGAAACGCACCCGTCCTACAAAAAGTAGGTCAGAAATAAAGTGAAATATGAAATCGGCCCGATTATCGGTCCCACAAAAAGTCTGACGTGGGCGTGCACCCTCAAACGCTTGTTTTAAGTAATGTGATGGATAAAACGTAATAAATTATAACTCTTTTACTTTTCCTCTTAGAAAATGAGGATTGGAATAAGTGCTTCGCCCCATGTTTCACATGTCCTCTAAAATTCCATGTATAGGCTAGGTAAGGTTCTTATTATCTTATCTCATTTTAAATAAAAGAGAGGATTTTATGTGTTTTAGTCTAACAACTATTATGTCGTCTAAAACAATTGTTACCATTTAACGAATCGCAAACAGGCTAGGAACTTCCTACATAAATTTTACACCTGCAACTATTTTTTTAATAATTTCTTTCGGATCTCCTTCCTTGCGAATTTTTGTGTATTGCCAATTTTTTTATTTATATAGCTTTTCGAGTCAAGCTATCCTCAAGCCAGTTGAATTGTGATCTTGCATTCGCTACATCTCTGTGAATATCCGTGGTGCATCCATTTACATCTATCGTCATGATCCTGTATGTCATTTGTATCTGTACAGAATTAACTGAGGCAATGAGTGGGTGCGACAAACCCAGCGTGCTGGTGACGTCACCAGGCTCACCAGACGTGCACGCGCGGCGGCGCCCCAGGCCCAACCACCACAACGCCAACGTTACTGGTCGTATACAGGTAACGGTAAACCACTTTTAATTTGGAATCATAAGCGTCTGACAAAAAATTACAAAGTTTTCTGAGGTTTACTAGCCATTGGCATAAAAATTTATAGCATATTTTATGCTATGTTATAATCTTGGCATATAAAAATTTCTACACCAATGATACTTATGAATAATATTATTAAACATAACAAATTACGCAGAATTGTTCTAAGCATAAATACAATTAGCATAATCATAATCAAGCGTAAAATTCACAACCATAATTTGAAAAAAACATGATGGAATCAATCAACCCATGATAAATAAACGCATAATCATCAGATGCAGAATTTTAACGATCAACAAATATCAAGATATTTAAAAATATAATGAGTAAAATCATCAAAATCTGGAATAATGATGTTTTTTGGCCCCTTGCACTCACCGGCCGCTGCCGCGGCACGCTCGCTTTGCTCGCTCGGCTTCGTGCGATAGGATCATGTACCTACCTACACGCTCGTCGCTTCGCTACTTGACCTATTTATCCATACTAGTTAACTTTTGTAAGAATACACTGTTATGCGATTAGTCGCATTATACAAACACTAAACATTATGCCTTTTTATGGCATTATACCATTTATTATTATGCATAAATAAATATATTAGTCTTACTCTTAATTATAATTATGCTAAAAAATATTCTGTCAAAAATCTATTATGCCAAAGTAACATTATGCAAAAAACTTATGCCAAATTCATTATGTCAAACTATTTTATGCATAAATAAATACCTTTTCTAGTACCTTATGTGTCAGCTACGAAGATAGTTCCCGATAAGGACCTTTAACAATTACAACGGATGTATAATTATTAGTATCTAGAGTGAATCATTCCCAGATGTACCACTTTAGAAAATATATATTTTTGTAGCTAAAAGTGTACTTCGACATCAGCGCTCTCCAGCTGCTAGTGACAGCGGTCTCAGCTAGCGGTCTCACCCCGCGCGTTGACGGGTCACCCCGATGTCCATACGCGAAGATCTTCTTGTTGCCCGACAAGAGTGAGAAGAGCAAACGCCGGACCAAGACCCTCGCAAACACGCTGGAGCCGCGGTGGAACCAAACCTTTGTCTACTGCGGCATACGGATCACGGATATGAAGAAGCGCACCATGGAGGTAACGATACGTTTACAATTAGCCTGCGGCCACAATCCCAAACCATAAAGTTGGGGTTGTCTACCGACAACAACGAACTCTGATTATGTCGCAATAGGTCGCGGTAATCTAAAAACGTGGCCGCAGCATTACATACTACAAGACTTGCAAGAACACGAAAGTAATATTCATCAATTCTTTAATTCGTAGGTCACCGTCTGGGATTTAAATCGTTACGGCCCAAACGATTTTCTAGGCGAAGTCTTACTGGACCTCGATAACGTAATGATGAATCACGAACCAAACTGGTACACGCTGAAACCTCACGAAGAGTCTGCTAGTTTTAGTGTGAGTATCATTGGTGTATCATGTTAAAGCGCAAATGTTAGAAAGGTAAGTGCAATAGCTTACTTGCTTTGCAGAGGTACCGCGAGGAAGAGGCGGATGGGGAGCACCTGTCGCCGCCATCGACCTCGACGTCGCGGCTCTCGGACTCGGACACGCCGAGCGAGACCGACATGCGCAGACACCATTCGCTCTCCAGTCTCGCTTCCAGCTCCAGTCCGCCGCCGCCTTCGCATGAGGTACCTACGATCAAACTTGGGCCTGTGTCAATAAACTGGCCAAGATATTTCAAATTGTAAGACATGTAATACTTATAAAAAGATTACCGTATTAAGTGAGACGAAGAAATTATGATCAAAATTAGTGTGCTACGTTGGTAATAAAATTGGACAATCCCAGGAACTAATAACTATTTGATAACAGAGTTAAGATCGATCTTGAGTATCAGTTTATTAACATGGGCCAGTTTTGTTCAGTTACTAAACAGGCGTTGATGCACGTCAGATCTCGTAACAGTTACAGTAGTAAGTACTTTCAATATTCTTGTAAATGTTGACGTACCTGACTACATGATATTGTAACTAATAGGATGATGATACTAATATGACTTTTTTTCACAGCGAATGGATATGGACGGAAACCGAAATAGTCGACGGGACATGTCCCCGGCCGGACGAGTACGGGCACAAGGCATGAGCGGAGAGAGGGTGAGTGAACAGTTTTCCCGTGCGACTACTGTAATTATAAAGGCCTGCGCAGACGAGGGATTATCCGCGGCGTACTTTTTTCTCCGTCAAAATAGATTCCTTACAAACTGTATCGAGCAAGGCACACGAACGGCTAAAAATAGGCCGAACCAAATATCCACCGAAACACCGCGGAAGCCCACGGAGCGTAGCGGATTGAAGTGCGCGGGCGTCCGCGAAAAAAATAGAACGAACGAACTATAGTAGAGATTAGTATCTATAATTAATATATTTCATATTATTATTATATTTCATCTATAGTCAACGCACACGGCAGATTTTACTCCGGGTTAAAAATCGTTTCGCGATAAAACATCTTCTCTTTTGCTTAAACTTCATGTAAATTACAGCCCAACGTACCTAATATGAAAATAATTAAATACTCTCGGACACCAAATGATCGCACACCGTGTGCGTTCAGTCCGCGGTATATCCGCGGTGGCTTTTGTATTCGCGGAGCGCACCTACTTTTTTTCTCCGCGTACGTCGTCTGCGCAGGCCTTCAAAATAATAAATATAAAATATTTCATCTCCGATTACCTACCTAATCGTTCAACTACTTATTCATTCTCCTAACAATACACCTAACTGTTCTTCGGGAAATTATCTTACTGAATCCGTAAATAAATAGGTACTAGTATTGCATGGCCTTAACGAAGCTACCGTTTGGCCCTGTATTGAATGTGCTCATTCAAGATGGTGCTAGAGTCAATATTCGAAATGTGTTTTGACAAAAACGTGCATTTCACAAAGATGAGGACAAGATACATTTTCATTTTAGGATTCTAGTTAGCCCTTTACCTTCCACCGGATAAATGGGTGTAAGTTATTTTGAATACAAGAGGACTTTTTTTGTACAGAGCGGAGGCTACAGCGTGGCCCGGTCGCAGTCCGCGGCGGGCGTGGCACGGCCGCAGCGCGCACGCAGCAAATCGCCGCGGCGCTCGCTGTCCCCGCCCAACGACCGCGACGCCTGGCGCTATACAGGTGCCGCACTCGGCGCCATCGCCAGCTCGACTCTACCAACCAATCAGATCACCGCATCCGATTGGTTGATTCGAAAGTCGAACTACAGCGGGACCTAACCCCGCACGGAACACTGCCAACGAGAAACGCACGTTCTCTCGTTGCGCCCGCTCATCACCACTTTACTGCAAATTACTGTTTAACTTCCTCGCTCTATTCCACCTTATCTTTTTTTTTCACGCATCTTCCGCTGACCTTGTCCCTTTACCTGTTAAGTGCACGCTGTCACTTGATCGTATGTGGTGTACGCTGTGTCCACGCGACTTTATCCCCGTGGAGACTCTGTACTGAGATCACTACTCTATCTCCAAGAGATTTCAATTATTGCATGATAACTAAAAATATGATATAACTTTTCCAGTTTTCGTATCTGTTTTGGCGTATCTTATTCATATTTTCATGCAGTGCGTATTTCCTAAAGCATGTTACCACGTGTAAATTCGTGGGAAAAGCAGTTTTTAATGTTTTAGTAGGCGAGGACCGAGACCGAGGCGACGTGTCGCGACTGCCGACGCACGCGTACGCGCCGCGCTTCCAGTCGCGCTCCGCGACGGCGACGCCCACTACCAGCCCTAAGAAACGACAGCTACCACAGATACCGCACCAGGTAAGTAGTTACAACTACCTGTAACCGCAGAGCAGAGGACATTTCTACCTGTCAACCGAGAATCTGACGAGGATATGCCATGGCAGATGATATTAGGTCGTCTACTGGTATTAAGTGGAAAATAAGTTTCAAGGTTAAAGCGAATAGATTGCTAGTCACACACTTCATTGTTTTGAAGTATTTCCTAATGATAATAGATGTAATCATCGAAAACTAGAACCACATTATAGCTAATGTATAGTCACACGAAAGTTTGACTGTTGCTCTGACCTTTTTTTTTGCTTGGTTCTATAATTTTCTTGTTTTGTGCTAAACTGTTTTATCTAGCTTCTCTTTCTTTACGCCTATAATTCATCATCTTTCCTGTTATATAAACTCCTCTTCTTGATGTTTTATTGATAGCCTTTCATTTTGTACTCTAACCAAATTGGATTGATCACACAGAGTGCCCAGAGGGCGGTGCGGGCGCAAGTGTCGGCGGACCTGGAGGAACGTAAGTGGATCGCCCCGCATCACATTGGCGCCACACTCACGTACCGCAGCACGCCACAAGGTCAATACACGCACACCCTGCCCAGTGCCTTCACTCACTCGTGATTTACATCTGTAAATCTTGTAACATAAAGTAATTGGTTACTAGTGAAGTGTGCGCTCGTTACAATGTCATATTTTAAACAATAAATACGTGCGAGCAACATCGTCCTACATAATACCCGGGTTGCAAGAGGCTAGTGCTCCTAAGCATCGATAGCCAACTAATATCGGTCTGCAAGCGAGTAACAAGTCTGCAACTTTGGCTTTGTGTAAGAAAAACTAGCTACAATTTAGGCTTACTAGTATTGAGGGCTTCCACCCACGTCAGACAATTTACTGACATACGAATGTTTGAGTGAGCTTTTTAAGACGAGTGCGTTGATGTTTTTCATTTTTGTCGACTAAAGCAGTCGCCGATTGTCGGACGTGAGCGGATAGCCTAAAATTTATACAGCATGGTGTTTTAAACTAGTGGCGCCCCTCTCTTCTGATTTTACTATCTTAGCTTCGTGTGGACGACGAAGTCGATGTCTTTTATTGCTCAAGCTAGTGAAACGAGGACACAGCAAGGCTACTGGCGAGGTGCCAAGCAGGGTAGGCACGAGAACATTGGCTTGTAATCAATCCTAGCTGAACAAACTAGCCTTATGTAACTCGGGTGTTGACCAAATGTCATGCTTTCATCACATAGCACGAGTTAAAATGTTAGCGGTGATAGTGTTAGCAGTAGAAGGCATGTTTAAGGCGTCCCGCTGTGGATAACCGTGGCAATCCTGTAGGTTGGGAGAGGCATTACGCGGGCTTGTCTGACTCCGAGCTGGCGGCGCGCGGGAACAGCGGGTGGGCGCCGCGGCGCCGACTGTCCCCCGACACCGCCGCCGCCGACTCAGACCTCGAGTCAGTCGGCTCCGTCACCTCCAGTGCGTTCAGCACGCAGTCCGAGAGGCCGCGACCCACCAGGATGCTCAGGTACATGTTACATACAACTCGCAAATTAACGTTGTAGGTAGACTTAAACAAATTAAAATCAATATAGAAGCGATGCGTCACGCATTGAGCTGAATTTAGGCAACCACAAAACTTGGCGCCAAATGCGGAACTTACGAGCTCTGCGTCGTTTTATCATTCCTCATATTAGTGACTGACTTTGACTCGAATAATAAATCAAGATTAAGGATAATTTTATCACTTGTCACATTTTATGTAGATAACTTTGCGATTGACAGCAATTGAAGAGTACAGCAAATTTTAGGTTAAACCTGAATTATGTGTCGTGCGCATGTGAGCTTGAATGCCAAATATTTTTAGTTGGTTATATCATTTTATTCACATGAGAACTGCTTCTATAAATGTTTCGCTCGCCAGTACTAGGTTTTAAATTCCACTTATTGAATTCAATTTCCGCATGATTTGCAGCCGAAGACGAATACTCCCCCCAAATAGTACATCATCTTCTTGCGATAGCGCTACCCCCTGGCCTAATCACCATCGTTGTGGTCGGGTCCCCCGTTTACTGCCGTATGTGTGTATCCCGGCGAATGCGGAGCGCGCGGTGCGGCGGCGCGTGAAGTCCGTCGTGCCACATGCGGGACATGTGTCCCACGGGGCACACTTGTCACACGTGGCCTATATGTCCCACGTCCCGCCCACGCACCGCGCGCGCCCCACGCGTCGTTTGCGTCGCTTACTTGCCCGGAGCCGCTCGGCCGGCTCCGCCACAAGAGAAAGCTCTCACCGCCATGCATACGAACGCAGTCACAGTTGCCCCGAATATCCTGTACATGTCAACACCTATAAGATAACTGAAAATAAAAAAGATTATGTATTTCACGTAGCTATACCTCCCTCGACGAAACATACATACTTTCCTAGTGCAATAGTCAGTAGGGAACAAAGAAGGATGGCACCCATAAATGGTCCGCCTATGATTATAAACCCGCAAAACCAGCAAAACAGAAGAAATTCACAAATGCAATTAGAATCTATCACACCGTGGCATTCAGTTCGACCACTATCTCTAGATAGTAGTTATTTTCAGAAGCCTAAGGATATAAAACGAAGGAAATTACCTAATATTGAACGATTACAAAATGATCAAATGGGGTCTCTGCCAAATATTTCATCAATTTCAGTAAATAATTGGAGGGACGAAAAACTTTTTGACGATAACTTCCCAAAAGTAGATAGTGATGAATATTTACCGCGAAGAGAAGCAATAGCTTCTCAATACCATGGTTACGATAGTGATGGCAGCGAAGCCGAAACAACTATTCACATCAGCATTGAAAAACAAAACAGTGGTGAGAAAGGTGACGCGGCATACGAGTGCGAAGCAGTTCGTTCTGATTGCAGAACCAACAATGCGATAATAGCCAGCCTCAAAGCTAGCAATCATAGAAAGAAATTTCTTTCTCTTGATTTAAAATCAAGTTACGAACCTGTTAGTGATATCTACTCGCAATCGTTGGATATACCAGGTCCAAACGAAGATAAAATAAAATGTATAATGAACAAATCAGAATTAAATGCCGCTCAAAAGATGAATAACATTAAAAAAATAAAAGAAACCAATGCTATACGAAGAAGACACTCAGATTCGTTAGTAGGACTGTTAAAAACGACACCTGAACCGCGTACAACTCCAGAAGATATTAGAAACCTTTTCAAAAAAATGATTGTTTCTTCTACCGCCGATACAGACGAGATTGATAAAAAGTACAAAAAGCAAGGTAGCGTCAGCATAAATGAAATACCCACTTTTCAAGAATATTACTCTCCTAGTTCTTTGTTTCCCGAATCTAGCTTAGACATGCCGATACTGACTCCTCTACCATCTATTATTAAGAAAGCTCGCACCCGATCACATTCTTTAGCATCTACTAACCATTTAGATCATGAATTAAGTATATTGGCTAATACTGTATTTATTGCTCTTTCTCCCCCAAACCTCGGCTCGCCCCGTCGCGCCATCACTCCTGTCGCCTCACACCTGCCACTTGACGACATCCATCAAAACACTCATAACGCGGCGACTGAATCACTTACCTCGGAAACGATCACTGGCACCGAAATCCAACCGGCGCAAACCACGGCACAACGCTGCGAACGAAACTACTCTGATCGAAACAAAAAACAATCGGCTGCGGCGAAAAATCCTCGGGGGAAACCTGGATCGCGCCGGGAATCAAAACGCAGTAATGACTACCCGCGCGAGAACGGGCGCGGCAACAACCAGCCGCAGCCGCTAGAGAGGCGCGAGTCGCGCCGCGGGCAGTTCACGCGCAGTCTCAGCAACGCCGATGTGCCTCCGGACGAAAAAGGAGGTAATAATAACCCAATACAAGCCACACTGTATTCATATACGTTTCGATGTACTTAACGCTCTGCTATTTTTGGTCAACTAAGATGGCAGTCTAAGCGACACGGCTCTCAGCGGAGGCACCGAGCTGGAGCCCGTCAGCGACGACGTGCTTCTGAAGGCCGAGCCGCGCGACTACTTCGGCCCCGGCATGGGCAAGAAGAGCAACTCCACCTCGCAGCTGTCGGCAACAGGTGATCCTTATTGCATCTCACACTTTCCATCTACTCTCGCACTACCCCCCTCACGCCAAGCTGGCCTTTTCGCATCATAGTAATTAATTAAGTTTCGATATTACTTATGCGAAAGGGCTGGATCTCTTAGACGTAATTGACTTATATCTGTGTATAATAAAATTATCGGCAGGACGAAAACGGAGGTTAGGTTTCGGTAAACGTGGGAAAAATTCGTTTACGGTCCAACGCAGCGAGGAGGTGGTGCCCGGCGAAATGCGCGGCGCCGCGGGAGTGTCGCGCGCCTCGTCCGCCTCGAGCGAGAACGACGATGACAGGTTCGCGGCGCAACGGCGACATTGACACAATAGTGCGGGGCGGCGGTAGATCTCGCGACTCGCGACGCGCAAGCGACCATACGTGCCTCCCATCACTTGATAATAATATATATGCTGTGTACGATACACATGTTTTTCGCGGAATACAGAACGAGATGGAAAGTCAATGGCCAGTTAGTTTGACGCGGATACCGACTGTCGACAAGTTTTTGTTCAAGCTTCAAGAAGCTACGAAGGTTCTTCGAAATCGATCTTTTAGGTCTTTTTGTATCGCCTGCAATTCTTTTCTTGTTGGATACGTAAGCGTCTAAGTCATAACAAGAAGCTGAACTGACCCGCTCGGTCTTCCATCCCTTTCTATATTCTGTAATGTCCGAGAAAACACGACAACATTAGAGGAATGTGCGATGTTGCTTTTGTGGAATTAGATAAATCTAGTGCTTTTACCGGTAAATGTATCTTGTGCTTCTATATAACGAGCAAATAAATTATAGAATTTTTATTTCAAATTCTTAGTCACATAATAAGTAACCAGAAAGGAAAATTGGAATTTACCGTTAAATGTCTCAATATTCGTAATTAAATAGCACTACGGTAAAGCGCGGTGCAAGCGAGTTAGGTCCCTGCTTCATTATCGATAAGGTATCGCGCGGCACTAATGTTGTATATACGGGTACTGAATGTGTGTTGCGCTGGTGTCGGTGTCGCGACGGCATCGGCAGCGCGCGGGCGGTCGGACGGCGGCGGCGCGCGGCGCAAGCGCTCGGGGCCGGCCACCACCACGTTCCAGCGCTCGCACGAGGTGTGCGCCGCGAGCCTCGTCTCCATATCTAGCTCGGAAGGATCCTCGTAAGTCGCCCGCTCGTCCGCTCCTTACGCTGGCCGCCGAGTGCTCGACGACTCAATCTTGTATGTGTGCATCGATGTTGCTCGCGTCTTCTACTCTGCCCCTCTGTGTGCCTCAAGTCTTGTACAAACGCATGATGCCGGTATAATTGGTGTATCACTTCATTCTTTTTCTGTTCAGCACGCACGGTCTTCTCTCGCATAGGCAACGCACTCTCTCGATTCCTTCCGATTATTTTTTCGACGTTAGATGCTCTTTGTGGTTTCCATATTTCTATTTTTCAGTCGAATTGTCGATATCGAAATGGTGTGCTATAGCCGAGGCCGGGATGCGCTTCTCAGTATGATGCACGAGTGTGATTAAACGATAAATGTTGCCTGACTGCCTAAAATGTTTGCACTTATTCTTTATTATTTTGATTCATATGACAAATACTGGATTTTGTCTTATCGACGTACACACACCCGTCACGACACCCATGCATGTTTTAATGGACAATCACATCATCTATTCCCATGAATGTAGAAAAATATTGTACTTAGGTGGTCAGATCTATCTTACAGTACGAGTTTGTTCGTAAATAAATAACATTGTGCAAAATCAAATTGAAGATTTATATCATATAATATCAAAGTTCTTTTGAAACGAATAAGTTTTAAAAAACAAGTGAATGACTGTATGAACGCTGTCGATTAAAATCTACATATAATTTATACTTTTATGTATAAACATATGTACGTTCATATAAATATACACGTATACCTATATTATGTAGTCAGAAACTACCCTTTTTATCTGAATGGTAACTAGTTTGTATTACCAATACCTGATTTCAACCCTTCCAACATAGTTACAAACCATTCTAGTGATTGTTTAGCACCTATACAATTTATTCTACTAGATGTCTTGAAATTTTCTATATACATAGTACCTAATTTCCACGTTTTACCTAACTTTTATCACTCGATGCATCCGAAAGACTACCGCCCTCTTCTTCACTATTGTATCAATGTTGTCATATTTGTAATTATTTATACCTAATTATTCTATATTCTCCTATAGTAGTTGCAAAATAAGAAGTCTGGTGAATTAATTACTTTCATGTAACTACCCATAGATTACTTTAGAACTTGTACCTGACATTCAAATCCTATCGTTTTTTCTATTATTCGTTATGCATTGGTTCAAAAAGAAATCAAATAAATCTAATTTGAATTTTAACCAGTGATATAAATCATTGTCTTTATTGATTTGTAGATTTATTCCGTTAATATTTACGATCTTGAGCTTTTTAAAGTCGAAAAACCAATGCATAACATTAATTATGATCCTAAAAATCTTCACTTAAAATAATCACTTAAATATTATCAGTGTTAGATAATGTGCGTAACTAAATAATAGAATTCATTGACTCGTCTTAATGCTTTTTATGTACGAAAGGTTATAAAGCATGCTCTAAAGGACAGTCTCGTTAGTATATTAAAGGATTGAGTTGCGTTAGGTTTTGTTTGGAGTTACGGTTGGTAGGTATTATCGAAACCCCATAATCGGCAGATGGTCCCCGGGCATGCGTGGGTCGGGTTCGTCGGACGGCGGAGGCCTGTCGGACTTCATCGACGGCCTCGGCCCGGGCCAGCTCGTCGGCCGGCAGCTGCTCGGAGCGCCCACTCTGGGCGACGTGCAGCTGTCTATGTGCTACCAGAAGGGATTCCTCGAGGTAAGTCAAGTCTCAAGTCTGATTGTTTCTCATCAGAGGTCTTCATTTTGAGTGGAGCACACGTAGATTAATATTTCACGGAGGCTACACAGTAACAGATATGAGACAGATTTGTTACTGTTAAAAATGATTCTTCTCGTGAAAAATATCGAAGAAAAGGCCAAAGAATAGTACATTGTTCACCGAGAGGAGAAAGAGACCGATTACCTTCGAGGGTGTCATTTGAAGCCCGAGCCGTAGGCGAGGGCTTTAAAACACCCGAGATCGGGAATCGCACTTTCTCTCGAGTGATACATAGTGCTTTATACTACACCTACAAGGAAAATAAAAAACTAAATCTGTACTAATTGAAATTTATATTGAAATTGTTGCAGTTAGTGAAGCTTAATGTAACACTTTTTCTTTCTTTATTATTTTTGCTGTTTCCTTCAACTGCGGCGGAGTTAAAAAATCTTCATCATCACTACTTATCATTTTGATAGTTTTATTTTACTTTCTACGAAAACTGAATCCTCAAACAACACACAAATTGAAAATGGCGCCAATGGCGTCTGCAATTTTCACATGTTCTTTTTTCAAATTCTTTATCCTGCCGCCGCAGGGTCGCACTGCCAGCCCGACACCATCCGACACACAGCTAGTGGCCAGTGTCATTTTGCGAACTTGGAGATAAAAACTCACTGTAAAAACTTTTTGGCTTTTAGTCGAAACCGGCGCATAGTCTTACCCAAAATTAAAAAAGAAAAACCACGTAAGAAATGGATTTTCATACACTTTTCTCTCCCGCTCAGATGCGTTTTCTCCCCGCATATTTGTTCGATATGCAATGACGTACTTTCTACCGTAAATTTGATAAAGTATCAAGGTACTTTCCGAACAGGTGTAGTATAAAGAAATTTTCCACTCCCCATGAATTGTTTTTCTTGAATTTCCCGTCGTGAATAATTGTACAAAGCTACGTGCTCTTGAATCTGACCTTCATCGTCACTAACGATTGGTTAAAAAATGCACTTAAATTTAAAAAAAAACCACTTCTCTTTCGATTGTTTACTTCCCCAGGTTGAGGTAATCCGGGCGCGCGGTCTTCAGGCTCGTCAAGGCAGCCGCACGCTGCCCGCGCCCTACGTGAAGGTGTACCTAGTCAGCGGTAAACGCTGCGTGGCCAAGGCCAAGACTAGCACCGCGCGCCGCACTCTTGACCCGCTCTACCAGCAGACGCTTACCTTTAGAGAGAACTTCAAAGGATGCGTTTTGCAAGTAAGTTATCCAACTAAGGCCAAAATTCTTAAGCCTTGCTAGGAAAAATGATTTAAGTTTTCGAGGAAGCTGGCTTGACAGCTATTGCTTTAGCTTTGTGTTAGAACTTAAGTATCCTCCCTTATTCAAAATCCAAGAGTAATACTGAAATTTCGTTTATAAGCGCCCGTCATAAACACAAGCGAACAAAGAATTCGAACTGACAAACAGTAAAAAATATACCAAAATATTGCATGCAGTAGAAGAGTATTAGTATCGAATACCCCTGACTAAGTAGACGAAATAATGATTATCTAATAGTTTTCAGCAACAAAGTTTATGTATAATAAAGAGGAAATGTATATTTACAGGTAACAGTGTGGGGTGACTATGGACGTATAGAGGGCAAAAAAGTGTTCATGGGCGTCGCTCAGATAATGCTCGATGACCTTAACCTTTCCAACATTGTCATTGGATGGTACAAGCTTTTCGGAACTACTTCTTTGGTAAGATTATTCTAACTTATTTACTTTTGTAATTATAATTTTTTGTTTATTGACGAAAATTAAACTTTTTTTTCTGTTTCAGTAACGGAGACTATCAGCACTGTCAACGAAGTGTTTGGAGAACTTATATCATCACAATAAAACAATAAAAAAAAGTCCAAAAAATAAATTTAGTGATACTGCTTTAATATCATAATGAATCGCAAAATATCTTGAATATAGGAATTTTTCTATAAAAAGAAAGATATAAATAAATAATAATTTGTAATTTTATTTTCTTTTGGAATGCCTACCGGAGTTTTGAATAGATAGCATTTTATAGCAATGAAACAAATGTATAGTGTACTCAATAATATGTAATTAAGTATTAAAAGCCAAATGCAATTCCGCTATTTATTTTTTTATAAAAGCCCCCATTTAACCGTTTTTTAATATCTTGAGTAAATTGATCCAACTATTTCACTTCCTCATTTATCTTAATATTATATTGTTACAATATAATATACTATTAGCTTATAAGAAAATTACATTTTGAAACTGATAAGTTATAGGTCTATTGGAAATAAAATGTGGATACTTCTACTATATTTATTTAGTCCAGATAAGGTATTTATACATTTACGGTATCAGCTCTTCACATCATTCAGTCTATCCGCTTACACTTCATATTTCAGTCACTAGCGCATACAGAATCTATCCGCAATAATAGATTAGTCTCGACGAGATTTCATTTGCAAAATGGTAAAAAAGTGTACTAACCGTGAAGGAGAACGATATTCACTTAGTCGACATACATAACTAAAATCCTATGATAAAATGTCAAGGGTGTCCAACACTTAGTGCAATATTTGTTTAGGCTGCTTCGAAGGTGACGCGCCTGGTAGTCGCCCCTCGCCGGCTCGTTTCACTCCTGTTGATTTGATATCTGAAAACAAAAAATATATAAGTTAAAATCTGCTCGTAACTGGGTCCAGTTTCTGCTATATAAATGCCAATGGAATCTTAATTGAATGGAGTGATTTTGAAAGTCAAAATCTGCATGATTTTGACTCAAAATCATGCAGACATGATTCAAAGTCACGCTTTCAATACAATTACGATTCCATTGACATTTAAATAACAGAATCGGGCCTCATTTTCGTATACTTTCGCGAACAAAGATTGTTGAGCCCTAGTCACTACATGTACTCTGTTATTGTTTTTATTAAGCCCATAAAAGAAGGAAACTCTTTCTGATTTGTGAATATCAAAGCCAAATTACAGAGTGGTACTCAACAATCTCTGTTTTCGACTGTACGCTATTAAACAAACAGGAAAAGTGCGTTCACGGATCAAATAGGATTTCGTACAACGCGTACTTATCCTTCATGCGTACATATTGTGCGTGATTCCTGTGGCAGTGAACGTCAAAGGCATTAAGCAATCTTTTTTCCCCGTTCACAAGAAATCACATCAAGCTTTACGCGGGGCACCTTCAGCTGCTGATATAAGTCCCATTTTGCAATAGTATTGTAAAGGTTGACTTGTCATCCTGCGTATCGCCGCATGTGGAACACCAAGGCCTTCAGTCACTGCAACAGGACCGATCAAATTCCGAATACTTGTATGTACGTTAGCTACCACCGATAAAGTGACTGCAACCTTCCCAGGTGCTGTATTGCCTTTTAACTAATGATTCAGAGTGGTGCCCAACTGGCGGAGCACATTGAGTGATTAATGACCTTAATGTAACACTTCTAACAAATCCTCTCTTGATTATGTGCAAACATTTAATGAAATATTCCTAGGCAATAAAGAATGTGGCTAAAGTTTTAAGACATTATGAATAAAAAAATGTTTTCTACTACACAAAATTATTGTGCGCTAATGGAAATGCCACTACAGACCATAGACAAGAACACGTGCACACGCAAACGCCATGATACTGGAAGGAAAAGGCTTACAATCCCTGCTGAAGGTAGTCACCGTGTCTGTGTGAGCAACAGAGATAGGTAACGACGTTTTGGCGCATTATTGAACGACAATCTTTCTCCGCCGCGACCGCACTTTAACAAAAATATTAAACAATAACTACATTGTCAAATATAGCCAAATAATAGGCCAGATAACATTAATTATTTTTCACCCACAAGTCCCAAGAAAGCACGAAAACTGTTGTTAAGCTTTTGGTCTTGATATTTACTATTTTTGTACTTTTGACATGACCTACCTGGACTATCCAGACTGGTTTTACTATCTTAGGACTGTTCGATTCGAGTTACGCGAGCTCAATTCGATGGCGATACGATACGTGAACCTAGTCGTATTTTTAATTAAACGAAGTCAACCGACAGATTCTAATGACTCATTGTGAAATATAGTTGCCAAAGCCCTGTACTCGATATCAGCAGTCCGATATGTCTCGTCTTAGCCACTCCTTAGGCTACGGAAAGTACTATACGTATTATTTATTCATAAGAACCTACCATACGTGTTATTTATGATGAATAATAATTATTATAATGAGATTGTTTTGTTCATTCACTTTGCAGCGACACCATTTTTATCTATCAAAAACCTGACGAACCCATACTGTAAATGTTAGTTTACTTCGTCTCATAAAAAATACGACTTTTAAATGGTTTTAATGCCAAAATTATTTTATTAGTGTGCAAGAACTACCATTGTTGATAATAGTTTATAGATTTTCTTTCAGACAGGTAAATCGTGCTTAAAAACTAAAGAGAAATTGTGTGATGTACAGGATTTCTTGAAATGTTTTTTGAATTTAATTCGCCTCAAAAATTAATAACAACTGGTATAAAGTAGTTTGAGTAACTTTGTATAGACCCGTGGCGTCATTTTTTTAATTAACGGCCAGCAATAATTTTGTCACTGTTTCATAGCACTCTAATTAAGAAAGATATCTGGGTAGTCAGAATTTGTTCTAAGTGATATCGAAACCGAGATATAAATATCTATAAATAAATAAATGTTACTTTAACCTTCAAGCGGTAGCGCGGTGTCTAAACGACCGCACTTAATAAATTTTCGTTCATATTTTTTTTATTACTTGTCACATGTTTTTCTTATTCCTAGTAGCCTGTCACATTGTCATTGTGAGTGAAATAAAGAGTTCACATCCGCTCGCCGCCCTCTCCCCCGTATCGCTTTTGATTAGGTCGCAGCGCAGGCGTCGCAAGCGAACCACGCGCCTGTTGTTGAAAAACGTACGCGCGACGCTCAATGCGAACTTTTCTTTAACATAATTTAAACTACTTGTTTTTTATTAATTAGACTTTAAATACAATGATTATATATCTGCATACAAAATGATAAATGAATTTTGGGTAATTAGTTCTTTCTTTCTCTAATATATCCCATAGGTCTTTTCGTCTACGCGCGACCGCTGCCGTTACAAATGACTGCGCGCCCACTTGAAGGTTAAGTAGCTAATTTCACCTCACAGCTGTTAAAAAGGACGGAGAAATAGGAGAGGAAGGTTTTCTATTGAGGATGTATATTTTCTGATATAAGTACATACATCCAGCAATACATCAAGTCAGATATCCATAATGATAATAATGTTTACAAAGTAGTAGATGTAATATTTGGCATTAAGAAGTGAAACACAAGATACACGAAAAACGACCTCCTTGGTATGGGTCAAGTACAATTGAGTAGTTTGTTGAAAATAAAATACCTAACATCTCAGCTCCGATATACTTTAGCTATATGTGCTCCTTAATAAAGTTTGTTCCCCTCGATATATTCTTTCATAATAATAAGGTTTGGTGAGTGGCTGCGAAATTTAAAATATGACGCCAACATTACCCATTCCCTTTTGGAAATAGTAAGTCACCTTCGGCTGGCAGATATCGTCACGTAAAATAAACGTTAGGCGACAGTAAAGGGGATGACTCTGATGACACGGGCACAGTAAAAACGGAGGTTCATACCACCAGTTTGGCCCTAATTCAGCTCACTGCGCAGTTTCTGGCCAGCGTTATTTTTAGATGACAGGAATAAAAAACTTCTGGTTACAATTTCACTACAACTTTTTTAACACTTAACAGGTTTTTGCACCGCTGTAAGTACCGCTACCATGAGTTTACTTACACCGATGACCACCGCTAGTGTCAGTGTTGACTTTTTTGTATGGTATTTCGTTACAGCGCGACTAGTGAATAGAAATGGAACTTATAATAAATCAATATGCACCAGACAACACACCTCTTGTAATGGTCTCGAAGTAGGCATTCATTTCCCTGTGTTACGAGGTACCACACAAGGAAATAAGCCAGGGGCGTCTCCCAGCACACCCAAACCAGAGTCCATTTAGAAAAGATCGTTTGATGACCCGACCGGGAATCAAACCCTGGACACTACGGAAATCGAGGCGAGAAACCGTGCTACAGCGCACTACGCCAATCGTGTCGTCACAATGGCATAAAAGTTCCTGTAGATGCCTATCGTATTTTACGCGAGGGAAACTCATGGTAGAGGTTATAAAGTTTAATAGCAAAAACCCGTTTAATGTACACTAGACCGACTCACCCTGCAGCCACCTCACTTGCGTGGCGGGCCCGTAGCCCTTCTCGTTGCGCGCGGCGATGCGGAAGATGATGGCGGGCTTGGTGGAGGAGTCCACGTGCGCCGCGCCCAGCGACGACTGCGGCACGACGCACGTGTTGGCCTTGCCGCAGTACACGCGGACGAAGGCCAGTTGCGATTTTGACGCTTCCTGAATAGAAAAAAATAAATTCAGAGCGTTAGCTGGGGGTGGATCTAAAACGTTGCATTTTTGTAAGATGTTGGTGATTATTTCATTGAAGTGAAATGAAACTTGAATTTTAGCTTTATTTTTGTGTGCATAATACTATTTAAGGACACATTGAATTGTCTAAAATTAGGTAGTCGCCAGTTATTTGCTAAATTAATTAGAAAACTGTTTTTTTATTGATAAGATACTTGAAAATTTACTGTACACAGTTAAAGTTATAATTATGAAATTAAAAGGTGCATTCAATAATAGCGAAATAATTTATACTTGATTTGAAGTAAGCTAAATAATCACGAAATCCTTAAAAAATGCGTTTACGATCTACCCCAAACGCAATAAGCAAAACCTCATAAGAACGAAAATTTTCACAATACTACTTTTTTTAGAGTTCTAGAATACGTATGGTAACCTGAAGACTACATCTGTCAGCACCAAGTTGCCATTTTCTATGCTTCTATCCATCCTCTTCTATCACTAGAACAGTCGTCTCTTTTCGCGATAGCACGCAGCGTAATCCGAGGCGGTCGGCAAGACCTCTCCTTTGCCAGATGTGAATCAACCTAAGTCTACAAACGTAAAACGGCAAGTATTTACATTTTTGATAACTCCTCTTTTTTGAGTCAATTAATTGATTGAAATGATGACTAATGATTCTATTAATATATTTTTTACATTTAAAGGAGAATGCCCCTTTAAGGTATACCTAGGTTTGTCTCTGGCTTCAAGATAAAAACTATGTTAAAAATATTTTTCTTATTTTTTAAGCCATTGTACCTATGGAACAAATTTCTTGATCTGGAGATTTTTTAAAATCTTAAAAAGATATTAAATATGCAATTTAAAATCCCCCCGAAAAGAACGCCTAATTTCATTTTGGTTGTTAGGAAATGTTGCCATGATAAATAAATACATAGATCGAGAACTAAAATCAATATTGTCCGTAAAAATAACAAATAAATTGTTATCTTTAATTTATATTAAAGATAACAATTCCCGCCGCCTTAAAGCAAAAGTCAAAGATTTTTAATCTTTGACTTTTGCTTTAAGGCGGCGATACACATGCCTAAAACAACGTAATAAAACGGAACAGTAGCTTACATGCTTGTTAATGGCAAGTGGAAGTAACTGGCGCAATGGGGATACATTTTTGGTTAGGTTTGTGATTTTTTTTTTATTTTGAGGTTAGTTCGTTTTCAATAAAAGCATCAAAACCCAGGTGTTGATTCCAAAAATAACAACTGCCTAATGTAGAGGGTTTTTCAATGTACCGTTTATAGACTTGGGTTTTGATGCCACTCTGTACCGTACTTCATACTTTGGTGAGCATGATCCTTTCGCTGATTCTTCACTATTATAGTGTCCAGTAGTGTGTTAAATGTCAGGACAACTGTAAGGTTAGGTGAATTTGTTTTATATCGCGCTCAGAAAAGCGCTGTAGTGTGTGTACACGTCACCCGTATGTGTGCGTATGCATTGTAGTATATAAGATGGTGTAATGCTGTATTTGACACAATAAAGTCGCATCTGTTGACATCTTTGTTTTTCATTCCTCTACTCTCGGTCCCCACATTGCAGCGCCGCTTCAAAGTATCATGAAATAAAACTCGCACTTGGCACTCTGACTGAAGGTGATTGAAAGCTAAGTGTCAATATCAGACCGCATGATATTAAACAAACAACTATGCTCAAATAACATTTACACCCATATAAACTTAAGTTCCTCATTTCCACTGACAGCTTACCTTTGGTTGTGAATTGGATCTAACGGCGAGGTAGACTGAATATTCGAATATTCCTTCAGCGGCTACTTGCGGCGGCTCCCACGACAGGTGTGCTCCTTCAGTTGACTTTGATATTTTGATAGCGGACGGCGCTCCGGGGAAGCCTGGTAGGCATGTTTTGAATGCAGACTCCTATAAAATAAAAGTTACAATACTTTAGTATTTAAGTGTGCTGAATGCTGATGAATCATCATTACTTATAGAACAGATTTTATCTACTATTAGTTCCTGAAATAAACTAATTAGATAAAAAAAGCAGTTGATTATTTATCCTGTCAGGAAAATGATACGGTGTTTTCATAAAAGTTGGTTTATTTTTTTTACCAAAGTTCGTAAAAGATAGGATGATTGGAGTGACACATAGATTTATATGTCGTAAATCAAAAAAAGTGACGTGATAAATGACAGCAAATGAGCAACTAAACTTGTAGCAATATTCAAACGCGAAGAATCATTTTATTTATTTATTTATTCTTCATTGCACCAAAATTAATGATACAATTGGCGGACTTAATGCCAAAGGGCATTCTCTACCAGTCAACCACACGATTAAACAGATAAATTAAACACGGTGCACGAGATTAAACTAAATAAATTACTTTTGAAAACAACAACAGATGCTAATTATTATAAAACAACAAAATAAATAATATATAAATTCAATATAAATCGATAAAAATAAACATACATAAATAGAAGTCATAATATAAATAGAACCAACCAAACCAAGAATTGCTTGCCACAAAAAAAAAATTACATCATCATTAATAAATAAATATCCCTGGACATTATTCCACACAGCGCCATCTAGCCCCAAAGTAAGCTAATTAAAGCTTGTGTTATGGGATACTAGACAACGGATAAACATACTTAAATACATTTTTTTTTTGTAAATACATACTTATTATACATAGGAGACACCCAGACCAGTACAAACAGACATGTTCATGCACACAAATGTTTGTACTGTGCGGGGATCGAACCCGCGACCTCTGGTGTAGTAGCCAACTTCTTAACCATTACACCAAGTCGGTCGTCAAAACCAGATCCTAAAGTTGCACATTTTATACAAATTCGTAGGCATCTATGCATAATAAAACTTTTTTTGACGACACCATTGGCGTAGCACGGTTTCTTGCCTCGATTTCCGTAGTGTCCCGGGTTAGATTCCCGGTCTGGTCAATTCAGGAAATGATCTATTCTGAATTAACTCGGGTCTGTGCATGCTGGGAGACGCCCTAGGCTTGATTCCTTGCCTGGTACCTCGCAACACAGGGATATTTACCCCTACTTCTAGACCATGACAAGTGGTGTGTTGTCTTTAACCGATTAAAAATGGTACATATAATATTTTTTGTAGAAATCAATGGCTATGTACATTTGTCTGTTTGTATGTTCTTCTTCATCACATGGAAATGGATTTAAATAAAACTTTCCACTTAAACTATGAAAGCTGGATTAAAATACAATCTAGGTACTTCAGTTTCGAATAGTGAGTGAAGAGATTTAGGAGCTAAATCCGCGCGGATGCATTTATTATAAACCAATAGCAAATTTTTCATTCAATATACTACGACATCCTTTAAAGGTTACGTCATGTTGCTATTTTTTCAAAGATGGGACACATCAATGGTTGCTCATCGATAGAATAAAACTATAATTTATTTGTTTGTTGTTATAATATACTTATTCATGACAAAAGTATTTCCTTAAGTTGCTTTCACAACGCAATTATAAAACGTTTAAAAAAGGTTTTTGACCATTATCTGACATAATGACATTGATTTTAGATTTTATTGCAATACATAATGTGATTTCAACACTTCCACACTGGGGAAAACTATGTATTGTCGCTATATAACACTGTATTACATTTCATGAAAATATACTCGGGTACACCACTGTTTCGTATAGGAGGTTATTCGTTCAAATAATATCCTATTCTGTAGTAGTTTTTCAATATGATTGATATCTCTACGGTACTTTCCCAACCCTAGTTAGATCAATTCAACACCTGTCATTCTAATCAAGCTATATTTTACAGACTCTAAGATACCCTTCTGTCCCTTATTATAAAATAATCACCCCATATTTTCCACTACAAAAAACTGATTTTGACATTATCTGAAAATTGTTTATTTTATGTGAAATTACTTACTTCACTAAACTCGCCTTTGCCACAAGAATTGATTGCGGCAATTCGGAACTTGTATGCGGTACCATGCTCAAGGGCAGTTGTGGGCAGACCCGTCAGATCTGGCAAATTGTCCAGAGATAAATTGGAGAGGCAGACAACGTTAGAATCCGACATATAATTTTGCACCTGAAACAATGCAAATAATGTTAGGAATAGATACAAGAAGAGAATGAAAAGGCATTTTTAAAGCAGGCATTGGTTCTTCAGACCACATTATTACTTAAGTTTAGGTGAGATATTACATTACATTACATACATATTGTATGCATCCTAAATAGAAACAGTTGATAGGAATAGAAACTTACCGTAAATGTGGTTCCTTTTACAATACCAACTGTATACCAAGCATCTTCATCATTGACTATTTGATGCTTCTGTTCTTCAGGCTCGGCCTGAAAAATTCAGAAAACGTATTGAAACAGGTGTTTGACGATTTTTAGTGCTTTCACCAATGACCCATTTGTAAAAAAAATATTGACCTTGTGAAGTGGATCATAGATGGATAGAGCGATGCTCGAGAAGTGTCAAATAATTCATTCGCAAATTATAAAACAGCAGTGTAATGCCCTAATTGAGGCCGGAATTCGACAGTCGTTACTAAAAGCGGAAAATGGAGAATTAGGATTTTGGGAACCAAAAAGATGCGTCATTTCGAATCAGGGGCTTACTGCGGTGTATGAACTACGAAGTTTCGTAGCACTTTGGAAGACTGGAAAGCACGGTAGTGTGATATGTATAATTTTCATGTAATTGTAGAATAAAATATTATGATTGGAATACCAAAAAAATTACATCAATTTCGCACTGTAAGTATCCTTATTTACGCTTTAAGGTTCAAGTGTAATCGGGCAAACGGCTAGGGCTAGTGATGTACAAACCTCGAGGCGTCGAGTTCTACTTTCGAAGTTTAGAGGCGGATTGGCCGGACTCAGTGAGCTCGGTAGGCTCGTAGACCCGAGGCTTTAAAAGAGTTCGAGCCTTCAAAAGAGCTCGAACCAATTAAAAGAGCTTGAGTCTTCTTAAACCTTTTCACAATAAGATTTTTCATCTCTTAACTCTGTTGAATAATTATTGTACGCCCATAGAGGTAGGTCACAGTTGAACAAATTAAGACCCCTACGGTAACATCTGTAACCTGTATATACCCCTGTTCCACAATAAAGCATGATTATTCATTTATGTAAGTATTTATTATGATTTACCATGATGATTAAAATGTCTTTTTCTGTAAATTAAATTTCTATTTTTCAAACTACCCTTCTGGTCACATATATTATATCCAACGAACACATATTTTATTGCCTGCTTTGAAAAGGGAGACTCCAAACGGTAACTAACTTGAGCGCGACTCGCCACGTAAAAACGTCTCGAGCGCTAAAAATGACTCGAGCCCTGAAAAAGCCTCGAGATCGATCGAGCTCTCAAGAAGGCTAGAGTTCTAGAATAGACTCCCTAGTCGTCGAGCTTCATGCAAACGAGGCGAGCCCTGTAAACGACACCGAGCTCTAGACAAAAGGACTCGGAAGCCTCGAGCCTTGTACATCACTAGAGAAGGCCCCCTGATATGGAATTGTGAATACCTGTTCGTGGTGATGCAGCGCGGCACTGGCCAGCGTGGCGAGCGCGTGCGCCGCGTCGGCGGGCGGCAGCGGCGCCGCGCCCGAGCTGCTCACGGCGCCCTCGCCCTCCGCCGCCTCCGCGCCCGGCGCCGCGCGCGCGCCCGCCACCGACGACGAGACCGACCCCGCCTCCTCGCCTGCTGGCAGATAGCCCGAGGTCGGATTTTATGTACATACTTGCAACGAAATTTTTATATTAACAAGAATATTTCCGTGATTTTCTGAATAATAAACCCCCCCGCAAACCGTCAATTATTGCCAATTATACCAATACTTACTAGATAGATAGATATATTCTTTATTGTACAAAAACAAAAAGAGACTTGAAGCTAAGTATTACATTTAAAACAATGCAAATTTAGGCGGCCTTATCGCTAATAGCGATCTCTTCCAGGCTACCTACGGGTAGAGGAAAAATGGTAAACAAGAGGCAAGTATGTGCACAAATACAACAGAAACTATTTAGATGGAGAAATATGTAAATTTCATAACAAGCTTATTTAAAATAAACTTACTTTATATTTGAAGATATTTAGATACATTAAGTAGTATTAATATTAACAAGCAAATACCGCAGAAATAATTTTGACCCTACAATAAACTAATTACACATAATTGAAACAGAACCAGTGACAGACAGATATCACAAGTAGAGTACTAGGTACTGTGACATTAATGTTAAGGACAAAACAGTGTGTCAAAAAGCCCAATTGCAAGAACACTAGCCTTATTCGAGCTCTGTAGATAACCCAATCGCCAACGACAATATAATATGTGACTTGAACCTGCGCAGTAGTTGATTTTTAGGTGAGATTAGGGGTAGTTTATCCAGCGCGAGTGCGAGCACTCCGCGTTACCATAGCAACGAGCGCGCATGCCTACCGCGAACATCGTAAAGGACACCCCTTCTTTTCTACTGAGATTTATTTTAGTGGCCCCCCCGACCAACCACCCGGTTATGCAGAAGGGCACACTATTCCTAGCACACCGTGAAGTGTACCAGGGACCATCTGCGGTAGGTCCTGCCGCCACAAAGCACAATGCACTATGCATTACACATAGGCGAGTAGCCCGTAGCATAACCCACTCCCATTTATCCAGAATGGTACCGGAGCAGTTATAGTCGCTCACCACGCGTATCCCAAAAAACGCTAGCGGCTTCAATCCCCGCTGGGGACGTCAGAGAAGCCAACTACCATATCTCCAGTATGGTGCCGGAGCTGTAAAGCACGCTCACATCTCGATGCACTGCCGTACATCTACCCTTAACTACAGCAGGGTGGCCGGATAGGCAATCTAGCGGATACCAATCTCCTTGCTACCCAGGCAAGTACCGGAGGAGCGGCAAAGCGGCCCAACGCCCTAGACCAGTGAATTTAGATACTCGTTGCGCGCGAGAAGGGACGCTCGGTACACACTACCGAGCAGACGAACATGCCCCACCTCTGCAACTAACCACATGCCACCACGAATCCAACTTCAAGTTGGGGCCTGCCTTAAGAAAGGCAGGGCTGGGACCACAACACCCGTGGTACCCTGATCCTAACAGCCAGACCCGTAGTTCCAGCTGCGAAAACCCTACCTACCCGGGTGGAAGTAGATAGGGACAGCTGACTGCAGCATGTAATTGCTTTTTTGTCACTAAAACAAATGAACGGCCGTTGGGAAGCGCATGCGAGGCGTCGGCGGGCGGCAGCGGCGCGGCGATCGCGCCCTCGCCCTCCGCGCCCCCCGCGGAGCCGGCCTCCTCGCCTAGTAGAAACGTCGAAATGTATGCAGTTGCAACGAAACTTTCATCTTAACAAGCTTTTCCGAGAGTTTCTGAAAATCGGCCCAAGGACCGTAAATAGATACCAATGGCAAGTACATAAAAGACACTATCGAATTCAGAGGTTTAGATAACCGAATAGCCAAAGACCAAAAAATTTCATCTAAAACTAAGCAGTAGGTAGTACATTTTTAGGAGTGATTAGAAGTAGATCACGCTGAGCGTGTGACGGCAATCCACGTTACCATGTCAACGAGCGCGCTAGCTTCGGCAGACATTGTAAAAGACAAATGTCTGAGTGCAGCGTGCAACTTATTTTTTTGGCTCTAAAACAAAATGATCTGTCGGAGGAAAGCGCGTGCGCAGTATCCGCCTCCTCGGCTGCTGGTGCACAATTCAATTTACGAGTATAGTTCGCGTCAAGTTTCTAGTCCACTCTGAAGTTCGGGACAACTTCTCCCGCATCATTCCTATTTTTTCCTATGAAAAACAGGTATTGTGCATGCCCGTAACTGCTTCACTGTGGATTAGAGTGGAGTTTGACGCAAACTATGCTTTTAATTGCCCGAATGACAGTTTCGATTAGCTCAGTTTATCTTCGTTTTGTCAACGGTCAGCTCCTGCGTTCGTTTTTTTTAGTATAGAAGATTTTCTCCTCGCGCTGCTGTTAAAAATTCTGAAACTATGCGTTAGTTTTTCGATTTGTTGAAGAGATTATAACCTTTACGTATTCGAAATTTCGTTTTATTACCTTGCATTAGTGTTGGTGACAACAAAGCGGATCCATTGGCAGACATGGTGAGCAACGGCATAGACTCGCTTACTGTGGGCATTGTATCGGCAGCACCCTCCATCTCGGACGTGTCAGCGTCTCCAAACCTGGACGAGAAGAAATTCAGATACCTTTTTAAATTTAAAATAATTGGCTAAATTGTATTCTGTAGGAAATAATACCAACTCATTCGCTTGTTGCTGTTGCGGGGTGATTGAGAAAGAATGTAATACAGGAGGTCCATTGGCGGTCGATGATATCAGGGCAGCCTCGGTCTGACCGCTGCTAGAAATATCTGCGCCGCCTTCAGCTGTGCTTGAACTGCAATATTTGCCAAATTAGAACCCAGAATATTTCTAGAGAGTTTGAATAGATTAAAATTGGCTAACTGTATACCTAATTCCTGTACTGAGTACTTCTTGTGCTGCACTACTTATATCGTTAACATCGTCGCTGCTTGCGACTCCTTCACCGCCTCCCATATCTTCGTCCATTGTACTTGATTCATCTAAAATTAAATTAATTTATTTATAGGCGGGATTTCTACCAATTACCTTTTCCTTTTCGAGTTTCTCATATTTCGGTAAAACAATAAGGAACATGGTAGAGATCCCGTAACTAGTAACTATTCTTATGTTAGTGACCATGAAAATTTAAAACAAAATAATTTATAATTTATTCAATTAGATGTTCATTTTTTATCAAAAAGTTTCTTGTGCACAAAAATTTACGATTAGTTATCTATACTAATCTATACTGAAACTATAAAGAGGAGAGATTTCATTGTTTGTTTGTTTCTAATGAATAGGCTCTAAAAACAAGGACTGATTTTGAAAATTCGTTCACCAAAATAAAGCTACATTATCAGCCAGTGACATAGGATTTTTTTTTGATTAGGCTTTATTTTGGCGGGAGACTTGAGAAACAGTCTAGGCCGGCGAAGCCGCTGACGGACAGCTAGTTCAATAATCAAAACTTATTAGGATGTGGTTATGAAACCTTTCCACATTCTTCTTTATTTGTCTGTCCCAGGACCTTAAATGTATAATTTCTTAGTTAGGTTTTTTTTAACAACAGATGAGATAAGATAAATATACTTTATTGTACAACTACAAAGAAAATAATTACAACAGTGCTTGAATGATGAGGTACAAACTCTGCATATTATAACATAACTATGTGGCTACTAATTTTTGAAATAAATAATCTAAAAATATAAAATTAGTAATTGCTAAAATTGTTAAGAAACATAAAAAGGCCCAGAATAATTATCAGGAGTATACCATCATACATACCATCCTGAACTAGAGGAGCTCCATCCCCTTCACCCACTCCACTGTCGATGGGCAAGGCTGAGCTTGACTGGTCAGGAGACTCCTCAGCAGCAGGGTCCACTCCTTCAGAGTCATCCAGACTTGGCTCCTTCATCATGGGGTCCAGCTGGCTTTCCTCCTGAGGGGAATTATCTTCTGTTTCTGCCTGTTCCGAAAATGTGCAGTTCTCTACCTGAGACAAGTCTCAATACCAATTTGAATCACTGATCCCATTCAGAAATTATGATACTTTACATAGTATTCTGCATGTGTGTAAGACACAGTGTTTCTTAGAGAGACCCCACACTAGCATTCTTTGAGCGTCGATGTCTTGCCAGCGACCCCACCACACTAACGCTTCTGCGCCGCGGCGGGAAGACGCAACACCTAGAAACGCTAGTGTGAGGGAGTCGACGACAAGACGCTGGCGCTCGAAGAAAGCTAGTGTGCAGTCTCTCTTATCCTTAGAGAGCAAATTGTGTGTCACATGCCACACTATCTTTGTGACAAGCTAGGGTTAACCACTAGTGTTAGAATTTTATATCAGACATTGAAAATAACATAATGATGACCTCAATAAAATCTACAGAAAATTAATATGCTGTATGTGATGCATATTTTATCCAAATAAATATCATAATATTTACCAATGAGAATATCACTTCAATTTACTGCTTACATCATAAGCTTTTGGATAAACATAACTCTTGTTGTTCTCCATTTACATACCCAAATAAATTATTCACTGTGTTAAACATTACTAAGACATTCTTACAGGTGTTGACAAGCAGTTATCTCCAATGTAAGCTGATTCATCAGCTACTGTCCCCGCTGTTGTATCGTCTATATCCATTTCTTCTTCTGCACTTGCTGTAGAAATAATATTCAGTTCACATTGATGTTTTGTTAGTGAGGAAGCAAGAAGATTGCTTTGAAATAAATTAAGAAAATAAGGCACACTATAAAAAAAAACATATTGGTTAAACTTAACATAGAAAAAAAGTAGAATGGTGAAACAACTGGTCCCTAAGTTCAAGAAATAGAGTAAGAACTGAAAAACTCTACTTAGGGCACCCTTTTTATGATTTTCTAAGAGACATTGTTCATTAAAAAACATGTATAAAAGGTGTACTTCTCACGAAGTAATTTTATAAATATCTATAATATTTATTGCTAGATCAAATAGGAATGATCTAAAACAGACAGTCACGACTCTGAAAACTTATGTTAACAAGAAATCCAACAAATTTTTGGTCTAGAGAAATAGAAATATACTTATGCAAACATAGCATGCACGAGACCTAAGCTAGATCAGAGCTGAGTTTCAGCAATACCTCTAATTTTCTTGGTAGAAACATGGCTGTTTCTTCTGATGAAACAATGTAAGACTTATTTGATAACTGATAAACTAATTACAAGACCATAATGCATTACCCTCTTCAGCGGCTGGCTGCTCCTCACTGTCTGCCAGGGGCACCCCTGCATCAGTATCTAAAGCATCACTGCTGCTTGTAGGAGCAGCACCATTCAAAACTGCATAAATTCATAAAATAAGTATGGACAAGTTCAAAAACTACCAATTTTAAGAAATTTGAGTTTTAATTAAACAGAAAAAAGGCATAGAAAAGTTGTAAAAAAATTTTTCGACTTATTTAACACTAGAAAGATATCCTGACAGAGAGAAAGACCAATCCATCATAAATTACATGATCATAAAACATACTATTTTACAGGCTTATTTCAAACCTGTTACTCCATAAGCCGTTGGACCTTAGCTGCAAGAGACCTGAACCAGAGCCTTCTTTTCCTAACTTAATCTAGTTGGAAATTACTGCCGTACCCATATGAACTAGTATTGTCTAGCTTGTGAATTTATGTTAAAGCTAAATACCTATTGTAAGTAAGTGTAATTTTAATAACAAGAAGATCCATCGTCGCATTTCATGTGTTGAACAGGCAAGGGCGAAAGATTTAATGAATAATTAATCGCACAACATAATAGTTTTGGTATTAATTTATTTTAATACATTACCAGATTCTTCAGCCGTAGCAGCTTCAGATTCTTGACTCGTGACATTATTTTCAGCAATATTAACAACATTTTCCGAAGCCTGGCTTTCGGTTAATGGAGACACTTCCGCGCCATCGGGAACATCACCATGTAATCCGGTATCAGACTCCATATTACGAATATCAAAGACGTACACTTAATCAACACAAATAAACATTGAAATCCAACAACAAATTAAGTTAAAACAATTAACATTTTATGAAATATCGTAAAAAGTTAAATCTTTTTGACACTATTCAAGGACCATAGTGCCAATTTGATGGCGTCAGATACAAACCACAGAATAAACTACTAAATGTCTTGTTTGTTTGTCTATAGTCTATAGGTGAGTTCTAAAACTGCACCGCACGGCGCACGCGTAACAGTGGCACTCTTGTTGAACATCTTTTTTCTAGTATTTCTATCTTTCTTTTGAATAGTTATTAGATACGGGATTTCTAAAATGAGCCTTTTTGTTTTCAAGATTCCGATATTTCGGCAAGTGCCATGATCACGGAGTAATTGAAGATCTTGTGGGTGAGTTTTTAATGGCAGACATATCGTTCTACCCTTATTTACCCCCCGTACCACTGTTTGCTAACTCACTTTTCACTCGCAGTTGTTCCCACTTCCCGACACACCATGTATATCATTTATTTAACAATACATTTTCTATTGTGACTCCTTTAAGAATGTCAGAAAGGCAGTCAAAGTCTTAGAGCAGAAAGGAAATTACAATTAAATCAAAATTAAACAATTGAACTAAAAAAAAACACAACTATTAAAGATCAAAAAACGAATTTTACTCATACTCCAAAAACATGCGTGACATTGACGTTACGTCGTTACCAAAGTTAGTAACATCATGGCAGGGCGTATACGTATCCATCCAGTAACGAAAGAGAGTTGGCATCCAAAAACAATTGCAATGGCATCTGTTAACCTAATAAGGGGTGTACAAACTAAAGTGAACTTCCGAGATTTTATGTAACGAAAAACACAACCTGCAATTTTTTTTCAGATTTTCTTCACTGTAATATTTAGTGTATAACAATTATTTACAAAAATAGCTACAGTCAAATTTCCACCTCTGGACATTCTGTAGGTTAGTGTAAGTGGTAATTTACGAAGCCATTTCAAAGAAAATTGTCTTTCCTGGTTAAGCTCATTTCTCTTCGACTGGGTAAGATAATAAACAAAACTGACACATTTGGGGCGAGAATGATCCTTACCTAATACACGAGACACAAATTGGGTATGGGAAAAAAATCAAACATGTCCTAAATCGAAAACCATTTCGAGATATTTGTATTTTATTCCTTATTTAAATATTTAAAACTTTTAAAGGCAAAGGATCTAGGATATTTTTAATTAAATTGGCAAACTGGGGTCATTAATTTGACCCCAGATTGCCACCTTACGCAAAGAGTACATTAGGGTTCATATTGGACTCTTGACGGTAATCAAATTGACATCCACAATTTAAACATATTGGGTCGTATAAACGTCCTTTCACGTGATTCGTTAATATTCTATCCATCAACCAATCAATGACGCGATCTGTTTCATACGTGAGATTTTTAGCTAGGTGATTCTAT
This sequence comes from Udea olivalis, assembly GCA_947369235.1. Lineage (NCBI taxonomy): Eukaryota > Metazoa > Arthropoda > Insecta > Lepidoptera > Crambidae > Udea > Udea olivalis. The sequence continues at coordinate 10,899,356 of OX376342.1, forward strand.
TGCATGGTATTAATGGTGTTTCCAGATAGCAGATTTAAATTCCCCCAGATGAAAAATATTTTTCCACGAAGTTATTTTTAATAATATGTACATTGCCCTGACGGGTAGGTAGGACTTAAACTAGCCATTCGGTCAGGTTCATTATGGTCAGGTGGCGTGATTGGACCTTAATTTTCCAAAACAATGAACGTCAGCTAGGTACAGTCAATAGTGAGTGCTATACGTGCATGATAATTAATTAATTTTAGCACTAAATTATGGTTAACAATGTGGAAAAAAATGGTTTCCATAAGAGAACGTAACATGCCACACATCAACTGAAACGTTGGAAATAAGGACTTGAGAACGTATAAATTCATGTCAGGGTAATGTTAACTGGCTGCCAAGATCATGTGTTTAACGCTGTAAGCTGTAAGGTTTATTTCTGGGGTCTTCTTTAGAGTTGGGTCTAATTAGTTAATAAATCTTGATTGTTAGAACTTAGAACACCCGAGGACTAACATCCACAGAGTTAATAAAAGCTTTTGAATTTAGATAATAATAATAATAATAATAAATGATTTATTGTATTCTCCCACTTAACAAGCTTAATCCTAAAATTTAAAGTAACATCAAGGTGTTTTTTTAAAACTAATTATTACTATTAACTTATTATTACTAAAACTATTAGACAATGATAATTACCTACTGAGCCTGCGTTTAGTAGGAGACAGGTCACCCAAACTAGGTTGCCCTGTGCTATGGGTTACCTGGCCCCGACCTCTCATAAAAAGAGACACTCAATAAAGATTAAAAAAAAAAAACGTATGAGTTTACAAAAACAAAAGTACCTACATAGGATAAAAAGAAAACAGGAATCGTCTTGTAGCATTGCGTCACGTTGACCTCGAAAAGAGATTGAGCGTAAATTAACTATATGAAGTTTTACCCTTACACAAGAACAGACAATAATTGTTCTGTTTGGTCGTAATCCAACTTCCTTAGCCATTCAATTACCTTGCTCCTGCATTCTAGATTGGGAAGCTTAAGAATGGATAAAAAATTATTTGCCGTGTTGTATAACCGCGGACCCCTAAAAGAGAAGAAGTTTTGTGCAAATGTGGTTCTAGTGGCCTTGGTTGAGCAGACTTTGTAATTATTCCTCTTCTTTGAGCTAGAGGGTTCAAGTTCAGATAGAACAGTAGTATGCTGATGTAATATGGTAGCTAAAATGTACAATTTACGGACCGTTAGTACAGATGCCTCTCTATAAAGATCAGCAGTTGGGAAAAGGTATGGCTTCGATAAGCAAACCTACAAAACAAGTCGCTGTGCCCTCTCAATAACAATCATGGAAGTTTTACCAGTGCCACCCCGAGATAAAATGCAGTAAGTCAGGATGGATTGACAGAGGGATTGGTAAATTGTTTTCAACAGTTAATTGTAGATGACAGCTAATTGTATAGTATTATTACAGAACGTACGTCTACCACGAGTTGCCATTTTAAATTTAATTCATCGTTCGCGTAAAAAAATATAAAAGGATTTGACATTGGCATGTCATGTCATGGGTCATCCCAATACAATTTTTTACGCGAACGAACATCAATTTTGAGTGGCAACTCGTGGTAGACGTACTGTTAATTATTCGTTTATAACCACAGAATGACTGTTAACTGTAATATCAATAATTGCTAATAACAGAAAAAATATAGTAACGGTCAATTTGTGCATGATGGATGGGGCAGATTGAAATAAAATATAATTAGAAACGACCTAAACTTGAACTTAAATCATTTACAATAACAAGGTAACTCGAGCAACGGTAACCTGAATTGGAGCGAGGCCTAAAAAGTACACCTCTACAATCTGTGGTATCTTTTGGTTATTTGATTAGCAACTCACTCAGCAGTTAGATTTTAATAGATTTGGTATTGTATTCAATTGATTTACCAAATGGGTATTAATCGACTCAGCCGTTCAGTTTTAATTTGTCATTTATCAAGCTTAAATAAAAAAACATAGCTATGAAACTATGAAGTTGTGTATTTGAAAAAAAAAATGTTCATCAATTTATGCTGATATCTGGGGCCTGGCTCGTGAATCTTATTTCACCATTTTCGAATTAGATCGATTTCGTTATTTTCATATTTTGTTTTTTTAACCTTTTTGAGATTCTAATAATTATATAAAAATACATTAAAGAAGGGCAAAATGTAATCTTTAGTTTGATAACTTAGTTACAATTTATTTTGTAGTCCTTCAAACGTGCGAGGGAAACCCATTTTTTAAAAGTGCCAATTAAATAAAAAAAATTGTACTAATCGATAATCTACAAAATTTATGATAACTTTTGTTAAGAAACTATTTTCATAAACGCAATAATTTAATACAGCTGCCGAACAAATGTTTGGCTAAACACATAAAAATAGATAGTCATAGACGTCATGTAATGTCACTGTGACAAATTGTGAGTCCAAAATATGTGATTTTTAAAATTGTAATACACACATCAACATGGTCTAGGTATATTTCTATTAAACCTAAATAACTAAAATTCTAATAACTTTTTGTTAAGACACCTACACATTAAAATAAACCTTGTATAATAGCCTATCTGATAAATAAACTTTTGGATAAAGTTAAATTTAAAAAAAACTTAGAAGAGGAAAAACTCAGACAAAATTTCAATCTTAACTTTATAAACCTAAACAAAACAACTATTTCTTTTATAAAAATTGTTGAAAACTTAAAATTAATAATCCGTGGTAAATTTCTCCACCTAAGACTCTCCTGACACATCTGCAGCGGTTCTGCATACTCAAAACAAGGGTGTCAACATCCTGTTGTGGAATACTGTCCCAAGTCCTGCTAAGATGCTAGAAAAGCTGGTTTTCATGCACAATATCTTCAGGGAAATTCCTAAGAGCTCTTCTCTGAAGCATATCCCAGGCATGCTCAATAGGATTTAAGTCAGGGGATTGTGCAGGCCAGTCAAAAGCTTGGATATCATGCTGTTGTAACCAACTTGTAACGATACGCGCCGTATGTGGACGGGCATTGTCGTGCATTAGCTGAAAATTTTGTCCCATTTGCCGTCTGTGGGGCAAGATTACAGGCTCTAGCATCTCATCTCGGTATTTTAGAGCAGTCATATTGCCTTGTATCCAAACGAAGTCAATTCTACCGCCGAGACGAATTCCTGCCCAAACCACAATCGTGCCACCTTGATATGCATGAACTTGTTGTGGGTGCTGCAGTCGATTCCAACGTCCAGGTTCTCTCCAAACGCGTACTTTTCGCGAATCATGATGAAATCCAAACCTGGATTCATCAGTGAAAAGCACAAGTGACCATTGAAAATGGTTCGAGTTTTCGTGTGCAAAAGCCCATTGTAATCTTCTTCCTCGATTGCCTCTCCTTAGCGCTGGTACCCGAAGTGGCCTACGAGCACGTAGGTTGACTTCATGCAGTCGTCTTCTCAAAGTTTGACCGCTTACCAGCAAACCATACTCTCTCTGTAGCCTTTGAACCAATTGCATCGCCGTTACATTTGGTTGAATTCGTGCAGCATTTACTATGAATCGGTCCAGTACATGTGTTGTAATGCGTTGAGGTCGTCGGTGCCGTTCCACCACTTCCCCCGTGACACGATAACGTGACCAAAGCCTGGATATAACGCTCTGACTGGTCCTCATGGCTTCAGAAAAAGCAATTTGGGTAGCGCCAGCTTGAATCATGCCCACTGCTCTTAACATTTCGTTCCTGGTCAAGTGTCTACGTAGCATGATAAATGTACACCGGAGATGCGTTTGACAAAGATTTATAGAAATTTATGGAGTTTTAATCAGGTTAGAAGATCGTGAAGATTTACTTCTTTGGAAGAAATTCAATGAATGTGAATTTCATCTTAAAAAAAAACCTTTTATATACAAATTTGAATTTAAAAAAGGAACTTATTAATGTTTTTATAATCTGTCATATAATAGTTCTTTTGTAAGGCCAGTACTTTTTAAGTTATTTAAAAAAGTTTTATATATCCCTAGACCATGTTGTTGTGTGTATCTCTGGGAGTTTTAGTGCCATCGGAATATTTTTTTAACAATGTTTCTAATAAAGCTGTTTTGATAACACAATAAATTAAGTTAAATATCTCATTCTTTCTTTGCATTTTTTCAAGGCTGAACCAATGAATCATGATAAGTCACGATACCACTTACATTTTTTTCAGAACAGGCTTGATGCAATTAACGATATCAACGTAATGAACAATTGGAGATTTCTAAAATTTATCAACCCATCACTAGCTGTGTGTCAATTGCAATTTGCAAATGTCAAAATCAACGCCTGATGAAAAGAAATTCTTACCTCTAATCTTGTTATAAAAATAGAAAAGCAATGTTAAACCAATTCCAATAAGTGAATAAACCTTTTTTTTTAGACAGTCGTATTGGCTGCTCTTTTCATAAAAGGATTTTAATTAATTAAAGGAATTTTAATTATTGTGGTTCTTTCGAAAGCAATGTCGAATCCCAAAAATGAAAAACCTGGTGAAGGAATCCGTTCTATGAGATCTACTACAGCTTTCAGAGTAATCAATTTCGAATTGTATGCTAAGCCTGTAAGTTAATTTCTAACCTTTACCTTAAAACTTACGTGACACTTGTTATAACAATATTTTTGTTGCAGAATATAGTTATTATGAGTGTCGGGCTAACATGTTTTGGTCTCACTTTGGGCTATATTGCCTACATGAGGAGCAAATATGAATCTATGGGATATTACACAGCTGTTGACCAGGATGGCAAAGAGATTTTTGAAAAAAAGAAATCTAAGTGGGATTAGGTAATATAATTATGTATGTGGGAAACTTTAGTAAATCTGTAAATAGCTATTTGTAAATAAATTACATAGTACTATGTATTTTTGGACCTTCTTTCAATTCATATTCAACCTTTTGGTGAGCATCCCAGTAGGTACATAAGAAGTGTGTCAAAAATATTTTATGTGTAAGGCTAAGAACTCACAGAGCGGTTTTCTGCCACGCTTGCACGTAATTGTTTGTTTTCTGGGTAGAAAATGATTGGGAATATCCTGTGTTCAAATCACAGACAACTTGAAATAAATAATAAAATGTATTCGTCTCCATACAAAAAAAAACTAAAAAAAATATTCCCTTAAATTTAACCATCAACTTTACAACAATTTACCTGAGAGTAAAAGTTATTAGGAATGCTGTGATATATCAAATTACAAAAATTTGCTAAATCCACGAACTTGACGTTTGGGCCTACAGTGTGAAGGAGGAACGGCGATTTTAACCCAAACTCACGAAACTGGAGTTTTGTGCGATGCCGTAGCCTGCGCGGTTGCGATTTTCGTGGGTTTTTTTTATTTCGTGCAAACTTGGTGGGTGACTATCGCAAGACAGGCAGTTGTAAATGTTGTAATGGGGTACAAAACGCAAAGCTAATTGTAGATGGCGCCACCAGCGACTCAACCACAGGGACCGTAATACCGATATTTCTGAATATCGATATAACTACTGATAAATCGAATCGAATTATCGGTATAAATACCGATGCAAAAATTCAGGACCTAAATACCGATACTTTATTAATGTGTCAGTATCGGTAAAGGCACTGATACTAAAATACCGATATTTACGAATAACTTCCGCTTGCAACGCTTGCAACATATTATTGCATTCTCTTTGTTTCACAAGTTCAAATATTGAAAATGATATAAAGCAACTGCACAAGACTAGTAAAAACTCATTGGATTAATTTATAATTAAATTCAACGAAAGTGATACATTTCTACACGTGGAAAGGAACGTAGGAATGAACGAACCTAGTGGCGTAAAAGTCACGTGACCTACCGTTTTCGCGGTAAATTCAATCCACGCCAAAAAAAACAGTACATTTCTCCTAAACTGTAAATTTTTTTGAAAAAATCTTTTGTGAGGGGATTAATAACATCTTTTACGAACGAACACTTTTTGAGAAACAGTCAAATAGCGAATTATATAAAAAAATATTATGCAAACATAACAATCTCCTCTAATAAACTTATTGCACCTCAGAAACATGACTGTTCTACTATTAAATTATCTGCTCATCAAAACATGTTCTCTAAAAAACCTAAAAAGGATACCAAAACCAGCTATCTTTTGAAATCTATTCACAACTGAAATCTAGTTCGTACAACAGACTTATTTTTCTTAATACAAAAATACTAATAGCATATCAAAAGTACTGACTTGCACACTAAATTGTTCAGTCGTAAAACATTTTTTCTAAAACTGATCTATAAAGATGCTTAACTATCTAATATGTTTCCGACACCAAAATGCGCTTTACAAATTTACTATTTGTGTATCTGAATTACTTTCCACCTAACTGTAATACTTTTTATTCTTCTATTTTTATGAAAAGTGTTTTGGCGTGAACTCTTCTAACCGCGCTTCTGGTTCGTACTCGTACCTTTATATAATAGGCTAACATAAAAATACGTTTTATTTCTAATAAACATTGAACTCTATAACTCAGACATTAAGTTGAAAATCGGTTAAAGAAAGTTGAGAGATTTGTTGAACGTTAATAAAAAAAATAAAAATAAGGAACATGATCCCATTGCCTATTGAATTTTGAGGCTTCTGATCAAAATACCGTGACAAGTGGTTTTGGCAGTCCTCTCGTGATGTTAACCTGACACTGCCTAAATAATTCTGAAGAGACCGGAACAGGTGGAAATCTGAAGGTGCAAGGTCAAGACTATACGGCGGATGCAAAGCCTCCTCCCAGCCAAACTCTCTCTTAATTTTTGCTGAGTGGCTAAAGATGTGTGAGTGACGTTATCATGATTAAAATCCACACTCTTTCTGTTGATTAATTCCGGCCGCTTTCTCTCAACTTCTTGCTTTAATCTCATCAATTGTTCGCAGTAGAGTTCAGAATCGACGGTCATGCCTGGAGGGAACAGCTCATAATGAATAATGCCCTTCCAATCCCACACACACAGCATCACCTTGTTGCGAGTTAACCCGGGTTTCGCCAGTCTGTGAAGCCTGACCGGCCTTTGACCACGACCTTTTTCGCAAGTTCTTGTCGGACGTGATCTTTTCATCACCAGTTAACAGCTTCTTCAAAAATGGTTCGGTTTTATCACGTCGTAATGAAGAATCACAAATATCAAGCTTTTTTGTGCACCCAGTTTTTTTTAAATGTGTTAAAACTGTTTTGTGGTCCCAGTTCTTCAGCTACGTCGTAACTACTGATATGCCGATCTTGCTCCACTTTTTCAAAAATGCCATCCAGTTTACCCGTAATAGGGCGACCAGAGCGACGTAATAATAATAATAATAAATAAATAATAAATATCCCTGGACATTATTCCACACAGCGCCATCTAGCCCCAAAGTAAGCAAATTAAAGCTTGTGTTATGGGATACTAGACAACGGATAAACATACTTAAATACATTTTCTTTAGTAAATACATACTTATATACATAGGAGACACCCAGACCAGTACAAACAGACATAATGTTTGTACTGTGCGGGGATCGAACCCGCGACCTCTGGTGTAGTAGCCAACTTCTTAACCATTAAACTCAAACTTAAACTCAAATAACTTTATTCAAATAGACTGTATCAGTACTTTCAAATCGTCAAATTTACAGCAAAATATACTAAATAATAGACATAAATACCATAATAATATGGATATGTAAATAAACAGTATACAGACATAATGCGACTCTACCACCGCGTCGGAGTTGTTTCTTGCTGAGAAGACCCGGCGAGAAACTCAGCAGTTACTCTTTTAAACTTGTTTTGGGTTTACAACAGGGGTTAGTAAAGTACAAGCAGTGTGCCATTTTGATACCTAAAAGAATATAAAACAAAGAGAAAAAACCAACCATAAAAGAATATAATAACAAGAATTCATTTAAACAATTCAAAAACAAAAATTGTTAGTCAGTACATACAAACTAGGTACCTATTAACTCTTACAATAAAACATCTGTTACAATAGAGCTATTTAATCCCGCATCGAGAAGAGCGCTTATACCCAGGCATTTTTATCTATAAGGTAGTCTTTTGTAGTATAATAGCCCTTTTTTAATAAAGCTGTTTTGATGTGATGTTTGAATCTATGTAAAGGTAACTCACAAATGGTTTTTGGAATTTTGTTGTAATAATGTATACCTTGCCCCATAAAGGATCCTAAAACTTTTTGTAACCTAAAGAGTGGAAGTGCAATTTTATCCTTATTCCTAGTATTTCTGCAATGTATGTCACTGTGTTTAGCATAGAGACCAATATTTTTTCTGACCAAAACAATGCAATTGTAAATGTATTGTGACGCTACAGTGAGGATACCAATTTCCTTAAAAATCTCCCTAAGTGAAGCCCGTGCACGAAGCTTATAGATGGATCTGATAGCTCGCTTCTGGAGGATAAAGATGGTTTGTATATCCGCCGCTTGACCCCAAAGTACAATGCCGTAAGACATTACACTATGGAAATAACTAAAATAAACTGAACGAGCAGTATCAACATCTGTTAATAACCTAATTTTCCTCACTGCAAATGCAGCCGAACTAAGTCTGCCTGAGAGAGCTGTTATATGAGGGTTCCATTGCAGTTTTGAATCTAGTGTGATTCCAAGAAAAACTGTTGTATCTACAAGCTTCATAGTATTACCATCAATTTTTAGACTAATGGGGTTATCTTTAACATTAGGCAACTTAAAATTAATACATTTAGTCTTTTTTGCATTAAGCTGTAGATTATTTACTGTGAACCATTGTAAAACCTTTGAAAGTGCGTCATTAACATCATCAAAAAGGTTTTTATTTCTGTCAGTTTTAAAAACTAAAGATGTATCGTCTGCAAACCAAGAAGGCTAGAGACTAAGGAGAGATAACTCCCTGGAAAGGGTTGGACTAAATCCGTATCCCACAGTGACGCATGCGCATTACGCTTCTTTGCCGCGATCCTCGCGAAGTGTCAAAATTGGTCAACACAACCTCGAAAAACAACAACTGTCGCACGTGACACCGTTCAAAACAAAACCATGTGACCATGAAATGACAAATAGCTGCCGCTGCACATGCGCAATACAGCGTTTTGCCCGGCACAGAGTATACGACTTTCGGCCCTCGAAAGCTTACCCCCACTTCGGGAGTTATCTCTCCTTAGTTTCTAGCCTTCTTGCTGCAAACAATACAACATCACAAATATCTTTTAAGTAAACCCATCTTTTAAGTACACCAAGTCGGTCGTCAAACGTGCATCTTTAACATCAAAATTTCCGGATTGAAAAGCTTAAACCAAATTTGTAGTATTCTCACAGACACTGACTGCAATAGGTCCATAAACATCGCAATTTTTTTTCGCGGCTTGCGTTGCATTTTATCCTTTTTTGTAGTAAAATGTTAAAATGTATCAAATTTCTTCATTGGATTCACTCATCTTGACAGCAAAAAAACAAATGAAAACTACCCATTTTCCTAACTTGAATTTGGAATTGTCTTCTTTAAAATGTAAACTTTTAATGATACCAAAACCAGCCAGATACAAATAGTATAGTCAAAGAGATTTTATTACAAGTTCATACATTCTATATGCGAAAAGGTTTTTTCCCCAACCTAATATAAAATTAAGCTGAAACCCGACTCGCCGTGGTCATCCCAAAAATCCCGGGAACAGTGGTCGGCATAGACACCGCGAAGAAGGGCCCGGGGTTGCCAAGCCCCCCGCCAAAAAAATACTCAGTCGTGAAAAACAAAAATTCGGATAGGTTAGGTTAGAACTGCGACCAAATAACGCACGAGCCGAACGAGCGTAGCGAGCGTGCCGTGGCAGCGGCAGGCGAGTGCCAGAACCGAATTGTCGGGAAAGTTACTAGATTTATGATTTTTCGTAGTTTTTTTATTCGGAATTCGTATTTATGAAAGATCGGATTGTTGATGATTCGGGATTGTGCAATTCGGAATTCTGACTTTCGGACTTATGAATATTCGGAGTTTTAAAAATTCGGAATTTGGACTTTCGTAATTATGAAATTAGGAATTTTGGAATTCAGCATTATGACTTTCGGAGTTCTGTTTTTCGCAATTATGTAGTGTACCCGACGCCAGATAGCTAAAAAATAAATAAGTAGTTTTGTTGTTCATACTTACTGGTAATACTACACAGTCAGGTCATAAGTATTGTCACACAGTAAAAACTTTTCTTTTATAATGCTGGCCACAAAAAAGTTTATTGAATTTGAATTCCGAATTGTTCATGAAAATACAAATGTATACTTTTTAGAATTTTACGCATTTTTAAATATAGAGGGGACGCTTAAAGAAGACCGTGTTGCAGTTATTGCGTTGCATCGTTGCGGTTACGCGCCAATTCAAATTTTTGACATACTGAAAAATTTGAATTTAACCAAAAAATTCTTTTATCGTACCATCAAACGATACAATGAAGACTCTACTGTAGATGACAGGTGACAGCTGTGAAGGCGCGAATTCAAAGAAATCTCAAACGTAAGCAGAAACTGTTGGCCCTTCAGATGGGGTTAAGCAGAACCACGGTGAAAAGGGTGTTAAATGAAGAGTTAGGGCTTCGGGCATATCGAATTAAAAACAGGACATCGTCTGAATGCTCGTCTAATGGACCTGAGACTGAAGAGATGCCGCGCTTTGTTCAAGCGGTACGCTGGAAAAAAATATCGGGAAATTCTTTTTTCGGATGAAAAATTTTTTACCGTAGAAGAGAGCTACAACAAACAAAATGATAAGGTGTACGCACACAGTAGTGAAGAAGCGAGCAACCGTATTCCGCTTGTCCTACGAGGTCATTTTCCATCCTCGCTCATGGTATTGTTGGGAGTTTCTTATTGGGGCTTAACAGAGGTACATTTTTGTGAGAAAGGTGTAAAAACGAATGCAGTTGTGTATCAAAATACAGTCCTGACGAACCTTGTGGAACCTGTTTCTCATACCATGTTCAATAACAGGCACTGGGTATTCCAACAAGATTCGGCGCCAGCTCATAGAGCGAAGAGCACACAAGACTGACTGGCGGCGCGTGAAATCGAATTTATCCGGCACGAAGACTGGCCCTCCTCCAATCCAGATTTGAATCCGTTAGATTACAAGATATGGCAATACTTGGAGGAAAAGGCGTGCTCAAAGCCTCATCCCAATTTGGAGTCACTCAAGACATCCTTGATTAAGGCAGCCGCCGATATTGACATGGACCTCGTTCGTGCTGCGATAGACGACTGGCCGCGCAGATTGAAGGCCTATATTCAAAATCACGGAGGTCATTTTGGTATATAAATGGTTACATAATGAATAAACTTGTTTCAATTATTTTCTAGTAAACATGTGACAGAATTTATGACCTGACTAGGTATATAGTGATAGTCACTATGGTTAGTATTTTTTAGTATGTACAGCAAAAACATCGGCAATACTATGGATAGTATTTCTAGTATGATCAGCAATACTATCAGTAATACTATCGAAAGTGTGATTACTAATCACGGTTTCATATAGGCGAAGTGCAATAGTATCAATACCTACTATCGTTAGTATTTCTGCGTATCAATAGCATCGCCAAATTTGAACTGTCGATACTACCCGGAGCACTACTTATAGGCCATTTTTTTTTTTAATAAAGTAACCACGCCGTTGTGCATATTAATATGCCAATTTATTGATTTTATGTGTGCTTAGTTAGCTATGCATGACAGATTAAATAATGTTATTTTCAGAATAAGTTGTTTGAATTTGATTTAATAGATTGACATATTTTGATGGACGAATAAATTATTGGATCTGCATTCCGAAAACAGATGAGCGTGCAATTCAAATAGTTTTGCATAAACTAAACTGATGCCCAGTTTGAATCACATAGAGTGCGTTTTTCGTGTGCAAGTCAGTACTTTTGGTGCTATTTTAGATTTAGTTTGTTTGACAAGAGGGAATTATTAGTAGGGCGATTAAATACATGCCCAATTTAAAGCAAGATATACTAAATAATAGACATAAATACTATAATAATATAGGTATATAAATACACAGTATACAGACATAATGCGACTCTACCACAGCTTCGGAGTTGTTTCTTGCTGAGAAGACCTTGCGTGCTGCCTTTGTTTTTACAACCAAAAGCAGAACATTGATTCACAATGATTTTTGAAAACTTCCTCTATGTTTATTTGTAATGCATTTTGACCAGCTTTGACAGATAATAAGTCGCTTAGAACGCCCTCTGTCAGGATCAAAAAGCAGTATTGTTTGTTACCCCTTGGAAGACAACCGCCGAACGCGCGCCCGCAAACCGACGCGGCTGCGGTTAAAGGCCTTTTCACACCACATGCTCGACAATGCCGAATTATATGTCATGTAAACCTTACCGAAAGCAAGACATTATATCTCTTGGCTTTAGCCGGGTTATAATGTTCTATTAAAACCCGCTGGTCAATAATGTGATTTTCACTTTCATAATTCTAATTGCTTTGTCCATAAAGTCTAATTTCACTAAACAGAATGTGTCCTCAGCGGGCGCGGCCAACTCGATTTTCGAAGACCGAGGCCGTGACCCACTAGATTCGCACTGAGACGAACTTCATTTGTTTGTCAAATCGAGTAGGCCACGCCAGCTGAAAGAAGTTGCTAAAGCCGTAGCTAGTAGTACTACTAGCTTTAGAAGATTCTATAAATATTACAAAGAATATAACGTTATCTTTCCATAATTGGACTAATGTCTCCAATATCAATTTGCACTTTTAATATGCTGTAATAAACACTATCTACTAAGCCTGGTTTTTTATTGTCTCGCATAAAGTGAGAAAAGTAGAGTATAAACCACCGGGATAAAACTGTTTTTTTCTTGGGCGCTGGAATCCCTCACTGCACACAGGACTCAATCTTAATTCCCTCGCTTTGCTCGGGAATTAACTTATAACACCCTCGCTGCGCTCGGGAGTTAAATTTGGAGTGATTATCAGGCCTACCTGCAATGCAAAGCTGATTCAGCAAGTCTATCTTATTATTTTAACCCTAAAATGGATGTACTGGAAGCTATAAAGTTGATTGTGCTATAAATACTTTACAAATAAACGAGTCTCAATTCTCAAACCAGCTTATCATAAAAAAAACTTGTGGAAGGGGAAAGTACTTGCCGCGACTAATTTTGATTAGTTTCAAAAAATATCACTAGATGGCGTTGGCTGTACTTTACATCGCGCAAGCATTATGTTTCATCGGTTCCTTATAGTCTCCGAAGGTTTTCTTTTTAGTTAACTTTGCGCAGAGGCAATATCGTAACCAATGAGGTTAATCCGAGGTGCGATTATTGCTAGTTGAAAACTTTACCAATACCCCGCCGTGTGGACGTGAAATACCGTCCGCGTTGGCAATTTTTGAACGGCTGTGAAGGCCTAATATTAGTATTCCATGTAATCATGATATGTAGTGGGCTGAAACAGGACAGACAGGTAAAATAGGAACCTGTTCCGCTTGTTCCTCCTGTTCCAGTAAAATAACAGTTACGGAAACCTGTTCCAAAATAACAGCCTGTTGCGTTGTAACATAGTTTAATAAAGTAGAAATAATACCCATTCGTTAGGGTAACAGTCTGTTACCCTACCGAAAACAGTGCTGCGGCACGCACGGTTTGAAGTTTATTTTCTTGAAGTGAAAATGCCATAGCGTTCAATTTCTGTATTGCAATTTGGTAGAGGTGAGGATATTTCGCTTTAAGTGTCTTCCACCAGTTTAGTGGGCACTCCAGTCAAAGATAATTAGCCAATGTTCAAATACAAAACTGACCTCCATGTCACAGACAATATGGTTGAAAAGTTGAAAATCACTCATGAATGAACATCGTTCGCCGGGAAGCGTAACGCGTTACTATTGACATCTTTTTTTTACTAGGAAATTACTTTCGGATACACGTACTTATATCTACGCAATCTAAATGTTAATTCGGAACAAGTTATTTTTCATCACAACAATGTGTCGATTAAGAATAAATATTTTTGATGTAATGTATTAAGTTCATTTAGTAATACGTTTACAATGCAACTCTTTCTTACTATGAGGCTATTCATTAAATGTTTACATTTTTTTCTATTATGACCAAAAATGAGCCCAGCTTCATTTGTGTGTATCCGAACAAACGCAACACTGATCTCTCTGCTTGTTACAAACGTAACAGCTGCTATCTCTTTCTAACAAAGGTAGCTTGCGTAAGCTAGAATAAAATCTTCTTTAGCATGTTACGTGGCGTTATCTCTTTCTAACACAGGTAACCTTCATACCTATGCTAGAATAGAGAAAAGCATGTGCCAGTCAAGAATAGGGCTGTTGTGGAACTGGAACAGTTTCTCATAGGTATAGACAACAGTTCCATACTGTGCTGTTATTCAGTGAAACCTGTTAATTTCATCTGTTCTGATATTTACGCCTCACTCCTAGGCTACTTAATTCATTGATCTTATTTCTGACTCACAATGTAAACCAATTTGTTAATTGCATACATAGCTAATTTTGAATAAGGCTTACAACTCTTACAAGTCAAACTTATTATGTGAGCACCTTCTTATGCTGCCGGCATAAGTCTTATTTTGCAATGGTTCTGTAAAGCTTCACCTGACGTCCTCCGTACGCTGTAGCACGGTTTCCTAAATTAGATCGGGTTAGGGTGTGCTGGGAACCACCCCTGCGGCCTTCACCTAAACTTAATCTTAAATATCCGAAACTTAAAAAACTACTACGAATATTTACAGTAAGTAGATAATTAATAATACCTTATTGGTATAGTTATAGTTATTAATTAATTAATTTAACCTTCCTGGTATAGTTATAGTTATTAATTAATTAATTTTCCTGTTGGTGCAATGGCAGCGATCCTGCCTTTAGCACCAGAGTCCGTGGGTTCGATCCCCACCCATGACAAACATTTATGTGACGAACATGTGTTTGTTGTGTGTCTGGGTGTTATTATCTATATAAGTAGCGTTGCCAGGCGTCCGGATGAAGCCGGACATAAGTAGGCTTTTTGATTGCGTGTCCGGCTTGTTCGGCTTTTGTTACGCTTTTTCTATTTCGCAAACGAGCGCGCGCCGAGCGTGGCCGAGCGCAGGCGATTTATTTATTATTTCATCAGAATTTAACAAGATTTATGGCAATAATCATAAAAGCTTACAATTTTGTTTGTCGTATTAATACACAAAATCCTCAATATTTTTTTTTTATTATTTTTTTATTAAGTCTTTGACTGCCGCTAAAGCAGACACAATAGAAAATCTATTGTTTGCGGGTCACCGGTGACCCCATGGCAGCATATGTGTTAAGGAAAATAAACAGCTATTTCTAATACATTTGCTCAACTTAACTAAAATACTACATTAGCATTTAATGTTCTCACTGTTGGGCAATACATAAAGTAGTGATCTAGAAAACACAGCGATCAAAAAGAAAAAGGCTATCAAAACAACACATGAAGATATTAACTAAGTATGTTTGTTTGCATGCTATTACTAGTGAGGCAAGATTTACTAGATAAGATCCGCTGGCCTTTTCAATAAGCCACGGAATCTTTCTATTCTTTCATGAAATATGTCGATGTTACTGTGTGCTGTTGTACTTGTTGCAGACTCATATTATGACACAATTTTTCCTATAATTGGACTTGTAAGACGGTGTACTGAAAGCGTTACTGTGCCGTGCGCTAGGGCTAGGACATTTATAAAAAACTTTACTCAGCAAATATGGAGAGTCGACTACGTTATTAATGATTTTGTAAAGTAGAACTCGATCCCTGTGCTCTCGTCGAGTTACCAAATTCTCAATTTTATTGGTATCAAAATCGTTGAACCGGTACTTCAAACGTTTTTGACGTGACAACGTCTTAAATTAGGTTGCGGCTGGGAGTCACTTATGAAAAAGTGTAACGCTCGGTAACGTTACGATGAGTCACCGAACGAGAGAGAGGCCCGCCGAATGCCTTGCGTCTCTCTCCCACTCAACTATGATCGGTCTGCCGCAATTCTTATTTTCATTCAATTCCTTGTTCCTATTGTGCAATTTAATTATATTCATATCAATAAATATTCTACCGAGAAAAAGACGTTGTCACGTAAAATCTTCGCCCGTAAAACCGACTTTACAGGCAACCATTTTTTTTTAAGCTTATTTTGTATACTTTCCGACTGTTGAATATACTTTGCCTACATGGGATTCCACACAGTGGAAGCATACTCAAGCTGAGACCTCACTTAAGCATTATACAGTATTAACAATGTATTGACATTTTTGAAGTCCGTACTTTGGCGAAATATAAAACCAAGCAACCTAAATGCCTTAGCAGTAGTTTTATTTATATGCGATTCGAAATATAATCCACTATCCAGCTGAACTCCCAGGTCCCTCACCTCATCGACTCTCTTCAACCCCTTGTCAAAGAGCGTATAATTGAAGGTTATTGGATGTTTTTTCCGTGTGAATGTAATCGCATGGCATTTTTCAACATTTAGATGTAATTTGTTAAGAGAACAATAGTTACTTAAGCGATTTAGGTCATTTTGTAATTCCAAACAATCATTATCTGATTTGATTACCGAAAACATTTTAGTGTCATCCGCGTACAATAATAATGCCGAATTAAATGTCATGTAAACCTTACCGAAAGCAAGACATTATATATCTTGGCTTTAGCCGGGTTATAATGTTCTATTATAACCCGCTGGTCAATAATGTGATTTTCACTTTCATAATTCTTATTGCTATGACCATAAAGTCTAATTTCACTAAACAGAATGTGTCCTCAGCGGGCGCGGCCAACTCGATTTTCGAAGACCGAGGCCGTGGCCCACTAGATTCGGACTGAGACGAACTTCATTTGTTTGTCAAATCGAGTAGGCCACGCCAGCTGAAAGAAGTTGCTATAGCCGTAGCTAGTAGTACTACTAGCTTTAGAAGATTCTATAAATATTTCAAAGAAAAAATAAAAAATGTCGAGTGATGAAAGTATTTTGACTCCAGAAGCTATTAAATTAATATCAATAATCTACTCCCAGAAAAGTCAAAGGAAAAATACCTGAAAACGTTATCTTTCCATAATTGGACTAATGTCTCCAATATCAATTTGCACTTTTGATATGCTGTAATAAACACTATCTACTAAGCCTGGTTTTTTATTGTCTCGCATAAAGTGAGAAAAGTAGAGTATACACCACCGGGATAAAACTGTTTTTTTCTTGGGCGCTTGAATCCCTCACTGCACTCAGGACTCAATCTTAATTCCCTCGCTATGCTCGGGAATTAACTTATAACACCCTCGCTGCGCTCGGGAGTTAAATTTGGAGTGAACGGGCGCTACATTGAATCCTGAACGTAACGAAGTTCAGGATTCAATGTAGCGCCCGTGACATAAAACAGTGCTTTATCCCCTTGGTGTATAATCTACTATTAGAATTTTGGAAACATGATATGACATCGTTTATAAAGACGTTAAAGAGCAAAGGTCCCAAATGCGAGCCCTGGGGCACACCGGATGATGAATAAAACTAGAAGTAAAACTCGTAACCGTCACAGCCTGAGTTTGGTTTCTAAGGTAAGACGTGAGCCACCGTAGCAAATCACCATGTACACCAATTAAAGTAAAGTAAAGTAAAAGTAAAAAATCATTTATTCATTTAAGCTTGTACAAAGCACTTATGACATGTCAAAAAAAGTATACAGAAATAATAATAATAAACGTAAATAAAATAGTACAATATTAGTACACATCGTGAATATACATAATGTGAATCTACCACCGGTTCGGACGTTGCTTCTTATCGAGAAGACTCCGGCAAGAAACTCGATAGTTACTCTTTTCAACTTTGTTTGTTTTACAAAAAATAAATTCAGAGTACAGTCAATGCGAGTAGAAAAAAGAACACAATATTGAGCAGAGGAGCAGATTATTCCTACTATGACCACAAACTTTTGTCGTTCAAGTAATCCTCTACATTATAATAACCTTGTTTCATTAACTTTGCTTTAATTGCAGACTTAAACTTGTGAAGAGGTAGATCAACAAGACTTTGAGGTATTTTGTTAAAGTATTTTACAGATTGACCCACAAATGAGTTTCCCACCTTGTGTAGCCTAAGACTGGGAGTTTTCAATTTGTTTTTATTTCTGGTATTATGTTTATGAGTGTCACTGTTTTTTTTGAACAGATGCAAGTTTTTGCGCACATACATTATGTTATCTAAAATATACTGAGCAACTTGCCTCAAGCTTAGTAATAAGTAGTGAGTGAGCTCAAGCTTAGTAATAAGTACTGAGCAAATTGCCTCAAGCTTAGTAATAAGTAGTGAGTGAGAAATATTATCGAACGCACGCTTGAGTAATCCACCTGAAATCCCTTATCCATAGATTCCTGAACTATGTCCAAAAACTCAGAAACGTTAGTCTCAGTAGAACGTTTAGCCACAAAACCATGCTGGTGTATGGTCATTAACGGACTTAGCGACGGATAGATGGAGTCCTAAACTATTTTTTCGAAAACTTTAGGTAATATTGATAACTTGGAGATGCCTCGATAGTTACGTCCGTCATGTTTATCACCACCCTTATGTATGGGGACCGCAAATGATTTCGACGACATGATTGGCGTAGTGCGCTGTAGCACGGTTTCTCGCCTCGATTTTCCTAGTGTCCCGGGTTCGATTCCCGGTCGGGTCAATTCAGGAAACGATCTTTTCTGAATTGACTCGGGTCTGGGTGTGCTAGGAGACGCCCCTGGCTTATTTCCTTGTGTGTTACCTCGTAACACAGGGATATTAATCCCTACTTCGAGACCAACAAGAGGTGTGTTGTCTGGCGCACAAAAAAAAAATGAAAAAAAACATAAATAATGAATGCACATAACCACGTTTATGTCTCAACAAACGACCCATCAAGAAGTCACTGTATATATCTTGCCGTAAACAACATCCCTCCACCATACATAACAAACTACGCCGCCATACAATTAAATAAAAATGGAGTATTAAAAATTTGAAGCACATAATAGGGATACAATACACACATTAAGGACCACCTATCATAGCACAGCGACGTTCAAAAAAACATTTCAACAATACCGTCCGAGTCACAACAAGTGAACATTCCAATACACGAGTAATAGTAGATTGTTACACAAGGTGAGAAAGTTACCTTTTCAATGCACGAGATAGTTTGGCGCGCGAGCGTAGTGAGAGCGCTAATAGTTCGAGGGCATTGAGAAGGTATTTCTTCCGAGGTAAACACTCTGCTTTTCATTACGAATATAAGGAAAGTAAATAAAAAACAGATACATAAGTTCAACCAAATAAACTTCTCACTCGATTTACGATACAACTGAATGAAGTTCGAATAGTTGCAATCCCGCCTTTTTTTTTGTCGGTGGAATTCAACCATTTTTTTTTCAATATTTGTAAAAAAGCTTACTTAGACAATGATGATGGAATTCCCCCGCCTTATTTTATTTAAAGAAATAGTACATTGTTACCCTAGGGGTGAAAGTAACTTACTTAGTCCCGAGACGGGGTTTGGCGCCCGGAACGAAGTGAGGGCGCCAATAGTTCGAGGGACTAAATAAGTCTTTAACCCGAAGTAAACACTGTGCTTTTCATTACAAATACAAGGAAAGTAAAAATAAAAACATGAATTAGCTAAAGAAAAAATTAGTAAATTTTATTTTCCACTACCGCTTTAGCCTCTTCTCATAAAAAATCAGGCGTTAAAATTCATATCAGAATCAGATGAACTCATTTTATAGGTACAAATCTCTGCTATACGTATAAACAAAAGTCTTCAAATCGAAAAATTAATGAAGATCGAATTGCCGCTTTCCCGCCTATTTTGTTTGTTTTTTTTTTCTGTGGCCGGCCAGTTATTCAGTCATTATTTTTTATTTTCATCATTGGAAAAATGGTAAATATTTTGCCCAAATCTAAGTTATTTTAAAGAATTGTTGAAACTAAATTTTAATAAAGTTATTTAAAAAATATATATTCTATAATCAATACTTAACTTTAAGTTATTTCAATTTTACATCGTGGCTGTATAGAAAGTTGGAACATGGTTCAATAGATATGTGAAAAATAACTAGTTTTTTTTTAAATAATTTGACAGCTGTCAGTTGAAAGTGATTCTCCTTACGGATGAAAAGTATTACTTTCATCCCGCTCCTCAGGCAACTTCAGACCTACTTTCAGAGTATGAGTAATGAAAATATTTTTTTTTCATCTCTATCGTAAATGCTTAGCTCAAATTTATTCAATTAAATACTAATTAAGTGAAACATACGTTAATGCTTATATTCCTGCTTCGATTGTTTAAATATTCATTTGAAATCAAGATAAAGAAATTTCAAATACAGCTGTGGCTGAATCTATTAAGTCGATGTATTCTAATACATCGACTTGCCGCAAAAGGAATGTCAAAATAAAAGGTGACATTTGACAGTTATTTACTTTCAGCACTAGGGCTGAAAAAAAGCTTTACACACAACAACAATACAAATATTAAATTATACATGGTTGAATTCCACAGACAAAAAAAAAAAGGGATTGCAACTATTAGAACTTCATTTAGTTGTTTCGTAAATCGAGTGAGAAGTTTATTTTCTGCAAAATGAGTTCATCAGACTTAGATTTGGATTTGACTCCTGATTTCATTAGAGAAGAAGCTCAAACAGTTGTGGAAAACCTTTTACCGCATACATAAGAGCTATGAGAAGATTTTATGAAATGGCGCACTGAAAAAAAAGTGAAGTCTTTTTCAGAAAACGTGCTATTAACATATTTCAATCAATATTCTTTTATTGGCACGCGCCGCAGCTGCATCCGCGCCGCACCGCCGAAAGGTGACCGCCAAAGCATATGGCTTATGGTGTTATCTACAGCCTACTAGGTAGGTAGGTAGGCATTTTTCACTTGAAGTATTTTATTTTTGGCGGTATCTGTCAAATCGGGCTTATCTGGCGAAAGTAGCGAGTAGCAACCCTAGGCGATCAGGCAAGTTGATAGAAGAAGGCGAGAGCGGTCCTTCTGTAAACTCTTTATTTTGTGGTCGCGGTCAGTCGCACTATCAAAAACATTGAGATATTATTTGGACGTCCTCAGATACTTACATTTTAGTTCAATGGTCAAAAATGGTTTCGCGCAGATATTTCTGTTGCAGACTGCAGTGTATTTTGCTGTATGAACACCACACGAAATTGTGATCATGCGTTTTTTAAGTTACCAAATGATGTTGAAAGGTAAGTAAAACTTAGATAACGTTTGCAAGCTTACTATATACGAGTATTAAAAGTAATAGGTAGGTAAACCATTATATTTTGTAACACACTCAAATCCAGTACAAATGGGCTTCCACTTTTTTCGTAACTTATCTTATCATGCATTGGTAAAACACCAGTATTTTTGGTATATTCCTTTATTGGCACGCGCGGCTGCTGCATCCGCGCCGCGCCGCCGACAGGTGACCGCCAAAGCGGTGGCTCATGGTGTTATCTACAGCCTACTAGGTAGGTAGGTATTTTTCACTTGATGTATTTTATTTTTGGCGGTCTCTGTCAAATCGCGGTTATCTGGCGAAAGTAGCGAGTAACAACCCTAGGCGATCAGGCAAGTTGATAGAAAACGGCGTGAGCGGTCCTTCTGTAAACTCTTTATTTTGTGGTCGCGGTCAGTCGTACTATCGAAAACATTGAGATATTATTTGGACGTCCTCAGATACTTACATTACAGTTCAATGGTCAAAAATGGTTTCGCGCAGATATTTCTGTTGCAGTGTATTTGGCTGTATGAACACCACACGAAATTGTGATGATACGTTTTTTAAGTTACCAAATGATGTTGAAAGGTAAGTAAAACTCAGATAACGTTTTCAAGTTAGTACTACTATGTACGAGTATTATAGTAATAGGTAGGTAAACCATTATATTTCGTAACACATTTAAATCCAGTACAAATGTGCTTTCATTCATGTGCTATAACTCGCAACTGGAAGAGACAATGTCAGAAACAGCAGTAGTCTCCACGTAACGCCATCTAAAGGCGCATTACATTACAAAGCTACGTAACGTATCGCAACAAATATAAAGTAAATGTCGTGACAGAAAATTCGTTCCAGGAGTTAAGTAACGATGAAAACGATGAAGAGGAGTATGAATCACTACCCGCCTCACCAATGAGTAACCAAAATAGCAGCTACTCAAACTTGAGACCAAATAATAACGCATAATACAAGATTTAGAAGAAAAGATTAAAAAACTCCAACAAAAAATAGCAATTGCAGACAGTACCATCATTAACTTGAAGAATAAACACAGTGACATACATTGCAGAAATACTAGGAATGAGGATAAAATTGCACTTCCACTCTTTAGGTTACAAAAAGTTTTAGGATCCTTTAAGGGGCAAGGTATACATTATTACAACAAAATTCCAAAAACAATTTGTGAGTTACCTTTACATAGATTCAAAAATCACATCGAAACAGCTTTATTAAAAAAGGGCTATTATACTACAAAAGACTACCTTATAGATAAAAATGCCTGGGTATAAGCGCTCTGCTCGATGCGGGATTAAATAGCTCTATTGTAACAGATGTTTTATTGTAAGAGTTAATAGGTACCTAGTATGTACGAGTATGTACTGACTAACAATTTTTGTTTTTGAATTGTTGAAATGAATTCTTGTTATTTTAATCTTTTATGGTTGGTTTTTTTCTCTTTGTTTTATATTCTTTTAGGTTTATTTGTATCAAAATGACACACTGCTTGCACTTTACTAACGCCTGTTGTAAACCCAAAACAAGTTTAAAAGAGTAACTGCTGAGTTTCTCGCCGGGTCTTCTCAGCAAGAAACAACTCCGACGCGGTGGTAGAGTCGCATTATGTCTGTATACTATTTATTTACATATCCATATTATTATGGTATTTATGTCTATTATTTAGTATATTTTGCTGTAAATTTGACGATTTGAAAGTACTGATACAGTCTATTTGAATAAAGTTATTTGAGTTTGAGTTTGAGTTTGACTAAAAACCAGTCTCTTAGTAAGAAGCTGGATGACTATTGTTCGAAGAGAAACTAAATTGTAACAAGCCCATCAGGAAGGAAAAATCATAAAATACGCAAGACCATCGAGGCTTCGGATTGTAGAGAAGAGAAAATTACAGCGACATCATTGATGTCAGTTGCCTGATTTTGCGTATTGACCACAGTAGGGAACCTGGGGATACTTGTTCCTTTGGGAGACTAGTTCCCTTAAGATTATCTCAATTCCTATAAACCACACCAATTTTACGAAGTGCCAAAACGAACCATTGCTACCAACGCATAAAACCAAATATCATTTTGACAGTTCTCCGACGTGCACTTAGTGATGGCGGCGCGTGTTTTTGTTTTTAACGGATCCAATTCTTTTTTCGTAAGTTTTTCATCTGTTTTTTGTTACTTTTCTAGAGATTATAGTCTTTAGTGTAGGGTGGATATCGAATGGTACTTTGTTAAGGCTTCACAGAGTGATTTCAGTTTTAATCAAAGGATGCTTAGACTGACGAAAAAATCATGATTAGTACAAATATGGTATTAGGGTAGATTTGATCCCCATCACGTTGGGGATACTTGTTCCGGAGAACAAGTATCCCAACGTGATAGGGACGGAGATGAAAATAATAATATAAATTAGGATCGTTATTTATTTAAATAGTCCTTGCGTTATTTTTTCTAGAAAATGCCGCGGCTCCCATTCCAACTTCTTCAAAATCTTTTTTGGAACTCTAATATTAAAGGCAAAATTGTATTTGCCTATAATTCCGAATGCAACCCTTATTGGATTAGGATTAGGAATGTCATTTTATTCTAATTTTTATTCCCAAGGAGGGAGCTAAACAAAGAGTGCCAATAGATCCGGAAATATTGAAAGAGGCTGTTAAACAAGTTATGGAAGGAAAATCACTTTAAGGAACAGCAAAACTACCTCTTGATGACCCTTAAAAGATATGTGCGTAAACGACAGCAAACAGAAGATGACATCGAATGTAAACCAGACTATAGTCAGGCTAGAGTTTTTCCAATAGTAGAAGAAGATTTGTTGGTGGATTACTTGATCGTATCAAGCAAGTTAAACCACGGCTTGACTTCCGATTGCACAAGAAAGCTAGCTTATCAATTTGCTATCCAAAATGGCAAATCTGTTGAGAAATGGTCGAATGAATAAGCTAGCTACGATTTCAATGAAGGGGTTGAAACAGGTTGGTCAAATGACTTCAGGTGAGCGAGGTGAACTTGTGACTGCATACACAAGCATTGTTTCGTTTTTTAAAAGTGTATAGGTTATGTTATAATTTGGTAGGTAAGAACTGAAATGTTTAATAATAATTTAATATTAAAGTCCATAGATTCCCCCGGGATCAAATCTAACCTATGCAGGGAACAAGTCACCCTCAATAGAGTAGACTTGTTACTTTTGACATCTTTTAGAAAAAACCTTTTTTGCACGGATGTCTTTATTTTTTTCCCAAAAGACTTATTACATTTGTTAGAGTACTAAATTACCTTTGCCTTGAAGATAAAAAAGTAACATTTGACCAATATTTGTCGACATAGGAGGAAAAGTAATAAGGGGGGATCAAGTATCCCCAGGTTCCCCAGTGTTCAATACGCAAAATCAGGCAACTGACACTCCAATGCATGATCCGTCTTGTCCAAGTATCACAACAGAAAGCCAACATGTGACTAAAGAAAAACAAATGATGCCCAAGATTTGTTTAATTAGTAATGACAACAAACAAAAAACACTAAACTTGGCTCATCATAACTTTCCACGGTCAGAATTATGCCACTACACGACACCTGGTGGGGGAATACAACAAATTTTTAGTGGCTTAGAAAGTAAACTAGCTGACTTCTCACTGAAAGACTATACTGTGTACTATTTATTGGAGAAAATGATTTAATGTTTTCAGACAACTACTCTGAAAAAATAAGTTAAATAAAACCGATTACAAAAAGTGCAACACACCAATATTATAATCTGTGTTCCTAATTATAAGCTGGGTAACTATTGCAATATCTACAATCAAAGAATAGAAACATTTAATAAAAAATCCCTAATTTAGTTATCTCAAATAACGAATATACATATTTATTAGATACAAACAAAAACCTATCATACTCATACGAATTGTTTCAAAGTGTAAATGGATGCATAAACAAACGAG
Source organism: Udea olivalis (assembly GCA_947369235.1). Taxonomy (NCBI): domain Eukaryota; kingdom Metazoa; phylum Arthropoda; class Insecta; order Lepidoptera; family Crambidae; genus Udea; species Udea olivalis. The sequence continues at coordinate 10,924,622 of OX376342.1, forward strand.
CATGGATTACTATTTTCAACGATATCTCGAATTCAATGAAAAAAAAAATCAAATTATTACAATAGTTGCGACGACAAACTAACGAACTTAGTCTTGGTTCTCTACCAAGACAAGTTTTTTCGTCCCTAAAGCAAATGAGAAAAACAACATTCGTGAAGCTTTTTCATCCTCAAACTCACCAAGTAAAAAAAAAATTAAAGACAGAAATAAACGACGGATTCTACACCAAAACATCGTGGGGTTATGCGTTAAAGCTGATTTAATAGACTACCTAAACAAACCAACAACAGTTGAATTTCTAATCACAATTGTTTCTTGTAATCTAAGACAATGTTGAGTTTTTGTCCAGTTTTCTGCCATACCGGTATTACCGGTAGATCGAGACCAACATCTAATAGTATCGAATGTCAAAATTACAGTGGACAATAGTATCGAATCGAACAATCAAAAAGTTATGTCCGAATAGCGCGGACACGACAAAGTTATCCAATTCGATTAACCTGAATTGCATTATACGGTAATTTGACTGAATCGGTCGGTAACTCAGTTATCGAACGTGCCCGAATTGCCCTGCTGAAGCTATTTTGAAAATATCGATGTTTTCCCACTTTGTCGAACATCCCTATTAAACTGTCAATGTCAATCAGTGTCTGTCTGTCTGTCCTTTCAAATGTCATTGGCTGATGGCCTAGTCGCCAATGCCACAATAAATTTTAAAAAAAACTTTCAAATGTCAAACAAACAAAGTCAAAATTCATTAACTAAATTCAACCGTAAATTACGTGGGTATTTATACAAGACAAAGTTTTGAAACTTGTAAATATATCAGAGGATCAATGAAAGTATCTGTACATTCCATCGTCTGCTTGTAATTTACTGGATAGTTATTAGTATGACTATACAATCATCATAATGATAAGATAGTGTTTAAAGTTGATTGGTCATAGCACCGGCAATTTTATCAAATGGTATGCGTTGAAGACGATAAACATTTTAATCTATTTATATAAGTAGGTACGAGGTGTTTGTACCGATGTGGATTATCTACTATAACAGTAAGTGCTTTTTTGGTTTACAGATCGTAGCGATTGATGGCCTAAAATAAATAAGTTGACCTTCAGACTTGTTAGAAAAAGCTGCTATTGCTGTATGCTTTTATGTAGGTAGGTTGGGTGTATTGTTTGGATGAATCAGCGATTCGTATCCTAACGACCTTGGATTGGTGTGCGCCGCCGCACTTCGGGTAGTGATGTCATGTTTTAGTCACAGTTTGTGTTTGTTTCTGCCGGCATTCAAACGTCTCTGAATCCATACCGGCGGTACCGGCTATATTTAAATATCAGTTCTATTGCAGTTCTTCAGTTGCTGGTAATTCTTCAATCGAACACCATAACTGCAGACATGGCTTCCAAGTTTAATTCAGCTGTTACCCAATTCTCAGCTAAGTTTGTGAATGTAAGTTTATTTTTTACCTCCATTTTTTTTAGAATCGTAACAAATTAAACATTACAGCATTTGTTTTTCTTATTTTTATTTGTTTTTATTGACGTGACAACGTCTTAAATTAGGTTGCGGCTGGGAGTCACTTATGAAAAAGTGTAACGCTCGGTAACGTTACGATGAGTCACCGAACGAGAGAGAGGCCCGCCGAATGCCTTGCGTCTCTCTCCCACTCAACTATGATCGGTCTGCCGCAATTCTTATTTTCATTCAATTCCTTGTTCCTATTGTGCAATTTAATTATATTCATATCAATAAATATTCTACCGAGAAAAAGACGTTGTCACGTAAAATCTTCGCCCGTAAAACCGACTTTACAGGCAACCATTTTTGTTTATATTTATAAATAACTGCTTCACTTAATTGATTAATTTCAACCAATTCTCAATTAAATTATAAGATGCAAGCACTTTAATGATTAACTATCATATAACCATAATCATAAATCATATGATCTTTTTTTTGTTTTTGGGAATAAAATCACGATCAAACAGAATTTTAAATTAAGCATTTTTTAAAAATTTCCTCCTAATAATAAATGTGATAATAATAATAATAAATGTGAAAATTCTCGATTGATTTTAAATAAATTACTGTTTATCACACATAACTAAGTATGGCATAGTGGGCTATACAGAAAGAGTCATATTATTCTATTTTGTGTATCGTTAAAAATAAATCAATTATAAAATATTTTACTTGAAACTAGAGATCTTAAATTACATTGATTTCTGTTAGTGCAGCAGTGCTCTAGAAATAGACACCAAAAATAGTTTAAAATGGACACATGCTTATACTGGTGAGGGCGTTCAGAATTTCAAATGCATAATCTATTCTAAGTTCGTTTTGCAGTGATTTAAATAAACAAATGAAAGAAATTTTATAAATTAATGTTATCCTGTATACTGTCCCAATGCTGGGCAAAGGCATCATTGAAAACAAATTATAATTGATGAGTATTGTCTTTAAAAATGCTTGGCTGTTGTGGAGTAGGAGTCTGTTTGTATGATTGCAATTAGCTCAGTGAAAGAAATATCATCTTGTGGTTGATTAAAGATTTCAATGTACTACACAGCTGCATTACTATACAGGGTGTCCCCGGTAACCTGTACCAGCGAAGATCAGTGGTCTGGGGACCTATCGATAGTTCTCATACCCCATATGTTCAGCAATTTTTGGTAGTTTTCAAGTTATGATTTTTTTACGAATTTTTGAAAATTTCTGGGTTGTCACTTTTTTGGTTACTGTGGTGTTAGAATTCTGATATCAATAAAAAAAAATTAGGCATGTATCTCAACTACATATTACATATTACTACATATGTATTTGGGCCACAGTAACCAAAAAAGTGACATAACTCAGAAATTTTCGAAAATTCGTAAAAAAATCATTACTCGAAAACTACCAAAAATCGCGGAACATACATGGGGCTTTGTCTTATTTGTCTATTGTCTTATGGGGTAATAGTACTGAAGTCAATAATCTGTTTTTAAAACAAAAAAAATGTATTAGAATATTGGCTAATATAGATGGAATGACCAGTTGTAGACCTTATTTCATTAAATTTAAAATTCTTACATTAACAGGTCTTTACATACTGGAAATCAGCAAATTCGTCCGGAAAAACATGCACATGTTTCCTACTTACTCAAGACCAAAAAATCTCAGACAGAGAGATAAATTGGCTCATCCAGGTTCAAAATTAAAAATACACCAAACTGGACCCCACGCAAGCGCTATAAAAATATATAATAAAATTCCAAAATTTATACAAGAACAAATAAATGTACAAAGCTTTGCAAAAACATTAAAGAATTATTTAATTAATAAATGCTATTATGATCTGCAAGAATTTTTCAACGACAATTAAATAAAAAGTCATGATGTATGTTATTGTCATATTTGAGAAGTTGTTAAGTTTTTTTAATTAATATTAATTTATTCTATGTTATTAATGATATTATAGAACTTAAGTATATTGCTGTGCCCTACCAGGGTAACATGTTTTGGGACACAACAACAATGTTATAACTTAATAACCACATGTATGCAATAAATCTTTGAATCTTTGAATCTATTAAGCATGGTTTATTAATATATTCTTCTAGGAACTAGAGAAAAACAAGAGCGTGGTGTCATCTCCCCTTTCGGCGAAGTTCGTCCTCGCGCTCGTAGCTTTAGGCTCTTCTGGCGAGGGACATGATGAACTACTCTCTGCCCTTGGTCTTTCCAGTGATGACGAGGTATGTACATACGCGACAACACGGCAAGCTTTACATAGGCACCTAAGGCTATGAACTTAAGACCCATTTTGCAATGGTTTTCTGAAGGTTAACCTGCTGATCCTGACTCGCCGGAACATGTATGAGATTAGTTATCCTTTTCAGAAAATATTAAATGAATAACCATAACAGAAGTGAAATTCCGTTATTGTGCCTGAAATGGTTACGTAGGTGCCGGTTGGCGCGGAAACCTTAATAGTATGGCCTTGTATTGGGTGCCAGTTGTCCCCGTGACCGAGACCGAAGACAGAGACACATGACGCCCCATACAAAGCAAGTACGTGTTGCTGTCTCCTGTCTCGGTTATCGTGCCAACCGGCTCCATAAGCAAAGTTTACTAAGTATACGTTATCACTAGCATGCCACGTTTCAGCCTTACTAATGTTTTTTCCCTAGTATTTCTATGCATAACATAACACTCTGGATAAACCTAATTGTGGTGTTGTTGTTTACCACTTTCCTCATTAGCAAAATAGCCACTTAAATAGTGGTTCCCCACCTAAAGATAAAAGTTACTACAATAGCTGAATACAATTTTATCATGTCACCGTACTTAGGAATGTAGGTTGAAATAACCGTCACTATTCTGAATGTATTAATGGCTTGCAGATTCGCGAGGTGTTTTCTCACGTGTCCTCGAAGCTGAAGGCTGTAAAAGGGGTCGCGCTTAGCGTGGCGAATAAAGTATATGTGATGGAAGGCTCCTACGACCTTCAGTCGCCCTTGAAGGAAGACGCCGTCAAGGTGTTCGATGCCGCTTTTGAAAAGGTCGACTTCAGCAACGGCTCTGCGGCTGCTAACACCATCAACCAATGGGTAATTTCATTTCTAAATGGTATTTTAAAAGTATCCTTTAAACATGCTGTTTATAGGTAAACATTTTTTTCTTAAAAAGCATTTAAGGTGATGTTTGGCTATTAAGTTCCATTCAGTCTTAGGGTATTTTCAATGGCTAACTTGCAAAATCTTTTTTGTTTAAAGCATCATCAACCTTTTGATGGTCAATAAATGGCTTTATTCACAGTTTTATGTTGAAGCCTATTTTATGAGGACACTGATGCGCCGTTTTTCCATACAAACGTAGCCCCCTGTTTCCTCCCTGGACATTGCCAGTAGAGAAATAATCATTTCCAAAAGAGTCTATTGTCACTATTGGCATGTCCCTATGTTTTCCTTTTTTTTATAAATTAATTATTAAAAGAGATATGAACCTTAAGAAATCGAAAAAATGGCCAGATTTTCCGCTGTGTTCAAACCTTCAGAAAACTAATAACACTAGTTTATTTAAAAGAAGGAAAACATAGGAACACGGCCACAGTCCTTCTTAAATTTTTAATGAAAAAAATAACTGAATAGGTCAACTTTTCGAAAAGGGATCAGGGGACTACGAAACGTTAATTTTGTGAACTTTTGATAGGTAATTTCGGTCCGATTTGCATCTGTCTCTATCGCGCTCTGCGGGGCGCTCGAGGTTTGCAAAAGACAGCAATAGATTTTACAAATACTTATTTTTCAATTCTCTTGTAATCTTTATGAATATTTTTATAGGTTGAGGGTCAAACCAACAACAAAATCAAAGATCTGCTATCCGGAGACAGTTTAGACTCTATGACTCGTCTCGTTCTTATAAACGCCATCTATTTCAAGGTAAGCCCTTCATATTGTACTGTTTTTTTATTCATTACATTATCATTATTCATTACATTATCATTATTCATTACATTATCAATTATAATGTTATTTTTTTACTTGCTTAAAAGGGTACATGGAGCAAGAAATTCAACTCTCAGTTCACCAGTGATCAGCCTTTTTACGGTGTTGATGGAGAGACTCAGGTACCCATGATGTACAAAGAAGATGACTACAGATACGGTGAGAGTGAAGAATTACAAGCACAGGTATGAAAATTATTGTAGGTACTGTCATTATAAATCAGATGCATATCTTTTTAGCAAATAGGTTCCAGCATTAATTACACAAACTCAGGCAGACTGTTTTATCCTCAAAGGTAACACTGTAGCCAGTTCAGCTGATCCTACCACTAAGGACTCTTTGTTCCCGTTAAGTAATTTTTTGGGTCCTTAAATCTAGATTGAACATAGAGGTTTGCTCCAGATGCGTCTAGCTAGAGACTAGTGAACTAATTCTCGTTGAAGAGCATGGTTTACTGTCGGCCGCGTTCTCGTTAATAGGTAGTCGATGATGACCATGAATATTGTTATTCGTGATTCATTCAGTAAGACCGCGGTAAAATGTGGGCTTTTCTAAGAAAAACTTCAGTCTCACACCAAAAAGGAAATTATCTAGCAATGTTTTTTGATTTTAGTTGCTGGAGTTGTCTTACGTCGGCAATGAAGCAAGCATGGTAGTGGTTCTCCCTTACGAACATCAGGGACTCGATGCTCTTCTCAAGAAATTAGCCGATGGCCATAACCTCATGAGCGACATTGAACAAATGCACTCAACCAAAGTTCAAGTTTCAATTCCTAAGTTCAAAATTGAAACTGAAATCGATCTGAACGCTTTGCTACCTAAGGTTCGTAGAGTTTTTTTTGTGAATATCATAATTCATGTTTCTTAGTTTGTTGTTCGTTCAAAGTTGAACACCCTTTATATTGATGCTGTCTTGTCACAGTAGAAATGAAAGGGACAGCTATACATGTAAGGGCTACCCAATTTTGATGTCCTTCTAAAGAACATACAACGTTAGTGAGATCGTGGATCGTGTGGTCCTGAGTTCAAATCTGGCCAGAACCAAAATCTTTGTGTTCAATGTTAAATATCCGACTTACTTTACTGTGACGAAAAACATCGTTATCAAACCAAATCAACCCGGATAACGGCGGAAGGCTCATCACCTACCACGTTGGGTTCTAATACCACTGGTGAAAAGTGGGCTTCTGAGTGTTTCGTTAACCATGACGACACAGTCACTTGCCTCTGACTACCCCGTTAAGGATGAAGTCGTGATGGTATTTTATGTTATGAGTTACTCAAAATTAGACTTAAAAATGTTTTCGTTTCCAGCTCGGCATCAAAAGAATTTTTGACCAGTCGAATTCTGGTCTGACTAAAATATTGAACACTAATGAGGAACTGTACGTGTCCAAAGCCGTCCAGAAGGCGTTCATTGAGGTCAACGAGGAGGGCGCGGAGGCCGCCGCCGCCACCGGTGAGTCTCACGTCTTGTAGCACTGCCGATGACGTCACACTTAAAAACTGCGCGAAATTAGTGCAAATCATTGGGAAGTAATGCAATAAATGCCTTTGAATGGTGCGACTTTTTGTACTGATGTAAGAGCGTTAGCTGGGGGTGGTTCGAAAACTTTGTTTTTTTTTTATATTGCCCGTCAAGATGACCTCAATCTACCTGATGGAAAGCGGTCGTGAGGTCCAGATATGAGGCTGACGTCATTCAAACGAATCACTGGGCTGGCCATCTTCACCTTTTTGTAAGATTTATGTGATTATTTCATTGAATTGAAATGAAACTTAAATGTTTGTTTATTATTGTGTTAAAAACACATTGAATTGTCTAAAATAATTTAGTCGCCAATGATTTGCTAAATTAAATAAGAAACCGTTTTTTTTCAATGGATGGCACCTAAAAATTTAAGTTATAATTATGAAATTAACGGGTGCATTCAATAATAGAGAGATAATGTATACTTAATTTGAATTAAGCTAAATAATCACGAAAACCCTTAAAAAAATCGACGTTTACGATCTACCCCAAACTCAAAAAGCAAACCCTCTTAATATCAACTTAGCTCGACAGGCGAATTAATTGTACCTACTGAAAAGTATACGTCTTTTCACCCTAAATATGACTTGTTTAAAAACCGCGACCATACATCGGCGCAAAAAGTCGCCGTATGTTAAGGCTCTAATAAACATGTGTTTCCTGGCGTAGGTATTGCTTTGCATGTTCGCTTTTTTGAAGTGGTATATAACTAACATAGCGAAGAAATATTTTAAATTACTGAAAAGAAGGTAGCATAGAAGCAGGTAAAATTTGTAACCCAAATACTTAGTAAATCGCGGTCAGTGTTCATATGTTTTATTACTAATAAATAACTTTACTTGCGTGTTTGTCAGTGCTCTAGCTTATCAAAAAATGCTTTTTAATTATCTACTTTTTATGATTAATAACTATAACATTTATTGCGGATATAAAAAGAAAATTAAATAAACCATGGAAGATTGATTGGTTTTTTATCTAATCGTCCAAATTTCAAACAGTTGTAATTGATTAATTCGGCAGGACATGGGCGTGCACGGTGTAGGTATTATCGTAATAATTTAAAAAATATGTTTTAAGGTTTGGTTTTACGGGGGAAAGGCTTTTTTATATTTTTCGTAAAATTACCTAAAAGCGGTAGTGTTTTTTATGTGATTGAATGTGGGTTGTCTTGTGTGACGTCAGCCGGCGTGGTGCGCGCGCGGCGCTGCGCGGTCCTCGAGGACCGGAAGAAGTTCACCGCGAACCGGCCCGCGCTGTGGTGCGTCACCGTCAGCCGGCAGATTGTGTTCGTCGCGCGGTTCCAACCATCGCTACCCGTCCGACGCGACGAGCTTTAGCACCAAATGCAATGGGCTATCATTTAGAGAAGACTAATTTACTACTATTCAAGTTCGATTAAGAACGAACATCGCGTTGTGTGGCGTATTTATAGTAATTTGAATCCTAAAAAATATAAACTACTTAAATTGGCAACTTTAATACTTAATCGATTCTCTGTTGTTTAAATTCCTCATTGATTTAATGTGGAATCTTGTTTCGGTCGCCAGTTCGGTAGAACCGTGTCGCATGCCGAAGCGTGCATAAGAGGCTTCAGACATTTCCTCTTTTGTAATTGGTGAAAAATAATAACAATATAGTCTCGTTATATAATATATGTTGGTTAATTGGTTGTACTTAATTGTAATAATTGGTTTTTAATTTCATTCAAAGTCGTGTTTATCCACTTGAATCTGTATGCCAAGGCCTTATAGACTGTTTGCGTTAGTTTATGCGAGTTATGTAATATTACTTCTATGTTAATTACTAATAAAGATAATGATAACTTTAAATTGCATCATGATAATGTCCAAAATAACACCTAGCAGGTGTTACTTTGGACATAATCATGATGCAATTTGCAAAAAGTTGAATTTTCAAAGTTATCAATCAATTTATCCCCTGCCTTTTAGACCTAAACTACCTTGTCCCATTGCTAATGTTAGCACAACAAGCAGTATGCTCTGAAATCGTATCGTGACAAGTATGTAAATCAATTTCATTTATTTCAATTTGGCAATATAAGTATTCGTTGTCTGTCACCGACGTGCGACACGTCTTTGTGTGGCTCACATTATTTATACGCCTATAATGAAAATTTCCGTTATTTTCTAACGTTTCTAATATCTTCACTCACATTTTTGGTTATGAATGTTTTTATTAAGGAATACCACATTATTTAAAATTAGATAAACAACTCGCACGCAAATAAGCAGTAGAGTGCTACGACAAATTAGTGAAGGTCAGCTAAGTTAAACTACTTATAGCAATTTAGAACAATTTAATTTAATAAGTCTTTCCATGTTTCTGAAACAATGCAGAATTTACTGTTCAATGTCCCTATGACTGAATCACTTAAACATCTACTTCACCAACTGGAAACTTCACATCTACTGAATTTGTGTAACCAACTGCTGTCCGTCAGCGGCTCCGTCCGCCTAGACTGTATTTCCCGTCAAAATATAGCCTAAATAAAAAAATAGAGCCTAAATGTTACTCCCTGATAGCTGTAGTATATTATATATTGGTGAAAGAATTTTTAAAATCGGTCCAGTACAGTCGTTTCGGAGCCTATTCAATACAAACAAGCAAACATTTTTTTCCTCTTTAAAATATAGGTATAGATCTATCTATTTTTTGTTTATTATTATTTTATTTGTTTAATCTTTAATGCAGAATAAAGTACAAAAGGCTATTGTCATGTCTCTAGCATTTGTCTGTTCACTACCTACCTTCTCTTTTCTCTTCATTATAGTCTGCAAAAGATACTTCAGACAGACTGTTTATTCTATTACAAGCTCTGCTTAGTTTGGGGTCAGATGATCTTGGTGTGAATTGTCCCAGATATTTATTTATTTATTTATTTATTTATTATGTGAAAAGAATACCATACATGTATCTATCATATCATGGTTCGTCCGCCCACTTGTCTGCTTGCCGTTCCAATCTCAGCACTCGCTGATAACTGTTGATAACATAAACATGCAATATTGATTGTTTTATTAAAAATGCGGTATTATCTGTGCGCGCAGGCATGGTCATGATGATGCGGTGCGCGCTCCCTTCGCCGACGTTTCGCGCTGATCGCCCTTTCATCTACATACTAGCGACCAAAGACAAGACTCCTCTCTTCATGGGCGTCTTCAACGGAAAAGCCTGAAGTACACTATCGTTCTCTTGCGTTGCGTATCATGTCTACCTCGCGTCATACACGCTTGTACCAGTAATGAATAGTATGTATTGTGAGAATTAAATATTATATAAGTAATTATGCATTTCAAACTTCAATACGGAGCCTTTACATGTGATATTTTGTGTTGCTGTCAGAGTATATTTGTTTAATTATGTATTAAATATTTAAATACAAATCTATATTTTTGTATTCCAACCTGTTAGGTTTAGTGAGGCTCAAAGCACGGTTACAAAAATGGTAGCACGAGTAAGTCTCCGCAGTTAAAAAGCCGTAGAAATCATCGCGTCTTCTAACACTTAATATTTTCCTTTTTAATTTTGGCGCTCATTATAGTTATGCAGTTCTCACTGCTAGTTAGCACAGTGGTTTGAAGCAAACATGAAATGTTTTATCGCTGCTCAAGTTCAGGCCTTAGAAGTTCAACATGTGAATCTATGCACCACTTTTTAACTTTTCTCAGTGACGATGATTGTCAAACAGTCAAAACCAACTTGGTTTTTAATTCATCCAATTTCCTCGACGCACGTCACGTACTTATATTATACTCAATAAAGCACACTTAACCTATTGACTGATGAATTCCGGATTCGGCCAATGGGGACCTTCTGATGCTTAGAGTGGGACAGTGTTGATTATGGTCAACTTGAGCTATAGACCGATTCGCCAGTGACTCGAAGCAATGAGGTGAGTCTGAATTCGATTAAGTGTAAATAATCAACATCAAAACGTTAGCTGGAATATTTTAAAATGTGAAGTAAGCAAGTCTAAAAGTAAAAATCATTTAGAGGTACCAGTATGTGTGTACTTTTTAAAGCAAAGTAATAGTAATGGACGCTAGTCTTTTCACTTTTCAATTATCAATTTAATCATCATGATATAGGAGAATAGACAAACTAATTAAAAGTTACTTTTGAACATAGCACTCTTGCCAAGTAGTTTGTCATCAAAACGCCTGGAGCTATTAACTGAGCAAATTATTGCTAGCTGGTAGAGCTTTCGCTCTTTCCGTAGGCGTTAAAACGATTGGAAAACCTATGCAAGGAACATGCTGAAATAATATTGTTCTGGTTCGGTATTTTACAATTACCTTAATTAAGATCACCTCATGTTTGATCCGGCTATCCTGACCATAAAAGCGCAAAGGTTGCCATTTTAGTGGGCATCAAGATCTCAAATTTTTGACATAAAAATTGAAGTTTGATACCTTATATCCTATCATTGCCTTATTTGATAATAAACATCGAATACAGCCCGGACGCTTCGGCCTTTTATTCATTGTTCCATTTTAACCTTTTAATCATTGTTAACATTGATTTTGATTATACCATCTTTTGTACCACATAAAACAATAAATTATTATGATTACCTACGATTTAAGTATTTAGTGCGGCGGGTTTGCAGCAGCTTTTTCTTTCGATTTTCGAAAAATGAATTTTCAATTGTTAAGATAAGATACGATACTTTTTATTGCACAAAAACAGAAGAAGATATCAGGTATTACAAAGAAAGGTGATGTTTAGTTTAGGCGGTCTTATTGCGAAAAGCAATCTCTTCCAGGTGACCTACTGAGTCTCCAGGTAAAGGAAAGATGACAGAAGGGGTAAGCCAGTGCAGAAATACCTATTAGTAAATAGGTAGTAACCTTCAAATTATTTAACTAAAGCTAGCCTTCACCCGCGACTTCGTACGCGCAGAAACCTTGTCCCATAGTTGTAACCTTTTTATCACGAACACAGCGCTTTTCTGTAATTACTTTATCTATTGGCCCTAATGGCCGTGCACCCGAACTATTGAGATTTTGTCAATGCCTTATGAGGATACAGAAGCGCCGTTTTTCCATACAAACGTAGTCCTCTGTTTCCTCCCTGGATATTGCTAGTAGACGAATATCTTTTTCCCAAAACATCTATTGCTACTTTTGGCATGTCTCTAGTTTTCTTTTCTTAAATAAATTAATTAATATTAGAGATATGAACCTTCAAAAATCGAAAAAAAGGCCCGATTTTCCGCTGTGTTTAAAGTTTTAAACATCCAGAAAACTAATTTGACTAGTTTATTTAAAAGAAACACGGCCACAGTCCTTTAATTTTTAATGAAAAAAGTAACTAAATCGGTTAAGTTTTCGAAAAGGGATCAGGGGACTACGTCACGTCGATTTTGTGTACTTTTGATAGATTGTCGTTCGTTCTAACTTCTTTAAACTTACATATCTTTACCCTCTCTGCTACTCATTATGCTCCGCATAGTACTCCTTCTCTTCTTGATCTTATGATTGTATCTGATGTTTCTAACTCATGTTCAACTTCATGCTTCTCTCTCCTAACATGATCTCGTTTTCCTTTCTTACCGTTTGCGTCCTCGTAAGACCAAACCAAAATATCTCTTTTTAAGTAGTTTTAAGAACATTGATTCTGGGGCGCTTAGAATGAATGCTGCTGGGGCTGAGTGGTCGCGACTGGAACAATGTCCCTCGGTTGACGAAAAAGTGTCTGCTTTTAATAAAGTTGTTCTTGACATATTTGATAAGCATGCTCCTATTCGACGAGTCAGGGTAAAACACCTCCCGGCTCCTTGGCTGACTCCAGAAATAAGGCAGGCTACTCCGCGATAGGGCTAAATGTAAATATAAAAAATGATAAACTGAGCTTAATTTACATCAATACAAAAAGTAGCGGAATCGCTGTAACAGAATGTGTAGGGATGCAAAAAGGCGCCACATTCATACTACCGTACTAGATTCTAACCCTGCTAATGTGTGGAAGTTCCTTCGATCGCTATTCGCTGGGTATTGGAAAGTCTGTTGAGTCTTCTTCCATCGTGACAGATCTTGAATCGTTAAATTCTCATTTTTCCGAGCCACCCGTTCGTTTGCATGCTCATACTAAATCATCTGCTCTTGAAATGCTTCGTAATCGTAGTACTCTTAGATCTATTTGCGATCCTTTAATTTTTATTCCTGTTTCAGTGTGTGATGTTAAGAAGGTTATACTTTCCATTTCCTCAAATACCGTGGGTAATGATGCGACCTGTCTAAAGATAATCAAGCTTACTCTTGACTCTGTGCTGCCTATCATTACCCATATACTATTTTTTTCCATAACTACTAATGTCTTTCCTTCAGCTTGGAAGAAAGCACTAAGTAGTTATTCCTTTACCGAAAACTTTACACTCTTCCTCTCCCGCCCAGTATCGCCCTATTTCCATCTTACCGCTCCTTTCCAAAGTCCCAGAAAGCATTATCCATGGTCAACAGACTGCGTTCTTGAACCGAAACAATTTGTTAAGCCCTTACCAGTCTGCATTGCTGAAGGTTACCGATGACATTAGTTATGCAATGGAGCATCAGCAACTCACACTCCTTACCCTATTAGACTTCAGCAGTGCATTTAACTCGGTTGACTTTGACGTGCTCAGCCATCCTCCAGTCGCTTAACGTATCACCATATGCAATTGAATGGTTTAACTCTTATCTTAGAGGCCGCGTACAGTGTGTTCGTGCTGACAATGTTTCATCGAGCTGGTGTAAACTTATTTCGGGCGTTCCTCAGGGTGGTGTCCTTTCTCCTGTTCTTTTCTCCATCTTCGTTAATGCCATTACTTCTGAATAGTCCGCTAACTACCACCTATATGCTGACGACCTGCAACTCTACATATACTTCAAACCTGACGATTTTGAATTAGCCATATCTGATATGAATATAAATCTAGATCGTATTAGCACTTGGGCTGAATCTTATGGCTTTCTTGTTGATCCTGTCGAATCTCAGGCCATTATCATTGGTAGTAAAGCTTTGCACAATAAGGCTTCTGCATCACCCCTATCACCGTTGGTGTACAATGGGACTATAATTGATTACGCTGTTTCCGTTAAGAACCTGGGAGTCTTTTTTGACTGTTACCTTGCATGGTGGGACCACCATGTCAATCAGGTAGGCCGAAAAGTTTTTGCAGCTTTCCACTCACTGAAGCGTCTACAGAATTTCCTCCCCATTCGAACCAAGATAACACTAGCTCAATCACTCAATTATGCTTCCCATTATTGATTATGCTGATAGTTGTTGTCTTGACGCTACGGAGGAACATTTAAATAGGCTCGAACGTCTTTAAAATGTTTGCATTCGCTTCATATACGGCCTACGTAAGTATGATCATACTCGTATAATACTAAAATGGCTTCGTATAAGTTTGCGGCGGAATTATCACATACTGGTCATCCTCTTCAATGTACTGTTTAATCCCGCTTGTCCAAGCTATCTCCGTGAACGTTTTACATATATTTCGTCTTCTGACCGAGCTCATCGCTCAGCCTATAACTTTCATCTAACTGCTCCTCCCTGTAACACGTTCAAATATGGTGAATCTTTTACCATTCATGCTGTTCAACTATGGAACAAGTTGCCTGTATCCCTTCGCGAATGCGGCACTGTAGGGTTTTTCAAAATACTGCTAAAATAACATCTTTTAAGTTTTACTTGAATTGCATTGGATCATTATGTTTACATGTATACTTACATATATTTATTTATATTTTATTTCTTGTATGTATTATTATGTTTATGTATTTATTGTAGAATATTAATTTACTTGGTTGTAAGTAAAACATGTACTTATGGGTTTTTAGTTTGTTACGATTTTTGGATATTTATGTAAGTACCTCTCATTTTTTTTCAATTGTACACGTTTGGTATCCACAATAATTTTAAATGAGTTTTACCTGTCGCCATGGTCTGCTGGCAGAAATCTCTTTCTAGAGATAAGCTGACCTGTACTTTTGTACTCCTTATTGTTTTCTATGTAATTTGTCTCTTTGTGTACGAAATAATAAATAATAATAATAATATTTTCGGTCCGATTTGCATCTGTATCTATCGCACTCTGCACGACGCTCGAGGTTTGCAAAAGACAGAAATAGATTTTACAAATACCTATTTTTCAATTCTCTCGACCGTGCTGTATCCTTCTATTCATTAGTCCCGACTGTTTTTGTAGCTACAGACTCCCTTGAATAATGTTTGAGCTGCCTCTGATGCAGATTTGACTTTAAAAAACAATGAGCTTTCTTTCTCTCTTTCTTTTCTTTGAAATAACTTCCGTCAACAGCACCTTTCCGCCACCTGAGGGTAGATACACTAGCCACGCACCCTCACTCACTTCAACTATTCGCAGCGTCTTGCTAATTGTTTTACAATGCCAAAGGCAAAGGATAAGAAATGTTTACATAGGGCAATGGTATGTTTTTATGTTATATCTACGCTTTTTGTTTTCTGCTTATCCTGTTCAGTGTCATAGTCAGTGAAGCTTCTTATTGTGGGTTTGGGTGTCTGTACTTTAGTAGTCTGTAACTGTAACCATGATTGCAAGAATCATTTTGCATTAGTCGTTATGACGGAGTTTATGTTCTGGTTTACTTTAAGTAACAAGAACGAAAGTACATAGTTAGTCACACACACCTATCTAGAGTAGGTATAAAGTATGATTGATTAATGATTTCACCTGTGTGATCTCATTTGTGAAAACATTTCTACAGAATGAGACGGTTAAGTAATTTGTTCAATAATTTTCAGCAATGGTAGCGATGACGTTGTCGGCTATGATTGGAGGGGAGCTCACGAAGCAGTTCCTCGCATGCCATCCGTTCTTGGCAGTCATCCTCATTGGTGGCGTGCCTTTCTTCTCAGCTGCGTATCATGGAAAATAAACAAAATAATTACTTTACGTTAAGTTTTTACCTAGTTATGAAACATTAAATAATATTTATTAATGATTAATCTGGTTTAAATGAAAATGTCTCCTGCGAAATAAATCACCACTTAACCACATACTCGTACATGACTATTTCTGAAATGATGTCTAGGTTGGTAGAGACGCGTTCACATCAACCTTTACAAAAACATTGCAAAATGAGGGTGCCCTGTGTAAAGCTCGACGTGAACGAACGCGTCTCTACCAACCTAAGCTTGACATACAATCAAGCAAATGGAATTAACAGAATTTCTCTTGATGTTTGATGAACAGTGCGAAATAATACTATAAATTTCATTATTGCTATTTCGTCAAATAAATAGAGTATACCTACTCTACAGTAGTAGTAGTACGGTCAGTTCAAGACGGTTGATTTTAAAAAAATATCCTTAACTTAATTTTTTCTTGAACGTTGAACCAATCAAAAAGGTTTGTAATTGATTGTGATTATTCTATTACTTACTTACATGGTGGAGGCATTTTTTGCAAAAGCGGGTATTTTGTTCTCACAAAAGGTAGGTAAACTGTTTAGGTTAACCTTGATGCTTTGTGTGTCTGTTTGTCTGATTAGCGTAAGTCTGTACCTTTGATATTTTGAGACAAGCTTCTTCAAAATTATTTGAAAATATGTAAATACATGGTGTCCCGAACCTCGACGTCAAACCGGTATCTAGTGATAGGCCAGATTAAATTAGTAGGTAATAATAATAGGCATGGTACCCGATATATCCGCTTGACTGAGTTTCGGGACACCCTGTAGGTAGATATATAGTTTATTTTTAATTCATTATACTCAACATCACCATCAGTGCGGTCTATCACGGTTGTGAACACACACTGGTGTGTGGGGTCCCAGGGTCCGCCTTTCTTATTTTCTTGGCCCACTTCGCGCGCTCTTTTAATTCATTATACGAGCAGGAATTGAATTAAATATTACATTTATGCATGCTAAATACTCGTAGAAAGCTGTCAGAAGACATATAATAGTTTGGTGGCTGTAATTGAGTAGACCTGTCTACCGAGAAATGACGCGTCCCAATACTTTTTTATTGCGTCCGTGTGAAGATTTTTATGAAGCCAATATACCTATCCATTGTAGCGATGACTTGATTTCAATGATGAAGGCCTTAGCCCAGCAGGGGGACAGTAAATAGGCTAATTACTTTACTTTAATTTATGTGTGCGTGAATGAATGCGGTGGAGGGGCGCGTCATTTCAGATTAGACCAGCTCTAGTTACATTGCGCTTATGCGTGCGATTCTCAGCAAAAAACTTTGAATTTCATAATAAAATAATAATTTTATATTTGAAATTTACAGCGATTACAGTGATGATGTGCTCAGCTATGGTTGGAAGACCAATAATCAAGCAGTTTGTTGCATGCAGACCATTCCTGGCTGTTATACGGATAGGAGCTGCCCCATTCTTTGTATCTACGTATCACGGAAAGTGAATAAGCATTAATTTATTATAAGTTATTTCATATTTTATAAAAGTTTCTAAATACATCATAATAAAATAGACGCTTCGGAAATGTACCTAAATGTTTTGTTTTCCACTAACAATTTTGTCCACAAAAACACCATTGAATATTTCTGCTGAAACTTAACACATGCGAGAATCGGGAAGGAGTCCCGATTCTTTTTCATGGGGACATTAAAACAACTAAAGGTTTCTAGTTTATTATTGATAGATGCTCTTAGCCAATACCACGTAGGTATGTATACCTTTTTGAAATAAATTGCTAAAAAAGAAGTAACAGACAACGAGCAAGAAATTAATTCATACAGCACTAAATGGCTCTTTTTTGTAATGCATTTAATGCTTCTACCACAGAACAGGTAATAGCTTCTACTTACTTTTTATGATTGAAGACTGTGTGTATACTTGTGCTGTTTTTTATAGGTTAACATAAGCTTCGGTGGTCCTGTGGTTATTATTACTCTGAATCCTAGGTGAAATTCAGAGGTCGGAATTTATTCCGCTTCTGAGATAGGCTTCGAGATGTTGAACAATCCACATTTAAAATTCGTGTTAAAGCTCTATAATTTTAGTTATTACCTTATTGACTTTAATATTAGAGGCTCCGTAGTTTAATATTATCTACGGAGCCTCTAATATTAAGTAGATAAAGAAGGAATATAAAACTGTGGGTCCAAGCTAACAATAGTTGTTATGTAAATAAATATTATTAGTTACAGTGATTATTAATATGTATGGTTCATGTTTTGTATCAATTGGAACACGCAAGAGCGTAAAAAGGAAACGCTGCGGTGTGAAGAGGGAACGAAACTTCAGAGCTGATCGACCGTTCCTCTGGTGCTGACTTTCAAAGAGACATTCATACCATTTTTAATTGGTCTATACTACGGACTGTAAACTAGGTAACGCTCTGGAAGCACTAATGTGATTTAATTTTAAGAAAGAAGTTCTCGTTAGAGCGGTATGTAGACTCTGCTTTAGCGCCAAATGTCGAGGATTTGATTAGATAAAAGACCAAATATTCATGTTACGAACATCTGCTTCTGGGTGGCAATAGCATGTAATGTAAGTATATTCAAATAATATCAATGTATACTGGGGTGATAATATATTACCTGGAAATTAAAATGACATAGGTAGGTACTCAATAGCTGTGTAGAAACTATTCAAGTGAATATTAAAATTATTTCATTATCTTTTATTTCGAGTATATTTACATATAATATAAATTCCTATTTTTTGTATGAAAACCTTAAGACGAAAAAAAAATCAAAATGTAACTTTGAAAGTTACTTCGTCCTACATACTTACTGGGCGTGCCATAATATTTTCCTCAAGGTATTAATAATCACTCGGTATATTCACCTTCTGGAATTAAACATTCAGGCATTTAGGTATCGAGTTCCTGTCCTTTTTTTTCGATTGATGCTTCTACTAAGTTTTTTTTGTTTGAAGTGTTTATCTGTGTTGTTAAAGGTTAACATCTAAAGCAAATAATACTAAAATAGCAAACGCTTCTCTGGAGAAAAGTAAACAAAAGCCCCGGTGGCCAGCCGTTACAATTACCCGTAATTTAGGTTCAATTCCCAAGTACGTAAGAACTTGAAAAAAACCCTAGGTTGAACATACTATAGTCCCAATGATACCGCTTCGTACCGCTTCGTACCTCAATATCTCTGTTATCGCAAGTTATTAGTCGTAAGGCCATTTCTAAGCACTGGAAAAATGCCTTTCAAAAGTTGACTTATTATATTGCTTGTGCAATAGTAGAAAAAATGATTTAAAGGCTTTTCAGAAAGATAACGATTATAAAAACTTAAGATGACTGTCGATTTTTTTATTCACTTTCCTACTAATTGTTCATGTCGTGTGTTAATTGAACAGGTATGAAAATACAAAAACGCTGCGGTCTGAAAAGGGTCAAAAACTTCAGAGCTGACCGGCCGTTCCTCTACGTGTTGGCTTCAAGAGAAACCTTCATACCATTTTTCATCGGTCTTTATTACGGACTATAAATACGAAGCTACAAGTAGGGGATCCACGATTATGGTTTGAGAGTGGCTTGACGCATCCAGGATTTTAGTTTGGGGGCTTATCTATAGTAAACAATAATATCTACCTATTGAAAGTTGGTTAAATTAAGAATAATTGATAAAAGTCGTTGTAGGCACAGAATGGGCAATACATAATAAGTATTAGTGTACTTAGTAGGAAGTAGTTTATGTCGCTTTACACAGGTATGACATAGGTACATTCAGATATTTTAGGGATTTTTATCATAAGGATCTTTTTGGAATCTCGAATATTCAAGATTGTTATTAAATATATTCTAGGAATTATAATTCGTTTTGATTTTAAGGCACATTATTTGAAAATTAAATACAGTAATATCTATGACTTATTATCTTAGTTATGCTCAGATTTGTAAATAATAAATATTTGTTGTTTAACATAATGTACCTACGTAACCATATTTTATCTATTGCCGCAGAAATTCGCTTTGCCTTCTAATTTAAACAATGGCTATACTTTTTTGTTATCAAGTAGCTAGTTTTTTTAAGTTTGCAGTGACTTCGATAATAAATAAATTTAAAAATGAACAGGGTATATAGAAAGGCAGTTGCGGAGGGATCGCACTCGCACTTTCCGAGCAAATGTTCCGTTTTTATTCCTACTGTGCGGACCGGCTCGCGTGGTGCTGTTCTGCGGCTGCTATCAAGGGAATACGGCCAAAACTGGAAAGATCCGTGATATTTACAAACGTTTACGAAAAGTCTTTGGAGTTAGAAGACATTATCTGTGAATATAACAAATAGCGACAACATTTGAATGTTTTTAACAGATGGAACGTAGAGACATATAAACAGCAGCATAGGTACTAGGGTACATGCAATAGTGTGAGTGAGCATAACCTTTGAATTCAATTTTCGAAAATCTGTTAGGGAGAGGTGGTACTCAAAACACGTTTTTAGAATTCATTTTTGAAGTAGTAGATAAACAGTCAAATTAAAATCTAAAAAAAATTACTGCTATTGTTGAGGGAATAATATAGGGAATCATCCGGCGGAAACATGATTTGATAAAGTTGGCTCGATAGAATAAATTCACAAAGTTACCTCCTTTCGTGACATTTTGCCTTCTATTTTTGGTTTTATTCCTGAAATAATTAATCTGATAATATAGGTCCTTTACCAAAACAAAGTTTAAAGATAACTGGAGAGATTTCATCCGATGGTTTTTTTTATTACATCTACTACGGTCCGCGTGGCGCTCACCAGTTTCCTTCGGGAAATGTTGTGCAGAACCACCTCGCCTTAATAGGTAATCGACTGTCGATATTAGGTAATGTGTATAAATAAACATTACTTTAATGCTATATGTCTAGCTGAAAATTCATCTGTGTTTCTACTAACTCCATTATACATAGTTATTATTATTCAAATGTAATTGGTTTAATAAATGATTTTTGTATTGTTATTGTTGTGTTATTTTGATTTGTTATTCGTGTATGAGCCAAAATGATCCAAAATGTGCTGAGCGGAGAGCTCTAGCAAATTTAAGCAATTCCTTCCATATACTCAGTGATGATGATATATGGACAGTGCTGTAATAGGTTTATCAATCATGTAATATAATAGGATGATAAACATGTCCAGAATTAGCCTGGTGGATGAGGCGTAAAAAATGTACTCCAACCTCTGGTTTTTAATATAGTTGGTCATTTATACGAGTATTTGACATAAGATTTAAAATATTTCAGTTTTGAATAAACCTGTTACGTGTTAAATGCTCTACTTAAATCAGATTTTCATTGTTATTTTTCCCTTGCTTGTCCGCAGCATTACTTGTTGAGCGACTGAGTGGGTTCACGGGCCCCACATTCACCGCAGACAGACCGTTTCTACTCCTCATCTTCGTACAGAAAAAAGGCTTCTGGTTTTTATCTAAGCCCTTGGCGAAATGTTCTTTGTTTTGGGCGACTTACACAGGCTGTACGTAACAATAATTATCAAGGCCCTGTTCACAGTGACAAGCAAAGATAAGTGTTTCCGAACAAATTCGATTCAGTTTTTACGATCCAATTTAGAATCGATGTAAATCCTTTTTCCCAGATCATAATTAGCATGATGTGTTTCTAATTCATATTGTAATTGAACCACCAGTCTTTGGCTGTTGCTATCGCCGTAAACGGTGCCTTGTAGGTAGTCATAGTCAAATATATTTAGAGGTAATTGATATCTATTAGTAGAGGTAGAAGTAGTACCTTACTAGCTTTAAGTAATCGAATGATGTCGCAGCCTGGCATTATAGGGGCGGGTACTGGGGTACTGGGGCCTTATAATTATCCCATTTAACTTGTCAAGTTAATTCCCTAAACTGAGGGTAGCCAGCAATTTCGCTAGTAGATATCCAGCCTAGAACATCATGCGTTAGTACCAGGTAACCGCTGACTGGCTGGAAATGAAAGATCATATTACGAAATTGCTCGCTACGCTCAGTCTAGGGAATGAACATGACATTTAAGGGATTGTACGGATTGTACCTAATACGGCCCCAGGTTTTTGGACCACGGCACACATTTTTCTAGTCACAAGAGTAGGTAATATTAGGTACTCTTAGCATTTCTCTTGTTGAAGTAAGTAATATTAGAAGATAATCTAAAAGAGCGAGTAAGTTGTTCTTACGAACACGCTTAGTAGGTCCCGTACCTAGTCATTTTTTAACACATTTTGTACTTCTGATAATTATTACATTACCAGCACTTCGTCACAAAAACAGCTCTACGTGTATGCTTTAACCTTGTGCGGTGTGCAAAATCAAAAGGTAGGTAAGGTATATCCAATTTCATTAACTAACAAATAACTGCAGTTGTTAATTTAAGTGCCACACGGAGTATTAATTAGGTAGTTCAAAAATTTTCTTAGTGCAAGCGGAACAGAACGTGTGTAGTTACTACTTAGATATCGCTCAACACTTGTGGTGTTTGATAAACAATCGTTTGAACCTTAGTATCGTGTCGGAACTATGTGCATTCGCACGCAGGCTCGGCGGCCTTCACGCGGGGCGCAATGACTTTTCCCGTGAAAAATGCAATTATTGCTTCAAGATTAAATTCTACTAATACTGAAAGTAATACTATTAATGCTCTTAGCCAAGTAATATCCAAACGGTAATATTTAACATAACTGTGTTTCATAACCAAGATTTCGCTAGAAAGAAATGACTCCATGGATTTTCTTAGCGATGTTTACACTAGTTTTGCTATCATGTGATCATGCGGAGGGATTATACCAAAATAAAGACTCTAACACAGCCGCAATCCGTAACGACCCGCGACTTATCACTCCGATAATAGTGCAACAGTCATTGCCAATGTGTCTTATAGGCATAAGTAGCACATGGACAGAATGTTCAATTCCGATGAATTTCTTGTTAAACATACATACAAATACTCAATCTTACCAAAACAACGAATTTATTTTACGACGCCTTCTTGAAAACGGGAACATGGATGGAGATGGGAATACTAAAAAAAAATATCTTAATTACCTAGCAAAATATTTGGAAACAACGCATTCATCTCGAAATCCAGCGCTTTCACATGCTCTCTTGAAATGGCCGAAGAAGAACCTACGAAAAATCCTATCAAAAAGTTTAGGAATTAGCCTCTTACCGACGACAAGTATTACGAAGCCAGAGCCTCAACTGTCATCTCAAGTAAACCATATTGAAGAAGAACTACAAACAGGCTTTGACAATCCATTGCAAATCGGGAGTTTGTCTATAGGAAGCTGGTTGCCACCAATTCCCATAACAACAGCTGATGTGAACAAAGATACGATTTCTAACACCGATATTGATAAAGCGGATACTACAATTAATACAGTCTATGTAACTAAACCACCAGAAATAGCTCATCATAACATAATGAGCAGTGTTACTCCTCTAATTAATAGTTCACCAAACACTCATAATAATTATTTTCGAGAAAGCAACCAAGTCAGAAGAAGAAATAGTATCGAGACAGATTCATATAATAGTACAAGCCAATGTGATAATTATTTTAATTATGATTATATGCATTCAACTAAAAGCCTACTAGAAGTTAATTCAGATCCAAAAAGGAATGAAAAGATAAATACGTTTCTTCAAATACTGAAAGGTGATCACAGCACCATAATTACAAGGATACATCGAGAAGAATTAGCTAAACAAAAAAGAGCATTGCTTTTAGATATATTTGCGCGCGCTTTAGATCAACTAGAACGTACATTTTATACTGTAAGTAACTATTTCATGCTTTTGTACTCTCTCAAATTTGAAGAATCCTTTTTCTTTGGTCTAGATTACCATGCGCGAGTGTATTGCATTTCCAATAATATAACGTAACTACTTACATATATTTATAGGTACGTGTAGAAATGATTAATGCATTTTTTTAAAGTCTGTTATAAAGGAACATTCGGATTCCGATGATACTCGTAATAGTTGATCGCTGACCTTTCCCACTGCCAGCGAAGCTCTCTTATATGCCGAGAACTATAGAGCGTGCTGAGTTGAAACTGAGACTTATCTTAGACTTAGTACAGCTGTCTATCGATACTTCTGGGTTCAAACGGCGTAAGGGACATGTGCACTAGGCTCAAAAGGCGTAAATGACAAATGGGACATATTATGTAGCCCAGAGGTATCGATCAGTTACTTCATATAGATCGTAGCTTAGGATCGTCAAACACCGTGAAATACGAATGGACGGAGGATGCGGACTCTGTGGCATGGAATGCTGACGGAGATAGTAACCAGCTCATCCGTTAGTGCAAACTTCTGTACCTATCTGGTCGATAACAGCACTCTTAACTTGAGTGCTGTTTCGCGACTTGACTTTCGCTTTCTTCCTGAAAATGACCCGTATAATAAAAATGGGATTTCAGTTGAGTGTCGTTTCACTCAGAAAGAGACGGAAGGATGTAACTGTCCCGCGTGTGCCATGTTTAATCTTTTCAATTGTATGACGTATAGGTTTTATCCAGGGTTTGGAATATCTTTGGATGACGCTGATGTCATTTGTATGTCTTAGCCCCCCTTCGCGAACTGTAACCAGCTTTGCAGTTCAATTGAAATGGCACTTCTTTTTCGACTGTTTTACAATATTGTTGCAGACGACGTTTAATAAGTTGACGTCAATAAGCCCTGGGGATCGGCGGGAGAACGGCATCAGCTTCGTCCAGTCGGGGCTGTTCTTAAGCCTGCTCCTCATGGCGTTTTCTACCGAGACTGACAAGGAAACAGGAGCTGAAATCGATAAGTGCCTTGCTCTTAACTTCTCTGAAACGGTAGGAATTTACTTTTTCCACCCAGTACTGATCTTAGCTTAGGATAGGTAAGTGAAAACGAAGAATAACGATTGTAACCGTTATCTATTCGAGTCGTTACTCTTTGGTATAAGAGACTTTCTCGCGTTCAACAATGACCTTGGTTTAATGATTGCAAAATTGCTTAGATGTTTAGGTTATTTATCACCTTTAGAGGTTTTGGCCATAAAAATAGGTAACATCAGGCTTCAAGCTTAGTTTTTTAAGGCCTACACTGCTACCGTGACTTAAAATCAATGTCTTTACTTAGATTTACTGATCTATACATTTTAAACTTAGTTTGACGACACGATTGGTGTAGTGCGCTGTTGCACAGTTTCTCGCCTTGACTTGTGTGGTGTCTTGAGTTCGATTCCCGGTCGGGTAAATTCAGCAAAAGATCTTTTCTAAATTGACTCGGCTAGGGTGTGCTAGAACGCCCCATGCTTCTTTCTGTGTCTGGTTAGGTACTCGTAACACAGGTATACTCGTATTTATCCTTACTACGAGACCATGATAAGAGTGGTGTGTTGTCCGACGCACATTTATATTTATTTGTTCATTAGCTATGTACATTTCAGGACAAAATAGAAGTAATAAAAAGTTTGTTAGCCATGCTGCCTAACTCGACGGATGATCTGAAGTTCAGGCGGTCTTCCCGCCTGGTGCTGGGCGCCTCGCAGGGCGTCAGCAAGCATTTCGAATGCGGAGCCGCCACTGCGCTCCGCATGCCCCTGAAGAAGTTGACAGGAAGCGAGACTGATGAGCAGCTCGCGCGTGATCTTAACCTTATGGTGAATAAGTATTTGATTGCTTGTTTTACAAGGAATCGGAAACCCGCTAAGGGTAGCTGGTCAGTAAAAAAGGGCGAGGTAAATGGTAACTGTGACCTTATTTTTTCTTCTAAATGACTGCTGTTTAACGAGGCGCGACGGTTGGCTTAGAAAGCTTCATCAGACCTTAGAGAGGGTGTAGAATAGAGAGGGTATTTTAATCTAAATCTTCTTAAGTGCACTCTATTCTATAGGAAGAAAACCTGTTGGTAAAGGCCAATCGCACATGATATTTTACCTTGGTTCGAGCTGGTATCCACTAAAAAGTTAGTTTCTCTAATAATACCGCTGTAAATTCACGCCCAAAATTATGGAACAAGAAAATATTATAGTCTTTGCTAAGATAGCATATCTTATAAAATACTGATTCTCTCTTATTTATAGGTGCAGCAAGATTCCGGTGGCGCAATCCGCGACACCTTCGAGCCGGAGGAGGTGTCTTCGGGCGTCCGTGCGGTGGCCCTTACGACCTTGTACTTCCGTTCGCGGTGGCGCTCCGCCCCGACCGTGTTGAACGGCACATGGGCCTTCCGCGACGCCGACGAAGCGCCTGCGCGAAGTACTCGCATGATTCGTATCAATGACATCATGCGATACTCTAACCATCACGGCGGGCACTTTCAGGTCAGTGAGAATGATGTAGCTCGTATATTTTTGTAAAACACATCAATTCGGAAGATACTAACAGGCGTAACTAATTTCAAATATTTTTTCAGTATAGCCAAAAAACTTTTGTTGGCTTGAGCTTTGAGATAAGATTAGCCCCAGGAGAGTTTTGTGAACAAAACAGTTAGCGAAACGCCTCTTTGAAACGCCTCTTTTAAATGAGAAGACGAACATTTTGGTATGATTTACTTTAGACTGTATCCGTAAGGTAATATGATTTTTTGTTCGTCAAAGCGGTCACCAGTTGGTTATTATTATACAGCGCTTATTTAATGAGATACGCCTGTATGTAGCGCCAGCAGCGAATTGTCGTGGTCTCGAAAGAATAATAGTATATCCTTGTGTAACGACATAGGCAGCAGACAAGGATTTGAGTCGGATCCAGTATTGCCCCACCGGGAATAGAACCCGGGTCTCCACGCAAGTCAAGGCGAGAAACCGTGCTACAGCGCACTACACCAATCGTGTCGTTTATAAACGACAGCCATAACGTAATACAGCCCTATACTATGATGGTAATTATGCGAGAGCTGAAGTTGTTGAAGCAGGCGCCTTAGCAATTTTAGCATTCATAATGAGCTTCCAACCTGGGAATGTCATAGATTATAAAAACGTTACGTTAGGTATCATTGAGTCAAGCCAGCTATGTTATTTTGAGCATCATTTGAAGGTGATCAGTGTTTTTTATTTAAGACACTGAGGATTGAACAAAGGCATAAAAATTACAATTTTTATGTATTTATGACGACTATTGAGTCAAGCCAGCTATGTTATTTTGAGCATCATTTGAAGGTGATCAGTGTTTTTTATTTAAGACACTGAGGATTGAACAAAGGCATAAAAATTAAAATTTTTATGTATTTATGACGTCTATTTTTAATCAGCCTAAGCATCTAATGAATACTTAAGGTAACATAAAATATGAGTTAACTTGCTTTACACCCTGTTAACTGTACGATAATATTAAAAAAAACACCTAATCCTAGTGAAATCTACTTATCTTTAGGAATATAAACTGAAAGCAACACAATGTAGACTAATACAAATACGATGAAAACCACACTATTCAGAATATTGGCCAAGTTTATCCAATCAGACGCGGCGCGCGCCTGCCCCTCGGCGGCCTCGTTTTCGGAGAGGTTCTTCTTGTCGTCCGCATCAGCCGGGTCGAACTCTGTGAACACGACGTACCGGCCGGGCCCAGAGATCACCACGTTGCTCAGCGACTTCAACCACTGCGGCACTTGCTGCACGCGCCTGCGCAGCGACATCAGTAGCAATGTCAGAAGAATAGACACCAACGTCACGATCATGGAATCCCGAATAAACAAAATCAGAACCGGCGTCTCCGCACCATGTTTCGGCACGGAATAACCGATCTCAGTCAGAAACATGAAGTGACCATATAAAGAAAAGCACTGCAACGCCAGTCTGTTGTTATCTTTCACATCCAATAACAAAGATACCATTGTCATTGTTATGATCACCATCGATGGCACGACGATGATCGCTGCTAGACCCGCAGACTCTCTCTTCATCATGAACGTGTACCTCAACATTGGGTATGTGACTTTAGGACAACATGAGAAATTTCCAGGCAAACGTTCATGAATAACTTTTAGCAATTTCCACCCTGGTCCGTCTTGATAGTCATCTAAAAGAACCGGGCTGGAGTTGAAGAATTTGAAATTTACTTGTTCTCCAGTGTGCATCCACGAGCCAAAATATAATGTACAATTTTGATAATCATAAGGCCAATACTTTAATGAAGTGCGGCATATTCCAGAATGCGGTACGTGTGGGACACAGGTGACGTTACCCGTTTTGTGCACCAAGCAAGTTGTATAAATCTGGTCTGACTGGTACACCTCTGCATCAGCGTTGTATAACGCCATACGTGGTGTCCAAATTTCGTGGCTCTCCACTTGCAGCTCGCTTATGTTCCCGTAATCGGTCGAGTCCCACGTTAAGAATTCGTCCCTCCATTTCATTGCTACCCAGCTGTGAACAGTGAATGTCTCCTCCAACGCATCAAAACTTATGTATTTCAAAGCAAAACGAACACTGACGTTAATGCTGCTTCTGTGATCTTTGACTGGTCGATAACTGTAGTCGTACGCACAAAAAAGATCTTTATGTAATTTTGCTTCTGAATGTTCAGCTTCTTCTCGGTTTGCTGGGCAATCGCTGCCCCAAATAAAATGAAATAATTGAATAATGGAGAAAACCAGTAGCGCGGCGCGCGGAATCATCGTTGCTAACTTACTGACTGGACGTACAAGGTCTCTTCCACCAACAACAGAGAATTCGATACGGCTCACCGCCCCCCATGATAACATAACAATGACAACTGCCCCGTGGGACGATAAACACATATCTCTGATATTTGAAACAGAATACGCCAAGTACCGATTCAGGGCTGAACTAAAACGCATGACGACCTGTGGTCACTGTGAGTGATAAAAATTAACGTGTTTGTTTATTTGACAACATTTATCCAGATAGTATAAAACGAAATTGTAGGTATGTCTGTTCGTTAATTTAATGATACTGGATCATTTACTATATAAGTGCGATAAAATCGGCCAAATCGGTTCTTGCAATCATCTTAGGAAATTGTTTGTAAAAGAACAGATCTGAAAGATAATCTGAAATCTAATTTCGTTAAAGGATTATTAAAGGAAATATTTTAATTAAATTAAGGACGATGCAAATTTTGGACGATGGTAGGCTAATCAAAGTGTGAATTACATTAAAATTACATCTTTCTCCTGATTGGTCAACATGAGATAGAAATATACATATATACTTTACTGCACATATGAAAAAGTTAAAACATTATTTCTAAACAGAATATCTCATTTGTAACAATTTAGGCTAGAGCGCGGTTTCAAACAGGGACTCTTTAAAGTCTTTAGACAAAAACAAGTACCTAAGTAAGTACATCGATGATCTGGTGCTGAAGTGCTGATGTTAGTCGAAACAAGGTAAATATCCTTGAAAAGAATGATTTAAACAATAATCTCGCCGAACACTGTATGCTGCTGACATAACACTTTGTAAAGTGACGAGCTGTACCCAATGGACTCTGCTTACACTTAACTATGCCTCCGACATACGGCGACAAGGCGGGGTTGATTTATGAGAATAATGTCGGCGAGTCGTTAACCCTAAATATGCAGTCAGCATCCTTTCCGTGAGTGCTAGTTTTCAAAAACGAGTTAGTTTTTTACCATAATTCTAAAAATATCTCAAAAATCATTTCCAATCGTCCTATTTTCCAAAGATTTTTTAACAATTTAAGTAAAAGTTCTTGTCTTACGCGATGATAATTAATGCTGTTTTTGTTCGGGCCAGTTCTCATGAAAAAAAAGTTAAGGTGAAAAAATCACGATACATTATTACAACGAATACCTTTGAAGTTGATATATTGAAACAGCACACATTGTTCATTGAAGAGTTCAATAAACATTTTCGAGTAGGTAAGTAGGTCACGCCAGTATACTCGTACCTATCCAAGACTGCAGCGCAGCGATAACTATAATTTTATTGATAGTGCTAGCGGTACGCTAAATCAACCTGCAAATGGTGTAAAAGGCATGAAAATTAATCTTTAGGCCATACGAATCAATTCTACCTGTAGCATGGAAAAAAAAATAAGGGGAGGAGTTATGGTGTCTTTTTTTTTTGGATGGGATGAAACATTTTTTTGCTCTGAAACGTATCGTGTGTCTAATGAAAGGGCTTACCAAGCCAATTCTAATAATTTATCACATCATTACGTTTTCTAGTCACTTGTAATAAATTAAGATGAAAAACATTTTCAAAACATACCAAGTCTGGGCTCCTCTAGATATGATACGGTTAAATATTTTTTTGTAATATATGCTTCAAATTATACGTAATATCCTCATTTCTCACCCTAAGAAAGGATTTTTGAAAATATTTATATTATATTCAGTATTAGAGAGCGTAGTAATGAATTGAGCGACGGTACTAAACGCGGCGGGTTGCGAAATTGAAATGGGAGTGGGCTGGCCATGTCGCCCGTAAGCAAGGCTTTTGGTGCAAGGCGGTGGTGGAATGGAGGCCGTGGGGCGAGAAGCGTCCATGAGGAATACCGCAGATGCGTTGGTGTGACGACATCAAAAGACTGGCAGGAACAAAGTGGTTGGGAACTGCTCAAGACCGCAAAGCTGGCATAGATGGCATAAACTGAAGGAGGCCTACACCTTAGCGGCTGCAAATGGCTAAAGAAGAAGAAGAACCTCGATGAGTCGGTAGCTTTTCAATTTTTACTTCTAGGAGACTATTTCCACAATTTTCTCAGCTTAGTATCGTTTGGAAATGTCAGGATACTGAGGGCGTTCTTAGCGTCTGAACCTAAATTGTGAGAGACCGGCAGCAGCAGTGATAAATCTGTCTTATTCAATAGTACAATACAGTAATAATATTGTTTGTAATTTAGTATTGTGATGTAAAGAATATGTAATTATTTGTATTTTAAATACATCGTATTAAATATAAGTTCCTGCCTCCTGATTATAATTTCTAGGTCGGAAACACTAGGCAAAGTGTGTTAAGATTTTTCCAGATCTGTGGTTATGTTCTGATTACCAACCCGCACTTAGAGAAGCTTAGTGATTGCGATTGAAGCAATGTCTTGGTTTTAATGAAATTATAATACTTAGTTCAATGAAAAGCCCAAACAAACTAGCGTTTTATAGAGTACGCCAACTGTCTACAGGCCTTAGAGATCTCATACTCCACGCCCGGGCTGACGCTGCTGCTGCTGATTCCGAACGGGCGCTCGCTGCGGCCTCTAGCCAGCCGGCTGGCCACGACGCCACTCGAGCACATCACGCGGAACATGGTCGTTATGCGCGTGGCCGCCACCATGCCGCTTTACACGCTACGCATGACGCTGCTTTTGCCTTCCAAATTGCAAACTGTACGTAAAATAACCTGTCCTTGAACATTCTGCCAGCTTCTTGTATCTATTTGCTACCATGCTCGTTCTCACGAGGATGATTGGGCGCGACCAGCCTTGAGGAGATCACGCGGAACATGGTCACCATGCGCGTGGCCGCCACCATGCCGCTCTACACGCAGCGCATGTTGCCTTCTAAATTGCAAACTTTAGGGTGAAGAACGATTACCTATCCATAAATATTTTGCCAGTTTCTTGTATCTCATATTGTGCATCCATAAGACGTCCATTAATGAAGCTTAGGTTGGTGAGTGTATAGCCGCGCAGGATGCGCGCACCTTCTTGTGAAATGCTCTTCACGTCATTTTGCACTTACTCGTATGTTTAAAACTCCTTTCATCCAAAAAGATACGCACAGTTTTGGGCCAAATTGGTTGCATGATAAAAAGGTCCTTTCCCAAGCTTTCATCAAAATGTTTTGTTTTATCGACGTAGCACACAGAGTTGCTTTCGCATTTATGATATGAATATGTGTTATAAGTATTATTTTTGTATCTTGCACAGATGGGGATAAACAAATTAATGAGTGATAACAGCACTTCAACTGACAGCGGTAATCTAAAGCTTTCTCATGCTGTCCAGCGGGTCATGTTCTGGGCCGAGGCCGGCCGCAACGCCTTCAAGGACGACGGTTGGTATTTCTTGGCATTGAATTTCAATGTAGATCTAAGAGTTCATTAGAGCGCGGTAACGAATCACTGGATACCTATAGTTAATATGTATACAAATTATTACGATGAATACATACCTACCTAAATGTTCGTTTTAGGTAGGTACCTAACTACCCACTTCCCTTATTGCTAATGATGCATACAACTACCTACTTTTTATACTCAGATCAAAGATACCATTACTCAATTTCTGATTCTTATGAAACTAATACCACCAAACGAACAAGATGACATTTTCATTTTGTTGCATCTCATCGTTTACCGACCTGAGATTTAGAAGAAAGTCATCAATAAGTTAGTAGTCACAACCCACCTAAACGTACGTTATTTTTCAGGAATAGAATGGGACGAGGCGCCTGAGTTGGAGTTGATCGTAGACCGGCCTTATCTGTTCTTCGTCCGATGGCACAACATTACGCTTATGAACGGCAACTTTGTACTGTGAACACTGCCTTAAAACCTCTGTAGGTATTTAAAGACATTCATAGAACTATCCTTGCGAGGGTTCCGGATGTTTTTTTTTTATTGATGAACTTTTGTAGGACACATTGCTTTGAGAGGGAGGATGCCAATTGTTTAAAAAAAATTGTAGAATGAAGAATCTCATATAACATAAAAAATTACTTAACATCATTTAATACATTTTTCAACATTTGACAATAAATTCATCGACAAACAACATAAAATAAGAGCCCGAGTAATTATGTAAACAAATTGAAAGAAGAATTTGAAAAATAAATTCAAACTCCTGTATTTACAATAATAAGTTGCGGGCTCTTATTTCATATTTTTTCGACGAATTTAATCGTATTTTACAGCCTTACAATTTGTTACAATACGAACGGGTCACATTGTATATGACTCATCCATAAAATTATTTTGGAATTTGCCATAAATGAAGTAAAGGCCGTTGTCCTTGGCTAGGGCCTTGGGCATTGTTGTAAATTTTTTAACCTTTTCGTCACACACGTTATAAAAAGAACATTCCCCCTAAATATTCAAAGCCTTATTATTTTACATATTTACGAGCGTAGCTATTACTCGATAAACTTCCATACTTTTTGTATGTTTTTGTTTCACTTAAACTTTATAACAAACAGGGATTGGCAAACTTTTTCCCTTGTGGGCCAATTTTCACTTACAAAATCTATGGCGCATGGCGGGTCGGGTATTTGAATATTTGGCTGCAATTTAGAAGATTTTGCCGGTATTGCCTCGATTCTCGCATTGGGACAACATGTCATAAACTTAGTCGGATTTTGTGTCTGATTCGCGGGCCCAGCAGATGACCTGCGGCCGTAGTTGACCCATCCCTGCTTCACGAGATTACCTACTGGCTTCGTAGCAGTGTACGTAGCTTTTAAGTCGTTACGGCAAAGCGTAGCATCACAGCGAGAAAATTAGGCTGAAAATAATATCGCCATAGAACAAAAAATCGTAGTCGTGAAGAGGTGGCGCGCCGCGCGTGCTACGATATACTCGTATTTTGCTTCTGTACTACGATGTCTTGCTACGACTGTTAGACGTCACAGGACAGCCATCAACGGAATTTCTTCCGTTTTGAATAATTTGTTGGTTTCATTACAATTGGGTAGTTGACAACATCATCGAATTCTAAATTTAAAAAAATAGTACAAAAAAAGGGCATATGAAAACTTTTATTTCGTTTACTTATGTAAACGATATAGCATTAATAATTTTATGGCTCTTCAAACTCGGGTGGGCAAGTCTATTTTTAAAAGTGTAAAATAAATAAAAATAAGTATTTCCATTCGATACTCCACAACGTATAGTAACTTTTGTTAAGAAACTGTATTAACAAATGCAGAAAATATAGCTGCCGAACAAATGTCTTGCCGAACGCATAGAAATAGGCGTTCTGTGACGTCACCTTGCGATAGTTTGTAGGGAGCGTTTTGGGCAAGTCCAAAGATATCATCATCATCCGTGCGTTTATCTCGGTTGTGAACCCACACTGCATGTGTGTGGGGTCCCAGGGTTCGCCTTTCTAATGTTCTTGCTTGGCCCACTTCGCACGGTCTTTTGCATCCTCAGAGGTGTGTCAATTTTTGATATGGCAATTTTAGAATATTATTTTTAAAATTGGGATTATTTTTAAATCTCGGGGAGTTTTCGTGTTTTCAAAATATCTCTTTCACCAATGTTCCTTTTATGAGAGATCTTTCGATAACACCTCAACAAAAAAAATTGTCACCTAGGGCATAGATTTTTTTAACACTTCATGAGAGAATTAATACTTAATTATTTACATATTTGTATTTATAAAATAGAACCTTAAGGCGCTGCTTATTTATTTCTTTGAACACTGTATCCGTCTGTCCGACCATCCTTAGGAGTAGCCTAAATTATTAAAAATGCAAATGACTTTTTAAATTTATTTTCTTAAACTATATTGTTCACTCATTACAATAAAAAGCTGAAAAAAGTGATCGTTTTTTACTAACTCTGAATTGTAAAGCAGTGTTGCCAGGATCTAGAACACACATCCAATTATGTATGTTTTTTTCCTAACATGCAAAAATGTCCTAATACTTATCAGAAAAATATCTACTCATACTAAGTGGAGCGGCCTGCGCTTGCTGTATCCTAGGCTCGCACAGCACGCGGCCCTGCGCGAGCGGCGCGACGCCGCTCCGGTGCAAGACGGCGTGCAGCGCCTCCGCGCCGGGCCAGTAGGGGGCGCGCGCGAAGGCCGCCGCCGCCTCGCCGAGGCAGTCGCGCATCACTAGCACCTCGCTGCCGCGCCGCCCGTATATACACCACTGATCTGCACTCTGATCTTCTATCTTGTAATCGCCTGTAGAATGTAGGAGTTTTAAAAATAAATTGATACCTTTAAGTTATTGTTAAAATTTATCGGCAACTCTCGCTAATAAGTTTTAAAACTTAGGTCAAAGGGGTTCGAACCTAGTTTGACGATTTGAAAGTACTGATACAGTCTATTTGAATAAAGTTATTTGAGTTTGAGTTTGAGTTTGAGTTTAGTGGCATAGGCCATTTTGTTTTGTTTTCGATCTTTCCGCGCACGATGAAAGTAACATATCCCAAAAAGAACATAAATGTGAAATGAGAGCCAAGTTCAATAGGTACTATGAAATATGCCTTGGTTGTTGACTTGAACGACAAAAGCAGTGAGATCTTAATGGGTGCCAAGTTTAATGGTCAGTAGGATAATATATTGAAGCCTATATAAGGTCTGGCTTGGCTAGTTCTCATTTGCCAAATTTGATCTATAGGTCAGTCAGTCACAAAAATGACGATTTTTGGACGTTAATACCGTTTGAGTTGTATTCATGAAATTTCGAATAAGTACATATCTACCTCGCGGGTCTCAACAGATATAGTTTTGGAGTTATGAGGGGGTCAAAAGTGGCACCAAATGGTTCGTGGGATACACACGGTGCTCCTCGCCTGTTCTGTTAGCTTGAACTTGACTTTGACACGCTGCCGCGTGGCTAGATCTTAAGGAAAGAGATATAAGTACCTACTTAATTAAGATACAAAAAAGTCTGGAAATGTGGTACTCTTAAGTGAGTGCGTTGCTTCAGCAGGAAAGTAGCTTCTAGAGTGATTTGAGTGGAACGTAAAATTAGTGAGATAAATGCTGTGGATGTGCGCGGCATAAAAAAATTGTGGGCGTTGTGGTTTTGGAAAAAAATGAAAAAAACGATTCCGTCTGCAGTAACGTTGTTCTAGCAGAAAATTCTAAACGAATGATCGAAGAGAAAAATGTTGTACATTGGCAGATAGCTTACTTCTGGGGAAACATGTGCGCCAAAAATATAATATGTGGGGCTTCAGGTTTTCGAAATATTGCGTTTCCTGCTGGGGTAACGTTTTGCGGAATCGTGTTTCTCTCAAACCATGGCATGTGCGTCTCTTTAATAAACATTCACTTGTAGCTCTTGATTTGTGCTTGCGGCACATATAATAAGATTTTGAAAATTATTCTTACATTTTCAGTATTTAAGGTGTCTCTAAAATCTGAAAAAAAATCACAGCGCCTAAATGAGAAACTGTATCAACTCGCTGAAAACTGCATTCGATTCCGCTTTACACATCTAATGGTCAGAAAATGTTTCAAAAGTTTACATACATGCTTTATCGAATAAGAGATCGAAATAACAAAACCACCGGTACATAACTTTGACGTCAAAATATAAGAAATCAGTTCATCCTGAGATAAGTGAGTGTTAACCAAAAAACAGTGAGTTTCATAAAATAACACTGAAAATTTTCAGCCATTTAAATAGCTGCCGAACGAATGTTTTCTATAGGAAATAGACAGCAAATGACGTCATTTGACGGCAGTAGTTTGTAGCTAGCGTTTTGGGCAAGTCCAAAAATATGTTTTGTTGCGATTGAAATATATTTTTTATCAATGTTTCTATAAGACCTCAAAAAAAAGTCAAATCTCCTATTCTCTTATTGCATAATAATCGTTTGTAATTAAATCAGGTTTCAGTGACAGAAAATAATCACCGGAAAACCTACTTCACATAGTTTTGTTTGCCCTACCCCAAAAGTGTAATTCATAGCCGCGTAGCTAGGCGCGTAGGGACGACGCGGCTTGCGAGCTGAAGCTGGCCGGCCAGCAAGCGGAAGCTGTGGAGATGACTGAAAGCCGTCTGCGACGATTGGCACGCGCGGAGTCCTGCAGCGCCGGAGGCATCAAAGCCACGGATTTACTATCAATGCCGGTTGCATCACCGCAACAAACGTGCCATGAGAACTGTTTAGTAATAAAGCGTCACAGACGTCACAGTTGCTAACAAGCGTCCGACAGAGCTCCGACTCGGCAAAATAGTGTTGCCATTGCCAAATTTTTGACTACCGTGTTTGGTAGGGGGTAATTGTCTTAACTATGCGATTCAAAAAAGAATAAGATTGGCTTGCGACAAACTGCACTCGTTCTTCAGACAAAAACAACCCATGAAAAGTCTTTGTCAGTTAGCGATAGAGTTGATGTGCCCGTACGCCAATAATTTCCCTTTAATTTGGTCGAATTTCCCTTAAAAACGGCAATCGCCGTAGCAATGGTAACCCTGGCCCAGACGCACTTCATATTGAAAAAACACTTCGCATGACTGTTAATAATAGAGTGGCGTTCATCTACCGCCTCTTTTCCACTAATGCCACACGCTTACTAGCTGTCTCACTCACTCCAAGCTAGACAAAGCAACTCCTTGTGACGCCAGCAGCGGGTAGCGCGGGGCCAATGGGTGCGAAACAGCGGCGAAAGGTGATGTCAAAAAGGGATTAATATGGTAGGTATTGATGGATGCTAATAATTCATCTTGCTTGAAGCATAAATCAAAATATATACTTTATGTATGGTTTCATTGTTGTGTTAATTGGTTTTTTATTTATAAACTGTATCTGCAGGTTTATTTTTGTAATAGGTATTCGTCACAAACACGTCTTTATTCACAGATATTTAAAAAATATAGTTTTAAACATCTTCAATAAAACGTCATAGATTAGGTACAAGTTTATTTGTTTAAGTTGAGTTTTTCTACTTCAGTGTACTTAGCCAAAACTATCTTGTGTGTAAGTTAAGAAGGTCATCGATATGTATGAAGCCGTCGCTTTTTCGTAGTCATTCGAATTTGGTCGGATAATCAGTCGTTGTTGAAAGGTTTTGGTTTTTGTTTATTTCTCTATAAATACGAAACATTGGAGGCTGAAAATTTTCACAGTGTTATTTTATGAAACTCACTGTTTTTTGGTTAACACTCACTTATTTCAGGATGAACTGATTTCTTATATTTTGACGTCAAAGTTATGTACCGGTGGTTTTGTTATTTCGATCTCTTATTCGATAAAGCATGTATGTAAACTTTTGAAACATTTTCTGACCATTAGATGTGTAAAGCGGAATCGAATGCAGTTTTCAGCGAGTTGATACAGTTTCTCATTTAGGCGCTGTGATTTTTTTTCAGATTTTAGAGACACCTTAATTACTGAAAATGTAAGAATAATTTTCAAAATCTTATTATATGTGCCGCAAGCACAAATCAAGAGCTACAAGTGAATGTTTATTAAAGAGACGCACATGCCATGGTTTGAGAGAAACACGATTCCGCAAAACGTTACCCCAGCAGGAAACGCAATATTTCGAAAACCTGAAGCCCCACATATTATATTTTTGGCGCACATGTTTCCCCAGAAGTAAGCTATCTGCCAATGTACAACATTTTTCTCTTCGATCATTCGTTTAGAATTTTCCTGCTAGAACAACGTTACTGCAGCAGGAATCGTTTTTTTAATTTTTTTCCAAATCCACAACGCCCACAAATTTTTTATGCCGCGCACATCCACAGCATACCTATATCTCACTAATTTTACGTTCCACTCAAATCACTCTAGAAGCTACTTTCCTGCTGAAGCAACGCACTCCTCTTAAGTGTCGCGTTTCCTAATTTTTGGAGGTAAAAATCGATATGAAAAAAGTGATATTTATTGAAAATGTACTAAATTATGAGTGTTTTCCCTATTTTTTCCTATTAAGTATTTGGTTAACAAATAACCGATTTTCAGACATTTGAACAGTTTGATAACTTCATCCGCAATCTCCCCACATCCCAAAGTCGTCTAGTCTAGAAGAAATCGTTCAAAGCGATAAGTTCACTAATTGCCTACCTATGTTGTCACAAATAATATTGGATTTCTCTTAGGCAATAAAGTATAATTGACATTTACAAAATCACATTGACTTTATTATTTTGAGCTCTTACAAATGCGTAGGATAAAAAGGCGACAAATACACATAACTAAGGAACTATTTAAATGGTCTGGAAACTGTTATTGGTTGACCAAATAACACTAAAAGCCACGTTATTAGGAGATTTTTATTTAAAAATCACCTTATACAGTCACATATATATTATATACCTATACCTGTACAGGCATGGCACCACGTATTAACAAGTTACCAGATAGCAGATAAGAGAGGAGGATGATGTTATCTTCTTTATGCAGGCATTACCTTATTTTCTGACTGAGAAGGCATACTACTTACCTACTCCTATTGACGAATTCCTCTTGGACAAATTAACAAAAAGTCATCACCATCATCAAGAGCCTTTAGAAGTCCACTGCTGGGCATAGGCCTCCCCCATAGAACGCCACAGCGAGCAGCTTTGGGCTAATTACATCCAAACGGCTTCCTGCAACTTGGACCAAGTCATCGGTCCAACAGGTACTAACAAGAATTTAAATAATGTAAAAATCGGTGTTATGAACATTAATGTTAACTAAACGATGAACTCTGTTTTAGGTACTTTACTATTGCACGCCACCTATTTGGCTAACTGTATAGCAGTACAACCTAAACTTAAGACCCATCTTTGTATGAATACCTACTGTTGCAATAAATATATTTGACTTTGACTTTTTCATGTCGATCTTAACTTTCAAATAACTCGAAAACGTGAAACTTTAGGGTACCACATTGTTAGACATTTTTTGTTGGTTCATGTCTCCTCTATCCAAACTTAACACTTTTACTGTGCGCGGAAACTTTGACAAAAAAACAAAATGGCGGCTGGTGGCTATATACCAGCTTCCAAACAGAAAGGCACTTTCTCTTTCGGAAAGACTCTGAGGCCTAATGGTGGCAGGCAACACAAGCCAATTAGATAGAGACTTAGATACATATAACAAGAATACCTCTCCCCTACTAGGTCTAGGTCCCCAAGGAACTTTCGAAAGTTCGGAACCTACTTTTTCACGCAAATTATATAAATCCCGTAACCTGGGAGGCTACTTCCTTTCGTCGAACACGTAGTTACGTGAATTTTCAGTCGTTAAGAAACATTAAATTCTTATGTTTTATTGTACAGATTACATAAAATCGGTTTTTAACAGAGGTACGACGTTTTGTGTCCGTTTTACCCTTTCAAAGTTTCACGAAACTTCGTAAATTTGTAACGTAGTAGGCCCCCCTGATCCCAAGTTGGCCCAAAATATAGATTACGAAATATAGGTTCAAAACTTCAAATCGCAGGTCGGCCAAAGTGTCTTTTCAGATTAATTTTAACCCGCATTTGGCAAGCGTGGTCATTAAGCCAATAGCCATCAATTGTAGTTATGACTTGATTTCAATTATGGCGGCCCTTGCCCAGCAGTAAGATAGTAGGATTTAGGATATTACTTTATATTTTTTAATATGTACTAGTAACCGAACTACCGAACCGTACCTAGATTCGAAATATGTGTGAACTATCGATTAGTTAGTTCGTGTTTGCCACATTTTGTATAATTACATCAGTTACATAACTAGAGCTTTGCAATTAAACTTAACTACCTACAAACACGCGCTACCGTGTCCTTGCGGTGGCAATATGATTCGTATCGCCTGGGACTATCACAGACCATGGAATTTCCCATCGGGCGGGAAAATAGAAAAACAGCAATTCATTACCAAACCTCAAGAGATTTCGTCCAGTGAAACATTTTTTTGACCGAAATGGTATTTTTATTAGATCGCATTGGAGCTTGGGTATTAAAATCTCAACAGGTTTTTATGCAAGTTCTGTTTTCCAATAATACATTATATCGCACATATGGTACAATATCGTCACTTATGTGAAAAGTGTAATTTTTCAGGGGAAGCATTTGAATATTCAATATCCTATCACAACGTATGGTTCTTCTTGACTAAACAAATAAAATGATAATGATTAAACTACAACTTTGAACTTAATTTCACAGTAAAAGCAAACATCTGACTAATTCCTTTAAAAAATATATAAACGTATAAAAATACCTAGTAGTAACGTTGTAGCTCCAGGAGACCATTTCTTGTGCGGGGGGCCCGCGCGCAAATGACCAATGAAACGTTTCTCCAGTGGCGTCCTGATTCGCGCCAAAACCATAACGACACTAATGCCCTCACGTCACCTCACGTGGAAGGTATGCGTACTACACGCGTGATAATAACGCACCAGGTAGAGAAGTAGATTAGGTGTATTTTCTCATACTCAGTTCAGTTTTGACAGAAATTACATAAGTGACGATATTTTACCGTATGTGCTTTAATGTGTTCGCTTTTATTTAAGGCAAAATATAGGTACCTACCTACGGCAACCAGGGGCCTTATTACAATCGCTTGTTATATCTTGTAAATTTCATTCCATAAACTGAGTGTAGTGTTTCGTAATATATTTTTTTCATTCATCTTCTAGGCTGGATATTTACAGACGAATTTGCTAGCTACCCTCAGTTTAGGGAAGTAACTTGACTGGGTTTGAGTGATTGTAATAGGGCCGCAATTCTGGAACCACTTTGCTATACAAATGTGTCGTGATACGCTAGGGTAGATAGCCGTAAACCTGCATGCGCAGACGTGTAAGTCGGTAGGTTGGGTACCTGCGAGTATCAATATGTCTTTATTTTCCTCTAATCGATATGACGAAGAATTTTCCTCACCGCTTTCAGCGCGTGTCAGGATGATGTTCTCGAATAGGCCCGCCTCGCTGCCGCTGCCCTGCAGGAAGTGCTTGCCCAGAGGCGACTCCACCTCGAGCAAGCATGAGTCCCATTGAACTCGACCGCTGAAGTTGCCGTACTTTATAATGTTTTGCTCCCGCTCCTAATTTTGGAAGTGATTTTTTTCAAATATAGGAAATAAAGTTAAACAAACTTTGCCAGTGATATTTTAATTCATGTTTGGAGAAAACGTTTTAAAATAAATTATGAATATAATTTCCGCCTGCGTCGACTAATTTCTGTATTTAATCAATACTTAAAATATTATACCTATAGATAAAGAGTTTGTGTTTGCTTGAACGCGCTAATCTCAGGAACGACTGCTCCGATTTGAAAAAGGTAACGATTTGAAGAAGCTAGTTTATGTATATAACCAAATAAGTAGTAACATAGGTAAAATATTAAAGTATGTTTTATTAATATTGCCTGAGAGAAATTGATCGACGGGAGAAGAAGAAAGTGGTTCACTTTTTTACACCGCGTTTCACGTTTTTTTTATCAGAGCACAGTAATGAAATATTTTTGACTCTTTAATAATTAGATACAAAATAAATAAAACACGTAGAGCACTTTTAAAGTTTGTTTTTCAAAAGTCAATTTTATTGATGATTACTTAATTAACCTACTTAAATTTTAAGATGTAATTTTAAGATTTTTAGAATGTAAGGAAATCGGTTAAGCGTAAGTTTCAGCGATATATTTTATGAAACTTATCTAAATTCTATTAAAAATTATAGATATTTCTTATGCAAGGAAATCATATACAAGAAACTTACTTACCAAGTCAGTTGTAGCTCTCACATGTAATGTAAAACAGTCTATTGTTTTTGGTTGTGTATAAACCGTGAGCCAGCTGCCGACTAAATCCTGAGCATTCAAACTTGGTGCATTTCTGAAATATGGGCAGTATATCGACGAAACGTTTAAACTGCCTCCTTGTGAGAATATCCTGGATGAACAGAATATTAAAACAGCGAGCACGAGTTGCAAGGTAGCCATTTTAACACCAACTGTCAGGTTTTTGTTCGCAAACGCATAAAGATGACATTGCAGACACATGTTTAAAAGGTAAACGATAACAAATTTGGTTATTTAAACACAATCCGTAGCAGAATTAAAACATTAAACATCGTTGCATAAATAATGTGTGTGAGTATTTAACTTAACAACACCTTTTGCTCAGCAAGGCATATATAGCTATTAAGGCCTGCGCAGACGACGTACTTTTATCCGCGGCGGATCTGCCGCGGACTCAACGCACACGGTGTGCGATCATTTGTTGTCCGAGAGTATTTAAATATTGAGATTACGTTGTGCTGTAATTTACATGAAGTTTAAGCAAAAGAGAAGACGTTTTGAAAGAGAATACTGTGTCCATCCCCTTTTTTCGAATCGATTTAAATCTAGTAAAATCCGCCGTGTGCGTTGACTGCTCATAGTTAGTTCGTTCTATTTTCTCGCTACGCTACGCTCCGTGGGCGTCCGCGTTGTTGCGGTGGATTTTGTAAGGGATAGGGATATAGTTTGTAAGGTATCTATTTTGACGGAAAAAAAGTACGCCGCGGATAATCCCTCGTATGCGCAGGACCTTCAGAGTAAACCTATGCCCAAGTTAATGTGAGCTTTATGCCCAGCATGCCATTGATCTAGCAGCTAAGATTATTTTTTACAAAATATTTCATTTCGTACCACGCGTGCTGGACTAGAGCGTCACCCACACACAATTCAACATTTGTTGGCCCGAACTAAAAGGTTCGGTGACTCGTTTCTTTGTCGTACCATCCAGACGTGGAACGCTCTTCCAGCACATGTGTTTCCTTCCTCGTATAGTCGCGGGTTCTTCAAGCGGGGCGTGAAAAGGCATTTCTGCAGGCCTTCAAGGTGAGGATGGCCAGCCCAGTGATTCGTTTGAATGACTGGGCTTGTCAACCTCATATCTGGACCTCACGACCGCTTTCCATCAGGTGGAGTGAGGTCATCTTGACGGGCAATATAAAAAAAAATTGCTTTTCAGATAGTTATCTTTTTATTTATTTATTTATTCTTCATTGCACAAAATTAATGATACAATTGGCGGACTTAATGCCAAAGGGCATTCTCTACCAGTCAACCACACGATCAAACAGATAAATTGAACACGGTGCACGAGATTAAACTAAATAAATTACTTTTGAAAACAACAACAGATGCTAATTATTATAAAATAACAAAACAACAAAATAAATAATATATAAATTCAATATAAATCGATAAAAATAAACGTACATAAATAGAAGTCATAATATAAATAGAATCAACCAAACCAAGAATTGCTTGCCACAAAAAAAAAATTACATAATAATAGCCATATAAACCCTTCAGAATAACCTCGTATTAACTTTGAACCACATTCACCTAACAGTGACTCAAGGACCCATCCCTAATGCGTGACCACCGATCCGTAATGCTTTCGAACAGCCACTTTAAACCTGTACTTAATAATAATAGATTTTCTTATTGGAACAGGAAGTTTGTTCCAAAGACGAATCGCAGAGACTGAGACAGACATCACCATAATCAATCAACGGCAAGATAAGGGCTTGCACTAGCAGTGTCTTTGTAGATGACGGCAGAAAGTTCTTCAGGCGATAGAGAGCGCAAGGAGTCCCAGTTACTTTCCTGCTCACTTCACTAATATGCTTGGTCCAGCTGAGAGAGATAGTTAAAAACAGTCTACTTAGTTGTTCCTTCATAACAACCATAGCGTGAAATTTCCACGCACAGAAATAAAAGTATTTCAGGAGCTCCACGCGCTATACCCAAAGGCGGGTTCAGCAATTACATCTATGTAGACGGATTTTTGGAAACTTGGGTTTTTTTATTATCTCATAAATGCGTTGAGTTACGTTAAATTAACTTTTCCTTAACCCTCTAAAAACTTTAATTTTACAATGATCTGATGGCGTGAAAGTATCTCAATAAAATGTAGACACACACGTCCTTTATTTATTAAATTGAAATTGAAGCTTAAAATGAATAGGTAAACCTTCAGTTTTCTACATTACTGAACAATAAAAAAGGTGTAATTATTTTAAGCTCTACATCCATACTGAAACTGTAACTGTGCGGCCGTAATCAATTTCCTTGTATTAGGGTAAGAACCTACTGATGACTCATACAATAATACGTGTATAGCCCCACATATCCGTCTCAGCGCAAAAACATTCAGATTAGATTACTTAATTTTATTATCATATCGTACTCAGCAGTAGATAAACTGCTTATTTTACAACTTTTTCTATGGATATTGCTTATGAACATAAGTTATGAATAATTACTTATGATCCTCTAAGCGACATAAATTATGGAAAAACTATACATTTCCGCCCTAAATAAATACGGTCTAGGATAGACCAATGAATACCTAGCGAATAGAAGCTATCGTGTCCATATAATTAACTAGCTTTCCGCCCGCGGCTTC
This sequence comes from Udea olivalis, assembly GCA_947369235.1. Taxonomy (NCBI): domain Eukaryota; kingdom Metazoa; phylum Arthropoda; class Insecta; order Lepidoptera; family Crambidae; genus Udea; species Udea olivalis. The sequence goes on from OX376342.1 coordinate 10,969,586, forward strand.
GCCTGCGTGAACTTATTTTCATGACTGCATACAGGATTTTTTCCGACTTACGATATTTCATTCGCAAAATCCCGTCTTTAGCACCTACGTCCTAAAAAGAAGCCGTATGCAAAATTTGAGACTCCCAGCATACGTAGTAATAAATTTCGCAAAATCGTGTCTTAGTGAGCACAGACCTACGTCCTTTTTTATCATTAGTTAACTACAATAGGGAGCAAAAAAATTGAGCCCCTCCCGTTTTTGGGGTTTATAGTTCTATTTAGGCAAGAATAACCACAAAAACTGAAAAATTGGGGTCGTTTATTTTTTTGGCCCCAAGAATAATTATTGTTGTCTATCTTATACAGGGTGTCCCAAAAGTTGCGTTCTCTAATTCGTTTAGCTGTCTTCAACCGTTCATGTACGGAGTAGGTACAGCAGCCATAGCAGGTGAATCTTTAAAAAACAATTGCAAAATAGGTCTAATGTTGCAGAATGAGGTGTGTGCGATCATTCGTTGACCGAGAGTAGGTATTTAAGTATTCTGAGATTACGTTGTGCTGTAATTTACATGAAGTTAAGAGAATACTGGGGCCATCCATTTGTTTCGAATCGATTATTAACGCTGACTAAAAGTGCGCCTTGTGCGCTTACTGCTTATAGTTCGTTCGTTCAATTTTTTTCGCGGACACCCGCGTACTTTAATCCGCTACGCTCCGTGGGCGTCCGTGGTAATTCGGCGGACTTTTTGTTCAGCGTACTTTTAGTCGTCTGTGTGCGTGTATCGATAGTTTGTAAGGGATCTGTTTTGACAGACAAAAAAGTACGCCGCGGATAATCCCTCGTCTGCGCAGGCCTTTAGGGTATAATTCCCACTTGAGTAGGTAAATCGAGCTGACACAGCACCACTAGACGAAAACTGAAGAAAGTAACAGTTTAACTTAAATTTAATCAATTGTTTGCAAATAAAAGATGATATTAAATAATGAATATATTTTGTTTGTAGCGACAGGGTACTGCCAGGCACTAAAAAATCACATAAAAAAAATACTAAGTCGAGAATAATATAAAAAACTTAATTTAGGCTTACAGTGCGTATCAAAGTGCATGGTGGACGCGATACGGAGTCTGTTCCTCATTTCTCTTACAAATAATGTTAGACTAGTTGTGAATACTTCATGTGTATTTTGGAATACTGCTTCCTGAAAATAAAAAACAATCCAATTTAAAAAAAACTTTTTCGAAGGTAGTTGATGAAAAACCTAATTAAATATGAAGCGCCACGGTTAGTCGAATAATAGATATGTATTTGTTATGCAGATATTTATTTGATTGAAAGTAATCAAGTGTTATTACATTTTTAACATTTTAAACCTTACTCGACACTCGTTATAAATACTCGTTGACTAGTACCATAACATTATAATACATAAAAACACTTCCACAACTTTCTAACTGTGTCTAATACCTTGGAAACATTATGTAACTTCCAGTGTATTAACTTTCCTTCAAACATTCCCTAGCATGGACATGTACAGTACATAATAATTGCTATTAAAGTTATGTATATGGGTATTAACTAGGGACCAACTACTAAAATCAAAGCTGAATTAATTCTTATAGATAACAATTTCATTTAAATGTGTTCATATTAAAACTATATTTTCCTTATCACTCACATTTGAATCAAACTAACATTATACAATAATAAGGTGTAGGTTAAGTATAATATTAACTACTGGAATTGTGTAGCTTATATTAAATCCACATAAAGCATTGGTGTATTTCATAAAGTTGGGCTTAAGCCTCATTAAATTATAAAGACAACATACGATTTCGTTCACATCTAAATTAAAACCTACCGTAATATTCTTAATAAGCTAAACATAAACTTAAATAACAGTGTTTATGAAATGGGAAACATGTTTCAAAGCCATGTACATTTGAAACCTCAAACTCAACAGTTGTTTCTATTGGAACCCATACTACCTATTTTATTACATATTTAATTATGGAGTACACAGGCTATTCCTAGTCATTATGAGGAAGTAACTGTTGTTATTTGTAACCTTACTGATTTACAAAAATAAACAATAAAAACTAGGCCTTCAGTTTCAAAGCATGGTGTACAGCTATACAAACAGAATTCACATTCAATTTCTAGTAATTGACCTATTTACAATTACGAAATTTATTATTCTTTCACGTTCAGATTTGTAGTGAAGTAAGGAGCCTGAGAGGTAACCAACTAAAGCTAATAGCGGGTGACTGGCACATCTAAAAAGAAATAAAAAATATTGTTAAATTTAAATTGAATAATCTAATGGGAAATTCGTAAAGTAATTAGTTAAATTTCAACTGAACTTAACATGAACTGTAGTAGCCTTTTATTTGAATACAATACAATGATCATGTACCACAATGATAGGAAAAATGTAGAACAAAATTGTATCAATGACAAGTAATAAAGAGAATACAGACAAGGATTGGAAACGGTAGATAAAAAGCTACTAATTTACATCCCTGGATAAATAGTTATTTTGAACTGCCATAAGGCATAATAATCAAAGAGTAAAATCCTACTCTAAAAACTAAGTTGCCTACCTACCATTAGTGAGTTTTGTCTACACTGACAAATGTTTTAAATTTTGTCTCTAAATAAAATATCACCATTCATGTAACTGATGACCCAGTTAATCAATCCCTAATTATATATAACATAGGTTATACATCATTTCACTCGGCAAGATAGGTTCCAACATAAAGGCTAGCATACTATTTTGATAATTTTATGAACTTTCATACAATCTTAAGAATTACCTCATAAGTTTTATTTTGGTCAATAATTCTGTTTCTGAGCTAAAGCAGCCCTAACAGTTATAAGACGAAATTAAGCATTGATCAAAGAAGTGTATTGGACAACCTACACAGAATTCACTTCTAATAGTAACCAAAAAATATAAAAAAGTGAGACCACCAGAATGAAACATAAAATGACAAAGTACTAGTTAAAACAAGCAACCAGTACAACAATGCCCCATAGGATAGAGTAAAACATTAATCCTGGCCATAAGGTAAACTGAATATGCTATTATGACATTAGCCCAAATTTATAAATAAGTAGGTATAATTTACCAATGGGTCCTAAATAAAAAACAGTGTCACATTAAATGTCAAAGGTTTGGGCACCAAATGCCAGAGGTCAAGAATGTGTTATTGACCCCAAAATTATATTTAAAGATGAGATCACCTCGAGTGTAAACTTTAATATCAGTATTCTCATAGTAATTCTACTGTGCACATTAATACCTTTCCGTACAAAACTGGAATGTTGGTTACATTTTAGACACACATAGGAATTGTGTAAGTTTTAAGTAACCCACCCTTCTGATGACACCGGTGCAACAAAGATAAATTGAATATTTTTCCAGTAACAAAGTTAAGTCAGATAAGATAAATAGATAAGAGCCTAGCTGCTGCTCCAATTTCCTTTATATCCTAATTAGTAGTAACAAACAACCATTTTTTACTGTACCACACTGATAAGTGATAACATATTAGACATTGGATTCTATTTATAGAAAATCAATCAATTAAATTTTACTAATTACACAGGTACATTAACAAATAGTTGTTGTAATGATCTAACATAGAATGATTTGAGTGTTAAGCAAAGCAATTCACATATTAAAAGAAAATTTGTAACAGGAAATTTATGATTTAATGGAGAATTGTCTATGTATATTTGATGATCAAATGATTGACTTTATTTTAAATTTCAATTTAAATAGGCAGGAAGACCTACTCCCTTGAACAAGCAGAAACTGTCCAAAATGCTAGTAGAATTTTATGATGCTTTAGTCACAATGTGTTAAATGTGTTAGTCTCAAAAAGTAATGTATTTATACTATATTTAACAACTTTGTAGCATTTTTAGTAGTTAAAGGCCCGTATTATAGAATAAAACATCTATTTGAGTGAAGATCTGAGTTACATTTTTGTAAGAAGTGATGTTGTCAGATATCTACTCAAGTGCAGATCAATACTTGAGTATTGTTCTAGAATACTGGGCTAGGTTTGAAAGGTATACCTTTGAGTTTGTTAGGTATGAGTTATAATAATATGTGACTGTTGTAGAGACTGGTTTTAGAAAGCCAGTTTTAATTCTGCTTCTTGGGAGTCAATAATCTACGTAGACAATTAATTTGATTTATTTACCAACTTCATGAAGTAGAATTAAATATCTACAAGGATACTTATTTTAAAGTTAGCAGATGAGGTACTTATTTTTAATGTCACTTATTTATCTATAAAATTTGATGAGAGTAATATTTCCGCTTCAATGATTTAGGCATTTTAACACACAAACAGATTTAGGCATTTTAACATACAACAATGCCTCTGGTGAAGACTGAATAAGTATTAATTATGAAAAATCTTGATAAGTACTTTAATAATCAACATTTACATCATTTAAATATTCTAGTGTTATAGAATTATTTTAATATAGTAAAGGGGGTATTTACTTAGATAAAGAAACATAACTTTATTCATTACATCCACTACAGCATGGATGGTTAAATGGTGATCAAGGAATCAAACATTAATATTAATAATATGAAACTTATTAGGACACACTAATGGATCGATGTTGTGAGTGTGGATTTCGAAAATGATGTTAATGTGAAATTCCATAATTTACCCCACCTGTGTTGAGGCCTGTGTTCTCAGAAGCGCCAGGCGCAGTGGGAGCCGGCATAGCGATCGCAGGCGCCTGCTCACCTTTGGGGCGCCCCTCACCACCTGGCTGCACCGTCTGGACCCCGTCTGAATCATCGCGTTCCAAAGTATGGTAGTCCCCGGACTCCTGTGGCGGGCGTGGCTTGCATTTGCCGCAGCAGCAGTTACAGCAACAACACAAGCAGCAACAGAAGTAGCATCCGGTCAGAATGCCGCAAACGATGAAGAGCGCTTTACACCATGTACTTGTGACAACGAAATAGGCGTTGACGTTTTCTTCCCCGAATTGTTCGGCTATATACAAGCCGAGTGACCCGTAATTATCGTAGATATTTCTCTTGGTAGCGTCGCTTAGAATAGTGTGTGCACGATTCACTTCTTTGAATTTATCAGCTGCTTCTGGATTGTTGGGATTTTTATCAGGGTGATACTTTAGAGCTAATTTTCTGTAGCTTTTCTTTACATCGTCGGCTGTCGCAGTTTTTGGCACCTGGAGTATTAGATAAAGGCTATCTCCAGCGGTAGACAGTTTCCTTTTATCCATCTTCTTATTTTGACTACAGAAAATACGGTTAAAACAATTACAATGGCGATTAAAACGCAGCAAAAACTGCGTCAAGGAAAGGAAATTGGAATTAATATTTCTGACAAGACGGACGACATTTGCAAATACGTTCCGTTTCAACGCACGCACTATTGCTTGAGTTGAGGCAAAGAGTTGCTTGCTTCTCTTGGATGGAATGTCTTATTTGGCTTTTAAAAACATGGAATTCGTATGAAAGATATTCAGGTTGCAAAATGCTATTAATGAGATACGATGATATGATTCATAGTTTGAAAGAGAGGTTACTCTAAGTTAGTTACGGAAAGTGGTAGTTTAAGTTAATTACGGAAAGTGGTAGTTTTAAAGTTAAGGTAAGGACAAGCATCGTTTATTAAGGGGGTGGAAAAGAATGCGACGTTTTATTCTTTAGAATGTTTTGTATTAGATTCCTGATTCCAGGGCTCTTGGGCCCTCTTGAACTTTCATTGGACAAGCATTGCAAAAATGTCAAACAATAAATTTTTGAACCTTATCACAAAGTGTCAAGGTTCAAAAAATTTTTTGGTCACAGTAATCTAATGCCAATATTGTTTTAAAAGTGACATTTCCAAATTTTTCAATGTGTCTGTTTAATCTGTGCTTGTCACTGTGTGTACAGTCTGTGGACTCTGTGGTGTGTATTGATTTTTCTGACAGGACAGGGAAAACATCGAAATCGAATTCAAAATAAATAATCTGAAGAAAAGGGTACATATCCTTTGCAACCAATTTTCTACTTTATTATACGGAGGAAGGACTTTTATGTTACAGTATAATATTTTTCATTTGGTTTCTGCTTTCGACAAACCTATATAAACCAGATATTTAAACTACTACACCTAAGTTGCATGCAATAATGTTTTTAGGTTATTATCTGTTCATTTTCAGATTTACTCGTGAAAAGGGAATGCCTTGAGAAAGAAAATGCAAGTTTCAATTATGAAGGTTCGAAGTCTTTTTAAGTTGTACCAGCAGGCATTGATTCGCCGGCCATACCTAGTGCAAGCAATCCAGACTGGTACATTGATGGCTACCGGCGACATCATATCACAAACATTCGTTGAGAAAGTACCTCTGAAACAGTTTGACTACAAGAGAACAGCTGGATTTTCATCAATTGGTTTCTTTGTGGGCGTAAGTAGTTTACATTATGACTAAATCTTTCATCAGCCTATACACAACAACTTTCTATTATACTTCAAACTGAATCTTGTAAGCCATATTTCATTAACTCCAAAATATTAACAATAACATCTCTATATATATTACTGAAATTTGTTAATTTGTAAAGAAAAATATGTACCTTTATTGACCAAAAACTACAATTAAAAGGAACAACAGAGATTTATATAAGTTAAATATTCCATTCACTACCTTAACCCTTTACCCACGGGGGATTAAAACCTGATGCAGACACTAATGTAGTTTTGTAATCACATACACATTTTACACCTTATTGGCAATTACGAGCACAAAAAAATGGGAAACCACATAAAGTAGAAAGTTCGTTTACAAGCTCAAATTCACTGTTTTTATGAACGAACGAACATAGTGTGTTAGATATTAAATTACAAAATAATTAAACAGCAAATACGGTAATTATCCACCTCAAGTTGTAAAATAGACCTTATTTGAAATATGCATTATTTTACACTGTATTTTATGTGATGTGCCTTTGAATATGAACCCGTCAATTGGTGTGGATAATGCACTTTTAACACATATCTAGTGGCTATCACGTGTCTTCCACATGATATTATTAATATGAAAAATGTGTGTACTTATTTGGTCACATAGAAAAAGTAACTGTTTGAATTCTATGTTCTTATTCATCATGTTTATTTTATGAAATACCCCTGACAAAGGAAAATAAAATTAAAAAATATGGATATTACCGCCATTATCTTTCGTTATTCGTTCGTTATTCGTTTAGCGTTAGGATGTCGGCAAAGCGATTGACCACTGCGACCAGGATTGATCTATTGTGGTCATCATCCCCTCAAAGATCACTCTCCAGGCCTACAGCCATCATGAACTGAATTATTTTCCTGGGAGTGATGTTAATGGCGTCCGAAGGGGCAAGCTTGTGCCCGCCGAGAACGCGGCTTCTGCTGTGTATTAAAGCATCACAGTCGCATAGGACATGGACCGGGGTCTCTTCCTCTTCACGACAGAATCTACAGGTCGGTGACTCAGCGATACCAATCCTGTGTCCGTGTTTGTTCAGCCTACAGTGCCCCGTAAGGGTTCTGGTAAGGATTCTTATCTGTCTCCTTCTTAATCCAAGGGCCTTTGTGGTGAACTTGTGTGAGTAGCCTTCGATGAGTGCCTTAGCATGTACCATACCATTGCTGCTGGTCCAGTGTTTCCTGCTAAGGTATTCCATTCGGGCTAATAGCGGCTGCCTCAGGGCGCATTTGGGTATACCCACCACAGGCTCAGGGGCATGTGTGATGGTTGCCGCACCCGCCCTGGCCAGTTCGTCTGCTGTTTCGTTACCCGGGATATCACAGTGTCCCGGTACCCAGCGTATCGTCACCCTATTGTTGACCCCGAGTTTGTTCAGGGCTTCGGCACAATCAAGGGTGAGTTTTGAGTTGATTTCAACTGCGTCAAGCGCTCTAAGGGCTGCCTGACTGTCTGATAGTATATATATACTCTTATTTTTAAAAGCGCGTTCCAGGTTCTCCTGTGCGCAGTGCAAAATGGCGGTCATTTCGGCCTGGAAGACGGTGGCGTGTAGGCCCAGACTGCTGTGAATCTGCGCTTTAGGTCTCTCGCCATAGATTCCATAGCCAGCCCGCCCATTTATCCTGGAGCCATCAGTGTACCACACGATGTCTCCGGTTTGGAAGTTTGCAGGAGTGCCATCCTCCCACTCCTTTCTACCTGGTATTTCAACTGAGTACCATTTTTTAAAAAGATACTGTACCGACATGCTGTCCTTAGGCATGAGCATGACTGGCATTTTGTGCAGCTCAGCTTTCAGGACATTCATGTTTTTTGACTGGTACCGGCTACTTTCACCGTCTAGTGCCCTCAGCATGGCCGCTCTGGCTTCCATCCCAAGATGCAAGTGGAGCGGGCACAGTGACAGCATGGCTTCTAGAGCCACGGTAGGTGTAGAACTCATGGCACCAGTTGTAATCAAGCAGGCCAATCTTTGGACCCTGCTGAGCAAGGTAATGCTCGTTATTTGGGTGGTCTTCTTGGACCATACGACGCATGCATAGGCAATCATGGGTCGCACTATGGCAGTGTATATCCAGAGAGCAGCTTTAGGGCTGAGGCCCCATTTGGTGCTGACCAGACGGCAACATATACCTAAAGCCATTCGCGCCTTTTTGGATATGTAGCTGATATGGGAGTTCCAAGTAAGTTTCTGGTCGATGATAACTCCCAGATATTTGACCTCCTTGGAGAACCCTATAGGTTTGCTGAACAAGGTGGGCTCACGAATGCCTTCCAAGTTCCTTTTCCTGGTGAACGGCACCAGTGTGGTTTTGTCTGCGTTGACCGACAGGCCAACTTCCCGGCACCAGTTCTCCACAAGACGCAGAGCACCTTGCATTCGGCTTGAGATGGTGTTCAGGCATTTGCCAACCACCATTATCACCAAGTCGTCCGCATATCCCTGTGTTGTGAAGTGTGCGCTGTTCAGACGGTAAAGAAGTTCATCAACGACAATCGACCACTCCAGGGGAGACAGTACGCCCCCCTGTGGGCAGCCTCTTGTCACTTTGACTTCTACGTGCACATCAAGGAGTGACGTTCTTACCGTCCTTGATGTTAGCATGGATTCAATCCACCTCAGGGTGGTTCCGTCCACGCCCTTGTTCCTCATACTTTTGATGATGATTTCGGTCGAGGTGTTATCAAATGCACCCTCAACGTCAAGGAAGGCGCAAAGAGCTGTCTCTTTGTCCTCCATAGCCTTTTCCAGTCTGTCCGTTAGTTCCATCAGAGCAGACTCAGTGGATTTACCGCAGCGATAGGCGTGTTGACTTCCATGCAGAGGATTTACCTTTAGGTAGCTCTCTCTGATGTAAAGGTTTAATACCTTTTCCATCGTCTTCAGAAGGAAAGACGTTAGACTGATTGGCCTGTAGGATTTAGGTTGGGACTTGTCCTTGTCGCCAGCCTTAGGTATAAAGATCACCTTAACCTTGGTCCAATCAGTAGGTAGAAAGCCATGTGCATAGCTGGCTCTAAATATTTTGCCATTATCTTACCTCCCTAGCAATCTGCCATATTAGCTAGATCCAACAACACATCCTCAGTATGGGTGTCAACAATAGTTAACATGGGAACGTTGGGTATTTTCGCACCCTTTTTTACATCTAGTGATAATTTAGTGAACTTAAACGTCCGAAGGAGTAAATTGTCAGCTTTCCACCTCAGTCGTTAAAACCGTTATACCATAGGCGATAAATTTAGAATATTTAAAAAAAAATGACTGTCAAATCAACCACAGTTGACACCCGTAATACGAGCCCACTTTCTCAGATCAACTATAGTTGACACCCGTAGGGAAAGGGTTAAGTTTGTACAAAACAAGTCCACATTTAATGGCAATAACACGTAAAGGTATATAACAGCATTCCAAATAGTATTAAGTGTCTTGAAATTGATGTATTTGAAAGTGAGCTCTGAAAGTTTGTAATAAATAAGGCTTACTACACTTCAGCAGAATTTTTTAATGATAAGATTAGATTTTAAGTTGCAAATTGCAATGCCCTTACGGGGTGTCACACTGATCACAAAATTTTTGTAAAAACTTTTCTGTACTGTGACAACCAATGAATAAATAAATATGAATATGAACAACTAATAACATTGTACAGTCAATAGCAGCTAGAGATTGCAATCCGGATTCTTCGAAATTCGAAAATATCTGAAAAATCCGGATTTTTTTACCATTTATAAATCCGGATTTTAAGATTCAAATTCGGTTTTTTTGAATTCAGTCAAAACTTATTTAAACAGACAATATTTGCAAATGTAGGTCCGTATTATTGCTCAGCACAAATCGAAAACCACGTTTAAATTGGTAGGACCATTTTGTTTGTGCGATTGCGCGTTTTGTTGATACGCTTCCCCATACAAAGTACGAGTAATAAGCCGAACAACGCCACCGAAGCCCAAAAATCAAACGTACTATATTCTATTCTACTCACTATAATGTAATGTATGGTGTGATCAATCAGTAGATTTCCTGTAGGTAGTACTTGAGCCTACGTTATGGACCCTTCAAATTTGAATTCAATTGATGGTGTTTCGTAATATGGTAATTAAACGCAAGAGCTGTTGTATTAGCCACTCAAGTGCTTTCTGCAACCACGGTTGCATGAAAACAGACGTCCAAAGCGCTTCAAGCAACCACGGTTGCACGGCGGCAAGTGGGTCGCTTCGCATACTCAACAGGCTCAAATAACTGAATCACTGGGCCGTTTCTTTCCTTTTTTTTTTTTTTACGTAGACCATGGACAAATGCATGATGCATTTGTTCATGGTCTAATGGACTGAATACATACCCGTATTCAGTCCATCTCATTTATGTAAGATCTTTATGCTCTGAAGGAGATCCTGTACATGTGCTGTATTTAATTAAATAAATTGTAATGGAACTTAGTCATGTAAGTGTTTTTTTTTTCAAATTGCCGTTATTCACACTCTGACATCCACATTCTGACCATACCGCATCCTGCAGTACGTTGGCCATGTCTCCCGACGTGATAACAACTCCATAGAACGGCAGGTTGTGCCAGGAAAAGTAGAGGGAATGAGATCACGCGGCAGATCACCTATGCGCCGGATTGATAAAGTGAAATTCGCAGTAGGAAACCCTGTATCAGACTGCGCCAGTCTTTTTTTTATATACTACGTTGGTGACAATCAAGCACGCGGACCGCCGCGCCGGTTGCCGCAGCCACGGTAATATTCTATCAGTACTGTAAGTTCATACAAACGCACGAAACGCGAGCTATCCACGCGCCTCGGATCTCGGGATGCTCTCGGGATGCAAGCAGTCGCGAATGTGCCGCAGTGACGAGTGGACAGTGTGTGGATTTTTTTACAATTGTAGAAAATATTGTGCTGTTTTTGGTTGCATGAATTCCTCAATAACGCACTCAGAGATAACATTTTTTAAATTAGGTACCTGGAAACTCCGAAAGTTTTTAGTTAGGTACTTACTAGTAGGTACGTAATTTGTGTCTTTTAAAGGATGTTTCGTTTTTTATTCCGGATAAAATGCCCGGATTTATAAATGAAGTGAATACAGTAAAGGAAAGTGATACACGAGTGAACCTAGGTATAATAGTTATAGGCGGTCCATGATACGGTAGGTACGCTCATGTTAAAACCTCCAAGTTGTAGGTTTTGAATTATACGAAATATCATTTTGAAATTAATTACATATTATGCGACTAATAAATAGTGATACGTTCGAACAAGTTGGCGGTTTTAGTTGAAAATCGTTTATTAAGTCTTAAATCAAACAAATTATAAGCATGGTTTTTAATTAAATCTGTACTAATCAGAAAACAACATGCATTTTTATTGAACATTTCCTATTTCATTCACAACGTATTTTATTTGTTTAAATAAATAATATATATAATATTTTAAATCACAAAATACATTCACAAAACTAGGTTGAAACTCAAAGCATCTACATCTGCCTATGTAATTAACATGTATTTATTGTGTTACAATACTGATAGATAAAATTACCGTGCCGCAGCCTATGGACGCGTGCAACACCAAGGGTATCACTCGCACGTTGTCGACCCTGCAAAAACCTTTTCAAACCCTTCTTGACGAACTCCATACTAAAACTCATTGGGAAAACCGCAGCACGGAACTCATTCCACAAGAGTCCTTGGAAGAAAACATCTCTGAAACTGAACTGTACGAGACCATTGCGGATTCAGAGCGTAAGGATGAACTCCCTGCTGGTGGCGAGCGGTGCGGTGATAAAAAATGCCGTGGGCATCATATCGAACAGTTCTTCAGAACCAAACCCGTTGTACAAGCGGTAGAACACGCAAAGGGAAGTGAAGTCCCCCCTCAGACTTAACAGCTCTAGGCCGCTTGTCAGCTTGGGATCGCCGACAGTTCGGATCGCACTTTTCTGGACCGAGTCAAAAGGACTGAGTTGATATTCAGGCGCTCCTGCCCAAAGGTGAAGACAGTACTTTACGCTTCGCCCTGTTCACGTACCGAACTTTTTGGATGCCAACTTCGCCTTTTGCTCCAAATGAACTGTACATCACTAGATATGTCAACGCCAAGGATCCCAATTCTACTCGATAAGGTAAGGTTAGTGTTCTGGAACTGAGAAGCTAGCTAGAGTGAATGGAGTTTTCATAGCAGTAAACGCTACAGTCTGCAAACAGAGAGAAATGGCGGGAGATAATTAAAAAAACTGTGTCTGTCTCAACCACTAATGTGGACGCCTCAACGTGACCACGAACGCTCTGCCAAGAACGAAATGATAGAGAAGAAGACACTCTAACCAAAACAATTTAGAAATCACCATTCAGACTGCCAAGAGACCGTGCAATTTGTCCTCACCTCAATGGGTACAAATACAATTTAAACAAAATAAAGTTAAGTAAGTTAAATGTAAATAAATGTTACTCGCAGAGTTACATAAGTGTAAATACACAAAATAAATATAACCTCCTTTATTATCGAACGTTAGCATGTGTTCATACCGGACAGTGCTAAAGGGTTATGAAATGCTCACGCAGTATTTGACACCATCTAGTAGCATACCGGTCAGCTCTGCGAGTTGCTCCGTCTAATGGGGTGACTATAAATGCTACTCAAAATTAAAAAGATTTTTGAAATGATAAGATTTTTTTTTTCTAAATTTTATTTTCTATCGTGTTGCAGTTTCGCTTTACCGTTTATAAATTCGGTTTAAAATATTTACAGTGTTTTAATTTTTAAGAAAATTTGCAGATAATCCGAATTTTAGAGTTACGATAATTTATAATTTCGGATTACAAAGTAATCCGGAATTTGCAATCTCTAAGCAGAACCAATTGGGCTAAAGTTTAAATTTTAAAAACAAATGGTATTAAGTCATAAATGGGGCTAGCATAACACATGACAATGTAAGTTTGTTCATCTACACTACTAAAACTAGGGGTTGCAAAATGAAATGTTTTTGCCATGAACTGGTAATTTTTTTGTGACAATGATGCTGCTGCTTGGTGTTGACGGCTTTAGCAGCTTCACCGGTCTGTAGAAGGCTCTCAACCCTAATATTTAAAGTAACTAAACTAGTAAAGCATTCTGTTCATTGCCATAATCTCCATTTGTCTTTACAGCATGACTACATAACCCATACCTCATTATGGCTGAAATTTATTAACCATAATCAAATCAAAATCACTGAAAATCAGTACCTCAGGTCCTTAAGCCCAAGCTAAATGCTGAGCGAGCTGCTTTATTTTTGAACATTGGGATGCTGCTGTTCGACGTTTTTTTTGTTTTTTTTTGTGTGCCACTTTTGTGTTTTTATGGTAAACACAAAAAGTAAAAAGTAGCCGAGCATAGTCAAACCAGTAGTTAGATCTGTCAACAAAATCGGTTTTGGTGTAGATGACAGCTAAGCGAGCATAGTTCGGCCGAGAACGTACTAGGTGTATGTGAGGCGTAACAATGCTCTAAAATAACTATAATTGAATAATTACATTAAGCAATAGTATACATACTATTCAAGAGTGTTACCTATCATAGTTGAAATATACAGGGTGTCCCAAAAATGTGTGATAAGCGGAAGCCCAGTGATAGAACATCACTATGGCATCACATCATTTTTTGTAGTTTTCGAGTTATGATTTTTAGACGAATTATTGAAAATTTCTAGGTAGCGTCACTTTTTTGGTTAAATGGTTTTGAAGTCAATGGTTTGTGGCGCAAATGGTTGAGGTACCTACATATGCTTAATCATTTTTTTTTTCTGGCTCTTTTGTGTGTTCTCCTTTCACACAAATTCTGCCACTGTCGAGTAAGGAAAAAAGAAGTCTTATAGAGGATTGGTCAGTGGATCTAATTTTAGTCTTATATTTCTTCCGCCCAGAACATGATCAAAGATTTTTTATTGTTAGTTGAATATTTCATTCCTGGTGCATTTTTTACAGTATTTACCACTTTTTTAGTTTCATATTTTTTTCTGAACTATCAATCAGTGCTATAAATCTAAATGCTTCTGAATCAAGTAGACCTAGTATTCACCTAACAATAAAAAAATAAGCATGTAGGAATCTCAACTTTTTGCGCCATAGTAACCAAAAATGTGACACAACCCAGTAGTGCGTTTCCACCAGAGATGTGCGAGAATGCGTTGAGAGGATTGTGTGACCAATATAGTTGTTTCATTCACCTAGCTTCGCGATTCTATTGGTTCTTAACAAACACATTCCTCGCACATCTCTGGTGGAAACGCACCCTAATTCTCGTAAATTCATAAAAAAAATATAACTCTTCAATCTGTATGTGAATGCGTTAATTGAGGAGCTCAGTAGCACGCATATCGGCTGCCATATTGGTGGGGTTTGTATGAATAATATTAGCTTTGCAGAGGATATGGTGCTGCTGAGTGCCTAGAAAGGCACTCAGCAGCAAGCCACATACAGATGTGGCTTGTCTAAATTAATCAGCATCTTTAAAAAATATGCTGCTGAACATGGCTTGCTGTACAATGTCAGTAATAGCGAATTCATGGTCTTTCAAGCTCGACGAAGGTGTGTCGATAAGGTGCCCCTATCAAACTTGAAGGAAGCGTTCTAAAGAAAGAAGATCCGTTTAAGTTTACATAAGACACCTTGTAACGTCGGACCTTAAAGACAACGCTGACATTGAGAGGGAGCGACGGCATTATCTGTTCGGGCCAACATGATAGCTCGCAGATTTAGTCAATGCTCAAAAAATTTAAAAATCACCTTATTTCGGGCCTTCTGCACTTCGCTTTATACTTGTAGTCTATGGGTAGATTATACACAGAAACAATATAATTTCCTTCGCATACAGTACAACAATGCTTTCAGATGCTCTACCACTGGGCCTACGCCTAACACAAATTTTTTGGACATCCTGTCTAATGAGCGATTTTTTTTGGGTTTTTTGTCTCGTCATTTTTACTCTAAATCACGTTGGCCACTGTATCAGTTGACCTTTTATCAATTCCGTTTTTATCGTTTCTCGGAAGTTTGATCGAAAAACGTTTCACCGAACTTATGATAGGTCAAAATAACATTTGTTTGAATTATTATATTGACGAACATTCATTACACTACTGAAACAGATAACATCTTAAATCATTTGCCATATTCTGACATTCTAAATTAGAGCTTGTCTGATCTAAAATGACTCGCCAGTTACCCGCATTCACTCACGAATGATTTTTTTTAATTTGGATGCAATATGTAGGTACTATATGAACATGCCATTGTAATAATTGGTTGTTCAGTAGCCGGTTGAACTCGAACCTTGGAGCACGCGTCGTTTATTTGCATAAGTACACTTAGCAGAAATAAATGAAATAAAAAAGGAGTGGCGCGTGTCTTAATTAGACAAGCTCTACTTACTATGTTTCGCATTCTAAACTGTAGTAAAATTTATATTTATTTATTTTTTAAGGGACCTGCTCTGCGTGTCTGGTATGGCCTGCTTAATAATCAATTGGGATCCAAGGGTAAAGCAGTAGCACTGAAAAAAGTGTTTGTTGATCAAGTGGTCTTCGCTCCAACATTTCTCATGTTGATATTAACAGCAGTGGGAGCATTGCAAGGGAAGAATTGGGACAACATAGAAAAGGATGTCAAAGCTAATTATTTAGATGTATTGAAAACTAATTATTATATCTGGCCATGGGTCCAGTTGGTCAACTTTTACTATATACCTCTTCAGTACCAGGTGCTGGTAGTTCAATCTGTAGCATTATTTTGGAACACTTATTTATCTTGGAAAACAAATAGAAAGAGGTTAGTAGAATAAATTTGATGAATCTTCCCAATTGATCTATGATTTAGCATAGTAAACCAAAAGTAGTTTACAGTATTAAATGTGTTTAAACAGTACCTAATCTTATTAGCAGAAAATAATGTGTAAGGTCTCTGACAATTTATGTACAATCTGAATTGCATAACATTTATAAAACTAGAGTTAAGGCCTGTATTATGAAACAAAATCTTAAGTATAGATCGGAGTGAGGTTTTTGTATGAACTAACGTTTTCAAATCTCTAGTCAAGTACAGATCAATGCTTCATTAAGGTTCTAGAATATGGTCCTAAAACTGCTTAGTTTGGGGTCAGATGACTGGAATGAGAAGTCCCAGATATTAATAGTATGTATATGGGTAAAAGAGAAAGTATATCATTTGATTATTTGTTCATCTACTGAGGCCCTTTGCCCTTGGTCTTTGCAGACAACATTTAGTGCAATAAAAATGGAAATTATGTTAAATCTAGCGCAAATGTTGGGAGGACTAGTTTATGTCAACATTTTATACTTTGGACTCATTTATCCAGTTTATGTTTTCATTAAGATTCTATTTGAATTATTTTTATACAGAATTATTTTTTAAGGTGGAGCCGTTACTGGTCACTTGCTATTACAAAGCTCTTTAGCAAATTAAAGCAGTATAGTTTGCGTCAAACTTCTAGTTAGCTAGCTAACCTAATTTTCATAGGAAAAAATTGAATTCGGGACAAGTTCGGAGTGGACTAGATTTTTGACGCGAACTGTACCTACTAAAAGTCAAAAAGGTATATCTCTTACTTAATCGCGGTTTTTGCAATCAAAATTACTGTAACACAGTGGATTAAATGTACCTACACAAAATACTGCCTCCAATCCTCCAACTGCCTTCGCCATCTGCCTTTGCACATTGCGAATTTTTAAACTGCTGTTAAAGCTAAATATAATTCAGCTTTCTTCATTCTGTAAATGATATATTCATGATCCGGGTGATTATCAAAAACTTTCAAAAACGATATGGCATACTCAGACTCAGTAAGTGAAGTAACTATATACTTGAGTCAAAATTTGTTTCTTTTTTCAATGCACTTTAATTTCAGGGTCACCATACAACATTATTTTTTTCTATGAAAACCTTAAAATTCAAGTCGATTGAAAATCTTTCACTGACATAGTAACTTACTGAGTATGCCATATCGTTTTTGTAAGTCTTTAGATAATCAATCACCCGGTATTTTATGTGATTATTTTAGTGTAGGAAAATGATGTGACGTACTCAGGCCCCGTTCCCAATCACTTTTCGCAGAGTGATTCTCACCCCTGCTAGATAGAAAGAGACGAAACGACGAAATTTTTTTCTGACAGCTGTCAGGTGAATTTGATCGGGCTCCAGCTGCCCGATTCAGAACGAAGTTATCGACCGATTCGGTAAATTTGTTTTAATTATAGTAAATTACCCGCTAAACGCTAGCATTCAATATTGTTATATGTAAAAGCCAAAGGCCTTTAGTTTGTGTATCATAAAAAAAACTTTCATGCCCTAAACTAAAAAGATAATTAAAAAATAAAACAAAATAACCGAATCGGTCGATAACTTTGTTCTGAATCGGGGGGCAGGTACCGGTAGAATTCGCACTTCTTCGTCAGAGTCATAAACGTCACCCAAACCCGTTCCGAAACAAATAAGAAACTGTCAGGTGACAGCTCGGTCAACTTCGATTTCTTTCGGTCAATTTGGAATGGGTTAGAGTAATTTTCACTCCTTAATGTGAAAGTCCACTCGTTTTGGAACACAGCCTCAGTAGGTGTAAATAAAGTACCTATCTGAGTAAAAATGATAACTTTCATTTATTGACCTCACCCTACAAAAATTACTAAAACAGTCAAAAAATCTGTATTTTCATAAAATCTTTAAAATTGAAGTGTATTTATTAAATATAATTTTCACTTGTACATAAGTAGTTAATACATCAGCTACTGTGAATGCCATAGCATTTTCCTCACACTAAATAATGATCCGGTATAAGATATATTTAAGTATTTTTAAATTTGACATTGTAAAATTAACACAACCTTATTTTTTAGTTTTGTAATAAAAATATTGTCAGTCATCGCAAATAATGTTGTGTAGTTTAATTAAAGTCTATTCTCTCCTCCAGTAAAATTTTTTCTCTAATAAATCGATCGAATAAAATGTGAAAGCTCGGAGCAATTTTCAAAGAGCCCCGACGCGGCGACGTTTCCACCAAAATGAGATAGAATTTTATTAAGGCCTCGAAGAGAGAAATATTCAGTGATGTTTCCGTGATCCACAGGGTGTAAATCGGAATTCGCTATTTGACTTTCACGAAAAGTGGTTTGATGTTCGTGAAAGATGTTACAATGCCCCTCACTGCAGTTTTTTCAGCGTGGATTGTATTTCCCGCGAAAACGCTAGTTCACGTGACTTTTGCGTCATTATAAGTTACAAAACGTTACTTTCCACGTTTGGAAATGTATTACTTTCATTGAATTTAATTATAAATCAATAAAATGAGTTTCTACTATACTCCATTCATTAGAGCAGAAGTAAAAAAGGGTACACTTTGTGGTAAAAGTACAATAAACATTATTACCTACTTTTAAGATTTATGCGGGATTAATAAAATCTACTTAGATAGCAGCTGTCTCGCCTAATTGTTCTCATTTAAAGTAAAGTAACTTCAGAATTTAAGAGGCTTTTGTTGAAATAAATTATTTTGTTTTGCATCAGACTATATTGTCGTTTTAAAAACCTAAAAGAAGCAGGGATTTTTATCGGAACACGTTTGTACTGTCACTTTAAATCTACCAAATCTAAAATGTTACATCATCCGCGGTGATTTTTTTTCTCAAAATAGATCCCTTACAAACTGGAAGTATCGTGCTACGCACATAAACGACTAAAAGTACGCCGTACCAAAAATCGCGTCCGCGACAAAAATAGCACGAACGAAGTATAAGCAGTCAACGCACACCGCGCATTTTACTCCGCGTTAAAAATCGGTTCGAAATAAAGGGATGGACACAGTGTTCTCTTTTAAAACGTCCTCTTTTTGCTTTAACTTCATGTAAATTACAGCACAACGTAATCTCATACTCTCGGACAACAAATGATCGCGGAGCGTACTTTTTCCTCCGCGTACGTCGTCTGCTCACTTGCCTTAAATTTATAAAACAAAGATAATGCAATAATAAATGCCGGTAAACTCGGGTAAATCTCGTCAACCAAACAAATCATCGAAGTCGGGACGTACGTCAGAGTTCTGACGTCACGGCATGACCGTCCGTGTTTCGTATGTCATTCATTGCCCGCGCATTTAAAAATGGAGGTTTGTTTTGTAAAACTAAAATATAATTAACGTTTTTTAATTCAAAATATATTATCCAACTTAGTTATTGTTTACCTATGTGCTACACAATGCAACACTTTTCATCTTCTATTGTAATTACAGTCAAATGGCGAGAGCTGAAAGAGGGTACTATATGTCACCGATACTTTAAGTCATTCAGAGGCTGTTTCATTCCGTCTGGAACAGAAGCGTGGTGGTGCTTTTCTTTAGGAAAGGTGTTAAGGTCCGTCTGAAGAACTATAGGCTCATCTCGCTTCTGAGACATACAAGCTGTTTTCGAGGGTCATGACGAATCGTCTTGCTCGCAGGTTCGACGACTTCTTTGAATAAAATACTAGTTGAACTTTAATTTAATATGCATTTGTTGCGACGCCGTTTCACTTAGTTCACGCTCTATATGTATGGTAGCGGATGGCAAATCCAACTAGATTCTCTAACTTGCCCACCACGAAAAATGTCTCCACGTTTTTTACCGGCCGCCAGTTATGCGATAACAGCGCCAGTTATCAGTCGTGCATTCCTCTGTCTATGAACTTGATATAAACTATTGACAAATAAAGAATTAGGTATTATCTACCAACTAAGGGCTATATTAAGCGTAAAAAAGTGGCACGCTTGCGTTATCTGTTTCGATTCATATCTGTGAATGCACACGTTTCTTAAAGTGCAAGCCACCGGTATCACTTTGGTCTGGCAGCTCAGACCAAAGTGCTTTTTACCCGATCAGGGATATATTCGTATCTATGTGCTATAAATAAAGAGCGCAAATAGTTTAATAGAAGAAAATATAAATTATCAAAATATAACTCTGAAAAAAGGTATAGTTTTCCGTGGACTATACCTGAACGTGTGACCCCATTTCCAATTCTGCTAATTCTTTAATTTCTTGGCTTCAGATTTCGCGACTGTTCCTAATCCATAGTACAATCTTTACATAGTCATAGGTCTAATGCCACGTAAATAAACACTAGTTAAACTATATTGGGTGATTATCAAAATAATTTGTAACCCCTTTATTCATAAAAGATAAAACTGTCCTATAAGACTGTTTTCACTATGGTAAAGTTGTCTTGAAGCACTGTTTAAGTTTTTATGAATAGAGGAGAAAAACGATATGGTATCCTCAGTAAGTGATGACTTAGTAACTATGTAAGCGAAAATTCGTTCTTTTCAATTAACTTTATTTTAAGGTTTTCATACAAAAAATACTGACCGTCGGAGTATGATGACCTTGAAATTAAAATTACTTAAAAGTACTCCATTCATTATTGCATTAGACAGAAGTAAAAAAAAGTCCTTAATAGGGTACACTTTGTGGTAAAAGTACAATAAACCTTATTACTTTTAAGATTTATGCCGAATTTATTAATGTCTACTTAGATAGCAGCTGTCACACTTAATTGTTTCTCATTTAAAGTAAAGTAATTTTAGAATTTATGACACCACAAATCTCCAGTCCGTCCGCATAGGCATAGGCGTTGACGTGGTCGAGCGCACGGACCGTGTCAAATACCTGGCGCGTCCGCGGACATCGACAGCGACGTCAGAGCCCGAATTTCCGCTGCTTGGGCCAAATGGTGTAAGGTGACTGGTGTCATTTGTGACCCCAAAATGCCGATCAAGCTGAAGGGGCAGGTCTATAAAACCATCATTAGGCCTGTCCTTTTATATGGCAGTGAAACATGGCCGTTACAAGAGCGACACAAGCAGGAGCTGCGCGTCACGGAAATGAAGATGCTGCGGTGGATGTGTGCAAAGATCGCGTGCGTAACACCCACATCCGCGGCAGCCTTCGTGTTCCTGACATCGCAGACAAGCTGCAGGAGTGCCGCCTTCGTTGGTATGGTCACGTCTCACGGAGATCGGCAAACTACGTGGGCAACAAATGTCTGGCCATGCCGCCCCCGCCAGGTACCAGTAGAAGAGGTCGACCCAAGAAGCGGTGGCTCGACGTCGTTAAGGGGGACATACGTGCCAACAAACTCACCACTGAGGATGCACAAGACCGCGCGAAGTGGGCCAAGAAAGTAAGAAAGGCGGACCCTGGGACCCCACACACCAGTGTGGGTTCACAACCGGGATAGACCGCACGGATGATGATAATGATGACTCAGATAGAAAATAATCAATTCGTTTTTTTGTTCTACGGTGGTCTTATGGTTCAAACTTATGCTATAGGGATGTGGAATGTGAATTAGATTCCCAGTTAGGGCCGTGATTAAGTCACAATTAATTAAATATTTTCAAATTTGCTTAAAAATAGGACACAAGGCAGACGCACTCGTACTGGTGCGAATGATGTGATTACAAAATGGTCGCTCCTATCATCGATTTTTTGTCGATTCAGTTGCGTCAATACACTATTGAATGGCGTTTCTTTTCACGCATCAGGCGCTGTTAAGATATATTAATTTAATTTCATTCACTTCATTTAATAACAGTTAATAATAATAACAATAATTTACTTCGTAAATAATATTCGCCTTTTTTCGTAAATATAAATTACTGACCTTACCTTGCTTGTATATATTTGATGTCTGTTTGTTTGTGCTTATAAGTATAGGTTTTTATTTAAGGAGAATTGCCATGTTTCAAAGCGGAATCTCCGATCGATTCATAAAAATAAACTATATAAGCCTTTAGCAAGATTAACACTAGTTCCTAATAATGTATTCATGATGTGTATTAAAATCTTTAATAATTTACCAGATAAATTTAAAGTGTACAAATTTGCAAAGTTTAAAAAAGTTATCAAGGCTTGGTTAGTTGAAAAGTCCTTCTATAGTATACAAGAATATTTAAATTATAGATAAGTTACCCATGTATGTTTGTGTTACATGTAGTGGATTAGTTGCAATGGTTCTAGATGTATACACTTGTAAAAGTAGAAATAAGAGCTCTGGTTTGTTATTTAGCAATAAGATCTGCTATTGTACCTTATTTCTTGCACAATAAAGTATTTCTATTTCTATTTCTGAATAAGATCGAATCTTATTAAGTAAATTATAGGACAAGTGTATAACATTTTCTTTTGCCAGTTTCTTTTTATTTAGTTTGAAATAGTTTACGTGACACGGAACAGTAAGAGCTGTCAGGCATATCATCTTAGTGAAAATAGTTTAATAATAATGAAACAGCCAAACTACACCCCTATCTAAAATAAGTGTTTAGATTCCGTGCTCCGATAAATGGAATGTTCGTATTTAGCTATAGTTTTATAGCGATTTTGACTGCGATTATTGCTAATTGACGTCGAATACAGCATCGTCATTGGCTGACAAGCTGTCAAAATGCGAGCAACTATGTAGCTAGTTTAAAGAATAAGGGAGCCGAACAAGCCAGTTTCCGAAAAGGGTACGGTTTACAGTACCATAAACCACATTCACACGCTGCGGCAGGTTATAAAAGACTGAGGAGTACGAGTATAATTTAGCTATGCTTAGCGTTCGTCGACTATGAGAAGGCCTTTGATTCGATCGAGAAGTGGCCAGTGCTGCAGGCTCTCCAACGGTACCTATACCATTGACTATCGCTTTATCGAAGTGCTGAAGTGTTTGTATAGGAACGCCACCATGTCGGTTCGAGTACAGGATCAGACTACGGAGGCAATCCTATTGCAGAAGGATGTGAGGCGAGGTGATGTAATATCTCCAAAACTCTAAACCAATGTGATGGAAGATGTCTTCAAACTCCTGGAATGAGAAGGACTCGGCATCAATATCATAATGGCGAATGCATGGACCCTCGGTTTGCTGACGAAATGGTGGTCATGGGCATGGCAGAATCGTTAGACGACCTGCAAAATGCTTGAAGATTTCAATCGAGTTTCTCAACAGGTGGGCCTCATAGAGATCTTTAAATGAGCAGTCGGTAGGGCACTGGGGGCAAACCAGGTGCTTCATTGTTTGGTCCGAGGTTCCGCAGTCGCATTTCACCCTGTCCGCACTGATGTACCCCCATTTAAAAAGGTTACTCCTGCAGCGGCCCACTTGGGTTCGGAGACGGTTAAGCGACATCCATGTGGGCCACGGCAGTTCACATCCGGCAGGACGATGTTCAAGGGGCGCCAAATACTCTGGTGGTGGAGAATCAGTTTATAATTAGTAATTTTTCCAAGAATCCTTTTGACCTTTGAACGATTTGGCCAATAGTGTAATAGATAATTAAAACTTTGATATTACAGACTGGTCAGTCTAACTTTTGATCAAATAACCATTAGTATAAGTAAGTAATTAGCCTATATATCCTGTCCCACTGCTGGGCAAAGGCCTCCATCATTGAAATCAAGTCATCGCTACAATGGATGGGTATTGGCTTAATCATCACGCTTGCCAAATGCGGGTTGGTGATCACAAACCCGGGCTATGTTTCGAAAAATCCGAAAACACACTTTGCCCGACCTGGGAATTGAACCCGGTATTCTATAATATTCCTAATGCTTACGTCGCCTGTGCTCAATCTGCTGCTTCGCGGTTGTCGCAGTGGCCAACGTGATAGTTGAGGTAACCGGGGTGTTCGAAGGAAGATGGTCTGGTAGGCAATAAAAAAGAAATGGCACATACAATATGAACGACATGATAGTTCAACCAGTTTCATTCTGTAATATTCTTAAAGTTTACCTCGTCTGTGTTTAATCTGCTGCTTCGCGGTTGTCGCAGTGGCCGACGTGATAGTGGAGGTAACCGGGGTGGTCAACGGAAACTTATCTGGTACTAAAAGAAGAATATTCATAAAAGTAGGATTAAATTATACGAATTATATGATTTAAAAGCGAACTTTCATAGTCCCAAACTAGTAGATTATGTTAAATCCTACTCTAAGATATTTAAAAAATCTTGCAATATTGCCAAGTCCATGTTTTTGCGAGACAAAATAAAACAAGCAAAAAACAAAATCAAAGCGACTTGGAACATTATAAATAAAGCAACTTGTAAGTCCATACCACGCAATACCAAACCCACTCTTTCTCACTTCAAATTGAAGATAATATTATTAAGTCTGACGTTGATATAGCTAATACATTTGAATCATTTTTCTCTGAGATACCTTTTATTACTACCAGTAAACTAATTCTAGTTCACTGCTAGCTAATTGTTATCTCCTCACATCAAGTGTTGATGAGTGCGCCACTAGTTTTTGCTTTGATCATATACTCGTATCTCCTCATACCATCCTCAAAACGTTAAAGAACTTAACATAAAAAAACTTAAAAATATGTCAGGTGAGAAAAGTGACCCATCCAATTATAGACCTATTCCTATTCTTCCGGCTATAAGTAAAATTTTTGAAAAGATAATATTGAATCGATTGCTCTCTCACTTTGCTCTGAATAAATTAATACATAGTAATCAATTTGGATTCACTAAAAATAGGAATACAACCGATGCAGGTGTTGCGCTCATCAAACACATACTTATGTGATGTGTGGGACAATAAATTACCTAATAAAATAAAAGACGCAAAATCATTACCCACTTTCAAAAATTAATTAAAATTATACGTGCTTGAAAAGATGTATACTAATCATATTTAATATATCAGTAAAATGAAAAAAAGATATTATAAAGAAAATTTCAAGTACATGAATAATAATAATAACTGAAATGTAATAATAATAATACAATGATTATAATATTAAATTAAATTTAAATATAATTAAATACACTAAATATGAAAAATAAGCTAAAAATACCTTACACCATGTCACATCCATTTATAGCAACTACGCTCGGTGCGCTTTACATCCGTGGTTGACAGACGTGTTTTGTTTGTCACTCGCTCGGGTTCTAACTCGATGTTTTTTGCGGGTTACCCGACATTAATTCTGTCTCTAGTAATAAACTAGCTAACTTATATACTTCAAAATTGTTGTATCTAGATGTAAGAACGCTCGTTGTGTTTATTACTCATATAATTGTAATTTCTCAGTGAGTGAATTATCTGTAATTCTTTTTTGAGAAACTAGAGTTCTTTAACCGTAAAATGACGATTTTGTGCCAAAGTAAAACATCCTAAAACTCCGTCCTATGTTGTGGTGGGGCCAGTAGCTGTGCCAGGAGTCACAACACCGTACACGCACACGAAACATCAATTTCAAGCGGCAGCTCAGCGTTGCGTCTATGTGCGCAGCATTACCTACGCACGGCCACGGCACAGCCACGACTGTCTTACCCTATTTCACCTCATATTTTATCAGTGTGTGCGTGCGACTTGCGTAGGAACGGGCATAGTACCTACATAGTACGGGCGCGCTCACATAAACCGCGGTCGGGGCGTATGTATGGAGACAACCTACTTCTATCCTTCTACTATGCCATTACTCAGGTTTAGGACGTCGTCAATTTCGTTACTTTGCGAGGGCCTGTAGCTGTAGGTGATGTGTGGCCAGCTGGACCGCTCCTGCCTCAAAAGCTTTGATCTAAAGACAACCGGCATTTAGCAGACAAAAAATTTAGGTTAAATGCTTTTTACAATCAGATCATATCAGCCATAGGAGGAGCTGTGCTTGACCAGCTTTTGCGGCCGGCTATATACCTACGACGCTGCTGTATGCCTCTTCGCGCGCGGAGTCCCACCATAATATGAATTTTAATTCGTCTGTGGTGAGAGTGCCGACCGAACATCTTTCGACCTTCATGAAGTAAAAGTAAAAAGTCATTTATTGGCCCACCCTACAATTCGGCACACAACATATTAAAAGAAAAAGATAAGAAACAAATACAGAAGAAACTTAGAAAACAAACAATAAATACGCCTCAATGTGGGGCCAACGAGGACCCTGTCATAGCATGTGCCGCTGCAGCTAAAAATCTGCAGCAGCGCTAGTATTGTGACGGTTACATATTAGAAAATAAAAACTTCATTATGCAAATTTCAAAAGAACAACGAACAAATCAACAAAGTTTAAAATAACAATGGTAATTTGCTGCCCCGTGGCAGAGTGGTATCAGAGCACGGTGATTACTTATTAATGTTCGTGCAGAAAATAGCCATTCGCAATAATCCCAACCCTTTCGGGTAGGGCTTGGTTTCAGAACTTGACAAAATAAAATGTATCTGAAGTCTACTTCTCACATTCTACAGATTCTATATGATGAACGGTGAGCTCTGTTTCAGCCGTAAGTGCAGTAAATCAGAAATGTTTTCCTCAAAGTTTATTTACCACGAATCGGGGAAAAAACACATGTGGGAACACATAAGTTCGCAATGTTTAAAAATTAATAAAAAATTAACTACCAGCTAGATCAACGAAATATTCAAATCAGTTACATAAAATAGTAAAATATATTAAAAAAAAATTTGTTCTCAAACCTAATTAGAAAGAAAAGAAGTCCACGCGGCGCGGCGGAACTGTGGAAATTTTTGTGTCTCGGACCATCAGGATTGGCTTTAAGGTTTGCAATACAAGGTAAAACTATTATTTAAATAAATTACGTAATCCGTAATAAAGCGTTTGCTACGCGGTCGGTCACAAGACCATCGACTGAGGTGACCTTGGTCAGCCCGACCGTGTGGACGGCCGTTAGCAACCAAACAATGGATTGACGGTCGACCCGACCAAGCCTAGGTCACCACCACAGCAAGTGGTTAAAGGTACTATTTTGAACCGACCTGCCGACTGCAACTGGACAGCACGTGCAGCGTCCCATTGTTACAACATCAAATGATAATGGGATGGGACGTTGCAAGTGCTGTCGACAGTATTGTAGTCGGTAGCTCGGTTACAAATAAAGCGACGTTGACAACACTCCACCACAGAATAAAATGACTCCATTAAACCTAGAAGAAAGGGATCTTATGTTCAAACTCAGACAACCACATGAATATGAGAAAGTAGCTACGTGGCGGCGCAGAGCTCCACGGTCGACTCCTCAACGACCTAGAACAGTCTCACATTGATCGAATAGCTTCTAATGAATGGTCAGGTCAGCGCTACACCGGAAGATCGGTCGCGGCGCGGACCGCACACGCTCTCTGCGTCTCGTACTCCCGTCTGGTTCCGGTGTGTGCGTGAGTGATGACGCTCGATAGCTCACCATCGATAGTCTATCGATTGTAATAATATCAATAAGATATCGATAGGACTATCGTGTAAAGTTAAACGATACAAGTGGACTGTATTTTGATAAACTAAATACAGGGTGTCCCAAAAAGAAGTGTCAAGCGGAAGCCCACAGAAAGAGCACCCCTTGGGGTACCCGAATCACCCCCATGTATGTTCCGCGATTGTTCATAGTTTTCGAGTTATGATTTTTTTCTGAATTTCTGAGAATTTCGGACCTAAAAGTTTAAATTTTTTATTTTTAAAAAAGTAGAAGTCCTAGCTCAATTTTCACAACATTTTTGGTCCCCTATTAGATGCCCCGTAACACCATACCCACTCTTATAATACGACCTCAAAATGACCTTGACCCTAGTATATCATAAGTTTTGACCTTGACTGAAAGCAAATTTTATAGTTGTTCCTTGCACTAGCGTAATACCTTACCCACACTAAGTATAATATGACCTCAAAATGACCTTGACCCTATTAATATTTTTTACTTTGACTAAAGCAAATTTATCTTGTTGTTACTTGCACTAGCCGTTGGGATGTTTCGTTTCATACACGAATGTAGGTATTTGTAAAAAGCGTAAAATAAGGATTAGGAGAGTAGATAATAAATGTTTCAGATTCACATGATTGACACATAAATATATGATTAATTTATATAAATGGAATTAACTTACAATTTAGCCTTCTATCTTTGAAATATAATAAAAACTGTTAATACTAAAGAACGTTTATCAAAACCGATTAATAAAATAATACCCCCAACGTAAAATAAATGATATTAGCAATGCTTATTTCTTGAAACATTTAGTATATTTCGATCACACAGGATACCCTAGTTACCTAGCCAACGGCTACTATTGTTTAAAGTTATTTCATATTAAAACGACGGTTGTTACATCGCACCGCACCACTAAATTAAAAGTTTATTCCATAAACATGAGCAACTTATATTTTCTACTTTAACACAAAAAAACTATAGTGATGTGAGCATGTACTTACCACTTCTGATTTGTAGTAAAACACCGTCCACTTGGATATAACTGATTTATTCTCCTTTCTCAACACCCAGGTACAATATTAATATTACTCCGTAACTTATCAGAACATCCACACCATTCAACGGTCGAGACCAGAATGCCCCCACCCACCGTCCGCCATCATTTATATCACTTAGTGAACGTATGATTCTAGTCAATTCAACAACTTTTATAATTTTAAATACTCATTAAATTAGTGAACCTTACATGAGTCATCCTTAATTGTACTTTGATGCATAAAATAATCAGTTTCATAACTTTGACCAAAATGATGAAAATGTTGGTATAAAACCAAAAATGTACGGTTGATGAATAAAGACTTAAATTTTCAACTTTAAATTAAACATCTAAGCGGGTGACTGTATGGTTTCTAAGTAAAGCTCAAAAATGCTCCAGAATCTCAGCTTTCTTAATCATTACAAAAAAGAAGTACTTAATGGGCTACTTTGGCTAAAATCAGCCTTCAAAGACAGCGAGGTGGAAAATTCTTGAAATTAGCCATCAGATTAATAACTGTTTTTTGGCCATTTTATCATTCCTGAAGTTCATGAATTTGTTATCTAACCAAAAAATACTGCAGGAAGGCTAAGGAAATAAGTGTGAGAACAATACAACGTCGAACCGGAATTCCAAAATCACTGGCACATCGCATACTCCAACAAGAGGGTTTTCACCCATATCATATTAAAAAATTAAAAAATTTAACTTTTAGGTCCGAAATTCTCAGAAATTCAGAAAAAAAATCATAACTCGAAAGCTATGAACAATCGCGGAACATACATGGGGGTGATTCGGGTACCCCAAGGGGTGCTCTATATGTGGGCTTCCGCTTGACACTTCTTTTTGTGACACCCTGTATATACGATACGAAACAATATAACGCGACAATAGTGGGAAGAGAAAATCGTGTGGATAAAACACTCATCTTATGCAAATTGTGCTCTTGTTTGATCCTCGGTGTTCGGCCGTTGGGTTGGGGCTCCTATAACTTTCGGGAACTCGAACTCACCTCCAGCGACAGTTACCTCTCGCCAAGTACCTATACCGGATGTGGTAAAGCAGTGCTTCCTCCAACTGATACTCCAATAATAACACACGCGAACGACAACGACAAGGGGTTGTGTGCTAAATTACTATTTAGTAAAACGATAAAATACGAAAATGTGCTTGTGCACCGACAATGACTAGGTACCATAAAACGACAACGAGAATAATTTAAATGGCGCGCCGCCGTTACAACTACACACATCAAAAGTGTCTAGGGATCAAGCATTTTTATGCGGATTTCTTGAGATTGAGATGTGGCTTTGTAATAAATTTATGATTTTATAAATTTATATGGATCCTTTTTGGTGCATTTCATAATTTGAAACAGGAACTGTCAATCAAATTCGAGTAAAAGATGAAAATCAGCTGTCATTATTTTCCTTATAAAAACATACAACGCATTGAAGACATTATTAGTGCTACTGTTTCCCTACTACTGATTAAAACCAACGTTATTATGGAGCGGCGACGTCATTTAAGCAGGGAAGAAATGCTCAGAGCCGTGGGAATGATAGAAGCTGGTTCCCGGCAACGTACTGTGGCTTTAGCTCTGAATACAAGTCAGAGTGTTATCAGTCGACTTTGGACACGTTACCGAAGCACTGGTACCGTGGCTGAGCGCCATGGAGGACGGTATCGCTGCACCACACGGAGACAAGACCGATACATTCAAATCACAACTCGAAGAGCTCCAACAATAACCGCCATGATGTTAGCCGTGAGGCTTCATCACTCTTCAGGGAACTTAATTAGCGACCAAACAGTCAGAAACCGCTTGCATGAAGTGAACCTTCATTCCCGAAGACCGCTAAGGGTACCACCTATAGCAATGCACAATCGTAGGATTCGATATCAATGGGCTCTTGAACACAGAAATTGGGCAGAAGAACAATGGCGTTTCGTGTGCTTTTCTGATGAGTCTCGTTTTGGTATGAGACCGGATACAAGACGTATACGACACTGGAGAACCCCTGGACGCCAACAGCAATTAAAATCCTGCCAGGAAGTCCATCTTTATAGTGGTATTAGTGGTGGAACCATCATGGTATGGGCGGGTATTTGGATCGGCGGAAGAACTGAGTTGATTTGGATCAGAGGCAACCTCAACGCTCAAATTTATGCTGAGACGATTGTGACAAATGTCTCAATGGTAATTCATTAGCGTGAAGTTGACAAATAAACCATTGTAGAGGTATTTTCAAACGTAACTCCATATGACGTATAGCTCCAGATTTCCATCCAGTATTAGTATTAGTACCATCACATCCAACGCATTTGAGATCATTCAAGGTAACATTGTTACAATTAAGAAAGTCTAGCACTGAATCACATATTCCTTTTCCAGTGCCAATGCGTGGTGTTGAATGTCCTAAATAGTGGGATTTAGGTTCACTTATCAGTGAGATATGCTCTCTCACTACCACTCGCCGATACGAACGGCCGTTTTTCTTTTCAATCAGTAAGGTCTTATCTTTGCGTCCGTCGAAGTAGATGCTCTCTAGGACATCTTGATGAAGGTCGTCCTGAAGATTCTGTCTTACTTTATTTCGAGCTCGACGTAACTTACTCTTATCTATCACCAACTGTTTTTTTTCAGCAGACAACCAACCCAACGTCCTGGAGCACTGCACTTGCGATAGCAGCCGCTGATCGATTAGAAACTCCGTATCGGTCACATACGCTCGCCAAGTTTGGAAGACTTACTGTGTTATATTTTACAATGGTTTTTTGCACAGCTGATGTGGACGGTTCTGGTTCTCCGTCGCCAATAGAGTCTCTCATCTCTTTACGTGCAGTATGAATTTTCCGCGTTATACTTGGCTCTACTTCATGGCAGACATTTTCCGTCTTGCTAACTTTCATACGTCTTTCCAATGCTCGCTGCATTTTTTGGGTTGCGTGACGATCGAGGCTACCTATTATCATTTTTCTGTTGGTCCTTTGGTCTACTAGGAATGACCTTTCAATGATAGGAACCTTCTTATCCTTAGAACAGGTGCAGGAATCAAAACTCCTGCATTTACAAGCCGCGATATCAAAAAGACTCGTTATAGCAGTTTGTCGAAATTTTTGGACTTTTTCCTCATAATAATCAGTTCTTTTTTGTTTAGGATAACGAATTAGCTATAAGTATTCATCATAATACCTCTTGAGAAAATCCTTAATGCGTTTAGGACCTACAGTCGGAATCGAAACAGAAGTCCAGATCTTTTCGATCTCGCAACAGACAGAGGCGAGAACGTCGGTAAGAGATGGCTGTTTTCCGTTGTTTTTTTCTTGCAAATCATGTCTAACATACAAAATAAACTTTATTACGTCACTTACAGTAGGTAATACATTTGCTCCAAGTCAATAGTATTACCACTACTATCCATTTTATCCATAGTCCCATCGATATCCTAAGTGATTTTCAAGGAATACTATCAATAGTGAAATTATCGATAGTACGGCATCACTAGTGCGACTGTGGCAGTGTGCTCCCACAGACTATATAGAAAAATGAATATCTATCTATTTAGTCTGATTTAGTCTGTGAGGGGCCCTGGGGGAGGGGTGTCCTTTCGGCATTTCACACGAAATTTCACACTGTTTATAGGCGCTGTTTCGCATTTAGAAAACGTAGTTTTTTATAGGTACTCTCTAGCAGTTCCGTAGTTCGTCTGTGGCCATTTCGCATCTGTCTTTTTTCTGTAATCTGTGTTGGTGTCGGTGGTGGACAATTGGACATAGATAGGCACTAGATTTGGCGGCGGAATATAGTTAGTGCTTTTTTTGGAGAACTAACCTCTCGAGATTCACCGGGACTGTAAGTAAATTTTACTAGCACGTAATTAAATTTTTAGGATTTTGTAGGAAAGATACACAAATAAATTAACCTCTGATTTTTCTCCGATAACGAATGAAATAACCTTAAAACATTTACTATGCTGACTAATTAGGATTCAGATAAGAATTTGGACTTTTGGAGGTACTACCGTGGTACATTTAGGCCAATGGCATTTTTATAGAAACCCAGTGGAAGTCCTAAGTGCTTTGTCGTGTTGCTTTTATTTCCTCTTCGATGATGATACTGTTGGAAAAATACATATCAATAAAGTGTAAGACAGCCAATGATCTCCTCATTTCCATTGGTTATCTTTTGCTGTAGCAAAAAATATTAAAAGGATTTGTCAGATCAGGCATTATTTTTGGCTTGTTATCCTTTCAAAGTGAACTGATACCTCAGACCAAAATAGCCTAATTTTAAAAATCCTGTCTATATTTTTACATAAATAAACTTAAATATTATGTTCAAATTGTACAACTGTTTTATATTTTTTATTTTCAAAATTAATTTTAACTACAGCTAAATGGCTCAGCTTTATTATTATCGTTGTATGTGCATATTTTCACATGGTATATGCAAGACATCAGCTGGTTAATTACTTGTATTTGGGGTATGGCAATCATGCCATAGCAGTTTTGTTTAATTATGTTTTATAAGCCTGAATTGGCGACCAAAATGACCCTGTGAGTTGTTACCATTTCTTATATTTTTTTTCTGAAACAGCATGTAGTAGTAATTAAAGCCTGTGGTTGTTCTCTCATTCATTAATATTTTAACCTTTGCTATTATTACAGTACAGGCAATAACAATGGAGAAATTGGAATTAGTATCATCAAACAAGATTTTTGGAGGCTTCCAAAAGGTGTACTCCCATGAGTCTTCAGAGTTACAATGCAAGATGAACTTCTCCATCTACCTGCCGCCACAGGCAGAGGGCGATGTGAAGCTGCCAGTTATCTTTTATCTGTCTGGACTCACTTGCACTGAACAAAATTTCATCTCGAAGTCTGGTTTCCAGAGGTTATTAATATTGTCTGATAATATTTGAAATCATATTGGTAGCCCCATGATGCTAAAAACAAGCTCAATATTTTCTGCTGAAACACTAAATAAGGTGGCAGCATTTGGGGGGTAGGAGTTCTTTTAACATTCGAGTTGCTATGCACACAGTGACCGGCCGCGGTGACGTTGCGGCGCCATACATTACCCGCTCCCGCCCCCGGACTGCTTCCCGCCTTTTTGTACCGCTCTGTGTGCTGCGCCTGCGCTTAACCCTCTTAAAATAAAACACTGTTATCATTATGGTGAAGTAGTCTTGAAGCACTGTTTTAAGTTTTTATAAATAACACCGGGCGGGGGTAAGAATTGATGTGGAAGAAAAATATAGTTTAGGATTACAGAAAAGTATAACAAAATGTATTGCGCCAGAGCAATCATAGTGTGGCCGCAATGAATAGAGATAATTCTTTAAAAAAAACTTTACTTCTTTTTTTTATTTTACATAAGTCTGATGATATATTTCAGATATGCAGCTGAACATGGAGTCATTGTTGTTGGTCCTGACACGTCTCCACGAGGCGTCAAAATCGCTGGTGATGATGATTCTTGGGACTTTGGAGTCTCAGCAGGATTTTACCTGGATGCTGCTAAAGATCCATGGTCTAAGCACTACAAAATGGGCAGCTATGTCAACAAAGAGTTGTATGAACTAGTCCAATCTGCATTCAGCAATGTGGTTGATCCAGACAGAGTTGGAATTATGGGACACAGGTAAATACTGGTGATTTACTTTTTTTATTAATAGCAACTTGTAGATGTTTACTGTCCACATCACAGTTGAAAGTGTCAAATTCGGAATGCGTCTGAGTAGCAAGTTTTAACAATATAACTAATTTCAGTATGGGAGGTCATGGGGCTCTAGTATCTACGCTGAGGAATCCGGGACTGTACAAGTCGGTCAGTGCGTTTGCTCCCATATGTAATCCCAGTCAGTGCCCTTGGGGTGACAAGGCATTTACTGGGTACCTCGGCGAGGACAAAACTACATGGGCTGAATGGGATGCAACAGAACTGGTCAAGAAATATAATGGACCTCCGCTGACGTTGCTGATTGATCAGGTAACAAATTATATATGTAGAAAAACATCTGACATAAAACTTACATTCAATATTTTAGAAAAAAAGGCATCTGGCAATTCACAGCATAGAATGTTAAAAATTAATGTTTTTTCCAGGGAGCTGGAGATAAATTCTACATTGAGAAACAACTTCTGCCCGAACATTTGGTTGAAGCCTGTCGCTCGGTAGGCGTGCCAGTGATACTGAACCTTCGCGAGGATTACGACCACTCCTATTATTACATCTCCACATTCATAGGAGAACACTTTGATTTCCACGCTAAAATACTCAAAAGCTAAAAGAACAGTATTTTTAAAGTTTCCAAGTCGACATAGTCGACTCTAAATAACAAAGCATTTCATATGTATGTTTATATTTTTTGTAAATAATGTACTTTACTTATTAAAAAACTATGTGAACACAATTAATTTGTTTTTTATCTCAAAATAGGTAATGCAATTTATATTATTATAAGCTTTCAGTTGCGCCTTTCTCGCTTTTTGTTTGATGAAAATATGACGCCAGCGCAGGCGAACAGCTGTTCCGAAATCAACTTCCCACGTGACGAGTTGTTAATCATGAAGATGCAATACTTCAAAAGGTCAAATAAGTGATGGTTATAGGTATGTTACTGGACTTGCGCAGACAGAAAAAAGCAGTTTAATCTTTTTCTTAATTATGAAGAATAATTTTACCTATAAATGTATTATTATTTATTACATAACTTGTTATGAGAGAGATACTGATAACATTGGTGAAACAATAATTTTGAAGGCTGGGCAATTTGCCTAATTAGGCATTGATAGCTTATGTTGCTAAGGTTAGCCAAATCTGCTCAGAACGAGCAGTCATTTGCAGAAATATCGCACCTTTTCTCAGGGAAATCGCAACTGAGAAATAACGAAACTGATAAGATTTGTTGCGCAACTGATAAATACTACTTACGAAATTATAACAAAACTGATGATAAGGTATTCTGATAAATTCTTAATTCTTCTAACTCTAAAAAACATTATGTTTATTTAAAAAATTTGGTAACCACAATATTGTAAGAAAACATAGTTTTAAAGTCATGGGACAGTTTTCATTCAAAAGGGACATTCTGCAAATGAGCCAGCTACTATACAGTTGTGGAGGAGCGGGCCGATGAATAAAATAAATAGGTTGTTATAGCTAAACAGGTATATTTCTAACATCAATAAAAATAGCTCTTAGTTTTCGGACTATCTTTGTCTCATATTTTTTCTCATATAATATTATTGTAGATTTGTCTTACGAAATATTTCACTACCTCCCGGTGTCGCTCTTCCTCATGGCGTGGTAATACTGCAGGAACTTGTCTCTGTTGGCCCAGATGTGGGTGCCTCCCCAGTAGCACCATGCACTGTAAACAAGCAAAAATATAAATCGTCACCAATATCTTCCATAATGCTCGGGACAGTACTGCCCACCAGACACTAAAGTGCAGTAACCGCAAAATAACGATTGCGAGCAAAAGTCATTTCAAGTTAAGAAATTGATATAAAAAATAATCAGATGTATAAACAAGAAAAAATGAATCCAGAAATGTTCTATAGGAGTAGGTTCACACGTCTTAACAATAAAAAAATATATATCCTTGTAAATAAATTTATTAATGGCCATTTACTATTTTGGCGCGAATTACTGCACCGCCTTTTCATAAAAAAAAACATTTAAATTGATTAAAACGCATTATAAAGTAGCATTACTGCGTTTGGATTACTTGTTACTTACTGTAGGTCACTTTTATGACCTACTAGCTTTCCGCCCGCGGCTCCGCCCGCGTTATCGTTATAAATAATGGCCAAATTACATAAAATGTTTACCTATAAATTGTAGCCCATGTGTTATTCTGATGTTTATGCTACATTACTGTAAAGTTTCATCCAAACCCTTCAGTAGTTTT
Organism: Udea olivalis; assembly: GCA_947369235.1. Lineage (NCBI taxonomy): Eukaryota > Metazoa > Arthropoda > Insecta > Lepidoptera > Crambidae > Udea > Udea olivalis. The sequence goes on from OX376342.1 coordinate 11,006,267, forward strand.
TGCGTGAAGGAGAAACACATACATACATACATACATCCTCACAAACTTTCACATTTATAATATTAGTAGGATTACTCAATCTAAAGGTCATTTTCACGGCGCGGCAACAGCACTGTTCCAATCCGGCAATTAACTTGCTACTCAATTATGAGTATCTATTGAATTGTGTTTACTAAAATATATTTTACAATGTCAATCAGCGCGCATGTCACTAACCTTTTGACCGCCACGGACATGTATAGAAGACAAACGATTTCGTGCTCCACACGCCACGTCTTGTATACAAGACTATGTCCAATTAGACAGTTTATTAATAAAAATACTTGAACAAATGCCTTGATTTATTTTATGCCTACTTTTAGGATTGCCTAAAACCCTAAACTTACATTTATATTTTAATAGGAGCCCTTGTTTATTTTTAAAACAGCAAAATTACAATAGCCAAAATTTTCTTGCTGTCCCAGGCGCCCCAGTCTTGATAGGAAGACGCCTAGTGATGTGGTTACATTATACGTTTCTAAGGATCCATAGACACAAAACTTTAAACAAAACACTTAATTCTAATCTAAATGTTGAGTTTGAAAGAATATATAGTTTATATAAATGATATTACGTATTTCCACAACACTTTAAATACACACACAGTATGTAGGTACTCTGGTTAGTACTGATATCGATATTGAAAGATCGCGTCCCTACAAAACCAATAGATATCTGGGCCTCGTGCGCCAGAGACATCAATAGAAGACAGCCTGTGACGTCATAGACGTAGGCACATCAAGGTCAGTGTGAAATAGTGCAGCTCTCTGTGTGGAGGATGGTCGAAGTTATTGTTTTTTGTGCTTTCATAGTTATATACAAAAATGAGTGAAGATGACGAAGTAAGTTACAAAAAATTTAAAAAAATGTTCAATCGACATCTCCGTTTATAGCAGGCAAATCAGCAATCAGGGATAATGTAGGTTTGTAACAGTGATATAATTTTTGAAATCGGTTTTGTAGTTTCGGAGATTACATGTCTAAAACATACAAACTCACAAACGCTCACCTCTTTATAAAATTAGTATAGATTAGTGTTTTTTTGTTTTTCAAAGTAAATAATTAAATATAATAAATAAACATGCGTTTATTGCTTTCAACGGTACCAACATCAACATTAAACAAAAAACAAAACACAGGGAGCAATTGGAGGTAAAAAAACACACGAAATTACGTATATCGATAGAACTGTTTGCTACTGTTACCCCATCACTACTTTTTACTATATATTCATTATAGATTTGTTGCGTGGCGCTGAGGGCACATCGCGTTCGAAAAAGCTTGGCGGCTAAAAGGCTAACATACAACTCGACTCGCCGACCGCGTGCTCGCCGCGCGCCGGCCGGTGCCCGACTGCTAGCTTGCACCTCGCGGCCGGCGCGTAGTCAGCGCGCTGGCGGCTAGCCGTAGCCTAAATACGAGGCGATGCTGGGTTGGGCCGGGCCGTTGCCGCGCCGTGATAATGTGTTATGACCTTAAGGCTAAGAATTGACGGAGGGGTTTTCGGGCACGCTTCTATAGAATGCAGAAATGTAGGAAAAAATTGAAAGCAGATTTCACGACGCGTTTAATGCCCGCGTGCGCGATTCCGCAGCCGCGGCGAGATGCGGCTGCGGCACGGCACGAAACACCGGTCTCGTGAGTTTGGGTCAAAAAACGCGACGGGCGGGGTTGAAAACCACTCCGTGAGTTCTTAGCGGTATTTTTGAGAGAATTTCTCCGAAGTTAGATTTGTAATTTAAAAGGCAAATGTTCAGTAGAAAAAACCACAAAAGAAACTTACATTCCGAATAGGGCACCGCCAAGATGTGCAGCATGATCAAACAGCTTCCAGCCGAAAACTATTCCAGCTAAGTCCACACCCATTATAGCTTTTATTGCCTGAAGTAATAAAATATTCGTTTCTAATTACAATTTTATGCACCACGATTAAATTCAAGGGCCAGTGAAGTTAAAAATATGGTCCCAGTGAATTTTTGCCCACCTGGCACCTGGGGCCCGATTCTGTTATTTAAAAGCCAATGGAATCGTAATTAAAAGGCGTGATATTGACAGATTTAGTATGGTCTTAATGTCAAAATCGTTTTATTCAATTACGATTCCATTGGATTTTAATTAGCAGAATCGGGCCCCTGGTAGATTTTCCAGTTCAAAATAATGGGTGCTTAGCTATATTAAATCTCTATGTTAAATTAACAGTCAAATTAACTACTACAAAAACTTTGAGTGTTGCTGACAAACAAAATTAATCCCAATATTATTGTTACTCACTGTGCCAGCAGCAAATGTGTACATAGGCAGGAAAATTATGCTAAGCCTGGTGTCCGGATACTGCACGCACACATAAGACAGCACCGACATGATTGCTCCTGACTGAAAACATTTTAAAAAAATAAGCGAGGAAAGCAGGTTTGGTCACATGAGGTTGGTCAAATGAGAATATGCAAGAACTAGAAGACGCCGTGATTGCAACTGTTGAAAAAGATATGTGCGCACTAATGTAATTTCTCTCTACAGGTCGTAGAGAGAGAAGTGTGTCGCTTCTTTACAAGTTTACATAGTGGTTAGGTCCTTTTAGCTGATGCTGCCAACAGCAAGCAACATGCAATATCAAATCAAATATCTTGTCCTACGTGAAGCTTCATACAATTTTCATAGGGGCGCTAAATGATTTAAAAAAAAAGCAAATTTCGTTTTTTTTCCAGCATTATCTTAAAATGCAATATAAAATTTCAATTAAGAGTAGGTAGGTATGTTTGCTTTTAAGACAATCTTTTTTGTTTTATATTTTTTTAATAAACTTAATTCATTAAGGTCTACTTACTGCACCGAGACTGAGGCCAGGCTGTACAGACATGACCTTGTACAGGAAGCTGGCAAAGCTGCTGATGACTCCAGCGCTCAAGTACATGGCGACAAACTGTTCCTTGCCCAACGATGCTACAGCGGCTGTCATAACATATGTATACTTGTATAGGTATAGTATCATGTATTTAAGTAGTTAATGAATCCAATATTCTACCTTTCTATTTTCTCTAGTTTAAAAAATAATAAGAGCCAAGCCAAGCGTGACGTAGTCGCGGCACGCTTGGCTTGTATGGCCACTATGTTAACCTAGCATGTTTGCATGTGACTGTACCTAGCGATTGACCATGTCCTACGGGATAAAGAATGTGCTAGATAATTAGTTCAATGTTTGTTCTACCGAAACAAATAATTTGTAATTGCCATATCGTTTTTGGAAGTCATTTGATAATCACCGTATAAGTACGTAATTACTTACCTGGCATAAAGCTGTATAGAACATACATATTTGCAGCCAAATGTAAGGGTGAATAATGACTGAAAGTGGACAACAGCATCGGCAGACATTGCGCACCTGAAATAATATAAAAATGCTTTTTACTGAAATATTAAAATGAACACATTATAATTATTAAGCCTACTAGCTAGGTTGGTCTACAGTTAAACATGTATTATCGTACTTTGTTTTATAGAATAGGCTCCGAAATTACAGGACCTATTTTAAAAAATCTTTTACCAATATCAAGCTACATTATCAGGGAGTGACATAGGCTATATTTTATTATGATTGAACAACACATTTAGTGAAAAATAAAAGTTGTAAATCAAGTCTGAGAAACGCGGGCAAGATGTGCTGCTTTACCGATGCCGCAACATGCAATTACTTTAACAAAACGAAGTCGGTTGAGGCAGCTAGTTTTTAATAAAGAGAATAATCATAAAGCCAAGGTTTTTATACCGAACACAAGGAACAAATCAATATACTAACTGCCGGAAGGGTTTGAACAGAAGTATTTGACCATGACAGGCTGCAGGGACCTTACTCTCCAAGCTCCAAATACCAGGACATTTGCGGCAAGTATTGGGTAGAATACTTTTTCACTCTCTCTAAGAGAATTCCACCACTTTCTTACAGGCCCTGGTTCAGATTTCTGAAATATAAAGAAAGTAATTTTTATAAGTGATAAACAGTCATCAGGTCATATACTAATGACACACAGGTATATTATGTTTGATTTATGTAATACTTACATTTATTTATTTTTGGATGTAATATTTTACTACAACGTAGAGACCTTTGTTGATTGTAAATTACAGACACAATTAAATCTTAAGGCATAATTAGAACCTAACTACCACTTTTAAATTTAGGAAAATGTTAATATTTTGATTTATTTCTTTAAATAATCTTTATTGCTTCATTTCAAGTATAACATTCGGTAAAATATAGATAATAAAAATAGGAAATAGATTGTTAAAACGCACTGGTGCATGGTGTGGCGAACTTGTTAAAAACATAACTAAAGAACATAAAACTACTAAAACATTGTTTAATTTAAACATAAAATTACATAGTGCGTAAATCTTTCAAGACATTGTTTAAATTAAAAGTTTATCAAAACAAAAATAACACACAAAAAGTGTTTTATATGATACTTACAAAATGTGTCATGAATTTTTTTTGCTGAGCACTTAACCAGTTCCCAGGCTTCCTTAGTAAAGTGGATGTGTGTACTCTTAAGTTTTCATATTCCCAAATAACACAGCCAGCAAGACTTGCTGTAGATACCTAAAAAGAAATACTTTGTAAATTATGTCTGAATTCAGAGTACTGTATTACTTAATAGTTTTTATACACTAGTGAATTAAAATTTGAATATATAACAGAGTCGGGAAAAAATAATTGACTGAATTTGTACTTAACCCATTGAGTGTTAGTCAAACAAACGGGTGTTCCGCAAAAATGTATGGCACGCTATGCAAAAACCGGTTGTACTAGTGGCAGGGTATGGGTTAATGCATGAATTCAAATCAAAGGTATTAAAATTCACATGTTAAGCAACATTTGATTTTAATGATTTAGGCAATTTAGCCACGCGCTGATAATTAAGTAAAGACAATAGGAAAATAATTGTTAAAACTTACCATACAAATGTGTTAAAAGCTAAAGAAATTTAGACTTTTGAGCTATGATAAGTAGTATAATTATTAGGAAATGTTACTTACCCCTACAGCAAAGAGGAAAGGTTTGACTAAGCCTTTGGGATTCAGTGGACCAGACTCAATGTGCAGGTGTTCCAGGGGATCTGGCTCAAGAGCCGGCCGGCGCGCGCGCTTGGCCTTTTGGAATGAGCTCCGAAACTGAACGCGGCCATGGCCGACGGCGCTGCGCCCTTGGTTAAGCAGCACGGACCTGCTGAAATTGTTGCACAACAAACAATTAATTTTTTACAACCATTTTACTACCTATTGTTTCTCCAAATTCTGAATGTAAGCACATTCAAGCACTAAGATATATATTATATTAGAAAACTCAGTGAATTTACGAAGAAGTAAAGAATTTTCGAGTTGAAAGTATTATTTTGTTTATTTAAATTTTAGGTTATTTTCTTACCAATTTGTCAACTCCACTGCTGACCAAACATTCCTACAAAACATTTTAATTTTAGATGTTGTGTTCTTCAAGTTACATTTTCTGTATTAGTTTAATTTTATGTATACAAAATATTTCATGAAAAATTTCAATCCAGTTAAACGTCAAAATCTCAGGTGACATGAGATGTCAATGTGTCAACTAAGAAGGGTCAGTGGTCAGAATTGAGAAAAAAGTAATTTTAGCTGCATTTAAGCAAACCTCAAAAGATTCCCGAATCTCGATTGTGTTCATTTTGATATAAGCGCGCATATTTTGTTAGATGGCGCAACGCCTTTGGGCGTACGTACGCAAATAAATTTGCAAAATTTGTACGACTAGGTCTTTAACTAAGGCTACAACTTTTCGAAAACAGGATTTAAATAAATACAAAATACAAATACAAATAAACTGTATTGTGAATCACAGGTATAACAATGATGTTCAGATCATACATATTTAAGAGTCGCACTGTGTTCCGCCTCACAGGCATACAAGAGTAACAATCTTAATCCGAATGTCAGAATTTATTACAAAGTAGTGAATTAAAAAAAAACATAATAAAATAATTAGATAGGTATGCCAAGAAGTAAATAGAACACAATTAAATTAATTCAAACCAATTGTCAACAAATCGGACTACAATCTGTATCGTAGCAAGCTGCCGCGGCCGTCGCACAAAAATTCAGTGATAGCGTAATAGCACTTTAGAACGAGAAGATCATGGAGTTCCGTTTTAAATATGGTTAAATCATTAATATTGCGAATACAGTCTGGAAGATACTGGAGTACGTCGACGATTTTTGTTTCACTCTCAATTATTCATTATTAACATTTTGCACTTAAAAAATACTTAAATAAATAGGTCTCTGTATAATCTAGGTCGACAACTTTACAAACTTTTTAATTTGTCTTATGTAATTTCATAACAAATTAATTGGGTATGGGAACAAAAGTCAAACATGTCCTAAATCGAAAACCATTTCGAGGTATTTGTATTTTATACCTTATTTAAATATTTAAGTAACATTTTTAAAGGCAAAGGATCTAGGATATTTTTAATTAATTATTATATATTACATATGAATGACCCCCCAGATTGCCAACGTCCGCAAAGAGTATATTATGGTTCTCATTGGACTCTTGACGGTAATCAAATTGACATCTCACAATTGCAACTTATTGGGTCCTATAAACGTCCTTTCACGTGATTCGTTTATAATCTATCCATCAACCAATCAAATGACGCGATCTGTATCATACGTAAGACTTTTAGCTAGGTGATTCTACTGCATGGTATTAATGGGGTTTCCAGATAGCAGATTTAAAATTCCCACGGTGAAATATATTTTTTCACAAAGTTATTTTTAATAATACGTACATTAATTTACGCCCATTGCCCAGACGGGTAGGTAGGACTTAAAATAGCCATCCGCTATAATCGCAACCCTTTCAGGTAGTGCTTGGTTTCAGAACTTGGCAAAATGAATTGTATCTAAAGTCCACTTCTCACATTCTCGTGAGATTGTACATGATGAACGGCGAGCTCTGTTTCAGTCGTAAGTGCAGTAAATCAGTAATTTTCTCCTCATAATTCATTTACCACGAATCTGGGAATAAACACATGTGGGAACGCGAAGTGAATTTGTGACGTCATGAGTTCGCAATGTTTAAAAATTAAGAAAAAAATAATTACCGGCTAAATCAACAAAATATTCAAATTAGTTACTTAAAATAGTAAAAGATATTTAAAAAACTTATAAAAAAGAATAAAAAAAATTTGTTCCCATACCCAATTACACGAAAACAGAAGGAAGCCGCTGCGTTATTCCGTTCGCGCAGAGCTACTGAGCATTCGGTAGGCTACTGACTGATAGCCAACCGAATGCTCTATAGGACGGCCGCGGCCGGCGCGCTAAATCTCAGCCTTAATGTACTCTTTGCGGACGTTGGCAATCTAGGAATTAAAAATATCCTAGATTGCCTTTAAATGTTAAATATTGAAATAAGGTATAAAATACAAATACCTCGAAATGGTTTTCTATTTGGGACATGTTTGTTTTTTTTCCCATACCCGATTGGCAAAAAGTTTTTAAAATGGCGACTTCAACTCGTGAAAACTTCCATCCTTGAAAACGATAATAACCTCAAAAAAATGTTCTGTTTGACGCTGTAGTTAAACAAGAAAGTCGCCATTTTAAGAACTTTGAGTGATAAATACTTAAAAAGAACGTTTGGTTGAGCTTTACAATTAAGTTTTATTGGCTACCATAAAATCTTAAATATTATACTTCCGATTTATTACACTAAAATTAAAGAATAATATTCTAAGAGTATGATGACGTTTAAGTATCTCAATGAAATCAACATGAAGATTATCTGATAAAAAAATTGAAGTTTTTGAAAAGGATTTACTTACATGAGATAGTAACCGTTTTTTAAAATGCCCATTCCAAACTTCGGCAGAAAACAGTGTTTTCCCAATTTTTCCGATTCTTTTATTTTTACCTAAAGTATTGTCTATTGCTATGCATGTAAAATACTTCAGAATTAATAGGTATTCATGAGCTGACGAGCTGTTGAAAAGCGACTAGCAGTCGAGCGAGACACATTGCTTGTAAGAAATAAAGGGGCCCATCCCCTTTTCTTCTGAAACATAGAAACGTGCGATTGTCCTCTCCCAGTATCGCTTATGCCGAAGTTCAAGCCTCACTTTGGGGCGCCAAGAACACGGTACTTACTTATATATTAGGATTAAGTATCTACTATCCTTAGTATGCGGTAACGCTGTCAAAGATTTCTTTCTTCACGGGACGTCTTTCTTCTCCGGCACATACTACTTGATACCACTCGTAAGTGCTATACAAACACCTACAGGCTTCTGTTTTTAAGCCCATTGGCTCGTCCTCACAGCCTGTGTTCGGATCTCTACACGGCAAGCTTGAGACCAAGGGGTTATATTCTTTAGTGACTGTGCTAAATTTTTATTTTCAACAGACGTCATTTAATCAAATAAAACGATATTTATCTCGAAACTAGATCGTTGCCCAGCGTATGACGACACGCCCCGCCGCCGCCCGCCACTCCCGCCAGTCGCGCCATAGAGAAAATAAAATAATCACTACGTACGTAAGTACGTAGTCGCGCTCAGGCGCTTGCCAGCGTTGGACTTGCGTCAAATTTTCTCCAAGAAAATGTGTTTTTTACCTTTTAACACTTATCATTTGAACTAGAATAATGTTAGTTCTTCATTTTATTGAAAATTGCAGGAGACACATTTTTTTTCAATGGTATAATTTCACAAATGAATTTTAAAGTTACGCTATGCGACTGCCATCTAGCCTTATGTCATACCAACTTATATTTATTTTATTTTATTGCAATAAATGATCACGTCGTTTACTATAAAACGAATTTGTGTTTATCATAAAGTGACAACTGGATGTAACGCATTCTTTAACTTGTCGCTGTCAGAGACAAATGCAGAGACGACATACAGAGGGATGTTTTTTTAAGACATTATTGTGACTATTTTAATTTCATGTAAGGAATAAAGTAAAGTGAATTAAAACACCTGGCAAAACTTAAGATGGTTTCATACAAAAAGGCTCAAAAATGGCAATGTCGAAATTAACAGTCAAAATAATAGTATTTTATAAATGTAACGTATACCTATTATATTTATTGTTCATGTTTTTCTACCGCGTTTACCGCACAAATTGTCATTTTGTCAGATCTCTTACTACGATAACTAGAGACTTAGCACTTAAGGTATGTACTTCAAGCGAAGGTAGCCAGAAAGCCTTATTATTTATGGCATCACTTGTGTGTTATTACTTATTATTCTATGTTAATACCTACATTCATCCATTCGACCTTATCCTTTTAGAAAACTTGATATTTTCACTTAATGAAATTTTACTTCACACCATCACGATTATCTCTACCATTCATTTGAATAAATTCGTAATAATATATCTATATAATATAGAATAATAATATATCTATATATTAACACCATCACGATTATCTCTACCATTCATTTGAATAAATTCGTAATAATATATCTATATAATATCTAGAATATCGAATTTTAAACATTTTCTACATAACTATGACATCAAACTATGTTTTAAACATACTGTAGTCAATAGCATTTGTTAGAGTACTTTGAAGGTACCTGCTAGCTCACTGATTATTAATAAAGAAGAAGAAGCTGTAGATTCAAGTTTGTTTGAATAGCTGCAAAAAATAAGATGTTAAATTTCGAACTTCAATCAAATTGCATTTAAGGTCCAGTTTAACTTAAGATCTACGGTTCGAATCCCACTCTCATGGGACTTTTTGCTAGAGTTATTTTTATTATTTTTTATTTACTGTGTCCCTATTTTAAACACTGTTTCAATAAAATTATTATTCTTACGAGAAAATTATTTTAATTTTAATATAAAGAGTTTTATTCGCATATCTGCCAGTGGCTGACATTAACTTTAGAAAAAGGGTAAATCATACAGACAGCCATTCAGTATTTTTATTTTTTCATTGATACATCAATATTATTGAAAACTTTAGCAAAAACTTCGTTTGGCTCCAATGATTTTCCAGAAATGGATAGTGCACGTCATACAATATACAATGTGCTAACAATTTTTCACAATATGTTCATGCTCAGTGCTAAGTATATTTTAGTCAGTCCTGACTGACTCCTGTTGATTACCTCTTTACAAGTTTAAATCTACAATCAAAGCAAAATTGATGAAACATAAGGGTATTCATGAACAGGATAACTTGAACAGCAAGAGTTTGTCGTGATAATAGGAGTAATCTGCTCCTCTGCTCAGTAGGATTTTTTTGCCTTTGCTCTGAATATATCGGTTGTAAAACAAAACAAAGATCAAAAGAGTAACTATCGAGTTTCTTGCCGGAATCTTCCCGACAGAAGCAGCGTGCGAATCGATGGAGGATTTGCATAAGGTTTATGTATAATATGTACTATTCTGGTATTTTTTCATTTAAGTCTATGTTATTTATGTACTTTTACGTTGTTGACATGTCTTGTGCTCTCTAGAAGCTTAAATGATTGAAAATGATTTTTTTTCTTTCGAAGCCCTTTTAATTCAAATGTGATTGTCTGGATCTGCCCTTTTTCAATTAATTCAAATGCTAAAGATTCAACAGGTGTCAACAGAAGTCAAAGCATCTTTTGACATAATACGTGCGCCAACTATTGTTGACTAGATTATTTAAGACCAAACATTAAAAAATACACACATCAAAAGTGTCTAGGGATCAAGCATTTTTATGCGGATTTCTTGAGATTGAGATGTGGCTTTGTAATAAATTTATGATTTTATAAATTTATATGGATCCTTTTTGGTGCATTTCATAATTTGAAACAGTAACTGTCAATCAAATTCGAGTAAAAGATGAAAATCAGCTGTCAATATTTTCCCTATAAAAACATACAACGCATTGAAGACATTATTAGTGCTACTGTTTCCCTACTACTGATTAAAACCAACGTTATTATGGAGCGGCGACGTCATTTAAGCAGGGAAGAAATGCTCAGAGCCGTGGGAATGATAGAAGCTGGTTCCCGGCAACGTACTGTGGCTTTAGCTCTGAATACAAGTCAGAGTGTTATCAGTCGACTTTGGACACGTTACCGAAGCACTGGTACCGTGGCTGAGCGCCATGGAGGACGGTATCGCTGCACCACACGGAGACAAGACCGATACATTCAAATCACAACTCGAAGAGCTCCAACAATAACCGCCATGATGTTAGCCGTGAGGCTTCATCACTCTTCAGGGAACTTAATTAGCGACCAAACAGTCAGAAACCGCTTGCATGAAGTGAACCTTCATTCCCGAAGACCGCTAAGGGTACCACCTATAGCAATGCACAATCGTAGGATTCGATATCAATGGGCTCTTGAACACAGAAATTGGGCAGAAGAACAATGGCGTTTCGTGTGCTTTTCTGATGAGTCTCCTTTTGGTATGAGACCGGATACAAGACGTATACGACACTGGAGAACTCTGGACGCCAACAGCGATTAAAATCCTGCCAGGAAGTCCATCCTTATAGTGGTGGAACCATCATGGTATGAGCGGGTATTTGGATCGGCGGGAGAACTGAGTTGATTTGGATCAGAGGCAACGTCGACGCTCAAATTTATGCTGAGACGATTGTATCAGACGTCATCGTTCCTCTACAAGTGCAAATCGGTCCCTTAATTCAGTTAATGCATGATAATGCACGACCGCACACCGCAAGAGTTGTAAGACAGACTCTCGCCGCAGCTAACATCAATGTCCTGCCCTGGCCTGCTCAGTCGCCAGACTTGAACCCGATTGAGCATGCATGGGATATGCTACAGAGGAGAGCTCTGCCGAATATGGAGGGTATCCAGTCGCAAGAAGACCTTTTTTGTTGTTGCAACGAACATGGGCGGCCATTCCACAGCGTGATTTGGATGAACTCATTTTGAGTATGCCAAACCGATGTTCTTGTGTTGTTAGTGTTCGCGGTAGAAACACTGATTATTAATTGTTTAAGTTACCCAATAAAATTTTAAAGAAAACTGTTATTTCAGTCTTTTTTTCGAACTTTAATGTTAGTGGTTCAAATGTCAAAAATCCCTTTATTAGGAAAATGGCAAATTTCTTTATTAATGCAAAGTTGACTTGGTTTATCGTTACTGTAGACAAACGAAAACACTTTATTTGATGAATCCTTAAAGAAAATTTTAATTAATATCAATCAGGAGAAAAGTTATTGCAAAAATATATGTTGATCCCTAGACACTTTTGATGTGTGTAGTTGTAACTGCAATGAGGTAACGACTAAGGGGAAAATATGAAATAAATGGCGGCAATTCTTCAGAGGGGTATGTCTCCCTGCAGAATTTGACAGATTTTGATAGAAATTAAATTTGAAATCTCTCACATTACCGCCCTAACTTAAAGACCATTGTATTGTTGTTCGCCTAAGGGTTTGGACGTTGTTTCGCGAGGGCTGAGTTCGTGGGGCTCCTTCGTGTTAGTACCTATTGAAGATCACAAGACAAGCTTTCAAGCCTACAACTTGAGCCGACATTGCAAAATTACCTTCGGTGTCGGCGCTCGACTCTATAACGCCGCAGCGGCGTAAGTCCGTAACCACCGTAACGCCTTCCTACCTAATTTCTTTCTCTTCCAGGATCAAAAGAAATATGACCGTGACGTGGAGGGTCATTGAAAATAATAGCACAATGGCATCAAAGCAAGGCGTTTTGAATATCTGCCAAAAAGAAGAACTTTACGACCTTTAAGAGGTACTTATGTAAACAAGTATACTTAGTATGTGTTTGTAGAACTCTTCTTTAATTGTGGAATAATAATTAGAGTAGATTAATAAATAGATTTACATTTTTTTCAACATTTCTTAAGTCTTGGACTAAGTGAGTTAATTTTATAAGCATAATTCAGAAAAGCTCCCTTGACATGTACTCGTAGTATGTAAATTACCTTACATAATAGTTAATTGAAATATCTTATGTCATCATAACTTAACGTATTTTTTACGCTTTTCCTGTTGTTTTTTTCATCTTAATCACGTCCTATGATGGGGTTTCAAACGAGAATGAAATCGTAAATGTACGTAGGTATGTGTACACACCTTACCATACCTTATTGTTTATAATTACTACGCATATTATAGATCTAGGCGAAGCTGTATACAAGAGGGGACCTATACGAATATAGTACCGACCTCGATACGAAAATGCGAAGAATAAATTATCCATTACTTAACGCTGTTCGCAAATCGCCATACAGCTCCATTAAGCCGGTTATAACAAGTTAGGGGTTCTTTTGGTATAGAGCAAACAATTTTATTGTGCCCTGCGACATAGGGGGTAGCAGGGGTGGGGTGCCCCTCGCGCATGCTCGTGGCCTTGGCTCGCGCGGCACTCGGTGACTTCAGTCTACAGCTGAGAGCCTGAGGGTGATAGATACCTCGTGTTTTCGGATATTTGCTAGCGGTTAGGACCATAAAATCCTATACTGTTCAAAAGTGAGTATACTATTTATTATTACGTTTGAATCCCAAGGCACTGATACTTTTTATCAAAACAGATTCATTCACATGGAAATAATCCCTTTAACACGCATCATTAAAAATACACGCTTATGCGAGACTATTATAGAAAATCTGACGCAAGTACCCACTCTTAATTAGTGTTATGATCAAAGCATTGTTAGACGTGAGGTGATAAACATAGCAGCCGAGTAATATTTTGTGAAATTGCAAATATACAAAAGTTACCTGATTTTACCGCGAAATTCGTGGAAATGGCGTCGGCGAATCGATAAAAGTAACCTGGACGGACCATGTGGCCAAGTACTCAGTTAACTGATTACCGAATTTTCAATGTGATTGATATCTTAACTTTGTAATCTTATTGGAATAATTATATCATAATCCAGGTTCGATTTAAATGAATTGTTTTAACATCTTTTTCAGAAATGATGAAGCCAAAGTTAGAAAAGCTGCTTAACCGCCTCGAAAAACTTTTTAAAAACCAATCATTGTGACGCACAATTAATTATTAAGCTTTGAATTAAATTATCACTAATATTTTGACGACGGCATTATTAAAATAATTGCTTTTGGATCGTAATTATTGTCGGTATTTAGATATTTGTCTATTCTCTACCTAATCTTACATATAGCTATTTTTATATGGATGGATAAATATACGAATGTCTCCTGTTCGGAGAGAAGGTTTGTTGTTACGTACATCATATAACGTGTTGATAAAAGCAAAGCTTATTGTTAAATTTAATTAAAATAAGTTGATGTGAAGATGTTATAGGTGCTATTTAAGAGTCGGTTAGTTAATGTTTTACAGTATGAGTTGCTCTGTTGTATTGTAAAGTAATTTGAAGTAGTATGGAGCCTTACTCCGACGACCTGCTGTGGTTGGTGATATGCGGTTTCTTGGTGGCGTTCGTGCTGGCGTTCGGCATCGGCGCCAACGACGTGGCAAACTCGTTCGGTACCAGCGTGGGCTCCAAGGTGCTGACGCTGACGCAGGCTTGCATTCTGGCGACGATCTTCGAAATTGCTGGCGCTGTACTCATCGGTAAGAGCTCTTTTATTTATTTGCGCGTGATTTATTGTTGGGCTAAATGGATATGGATATGGATGGTTATGTCATTGACTTCAGATGCTGACTTTTTTGTTTAACTTTCTTTAAGGCAATATGATGTAATATAAAATAATATAGTATATTTATTTTGAATTGTTTTATCGTTATTATACTATATTATGTTTAATATATTTAAATATTAATATCTTAGATTTGTTGTTCTCGCTGCCATTTTTAAATGTTGCACAGCCCAAAATTCCAATGTTTCTGTTATACCTTGCGGTTGACTTGTAGAAAATGCCTCTAGGCATTAAGTCCGCCAATTGTACTTTGCTTGTTTGTCCAATAAAGAATAAATAAATAAATAAAATACCCACACTTTAAAAAAATCTATCCTATATACTCGTGTTAAATTCTTGTTATACATATATTACTTACACGCAAAAAAAAATCTTGGTATGATGTGGATGGGATTAAGAAGATTTGTTTACACAACATATTAATAATACTCATTATTTATATTCTGTACGCATCTGTACTATTTATTTCGTTCAATTTGTTGTGTTTAGTTATTCTAAATGGTGCTTAAAATTTTAAATAAGCGTATTTTATAAAGCCAGAGGTTAAAGTTGCACATAATGCAAATTAGTCAGATTAAGTACGCATATCAATATGATTTGACTAACTAACTAATGGCGTTTTGTTTTGCTAATGTAGGTACTCTAGATGTTACCTTGTATTTATTTTGCACCACAAATAATATGGTGAAGACATAGCTAGGAATTAAATAATTAAAACATTGGAAACACTGTTAAAGTATCCGTTCTTTCTGACCTACGAGTAATGGTCATGGCTATTGCTATTGCAAACATCTCATTTTCCGAGAAAGTACGAGTCTAAGGAGTAGTGCAATATTTGCGATTGTGACGGCTGCGTCGCCGCATCGTGCTTGAAGAAATGGGAAAGGTATAACTCTTGCATAAATACTTCCATGTAACCACATTCTGTCGATATTGTTTTATATCGTTTTGAAGTTTGCGTGTAAACTGTAGTAGAAAAAAAATTAACAACCAGAGTACAAAGTTACAAACTCATTACCTACTTGCACATGTGACATACTGAATAGACACAAAAAGCAAGATCAAGTAGTTTTTCCTTTCATAGGCTAAGGTCAGTACTTTTTTAAACTAATGCTAGATCTTCGTAGCACACTACGAAACTACGAAGGTTTTCGTAGTAATATTCTGATCTTGCGTTTAATCAAAACATACCCCATAATAGAAATACGGTCTTTTGTTCTGTATGCTGAATAACGAATTTATTTTGCAGGGTATAAAGTGTCGGATACGATGCGCAAAGGCATATTGGACGTGAGCCTGTACAACGACGGCGGGGAGCGCCTCCTCGCGGCTGGCTGTCTCGCCGCGCTGATCGCAAGTGCCACCTGGCTCATCGTTGCCACAGCGCTGCGACTGCCCGTCTCGGGAACGCACTCCGTCGTCGGCGCAACCGTGGGATTCACTCTGACGGCTAAGGGCCCGATTGGAGTTCGGTGGTCGACACTTGGCGCTATCGGTACGCCATTTTTTATTTGTAATGGTTTGTAGCGTCGATTAGCGGTCGGGTAGCGTCTCTGCATGCTGAGGCACGACCGCCACCTGACTCATCGTAAATGCCAACCCACTGCGATTGCCCGTCTCGGAGGCGCGCGTTGTATCTTCACTTATTTTTCATTTGCGTTGTAGTATTGGTTTATATTATGGCGTGTAATTTCAACCAATTTCAGTCAAAGGTTACTTCCCCACCTATAGATAAAGGTCATCTTTCTTAGCAATACTTTTCTTTAATTTCAGTGTTGTCTTGGTTCATCTCGCCTGCGCTGAGCGGCACGGTATCCGCCGTGCTGTATTGGCTCGTGCGCCGCTACATCCTGCGCGCCGAGCAGCCTTTGACGACAGGGCTGCGCGCGTTGCCGTTCTTCTACGGCGCGACGGTCGCCATCAACGTGCTGAGCGTGGTGCATGACGGGCCAAAATGTAAGTTGTTAGTGTTCTGTTGGTTCATCTCTGCGGTATTGGAAATCAATTGTGTAGTGTGGCTTTCTTATTCATGTCGTTCTAACACGCATGGACAACCCTGTGGTAGGGCGAGAGGCGTGCGCTGAAGGCGCCATTTGCGAAATTTGCAAAATGTAGAGCTACGCATTGAATACAACGCGCCTTTTCTTTCGCCACAGAGTGGCTCATGTAAATGTCACATATTAGCAAGCAAACATTCACTAGAAAAGCATTTTTTTAAATGTTGTGATGGGCGTCGAAAGCTTAACAAGAGCTGAACAGGCAAGGGTTAGCAGTTGCGTTAACACATTACGACTGTTGCCAATCACAATAACGTACTCCATTCATCAACCATGGTGTATAATGGCTGTAAAGCATTCTTAGCGTTCCTTAAGACAAGTTTTCTAATTTGCGGGTTCACAGTACCTAATATTTGGTGTGTTATGTAATAAAAATGTTATTATTTTTTCAGTATTGGCAATGGACAAAATACCTCTGTGGCTTGCATTGGCTGCATCTGTAGCGCTGGGTGCAGTGGTAGCCGCGTTCATACGCGCCTTTTTAGTTCCCTACTATCGCAAGAAACTATCAGCTACACCTGTCAATTTTACTTTAGGTTTATCAAATGGTAAGAGAGATTTCAATATATTTGAGTACTAGCTAGTTCAATGCCAAAAGTAATATTTTAGTAATCGTTTGTTTTCAGAAACTACCCCGGCAAACACCCCGACGCATTCCAACAAAAGCAGTGTGCCCCAACGTCCTACGTCACTGCTCTCCGAAGACGGAAAGGTTCTAGAAGCAATCGCCGAGAGCGCAGAAATGGTGACGCTTAGTGATGCAGATAGAGTCTCGGTGGGGGTGAGGGAAATGAACGCACGGAACCGAGCATTGCTGGCCACTATGGACGATTGCAGCATTCTGTCCAGAAGTCTGAGCCCACCAAATAAGTCTCGCCTACAGCTTATTGACGCAGACCCGCAGATCAACACGCTAAAGTATATAGACGAGACACTGAGTTGCTGCAAGAGCCTAGATTCGTCGCAGCTAGCGGGGATGGGCGAGAGCTACGATTCGAGAAACGGCTTCATAGGCGGGTCGTGCGATACCATTGCGCGCGGAGAGTTCGACAGGCTGGCTGCAGCTCGGGCCATACCTTGCACCGTCGAGTTCGATACACCACCTCCGCGACTGGAAAAGGTAAAACTTTAAAAAACCAATACAAGGATTATTGGTTAAAACTATAAGGGTGTCCCATATAAAAGAGACGCGACTCGGAGCAAATACAGGTTTGATCTGGGCTTGGAATCATGTCTTTGGGCAAAGCAATCTAGTGTGAGGAATAAATTGTATTTAGCTGCAAGTGCATTAGCCAACTTCCTAGTCACTCCCTCAACACTATAATAACCTCGCTTCATTAACTTAGCTTTAATTTGTGACTTCACCAGTTTAGGTCACAAATTAAATCTAAGTTAATGAAGCGAGGTTATTATAGTGTTGAGGATTTCTTAAATGATAAGAATTTGTGGTCATCTTATGTATAATCTGCTCCTCTGCACACTTTTTTGTTATGACTTTACTCTGTCAATTAAATTTTTGTGTATAAAAAGAAGATTGAATAGAGTAACCGTCGAGTTTCTTGCCGGAGTCTTCTCGATCGGAAACAACCTCCGAACCGCTGGTATAGTCACATTATGTTTGATTAGGATATTAACTATCATAGTATTATTTTATGTAAGTTTATTTTTATTCAGTAATATTTTTGCTATAATTTTTTTTTTGTATATGACTTGTCATAAGTACTTTTTATAAGTCTATACTTATGAATAAAGATATTTTTTACTTTACTTTTACTTTTACTTCTGGTAAAGTCACGGATGCTGTTATGGGCCGACAGCTTTTATAGCCTCTGCCGTCACAATCGGTCTTGCTGTGTTGCCGCATCTGCGGAAGCCCTATTCTCAGGCGCCTCTCTTGTGGGTTACCTTCCTAACCGGCGAAGACTTCATTAAAACTGCCTATGAATATGGTTGTCTTCTCTTTTTCCTTATGGCTGCAAATCCCGATGATCTTCCAGGCCCCCTCAGGCAGCGCGTGGAGCATCGAGCGCGAGAGCCGCACGCCGCACCTGCCCGCCATCACGCCCAACTCCAGCGCCGTGCCGCTGCTGCGCGCCGGCAGCCCGCCGCCCGCGCCCGCGCCGCCGCCGCCGCCCGACACGCTCCTGCTGTTCTCGTTCCTGCAAGTGCTGACTGCTACCTTCGGGGCGTTCGCGCACGGCGGAAATGATGTTAGGTGAGCTATGATCTGGTGCAAATTTGACATTTCAAATTCTGTGTAGGTACTTGCTTTACAAACCAGGCAGGGACATGATTAATATCATACGAACGTCTTTTAGGTCATCGTAAGGTTCATAGATAAGTCAACAGATCAGTATTCTTTTTTCATGTTCACAGTCAACTAGTGTTCAGAATGTTAGTTTATGAAAATAGTTAGTTTTAAATTATATAATTTTAACTAATTTTTTTTTTACAAATTAACGAGTAAACATGATGTTTAGATCTATAGGTACATAAACCAGCAGCATGTTTGACCCATATAAAATAAAATCAGTGGCAAAAAATATTATGTAAAACAAAAAACATGTCATTTGATTGCTTAATGAACTAAATGAAAATAATTTTATCGTTGTAAGTTTGGGAAATTGAATTATTGCAACATTAGTGAACCCTACCCTACTCAACGCCTACTCTACTGGTTCATGCAATGATTCGTTTTACGCCGCCAGATAGCTTATCTTGGATAAACCCCATCGCTTCCTCTAGGGTGATATTACGAGTATATTTACCGAGATATTGAAAACCGAAAAATTACTTAACTAAGCTTTATAGTTAACTAGCTTTTGCCCGCGACTTCGTCCGCGTGGAATCATGATAAAGCCTATAATAGCCTTCCTCGATAAATGGGTTATCTAACACTGAAATAATTTTCCAAATTTGACCAGTAGTTCTTGAGATGATCGCGTTTAAGCAAACAAACGAACTCTTCAGCTTTTTAATATTATAGTGTAGATGTGATTTATTACATCAGAATTACAAGTAATTATAAACTATAAAATATACAAAGCTTCCTAAAATTAATCTAACTAAATTATGAAATGAAACTGAAAAAAAAAGAAAAAAGCTTACAAATACGAGTACCTATCTTATATAATATAAATAAAATAAATTAACCGTCTAATCAATGGACAAATCCTGTGAGTGTGGCAACTGGCATGGCAGCAAGGATAGAGGCCGCATTATTGCTCTTACGAACGGCTATGCTTAGCCGCTCAGCGAGATAAAGCCAGCCCTAAAATATGTGTTTCATAAACAATTAGGTACTATTTTGGCTGAATTTTATCAGCCCAAAAATCAAAGATTGTCTTGAGTGGCTTGTTCGTAACATGCTACAACGATTCGTAGCTTCAATGTGATTATCGCACAGCCTTCAAAAATGCTATATATTGTCTATAAAAAATTCCTTACGTACCTACCCATACTAGTATCAAGAAAAAATTAAACAATAAAGTATTTAGATGAAACATAAGAAAGCAATAAACATTTATTCTTTATAAATGAGCTAGCTACCAATGAACGTGCTGAATGATAAACCTTGAGCCACTCCGACTTCATCATTTATTTGTCACTATCCAGCAACGCCATCGGCCCGCTGGTGGCGTTGTGGCTGCTGTACTCCGAGGGCGGCGCGCACGCGCGGGCAGAGACGCCACTTGCCATCCTGGTGTTCGGCGGCGTCGGCATCGCGCTCGGCCTGTGGCTGTGGGGGCGCCGCGTCATCCGCACCGTCGGCGAGGACCTCACCAGTATCACGCCGGATACGTGAGCTGACTGTTCTGTTCTATCTAGCAACATTCGGTCCACTGGTTATGCTGTGATCGGTATCGTGCTCCGCCTATACTCGTAGCTGTGGGGGGCTGCAGCGTCGTCGAGGATCTCACACGGTGGTACACGCTTACCCAGAAAATGCCTATATTCGCTCTGGCCTTGAAGATACTAGGGTTGTAAGTATCCGAAAACACAGATGCAGGGAGAGCGTTCCACTCCCTAGCGGTGCGGACCAGAAAAGACGCAGCAAACCGTTGGGTGCGGAATGTTGGAAAGTCAACCACATGGGGGTGGAAGCCCTCCCGGCGTCTAGTGGTCCGGTGGTAGAAAGTAGAGGGTGGTATCAGCCTGATACTACTAACTACACAACCTGATACTATCAGGTTGTGTAGTTCCTACGCACACTCTCCCAAATACACCTTATAAAAAACCGATAGACGGCGACTTTACGCCGATGCTCCAAACTCTGAAGTTTGGTTCCAACGAGCGCATCGTCGCTTATGAGTTCTCTAGCACTAGCCTTTCGGTCCCTGCACTGAGTAACCTGAGTTCATTGCATCCAACTGGTACTTGGCAGAGCCATGCCACAGGTGGCAGCAGTACTCCATACCACTTTGCTTGCTACAAGTGGAAAGGCTGTTCCGGTGTGAAGTATCGGCGAACCTTAAAGAGGATACCAAGTTTTCTGCAGGGTTTTTGCTTTTGACTTAATAGAGCTACCAAAGTTCAGGTAAGACAAGAGTTCCATACCTATGAGCTCGAGGTGGTTGGTTATCGGTATCGGTGCATTCAGGTATGAAGAGTCAGATTGAAACATTGAATGGACTCTGTTTGGCGGAGAACAGACAAGCCTGGGTTTTGTTGGCGTTGAACTCAACAAGGTGAGCTTGGACCCAGTCGGACACTGCTTGTGATGTTGAATTCATCCGCTCGACCATGGCCTTTTTAAGGGACTCAGTCTCAGCGACACTGGCGCGGGTACTGGACATATATCGCTCTGTAACAAAGCTGTCGTCTGCGTATCCAAAGATACCTGGGCACAACAGATCATTAATGTGCAGCAGGAAAAGTGTCGCAGAGAGAATAGACCTCTGAGGAACTTCGGCATTTATAGCCAATAAGTCAGAAGAGCACCCATCAATGACTCAATGACTGGTCTCCCACAGATGCCCTTTACAGGATTAGCGGAATTCTCTCGGTGAGAAAACTCTATATTCTCCATCTGATCCTGAAGTGTCACAAGACAGTACCACTGGCCACTGGCCAAAGTAGAACTAATAAGCGTAGGAAGGATATTGTTGCTAACATACCTATTGTTCACACCATGTTTGCTAGACGTCAGTTCGATTTCCAATCTTCTTACTTATACAACAAAATTAACCGGGTACTTAATATTCACCCTATGAATTCATTGACATGTAAAAAAACAATAACTAATTGGTTAAAAACACTAACATACGATGAAGTTGAAAATCTGTTTACAAAGTTAGTTTGATCCGTACACACACGCACAGACGCATGCACACACAAACACACACACACACACACACATACACACACACACACATATTTATTATATACATATACTAGATTAGTCGCTTGCCTATACTTAAATGCTTTTGTTAATCCCTATCATAAGGTTAAATACTGTAAACACCATGGGAAGCAGCGAGTCATTCCCAACACAAGTGTCCTAAGACTAAGTACTTACTGGGAAGCCTCAGTGAAAAATTTTAACCTCGATTTTTTGAATAAACCAATTTTTATTTATTTATTTATTTATAATGACTAGGTACCCTTATTGACCGTTCACACAGGAAGTCAGATATCAAGTCCAGTCACACAGTGCGTTTTATCAATTGAACGTTATATATTTTTATGAATATACGAAATATTATTACACATACATTACACACCCGTAAAACTACCATTCATTTATTAGGTGGCTCACAGAAATTACACACGATGCTGTAAATTAACTACCTACGGGTCCAGATTCCGCTTCGTGTGTAGTTCGCAACTTTGTCCAATGCTGAATAAAGGCCTCGCTCAATCATACTGTTTAGTAACCTAAAATGTATGAACTAAGTGGCCACGATTCGCCAATCGTGACGTGCTGCAACGGAATATTTCGAGACGAGATGGTGTGATGGAGTCCCACTCGTCAAGACGGCATTGTATGGCTGGCATCTGCTGATAGTGATTATAATTTGTAGATATTTTATCCAATTTAAGTCATAAAAAAATACACTTCACCTGTCACCGTCTGAAATGTTATTTGAAAGAAAGAAAGATAATATTATTTTTAAGGATATCGCATTACTAAGAACCTACAACAATTACTAATTACAAGAACAAAAACGAAACAAAACAAATATCAGACAGCGGTGTCGCGATGTCCATAAAATGATAATTGGAGCACTCAGCTTGTCTGTGCCTGATAGGCCCATAGCTACTGACTTGGGATACGTTATCTCTTCTGCTGG
Organism: Udea olivalis; assembly: GCA_947369235.1. Lineage (NCBI taxonomy): Eukaryota > Metazoa > Arthropoda > Insecta > Lepidoptera > Crambidae > Udea > Udea olivalis. The sequence continues at coordinate 11,029,309 of OX376342.1, forward strand.
TATGCTCGCAGGAAGTAGATATTAACGATTTCCTATTTTTATTTCAGTTAATGCATGGAACAAGTTGTGTTAATATTTACGTTTAATTTGCATTCCCGTCCTCCGTGGCCGAGTGGTAAGTTTGCTAGGTCCGAAGTCCGTGGGTCCTGGGCTCAAATACCATGTAAGTAGTAGGGCAAAGTGTTTTCGAATATTCGGACCATAGCCCGAGTTTATCATCACCAACTCGCATTTGTAAGGTGTGGTGATTAAGACCATCAATGGTAGCGATGACTTGATCTCAATGATGAAGGACTACATAGGTTCTAACATAGCTTTCGCATAGTTTTTAATTTACTAATACCACTAGGACACGTTTGAATACAACGCCTAATCACTTAATAATATAATCGTAGTAAGTACTTTCGCATTGATTTAGCTGCTTTGCTTTAATATGATAGAGTTAAAGAGAATAAGTACAAAGATGACAGAGCGCTAGGAACGATGGATTATACTCGTAGGTACAGTCATTATCTAACTAACTGAGTAATTATTAGGGCATATACATATTTGAATTCCTTATACTTATCGCTATTTAAATTTAATTTTTAATTAAATTGGATCCATGACCTCATGAGTCACGTAATTGAACACGTTAAGCTGAAGGCATATTGTGTGCTTTCTTTGATCATACCCGTCGCGTCGTGCATAACATAACATACTATCACAACTTTATCCCAAACGGGGTAGTCAGAGGCAAGTGACTGTGTCGTAGTGGTGAACGAAACACTCAGAAGCCCACTTTTCACCAATGGTATTAGAACCCAACGTGGTAGGTGGTGAGCCTTCCGCCGTTATCCGGGTTGATTTGGTTTTTTATCGATGTTTTCCATCACCAGAGAGTAAGTCGGATATTGAACAATGAACACAAAGATTTTGGTTCATTACATTGCATTGCGTCGTGCACGTACACCCAAAATCACATAAAGCTTGCTGCTGACCTAAGAACCACTTTGCGATAGTTTTGGTTAGGTTCACCTGTCGTCTTCCGAACATGTTTAGGAATACAAAGTCAACTGCCACATCAAGTTGATTGTTTCTAGGGGGTTCACTATCGAGCTCGGCGCCGCGCTGACGGTCCTGGTGGCCAGCAAGGCCGGGCTGCCAGTCTCCACCACGCACTGCAAGGTCGGCTCCGTGGTCTGCGTCGGCTACTTCTCTGAGAAGGCGGTCGATTGGAGCCTCTTCAGGTGAGAATAAACAAAGATCAATCGGGTTCCGTATTACTCATTCCTCTAGCTTTATTGTTTTTTTGTGTGTGAGGAAGAACAAATTTTAAACCAAATTATATCTACTTAAATACAATTTATCTTTTCCCATTCATTAATTTGATGCACACAATAATATCCAATCTATGTACTCAAGTCCAAAATATTGTAGTTAATGTGTCGAACATTTGTAAAAATCTGTTAATATGTTTGTAAAAACATTTTTAGTTGCTATACAGCTGTAAGAGCGGTCGCCTGGTTAGCAAAAGGTCGGGGTTTCAAGTACCTACCGCCTCATACTTAGACTATGTTGAATTTCTATATAAATACCTACACTACACATTCTTGAGAACTATAAATATTGACGTTACAGGAACATAATATTCGCCTGGGTGGTGACGGTGCCTGCAGTCGCCGCGATGGCCTCGCTCAGCATGCTGGCACTAGAGGCTTTTGCTGTGTAATCCTTCTCACAGACTGTTTTGTTTATTAAACAGCATAAATCACAAACGTTAAAGTCTCTCGTGATCTCAATCCGTTGATAACAATTTTGCTCTAATAGTGACCAAGTCTTTATAAAATATTTTCCTTAAAGATATATATGTACTTAGGAGAAGATGACAAAATGTGCAATTATTATTTGACAAAGTTGTGTTACTGTCGATTTATAAATGAACTAAGTACAACATGAGCGCGTTCTATAGTTTTTTTTAAATTCTCTATTTATAGGTACATTGCTTTTGATTTGGGAATAACGATCATAAGCAGTCCGTGTACTATTAATTTCTACCTCTTATCGCCAGATAGTTTACTTAAGGATTCTAATAAAATACATATATATGCGCCAGACAACACACCTCTTGTAATAAATAAATAAATATCTGGGACAATTCACACCAAGATCATCTGACCCCAAACTAAGCAGAGCTTGTATAATGGGCGTCAGAGACTGACAAACATACTTAAATATTTCGAAATACATACTTAAATAGATATTGCCACCCAGACACACAAAAAACACTAATGTTCGTCCCATAAATGTTTGTCATGGGTGGGGTTCGAACCCACGACCTCCGGCGTCAAAGGCAGGATTGCTGCCATTGCGCCAACAGGTCAGTCGATGGTCTCGAAGTAGGAATTAATATCCCTATGTTACGAGGTACCACACAAGAAAATAAGCCAGGGGCGTGTCACAGCACACCCAGACCAGTGTCAATTCAGATAGTTTTCTGAATTGACCCGACCGGGAATCGAACCCGGGACACTACGGAAATCGAGGCGAGAAACCGTGCTACAGCGCACTACGCCAATCGTATCGTCAATTAGCTTATTGGCATTTCAGGTAAAGATACCAAGCAGACCCAAACAAGCGCTTTTCAATCTATAATTGTCGATTCTGTTCTTATTTTTTATATTGTTTTTGAAATCTTATTATTTTAAGTACAATAAACTTATTAATACCTTTAAATTAATCTTTTTATGCTACGAGTTGCTCAGAATATTTATTTACGTAGCTCTGTCAATCAATATGATGTGCCATAGATATGTACGAGTACAAACATGGTTCCTTTATATTTAAGCGATCAACTGTTGTTTAAACTAAGTCTATTCATTGACTTTAGCAAGTGTGTTTCGTACTCGAAACAAACTTGCTAAAGTCTCACAATCGACTTGTTGTGTTGGGTGTACTCACCCGGGTGTACGTAGCGCCATTGTTTTCGCTGAACTCCCGTATGTGCAAGAAACACTCAGGGGGATTCTAGAGGGTTTTTGCGCCCGTTTTGACTAAACAAGTCACGCGTAAACCGACAGTGTGATGTCATTAAAGTGTCAGAGACTGTTGCTTGACACTGTCAGTTCAAGCATGCCTTTGAGCTATCGGGCACTCAACAGGTAGGGGTTTTTTATATAGGTTTAAAGATATTGATTTAACCAAGAATTTAAAAATCCACTTATTAAGAAATATTACAATAGTTATAAATTAAATTAAATAGTTATAATATAGGTACTAGAATGTCATAAACCAATCACGATTTTAACTAAAAACGTCAGAAAACTGAGTATAGTTTGGTCATCCGAGATACGATACGAGGGGCACATGCCAAAAGAAGTTAGATACTCTTTACTCATTTGATTGACACTGGCAAGTTATACACCATCCTATAGGCTGGTTGTTTATTGATATATTTGAAAATAGAACACACATATATATTTTTCTTCATTTTAATGAGTACAATTTTTATAAAAATCTGGCGGGAATTCGCTTGCAGCAATGGAGCTCAGTCGACGTGATTTTCGCACTATGATTTATTAATACTATAAAAGGTTTAAAGCCTCAAAAATGTTTTGAACTTTTGGCTACTACTTTTGGTGAGTCTGCTTGTTCACGAGCAACAGTATTTAATTGGTTTATTGAATTTAAAAGAGGACGGGGATGTCTCGAAGATGAAGCGAAGAAAGGTCGGCCGCCAACCGCGAAAACCGACGAACTACGTATGTAGAGCTGGACCTAGAACTGGGAATCGGATCAGCAGCTATGCAAACCATAATTCACGACCACCTTTCTCTCCGTAAACGTTGTTCGAGATGGGTGCCACAGAAACTTACCAATGAGCAGAAAAACCGTCGAGTGGATTGGTGCCTATTCATGATAGATAAATTCAACGGTGGCGAGAAAAAAAACGTGTATGATATACTGACTGGTGACGAAACATGGCTATATAACTATGATCCCGAAACAAAGCGACAGTCGACTGTATGGTGTTTTGAAGATGAACCAACTCCAGAGAAATGTCGCCGTGCACGAAGCACATATAAACAAATGGTCGCCTCGTTTTTCTGCAAAACGGGTCATATTGCTACTGTGTTGCTAGAGGATCAAAGAACGGTGAACTCTGAATGGTATGTGACAGTTTGTGCCCCAACAGTAATATCAGCTTGGTGTGGCAAGCGACCGAAGTCAGGAATCCGGCACCTTCTCTGGCACCACGACAATGCGACGCCACGACATGACTGCCAGAACACTTGACTTTTTCAACTCAAAATATGTGACAATCCTTCCTCACCCCACATATTCCCCTGACCTAGCGCCTTGTGATTTTTAACTGTTTCCAAAAATTTAAGAAGATCTTAAGGGGAAGAGGTTTGAAAGCAATGAAGATGCATCTGGCTGCCTATAATTTCGAGATTTCTGAGGTGTCTAAAAAAGAGTGGTCACAGGTATTTTCCAATTGGTTCAAGCGTATGGAAAAGTATATACGTGCTCAAGGTGAATACTTCGAAAAGATTGATACCTGCAATACATTTTTTAATTTTCGAGTATCTAATTTTTTTTGGCATGCCCCTCGTATTGTAACCATCCAATAATACAGTAAAGAACCAGTGCTAATGTTGTCGTCCATTTTTCTTTAAAAAATGTTATTTTAAGAGATACGAGTATATCTGGTAAAACTGATTTGTGTAACGTTAAAGAGTGCACAGATTTTTAAGACTTAGCATATATAAACACATATAAGGCCTATTAGTTACCTAAAATGTCAAGTTGATCAATAAAAATAGTGTTTTTTGTAAGCTGTATTAAAAAAAAAGTAATAAAAAGGTGTATTGTATTGTAGGAATCCCGACAAACATCGTTGGAGGTATTTTGAAGTCCTAGAGTGGTTTTACATTCCATTTTTCTATAACTCTACCTGTAGATAAAATACTAATTTACTTGTCGACCAATAATGGGTAAAATAGGAATTTGTACCTAGCCTTTAGTTAAAGCATTTTTAAGCATTTATTTTACCAGCTTTATTTAAGTACTAACCTTCTTGTAATGGCTCGTTTAGTTTAACATCCTACCTAGTTGATGATACCTTTACAACTAGGTACGTAGTCGAAGAAACTGTTCACTGCATAAAAATATTGTTGAATTAACATTTAATAATTGGGATTTAATTGTTTTATTTTGAATCTTTTATTCGGAGTTTTAGTTGCTAATTCTATTCTACCTACCTTTTCCAAGTTCTTCATCTCCCTTATGGGCCCGTTCAATTAAGACGTTTCGTGTCGTACCGCTGCGATGCCGAGGCGGTGCGTTTGTCGTATTGCGCACGGAAGGTCGTTTGTTTTCATGGACTGCACGTGCGCCACATAACGATTACACTGTCGAGCAATATTCCTGTCTGCTTTGTTATTTTTTAGTTTTGTGGACTGATTAATTGATTAATTAGTGTTTGTAGCAAAACATTGTGTGTGTGTGTAACAACAATGACCTCTCTTAAACCTGGAAGACCTTATAATAGTCAAGTACGAGAAGTGATTTATAATATAAGTTTATGACAGAAGAAGCATTGGAATAAAAAAAAAAGATTTTTGGTAAAGATCATTTCCAATCTGTTCAAGAACGGACCGCTCGGGCAACAGGCATCTCTCGAAAAACAATAAGAAAAGTTTTCGCTGAAAGAGATAATGCTACTGCATCTACCAGGCCGGCTAGTCCATATAAATTCCATAGTCCTAAAAAATGAAAGCGTACTAAAGAACGACGGCCAAGCCTTGACGATTTCGACTACCAAGTTATACGGCGTAAAGTTCATGATTTCTATAAAGTTGAAAAACGACTACCAACGATAAAAGGGATATTGCGAAAATTAGAAGAAGACATAAATTTTAAAGGTAGTAGGGAATCGCTGCGAAAATTTTTACATGAACTTGGTTTCAAATTTAAAAGAACAGAAAACAATAGAAAGCTTTTAGCTGAAAAAGATGAAGTGAGACTACATCGAATAAAATATCTGCGAGAAATTAAAAAGTTCCGGGATGTAGGTCGCGCTATTGTATATGCTGATGAAACATACATTCATACTACTCACTCAAAGGAAAGAACATGGTCTGACGGAAGTTCAAAGGGCTTAAAGAAACCTATATCGAAAGGAGAACGACTAATAATAGTTCATGCTGGCGGTGAAAGGGGTTTTGTGCCTGGAGCTCTGTTAATATACAAATTATCTCAAACAACGAGCGACTATCATCGTAAGATGAATCGAGAAAATTACGAAAAATGGTTAAGGGAACATTTAATACCTAATCTTCAACCTAACTCTGTTGTGGTGGTAGATAACGCCTCGTACCATAATACTTTACTCGAGAGACCGCCAAACTCAAACACGAGAAAGAGTGAGATTCAAGCTTGGCTTACAAGTAACAAAATATCATTTGATGCACACATGCTAAAGCCAGAATTATATAACATCATAAAACGACACAAGGTTGAACATACAAATTATTCAATTGATCAAATAATGACAGAGCACGGCCATACGGTATTAAGGCTTCCTCCATATCATCCCGATTTTAACCTAATCGAAAACATTTGGGCGCAGGTAAAAGGTTATGTGGCTGAAAGAAATATCGAAATGAACCTTACTAGAGTCAAGCAACTTCTTCTAGAAAATTTTAATTCAATCGGACAAGAAGAGTAGGCTCGAGTAGTAGCACATGCTAAAAAGTGTGAAGGAGAGTTTTTAAGTCATGAAAACATCATTGACGCAAATTTAGATCAGTTTGTAATAAATACCAAAGACTCATCCGATAGTGACGACTCCTCTTTCAGTGGTGATTTTTCTCCCTCTTTCAGAGGGCATTTTTCCACTGCCGCAGTGATTAATATTGAAGATTTTATGACAATTTTTTGTTTTACCTATAATAATAACTACAATTAAACCCCACTACAGCATATTCGTGTTTTAATTATCCATACCTACAACTTTGCATGTCTTTGTTACGTAAAAAAAATTATTTATTTACAACTAGCTGTCCCGGCGAACTTCGTAGAGTATGTGCAATGAATGACGTGGCAATGGCGGAGTTCCGAGCCTATTTTTTTTATACCACAAGGTGGCAAACAAGCTTACGGCCCGCCTGATGGTAAGCAGTTACCGAAGCCTGTAACACAAGAGGCATTACGTGCGGGTTGCCGACCATTTAGGAGATACATATTAACTCTCCCCTTAATGGACCCCATACTGTATTCCCCGGGAAACCCTCGCCTTCATTCCACAATCGGATTTTTCGGAAGAAATTCCTCTGAAACCGCACTGTGCGCGACCATTGGGGTTCCAATGTGTGAGTATGAACACCCAGTCGATGGCGAGCGGTGCGATTGTAAAAAGTTACTGTAGGCATCATTTCAAACAGTTCCTCTGAATCTCTAATTTGTTTAAAAATATTTTTCTGTATATATTTTTTCCGTCGGTGATTGTTTCCAATATTTTAATAGTTTTTTTGCTTTGAGACAAATCCAAAAATTAAAAACTATAAAATTCGGTCCAGCAGAACTTGAGTTAAAAGTGTTGTAACAAATACGACTTTTGTTTCATTATAAATACAGATAACTGTTTATAATTATAAATCACATATTTTGCACCAATCTTTATGGAAATATTTAATTCACTCCAGAAACATCTCTCAATGCTACGGAAGGTACAATTTATTGCTCAAAAATTACGTACTTACTTCTTCTTTAGGCTTAATGAGACTATCAGCCACAGTCCATATTTTTAAACTCTTACTTTATGTTTTCACATATTATCTCGTAGGTTCGAATTCAGCCAAAGTATCGCAATAAAAGTGACACAATAATTTTGCACTGATGTGTAACAAATCAGTGAACACAAAAAGTCGAACGCGTTGTTCAAGCAATTATTTACTTTAAAACTTTCAGGTAAAGTAGCTTTTTACTTTCTATTAATTTGCACATTCGTGGAAATGAAGTAACATTTCATTCGGCAACCTTCGGTTGAAGCGATCGTAGCCAATGGAACCTCAAATCCTTGTCGAACTGTACTTCCAATATTCAAGGTCAAAAACGGCTACAACCAGGATGTGTTAATATTGCAGTGTTAGTGGAGGCCCTAACAACAGTTCATCAAACGCAGAATTGTCTTTCTTAAGATTACCTACCGATCAAGAACTGTGAGTACCTGCCTAGCGCACTCCGCTTAATTGGTCGCTGCGTAATAGGTAATAAAATAAGGTTAGGTACAGAAATCAAAAATGCATCTTCATAATTTAATTTTTAATTGAATAAATATGATTCGTGAAGTTACTTTTCAATTCATCCCATTTAGACCGTAATGCTTAAAATTGCCAACCTGATAAAATTACATGATAAAAAATTGTAGTCAGCTCCTGGTCTATTTTTTTTGACGGCTAAATAAACTAAAAGCGACAGCCCTACGTGTTTAGGCTATCATCGCTCGTTCAGTGCCCGAGTTGGCTTACTTCTCTCTCCTTTTACTTTGCTAGTGTCGTACTGTCGCGAGTGTTTTTGTTATAAGTCGAACTTGGTGCAATTTTCCACATGATGAATTTTGTTTTTGGCCGGTTCCGTCAAGTAGGTGGTTTTTTACACTTGACAGAACCACCCAAAAACAAAATTTCTACTTTATTTTAATAATTCAGAGCTAATACAGTAGTAAACGTAACCCTTGGCGGTTACGCAAGTTTATGAAAAAGGTGTCCTTTTGTAGGTACCTACACTCTTTATTCTGTGACATGTTTTAATAACATCATTCCAGAAGTGCTCAATCTAAAGTAATGCTGGAACTTATACAGACAGGCGTAAATTCTAAAAATATTACTTCATCGTTTATTTACACATTTTTTTTCTAAAAATATTTCATAAGTAAGTAACTAGGTACCTACAGTTTAAAAAACACTAAGGATTTGCGATTACTTACATAAAACTGGGTGACGATTTATAACGTAAGGAAAAGTATATGGCATTTTCAACAAGTGAAAAACGTTTCAGTTTTTAAAACTAGTTTATCTACGTTTTCATAAAAAAAGTTGATTTATTAAAAGCTGCAAATAACTGTTTCCTAACGAATGAAGACCACACACATCTACATTTCCTACAGTGTGGTTTTGCGTTCAGTCTTAAGTTGGGTTCTTAGAAGCACATCGCACTTACACTGCTGATTCTATATTTAGAAACTCCCGCCCATTGTAGGTACACAATGACGCCATCGCTGCGTTGAGTGCACGGCGTGAAACACTCGTCTATCTAGGACCGACAATACAACAGAGGAGGTTAGCCAGGATTATTTTCGCAGTTTTATTTGTATGTTATTTATAAATCAGAATTATATTATACAAACATCTATTGAGGTTTATCTATACTAATATTATAAAGAGGAAAGATTTGTTTGATATAATGAATAGTTTCCGAAACTACCGGACCGCTTTTATGAATTCTTACACCAAGATGCTACAGTATCAGGGAGTGACATAGGCTATGTATTTTTTTAATTTAGGCTATGTTTTGACGGGAAGTCTACGCGGGCGGAGGCGCTGACGGACAGCTAGCATTATATAAATATGAAGAAACTAAGCAATGACACGTTCTTACTAGGAGTACCCGATCGTCTTGTGCTCATCATTCGAGACTTTCTCTCCGATCGAAGCTTCCGCTACAGAGTGGACGGAACCCTGTCCCGCCCGCACACCATCAAAGCCGGAGTCCCTCAAGGCTCCGTGCTCTCCCCTCACCTGTTTACGCTATACACCAGCGATCTCCCCGTCCTTCTGCCAAAGCCGTTAACGGTCAGGATAGCCCTATTTGCCGACGATACAGCACTATTCTGTACGTCCCGCACCATAGACTCTATCACCAAGTCTCTCCAGTACGCTGCCAACACCATCGGAGCGTGGTTTAGGAAATGGAGAATAGAAGTTAACCCTGACAAAAGCGCTGCCATCCTCTTCCAGAGGGGTAAACGCTCCCGCAACCTCCCTCCCATCACTATGTTCGGACAATCTATCCCTTGGGAAAAGAAAGTCCGTTACCTAGGCGTCCACCTTGATTGTGGTTTGACCTTTCGAGCCCACATCAAAATAGTAAGAGATCGTGCCGCCTTTGTGTTAGGCCGTCTCCACTATCTCATTAACAAGCGTAGTAAGTTGACCCTTAGAAATAAGGTGAGACTCTACACGTCTTGCATCCGCCCCATTATGACCTACGCTAGCCCCGTTTTTGCCCATGTCAACAAACAAGTAATCCATAGGTTACAGGCCCTGCAGAATAGGTTCATGCGAAAAGCTACGGGCGCCCCCTGGTTTTTACGCAATGAAAATCTCCACATTGACTTAGGTCTGCCGACCATCTCGCAGCACCTAAAGCAATTGTCCCAAACATTTTTCGACTCTACTCAGACCCACCCCAATCCCTTGGTAGTGGAGGCTGGTAACTACACGCCCGACCCCAACACCATTCGTAAGGCGCGCCGCCCTAGGCACGCACTTACCGAACCGGACGATGTTATCACGCTAGCCATTGCCACCGCCAGACAACTCGCGCAGAACCAACACTACACCAGACCGATCTATCGTCCACGCCGGCGTGGACGCGCGCCGCGACCCCAGTCATATTTAGATTCGCGTAACCGGCACGTGCCGGGTCGTTTCTCTCCGCAAACCTACGTCCGTTTGTTATCTCCCAGTAACGCCCTAAGCCGAGGTTCGTGTCCCCCCTTGGGGCACCCTTAGGCACGTTACTTAAATATAAGGGTTGAGAGCCTTCCGCTCACCCACTTGTCCGGTGAAATTGTGAAAGCCATCAGCGGCTAACAATGCATGCCATGTAGAAAAAAAAAAAAAAAAAAAAAAAAAAAAAAAAAAAAAAAAATGACACGTTCTTTAATGGAACTCAAAATTTAAAAGGTATGCGGGACGAGGGCGCGGCCCATCAGCGCTAGATCGATTCGGCTTGCGCTTTTCGGCAGCTTACTTAGTAAGAGGAGTTACACCAAATTATTAGACAAGCAAGCTTATGCATTGAATTTTTATCAATAGTTTTATTAGTAACACATGCTCAAGAGTTCCTCTCTGAAACATCGGCGTCCGCTTCCTAAATGTGAATTTTAGGAACAGTTATTATTGAGCAAAAGGTCGGTAAACAACGTTTGCATTGTATTCCACATCGTTAGTCATCAGCGGTTTTAGCACTCTCAAAAGTTCCCTTTGTTTGCTGATTAAATCCGGGTGGTCAGAACTGATAAACCAACCTTTATTTAAGTATTTACCTATTCCTTGTATGCATTGTCTAAATAAATGAATATATATATTACATAATAATTAGCTTGAAGCCTGAATTGGACTTTTAAATTCTTTATTAATCTTTATTAAGTTTGTGTTAAGTAGTTAATAGGTTTTGTATCGAAAAAAACATATTTACGTAACAAAAGCTTTTACCTAATTTAAAAAATAAACAAAATAAAAATCTATATCTGGAACACCTAACGCCAAAATCACATGACTCCAACTAGGCAGAGCTTGTCCTAATGAAAGAATCTGATAAACAAATATCTATCTGTCAAAAGAAACTCAAACAGTTGATAACGCTTAGACACAGAACAAACACCAATTACAAAATAAAGATCATTTGATCTTCACTTGAATGTTTGCTTTGGGTGGGAATCAATCCCAAGACCTTCGACTCTAAAGGCAGGATCTGCCATTGAGTCATCCAGTCGGTAAGACAACTACATAAACAAAAACTTAATGGCGATAGTGGTATAACTGTAACAAAAGTGGCAACACCGACCAGGAAAATCCCCCTTTTAAGCCGAAGACACACTTAACGGAAATGAAAGACCGCGAAATTCTGATTCCGTTCTTGGTAAAACAGTCCAATGCTTTACATTTCAAATGTGCAGAAACCCACGAGATGGTATCTTCTACATAATTATGTGGCATACCTACATAGTGCCGCAGGCCTAGTGTGCAAACCGTACCGAGGGTTCTAATAGTCAGGAATTTAGTTTTAACATCGGAACATTCGGCTTACCATCCAGGGCTAACCAGAGACACGCATCGAAAATCGGTAGACATCGAATTTATATCTGTTCGAGAGTTGTGACATGTGTATAGCTCCGCCTTAAAGAGTCGAGTAGCGTGTACTCACTCACATAGCTGCAAGCTTGACATTTTTTTTAAGCTGATATGCTAGCTAGCATCGGTGCCGGCTGGGCGACACATGTGCGCGCATAGTCTCGTTTGTTAATTTTTGAAAAAGGACGCTCCTTTTTAGTGAATATAGTGATTTACTACCATAATTTATTGCGTGAGAGTGTGATTCGATCCTTTAATCAAAAATATCTGGGTAAGTAAGCAAAAAATAAGTAATTTACAATCTTACATTGGTATTGGTAACTATGATGTTTGTTGATTTTTTTAGAATATCTTTACGAAACATTGTAGCCGCTATTTTATCGTATTTATCTTTTATGGTTTTTAAAATCTACCTAATTAGTGTAAAACATAGGTTTTCATTTAGCGATTCTTAAAGATGGCACAATTTTAATATCCGCAAGCATATTATTTTACACCTTCGTAATACTAGCAAACGCATTTACATTTACCTACTGTCAATAGATAAAGTTCACTCTCATGTTTATAATATCAACATAAAACTGCCATGAAAGTGCTTTTCATTTTAATAAAAACTGCTAAATGCCAACATTGGGTTTTCAGTTCAAATAACCACATTTAGGTACCTAGTCCAAATAAGTCACACAGGAAAAAGAGCAATACTTTTTCAAACATCAAATGGTGGTTGAAGTTGGCTACACTCAAAAAATACCAAACAGGAAAACAAGTGTTTCTGTTAAATTAAATTATCAAAATTTTATTATTAGAAATAAAATTACATAATAATATTTAGTTTGCGGTAAGGGCCCACTTGTCTGCCTATGAATTTGAATTATAAAACACAAACAAAAATAATATTTTTCCATAGGATGGACGACACCGTGCCCCTATATTCCCAGGAATCAATACAGGTAAGACGCAAACAACCATTATTATTTACCTACATCCAGCATTATTATTCACTGACGATAATAACACTGAATAGGATAGGCCAATGGACACGCACGCAGCTAAGTTTCTGAAAACTATTTTATTGGATTAACATACACAATACCATGTGCACAATACTAACAAACTAGTGATGTATCGAACTTAAAGGCTTTTAACAAGGATTAAATTGACAAAAAACATTAAATTTGAGCCCGCAACCAATTCTCTATTGGTAAAAAATCTATTTTAATTCTACTTTTAGATTCTCCATTATATTCACGTTTGTAAACCTATGTGTTCCTACGTACACGATTAGGATGTTTTCATTTAGAGTCACGCACAAGTTTCTGCATCTGTATACGAGTATAACAATGCCAATACCTTTTTTCTAAATAATGTAACGCTCTTTTATTTAAAGTCGAAACAGTATGGAACATATCTAGTACCTTTAGCAAAGAAAAACAACTTAAAAAAAACTATTCCAAAACAAAGCATTAAAAAGTAAAAAAAATATTGCGTATTCTCCTAAATCCTAGACGATAATTAAATGTAGGTAGGTACAATTATTGTTATTGTTGGATTCAGCGTCAGTCAAGGAAACACTGCAATATTACCATTTTTTTTACATCTCACGTTTAAGTATGTATGTGGGTAGTTACAAACCTACATTGCCTGACATGAATTTAAAATTTATATGGTTTTCTCATGGATCCCACTGTAAGAACTAGACCAAATTAAAATCGGACCACACGGGAAGCACTAGCTTTCTAATAAAAAAGAATTATCAAAATTGGTTCACCCAGTCGAAAGTTATGGTTTATTATGAGGAAAAGGTAACAAACATAAAAAAAGTCCTTTTTTGAAGTCGGGTAAACATATTAACAATCTAGCTATTTGATAAAATCTTTTTTTCAGAAGATGGAATACCCAGGAACCGCTTTGAGTGCTCCACCAGCTATGCCAATAAATGCTCCTGTAAGTTATTGAACCATTTTTGTTATACTTTTATTTTCCTAGCTATTTAATCTAACGTTCGACTACTTCAAAATACCTAACCAATTCAAAGTTGATTAGATGCGGTCAAGACTCAGGCCGAGATCTATAGTCATTACTTTATTTTATCTATGTCGTTACTTAGCTAAGCACAGACTTATCACATTATTTATTAACTTACTTATTAAGTATTGTTATAATATTTATTAACGAATACCAAAGTTGATGTTTAAGACAAAAATAGTTTAATATCGATGAGAAGTAACTGATATAGATAGATGCAGCTGTTCAAAGTCTAAGGTGGGTGAGTTAAGGCTAAGCACACTCTATAGATTTCGGCCATAGTCCGAATAGCCTTATCTACTAATAGTTATCAGTAGATAAGTAAGTACTTTTTAATTGTATAGCATCCATGAGAGCTACTGCAGACAAACTGTTTTGCAGTTTGGCAGATGTTGTAGTTAGAGTACCTACTGTATTGTGATAAAGGAACAAATGAATTATAAATAAAAGTCTATGATAAGTCTAAGTTTAAGCTAAGCACGCTCTGTAGATCTCGGCCTCAAAGACGACGAAATTCTAAATCCTCAAACAAAATTCTAAAGTCTCACTTAAAAGCTTAAGGACACTTTCATTTTGACTGACTGAGTACAGTCTAAACAATCGGACTATGTCCTGCTCGGGTCCTAGGCCGAGATCTATTAGCTTTAACTTACCCACCTTAGACTTTGAACAGTTTTATTATATATATTTAACAGTTATTTCTTGTCGATATTAAATATTTTGTATTAGGTGAACATCTACTTAAGTATTCGTTAGTAATAGTTTTAACAATACTTAATAAGTAAGATTAAAATTAATGTGATAAGTTAGTGCTTAGTAAGTGGTAACGACTATAGATCTCTCCCTCAGTAGTCCGGACTTAAACCCGACGTTGTGAAAGCATAAAGAAGTTTGACTGTAAGTCATAGCTAGACATTAGTGAAAGAATGCCCTTAGGTACATCACGATAACATTCCGGTAGAAATAACTATTCGCACATGCTTCAAGTACTTAGGTATGTAACTAAATATTTCATGAACATCCGCTTGAATGATCTCGCCCTTAGTGTAGGTAGGTAGGTACCTAAAGAACGCATTAAGATGTAATAATAAAATACAATCATATTATGTAACAGATTGCACAGTTACTGCGTTGTATCGAGTTTACAAAGGGCGTCCTTTTTCAAGCGCCGTTATCGCCTGTACGAGTACCTACTCGTACCTACACATAAGTGGTTGACATTCTTAATATACTTTTTTTCTTTACTCAGAACCATTCCGTCGTCACCGATTTTAGTCTCAACCAGAACCTTTTACAAAAAATGGACGAACGAGAAAGATGATCTTGTGACTGTGGGACCTTTTACAACGAGTATGTGAACGCAAATGTTTTAGTTTGAGTGAGTCGAAGAGAAGTAGTTATACACTTACATAAGAAAACTGGATGGACGGATAAAAATTATTACGGTGGATGCATGTCACCTACAGCCAGTCATTCTAAGAAATTAGGAGGGGCCCATGATCACCAGTGAATGTCCAGCAGTTGCGAATGATAGTGTTATGTAGAAGTGTTAGTTAGTTAGTAAAAACTATTCTGTTGACCATACCACTGTTCAGACTACATTACTAGGGGTGTTTAATAAAAAGTAATAATGGCATATTAACTCCTTGAACAATAAAAAAGTAAATACTAGCAGGTAAAGCACAGACATTGGATAAAATAAAATAATTTTTTTTATTGATTTTCTTTTCTTATTTTAAAAATAGCAGTAATTTGTTTGTTTCCATCGTGTCGGAACGTGGTACGCGAAATGGATAAAATTGAAATTCGCACCGTAATAAAATATCTCTGCGTGAAAAAAAATACTACTGAGCAAGTAAATCTAGACTTGAAAGGAACATTAGGGGTTAATGCTCCTCCGTGTTGGTTAGGCGGTGGTGTGCCGAGTTTAAGAAAGGAAGAACTTTAACTAAAGACGACCCGCGCTCGGGACGCCCTACGACGGCGGTTACCAAACAAATGATAAAAAAGTTGAAAAAAATGGTTTGGCAGATCGTCCTACCACTGTTCGTTTTGTAGCTGAAGAACTAAAGATTTTCATAGGAAGTATCCATAGTATTTATTATGCATGAACATTTCGTGGGCATGAAAAAAGTATCAGCGCGCTGGGGGCCTAGAATGCTTAAAGACGAGCATAAACAAACAAGACAGCGGATTTGCAACAAGATCTTGACCGATTTTTGACTCGCTTCGTAACTATGGATGAAACATGGCTCCCCCATTATGATCCTGAAACTAAACAACAGTCCATGACTTGGAAGAGGCCGTTATCTCCAACGTCTAAGAAGTTTTAGGCAATTCCATCCGCCGGTAAAATTATGGGCTCTGTTTTCTGGGACAGCCAGGGGGTGATTATGATTGAATACCTCAATCATGAAGTCACGGGGCCCTTATTAACAAAAACTGCGTCAGGAAATACGCGAAAATCGCTGCGGCAAACTTGCTATAGTTATGTTGTTTCACCAAGATAACGCCTCCGCACACAAGTCCCGAGTTGCCATAGCTGCTATCCAAGATGTTGGATTTGAATTGATGGAACCATACGAGTACCATGACCATACTCACCTGACCTTGCGCCTAGGGATTTCTTCTTGATGTTACCGCGGATAAAAGAACAACTGAGAGGTCACAAATATGGCAATGATGAGGAAGTGATTGTCGCCGTACATGATATTTTAAGCGATTAAGATGAAGATTTTTTCAAGTAGGGAATGTTAGGATTAGAAAATATGCCTACCAAGTGTATAAACCTCAAAGGTGATTATGTCGAAAAATAAAAAATAAATAATAATATATAACTGCTTCATAGGTAGGTACTCATTATCACTATCTATTGAACACCCCTAGTATTGAAGGTCAGGTGACAATGATAGATAGTTCATCACTAAAACGTGACGTCACAATAAGCGTTCTATAGTGCAACGGGACGCCTTGCGTTATTTGTATGTTTTTGGATCTGATACGTTTCTCTGACAAATATAATACTCAAAAACTAATAATACTGTCCGCGAACCGTACTTAAAGTAAAGGTTCTGTCTTCGGAATACCCGTTTACGGAACGCTCTTGTCGGCCAACAGTTAAACGGCGAAGTGACTGTCGAAGTTCAAACATTTCAGTACCTATGCTTTGTTGTTGGTTTCAGCTGCCACTGCTGATCGGCCCCGATAACGTGGTGACAACGTGCCCGCACTGCCAGACGGCCGTGCGCACCTCCATCAAGTACACAGCCACCACGCGCACGCACATCACCGCTCTGCTCTGCTCCTTTTTCTGGTTCCTCTCAGTTGTTTTCCCTACTTGGTTTCTTGCTATGCACAACTGGATTTAGTAGCGGATCCAGGATTTAGGTTTGGGATGGGCTTTACTCATCCCAGATTGTAATTTCGGGGGCTTGACTCTTAAAATTTTTAAATACTTATTATTTGTTATGGGTGGACTCAGATGCTTGAGCCTCCTAGATCCACTACTGACTTGACAATACAATAATCAAACTTCAACTCAAATAACTTTATTCAAATAGATTGTATCAGTAGTTTCAAATCGTTAAATTTACAGCAAAATATACTAAATGATAGACATAAATACCATAATAATTTAGATATGTAAATACACAGTATACAGACCTATTGCGACTCTACCACCGCGTCGGAGTTGTTTCTTGCTGAGAAGACCCGGCGAGAAACTCAGTAGTTACTCTTTTAAACTTGTTTTGGTTTTACAACAGGCCATACATTGCTTTCGACTATTTACCAAATGGTCCCATGGGGCAAGTCGACTGTTGCCGTCATGGTGAACATAACACTCGAAGCCAATTTTTCATCAAGGGTATTAGGGAACGTGGTTTACGTGGTAGGTGGCGAGGCTTCCTGGCGTTATCCGGGTATCTTTGTTTATATCGATGTTTTCCTAAACCGTAGATTCCACCCCAATGCTGGGTCAATGGTTACTTTCTATTTATTACCGTGAAGATTTATTCATTGATTTGGGCGACAACGACAATAATATATCGTACTCGTGCTGCGAGCAGAAAGCCGCCATAGTTAGTTCTACACGACCTAAAATACGTGATCGTTTACGGTTCTTAGTTTTAGTCTATACAAAGAGAGCATTTTAGAACCGTAAACGGTCACGCTGTGATAGATAGAGATTGTGATATGGCCCCAGGATGACAACATTGCAGCATGCCTTCATTCTCGACCAAATACCATACAAATAGCACTATGAACAATGATAATAAATATGGACGTTTAATAGAACCTTCGTTAATCACCGATTTGACGGTTTCCTGTCCAGGGGCCTTAATACAAACCAATAACAAGTCAAGTTCATTTCCTAAACTGAGCGTAGCGAGCCATTCCGTAATAGATCTTTCATTTCCAGCCAGTCAGCGGTCACCTGGATCTAACGCATCTTCTAAGCTGGATATTTACTGAAGAAATTGCTTGCTACACTCAGTTTAAGAAATAAATCTGACTGGATTAAAGCGACTGTCCCCACTCTGTATATACCGTCCACCGCGGGACTTCCACTGTCGTACCAATTAATAACAGTAAGAAAATAGCAAAGCTTCATCGATCAATGCTAGTTCTCGGCTTTGAAAACAAAATAAATCCTAAATTTAACAAAGGTTCCCTGTTCCAGCTGCTGTTGCTGCCTGCCATACTGCATGACCTCCACCAGGAACACCGACCACTACTGCCCGAGCTGCTTCAAGTACTTGGGCACATACCAAAAGTAACCGTCTTGTGTTTCGAGTACACCCGGGTGCACGTAGCGCCATTGTTTTCGCTGTACACCCGTCTGTACAAGAAACACTCAAGGGGTAACTACCTACTAATTACGTCATAAAATCCAAACAATCCTTAATTTAGTTAAGAAAATACTAGTTACTAGCTTCGAAGAATAATAGCGAACATAAGCTAGAAATCATTTTTCAACACTTAGATAAAAGTATGTCTTGTATGAAATCTTCCGCTTATCAAGTACGTAAGGCCTGTGGTAAGGCCAACCAAAATCCAAAGAAAATAATAATGTTGTTTCTTGTATTTAATTTACCAGCCGCTTTAAAAATGAAACCTGTAGGCCTATATTCTGATATCTTAGGAAGAGTTGCTGATTAAAATGATGATAATGTATCAAAAATAATAGCGAAAGTTGTGCTGTTAGGTCAAATTCGACCTACACTAAAGTCATATTATACTATCTCTCTTTCGACGAATAGGTAAATATAGAAAAATCAACGGGGCCACCAACCAATTTATAGGTTTCGTTTTCGTTAAATTACTTGCCCCAGCGTCACCAAAACGTAACAGATTGATAAAACGCCTCATCGTCACCAAAACGTAATAGATTGATAAGACTTATGCGTTTTAACATATGAGCGTTTTTTATTATCTTAGTGGTTTAAGTTATTATACTATTAAATTTCGTATGGTTTTATGAAGAAATCTTGATTAAAAGTTGAAACCTTTCTTTTTTTATAATTTTCTATAAGGTAATCTTTTCCACTTGTCTAAGGTCGTTTAAGACGATTGTACTAAATATAGTATTAAATTGTATAATTTGGAGTTTTATTTTTTAAAAAGACCTACTTTCTGCCTACAAGTTGAGGACCGGGCATTGCTTCAAACCCGTAACGCCTAACCTAAGATAACAATGATTTACGCAGAGTTGGGTTTTCATTAAAACGAAATACGGAGATCCACAGGGATTGTGGTGAGTAGGAACCTAGATGAAATTATTTCTAAGTTCATGTTGGCGCGTCACGGGTTAATTTGCTGCGAACATTGCTGACGACAACAACAAAATGCATTGGCCAGTCCATTTCTAATTTTAAATAATCTGCCTCATTTTGTTTTCCTATTTGTTTTCCTTCTACACAACTTGAAATAAATGTATTTCAAGTTGCTATCCTACTACCACGGTAATTTTATCTATACTAATGTGCGATTAAGAAGTGTCGTTTAACCTAGGAGGTTAAAAAGAGCTGACAAAAACGAGCGTGATATTGATGAGTTTCACATTATAGAAATACCAAAAATTCAAAACAATTTTCGTACTGAAAGATGTGTGTATTTAGCGCCTAAAAATATAAGAGACTGATACGTAAATCTTAGTTTTTGCAGACCATTTTAACTATTTCTTTCTTGCTATGTTTTTAAAAACAGGTTCTTTGCGGTAGAACTTCAACTTATATTAATAAAAATGATATAAATAAAATTACGTCTTGCTTTTATTTCGAACTTAAGGGGCATTTAACGTGTGATGTTGTTCCGGTTAAAACTTTAAACCACAAGTTTTAATAGGTGAAGAAAGTTATAACAAATCGCAACATACAAGTTTCGAAATATAGTGATGTTATGAAATGACATTTTAATGAGCCGAGTTAATTTTCAAGTTTCAATCATGTAGAAACTTAATGTGTTGTCGTGGCAACTGCTTGGGCATCCCAATGACCGTATCTTTGAATAACCCCCCCCCCCCCCCTGAATTCGGAAATGCAACCCTTAGATTT
Source organism: Udea olivalis (assembly GCA_947369235.1). Classification (NCBI taxonomy): domain Eukaryota; kingdom Metazoa; phylum Arthropoda; class Insecta; order Lepidoptera; family Crambidae; genus Udea; species Udea olivalis. The sequence goes on from OX376342.1 coordinate 11,050,010, forward strand.
AGCTGTCCTGTCAGTTGAAGAGAAAGGACTACATGCTAAGGGCTGTTCAACTTTGATTATCGTTTCAAAAGCGGGCATTGATCTAGCTCCTTAGAAGTTTCTTCAAGATGAGTATGACCAGCTTAGTGATTGCTTTGCAGTGATTACTGTGCTTGTCAGCCTAATGTCTGGCTGGACCTCACTACCACTTTCCATCAGGTGGAGTGAGGTCATCTTGACGAGCACTATAAAAAGAAATCACTTATAAATATCAAATCTATTAGGTATTTCTCACAGTTTTTGGTTACCTATGTTCTGCCGCTTGAACCTACCGTCTGCTTGTGATATGCTTATTATATTCATAGCGAAGGACGGTAGCTCAGCTTCTGCTGGCATAAGGACCTATTATTAATTTTATTAGTGTATAGTATGAGTAAGACTATACAATATAGACCTGCCTCCCGATTCAGAACGAAGTTATCGACGGATTTGCTAATTTTGTTTAAATTATAGTAAATCTTAACGTGAGCAATCAACATTTTAACTATATATCAATATTCTTACTATACTTTTCATAAACTCAATTTTGTTAAAACAACCCATACTTAAAAAATGAATTAAAAATAGAAGAAAATAACCGAATCGGTCGATAACTTTGTTCTGAATCGGGGGGCTGGTAAATTAAAATTAGGTAACAGATTTTAGCTTCCGTTAAGATATCAGAATGCTCTCATTTTTATGAATTAGGAAACTTATATATTTTTGTTTAACAGCTTTACATTAGAGCCCATCATGATTGTGAAACAATATATTAAAGTAACAGTGTTAGCAAGTAAAGTCAAGAGACTGGATACGCAAAATTGTGTTTGTTTTAAACAATTAGATTTAAGTTATTATATTATTAAATTTCGTATGGTTTTATGAAGAAATCTTGATTAAAAGTTGAAACCTTTCTTTTTTTATAATTTTCTATAAAGTAATCTTTTCCACTTGTCTAAGGTCGTTTAAGACGATTGTACTAAATATAGTATTAAATTGTATAATTTGGAGTTTTATTTTTTAAAAAGACCTACTTTCTGCCCACAAGTTGAGGACCGGGCATTGCTTCAAACCCGTAACGCCTAACCTAAGATAACAATGATTTACGCAGAGTTGGGTTTTCATTAAAACGAAATACGGAGATCCACAGGGATTGTGGTGAGTAGGAACCTAGATGAAATTATTTCTAAGTTCATGTTGGCGCGTCACGGGTTAATTTGCTGCGAACATTGCTGACGACAACAACAAAATGCATTGGCCAGTCCATTTCTAATTTTAAATAATCTGCCTCATTTTGTTTTCCTATTTGTTTTCCTTCTACACAACTTGAAATAAATGTATTTCAAGTTGCTATCCTACTACCACGGTAATTTTATCTATAGGTACTAATGTGCGATTAAGAAGTGTCGTTTAACCTAGGAGGTTAAAAAGAGCTGACAAAAAAGAGCGTGATATTGATGAGTTTCACATTATAGAAATACCAAAAATTCAAAACAATTTTCGAACTGAAAGATGTGTGTATTTAGCGCCTAAAAATATAAGAGACTGATACGTAAATCTTAGTTTTTGCAGACCATTTTAACTATTTCTTTCTTGCTATGTTTTTAAAAACAGGTTCTTTGCGGTAGAACTTGTATTATTAAAAATGATACAAATAAAATTACGTCTTGCTTTTATTTCGAACTTAAGGGGCATGTAACGTGTGTTGTTGTTCCGGTGCACAGAGGAGAGGTAGACAGACACTGCAGTAAACTGCTTTGTTATTAATTGGACTCGCAGCATGGTCCGGAGCCCGACGACGTCATTCATCGTTTTGTGTTCTGCCCGCCGAGTCGACGGCCGACGCCGGCCGATCGACGGGTCGAGTTAGTAGTCATTCCACAGTAGTCAAACCACATTCAACGTAAGATCGTGCGTCAACGCCTGATTTCTTATATTTATTTACTTTGCCATAGTGCGATTTTCACCAACAGGACCAAAAACAAGGTAAGATCCCTTGCTTTTCTCATTATTATCATTTACACTGTAGGTAATAAAGTAGGTAGTAGACACTCTTGAAATAAAATGTACAGGGTTTGATTTTCAAGCCTGTGCTTTCGTGTAGATACGTTGTTGTGAATTTGTGAGGGTTGTGTTCGATTTTATAGAGTAACTAGCTTTCTGTTTCCGCGGCTTAGCCCACGTTATCGTTATATATATGACCAAATTACATAAAATCAAATTGTTGTAAAGTTTAAACGAAATCCGTTTAGTGAAAGAGTAACAAACATTCACACATACATACATACTCACAAACTTGCGCATTTATAATATTAATAAGAAGAAAGATACCAAAATCTTTTCTTTTCCCAAAATCTATTAAATCATCATATTGGATGGGATTACTGGCTACAAAATCTGGCTCTGCTATTTAATAAACCTGTGAGATTTCTAAAAAGTAATTATTTACCTATCACCAACTTAATACGTAGGTATTTATATTATACAAACCTGTCTCGTAATACGTTATACGATAATACGATTCTCCTCAAACGCACAAATATGCATGATTATTGTTTTTAAAACCTGTTGCAGAACTTTTGGTAGATAGTATAAATAAGAAAAATATAGCCTGTGTCACCCGCTAATAATGTATGTAGCTTCATATTATTGAAAGAATTTTTAAAACCGTGCAGTAGTTTCGGAGCCTATTCATTACAAACAAACAATCACATCTGGGGAGATGGGAAAGAGGGGTCTTTATAATATCAGTGGGTAAAGATGTGTAAGTAGGTATAGACAAAGTTATAGTAGATATGTTATGTTATTTGAATTGTATCTATAAATTATAGGTATGTTTTTTATGAAATGGAAATTAATATTGAGTAAGTATGTACATACTTCTTGAAATGTGGTTAATTTACGATCACTTCTGAATAAAATGATCCATAAAGATACACTAATGATAGCTTAAGACCACAATGTGTATCATACCTTGTTACTCGATTTGAACAGAAAAAATGAATGTTCTATTCATGATGCTATTATATCTTTAAACACTAAAAACAAAGCAGTTGAAATGACCTGAATTCCATTGTAATAAGATGAGAGCAACTGTAAATTAAAGCTTATGCGCTGGACTGGACTCGTGGCCGTCTTCATCACAAACAGGTTTCCTCGATTAGTATTTCGATAGCAGGATGTTGATAAACAAAACTTCGAGCACATGCTTGGCGGGGGAATTTATCCACAATAATATTATAAGGAAAACTTTGTGTTCTATAAGTGTGTAACGAATAATTTCAAAAACTAGTAAGCTGATTTAAAAAAAAATTGGTACCTGAGGGTTTGCTTTTTGCGTTTTGGGTAGATCGTAAACGGCGCATTTTTTAAGGTTTTCGTGATTATTTAGCTGAATTCAAATTTAGTTTAAATTATCTCTCTATTATTGAATGCACCTTTAATTTCATAATTATAACTTTAACTGTGTACAGTGAAATTTTAAGTGTCTTAAATCAGTTTTTTAAAAAAACACCTAATTTTAGATATAAATTCACGTGACCCCTAACAGGATGGTCCCTTCTGCGAGTTAGGCGTAGATTGTCGGGCTAGAGATGGTATTTCAATATAATAACGGTTGTACTAATTCAGATAATTTAATGTGTTTTTAAATAGTATTAAGCACACAATAATAGAGCAAAAATTTAAGTTTTATTTCAATTCAATGAAATAATCACGAAAATCTTACAAAAATGCAACGTTTTCGATCCACCCCCAGCTAACGCTCAATAATCACTGGCAACGTGAATAAATTCTAATAAAGCGTTGCAATGTGTATGTGTGTGTATGCCAATAAATTACTTTCTACTTTTACAATGTGTATGTGTATTTTTAGCAAATGGACAACGACGATTTGCCGCTGTACAAACAAGTCTGCCCGAACTCTAAGGTTAGTAAATTTTCGATGTCAAGCTCATAATTTTGTTCTAAAGGAGATAAGCTTCATGTATTTACGTTCATTACTATTTGGTCATCTATAGTAAGAATTCTGCTTGGATTAAGGTCTGATGATCTTTGTAAGTTGTCATTTTCTACTATCGTATAATAAATAAATAAATATCCCTGGACATTATTCCACACAGCGCCATCTAGCCCCAAAGTAAGCTAATTAAAGCTTGTGTTATGGGATACTAGACAACGGACATACTTAAATACATTTTCTTTTGTAAATACATACTTATTATACATAGGAGACACCCAGACCAGTACAAACAGGCATGTTCATGCACACAAATGTTTGTACTGTGCGGGGATCGAACCCGCGACCTCTGGTGTAGTAGCCAACTTCTTAACCATTACACCAAGTCGGTCGTCAAATAGTCGTATATTACGGGAATCTTTGATTTAAATCACTTATTTAGTAAGTACGTTCCTATTTGCTTGCAACAGGTAGAGCGTAAGGAACTTCCAGGAGTCCAAGTGTCAGCGCCACCTCCGCTCCCACCCTCACATGTTAGTATATTCATACAATTATTGATTATACATCCCAACATACTTATTTAGTAGTAGTATTTGTAGTAATTATGCTGTATTGTAACACTGCTAGGCGTAGTAACTATTAAGTAATCTGTGGCTAGGTCTCTATGATCAAAATCAAGTTTAGTGGCCACAAACCCTGGCTATGTTCCGAAAACACTCTTTGCCAACCCAAAAATTGACTTCATTTTCACGACTTTTGACTTTACTGATACAAACCTTTGCCCAGTAGTGCCAGGATATCATTGATGCTGCTGCTACTGATGGGCAAGGGTTTTTCACTTAAACATTTGTTATTTGTTCGTGCACAATACAATAAAAAACCCTCGGGCCATTGTAAATTCAGGTGAATTGTGAATTATGTCATTGAAAGTGTTTTTTAAGTAATAAAGTTAGGACACTAAAAATATTTAGTTAAAATGTTGCCTTTTGCTATACTACATATGTTTACTGATTGAATCAATTATTTATGATGTCATTCTATGTCCGTTAGGGTAAGAGTAAATAAACTAATGAATTTAAAGTTTTGATGATGATAGAGATAAGGAATAAGGCAATGTTAAGAAATCTTACCATAGTCAGGTTTAAGACATTTATTTCTCTAAAAGAATACAATAATTCTCTTATGAGAAAAATACACTGAAATCTTAAGTACTTACTTACAAACAAAACATGGTGAGACACACAAATTATTACACAAGCCATACTAATTACCACTTCCACAAATTTAAGTCTGTAACTTTTTTTTTATTGTCACGATACTCACAATACCCGCTCTTGCTGCTATAATGATAGCTTGTAAATTCAGAATAGTGGTCGATAAAGTAATGCTTTAGTTTTATTTTAAGATTAGTTGATGAAGTAAAACGAACAGGTATTACAGTGATAGGGCAAGAGGTTGCTTCTGATTTTGATACATGGGCAGTAGCACGTTAGTAGCGCAAAATAAATGAGTACTTCCTGCCATTGTGATGTTTGTTTTAGCCGCCTCAGCTGCTGGGGCCCGAGAACACGGTGACTGTGTGTCAGTTCTGCCGCGCATCCATCAAGACTGCTGTCAAGTACACCACCACGTCTCGCACGCACATTGCTGCAGCGCTATGGGGTATTCTGTGGTAAGTTGATTTTGGCCAGGTAATATTATGCGATACTTCTAGGCTGTCTTGAGGTTGTACAATGTAACTATCAGAGGCAACCGCTCTAGCAGAGGGTGTTCACAATACTGAATTATGAGAAACTGTTAAAAAAGCCTAATATCCTTCTGTCACTTTCGTATCTAAGTATCCGAAAAATAACAACATCTCAAACTATACTAGAATTGAAAAGTAAGCAGCGACTTATGTTGATTGATACGAGTATATAGGTATAGTTAAATAGTTTTATTAGAATGAATGATAATCTAACCCAACAAACAACTTCTACTCGGTTCTAAGTCAATGTCAAATGGTTGCGTTGCAATCAAATAAGAATATCAAATGAAGCTACCTTCCAGCCTTTGACCATAACACGTATAAATTCAACCTGATTTGTGTCCGTGACGTACGAGTATGTAGGTTGGGGAAAAAGTCTTTTCGCATATAGTATTTATGAACTTGTAATAAAATCTCTTTGGCTATACTATTTGTATCTGGCTGGTTTTGGTATCATTAAAAGTTTAGATTTTAAAGAAGATAATTCCAAATTCAAATTAGGAAAATGTGTGATTTTTATTTGTTTTTCTTTCTGTCAAGATGAGTGAATCTAGTGAAGAAATTCGATACATTTTAAAATTTCACAAGGTAAGATTATTTAATGTCCCAAAGATATTATTTACATTGATAAATAAAATAAAACGAAACCTATATTTAATTTAACCATTATAGTCCCACGTTATAGGAGAACTAAAACTAATTTGCTAATGGTATAACTTTAGTATTAATTATCACTATCATTACTTATGTTTTAAATCGTATTATTAAAATTGCTCCTAGGTTTAACCCTCTTCTCACAATCTCGGCAATCTAATTTGTTTTTGTATAATACTAGTCTCAGCTTTACAATCAATTTCAATGCCCCACTACCTTTTAAGGTGTACAACATTGAGAAGAATTCGCTGTCCAGTTTTGTCACTTTTAACCGTACATCCCGCCCTTGACGGATTCTATGGTGTGAGTTGTAGGTTCATAGTTGAGGCTAAGTTTATTATTTTTATTCATATTTTTATATAAAACTTATCTCCTACACTTATGTCGCTATCAGTTGCTCTTCTCTTTCTGTCGGTGTATTCCTTTCCTTTCTTTTCTTTTTTCGTTTAGTTTGTCTATCACTATAATTTCCCGATCTTCGAGTTTACACACACATCAACATGGTCTAGGGATATTTCAATTAAACCTAAATAACTAAAATTCTATTAACTTTTTGTTAAGACACCTACACATTAAAATAAACCTTGTTTAATAGCCCATTTAATCTGATACAGGTTGGAGTGCGGGGTGAGGCAGCGGGTCGGAATTCTCCCTTGCTCTTTAATCTGTACATAAATAAACTAATTGATGAGCTTTGCAGCACGAATATCGGGTGCCATGTTGGTGGCGTTTGTATTAATAATATAAGTGACGCGGACGACATAGTGCTGTTGAGCCCATCGGTTGGTGCCTTGCGAAGGCTCTTATCTATTTGTGAAACTTATGCAGAAATCCGTGGCCTGAAGTACAATGCAAAGAAGAGCGAGTTGATGGTTTTTAAAGCGGTGAACAAAGTACCAAAGAGTGTACCCAAGATAACGCTTTCTGGAACTCCTCTTTGCAGGGTCAAGCAATTTAAATATTTAGGTCACTGGATAACTGAGGATCTAAAGGATAATTTAGATATTAAGAGAGAGCGAAGGTCGCTGGCTGTCCGGTGCAACATGTTGGCTCGTAGGTTTGCACGTTGTACTTTCATACGCAAGCGGTGCGCCTCTCTGCTTGCGCGGAGTCGCGGCAGCCCTAACAGGCTTCTGAGCGTATGTGGATGCGGGTTCACACAGATATGAATAAATAATGTTATGGAACTGTATTTTTTGTGTAATGTACTAACAAATAGGTATAAGAATCATTATTTTAATACTAACACTACTTATATGAGTCATTGTTGTAACTCGAAATAAATTATTTGATTGATTGATTGATAAATAAACTTTTGGATAAAGTTAAATTTTAAAAAAACTTTGAAGAAGAGGAAAAACTCATACAAAATTTCAATCTTAACTTTATTTTTACAACATCAAAACCTAAACAACTATTTTTGTTTTAAAAATTGTTGAAAACTTAAAATTAATAATCCGTGGATCCACCTAAGACTCTCCTGACACATCTGCAGTGGTTCTGCATACTCAAAACAAGGGTGTCAATTTCCTGTTGTGGAAGACTGTCCCAAGTCCCGCTAAGATGCAAGAAATGCTGGTTTTCATGCACAATATCTTCAGGGAAATTCCTAAGAGCTCTTCTCTGAAGCATATCCCAGGCATACTCAATAGGATTTAAGTCAGGGGATTGTGCAGGCCAGTCTAAAGCTTGGATATCATGCTGTTGTAACCAACTTGTAACGATAAGCGCCGTATGTGGACGGGCATTGTCGTGCATTAGCTGGAAATTTTGTCCCATTTGCTGTCTGTGTGGCTTAGATTACAGGCTCTAGCACCTCATCTCGGTATTTTAGAGCAGTCATATTGCCTTGTATCCAAACGAGGTCCGTTCTACCGCCGAGACGAATTCCTGCCCAAACCATAATCGTGCCACCTTGATATGCATGAACTTGTTGTGGGTGCTGCAGTCGATTCCAACGTCCAGGTTCTCTCCAAACGCGTACTCTTCGCGAATCAGGATGAAATCCAAACCTAGATTCATCAGTGAAAAGCACAAGTGACCATTGAGAGTGGCTCCAGTTTTCGTGTGCAATAGCCCATTGTAATGTTCTTCCTCGATTTCCTCTCATTAGCGCTGGTACCCGAAATGGCCTACGAGCACGTAGGTTGACTTCATGCAGTCCTCTTCTCAAAGTTTGATCGCTTACCAGCAAACCATACTCTCTCTGTAGCCTTTGAACCAATTGCATCGCCGTTCCATTTGGTTGACTTCGTGCAGCATTTACTATGAATCGGAAATCCTGTATGTGTGTTGTAATGCGTTGAGGTCCTCGGTGCCGTTCCTCCACTTCCCCCGTGACACGATAACGTGACGAAAGCCTGGATATAACGCTCTGACTGGTCCCAAAGGCTTCAGAAACCGCAATTTGGGTAGCGCCAGCTTGAATCATGCCCACTGCTCTTAACATTTCGTTCCTGGTCATGTCTACGTGGCATGATTAAATGAACACCGGAGATGCGTTTGACAAAGATTTATAGAAATTTATGAAGTTTTAAGTTGTAAGTTCGGGTAGATTTACTTCTTTGGAAGAAATTCAATGAATGCGAAATTCATCTTAAAACAAAACCTTTTATATACAAATTTGAATTTAAAAAAAGAACTTATTAATGTTTTGATAATCTGTCATTAATAGTTTTTTTGTAAGGCCAGTACTTTTTAAAATATTTAAAAAAGTTTTATATATCCCTAGACCATGTTGTTGTGTGTATGTCACGAGCTGCCCCAACAGACTTCGCTCCGTCATATGTTCGACAGCTGGTTTCCATTAACCTCGGTAGAATACAAATGTGACAATGCGGTTGAAGATGTGTGCCAAGCGTGCAAGGGTTGTATCATCAGCCCTAAATCCCTTGAAAAGACGATAATTACCTACCGAAACTGGGGTAGACATAGCCATTAATTTGCTGTACTTAAGTATATTTTATACATGTTATACATTAAATTTGCACTTGTGCCGCCATACTTTTGGTCCTTTATCTTGATTTCATACCTAAGATCTCTGGGTGGCCTTCGTGTGCAATTTTCAAAACTTGGCTTCGCAATTGCCTTGGAATTGTCCATGATTAAATTTTCGTTGCATTCAGAGTCTACTGGCGTGTTAACATTTATTTCTGCCACCATGCAGTCAACACTTGTACCATTATTCTTATTAAATAGGTATGTATGTAATCAGTTTTACTAGGGGACGCCGTTTTTATTTCACCTACATTATAGTGGAGTACTGCTGTCACCTTTGGGCAGGAGCGCCTGGATATCAACTCAGTCCTTTTGACTCGGTCCAGAGGCGTGCGATCCGGATTGTCGACGATCCCAAACTGACAAGGGGTTTAGAGCCGTTAAGTCTGAGGAGAGACTTCGCCTCCTTATGCGTGTTCTACCGCTTGTACAACGGGTTTTGTTCTGAAGAACTGTTTGATATGATGCCCACGGCTACTTTTCATTACCGCACCGCTCGCCACCGACAGGGCATTCATCCTCACACTCTGAATCCGCAATGGTCTCGTACAATTCGGTTTCAGAGATGTTTCCTTCCGAGGACGCTTAAATTGTGGAATGAACTCCCTGCCGAGGTTTTCCCGATGAGTTATAGTATGGAGTTCTTCAAGAGGGGTTTGAAAAGGTTTTTACAGGGTCGACAACGCGCGAGTGATACCCCTGGTGTTGCACGCGTCCATAGGCCGCGATAACCGCTTACCATCGGTCCGCGTGCTTGATTGTCACCGACGTAGTATAAAAAAAAAAAAAAATTATTTGACTCTTTAAATTTATTTATTTATTTCAAAACCTTACACTATTCTTACAGGACTACCCAATACAATAGTGAAGCCAAACAAAAAAATAATTAGATTTAAAAAAACATTAAAATAATAATAATACTTAAATAACAAATCCTTAAATTTGATTAAATTAATTAATTTTCATTACACAAAACAAAAAGAATCGCTTTTGTGTATTCAGTCAAGGAGCAGTGGAATATGTCAACATAATCTGCGACTTTGTTAAGACTTCGCAATGCTCTAGTCAATGGCGCCTGTTTTAAAACATTAGTTCGCGATCGTGGAGTTGCGAATAGGCGGGGCAGTCTCCGCCGCCATACGTACCGATCCGGCACGCATAGCGTCATTGTCTGCAAAACAGCTTGGTTGAACACTCGCCCTCGCAGTATTTTGAACAAATATGTTGCTAGATTCAAGCCCCGTCTTACTTCCAGTTTGTTGTAGCCTACCATACCCAATACAAACAGTGTTGGGTACATCAGCGGATAGAAAGAATAGACACCGTGTAATTTAAAGTATAAGAATCTCGTAAATTTGTTTTGTATCCTTTCTAGCATCAACTCATATTTAGCCTCATGGGGCGACTAAATGGGCGCATTGCATTCGAGGTGGCTCTTTACCAATGCTTCGTACAACGCACGTATCGCCTTCAAATTAGTGAATCCCTGTGATTGTCGCAGAATAAACCCTAAATTTCGGTATGCCCTCTTACATACTTTCACTATATGTTCCCGAAAAGTAAGGTCAGCAGTGAAGTGCACGCCAAGGTCCCTCACGCTGGTTACTCGCTGCAACAAGGCACCATCAATGCGATATTGATATCGATGCGGCTGTCGTGACAAGGTATAAGACATTACCTACCGAGCATTTGGGCACATTGAATTGCAACCGATTCTCGTAGTTCCATTGCACAACCCTGTCAATATCTGCTTGCAGCCTCTCGCAGTCCGACTGGTTTCTAATTTCTAGGACCAATTTCAGGTCATCAGCGAAAAGCAGGCAAGTAGATTCCGATACAATGCCGGGCAAGTCATTTATCATCAAGTTGAATTCTAAGGGGCCCAAATTACTTCCTTGACTGCCACCTGACCTAGTGTAGTACAGTTTCGACTGTTGTCCCGCCCAGTCCACGTATTGACGCCTGTCTCTAAAGTATCTGGCAAAGAAAGAAAGCGTTTTCGGCGTGAAGCCAGCACGTGCCAGCTTCCCGAGAAGCACATCATTATCCACGGTATCAAAAGCTTTTCGAAAATCGAAATATGTTACGTCAACCTTAGCTCCAGCATCTACTGCGGGCACTAACTGCGTCATCATATGCAATAAATTGCTCGCTGTACTGCGCGCCGGACGAAATACATGCTGAGCGTCTGATAATTGGGTGCTCACTTGCGAGTATACTGAGTCATATAGTGCAGATTCGAACACTTTTGCAGGTGTGCACAAAACAGCTATCGGTCTGTAGTCACATGCATTCGCTCTCTCTTGACTCTTAGGAACAGGGACCACTCTCGTCAGCTTCCATTGATCGGGAAATATTTCACTGTTAAGACATGTATTATAAGTGCAGTAGCGGGTATGCTAGTACTCTGTGACAGTCCTTGAAAATGAACGGCGGAATACCATCAGGACCCCTGGAATACTTAGGTTTTAGTTACGTCAATGCCCGCTGCACGTCGCCCAACCGCAGCGCGTGCACTTGCACCCGCGCTACGTCAGGCGGCGCTGCGGCAATCGCTGCAGCCACATCTAAAACAGCTGGCTTCGGCTGGTATACGGAGCAGAAATAGTCCACAAACTCTTTCACATATTCAACTTCGGACAAAACCCGACTGCAGTATATTCTGTGTTTTTGAACTACCTCTTTTTGTTCTCACGAAACCCCAGAACGCCTTCGGATCCTCGACCAAATTACTCTGCACCAAGTCCCTATGTCTGATAAGAGCGATTTTCACTGACTCCTTCACTTTCATTCTACACCGCGAGAACTCCTCATAATGAAACCTTTAATTTGGTTTTTTTATATCGCTTGTGCAGCTTGTGTTTTATTTGGATATCTGATATAATATCTTTTGTGTACCATTCCGGATAAATAAACCTCGAATCCGCAGTCCTCTGCCTTTTAGTGCGGACAACCTCATAAATACTAGAATAAAAACAATTTAGCGCATCGTCAGGATTTTCCAAATCATACAATTCACTCCAATCTATCTCTGCTAAATATTTATACAAAAGATGGAAATTAGCCTCCCTAAAATATGCTATGCCCGCTGATATGCTAACTGCGATTGGCGGATGGTACTTATCTACAGGCTGCAAACCCTCCGATTCACAGACCGATATATCACCGCACACACCGCCGCCCTTTAAAACTAAATCTAGCTGCCTGTTATTACAAATTTTGAACAACATTGCTCTGACTGAAGTCACAAAACGATAACAAACATTCAAAATAATTGCAAACTTCTACATTGGCAGAATACAAATTAATTAAGAATCCAAATTTGAAACATGGTTTTTACTTTGCAACACAGTTTGGATCTCGTGAAAAATGTTTGAAACTGCCGCATCAACTACAGTTTGCTGTCTGAGGTTTATTTTTTGTTGGCGTCCGGATTGTATTTAGAAAAAGTATCATCGCGTCCCAATGTATTAAGATCTTTTTGCGTAATTCCTCAGATATGCAATTTCCGGTTATTAGATCTATGATGTTTTCGTTTATGAGCTGGAAGTTTACGAGTACATTTAGCAGCTTGTGGCCTTAGTCTCACTAGGTTTTTTTTCGTCATATAGTTCTTGTTTTAGTAGTCGGAATAGAAGACGTTCGTAAATCTTGCTTTGTTAGGAAGCAAAGTAATTATTCAACCTTCCATGGCAGCTTCGAAAGAAATATTTTCATCATTTGCTTCGTCACTTGCCCTAGGACTGTTGTCTTGTCTCGATGTGGGCAAGGCGAGTGGACCGGATGGAATACCAGCAATTGTCCTGTGAGACTGCGCTCCTGAGTTGTCTCCGATTCTAACACCTTTTCCGCTCTACCAAACTCTACCAGTCTTTCGAGACTGCTTTCATAGTGCTTGCTAACGTTTAACCAGTGCCTAAAAAGGGAAGCCGTGCTGACCCTAATAACTACAGACCTATTTATTATTTATTTATTCTTCATTGCACAAAATTAATGATACAAATGGCGGACTTAATGCCAAAAGGCATTCTCTACCAGTCAACCACACGATCTAACTGATAATTCGAAAACGGTGCACGAGATTAAACTAAACCATGAACCTATCTCAGTAACTTCCATATTCTGCAAGAGTATGGAACGTATACTAAACAACCTACTTCTGGCATACCTAGAAGCGACCTTAGTGACCACCAGTACCTACGGGTTCCGTCGTGAAAGGTCCACTGGGGATCCACTAGCGTATGCCACTCCACGTGAAGTGAGGCCATCGAGAGGGACGCACGGTGAAGCCTTGGCGGTGGCGCTTGATATATCCAAGGTCCTTGATAGGTTTTGGCACGGCAGTCTCATTAGCAAGATTCCATAATTCAGTATTCCAGTAGGCCTTTGTAACTGGGTCACTGACTTCCTTAGAAGGCGTTCATTTCGGGTCGTGCTTGACACGGCACGTCTCATGAACTGGCTGTTAACGTCGGTGCACCTCAGGGGTCAGTTTTATCTGCAACACTCTTTTTTCTGCAAATTAATGATTTGCTTGTACCCGTTACCGTCGGGTATGCGGACGACAGCACAGTTGTAGCTAAATATGTGACCAGTGCTAGGGCCACTAGCGAGAAGATCCAGACGTGTCGAGAGGATTTTGTAAGGCGTATGAATCTGGTCCTAGCCTAAAGCCTAAAACCCAGGCGTGTTCGTTCTCGGCGAAGCGGAGCCCTTTTGATATGACTCCATCTTTCCGGGATGTATCTCTACCTGTTGCCGACCACATCCAACTGCTTGGTATTGAGTTGTCAGCAAGCCAACTTCGGCAACTACATTGAGTCCTCAGCTAAAACTGCTGCCATGAAGCTTGGTATCCTTTCCTAGGTTAGGTGGTATTTCACATCGGCGTAGCTGCTCCAGTTATATAAAGCTCAAATCCGGCAGTGTATGGAGTACTGCTGCCACCTCTGGGGTAGATCAATCAAAAATCAGCTTGCTGCTCTGAACTCGGTTGATTCGCGTGCCGTGAGGCTCATTAATGATCTGGCTCTCTCTGCTGGGCTGCAGGACCTAGAACACCAGCGCAGAGTGTGCGTACAAACTCCATGAGTTCCTTTTCACCATCGGAGCACAAGACGCACATTAACCTTCCACCCTGACATTGTGCATGTTCCAGCGATACACACAAAACGCTTCGCGGACTCCTTTACTATCCGAACATCAAAGGAGTGGAACTCGCTGGCAGCGCATGCATCTCCAAACCAATACATACTGGGTTTCCTCAAGACAAGAGTGTATAGGCATCTACTAGGTAGACATGTTCCATCATAGATCGCATTGTCAGCCACTACCAGGTGCGATTGTGATCAACTGACTGTGTTGTCATGTATATAAAAAAATCAAACTTCTTGCGATTCTGCAACCCCAAAATGCAATAGACGTGCTGTCTGTGTTGCATCTTCCTTGACATCGGAGGCTAACAAATATATCTTGGGACTCCTTATCCATTTCTCCCATCGGACAGCTATCGAGCTCGTTTCACTCGCACATTCAATTTTTTCTAGCAATATTTGGGCTACCTGTTGACAAAATCGATTGTTTTGTAAACGCAATTTAATGCTTACCATAGGCACTACTCAACAGTACCATACCCCTCGCAATTGACTGCAAAACACAATATTACGCAATTTAATGCATTTTATTTTTCTTAGCAATCAAATGCAATCTCCTTTTAGTCACTAAGTGTTTCCTTTGATTCCGCAATTATATGCATCAGTTACCTTCTCGCAACTGAATGCCTCTAGCTACTTCTGTACAGTGACCACTCGCAATTGAATGCAAAACCAACGGAATTGAATGCAAAACCGATGCAATTTAATGCATTACCAACACAATTTAATGCAAAACCAACGCAATTTAATTCAACATCAACGCAATTTAATGCATGAGACATAGCTCCGCATTCCATTGCACTCAACGAAATAATACACAATAATAGAATCGACAATACTAAACATATGCAGTGATTTGATGAATGCACTTTACTGTAAATGTCTTGCAGGTAAAATTACAAGTTGATTCAGAATATCTTAATATTATCATTTACAATGGGGAAGCTAGGTACTACCTTAATATAAATAGTCTTAAATAAGTCTATAAAATAAAAAATATATAAAAATGCGCCACACAACATACCTCCTGTAATGGTCGAAGTAGGGACCAATACCCCTGTGTTACGAGGCACCACACAAGGAAACAAGCCAGGGGCATCCCCCAGCACACACAGATCAGAGTCAATTCAGAAAAGATCGCCTCTCGAATCGACCCGAGCGGGATTCGAAGCCGGGACACAACGCCAAATGTGTCGTGTCTATCAATACTTTGTATTCAGTGTTATATTAAAAAAAATAACATCATTAGGTATTTCTTCATTAAATACACACATCAAAAGTGTCTAGGGATCAACATATATTTTTGCAATAACTTTTCTCCTGATTGATATTAATTAAAATTTTCTTTAAGGATTCATCAAATAAAGTGTTTTCGTTTGTCTACAGTAACGATAAACCAAGTCACCTTTGCATTAATAAAGAAATTTGCCACTTTCCTATTATAGGGATTTTTGACATTTGAACCACTAACATTAAAGTTCGAAAACAGACTGAAATAACAGTTTTCTTTAAAATTTTATTGGGTAACATAAAGAATTAATAATCCGTGTTTCTACCGCGAACACTAACAACACAAGAACATCGGTTTGGCATACTCAAAATGAGTTCATCCAAATCACGCTGTGGAATGGCCGCCCATGTTAGTTGCAACAACAAAAAAAGGTCGTCTTGCGACTGGGTCCCTCGATATTCGGCAGAGCTCTTCTCTGTAGCATATCCCATGCATGCTCAATCGGGTTCAAGTCTGGCGACTGAGCAGGCCAGGGCAGGACATTGATGTTAGCTGCGGCGAGAGTGTCTTACAACTCTTGCGGTGTGCGGTCGTGCATTATCATGCATTAACTGAAATAAGCGACCGATTTGCACTTGTAGAGGAACGATGACGTCTGATACAATCGTCTCAGCATAAATTTGAGCGTTGAGGTTGCCTCTGATCCAAATCAACTCAGTTCTTCCGCCGATCCAAATACCCGCCCATACCATGATGGTTCCACCACTATAAGGATGGACTTCCTGGCAGGATTTTAATCGCTGTTGGCGTCCAGGGGTTCTCCAGTGTCGTATACGTCTTGTATCCGGTCTCATACCAAAACGAGACTCATCAAAAAAGCACACGAAACGCCATTGTTCTTCTGCCCAATTTCTGTGTTCAAGAGCCCATTGATATCGAATCCTACGATTGTGCATTGCTATAGGTGGTACCCTTAGCGGTCTTCGGGAATGAAGGTTCACTTCATGCAAGCGGTTTCTGACTGTTTGGTCGCTAATTAAGTTCCCTGAAGAGTGATGAAGCCTCACGGCTAACATCATGGCGGTTATTGTTGGAGCTCTTCGAGTTGTGATTTGAATGTATCGGTCTTGTCTCCGTGTGGTGCAGCGATACCGTCCTCCATGGCGCTCAGCCACGGTACCAGTGCTTCGGTAACGTGTCCAAAGTCGACTGATAACACTCTGACTTGTATTCAGAGCTAAAGCCACAGTACGTTGCCGGGAACCAGCTTCTATCATTCCCACGGCTCTGAGCATTTCTTCCCTGCTTAAATGACGTCGCCGCTCCATAATAACGTTGGTTTTAATCAGTAGTAGGGAAACAGTAGCACTAATAATGTCTTCAATGCGTTGTATGTTTTTATAGGGAAAATATTGGCAGCTGATTTTCATCTTTCACTTGAATTTGATTGACAGTTCCTGTTTCAAATTATGAAATGCACCAAAAAGGATCCATATAAATTTATAAAATCATAAATTTATTACAAAGCCACATCTCAATCTCAAGAAATCCGCATAAAAATGCTTGATCCCTAGACACTTTTGATGTGTGTATGTAACCCCATCAATTTACAAATAATGTAGTTAAATTCGTGTGTGTGTGTAGTATATACATGAATCATCATTAGTGCCGCATAAAGATCATCATTAGTGCCGCATAAAGATCATCATTAGTGCCGCATAAAGATCATCATTAGTGCCGCATAAAGATAAGCTACTTGCGCACAGTTAAAATGGAATTAAATGAATGCTGATGTTGAAAAAGAAATGAACTATTATTATTTTTCATTCAGTAATAACTTTTTACTGATAGCTTTTTTTATTGTCCCATACTAAAAGTTACTCTCTATTTAATGGACTATAAGTCAATGTAGGGCTCGTTAGTGGTAGACATTTGGACCACTATTGTTCATTCTCCATTAAGCCATAAAACTTTTGGTAACATAGGAGGCAGAATCGGGAGGGGATAATTGTGGCATCGAAATTTCTGACGATGACGCCTTTTGTAAATTGTAACAAATTGATTGTATGTTCTACCTACACAAAAGGACAGTTCCTGTTTCAAATTATGAAATGCACCAAAAAGGATCCATATAAATTTATAAAATCATAAATTTATTACAAAGCCACATCTCAATCTCAAGAAATCCGCATAAAACTGCTTGATCCATAGACACTTTTGATGTGTGTATGTAACCCCATCAATTTACAAATAATGTAGTTAAATTCGTGTAATATCAAATAACGAATTGTATTACGTGTTCAAACATTTATTTCGACTAAAACGATAAGGACCCGAAATAGTTCAAAGCCTGGAACAACAATGCACCACAATACCGTGTAGTTCCATAATCTAATCTAGTATCCTATATTAGAGATTAAATAAACCAATACAATTTATTTATTAAGAATACATAGGTACGAGTAATACAACTGTGATTCATAACTTCAGTCTTTTCGGACTTTATGTATAATTAACATACATTAAACTAGGAAGTATAATAATTAAGGTGGACTTAATGTACTCGTATTTGCGATTTCAATTTTGTTAATTCACAAATGATGTTAATTCTTAGATGATAAGAATTTGTGATCTTCTTGGGTATAATCTGCTCCTGTGCACACTTTTTTGTTATGACTTTACTCTGTTAATTCAATTTCTGTGTATAAAAACAAGATTGAAAACAGTAACTATCGAGTTTCTTGCCGGAGTCTTCTCGATCGGAAACAAACTCCGAACCGGTGGTAGAGTCACATTATGTATAATTATGATATTAACTATCATAGTATTATTTTACGTAAGTTTTTTTTTTTCAGTATATTTTTGCTACAATTTTTTTTTATTTGACTTGTCATAAGTACTTTTTATAAGTCTATATGAATAAAGATATTTTTTACTTTTACTTTACTTTACTATCACAAAAACGCGGCAGCGTGGGTAGTCAAATATTGTTTACTTGCTATGCACCGCATCTTCACTCCGCACGGTTTTTTTTATTGCAGACAACACACCACTTGTCATGGTCTCGAAGTAGGGATTATTATCCTTGTATTACGAGGTACCAGACAAGGAATTGAGCCAGCCTGGGTGTTCTGGCGGTCTCCCAGAACACCCAGACCCCAGTCAAA
This sequence comes from Udea olivalis, assembly GCA_947369235.1. NCBI lineage: Eukaryota > Metazoa > Arthropoda > Insecta > Lepidoptera > Crambidae > Udea > Udea olivalis. The sequence goes on from OX376342.1 coordinate 11,068,935, forward strand.
TCAGAAAAGATCGTTTCCTGAATTGACCTGACCTGGAATCGAACCCGGAACACTACGGAAATCGAGGCGAGAAACTGTGCTACAGCCACAGACCACATACTGTGGCTACAGCGCACTACGCCAACCGTGTCGTCAAACGACACGATCGGTGTGTTGATTCAATACGAATATTGAAAGAATTTTGGAAAACGTATATAACATAAAAATGGGCATTGGTAACTAATAGGTTGGGGGAAAAGTTACTTCGCATTTTTTAAGAAAATTGAAAACACATTTTAATATAGTTTATTTACATTTAACTAAAGTACCTATGTAGGTGTCATTTTGTTCGATTACTTTTTGCCATCTTGGAGGTAGGGACATGATCCCATTGCTATAGGAATTTTGTGGCTTCTGATCAAAATAACGCGACAAGTGGTTTTGGCAGTCCTCTCATAATGAATAATGCCCTTCCAATCCCACCACACACACAGCATCACCTTGTTGCGAGTTAACCCGGGTTTAGCCACAGTCTGTGAAGCCTGACCGGCCTTTGACCACGACCTTTTTCGCACGTTCTTGTCGTACGTGATCCACTTTTCATCACCAGTTATCAGCTTCTTGCTACTCTCACAGACAATGCACTAGGTCCATAAATATCGCAATGCATGCAATGCTTGCGTTGCATTTTACCTTTTTTGTAGTAAAATTTTAAAATGTATCGAATTTCTTCATTAGATTCACTCATCTTGACAGTAAGAAGAACAAATGAAAATCACACATTTTCCTAATTTTAATTTGGAAATATCTTATTTAAAATTTAAACTTTTAATGATACCTAACCCGTTTAGAAGTTCATACATAGTTACTATATGCGAAAAGACTATTTCTCCAACCTAAATTTATATAACAAAAACAATTACAAACTTAAAAATGTACTTACACAATTTTATTCAAGAAACTCTTCTAAATTATAAAAACTTTTTAAAATAAAACATTGATTCAGGGTTTTGTAAAATTTTTTGCTACATTATTTTTTTTATTTCCAAGAGTAATTTGTTAAATATTTTTACAGACATAAAAACTGCTCTAGAGTTTACTAATTTTAAATTTGCAGAGGGAATAGCCAGTTTGCTCTTATTGCGCAAGTTATGGGGTCTAGAAAACAACTCTTTTGGTACCGGGTATAAGTTTTATGCCTTTTAACTTATGTAGTCACATATTTGTAATATATTGAAGTTAACGTTAGATCATTCATTTTTTTGTATTATGGTCCGCAACTCGCATACTAGCAACACCATTAAAGCAGTGTAAGCAGTACGGCTACCGTCTAGACTCGAAGATTCTAGATATCGAGCAGATAGAGTTGGTGATGGGCAAGATGATGGACTAAGGGCCGGTGCTGGTCATCACATTCCAGTTGCAGCAGATCATACGAGTATCTGTCAGTTATATTCACAATAATTTTTAAACAACGTTTTTGTAAAACAAATAGTTGTTGTACATCTGCGCTATTTCCCCAAAGTATAAGACCGTAATTCAAGTGTGAGCGTACGCATAGTAGACAGTCATGGCGGTTTTGTGGTCAGTGGATTTCTTTAATTTACCAGCTATCTCCTCTATGTGTTGCCTCCAGGAGAGTGGAGATATTACTGTCAAAACGAATCGCAGCACTGTACAGGATTCCACTGCTTCAATTATATTATTTTTATAAATTATTTTATATATGAAGAAGCTTTCTGACGAGGTTTGAACTGCATTACTTTTGTTTTAGCTAAATTTAATTCTAAGTTATGATCTTTCAACCATACATCTATTTCATCCAGCTTATCTACTAATTCTATTTTAACTGTTCAGTGTTATTGCATGGAAAAACTAGTGATGTTATCTGCATATAGAATGGTTTTGTTACAGTTTTTATGGTTTTTGGTAGGTCGTTGAATATTACATATCAGAAATAAGACACAGCCTAAGACAAGGCCTTGTGGTATTGAATTTCTAATTTGCAGGGCTTGTGATCTAATTGTATTTAAAGTGCTGGTTTTGTTTTCAAAATGGTCAATCCCTACAATTTGCTCACGATTTTCCAGGTATGACTTAACCATTTATGAGCCTGACCTCGAACACCTATTCTTTCAAGTTTCTCCAAAAGAATCTTATGCGACACGCGGTCATAGGCTTTGCTCAACAAACAACAAATACAGCCTTATACGTCCCACTGCTGGGCACAGGCCTCACCTCAACTATGAGGTGGTACAAGCCATACTCCAACACGCGGGCTCAGTGCGGATTGTTGGAGAGGTGAATGTAAGGCCAGTGATAAACCTTACCGTCAGATGTTATCAAGCCGCCTTTTTAAGCCTCTGACTAGGCTTCACGACTGATATCTTGCGACGTCAGCCGGGACCAACTGTTTAACGTGCCTTCCGAAGCACGGAGATGCCCGAAAAACGCATCACTTAATTTCGGTCGGGATGGTCACCCATCCATAACCCGACCTGTCTGGCGTTGCTTAACATCGGATCGTTGCCGATCCGCTGCCGTCACTTAGCCACGGGCACCTCCTTAGCCACGGGCTTTGCTCATATCAGCATTATTCCAATGGCATACTTACGTTTATTATTAATGTCTAATATTTCTCGAATATAATCGAATAACGCCGTGACAGTAGACCTGCCTTTTCTAAAACCTTTGTTAGCTATCATTAAGAATATTGTATTCTTGGCAAAAAGAGTTTAATCTCAAATAAATAGCTGATTCGAACACTTTTGAAAATGTTGACAGTAAAGCAATAGGTCGAAACTGGGCTACATCGCCATTTGTAGTTTTGGTTTTTGGTACCGGTTTAACGATTGTATATTTTAAGAAGGATGGGAAAGTCGCTTCAAAGAAAGATTAGTTTATTAAGTACGTAAGAGGCATCAGAAGTACATCACTATAATATTCAATGAGTGTTGGAGGAAACTCATCAGGGCCAGAGCTCGTTTTATTTTTTAGTCGCTTAATTATTCGTTCAACTTCTAGTGGGGTCAATGAGTTAAGGAACATGGTGTTGGTAAGCTGAGAGTTCACAGTTGGACCAGATGATTTGGGAATATTGTCACTACAGACTCCGACAGACGAAAAATAGTAATTAAAGGCGTCAGCAATGTGGCTGGTAGTCACACAAACAATTAGAAATAATTTAGCATTCAAAAAACCAAGAAGGTCTGTGATAATGCTGCAATGTAATTTACATAATCTTGTCAACGAGAGACAGTGACGGTCCGCGAAGAAACGTGGCAACAATAAAGAAAAGAAAAAAAAACACAATGACTAAGAAAGATACTCACTATAAAAATTATTAAATAAGTACTTATACATATTTTCTTAATGGGTAAGAAGAACCCCAGTGAATGAACTTCTATGTGTCAGCGTTTTCCTGTTTCAGAAAATAACTCATAAGTTTTACTTTAATGTTATTTGTTGAAACATTATTACGCAGATCAGGCGATAGGTCATTAATGAGCCGCATCATAAGGTAACTCGCTGTCCGCTCACCGTGGGTATTGATGGCTCGAGTCGTACACAGTCGGTTTTTAGCGACGGCGCGTGTGTATACAGGCTGCTGGTGCTTTTTATTTAGTTGGTAATCAAAGACGTAATAATCACGTACAAGACGTGCTCAGAAAAGGTCAGGTCAGGAGTACCCATAATCGACGAGCATGTATGAAAGGATTAATGAGAGTGGAAGAAGCGCAAGAGGTGTGTCAGGACCGTAGCAAGTGGAAAGATGTGGTCTCTGCCTACCCCGTTGGGAAAAAGGCGTGATGGTATGTATGTATGTATGTATGTATGTAGTTTTTAAAATTGTGAGTTGAATTTTGTATATTTGATTCAAATAATATGATTTATAAGTACGGCCATAGCTAGCAAGACCGTATTGAATATGTGATTCAGCTAGTGCATTGTAAAAAAATAGTTTTACTTTAAATGGGGTACAATACGGTTTCTAAGAATAGTTATGTTTGCTAAAAACTGTCTCAACTTGCAACAAACGTGCTAAATATGCACACCCCAGTTGAATTTACTATCAATCACTAACCCAAGGTACTTTTGCGATTTCACAAGTTCTATTGGGGGGAGTCACATGTCATATTTCTCGTGGTGTGTAGACAGCTATGGTTATGAGCTATCAAATTATTATTTATACAGCGCTTTAAGTAGGGTGATTTAATTGCCACACGCTTAGTTTTACTACGATTAACAACAAGACCCGCGTCGCGGCACTATCGCGTAAGAGAGTTCAGATCAGATCGCAACAGGTCAATGGCTATCTTTGGGTCCTCGTTTGCTATTACCAGGCAAGTGTCGTCTGTAAATTGATAACACGTGCAGTGATCAAGACAGTTGCTCATGTCTTTGACATGAGAAAGAAAATGCAAAGGGCCTAAAACTGAGCCTTGAGCAGTGCCCATTGTAGCGTTAACAGGATCACTCATTGCACTATCGATCCTAATCGTGAACTTACGGTTACACAGATAATCCTCGCACCAATCGAGGAGTGGACTACGCACACCACAGCAGTCTAGTTTATTAATAAGTTTTTTATGATTTAATGTATCATATGAACGTGAAAAGTCGATAAACACAGCCAGTACCAGGTTGTTATGATCTAAATGCTTGTTGACCTCATCTGTGAACATTGATAAGAATTCGGCTGTGAAATTATCAGAAATGTCTTTGGTGGTAAGTCCTTGAGCATCAAACGCCTTAATGACCATTGCATCGATCGACAATGTCACTTGCCCTAGCATTTCATTAATAATTTTGTAATTTTTTCTTCAATTATTAAAATTTCTGTTGATTTGGTCTTTAAAATACAAGTTTATTTTTCTTTCTAATGCTTTGTGTACTTTGTTTCGAATTTTGATTATATTCTAGTTTTAACGCGGAGTTATGGGGGCTTTTTCTTCATGTGTTGAATAATTTATCACGTTTTTCGCACAAACGAGTGACATTTTCATCTATCCATGGCATTCCACATCGATTTACACTAAGTTGAATCTCTTGCACCGTCCTTAATGTCTAAGTTTGATCGTGTGGTGTGGTGTGGTGTATTCTCTCACCACACCACACCACACGAACACAAACACCACTGTTAGCTATTAATAAATAAACAAACGGATAAATATACAGCTTATATGAGTGTTGTGTATGTAAAGAGTACCTTTCGGTTTCAGTTGCCTCTGCTGCATGCCCTACGGAGCGGAGTCTGCGAAGAACTCCGACCACTACTGCCCTAACTGCCAGCGGTATCTGGGTACTTACGTGAAGTAGTCGAAGCGGTTTCCAGATAATCCGTGACAGGTGATGCCAAGTCACAAAAGTAATATGAAGAGACAACCACTTAAGTCGAGTGGTGTAGGTACTCTATTTTTTATCAGCAGTAATATGCAAAAAAAAAACGTTAAAATAAATGAAACATTAAATTTGTAATTTGGACGTACTTGGTAAACACCAGTAATTTTCTACTAAAGTAGGTACATACGTAAAAAAATTTTTTTTTAGATAAACGATATGATTAATTGTTATTTTATAGCCAAGAAAGTTCGAGAAAACTGAAATAATCGTTGATTTGAAAATTTAATTGAATTGAAATCTTGCCATTTAAGTAGTTATATGATTTTTTATGTGGTCTGTATGATCAATAAACATCGGATCCACTCTGAACGCGAGACGGTCTGGCATTCCAATTTTACTCACAGTAAAATAGGCATTGCGCATACCATGAGCAACTTCAGAGCAGATCGAAAGTTTGGCCAAAGCTTTAGTACCTAATACGAGTACTGTATGGTGCCAGATTGAATGTATTTTTTGTCCGCCTTATCGCAGAGCTGAAACAACGCCATACTTTGATAATATAATTTCAAAACTTGTTGCTTCTTATGCATCTCACGAATTTGTAAGTTTATATTTTCTGATAATAAATAAAGTAAAATATAAAAAAAACCTATTGTTTGAATTTTAACCAAAAATATCAAGTTTCTTGTTACTCAAAATCATTAGTTACACATAATTTGTTCGGTTTGTTGTTCTATGTCTTGCTTGCCCCCTATATTTTATTTTGACGGAAAAGAACTTATTCTCCTTTTGAACAAAGGAGTAAAGTAAAGTAATTAGTCTATATACAGTCCCACAGGTGGGCAAAGCCTACATCAATGAAATCAAGTCATCGCTACAATGGATGGGTATTGGCTTAATCACCACGCTTGCCAAATGCGGGTTGGTGAACAAAGGAGAATGACCAAGAATGTATGGAGTTTGGTCCAAATGTCCACCACTAACGAGACCTATAATAAAATAGTCTACTAAATACTGATTCATAATAACCAGACCGCAAGCGAAAATATGCTGTCAGTAAAAAGTTGTGACTGAATGAACAGTCATGTTTTTTACCTTTTTATGCTTAAAATATTGTTGATATCATTCTATCCATCGCACATTTTGAACTAATCTACGCATCTTATGTCACGCCGCTTGGTGTGCAGGGTTAGGTTCTCGCTGAAAGAAAAATAGATCAAAAGGTAGCAAGAACGAAAACACAAGAATACTTCACAATAGTTATATTTATGTCTTACCGGCGTGTAACATAAAACAGATGAAGTTAAAAATTAACGTAATTCATGTACATCAACAATAATCCTGTCTAGATTTGCAGCTGGAAGCCCAATTCTGGGTTGGTGTCTCGCCCACCCAAAGTACCACACAATTCCCATCACATGTGCACTGCAACCCACAGTTCGCATGCCAGATAACAACACAACATGAACAATAATAGTTGGAAATTGTTTCTCGGCCATAAGTGTGTAAGGGATAGAAATACTGTTATCTCCAACTTGCGCGGGGTTATACATGAATCATCATTAGTGCCGCATAAAGATCATCATTAGTGCCGCATAAAGATCATCATTAGTGCCGCATAAAGATCATCATTAGTGCCGCATAAAGATCATCATTAGTGCCGCATAAAGATCATCATTAGTGCCGCATAAAGATAAGCTACTTGCGCACAGTTAAAATGGAATTAAATGAATGCTGATGTTGAAAAAGAAATGAACTATTATTATTTTTCATTCAGTAATAACTTTTTACTGATAGCTTTTTTTATTGTCCCATACTAAAAGTTACTCTCTATTTAATGGACTATAAGTCAATGTAGGGCTCGTTAGTGGTAGACATTTGGACCACTATTGTTCATTCTCCATTAAGCCATAAAACTTTTGGTAACATAGGAGGCAGAATCGGGAGGGGATAGTTGTGGCATCGAAATTACTGACGATGACGCCTTTTGTAAATTGTAACAAATTGATTGTATGTTCTACCTACACAAAAGGGAAAAAAAAATAACAAAAAAAAAACCAACTTCAAAAAAAAATATTCTAAAACAAAGCACTGAAAAGTAAAGAAATAATTGCGTATTCTTCTAAAACTTATACGATAATATAATGTAGGTACAATTATTGTTATTGTTGGAGTCAGCCAAGGAAACACTACAATATACCTAGCAATAACCTATTTCTTACATATTACGTTTACGTATGTAGGTAGGTAGTTACAAACCTACATTGGCTGACAACGACTCCAACAATAACAATAATTGTACCTACATTAAATTATCGAATAAGTTTAAGAAGATTAAGCAATTATTTCCTTACTTTTCAGTGCTTTGTTATAGAATAGTTATTTTTGAAGTTGGTTTTTTTTTTGTTAACATTTTTGTTTATTGCTTGATTTTCAGTGAATAGTTCTTATTTATTTTATACATCGCAAAAGTGTCGTCCAAAAGCTCCTAAGAATTGAAGAGTTCCGTTACTTTTTCATGGATCCCATAATCAGAACCTAACCAAACTCTCATCAAACTACCCTTGAAGTATATATCCTTTCCAATAAAAAAAGTAGCATCGAAATCGGTTGGCGTAATATTGAGTTATTCGTCCATTTGTCGCGCATTTTGTCTATCTAGATTTAAGACTTACATGGTTTTCTCATGGCTGCCACTGTCAGAACTAGACTAAATTAAAATGGGACCATTCGGGAAGCACCAGCTTTCAAATAAAAAAAGAATGATCAAAATCGGTTCACCCAGTCGAAAGTTATGAGGTAACAAACATAAAAAAAAAAAACATACAGTCGATATGAGAACCTCCTCCTTTTTTTAAAGTCGGTTGAAAAGGAAGCTCGCAGCTACATGTTTTTGCTCGTAATTATTATTCGGCTTTGAAGCTACAGTCATTTGTTTTTCCTAAGCATAGAATAGGTACCCAATAGTACTCCGTGTTAAAGTGAACCTATGAGTTTTAATTAAAGGTGTATGGGTAATATGCGGGTGAAATTTCGCGGCCACTGACCAAACCTCATTATTATGATAGAACAGATCGAGGGGAACAAACTTTATATGGAGCACATAATATAGCTAAAGTATACCGGAGCTGAGATATTAGGTATTGAATTTGAACTACTCAATTGAACTTGATCCATACCAAGGAAAAGGTAAAAAAGCGGCATTTTTTATAATCCTTAATACTGGTTTTACACATGCGACGCAATAAGGATTTGAGAAGCCTAGTTTCCAATGGCCAGGTGCAATATTAGGTTATTATTGTTCTTGTATTGTGGGTAAAAAGACTTTCAGGTGTTTTCGCACGAAATGTCTCTAATATCGACGGTTAAGAATCAATACCTCCTATTTACATATTGACTATTAGAAAATGTATTTTTGATATCATGGACGTTTAGGTCGTTTCTCGTGATAGCTCGTGTTCCACTTCCTAACGCCAAATACTTCACATCTACTGCTTTGTAAACAATATTTTCATTATGGATATTTAACTTGATGTATTGCTTGATGTACTTTAAATAGAAACATCTTAAAAAAGAAAACCTTTTCCTATTTCTGCATCCTTTTTAACAGATGTTAGGTAGGATTAGCTCCATAAAGTAACATTTCAGAACTATCTATTATTTTAGTGGAACCAAGGCAAAAAATAATACTCTAAGCTTAAATCGAGTTTCAAGTTAAGATTCACGCTTGAGCCCTTTCAGAATACGGGCCTGAGAAATCATATATCAGCTCCGATAGCACTAAGAACAATATTATGTTTCTTTATTAGGGTGCTATAAAACAGTGATAAAATTATTGCTGGCCGCTAGTAAAAAAAATGACGCCACTGGTCCATACAAAGTTACTCAAACCTCTTTCAAGGTAGACTGAAAGTGCTGGTTTTGTTTTCAAAATGGTCAATCTCTACAATTTGCTCACGATTTTCCAGGTATGACTTAAACCATTCTTGAGCCTGATCTCGACAACCTATTCTTTCAAGTTTCTCCAAAAGAATCCTATGCGACACGCGGTCATAGGCTTTGCTCATATCAGCATTATTACAATGGCATACTTACGTTTATTATTAATGTCTAATATTTCTCGATTATAATCGAATAACTCCGTGAGAGTAGACCTGCCTTTTCTAAAACCATATTGGCTATCATTAAGAATATTTTATTTTTGGCAAAAAGAGTTTAATCTTAAATAAATCGCTGATTCGAACACTTTTGAAAATGTTGACAGTAAAGCAATAGGTCGAAACTGGGCTACGTCGCCATTCGTAGTTTTTGTTTTTGGTACCGGTTTAACGATTGTCTATTTTAAAAAGGATGGGAAAGTCGCTTCAAAGAAAGATTAGTTTATTAAGTACGTAAGAGGCATCAGAAGTACATCACTACAATATTGAATGACTGTTGGAGGAAACACATCAAGGCCAGAGTTCGTTTTATTTTTAAGTCGCATAATCATTATTCGTTCAACTTCTAGTGGGGTCAATGGATTAAGGAACATGGTGTTTGTAAGCTGAGAGTTCACAGTTGGACCAAATGATTTGGGAATATTGTCACTACAGACTCCGACAGACGAAAAATAGTTATTAAAGGCGTCAGCAATGTGGCTTGTTCATGTAAACTACAGTTATCAATTTTGAGTATGTACAATGTTTTGTTCATTTTGCTGGTAATTTTCTTGGTCGACTCTTTTATTATTTGCCACATAAACATTTTTTTCAATGGAATTGTATTGTTGAGTATTTCAGACAATTTTTCGGCTTTTGAGGCTCACGAAAGCGGATAGGCGGATTATTGATAGTCTTCACTCACCTACCATGTTTGAAATAAACCTTCGCATAGCAATACTTATAACATACCCATTTGGTTGGCATCTCTCTATATTAATAAATTTAGCCATATTAAAGGAATGTTATTTTTTGGTGTGTAGATCTATTTATATTTGTATTCATGTTTATGTTTGTATATTGGTATACTATTAAATGAATAAGTATATTTTGTTGTTTTTTCATAAAATTAGCAATTGATTTGAAATTTCCAAAGTTGTTAATGTGTTTTTTTAAATGTATTTAGTATTCTAAATAGCCACACAACACAATTAGAAACAATTTAGCATTCGAAAAACCACGAAGGTTTGTGATAATGCTGCGATGTAATTAACATAATCTTGTCAACGAGAGACAGTGACGGTCCGCGAAGAAACGTGGCAACAATAAAGAAAAGAAAAAAAAACACAATGACTAAGAAAGATACCTAGTGTAAAAAATATTAAGTATGTAAGTATAAATATTTACATAATGGGTAAGAAGAACCCTGCCCCTCCGATTCAGAACGAAGCTATCGACCGATTCGGTAAGTTTGTTTTAATTATAGTAAATGACCCGCTAAACCGTAGCCAGCAATATTTTTATATGGTGAAAGGCCTTTAGTTTTTATTAACTAAATTATATAAAAACTACCTATCTTATAAAATGAATCAAAAATAACCGAATCGGTCGATAACTTTGTTCCTGAATCGGGGGGCTAGTGAATGCACTTTTAAGTGTCAGCGTTTTCCTGCTTTAGAAAATAATTCGGTTTAACATTATTACGCAGATCAGGCGGTAGGTCATTAATGAGCCGCGGCACAAGGTAACTCGCTGTCCGCTCACCGTAGGTATTGATCGCTCGAGTCTTACACAGGAGGTTTTTAGCGACGGCGCGTGTGTATACAGGATGCTGGCGCTTTTTATTTAGTTAGTCATCAAAGAAATAATGAATTAATAAAATAAATTTTGTTTGCTGATAAACTGACAACATGTTACAGTGTCTAAATAGACCACTCTCGTCGTGTGAAAATGGTTTCCTAACTTTATTAGACACTAGTTTTAAAAATGTAAGTTGAATTTTGTATATTTGATTGATATATGATTTATACGTACGGCCATAACTAGCAAGACCGTATTGAATATGTGATTCAGCTAGTGCATTGCACAAACTGAGTTTTACTTTAATTGGGATACGGTTTCTGAGAATAGTTATGTTTGCTTAAAACTGTCTCGACTTGCAACAAACGTGCTAAATATGCGCACCCCAGTATTTACTATCAATCACTAAGCCAAGGTACTTTAGCGATTTTACCAGTTCTATTGGGTGGAGTCACATGACATATTTATCGTGGTGTGTAGACAGCTAGATAAGGTTATGAGCTTTACGCTTTATGTAGGGTGATTTAACAATTCTCATTTATTTACTTCCACTACACTTTAATTATAAGTTCCCATAACTGCCAAACTTGCCGAGTGCGACCAATCATACGATGTTGCCAATTCAACGATTAATCGATAACAATTCTAAATTTCAATTATGTTTTATCATTTTCAAATAATTTATCATTAAAAACATGATCTAGTAATAATTTGTAAATATTCCTTTAAAAACTCAAAGTTATCGTGATTCTTACACTCGACCACCCTGATAACGTGTTGGTCTCATACACGCAAACAACAGTTTAAACAATATAGCTTCTTACACTCAGCACGCAAGGAAAGTTGTCAAGGATAAAGGTAAGGCTAATGATATTATGGATCACCTGTATTGTCCATCTTAGAGTTAAGTTTACGCTTGTTCCAAACCTATCCGACCCGACTCGAGTAAAAGAACAAGCAAGAAACTTTTAGGCGGGATTTCCTTTTTTTTCGCCGTTACCTATCTGATCCTTATTATGAATAGCATATTGTATCTAAATAAAAACTTTAACATTATACAAAACAACACTAGACTTTTGAAACTAAAAATAGCTTTTAACAAAAAACTTTGAGTCCCTGTGCATGGGAAGCAAAATTAATTGAAGGATAATTTTAAAAAACATTTTTTTCCTGGTTTCTGAATGATACTCGTACCATCATTGCACTATGCATATAATTACTAATTTTAAACTAATTGTAAATATTTTTCTGATTTCTCAATAACAATCAATTATTTTGAATAATAATAATTATTATCTAACTAATTCTGCCCTGAAACAATTTTTTTTCCACTCTATTCCATAATAAACTTCCTCTGTTTAGTCAACGTAATAGTTGTAAATCATTTATCTCTTTCTTGTATTCTCTAAAAATGTCCTTTAGAAACAAATATTTTATCTCTTTCTAATATTTTATTTTTTCTATTTTTTTTTCATGAAAGTAGGATAAATGCAGTGGAAATGAGAGCATTGCGAAGTTTGGCAGGAGTGACATTGAGTGATAAAGTAAGGAATAGCATAATAAGAGAGCGATGTGGTGTGAAAGAGGATGTTGTCACAAAAATTAAGATGGGAATGCTAAGTTGGTTTGGGCATATGGAAAGGATGGATGAAAGGCGGTTAACGAAACAAATTTACAAGGCGAGGGTGGATGGAGCTGTTGAAAGGGCAAGGCCTAGACGGACGTACTTAGGGCAAGTCCAAGACGTGTTCAGAAAAGGTCAGGTCAGGAGTACCCATAATCGACGAGCATGTATGAAAGTGGGAGAAGCGCAAGAGGTGTGTCAGGACCGTAGCAAGTGGAAAGATGTGGTCTCTGCCTACCCCGTTGGGAAAAAGGCGTGATGGTATGTATGTATGTACTATTTATCTCTCTCGCTCTCTTGTTCTCTAAAAACAACACACACGACGACACGATTGGCGTAGTGCGCTGTAGCACGGTTTTTCGGTTCGATTTCCGTAGTGTCCTGGGTTCGATTCCCGGTCGGGTCAATTCAGGAAACGATCTTTTCTGAATTGACTCGGGTCTGGGCGTGCTGGGAGACGCCCCTGGCTTATTTCCTTGTGTGGTACCTCGTAACACAGGGATATTAATCCCTACTTCGAGACCATTACAAGAGGTGTGTTGTCTGGCGCATATTTATTTATTATTTATCTAAAAACAAATGTTTAATAATTTACTAACAATATTTTTATTTAGTACCAAGATAGATTTCAAAATTATTAACAAACAAACATAATGAATCAATACCAGAATGAGTAGGAATGAAAATTAAATGTACGTGAATCGTAAACAACTTCTTAGCTTCATATAATCTGTTTAATACTAAATATTTCTCCAGATCTAAATCAACACTTTAGTTAATAATGATTCATACGAACAGAATAAGTCTATGTGAATGCTGACTTTGAAGTCAACATTCACATAGACTTAAGATGTTGACATCACTTCACCATAATTAAATCCCACTACCATACTTATATCCCACAACCATAATTATAAAATTGAATAGATTTTCATGAAACCTAACACTTGGCAAATCTTGTCATTTTACAATACTTATGTATCCTAGGCACTTATTGTATAATATCCACCCCTAAATAACCATGAACCTTTCCTTCTCATGGGCACTTCTAAGTGTCAAAATGTATATTTGTAGTACTTACTCATGAACCCTTTCTTCTCATGAGAACTTTTCAATAATTTCTATCTGTAGTAACCATGAGTCCTTCCTTTTCATGGGTACCTAAATAATCATGAACCTTTCCTTCTCATGGGCACTTCTAAGTGTCAAAATGTATATTTCTAGTACTCATGAACCCTTCCTTCTCATGGATACCTACTTCTAAATGTCAAAAATTCTATCTGTAGTACCCGTGAACCCTTCCTTCTCATGGGTACATCCGATCATCTTAAATCACTAAATATAACTATTTTTGTAAGAAGAGAACTTAGGTTATTGCGAGTCAATAAATTTTCGCAAGATGACTTAACCGGGTCAATCTCTTTTCAGAAACAACTGTGAATCACTCTATTAAACCTGAAACAACTGAATCAAGCTATTATCGCCTCATAATAATCAAACTACTGCAAGTTAATCCATTTTCGCAATAGAACCACTAAACTTTTCCAGATAAATTACTCTCTCAAGTTGTATAGAGATAAGATGAATAAATAAATAGTAAATCAATCAGACAATACTCTGATCTATACACCGAGACCAAGCAAATTTAGAAAAGCTCATTCTAAATTAACCCGACCAGGAATCGAACCCGGGAAACCGGGTGAGAAAATCCATCGTGTTGTCAAAATATGAATGTAAAACTGATAAAGCAATGAGAAAACGATAGCCGTGCTGGAACAGTCTGTTCTCTCAACCAATTTGAGATGAACCCAGTCTGTACTGCCTTTGTCTTATTTCGCCATCTGACAGTTTCTTGAAAAGTGGCCTCGCAAAAGATGTAAATAATGCCCCTCACAAAAGATTTTTTCACAAAAATGTGTAGTTCAGGAGAAAAGCACAGTCTCTTCGAAATTACCGCGAAAACGCCAGGTCACGTGACTTTTGAAATCGTTTCTTTTCACGTGTAGAAGTGTATTAACTACTTTAATTAAATTCCATTATTCATCAATAATATAAGTTTTTTTTTACTAGTCTTGTGCAAATTTCCGCCAGTTGCCTTTTATAATTTTCAAAATTTAAACTTTGAAAATAAGGAGAATGCAATGCCTGTAAACTCGGGTAAATCTCGTCAAACAAAATCAGATCAATATTTGTGAGAGTTCTGACGCTAAGGCACGGCCGGCCGTCCGCGCTTATAGTTCGTAAAAATAGGATGATTAGAATGACACACAGATTTATTATCTGTTATAAATAAAAAAAATGACGTGATAACTTTGCATCGACAGCAAATGAGAAACTACATTTGTTGCAATATTCAAACGCGAAGAATAGTTCCAATTTGTCGTGTTTAGGTTTTTTAAATGGTACCTAATATTGTAAATAAACGTATTTTATAAAACCAGAGCTTAAAGTTGCACATTTTATACAATTTCATAGCCATCTAGGCAATAATAAAACTTTAACCGATTACAAACTTTACATTAAATATTTTTTTGCAGAAATCAATGGCTATGTATAATTTTAACGATCATATACGAAACATCCTTTTATAGCCTCTTTTTGTCTGTTTGTATGTTCTTCTTCATCTCATGGAAATGGATTTGAAAGAAATTTTCCACTTAAACTATAAAGGCTGGATTAAATACTTCAGTTTCAAATACTGAGTGAAGAGACTCAAGAGCAAAATCGGAGCTAATAAACTACGACGTGTTTAAAAGGTTACGTCATGTTGCTACTATAATTTATTTGTTTGTTTTTGTCCATGGAAAAGTACTACCTCTAGGCGCTTTTACACTGCAATATAAAACTGCGTTTGGAAACGGTTTTTGGCCATTAACTGACATGATATTTATTAATTTATTATTTTCGTAATGTGATTACTGATTTCAACACTTCCAGGCTGGCTGGGAAAAACTTTGTTTTGTTGATAAATAACATTGTATGACAATCTTGTCGAGCACTCCATTGTTTCGTATTGGAACTTTTCGTCTAAATAATATTGCATTCTGTAGATAGTAGCTTTTCTGTAGGGCTTGAACGAACCTCTCAAGTATCCTTAAATAAAGTGAGATGGAAAATGTTCATTAATTTTCGTAAAAATAGAAGTATGCAGTCGATGCGTCAATATGATATCAATGTCGATATTAACAGTATATTTATACCAGCCCTAGCACAGAATAAAATAAAAACAGAAGACGCACTTTCGACACAATTGCAATACAATATCAACCTTCGGTGCGCGCCAAAACAACTCTGCACCTGTACTCGTACCTAAATCTTTCAACAGCCGGGATCGAAAGTAAATCTTATATGATATGGCAGAAAAACACTGATAATTTTAGAGGTTTCTAATGTGATGTCGTAAATATCTCATTTTTTGCGCTTACATTGCAAACGCTGGCTGAACCCTACGAGATAGATCAAAAAATGAAAGTACTTACTGCAGTATTGTACACCTTAAAAAGGTCTACAAAAAAGTCCGCGATGGCATATAGATATCTATCTCTTACGGATAACGCACAAGAACTATTTTTTATCCTTTACTTTTTACGAGAAATATAGCTTATTTACGAAGCGATTTTAAGCAATACACTATTAATACTTTTCAATTGTGCATTTAATATAGGTCAATAAGACTCCATGTAACATGTAATTTAAATGAATATATTCGAAGATATTACAGTTTTAAACTTGCGAAAATAAACTGCCGCGTCGGTCGCGTCCTGCGTACTGCGTGCGTGACACTCGACTAAATTGTCCACCCGGGCGGACCGAGCATGTAGGTGAATAAGTAAACCGAATTACGTAGTGACACAGGCCTGGCCCTAGTTAAATCCATTTGACACCAGTCATTCTAATCAAGCCACATTCCACGGACCATAGTGTGTCATTGCCCGCGCATTTAAAAACGGAGATTTATTTTATGAAAATATAACATAATGAACGTGTTTTACTTCAAAATGAATCCATCACAGGTATCGCTTACCCATGAGCTAACCTATGAATCACCCCTCATCTTCCATTTTGATTACAGTTATAGCAAATGAATAAATAACCGAGCCCATCCACGGGGTCCCGTCCTCTGTGGTACTCGAATGTGCACTTGAGGCTAACGGCTGCGTCGTAGGATAACTTTAAATTGATTGTAAAATATTAATGACATTTTTAGAGGTAAATACTGGATTACATAACCTTGAGCGAACCCGGTACTGACGTCGCGGTTCCGATGCTCCACTTACTGTTGCTCCATGGGTAGGTCTTTGGCGCCGACCCGCTGTGCACGTCGCTCGCTGTAGACCTCGCGCTCGCGGTGCACGCTGCGCCTCCGTAGTTCCAAGTCCCGATCCCTATGAAGCAATTACTCCAAGTGGCGAAGGCGCTCCCGCTCGCGCTCCAGATCTTTTTCAAGTCTGCGTAGGCTACAGCTGCGATGGCGGCTTTGCCCGCTCTGGCGCGTCCGAGGTCGACTTCGTCTCGTTGAGCTTCTTTCCTGTTGAGATCCAACCGACGTCCGGGGCCCATCTTCGGGATCCCGTCCTCTGTAGCTGTAGCTCCGGTTATCCCGATGACCGTAACCCCGCGATCAGCTGCGACGTGACGAGGAGTCCTCAATCGACGCTGATACTCGCGCGCAACGTGGCTCGACGTAGCATCATCCATTTTATACCGCGGACAAATAACAAAACATGTGTTCATATTTTCTGAAGATTAGAAAAACCCTTTTTTAATATCAATGATTATACCAAAAATAATGCTTTAAAGAAGTCTCCAGTTAAATATTTTAAAAAAACTGACAGTTTATTTAATTACATATTTACGGATTTAAGACAAATTAAACTTAAGCCAATCAACGGCATGGAAAGAATGTACTGTAAAATCAGCGGATTTTCTTTCTTAAATAAATTTTGAAATATTTGAATACTAAAAATATGAGCTGTGGGGCGTAGCAGAGTCATAATTTAACACGCTCCTAGTTCTATTTTTGATTATATATTTAAACGGATACAAAATAAAATTTAAAATACCAATGCGCTTACCATAATTTTGTTATAACAGAACAATGCTAAAAATATTTACAAATATCTTTTATAACATATTTGCTCGTAAAGGGTCTCATAATTCACCAATTTCAATATCGTATTGTATTTCATTACGCACTTGTGCGGTATGGTAATGTAAAACGCACGAGTACTTTTTTATTAAGGTAAAACGCACGGTTTAACAAGATGCTCCGTCTAAAACGAACGGTACTTTTTTTAAATTTTAGCAAAGAGTTTTTATGTCAGAAAAGAGGCCAACATTTTATGAATAAAATTAACTTTGGGAGAAAAAATATAATAAATAAACATTTAATTCTTTAATTTAATTGATTTTGACAATAAATTACTACCATATATCTGTAACAAAAACACAAAAATATGAATTTACTTTATTAGTAATACTGGCTGTTTTTTATGCCTTTGCCTTAAAAAAAGCGCTGATGCGCGCGCATCGCTAATTTGTGAACAAGTAAAAATTCCTATATCTAAGTATACTCCATTCATTATAGCATTAGACAGAAGTAAAAAAGGTTCTTTTTAGGGTACACTTTGTGGTAAAAGTACAATAAACATCATTGCTTTTAAGATTTATGCCGAATTTATTAAAATCCACATAAATAACAGCTGTCACACTTAATTGTTCTCATTTAAAGTAAAGGAACTTCAGAATTTATGAGGCTTTTGCTTAAAATAATTATTTTGTCTTGCATCAAACTATATTGTCGATGTAAAAACCTAAAACAGGCAGGGGTTTTCATTTTTACTGTCACCATAACTCTACCAAATCTAAAATGTTACATAATCCCTTCATACGTTGTGGCAGAAGGGGTTTCAATTTTGCCAGGACCTCTCGTCAGTCCGACCTTTTTTCGTTATCGTCATGGCAACGTCAAATGCATATTGTCATTCATTTTAGCCCCCTGCTTCTTTTTTCTAATGTTATAATGAATGAAATATAGGTACTTTTAAAAGTGATTAAAGATTTATTCGTCTAAGAAAGTCCGAGTTTTATTTATTTCCTCGCAAATATGTTATAAAACGTCGTATGACATACGTGCGCTTTGATAATTACAACCTCTGCTTTCTTGTAGCCCTCGCCTGCGGTTCGGGCTAGCAATATCGCCTCTGCTGTAATTTTCAACTTACCGCACTTATATCAGAATGTACTATAATAGTAGCTAGCGCCTGAGCTGTATTTTACTAGGATTTGACTTCCTATACACTGGATTGTGCTAATAAAAAGGCGTAAGAGTTTAAGAAGAAATCTTGATAAAAGTTAAAACCTTGCTTTTTTATAGTTTTATGTAAGGT
The DNA here is from genome assembly GCA_947369235.1 of Udea olivalis. Taxonomy (NCBI): domain Eukaryota; kingdom Metazoa; phylum Arthropoda; class Insecta; order Lepidoptera; family Crambidae; genus Udea; species Udea olivalis. The sequence continues at coordinate 11,087,987 of OX376342.1, forward strand.
AATCTTTTTTACTTGTCTAAGGTTGTTAAAGACGACTGTACTAAATATAGTATTAAATTGTATAATTTGGTGCTTTATTTTCAAAAAGACCTACTTTTAGCCTAAAAGTTGAGGACCGGGCATTGCTTCAAACCCGCGGACGCCTAATGATAACAATGATTTACGCAGAGTTGGATTTTTATTATAACAAAATACGGAGATCCACTGGGATTTCTAGCGAAGTAGGTATATTGTATATCTATGCGCGATAGTGGTGAGTAGGTAGCTAGATGAAATTATTTGAAATTTATTTAATTTTTATTTCTAAGTTCATAGTTCATGTTGGCGCGTCCCGGGTTAATTTGCAGCGACTATTGCTGACGACGAAAAAAAATGCATTGGCCAGTCCATTTCTAATTTTAAATAATCTGCCTCATTTTGTGTTCCTATTTGTTTTCCTTTTACACAACTTGAAATAAATATATTTGAAGTTGCTATCCTACTGCCACGGTAATGGTATCTATAGGTACAGAGGCGTTCACATCAACCTTCACATAGGGGCCTTCACAACCTTAAGTTGGTGACATAAGACTCTTTTTGCAATTGTTTTGTGAAGGTTGATGTGAACGCCTCTGTATTACTGTGCGTATACGAAGTGGCCTTTTTATCCTCCTTAACCTAGGAGGATAAAAAGAGCTGAGAAAAACGAGCGTGATATTGATAAATTTCACATTATAGAAATACCAAAAATTTAAAACAATTTTCGAACTGAAAGATGTGTGTTTTTAGCGCCTAAAAATTTAAGCTACTTAGACGTAAATCTTAGTTTTTTGCAGACCATTATTACTTTCTTGCTATGTTTTTAAAAACAGGTTCTTCGCGGTAGAACTTCAACTTGTAATACTATAGTAAATTATGATATAAGTTCGGTAAGTTGAAAATTACAGCCGAGGCGTTATTGCTAGCCCGAGCCGTAGGCGTGGGCTACAAGAAAGCAGAGGCTGTAAATATCAAAGCGCACGTACGAGTATGTCATACGACGTTTTATAACATATTTGCGAGGAAATAAATCAAACTCGGACATTCTTTAACGAATAAGTTTTTAATCACTTGTTAAAGGAGTTATAAAATGTTTTACTTGTTCACAAACTACGATGCCCGCGCATCAGCGCTTTTTTTAGGCAAAGGCATACTATAAAAAGCCAGTATTACTAATAAAGTAAATTAATATTTTTAACCCCCGACGCAAAAAGAGGGGTGTTATAAGTTTAACGTGTCTGTGTATCTGTGTATCTGTCTGTGGTATCGTAGCTCCCAAACGGATGAACCGATTTTCGTTTAGTTTTTTTGTGTCATAGATAATTTTATCCCGAGTGTTCTTAGCCTTGTTTCATGAAAATCTGTTCAGCCGTTTGAAGATCATCAGGTTTTTTCTAGTTGATGAGGGGATATGACTAACTTCCTTATGCCCGATCAATTCGAAATTTGGTACCGTGTTAATTCAATGATATTGAAAGTATATGGTAAGGTAACAATGACCTGATCAGCCGTTTAAAGATCATCAGGTCTTTAATAGTTGATGAGGGGATCTGACTACCTTTCATATGTCCTAATGATTTGAAATTTGCTACTGTGTTACTTCAAACTCAGCTATTTAATCACTTTAAATACCTTCCTAATATTTTACCTACTTTAAAAGGGACAAAATAAAAGTAAAATTAAAATTTTTATAAACCCCCGACACAAAAAATAAACTCCAAAAACTAACAAATAATATTTTAAATTCACATGTATAAGGTAAGTTCAAATATTTTTATTTTCCAAGCGTCGCGTCGCGTCGGGGGACCGCTAAGTCAGAAAAACAGGTGTAGTCGCAGATTGCAAGAAAATAATTTACTCCGAAAAATTCGCAAAGTCGACACAACCGCACACCGAGTTCGCAGCACGCGGCATTACGAAGAAGACTATGCATGAAACTTAAGATCGCTTGTAGGTACACTACATGTAATTCGTAATAATTATTTAGCTGTTGTTGGAACAATACTTTATAAACTTGAGCGGTCCCCAGACGCGACGCGACGCTTGGAAAAGAAAAATATTTGAACTTACCTTATACATGTGAATTTAAAATATTATTTGTTAGTTTTTGGAGTTTATTTTTTGTGTCGGGGGTTTTTAAAATTTTTAATTTTACTTTTATTGTGTTTTTGTTACAGATAAATGATTGTAATCAAAAATTTCATTCAAAATTAATTAAATGCTTATTTATTATATTTTATCTCTTATAGTTAATTTTATTCATAAAATGGAAGCCAATATTTACTGATATAAAAACTCTGCTAAGATTTAAAAAAGTACCGTTCGTTTTAGACGGAGCATCTTGATAAACGGTGCGTTTTACATTACAATAACGCACAATTGCGTAATGAGATACAATACGATATTGAAATTGGTGAAATAAGAGACCCTTTACGAGCAAATATAAAAAATTATACAGTTCAAATTACGTCTTGCTTTTATTTTGAACTTATGGGGCATGTAACGTGTGATGTTGTTCCGGTGCACAGAGGAGAGGTAGACAGACACTGCAGTAAACTGCTTTGTTATTAAATGGACTCGCAGCATGGTCCGGAGCCCGACGACATCATTCATCGTTTTTTGTTCTGCCCGCTGAGCCGACGGCCGATAAAATCGAGTCGAGTTAGTAGCAAAGAGGAAATTTATCTATATGGGAAGTTAGTAGTCATTCAACCACATTCAACGTAAGATCGTCCGTCAACGCGTGATTGTTTACATTTATTTACTTTGCCATAGTGCGATTTTCACCAACAGGACCAAAAAAAAAGGTAATATCCCTTTGTTTTTCTCATTATTACCGTTTACACTGTTGGTAATAAAGAAGGTACCTAGTAGGCACTCTTGAAATAAAATGTACAGGTTTGATTTTCAAGCCTGTGCTTTCGTGTAGATATGTTGTTGTGAATTTGTGAGGGTTGTGTTCGATTTTATACTTAGAGTAGCTAGCTTTCCGTTTCCGCTCGCGGCTTAGCCCGCGTTATCGTTATATATCATGACCAAATTACATAAAATCTTTATAAATGGTAGCCTACTATGTGTCATTCTGTTGTACCTATGAGTTGTTTTGTTGTAAAGTTTAATCAAAATCCGTTCAGTACCCCGATTCAGAACGAAGTTATCGACTGACTCGGTAAGTTTGTTTTAATTATGGTAAATTGGGTAGCTATGGGAACATTTTTTTTTTTTTTTAATGGTACCTACCTTTAACTATTTTAAGTAACTAATTTGAATATTTCGTTGATCTAGCCGATTGTTGTTTTTTTATTAATTTTTAAACATTACGAACCCGGATTCGTGGTAAATAAGTTATTAGGAGAAAATTACTAATTTACTGCACTTACGACTGAAACCGAGCTCGCCGTTCATCATGTAGCATCTCACGAGAATGTGAGAAGTAGACTTCAGATACAATTTATTTTGCCAAGTTCTGAAACCAAGCCCTACCTGGAAGGGGTGGGATTATAGCGAATAGCTATTTTAAGTCCTACCTACCCGACTGGGCCATGGGCGTAAATTAATGTACGTACCTACATATTATCATTAAAAATAACTATGAGGAAAAATATATTTCACCGGTGGGAATTTCAAATTAATATTCCCATTAATACCATGCAGTAGAATCACTTAGCTAAAACTCTTACGGATGATACAGATCGCCTCATTTGATTGGTTGATGGATAGATTATAAAGCAATCACGTGAAAGGTCGTTTAAACGACCCAATAGGTTTCAATTATGAGATGTCAATTTGATTACCGTCAAGAGTCCATTAAAAACCTTAGTATACTCTTTGCGGACATTGGCAAACTGGGGTTATTCATTTGACCCCAGTTTGCCAACGTATTTATTTCAAAATATCCTTGGCCCTTTGCTTTTAAAAATGTTAAATATTTAAATGAGGTATAAAATACAAATGCCTCGAAATGGTTTTCGATTTAGGACATGTTTGATTTTTGTTCCCATACCCAATTACCCGCTGAACGGTAGCAATAAATATTTTTATATGATGAAGCTAAAAGCCTTTAGTTTTCATAAACTGAATTAAATAAATAATTAATTAAAAATAAAAGAAAATAACCGAATCGGTCGATAACTGTTCTGAATCAGGGGGCAGTAGTTTTTGCGTGAAAGAGTAACAAACATTCACACATACATACATTCTCACATACTTGCGCATTTATAATATTAATAAGAAGAAAGATACCAAAATCTTTTATTTTCTCAAAATCTATTTAATCATCATATTGGATGGGATTACTGGATACAAAATCTGGCTCTGCTATTTAATAAACCTGTGAGATTTCTAAAAAATTTGTATTTATAATATACAAACCTGTCTCGTAATACGATTATCCTCAACCGCACAAATATGTATGCATGATTATTGTTTTTAAAACCTGTTGCAGAACTTTTGGTAGATAGTCTAACTAAAGCCCACTATACAACAAACCTGCTTGTTTTGCGATAATATGGAGGGGAGGGGGGGCTTTGTTATAAGGAATTTACTGTTATAGTAGTCGAAGCAGCAGCAGTACTCCGTCAGGGGCCAGTCATAGTTCTTCGAGAATGACTGATAATAACTGTGTTTTACCTATTGCAATTTCATAGGTCTTTAAATTGCCAGGTAGTGAGTAGGCGGTCACTGCTCTGGACTGAATCTGAATATTAGCTGTTTCAAGTCTTAATTTATTAATACGTTTTATATTACTTTTACTGTTATAATGTTTTTGAGATTTTTCAATTTATATCTTACTTCGTATACTTTTTCATTCTTCCGTCAAAATAAAGCCTATAAATAAGAAAAATATAGCCTGTGTCACTCGTATGTATGTAGCTTTATATTGATGAAAGAATTTTTAAAATCGGTGTCGTAGTTTCGGCGCCTATTCATTATCTACCTACAAACAAACAATCACATCTCCGCTCTTTATAATATCAGTAGGTATAGATGTAAAAGTATAGATAAAGTTATAGTAGATATGTTATTTGAATTGTATCTATAAATTATTATAGGTATGCTTTTTATGAAATTGAAATTAATATCGAGTAAGTATGTACATACTTAAAGAAATTTTGTTAATTTAGGATCACTTCGGAATAAAGTGAACCTTATACACTAATAATAGCTTAAGACCACAATGTGTCTCATACCTTGTTACTCGAATTGAAAATGAATGTTCTATTCATGATGCTATTATGACTTTAAGCCTCGTATCCACTAGGCCACAATTGACGCGCAACACGTAACGCTCAACAAGTTCGGCAACGTTGGACAACAACGCGTGACGTTGCCACTGGTCGGCAAAAGGTCGCTAAGGAACTAAAAAGTTCCGCGTCGCTGTTCAAGAACGTTGTGCAACATGTCGCGCGTCAAATTTTGCCTAATGGAAACGGGGCTTACCTCAACAAGCCATTTGATGCACATGTGTTTAAGTCTAATTATTTTTGCTAGGAACTCACTGCCAAACACTAAAAACAAAGCAGTTGAAAAATGACCTGAATTCCATTGTAATAAGATGAGAGCAACTGTAAATTATAGCGATGGCGCTGGACTGGACTCGTGGCCGTCTTCATTACAAACAGGTTTCCTCAATTAGTATTTCGATAGCAGGATGTTGATAAACAAAACTGCGAGCACATGCTTGGCGGGGGAATCTATTCACAATAATATTATATGGAAAAATTTGTGTTCTTTATGTTTGTAACGAATAAACTCAAAAACTAGTAAACTGATTCTAAAAATTATTGCTACTTTAAGAGGGTTTGCTTTTTGCGTTTGGGGTACTTAGATCGTTAACGTAACGTCGCATTTTTAAGGTTTTCGTGATTATTTAGCTGAATTCAAATTAAGTATAATTTATCTCTATTATTGAATGCACCTTTAATTTCATAATTATAACTTTAACTGTGTACAGTAAAATCAGTTTAAAAAAAACGGTTTTTTATTGAATCTAGCAAATAATTGGCGACTAGCTAATTTTTAAATAGTATTATGCACACAATAATAAAGCTAAAATTTAAGGTTTATTTCAATTCAATGAAATAGGTAATCACGAAAATCTTACAAAAATGCAACGTTTTCGATCCACCCCCAGGCCCCCAGCTAACGCTCATAATAGTTTTATTTTTGTATTCTTCTTTTGCATGTTGTGTTTGCCTTAAAGGATTGTTGCATTTAGTTTGAATCATTACTTTAAGTTATTTTGTAAGAAATTATGTAAACAATCACTGGTGAACCTTAATAAATAAAAATAAATAAATAAATAATCACTTCCAACATGAATAAATTAAAATTAATAAAGCGTTGCAATGTGTGTGTGTGTGTATGCCAATAAATTACTTTTTACTTTTACAATGGGTATGTGTATTTTCAGCAAATGGACAACGACGATTTGCCGCTGTACAAAGAAGTCAGCCCGAACTCTATGGTTAGTAAATTTTCGATGTCAAGCTCATAATTTTGTTCTAAAGGAGATAAGCTTCATGTATTTACGTTCATTACTATTTGGTCATCTTTAGTAAGAATTCTGCTTGGATTAAAGTCTGATGATCTTTGTAAGTTGTCATTTTCTACTATCGTATAGTATGTGAAACTTTGATTTAAATCACGTAATGAGTACGTTCCTATTTGCTTGCAAAACAGGTAGAGCATAAGGAACTTCCAGGAGCCCAAGCGTCAGCGCCACCTCCGCTCCCACCCGCACATGTTAGTATATTCATACAATTATTGATTATACATCCCAACATACTTATTTATTGGGTATTTGTAGTAATTATGCTGTATTGCCACACTGCTAGGCGTAGTAACTATTAACTAATCTGTGGCTAGGCCTCTATGATTAAAATCAAGTAAGTGGCCACAAACCCGGGCTATGATAGATAGATAGATAGATATATTATTTATTGTACAGAAACAAAAAGAGACTTAAAGCTAAGTATTACATTTAAAACAATGCTATGTTCCGAAAACACTCTTTGCCAACCCAAAAATTAAAATTAACTTCATTTTCACGACTTTTAACTTTACTGAAACATACATTTGCCCAGTAGTGTCAGGACATCATAGATGCTGCTGCTACTGATGGGCAAGGCTTTTTCACTGTTATACATTTGTTATTTGTTCGTGCACAATACAGTGAAAAACCCTCAGGCCATTGTAAATACAGGTGAATTGTGAATTATGTCATTGAAAGTGTTTTTAAGTGATAAAATTGGGACACTAAAAATATTTAGTTAAAATGTTGCCACTTGCCATACTACATACGAGTATGTTTACTGATTGAATTAATTATTTATGATTTAAGTCTATGTCTATTAAGATAGGAGTAGATAAACTAATGAATTTAAAATTTTGATGATAATAGAGATAAAGAATAAGCCAATGTTAAGACAATCTTGCTATAGTTGATGAAGTAAAACGAACAGGTATTACAGTGATAGGGCAAGGGGTTGCTTCTGATTTTGATATATGGGCAGTAGCACGTTAGTAGCGCAAAATAAATAAGTACTTCCTTTTTTTTTTTTTTAAGACATTGTGATGTTTGTTTTAGCCGCCTCAGCTGCTGGGGCCCAAGAACACGGTGACTGTTTGTCAGTTCTGCTGCGCATCCATCAACACTGCTGTCAAGCACACCACCACGTCTCGCACGCACATTGCTGCAGCACTATGGGGCATTCTGTGGTAAGTTGATTTTGACCAGGTAATATTATGCGATACTTCTAGGCTGTTTTGAGGTTGTACAATGTAACTATCAGAGGCAACCGCTCTAGCAGAGGGTGTTCACAATACAGAATAATGAGAAACTGTTAAAAAAGCCTAATATCCTTCTGTCACTTTCGTATCTAACTATCCGAAAAATAACAACATCTCAAACTATACTAGAATAGAAAAGTAAGCAGCGACTTATGTTGATTAATATAATATGTATAGTTAAATAGTTTTCTTAGAATGAATGATTATCTAACCCAACCAACAACTTCTACTCGGTTCTAAGTCAATGTCAAATGGTTGCGTTGCAATCAAATAAGAATATCAAATGAAACTACCTTCCAGCCTTTAACCATAACACACAAATTCAACCTGATTTGTGTCCGTGACGTACGAGTACCTATATATTAGGTTGGAGAAAAAGTCTTTTCGCTTATAGTACGAGTATGTATGAACTTGTAATAAAATCTCTTTGGTTATAACATTTGTATCTGGCTGGTTTTGGTATTATTAAAAGTTTAGATTTTAAAGAAGATAATACCAAATTCAAATTAGGAAAGTGTATGATTCTCATTTGTTTTTCTTTCTGTCAAGATGAGTGAATCTAATGAAGAAATTCGATACAGTTTAGAATTTATGGACCTAGTGCAGTGTCTGTCAGAGTAGCACAAATTTCGTTTAAGCGTTTTCCATCCGGAAATTTTGATGTCAAAAATGCACGTCACTCTGGTCGCCCTATTACGGATAAGATGGATGCCTTTTTTGAAAAAGTGGAGCAAGATCAGCACATCAGTACCTAGTTACGACGTAGCTGAAGAACTGGGAATTGACCAGCATTTGAAAAATACTGGGTGTACGAGGTGCATTCAATAAGTACCTAGCCTCATCGCCAGAGGGTGCTGTAGTTTCAAAAGAGTTTTACCACAGTGTAGCACATTCTTTTTTAATTCTTTTTTCAAATTTTCATTCCAATCCCTTCATTTGTTTTAATTTGACAACTTATGGAAGCGAACGTGTCGATCGGTTTTACAAAAATGGAAAAAGAGCAATATCGTTCGGTGATTCGATTCCTATTTTTGGAAGGGAAAACGCGCATCGAAATCAAAGAGCACTTGGATGCTGTGTACGGTGACTCTTCTCCATCGATGGCCACCGTCAAGAATTGGTTCAACGAGTTTGCACGTGGCCGTACGTCGGTTTTTGATAAACCACGTCCAGGTGCACCGAAACAGCTGCTACGGAGGAAAACATTAAAAAAATCCATGATCTCGTATTGGCAGATCGCCGATTGAAGGTTCGGGAGCTAGCTGAGACTGTAGCCATTTCAGAAGGAACAGTGCATCATATTCTTCACGAGGAACTCGGCATGAGAAAGCTGTCGGCGCGAGGGGTGCCGCGTTTACTCACACCGGAAAACAAGCGCAACCGTGAGACCACATCGGAGACGTGTTTGGCGCTGTTTAAGCGGAATCCAGCGGAGTTTTTGCGTCGTTTTGTGACCGTCGATGAAACCTGGATCCACTGGTACACACCAGAGACCAAGGAGCAATCAAAACAATGGATCCAGACCGGGGAACGTGCTCCAAAGAAGGCGAAAACTGTAAAATCGGCCGGAAAAGTTATGGCCACCGTTTTCTGGGATTCACAAGGTGTGATCTACATCGATTACCTCGAGAAGGGTAAAACAATTACAGGGCTTTACTATGCCGCTTACTATTTATTGGGCTGATTCGACGCTGAATTAAAGAAAAAACGACCCCATCTGGCGAAGAAAAAAGTGCTGTTTCACCACGACAACGCACCGGTTCACACGTCTGCCGTTGCCATGGCCAAATTGGTCGAATTACGCTACGAATTGCTGCCCCATCCACCGTATTCTCCAGATTTGGCCCTTTGTGACTTCTTTCTGTTTCCTAATCTGAAAACATCACTCGCCGGGAATAGATATGGATCAAATGAGGAGGTCATCGCCGCCACGGAGGCCTATTTTGCAGAGTTTGACAAAACTATTTTTCGGACGGGTTAAAAAAGTTGGAGCATCGCTGGGCTGAGTGTATCGAACTAAAAGGAGACTATGTTGAAAAATAAATTGCCACTATTCCAAAATTTTCGTTTACTTTTTGTAGGCCTATTTATTGAATGACCCTCGTAGTTTCCATGTTTGATACCTATTGAAGACACTAAACGCTAGACCTAAGAATAATATTATTACATAGTTTAACGAATATCCTAATAGGCTATGCACCGCGTCTTCACTCCGCGCCTCTCGGTCACTTACTGCCTCGAGCGCTCACTCACCGCCAGGTGGCGTTGCCTGCGCGGTGCTTAGCCGAGACGATGATGTGTGTGTATCTATGTTATATCTTTGGTAGTACACTATACTGGGTACACAAAAAAGCTCGATATTTGAGTACCTCACGAGCTCACTGAAAGAAACCTAATGACAGTGTACGCATTTGTGATTCTTTATTACGACGATTACGTCATTCATTTCATTAGAAACCGAACCATTTTTGAAGAAGCTGATAACTGGTGATGAAAAGTGGATCACGTACGACAAGAACGTGCGAAAACGGTCGTGGTCAAAGGCCAGTCAGGCTTCACAGACTGTGGCTAAACCCGGGTTACCTCGCAACAAGGAGATGCTGTGTGTGTGGTGGGATTGGAAGGGCATTATTCATTATGAGCTGTTACCACCAGGCAGGACAATCGATTGTGAACTCTACTGCGAACAACTGATGAGATTAAAGCAAGAAGTTGAGAGAAAGCGGCCGGAATTAATCAACAGAAAGGGTGTGGTTTTCGTTCATGATAACGCTAGACCTCACACATCTTTAGCCAGCAGAAATTGAGAGAGTTTGGCTGGAAGGTGTTAATGCATCCGCCGTATAGGTAGTCCTGACCTTGCACCCTCAGATTTCCACCTGTTCTGGTCTCTTCAAAATTCTTTAGGCAATGTCAGTTTAACATCACGAGAGGACTGCCAAAACCACTTGTCGCGGTATATTGATCAGAAACCTTAAAATTCCTATAGCAATGGGATCATGTCCCTACCTACAAGATGGCAAAAGCAATCGAACAAAATGGCACCTACATAGGTACTTTAGTAAAATGTAAATAAACTATATTAAAAAATGTTTTGAATTTTCTTAAAAAATGCGAAGAAACTTTTCCCCCAACCTATTAGTTACCAATGCCCATTTTTATGATATAAACCTTTTCCAAAATTCTTTAAATATTCGTATTAAATCAACACACACATCGTGTCGTTTGACGACACGGTTGGCGTAGTGCGCTGTAGCACAGTTTCTCGCCTCGATTTCCGTAGTGTTCCGGGTTCGATTCCAGGTCGGGTCAATTCAGGAAACGATCTTTTCTGATTTGACTCGGGTCTGGGTGTTCTGGGAGACCGCCAGAACACCCAGGCTGGCTCAATTCCTTGTCTGGTACCTCGTAATACAGGGATAATAATCCCTACTTCGAGACCTTGACAGGTGGTGTGTTGTCTGGAATAAAAAAAAACGTTGAATTCGGTTGCATGTATAATTACCGGTTCTTTTTAACCAACTTCAAAAAAAGGAGGAGGTTCTCATTTTTCGGAGTGGATTTAATATAGCGATAATAATGATGGGTGATAGATGAATTGGAGTCGGTGTCAGCCAAGGAAACACTACAATATACCTAGCAATATACCTATTTCTTACATATCACGTTTACGTATGTATGTAGGTAGTTACAAACCTACATTGGCTGACACCGACTCCAACAATAACAATAATTGTACCTACATCATATTATCGTATAAGTTTTAGAAGAATACGCAATTATTTCTTAACTTTTTAGTGCTGTTTTGGAATAGTTTTTTTTGAAGTTGGTTTTTTTTTTTGTTAAAATTTTTGTTCATTTCTTGATTTTCAGTGAATAGTTCTTATTTATTTTATACGTCGAAAAAGTATCGTCCCATTGCTCCTAAGAATTGAAGAGTTCCGTTACTTTGTCATAGATCCCATAATCAGAACCTAACACTCATCAAACTACCCTTGAAGTATATCCTTTCCAATAAAAAAAGAAGCATCGAAATCGGTTGGCGTGATATTGAGTTACCCGTCCAATTGTCGCGCATTTTGTCCATCTAGATTTAAGACTTATAAGGATTTCCCATTGATGCCACTGTCAGAACTGGACCAAATTAAAATGGGACCACACGGGCACCATCAGCTTTCAAATAAATGAAGAATTATCAAAATCGGTTTGCGTAATATTAAGTTATTCGTCCATTTGTCGTCCATTTGTCGCGCATTTTGTCTATCTAGATTTAAGACTTATATGGTTTTCTCATGGATGCCACTGTCAGAACTAGACCAAATTAAAATGGGACCATTCGGGAAGCACCAGCTTTCAAATAAAAAAAGAATGATCAAAATCGGTTCACCCAGTCGAAAGTTATGAGGTAACGAACATATAAAAAAAAAAACATACAGTCGAATTGAGAACCTCCTCCTTTTTTTGAAGTCGGTTGAAAAGGATGGGAAAGTCGCTTGAAAGAAAGATTAGTTTATTGAGTACGTAAGAGGCATCAGAAGTACATCACTACAATATTTAATGAGTGTTGGAGGAAACTCATCAAGGCCAGAGCTCGTTTTATTTTTATTAGTATTATATTAGTCGCTTAATTATTCGATCAACTTCTAGTAGGGTTAATGGGTTAAGGAACATGGTGTTTGTAAGCTGGGCGTTCACAGTTGGACCAGATGATTTGGGAATATTGTAACTACAGACTCCGACAGATGAAAAATAGTCATTAAAGGCGTCAGCAATGTGGCTGGTTCATGTAAACTTCAGTTATAAATTTTGAGTAAGTACAATGTTTTGTTTATTTTCCTGGTAATTTTCTTGGTCCTTTCTTTTATTATTTGCCACATTGACTTTGTTTTATTTGAGAAGTATTCATCTTTTTTATGTAATGTAGCCGTTTTGAAGCATTTACTACGGTTAACCATGGCTTCTTATTATTTTTTATTTTTTTCAAATTGTTGAGTATTTCAGACAATTTTTCGGCTTTTGAGGCTCACGAAAGCGGATAGGCGGATTATTGATAGTCTTCACTCACCTACCATGTTTGAAATAAACCTTCGCATAGCAATACTTATAACATACCCATTTGGTTGGCATCTCTCTATATTAATAAATTTAGCCATATTAAAGGAATGTTATTTTTTTGGTGTGTAGATTTATTTATATTTGTATTCATGTTTATGTTTGTATAAGTATTGGTATACTAATATTTGAATAAGTATATTTTGTAGTTTTAATATAAAATTAGCTATTAATTTGAAATTTTCAAAGTTATTAATGTTTTTTTTTAAATGTATTTACCATTCTAAATAGTCACAGAACATAATTAGAAATAATTTAGCATTCGAAAAACCAAGAAGGTTTGTGATAAAGATAATGCTGCAATGTAATTTACATAATCTTGTCAACGAGAGACAATGACGGTCGGCGAAGAAACGTGGCAACAATAAAGAAAATAAAAAAAAACACAATGACTAAGAATGATACCTACTATAAAAATTATTAAGTATGTACTTATAAATATTTTCATAATGGGTAAGGAGAGAACCCTAGTGAATGCACTTCTAAGTGTCAGCGTTTTCCTGTTTTAGAAAATAACTCATAAGTTTTACATAAATGATTGATATATGATTGGTGAAACATTATTACGCAGATCAGGCGATAGGTCATTAATGAGCCGCAGCACAAGGTAACTCGCTGTCCGCTCACCGTGGGTATTGATGGCTCGAGTCGTACACAGTCGGTTTTAAGCGACGGCGCGTGTGTATACAGGAGGCTGGTGCTTTTTATTTAGTTGGTCATCAAAGAAATAATGCATTATTAAAATAAATTTTGTTTGCTGATAAACTGACAACACGTTACAGTGTCTAAATAGACCACTCTCGTCGTGTGAATATTGTTTCTTAACTTTATTAGACACTATAGTTTTTAAAATTGTAAGTTGAATTTAGTATATTTGATTGATATATGATTTATACGTAAGCCATAGCTAGCAAGATCGTATTGAATATGTGATTCAGCTAGTGCAGTGTACAAAATGAGTTTTACTTTAAAGGGATACGGTTTCTGAGAATAGTTATGCTTGCTAAAAACTGTCTCAACTTGCAACAAACGTGCTCAATATGCGCACCCCAGTTGAATTTACTATCAATCACTAAGCCAAGGTACTTTTGCGATTTCACCAGCTCTATTGGGGGGAGTCACATGTCATGTTTATCGTGGTGTGTAGACAGCTATGGTTATGAGCTATGAAATTATTATTTAAACAGCGCTTTAAGTAGGGTGATTTAATTGCCACAAGCTTAGTTTCACTACGATTAACAACAAGACCCGTGTCGCGGAATCATCGCATAGGAGAGTTCAGATCAGATTGCAACAGGTCAAAGGCTATCTTTGGGTCCTCGTCCGCTATTACCAGGCAAGTGTCGTCTGCAAATTGATAACATGTGCAGTGATCAAGACAGTTGCTCATATCATTGACATAAGAAAGAAAATGCAAAGGGCCCAAAACTGAGCCTTGAGCAGTGCCCGTTGTAGCGTTTACAGGTTCACTCATTTAACTATCGATCCTAATCGTGAACTTACGGGTACACAAATAATCCTAGCACCAATCGAGGAGTGGACCACGCACACCACAGCAGTCTAGTTTAATAATAAGTTTTTATGATTTAATGTATCAAATGCACGTGAAAAGTCGATAAGATAAACAGAGCCAGTACCAGGTTTTTTTGGCCTAAATGCTTGTTGACCTCATCTGTGAACATTGATAAGAGATCTGCCGTACTCTTACCTGCTTGGAAGCCAAATTGGTTCAGATAAATTGCGTTGTGCTGCCTATAAAAGTTGTGAATCTGCATACATATTTTTCTACAATCTTATCGGTAGAGGAAAGCAGCGTAATTGGGCGATAGTTGGAATACTCAACCCTCTTACCTTTTTTATGAACAGGCCTACCGCATCCTTTTTTTAAATCGTCAGGGTAACGGCCAAATTTAACACTACAGTTGATTAGGTTAGCGATGGCCTGAGAAATGCCTTGCCCTACAACTTTAATATCGGATATCTTGATGTTGTCAGAGCCAGGAGCTTTTTGGAATTTAACATGGTTATCATTTTAAATATTTGGTCAGCCTTTTGGAAGTAAAGACTAGTGTCAATAATTTAGAATAGGTGCTTGGATCTAAAATTGGTACGCTACAATTGGGAACAATGTCCTTTACTGCTTTGTCAGATTCGGCTGCGAAATTATCAGTAATGTCTTTGGTGGTAAGTCCTTGAGCATCAAATGCCTTAATGACCATTGCATCGATCGACAATGTCACTTGCCCTAGCATTTCATTAAGAATTTTGTAAATTTTTCTACAATTATTAAAATTTCTGTTAATTTGGTCGTTAAAATACAAGTTTCTTTTTCTTTCTAATGCTTTGTGTACTTTGTTTCGAATTTTATTATATTCTAGTTTTAACGCGGAGTTATGGGGACTTTTTCTCCATGTGTTGAATAATTTGTCGCGTTTTTCGCACAAACGAGTGACATTTTCATCTATCCATGGCATTCCACATCGATTTACACTAAGTTGAATCTCTTGCACCGTCCTTAATGTCTAAGTTTGATCGTGTGGTGTGCTGTGATGTATTCTCTCACCACACGATACAAACACTACTGTTAGTTATTATTAATAAACAAACGAATAAATATACAGCTTATATGAGTTTTGTGTATGTAAAGAGTACCTTTCGGTTTCAGTTGCCTCTGCTGCATGCCCTACGGAGCGGAGTCTGCGAAGAACTCCGACCACTACTGCCCTAACTGCCAGCGGTATCTGGGTACTTACGTGAAGTAGTCGAAGCGGTTTCCAGATAATCCGTGAAAGGTGGTAACAAGTGACAAAAGTAATATGAAGAGACAACCACTTAAGTCGAGTGGTGTACTCTATTTTTTATCAGCAGTAATATACAAAAAAAAACGTTATTGGACGACGACGTACTTGGGAAACACCAGTAACTTTCTATTAAAGTAGGTACATACGTAAAAAATATTTTTTTTTAGATAAATGATATGATTAATTGTTATTCTAAAGCCAAGAAAGTTCGAGAAAACTGAAATAATCGTTGATTTGAAAATTTAATTGAATTGAAATCTTTAAGTAGGAATATGATTTTTTGTCTGTATGTTGTCTGTATGATCAATAAACATCGGATCCACTCTGAACGCGAGACGGTCTGGCATTCCAATTTTACTCACAGTAAAATAAGCATTGCGCATACCATGAGCAACAAGATCAAAAGTTGGACGAAAGCTTTAGTACCTAATACGAGTACATTCAATCTGGCACCATACAGGGTGCCAGATTGAATGTATTTTTTGTCCGCCTTATCGCAGAGCTGAAACAACGCCTTACTTTGATGATATAATTTCAAAACTTGTTGTTTCTTAAGCATCTCACGAATTTGTAAGTTTATATTTTGTGATAATAAATAAAGTAACATATAAAAAAACATATTGTTCGAATTTTAATTAAAAATCTCAAGTTTCTTGTTACTCAAAATCATTAGTTAAGTAGACATAATTTGTTCGGTTTGTTGTTTTATGTCCTGCTTGCCTCCTATACTTATTATATTTTGACGGAAAAGAACTTATTCTCCTTTCAACGAAGGAGTAAAGTAAAGTAATTAGCCTATAATTATACTGTCCTACTGGTGGGCAAAAGCCTCCTTCAATCAAATCAAGCCATCACTACAATGGATGGGTATTGGCTTAATCACCACGCTTGCCAAATGCGGGTTGGTGAACAAAGGAGAATGACCAAGAATGTATGGAGTTTGGTCCAATTGTCCACCACTAACCTATAATAAAATAGTCTACTAAATAATGATTCATAATAACCAGACCGCAAGCGAAAATGTGCTGTCAATAAAAAGTTGTGACTGAATGAAAAGTCATGTTTTTTACCTTTTTATGCTTAAAATATTGTTGATATCATTCTATCCATCGCACATTTTGAACTGATCTACGCATCTTATGTCACGCCGCTTGGTGTGCAGGGTCAGGTTCTCGCTGAAAGAAAAATAGATCAAAAGCTAGCAAGAAATAAAACACAAGAATACTTCACAATAGTTTTATATATGTCTTAAAGTGTAACATAAAACTGATAAAGTTAAAAATGAACGTTATTGGTAAGTATAAGTTATAATTTAAAGGTGTATGGGTAATGTTGGAGTCAGTTTTGAAATTTCGCGGCCACTGACCAAACCTTATTATTTATGAAAGAACATATCGAGGGAGAAAAAACTTTTTATGGAGCACATATAGCTAAAGTTTAATAGGTATTGAATTTTTAACTAACTACTCAATTGAACTTGATCCATACCAAGGAAAGGTAAAAAAGCGGCATTTTTTATAATCCTTATTACTGGTTATAAACTTGCGACGCAATTAGAATTTGAGAAGGCTAGTTTTCAATGGCCAGGTGCAATATTAGGTTATTATTGTTCTTGTTGTGTGGGTAAAAATACTTTCAGGTGTTTTCCCATGTAGGTAATGTCTCTAATAGAAATAGAAAAACATTTATTAACTTTATGGACATCGTTACATTTATAAAGTAAACACAAAAGAAGTAGGCATTAACAACAAAACATATAGGTAACAGGAAAAAAAAAGATCATACCATCAGACAGCGGTGTCCCGATGCCCAAAAAGACAAATGGACCTCACTCAGCATATAGCCTGGGCTTTATGGGCCCAGGCGCTGATTTTCAGTAGGCCCAGACTGAGATGACGCACGGACATTTGTGGCGGACATACGTGAGTGCATATACATATAAGCATCATAAATACTATAGTATAGATAAAAATAAATGGTGAGTGATTCAATATATTGTGTAGTGTAATAGGTAATTGTAATACAATACATAGACATTAGATACGGTACCGAATGTGTAGTGTGACTGTGTGTGTGTGTTGCTACAGCACAATACAGGTGGTGCTGCGACTGGAAATTAATAACAATAATCTGCCGCAGGTGGGTAGTTTGACTGTGCAGAGCGGCGCTTGGGCCCGCTGGTGTAAAAACTCAATATCGACTAACTCACGCTTAAAATTAGTTCCTAAATGATTGCATTGGTGCTTCGTGATCATACCATAATTGATATAAGTAATAGTCAAAGTAGAATAATAATATCGACGGTTAAGAATCATTAAGTACCTCCTATAAACATATTGACTATTAGAAAATGTCTTTTTGATGTCATTGACGTTTAGGTCGTTTCTCGTGATAGCTCGGGTTCCACTTCCTAATGCCAAATACTTCACATCAACTGCTTTGTAAACAATATTTTCATTATGGATATCTAACTTGATGTACTTATTGCTGGATGTACTTTAAATAGAAACATCCTAAAAAGAAAACCTTCTTTTCCTATTTCTGCATCCTTTTTAACAGATGTTAGGTGAGATTAGCTCCATGAAGTAACATTTCAGAACTACCTATTATTTTAGTGAAACCAAGGCAAAAAGTATTGAAATCCAATACGGGTTTTAATACCGTAAGTGGTGATGCTTGGAATTCTCACGAATAAACTGCAAAATGTCCCATATTTTTGGCCAATCTGCACCCTTTTTTCCAAAAATAGTTGTTTAACGGACGGAATTACCTTATCTACTAAAATAAATAAATAAAGTCGCACTTATTGCGTTTCTTCGACCCTCACATTCGACTAAAATTCGACAAAATTGTATCTTAATTTATTTTACAACTAGCTGTCCACGGCTTCGGCCCGTCGGCTGTTTCTCCCGTCAAAATAAAGCCTAAATAAAAAATTGCCTATGTCACTGGTTGATAATGTAGCTTTATATTGGTGAATGAATTTTTAAAATAGTAGTTTCAGAGCCTATTCGTTACAAACAGTTGAATATTAGTATAGATGCGTTGTTTGTGGCATTTGTCCTTTTAATGAATAGGCCATAATTGATCATAATTATGAACCTCAATTGATGTATTAAGGTTTAAAACTAATGATTTATTTTGAGTCGTGAGGCTGACAAATCGGACAATTCACCAAATTTTCAAAAGTAGTTTTTTCCCCAACAATAAGTAAGGAAAAAAAATAATGACTACGATTTTTGATAGTGTTTTGGTTAGTAGTAAACATTTTGATAAGTAAAAATACTACATTTGTTTTAAATTTTTCATAGAAAATTGGAGGGTACAGTTATAAATTCAGCTGTTAAACTTTGTGCAGCAGAATGAAACAAAGCTATTAGTAATTGCTTTTACTTAGTACATGAAGTGCCTCGTTTTTCCAATCTTTTTGTATGGAGCCGAAACTTGGTCTCTAAGACAGCAAGATCGCCGAAAAATCGACGTACTGGAGATGTGGTGTTGGAGACGTCTGTTAAAAATACCCTGGACGGCGTTTCGCACCAATGTTTCCATGCTCAAAGAACTTTACATACGAGACAGGTTATCGTCGATTGTGCAGCTACGAATACTGAAGTTCTTTGGGCATATCTCAATCGAGTTTGTTACCGTAAGGGGTCTGCAATAACGATATTATAGCCTAAAAGCAGATGTAAATATTAGATGTTGTGCAAGTTTATCCCTTACACTATCTGATGATTCCGGTGTCAGTTTCTTAAAAAGAGCTTGCACATTAAAAAAAAACTAATTGTAACAGTTTTAATTTTTAAATGTACCTACTTTTTAACTTGTAAAAATCATAAACGCATAAAACAACTTACTGAAATCGATATAATTATGCTTTACATATTTATAAAAGTTCATTTTCAATTAAATCTGTTACTATTTCAGGTTAATTTTACAAAAACGCATTTTACAATAATAATTATTCGGTATTAATACCGGATTCGAAAAAAATCCGGTATTGATAACGGTATTGAAAATATCCGGTATTTGGAAGCCCTAGTTTCAAGTCAAAATTCACGCTTGAGCACCCTTTTTTTATACCACGTCGGTGACAATCAAGCATGCGGGCCACCTGATGGTAAGCGGTTACCGCAGCTTATGGACACGTGCAACACCAGGGGTATCACTCGCGCATTGTCGACCCTGGCAAAAACCTTTTCAAATCCCTCTTGAAGAACTCCATACTATAACTCATCGGGAAAACCTCGGCAGGGAGTTATTCCACAATTATTTAAGTCCTTGGAGGGAAACATCTCTGAGACCGAACTGTACGAGACCATTGCGGATTCAGAGTGTGAGGATAAACGCTCTGTCGGTGGCGAGCGGTGCGGTGGTAAAAAGTAGCCGTGGGCATCATATCGAACAGTTTTTCAGAATAAAATCCGTTGTACAAGCGGTAGAACACACATAGGGAGGCGAAGTCCCTCCTCAGACTTAACGGCTCTAAACCGCTCGTCAGTTTGGGGTCGTCGACAATCCGGGTCGCACGCCTCTGAACTGAGTCAAGAGGACTGAGTTGATATCCAGGCGCTCCTGCCCAAAGGTGACAACAGTATTCCACGTGTGGCCTGACTTCGCTTTATGAAGTACTGCTTCGCCCTGTTTAGCACACCGAACTTTTTGGATAACAACTTCGCCTTTTGTTCCAAATGACTCCGAAACTGTACGTCACTAGATATGTCAACACCAAGGGTCCCAATATTATTTGTTAAGGTAAGGGTAGTGTTCTGGAACTGAGGAGCTACAGTGAATGGAGTGTTTTTACTTGTGTCTTAATGGGGTTAAACTGGAACAAATTGTTCCGACCCCAATCGGAGACCCAAGCTAGGGTATTCTCGATTTCAGACACAAGTTTAGTTCGACTTTCCTCCACAAAGGTACGAGGGATATTTGCTCGGCCTGTGTAGAAGGCATCTCCAGTGCTATCATCCGCATAGCAATGAATACCATCATTATAAAGCATATCGTTGATATGCAAGAGGAACACAGAGCCTTGTGGGACGCCAGAATTGATGTCCAAGCTATCGGAGCAACTACCGTCTACAACGGCTTTAATGCGTCTGCTGGACAAGAAACTGGCAATCCATTCGCATAAACCCTCGGGCAGTCCGTAAGATGGAAGCTTTGATAGAAGACCTAGATGCCAGACCCGGTCGAATGCCTTAGCTATATCTAGACTAACAGCCAAAGCCTCACCTTGACTTTCATTGGCCTGAGCCCTGAGATACACCAGAAGATCGCCAGTCGACCGACCATTACGGAAGCATTATTGGTAGTCGCTTATCAAATCGTGATCCTCTAGGTACCTCAGGAGCTGGGTACAAAACCTTTGAAGGAAGAGAGGTAATAGCAATAGGTCTATAATTCGCCGGGTCCGACCTATTACCATTTTCAACCGACTTCAAAAAAAGGAGGAGGTTCTCAATTCGACTGTATGTTTTTTTTTAAATGTTTATTACCTCATAACTTTCGACTGGGTGAACCGATTTTGATAATTCTTTATTTATTTGAAAGCTGATGGTGCCCGTGTGGTCCCATTTTAATTTGGTCCAGTTCTGACAGTGGCATCCGTAGGAAATCCATATAAGTCTTAAATCTAGATAGACAAAATGCGCGACAAATGGACGGGTAACTCAATATTACGCCAACCGATTTCGATGCTTCTTTTTTATTGGAAAGGATATACTTCAAGGGTAGTTTGATGAGTGTTAGGTTCTGATTATGGGATCCATGACAAAGTAACGGAACTCTTCAATTCTTAGGCACACCAACTCCAACAATAACAATAATTGTACCTACATTATAATATCGTATAAGTTTTAAAAGAATACGCAATTATTTCTTTACTTTTGAGTGCTTTGTTTTGGAATAGTTTTTTTTAAAGTTGGTTCTTTTTTTTTTTAATTTTTGTTTTTAGGCACCGGGTGCACGTGGGCGGTCTTCCACAAAGACGGACATTGCCTTTTTGCGTAGGAAAGTGCGAAAAGGCGCGTTAATACCGGGCACAACTCGGGAGCACACACTTTGAGCACCACTGCTGGGATGTTATCCGGCTCACTCGACTTGTGGACGTCCAGAGTTTGCAACTCTCGCCGGACTTCTTTCATAATACGGGCCTAAGAAATCATATCTCAGCTCCGATAGCACTAAGAACAATATCATGTTCTCATATTATGTTTCTATTAGGGTGCTATAAAACAGTGATAAAATTATTGCTGGCCGCTAGTAAAAAAAAATGACGCCACACTGGTCCATACAAAGATACTCAAACCTCTTTCACGGTAGACTGAATCGTGTAGTTTTACAGTTTCGATAGTCTTATAATTTACTTTCTTGAGAAAATTGTAGAAATGTAGGTTTTAGAAAATGGTCAATCACAGGTCAAGCGTGAGTTTTTAATCCCTAATTAAAAAAAAAACATTTTATTGAATTGATTATAGCAGTATTCGATAACGTTATAGAAACTTTGACCTACAGCAATGAAACTGAACTGCACGATGGCTTTCTGCTCTCAAAAAATCCTAATAAAGTAGGCTACAATATGTTACACTGACGAACGGAAATAAGTCGTCACTTACGTATCTCTATAATAATAATGAACTCAGAAAAATTACTACGAAAAGTTTACCAAACTTCTTCTCGTTAAAATAAGACTGTATGTACTCTATTGTAAATAAATTGTATTGGGATGACACATGAACATGACATGACAATTTCAAATCCCAATACATTTTTTTTTACGCGAATGATAATGTCCTTTACATTATTAGTACATTCGCCCATATATTGCTGCCTATGAACCAACAGTCATGAAAAATACCTCTTAGGGTTCATAAATACATACACTTTAGTGTCAAAACGTAGTTTATGGACGGACACTTCTGAGAACTCGTTAAATATCAGAAAACGGAAAATTTTTGAGGTTATATTTAATAATGATATAATGCGAAGTTTTATTTACGTGAGTGGGACTAATGTTCTTTTTTTTTATATTGCCCGTCAAGATGACCTCACTCCACCTGATGGAAAACGGTCGTGAGGTCCAGATATGAGGTTGACAATGACTGGGCTGGCCATCCTCACCGTGAAGACCTGCAGAAATGCCTTTTCACGCCCCGCTTGAAGAACCCGGGACTATACGAGGATGTAAACACATGTGCTGGAAGAGAGCTCCACGTCTGGATGGTACGACAAAGAAACGAGTCACCGAACATTTTAGTTCGGGCCAACAAATGTTGAATTGTGTGTGGGTGACGCCGTAGTCCAGCACGCGTGGTACGGGAGTGGAAAGGTGAGGGTGGAATAAGCTGGAACATCTCTCAATCACATATTTTGTTGATCTGCCACTTCTGCCAGTACCATAGAACCACTAGCTGAGTCACAATTCACACAAAATGTTGATTCCATTGCGATGATCGTAAATCCGTAATTATTGCTGAGTTAGCTATGTGCAGGTTACAAATTCTTTAAACGGTTAAATCTAAAGGGAGGTAGGTCACTACAGAGAGCAATCAACGTCTGTTTTTTAAGCCGAGTCATAAGAATAAAATTATTATTATAAAACCAATAACACAGCATTGCAAATTGAAAGCGAAAAATACGAGACAGGTGCCGGTATTTTTTTTGCGTTTAAGTGTCAAGTCAACCAAACGTCATGAACTTCTTTTTTCTTCACGAAAGCTAATTTAAGCCAATCTATACTCTGTTTCAAAATAAAAAGTTGATTAAACATCTATCACATTGACAGTAATGTACTGTTACTCACTTTTAAGAGCCTTTATTAAGTTCACAACTACATTTCCTTGCACATTCTCGGTTCACACACATTCGGTTTCTTTTGTCGAGTCAAAGTTAATTAAAATATTGTTGCGATGGCTAAACAACAGAGAGCACAGACGAAGCAACATAAATGGCATTAAAAAAATGTTTTCCGACGATAAATCTTTTCAGTATTTTAATTTTGATATCAATAATCAGAAGTGTCCGTGACAATCAATTATGTTTTATTTTATTTTATTTTATTTATTTATTAGATCACCAACAAGGTTACATTAAAACAAGGTAAAATCACTTACATACTAAATTTTCGTGCGTAAATGTAAACTTAATTAAAGGTGATAACGGCATGCATTAGGTGTCAACAGTACATGAAAACTAAAATCTAAAACCAAAAGCCAAACAAAAGTAAAAAGTAAAAATGAAAGTTAAAACAAGAACAGAAAAAATTGTGTCCACCATAGCTGTGTTAAGGCAGACTCAAAAGTAGTCATTTGTTACTAAGTATACGGTGTGGAATATATATCCACACCAGCCGACTTAGACAGTGAATTGCTTTGACGAATCATTCTATTCATCGGAGAAAAATGACCCAAATTTGATTTAGAGCGCCTAGGAACAAATAAATTAAACCGAGATATCCTTGGCAACCTAATCGGTGCATTAATTTTTACTCTATACAGAAGGTCAGGGCAATCCAAAAGCCCATTCACCAATTTGACGAAAAAGCGATGGTCCAACATTCTCCTGCGATCCTGAAGCGAGTTTAATTTGAAATGGCTGAGTCTGTCCTCGTAATGAGGCAGTTTCTTAGCTAGATTGACGCTATATGACAAATGCCAAAGGAATCTCTTCTGAACACGCTCCAGCTTCTTGATATAAATGTCGTAATGCGGATTCCATGCAACACTACAGTATTCCAAATGGCTGCGAACAAGAGCATTGTACAAAATAACTTTTGTTTTTGGATTTTTAAACTCTCTGCAATTACGCAATACAAAACCAAGAGATCTGAAACCTTTGCTAACAATGCTATCGATGTGATCATTGAACCGCAACTTGGAATCGAGTATCACCCCCAAATCGCGGACATTATTCAGTTCTGTAAGTTTAGCGTGGTTTACGGAATAATGCCTTTGGAACAATGTCCCGCAACGAGAGAACTTCATCGTAAAACATTTGTCCGTGTTAAGTGTCATTCCATTAACTTCACACCACTTAACTAAATTATTCAGATCCTCTTGAAGAAGGACTACATCATCCGGTTCATCAATTGTCCTGAGAATTTTGACATCATCAGCAAATAAGTAACTTTTAGAGTTACCAAAGCACAAGTAAATATCATTGATGAAAATGTTAAACAGTATGGGACCAATGTTAGAGCCTTGAGGCACTCCAGAAATAACGTCAAAAGGATCCGAGGTGTACCCACTCATGACGACTATGGATTTTCGATCCTTAAGGTAGGACCCACACCAATCCAACAAATTACCAGCTATGCCGATAGATGACAACTTTTTAAGCAAAATCTTATGATTAACCCTATCGAATGCCTTGCTAAAGTCCGTGTAAATGACATCCACAGACCTTCGATCATCCAGGGACTCTGAAAGATCTTCGATAAAGGAAACGAGGTTCGTCGATGTCGATCTTGCTTTTATAAATCCGTGTTGTTGAATTGACACATACTGTCTAAAATGCCATGAAATGAGTGGACAAATCAACAACTCAAAAACCTTTGCAAAGATAGGTATAATGGAAATCGGTCTGTAGTTTTCAATTTTCGCTTTGCTACCATTCTTAAACAATGGCAAAACAAGCGACTTTTTCCAGATAGACGGGAAAATGCCAGTACTTATTGATTTATTGTAGATACGAGTGAGGGGATAAGGGAGAGCCTCTGCACATCTAACAGCGAAAATCGAAGGTATGCCATCTGCACCTGCTCCTTTATTTACATCAAGTCTTTTTAACACCCTGAAAACCTGCTTTCTAGTCCACAGTACAGAAGCAAGGTAATTGCTGGACTGATCCACCGCCAAGTCACAATTGTGTTGAAGGTCATCTTTGCTGTACACTGATGAAAAGTGAGACGCAAAAAGGTTACACATGTCGTCACCTTTCGACACGGATTTACCACCGAGAGTCATATTAGCAGGAAACGTACTTTTACCATTTCTTTTCCTCTTAACAAAAGACCACAGAAGCTTAGGGTTCGATGACAACATCTGCTCCAACCCATCCAGATATCGAATATACACCGACCTCTGCAATCGCTGACATCTGTTTTTTAACAATTCGAAAGCCTGGACATCGCGCGGGTTATTGTTGAATTTACGGATTTTCATTCTGTATTTATGTTTTTCCCTTAATAATCGTATAAGACCCGATGAATACCACGGCGGAAACTTATTATTGATCGGTTTAGACTTGGGAACATGTTTTTCAATTATAGATCGCAAAATGGTATGAAATTTGATCGACATCGTATCCACATCATGATTATCTAACAGTTCGTCATCCCACGGAACCCTCTTCAACTCATCGACAATATTGCTATAATTTGCCCTAAAGAAACAGTATCGTACATTGTTGTTGGATGATAGAGTAGGTGCGGAAACAACAGGCAACAAGAACTGCAACGGCGGGTGCAGTGGGTCAACCGAAGTAAGAGGGCTGATATTTGCATCAACATCAATAACATTTATAGTACTAAGCACTAAATCCAGTATCCTGTCCGTATTATTTGTAACATTGTTATACTGTTCCAGCGAATTTAATGCCATAAAATTAAAAAGGACATCACTAAATTGACCACCACCGTGCCCCTTTAATGTGGATACTTCTGCTTCTGAACTCCAAGTGATACTGCTTAGATTAAAATCCCCTACTATGAGAGTTTTATCCATATTACCTTCCATGATACGGGTAGCATTCGATATAAAGTGGTCAAAGATGTGTGCCTGCAATGGCGGCGGCAAATAAACACTACAAATATACAATTTCTCTTCACCAGCTCCTTCATTTTCGAGGCTAATAGATATCCAGAGATCCTCGCAGTGAGATTCCAATGTACTTAATCTCGCGGATTGGAGCTGGGCAGAGACTGCTATAAGAACACCACCGCCGCCCTTTTTTGGGTGGAATCCGCTGGTTTCACGATCTC
Organism: Udea olivalis; assembly: GCA_947369235.1. NCBI lineage: Eukaryota > Metazoa > Arthropoda > Insecta > Lepidoptera > Crambidae > Udea > Udea olivalis. The sequence continues at coordinate 11,114,693 of OX376342.1, forward strand.
TTCTGTACACAACATAACGAGAATCAAACAGCTCTGAATCAAAAACGCTTGAATTTAACCAAGTTTCGGTAAATATTATTACATCAAAATTACTGCAAACTACATTATTAAAAAGATTCACTGTCTTAGTCCTTAAACCCCTAACGTTTTGGTAATATATTTTTAAACTATTAAACATTATTTTGTTACGGTTCCAATACATTTTTAAAGTAAATTTATTTATATTATTAATTTATATATTTATTATGAGAGGTTGTCCAAGGCTTCCAAATTTCTTATGTGAATATAATTAGTTTCTACATTTTTCCGAACAAATATCTTGCCATCCCGAACCCAAACGTATGTATATTTCAGTTCCTTTGCTTTGCGACGAGTTGCAGCGTGCAGGTCTTTATTCTCCAATGTTAAATGCTCCATAACAAATACAGCAGACTTGTCACCTCCAAGGCCAAGATGGCTAGTATTCAATTTGTCCTGAGGATTGTTTTTGTTAAAACTTGATGTAGCCGCTAAAAAATTGTCTCTGAGGCGGGGACTTCTGAACTTCACCAAAATAGACCTGGGCCGAGGGCTGCTTTGCTTTTGTTTCGCTATTCTAGAGCAGTAATGAATGTCACTGTCAGTTATAGGACACTTGATGATTTTACTCAGCTGCAATACAGTACTCACAAAATTTTCTTGTTTGTGTTCGGGTACACATTGAATTTCTACATTAGCAGCGCGCGTTTGTTGATCAAGTTGACGCAATTTCGTTGTGACATCTTGCACCGACGATCGGAGATTTTGGTTTTCTTCTCGTAGTGTTGTAATAGCGGAATTCTGGCCAGAATTATCCGATTTGATTTTTTCGAATTCTTGATTCAAAAAAGACATTGATTCCTCAAACGAAGCCATTCCTCTCTTGATATCTTGTAACTCTGAGTTGATTTCGGTACGGATAATACTACGCAGTTCCTCCCTTATTATAGTTCGAATGTCGGCAGCCGTTAGACAAGAGCAACTCGGAGGGTTATTCGCATTCTTTGACGTCCCTGACTGTTGCCTGACGCGGAGGGTGACGTTATCGTATTGAGTAGGTGTTGGTGCCATTGCAGAGCGTATAGGAGTATTACAATTATTGCCAGTTCTAGGCTCCTTGCAGCGACAAGTCAAACATATCCAGGACGTTTTGTAATCCGAGGAAAAAGCCTCATAATCACTGGCGGAGAAATTCATACATGTATAATGATACTGTTCCTTACATCGCTCGCAGTGCAGAAAATCTACATTCTCTAATATGTTTGGACATGCGGCGCATATGTTCTTGTTTTTATTAGGCATTCTACGACTGCTATCAACAGAAATAGTAGAGAAATAAAAAAGAATAATTCACCAACTACACGACGAAGCGCTCAGATGCAAATTGTCCGCTACACAACGACCGGCCGTTCTGCGAACGTGTTTTCTATGGCGAACGGGCCAGACGACGTCACTGACGAGTCGATCGGCGTGGGCGCACGCTGTTATAGGGCCTGTGCCGTACGCACAACCGTGAGTATTCCGCGCGCAGGCGCGGTGATTCACAGAGCTGCCGGTAGTCCAGCGGTCACGACAGATGATTTGCACTTTGTGAATTAGTGTAAATAAACCATTTAGGGTATGGTTTAAGCACTATTTAAGGTCACTAGCTTTAATTTATGAGTATTTAGGTATTACTTTGCACTTTCACTAAGTTTAAACATTTAAAATACACTTTTGTTTGCGGAGCAGGCACACAGTGATGTTGACAGTTTGAATGATGGTCAAAGATCGATGTGATAATTATGTCTTTTAACATGGCCCGAATTATGACAAATGCCAAATGTTTGTTGGTTCATAGGCCAACTTGGGCACTGTCCAGAGTGGCAACTCGTGGTTGACGTACTGGTGTACTTATTCCGTGTACTTCTTTCGTATTCGCTTTACCTATAAGAAAATTTCCGCCTGCAGCTTCGCCCGCGAACCTACCTACTAATTTCTCTCTTTAAACTCGGAATATGGCTGAATGTCATATAGTGATGTTAACACTATAATAACGTAGCACTGGTAAAAGAATTCAAAAATTTCTTGCCATTTAGCTATATCAGTTCAGGGCCTGGACAGCAGTGGTTTTTTTGTAGGATTTACTTTTCGGCCAGCAGACTTAGACAAAAAAACATTATATCTCGTCTCCCCCCCTCCCCCGCCGCGCACCACGCGTGCATTGTCCTGTCCACCGCGAGAAGTACAATAGTAGGGATTGCATTTATTCGTTCAGAAATCTAAAGTTGTTTAATATTTGTAGCAAATGAAATACATATTTATATTTGGAATTTCTTTTATTTTACCTTCACGAGCACACACCACGCAGAAAGATTGCTAAAGTTTTACGCTTAATTCCTCCCAGTTGTCTAAATCTACGCGACGTATTGATTAGTGAGTGCTCTAAGCAGCCTGGCTCGTCTAATAGCTGCTGCTTCTCTCTGTATGTCTTCGCTGTTGTTGGCGTTGAGTTCGAGCGCGCCGGCCGCCTTGACTCCGCGCGCGCGTTTGCCCCCCTCGCCCCGCCGCGCGTGGAAGGCCACGCCCACTTCGAGAAGTGTGCCGTCCCAGAAACAGCCGTAGTACGAGTCCATCGCGTCTGCCACGTTGTTCGTCTGGAGATGATAAGGTGGTTTGGATTGGAGATATTTAAAAAGGAATAGTTGTTATTGTTTTGATAATGAGAATTTCTCTGGTATAGTGTTACAAGCCAAAAGCTTATCATTTTCTTGTGCAGGATTATATTGAAATCAACGCGAATCAACGCGCATCAACTAAACACTTTGGTATAACTCTTGGTATCTTATGTGAAATGTGGGAACCAGTGCCCCGATTCAGAACAAAGTTATCGACTGATTCGGTTATTTTCTAATCATCTTTTTAGGTTGGGTCATGTCAGTTTTTTTTATTATACACAAACTGATGGCCTTTGGCTTTTACATATAAAAATATTGAATGCTACCGTTTAGCGGGTAATTTACCATAATTAAAACAAATTTACCTAATCCGTCGATAACTTCGTTCTGAATCGGGGGGCTGGTCTTTTAATCAGCTTCATCGGGCAGCTGGCACAGCGCGGCGGCCTGCGTGGGCGCATAGAGCGCCTGGCAGCAGCGCGCGGCCCGGCGGGCCAGCCCGGGCTCGTCATGCGCGCGCTTGGCTAGGGGTCAATGACCTACTCCGCGAGCAGGAGCACCGTGTCACCCACGGGGTCACTGACCTTAAAGGTGGCGCGAGTCATTCGAAGGCGGTATAGTCGGTCTCGACAAGGAGGGTCTATTCACATGTAGCACTATCACATTATAAAAAACACGTGGGGAGTCACTTACTTTTATGTAAATCAGTATTAAACACGCAAGGACCACTTTTTATCGTAAATTTTACTGTTACCTCGCAGCTGCAATGAGACAACTTACCACTTTTTGTTGCTGATAACTGGAGTTTTGGGTACCTCGGAGGCTCGGAGCTGTCAATTGACGCTCACCTTTTCCGTTAAAGGCAGTCGTATAATAACCTTCATCGGGCAGCTGGCACAGCGCGGCGGCCTGCGTAGGCGCGTTGAGCGCCTGGCAGCAGCGCACGGCACGGCGGGCCAGCCCGGGCTCGTCGGGCGCGCGCTTGCCTAAGGTTCACTGACCTTATGCGCGAGGCGAGCGCCGCGGCGGGGACACTACGTCACCCGACACGTATAATTCGTGTCGAGCGACAAGGTCGTGGAAGAAATGTCCTCTAGTGAATTCATGGCATTACGTGCGACTGTCTGGCGACAATTTGCTCGTCCACATACCACATACCGTCCACCCGACATACTACACACTACTGCCATAGTCGCGGATGTCGAGACACACAGAGCGACACGTGTCCTCACTACTCAAATGCTATCGGGCGACCGTCGAGGGACACGAAGTCGCGCAAGGTCGACACTCCCAGAGCGTCGACACGCGGCATGTGCCGCGACCCGTAGATCTCGCCTGCGAAGTCGGACGACCTCTCCTGAGATTTCGCCCGACACGTAGAATTCGTGTCGAGCGACAAGGTCGCGTTAGAAATGTCCCCTAGTGAACACGTGGCTTAAATATCCCACGACTGCTGGCGACATCTCGAGCGGCTGTCTTCTAGTGAATACGTGGCTTATAGGTAGTCCAGACACGAAGGATCTACTCACGCGTACCACAACCAGATAACTAATAACACGTGGCGAGTCACTTACTTTTCTGAAAATCAGTAATAAATACACAAGGGCCACTATTTATCTTCGGATTTTACAAATATAACCGTTTTGACGACACTTTGCAGCTGCAACGACTCATCTCACCGATATGAAGTTTTGGGCACCTGTAAATTGACACTAACCTTTTCCGCTAGGCACTTGAAGGCAGTCGTATAATCAGCTTCATCGGGCAGCTGGCACAGCGCGGCGGCCTGCGTGGGCGCGTTGAGCGCCTGGCAGCAGCGCGCGGCGCGGCGGGCCAGCCCGGGCTCGTCGGGCGCGCGCTTGGCGAAGTGCCAGGAGCCGGCGGCGAGCGCGCACAGGTAGCGGCGCAGCGCTGCGCCCCAGCGGCCGCCTACCATCTCGACGTCGCCGTAGAGGCGGAGCCTTATAGTGAGGAAAGGTTACAAGAGTTATGAGGACACAGCACGTTTCAACACAGCGGAAAATGTGATTAATTTTTTAGATTTTCGGAGGCTCATATCTCTTTTCATAATTAATTTATTGAGAAAAGGACAACACATGTCCCTAGACATGTTGATAGTGACCATAGATTTTTGGGATAAAAATTATTCCTCTACTAGTAATATCCAGGGAGGAAACAGGGGACTACGTTTGTATGGAAAAACGGCGCTTCTGGAACCTCTTAAACAATTATTTATACCAAAGCTGGAAACAGTTGTTGAAAGTAACGTTTTTAAAACGTTTCGAACGGATCCTTGCGTAGGATTTTTGTTTTTAACAAAATAAAACGAGAGCGTTTATCAGAACGGCTTCTAAAAAACGGTTTCTACCAAACGATAAGCTACTAATCTGCGCGTTTATAAAAAAGCAACTGTGAATTATTAGAAAAAAGGGGAACAAGGCTTGAAACTGGTAAATGTTGTGTTTTTTGACCATTCCAACATTGAACTCAAAATAAAAAATCTCTTAATTTGAAGATTTTTTTGGTTCGTTAGTTCTTAGCGCCGTCAACATGCGAAAGAGGGATAGAACAGTGAATAAGCTGAAGTAGTAACAAAATACGCATGTTAGCAAAGTCTTCACGTCTTCAAGATACTTACCAGGAAGTGTTGTATGGATAAAGCTTCAAACTCCTCTCCAGTATATCCGTAAGAGATTCGAACACGTATTTAACGTTGTAATTGTTCATGTTCGATATAGACGCTGGCCAGAGTCCCGTGTATTCGACGACGAGTTCTAGCGATGCATCGTCTATTAGTAAATTGTGTATGCGAGCTAAGAGGGATAGCATCACGCTGACTGCGAGTGGTTCTCTCAAAGTGGTTAGTAAGGCGTTGAAAGCGGCTCTTGCTTCGGCGACCGCGTTAGGGGCCTCGCGAGAGTGCGTCGGGGCCCCGTTGGCTGAGCGCTTTTGGGGCCCCGAAGAGCTGTTGCTGTATACTGACAGTGCTGTAAACAAAAAATCATAAATACCTGCTTTTTACAGACGTAGGGGAAGGAACGATATACCTATATCTTAACTCCTTTAATCGTTATGAACTATAATCGCGCTATCCAACAACAATTGCAGGGCGTGACTAGAACTAGACGTGCTAATTTTGCGTTGACACCACAATGCTTAAACTTTTCAACTTTTTTTAGAAGGTTTAAACTTTTCAAGCTTTAATTACAAAAAAAATAAGAATATTCGCCTGATTTCTTACTTAAGGTAACCCTCCTAATCGCCGAATACCTAGAAACCACCGTATAAACTCAATGTATCGTTCACTCAGGAATAGGAAGCAAAAATAAAAACGCACCAAAATCCCACAAGGGCCTGGGGAACTTCCTCGTAGCTTTTCCCCTTTGTAGTTCTATACAAGCGGCGCATAAAGCTGAAGCTATTTCTCCTGGTCCAGTCGTGGCCACCGCGCCTTCCCACTCGCAAGCGTTTACAAGGCAGCTCCAAGACGCTTCTAATACCTTAAAAAAACAAGAAATGAGTAACAAACAAACATGTGAAATCTCCCAAACATAGGTAAAGCTTAGGTTAATAAGTACCTGTGGCCGCGGAACGATGCCATCACCCGAGTTTGCAGCTGCGATACAAGCCTTAGCCTTATTCGCTAATGACGGTAAATTCAAACGATGGTGAGGCCATTCGCTCTGCACCACGTTAACTTGTAACAACAGAACCTCCCAAGACAATTGGCGGCAAAGTCTGAACAGAATCGGATCCGTGCCTCCTCCAAGCTGACTTCTAGCTTCGCTTTCCAATACTGAAAGCAGGGATAAGGCAGTTCGTGCGCAACCCGCCTCAGCACGAGCCCGCGCCGCCCCTGATACGACATATCCAAAATCTTGCAAAAACCCTCTAGGCAACGACACCAAAGCATTGCCTAGTCCGCCAGCAGGTTTCCAAGAAGGACTCAATTTCCACAGAGGCGAAGCGGGCGCCATCATAGCTAACTTCACCAAGCACATACGCACGTCGTCCGCAGTCGATGCCTCAATAAGACGCTTCTTCAATCTACCCATCTCTAGCTCTGGTACAGTCTTGCATTCGAAATCTGGTGTCTCCCAATCGTCAGTCAGCAATTCCGGCGGAATGTCCATGTTCTCATCATCATTATTTAAAGCGTCGTTTAGAATTGTGCGCAACTGCTCATCAGTTATTAACTTCTTCCTTATGCGGTCAGCTGCTTCGCCAACGTGTTTCTTTAAATATTCGTCTATTCTTTCGATCGGTATTCTACATTGAGATGTAGCCAGATGAAGGAAAAACATTCTTAAATTGTCCCAATCGTCTTCAGATAAGTCAGATAGCAACACCGGAGCCAGAGCCCAGAATAGAAGATCAAAGAACTTTATGCCAACAATCTTGAACTTGTTAAGAAAGTCAGGGTGAGTTGAAGGGATACCGCCTTCGAGAGCATATCTGACTGCATTTAATGCCGAAACTCTGTTGAGCAAGTCCCTGGCCACAGTAAATTCTCCACTTGAAGCAGATCCTTGAATGTCAAGTTCAACCACTTGTCTATGAACCATTGATATCTCGCGGGCAAGATTGTCGGCTTGCAGAACAGCTATGATGCCAGTGTAATGGTTGGCTATAGATTCTTGCAGCTTTTGCAAAAGAGAAGGTTCCTCATTTAAAACTTCATACCCTAAGTTCAAAGCCCGAATATAACCAATAATGTCATCTTTTGTCATACTTGCATAGTAGAATTCACCCCAAGGAAGAGTTTTGTGTGGACCATAACCATGAATGGACACTTCTCTTTCCAGGAGGGTTAAATTCTCCCTGCATCCAATAATATGCTTCTTAGCTAAATCATGTTGTCCATAAAAGAAGTAATTATAACACAGATCGAAGTGTATTTGCATTGCAAGTTCATAGTGGCTAATGTTAGTGTCACCAGCATTCCAGTCATGGTTTAACTCCTCGGAGTCTTCATCGAGATGGACAAATGCTTCCATAATTGGTATTTTAATTTTTCGGGACTCGCGACGGTTTTGATTTGGCGATAGTTCATAGAATAATAATACTTCTTCTAAGTATCTGATACTTTGCATCCGAGACAATTCTGACATTCTCAATATTTTTTCGAAGTCTTGATTCATGGGAGCAAAGACTCCATCAGCTTGCATTCCAGGTCTGTAATTGCACGAATTAAGACAGTAAAATTAGAACTATACTTATATTTATTTAGGCATTAAGTGAATTGCTAAAAAGATACACTTACATATGAATGAAAGCCATTTTATTAGACTTAGCATACAGTGCTGCGTTCACTGGAAACCTCAGTATCCATCTGTGGTATAATGTAAGAGCAAACTGAATTTGGGGCTGCTGCATATAATCCTGTGAAACTTCCTGAAATACAAAACGAAAGTTATTTTGGTACTTTGAGTTTGGATTAAAAGCGTTCGCTGGGGGTTTATCAAAAACGTTGCATTTTTGTAAGTTTTTCGTTATTATTTCATTGAATTGAAATACTTAAAACTTAAATTTTTGCTCTATTATTGTGTGCATAATACTATTTCAAAACACATTAAACTGTCTAAATTTAGGCAGTCGCCAATTATTTGCTAAATTAAATAAAAAACAGCTTTTTATTAAATTGATGACTCTAAAATCTGAGCATCTCATTTTACACCAATAGATTATAAATTCTAAGTAAGGTAAATACTCGTAAAAACAGTAGCATTTTATGATGTGCATTAACATAAAATGAACACTCTTTAAGTATTTTTTTTCATTGGTTTAATAGATGAATTGACCATTATTTAAAGAGCAAAAAATAAGTTTTTCATTTTTATATTATTACTAGCCAATTCAACTTATTTAAAACTTTGGAGTGAATGGTAGAATAGTTAATTGAGTTTAATAAATACATTTTGAATTTCATGTTACATTATTAAAACAAAATAAATAAGTTCAAATGTAAGCGTGAAAAACAATTGTCACAGTTTAAGTTTACCATTGGTGGAACAGAATAGGCAGAATCAGTAGCCATGTAGACCAGATCCTGCATTAGTTGTTGTTGAATATGGGGCGGCAATTTTGTTTCAAATATATCTGTAAATAATATGTATGTTGATAAATGTTAAGATCAAAGTTTTCATTAGCATATAAACTAATTATTTTGGCTTTGTACAGGATGATAGTGCAGTTTAACTTAGGATCTAAGAGGTTATAAGCAGGTAAGTAACCTCCATAAACTGGCGTTGCAATGTGCCATCAGAAATTAATTTAATTCAAAAATAAACTGCCAGTGTTCTGTGGACCAAACAGACCATTTTCAAATTGTTCATATATTAAATTGGGCTAAATTTCTAAGTTAGTCGATAAGTTGGAGTCGTCTAAGGGGCAGAAGCTTGTTCACAAGTTGGCACGTTCGCTAGTCAAAGCGGAGCCAGGATATTTGCATGTCCCGCTGTGTAAATGACACTCTCGGTAACCTGCTATGCGAGGACCACGCGTTGAAGGAGAAATGGCGCTCTTACTTCCACGAGCTGAACAACAAGCAGCACAAAGAGGTGCCTGAACTCCTTCTGAATCAGGGACTAGTGTACCCGGTAACGCTTGATGAAGTCCAGTCGGCTCTTCACCGCATTAAGAAACGGAAAGCTGTCAGACCCAATGGAGTCCCTATCGAAGCGTGGATATCGATGGGGTCTGATGGGATGGTGGTGTGGGCATACTTACCCAACTTTTCAACCGCATTCTCCTCACCGGAAAGATACCTGACCAATGCAGACTGAGCATTAACACGCCGGTTTTCAAGGGCAAGGGCTCGGTGCAGGAGTGCAGCAACTATCGCAGCATAAAGGTGATGTCTCCCACACCATGAAGCTCCTCGACCGCATTGTAGACTCTCGGATTCGACAGGAGTGTACAATCTCGGAGTGTCAGTATGGGTTTCGACCTGGTTGCGGGACCATGGTCCCCGTATTTGCCTTGAGAACGCTCATGGAGGGATACAGACTGAAGAATACACCTCTGAATCTACTTTTCTTAGACATGCAGAAGGCCTTCGACTGTGTCCCTCGTGAGATGATCGGCTGGGCGCTGCGGTCCAGGGCCGTTCCCGAGGTGATTATTGACATTATCCGGAACATGTACCACGATTCCAGTTCCATAGTTAGGACTGCGGTTGGTGACACGCTTCCCTTCCCTATCACCGTTGGAGTACACCAAGGCTCCGTGCTTAGCTCGTTTCTGTTCAGCGTAATATTAGACGTTCTGTCAAACAGCATCCGAGACCACCACGAGCAGCCACCCTGGTTGCTCATGTATGCTGATGATATTGCGCTAGCAGATTCGGATAGGGGACGGCTGAATAAGTGGAGGAATTCACTTGAAAACGGCGGTCTAAAACTTAATGTGGCGAAGACGGAGTACATGACCTGTAACACCACAGATCCCCAGTCCGTCCGCATAGGCGATGACGTGGTCGAGCGCACGGACCGTGTCGAATACCTGGGATCTGTGTTGCGCGTCCGGGGACATCGACAGCGACGTCAGAGCCCAAATTGAATTGCGTGAGGTGACTGGTGTCATTCGTGACCCCAAAATGCCGATCAAGCTTAAGGAGCGGGTCTATAAAACCATTATTAGGCCTGTCCTTTTATATGGCAGTGAAACATGGCCGTCACTAGAGCGACACAAGCAGGAGCTGCGCGTCACGGAAATGAAGATGCTGCGGTAGATGTGTGGAGTCTCACGCAAAGATCGCGTGCGATCTTACTCACATACCGTCAAAGAAGAAGACATAGAAGGCTGTGAACATCTTCAAGACCTCATCCAGAAGATAAAATATAGTGCAGCAAGACCACAAGTCCTAATTGGTCAAGATAATTGGGCAACTTCTTTTGGCCGAAGATAGCAGAATTGAAAGTAGAAACCAGCCAATAGCCTCACTAACGCCATTGGGTTGGGTTCTACATGGAGCTTGCAGTCGGACAACAGGACATAGAGTGAACTTCATCCTTCAGCAAATAGAAGACATAGATACAGCGCTGAAACACTTCTTCTCGCTGGAGGCCCTCTCAATAGCACCGAAACGCCTCGCAGCTCAAGCCTTGAAAATATTAGACGAGAAAACAGTCAAATTAGAAGATATCAAAATGCATTACCCTGGAAACAAGATGACATCAAAATGCCAGACAACAGAGAATACGCATTGAGAAGACTTGAAGCCCCAGAAAAGAAGATAAACAAGAATCCAGACTTGAAGAAGGTCATAGAACAGATGAACGGATTACTTGAGGAGAATTACGCCGAGCCTGCGCCCGAAGATAAAAACTTAGACAGAACATGGTACCTGCCGTGTTTTCCAGTTATCAATCCAATGTAACCTGGGAAAGGTAGAATGGTGAACGATACAGCGGCGACTTCAAAAGGCATTGCACTCAGTGATGTCTTACTCACCGGCCCTCATCTTTATTTATTTATTTATTTTATTTATTCTTTATTGCACATAATCTATGTTACAAAGGGCGGACTTAATGCCTAGAGGCATTCTCTACCAGTCAACCACACAGTCAGACAGAGATATTACAGGCAGTGCTAAAGATAAAAGTTCTAAATAATATGTACAGAAGGTGAAATGGTTTGAATCAAAATAAGAAGATTTCAAAGAGATTTCATAAACATAGATACATAATAATAGCAATTACACATTATATAGACAAAAAGTAAAATAAAATAACAGACAGATGACCGGTGGATCCAAGAGAATAACAAAACTACATTCTTGGGGCGTCAATCTTTTAAAGTACGCACGCAAAGCCTTTTTAAAAACATTTTTACTGCACGCATTTCTAACCAAGAACGGCAGTTTGTTCCAAAGTCGTATTGCCGAAACAGTGAAGGAACTAGACAAAAAGCCAGAAGAATGAGTGTAAGGAGAGAGAGAGAGTATTTACAGAGCGCAATTGACGACTGTGCGAATTATGAAGGCAGAGAAATTTATTTTTTAAATAAGCAGGAGAATTAAGGTCAAAGAGGATTGAGAAAAGGGTGCACAAAATACGAATGCATCTTCGCTGACGGATAGGTAGCCAGTTCAGCTTCATCCGGAAGCTAGAAAAATGGTCGTATTTGCGAAGCCCAAAGATGAAGCGAATGCAATTGTTAAGCAGACGTTCAATTTTGTTTAGGAGATGTTGTGAAATGTTGCTATAACAAACATCGCCGTAATCGATGAGAGGCAGGATGAGAGCTTGTACCAGCAGAGCCTTGGTCGATGTGGGAAGAAGTTCTTGAATCGGTAGAGAGCACGAAGAGTCCCAGTAACTTTTCTACTGAGTTCAGTTACTTGCTTAGTCCAACTAAGCGTGCTGTCCAAGTTGAGACCAAGATTTTTGACACTGGGAGAGTATGAGACCCCGACACCGTCCATTAAGACAGGTAGAACAGAACAAGTATCCAGTTTAACCAGTTGTCGTGAGCTACCGATAATAATCGCTTGGCACTTGTCAGGATTAACCTTAATGCCAAATTTAGCAGACCAATCAGCAATGCACTTGATGTCATGGTTGAGATGGTATATAGCACTGTTAACCTCATTGGCCTGGGCCGACGCGTATATCTGCAAATCATCAGCGTACAGATGGTGAGGACAGCCAAGATAACCCACAAGAGTATTTATGAAAACGGAAAAAAGTAACGGGGATAATATGCCGCCCTGTGGCACACCAGAATCCAAGTTGGCCTAATTGGAGACAACGTCGCCCATGCGGACAGCTTGCCTTCGATCACGGAGATACGTTGAGAACCACTCAAGCACTAAGGGGGAAGCTCGAAGATGTGAGAGAACTGCAAGGAGAATGTCGTGATTAACGGCATTGAAGGCATTAGAGAAATCAATCAATACAAGTATCGTTAGACGCGACTCCTCCATGTTAGCTCGGATGTCATCAGTGACTTTAATAAGGGCAGTGGTGGTGATCTTCTTTAATCTCTTCCTGGCGTACTGATGCGGATGCCACAACACCAAATAGCAGTGTCAGCAGATAAAGCAGAGATGTTTCTCCAGATCAAGATATCACGAGAAGATCGAGATGCCCTTCGATATCTCTGGAGAGACGGAGACTCAACAGCGCAGCCAAAAGAATACAGAATGTCGTCATTGATCTTCGGCGCAACATCTTCTCCAGCTACAGCGATTTATGTGAAGAATAGAAATGCTGAAGAATACGCTGAAAAATATCTAGAAGCGGCCTCCGCCATCAAGATACACCATTGTATAGATGACTATATCCGGAGCTTTGAGAACGAAGATACAGCAATTGAAGTGGCGCGCTAAGTACAGCACATACACAGACAAGCGCACTTCGACTCAAGAAAATGTGCTTCTAATTCAGAAACAGTCTTGAAAGAATAAGATGCACAAGCTTCAACCCAAGGCATAGAACTCGAAGTTAAACCGAAGACAGAAAAGGTACTCGGGATGGCCTGGCAGACTTCTACTGATACGCTCCAGTATAACCTGTACTTCTCCAGACTTCCAGACAATATTCTGCACAGCAAACACCTACGAAGAGATAGGCTCTGCGGGTCGTCATGTCATTATTCGATCCGTTGGGGATTGGCTCCCCGATGACCATGAAGGCAAAACAGATTCTGCAGTAGGTCTGGAAAAGAAGCACCGGGTGGGATGAGCCATTACAGGAAGATCTATCAGAAGAATGGCTTAAATGGACACAGCACTTACATATACCGCCAAGGGAAGAATCTTCAACTCCATGTGTTCGTGGACGCGGGTGAACGCCTACGCAGCAGCCCTCTACTGGAGGATAGAAGATGAAGATGGAGAAGTACACACCTCTCTGGTCTTAGGCAAAGCCAGAGTAGCTTCACTCAAGACCACTTCGATTCCTCGATTAGAGTTGCAGGCAGCAGTAATGGGCAGCATAATGGCAAGCTGCGTCTTAGAAGAACACCAAAGGAAGCCAGAAGTTACAATATTTTGGACAGATAGCAGGACAGTGCTAACTTGGCTGAAGACTGGCTCAAGATCCTATAAGCCGTTCGTCGGTCACAGAATCACTGAGTTGGAAGAAAACACCAAGACAGAGGAATGGCGCTGGGTGCCTTCCAAACTCAACGTAGCCGATGACAGCACGAGACACCAAGAAACTTCGATAATGATCACAGATGGTTTTCCGGCCCACCATTCCTTAAAGACGACCCTCAAAATTGGCCCACTGGAACTTCAAGTTCCAAAATCATTACGGGTGAAGAACGAACTTTGAAGATCACAGAACTTTCAAAAAACCAGCAATCATAACAGCGACGCCGGACTTCCAGAAATTTTCAAAATGGGAAAAACTCATCCGAACGACAGCCAGAGTCCTACAATTTATTGAATTATGCAGAAAGAAACAGACCACAGCCTTTACCAGAACGAGGAAGAACAAAATAGAAGATCCGACTTGGGGAAAAAAACTGAAAAGAAGTCTACGTGGAAAAAGAAAATAGTTGAAACGCAAGATTAATATAGAATAATCCCAGCTGAACTCTTCATCCGGGCAGAAGAAATAACAATGATTATTCAAGAACATTGTTTTCATGAGGAAATAAAAGACTCGACAAAAAATTTAAGAGTGTCAAGCCAAAGCAAGCTGAAGAAGATCGCCATAGAACTCCTCAACGGAGTGATCGTCGTGAAGTCACGAATAGATGCAGCCAACGAAGTTCCAGAAAACCATAAAGAGGCCGCCCATCTTAGACTGAAGACATTACATCTCCAGGCTGTACATCGAGCACTTGCATCGCTGCGGTCATCACCAGGGAGTGGAAGCCACCATAAACCAATGTCGCCAGAGGTTTCACATCCTGGGTCTCGGAACAACAGCACGCAGCATCATTCACCGGTGTCTGCCCTGCAGAAGAAGAAGATGGACACCGCCTGAGCCTCCGACTGGTAATCATTCAGCCAGTCGGCTTGCTCATCATCAGCGTACTTCGGGCCGCTGCAGACAACCTTCGGAAGAGGCACCTGAAAAACCTATGTGGCCCTTTTCACTTGCCTAACGACGAGGGCATTGCTCATAGAAATGGCGAACACTTTGACCACCGACTCAGCAATCTTGGCAGTCAGAAGATTTATAGCGAGAAGAGGATGTTCTAAAGAAATTTGGTCTGATAACGGGACTAATCCATGGCGCAGAAAAAGAACTTAGAATAGCAGCTGACGGCGGCACAGAATTAGTAGCATCAAAAAGAAGAATCTCCTGGCGCTTCATCCCTCCTGGAGCTCCATTCATGGGTGGAGTGAAATCGGTCAAGACAGCACTCGCAGCAGTACTCGATGGCCGCCTTATATATATAATTAACTTATAACAGCGTAAATTTGAATTATGTTCAGTCCTCTTAGCACAGTTAGTTAAAGTTTGTTTATGTTTTATAGTTTAGAATAAGTTAGTTGATTATTGTTTGTTTCTAATAGTTTATAGCTGAGATTATATGTAAGTTTATAAGATTAATTTGTATTTTCATTCAATAAAGATGGGCAGCCTAGTCATTTATGTAGGTACACACTCTCACAAGAGGAATTAGAAAGTTAGAGTTGACCTTGAATCTGTCTTTGTCACACACATTATATTGTAAGGCTTCCCTATAAAAATGAAATGGTCCACCACGATCTCCCCAGTAAAAAAAAAAGGCTTCCTTGTCTGACTTGACCTTGGGGAAAATTTTTGTTGTCTCTGATAGGATGTTCCCATTTTTGTGCGCCCATGAAATAGATACTGATGGGGGGCCAAAACTGGGAATATCAATAGGCCTTGCCCAGGGTCAAATTGTAGTCAATGGGAAGCCTCTATAGAAAAAACAACTGCAGAAAATAGTAAACTACAGTGCAGAACAGTTCAAGAATAGAAACTAGGAACCTTAGGAATAGGAACTAGCTGCCTGGGAAGAATAAATACGGATTTTGATTCGGCCACCCATTTGAGCCTGAACATCAACAAAAAGTACATTGCCACAAGTTGCTACGGCCTGCTACATACCTGCTACGACTGGGGGCTACGACACTAAGTGCCAGTACTGCAGATCTACAGGAACATCTTGCTACAGACATGTCGCAATCCAGCGATAGGTGCAACAGGGGCTTCAAATAGCAGAGAGTGGGGTCCCGCACATCAAGAATAACATGATATAAACACTTACTGTTTGATATACAAAATAAGACATTTCAGTATATAGTAAATGCACCGGTAGGTAATTCAATTTACTTGTAGTGTCAATAATTTTATTGCAAACAACATATATTACTTGTCTTTTTGGTAGAAAGAACTACTTTAGTTTAGGAACATGGTTAAATAAAAGGTTTAGTGTTACCTAAATTCCAGTGAAGGGTGGCAGCCACCTTCAAAGCCAGTATTTTCAGAGCCAGCTCTTTCATAGTGTACTGTATTGGTGTGGCTATTGTCAAAGCCATTGGACTTGGTGGTGCATCAACATCCACAACGCGCTCACTAGCTGGCTTTATGTTATCATCAATTGTCTCAACAGACAAGAACTCATCTATCAGCTTACATGCCGAAGGCTCTGTTGATTAAAAACATGTTAATTTATTGCAGGCATTGAAGGCTAATGCTTATGGAATATTAGGCTTCATTAAAAAACAACTAGGTTCAATAAAATAACATTATACGTTTTCTGAACAAAGCCTGACTTAAACAACTCATGATTTGTCTCATTAAACAAATGATTTTCACATGGACATGAAACAGTTTTGATTTAAGCATCAGTCATTGTTCATAGTAGTTTAGTGTTATCGTATTATTTTGTTGACTGTTAATTACTGCTTTTACTAACTAGGGTTTGGCTTGCTGAGGTGATTCTTAAGAAGATTGGGATCCATGAGGAATTCAAACCATAATATCGTGTAGGGAGAAATGGGCACTGTGCCCGGTCTTAGTAAATCAACATCCATTGTTATTTATGTATATTTTATGCCTTTAGCCACACATATTTTATAAAACACTTAAACTCGAAATCTATGTGTAAATCAGTGTCTGAGGAAGGGTATCTTTTAGGAATTGTTGTACTTAAGTTTGGAGTTGGACATTAGATATTTTTATTCACATTCTTATCTGTCAACTGTCATCTGTCACTTGACCGGCGGTCCGATTTGGGAATTTTCACTAGGCCTCCATTGTGCCCTCCCGAGGCCTGTATTCACTCTGATTAGTGCGAGTGCAGGGATAAAGGTCTGTTTACACTTAGCTTAGTAGTATGTGCAGGTGATTAGTGTTAAAGAAGATCGCCTTAGGATAGTACTCCTTTTAGTTTGACTCTGTCAGTTCGAAGTTTTTCGTTTTTGGTTCCTTGTCATTCAATGTAATCATTCTGAAGGATAATATATTATTTCCCTTTTACGATCCTAGTATTTGTTTAAAGTGGTAGCAGAGCGTGGTTCAAGTAGGCTCAGACCTGAAAAGGCAAGCCTAGCAATGGATTCGACGCAAAGATTTGTCGATTCAGCTAAGATGCAAATTGCAAAACTTGATGGGAAAAACTGGATTACTTGGAAGTGTCTAATGAAGATTGCTTTGAAGGGCTCAGGTCTTATTACGGTAGTAGAAGAAGACTACGTAAAGGAAGGCAAGTCATCAGACGATTTGATTAAGCATGAGAAAGATTCGTGTGCTGCATTGTTGATCATAATGACAAGTCTGTCAGAGGAGAACATCGAGAAGGTGATGAGATTCTCCACTGCTCGCGAGGTATGGGTAGAGCTACATCGGTTGTATGAAGGTTCCAACGATGAGCGATCATACGATTTATGCATGACCATTTTCCAATATAAAATGGATCCGAAAGACGACATAGCTACACATCTGTCTAAATTAAAGAATCTGTGGCAAGAGCTAGATCGTGAAATGCAAAAGAAAAACGTATCAAGCGGTAAGCTTCCAGAACTGTTTTTGCAATGTAAAATCTTGGAAACCTTACCTGAGGATTATTTTTCTTTTATTTCCAACTGGAAAATGATGTCTGCTACGGAGCGAACAATTGATAAACTGACAAGTCTTCTATGTTCACATGAGAGAGCACTATTATCGAAAAGTTCTACAAGTAAGAACTCTGAAGAAGAGGTTCTGTTGTTAGACAGGACGAAGAAGTCCGGCGCAGGAAACAACAGAAAGCCTTTCAAATGCAATTATTGTGGAGGTGCTAATCACTTAGTTAGGAATTGCACTAAATGGATCAATGATGGACGTCCTCCAAAGGAAAAGCCGTCTTCCAGTGTGACAGAGAACAGTAAGGGTGTAAATATGAATGTTATGAGTATAATAAACAAGAACAATGTCGACACTGAGAGTTGGTACGTAGACAACGGCGCGACGAGTCACGTCACCAATAGACGTGATCTATTTGTGAGTTTTCAATACTTTGACGGCGCACACTCAGTCAGAACGGCTAATGACCAAGCCATAGAAGCAATTGGTAAAGGCAAGATAAAGATTTTAGCTGAAGTAGAAGGTGACACGCAAGAAATTGTTCTTAATGATGTCTGGTATGTACCAGCCATATCTAGAAATTTATTTTCGGTTCTATCAGCTCAAGATATGCTGGGCAATAGTATTTTTGAGTCAGAATGCTGCGTGTGTAGGATAAAAGTAGATGGCAAAGCTTTACTAATCGGAGACCGAGAAAGACAGGGGAGTCTTTACAAACTGAGGGTGAAAAATGTAACCCCTTCAAATTCTATTGAAATAAACGCTTTGAACGCCATAGATACACTGCAGCTATACCATGAAAGGTTGGCGCATCAAAACAAGGCCCACGTCAAGGAAGTAGTTGAACGAGAACTCGGAATAAAGCTTACAAGTCCAAGTGATAAGACTGTTTGTGAAGGATGTGTATACCGAAAAGCACACAGACTTAAATTTGGCACCAGAGAAGGATCTAAGAGTCCTGGTGAACGGTTTTACGCTGATGTATGCGGACCGTTTAAGTATTCAGTTGGAATGAAAAGATATTTTGCGTTGTTTAAAGATGACTATTCAAAATACAGATATGTGTATCTAATGAAAGAGAAATCAGAGGTCAAAGATAAGTTAAAATTACTAATAGCCGAAGTGAAGACTACAGGACATGTCCTAAACAATGTCCTAATGACATGTCATTAAAGAGCTATTTACAGATAATGGAGGAGAATTTCTGAATGAAAATGTTAAAGGAATTTTAAACAAAGAGGGTATCATTCACAGACTTACTATGCCACATACACCGCAACAAAATGCAGTTGAACGAGATAACCGCACTGTTGTTGAAGCTGTACGAACTGTAATGCATGTACCTGGTAGAGAATTACCTGAAGGAATATGGGCCGAGATAGTCAACGCAGTGGTATACGTACTGAATAGAACAGGACCCTCAGTAGAGAATAAGAGTCCTCATGAAGCATGGTTTAATGAGAAACCGAGAATAAGTCATTTGCATATTATCGGAAGTACATGCTACGCTCACGTGCCAAAAGTTTCTAGAAAGAAATTTGATAAGAAAGCTATCAAGGGTATTTTGATTGGATACAACTATGATGAAGGATACAGAGTCTACGTCAAAGAAAAATGTCAACTTATTAATTCAAGAGATGTAATATTTGATGAGAAGATTTTAAACCCAGTGAATGAAATTGAGAATACAAACAATAAACCGAATACAACCATTGAAGTCGAGGTACCGGTAGAAACTGAGCACACAAATGATATTGAAACAGACTCGACAGACAGTTATAATACAGCTGAGTCTTGGAATAATTGTCATGAGCCAGATCATGATAATAGAAATGTTGGTGAAAATGAGATCATTTCACCTGAGTATGAGCATGAAGATGTAGAGATAAAGAGTGGCAATGTTGAGGATGCTTCACCTGAATGTGACGAAACAGAACAGGAAGATGTAGAAAGTGGTGAAAATGAAAACATTTTACGTAAACAAGAGATTGCTCATGAAGGCAGAATGACATTGAGAGACCGCTCAACACTTCAAAAGCCGCAACGATTCGACGATTATGTAATGACTGCAGCTACAGAGCTTATTGAAGGAGAAGAACCTCAGTCGTACAAAGAAGCGATTCAATCCAAAGATGGTGAGAAATGGAAGACTGCCATGGATGAAGAAACAAAATCTTTGAATGAAAACAAAACATGGAAGTTAGTGAGCTTACCTGCAAACCAAAAAGCCATTCCTAATAAGTGGGTGTTCAAAGTAAAGCAAAACCCTGATGGTACTATTGAACGACACAAGGCACGTTTAGTCATAAAAGGCTACTCGCAAAAAATGGGCGTTGATTATTTAGAAACGTTCAGTCCTGTTGCAAAGATGAGCACCATAAGAGTCTTGCTAAGCGTTGCTGCTACAGATAATTTGAAACTAGCTCAGTTTGATGTATCGACTGCATTTCTTTATGGAAGTCTGGACGAAGAAATATATATGAAACAGCCTACTGGATATGATGATGGCTCTGGCAGAGTCTGTAAGTTAGAACGCAGTCTCTATGGTTTAAAACAAGCTCCGAGATGCTGGAACAATTGTATGACAGACTTTCTGTTTAAGTCTGACTTCAAAACAGCTGAAGATCCATGTCTATTTGTAAAAAAGAGCAACGGGAAGAAGTTAATTCTAGCCCTATATGTTGACGACGGGTTAGTTTCAGGAGAAGATAACGATATAGAGAGTTTTCTTGATGATTTGAAAAAGCGTTTCAAAATAAAGACCAAACCCGTCGCAGATTATTTCCTGGGTATTGAAATTGAAAGAAAAGAAAATTCCATAAAGATCAGTCAGAAAGCATACACAAAGAAAGTTCTAGAACGTTTTGGTATGCAGAATGCACGACCTACGGGAACTCCTATTGTAAAAGATTCTCAATTAGGAGAAGATGATACCGATGACACAGAATACCCATATAGACAAGCTGTAGGAGCGCTTGCATATTTAATGGTTGGAACGAGACCAGATATTTGTTATGCCGTTGGTGTAGCTTCTAGACATTTAGAAAATCCAAAGAAGGATGATGTTATAAAAGTGAAGCGTATATTTCGCTATCTGAGTGGAACTATTGATCATGGCATCAACTATTGCCGCGGAGGAGAAAAGAAGCTAGAATTCTACAGTGATGCAGACCACGGGGGGATATTGAGAGCGGTCGCTCCACATCTGGAATGGTCTGTTTGCTGGCTGGAGGAGCAGTGTCCTGGCGCAGCCATAGACAAGTGTCAGTTGCAATTTCAAGCACTGAGGCGGAAATAGTCGCTGCCAGTGAGGTGGCAAGGGAGATAATTTGGATGAAGAGACTAATTGAGAATATTGATTGCCTGTCAGAAGTTCCAGTCCTATTCGTAGACAATGAGTCGGCCATAAAACTTGCTCAAAATCCGCCATACGAATTTCATAACAGAACTAAGCACATAAGGCTACGACATTTCTTTATAAGAGAAGCTGTGCGAGATGAAACCTTAGTCGTTAAGAAGGTTCCCACAGAGACGCAGTTGGCAGATATTATGACAAAGCCAATGTTTAAGCCAAGACTGGTCAAGCTCATAAATCTGATGGGTTTGCAGTGACCGCTGGTCTAGTTAAGACCTGGAAAGGAGTCCTAGGAGAAGATGTTAAAGAAGATCGCCTTAGGATAGTACTCCTTTTAGTTTGACTCTGTCAGTTCGAAGTTTTTCGTTTTTGGTTCCTTGTCATTCAATGTAATCATTCTGAAGGATAATATATTATTTCCCTTTTACGATCCTAGTATTTGTTTAAAGATTAGTGCAGGTGTAATCCTGTTCTAGTTAAGATGCATGAGCCTCCTCGCCTTTTTTCTCTATAGAAGCTTGTTGCGAGTTGAAAATTTGGTATGTTTAAACATTTTTTATTCTCTTCAGTCATATTATTTTTCTGTTAAACATCTACGGAAGTCTTTTTCTGGCATTAATTTTCTAAATTAACGGCTAATTCATCACTCTTATTTATAAGACCGGATATATTTTGATGCAGTATGTTTATCTTATTGTAGAAGGAAAAACTGCGAACTTTCTGCATTGTCTTCAGCTATTTCCTCTGGAGCGTAATGTTCATTAACTTTATTCACTGGCTGATTATCATGGTGATGATTTAGAATTGTTTTAATTAATTTGGCTAAGAAATGGAGATTACATTTAATCCCTTTCTTGTTTATCTTTCCACTGAACTCCGAATACATATCCCAATCTAGTTCCTTGTTGGAGTGAAATACGTACACATTCTTTAGGTCAACACAGTTTTCATATAGATCATTATTGAAAGATTCAATCCTGTAATTATAGATCATCTTTCCACAGAAATAAGTTGGTGCCACTACTATAATATTGGTATTTGTTATTTGGAGTATTTTACTTCGAATAGTTTCAACCAATACTTCGACTATTATGAGAGTAATAGAAATCCGTCTCACCAATCATATTTACGCAGCAGTCTTCCTTTGTGAAATCTTTTGTTTTATTTTCGATATCTTTCATTAGAATATCTATCCCACAGCCTGTATAAATATAATGACACAATTCAAATTGATTGTAAAAATCATCTACTTGCATCATTTGTGTTAATTTGAATCTATTTTTATTTGATATCACACAAAGTTTCTTTTCTTATTTGTTCTCAAAATATGTTCACAATTATTAGGTTTAGTTTTTGAGCTGTTAATATTATTTTTCTCAGTATCGTTGTTTCTTGTATTTTTAAATTATTTGATAATCTCTGTATAATTACATTTAGTCTCGTTATTTCTTCTCTAGCTTCTAGCAGATTATTTTGTAAATTAATAACATTTCGTTCTAACTCTGCCATTCGAGTTGCATGTTCTATTTGACCCATAGCGCCGCCTATAGGGCTTTGATTGAGACTGGTTGATTGACGATGTCGTGCCTTCTTTGATGATGATGAGGGAGACATACAGTTTTTATAAGGGAATTTACTTTCTGAGTTAGGTCAACTATTTGGCGCTTCAATTCATAATTTTCAGACAAGTTATTCTCAATTTCATGTTCAGCACTTGCGAGGCTTTGTTTCAGGCTATTAATTTCACATTTCATTTCGTTTACTATTTCAAAGTCGTGTATCGATTCAGTACTGCGTGATGTTCTTATGTCAAACAAATTACAAAGATTGTACATTTCATCAGTAGATTTGGATTTGCGTAACATTGGCCGGTGAATGACTGCTGTGTTTTGGAGTAATTCTTGAATTACTCTTTGTTTCGTTCTTAAAGTAACATTTTTTTGTGATGCCTTTTTTTCCGTGTCAATTACACTGTTATTCAGGATCGAAGATGCCCCAGGTGAACCAGATCTCTCACCAAGTTCATAGGGTGAGTGCACTGTGTCTTCCTCTTCGTACTCCGTAGACTGTGATTCAAACACGTTATTCTCGAACCGAATAGCTCCGACAACCGGTGAGCAAACAGTTACCGTTGGCTTCTTTTTCAGGTTCGTAACCGTCTTTGGAGATTGATCATCTTGAGCAGAAATATTAAGGATTTTTCGGATCTTGCGTTTGTGCAGTTTTTGCATTTCCAAGATTCCTTATTTTCTAGTGTCATCAACCAAAATCTTTTTTCTGATACTATGGTGCAAAGCAGATGATATTTTTCCTTGCAAATAGCACAAGTTAAAAATTCTTTATTAATAATTTTAGCATTACATTTAAAACATTTAATTGCCATAATTGCACAAAAAAGGAGACCAAAAAATGTGTCACCGCTGGGATTCGATCTTCCACCCTCTCCGACCCGATCTCATTCAGGACCAGCTACTGTACACAGCGACCGATGCGCTGTGTGGGAATGGCGAATTAATGGGCCTTATGCGACGTATAGTTTCACAGGACACCCGTTCGGGGGCGGGGCTCGTTGACTTTTGCCACTAATCGTTACTACGCACTCTGGTCCGCTGAGTCACAGCTGTCGTGCCGCACTTGTTAAACTTTGATTTACACAGTCAACGAATTTTTTTCGGAATTTTTCTCTTTATATCACTTCACTACGTATCTCCTGATCCGAACTATAGTCACAGTTTTATTAAAGGTATTATTATCTTCACGCAGCCATATAATTTAACCACGAATGTACAAATTTCATATTTTTGAAACAATTCCTAACACGGAGGTCGGACGAAACACTGTCGCTCGTAGCGGGTGCGCGGAAGCTCATAAAGAAACAGCAGTTTGGAAAAATGGTTCAACTACAATGATGACAATTGGTTAGCTCTCATAGTCATTTTAACTTGATCACCCCTCTGTCCCTTGAAGTGATTCTTAAAATTACTGAAACCATAAATGGAAACAAAAAATAATTATGATGCACTTTACGATGAAGTGAACCATTTAAATCAAATTAGGGAAAAAATTGTAACAGCAGCATCACTTTCAAAGAAACATGCAGTGCAGAAAAAAAGCAAGCAATATCTACAGAACAACCTGATTTCCCAAATCTGTTCAAAGTAGTGTCACTTTTGCTGTCCGTTCCGGTCACTTCAGCAATTAGGTATGGGAACAAAAATCAAACATGTCCTAAATCGAAAACCATTTCGAGGTATTTGTATTTTATACCTTATTTATATATTTTAAAAGCAAAGGATCGAGAATATTTTTAATTAAATACGTTGGCAAACTGGGGTCAAATGAATGACCCCAGTTTGCCAACGTCCGCAAAGAGTTTATGGTTCTTATTGGACTCTTGACGGTAATCAAATTGACATCTCACAATAAAATTGAAACCTATTGGGTCGTATGAACGTCCTTGCACGTGATTGGTTTATAATCTATCCATCAACAAATCAAATGACGCGATCTGTATCATACGTATGACTTTTAGCTAGGTGATTCTACTGCATGGTATTAATGTGGTTTCCAGATAGCAGATTTAAAATTCCCCCAGGTGAAATATATTTTTCCACAAAGTTATTTTTAATTATACGTACATCAATTTACGCCCATTGCCCAGACGGGTAGGTAGGACTTAAAATAGTCATTCGCTGTAAACCCAACCCTTCCAGGTCGGGCTTGGTTTCAGAACTTAGCAAAATGAATTGTATCTGAAGTCTACTTCTGACACTCTCGTGAGATTGTACATGATGAACGGCGAGCTCTGTTTCAGTCGTAAGAGCAGTAAATCAGTAATTTTCTCCTCTTAATTTATTTACCACGAATCCGGGAAAAAACACATGTCGAAACACTAAGTGAATTTGTGACGTCATGAGTTCGCAATTTTTAAAAATAATTACTGGCTAGATATATTAGTGGCTATTCAAATTAGTTACTTTTTTTTTTCCCCAATAACAGAAATAGTATTTTCTGTTATGAATGCAAAGTGGCGGGACGACAGGAAGAAAGCTCTATTAAAACTAATAAGAAGTGAACTTTTAGTTTACTTGAATCTTTGTTTGTCATGTTTAGAGGCTATTAATGTATTTAAGAGCAACAGCAATTTGTTACTGGGTGATAGGTGTAACAAAAAATAGTTTTAAAAACAAAAAATAAAATACTTACTTTATTTTTATGCTGGATTCTTTTTTTTAAACTCTTAGTCGGGAAATACTTTATGTAAAGCCTGAAAAGGTGGCAACCCTAGACACAATATTCACAGGTTGCGTTATTCTACCTTGTCCTTTTCATTGCATTATGATATAAAATGTATTAATAAAATGAGTTTAACTAGTCTTGTGCAAATTTTAGTTTGTTGCTTTTTATAATTTTCTATATTTAAACTTGTAAAACAAAGAGAATGCAATAATGAGCGCCTGTAAACTCGGGTAAATCTCGTATACTAAACAAAATCATCGATGACACCACGTATGTCAGAGTTCTGACGTCACAGCATGGCCGTCTGTGTTTCGTGTGTCATTGGCAATGACCATTGCCGGCGCATTTAAAAATGGAGAATTGGGTATGGGAAAAAAACCCAAACATGTCCTATTATTGAAAACTATTTCGACATATTCGTATTTTATACCTTATAAATATTTAATTTAACACTTTCATAGGCAAAGGATCTAGAATATTTTTAATTAAATACGATGGCAAACTATTGTCACTCATTTGACCCCAGATTGCCAACTTACGCAAAGAGTACGTTCTTAATGGACTCTTGACGGTAATCAAATTGACATCTCACAATTGAAACCTATTGGGTCGTATAAACGTCCTTTCACGTGATTGGTTGATAATCTATCCATCAAACAATCAAATTTTAATGACGCTATCTGTTTCGAATACGTGAGATTTTTAGCTAGGTGATTCTACTGCATGGTAATAATGGTGTTTCCAGATAGCAGATTTTAAATTCCCGCAGATGAAAAATATTTTTATAGGTACATTAATTTACACCCATGGCCCAGGTGGGTAGGTAGGACATAAAATAGCCATTCGCTATAATCCTGACCCTTTCAGGTAGGGCTTGGTTTCAGAACTTGGCAAAATAAATTGTATCTGAAGTCTACTTAACACATTCTCGTGAGATGCTACTTGATGAACGGCGAGCTCTGTTTCAGCCTTATGTGCTGTAAATCAGTAATTTTCTCCTTATTATTTATTTACCACGAATCGCGGTAAAAACACATGTGGGAACACCAAGTGAATTTGTGACGTCATGAGTTCGCAATGTTTAAAAATTAATAAAAAATAACTACCGGCAAGATCAACAAAATATTCAAATTAGTTACTTAAAATAGTAAACGGTATTCATAAAAAATATTTAAAAAAAAATTGTTCCCATACCCAATTGTTATGTAAAAATAAAATATATTACTTATACGTTTTTTACTTTCAAATATATCCAACATAGTTCTTGTTTACCTATAAGCTACACTATGCAACACTTTTCATCTTATATTTTCATTACAGTCAAATGGCGAATCGAAATTGAGAAGTGCGCTGCGAGCATGCGCTTTCTGTAAGCGTTAAATTAAAATGGACTTTTAATTAAAAAAATATATTTAATAACTCAATGTTTGTAGTCTTTTGCAAGAAGGAGATTTTGTCACTCACAGGTTTACTTCGAGGTGACGTTATTTTTCCGTAAGATGTATTTTGACGTGCCATCCATAAATTGGACTTATAGTGCAGTCATTGAAGCATTATTGCTCCGAATTTTTTTACTGTGAACCGAATTGCATACAATTTTGGAATTAGGTTCATCTTACCCTTAAATTCAAAAGTGAAAATGATTTGAACTCCGCAACCACCCTGGGGGTGGTTGCCACCCCTTCTCGGGGGTGAATTTTTTTTTTTGCAAAATAACCTCGGATATCGATAGAAGGCCTAATTTTAAGCAAAAAATCATTTTTAAAGTTTTTCAAAAAATCCAATACTTTTCAAGTTATTGGCAATTGAAAATTCGCAATTTTTTCACGTTTTTCATCGGTTTTTTGCAAATATCTCCAAAAATATACGTTTTATCGAAAATTTTACGAAGAACAAAATTGTAGCAGGTAAAACAATAAACAATTTCGTTTTTTATAAAGTATTCTAAGTGCAATATTAAGCTAGATATTAAAGATCAAAGCTGTTTTTTATTTTGTCTGAAATTTAATCGATGTGGTCAATGCCATCTAGCGGCAAGCAGATGCATTTTATGCATTCTAATACAAAAGGGTTTTGTAGTGCTTGAAAAAAGCTTTAAAATGAGCACTATTAAAAGTCTTTTTCACGTAAAATAAGTGAGCTGTATTGCAAATAAGGGGAGTATCTAATGTTTTTTCTTTTAAATCAATGGGTTTCATAAGTGCCATTTCCACCAAAATTAAAATTAATCGTATTCCGCCTAGAATTAACTTTATTATGAAGAGTTTGATAGATAGTATCAGTTTGGCTGCTTCAGGACACATATTTTTCAAAAAAGTCACGATTAAAAAAATAAAATTTTTTTTTTTAAAAAACCCACTTTTTTTTCATAATATCTCAAAAATGACGACAGATACGTAAAAAAGTGTACGGATTAAAAATTTAGGTATTTTTCTGTCAAACAAAAATTGACGGAGATATGATTGTTTAAAGAGCGCGTGGCAGCGCAATCACAGCCTCTCTTAAGCCCTTTAACCCTTCACCGTTTTAGAAAAAGGTTTTTTACTATATATTGCAATAAAGGATATTGTAGCTCTCTTAATTACCTTTACAATGGTTTTTTATAAATTGTGATAGCATGAAAATTGAAGGAGTTATGGTCCAAAAACTTATCATATTTTTTTCTACTTAGTAACTGAATTTTTTTTTTCAAGGGGTTGAAAATGATTTTAATATGAGGTAATTATGTTAAAAAATACTTTACAATTTCACCACTTACTATTAGACATGTTTTCTAGCGATAAAATGGCTCAATGTCAATTTTTCCATTAAGGGGTTGTTTACACCCCTTAAAAATAATAGGCGGAGTTCAGATCATTTTCACTTTTGAAGTTAAGGGTAAGATGAGCCTAATTCCAAAATTTCATGCAAATCGGTTCACAGTTAAAAAATTCGGAGGTAAGACCGTATTTTTCGCTTCAATGACTGCACTATTAACGGAAGAGCAAAGTCATCGTGTCTTCAGTCCGATAGTAAGATGATGTTCGTAAAAGATGCCCCTGAAAAAGATTTTCAAAAAAAAAAAATTGTATAGTCCGTAAAATATAGCTTGATTAGAATGTCAGTCGAAAAAGTAGTTAACAAATGTTATTATGTCGGGCCACGGCATGGCCATCCGTGCTTCGTGTGCCATTGACCGCGCATTAATAACTGGAGATGTGAAAATTAAATATAATGATCGTTTTTTACTTTAAAAATATCCAACATAGTTATTTACCTTTGAGCCACCTTCTAAGTGGCTAAATTTTCTTCGGCATTGATGTTTTGAACAGTTTCCATTAATATTAATGACAACAACTAGCGAAAGACTACAAACAATTTCATCACTAATTATATGTATTAGTAATTATTGATGATATTTTTTTGGCGTTTTTATCGCACTTTTATTTTGAGACGGCCGGAATGTGATTTTGGCGTTTTTAGCAAAAAATCCCAATACGGTTCGCAGGTCGCAAGTGTAACATGGCGGAGTTAGTAACCTCATTTATGACGTTGCGGGCCATCGAAATATTTTTATTCCCAAATCGAACTGTAGCTGTGCAGGGGCCTGACTCTTGAACAGAATTTCACTGGACAAGCATTGCAGGAATGTTAAACAAGAAATTATTGAACCTTATTACAAAGCGTTGAGGTTCAAAAATGTTTTTGGTGACAGTAATCTAATGCCAGGCCGGAGAAATTAGATTCAAGAGTCAGGGGCCAGGCAGGGGGCACAGACAGGGTTCCTGACTCTTGAATCTAATTTCGCCGAAATGCGTCACTAAATTTTTTATGAATCTTACTTACGTCTTGATGGTTCAAAAATTTCTTGTTAGCATTTCTGCAATGCTTAAATCCAGTGAAATCCTGTTTAAGAGTCGGACCCTAGAGTGGCATAGATTTTGGCTGCGGTCCGTTTTTCTACAGAAATTCCACGACGAGATCAGAGCCCTCAAATTGCTCTTCATCAACCCGTTACGCGCCAAACGTACTTGTAGGTACATACTTAGATACGTCTTAACGTTTTAAAAAAAACATTATTTAAATAAATAAATAATATCTATTGTATAAGCGCCAAACAACACACCACTTGTCATGGTCAACAATTTAAAAAAAAATAGCTTTTACTATTTTAACTAACTAATTTGAATATTTTGTTGATCTAGCCAGTAGTTTTTTTTTTATTAATATTTAATTAAACATTGCGAACTCATGACGTCATAAATTCGCTTAGTGTTCCCACATGTATTTTTTCCGCGATTCGTGGTAAATAAACAATGAGGAGAAAATTACTGATTTACTGCACTTACGGCTGAAACAGAGCTCACCGTTCATCATGTAGCATCTCACGAGAATGTGAGAAGTAGACTTCAGATACAATTTATTTTGCCAAGTTCTGAAACCAAGCCCTCCCTGAAAGAGTTGGGATTATAGCTAACCTGTTTTACGCGAACGATAACGTAAATTTAAAGTAGCAACTCGTTGTAGACGTACACTACCTACCTACTCATCTGAAAATTGCATTCAAGAACCCGAGAAAACGGTCGAACATGCTAACTAATTTAAGGCAAAGGCCTACGGCGATGTCGTGTCTGCGAATGTTGATGACGACAAATTGTGATAATTTAGTTTTTCATGTTTATATATTAGATAAAGCAAGACAAAATGTTGAAAATGGCCTACTTATAAACCTATGTGTGTAGGTACCTCTCCTAACGGTTATCTATTCGATAACTACTTACTGAATATCGACTTTTCAGTGTTATCATTTTCTGTTCAGTACTTATTCTACGTACAACTATCTCGTTATCGTTTGTGCAGGTATGCTGTCTGCCTGTTTTGTAAAAATAACACGAGGGACATAGCAATTAGTACGTCGGGATGTGAATAGTAAATAAGTGCAGTGATTTTTAATTTGTGTTTTGTACTTACATAAAGGACTAAGCCTATCTACTTGGGTTTAGTGTTGATACTGGAGATTCACAATAGTAGTAAGTACGTACCTATTTCATTCTTAGTTTTTAATTTTCCTTCATTGGAGTAGACAACCAATCTTATAATGTAAGTTCATAGTTAAGAAAAGTATCGAAAAGGTGTGCTCGTAAGAACGATGTTTATCGCACTCCGTATCCATCCATATAACATCCATAAAACAAGGTCTGCTCTGCTAAGTTTCAAATCAGATGATCATAATTATGTGAATATAATGTTCAACGTTTACATTTTTTCAACGGTTCATTGACCATATTACTTATGAAGGGGTTACCATCACTCTTGAACACTATTATGAGATAACGACAGAAAAGAGATACTTTTCGTCGTTTTTCTGCAGCTACCCAAGCAATAATTCACCTTCCTTCCACTACCAAATTCATAACATTTCAGCTCTCACATCTGAGTTACCATTTCAGTAGAAAGAAACTCCTAGCAAAAGTTGCAATGTGTTAGTCACGTTCTTATGCTGCTGACTCATATGTTCAAATACCTGTGAAGCATGCTACTCACACACCTGCTACAGATCGGGTCAATATCAGAACTGCAAATATTAAACATAGAAAATACTTCTGTTTTCCTATAGGTACACATCACAAATGAAGGTAGATAGCAATTAAGAGTCATCCCCACTTATACACCCTAAATTGCACATGCGGCAGGTGTGTGAGTAGACCGCTCAACTTGATTGCTCTCTTAAAATTTCAGTGGAAACCAGCACTTACCACCAAATAGGGCAGAGCTCTACCGATGTGGCAAGCGTGACCATCGAGATGGACGTCCTCCAGGTGGGCTCGGAGCCCGTTGGACTCCGCTGCCCTCACTGCCAAGAGGACATGATGACTAAGGCGACATACTCCAACACCAGGATCACACATATTGTTGCCATCATCCTTGGCATATTCTTCTGGTAATTACCACCGCCTTTATTTTGTTTGAATTTGGAGTGTTCGAGTGAAGAACTTATTTCAAACCAGGCTATGCTTTGAACTAGCATCAGAATTTAAGAAAAAGACTGAATCGGTCTACAACGAAATTCTACTAAGATCGATTTTCAGTGATAAATGTCCTAATTTCGAAGTAAATTGTAAATAATTATGGCTGAATCACATCGACTTGTTTACTCCAGTCTGTAATTTTTAATACCTACCTATTCTCATAATAAGACTACTACCTAGGTAGGTAGTAAAAATTACAGACTGGTACCTACCGGTTCCTTAAATATATCCTAGATAAGCTAATTGAAATAATAATTAGAGATGTGCCGATCATGACTTTGGCCGACTAGCCGATTAGTCGGTTGAAAATCAGCTGACTAGTCGCCGATTAGTCGGCCAAGCCGATCACGGTTTCAGGGATTTCCGTAACATTCGTTTACCTACAGCTCATTCGCGTGCAAGCGCAACGCGCCGCCTGCGAACCTGCTTTTTAGATTTATGTAGTATTGTTTTTTTTTATTTTCGCTTTTGCAAGGGTCTGATCAGTATTTTTGTGCAAAAATGTATTTATTTGTTGAAATAATATTGTTTTGTGATAATTAAAGTAAAAGAGCTCAATTGTTCCTCAATAAAAAATCTCTCGTGTATGTTTGTTATTTCCTATAAAGTCAAATGTAACCAGTGCCAAATGATAATTTCTCGTGGTGGGCAGGGAAAAACAGCAAATACTACAAGTACAACCATATTAAACACCAACACCCAACCCAAATACGTCAGTTAGGTGGTGCTATTACAACAAAGAAAAACCTTGATTTCCATTGAGATATACATACGAAATATGTAGCCGGATAGTCGGCGCTTCTTGCCGACTAGTCGCCGACTAATCGCCGAATACTATAGTGGCCGGATAGTCGGCTTTACCGACTAGTCAGCGACTAATCGGCACATCTCTAATAATAATAGAAATAAGTCCAAAATAAAGTTTAAGTATTTTAATTAAATAATATTGTCTCATGCTTCTAAGTTAAGGACTAGTATCTTTTTTGCGTTATGTGTAATAGTTTCTAGATATTTTGTGGTAACATAAACTTAGTTGCGTTTTAGTGACTGCAGGTGAGTTATTGGATTTAAATTACATTTTAAATTTGTTATTCACCTCCCACCTCCTGGAGGCACATCTGTGAATCAACAGACAATAGATTTCCTATTGTGTTCGGTTTCTCGACAGTTAAACAGTAGGTACGCAACTAATTTGATTCGTGATAAGGAAGGACCCCAAGAGATGTTTGAAATGGCACTATTAACGGTGTACACACAAATTAACGTCTAAAAAACAAGAAGAAGTTCCTCTACCCCAAGGTTGCCTGGAAGAAATCGCTCTCTAGCGATCAGGCCTAAATTGTACAAATTGTTAACATTGTTCAATATAACTGTTATTGTTTTTTTTAGTACAATGAAGTATATCCATCTATTTATATAAATTAAGCTTGTATTGTGGCACACTTTTTGTTGATTATAAATAATGGTTTTGTCCTTAACAATGTTAAAGGTAAACCTTGTATTTGTACGTAGGTTAATCCGACGGAGAGGAGCTAATGTAATTAGTAACAGAGTACTAATTATTAAATACGGGTTAGTTGTGTCACAGATGACAAACACTGTTGCTCAGTTAAAAGCTCATCATTACAACCTAAATAGGAATACATAATCGGTCAATGGAAATTAAGGCAATAGGTATTGATACAACAACGGATTCTAAATATAATAATATGATATTACTAATGGTGTTATCTCCCAAATTATGCACTCACTTCAAACGAATGAAATCAGTGGAGTTTTGGGTCGCAGTCTGGCTCGTGTTCTGCAGATTTTGAATACTGTGCAAGCAAGTCACATAGTAGTTGAACTTGCATTTTTTTTTCTGGCTAGCTTTATCTTATTGTGAGTTCGAGCTCTCTTTGTAGTACATAGTCTGCTATGACCTTCTTTAAAAAAGCTCGATGCTACCACAATCCTGCAAACATCCTAAAATCTTCTTGTCTAATAAAGTAAAGTAAAGTGAAAAATATCTTTATTCATATAGACTTATAAAAAGTACTTATGACAAGTCAAATACAAAAAAAAATATAGCAAAATATACTAAATAAAAATAAACTTACATAAAATAATACTATGATAGTAAATAGCATAAATAAACATGACAATGTGACTCTACCACCGGTTAGGAGTTTGTTTCCGATCGAGAAGACTCAAGCAAGAAAATCGATGGTTACTCTTTTCAATCTTGTTTTTATACATAAAATTTATTTGACGGAGTAAAGTCATAACATAAAAAATGTGCAGAGGAGCAGATTATACCTAAGATGACCACAAATTCTTATCATTTAAGAGATCCTCTACACTAGAATAACCTCGCTTCATTAACTTAGCTTTAATTTGTGACTTAAAATTTTATTGTGAAAAGGCATGCGGTTCAACAAGCGTTTGCGGAATCTTATTAAAATATTTTACACATTGACCAACAAATGATTTCCCTACCTTATGCAGTATTAGACTGGGAGTTACGAGCTTATTTTTATTTCTAGTATTAAGTTTATGAACATCACTGTTTTTCTTGAAGAGATGCAAGTTTTTACGGACATATACTACATTATCATAAATAAATTGAGAGTACACAGTTAAAATATCTCTCTCTTTGAATACTTCACGAAGCGAGTCGCGTGGTCTTTATAAGGTTGTAAATGGAGCGGATAGTTCTTTTTTAAGAACAAAGATGGTGTTGAGATCCGCTGCCGAGCCGCACAACTGTAGACCATACGACATAACACTGTGAAAATAACTGAAGTACACTAATCTAGCTGTTGCGATATCAGTCAGGAGCCTTATTTTTCCGTCAGCATATGCTGCCGAACTAAGTCTTCCTGCCAGGGCAGAAATATGCGGACCCCACTGTAACTTGGAATCAAGAGTAGGTAATTCCTAGAAATACAGCGGAATTCGTAATCTCTAATGGCTCGTTATTCATGTTGATAATGGTATCGACCTGTCTTACATTGGGCATAGAAAATTTGATACATTTAGTCTTCTTCGCATTGCAGTAAATTGTTACTCGTGAACCAATGCAGTACCTTAGAGAGAGTATTATTTACGTCGTCAAGTGCGTACTGGTCGTAACCATTGGTCGGATTGGTTTTAATGATAAAACTTCCCCTGATCTACGACAAAAAAGAAAATAAATTTTAGAATGTATAAAGAAGTAGGATTAGGCGTTACTTTCAACTAAGAGTTTATAAGTTTTCAGTATAGTTATTTAAGCATTTTTTGTGTAGCTATTGCTTGAGATACAGAAGATATAATTAGCTACTAAGATTTCTGGATATTTCATTTAAGTATATGTTTTTTCTAGGTGGCTTTGTTGCTGCTTCGTGCCGTACTTTGTTAAAAGATGGAAAAATGTGGAGCACCACTGTCCATATTGCAAAGGATTTCTTGGAGTCTATTCAAGAACTTCGATATTTTGAGCAAAAGTATGTAATTATTTGTAGTTTTAGACATTATAATAAACCTAGGTATAGTGCTTCTTTCTTTTGAAGACTGCAACTCAGCACGGGCGTCATGTTGTGTTTTTTTACTCTCATGCAATGCATGAACAGTCTATGTTTAGTCACTTCCACTCTGTGGCTTTCACTGAGAAAAGGTTTTCTGTTCTCCCTTTTAGTATCTAAATAAAATACCCACCACATCGTTTTTTTAAGTGTAAAATTACCTAGAAACTAGTGTTTTGGTTAAAATGAATTTGATAGTTCAGTACAAGTAGTTTGATACTCAAATTAAAATGAATGTAAATTCGGTCAATTCAATGCCATGTAACAAAAGTACAATATTTAAGATACCTTACGATACGTTCGAACAGGTACTTTTCTAGAGGTATTAAAAATATTGTACTTTGGTTACGGTAAGAAAACTACAAACAGCTTAATTTAATACAAATTTTATTTTTGCTTAACTTTTTATTTGTTCCATCGTACAACGACGTGATTGAAAGTACTACTAAACAGTGTTTAGTAGCCGTATATTAGTTTAAGGCCCTTCAGTGGTCTTTTTCTTAAGCCTATCAAGTAAATATCACATTTTACCTAATTAAGTAACTAACTAGTAACATTAGGGTTTTTTTTATGACGCTTTCAATGAGTGGTTGAATAAAATATTATTGTACATACATGAGCATGGTCGTAGTTGGTTTTCAAGCAAACAAACTTTTAAACAATAGTATAATTTTGTAAATATTTTAAGACCGTATCAACATTTTTTCAATATTTTAGTCTACTGTAGCCTTATCTTGTTTTTTATTGCAGATGTTAGTGTAGTACACTATAGCAGAAATCATACATTTTTCTCGTAGAAGCAGAAAAATGTAATCCAATCCAATGTTCTTAAGCTTTGTCGTTTTTATTCTTGATATCCTTCCATAATAATGACGAAACCTACAAAACGGAAGTGGCTCTACTTTTTTGCTCCCGAGTAGGTATATATCTAGTATAGTTATGCCTCAAGATAAAAAAAACACGTTGTATTGATATAAGATTTGTGACAAACATCGTTCGGTATATGATTATTTATTTACCCATCCATTACCTCTTCGAAACAATGAGAAAGATATTCTGTATGTATAAATCATAATTTTCTAATTATTACTATGTGTAAAGTGTATATAAATTTACATGTTGAAATAAACTGTTGTGTTAACGTATTTGTTATCTAGTTATTTAAGACAGTGAATGTTTTATCACTGTGTTTACGAAATTAAGGCCTTATCTTCGTGATCGTATCACATCAAAATAAAGGTTTCAAGTGAACCGAAATTGCTCACAGCAAAGTAATTTAATACATGAGAAGGACCTCTATCATAAGTAAAGTAACAATGAGAAAAGGTTGTGAACAACAGTTCTGGGTTTTTTTGCTTCGCTTAGAATTTATTTGCCTATATTTGGTATCAAAATGAATTTGCGCAACTTCAATTATGTAAGTAGGTAATGAAGAACAGAACAAAATTCGCGCAGATAAGTGCTCACAAACGGAATGCTTCATATTTCACAACACAAAAGTAAGGAAGTAAGTATCATAATTTGTAAAAAGTACATTTACTCGTATGTCACCGTAGTTTGACAAGCATACGGCAAGGGGGAGGCAAAATTCCAAAAAATGCAAGTATTTATCACTCAAGTAATCAACAGATGTTTTATGCCTTTGTTATTGTTTATTCTATCAACGATAAAAATACCAATTTATAAAAATAACACCTGTATAAAATACACATACCGTAGGAAATAATAAAATAACGTAACTAAATATTTACAAAATTTCTTTCTACCCTTAACCTAAACAAGGAAATCATGTTATTGATAAGGAGAGATGAACTATATTCTTCGATTCGAGGGAGTAGATCGGTTCAAGATCATCGTTAGTAGTGGTCGAGTCAGGATGGGATGTAAGTACCGACGAAGGCCTGGCACTGCGGGCAGTAGTGGTTGGCGGTCTTGCACGATCTCATGCAGTACGGGACGAAGCAGCCGCAGCAGCATCTGGAAAAACCACAATTCTTCTTAAGACACTTCATAACCTTACTAACTGAAGTCTGGCGGCTTTGAGAACTCGAAGAGAAGAAAAAAGGCACGCATCATGCTGCGTAACGTGACCAGTACGTCTACCACGAGTTGCCACTTTCAATATACGTTATCGTTCGCGTACAAAAAATTATTGTGATAACACATGACATGACATGATAATGTCCAAATCCCAATACATTTTTTACGAGAACGATAATGTAAACTTAAAGTGGCAACTCGTGGTAGACGTACAGCACTTCGCAATGTTACTTTGTAGTCGTAAGAACGTGACTCTTAAATTTATATCTTCTTGAAAGTACTTGTAACAAACTTGATTAACCATAAAATCATTAGTAGGATCGAATTGATTACTGATTATAATAAGGTTTTGGCTACACTATCCGATCGAACACTTTAATTTTAGGGTTTTCTTACAAAAACTTTATACTTTTGTTGATTTCTTTATCAAATAGATGTTTCATAAAATCAATTATTTATTGTTAAAAGATCAACTACATTTAATAATACCCATACCTAACACTGCTTTGCGTACTTTTGTGATCGTCATTCAATGACGCATTAATACTTGTGCTTTATAGACTAAACTATCATTTAACAGTGACCAGAGTGTTTTCGTTTTAAAAAATGTTAGTTGTTGTATAGCAACTTGTGACAACAAAAAGATAGTACCTAATGAAATTGGGCGGCGGTGGATTTGTAGCAAAGCAGATACATTTGTCTTAAACTTAATAACATTTTTAAGGCACGGACAGTTCACCAATTTACGCAATCAACTAATTAATTAATGCTGCAAGCAAGTAGCAGTGGTTTAAAAATAACTTTTGACATTCCATTTAGCCGCGTAGTAACTACATGCGTTAAACTAGCCCTCCCTAACTAAAAGTAATTGCTGTTGTAATAAAGTAACTTCGATAAATAGAATTAAGTTCATTGAGATCATTTATTTCTTTGTGTTCGTTGTTAAATTTCCGACTAAATCTCCGGTGATGGAAAACATCGTTTAAAAACCAAATCAACCTGGATATAGGCGGAAGGCTCTTACCACTGGTGAAAATTTGGCTTTTGAGTGTTCCGTTCACCATGACGGCAACAGTCATTTGCTTCTGACTACCCCGTTTGGGATAAAGTCGTGATTTAACATACAAACATACATACCGTATGTATGTATGTAAAATTTCATCCAGTGTCTAAGAAAAGGTTTAAAGGTCTACCTTTAGGCCTCTCTCTATCTACCAAGCCATAAAATACAGCCGAAAGATTTATAACCATTGCAGACCATTTAATTACTTTGCGTTTTAATATGCCATGAGCGCAGTCCCATTCTTGGAAAGATCTTACTCACTACTGTCGTATCCAAGTTCGTGTGCGACCGACCTAGACAAGACAAGTGTACGTTCAGAGCATGTTGATCGATTTTAACGTGATTGATTTGCGTTCGTTCGTACGCCAAACACTCTATGCATTGCTAAAGAGTTAGTACAAACATGCCGTATGGTACTGTTTTGATTTACATCAATTAGACTTAAGCCTTATACCGCATGACTGATTTGGCAGAAAGTTTGTGCTTTGCGGTATCTCTGTACGCGTATAAATGAGCTCTTCTTAGATGTGTAAATAAAAAAATGCATAGACATTTTGGTCCGCGATTAGACTGATAACAAGATTATTTGCGTAACTGTCATTCTCACAAAAAGGTGGGGGATTCACGTCAACGATAAGACTGTCCTAAAATGTATCCTTATCTGAACAGATATCTTTGTTGACCTGTGAATCTAGTATAAAGTAAAAATGTCATTTGTTTTCGTAAGCTGGGTGTAGAGTACAGTTTTAGTGGAAAAAACAGTTAATCTCTGTCAACATTAGAAAGAAAGAAAAACCATTTATTGACCCGAACATAATTTAGCTCAAACTTAAGGGTACAAATTAAATACAAACACAGCAAGAAATAAAAACTAACGAAGAAGTAGTGGGCCAATCAGGACCCTGCCTCAGCATGTGCCACTGCAGTGCAAGCACGGCAGAGAAGCTGGTATTCTGGCAGGGCCTGCTGATGTGGTTGTCGTAGATTACGTTCGTACCTGATACTCATTTTTAAATGACACTTAGCATTTCAACGTCATCAAGAAGAATACAGGGTAGGTTTTCAAAGTGTTCCAAAAGCAAGAAAAGTTTAGAATAATCCTGAATAGACTGTGGTCATTACTTCTGAATTAACTGGCCTATGGAGGAACAACACAAGTTTCTAAGTTTTGAAAGACGTCTTTAAATTAAGGTGATCATAGGCAATATAATTTAAAACCCGGTCATTAGATCCAAACTAGAACTCGGCCCCTAACTGCGAATCTTTAGAATATAATATCATTTATTTCAGGCAACAACTAACATTTAAAGATCTTTAGCTTATTGTAACATACTCGTAAATACCTTTATACATACGTGCAGATATTGAGTAATGAATAATTAACAAAAGAAAATATGTGTTCACTCACCCAGCCAGAATGCAGAGAGCTGCAGAAATAATGTGAGTCCGATTGTTAGGTACGTAATCGACGCGCGTCACGATGGACTTGCTGCACGTAGCGCAGGTCGTACCAGTGGGTCCCGGGCCCAGCTTGCCGGGGGCCAGGGGCTGCCTGGGCTGCGAGGTTATCACCGTCGTGCGGGGAGTGGCGGCTGGAGGGATGACCAGGCCCGGCGGCGGCGGAGGGTTGTCCCCGAAGTAGGACGGCGGCGGTGCAGGGTTGGGCATCGCTTGCTCGTACGGCGGTGGCATGCCCATTTTGTTCTCCACTGAAATTGGTTTTGTTATATTTTGTACTATTTTAGGATTGTAGGTCGCCGCTCCAGTCGACTCGCCAGCATCTAGGTTCTACAATTAAAATGTGTACCTAAATGGATCTTTGGATTTAGTAAGGTCGATAGAGAAGTTTAAAATTAAGTCCAAGTAAACTTATTTGAACCTATTTATAACTATATTTATAGTTATAAATAGGTTGTTAGTAAAATGATTGTATTTAGAATAATATGACTGTGACACAGTTAGATACGGCTGCACATCAGGCGTAACATAGCAAATGACCTATAACACATAGGCATAAAGTAATACCAACTGTCAAATCAAATACTCTTGACCTGTAGCCTTTTCATACCTACCTAAATTAATTTCATAATTTAGTCTAATGTTTACAATGAGCATATTCGAATGAGCAAATCATGGTCATTGTGTAGAAGCAGCAGCACACAAAGAAAATGTACAAATACAGACAAAGGCTACGTATACATTATCTAAAAAGACCACTCACAATGTTAAGGAACTATTTCAACTGGAGAAGCGATTATAACTGTTATGTCGAAATAAAAACGCTGTATTTAGGGCGTGACTTACAAGGTTTAGCGAGAACTGAAAGTGAATCAAAGTATTCCTTGCTTAAGACTATCTCAATCTGTTTGTTTGTTATCTATTGTTGATTCTCGAGTTTGTACGACTTAGATCTTCGCTGAACAAAAATAGCATATAACCACTTCCGATTTGTGCTTGTAGGATGCTGCTAAATTGGAAACATTTTAACAAAATCCTCTATCCTTTAAGAAAAAAAGTATTTCTGAACACAACAAATAAATAGATTGTATTTTATTTTATTGTATTGTAGCTAAATATTTCTGACAGCATGTCTGCATTAATAATATTCAACTTAAAATTTCTTAAGGTAGATAATGAACTAGTAAAGTTAGTTTTTGTTTGTCTATTTTGAAAACTCAAGTTAAGCCAGAGTTTAATAAATCAAATATTGGCCACGGATGTGTAAGGAGATAACTTCTCGTTGGAGATGCATTATGCTCGTAATCAAAAGAGGGAATGGCTGTATGCAAATCTAAGTAACTACCATTGTAATAAAAACAGGAAAATATTAGTACAAAATACAATGATGAGTTATAATTTTAAAAACCAGTTTACTTACTCGTTGCGTCCATTGCAAAACTATAACCTTCGAGTAGATTTCTTATTACAAAACCCAATATTCACAATATCACAAATCCACGTCACTAGATCTTGCCACTACCGATTACGAAATGTCGGAACTTTTTTACGGATTCACAAAAACTAAACTAAGTTTATGGTGAAATGTTACGTTGGGGTCTAGCGCTGTTTACGCTCAGAGTGAATGCACTGTGTGAGTTGCGCGGGCGCATTGCGTCACGCACGGGAGAGCGAGACCACACGCTGCGTAAAATGAATGCGTGCGAGAGAGACGATGAGTATTCTCGACACGTAACTATGATGTTTTCGTGTTGTCCAGCTGTATAATTTACTTTATGCGGTGTAATTATTAAAATGATTAACTATACACAAATCAAAGGCGTTTTTTCACATGACCTTGGCTGTTTAAAGTTTATTGCTCGTTAAGACACTCAGTTAAGTTATGCGGAATTAAATTATTAAAATGTGATTAGAACCCACAGATATGTGTGAGTATATGGACTCTGCAGGGGTGATATGAGCAATTTTATCAGTCTTCATTGGTGGGATCTATGTTTAAAGTGTATCTGAATATTGATTAACATTAATGACAACATTCACTCATAGTATTTTCATATCTATAGAACTTAATTAACATGTTGTATTGTATCTTTTAAGGAATTGAATAATCTGTTAACATATATATGCCCATAGAAGTTACTCTCCAATCTGAAAAACTACATTTATTAAATCCTTACTCCAAGACCTATTTACCGTTTGACTAGGTAGAGTTCCCCAGAACACAGACACTATGCCACCTAAAACGAATCGATTAGGATCGCATTATTCCCAATAACTTCATTAATATGGAAATTATCGCCAAATAAAATCAATCAATAAATAGTGTTTGTAACTGACGAAAGTTTTATTTTGTTGTCCCGTCAGGCGTCAGGCCATCTGCCTTACTCCACCTGATAGAAAGCAACCATGAGGTCCATGAGACTGAGAGGAAGCAATCATCGAGAAGAATCCGGCAAAAAACTCGATGGTTACAATTTTTAACACAGCTTTTTACAATAATTGAGTTTTCAGAATATACAGACAGATAAAAAATGTAAAGGAACACATACCTTTCCACAACCAAGAAGACGTACGACTAGCTGGATTTCAGCCGAACAGGCAGCTTCTAACCAGCCCCTCCGAAAAGCTAAAGGGGTAGAAGGAAGGAAGAATCATTAAAAAACGCATAATAATCGTGATTTGGCCGATTAAAGCAAACTACTTCAAAGAACTCTTGACAAATATCAGCAAACGACTGCATGATTGCAAAATATCACCAGTGGGTATTTATCTTTCCACAAAACTTGGCAATACACCCGAGAATATCTGAGCCATTGTTCCGGCGAGCAGCGTAAGCCAAATGGGTTATAAAACTTATTGCGAGGACTGCAGGTGTTATAGCGACAGTAGGCTTTAATGGAGCGCTGATTCCATGAATCGCATTATAACTAATGAGTATGCATCAGGGGCCTTGTTACAATTACTTCTATTCCAGCTTGATTCGCACTTTAAATTAAAAGAAAGAAAGAAAAACTATTTACTAGCCCAAGCAGTGAAGGAATTGAACGTCTCGAGAAAATTCGGCGAAAATTTTGATCTTATGTTCCTAGCCAGATGCGGTCACCTGGCGCAAAAGCCCACCTTATAACCCAGATAATATTCAGTAATATAAGCTATGGTTCTTCTGGCAAATACTCGTAGTGTCCAATTAGCTATACATACGGTCGATATCAACCGTCGTACATTTTATTAACTGGTGCTGTTGAGCCTTTTTTAAATTACCTAATTTCTAGGTCAAATTAGCTCGATGTCAACCTATTGAATGCATCTAGTAATACGAAATAAAACTGCAAAAACAGTGATTCAATTCTACTTGTTTACAGAACAAGTGGAATTGAATCACTGTTTCCATTTATAAAAGATTCTCATAAAGCCCCGAAGACCACACAGCGGGTTTTAATAGACTATAGACAGGTGTACTTCATTAAGCAATTAATTCAAATAGGAATTCCTATCAAGCGTCAGCGCTTTGTCTGTTATAGATATTGTAATGTGAATGTGTGTTTGGAATGAAAATGTTTACAATTGATTTATTGAAACTATCTATGAGTATACATTCTGACATCAGTGTCGTTACTAATTGCAGTAGGTATTTAATACTTATGTATGTGCATGTTTGACCTAAGAAAGAATGAATCTTATTTCGGAAATTGTTATTATTTCGTATTTTTGACATTATTTTATTACTTATTCATTTATTAAACTTTTGTTTTAAATAAAACAGATGATGCCGGCGGAAACGTTGCTGCATCGACATAATAAATTTGTGAGACAAACAACATGCAAATAAATATACGAGTACCTACAGTTCTGCAACCGAAAAGGTATGTGATCGAACTCTGCCATTAACTAGTTTTGGTAAATGGCTCAATCAAAGAATATTCCAGACTAAATCCAAAACGGACCTACAGTCTAATCTTATAATCTTACTATTTTACACCATATATGCTGAGAATCGATTCACATAATCGCTTACCACTGTTGGACTTTGTATGGGAGAGGTCTGACTCATTCTCAATCAAATCACGTGGTCGTTGGATCAATCATTGACCTGTATGACGTAAGGCGTGTTCCCAAAAGCATATAAAATTAACAGGTAAAATATTTTATTAATGACTTCAATCCTTCTCATTCTACTTTGCGTAAACTAGTACCTTATTGTAAACATGTTATTTATCATCATTATTTACAAGCGTCGGCGTCGGTCACTACTGAACATCGGCTTTCTCTACTTACAGATTTACCAACTGTGCGAAAATTGCTATGGCTTAGTCAGAAGGAAGGTAATGTAGAATTTCCCTTAGTGCAGATTTAAATCATTACATAACTAAATGCCTGCCGGATTTTATGCATAACTAAACTTGATTTTTACGACATACAGGATTTTTCCCTACTTACGATACTTGATTCGCAAAATCCCGTATTAGTTAGCACCCAAGTTCTAAAAAGAATCCTTTTGCAAAATTTGAGACTGCTAGCACTTGTAGTAACGAAGTTTCTTATAAACAAACTATCAACCACTTAAACAACCCCTTAGGGCTCTGATTTCGCAAAATCCCATCTTAGTGGGCACCTACGTCCTGAAAAGAACCCCTGTGCAAAATTTGAAACTCCAAGCACTTGTAGATTCTGAGATTTCGTTTCCTTTCACTTTTATATATTTTATTTTAAGGGTGTCCCTGCAAGTAAGGATCAAATCGAAATAGCGCATAGCTAAGGTTATTTCTGACGTTTAAGCCCTAGCAATAATAGTTCGATGTCTAACCGTTACAAGTTATGATCAGTTTTAGTTTTTTTCATACAATCGCCTAAGTTTATACAAGAAGACACTAACTTGTTTTTTTTGTTGACATAAAGTTGGTGGATTATTAATCTTACTTTTACTTGCTGTTTTATTAGGCTAGAAAGCATCTTGGTAATAACAAAACTTAATTTTGAAGAAGATCTCGTGAAAAATAATTGCTTTTATGGTGCAAACGTTGTACAAGTTTTCAAAAAAAAAATTATTTCATACAGATTCTTTTGAGGTATAAATTGCATGTCAACATTTTAAAGAAGAAAGCTGTGTTTTTGTAATTTCTACCTGTTTAACTTTTTTCCACGGAAGTCTATTTAATTAATGTCACTTTCTAACCAATGGAAAATGGTTATAAACCAGGTGCCATTAGTTCTATTGCAAAAAAACAAATCCTAAGCTATTAGCTAAAATTTTTTTTTAACAAAATGGAATTTAGAATTTAACGAAAATCCATTCATGATCACTTTCTGTCGAATGGAGGGTCGTTTTTAAACTAGTATCATGAATTCTAAAAGAAAAACGAACGAAAAAATGATTTTGTATTTATAACTAATGGTTGGCTAA
Organism: Udea olivalis; assembly: GCA_947369235.1. Classification (NCBI taxonomy): domain Eukaryota; kingdom Metazoa; phylum Arthropoda; class Insecta; order Lepidoptera; family Crambidae; genus Udea; species Udea olivalis. The sequence goes on from OX376342.1 coordinate 11,159,476, forward strand.
ATAATTACAGTCATTGATCCAAATTTTTAAATCTTTGCATAGATTTTGTTATTTTTTCTTTTAGAATTAATGATACTAGGTCAACAACCAACTTCCATTCGATAGAACGTGATCATGAATGGATTTTTGTGGAACTTATAAATTCCATTTTGTTGAAAACATTTTCAGCTTTTTGCTTAGAATTTGAGTTTATTTCAGTAATAATTGGTTAATAATTGGTGGTTGGTTAATAATTAGTTCCTAGTTAACCACCACCCTCTTTTTGTGACCTTAGATGGGCTTTCGTGAAAAAAAGGATAAATAGGTAGAAATTACAAAATCCTAAAAAGATGACTTTCTTCTTTGAAATATTCACAACTTTATAAATTACAAGAATAAATTAACAATTTATACTTCAAAAGAATCTATTACATGTTTTTTTTTTAAACTTGGACCACTTCCAGTGGTACAATTTTTTACATGAGATCTGCTTGATTGTATTGCGATCTTTTAGTTTTTTCAATTGACACATGCTTTCTAGCTCAATAAAATAGTGGGTGGTCGTGGGTTCGATCCCCACCCATGACAAACATTTATGTGACGAACATTTCTGTTTGTTGTGTGCCTGGGTGTTATTATCTTTTTAAGTATGTATTTAGAAATATTTAAGTATGTTTATCAGTCTCTGACACCCATAGTACAAGCTCTGCTTAGTTTGGGGTCAAATGATCTTGATCCTCACTCCAGGGTCACCCTTATATAGATTCCTAAACAAAACTTAAAGGCCTGTTCAGACCTAGGCCACAAATTAGACATGCGCGGCGCTCTGACATAGCCCGCTTAGAACAACACGCCATTTTTGACACACTGTAACGGAACGCACCTTAGCCTACACTATTTAAAGCTGGGATTCGAATTTTTTCGCATTAAATCTATCCAATAAAAGCTTGTAGGTAGATACAATACAAAGGGTAATTGTTTTCATGAGTCGATTCATTGTTAGCTAGAATTTTGATTTGATGTTTGAGTGTGAGTCTTACTTAATGGTTGTTTTTGTTAAACATTCTCAAATATCCTAAGTCCCTGTTAGTTCTCATGACCATAAATTAAACTAATAAAAATTAAATTATGTGACTGTTCATATCAATAAATTGTTCCAATGTTTATTTTGCTGAAGCGTCAAACGATAAGGTCTAGTGGTTGGTGTAAAGAAATCTGTTTAAAAAACTGGCCAAGTGTGAGTCCGACTAACTGAGGGTTCCATACCTACAAATTTAGATATTATAATATATCGGTTTTATTGATTTATTTATTTGAATTCAACCATGTTTCAACAGCGTTTACACAACGAAATAAATTATAACATTGCTTGAGTATAAGACAATTAAAGGAACATACTTTGTTACCTGAAATGTTGACAGGTAGTACATGAGTAAATGAGAGACACAAATTGAATTGAATATCGCAAGATAACAGATAAGATTTATTCTTCATTGCACGGGAGTAACACGTACGAATGGCGCAGTTAATGCCTGAAGGCATCGGTTCTATATTTATCCTGTTAGTTGATATGTGAGACATTACCTTTCCTAAATACTGATTTTATAACAAGGCCGCAAGGGAAGTAATTTATAGGTTTCGATTATCTGAAAAGTTTCAGAATAATTATGTGACTTACATTGCGGTGTGTTTTGCTTGCGTTGACTTAGAAGTCTGAGTTTTGCAAAGAATAAGACTTTGTGGTGGTTCTCTTTGTATTCAACGTACAAAAGGCAGAACCCTAAAAATATCCAAGTACTTACTAGTAATTCTCATGTTCAGCATTCGCACTTAAGGGTCATAAATCTCTGCTTTTATTGAGAAACTTAGTTTACATTATGATTTGGGAATCGGTAGCAGGGGGAGTTAGTTGGTGGACGTGAGTGAGTAAGGATCTAGGCCTCAGACGGTCAAAGGTTTTTAAATTACTTGTAATATTTTATCTAAAGTGTAATACTCGTATTAATTGTAGAATCAGTGATTTCAGAGACGCAGCATTTAAGGTCAGATCTTTCCGTTATTATATAGAGCTATAAGAATGTTAGGAAATCTAGACTTTCATTATTTAGGAAACAGTATGTGTTTGGCCGCGGGGCGGTTAGGTCCAGAACGCGAGGGAGTCTAGTTTAAGCCGTGAAAAAGCTAGGTCCTAGGTTCAAGACAGTTCGTTTTTGGTCGTGACAGAGTTAGCATCTAGGCCTTAGACGGTCAAAGGTTTTTAGTTACTTGTATTGTTTTATCTGAAGTATAATATTAATGATAGAATCAGTGATTTCAGAGACGCAGCATTTAAGGTCAGATCTTTCCGTTATTATATAGAGCTATAAGAATGTTAGGAAATCTAGACTTTCATTATTTAGAAGAGAGTATGTGTTTGGCCGCGGGACGGTTAGGTCCAGAACGCGAGAGAGTCTAGTTTAAGCCGTGAAAAAGCTAGGTCCTAGGTTCAAGACAGTTTGGTCTTGGTCGTGAGAGAGTAAGGTTCTAGGCCTAAGACAAGTGAGGTTTTGTAAAAGTTCTGTACAAATGTGTTTTAGTTTCTTTTATTTATCTAAAATAGAACATTAATTGTAGAATCAGTGATTTTAGAGACGCAGCATCATAAGTTCAGATCTATCCGTTATTGTATATACAGGAACAGCTATAAGAATGTGAGGAAATCTAGACTTTAATTATTTAGAAGAGTCTGTTGGTAGCCCTGGAACGTTAGGTTCAGAACACGGGATAGCTCGTTTTTTTGGTCGTGAGAAAGTTAGGTTCTAGGCCTAAGACTGTCAGTATTTAGCAGTGGAAGAGTGGGGTTTAGTGATAGTGCTATACAAAAGTGTTTTAGTTACTTCTATTTATCCAAAGCAGAACATTAATTGTAGAATCAGTGAATCAAGAGACGCAGCATCCTAAGGTCAGATCTTTCCGTTATTACATAGAGCTATAAGAATGTTAGGAAATCTAGACTTCCATGATTTAGTAGGACAGTCTTTATTTGGCAGTGAAATAATCAGGTTAGGAAGTCAGATATTCAGGGTTAGGTTCAGTAATAGTTTTATACAAAAGTGTTTTAGTTGATTTACTTAATCTTTGTTTTATTTTAATTAAAGTCATAAATTTTAAATCAGTGAATTTAGAGATGCAGCATTTTAAGGTCAGATCTTTCCGTTATAAGAACTATAAAATTGAAATTTAAAATTGTTAGAATTTCATTTCCTATTAAATCTCAAATATAGTGCAACATATTCTTTTGAAACTAGTAATTATTTGACTAAACAGCTATAAGTTTTATGTGTGTACCTAATAAATATTTACATAATGTAATCTAGTCATGATCTTAGCATTAATTACGAACATTGAAATGTTGAGGCTTTCTTTTAATGAAAGTAGTACTTATAGAGATAGTACAAGAATTAGTATTTGTATATCTGTTTTACATTGGTAAGGTAATTAGTAAAGTTCACCTTGTCATTTATTTAATTCACTGATATGGTCTGCGTAGTCCAGAATGGAGGTTATCAAAATACATTTGATTATATTACCATCTTTTATGCAATATTGTGTGGAAAAGAGGGATGTTTCTTTGGCCGCGTAGCAGTACACCTAATATTAATTAGGGTATTGATATGTGTGTGCCTCCCGCTGAGTCTACTCACTATAGTTATAAGTCGTGGCCGCGTAGAAGTAGGGTATGTGTGTTGCCTGGCTGTTAGGCCGCGTAGTAATACGTGTGTGCGTGGCAGCTGGACCGCATATCAATACGTGTGTGCCTGGCTGAGTTTACTCTTCTCGTCCATTGATTAGCCGAAGATTTGAGCGTACCACGTCCTAGGACCTCCATCCCCTGACAGGTCAGGCTATAAACGCCGCTGTAAACGAATGGAACCTAGAGATGAGGTTTAGTTTTTATGTCCCGTTAATCAACTCTGCTGGTCAGTGGCTAACCACTGCTGGTCAGTACTCCACATGATAATTGCTAGCTTATACTAGATTTTGTGGGGGTCCAATGCCTAGTATGAGTGAATTGTCTTTTTGTATTTACTGCCAACATCTATGCTGGACTAATTGCTAACGTTACCTAATGATAACAATTGATTTTAACAAGGGAACTTGACTAAAGTTCTTAGATTGCTTTTGGCAAACCTACCTACTATTGGTTAATTAAACCTATTACTAAACACTGTTGATTTTAACAGTTATTCAATTATTTATAAGTGTTGATTCACTTAAAACCAAATATGTTACCTGATGATAACAATTGATTTTAACAAGAGAGCTTGAGACGAATGTTCTTATTATTGCTTTTGCAAATACTATTGGTTAATTTAACCTATTACTAAACACTGTTGATTTTAACAGTTATTCAACTATTTATAAGTGCTGATTCACTTAAAACCCAAAACATAATAATTTAAACTATCCCAGTTTAAATTAAACCTTATTCTACAAACCTAGCTGCAAGATTTATTGCAAAGCTAATTAATGACTATTTTATATAGTTCAATCTGAGTCTTGGTGGTGATGCCGCTTGATGGCTGTGAATATGTACATTTCATATCACATCAAATATTACAAATCTACAAATATGTGGAGGCATCTTATCTCTCAGTAACGCCATGTACCACACCCTACTCTACATATATGTGGCGGTATTCTGCAATAAGCCAATACCCTTTTCCACACCAAATTATACAAATCAGTGGTGGTATTCTGATTGATAACAAATATGCTTTTTCCCCACATACAAACTCAAACTTCACACTAGCTTTCCTGTAAGTGACCTAGCTCTCCATTGACTCTAGTATTTTGTTAAGTCTTCGTGAATTGAATTATCTTCACCCTAAAGACGATGTTTTGATGAGTCTTATATTATCCGGTCCAAGGTCTGCTTTTGTGAATGTTTCTACAATCGTCATCAACATGATGTACAAGTTGACAAGTCATGGAGTATCATGCTACCAATGATTTATATTGAATTATTTCATTTTAATTAATGATGATTAATGAGTTACGTTGGAGCTGGGTTTGACATCCTGCTACAATCCTACAATTCAGTGTTTCAATTGTGTTTTACACATTGTCACGCCACAGTCTATGACTGTCACTACAAATATCCCCAATCCTATTTCGGGGGGAGGCGCGAGCTGGTTGGCCTTCATCGGTCTGGAGCGGGGTGGAGCTCGTTATGACCACCTCCAAAGGGAATGCTCCTTTGGAGAAATTTCCTATAATATTTTGATTCCTTTAACTTTATTTAATGATTCTAAATATCAGCTTTTTACTCTAATATCAAATTCTGCACTATATTAAAATCATAATCAATATTTGTTGGGTACATACATAGAATGATATATATTTAGTTCCGAATTCAGCAATTCATTTTAAACTCGTCATTCTTATTTACTTAGGTACTTCTGAATAGTTACTAATTTCACTGTCTTTGATTTCATGTAGGTCTTCGATTAGGTGAGTTAGTTAGTCATGTAATAAATAGAATGTCTGAAACAGTTTAACATAGCATAGTAGGTTCTTAATTGTCCAATCCAAACTCATAATTAGCACTCACATACCTCATAAAAGAATATTGAGTTACTACAGTAATAAATACTATTTACACAACACAACGTAGACGGTTCTACCGCTATTAGACGATCACAACCATTTGGCCATTTTATCTTCAAGTTACATGTACGATCATGTATTTATTTTTAAATATTGATAATTTATATCGATATGTTTATTCATATTGATTTGGGTAGTAGAAGTCTTTTAACATGTGAAAATATGTTGAAAATATGATGAAGTTGGTGAGAGTTGGTGAGGGGGGGTCGTTACAATTTGGTGCCGTGACCAGGATTTGGTTGAACCAATCTTGGATTACTACGGCTATATAAATAATAATACATTTACTAATTATTTTAATGTTGGCTTTTCATATTATTGTTAGCCACAATTTGTTGCTCGTGCAAAGCGAATGAGGTCTCAAATGTGAGTGGTAGTTATGGGGGCGGGGATTAATTTATTTAACCGATGTCTTTTTATTTTGAATTGTTTTCAGCTTGCAATCGTTAAAATGTTTATCACATCCATTTTGTTTAATTACAATTTTATGATAGTGTTAGATAGATGCATGTTAATAAACAGTTAGATTTCATTTTAAATAAAAGAAAAATAACGTAAATTATAGAAAATGTTTATGTCTTGTGTGTACCTTTGAATAGGTATTATTTTGTTAGATCAATTAAAGACCTTAATGGTTCAGTTGCAACAGTGTGGTTTTACAAATATTGAAAGGTTGCGGGTTCGAGTCCTGTGACTAACTGATAGCAAGAGATTGCGGGTTCGAATCCCATGATTTACGCATAGCGAACGGTTGCGGGTTCGGTTCCCGAATGACACTGTGTAATTCTGCGAACAGTGAATTAAACTTGTCTAATTTTATGACATTATTTGCCATGTTTCAATTCAGATTTAAAGTTATTTTGGTGCTTTTATTTTGGTGTTTTTCATTTTTATGTAGCTTTAGGTATGTTGGAGATATTCAAGGTAAGTTCGTTATTATAGTTAAGAGTATTTATTATGTGTAGGTTCAACTGTTGTTAGTGCTTTATTGGAAACGGAATATTCAGAGCGAAATTTGAGTTCTAAGTTAAATGTTGGCAACAAAGTGTGAATAAGTGCGTAAAGGCTTTATATTCAACGTTTTTTTTTCTAAATTAGTTATGTGTCTGAGCGACAGCGAATGCTAAGTGTGTACTTTACACCTAGGTAAGACGACTTGATTGGTTTCACAATACTATCGATGACACAATATTACGATTATAGTTCAGTTAAACATAAATTATTGTATTGTTAGTTATTACTTGGCTACGTAAAATACAAAGGCGTAAATTTCTTATGAGTATTTTCTATACAGTTCTATGTTTAGGTCAGTGTTTTGCACTTGCAGATCATAGCAAATTGAAAATCATATTACAAAATGGCTCTTTCCAATAGAAAAAGGTTGAATAAGGATATTTAAGTCCTTGAGTGATTTACTTAGTTCTCGTTATAGAAATGAATCGGTTACAATGTAACAAATATTGAAAGATAGTATATTGGTTATAGAGTCTGGGGGGCGTATTTCCATTTGTTTGGTTCAGGCATGTAGGCGTACCTATACGTAAATCAAGGTCTATGTTAAGCACTTGATAATGATGAAATCTAGGCAACCTACAGTATTTGATGGAAATATTTCAAAACTGAATTTTTCGTGAAGTTCTTTAAGGTCAGTCTGTAGCATAAAGTTTTGTAGGAGTATACGGAGTGTGACTAGACAGTCGTACAGATAATATCGCAGTAATCGCACCTGCATCGTGCGCGCAGACTTTTTATCTCCGCCCACCGCGTTCCGCGCCCCTCTGAGCTGCGTCTGCGCTGCCCGCTATCGCTCGGTCACAGCCGCCACTCGCGACCCTACTCTGACGGCGAATGCACGCTCATTTTTATCAAGTTTTCCCCGCTATTCCGTTAACGTAATTTCCCTTTATAATATCTTCTAAATTCTATTCTTAATGTGTAACTGTTCTTCTATGGGTGTTACTGGACTTGAACCGTTTCATTTGAATCTAACTAATAACTTCATACTCATCTTCAAAACAACAAAACAATAGTTACTACAGTTTTATAGTTCATTAAGTTAATTCTGAATTTTACTTGTCATATTTGACACTAACTTTTATAGCATTCGAATCCATTTAACAATTACTTCGTAAATAATCTTATATGAAGCAGTGATGAGTGTGCAACACATGTTTTCATGTTTTTGAAGAAATAAATTGCAATGGGTTTTTCTCGAAGAGATGCTAAGTGCGAGTTGAACATTTTGAATGAGGTATTTGTTTGTTGAAATGAAATTGATAAGAGTAGGTATAAGATTGAAAAACAGGATAAGTACATTAAATTCATACACCGATTTTGCGGATACGCAGGCGGATTAGTGGCGGTAGTTATTGTTAACACATTAGCTGCCATGGGGTCACCGGTGACCCGCAAACAATAGATTTTCTATTGTGTCTGCTTTAACGGCAGTCAAAGACTTAAATATAACAATACTTTTAATTTAGGGATAGCAAAAATAAGTAAGTAGATACATAGAATTGTTCATCAAAATAGTAATATAATAGTGTTGTTGTTACAGGAAGAAAGGGGCGTTAGGTTTAACCTATTTAAATCATAGAAAGAAGCCGTTTAGGTTCACACTCGTCCACGTCAAGCTTTACGGGCACTTTATGCTTCTGAGATTAGACTCAGGTTGACCTAGGTCTTTCTCCGTACTAGGTAAAAATAACAAGAATTAGTAGATCCTGGATTCGAGTCCCTGGTCGGGCAAAAGATTATTATTTTTGGAATGCGTCCATTTGAACAAATTTCTGAATTATTATGTTTTTTTTTGATGTAGACAATCTTATTAGATTAGGAATGTTTTTTTTTCAAAGTTATTCTCATTATAGGATTATTTGGGAATTTCTAAATTTAAAAGATAGTGTACTAGTTATTTATTTTACGACCCTGGTTGAGTAGAGCTAAATTGAATTATTGTTATAATAAGGTGGGGAGAGTGCTGGGGGCGTTAACTTTGTTCAATTTTACATAAGTAATTTTTTTTATAGTCTAGGTGTTTAGATCACTCAATTTGAGGTACAAGTAACACATTTTAAAGTTTTTCTTCTTTTATTACAGTAGTGATTATAACAAGTAGCAGTACGTCTTCACAATTAACATTAACAAGTGAAAACAAATAAAGCGAAAGTGAACTCAAAACAAGAAATTCGTTAGACATTCAATGTTAATAGACTTGACTTAGAAGTGTAAATCCTAAAAGTGTAGAACTTCAAATAAATTCAGTGTTGTGTCGTGTTGAGTTTACAAAATGAGAAATAAGCGAGGAAATGCTGAAACACAAGAAACTCCAGTACAGATAGTTGGTCCCGAGCCTAAAAGACGTAAAATTGATTTAATAAATTACATGTCAAAAAAATTACGTAACATTATCTATCCACTAAGTAGTAAAATAAATCAGCTAGAGGAGCAAATTAAATCAACATCTTCTGAGAGTACAAGTAGTGGAGTGGTTGGCCAGAGTTTCCAACGAGCTACTACAGTATGTGCTACTATTACACCGCCAATGGGAAACATGTGTACTCCAGCAATGTGTTATCCATCATTTCCTGGTAGTTTAGACAAACCAAAATACCCTGGAAAAAACAAACATCCTGTCACTTTTATTGAGGATTTAACTTCGTACCTAAAAAAGATTCCCACTGGCAGTGAATGTATAATAGATTTAATCATTGAATGTCTGGAAGGTGAAACACGAAATTGGGCAAGAATTTATAAAGATCGGTGGACAGTGTTTGAAGATTTTAAAAGAGATTTTCTTGACACTTATTGGGGAGATGCTGAGCAGAATGAATTAAGAAGGAAGATAGTTCATAATACTTGGGATAGGACCAAGTCTACAATGTTGACACATTTCATATCATTATGTGGACAGGCCAAAATGCTTACTTTTCCTATACAAGAAAAACAGATAATTAATGATGTTATGTATCATTTTCCAACTGAAGTGCAATACGCCTGGTCTACGTGCAATCCTACATCTATACTTGAAGCCACTGAGTTTTTGCGTAAATTAGATGATATTAACAGACAAAATAACAGCAACAAACAACGCCAGACTGATTCAGAGTTCAGGATTCTGAATTCTTCACAACAGACGGTTCCGAGGTTTTCAGGACGTCGAGTTTCAAACCAAAATTTCAAACATCAAAAGTTCCAGACGAATAATTCAGGTCGACAGACAACTCAAGAAGCCGAAGCAAATGTAGCTGAAGTTATCAATATAAATCCACCTAGTAATAATTTAAACTAGTTTGTGTTGATGCAATGTACCCCAATTCATCAACTGACACAGGGGTTAGGCAAGAACCAGTTGGATTAAAAATAATGCTAGGTTTGGGATGGGAACCTGGACAGACATTAGGTATTCGTAATTCCGGATTATTAAAGCCAATTATATGTAGTGGTCAAGTAGACAAATTAGGGTTTGGCACGAATTACCTTTTCCCTAGAGTTAATAATTTTGAACATAGAATAGTAGATATATTAAAGTTACGGTCAGAAGTTGATTCGGAAGAATTGTTATCGACTCAAGGAATAATTGCATCTTTGTTTGAAGAGGAGGACAATACTAAATTAGAAACAATTGAAATTGTTAAAGCTCAAATAGCAATCCAGATTCTAGGTAAAGATGTATCATGTCTAGTTGATACTGAAAGCGATATAACTTGCATTTCTGAAGCTTTTTGGAAATTAATTTCCGCAAGTATTGTTAATAAACTCACAATGTTACCTGTAAAGCCAATTCAAATTAGGGGAGCGGTAGGTCAAAAAAGTTGTAAAATACAGCAAATGGTTTTGCTACCTGTCAAAATAAGTAAGGATGTCACAATAGAGACAAGTTTTTTAATTGTACCAAATCTAATTCATTATGTAATAATAGGATTCGATTGGTTAATTAATAATAAAGCGAATATTCAATTATGTAAACCACCCGCTGGATTACAAATCTATAAGCAGGGTCATGATATTTTCTTACCATTTCATGAATACAAATTTATTAATGTAATTAATTCTTGTGTCGATAAAGACAACGAATTAGATTTTCAAAGTTCTCTAAGCCAAATTCAAACTGGCTTATTTCTTACCGAAATTCAATCAAGTAAATTAAAACAAGTCTTATGTAAACATCGAAAAGTGTTTACACAAAAATTGGGTAAAGCTAATTGCTATGAACATAAAATTAAAATGATTGATCATGTTCCAATTATTAAACGATCTTACCCTGTTCCTTACGCTTATAGACCAAAAATGGAGGAAAAGTTAGAGGAAATGGTAAATATGGGTATCATATCTAGGGAATCTACACCATATAGTAGTCCACTTACATTTACTTTCAAATCTGATGGATCTTTAAGAGTATTGTTGGATGCAAGGGAAATAAATAAATACATGATAGCTGAGTCTGAAGCACCACCTATGCAGATTGACGTTTTGAATTCTTTTCACGGTGTTAATTTTATTAGCATTATTGATTGAAATAACGCGTATTTTCAAATACCAATTACAGAAAGCAGTAAAAAATTTACAGGGTTTACCTTTAATGGAAAAAGTTACGTGTATAATGTACTACCACAAGGGCTTAAAACTTCTGTAGGTAGTTTCAGCAGGGCTATGGATTTAATATTAGGATCAGATGTAAGACAATTTTGTGTAAATTATCTAGATGATTTAGCAATATTGACAACAGGAACATTAGATGTTCATTTAAACCACTTGGATATTGTTCTTAATAAATTAAGAAAAGCAGGCCTAACATGTAATATACAAAAATGCAAATTTATTTGTAAGGAAGTTAGGATGTTAGGACACATAATTTCTACGGATGGAATTAAAACTGACCCAGACAAAGTAGAATCTATACAGAAATTTCCTGTTCCTAAAAAAATAAAACAATTAAGAGCTTTTTTAGGTTTGTGTAATTATTATAGAAGATTCATTCCCGAATATAACAGTTTAATTCAACCACTATGTAAATTATTAAAAAAGGATCAGTTATGGAATTGGTCTCCAGAAATAAAAAGTAAATTTGTAAAAACAATAATGTTACATCATCCTGACATATCAAAACCATTTTATCTACAAACAGATAGTTCAGGAGTAGGATTGGCTGGGGTTTTGTTTCAATTAGATGATAACGAAGAAATGCAAATACTAGGATTCTGTAGCAGAGCTTTGAGAGGGGCCGAACTTAGGTGGACAGTCACAGAGCAGGAATTTTGGGCTATTATATTTTGTCTAAGAAAATTTGAGACATATCTCAGGGGGGCTAAATTAATTATAAGAACCGATCATAAAGCATTAACTTTTGTACGGTCTTGGAAATTATATAATAGTAGAATAATTCGTTGGATATTGTATTTAGAACAATTCGACTATATTATAGAACATGTAAAAGGAAAAGATAATGTGGCTGTGGATGTTTTGTCTAGGTTCCCCGTCGATGCTATTATGGTACAAGAAAATAAGGATTTTTGTCCTGAGATTCATTACATGGAATCTTACACAAACAAAAAATTGATTTTGGATTTAAAGAACATTGAAACTTTTCAATCAAACGATGATGAATTACAAGAAATTAAAAATATTTTAAATAGCTCAAATAATACAAGGTTTGAGAGCAAATTAGGCAAAATAGCGCAACGTTGTCTTTTTAAGGAGAATGTATTATATTTTACAATAGGTACTGGTAAAGATGTCATTTATTTGCCAAGTGAATTAAAAAAAAATGTGGTTTTACAAATTCATGAGGAAATGGGACATCAGGGGGCGTATAAAGTATTGACTTATTTGAAAGAACGCTTTTATTGGATAGGAATGACTAAATTTGTCAAAAATGTGTTAAGAACGTGTCATATTTGTCAATTATCCAAAAGTAATAACATAAAATATGTTGGTGAGTGTAAATCGATCGTAACAGACCAAGTAGGTGAATTAGTAATGGCAGATTTATATGGTCCTTTACCTAAAGGCAGATTTGGAGTTGCATACATCTTAGTAATACAAGATTCATTTAGTAAAGTCATCAAATTATATGATCTAACTAAAGCCTCATCACGAGCTGTTGTGAGCAAATTAAAACAGTTTACTAAAATAATTAGACCAAAATTAATCATGACTGATAATGGCAGTCAATTTAATTGTGAGGGATGGAAAAGGGCATTAAAAGATATGAGTATTAAACCTATTTACACTACTGTGAGGAATCCAAGGCCAAATACGACAGAAAGAGTAAATAAAGAATTAGGAAGGCTGTTTAGGACATATTGTCACAACAATCATAAGAATTGGGCAACAATTTTAAGTAAAATCGAAAATTTGTATAACAACACATACCACGAAAGCACAGGATTTACTCCAAATGAAATTTTATTTGGCCAGTGCAATAGCATGACTTTCGATAAGTGTTTGCCCAATGTGACAAAAACAAAAGATGTTCAAATTGTTAGAGAAAAAGTTAAAGAAAACCTAAAACAGAATAGTATAAAGAGGCAAACTAAGTTCAACCATTCACACCGTATAATTACTTTTCAAATTGGAGATTTAGTTAAAATTAGAAAAGTTAATAAATCAAACGCTCAAAAGAAAATAATTAAAAAAATTTGAACTTCTATATGAAGGACCATATAAAGTGGCCGCAATACCATACGCTAATGTATATACTTTAATAGATCCTGAAACAATGGAAATTAGAGGAAAATTTAATACTATTCATTTGAATAGGTATTACAAGTAAATAAATGCTTAATAAACCTAATTGGAGGTTAAATTGAGAAAGTAATTTTAACTTAATTTTATTGGATAGTAGTAGTAAGTTAATAGAATATACGTACGTACTAATAAGTGATTTTGTTTTTTATTATTGTCATGTTATTCAATTCATTTATTGGTTGATTATTATTTTTATAAAACTAGGTTTTAATTCTTTTGATATGTAAGTTCTAAAATATTTAAACAAAAAAAATAAAAAAAATAGTCATTTTAAGATTTAGAAATTTAAGATAGGATGATTTTATTGTATTATGTTAGAGTATAACAATAAATAAAAGTGGGCTCCTGATGGGCAAGGGGAATGACTCAGGCACATCAATTGGTACAAAACTAGTTATAAATTTTGAATTATACTAACATTATAATTAAAAATTCTTAGTGCAAATTTACATGTTTTAATTATATAATAATAATAATAATAATAAATCCCTGGACATTATTCCACACAGCGCCATCTAGCCCCAAAGTAAGCTAATTAAAGCTTGTGTTATGGGATACTAGACAACGGATAAACATACTTAAATACATTTTCTTTTGTAAATACATACTTATTATACATAGGAGACACCCAGACCAGTACAAACAGACATGTTCATGCACACAAATGTTTGTACTGTGCGGGGATCGAACCCGCGACCTCTGGTGTAGTAGCCAACTTCTTAACCATTACACCAAGTCGGTCGTCAATTATATCAAACGCACTAGTTTTGATAACTAATGGATTTGTCTGGAGGGGAGTTGGGCGGTCATTCCGGAGTTAGGGTTAGGTTTTGAGGTTATTGGCTAAATTTCCTGGTATTTATATTCATTAAAAAAAAAAAATTATAAATTATCACTTCGGTCAACTTCGTTATAATTTAGGGGGCGGCTGTAACGGAACGCACCTTAGCCTACACTATTTAAAGCTGGGATTCGAATTTTTTCGCATTAAATCTATCCAATAAAAGCTTGTAGGTAGATACAATACAAAGGGTAATTGTTTTCATGAGTCGATTCATTGTTAGCTAGAATTTTGATTTGATGTTTGAGTGTGCGTCTTACTTAATGGTTGTTTTTGTTAAACATTCTCAAATATCCTAAGTCCCTGTTAGTTCTCATGACCATAAATTAAACTAATAAAAATTAAATTATGTGACTGTTCATATCAATAAATTGTTCCAATGTTTATTTTGCTGAAGCGTCAAACGATAAGGTCTAGTGGTTGGTGTAAAGAAATCTGTTTAAAAAACTGGCCAAGTGTGAGTCCGACTAACTGAGGGTTCCATACCTACAAATTTAGATATTATAATATATCGGTTTTATTGATTTATTTATTTGAATTCAACCATGTTTCAACAGCGTTTACACAACGAAATAGATTATAACATTGCTTGAGCATAAGACAATTAAAGGAACATACTTTGTTACCTGAAATGTTGACAGGTAGTACATGAGTAAATGAGAGACACAAATTGAATTGAATATCGCAAGATAACAGATAAGATTTATTCTTCATTGCACGGGAGTAACACGTACGAATGGCGCAGTTAATGCCTGAAGGCATCGGTTCTATATTTATCCTGTTAGTTGATATGTGAGACATTACCTTTCCTAAATACTGATTTTATAACAAGGCCGCAAGGGAAGTAATTTATAGGTTTCGATTATCTGAAAAGTTTCAGAATAATTATGTGACTTACATTGCTGTGTGTTTTGTTTGCGTTGACTTAGAAGTCTGAGTTTTGCAAAGAATAAGACTTTGTGGTGGTTCTCTTTGTATTCAAGGTACAAAAGGCAGAACCCTAAAAATATCCAAGTACTTACTAGTAATTCTCATGTTCAGCATTCGCACTTAAGGGTCATAAATCTCTGCTTTTATTGAGAAACTTAGTTTACATTATGATTTGGGAATCGGTAGCAGGGGGAGTTAGTTGGTGGTCGTGAGTGAGTAAGGATCTAGGCCTCAGACGGTCAAAGGTTTTTAAATTACTTGTAATATTTTATCTAAAGTGTAATACTCGTATTAATTGTAGAATCAGTGATTTCAGAGACGCAGCATTTAAGGTCAGATCTTTCCGTTATTATATAGAGCTATAAGAATGTTAGGAAATCTAGACTTTCATTATTTAGGAAACAGTATGTGTTTGGCCGCGGGGCGGTTAGGTCCAGAACGCGAGGGAGTCTAGTTTAAGCCGTGAAAAAGCTAGGTCCTAGGTTCAAGACAGTTCGTTTTTGGTCGTGACAGAGTTAGCATCTAGGCCTTAGACGGTCAAAGGTTTTTAGTTACTTGTATTGTTTTATCTGAAGTATAATATTAATGATAGAATCAGTGATTTCAGAGACGCAGCATTTAAGGTCAGATCTTTCCGTTATTATATAGAGCTATAAGAATGTTAGGAAATCTAGACTTTCATTATTTAGAAGAGAGTATGTGTTTGGCCGCGGGACGGTTAGGTCCAGAACGCGAGAGAGTCTAGTTTAAGCCGTGAAAAAGCTAGGTCCTAGGTTCAAGACAGTTTGGTCTTGGTCGTGAGAGAGTAAGGTTCTAGGCCTAAGACAAGTGAGGTTTTGTAAAAGTTCTGTACAAATGTGTTTTAGTTTCTTTTATTTATCTAAAATAGAACATTAATTGTAGAATCAGTGATTTTAGAGACGCAGCATCATAAGTTCAGATCTATCCGTTATTGTATATACAGAGCTATAAGAATGTGAGGAAATCTAGACTTTAATTATTTAGAAGAGTCTGTTGGTAGCCCTGGAACGTTAGGTTCAGAACACGGGATAGCTCGTTTTTTTGGTCGTGAGAAAGTTAGGTTCTAGGCCTAAGACTGTCAGTATTTAGCAGTGGAAGAGTGGGGTTTAGTGATAGTGCTATACAAAAGTGTTTTAGTTACTTCTATTTATCCAAAGCAGAACATTAATTGTAGAATCAGTGAATCAAGAGACGCAGCATCCTAAGGTCAGATCTTTCCGTTATTACATAGAGCTATAAGAATGTTAGGAAATCTAGACTTCCATGATTTAGTAGGACAGTCTTTATTTGGCAGTGAAATAATCAGGTTAGGAAGTCAGATATTCAGGGTTAGGTTCAGTAATAGTTTTATACAAAAGTGTTTTAGTTGATTTACTTAATCTTTGTTTTATTTTAATTAAAGTCATAAATTTTAAATCAGTGAATTTAGAGATGCAGCATTTTAAGGTCAGATCTTTCCGTTATAAGAACTATAAAATTGAAATTTAAAATTGTTAGAATTTCATTTCCTATTAAATCTCAAATATAGTGCAACATATTCTTTTGAAACTAGTAATTATTTGACTAAACAGCTATAAGTTTTATGTGTGTACCTAATAAATATTTACATAATGTAATCTAGTCATGGTCTTAGCATTAATTACGAACATTGAAATGTTGAGGCTTTCTTTTAATGAAAGTAGTACTTATAGAGATAGTACAAGAATTAGTATTTGTATATCTGTTTTACATTGGTAAGGTAATTAGTAAAGTTCACCTTGTCATTTATTTAATTCACTGATATGGTCTGCGTAGTCCAGAATGGAGGTTATCAAAATACATTTGATTATATTACCATCTTTTATGCAATATTGTGTGGAAAAGAGGGATGTTTCTTTGGCCGCGTAGCAGTACACCTAATATTAATTAGGGTATTGATATGTGTGTGCCTCCCGCTGAGTCTACTCACTATAGTTATAAGTCGTGGCCGCGTAGAAGTAGGGTATGTGTGTTGCCTGGCTGTTAGGCCGCGTAGTAATACGTGTGTGCGTGGCAGCTGGACCGCATATCAATACGTGTGTGCCTGGCTGAGTTTACTCTTCTCGTCCATTGATTAGCCGAAGATTTGAGCGTACCACGTCCTAGGACCTCCATCCCCTGACAGGTCAGGCTATAAACGCCGCTGTAAACGAATGGAACCTAGAGATGAGGTTTAGTTTTTATGTCCCGTTAATCAACTCTGCTGGTCAGTGGCTAACCACTGCTGGTCAGTACTCCACATGATAATTGCTAGCTTATACTAGATTTTGTGGGGGTCCAATGCCTAGTATGAGTGAATTGTCTTTTTGTATTTACTGCCAACATCTATGCTGGACTAATTGCTAACGTTACCTAATGATAACAATTGATTTTAACAAGGGAACTTGACTAAAGTTCTTAGATTGCTTTTGGCAAACCTACCTACTATTGGTTAATTAAACCTATTACTAAACACTGTTGATTTTAACAGTTATTCAATTATTTATAAGTGTTGATTCACTTAAAACCAAATATGTTACCTGATGATAACAATTGATTTTAACAAGAGAGCTTGAGACGAATGTTCTTATTATTGCTTTTGCAAATACTATTGGTTAATTTAACCTATTACTAAACACTGTTGATTTTAACAGTTATTCAACTATTTATAAGTGCTGATTCACTTAAAACCCAAAACATAATAATTTAAACTATCCCAGTTTAAATTAAACCTTATTCTACAAACCTAGCTGCAAGATTTATTGCAAAGCTAATTAATGACTATTTTATATAGTTCAATCTGAGTCTTGGTGGTGATGCCGCTTGATGGCTGTGAATATGTACATTTCATATCACATCAAATATTACAAATCTACAAATATGTGGAGGCATCTTATCTCTCAGTAACGCCATGTACCACACCCTACTCTACATATATGTGGCGGTATTCTGCAATAAGCCAATACCCTTTTCCACACCAAATTATACAAATCAGTGGTGGTATTCTGATTGATAACAAATATGCTTTTTCCCCACATACAAACTCAAACTTCACACTAGCTTTCCTGTAAGTGACCTAGCTCTCCATTGACTCTAGTATTTTGTTAAGTCTTCGTGAATTGAATTATCTTCACCCTAAAGACGATGTTTTGATGAGTCTTATATTATCCGGTCCAAGGTCTGCTTTTGTGAATGTTTCTACAATCGTCATCAACATGATGTACAAGTTGACAAGTCATGGAGTATCATGCTACCAATGATTTATATTGAATTATTTCATTTTAATTAATGATGATTCATCTACAGAATGAGTTACGTTGGAGCTGGGTTTGACATCCTGCTACAATCCTACAATTCAGTGTTTCAATTGTGTTTTACACATTGTCACGCCACAGTCTATGACTGTCACTACAAATATCCCCAATCCTATTTCGGGGGGAGGCGCGAGCTGGTTGGCCTTCATCGGTCTGGAGCGGGGTGGAGCTCGTTATGACCACCTCCAAAGGGAATGCTCCTTTGGAGAAATTTCCTATAATATTTTGATTCCTTTAACTTTATTTAATGATTCTAAATATCAGCTTTTTACTCTAATATCAAATTCTGCACTATATTAAAATCATAATCAATATTTGTTGGGTACATACATAGAATGATATATATTTAGTTCCGAATTCAGCAATTCATTTTAAACTCGTCATTCTTATTTACTTAGGTACTTCTGAATAGTTACTAATTTCACTGTCTTTGATTTCATGTTAGTCTTCGATTAGGTGAGTTAGTTAGTCATGTAATAAATAGAATGTCTGAAACAGTTTAACATAGCATAGTAGGTTCTTAATTGTCCAATCCAAACTCATAATTAGCACTCACATACCTCATAAAAGAATATTGAGTTACTACAGTAATAAATACTATTTACACAACACAACGTAGACGGTTCTACCGCTATTAGACGATCACAACCATTTGGCCATTTTATCTTCAAGTTACATGTACGATCATGTATTTATTTTTAAATATTGATAATTTATATCGATATGTTTATTCATATTGATTTGGGTAGTAGAAGTCTTTTAACATGTGAAAATATGTTGAAAATATGATGAAGTTGGTGAGAGTTGGTGAGGGGGGGTTGTTACAACACGCACACAGAGACGTGAGTTTACAGGCGAATTCAGGGAGTTTCAGCGTCGCGGTCAGTCGCACTGTCAAAAACATTGAGATATTACTTGTACGTCGTCAGATACTTACATTATAGTTCAATGGTCAAAAATGGTTTCGTGCAGATATTTCTGTTGCAGTGTATTTGGCTGTATGAACACCACACGAAATTGTGATTATAAGTTTTTTAAGTTACCAAATAATGTTGAAAAATAAGTAAAACTCAGATAACGTTTGCAAGTTAGTAGTACTATGTACAGAGGAGTTCACATCAACCTTAACATACGGGCATCTTATGCTGCTGTCATAAGACCCATTTTGCAATGGTTTTGTGAAGGTTGATGTGAACGCCTCTGTACGAGTATTATAAGTATATAGGTAGGTAAACCATTATATTTCGTAACACATTCAAATCTAATACAAATGGGCTTTTACTTTTTCCGTAACTTATCATATCATGCATTGGTAAAACACCAGTATTTTTGGAATATTATTTTATTGTCACGCGCGGCTGCTGCGTCCGCGCCGCGCCGCCGACAGGTGACGCCGAAGCGGTGGCTCATGGTGTTTTCTACAGCTTACGGGTAGGTAGGTAGGTAGGACTGTATGATCAAGCCATTAGGCTAGCAGGTTGCAGCTGGACCCTGGTAAATGAATTCTTAGAATATAATACTTTTATACGTATTCACCCATCTCAACTCCTTTTAATCTAACTGGACCTCTTTTGTATATTTTTGTTTTTGTCGAACTAGGTGCAATTTTTCACTTGATGTATTTTATTTTACGCGGTATCTGTCAAATCGCGCTTATCTGTCGATTATAGTAGCGAGTAGCAACCCTAGGCGATCAGGCAAGTTGATAGAAAAAGGCGAGAGCGATCCTTCTGTAAACTCTTTATTTTGTGCCTAGGCGGTATTTGCTACCATCTGCGGCAGAGATAACCCAGTGGGTATGCGGTAAATTCCTGTTCACTCCAAAGCGGATTTCACTATCCTTGCGGGTATCCGGTATTCGCGTTTCGCTCAGGAAGGATTCCTCGCCCGAACGTCAACTAGCGAGCACAGTTACGCGAATGAGCAGAAATCTTGATACAACTACTTACCCGCAATGTCAAAGTGCGTCCAGTGTAATAAAGCAGTGAACAAAAGATCTCCAGGTCTAGAATGTTTACGATGTGGGCTTCTAGTGCATGCGAAAAGTGAATGTGCAGGTCTCACCAATAAACAACTTAACGCAATTCGCGCCGCTGAGAACCTTGAGTGGACCTGCAATGAATGTTCGAAGCTACGGCGCAAAAGCTCACTTGCTACCCCCGATGAAGATGACGATGAAGAAGATGAGGCTGTAGATCATTCCCAGAAAATTGTTTCGATCAATTCGGAGAAACTGACAGCGGATATCACTAAGCAAGTGGATCGTATATTAAAGAGGGAAATTAACGAGGTAACTAAATCAGTTCAGTACCTAAGTGACAAAGTAGATGAGTGTCTTGAAAGCACAGAAGCATTCAAGCAAATCATAAAAGAACTCGAGAAAAAAAACATGGACCTAAGGAACAAAAACGTGTTTTTGGAGAATAGAATCAACTCTTTGGAGCAAAGGATGAACGAAACTGAACAAAGGCAGATTATTAAGATGATAGAAATCGCTTACCCCAAACTCAGGAAGAAAATGTACGAGCGCTGACGAACATCGTAGCAGCGACATTGAAAATGAATGAAGATCATGTGAAGAGAGTTCAAAGGCAGCCACCGCGTGCAGGGAAGCCAGGAATAATTGAGGTTGAAATGCAGGACGAAGAAACAAAGGCCAAGTGGATCAGTGCATCGAGAGACAAACGTATGATCGTAGCCGATATTGTACCAGAATCAGAGACTAATATTCTTCAGGAGAAAGTGTATGTAAGAGAAGCGCTTACGCATTATAACAAAATCCTCTTTTGGAAATCCAAGCAGGAGCTAAAGGAAAAATTTAAGTATGTATGGTGTAAAAATGGGCGAATCATGGTACGCAAAGCAGATAAAGACAAAATTATTGTCATTAGGTCAGAAGAAGATATTTATGATGCCTTACAGTGCCCGTGAAACTGGATCCTGTAAGTTAACATCTTAAACTGACCTACCCTTATTTCTAAATGGCATTTATAGAGGATAATGTAACAGAATTAAAAAACTGTGCTAACCTTCATGAATACTGGTCTAGTATGCCTAAATCATTAAAAAGATTCAACTGTGTTCATGTTAACATACGGTCTATTATTAAGAACTTTTCTAAAATTGAATTACTTGTTGGTAGTTCCAAGCAGCCAATCGATGTAATTGTGTTAACTGACGTAGGTATATCCGACCGGTTAAGCTCACTATATAATATTCCTGGCTATGTTATGCACAAAGAATTACGGAAACACCAGAAAGGAGGAGGTATTATTATTTATGTCTTAAATAAGCACAAGTTCACACCGTTCTCTTATTTTACAACGTCACTCGAATGTGTTGTAGGTAAAATCACAACACAAAACAACACTTCCGTAGTCCTGTGTGCATTGTATAGGCCGCCAAGTAAATGTAAAAAATCGTTTATACGCGAACTAAGTAATGTGTTGAATTCCTGTCCAATGAGCTATGATTTGTTGCTTTTAGGCGATGCAAATATAAACTTAAAAAGGGAAGATAACATTCGTAATCAATACATTGATATGCTGTGCAGTTACGGCCTGGTGTGTGGGATCTCCGATTATACACGAGTCGAACAACGTAAGGATGTAATTACTAAAAGTTGTATAGATCACATATTTGTGAGGTCCCGCGCACTAGACGTGTACTGCGCAGCGCTCGGAACTGTACTGGCCGACCACTGTCTCACGGTGGTAACTTGCAATTGTGAGAACTATAATATACAGGTTGCTCCTTTATATGGTACTAAATTTGATAATCGCGTTTTACGAAGGGAGTTTGAGTCCATTGATTTTGCACATATACGACATTTAGATTGTCCAACTGAAATATATAGTTGTATTAAAGAGTGTATAGTGAAATGTTATGAAAAAGCTAAATATAAAGTACAGGTGAAAAATTCAAAACGGAGTAAAGATGTTTGGATTGATGGCAATGTAATTAAAATGTGTCAAAGTAGAGATAAGAAATTTATAGAATTGAAAAAGGATAGTTCAAACAAATCGTTGCTATTAGAATATAATAAATTAAGAAATAAAACAAATAAATACATTGAAAAATCTAGGAATAATTACTATAAAAATCTTATAATTGTAAATCGTAATAATCCAAAAAAAATGTGGCAAATCTTGAATAATATATCAGGTAGGGTAAAAGATTGTTTGGACGATACAATTTTGAAAGCCTTTCATAATAACGCACAGTACACTAATGAAAAAAAAATTGCTGATTATTTTGCTAACGGTTTTGAAAGTGCAGTAAAGAAAGTTATACCGAATTGTAGTAAGCTACTATTGAACAGGCAAGAATACTGTAATAAAGTTAATGTTTCTATGCGCTGGAAGAAGCCACCTCTTCCTACCATTAATAAGTTGCTGCTCGCTATAGACTGCAACAAAGGTCCAGGTGTTGATGGCGTTCGGCCGATGGATGTCAAGTCTTTGCGACAAAAACTGATTTATCCCATTGCGCACCTAATAAACACAAGCATTCGGACTGGAGTATATCCGAAGGAACTTAAATCAGGATTAGTAAGACCTATACTCAAGAAAGGGGATAAACAGGACTGCAGCAACTATCGGCCGATCACAATCTTACCTCTCATTGATAAAGTGGTGGAGAAGTATATATCTCGGGAGATCCATAACTTTTATGCGGAGAATAATATTTTGTCGTCTAACCAATATGGATTTCACAACAAAAGGAGTACGACACAATTGTTATCCACGTTTACTGACCATGTCAATTATTGCTTGAACAATAAAAATCATGTAGTAGTGGCGTTCATAGATTATAGTAAGGCTTTTGACACTCTTAAGCATGATACGTTGATTCAGAAGCTGGACGAAAATGGCATTCGTGGACCTCTTTTACAGTGGTGTAGAAACTACCTTAAAGATAGGACTTATCAAGTTAAAATCGGAAATGAGTTAAGCAACGAGGTTAAAGTCACTGAAGGGACAGCGCAGGGCTCTGTACTGGGACCATTGCACTACATCTCGTATGTTAATGACATAAACTATCTTATAAAGAGATGTATCATTCTGCAGTTCGCTGATGATACATGTCTCATAGCGAATAACGTAAAGATAGAGGTGGCTATCGATGATTTGCAGAAGGATTTTGATCTTTTGTGTAAGTGGTCCCATGATGCTGGTCTTGTGTTGAATGCTCAGAAGACGAAACTTATGCATCTTCACTCCAGCCACAATAAAATAAGTAAATGTATAGAACTTGTTGCACATAGCCATGAATGTCTGCATCAAGACAGCTTTTCTTGTAACTGTCAAGCCGTTGAGCAGGTGCAGCAATACACCTACCTAGGGTTGGTTATAGACCATAGATTTTGCTGGAAACCACATGTTGAAGCTACGTGTAATAAACTAAGGGCAATTATGGCTAAATTTAAACTAATAAAGAATAGAATCCCTTTCAGTATGTTGCTGCAGCTGTATAATGCGCTGGCTGAGAGTGTAATTGCCTATGGATTAAGCAGCTACGGGCGCACTTTTAAAACTTACATAGAACAATTATACAGCCTTCAGCTAAGAATATTAAAAATAATCGTTTCTTCTAAAACAAAAAATAAATTTAGAAATGATGAGCTGGGTCTATTCAAACATTGTAACGTACTCCCAGTTCAAAAAAAGACAAAAATGTTGCTACTTGCGGAGAATTATTTTGTCTATAATTCGAATTATATTAATCATGCGAAAAATACCCGAAAAAAAGCTATGCGGCATGTTTGTGTTACTGGTGCGAGTAATTTTTATGGAGAAAGAACCACAGCATATATAGTTCCAAGACTGATAAACGAGTTACCAAAGGTATTTAAAGATTCGGTAAGTAAAAGTAACATTAGGTATAAACTAAAACAATATTTCATCCAATAGTCCATTTTTCAATTGACAACTAAATACCACAAAAGGAAGCAACCTGTACGCATTTAATTAACTTGTTTCTGTTGTCTATGCTCGATTGCTAAATTCCAATGTACCTACTCGTGAGTAACTTTTTAGTTTAGGTGAGCTACATGGTACGGATTAGGGTCCAACTACCCGTGAATGTGTTTTTATTTTATGTTTTTGTATTGGACGCACTTTATATTGGGTTTCTGTGTTCCTGTAATGATAAGAGGAATTGCAGTACCCAGACAAACCAGTAATGGTTTAGGGGTGCGAAGCAAACAATGTTAAAACTTTAATTGTAAGAAGAAATAAATAAATAAATAAATAAATAGGTAAGAAGATTTCGCCAGTTAGTCATTTATTGCCAAAGAATATACACGTCAGTCACGTTGTAGAGCATCTGGTTTTAGTGATGGATAGCGATGAAGAGGAAGTTTTACTTTTATTAGCCTTAATTGACTGACCAGTTAAGCCGCGTCAACTGGCGAATACCTGAGTGAAATCCGCGCGGTATGTAACTCTACCCACAGCGGCAGCGAATACCGCTTAGGCTTGAATAGCCGCGGAACTTGATACAAAATACCATGGGCGTAGCTATGGCTATGAGCTCTCTAAACGTCAATAAAATCTATCAATTGGAAATAACATAAACATTGCCCGTGACTATGCATTACAGGCAAGTATAGACGCGGGTAATCTATATAAAATAGAAAGGGTGTCCCAAAAATGACTGATAAGTGGAAGCCTAGTGATAGAGCATCATGTATGTTCCGCGATTTTTTTTAGTTTTCGAGTAATTTTTTTTTTACGAATTTTCAGAAATTTTCGGGTTGAGCGACTTTTTTGGTCACGCACGAATAAGTGAGATACATGCTCCATTTGTTTTCTTTGTTAGCTGAATACTAGGAATATTTGATTTAGAAGCATTTACATTCAGGTATAACACTAATCAATAATTTAGAAAAAAATATGAAACTGATAAACTGGAAATAGTAGATTATACACCAAGGGGATAAAGCACTGTTTTATGTCACGGGCGCTACATTGAATCCTGAACGTAACGAAGGACTCCAAATTTAACTCCCGAGCGCAGGGAGGGTGTTTTAAGTTAATTCCCGAGCAAAGCGAGGGAATTAAGATTGAGTCCTGAGTGCAGTGAGGGATTCAAGCGCCCAAGAAAAAAACAGTTTTATCCCGGTGGTGTATACTCTACTTTTCTCACTTTATGCGAGACAATAAAAAACCAGGCTTAGTAGATAGTGTTTATTACAGCATATTAAAGAATCTTCTAAAGCTAGTAGTACTACTAGCTACGGCTATAGCAACTTCTTTCAGCTGGCGTGGCCTACTCGATTTGACAAACAAATGAAGTTCGTCTCAGTGCGAATCTAGTGGGCCACAGCCTCGGTCTTCGAAAATCGAGTTGGCCGCGCCCGCTGAGGACACATTCTGTTTAGTGAAATTAGACTTTATGAACATAGCAATAAGAATTATGAAAGTGAAAATCACATTATTGACCAGCGGGTTATAATAGAACATTATAACCCGGCTAAAGCCAAGAGATATAATGTCTTGCTTTCGGTAAGGTTTACATGACATATAATTCGGCATTGTCGAGCATGTGGTGTGAAAATTATGTTTTCACTTCTCATGCTCTAAAAGTACGCCAATAATAGCTCTACGAAGCGGGACTCAAGTGACCACTTAAGTCCCTAGGGAGTTAATAGTGATTAGTTTTTTAATTACCTTCATGTGACATAGACAAACTCAAACAGCCAGTAAATATCCTACTATTATCTGTGGAGTGCGGACGGCCTCCCATCTTCATTGCGAAAATGTTGAGAGTTTTAGTTCCATGGTTTGTCCGCAAAGAAGGTGGCGATGTGTTTTAAATTGTTAATATGTGACTGGTTTAGAAGAAAATACCATGAAAAAAACTGACCGCGTAAATTTCAGAATTTCGTCGAGTGTAAATTTGTTAGGTTTTAAATAAATTTATTGAGCATGTCCAGTGAGTGACAGTGAAGAGTTTGACGTCGAGCAAAGGGCAAGTTTTATGAAAATATGAAAATGAAAATATGAAAATATATTTATTCGGTATCTGTAAAATGTTACATAACTAGTGGAAGGGACCTCCTTTTAAGTACATGTACCTGTGTTAGGAGACCCCGCTCCTTCTCAAGCTTACTATAAAAATGATACCTTAAAGTTACGAGTATATTCGTTTAATCTATTTATTGTACATTTGGTTTTGCATTTGCTATGAAGTATTACAGTAGTATTTACTTGAAGAAAACTAACATACAAATTGTTACTTATATTAGATAGGTCTTATCACTATAAAGAGATTTCTTCCAAACAATTTATAATTGGTTTCTTATAAAAATCTACAAACGAATCTTGGGTAAATAACTTAATTTAAGATAGAAAGGTTAAAAAGCACGAGAAGAGGTTTACAGAATTTGTTTGGACTGTGTAAAACGACAAACAAAGTTACTGGTACAGTTTATTGGTGTATGTGTGGATGCGTGTGTGTGTGTTTGGGTGTGTGTGTGTGGATGTGTGTGTGTGTGTGTGTGTGTAAAAATAATAATATAATACTGATAATATTATGTCTATATGCATACTAAGTTATGACTTTTTGGTTTATTTGCTAATGTATGGTGAGGTTTTCTATTTCGTTATAATTTTTATTTTGAAGCCAATTCTCTAGTATACTTTTGCATTGATGTATGGTTAAGGGGTAAAAATTTAGCATTTTATTTATTTTGTTGTATAAGTGCGTCGATTGTCCTATAAATTGTCTCTTTGCAAAGGCGGTTTTAACGCGGTGCACAGGTGCAACATTTAAAATTCTTCTTTTAGTCTGTTTAGTGGGGTGGAATGGCAGTTTTTTATGAAGCTTTAAAATTGCATGTAGGATGTAAAGTTTCCTCACAGATAAAATACCACATTCTGAGTAGAGGCTATCCGTGGGATACCTGTAAGGTTTAAAATAAAGAACTTTGAGCAAGGACCTTTGTGATCGTTCCAGTGTCAGGGAATGTACCTTAGTTGCCCCACCCCAGACTGTTATACAATAATTAAGTACTGATTGCGCCAGTGATATATATATTTGTTTCATTAAAAACATGTCGGCTACGTGTCTGAGAGTTTTAAAAACCCAAGAAAGTTTACGCATTCGGCCAGATAGCAGGTCAATGTGAGCGTGCCAAGACAGGCGCTGGTCAAGAATTACTCCAAGATACCTTGTTTTAGCTATTTTATTTATAATGGTACAAGAGCAATCATTGTTATTAAAATTGTTACACGAGTGGATCTTTATTTGGTAGTCTGAGTCAGGTTGAGTATTGTTGTAATTTGTAAAACATACGTAATTAGTTTTGGACGCATTTAGAGTCAACAAACTGTCATCCAACCAACCAGCTATTTGAGCTAGGCCTTTTTGAGCATATTTATGAACGTCGACCCATGTTGTACCAGTAAAAACCACTGCGGTGTCATCCGCATATGAGAAAACCTTACCATTGCTGATATTTAGGTTGCAAAGGTTGTTAATATAGATTAAGAAAAGCGTGGGTCCCAGCACACTTCCCTGGGGCACGCCATATGTTATATTAGCTAGTTCGCTGACACAGTCACCAATCCTCGTACTTTGTTTACGATTTCGAAGATAATCACACAGCAGAGCCAGGGGAGTACCCCTAACACCCAAAGATTCTAGTCTATGCATAAGAGTGGGGACAGAGACGGTATCGAAGGCCTTTTGGAGGTCTAGAAAAACTGTCAGGCATCTCCTATTCCCATCAACGTTATCGGTTATGTAAGATGTTAAAGCGATCACAGCATCCTCTGCTGAGATCCCTCGCCTAAAACCAAATTGAGACTCGGATATTAATGTGTATCTGTTCAAAAAGTTTACTAATCTATTATTTATAATTTTTTCTAAAATCTTTGAAAGAACTGGGAGAACTGAGATAGGTCTATAGTTACTAGCCTCATCTCTGTCTCCACTCTTGTGTATGGGAGTTACTATTGCATGTTTGAGCGCAGTAGGAAAGGTGCCCTGGGTCATGCAGAGGTTAGCTAAGTGGGCTATAACAGGAGCTATCTCTCTTGCAACCAGCTTCAAAAATGTGGTTGGGATACCATCCCAGCCAGAAGCACTATTGGATTTTAACCCCATTAGGATTCCGTAGACCTCATCTGGGTCAGATTCCAGTAAGACAAGAGAAGAGGCCACATGTGAAGGGGAAGAGTTTTTAATAAGTGTACCTTGAGTCGATTGACGCGCGAATATTTTATCAGCTAAGGATCTGCCAATATTTGAGAAATAGGTATTTACATAATCTACAGACTCTTTAGGGGTTGGTTTACAGGTTAGCAGTTCTAAATTATCTGATTTATTTATTTTACGGTGAGTGATGTTATCAATACATTTCCAGAGTGACCTAGGATTCTTTTTATTTTTATTAAGTTGATCTCTGTCGTAATCCCTTTTTAACTTTTTAATCAGAGCATTACAATGATTACGATAGCGTCTATATGTTATTTTTAGAATATCATTTTTAGGATCAGATTTTAGTTTCATCTGCATTGCATTTCTGTTTCTGATACAGCGAAGAACACCCAATGTAATCCAAGGTTTTATTATACGGTTTTTGCAAGGGATAGTTGTAGTTATTTTATTTATCAGAATACAATTTCTTAGTTCATTAATTAAGAGATCGGTAAGTATTGTGGGATTAGTATGTGTCACGAAACTAGAAAGATTCAAACTTTTAAAACATTTGGTTGCTTTATTTAAGTCTATTTTAGTCCTTATTCTAGGGCAGCTATTTTTATTTTTTAAATTTAAGAGTTTTAGAAAAATCATCTTGTGGTCGGTTATTGTAGTATTTAATACAGTTATAGTGGCTGAATTTTTAATTTTGTTTAATTTTAAGATAAAATGATCTAAGCAGTTTTTGCCTCTGGTCGGTAGGTCGTGACCAGGTAACAGCCCATGCGTAGCAAGCATATTTAGGTAGTTAAATTTGTTTTTTCGTTCATTTATCGGTATGTTGTCGTCATTTATTAAATTTATATTTATGTCTCCCGTAATAACTATTGTTGTAAAGGTTTTTAGGTTATTTAAGTGTCTATCTAGTGAGTATATAAAACTGTCTCCATTGAGGTTTGACGGTGAACGATAAATCCCAAGAATAGTGATGTTATTTACCGTAATCTGGAGGCACGATGCATTAGAAAGTTCGATTTCGGCAACTTTAACTCTGTGATCCTTTTTTGCATAAACTACAACACCATCACACCGATTTAAGTGTTTTGTTGTTGCATATGATACATAATTATTTAACTGGGGTATTGTTTTGTTTGGATCAATACGACATTCAGTTAACACCATCACATCCACAGAAAATCTAAACTGTGATAGTGTCAGGCACAAGTCGTCAAAATTACTGTAGATACTCCTCATGTTTTGCGAAATAATTGTTAAATTCCTATTATGCATTTCACCTACCTGGTGTAAAAAAGTACCAACATCAGAGCTGTTACAAGACGCAATTTGTATCTTATCAATCTCTGTTACTGTGTTTAGTAAACTATTCATATTGATTTAAATGTTTATTACTTGTTGTTGCACATAGGTCGTTTTTATAATGTGGAGGAAACTGGCAATTGATAATAATTAACTTTATAAAGGACTTTAGATTTACTTTATTTAATAGATAGCATAATAGTATTGCAAAGAAAGGCTCGTAAAATATTAAAAGATTGCTGTTTTGTATTAATGTAAGGGAATAGTGTGCATGTAGTTGTGTAAATAGATACGAGTATAGTATGTAGTAATATATATAAATGAGATTACAAATGTTTAAATATATAGTGTATGTGATAGAAATTATTTTTGAGTGTGTGTATTTACAGGGTCTTACCTTAAGGGAGTATCTCAAAGGGTTTAATACTATTTGTGCGCTAGAGGGAGAATATACACCATGAGCACAAATCGCCACCATATCCATACCGAAAACAGCCTTATGTAACGAAGGATAAACCTGCACAACACTGCCACAGTCTAGTCACGTTAGCTGCATAAGATTATTCACTTGAGCTTCGTTGCTCAACAGGATAATAGGCGTGTCAGCTGCCTTGCGCACGTAAACACGCCCGTATGAAGTCCAGCAATATTTGTATGATTTTGTATTTGCAAGGTCGCGGGCTAGAAAAAAAAGCCTAGCTCCCTTAGATGTTAGCTGTTCCGATATGTAAATAGAAGTATGAACTGAAGAATCATTTGTGATTTTTATCTTATTACGTAATATTTATTAAATGTTTTTGTACTAAATGGACTATTTTTCTCGCACTCAAAGTGAAATGTACAGTTTGCACCTCGAGACTAAACGCCAACTTAATTTACCCTCGGTTTCAAACCACCTCTGGTATATTATGGCTTCGTTTGGTCCCTCGATATAAAATATACTATTTTCCCTAAAGTTTTGAAGGCCATTCAATAAAAAGGTACATTAACTTTTTATCCAAATGTTTTTCAAATACTTGCCTAATAAGTCAACTCTTCATCACGTAGGTTTCAATTAGATAGTTCAACGTCATCATACATAAATTTACATTAAATGTATCTGAAGCGTAAAATTCAAGATCTGATGGTATCAAATAAAACCTAATTTATAAGTAAACCAAATGCATTTTCAAAAAAATACATCCCAAAAAGTTTTCAAAATGGCGGATTTAGGTTAGCGAAATTTTTTTTGAGACCAGAAAAGCGTTTACATAAATGTTTTTTTTTGAACAAAAAAGTTTTTTTATACGCAGTAGAGTCAGTTTTAAACGAGAAAGCCGCTTTTCTGGAAGCTTTATATGATGTTTCTTTAAAATGTATTTGGTTTACTCTTAATTAAGTTTTATTTGCTACCATATGATCTTGAATTTTTAATTTAGTTATTTATTCGTAAAAAAAGTTATTTACTTATTTATTTTTACTTTAATTAAAACGGCGTAGGTACACCAATCACAATAAGTTAAGACACAGAAAGAAAAATAAAATGCAAGAAATAAAATTAGACCTTACGTTAAATAACTCTCATCTCGAAAACTAGGTACCAAAAATCGCGTTACATTACATGGGGGTGATTCGGAAAATCGATGTGTAATGTTTGACTAGCATGAAAATTTATTTTTTTGTAAATTGTTCTAGAAGTGGTTTACTTGGTAACGAAGCTTTCAAGAGTAGCTTAATATTTTCAAGCTGATTTTTTTTTAAACACCCTCAATCTAATTACGGTGCAGTGTCCTGACTCCATTTTTATACACAAATTGTTTCATTTCAAGTTTGGCAGTGAAACATGGCCGTTACTAGAGCGACACAAGCAGGAGCTGCGCGTCACGGAAATGAAGATGCTGCGGTGGATGTGTGGAGTCTCACGCAAAGATCGCGTGCGGAACGCCCACATCCGCGGCAGCCTTCGTGTTCGTGACATCGCAGACAAGCTGCAGGAGTGCGGCCTTCGTTAGTATGGTCATGTCTCACGGAGATCGGCAAACTACGTGGGCAACAATCTGGCCATGCCGCCCCCGCCAGGTACCGGTAGAAGAGGTCGACCCAAGTAGCGGCGGCTCGACGTCGTTAAGGTTGACATGCGTGCCAACAAACTCACCACTGAGGATGCACAAGACCGCGCGGAGTGGGCCAAGAAAATAAGAAAGGCGGACCCTGGGACCCCACACACCAGTGTGGGTTCACAACCGGGATAGACCGCACGGATGATAATGATTTCAAGTTTCTGGTACATTATTTTAATTAAAGAGTAAAGTAATCGAAAAATACGTTAAACGAGCTAATCAGAATAACCGTAAGGAGTGATCGAACTCTTCTTATAGTATTTTAAACAGCTTTATAAAATTTCCTTCGTGAAATAGCAATAACGATGGCGCAATTTGAAAACACCACTACTTGTTATGATATGCTCTGAGAGATGCCAAGACGCCATATTTTCCTGCTTTGCCATGTTGCGTTCTTTCGAATGTTATGTAAGGCTGTGTGATGCGTTGGACATTTTTTCCGTAAAAACCACAAGTTCTTGTTGCGGTGGGTCAGGAAAATAAATTTATTCAATTCCGTTGCCTACTGTCATGGCAAAACTTGAAATCAGATTAAGAATGAAATTTGTAGATTCTTAAAGATTGGGTATTTTGACGTGTGAATTAAAAAATGTATTTGAACAATAGATTTTTTTGAAATTCAAGTTTTGTAACTGTGTTTCTAAGCCCGGTGGCGCAATTCCAGTGGCTCCAGAGGCGAAGTCAAGCTAGAAGTTAAGAAGAAATTAATAAAGTTACTCTATCTTATGAAATTGTAAAGATTTTCATTACTTAATGAGCGGAATCGCCTCCGTTTTGTGTAAAACTTCAGGTTTGTTTTGCTTTTGGTTGAAGCGCCACCTGTTTGTTCAGTCTCGAAACTAATGATTGTGTTTTGCTACTGCGTCTGGTTAGGCGGGCGGCCGCAGCCGGCGTACCGAGAGAGGGCGCTCTCGCGGCGGGCGGGGCCCCGGGGTGCGCGCGCACGGTTACATAACGGCGACGGAGGCTTCGCAGGCGCGCGCAGCGGCATGCGCGGGGCGCGGGGCGATCGATGCGCGCCCGGGGGGAGTCAGTCGAGCGGCGAGCGAGCGACATGGCGGCGCGCCCACCCCGCGCGGCGGCCCCGCGGCCCGGGCCGCGCGAGTAGGTCGCCATGCGCGATGCGGTATGAGGCAGCGCCGCGCCCGGCGGGCCGGCCCCCGCTAGCGGCGCCGCCCCCGCCATGCGAGCGCCGCCGCTGCTGCTGCTGCTGCTGATGGCGGCCGCGGGCCTGGCCGTTAGTCCGCTCGCGCGCCTCAACCCCTGGCTGAGCGCGTGCGACCTGGAGGAAGAGGCCGGCGGCGTGCGCGAGTGCGGGGGCGGAGCGTGCAGCGGCGGCGGCGGTGCAGCCGAGGCCCTGACGAGGCGCGACGTGCCGCTGCTGTGCGCGCTCGGGGCCGGTGCACGCGCGCGCCGCCTCGCCTCGCTGCGGCTGCGCGCTTGCTGCGAGCGCTCCCCCGCCTCCGCGCTCGACCAAGTCGCGCGCGCTGACGTGCTCGCCGGCGGGGAGCGCTGCGAGCGCACGCTGCACGACCTCCTCGGCCTGGATGCGATGGTCGCGCGCGTGCACTGCGACTTCGTCGATATCCTCGGTCGCTACGACTGCGACCAGAATTACTCCGTGCACACGTGTTATGAGTGCCAGGTGAGTGATAGCATGGCCCGGTGCTGACGATTAGCGCTTCACGTGTACTTTCAGTGATTGCTGCAATAACAAACGTTTTGGGATTCGGTTTGAAGTTGAGATCTGATGGTAAGAAACGGTAAAAGAAAGGTTTTGCGCAATAATATCACATAGTGCTAAAACGCTACCGAACTTTATACACTGTGATGCCTTCGTTTTACTTATTCACTTGTATTTCAAGTTTTTCACTTGGTCAAGCAATTAATCAATGTCGCTAGGATATCGAGAAAGAGGTTAGGTAGGGTTGACTGGCAGGGCCGCCCAGGAGCACACCGCGTGACCCGCTTCGCTGGTTAGGCGATTATATGCGTGTATCGATCCACTTGGGCAAGTCACGTTCCTTAACCTTAAGTAAAGGCAAACTGAAAAAGAGTCCCTAGGGAAACGGATATGGAGGCTCAGACGTTTCATCGAACGGAAACCTTCGGATGAAAGTCGTTACGTACAGCCAATTGTTAGGTAATCACACCTAGCAACGGAAATCTAGACAAAGGTTGAATTCAGTATCAATTCCAGGCCTTTGAGTAATGCCTATATTTAATGTGACCCCGAATGTTGCCCTTGTTCCGAGAAATGGTACTTTTTCTATCTCTTTCAATGATACTGTATGCTTTCATATTACATATTATAAGGATAAACACGTTACATTGACTGATAGCATCAATCAATCAGTGTTCCGGCGGACATCGTCCTCTCGGACAGTGCCCTTCCTCCATCTGACACTTGATGCCTCCATCCCGTATCCTACGTAGAACATGTGCTAAGAACATTACCAAATAGAGGGTCTTATCTATTTTGTTCTTTTCTTGATCTTCATATCTTTGGGGCATTCTGATCTGAATTTGAACTTCAGGCCAATCAGAAATTCATATTTTGAATACACACTAAATACAGATTTGAAAACCCAAAAAGAAAACACGTTTCTTCACACCAGTTGTTCAGACTCGAATTATTAAACCACAACCGGGCTTTATGCGGACCAAGTTAAAGTCAACAGCTAGTATGTAATAACGTCAATGCTAATGGAAGGAAGCTACCCCATAATTCATGCGTATGCTCTCGTCGTATAACAATCAATCACTGATACCTAATGGTTTGCACTGTATTGGCTTACATGTCACTGAAAATATATTCATGAAAACTTTGCGATGGATTAACGCCCGGAGTCTTAAACGTCTCTTAAATTTAAGCAGTCCTCGAGAGTAAAGACAACTGTCGCTGTCACCCTCATTTCTAATTTTCTACTCATCATATATGTTACGGGACACCTGCAGCATCCAGTTTGAACTAGGGTTGTCTACTTAAGATTTTTTTTAGTAGTTCGAGTTTCGGTAAAACCTAAAAATAACAGTTGATTGGTTCATATAGTGTTTGCATACGTGACCCTAAAATTCAATATAGCTATGTTGGAATGCTAATGAAGCTTGATTCATTGTTGTTTTTTTTGGTTCTGAACTTATGTAATATAGTTTTAATAACCCAAGAACAATCTCAATGACTCGAAATCCATGAATACTTTCCCCAGCAGAGGGTTAGTATAATTCGATGCTAAAAATTACGAATGTAAAGCCTAAAGCTGTTATTGCATTCGTCTTTACTTTCTACGTAATTAAAAAGATAACAGTACGTCTACCACGAGTTACGAAATTTATCCGCAGTTCTTATCTACTCTCACGGAAACATTGTTGTTGGTAAAGGGGCGTTCACATCAACTTTTAGAAAAACATTGCAAAATGGGTCTTATGTCAGCCGCATAAGGTGCCCCTATGTAAAGGTTGATGTGAACGCCTGTTTATAAACCACTAGCTGTCCGT
This sequence comes from Udea olivalis, assembly GCA_947369235.1. Classification (NCBI taxonomy): domain Eukaryota; kingdom Metazoa; phylum Arthropoda; class Insecta; order Lepidoptera; family Crambidae; genus Udea; species Udea olivalis. The sequence goes on from OX376342.1 coordinate 11,195,019, forward strand.
CAGTGGCTTCGCCCGCGTAGACTGTCCTTCCCGTCAAAATATAGTCAAAAAAAAAAATTGCCTATGTCACACTCTGATAATGTAGCTTTATATTAGTGAAAGAATTTTCAAAATCGGTCCAGTAGTTTCGGAGCCCATTCAATACAAACAAACAACAATCGAATATTTGTTCTTTATACGAGTATTATTAGATAAGATAAGATAAGAAAAGATAAATCTTTATTTGCATAAAACATGGTAGTACAGATAAAGTTGTTACATTTAGAAATGAGCATTCATGTTTAATCGATCTATCGATAAGCAAATATTTTGTTGTCGTCATGCAAACAAATTACATATTGAAATAATCAAATAAGTATAGTACATTAAAATTTATACAAGTCATAATAATAAAGAATGTCAGAATTTGAAAAGTAAATGTCAATAAAAATTTCAAGAATCATAATTAAATCATGCAATGCTAGTCAATTCCACATACAACACAATGAATGTCAAAACTTATAATAGTAGTTATCTGAAGCTCAAACTCACCTTTCGGACCATATAGTTGAATTCTCATAAAGTTGAATTCTTAAAATGTTGAATTTCTCATAATGTTGATTTTTTTAAGTTTCGCAAAATAGTGAATCCCCGTGAAGTTGAATTCTATCTTCTGTAAATTCAACATTTTGGGAGTTCAACTTGTTGCAAATTCAACTTTCTACAAATCCAACATTTTATGTTTCAACATGCTGCAATTTCAACATTATGAGATTCAACATTCTGGGAAATCCAACATTTTGCAAACTCAACATTTTAGGAATTCAACTTTCTGTTCCTAAAGGCAAACTCAGGAGTAGCAACAAGGTATAATAGTAGATTACAAGATTCAATATATTATATAAATCTTTAATGATCATTACATTAAGCAATTAATAAATCTTTTTAAGGGACACCTTCACAGCAAAATTTTGTAAATTCATTAATGTCATAAAAACAATTTTCAACAAGGATTTTAAATATTATTTTCTTATAAACAGTGAAGTATAAGTACTTATTGTTTATTCATATTTTAAGACGATAAACCCGCCGACATTTCTGTATTTAATTGTTTCGATTACGTGTCTATTGTGCTAGTCGCAGCAGTCTTGCACGGCAGGCGTGGCGTGTCACTAGCCATTACCCGTGCTCCAAGATGTCACCTGCAGAACATCTGAAAGCTTTCAAACGTTTGCCACTCCGTTAGCTTCATTTATTTTTATGTCTGTTCAAGTCCGAGTGGTTACAACCTAGTAAAACCATTTAAATATGAACATCTCGACTCTCTTTTTTGGTATTATACTCGTAGTCTGTGTTGCATTAGTTGCACTTATTAGCAACTTTTTTAAAGCACATATTATTCAACCTTTGATAATATTTTTCATACACAATGCTCACAATAAACTTAATTATTTTTATATTAAACCTTAAACTCTATTCTATTTTGGCCCTTCAATCAAATTTTCCTACACTAGTACTGGGCTACTTAAGCCTCCAAAGCTGAAAGTTCAATATTATTTCAGATGAAATGAAACTTGTTTTTGAAGTGTTTATGTTGTTGTGTCATTAAATTTCAGATTGTCAAACGACTGAAATCTGCTTACTAAAATTTAGTTTGTACAACTTTAGTTCTACTTGCTTCAGAGAGAAAGTCGAATAGAAAAGAGAATCTGAGTTCAATTTAAATACATAAAAAGAGTAGAATATTTTAGTAACAAAAAACGGAAAAAACCGTTTACCTACTATGTGTAGATTTCTACAACGCTGCGCTAATTATACCAAATTGGTGAAAATACAAAAAAAAATCTCTGTGCTCTACCGCCGCGAGTATTGTTCTACAGCTGATTCTCGTAGGAGTCCGTGATTGTGCCGATTAGTCAATCAAACTTCACATTTTATGCCCATTATTATCAGTGCACCTGTTATTAACAAACGAGCTTGGAGCAAACGAGGCGGCAGTCATCGTGCAGTAATTTGCAGTCATTGCCGACTAATTGATCCCCCAGGCATCGGGCGCTGCAATATAATCAATCCGTTTTGCCCCGATCAATGAAGCGGCCTTTAGCAGGTTAGAGACCAATAATGCAATGTGAATGAAATTAAATCAATTGATTAGATGTCTATTCGATTAAGATATCTAACATCTAACGTTCAGAAACAATCAGTTGCAGGATCCTAAGTTTAACGATAACTTTGACGGTTGCTCGTGACCAAACTCCACTAAAATTCGGTGGTAAGTTAACTCCTACCACTGAATTTTAGTAGGGTTTTCACCAACGTGAATAGTGTGATTTAATTACCTTTAGTAAGGCAAATAATATTTATTAGTTGTTTGTTTATTTATATAATTTAAGTGCCAAAAACACAGCATCATTCAGAGATCGAATATCAAACAAGAGAACACTACGATACCAATAGTTTGGTATGTATTTGCTTTTATAGAATCTTATTTGGCACGGCGTTTGGTGTACGTAGTTCCTTCAAAAGCAAACCATGCGATGTTTACTGAGACATTACAAAAATGAGTAAACTACTAAGATACTCGTACCACGTGATCCCTAATTGTAAGCAGAAAGCGATGCATCGCTGCATGAGGATAAAAGGAGCGCGGATCCTGCCGTGTTTTGCGCTACGTGTGGGTGTCGCACTTGTAGTGTCGTAGATATTATTTCAAAAACAAAAAGTGCGAAGATACCACGTGATTCCTTCCTGTAGCGGAGTGCGATGCAGCGCGGAAAATAACCGTGATCCGGCCGTAGCAACGTTCGTAGCAGACTACGAGCTGTGAGCTGTGTAAGTGTGTGTATAAGTGCTTGACACGGATGTCGCATTCGTAGTCTTTACTAATATTATAAAGTGGAATGATTTGTTTGTTTGTCAGTTTGTGTTGAATAGGTTCCGAAACAACTGGACCGATTTAAAAAATAATTTTGACGTCACGATTGGCGTAGTGCGCTGTAGCACGGTTTCTCGTCTTCAATTCCGTTGTGTCCCGGATTCGATCCCCGGGCAGGTCAATTCAGGAAACGATATTTTCCGAATTTGCTTGGGTCTGGGTGTGCTGAGAGACGCTCCTTGCTTAATTACTTGTCTGGTACCTCGTAACACATGGTTATTTATCTACTTCGAGACCATGACAAGAGGTGTGTTGTTTATATGAAGCTACATTATCAGGGAGTGACATAGGCTATATATTTTTTTAATTTAGGCTTTATTAGTCTACGCGGGCGGAGCTGCTGACGGGCAGCTAGTATGTTATTTACAAACAAAAGTTCAAAAACATATGTTATTAACATGTGATCCTGCCTGACAATTGACGTGTGTGTATGGCCGTTGTGACATAATAAATAACATCCCGGAAGCATCGTGCTCCTAGACTACTTAATTGTATCTGGCATGAACCATTTACGATATGTGCTGCGTTTAGCGGATTGTGCTATTTCTTTTATTTAAACTCGAGGAAAAACTTAATCGAAAATGATCTTCGTCCAATTTCACACCGCCATTTCCACGGTTTTTAAGTTTGGTCGGTTGTGAACTTTTATATTTAGCATTTACAATGCGCTATTTTCTACACGAAGATTGTAACTAGAAAAATTCAACGTGATCCTATCCCGCTTGAGTCCCCAGGATCAGGTCGAATTATTCTAGTTTCTATCTTTGGTCGGTAGTGTTTGTTGTGTGTCTCGATGCTATTTAGAAATATTTATACATGTTTATCAGTCTCTGACACCCACAGTACAAGGTCTGCTTAGTATGGGGTCAGATGATTTTGGTATTATCCCAGATATTTATTTATTCCGTTTCACTTTAAATTGAGTTTAATATATTTCATTTGAAGTTACTGTAGGACTGAAAGTTTTCGTGCAATAAAATCCATTTAGCACCTGCAATTCATTTAGAGCAAATCCCAAGATCATCAACAGCGATGAGCTGCGATAACTGTGAAACGAGTTAATGTTGTTTGTTGGATCATTTTGTAGAAATGATGGAATTCAATAGTTATTATCATGATTAGAAATGCTTAAGTATGCTCCATGTGTCTTTATTTCTTTTCTTTATTTAATCCGCCAGGCAACAAACCTCTTCTCATGGTCTCGAAGTAGGGATAAATATCCCTGTGTTACGAGGTACCAGACAAGAAATGAAGCCAGGTGCGTCTCCCAGCACACCCAGACCTATAGACCTATAGAAGCCTATTTAGAATAGATAGTTTCCTGAATTGACCTGACCGGGGATCGTACCCGGACACTACGGAATTCAAGGCGTAAGACCGTGCTACAGAGCACTACGCCAATTATGACTTTTAGTTATAATGATGAAATGAAAACAGTGATTCAATGACTTTGAATTTCAATTATAACTTTCTGTTATAATAAAATATTAATATGTCCTACGGTTCAAGTATACATTAGGTTTAGCCATACTTTATTTTTATTGTCTTAATGTTTATAACCTGTGGGCACATTTTTCTTGTAGTGCATGTACTTAAAGGAGGCCTTCTATTGTGGTTTATTAACGGTACAGTATATTCAACCAGGTATTGTTCAGTTATACTAATGTCTATTCATTTATAATACTTCTCCATGAGGCTAAAGGCCTCCTGATCATAAATAAAAATAGTTTTGTAGCCTTAAGACCTCCCTGAAGTCTAAAAGTCTTTTTTTAAATTATAATAACGAATAAGTTGAACTACCTTTGCTAAACACCATACTGCAGATATTTACAGAGTACTTGTTATGGCAAACTCGTAAAACGCTTTCCTAAGTATTTATTTAAGTAGACAGCTCAGGGCTGGGACACAGCATCAATATTTAATTTGACGTGTCGGCTCGGCCTGCCCTGCTCCATAGCTAAGCCTGTACAGAGTCAACATTCATGACGCCCACGATGAATAAACGACAACCACTGGCAATGTCATCTGGCAGGTCGGGTTTTACCCCGGATTAATATTTCTGGGGCCAGGCAAACAGCCAACGAGGTAGGCATCCTCTTAAGAGCCATTTCGTTTTCGTTTTGAGCGCATGATCCAACTTTACAAGCGCCTAATTTACGACCTTCGTATAAAAGTTTTGACTGATACAAAACATGGTCCAATCTTTTGTATTGACACATAATAAAACACATTTGGAAATAAAATCTTTTTTCTATCATAAAATGATCAATCTCGCCATAAGCCAACGTGATCGTGACAACTTCAAGTTGCTAAATCTCTGATTAAAGCTTACTATAGTTGCAGAAAGAAACGACCGAAACGTCAGACATATCGTTTTGTTGACAAATAACCAGAATAAGCATAATTCATCACAATTACTGTAGAAAAAAGTTTCACCTTTCTACATTTTCCCGAATAATAGCCCAAGTTTACGGCAGATTTTTGGTTTGAATAAAGCATGATTACCTACTGTTAAAAATTAATGTTAGTAAACCTATAAGCCTTACTTAATCGAAATATAAAGTTTTATTTACAATCCAATAAGCAAAATAGACCTAAAAACGTAATGCGAATACTCCAAAATTAGCAATAAATCACGACGCACACACGCGCGCTATGGCCGTGCGTAATTTTGGTGACGGGCTTCTTATATGAAGCTTGAACGAAGCTTGAAAGGGTAGTAGAGTCATTCTATGGTTATTTAATTAGTTTATTAGTTAATTGTTGCATATTTCTTTTTAAAATTGAAATACCATAATATTATATATATGCTTTTAAACGCCCGAAAGAAAACAAATATTATTTGATTCGGTTTAGATGGGTTGAGTTAGAGTTTGCGTCTCCTATAAAAGGTGACTATTTATATTATATGCTAAAATTAACATCATGGTCATTATGACTATCAACTTAACTTATATACTATACTAGGTTCCCCTGCTGCCTATCTCAGCACGACTTATTGACTTTCAGCAGCTTTTTAAATGAATGAAGTTATTTAGGAGTTATTTATAAATTTAAACATGGGTAAATACCCCTGGGGCATTACGGCACGGCACATGATCCACGGTACCCAAACAAAGTGTAATTGGTCTGCCGGTGATACTGTTTCGTATATTTTCATTTGCAAAGTACTAAATAGTTAAACTTAGATACAGGCAATCCCAATCACATGTTTACTGATCACTCGGCAGCAAAACGAGATAATTAGTGAATCAGAAATATTATTAATCATGTTACAATCAATTCATTTCACGTTCGTTTTTTTGCAGGGTGAAAATTTCGCATTTCCTTCAAATGAGCTCTGGTTTCTATTTGTCATTTTCAGTGTGTGAATGTTACTGCTTTTAAAAGTTATTTCTGGAATTGTTAACTTTCTCTAACCCAATGCGGCGACTTCTTAATGCCGGTTCTGCTCATTCTATGAGCAGTTACTGTCAGTTTTACTCATTTCACGAGACTGTCTCAATTTATGGGCTTTTTATTGACTTTAAAAACTATCGAAAGTAAATAAAGTATTGTTTTTTTTTCGAATTACAATGGAATATTGATCAACTACTTGAGTTAATGGTACTATTGCTCTCAAAATATACAACACATAACTTTTTAAAAGAGGCTGTAGTTATTTATTTCGGATACCTCGGAGCCCCTACGTTCTGCTGGTAACCTAAACAATGGGGCCGGCAGCCCCAAGGGTGACTTAAACTGTCTTGGAATTCGCAAAGAATTTTATCAGAAGTAAAATGTAGGATGCGGCAAAATAAAACGACTAGTGAAACCGATTAAAGCTCACCCAAAATAGAATGAGAAAGTTTAAGCCAATTAGGTCTCAGCCGTTTCAAATTGAGATTTTAATGTTAAATAAGTTTAGTGCTGAAGGATTTGATACACTACAAACTTCTCGAATCTCGCGTGATCTAAAATCTACAGGGGTTACTTAAATATAGGTTCAGATAAAATTATAATTAATAGGCCTAAATTAGGTTAAAATTATAAAAACTCATAATCTTTTGTCTCATTCACACTATGAATGAGACAAAAGATAGTACAATCAGTCGGTGCCATTTTTGAGCTGTGTTTTTCTTCCTGAGGCTTTATCTAGTGTTATTGTTGATCGCGAAGCTCCTAACACTTGTAGTTTCTGAAATTTCGTGATAAGTGACTTTTCTCTTTTAGTTGTTTTAATAATTTTGCATGCGCATTTTTTAACTCATGATATATCAGAATCTCTTAATCCAATTAATGTGTTGTAAAGGACAAAATTATCTCAGTACATTTTTTTTGATGATGAAAAACTTTTAATCAAAATAAGGATTGATGTGTCCTTGTGTAGAAGTAATTCATGAAATTTACCTTGTAATAAACATTATTTTTTAACACATAACATACCTTCTAGTTTAATTCAAAACAAATATATGCCTATAGCAATCAGGGATAATGTAGCTTTCTAACAGTGAAATAATTTTAAAATCGGTTCAGTAGTTTCGGAGATTACCTGTCCCAAACATACAAACTCACAAACGCTTGCCTCTTTATAATATATAGATTCTGAAATAGCATTATAACTAAGTCAGATGCAAATATATAAATACATATGTTTTATTTGCTACTAACTCTCCGTCAGCGTCTTCGCCCGCGTAGACTGTCTATCCTGTCAAAATAAAGCCTATATTAGAAAAAAAAAAAATTCTATGTCACTCCCTGAATGTAGCTTTATAAAGAAGCTTTTTTAGGAATTTTCAAAATCCAACCACTAGTTTTGAAGCCTAGTCAAAACAAACAAACAAACAAACCAACAAACAAAGAAATATTTTTCCTTATAATAATAATAATAATAAACACCTCCTTACCTCTCTAAGAACCATCGATTTACCAGAAAGTACCTACATGACCATGCACAAGGCTGCCATCTTAAACACGTGTCGCATTGTGCGCAAATTTCTACGGGAGGATACGTCAAACTAAACCAATACAGGAGGTGACATTCACTTGGCTTAGGCCCGTGAATCTCACCTAAAACTAACCGAAATAACGTTATTTCGAGAATAAGAAATTATAATATAATAATAATAATAATAAAAGCATTTATTTGTTCCCAATAATAAGCACCAATACAACACAATACAGTTAATGTTTACAACAAATTAAATTGTAAGTACAATTTGCAAGGTACATAATGAAAGGGCACAGACCGCTGTGACTCAGTTGTTGCGGTATTGATATAAAACTACGACCCCTGCTATTCTGCCACAGCCTTTGGCTAAAAAAAATTATATTATTTTACATTTTAAAGAACAACATCTAAGTGGTCACTTTATGACCAAAATAACCATTAATTCAGACATTATATAGACATGTTAAAGTAACTATTATTATATATTCATTAGTTTTAATTTTAAATTTTATTTTAGTAACTGAGTAATAATGACAGTATTAAGTCTATGACTAAAGCATGTGCAGCAATTTTGGTAAAGACAGTTAACAATTATTTAAATTATTTATTTGGAACAGAAACTGAGGTGTAACTTTCACAAGAACTTAATATTAGTATACCTATATAGCATACAAATAATAATAATAAATAATACGTATCTGTTTAATAAACCAATAGCGTTCAATATTAACAATCAGATTTGATTTAAAAAAAAATATTAGCTGTACATCAAAACCATGCATCGACAATGTTTTACAAGTCTTAACATTTCAATAATTCATTCAGTTGTATAAAATGTCATGTCTACAGTCCAACAACCACCTACGCAACGATATTTTAGAAGTTATAAGTGGGAGCTCCTTAATGCGAGGTATTTTGTTTTATATAGTTTTGCACATTGCATTTTTTTAAATCTTTGGCTTCGCGAAAGACCAAAAGTTTTGCATTTTTTTTTCAATTTGAACGTAATTTTTATTTTTTATCTTGCCCTTCAAGATGACCTAACTCCACCTGATTGAAAGCGGTCGTGAAATCCAGATATGAGGCTGACAAGCATAGTTATGCAAAGGCATCACTGAGCCAGCTCAGTGATTCCTTTCCTTGAAGGCCTGCAGAAATGCCTTTTCACGCCCCGCTTGAAGAAGCCGAGACTATTAGAGACCACGTGTGCTGGAAGAGCGTTCCACGTCTGGAGGGTACGACTGCTCAGGCGTGAAAAATCATCTTCCTCTGTTCAGAATCCCGAGTTTACGGGATGCAGTTCTACGTTCGCGCTCTCAATGTATTCCCGTTGGTTTACGTTGCTACGAACATTCATGCCAAGGATGTTTAGGCTATCCGTTACCGGTATCGGCGTGCTCTGAAAAGTGGATGAGAAAGGAACCGCAACGACTTGGGTGTGAATGCACACACCTGTGTTTTCTTGGCGTTGAACTCGACCAGATTGCATGCACCTCATCCTGAAATGCTGTCCAACACTACGTCAAGCTTAACAACAAGTCTGCTTTGCCCCAGGGCGCTCGTAATAACGCGCGTGGACCGTGCTATCATCCGCATAGCAATGAATATTACCAAGTGAATATGTTCTTGATACGCAAAAGAAACAACGTTGGTGACAAGACGGAGCCCTGGAGCACTCCAGCATTAATCTGGAAAAAGTTTGATTTACGACCATTACAAAGGACACGAATTCTAAGCCTCCAGAAATCCGGTGATCCAATTGCATTTAAGTGAGGTGGCAGACCATATATTGTGACAAATAGGCAGCAAGACCCTTTTATTTGAGAATGTATGTTGCTGCCTTTGCTTTTAAATGACTCATATGCTGGAAGCTTGGAAAGAAGTGAACGATGCCATACACGTCAAAGCTGACGACCAAAGATTTCATATGCTTGTCCATAGCCTCCCCCAGATGTATAGTGCTTTGAACACCAGGAGTTCACTTTTGCTGGCGTAGTATCTTAGACCATGGGTACTCGCATAGTGCTCACAAATCTGAAGCAATTTTGGAATTGCCCCAATCGAGGGGCTAAGCAAGACCATGTCATCCGCATAGCTGATGTTATTTATAAATTTGCCATCCAATGAACAACCTACCATGGAATTGCTTAGCTCCTCAATCGGCTCCTTCATGTACAAATTAAATAATCTCGGGGAAGTAAGGCCACCCTGCCTCACTCCACATTCCAACCTATAGGGCTGAGATAGAAAGTCAGCCCATCTTACTACATTGCTCTGATGGCCATACCAAAATTTAAATAGTTCAGTGAGCTCACCAGGCAATGCAGTTTTTTCATACAATTTTTGCCATAATTTTTTGTACGACACTAGATCGAAAGCCGAAAGTTTCTGTTAGTGTAGTATTGGACAGTATGCTTAAGACAAAGGATTGCTGATTCAGTGGAAAGCCCAGCTCTAAAGCCAAACTGGGCGTCATGCAATGTGATATGTTTTTCGAAATGTTTGTCAAGTATACGTAAAGTACGTATACGTATAAGTTTATGATACGCTTAAACAATTTAACCAACATTGCGGTTACGGCTATTGGATGGTGATTGGCAGAGTCAGACAGGTTCCCTTTTTTGGAAACGGTTTGAATGTTCGCCTTCTTCCAAGACAGCGGCACAAGACCCGAATCGTAGGAGAGGCTATCCAGGCGAGTGAGCACTGGAGACCACTCCGCTGCATATTTCTTTAACACCACAGCTAGAATTCCATCAGGACCACTGGCTTTCCTGACATCGAGTGACTGCAGTTTGGCACGAACATCACACTGCCTGACACGGTTATCAGGCATTGTGGAGTCGCAATGTGGAATTTAAGGCGGCACAGCACCGCAGACATCGATGCAATAGTTTGCAGCAAAGAGGTTAGCCGGTAAATTGGCTTTCTCTTGCGGCTTATGAGCCAACGATCTCAGCGGGGGCAGCGAAGGCAAGCAGAAGTTAGATTGCACGTGTTTATCCGGTCGCCAGTAGGAGCGGCTACCCGTAGGGTGCTTTGATGAGGTCTTGGCCAATACGTGCAATTTGCTAGGCGTCTATTTTAATGTATACCCCTCTTGATGGCCTTGGTAGCTCTATTGTAGGCGGCTTTTAGGGAGAATAGGTTGGTATTATCATTGAGAGCCTGGGCCCTGGACTAAGCGCGGTATGCTGCCTGTTTCTAGCTGCCACTAGGGCTGGGAAATCTGAATCAGATTTTGGTAAATGTAGCAAAAACTCATTAGGATGCTTAACAATTGACGATTCGGCAGGTAAATATCATATCGAAACGAGCGTAATTAATTTTTTGAAGAAACTTTCTTCAGTCTGTAAATTAACAATTAACCAGCCTAACTCATATGTTATTGTAAATGTGTTCTTTTTTGTAGATCAAACTTTGTTTACAATTTGCCGCCAAACTAACAATGTAAACCAAATGTTAAAATGTTCACAAAAAATACTATTTCAATAAGTAAGTCATTAAACAATTTGCAAAAAAAAACAAAGAACAATGCAAATAAATCTGTTAAGTAAGTATGAAAGAAAGGGGAAATAGGATGATAAAAAACGAAGTTAACATAATGTATTGCATAGAGTAAGCCCAGACATAATAGAACTCTTTGAACTGGGGAACTATAGTCCATCTTCATTTGTCAGACGAGGAAGTAATCAGGCCACTTCGCTTTGACTACGAGACTTGTTATCAACTTCTTTTAGAAAATCTTACTCAAGATATTGACCTTCTTTCAGTTCTTTTCGAGTGTTGATACAGCTTTGTGTTACAATAGAGTTTACGACAAAATTATCATAAGAGAGCTTCTATGAGATCTTTGTGCTGTAGGATGAACTAATGACATGTGTGGGGGAAGGTTTGAGTTCTGTAAAGTCACTTTAGTTAAAAGCTGTTAATTAAAAACTGTCCTGACTAATGAACAGACCTCACAATTTTCTTTTAAACTTGAAAATAGCACATTATGGTGAGATTGAAATTTTGAGTTCCAGAATTTGTTTTCATACGAATAAATATGTAGTTTTCATCAGCTAATTCAAAAGATGTTAAACTCAGGTCATACAGAACGAAATCAATATTTTATAGTCAGTAAACACTGCAATCAAACCAAATAACGTGGCGAATAGTTTAGCGGGCGCTCCTAAGTAGCTCAGGGTGGGGAATCTCCTAAAAGCAAAGTACGATGGTGGGTCGTGGGCCGGCTTGCGAATGAAGTTTCATTCAAAAACACGCCACAGATTGAGGTTAAGTGGGAGTGCGCAGGCGTGCCGACCGCGTCTGCGCGCTGCGGCTCTGTCTCTTGCAATGATTTCACCTAGCTTCCGTAACATTTTGATTTTTGGTTTTCACAAATCTTTATGGACGATTAAATTAAAGTTATACTCCAAGAGTCGCTCTAGTTACACCAGGCAGAAAAAAAACGGTATTCTCGAGGGAAGTAGTTACGGAAACTATGGAGTAGGTTGATATCATTATTTCATTTCTTATTGGGATTTTAAACTTTGCCTGCTTGGTTTAATTCTTGAAGGGACAAAAGAGAAAAAACCATTCTGTGGCATCATCATTGAATGGTTTTTCTTGACCTTTTTTTATAGCGTTTACCTTAATAGACAAATCATATTTTAAAATTGATTTAAACACAACATCACGAATAATTGTGTAGTTCAATTTTATTTCCGATTTGATCTTCATTTAAACTGATACATCTATTATTATGTTAATCATGTCATCAAGTCGATGACATGATTAACATCATATGATATGTCACCTATAGTCGATGAACTTCATAAAATTACGGGATTATTACTCCCCTGGAACTGATTAAGTTAGGTTTTTTCAAATGTTCGGAATTATTTATGATATAAATTCACGCTTTGACATTCAAAACATACCGAATGCTGATACTCATTAAGCATCTACTTACTTACCGTGAAAAGTTGCGTGGTCTTCACGAGCTGTGGCATTATATCGTTGGAACACACATGGCCATCTGACCACATCTTTAAAAAAGTTTATGAATACTATGGCTATCGGAGCCTGAAATTCATTGAAGAAATACTTATTGTACCCTGGATTCTAAACGTACTTACACCCTGAGTGAACGAAGTCACGACCTTTGGCGTGGGGTATGGGGGTAACTACCCCTGCACTATAACATCGTTAGAACATCCCCAATTTCTCGTTTCCCTACTGTGAAGTTTTAAATAAAATGTTGACTGCGTTAATGCGAAGTTCTAGCATGTAAAGGTATTTTACATGCTTTTTTTTACACTATTACTTGAAAAAATTTATGATGTTGCTCATAGATGCCGTATTACCGGACTATCACATTTAATAATTCGTATTGGACCTAAAAAATACTTAAATCAATTCATATAATTACACCTTAAGTAAACAGTATGACTCGCCATTCAATGAGAGCTCAGCTCGTGCCAGTCAAAGTCACACTAAAGAGGTTGACTGTACCAAATAACGATATATCAAATATTTGCTATTTGGGTTATTAAACTAGAATGAAGTGTAAAAAACAATAAACAAATACATACATATTTTGTGTAAACAATATGTTTTAGGCATTTAATGACAATAACGTATTCAAACAAAATCTGCTACTGTTTTGAGGGTGCTTAATGAAGAAAAATCGTTCGGATTGTTATAAATGATGCTTACTACATGCATTTGTCGTTCGTGTATTTATGTTGTAACAGTCAGCCAGGTCAGCGTATAAATGTAAAACGCGTACAATTTCTTCGCTAAAATAATTGACACAATTTTCGAGTGAAAGGGTTTCAAAAAATATGTACCCACGTACCAAAGATCCTAGTGAGGGGGTGAAACCCGAGACAAAGGGAACAAAAGGCACGGAATTAGGGCTCAAGCCTTTCAGACGTACGGCCCGTGAGACCTTCATTAATATCTGCGCTTATGTAATTAGATACAATTACACCTGTGCGAATTATGCTTTTAAATTTATTTTAATCTGTGCACGTTGTAAGTGGTGTTGTGAAGATCACGTTTCGGCGTGTGTAGTGTTTGATCTCTGGTTTTTAGGGCCAAAATACATACTGCGTCAATTTATTGTTGCTTGCAAGGAAAAGTGTGAGATAATCTTGTCGCGATGCGCATCTTAGCCCGCTGGCTAGGTAGTGCGACGACCTGCGAAGGGATGATGGCAGGAAGTGGATTTTGTCAAGCTCATCATCACCTCAGCATGATGAGGTGGTTGAAGCTTAAAAGTTCTCCTAGCTACACTAGACATCTTTTTCAATTCTGCAAAAAAATACTTACAGCTACTGGTTGAGTGCCACACCACGCACCGGTGCGTTTTATTCGACTTCCTATTTTCTTTTTTATTCGGCAGTGAATGGGTTAAAAACTTCGAACTGCTTGACTCGTTAAGGGTTCTAGATGAAGAAATCAATAAAGCTAATCGTTTATTTCAAACTTTCCTTTTATTTTGTTAAACTCCGAACAATACTCGTATTTTGGCAGAAAATCAATTGACGTCATTATATCTGTGTTCATTTGATTTCAGTATGTTCATTTGTTCACCCGTAGTCTGTCTAACTTGAAAAATTCTAGCTCGGAGTAAAATACGAGGAAACTAAGTGAGCCGGCGCTGGATCGGATGTAGTGTGACTAGAGACGAGCAAATTGCTTACGGCCGACGCGTTGACGCCTCCGTTGGCAGGGAATCTTCTGACTTTGCCGCCTGGAATTCAGGTTGGAAACATTCACCTTTTTAAAATTTGTTTCATTAGGAAAATATTTTGTGAAGCTTAATACTTAGTTGAAAAGAAATAGGTCAAACAATCATCAACTGTTGGGGCCACAAAAATATCCTGGCGTGTTTTTTGCGATTAACTTCATTTCTTTATTCATTTTATTGTTATTGAAATAATATGTCCTACGCTATTATGGCTGAATAGAAGTGTAAGAATTAGATGAAAGTAATTATAATAACAACCGTCACAGCATCAGAAGATGTTGACACTGTCAAAATAATGTAGTAGTAATCTTATGCGACTAATATACAGTTACTTCTAAATTAACGGCCGAATTCTGAAACGATAACCAAAGTAAAGCAGCCCTTACATGTACAGATATCCCTTCAAATTCAACAGATATGTCATATAGGTTCGAGCCTTCGATTTGAAGGGTGCTGAAAACTGTTTTGTGTTTCGTAATTTGGGGGATAAAGTATTAAAACTTCTAGCAAATATTTTTCCTTATTCTTCTTCGTGTCGATGATCCATAAAACTATACGGTAGCAGCCCAATGCTCTGCCACCAGTATTTCGAGAGAGTAGGCCTGATAAAGGTTTCAGGACCTTTATCAGGCCAGCAGCTGACGGGTCACTAAGGGCAGGACAGCAAGTGCTGCATGGACTGTTCTGGCGCGCCACACTCGCATTGTATCCTGTCTGGGGTGATGTATCCCCACTTACTCAGGTTACTTCTGCAGCGGCCCACTTGAGTCCAGAGTCGGTTTAGCGATTTCCATGTAGGCCGCGGCAGGTCGCAACCCGGAGGTAGGTGCTCAGTAGTTGCTAGATAATATATATTTAAATAATATTTTTCCTGATTTACGTAGTTGTGTATAATCTCAAGTAGTTTTATAGACGTATTATAGTAAAATAGTAGTTACTTACCGCTCTAACATTTCTGCTAATTACAAAGGTGTCTGGTTTGATGTTAAATGACTGCGCGGATTGTTTGTGAGCAGATTTATGTGTTTACTTCTCCGTTTTAAGGGTTTCACCGAATGTGATATTCATCCAGCGATATCTCGTTACCTCCGGTGTTCTCTAAACTTTTCCTTGTTAAATAATAATACCAAGAACTAGGCATGTAGTCGCGATATTGTGATAAACGTTTGCTTAGATTGTGTTTGCTGTATGCTGAAATTAAAACTGTATTTTTGTTAGCATCGATACTGTTTAAGTAATATTATTTGTTGTGTAAAAATGATGACTTTAGCAACGCCTTTGGAATGGAAGTTCTCAAATTGGTGCACCAAAAGATTCTCTCAAAAGCGCAAGCTGTGTTTATCATATCTCGAAGGTAAAATAAAATGTGCAGATAGTAGAAACGATTATAGGAAACTGGAGACGGACCGCAAGGTGCGTGTAGAGCGGGCTCGGGCGCGGGCTCGGCTCTGACCTACTTGCAATACGACCCACATTCGCACATTCGGGAATTTTAATATAACTTCTCCGGGACGTGCTAGATGTAGTGTACAGTAACGGTCATAAGGGCTGAGCGGTGACTTTTTTGCTGTCGTCCTTGGACGTTTTTGTATCTCACTGATACAGTTTGTCAAAATCCTAATCCGACACTCTCAGTCAAATTGTTGTGAGGATATTTCTGCTATCTTGCTTCAAGCAAATCTTAATGAACGAGGTTTTATTGGATAGCTGATTATGATTTAACCTAAAAATAATGCATAAGTATTCTGAAGTTAATTTATTTAAGAACATATACAACGACGTAGATGCTTGACCCGTGTTCATAGTAGCCAAGGTAACAGTCGTCGCGTTATGTGGCAAAGACACTAAATACTCCGTAAAAAGGTTCTAAAAGTATCACAGCACCTCAGTAATCTACAACTTTCATTCGCATTTTTTTGTTATCTCTGCGTTTTATAGGACATTGTTTAATTTCCATGTCATTTTTATGACTGTCAATTTGCGATAGCACAAACTAACTAACAGTTTTCTTTGCTTTCTGAAGCATCAAACCTCCAATCAACATGTTAACCAACATATCGCAGTTGTAAATGGGCTTAATTACCACGCTTCCAAAATGTAGATTTGTGGTCAAAGTTCCGAAGAAATACGAAATACTAATACAATAGAAAACTCTGTTCTCACACTATCTAGAGCTTGTAACATTGAATATGTATAGTTTTAAATACACATAGGTACTCATACAAGTAATTTGAAACGTTGTAGGCAGGAACTGTCTAAAAAGAGCCTCAGAACACGTTAAAAAATTATATGCCTGACTAAAAATGCAATCTAAACCGAAGATTAAATTTTTGTATAGTTTGTTGACAATAGAAACCAATTATTTCAAATATAAAAGGTAAGCTTTAGTAGTTAATACCGCAAAGATGATTTTATTCATCCGTCGGTTTCGGCTCAGTGAGCCCTGCTTCGAGGGAGGGGTCAAAAGAGGCAGCCAATCGAAAACCCTAATAGGTATGGGTATGGATACTATGGGTACGGAGACGAAAAATCAAGTATCCATACAATCAAGGAGTCGATAGCTGAATATTGGTGACAAAATTCAAAGTGGTTTGAATTTAGGTTCGAAAGTGTATTTTACAGATGAAAGGTTTTAGAAGTTGACTTTTTTATGAAAATGCTTACCTAAATGTTATACCTAACGTACAGTATTCGTCTTGTATTATCTCTGCATGGCAGTGATTTTGGACATGGAAGTGTTAAGTAGATATTGCATTTAATTAATTTGAAATAGTAGCTTTGTTCGCGTGTAGCAGCCTATTTCGATGATGACTGACAACAACTGATGCTAGGCGTAAAAGCGTGACCAACAGAGCGAGTTACTTTTGTATTCATAATATTAGTGTAAGTGAATTCCAATGACAAGATGCACAGAGTATACCTTAAATCAACCCTAAATATTTACCATAAAAGCAAGTAACGTCGTGTCTCCGAGTGCCATTATGCAATTTCCATGTTCCCAGTCTGACCTCAAATTGCCGAAGTTTCTTTGAGGTTGGGTCTCGACGTGAGTAGCCACCGGGCTTTGTTAGCGTACGGTCGGTTGTCGAAATATTCCAGTAAAGCAAACGCAGCTCCAGGCATGGGTTTAACATGCAAATAGGGAACTACAGCAAAAAATATCACTTCCTGTTTTTACTGGGCTGAGGCACAACAAAGAATCTCAAGTTTTTTTAAAATATTTTAATGGGCATCACGTCCAGACGTTACATGAATCGGTCAGTCGAATCAACCAAATGTTTATTATAACCTATTGAGGTATTGTATGTGTGTGTATTATATTATATACTAGGTTATTTTCATTTAAATGTTGTTTTTACACCGTAAGGTAAATTATTTAGCATATTCGGTAGGCAATAGGAATTATTTTATTATATACTTAACTTTTATACTAGTGATTCAAACAATATAAATGTTTATACAATGTAGTATCTGTTTTATTAATGTGTGTTCTTTCCGTTATAATTACGTTTCGTTATAGTTATAATTTTAATAGCCAGCCACAAATTTCTGCGGATTTGTTCTGCAACAAATTTATTTATTTCGTAAAGAGTTCTACGTAGTAGACACATTTTCGGTGTCAATTATGAGATAAGCACTTTAAGTACCACAGCAGGTTTACAGCGCTATGACGAATATGCAAAGTTGTGCTGTTAAGCCGTTAGTACTGCTTAAAATTTAACAATCTCGCATATTTCCCCCAAGTAAGAGACTTAACAGGATGTCGAGATTATTTTAGTATCTTCGCATACAAAGAGGACCAGCAAGTTTCTATGAGCATTTAGTTCCTATAACTAAGTGTTAAAAAGGTCAAATAAAGTGAAATTATGCGAAAAATATTCAAGGTGCGGGGTCGAAAGATACATTACAAAAAAAAGTTGAGTCTAAGTCGCAGCTATCATGCATGATACCTGGGGGTCGATTTTATTTTTATGTCGTTAATGTTTCCATGACATTCTTGACAAGTTGGGTTCTAATAAAAGAAGCCTTCGAGTATTCCGTTCACCATGATAGCTACTATGCCTTTGATGAGGTATGCATTTTTTTTTTCCATGACTGCACCATGAGCTGTGAACACAGCTCTAATAAAAACAAACACGTCTTTATTCTGATGAATGAGTTTTGGCCTACTTTTTCTTCACTTCTACTATGAATTTCCTGTATTCAAAGCAATGAGGAGCTTTGAATATAATATGGTGGTCTATTTACTTATGTTACTTAATAAAATAACAGTATTTTTATACAATGTGACTAAACTTAAAGGCTGTAAATTAGGATTAAAATCATCAACATAAAACAAAAAATAAGCGCCCATCACCCATTGCTGTAAATTGTACCGAGATTTTCTTTTTAATCCCAAAATCTTTTGAGTTCTCTCGGTTTTAGGTACTTAGCCCGAATGCTATACCATTACTTTTCACCTAATCAAGCATTACCACAAACTTCTGTCATGTTTTACTAACTCTATCAAAACGCAGGCAATACATACTGTGTGTATTTTATTCGGATCGTCAGAAAAAGATAAAACCTAAAAGTGGCCAATGTTTTCGTAGCTAAAGCATACCTCAAGATAACTAACGCATAGACAAATCAAAATTGAAACGTTGCAAAGTCCTCGTGGGTACTTAGTGAGCCGGCTCATCTTTTATTTCACCAACATTTCATTAATCTTGGTGAAACACGGGCCAAGAGCTATTCACCGTCGGCTACCACTTGACTAATCTCATTTTTATTCTCCAGGAGGGCTCCTCTTGCTTAAAATTGAAATTTATTTAAGAAAACCGGTTTCGTGTTAAAACTACTTGTTACAAGTATCTTGACGTAAGCAATTACTGTTCATAGAATCAACTATTCGTTTTGTTTGCCAATTTAGCTAGTCAACTATAAACAAAATATTATTATCTAAATCTGGCCATCAAAATCCAAAATATACAGAGCTTGTACTGTAAGTGTCGGCAGAAAGTGCTAGATTAAATTAGATTATACATATTCTTTGAGTATGCTATATTTCTATTTAGGTACGTCACATCTACACACATCAACATAGTCTAGAGATATATAAAACTTTTTTAAATAACTTAAAAAGTACTGGCCTTACAAAAAAACTATTAATGACAGATTATAAAAATATTATTAAGTTCCTTTTTTAAATTAAAATTTGTATATAAAAGGTTTTGTTTTAAGATGAAATTCGCATTCATTGAATTTCTTCCAAAGAAGTTAATCTTCACGAACTTCTAACTTGATTAAAACTCCATAAATTTCAATAAATCTTTGTCAAACGCATCTCCGGTGTTCATTTAATCATGCCACGTAGACACTTGACCAGGAACGAAATGTTAAGAGCAGTGAGCATGATTCAAGCTGGCGCTCCCAAATTGCGGTTTCTGAATAAGTCTTTCCTAGAAATCGAAGGCGAGCCAACGAAACAAACGCATTTCAATTACATTTTGGCATATTTTTACAATGATTATAATGAATCATGCTTTTCTATATTACAATAGTAGTACAAGAGTATAAATGTCCTATTTATCAGAAAAAAAACATTTAGGTTGTCTGGAAGATATTGCTTTTGGCAATAAACACGTTCAAATTGTACCTCAATTACATAAACATTTTACTTACCTGGTATTTGGTGTGCAATAAAGCATTTCTCATTTTATGGCATTGCGATTATGGAAAAGCTTAAAGCTACAATATGAAGTGAACAAGATGTGAGTAATTAGTTAGTAGAGTGGCTGATAGGCCCGAGCGCATAACGAGCCTGGGCCAGCAGACCGGTCGACACCTTTGGGCTTTACATGTCATGTTTATTAATGCGCTGCATACTTTGCAGCGTCTGGTGGCTCGTTTAGTACTTAAGTGCCTACTTCCGCATTGAAGATGCCGGCCGGATGCAAGCGGCTATAGTAAATGGTTTTTTTTCATTTGAGACCAGCCTGTTAGGGCAATTAGTAAGGGTCCCTTTAGCGCCGAAGGTTATGAATTCGATCCACACCTAGGCTAACATGAGATGAACATAAGGGTACTGGCGGGGAGGTGGGACAGTGCATTACTACGGCACTGGATCACTGCACTCATAAACCCGAACCCTATTTATTATGTTAATTAAATGGGTTGTCTTGTTGTATCTAATTTATCCGAATTTGTCTTGTTACTAACCTAGTTGTAAGCTATATTGTTACTAACCAAATGGACCATAATATGATGTCTGTATAAATAAATTGTTATTATTATTCTCTTTATTAATTATAAATATTAGATATAAAATTTGTATAGTATTCTTACAAAAACAGAGATTTTATAACATTAAAAACAACTTATGAATTATAATTATAAAAACGAAATAATTACAATTATAAAACTTAAGATTAAAGTTACAAAAACAATGATTTATAAAAATACCATAAAAATCTTAACCTAGGGAGCCGCCGGTAGCAGGGCAGGCGAGGCCTAGACTACCGGTGGTTAGGGCTGCAGAGAGAGGAACCTCCTGACAATACGTGCCGTGTCCAAGAGTACCGCCTTCTGTATCTGACCCTTGACCCAACCGCTGAGCGAGAGCCTCTCGAGGTGTTGGTCGAGGCTCTTCGCTATTAAGCCGTTTGCCGATACGACTATCGGGACAATGATCGTCGAATCAACATTCCACATGGCGGTCACCTCGTGAGCCAAGTCAAGGTACTTGCTGAGTTTGTCCTTCTCAGCTTTTACGAGGTTATCGTCATGTGGAATGGTAATGTCGACGAGCACTGCCTGGCGTTGGGATCGGTCTACCAGCACGATATCAGGTTTATTGGCTACAACAGTCCTGTCCGTGATGATAGAGCGATCCCAATAGAGCAATGCACGACTATTTTCGAGAACTGGTACCGGTGCGTACTTATAGTACGGTACCTCCGACTCGACAAGGCCATATCGAAGAGCAAGTTGCTGGTGGATGATCCTGGCTACTAGGTTGTGCCTGTGCAAGTACTCTCCGTTAGCAAGGTGAGAACAACCGGAAATAACGTGGCGAATAGACTCGCCAGGACGGCGGCATGCCCGACAGATGTCGACCGTACCGTCCTTCATGATGTATTTCCGGTAGTTATTCACCTTGATAACTTCATCAGCAATTGCACAGACAAAACCCTCGGTTTCCCCAAAGAGGTCCCCGAAGCGTAGCCAGTTCACCGATGCGGAGAGGTCCACATCGGGCCCTGTTAAGGCCCGATAGAACCTCCCATGCAGCTCCTTACTCCTCCATATTTCCTTGCGGTCGTCGGTGGTGAGCACCGGTGGTTGACGCCAGTTTTCATTCGCCAAGGATAGCGGCGTGAGGCCCTTATCAACTGCCACAACATCGCGGTGTATCCCACATTCGTTGCTGAGGAAAAACCTCCTAAGACTGCACACCTCGCGGTTGTGAAGGTTCTTGGCATTTAAAAAGCCACGACCTCCCACCTTCCGCGGGATATACAGTCTCATGACAGACGAGCGTGGGTGTAACATGCGAAATGTTGTGAGCAATTTTCGAACCCGTACATCCAGGGCGTCCAGCTCAGTTTGAGTCCATCTTAGTATGCCAAAGGAGTATATCAATAAAGGCATCACCCAACCGTTGAAGGCGCGCACCTTATTGCCACCTGACAAAGAACTCTTGAGTACCTTTGTAAGGCGACTAAAGAAGCGCTCCCTCACCGATTGCTTGACGTCTGCTACTGATATACCCAATGACTCTGACATACCAAGATATTTGTAGGTTTCGGCTTCAGAGAGGGATCTGAGTGTCATCGTCTCAGAGAGCTGTAAATTCGGTGAATCTACAACCCTCCCTTCTTGTACATGCATGACCGCACACTTGTCTACACCGAACTCCATCTTGATGGCATTGCTAAAAATCTCAGTTATTTTTAACAGTTCCATCAATACCTGGGGGCTTGGTGCAAACAGCTTCAGGTCATCCATGTACAACAAATGAGGAATGAACTCACCCCCTCTGCGAAGCCGATAGCCTAGCTTTGAATCCTTTAGTAAGGTACTAAGAGGATTTAAAGCTAAACAAAACCACAAAGGACTCAAACTATCGCCCTGGAAAATACCTCGCTCTATCCTTATGAAGTCCTGCGGATCAGGGGAGCCATTTCCACCACCTGGCTGACGAAGGACTGTGATCCACTCATTATTATTATTATTATTATAACACCTGCGAATCATTTTCTATTTGAATATGATGAGAAATCTTTCAGAATATCTATCTGTTTCTGATAGTGGAACTGTTTCTATTGTTTGTATTCATTTTACAGACATTTATAACCAGAGCAAGACCTAAGAACAGTAAGTATTTATTTTGTTAAAAAATATATATATCTAATAAGGATGTAATTATTTAGTCGGAAATATTGGTAATATTATGACATTTGCATTCCTTTAGCATTGTTATTTGGAATATTGTTGACTAATTAGTTATTGTTATCGTACACCTCGATGTGTACTGCCACCAACATTGAGTGAATGCTCCGAATCTTGAACGGCTACAAAAAAATCTCCGTTTCAGCCGAATATATCAGTACGTCTACCACGAGTTGCCAATTTAAATTTACGTTATAGTTCTCGTAAAAAAAATGTATTGGGATTTGACATGACATGACATGACGATGTCAAATCCCAATACATTTTTTACGCGAACGCTAACGTAAATTTAAAGCGACAACTCGTGGTAGACGTTCTGATTTGAATGTAGCCATGGTCCTGATTTTGAATATGATAATGATTCTTTATTTGCAAAAAACATGGTTTATATACGAGTAGGTGGAACTGATAATAAGTGCACATGACTCGCTTTTATAATTTTAGCATGCAAATATTACAAAGCAGGATACAAAAAAGCAATTAGTTACTATAACCGATCTCAATGAGACATTTTATAAAGCTAGGATCTGAATAAATTAATACTAAAAATGTTTATAATTAAATAATAATAAAAATAAAAATCATTTATTTCGGGAATTACCCATTACGTGTTAGTAACAAACGTAAGGAAAAAAATACATCATGTCTCCCGAAATGTTATTTTCGTGTATTTGGCTAGGTTTAAGACTGTCCAGCCTGGCCGCAACACTCCGCAGGAGGCTGTTGGAGCTGCTCCGCACTCGGTGGATCAGGGAAGCTATGCGTTTGCGCAGAATAGCCGCAAAGCTATCAACTCCAGCTTCAGCCAGCATCCCTGCGGCACTACAGAATCGTCGCAACCCCATCAGCATCCTAAATGCGTCATTATATTGAGTGCGCAGGGCCCTGTACGCTCCTTGGGTATACGCTGTTTAATATCATTCGGAATGTTATTATAAATCTGAACACATACTTAAACAATTCTTCTTGTATTCATCCGATTTTGGAATCAAATTCCTCCAGTTCTCAACCCCATTAGTTGACCGCACTTGATTTGACAAACAAAAAATTATTATTTTTGAAAAAAACTCAAACTTCATAAATGTATAGGGCGAGTAGAAGTAGCAAGGCAAGGCTCAGAAAAGCTGATCTGCAAAATTCCACAGGCGGGAAACCACATACAGCTCTGATACATTTCTTTTGCGCTATATACGCTCTGTTTCTTTCGGTACCATTAACCTTAAATTATTATGCCATAGCTCAGAATAGACGCTACATACGCGTGATAAACATTAGTTGTGATTGTTTAAATGTAATTATTAACACTGGCTTCACGAAAGACAGCGAAGTATTGCAACTGCTGATTTTCCAGCAAATTGGATGGACTTTGTTTTATTTAATTTGATGCAGTTGACTGTCTGCACGATCGATGTGATGTCATTTATTGTGTTTTATAAAACAAGATATAAGTAGTTGACACTAATCGTGTTTTATAAAACAGTTAAGCCAACGTTTTGGTCACGTCAACATATTTTCAATACATACTTACCGTCTCTGAATGAATTTAATCTCTAAGAGACATACTTACCATTCTTCTTCTCTGTGGTCACGTTGAGGCGTCCACATTAGTGTTAGAGGCGGACACAGCTTTCTTCACGATCTCCGACCATTTGTCTCTGTTTGCAGACTGTCTGGCGCAGTATGACACACGGTTTCCCACTGCGGATTTTATTTGATCAGTCCAGCACATAGGTGATCTTGATCGTGACTTACCATAAGAACGGTATAATTCCCGTGAAATAAACAAGTAAAATTTGGGAGTCTTCGAATGTGAACAAGAAGATCATATTATGTTACCTTTATGTCTGTGTAGTTTCCTTCTGATGTAATTACATTACATGAAAACTGATATTAATGTGCAAAAAATTCGTAGCTATGAGGGTCGGTATAATACAGCCCTGACCTACTAAGTTGTATTTAAATTAATGAGAATTATATCTGAACTTCGCGCCCATTTGGCACCAAAAGATCTCACTAGATAAACCTAGAGCTGACACGAGACATTAAAAACAAAGTTGCAGTGGAAAGTTCGTTCGGTGGTTTCCAACTTTGTAGCGTTCAAAGCTCCAGGAATCACTCAAAAAGAAGTTAGCGCTGAAATAAGGTTCAACAGCAGTGTGTAATGTAAGCAGAGCTCTGACAAAGTTCGTCGCCGTAATTAAAGGGTGAAAATTAATACACTTTTTGTGGTAAAGCCCTTTTAACGGTATTTTGATAATAGGCACGGTAGTATTCACGCATACGGATAACATTGTACAATGTGTCAGCTATTTAAGCTGACGCACCGACATATTCCAGGAAGTTTGTAAATTCTTTTTAGGATTATTTTGGTTCCAGCGACATTTTTAAAAAGAAAAAGAATGGTGCCGCAAAAAAGCAGAAGTTATATCTCTATGCCTGTCTAATTTAGTTGTCCCTATAACATCTGTTTTTGGGTCTTTACATCTAAATTTCTACATAGTAAGTTAGTAATGTAAATTTACAGTTTATTAATCCATGCTCATTCAAACACATTGTACGTACGTTTGTAAAAATCTACATGTTATGCTGTAAATGCAAGTTGTACAGAGATAGTGTTGCACTCTTGCAGTCATTATCATGTTGTTTTGTATCATGGTGGAGAAAGATATTATTAACTGTTTTTTATTCGGTTCTGAGTGCCTATTGGGAAACACATAATTTAACGCTGCGTATATATAGCGCCTTAGTTGAGTAATTATACTTTTTGGTGTCATTAGTAGATAAAACTCATTATGAACGAGCATTGCTACAGTGCAGCATTTGTTCGTAGTACCGTAGCCACTACGAATGGAAGAAATATTTTTGTAGTTTGATATACTCGTAGTAGTGTTTTGTTTTGTTTGCAATAGTAGTAGATTTTAATAGTCCTTTTCTAACATTCGATTCTAAAACTATTTTAGATTTCTTATCCCCATGAAGTTAGTACTGTTGTGTCTTTAACAAAAGACTTCAACGATTTTGCTCGATTCAACAAGCTGTTCGAAACATTCGTTTCTGAAAGTGACTGTTTATTTCTGCCAGTGTATATTAGCACGACTCTGGTAGTGTGGGTAAATAGGCCAGCAGATGCGGGGTGAAATGCGTACGATCGCGTGCGCGTAATGCGGCCTCGTTATTCACCGTTATTAATGTTGCGTGCGCCGCTACAGCATACCAATCGTTTTAGTGTTCACTGAGTATACTTACTTATGTGTTACGAATTACTCCTGTTATTGATCATTGTCAGGGTATTTATCAGAATTTTACATGACCTTAAATCTTGTTCAGTGGAATGAGTGTATTTTCTCAGACAAACAACTATCGGACTTGAATATTAGAGTCACACGATGTACTTAAGAATATAGAGTACTTGCATATTCATTTAACCATATTACCAAGATTTATTCAGTATATATTTGTGTGGTTGATTATATTTGACTATTTAAAAACACCTGTAAAACACGGCGGAAGGCTCACCACCTACCACGTTAGGTTCTAATACCATTGGTGAAAAGTGGGCTTCTGAGTGTTTCGTTCACCATGACGACACAGTCACTTGCCTCTGACTACCCCGTTTGGGATTAAGTCGTGATGGTGTGTGTGTTAAAACAGATCCATTTATTTTTATTTTTCAATGCCGCGGGCCTTGACAGCCAGTTAAAAACCGCCGTTTTTGCCGTGCTGGTGGCGGCACTATAAAATAATACTTTCCACCGTCCTTCTCCTTCCCGTGGGTGTCGTATGAGGCTTCTAAGGTAGCCCTGCAGCAGACCATCTGCTCCCCAGGTGGGAGACATATTATGTCGACCGGTTGATGTTACCACCATGCAGTTGCGTAAAACCCGCCAAGTGACTCTGACCTATCTCGGTCAGGTCGCGTTCCGGAATCAACACTGCACTAACCGGTGCCAGGGCAGGCCTTCAAGATGAGTATGGCCAGCTCAGTAATTGCTTT
Source organism: Udea olivalis (assembly GCA_947369235.1). Classification (NCBI taxonomy): domain Eukaryota; kingdom Metazoa; phylum Arthropoda; class Insecta; order Lepidoptera; family Crambidae; genus Udea; species Udea olivalis. Next base: position 11,222,032 of record OX376342.1, read on the forward strand.
GCATTATTGTGCTTGTCATCCTCATATCTGGACCTCACGACTGCTTTCCATTAGGTGGAGTGAGGTCATCTTGACGGGCACTATAAAAAAAACCCATTTTTTACTTCTCATGCTCTAAAAGTACGCCAATATAGCCCTACGAAGCGGGACTAAAGTGACCACCTTAGTCTCTAGGGAGTAAAAAGTAATTCGTTTTCTAATTTCCTTCATGTGACATAGACAAAGTTAAACAGCCAGTAAATATACTCTTACCTGTGGAGTCTGGACCATCTTCATTGCGAAAATGTTGAGAGACACAATACCTACAAAATATTCCACAAACTTTCCTTATCCATTTTCAAAATTCCCGGTTATTACCTTTTTACACCGTCGTGACTAATATACAAACCGTACAAGCCAAATATAAAAAAAAATGTTGATAGTTTTAGTTCCACGGTTTGCAAAGAAGGTGGCGCCATGTGTTTGAAATTGTTAATCTGTGACTGGTTCAGAAGAAAAAACTGACCGCGAAAATTTCAGAACTTTTGTCGAGTGTAAATTTATTCGGTTTTAAATGTTTTTGTACTAAATTAACAATTTTTCTCGCACTCAAAGTGAAAAGTATAGTTTGCACCTCGAGACTAAACGCCAACTTAATATACCCTCGGTTTCAGTCAAACCACCTCTGGTATATTATGGCTTCGTTTAGTCCCTCGATATAAAATATACTTTAAAGTGATTGTGTATATTGTAAGAATCCATAAACGTAAGTGCTCAAAATAGATAAGTTATAGTTGCGGCCTCTTGCAGTCAAAATACACTGGTCTTACTGATATGTAAATCTTTTGTACTTACTAAAACTATTTGAAAAAACCTATTGGCTGAAAATAATCCATAAAAAGCTCCTGTAGCTTCCGCAAAACGGAAGCATGTGAATAATTGTTAAATTTGCAACATCCCAGCGCATCCGTAGTTACGTATTTAAAAATACAGGATGTGTTAAAAAAGCAAACTTATCGCCCTTGGACACAGCAGATAATATAATAACATGCACGCTCCCCTGTGAAAGTGCAGTGCGGCCGTTGCAAAAACGAAGCAATTATGTAACGACGTCAACGTATTAGTACAAGCGCTGGCGCCGCGCCAGATGCACGCGGCGGGCGGGGAGAGGGGTATCGGCCTCGCCAAATAAAGACCCGGTCATGAACTGTATCGGATGTATACTACAGCCGTATATCAACGAAAAGGCTTTTCCCTATGAAATATTTATATATACCTAATATATTTGCAATGTATTAAGTTACATGCGATTATATAGCATCTGTCTGAAACTCTTTTTTTTTGATTGCATTCTAATAAATGGGTCCAGAACCCTTGCCAATGATTATCACTGCGGAATTCTGCAAAAATGATGACATGAACTACAAAATAAATTCTAGGAAATGGCAGACCTTGACCCAATTTAAGGAAATCCGTAGAAGTTTGGGGTAGGCCTTTGCCCGGCATAGGACATAGCAGAATCATAAATGACTTAAAAAATATGGAAAGAATTAATGATTTTTCGCTTAAATGTTTAATTTTGCATTGACTTAGTGCGCTGCGTGTAGCTTCTATATGTTAGTGTCATTTGAAGTCTTTGGATTTAGACCATTTTGGATATCTATTTGCCAAAATGGCTAATAAAGCACACATTTGACGTATTGGAGTTTAAAATCGGAACCATTTATACAGGTTGCCCAAAAAATCTTCCACTTTTTCAGTTTCATATTTTCTTTCTAAATTATTGTTCAGGGTTATAAATGTAAATGCTTCTAAATATAGCAGGCCTGGTATTCAGCTAACGATGAAAAATGAGACCGTGTATCACGATTATTCGTGCCAGAGTGACGAAAAAAGTTTCTCAACCCAGAAAATTTCGAAAATTTGTGAAAAAAATCATAACTCGAAAACTACCAAAAATCGCGGAATATACATGGGGTTGATTTGGGTAGCGCACTAGTGTTGCTCTATCATTGGGCTTTCGCTTATCAATACTTTTTGGGACAGTCTTGTATAATTAAAGCATGTAGCAAACTAAACCAGAAGTGATGTTTTAAGCGTGTTTCGGTGACATTCTGACAATATAATGATTATTAATAATTTCCATGTGAACTTAAAATTATAATAATGAATTTTGCATGCTATGCTATAGTGAATTGTGAGGACCTTGTATATATATATTTAACATCTTTGTACCACTTTCAAGCGAAATAAATGATTCTGATTATGATTCTGATTCTGAATTGTAGTAACGTCTTTTATTTTCATGCGTTATGGAAATTATCTAACTTACCAATACAAATGTAAAGTACCTAAACACATTCCAAGTCGATACAATCTCGGCTACTGTAAGTACAATTACACAGTAGACTGACTCACATCTCGTTCTCGCAAGTGTCGGAAATGAGTCGGAAAATGATTAGGAGTATGCAATTAATGTCGGAGAGTGTCAGTTAAGTAAACAGGCCTTAACGACTTGCGCAACTAGCGGTGGAGCTGTACTCTCCGCGATTCAAAACGTGCCATGTGTTATACTTTATTCTGTCCTTCCGTGGACTTACGGAAGGACAAAATTGTTGTATTTCATGAAATATTTAAAAAAAATGTTATGTTTCTTTGCGAAACGATCTGATCATTCATATAAAAGTAATTTTTACATCTTTTCGATGTGTGTTTTACAGTACACTCAAGAAAAGCGGGTAAATAGTATAAAACTCAAGATAACGGATCTACATTGTGTTTTGTGTTAAGTAAAACGTATAATTAAACAGGTATGTACGTACCTATATACGTCTTCAAGTTAGGCCAAACTTCATTGTACATTGTAATAAATTTATAATTCGCCACCGACGTGCGGGAATAATCTGAACTATTAGGTAGTCAACAACGGAAAAATTTACGAGCATGGACGCAATAGCCAATTACTAAAAGTGGCGTAATAAAAAGTGAAAAGTTTCACTACCGTTCCAACGGTAATCGAAAATAAACATTAATAAAATTTTCATTGAAAGAGCTGCAATTTGTCATAGCTTTAATAATGATTAGCGCAGTGTATTTTAATACTAACAAAAGGTCATTAATTTGCGTGTCTAATTAAGAATTAACTATAATGATTTCTTTTATTCTCAAATAATAAGTATATACTTGTAACTTTTTTGTGCACTTACTATCTCTTGTTATTTTCCTCTATGTGTCGTATGTTTGGTAGATACTGCTTTTTAGCGATAAATCCGCCAAAATTATACACTCTCATGTTATTTTATTGTTTAGGTAAAATAAAAATAATTTCATTGTTTTCTAAATTTATTAGTATAGTATTTTATTTATTATTTATTACGTCTTGACCCATGCTGACTACTATAACCAACCAACCAAGACGACCAAGACGTATTAATGTTTGAATTTTCTCTGTTGATGTAATTGATATGTCCTCGACTCGCGCAATAACCTAGATCGAACTAGCTAGCGATAAGTGGTAATAGATGGCGCGTGTAGAGCACCAGTGCTTTTCTAATTGGTTGCTTTATATCGCAAACCGTGTGTGCTGTCGCCGTAATTGGCCCGCCTGCGCAGGAAGCCTCAGATTTACTGCCCGCCTACTCCCTACGGGCTTATTATGTCTCCCCCACAACCTCATTGTGATAGTTTATAAATGAGACTCAAACGCCATTCTTAAACAAAGCTTTGTTTTCGATAAGCACCTACTTCTTCGATGAAATAACCAAGGTTATGGGTAAGCAGAACTAACTACATTAAAGGCCTTTCCTTTCTGACTCCTACTGAAAAAACACATTTGTTTGATGCACAAAACATTCATGAAGCACCACAAAAGCTACTAAAGTAGGCTGTGAAGTGTTTAAATGCATTTTCCCCCTAAAACATAGGATTTTATACAATTGGATTTTTAATAATTTGTAATTGTCTAAAATAAAACGTGCAAGTATTGTAATAATTAACGATAAAAGATTTTGCTTTTCAGTATTTTATATGTATGACAGAAATAAATGGGTTTTCTCATATTGTACCACTACTTAATTTTCTTCCTGATACTCTTCCTGAAGTAAGGCCGCCTAAATTGTATCAACGCTGTATTTAATTAATTGCATCAGTATTTTTTTTGTGCAATAAAGTTCATCTCATCTTTTATTATCTTGTCAGAACACCTTTTTGGAAAGGGCAACTAGCTTCTTGCCGGGATTTTCAATTTGTGAAAACAATTTTCCAGAGCCAGAAGATGGGGTTACTAATGTAATCCCATCTTCCCATTAATAATATATTTAATACTAGCTTTCCGCCCGCGTTATCGTTATAATTATGGCAAAATTACATAAAATCTTTATAAATTGTAGCCTATGTGTTATTCTGATGTCTAAGCTGCATTACTGTACAGTTGCATCTCAATCTGTTCAGTAGTTTTTGCATGAAAGAGTAACAAACATAAATACACACAAACTCACAAAATTTCGCATTTATAATATTAGTAAGAAGTAAAGTTTTGCTTTAGATTTGTAGAGCAATCAAATATAGGGTAGGCTTTAGGAGATTATGAAATATTCTTGGCACTGAACGGTTCTGTGAAATCATGATATTTTAAACGGTTCCGGGGCAGCAACAAGCCAAAATTCTCGGTGGGTGGATGGAGGTTGTCTATCTTGTAAGAGACAAAATTGGCGTAATAACAGTATTAGCAATGAATTACTAGTGAAAATAGGTACTCAGAATCCGTGCAATGTATGTACCAAGTTTTTTTTTGCAAAATAATAAAGAATCATCATCATTGGCGATGTCATTTGTAAATGACATCGCCAATGATGATGATTCGAAGCTATTTGTAAATAGCTTCGGAAACTTCAGAGCTCAAATGGACAAAATGATTAATCGTTTGATTTTGAAAATATTGAGAGCACTGCCGGCGACAATTAATCAGCAATAACGAATTATGTAACATGAATTGTTAAATTGAGAAGATTAATAAAGTAAGTACTTATCATGATTTATTTTGGCTCTGACTATCATTATCATACGTACCTCCAGCAGATAGTAGTCAAGGTCGCGTTTTGTTATTTTGAAAACTAGTTAAGACAAGTAGTTAGGGTTTTTTTTAGGAGAGGTAAGGTTCCGTCGCCCATATCGACCAGTCCATACGCCAATACTTCTACCTGCAGAAAAACCATACCAAAATCATATAATGCTTAAGCAGCCTTCCTATGGATAAGTAACCTAACCAGGGACAATCGGCAAGCTATAGTATGGTCAGTGCGGGATCAGTGAGTCTACCACAAGTTGCCACTTTAAATTTACATTATCGTTCGCGTAAAAATATGTAGTGGGATATGACATTGTCATGTGATGTCATACAATTTTTGCCACAGGCTGCGGTAGCCACTTACTGCTGTTTGCGTGGTTACTTGCCAGGGATGTTGTACTCGTATTAGCGAAAACCAAATTAGGTAGAAAAAATATCTTATGACATCATTTTAATAAAATCTAATGACAAGATACTTGCATATTTGTTTTTTTATTGTTCTATTTATATCAATCTTAATTTTCTGATTTACTAACTATCTATTGGAAAACATTATAACCAGACTTACCAAAAATATCTTCCATGTGTGTAATATGTTCCGGTGTGTGTGCCACAGGAGCAAACCAACCAGTGTGTAATAACCATTTTTTGCGCGATTCAAAGGCTTAATAAAGTGTAGTGCAGTATCTAATCTATGAAAATGTTATTGGATTTACGTTCATAAATAAATGTGTTTATATTATAAATAAAACTTGAATTGTGCCTGCTTTACTTTGCATAAATGTGTGTTCTCTTGTGTTAAAATAGTTCATTTGAATAGTAGGTCTATAAAAAATTAAAATATTTGACGATTTCCCAGCTCATTCCTGGTCGTATCTAAGGTATCGGTTCCTCGCACGGTACTTGAGAATTACAGGCGGAATTGAGTATGGCGAGGGCGCGTGGCTCCACCGCGGGCTCTCCTGCACGCGCGGCTACTTCACATAAAAGAAACACTCCAAATTCGTCTACGCTCGCGCGGCGCTCAGTGGAGCCTCACTACTCGCGTCTCGATCGCCCTTCATACTGCGGAGGCTTTGCGATCGTCTGTTCTACCGGTTTTCCGATGATAATTACATGAATGAACCAACATAAGCAACTTAAATTAAATATAATAATAATATGATTTGTCAAAAGCGCTTTGGATTTCACTAGACCTCTAATATTCTAAATACAGAAATATATCTGCATGGGTTATATTATTATTTTGACCCTATTTTGATCATAATTTAAAAACTATTATAGTTAGTTAAAATCAGCTACCAAAATCGTTACTTAAAATTCAAGCATAGAAATGTTCATGATTACATAAATTTTGTTCACCTTAAAAGCCTGAGATCATTTTGTGTAATTGAAAAGTTCACAAAAATAAAGCGTGTTTTTAAACCCGACCTTTATGGCTGTTAAATGTACTCGGCTCAACCAAATTACAATTACGGTCACCACACGCTTCGCTTACTCGGTGGCTAGTCGTTTTTTTACATTATGACATTGTTTTGTGTTTTGCTTGCGGGACAGACCACCGTCAGATCCCAGGAACTCTTACAAAAATCCTGTATATCGCTGAATCTCTTTATTCTGTTTCTAAATGGAAATCTGCATCTACAGTTTTATAAAATATTTTCACGAGTAATTTTATTTATTACGCTCGTTTATTACTTACGATCAAAAAGGTTAAGTTACCGACGGCCAAAGAATCCACCTACATAATGGTAAAGGTTAGGGCGCGCGCGGTCCGATCCCAGCATCGGGCTAGTTAGGATTTATCGTCGGCTACCGATCGCGCATCACCGGTAACTTTATACACATTTGGCCGTCGCTCTGTTTGAGTTGAAATCATAAAAGTTGTTCTCGTCTATTAATCCATGGAGCGGCGTGTAGCGTGGCGGGTGTGGGCGGGGTGCGCGGGGCGCGCGGCGCCGATCAAACAGGCCGGGGAATCAATATGGCCGCCGCCCAGCTGATCCGTGACCTCCGCGCCCCGCGCCCGCACCCGCGCCCGCACCCGCGCCCGCGACGCCGCCACGACGCGCGACGACGCGACAGACGCCGCTAACTTGCCGCTCTCTTCCTAACTTCTTCTGACGATCCGCGATTATGCGACGCTAGTAATCTCTTTATAATGTATGTCGGTGGATAATTTGCGATTGTGTGATTTATTTAGCGTAAGCTACTGGAAAAACCTGGTACACTAGGAGACAATAAATATGACAATTTCCTCTGTGTGAAAACATTTGAACTAAAATTGACCACGACTCTACTGAAACTCTTGTAAAGAAATTGAACGACTATTGCAATCTTACGAGTGCCTGAGTGTAGAATAATACTTAATTCACTTTTACTGTAGTGTTGTTTTATATTCGAGTTCGGTTAGAGTTTTTTTTGGTAAGTATCCTACAAACCGGAAGAGTATCTAATGCTTGTAAGAACTCAACGTGGTACTACAAACTACACGTCAATGGCTCCGTGCTACTAGCGCTACAAGGAATAAAATGTATACCTTCTTATAATTAAAAAAAAGAACGTAGCATTTTTTTTATTCCGTATGACCTTGACACGCATATCTTTTCTCCACGAACGGCATAACAACCCGCGTGGGCTGGTTAAGCTGTTAAATAAAAGAACGGTCAAATTTTCACCTCGACCGCCGTTAAGGCTCAGTAAACGAAAGAATTTTATGAGTGGCGATTATGAAGGAGCGCCGCGTCTAAAGGCGATTAACAAGGTTAGTTTGTAAAAGTGCGGTTAATTAAAAGTTACGAGGGTAATGGACAGGGCTGCATCACAACTGAGGTTGCCACGTGACAGAATATTTTTTCGGGACATTTATTATCTAAATATCTCACAGCTGATTTCGTAAATTATCCATAATAGGTCACTGAGGTAAACAGAAATTTTTCAAATGAGATTTATTTACTTCTTATATTTAGAATAGATGAATTTTCCCAACTTAGTTCTGTCCTTGTCATAGGTGAGCACATTTGAAGGCACTTTGGCCGGCTCCGGAAAATCTCATACGCGTACCAAAAATTGGTCTCTTTAGGTCATAAAGCCCACCCAGTTATGAGCTAAACAGCTTAAGAGAGTATAATGTCTTACTACTATACCTACCGTTCAGTATGACGTCTTTATTATCAAACGTCGCACATTGGGGCAAGGTATATGACGGTGATGCGTAAAATTGTATTTTTAAAATGTGGGATACAAAAGTTATGACAAATCATCAAATTCTAACATATTTCACGTCAGTAATTAGCATCGATCATAGGGATTACACGGTTATCGTTTTGCTATCATAGTGCTCTAAAATTCATCGTATGCATTTGCATTAATTTAATTAACGCAATCAAAGTATTCGTGCTTGAGATAGGTTTTGATGATTTGTCATTACTTTTTTAAATTACCCACATTTTAAAAATACAATTATACGCATTACCTCCATATCACCCTGCCCCACTGTGCGTCGCCTTTCTTGAATGTAACAGCTGATAACAAAGTATTAGACCCAACCGTCTTCACACAATCTTCCTAGCTTCTTAATTACACGAGATAACTTTTCATGAAGTCTTAGGTTGTTTTAATGAATTCCATGACAAATTAGCTACCAGAAGATTCAACGTTACTTGATGAAAAAGATATGAAGGCGTTAGCTCCCATAGGTCTCGGGAAGGCATGACAGTCTGTTATGTGCTGATACTAGAAACATTCACAAATCCCAGTATAAACCATTGCCCTGAAAAATCTTTTGTTGATTGAAAATAAAGTTACTCAACTACTAGCTCTTGCCCGTGACTTCGTCCACGTGGACCACTTTTTTTAACAATGTGTAAGGTTGAGTAATGGCATTTTTATTTATGACTAGGTTACCGTCCGTGGCAGACTTCGTTTTGTCAAAAGTTTTTGGCCTGGGAACAGAATAGTTTGTATGGGAAAAGAAATGTGTTGTTTTTATCACTCTCCGCGTAATTTTTAAGTTTTTTCTCTCCATAAAACCTTCGTTGTGCCTTAACAAAAACATAAAAAATAGCCCAATTGGTAGAGCCGTTCTCGAGTTTTGCGCTTAGCAACACAATTGGCGATTTTCATTCATTTTTATTCATAAAGATAATCATTCTAATATACAAGGCTACCTAATTTAACTTTCGCTAAAGGTCGGGAGTGCAAATAAATGGACTGTCGTTTTTAATGGGCAAAGTAAAGCGTATAGTTTTTAAAATAGTATAAAAACAGGAAATATCAAATAATTAAGAAATTGACAAGACTTATGTTAGAAAAGAAAAAGATCTTTCAATATCGCGACGGTCGCTCGGCAAACGCGCGTCTTTGGCTCTGCTGATTTTCATACTACAAACAACAGCGCGGCAGTAGCGCGTGGGAGGCGCGTGCGCTCGCTAGTGATGCAACCGTACGTGTTTGTTGAATGACATCAAAATGAGTGAATTCGACATCGAAAAATAAATTATTGCGTGGAGTGCGCCGCACTAATCCAAGCTGTGGGGGCAGTAGTAGCGCCGCTATTTCTATAATGTAAAGGCATCAGCTGCCGCCGCTCTGCTATCGCGCTTCTGTCGCCCTAATGTGAAAGCGGTCTTATAAAATTATTGTGGGTGGAATTGCAGACAACCACTAAATTTATTTATAACAGCTGCTGCCCGTTAGAATTAGTTGAAAAAAACCGTCTTCATCTTCTAAGAAGTATTCGGTATTTTTGGTGACTGGCCTGTTGGTGCAATGACAGCGATCCTGCTTTTAGCACCGGAAGTCGTGGGTTCGGTCCCCACTTATGACAAACATTTATGTGACGAATATTTGTGTTTGTTGTGTGTCTGGGTGTTATTATCTATATGAGCATGAATATGTATATTTAGAAATATTTAAGTATGTTTATCAGTCTCTGACACCCATTGTACAAGCTTTAGGGTCAGATGATCTTGGTGTAATTTGTTCCAGATATTTATTTATTTATTTTCAGAAACGATTACACACATTACTTTTTACTAGCTGCTGCCCGTGACTACAGACGCGTGGGTTTTACTTTACTTCTAGGATTTTTTTCAATTTCTAACAGCAAACCGAGTGATTGTTCTCTGAACTCTCTAGGGGCTTAAGCCAGTTTCCCTGTTAGTAAAGGTCTCAGACCCACGCGATAGTGCATAAGCCTCGCAGTCGGTAATAAGACTCGCGTCCCGTTCTTCAGGGTTCTCCAGAGATTGGCACTTGCTATCCGAACTCTCTGAGAGTTCAAGCTAGTTTACCTGTCATTAAAAGTGTCAGACTCAAGCGATAGTGCATGAGCTTTGAGATCGGCAGTTAGACATGCTTCCGCTGAGACCGATTTATTTTAAAACACTTTTACGAACTATTGTTCGGCGTGATTCTTTAAGCTGCTTTTTTATTCATGAATTGATTGAAATGAAACAAACCCTCAATTTATCTTCCATGTACAGACAGCGATCAGTTACAATTTCATAATATGTATAGAATACTCGTAGATATAACGTAACATCCCGGAATGTAGTTTTATTTTATTTTATTTTATTTTATTTATTTATTTAGGGACAGTACACAGCTCAATACAGTTTTAAGTACAATATAAAAAACAGTTATGTAGGCCAATTACGACTATCCAACGTAATACAATCGGTGCTCGAGATGAACAAAAGTGCAACAACAATGCAAAGATTTAAATATCATTCAAATACTCAAGGGAAACTGCCTTGCTATACCGCAATTACTTTACCCACAATTATTTGATTATTTAACTAAAGTGCAAATATTCACCACAGCGAGAATAATACAAGATACCCACCACAACAACAGATCATAATCATACATACACAAAGTAAATATAATCATAATACTCATCTGTACATACAACATACCAACATAGTTAAATACACGCATATTCAAAATTTCATTACGTTACCCTCTGTAAAAATGTACCGAGTGATGAAACGATTGTATATACGAGTATGATTTGGCTAGTTTAAACAGTGTATGATTTGGATAGTTAAACTAGAGTATCTATAGTCTACTATATACTATAGAGTAACTAGAGTATCTTGACCGACTTTGTGTAATGGTTAAGAAGTTGGCTACTACACCAGAGGTCGCGGGTTCGATCCCCGCACAGTACAAACATTTGTGTGCATGAACATGTCTGTTTGTACTGGTCTGGGTGTCTCCTATGTATAATAAGTATGTATTTACAAAAGAAAATGTATTTAAGTATGTTTATCCGTTGTCTAGTATCCCATAACACAAGCTTTAATTAGCTTACTTTGGGGCTAGATGGCGCTGTGTGGAATAATGTCCAGGGATGTCCAGGGATATAGTAATCAATTTGTGTATAGCCACTTTTATTGTTAATTTCAGTTTTCAGCCAAATGTTAAGAGTCTTCTACTAGCACAGCTAAGCAAATCTTTGCTTTTCTCGCGTCGAACATAAACGCGGCTCGCCCGCTGTTACTGCTCTGTACAACTACGTTTTACCGCCCAACTTCAAGCATCGCTTCTTCCTTATCACAGAGTGTAACTTTAAAATGGATGTTTTTCTTTCTATCCACTTGACGACTTAAGTTTTAAAATGTGTTTTCGCTCTAGAAGTTAAGAGTTCGTTGCGATAGCCATCCAGCAGAGAGCGTATTGCGTTTAATGTTTCTGAAAAGTGTTATATGGACAAATTGAAATGTTTCGTGTGTATGCTACATTTTTTTATTGCTAGGCTGACCACAATCTCACCCCATCTTAGTTCATGACTGGCCTGTTGGTGTATGGCACCGATCCTGCCTTCAGCAGCGGAGGTCGTGGGTTCGATCCCCACCTACGACAAACATTTATGTGATGAACATTTGTGTTTGTTGTGTGTTTGTGTGTTATTATCTACTAACTTTCCGCCCGCGGCTTCACCCGCGTGGACTTCATTTTTATGGCCAAAATACAAAAAATCTTCATATATTGTAGCCTATGTGTTATTCTGATGTATAAGCTGTAAGTATTACTGTAAAGTTTCATTAAAATCCGTTCAGTAGTTTTTGCGTCCGTTGTTTCAGGTATCCACTGAAGGTTTCACCCCCATAGCCCGTTCCTTTTTTTTTCTTTTTTTACATAATTCCATAGTTCATACATGTGCCGGGTGTTGTCTTTAGGTAGAAATTCAATATTTATCTGGAGACTAAACCCGGCAGATGTACACATTGCAAAGTAGATTAATAGGTACCAAAAGGCCTCTACGTGTTGGCTTCGGCCCCACGCAAGCCCCAAAGGACCCGGTCTCCATGGACCCGTGAATTGAAAATGTACCAACATAATAATAAGTAAGATTAGTAAGATTTAAGTATGCGAGTATGTTTTTATTTGAAATAGTTACTTAAACTTTTCGTGCAGTAACGTCTACCACGAGTTGCCACTTTAAATTTACATTATCATTCGCGTAAAAAAATGTATTGGGTTTTGACATTGTCATGTCATGTCATGTGTCATCCCAATAGATACAATTTAACGCGAACGATAACGTAAATTTAAACTGGCAACTCGTGGTAGACGTACTGATAGCCAGAAAGGATGTTAAGTCAATGTTCAGTGGTCCAAGATGGTGAAAAGATGCTGATGTAATTAAATCGTGGAATTTCTTCACAGACTCAAAGATGCATCCTAGGGTACTCCTTACGGACGAGGTACCTACTGGTACTTCGTCCAAAAATATACTTTTCAGCGCTTGAACAGCTTGTAGCTTTGCTGTATGGGTAAGCATATCAGTCAGCTCGAAGAGTCCAAAGTAGCTATTGTCAAACACTGGCAGATTCTACCCAGAGGCATCCTGGCGGCAGTTGCAACATCAATTCCTCAAGGCTTTTTTTTCTCTTTGATCTCATGATCCGATATGACCTTGTTGAAAGTGCCAAATACTTAAGTATGTGTTTATGGCATGATAAAATAATTGCATCTCATTGTATAAATAATATTAATGCATTTCACGAACACTAAAAAAAAATCTTGTCTGAGCTTACTAATAGAAATCGAATCTTTGAGTTTAGGATTTGCTTTGGGGACTGTGTTCGACGGATTGCATGTGCGTGTGACGGAAGGGAACTTATACAGATGATGGTAGAACCTAGAAAAATAAACGCTTCAGTAAGTATGCCATCTAATGGCATCTAGAAAAAATACTTGGACAGAAAAGCTGGTTCAGCTTGTATGTCCAAGTAATATTTCTGTCTATCATGTCTGTAATCTGTATACTGAATGTACTCTAGAAAACAAATTTCTTGACGTGCAAAAGCCAATCGTCATGTTATTTACTAGGCGGTCGTTGCGGGGTGAGCTGCAAGAAGGGAGGGAGGGAGACCGCGTGTCGTGACACGTGTAGGACACTCGCCTCCGAATTTGATAAGCCTCGTGTTTACAGGTGGGCAAGAATCATCTTGTACAGCCACTGCGCTGCTTTTTTTGGCCTCCAAAGATTATTATGCTTCGAATATTTGAAGTGGCACATCAAATCGTAGAATGAGCTCCCATGTCGAGGTATCTAACTACACTAACTCTAGTATGAATTTCTTCAGTACTATTTAGTTCATTTTCAGAGGCGTTTCATATAGTTCTGACAGGGTCGCAATGTGCGTGTGTTGCCTCTCTTGTTCCATGTCCTCATAAGCTGCGGTCCCTGCTTTCCTAAGGGTGCTCCACAATTGTTTATCTCTCTCTTCAGTCGTTTCCCTCAATGCTGAGGATCGTGACTCTTTCTGATTTTGTCTATCAGCTGCTTCCATCGGTTGCGTTCCGTTGCTTGCTGTAGGGCAGCACTGACCGGGATCGCCAGTTGCTGCGACACCTGGTCTGCCCATCGCTGTGACTTCGACCTCAAGGTCTTTTACCTTCAACTTTTCCCGTCACTATCAGGCGGTCCAAATTGTCGTCATTCCTTCGTGCAATATGTCCAAAATACTGCATTATACGTTGCAAACAGGTTGTAGACAGGCGCTGAGCATCTTTTATCTTCAGCTCTTTTAGGATGGAGACGTTTGTGCGGCGGGCAGTCCATGGTATTCTTAGCATACGACGCCAACACCACATTTCGAATGCGTCAATTCTCTGTCTATCGGCTGCCTTGATTGTCCACGTCTCAACACCATAGAGGGCGATGGAAAAAACAAGTGTGAACGAGGCGTATCTTTAGTCAACAACGATTGTTTATATACGACGTTTATAACAGTGAGTTGCCAATGTCGAGTCAAACAATCATTGTTTGTCCCGGGTGGAGAAACAAACCTAGGGCCTCATTGAACTACGCGTTACAACATTAAATATTATCAACACAAATGACACTATTGCATGAAAATAATAGTTATGTATAAGCTATTAATGTTGCCATTAGGTATAGGCACCTATAGGCAACTCAATAGCTAACTAGGCCGTCAATCACTATGGCGATGATTTGATTTCAATGATGCTTCACACTGTAGTGGGACTAAGCATGATTATACCTGTTGGGAAATTTCATTGTGCTGGGCCCATATTTTGATTGTGTTAATTAATGACCATTTAGAACTAAATCTAAAACAAAAAAAAAGTGATAAAACTTAATATCTACAACTTACAAGTTCGTAATACTTATCACTCACGATTGTTCAGGTGGGGAAACTCTTCGCTTCAGAGGCGTCCTAAACACCCCCCAAAGCTGGACAGGTAAATTCACCCCAAAACTAAAGCGTATTCTCCCAGGGCGAACGACCGCGCTCCAGCCCGAGAGATGCTTCCTGCATCAAAAGTCATCAAAAGTCTCGTTCACAAGCGAAGTAACTAACTGCAGGCGTATTAGCTAAAATATTACGACAACAAGATTGGCGTAGTGCGCTGTAGCACTGTAAGTCACCTGGGCTTACGTAGTGTCCCGGGTTCGATTCCAGGTCCGGTCAATTTAAGGAACGATCTTTTCTAAATTTGCCCGGGGCTGGGTGTCCTGGGTGACAAAGGGGTTTGAGTAACTCTGTACGGACCCGTGGCGCCATTTTTTTTATTTGCGACTAGCATTCATTTTACTACTGTTTCATAGCGCATTATCAAAGAAACATATCTGAGTAGTCAGAACTGTTATATCGAAGCCGAGATATGATTTCTTATAGTACTTATTGTATTTTGCCTTAGTTTCACTAAAATAATAGTTCTGAAAAGGGATAAGCAGAAATAGGGAAGAAGGTTTTTCTTTTCAAGATGTATCTGTTGAGTATATTTTCTAATAAATGTGCATCCAGCAATACTTCAAGTTAGATATCCATAGTAGTAATGTTGTTTATATAGCAGTAAATGCTAAGTATTCGGCATCAGGAAATAGAACACAAGCTATCACGAAAAACGAGCTTAACGTCCATGACATCAAAAAGATATTTTCTTATACCTAGTCAATATGTAATGTAAATAGGAGATATTGGTTCCTAAGCGTCGACATTGAGACATTACATAGGAAAAACACCTGAAAGTCTTTTTACCCACAATATAAGGACAATAGTTGCCTAATATTGAACCTGGCCATTGAAAACTAGCTTTCCTAAATCCTAATTGCGTCGCATGTTCATAAGGATTATACATAATGCCGCTCTCTTACCTTTTCCTTGGTATGGATCAAGTTTAATTAGGTAGTTGTTAAAAATACAATACCTAATATCTCAGCTCCAAAATACTTTAGCTATATGTGCTCCATATAAAGTTTGGTCCCCTTGATATGTTCTTTCATAATAACAAGGTTTGGTGAGTGGCCGCAAAATTTCAAAAATGATGCCAACGTTACCTTTAGGAAGTAGCCCTTCTGCGATTAAGTAATCGACACCACAAAGCCATGGGTTATTTACATGCAAAAAAACAAAACGAAAGTCAGATCGCATTTGCAAATGGACGATGGGAACGGAGTAGGCTCAGAGTGTAATCATCAATCGCGGGCGACGATCAATCATAGCAGAACGGGAGACATTGTTATTTACAATTTTATTTGTTATTTACAATGCCTAAGGGATCAATTAGCCGGAAATGGTGGCAATACAATGTACCAGCCTCTAGACTAACATAATAACCTGTTGTTTGACAAGCCTAATTAAAAATAATGCGAACGTGATATCATTTTCTTTTCATCTGCCTTCTTGGTTAAGTGTCTATCTACTTAATGTATATGTCACCGGCAATATGTATAATTTAGGCATTGTATACAATGCCGGGTGCATATAGGCAACGTATGGAATACTACGAATATGATTATCCATTACATACTTTGCCTAGGAAATGTATACAATTCCTAGGTACTGCAGAGAATGCCCAGTGGACTTCCGGCAACGTGTGAAATAAATAGATTTTGCCTTTAATTATCAAGTTTTATTGAGATACCTACTCATACTCAAACATCGTAAAGCTTAAATAACCGTTGCCAAAATGCATTCTTTGATAATTAGTTTCAATTCTATTTACAGAAAAACTTTTTAAACAGAAAGTGTTTCGCTCTGTAAGACGTGGGTTTTTTAGGTTTCGAGAAGCGAAGAGACGAGCATGCTAGGTTGACATGAACTAGAAAGAACTGGCCTCAGTTTCCTTTTTTCCTTTTATATGTACTATAATACGAATCGATTTATCTTTCCTACCCTAAATGTAAGCAAAAGGACGATTGTGACATGAACTTTCTTTTCAGTGAAAAGTCATTCTTTTTCTTTCCCTTTTACAAACATTGCCGGGTGCGCATCAACAATGCCTAGGCAAAGTATAAAATGAAAAATATTTCATACATTGCTGAACGTTTTAGGCATTGTATACAATGCCGGATTATACACATTGCCGGTGACACATATACATTTATTATGTTGAGACGGAATATTCTAACTGATTATTCAAACTTAAAGTAACGCCAAAACGTTAAATGGCAATGGCATAGCATCTCACGAATATCTATCTAACACTGCTTTCAATCAGTCATACTTTCGCGTAAGCTGGCTGAAAAGCGTTGCCTAAGTTGAGCGAACCTCAAATGTCCCTTCTACATTTACTATTAAGACACAACTACAACTACGAGGGCTCAGAGAACTGGCCCCACTTGAATCTGACCCCACAGGGCCAATAATAGATAAAAGTACTAATAGTATTACAGGCACAGTATAATAATTTATAACATTGAGCACTTTAGTTAAGTTCTGTTTTCCTGGTAGCTTTAATAAATAATATGCAGAGCAATGTTTTAATACTATTGCTTTGCTTATTATGCTCCTTAACGGCAATATGTTTAATTTTTCTGGTGACTACAAATTTCAGCTGTGGGGCCAGTTGACCGATTCAAAAATGGTATAAAATGGCATTTGTTAACTGGCCCTACGGGGTCAGAGTCGAGCAGGGCCAGTTCCCTGAGCCTTCCAACTACATGTGACAGGATAGCATCAATTTGAAGAGTTCTCAACTTTGATTGTCGTTTCTGGATTCAGGTGTTTAAGTGTGAAATGTGTTTCATAATAAAATGTATAACTCTCGAATTAAAAATAGACTATAATAATATACGTTTTCCAGACGAGTGCGTTCCTTCAACGTTTGGGACGCCGCGTGAGATGTTTTTAAGCTGTGTTCGCGGCGCGTTCACGCAACGCAAACCCAGCGTTTCTGACACAAATACAATTTGATATTGTTTGTCATTTCAAATTATTTGCAAAAGGTTACATGTTGTTTTCCTTATTATGAAATACATATAACAAATTATTGTTTTGCAATTTTAGTGACTCGACGCGACGGAAACGATTATTTCTTTAGTGCTCGCTAGGTTTGCTATTTCGCTAAGATAGTCTGTCTAATCACATTTTAAGAAAAGCGGGTTAAAAATGTTACCGTGCTTTGAGCATTCGCCTGCAATGTAACGTTACAGAGTCGAGCATTACATCAGTGAGGGAGGAAAATCTAGCATTACAGTGCGCAAACCTTTTCCTACAGATCCGAGCATTAGGTAGGTGAGGGAAAAACACCGAATAAAAGTAATGCTCAAAATCTAACCTGAAATTCATTACGCGCGAATGCTCCAAGTAAGGGAGATCACCTACTTTTATGGGAATTCGATTTGAAGTGCGATTCACCCCCTCATACAGCCTGTATAACCTGGATGTGTCAACACAATGGCGTGTTCTCATCTCGAATGCCGCTAATTGACAATCACATTACACCAATCATAAAGTTTCCTGGCGCAACGAACAAATTCATATTGTTAGGTTCCCGCGACCGTGATTAGCAACGTTTCAACTTAACTCCGAACTCTCGAAGGAACGAGAACGGTCTAAATGCAAATAAGATTACAATTAGATATTTAGATCCTCTCGCAACCCACTTATTTAAGAGCAAGCCTATTAAAACAGGGCTTGTTTAATTGAGTAGTTAATAGATATTTAGACCAGCTTAGTTGATCAAATCTATATCTTTTGTGCTGTTGTGTATGCGAGTTTTTGTGAGTTTATGATATATTTAACTAATAGTTATTGACTTGCCTGTCTGGATATAAATAATCTTACGAAAAAATCACACCTGAACATAGGCACAGTGCCTATGTTTAGGTGTGATTTTTTCGTCGGTTGAAGCTGATAAGTTTGGTGGCCAAAACTCATCGTAGAACTGATGTGTGGTTAGCTAAATATTGATGGCCCAGTTAACCCCAGGCTGCGGTTAAGGCTTACCATGTATCGTGAACTGCATTATATGTTTTTTCAATTATAGTTAAACGTCTGTCTGTTAATCATTTTATTCCTCAACAGCTCAGACATCGAAGCTTGCTATGATATCGAGTAATCATCTGTTCGGATCAGTGATGTAAACTGAAAAAAAAAACAATTTGATTTTTTCCACTTTCCAAAAAAACCTAAAAAAAAACTTAGTATCGTTGTTTTTTTTCTAAATTTGTTTTGTTTTTCTGCATTACATTTAGTTCAACTATAAATCAAATTTGTAAAAAAAGTTCAATTATAAAAC
This sequence comes from Udea olivalis, assembly GCA_947369235.1. Taxonomy (NCBI): domain Eukaryota; kingdom Metazoa; phylum Arthropoda; class Insecta; order Lepidoptera; family Crambidae; genus Udea; species Udea olivalis. The sequence goes on from OX376342.1 coordinate 11,241,083, forward strand.
AAACATAAACCGGAAGGGGATTTCCCTGTGCGCAAATATAATTGATTTGGGGATTTCCCTTTCATTGATGTAATTATCAATGAAAGTTGACAATATATTCGTGAAATCTTGATACTATTCAACCAGAAAAGTACAGTATAGGTTCAGGAATAAACCTAATATTCTATTATGTTTAAATATTGATCTGCCTTAACAGTTTTGGACTTCATACTCTTGAAAAAAAGCGTGACTCAGAAAAAAAACGGTTTTTTTCAGGTTTCATTTTAATTTTTTTTTTCACACCAGCAAAAAACGATTTTTTTGCAACACTAGTTCAGATGTATGAAAGTCCAATTTAAAAAAAGAAAAATTTGAGGGACGTTTCTGCACGAATATGTTACAAAATATGGTAGGTCTTCTCCCCGCGGCGCGTAATGACCGTGGAGCGCCCTCGACGCCACAATGCGCCTCCGGATTACTTCGCAAACAACTCGAAAACTGGAAATCCATAAAACTCACCTTCTAGATACGTCGGCCTCGAGCGACGCCTTTCGTCGCCCCATTGATTCAGCCTTTGTTATTACTCGAGTGCTCTGCGCCGCGGATACGGTATAACTCGCAATAGTCGCTGCTAACAACAGAATGAATTTCACATTTTAATTGGAAAGATGATTTGCAACTTTTGACTTCTTGAGTTTGGATTTTATTAACTTGTTATTTGGTTATTATTGAAAGCAAACCCAAGCGACTTCAAGTAAAAAGTTTAACGTATAGTAATCATAAAGGCTATGTATTACACTGTTACAAATAAATAACACAGAGCGCAAGAGCAAAACAACTGCATTTACAAAGTCACGAACACTTGTAAATGACAAAGTTCAACTCTGTAAGTCACTACAAGTAATTAAAATATTATAAAAAATCAATAACATCAAAAGTAACTGCAAATTGTCTCCATGTTAAATAATAGGTCACATTTCAAACAGCTGAAGGTTAATTATTTCAGCGAAAAAATCTAATGATAATTGATTACCAGACATAAGTACGAGTAGTTTTGAATAGGGTGCTATGCAAGTTGAACTTAAAAATGTATAAGTGGATTTTGCAAGACTCAAATAACTTTATTCAAATAGACTTTCACAGTAGGTACTTTCAAATCGTCAAATTTAAAGCAAGATATACTAAATAACAGACATAAATACTATAATAATATAGATATATAAATACACAGTATACAGACATAATGCGACTCTACCACCGCGTCGGAGTTGTTTCTTGCTAAGAAGACCCGGCAAGAAACTCAGCAGTAACTCTTTTAAACTTGTTTTGGGTTTACAACAGGCGTTAGTAAAGTACAATGTGTCATTTTGATATAAATAAACCAACTGAGTGTCTAATCTAAAGAGTATAAAACAATGGAAAAAAACGAACATAAAAGAATATAAACTTAAGGTCATTTAAACAATGAAAAAGAAAAATTGTTGACTACTCAGCCAAGCAAGACAAAATTCCTGCGGCTAAACTTCAATAACAAAACGACAATATTCAAAAAAATCGAATAAATCGTATTAAGTTATCATACAAATAAAAGATAGCACGACTTAACATTAGCATCGGAATCACTTGCCCTGATGGTATTCCATTAATTCGTACTTTAGCGTCTCGTGGTATATCCACTAATATGAAGCTATTACGAAAGCCAAACGTTAAGCGATTAGTGAGATAGCGTGCAACCAATTCATCGGCGGATTGCAAGTCACTGAGCGGGGAACGCCACAAAAGATTCAGACGTGGATAGTTCAATCAATTAGAAGGGTGTTGTTCCAGAAAATTCTCTCACTCGTTCGAGTGAACGGATACTCTGTAAAGTATAAAACGATCTGACGGCTTACATTTTGCATTGACTAACGATGAGAACAACTTTAGTTATATTTCTTTCAGAGGTTTTATTCTCACCACTTTCACTGTAAGATCCTTTACGCGACTGTAAGATTATTGAGGCGCTTGTACTAAGTAAACTGTTACATAGATCTTATAGTTTATGTATCTTATTAGGTTTACTCGTATATATTCTTGCAAACACGCAACATTTATATTAATTGGATTTTGGGTGAGGTGGATGTGGATAAATGTCGAGACTAAGATAATAACGTCAAGACTTCTAACTATAGTATGATCGCCACCTATGCACCCTTAGCAGCTCACTCAATCTACAACCCCTTCATAGATTGGACTGAGCATTAATATTTTTTTTTTAATTCCTATTTTTTTTTATTACTTGTTTAAAGATTCTCTATTCGGCGACCTAGTACATACAAACTAGACTTCAGCATTTCAAAGGTATCTAAAAAACTTAAACTAGATCTTTAAGTAGAGTATGGTCCAGCGACGTATTTCTCGCGATTGAATCCGGGTGGCGAGCCTAGTCTCAACGCGCTTGACCCAAAAAGCCGGCTGAGTGTCGGAAAGTCGAGCGATCGCGCCGATAGCCCCCGCCCGCGAGAGATACACTGACATGATAGGGACACAAAAGATTTATTCGAACAACCTTCTTACATAATTAAATTACATGTAGCGTTCAATAAAATACCTATTCAACAAATAATATCGTGAAGCCCTTTTTTGTGTTCTTTATGATCTATCTTAGAGAACAACAGCAACGAAATAAAATTAACGAATTGCAAGTAGCAACTTTCCTACTACTTTGCATTCTTCTGAAAATCCTAATTAAATTGTTCGAATTATATCCTTCATGATCTTTTTTCAGTTGTTAAAAATGAAATTTTTAACAATAGTTTGGACATAAAGCTTATTACTTGGTAATAAGCTCGTTATAATGGTGGAATCAAATGATCTTGGTGTGAATTCTCGCACATATTTATTTGCTTATTTTATGACTTTATATAACACATACAAAAACAATAGTCTAGAAACAATAATCTCGTTGAGCGTTAAATAAACTTTAGAGTACGTTTTCGATCGACAAACGAGAGCAGGATAGAGGGAAAAAAGTGCCGCTGACTTCAAAAGTAATTGCTAGGGGCGATGGCGTTTCACGGCTCGACCATAGCGCGCTGGTTCAAATTGAATATTCACTATTTGATAACATAACTGCGATTCTACACCTTTTTGGTACAAAAGCATCCGTGAGGAAAATTCAGTAGCAATTAGAAATGTAAACCAACTTAATGTTCATTATTGCATGTACACAAGTTACAAGGTCGATGTCCTTTTTTTTTCATTTATAATTTTGCTAAGTAGATAAATTTGGAGAAAAGAGACATTCAAGGATCAAACTTGCCACAACTTTGCCATTTTTCGTAATAAATTTATAAATGTCCCTCAGAAAATGACTTTGTATTCCATGTGTCTGATTTTAGCAAAAAATGAGTTTTTTTCAAGTACTTACTTATTAATATCTCCAAAACAAAACAAGTAAGAAAGTTGAATAGACTTTTAAATCTCGATTGGACCGGTGTAATTAGGTCGTCTCATATGGGCTAAACACGGGGGACCATCTTTCGCCAAAAGCTGTCTCGTGAACAATGAAGAAAGCTCCTTGGAAGTGCTGCCCTAAGGACGCAGCTAACCCCTGAGGAAGTTCAGGCTTATCCCGGCACCTTCATCAGTAGCACTGAAGATCCATGATAAAATGTTGTTTATTCGTGGATTCGTGTTACTACAAAGGGCCACTCCGACTCCAACAAGCAAGTGTTATGACAAGTCACAAAAATCCGTATAACTTCTTACTCTACGAGTATACTCTCCCGCTGGCGCATCCTTGGTAAAGAGATTAACGGTTTATACTCACAGTAAAATGTATCCTTACGTCAGTTGGTAAAAAGCAATAATACTGGCACACTCGTCCAGTTCTAAGCTCAATAACGCTGTCTTCATATCGCACGGCGTTGTCAACGGGCGAGGGGCGGGACGTTGACCTCCCCCCCCCCCCCCCTGACCTACAGTATACAGTGGATGTCAACCTTAATTCACGGCACTTAAAGGTAATTTTCGCTAAACGCACCTAAATTTTCCTCTTAGCTTATCGGAAAAATTGCTCAGTGCTATTTGCAATCGTATCTGAAGGGGATTGGGAGTGAATTGTTTTGCGGAGACCGATACGTGTACGTGCCCATATGCGTCGAGGCTACTTTCTGTCACGAACGGATTTCAGTGTGAATATTTAATGTCAGTATATACCTCCTACCTAGTGCACATGCGTACTCCTACGCAATGTAATATTTATAAAGGCCTCATCGTTTTAAAACAGTACCTGCAGACAAACGGCGAGAGTGTTTTAAAAATGATAATGATTAAAAATGCAGCCGAGATCACAGTTCACACACCTTACTCAAAGGAACAAAAAGCTCTAAGTATTTTGTATTTTAATTCGTACAGACATCATTTAAATCATTTGAGTAAAGCCTCTTTGACCGAGTGGTAACAGATCTCTGCCTGTAATCCAGAAATCCTAGGTTCACATTCCAGGTCTGGAATATGAATCATATTGCAGGTGTTTTCGGATTTTTTTTAAACAAACTCTGGGTTTGTGATCACCAACCCGCATTGAGCAAAAGTCCGTATTAAGCCAATAGTCTTAAACCATAACCATAATACTTTGTACGAAGAAGGGGGTAGAACCGTACCCATTTCGGGTTTATTACAATAGTTTGTATGAAAAACTGTCTGTGAAATAACTAAGCTTCGCCCACCATCAATGATCAATAATGTTTAGAACATTTACCTACTTGAAAAAAATCCTTGTATACTACCCACACATTTTACCCTATTACAAAGTTATACCTACGAGTCTGTATAAACGTAGTGAAGTTAGACAACAATTTGAAATGTTACAGGAATCTAATTAATCCATCCTCCAAACGAACTGCCTTCTGATTTCGAGTAATGTTTCGTTGCCAACATCATTCTCAATGAATAATTTTCATCATTTGTCCTTAACTGTAATAAGTGAAAATTATATTAAAGAGCACAAACAAGACTTCCAAAACTGACAATATTATCTAGTTAAAGTCAGATAGCTCGTTAAAGTTGACAATGAAAACTACAGCTACTTATTCCACATAAGGTATGAAAGCTAAAAAATAGGCAAAAATAGGCCCTTTACCGAATTTCGCGATTCAAGCCCTTTCAGTTGATCTGCAACGTGAGTTATTTTACTAAAATACTCTTAAGTAATCGAACGTGTTCGCATACTCCGTTCAAATGAGTATCGCACTTTACATAGATACTGTACGTCTACCACGAGTTGCCACTTTAAATTTACGTTAACGTTGCGTAAAAAATGTATTGGGATTTAACATTGTCATGTCATGTGTCATCCCAATACAATTTTTTTACGTGAAAGATAACTTAAATTTAAAGTGGTAGAACAGTATGTCTACCATGACTCCATGGGTGTACACCAATGACAGACGCTAGCGTCCGCGTTGACATTTTATATGTGATGTCGATAAGCGAAGCACCCCTAGTGATTAGAAATGGCACCAAAAAAACCATACAAATTTCTGAAGTAAACTGTCGAAGTTTACGTTACGGAAACTCACCGTACACATACTGTATATCTACCACGAGTTGCCTCTTTAAATTTACGTTATCGTTCGCGTAAAAAATGTCATGTCATGACATGTCAAATCCAAATACATTGTTTTACGCGAACGATGATGTTAATTTAAAGGGGCAACTAGTGGTAGACGTACTGAACATTTGTTTTACATCACATCAAAACAAATATATGACATTGAATAGCTTGAAATCAATTAATTACAGTCAGGCCAAAATACTTGATAGTGTAGATAGTAGAAGTTTGTGCCACCCAGTATATTGTCACACTTATGGTAAGTAAAAATAACCCTTAGAACATCTAAGTACATACAGCTCTGCCTTACCCCTTGGCGCGACACATGGCTGGTGTTTGTGAGCTAAACAAAGGACCGAGGACAAGCGCCGTTTGACCGCAAACACCTGATTAAATATGCAAAAACAATGGGAGAGTTTATTTTACGAGTGTAGGCTTATTGTTAGGAGTTTTTATAATTTCACCATTTTCAGTTGTTTTCTCGGTCATTAAAGGTTTTACCTGCAATATGTCAGCGTATAACAGCTTTGTGTAATACAAAAAGTTGGCCATTCAATTTGCTGTTCGAAGGTTTCAATTAACATTTAGTATTAGATTTATAGTACCTATAGGTTAACCACCGTAAAGTCGACCCTCCTGCCTGATGGTCCGCGGGACGCGGGGCGGGGGGTAGCACGGGTACACACGGCATTACGCCGCGGCGAGATATCTGAACACATGATTATTAAATTTGTCTTGTTATTTAGGAAATTCATAACTTCAAATGTGTTCAGAATACGGCCGCGTTTACTTTACTTATTAAAAGTTGTCATAGACACGCCAGGTAGCCTCTGAAATTGTCTTATTTACATGTATGTCTCCACCTGGAAAAATCATGAATACATTATACTAGCGACATAGCCAATAACAATGTAAAAAAATCAAAACACATCGAAAGTACTATGAAACCTTAATAACACAATGTAGAAAACGAAATGAATGCACACCTGAAGAAGACACTTCTTCCAATTTTTTTCTTTGAAAATAATTCGCCACATTTTAAAACATAATCTTTGCTTGACTTCTTAATTTTTGATTACGTAGACCCGGCAATTCCATTTTAGTACACACATCAAAAGTGTCTAGGGATCAAGCATTTTTATGCGGATTTCTTGAGATTGAGATGTGGCTTTGTAATAAATTTATGATTTTATAAATTTATATGGATCCTTTTTGGTGCATATTATAATTTGAACAGGAACTGTCAATCAAATTCGAGTAAAAGATGAAAATCAGCTGTCAATATTTTCCCTATAAAAACATACAACGCATTGAAGACATTATTAGTGCTACTGTTTCCCTACTACTGATTAAAACCAACGTTATTATGGAGCGGCGACGTCATTTAAGCAGGGAAGAAATGCTCAGAGCCGTGGGAATGATAGAAGCTGGTTCCCGGCAACGTACTGTGGCTTTAGCTCTGAATACAAGTCAGAGTGTTATCAGTCGACTTTGGACACGTTACCGAAGCACTGGTACCGTGGCTGAGCGCCCTGGAGGACGGTATCGCTGCACCACACGGAGACAAGACCGATACATTCAAATCACAACTCGAAGAGCTCCAACAATAACCGCCATGATGTTAGCCGTGAGGCTTCATCACTCTTCAGGGAACTTAATTAGCGACCAAACAGTCAGAAACCACTTGCATGAAGTGAACCTTCATTCCCGAAGACCGCTAAGGGTACCACCTATAGCAATGCACAATCGTAGGATTCGATATCAATGGGCTCTTGAACACAGAAATTGGGCAGAAGAACAATGGCGTTTCGTGTGCTTTTCTGATGAGTCTCGTTTTGGTATGAGACCGGATACAAGACGTATACGACACTGGAGAACCCCTGGACGCCAACAGCGATTAAAATCCTGCCAGAAAGTCCATCCTTATAGTGGTGGAACCATCATGGTATGGGCGGGTATTTGGATCGGCGGAAGAACTGAGTTGATTTGGATCAGAGGCAACCTCAACGCTCAAATTTATGCTGAGACGATTGTATCAGACGTCATCGTTCCTCTACAAGTGCAAATCGGTCCCTTATTTCAGTTAATGCATGATAATGCACGACCGCACACCGCAAGAGTTGTAAGACAGACTCTCGCCGCAGCTAACATCAATGTCCTGCCCTGGCCTGCTCAGTCGCCAGACTTGAACCCGATTGAGCATGCATGGGATATGCTACAGAGAAGAGCTTTGCCGAATATGGAGGGTATCCAGTCGCAAGAAGACCTTTTTTTGTTGTTGCAACGAACATGGGCGGCCATTCCACAGCGTGATTTGGATGAACTCATTTTGAGTATGCCAAACCGATGTTCTTGTGTTGTTAGTGTTCGCGGTAGAAACACGGATTATTAATTGTTTAAGTTACCCAATAAAATTTTAAAGAAAACTGTTATTTCAGTCTTTTTTTCGAACTTTAATGTTAGTGGTTCAAATGTCGAAAATCCCTTTATTAGGAAAATGGCAAATTTCTTTATTAATGCAAAGGTGACTTGGTTTATCGTTACTGTAGACAAACGAAAACACTTTATTTGATGAATCCTTAAAGAAAATTTTAATTAATATCAATCAGGAGAAAAGTTATTGCAAAAATATATGTTGATCCCTAGATACTTTTGATGTGTGTATTTATCTCATGTGGAGCAGACAAGGCTGCAACCTGCAAGCTTTGACGTTGAACGTCTATCGCTGTCGGTAGCCGACAGGTGACTGATTGAAGTTGAAGCCAATCAATTGCCCAAAAGCATCCCCATCCCGCGTCCCGCGCACCATCAGGAGGGTCGTCTTTATAGCGGTCAAGCTATGGATAATGTTATTTTACCAATTTTACAACCAATTACATATAACAAAAGTAGTTGGGTATTTGACAGTATTGTGCTTAAGAGGGCGACTTCTCAAGGAATGGGCAATAAACAATTAAACTTTTACTACCGCTAACCGACGTTTGGCATTAGTAAAAAAACTTCTAATTTTATTCCGTTGAGTGACGTTATTAATACAGTCAATAATGGACTGAGGGAATTTATTGTACAGGCAACCACGTATTAAACATGATACTAATTTTTGTACCCTCCGCGTGGCGAATGCAAGTTCTGAGCAATCTGAGGCCAGCCTGTGCTGGTAGTTCCGCACTAGCTATCGGGTGGTTGAGTCGAACGTCACCTTGTGTATGGCTGAAATCCTACTGAATATTTTAAGTCAAAAACAATCGGTCATATACCGAAGCCGGATCGTTGCATACCAAAACAAATGGCGATAAGTCGCAAAACTGAATTCAAACCGGGTTCAGTGAAGCATGCGACCGCACGTTTGAACTATTCGCACGTAGTAGTTATGCAAATTCATAGCAATGTGGGGTCAACTTTAGAGTATGCTGGTAGTTCTTTGACGACACGAATGGCGTAGTGCGCTATAGCACGGTTTCTCGCCTCGATTTCCGTAGTGTCCCGGGTTCGATTCCCGGTCAGGTCGATTTAGGAAACAATCTTTTCTAAATTGACTCGGGTGTGGGTATGTTGGGAGACGGCCCTGGCTTATTTCCTTGTGTGGTTCCTCGTAACACAGGGATATTGATCCCTACTTCGAGACCATTACAAGAGGTGTGTGGTCTGGTGCATATTTATTAGTTGATTATAGTTCCAAATAAATAAATAAAGATTAAAAACTAGAAAAAAACGAATTTCGGACCTTGAAGATGTCGAGGTTGCTGCTCTAACCACTGAGCTACCAAAATTCCAATGAATAGAACGAATCTTTCTTGTGCAGTGTGGTGTGGTCTTCAAGTTATGAAACTCAATATTGTTAGGTTATGGGCAAGAAATCGGCATTGCTAAGAGCTTGCGTTAAAGTCAGATGCTTATGTGGGTTATTCTAATAAAATGTCCTGTACACTGGTCTGGTTTAGCCGAGAAAGAAAATCAAACACCAAGAATCTCCATGAGCATTACTGATTTTACGAAATTTAATGTTTAACTGTAAAAAATACTGTTAACTCTCTATTGTTGGCAAACACCATTAATAAATCTGTTTAACGGTGTAAGATTCGACACATACTACGCTGGGTTTTTATCTGAATAGTCAGTGTGGGCCCTGAGTGTTCCGTTTACTGAGACGGCAAGTGAACTTCGAGTATCTTGCCTTTCACTACCTCCTTTAGGATATAGTCATGTATTTAATTTATGTTTTTATAGAAAATATAGTACTTACTTGAAGCGAAAACTACTATTCTATGAAATAAAACAACTTTACGGATTGATCACGGGATGACATCTGCCCCCCTACTCCCGTTTAATTAAGGCCGAAGTTTCGTTCGCTATCCTGCTCTCGTATACCTGTGCAATCTGTGGTGAAAACGGAATAGCCGGAATAGCGCACGAAACTTCGACCGTAAGTTGAACGGGAGTAGGCCCTCTGAGTCATCCCGTGATCACGAAGGTGCCATGAAGGAGTCGAAACGTCCGGTTAGAAAAATGTAATAATATAAATTCAGCGAGTGGAATCCGTAAAGTTGTTTTATTTCAATGTGTAAAATAATATTATTTATATTTTTTACATTTTCTATTTTAATAGTATAGGATACTATTCCATGGTTGGCAACTATCCACTAGGCTAACAAACGCAGTTATCAGGGCCTCTAGCCCCTAGCGGGGACTAGTGGGACAGTAGCCAGCGTTCGGGACGGGTAAACACACCGTCTCCCTATTCTTGGCTCGCTGCCATTTTAATTGGAATATTATGATTATCATGCAATACTCGGAAATTAAACCACTTATTTCACACAGATCGTGAATCTCCGCTATCTTTTGGTCTGAAATTTATCTAGTCTGGAAAGCAAATTTCACTCTCTTTATTCTAAATGAAAGTACTTTCGTCGCTTGCCAACTTGCAAGTGGTGTTTAATAATTTAAACATACAGAAATATTTGCTTAATGAGTTAATGTTAACTTAAATTATGAAATGAGATCGTGGCAAATTGCAATTTAGGAAAGACCTTTCAAACCTCATCGCAAATCTAGATGAGTTGCCGATTATCTACTACGTTTTCCTACATAGCGTGATTCTAGAGGCATCAAAAAATCTCACTTATTGTGGAAATATGACGTCCGGTTTTGGTATGCTATACAATGACCATATTTTAAAAATATATTAAAATAACTAAATAATTATGAACGCAGAGGCGAAAGTTGACGTTAGGATCCTGTAGTCCGGTCTTCCAAACAATCCTCTTATGCGTGTGAAGCGTCGTTAAAGGCGTGTGAAGGCTTCTAAAATGCGAGCTCTGATCAGCATGAAAATACAACAGCAAGCAGACCCCATTTTGGTAAAAAAAAACGCAAAAATGAGCTTGTCTATTTTTTAAATTTGCTGTTATTATTTAAGTTTGTAGCACTATTAACTACGTTAGAAGTTGTTGGCATCGTCCGAAAATCATGTCCATCGTCCATCAATCGATCATAATAGGTACACAAGAATTGGTACACTGAATTTCATCAAGCTCGGGAGAGAATGCTCGTTGTTATAACGAGTCGCGACGGCTGATAAGCATTTTGCAAGTGTTATGTCCAAGCTTTTCACGGTAGCAAAAATCATTGCAAGACGCTTTTTATTTGTTACGTAACGAAAGTATTCGAAATTCGTTATTATTCAATTTAACATAACACGTAATGACGATTACATTGCAAACATTTAAGGTAAAAGTTGTTGTAATGTTTCTCTTGTTCAGTAAATCAGATATTTTAGGCAGCATACAAATCAGAATTCTCTATTACGAATTCATCGTTTCCGTTAGCTAGAGTTTAACCGTCAATATAACTTAGTATTAAAGCACTGTTTGAGTGTTTGAAACTAAACTCCCCTTTCTTAGCTAAATCCTCAAATTGTAACGTACGAAACAATGATTTCCTACCTAGTGGCCATAGCGTGGTTCTTGCCCGGACAGCGGCCACGTGACTGCGGCGGCCACGCGCGCCGGCCACGTGGCCCCCGATCAATCAACACGCGGGCTTCTCCGCTCACCTTTGTCGACAACTTCTGCCCTAGTTTGCTTCGACCTCGATGCCCCGTAGTTTCTGCATGGAAAACTAAATGAAGAAATATTTTTGTCATTGGAATTACGACCGACTTGGTGTAATGGTTAAGAAGTTGGCTACTACACCAGAGGTCGCGGGTTCGATCCCCGCACAGTACAAACATTTGTGTGCATGAACATGTCTGTTTGTACTGGTCTGGGTGTCTCCTATGTATAATAAGTATGTATTTACAAAAGAAAATGTATTTAAGTATGTTTATCCGTTGTCTAGTATCCCATAACACAAGCTTTAATTAGCTTACTTTGGGGCTAGATGGCGCTGTGTGGAATAATGTCCAGGGATTTATTATTTATTTATTATTATTATTATTAACCACTATTTTACACATCCCAGTATAAGCAGAATACAAAAAATACAGATTAGGAAAATGTTCATATCTTAGACTTCCGTTTCCGAGAAAATATTGCACTAAAAGAAAATAGCAAACCATTCCACAATACCGACAACCTGTTCAAAGCGAAACAAAATCCTAATCCTATTAGAAGAATCCGAAATAGTTTCTGGCACCTCAGCGTCGGTGTCATGCCGAGGCAAGTCTAACGTATCGAGCTGCCATGATAGCATTGAGATTTCTATTTCGGATGTTGTGTCTAGAGAGGTCGGGAGATGCCCACTCGAGGCGGGAAGTGTGTTGCATATTTGATGTGTGCCGGCGCGGCATCAAGCATTTACTTCGGCTCTTACCTAAAACAGCCCGAGGCGGCGCTTAACAAGTCAACGAGCGAGTTGTCGATCGATGTTGCCGTTTAAATCACAATTAAGACGCCGTCAGGAGTGGAGCATTGTTCGATGACAGTCGCGCTGAGCCTGCAATATCCAAAGCGTGATTAATCGCCATGCTTCGGTCTCTGTCGATGTTTCGAGCACGTCCACCGATTCAGTCCGTTGTTGATGAGTTGTTTTAATCATTGAGAATTCAGAGGAAAAGAAATTTACCTTTTAACTGTTATACGACTACTATTGACGAGAACCTACCTATAGATATATCGCGACATGCTATGGTTTATCAATAATATAATTTCAAATTTTTATTTATTGCCAAATACATTTAAAATCTAAAACAAAAACATAAAGTGTCTGTTACATAAGTATTTTGTAGTGATTTTTAGTTCCTGAACTTAATATTTGTCCATACACCCATTGTTCGAGCCAACACCCATTTGAATTTGAGATATGTTAAGTGAACTTTTTAATAAACACTTTCTCATAATCGTGATTACAGATCGTAAAGATATTTTACCGGAAAAAAAATAACAACATTATGCGTATAAAAATTGAAGAAGTTTTCTTTAGAAATACGGGATGTATATAAAAGAGGCTTCCTACGAAAAGTTGGCTATTATGAGACGTCGCAGCCGCCGGCGGCACGTGCGCCGCACCACAATCGCGGACGCTGATGGATTCCGTATAAGTAGGTAGCGGATCCAGCTTTTCAGCGGATCTGAATGCAAGAGCTTGTGAGCTGGATAACTACTGCTGCGAGCTTCGGCTCTCTTGGGACAACTCCAATTGAATAGTTGTGTAACTTACATGAGATATTATGCTATGTTACTTGATCACAGCCATACTCTATACGTGAGATTATAGAAACTGTCTAATAAATAGAACCTTATAAGCGAAAAATAGTTTTTTTATCATGTTTCAAATTTAGACCGTTTTAGACTTTAAATAATGTACGAATAATTAAAGAAAATAATACTCGTATTCCCTGTTGATTCGTTAGTTCCCTATCGAGCGAGAATAATCTTAATGGGCACATACAATTGCTGTCGAGAAACAATTTTATGGCGTGCATTATTAAATTGCGTCGCGTCGAGTTCAACATCGACGGAAAATTTAATAAAGCGCCAAGAAGGATTCACCCAGTATGATCTTTATGCATAAGTGACGAAGTCGCGAAGACTCATCGTACTTTTGTTTATAATTAATTCAGTTTCTAAGTTGGGGCGGGAATAAACTGGCACAGTCCGCCTAAAAGTCATTTCACACTAGCAATTTCTAGATTAATAGATTAGTATATTTTTTATATAATGTATTGCTAATAGCGGGAATAAGTGATAAAGCAGTATATAAATGAGAATAAATAAAAGTTACTGTAACTTGGCAAGCTATGCAAAATGTGAAGTCACTGTAAGTTAGTAAACTTAATTATACACGGTGAAAATGTTGTTTGCTAACGAACGTAATTTTAATCACGTTATGAGTTCGTATTTCGTTTGGCGATTTTAACTGAACGCCAAAACTTTGCCTTGCAGCCTACTGTGCTTGATCACATTATGCAGCTGAGAAACCTGCACGGCTACTGGGGCATTGCGGTGATTTTAATATTTGGCTTAAAATACCTTGATACCCGTTTACATCTTCGGATATCAGTAATAAATAGTAAAATTACCTAAAGTGGACGGCAACGTACCTATAGGAATTGATACATGGACTTTTTCCAGGGGATTTTATTAGGATCTTTTTTATCAGCAGTCAGTTCACTTTAGGGTGTGAAGAATAAGTTTAAAATACCCTTGACCAAAACTTAAAACTGTTAACACATTATGGCGTTAAGTATCCATCGAAGGAATCGTCTAATATCTTATCATTACGTCAGACACTTAAAGTACAATGCTCTATGTAATTATTTATCAAATGATAAAAAAATGCAACAGAGTTATTAGTAAGCTAACTAAACCACACAGATAACTGAACATTTAACTAAATCTATTCATCTAAAGTTAGAAACTAAAAGGGAAAGGGCGGTATTCACTTTGCTTAGTGCAAGTGCAGGTGACTAGTAGGAGCGATGGATTAGTGCAGGTGTGTAGTGCAAGTAGTGTTCAATTCTGTTCAGTGGATGTGTTTAGTTGCTGTGTTTAGTTTATCTAGGATACCTTTAATTTTGTACCTAAGGTATTTACAATTTAAAAGGCATTAATTTTTACATACTCCTGCACACATTTTTATGGTAAATCTACCGTCTACTTTGCCATTTTATGCATGTTTTGCGAAACGCTAAACACTAAACACTAACACCTGCTGTCCAGACGTGTTTAGTGGCAGGCACGCGGCGAGTGAGGGGAATGGGAGGCGCGCGGGACAGGGCCATTCGCAAAAAAATTGAACACGCTTCTAATCGCTTTACTACGCAGGTTACTAATCACTTGCACTAATCGATCGGTGTCCACACGTGTTTTCTACTAACACTAAGCACCTGCACTAACTACTAAGCAGAGTGAATACCGGCCTTAAACCTGGGTCTGGGCATCATTAGCAAAGCGTTGTTACTAAGCTAGATAACATAACTTGATTAGATACGAGTATATTAATTCATCGAAACACTGTAAACATCTAAATGGCGCCGGAACAATAAAACCTGAAATAAAATGGGTTAACAGAAAGTTACCTATGAATACTTTTGTGCGTTCTAGATAAGCCAACCCGATTGCGAAGAATAGCGTCGTCATTTATTTATGGAGCTGTTAGGAGCATTTCAGTTTGAATCGTGTGCGGCAACAAATTGTTACAAATGGCGACGGGCCCGCTCGTCAGCGGCGGAACCCGCACAAAGCGCGCCGACGCGGCGACGCGACGCGCCCATTCATGGAAAGATTGTCGGTATTGGCGAGTTACTGATTCCATTCATTCATTTTATAAAGGAAATTATAGTTTCAAAGTTATGCTTGTTTTTCTTTATTATCTGCAAGAAAAATTAACTATCTTCATATCAGTTAATTTTCTAAATGCAGGTAGGTAGTTAGAGGTGTGTTACTTTCGGCTTTTTTTACGTATGTTTTGGTTCAGTACGGAACTCCCTAAGGTGCGATTTGTCCCATTGTTAAAACGGCTGTTGTCAAAAAAACATTTGTAATATGAAAAATGTGAATGAGTTGTCTGAATTTCTGGTTTATGGTAAATATAATAGGACAAAAACGTTTTCTCTAATTAGCACAGTTCTTTAGAAATGGGTAAAATCTCTGCCTTTACGGCACTCTCGGTGCGCTAATCTGGCTCGTAGTTGCTCTGTTTTCTGTTCGGTGACTACGAGCACAAAATAAAGAGTTTACAGAAGGACCGCTCTCGCCTTTTTCCCAAAACTTGCCTGATCGCTCAGGGTTGCTACTACTATATTCGCCCGATAAGCCCGATTTAACTAAACTCGCCAAAAATGAATAAAGTGAAAAATTGGACCAAGATTGACAAAAACAAAAATGAAAAAAGGGGCCAAGGTCAAAAAGAGATGAGATGGGTATAAATAAAAATATTATATTATAAGAAGTCATTTACCTACAGAAGGCGCCTGCTAATTCAACCGGGCTCCCGGTGCAACCTGCAAGCCTAATGGGCTTGATCATACAGTCCTTACTTCTTATACCAGTTGGGAACACCATGAGCCACGGACGCTTTGGCGGTCACCTGGCGGCGACGGCGGTGGTGGCAGCCACGCGTGCCACGACAAAATAATATATTTAAAATACCGGTGTTTTACTAATGGTAAAACCCCAGTATTTTAGATGGTAAGATAAATTACGTGTATCGAAAAACAGAACTGCTAAACCTTTTTTTTTTTATTATCGTGGGGAAATCCTCATGGATACGTCGTCGTTCGGGGGAACGACGAGGTTATGTCGGACTTCTACCGACTAAAACCCCACGGTACTCGACCTCAACACTTCAGCGGCGAGGCGGGGTCCCTAAAAAGTTTCACAACGCCCCGCCGCCAGTGAGGACTGCTAAACCTGCGCCAACTGTATATTTACTCCACTTGTTTTCTCCTGAGAAACATTACCCACAGTGCTGAACAATCCAATATACAGATAAACAAAAAACAAAATACGCACAATTTAAGGAATAAACACAAACTCCACTTAACTAAAGCACGTACTAACTACGGGAAAGAAACTATATTGTTTGAGGGTGTCCAGCTATACAATAAATTACCTAAAAACATGAAAGAATGTGATAACATCAACTAATTTAAGACTAAACTAAAAGAATACGAGCGGACATTGTAGCTTAATCATAAATGTAATTATTATTGAAATGTGAAATTATTAGAAAAATATTTTTGTAATTATATTATATATAAATGTTATTGTTATCTTGCTGTGAAATAATCATAAATATAATTAGATTTTTACTAAAACATTGTTAAGTAATATAATATATCCCAATTGCCCCAGATATCTGAAATGTAATTTTAAGTACAGGGGCGAGTGCAGCACGCGCAATCAGCGCTCGCATAGCCTTTTGCTGGTTCACACTCCTCTTCATAAGTCTTCCCATATGTCGAATTCTTTCACATTAGCTGCCATTAGGCTATCGAACTCGCTGCCAAATAAAATTAAATGTTCGACCAGTAGGTTTTCCTTCAAAAGAGCAATCCAAAACTTCTTCTTAGAGAAACCTTAACTCATTCAACCAAACCTCTCTCCTTTCAAGACAACGTTTTAAGATTTAGGTACGTGTATGTATCTTTAAATTTATGAATTATGATTATGTATGTGTAATATGTATAATTTTGGTATAAGTATGTTTTTTGTATTAATAGTATATTTTATTCCGGTTTTACGAGACACCGCCAACACGATTTCTGCTTAGCCCAGTGGTTGACTGGTAGAGAATGCCATTAGGCATTAAGTCCGCCAATCGTACTTTTTCTTAGTGCAATGAAAAATAAATCAATAAAATAAATATAGCGTAGCCATAGATGTTATTATTATTAACGTTTGTTCGACGTTAGTGGCAAAATATTGTTAATTTAAATGTAAGTCCCTTATAAATCTCATTGTATAAGAACTGTATGTTTGTATGAGAATAAATGTCTTTAAACCTAAAAAGTAAAAGCCCATTTCTACTGGGTTTTAATGTATTACGAAATAAAATGTTTTACCTAGGTACCTATATACTTATACTTCATAGTACCTACTAACTTGCAAAAGTTATCTGAGTTGTTCATACTGTCAAATACACTGCAACATAAATATTATGGATCTGACGTACAAATAATATCTCAATGTTTTTAACAGTGCGACTGACCGCGAGACCGAAACTGACTGACTTAGCCTGTAAACTCACGTCTCTGTGTGCGTGCGGCGGGCTATCTGTCAGAGCGCCGCGCATGCCACAAGTTATATTATATCCTCTTTGCGCATGCCTAATTTGTGCTACGAGTCTACGAGTAGTCGGTGACTTGGAATTCGTTTTTTAAATTGCACTTGTTCTCGATTTAAAACAACATAAACTTTGCCAGGTAACGTTTTGTAGGATTATCACTGTCGTACGTTCCGGTTTCCGGTTCATAAGATTTGAATACCGACTCGGCAGTATAAACCGCTGCGCCGCGGGCATTTCGACTGTTATTGTTTTTCTTTGGTTAGAGTTTTCGCGTTCCCGAGTTTTAATGTAATTTCACTGGGACAGCTGTAGTTTCATCATTCTAAAGGAAATGCTGGATATTTTTCCAGAGTTTATACGTACTAATTGCGTCCATTATCTTTGTTTAATACTTGTTCTTATTTACATTTAAAAAAAACGTTGTCTAATATAAAATGATTACAGTATTATAGATGTAGTATGATATGGAGTTTTTCTAATGACCTATTTCCTAAATTAAGCAGTTTCCTTAATATTACTGGAAAGTCGCAAGCTTTTCATAAGTTAACACTTGCAGTGAGTTGTATTAAATATCTGGGTTTCAAAAAAGTTATTACATTGGGATAGGTCAGGTTTGTCATCATTTATCACAAGGTTTTAATGTTTATAAGCACCCCTTCAAAAGAGTAACTAGTAAGCTCCTTGCCGGGTCTTATGAATCAGCGTTACCGACGCTGTTGGTAGAGCCACATTATATGTATGGATTATAATTATTTAGTATATACACACATCAAAAGTGTCTAGGGATCAACATATATTTTTGCAATAACTTTTCTCCTGATTGATATTAATTAAAATTTTCTTTAAGGATTCATCAAATAAAGTGTTTTCGTTTGTCTACAGTAACGATAAACCAAGTCACCTTTGCATTAATAAAGAAATTTGCCATTTTCCTAATAAAGGGATTTTCGACATTTGAACCACTAACATTAAAGTTCGAAAAAAAGACTGAAATAACAGTTTTCTTTAAAATTTTATTGGGTAACTTAAATAATTAATAATCCGTGTTTCTACCGCGAACACTAACAACACAAGAACATCGGTTTGGCATACTCAAAATGAGTTCATCCAAATCACGCTGTGGAATGGCCGCCCATGTTCGTTGCAACAACAAAAAAAGGTCTTCTTGCGACTGGATACCCTTTCGGCAGAGCTCTTCTCTGTAGCATATCCCATGCATGCTCAATCGGGTTCAAGTCTGGCGACTGAGCAGGCCAGGGCAGGACATTGATGTTAGCTGCGGCGAGAGTCTGTCTTACAACTCTTGCGGTGTGCGGTCGTGCATTATCATGCATTAACTGAAATAAAGGACCGATTTGCACTTGTAGAGGAACGATGACGTCTGATATAATCGTCTCAGCATAAATTTGAGCGTTGAGGTTGCCTCTGATCCAAATCAACTCAGTTCTTCCGCCGATCCAAATACCCGCCCATACCATGATGGTTCCACCACTATAAGGATGGACTTCCTGGCAGGATTTTAATCGCTGTTGGCGTCCAGGGGTTCTCCAGTGTCGTATACGTCTTGTATCCGGTCTCATACCAAAACGAGACTCATCAGAAAAGCACACGAAACGCCATTGTTCTTCTGCCCAATTTCTGTGTTCAAGAGCCCATTGATATCGAATCCTACGATTGTGCATTGCTATAGGTGTGTACCCTTAGCGGTCTTCGGGAATGAAGGTTCACTTCATGCAAGCGGTTTCTGACTGTTTGGTCGCTAATTAAGTTCCCTGAAGAGTGATGAAGCCTCACGGCTAACATCATGGCGGTTATTGTTGGAGCTCTTCGAGTTGTGATTTGAATGTATCGGTCTTGTCTCCGTGTGGTGCAGCGATACCGTCCTCCATGGCGCTCAGCCACGGTACCAGTGCTTCGGTAACGTGTCCAAAGTCGACTGATAACACTCTGACTTGTATTCAGAGCTAAAGCCACAGTACGTTGCCGGGAACCAGCTTCTATCATTCCCACGGCTCCGAGCATTTCTTCCCTGCTTGAATGACGTCGCCGCTCCATAATAACGTTGGTTTTAATCAGTAGTAGGGAAACAGTAGCACTAATAATGTCTTCAATGCGTTGTATGTTTTTATAGGGAAAATATTGACAGCTGATTTTCATCTTTTACTCGAATTTGATTGACAGTTCCTGTTTCAAATTATGAAATGCACCAAAAAGGATCCATATAAATTTATAAAATCCAAAATTTATTACAAAGCCACATCTCAATCTCGAGAAATGTGTGTAGATCGTATTAATAATATGTACGTCTATAATATCAACAGCTAAAGTCTTTTGAATCGTCATCAATAAATGGTCTATTTCAGTGGGATCGGGAAACACTAGTCTTCGTGATTACTCGTATCTGAAAAATAAATAGTTTTGATTATTTAACCCGTTCATTTAACATAACGGATAAAGCCGATTTCAAAGACTCTTTAAGTATTGAGGAGTCCAAAACACATTTAACTTAATTTATTTTATTACAAATTATCTATCCACCACTTTTTTGTTAAACACTTTCCTCGAACCATGGTCAGCTGAAAAAAACTCTTAAAAGATAACTCACCTGTGCTTTCGTTCTCCTAAATGTTTTCAATTGTAACTGTATTTTAGTGTACGATAAAATTGGTTATATCTATTTGTCTTTGACAGGTTTTTCTTATTTATTATGTTGTGAAATCGTTCACCACCAGCTCCATTCTGCCGCCGACGTTGAATTTAAGAGACATGAAGTAGCGCATGTACTCTATTCGTATTTGTCCGCAGTCTAGACGCTCACATTCATGATTTACTGGTATTTCTAGAAATGCTGACTGAATATTAACTTCACTTTAACTTAGTTCAGTCTTACTCATCAATGGCATTTTAGAATCAAGTAGCTCTAGAACCGAATTTTCCTAATATTTAAGCGCGTTGGCAACGCAGCTGATAGTTATGACAAGTACATTAGGATTTGGCAAAAATCACGTGCTTCTATTTCTGATTCTGACATTTTTTTACACTATTAGGAAATTCACTGGATAGATTAAGCATTTTTCTCTCGCAATTCATTTAAACTCGACTAATGAGGCGACCTTGCTTATCAGTTAAATACTCACAAAAACTTCTTTCTACTAAATTACAAAAAAGTTATATCTGATTTTTAGGTAATGTTAGTGTAAGCATAGGTTCGAGGCGTTACCAATGTGCTGTCCAGCACATTAGGAACGCCTCGAACCACATTAATAATTAAAGTCAGACCCCCTTATTCATAAAAACTTAAACAGTGCTTCAAGACAACTTTACCACAATGAAAACAGGCTTATAAGACTGTTTTATCTTTTATGAATAAGGGGGAGAATACAGGGTGTCACTGGAATAAAGAATCAAATCAAAATAGCGCATAGCTGGGGTCATTTCTGATCTTTTTAACCCTATCAATATTGGTCCGATTTCTAACCGTTAAAAAGTTGTGATTAATTTTGTTTTTTTTTAGAAAATCGCCTAAGTCCGTTCTAAAATAACTAGGTTTTGAAAAAATGTATCAAAGGTACCAACATATTTTTTTTGCCAAAAGATTTGCAGGTAATATGTCTTACTCAGACTAGTTATTTTATTGAGCTAAAATACCCATGTCAATTCAAAAAGTTAAAATTATGCAAGAAAAAATCTTAATTAAAAAAAATAATTCATGTTCAAGCAGATGTCGTGAAAAAAAAAAATTAGTGAAAGTTGTTTGCAGTATTAAAAAAGTGCTCGTTTATTACAAATTCTTTTAAGGTAAGTATAAATTGCAGAAATAATTTAATAATTTGTAAAGTTGTGAGTATTTTCCTTAAGAAAGTCGTGTTTTTTGGTTTTTGTATTTTAATCCTATTTATCCTTTATTTCACGAAAATCCATTTAATGTTACTTTCTGTCAAATGAATGACGGTTATTAAGTTGTTACCATTAATTTTCATGACAAAATAATAAAAACAAAGCAAACATTTAGATAAAAAATCTACAAAATGAAATCTGATAACTTAACGAAAATTCATTTATGATCACTTTCTGTAGTATGAAAGTTAGTTGTAAATAATTTTTTTTGTAGTTGTGTATCACCAATCCGCAATGAAAAAAAAAGAAAAATCAAGCTAAAATTTATATTTTTTCAACTAACCACTTTTTGATTCTAGCTTCTGATTTTCTAATAAGTTAAAAAGTTCAACATAATATTTCAGTTGCAAAAACCCCGACATGGTGAATGAATTTACATGGAGTTATCAAATTTCATTTTCTAGATTTTTTTTTTATTTATTTATTCTTTATTGCACAGAGTCTATGTTACAAAGGGCGGACTTAATGCCTAGAGGCATTCTCTACCAGTCAACTAAGTGCTAGAGATAAAAGTGTTTTTTTTTTTTTGTTTTTTTTTTATCTAACAGATCTAACAGAAAGTAAGTAGGTAGTTTGATACATTTTCTTTAATAATTATTTTTGTATGGACATAGACGATTTTCTGAAAAAAAAAATACCATAACTTTTTAATCGGCCCAATATTGATAGGGTAACAAGGTCAGGAATGAGACCAGACCATACGCTTTTTCGATTCGATCCTTACTTCCAGGGAAGTAGTCCTGAATAGTTGTTAAATGCACGCTAACGTTATATTAAATTATGTGAAAGTTGACTATTTATTAAGATGCCAATTTGTCATTTCACATTGGGAATACAAATATGATTCCAAGGACCGATTTTTCAATTCTTAGTTTAGTCCCTAGATAGCTAACTGAAGTATGAAAGTAACTGGCTGTTTCTCAAGCGAATAGATGTTTTCAATTTTTCAACCGTCTTTTATCTAAAGAATACCTATCTATCGGTTGTCTGTGTACTTATATTGCTAACTGTACACTGACAAAAGTTGTCGTTTGACAAATTGACACTGACGTCTAAGAACAACAACCTCAGCTTTTTTTGTTGTCGAAAGTTGTGGTAAAAAGGTTGTGATTATAGTAACACTCTAAAACTCCTTTTCATCCTATGTACTAAAATTATTAGACCTCTCTTTTATTTACAACTCGATCTTTTCTATTGGGCTCAGCGTTTATAATAGTTAAGCCTTTCTTCCTTGATGTTATCCATTATAATGTGTGTGCACCAAACAAAATGAAAATAATCACGAATGCTACACCACATAACCTCAAAATATCAAAGAAAACGCATAGATAAATCTTATTCCGCCCCCTCAAAAAGCAGAAAACCTTATTCCTCGGTTAGCGGCTTTATTCAACAGATAACATCTTTATGACCATTGAAGAATTAAATTCTTGTTAACCTTCGAATAAACTTTATTCTACAGATAGGTTTCAGTATCTGAGGATTGAAAAGTCGGCCCTAGGCATGATAAATAAACAGAATTTAACAAACATTAACATCGGATGAATAACATCTTCATTAATTTTGTAAGGAAGTACTAAATTAGTAATATGTGTTGTTAGCAATTAATCAAATTTAATTTTGTTATTGACATTAAAAATATCTGCCGCTATTAAAGTTCAACAATGAAGATCTACGTCAAACGCACGATAGCGATCATTAATTTTTATGAAGGAAGCTATTGTCCATTATTCAAGGAAATAAGCTTAGAATTAACTTCTAACAAATTTAAAGAAGTTTCGGCTTTACGTGACCTTAAATATGTTTTTTGAAGTTGAATTTAATAATTGGACTTCATTTTCCAAGTATTTAAAAACAAAGAACTCGTTGTCACTCCTAACGCAGTCATTTATTAGATACTTTGTTTTTGTTTTTATTTCTCGTTTGCTAATGTCACTCAATGCATGCCGTGATCACCTATACCTAAGTAAGTTTGCATTTACATCAGAATCGTTAGTGTGTGAAAAGCACTGTTTTTTTTTACAATTTGGTGATCTGATAAAAAAAATTAGGACCAAATTTTCTATTTTTATAACAATTTAATTTAAAAAAATAGGAAATACGTATACCTATGAGTAGTTTCATAGTATTTCCTATTTTTTTTAATTGCAAATTACCTAAATAAACAATGAAATAAAATAAACATCAGTACTAATATTATAAGTAGATAATGTTTGTTAGTTTGTTTGTATTGAATATGCTCCGAAACTACTGGACCGATCTGGAAATTATTTTACCAATATTAAGCTACATTATCAGGGAGTGGCATATGATATATTTTTTTATTCATGCTATATTTTGACGGGAAAGACAGTCTACGCGGGCGAAGCTGACGGACAGCTAGTCTATGATAAGCTACAAAAACATCTTATGAACCTAAACTTGTGCTATGAGTTTTTGATACTGAAATAAGACCGCCAGTATCGGGTCCAAATGGATGCGCTGAGGATGCCTGCAACTACTATATAAATCTATGATCAGCTGTAAACGTCTTGTGACTGCGAACAATGGTGCCTTGATCGGCCTACACTAAACCATTATTCTACTTATTTATTGCAACAAGCTCCTATTGAAAAGATATAAAAAAACTATATAGATTAGTTTCTAACAGCATATCTCATATCCAGGCGGGCCTCAAGTCGATCAAGCGAGAGCGTTTAGCGTGGCTGTTTTCATTTTTATCCTCTATAATGAAACTAATTCGGTTATTTAAAACCTATTAACACGAAATTTAGCAACAATTTTTAAAACTCAAATATTTTTCGGTAAAACTGAGTGGTTGGTTTTACTGTGGTTGCCGAATATGGGCATCATTGGGGGGCACAATCACCTGCGCATTTGTGGTAATAAGTCCAGGAGTTCCATATATTTCATTACTCAAAAGAATCAAACAGCGGCATATTTTCAGTGTATATATAATTTATTCATTTAAAAATTCTGCATTTTTTCTAATTCATCGCTCATTGTTCATGGCTGCTATTAAAAAACAATTCAGTTCGTCTACCAAGAGTTGCCGCTTTAAAGTTACACTATCGTTTGCGTAAGAAATGTATTGGGATTTGACATTGTCATGTCATGTGTCATCCCAATACAATTTTTTTACGCGAACGGTAACGTAAATTTAAAGTGGCAACTCGTGGGAGACGTACAGAACGCCTTTGAATGCAGATGCACTTGATTGAGCGTTGATGGTAGCTATGACACCAAATAGTCTGCTACAATACTTAAAAATGTGAATTAGACCTACGTTCATAGTTAAGAGTTAACACCATTACCGGAGCTAAAACACATGCATTTTTATTTTAACCGGCTTATCTGTGTCCCGGCGTCCGGAGCGACGGAGGCCGATGGAGCGCGCCCGTTGCGATAACAGGATTATCGAGCAAAGGCACTTTGTTCTCCTGTTAGCAATTGTTAATGTTTATTCTTAAACATTTTACTGGTCTGGTCTCGGTTGATGTATATAAATAAGTGCGATTGATAAAATACACTTATTTTCAGAGCACTAGGCTTTTACTAACACAATACGGCTTGTGACAAATAACAACAATGATTTTCAAAATTGCCTTAAGTAGTTTAGTTATTTGCTCAGATTTATTCTGGTGTTGAAATTCATGATTATTTCAAATTGATTAGGCTAAAAGCTCTACTTTTTAGAATGTATGCAGCTGTAAAAAAAATAAACTGGAAAAAACTGAGCATGATCGATCGCTTCTACCGCTTGTGACGCACTGTTATTTATTTCAGAGAGACAAATATTTTCATGACTTATTTCTTAACTAAGTTCTTAATTTTTTTTTATTTGAGTACTTACAAGTTATCTCGCTGCTTAATACGAGTATATTAACAGTGAAGTGTAGTGACGCACCTCTCCATAAAAGGCTAAGTTAGGTTAGTATAGATAACGTGTGTTCAGACGTAAAGTTTAAAAATAATCACAGTTCCTTGAGCATATATCGTTTACTTGTGATACTCCCGGTCCCCACATTACAACAAAATCAATAACGCAGTTGGCAAAATTTATCCGTTAAAACTTTTTGTCAAACCTAGGATAGGACAAGCTAAACCTATGAAACCTTTCATCTCAAACAGGCCATGTAGCTTAAGCAGTAAGTAAGTACTTAGAGGGGTTTAAAAAAAATTGTTTGGATGCTGGCATAGCGGCTTGCCGCCATTTTTTTTTTTGATGTTTCCGCGCATGATAAAAGTCATATGTACAGATAGAAGACACATAACGAACAAAAAATGTCTTTCAAATTGTTCCCTAAAGTGACACGTTTCCGTGTTATTTGAAGGTAAAGATCGATATGAAAAAAATGTGATATTAATTAAAATCACTCATGTGTCACCTTTAACTGTGCCCTGCGTGCCCGGCTAGCTGCGCATGCGACGAGCTCATGAGTGCCAGCAGTAACGCCGTGCAAGTGGCGGAATTCTGGTCGCACGTAGTGTAGTATTGCCACTCGACACGATAAGAAGAATAATAAAACATCTAGGAGTTATGTGGCTTTTCGTGTTAATTTGTTAACAGATAATAGATTTCATGAGCATAATATAATTTCGACATTTTCAACCCAATAATTTTTAAATAATTTTTGTAGCAAAAGTCAACACTCACGAGTAAATAGCCTATTTGAGTTATTGTATTTTTCCTTTCGGTCATTCAATTAATACATCCGAGCCATTTCGCTTCACCATTCATAAATTCCTTATGCGCAACTGGGGAATAAGACTGAGAGGTAGGAAATGTGCCTCAGTATATTTACGTAATGTCTGACCTCTAGAGATAATATCATACATTTATTTGAAATGTAAGTGTGGTTTTGTATTTAGGTAGGACTGGAGAAGTTGTAGGCTTTACATTTAATAGTGTGTAGGTATACTGTCTACAAGAGATGAACAATTAGTCTATTATATGGCTATCAATCAATCAATAAATCAATTTCATTTATTTTTAGGCAACAAATTATATTTAAAGATCTTAACTAAATATAATCGGGCCGTAGATAAATACCTTAAAAACTAACATACCGGGTGATTATCAAATAACTCAAAAAAACGATATGGCATACTCACTACATACATACATACATACCATCACGCCTTTTTCCCAACGGGGTAGGCAGATACCACATCTTTCCACTTGCTACGGTCCTGACACACCTCTTGCGCTTGTTCCACTCTCATTAATCCTTTTATACATGCTCGTCGATTATGGGTACTCCTGACCTGACCTTTTCTGAGCACGTCTTGGACTTGTCCTAAGTACGTCCGTCTAGGCCTTGCCCTTTCAACAGCTCCATCCACCCTCGCCTTGTAAATTCGTTTCGTTAATCGCCTTTCATCCATCCTTTCCATATGCCCAAACCATCTTAGCATTCTTATCTCAATTTTTGTGACAACCTCCTCTTTCGACCACATCGCTCTCTTATTATTCTATTCCTTACTTTATTATTCAATGTCACTCCTGCCAAACATAAGTGATGTAGAAACTATCTACGTGAAAATGAAATTTATTCAACTAACTTTCATTTCAAGGACACCATACAAATCACTCGAACGGTTGTATGCAAACCTTAAAATTCAAGTAATTGAAAAAATATAATTTTCGCTTACATATTAGTTACTAAGTACATCACTTTCGTATGCCATATCGTTTTTTTAAGTTATTTGATAATCACTCGGTATATACATATTACATAGTATCACTTAAATTATGTACACGTTTTGATAATCGGCGACGTGTGTGATAGATAATATAGCTACAGTGATACATGTAGTAATTTTTATAGCAGGTGGTGGTTGGAATGAACCACATCATTCCATTCATTCTTTAGGACAAAAGGCTGAGGCTACTTTTAAAAAAAGAGACACGAGTGGTTTATGAATCCTAACGATCACAAAAGAATCTCTACGAAAATATGACTCTCACTAGTCTAACTCCAAATAGCGATTATGTGCGTTTAAAAATTCAATATTAACAATAACCGGCTCATTAATTATTGACATTAATTTGACGGATCTTATCTCCCTTCCTAAGTACCTAATAAATATTTTCGCTCCTTACGAGACTACAATCTTTTAATATATTGGTATAGTGTAACTAGGCAATATAGGGTTATAAAGGCAGTTGATGTGATCTGCGTGACGCGGCACATGTCCGGCCCCCATCCATCAGACAGCCTTTAATGATTCCTCCAAGTGCGAGGGATTCCTCACAACGATCTCGTCGTTTTTGCGTTGTCACGTTCAAAAATTCACCTTTCACTTTCGAATTAGTAATAATTATAACTTTTTATGAACACATAACACAATTTTGTCATTAGTCAAAGACTGTGACGTAGTAGTTCACATCGGATAAATATCAATACCATCTTTGTATACTTAAGAATAATCATCATGTTCAATGGCCGCGAAAAATTTTACGTCATTATTTATGACTAAGAAAATTAAAATAATGAACATGTTGAAACTAAACAGGATACAGGGTATAGTTATAGTAGGAATACTAAATTAAATATCACGTAAAAAGCAACGAAAACATCAGTGATAAAATACTTTAATATTATAAATAACTGAATACACCGTGTGCAAACATAATCTCAAATTATCAATTTTAAAGGAAAACTAAATCTCCGTTAGAAAGTAAGATTCTCCGAATGAACATACCATGTTGTGCCATTAAGTTTTCTGATCACGTAATGTTCGACGGCGGTTGGTGTCTAACAAATCAGAACAAATGAGCATCATGTCAGGCAACGTTGTCTCGGCGGGCGCTCGGAGGGCAAGAGCCTCCCCCTCCTCCTATGCTCAATCAATCATAGACCGGGCCCGATCTGTCGCTAGATAGCTGTATACATGTGTGCTGTTCAAAGGTAAGGGAATTAACTGAGGTGAGGATGCTACGAGTGTATGTGGCTAGAAAGAGAAAGGGGAAAGCTCTCAGGTTTTTGTTCATTTCAGTGTGTCTTTTTTTTCACGTTGCCTCTCTAAAACTGTTATCAGCAGCCACCGACGCAACTCCTGGGGTCAAAGCTGGGTGAAGCAGGGCTCGTCGCTGGGTGAAGTAATGCTATGTTGGAGGGTAAAAAATCGCGAGGCAAGGCCCCAAAAGATAGGCAGGCAAGTCGCTAACACGGTAGCAGCCAAGCAACAAGAGAATATCATAGCCGTTCAAGAGCACATATTGCGAGAATCCTTTGCGAGAGTCTCAATCCTCGATAGTAAGGCACGGACTAAGAAGAAGTTGGATTTGCTGGATGCCAACTACCGACATACTTTACGTCACTAGAAAGCGTAATAGTTGCCTTGCCTACTTCACGGCAACAATGGAAACGTTACTAATTAATTAAGTGCCGTTTGTTTACAGTTAGCGTGGAACGCAAAGGTTCTAATAGCGGTTTACGTGTGTTTGCACGTACATAGTGGTTAATTAGGCATCCATGACGACGCACTGCATTTTTCGTCGAACATTTGACATGTGATGAATAAAATAGTTAACTACCATAATGTATATGGCATCATAATAGACTTTTGCGACAGGAGTTAATAAATATATCCCGTGTGATCTTTATGTATGTCAATTAGACCGAAACTAATTATATGCTTATGGCGGTCTTCCGCCAGATTGCTCGGAAAACCCTTTTTTCGATTCAATGGTTTAGGTGTTTATTTTTTATTAATGGCATTGCAAAAAATAATATGATACGCTTTATGGTTATTGTCTAGAACCTGTGCTAATTTGTTACATGATAGGATGTACCTACCTACTTTACTAAATCATAAAAAAATCCGAAACCAGGCTTTAATGTAATTTTTATCTAATTATTAGTAGGCAAAAAGAACCACATATTTTTTTAAAGAAATACTCGTCTTTGAATTCCTTAGTGACTGTACCAAATTTTTATTTTCATCAGAATTCATTTAATCTGAATGGATCAATTTTAAAGTTTCGCTAAGCTTCGAATAACCAAAACGCAAACAAATGTGTTGTGTCAAGGTCATACCAACTTATATTTATGTTATTTTATAGAAATATGATCCATAAGTCGATGTGTTTAAACGCATTTATGTTTTCCATGTAGTGACAATACGTTGTGACGCATTCTTTAACTTGTCACTATCAGGGACAAATGCAGAGACGACGTAGAGTGATGTTTTTTTAAAAACATTATTGTGTTCATTTTAATTCATGTAAGTAATAAAGTAAAGCGAATAAAAACACCTGGCGAAACATAAGGATAGGATAGTTCCACA
This sequence comes from Udea olivalis, assembly GCA_947369235.1. NCBI lineage: Eukaryota > Metazoa > Arthropoda > Insecta > Lepidoptera > Crambidae > Udea > Udea olivalis. The sequence goes on from OX376342.1 coordinate 11,271,078, forward strand.
CAAAAAGGCTCAAAAATGGTAATGCCGAAATCAAAAGTCAAATAACTGTATTTTAAAGATGTTAGTATGTTTATTGTTTATTGTTTTTTGTACCCCGTTTACCGCACAAATTGTCATTGTGTCCAAGCTCTTACTACGATAATTTGACACTTAGCACTTATCGTACTTCTAACATAGGTAGCCGGTGAGCCTTAATATTTATGGCATCTGCGAATGGTCGGATTCGGTTTCTGTGTTATTAATTATTATTCTACGTTTATACCTACGTTGCGGGAAGCCGCTGGATGCGGACAGCGCAGGACCGATCGTTGTGGAGATCCTTGGGGGAGGCCTATGTCCAGCAGTGGGCGTCGTTCGGCTGAAATGATGATGATGATACCTACATTCACCTATTCAACCTTATTCTTTTAAATAATCTGATTGTTTCACTTTATAAAATTTTACTTCACACAATCACGATTATCTCTACCATTCATTTGACTAAATTCGTAGTAATATCTTTATCAAATTATAAACATTATCTAATGACATCAATGAATGTTTTAAACACACTGTAGTAAATAGAATTTGTTTGAGTACTTCAAAGGTGCCAGCTCACAGATTTTTATAATATACATATGAAGAAGCTGAAGATTGAAGTTTGTTTGAATGGCTGCTGTCAAATTTCGCATTTCAATCTCAATGCCTTTTTTTGTTCCTACAGTGGACTCCGACTTACTTTTAAGGTGCAGTATATCTCAAGATCTACGGTTCGAATCCCACTCACATACCTAGAGTTTATTTTTTCATTTTTCTTATTTTTATTTATTGTGTGGCTATTTTAGACACTGTTTCAAATGAATTATTATTTTTACAAGAAAAATATTTCAATTTTACAATAAAGAGTATTCTCCGCATATCTGCCAGTGGCTGACGTTAGCTTAGAAAAAGGGTATTTAAACAGCTAGTCAGGTTTTTTATTTTATTTATTTATACATCAATATTATTGAAAACTTAAGCAGAAACTTCGTCTGGCTCCAATGATTTCCCAGAAATGGATAGTGCACGTCATACAATATGCAATGTGCTAACGATTTATCATGATATGCTCAGTATATTTAAGTCAGTCCTGCTCAGTTTATGTCCTGTTGATTACCTCTTTACAATTTAGTTACGACACGGTTGGCGTAGTGCGCTGTAGCACGGTTTCTTGCCTCAATTTCCGTAGTGTCCCGGGTTCGATTCCCGGTCGGGTCAATTCAGGAAACGATCTTTTCGTAATTGATTCAGGTCTGGGTGTGCTGTTAGAAGCTCGTAATTTATTTCCTTGTGAGGTACCTAGTAACACAGGGATATTAATCCCTACTTCGAGACCATTACAAGGGGTGTGTTGCTTGGCGCATATTTATTTATTTATAAATCTACAATCAAAGCAAAATTTAAGAAACAACGGTATTCATGAAGCGGATTACTTGAACAGCAAGAGTTTGTGGTGATAGTAGGATTAATCTGCTCCTCTGCTTAGCAGGTTTTTTTGACTTTGCTCTGAATATATCGGTTGTAAAACACAACAGAGATCAAAAGAGTAACTATCGAGTCTCTAGCCGGTGCTTTACCGAAAGAAGCAGCATGCGAACCGATTGTAGATTCGCATTAGGTTTATGTATAATATGTACTATTCTAGTATTATTCCATTTACGTCTATATTATTTACGTATTTTTATGTTGTTGACATGTCATAACTGCTCTCTACAAGCTTAAATGATTAAATAATATTTGTTCTTTCTTTCTTTCTTTCTTTCTTTCTTTCGAAGTCCTTGTAATTCAGATGTCATTGTCTGTCTGGATCTGGCCTGTTTCAAATAATTCAAATGCTAAAAGTGTCAAAAGATTTTTGGCATAATACGTGTGCCAACTATTGTTGACTAGATTATTTGAGCCAAACAAACCAAACATTAAAAAAAATATTGTAACTGCAATGAGACAAGGACTAAGGAGAAAATATTACGAAATAAATAGCGGCAATTCTTCAGAGGGATTTATCTCCCCGCAGCACTTATGAGAGTTTGACAGAAATTAAATTTGAAATCTCGTAAATCACCGTCTTAAAATGTTAGGGGTGTTCTTCACATGTAAGTTTTTGACCTGGGTGACAATCGAAGTCACGAAATTACGAAGCGTCGTAGGCAGGATACTTTGACATGTGTAATGTCAAAAAGGGATGAATAAAATGTAAGTACTAAAAATTATATGTGAGCGTTATTGTTGGATATTCATTAACACGATTTTTTTTGACATTTTTCGTAGTCACAAGGTTGTTGACAAATGCCTACTCAATGAATTTCCAGAGTGAGTGTAGGCGGCCTGCATTGACTGAAATCCTGCGACCTTATCAGGTCATCGAAATATCTTACGGGTATACGGCCCACGCTAGGTTTGGTACCTAACGGTCTTTGCCCCAATGCTTATTAGTTTTGATTTATGCCCTGCCTATCCACTGTATCTATAATTTTCTTACCAGCCGAGCATATCAGTGGTCTTAGCAATTCTTCATGTTGCTAACCTACCATAGATACCTACCGTAGATATCTATACATCTACTGATATAATACCTACAGGCTGGATGGAACACATTTCAAATCACGCAGCCTGCTCTCTAATAAGCAAACCATAGCAATATACATGTAACAATAACAACGCAACCACAGTATACCTACAACGTCGAAGCGGTTGCACGGCTTATTTGCGGGAAATTGCATAGTACACATATAACCAGGCAATTATAGGTTATCGAATGATCGTAAAAGAACATCCTATTGGCTATTAGGCTATTGAAAGGGTGTTAATTGGACATCCCCAACTTGGATCAACACGTGGGAGAAATGAGATTTTATTATTATCCAGCAACCAGCAGCTCTATAAAATTAACCAGCAGGTTATAACATTAATGTCGTTTTGGTCGATAGTGTCTATTCTTTACGAACTCTATTAGTTAATCTAAATACCGATCCATTTTTGGGCATACCCTTTCCACAGGATCTCGGTAGTGAACTAATGCCTTGATCTTCGGATTTCAAGTCGAGTGCTTGATTTTTTAGGCCTCGCCTAGGCATAAGGATTCTGAACCTCAGACACTTAGATACTTCACTATCGTTACTTTCTTATTTATACTAGACATAGAACATAAGGTTATAAGATGCCTAATGCAGGGATGATCTAAATGCATCATCTAAAACTAAAATACGAACAACATCTTTTTTTGTCTTGCTCCTGATTTAAAACAAAAACAACTACCTTATGAAGAAACGTATTTTTCACAAAGCAGAGCCCATTAGCACTTAGAGTGTTAAATGGTGGTTTCATTAATCGGCCCTCTTACTTCCGCAAACATCTGCCTTGGACGGCGAGTTTTTAATCAACTGCCTCTTTTAGAGTTCCTGAGCCGTGCTATTAATAAGAGGAATTCGTCAGGCGTGTCAGAACTACGGCATTAACTACAAGATGTCGCCGGCAAGACCCAATATATTCATCACGTCTGGCTCGACAGGCCCTTCCTTATGGGTCATGGGCGTAGGTTAAGTCTTAAATATGCGAAACTTGTAAATAATCTACTATTTATAAACTTTCAAAATATCTTTTTAAGTCCTAATAATATCAACATATTACTGTACAATTTTCTTTTAACTTGATCATAATGGTGTTTGAGTTTTCCAAGGACAATGCCCACAGATAATTGGATGTGTTTACTATTCGATACAAAATTCAAACCATAAGTATCCTATGAAACGGTTCATTGCAAGTTGTTAACTTTTAAGATGTACAAGAATTGAAATAGAAGACTAATTCATTGTCCTAATCCTATGTAATGTCAAGGGCAACATCGCAGCACCACTATAAGAGCAAACTTATTTTAGAGATTGGTCAACCCGGTCCAAACCACAGCGCAGAGTGCACAAGAGTCCGCAAATTGATAAAGACGACGAATGTATTTTCGGGGACGCTCGATGAAAATACGTCTAAAGGAGGTCGTCGATTCTAAACAGTGAATTCGGCATTCCTTTGCAATATATTACCAGCAGTATTAATAAGCAGATATTCATCGGACCATCCAGAACTAGGGGTATTAATTACAAGATGTCGCGTCAAGGCCCGATATCCATCAGCGTCGCCGCGCCCGCGGCCGCGCGCGTCTGTCGCACTTGCGCCGGCACCGTAGGCGTTGAGGATTCAGAACATCAGTTGCAGGAAATTAATTGCACTATAATTTAGTTGGTATCTTGTTTGAGAATTCGAGACGGCTCGAAATGTGTGATTCGGGAGGTTTGAATTCTTCATTAAGATTATTATCATCCCGTATTAGGCTTATTGAATTATGCGGTTTGTCAGTCTTGTCATCTATTTTTGCATTCGCTTTTATATCATGAAACTCAGTTCAGTGAAGAGTGTATGGAAATTTTAAAGTAAATATTATTCTAGAGGTACTCGCAATTTCGCGAATAATTCCTTGCATATACATTTTGAAAGCAGCAATGTTTAGTCTGTAAACTCGAAATATTATGCTCCAAACATCCACGGCCTAACGTTTACCTTGCAAATACAGGACCAGTAGATTATGTCATAAACAGAAATCCCTAATTTCACGCGAAGCTTGAACCTTCGTGAGGCACAGTCCAAACAAATTAGCAAAGGCAAGCGAGGGTTCACAGAAACTGTTCTTGTTTACACTTGCTTATATCTCATTCCGGGAATTGGATCTCGCATGCGGCGGGAACCGCTGTAGCCGCTTGATAACTAATCGCTTGATAATTAATCACAGCTCCAGTATGCGACGTGATTTCCTGCGGGAGTGAAAAATGCTGAGTAACGATAAAAGTGAGAAGGGTCGAGCGCGACGCCAGCTGTCGCTCCGGCTCCGGCGCTCAGCGTTATTCCAGTAATGTTGGAGATCTCGCAAATCAAAACGTTCTCCTTATAAAGTCCTAGGTCTAGGCGTTACGCCTACCCTTTCGTGGCTGGTTTATAGCATGAATTGTGGCAAACTGGATTATTTGTTCTTCTGTCTTTCATAGTACCTAACTCGAATTCATTTTGATTAAAGTATTTTGGTTTGCCTTAAACATTTTTGTATTAACCATTGAAGCTGCGTCGATCCTCAATTGGTTAAATTATATTGTGCTACTCGTAGTTGTTGCCAGCGATTATGTTCGTTTAATGTTCACATTGACAATCTTTTAATACATTTTCACCCTATATGTTCTTACCTATTTCCATTCAGCTTTCGTAGCTTAAGTGTACAAAATTCCGTTAAAATTTGTCCAGTAGCTTAATTCTGGAACATACAAACCGGTAGACCGGGATTCTCAAAAAGTTTGTCGTTAACGATATAGTTCAAAAGGGTTCAAAAATCTCAATCGGGTTTTCTAGATCGGTTATTATATACAAATGCACAATTGATTTTATTGATGAATTTGGTGTAATGTTATGTTATTTTATTATTTTGCTTTATAAAAACATTATATAGTGTATCAGGACTGATCGTTTTTAGGGAAAAATGGTATGCACTTCGCTCGTTCCGTCTTGGCAGAGGCACTACCGTGCCCCCAGATTTTAATGGTGACCACAAACTCAAAGACACTACTCTCTCTATAACCTGGTGCGATTAACGGAAAGGTACTAGAAGTAAACAGCCTAAAACCATGGCTCTGTTGTCCAAACAAAAGTTATGATTACGGTAGTTATTGCGTCTAAATGCCTTGTACTAATTAATTTATCTTTTATCTAATTCCAGGAGACGTATCGGCGGTGGGCTTGCAGCACAATGGTGCCACTGTGGGTGGAGGAGGGCGCGGAGGAAGGCAGCGAAGAAAGCGGACGGTCGCGGCGCGCGCCGGCCGAGCACGCGGCACGCTGGCGCGCGCGGCACCTCGAGCGCGTAGGGCACCTGGACCGGCGGCGGACCGGCGGCGTCGTGGGCCGCTGGGTCCGCGCCGCCGCCGCGGGCCCCGGCCGGCCCCTCGCACGGCTCAAGCCCTGCCTCTCCGTCTGCCAGCTCGTCGAGCAACACTGCCCATACTTCCTTCCTGCGGACCGCGCGCCCGCCTACCCCACACAGTATGCTGGGGAGCCCACGTTTCTATGCCTCGGTGAGTTTCAGTAACTTTATATTTATTTGACAACGGTTGCGACTCGATAAAATGTGTTCGTGAAAACTTTTGCTTTTTCTGGTATCCATATTATAAGGTAAAACCTTAGTTTGAGGCCTATGTATGTGATTTTGTCTTAATTTTTATTTGCCGAATTAAGAAAACTCATTTGACCAGGATCTTAATGATTTTAATATGGTACTATCCGCCTAAGCAATGCCTATTCAATCCATGCCGAAGATTCTCAATTGCAACTTGTAAAAGATTAGAACAGCTCAATGACTGAACCACCCTGTGCCCGCCTCTACCACATAGTATATTCTGAGTAGTCTACACTTTAATGATCCGGTGAGAACTAGAATTTTAAAACCTAAGTTTTGTCTGACTGGTTCGTCAGCGTTTCAAACCCTACATTTCCGCCTGTGACCTGATTAAGCAGCTCTGCGATAAGCCAACACATCAAGCCAGATTAAATAATAGGTTGGGTAAAAATTTTCTTCGCATTTTTAAGAAAATTCAAAACATTTTTTAATATAGTTAATTTACATTTAACTAACTAAAGAATGTAGGTGCCATTTTGTGCGATTACTTTTTGTCGTCTTGTAGGTAGGTAGGTGCATGATCCCATTGCTATAGGAATTTTGAAGCTTCTGATCAAAATACCGCGACAAGTGGTTTTGGCAGTCCTCTCGTGATGTTAACCTGACACTGCCTAAATAATTCTGAAGAGACCGAAACAGGTGGAAATCTGAAGGTGCAAGGTCAGGACTATACGGCGGATGCACCTCTCCCAGTCTTGGTCATGGGTGACCTGAACGCATGGTTGACCCTCTGGGGGAGCGTGTCGACGAACGTAAGGGGCTTAGCCGTCGAGTCGTGGGCTGTCAGCTCCGGGATGTCCCTACTCAATCAGGGGGCATCCCTCACGTGTGTGCGTAGGGTCGGGAGGTCCGTGGTGGACGTAACGTTTGCTACCCCTTCCCTCGCACGGCGCGTCTGTAGCTGGCGGGTGTTGAGTTAGGTGGAGACGATCTAGGACCACAAGTATATTAGGTTCGAGGTCTCCAACTCCGACTGCTGAGCGGCGCCGAAAAGACGGGAGGGCCACGCCTTTTTTCCGCGGTGGGCCCTCACCAAGCTGGATCCCGAGCTGGCCGAGGCAGCGGCCATAGTGGCGGCCTGGGGCGCAATCCCGACAACATCGTGGATCGATGAGGCGGCGGGCCATTTTCGAGACCTGGTCTCAAAGGTCTGCGACGCCGCCATGCCCCGAATACGAGGACCTCCTCCGCTGCGCCACCAAGTTTACTGGTGGTCCGTGGAAATTGCCAATTGCTCAAGGAGGGCATACACGGGGACCCTGAGGAAGAATAATAGGAACTAGGAGAGGGAAGGCCAGCTGTACGTGGTGCATAAAGCCAACTATGCAAAGGTGCAAAGCGCGGGAAGCGATGCTGGAGGGTCTGGACCGAGATCCATGGGGAAGGCCGTATCGCGCTGCGCGGGATAAACTGCGCTTCGAAGGCCCCTCCGTAATGGAGACTCTCCAGCCGGAGGTGCTGGAGCGGGTGGTAGGGGAGCTCTTGCCGGAGCCCCCACACCTACACACCTTTCAGAATGACTCTCTCCGCGAGAGCCCCGGACGGTGAGCCGGTCCCACTCGTCTCCGACGAGGAGATGGAAACAGTGCTGGGTCGGCAAGGGAAAAAAGAAGACTCCTGGTCCCGATGGGGTGCCGGGGAGCAGCTTCGGGAAAATTTTAACGCCGCGCTAACATCAGCGCGGTTCCCGAAGCTGTGGAAGGAGGGTCGGCTTTGCCTCCTGCAAAAGGAAGGTAGGCCCCCGGGTGTCGCCGGTGCATATCGGCCTATTGTCCTGCTGGATGAGGCTGGAAAGGTCTTCGAGAGGCTCCTCTCTTTCCGCCTCATCCAGCATTAAACGAGAGGGGCCCGAATTTATCGGAGCAACAATTTTGTTTTCGTGCGACGCAGCACTATTGACGCGCTGGCGCAGCTCAAAGAAGTTACGGAGGTAGCATCCGCTTGGGGCGAGCGGCCGTTGGCGATAAGTCTTGATATCGCCAACGTCTTCAACAGTTTGCCGTTCGGCGTGATAAGGGAGGCACTTCAGTATTTCAAAGTGCCTACTTATCTAGGCAGACTGTTGGAGGACTACCTCCGAGGGCGGGTGGTCCTCTATGAGGGAGGAGGAGGGTTGATCCGCCACCCGATGAGGGGCAGGGTTCCTCAGGAGTCCCTTTTAAGGCTCCTGTTGTGGAACATTGGATTTGACTGGGTGCTCCGCGGCACCCTCCTTCCGAGGATGCGTGTCATATGTTACGCGGATGACACCCTGGTCATTGCGGGAGAGGAAACCTTCCAGGAGGTGAAGAGACTGGCAGAAGTCGGCGGCAGTCTAGTGGTCGGCCGCATTGAGGCATTGGGCCTGAAAGTGGCCCTTAAAAAGACCGAGGCCCTCCTCATCCATGGGCCTCGGCAGGGGCCGCCTCCCGGCGCGGTTGTCCGCGTAAACGGCGTGGACATACGGGTTAAGGCTAAGTTATTCTGGATGGGCGGTGGTTTTTTGGGGCACATTATTCCAGCCTCACGCCCCACCTCATCCGCGCTGCGGGCGCCCTGGGCCGTCTCTTGCCCAACATGACATCGCCCGGAGGGAGCCAAATGCGACGCCGAGGATGACACCGCCCAGCACACCCTCGAGGTGTGCACTACTTGGGCGGTGCAGCGTCGCACATTAGTGGATGTGGTTGGCACTGACCTCTCGCTCCCGGCCCTGATTGGTGAGCGAGAAAGGATGTGAGGCAATGGTCTCCTTCTTCTGGTGTATCTCACACACCGCTGGGCTCAGGCCATTGAAAGTCAAGGTGAGGCTTTGGCTGTTAGCCTAGATATAGCTAAGGCCTTCGACCGGGTCTGGCATAAAGGTCTTCTATCAAAGCTTCCATCTTCCGGACTGCCCGAGGGTTTATGCGGATGGATTGCCAGTTTCTTGTCCAGCAGACGCATTAAAGCCATAGTAGACGGTAGTTGCTCCGATAGCTTGGACATTAATTCTGGTGTCCCACAAGGCTCTGTGCTATCTCCAACGCTGTTTCTCTTGCATATCAATGATATGCTGTCCAATGACGGTATTCATTGCTATGCGGATGACAGCACTGGAGATGCCTATTACACAGGCCGAGCAAATATCCCTCGTACCGTTGTGGAGGAAAGTCGAACTAAACTTGTGTCTGAAATCGAGAATACCCTAGCTTGGGTTTCCGATTGGGGTCGGGACAATTTAGTCCAGTTCAACCCCACTAATACACAAGTTTGCGCGTTTACCACTAAGAAAACTCCATTTACTGTAGCTCCTCAGTTTCAGAACACTTCCCTTACCATATCAAGTAGTATTGGGATCCTTGGCGTTGACATATCTAGTGACGTACAGTTTTGGAGCCATTTGGAACAAAAGGCGAAGTTGGCATCCAAAAAGCTCGGTGTGCTAAACAGGGCGAAGCAGTACTTCACTTCTAGGCAAAGACTGCAACTGTATAAAGCGCAAGTCAGGCCACACGTGGAGTACTGCTGTCACCTTTGGGCAGGAGCGCCTGGATATCAACTCAGTCCTTTTGGCTCGGTCCAGAGGCGTGCAATCCGGATTGTCGACGACGAACGTAGTGTAAAAAATAAAAAAAAAGAGGTGATGTCGCAGAAGGAGGCAGCGGAGAGGGCCCGGGAGGATGATCCTCAGGCGGGCCCTCTCCGACGCAGACGGTGGGGAGTGAGAAGACGGCGGTTTGCACGCCTTCTCCCTGCTCCCTAAAAGCAGCACCGGGGTGAAAGTCGGGGGGCTTTCACCCCATTGCACGGTGCTCCTGTCTGGTGGTGTCTAATGCCCTTCCAATCCCATCACACACACAGCATCACCTTGTTGCGAGTTAACCCGGGTTTCGCCACAGTCTGTGAAGCCTGACCGGCCTTTGACCACGACCTTTTTCACACTATGTTGTCGTACTGGATCCACTTTTCATCACCAGTTATCAGCTTTTTCAAAAATGGTTCAGTTTTATTACGTCGTAATAAAGAATCACAAATGAGTACACGGTTCATTAGGTTTCTTTCAGTGAGCTCGTGAGGTCCCCAAATATCGAGCTTTTTTGTGTACCCAGTTTTTTTTAAATGCGTCAAAACTGTTATGTGGTCTATTCCCAGTTCTTCAGCTACTTCGTAACTACTGATATGCCGATCTAGCCCCATTTTTTAAAAATGGCATTCATTTTATCGGTAATAGGGCGACCAGAGCGACGTGCATCTTTAACATCAAAAATTCTGGATTGAAAACGCTTAAACCAAATTTGTGACACTCACAGACACTGCACTAGGTCCATAAACATCGCAATTTTTTTTCGCGGCTTGCGTTGCATTCTTACCTTTTTTATACACACATCAAAAGTGTCTAGGGATCAAGCATTTTTATGCGGATTTCTTGAGATTGAGATGTGGCTTTGTAATAAATTTATGATTTTATAAATTTATATGGATCCTTTTTGGTGCATTTCATAATTTGAAACAGGAACTGTCAATCAAATTCGAGTAAAAGATGAAAATCAGCTGTCAATATTTTCCCTATAAAAACATACAACGCATTGAAGACATTATTAGTGCTACTGTTTCCCTACTACTGATTAAAACCAACGTTATTATGGAGCGGCGACGTCATTTAAGCAGGGAAGAAATGCTCAGAGCCGTGGGAATGATAGAAGCTGGTTCCCGGCAACGTACTGTGGCTTTAGCTCTGAATACAAGTCAGAGTGTTATCAGTCGACTTTGGACACGTTACCGAAGCACTGGTACCGTGGCTGAGCGCCATGGAGGACGGTATCGCTGCACCACACGGAGACAAGACCGATACATTCAAATCACAACTCGAAGAGCTCCAACAATAACCGCCATGATGTTAGCCGTGAGGCTTCATCACTCTTCAGGGAACTTAATTAGCGACCAAACAGTCAGAAACCGCTTGCATGAAGTGAACCTTCATTCCCGAAGACCGCTAAGGGTACCACCTATAGCAATGCACAATCGTAGGATTCGATATCAATGGGATCTTGAACACAGAAATTGGGCAGAAGAACAATGGCGTTTCGTGTGCTTTTCTGATGAGTCTCGTTTTGGTATGAGACCGGATACAAGACGTATACGACACTGGAGAACCCCTGGACGCCAACAGCGATTAAAATCCTGCCAGGAAGTCCATCCTTATAGTGGTGGAACCATCATGGTATGGGCGGGTATTTGGATCGGCGGAAGAACTGAGTTGATTTGGATCAGAGGCAACCTCAACGCTCAAATTTATGCTGAGACGATTGTATCAGACGTCATCGTTCCTCTACAAGTGCAAATCGGTCCCTTATTTCAGTTAATGCATGATAATGCACGACCGCACACCGCAAGAGTTGTAAGACAGACTCTCGCCGCAGCTAACATCAATGTCCTGCCCTGGCCTGCTCAGTCGCCAGACTTGAACCCGATTGAGCATGCATGGGATATGCTACAGAGAAGAGCTCTGCCGAATATGGAGGGTATCCAGTCGCAAGAAGACCTTTTTTTGTTGTTGCAACGAACATGGGCGGCCATTCCACAGCGTGATTTGGATGAACTCATTTTGAGTATGCCAAACCGATGTTTTTGTGTTGTTAGTGTTCGTGGTAGAAACACGGATTATTAATTGTTTAAGTTACCCAATAAAATTTTAAAGAAAACTGTTATTTCAGTCTTTTTTTCGAACTTTAATGTTAGTGGTTCAAATGTCAAAAATCCCTTTATTAGGAAAATGGCAAATTTCTTTATTAATGCAAAGGTGACTTGGTTTATCGTTACTGTAGACAAACGAAAACACTTTATTTGATGAATCCTTAAAGAAAATTTTAATTAATATCAATCAGGAGAAAAGTTATTGCAAAAATATATGTTGATCCCTAGACACTTTTGATGTGTGTAGTACAATTTTAAAATGTGTCGAATTTCTTCATTAGGTTCACTCATCTTGACAGTAAGAAAAACAAATGAAAAACACACATTTTCCTAATTTGAATTTGGAATTATCTTCTTTAAAATTTGAACTTCTAATGATACCAAAACCAGCCAGATACAAAGAGATTTTATTACAAGTTCATACATGCTATATGCGAAAAGACTTTTTTCCCAACCTAGTAGATGCTTGATTCAAGGGTTTTTATTACAAAATTTTATAAAGCAGCTGAGGTTGGAAATGGCATTTGTAAGTTCCTTGATTTTAGCAGAGTCTAAACAACACATTCTTATACTGTGTCTTTCTAAAGAAAATGCAGTTAAAACATAAGTGAAGTCATTCTTACCAAGAAGAAAATCGAAAAAGTTGCAGTTCAAAATGCAACGATGGTACAGGTTTATATTTTTTCTCACTTTAATTTTGGGTCGCATTATTCTACTACTTCGTCGACGCAATCATAATATCTTTGCAAATCCACACGTTCATTTTACAATGAAAGATAACTAAAACATCCCGAGGTAAAATAATGCAGTTGCAGGAGATTAAGACTAGATTTATAAGTCAGCAGTAAAATATCGTAAGTGCAGCAGTTGGTGCGGATACGGGGCCGAATTAGCCGCGATTAGATCGCCATCGCTTGGCTGTGGTTCAAAACGAGAAGCACAAAACAAATAGAGCCCCCAGCTAGCAGCGGGTTTCTTTTTTCCTCTTTGTACCACTTTACTTTGACCAATTGTTGCTTCACGCCTTTTTGATTTAGTGTATCTTAACCGTTCTCCCCACGGCGCTCTGGCACGTGCTCAAAACGATTATAAGGCAATTTTCCTAGAGTTCTACTTATATAATAGTTTTACATTTTGTTAGTAATAGTTTCTCTCAATGTAACCACTCATTCATTGTAATATAGACAATCACTAAAAACCATTCAATATTGTTGGTCCTGGTTTCTGTTGCAGCAAGGAATATTCCAAAATGCTGTCAAAACAGAACTGATTGCTTATATAGACATACTATGTCGTACTCGTAATATAAGAGCTACCTAATGATTTAGAACTCTGGTGTAAGATAGCATTCAAAATTAATCCTGTTTCTACAGAAAAAACATTTCCAATGATAATCAAGTATCTTTCATAGTAAATAATATATGTTAAGATAATGATTTTCTACATTTCAGACCCGCGCATCCCGGAGACGGGGGCGCAGGCAAACAAGTCCAATTACGGGCCAGACGAGTGCTGCTACTGGTACTGCGAGGGGCGGCTGTGCTACCGGTGCGAGGCGCGCCTCTCCGAGCCCACGCGGCCCGAGCCCGAGTGGTGCCCGCCCGTCGAGGAGCGCGTGCCCACCTGCTCCGTGCCCTACCAGGCACCCGCCGCGGCTGCGCGCTCCTCCTCGCCGATCTTCACACTTCTAGTCGCAGCACTCCTCCTTATCGCCAGCTCTCGGACTCACTGGACAGCTACCCCTTCTCTAGTGAATGTGCGCGATTCGAGGTTATAGTTTTACGTTAACGTGCGTCGACCACGTCCCGTTATCGTCGGACTGCGATCAGAACTTCTATTAGTGCTGTACTTATGATAATAAATTACACGCGGTTACGAGTTCGATGATCCCCGCGACTCGCGGCGCGGCAGATGTGGCACCGCGAGCCGCGGCGTGCACTGTGTAGTTAATATTTGTGTCAAGATTGTTCGATGCATCCAAATCATAGAAACACCAATGTACTGAAGAGATGACTGCATCTCGTAAGCACTGCTAGCCGCCGATGTTCCGGCCAATATGTTAATGTTTTCGGCACAATTGTGAACGAAGTTTTTCATGTTTTTTCTTTAGGTAAAATGTTATTTTGTATTTTAATAAATAATAAACGAGTCAGACAATCCACCCGTATCATCTGGTTAATCTAGCTATTGCCGGTACTTGGGGTATTTACCAGACGATGAATATTACTGGGGTTAAACCTTCAGAATACACAGTACCAACCGAGTCAATTTGAAAAAGTTTATTTCCTTCATTGATCGGACTGGAATATAATCATGAACATCTTGGGTTTTAAGTGGACATAGCGATTGATCACAAAAGTCGTTTCTATCTCGTAATATCTAAGGTTACATTTTTCATAGAGATTCACTAAATATTCTCAGTTGTTTGTTGAACTAGAATAAAAAAAGCAATATTTTACAGAAATTAATATTCTGAAACAATGTTATATGTAGAACAAACGGCGCGGACTTTACGTTATAAATCGTGTTTTTTAACGTTGTAATGTAACTTATATACCAAGGCAACTGGGTTCAGACTCCAGCCGCACCTCAACACGACAGAGAGCAGGCTCCATGTCGTCCACACATACGTAAATATCTACAGTTTTCTAAACATTTAAATTTTTTAGGACATTTAGTTTCGAGGAACACAAACATGAATTGGAATCGGTTATTAGATAATTATTTTTGTAAAAATTCATTATGAGGTGGTGGGCGATAGGCGTAGAGAGGAGAGGGCGCGAGAGCGTTTCGACTTTCAAATCATCTTGGAATGATGAATGAATGTCAATTTTTCATTCGGAGCTTAACAAAAGATATGCAATGCATGCAATGTGTGATGCACGAAGTACCAGAGCCGACGGCGATCCGCGCCGCTCCGCCCTACCGGTCCATCGTCTACGAAAGCCTAAATAGTTGGTCTATACATAATATTGACTAAAGTAACATAGGACTAATTAAAGTAGTTGTTGTTTTGTAAGAAATAAAATATGACTAATACATATAATGAAAATTATATGTTGATATCCGTCTTATGAACTTGCACATTATTCAGATGTAACATGGTTGAAAATGTTTTTTATATGAATTGATTTTTTTATATATATTATTGTATATGTATATCGTGACGAGTAAAATAATGATGACAACCTCCAACATGGGTGGGTATATTCGTTCACATGTAAGTGACAGTATTTGTTGGTTTACCTTATTTTTGAAAAATATTAAATTATAGAAGTATCGTTGAACGTTTTGTGATCGAAATCCGTATAATTAAATGGTTATTAAGACTTTATTGAATGGACATTTGTTATAAATATTGTCCTCAGGTGGGGATGTAGTTGTTGTATTCGAATGATAAATGATAATAATATTAAGTAAGTTATTTTTTACGTTTTTATCGTGTACATACGTCAAAACGGTTTGTTGTTTCCACTCCCATACTTAAAGTCACCGAAGGTGCTAATGGTCTATTACTGCTTCTTAGGATTTTATTTTGTTACGAACTTCAGCCTGGTTTCTCGGCAGCGCCGGGCTCGTCTCCGGACGCCCGGACGGTGCGACCCCGCGCGTGTCTCACCATATCACTCGATGTACTATTACTGTTGAGTTAGCAAAACCTAAACATCTATTTCTAAGAGCTCCAAGGAAAACTACACTTCATAGATATATAAAGTGTTGATTAGTGCCGTGGCAAGAGATCAGTGGGTCGTTATTGTTTCAATCGAATATCTAATTCGCTCGTGATTCCTAGTGCCTTCACTTTGTTCAAGTGAACGCGGCGCACGACAGGTACTCGCACCGAGTTTTAGGGTCTCTACAACGTTCCATCCGACAAAGCAATGAATTTTACTCACGGCTACGAACATTATTTACAAAACCGAAAATGTCAATCGAAAACTGTTGTCTCCGAAAACTTGCAAGAGAATGCACAGTATAGTAGTAAATTAGGATTCGAATTATTTTCACCGAAAGAAAAAGTTTACTTGTCTAACGGATATTCCGTTAAAACAAAAATAAAATCATAAATAAACACGTCTAGCTACTTTGGTCTTATAATAAGCAATTAAGAGTATCTACGCAAAATGAGTGTCAGACAAAATCTATTCTAGGAAGTTGAAATCAAATTTAAAATTATGAGGAACTAGAATATGAATCAATACCAAGTAGTAATAATAAATATTTCATAGCCCACACTGCAGGGCCTTCTTCACGGTATCTACGTGTATCTATGTATAAATTAATTAATTATCGAGGTGTCTAAATTTAGTAATAGAGAATGAATTACTAGAACATAATTAATTGGAACAATTTCGAGCACTCGTTAAAACTTACACATTGACCGTGCATTCCTTCTTTGTGGATGTTTCTACTCTACATTCTTGATAATATCTTCACTTGTTCACTATACTAATATAGAGTAGATATTAAAAGACCAAATGAGAAGAGTTCGGTTCGAATGTTGTTTGTACAACAATTGTGTTTATAATTGACCGTTCAATCGTTATATTCATCGTACGACAGAATCAAATCCTAACGCTAATGCGAAGCTTCAGTTTTATCTACGTATCTAATGTAAGTACTCCAAGAGAGATTCGAAGCTAGTGAATAAATAGTCGTAAATAATAAAAAAAAGTCGCGTCAGTTCTCACTCTGATCAGTTACTGCCATTTTGAGACATTGATTTCGTAGGGACACAAAACTAGCAATAATTCGTAGTAAATAACTGATTAATCACGTAGTTTTCACAAAGATCCACGAGTCGTTAACGTCACAGTGAGCACGCGGTGTCGCGGAGGGCGCGGCCGCGCAGGCGGACACGTGCGTATCGTATAGCTATTTGAAAAAATTCTAACTCGAACCTAAATTCACTCAGGCACTGAAAACACCTCTATAGTAATTGAAATGTCAACAGCTCATTTAACTAAGTTTAATTAAATACCACATTTGCCGGAACGCCTCATTGTCATGAGGTAATAAAAAATACGAAATTTTAATCTCACAGAGAATTTAGTGTGGTTTGGATGAAGCTTTTCAGAATAGCTGTGCGCCGCTGAGGGAGGGGTGGAGAAGTGGTTTGCGCGAACGTAAGTCCGCGTGCGCCGGCGCGGGACCGCTCGGTCACTTTACACGTGCCATACTCCTAGCATAGTCGAGTGTATTTTAATGTTTCGTTGAACGTTTGGTGATAGTGTGTACATTATGTTTTTGAATAATATACGTATGTTTTGATGTACATAAATAAAGTGTAAATGTTTAACGCACAAATAATGAAGAAGAAGCTGATGATGTGAAGCAGTGTATGAAAATTTATGTATTACTTAGCTGTAAACTATATCTGGCGATTCTAGAAATACAAAACTAGATATTTCAGTGCTCCGTCTGCTGCTAAGGCTTTTCTGTTTGTCTATCATATCTTTAATTAAAAATCCGTTTGATTTGGGTGTTGGATTTATTTCAATGTGAGTTTCAGGGCTGTATGTTTTTACGAAGTCCATTTAATTGTAAATTATCCAATGACGATGGAATTAACTAGGTGTACTCATAACTGTTCGGTAAGCTTAGCGATTACATTAGGTTACGCAGCAATCAGTTGACTGTCACACGCACAAAGAAACAAGCAGAGATCGCTTTCGGGGTCGTCCGACAGTGTCAGTATTTCAAAACGTTGTAGCATTTTCCTACTCGCTATAGAATATAATAAGTAAGGTAAACACCAAAATATAGCTTTGATATAGAACAAAAATATATAATAAACGAAATCAAACATGTCCTCAATGTTAATGTTGATAGTTTGTACAATACATACATAAATTAAATTATTTTATACGTATACGGCCTTACTACTGTGTAAATACGTGGCTGTTGAACGACTGACTTCTGTTCTCTTTTCTATACAATGACAGACAATTATTGAGCTTCAGATATTTTCTCGGTTTTGTTAGTATTAACATTTTTTTGTCGACAGTGTACAATATGAAATAAATGACAAATGTGGCTGTGGTCGGTCCATAGGGAGATAACTATTTGATGCTTAAGACGTGTTTAATACCTACATAAACCTCATATAAAAATAACAGAATAATCAGAAATCAATAAAAAGTAAGACCAATTGCAATGGGACTTCAAGTCAATGAGTGGGCTACATTATACTTTCATGTTTGGTTTATTACTTCTTTAATAGGTTAAACCTCTTATTTTTTATTGCAGATGCACACTTACGTATAAATGTAATTACTACTTGGAAAAAAAGGAGGAACTTACAGCATCTAATAATTTTTATGCGCTACTTAGTAAAACGGATACGATGCTTACAATTCTTTGTAAATTGTATTCCGGCCTGCTACGGTAAATTGGAGCTCCGTTGCTTTTGATACAATACAATATTTACAAGCAACCATGGTTTCAGAGTTTAGCTTCTTTATCCAGATGTGCATCGTCGATAAATTGAAGTGACCAGGGGCCGTATTACCACCTCTTATAGCCAGTCAAGTTAATTTCCTAAACTAAGCATAGCGAGCGATTTGATAATATGTGTCCTTCTGGTCTGGACAAGAAATGGCTGTCTAGAGTTTTCCATCGCAATGCCAAAATATGTTTATCTGGCTAAAAACCGCTAACTATTTCTAAATAGTTAAGTTACTTATTTTTTCCCCTTTAGCCAAACAGTTATTTCGACTGGGACAAAACTGGCTTATAATATCTTGCCAATTAAATATTTTGATAACTTATCATTGAATGAAGTTAAATCAGAAACAATGTTTTAGCGAGAAATATCGTTTGCGCAGCAAAAATACTTCGGCAAAACATCGGACAGGGTAGTAAAGACTACCTTGCCTGATTTTTTTTGAAGCAAAACATAGGAATGCCATTAAATTATAAAACTATAAAACTACTTCTGTAATGCTGAGTAGTGTAAAAAATGAGAACACGAATTGAAGTCTATGAATCGGATCACCATTTTAAGGTGGCTGGAAGAAAATAAGAATCATCTTAAAATTATTTTAATTTCATTAATCATTTTAATACTTCAATAAATATTTTATACTTGAGTGTGCACTTGCTTTAATGATGTTATGTGTGAATTAAGTACATAGTTAATACAATAGAAATACAACAAGGCCTTTTTTCAATATTTAGATGGAGGTGTTTAGTAACTTAAGATACAATTGATAATGTATTAAAAATCTTATGAAAAATCACATTAATAAGTAAAAGCAATGGCGCATGTTGTTTTAACCAGTACAAAAGTAGGCCTTTAAGGTCCATGTTCATGCCCCGAAAGTTTCTCTTTGTACGTCCTAATTAATTGTTGTAATTGACGTTTCAATACAATTTTACATACATATAGTTTGTATTTTATAGAGTTTTGTATCAGTTTGGGACATAGATCGTCGGTTATTAGAAAAGTTCACTATTTAGCTAGGTTTACTAAATATAATTTAAATCGGTAATGTTGATATGTAATAAAATTTATAGGAAGAAATTGCACTCGTTTATTTTATTTTAACTCGAGGTAAATATAGGCTGTGTCAACTTATAAAACATTCAAATCATTTTACCATGTACCTAGTAGCTTAGCTAAATATCGAATATTTCTAACTACGCGCAACATTTCATTAATTTGCATGACTGTTCATTAATTAGAATAAATATAATGTATGTAATTAGTGTCGTTTCCATTAAAATATAAATGTTTTGTGATAATTTGATAGCATTCTGTTGGGCCTAGGAAAATACAGTAGCCATGAATCACGCCGCTTTCAGTTCCGGCTCGGCGCGCTCCGGCTGGCGCGGTCCTTATCGGCGTGGCGACACTTTCCTTTTATAGAACGATGTTCCTTCAACATCGCATTGATTCCATTATTCCTAATGAGTTCTAGATCATATAAATATATGATTGAGAGGACTTAACAGGCACTCTACTTGAAGTCTTTCAGTTGAATATCATTTCCATAGAACACATTGCACTATTGAAAAACATATATTTAATGAAGTAAAGTCGATTCGTCCACAGAACTGCTTGGACATAATTAATAATTGCTATAAATAATATGATTAAAGATGCCTATTTCATAGTGAGAGATGTAGCGTAGTGTAAATCTTATCTCATAATAAATTACAAGGGTAAGCACAAGTCGGCGACGCGGGTTGCGGCGCCGGCGGACACTGCCACAGCACGCGGGGTTCCGATATATTGATATGATCTAGGATGTGTCGTAGGTGTTTCTCGAGTAGTGATCGTGTAATAAGTCTTATGTTACGCCTTCTAAATGATTATAAATCTGTTAGTGTGCGGCAAGAGGTCGCGGGCGGGGCCACGGTGGCTGCGCGCCGGCAGCCAGGGGGGAAGTGGAGGACCGCTGGCCGCCAGCGCGTAGCAGCCGCGAGGGCGAGCGCCAGGCGGGCCCTCGTAGCGGGTTACGCCGGCCTACGGCGTAGGGGCGGCGTAGCGCGCTCGTAGCCGCGACCGTGCGCCCGCGCCCCGCCGCACGTAGACATCGTTCGACACTTGAAGTAAGATTAATCACGTTCGAATAATCGTAGACAGATTTTGAAATTTAATATTATTTGCATTTTCCTAAGAGTTAGAACGATTGAGACAGTAGGTCGCACGACCGTGTTATGATGAATTGTGGAGATGTTTATTAAAAAAATACGTTTATGAAAATGGAATAAAAACGAAAAATATTGTCATATAAACTTGTAATTACTAACATAAGAAGAATTATTGGAGAAACAGAAAAACGTTAAATAAACCGATTAAAATATACGTGTTTCGTTTTATTAATTACCTAAAGTCCCGTCAAATTCATTGAAAGAAAATAAATAAAAAATGTTTTAAATTGTTTAAATATTTTAATACGAAAAATATCGCTTACGTCAATATCACACTCGAACTTACATCATCTATTTATATTAGGTATAAAAACTATGACTTCGCATTAAATTATCGTTCTCTCAACTGTAAAAAAGGACACATTCGTCATCACAACAATGCGTTCGCTATACACAATATACCGAACGCGAACAGGCACACAACACAATCACAGTAGGTGACACGGGGCTGGGAGCCCGGGGGCACGCGGGGGCCGCGGGAGGCGCGGGTGGCGCGGCAGGCAGGCCCGCGGTAGACGCGAGAACCGCGCTGCCACTGTTGGCACGCAGCCGAGAGGCAGTAAGCACATTGGTATGGCGCACAACGCGGTAGTGTACCGCTAGGCTTGCGCGAATACCCGCGCGACTACGGCTGAAATCAACACGAGTGCCAGCGACATCTTAGCACCCTTAGTACTGCTATTACCACCTCTGCTGCCAGAACTTTCATTATCTGTAAAAATCATATTTATACAGGTCAAAACATGGTTACAGTGAGTCTGAGGGTGCAATGTGCGATTTGTGAACGTTGTGATTCACAAATAGGAATTAACAACTTTAGGTGGCAATTTAGGACATTCAATTGACGACAACACGACACAAATGAGGTATATTAAGCATGCTTGATCACTTATCATAAATCTGAAGTCTAACTGCATTCCCTTAGAGCAATGTTAAAACTTTAAGTCATCGTCATAGTCGTCATTGATATGAGATTAACGTTACATTAAGAATTAGCATTTCAAAGACTGAGTATTTTAATATTACTTTATAGAGTAGTGGGCAAGGAAGGGCCTTACCATAATGTCTTAAAGTAGTATTATACCTATCAAAGTCAACGTCTTCAACGTGTTAATAATATAATTATGGTTAGAGTTGACATTAAACATTATTTTAATGAATGACTGTTTTAATATTGCTTTAAGAACTGTTGGTCAAACTAAGGCTCCAGTTTCAGTGTTAGACGTAGATTAAATTAAATGAAATCAAAATAAACCTACAGATGCGGGTGAGTGACGTCGCGGCGGAGGACGTTGCCTCCTAAGAGGAAGCGGCCGAAGCCACGTCTCAAAGACACATTACAGTCTAGCCCCGTCTGACTGAACGCTGACCACTGAAACATTTACTGCTTTTAGGATGAATCCTTTAGTCACCACAACCGGTTCCCTTGTGCAAACTACTCTACCACTCAATTTATAGGTATATACAACTGCAATTCTACGCACACATTCATTTACATGCATTGTTTTACGTTAACGTTTTAAAAAAAATTGTTTCGTCGTAATAACTTTCTAGCTTTTGATGGGCTATTTTATTTCTAAATTAATGTAGATAAATCATTCAAAAAATCCTGACACCATGCGTCATACTCTGTTAGTTACAATACTTTATCATTACTACTGAAACAGCTTTAATTTCCATGCTTCACTCTCCCTTTCTTGTTAATAATCAGTGTCTCGAGTTCATAAACAAAATGTGAATGTGCATTATTTTATGTAAGTTGAACCTTGCTTACGTTGAAGACGCCCGTCGAATGTTGCTAAATATTCAACACGATTATTTTTATCTTATGCTTGAGCACATCTAGAAAACCGAGTAGATGCAATGTAAGTAATACGTAATCTAATATTCACCAAAACCAATTTGAGTGCACTGTTAAGAACGTTTGTCAAAACACTCACTAACTACTACTACTAGTCTACACACCGGTTATATCCATGGACAAGGTAAGAGTGAACCTTTCCAATGTAGTTTTTTTTATATTTAAATCGCGGATATCTTTCGTCATTTTATGTCTATGGATATTAACTGCCTATTTATACGTGTTACCACCTACACTAAAAACTAACTATACAATATCTATCCATACCCCAAATATTTTTAATATCCTGTTTTTGTTTTTCCTATATGTGTTATTTAATGGTTTAATGTAAGTACTATGTACTAAATACTTGTAATATAAAAGGTAAGTTAATCTAAGTTGATTTCTAAATATAAGGCAAGCGTCATTATAAGGCAGTGAAATCATGCAGGCGTCTAAGTGAGGTACCTATAAAGCAGAAGCGCACCTATTCCAAGCGAGCATGCTAAAGTGAAATGGTAAAGAACGTACAGGCAGTGTGTGACAAGCCCGCCGGTACTAAAATCACCGCTTAGGTCTATAATCTCACTGGTATTCGCATATATTCTTCTAATTACTAATTGAGTCTTTGTTCTATGCAATTTCTCTATGTACAATGTTCAGGAACTCTCCATAGGCTATTTCCTGAACCAGAAGAATGATCTGGGAGCGGATGATTTTACACCTAGAAAAACACACAAACGCACACGTGATTATGTCCCGACCCGACCGACAAAACAAATGAAACACATTCGTCTCTTCGGGTTAATGTGACAGGTGCAAAATCGACAAAACATTTATTTTGTGATAACATAACACAGAAAAAACGCCTTCTTTTTGTAAATGTTAGTCATAGGTATACTGTAAAATATTTTTTTATTATAAGATTTCCATATTTTCCAGAGAAAAATTAGGTATTGACCAGCATTGTTTATGCAAAAGGCGCTTTGAATATCATTAACACTACAAAACAGGTGCAAGTGAATACCGTGTTTCATTTAAAGTGTATTCAACATATAAACAAACAATGTACTGTGCTGTTCTATTATTTTGACAACATTTGAACCAATTTAAATGTGTGTGCTATGTTTAGCTACTAATATCTAGTTATTGAAAATAATGACATGTTTTAGCTGTAAATGAAACACTGAGTTTAGTGTGACTAGAACTTCAAGTTTATAAACAAGACTAGAAACTTGAATGGCTGTGTCTTTACTATTACTGTCTGTCAAAAGTTTCAATTACTAAGTTTCAGGTAGGTTCACGGTGCCCAGAAGCCGCATCCTAACCAGTTTCGAATGAGGATCACCGTCTACCACTGCTGCTTCATCATTAGCCACACCAACCCTCAAGCGTTAGTCCAAAACTTGGCATAATTTATTTGTATTCCACTGGGATCGCCGTTGAGATCAAACAATGGAAGCCAAGCCTTTTCATTACATTTGGCATATTCAAAGCAAGCTTTGCCGAATGAATAGCTTTTGTTAGATATCAACACGTTAACAGGTTAGTAAAACAGAATTTCAGTTAGTTAATGTTATTAACGCTTTTTAACTTGTTAATGCTCTTCTATCTGCATGTTAATTTAAAAGGTACTAGTTAAAGTTAGGTACAATAAAAAACAAATCGAGATTGCAAATTATATAAAAATATTAGAAAAATGATAGTTATGTAAATCCCAGGCCAATTTGAACTATGAGTGTTTGAAAAATAAAGAATATTATTAATTAATGAACATGACGGAAATTCGATTGTTAGGACAAAATAATGAA
The DNA here is from genome assembly GCA_947369235.1 of Udea olivalis. Taxonomy (NCBI): domain Eukaryota; kingdom Metazoa; phylum Arthropoda; class Insecta; order Lepidoptera; family Crambidae; genus Udea; species Udea olivalis. The sequence goes on from OX376342.1 coordinate 11,295,265, forward strand.
AAAACAACAACTTTAGGTACTTAGTTTACACTACTTCTCATCAAGACAAATTTGTTAATTGTCCTGGGACATTTTACAAATTATAATGGTCAGAGACGATATCAAAATAGGACTAAAGTTAAAGAAATATTAATTTGTATAAGCAAGAATCTACTTATATGTAAAGATAACCTTGGAGTTTAATTTTTTTGATGAGAAGTAGATATAAAACAAAACAGATTTTTACCTGTAAGTTAAAGAAAGAAAGGGTATGATCAAACAATACAACTAAAGAAAGAAAACTAATAGACAAACAAAATCATTCACAACCAAAGACATACAAAGAGCGTACATTTAACATAACAGTGGAGTCGGTGTTATCTCATGTGATAGAAAATATCACTTTATTATATTTGAGAGAAAATCTATTACTGAAAAAAATGTAATGCTTGTACCCAATGACTATGTTCATAAATGTTTTTACGACTTTTTTTACTATTTTTATGATAGATTACTTATGTGATCCATACTACGCATCTATTCGGTACATACAAAAGCCGAATTTTTTCTTCAGAAAAGGGCCAGTAGGCAAGTTATTCTACTTCGACCAATCTCTAACTATACTAAAAGTTCAAAAAATATTACTTGCTTAATTTGTTGTCCTACGACCTTGGTGTATAATGTCTAATTTTTTTTCAAAGAAGTATTACATTTATTCAAGAAGCCGGACCTGATTTTCAGAGTCTAGTTTCCTGACTTCAGCAATATAAGTAATTGTTCTAAAATATTTTACGAAAATATTATGAAAGTGACTTTAGTTCTTCAGGTGACAAATACACTAGACACAAGCAGTCCTTTACTAAGAATTTCCCTACTTCCGCGACAATGGGCCCAGAACCTACCTGCGTCGAAGAGGATGTCTCCGACGTCGTCCTCGCTTGGTGAGTTGTTAGTGTGAGAGGTGAGGCGCGCATTACCTCCGACCGTGCCACGGGGCGCGCTGGTGCAACCTAACCACCAGAAGGCAGTTGACCTTGGGAACGCTGGGTTATCAGAGTCCACCTGCAGAGAAGAAGTAAAATAGTTTAATAATAGGTGGCACCGTGATTGCGAACTATTGCAGTTTTAGGCTCAGCTAACGCCACAAGGTGTTGAAGCACAATATCCAATAAAAACTAGTCTTTCTGCTTTGAATTTGTATCAAAAATTACCCCTAACCGTTCTTAATACTCTGAAGGATTTGGATAAAGTTATTTTCTAGACGTTTGTTGACTTTTGACGAGCTTTTAAGACGTGAGTTACCCTAGCGGTTATGGCAGTCGTGAGAACAAGCTACGTTAAAAACCTGCAGCTTCGAAAAACAACCAAATTTGTCATATTTACAATACAAAGAAAAATACTAACAAGCAAATTAGTCATTGCTAACACAACATACCATGACTTTATCCCAAACGGGGTAGTCAGATAGTGACTGTGGTGCCGTCATGGTGAACGGAACACTCAGAAGCCCACTTTTCAGTTTTCACTAATGGTTTTAGAACTTAACGTGGTAGGTGGTGAGCCTTCCGCCGTTGTCCGGGTTCATCTGGTTTTTGTGGATGTTTACCCGAGGGTCAGTCGGAAATTTAACAATGAACGCAAAGATGTGATTCTGGCCAGATTTAAACTCGGGACCACAAGATCCACAATCTGAGTTGGGGTACTGAGCCCCTAGGCCACGACACTCTCTGCTAAATAATTTAAAATGGATCACTCAAGAAATGAATTTGGTAACCCGATCATTGTTATATTATAAGAAGTGTAGCTTTCTAAATAAGCATCAGAAACCATTAAGTAGGAGCAATCGTTGCAACCTTGACCTTGACCGTGATAATGTTGACTGTGTAGTTGTATAATTTTCAGAACAATTAGAAATCGAGTTTTGTTGAGCTTAGGATTACACATCTGTATTTCATTTTCTATAGGTCCACCAACCATACAACCAGGAGCACTGTACTATTTCCGAATTATTCAAATAACATAAAACTTACACTGAAAGTTCTGTCGTTAAACCGCCAGTAATTGCCATCTTTGAAGAAGTAAGTGTATCCATTAGTGTATTGTAGGGCGGCATCTATGCCGTCTGGTATGCCTTCCCAGTTGGACAGAGGCTTCGGGTATGTGGCCTTGACGGGCGGGCGTTGTGCGGGGTCGAACCTCCAGAATTTGGAGCCTTTATAGAAGTAAATTTTGCCATTGCCCGACCAGACTAATGCAGCGTCGATATTGTCGGGAATACCCGTGAAGCCTGAAACAAGGAAAGTGAGGAGTTACGCCCTAAATTCGTAAAGGATGAAGAATTAAAGTTACATCGATTTCAATGCTGTTTTGTGCAAAAATCTAAATTGAATTAGAACGTAAATACTATATATATTATACTCGTATCCTATAATATCCCACAACTGCAAAAAATACTAAAAGCAAGTATTTACACCGACGCGATATTGTACAGAAACTGGTAAAATTACCATTGCTATAATCTAAGTGTGGATTTTCGGCGAAACACTGCGTGTTTTAATTGGAAAATATTTAAAAACTTAGGCAGTTGTAATACATTTATTTTGAATGGGTTTGCGTTTGGCCTCAATCTCGCCTGGTGGTAAGCAATGACAAGGCTGATGGTGGTACACGCTTACGCAGAAAGTGCCTATTCACTCTGGTCTGGAGAGCGTTTCACTCCCTAGCGGTGCGGACCAGAAAAGACGCAGCAAATCGTTGAGTGCGGATTGTTGGAAAGTCAACCACATAAGGATGGAAGCCCTTCCGGCGTCTCCGGTAGTAGAAAGTAGAGGGTATCAGGTTGTTTAGTTCCTGCGCACACTCTCCAAAATACACCTTATAAAAAACCGATAGACAGGCGACTTTTTCGCCGATGCTCCGAACTCTGAAGTTTGGTTCCAACGAGCGCATCGTCGCCTGTGCTCTATTAATTAATTCTAGCTCTTCGGTCCACTGAGCTAAGAATTTAGCTACATTCTAAACTCAAAATTCCTGTGTCGTGATTTTACTGCGACAGCAATACAATATTCGCAATGCTATTAGAAGTACCTTCACTAATCTCCTTAGGGTACTCTCCGTCGATCTTCCGTCCGTTATACCTCCAGTACTTGGAGCCCTTAAAGAAATAAGTTTTGCCGTTCTTGTAGGTGAAAGCGGCGTCAATGTTGCCGGGCAGGCCTGGCCAGGCGCCGGAGATGAGGCGGGGGTATCCCGCCGATACGCCATCTTCAGTCAGCCGCCAGTAGTGTTCACCTGGGGAATAATTTTATTATTTAAATACCCAAATAACATTTAAAACATAGTTCTGTTCGGCGCGAAAGATAATCAAAAGATCTCCATTGTTTCGTTTCGAAGAGCTAAGTTTTAGGTACTTACAGTGTAGTTTAAGTTGCAATGATGTATGACTATTTCTAACAAATTATGAATAAAATTGTGGTCACGTCGTTTGCAAAATATAAAAATAAGTACAAACGTTTTAATCTGATGTCATTTCGTATCAGCTTAAAACTATTTTATCAGGTCCTTAACTCTTAACTTCTTACTAAGAAGCTTACTAAAACTAGCTGAAAGGCAATTCAAATATAAAGGAAAGACTCTCCCTTTATTTGCGTCATTTAATTTATTATTATGTTAAACTCTATCGATATTATTTGAGCTAAATAAAGCATGCCACAGCTGTCGTTTTTACTTGTCGGTTAGTATAAAGGTGCACTTCTTACCCTTGAAGATGAAAGTGCCGCCGTCCGCCGAGTTAAAGATAGTGTCAAACTTAGGGTTGGCACAGAGAGCAGGGTCCTCAGCAGAAGGCTGGGGGGTGGTGGCACGGGGCCCGGTGGGCTGGTGAGGGACGCCGACTGGGCCACCGATGTCTGTTTGAGTTTTGTGGCCGTAGAGAGCCTGTAAAAGATATAATTGAATATGTTAAAGATGTCTTCCATCAATTTGAGTTGTCATTTTTTAGGCCGTGTTGCTACAACAAAATTTTCTTTCTGTAGAAAAAAAATGTAGTTAAAACATCATTAGAAACTTTACTAGTCATCCAAAAAAAACTGTATAAGTGAAATTTCAATAGTGTGGAAATCGAACCCACAACCGTTGACAAAATAGCAAGCAAACCAACAAAAAGGAAAATTAATTTTTTAAAATTAAGTCCATTCACCTGTATACCCTGGACGTCGTCCTGGTCTAGCTGGAAGGCGGGATCGTACCCCCTGTAAAAAGGAGCCATGAGGGCAGATCGCACGTCGCTGTGTGACAACCCTAGCGAGTGTCCGAACTCGTGCGCAGCCACCTGAAAATGACATACGAGTATATGAAATAAATGAAGACCTTGCCAAATCTGAGTAAATGTATGAGAATGAGAGAGGCGACTAACGAATGGTTCCTCTCTAATAATCTATATTAATTAAATAAATATCTGGGACACTAACACCAAGATCATTTGACCTACAGATAATTGGAGCTTGTTCTATAGGTGTAATTTTTTTCATTATCTAAACTAAAACACATTAAAATATGATATTTATTCACCTGGAAGAGATTGGTTCCTCTTCTGGAGTTGATCGTCCACATTTCAGCGTCGTCAAAGTGAGCATCACCACCGTAAACCTGACAACACAATCGACATAATGAAAAATCAGAAAAAATCGCTCTTACGGAGTATTACTGTATTACATGTTTTTGATAAAGTAGGTACCGAATATGCGACAAATTGCGCTATTGTTGCATAAACTGACATCGCTTTCACCATTGTTAGCAAAATGTGCTACATCCTTTTATATAAATGTCTCAATTATTATGTGTAATATGTGATGTTGGGACAGACGTAAAAGACAAAATAGTTCGGCCACAGTCAGATCACAGATCAGAGCAACATATAAATCAAACTGCCGACCCAAGGAAATTCCGCCTGCCTGGTATGTACTTACAGGGAAGTAGGCGTGGGCAAGAGTGCCACCAGGGCCGTCGAAGGGATCGCCATCACCGTGCTCTCCCTTTTCAAACCTAAAAAGAGTAAAGTTTTAACATTATTTCGTGAACACAAATGTCACCGATTTATGGATCTAAAATATTGTTATATTTATAGCCTATTTCTTTACAAAGAACTTGGTACAGGGGCCTTATTACAATCGCTTATATCCAGTCAATTTAATCCCTAAACTGAGAGTAGCGAGCAATTTAATCAGTACATATCCAGCCTAGAAGATACTTTAGTGCGAGGTAACTGCTGACTGGCTGGGAAAGAGATCATATTACAAAATTGCTCGCTTTTTTTATAGTGCCTGTCAAGATGACCTCACTCCACCTGATGGAAAGCAGTCGTGAGGTCCAGACATGAGGATGACAAGCACAATAATGCAAAGCTATTAGGTACTGAGCTGGCCATACTCACCTTGAAGGCCTGCCCTGGCACCGGTTAATGCAGTGCTGATCCCGGAACGCGACCTGACCGAGATAGGTCAGAGTCACTTGGCGGATTTTACGCAACTGTATGGTGGTAACATCAACCGGCCGACATAATATGTCTCCCACCTGAAGAGCACCCCCTCTTTACTACTGAGATTTATTTTAGTGGCCCCGACCAACCTCTCGGTAATGCAGAACCATCTGCGGTAGGTCCTGCCGCCACAAAGCACAATGCAGAATGCATTTACACATTATGGTACTCATAGGCGAGTAGCCCGCGGCATAACCCACTCCCATTTATCCAGAATGGTACCGGAACAGTTATAGTCGCTCACCATGCGCATCCCAAAGAACGCTAGCGGCTTCAATCCCCGCTGGGGATGTCAGAGAAGCCAACCACCATATTTCCAGTATGGTGCCGGAGCTGTAAAGCACGCTCACATCTCGATGCACTGCCCTACATCTACCGTTAACTACAGCAGGGTGGCCGGATAGGCAATCTAGCGGATACCCATCTTCTTGCTATCCAGGCAAGTACCGGAGGAGCGGCAAGCCGCTATAAGGGTTCCTCACTAACCCCGCATCTAAACACTTAGCAGCCCAACGCCCTAGACCAGTGAATTTAGATACTCGTTGCGCGCGAGAAGGGACGCTCGGTACACACTACCGAGCAGATGAACATGCCCCACCTCTGCAACTAACCACATGCCACCACGAATCCAACTCCAAGTTGGGGCCTGCCTTAAGAAAGGCAGGGCTGGGTCCCCAACACCCGTGGTACCCTGATCCTAACAGCCAGACCCGTAGTTTCAGCTGCGAAACCCCTACGTACCCGGGTGAGATAGATAGGGACCTGAAGAGCAGATGGTCTACTGCAGGGCTCCCTTAGTCGCCTCTTACGACACCCACGGGAAGGAGATGGGGCGGTGGAAAGTATTATTTTAAAGTGCCGCCACCAGCACGGCACAGAATAGGGAATAAACTTGACAAGTAATAGAAATTGTAATAAGCTACCACAAGATGTTAAATATTCGAAAAAAAAACCCTCAGTAGTAAAACTAAGAAAGAACACAACTGAATTTGTCTGCAGATATGTTCAAATCACCTACAGAATTGTCGGCCAAAATGATGCCTTACATTCAATTATACATGTGTAGGGCCGCGGCAGATATATAAGAGTAATAAAGTAGTTTGAACATTTAGATATAGTAACAGTGCAGCTACTGTGTATTAGCCCTCAATGACAACCATTTGTGTTCATTTACGTAACGCAGATTACCGTGGATTGTGACGAAAAGCGTATTATTACCGATCTGAATGCCACCGCACATACAATTGTTATATTTGCTGCCATTGGCTATTCCAATTTGATATCGCTACGTGAATCTGTGCTATCATTATAATATCACATTGACCTCAACACAGATTTCAGTTATTAATATTATTATCAGATGGTTTCCTATGAGAAAGAAGAGCAACACAATGTCACTTATGATGTTAGCTCTATAGCTCTAAATATTTCTTTATATTATAGAACGTCGAAATTGCGCAACTAATTCTCGTGAGAAATGTTCGCAGGTGAGTAAACTTGAATATAAATTAAAACATCTCATCAACCCAATAACAATTTTCACGGCTTTTTGCTCTGATTTATTAACAAGAATAGTTCATGCTACATTTTTTCACATGAATGAAGCTTGGAAAGAGTAGGTTTTTTTAAATGGTTGGTCACTTATTAAATAAATCTCATTTTTGGCTGGTTGTTGAGAACATCTCCCGCTACTTACCTAATCTCAATGTGGACCTGGCCGGTCCTCTTCTGCGTGAAGGTGAGGTCCGTGTAGTCGGACCACACGGAGAAAGCCTTGGCTAGCTCCGCGTCCACCTCATCGCGGTTCAGTCTTGATGGGTATTTGGAGATTTTGTACGTCAAGTTCTTCACGCGCCACCTTGAACCTTGATATTAAAATACAGATTAATGAGTTTGGTTAACAATAATAACACTAATTTCAGTAACCTAAAAAAACACGTCATTGTTAATGATCAACCCCATTCTCTTCTTGGTTCTCATAAAATTATAACCTTGTTGTCAAGTTGTTTTTTTTATTTTGTATTTACTACACAAAAATAAAGCTATTCTAACGAATTAATCACCAAACCATTTTGGCTCACAACATTTTTTTAGGAATCTAGCTCCTTTTAAATTTTCATTCAATTCATTTAACATCGTCTCCATGGAAGTGAGTATAGTCAAGTTATTACTCAGACAAGGTTATTCACGATCCTCTCTTGATAAGCATTTGCTTTTCATTCACTAGTTCAAGGATTTAGTTTTCATTTTTAGACGGAAAAGGAAGGGCAGCATTATTGATCCTTGTTAAGAATGTTAAAAGTCACATACATAACGGAAGAAGTTGTGTTAAGGTTAGGTTTTGTATATTTAGCTAGTGTCGAGGCTTCGGGATTATTCCTTTTATTTCATGAATAAAACCTTGCTTAATTCATATTATAACCACATTCATCATAATCATCAACACACACAGAAAGAAGAGTACAAAGTCTAGTACTAATAATTCACCTGCAAATGTGGGCAGGTTGCGTTCTCTTATTCATAGGACTTTCTAGTCTAATAGTATTTAGGATTGTAGTTGTAAAATTAGTGGGTATATACGCTGATTGTTTATATACCATAGTTTGCGAATTACTAAAAACACAAGAACTATGCCACTTAAGAGGTTCTTCCTCAGTTTGTAAGAGTACATAGGGCGTTGACTGACCTTGAAGAGCGTATCTTTTGGCACGACTTTCACCGAAGCCTACTTTGTCTCGCACGCCGCATCTCGGCAGCGACATCACTTTTGTCGTTTCCTCGTCCAGTTCACCTGAAAATTAATGATAATTATTAAGTGTAGGTAACAACCTTAGCTCGCTCAATAGTGCTGTGATTTGAAGTTATATGATATAACCACAACAACAGTTTATTCACCAAAAATGTAGTTAATTTTGCGATGGTATTTCAAGGGACAAAACCCGAAGTTTTTGTAGCAACAAAATGACGAGGAAGTAATTACACAGTCACATCAAATAATGCGCAGGCGGAAAACGAACAAAACAAACAAATAAACAGGAACAACGCCAATCGACTACCTATGTGAATTGACGTTGGTCACAAAGTTTAATACTATTCTATGACCAATTTTATCATTTTGTCTTCGTCATGACACAAATCACGCACATTGTTTATTACACATAAGTTCTTTATTGGTTTTTGAGGAAAACAATTTGAACCATTGATTCTACTTTGTAGGAAAATCACTATTTACACATTACGGTATTACGCAAATACTCGTGGGTAAATTAAAATGAGTAACAAGTGTCATTATTAAAAAGGTGTATCATTATGACAGAATAATTATATTGAATAAGTAGCTATTTGAATTCAATCTATATTGTTATAAGTAGAAAGGAAAAGTTAGAATAAATAGTTCGTTTTAGTGATTTGTTTAAGAAGATGACACGTTTTTACTTCCCCTTATAAAACAATCAAGTAAAGCAAATACGTACGCACAGTAAATGCCATTGACATTTATGCCATCACAAAACGATGCTTTATCGTAATCGAGGCAGTCCAAGTATCGTGTCCAAGATATGCGAACCGAACCAATGCTGTGGCCAGCAATGAATTATGTATAATGGTGGTGCCCTGTGCGTTATTTGCTTACATAATAACATCACTACGTGGATACTCAAGCAAGACCCATAAACTACTTCTTGTGTCAAGCCACGTCGTATACCGAGATGCCACAACTCTTGCCAGCATAATCTTACGGTGCCTAATACACTTGGGAACATAAAGATCTTGTAATGTAATAATACTGAATCAAGGTTGTATTCATTGAATTCGAACATGCAATAAGATATATTTTTTTGATTTACATAATAAATTATCAACTCTAGTTTGACAAAGGTAAGTAAAATGTGGTTTCTCACTTCCTATTTATCATAAAATTGCCCTGGCACTGAGTAAAATATCTATCAAGTAGAATAGCATACCATCACGATTTTATCCCAAGAGAGGTAGTCAGAGGCAAGTGACTGTGCCGTCATGGTGAACGAAACACTCAGAAGCCCACTTTTCACCTATGGTATTAGAACCCAACGTGGTAGGTGGTGAGCCTTTTGCCGTTATCCGGATTGATTTGGTTTGTTATCGATGTTTTCCGTCACCGGAGAGTTAGTCGGATATTTAACAATGAACACAAAGATTTTGGTTCTGTCCAGATTTGAACTCGGGATCTAGGCCTCGACGCTCTCTCAAGTAGAGCTGTTAGTTAAGTAAACTTCTCAATAAAAAAATATACAGAACCTAATGTAAATAAAATAAACCTAGCTTAGCAGGTAGACTTAATGTTACGACATGGCATTTCGTCGATGCGCGTTGCATGTGGCTTATGATAGTGATAAGGTAAACTTCAGGGCCGCGCAATTGCAGTTGTGAGAAGTAACGAGCAGGTTTCTGAGCTGGCACCAGTTCTCAAGAGGCAAGGTCAAGGCTCCATGGATACAAGCATTAATTACGTAAACCCTTGCAATCTTAGAAACGCACGATCATCTACGGTTTTTGCTGCAATACTGACGTGTGGAATTGCTACGTAAATACCAGAAATTTGTAATTAGAAAACTATGTAATTTTGTTATTACTTGGAATACATCGTTAGAACGACTATACTTCTCCAGAAAATGATACTAAGCAAGCAAAGCTCACTTTCAGCAAAAGTGAAAATGTGAGTTCTGTAATAATATGATTTATTGCGGAATTGAATAAACGAATGAAATTAAATGGCATTTAGAATGCTAGAAAATTGTGTAATACAGCAATTACCTACATCTTGGCGTCATTGGCAGTTTTTGTTAAACGCAACAACGGTCTATTGGATTTCAATCTGACCGAATCAATTGAAGTGGTTTGCGGCCACTTTCTCTTACTCCATTCGACTTTAATTTGATAAATAGGTACAATTTGCTGAACTGAATCAATGAAAGGTAATTTTATGGCTATTAGTACTATTGAAGCTGATTTTCCCTAGTGTTTAGACATTCTCTTACTTAGACCATCAAAAGCCTGACTCAGAAATACAGTACCTAATTACTGCAGTTCAATAAGAGGAATCATTTTAAATATATGAATACAATAAATCATTCCTTTCATGTTTATTGCAGGCCATAATTATGTTTAAGCTAAAGTAAATATAATAATAATAAATAAATAAATATGCGCCAGACAACACACCTCTTGTAATGGTCTCGAAGTAGGGATTATTAAATCCCTGTGTTACGAGGTACCACACAAGGAAATAAGCTAGGGGCGTCTCCCAGCACACCCAGACCCGAGTCAATTCAGAAAAGATCGTTTCCTGAATTGACCCGACCGGGAATCGAACCCGGGACACTACGGAAATCGAGGCGAGAAACCGTGCTACAGCACACCACGCCAATCGTGTCATCAATGTCGTGAAGTAGACGACCAGAAGCAAAAAACATTAGGAAAGAGGGGACCGTGTCAAGGTGACAGCCTGCTTTATTATTTTTTTGTTACAAGCGGTGCTACTAAAACAAAAAAAAGAGAAGCACTCCCAGTAGAAGTGGGTTCTGATCCCAGGAGCGAAACTGGCTTTTTCTAGTTTTCCTATTAAAAATTATATTTCCTTTTTTGTGTTACCACAACTCTCACTAACCTACACTAACAACATTACCTGTAGCATTCAGTCCAGCGAAGCTCTGGAACTCGGCTATGGCGCGCCGCCACGAGCCCTCGTCCATGATGTGTCCACTTGAAGGGTTCCGCACCGACGGGCTGAGGTACCCGTACTGCGCCAGGTACATCTGGAAGTAGACATCGTCGTCAAACTGCCGCATCCATAGTGGAGGGCTCCTGCTGTCTGATGCACTATGGTAGGGTGCGTTTGTGCTATCAGCAACTAGGTGCCCAAGTGTCTGACTAAACTACTTTTTCTACTTAAAAAAGGCCTCTATTCAATACAGTTTTCTTATTTATTAACAACATCAGTGGCAACAAAACATTTAAACAAACGGGTAAATGCAAATGACGCGTGACGATGAGCCTGTAAGGATATTTTCAAACCCTACTTGCAAGAATCCATCCGGGAAACGTCGCGCTAGCTAATTACATTAAATTTTAATCTTATCAACTCTACATAACAGAACCGAACTGTGAGAAACCGGCGGATGACGGAATTAAGTTATTTAACGAAATAAATACAAAAGTCATCAATGACCTTTATGTAGGTTGATGTGATAGAAACAATCTTTATTATTGTCTTATTAACAAAACAACAATTTAACGCAACACGGAAGAAATGTTCTAGATACTTACGGTGACAGTCAGCTTATAATTTTTTACGACATGGATTTCCAACTTGCTAATTTGCTAACACAGATCTTGTTTATCTCCCATATAATGCGTACACGTTGCTATCAGACATTACAAGGTTACCCAACCATTGTCTATCATCGCCTCGGCTTTAATGAAGATAATTCGATGGGCGACGTGAGCGAATTATGACAGCATTGTTTTTATTAATCCCTTGGAGAAGAAGATACAATTATAAGAAGATTATTAATAAGGTAGGTTTATAATTGACCAGATTAGATAAGCTCGTCCTAATCATCTTATAAAATAGATGCCTAGCCTAGAGCAGCAAGATGTCTAGATTAACGGCCCCTCACCCATTTGCCCCAAAACTCAAAGGCTTGTGCCAGAGGTTGGCCAGAATCACAATGATTTATTGTGGCCATAAGAAATAAGCCTATAGACTCTCCCCTACCATATTCACAACTACAATTATTGCTACATTTGATTATTCTTACATTAAAGACTGCTAATTTCATTCGAAGTAGTTTTATCCAAATGATGTTTCTGGCAATTATGCTATATCTGGGAGTTCAGTTGTGATTTGACAAGACAGTTCAGTTTAAGCCATACTGTCGATGTCGAGGCTAAAATTAAATGGTTAAAAAACATAAGTGGCCTTGGATGGCATCACTCTTGGAGCCGTTCGTGCGCAGCATGGCAATGCACCTTGCACCTCCGCGCTGCGCTCCTCTTTGTTCTGACTCCAGGGAATATCCAGCAAACAATATGAACGCAGTCAATAGCCCCAAAAGCCCGTGTTTGCTATTGTTTGCCCGATGCCGAGTGAATGCTAACAATCTACAAGATCTCTATTTGTCAAGCGAACGATGTGTGATATTTAATATGTCTCTGCAATGAAACGTCATGTTTATTAAGAAAAATAAGACTGCAGATGCACGGGACTGCTAATGTCGTTAACTGTTGTCCTAATTATGTACGAATATTAGTGTGAATCATGTCTTTATCGGGCTGCATTTCGAATTATGTATTACTAAACTCTAGCAGAGTGTTAAACGGGACTATAAAGTGAGGGTGATTAAGACGGTCTTCTTTCTTGTTAGATTAACCCGGTTTATTATATTTAACTGGCCGATTACTTCCATAATATGTAGGCGATTGGACTCTGCAGGATGCTTGTTTCGTCAATAAATATTCTTCAAAACTGGCATTGGATACATAATTAAATGCAAAGCAACGGGGCTATGAATAAATATTTGTTATTGCTTGCGTTCAATTTTGAGCTTATTTGTTTATTTAAATAAGGTTTCAAATCATTAAAACTTAAATAACGCAGTTCTTAACCGATTTATTGACATAGTGAAGTAGAGGTTTGTCTACAATGTACAGTTAATACATATCAAGTGACAGTATAACGTCTAGTGGTTGTTGATAGTACCTACAATCCGTCTGGATGAGTAACTTTTAAATACCTAAAAAAAACACACCATGAGTCTTCCATTCCATCCTTCTTTATCATTCAAACATGTTCGCTTTCATGAAATGTAAATAAAACAAATAAATCGCAGCCTTCGCGTGAGTAATTCGAGGCAGAGTTTTGGGTGCGCACGCGGCGCGGCCGTTGACATCCGCACTGGACGCGCATTGTTTGCGGTATATACGCACTGTCAATATGACACGAACAAGGTCGTATACGTGAATAATACTTTACATAAACATTGATGGAATCGAAAATATGTTTGTGGATGATTGATTAATCTTTAGAATTAGGCACGCGCAAGGTTTTGCTTTTAGCGAAAAAAATATTTTTATCACCTTCACCCGATTTTTAAACAAAATGTCACTAAACGGTATCCTATCTTCATGAAATACCTCTCAACAAATATAAGTGCAAATTGAGCAAATACGTCAATGTGCAAAATATAGAAGTGAACTGCGAAAAGTAGCATACAGTTGACCGCAGCATACTTACACGAAATAATTAATAAGAGGGTTTTCGTTCGTCTTTAAGTGGCTTGTTTGAATACTTAGTTTATTTCGTTTTAAATGACAAATAGTTGGTACCTAGCAAAGTAGGTATTAAGGTCTGATGGTTAGCTATCTAATAAGATTAGAGTACTTGTAACCAATAAACTATCTCTGGGTACGAAGCATGTCCGAATGTAACTAAACAGTTACTGTGTCTCATGTATAACAAATATCTAAACAGATATTATTTCAGATAAAACAGGCAATTGTATGAAATAATAAGATGACAATTGAGTAACACAAAAGTCCCGATCGAGGTCAGTGTGTCCCAGTAACGGTCGGTGGCTGCGCGCGCGCTCCACAGACCCACTTGCGATTCAGCGCCTCGAGGCTGAGACGACTCCTAAAAAAGCCCACACGTACATCCTTACGCTATCAGAATAAGGTCCAAAGTTGTATATCCATGTTGAAGACTGTAAAACACTGGTTTTGAGGTCCTGTTGCTATTCATCATCGACGTGACAGTGCTAATTGGAGGAGTATTTGCCCGGCTATCTCCGATAATTCGCGGAAGTGAAAATAAATCCGTTTAACATGGTTACGACTGGTTAGTTTTCGAATTACCGTTGTAGGTAGGTAAATGTACCTTCATACTTTCGGCTACCTTTATGTCTGGCATGGGTTTGAAATGGTCAGTTAACAAAAGACTTGAGATAACATGCAAGTCGTGTAAAGTCGACAGTAGAAACAGTAAAACATGAAGTACGTAAACGTCACCATTCATATTATAAAAAATGACAAACGACACCCTGAATATTCAAAGACCACCGCGTTTTACGTTAATTTTTAACGGTGATTTGCTGTTACAACTAACTATATGAAAACACGGAGTTAACTTACTTTTTGTTTTCAAAAAATACGAATAATAAATATATGAGATGAGAGCGTCGTGGCTTAGTGGTTCAGCACCCGAACTCAGATCGTGAATCGTGTGGTCCTGTTCAAATCTGGCCAGAACCAAGATCTTGGTGTTCATTGTTAAATATCCGACTTACTCTCCGGTGATGGAAAACATCGATGAAAAACCAAATCAACCCGGATAACGGCGGAAGGCTCACCACCTATCTGTCTTGGGTTCTAATACCATTGGTGAAAAGTGGGCTACTTTTTTTTCTACATGGCATGCATTGTTAGTCGCTGATTTACTTTTACAATTTCACCGGACAAGTGGATGAGCGGAAGGTTCTCAGCCCTAAGATTTAAATAACGTGCCTAAGGGCGCCCCAAGGGGGGACACGAACCTCGGCTTAGGGCGTTACTGGTCTGAGAGTTTCGTTCACCATGACGACACAGTCACTTGCCTCTGACTACCCCGTTTGGGATAAAGTCGTGATGGTATGTTATGATAAATACGTGCGTTGTTGATATTATTGATAATTCCTCAGTGGAAATCTCATCGTGTCATCACACATATAGTTTTACTAATAAATTACATACTTACTAACTAACAACAATATTCGTGTTAAGTGGATATATTGTATTGTTTCCTACCAAGACACTCCTTTTATTTACTTAATGCGTAAGTGGTTGATTCAGTGTCCACTCTACGAAGTCGTAGGTGTCGTGGCACAAAGCAAATTAGACCAAGTGTGGCTGACTCACTTGTGGCCTTCGATTTTTAATGCAGAACATCCTGTGGACTTCTGCCTATGAGTGTCCTTTATCCAGATAGTAATAGTACCAAATAGTATAGTGCATAGAAAAATCAGTAATATTTTGGGCATTCGCAATACTCATATACCATGTGCAGTGCAGTACCAAAGGCGGACCCTGGGACCTCACACACCAATGTGGGTTCACAACCGGGATAGACCGCACGGATGATGATGATGACATACCATGTGCAGTATTAAACGTATGAAAAGCTATTATTAATAAGGTGGTATTTCTATTTCATCTCCAAAGACCATATTATTCCCAAAACTCTTAAACCTTTATTGTTAGTGCGACGGAATTCTTAATATATGAATTTTTATTTTAATATTTATTATGTGAGTTTAAAGTTTTAAACAAATGTGATTAAAAAGAGAGCATTTCATTCAAAACTCGACAACACTGACAACTTCACTATGTTTCAGTTGTGGACTATGTTTGGTTTCTAAATTAATTTAAATAGACATAAAAACCTTGTGAATGAATACAATGTCAACAAGGTCATCATAAATATTGCACAGAGTTAAAAAACGCGTAATAATACACATGTGCCACATCACACCGATTATGTGCATAAGCGGTTACGTGTAAGCCATGCGGGCACTTAATGACACCTCAGCAGTTGCGTGATACATCAGTAGCTGCTGAATAACGGACGTTGTGCTCTATACTAACATAGAGTTGAAACGTCTTTGCCCATAAAAAATACTTAAATTGCCTTCACGTGCCTTGTGGGAATGCCAGCGACTTACGGGACAGACCACCAGCCACCCTAGCTTTGAGCCCCCGTCCGTAGAGATTTGCCAAGTCACACCACCAGAAGGCCCCCAGGACAGGTTAATGTAACCGTGAGTTTCTAACTGGTTTTCATTTTCAGGTCTCTAAAACTATAAGGACGCCATTAATTACCTATGTAGAGCACTGTAGAAGTTGTAATCACGACTTCGGAGTTTAAATCAAATGTTTGCCAAAATGTTCTTTTAGGAATTTAATAAAAAATGCGCTGTTTGCGACACCCATGGCTCGTAGCAACAATAGAGCATGAGAATTGAAAAACTAATTTAGCTCAGTGTTCATTCTTTATTTGTACACAAATTCACCTTTAAACGTCACTTCAGTGTTCCGCTATGGTTGATATCAGTAAGCACTGTTAAAAGCGTGCTTATTAGGCGTTGTTGTTGAAATGATTTGATGGATGTCACGCAACATTGTTCTAGGAAGTGCATCTGGTCTAGCTGCGATACTCCGATAGATATGCCATACTAAGAACAGCTGGCAGCACGTGCAAATATTGGTACGCTTCCTTACGACCTTCGTAAAAACTATTATTTTATCAAAACTAGCCATGGAGTATGCTAACGTACATGTTGCCCCGTTTTTGTAATTCAAGCTGAATATTTGTATAAATCTAAGTTGTCATAATTTTTGGGTAGGTATCATCTATCTGCATCGACAATTATCATTAACGTGGCTGTTATGAATTATGAATTAATTTACAAATTTCTTCATTGACGACCTTTTTTACGAAAATCGGCCAAGGACACCGCTTCACTCGTAAGGCTGATCTGAGCTGAAGGCTCGCTAGGGTCTTATCGTGAGGGGCTTAGCGTGACCCACCTGGAGTAAAGCTGATAACCTCGTCCTATAGCCCCACGGTACCAAGGCATGCAAGGCCTTAATTGCATACTAGTCCGTCTTAGGCCACATAGAGATGATGCGGAGAGATTATAATGGTGCCAAGAGGTCAAAAATAAGCAAAATTTAATGCTGGTGCCGATCTTAGTTCCTAACAAGAAGATTGCAATCTTATTGCACTGATTTAATTATGCCCAGCGATTGTTACCTCCAGATGAAAACAAAGCGCTTAATTATTCCTGTTAAACCTCCAGATGAAAACAAAGCGCTTAATTATTCCTGTTAATCGACAGTGTATATAATGTTAAGTCGTCCATGTTTAGCAGAATGTATAATGCTATCAATCAGGAGTGCATCAGGCAGGGCACAATGCTAACGACCGACCCACGCAACCGCAGATCGTCTAGTTTTTATCTACACTTGTCACGATAAAAACAGTTTACAAATTTATTTCTCCTGCGGAAACTGAAGTGGTTCTCGATAAAAAAACTAAGTGTAGTTGTTTATTCATCGTTATGAAAGACATAATAACGTATTAAAGCAATCCCACTGCTGGGCAGAAGCCTACATTATTGAAATCAAGAATGACTTGACCGTTGGTGGGTTTTGGCCTCATCACCGAAATTGCCAAAAAAAGAGGCGGTTATTTGTTGTGAAAATCTTTATATTTATTTAATGACGAATTGCTTTTTAAACTATAGGCCTTACTTTGGCTGGTAATAATGAACCATTTTCATAACCATCTTCTTATTGAAGAATAGTTTGGTGGTTTGAAATTAAAAGAACACTAGCTTTAAGGTCAGTGATTAATGATTTAAGGCGAAACATGTTGAGCGAAGAAATCAAAACAAACCAGTAAGGGTTTACTAGCGTTAATTGTTATTAATTTATCACCATAATTAAAGAATTGAAATAATTACGCTTAAGTAATCTGTTACAACTGTTGCGTTATATTAATTAGAATAGCTATCACGCAGTTATTGGCAATTATTCCCACGTATCGACACATGGAGGCAGGCACTCGTGGGTACTGCAAGTACATACCGATGGGGTGACTGCATTTTCGCCACTACGCCATACCTTGCTGTCCTGCGTCGACTCGTGGACTTCATTATTAGTACAAAAGTGTGGCATAATAAGACCACACGGGTCACGTTATTTATTAGTTTGCTTGTTAAGATGTTATTGTGTAGATGTGTATCTTAATGCGCATTTTAACACAAAATCAAGTAAGGAATTCCACTTATGCCAACCATCGGATGAGGATCAATATTTTACATGTCTATTAATTATGATAATTAAAATGATACATATGATTACACATATCAATAAATTAATTGGTCATATTCACCACACGTTTAACTATGATTATAATAAGAAGGATATCATTTAATTTTCAATGTTGGCGTTATTTTTTCAAGATATTTGTATATTCATTGCGATTTGAGTTCAATTATTTGCTGCAAGTTCCTCAATAGAAATTCTTTCAATGAGATCCTTTTTTGTTTTTCTGAAGGATTTTACTAAGTAGCACTTTTAATCGTCATCAATGCTCATCCGTAGCTTGTTCTAACTTGTCTCATGAGAACACTTGCTTTTCGTATATGCATACTGTTTGACGGTGTTGAAAAGTACGCTGGCTTACTTATCAATATGTTATTATGGAACTAGGTACACAATTACGTTTATTTTAAGGATTAGTTACATAATAAAGCAAAAATTTGATATTTTAAATAGACACTTAAAGAATGATTCAAAGAATATTATTTTTACGAAGAGATTGTTTACATCATCAAGTGTGTATGCCAGTTATTTGGATTGCGGTACGGTTTTGAAAGCAGTTTACTATGAACGCTACATGATATTGTTATTAGCTAAACCCCTTTTCTACCTTTTTATTAACAACAACATACCTAGTTGTTTACGGATATGTCTAATAATAATTCAAAATAATTCAATCATAAACCAAAACGAAGCATTATTGCTTAACAATCTTATTTATCCTAGAAAAAGATGCGTCTTGAGTTATTTATGCGCATGCTAAATACTTATAAAATACGTGTTTTTATTAATTTATTATGTAATGTGTTTGTGCTACATTCATGAGACTGATTTAATTTATCAGTAGCTTTGTCCACCGTGTGCAATTAATATGGGGCAGAACGCATACATAGACTTATTTACTCAAATACGTGAGTGGTTGCAGGAATGTGATAATAATACGATGTGAACTAGAATCATCCATCGGTCGGTTAATATTAAAAACGTCTTTCAAGATACATTTCCGCAATGGAAACATAGCACGAATATGTAATTATAACGATCTTATGAGCTCCACACTCGTGTTGGTAGCGCGCGTGTTGTTGTCTTCTTCTGATGTAAATCACAAAATAAAGAGTTTACAGAAGGACCGCTCGCACCTTTTGCCAAAACTTGCGTGAACCGCCTAGGGTTACTACGATATTCGCTCTGAATTTTTAAAATGAAGTACTACCTACTTGACAGAACCGGCCAAAAACAAAATTCATCATATGAAAATTTGCACCAAGTTCGACAAAAACAAAAACACTCGCGACAGTGCGACTTTCCGACTCACCGAAGCTCACTGACTTCACTTGTAAACTCATGTCTCATTGTGCGTGCGTTAAAAACAGCGTGTTGTTCTAAGCAGGATATCTGTCAGAGCGCCGCGCATGTCTTATTTGTGTGGAAATGGATACCATTTATACATATATAAAAAACAATAAAAACAATACATGACAATCGAATTGCACAACAATAATTATTAAGGCGCGAATTCACGCCAAAATCATAAATTCCGTCGTGGCCGAAGGCCTACTTCTTCTAAATGGATAAGCAAAAATATCTGGAAAAATATAAAATAAACTTACACATTTTTTCTTCAATCTGTACGTTTAAATTCTCTTGTAGAAATTTATATACTAAAAAAAATCTTGAAAAGGGTCTTAGTAAACCTTAAATTTGCTAACACTCTTAAACTATAAGTGTGATTTGTTTGGTTTCATAGGAAAATATAGGCCATCCAGTCTTCCATCAAAATACCTCCTGTGCCCCAAGAAAATAACATTTTTAGTGTTTTGTTGCGAGCGTCCTCGTGCGCGGGGGCGCGGGGGCGTTTCTGCGGGGGCGAAGGGCGGCAGTACCGCTCTTAAATTACTTCTTTATCTAAGTTTAATCATCGTTTTTCGAATATTCCAAAAAACAAATACGGAAGCAATGAAAACATTAATAATGCATTATTATGTATTTTTATGTACCTAAATGAACAAGTGCATTATTAGCCAATAAACTGCAATCTGCAGCAGTTTGGCGAAACGTAATAAATGTAAGCCTATGTTTAATTTTTGGTGAAATAAATAAATGATAGAAAACGACAGAAATGAATCTTCAATTTGTGTTTCCAAATATTGAATTTACTCGTACTTTAACCCAGTTGATCCTTCATGTCTTCATTATTTCTACTCTCCATGAAGTTATATAGTATTTTGTACACTTAGATTATTTAGTATAATATAACAGATCTAGGAAGCTACTCGTAATTTATTATCAGACTAGGGAAGGATGAGCTATCGGCCGAGGCGTGAGCTGCGTCTGCGCCTTTGACCGCGCTTATTCATCGCACGCGCAACAGATAATTACCTTCGTAATTAGTTTCAATTACGTTGCGAATGTCAAAAGATTAAAATAGAATTTATCGCGTGTGAACCACCACTTTTCCGTGGTAGAATGTAGAAAATTATTTTTTTATCGAATCAAACAGGGCGACTGCCGCCTTTGTCCGGACGCTCACGTTGGTCACGTGTAGGTGAGCATTGTCTTGCTCTCAAGACTTTGAGCCAATGATTGCCTGCCAATCATCTGGCCTACACGTGTACGTCGCTGTGATATCTGGATGAAAGCGAATCTGTAAGCTTTATTCCCTAATCCTAGCTGTTAATAACACTTCTTCGGGTCGCTTCCAGCACGGTGATCTTCACTTTGATGAGAATCATGAAATAGTTTTGGGTGTAAGCGTAAGCAAAAAGCCCCTTAAGATTTTAGTGAGTAAGTGACTAGCATACCGATCCGATTCCCCGTAGTATTTTGTGTGTATTCATGACAGATTCTGCTTGTTACCAAGGCTCTATGTAAAACAGCAACCTTAAATGCACGAGCATCTGATCATATCTGGATGCTATTCCATTTTCAATTAGCTACCGTGTCCCAAAACGATTAAGTCGTTCACCGGCCGGCAGACAGCACTGAGGTATGGAGCAGGCGTGGCAACAATGCGCTGCAGCGATCATGGAGGACGGCGACCGTGACGTACGCGCCGAAGGTCGCCCGCGCTTCCTGCGTGCGTGACGCGCATGCTACCATGCCGCAGCCTACCTTAGGAACCTACAAGACAACGAGGCTTATTTTTTTGATGCAAAAAAAACAATAATTTCAATAAATTTGCCTACTATGAAATATCATATTCCAAAACAACAGGACAATGGTGTTCCCAGCCCTAATTAAATAGTTGCCGATTTTGTGCTATTTCGGGTCGATAAATAACTCCGTGGGATGAGAAGAGGTCATTCTAATTTAGCTTGTATGATTTGACCTAGAGAAACTAAAATACATTGCAAGTTGAATAAAACCTTATGATAAGACTAGGCCGTCCCGACTTAGTTAGTTTTGCTAACCGGTAGGATACTCTACATATTTGGCCTCTCAATCGAGAATCCTCTCAGTCCGAAGTTCATGTGATGACTAAATTATAATGATTTAGAAGCTGAATTCTAAAAATAAAATAAAACATAACACGCTTCCGCGTGATATCGTTTTTGTAATTAATCTATGTAAAAGTAAACATGCCATGTAGATTTTATTGTGCCAAAGCATGACATCAATTTTTATCCTACATAAATGGCCAATCAAAACAACTGACCGAAACGAAGTGTGACGCGACACAACTGTCTGTGCGGCACCAATAATGATGTGTCTCATTACACACTTACCTAACAGTTGCATTGAGGAACGGGAGCCGTTAGTTTTGAGAAGTTCATTCAGATTACGGTATTAGTGAGGTGACCGGGTCGCTTTTTGTCTCCACCGGTTTGGGGCTACGTGCTATTTGCGTGCGTAACACTCACGCGGCTCGTTCCATGTCGTCTGCTTTATCTAGCCAACAACGAGATAATCGCGTTAACGAGACGCAATGAGACCAGACTTTCATTGCCCATTAGGCACTTTGCGGAAACCATATTTTCCCTCTCCGACTCTCGGAACGTTAGCGATCACGATTCAGACTTCCGACCACAGACCTGTACATTACAGGTCTGTGCTTCTGACAATGCCAAGTTATCGCGATCTTTGTAATTTTCTACGAAATCCGAAGAAAAATCAGGATCGTGAGTCGTGACTAGGGTTAAAGACTCGGCAAACTCACGGTGTGAGCTAAAAAAAAGTTATTTTTCATCACGGTTAAATCTCAGAAAACAGGCTCGGTGATCGTATCGTACGAGACTTTACGCTTCCCAAAACGCATAACAAGAAGGCGACCGATACCCGGTTGACAGTTAGGTATGCATGCCGCGTGCACACCCACTCACGACTTTACTCGTATAAAGGAACATGGGAACACTGAGCTTCCGCGCGTGTGTGACACTAATGTTATCAACCTATGATTTTATTGGTGCGTTCATCACAAACATGTGTTAAGATTTAGTAAGTATTATTTCAGCTAAATATATAAAGGCCACTGTCTTCAAGTTCATTGTTCTTCTAAACATCGCTATGGGAAATTTTACGCGACACGTCCGCCCAGCAGAGAGACACGAGTCGAATTTTTATTTCGCATTAATCGCGACAGGTAGGAATGATGGACACAAAGAACTTCGCAGTCTTAGCACTTTCTGGCTAGGGCATTGTTCTTAGCCCGAGTGTCTACCAGGATAATGACCCTCTGTATAAGGGTACGATGAGCATAACAGTACTGATACAACGACAGGAAATAACTTGCCCATGAATGTGCGAATGAGAGTCAAAACAAAGGACACGTGTCAGTGCATTGACCCATAAATTTAAGTAATAACCTGCGCTTTTGCAGTGATTTTATATCGTTTATTTAGAAGTATTCATAATAATCGTTTCCGTGACCGAAACCGATGGAGTACGCACACCGCACGAACTCGTCTGCAATGGAGCGTAACCTAGTAACGACTTCTGCATTTCAATACTCCCTCTGTCAGTGAGCTCAAATTTTGTACATGGTTTGCCAACAGTAATTCTTTCAGTATTTAAAGCTACAATCTAGATTGAACAAAAACTTTTTTAATATGCGATACTAACATAATACAATTGTTGGTCATATTGTACAAGCACTAATTTAAAATATGTAATGTTTTGTAATTGGTTGTCTTCGTCTATACATACTAATTAAACGATTATTATCAATGAACCGGTCTGACTGAATCAATGACGCTGATTATAATCCCATAAGGTATAAACCATTTGTGGTTAAAAGATAAGTGTTAATCTTACGAGGTAACTACACTTTAATCATCCCAAGAGTGATGAGTGTTTCAAAGTTGAGAACTACTATGATTTATAGGCAAATTTAAAAAAAAAACAACTTGCGATGCAGCTGGCCAACACACTGAAATGTTTCACATGAATCCCCTACCTAGTGGGTTTTTTCAAACAGTGGTAAAAACAACCTCATAGCCTATAAGATAAAATATAACTGATTAACGCATAATCACAATTTGTTTCATTAAAATTGATTGTTACATATTAATTTATGAAATTCATTTTATTCCTACCGGTTCATATCTGTTTGGAATTGCTATTCGCAAGCCGGTTAGTGGAACGAATATTTACCTTGACCTGCCATTTTAGTAAAGAAACAGATATTTCGATACATTTTCTCTTTGCAATGTGTTGTCAAAGTTTATTTTAATTATTTAGTACTTTGCATTATGTGGTCATCCACCATCACTAATTTTAATTTTAATTTTCTTATGATGACATTATTTCTTTGGATGCCGGTCATGTACAATCAGCTGTACTGAAATCTATTGAAGAGGCCTATGTTCAGCAATGGACATCTAACAGCTGCTAATGATGGCGATGATCATTTATGAGGTTGACGTATGACGTACTACACACTTACCTACATGTGCAAAGCATATATATGTGTATTTATATACAGATCGTAAATTTACCGACCGATAAATGCATGTAGTCGGTGCCTTATGACCTAGAACTTGGCGGTGAGCGGGGACGGGTTCTGACTCACGCGCAGCGGATTCCGAGAACCTATGAGATTTTATATTCGTTTCCTTTAGAGTTCATAATATTCAACTCACTGACTCACGACACAACAGGTTTATGTAATAAAAAAGCTATCACCTGTATTTGATTTAGTGAACAAATATTGACGTTCAAAACTAATTAGCGAACTAATTTACCGTATTTGTGGTCGATAGCAAAACAAATCGAAATAACAATCGGAACGCCAACCAATAATGTTTAATGGGATTTTACATCCTAATCTTAGGTACTTACTGTTGTCTGCCTCTCTTTCACTCCATAGAATTTCGATTCCGTACTCGACAATCCTTTATATCACTATTTTCGCCTCAAAAATTGAACCTTTCGAATTGTATGTACCTATACTTGCCCTTGTTGTTTGGTAATTCTCTACGATGTTGAATCAGTTAATCAGAAAGGCCTAGTGGCGCTTTTTCCAAAATAGAAATGTGTTATTTATGACAACGAAAAGATTTATTGAAATATTAAAAAATATTTTGTGCATTATTCAGATTATGGATGATAGGATATGAACTATTCTTTCACTCTTTTGCTGGTGTAGTTTCATATATTTATGTAAGCCAGTTCGGACATCTTCGGATCAGTTCAGATTTCTTTTAAGACACATTAAGCTGGTTTTTTGGTGACCAACAATATGAAATAAATATTGAACTTTTCGAAAACAACATTTTCTTTTTCATTTATGGGAATTATACTTTAGTTCTACGTAGGAACAATGCTGGTGGCAGAAAATGGGTCGAAGGTAACAAATAATTACAAATCAGTTGCTTTACATTTCAGGACCAGATAGTACGTCCAGTGGATATTTTATTGCTGTTATACAAAAGGCATCTTCCAACTATATATGTTTGTTACTCTTTCACGCAAATACTACTGAAGGGATTTGGATGAAACTTTACAGTAATCCAGCTTATACATCAGAATAACACATGGACTACAATTTATAAAGATTTTATGTAATTTGGTCATAATATATATTGATAACGCGCGCCAGGCCCCGGGCGGTAAGCTAGTTTACAATAAGTGACAAAAGAAGCCTTACATGATCAAGTCATCATATCTTACACAATCCGGGTGAAAGTAGTTAAGAGCAGTAGCCCGGATTGTGAAAAACGCGGATTTGATTCCCGCTCGAGATCATCAAGTTCCGAAATCGAACTATTCCAGTTTTTCTACTTTTAGAATGTGTTGTTTGAAGTTTAAACACATTGATGTGCACAGGATTTAGTTTCATTATAAAATGATTGTTAGACTTTGATTTATACGAGGATGCATGTAATGATGCAACACATCAAGAAAGATCCTGTTAGATTGGTTTACAACAATTGATTCATAGGTAGCTTATCATATTTACGAATACTACACAAATGACGCAGAGCCCATTGACAAAGTCTAATGACCAAGCCTTCACACATGTTCAATAGTGAGAATGAATCATATGTGATATAAGACGCTCAGAGATAGTAAGTCGTTACAAAGTTCTTGAGCGGTTGCGAAAAGTGGCCTACACGTCTCGGTCGGGTGTCTTGAGTCTTTATGAATGGTGTAGTATTATACTACCTACTACAAAGTGTTCGGATTCAATTAATTTGTTTTGGGGCGCCGATGAGCGGTTCTGAGAATCATTGAGTCACATCTAGCCCCAGCGCAGAACAAGGTATTTCCGATTCCGTTTCTGAGATAATAGCCGATGAATGATACCTGGGTGATTACTGTTCGGAAGGAATGGGTTATGATTGCTGACGCGAGATATCTCGTTGCAATACATTGTTGTTTCTAAAGAACAACACCGACTAGTGACAATGCAGTTTTGCATGTACCGAGGCGTTCACATCAACCTTTACAAAGGGGCACGCACCTTATAATAAATAATAATAATAAATAAAATCCCTGGACATTATTCCACACAGCGCCATCTAGCCCCAAAGTAAGCTAATTAAAGCTTGTATTATGGGATACTAGACAACGGATAAACATACTTAAATACATTTTCTTTTGTAAATACATACTTATTATACATAGGAGACACCCAGACCAGTACAAACAGACATGTTCATGCACACAAATGCCGCTGACATAAGACTTACTTTGCAATAGTTTTGTAAAGTTTGATGTGAACGCCCCTGTATAATATAATAACCTGCTACTGTCTATTTGAAGACTGGCGAATTAAACTAAGTGCTACCATTCAACATTTAAATAGCAATAGCAGTTCAATTAGGATTGCCGCTATAAATATAGTTAAGTGTAATTTTTGCAAATGGGGATAAAAATACAGAACAACCCTTTCAATTCAATGCTAGTAAGGTCTTATTGGTATAGTTAAGAGACGAAAAGATTTGCTGATTCTTATTTGTGTACCTACACTACTCAGCCACATTGTTTGTAGTTTCCATCAAGTACATGAAAGAAATTTAATTTTAGTTCAAAGACAAAGAATATGATTCCGTGTGTGTTAATCTATAGTTAACAAATTCCACACATTAAAAACCTAATGTTTTAATAGGCAAAGGCTTGTGCCTTTGCCATTCTACTCATACCTATAATACTTCTAATATTCAAAAGGAATGAAGTACGATTTCTCCACATTTTTTCCTATTATTGGAATGATTAGTTTATATTTTTAGATTATGTGGAGTTGCCGATTGTGTTTCATGCGATTCGGTGAATGTGTGTAAGCTTATCATAACGTTCAGACAGGTTGGAATTCCATGCGATACTTTTGTTACCTGATTGCTATCAGTTGATTTTCGGTAATCTCTTAAAACATTAGTGCATAGCGTCCGGCCAGCATTCCCCGGGTGACGTCATTGTGTGTTTTAAAGGTTTGCGAAGCTAGATAAAGTACTCACCATTGCCTTATCAGTGCCCCCGAAGGCCGGCGCCGCGCTGCTCCTCGTGAGGCAGACCAGCCCCACCACCGTCGTCCACAATATCCTCAAACTAACTCTCACACTAACAAACGCCATTCTTGTTGTTATACTTCCTTTTTTACTATTAAAACTCATTTATTCTTAAAAATACTATCAAAAATATCTTCTTTAAATGGACGGATATGTCATTTATATCTCTTAACCAAACGTGGCTACAGATATAAAATTATGCTACATTGATTTATTGCTTTGGTGGATTTGTTGTAAGTCTTGTCTATCTGAAACAAAGAAGTAAATAAAATTAATAGGTATGACAAGTCACACAGTCTTAATGACTTTGTAAACATGAGGTGGTAAGCATTAAGATCAAGATGATATGGAGGTCATGATCCTCGCTGGTTAGTCATAATCATAACTGGTGATTCATGCGGCATACTTATTGATTAAAACTTGAAAAAAATCGTTTATATTTATTGTTTAAAAATTTTGAATTCGTTATTATTCTAATACCATTTTGATAATGTTTTTGTAGATAAGTTCGGTCAATATGACGAACGAGCTAATCGTCACGCGACCTACATGCGGCGTACGGGACAGGCGGGCTTCTCAACAAACGCTATCATCATCAAAGATAAATCGTCCTATGGCAAATAGCAGGTGGCAACAATAGTCATAATCAGAACAATACAAAATATTCTTAACATATTATATGTAGCTTTAATTAACGCTCATCCATACGATTCTCGTGTAACTTGGTTAGGTTAGCTAAAGCTAATTTCTTATGAGATTATTAATTGTTTCCTAAATACATTAGCAGGTAAAAAAACTGTATTTATCAATTTATATTGAGATCGACCCATGAAAAATATTTATGTGACAAACATTTGTGTGTGTCTGGGTGTTATTATCTATTTAAGTATGTATTTAGAAATATTTAAGTATGCACAAGCTATGCTTAGTTTGGGGCCAGAGGATCTTGGTGTAATTGGTCCCCAGATATTTACATTTATTTTTATTCATTTATATTTTATACATACTGCAGAATTTTTAATTAAGACAGAAATCAATCAAAGATGCCTGATAGAAACTGTTATAAAAACCAGTTCGATTGTTGCGTCAATAACGAGTTATCATAACGTGCTTTTGATATATGATTGTTCTCGGGGCAAATATGTGCGTAAAGTATTTTAAGTGTGCTTGTAAACATTAGATTAGCCATTATCTACAAGTCAGTACAAAATAATGATGTAAAAGTAGTACATCTCAAGAGCGCGGTGCCGTCTTCTGATGTTTTTTTAAATTATCTAGAAACAAAGTAAACCACCGCACACAAAATATTATCATCGTATCACTACAGGTTCACACTGTAGTTTAAATGACATCCTGTTTACTCTGGAGAAGAGAAATAAGACTGTCTACAAGGAGGAATAGATAGAAATAGATATTCCCCTAGTGGCGGTACAGACTGGCCAAGTTTGAACATTTTTAGGCACAGTGCTCACTACCAGGCAGTCCGTCTGTATAATAGGCTCCCGACAGAATTTAAGACAATAAGCAGATTGACTACCTTTAAAAGGAAACTAAAACGCTTTCAAATTAATAAATGTTATTATTCTGTGGAGGAATACCTAGCGGACAAGCGCCAGTTTTTAAAAATATCTTGGATCATCTTGACATTGTTATAATTATTTTGTAATCATGAATCTATTGTTATAATTTTATGTGACCATGTACTTTTATTTAATCTGATTAATGTTATTAAAATTAAGTAACTTATTAAATCAATGTATGCAACTTATAATCATTATTGTAATGTTCAACGAGATATGTATTGCTCTGAATAAAAAAAAAATGAATTGAAAAATTGAACCAGAAAATTAGCAATTCTGTGTTCAAAGTACAACTACTGATCAGCAGGTAAGAAATTGAGTAGTGTCCAGCTGCCCCAAAAATCTGAAAGCGCAAATCAGAATGTCGCCAACAACGTTCCGCTCGCCGAACCGTGGCGGAGGCGGTTTCTCCGGCGACATTGGACCACGTTACTTAACTCCATTCGCCAAAACATTTTTTCTATGGGACCACCCGATCTGACCACCGATTGCGGTGCAAATTTTGCCACCAAAACCAAAGCGTAGTACGTAAAATTGATTAAGCCTTCATCGTGTTGTCAAATCAATTATGTTTGACGGACTTTGACCCTCGCCAAAACTAGGTTCATTGAAAAGATATTTGGGTTATTGCTTTATGTTTGATTGATTTTATGGCTGGGATTGAGCGCGCCGTCCGATAGAGCATTCGGTGGGCCACTGATTAGTTCTGCGCGAACGGAATAACGCTGCGACTTCCTTCTGTTTTCGTGTAATGTATTTATTATGAAATAACATTAGACAAATTAAAAAGCTTTAAAAGTTGTATACTCAGAATTTACAAAGACCTATCTATATTTATAGTTTTTATGTACAAAATGTTAATAATGAATATATGAGAGTAAAACAAAAAAATCGTCGACGTACTTCCTTGTGTTTTTTTTATCGGTGAAATTATGCTATATCGTGTTTTGGAAAAGTTGTAGCCATAGTTAAGACACTGACCTACTCGTACAATTTTTTATTTGCTATAATATCCTTTAATTTCGTAGTTATCTTCAAACAAAATCGATCAAATATTAACAATCTTGGGAAAGCACAGCCTTATGGACATGCTATGCTACTGTAGCCCACTCAACGAAAGAAACATTTGGGAAATAATTCGTGTAAAAGCGAATTTTGGAAAGTAGGGAATTGTTTGGAATGTACAAATGTAGGGAATGGTGTCTGAAGCAACATACTCAAAGTACTGATGGGTGGGGGTGGGGCTAACGGTAAATTTACTTTTTTAAAGTTTTTCTTAAACAACTCTTAAACGGTGGTAATGTACACACATCAAAAGTGTCTAGGGATCAAGCATTTTTATGCGGATTTCTTGAGATTGAGATGTGGCTTTGTAATAAATTTATGATTTTATAAATTTATATGGATCCTTTTTGGTGCATTTCAAAATTTGAAACAGGAACTGTCAATCAAATTCGAGTAAAAGATGAAAATCAGCTGTCAATATTTTCCCTATAAAAACATACAACGCATTGAAGACATTATTAGTGCTACTGTTTCCCTACTACTGATTAAAACTAACGTTATTATGTAGCGGCGACGTCATTTAGGCAGGGAAGAAATGCTCAGAGCCGTGGGAATGATAGATGCTGGTTCCCGGCAACGTACTGTGGCTTTAGCTCTGAATACAAGTCAGAGTGTTATCAGTCGACTTTGGACACGTTACCGAAGCACTGGTACCGTGGCTGAGCGCCATGGAGGACGGTATCGCTGCACCACACGGAGACAAGACCGATACATTCAAATCATAACTCGAAAAGCTCCAACAATAACCGCCATGATGTTAGCCGTGAGGCTTCATCACTCTTCAGGGAACTTAATTAGCGACCAAACAGTCAGAAGCCGCTTGCATGAAGTGAACCTTCATTCCCGAAGACCGCTAAGGGCAACCTATAGCAATGCACAATCGTAGGATTCGATATCAATGGGCTCTTGAACACAGAAATTGGGCAGAAGAACAATGGCGTTTCGTGTGCTTTTCTGATGAGTCTCGTTTTGGTATGAGACCGGTTACAAGACGTATACGACACTGGAGAACCCCTGGACGCCAACAGCGATTAAAATCCTGCCAGGAAGTCCATCCTTATAGTGGTGGAACCATCATGGTATGGGCGGGTATTTGGATCGGCGGAAGAACTGAGTTGATTTGGATCAGAGGCAACCTCAACGCTCAAATTTATGCTGAGACGATTGTATCAGACGTCATCGTTCCTCTACAAGTGCAAATCGGTCCCTTATTTCAGTTAATGCATGATAATGCACGACCGCACACCGCAAGAGTTGTAAGACAGACTCTCGCCGCAGCTAACATCAATGTCCTGCCCTGGCCTGCTCAGTCGCCAGACTTGAACCCGATTGAGCATGCATGGGATATGCTACAGAGAAGAGCTCTGCCGAATATGGAGGGTATCCAGTCGCAAGAAGACCTTTTTTTGTTGTTGCAACGAACATGGGCGGCCATTCCACAGCGTGATTTGGATGAACTCATTTTGAGTATGCCAAACCGATGTTCTTGTGTTGTTAGTGTTCGCGGTAGAAACACGGATTATTAATTGTTTAAGTTACCCAATAAAATTTTGAAGAAAACTGTTATTTCAGTCTTTTTTTCGAACTTTAATGTTAGTGGTTCAAATGTCAAAAATCCCTTTATTAGGAAAATGGCAAATTTCTTTATTAATGCAAAGGTGACTTGGTTTATCGTTACTGTAGACAAACGAAAACACTTTATTTGATGAATCCTTAAAGAAAATTTTAATTAATATCAATCAGGAGAAAAGTTATTGCAAAAATATATGTTGATCCCTAGACACTTTTGATGTGTATATAAAAAAATTACAATAAAGGTTCCATTATTTTTTTCTCTGGGATCAACATTTAGTGACATATGAAGATGGACAACAATTAAATAAACTTATGTATTAAAACAATTCTAACTATCTTCTAAATCTAAAATATCATCATCAACATCATCGTCGGTGGAGTTTTCGATGGGTGCTCCGTTAGTGCATGAGCTGGAGTATACTATCGCAGACACTGGAGCAGGCGATGCCTGCTTTCCGGCAGCCGCATCGCACCCCACACCCCAAATGCCTGAGATATTTTAGGTCAATTCTGCTTTAGCCGTGAACAGCTTAAAACACATCGCAGAGGTGGTGGTGGAGTCGCATTCGGAGAAGCTGTGGAGGAGGAGAATTGTCTCGGCGAATGGAAGTTGTTGAAGTTGTCGCACTGAAAAACATTTGGTCTCCACCTTTCCACGACCTGGTTTCATGAAGAACACGTTGATATTTGTTGAGTGAGACAATCCCACTAAGAGAACTCCGACCTCCTCTCCAACTTTTCTGCTTCAATATGTCGTTAAATCTTGATCCCAACGAAAAAGTGGACAGAACCTTTTTTGGAGGAAATTTGATGTTGATTACTTGAGTAAAAGTTTTTTTTGCTATGTGCCAACGTTTACGAGTTGTTTAAGAAAACTTAAAAAAACAACCTTTACATGACGTGAAAAGAAAGAAAGAAGTTAATTCCGTTTTATTGCTTTTTTATGATTTTGAAAAATATAACCGGTAGTAATTTTTCATTACGAAATGGTGACATTGTCTTCGTTAAATTAGCTCAAACCGTGAGTCACGTTTGAAAAAACAATTACTACTGAAGACTTCTTATTGTTTAATTAAAGAAGAAATTAGTTAAACTATGTAGCGCCTTCGACTGTAAAAGCTTTACTGATACTGCAACTAGCGCCTTGGCTTAATGGATAGTTGTCCGTCCTGCTAAGTATATACCTTCGTCATTAAGAATAAAGTAGGCCAGACAACATTAACTAACATTTTATTATGGCTATTGTAAACAATGTTATTGTGATGGTATTATTAAATTAAACATCGCCTACAAAGTGATTTTGACCCTAAAGGTGCTCCCCTCACCTGGAGCATTCTCCTGTAATGTAACGTTTGAAATCGGATGTTGAGCATTACATTACAGAACTGCCTCCCTGGCTTAACGAACATTCGCCTGTGTTGTACATTTCAGATTCGATTTTGAGCATTACATTCCAAAACTTCAGGGAAGTTGTATCAAAATATTTCTATTTTGTGATTGCCTTGACACTTTTTTTGGACTTTTTGTATTCAATTCGCATTATTGTGTTATTGTTCCATATTTTGTTATATTTCATTCTAATTTATTTTCTTTGACGATCTCATTGTGAAAATCCTTTAATTGACCATGACCAAATGTAATTTAATGTGTATTTTTGTAATCAGAAATAAATAATCTATCTATCTATCTTACACATTGTATCGTCAAGTGGTGCACTGTAATGCTCGGTGCTTTTCCCTCACCAACGTAATGCTCGAATTTGTAACATGACAGTTTGCGCACTGTAATGCTCGACTCTGTAACGTTACATCACAGGCAAATGCTCCAAGTGAGGGATGACCTTTAAGTTTCTTGATTCTCGTTCATAGAAATAGAATAGAAGTTAGAGTAATAACACCTTCTACCTGTGAGTAACTACCATTACTGAAGTTTTTGGCTGCAAATTTTCCTCAAAGTAACATGCGTGATAGCAAGTTTACGGCTTAACCTCCAGATTATCACCACTGTCTTCCGCGGCAGACCTGCCCAGATTATATCTCATAACAACATGATCTCACGTAATTTATGTTTTTTAGCTTAAAAAATAAGTTTTAATGTTCCCAAATGTAAGGCTCGGCTTAGAGCTCACATAAAGGGTAAGAACTTGATAACTTTTTTTTTCAAAAGTAATGTTTTTGGGCTCCCCGTCTGGATATAAATACACCCGATGAAAACCTACAGCTAAATACTTAGAAAAGCTGTAAAGCTCATTGACCTAAGTTGAGCAATCGTTTTCATGCTTACTTTAGTAAAATCTCCAACAATATGGTCAAAACGAGTGACAACCATTATGCAGTTCAAAGAACCATTAAGCAATCAGAAGAAATTAGTATGCTTCTTCTCTGAAACCATAAAAAGGTATAATTCCTACGCGCCCACGTCTCACGCATAACTCCCATAACATTACGATCACAGATTGCCCATCGCCGCGCCCCATTTGCATGCGCGCGCGCCGCATCGCAAGTGTATCTCTCGGGATGACGCGGCGACGCGGCCCTGGGCGATCTTCCTGCTTCCGGATCCGCGGTGACAATACTAATAAGTTAGTGAAACAATCATCGTCTTGTAACTTAATTATTCCTTTCCATCTCTGTAGAATAGCTTGTTGGCGCGCGCGCTACGAGGATACCATCGCATTCGAGTGACGACGTTTTGCGTTGGTTTTGTTGTTAACGACAAGATAGAAGTTTAAAAATCTCATAGCTGATTCCGTTTCGGATAATGGTAGACCCAAGTTTTTGTTGGTACGTTCAATTATTTTTACATTTAAGCCCCATTTGCCTAAGCCTAGGTAATTCCTGTTTTTTTTTTATGATTAGCTGGTTCCTACCTTAGTTATTTGATGTCTCATGTATTTTGAAAAATATTCGCAAAATTAGATCCAAAATCTTTGATTTATTTCGAGGAGATTCAATTGCCAGCAATTTTCCAAGTTCACCAGTTTGAATTTTTTTTTTGGAACCTAAAACTGCTAGGTTTGCAAAAAATCTTCCTACGAGTAGCATATCACTTTAATTATATTTTCCATATGAAAGAAAAATAAGTAAAATGCAAAGAAGAGCTTTTGATGACCTTTTTTTTAATGTAAATTGGTGGTTACCGTATTAAGTTATTTTTTTTTTGTACTACGATTGGATGAAATAAAATATCATTGGAAAAATCATCCTACTTAATACTGCAATATTCTCACAAATTAAGTTCTCTTTACCTTGCTGATGAATAATAAAATATGTAAAGGTATGTACTGGAATAACTGACGTTTATTTACACTGTGAATCGGTTATCGGTAGCATTCATATTTGAGTGGTGAAATGTTTACATATGAATGGAGGTACCTACGTAAGGCATAGCGCAGGTATGTTTAGGCTTTTTCATGACAAATCACACTTATGGATAAATACGAAAAATTATAAGCTTGTGTTTGGGAAAAAAATATTAACGAATAAACGCCTCGTGCATAAATACTAGGTCTGCACTATTTTACCATTTAGTAGTATTGATTGAGAAAGCAGCGAAAGCTCGTGCTGAAAAAGTGATCTATATTTTAGGAAACATTTAAGAAGAAATGTTTTCATTGATGCTTACTTTATTGCATTACCTTAACAGTTTAAAGTAGATTTCAGTTGTCCGTGACCTGTTGAGGCATGGTCACGAGCGCGGCCGATTCCATTTGTATCAGGGTATAAAATTAAACCAGGCTTTAATTATAATGCTTTGTGAACGTAAACCGCATTTAGATTTAGTTAAGTTTATTTATTAATCAATACAGGCAATACTTGAAACTGAGGAAGCACCGAACATTCATAATACCTATAACATGATAAGATTTGATTTTAACATTTTTTTTAAAATGGTATGAACAAAAAATATACTTATTAACATGTCATATATATTATTATGTTCAAAATGAAATTTTTAAGTATTCTCTTATCAAATTAGTGAACATGAAACATCTTTCTGCAGGTTACATGATTACATGTTTACATGATTTCAATTATTTTATTTTATTTTATTATGCCTGAAGGATGTATATAGAAATTGACACTGTAATTGACAGACCTTTTTCAAAATAAATAGATATTGACAGTCCTTTTTCAAATTAATATTTAACACATTGGCACCGGATGATTCACCGAGTAAACCGCAGCATGGTTACTACAAGTTTCCCAGTACTGATTTGTTTATTTACAAACCACTTGACTCTATTGACACACCTAATAAGTCCACTAACAAAAGTAGTCAGAGTCAAAGTCAATGCACTTTTGTCACAGCATTCACCTTTAGGTACATTTGAATACTATTTTTCAATTCAGCTCTATCAGAGTTTAAGAAAAGGGAGAAGCTATATATTAGCATTAAAACACTTACCAGCTAGTTTTTTCATGAATACTGAATAATTCCATCACATAAAGAGACTTTACTTTTAACACAAAGCAGGGCTATAGTCATTTAACACACATTAACTCACTATTTGCAATCCCAATCATGCAAGTAATACGATAATTACGAACCGGCAAATACGCTAACGGTTATAATATATTGATTACAAATAAACGTTTGCCCTGAAATAAAGGAGTGACTGAATTCATTCTTTATACGTGAATAAGATCAGTTGTTAGTGTTATCAGCTACTAAGATAATGTGACGTCCTTATCCATGGGTTATCTGATAACGCGTTGCTTGCTTCACCTCGGTTTTTGATAGAAACAAACACTTTGTATGTTCCTTTTTTGTTGGAAATTGGCTTAGTAATACAACATAATACACATTTTAGCAATGTCATCATACAAAAGTACCTACATTTTAACTTTTAAGCTTATTGAAATTAATTAAGAAATCCTACGAACTTCAAACAAGGTTTGAAACATAAAACATGTTAGATTACAAACTAGTTAACTATGTACAATTTTCTTTTAAAGTGTGAGTACAACTAACGGCAAAAGTTTACATTTAACATATAAAAAAATGTAAGCTCCAGAGTAGCTAAATAACTTTAACATTTCCTGTTGTTTGATTCTTTATGACTGTGAATTTTAACCCTGTTTTTAAAGGAGACTTCAGAGAAAATATGACAGAATTTGTATTTCACGTCAAACTTAGTAGACCAGCATGTTTAACATTCACAATTTTAATGAAGGCTCAATGTTCGCCAGCATTATAACAATTATTAATTTTATTAATTAAAAAAGAAAAATGGAAGTCACAACCATCGGTCATCGCCTTTAGTCTCAGTGATTCCCCACTTGAAGTTGTGACTTCTCTGCCACAGTAGTCAAGTTTCAAGGAAGCGTGGATTTGGGACCTTCACCATCATACATATACACGTGTTCGTTATCAACGAGGCGCAGTCTGTGCAACAATATGCTTTTTAAAAGGTGTTTTTTTTTATATTGCCCGTCAAGATGACATCAGTCCACCGGATGGAAAGCGGTCGTGAGGTCTAGATATGAGGTTGACAAGCCCAGTCATTCAAATGAATCACTGGGCTGGCCATCCTCACCTTGAAGGCCTGCAGAAATAGCTTTTCACGCCACGCTTGAAGATCCCGGGACTATACGAGTAAGGAAACACACGTGCTGGGAGAGCGTTCCACGTCTGCATGGTGTAGTTTTTATGGTGTCATGTGATTTTTATACGCTATATCAGCAGTGACCTACTCACTCATCTGGCTCGCTGTTATTTCCCTCAGCGTCACAATAGACAGGAAAATCTTTTGTACATCTACTTAATCAAACACACGAAATTGTTCACAACAAAAAGTAATGAGCTATTCATTCATTACTGTGGTGATCTTTGAATTGATTTCATTTGAACGACTTATTTACGGCCATTCTGAATATTAAACCATCATAAAATATCGAGAGCTTCCGAATATTAAGTTCTGCATCAGAACCGTTCTAGGCAAGGCAATTTAAGGGCTTTTCCATTTTTTTTTACCCCTGTTATATAGAAAATAAGTTTCTTGTATGTACCTCAATATATTTATACCGATAATAAATTATTACAGACATATTTACTGCAGTAAATTCATCCCCGTAAACTGAATATAGATAGTAATTAGAATGAAGGTAACCTTACTCTAACATAGCATTCATGTAATTATGCCTTATCGATTATTTCTATCTTTGATTCAATAAATAGTTTAGGAGCAGGTAGAGTGCCTCAATCTATTGAAGGCATCGCTTGTTCCTTCCTGTTGTTTTATAAAATTAGAATACCTTAATAGCCATTTCCTGAATTGCATTACCAAAATAATTTCACGAAACCTTTGTGGGGTTGCGTTGAATATTCTTTTTTTACTTATAGCGAAAACTGATTCCGTTAACGTCCATACCATTATGATAAACTATAGATAGATAGATATATACTTTATTGTACTAAAAAACAATAACAGTAATATTCAACAATTAAAGACTTTAAATTTACAAAAATTTTGAAGACTTTACTTAGTATTAACTTTATTGCCTATATTATTCTTTGAAAGGTCACATATGACATAAATACCTACTCTTATATACAATGATTCCTATGAAGTACCTATATTGATTTCTTTACCTTCTTAGGTAAGATAAATATCTACCGGTATACTACTTGTCATTACGTTTGTTATTTACATTGACATGCTAGCAATTACAGCTGATGATGATTCACAACTTAACAGGTTAACGTTTATAAGTATTTAATTTTTATAAGTTTACTCTCAGGGTTGTATTGTCAAATCGATCTCAATTTTAAAGACTATTCGAAATTTTGAACATATGAATCCCCGTACCTAAAATTGAAATAGGTTTATGATAACAACCTCCACATACTCGTAAATGTTAGGTACCTTTATTCTATATGTTACTTTACTGTGTATTTTTCTAATGTATTTTGCCGCAACTTTCTTTTGTTTTCTCAAGGCTCTTTAAATAACTGAAAGTTTTTTAATTCATCAAACGACATAACAAGTGTGTTAAGAACTTATTTCTAACTCAATATTATAAATTTATTGGTGGAATTAATATTGTTTTGGGTAATAATATACCACTCTCAATTAGCTTATCTAAGAAATAATCTTATCAACTTGCCTGTACTACTGGTCCCGTTTGCAGTTCACGCAATCCTTACTACTTGAAACGTAAGTTCCACTAGTGCGATCACGTCCGAATCTCTACTTGCATTACCGAAATATTGATAAAAAAATAGAGTCTACGTTGTGGTAACATGAATCACAGCACTCTTAAGTCACTAGGTCGCGTGCACTTTTTTCTTTGCAAATACGCGAAATTTCAAAGAAAACGTGCGAGTGTGCGTACGGCTGCGATCGTTGCGCCGGGGCACGACCTACCGCAGTCCGCGAATGTTGGCGAGTGCGGGCTCGCGAGCCTCGCCGGCTATATTAGCGGGCGGTACCGCCCCCACGCCGCACTCCCGCCGCCCCGCGCCGCCCTAGCCTCCAGGCACCAAAACTTACTTGAGCTTTCGCCCTGAAGTTGAGCTTTGGCCACTGCAACAGCCTCTCGTCCTTATGTTGGGTACATCTTAGGGCCATTTAAATACACTAATGCCAGTCAGATCTTGAATTTGCTAAAACTATCTTATTAGCTAAGAAATGTAATACTTAACCATTTGTTTTTTATTTCAATGAATTAATAAAATTGTAGAATCCGATACATATGAGATAGAAATTGCATGGTTTCAATTAGTCTACGTAGCCAAAAGTATAAGTTTAAGTAGAGTCGTTTTGTATTTTAAATTTATTACTGCCTTACAAATATGTAT
Source organism: Udea olivalis (assembly GCA_947369235.1). Taxonomy (NCBI): domain Eukaryota; kingdom Metazoa; phylum Arthropoda; class Insecta; order Lepidoptera; family Crambidae; genus Udea; species Udea olivalis. The sequence continues at coordinate 11,334,645 of OX376342.1, forward strand.
AACTTGTTTCCTAATTTTCTTTCACACTTCAGTCACTTTAGTCTTAATATGTATTTGCAAATACTTAGTGAGTTTTAAGTGCTGTACATTTTGAAGGATCTTTATCAGCACACGCTTGGAACCCCACATCGTCGTAGCGTGCATGGGGAAGTCATTTTATAAACCACCCCAGCTAGTAAACTGAGTAGATAGGTTCTGTTAATGCCAGACTCTGTAGTTTAGAACAAAAGGCGAGGATTTCCATCAGATTAGATAATCAATAATCTAAGCAGTAAATGAAAACAACGAAACAAGCTCAAGAAATTTATTTTTTAAATTTTATGGAAGGTTCCGTTTGTCTTCGCGATTATGAATCAGATCAAACAGAACATAAGTTATCTTAATATGTAAAAGGCCAAGATTTTTTCACATTCATCGATGTTTATTTTATTTATATAGATATAGTAAGATTTTTTTATTAAATTAAATTACGTCAAAATATGTTTTCTCATCTTGCTCCCAACCAAAACTTGAACTACTTAATTATCCCATGAAATAAGTTAAGTGTCGTCATATCTCGTAACCTAAATGAAGCTATAACTTACCAATTACACTGCAATGGCAAACAACGCAGGGTGAAAATGTCGCAGCCATAATTGGCGGTGTGCATGCAACAGACGGCTTATAGGACAAGTTTTCCTGAATTGACTCTTTTTAATTGCAAATCTAATCCAACATTATTTAATTAATGACCGATGAGGCTGTAAAAACGTTAAAAAACCCCGCAACGCAGTCAAAGGGCAAACTCCAGCATGACGTGACAAATTCCACTGAAACATTTTTCAAAACGTTGTCCACTCTTAGTATGGGTTAACTGTCGAAATATTTACTGATGGCCTACACAATGTCGCAGGATCTTGGGGCAATGTCGCAGGATCTTGGTGAAGGCAGACTGCCTGCCAAAACAGCCGCTATTGAAATCCAAATGGATGTTTCAGTGAATGCCTTATGTTTGCAGCTGATGATGCTGTACGATGAAAGATATAACACAATCTTTAAAAAAATTGACTCAGAAAATGTCACAGTTGTTAAAAGCGATGTGACGAAGCCAGACTGAACTGTGTCGTTTTCAAGGTTAACATTTTCTGGCAACGTCCACGTAGTTCGTTCAAGCATTAATGTGAATTAGACTCTGTCATGCTGGAATTAACCTCCTGAAGCGTTATCATTACTTACTGGTTTTACCATTACGAATCAAAGTTCAATCTACATTGTCAACTTCTCGCTTTTTTTCTAACAATAATTGATCCTAGTTGTTACTGGGCCATCTTAAGATCAAAGATTAATTAAAATGATTGGGATAAGCAGAATAAAGTCTAAAGAGCAGCAATTATTCTGTGAAGTTGTGAAAAGCCGATCCTGTTTCTTTTATTCTTATTTTTATTTTGGAATTGGAAATACTCGTATTTGACAGTGCCATAAGCTCTCTAAAACTATGATGATACACTGTACAATAGGTATCCCAAATATAATTTGTTCACTACTTGTGGTTTGTAGTAATATCTAGCTTAATACGTGCTAATGGTATTCTGATAAATCTGTTACGGAATTTGCCTAAGACAATATTGTTCAACAAGAGAACATGAATTATAGTAATTTATTCGTAGAATTTATAAGGTAAACCACTACATTTCCAGTAGTCTCACCTAATTACATCTTCATCTCCTTCCTTGTTACGTTAGTAATATTATATAAACAATAAAAAATACTGTCTTTGATACCTAACATCAGAGATACCAATCATACCTGACATTTGACCACACCCTTAGCAGAAGTTCCGACGATTTGAAAGTACTGATACAGTCTATTTGAATAAAGTTATTTGAGTTTGAGTTTGAGTTTACATACTCTGAAAGTTGAAAAAGCTTTTGATCAGTCATACATTTATTTCCACAAATCGATAGATCTTGTTATCAGGAAACTGAGGTAAATTTGCCTAAAAAATTCGGGTCATTAATTTTCTTTAGTTCTGCTCCCTCACATGGAGCATTCGCCTATAATGTATCTGTACATAGTCGAGCATTAGATCAATCAGTGAGGAATGAGAACCGAGCATTACAGTGCTCAAGTTGATTTTTTGTGTACTATTTTGACACAACTTGTAACTTATGGGTTTGTTGACATTTTGTAAAATATCCAAACCAGCTGTATTTTATCGATTTTGAAATAATTCATGGCACCAATATCGTTCCTTCAGTTTCTTTTTCGTCACTACCAATGTCGAATTAATATTGCAGCGCTCAGTAAAACGATCGCATCCTCTAACATTGTGAAATCAACTAAATTCTCAAAATCGAAACAAAGGTTACATTACAAGCCAATGTTCGTCAGTCAGGGAGGCAGTATTGTAATGTAATGCTCAAATTTGAATCTGAGATACTTCTCAGACAATGTTTGTCATGTCAGGGAGGCAGTACTGTAACGTAAAAATCAAATTTGAAACGTTACAAAACAGGCGCATGCGCCAAGTGCACCTTTACAAGACCTATCAGTTTTATGGTTTTCCTAAATTGATACCCGATGGAGACATATATACCTGATAGTTTCGGGTCTTCAATCAGCTATAGGTATTGTACTAGTCTACCATTCCTAATTTCCTCCAATTACTTTTTATGTGCTTCATTTAGTATGCGTTTCAAGTTGATAATTGATGAGATAATTATAGTAACATTTCTCCAGTAGATTCTATGTTTATGGGCTTCAGCTAAAACCCTGTACAATAAGGTTACGCCTTTAGCTTTTTAACCAATCTGATAACGGAAGATGTATTTTTAATATTTATTACCTATGCACTTTAGTCTCACCTGCGATTAATGAAAATTTTGATGATTATTTATTAATGTATGGTGTATGTCCGGTCACGTACCATTGAACAAATTTAAATACCTCATGAAATTATCAGTCTCCAAATTGTACCGTGTGTGGAACATCATTTATTAATGGAATCTTCACCTTATAGTTTACAGTTTATATAATGTAAATAAAAGTGATATTGGTAGTCTATCCAATCTCTTAGCTGAGCCGTCCTCAGAGGCCGCTATAATTATAATTAATTTTGTAATTTCTAGTCTTAAGTTGGTTTAGTTACTAAGACTAGGATACGATGGAGCTGACATGATCGAATCTTCGATCAAAGTTTCTAAACAAATAAAGAAAAAAAAAATCTGCTAAAAGCACGGCTATTTAAGGCAAAAACTTTCTACATGCTCCTTTGTTAGTGATTCTTTCTGTCAGTCAAATAAGCAAGTATAATATTGTGGTATAGCTTTATCCTTTCCAGTTCATTGTTAATGATTGTGCACCTACGTGTTTACGATAATGTGACCAACACACCCTATAGGTACACAGGTAGGTAACATGGTATTCAGCAGGCAACCTTGGAAGGAGCCGAGCGATGACAAAGCCATTGTCTGCGGTGAGTAAGGCAAGGGTAGCTGCTTCCCTGAACAGCTCGGTGGTGGTGACCTCACCGGGGTCAAGGGCGCGGGTCGCTCCGGCTGACACGCTAACTAGCTGCGGGCAGCCACGTGGTTTACCATAAGCACCATTATGTGGAGTGCTTAAGGGCACGTGGGATTCTTAATATTAAGGGCAGTTTCATGCCTCGCAGTTTTAGAGGGATTTCAGAAAATTATCTATTGACTTGGTGTTGCTTCGTGTAATCCATTCTACCTACTGACGCCCGAATACAGAAACGTTAATCAAAGCTGAGCAGTCCTTACATGTATGTAGTCTATTCACATGTGACAGGGCAGCATCAATTTGAGGTATGCTCACATTTTGATTTGCGTTTGTGGATACGGTGGTAAGTGATCTAATTTTTTAGTAAGTATGTAAATTTTAAATGCTATGATAACATAAAACAAAAAAGTATTTTTTCATAATAGCAGTAGGTATATGTTGGATATTATGATAGGTACTAAATCATGCTGTTTGTGTTCTTTACCCGATTAAAGCGTGATTGTACGTATACTATAAGTACATTCAAAATGAAATTTAAAAATGGTAGATAACTGAAATTAAAATTACGAAATAAGCAATAACATTCGTATTTTTATTTTTAATAGGTAGTAATCTAATAAATATAACAATAAAACAGCACACTCGACAAGCAAGCACAAAAAAGACAAGTATTCAAACATAGAACCCGTGGGTACCATTATCCTTAGCAAACCAACTGATTGTTTGAAAATTATTGTTTTGTATGCGAGATGCGCCTACCACGTGTCGATTGTGGGATATAAATGGTATATAATAACAGGAGTCGTTTACAAATGAATTCTAATGATAGTAAACGCCGCACCGCCGATACACGTGGATGCGTAGAGGAAAAAATAAGATGCGCTTGCGTCGGTGTTCCGTTGTCAAACTTGAAGGAATCATTCTGGAACAATGCATTTAATTTCATTTTACTTATCTGTTATTCTGTTTTAGGTGCAAGTAAACAGTTAAACACAAACAAGTCAACCCTTTGAGATGAAATAAATTGTACAGAATAAATATACTTAATCCGTATATTATTAAGATAAAGGCAGAAAAAAAAATTTAAACTCACTGAGAAAACATTTTATTAAAAAGTATAAAGGTTTTAAACTTCCTTGTTGCTTTCTCACCACAAAATTTCATTGTAAAAACCCGATAGTGTTAAAATTTTGAAGTATAAAGGAGAGGTTAAGTTTCCTTCAGGTGAAGAAAACTGTTCAAATTAAGAGTAACAACTACCACTACAATAGCCAATCATTCATAAAGAATACCCAACAAATTATTTATAATAACAAAATATTGATCACTCATACATACCTATTGGTCACTCAACAGCAATTAATATTTTTTAAGAATCTTACACAAGACAAGAGGCAGTCAGGAAGACAGCCTGCGCGGTCATCACGCTCTGTGTTTGAGCGTTAATAAGGAGTCTAGGTTTTCACAATATGTCATTCTTCTATCGCTTCTACAATGGGGAATGCTCTGTGAAGAGTTATTCCAGCTTATTTCACCCTCACCTTTCCACTCCTGTACCACGCGTGCTGGACTGCGGCATCATCCACACACGATTCAACATATGTTGGCCCGAACTAAAAGGTTCGGTGACTCGTTTCTTTGTCGTACCATCCAGACGTGGAAAGCTCTTCCAGCACATGTGTTTCCTTCCTCTTATAGTCACGGGTTCTTTAAGCGGGGCGTGAAAAGGCATTTCTGCAGGCCTTCAAGGTGAGGATGGCCAGCCCAGTGATTCGTTTGAATGACCTCATATCTGGACCTCACGACCGCTTTCTATCAGGTGGAGTGAGGTCATCTTGACGGGCAATATAAAAAAAAATCTTCTTGGTTATTGCTATTTAATAGTTATCATTTGACTTTTTTTTAATTTAGTCAAATGTCTATGCAGATAAATTAATTTCAATAGTTCGGTAACAGTAATGAAGCGGGTCTTTGATGCCGTAATCATCATAAGCTTCGAAATACAGTATTTTATTTTTTTGTTCCTATGCCTCAGTTGCAATGGTTTATCGTACGGAACATGTAATAACTGTTGTCGTTCATTGCGAACTCATGTTAAAACAACAGTATCGCAACTTTTGTCTGCGTCGCTAATATTGGCAGTCAATTATAATCCTTTACATACACAAGACTGCATACAGCTTAATTACGTATTTATATGGTACGAGTACTTGTGTTACAAAACTAATTGGTTCTATTTTACATTCATAAACGCATATTCTGTCTATTACAATTTTATAGGAATGCATTTCTGCCACTTTATAAAATGTTTTGTTTAGCTTATTTATTAATTTGAACACACAAATAGATCTTACATTACTCAACATTTATACCAGTTATAACACAAATAAATTATAATAAAATAAATAAATTAATACAATACATATATGAATATATGTTTTATACTTTATTTCGTTAATTCCATTGAACCACTGTAGTTATTTATTGATGTCATCTGTCGCACGCACGAAATTAGTAGAAGTAGAAACGATATCATAGAAATTTGTAATCGGTACCGCGAAAAATGTGGAGCTTTCGATCAAACGGCTGAATAGCGACCTCGATACGGGCGAAGGCCGGTGATTCAATCCACCCCGACTCACCATCTAAACAATGACAAATAATAATGTATTGTATAATTGTTATGCTTTTGGAAGTAAATCAGTGCGGAAAATTGAGATTCGGAGAAAGAGAATAGCCAAGTTTCATTAATTATTGCATGTTCTTAAATTGACTGGCAAACAGGTAAAGGTCATGCTTGTAGTGTAGCAACGACGGTATTGGGTTCGATGTTTCTCTGTTACCTGTAGCGTTTGTTTACCTGCTAACTAAAAGTTAAAGCGTTCTGCCACTTTAATTTTACTTATAACCTGGGATCACCGATCACTCGGTGACTTAAATTAGTTGACAGATGTTCCCATTTAAGGTTTAATCTCGCAGAAAATTATCGAGTACCTAAAGACAATTTAATTCCAAAAATATGCAATTTATTTTTTATTTGTTTTGGTTCGTTTGTTCTGATGGACCACTCATGTTATGCCCCAATAATGGAATGTAAGCTAATGAAAGGCAAATTGATGTATGATATGTGATGTTGTAAAAGAGCACATACACACACACACATTACGTGTGTTACATAAAGTAATATAAATGAAGTTAGATGAACCTTTACAAAACCATTGCAAAATGGCCAGTGGTACGAGTACTTATGTTAGCAGCCTAAGGTGCCTAGATGTGAAGCCTGACGTACTTTCGTGTGTACATAATACTGGTAAATTCTGACTAATTTGGTTAACACCATTATAACCAAAATAGTTAACCTGAACCTGATTAAATCACATACTTAGTGATTAGAGAATTAATAAAATATACATATTATATACCGAACACGAGCGATGAAACTACATTGATGATTTACAATCATGTGGCTGGGATTTCCTAAATGCCAGTGGTGGACCTCAACTGATAATAATTACCATGATAATTAGTTCATGTTAGATCTCAGATATGGATAAACAAGTGATAATACACAGCTTCTGGGTTGGAAATCCTATTTCATTAGCGACGACACGATTGGCGTAGTGCGCAGTAGCACGGTTTCTCGCCTTAAATCCCGTGGTGCCCCGGGTACGACCCCGGTCAGGTCAATTCAGGAAACGATCTTTTCTTTTATAGTATTTGGAGGGTGTATTATGCTAGTCAGAACCAATAATCAGTACTAATTTGATTAATGCACTATCATCATAAAAAATAAAATATTTATTTTATTTTGTTAAATCTTAATGGATCTAATTTGAAGAACCTTTTTTGCAGTATTCATATATGTACAGTGTGATTACGTTAATTCCTACACAAAGATCTAATAACTAAGCAACAGACTAATTATACATGTTTTTAATATGTAAGAAATAGTAATAGTAACGAGGCTAAACAGATTAATTACAGGCGTACTTTTATAAGACTTAAGCATATACTCTCATTATAGGGGAGTTATTTATGTTACGGTGTAACCCCTCAAAAATATGTAGTCACCCAAAGTTAGGATTCCTTTAACCTGAACAAGGGTCTTGAACATTCAGTGACGTTCTAAAATACGGTGGTAGATTACACTAAACAAATATGGCTGCCTGGATTTGTATCTATCGACTCAAGAATCGCAATCGCGTGTCGTCCCGCGGACGCTCAGTGCAGAGCCAACTTGTCACAAGCTGTTGCAACCGCACTCGGTACTAATTGACCATGTAATTGATTCAAAATACATAATAACACCTTTCTGCCGTTTTTTATGCCCTTTGGACATCTGCGCAGACGCGTTTATTTGAGATAATGATGTCACATTAGATCTGTTTTTCCACTAGTACCCTGTTATTGTCGTTGTCATCATTCCGATTTGTACAAACCCTTTTTCTATAAGTGCTGAAAATTAAAAATATAAAAAATGCTAGAGATGCTCCACGTGTAGAGATCTAATAGCAGCGCCAGGTTCGCATAAGAGAACTGGCAAGTTTCTACATGGGCGAGTTGCACTATCGAACCTCAACAAAACTTCGATACTAACCACGAATCTTCAGTGGCCATTCTGACCTCCGAAATTTAATTAATGCAATGCCCTCGCTTGAGTAAAATATTCTGCAACGTCAATATATTTTTGGTTCTTAAACATGAAACAATCCAGGGCAAGGAACAAATAGAATATATGAAGGGAATTGGGAAGTTCACCTATTGCTACTTGAGAACATCTTCACTTCGATGATTGTTTAATTGTAATCTTAGAGCAAGTTTTATCTTACTTCTCGTTTCTTCTCGTTATTGTAAGCATGTTTGGTGACCTGACGATTTGTACATCGACAACAAAACAGTTTTCGTAACGCTGGTTGTCATTTCGAAGAGTTCATTCCAATGAACATAAATATAACCTCGAACTATCCATAGCAAAAAGTTTGTCTAATACAGCATACAAAAAACCGCAAACAATTAAATTGATGACCCAACAAGATTTCGCAAACGTCTGATTGCTAGAGTTAAAATATAACCGTAACTAACTAGGTTCACCCAGAGCGTGTCACCAGAGCAGCACTTGTCAGGTTAAGTCCTATTATTTGTTCCGTCTTCAATATCCGGAATCCATGTTGCCTTTCGTTTTTCTTGTGTTTTTCCGGTCAATCGTGCTTCCCTCTAACGCTAGTGGCGCCTCCTGCTTACCAACGGCCCTTCCCGCCTTCCGGTCACGTGACCTCTGGCGACGGCTGGGTTCGGGCTGCTTTATTTTGTCATTTTAGCGTCGTTTTTCGTAGTGTTCAGACGTCTCAAGCGACTACTTAGTATAATAATTTGTGAATCATTTTAAAAATCTTGGTGAATTTTTAAAGTTTCAAATCTTTTAGTTCAGTTTTAATTAAAAAGTAGTTTGAAAAGTTTTTACCCTCTTTCGCGATGGAGAATAACACTGCGGAGCCTGTGTTAACGGGAAATAAGAGGCGAAGCAGTGTATTATCAGAGAATTCAACATCTCCAAGCACCAGCAGTGAGGAGCGAGGTTCGTTGGATGAAAAAGAAACTGGTATGGAGCCTGAGCAAAGGCCCGCAAAGCGGGCACGCCAAGTAAGTGATTTGAAACTTGAGTTTTTATCGCAATTACAAGTGAACAAAGTGAATTTTTGTGACGGCGCTGAACCTTCAACAACAAATATTACAGTGCCAAGTTATAACCATGCAGCATTGTCAAATAACAACCAGGATTGCAGTTTGCTTTTACAACCACCGCCCGGTACGAGTACAGCAAAGAATCTACTTACTATTTCTGATTACTCTACAGTAGTGAAGGACCCTATTTACCCTCGTTCAAAAGAAAGTTATTTGAAAAAATTAAAGGAGTTACAACATTTCAAAGCTGAGGAATGGCATTCTATTAGATTTTCTGAGGCCCAAAAGAAATATTTATGCATTCCGGGATTTATAGAACTTAAGACGAATGACGAGTTAAGTCGTTTAGAATCTTCTACAAATGAAGACTACCGATAATACCTGTTAGAACGTTCTTTTGCTGCCATGACAAATGCAATGCTTCTTCAAAGAGACGAATTCCGGAGTGCTTTACAAAAAAACATTAATTGGTCGGGCGAAAACGAAACCAAGCTTAACCCGTCAATACTATTTGAAAAAATTGAATCTCCGTTTATGAAAGTTAGTGACGATATTTTGCAAATCACATGTGGGAGAAGGGCGGATTTTATTCGTTTGCGTAGAGAATCATTGCTGAAGCAAATTCCTGATGATTTTTTTAGTGCTAACCAATTGGATCGTGGAGTACCTGCGAAACCACAACATTCGTTGTGTCGTGTATTTGGACGACTTCCTGCTGGCCAATCAGTCTTACGAACAGCTTCTAGAAAATCTGAGATTTACAATTACCCTAATCGTCTAGGGTGGACAGTCAACATTGCAAAATCTGTTCTGGTTCCGACACAACGCCTAGAATTTATAGGTGTTACCCTGTCGGAACCAAAATGCCTAACGCTACACAGGGCACTACAGAAACAGATTTCGACAGGTCCCTCAAACAGGCCCACGTCCCTACTTGGGTGACTCAGTTTTGCCTCGTTCGTCATACGCAGGGGGCGGCTACACTGTCGAACAATGCAATATCACAGTCGCAGCCTGCCAAGATCCCTACCCCACCGACAATTCGTTATTCCGAGATCAGTCCTCGACGAGATGAGATGGTGAGTGGATGCTGTATCCAGCTCACTACAGTGGTAGTGAGCTGGATGCAGCATCCACCCTCAGAGTGTAGTGTGTAGTGACACTCTCAGCCGATTTCACTTTTGCTTACGACCGATGCTTCCGATATAGGCTGTGGAGCACAATTGGGACAGACCACAATATCAGATCAGTGGACAGCAGCTCTACAGTCTTGGCACATCAACTGAAAGGAGTTATATGCCGTCCATGCAGCGATACACCAGAAGGAGCATCAGCTGGAAAACGCTTACATAAACAAGGAAGGCGGCACAAGGTCGAAATAGCTTCTAAACCTGACCAGACAACTTCTTACCCTAATGGACCGTCTAAACGTAAGCCTGAAAGCACAATATTTTCCTGGGAGGTACAGCACAGACGTAGACGCGTTATCCCGCAACAAGATAAGTCCAGAATGGCATCTCTTAGCACCAGCAACGGAAGTGATCTTTCAGATGTAAGGAGTTCCAGAAGTGGACTTGTTTGCGTTCAGAACAGCTCACGTAGTACCGACTTATGCCTCCGTAGATCCAAAAGACGAAGAGGCTCTGTTTCACAACGCATTTCTCCGTAATTGGGACTACAGTCTGGGTTGGCTATTCCCGCCACCCAATCTTATCCGTGCTATCTTGTCTGAATGCAGCCCACGGTTGGTATATTCTGGTCACTCCACATTGGGAAAAGGCATTTTGGATTGCAGATTTACAGCAGAAGGCCATAGAGAAACCATATCAAATCCAAGACCTGGCACAAGTATTAATAGACACGAGAACGGGTCTTCACCCACCAGAGGTACAGAAAATGTTCTTGAAAGCTTGGATGATTCGAGGTGGGCCAACCTAATTTATGATTGGACAGGCGAAGAAAAATCTCTGCTTATGTCTAATTGGAGAAAATCAACCCTCAGGACCTATATAGCAGCATGGAACAAGTGGAAAAAGTGGTGTTTATGAGAATCAATAGATTCGAAAAATATTGATTCCTCGGTTGTGGCCCGATACTTAGCTTATCTTCATAATTGTGAAGGTTTAGCATACAGGCCTATATGTTCATAAGTCAGCTAATTCTACATTAACGAAAACCAGTGAACAGGGAACATCATCAAACTTTTTAGTGAAACTAATATTAAGAACCATATCACTTTCCAAGATCAAAAAACCAAAACCACCTATATGGGACCCCGTAAAGGTTTTAAATTATTTAAGCTCTTACAGCCCTGATGAACAGGATCTTTATAAAGTTTCGAGGCGCGCTGCAATTTTACTCGTTTTTCCTCAAATGGTCAAATGTATTCTGATCAAATAAATGATTTACTTACTTACTTACTTTAGATAAAACACTTTGTAGAAAATAAAACTATTGAACTAAATTAATTCAAATTCGGCATATGGACAGTGTATTGTATGTAGAGAAGCTATCGTATACCTAATTCAGTCATTAATGACAAAAATTCAGGCAGATTAGGTGTTAGTATAAAAAATACTTTTCTACAGTAATGAAACACATTCAGTATTTCATCTGATGTAACATTACAGGTTGTGTTTTTCTTATTGCGAGTTATGAAACTTTAAATATATCACTGTGTAAATGTTAGTTGGATTAACAGGGCGAAATTGTTGGGTATTTATACTTCTTGTCAAATTCTTCTTATGATTTAAAACTATTTACATCCAAACATTGATTTAACTGTTAATATTTACTAGGACTTTAATAATATGTAACTGTAAAATATACAAGTTGTGCAGATTTTGCCACTTGCACACAGTAAAGCCCATTTGAATGATTCTATTCATTTTTATTTTTCTAAAACTCTATGTAGAAAACTGTTAAGTAATTTAATCCCTTGATTATCCTTTGAACCACCCGGAAACATTTACTAAGTAGCTTCCTCTCTGACTACTTGATTTCCTAGATGAGAAAGCGACACCTGTCTCCGTAGTTACTTATACATCTTCAAGATTACAAAATCGACGTAAGTACCATATGTTTTTGTATCATCTTTCCAAGGTGTAAAGTGATATGAGTAATACATCAGTACAGTAACAAGTATGAAAAGTGGTGTTAATGGCAGTTAGTACACCAATCAGTAAGTAGTAATGAAATATAACACCAAGTTAACATGAAGTATTTAGAATGAATAATAAACAATATTTTTATCTGCCTGTACCGCAAAATCCATTGCAGTAATTTGAAAATTTTTGGCTGGTTCCGGTGCGATTTTAAGGAAATTGATATAATAATAATATAAAAAGAGTTTTGTGTGTGTGAATAATGTTATCGGCCTTAGCGATTTTTAAAGGTAACTTATCCGCTTAGATCAGTTGGACATTAGGTAGTTTGCTTCAAAGCACAGTAGACTTACAAAAGATATGTAACAGATGAGTTAAGCAACTTATGAGCAATTTTAGAACTTTGAGCTGGCTTAGTTTAAGTATTTCAAATTATGAATTATGTAAAGTTCGTGTAAAATAATTATTTATTTCGGACAATCAACAAAAAATTCACTGAAACCATTCCATAGCCACAAATATGTCAGCATACACTTGTGAAAATTGATTGCTTAATTATAGGCTGCCTGGGCATGCCATATTTACGTGTTATCTTTTGTGTGTTTTGACGGCACGATTGGCGTAGTGTGCTGTAGCACGGTTTCTCGCCTCGATTTCCGTAGTGTCCCGGGTTCGATTCCCGGTCGGGTCAATTCAAGAAACGATCTTTTCTGAGTTGACTCGGGTCTGGGTGTGCTGGGAGACGCCCCTGGCTGATTTCCTTGTGTGGTACCTCGTAACACAGGGATATTAATCCCTACTTCGAGACCATTACAAGAGGTGTGTTGTCTGGCGCATATTTATTTATATTTATTTATTTATCTCTTGAGACTGGTACTTGGCCCTCTTTAGGGTGGAGTACAACAAAATTATACTTACGTGATATACAGTACTGAATTATCACTGCGATGAGTCATTATTTCAAGCTTGAATAAAATTTATGGCTGCAGTTCCACCATCTTGGATATTCCTAATTTGTTTCTCTGCCAAGTTAAGATTGTAACGAAGGAAATAATTTCTATTGATTTAGTGAATATGTTATTACCAAATAAGATGTATTTAAGCATGCTGAGCACGCAGTATTATTTAGTGGTAAAAAAAGTAGTTCGTCTGTAATGACACGAGCCAAACTATAAAAGTAAAATTGAATAGTGATAAAATAAAAATGTTGAAAAATGTAAATTGCCACGTCCAACGTCCTATAAATTGCATGTATCAAGTGTCGCAATAGAAAACCTCACGTACCCAACAACATTCCTGTCGTTTTTCAAATGTGACTGCACTTAAGTCAACACAACACTTACTGTAGTGAATTTGCGATTCGCTCGTAAAACGAGCAATTGTTTTAAATACAAACATAATCGTACAGTCATCAGCGAAAAAATAAATAATCTAAAATATGTTCAAACTCTAACTGCAACCCCGAAAGATATCAGATAAATTATGGATCTGCAAGACTTCACAAAAAAGCTCAAGGTGACGCAAAGGCCAATTTACTTAAACGCTAAGGAATTTATTTTACTATTTTGGCTGCAGGTTGCTTTGACTGCTTTACCGGACTCTGGGAATCTGCCTGATGGCAAAAGGCTTATAACCAATCCAAGGGAGCAATCGGATTTAAATAAATATTCATATATTTTCCAAATAAAAAATAAAGAAATGGGTTGAACTAACTGAAGTCACTGATTTTGCGAGCTAGTAAATTAAAGTCGCAATAAGTAGGGCTGATACTCGAATGGTAAAGGATTCACAAAATTCTTAATAATTATAAAGATTAAATCTGTAGACGTCAGGCTACAATTTTATTTTTTATGAACGAACATAACGTGACTACCACTGGTTCTTACGAAGAATGCCTGGTAGGTGGAGGAGAAACAGAAAGTCAAAGGTGGCATTCGTGCAACGGTCACTCTGGACATCATCATGAGCAGGCTTTTAGTCTGCGGTGAATGGTCTCAAGCTAGCCAAGAATGATGCTGGCAGGCTTATATTTTGCAGGGGACGCTCTCAAGCCAGCCAAGATGGATGATGGCAGACGTCACAAATCCAATGGCATTGATTTAGGAATGATAACTTTTGCCTGTCTTGATAGTTTTTTGTTCCCTTACGTTTTCTGAATACCGTACGAATGCATCGATTTGAATTCAAATCAAACATGTGACGAGAATACTTACGGCTTAATATTTTAAAGTCGGTAAATATTTAAGTGTTATAACAAGGGACATAAATCCAGCACGCGGTTAAATAAATCGCGTAACTTCTGTAATCACCACTATAAATTGCAATATGTACTTTGAGTAAACACAGACCAATTCAATTTACTTTTACTTACTATTAACTTAAAACCTACCCTAGGAATGTGCTATATAAATATCTAGATCCCCCCTACCCTCTACTTCTGGGCTTTATTATTTCAATAAATTATGACATACATACATACCATCACGCCATTTACCCAACGGGGTAGGCAGAGACCACATCTTTCCAGTCGCTACGGTCCTGACACACCTCTTGCGCTTCTTCCACTTTCATTAATCCTTTCATTCATGCATTATTACAGTTGCCGAATAATATCTTTTATCAGAATCTCAATCATCAATATCTTCTTTAGCAGAAGGTTTTAAAGTTGTTTCCTAAGCTTAGCCAAGACTTGAACTGATCAATCTTTAGCTTGGTAGTTAAGTACGATCAAGGTTACCCAAAAGCTTCTTTGCACATAGACTTCTTTTATTTTCAAGATGATTCAGTAGCTGACTAACATGGCGTTTAAATTAGGCTAGTGGGGAAATAACAAACTATCTGCTGAAGCTAAAACAAAGTCGTCGTTCGAATTGAGGTCTATGACCCACATGTATCTGTACACTAATGAGTTTCATGGAAGCGTTAAATCTGTGATGATTTAAACTGGTACAAAGTTTGTTTTCCTGGAGAACGTGATAACAGTAGTACTTTGAATGACTATCGTTTCATTGGCGACACGTTTGGCGTAGTGCGCTGTAACATGGATTCTCACTTTCTTCTTCTTCTTCTTATCGTGTCGAACATCGTAGTGAGAGGATCAGCCAATCTGCGTTACCGAGTCGCTGTCCTCGCAGATTGCCCTGGGTGCACCGGACGTATAAGAAATTAAGTTACGCCACTCGTGGAGGCTCCTCTCATGCACCCCACTCATGTTTCTCACCTTGACTTGCATGGTGTTCGGGCTTGATTCGAGATCGGGTCAATACAGGAGAACTTTACTAAATTGAATAGGGTCTGGGTATCTGGGAGACACCCCATTAGGCCAGCTAATTCCTTGACTGCTACCTTCGGAATACAGGTTAAACAGAGATATTTATCTTTACTTCGAAACAAATGTTATGCAATCTGGAGCTTTTTATTATCTTGTTACTTATTCATTCACTTGATGAAATATTCTTTATCACGATAATAATGATAATAGAAAAGTATTCCAAAAAGGTGGGCCAAAAGATACTGGTATTAATAATTCACACGTTGCACCGTTGCGTTCTAGTCGCAGCAGGTCAAAAAACTGCATACAACAAGCGAGGTCTCATTATTGCCATTCATGTTAACCGAAAACAAAATCTGACCGCGAAACATTCACAATAGGATTTTTGCATCGTTGTTTTCAGTTTTGAATGTGGCTGAAACAAAGGAGCTCTGACTTATTACGCTTTGAGTTATAACTGTTAATTTTGTAACAGTTTTGTTACATAAAGCAGCGGGAAATGGTCCTCCTCGCTGACTCACGTGAAGCCGTTAGTAGTATTTGGTACACATTGGCCACCTTCACCTAAACTTACGACTTTATTCATATTTTGTACTAGATTTGCCATGGATTAACACTTTCTTTAATTTCTACATATCCCTTAAAAACAATTGTTTTTTTAGGATTGCAGATTTAGTCACATGCGAAAATTTGTTTGCAATCGTAGATTCTGTCACCTATTGAAATATTTGTTCTAACATAAAATAGTCATGTGCTTACTTACTAGCATCTATATAATAGTATATTTTATATCGAGGGACTAAACAAAGCAATAATATACCAAAGGTGGTTTGACTCCCGAGCGTGCGAGAGAGTCAATGAAACCGAGGGTACCTATATTAAGTTGGCATTGAGTCTCGAGGTGCAAACTATACTTTTCACTTTTAGTGCGAGAAAAATAGTCAATTTAGTACAATAACATTTAAAACCGAACAAATTTACACTCGACAAAAGTTCTGAAATTTTCGCGATCAGTTTTTATTTCCGAACTGAACCAGTCACAGATTATCAATTTAAAATACATGGCGCCACCTTCTTTGCGGACAAACCATGGAACTAAAACTCTCAACATTTTCGCAATGAAAATGGTCCACACTCCACAGATAATAGTATATGTTTACTGCCTGTTTGAGTTTGTCTGCGTCACATGAAGAAAATTAAAAAACTAATTACTTTTTACTCCCTAGGGCCCAAAGTGGTCACTTTAGTCCCGCTTCGTAGGTCTATATTGGCGTACTTTTAGAGCATGAGAAGTGAAAAATATGTTTACATACATTTGAACTACATTTGAACTAATAACGCCAACGCTAAAAAACACTTCGTAGTCTCGTAATTATGATAAAGTATGGGTAGACCCTAAGACCTACTAACTAAACTACTTACTCAGAAGCACCTATACGCATGTGCTTCTTACGTCTGAGTTTGTGGGTTTCTAATAATATTGAATGAATCACTAAACCGCGTTGTCCCATAAATTATACTTGACAAAATGACTTCCTACGATCTGAACTTGAAAAAAAACCCATCACGTCTTATCCACCCTTGCAACAATACATTAATTCCAATTCCACTGGAATAAAATACCGATTTAGAAAAAATATCACATGCAATTAATAGTGGATTGTTACACAAGGTGAGAAAGTTACCTTTTGAATGTACGAGATGGTTTGGTGGCATGCGTAGCGAGAGCGCTAATAGTTCGAGGGCATTGAAAAGGTCTTTCTTCCGAGGTAAACACTCTGCTTTTCATTACGAATATAAGGAAAGTAAGTAAAAATCAGATACATTAGTTCAACCAAATAAATTTCTCACTCGATTTATGAAACTTCTCACTCGATTTATGAAACAACTGAATGAAGTTCGAATAGTTGCAATCCCGCCTTTTTTGTCTGTGGAATTCAACCATTTTTTTAAAATATTTGTTAAAAAGCATACTTAGACAATGATGATGGAATTCCCCCGCCTTATTTTATTTAAAGAAAAATATATTTTATTCATTTCTATTGTAAATGCTTAGCTCAAATTTATTCAATTAAATACTAATTAAGTGAAACATACATTAATGAGTATATTCCTGTTGTTTAAATATTCATTTGAAATCAAGATAAAGAAATTTCAAATACAGCTGTGGCTGAATAGAATACATCGACTTGCCGCAAAAGGAATGACAAAATAGAAGGTGACATTTGACAGTTATTTACTTTCAGCCCTAGGGCTGAAAAAAACTTTACAGCTGAAAGTGAAGCTTTCAACCCTATGCTCAGGCAACTTCAAGCGTACTTTCCGTGTATGAGTAATGAAAAGAAAATAGCATGCATATCAGCCGTTAGTGCTTTTGTAATCCGAGAAGAATAAAAAAGTTAGTAACAAAATACGAAAGTTTGGCATTAGCTGAGCAACGTTGTCGTTCTATAACTCAAGTTTTTTATTTTTGGTAAAACAAGATAAACTTATTTGATTCCTTGTTTATTACGTTGAGAACCGTAAAAGAACCAAGTTCGTGAATTATTACTATGTGTATACTTCTGTTTTCTAGCCTATATTATGAATTGTATTGCAGTACCGTCATCTCAATTGCCAAAACGGAGCACTTTCCAGCAGCAATCATGGTCGATCCAGATTGGTGAGTCATCGTAGCGCGCGCTTGGCACGATTTCCTCCCAGACATTATAGGACAGCTTCACCTCGTATTCTGATTTCTACATAGTATAAAACAAAGTCACTTCCCGGTGTCTGCACGCTTAGATCTTTCAAACTACGCAACGGATTTTAATGCGGTTTTCATCAATAGACAGAGTGATTTACGAGGAAGTTTTATATGTATACAGACCACATTGCTATCCCATTAGTATCTACAAAGTACCCGTGCGAAGCCGGGTGGGTCGCTTATACGAAATATATCATTACGAATGTCTATAAATGCTCTTAAACGAGTGATATAAACATGACTTAAGATATACCCAAAATTATAATCACTTAACACATTGGTCGTGTCTCGTTCCGCGGCGACGAATGTGTTAATATTCTTAATTAGTTCGCACTTAAAATACAAAATACATCCAGTAAAATCTCTTATTATATTATTAATTTAGGTATGAGCTAGGCAAGCTGTGTTTTTGTTTGAAAAATAATTAATAAATAAGTTAAATATTAAATTTCAATACAGAAATGTCCTAGATATCACACCCACTCAGAGGTCTCGAACAAGGCGAGTGCGTCAATACGAGTACGAAAGAAAGGTTTAAATGATTCAGAACAATTGAAATCATGAGTCACACAATCAACCAATTTTGCCTGTTGCTGCTCTGTATACCCCGTTACTGTTTCTGAGAATTCAGAATGCATGTATGAACAAAAGTAGTTACTATATTTTTACTAAATGCACAACGAATAGAAACAATGACTCACATATCAAACTTTGACTGACCTGGTTGGCGTAAAGGTTACAAGTACTGTTCTGGGTAGTTCTGATTCCCAGCTGATAAATATTCATAATATATTGACAAACTTTAAAGTTTGTTCTATGTCGTCTTTAGGTTTATATTTGCAAATTTATCCATATTAATAATAAGACCGTCGTGACCTAGGGGTTCAGCACCCGAACTCAGATCGTGGATCGTGTGGTCGCGAGTTCAAATCTGGCCAGAACCAAAATCTTCGTGTTCATTGTTAAATATCCTACTTACTCTCCAGTGATGGAAAACATCGATAAAAAACCAAATCAACCCGGATATCGGCGAAAGGCTCAACACCTTCCACGTTGGGTCCTAATACCATAAGCAAAAAGTGGGCTTCTGAGTGTTTTGTTCACCATGACGACACAGTCACTTGCCTCTGACTACCCCGTTTGGGATAAAGTCGTGATGGTATGTTATGTTATGTTAATAATTTCATAAACGCCGAAGCAACTCTGTTTGTTACCTTTCTGTGCCTCGACTACTAAACCATTAATAATCAATTTTGTTAAAGAGATACATACATACCTTGGGAGATAACATAATATAATATTTTTTTACTTTAGTTTACTTTTACTTTACTAATATAGTAATAATTTATCATCATCTTATGTTGACGAATTTGGGGCAAAAGGTAGTAAGTATAATATCAAACTGATATTTGTGACATTCATAGTACCTACGCACTCTAATTGGTTTAGGGTAGGTGACCCCAGAGTGAGATACACACTTAGTGGATCTTTACAAGTGAATATGTTTTAGGAATTATATCAACCAAATATTTTTCTCACAATAAGGCAAATTATATCATCAGATTTACATTAAGAGACCAGTGAGAGGCAGGTACACGCGTCACAGAACCCGTTGCAAAACAGGTTTATAAACTCTGATCAACTTAATTTAAAAATAAAACAAGATACGCTGAGCTTTATGATGACACAACAGTTTGGTATGTTACTCGGACTTTTATTAAATAACTTGAAAAACTTCCTACAGCGTTAACTTTAAAGCATCTATCATTCACAGTTTTTCGGAGACAGTAAAGTTTAAGGAACCTTCATTCTTTAACCGTTAGAAAGAAACTTTTATCGTTTTGCTATCTGATACGGAAACTAAATACACACATCAACATGGTCTAAGGGATATTTCACTTAAACCTAAATAACTAAAATTCTATTAACTTTTTGTTAAGATACCTACACATTAAAATAAACCTTGTTTAATAGCCTATCTAATCTGATAAATAAACTTTTAGATAAAATCAAATTTTAAAAAAACTTAGAAGAAGAGGAAAAACTCAGACAAAATTTCAATCTTAACTTTATTTTTGAAACATCAAAACCTAAACAAAACAACTATTTTTTTTATAAAAATTGTTGAAAACTTAAAATAATAATCCGTGGATCCACCTAAGACTCTCCTGACACATCTGCAGCGGTTCTGCATACTCAAAACAAGGGTGCAATATCCTTTTGTGGAATACTGTCCTAAGTCCTGCTAAGATGCAAGAAAAGCTGGTTTTCATGCACAATATCTTCAGGGAAATTCCTAAGAGCTCTTCTCTGAAGCATATCCCAAGCATGCTCAATAGGATTTAAGTCAGGGGATCGTGCAGGCCAGTCTACAGCTTGGATATCATGCTGTTGTAACAAACTTGTAACGATACGCGCCGTATGTGGACGGGCATTGTCGTGCATTAGCTGGAAATTTTGTCCCATTTGCTGTCTGTGGGGCAAGATTACAGGCTCTAGCACCTCATCTCGGTATTTTAGAGCAGTCATATTGCCTTTTATCCAAACGAGGTCCGTTCTACCGCCGAGACGAATAGGAATTCGTCAGGCAGGTATTGGGCAGGAGCCCAAACCATAATCGTGCCACCTTGATATGCATGAACTTGTTGTGGGTGCAGCAGTCGATTACAACGTCCAGGTTCTCTCCAAACGCGAACTCTTCGCGAATCAGGATGAAATCCTAACCTGGATTCATCAGTGAAAAGCACAAGTGACCATTGCGAATGGTTACAGTTTTCGTGTTCAAGCCCATTGTAATCTTCTTCCTCGATTGCCTCTCCTTAGCGCTGGTACCCGAAGTGGCCTACGAGCACGTAGGTTGACTTCATGCAGTCGTCTTCTCAAAGTTTGACCGCTTACCAGCAAACCATACGCTACACACTCACACACACTTTTTTTTACTTATTAGATTTTAAACTATGACTACTATGGACACAATGACAAGTAGTATTTCCTCAGTGTAGCTTTTAGGTGCTTTTTACTTACAGCTGTTTTAAGGAGATCATAGGGCAACTCATTTAATAATGTAGGGACTATCCAGCGTCTTTCTCGCTTACCGTAATGGTACACCACGAGAGCCCATCGATTTCCACGCTTCGATAGGGACTCCATCGGGTCCGACAGCTTTCCGGTTCTTCATGCGGCGAAGAGCCGGCTGGACATCATCGGGCGTCATCGGGGGCACTAGTCCTTGATTCGGAGGGAGTTCAGGTGGCTGCACCTCTTTGTGCTGCTTGTTGAGCAGCTCGTGGAAATAAGAGCGCCGTCTTTCCTTCACCGCGCGGTCCTCGCATAGCAGGTTAGCGAGTGTCATTTACACAACGGCACATGGAAATATCCTGGGCCGCTTTCACTCTCTAACGTGCCAACTTGTAAACGAGCTTCTGCCGCTCAGACGACTCCAACTTATCGTACAAAGGACGTAAGTGGTCACGTCTGGCTCTGGCTACAGCTCGTTTAGAGGCACGTTTGGCATCCCTGTACACGGCGCGATCTTTAGGAGATTTGGACGCTTGCCACGCTTTGAACAGGGCTTTCTTTACCCTGACCTCCTTCTGGACTGCTTCGTTCCACAACCAGGTCTCCTTGTCAAGCCCACGTCCACCCCGAGACACACACAACGCCACCCTTGCAGCACCGGTGATAGCTGCCTGACACCTATCTCAGTGCTGTTGCCCGGTCTCTCTATCCGCTGCGATGCACAGGTCACCGACAGCGGCAGAAAAGTTATGGGATCTGGCTCCTTCAATCAGCCACCACCTGGTTCGGGGCGGGCAGCGCTCCCGGCATCTGCCTCGAGGCTTCACTCGCAGGTCCATCACAAGTAGACGGTGTGGGGTGGTAAGACTCTCTCCGGGTATGACCTTACAGTTAGCTACCTTGCCGATCTGGGCTCTCCTGGTGAGAAAGTAGTCGATCTCGGTTGCGCTTCTACCGCTCTTGTAGGTAGTGATGTACAAGGTTCGAGGCTTCCGAGTCCTTTTGTCTAGAGCTCGATGTCGTTCACAGGGCTCGCCTCGCTTGTATGAAGCTTGACGACTCGGGAGTCTTTTCCAGAATTCGAGCCTTTTTGAGCTCGATCGATCTCGAGGCTTTTTCAGGGCTCGAGTCTTTTTTAGCGCTCGAGGCGTGGCGAGTCGCGCTCAAGTTACTTCTCGTTTGGTGTCTTCCTTTTCAAAGCAGGCAATTAAATATGTGTTTGTGGCATATAATATTTGTGACCAGAAGGTTATTTTGAAAAATAGAGGTTTAATTAACAGAAAAAGACATTTTAATCATCGTGAAAAATATCATAGTGATAAGGTTTAGAAAGACTCAAGCTCTTTTAAGACTCGAGTTCTTTTGAAGGCTCGAGCTCTTTTGATAGGTTCGAGCTCTTTTGAAGGCTCGAACTCTTTTGAAGCCTCGAGGCGTGGCTCCGGGAGCTCGCGGCTCCGCTGTGCTCGGGTCTACGAGCCTACTGAGCTCAATGAGTCCGGCCAATCCGCCTCGAACCTTCAAAAGTAGAACTCGACGCCTCGAGGTTTGTACATCACTACTTGTAGGTGATCAGATGCTCGGGACTCTTTTTGAAGAACGTGTTCACGACGGCCAAGTCGGCAGCCATACACGTCCGCGATTTACTTCCAAGACTGTATTCTGGAATTTCTCGGACAGCACCACCCCCACTCCATTGGCCCCACCAGGAGACTCGTTATTATGAGTGATGTTAAAAAAAATGTCAGGATGAGGAATATTACTATAAATAGCAATAAATAAATACAAATGAGGCAACATCACACGAATTGCTCTAGGCACAATATAAGGTTTTCCTTACTCAGGAACAAATAAAGGTTCTTCAAACACCCAGATCAAATCAATGTACCTACTCGTAAAAGAATCAAAAGAACTATGTGCTCGTGGGGAATTAAATCTGCAATATTTGGGACACTGCGCTAAATTGTTCGACGAAATAATATTACTTCTTAGTCCATCGGAAGTGATAAATATTCTCTGAAGACTTTATTCCCTTAAAAAGGGACTTCCTTATAGAGCCAGTCCAAATGAATCAACATAGTATGACAGATAAGTTTACAAGCACCTGTTATTCTGTGCCTTACTCTACAATATTGTTTACTATGATTTGTTTTACCAAATACGGCCTGTGAACACTTATAACATAATAATTATGTTTGTTAAGGACATCTGCTGGACATGAGCACTTCCTCTTGACGAATTTATTCACTCGATGATGGCATGATATGAGTCAAACTCGTAAGGTAAAAAAAGTATTATTTAATCCACAATTATACTTTTCTTTACCATTTTCATGACTAAAATAAACATGATCCCTAATGATACAGTACACGCATGACAGTAAATTTGCCTTTTCCCGTATTATACAAGTTTTTCATGATTATTTCTGTCAGGCCGTCAACACAGAAGATACCTACGTACTAGGTTCTGCCTAATTTAGAATGTTTTTATTTGAAATGCATGAAACTCTCGAGATTCCTTTTGGGTTTCACTGTTGGTTCGTGTAGAGCCAACATGGTGAGTATGTAAATCATGGAATAGCTATAATCATCGATATCGGAATCAAGTTAATATATCAAAATATTTTTTTGTTTGTAACTTTATTTTGTATGATTAAAACCAAATAAAACTACATAATTTTTAAAGACTCTGTTTGTAACTTTATACAAGATTTATAAATATGATAGATGCATGCCCCTAATAGAGAATGCCTTATGAAATTAAGTTCAGCTTTTGTACTTGGTTTGTGCAATAAAGTTAAAATTAATATACTAGTTAGAGAAGAGAAGTTAAGAATTTCCTGGAATATAAATTAGATATTATTCGTTTTTATGTGCTGTTGCCACCTCTCAAGCACCGCACTGTGGCCTCACTAGTATAACACCTACTCTTGCTGTACTGTACTCTGTGCATATCTGTTATAGCTGGACCCTAGCCAGGGTTGGACGAATAGGCACGTCTCCAGCGCTTCCTGGTACATTGACTTAATCACCTGACCAACGACCATGAATTCCTCAGTACACCTAACTGAATAATGCCCCGGAATAAATGCCATTTTTGAATTCGTAGGTATTTTATTGCCCAAATAAACAGTAACAGCAGCATGTACGAGTATGTCGGAAAAATATGCCCTACGTGTACGATTGAAGTGGCCTGACAGTTAAAAACCCATCACTTACAAACTTTAATTACATTGAGAACGAACAGTCTAAATATGATCGGGAAAAGACATACTAGGGGCCTACTACTCCGCTGCAATTTTACGAACTTTCGTGACACTTTGGAAGGGTAAAAAGGACGTAAAGGTTTGTTATGAATAGGTTTCATATATTTTTTACAATAAAATATGCTTATTATACGTGTTCGACGAACGGGAGTAGGCCCCCAGAATATGTAATATTCTGGATAGATTTCTTTTGTTATGGCTTATTAACAAGATAAGATCAGATAAGATGAATATACTTCATTGTACATTAACCATAACATTAGCAATACACAGTCTTAGATTGTGCAATGTAGGCGGTCTTATCGCTAGGAAGCGATCTCTTCCAGACAACCTGCAGGAAAACGTCAACAACGTTATATAGGATTAATCCTTTTTAATTAATTAACGTATAGGATTTCGGTATCGCGCCTATAGTGAATAGAAATAGAACTAAAAGTGGCATACGCTATGGAATTGCTTTAGCCAAATCATAGTTGGTCGTAGTTTCATCATCATCATCCGTGCGGTCCGGTTCAGTTTGAGTTTGAGTTTGTATTTTCTTGGCCCACTTCGCGCGGTCTTGTACATCCTTAGTGGTGAGTCTGTTGGCGACATCAATCCACCGCTTCTTGGGTCGACCTCTTCTGCCGGTCCCCGTCGGAGGCGACATGGCCAGACATTTGTTGCCCACGTAGTTTGCCGATCTCCGTGAGATATGACCACACCACCGAAGGCGGCACTCCTGCAGCTTGTCTGCGATGTCACGAACACAAAGGCTGCCCCGGATGTGGGTATTCTGCACGCGATCTTTGCGTGAGACATCACACACCCACCGCAGCATCTTCATTTCCGTGACGCGTAGCTCCTGCTTGTGTCGCTCTAGTAACAGCCATGTTTCACTGCCATATAGAAGGACAGGCCTAATAATGGTTTTATAGACCTGCCTCTTCAGCTTGATCGGCATTTTGGAGTCACAAATGACCCCAGTCACGCCATTTGACCCAAGCCGCGGAAATTCGGGCTCTGATGTCGCTGTCGATCTCCCCGGGCGCGCATGACACAGATCACCACATCATCGCCTATGCGGACGGACTGGGAATTTGTGGTGTTGCAGGCCATGTACTCCATCTTAGCCATATTAAGTTTCAGGCCGCCGTTTTCAAGTGAATGCTTCCACTTAATCACTCGTTGTACCAGCCGTCTCGTGTCCGAACTGCTAGCGCAATATCATCAGCATACATGAGCAACCAGGGCGTTTGCTAGTGGTGTTCTCGGATGCTGTTTGACAGAACGTCTAATATTTCGCTGAACAGCAACGGGCTAAGCACGGAGCCTTGGTGTACTCCAACGGTGATAGGGAAGGGAAGCGTGTCACCCACAGCAGTCCCAACTATGGAACTGGCATCGTGGTACGTGTCCCGGATAATGTCAATAAAGACCTCGGAAACGGCCTTGGACCGCAGCGCCCAGCCGATCATCTCACGAGGGACACAGTCGAAGGCCTTCTGCATGTCTAAGATATTATTCAGTCTGTATCCCTCCATGAGCGTCCTCAAAGAAAATACGGGGTGTTTGCTCCCGCAATCCAGTCGAAACCCATACTAACACTCCGAGATTGTACACTCCTGTCGAATCCGAGAGTCCAGAATGCGCTCAAGTAGTTTCATGGTGTGAGACATCACCTTTATGCCCCGATAATTGCTGCACTCCTGCACCGAGCCCTTGCCTTTGAAAATCGGCGTAATAAGTTGGTCGTAGTTTACGTGACGGAAATTCGTGGTAGACCTAGACGTACCTTATGCATAATTAGGAGCGGCGACCCTGAATAGTAAAAAACGAACATTTTATAAAAATTTCTACCTGATCTAGATGAGTTTTATGTTTGAGGTAAAATTCATAAACACGTGGCTATTCTGTACGTCTACCACGAGTTGCCACTTTAAATTTACGTTATCGTTCGCATAAAAAAATGTATTGGGATATGACATGATATGACATGACAATGTGAAAGCCCTATACAATTTTTTACGAGAACGATACCGTAAACTGGCAACTCTTCGTAGACGTACTGATATATGTTAGTATAATAGTAAAGTTAGGCCAATATATTTAACAGTGATATATTAGTATACATACCTATCGGTTACTTTAGAAGGGTTGACGCCAAGAATGCCCTAGCATCGTGCATGGCTTCATCGCTACAGCCTACAAACATAGCCCCAACCAAAGCTTGATGCAAAACATCTTCCGCCTACCTGGGAACCAGAGCGTCTCCTCAGTTAAACAGCTGCACTGTGTTACGTCTGGTAACAGTTTATACTTTTTTAAATAAGACTAGTTGTCCGTCAGCAGCTTCGCCCTCGTAAACTGTCTTACCCGTCAAAATAAATCCAGAATTAAAAAAATATAGCCTATGTCACTCCCTGACAATGTACCCCCTGATATTGGTAAAAGTATTTTTAAAATCAGTCTAGTAGTTTCGAAGCATATTCAATGCAAACAAACAAACAAATAAAAAACAAACAAACAAATCTTTCCTCTTTATAATATTAGTATAATATTAGTATGTTACAGTTAAAACACGTTTCTCGTTAGAACTTGTATTCTCTAGTTAAAACTGGTTTTTACTTAATGCCTTTGTTAAAACTGGAAATACCTAGTTGAAAATAGAATTTACCACTAATTTATTTAATTTTCAGATAGAACTAGTTGTCACATCGAGCTTTAGTTAAAACTAGCACTAGAGAAACCAATTTGGGACTGAAAACAAGATATAGTTTTAAAAATAGGGGATAACTTTTCGCATAATGCCGGTCTTCCTAAAATTGCTAAGCATAACTCATTTGGCATAACTTTAACCTGTCATAATTTATGCTTCGCATAACTTTTAAATAGCATACATAATAGCCCAAATGCGTATTATTACATAGCATAACATTCTGAATGCATATCATTACATAGCAAATAGCCCTAACTAATTTTATTTTAAATATTATTTTTTGTGTTGTTTACTAGATTTTTGCGTTATCTTTCCTTACGTGGTTTTTTTCATTCTATTTTATTATTTTGACGATCTTATTGTGAAAATCCATAAATTTACCCTAAACCATGTAATTTAATGTGTATTTTTGTAATAGGAATAAATAATCTAATTGAATTAACTTTTGCCATAATATCTTGAAGCATTAATTAAGATGGTATATTTAGTAAAATCCCTAATACCAATTTCACTTAGTTTGTTAGTGAAGATCAATTCGACCGAAATAGCTGGGTTAGGTTAGGTTAGAACCTGTTCCCTGCGGTTAGGGGAAGAGAATACTACCGAGGTATCCCTGCCTGTCGTAAGAGGCGACTAAAAGGGCCCTTGGGATCGCAAAGCGCACGCGGGGGGGAATGCATGTGTTTCGGTTTGCGATCCCAAGGAAGACGTTAACAAGTGTCTTCGGACACAGTGGTCTGTGTTATCGTGCACTGGAGTTGAGCTTGTTCCTTCCGAGGCTGGCTGCCAGGCGGCCTTGCGCGCCGAAAGGCCCTGCGAGGAGTCTCTCCCTCGTTGGGCATCCCGAGTCCCTTTCATTCTGCGCCGAAGATGACCACCGTCAGGTTTTAGTGGGTAGGGGTCTCTGTTTTCCCAGGAGTTCCAAGTCCAACATATCCCAGGTGTCCCGAACCCAGGGCCTTGGGAATGCCTTAATTAGTGTTGCCCAAATGCAAGAACAAGACGAGACTTGCCAGTCTTGGTCTTGGTCTTGCGCCAATACACCTGGTCTTGGTCTTGGTATTGCGCTCCCAGTCTTGGTCTTGGTCTTGCAGCAAGAGTCTCGCTAGTCTCGCAATTACCTTTATGCCTATTGCTATTTATTAAACGTTCATTTATATCTTATAACAACGTAACAGAGTAGGTACATTTGAGCTTGAATTAACATAACCATAGTAAAGACCAACCAAATTATTAAAATTCCAAACATTTAATGAGAAATTCGAAAAATTATCTGCCACCGAGTGGGGTTTGAACCCACGACCTAAGCAATCCGTGCCGATGCTCTAACCAACTGAGCTATCTACTGTGACCTACGGGAGTCAGTCTGTTACATAATAAACGTTTACATTTAATTAGCTTACATGTGTTAAAATATGATTAAAACAGATAATAAAACCAATTAATGACATTAACTTGACTTTTAACTTAACTTTAACAATTTAAGGAACATTATACATTATACAGAAGCTAAAAAAAAATATTGACGTGTAAGTTTGGACCCCCTTGAATGTCTAGAAAGAGATAGATAGACAGCCAAGGCCTCACCTTATATGCAATGGAATAAAAGAGTTACACAATTTATACAATATACCATTTATTTAAATGAAAAATAAAATACTATACAAATTAAATTACAGAACAGTATTTATTGAATTAAACATTCATTTAAATAAAAATACAACACAAATCAAATTACAGAACAGTACACAATAGCTTTGACATTACTATTACTTTATATTAATTCTTTTGACCACGAATTAATACAAAGTATCCATCTGGCTGACCCATCACTCAGCCTATTTCTATGTTTTCTAATTACTAATGACGCTTTAGAAAATAATCTCTCATCAGATACTGAAGTGCAGGTATTGAAAGAAAATCACGGGCAATCTTCGATAAAGTCGGATATTCTGTCTCATGTGTCCTACACCACTCTAAAATGTCTTCCGAGCTGGCTGCTCTGGGTTTACTTAGGTACTCCTCCAACTCGTCAACATTAGAAGATTGATCTCATCTTCAAGCCTTGAAGACAAGATCCAGATCCAAATAACGTTGAGGGACATGCATACAGTTTCTCAAAGTCTATTACGTCTTCATGTTCATCTTAATCAGTCCAATTTTCAATTTTATTTTTTTTTGGAGTCCCTAAGCGTATACCCGAACTCCAATACTCCCTGAAATGACACTTAGTCCTAACTGCAAGACGCAAGAGTCTCGCAGGATTAGTCTTGTTCTTGCTCAATCTTGCACGGTCAGTCTTGGTCTTGGTCTTGCTAAAATTAGGCGGTCTTGTTCTCGGTCTTGGTCTTGCGAAAATGCAAGAACAAGACCAAGACTGCAAGACCAAGACCGATTTTGGGCAACACTAGCCATAATGCATTTCCTGACGCAAAAAAAAGGTTAGGTTAGAACCTTAAAAATAGGATATGCCCCGTTTTATAACAGTTGTTGGAGCTTTTTCACACTAGCGATATGTCCAAGCAATTCATTAATTGCGGCGCTATCGTGCGCACTTGGTAACCAAGAACCAATCGGAGGCGTTGTTGCTCCTCGCACTGATGTTTCGGCGTAAAATCTCACGCGGTTTTGAAATCAACTAAGTCCAAGAGGAAAACTGTTCTAATAAATAGCTTATCTAAAGTTTGGTAATAATAAAGGTAAGTACTCGTATATGGGGAAATACATTGTGCATATTTACCTATTGGAAAACACTTTAAAATGGATCGCTATACAAATGTGCTATTCCTGTATAATTATGTACCCACAGGAATTTGATAAAAATATTAATTATTAAATTCGGTATGTAACATTGCTTGCCATTTACGCCGATCGCGTAAAGTTTACGTCGTTAACTATCATGCACTGAATGATAATTAGTTGTATTTTTAGTAGTAGGTATTTTAAGTTCGTGAATTACCCATAAAATGGTCAGTTGCTAGGGCTGCCTTTATGCCGCTTACAAAACTAATTTATGTAACTCACTATAGTAGGAAACATATCCTGTACCTAATGATAATAATCAGTGAAAACCACATACCATCCTACAAAATGTATATTTTAAAGGAAAAATATTTTAATGTTTGTAAGTACCAAACGTAATTGCGTAATTAATACATTTTATATTGGAATATAAGCAGCACAGGAAAGTTTCATATCACGCTATATTTGTTGGTATTATTAGTTGCGCTGGACTTTTATGTTGCAGTTTAAAACGCCATTGTCAGAAATCTGTGAAGAGATGTTGTGGCAGGCTAATAATCTGTATAACGATTTTCATAGTATATACCCATCGTCCCATCGTTAAGGGTGACATGCGTGCCAACAGACTCACCATTGAGGATGCACAAGAAAATAAGAAAGGCGGACCCTGTGACCCCACACACCAGTCTGGGTTCACAACCGGGATAGACCGCACGGATGATGATGATGATGATACCCATCGTTCCATGAAAATTGTTATCACTATGGCATTTCATTGTAATGTAACGTTTTTTGAAAAGCACGATAAAGGCAAAATGATCGAAATGTTTATTTAATTATTTTAAATTAGAGATAAAAAAATATTATTTTTTAATATTGTCTTTTATTGTTTTCTATTAAAAAACGATGAATGCTCGATGTTCTGATACAAGTGAATGCTCAAATCTATCAGCACCTGGAGATATCATTGTAGAAATAATTAAAATACTGCTTGTTTAATACACTCAAGTTCAACCCTCGACATCAACCTTAGTTTTAAGGAATACATGAAATACAAGAATATTATAATGAATAACTAAGCAAGCTAGTTAAGCAAGGTAGTTTTATATGTGTAACCTTGGGTGCTATAGGCATCAAAAGATTGACTCGTGGCCAATATCTATTTCACCCTAAACCAAGCAAAATAACCAATGCACATAATTTTCGGAGACAAAACAAATACAAATGTTTGTCTCATGATTGCGCTGGGTAGGGATTGGACCTGCTCATCGGACAGTATCACC
Organism: Udea olivalis; assembly: GCA_947369235.1. Classification (NCBI taxonomy): domain Eukaryota; kingdom Metazoa; phylum Arthropoda; class Insecta; order Lepidoptera; family Crambidae; genus Udea; species Udea olivalis. The sequence continues at coordinate 11,365,952 of OX376342.1, forward strand.
ACAAACGGAACGAACCAGTCGATTCTGATATCAAGCAACCCTAAAATGTCGTGTGCGCAGCATCTCGGATGTAGCACTAATTCCGCGCGCCCGCTGTGCATGGCTAATGGTCAGCTCCTACCGCGATCAGTATTCGCTGTGCGCTCGCGCTGCGCTAGCAAAACGCTAAAAATACGGACACCTGCGCGAGGGCAGCTCATGGTCGACATAGCCTTACCTCAATCACTTGAAGTGACGATCGAATTCTTTTCCGGATCGATACATTTTCGAGTATCAAGACTAATCAGCTATTTAACTTCCAGAAAGTTACGCTGCGCTGCGTTGCTGCAATGCTGCAGCTTGACATTTTTATTACTCATGTCATTTACTCCGAGAGGTGAAACCTGGTGAAATAAGCCATCCCGTATTGAATGACATGTGCCCGAATATTTCGACAATAAGTTTTCAAAATTTCAAGCTAACAAATTTGTTACGTCAAGGTTGGAATTAAGGACTTTCATAGTTCGAAGTTTACAATAGCGATGTACTGTAATCAAGAAATAAATAAATAAAATCTGGGACAATGTACACCAAGATGATCTGACCTCAAACTAAGCAGAGCTTGTACTATGGATGGGTGTCAGAGACTGACAAACATACTTAAATATTACTAAATACATACTTAAATAAACACCCAGACACACAACAAACACAAATATTCGCCACATAAATGCATGACAAACAGTGGGAATCGAACCCACGAATGGTCATAATCGTATTTGTACGGAACTATGTAAATATTATGTTAAAACGACTTATTTCATTTCGAAAGTTTGTCATTGCGATGAACGATGGACCATCACTCGCTACTCGTATTTTTAATCAAAATAAATTAGTCACTTTTTGTATGTATTCAAAGTTTATTTCGAAATACTTAGGAGCTCCTTTGTGTGCACATATATAAACAAATAATGATCTTCCTAATTATTAAATTACGTTTTTTAGAATCTAGAGGAAGACGTATGTTTCGTAAGCTTATGAATATACACATGTTGACGATATTTTTTTAGGAAAGAATGCTAACTGCACTTACATATATTTCACATGGGTTAGTTAACATAATTATTCTGTGATACCATAAATAATGGTAAAACTATTATTCGCTTAAAAGAACTCTATGGTTTAACGAAACAATTTTGTAAAGTCCATAACCGAATTCAGCGGTAATGTATAATATACTGTAGCACATGAATGAAGTGGGTGCTCCACGGTCGCCAACAAGAAAGATCAATATGATCAATATCGATATCAATATGAGGATGAATGGAGAAAATGGAAAAATACGTATTTTTCTGTTTGACAACATTCAGTACTAAAATGTTGAGTTATCAATGTTATTATAACTACATACTCAACGGTACAAAAAATCACTAGTTTCGTTGATATTGCGCGACGTGAGTGGTCGAGGGCTCGCAGTCTCTTCAACTCTTTGCCCGCACTTTATTCAGAAGTTAAATTTAATTTTGAATTAGTAACCACGCCGCCAGAATAATCTGTCGAAAAAAATATATAATGTAAAAGTTAGAAAGACCTACCCTTTTTTTGAAAAAGCTGTCTTCGATTGATGCCTAATGTCTAGTAAAATTTAAGATGGTGTTTATAAAGTAACCCTGTATAACATAGCTTACGTTTATAACCCCTCCGACAAATCCTGATGTTATTTCTGTACTATTTATTTATTTATTATTTCGTACACAAAGAGACAAATTACAGAGAAAACAATAAGGAGTACAAAAGTACAGGTTAGCTTATCTCTAGAAAGAGATTTCTTCCAGCAGACCATGGCGACAGGAAAAACTCATTTAAAAGTACTAATAAAAAATACTAGTGCATTTTTTATAAATAGGTTTCTGGGTTTGGCCGGCTAGTCAACCAATTTTTAACGGTGAACCTTGTACTTCAGACAACGCGGAAGGCCAATAGTTATTGAAACAATTATTCATCAAAAAACGCACATAAAGAAGGCAATACATAAAACACTGAAATTCAATTTATTTAAGTTATGTTTCTTATTTTCACGTAGTTAATTTTATACTATTAGGTATACCCTAAATAGCTATGACACACATTTTAAATTGTAGCAATTAATTAATTTAATTCAGTTCTTAATAATATGGCACATGTCTCTTAATTATTATATTATAAGCCTCTTTACTAAATTGGTATCTTAGTTTCATAAGCAGATGGTAATCAAAGAGCCAAATTCTTTGCGCTTTCAGTTTCTTTCTTATTCTAAGGAATAAGAAAATTGCGAACTTTTATAATATCATGCTTCATATTAAAAAGCTCTTACTGGATCTACCACGACCCGTTCTCGCAAGTAACTTTCTTTAAATGTTTACTAGCTTTTCTGGAATTATGAAGCTTTATTAACTCTAAGAGCAGCTAAAACATCCTACTACCAAAATAAAGCTAGAAAAAACCTGCTTCATCATTGGCTGTCATGTGGCTGTGTTCCAAATAGCACGCGACTGACATGAAATTCACATTGGAGAACCTAGTGACGGTTAATCCAGGTAGGGATAAAACCTCTCTGGAACACGTCTGAGTAATAGTTGTTGCGATTTAGCTCAGTCAAGAAGGTAAATAATTCTGGCAATTACACATTTTTTAACAAGTTATACATATTTTAGGAGTATTTTGAGCTTTTACTGGATCTAACAAGACCCCCGGGCAATGCCCTAATAAAATCGCTTTATTAACAGCGATTTTTTCTATTTCCATCACTAGCAAGTGATGTGCCTTAATCCAGGTATATCGATGAACCCTCTTTGGAAGACATCTAAATCGGAGTTGTCGCGCATCTGCTCGGCGAGATACTTCTCGTGCGCAAGCGGGTGCCACGCGCCCAGCGTGCACGCGGCGTCGTCGTGCGTCGCGTAGTAGTGGCAGCGGCGCGACGCGCGCACTGACGGGACGTATTCGAACGCACGTACTCGGTTGCACCTTTGCAGGGCGAACCACAGACCTGGGAAAATGACCCTTATGTACCTTAATTTGGATGAAAAAAACCGCGACTGCAGCATATCATACTGCTTGCTTTACATACCTAAGAAACCTGATGATGGAGGATTTCTTCTGAGTCTGTATGCTGATGAATCCTGAAGTACAGCCCACAGGCCCCATAAAATGTGGGGTTTTAGTAAATGAACATCTATATTTGGCCGCATATCGAGTAACCTGAACAAAGAAATGAAGTAAATAGAGAGCCCAAAATCAACGATTTTTAACTTCACCGCATTTTTGTCTAAAAAAATACGATCTCTATGGCATAATGCTAAATGGTTCTAATAAGTATTTTTTTACAGAACCTTTATTAATAGTGTTAGTACCTGTAAATAGACGACATTTAGACAACGTTCAACTTTTACAACTCACCTTTTATATACAGGAAACAGAGGAAAGTCTGGGTGGTGGTACCAATCCTCCAATGTCGACGAATAATTTGCCGGGTCCCAGATTAGAATGGAAACCTCTTTGTACAAAGGATCTTCTAAGAATTTATATTCTGGTTTAGTAACTACCTGAAAACATGCAGATGTAAATTATCAAGGCAAGTCACAAAGCTACCTACACTGTATACATTTGAACGTTTTACTAACGAGAAAATTATTTTGGTGTTTCCTTGATTTCGCTTATAAATAAACCTAAATATTTTTGGCGAACTTCCTTTCAAAATCTTATGGACCAGCCTTTGCAGGCATGACTTCTATAGGGCTTCTTTTCACTATATGGCAATTGCAGCCAGGGCCTACAAGTTACGTGCCGTCCCAAGTACGGAAGCTCAATCATAGAAATTGCGTGATTATACAAATTTTAGAATAGAAAAATCAATTGATGTCATCGAATCGAATCCGCCACTGGTAAAGTCAACAGCAAAAGTAAATGATGATTAAACAAACTTCCAATAGGTTTTTATGAATGAAAAATACGTAAAAAAATCAGAAGCAGCATACTCGTATATCCATTTTAATGAATGAATGTCTCATTTATATTCTTAGTAGTTAAGCTTTATAGTTTTTGTAAAATCATACATTTTGGCACGTTAAATTATCACTACTTCTGCTGTTGACTGTACGATACATCGAACGCCTATTAGTTCACTGCTGAACATAGGCCTTCCACAATGCGCGTTATCACGCTCTATCGTTAGCTGTTCACTTCCTGTCTGAGGCATTTAGCAAATCTTCACTGAGCTGTGACGCAATATAGGCTGATAATGTTAAATCACTGTATTAAAAATTTAGAACAGTTGATTTCTAGATTTCACTCGCTAGTCGCTATGCCTAGTGGTGGCGTTTTACACTCAGGAGAGCATAATGACATCTGACAGTCAGGTTTATTACCAGTCTTACAAACATCTTCAAACAATCTGATCTGAAGCGCTGTGAGGCCTGTGCACAGCTGTAGGCTGTATTATTAAAATTATAATAAATAAATAAATAAATATCCCTGGACATTATTCCACACAGAGCCATCTAGCCCCAAAGTAAGCTAATTAAAGCTTGTGTTATGGGATACTAGACAACGGATAAACATACTTAAATACATTTTCTTTTGTAAATACATACTTATTATACATAGGAGACACCCAGACCAGTACAAACAGACATGTTCATGCACACAAATGTTTGTACTGTGCGGGGATCGAACCCGCGACCTCTGGTGTAGTAGCCAACTTCTTAACCATTACACCAAGTCGGTCGTCAAAATCGTAATATTCGATCATTACGCACCTGAGAATTAAGTACTCTAAATGTGGTTTTAGAGCCGACGTCATCAGTGTAGTTGACCGTCGGCGCATTGTTGAAGCGCAGCACCATGTCGTGGGAATCTGCCGACAACCACAAGCTGTTTCACTATTGTCACTGTATGTACAATAATCAATAGTGTGCGTACACACCATTAAGTCATGAACCAATAGTCATACCGATTCCAGGGTTGCCCTATCTTACTGGCCCGATATCTGAATGGCTAGTCAAACTAACCAGTTTAGAAATCTCATGCTAACTCATTCAGCAAAGTACATAAATCCGTATCAGTAATCAACGGCATCATACTAAAATTTTCATTCAAAATGTCAGAAGTGTAAAATTCAAGTAATCTGGGTTATCAACTAAAACTTAAATCATTAAAATTTACATGGTAATTAGTTAAAAGTGTAGTGATGTTTTTGAAAAAGATTTGGATGAAAACTTTTTGCTACCTTTTTTTTAAAACGGCCCGCAAAAATCAGGGAAAAAACAGCATTTTTAAGTTGTGATAAGCGTTATGGATGTGCATTCTTCAGAATCATCATCTATTATTCATCTAATGATGAAAAAAACAGGCATTTATCTCAACAGATCGCGCTACAGTGACTCAACCCAGAAATTTGAAAATTCGTTAAAAATATTTATAACTCAAAAACTACAAAAAATCGGGTAACATACATGGGGTATTTTCGGATACCTCTGAGTGTGAGGAAGCTAAAAAAAATATTGACGTGTATGTTTGGACCAGAATGTATATTTTTTGTTGATTAGTTAGGTACCTACTTTAATATTTTTGTTGTTAATATAATCGTTGTGTACACCTGTACCCATGTACTTGTATAAGAAAATGTATTTCCAATGTTGTTTTATAATGTGTTTCTATATACTATATATATACTATATACTGTTCGTGTACTTTTTCCATAAATCAATAAAAAAAAAAGTTAAAATTGAATTACATTCAAGCAATAAAATACATGGTGTTTTTAAATTTAAATAACGCCCCAACGCGGAGACATGTGCTTGTATATCTATGAAGTTATGAATATTTCAACAGGGTCCACTGAAAATCAGTGTCAGCCTATCGGGCCCAGGCATTCGCTGAGTTCTCTTTATTTAAGGACATCGGGACACCGCTGTTTGGTGGGATTTATTGTTATTTTTTACTACCCGCGAAAAATTATAACAACTTAGCATATTTCTATATGACGTCTGTTAGCACAAACGAGTATTATAGATAAATAAGTATTTAGCTAAACAAATGTGGCTGAAGCAGCCCTGATAATACCAACCACAAAGTTACAACTTGTGTGATTACTAACTTTGTACGTGCATATCCCTAAAAGCTTTAAAAAATAAAATCCAACTGACTCATGCATACCCAACTTCGTACGCATGAGCTTTCAGCTTTGGATATTAGACCTAATCCTTAGAATTCAAACATATTTAATGGGGCTGAAGTCCCAGAGAATGAGTAACTTTGTTACATGTTTTTTGTGATTTAACCGTTCAATGCCACGGAGATCGTGTCGAACTAATCGTTATTAAAATTCAGACAAGGCCCACGAGTTCTGCTGAAAAAACACAATACTTTCAGATAGCTCCAACCTCCGATTGCTATAATTATACTTCAAAAAAGTCTTTTTGTTTGAGAGAATCGCAGCCGGCTTTGGTCCGAGACCTTGAACATGCCCATTTTTTCCGCTCCACTTGACTTATTTTGAAATATTTAATGCTGAGAGAAAGTCTACCTTTTATGTAAAAAAAAATAACAGCACGTAATATTGTGCTATTTTTCTTTACCACCGAAAGACTACTACCTATTTGAGTATACTCACTACATACTACACTACATACTATAAAATTAAAAACAAATCCACTACATTTGTTTTTAATTTTTAACCGACTTTAAAAATAGGCGATATTCTCAATTAAAATTCCGAAACACGTAACTCCGAATTTCATAATTCCGAAACAACAGAATTCCTAACATTCAAAATCACGAAAGCTATTTTTCCAAAAGTCATAAATTTGATATTTAACATTTTCGATATTCATTAGTACGGAGAATTAAAAATCCGAAGTTTCATTTGTACGAAAAACGATATTCCGAATTTCAAAATTTCGAAAATTCATTGCAATTATTAAACGTTTACATCAAAAATACTATTTACATATAAAATTAAGCTGAAACCCGACTCGCCGTGGTCATCCCGCCGTGATACTAGTCTGCCCTACACTAGAGTGTAATTCAAGAGCCCAGAACCGAATTGTCGGAAAATAAGCATGAGTGGCAAGTAATCTATTAATATTAAGTATACAATGTAATTAAAAAAAATCCCTCGATAGAATATTTTTCCTATTATTCAGTTTTCACAGTGAAGTTTAGTTTAAAAAGCTACTACTTATTGGTTAGGTTAGAACTGTGGCCCCCATGAGCCTTTGCCTTGTCGTGGTGGGGGGGGGGCTTAGTACTGGTGGCAGCCGGGAACCACCGGGAAGCTAAGAGGGCTCAAGCGTGGCGGTGCGGTGGACTTCCCACCCACCCACTGCCTGCCACCGGGCGTGGTGGTGGTATGGTGCCAGCCTGCCTACCACTGCCCGGTTCGGTTCTGGCACTGGCCGGCGAGTGCTAGAACCGAACTGTCGGCAAAGTAACATGTAAAATGTTAATTGAAGTTATTTTGTTGATTTTTTTTAAGTTAATATCAATGTAATTCCATATATTTATGTTAACCATACAATTATGTTAACCCACCATTGTCATCTTTGCAACACCCTATCAGGGTACATGTACCTACTTACATTTTATATGGAGATTTTTTGACCTTGTACATGATGCATATTCAATAAATAAATACAGGTTTTGGTCTACCTAATTAATTAATAATTTATCTCAGTTAAAACAAAACTGTATCTTCTGACCTTACTTATTTGATTATGATTTCAAATAGATGTCTATCATTTGTTAAAAACCTCAACTATAACTGCAGAATTTAATCGTACGTTCGTATTACATGCGTATACCATAATGCTGAAGATATCGCTGCATTCGCTGCCCGACATACTCAGTCTTTATGATTTGCTAAGACTTTTTGAGAGTCCACTAAAATAAATATATATCCGAGTCGCTTACTTACATGCACGTGCACCAAGATCGTCTGATCCCAAACAGGGCAGAGCCAGAAAAAACCCAAATTTTCTATTCCAATAATGTTTCTTCGGGTTAGGGGTCAGATCTGTGACCTTCAGCGCTACATGAAGGATCTATCTACCTACATCTAATATGAGTAAGCTAACCAGTCCCTGCCGAGTACCTAGGGCATCTTAGATGAAGACAATCGCCAGCTACGAGCAGAACATGTAAGAAAGCGAAACAATGGATGTAAACAAAGTGATTATCTGCGCGGGCTCGTAATTGCGAACCTCCCGACCATTAGAGGCTAAACGCTCGCCTTTTTCCCATTCAGCAATTAATAACATTGACTTATGGGCGTGCGTTTGCAAGGGGAGAACTGTCTACACGAAACATTGGGTTAAACCTACCCAAGTAGGGGATATCACTGATAACTGTGTTTACCAAGAATATGTGGAATGCAACTTTTTTTTTTACTTTGACGACCGACTTGGTGTAATGGTTAAGAAGTTGGCTACTACACCAGAGGTCGCGGGTTCGATCCCCGCACAGTACAAACATTTGTGTGCATGAAAATGTCTGTTTGTACTGGTCTGGGTGTCTCCTATGTATAATAAGTATGTATTTACAGAAAAAAATGTATTTAAGTATGTTTATCCGTTGTCTAGTATCCCATAACACAAGCTTTAATTAGCTTACTTTGGGGCTAGATGGCGCTGTGTGGAATAATGTCCAGGGATGTCCAGGGATATTTAATATGTTCCAGAGAACCTCCAGAAAGGTACTGATGAATTTGAGCATTACTTGTAATCAGAACATCGATCAACCGTCGTTTTTTCATTTACTCGAACCACATTGCATACATAATGCTTGATATTTTGTTGCAAATTGACTTTAAAAACCAAGAAAGAACGTACACCCACGTTTAGCTTTACACAGAGGCACCTTCTGCTGCTGGCATAAGACCCATTTTTGCAATGGTTATGTAAAGGAAAGCGTCTTTCAGGCAGTTGGTTACATTTTAAGGTAATGGTTTTAGAACCACCAGACACTTCCCGTTCGTAAAAAACGTTACATTCCAATGTAATGCTCTAGAAAATGATTAAACCACCTTAAAAGAACGATTTTATAAGAGGTGAATGAACTAGTGCAGATTTGTAAAAACTAACGTAGGATCTAGTAATGTACCTTTTGGTCCTGTTGCTTAGTAGACAGGACACGTCCCAAGTTTCGAATAAACGACAAAAGAAAACCTCTGTACAAATTAATGGAAGATAAAACTGTTTAATAATGTATGTGATGCATTAACAGGCGCTATTTCTATTGTCGTGCGAAAAAAAACGCTCACATTGCTCCTGTTATAACCTCGAGAGATTTATTGGTCAATTAGTTGTGGATTACATTATGTAACACTCGACAGACCTAACCTACATACTTTACTTGTAATTAGATGACTTAATTTCTTCCAGTTTTATTGATTAATTCCTTGTAGCAGCACTATGTTGCTAATCGATATCAATAGGAATTGATAATTTGCTAATTCCGATAGTTACAGCAAGTTTTCGATCGTATTATCATAATCTGAGTTATCGATATTCTATCTAACCAATTTCGCGGTTCGGAATCACCAGGGACTCGTAACGAATTAGCAGATCAAAGCCTAGAACTAACCCCTGTTATAGCAGTTTTCACTTCAGGTGTGACAAATTTACAGTATTTTTAATAATTAAAGTTATTTAAGCTTATTACTGTTAATTTATAAAAATAAATATGCAATAAACTTATTGGAGTTATATGCAGACTGCACCCTATCATTCAATCTTGAAAAACTCTTAATTTTCCCTTAAAAATAAGGAAAAGGTTCTTCATATCTGATCACATAAAAGCGTTCCAAGAAAAATGTTGCAAGTCACACATTCGCGCGTTATTTGTCACCTCCACCAAGTCTTAAGACTTAAAGACCAAGTTCAAATTAAGTTCGGCGCTATTTAAATCTTTCAAAAGCCTTATATAATAATGGGATGGGAATAAGTACAATAAATATTCTGATTGATGTACAAATATACCTACATGCTGTCATGGTTTCTCCCCAAGCGGAGACGTCTTCCCACCTGCAACAATCCTGACACACATCTTATGCTTTTTCTCACTTTTATTCTTAACCCTTTCATGTAAGTTAATCATTGCTCGTCGATTTTGGGTACTCCTGACAATAACCCTTCCTAATAACGATATGAACTTATCGCACTCACATTTCTTCAGTTAGGCAATGCCTCTTTCAAAAGTTCCATTCCTCCTTGGGTTATGAATATGTTCCCTAATCGCCTTTCATCTATTTTTCCTCTCAGGTTATATTACTGGTTATAGAACAAGTGGACAGCTGTGTATCCCGTGGGGAAAAAAGCGTGATGGTAGATATGTATTTATGTAATTACTTATTAGATTAGCTCTGCGTGTAAAAATGAGCTAGAAAATGAATTAAAATAACCTATCTTAGCATTGGCTTTCGTCAACTAAACGATTCAAAATTTTGCTGTTATTACAAAGCTTGGAGTATGGTCGCAGAACAATGCGGTGCAGAGCAAAGTATCGGCCGGAGGCGCAGTATTGTCCTGCACATGAATAATGCAGGCCGCAGGCGCTCCTCGGTTGATGACATCGCCTTGCACTTGAACATCGCCTCGGGTTTTAACTTAACCACCACAGTGCATCATGTACACGGTAACATCTACACTGAAAGGCTTTCTTGAGATATTTTGGACTATATTATATTAACCAGTCTCATTTTAATAACAATAATTTACAAAATTCCAGCCTAGAGTGCCCAGACATGTAAACATAACCATATAAAGCGTTAACTAAACTTTACGATCGGCTGAGGAAACGTTGGTCATAACATTATTTTCCTAACCACTTCTTTTTTATTCGATAGCCCTTTGCATTGATTTTAAGTACCTATTGCTTACTGAGTTAGGATAAAATTAAATTAAAATATCAACAAGTAATGATGATATAATTTCCATAAATCTACTCCCTGCTATCTGTACTGTAGCACACTGCATAATGGACAAAACAAGGCGCCCTACACGTCTTTCTTCCTGCTAACACTGAAAATAAGATGTTTAAATAATAATAAATAAATATCCCTGGACATTATTCCACACAGCGCCATCTAGCCCCAAAGTAAGCTAATTAAAGCTTGTGTTATGGGATACTAGACAACGGATAAACATACTTAAATACATTTTCTTTTGTAAATACATACTTATTATACATAGGAGACACCCAGACCAGTACAAACAGACATGTTCATGCACACAAATGTTTGTACTGTGCGGGGATCGAACCCGCGACCTCTGGTGTAGTAGCCAACTTCTTAACCATTACACCAAGTCGGTCGTCGAATGTTTAAAAGTGATGTCCCCTGTTAGTATGTACGAGTTTATGTGATTGAACATTTTGTAAATTTTCGAGTTATAATTACCCATCAATTCGGTTCCAGACCAGCTTAAGGGGTTAGTTCCTCTTTCAATACTAGTGAGACTGAATAACAGCTTCTGCTGAAAATAGTATACTAATTTTATATCGAGGGACTAAACGAAGCCATAATATACCATAGGTGGTTTGACTCCCGAGCGTGCGAGGGAGTCAATGAAACCGAGGGTTTATTAAGTTGGCGTTTAGTCTCGAGGTGCAAACTGTACTTTTCTTTTTGAGTCCGAGAAAAATAGTCATAAATTGACTATACTGTACAAAAACATTAAAAACTGAACAAAACACTCGACAAAAGTTCTGAAATTTTCGCGGTCAGTTTTTTCTTCTGCACTGAACCAGTCACAGATTAACAATTTAAAACACATGGCGCCACCTTCTTTGCGGACAAACCATGGCACTAAAACTCTCAACATTTTCACAATGAAGATGGTCCACACTCCACTGATAATAGTATATTTTTACTGGCTGTTTGAGTTTGTCTCTGTCACATGAAGGAAATTAAATAGTACATTGTTACCCTAGGGGTGAAAGTAACTTATTTAGTCCCGAGACGGGGTTTGGCGCCCTCACTTCGTTCCGGGCGCCAATAGTTCGAGGGACTAAATAAGTCTTTAACCCCAGGTAAACACTGTGCTTTTCATTACAAATACAAGGAAAGTAAAAATAAAAACATGAATTAGCTAAAGAAAAAATGAGTAAATTTTATTTTACATTTAACAACAACTTTGATGGGATAATTTTATTTAAAGTTTATGGTAAAATTAGAACAATTGGTTATAGTTAGTGACAGGTTTTTTCCGGGTATGTTGATATTTGATATTTTCTGGGAAACTTGTGTTTCTACATTATTCAGAGATTCTTGGGTGAATGTTGGGGACATTCATATTTTTCTATTTTCTTCAGCTGTTACAGAAGTATTTTTGGATTGCACCGGATAATCTTTTGAAATGCTCGGTTGTGGAGAGTCAGTGGAATGGAGATATTTTCCACTGACTCTTCTATGTAGCCTTCAGCTACTTTACTCGACTTCCAACCTCCATGCCTTTTAATGACAGTTAAATCGGCACCAGAATCGGCTAGCAAAGTAGCCGATGTTCTTCTAAAGCAGTGACCCGAATATAGATTTGAGTTTGGCAAATTAAGGTAGGTGGCTATCTCTTTAGGAATACTCGAAATCTTGTTTTTGCCAATTACTTGCCGCAGACACTTCCCTTTATGATAATTTATGAAAAAACGGTTCGTTTCTATACCACTTGGTCGTAATTTTCGGTATTTTTCTATTATATTTACAAATTATTTTTTAATAACGAAGGTTCGGTCAACTTTAGTTTTAGTGCCACGTAACTTCACCAGTAATATATCACCTTGTTTCTCAATGTCATCAACCGTCATATTTACTAGTTCGATACTTCTGCAAGCGCCACTTATTGCCAATACTACCTGAAAAGCGCCACTTATTGCCAATCAACACTACTATAATAGTTACACACACTACTATAATATTATAATTTAGTTTCAACAATTTCTTTAAAATAACTTAGATTTGGGCAAAATATTTACCATTTTTCCAATGATGAAAATAAAAAATAATGGCTGAATAGCTGGCCGGCCACAGAAAAAAAAACAAACAAAATAGGCGGGAAAGTGGCAATTCGATCTTCATTTATTTTTTCGATTTGAAGACTTTTGTTTATACGTATAGCAGAGATTTGTACCTATAAAATGAGTTCATCTGATTCTGATATGAATTTAACGCCTGATTTTATAAGAGAAGAGGCTAAAGCGGTAGTGGAAAATAAAATTTACGCATTTTTTCTTTAGCTAATTCATGTTATTATTTTTACTTTACTTGTATTTGTAATGAAAAGCACAGTGTTTACCTCGGGTTAAAGACTTATTTAGTCCCTCGAACTATTGGCGCTCTCACTTCGTTCCGGGCGCCAAACCCCGTCTCGGGACTAAATAAGTTACTTTCACCCCAAGGGTAACAATGTACTATTAAAAAGCATCGTGAGAAAATATACCTACTATAGTTACATATTCCGAAACGACAATTATCAAACACTTAAGAACTTAAAAAACCTTTCAGCCAGTGCTGGACTGCAAATCCATCACTATGTAGTGAACCATTTGTCCATTGTTTTTCACCCACCTATCCGAAAGTGCATGCAATGCAGGTATTGCAAATAATAGTAGGAAGTTAATTCCGAATACCCAGTGAATTTATAATCAACTTCCTCTTAGTGCCACGGAAAGGATGTACCTACTTACGAGTAGGTCAATCTAGGTAGGTTTTGTACACTACGGTGTAGCAAAAATCGGAATTACCATTGCCTCCCAAGTAGAGACGAATGGAATTTCTTTTCTGAAAATAAACACATGAAATGTAGGTAGGTTCAAATGCACGCGCATACTTTTTTCTCTAGCTATCAAAGTCTTTATGAGTAAGTACTTCAGAAATTGAGGAGTAAAAAACTATTTTTTCTCCTAATTTTTGACGTGACAACGTCTTAAATTAGGTTGCGGCTGGGAGTCACTTATGAAAAAGTGTAACGCTCGGTAACGTTACGATGAGTCACCGAACGAGAGAGAGGCCCGCCGAATGCCTTGCGTCTCTCTCCCACTCAACTATGATCGGTCTGCCGCAATTCTTATTTTCATTCAATTCCTTGTTCCTATTGTGCAATTTAATTATATTCATATCAATAAATATTCTACCGAGAAAAAGACGTTGTCACGTAAAATCTTCGCCCGTAAAACCAACTTTACAGGCAACCATTTTTGTTAGTAACGTTAATTTTCAGTAGGTAGTTATAGTAGATTATACACCAAGGGGATAAAGCACTGTTTTATGTCACGGGCGCTACATTGAATCCTGAACGTAACGAAGGACTCCAAATTTAACTCCCGAGCGCAGCGAGGGTGTTATAAGTTAATTCCCGAGCAAAGAGAGGGAATTAAGATTGAGTCCTGAGTGCAGTGAGGAATTTAAGCGCCCAAGAAAAAAACAGTTTTATCCCGGTGGTGTATACTCTACTTTTCTCACTTTATGCGAGACAATAAAAAACCAGGCTTAGTAGATAGTGTTTACTACAGCATATTAAAAGTGCAAATTGATATTGGAGACATTAGTCCAATTATGGAAAGATAACGTTTTCAGGTATTTTTCCTTTGACTTTTCTGGGAGTAGATTATTGACAATGCCTATAGCATCGAATTTAATAGCTTCTGGAGTCAAAATACTTTCATCACTCGACATTTTTTTTTTTTCTTTGAAATATATAGAATCTTCTAAAGCTAGTAGAAGTTTTTTTTTTTTTTTTTTTTGTATGGACGCCGCTGCTTGGCCTCGACGGCCTTAGCAGCTTCACCGGTCTGTAGCTAGTAGAAGTACTACTAGCTACGGCTATAGCAACTTCTTTCAGCTGGCGTGGCCTACTCGATTTGACAAACAAATGAAGTTCGTCTCAGTGCGAATCTAGTGGGCCACGGCCTCGGTCTTCGAAAATCGAGTTGGCCGCGCCCGCTGAGGACACATTCTGTTTAGTGAAATTAGATTTTATGGACATAGCAATAAGAATTATGAAAGTGAAAATCACATTATTGACCAGCGGGTTATAATAGAACATTATAACCCGGCTAAAGCCAAGAGATATAATGTCTTGCTTTCGGTAAGGTTTAGGTACATGACATATAATTCGGCATTGTCGAGCATGTGGTGTGAAAAAAAACATACGTACCGTTCGAAATTGATGTTGATTTTTTGGTATTGTAATAACTATTTAATAGAACAGAGTACTCGTCGTTTTGTTTCCTTTATACCTACCACTCGAAAGTTCCACGAAATTTCGTGAATTTGTACTAGAGTAGGCCCCCTGATCCTAGGGCTCGAGCGGGACTTCGAACGCGTGCCTTCCGCAATGCTCTTCCAACTGAGCCACAGACGCCATTAACAGACCCGGTGAATTTGTCTATTGTATTTTTTACGTTGTAAGTCAACGTTGTTTTATGAATCTCTAGTACTACATTTTCTAGTAGAAATTCGTTGCTAGTAGGGCTCAGTAGATTCAGCAGTAGAACAAGTTAACTTACGAGTATGTAAGTAGGTAATAGTATCCGATTTCGCGTACATCAATTCGCAGGCTGTATACACAATACAAGTGAACGTTTAATTTAATTTTGTAATAATGGCTGCCTGTCTTGTTAAGTTGTTACTTTACCACAAATCATGATACCAAGGTTGCATCTTCACTATCACTGTGATGACACTTTTCATTACTACATCCATCCAGCTGTCGATACGACAAAGCTGGAATAAGGAAATAGGCAAACAATCGATACATTGTCTCTTTCCTTTGTTTATAAATGAGATTTATTTATAAGTGCTATTTATTATTCTATAAATCTAGCAGTAGGTTGCCAAGATATTGTATATCTAATGTCGCATCAAAGAAACAATGAGTGACTACTCACTGTCGCTAAAGATCATATTATCATTATAAGTATTTTTATAGCTAACCTTAACAAAAACTTTAAAAGCTAATTAAAAAAAATCCATATTTAAAAAAAAAATACAGCTGGCTATGGGGACTGACTGTGGGCAAAAGATATATTAATATGACTTCATCTAACAAACAAAATCACGAATAAATAGATATCCATGGACACTGATTCAAAGGGGTATAAACATTTTTGTATGGACGCTGGCATAGCCACCAGCCACCATTTAGTTTTTTTTTTTTTCAAAGTTTCCGCGCCCAATAAATGTGTCACGTTTCCGAATTATTTGATGGTAAAGAAAGATCGTTAAGAAAATTATCTTGTTGTAATTATTTTGTTAAAAAATAACCCAATTTTAGGACTTTTGAACCGTCTGTTAACTTCTTCCGCAATATCTATAATATGCCACTTTCATCGTGCGCGGAAACATCGAGAAAAAAAACAAAATGGCCTAAGTATGCCACAAAGGTTCAAAACCCTTTACCCCATTTCCCATTTAAAAGAAGCTATTAAGAATCAAATAGACATTCGTGGTTGCTCATTAGACATACGAAGAAATATTAACCATGATTATTTATTTAGGAACCTATCCTATCCTAGATACGTACCTACGTATCTAAACGACCTTAATAAATGCAAAGCATATTCGCTAATGATTTTAAAACACCTTGTCTGCCTCACGTCTGGATTCAGGTACTAAAGCTCGAAACACAAAGAATCTTGCGGTTTTAGGGTGACTAATACCAACTCGTGACCAACGGCATTCGTTTGTATAGACAAATGTAGTTATTTCTTGTTCCATACTACTATGCTATCCATAGCTCACCTAATACGTCCGAATAAATGAATCATCTTCATAAATGTAGTACCAAAAATGGTATTTAATGCATCTATTTCACAACTAACTGGGTTTTCAGGTAGGCAGAAAGTATGTAAGCGCAGCGCACCTTCTGTACATACGACTACGACCCTACGTGTGATTGTTTGGTAAAACGTCCGCGTAAAAACCCTGCGGGTTTGACAGGGCAATCTAGCGGTAGACCTCGCCCAGCGAGCCAGAAAATCGACGAATTCAGTTAGTAAAACACGGCAGCATCGATTCCTGGTGATTGTAGTAGGTATCTGTATCATTCTCACAGAGATTGTTACTGCAATTTTGTATTCACTCTGGCCAGGTGTTTATCGAGTAATTTGGAACAGAAATCACCAGCATCAAAATGTTCAGAGATCTTAAGCTTTTAAACAAGCGTTTAAGTAAAGTAGTAAAATCGTGTTTTATTGGGTATAAAAGAAAAATATATGATGAAAATTTGAATAAGGGAGCGATAAGGCTATCGTGGAGACTATTTAGCATAGATTATTATTATGCAAGATGTTCCGATGGCGACGCGCCGGGTTTGCTGAAAAGGTTCGAGGCGCCGGCGCCGGCCGCGGCGCATTCCTCTGATAGTGCTAGCGATACGCTAAATTTACCTGCAAACGGTGTTAAAGGCATGAAAGTCGGACCCATTCATCTGTAGGCCATAAGAATCAATTTGACCCGTAGCACGGAAAAAAGAAAAAAATGTGGTTACATCTTTTTTTTGTATAGTAAAAAATATTTGCTCTGAAACCTATCGTGTGTGGTTTCTAAGGAAAGGGCTCTACTGAGCCAATCTAAAAATATATCACATTATTATATGTGTCTAAAATTGAACTTTTTGTACATGTTTCAACTAATTGTAATTTGATCACATTTTGTAAAATTTAAAAATTATAAAAAAATACTTAATGTAAATATTTTCAAAAATCCTTTTGTAGGGTTAGATATGCGGATATTATGTACCATTTGAAGCATGTTTTACGAAAAATGATTCCACCGTATCATAACTGGAGGAGCCCAAACGCCTGGTACGTTTTGTAAATGATTTTCATTTAAATTTAATATAAGTCACTAAAATGTAATAATGTGGTATATATTTCTAGAATTGGCTTATTAAGTTCTTCATTAGACGATAGGTTTCAGAGCAAAAAAAATTTTATTCCAATATAAAAAAAAGATGTCACCTTAACTCCTGTTTTTTTTGCCTTTTTTTCCATGCTACGGGTCAAATTGATTCGTATGGCCTTAAGATGAATCGTTTCGATTTTCATGCCTTTAACACCTTTTGCAGGTTTGGACTGAATTTCGGGATGTACCGCTAGCATTAGAGCTACTCTTATAACATCGCATATCACCATTTCCAACAGAACAAATGCGCTACTTTGAATTCTAGACAGCCGACTCTTCAATTATAGCAATTCTAATAACGTCAGGGTAATAATTCTCACGAATAGGTACATATACCGACTAAGAAATTTTAAGTAACTACCAATAAACCTCAGAACTACCAACAATATTTGGGGAACTGCCTCCAGACTGTAGCCGAGTCTGAAATTATCAAAAGCTAGGGTGGTTTGGGACCGGACGATGTAATAGTCAGCTCTTGGTATGTTGACTTTGAACTTCCTCCCTTCCCTTTCCTTATTCTTTAACAATAACATCCTTGTCATCGGTATAACTGCAATTTGTTTACCCATCCTAAACACAAACAAAATCCCACGCCTAAATACTTGTATCATCATACACTTCAATTGACTAAACATTTAATTAATCATTTAATCAATATTTAAATTTAAAAGAAATGATTACACATCTTTCGATATATCATTGGGGAATCAGTAAAACCCTTGTGACAGTAATGTGAATCGTGTAATTCGCATACGATTTGGACCGTTCGCCGAAGAGCGCCGCCCGCGCATGTCAATGCGGCCAGGCGGAGTCACAAAGCAGAGATCCGATGCGATAAGGACTGAACAATACTCGGTCGATCACCCATCGCTACTTCCACGTCAAAACTTATTTTATTAGTCCTACGTTACATAGGCTACGTATGAGCAAACAAAAATACGAGGGCTCATTGTCGAATATGAAGCGATCATATATATACTTATTTATTTATTTGACATTGCACATGAACACATAACAAAGTATACATAATCGTAACTTATAGCGATACATGTACCCTGAAAGGGTGTAGCAATCGTATGTTATACAAAGCTATCGTATGCTGTATAATTCTTATAAACATAGAGAATATTGTTTAGTTTGAAATATTGGAATACAAAATAAAAATGCTAACGTACTCCAAAAACTATACTATACTATTTAACAGGTAATAGTGTGGTAATTGCGACTTGGTATATTTACCTAAAATATCTTTAATTCATCTTAGGTGCCTGCCTCAACAGACCAAGCTGCATAATAGTGCTAATATAAATAATGAAGTTTCAGCAAGTATGTACCTTGACTTTACTCACGAAGTGACTGCCACGTGGAATGTTGTTTTAACGATCATTGTTCCGATAGAAAATAGTATTGAGTATTGGTGAACGGCCTAATAGCGAAAAGCGTCGACCAAGCGACCAACACCTTGAAAGGCTCCGTTACCGGTTGGATCAAAAGTCTGCAATGCGGTGCTCCTGAACATGACACGTCATCACATCAGAAGGTTATATTTATCTAATCCCTACCATTACGACCTCGCACAGGAAAAATACAAATACCAAAAAAATTGAGGAAAGCATATTGGTAGGGGATTGAATTCTGAACGATAACTGTAAACTGAAAGTTACCCAGATTACTTTCTGACCAGATAACCGTAGGTAGGTACGCCTAGTTGGAGCACACTCACTGGCTCACAACCGACTCATAAACGTGAATCATCCGGTTAAAACAATTATTACAATGATAAATTATTTACTAAATGCACTTTCATTACGTACTTTTTTGTTTAACATTAGACACAATACACTTATGACTAACAATGATTTAAAGGAGATAGGTCGCACAACTTACCTATAAACGGCCCCAAACGTGAATCCAATAGTGCTCCAGCGTTAGTGACCACCGCGCAAGTGTTGAAAACACGGTTTTCTTGTAAAGGAAAATGAGGGATCCGAAATCCAAGCCTTGCGAAAGGCTCATCGTTTGATGTCACCGTCTGCACCGGCACTCGTTTGAGAGCACACATAACATCCTCTTTTGATTGCTCTTTGCGATTAACAGCGTCGTATTTCACATCATAATGATTCTGCGAGTCCAAACCTGAACGGTACACTTTGCTGTCGGCCATAAGCACTCTGTGAAACTCCTTCAAAAGAAGTTCCTTAAATTCAAGTGTTTGAGTATCACAAGCCGAAGAAAGGTAGTCATTACACATGTATCTGTCGCTATCTAGTTCTAATATCGGCTTGTGTATGTTTGGGAACCTTGGACTACCTTGGCTTTTCCTTACAATATTATTAGATATGCGTGATGGAGAATCAGAACTTTTCGTCTGATCCAGACCACTGTTCCAGTAGGCGCCGATAGCAGAACGTCTGTTTTTGCGAATAGATGCGAGTTTCAACTGTGAACCATTTGGTGATATCTTCGAACCGTATTTTTCCATATACACTGGCTGGTTGTTGACTACTGAGCCTGTGCGTTGCGGAGTACTCGGGCTCTGGTTGAATAATCTCTGCCTCTCAATGTACATCCAATACTGTGACCAAATTAAATACAGGTAGCCACACATGCCGAAGCATAGGAGATTTATGAACACCCAAACAGACATAGCTGCAGCTTTCATTTTAACAACGAATTTATTTATTTACAGGTTTTAGCCACGCAAAATGAACGAACAAAGGCACATAACGACTAGGTTCGTAGTTATTCTAATGTATAATTGAGATAAACACTATTTCGTTAAGATTAAAAGTGTAAAAATCACAACCAGATATAAACAACAGATGTCTTCATTGAGACTAATCGTAAAGAGAAGGGCGGAGCGCGATCAGCTGATGGAGACTACAGCGGCACGGCGCCTGCGTGAAACAAGCTGCAAATGCCGCAACGCGTAACAGATCTGTTCGCTACGTAAGTATTTGTACAGGAACCGAGAGCAAAAAGAATCTGATTATGAAAATCTCTGTACCATGTAAATAATACTTTGATAATAAAAACAATGATGTTTCATGTCAATATTATTGATTTAGTAGGCTAAGAAACATTTTTTTTTAGTTTCCGAACTGAACCTCGCTTCAATGTGCCGCGTGGAACTACCTAATTGGAATGCACCCTTGCATTTTCGTCTGGTCGCTTGCAGCAATTCTCTATAATTATCGTGCTAGTAAATTCTATAAGCCGATAGTTTTAAACTAAAATAAGGTTCTTGGCTAGGAGTTACGATAGCGTTACTACTCTTTATAACTTTGGCTTCCCTGAATTTATTTCGTGTGTGCGCATGCACTTTGCCGGTTTTTGTAAATAAAAGATCTATGTTTAGTTGAGTTTAAGTAGGTATATTTTGAAACAAAATAAATACTATACAAAAGCGTATAAAATAAAGCAGTCACAACCACAACAAAACTTACTAGTAAGGGGACAAAATTAAGATTTTTAAGCTTTTTTTATTTCAACTTTCATACTTGATTTTATATTATTATTAGCTTAATCTATTATCACAAAGGGATGGGTAAAACTAGTTGATAATTTTGAGCTTATTTGGTTCTTCATATTTAGATAGGATATGAACAGATAGTACATAATTTTAAGAGATATCCAAATATTTCCCTAAGGCTGCTCGCCCACGTCCGATAATCGGTGACCGATTTTTTGTAGGAGAAAAATAGAACGTACTGATAGCAATGGAGCAACGCACACGTCCTACAAAAAGTAGGTCAGAAATAAAGTGAAATACAAAATCGGCCCGATTATCGGTCCCACAAAAAGTCTGACGTGGGCGTGCACCCTAAAACATCTCAAAAATATTGAAAAGTATATAAGCTAACAGCTAGGATGCATGTTTATTGTTAGATCAAAAATATGTCAATCTGTGTTATAACCGTGATTCCACCGATTGCAACCACTGATGGGTGGAAACCATGGAATACTGACTGACGAGGTCCCACAGTTCATGTTAGTACAGCTTTTCTAATTTGAAATGTCGCGCCCCCACTACGTTTTCATTTGAATAAGAGATTACGAGTGTACATTTGCGAACAAACGACGCGTGCGCCAGGTTTGAGTCCAACCAGCAAATTGAAGCATATCAATTATTCATGTATATGTTAACAAAACATAATCATAGCTCTAGAACTTGCAATCACAAGTTACAAGTAAATAAAGAATTAAAATAAATTAAACCGTTGTAAAATTCACAATAATAAGTTGCCGTCTCTTATTATTTTGTTTTTTGTCGATGAATTTTTCCTAGTTTTAAGTAGCATTTAAGTTTGTAACACTACGACGCGAACGGGTCACATTGTATATTGCGTAAATATTTAAAATTTATTTAGGTGCGTGAATGCGGCGAGGGCACGACATTTCAACTTAAGATGGGTATAGACTAGAGCATTTGCTAGAGCATTTCATTGTAATGTAACGGTCTTGCGAATGTGCGACGCTGTGTTTGACGGAATGCTCAGGGAGAGTGAGCATATACCTTATAGATAGCCATCATTCGCGCTAAGTTAGTCTGTGTTCGCGCTCGTGCGTTTGCTCGATAAAATGTTTACACTAAAACGCGCATTGATATTTATTTAAAAGAACGAAACAATGCTTGATGTTCTGTTACCAATAAATGTTCTAATCTATGAGCACCTTTAGACAAACTCTACATGGGTTGGAGCACAAATTCATCCATTATCGAAGTATTTATGCAATGAAGTACAGGGGAGCTGCCGTATTGACTGTAATATGGCACATGGCAGTTTGCATGGAGTCACCAGTAATTGAAAGAAGCAGGACCACAGTTCAAATAGAGTTCTCAAACCAGGAACTATTCCTCGTATTCAGTGAACTAACAACCACCAATCCTTTATACTCAAAAATACATACTTTAACTTATAATAAAATATTCTACTTTCTAAACTTTAAGTTACTGTAAAGACTTTACACCAAACAATGGCACTAGATGAGGTTTTTATATACCTATATGATGATTTTTTTTTTAATATCCAGTCTGCCACGCCATAACATAACACTGAAGGATTAGCACTGACATCCGCGCGTGGTTAGCGAGGATAGCGTTGGAATTTCAGCTATGCTATCTGTAGCAGACTGTACCTCTATGAGTTAGTTGAGTACTTAAGTTAAATATATTTATTTAGTAACTTAAATTGAATGAACCAAATTGATTGCAAATTGTCGATTAGTAAAACCTTTTAATTTTAATGATAAAAAACCTCGCCTATGCGACTGGGTCGCCGGATTTCTGGAGGGACGTAGAATTCGTGTCCTTTGCGATGGTCGAAAATCACGCTTTCTCCAGATTAATGCCGAAGTGCCGCAGGGCTCCGTCTTGTCGCCGACGTTGTTTCTTTTGCATATCAATGACATGTTATCTCTTGGTAATATTCATTACTATGCGGATGATAGCACGGTCCACGCGTGTTATTTCGAGCGCCCTGGGGCAAAGCAGACTGACATCGAGGAGAAGAGGCGAAGTCTTGTTGTTGAGCTTGACGGAGTGTTGAACCGCATTTCAGAAAGGGGGGCACGCAATCTTGTCGAGTTTAAGGCCAAGAAAACGCAGGTGTGTGCATTCACAGCAAAGGCGTCGCCGTTCCTTTTCCATCCCACTCTTCAGAGCACCCCTTTACCGATTAAGGATAGCCTAAACATCCTTGGCATGGATGTTCGTAGCAACCTAAACCAGCGGGACTACATTGAGAGCGTCATCAGAACTGCATCCCGTAAACTCGGAATCCTGAACAGAGTGAGACGATTCTTCACGTCTGGGCAGCTCTGTCTTTTGTATAAGACACAACTTCGCACGTGTGTGGAATACTGCTCTCATCTCTGGGATGGTTCCGCCAAGTACCTACTCGATGCTCTTGACAGGTTGCAGCGTGACAGCGTGCTATCCTTATTATTGGAAACCCAGAGGCAACTTTGAACCTTGAACCTCTCCAATTGCGTAGAGACATTGCCAGGCTAAGTGTTCTCTATCGCTATCTACAGTGGGGTATGGTCTGACGAGTTATTCCAGCTTATTCCACCGTCACATTTCCACTCCCGTACAACGTTCAACATTTGTTGGCCCGAATTAAAGGTTTGGTGACTTGTTTCTTTGTCGTACCATCCAGACGTGGAACGCTCTTCCAGCACATGTGTTTCCTTTCTCTTATAGTCCCGGGTTCTTCAAGCAGGGCGTGAAAAGGCATTTCTGCAGGGCTTCAAGGTGAGGATGGCCAGCCCAGTGATTCGTTTGAATGACTGGAGTTGTCAACCTCATATCTGGACCTCACGACCGCTTTTCATCAGGTGGAGTGAGGTTATCTTGAAGGGCAATATGAAAAAAAGCTAAAAAAAATCTTTAAATATACTATCTCCACGAGATTTGTATTTCTAGTTGGTTGAGGCATCCTCAAAAGTGGTTACTTTGCCTTATCGTGTTGAGAAATTTGGCGTCTGCTGTTTCACTGCGCATTCACCCGTGACGCGCCAAAAGTATACGTGTGAACGTAATTTCATGGTTATTCTTTTTATAAATAGTTATGGCGCGAAGGGTTGAGCCGCACTACCTCACGTCCCGGCGGGCAGTGCTGTCTAGGGAAGGGGTCATGAGCGCCGCCGGGCGGCTTCAACGATGGTTGCCATTCCATCGCGTGTACGCTGGAGGCGCAGGCGTTCCCTGGCGGCGGGTGAGCAGCGTTGAATAGTGTAACATGGGGAGAATCGCCACGCCCAATACCATAACTCCAAATGTAGGCTTGTAGAGCAACCTTGAAAAAACACTTTTGCTTAAAATAAGATCTTCAGTTATTAGCCACTTTGATAATATTACTATCTGAGGCAGTGTTTGCAAGCTCTGGTTGGGAAAAAAATGGTGCTACAGATACTAACACTGGCAAGTATTTAATTCCAAATTTTCATAACAAAAGTTGAAACCTTACTTTGAAGTAATTGGATATGGGAAAAAAAATCAAACATGTCCTAAATCGAAAACCATTTCGAGGTATTTGTATTTTATACCTTATTTAAATATTAAACATTTTCAAAGGCACCTTTGCCTTATTTAAATAAAAATATCCTAGATCCTTATCTAGGATATTTTTATTTAAATACGTTGGCAAACTGCGGTCATTCATTTGACCCCAGATTGCCAACGTACGCAAAGAGTACATTATGGACTCTTGACGGTAATCAAATTGACATCTCACAATTGAAACCCATTGGGTTGCCCTTCACGTGATTGGTTGTTATAATCTATCCATCAACCAATCAAATGACGCGATCTGTTTCATACGTGAGTTCTTAGCTACGTGATTCTACTGCATGGTATTAATGGTGTTTCCAGATAAGTAACAGATTTTAAATTCCCCCAGATGAAAAATATTTTTCCACAAAGTCATTATTAATAATACGTACATGAATTTACACCCATTGCCCAGACGGGTAGGTAGGACTTAAAATAGCCATTCGCTATAATCCCGACCCTTTCTGGTAGGGTCTGGTTTCAGAACTTGGCAAAATAAATTGTATCTGAAGTCTACTTCTTACATTCTCGTGAGTTGCTACATGATGAACGGGGAACACCTAAGTGAATTTGTGACGTCATGAGTTCGCAATGTTTAAAAATTAATAAAAAATAACTATCGGCAAGATCAGCAAAATATTCAAATTAGTTACCTAAAATAGTAAATTAATTAAAAAAATTAAAATTTTGTTCCCGTACCCAATTGGATTGCAAAGCTACGTACACCAACACCCACGTGTTGGGTTACGTTTCGTCATTTAAAATTGCAATTCAATAAATTACGACTGCAGCCGTAACGTATTTTATTCTGTGCTTAGGCCTAATTTTACGGTTTGCACCAAAGCCACAAAAAATAATTAAAAAAAATGTTCCCATTGGGTAATTGCAATATATGTTATGTTGTTTCAATTAATTATTATTAATTTATTTTACATAACATGAAACCTATCTTGATAATGCCTTTTATTACTCAGCTTGTTTAGACTCAATACTCACCACGGCACAGATATGACTAGCATTGTGTATTGGAATGATAGCATCAAATTAACCCAAACTCTTGTACATCTTCTTAAATTATTTGATATCCACTGACATTGTAGAACTGCAACAGAATAAACAAATCAACATCTTTATAACATTTCAAAAAAACATTAAGGTGACTTCATTTTTTATTCCAATTATATTTATTTTATTATGAGTCTATAAAACTTACAAATGGTGACCCAATCTGGGTGAAGTGTCATCGCAGATGCAAACACTTGCACTAATCCCAGGAGTCTGTACTTCCAAGTATGGACATTAACATCTCTTCTCTCCAAATCATGGAGCTGTTTCAGGCTATATGAACCCTTCCGGAGTAGGGATAGCGGGTCTGCTGTGGGGAAGTCAGCAGCACTGTATGGTTGAAGTACACCACTTTCCACAACACCAACAGCTGTATACTGTAAAATGTTAATAATACTTTTCTAGGCTTATGAAATGAAGTAGCACTAACCCCTGATTTGGAACCTAAAGAAAACTCTTGAGTTCAACTGCTGCTTATTCATAAAGTGTCATTGGAAATAAAATGCCAAAGAACTGCTTAACTTTGAGTGTGCAGTGATTTTTAACTAAATAATAAATTATTACTGATGACCAAAAAAAAAATATGACAAATCTTACAATATCATCTTCTCGCCCTGCATAAGAGAAATGGATTCTAAGATCTCCAATCTGATGCTCCAGAGCACTCTCTCCGTGGTAGTAAAATCCAGAATGTAACTTAATATCATTACGTTCTGGCCGTGAGTCAGACCAAATCTCGTAATAGTCATTTACCTTCCTTTTCACATCCAGGCCTGAAAAAATTTGGTAAATAAACTCAACAGTTTTGTAAGCACGATATAAGGTTAAATAAAATACTAACTTAAGTACACCCAGCCAATTTTGACACTTTCAGCAATGTGTGTTTCACTGAACAAAGGCATAGAGTTGGGGTTGTGGTGCCCGGGCCTGATGTAGAACAAGGCAGAGTCAACCACATAATCCATCCAGTCTTTATGGTACCAATAGATTTTCTGTGATTCATCTCCAGGCTCACTTAAAAAATTCTCTTGATCCCTTTAAACAAAAAAATTACTAAGTAAACATCAATATTACGAAAAGGTAGCCAACAGCTAACATCTGCTCTCTAAACATTAGATTTTAGTGTAATTTTGTATTGACTTAGGTATAATGTCTGTTAAAAAAAATAAAAAGGTGACATCATTAATTTATGCGTAACTCAAGGCTTATGCTTTGTAGAACAGGTCTATTATAATTAGTTTCGTAACATATCTTACGTAGTCTTTTCTATCCACTGATACATCTGCACCCTCTTCCGCAGCTTGATTGCTTGAACCTGTATATTATAGTCAGGCTCAGATATTGGTTCAAGGATGCGAAGGGGCCCCACAATGTGTACAACCTTGCCCTCATAACGAGCGGCTTCATCTACAGTGTGGACATCTATACTCTCAGCATTAGAAACTAGCTCCTCCAACATCAAAGTACTTTGAATTGTTTGACTCTGGAAAGGATATTATATTTTTTTTAGTAAGGTTGTAGCTAAGCCTGGAGCTCACTCTTGCTATTAAACACATATAGCCCAGTAATTATTTATGGAAAACTGCAGGACCAGAAACTAAAATTTAAAACATTCAGGACCTTATTTAAAAAAAAAATTGGTTTTGCTCTTCCTGACAAAAGTGATGACAAAAGCAATATCTATTTAGTTTATTACCACCATCTTTAGGATGAAGGAGATGAATGACATATTTATTTACGATTGCTATTTTTTTTATTTAATACTTAGTGTTTTTCTTCAACACCAACAAGAATATTTAGTTTTAGTGCTTGTCCAAAAGAGTTTGGGAATACTTATTTAAAACCTTTCATAGGTTAAAGTTAATAGTAAATATTTCTGAGCCAGTGTGATGGGACAGACCATCATCATCATCATCCGTGCGGTCTATCCCGGTTGTGAACCCACATTGGTGTGTGGGGTCCCAGGGTCAGCCTTTCTTATTTTCTTGGCCCACTTCGCGCAGTCTTGTGCATCCTCAGTGGTGAGTTTGTTGGCACGCATGTCACCCTTAACAACGTCGAGCTACCGTTTCTCGGGGCGACCTCTTCTACCGGTACCTGGCGGGGGCGACATGGCCAGACATTTGTTGCCCACGTAGTTTGCCGATCTACGTGAGACATGACCATACCAACGAAGGCGGCACTCCTGCAGCTTGTCCGCGATGTCACGAACACGTGTTACGCACGCGATCTTTGCGTGAGACTCCACACATCCACCGCAGCGTCTCCATTTCCGTGACGCGCAGCTCCTGCTTGTGTCGCTCTAGTAACGGCCATGTTTCACTGCCATATAAAAGGACAGGCCTAATGATGGTTTTATAGACCTGTCCCTTCAGCTTGATCGGCATTTTGGGGTCACAAATGACACCAGTCACCTCACGCCATTTGGCTCAAGCCAATTCCAAAGCCAAAGCTCAAGGAAATTCGGGCTCTGACGTCGCGGTCGATATCCCCGGACGTGCTTAACACAGATCCCAGGTCCCATTTGACACGGTCCGTGCGCTCGACCACGTCAACGCCTATGTGAACGGACTGGGGATCTGTGGTGTTGCGGGCCAGGTACTCCGTCTTCGCCACATTAAGTTTCAGACCACCGTTTTCAAGTGAATTTTTCCACTTATTCACCCGTTGTACAAGCCGTCCGCTGTCCGAATCTGTTAGCGCAATATCAAAGAGACCAGACCAAGTTGCAGCATTAATCCAAATTGGCCACTGTAATATGGGACCACCAATATCCGTACCCAGGAAGAAGACGGGACCTCTACAAAACCATTGCAAAATGGAGCCTATTCAGGCAGAATTAGGTGCTTCTATGTAAAGCTTGAAGTGAATGCTTGTGTACCATCCAAAACAAGCGAAATATGCAAATAATCATTGATAAATATTTACCTCAGCCCAGATCAAAAAGTATGTGACTCCTGTGAACAGAACGATGCTTAAGAGTGTCGTCAGCCAAGTCTGCTTGAAGTGGTTTCTTACTATTGACCAATCCATTTGAAAGGCCTTTGAATTAGATAGATTTTTTAAGAAACTAAGTTAAAAGGCCTATTTATCAGGCGTCGTGTGGGCCTTTGGACAGTTTACAGGTTCTGTAATAACGTATTATGTTTCAATATTAATAACTTAGAAGTACTTCTTTACAATGAGTTATAAAAAGATCTTTTGTCTGTAGAAAGTTACGTTTATGAATATATTTTTTCAACAAAAACAAATCGAACAGCAGATTTTACCCTTTACGAAGGAAGTACCTGAACTGACAAAAAACTATCAAAATTCTCTCATGGCTGTGACTGTGTGTCAATGCCAATGTCAATGTCAAACAAATGTCAGGCTAATTTAATTTTTTTTATTAGTTTTATGGCTTTGGTGCCAACCGTAAAATTAGGCATACGCTACGCACAGAATAAAATACACACAACAACATGGGATAGGCTAGGATAGGCTAGGGATATATAAAAGTTTTTTAAATAACTTAAAAAGTACTGGCCTTACAAAAAAAACTGTTAATGACAGAATATAAAAACATTATTAAGTTCCTTTTTTAAATTCAAATTTGTATTTAAAAGGTTTTGTTTTAAGATGAAATTCGCATTCATTGAATTTCTTCCTAAGAAGTGAATCTTCACGAACTTCTAACTTGAATAAAACTCCATAAATTTGTTTAAATCTTTGTCAAACGCATCTCCGGTGTTCATTTATTCATGCCACGTAGACACTTGACCAGGAACGAAATGTTAAGAGCAGTGGGCATGATTCAAGCTGGCGCTACCCAAATTGCGGTTTCTGAAGCCATGAGGACCAGTCAGAGCGTTATATCCATGCTTTGGTCACGTATCACGGTGGAAGTGGTGGAACGGCACCGAGGACCTCAACGCAGTACAACACATGTACAGGACCGATTCATAGTAAATGCTGCACGAAGTCAATCAAATGTAACGGCGATGCAATTGGTTCAAAGGCTACAGAGAGAGTATGGTTTGCTGGTAAGCGGTCAAACTTTGAGAAAACGACTGCATAAAGTCAACCTACGTGCTCGTAGGCCACTTCTGGTACCAGCGCTAAGAAGAGGCAATCGAGGAAGAAGATTACAATGGGCTATTGCACAAGAAAACTGGAACCATTCTCAATGGTCACTTGTGCTTTTCACTGATGAATCCAGGTTTGGATTTCATCCTGATTCGCGAAGAGTACGCGTTTGGAGGGAACCTGGACGTTGGAATCGACTACAGCACCCACAACAAGTTCATGAATATCAAGGTGGCACGATTATGGTTTGGGCAGGAATTCGTCTCGGCGGTAGAACGGACCTCGTTTGGATACAAGGCAATATGACTGCTCTAAAATACCGAGATGAGGTGCTAGAGCCTGCCCTGGTGTAATTTTGCCCCACAGACAGCAAATGGGACAAAATTTCCAGCTAATGCACGACAATGCCCGTCCACATACGGCGCGTATCGTTACAAGTTGGTTACAACAGCATGATATCCAAGCTTTAGACTAGCCTGCACAATCCCCTGACTTAAATCCTATTGAGCATGCCTGGGATATGCTTCAGAGAAGAGCTCTTAGGAATTTCCCTGAAGATATTGTGCATGAAAACCAGCTTTTCTTGCATCTTAGCAGGACTTGGGACAGTGTTCCACAACAAGATATTGCACCCTAGTTTTGAGTATGCAGAACCGCTGCAGATGTGTCAGGAGAGTCTTAGGTGGATCCACGGATTATTAATTTTAAGCTTTCAACAATTTTTATAAAAAAAATAGTTGTTTTGTTTAGATTTTGATGTTTCAAAAATAAAGTTAAGATTGAAATTTTGTCTGAGTTTTTCCTCTTCTAAGTTTTTATTAATTTTAACTTTATCTAAAAGTTTATTTATCAGCTTAGATAGGCTATTATACAAGGTTTATTTCAATGTGTAGGTGTCTTAAGTGATTTTTCAAAATCTTTATGATACAATAAATAAATATCTTTAAACCTAAACCTAATTTTTGCCAAGTCGCGATAGTCAACAACGCA
Organism: Udea olivalis; assembly: GCA_947369235.1. Lineage (NCBI taxonomy): Eukaryota > Metazoa > Arthropoda > Insecta > Lepidoptera > Crambidae > Udea > Udea olivalis. Next base: position 11,397,040 of record OX376342.1, read on the forward strand.
ACGTTCCATTACTTATTTTATTTGTCTGACAGGCAAGCTGTCAAAATGCGAGAGATTAGCAATTCAACCGCGTTGCGAGTTAGAGAACAAATAAAAGAAGTGCTTGTGTGATTCACGACGATGCCGTAAATAAAAGATAAATAAAAAAAGCCGCAACCTGAAATTTAAGGTTATGTTATTGTTTTGTTGTAGGAAATAAATGGTGAAGTGTTTTAAGCTTACAATACAACTGATCAATTACGTGAAACCTTGTTCTTAATTTAATAATGATACATTGTTTAATTTGCTATGGCACTTTTTAGTAGAGTGTTTAGTTTTGTAAAAAAACCATGTAAATTTTCAAATTCACCATTTAATTGCTCTTTCCAAAGATTTTGTCATGGGATACCATTTCAAAATTTATACAAAAGTGTTACAGGTAATATAGTTATATTCCTTGATGGTCTTTTATTGTTTTTAATATATAGCAGAGGGATGATGGGCTAGCTGTGGGTCAAACCACAATGTAACTCACTGCATCCCATCCAGCACTGCAAAGAATAATTTTACCTACTGTATGAATTATATAGTGTCTCTTAAAAAACTTTATTTAAAATTAACATACCTGTATACTTTTATTTGCATTTAGGTCAGTTTATATCAGATAATGCTCTGCCACAGTTGAAGAAAAAGCATCCCCATATTGATAGCTTGTCTGATGATCGCCTGCAATGCACCTTACAAATCTTAGAGAAGTTTGGCATTACACCATTAGAAGCTTGCCAGAATCCACATGTGTTTTGTATGAATCCAATCACTATGGATAATTATGGAGAAATACTTAAAGAATGTGGATTTATTACCATTTTACCAATACACATTATCAGGTAACTATTGAACTTTCTCATCAATTAATTTAATTATTTATTGGATCAATGTATAGAAGATTTTTAAATATATATTATTTTAATTTCAGGTATCACACACTTGTAAGGTCTAGAACCATAGCCCAACTAAAAAAGGAAGGTCTTATGAGAGCTGACTTTTTCTTAGAAGAAGTTCTACAAAAACACTTTCAGGAGTGGCCTGCAGAATACAAAGTACTAGAAAATTTTACAGAAACCACAACTTGCATATGTAAGTTTCAACAACTTAATAACTTTTAATTCTAAGTTATTCAATTGGGCGCAATTGATTAAATTGCAAAATTTTTGAGGTGCATTCAACAAGTACCTAGCCTCATCGCCAGGGGGCGCTGTAGTTTCAAAAGAGTTTTACCACAGTGTAGCACATTCTTTTTTAATTCTTTTTTCAAATTTTCATTCCAATCCCTTCATTTGTTTTAATTTGACAACTTATGGAAGCGAACGTGTCGATCGGTTTTACAAAAATGGAAAAAGAGCAATATCGTTCGGTGATTCGATTCCTGTTTTTGGAAGGGAAAACGCGCATCGAAATCAAAGAGCGCTTGGATGCTGTGTACGGTGACTCTTCTCCATCGATGGCCACCGTCAAGAATTGGTTCAACGAGTTTGCACGTGGCCGTACGTCGGTTTTTGATGACCCACGTCCAGGTGCACCGAAAACAGCTGCTACGGAGGAAAACATTTAAAAAATCCATGATCTCGTATTGGCAGATCGCCGATTGAAGGTTCGGGAGCTAGCTGAGACTGTAGCCATTTCAGAAGGAACAGTGCATCATATTCTTCACGAGGAACTCGGCATGAGAAAGCTGTCGGCGCGATGGGTGCCGCGTTTACTCACACCGGAAAACAAGCGCAACCGTGAGACCACATCGGAGACGTGTTTGGCGCTGTTTAAGCGGCATCCAGCGGAGTTTTTGCGTCGTTTTGTGACCGTCGATGAAACCTGGATCCACTGGTACACATCAGAGACCAAGGAGCAATCAAAACAATGGATCCAGACCGGGGAACGTGCTCCAAAGAAGGCGAAAACTGTAAAATCGGCCGGAAAAGTTATGGCCACCGTTTTCTGGGATTCACAAGGTGTGATCTACATCGATTACCTCGAGAAGGGTAAAACAATTACAGGGCTTTACTATGCCGATTTATTGGGCCGATTCGACGCCGAATTAAAGAAAAAACGACCCTATCTGGCGCAGAAAAAAGTGCTGTTTCACCACGACAACGCACCGGTTCACACGTCTGCCGTTGCCATGGCCAAATTGGTCGAATTACGCTACGAATTGCTGCCCCATCCACCGTATTCTCCAGATTTGGCCCCTTGTGACTTCTTTCTGTTTCCTAATCTGAAAAAATCACTCGCCGGGAATAGATATGGATCAAATGAGGAGGTCATCGCCGCCACTGAGGCCTATTTTGCAGAGTTTGACAAAAACTATTTTTCGGACGGGTTAAAAAAGTTGGAGCATCGCTGGGCTAAGTGTATCGAACTAAAAGGAGACTATGTTGAAAAATAAATTGCCACTATTCCAAAATTTTCGTTTACTTTTTGTAGGCTAAGTATTTATTGAATGACCCTCGTAGTTGTGTCAATATTTGGTAGGTATCTTTTTAAACATTTATTAATATGAATTTATGAGATAAGTATATATTGATTTTTTTATTATAAACTTGAATGTGACCCGTTCATAGTGTAACAAACATGTATTGAAATGTATGAAAACAAGAACCTATTTAACAAAAATAATCATAGCTCTAGAACATACAATCTCAAAATAACAAGTAGGGAAAAATCAAATTGGAAAAAATATTAACCTTATTTAAATTTTTTGTCAATGAATTAATTCCTAGTTTACAGCCTAAAAGTTTGTTACACTACTAACGGGTCACATATATTGTAACATTCATGGAAACATATTGAATCGAATTGATTTAATCCATTTCAGGTCAACTAACTAGCTATGGAAGAACTTTTAAAACCTATTTAGATTAAATTTATAACTTACAGCTAAGATTATTAAAAATAATAATCCCAAATAAAATAAGATAAAATATACAAAGAAACAACTCGCTAGAAATATTTAAATATTGTAAAACATTACCTGTACATTCAAAGTTTAAAATGCTTGTATTAACAGAACAGTTTCAAAATAATCATGTACAAATTAAAATCAAACATAAAATAAATACTAGAAAAACTACTCAGAATAAACCACACAGAACTTGGGTTAATAATTACTATGGCCAACGCACACATCGCATTCTAATACCTAAATGCATGAACGAAATACCTGCAAAAGTAATATCAAATACGAATATTGAAAACTATAAACATAGTATAAAAAAATATTTTCCTGAACTACAAAGCTTGCAATCATAATTTCATTGTTTCATCCTGTATTGGTTGTTTTTTCCGCGGGCTCCCTAAGTCCCAAACTGGTTCCTGGCGCGTTGCGAGTGCTGAGTGTCGACAACAAGTAAACACAAGTGCCGCTGTGGTTTTTAACGCACTATAGGCAGTTAGCTGAGTATTGTTTAAAATGTGAATGGTTATGAATAGCTGTTTTTAGGTACAGTATTATTATTTCAACTGAGGACGCTGGCAGTGGGCCGGGTGATCGGTCCGCTTGTTGTGGGCCATTTCACCTTTAGGTTGTCCCATTTTCACGGCGTCCCGTTGAATCTTCCTGTTGCTCTGCAGAATCTTACTATCTGGTCCACCGTCAGTTCTTTCAGATCTTCTTCATCTAACGAGTCTGACCCCATGAGTTCCCACCGAATGTGTGAGTACATCGGGCATTTGGTGAGTAGGTGGAAACTCGTTTCCTCGCTGTCCATGCACTCCGGGCATGTAGGGTCGTTTTTGATGCCTATTACTGTTAGGTGCCTGTTAAGTCCAGGGTGTCCTGTGGCGATTTCTATGACCATACGTACACTGTTCCTTGACAGCTAGGTTTAGGTTTAAAGACTTTATTTTCAAAAAAGACTCACATAAGTCATTTGCTTGAAAACAAAAAAAATATAATAATACAAGAGTTAACTTTTTCTATACTTCACCACCAGGCCTTAAATACTATAATATATATATATATTTATATTAGTAGTACTTTTAATAAACTATAAACACGAAATATCTAAGTATAAAGTTCGTAATTTTCAATTATATAAAGAGACAGTTTGCACTTAAAGCTGTTGTATGATTTCATATGTTTTATGTTTGAAGGTATGCTATTATACAGTTTTGCTCCCTCAAAGGTGATGCTTTTGTTAGCATAATTAGGAAGTACCAATGGCAAGACAAGTAAACTCGGCCGACGAAGACTGCGTTTGCTAATTTTAGATTTTTTGGTGAAAGTTATGTCAGAATGAATGTTTTTATCTATAATTTTCCGAATTAAAAGGCAAATGCTAACACGTGAAGTTGCTTTATGTTCATATACTTAGTTTCTTCCAAAAAAAATTCAGTGGGTGTTAGATAGGGGTAACGAAAAAGTGTTTTTATAACTTTATTTTGCATTCTTTGAAGCTCCTGTAGCCTTGTCTTACGGGCAGTGCCCCAAATTTCAATGAGGTATAGTAAATGTGATTTAACAAGGGAGTTATAAATATTGTAGCGTAATTTCCTAGGGATGCATTGACTTATGTTACGTAGTGAACCAGTGAGTGACGAAAGTTTGCTTTTAATATAATCGATTTGCGTATTCCATGTTAAATTACTATCGATTCTCAATCCAAGGTATTATTCACAAGTTTTCTGTTCCAGAGGTGTATTGTCAATTGTTAACGGTTCATGTGAAGGAATGGTTTTATTTTTTGCTTTGAACATGTTTTTGAGACATTGACTGTCAGCAGATTGCATTGGAACCACTCGAACAAGACATTTAAATCTTTTTGTGCTTGTTGGACCACATCATGCACATTAGCTCCGTAATAGAAAAGACATGTGTCATCGGCATACAAAGTAACATGGCCACTGAGTCCCAGGTCGTCTATGTTATTTATGTAAATTGAAAATAAGAGAGGTCCGAGTATGGATCCTTGAGGAACACCGTATGTGATAGGCAAAGCCCCACTTTGACGATTATCAATCTTTACTACTTGCGATCTGTTTGTAACATAGGATTTCAGCAATTCTAGAGCACTGCCTTTTATACCGATGCTTTCTAGCTTCTGTAGCTTTTTTTTTAAATCTATAAATACGCCTAACACAATTTTTTTTTTGTCTATGTTATCTTTTATTTTTGTTATAAGGTCAATTTTTGCTGCTGTAGTGTTGCTTTTAGATCTAAATCCATACTGGTGTTTAGATATGTAGTTAAATGATTCTAGGTATTGTAATAAACGGCTATATATAATTTTCTCGAAAACTTTTGATAGCACCGTCAGTACAGAGACTGGACGATAATTTCCAGGGTCAATTGTAGATCCTGATTTGTGTATAGGTGTAACTCTTGCCACTTTTAAAGTATCTGGAAATATCCTATCATTCAATAAGCTATTAAAACAATAAGCCAAATTATGTGAGATAAGATTTTGTAGACATTTAATAACTTTTGTGTTAAACCTATCTATACCACTACTAGTATTTTGGTCAAGATTTTGGATAATTTTAATAATTTCATTGGCATCACACGGCGTTAATTTTAAGAGTTCTTTATCGTTTGCTTCTTGTGTTCCGAATTCCGATAACAAAACTGCTGGAGCTATCATGATATTTTTTTGGTATATTATTCGCTAGTAGGGATCCTATTGATGAGAAATATGCATTAAAAATCTCGCAAATTTTGTCTAAGTCCGTAACAGATTTAGAATCTATTTCCAGCTTTGAAGGAGCACCACTTTGTTTTAATTTATTGCTAGTTAGTGAATTTATAAGTAACCACATTTTTTTAGGATTACTACAATTTTTAAATAATTTATAATAGTAGGAATTTTTGGTATTTTGAATAAGTTTAGCTTATCTTTGTCGTCAGCTTCAGTAGTTGACCTGTCTTCTTCATGTTCATTGCGCTGATAAACATTTTGGATTGTCGCATACCTTTTGCTGCCTTCCATCGTCTATTTGTTGCTTCTGTGGTTTTCCTTTTGATTACTCCCTTGGTGATGTTGTGTGCTATTGGCAGCTTTGGTTCCGGACCCACTAAGTTTTCCGCGGCACCACTCCTGGCTAGTTCGTCTGCTAGCTCGTTGCCGGCATTCCCCTCGTGTCCAGGGACCCACAATGCAATCACTACTTCTATTTTGTTTGCGAGTTTCCCTAGAGCTTTTTTGCATTCTTTGACAGTTGCTGATGTCGTCTCTGCTTTGCTAAGTGCTTTCAGCGCTGCCTGGCTGTCACTGTAGATAGTGGCCTTGGTGACGCTGTCCTGGTTGTCTAATATATCTGCGCATTCCATGATGGCGTATATTTCTGTTTGGAATACGCTGGCTAACCTGCCTAGGCAGATTGATCTGTTTATCACTGTACCATCCTCGCACCTTATGTGCACACCCGCGCCAGATAGCTTCATTGACTCAATTCTGGAGCCATCTGTGTAGCAAACTGTTCCGCTTGTGTCTATGTTCCATTCGTCTCTTTGCCCTTTATGTACTCTGTATTTCTTGTCAAAGATCTTTTCTTTCCTCGTTAGGTCGTTGTTGGCAAAGATCATTGACGTGTTGCTCTCGATTTCACTTCCAATGCGTAGATGCCCTCTGTCCGTGTGGTTACCGATCCAGAGGTTCGTGCTCCTAAGTTTGAACCATTGTTCGGTCCCGCTTCCTTTAATCGCTAGGTCAAGCGGTTCTAGCCCGAGCACTATCTCTAGCGCTGATGTGGGTGTTGTTCTTATTGCACCTGTGATCATCAGTGCCAACAGGCTTTGGACCTTGTCTAGCTCTAGTTTGTTGGTCCTTAGTGCCGCCTTATGCCACCATACCAGTGATCCGTGAAGGATTCGTGGCAGGATTATTGCTTTATATATCCATAGTACAGTCGCCGGTTTGATTCCCCATGTACGTCCTATGGCTCTCTTACATTGCATCATGGCCATTTTGACCTTAGAGCAGGTGTTGCTTATGTGTGCTTTAAAAGTTAGTTTGCTGTCCAGCGTGACTCCTAGGTATTTAATCTCCTTGACCATTTCAATTTCAGAGTTGTCTATCTGCACTGTTTCTTTTCTCTTAATTTTACGTTTATTGGTGAATAGGACTAGTTTCGTCTTTTCGGGATTGAGGTTGAGTCCCTTACTTCTGCACCATGATAGCGCCGCTTTCAGTCCCTTGGTCATGATGTTGCACATGATGCTGAGGACCTTTCCAGTTACTAGCAATACCCCGTCATCAGAGTACACCTGTGTGTATATGTGTGTCTTGTTTATCTCGTTGACTAGTTCATCTATTAGAATGCACCATAGTAGAGGGGATAGGCATCCCTCTTGCGGGAATCCTCTGCTCGCTCTGACCGTATGTGTAACCCCTGCTAGGTCTGCCTTTATCAGTCGCATACACAAAGACATACCTTCGCGGTCTAAGGTGGCTTCTATCGATTTAGGGCTGGCCTTGTCGAATGCCCCTTCTACGTCGAAGAAGCAGCCCAGTGCGTATTCCTTGTTGCTCAGAGACCTTTGTACTCTAGTAACTAGATTGTGGAGAGCTGTTTCTGTGGACTTTCCCTTCATGTATGCATGTTGGTTCTCATGTAGCGGCGATCCACTGTTCTCTATCTGGGCTCTGATAGTTCTGTCGAGGATCTTTTCCATTGTCTTCAATAGAAACGAGGATAGGCTAATACATCTGAAGGCCTTCGCCTCCTGATATGTGGCCTTGCCAGGTTTCGGTAGGAAAACTACCTTGACTTCACACCACTTCTTGGGTATATACTAATTTTCGAAAGTAGACCAATCTGTCTTTTTTGCGTTTCTCACTCGGATCCTGTCGATGCTGCAGTCTATGCTGAAAGTTATACGTCTATGATCTGATATGAATTCATTCTCGTCTACCTTCCAGCTTCTGATTTGTCGGCTGATCGTTTCTGATGCGATAAATAAATAAATAAATATAAATAAATAAATATGCGCCAGACAACACACCTCTTGTAATGGTCTCGAAATAGGGATCAATATACCTGTGTTACGAGGTACCACACAAGGAAATAAGCTAGGGGCGTCTCCCAGCACACCCAGACCCGAGTCAATTCAGAAAAGGTCGTTTCCTGAATTGACCCGACCGGGAATCGAACCCGGGACACTGCGGTAATCGAGGCGAGAAACCGTGCTATAGCGCACTACGCCAATCCTGTCGTCAAAATGCGATGGTGATGTCCAGCACCTCACTTCTCACTCTGTTGACAAACGTTGGTGTGATACCTACGTTTAATATCTCCAGGCCGGATGCGCTAATGTACTCTAGGAGTGCTTCTCCCTTCCTGTTGCAGTCCGTGCTGCCCTACACCACATGATGTGCGTTGGCGTCGCACCCTAGAATAACAGAAATGTTCTTACCTTGGTACTTCTTAATGGTTTCGTCCATTTCTCTTGTTGGCGGCTCAAACTCACTCTCGCTAGGAAAATATGCGGAGACGAGGAGCACCCTTGCTTTGTTCTTGTTTAGGCTCGTTATTGTTAGTTCGACGCTTGCCAGATCTCTGTAAGAGTCAGCCTTGATTAGTCCTAATGTGCTTACTCTACTGCTTGTGAAAATGCATGCTCTCGGGTTGGACTCACCATCATTGTGGTAGATGAGGTCTCCACCCAAGGAGCCAAGCCCGGCCACTCGTCTGTTTATGACGTATCGCTCTTGCAGTAGAGCAATATCTATGCTCTCCTCCACCACATATCGGCACAGCTCCGACATGGCTTCCCGGCAGTGGTGCAGGGTAGGTACGGTAAGTTATTGCTGTACTTTGAAATATTGTAATTTAAGTTTTTAGGCATAGGCCGCCTTAAGATGCTCTAAGCATCTGTACAAACCGATCAACGGTTTTTGTAATGTTTTATTTTAAGAATATTGTTTGCTATAAGCTGTATTCAAAGCTGCAGTTCATAAATCGAAGTCTAATAAGTAATTTAGTCATCATATCATATTATAAGCAATTAATTTCTACTACTATCACTACTCATTTCGAGCATCCATGTAAACCAACCACGCACGACAATACGCATACACACATTACACACAACCACACCCTTCACTCACACTGCACGTTATCTTGCGATATTCAATTCAATTTGTGTCTCTCATTTGTAACTTGAAAAATTACCTACGTACTATCGTTAATATTTTAGGTAACAAAGTTCCTATGTTTCTTTAATTGGCATATGTTCAAGTAATGTTATCGTCTATTTCGTTTTATAAACGCTGTGGAAACATTGTTGAATTCAAATAAATAAATAAATTATATAAACTTTTTGGTAAATAAATTTAAAAAAAAGAATTTTATTATAATATATTTTTTTTAAGTTATTCTTAGTTAAAGCAGTGTTAACGTTTAGCTTAAGTACTCTAAAAAAAGAGGTAAATGTTTAAAGTAATGCTCTTTTATTTTGTTTACAGTGACTGTTCGCTTGAGTGTGCTTGAAAAATATCTTCACTGGAGATTGTCTGTGACACCAGAGGACTTTAAAAAGTATTGTAGATATTACTTACCGTTAAAACACAAACCAATGACTGATATTCAACTAGCTCTTGACTTGGCGCAAAATGATTTAAAATTTGATACAGAAAGTATAAGAAGAAATGGCTTTATTATTTCAACTGATCCAATTAAAACCAAACTTATTATAGAAAACGTCAAAACAATAGCAGGAATGGACGTAAAAGAAGCTATAAGGCTAGAGCCAGGAATACTAAAAAATACCCACAGTGCCTTAATAGACATAAGAAGTATATTAGAGGTAACATTTTATTTACTAAAATAATTATATTTAGTTTCTAAACACACAATGCCGAAGTTACGCGACCGAAGTTCTGCAACTGATTTTACGTTCCGACGTATTCGGCTGGTATGACACACCATAAATGCTGAACTTACGCGGCAGAAATTCAGTTGCTCAACTTTGTATGTGTATTCAGAGTCTATAATTTGTGTGCTCTACAAAATAAGTTGCCACTGAACTTACGCCCGACCGAAGTTACGTTGTACGTTGTAACGCAACGTGATTTCGGCATAATGTGTCACCTGTAATTCAAATAGCTTTGCAGGCGTAATCTTGCGGAATTTCGGTCGCGTAACTTCGGCATATTGTGTTTAGACACTTCGGCACAAATTCTTAGATTTTAATGAAATCAACTTTTTGTTGATGGATTATGATGATGAAATCATTGTTATTATTTATTCAGGAATACCGGATAACAATAGAAGCTCAACAGAGATGTCTAAGAGTGTTCTGTATGAGACCAGAAACTGTGAAGGAGCGCTTAGATGAATTAAAACAATTGAAAGAATATCAAGTTTTGGAAACCAATCCTAGGGTAAGTTTCATTACAAAGATATCTGATGAAGACAATAGCTGATAAGTCGAGTGGATAGATAAACACTGAATTAATTTTCTAGTATAAATGTTTTTAAAATGGTGAGAAATGTCAGGTGGACACTCGTAAGGTGGCCAGATACCGACGGACTACCAACAATGGGGGCCGGACGTTAAAAACTAGGCCTTAAGATATCTATTGCTGCAAATAAAACTATATAACCATAGGATGTCTGCAAATAAAGCGATTGCTACAAAGACTACGTCTCTACGACTGGCCTCTAGGTACAACTATATTATTGAAGCCAATACGGAGCAGTTATTAAAATCGGCGCTATTGTTTGCCCTTCCGCACTACCCGTCAACACCAAACGTTGCTGATGCGTGATGACTCTTAATGGCGCCGCCAGTCCTACAACAACTATAGTTAGTTTGCGTCCAACTTCTAATCCCTTGATGCGCGCATGCGCAGTACTTAAGAGCGTTTGCAGGGGGTGGATCGTAAACGTAGCATTTTTTGAATATTTTCGTGATTATAGCTAAATTCAAATTTAAGAATAAATTGTCTCTTCATTATTGTCTGCACCTTTTAATCTTATAATTATAACTATAACTGTGTATAGCGAATTTTTACGTTTCTTCACAAATATTTTCAAAAAGGTTTATTATTTCATTTTACTAGTAATTGGCGACTACCTAATTTTGGACGATTCAATGTGTTTTTATATAGTATCATGCAAATATTAACAGCAAAATTTTGAGTTTTATTTCAATTCAATAAAATAATCAGTAAAATCTCACAAAAATGCAACGTTTTCAATCCACTCCCAGCAAACGCTTTTAATTTACCATGAAAAATATCGGAATGCGTGTCTCGTCTCGTATTCAGAGGGACTAAAAGTTTGACGCGAACTATACATTAAGTTGAATGAGATTAAGTAGATCTTCAGGGTTGAAATAACATATTATCAACTGTTACCAGGTATTATGGATGGTAGTCCATAAGAATAAAATGATGTCACGACTTACGAAAATTCGTGAAGCTAAAAAGCAGTGCTACAGTTTAAATCATCTTGTTGGTGCCAATGAAGTATTTAACAAGTAAGAAAACTCATTTATTTCCACCACACTGACAATCTACTTTACTATATTCAGCTTCTAAATACCTAAATGGTTTTTTACCACAGGGAAGATTAAAATATGCAATACACCGTTGGTGTTGTAGAAATTAGCTTAGTGAAAATTGTATATTTTGTTAACTATGTTTTTTGTCGATTTCGTGTCAATCGTTTCTGATGTCTGCTTTGTACAGTCAAAATAAATGTATGTTTTTTATTAAAGAGTACATCCATTTCGTATACCGTTTAATTATCAAAAAAGTGACCTGTTATTTCCTTCTAGTCCAGACCTAAAATAAAATTATGAAATAATCAATTCCATTGTTAACAGTTATATTAGCGGATTCGGGAACAAAGTATGCGGCCGCGACATTGCAATACTGATAAGCTCAGCTGTCCACGCGAGCAACCTACCGATGCCGAAGCGAACCAACTCCGAAGCAGCGAAGGCCGTCATCAGGCAACTGCGCCGGCACAAGTACTGGCTGCACGCGGCGCTGAGCGTCGTCGACGAAAACATACGATCGCTGAAGGCAAAGTTCAATAACGAAGTCATATTCAATCACTGCCAGCTGCTACTCTATCCAGCGTAAGTAAGAGTGACGTTCACAGACGGAAGTCCCTTATTCAAGAATGTTGACTAGCCGCCGTAACTATCTGCAAAGTAACATTAGTTGTATTGACGCTCAGCCTTTTTTTGGTATTTTTTTCTTTTAAGCCTGCAAAAGATATCATTGAGCACGCACTGCTCACGAAAATAACTTAAAATTTAATCAAAATTTAAGTAGGTTTAAGCCAAGTCGCAAAGTAGCTATTAAAACTTACTACGTAAGAGTGACGTCACAGCGCCTTTCCCCATCCGTGCCAATATCGATACAAAGAACCTGCTCGAAAACGACAACAAAGCCATAAAATAAAAAGCCCCTCTATCGCCCACGGGGATATTTCCACTAGTTATCATTGCCTTGTTTACCAATTGATTGCAATTCTGTGACAAAACCATTCTTAGAAACAACAAATTAATTGTTGTAACTAACTGCATTTTAGCACAATTCCCCTAGTTCATTATTCCTAGCTTACTGCTTTATTTTCAGATACGAAATTGAACACTACATGAACCACTTGCTAGCACTTCGCAGTGGCGAAATTCATCCAGACAGTCAGAATATGCATTCAGATGTCAGCTACAACAACTTGAAGCACAGGGAACTCACCGACAACCAAATTCTGAGTTTGGTACTGTACGAGATTGAGAAGAAATACCATTTTAGCGGCGATGGGATATGGGCGAGGCCGGAGGGCATCAGAGCCGAGGCACAGAAGGCCTGACGTATGTTACGCACAGCACACGTGTAGGTAAGTGTGCTGTTATATTAAATAAATGTATGCGAACTCGATAATGTTACAATCTCAATACTGTTATAAAAAAAACTCTGGAATATTGCGTGTCAACATGTTCAAGACAGCTCTCAACTTGAGATTTAAACTTAAACTTGCATTTTCCATTTACATCTCGCATACCAATAAGCTGCACTGACTTAAATAACAATACGTTGGAACCTTCAATCAACAATAACATCTAGATAATGCCTCAGGAACAAAACACAGCTCAAAAATGGCACCGACTGATTGTACTATCTTTTGTCTCATTCATGTAAATGAGACAAAAGATGAGAAAATTGTCAACCTAATATTAGACCTTGTATGTGATATATTAAACGCAGTTCTGATTATATTGACATTCAATGATCTTAGTTTTCAAATTCATCCTCATTCTGTAGGCAATGAAGAAAAAAAATAAGTGACTGATCTGTTGGTGCAATGGCAGCGATCCTGCCTTTAGCACCGGACGGAGGTCGTGGGTTCGATCCCCACCCATGACAAACATTTATGTGACGAACATTTGTCTGGGTGTTATTATCTATTTAAGTATGCATTTAGAAATATTTAAGTATGTATTTAGAAATATTCAAGTATGTTTATCAGTCACTGACACCCGTATTACAAAGCTCTGCTTAGTTTGGGGTCAGATGATCCTGGTGTAAATTGGTCCTAGATATTTATATTTATTTATTTACATAAAGTTTGACTTATTTAAATTTTTGGCACTGTTGACTTTACTGCCCCGAATAACGAGTCGCACTTTGTATTTTTAATCACTACCACTAAGTAGTATTAGTTGTAGTGATAAAATACAAAGATAATAATACAATTTAATATTTTTTAAAAAATACATTAGAAACCGTACAGGCCTGTATTCACTTTGATTGCAGTGTGAGCGCAGGTGATTAGTAGGTGCGAGTAGGGTCCAATTCAGTTTAGTGGCTGTGTTTAGTTGTTAGCCGCCGACCAGCAGGTATGAACGAAGAGAACGAACCTCTAAGGGCGTGCTTGCAATCACTTTACTACGCAGGTTACTAATCACTCGCACTAACCAATCGCTGATCAAAGTGAATACAAGCCTTGATTAACGCGACGCTAATCTGTTCTGAGAAACCGGTTCTACAACTTTACTGTGAAGCAGAAATTGGCAATGTACTCGTATGCACACTAAGTTATGTTGTTATTTTGATATTTTTTAAAAATATCAAAATTAATTTCAAACTTACTTAACTAACGAAACACATACTAAACAGTTAAAGCCATACATCGTTTTGAAGCAAGTTCACTAATTTTCTTGTGCTCTGAGTGAGTTCACGAGGCTAACAATGTTTATTTTGAGTAATTTATAAAATGCATTGTACTGTTGTTACTACTCTATCGCAGGACGTTGTTATCCTGTTAGATAGTGTAATTGGTTATTTAATGGAATAAATATTAAAAAATAAATTAATCATAAACATATTCATCTTTTTAAATCTATTTCTATACTTAAATAGATAAAAATAACCAGACACACAACAAACACAAATGTTTGTCACATAAATGTTTGTCATGGGTGGGGATCAAACCCACAACCTCTGGCAACAGATAAATGGATCGCCAGGAAATCTATGAATAAAAAATTACTTTTTTAAATATGTAAAAAATGAATAAAGTATTAAGTAAAAAATACTCCAGTAATTCACTGTTCTAAAGCATCCGCCTATATGTTGACCAAACATTGGCCTAATGTTGGCCCGTGGGTAGGCTTTATTGTTTTTGATTATTAGTTGGGTATTCCATTATTTATAATATTAAACAGCATTTTTTTATCAAAAGTATGATATTCCGTCCGATCCATTTTGTTTCCGTTGGTTATTTCTACAGTTTTTGCAGGCATACTCAGGCATTGTGGCATGTCAGCTCGTTGGCGCAGTCAAACCTGAACTAAATAGAAATAAGTTCCCACTTTATAGTGGGACGTTATTTGCTCGACCGTTTTTGGCGCTCTGACCGGTTATCGAGTGTATTGTTGATCGAAGGTTAAACAAATAGCGCGCCGATCACGTGACGTTCATGTAGGATTTTCAGTCGTAAATAAAGAAAAAAAAGGTTCAAGCTTAAGTCAAACCTGCGCCAATGTTACCTAACACAAGCCCCTCAGTGCTTATTGACGTAAAAAGACTTAAGAAGCGAAAGCAAACGCGTAGTATAGTGCTTTTTATGACCGGTCATATTTATTCCATACAAATAAAACTGTTTAACAATTATTACATATATTATATCTCAAGAAAAGTATGTTTTTTGATAATGCATAAATGATAAGGCTTAGTCCATATTGAGTAGTCTTTCATAACATATGTTAACTTATTGACAAATGATTGTAAAAATAGAATAGGTAAATGAAATAAAAGACTGTATGTAAGCACTTTGGTATATTATTTTTCTCTCCTTTATCTTATTAATTTTATATAAAATATCCCGCTTATTGCTTCAAATAAACTTATCGTACAAATATAATCTCAAATCTTAATTTATGTGTATCCTTAAAGTAGCATATAAGTAAAACATCTATAGTGCAGTTATAATACAAACACATACACAAAAAACACTTTAAAAAATAAGCTACCAACCGATCATGCTGTCATGTCATTCACATTTTAGTGTTGGTCAAAGTATTTAGGCTGCGTTCCAAAAAATCGAGTGGAATTTCACTCATCAGAGTGTAATTTCCACTCGATTTGGAACGCAGCCTTATGTGTCTTTTTTGTTATAACATAGTAAACTTTTATTAATGTACCCTGCGATCTTTAAGAAAAAAAAGCTATGATTCAACTCTGGTTCATCTTTAAATTCGTATAGCAGACAAGAGATCAAAGTATGTATTTCGAGAGCTACTACTAGTATTTAAAAATACAATAAACGGTTTTTCAATCTATGAGTTCCTACTTATAAAATATAAATACCTTAAATATATAAAGCATGAATGAGTAAGTAAATTATTATAACATTATAATGTAATGCATAATTTTTGCAAGGCTTTGTTTTTTTTGTTTGGCACAGTTATTCACGTAAAAGTAGTTAATATTTACAACACATTTCAAAATTAGATTAACTTACGTGTATTTATTAACTTCTGCGTGCGTATTACTTACGCACCGTTTTATATCTACGTCTTGTAAACACTCCACCACAAAGAGAAAGAGATTAATACATCATGTAAATCATCTCAGTCACAGAGCTATCGGTATCCATAATAATACTAATAAAATAACTATATAACCTACTGAAGGCAAAGTGTATATTTTCATAGTTTCTCAAGTCCAAAACGGACGAGAAGAAATTTTATTAAGGCACAAGGAATGCACGAGAAGTGAATTTCAATAATTACAAAACAAATACTAACATCTAAATAATATTTTAAGAACTTTTATTATGTACTTACAATAGTTTATTTTTATTTACATTTTATTGCAAAGTTCACGTGGATTCGAAACAATAAAAAATATTATATCTTAAAAACCAGCAGGCACTATAAAATGCAGAGCAAAATTTTATTTCCACATACGTAAGTTTTAAGAATATATTTATAGATAATAATCTTAACGAAATAATTCTAAAAAATTAAATGCGAGCATCGTCCAAATTAAAGTTATGTAGGCGCAACATACTCAGTTGCGCTGCGGTTATAAATTTGTAAAGCGAATTTGTTGAATACTCCTTTTCGAAATTAATCTCAACATTTAGATAATTTCGAAAAGGAGTATTTCAATTCAAAAAAGGGGGCAGAGCAGTGTAAGCCTGGGAGGTGGGCTCCATCTTGACGACGACGGGCTGCGCGATGTCGCCGTGCCTCTCCATCTCGTAGTGCTTCTCGTGAGGGACCATCCCGCACTTGTCGTAGTCCTCGGGGGGCGGGGCGTACCGCGGCGGCTCTTCCTGCAGCGCGCACGCGGAGTATTTGTCCTCGTGGTCGTGCGCGCGGTACTCCAGCTTGTCCTCGTGCCCGTGGGCCTCCATCTGCGGCGAGTGCGCCGCCATCATCGGGTAGTCTCTTACGCCTAGCGGAGGCGGACTCCCTTCTCCGTACTCGTAAGGATGCCGCGGCGCAAACATCTGCCCGTCGTGGCCGTTCAGCACCGTCGTATAGGAGTAAGCTGCTGGCTGAGCGTTGAAGGCAGGGTAGCCGCTACTGCTTGACGAAAGCAAGTGATGCGACGATAACTCATAAGAGTGCTGGTAAGACCAAGAGTCTGCTGGCGCCGCTAGGCCATTTTGAGGGAACGCGGGCAGGTTACCGCCGATGCCTGTGAAACCACCCCCTAGAGTGGTGGAACTTGGTGAACTAGAGCCTATGTAACCAGTTTTGCGTGGAGGCTCGCGTTTTCGCCATTTAGCTCTTCTGTTTTGGAACCATACCTGCGAAGAAAATCAAATATAAATTATAAGTTATTATAGAGTTCCGTGTATTAACACAAAATAAAATAATTCCATAGTTCTCTGCCAAAATAGTAAAACTTAACCCCTGTTTTCGATAATGCTAGCTTGACGAAAATATAAGAAGAATAATAATGCGATGTCAGTCGGACACCTAATTATTCAAAATACCGGAGTCCGGTTCGCGCACTGCTACTTTTCTTAAAATGTAGTTCAATGCAAACAGTAGTATATTTTGTTCAAACAAATAATCGTGTTACCTGTACTCGTGATTCAGACAAATTGAGTTTGAGAGCCAGCTCCTCTCTCGCGAACACATCCGGATATGGCGCTCTTTCGAATGCTCTTTCTAGCTCCTCCAACTGATAGGCCGTAAACGTTGTCCTGTGAACAAAGGATCAGTTAAAAATAATTGCTTTGATACATTATCAGCAGCCAGCAATCATTTTATTACTGTTTTATAGTACCCTTAGACAGAAACATATCTATGTGGTCAGAATTGTTCTAAATGATATCGGAGCCGATATATGATTTCATAAAGGATTATTTTACCTTAGCCTTAGTTTCATTAAAATAATAGTTCTAAAATAATGTTCGTTTATGGAGCTAATCTCACTTATCAGCTGTTAAAAAGGATGCAGAAATAAAAGGTAAGGTTTTGAATTTGAATGAATTTTCTTTTATTTATGACGAATTAATATTTATTCTTAAAATGTTATTTTTTGTTTTTAAATACTGTCTTTAATGTTTAAAACATAACTTTATATGATTTGGTAACATGTGTCAACATCCCTATTGTAGTCTACAGCATTACGCTTGAACAGAGGTAAAAAAAACTCAACATACTTAAGTTTCGAACTATGTATTGTTGTATACGCTATTACGTGTTCGGACACAGGGAAGTAGGTTAACGCCTCGTCACCGTCGTTACCCCTTGGTTACCGCGTCGCTTCCTATGGTCGCTTCGCAAGGATGCGATCTAGTATCATCATTTAGCAGGTAGTTATAAAGCGTTTAGGTACCTTAAAGTGATGTTTATACATTTACACTAAATGCTCAAATTCATGAATGTACTGTTAAAAAGGTAGGGACCGTAAAGTCTTGTTTTGACGACCGACTTGGTGTAATGGTTAAGAAGTTGGCTACTACACCAGAGGTCGCGGGTTCGATCCCCGCACAGTACAAACATTTGTGTGCATGAACATGTCTGTTTGTACTGGTCTGGGTGTCTCCTATGTATAATAAGTATGTATTTACAAAAAAAAATGTATTTAAGTATGTTTATCCGTTGTCTAGTATCCCATAACACAAGCTTTAATTAGCTTACTTGGGGGCTAGATGGCGCTGTGTGGAATAATTTCCAGGGATATTTATTTTAAAAAAAAAAGTGAGTAAAAGGTTTGCTTGACTGCAATTACTGGTAATTAGTAGTGACTGCACTTTTCGAGACACATTTGACATGCGTTAGTTGTATCTAATTATATCTTTCTTTCCTCATAAAACTCATATCATTGTTGCCACATGTAACTTATTGTTATTAACCCTGATCCAGAACATCCTTAATTTTTTGATAAATAAGTTTAAACAGTCTTTTGTTGCATTGTTAGTAAAAACTTGACTTTATTAAAAACCGATAAACGGATGATTAACTAAAATGAAAATCAAATCGGCGGCCGACTTTGGTGTTCTAAATCAGTGGTCTGATTTAAAAAATTAAATAGTTCAGGTAAAATCGAATCATCTGTAGTTTAGAACTTCATATCGGATTAACAGAAAAGCAACTTTGTTTCATCTAAACATTATGATGCCGCATTATAAATGTTACGATGTGTTGAATAGCCATATTAAACTCCTACCGTAATAGTTCATTCTCAATTACAAATTCACAAATAAATTGTGTTATCGCTGACAACACATCTACCATCTGACGCGTGCAATATGGCTGCGGGCGGCGCATGCGCAGAAATTGATTGAGCGTGAAACTAAATTCACCCTCGGGGCTCGAGCACTTCTAATTGCCTGCCAATTGACTCCACACTTTATACTGGTGCTATTTTTTAATTGTTTTGCCACATCATTTTATTTGGGTATTTATCTACATGATTTTTTGGAACTCAAAGAGGTTTACTTTGGCATAATGAAACCAAATAATAAGCACAATGAGGTTGAGATAAGATATTTACATTGTACTGCGTGACGCACACCATTTTTATTAAAATACATTTACCTACATAATTAAAGAACAGTTTTAACGTATTTAAGTTTAACTTCATACAACAAAATTTCGAATGACGAAGGACATTAGTTTGACTTCCAGTCCTTTCCTGTTAACTTCACTATCAATATCGCCTCAAACGGCAATGAAACCTATTGGTGGATTCATTATATTTTAGAGCTGCAAATAAACAAGATGCACCGTTGAAAAATATGTACCAATTTAACGTTTAACCCTTTATTACTGTTCTGGGAAATCTATTTAGGTCCATCTCTAGTTGAAATTACTCTAATTATAAATACTCTAAATTATTGATTAAGCGAGCGCGTTAGTCACCGAGTCCATTCATGAAAATAAATGATGTTTTCATTAATGAATAGATTATTCACGCGAGATGTTGTTTGGAACGACCGCTGCATTGCTAAGAGATGGAAGTGCAGCCACACGCTCATACAAAGCTCAAATAGGGGTGCCAGACACTTTCAGAAACTGTGAACAAGGTCGGTACATACTCGTATTAAAAAAACTTTTGCCATAAATGCTTTTTTATTTTCCTAAAGACGTATTCAAGTTACCTACGACTTTTATTTCATTATGTAATAAGCCCTGATGATGGTTCTCTTATTTCAAAAGCCATCTTAAGACACTTCTTGAAAGACAACTGGAAATATTTTATTTTTCTGATGCTCTTAGTTCATTGTGAAATAGTTTTGTTTTAAGATATATTATTATCCAGTATCAAACTCATCTCTACCCTTTAGTTTTTTCTTAAAATACCAATACACACACACACACACACATCAACGAATAAAAAAATATAAATATATGCGCCAGACAACACACCTCTTTGTCATGTTCCCAAAGTAAGGATTAATATCCCTGTGTTACGAGGTACCAGACTAGGAATTGAGCCAGGGGCGTCTCCCAGCACACCCAGAGCCGAGTCAATTCAAACAAGATCGTTTCCTGAATTGACCCGAACGGTAATCGAACCTGGGACACTACGGACACTACGGTGCTTCAACGCACTACGCCAATCGTGTCGTCAAAAAAAACTCTTTAGTCTATAATACGACTACTTAGAACTTAAATGAATTATTTAATCTATCTCCTTTAATTGTGTCCGTCACGGCACGGCACACACGGCAGCCCTGGTCCATTCCCTTGATGTGGACAAGATGACGCGATAAGGCAATTGGCTCCCCGCCGTCATACGGGTAATTAAACTCGAATATGACGCCGCCTCAATATTACGTACCGGGAAGCGGAGGCGCCTGCATCAAGTGTTTTATTACGTAACAATAATAGCTCAGAAGATGTCGGTGTACTGTAAGGCCCTATTGATGTCAACTTTTAACGTTTTAGATTTGAATAGAGATAATGTAACGGTTAACAGCAGGATTCAGCAAGAAAATGAGTAATACATTATTAAGCTTTAATAATACGAGTTTTAGCTGTTTAGATAGCTTTTGTGAGAGCTTTGCTTAGTTTCGGGTCAGATCGTTGATATATTATTAGTTTTTCTCTTAACATCGGGCGGAATATCAAACGATAGGATATATACTTAGTATTCAATAATAAAGATTGTACACGTGGTTACTGTTGTCTAAACAATTATTATTTTTAAATGGGTGTTTTTAGGGGTGAGGAAGGACAGGGGCGACGACGCGACGATACAAAGATTATATGGGACAGTTTTTCTAAACGTTGACAATAATAGATTTTTTGCAACACTGCAAATGAACAGTGTATTGTTTCCCTGTTTTCAAAAGTTAAGCAATTAAAAAGTTTCAGTTTTCAGATTATCCTGAACTTGCCTACTCGCGCACTGTTTAACGAAATATCCAAGAATTGTTGGCTTGCCAACATTTCATTGATTGATTGACTTTCTTACATTGACTTATTATTATGTGTATAAATAATTTGATTTGATTTCTAGGTCATGTTTTGTTTTAAATTAGGCTCTATAACAGTTTGAGGCCATTTTCATCCTTTAAAATACTGACTCTTATTTTCTTATATGCTGCGTATATTAACATATTTCAGTCATGATTTCGATTAAATTTTAGCAGATGTAGGTATGGTTAATATGTCGACCACCCCGAATATAATTTACTAAAGTATCATCTAATATTTATCTCATTATCACCTCGCCACGCTGTTCAAATTCCACAACGCTTCAAACAAAACAACCATATGTTGGAATATCTTTTTAAGAATCATCGAATTAGTTATGCAAATATTAAGTGGGGTGCTTATCGGCGGGTTGAACGAATTAGTGAGGGGCGCGCGGTCCACCACCTGTGCGCCGGCGCGCGTGCCATCACACTGTCGGCACGTGCTCTAATTGTGACCGAAGAGGTAACTAATTTATTTTTATTTTCTCGATTGGTTGAAAGGTGATAAAGTAGTTAGTTGTTTGTTGGTTTGATTATTATTGATCTACGTGTCATTGTTATGACTTTATGTACTTTTACATGGGATGTTTTTCTACATTGAGCAAATAGCTCATCAAATTAAACAAGCAAGCAAACAAAAGAAAAAAAGTACGCTGACCTGACGCTACCATCCATGGTAAATGTACAAAGTTAAAATTGATCTAACATATTGCCTCGTACATGTTTGTTTTTTAAGTTTAAGGCATGGAATTTTGTTCAATTAATTTTGAAGGATTAAATTATTTTCTTGAATATCAATACGGTAGGACTGTTGTCATATCATTTAAAACGTTATAACCACTAGTACCTACTTCCCGACACATTAAAACTTTTACGCGTATTTTTTTCTCGTTGTTTTGTGTCTTCGGCTGACAAAAAATGGCGAAACGTCACGGCGTCGGTCAATGATAATATTTAACAAGCATTTTCTTTTCAACTGAGATACTACAGCATCTGCTAGAAAGCTCGATAACTTTAAGTTACGTATCCGATACAGAGGTTATTTCCACACGACTAAATTATCTGTAGCGTTAGTTACGAATGAGGGAAATATCTTACTTCCTGTAATGAGGATATTTTTCCTTATGTTTCGTTTTGTGATAGTCAATGAGTTTGAAGTTTTGAATTTGCTATTAATATTGATTGTTCGACAGATAGGTCAGACATGACCTATCTAATTTTCGTACATAAGACATGACAATCAAATTAAATTGTTTTACCAGTTTACCATATTTACCCTAAACCTACGTTTAATGAAACATAATGTCAAAAGTACGAAGACAGAAACGTACATATTTCGTTATTTAGACATCCTCTCCGTAACGTATCTTCGTAGCAAGCGTTCTACACGCTACGACAATAACTAAACGCTACGGCGCAGCAGTGATTCTAATGAAATACTTTTTGTTCTAAGTTCCTAAGAATAAAATATTAAGGTCCGTATTCTAGAAAACTCACTCAGATCAGACTCAAGAACAGGTTTTGTTTTAGAATACGGGCCTAAATGCCTTAGCTTACAATATAGGAAGTTAACATCATGCTTGAGTTGAAAATAGTTTCAAGTGTTGCATTACATACCTCGTTTTCTTCTTCTTGATCCCATTGTTGTCGTTCTTCTTCTTGTCGCTTTTTTTAGTCGTGGTAGGTGGAGGTGGCGGGGGAGGCGGCGCAGCGGTCGACTCAACCGGCTGCAGCATCAACGGCTCCTCTTTCCTCTTCTGTTCGCCAGCGCTCGAGAAGACTGGTATCTCATCGCGATACTGGAGTTCGCCCGAGGCTCCGACGAGGACTTGGACATGTCGCTCCTTGCCGAACTCGCCGAACATGTGGTCCTCGAAGGTGGGCTGGTCCATGGTGCCTCCAGGCGCGTCGAAGGCGCACTCGTAGCGCGCGCCGGTGCCGGGTCCGGCCGCGCTGTCCCCGCACACGTACATGTAGCCGTCGGTCGGCGGCGGGTGCGGGCCCGCTACCTCCGCGCCCACCTCGCTCGGCTCCGTTCTGCCTGCACAAAGCCTCTCGCAACTCGCCTCACAGACCCCGACTCCGAATCACGAACAATTCCGCGACTCAGATATTAAACAATTTAACTTCATTTAATCGAGCCCTCGGGATCGACGAACGCTCGCGCCGTTCGTATCCTCGTCTCCGTCCCGGTTAAATGGCTTTAATCAACTTTAACGAACTAACCGAATTTGCTCTGCGGTTGGTCAATTTATATTACCATAATACGTCTCTCTTCGGAGGATTCGAGCCAATGAGTAGTGCGTCCGAGTGTGCCGAGAGCGGGACGTGGAGTTGTATTTTGGTCTGTAGCTTGCGGTAGGAGGTGAGAGTTTGCGTTGCGAGGGGCCGGCGTATACGACTGTGCGCGGAGACGGGAGGGGACCAATGGAAGCGCGGGATGGCCCCTCCCCTAAGCGAGCGCCCTCGCGAGCAGAGCTGCGGGCTGAGCGATGCTGTCGTCTCGACACGATGCGGGATTCCCACAAACTCACTCATATTTTGTTTGTTTCGATGGTATTGTAGGGCGCGAACGCCCACATCATTATTTTGAAAGTCTCTAACGTTGCATTGTGAATCCGTATCAACACCACTCATATGTCTGTTCCATGATTTATAGCCGTGGGAAAACTAAAATTTGAATCACGGTCGTGATTTTTTTTAGCTGTTGCTTTACCTATCATGTTACCTACCAGTCCTGCATTTACGAGTTGTCTACGGTTCGTTCACAATGTTTTGTCGGATGTAGAGCCAAGAATATTGTTCTAGTCACAAAAAACATTCTTGGGTCTGCATATCCAAAAAACGAAATGCACTATCATATTGTGCAAGAACACATTTTCAGTGGTTTTTACAATACTTAACCAAAAAAACCCTCTTACCACACGATTTCTTAAACACACAAATGGTTGTCTGTTTGTCCATGCGCCGCGCCGTGCTGTGAGGCGGGCTGCGCGCGCGCACTGGTGCAGCCGATCGGACGCCGCGATCGTTTAATTATTAATTAACAGTTATTGCCGGGGATTATTAACAAAACATTCGCCCTGACTATTGGCACTTAGATTAGCTCCGAGGGAGTAATGGCGCATTTCAACAATTTCGGTTGTTATTTAATTGAAGTCAATTTAGATGATCAGAGTCTATTTAGGTTGGTGCTCGCCAGCGGGTTCTCTGCTTCATTGGGCTTATTGGAGACTTTCAGACAGCACGAATTGCACTCGCTGATGCACTTCTCGCCGCATTCGCATTCAGCGGGACTCAGGGCAATGGGTCACGGCCAGAATACAAACTGCTTACTCAACGCAGACGTTTTGGGAGCTAGAACATTATGCAAGACGGTGTTAAGTGAGTTATGAGTTATATTATGAAGTGACAGTGAAGTGAATTTGTCAACTACTAAATATGGGTTATGCTGTGCGAATTAAAATGTGACGGCGCTTTCTGGAGCTTGTAGAAACGCCATAACGTGCTGGGCGCTAAAACTCGAATCCATATTGGCACGTCAATTTCATACGTAAAGCGTATCGATGTTACTTAATCGATCGAAATTGTAAGTAATAGTTTAATAAGTGTAAATATGAAAGTCGCACCATAGGATAAGTTGTAACCTTCCTTAACTTTGAAGACTTTATGGTGTAAATAAAGTACTTCACTTTGTGATGTAGATAAAAATACTTTAATTTCGTTCAAACATGTGTTATTCTGGTAACAAAAAGATTTTTTATTCTTATAAGTGTGTGATTTTTCTTTCTGGTAAAGTTTATACCAGTAAGCTTTTCATTAGCACAGTCAACAAAGTAAATGATGATTGAACAAAGTTCCAATTGTTTTCAAAGAATGAAAACTGCGTAAAAAAATTATTACGAGCAGCATATTATATCCATTATAATTAATAAAATATCTAATTTATTTTCCTAGAAGTTTAATATGCTTTATAATTTTATTATAATCATACATTTTGACACGTTAAATTATCACTTACTTCAGCTGTAGACTGTACCTACGCTAGACTAATGATTCTAAATTTGAAAACTCAGGCCTATTTTATCTCATGAGGGTTAAAATTTAAACTAATATTTAATATGATTTCATAAACGTTCAACGTAGGTTTGACATACTTGGTACATATTATATGATATAGGTATCCGACAGCTTCAAACATGAGCATATTATGTGCCAAAATTGTGAAAATATTCTTGATACACGAACACCAGTCCAGTGGTCCGTATTCGTAGCAATGAAACGCTTCGTAGTAAGCCCGTAGTCGCGTCTTCGTAGCAATCTAGTAGTTATGTCTTCGTAGCGCGGTTGCTTCGTTTCGTTAACTGACTACAGTTTGCTATTCCAATGATGCTGACATAAAACCACTAGCTTAAACTTTTGATGAAGGACAATTATCGTTCTGTGGTTTCTACAGCAAAAAATATGCTAGTACTTTAGGTGAGTAAGAGCTATCATTTGTATTTTATCACTATGCAAAATATTAGTAGTACACTCGAAGGTAGTTAACTAAAACGCTTCAAGGATTTTACACTCGTATAAGACAATGCAAGAGGTCAATATGGTACCAATTTTACCTCTTAAGTTGATAATACAACTAAACGTTTATCGGCTGCGTTTAGTTTTCGTTTTTTAACACAGGTTTTTCGTAAAGTGTATTTCTGAGAGGTTTCACAACACGTTCCAAGACTGTCTCTTGAAACACTTTGACTGAAGTTTTCACTCACTTTTCAGAAAAATTGAGCTTTCTGACTCCATGATAAGACACGCCCCACAAGTCATCACTGACGCAGGATGATGACCACGTTGTACCTTTCCGACCACTTGAGCAGCTTCTTTAGAACTAAGAGCGTACATCTTTATCATTTTGCTAATTGTAGTGGTCTTCAATCGTGAAATATTTTTTCATCGGTAAATAGGATATTTCTGTAACGTGCCTTTCACCAGAGTATCGCGACAGAAGGCGTTTTGATCGATCCACTCCTAATTATATCTTCAATTGTAAAGATTGATTTAGGGCATGTCCTGTATTTAGACGACAAGCACCGAGTTTTAAGTCTTGTTTTATAATACGCGACAGAGTTTTAACTGGAATGTTCATTTCTCGCGATAAGTTTTTTTTTGCTTCCTAATGGGGTTTCGACGAATTCTGGCTTTAACAGCAGTAACAGCCTTTGTAGTTCTTACAGCACGCGGCCACCCCGATCTTCTATGGTCTTCAAGAGAGGAAGTGTTGTTGTATCTGTTAATAGTGCGATATACGAACAAATGGCTGATACCAAACTTTTGAAGTGTCTGGAAAATGACCGACGCCTCCATACCCACTTTGTGCAAGCCGATCACTGCAATCCTATTTTCTTTAACACCCCATTGCATATTGTAATTTGATAGTGAACACAAAAATGTTTTTAATATAATAAACGCGTTCCAAATTCAAAATAATTATAATTGAAAAAAGACTAGTTAAATTGAAAAATCTTAAAAACACAAATAATAAAAACAGTTACGTACATAAACACAATACGAGACACAAAACCAAACTTGTATGCGTAGAAGCAAAAACAAACTTACTCGTAAGTATCTCAGTCACAAGGTTCAGCGACGGGATATAAATGTTTTAATGATATACGAGTATTTGAACCGTTGCATTGTTGAGCTGCTGCTAAACAAGTTTGAGTAACAAAAATGAAACACATTTAATGTACAGAGGTTTTAGTAATGTAGAGTATTACGAGTAGATACCTAAATTCCAATTAAATTATGTACTTGTATTTTTTATTATATGCTCCTCTCTACATTTTTCCACATTTCACACTACATTTTATTCAGGTTTTAACTTGACTATACTCTGAGAGCTCAACTATTAGATACGAGAAAATCTAACAATGTTGACAAGCGTAATATCGATTTTTTGTCGATTCTTCTCTCCGAAACAGTGACTTACTTTTTGACTTAAAGTCCTATGTCCCCAAAATGGTCCCCAGAGGGTGTCCACAGTATTTTGCCATCTCGTTCGGTCTTGAGTTTTGCGTTTAACTTCACTCCAATCTTGCCGATCCTCCTCGCCTCTTCCGCTACTGTACGCCGCAAGGTGTGTTTGGGGCGGCCACGTTTGCGTCAGTTTTCGTGACTGCCACACGGGTCGAAGTTGTGCGAAGGTGGCTCGGGCCTTGGCAATGCGCGAAATGATTTCGTCTTCGGTACCCCCAGTTTCTGACACGACGCTCCCGAGGTAGGTGAAATTATGGACGAGTTCCTCAGCCTCTGCACCAATCCGCAGCGGTGTGCTTTAATACTAGATTCTTCACTCCAGGTTGCATTTCTTGGGTCTTCTGGCAATTAATTTTAAGCCCCGTTTTGCCTGCCTCCTCACGCAGATTGCCCAACTTGGACTGCATGTCGCGGGGCGTAAGGCTCAGCAGGCAGAGATCATCGGTATAATCCAAGTCCTCTAAGACATCGGTTATCCCCCATTCTATCCCACGTCGCTTGTTGTCGTAGGCGCGATGCATAATCCCGTCGAGGACAACCAGGAAGAGGAGAGACGAGAGCAAGCAGCCTTGGCGGACGCCCGCATGTACCTCGATGTCTTCGGAAATGAGGCCGTCGTGAGTAACCCTACAGGAATATTTCCTGTAGATAGCTCTCAGTAGGTCGATGATCTTCAGCGGGACATCAACGTCGGATAGCCGAGTCCAAATGCTTGTCCACTTCAGCGTATCAAAGCCTTTCTAAAAATCGACAAAGGTTAGGTAAACATCCCTTTGCCACTCTGATGCCTGTTCCAGGATGATCCGCAAAGTATTTATTTGGTCGGTGCACGAGCGGTTCGGGCGGAAGTCAGCCTGCTCCTTGCGAAGAAGAGGTTAAACGGCCCACGACCACCTATCCAAGATAATCTTACAGAAAACCTTCGATGGTATCGAGAGCAAAGTGATACCTCTCCAATTACTGCATTGGCTAAGGTCCCCTTTTTTAGGCTCGGTTATGAAAAGCCCTTGTTCCATTCGTCTGGGAGTTCCTCTGAGGTCCAGATTTTGATGAGGGGTCAGGACGTCGACAGCGGAGCGTAAGTCACCCTTCAGCGTTTCCGCGGTAATAAGGTCGAGGCCTAGAGCTTTGCCAGTTTTGAGCGACAGGATAGCCTCAGCTACTTCGTCGTGAGTTGGTGGGCCAACGTTGATATCGAGAAGCCTGGGTGGAGTAGAGGTGCACTGTAGTACGAAACAGTAGTAGTCACAATATTTATTATTTATTTATGGGATACAAATACAGATAAAATTTCCATACATAACTATGTTATTTATATTTTATTAATTTTCATACATAAAATATTATGAATATTATGATGAATCTATGAATGTATTTTCTGAGGTATGATCGTGCATACATATTATTCTCTTTGGTGCGTACCTTGAAGTATGTTTTTTTGTGAATTTTATGAATTTTGCTGTCTGTATATTATATTATTCACACAAACTTAACTCATACTTATTCTCATAAGTTTTTAACACAAATTGAAAACTACGCGGTGCGCACAATACCATAAGTCTCAAATTTCAAGTCAATAAGTTCCTGCCAGCCTTTTTTCTAAAGAGAAGTTATTAATTCCAAGTAGTTCTATTCGATTTTCTGGGACAAGTCTAGGATCCAGATGTGGACCGAGTAGGTCGCTGAACGAAAATACGCCACACCAAACCATTTTCATCACATCGGCTAAAGAGTCCTAATGGTAGTAAGTAAAGGTGAGTAGGCAAAAGATTTTGCCCTAAATAACACGTAGCAAACATACTTTTTGCCACAACCTTAGGCAACAAAAAAAGTTGAGGTTAAATATGACCAGCCATCTGTGACATACACAAATAGGTTTGCAGATTCGTCCGGTCCAGTGATTTTTACGTGCTTAGCTAATATTTAAAAAAAACTCATCTTACAGTCTAAAATGTTAGTCTAGGCCTGCGCATGACGAAACCCTTTTTGCAAAAAGTTTAGAAAAGCTCCAGATAATATGGCATACCGATTTCTATGATTAGGTATCGCCATAGTAGGTAAATATGGTATCGCCCATGACAACAATGGACGTAGGTATTTAGTGTACCCATTGCCGGTGTACATGAGTTAGTCATGTGACGGTCGGAGCGTAGGCGCTTCACATAAAATCTCTCTGGCGACGGGCGCGCGACGCAGAATCTGCCGCTCGCTCAATTGGACTCAATTGCTTTAATTGGTTTCAATTGAAATGACCTCGCGCACAGGCTCCCGCTCCTAGTCTGACACTTTTACATCTATCTTTTTTGGAGCTGACATAAAAGCAAAGATAAATGTCATTGAAGCCAATAAAACTGGCGTAGAGTCTACCTACACACGTGTTCTAAATGTGTTGAATAATTTTCGTAAGCAGCAGCTGTTAGTTAGATACCTACTCGTACTACGGGTTACACAACGTATTCGATAGGTTCCGATTCTTGCCGTAGGTTTGGTTTTAGTTCCACACACTTTATGGTCGCATTGATGGGCAACCACAGTGCAAAAAGTCCAAGGATTTCCAAATTGGACGGTAAGAGGGCAAGGTATCCACTGAAATCTAATCCTTACTGAAATTGTTATAGTCTCGTTTAACATGACGGATGACGGTTTCGTCAGGTTACCTCTGACTACTCTCTGACTAAGCTTATCCCAGTCTTAGTAGTGCTAGACACAATAGAAAAACAAAACATTTTATTACAGACATTTTATTACATTTATATTACAGAGAATTTAGAAAAGATCGTTTCCTGAATTGACTTGACCGGGGATCGAACCCACTACGAAATTAAAGGCGAGAAACCGTGCTACAGCGCACTACGCCAATCGTGTAAATGTACAATTTATTCATTTATTGTGTGTCCTAATAAACTAAAAATGCCCTGTTCACATTAATTCTAGTCCAGCGCTCGCTCAATCAATGTGGACATTCTAGTGCCGGTTCACATCATGCCAGTGGTGTTCCAGCGCTGGACTGGAACGCTGCAATTGGAATAATGTGAACAGTGTCTCAAGTCTTGGTTGGCGTCATTCGCTGCCTTTATCATCAAAATCTCTTCGATGAAAGGGGTTTCTAAGCTGCAAAACTTACGACATTTAAAAAACTCTAAAAGGTAGTGTTTTGTAATTGCTTTTTAGTGATTTCCGAAACGTTCTGCCCTAATGATTTCGTGCGAACTAAAACAACTTCAAACCTGTGTTTGTCGACTCTCTTCACAGCATAATATGCATTATTGTATGAACCCTTTAACGCGAGAGTAAAACACCTGCCTCAAAACTTATACGTTGAGTCATTGAGTCGGACCACCACACACGATTCCTTTGTTACAAGAGCAAATTATTCACTTAAGGTACTAGGTATAAAATGAAGCGGCCATCATCTAAAAGCAACAAGGGTAATTGACATCCAGATTGTAAACGTACACAATGACGGAATATTAAAAGACACGCTACATTTTGGCACGTGTCCCATCCGGTGGACAATTGAAGTTAATTAGGAAATAGCGGCGGGCGCGAGTGGATAGTCTATAACCGGAGACCTGTGAAGAGAGCGATAATATCTTTCGAATTAGGTTACATATATTCTACAGAGGCATTCACATCAACCTTTACATATGGGCACCCCAAAGCTGCTGACATAAGACCCATACTGCAATGGTTTTGTAAAGAAAGATAAGAATGATAGTTATCTTACTCATCATCATCATCATCATCCTTGCGATCTATTACGGTTGTGAACCCACACTGGTGTGTAGGGTCCCAGGGTCCGCCTTTCTTATTTTCTTGGCCCACTTCGCGCGGTCTTGTGCATCCTCAGTTGATAGTCTGTTGGCACGCATGTCACCGTTGACGACGCACACTGGGGCCGGCTGTATGGGAGCGATACCCATAACTCGGAATCTTAAAATGAGGGTAATTAGAAAATAAATACATAATATGTTTAGTGTAGGTATCTTAGTATCTATTAGTGACGGTGTATGTATGTGTTTATATGAATGTATTTGAAAGGTTATTAGGCGACATGTAAACAACTGCAAACCGCACTGATAGAGACCGTTTTAAGTTTTGTTTTATTTAGTTGCATTTATGCTTTATTCTTTTGTTAAATACCTGTGCTATCTAAACGAATTCTAAGTGATGTCAGATATGGAGCAAGGTATGGTGAAATTAAATACTATTATTTATAGATCGTTCTTACTATTTTACCAGGGTTTTAAAGCATTTTTTAAAGACCACAGTTTTCAAAATTACATGGTCGTTATTAGATGATTGCGCAACTTGTAATTTAAAGCAAAATTAGTAGTGGATACCCTAAACCTTCTTCTATCGAGAACAAAAGTCAATAGTGATTACAAGTTCTACTATCCCTCCCTTATGCGCCCTAATCAAACATCACAGCTACGGTTTTTTAAAAATCTATTTAAATCTAAATGAGAAAGTTGTAATAGACATAAGGACAGATTTTTATGTAAAGAGAGTTTGTGGCTTAATGAGAATCATGAATTCATAATTTTTTCGCATAAAAAATATAAATATATGTTATAAATATGTTTGAAAGTTAAATATAACCCTCAAAGAAAATGTTGATGCTTTTTATTTCGTTTGAAACACTTTCTTGGTGTTTATTGAGCATTTCCTAGTTTTTACTGAGCGATGCTGAGTTATGGGTATCGCTCCCATACAGCCGGCCCCAGTGTGCGACGTCGAGCCAACGCTTCTTGGGTCGACCTCTCCTGCCGGCACCCGGCGGAGGCGGCGGCATGACCATACATTTGTTACCCACGTAGTTTGCCGATCTCTGTGAGACATGACCATACCAACGAAGGCGGCATTTCTGCAGCTTGTCTGCGATGTCACGAACACGAAGGCTCCACCGGATGTGAATGTTCCGCACGCGATCTTTGCGTGAGACGCCACACATCCACCGCAACATCTTCATTTAAGTGACGCGCATCCAGGGTTTGGGGATTCATTGGCATCCTTTTAAAATAAGACCTACTCGTGGTATACAGTACTTTACCTAATTATAAGGCTATTTAATAGGTACAAAATATGAAATTTTGTACCTATTAACTTACCTCATGTAATAGATACAAAACTGCTTATTTTTAAACCTTATAAACATCATGTTTAATACTTGTCAATTTGTTTAAAAGGTTTAAAAATATGAAATTGTGTACCTATGAAATAGCTTCATACTTGGGGTAAGTACTGTATATCATGAGTAGATTCTTATATCAAAAGGATGCCAATGAATCCCCAGTCACCCTAATGTTTGTTGCTCTTTCACGCAAAAACGACTGAACGGATTTAGATGAAACTTTACAGTAATACAGCTTACATCAGATTAACACATATGCTACAATTTACAAAAAGTTTATATAAGTTGGAAGTAATATATGATATAACGCGGGCGAAGCCGCGGGTGGAAAACTAGTATTCTCCAAAAAGATATAAATTTACAGAATTTGTTGGAAAAACAAATAAATCTATCCCATGTCCATTGATTTTTATAAACCAATGTCAAATTTGATTAAAAATTCCTAAAAATCCCCGTTTACTGTAGATACTTGAATTCACTAATGGAGTAAGAAAAAATAATATAAGGAAAGTTACAAAAATAATGATTATACTTACCAGGCTGCGAGATAGAGATAGTATTCTCGCAATCCATTGCATTAGGTATTATCCTGTAATGATAGTTGTATGTGATAAAAAAAAACCCAATAAGGTGGGTATAATAGATTAAAACATTTGCTAGAGCATTGCATTGTGATGTAATGTTCTTGCGAATGTTCGACGCTGTTTTTGACGCTCATGGCGAATGAGCATAAACCTGTTACATTTTTGCGTGCACTCCATAGATAAGCGTGCGTTTGCTCGATAAGATATTGCGCCAAAACGCTCGTTGATATTTAATTAAAAAATGAATAATGCTCGATGTTCTGTTACAAGTAAATGCTCTAATTTATCAGCCCTTGAGGTTAGTTACACACGTATGTGGGCCGGCATAGTCCCCCTTTCTATATTTAAATTAAATATTATGTATATTATACCTCAGAACGTATATATCTATGGGCCAGTTATGTTTTTTAAGATCTTAAAATGTAATTTAGATGTCATGCATAGTTTGTTTGATCTTTTCAATTGTAATTACCTACTCTGTTTAATTTTTAATAAGTTTTAAATATTATTTCTGGCTCTATTTGTGTAAATGAAAATCAAATTTTCGAATTTCTTATAAAAACAAAAGAACCCCTAAACCCTTATCGAGGATGGCTACTTTGTGACATACGCGCTGCTGACAAGCGAGACGCGCGGCTTCTCCGTTTTCAGTTTGAGTACTAAAGACTAAAAATGTTGCCCCTCCGTTCAGTAGACCAGTAAAAAATCGAAATTATATTATTAGTTTTTGTTCATTATCCTTAAAAAAATCTTTAAGCTGGATAGTTACTATAATACCTACTAAGTATGCCATAAAAAGGATCATATGGTTTTAAAAAGCCATTCGGTGAAGGTGGAATATGGCACGCCCGAAACGATAGCATAACTAGCTGTTATATGTCTAATGTATTAACTAACTAAGGTATTAACAATACAAAACATTTGAAAATATCATTCCATTTTGTGGCAAAATCCTTAGCATTTTTTCCAGTCCAAGACGTTAATTACAAAGTTGTACATCAAGATACTTTAATTTTTACCTAAGTTTGCAAAACAAAATGTAATGTAATCCATAATAGTATATTTTATATCAAGGGACTAAACGAAGCCATAATAACCAGAGTTGGTTTGACTCCCGAGCGTGCGAGTGCCCTTTTTTAGTGGGTATGCCGTCACCTTCTGTGACGGAGAGTCCCACACTCCCCCGCTGCCCCACCCAGGTAGCGGGATAGTGGGTAATGCATTTTTTCCACTGCAAAAAAAAGGGCTATATTGGCGTATTTTAGAGCATGAGAAGTGAAAAAATAAAAGCAATTCTGTGTTATGTTTTGTTTGCGTAACGAAGAGTTTTAAATGGAATAAATGGATAATCTTT
Source organism: Udea olivalis (assembly GCA_947369235.1). Classification (NCBI taxonomy): domain Eukaryota; kingdom Metazoa; phylum Arthropoda; class Insecta; order Lepidoptera; family Crambidae; genus Udea; species Udea olivalis. Next base: position 11,431,523 of record OX376342.1, read on the forward strand.
AAGTAAAATAAATTTATTGTATTGATATTCAAGGGTGTGTTTTCTTCTTAGGTTTCTTGCTTTTCCAGAATCTCTTGAAATCTCTCCCCACACTAGAACCCCGATGACTCTCTCCGGTCTTTACTGGTTCGTTATTTTTACCGTCAGAGAGCGCCATGTAGGACAGTTGCTCTGCATCGTCGTCGTCTTCGTCGTAATCGCAAGGTATTGCAACAGCTTCTTCATCAAAACGCAAACGCTTCACTCGTTTTGATGACTCAGGCTTCTCTGGGTGAACGTCACAAGTTGTTGTGATTATTCTATGTGGCGTATGTTCCGGCGACTCTTCAATCGCCTGGGGATCGTAAAATTGAACTTGCACTTCTTCTTCTTCTTCTTCATAAACATGTTTAGGAATCAATTCCTGTTTCACAAAGACGGCATCACGACGCGAAGTTAATGGCTTAGATTCGGACTTTACATAGTTAAAAAACTTTAAGATATTTAACTCATTGGCATGTCTCTGAACGTTGTCATCAGCAGACTTTATTCGGCTATCCTCTGACCCATTTCCTGATAGATGCTGCAAATAAGTCATCTCCAAACTATCCCCAGTTTGTATGGCCGCATCAGTTGCTTCAGTGCGATGAATCATATTTCTTAATTCCATTTCAGCAAACGAATACACCTTTTTAGGTTCATTATAATTACGCTTATAAACCTCATCATCCATATTATATTCTGGTTGACCCTTCTTCGTGCGCATACTTTTGCAACATTTTATAAAGGTATGTATCATCCTAAAAAATATGTACTGATGAGATTTTTCAGGGATCTCTGAATTAAATAAATCGTCGTCAGTTCCGTGACTTTCCATTTTTATATTTGCATCTTCTGTGTCGTGCGGAGAGCGCATAATCGTCTCTAGGTACAACCTAAAAAAATAAACTTTAGGTTATATTACAAGATCTCCGTCACCGTGCAGTAATGAACATTAATGTGTGTTGCCAGCTTGAACTAGAAGGCCCTACATAAAATATGGCTGGGCTTTTAGGTATGTATACATTAGTGTGACTGTTTAAGAAAATGTTGTATGTGTCCAGACCAGTTTATAATCTTAAGACTACGCCAATTTTAGTATTAGGTTTGCTGTTAGCAAAGAGCAAAGGCAGATACATGAATCTCATAACCTGTTAACTATAACCATCTCTAATCTTGATGATTTTCTTGGTTCAAAAGGTATTTCAAATATTAGATAAATTGAAAAATAAAACCAACACATTCTCGGTGCCGTTAGTGTAGATGAAGAAGGCTTCGGAGACCCTGGGCACGCAGCGCCGGAGCCAGTAGTGCACGGTGTACATAACGGTGAGGAGCACGGCCAGGAACGTGATGGCGGCCAGGTACACGTTGTGCTGCAGCCCCACTGCCGCCCCGCACATTAGACGGTCCTCGTCGTAAATATCTGCCAAAATACTGCTTTCTCGTAAATGCTACTTTGATTGAACAAAAAATGCGAAAATTCGAGACACTTTCTGCTAACTTTCTTGACTCACATCACATAACATACATATTACGATCAAAATGCTGAAAAAACGTACAATATTTGAAAAACCGTTCACTACCAGTTCTTTTTTCAAATATGTTTCTAGCTGTGACACCACGCCTCGCCAACATTGTAGGATAAAAGTCTACTTAAAAGCAACATTACCAATTTGCACACATACCGTAGACCCCGCAGTTAGGCACCCCGTCGCAAGCGTTCATGCTGTCGATGCAGATCCTCGTGCCGTACACTTGGCACTCCAGACTGTCGGCGGAGCACCTGGACCTGCCGCTAACTAATGTGCGCGCAGGAGTCAACATAACGGTCATTCGGTCCAGCTGTGGAACAACATCATACTGTCATTTTGTCTCTACTCTTGATGGTATTATAACTAAAAAGCGTGATAGACGCTTCTAAACATGAGCCTGAATATACTACGTGTTTCCGGAATAAATAATAAAAAAATACTATTAATGGTCAAAAATTAATTTATTGTTTTACAAAACATTCTCCCTTTGCGTCAATGCACTTTTTAATACGATTGAACCAATTTTTAAAAAATGTGTGCCACTCCTCCGTGGTGACGTCAGAAACGTGTTTTTCATACTCTTTGACAGCCTCTTCTGGTGATGAAAACCGTTGATCGCGTAGTTGGTTCTTGATTTTTGGGAACAGAAAAAATCACACGGTGCTAGGTCAGGACGGTATGCTGGATTACTCATAAATTGTACGTTTTTCGCCTTCAAAAACTATTTGTCTGTCTGGCCGTGTGGGAACTTGCATTGTCGTGGTGCAAGATGATACGGCGTTTACCGTTATTTTCACGGAGTTTGCCAATAATTTTCGGTAAACAAATGGTCGTGTACCAGTCACTATTCACGGTACGACAATTTTCTAAAGCAACAGTAGCCACGTGTGCAGTTTTATTAAAAAAAGAAGCAATCATCCGCTTCGAGGCACTTTTCACGCGCGCCACTTTGGTTGGTTTCGGCTCATCTCTATATATATACCCATACGCTCGATTGCTGCTTCATTTTGGGATCATAGCTGTAAATTCATGTTTTGTCACCTGTTACTATGTCCCACACCAAATTTGAAGCCCCTTCGTTGTATCTGGCAAGCATAGCATGGCCCCAAGTGATGCGGTCCGTTTTTTGAGCATCGGTCAAATTGTGTGGGATCCATCGAGAACACAGCTTTCTCACACCCAAATGTTTGTCTGGATTGACTGTATTTGACTCATGCCTATGTCCAAAAATGTCCGGATTTCATAGTAGGTTACATGCCTGTCTGTTTCAATCATACGGCGCACAGCATCGATGTTCTTGTTATTCACAGCGGTGCATGGGCGACCTTCACAAATTTCATCATGGAGATTGACACGACCGCCTTTGAATTCTGCAAACCAACTATAAATGGTCGTCTTGCATGGTGCTTCTTCGCCAAAAGCAGATTGTAGCCGAAAGAGGCTATGAAAATTTGAGCTGTCAAATTACACTTAAAATTGTAGAAAATCATACAACGAAAATTTTCCCGAGTTTCGATTTTACCCATTTGATTGTAATCACGCAATTTTTAAAATGACGCCACAATGTGAAAACAATTGACAATCAGATGAAACAAATTGTATTCCAATAGATAATAGATAGTAAAGAGTTCTATTTTCAAATGTAGTAATAACTTTTTAAATATTGTTTATGTAAGTGGCCAATTCCGGAAACTTTTAGTGTGACCTATGTATAAGTGTATATTTCATTCTTAAGAATATTTTTTTTGCAAGCCTTTAATGTGAGAATACCTAAATAAATTTGGGTCACATTAGTACCTAACACACGTATTAACTAAGCTGCCTTAGCCCTCATCCCTTTTTTTTACGAATTTATCCAGGTTTTTGCTATAGCTTGATGTGTTTGATAGTCTTAAAGCTGATTTAATAAAACTCCTGTGGTTCTTTCATTCTATCATTTGTTGCCCTCCTATAATTTCAAATATTTGGTTTATTGAACAAGTATAAGCTATTTCATCACCTATCGTGAGTTCGATCTCCACCCATGACAAACATTTATGTGACGAACATTTGTGTTTGTGGTGTGTCTGGGTGTTATTATCTATTTAAGTATGTATTTAGAAATATTTAAGTATGTTTATCAATCTCTGACACCCATAATACAAGCTCTGCTTAGTTTGGGGTCAGATGATCTTGGTGTGAATTGTCCCAGATATTTATTTATTTGTTTCTACAATACCCATAAGTATGTTTACTGACCGTAAAGTTATTAATCGCAATAACAACCCTGGATGAGTTGAAGAGGAAGACGTGTCTCGCTTTCGGTTCGCCGCTGTCGCAGATGTTAAACAGGGTTGGCCCAACGTACTGGCGCAGATACCGCAGTGCTACACGGTCGTGGAGCTTAGGACAAGCATTTAATTCATTTTATACCCTAAAGTCAATAAAAACAGCAAAAATATACCGGAACCACATGCGCAAAAAAAGTATTGCATGTGGACTTCAATCAATACTACTCTTTCTTCAGAGATGAAAGCTATCAATTTGAACTTCCGCGAACAAATCTTTTACGGAAATTGTTCTGACTAAAAACTATACGAAGGTACGAGTACATAAGCTTTTCGTGTAACTGTTCAAAGCTACATATTACGAATACAACGTCATCCATTACTAATTTCTTAGCAAAAACAAAAAAAAAAGATTTTTGTTAAGTTATCGCTATCACCGCAATGCACTTAACAGACATATTAAACAAAAAAAGTAAAGCCTATACAGGTTTACATCTTGTCTCAGCTATTAAGTTAATGACTAAATTATGTGCAGCCGCAGGGATTTTCAAAGGGTTTCCCGAAAAGGCTCTAAGCGGCAGCAGGTTAAATTCCAAAGTTGCCATAACGTGTTTGTGAGTGCCATTATGTTCACCTCGTCATCAGTTAACTCGACTAACTGCGCGAAATCCTGCATAGCCGAGACGTCGAATGAGACCGCAGCATCGGTGACGGGAAACTCTGTCGTGGTCAGATTGTGCGGACGCGCATTCTCTATTGGAATCGGCTGGATTGTGCGTTTCTTTCGAATTTCTCTGTAAAAATATTGAAACTGAAGATGTCTAAATTAATACTTAAATTCTAAAGACCTTTTCCTAGCAGTGGGACAGTTTCTAACGTTTTAAAAGATCAATATTTTGTTCAAATACTTAGACACCTAATCAGTGGTGATGGTCTTAAAATTTTGAATAATGGTAAAACCAGTATTATTTATAGCCATGTCATATATTTTTGTAGCATAATATTAAAAAGTTATAATAATCTTGCAAGTAAACTATTGTATTGTAATAGCTACAAAATATCGCAGCTAGATTGACTGTTTCTCTAACTACAAATTTTATGAGATTCATTATTTTTACTTGAAACTGGGCGTATTGTCTTTGCTCTTGGTGTATGTGATATGGTCGTTATCAAAGCTGTTGAGGGAGCCAGCTGAAGCAGCAGAAGTATTGTCAGTTTGGTTCAGTAACGACGCCATCTCGGGGGCCGCTTGCACTACGTTTTCCCATGACTCGTGATTTACCAGAGACCCCGTTAATGGTGCTCTATAGACAGCAAATAACACAAATACTGTTCTATTTATATAATTATTTAATAATATTATACTTATTCAGGCTCGGATTGCTAAATTAAGACTAGAATAATAACAAGTAATTAAAATATTTAAATGAACACCTACATACCGTATTTCAGAGGTGGTTACGTTGGCTTCCGTATTTAGATTAGACGGCGCAGTAATTGAATTTTCTTTTGTTAAAAATATAACTGAAACACGTAAATTTTAACCAACCCAGAAACAACCCAAAATTAACAGTCTGAATTTTATCTTCACCAAATTACCTGAAGTTTCATCATTCTGGCCAAACACGGTTGTAGTTTTTGCTGTTGTAGTTTCATTTGCAGCTAAAGTATTGACATTATCCTTAACCTTTGTCGACAAGCTTACTTCTAAATCTAAATCTTGTTTGATTGTAAAACCAGTTAACATTTTTTCAGTTTTTGTAACTAAAACAGTAGGTGTCGAGGCATGCTCCAGAAATATAGGAGTATTTTTTGTGCTGCGGAAAAAATGATAGTTTGCATGAGACCCCTCGACTAGTTTTAAGTACACAAAGTATATTATTGTCATTGTAGTAAACGGCTTACCCATAAGTAAACAAAGTGAAAGGTTTTCTTGTAAATGTACTAAACCTTTGGGTAAAGTTTAAGATTTTTTTATCCTGCAAGGTGATCAATGAAGCCCAATCAGGGTGCAGGTATACTGCGGAACAAACATGTTACTGAAGAGTTATTGTGAACAAATTATCTTATCAAATATTTAATAGAAACTTACTACTGTTATTGTGTTTCACGTTAGAAATAGTTGGAGTTAAACTCGATATGTTCTCAGTTTTATTTCGATAATGATCAGCATCCAGGGTATCATTTCTTAAATTTCTCATTAGGTTTTCTATATGTTCCCAATTTGAAAATTGCGTAGTATTAGGGTTTATAAACGTATGATAGGTAGATTTTGATTTAGGTGACGTATTAAACTTATCACGAAATAAATTATCAGCTGACGCTTTTCCATCTTCCTTTGTAAGTAAATTGCTGAAATGTTTACTGTCTAGTTAGTTAAATCTTTAAACAATGTATTAAAACATGCCTAATTTATTAAAAATTCGCTTTGGAGCTGCTTTATCAAAGTAGCGTTATTCCTATTGGAAAGTAATTTTATATATTTTCTCGATTTTGCTTATTAGTCTTATTTTTTCTTATGATAATTAAACATGGTAATTGCATACAACAACTCTTTAATTCTACTTATATAGCATACATAATAACGTAAGAAATAAAACAATTGACATTGAATGAAATTCTAGTTCTAATATTTTTTCTACAAATATCCTAGATGTCAAACAATATAATATCTAATATTGTTTGATTTCAATCTAGTAAAAATTTAAATAAGCACTGTGTTTACCTACATACTCGTATCGTTATTTCAAATGGAGTGAAAAAGCATGCTGTTTATTTAAATTTATTTAGCTTCTCTACCTTGTAAACTAGAATTAATGTACATACAATTTAAGAATACACACCTTCTCAAATAATTTGATGTTGTTTTTGTTGGCCGAATTGTTGTTCGGATATTCTTGAAATTCAGATGCCTGTTGGCGTTGTAATTAGTTCTTGAATTTCTCCATCTTTTTGTTGTTTTTATTGCATGCAGTGGGATTTTCAACCTGCAATTCCATCAGTGATGAGAATTTAATGTTGTAGCTGTACCATCGCGCCAGCGGCAGGCATGTGAGTTATGTGCACACCTACCTACCTAGTAATATAGAACGTATTAGAGAATATTGTGCAAAAAAGAAAATGGGATTACTATTTGTTACAGGAGAGCGTTTTAGCCGTGGTTATTTCTCTGAGAGTGTATTAAAGTGAAGGAATAGAATACTGTAATAAACATGTAATTAATCATATGGTTTTCATACCTAAACTTACCAATTAAATAAAATACTAATTAGCTTAAATCGTTGTATTTCGGAAATCATGATTTTGGTTTGATAATTATTGTATGTTTTGATATGGGGCAGGCAAGTAAAACAAGCGATTAGAAAAGATAGGAATAATTATTTTAGCAAATCATGAAAAATACAATCTACCAATAATAATCACATCACCATGACTACTAGACAACAAACGATAGACAGCTAAGGTGTCTCTGGTTACAGTAAAGAAGGTTCTATACTTCAACACCCTCCCATAACTAAGGCACCTTAGAGAACTCCAAGTTCCTCTGTATATTTGTCATGTTTTACACGCCCTAGAGGCTTAGTAAAAACATCCGCCACCATTTGACCGGTGGGCAGATACAATAGCTTAACATCAAGCTTATTCAATATCTCTCTTACAAAGTGATACCGCACACTGATGTGTTTGGTACGTCTGTGATGAATTGGATTTTCAGCAAGACTGAGGGCCGACTGATTATCGCAATACAAAATTATTTTGCAGGCAAAATCCAATTCACACAGCAGCGCTCTGAGGAATACCGCCTCTCGACACGTTTCACTAAGACTAACATACTCCGCCTCGGTAGACGAAAGCGCAGTGCACGACTGTTTGTAGCAACCCCATGAAATAGTATTACCGGCGTACTTGAAAACGTAACCTGTATACGACTTGCGGTCAGAGTCCGCGGCCCAGTCTGCATCTGCGTAACCTTCCAAGACTGAGTTTACATCCGATTTCTTAAATACTAAAGCCTTGTCCTTAGTACCCTTAAGATATCTTAATATGCGTTTGGCATGACTCCAGTGTTCCACAGTATAGCAACTAATAAACTGACTTAGATATGCCACGGCAAAGGAAATATCAGGTCGAGTGGTAACACATAAGTACATTAAGCTACCTATCAGTTCCTGGTAAGGAAGCTTTACTTCAACATCATTCTTAGTAGTTGGACTACCTAAAGAATTACTAATGTTAGCAACCATAGGAGAGTTGACAGACTTGCAATCCGTCATTTCGAAACGATCAAGCAAATCGTCAATCTTATGCTCTTGACTTATTTTAATGCAACTGTCATCGCGTTCAACCTTTATCCCCAACATATTTCTAACTTGCCCTAAGTCCTTAACTTTGAAATTTTTTAGTAAAGATTTCTTTAAAGTTGTCACTAAAAAACTGTCATTATAAAATACGAAAAAATCGTCGACGTACAAAGCAATAATAGCTATTGACTTACCAATTTTTCGAATAAATATACATTCTTCTTGCTTGCATTAGTAATAACCCAAAGAAGTAAGTACATCTTTTACCTTCTGATACCAGGCACGCGAAGCTTGTTTTAACCCGTACACAGCCTTACACAATCTATAGACTTTCTTTTCATTACCAGGCTTAACAAAACCTTCAGGTTGATGCAAGTATATTTCTTCCTTCAAATCCCCATTCAGGAAAGCCGTCTGCACGTCCAAATGATCAATCTTAAGATCCAATTTCACAGCTAATGATAATAACAGCCTCATAGAACAGTGACGTACGACCGGTGAGAAAGTTTCGGTGTAATCTTCACCGTATTTCTGGGTAAAACCCTTCGCAACGAGCCTTGCCTTGTAACGTGTAATGTTGCCATCGGAATCTTTCTTCAGTGTAAATATCCACTTGTTTTTAACAATATTTTTGTTTAGTGGCATATCGACCAGCTCCCAAGCTCCGTGAGCATAAAAAGAATCAATTTCTTCCTGCATTGCTTTTTGCCACAATTCTTTTTCTTCACAGCTTAAAGCCTCTTTTGCACTTCGTGGTACGATAGGCTCAACATCTTTAACGTTAGCCACGTTACAGGTTTCTCTCGGGTTTCTGGGTCGCAAATTATACCGATGTCCGACAGATTCAGACTCAGTGGTACTATCAACCACAGAATGTCTGTCAGGACTTTGTTCACACTCCGCCTCAACAGGAGTATCTGATGACTCTGCACGAACAGGTGACAGCTCCGCCTCATTCGGCATGGCTTCCAAAACGTAGTCATCAAAACCTCCTGAAAGAAAAATAGGTATATTTTCTGTTTTGGCTTTCGAGTGTCTCCCAGGAAAGACATGTTCGTTAAACACTACGTCACGTGAAACGATAATCTTGTTGTTAGCTGGATTGAACAATCGATAACCCTTTACATTGTTTTCATATCCAAGGAAAACGAAAGCTTTACTTTTGGGATTTAACTTTTTACGCTTAATATCATCTTCATGCGCAAATGCCTCACAACCGAAGACCCGAAGATGCTTAAAGCTAACTTTACAGCCAGTCCACAATTCCTCCGGGATTTTACCCGATATTCTAGAACTTGGTGAACGATTTATAAGATACGCTGCGGTACACACAGCTTCTCCCCACATCTTGTCATCTAATTGAGCATTAAAAAGTAAACATCTCACTTTTTCAAGTAAAGTCCGGTTTAGCCTTTCAGCCGCACCATTTTGTTGCGGACTGTACGGGACAGTCAGCTGATGAACTATACCTTTGCTTTTTAAAAAGTTAGTTAGATCAGCGTTTCCGTACTCTGTACCGTTATCAGACCTAAGTACCTTTACAGTCGTACCGCACTGATTTTCTACCAGATTAATAAAATCTTTAGTGTACTTACATACATCACTCTTCTTAGCGATCGGATAAGCAAACACTTTCCTAGTGTGGTCATCGAGGAACGTAAGAATGTACCGTTTGCCTCCGAGAGAAGTAGTCGGCATCGGCCCACAGACGTCCGTGTGGATCAGGTCCAGCCGCGCCTTTGCCACCTGCTTATTGGGATTGCTCACAAATGGAGCACGGGTCTGTTTACCCTTAAGGCAAACCTCACAAACCTCTTTGCTAGAATCAACCTGAAAATCAATATCATTAGCGACACGTTTTAAAGCTTTTAAGCTTTCAAAGTTAATGTGTCCTAACCTCTGATGCCAAATTTTCATATCGTCTGAACCTCCCCTAATCAAGTTGGCCCTACCGACAGTTGCAAGTCTGTAAACCCTCCCAGATTGCTTGGCTCTCAAAACTACTACACCAGCCTTAGAAATATTACATTCTGAGTTAGAAAAAACAACATTATAGCCTTTTTGTGACAGACTATAAACCGAGCACAAGTTAACAGTAAGTTCCGGTACAAACAAAACATCAGTTAAAGTAATATTAACAATTGTTCCGTTAAATTCCACTGAAAAATGTACATTACCAGTACCGCTCACATTTAACTTTTTGCCATTAGCAACATGCACCTCTTTCATCGTAGACGGTTTCAGTGTGTCAAACCACTCACAACATCCAGTCATATGGTTAGTTGCACCACTGTCAATAAACCAAGAACCGTTGTTACTACTTATACTGAGCGCCGATAACACCAGATTGCTCGATACACTCTTTTGAGTACAATCCTTCTTCAAGTGTCCTTTTGATCGACACTTCCAGCACCACAACTTCTTTGTCTTATTCAACGAATCGGTTTGCCACCGTTTATCCTGGTCTTGCTTTTTCCTAAAATCCTTTCTTACTGGCTCAACTGGAAAAGCTTGCGAAGTGCCTTCACCATCCTTGCTGTTCAGTGCTTTCTCATGAGCACACAGTTGACTAGTAAGGTTGTCCACCGTCCGGTCCTTCTTTGACATTAACAGCCAACCCGCTTTAAACGAAAAATAAGTTTCAGGTAAGGTATCCAATATCTTACATATTAGTAAAAGCTCTGGCAAGTTTGCACCAGTTTCCGCTTTGCCTAGTTCCTGTTTCAAATGAAACCACAGATTCTTCAATTTCGATATGTGCGTAGCCATGTCATCTCCAGGATCCTTCGAATATCTGAAGAACTCTAGACACAAATCATAAACCCAGTTGTCATTGACACCATCATACAATTTATGTAGTTCATCCCAGACTTCCTTTGGTTTGGACAAACGAATAACTTTGTCTAATGTTTCATCACTAATATTATTTGTGATAAGAAGCAAAGCTATACTCTCCTTTCTCTTGAACTCTCTCAAGGATGTGTCATACCTTGACATAGATGCTTCCACAGCTGCTGCATCGCCTGCTGCTGCATCAGGTCTAACTGGTATTAGTGTTCTACCTTCAACAATATCCAATAGTCCGTCGATGCCCGACAGAAGAGCGGTCATACGGTACTTCCATTGAGTCCAATTGTTGGCTTCCAGTTTCGCTATTTGTACTTTAGCTAGATCCATATCTACAAAGTATGAGGCCCATAACCTATTGTATGTTTTGATATGGGGCAGGCAAGTAAAACAAGCGATTAGAAAAGATAGGAATAATTATTTTAGCAAATCATGAAAAATACAATCTACCAATAATAATCACATCACCATGACTACTAGACAACAAACGATAGACAGCTAAGGTGTCTCTGGTTACAGTAAAGAAGGTTCTATACTTCAACAATAATGATACCAAATACTAGTTTTATGTAACCAATGTTTACACTTGTAAAATTGTAAACCATCAATTTCCGTGTTTGGTTTGGTTACCTCAAACGAGCATTAATAGGCCACTCAACGAAGCAAAAATAGGGGAAATAATTCGTATATATAATAAGCGAATTTTTGCACAAATGTAGAGAATAGTGTCTGAAGCAACATACTCAAAGTACTTATGGATGGGGGTGGGGCTAACGGGTATGGGGAGGGGGGAAGGGGTGTACAGGTACTTTTTAAAAGTTTTTCTTAAACAACTCATAAACGGTTGCTCTTAGCAAAAAATCTTTTACAATTTTCTACAAAAAAGGTTCTAGTCACTTTTTCTTTGGGATCAATATTTGGTGAGATATGAAGGAATGAACTTGGACAATAATAAAATAAACTTGTTTTAAAATAATTCAAACAAACTGATTAAACAAACTGCTGCCACCTCTGGGGTGGATCCGCTAAATACCAGCTTGCTGCTCTAGACTCGGTGGAGTCACGCGCCGTAAGGCTCATAAATGATCCGGCTCTCTCTGCCGGGCTGCGGGATGTAGAACACCGGCGCAGCGTTGCTAGCCTGTCAGTGTTTTACAGGCTTTATTTCGGGGAGTGTTTTTTTTTTAATATTGCCCGCCAAGATGACCTCACTCCACCTGATGGAAAGCGGTCGTGAGGTCCAGATATGAGGTTGACAAGCCCAGTCATTCAAACGAATCACTGGGCTGGCCATCCTCACCTTGAAGGCCTGCAGAAATGCCTTTTCACGCCCCGCTTGAAGAACCCGGGACTATACGAGGAAGGAAACACACTGGAAGAGCGTTCCACGTCTGGATGGTACGACAAAGAAACGAGTCACCAAACCTTTTAGTTCGGGCCAACAAATGTTGAATTGTGTGTGGGTGACGCCGTAGTCCAGCACGAGTGTGTGTCCAACTGTGCGAGTGAACTGCACGAGTTGGTTCCGCCATCTCCTTTTCACCATCGGAGCACAAGATGTACATTAGCCCTCCACCCGCACGTTGTGGATATTCCAGTCATTCGCACAAAACGTTTTGCAGACTCCTTCATAATGCGAACAGCAAAGGAGTGGAACTCGCTGCCCGCACATGTGTTTCCGAACCAATACAATCTGGGTCTCTTCAAGACAAGAGTGAATAGGCATTTACTAGGCAGACATGTACCATCATAGATCGCATCGTCACTTACCATCAGGTGCGATTGTCTAGTCCAATATAAAAAAAAAATCTTACTATCTTCTAAATCTAAAATATCATCATAAACATCATCGACGATGGTGTTTTCGATGGGGGCTCCGTTAGTGCATGAGCTGCAGCATACTACGCAGAAACTGAGAGCAGGCGATGCTGCCATCGCACCCCACACCCCAAATGTCTGAGATTTTTTGGGTCAATTCTGATTCAGCCGTGAACAGCTAAGCAATTCCCACTTTGCTTTTTCCGTAGATCGTAGAGGTGGTGGTGGAGTCGCATCCGGAGAAGCTGTGGAGGAGGAGAATTGTCTTGGCAAATGGAAGCTGTTGAAGTTGTCGCACTGAAAACCATTTGGTCTCCAACTTTCCTCGACCTGGTTTCATAAAGAACACATTGATATTTGCTGGAGACAATCCAATAAGGAGGACTATCAAGTCGACATCCTCTCCAACTTTTCTGCTTCAGTATGTCTTTAAATCTTCATGCCAGCGAAAAAGTGTACAGAACTTTATTTTGTAGGAAATTTGATGTAGATGATATGAGTAAAACTTATTTTTGCTATGAGCCACCGTTTACGTTAGCTCAACCCCCATCCATCAGTACTTTGAGTGTGTTGCTTCAGACACCATTCCCTACATATGTGCCAAAATTCGCCTTTACACGAATTATTTCCCCTTTTTGGCAGTTTTTAGTCTTCGTTGCTATAGCCCACTATAAGCTTACCTTTGTTGTAAGAGTAACGAAATTCTCAAACTTTCATTCAAAGTTAAGAATTTTTTTAAACTCATAGGTACTGAATTGTAAGTGAGAGTTATGGTTATATAATTGGTGAGGGATGATTTATTTCAAGTGAGGTTTATGAATTAAATACATATTTTCAAGCAATAATTTTTTTTCGTTTTACTTATCCCCGAATTCTATTTTGTCACTCATAAAACTCTTAAACTGCTGCCCTTGATATGTCTCTAGGAAAAAAAGTGTAGTAGCTAAGCACGTAAGCCTCACCTTACTTTGAATGATATTCTAGAAAAAGGGGTTTACCTTGTCTATTCTTGATCATATATTCTAGGTAATCCTAAGCCACTTATACTGTCTACTTCATATACAATTTCCTAGAACCTTATTTTGATACCTGTATGATATCTACTTATGACGCCATATTTCACATGAAACTATTAATGGATAAGGACCCATGCTATAATGATTCATGTAACGTATTTTAAGTGATTATCCTCACCTCGTATCCGGCGTATACACCGGTACTTCATAGTCTAAGTCAAACCGAGGTGCCTTGTCGCCCCAACCGTGCTTGATGCTGAATTGGACCACAGGAAGAATGCTGGTTCGGTATTGGACCTGAGGCCTGCAATGAAACATCACATGACAAACTCTCCCTGGCTATTTAGCTATATCTCCAACTAAGGTATCTTATTTTGAGATATTAATTCAGTTCAAAACTTCTTGTCAATGTAACAGTCATAACAGATTTCTTGATACTAAGGATTTGCTATACTTTATCCTATTTGATCCGCGATCACCTCCACAACATTTCAGTTTTCAGCAACTGGCCAAAGGTGATATGCGTTCCTGCCGTAAACTGCTTTTATAATTTCCTTTCTATTCCTCTAAATTTTATTCTAAATCCTTCACTGTTAAATCTATTCGCTTATGGAATTCTTTGCCCGTGTCCATAAGGCTATCTGAATCACATCCCATCTTCAAATCCCGAGTTAAAGCTTACCTTCTGTCACTTTGACCCAATCGCCTCCTTTCCAGTTTACTTTCACCTATAGATAAGTTAATCCATACCATATTTTATATGTATAATAAGTATGTAATACCGTTGTATGTATGTTTATTATTGTATGTATATTTATTTTTATGTCATAGTAAATTAGTTATTGTATATCTTATTTATCATCTTGCACCGCTACTCAATTTTCTTCCCGATTCCCTACCTGAAGGTTGCCTGTAAGAGATCGCCACTAGATGAGGCCGCCTATATTGTACACCTAATTTATTTTAATGAAACTGTAATATTATAATATTTTGTTTGTGCAATAAAGTGTATCTTATCTTATTTCTATTAGAGATACAGAAGGACAGGATCGATGCAAAAAATGCGGTTTCGCGTTCGCTAAAGAGTACTTATCACGGACCGACGAAAACATACTGCGATCATAAAAATTCTACGCGCGAATCCAGACCGTCAATTCAGAGCGCTATACTGTCAACTGTCATGCTGAGAAGTTTTTTGATTTTAAAGCTGCAAGAATCGCGAGGCTCTAAATTGGGCTACTTGGTTCCAGCAAATGGGGCTACGTGTCACACTTCAAATGAGAGTATCTGGATACCTACAAAAATAGGTCCTACAAAAAATAATTTCACGGAGGGGTGACATCTCTTGGCCACCAAGAAGCCCCGATTTCGCCCTAGCAGAGTACTACTCTAGTAACAGTGCAGCAACTGAAGCTGTACATTTGGCAAGAAATGTAATCCATTTCAGGGTTGACTCTTAACGAAAGTTTTTCAAAATAATTACGCCAGAGCCCTACTCCGGTTCGTCGAACACTAGTTACGTAAATTTTCAGTCATTAAAAAAAACATATTTTTACTATTATACTATTGACAATTGATGTTGGTTTTTTGGTATTATAATAACCGTATCTTATTGTACAAATACATAAAACCCATTCATAACACACTACGTTTTGCGTGGTTTTTAACTTTCTAAAGTTTCACGAAAATTCGTAAATTTCAACCGGAGTAGGCCACCAGATTGGAAGAATGCTGTAACCGTCCAGGAAATCATTCGGCGATGTAATTTTAAAAAAGTAAAGTTTAAAATAAATTTTATTTTATTATCTTAAAATTGTAATAATTAAAGTTCTACAAAATTATACGGTTATTTTTTCCTCGAATTTTCAAAAGTGCATTACTCTCTGGGCCACCCTGTACCTACTTCCCTACTTGGGAGAATTGAGGGTGTAGACAAGACCCTGCCACTAAGTTTACATAACGACAACATTTAATAGTCGGCGTTAATCAAATGGTATAAGTACCTATCTATAGATATTATTACCAAACAATATTGAAGTTTCTTACATTTAGCATCTGGTAGCTTTTTGCTCTAGTCTAGGTTCATCGCCGCTTTAAGCTATAGTTCGCGATTAGCATTCCCGTTCTTGTATAAATGATTGTTAGATTTGATGGCATAAGTATACTTACCGCGGAGTAACATCGTATACTAGATCGAAGGCCTCGTCGGAGTCTAAAGCTGGCTGCATCAGCTCGCTGGAGCCAGGCACCAGCTTGCCTGAAACTTCCACTAAGGGCACCTCTACTCTTATGAACTCTTGCTGCTCACTCGTTGGTTCCAATAGCGGCGTGGCTTCAGTGGTGGTTTCCAGGATAATTTCATTCACCACCGTATCTTTGCTAAAATGTTTGCATCTCAAAGTAGTTAATTATCATCATACAAAATAAAAAAATAATGTAGACCTAAGCTGCTGCCTATGCCAAAAACAATGATCTCTTAGCAATCTCTAGGTACCCTTATAATTTTTTACATTTACGAGAATGTGACTAGCGCCCGAATCCAGAAACGACAAACATCTCAGATTTTAGTAGATGTGAAAGGGAAGGTACACATTTGAACTATGCTCAACTTTGACTGTCGTTTCTGGATTCGGGCGTAATGTTTGTGGTTTTCTCTACCTGGGAGAGAAGATACCTATAAAAAAGGTATTTTACAGTATGTACAAACATAGATAATAAAGAAATAAATATGCGCCTGACAACACACCACTTGTCATGGTCTAAAAGTAAGGACAAATTCGTTTCCCAGTACACCCAGACCCGAGCCAATTTGGAAAAGATCGTTTCCTGAGTTGACCCTACCGGGATCGAACCCAGGACACTATGCATGGCAAGGCGATAATTCTAACTACAGCACACTACGCCAATCGTGTGGCATGTATAATGGTTTCCGAAACTGATTGTCTAAGACTTTAGGGCCAGGTGGTCTTAGTGTAAGATGTCCTAGGTTTTTATTTTCTTTCATAGAGTAGACCTTTAACTATATAATATTAATGTAGTTAATATTATATAGTCTATTTATGTGATCGAAAACAGTAATTACTCTTTTTAAATATTTACTGTAGTCTATCATTCGAAGGCTGCGTCGTTCTCAACGTATAAGGTTCCGTCTTCACCGGCTTCTGCTTTATGACGGAGTCAGGCAAGGGGCCCCAGTACCCTCCGAAGGTCTCACCCATGTCGTACACCAGCAGCTGGCTTGCGCTCTCCGAGCAAGCGTTCGTGAGGCTCTGGTCTGATAGCAGTTGCACCACAAGCACAATATTGCTGCCTGATTCCGCCCTAGATGATAAAATAATCTAAGACAATGCCATCAATTTATCATTTGATGTTTTTAAAATGAGGTTGTTGAGCGAAAAACATTTGGGTTTAACGAATATCTTTGGCACAGGGCATAGGCATCTATCTGACTGCAAAAATTTGCTACGCTCCCAATTCTGGGGTATTCATATTATTATATTAGTATTCATGAGCCGTAAACATATTTTATGTGATGTTATGACATATAAAATGTATGTTTAAGAAGATTATACTAATCTATCTGGTCGGCGTCGGATCGATGGTCACAGGTGTGTCGACCTAGATATTATTATAAAAGTACCTATGTAGGATTTAGAATTTTAGACATATTTCAGTATGCCTATAAGCCTGCCCATTAAATTCTTTAACGTAGGTAACTCAAAAGCACTCTTCGATTAAACTGATGCTACTTGTAATAGTAGATAGAAATGAAAGTGACTTCATCATTATAAGAACTGCTGAACCTGAATTGAGATTAGGACATAAACTGCTTAGTTTGCGACTCTGCCACCAAAAGATTCTCCGCAGATACTTTTTCTTCAAAAAATGGGTATTTACCTGCACTCAGGTCAACGAAACCACTAAATACCTAATACTTATAAAGCAGCTGTAAGGCAGTTCCATTTTCGAGAAGTGAAGTATCTGGGAGTGAGCCTCCGTAACGTGCCTCCCGAGGAACACGGAGGGGACGACGCGCCTGCGACAGTGCTCCGACATGTCCTTCTGGTACACAAACTTACGCACTGTCATCCCCCAAACTGACTCATTGTAAACCCATAGAATCAATATAACGAGCAGACCAATGAAGTTAGACATTATCAAACTGTCATTTGGGTTCAGCCAACTGGAAAGGGTAAGTGCATTGAAACTGTCAAGCTGGGCTGGGACCAACCAGGCTGAACTGTCACGCGTTATAACAAAGGTGAAGTTACCACAGTACCCTTCAGTGTGTAATATGTGTACAGATCTATAATAAAATAGCTGACCGTCAGCGGCTTCGCCCGGGTAAACTATTTCTCTTGTCAAAATAAAGCCTGAATTTAAAAAAATATAGCCATGTCACTCCCTGATAATGTAGCTTTTTATTGGTGGTTTGGTGAAAGAATTTTTAAAATCGGTCCAGTAGTTTCGTAGCCTAGTCAAAACCAACAAACAAACAAATCTTTCCTCTTTATAATATTTAGTATAAATGATAAATAAATTTATTTCAGATTTTCTCAATATATAGTGTTAGTAACAAATTGATCTTAATCTAGTGTAAGTAAAAGGTGAATCAGGAGGAAAATCGATGAGACTCTGTACATACGTAATATGCTATGTGTATACATAGCCAGTAACAGTGGCGTGTAGCTGCAGCCAGCGCCTCAGTAGCAGTGAGTCCCACCGATCAGCCAACGCAAACAAATGGGATATTTTACACAAAGGTCTTCTGATCCCGAACTAAACAGAGCTAGTTGCAGAAATCACTTATTAACTGTAATTGGGGAGGCCTGCGCCTATACTCCTACTACTATGAGTTTACACCGATGACAGTCGCTAGCGTCTGTGAACATTTTGTACCTAAAAATTACATACAAGTGTGGCCGTAGGTAACTATCGTAGTTTACGTGATGCATATACTCGTACTCTTGGGGTAGAGGTTCTTAGGGGAGAGCATGGTGGCCTAGTGGTTACGCACCCCAACTCGGATCGTGGATCGTGTGATCCCGAGTTCAAATCTGGCCTGAACCAAAATCTATGTGTTTATTGTAAAATTTTCGACATGTGATGGAAAACATCGATAAAAAACCAATTCAACGTTGGCCATTGGTGAAAACCGGGCTTCTGAGTGTTCCGTTCACCATGACGGCAACATGCAGTAACGCGCCTCTAAATACCCGGTTTGGGATATAGTCATGATGATATGTTATGTAGAGGTTGTGATAATTAAGTGAATTTGTAGTAGGTAATAGGATCTCAACTTAGAACTTGAAGTAGCTAGCTGGCTCTTTCAAATAAGATGTTCAGTGCCCGGCTGCAGTTCTGGCGTCGCCAAGCGCTTTAGATGCGGCCAACGCTTGAACTGCCTGGCGCCACACTGCGTCGTTATGCACGAACTACGATAGAAAAAGAAATGGTGCAAGGACTTCCCAACCGAATCTCGAAATATAAGGTTTAACGTCTGACTCTGAATGCTCTAAGGGTTTAACGGTCTAACGTTTCTTTTTCAGAATTAACAGACAGAGTTTTATTTGTCTTTTATAAACCTATTAATAAGTTATAATGGGTGTTACACGCGGTGTTCAGATGCGATGACATCCGCTCATTTAAAACAAGGCCGGAATGTAATGTAAGATTTTTTCTCGCTGTAGAGTTTAGCTAGTTAAACTTAACTTCTAAAGTGAGTTTCAGTTTTTTAAATAACAGGTTTGGTCAGTATTTCATACCCTTATTCTGATACTGGAACAGGCCCGATGCGGGCAATAACATTCAATTAAAGATATCAAAGAAATAAACGTATGTGGCGTGACGCGCGCAAGTCCTTGTGACTCCGAACCGCTCTCGGCACTCGGGCGGATGATAGGGGTCGCGTGACCCGCAGTGCCGTAGCTTTTTATTGCGCTTGCGCCTAAAATACTGGGGGAGATATTAAATCGAAGTTATTAGCACATATAAAGGCTTACTGTAGGTATTATTAACTGCTGATAATCTATAGTTATGATGAGATATACGAAGACACGATTGGCGTAGTGCGCTGTAGCACGGTTTCTCGCCTTCAATTCCGTAGTGTCCCAGGTTCGAACCCCGGTCGGGTCAATTCAGCAAATGATCTTTTCTAAATTGACCTGGGTCTGGGTGTGCTGAGAGACGCCCCTAACTTAATTCCTTGTCTGGCACCTCGTAACACGGGACATTTATCCCTACTTCGAGACCATTACAAGAGATGTGTTGTCTGGCGCATATTTATATTTACTTATTTATTTATATATTTTCGAAATCTCAATCCACTGCACGTTCTTAAATGTTTTGCTGTCTTCTTCTGCTCGGACATACATTTAAATAGATGACGTGCGTGTGTTAAAGAATGGTGCATTCTTTTTTTTCCGTTCCGCTTGGAACAGGCTAAGGTCTGAGACCATGCTGCCTTGTCATCAGTTACTTTTTTCCTTGTAGAAGGGTGCATGCTTAACCGTTAAAGCAACGGCTGTTGAAATCAAGTAGATTGACACATAAGAATAATTCAAATTATATTTTTTCCTTCCTTCTCTACTAAATGAGTTATTTCGCTTAATTTCATTTGAATAGAGCATATTCACAAAAGAAGGGTATACTTTGTCCAATTTAGGACCAATTTTTCAATCCTCAGATGATTCAATTTATCTGTAGAATAAAGTGTATTCAAAGGATAACAAGATTTTTTATTTTTCAATGGTCAGATAGATGTTATCTGTTGAATAAAGCCGCTAACTGAGGAATAAAGTTATCTGCTTCTTGAGGGGCTGGATAAGATTTATCTATGCGTTTTCTTTGACATTTTGAGGTTATGTGGTGTGTCATTTGAGATTGTTTTCATTTTGCTAATGAGTTTTGGAGTGTTATTAATAATCACAAACTTTTTACCACAACTTTAGACAATAAAAAAAGCTGATGTGGTTTTTCTTATACGTCAGTGTCAATTTCTCAAACATCAACTTTTGTCTTGTTTCATTCTAACATTGCAATGTATCTAAGTGCATCTCGCTTGTGGATTATCAGTGTGAAGTTAACGATAAGTACATAGACAAACGATTTAAAGCTAGTCTTTGAATAAAAGGCGATTGAAAAATTTAGAATATCTATTCGCTTGATAAACAGCCAGTTAATTTTGTACTTCAGTTAGCTATCTGGTAGGGAATAAACTAATAATTGAAAAATGGGGCCTTTTAGGATGATAATTTTGACAACTCACAATAAAGATGTGGGAAAGTTTATAATCGTTCGTTAGTGAATCTGTTCGATTATCGTCTTATTATTTCATAGGACTTGGAATTGTCAGTTTATTTAGAGCAACAAAAGAAATGTTATTTGTATATTTAAATGTAGAATAAAGAGATAAATGAATAAATATAAATATATTACGACTTTAAAAGCCCCCAAAATTAATTAATATTAATAAATCTTATATAATAATAAACCTTAGGTAGGTATTTGAATTTCAAGTTACTTAAAACGAATGTATTGGAGCCCACCCTAAATTACTTTAATAATCATCATCGTCATCATCACTAGAAGAACAACAAAATGTTGTGCTGGTCGCCCTTAAATGTTAGATTAATTTAATTTCACAACCGATTTTCTATTGTCTATTGTTAATCGTTTGCAAGATTGCAAGGCACTTCCCTTAGTGGACGGTACCACCCGTCAACAAAGTACGAAATTATCAAGAAGGCTAGAAACTAAGGAGAGATAACTCCCTGGAAAGGGTTGGACTAAATCCGTATCCCACAGTGACGCATGCGCATTATTTCTTTGCCGCGATCCTCGCGAAGTGTCAAAATTGGTCAACAAAAAACAACAACTGTCGCACGTGACACCGTTCAAAACAAAACCATGTGACCATGAAATGACAAATAGCTGCCGCTGCACATGCGCAATACAGCGTTTTGCCCGGCACAGAGTATACGACTTTCGGCCCTCGAAAGCTTACCCCCACTTCGGGAGTTATCTCTCCTCAGTCTCTAGCCTTCTTGGAAATTATCTTTAGTACACTTTACCGAAATAAAATGCAATACTTCATAGTCGTGAACTGTCAAAATTATCATCTTAAATTGGACAAACTATATTAATACTAGAACATAAACTACTTTACATACTAATAGTACCTATTCGAAATTAAGCGACGCCGGGCGTATGTCATGCATGTTCTTTTGATGTGGGGTAAGTGGTAAAAATCGAACGGCATAGTATTGCCACCAGGGAAAGCAGCAGCAGGCGCCTGTCTTCTTCTGTAATCTGTGCGCCGTACAAATGAGATATTTAATCCCTTGCCGCAACATTACCCCTGATTATTTCTGTTTTGTGTCGGTGCTCACTTTTCGCTTGCATTTCAAAACATCATAATCGTAGCAAAAAAGGGTGTTTTGAAACAAATATCCCGGATTTTTACTTTTGCAACGCACAAACTTGTGAACAGAATTTCATTGGACAAGCATTGCAGAAATGTCAAACAAGAAATTTATGAACCTTAATCCACAGCGCTAAGGTTCAAAAATTTTATGGTCACAGTAATGTAATGCCAATCCGGCGAAATTTGGTTCGGGAGTCAGGGACCTGGATTGTGGGAAATCCTCCTTGTGTTCGACTAGCATGAACGACGACTCTCCCTCTGAACTGAAACTCTACCTGGTCTACCGAAACACACCAAACCTTAAGGCCGGTATTCACTTTGGTTAGTGCGAGTGCAGGTGACTAGTAGGAGCGATTGATTAGTGCAGCTGTGTAGTGCAAGTAGTGTCGAATTCTGTTCAGTGGATGTGTTTAGTTGCTGTGTTTAGTTTATCACGGACACCTTTAACTTTGTACGTAAGGTCTTACAATTTGAAAGACATTCATTTTTACATACTCCTGCACACATTTTTATGGTAAACCTTCCGTCTACTTTCCCATTTGATGCAAATTTTACAAAACACTAACACACCTGCTGTCCAGACGTGTTTAGTGGCAGGCACGCGGCGAGTGAGGGGACTGGGAGGCGCGCGGGACGAGGCCACTCCCAAAAAAAATAGAACACGCTTCTAATCGCTGTACTACGCAGGTTACTAATCACTTCCACTAATCTATCGGTGTCCACACGTGTTTTTTATTAACGCTAAGCACCTGCACTAACTACTAAGCAAAGTGAATACCAGCCTTAAGTTGCACCACTTTTACCTTAGGATTGAGAGCCTTCCGCTCACCCACTTGTCCGGTAAAGTTGTGAAAGCCATCAGCGGATAACAATGCATGCCACGTAGAAAACAAAAAATAACACTTTTACCGCAAAAAACACAGACATGATCCGATTGTGGCCAGCCTAAAGTACTTGTTTTTGCTCTAAGTTATTTTGTTAGTTTTTAGCCCATTCCAGACCTTTTTTTAGCAAAGACCTACAATATTTTTGATCCTTGCCAAAACATTTAGATAAAAGTCGAAACAGCTGTTTGTCAGTGACAGTGACATAGAATCTGTCAGCTGTGTCTGCCGTCTGCTGTCGAAACTTCAGAAGCAAGTCTGCAGCATGTTTTTAATTTAATTCTATAAATACGATGTTTGATTAGAACAATTAGTTAAAATATACTTTAAAAATGACTCTCGTTGATTATATTGCATCCTTAGCTCAAAATCCGTATTTCGGTGCTGGTTTCGGTTTATTCGGAGTCGGTGCTAGTGCGGCTGTATTACGCAAAGGTTTTCAGACTTCTATGATGCTTTTCAGGAGGCACTGTATGATTACCCTTGAAGTACCGTGTCGCGACAAGTCTTACCAATGGCTGTTACAGTGGATCACCCAGAAAGGTGCAAGAAAGACACAACATTTGAGTGTAGAGACATCTTTCCTTCAAAAGGATACCGGTCAAATAAAAACCAAGTATGACTTTATTCCAAGTGTTGGACAACACTTCTTCAGGTAATTATTAGTATGACATCTACTAGTATTATTGAGCATAATATTATTTTCGACCATAATAAGCCTCATTGACCATATTAACATACCTATTTGTTTAATAATAATATTCGCTTACATATTAATTTTCAATTTAATATATTTCGTTCTGAGTGTTCAGTAACTGATCGTGAAGTACAGTACGTAACATAGAGACAGCATCAGCCCGAAGGCTTCTTCAAAGAAAAGGGTGGCACTTTTAAAATTTTATCTTTTGCAGATATGGGGGAACATGGATTCGTGTAGACAGAACACGTGAACAACAAACCCTTGATTTGCACATGGGCATACCATGGGAAACAGTTGTGCTAACATCATTTGGGAGAAATAAGCAACTTTACTATGACATACTTGAAGAAGGTAATTTTATCTTAAACAATAACTTGCTACCTCTGCATGCAAACAGTCTTAATAGAGAGTTTACTGAATGAAGCCCTTTATGTTTTTCTGGATCAGGGAAAATCTTATGGGTGACACATTTTTGCATTGTGAACAACCAGGAAATGCTGTGTTATATAGTTTACAAGAGTCAGAAAAACTGTCAAGCCTTTAACTAGTTTCTAAACTTTGATTTTATTTTAAATAACAATTCAATTTTACATTATAAATTAAACAATTTTCTTATAATTTCAGCTAGAACAATGGCACTAAAACAACATGAAGGCTTGACGGTGATGTATACGGCGATGGGTTCTGAATGGCGTCCATTAGGTCACCCTCGGCGACGACGCCCCCTGCATAGTGTAGTACTTCGAACTGGATTGGCTGAACGAATTTTGAATGATTGTTTAGACTTCATCAACAGCCCTAATTGGTATACTGACCGGGGCATACCTTATAGGAGAGGTATGAAAGACAAGATCATACACAGTATTATTTTAAACTACTTCTACTTAGTTATGTACCTTACCTATTTAATTTTCAGGATACTTGCTGTATGGTCCCCCAGGTTGTGGAAAATCGTCCTATATTACAGCATTAGCTGGTGAGTTAGAATACAACATTTGTGTTCTCAATTTATCTGAGAGAGGCCTTACAGATGACAGGCTAAACCACTTGTTAAGGTTTGTGTCATTGTATAATCTGCTGTTAAGATAAGTTAGGATAAATTTGTTTGAAACCTGGTTATAACTTGTCGAAGGGTGAGGACATACAGAGGCAGGTTCCTGGTGCAGACAGACCGGTTCGGGTAGGTACCGATCTGTACAGGTAAAATATTCCAATCTTATCATATGCGCTCACACATAAAGAAACAGGTTATCCTGTTACCGGTGTTACCCTGTTTCTTTATGCTTGAGCGGATATGATAACATTAGAATATTTTACCTGTAGGGATCCAGGAACACGCCTCTTTATGTCCTAACCCTAAGATATTTAGTATACCTATCTATGCAAAACACATATTCTTAATCTTGCCAAATATTGTAGTTATAAACATATATGTATTTATTTAATAATGCCCATATTTAAATTTAAGCATAATGTTTTATTTCTTATTAAATAATTTCACATATTCCACTACTAGAGGCACTACTTAATACGTTGCCCATTGCTGTGTTCACTCTTAAGGTGGTCCCTCACTTGGCGCATTTTCCTGTAATGTAACATTTCAGATTCGATTTTGAGCATTACAATACAGTACTGCCTCCCTGACGTGACGAACATTCGCCTGTAATTTGCATTTTAGATTATCACGTTACAA
This sequence comes from Udea olivalis, assembly GCA_947369235.1. Taxonomy (NCBI): domain Eukaryota; kingdom Metazoa; phylum Arthropoda; class Insecta; order Lepidoptera; family Crambidae; genus Udea; species Udea olivalis. The sequence goes on from OX376342.1 coordinate 11,457,027, forward strand.
TTCTGCCTTACAAAACTTCAGGGAAATTGTATCATAATATTACACATTTTAACAACAAATTGCGCACTTAATGCGCGGTTCTCCCTCACTGATGTTATCCTCGAATTTGCAACATTAGTTTGCGTATAATATGCGGTTCTCCTCCCTCACCGATGTAATGCTCGACTCTGTCACGTTGCATTACAGGAAAATGCTCTAGGTGAGGGAGCACCTTTAAGGTCGCCAAACAATAGCAACGGCTGACAGCCACAATCGCCCGCCATCTGAAGCTGCATGCATGTAGCATGTGGCAAGCAGCGTTGTTGAGAATAACTTTTAATTTATCACAGCGTCGCGCCTCAACAGTCCATTATACTTCTTGAAGACATCGACGCTGCATTTGCGTCGCGGGAAGAAACAACTAAACAGAAAGCTGCCTATGACGGACTCAATAGAGTAACATTCAGTGGTCTACTCAACTGTTTAGACGGCGTTGCATCTACAGAAGCGCGTATAGTCTTTATGACTACTAATTACTTGGAAAGGTTTGTTTGTATACAAATTATTTATTTGAAAAGTATGGTATGGATCCAGCGCCTAAAGTGCTGAGTTGGCAACCCTGATCCCGATTGCAAATCTGGCCAGTACTCTCTGTTCAGGGAAAATTTGTAACTTTGCGCCTAACTGTCCGATGATCAAAAACAAGATTATAAAACCTAAGAAACCCGCCCTTTTTAACTAGCAATGCGACTTCATTGCTACTCACCTATTGACATCCTTACAGCCAATGCCAATGCAGTATTTGACGTAAATATCAAAACGCACCACTCGCCACCGACAGGGAGACCAGTAAGTTCATCCTCACACCCCGGTTCCGCCATGGTCTTGTCCAGTCTGGTTTCAGAGATGCTTCCTTCCGAGGACGCTTTAATTCTGGGATGAGCCCTGCTGAGGTTTTACCAATGAGCTATATAGCAATAGCATAAGAGTTCTTCAAAAAGAGTTTGAAGGGTTCTTTGCAGGCTCGGTAACCGCTTACCAGCGGGCAGTCCGCGTGCTTATTGTCACTGTAGTATAAAAAAAGACTTTCAAATTCACGATCGAAATTAGTAAATAGCCCTGCCGAATAAAGGCGGTAGGCTCAAATCACGTTAAATTCTAATAAGCTTGGCGAAACATCGGCTTAAGCGTTACGTTTAGCAGGGCGGGCTTGCCTCCGACAACCCCGTTTGGAATAAAGCCGTCAGCGTTTTAAGTAAATTCTGTGAGACAGCGCCTTTGTTGAGGAGACGAAATGGAACTATAAAACAGTACCATAACGTAACAATACTAAAGCATCAAGGTACCGTTTTTAGTTTTATTTCGACTCAACAGAGGCGCTGTACGATATCCCAATACAAATATTTTACGCAAACGATAACGTAAATTGAATGTGGCAACTCAGGTAGACGTACTGATGAAACTAAACTAAACTTAAATAATTATGCTCTGCTTATCTGCGTACCTGCTAAAAACGACACCCAATCTACTTATCATTTCTACAGGTTAGATCCCGCGTTGATTCGGCCTGGGCGAGTTGATATGAAGGAATTCGTGGGTTATTGCGACCGAGAACAGCTGGAGCTCATGTTCCTAAGATTTTACAAAGGAGAACATGCGGCTGAACACGCAAGAACTTTTGCTACTAAGTAAGTGTCCTGTACTAGAATTTTAGTGACGCTAACTGTTGCGAATATCTGTTTTATCAACCGAACGTTGCTTGTGCTGAGGCAGGATAATCAAATCCAAGACTTAGTATGTCGCAACCGCTGAGTGTTTTTAATGTTATTATTGTCCTAAATCCAGAAATAAATTTAGGTATAGTCTCTAATAACTCTCAAATGGTTTGATAATGAAAATTTGAAAGACAAGGTATCTCTTTCGTTTTTAATGTCATTTTACGGAATTGTTTTCTAGGGCGGTTTACTTAGTTGCGTTTCAGGAAAGTGTAAGAAATGTTCATTCCATGGCGTGTGGACGCTAACCATTGTGCGTTCTAGGTTTAATTGCTTTATCATTCTGTTTCAGAGTCCTCGAGAAGAACAAAGCAGTGAGCCCAGCTCAAATCCAGGGTTATTTCATGTTCCACAAGCACTCACCTTCTGAAGAAGTTGTGGCCGATGTAGAAACTATATGGACACTTGGATAACATTTCAGCTGTAATTTAGCCAAACTTAGTTCTTAATATTTAGGCACTAGGAAAAAAAACAATGTAAAAATATTTATACAGAATAAACAATTTATTCTAAACATCTTGAATTACAATACATGTAAGAACTTATGTCTAGCTTAAAACAAAGTAATATTAATAACTGAACATAAATATCTGTTCGTATGCTCAGAAAGATCGCTGTTAAATATAAGCCATTCATCAAGGTAGATTTTTCTTTAAGAATTCATAAGCATGCAAGACTCATGTATGACCCAAAACAATTTGACGGGTTTTGACTATACAATACTCCTTAATTTTATTTTAACATTAAATTTTTTCAACAACACAAAATAAGAGGTACCCCGTTTGTATTAAGATTTACAGTTGCAAAACAAAAAAGTTTGAAATATCGATCAGAAAGCGCGTGGAAAACTGCTGCAGTATGCTTTAGGGGCACGTTCCAAATCGCTTTTCGCTGAGTGATTTTCGCCCTCGTCGGAAAGAGAGAGACAAAACGAGCAAAACCTTCGTCTGGCAGCTGTAAGTGAATTTCATTGGGCTCCAGGCACCAGTAGAATTCGCACTTGTCGGAGTGATACACGTCAACCTAACCCGTTCCGAAACAACTAGGAAACTGTCAGGTGACAGCTCGGTCAATCTCGGTTTTACTCGGTGCCAATTTAGAACGGGTTCGAGTGATTTTCACTCCTCAGAGTGTAATTTCCACTCGATTTGGAACGCAGCCTAGTTAGGTGATTTTGCGCTTGAAGCGCCAAGTCGAGTTCTATACTGTCACATTCACAGGCCGAAGTGCAATTTAGCAGTACACTAGACTTAAGCGCGTACTGACCAAATAATTTCGAATCTGTGTAAAAAACATTCGGTACAATAATAAATACGCCAGTCCCTTTATGTGAGTGTGAGTGAACAGACTACATTTATATTTAAAAAAGCAACAACACTTCATGCTGAGTACTAAACGAAGATTTTGTACTTGGAAATCAGTTTTTTTAACCAATACCATATTTAGTTTTTTGGTGCACAAGCATAATTGGTTTAAACTGAATGTAGAAAGAAGCCACTTTTTTCTGCCACAAAAAGAGACTAGAATTAATTCAACTAAGGACAAGATCATTCTGCCATGGAAATCCAAAAATAAAGTAACTGTATAAAAAATCAAAAATAATTAAATACATACAGTGGCGGCGGTAAACAGACCAACCAATGATTCGCAAATAACAGTGAAACAGCTCAAAGAGCGCATCGAAATTATGTTAGTCGCCAGCGCTACTTGAGGCTGTAGGGCGCCCTAAATTCAGCTGAAGAAGCTGAATAGGGATCCAACCAACTGCTACTTTTTACTTGGGATAACATCGAACTTACTGTGCACAACATGATCTCTTCTTAAATATTAGTTATTTAAAATAACCAAAACCTACCAGTAATCAAAAATCATCATGTGTTACTCTGAATTTGATTGATAGACTTCAAAAGATACACAAATGTTCTAGTGTTGTTATGAACATCCACCCCGGCCTTTTGCGCGTTTTGTAATATTTTCTCTGCAACATTGCCTTGATAGACTTTCATTATTTCCCACTGCCAATTAGCAGACATTTTGGCCAAATGGATGTTAATTAGGTTACTATCTTTAATAGACATACAAAAAGTGTTATCTGAGCAAAATAGCGACAAACATAACGTAACAGGGTGAACTCTGTTTTCCTGCTTAAATTGAACTTTAAATTTTAAAAGACACACAAAATCTCGGGTCACGGTAGCATTAGCTTCAGTCAAAATAATACCATGTAACAAAAGCAAATTTCTGAAGTATTTAAAAGGAGATTCTGTTTTTGTATTAGGCAAATCAACACAATTTAAAGTGATAAAATCAGAACTCAATTTGTTTGACTCAGACGTGATTTTGTCGACTGGTAGTACATTAGAACTTGGCAGAGATGTCGACTGGCTTTGAATCTGGGACACTAGATTGTTAGGCACATAAATATTCTGAGAATTATCATGATCGATTTGTTCATTTTGGGTTTTATGGAAATTCCAAACATTAGTTGTATGATTAGGTGTGATATTCAACATGCTTTCAGGCTTCATCAGCTCTGAAACTGGTTTGAGTCTAATTCTAGGGATGGGTTTATCTGAATTATGAGTTACTGATTTTGAGTTGCTATTTTCATTGCTTTCCTCTGTGAGTTTGCCAGCGAGTGATGTTGTGGATGTTATAACTGGCATTAACATATTCGACCCATCAATTTGTTCACTGGAGCTAACAAGCAGCGATTCAGTTGGAAGTCTATTGTTTATAATTATAGAATTAGTGTCATGCATATGAACTTTTTTGGGGAGTTGTTTTGGGTTAGCAACAGGATTGCAATTTAAGAGTTTCGTAGTATTATGATCATCATAACATTGGTACAGGACTGCTTGATCTGTATCTGGTTGCTCATCAACATGTGGCGACGTTTGGCTGATTTGCGGCGGTGACGGAACAGCGTCTGATTGCTTCACCGCTGCTGGTGGTGGAGTACTCACTGATATTGTAATGACACTGTTAACCGGCTCCTGTTGTTTATTTTTTTCGAGCACATCTACCCATCCAGGCTCATCTGCGGAATTCCAACTACTGTCCATCTTTGTTAATATTCGCACAAAGTTTGTCTCTTTTGCAGCAATTGCTAGCATTTGTGACTTTGCTTCCCATTTAACATTGAGATTTTTATGTTCTAAGTATCTCAATAAACCGGTACAATGACTAAAACCTTGCCTGTTTATAGTTTTTCTACCAATACTTAAAATTTTATGTTTTAAATGGGACTCTATTTGTGCTTTGTCACTATCACTTGACAATGCTCTTTTAAATCGTGTTTCATATTTACTGCGGCATACTGAAATTATACTTTCTATTGTTTTTATATCAAATGAAGTTACAGTTTTCTTTAAACAAACGTTGCTATTTGTAGCAGTGTCACTGTCCGATGAATCATCAATATTTATGCAAACCGTGTCTTTAGGACCGAATAGTTTATCATCATCAGATTTAGTATTAGGTTGTACAGTCTTCGATTTATTACTATTGGTCAATACATCAGGACCATTTGTTTCATTACCATCGATACATACTGTGTCATTAGAACTCCTAGAAACTAATCTAAGTCTTTTTCTACGTGAGCTTGAGATAATGTCATCATCTGACGAATCAGAACACACATTATTAACGCCATTTACAAAACTCTCCGATTCTGCACCTAAATTAAGATCATGTTTGATGCGTGGCAAATATACAATATAGTAAAACTGTCTGCCTACATCTTGGACAACTTTATCTTGACTTATTACAACTGTGTTTCGTAAGCCGGTAGTATTAGGTTTGTTGTCGATTTTATCTAAATATACCATGCATTTTTGTTTAAAAATTTCACTATGCTTCTGCCTTATGGACGTATGCTGTTTTCTACCGTGTTTCAGAACTGATTTCTTATTTTTATACTTCTTAGTACAAATTCTACAGACAAAATTTTTCCTGTAATTTTTTCCCAGATTGGTAATTAATTTTTCATCATGATATTTTTCACTTTTTCTCTTTTTCTTGGAACTTTTATAGGACTCAACAGTGTCGGTTGAACTTGAAGATTCTCTTCGCTTGTTAGGCTTAACTTTTTCAGGTTCTTGCTCACTTTTGCTAATTTCTCGCACATCATTTTCAGGACATGCCGAAGATGGCAGCGGTTTTGGAGCTAAAATATCCTGAAAAATAGATGTAAATAACAATTCATATTTCCGAGCAGACATTATTTCTGTTCCAATGCATCTTAAGAATTATCGAAATCAATGACGACAAGCCTACTTGTCCTAAAATCCCACCAAGTTAATAATCCTTTAGTATCCCTTTGAAAATCCAGTAAGTACAGCCTTGACATAAAGTTAACTCGCCTAACAATTCAATTTGCCAATAATATGAAAATTTATGACTTTATTGGACCTAATGATGAAAATCCATGGTTTAAAAAAACACAAAATTGGAAAACCCATAATATGAAAACATTGGGGCCCGGCTTCAATTGAATTCCCTGGTCGGGCAAAGTGTGTTTTCGGATTTTTCGGAACAGCCCGGGTTTGTGATCGCCAACCCGCATTTGGCAAGCGTGGTCATAAAGCGCAAGCTGAATCACTTACGGAAGCCCAAGAAAGTAAGTCTAGAGAGCAAAATTCATCTTCAGTCGAAAATTCATCACAAAAAGAAAATATTTTATCAGAAGACAGTTTGCCAAAAGAAGAAAATTCACAAATCTCTGACAAAAAACCAGACACAATAGAAAATTTACTGTCTCCAACGACTATATGTGACTTCTAGTATGGCAAAGATTTAAACTTTTAAAGGATTTTAGTATTACAGGTAGGTGCTTCAAAATAGCGGCCCGCCACGGCTTGCACGGGTATTGAACAAAAAACCGCCTATGTTCATCAGGGAAAGTATAGGATTCAAATGGCAATTTTTTTTAAATCGGTCCAGTAGTTTCGTAGCCTTATTCAATGGAAACAATCAAATCTTTTCTCTTTATAATATTAGTATAGAATATAGATAGGTGCGAGGAACGAAACGAAAAGCATGTTCGAGTCTGCCAAAAAAAAACGGAAATGAACGAAACGAAGCCCGCGTGCCGCGGGAGCGACAGGCGAAAGCCAGAAGCAAAAAAAAATTAAATAACTTTCATATTTTGGGTATTTGTTAAAAAAATATAATAAACATGTTTTTAGCGCCGAGGGTCGTAGGTTAGATTTCCTCTTTATAGAGGGTGGTTAGACACTCATTTATACAGGTCCAAATCAATAAAAAAAATTTAGCTTCCGCACACTCAATAATATGTATATGTTACCCAATTTTTGTTGTTTTCGAGTTATTATTTTTATTTTCTTTTGACATTACTGTAAATTTATTTTACTACTTGATTTATTCTAACCAACACTCAATCAGCATTTTAAAAAACCTTTAGGCAACTAATGGGCATTAGGGTTTTCTCTACACTTTTAAACTGGAACATTAAGGGGTAAGTACAATTATTCATACTGGGTCCTGCAAAATTAAAACTAATTTTACGGCAACTTACCTTTTTTATTTTCAATTTCTGCTTCAAATAGTCTTGTTTCTCAGTAAATTCTTTTTTCTTTGTTGAATATTCAGTCAAAAGTAATTTACATTTTTTGCAAAGTAACTGAGGCAAGCCATCAAATGGTTCCACCTGTAAAAAGTAAATTGATAGCTAACTTAAAAGTTTTTGGTCAGCCAAACAATTACAGTTCGGCGGCAACTTTATCGTCGGTTGTACAGCTAGAGGCTGGTGAATGCAAAAAGGCAGATACAGAACAAGCGTCTTGACAGCATCGCACCTACAGAGACTACTTATCCCAGTTATGCTCAGTTACGATAAGATCGGCTTGAGAATCATACGCGCGCTTAGAGAGTATATTTGCTCTATTATTTATTCCGATTTACGTAAACATCATTGTTTGACTCCTGCTAAATCAGCAAATTTGCAAGAAAGAGAGAACAATACATGGCGTTATCTGTCTATGATCGCGATGATGTCCCGAGTCGATCTTACGTCACGAGAATTTCTGACTTGCTCGTTCTAAGGTTGAACTTCATTGCCCATTCTCGCTCACTATTATGACTGGCAGTCTTGCAATGCTATTAAATTTATATCTGTGTGAGATTGCAGATGTAGTTGAGTAGGCCAATGTTCTGGATGTTTCCAGCGGTTAAGGGGGTAGAATACTGCCGAGATATCGCTGCCTGTCGTAAGAGGCTACTCAAAGAGCCCTCGAGGTCGTGAAACGCACGAGGGACCTGCGTGTGTTTCGGTTTACAATCCCGAAGAAGCGGGTAACGCGTGTCTTCGACAGCGGTCCGTGTGGTGCCCTCTAACTTCCATACAAATATTATTCTTTATTTGAAAATCCATAACATTAAGTTAATTCACCTAGCAATTAAAATCCATAATTTGAAAAGATATAATGAGAAAAACCATAACTTTAATAGTAAGATATATAAGTGCGGTGAGTTGAAAATTACAGCCGGGGCGATATTTCTAGCCCGAGCCGTAGGCGAGGACTACAAGAAAGCAGGAGCTGTAATTATCAAAGCGCACGTATGTCATACGACGTTTTATAACATATTCGCGAGGTAATAAATAAAACTCGGACTTTCTTAAACGAATAAATCTTTAATCACATGTTAAAGCAGTTATAAAATTTTTACTTGTTGACAAATTTTTAGGGGACCGGTCTGACCCTGCCAATTACCGTCCAATAGCCGTAACCTCAGTTCTAGCTAAAGTGTTTGAGCGGATCATAAACACGCAGCTCATTCGCTACCTAGAGGATCACTCTCTCATTCACGACCGTACGGCTTCCGACCAAAACGGTCTACGGGTGATCTTCTAGCGTACGTAACACACATCTGGGGGGAGGCTATGGACAAGCATGGGGAATCTTTGGCCGTCAGCCTTGACATTGCCAAAGCTTTCGACCGTGTATGGCATCGTTCGCTTCTTTCCAAGCTTCCGGCGTATGGTCTGCCACCTCGCCTATGCGACTGGGTCGCCGGATTTCTGGAGGGACGTAGAATTCGTGTCCTTTGCGATGGTCGGAAATCACGCTTTCTCCAGATTAATGCCGGAGTGCCGCAGGGCTCCGTCTTGTCGCCGACGTTGTTTCTTCTGCATATCAATGACATGTTATCTCTTGGTAATATTCATTGCTATGCGGATGATAGCACGGTCCACGCGCGATATTTCGAGCGCCCTGGGGCAAAGCAGACTGACATCGAGGAGAAGAGGCGAAGTCTTGTTGTTGAGCTTGACGGAGTGTTGGACCGCATTTCAGAATGGGGTGCATGCAATCTTGTCGAGTTCAATGCCAAGAAAAACGCAGGTGTGTGCATTCACAGCAAAGGCGTCGCCTTTCCTTTCCCATCCCACTCTTCAGAGCACCCCACTACCGATTAAGGATAGCCTAAACATCCTTGGCATGGATGTTCGTAGCAACCTAAACCAGCGGGACTACATTGAGAGCGTCATTAGAACTGCATCCCGTAAACTCGGAGTCCTGAACAGAGTGAGACGATTCTTCACGCCTGAGCAGCTCTGTCTCTTGTATAAGACACAAGTTCGCTCGTGTGTGGAATACTGCTCTCATCTCTGGGACGGTTCCGCTAAGTACAGGCTCTACTCGAAGCTCTTGACAGGTTGCAGCGGCGTGCTATCCGTATTATTGGAAACCCAGATGCAACTTTGACCCTTGAGCCTCTCCAATTGCGTAGAGACATTGCCAGGCTAAGTGTTCTCTATCGCTTCTACAATGGGGAATGCTCTAACGAGTTATTCCAGCTTATCCCACCCTTACCTTTCCACTCCCGTACCACGCGTGCTGGACTATGGCGTCACCCACACACAATTCAACATTTGTTGGCCCGAACTAAAAGGTTCGGTGACTCGTTTCTTTGTCGTACCATCCAGACGTGGAACGCTCTTCCAGCACATGTGTTTCCTTCCTCTTATAGTCCCGGGTTCTTCAAGCGGGGCGTGAAAAGGCATTTCTGCAAGCCTTCAAGGTGAGGATGGCCAGCCCAGTGATTCGTTTGAATGACTGGGCTTGTCAACCTCATATCTGGACCTCACGACCGCTTTCCATCAGGTGGAGTGAGGTCATCTTGACGGGCAATATAAAAAAAAAAAAATGCGATGCGCGCGCATCAGCGCTTTTTTTAAGGCAAAGGCATAAAAATCAGCCAGTATTACAAATAAACTAAATTAAAAATTTTGTGTTTTTGTTACAGATAAATGGTTGTAATTTACTGTCAAAATTAATTAAATTAAAGAATTAAATGTTTATTCATTATATTTTATCTCCCAAAGTTAAATTTTATTCATAAAATGTTGACCTTTTTTCTGACATAAAAACTCTGCGCAGATTTAAAAAAGAACCGTTCGTTTTAGACAGAGCATCTTAATAGACCGTGCGTTTTATCTTGATAAAAAAAACTCGTGCGTTTACATTACAATAACGCACAAGTGCGTAATGAGATACAATAAGATGAAATTGGTGAAATAAGAGACCCTTTACGAGCAAATATGTTATAATAGTACATTAGGATATAAGTGCGGTAAGTTGCTAATAAGTTGTAAACAATTAAATGTTTATTTATTATACACACATCAAAAGTGTCTAGGGATCAAGCATTTTTATGCGGATTTCTTGAGATTGAGATGTGGCTTTGTAATAAATTTATGATTTTATAAATTTATATGGATCCTTTTTGATGCATTTCATAATTTGAAACAGGAACTGTCAATCAAATTCGAGTAAAAGATGAAAATCAGCTGTCAATATTTTCCCTATAAAAACATACAACGCATTGAAGACATTATTAGTGCTACTGTTTCCCTACTACTGATTAAAACCAACGTTATTATGGAGCGGCGACGTCATTTAAGCAGGGAAGAAATGCTCAGAGCCGTGGGAATGATAGAAGCTGGTTCCCGGCAACGTACTGTGGCTTTAGCTCTGAACACAAGTCAGAGTGTTATCAGTCGACTTTGGACACGTTACCGAAGCACTGGTACCGTGGCTGAGCGCCATGGAGGACGGTATCGCTGCACCACACGGAGACAAGACCGATACATTCAAATCACAACTCGAAGAGCTCCAACAATAACCGCCATGATGTTAGCCGTGAGGCTTCATCGAGTACTCTTCAGGGAACTTAATTAGCGACCAAACAGTCAGAAACCGCTTGCATGAAGTGAACCTTCATTCCCGAAGACCGCTAAGGGTACCACCTATAGCAATGCACAATCGTGGGATTCGATATCAATGGTCTCTTGAACACAGAAATTGGGCAGAAGAACAATGACGTTTCGTGTGCTTTTCTGATGAGTCTCGTTTTGGTATGAGACCGGATACAAGACGTATACGACACTGGAGAACCCCTGGACGCCAACAGCGATTAAAATCCTGCCAGGAAGTCCAGTGGTGGAACCATCATGGTATGGGCGGGTATTTGGATCGGCGGAAGAACTGAGTTGATTTGGATCAGAGGCAACCTCAACGCTCAAATTTATGCTGAGACGATTGTATCAGACGTCATCGTTCCTCTACAAGTGCAAATCGGTCCCTTATTTCAGTTAATGCATGATAATGGACGACCGCACACCGCAAGAGTTGTAAGACAGACTCTCGCCGCAGCTAACATCAATGTCCTGCCCTGGCCTGCTCAGTCGCCAGACTTGAACCCGATTGAGCATGCATGGGATATGCTACAGAGAAGAGCTCTGCCGAATATGGAGGATATCCAGTCGCAAGAAGACCTTTTTTTGTTGTTGCAACGAACATGGGCGGCCATTCCACAGCGTGATTTGGATGAACTCATTTTGAGTATGCCAAACCGATGTTCTTGTGTTGTTAGTGTTCGCGGTAGAAACACGGATTATTAATTGTTTAAGTTAAAATTAAAATAAAATTATTTATATAAAATTTTAAAGAAAACTGTTATTTCAGTCTTTTTTTCGAACTTTAATGTTAGTGGTTCAAATGTCAAAAATCCCTTTAGTAGGAAAATAGCAAATTTCTTTATTAATGCAAAGGTGACTTGGTTTATCGTTACTGTAGACAAACGAAAACACTTTATTTGATGAATCCTTAAAGATTTTTTTAATTAATATCAATCAGGAGAAAAGTTATTGCAAAAATATATGTTGATCCCTAGACACTTTTGATGTGTGTATTTAATCTCCCAATTTTATTCATAAAATGTTGACCTTATTCCTGACATAAAAACTCTTTGCTAAGATTTAAAAAAAGTACCGTTCGTTTTAGACGGAGCATCTTGATAAACCGTGCGTTTTACATTACATTATCGCACAAGTGCGTAATGAGATACAATACGATATTGAAATTGGTAAAATAAGAGACCCTTTACGAGCAAATATGTTATAAAGGTACTTAATACATATCTTGATATTTTATGATTTTTATTTTTACAAGACGTGTTACTGAATTATAGGTTTTAAGACATTTTTATTATCACTAAGAATTATTAACAAACAATTCACTTACATGAGAACATAAAAATAAACATTTTGTTTGTTCCGAAAGCTTAACTACAAATTTATTACAATATACCGTCAAACAAAGTACAAACACGAACTCAGGCGCTGATGGTCGGCGCAGCCATGGATATACTCGTGAAGTGCGCTCGTTCTCAATGCCTTAGGGTGCACACCCACGTCAGACTTTTTGTGGGACCGATAATCGGGCCGATTTTGTATTTCACTTTATTTCTGACCTACTTTTTGTCGGACGTGTGCGTTGCTCCATTGCTATCAGTACGTTCTATTTTTCTCCTACAAAAAAAACGGTCACCGATTATCGGACGTGGGCGAGCAGCCTTATATTTGCAAATAGCTACATTTGTTTTTTTTTCTTATAATATTTATTCATTAGTTTTTTACTGAGGACATATGTTTTTTTTCAATCATTATTTTTCTTTTTTTAATTTTTATTTATGTACTAGAACATATTTAAATAAAGGTAGTATCTGAAGTTATGTAGTATTTTAGGAGTCTGTTAAATGCGATTAATGATTGTGTTTCTTTAATATCTTCAGGAAGTTTATTGTAAAGTTGTGCTCCCTCAAATAAAATACTTTTTTACCGTACTTTGTTCTTGGTGGCTGGTGTACTAAGTCATTTGCGTTTCTTAAATGTATTTTTTTGTGTTTGTTTCTTTTTTGTGAAGCTTATTTGAGTATGTATATTTTTTATAATGAGTTTACGTATCAGTAAACAAGTGACTTGTACATAAAAGTTTGGTTTATATTTAAAATTTTGGTTTCTTTGCATATATTTTTAGAAGGCGTTAGGTAATCGTAGCGAAATAGAACCTTTATTAGTTTTTGGCGCCGAGCCCCAAATCTCAATCAAATAATCAAATGGTTTGACAAGTGAATTATATATAAGATATCGCATTTCACGTGGAAGACAAGTAGTTATGCCTCTCAATGCTCTAGTAAGACATGATAATCTTGATTTGATTTTTTCAATGTGAGGTTTTCACGTGAGTTTGCTGTCAACAATGAGTCCCAAATATTTTTCGCTCTCTTTTCGGTTTATTTTGAGGTTATTTAAAGTTAAGGGTTCGTGACCTGGGATTTGTTTGTTTTAAAAAATGATGTAGTTTGTTTTAGATACATTTACAGTCAGTAAATTATATTAAAATCACTCACCGAGTAATTTAAGATCATTTTGTGCGTCTGCAACAATTGTTTCTATTGAGCAGCCAAAGTAAAACAGACAGTTATCATCAGCATGTAGGGTGTGTCACCTTTTAGACCAATTTCATGGATATCGTTTATTTAATATATTAAAAATAATAGAGGTCCCGTGATCGACCCTTGAGGAACGCCATAATTAATGGTTTTTAGTTGACTTTGATAACTTCCTGCCTTTAGGACCTGCATACGGTTAGATAAGTATGATTTCAACATATCGTTAATGATTTTAACATTATGGACATTAAGGATATGGTTTTTAAATTTAGGTTTTTTGATATTATGGATTTTATTCAATGATTATGGACTTTAAATGTTGGGCTTTTTTCAATAACAGACATTTTAAGTTTTGGATTCTAATAGACACTGGGATTGGTTATCGTGCACTGATGTTGATGCTTGCTCCTCCTGAGGCTGGTTACCAGACGACCGTGCGCGCCAAAGGGTCCAAAGTAGCGTTTCGGGGATCCCGGGTCCCTTCCATTGGCGCCGAAGACGACCACCGTCAAGTTTTCGTGCGTAACTTAGGATTACCTGGATCGTCTTAATTAGTGTAATTTGCAATCAGTAAAATTAGTTAAAAGCTGACCAAAATCGAAATCCTAAGCTGACTGTTTAAAAAAGGTTAATTAGGTTAGTACTCACAATAATGTCAAAACAGTACGTAATCTGTTCTCGAACTGCTGGAACTATTTGATAGACACCCGTATCTGGAATGTTAATTTAATATTAGTTATGAGAAAATATTACATTGCTGGCCAATGGTCAACCCATATTAGGCAACGGTTATGAGCTTCAAATGAAACAAGAAAGTTTTACTTGTACATTTTCTAAAGAAGAGAACAACTGATGAGATTAAAGCAAGAAGTTGAGAGAAAGCGGCCGGAATTAATCAACAGAAAGGGTGTGGTTTTTCATCATGATAATGCTAGACTTCACACATCTTTAGCAACTCAGCAAAAAGTAAGAGAGTTTGGCTGGGAGGTGTTAATGCATCTGCCGTATAGTCCTGACCTTGCACCTTCAGATTTTCATCTGTTTCGGTCTCTTCAGAATTCTCTAGGCAGTGTCAGGTTAAAATCACGACGAGAGGACTGCCAAAACCACTTGTCGCGTATTTAGATCAGAAGACCCAAAATTCCTATAGCAATGGGATCGTGTCCCTTCCCTACCTACAAGATGGCAAAAAGTAATCGAACAAAATGGCACCTGCATACTTTAGTTAAATGTAAATAAACTATATTAAAAAATGTTTTGAATTTTCTTAAAAAATGCGAAGAAACTTTTTCCTTAAGCTATTATTTAGAAACATTTAAGTACGTTTATCATCAGTCTCTGTCACCCATAGTACAAGCTCTGCTTAGTTTGGGATCAGGTCAGATGATCTTGGTGTAAATTGTCCCAGATATTCATTTATTTACTATGATGATATTCATAATAGTTCATAAATAATATGTGATAATCAGACTACTATTTGGTAGTTCAATCAACATTTAGTTGAGGATTATTCTTAACGCCTTACGTCGTAAGGCGTATAAGCCGATAGCGAAGTATCGTCAATATCGTAAGGCTTACGATATTGGCGATACTTCGCTATCGGCGAACAACAGCAGCGAGTCTAGAACTCTTGATGCGCGCCGCAAGAAGTGTAAAAAAAAAATCCATACAAATTTTGTCACTTCTCGATTTTGTCTACCGTCCTTTTAACATGGCAGCTATTGTCGTGACTTAGTATTTGTATGTGAAAATCATTGTTGTCGACAGATACTAACATGGCGCCTTATTTTTGTCGCGGTTTTGAAGTGATGTCTTGATCTTTGCGAGAAATAACTCGTCGGTCATTCTTGTGAAAGACAAACACAAGAATGCATATAATGAGCCGTTGCTATTTAAGCTATTTTTGAATATGAATTTTAAAACTAGTTTTTTCTAATTTACGAAAAAACTTTTATAGGTATTATTTCCAGATAAACATACTCAAGCTTCCACAGTAGTGTTGCAAAAATGGTTTGGGGTATCATTAGTATCGAAACAAACGATTATTTATATCGATAACATCTATTATTTGTATATATCGATCATTTATATTGATAATTTTTTACGATGCTATCGATTATTCATTTCGGTACTTTGATTTTATCAATTAAAATGGTAATAAATCTATGGCTACACTGCTTTGTGATGCGAGCAAATTTGTCTTGCGTGCTACTTTTGTCGACTCTTATGACGAGAAACGAGAAATTAATCGATGTTGCGCATCTTAGCCTTGCAGGACTACGTTGGCGAACCATGAGGTTATCGAGATCGGAAAAAAGGATTAGGCATTTGATATTTCACAAAGGCTTAGTTAGCCACTGTCTTAATACTCAGTCGTCCGACTCGTGTACTTGCGCGGGGCAACAATGGGGTACGCGGGGAAGTCAGCGGCGAGTAGGCGAGCGCAATCTTTTTTTTTTTATAATGCCCGTCAATATAACCTCACTCCACCTGATGGAAAGCGGTCGTGAGGTCCAGATATGAGGTTGACAAGCCCAGTCATTCAAACGAATCACTGGGCTGGCCATCTTCACCTTGAGAGCCTGCAGAAATGCCTTTTCACGCCCCGCTTGAAGAACCCGGAACTATAAGAGGAAGGAAACACATGTGCTGGAAGAGCGTTCCACGTCTGGATGGTACGACAAAGAAACGAGTCACCGAACCTTTTAGTTCGGGCCAACAAATGTTGAATTGTGTGTGGATGACGCCGTAGTCCAGCATGCGAGGTACGGGGGTGGAAAGGTGAGGGTGGTATAAGCTGGAATAACTCGTCAGAGCATTCCCCATTGTAGAAGCGATAGAGAACACTTCTCTACGCAATTGGAGAGGCTCAAGGGCCAAAGTTGCCTCTGGGTTTCCAATAATACGGATAGCACGCCGCTGCAACCTGTCAAGAAAATCTCCTCTAGTTTGCGCTCTCTAACTTGAAGGGGTGTACGTTTTAAGAAATGTAACGAAATTTAAAAACGTCATAATGGTTTATAGGATTTTAAATCGACATCAAGGTTTGATAAAGATTTAAAGTTCCACCGATTTCCACGGTAAGTTATTTCCCTTTACTCAGCAGTGGGACTAGGGCTTGCAAATATTCAGAAAATTTAATTATTCGAATATTCGAATATTTTTACGGTGATATTCGAATTATTCGATTTTTATGAAATCTGAAATCAGGGCTTTAAGTGCTGTTTTTCGTGAAATGAAGTACACACATAGATTATTATATTTAAGAGATCAATATTTTTTTTGCCATTCAATTAAGTTATAATATTATACTCTAGCACAAATATATATATTTTTGTCATCATCATCATCATCCGTGCGTTTATCCCGGTTGTGGACCCACACTGGTGTGTGGGGACCCAGTGTCCGCCTTTCTTATTTTCTTGGCCCACTTCGCTCGCACGGTCTTGTGCATCCTCAGAGGTGAGTCTGTTGGCGCGCATGTCCTCCTCAACTACTGCGTGCCAGCGCTTCTTAGGTCGACCTCTTTTACCGGTGCCTGGCGGGGGCGGCATGGCTAGAAACTTGTGGCCCACGTGGTTTGCCGATCTCCGTGAGACATGACCATACCAACGAAGGCGTCACTCCTGCAGCTTGTCTGCTATGTCACAAACACGAAGGCTGCCGCGGATTTATGTGTACCGCACGCGATCTTTGTGTGAGACCTCACACATCCACCGCAGCATCTACATTTCCGTGACGCCTAATGATGGTTTTATAGACCTGACCCTTCAGCTTGATCGGGGTTTTGGGGTCACAAATGACACCAGTCACCTCACGCCATTTGGCCCAAGCCGCGGAAATTCGGGCTCTGACGTCGCTGTCGATGTCTCTAGACGCGGTTAGCACAGATCCTAGGTATTTGACACGGTATGTGCACTCGACCATGTCAACGCCTATGCGGATGGACTAGGGATTTGTGGTGGATATATTTTTTGTATGACAATTAAAAAACTAGGTACTTTTGGAGTAATAAACTAGATAAACAAACTAACATTACGTAATAATAATAAATTCTGTTGTCATAAACACTATATTTATAATAACAGAAAACCCAAAAGTGATCGGTTTAATTATTACAAAAATAATATTACTCTTTGTATTTTCTAATAAAAAAACCTCTGTAATTAAATCTGAAACAATGAACTAGTTACAAGTTAGGCCATTAAAGACCAACAACAAAAAACTATACGTTACGTTGTCTTTGGTAGTGAGATCTTAATAAGCTTAGTGCGTTCAGAGAATCGTCGAAATCGTTAGTGAGCACCTTAGGTTATTGCATATATATTTGTTTGAAGAAAAAACTATCTCTCATTCAACACTCGTTGGTGGTATGCAAAGCAAAAAATTATATACCTGTTCCAAGTGTACTTGCCTTGGACCTCCTCGATCGAATAAGGCCATTTAATACGAACTGATGCTTCATGTTATGTTTTATCTGTAAGGTAGAGGTTAATGTAGACGACACTGATGAAATAGTATCAGAGATTCTTTTTTGCAGCTGTTCCTCGAGACTTTTGCCAGCATCTATAGATTCGTGTTGCTGTTGACGAATTCTCGTTTGAATCAAAGGCATACTATCCTCTTCTTCGACTGAATCGCATCTTTGATTACTGAAATATTTACTATTCAATTCAACAATGGTTTTTGTGATCTCATTTCATTTCCCGGAGTTGTAAGTTGTAAATACATTTGTGGGGATCTCTGTATAATATTTTTTTTGGTTATGGAGGTACTTTAAAGTATAAACTAAATTAGGTTAGCCAAACACTCACGAACGGCGTGTGGAGTGAGCGTTTTATTTACGCATTTACGAAGCTAGCTACAAAAATTCGAAATTTTAAAAATATACGAATATTCGAATTTTACATAAATTACTATTCGAATATTATAATGAGGCGAATATTCGAATAATTCGAATATTCGATTGCAAGCCCTAAGTGGGACACAACAGGTTATTAAAAAAAACATGTAGGTTAGGTAAAATCCTATAAACAACAAGGTAGGCCTTGCTTTTAAAATTGATGTTAGGTATGTTACATTAGTTCGCAAATTCACGCACATACTATACTACTTTCGCCGTATGATGATATCCCTGACGGTTCATAATTGTCAATTACAGTGCTGTACCGAATGTAATTTAATCGAGTTGGCAAAGGAAATGGAATCAGATTTACAGATTTTTAATTTTTAAATAAATTCTTAATAAACGGGTTATGGCTAATAAGTAATAGAATAAAACACAGTATCTCGAAAATAATAGTTGAAAAATAGCACACAAGGCAGACGCACTGGTACTGATGCGAAGGACGTGATTACAAATGACAAAATCGTCGCTCATTCATCGATTTTGTGTTGATTCAGTAGTGTCAATACACTATTGAATGGCGTTCCTTTTCACTCATCAGGCGCTGTAAAGATATATTAATTTAATTTTAAATACTTCATTTACTAACGGTTAATAATAAAAACAATAATTTACTTGACATGATTCGAAAGAACAATAGTTTTTTAATAGTTAATAACATTTTTTTTTGCTAGTTTATTTTTATTTAGTTTGAATTAGTATGCATGACACGGAACAATAAGAGCTGTCAGGCATATTATCTTACAGTGCTGTGACATTCTGCCTTCTGTCTCTTTTTGACAGGTATAAGTGAAAGCATTAGAAAATGACGTTAAACACACCTATTTCCGCTTCTTTGACAAAGCGCTGATGCGGGGGCCCTCTTAATTCTAATATCATGGTTAAACTTGAACCTTACCAACGAGTGACTTCGTTCAAACTGATTAGGCAGAACTACAATAACAAAATCAATTGTGTGTTCTACAAAAGACATACACCGCATGCGTTATGAATAAACTTAAAAATTAAGTAATCGAATTAAATAACCAGCTGCTTGAAAAAAATATAAATCTTAGATGAAAATAGTGGGTACTATGATTTGAAAACAATGATATCGTTTTAATAAATTTTACAAATCCGCTTTTTTCTTAATACAATGTGGTATAATTTTCTCACAACTCCTTATTTGTTTGTATCCTTTTACTCAGCCCGCGGTCCGCCTCGCACCTACGGCTACGCTCTGAAAAATACTCTAGTGGAAATGCAGATAACACCACGTGGAGTCGAATTTCAATAGCATTCGATTTTGATTAATTAGTTATCTCCCTTTAATGAGTTTAGTTAAAAGTAAATGTTAAAACATGTATAAATTAAAATGTTAAAATTTGTCGATTATGGCAAACGATGTTCATGGTAAACAATAATTATGGAAACTGATGATAATGGCACTTGAAAATATGGGAACTAAAATTATGGCAAATAAAAGTTGTAGCAAAAATGAATAGTTATGGCATGCGTAGTTTAGAATAAATAAAAATAGGGCAAATGAATAATATGACCGGTGAGAAGTTTGTAAAATGAAATTATGCCTTATGAAATTATGGATAACGATAGATTACCGTCTTGCTAACATTAACAATGCTATCAAACTACAAGTTATGCTAACTGCAGTATGATGGTGTATGTGATAATATGCTTATCTGACTCAATCAACCATTTAGAAGAAAAATAATAATCTATTCTCTCTTTGTAGCGCCTGAGCATATTGTCATAGCAATTTCGAGTGTAGACATGCTCGTTAAATTCTGTCAGGCGCTAATAAACTTGATCGATGTTTATTATTATTTCTATGATAGCTACAGGAGCGGAGTTTCAAAAGTTCTACGGCAACAAATGGGCACCAATGGCTGTACGATAAAAATTCAGTGATTCTACGTACATTAGTCACTACGCCTAGGTGACCGGCCAACCTGACGTCAGGATGGCCGGTCACCATTAAATGTTTTGTTCCATCTTAAATGTGATGGCACCAACTGTCTGCTGATCGGCAGCAATTAGGGCACCAATTATTGGTCACAATTTCAACGATAAATACGTCTAAAATAATTAAGTGACCGGCGATTCTGACGGTGACAATCTAAGGGTCCATATTGGCTCACTCAAAGTTCTTTACCCGAAATTATTCTTCCTAGCGATTTGTAATCCGAATGATCACTCTTCCTAAAATTTTTCTTTCTAAAGTTTTCATTCATACAATTTGTAGTAACTCCCGACGATGTTCATTTCATAACACTCATGTTCCCGAAAATTTTAATTAATATTATTTTACTCCTACTGCTGTTTTTCATAATAACGCTTTTTATCCCTAAACATAATTTCTATAAAAATTTTACTCTTATTCGGAAAGTAAAGTGATGTATATTAATGTGAGAAACGCCCTAAAGTCGCTTCTGGCACTCGCCGGCCGCTGCCAAGGCACGCTCGCTTCGCTCGCTCGGCCACTGCGCTGTGTATAAGTAAACTTAACCCGCTCGTCGCTTGGCTCCTCGCTAACCTAAGAGAGTTTATTTTATAGTCGCTTTTGGCACTTGCTCTGGTTAGCGAAGAGCGGGTTGGGTTGACATAAAGTTGTTGAGTTAGTGTGTGTTCGAATTACAAATCGGTAGGCAGAACAATTTCGGGTAAAGAACTTTAGGTGAGCCAATATGGACCCGTTATGATCATACATTAGTGATATTATTAATTCCAATTTTCGGAAACATGAGTGATATGAACATCATCGGTAGTACTACAAATTGCATGAACGAAAACTTTAGGAAGAAAATTTCTAGAAACCGAGTAGTAAGAACTTGTGATTGTTAGGATGAAAAAAGTTAGAAAGAAAATTTTTGGAGTTCCAATTATCGGAGTTGAAATTTAAGGTGAACTTTGGCGCACCCCTAATCTACTACTACTTCGTGTCATATTAATTTTCTGTATATTAGGTTAGAGAAAAAGTATTTTCGCATATAGTATGTATGAACTTGTAATAAAATCTCTTTGGCTATACTATTTGTATTATTATTCTTTTCTTTACTTTCTTATATCTGGCTGGTTTTGGTCCACCATCACCGTCGATTCTGAACACTACTGCCAACAACTGATGAGATTACTACGGACGGAATTAATCAACAGAAAGGGTGTGGTTTTTCATCATGATAACGATAGACCTCACACATCTTTAGCCACTCAGCAAAAATTAAGAGTAGAGTTTGGCTGGGAGGTGTTAATGCATCCGCCGCTGGCCTTGCACCTTCAGATTTCCCCCTGTTTCGGTCTCTTCAGAATTCTTTAGGCAGTATCGGGGGGGGTGGCTAGATGTGCGAGGCGAGGATGCGTTGCGAGGAATGTGTTTGTTAAGAACCAATAGAATCGCGGAGCTGGGTAAATGAAAGCGATTCTATTGGTTCTTTACAAACACATCCCTGGCAACGCATCCTCGCATATATCTCTGGTGGAAACGCACTCTAAGGCCCTACGCCCGTGGGCGCCTCTTTGGGCGGGCAGTAGTAGGCAGGCAGGCACCATACCACCACCACACCCGGTAGCAGGCAGTGGTCCACCGCACCGCCACGCCTGACACAAGTACTAAGCCCCCCTAAGGCTCATGGGTGTCCACTAACCCTACCATAACTTTACCTCAGATAAACTGAGGTAATTAATAGGGTGCAGATGTTTCCAACACAAATGTTTATACTTTAAATCTTTTAATGTGTCAAAAACCGCCATTCAAGATATTGCGTATCGCTTGTATCGCTATTTTTAATTTGCTATTATTCCTAATAATATTTCATTATGTATTGATATATTTGACAAGGTACTACTTAGGTACCGTTTATTTGCATAGGTCCCAAAATGATAGTTGTAGCCATAAGCATGATATGACAATACAACGGCCATCCTGACATCAGAATGGCAGCTGTATGAGACTTAAAGGGTTAAGGTAGTGTTTATCTTTTTGTAGTACTATTTAGTATTGTTTAGGTACCATTGTTCAGAATAAATTTCATCAAGTTTAAAGATCCTACATGTGCTATCCTGACATTCACCTTGAACGTCGAAAAAAAATAACGAAGAGGGGTTCTGATTGTTCCGCTCATCATTCACGACAACAGTCACTTGCCTTTGACTACCCCGTTTAGGATATAGTCGTGATGGTATTTATGTATGTAAAAGTTACAAAAGTTACAATTTTGGGAAAACCTCATCGTAGAGATGGTGTTCGGTCAACTGGATGACTTAATACTTTTTTGCTGAGTATACAAAAGTTTATTTGAGCCAAACTGGGCAGGCAATTAACAATGCCTGTTATCTAATCATCAGGCAATTCACGAGTATTTTTGCCACTTTCGTTGTTTAAAACGGACAAAGTTGTAAGCAGAAGTTAGTGAAAAATATGAAAACCTAACCAACTACAAATTCTTTTTTTTTTGTATGTGTGTACATAATGTTTTATCATAAACATTCTGTCTATTATTTTCTAAAGACCCATCAATGCTGTGCTAGGAAAAAAAATCATAGAAGACGCACTTTTTTTTAAAACCATATCATAAACACAAGTAGTTTCTATCAAATACACCCGTAGCAAGTTCTTCCAAAACTTTAGATACAAAGGTACAAACTACTAAATAATAGACATAATACAAGTAAACAATATATTATGTGAAATGTGACTCTAACACATCATCATCATCATCATCCGTGCGGTCTATCCCGGTTGTGAACCCACACTGGTGTGTGGGGTCCCAGGGTCCGCCTTTCTTATTTTCTTGGCCCACTTCGCGCGGTCTTGTGCATCCTCAGTGGTGAGTCTGTTGGCACGCATGTCACCCTTAACGAAGTCGAGCCACCGGTTCTTGGGTCGACCTTTTCTACCGGTACCTGGCGGCGGCGGCATGGCCAGACATTTGTTGCCCACGTAGTTTGCCGATCTCCGTGAGACATGATTATACCAACGAAGGCGGCACTCCTGAAATTTGTCTGCGATGTCACGAACACGAAGGCTGCCGCGGATGTGAGTGTTATGCACACGATCTTTGCCTGAGACTCCACACATCCACCGCAGCATCTTCATTTCCGTGCTTGTGTCGCACTAGTAACGGCCATGTTTCACTGCCATATAAAAGGACAGGCCTAATGATGGTTTGATAGACCTGCCCCTTCAGCTTGATCGGCATTTTGGGGTCACAAATGACACCAGTCACCTCACGCCATTTGGCCCAAGCCGCGGAAATGCGGGCTCTGACGTCGCGGTCGATGTCCCCGGACGCGCTTAACACAGATCTGTGTTATTTGACACGGTCCGTGCCTCGACCACGTCAACGCCTATGCGGACGGACTGGTTATCTGTGGTGTGGTGTTGCAGGCCATGTACCTACTCCGTCTTCGCCACATTAAGTTTCAGACCGCCGTTTTCAAGTGAATTTTTCCACTTATTCACCCGTTGTACAGAGGCGATCACATCAACCTTTACATAGTGGCGCCTTATGCTGCTGACATAAGACCAATTTTGCATGGATTTTGTAAAGGTTGATGTGAACGCCTCTGTACCAACCTCTACTCTAACACATGATACATGTATATAGCCACGGTAATATAGATAATATTACTGTGATATAGCTCAGTACATGATCATGAAGTAAAATGAACGCTGGAATCATTCATTTTGATTCTGAACTGGGTCCGTATTACTTATAGCCTGGCAAGTTAATTTCCTAAACTGAGGGAGCAATCGAGCAATTTCTTCAGTAAGTACCTGGCATAGAGGATGCATTATTGACAGGTAACTTGCCACGCTCAGTTTAGGAAATTATCTTGACTGGCTATAAGAGATGGCCGTATTACCATCTCTTATAGCCACCTGCCCTGTTTAACTTAGTCAAATTTCCTCTTTTGAAAAAAATAAAAAGCTTTACCCTTTTACTAACCCTTATTGATCCAGGGACTCTGTTGAGTTTCCTGCGAATTTTTCCAGTAGAAACCACTTTTCGGTTAAATTGAACAGCCACGAATGCTTCATATGTAATTGTACTTACTATTAAGTCGTACATATTAAACAATCATAATTTTCAGTAAGTATTGTAATAAAGAGGTCTCTTTGAATGAAACTATTGTGACATCAATCACAATTAACCAATAACCTCAACGACTAACTAAAAAAGAAACACTACTACAGCATCTTTTAATATTGTAATTAAATTAAGGCTCTTATCACAAAGTGTCAAAATTGGCTAGACGCAGTCATTCTAGTCGAAGTCAATTAACAAGGTCACCTAATGTTATTCAAACAAGTTTACTGTATTTGTGTGCGTGTAGATTTTGCATACGGGTGCACGAGAAGAGCGTGCGATACGTCCTCTCGTTGGGATGACCCGGTGCGTAGGTACTGATTGATCGGTCGGAAGAACTTCTTCCAGCCGATATCCAGGATGGAATTTTTTAACGCCACCTGGAGGGAAAGTACTGTACATACTGAAGATAGACAATTTTACTCAATCGAAACATTCCTTTATTTTTAAAAAGAAACAGAACCAGAGATCAGAGAGATTTGAGAGAGGTTCGATTCCCGGGTGTGGCAAGCGAATTTTCGAAAATCAGTGAATGCAGTTCTGTTTCTTTTTAAAAATAAAGGATTGTTTCGATTGAGTAAAATGTTTCGATTGAGTAAAATTGTCTATCTCCAGTATGTACAGTACTTTCCCTCCAGGTGGCGTTGAAAAATTCCACCCTGTATATAATCATCATCCTATACAATCCGGCATTCTTCTTCCGACTTTTATTTTTATTTTTTATTCATTTATATAGCTTTTTTAAATAATCATTATTGATAAATAAGTCCAAAGAATGAGAGAAAAAATATTATGCACCAACCAATAATACCTGTTATTTTATGAAGCTTTCGAGTGCTAATCTAATCAGGTACCTAACAATAGCAAAATAAAGCATTGAAATTACCTAATTTACAAATTTTTTAGTTGTTAGTAATCAAAAAATCTGAACATTTTGGAAAAACAGACACAATTATTGTATAAAATGGGATATATTTCTTTAGAAAAAACAATTTTCATGACTAAGAAATGGTTGTACACTGTATTATAGAAAATCGATTCATAGAATTTCGTTTCACAGAAATTGTTTCTCATACTATCATTTCATTGAATAATCAATAGGCAGAATAGTTACCTACTTGAAAGAAATCTTAATCATAGATTTTTGTTGTAAAAAAAATTAATTTCTTAGAATATTCATATCATAGAACATGAAATTAAGTATTATTATTGCTCATAATGTTTGACTTTTATAAGACGTATTCTCAAGAACATTTTTTTTTAAACTTATGTTCATTTGCCAAAAATTCCAACAGAGGCTTTAAAGCTAATGTCTGTTATTAAATTAATTTAATTTCTGTTAAGTATGTTTCTATGAATTAAATAGTTGTTGAAATAATAATATTTGACATGAAAATAGGTATGTGGACTGAATATTTGCAATGAAAATATTTCAACGGAATATTCTATGAAACATTTTCTGTGAACCGAATTCTATGAAAATTCTGTCTATGAAACAAGGGATCACCCTAAGGAATGCTTTAAATGGAAGTAAAGTCCCTTTAAGGTGACCTCTTGAGGCACTTTTTCGAATCCGCTATGCAATAATTGCCTTTGTATAGTAAAACCTTATCAAATAATTAAAAAACAGGACAATTATTGAGTTAAGTAGGAGTTTCGCCAAAAGGAGACTGCAAAATACAGACCTTCTCGCCAAAATCTCACATGCCCTCTTAAAATAATAGTTATTAATTGACAAGTACAATATTATTGTTTGACTTTTATTTTGCCAAACAAAATATTTATTTTACTTAACAAACAAAGGTTTTGTTCATTTCATCTCTTTCTATTCCACGAGGGTGAGAATTATTTGTAATAATATAAGTAATCAGGACTCATAAAAATTTAATAGTAAAATTAAAAAGTTAAGGTTAAGATAATAAAAAAACATACCCTGATTCGAGAGGTCTTCAAGACATAGCCTACATGTAATAAACAGCTTAGTGTCTATCTCTATATCAACTGATTCCATTGTGAAGACTTTTATCTGCAAACAAAATATCATTTACCTACTTACCAATCAAGTATTTCTTAAATTTAAGGTATTATTTCAATTTGTTGCTTCCTTTTCATCATTACAGGTAACTATTATTGACCCAGTGGTAACATAGTAATTACATTTGGTTTAAATTAACACCAGTTAGAAAAGAAAGCTGAAACATTTATTGTAGTGCATACCTTGTAGGTGTGCTAAAATCAAATTTCCCGCCTGTTATCGACTTAACCTAGACTTTTTGTTATGTGACAAGACAAAACTGTACGACAGTGGACCTGTATCGACATTTCGATTTTTGTATATAATTTCTTCTTACCTGCTGGATCGTCGATGGCAATGGTCACAATCACAACACACAGCAATACGCCATCGGAAATTCACAAAGGAAACGGGTTGGTGACTTTATTAAACTTCGTAAAGTATGTTAACTGTAATTCAACTGCTGGAACTTTACTTTTTCACTCGAATTGCCATTCTTTTGCAAATTATTCCTCCGCGAAGACAGGACAAGGAAGAGATTCAAGAATGGAGGAAATGAATGAATTTAATACTTGACATAACTTTGCTTATTTCTCGATCCATGCTTCTAGTGATTCGTACGCCATCTGTTGTGAAATAGAGAAGTTATTAACTTGCCATCTATTAAGCTGTAGCAGAAACATCTTGCGTTATTGCCCGTTGCTCAACGCCATCTGTGAACATTAGATCAAAAACAAACAAGAATGCTTAAAGAAGTTATGAGGTAGTTTGGAAATAACAACACAGATGGCGTCACATGAAATTCGTGATCTTCTATCTTGCGTCTCTCACGCTCGGCAGAAGCAGAAACAATCCCTTTTCAAAAGACAAGGCAAGGCAAGGATTTGTAAACTAAAAATATGTAATTTTTATGCATTGCTAATGCTTCTCATAATTATTTATCGTGATTAAATAGGGCATCAGCTATGATTAAGACAACACGAACGGAATTGAGTATGGAAAAAAAAACAAACATGGCCTAAATTGATAACCATTTCGAGGTATTTGTATTTTATACTTTATTTAAATATTTAACATTTTTAAAGGCAAAGGATCTAGGATATTTTAATTGAATACGTTAGCAATCTGGGGTCATTCATTTGACCCCAGTTTTCCAACGTACGAAAAGAGTACATTTAGGTTCTTAGAGGACTCTTGACGGTAATCAAATTGACATCTCATAATCGAAACCCATTGGGTCGTATATCCGTCTTTTCACGTGATTGGTTGATAATCTTTCCATCAATCAATCAAATGACGCGATTTTTATCGCAAGTGAGATTTTTAGCTAGGTGATTCAACTGCATGGTATTAATGGTGTTGTCAGATAGCAGATTTTAAATTCCTCCAAGTGAAACATATTTTGCACTAAGTTATTTTTAATAATACGTACATTAATTTACACCCATTGTCCAGACGGGTGGGTAGGACTTAAAATAGCCATTCGCTATAATCCCAACCCTTCCAGGTAGGGTTTGGTTTCAGAACTTGGCAAAATAAATTGTTGCTGAAGGCTACTTCTCACATTCTCGTGAGATGCTACATGATGAACGGCGAGCTCTGTTTCAGCCGTAAGTGCTGTAAATCAGTAATTTTCTCATTATTTATTTACCACGAATCGGGGAAAAAACACATGTGGGAACACTAAGTGAATTTGTGACGTCATGAGTTCGCAATATTTAAAAACTAATAAAAAATTAACTACCGGCTAGATCAACGAAATATTCAAATCAGTTACTTGAAATAGTAAGACGTATTTATAAAAAATATTGTTCCCAAACCCAATTGAACATAGGTGCTGCAACGACAATTATAAAAGAACGCCAACCTGCTTCTACCTGAGCAGTACGGTACGTACAATACGGTAACGGGAGGGGGAGGCCCCCTCCCCAGGCCCTCACGCAACTGATTTCAGATATTGTTTTAAGAAGGGGTACAGCAGGGGTCCTGAAACGAGTAGGTGCAGATGGAGAAGCTGCAAGAAATGATGTGGAAGACGAATATACCTATGAATGGATTGACTTGAAGGTTCAGAAATTGTGCATTGCGAGGTTGAAGATCTATGGAATTGGGAAAGGGATGGATTAGTAGTGCGGCTATTTGTATAGATGGAACTACGAGAAAATGGAGAGGTAAGAAAAAGAGTGTGTCGGCCGAAGGACAAAAGTGTGCAGGTAGCTGTAGATGAAAAGAAAAAAGCTTGATTCGATTGATAAGCTAAAACAGCCAGTCAAAGGATGCAAAAGGCGACAGATTGTGATGTAGTTAATGTAAAAAAGGAGTTTCAAAGATTGAAAGGCATGTATTAAACATAAACGTAAACAAGAACAAAAGAATAAGTTTGATAAGAGGCTTACTGAAGACTTTCAGTCAAATATCAAGTGGTCAAAGAGACAGAAAAAAAGATATGGGTTTCGCATACGGGATTCAGAAGAGGAATGGGATGAACGGATCAGGTTCCTCCTTACGTTGCGAAGCTGAAAAGTTTTTAGCTAAAAACCATGAAAGCTAAGATAAGAAAAGATAAACTTTATAGGTATTGTAAGATTATTTTAAGATTACTATGTAGACCATTAAGATTGATAATAAATGTTTCTATTATTATTATTTATTGCACAAACAAAATATTATAGTTTCAGTTAACCCTCAGACAGTCTCAAAGCCCAGGTTTTAGAAAACTGCGAAATCTTACCACTTGGAATACGTTTACGGATCCCGTAGGTACTTAAGGTAGCAGCAACCCAAAAAGGATCAAACTTCATGCTCGCGTCTTCTTCTTCTCTTGAAACTCAGTCTGCGCGCGCGCGCTGTAAGGGTCAACTCACACCGAGACGCTACGTGACGCTGCGCGCACTTTTTCATAGAGCTACTCAAACAAAACTTTATGGGACAAGATGCCTCGCGACGTAATGCTGCGTGGTTCAACGTATTCTAAATTCTCATGTATCTTTTCGTGTGGTAAATGAGTTAAATTTTAAGTAGCTACATTAACAAGTGCGCGCAGCGTCGCGTCGCGTCTCGGTGTGAATTGACCCTGAGGACGGATTTGTGTTTCTAGTTCTACGCAAGGCTCTGAGTGACCCCACGCGACAGATGGCGTAAGGAAAATTTCACCAGTAACCTTATAGTTTTTCCGTGTTTTAGTGTTTAGATTTGTGTAATTCGCTGTAGTGTATATTGTTATGTTTTTTTGTATCAGATTTTTTCGTTTGATTAAAATTGATGAAAGACAAAGTCAACGTATTCTAAGATGGTTGGAAGAAGGAGTTGAGGAGATAGTTGGTGGTGAAGAGGATGATGAAGTAAATGTTGACTTTAAAGATGAAGTCAGTGAACATGACACGGAATCCGGACAGGAATATGAAGAAGACGATCATCGAGTACGATTTAATCCATCAGTGAATCCAAAGAAATGGTTAGGGTCACTTAGACATAGAAAGTATTCAAGGGGATTATCGAATAACTTCCGAAAACGATGTGGCATACTCAGTAGGTAATGTAGTAACACTAGTAACTATATAAGTGAGAATTAGAATTTTTCAATTAACCTTAAATTTTAAGGTTTTCATACAAAAAATACTGACAGTTCGAGTGATTTGTATGCTGACCTTGGAATGGAAGTTAGTTAAATAAATTTAATTTTCTTAGATAGTTTCTAATCACTTAATGAGTATGTCATATCGTTTTCGGAAGTTATTTGATAATCACCCGGTATGATTGACTAACTTTCATTTCAAGGTCACCATACAAATCACTCGAACGGTCAGAACTTTTTGTATGAAAACCTTAAAATTAAAGTTAATTGAAAAAACACATATTCGCTAATATAGTGCCTACGTCGCTTACTGAGTATGCCATATCGTTTTCGGAAGTTATTGGATAATCACCCGGTATAAAAGGAGCAGTTGTAAACACGCCCTTTGTAAATAGGCATAGTAGCCCCTGCTGCGGACGACAACAATATCAAGTCAGTTTACCCCAAGTTATCAATAGATGGCGGTGCCAGTACTTTGCCTCGCGCAAGCATTGTGTTTTCACTTTAGTATATAGGTTCTCCAATTTCTCCATACATTTTGTACAGACCGGTGAAGCTGCTAAGGCCGTCGAGGCCAAGCAGCAGCGTCCATACCAAAAAAAAAAAAAACATACATTTTGTTAAGTTGAATAATTTCGGTAATACAGCCAAACTAGATAGCTCCACAAAGGCACGTAAGTATTTTGAGTCCTGGTTGAGCGTCTATTCTTGATTACAACTTATATCATTTTTTGTAAGGCACCGGCCTTGTGCGCAGGTCAGGTTGACGCACATTGCAAGGTCCTCTTTAACTACTCCACTGTATCTTACGTACAAATATAAATGTAAAACTCCAGCGATTCTTTCACTGACGGTGACGTCACGACCGCGTACTCTTCCTCACCCGGACACCTTTACTACAAACTGGCGACCAACAGGGGCCGAGGCAACCCAAAATTCTTAGTAACAAAATACGGAAGGAAAATACGTGGATAGACAAATCTAGCACGAGAACAAAAAGGGGCTCAACCTGTTGGATGAACAATTTACCCAGCTGCTCACATCGCATACCAATCAGCGCAGTACGTAGCTTCCTGCAAGGCTTCCTACGAAATTGTGAAGAATTTTAAAGCCGTAGAGGCATTCCTGGCAGCTGTGAGAGTTTACAAGAAGATAGAAGGCATCTCTGACGCGGATGCTTTGGATGGACTCCCACTATTGTTGCTTGAAGAAGCCGCCATATGGTGGCAAGGAACGAAAAACAATATAAACACTTGGCAATTGTTTAAAGAGCAGCTTCGAGTGAACTTTCCCCTGAAGAAACCCGAATATCTTGTTTTAAACGAAATCATCAGTAAAAAACAAGGGAAGTATGATACCACCACCTTCCTCGCGAGGAAAAGAATGCTTTTCTCTCAGTTGGATAAAGATGAACAGCCGAAGGAGAAGCAGCAGATCGACATCATCTACAACCTACTACATCTTTCCATACGGGACAAGGTACCTCGAAGTAATGTTGGTACTTTTGAGTATTTACTTCGGGATGCTCGTGGTGTGGAGCAGGTTCTGGAAGAGAAAGAAAGCGGAAATGCAATACCGACCATGCCATTGCGGAAGAATGCTCTCAAACCCAAGTGCAACTTCTGCAGAATGTTTGGCCATTCTTATGACCAATGCCGCAAAAGAAAACACGCCATAAGACCAGAAGATCCGACAACAGAACCACACCCGAATGCAACCACCAGCATGACAAGTTCAGTACCAGCAGTTGTAAGGTTTCCTGCTATGGCTGCGGGGCCCCCGGCGTCTATCGCAGTAAATGTCCAACATGAAGTGGGAATTCAGGAATGAAGCAGAGGTTTTGTGCTCTCAATGTGGAAATTACCACACATGGTCGGCCTACAGTGTTTGTCAAAATTGATGGCCTCGATGGAACTGCTTTCTTGGATACGTGTGCTAAAACTAACATAGCATCAGTACAGCTATATGAGGTTCTGAAAGAACGCGGGCACAAATTCAGCGAGAAAAACGCAAAGATCACATTAGCCGATGGACTCACGTGCACCGAGAGAGTTCCCACCTTCAATGTAATAGTTGAACTTTGTGGACGCAAGCTACTTACCAACTTTATAGTCTTGCCGGACTCAAATAACAACAGAACGTTGTTAGGAGTGGGTTTCCTGAAGCAAGTTGGTCACCTTATCACCAGTTGCATGCAAAGCAGCAGTAGCGCCGAGATCATTGATCCCTGTTAAGCTCAAATCAACGTCCTATACATCTATAATAGCTAGTGAGTCAGCACCCCAGGAGTTTCAGGCGAATTTGCCAAACGGAGAGTGCTTTAACGAGCTACAAACTAATCCCTATCGAGTTGCCCGGCACCCCGCCGCAACTTAAAAGAAAGAAAGCTACAATTTTCGATGGGAACTCCCCTCGTATCGAGTAAATGCTGAAAGATGCCGTCACGACGATCAATGAAGTT
Source organism: Udea olivalis (assembly GCA_947369235.1). Taxonomy (NCBI): domain Eukaryota; kingdom Metazoa; phylum Arthropoda; class Insecta; order Lepidoptera; family Crambidae; genus Udea; species Udea olivalis. The sequence continues at coordinate 11,489,579 of OX376342.1, forward strand.
GAAAACAACCTGTCTCCTTTTTCAAATGATCTGTTTTCTGATACCCATATTGGCCTCAACTATGTTAATGATGGAACGGTATTAAATGTTGATCAGACGGTTCGATTAGATAGATTGTTACAAAAGTACGAAGATGTTTTCATTTCTAATCATAAACCTACACATATCACAGAGCATTGTATCCAAACCCTTGATCACCCTCCAATTTCTATGCCACCTAATAGACTGTGATCACCACGCAAAGAAACGCTTAAAACGGAACTAACTGAAATGTGGAATGGATGGAATTATTGAACCTTGTTCCTCACCTAGGGCCTACAACGAGTTAAAGAAACTACTCACCACAGCTCCTATTCTGAGACAAGCTGATTGTTTATATCCTGAAAACCGACGCAAGCAAATATGCAATCGGAGCAGTTTTGGTACCGGGGAAGGGAGAGGGCGAACACCCCGTCGAATATAAATAAATATAAATATCATAGGCATAGGCATAATAGGCTCATGTCCTTAAAGTCCCTACAGGCAGATTGGCTCGTGGGGCTTTAATACTCCAAAATTATGATATAACTATATAGTATACACCTAGACAAACTAATGTGGTAGCAAACACCCTTTCCCGTTCACCTTGCATCGATACAAATAAAGATGAATGTGGTATATGCAGCATAGTAGTAACTAGATATGCCGTTGAGAAGTGCAAACCCACATGATCCAGATACTTCCCTGGGCATCTATCATAGTTGAAACCATACACAAGTAATGAACTTGACCTTCCTGAACCGGTCATGCCCTTCAAAAGAAGGTGGCGACTAAAGAAAATGTCGAACCACAACATAAACGTGGACGTGGCAGACCTCGGAAAAATGTTAACTAAAAGGTGTATCAATTCTGTCTCCTATCTAACGACTATAGGATCCAGAGGGGGAGACTGTAACACACCCATTGTAAATAGGCATAGTAGCCCCTGCGGCAGACGACAGCAACATCAAGTCAGTTTACCCCAAGTTATCAATAGATGGCGATGCCAGTACTTTGCCTCGCGCAAGCATTGTGTTTTCACTTTAGTATATAGGTTCTCCATACATTTTGTTAAGTTGAATAATTTCGGTAATACAGCCAAATTAGATAGCTCTTATAGATTTTTTTTTTCTTCATAATATTACTGATGTATGTTCAATGTGTCCATAATGGCTCCCCTAAAGTTCTTTACCCGAAATTGTACTTCCCACCGATTTGTAATTCGAACACACACTAACTTAGCGTTTATGTCGTCAACCTAACCCGCTATTCGCTAACCAGAGCGAGTGCCATAAGAGACTAATTTCAATTCCAATTTCACTAAAATGAACTCGTTTAGGTTAGCGAGCAGGGAAGCGACGAGCGGGTTAGGTTTACATAAACACAGCGCACGAGCCAAGCGAGTGAAGAGAGCGTGCCGCGGTAGCGGCCGGCGAGTGCCAGAAGCGACTTTAGGGCGTATCTCACATTAATATACTTGAATTTACTTTCCGAATATGAGTTAATATTTTTTTTACAACCCTATGAGCGACCCGCAGCCGGGTTACGTCACGGTCGAAAAGCAGGACTTCGTGAAAGCAGCGGCGAGCGCTCATAGCGCCTTAGATATATAAGATTTATTTGCCGTTGAAAGAGTTAGGTACGAGTACAGGTGAAGAGTTGTTTTGGACCGTATTGGCGCCCACCGAAGGATGATATTGTATTGCAATTGTGTCGAAAGTGCTTCTTCTGTTTTTATTTTATTCTGTGCCCTGACTCTTGAATCTAATTTCGCCGGATTGGCATCAGATTACTGTCACCAAAAATTTTTTTGAAACTTAACGCTTTGTTTAAGGTTCCAAAATTTCTTGTTTGACATTTTCTGCAATGCTTGTCTAATGAAATCTGTTCAAGAGTCAGACTCCTGAGCCCGATGAAATTCACCTGACAGCTGTCAGACAAAGATTTTGTTCGTTTCATCTCTTTCTATCTGAATTTGAATACCTGAAGAGGGTGAAAATCACTCGGCGAAAAGCGATTTGGAATGGGCCCTAGAATGTTCTACAGCTACGATTGTGACTGCCATCTAGAGGCGAATAGCTGTACTTTCTTCTCATTGATTAACCGAACAAAACTAAAATCTACACAATGTTATGATAGATGGCGTACCGAAGTAAAGGGTTAATTACACGAACATAACTTCTACGAGTCGCTCATAGATGGAGCCACTTAACTGTAGTGTTTGTCAGCGAGCAGAGCACTTTCCTTAAATTACCTACGTCGCACTACTGGAACAAGTGATCTACATTTTTTTTGTTTTTGTTACGGAATAAAATATAAAAATATCATATTTTTCAGTATACACTGATGTCAGTGCTACCTTTTACTTTGAAAAACAAAGCTTATAGCATTACCTTTATTTTCTCAGAAACATACTTTTGTGCCCTAGCGCCTAGATAGACTCTGCGTTATCTAGGCGCTAGGGCAGAAAAGTAAATAAATTTCAAGCGTCGTCAAATGAAGCTTTTTTTATAGCTGGAAAAGAAGGAAATCCGGACTTGGCTCCTTCATTTAGATGTCAACAGTGGGCGAGAAGATATAGAAACTAGTTTATGGATTTCTTAATTATATATTTATAACTATTTTCTGTCAAGGAGATTAACAGGCATCATAATTAAAATAGTAGATATTAATTCTACAACAGTATTAACGATTACAATGATAAAATAAGCACATTCGTCAAATAATATTTGCTACTAGTCAATTTGATATTCATAAAACGTCATTCAATCAAAATTAATTCACAAAATGCACTTCAACTGAAATAAAATAATCATAACAATTAAGTCATCTTTTAATGTGTCAATCACAAAACATTACTCACTCTGGGGGCATTTTAAGTAATCAATTAAGTAGTAATCTATTTATTTAGCACGGAATTGCCATGCAATATTTATATCACAGCACTTTAATATGCATGAGGAATCCCCAGAGGAAAGATTTCCGAGACTGAAATAGAGCAGTCATAACATTCGGCGTAATTAATTTTCCAATTATCATAAATTTATTATGTTACATTAAGCGATAGCTTATCTGCGTTGATGGCGCTTGTTCCTGTTCGTGCGCGCTTGATTGCCGTTCTGCGAATGTCCATCCGACGGGCCGCTCGAGGGCTGCGGCAGCACCGGCGGCTGGTTCATGAGCAGGCCTATTAAGTGTGCTGGGTTGTCAGTGTGACCGTTTTGCATCGGAGGAGGTATGACTCCATTAGGGCGCTGGGCGGGCGCCGGTCGCTCGCTGGGGGGTTGCGGGGGGGCGTCCAACGCGGCGCGCAGCCGCTGCCGAATGCGTCTGCGTGCGTTCCGCGACAGTTGTCGCTGGTTATTGCCAGGCTGGTTGTCGGGGACGGTCGGGGCCGGTTCGACGGGAGGCGGGGCGACGGGAGGAGAGGCGACGGGAGGAGGGGCGTCGGGGGGCGGGGTGACGACTCGCTCGTTGATCACCGGGTAGTTTCTGGAGCTGTTTTCGATGCGCGCGCGCATTTGTGCTTCGGAGCGGACTAGGGCGTCGGCCTCGCGGCCTAGAGTGGCGAAGGCGCGGGAGAGGCGAGCGACGTCGTTCTGCAGGTCTTGGAGGAAGGGCTCGAGGTCGTGGGAGACCTGCGCGCGGACGGGCTCGCGGGCAGGCGGGCGCGCAGGCGGGCGGGCGGGCGCGCGGGCGGGCGCGCGCACGAGCGGGCGGGTGGGCGCGCGGGCGGGCTCGTTGCCGCGGCTGGCGACGCGCAGCACGGCGCGCGGCTGCGGCATGTTGGCCAGCTGCTCGGGCGGCGTGCGGCGCACCGCCAGCTTGCCGCTAAGGGCGACGGGCTCGATCAACGCGCGCGCGTCCAGACCGTTCACCACTAAACAATGACCCCTTTTCTTCAGAGATCCTTCGCACGATCTGACAGACCAAACCTGTAAAAAAAGGTCTAGACGTAAAAATTATCACTTTTATTTAATCCCATGAAAAACTTAAAGTGAAGAAACTTACGCAATCAGAAAAAATTGCTTCTCTATCGTTTCCAGATATGGTTACTGTGTAACTGAATTCGTGAGCTACCCACGGCGATGCAGCCATAGCGGCCCATGCGCAAACAGAGTTAGCTGTAAACCACAAAAAACACTTTGCAACACCATACAAATTTTATACAACTTTAGAGCTCTATCATTCTTTACTTACTGCTTATTTCAATAATTAAAAAGAAGATTCCCATGTCGGAAATGCGTAGTGCAGTAACAAGCCTACCAGGATTAGTAGAAAATTGCCAAGCTTGCACATACTCCCCATTAACGGACTGACCCTGAAATAGATTTTTTAATTTAAATAAATAATTTTCATTTTTTAACTGCCAGGGTAAATCATGTTATGTGTAAAATATCTACCTCAAGAAGCTCTCCAGCATGGTAATAACGTAGGTGATTGAGCAAACGTGCAGCGGGTAAACGCTCAACATAGCTGTTTTTACAGCAAAGGCACCGGAAGAGACCCTTGCATGCTTGGGGGGCTCTTACTGCAGTTTGCTAAAAAGAAGAATACAGATTTCATCTTTTCATTCATAAAATACATCAACTAAGTTTTTTTTTTGTGTATTCATATTACTCACACTTGCAGGTTCTGAATTCTCTGCCTCTACTTGAGCAACTTCAGTTTCAGGTTCTATTGTGGAATTGTTTGATGGTGTACTGCTTTCTGCTATCTCAAGAGCACCAGTTGTAACTTTCCCACCCAATTTCTGCATAAAATTAGAAATAATAATAATTTAAATTTTTATAACTTTAATCGTAAGTTTTATGATTGTAATTATTTAGTTTTTATAATTATAATTCATAAGTTGTTTTAATGTTATAAATTTCTGTTCTTGTAAGAATACTATAGAAATTTTATATCTAAGATTTATACTGACTAAAGAAAATCATTAAAAAAATACTTTTGAATCAAATCTAAATCAAAGTAAAATCAACTTACAAAAGCTCTTAATTTTTTAACATTGGCTATGAGCTCTTCCATTGCATAGTTGCGAGTTCCAAAAAACAGAGCCCGGCAGACGGGGCACATGTCCAGACGCATTTTGCAACGTCCACAGACATGGTGACCCTCATTGCACTGGAAAATCTGCCCCGTAGGAATTTCGTAGCACACAGGACATTGCAATAAATCATCAAGGTCCGGTAGTGCCTCCTGCGAAAAAAAGTTCGAATAATAAATTACTAGCTTTCCGCTCGCGTTTCGTTAAACAGTGAGAGTCTATTAAGTGCACATATAAATCGGAAACTATATTTATCGATGAAAAAATTATTAAAAAAAACAGCATTTTTTTTTAAATTTGTACTGGACATTAAAAAAAAGCATTTGTAGTTAAGTTTTCTATGCAGAAATAATGTTTTAACTTTTAAACTAAATGCCTAATCGCAATGAAACAAATTTGCTGATGATCACTAATAACAGCAGGGCATACTAAAAAATATAAAAAATACGAAAAAAATAATACAATCGATTTTTTACAAATATCGCGCAAGCGTCTTCTTTAAGCGCTGAATTAAAATTTTGTAATATTTGTAATTGGGTTACCAACATGGTATTTTTATACCAAGAAAGCTAATACGACGTAAATTTACTTAAAAAAATTATAATAGGGTAACGGTTGCAAATATTTAACAACAATATAATTATGTAAAAAAATACGGAAAATAAATATGATTTTCTGCAAAAATCATTTAATTACAACTTTATGGCATTTATTTTTTCGTATTTTTTCATTAGCATGACCATGACCTGTTATTAGTTATCATCAGAAGCCTTTTTTCATTGCGATAAAGCTTTTAGTTCAAAAGTTATAACATTATTTCTGCATAGAGTATCCAATCCAACCACAAATGCTTTTTTTTTAATGTCCATTAAAAAAGACATGGCCAAAAAAACTCAAGCGGGATCCCGCTTGAGTCCCTAGGATCTTGTTTATTTCTTTGTATGTTAAGTTTAATTTTGGTTCCTACCTAATTAAAACCTAATTAAACCCAACCATCAAAAATATTCACTAACATACCTAATACGAATTCAAAATAAATCGAGCAAGCCCAGTCGAACTGCAGGGTGTCGTTCTGAAGTTCATTCGATATTCCGTTCGTCAACTAAGCATGCAATCGAACAGCGGTGAGTCGTTTTCATGTTTATTCGACATTCCGTTCATCGATGGACTGTCTTTCGCAATCCAGTTTCGGACCCGATAGTATGACTGATTTTCAAGGTCTACTATCGCTATCGCAACAGCACTAGTCAAGTGGCTTCTCGCACTAGGCGACTTACACCCGAATTCTTAACGCAAATCCAATTTGAGCACCCTTCAAATTGTACTGTCTGGGGTCCGGACCCGTGCTTCAACTAGGTTCTCCACCTGGGAGAAGCACGGGGCCTTGCATGGTCCCGTGCTCCAACTGATGACGTTATTGTACAGTCAATCAGTAAATTGATTTACATGATTCAAGAGATTTAAACAATTCCATAATAGAAGTAGATTTTTAAGTACAGTTATAAAATTAATTTAATTAAATCCGTTATCTTGTTATATTAAGTTTGAAAAAAGGTAATATGATTGAATAAAATAAAACCCGGTCAATGTATAAAAAAATTATAATGTATTCCCGTTGTCCCCGTACGCCCGTGTAACATATATTTTTTCAAATTTCCAATAGTACCTATCTATAAACATCTAGCTAAAAAGTACCAGGGCCGCAGAAACCTAAAGGAATTTTAACTATAAACTCGTAATCTTGAGCGCAGCGTGGTTGACCATACTCTCCAGGGTGACTCGGTCTCGACTCTCGACTGTCTTGGCGCCGATAAAGCCGGCTGGTTCCTCACGCAAGGATGTCTTAGACCACGTTGGGATGAGCAAGCACTCGCGCTAGATACAGCTGGAGGATCTCACGAGGACCGCCATAATAAGTCGCCAAATAGGCCAAGTAGGGCTTATGGTGGTCGTCGCGTCAACCAGGCTACGCTCAAGTGAGTACAAGTGTCTCATTAAACTTTCATGTAAACTCAGACAGAGTTCCTAGTTAAACTTCCTTTAGGTTTCTGCGGCCCTGGTACGTTGTAGCTAGCAGATATGGAAATTTAAAAAATAATTATAATTAATATTCTTAATTAAATTTATTTCAAATTAAAAAAGAAACATTTTATTTTAGATTCGCAAATGCAATTAATTTATAGTTAAATTTCATTTGGGTATTTCTTGAAAATGCGGTAAAATAAATTCTGTTGATAATTATGTTAATAAAGTGTTTTTCTTAATTGCTTGACTGTACTGATCTTCAGCTGGAGCACGGGACAATGCAAGGCCTCGTGCTTCACCCAGGTGAAGAACCTAGGTGGAGCACGGGTCCGGAGTTCCGGATCCACGGTCTGGTAATATGTCAGTGAAAATAAAAGGGACAGCGTAACTTTGACTGTCGTTTTAGAATCCGGGCGTAGCGTGGCTAACTAGTCGCGATGCTAATCGCTGCGCTTCGAATTGGGTATGAGAACAAATTTTTAGGTATATTTTCTAATTTGACACAATACCTTTTCCTATTTTGAGATACTCATTTGAATATGTTAGAAATACAGAAGCTGATTAAACTAAGTAAATATTTATTGAAGATTTTAATTTATAGACAGCTGCATTTTACAACGTTGACGCGAGAGGGAAGAAAGACGCGAAAGGGAAGAAAGATATTTTTTTTGTTAGAAGAAATGTTAGAATGACAAGAGCAATAGGAGGTTGCTATTCAAACTTTTGCGTTCTATTTTCCAACAGAATATTTTTCAGATCTAGCCGGTAGGTAATTTTTCATTCATTTTTAAACATTGCGAACTCATGACGTCATAAATTGCTTAGTGTTTCCACATGTGTTTTTTCCCGATTCGTGGCAAATAAATAATGAGGAGAAAATTTCTGCTTTACTGCACTTACGGCTGAAACAGAGCTCGCCGTTCATCATGTAGCATCTCACGAGTGTGAGAAGTATTCAAATATAATTTATTATGTCAAGTTCAGAAACCAAGCCCTACCTGAAAGGGGTTGGGATTATAGCGAATGGCTATTTTAAGTCCTGCCTACCCGTCTGGGCAATGGGCGAAAATAATGTACGTATTATTTAAAATAACTTTGCACAGCAATAATTTGATCTTGTAGAAAAATATTTTTCATCTGGAACTTAAAATGTGCTACCTGGAAACACCATTAATACCATGCAGTAGAATCACCTAGCCAAAAATCTCACGTATGATACAGATCGCGTCATTTGATTGGCTGATGGATAGATTATTAACCAATCCCGTGAAAGGACGTTTATACGATCCAATAGGTTTGAATTGTTTGATTACCGTCAAGAGTCCATTAGGAACCTAAAACGGATATTAATGTACTCTTTGCGTACGTTGCCTATCTGTGGTCAAATGAAGGTCTAACTTATTAATTAAATATATCCTTGATCATTTGCCTTTAAAAATGTTCAATATTTAATTATGGTATAAAATGCGATAACTCGAAATGGTTGATTGTTTGATTTTTTTCCCATAGCCAATTGCCACCGCGTAAGGCGAGATCGCGATAGCCATCGGCATAGTAAAAGGAGAACTATGGCATCGGGCACTAAGTTTCTTTTTGATTTGACGACGCAGAGACGATGAATTCGGAGAAGTATCAAATGAATACGTCGTCAGTCGACATAGTAGACACAATTAGAACAATACAAAACCGCATCTGGTGCATGCACTGACGAGGTGTTAACAGATGCAATAATTTACAGGAATTGGTTAAGTAAGGGGCCATTCATTAACTACGTAAGGATGATTTTGTCAATTTTTGACCCCTTCTACCACAGTGTAAGGAGGATTTTTAAAACCCCCATTCTTACCTATGATTCTAATTTGTTTTTCAATCTAATAAAATGTTGCTAGAAAAGGATCAGTTCCACAAAATCTCCCAGTTTGACGTAAGTAAATCAAAGTTCTTTTTATTCTAATACGTTTTTTACCTTCCAGACGCAAATGAAATATGATTCCTGACAACTTAAAGCTGCGATTTTTAATATAAAATATCGACTTCTTTTTTAAAAATGTTTTTGCATTTGGCCCCAGTCTCTTCTGGGCCCTGTTTAATGAACGTTACAATTCGACAATTTTGTAAATAAGTGACCTATTTGTTAAGCTTTATGACAAGTGCTGTTTAATAAACTTCACAATTAAGTAAGAATTTTACATGTAAAAATCTACAAATGTTACAATTACAAATGCTGTGTAATAAACTTTTGCATGTGTAGAAGACGCCTGTAGATTTCGATGAAATATTGTATCTATAAATTTATAGTTGCAAGTAGTGTTCCCGGGGCCTATAGGCTTTTAGGCCTAAATTAAAGCCTATTGGTCCTTTTTGAGGGCTATGGTTGTATAGTAGGCCTTTAAAAGGCTACTCACTTTAAAAAGCCTATAGGTTTTAAAAAAGCCTATAGGTTTTAAAAAAGCCTATAGGCCTAAATAGCCTTTTAGGCTTTTTTACGACTAGTCTTCTTCAAATAGTAGGCTTATTTTAAGGCTATAGGCTTATTTATAGCCATTTTTGAGATTCTGACTTAGTATGAATTAAACACGATTTATTTTTGTATTGTATTTATTTTTATTTATATACAAATTTAAGGAAAACGAATCATTTGAAAACATTTAGCCATGATGACAAACACATTGAATATTTTAGTTAATATTTATATTCTATATGACCAAAGGTTGACTGGTAGATAATGTGTGGAATAAACTTTAAATAATAGTAATGAAATAAAAAACATTCCTGCAGTTTGAAAGAATATTTAAAATCATAAAATTTAGTTGATCATTTTTAAACTCAAACAATAAATTTATAAAATAGACCTAGCCTAGAGGACTAAAAATCTTCATAGCCTTTTAGCCTTTTAAGCCATTTAATTATGCGCCTAGCCTACAAAAAGGCTAAAAGCCTATAGTCCTCGGGTAGACAAAAAAAGCCTATGAAAAAGGCCTAGCCTAAAGGCCTAAAAGCCTTTTTAGGCTTTTAGCCCCCTCTAGCCCCTTAATTCATAGGCTAGGCTTAAAAAAAGCCTAAAAGCCTATAGGCCTCGGGAACACTAGTTGCAAGTTACAAAGTGCAATGCACAAAAAATTTGCTGAGTGGGGGTAAGTGCTACATTTATGTTAAAATCGTATTTAAGATCATGTCCTAATTTTGTTACTAAATATTCGACGGTAGTTTTGCTGACCCAACATTTTTCTTTGAATGTAAAATCTGTTACATTAAAAATGGTAAAGTTAATCCTTTTACGAAAAATGCCGTTGCTGTTCACTTAAATATTCACTACTGTCACTACTTCCACTCCTAGTTGTTAGAACCATTTTTTGTGTTTAACAAATAAATTGTTTTTACTTATTAGGTTGAGGCACTAAATTGTAAGTTTCTGACACACAACGAGTCCACCTGTCAGAATTGTACTTCAATTTACAAAATATGTAAACTTGTAATTATGTACAATTATGTGTTCAATAAACAGTTTTTCCTACAAAAATGTAAATTGTCACCTGTAAAGAGAAAATGTTTTTTTAAACAGAAATATGTAAAATTGTAGGTATAATTCTACAATTTTGTAGATTTTCCACTATTGTAAACTTGTTAATTGTATTCTTTACTAAACAGAAACTTGTAGATTTGTAGCCTGTAATATACACTTACAATTTGTAACGTTTACTAAACAGGGACAATATTACATAAGAATGGGTCTGACCTCCTCTCCCCCCAAAGTATGTCGAAATTTTTACAACCCCTCCTCCCCCTCAGTACCCTTACGTAATTAATGAATGGCCCCTAAGATAGAACAACAGCGTTAAACAAAAATACTTATTTCAACACTTCAAAAGGAGATTTTTTGTAAAGCTGACCCAAGCGAAACCATTTACTACCTCTTATTGCAAAGAAATTAGTATTTGTTAACCATTATTAGCCCTTGATGCAGTATTGTAGAGCGATCTTGTGTCGCAATTCTTAAGTGATACTATGTAAATAAACAATGCATTGCCGAAAAAATGTTCTTTTTTAAATCTAGTATTTTCAGCCAAATAGTATTTTCTGCCAGATAATGATCAAGTTATTCATCTCTAGATTAAATACACTCAACATTTATTTGACTACTTGTGTGAGAATTTCTGATTTTTCTACGTAGTTTTTTATAGTTTTTTCCATGAACAAAATCAAACATTTATAAATTAGGAGTTTAAGGCGGCGGAGACTCATGTCATGGGAAAAAAGGGGCGAATTCAGTGTTACTTTATATTTCACCTTCCTTCAAACAGCTATAGCCTGATAGAATAAATGTGATGGAATGGCATTATTTCAAAAGTTATAGTACGGACCAAATCATGTTATTTATCTATGATTCTATTGGGATTTAAATAGCAGAATATAGGCTAATATGTCTGGGAGCTTCAGTCATCTAGGTATTTTCCACTCTGATACACAAGGAAACAACTTCACTTTATTAAATTGTTTGACATATTGGGTTTATTAGGACAGGACAGGACAACAGGATAGGCAGGACTAAATGCCCGGTTACACTTTGCATAGTAGTTAGTGCAGGTGCTTAGTGTAAGGAGAAAACAGGTGTGGACAGCTATTGTAGTGTGATTGAATAGTAACCCGTGTTGTAAAGTGATTAGTAAAGTGATTAGAACATATTCTAATCACTCTATTATGAAGACATTAAATCTTTCAACATGTTATTTATATTATCTACTAGGTTCCTACTTGTAGCTGAAAAAGATATTTTTAAGTGGATTTTTAACATAAAAATATTTGAGCTTAGTATTTAACAACATTGTGTAGGTATTTTTCAAATATTTCAACTGGACAGTTTTAATGAAATCTTTGAAGCACTAAAGTCTTAAGTCCATCTGGATGTTAGGGTTGTAGGCGTCGCAGAGATTTGACATTCTGAGTATACCTACCTACTCACTGCTTCTGTATCTCTGATTATGAACTACATAATAATTTAAAAAACAGAGATACTAAAGATGCCTGAATAATTATGGAAGGAAGGTAGAATGACATAAATATGTTACATTACTTCAGCAATTTTGAGACCTTATTTAAAACAGACCAAAAAGCAAACCACGTCAAGGACGGACTGAGCCAAATACTGTTTTTAAAAAAGAAAGCGTAAATCGCAATGCAACACCGCGTGAGTAAAATATATCCTAATTTGAGACTTATTTTCATGAAAGGAGACTCAAGAAACACAAAGGCGTTACCAATAAAAGACTACGACAGTAAAATGGGACAAGACAACGCACATAGTAGAAAAGGAAGGTAGCTTCGTACTCCGTACCAAGGTTTTGTCACCATTTTGTTTTGAAGGAGATAAATGGCTGAAATTACCACACGGTTGGGTCTAGCGACAAAACAATCAGAATTGATTGTTGTAGGTCCGAGCATCCCACAGTTTATTAATTACTACCCGTAAATATCGACCAACTGCCAAAGGCAAAGACTGCGGAACAATGAAATATTGAAAACGATCTTTTAAATCGTGTTTAAACGTACCTTTATCTCCACATTTTCAGCCATTTTGTAGATCTCACCACAATAATTATAAATATGATAATCAGGACTGGAGACTTAACAATAAATACGTTTTTACGCAGAAATAAAACTCTTAGGCACAGCTGTCGCTTCTACAAATGGCGTCCGTATTAAAGTTGTCTACACTCAACTCAACCCTCAACTACCAAACCGTTTATCGATCGATTCTACCGTGAATCGCATCAAAAAGCAGTGACTGATATCGATACCTTCAAAATATCAGTATTTTTATAAAAATATCGGTAATGGGGTCGATACCTCAGCTGAATACCGATATTTGTATCAGTATCGGTATTTATATCGATACCAAGTACTGATACTTTACCAGTAGCTAGGCACCGAACAATGCGACGTTGCCGCTCCACGTACACATGTTCGTACACGTGTCGTGGAGACCCGAAGAGCGGCAACAGCGCAGCGAGCGCAGCGCGCATGCTACATATTTGATTTGTTCAACTATTTTCATTAGTGTTTGCTTGGGGTGGATCGGAAACATCACATTTTTGAATGATTTTCGTAATTATATAGCCAAATTCAAATTAAAATATAACTTATTTCTCTGTTATGTTCTGCACCTTGTTATTTATAACTATAACTTTTACAGTAATGTGGTTACAACGTTTTTTTTGTTTCCTCACACTTATTCAGTAAAAAAATATTTTTATTTTATTTTATCAATTGGCGACTACCTAAAATTGGACGATTCTATCTAATTTATTACTATGCAAAACAAAAAAGACAAATAATACTTGTTTCAATTCAATGAAATAATCACGAGAATGCGACGTCCACCCACTGCAACTATTTTTCGATGTGATGAAGAAACCAACTAAGTGTTTGATGGTCTCAGAACGGGAACCATGAGGTCCACCACAGCACGTAACCTACGCCTAAAGGAACATCAATGCTCTGACTTTGTTCTTAATAATTATAACTTTTACAGTGAAAAGAACGATGTAACCTCATTAGGTTACATCGTTTTTTTTTAATTCCTCACACTTAGTCAGTAAAAATATTTTTATTTTATTTTATTAATTTGCGACTACCTAAAATTTAACGATTCAAACGGTTTTATTACTATGCAAAACAAAGAAGAAAAAAATACTTGTTTCAATTCAATGATAATCACGAAAATGCGACGTCCACCCCCTACAAATGCCTTAAGCTATTCAAAACGGAAAACAAGAGGTCCACCACTCCACGTAAACTACGTCTAAATAAACATCAATGCTCTGACTTGTCTGATTTTAGAGGATTACGTGATGTTCTTTTCTTGTCATATTTGCCATAGCTGGTTTATATACGGGATGTCCTGGGAAGTAAGGATAAAATCGAAATAGCGCATACATAGCTAAGCTAGGTTCGTTTCTGACCTTTTTAACCTTATTAATTTGGCTATGGGAAAGGAAAACAAACATGTCCTAAATAGAAAACCAATTCAAGGTATTTGTATTTTCTATCATAACTAAATATTTAACATTTTTAAAGGCAAAGGATCTAGGATATTTTAACTTAATATAGGCAATGTACGCAAAGAGTACATTGATAACCGTTTTAGGTTTATAATGGACTCTTGACGGTAATCAAACTGATATCTAACATTTGAAACCTATTGTAAAACGTTCTTTCACGTGATATGGTGATAATCTATCCATCAACCAATCAAATGACGCGATCTTTATCATACGTGAGATATTTTGCTTGGCGACTCTACTGCATGGTATTAAAGTGGTTTCCAGATAGCAGATTCATTAAGCCCACTGCCCAGAAGGGTAGGCAGGACTTAAAATAGACCTCCCCCCTCCCCATGAGCCTTTGCGTTGTCGTGGCGGGGGAGCTCAGTACTGGTAGCAGATGGAACCACCGGGAACCTAAGAGGGCTCAGGCGTTGCAGTGCGGTGAACTTCCCACCCACCCACTGCCTGTCACCGGGAGTGGTGGTGGTATGGTGCCTGCCTGTCTCCCAATGCCCGCCCAAAAGGGCGCCCACGGGTGCAGCGCCTTAGGGCGCAAGGTGGGGGCCATGGTGCCCAACCGCTTGGATCACTGACCCCTGTCAGTAATCCGCTGCTGGCCCCTCCTGTGCACTGCGACTCGGCGAGGCCGCACCGACAGAGGTGGCAGCAGATCCACCTTTTAGGTGGATCGTGGTTGCGGACCTAGTAGGGTCCGCGTACGGTGGGAGCCAGCGGGCTTGAGTATGGAAGAACCTATGTGTAATCGATTTAAAAAAATAATAATCATAACTTTTCAACGGTTAGAAATCGGACCCTTGTTGATAGGGTTGTAAAGGTCAGAAATGACCCTGTTTTGTTTTGAACCTTACTTCTCGGGACACCCTGTCCTGTATAAACTCCCCACTACAGCCAAGTGCAGGATTTGTGATTTCTACCTTTTCTCCTATTGCAATATTTGCGATTCTACCATCCGTCCAGTCTCTAAAACATTCGGGAAGCTAGTACAACATCATGAAGATAGGTCTCTATTAGATTAGAATACAGATTTTTTTAAAATCGAATTTAATTTCACAGAAAACGATTCCACGAATTTCAACACTTTTTTTTATCGCATAATAACTATAGCTTGACCGCAATAAAGTCAACCGTCCTGATGGTGCGCGAGACGCGGGAGGGCAGGGACCGTTATACCGATATTTCTGAATATCGATATAAGTACTGATACTTTGGTATCGAATTATCGGTATAAATACCGATTCAGAATTACAGTACCATAATACCGATACTCTAATGGTACTGATACTAAAATACCGATATTTACAACTAACTTCCGCTTGCAACATATTATTGCATTCTTCATTTCACAAGTTTAAATATTGAAAGTTATAAAAAGCAACTGTTGTGCAGACAAATAAAAACTTATTTGATTAATTTATAATTAAATTCAACAAAAGTGATACATTTCTAAACGTGGAAAGAAACGTTTTTTCAACCTAGTGGAGTAAAAGTCACGTGACCTACTCCTTCGCGGGAAATGCAATTCACGACGAAAACACTATAATTTTCTCCTAAACTGTTCATTTATTTTGGAAAAATCTTTTGTGAGGGGATTAATAACATCTTTTACGAACATTAAACCACTTTTCGAAAAACAGTCAAACAGTGAACCGCATTAAAAATTCTGTTACGCATAGCAAACGCATGCTTTTTGATATAATGGTAAATAACTGTTATTCCTTACGACTTTAGGGATTTTTTCTGTTATGCTTATTGCAATTGTATGCTTTTTAATAAGTATGTCTTTTTTATATTATGGCAGATTAAAATAAAGCCTTTTGATGATAATGATATGACTATGCTCATCTAGCAGGAGATCATTCTGGCGCCATACATTTTCGGGCCTTTTCTGAAAGTGCCGGCCAACAAAAAAAAGTGGTACGTATAGTTAGAACTAGTCGTACGGAGCAATAGTTATTTGGCATAAAAGTCTAAGGGTGGTCATAAGCCAAGTTATGCGTGTTTAAAAATTCGTAATTTCCATACATTTATCGATTTTTGAAAGTGCCTGGAATATTAAAACTAATAATTGTATAATAAGATAGATCAATAATTGATTTGGCTGCAAGAAATAATCTGAAGCATTTTTACTTTAGCGCAAAATGCCAGCTAATTGAAGCAGCTAATAAGAAAACCATAATTTCTACAGTTAAACAAAGAAAATACACTAATCTGCACAATTATAACCGATAACTAAATGCAGATGAAAAAGTTAATCTGCTGAACTCTCTTCTGATCCAGTTGTTCGATGTAGATTCATTGTACATGCTCCTGTTCGTCCAGTTAAAATTAAACACTCTCCTGCACCTTGGCTAACCGATGAGCTAAAAACTCTGAGTCAAAAGAAGAATCTAGCAAAATCTGCCTACCCTTCTGGGCAGTGGGCGTAAATTAATGTAGGTATTATTAAAAATAACTTTGCACAGCAATAATTTAACGTAGAAAAATATTGTTCATCTGGGGGCATTTAAAATCTGCTATCTGGAAACACCATTAATACCATCAGTAGAGTCACCAAGCCAAATGTCTCACTTATGATACAGATCGCGTCATTTGATTGGTTGATGGACAGATTATCAACCCATCACGTGAAAGGACGTTTAAACAATAGGTTTCAATTGTGAGATGTCAATTTGATTACCGTCAAGAGTTCATTATAAACCTAAAAAAAGGTTATTAATATACTCTTTGCGTACGTTGCCTATCAGGGGTCACATTAAGGTCAAACTTATTTAGTTAAAAATATCCTATATCTTTGCCTTTTAAAATATTAAATATTTAATTAAGGTATAAAATACAAATACCTCGAAATGGTTTTCGATTTAGGACATGTTTGTTTTTGTTTCCCAAAGCCAAATTGATAGGGTTAAAAAGGTCAGTAATGAACTTAGCTTAGCTATGTATGCGCTATTTCGATTTGATCCTTACTTCCCGGGCGGGACACCCTGCATAAACCAGCTAAGGGAAATATGACAGAAAAAGAACATCACGTAACCCTCTAAAATCAGACAAGTCAGAGCATTGATGTTTCTTTAGGCGTAGGTTACGTGGTGTGGTGGACCTCATGTTTCCCGTGACCATCAAACACTTGGTTGGTTTCTTCATCACATCAAAAAATAGTTGCAATGGGTGGACGTCGCATTCTCGTGATTATTTCATTGAATTAAAACAAGTATTATTTGTCTTTTTTGTTTTGCATAGTAATAAAACAGATAGAATCGTCTAATTTTAGGTAGTCGCCAATTAATAAAATAAAATAATAATATTTTTTTACTGAATAAGTGTGAGGAAACAAAAAAAAACGTTGTAACCTCATTACTGTAAAAGTTATAGTTATAATTATCAAGGTGCAGAACATAACAGAGAAATAAGTTATACTATAATTTGAATTCGGCTATATAAATGAAAATCATTTAAAAATGTGACGTTTCCAATCCAACCCAAGCAAACACTCACGAAAATCGGTTTAAAGATCATTTATTTCAATTTCAAAAGAACACAGAGCGTTCACTTATATGAAATTACAAAATACTTAGTTTACTTTAGTTGAACAAACCAAATATATAGCATGCGCGCTGCGCTCGCTGCACTATTTCCGCTCCGCGGGTCTCCACGACACGTGTACAAACAGGTGTGCGTGGAGCGGCAACGTCGCGTTGGTCGGCGCCTAGCTACTGGTAAAGTGTCAGTACTTGGTATCGATATAAAAAAAAGACGAATCTCGGTCTTCAAGCCCCGTTGGCAAGATGTTGCTTGCGCTACATTGGGCTCAGTAAAAAAGGCCACAGTTTGACATTTTCCACGACAAGTTAGCAAATTTAAACGCAAGCTCGGTTCTGGGGGTGATTTTCTTTGTAGCTCTGATTGGTATTATATTTTTATTTTTATTTTACTTTTGATTTGTATACTTTTAGTTCTATCATGTAAGATTAGTACAAAAATGAAAAAAAAAGTTGTTAAGAAATGCTGCACCTATTTCCAAAATTGCTGTGTACGCCTCATAAGGGTATGCATATAAGAATTACTTATCTTTAATTTTTAAATGAATGTATACTACTCTGTGTAAAAAGTATCGGGAATATGTCAATAAAAAGACCCGCGTAAAAGAGGTCGTTCTAATTTTTTTACTGCATGTTGGTAGCACTGTACTGATTAAGCGCGCAAAATTTGAGCGGGATCTGTCATTTAATTTGTTTTAAACTACACTTTTTGTTAGTAATAGTTTTGAGTCCTCGGCGATTTTTACAATGGAAAATATTGTTGAACAAAGAGTGTGCCTTAAATTTTGTGTTTCGAATGATATTTCATGTGGTGAATCACTAAAAATGTTGCGAAATACCTACGGCGAATCGTGTATATCGAAAACAAGGGCTTATGAATGGTATAAGGCTTTTAATGAAGGCCGAGAAGTAGTAGTAGACTTGCCTCGTTCTGGTAGACCTTCAACCGCTACGACCAAAGAAAACATCGACAGAATCAAGAAGCTAGTGGTCGAAAATCGACGTATGAGTCTGAGAGAGTTGGCTAGTGAGGTGAACATATCTTTTAAGTCCGTCAACAACATTCTCATTGACATTTTAGGCATGAAACGCGTCGCCGCTCGACTAATTCCAGAAGAGCTTAATTTTGTTCAAATAGCGCAGCGAAAGCATGTCGCTGAAGACATGGTTTCCCGAGCTTCTACGGATCCGACCTTTATGAAACGTATAATAACTGGCGACGAGACATGGGTTTATGAGTACGACATGCAAACAAGCCAACAATCTTCAGAATGGCGTCTCGAAAACGAGCCGAAACCCAAAAAACCGCGGCAAAGTCGCTCCAAAATCAAGGTGATGCTGACAGTTTTTTTTGACTACCGTGGTGTGGTTCACTCCGAATTCCTTTCAGAGAGAGAAACAGTGAATGAAGAATATTATTTAGGCGTCATGAAGCGTTTGCGTGAGAGTATCACCCGAAAATGTCCAGATTTGTGGCAACACAATTCATGGATGCTGCACCATGATAATGCACCATCACACACAGCCATTACAGTGAAAGAGTTTTTAGCGAAAAATTCAACAAAAGTTCTCGACCAAGCACCGTATTCACCTGATATGGCTCCGTCTGACTTTTTTTTATTTCCCAAGTTAAAATTACCACTTCGAGGAAAACGTTTTGAGTCGATAGAAGCCATAAAAGTAAATTCGCTGAATGAGCTAAAGGCCATACCGCAAATAGCCTATGAAAAATGTATGGAAGACTGGGTGAAGCGGTGGAGATGTTGTATTGCAAGCTATGCCTATTGCCTACTTTGAAGGCGATAAAATAAATTTAGATGAATAATTTGTATTTTTTGTTTTATTGACAAATTTCCGATACTTAGTACACAGAAGGTATATGTATACTGTTGGTGTACCTTTAAATAAATAAATATAAATACCGATACTTATATATCAGTATTTCAAAATACTGATACAAATAAGAGTATTCAGCTGAGGTATCGATACCATAACCGATATTTTAATAAAAATACCCATATTTTGAAAGTATCGATATCAGTCCCTGCGGGAGGGGGATGCTTTCGGACAATCAATTTAGAGTCTGAATGCTTTGAGCCAATCAATCACTTACCAATAAGTCACCTGTCGGCTACCGACAGCAATAGACGTTCAACGTCAAAGCTTGTGTGGTTGCAGCTTTGTGCAATGTCATGCTCCACATGAGATAAATACAAAAATGGAATTGCCGAGTCTACGTATTAAAAATTCAGAAGTCAATGCTTTAAAATATGGCGAATTATTTTCAAAGAAAAAAATGCCTCATCTTCAGGTTTGCATTCATTTAATTTTCTACATTGTGTTAATACAGTTTCCATAGTACATTCACTGTGTTTTGATTATTTTACATTGTTATTGCTTTTTTGTTAGTATAAAGTATTCATAATTTTTCCAGGTTAAAACATACATGTAAATAAGACCATTTCAGATGCTACTGGCGTGTTTATGACAACTATTAAAAAGTAAAGTAAAAGCGGCCGTATTTGGTCCCAAGTCTAATAAATAATTGATATTTAATTAGTTTATTTTTATTTACAACACTAAAACAAATACTAACACATCTGAAGTTATACATTTCCTAAATAACAACACAGAAATTTTATTAATCATGTGTTCAGATATCTCGCCGAGGCGTAATGCCATGTGTACCCGTGCTATCCACCGCCCAGCGTTCCGTGGACTATCAGGAGGGTCGACTTTTCGGTGGTTAATCTATAATCAACGCTATTTCATATAATCGAAAAACTTTTCATTCAAAAAACCTTTCCATTTAGCTTCTGTTACCCAAAAAACCCATTCATCGAATACATATTTCACATGAACTTTATATTTTCAATTAAACTTTTCATCGAAATATATTCATAACGGAAATTGGCCTACTTAAGCAGTTTCATTGATTGATTTCTAAAGTAGTGGGTAGTTACTATGTTAATCTCTCTAATAAGTTATAGAATTGCGTGCAAATCGCAATGCAGCATATTTGACTTCTGTCACGGCTCCGGCGCTGCGGGGCTCCGGCGGTTACACGCGTGCTAATCGTCGCAGATGGCTCTTGCTCACCACCGCAGCTTCGGCTTGTTGCCCGGCTTCGTCAGCCAGCCTCAGAAACGGCGCCTCGCTTATAGCCACCTGCTCCTCAGGCCGCGTTCCGCTTCGCTCCTACGCGCCTTCGCGGCTCTGACTTATACTCTAGGGGTAGGGCACACAAGACCACATGGAGTCGGGGTCAAATGAGTCGTTTTTCAATAGCATTATTTTTTTGATTGGTGGTTATCTCGATTTCCGTTAAATAAAAAAAAACAATTTTGTAAAATAAAACATTCGTGGAAATCAAATTATGGGAACCAAAGCATCGATATAACAAAACATTGATGAAATGAACAAAATGTGGAAATAAAATTCGATGCAATGAGTTTTATGCTAAAGACTATTCGGGGAAATTAATTCACGATGAATTGCAATTTGATGAGTGGTGTCCTAATGAAAAAAAAACGTCTGCAAACAGTTAGTTGTTCCAATTTTGGGCTTTCCGCCATTAATTCATAAATTGTGTGTCGAAGCAAAAAATGTTCTAGGAAGAAATGAAAGTTTGATCTTTACACTTTATCCATATGCCCCACCGTTTTCGAACTACACGCTCCAGAATTGAAGAAAATTAACAAAAAAAACTATTTTTAAAGTTTATAACACCAATTTTTTGAAATATGTTTTTATTATTTTAGGTCACGAGGTGAGGGTCCTGGAAAATGCTCGTGCTCTTCCTCGACCTCCTCAGGGGTAAGTGGTTCTTGCTGAAAGGGTTCTAAATAATCTTCATCATCATCCCCATTGTCTTCCTCGCTAGAAGACACGCCATTGAAGCATTTCCCTTGGCGATTAAGGCACGCAGTAAAACATTGTAGATTGATCTCCTGCCAGATGAGCATAGTCATTATGACTTATTAGCATCAAAATGTTTTATTTTAATTTGATATAATATTAAAAAGACAAACTAATTAAAAAGTATACAATTGCAATAAGCGTAACTCAAAAAATCCCTAAAGTCGTAAGGAATAACACTTATTTACCATTATATCAAAAAGCAAGCGTTTGCTATGCATAACATAAATTTTTATATAATTCGATGTTTGGCTGTTTCTCGAAAAGTAGTTTAATGTTCGTAAAAGATGTTATTAATTTCCTCACGAAAGATTTTTCCAAAAAATATGTACAGTTAAGGAGGAAATAACAGTGTTTTCGTCATGGATTCAATTTCCCGCGAAACCGGTAGGTCACGTGATTTTACACCACTAGCTTAAAGAAACGTTTCTTTCCAGGTGTAGAAATGTATTTATTTCGTTGAATTTAATTATAAATTAATCAACTAAGTTTTTACTAGTCTTGTGCAGTTTTTTTTTATAATGGTCAATATTTAAACTTGTGAAACAAAGAGATTGCAATAATATGTTGCAAGCGTTGCAAGTTGCAAGCGGAAGTTATTTGTAAATATCGGTATTTTAGTATCAGTACCTCTACCGATACTGACACATTAGAGTATCGGTATTATGGTACTGACATTTTGTATCGGTATTTATACCGATAATTCGATACCAAAGTAATAACACTCATACTGATATTTTGGTATCGGTATATTACGGTCCCTGTCAAAAAGTGATACATTCATTTGAAAATAATTGAAAAGTCTAGTCTTTGTGTACCGGAAGTGGTCACGTCCTACAACTATTTGTGAACAGAGGTTTCACTCAAAGTGCGTTCCAAAACGGTCTAGTCAAGCTTACCTCATAGAAATCAGAAAGATCGAACTCTTGAATAGAATAAAAAGAAGTAGAATGATGATTCGTTAATAGTTCTCGGTAAAAAACAGAAGGACAGCAACAAGCTTGGCTAGCTGCACATCGAGTTTACTTTACACATGCTCATAAAATTGTATAATTAAATGTTTAAAAAAAACGAGTGTGCTCATCTAACTGACACATTTGCACTCGTTTAACATGTTTTTTTTGTATACTTTCACTTAGGCTTGCTTAAAATAGAAGTAAAGAAATGGAAACCCTAAAATCAAATAACTACTCTACAATAACGCTCATTTTGGAAAACCCCCTCAACTAAAAAAAAATATTGTCAAATGTCAATGTTACGATTTCTAACATTGTGTCAATGTCATTTGATGTTTGTTACTCTTACTCATATATTTTTTTCTAACGTTATCAAAAAAAGAGAAGAAATTCTACTGAAAATTTACAATTTTCTTGGCGTTTTTCTAATAAAACTATGTACTTTGCGTGGCGTATGTAGCACTTTATAAACTGTCGTGTTAGTGATAAGAAACTACCATGTCCGCCAAGTACCTGATAACTCTGTTTTGGCTAACTTTCTTTGATAGTAAGTTAATTTTTTTGATAATTTCTTGATTTAACAAAATTATAACATGAATGTAATAAAGTTTTACTTACTTTGATTTGTAGTATCAAACTGTGAGAGACTCCATGAGCAGATTTATTCTTCAATAGAGGGTGGTGCAGCTTGCTTTCGCAGATTAAATGGAACTCACCAAGCAGGATGTTCATGTAAGCACTATCAGTTGATTTTATAAAATGAAACATCAAATTTGCTAGAAGTTTCTAAATTTAAAAAAATATTACCTACTCTTTTTAAGCATAATTTTATCATTTTATACCTGCAACTTTTACAGCCACTGACAGAGGTGCAGTTGGAGCCATTTTAATGATCAGAGAGCTGAATGATGCACTATGGCTGACCCAGAATGGTACTGCTGGCCCATACGTGGCTGTAGTAAGCACGTCAATGTTCCACAGTGTGGTCAATGAGCTGATTGATAATTCGGATAATGTAGCAGGCATATTGTTGTATGAAAATGTAACAATGAGGTGAGCCAATTATTTTATTTACACTAGATAAGAACAGGAACTCGTATGTAGATGTCCTAAAATATCCTGTAGTAAACAACTTCAATTGGGTATGGGAACAACACATTAATTTTTTTTGGTAAAAAAAAAGAATGACAAATTAGCGACGCAACTAATAAGTGCATCTGTAGCAGATTCCCTAGACTTTTTGAGGCAAAGTGGCAGTCCCATTTTTCAAAACAACCAAGCTACTGTGGAATACATTTGATGGCTAGACAGGTTATTTGATATATTAAACATATCAGAGAAGAAAATGTTGGTATTTACAGTACAACATTATCCAACCAAACTTAATGATCTATTTGAACATCCAGCGCAAGAAGAATTACATGAAATTATTTTTGAAAAATTAGTGTCTGATTCGTATTTCACCTTGTGAATATTTCATCACGCAAAGTTGAAGTCTATGGCTTGTTTAGGAAACCGTGTTGGTATACCCCATAAATTGCACAAGACGATCTTATTTAGTAATGTGTAATCCTGTTTTGTAAAATAGGTACCTATATTAGTTTCTGTAAGATCTGCGTAACAGTAAAACAAAGTATTATAATGATTTATCTTCTTTATTTACTGCAACCTACTTTCTGGCATCCCCAATAGATCCTACTAAGGAATCTTACGCAAGTGAAACAGCGAACATGATCATCTTACTATTTTTTTTCTAGTCTGTTATTTTATACATTCGTGTATGTAGGTGAATATTCCAATGCCATCTATTTTTTTTTTAAATTGCCTAGGTTCAAACTTAGGGCCAGCTATACACGGTGTCGGGTTTTATGTGGTCCAAACGAAAATCATCGATAGAGGGGTCCAGGGGCTACTCTAAGGACCCCTATGTGTGTTCCGCGAAAATTCATAGTTTTCGAGAAAACAGCATTTTTCAAAAAAAAATCTCAGAACCCAAAATGACGCATTTTTTTAATGATTTCTCCTAAAGTATTAATACTAGAACCTTGATTTTTTTTGTGAATGTGGACAATTAATAGGCCTTTGATTACACCACTGCGTTGTAACTCAGGCTAATTATTTTCTGCAAAAAAAAATAAACAGTGAACTTTTTTATTTGGATGATTTTTTACTTCTTTCTTTAGGGTGGTGTAACTCCAAAAAAGCACATGACATAAAACTTCAGGACCCATTTCAAAAACTTGCCTACTATGTGGACCCACTACTTGTAAAAATTCAATCAGCTACGGCAAAAGCTTCATGTCAAAAAATAATAATTCTGAAATGGGAGGATTTTAATATTAAATTAAATTTCGTCAGTCATGAACTCAATTGATTTCCAATGGCATTAAAAAAGTTTACTTTGAGATAATCTGTCTTAAGACATCAGACGTCATTACAGATACCAGTTTTGATCCCTTTGTTCAAGTTTACAAACTGTTTTGTTAGTCTTCTCTTGGCTGCTCTTGCGTTCGTACATTGTTCATACTATCCCTTTTTAACTACTGGCGTGTTATCGGACTTTTCGATTGCTTATTTACTTTTATTTTGACGACTCTGGAACGAAGACTAGGCACCTTCAATAATTGATAGATTCATTACAGAAAATTAGAGGATAACATGAAATAAAGTAGAAACATATCAACGATTTCACAAAAATACTTTATTATGTATTTTTACCATAATAAATGTTCGAAGTTACGTCCACCTTCAGCTATGCATATACGACAACGTTTAATAAACTGTCTCTGTAACTGTCTGTGTTTTCTGTTAGACGTTGAAAGGAGTCGTCTTTTTGTCTTATTGTCTCTTGTGCTTCTCTTAGTTTAGTGTTTAATTCTTCGATAGTATTGTATTCTTTGTAATATACTAACTCTTTGTAGAATCCCCAGATAAAAAAATCGACAGGGTTTAAGTCGGGGGACCTTGGTGGCCAGGCGATGGGTCCACCGCGTCCGATCCATCTGTCTGGGTATGTTTGGTCCAAATGATTTCTAACTACTCTAGCGAAATGGCACGGAGCTCCATCATTTTGGAAAAATACTCGCTGGCGCAACTCCAAATTAACATCGAGCAGAGCATCCAGCATAAGGTCGGGCAGATTCTCCCTCAAAAAACTGAGGTATGTGGCACCATTTAATCTTTGTGGTAGAACAAATAGGCCGATTAGTTGTCGGTTAAAAACTCCAGTCCACAAATTAACAGAAAATTGGTGCTGGAAGCTGTGGCGGCGCACCAGCCTTGGATTTGTTCGCGACCATACGTGAGTGTTATGCATGTTAAAAACACCATTCCTAGTGAATTTTGATTCGTCAGTCCACAAAATCGAGTCAAAAAAACCTGGATCATTGCTATCTCTCCTAATCATCTCTTTACAGAAAGCCACACGTCGGTCATAGTCTGTAGGTAGCAAGTCTTGGACTTTTCGTAGGTGGAATGGATAGTAGCTTTCCTTGCGCAAAATTCTGTGAACTCTTTGATGGGGAACACCGAGACGCGACAGATTGACCGCGTACTAGCTGCAGGTTCCCTAGCAATTTCTTCCGAAACGTTTTCCACCAAATAGGGATCTTCTTTTAAAACACCTTCATTATACGGTGCTCCTGGACGGCGGCCTTCAATGAATGCATTATGCACACGGATGAAAACACGATGATCTGGATATGTTTCAGGTTGTGGTCCACCTCGTTGTAACAGCCGCTGTTGATACAGACGTGCCGCAAGTCGAGTGTTTCCTCTAGCATATCCATAATAATAATGCATTTCTGCATATTCTCGTGCCGTGTGAGGCATTATGCTTTGAACGAAGCCACAAACACAAACACACAGTACGTATTAAGGGCAAAATCTAGTCCAGTATTTGTGCCAAGTCTTCGTTCCAGAGTCGTCAAAATAAAAGTAAATAAGCAATCGAAAAGTCCGTTAACACGCCAGTAGTTAAAAAGGGATAGTATGAACAATGTAC
The DNA here is from genome assembly GCA_947369235.1 of Udea olivalis. Classification (NCBI taxonomy): domain Eukaryota; kingdom Metazoa; phylum Arthropoda; class Insecta; order Lepidoptera; family Crambidae; genus Udea; species Udea olivalis. Next base: position 11,516,146 of record OX376342.1, read on the forward strand.
GAAAACAAGAGCAGCCAAGGGAAGACTATTTTTTTTTAAAAGAAACTAGAAAAAATCAACCTGGGTCCTGGGTTGATTTCGATGGAAAATAGAGCAATAAATAGCATTGTAAAATGCTAAAAATAATTTTTTTTTTTTCAGTGCCAGTGCATTTACACAAGATTCACAGTGTCCTAATGAATACTCATCTGGCCCTGGGAGTGTTTGTTCGTCTTCCCAGCCTGGAAGTTTTAAGTGGAACAAGGAAGGCACTGATCTGTTGAGAAGAGACATTCCCTTTCCCATATTCTTTTTGCCAGAATCACAAGCAGAGGAAATAAAAAAAATTGAAGAATGCTATGAAAGGTTAGTAATGTGATAGTTAATATTTATTTATTTTAACCATGCATTACAATACAATCTGTCTCTTCAAGACAAGAGTGAATAGGCATTCACTAGGCAGTCATATTCCATCATAGATTACATCCTCACTTACCACCAAATGACCGTTTAGTCTTGTATAAAAAAAAAAATACAAAACTATGAAAAATAAAATTGTAATAATAGGCTCTACAAAATAATACGAGATATTGATTTCAGGTTTAACTTAGACAGAGATAACCATCGCGGGAGTCCCTTGTGCTCCATACAATTACATTCCTTCATGTTTGCAGCTGTAAACAGTGTAGTTTGCTTACGTAGGTAAGTCGTATTTTTGAATACATTCAACAATGTATTGTTAGAAAAACTTGAATAGGGTAAACCTGTTTCGATCTTGTGATAAATACACCTTTAAAAAGTGTTATTGTCGTGAAATAAACAATTTTTTTTCAGATTCTATTATATTTATGTGATTAAATGACCATTTGGGCACTTCTAGATGCATTTTCCCATTATTATGCATCAATGCATCCAAAAGAGTTGGTTCTCAATTTAAGTTAACTTTAATATTTTAACCTTTAATTTAAGTCTTAGTACATATTATGGAGTGCTTTTTTCGAAGAAATTAAGTGTAGTGATGCTTGTATGGATAAACAGTCTAAAAATCAGTTACCAGCTGAAATATGCTGCTGGTATTTTATACACCTTATTTCCAGGTCTGCATCTTCAGCCCTGTTAACGCCTACGAAAGTTTGTGATCCTCTGGGAGACCATAATGTGTACTATTCATTGTTTCCGCGTGCTAAGGTAAGATACTGTATAAATAATTAAAAAAACTTCAATGTGCAAAATTCTCACTCCTCGCTCTTACACAACTGCATATTATATAAAAAGCACTAAAGGAATTAACTTAAAACTTTATTTTCAAGTAGCCTGAAACGTTTAAAACGTTACTGGTACGTTTTAAACGTTTACCCTAAATAAACAACCTTTGATGGGTTATGCAATGACGAAAAACGGAAAAAATCTGTTGCTATATTAGGGGGGGACTCAGCCACTGCGATCACTACTTACTATGTCTTTGCATATGCGTGGCTCAATTACGGCGTTATCTTGTGGGGCAGTAGTACCGACTTACCTTGTTTACTAACGATGCAAAAAAAACATATGAATAGTAGCCAACATAGACAGCACTGATAGCTGTAGAGCCTATTTTAAACAATATAAAATCTTAACTCTTCGCTGTGTTTATATCTTAGAAATATGCAAGTTCGTTCGTAAATACCTTAACCTATATACAACACGAGATAACAATATTATAAAACATCAACTTCGCTACAGAAATAAACTAACACTACCGACCTCTAGAATGAAACACCAATCTATTATATAAAAATATATTAATACAATAATGCTACTACACTATGAATTAATGTTTAGAAGATAAACATTTAAAATAAATTGAAGAAAACAGTAATACAAAAAACCAAACTATTGATATAAATATATAATAAAAATATTCTTTATACCCAAATTATAATCTCTAAACGAGTATCTAAATAATAATAAGATATAATTTAATATTATTTTGTTGCATTGTAATTTCATTATAATTTAATTGTCTATGAACAATGGTTTTCCTCCTCTTCATTTTTGTTGTGTCCGACAGGGTTCATGGTGAACTACACACAACAACCATGTTTGGTCTAGGGATATATAAAACTTTTTTAAATAACTTAAAAAGTACTGGCCTTACAAAAAAACTATTAATGACAGATTATAAAAACATTATTATGTTCCTTTTTTAAATTCAAATTTGTATGTAAAAGGTTTTGTTTTAAGATGAAATTCGCATTCATTGAATTTCTTCCAAAGCAGTAAATCTTCACGAACTTCTAACTTGATTAAAACTCCATAAATTTCTATAAATCGTTGTCAAACGCATCTCCGGTGTTCATTTAATCATACCACGTAGACACTTAACCAGGAACGAAATGTTAAGAGCAGTGGGCCTGATTCAAGCTGGCGCTACCCAAATTGCGGTTTCTGAAGCCATGAGAATCAGTCAGAGCGTTATATATCCAGGCTTTGGTCACGTTATCGTGTCACGGGGGAAGTGGTGGAACGGCACCGAGGACTTCAACGCATTACAACACAAGTACAAGACCGATTCATACATGTCAACCAAATGTGACGGCGATGCAATTGATTCAAAGGCAACAGAGAGAGTATGGTATGCTGGTAAGCGGTCAAACTTTGAGAAGACGACTGCATGAAGTCAACCTACGTGCTCGTAGGCCACTTCGGGTACCAGCGCTAAGGAGAGGCAATCGAGGAAGAAGATTACAATGGGCTATTGCACACGAAAACTGGAACCATTCTCAATGGTCATTCGTGCTTTTCACTGATGAATCCAGGTTTGGATTTCATATCTGATTCGCGAAGAGTACGCGTTTGGAGAGAACCTGGACGTTGGAATCGACTGCAGCACCCATAACAAGTTCATGCATATTAAGGTGGCACGATTATGGTTTGGGCAGGAATTCGTCTCGGCGGTAAAACGAACCTCGTCTGGGACATGCTTCAGAGAAGAGCTCTTAGGAATTTCCCTGAAGATATTGTGCATGAAAACCAGCTTTTCTTGCACCATAGCAGGACTTGGGACAGTATTCCACAACTGGATATTGACACCCTTGTTTTGAGTATGCAGAACCGCTGCAGATGTGTCGGGAGAGTCTTAGGTGGATCCACGGATTATCAATTTAAGTTTTCAACAATTTTTATAATAAATAGTTGTTTTGTTTAGGTTTTGATGTTTCAAAAATAAAGTTAAGATTGAAATTTTGTCTGAATTTTTCCTCTTCTTCTAAGTTCTTTTAAATTTAACTTTATCTGAAAGTTTTATCAGATTAGATAGGCTATTAAACAAGGTTTATTTTAATGTGTAGGTGTCTTAGCAAAAAGTTAATAGAATTTTAGTTATTTAGGTTTAATTGAAATATCCCTAGACCATGCATATTGATGTGTGTATTTAAATATATTTTAAGATCTTGTACTATACTTTGAAATGCAATAAAGAATTGAGTATTGATGCTTGTTACAGGTCGGATAAGGCAAAAGCTTTACCCATCACGCTTTTAAGTAATCATCAATTATTATTTCTGTGTTTAAAACCTAATCCATACAATATACTCGTAAGTTTAATACAAACACATGTTTACTCAGTTTAAAACATTTTCAGGAAACAGAATCGATGAAGAAGCCTGTCATATTAGTGACTGCTAGAATAGACACGGCATCTTTATTTGATGGTAATTATTTCAACACTTGTTTCTGTTTGTAAAATAACGATTTTATTTATTAGTTTTTTTTTGGTGGATAACCGCACTACCGTTGACTACTAACTTTATAATTGATTTTTGTTTTGTTAAAGTTAATGATATTATTGTTTCTAAAATGTGCATCCACACATAAAGTACGTTGTTTTTGAATAAATGATATGAAACGAAATAACCCACAAGGCTGACGACTGATTGATTGCTGGATAACCATCTTACTATAACATATTTTTACTATTATAATTGAACAGGCATCTCCCCCGGTGCAGCCAGTTCAGTAGTCAGCATGGTCACGTTGATAACCGCGGCTGCTGCTCTGTCGCAAATGATCCCAGTCTCGCAATCAACGTCTTATGGTAAGTTATTATGTCTATTCAGTCAAATAAGTATTAAAATTTATAAATTTAATATTGTTCTGATTTACAACATAGGCGTTTAACATCCCTGTTGCTAAAACCCCAACCCAGCTGTTAAAATGAAAAATCATTCAAAAATTCATTTTTTATTTACGATTCTTCTCGAATGCTCGAAATAATCGATGTTTTTCCACTTACACAATTGGGTATGGGAAAAAAATCAAACATTTCCTAAATAGAAAACCATTTCGAGGTATTTGTATTTTATACCTTATTTAAATATTTAACATTTTTAAAGGCAAAGGATCAAGGATATTTTCAATTAAATACGTTGACAAACTGTGGTCATTCATTTGACCCCAGATTGCCAACGTAGGCAAAGTTGTTATTGGACTCTTGACTTGATTGAAACCCATTTTTGGGTTGTATAAACGTCCTTTCACGTGATTGGTTTATAATCTATCCATCAACCAATCAACTGACGCGATCTGTTTCATACGTGAGATTTTTAGCTAGGTGATTCTACTGCATGGCATTAATGGTGTTTCCAGATAGGAGATTTTAAATTCCCCCAGATGAAAAATATTTTTCCACTTAATTGCCCATTGCCCAGACGGGTAGGACTTAAAATAGCCATTCGCTATAATCTCAACCCTTTTAGGTAGGGCTTGGTTTTAGAACTTGGCAAAATAAATTGTATCTGAAGTCTACTTCTCACTCTCGTGAGATGCTACATGATGAACGGCGAGCTCTGTTTCAGCCGTAAGTAATAATCAGTAATTTTTTCCTGATTATTAATTTACCAAGAATCGGGGAAAAAACACATGTGGGAACACTAAGTGAATTAGTGACGTCATGAGTTCGCAATGTTTAAAAATTAATAAAAAATTACCTACTGGCGAGACCAACAATATATTCAAATTAGTTACTTAAAATAGTAAAGGTATTTTATAAAAAAAAAAATTGTTCCCATACCCAATTCAGACCACAACGTCCTATGGACGCTGTTCAACGGCGAAGCCTTCGATTACATCGGCTCGCAGAAAGTAGCGTACGACATCAGTAATGGCGCGTGGCCGCCTTCCGCGCCGCTCCGCGCGGGAGACATCCCGCTTCATCTAGAGCTCGGCCAGATCGGCGGCTCTTTGCTGAGCCACAGTGACGATGACGCGTGGCCGTTCTACGCTCTGGCGCCGACCTCCGCGGAGAACTTGCCTCAGGTAAGAAAGCACTCAATGCTATTATGATAATTGGATAGGATTATCATAATATAAAATATTTCACAGGCATAAATGTTACAAAGGCATAAAGATTACAGCTACATAATAACTACAGATGTACCGGATAGTGGTTATAATATCGGGCCGGATATCCGGACGGATATTCGGCCCGCTAAACATCAGACAGGAGATCGGTAACAGTGTTAGTAGATGGGTATTCCATTTGAAAAAAAACAGGCCATTGGTCACGATAACGCCGCAAATATGGTCAAAGGCATTAACCATACCAACTTGACATCCAAGGTGTTTCATCCACACATTGCAAGTCGTTGTAAATGACTTCGTTGTAAATGACTCTTTAAAGGCCCAGTCTAATGCATCATTTTTTACCACAAATTACCGTTGATTGGGAAGGATTATATATGTTATATCTTGAACTGCATATTTAAAGTTTTATACCTGCTACTCTTTTTATTGGTTTAAAGTTTCCGGATATTCATTATCTTGTTTTAGTTATATAATTGTAGCACCATCCGACTTGGCCGGATATTTGGTCTCACTATCCGGTATCCGACCGGATAGCAAAAATAAGACCGGATACGCCGGATACCGGATAGTGACCGGATATCCGACACATCTCTAATAATAACTGTTTATTTCACAGGTTTCAGAATTAGTAAATGAATTGTCCTCGAACCTGAACCAGTACAAAATGAGTTTGACGTTTGCCAACACTGACAACTTGCCGCCATCATCGTTGCACTCCTTTAGACGAATTCTCAAAAACGTTACAGAGAGCGGGGCGCTCACTGAAGTACTCATCGTGGACCATAACGAAGGATTCACTAACATGTTCTACAATTCTGCTTTAGACGACTACGCTAAAATTGGATACGATTATCATAATATCAGCATTGAAAATGATGGCACATGTATGTACTTAGCTTTATTTTATATTATAATTTTTTTGAATTACATTTAGTAATTAAAACTTGTTTTACAGTTATATCAACAGAGGATCTAATTGCGAATGGAATAATGAAGAGGTCAGAATCGCAAGTAAAAATTGCACAGTTGGCTACATCTGTGGCTCGTACTCTGTTTAAAAAAGTAACAGGAGCAAAATATGCTGGCAATTTAACAGCGTCAGCACATTTGGTAAGTACTGTGATGCCAATGATTTATAACTGTATCATCTAAAGTTTTAGCAGTTACCTATTGTTTATTATGTTGCTGTTTAAACACATACGAACATGGGTACTACAATGTACAGTAGAAGTTACATAAAATAAATAGATGGCCTGAATTTCTATGTGTCAAAAAGTTTGAATTATAAGGAAATTACACTATGTAGTCTAATTAAAATGATATTTAATGTCATGCCCATGTTTTTGTTAACACGTAAGACATAACAGCGTTTTTCCAAAAAGCTTATTAATTGTTTTTGTGTTTCTTAGTTTTCTAATAAATTTTTCATCTTTTTCAATTAATTATGATGACTGCATCATTGTTTCAGGTCGACGAGATGCTCTACTGTTTCCTAAAAAGCCAAGCTTGCCGTCTCCTCATCGCGGCAGACTACGCGTCCACAAGCGGCAGCGAAGAGAAGCTTCCAACGAAGCCGGCGCCTTTGTACGTGGGAGTTTCCGCGTGGGCCAGCACCGCGCCCGTGTTCGCGGGCCACCTGCTGGCGCTGCTCACCGGAGCGCACCTGGAGGGCTCGCGCGTTCACTGCGAGGGCCTCAAGGATAGTGTGAGTGGTACTAACTGAAGCTGCTTTAGTGAGCCAGCACGGCGCCCGTGTTCGCGGGCCACCTGCTGGCGCTGCTCACCGGAGCGCACCTGGAGGGCTCGCGCGTTCACTGCGAGGGCCTCAAGGATAGTGTGAGTGGTACTAACTGAAGCTGCTTTAGTGAGCCAGCACGGCGCCCGTGTTCGCGGGCCACCTATTGGCGCTGCTCACCGGAGCGCACCTGGAGGGCTCGCGCGTTCAATGCGAGGGCCTCAAGGATAGTGTGAGTGGTACTAACTGAAGCTGCTTTAGTGGGCCAGCACCGCACCCGTGTTCGCGGGCCACCTGCTGGCGCTGCTCACCGGAGCGCACCTGTAGGGCTCGTGCGTTCACTGCGAGGGCCTCAAGGACATTGGAGTGGTACTAACTGAAGCTGCTTAAGTGGGCCAGCACTGCGCCCGTGTTCGCGGGCCACCTGCTGGCGCTGCTCACCGGAGCGCACCTGTAGGGCTCGTGCGTTCACTGCGAGGGCCTCAAGGACAGTGTGAGTGGTACTAACTAAAGCTGCTTTAGTGGGCGTGGCGTAAGTGAAACTACAGATCGCGTCGTGTAAACAAAAACTAAACGACAGTGGATGGGATGGTTCTGCTCATGGGCACAATTTATGCTATGGGTGGTTAGTACCACCTGTCTAGCCCCCTCATTGCGCAGGTCCTGGCCAGTGTTCTTGTTAGCTTAGATGACGGGTACTTTACTTAGAACAGGGGGGCTAGCCAAGAGCAACACGCCACGACGCTTTCGATATTTAAAATCTTTCAAATATATAGGGATGACATAAGCGGTCGCTGGCGCTCTTGGCTAGCCCCCTGGTCGCGGCTAGCGTTTGACGTCCGCACGTTAAAATTAACAAAATTTTCCTTTTAAAATATGTCTACCTGATATAAATATATAAATATGCGCCAGACAACACCTCTTGTAATGGTCTCGAAGAAGGGATCAATATCCATGTGTTACGAGGTACCACACAAGGAAACAAGCTAGGGGCGTCTCCAAGCACACCCAGACCTGAGTCAATTCAGAAAAAATCGTTTCCTGAATTGACCCAACCGGGAATCGAACCCGGGACACTCCGGAAATCAAGGCGAGAAACCGTGCTACAGCGCACTATGCCAATCGTGTCGTCCACCTAATACGTAGGTACTTACTAGCATCAGCTGTATACTGCACTGAATTTCAAGATTTACTCTGATAAGTTTGTATTTACTCTTTCAGGACTTCTCATATTACTGGCTGAAAGGATGGAACCACACCGGTGTTTGTATTCAGACCACTATGAATTTCAGTCAAGCTATTAGCCCGGCGTTTGTAAAACGGGGTTCGTAAATATTTTTTGCTTATTCGAATTCATCATGGGTTTAATTTAAGGCGAGAAGGTATTTTTTTGTAGTACAGTAAACATAAGAAATGACATGACTAGCGCAATTTAAGCGAACCTGCCTTTAGCGCTGAAAGTCGTGGGTTCGATCCCCACCCATGACAAGCTATTGTGTTTGTTGTGTTTCTGGGTGTCATAATGTAATTATGCATTTTGTTATATTTAAGTATGTTTATCAGTCTCTGACACCCATTGTACGAGTTCTGTTCAGTTTGGGGTCAGATAATCTTGGTGTAAATTCGTCCCAGATGATTTAGATATCCAATTTTGATATTTAAAATAACGCAATACGTGTTTTATAAGTAATCGTTTCGCAGTCCTAAGCCGTGTAGGTACGAACACGAACATAGCCAACACAAACATCAAACAAGAACATTTGGATTGTACGTATGGACCGCATATTCGAATCGAACACGAACGCGAACATAGTTCGAATCGAGTTCGCGCACAACAGTCGTGAACTCTATCTCAATAGCCATGGCGGCGCCGGTGGAAGTAAGATAACAGATTACCTCTCGTGCACCGTGTTCAACTTATCTGTTTGATCGTGTGGTTGACTGGTAGCGAATGCCCCTTGGCATTAAGTCCGCCAATTGTATCATTAATTTTGTGCAAAGAATAATAAATAAATAAATGAATAAATAAATTACAGTAACAGATAAGTTTTGTTTCGCAACATTTGTTAAAACTATAGAACACCGTCCATACAGATCTTACAAATAAGATCGCCGCAAACACGTTTGACGAACAGAGTGTTCAATGTTCGTGGTACGCACGTGCGAACCAAGGTGTTGCGTATCATGCAACGCAACAAATTTGTAGGTACGTGCGTACGCGACTTCACACAACAGAGCGTTGTTCGTAATTTTTTCTTTTGCCTTATTTTGATTTTGTTTTTTTTTTAACTTTTAACTTAATCTGACAACAACGCAACATTTTTTTATATCGAGTTATACTTTCAGATTACGACTTCGCATCGGGCATGTATTCGACGTGGACAGAATCAGTGTGGCAAGCGATGTGGGCGCGCGTGTTCGTGACCGCGGGCGGCCAGGGCGCGCGCGCCGCCTTTGGGACCGGGCTTACCGCCACCGCGCTCGCCGCGGCGCTCACGTTCTGGATACGCAAGCATTCGCAGCGCATCTTCCTGCACTCGCCGCCTAGCCCGCTCGGCAGCACCGATGCCGCTCAGGGGTGAGTGCTACAGTACCGCGCTCGCCGCGGCGCTCACTTTCTGGATACGCAAGCATTCGCAGCGCATCTTCCTGCACTCGCCGCCTAGCTCGCTCGGCAGCACCGACGCCGCTCAGTGGCGAGTGTTGCAGTACCGCGCTCGCCGCGGCGCTCACTTTCTGGATACGCAAGCATTCGCAGCGCATCTTCCTGCACTCGCCGCCTAGCTCGCTCGGCAGCACCGACGCCGCTCAGTGGCGAGTGTTGCAGTACCGCGCTCGCCGCGGCGCTCACTTTCTTGATGCGCAAGCATTCGCAGCGCATCTTCCTGCACTCGCCGCTTAGCTCGCTCGGCAGCACCGACGCCGCTCAGTGGCGAGTGTTGCAGTACCGCGCTCGCCGCGGCGCTCACTTTCTGGATACGCAAGCATTCGCAGCGCATCTTCCTGCACTCGCCGCCTAGCTCGCTCGGCAGCACCGACGCCGCTCAGTGGCGAGTGTTGCAGTACCGCGCTCGCCGCGGCGCTCACGTTCTGGATACGCAAGCATTCGCAGCGCATCTTCCTGCACTCGCCGCCTAGCTCGCTCGGCAGCACCGACGCCGCTCAGTGGCGAGTGTTGCAGTACCGCGCTCGCCGCGGCGCTCACTTTCTGGATACGCAAGCATTCGCAGCGCATCTTCCTGCACTCGCCGCCTAGCTCGCTCGGCAGCACCGACGCCGCTCAGTGGCGAGTGTTGCAGTACCGCGCTCGCCGCGGCGCTCACGTTCTGGATACGCAAGCATTCGCAGCGCATCTTCCTGCACTCGCCGCCTAGCTCGCTCGGCAGCACCGACGCCGCTCAGTGGCGAGTGTTGCAGTACCGCGCTCGCCGCGGCGCTCACTTTCTGGATACGCAAGCATTCGCAGCGCATCTTCCTGCACTCGCCGCCTAGCTCGCTCGGCAGCACCGACGCCGCTCAGTGGCGAGTGTTGCAGTACCGCGCTCGCCGCGGCGCTCACTTTCTGGATACGCAAGCATTCGCAGCGCATCTTCCTGCACTCGCCGCCTAGCTCGCTCGGCAGCACCGACGCCGCTCAGTGGCGAGTGTTGCAGTACCGCGCTCGCCGCGGCGCTCACGTTCTGGATACGCAAGCATTCGCAGCGCATCTTCCTGCACTCGCCGCCTAGCTCGCTCGGCAGCACCGACGCCGCTCAGTGGCGAGTGTTGCAGTACCGCGCTCGCCGCGGCGCTCACTTTCTGGATACGCAAGCATTCGCAGCGCATCTTCCTGCACTCGCCGCCTAGCTCGGTCGGCAGCACCGACGCCGCTCAGTGGCGAGTGTTGCAGTACCGCGCTCGCCGCGGCGCTCACTTTCTGGATGCGCAAGCATTCGCAGCGCATCTTCCTGCACTCGCCGCCTAGCTCGCTCGGCAGCACCGTTTACAATTATAAGTGTTTGCCTGCCTTGGTGTTACAGATATACTAACTTTAAATATTTTATTGTTACAGAATACTGCGGACAGTCAATTGTTGAAGATAAGAAGTACCTAGAGCAAATAGGCTGTGTTTAAGAGAAGTTATGAATTATTATTAATCATCATTCCGAACATTATATTATTTCAGTATTTATTAACTCAGTGTATACTTACAATAAAAGAACTGATGACTTATTGGTTATTTATTAGTATTTTATAAGGATTATGAAAATAAGGAATGAAAATTAATTTATAAAAACCACAATTAATTTTATCCTGCGCGTTGAAGATGTTTAATGCCTACAGTTTTATCAGTAAAATAATCTTAATAAATTTTGTATTAAAATAACATAACTACCGGTTTTTTATTTATTTATATTATCTAATTATTATGTTAGATAATATAAATATGTTATCTTTTCACAGAGCAAACATACAGTAAGCTGTCTGTACTTATGTTTTTGAGTGTACTATTGATTTTATGCTATTTTTGGTGGAGATTGTGAAATTAAACGAGTTTAATGTAGTCCTCCATTTTTTATTGTTTTATATTACAGTGCTAAAAAATATATTTGCCATTGACTGACCAAGAGATTTTAAAAATAACGTGTAAAAGGATTGCGATGCAATTTGTTTCCAGTACAAATCTGTGAGAGCCTCTAAATGTTTTATGTGAATCGATGTTGTGTCATAAATATTTTGTTTTATGGAATCATAATTAAACATATTTACGATATTTTGGAGTTGAACTTTTTCTTTAAGATTTCTAGTATCAGTGGGGAATATCTTTGTCAGCCATTGTTTACTGTGCAGAAGATTTGAATTGTAGATGCTGTTATTATCTTTGAAGATGTTATTGATGATCATAGTGCCATGCGAAGTTGCACTTGGTGGTGTGGTATCGACTTGTTCAACTGATGTCGCGTCGCGCAATATGATAGTAGAGCTTGGGCTTTCGTGTAGTCGCACCGTGCTATCTGAAGCCTTTGAATATAGTGATTCGATATCAAAAATCTTGCTGTTGTTACTACTTTCTATTGGATAATCTTCTTCATTGATCTTTTGACTGTTCTGTCGGTGTTCCAATTTAGCAATAGCAAACTGTTTTTCTTGGCTCTTTGTAATAATAAATTTACCCCGAATCACGTTTTCCAAGGCAACTATCGAAAAAGATTTTTTAATGAATAGTTGATTAGACTGTCTCCAACTTCCAACTTCTTGGTAGAAACTGTTTTCGTACATCATGAAGACACCACTTTTCAGTTTTATCGTGAGTTCTATTACAAGATCCGAAGTGGCACTTGTTATTATCACAAAATAAAGCTTTCTCATCATATTCAATGAGCTAATATTTATTTTTCTTAATAGGGCACCTAGCAAGATTCCTTGAATAATGTTTTGGAAATGCCAGTGGCGAACGTTCAAGCCAGGGACATTCTCTCTTCTGTCGCATTTTCTACTGTTTTCAGAAAAAAACGAATGTAGACTTCGGAGAAATTCTATGGGAAACATGTTGATTTTACTTATTTTTAAATCAAATATCATACATTGTCTTTGGGCAGGCATATTTAATCCGACAATATTTTGCTCTTTTATATTCCATTCTGGTGCAAGCTGAAATTCGGCGAGCTTGGAGTCTTGTTTCCCACTTACATTATATGTACATTTTAAAGTGCTCTCATACGTTCGTTCTGGTTTCAACAGTTTTCTTAGATTTTCTAACTCTACCGGTATTGTAAAAGCTTTGGATATAACTGTGCTTGGAAAAGCAGAATGTGGCAGTTTATGGGATGTCTCATACATCATTTCGGCGAATACAATTGATTTTGTTACACCGCCTTCAGATACACTCCAGTCCACGTTTTTATGTTTCGTGAATCTAGTAGTGTCTTGTCTTTCTCGAATCATCACTTGTTTTGAATCGCTTCTACGAGTATTCTGATGGAAATCTTGACTAAATTTTAAACGCGTGTTCAAATATCCATTTTTCATTATTTTATTATGTTCAGATTTTGTAAAATATAAAATTATGTGATGTGGAATTTGATTTTGCTGTAATACTTGGCTAATACAAGCTTCTGAGAATTTGTCGTTGCAATACTGTAAAGCTCTATTGCAATCTTCTTTCCCAGAGAGTCGTTTTAGTTCCTTATTGATAGCTTCAGTTAGCATTCTGTTGCATGTTCTTTTCTTAATGTGTTTCTTGTATTGTTTATTTCTGATGTCTGACTGGGAGTCTTGTTGATGTCCTTCCATAATTGCGTGGTTTATTGGTGAAGTGTCTAAAGTTCAGCGTCTAAAAATGGAAGGTAAGTAAGTAAGTGCGAGTTAAATAAATTTACAAAAACCAACTTTAAATTATACTAGCTGTCCGTCAGCGGCTTTGCCCGTTTAGACTGTTTCTCCCGTCGAAATATAATTATAAATAAAAAAGAGCCTTTGTCACTCGCTGTTAATGTAGCTTTATTTGTAGAAGAATTTTTAAAAACGCTTCAGTACGCTTTCGGAACGTGTTCATTAGAAACAAACAAACAATCAAATCTTTCCTCCTCATAATATTGGAATAGATAGAGTCGATTACATTGGAGTAAGTCCAATGTGATGAGCCATTTTGTTCAATCATGGAAAAACCCACCTTTTAGATAGGTGGGTTTTTTCCATGATTAGGACTAGACTACCATATTTCTTTACTCAACGAGAGGAAGTAGATAAAATATGTAGGTATGGTTTCTCGCGATTTATCCGTTTACGCGATAGGTAGGTATAGTCAACAGTGAATGATGATTGAACAAACTTCCAAAACGATTTTATGAATGAAAGCTAGTTATAATATGCATAACCAAGTCAGAATAGCCAATAAAATAAATGCAATACCTATATCATAACATTATCAGGTAGGTAGGTAATTGTATGAGTAAAATCATCAAGTAGGCGTGTTAAATTATCACTTAGGTCTGCTGTTAACTGTACAGAACCCCTACCATGAGTACCTACCTACGCCGTTGTCAAGTTTTTGTTTGGGGATTTCGGTAACTGTACCCAGTAGTAGATAGATAGATAGATTATATTCTTGATCGTACAAAACAAAGAAACTTAAAGCTGATTAAGTAAGTAAATCAGCCTAAATACTGCCCCACTGCTGGGCAAAGGCCTCCATCATTGAAATCAAGTCATCGCTACAATTGATGGGTGTAGGCCTAATCACCACGCTTGCTAAATGAGGGTTGGTGATCACAAACCCAGGCTATGTTCCGAAAACACTTTGCCCGATCTGGGAATTGAACCCGGGACCTCGGGCCGAGCTCTCAAACCACTCGGACACGGCTTAGTAGCTAGTGCAGGTGCTTAGTGTTAGTAGAAAACACGTATGGACACCGATAGATTAGTGCAAGTGATTAGTAACCTGCGTAGTAAAACGATTAGAAGCGTATTCTATTTTTTTGCGAGTGGCCTCGTCCCGCGCGCCTTTCATTCCCCTCACTCGCCGCGTGCCTGCCACTAAACATGTCTGGACAGCAGGTGTTAGTGTTTAGTGTTTAGCGTTTTATTGCATAAAATGGCAAAGTAGACGGAAGATTTACCATATAAATGTGTGCAGGATTATGTAAAAGTGAATGTCTCTTAAATTGTGAAGACCTTGTACAAAATTAAAGGTGTCCAGATAAACTAAACACAACAACTAAAAACATCCACTAAACAGAATTGGACACTACTTGCACTACACACTTGCACTAATATATCGCTCCTACCAGCCACCTGCACTCGCACTAAGCAAAGTGAATACCGGCCTTTACCGAATCGGTCGATAACTTCGTTCTGAATCGGGGGGCTGGTTCACTAGTTCACTGTCCAGCCTACAACGCCGAAGGTTGCTGGATCTCATCCAGGCAGGACAAATGTTCATGGTTGCTGCCTATGTGGCTGTATAGATTTTAAGTAGAGTGAAATTTAAGAATCTTCTTACCTTCTTAAATCGTATGCTAAACGTTGAACGCACGATGTAATTTATTTTGTTAAAGTAGGACCTAACACTTCACCAATAAAATTGTAAAAAGATGCTGAGAAATTACATGATGAATGTAGATAGTTAATACATATATGCTGTGAATTTTAATCTAGGAAATTATATTGTGCAAATTTTAAAGGATTATGTACTGATTTTGGCAATTGTGACTGCGTCTACTTGACTATTTATGATCCATCTCAATCATCTATCAAAACCCAAAAAGTTTTTAAAGAAGATTTTTGAGATAGACGTTCTCGTGTATTATTTCAATTACTTTTTAGGGTGAAATTCCGAAACCGTAGGTATAGTAGAAGAAGGTGGACCGCAGACCGCAGCAGCATGCTGGTAGGTCTATACAATACAACCACTAACCCAGTACTGTACTGTGTGTAGTGCGGCAAGGTTTTCGATTGGTAGTCGGGTTTAAAATATTTTATAAGATTTCTGTTTTTCGATTAATTCAAAAAGAAATTCTCTAGTAGCCATCAGCTGGATCTTCTTGGTTCTTATAATACATAATATGTTCACTACTCGGTTCGTCTACACAGCTATATACCGGGAAGGCTACCTTAAAGAGTTGAAACGATTTAATATTTACAGGGTGATCCAAATATACACGTCAATATTTTTTTTCTTAGTTTCCTCACACTCAGGGGTATCTAAAAATACACATAAATAATCACCATGTAAATTTCAATGATTAACTTCAAGGGCATCATACCTAAATTTTCATTCAACATATTGTCACAACACAAATGTAAAATTCAAGTAATCAGTGTATCAACTAAAACTTGATTACAAGTTGACTTAATGGATTTATTTATAAAAAACGTAACCGTAAGTGTTATAATTAAATGGAGACTTTTTAGTTTCACACAGATTTGTCGTCGTTATCCCAAAAAGTCGTATAAATAAACGCATTTGTAGCCTTATTTTGTTTGTTTGTTTGATGATGATGATCTGTATTGAGCAATAAAATGGTTATTTTGAAAGCGTTTTATGTATCCGAAAATACTCTATGTATGTATGTTACCTGATTATTTGTAGTTTTCGAGTTATAGTTTTTATTACGAATTTTTTAAAAGTTCTGCCTGAGCGCAATTTGTTGATATAAATTCCCGTTTTTCTTTTCTTTATTAGATGCTAGAATATTCTAAAGAATTTATATCTATGACGCTTAACATAACTCAAAAAAAAATTGAACTTGAATAAGTTGAATATGCTGTTTTCTCCCTGAACTATGAAGCCGTTTTAAAAAAAAGTTACAAAAAATGTTTCTTCCAAATATTTTTTAAAAACTTTACTACCTACACTCTTATCTATGTACCATGTAAATTTTAGTGAGTAACTTCAACGGCATCATATTCAAATTTTCATCCAAAATGTCAGAAATGTACAATTCAAGTAATCTGTGTATCAACTAAAACTTAAAACTAAAAACATCTTAATGAAAAAAACTTAATAAGTGAAAATAACCCCACGTTCATTAACAAATTGAAGAAATATCTACTTACTAAATGTCATTATAGTATAAATGAATATTTAATTGAAAGAGTTACTTTATTGAGTATTGAGTATTGACGTGTATGTTTGGACCATCCTGTATATTTACGTCATGAGCATGACGCTGCGTCGTAGTACCGCTTGCCGCGGCGGTGTGCGTAACGTACGATCAAAGGAACATAAACGTATAGATAGAGTGAGCATAAGTGCAGATAAGTGCTAGCCAAAAACACCGACATGAACTACTTAAACTCTGATTATAGTATAGGTAAGTAGTATAAGTCGGTAAAATATTCATTAAAACATTATACAGAAACAATAAAAGGTACTTTTTAGGGTACACTTTGTGGTAAAAGTATAATAAACATTATTACTAGGTTTCGCGTTTCGCGTCGAGGAAACAAACGGAAAATGTTTTTTGTTTGTTAACGTCAAGTTTAAAAATGGCTGACAGTAAATAATTTTACTTAAATTTGAATTGAATTTATTTGAAAATCAGTAACAGTTTTACTGTAAATAACAAAAAAGATATTTAACACTAAAATAAAATCAAGCGTTGAGAATCTTTATTGTAAGATTAATTAAATTATAAGTTTTGATGTCGAAGAAAAATGCAAAACAGCGCCATCTAGGGTAAATAATGCTCATTTACGCAGATTTTGCTTGTTTTATGTAGTGAAAATACTGTGGCTAGCCTAAAAGTACTTTCAGCGTTAATCGGACCGCAGCCATAGAAGAAACGTCAAACAAAAATTACGTAAAATTATCTTTTTGAATAGGTATGTCTCAGTAATCCTAAGAATTAACTTGTAAGTGACAAAATCTTCTTCGGCGTGGCTAATAAGAAAACTTTTCATTCCTTAATGTAAAAATATCTAGCGAAGTACATACTATTAATAACAGAGTGCCGAGTGCGAGTTGCAGTGAGAGAAGTGAATGACTTCACGACTTCACCATCGCGTTTTGCGAGTACGTATTTACGTACTAATTGACATTTGTCAATTAGTATGGAATCGAGTCAGCGCCATCTAGCGGCGAATTCGTGCAACATTAGGGCCGCTAGATGGCGCTCACTCTATGACATACAAATTCGCGTTTTTTTGCTCACAAACGAGATGGTGAAGTTATTCACTCACTTCTCTCCACAGACTAACTAGGGCTCTCTCTTCTCTCTGCAACTCGCACTCGACTCAGCACTCTGATCCTTTTAGAGGATAGGTGACGATAATTTTGAACAGCAACGTTCGCACTTTTCAATTTATTTGGACCGAGCAAATGTGCTAATAGTACTTTCGGCGTAAATCGGACCGCAGCTACCTACAACAACACATTTGAATTTGATTGACATTTCCTAGTGGATATTTGATTTTGTGGTTGGTTGTTTGTTATTATCTAGTTCTCCACATTGGTTGTTACAGCTTGGTTATTCAATGCTATTGGTTAGAAATAAATTATTTTCCACTTTGGAATTAAAATCAATTGACTTGACAAGACATGTCGTCTTTGTTAATAAAAACTCTGCGAGTTTGTAATGATTTCAGATTGCCGACGAGAGTCTCGGCGATAGTTCACGACCGCTACATTCCTTTTCATAAACCTTATTCAGTTAATCACAAAGAGATTCCTAAGAAAATGGCTGAGAAATTATTGCCTCAGTTGTTCAAGTTTGTTGATCAAAATGCGGAGTCATACAAGAAACTGCTGAAAGAGGCTGTCGCTATACCTTCGGTTTCTTGCGATGTGAAGTACCGCGATGACTGTGTGCGGATGGTTCACTGGATGCAGGACAAGCTGAAGGAGGTCGGCACAAGCACTGAGTTGAGGGATGTCGGCTTTCAGACTATTGATGGGCAAGAGGTTAAATTGCCACCAGTACTAGTAGGAGTCCTAGGAAACGTAAGATGTTATTTTCTGTTTTATTGTATAGTTATTTTTTGTGTAAGTCTAGAATGAAAAAAAACATTTGATAATGGGTGGCAAATTTTATTATTTTTAGGATCCTAAGAAGAACACCATATGCATTTATGGGCATTTAGATGTGCAGCCTGCACTCAAATCAGACGGTTGGGAAACAGAACCTTTTGAATTACAAGAGCGAGATGGCAAACTATTTGGCAGAGGTTCAACTGATGACAAAGGACCTGTGCTTGGCTGGCTCCATGCTATCAATGCATACAAAGCAGTAGGAGAAGAGGTGAGAATAATTAGGACACTTTTTTCAAATCACTTATCAGTTGATGTTTTACTATTAGTTCAATGGAAATGTATTATGTATGCATCAATGTCATTTTACAATTTAATTATGAGTGGCTGATGCTGATATCTCTTGTTATTTTAGCTTCCAGTGAATCTGAAGTTTGTTTTTGAGTGTATGGAGGAATCTGGCTCTGAAGGTCTTGATGCCCTTCTAATAGAACAGTTGAAGCCAGAAGGTTTCTTTGACTCTGTAGATTATGTGTGTATATCTGATAACTACTGGCTTGGAACCACCAAACCCTGCATCACATATGGTCTGCGGGGAATCAGCTACTACTTCCTTGAAGTTGAGTGTGCCAAAATGGACTTGCACAGTGGTGTATATGGTGGCACTGTTCATGAAGGTCAGTAATGCAAGCCTAGTGATTAAACTTATTTTGATGACTTTGCAACTGTAAGTAAAAATAGGTATGTAGTGTTTAAAATGATTTTATTAACATAGCAGGAAAGTTATCCATCATTGATAACGATTTATCTGCTATCCTGTTAACATCAAATAATGCATTATATAATAGTTATTACAATAATTACACTGGATACAATTTATAAAAATAACATTATATAATTCTAAAACTAATTAGTTTATTTACTCTTTAGATTAACTGCCCATGATCTAAAGTAGAGTAGCAGAATTCAGTTATGCCAAGTTTTAAAGGCCAGGCAAATATTTGACCATCTTATATTTGTAAACCTGACATGATAATAATCATGTAAGATCACTGGTATCATGTTATTCCAATGACCTTGTAAATAAAAATATCTTTCTTATCTGTTAAGAAAATAACAACACATTTCTAAATGTGTTACTATGAGGTTTCTCCTATCTATTATGAATGAGTTCCTTCAATTGGTGTTTTTCACCAAGCTATTTACTTTATTAATTACTCAAAGAATTCTTTAGGTCATTTAATTTGTATTGGTTTATGATTGCATGTTTTAGCTAGGCAATTTCTTAATAAATTATATTTGTTACTGTTGTTAATTAATACAAGACCACAGTGAACATAAACAATGTTATAATAGACTATTGTTTTAAACAAACTATTTTATTTCTCTTTTTTGTATTTACAGCCATGACTGATTTAATTTACCTTATGGACCAGCTAGTTACTAAGGATGGGAAGATACTGGTCACTGGTATATACGATTCTGTAGCTCCTCTGACTGAAAATGAGAAGAAATTGTACACAGATATCGATTTTGACCCTGATGCGTACAGGTATCACCCTGATCATTATATTTCGGTATTATTGTTGACTAATATTGATCCCGTTCATAACCTTCTCACTGGATACAAATCATTTGATTTGACATGTAAAAATATATTAACTTTGATTATGATACTTTTTCTACGAGATGATTGGAATTTTCGTTTGCAGAAAGTCGATAGGAGCTCCCAAGTTAGCTCATGAAGGAGTAAAGGAACAGTTGCTGATGCACCGGTGGAGATATCCTAGCCTGTCCCTTCACGGTATTGAAGGTAAGAAAGAAATATACTTGCTATGAAATAAGTTTTAAAATAAATTTAACCTGTGAGGCGTCAATCGTACATAAATCTGACTGAATTTAATTTTAAATAATTCTAATGATATTTATAGGAGCTGCATTCCAGCCTGGAGCTAAGACTGTAATCCCAGGCAAAGTGATTGGAAAGTTCTCAATCAGGCTTGTGCCTAACCAAGAACCTGAAGAAGTTGAGAAAAAGGTGTTCGACTTTGTCAACAAGAAGGTAATTTTATTACTCATTCTTATACTTTGTAATAATCATTTGAAAAAAATAAATATTGGCCTTCTGTGGATAAAATTTCATCTTTGGTGGACCTTTCATATAGTCCGTAAGTGTTGACTCACTCTCATGACTGTCCTAGAATGTTTGTAACCCTATACTACAGAGCATTGTGTAAGTTATTATTGTTAATACAAACATTGTAACTGCTGATAGCCTTATCTGGCAACATTATTCAAATGGACATTGTTATTTTTGTAATAAAATGTGTTGATCTACTGGTTGTGGCCAATATATCAATGGATTTGTTTATGTGTAACACTGAGGTATTGATAAAACTTTTATGAGTTCTTAATATTTTTACTTATTCATATTGCTAAAGACTTTTTTTGACGACACGATTGGCGCAGTGCGCTGTAGCACGGTTTCTCGCTTCGATTTCCGTAGTGTCCCGGGTTCGATTCCCGGTCGGGTCAATTCAGGAAACGATATTTTCTGAATTGACTCGTGTCTGGGTGTGCTGGGAGACACCCCTGGCTATATACCTCGTAACACAGGGATATTAATCCCTACTTCGAGACCATTTCAAGAGGTGTGTTGTCAGGCGCATATTTATTTATTTATATTTTTTACATTTTCTATTAAAGTATTTTAAATAGACCAGCAGATTGCGACAGCCACAATATAGAACTTTCTTTAGAAGTATGGAATCATTTAATTGATCTTTTTAAAAGATATATTTTGTATATTTCCAGTGGGCAGAAAGGGGCTCGCCCAACAAGATGCGCATCTCGGCGCAGAGCGGGCGCGCGTGGACCGAGAACCCCGACCATCCGCACTACCAGGCGGCCGCGCGCGCTACCAAGCTCATCTACCAGGTAAACAACTGAAAATTATATTGAATTCTATTATTTTTTTTGAACTGAATAGACATAAAATGACTATTTTGAAAATAAATATAAGATAAGATAAGAAACTCTTTATTGAACATCAAAAAAAATATTCACTAATAAGTAATACACTTCAATCCTAATGTACGATTTAGGCGGTCTTATTGCTTGAAGTAATCTCTTTCAGACAACCTACTATAACAATTAATGGATTTGTATTATGTAGTTTTTAAATACTTTTAATTCTATTTGAATATTCATATAAATGTAATCATAATAAATTTGCATCTCCTGCTATTAGTGTGCTTTAGCAATAAAAAATAAACATATTTTTTTCTATCAACAGCTGTGTCAGCCAGCTGTCTAAATTACCAGCAAGAGCAGTAATTATTAGGCTTCTTTTATTTTGAAATTATTTTCTATGAGTTTTATGAACTTTTGTGCAGTATGAGGGGGACTTCTTTGCTCAAGACCTGGCTAGCATTCATGATAATTATTCGTTTTCTACACCAATATAGTAACCATAAAAATTCGACCTAGGGCTCAAGCGGGACTCGAACCTGTGACATCCCTGTTATAAGGCAAGCACCTTTTATCTCCAGAAAAAAATATTTACGCAAATATTTGAAATGAAACCAGCTATAGGATAAGTGTTTTTTTTATTAGCATCTAGGGCTAGTACCTACTAGGTCAAATTTTTCTAGTTCCTATCTTTGTGTAGAAAATAGTGCATTGTCAAATGCTAAAAATAAAAAGATCACTCAATTATCGGTGCATCCCAGACCGAGCCGGACATGTCGCGCGAGGGCGGCTCGATCCCGGTGACCATCACGCTGCAGGAGGCCAGCGCGCGCAACGTGCTGCTGCTGCCCATGGGCGCCGGCGACGACATGGCGCACTCGCAGAACGAGAAGATCAACGTCAGGAACTACATCGAGGGAGTGAGTATTCAACATCAAATCAATTCAAAATATAATAAATATAATTAAAAAAAAAATTTACAACTACAAAGAAAATAATTACAACAGTGCTTAAAAACGAATAAAAACTTAGTCTAGTACAATTTAGGCGGCCTTATCGCTAG
Organism: Udea olivalis; assembly: GCA_947369235.1. NCBI lineage: Eukaryota > Metazoa > Arthropoda > Insecta > Lepidoptera > Crambidae > Udea > Udea olivalis. Next base: position 11,538,685 of record OX376342.1, read on the forward strand.
GAAGCGATCTCTCCAGGCAACTCACGTGTAAGGAATTTACTAACAAAATAAGAGAAGTGGGTAACGTAATGAGAGATCATGAGATAGATTAAAACATATTGTATGAGTACAATGTTACCGATTCAATGAACCTCTTTTAATTGACTGTTATTCCTTTTCTACGAGACTGACTTGACAGTTATATGACAAGAGAAAATAAGGAAAAAGACAAGTAAATATAATGGAGAAAATGTGTAAAATTTAGATTAAAAACGCTTGTTAAAATATAATATTAAAAGTATAACGCGTTTTCTTGAAACAAGATGCACAGTTTATTCGTAAATTTATAATAAAAACTCTTAAAATATAAAAAAAAATCCTAATAATAATTTTAGCGAAACAAATAAAGTATAAGAAAAGTAAATGTATTTCTGCTAGAATACGTTACTTACTATAGTGGACCATCTATTCAAGTCACAAATTAACTTTAGCCATAGCATTTCGATCCACCGGGTGATTATCAAAATACTTACAATAACTCAGTAAGTGATGTATTGTCTCTTTAAATTGACTTTAGTTTTAAGGTTTTCATTTCAAAAATGCTGACTGTTCAACTGATTTGCATTGTGATTTTGAAATCTCTATATCACCTACCGAGTATGCCATATCATTTTTGTAAGTCTTATGATTATTTCGACTGGGGACGCTGGCAGTGGGCCGGGTGATCGGTCCGCTGGTTATGGGCCATTTCACCCATTTCCCCGGGCCCCCTTGCAGGGGGTCTTTAGGTTGTCCCATTTTCACGGCGTCCCGTCGAATCTTCCTGTTGCTTTGCAGAATCTTACTATCTGGTCCACCTCCAGTTCTTTCAGATTTTCTTCATCTAACGAGTCTGACCCCATGAGCTCCCACCGTATGTGTGAGTACATCGGGCATTCGGCGAGTAGGTGGAAACTCGTTTCTTTGCTGTCCATGCACTCCATGCATGTGGGGTTGTCTTTGATGCCTATTACTGTTAGGTGCCTGTTTAGTCTAGAGTGCCCTGTGGCGATTTCTGTGACCATACGTACACTGTTCCTTGACAGCTTCAGTAGATGACCTGTCTTCTTCGTGTCCATTCCGTTTATGAACATTTTAGACTGTCGCATGCCTGTTGCAGCCTTCCATCGTCTGTTTGTTGCTGCTGTGGTTAACCTTTTGATTACTCCCTTGGTGATGTTGTGTGCTATTGGCAGGGTTCCGGACCCACTAAGCCTTCGGCCGCACCACCCCTGGCTAGTTCGTCTGCTAACTCGTTGCCGACATTTCCCTCATGTCCAGGGACCCAATCACTACGTCTATTTTGTTTGCGAGTTTCCCTAGAGCTTTTTTGCATTCTTTGACAGTTACCGATGTCGTCTCTGCTTTGCTAAGCGCTTCCAGCGCTGCCTGGCTGTCACTGTAGATAGTGGCCTTGGTGACGCTGTCCTGATTGTCTAATATATCTGCGCATTCCATGATAGCGTATATTTCGGTTTGGAATACGCTGGCGAACCTGCCTAGGCAGATTGATCTGTTTATCACTGTGCCGTCCTCGCACCTTATGTGCACACCCGCGCCAGATAGCTTCAGTGACTCAATTCTGGAGCCATCTGTGTAGCAAACTGTTCCGCTTGTGTCTATGTTCCATTCATCTCTTTGTCCTATATGTACTTTGTATTTCTTGTCAAAGATCTTTTCTTTCCTTGTTAGGTCGTTGTTGGTAAAGATCATTGACATGTTGCTCTCGATTTCACTTCCAATGCGTAGATGCCCTCTGTCCGTGTGGTTACCGATCCAGAGGTTCGTGCTACTGAGTTTGAACCATTGTTCGGTCGCTTTTCCTTTGATCGCTAGGTCTAGCGGATCTAGCCCGAGCATGATCTCTAGCGCTGATGTGGGTGTCGTTCTCATTGCACCTGTGATCATCAGTGCCACTAGTCTTTGGACCTTGTCTAGCTCTAGTTTGTTGGTCCTTAGTGCCGCCTTATGCCACCATACCAGTGATCCGTGGAGGATTCGTGGCAGGATAATTGCTTTGTATATCCATAGTACAGTCGCCGGTTTGATTCCCCATGTGCGTCCTATGGCTCTCTTACATTGCATCATGGCCATTTTGGCCTTAGAGCAGGTGGTACTTATGTGTGCTTTAAAAGTTAGTTTGCTGTCCAGCGTAACTCCTAGGTATTTGATCTCCTTGACCATTTCTAGTTCGGAGTTGTCTATCTGCACTATTTCTTTTCTACCAATTTTACGTTTATTGGTGAATAGGACTAGTTTCGTCTTTTCGGGATTGAGGTTGAGTCCCTTACTTAAGTCTTATGATAACCACCCGGTATAAACATAAAAATATTAGTCAAATACCGGGAGATTATCAAAAGACTTACAAAAACGATATAGCATACGTAGTAAGTGATGTGGCAACTATATGAGTGAAAATTTGTTTTTTCCTTTGACTTTAATTTTAAGGTTTTCATACAAAAAACTGATTTTTATGGTGACCTTGAAATTAAAGTTAATTACTGAAATAAATTTCATTTTCACTTGAAACAGTTTCTACGTCACTTACTGAGTATGCAAAAAAAACTCCTAACAATACTACTTTCGCCTTATGATTCCTGACAGTTCATAATTGTCAATTATAGTGATATAACAAATTTGATTTAAGGAATGCCATTTAATACTACTGAATCGAAAACAATCTATGAATAGGAGCGACCATTTTGTAATCACGACTATTATTTTCGTATACCGCGTTTCATTCTATAAATTAGCCATAACCCGTTTATTAATAATTTATTTAAAATTTTGAAATTGGTAAATCCGATTCCATTTCCTTCGCCAACTCGATTAACGCATCAGGCGCTGTATAGATATATTATTTAATTTCATTCACTTCATTTATTTACAGTTAATAATAATAACAACAATTTACTTGATAAGATTCGAAAAGATAATAGTTTATTTTATAACATTTTCTTTTGCCAGTTTCTTTTTATTTATTTTGAAATAGTATGTGTGACACGGAACAATGAGAACTGTCAGGCATATCATCGTAAAGTGAAAATAGTATATTAATGAGTGAACTCTTTCAATAAAGGTTGTTTACTATGCGGACTAGTCACATACTATTAAGATATCACTTTATTGAGACAAAGATGACATCAAACTGTATGATGATTCATACAACAGGGAGGCTGGCCAAGAGCAGCATAAGGGCCTCAGGTATATAACAGGTTGAGACTCAGTCCACATCAAGCGGTCTTATGCAATCTGTTCCAAACGTTCAGTAAAGAAATTAAAACAGAAGTCAGAGTTAGACTTCAAAAGCTATACAATTATCAGAGGACTCAATTATTTAAGTAAGTTTCTCGAAATTAGAAACGCTAATTAAAGTTCGAGCTTGAAGTGATGCTCCACTTTAATTTGGGACTGCTTAGTATCAGTGGGACATATCTTCTAAATTTAAATTGTCCTAGTATTTATTTCTTTTCTGAGTCCTATAAAAAGAGCTCTCTCTGCTTAGTTTCAGAGTGACTAGTGCAAGTTGCACAAAGAGATTCGAATGACTTCACCATCGCGTTTTGCGAGCTCCAAACGTGAATTTGTAGTGCTCCGAATCAGCAAAATCGGGCCACATTAAAGCCGCTAGGTGGCGCTGACTCAATGCCATACAAATTCGCCTTTCGTGCTCGCAAAACGCTGTGCTACTGGCACTAGGCACTAGGCCACTATACTCCATTTACCATTAGACAGAAGTAAACAAGGTTCTTTTTAGGGTAAACTTCGTACACAATGAACATTATTACTCTTAAGATTTATGCAGAATTTATTAAAATCTACCTATATATTAGCTGTCACACTTAAAAGTTCTTATTTAAAGTAAAGTAACTTCAGAATTTATGAGGCTTTTGCTGAAATAAATTATTTTGTCTTGCATCAAACTATATTGCCGATGTAAAAACCTAAAAGAAGCAGGGGTTTTTATCCAAACACATTTTAACTGTCACTTTAACTAACAAATCTAAAATGTTACATAATCCCTTCATACGTTGTGGCGGAAGGGGTTTACAATTTTGCCAGGTTATACTCAGGTCCATCGTTATGGCAACGTCAAATGCAAATTGTCATTCATTTTTTCACCACTCTGCTTCTGATGTTATCGAAGTATGGGTCTGATGAAGAGATTTATTTTACTAATTTGATCATTTAAAATAGGGTCAAGTGAATTACATTTAGTTAGGTAACTTATTTATATTTGTTTTCCTTGTTTCAGATAAAGTTGTTTGCTGCCTATTTTTATGAAGTTAGCAAGCTATCCAAATAAATACTGCACAATAGACTTTTGAGGTTGTGAGCATGTCTCTGGGCTGACTAAAACTCATATGAAGGTCTCATAAAATACTGTGTAAAAGTATTAAGGGTATCTTATATACTTTTTAAACGCTATGATATATAAATAGTACATAGATGAAATATGGCATTGACATTCCTATACCAAAGTACAATTTTAATATTTTTGATCGATTTTTAATTTAATGCATAATACAATGAAGGTAATTTATTTATAGGAAAAATCAGTGCCTTATCTAGAGTATTAGATTTTAATAAATTTCATTTATAATGTTCCTTTTATATTATTTTTCTTATTGTTGAGCATTTATATGTGTTTACAATAAAATATTCTTTGGATGTTAAAATGTTTTTTCTTTCAAAAGCCCTAAAAAGTCATGTATTTAATTATTACAATTTACTTTAAATAGAGACAATCCAAAACAGCTATGGAAGGTGATTAGGGAGGTTTGTCACTTGAACAAAACCTGAATTAATCACTTTTTAGAGCTCAGCAAACTTAAAACAGATACTGTTAGTTCCCTTATCCACTGTTACTCTTATTTCTCAAACGTAGGCAAAACTCTCGCAAACACAATCTCAAATAATCTTTCTGCAACGGAACTTGATTTTGCAGCTTCAGTTAAATTAAATAGGCATAACCCCCAATCTTTTTTCTTGACCCCGACGGATGAGCACGAGGTCAGTGACCTTATACTCAACCTTAAAACAAACAGTGCCCCTGGGTGCGACCACTGCAATGCTTTTATCATAAAGCAACTCCGTCCTAAACTCGTTGAACCTCTGTCCCACATTTTTAACTTAAGTCTGGCTTCCGGCACTTTCCCCGAGTCGTGGAAAGTGGCAATTATAACACCCATCTACAAAAATGGTGACAAATCCAAACCATACAACTACCGCCCCATTTCTTTACTTACCATCTTCTCAAAGATTCTAGAAAAGCTCGTTAAGGCTGGTCAAACTTCTCGAGGAGTACAACCTAATCCCTGACCGTCAATTTGACTTTATACGAGGTAAATCAACGAAAGATGCTTTACTGCTACTTACAAAACAAGTTTCCTGCACTCTCGATGCTAACAAATTCAGCGTGGGAGTATTCCTCGATCTGTGTAAGGCGTTTGACACCGTATTAATTCCAATCCTCAAAAAATATTTTTTGCTGGAATTAGAGGAGTGGCTCTGGATTGGTTTAGAAGCTATTTAATAGATCGTAGGCAGTGTTTGAGAGTGGGTCATTCTGAAGTGATGAGCTTCCAGTTAACTTTGGGGTACCCCCACTCTTTTCATTATTTACATGAGTGATATTCTCGATCTTCCCCTACGAGAAGCCGAAACAATCTGCTACGCAAATGACACCGTCTTACTTTTTCGTGGTCAATCGTGGGATCAAGTTTTCAAAACAGCGGAAGTAGCCATGATGAGGGTGACTGACTGGTTAAATAAACACTTACTCACCTTAAGTGTCTCCAAAATCCAGTATATAGCGTTTCACAAAACTTGTACCTCTCAACCACCCTCATATCTGAAACTTAAGCTTCACACATGCTCATTTATGCCGCCAGTGGCCCCTCAATGCGACTGTACGCACATTACTCGTTCTTCTTGTGTCAGGTACCTCGGAGTTATGGTAGACGAAAACTTATCCTTCAGAACGCACTTATCCCAAATATCAAACCGGTTACTCAAAACAATTCACATTAAGAAGTGTCTCCGGCAGTCGGCCGACAGAAACAACCTAACTTTAGTTTACAAAGCTTTGTGCCAATCACTTTTACTATATTGCATTCGGGTCTGGGTTGGTGCTCCGAAAACCTTTATGATCAACCTGGAAAGACGTGCAACCTGTGCCCAAGAAAGGTAGTCGAACTGACCCTGCCTATTATAGACCAATCGCAACCACCTCCATACTTTGCAAAAGTATGGAACGTGTATTAAACAGCAAGCTCCTGGCGTACCTAGAGACAACAGTTTGCTCAGTGATCGACAGTACGGTTTTCGCCGTGAACGATCAACTGGTGATCTTCTTGCGTATGCCACTCACTTGTGGGGCGAAGCCATCGCGAAACACGGCGAAGCACTCGCTGTCTCTCTCGACATCTCGAAGGCATTTGACAGGGTTTGGCATGACAGTCTCAAAAGCAAGCTTCCTTCATACGGAATTCCTACCGCACTGTGTGGCTGGATATCTGACTTCCTGAGCGAACGGTCAAAAAGGGTAGTCATTGATGGCTGCTCTTCTGACTTATTGGCTATAAATGCCGGAGTACCTCAGGGGTCTGCTCTTTCTGCGACACTTTTCCTGCTGCACATTAATGATCTATTGTGTACAGGTATCTTTGGATACGCAGACGACAGCACTGTTACAGAAAGATATATGTCAAGTGCCCGCGCCAGTGTCGCTGAGACTGAGTCCCTTAGAGAGGCTATGGTTGAGCGGATGAATTCAACATTACAAGCATTGTCCGACTGGGGCGAAGCTAACCTCGTTGAGTTCAACGCTAACAAAACCCAGGCTTGTCTGTTCTCCGCCAAACGGAGTCCATTCAATTCAAGACTCCTACTTTCCTGAATGCACCGATACCGATAGCCAACCACCTCGAGCTCCTAGGTATGGAACTCTCTTCCAACCTTAACTTTGGTAGCTCTATTGAGTCGAAAGCAAAAACCGCTGCCAAAAAACTTGGTATCCTCTTTAAGTTTCGGCGATACTTCACACCGGAACAGCTGCTTCACTTGTATCAAGCACAAGTTCGGCACCTGTGGGATGGCTCTGCCAAGTACCAGTTGGATGTAATGAACTTAGTGGACCGAAGGGCTAGGAGACTCATAGGCGACGATGCGCTCGTTGGAACCAAACTTCAGAGTTTGGAGCATCGGCGTAAAGTCGCCTGTCTATCGGTTTTTAAAAAAATTAACTAGTAGATGCTTGATTTTTGACCCATTCCATCAGCAAATGCTGCACATCATCTATCCTCCCACAAGCATCGCAGTTGGGTGAATCAACTTTTTTCATTAGATGCGCAAACTTGCCCAATGGAAAGTGCCCGGAACGTAATCTATGGAGTGTGACAATCAGGTTCCTGCCAAAACATACTCTTAGTATTTGGTATCCTAACGAAAGACCTTTGTTTCCCGACCCACAAAGAGTTATGTGTTGTAAGGCACATCTATTATCTGTAAAGATGACTAACTTAAAAAAAACACCTTTTAGCATACAAGAGAGCATTTAAAATAGAAGTTGGTTCGGCGGTCATAATCGACACGTCACTAGAAATTTTGAACAATTCTTTAGTATTATCACTCAAATCACAGTAAGCTGCCTTAGTCAATACCCCTTGAACTCTTGGATCCATCAGTATACATTTTAGACCATCTTTCATCATATTTTACACATATTTCTTTTATGACGTTATTCTTTGGAGTGTTAGGTTCTAGGAGACGCTTCGGACTACTGACGCTGTCTAAATGTGTTTTAATAACATCATCTAAATTAATATAAGTTACCCAGACATTCAACTTAAACATTTCTAATGTGTAGAAGGGTTTAATATCGTAATCTTTAGTCTGGCTGGAAACTTTACCAAGCAATGGTTTCTTTTTATTTACCTAGTATCTATCTTGACATACTGTTTCAAACTTGTATAGGAGGTAGATGTCGGTTAATACGTGCTTGCTCTCAGACAATATTTAAAAACCAAAAACATTCTACGTAAAAACAGTGGAGGAATGCACAATTCTGATTCCATGACGTGTATAGGGGTAGATCTTATAAAACCTCCAAAAACGCGCAACGCTTGATTTTGAATCCTATCTAACTTGATCAAATGACTGTTAGCACTATTGTCAAAAAGATAGCAACCGAAATCAAATCTACTTCTAATTATAGACATGTATATTCTCCTCATGTGTTTTGGATGGATTCCCCAACCTGATCCCGCTAACACCTTTAAAACATTTAAAAAATTTGAAACTTTTTGTACTATCTCATTGATATGCTTACTCCACAGTAAGGATTTGTCTAGCCACATTCCTAAATATTTAATGCAATCGCTTGACATTAGGCAACGTTCGTTGACACGAAGAGAAATATTTTGCCTTTTTCGTGCTTTAGTAAAAATACAAAACTTTGATTTTACAGGTGATAAATCTAAACCAAGTTTTTCCAGTTGTGTGACTATTTTATCTAAAGCATATTGCAGTTTAGTTTCACACAATTTAGGATTTCGATCACTTATGTACAGGACGAAGTCATCTGCGTACTGGCATATAAATATGTCTTTGATATCATCAGCTATTTTTGAAGTTACTATATTGAAAATCAAAGGGGATAAAGGGTCACCCTGTGCTAAACCTTTATTTGTCCATCTCACATCACAAAAGCATCATCACCTGTTTGATTTATAACTTTCAGATGTCTTTCATTTAAATAGCTCCAAATATATTCGCAAATTTTCGTTCCTACTCCAACTTTGTTCATAAAAATTGCAGCTTGACATAGAGACACGTTATTATAGGCATTTTCGATAGCCAAAAAACACGCAACGGTTAGTATTTTTTTTGTAAAACCAAGTTGAATATACGAGATTAGGCGCGCTAAACAATCTAAACATGATTGACCTCTCCTAAATCCAGTTGAGTACGTGGGTAAAATGTTATTTTTCTCTGCAAACCATTCTATTCTTTTGGATAGCATGGTGTGAAATATTTTTCATAAACATGACATAAGAGATATTGGTCTTAGTTTTGGGTTTGTCACAGTCCTCTCAGCTGCTTTAGGAATAGGCACAACCTGAATGTTTCGCCATTGCGTTGGTATATAGTTATATTTAAATATTGCATTATACAGGCTGAGGAGATATTCTTTCCCTATTTCATTCAGATGATTTACCATAGCGTACGAGATTCCATCCTCGCCTGGTGCAGTATTTTTTCTTTTTTAAACAACTCTCTAACTCTTGCATAGTGAATGCAGACTCTAGAAGTTCATTATTATTAGACTCAAACAATGGCTTTGATTGTGCTACTGAATCGGGAGCTAAAGCTGTCAACATTTCTTTTCGTTTTTCATCAGAAGGATGAAAAGCATTACATCTCAGTCCTTTTATCCAACGCATTCGTTGCCATATTTCGTTAGCAGAAGTAAGAGTACTTACTATTGTCAAGTCTACTGCAAAAATCTCGCCAATTTTGCAACTTTGCTTGACCGATTAAAAGCTTCGCTTCATTCACCTTTTCTTTTGATATTTTGAGGCTTTAAGGAGTGGGATTACGTCGGTAATGACTTGGGCATAGTCTACGCCAGGGGTTCCCAACCTTTTTTTGTCTACTGCCCACTTTAAGAATAAATTATTTTTTAACGCCCCCCTTTTTAAACATACTTAAAAACCGCTAAGTACTTATAACTGATTATTGAAACGCAAATTTATAGTATTCGGACAGAGTATCTTTTATTGAAAATAAAACAAACATAATCAATTCTTATATAAAAACTAATGTGAAGGTTGAATCTGATGCTGTTCAATAAGTTTGTTGATATCAGGTTCCAATTTACTCAAAAACAGCCGCAAGTCGCCACGTTCGGTAACACGCAAACGATTTCTCTTTTTAGTAAGCAGCGTTGCCACAGCACTAAATCCACGTTCACACAAATATGACGATGGGAATGCTATCAAAAATCGTTGAACAATTGACCACAATCCAGGGTACAATTGCGGGATCGGTTTTTGTAGCCAAAATTCTTGCTATCCATTTTTGAACTTGATTTTTATTTCTTCGTTTGTTGTCAATTCTATAAGTTCTTCTTCCAGCTGAGGTGACATTGCTGTGTTGACATTTGAAAACGGATCCAACACCCAGTCTGGTATTTCCAAGTTTAAAATGTACTGGTATCGTTCGGTGAAGTCAATGTGGAGGTTTTCCAAATGTTGGCAGTAGGCAAACAAGTCGTCGTTACTGCAGTATACTGATAAATTCGGAAAATTGTGAAACTCACGTCTGCCCATATTCTTTTTGTGCAGAAGCAGTTTGGCTGCTAAGGCAGCAACGACATTTTTTGTTTTAATTAAATTTAGTTCATCGCCTTGCAGTTGGAGGTTCATGTCGTTGAACATTTTATACAGGTCTGTCATGTAAGCTATATCATTCTTTGATGTTATGAGCTTGTTGCGCAGTTCTGTATCTTTAGTTTCCAAGAACTCTATCATAGAGTCAAACAGGTTGTAAAATCGAATCAGACAATTGCCTCTTGACAGCCAACGAACTTCAGTATGAAGCAACAAACGGTTGAAATCTTCGTCATTAGTAACACAAAGCTGATGAAATAATCTATCATTCAAAGAGCTGCTACGGATTTTATTGACTGCTTTGATGACATATTGCAGTGATTGAAATAGTCGTTCACTTAAGTTTCTAGCAACCAAATGTTGTCTATGAGTAACGCAATGTATAGTAAGGACATCTGGAATTTTATTCTTTAAGTATGCTATGAAGCCTTTATGGCGCCCTGTCATAGCCGGAGCGCCATCCGTAGCAACTGATATGATATTTTTCAAAGGAATCTCTTTCTCTTCACAAAACTTTTCCAATGTATTGAATATGGTTTCGCCTTTTGTATCTGTCTCCAAATTTCTGGCAAACAATAGTTCTTCAAGTATTTTCTCATCTTTAATCAACCTCACGTAAGATAGCAACAACGCTTCATTAGTTGGTAAAGTGGACTCATCGAGCTGAATTGAGAATTGACTAGTCCTCAGATGATTGCACAATGATTCTTCAATGTTTTCAGCCATTTCATCAATTCGTCTTTGCACAGAATTATTACTCAAAGGAATTTTTCGGATAATATCTGCGGCCGGTTTATGAAGCACAGTAGTTATTACTTCCTTTATTGCTGGCAAAATTAACTCTTCTCCGATGTTGTGTGGTTTACCTTTTTGAGCAATTAACAAAGAGATATTGTACAAAGCTCGAAGTCCGTCGTCATCTTGCTTAGCAGCCGCCGAAAATAGTTTTGATACACTTGGCTGAGTATTATGCTTCTTCTCTAGGTCTTAAAAATATGCTACATTCTTTTCTGTCTTATCTGGATGCATTTTATTCAAATGATCTTGCAGTCTTGAAGGCTTCATTGCTTCGTTCGAAAATGTTTTTAGACATAGAAGATACAAACGCGACGACGGGTTTGTGGGATTTTCAATAAATCCGAATTTAATATATTCCGCAGAGTATTGCCGTCTCTTCTTTTTTACTTCCGACATTGTTTTGTTTTAAGAAATACGTAAGTGTTGAAATCAAGTACTGCTTATCTATTATGCGCGAAACCGCAAATGAAAATAAAATAAATTTACGTCGCTTATATAGGATTGCATAAGCAGCACGCACCAACAGGAATAAGACAAACGTGCATAAACTCGTTTATCTCATTCGACGCCCAATCGTACTCGACAAGCAAGAACAAGTATTATAGAACCAGCCGATTGGTATAGGAATGTACAATTCGGATTATTTAACAAAAACTTGTTAAAACATGATTGCCCGCGGTCTTTTATATCGAACCGAGTTTGAGCTATATCTTATTCTTAGTTATTGTCACAAGATGTAGTCGAGAGTCGAGAGCTCAGTCGGTGTCTAAGAGTCTTCCTATCTAGGTAGATGAAATTATAAATCGACCCCAAAACCCTACACAATGCCCCCTTTTTTTCTGGGTCTCTTACCGCCCCCCTTTAGGACTGCAGCGCCCACAAGGGGGCGTTATCGCCCACGTTGGGAAAGACTGGCTACGCAATGCTACTATATGAGATAATGATTCATTCCAGTGAGGTTTAGGCTTAAATTTGGTTTCAGAATTAGTGCATATATTAAATAAGGGAATGCTTTTGTCGGCTGAGTTAAGAATATGGTTTGTAAAGTAGTCATACTTAGATTGAACGTCAGTTGCCTCAATTATATCTAAATGAATGGTGCTTTCTAGATATCCTTTGTAGGAATCCCAGTCAGATTTTTTATTCACATTTGTAATTAAAAGATAACTTTATGACGAGATGATCACTACCCAAATTTTCATTAGGAACCTTCCATTCAAACTTTAAAGCAATATCTGGCGAAGAAAATGAAATATCGGGTGAGGTTTTTTGAATATTACTATCTACTAATTTGATTCTAGTAGTACTACCAACGCTTACCACCAGGCGTGACTGAGGCCAACCGCAAACCCATTTATCATCAGCCACAGCCATCAGGTAAAAACTCTCTAGATCTAAACAATAGTTAAGAAATCTATACCTACTATGTGCTAGTGGTACAGCAAAAAAGTAAGAAAATCGAAAAGATTGATCTAGTCTTTAAGGCCATACGAATCAATTTTACCCGTAGCATGAAAAAAAGCAGAGTTCCTATATATTAGGTTGGGGAAAAGTCTCTCGCATATAGTATGTATGAACTTGTAATAAAATCTCTTTGGCTATACTATTTGTATCTGGCTGGATAAGGTATCATTAAAAGTTTAAATTTTGAAGAAGATAAATTCCAAATGCAAATTAGGAAAATGTGTGATTTTCATTTGTTTTTCTTACTGTCAAGATGAGTGAATCTAATGAAGAAATTCGTGCGAATGAACGTGCGAAAAAGGTCGTGGTCAAAGGCCGGCCAGGCTTCACAGACTGTGGCGAAACCCGGGATAACTCGCAACAAGGTGATGCTGTGTATGTGGTGGGATTGGAAGGGCATTATTCATTATTAGCTGTTACCACCAGGCAGGACCATCGATTCTGAACTCTACTGCGAACAACTGATGAGATAAAAGTAAGAAGTTGAGAGAAAGCGGCCGAGATAATCAACAGAAAGGGTGTGGTATTTGATCAGGAGCCTCAAAATTTCTATAGCAAAATGGGATCATGCCCCTACCTACAAGATGGCAAAAAGTAATCTAACAAAATGGCACCTACATACTTTAGTTAAATGTAAATAAAGTATATTAAAAAATATTTTAAATTTTCTTAAAAAATGCGAAGAAACTTTTTCCCCAACCTATAAGCTGTTAAGATGACACCTTGTTTTGTAATTATGGGAAAAAAACTATTTTAGGTCCGAAACCTTTCGCGTGTGGTATCTAATGAAAGGGCTTACTAAGTCGATTCTAAAAATATATCACATCGTTACATTTCAGTCACTTGTTTTAAATTGAATTAAATGTCATACTCAAAAGATACCACCAAACTTGGTATGTTAATCCAGATAAAACAGGTGAATCATTAATTGTAAAATGAGTATGCCATAAATGATATGTAGCCTCAAATAGCCTTATATCCAACCCAAGAAAGCAATTTTGGAAATATTTACATTTAGCTATATTTAGTATTAATTTTTTTTACAGAATTGACGCGATGTCGGTGTGCTACAGACTGCCAAAGAAGATCGTGCATTTGCAGACGGAATAGGAGCACAAGAGAGCTTTCCCTTGTGCTCCCATCTGCAAAAATAATTCGTACGCCGATTGCATCTGAAGAAGACAACATTGCAGCTAAATTTGGTTTTTTATTTTCTAAATTAACAATTGAATATAATTATTAAATAATATAAATTTGTTAAAAAACCTCCGATCGCATTAGTTATCATCCTGTGTCTAAATAATCCTTTTTAGACATGTTTCAACTTTTTATCACGTTTTAATGATGAAAAATAAAAAAAATACAATGTAAATATTTTCAAAATTGATTTTTTATGGTTAGCACAGATTTAGATACGAGGATATTACGTACCATTCGAGGCATATATCATTAAAAAAATATTCAACTGTATCGTATCTGGAGGAGCCCGAACTTGGTAATTTTTAAAAATGATTTTTATTATAATTTCAAACAAGTGACTGAAATGTAACGATGTGATATATTTTTAGAATTTTTTCAGTAAGCTCTTTCATTACATACCGCAGACGATAGGTTCAAGAACTTTGTTTTCCATAAAAAAAAGATGTCGTCATAAGTTATGACGACCACCTAAAAAAACTCCTAAAACAACAGGAGAGCAGTTCCTCTTCTGTTTTTTTAGGTGCTACGGGTCAAATTGATTCGTTTGGCCTAAAGTTCAATCTTTCTGATTTTCATGCTTCAACACCATTTGCAGTTCTTTACTGAATTTCGGGGTGTACCGCTAGCACTAGGTATAAGAAACAATTAAAGAAAACTACACGGATCTAATTAAACAGAACAGAAGTAGTTTGTTTTTGGTTTTAAGCACCTCCTGGTGAAAACAACCAGGAGAAACATTAATGTGACATGCGATTGGGTTTTTGCGCATCAGTTTAGAATTTATTTAAGGATGTATGGTCAGCAGCAAAAGTGGCTTACAGTTGATCGCCTTGTCACATAGCGCTGTCCAAGTTGTTGAAAACAATCAGCGGAAAGTCAGGTTTGCTAATATGACAAAGTAGATACTTAGGTACTACTTAAGTGTTCACTTCAACTGCTCCTGTTGCCTATTTTCAAATTTTGTGGCTTTTTAGTTTCGGATCGAAAAGTGAAAGTTGGTATCTAGGAAATAAATTACTTTTCGACCCCCAGAATCTCAGGTTACAGCACAATCAATAATCGTTTTAAAATTTTGCTTGACCGACTTGACCGTAATCTAAGGCTTTTTGCATAGAATGACAACAATAACGAGGTCGTAGCCATCAGAAATGACCAAAGTTTATTTTACTGTCATTTGAATATGTCCTGTTAAGTGGAACACCGTTCACCGAGAAAGTGTGTGGTCGGCTGACGGCGCATTTAGTTCATTTCGATCCATTGTTGTTGAGGTCCGTCCAATCAGTTCATGAATTCATATCAGCGACGCGTTGCGGCGTTACAACCTATACCTAGATCTGATTACAATTTATAGTATGGGCGATACCTGTAAATATTTCTAAAATAATCTATGGGCATGTGTGGCAAAACTAGTTGATGTTGATACGATGAATATATTTTTGAAATTTCTATAACAATCGATATGTGTAATGTACTGGCCTCAACTTAACAAAATTCTGTGAAAGTTCCTTTCCAGTCTTCTTACTAAATGAGTACCTACATTTCAATTCAAAACACGTGAAATACCTAGGTGTTTAAATCCGCAGCAAATTAATTTACGTTTCTGCTAGGTTCTTTGTCAGAAAGCTTCTTGTGTATATTATTTTATTCTGATGTAGTGGATTTACAGTTAAGATACCTAGTCTTATTGATTCAAACCATCTATTCCAGACCACACATGATGGTAGAAACCAGATATTATTATATTGGGTATTGATAGAAAAAATACCTAACAACTTGAAAAACTGTTTTTTTAAATTTAGGTACTTTTGCGGCATCAGTTATGATGTTCAGTAATACATTCAGAAATAAATAAATATTATAATAAATGAATTACACACACACGGTATTTAGATTCAAAGTTTCATTGCACACATGTGGTTACAGAGTTGTTACATTGTTGTTGTGTCCCAAAACATGTTACCCTGGTAGGGCACAGCAATGTCATTTCTAATGATAATACCAAAAAAAAAAGATCATTTTTCAAAACAAAATTAACAAAATATAGGAATGTTATGGATTAGCTGTACAACGCCTTGTAGTATCAAAGTAAGCTACAAAAGGTGAAGAGTTAGACCCAGAACACACGGTGAAACGCAAATGCAACGAAACTGCAACTACTAATTACTTTTGAGTTGCATTTAAGTTTCTGCCATAGATTCCGTTAAGAAACCACACATGACGCGACCAGTTTGAAACCGGTTTGAAACGCGTTGCAAATCATTCGCATTGAAACCGGCGTGCAGGAAACTCGCGTTGCGTTTCATCAATTTTTTGTCTTGGCGTTTCTTTTACAAAATGGCTGAAGACGAACAAAAAAACATTAAACTTGTTTTAGAAGTGGAAAAGTATCCTTGCTTGTATAATACCACACTATCAAACTACTCTCGCAAGACTGAGACTGATAAAGCATGGGCAGAAATTGGAAAAAAATTGAAAATGACAGGTGAGTTATCTGATTATTATTTAGTTTATTTAATAAAAAAATTCTACACACAATAAGCCCATTGCCACGGCAATGCTGTCTGTGCTGTCAAAAAGTAATTATTTAAATATTTTCTTAAAGATAAAGGCGAAAGATTGGGTCCTAGGATCAGATCATGTGACATTAAATTAGGAGGGCGTTGACTAATTTCCGAGTTACCAACGTTTGTTGTGTGATACGGTATTCCTTCCTTGGATCTCACAAAATTGTGCAATACACAAGCACTTTTTATTATATTATTGACCACTTCAGGGGTTCGGCAACGTATTGGTGATTCGAATATCATAAATTTTTCTGTTAACATGCCAAAAGCACACTCAACACTTTTTCTAGCACGGGATAATCTATAATTAAAGATGCGTGAGGTGTTGGTGGCAGTTCTTCCTTTTCGGAAAAGGTCTCATTAAATATTTTTCTAAAGGAGAGGCTTCATCTCCAACAAAGTAAAATGGAAATGAGTAATTAATATCATCCATTGGCAGAGGACGTGGAGCAGGAATATTTAGTCCATCTTCCTCAATAAGGCGCTTCATAGATGAAACTCTGAAAATACCTGCGTCACTTTTTCTACCTGCATATCCAACTTCTATCATTGTAAACAGACCATCAGCATCGGCACATGCCATTAAAATTACAGAATGATAATTTTTGTAATTAAAATTAGTAGATCCTGTATTCGGGAACTTTTTTATTATAGAATGTTTTCCGTCAATCGAGCCTAAACAATTAGGCATATTCCACAAAGTATAGTATCGTTCAGCAATTCGCTTTCACTTATCTTGGTCTGGAACCGGCATAAATTTATTATTTAAATAATCCCATATTTTTTTTGTAGTATCAGCCACAATCGTTGCAATAGTGGATTCTCCTCTAGCGAAGTATAAGCCCAATGCCACATATGTACTAGATGTACCTCCCAAATACCTGTAAACAAATAAAGCAACGTATCAGTTAAATTATAAGTATACGTATTAGTTATATAAAAAAAACAGTGGCAGGCAACAGATAATATAGACAGTTTTTTTTACTTTTTTACAAGTGCTGTTTGCAAAGAGAAATGGCGAAATCTACGTGTTGTTTATATGAGACATTTGAAACCTTTGCCAAGTGGCTCTGGAAGAAAAAAGAAAAAACCATACTATTTACTTGATCATAATATGCATTTTTTAACGCCATATATAAAACCGATGAATCCGCCTGAGGCAGGGAACTTGGCATCCATTTCATTAGGGAATACATTGGATGTATCAAACGATCTGCCAGACGACGTGCCTACCGAACCCGAGCAACCTACTGAGAGCTGTGATATAGAGCCTTCTCCTTCCAGTACACAAGATAATATTGATAATCCAACTCAACATTCTTCCAATCCAAAACGGAAGAAGTCTTCATTGCATGACACTGATAAACATTTTATTAATTATTTAAAACATAAATCTAATAAGTTGACTACATCTCAGACTTCCACAGACTCTGTTATGTCGTTTTTGAATAGTCTCGCACCAGAGTTAAGAGAAATGAATCTCCAACAATTTAAAATGTTCAAGAGACGTGTACTAAGTCTTGTTGATGATATATTGAATCCACCTTCTACGCCTGAACGTCCAACAACGGGTCAATTTATAACGTTAAGTAATGAAACATCCCATCAAACAGTATATTCTCCAATATCGCAGTATACGGAATATGGTAGTCCATATGTGCAGCCAGCACCAACACCTAATCCTCTGGACTTCAGCGGAATATCTACAGGAACTTTATCAAACTCTTTTCAACCAGTACAAACATCTAACCCTCAGGACTTCAGCGGAATGTCTAACTCCACAGAATACACTCCTATGAACCAAGATGTGGATTTCTGAAAGTTCGTATGAAAGCTTCGTAGGTATCTAAAATTAATGACTAAGCTCATTTAAGTTTTAATTGTAAAATTTAATTTATAATTGTAAAATTTAATTTTTAATAATTGGTAAAATAAATATTCAAAATACTTACATAAGTGTTATTAATAACCTTTCTTGAGGACTCACACATTCTCTCATATTAGTATTCTGTTTCTGCAAATGAGGTGTCATTATTTCAACAAGCTCAAGATATGTAGTTTTGCTCATACGATAACAATCCAAGAATTTTCTATCAGTTTCTTGTAATTCTTTAGCAGCCACAAACATACGACAGTTGATATTCTTCTCAATGTAGGGATGTATCCACATAGTTCTCCTTTTGCGCCTTCTTCTTTGTCGAAGATACAAATACATAACCACAATTTCTTCGTCACTTGAAGAACTCATTATGCAGACGTCTTATCTCAACGAAAACCGAAATGATTGTGGTTGCAGCGTGTGTGGAAAATGGTTGAACCTGGTTTCAAATCAATAATTTCAAAAGGGTTTCGTTGCAGTTGCGTTTCACCGTGTGTTCTGGGCCTTTTAGACGTAAGACCTCGAAAAACCAGACCGAATAGAAAATGTATTGAGACCCCTTTTGCAATGGTTTCGTAAAGGTGGATGTGAACGCCTCTGTACAATCCTGTCAGAAATTCACGCTGTCACTTCTTACGCATATTTTTAAGACTAAACGATCCAGAAGAACACGCTTGTATTCACGTAGACGTACTAAACTTTTAAACACCATTTCTCAGTAAGTTTATTTTTCCGTAAGTACCTGTTAAAACCATAAATGAGTGTTCGATAGTTACATTATGGTATCACCAACGAATTTATGTCATACTGTTCTCTGCAGTTGACTCCCTATAGTTAGACTTACCTTAAGTTTTTACAATTCTATCGTTGGGAAGGCTTTTTTATCACTGATTGATCTTAAAGTTGGGCTTATTATTAGTCAATAGGTTAGCTTAGTGCATGCACTCTGGAATTGTCATTGAAATTTTAAATAATTTGTAAAGTTTAAGGCCAATTAGGTTTTGTATATAAAGATACATAATATTCTGGTTCAATGAAAACAGAATTCAGGTCTGTTTAACGAGACCATTATTACTTGACTTCATCACGCAAATTACCAATCGATAAGAGTAAGTGAGTAAGTACATCGCTGACGTAGTAACTGCACTGTAGGCACTAGGGACTAGTAATGTAGCCTATCACCATTAATTTTTTGTTTAAAGCTATTTCAACGTAGAGCAAAGAAAGTTTCCTTTACACCGTCTACTGCAGCAGACATCTATAATTTTTTTGATAGGACTTTTTCATATATCATTAAGACTAGGCAGTCATTTAATCACAATCACACCAGTTGGTAAGTGACAATGTGGTCTATGATGGATGGTACATATCTGCCCAGTAAATGCCCATTCACCCTTGTCTTAAAGAGCCCCAGATTGTATGTTCCGGAAAAACCGGCGCAGGTAGCGAGTTCCACTGATTTGCAGTTCACATTATAAACGAATCGGCGAAACGTTTCGTGCGGACAGCTGGAATATCCACAACGTGAGGGTGGAAAGCCAAAGTGCGTCTAGTGCTCTGATGGTGAAAAGGTGCAAGCAGAAACAACTCGTGCAGCTCGCTCGTTCGGATGACAATATAATAGAAGCGAAGCATGATAGAAAGAGCAGAGGACTAAGCTGTTAGTGCAATGGGTAAAATATTCTTCTTATAGCACCACAGCCGCAGGCCGTGCGTTTATTCCTTTTACACAGAATAAACCAGAAAATAAAATACAAGGAACAACATAGTTTTTCTGAAAAACCACAGGTTATCTTTGCTCTAAAAGAGATTTCTTTCAGCGTACGATGCTGACAGGCTACAATACAAATTAAGTATCTATTGGCATCCAGAGAACACCAGTAAATAAAAGTAGAAGAAGAATCTAGTCGGATCAACGAAATCCAGCATCAGAATCTGCATGCTACTGATGCCACTTCTGTGTTAATTGTACCACAGTGTGTGTGTACAGTTACGGGGCCAACAGAAGTAACGGTAGTCCAGCTGCGATTAATTATTGAGATGATATCTTAGTTAACACGCTTCGGGTTGGCCTTCTCCGTGGGTGGTCGTAAAAAGGAATATTTTTTTGATTTTACCTGATGCTGTTGACATCGCGACGGGTCGCAAGCGCACACTTACTTCGGTACCAGTTAGTTACTACGAAACATAAAAGAGGATAGCGACCGGCTCTCAATGAGCCAGTCTCTGCCTGAGCCTCGCTGCAGCGCAACGTTACGTTACCGTTTTTATTTACGATAGCGCGAATATCTCTTTAAACTGAAGATATTTGAAAAATTATTAACCTTTAGCGCGTCACACGGAAATAGTTTTAATTTTAATTGTTTTGTTAAAGAACAATAACACAGTGTTAAGGACGACCGGGTGAGTAACTGTTGTTTGTTTTGTTTTTAATATGCCTTGGCATCACTAAATGCACCTTGCCTTATTTAGCTATTTCACTTCTTAATGTGTTTATTTATTTAAATAAATTACTTCCTTTTTTATACAAACAAAAATAGTTGTAAAAATCTAGAACTTGTGTTGTACCTACCTAATTCAGACAGTAAAATTATGCAAATATGACTGAATCCACTAGGAACCTGAATGGAAGAACCTGTTATTACTCCTAAACTTCAAATTTTTCGATAGTCCTAAATAACAGGTTTATTATTGATTGTTATGATGCAATGAATGAGTTTTCCCACAGTGGTATGTGTACGTATAAAATAGTATGCGAGCCGTTTGTGTATTGTGTAAAGACAGCTTTGTGGCGTTAATAACACGCACTCGGCCGGGCGTAGACGCAGCGCCACACATTATCATGCACGCTTTCTAATTTACTATGACGAATTTTCGCAAGTGTACCCACAACAAATGTCCATGTCGCTTCGATTTGATACGCCTACCTAAATTAATCATTAGGATTTTCCAACGGCTAACATAAAGTGTGGTGTGAATTGATTAAAAATAGTACTTATGGCTATTTCTGTCGTGGAAATAAGTATACAAGAAAGGTACCTGTGTGCAGCAGTATTTATGTTAATTTTCAAACTGTAATTTAAATAAGTACCTACACTAACCAGTTAAAATAGATAGTCGCTTTTCCAAAAGACAGTTTCTCTTAGTTAGCTTAGTTTAGTTTCTTGAACCGACATTGAACTCCTTCATTGTGTTATTTGTTAAATAGAAAATCTAATGTTCTTATTATCCCAAAAACTTTTACGGGTCCCTACCTAGTCCAGTAAATTTATGTTGTCATTTTTTTTCTCTAAAAATATATATTTTTTAAAACTAGTGGATGGCTCTCCAATTTAAATCACTTGCAAAAGTTTGACTTCATGTCATTATACTTCATGACACATTTTTATTTTATTGCTTAACTGAATAGGTATTCAACTTTCATCTTGTTCGTTTATTTTAGGATCTGACAACAAAACCTAGACATTTCTTCTTATTACTTTTAAATAATTAATATATACAGTACAGTAAAAAATAAAAAGAAAAGCTTAAAATAAATACATCTAAACCCTACTACGAAAATTTTGCACCTATGGTAATGTTAAAAAAAACCTTATATTTTGGCCCTTGAGTTATTGTTTGAAGTGCCAATTCTAACTGGTTAGCCTAAAGTTAAGACCATTTGCTTTCATTGCAAATAAATCGATAAATTAAATACTGTTGCCAGGAACCATGAAATATAGTACTTTCTTAGTTCTAAAGAATATACATAGTATGATATTACTCTTCCTTAACTACTGGTTTTGGATGCGTGTGATCTGGAGCTGAGCATCTGAAGGTTTACAGTTCACTTTTCATGATAATAGTATTAGCAACCCATTACATATTTTAAGAAATAACCTAAATTCTTATTACCAAAATACAAGCGGGCTTTCCACACCCTGTAAAAAATAACTCGCATAGTAGGCGAAAAATTAAAAAGAAGTGAAGAAAATGAATAGTCAGCCACTCACATGAAAGACGATATTTCCTGAACAAACATTTACTGGCCGATAACCTTCGTTCTGTCAAAAGTTATTGGCAAATGCTTGACAGCTGTGAGCATTTAGTATGGAAAAATAATGTTGCTTTTATTTTATTTTTTCGTCAATTTCCCAATGTTTCTAATACTTATTATCCTACTCCCGATGCACACAAATCCAAAAACACAAAAATTATAAAAATCGGTCTACCCGTTCTTGAGTTATTTGATTGAGTATTATGAATCTGTCCTGAACACTTTGTTTCACACAATGATCCAGTAATACCCATCTTGTTCAGAAAAAAACGAGGGAAAACATATCTCTGTTTTCCAGCTGCAAGATTTCAATGCCTAAAAAACTTATTACGTACTGTTTCGGACAAACACGGAGGCTTTTTGGTGGCTATGTACCAGGGCAGCATGAGGTGCAAAGGGTTTTACTCGTCCAGAGTTACAGGGTGCATGCCCAGATTGAAGTTGGTTGGTTGGTTGGCTACGGACGGATAAACGATTCCTTCCAACAACTTCCTCTGGCATGATTCGTACTTGCAGTATTTCTTGTATGACGAGCTAGATCGGCCAGTAAGGATTTTGCGTTAATTTAGATTATTGTTAAGGGTACACAAAAACCGGGAGACAATTATTCTTCGTGTGGTATTCAAAGTATAGATTAGTTTCAGAAAGTGGTGCCAATAGTGCAGCGTAGGAAAGTGACTCTTGAATCTTATTTCGCTAGATTCGGCTTAAGATTAAAATTATTTGGGAAACAATTAACGCTTTTGCTTTGAAATAAAGTTTTGACAATCTATGTTTACGATTTCTTCCATTGGGTCAAATGGAATGATGTTCAAGAGTAATACCCCTGGACAAAACAGTTAGTTGCAAATAAAAACCAAAAAAACAAGTGAAACATAACGAACGGGTTCTGTACTGTAGCGATTTGGTATGCTGGTAACGTGCCGCTTGGCACCGAGGGTCTTATGCAAACGTTACGTACCGTACACCGGCTGCGGACCTTACGAGAACGGAATAGAGGTCACATTTGCATTAATTCGTATAGCGCAGCTGGAATCACCGCGTGGCCTCGGTATTCGTCTCTGTGAGAAATGGAACGACTGCCACCTTGGACTGAAAGAATGAAACACACGGAAACAATGTTACAATTGCGAAGACAACCAATTTTTGCCAATATGAATGCGTCAATCCACAAAACAATTTTGTGGCCATAAAATGCACGGTTAAATTTAATCTAGTAGCAGTGCATGATATTCTACATCATTACATACATAGATCTTTTTAACAACCACAAACACATAAAAATAAAATACCAGCAGTTAAAATTAATGTCTCAGACTTAGGAGACATTCCAACAACCTTTACTCAGGAGGTGATCACTTTCCATCTGGTGATCACTTTCAGCTCGTTTGCCCTACTACATAAAAAAGACTTTACAAACAAAATTGAATGTAATATACAATTAGGTACACAGACTTATAATATAATTATATATTAAATGGGAAAAACTACACGTAATGTCGGTTGAAAATATAGATAGCTCTTTAGAAGAACGAAATTTCAAACATTTTTATATTTCTTTAGATAGACTTAGCGAGCACTTTCAAATCGTCAAAAAAACAAGTAGAAAAACATTTTCATAAGTATCTTTTGCGACACTGGCCCATCATAAAGCAGCTCTGCATATGAGTATATAGTTACTTATTCAGTGGTAAAATTATAAGGCATGTGGCCTTTGTGTGCAAAACTGTTTGTTTTGTAAACAAAACAGAAACCAAATACTAGTTTGGTGTTGCGTTCTATACTGTACCTACAAATGGATTCAGTAGTATGCAACGTCTGTGTAAGTATATACTTTTTTATCTTATATATACGTATACGACCAAACCACAACTAGTTCGTTTTATATGAAAATGAGTTCGGCCTAGGCTTGAATACTTCTGAAATATTATTTAAGCAAAGTAGCAAAATGAAAATAATGAAACAAAAAAATACAGGTTATAAGCATTGAGTAGATGATTTCAATGCAAAAAGAACTCAAAGTGTTAGTTTATTTAAGAATGAAAAAGGGAAGCACAAACCGGATCAGCCTGGTTACCGGGTGTTTTGAAGTGTGAGAGTGGCTTCATTAAAGCCATGCCACTGGAAACACCGCCGGATGAAATGTTGGCCGCACAATATGTGACACTGACACAAATTGAGCTCACCTCTGAAAAACCCAACTAAGTGAATAATGTAGAAAGCGTTGAGATCCGCTTTGAAGCAGCACCATTCAAACTAATTTTTCATTGTACCGTGTTTATTGTTTTCCAACGTCCTTTTCATGATTGTTTGATCATCACGCAATCATCAAAATGGAAAATCATTTAATGATTGTGCTTTGTGTCGACAAACGTTTGTTGCTATCGTTTAAGTTTACTAGGATTCCCGTAAGGGCTGGAGTATATGAAAAACTTTAAATTCCTTTTAGATGTTTATCTATTTGGTTTCAGTGACTATGCTTACTCACACTATGATAATTAGCCTCTATACTCCCTTGTTGCAAGTTCTTTCGCACCATTGAATCACGTAAGGAGTACAATTACATAGGAGTAGGCTTAATTTACTTTGAAAAAGTCGTAATCTGTAAATAACAAGAACAATAAATTGTACAGTATTTTATAGAGCTTATAAAATATTTGTTTGGGCGCGTTGTTTCCGATATTACTCACTGACACGGTTTGCTAGTCCGGTGTTGTGTAACGCGCGTCTCGATGACGTGAGTGTGACTTTCGCTGCTTCTGTTGATCCTCAGCTAAAACTTTGATCTTTGGCAGGAAAAATCCTTGCATTTAAGTGGTTGACTCATTTTTAAACAATATCTTGAATTTTACTGAGCTTCATTTCATCATAGAATATGTAAAGAAATGAATACATATTTATGACTATACTAGCTTTCGTTAGCGGCTTCGCCCGCGTAGATTATCTTTCCCGTCAAAATATAGCCTAAATTATAATGATATGCAATGGTGTTTTTTTTTTAAATAGGTCCAGTAGTTTCGGAGCCTATTCAATACAAACAAACAAACAAATCTTTCCTCTTTATAATATGTATTAGTAGATATAGATTAGTAAAGCTGAGTGGCGTTCTTAGTTAATATTGTTGACCAGTGACTACTTAGAATAAGAACTTTGCTTGCTTGAGCTGATTGATTTCTAACAAAGCCGCAACACCGAATATTATGTTCGGCGTTCAAAAAGGTCGAATATTATACATTTTAATAGTCATTTATTGTTTATTTCACTCGCAAATGTGTTAAGTAGGTACCTACGTGCAATTAAATATTCTTCCTCGTACATTATTTAAATATATAATCAGTATACATCGAAGTTGTGGTCGTGATCGTGAATGAGTGTGCCGCAGCGTTGCGGGATTCCCTTTGACGTAAGAAGCTCACAAACTACTACACGGGCCTACGCTACACGTGCGGGAACGCCAGTGATCACTACTAGGAGGCAGTAGTAGTCAGCAATTGTTTAGATAAAAGAGCGGAGAATGAGTGTGCCTTCTCGTACAGTTGCGCAGTTAAATATGTTATTGCTGCCATCTACGAGTACATATGTAGACACTTATGGTTTTAGGGATAATCATAGAAATAGCAATAAGGGATATCTGAAAACGCAGCAGTGGTGGCCTAATGGCAGCAGTGGTGGCAGTGGCTTCTAATGATGATGACCAATCTTATGAACACAAAAACTAAAAAATGCTTCAAAAGAGATGCAAAAAACACCATTTTCGTGCTTATGGTATTTTGGCAATGTTAGCGATGTCATTTTTTAAGTTATTACTTAAGTATATGAAATAAGAATAAAAATTTAAGAATATTATTACATTTTGTGGAAAACCCTGAGTGACTTTGAAACTGCGTGTTAATCAGTTTGGGGAGGATATGAAAATCTTAGTTCTATAATTTCTTTTTGAAGTTCCGAACCCCCATTGATTTGCTTTTGCAATTAGTTCATTCCTTTGTCTGTCTGTCACAGCTATTTGAATTGTTGGTTTTATTGGCCGACGACCATATGTAATGTAGGTATAAACTAAATTTTTAGAATACTTACATAATTTTACAAGTAGTAATTTTTTATTTATTTATCTACTAATGTGTAAAATAACCGTGTGAATGCATTTATAAGGTAGCTAGAGCAACAGTTCTGTCGTCGAAAGTCGTCTTCTCTCTTTTTTTCTGCTAAGGACTAAGGCAACCATCTTGGCTTAGGAATTGAAACCATTGATATGGGTGGCATGAATGTCTGACATTTAGTAATATCACGTGTTTTTCGAAACACGCCGGCTCTACTGACTACGATGTCAAGTTTTCTCTACACCGATTGGATTACAGTTTATTCCAATAGATACGGCACACTTTGACTGACCTGAGGATCCAATTCAGAAGCTGCTGAATCTGATCACTTAGCCATCTACGTCAGAAAAAAGGAATTAATGTGTAAAAAAGGGAAATAAATTTTGTTTTTGCTAGATAATCATTTACGAGTAGGCTTACCAATAATTGTACCTCATGATTTATAGGATGTAACTAGTTAAAGCGTAGAATTTCTCTCTATAATATTAAATGTATAGTTATGTTAACCAACACCAGCACCACCTATTTTAAAATATAATCTTTATTTATTTTAAAAATCCAGTTTATTCTTATAATTAAAAATAGCTTTGCCTTGAACTTTTGAATAAAATTGCGAATCATAATGGTCTCGCGCCGGCTTTGGCAGACGGTCGGTGGCCCCGCCCCCCCCTGCCCTGCAGCAGAGAAAGCGTGGTGAAATGCACCAGCCGAGTTCGTCTCGTTCGAGCCATGTCATTGTTCGGTTGAACCACATTGTTTATCTTACGTCACTTTTAAACTCAAGAGCATTTAGACATCAATAGAAATATTTTATTTCGAAATTCCTTTCTGGATTGCGTAGAATAACGATGTAGGAAAGAGAAACCACACGCAATGTTATTATTGCTTTCTATTGTACAAAATAGTAAGCAAGAAAAGCATTTTCTACCATCGGGCAAGAGAGAAATGTTGATGGTAGTGCAAAATACCAAAACTCTGTTCCTACACTCGAATGATAAACCTACCTACATTAATACATATGTTATTTCTAAGTACATACCTAAGTTAGATCTAGTTAAGTATGAGAAGACTCACTGTTGTTACTTTCATTCAAAAATATTATGATTTTGCTGGTATCTACCTCAGGATACTATGACTGTCATGTATTGCAGCTGGAAATTGCTAATTACAGCCATGAAAAATCCCAACGAAGAGTCAACACCATTTTTCTGCAATTGTAAATATTTACCGAGGTGATTTACTGGCCATTTAGATAAATAGTGCTAGTACAAGGCTGCACTGATAACGTAATTGTATTGTTACAGGTGCATCATGTTACGGATAGCCTTAGTGGTTGCTCTAGTGGCATCGACAGTGAACTGTCAATGCTTTTACAAGGACGATTCGTCGAAGAAGCTAAACCCTGAAGCTCGGACTTCGCTGTACCGGGGGCAGCTAGAGTTCACTCTGAATCTGTTCAACGCAATCAATGGAGCAGTTCCAGACGACAACATCTTCTTCTCGCCGTTTTCGGTGTATCACTCGTTACTGCTCGCCTATTTCACTTCGGGCGGACAAACCGAACAGTCATTAAAGGAATCTTTGCAGATTTCTGATAATTTAGTAAGTTTGAGATGAATTGCCATGAACTATTAGGTACTTAGTTTTCACAACACCTATTTTCAATATAAAATAAAAGTACGCAAGTAAACATAACTTAGCTTTTCTGAGCCATGAGACAGACTTATAGCTACTCGTACGCATGAAGGTTGTGTGTGTGGTTTTGTCTAAAAATATCGCTTCCCAGCGATAACATTATAAATAGTCCTCGAAAAAAGCACCATTTGCGTGCTTAGTTTTTCAGAATGTTAGCGATGTAATTTTTTAAGTTATTACTTAAGTATATGAAAAATAAATACTAAATGTACTCGTACGAGCTAAGAACTTGTAATGCTGATGTGATGGTACTCGTATGTGTGTCCTCGGCTCTCTTAAGGCCCTCACCTGACGGCTCAGGTCTCAATGGCGCCTCAGCTGTAATCACCAACATTACACACTTGTACCATAATGTACTATTATCTTATTTTATAACTAGTATCATCCTTTGCGATGAAAATGAAATCAGTTAGTAATCAAAGTCAAAGGCCTCCTTCATCAATTGGCGTCAATACTTAATTATCAATGTAGCACATAATCACTACGATTGCTGAATGACCACAAACCCAGGCTATAGCATATCAAACCTCACTATCCCCGGGGTTCGGAACTTTAGATTCAAAATTATAGTAGGTATTTGTCTACACCAAGCATTCTAAGAACAATCAATGTATGATTACAGGACAAAATAAACCTGATGACCGCATACAAGGTGGACAAGCGTTCGCGGGCCGCCAACAACAACAGCGAGAGCTACGAGTTCACCAACGCCAACAAGCTGTTCGTGGACAACGAGCTGCGCGTGCGCCAGTGCATGCTGGACCTGTTCGGCCAGGAACTGGAAGCGCTTGTAAGGATTTTTATTTGTCAGGCTTTTTGAAATACCTGCCGGTGAAACTGGTAGTAGTGCTGAGTTTAAATATTTGTGGTGCCTTTATTTTGTGGTTTTTATTACACATAATAAAAAAATTTCTTTGCAATAAAATAAATGTGTGAAGTTGTCTAGCATTTTTTAAACCAAATGTTTATTTAAATGTCTAAGTTACGAGTATAATACGAGTATATTGTGCTTTGACCAAATGCATTGGTATTAAACTTGATGCATGATGAAAAGGTATAATATAGTGACTTAACTAAAACTTTAGCTTTTTATGCTACTTTTTCCAACTTCCTCTTTGTCAGAGACTGGACTAAAATTTAAAATGATGCAACACCGATTAGCGTACGGATCCTATAAGTAACACAACTTTAATATTTAAATCATCACAGGACATCCACAACAACCCGCGCCAGGCCCGAGACTTCATAAACGAGTGGGTGGCCCGCACCACCAAGAACAACATCAAGGACTTGCTGCCCGAGGATGGCGTGGGAGAGGACACCAAACTGGTACTGGCTAACGCGGCCTATTTCAAGGGCGTGTGGGCTTCCAAGTTCCCCGCCGAGCGGACGAAGAAGGAGGCCTTCTTTGTGTCCGAGACGAGGCAGACGCTGGTGCCGTTTATGAAGCAGAAGGGGACTTTCCACTACAGTAAGTTTCGTAATTTTGCAGCAAATTGAGGTTCTCTGATCTAAGTATAAAACTAAGTCGTCTATGTACGAAACTTCTAGATTTATTTCGTTTCTCACCTAAGGTTATTAATTTTCTTTCTGAAAGATGTGTACTTTTTAATATACATTTTGATAATTTAATCGCATATTTAGTAAAGATATCCAAATAAGAGCCGTACTAAGCCAAGGCAGGAAAAAAATATATTTCATAAAAAATAAAAATCTTATTCAACAACATTACCTACATACGAGTAGGAATATAACGCTTGCAGGTATGCACATTATAAAACTAACTACCATCGGTAATTTGTAACAAATAACGTTTTATAAACGTCAACAACAATAAATGTTTATAAAATGTCAATTTTATAATTTCAGTGGTAAGCGACGAGCTCGGCGCGCAGATCCTTGAGCTGCCATACAAAGGCAATGACATCAGCATGTACATTTTGTTGCCCCCCTACTCAATGAAGGAAGGTTTGTAATATTTAAATTTGTTGCATAATTATTACCTCAACAACAATGAAATAAAAATGTATGGCCAAGCTCTCAGGCACAGACCTGTATTTGTTCTAGACAAGGTAAGTCTCTTCGTCTGTATGAGAACCCCGCTGGGTTGCGTGCCACTTCTCTGACTTTAACTGTCACGTCAAAATGGCGTTTAAGTGAAGGCGATGCTCATCCGCTCGAAAACGATGAAAAGGCTGTATATGTGTCAATTTATATAAATTTCATCAATTGAATTCGCTATCGATTTCATTAGACGATTATTTTAATCTTATATTTCTTATTCGACTGGCCTGTTGGTGCAATGGCAGCGATCCTGCCTTTGGCACCGGAGGTCGTGGGTTCGATCCCCACCCATGAAAAAACATTTGTGTGTGTTGTGTGTCTGGGTGTTATTATCTATTTAGGCATGTATTTAGAAATACTTAAGTCTGTTTATCAGTCTCTGACACCCATAGTACAAGCTCTGCTTAGCTTGTGGTCAGATGACCTTGGTGTAATTCGTCCCGGATATTTATTACTAGCTTTCCGCCCGCGGCTTCGCCCGCGTTCTCATTTTAAATTGTGACCAAATTACAAAAAATCGTCATAAATGGATTATTCTGATGTCTAAGTTGTATTACTGCAAAGTTTCACCTAAATCCGTTTGGTAGTTTTTGCGTGAAAGAGTAACAAACATACACACATACGTACAGCCTCACAAACTTTCGCATTTATAATATTAAATTAAATAAGAATGAATAAATCTACAGTAATATTATAAAGAGGTAAGCGTTTGTGAGTTTATGAGATTGTGAGTTGTATGTTTGGGACAGGTAATCTCTGAAACTACCGAACCAATTTCAAAAATTCTTTCACTGTTAAAAAGCTAAATTATTCCGGATTTCCATAGGCATATATTTGTTTTCTAAAAAATTAAGTGAGAACTCATAAAGAAATTTAAAGTAAAAATGCAATTTAAATGTTAGTTGTATGGAATTTATTGAAATATTTTTTGAAAAATGGATAAAATAGGGTTGCCCGCCGCAACGTTTTTGCGGAGCCACAGAAAATCCCATCTTCCGTTCCGTTCCGTTCCCAATCCGTTTTCCCCAAAAACGGGTGCAAAAAGATAGGGGTTGGTTCCGCCTAGAGGTGTATTGTCATTTTCTTCTTGGATATAAATTTACCCCGAACGCCCAAAATGGTGTTAATGTGTTCTCCGGGAATGAGGTTACGACAGGCAACCAAAAAAATATTATAGATATCTGATTTTGCCCCAAAAAAAGGCCTTCAAAAATAATTTGAAATTTTTGAAAACTTCAAAATCAAAATATCCCAGGTTTTGGTCCCGCCTGGTGTTCAACCTTTTGCCCTAGTTTGGTTCCTTATCAGTGGACCCAGCTCCAAGTACAAATTATTATACGATTTGGGGCGGATTTTTGGGCCTCCACTGATAAGAAAAAATCTTGGTCCCCCGACTATCTACAATTAAACTGACCATTGTTCTGGATAGCTGGGGAACTGCACTACACAACTGTTTTCATTTTAAGTAGAGGTGTCACTGATCAAGCCCCACTAGGGCTGTCAAAAAGTATTCAGGGAAAAAAAACTGCCATTTACGAACATCAGATAACATTAATAGCAACTCATCTCATGTAGTTCCTATTAATTTTATCTGATGTTCGTTTATTGAAGTTCATTACAGTAGCTTTGGGGAATATCACTGTAAATAGGCATAAAAATCCGAGCTTTATCTTTAGCTAACAAGAATACTTTAAAGTGGTTCAATTGATCGATTGTTATTAGTGGCCCTGGAATAAAACAAGCTTGATAGGTTTTTAAGAAGTAATCTTCATAAAAATACAAAACATAATCGCAGTAAAAAAACCACAAGCTAAGTAGGTATTCAAAGCCGAACATAATGGTTTCTGTTGTGAAAATCGATTGGAATCAAAACCCAATGTTTTGTAGTCCACAACACTTTTTGCATTATTTGACGAATAAATGACATAATTGACCGTACCCCTACGTTAAGCGACAAGTAAAACTCATAGACAGTTTTATTATCATTGCGTGTTTTGAGAAACTGGGCATAAAACTGGGTGACAGAAATCGGCAATGTATTAGGATGTATCCAGTTCACAGTAAGTTATAGTTTTTCATAGTAAAACCAGAACAAACACAAAATAATTATTTTAAAATAAATTAACAACAATTTAAGTACAAAGTCATTTTCCTTCATATAATGATGAAAGTAAAAGTTTTCACTATCTCGGCTAACAGTTTTTACAAATTAATACAACACAATTCGGCATTTTTCTGTTTTTCGACTGACATGCGATGTCTATAGCCATAGACTAGGACTAAGCTAAGCAGCGTTTGTAATGGTGCATTGCACCGCTATTTTACAGGCGAACTTTTTGACTCACGTCGTCTAGTACAATACAGTGGGCCTAGCCAAGAGCAACACGCTACGACGATTCCTACAATAGAAATCGTTCAAATGTATGGGGATGACATAAGTGCCAGTGACAGCTCATGTCATCGCCGTACATTTGAAAGATTTCTATTGTAGAAATCGTCGTGGCGTGTTGCTCTTGGCTAGGCCCCCAGGTCTGTGCTCTCGGGTTTAGACCTTGTCCCGTAATATTATCCCGTGACACACTTCGTTTTACGAGTTTTACGTAATAGCCGTGCCGAGTAGAGAGTAGAAAGCCGTGAACTCTGGCTCGTAGCCCTCGTAGCTTGTGTCTCTATGGTCCCTGATAATTTAAATATGAGGTATAATTCGACGACTGCTACGACACGTCTTTTAATATATTGTTAAACTGTCGGTGAGGTAATTAGAATTAAAAATTACAAAATTAACGTGGGAAAAAATACAATCAACAGACAATAGAATGCAGCCAGAATACTGGTTTCAGTAATTGTATCGTTTGTTTGATTCTACTTATGTAAAGCTACCTGAATAATATAGATATGAATAATTTTATCGACTGATGTGTTAACTAGTAGGTAATTACAATTGTTTGGTTTTACCATTCATTTATATTATTTATGAGTACCTACAGATAAAGTATTTTGTATTTGATAGTTATATTATCGTTATGTGCCTAGGGGTTTTGACCTCCATACACGATGTTTACGGAGCTAACATTACAGGGACAGCATCAGAAAAAACAAAAGCAAGCTAAATTAATGAATGATTTGATCGACTTTATAATATGGCGTTGTTGTCGTGTTAATTAATAACTCTAGAAATATCCATTTAAAGTTTATTTTTGAAAGAAATGGGTATGGGTGTAATGTTGGCATCATTTTTGAAATTTCGCGGCTACTCACCAAACCTTATTATAATGAAAGAACATATCGAGGGAAAAAACTTTATTATCAAGCTTATATAGCTAAAGTATATCGGAGCTGAGAAATAAGATAATTTATTCTAAACTAAATACTCAATTGAACTTCATCCATATCAAGCCTCTTTGGAGTAATTTCTTACAGTTAAACAAAGTGTAACATCGAAAATTACCAACACTCTTGAAGTCTCTTTTTTGTGGTTGTTTTAATACAAAATATGTTGACTTTAGGAGTGACGAACATCATTCAAAACTTGACTCCGGAGCGGCTGGCAGCGGTGGTGGAGGAGAGCTACATGGGCCGCGAGGTCATCGTCGAGATCCCCAAGTTTACCATCGAGAGAAGCCTGCCGCTGAGATCGGTGAGTCAACAATGAAACCGCACTAACTGAATTCAATTTGTCATTCAGATTTTTTACGACCATTCAAGAATGTGTATCGATGTATCAAATCGGCCGTTGATCGTCGATTGTTGACAGTTGCAAATTGTATGTCTTGAATTTATTGAATTGAAACACGATCTTTTTTAGAAAAAAAATGTTAGAATTTGATGCCGAGAGAGAATAATCAAGTGCGAATTTTCAAAACTAAATCTTATGAAACGTTTTTTTGAAGTTAGTAATACATGTTTTGGTGAAGCTTTTGTGTAAACATTAAAAAAAATCTCTTATTGAAATCTATAACTGCATCTTACAAATTCCAATAAGGTATGTCGCTGAAATAGACTCTTTTCTAGATAACTCAATATTTGTACAGATACTGGAAACGCTTGGCGTCGGCGACTTGTTCAACGCGACCGCGGACTTCTCGACGCTGACGGAGCAGCGCGGGGTGCAGTTTGATGACGCCGTGCACAAGGCCAAGATCCAGCTGGATGAAGAAGGTACTAGAATCCCCTCTTAATTTCCACCTTGAACTTCTTACTTCACAGAGCTTTTAGCTTCACGTAGTTCAGAGTGATGTGCGTATTGTGCGCAGTACTTTTGTTTACAAGGTCGAAGTCTCCTAATTAGTTAGACCGAAATGGGAAAAGGTTTTCAGGAAATTCACCTTAGATGGTAAAGTGTTTTCAGCTTTTAGTCAAAACTTAGCTTACGATCACTCGTAATAATACAAAAATTCTGTAGTTATCGTCTTAAAAAAATTGGATAACAATTATAACATAAGAAAACATAAAAAACTTACTAAAGTTCACCGTTAACATTTAAACACATACAAGTTATACAAAAAAAATGGAATTAGCGCTTACCCCAGTAATCCTGAGATCAAAACCCGGCCGGACAAGTGAGCTTTTTTGTTTTCGAAAGTGTGTTTTTGTATATTACATAGCCCAGGTTTTTGATCATCTTCAACCTGCATTTGGCGCGTGGTGATAAATCCAATACCTATTAATTGTAACGACGATTTCTATGGTGGAGGCCTTTGCCCAATAATTTGTTTATTGTTACTTTGCTTACTTACTTTTAACTCAACTCGGAAGATTTCGTTAAATATAAAATAACTATTCAAAATACGTGGACACAGCATTTTGATAGAAGATCTGTTGAAAAAGGTATCTGGTACAAAACCATACAGTGAGAACCTCCTCAGGTCCTTTGGTTTACAAATGCATGTATGAGTAGACTACATATTGTCACAGCTCTCAGGTTACGGTCCGGTCACGAACCATTAAACAAATTTGAATATCTCATGAAATTATCAGAGTCTCCAAGTTGTACCGTGTGTGGAACATTAGAGGATGTACATCATTTATTAATGGAATGTGAGCGGAATCGTCACCTTAGAGATATAGTTTACAGTTTGTTTAATATAAATAAAAATAATATTAGTTTGTCTATCCAATCTCTTAGCTGAGCCATCCTCAGAGGTCGCTAAAATTATAATTTATTTTGTATTTTCTAGACTAAAGTTGGTTTAGTTACTAAGATTAGGATACGATGGAGCTGGCATGATCGAATCTTCGATCAAAGCTTCAAAACAAATAAAGAAAAAAGAAATAAAAACTCAGCCGGCCAACTTTTCTGTGTTCCATGTAAATGAAGAATGATGACGAAGTTCGGTTTTGCTAGCCATCTCAGACCATTCCATCTTAATAACACCACCTAATATTTGATAGTAAGGAGTCGCCATCGCCGGACACAGCGTGGATGATTTATGAAAATATTCAGAAAAGTTTGTTAGTACATCTCTCGCACCAAAACTTTTTATCCTATTAAATTAACCTATGAGTAAAAAAGTAAAAAGTAATTTATTGGCATACACACACAAGGAGGCATAAAAACATAATTAAAACTAAACATAAAATAAATAAAAAAAACACAATTAAAACTAACACTGAAAGAAAAAGTAAAGAAAAAATCAGCCTCAGTGTGGA
Source organism: Udea olivalis (assembly GCA_947369235.1). Lineage (NCBI taxonomy): Eukaryota > Metazoa > Arthropoda > Insecta > Lepidoptera > Crambidae > Udea > Udea olivalis. Next base: position 11,574,546 of record OX376342.1, read on the forward strand.
GCCAACCAGGTCCCTGTCTCAGCATGTGCTGTTGCAGCTGTGAAGCTGCAACAGCGCTGGTATTCTGACAGGGCCCTGTGGGTTAGTGTCGTCTGACATCGTGTGCACGGAATAAAATACAATAAAATTGATACTGCAAGGGGTTGAAAAGAATAAATGAAGACACGAAAAAAGTAACATGTATAAAAATAATAAATACATAAAACAGTACAATCATTAAAAAAAAAAGAGTGTTCGTCCTAACAAAACTGAATCTTTATTTAGGTACCACCGCCGCAGCAGCCACGGCCATCTTCGGGTTCCGCTCGTCGCGGCCCGCGGAGCCGTCGCGCTTCGTGGCCAACTTCCCCTTCGTGTACCTCGTGTACGAGCGCCCCACCGGCTCTGTGCTCTTCATGGGCGTCTATAGAGATCCTAAGAAGTAAAATTATTCCGTTCGATTTTGATTCACTTCGGTAGTAGTATAATTTCTGCAGCCGTTAAGCCTGTTGTGTACGTTTGTTGTCAACGTCACGAATTTGATGAAATCAATAGAGATCGATCAGATTATTTGTAATGTATTCTAAATAAGTTTTTTGTTAATTATCTCAATATAACTGCTGTGTATACTTTAGATATTTTCCAACCCTTTGGTTAGGAGTACAGCAGTGTCAGTTTTACATCTAACCAGAAATTAAAACACTTTTGAAACAAATGTTATTTCTTCTTTAAATGAGTATATGTATATTCAAGCGACAAGCTGTCACGATGATAAATAGAAGTGATTGTTTAAAAAATTACATTGTCTCATAAAAATAATAACATGACTCGACAGACTTTTTCAAAGTCAATTTTGAGTTACATTTAGAAAAAACCTAGAAAGCGTCTGTGTACCTTTGACCAAAATAAACTTTGTGATACAAGCACACTCTCCCGGTTGTTCTACTGTTGTGATTACCATTGTGTTCAATTCAGGTTGTTCACGATAAGGGCGGCTTCATACCAGCGTTTTATACGCGCGTACTCATTTCTGTAAGAGCATGTAGGCGCGTATAGGTGCTCCTTGCCAGGGTTAATTGTACGAGCGTTGACGTAATACGGACTCAGCACTATCCATCGTATCGGTTCGAGCGAATACGTCGAAATAAGCCTGTATACGCGAATTTGGTTCTTCAAGCGCTAAATGTAGCGCATGTGGAAGCGACCGTATACGGGCAGAAGAACGCTAGTCTAAAGGCGTTCTAACATTTCATATTTAATTTAAAAATTTGTTTTTTTTTCGCCTCTATTGCACCAAAAGTGTGTCTACTTAATTCAAAGCCAATTTATCTTGAGATCAAGTTCATGAACTCCTATGACGCCCTGTGCGTGCTTGAAGTTAAGCTGTCAATAATTTATGTGAAATAGTGGAGTCAAGCTATATCACTAGTAACTAGCGAGAGTACCTATTCAAATAGTATACAGGCTGTAAAAAGGAGCAATTGTATTTCAGGAGCCAACAGCTGTTATTTATAACTGAGGGTCTAGTTAAGAAACGTAGATATGCGAATGACATGAGCGAGCACTTCCCTTATCGACATTCAATGAAATGAAATTAATGATAATGTTTAAATAATACTGCTATTTTTTATAACTGTACATTTAGCAATGATAAAAATATGATTATTTATTAAAAAATAACCTCCTGGAGTAAAAATGCCTGTTAAGATTGTATTGTATCACCAAAATGTAGGAAAATGTATAGGTAAGTTAAAAGATAAGGAAGTGATTAATTATAATAAGTTTTTTAAGTTATTGCACACGATGATATGATTAAGATTTATTAAATAAATTAAGTACGTTTTAATTACCTACATTGTTTTTATTCCCTTTTTCAAAACGTAAAGTAAAGTGCTTTACGAGTATGAGAGAGTGCTAGGATTAAAAAAAAATATATATATATAAATTTATTTTCTCAACAATACAATAACTTATTCTAATTATAATCTAGGATTGTATGTAGGATTGTATGTAGAGTGCTAGGATTCTGGGTACTACTACAGCTTGTACTATGGGTGTCAGAGACTGATAAACATACTTAAATATTTCTGAATACATACTTATATAGATAATAACACCCAGACACAACAAACACAAATGTTCGTCACATAAATGTTTGTCATGGGTTGGGATCGAACCCACAACCTCCGGTGCTAAAGGCAGGATCGCTGCCATTGCACCAACAGGCCAGTCATATTGTTAACAGAAAATATTAGTGCAAGGCATAATAAATTTTTGATATTTTTGTTACAGTATGAAATATTGACAGGGTAATGTGTTTTTGAAATATTAAACAAATAAAATAAACATTCCAATAAAATAAACATTCCAACAGGCAAGGTTAGGCCACAATACTCTGTTAAATTATATTTTGAACAAATTATTTAATTCGTTAAAAATTATAACAAAAAAAAACAACTTCAAAAAAAAACTATTCCAAAACAAATTAATTTGCACTAAAAAGTTTTTAAATAATTGCATGTTCTTCTACAACTTATACGGTAATATGATGAAGGTACAATTATTGTTATTGTTGGAGTCGGTGTCAGCCAAGGAAACACTACAATATACCCAGCAATATAACAATTTTTTTAACTCGCACGTTTAAGTATGTATGTAGGTAGTTACAAACCTACATGGGCTGACACCAACTCCGACAATAACAATAATTGTATGTACCCACATCATAATATCGTATAAGTTTTATAAGAATACGCATTTATTTTAAATTATTTTGTTCTGGAGTAGTTTTAATTTGAAGTAGGTTTTTTTTGTTAAAATTTTTGTTTATTTCTTGATTTTCGGTGAATCGGTTCTTGTTCATTTTATATTACATTTTTATTAAGAACTAAAGAGTTCCGTTACTTTGTCATAGATCCCATAAACAGAACCTAACCAAACTCTCAACAAACTACCCTTGAAGTATTATCCTTTCCAATAAAAAAAGAATCATCGAAATCCCATGTGAAGTGAAAATCGGTTGGCGTGATATTGAGTTATTTGTCCATTTTTCGCGCATATAGTTTATCAGTGCAAATGAGAGCATTAAGAAGCATGGCTGGGGTAAAACTGAGTGATAGAATTAGAAACTGTGTAATAAGAGAACGATGTGGTGTGAAAGAAGACGTGGTTACTAAAATTGAGATGGGAATGCTGAGGTGGTTTGGTCATATGGAAAGAATGGATGAAAGGCGATTAACGAAACGGATTTATGAGGCAAGGGTGAATGGGACTGTTGGAAGGGGAAGACCCAGAAGAACGTTTCTTGGACAAGTTCAAGATGTTCTCAGAAAGGGTCGGGTCAAGAGTACCTTTAACCGACGAGCATGTATGAAAGGACTCATGAGAGTAGAAGAAGCGCAAGATGTAGGTCAGGATCGTAGCAAGTGGAAAGAAGTGGTCTCTGCCTACCCCGTTGGGAAAGAGGCGTGATGGTATGTATGTATGTATAGTTTATCTAGATTTAAGGCTTATAAGGTTTTCTCATGGATGCCACTGTCAGAACTGAACCAAATTAAAATGGAACCACACAGGAAACAAATCGAATGATTCGAATGAATCGAACAAGTCGAATTGAAAACCTCCTCCTTTTTTGAAGTCTGTTAAAAATTCGGTCCTGTACTCGTCTAGGCGGCTTGAAAAATAATAAAATAATTTTGAAAAAAGAACTCTATGTGGTACTGTAATAATAATTGTAGTAATATTATGAACGTATATAAACATGATTTTATTTAAATACTCATAAAGAAAAAAAAAACTAAAATTCAGTTTGCAAGATTCAAACTAAACAAACTACTCGTAACTACCAAATACTACAAGCTGAACCTACAACACGATTATGGCATCCTGGGCGATTGCCATACCTCTAACGCCACCAAAGGCATGGGTCTAAAACGGTTCAATATACACAGTGAAAGATATAAATCCTGGGGAAATTAACTGATCGAGACATCGGACGGGTATCAAACCTGCATATTTGATTAACCGGGCGCCTGCTCTCGAGCTACCGAGACCATTGCTGACCCGGCGAATTTTTAGTTAGCAAATCTCTTTTTAGGCAAATTATTGATTAACAAATCATTGTTTGGTCATGTTTCATTTGGCACAACATACTCTTCCCAAAATGTTGTATGGCATACGATTTTGAATGATACCAAAAACTACCATTTAATTTCATAATATATTGACGACACGATTGGCGTAGTGCGCTGTAGCACGGTTTCTCGCCTTGAATTCCGTTGTGTCCCGGGTTCGATCCCCGGTCAGGTCAATTCAGGAAACCATCTTTTCTAAATTGGCTTGGGACTGGGTGTGCTGGGAGACGCCCCTGGCTTTATTCCTTGTCTAGTACCTCGTAACACAGGGATATTTATCCATACTTCGAGACCATGACAAGAGGTGTGTTGTCAGGCGCATATTTATTTATTTATTTATATTATCAACACTTTTTTGCCACTTATGTTCATTCGCTGAAAATTCGGGCCTGGCACTTGCTGGCCGCTGCCGCGTCTGTATCAGCAAAAATAATCATTTGCAAACGCTATAATTTGAGTAAGTATGTGAAGTGACAATTTGGGCAAATAATCTTATGGAAAACAATATTTGCCAAAATGAAACATTTGCCATGTTACCATTCGTCTTAACAAAACTTGACAGAGTAAAATTTTGCGAAATTATAATTTTACCAAATGAAAAAGGGCGAAATGTACATTTGCTAAAGATTCATTTAGGATATGACACTCAGGCGTTAAGTTATTTGAGAAGTGAATTTGGCGCTGCGCGCTGTAAAGACAATACATCTCGAAAATACTTTTTTTTTCTATCTTATAATTAGCAAAATACAATGAGTCCCACAACACTCGAGTAACTTTCTATACGTCGTTTTTCTATCATTAGATAAAAATTATAGCAGAGTTAATCAAAATACCAGAAAAGTTAATCTAATAAGTTAGACACTTCTTCTGATTTTTATTGAGTCAATGGAAAATATAATATTATAATCTAATTTAATTTAACTTAAATGGAACCCAACCAAAACCCAGCGACTTTAAGCGCAGCGGTATTTGCCATGTACAGTTCTTCCCTTCTTCTATGTCGAGTCGAAGATCCTATTCGTTGACTACTATGTAACAGTTGCCTAGTGCTCCGCTACCGCTATCCCAAGGGAGGTGGAGTTCTTCCCTTGTGCAGATGGTTGGGCACTGTGGGCACTCGAGCATATGAGCCATGGCTTAAAGTGACCAGCCTCACACCTCTGACCTGCGTCATCAATAAACACCCTTTTGGCCATATTCTCCTTGCTACGGCCAACCTGGGAACAAAGGCGGTTTATAGATTTCGAGAGTGGCCAGGGCTGCTCATGGCCAGGTAGCAGGTTTCCAGCGGGGTCTATATAATTGGCTGGAGGTGTGAACTATGTGGACCAGACTGTCATGCGAGTGTCCGTCAGCTGCTCGGAAATTTGCGCTCGTTTGCCTAAGGAAGCTTTCCGGCTTTTTAGTCGTTTGGACACCATAAATGATTTGACCGCCCTGGCAAAACGATGTCAATTATACTATTTTGCGATTCAACGCAGGTGCTGTAGTCGACAGTCTGTTATTAAAATATTACAATAAAGCAAATAGAGAATTGTATTGTTTTATTGCCCAAATCTTAAAATCTACACTAATATTATAAAGAGGTAAGTTTGTATGTTTAAGGTAGGTATCTAATCTCCGGAACTACCGAACCGATTTCCAAAATTTTTTCACTGTTACAATTTCCCTGATAATTCTATACAAGGCGCGCCATTTGTGATGCCAAAATGAACTGTCAAAAAAATATCGTAATTTGTTAAACATTCGTAATGTAATCACAATTTCTAGTTTTTAGCATGTATGAATAGTAACTATTTGTGCTTCTCTGTTATGTTGTTACAACCATTTACTGCAGAAATAAACATTTTAAAGAAGCTCTCGCCTCGAGAAATTGACATCGGTAAGTTCAGATTTAGCCGTGACATCTAAATATTTGTGGCATTAAAACGGGTCCCCCCGTCTCGCCTTCTATGTGTAATTATTCTAAGCTTATAATTAAAAATGAAATATATCTGCCCTGTGCTACACTTTGAAAGAGACATTGCTATTGCTACAACAACAATGTTAGCACACATTAATTACCGTTGATATTTATGGCAGTGTCAGTAGTAGATCTTACCGATAACATCTAATAGATCGTCCTCCGACAATATTATTAAAAGTATTTTATCTTCCTCCTGCATCACTTATTGGCTATGAGGTATACCTACGTACGTAGGTACTTGAAATAAAAACAACTAAAGCACTCTGCATAGCACGAATACCTAGTTAAGCCTCGGGCACGTCTGTGAGTTTTATAACACGTTTAAGCATTAAAAGATGTTTTGTGAAAGCTATCTAAATACAACACATTGCATTTTGGGCTAAAGCACTCGACTGATTGAAGTGCTAGTACTCTCGATAACCCAGACTCTCAATGTGTCTCCAAAATAATGTGTATTCATTCATTTATTATTTCAGCAAAATTCTTACTTATTGCAACATCTCCCGCCGTAAGTAAGTGCAGGCTCTTTCTTAATAACCTGTGTAGAATTATGTGTAATAAAGCACACGTGAACAACTCGATTGTAAGTCGACTCGACTGAGCATCCTCACCATTCAATTGAAAATGTAGAATGCCTAGTTTTCACTCATAATTTACGATTTCCTGCAAAGCTAATGACGTCTGGTTGCGTGGCTTCTTTATTTTCACTTTGGCTATCATTTATCATTAGCTTTGTAGATACAGATTTGCATGAATAGAATCTGGTGTTCCAGATGCCTAACTTTTGCGAACAGTATCGTTAGCGGCGTCGAAGGCGAACTAAAGATAAGCGAAATACGTAGTTTTTAAAGCATGATGTTTTCTACATAATTAGAAAACATTTTCGACACGGAAACCACTAAAGAGATCGCCAAAATGCGAGTGTTAATGAATTACCTGCTAATGAGCGTGCTTATCTACGGTGAGACCGTTCAAAGTTCAGAAGATCCACCACTAGACCACGCCATATCAATCAAACAAAACGAAATTGATGCTCACCATTAACATTCATGCACTTATCGCTACATAACGTTTATTAAATAAAGTATATTTCATGACTGGTGTTGTAGACGTGAACTTGTATTAAAGTGATAACTGGAAAATCGTCTCTAATTTATGATGATTGACGGCCCATCACGCGGAGAAAGTTCGAGTGTGCCTCACAATATTCACATGTCTATTTACATTAACTACACTACGAGCAGTGCTGGTGGGTTTTCTTCTGATAGGTACGTCATATGGGCACGGTTTGATTTATTTCTCAGCTGCGTTGCGTTGGTCACTTTTTATTAACCGTTGCGTTGCGAGCATCATTCGCTTAATGCGTCACTGAAAGTGTATTCCGATAAAAATAAAATTTTGAACGTATGTAAGTACCTAGGGTAATTTAATTTTAATAACGATATTTAACCTTTTACAGGCGAAATACGTTCGTCCATAAATACTTTATATAAACTGCACGATCCCTCGTGCAGCAACGTGAGAGTGTCGGGCCAATAAACTACACATTGCCACCCGTGAGTAGACGCCGTAGCACATTACTAGTCATACGCACAAGCGATCCTGCCTTTAGCGCCGGAGGTCGTGGGTTCGATCCCCACCCATGACAAATATTTTGTGTGACGAACATGTGTATTTGTTGTGTGTCTGGGTGTTATTATCTATTTAAGTATGTATTTAGAAATATTTAAGTATGTTTATCAGTCTCTGACGCCCATAATACAAGCTCTGCTTAGTTTGGGGTCAGATGATCTTGGTGTGAATTGTCCCAGATATTTATTATTATTTATTATTATTATTATTATTATTGTATAGTCCTGATAAGAGGGAAAATCGAAATATCTAAGACTTCTTAGACGGACAGAATCTAAAACAGATCTATAGTCCTTACTAAGCTAAGCACAGACTTATGGCATCCATTATTACCTTACTCAATCAGTATTGTTATTATTATTACTTACTCGTATGTTGACGTTTTACTAAGACAAACAATATTATTTAAATATTTATTTCATACTCAGGCTTTGTTTTGCATAGCCTTACTCGTTCTCCGTTATACAAGTCTCTTCAAAAGGTAGTCCAGAAGAGATCTCTTTATTGCGAAAAGACCACCTAAATTGTACGTTATAATATATCCACTCTCTGTATTGATCATTGTATTTGTTTATTTGTGCAATCGTTTTTTTTTATACATATCTTTAAGATTAAGAAAAAGTAACTGACATCTCTGTTCTTAGTCTAAGTTCAAGCTAACCACGCTCTGTAGATCCCGGCCTAAGAGTCCTGCACACCGTTTCACTAATATGACAACTCAATGGCTCCTTCCCTGTATTTGACTTGTTAGCTAACATGAAAGGTCTCCTGGGACACGTTCACGACGCCGAAACAGCCTTGAGATGTTCTGGTGCCAACCATAGTGCTAACCGAAAGCTTTTGATGAATTCCTACATCGGGCGGCGATATTTATAAAAAAACGCCAGACAATTAAATTTAAATCCTTAACTAGACGTTTACAATTATATTATTAAGATATACGATGGACGTAACAATAGATCCCAAGAAAGTCTCATAGACAGCGTCCAATTTCTGCGTCAGCTTAAGAAGTTTATACGGACAGGTAAACAAACAATGTATGGAAAGCAGTTCCGAAGCTAAATCCATCGGAAGTGGTTGGCGCGGTTGATACCATCGGCCGCTGTCCTAACACAATACAGCTAATTACCACCTATGACCCGAATGGGCAGGGCTGCGTTTCCTTCCGAAATTAGCATGGGTACTTTAACAAAAATATTATGGGAGCCACAAAACGAGCCGCATCTGATTCGTCTTATTTTGAACATGACGCGTGTTAATTCCGGCTATGATTTTGATCATAACGGTGGCCAGTGACATTGAAGCAGGCCAATACCTACTGATATGTATTTATACTGGCAAAAGTTTTGTATACGAAAATAATACTTGTACCTTCATGTGATAAAATTGAGCTAAGCCTTAATATTATTGCTTTCATTTCATGTCATGTCCACTCTTCAATGAATGGTTACTATTCTTGCAAAATGTTGGTGGATGAATTTGGGCTATGTTTCGGAGAACCTGAAACCTAAATGAGATATAATGAGGCTAGGATATTGGGCAGGATCACTAGATTTCCAGCCAAATCCTACCCTATGCAATCCACTAATACCCTTATATATAAAAAATAATTCAGTCAAAGTAGAGGACAATACTGTTTTCACTATGATGTTGTGATCCTAAAGCACTGTTTGAGTTTTTATGATAAGACCTTAGCCGCCTTAGGGTGCGAGGCGTTAAAAATATACCTACACAAAAAGGAAACCTATTTTTCGCTTGTTTGTCTGATACCTTATCAAAGAGTCTGAGTTGGTGAAAAAATGGATGGCTTTGTGCAGATCTTTTTATTTACCGTAATGAAAATGAAAAACCACACTAAGTAGGTTACGAGGAAACTATAAAAGCGGTTTTTACATAGTTACGTTTTGAAAAATAATAAGAATTTCTGTCAGTATTTTAACATTGTTGTAATTGAGTCGTCCTCTCACTGGATAATAGATAAAGATAGAGTACAAAAAATGACACACTTGCATGACACCTTCAGTAGAGACTAATCTTTTTGAAATCCATAAAATTAAACTCAAGGAAAACCATGTTAGTCTAATAAAAAAACTGTTTATTTCTTCGTAGGTAGAATTTAAATTATAACCCAAGGTGGTAGTGAGAAGTATCTGTTTAAATGCTACAGTTACAACAATCACTGGGTCACCGGAAAGCACAGAACAATGCGTTGTGGCGACCCTGTGTCTTGTCTATACCGTATTATGGTTTTTAATGCGTGTCTTATAATCATAAACAATGACGGATCATTTTCAAATACTGGCCTGTAAAAGCCATTAAAAAAGCTTTTTATAATACGGTCGTTTAAATCCCTCCAGAAGCAGCATTCCAGTCCAGCGCTGGAATACTACTGGAACAATTTGAACCGGTACTGGAATATACACATTGATTGAGCGCTGGACTGGAATAATGCTAACGGGGCATAACAGACAAAATATGTCACTGCAGCAAAATGTCAAACTGCAGCGTATAGCCTAACTTCAAAAGATCAGCACCCCTAGCCAAGTGGCAAAGAAACGAATCGAACTTCGCCTTCGCTAACGCTTTGTCGCAAACGCTAATAGATTGGTAGCCAAGATGAACGGAACGCGGCGAACGCTAGTTCTCTTCTAACTTTCGTTAAAAATAAGAATTTTGTCTATGGTTTCGCACGACGCCAGCCAGACGCAATGTCAAAGTTGAAGAGTTAGACGTGACGTGACATATGTTGAAGTTGAAATATTTTCAGTGTTTTTAAATCACTCTAAAGTGTATTTGTATTAGTGAAGTTAATAGGTGTGCAGCCCACTATATTTTTAGAGGGTTTAGAGCATGCATTGTAATAAAAAACTCAAAAAATACTAAATTTCAAACAAAGACAACACCAGCTGATTGAAAAATCGCCATTTTGTTACGTTGGCGTCAAGGGGCCGGCGTTCGCTAACTATCGTAGCATTGAAACGCTCATGGGGCGTAGTCGCTTGTCAAAAAGTGCCACTTGGCTGTATTTAGCGAACGACTAATGTTTCGTTTTATCTATTAGAAAAAAATTATACACTTGGCTACCAATCTATGATTCGTTACGGTTAAGTCACGTGACATGTCGATCGGCGATTATTTTCCATACAAATCTTTGAGCGTTTTCGTTCAACGTTTGACACTTGGCTAGACCAGCAGTACGTCTAAGTCAAGTTGCCACTTTAAATTTACATTATCGTTCGCTCAAAAAATAATATTTTTTTTACGCGAACGATAATGTAGATTTGAAGTGGCAACCCGATTTAGACGTACTGAAGTGTAGTTAAGTTAATATTCGTTGAAATTAGTCATTTTACGCAGTCCATTTTAGACATTCTGTACTTAACATTGTAAAAATTAAAACTGAAATTTTCATAACTCTGTAATATAAGGTTCATAGTACTTTCCATAATTTTGTTACCATGTGGAGTCCGCTTTATCTCTGTTTCCATTGAAAAACTCGGAAAACTTGTTAGTCGACTTTTTCCCTTGGTAATGCGATTTGAGTCTCCTCTAGTAGATTTGAATCTAAATGTTTTTAAAAGACTTTTAAATAACGTACTAGTAGCCGGAAGAACATTTTTAAATACTCAGCTTTTCCATCTTTTTGCAAATCATATATTATGCCGTCAAACTAATATCTTTTCATACAAAGTACTAGGAACTACACAACCTGATACCACCCTCTACTTTCTACTACCGGACCACTAGACTCCGGGAGGGCTTCCACCCCCATGTAGTTGACTTTCCAACAATCCGTACCCAACGGATTGCTGCGTCTTTTCTGGTACGCACCGCTAGGGAGTGGAACGCTCTCCCTGCGTCTGTGCTTCCGGATACTTACAACCTTGGTGTCTTCAAGGCCAGAGTGAATAAGCATTTTCTGGGTAATCGTGTACCACCATCGGCCTCGTCATCGCTTACCACCAGGCGAGACTGAGGCCAAACGCAAACCCATTTTAAATAAATAAATAAAAAAGTGACTTGACTAAAAACTCTTCTATTGTTTTTTCTTTTAAAATGACAGAGTTTGTCAATTAGATAAAAAAAAATATGCCATGATTTGAAGATAGTTTACCCTGCCAAATGGAACAGGAACGGCTACTGAGATAGCCAATATACTCACGTAAGCGATTTACTCCTCGGGCCGGTATTCTTCAAGCAAAGTGTTCTTGAGTCGAGTTTAGACGACGTCAGTTCATACAAATCATAACTCAGTTCTTCATTCAAATACTACAGATTAACTGAGCTTAATAACGTTCTCAATTATGGACTTTATTCTCCAGAAACATCCAAGAGGAACAATGTCAAATGAAATTGTAACTTGATGTTTTGTGTTACGCGAATGTTTCGATCTCTTTTGACCCTAAAGGAAGGTTTTGTATAAATAAAACAGTGTCTATTACAAAAACATTTTATTAGCAAACTAACGTAGGAAAGTAAAAATATAAGAAAATCTATACAAAACTGTAAATCTGTAAAAATATGGTAGCTATAATTATCCAATACATTAAACAGACCTTACGGCGTGATACTGATGTGACCATCCTCCTGATTTAGAACCTTAATGTTGATTGTGATTCTGATTCTATTTTCATTTTGAATTCTGTTTTCAAATGTCGACAATGTCCATATTTTATTTTAAACTAAACTGATATGGCTATTGCTAATACCCGATTACTTCTATGATTTAGATAACTTTGATGAATGAGTATAGCAACAATGAGGATCTAAATCAGGGGCGGATCTAAACTGATACAAGTCTCCGAAGCCTATGCGACCCCTGAACGTTGGATCTCAAACGATGCAATAAAAAACCCCCGTATGCACAAACGCTAATCAAAAGTTGAGGACACCTCAAATTGATGCTACCCTGCACATGTCAATAGAAATGAAAGGGACAGCTACATGTATGAACTGCTCAGCTTTGATTGACGTTTGTGGGTTCGGGCGTGAATCTCAAAACGAATGATTCGTGGTTGTCATTTAACATAGTTTACATTTCAATATTATTCCTTAAATTGCTTTTAGAATGGTTTCAGTTAAGACAATGAAGGCTGATTGCGAGTGTCAGACAAATCATACGAGTATAGCTAGTTAATACTAGTCCTCTAGAAATATGCTGGTAAACTTTTCAGTCTTCTACTCATAATCAGTATGTTTTATAGTTGAGCTTAGCATGAAATCGAAGTGTATATTTAATGTTTTCAATCAACTAGTATCGAAAGGCAATTTGATAATATTTTTATCATATTATACCGAATGTGGTGCGGATTAGAATTGCACGAAAATTATTGCATCAACCTTGTTAAACGACAACCGTTCACGATTTTAATCTCTATAAATAGGAGTATTTAGAGATACATTGCAATTAGGTACATTCAGTAATCTGGTTTTGATGGCTTTTGCCAATGGGGTTACAAAAACTTCCGGGACTGGAAGACTCCAGTGATTGGACCAGTGTCACCAACCGCTGCCCGCTCTCCGGCACCACGTGACACTGTCTATAGAATATACAGATAAGCAAAAATCACAGCTCCGGTTAATCAAAATACATTTATGCTTTTGTTTTTTTCTTTCATCTTAACCATAAATTCTACAAATAAATAATGAAAATATTGTACAGGACGGTTTTAATTTAAGGATTAAGTGGACGCTTTTCCCACGTGGTTGCTGTCACGAGGCGTTCGGCCTCGCGGACTCCTCTCAAATAAATAATTAATACATATTTACACGCAGTTTTCTACCAATACCGCAAACTTCTTCTACCTTACAACTATGTCCACGTCGTCCTTAAAGCTACGATGATAACTACATAAAATAAAATTAAATCATGCACGTATTACTCATAAAATTCTTATAAACGAAACTTAATTACTAATAAAATCTAATTATCAACTCAGGAACAAATGCAATAAATCGATCAATATTAATAAACCTTTTCGAAATATGTTCTCAAAAACCAACATAATTTAATATATTACATGAATATATTAACAACCATAGATGCTCGCGCATAACATTAAAGGTAGTCATAGTTCTCTTATAATAAATTGGTAAATCTCTCAAAAGTTCAATATTAATATTACCTTAATAAAACTATAAATTCGCTAACTTTTCAAAATACGATCTAATGAGATACGAGTGGTAGAGTATAATTTTACTTCACAAATTAGTTTCCAACTAAATCGTTCGTTATATTTACAAATAATGAGTATTGTTTAAGTAGTGTCTTCTGGCTGCGATTGCAACTAGGTATAGTAAGATTATACAAACGGGAATACCTACGGCGTATTTGAAATTGTGAAAAAGTTACACCTTGTGTAGTTCATAAAGTAAGCATAAAACATGAAAACAAATGAAAACATAAGTTATAGTTTATCTTTACCGATACGACTGGCAGCACTCAATTCTAGACATGTGAGAAGGTTCAGACAGGTCTGCTATGTATAGTACAAAAACCGTCGACAGAAGATCGTACGCTAATCGCGTGGCGTGCGGTGCCCCCGTAACCCCTGACTCGGCGTGAGCACCCAGCAGCGCTGTAAGTTCACCTGACGTGTTGTTCGAGTCAACTTTTTTCATTGGATTAAGTTTCTGACAACTGGTTTTGTAATGTACTTAAAAAGTCAAGGAGTCTCTATATGAAGTTTGCTTCATGAAACACTCCTAATCCACAGCATCAGCTGTTGTCGAAAGCATCCAATCTAGGGAGGAGAAAAAGGGACTTCGTTGTGGTTTTGCCTCACAGATATATTAAGAAAACCTGAGAGGAGCAAATGAAAAAAGGAAAAAGAAAAAACAATGCGTAATACAAGTTTTATAAATCAAGAAATAATAAAATAAGAGATAAAAATATAGAACTCATATCGGGACAATACGCTATGCGAGTTGCTGAGCTAAAATAAATAAATTTCAATCTTATATCAAATCTACACAAGGTGCTTACAAATCAAATGTAATAAAAACAATTACATTTTTTTAAGTTGGATATTTTATTATTCAGTCAAGTAGGAGCATTAAAAGGCAGTGTTTGTTACAAAAATTAGCACTAAATTATTTTTAGATGAAAGTCTCATTGGCAAGATATTTGAATTTAATATTGACGACTTGTTGTAATCGACGGTACTCGAAGGTAATCAAATTAATTTGGTACTTGTGTATTATTAAACTATTTAGCAAAATTGTACAATTATCTACACAAAGAGGATTAACTTAGCATATTATCATACCACGCTTCACCGTGTCCAGGGGCGGGCACTTGGGCAGGCTCTGTCTGTGACTTTTCGAATTGACATTTGCCTTGTGCCAGGTCTAGTCGGGGTAAGAAATAAATAATGTAAATTTACACCGAAGATCTTTCACGGTGGCCCTCTGTGCGGCCCGGCCCGGGGCTGCCCCACGGCGCGTCATAGCGTTCCTTGGTTTAAAAATAGGTAAGCAACATTATTGAAATCTTTAAATATTGTTCGGGCACGCCTGTTGTTATCATCATATTTAACTGCTACAGCAAACTTACAAAAAATAAAACTGTAGTTTTGAAATTTGCAATCTCATCGTAGTGATCACAGAGTTGACTTTATTTAATTGTTTATAACTTATGGACATACAATTTTAGTACCGAATATGGAATCTATATTTATAACTAATATTCCTAATAACATTGAACCAGACAAAGGTGTATTGACCTTATAGTGTAATTGAAACGGTTTCGGCAAATGTCGGTTCATAATTATCGTGGTGACATTGCGCGTATAGGAGCTGACGTGTGGCGGCCGAATGTTATCGGCATCGCTGACCTTACTAGTTCAATTTCAGTCTGATGATTGGATCTATAAATTAAATGTCCATTTTGCATTTTGCTTTAATTTGGATAGTATAATTCTAAAGTACCTATATAGGGAATCATTAATGTAAAAGTTACTTGCATGTTACTCGTATATGAAATGGTTCCTCTTTAACTACATACGTGATATTCATTTAATTTGCAAATCGGCTTATGCTTTAGGCTGTGTTGATTGTCGGTATAATCTAAAATGTATTCGTATTTCTTAAGTTGAATTACATTAGCACTTCATTTTGCCACATTGAGCATTGTATATCTACTTATAAGAACCGGAGGTGAAGGTGAGTCATTGGGAATTTTCTTTGTGTCAAATAGAGATGTAGCTCAGACGGAAAGCGAACCAGTCGGCTCCGCGCACCGCTCGCGCCGCCCGCGCAAAGCGCCTCGTCATCAACGTGCTCCGACACTCATTAAAAGATTAGGTTTCCTGCAATAGAGGTCGAACCATCATTTTACGTTTTACGTGCACTGCAAACTGCTGCGTAATCTATTAATGAACAGACATTCTCTAACTAAGTTGTTTGCGGTCGAGACCAAATTACCCAGATTCGGAAATACGAATAGATGATAATAATCTTTAGAGTTGCTCGAACCTGTGAAAGCTCATTGTTTAAAAATCATTACGTACTATCAATGTTAACAATTTCTAAAAGCGATAGTGAAATAGCTCATAGGATGGTGTCCACGAGGCGCACCAATTACTTTTCACTGATAGTAGCACTTTCATGCTGCTTTCATGTTCGGACTTATTGATGCATGGTGGGCTTGGCGAGCGTTGGTCCGCGCTGTGTAAACAATGCGCCCAGCCAGGTACTCGCGTAAGTGCTGGACCCTAACAAAGAAAGGCCAATTTGTTAGACGAGAAAGGGAGCACAATTTTAAAGACCATAATTGAACTACCACTTGTATTTCTAATTTATAGCAATCTGGGAGCAATCAGGCTCCCCGAGTATGAGGTGAAAGATGTAATATTGGGAATGAGAAACCACTCACCGGTCCGTCCGATATGGATGTTCAAATAATCGTCTAAAGCTCCAAAGAAGGCTATTTCAACGGACCAAATTAAAATAATAACACAGTGTTATTCCTACCGCAGTTAGAACAAATAGGTATTACATATACTAAACTCTCATTTTGAACGGATATTACGTAATATACACGATTAGCGTACAGCAGACACTGCCTTCAAAAACGATAGTCCGCCATTCATGAGTCGCGTATGAGGAAAAAATAACACCGTGCCGACAAAACTGCGTGCCACCTTGCAGATGCGATATTTGAGCGGTGAAAGATAGTTACTGAATACTCGTTCTTTTACTCTGTTTTTTTTTCATTTTTTAGAAAGTTTAGCCAGTCGCTCAGCGGGAGAAATTACAGCGGCGGCGAGCAGTAAACCCGGCACTGCTCATCATTGTCGAAGGCGCTTTATCTGATGGCTTGTTTCATTCGCTATTGATAGGATTACGCTGCTTTCCAATAAAATAAGAAGCGACAATCTGACCCTAATAAAAATCGATCGATATAAATTCTTGATTTTTCAGGAACCAAATACACCTTTTCAAATGCATGACAAGACTTTAGTGTAATCTAACATTTCTACATTATGATTTATGACTAATAAATATGTAATGTAGACTTTATCATAATCTCGTAAATAAACACTTAATAGTACCTGTTCGTAGCTAAAGCTAAAAATTATTCGGTAACGGGCGGAATTACATACAAATTAACAATAAAGATAACGGCCAAGGACCTTCGAATCTCTCTTTTACAACTGCCTTATTTTTCTAAACTACTAAATTAATTAGCACCTTACCAAATTCATCTGTGATATTTCAGCCTTTAGGTATTCGATTAAAAGTACATTTTGTTAATATCACCGTGACAAAGTTCAATTGACTATCAACGTGGGGGAGCGAGGATGCGGCGCAGCAAGGCGCAGGGCGCGGGCAGAGGCCTTGCGGTTACCTCTTGCCGGGCTTCACGGCGCCGCCGTTGGCGGCGGCCGTCTTCTGCGCGATATGCGTCTGGTAGTGTTTGGCCAGGTGCGCCTTCTGCCGGAAGCTCTTGCCGCACAGCGAACACGCGAACGGCTTCTCGCCTGTATGCGTTCGCACGTGCACATTCACAGAGTACTTATCCTTAAACCCTTTTGAACAAATTGAGCAGTAATGGAGAGATCTTTCTTTTCTAACACCGTTGGACGTCGACGTCGCCGCTTGAATCGCCGTGCCCGACTGCGCTTGAGTCGCGGGTGGAGAATTCTTATTCTGCAATCTTTTGTGTTTTTTGCTTAGAGTTTTTGTGCTGGTGACAGTCGGCGAAGCGGTTACTATTTGAAGATGCTGGGGCAACTGCACATCGCCGGCGGGGATCATAGTGACGAGCTCGCCGTTGACGTGGTGGATGTTGTATACGCTCCGCGTGGGGTCTAGCGGCTCTACCGTGCAAAATGGCTGAATTGACTCGCCGAGTTCCGTTGCTATCCTTTTTAACTTTTCGTAATCTTCTGGATAATTAGCATCCAAATGTGATAGCAAAATATCATCGACACTTTGTGTTGACGATGGATTTTCACCGTTTGTTATTACTGTCGTATTCGGATCTTCTAACAATATCGATATGTTTACATTACCATTCGGTGGTCCTATTGCCATCAAAAGTTCTTGATCCGTTTCCTTATGGTCAGCGTACATAGAAGGCACATCAGCCTTGTTGTTATTGTTGATGATGACCCTTTTGAGTTCTGTACTTCCATCTAGTTTTATTGTATTTTTTTGAATCGTACTGTACCTAATAAAAGCTTTGCCCTGTAACGCACTTCGTAATAAAGACTCATTCGCTTCATTTTGATCTGTTAATTTCCAATCATTGTTATTATTATTAAATTCAACTGCATTTTCTAATATCGTAGGGGTTCCAACAATAGGATCATCTTTCTTATCATTACTGGAAAATTCTGTATCATCGTAGCTGTAGGGCTCGACTTTCACTAAATTACTTGTATTTATATCATTACTTAAATTATCTGATTCAGCATCTTCATAATTGAAACCTTCTACTTTTGGTAATTCTGGATTAAAATCGTTCGGGAAGCCATTCATATTTAATATTGACTCCAAATCTAAAGATGGTGGTTGCTCTATGTCTGCTGGACTAGACATTGATACGTCTTCTTCTTTCACCCAGTAACGATTCGTACTGGTTTCGTTAATATCTTGATTGAGTACTGTGAGAGTATATATTTGACCATCTGTGTTACTGATTAATTTATTAGAAATTGCGGTGTCTGGGCAAGGAACAGTGCCATTGATTTCACTTTCTGGTTGGTGCCAGTAATATTTGTTAAGGTCTTCTAACATAGCCGTTTCTAAGCGATCCCGGTCACGATCCACGTTCCATATGGAGTCGAAACTCTGCAGAGTCGTAGAAGTGGTGGCCGTGGCCATGCTGGCGTTAGCAGGCGTCGGCGGGCCGGCGATGCTCAGCAGACTGTTGTTATTCTGTTCCTTGGGTTCCTCCGAGAGAAGCGGATTCGACCTCGAATCGGGAGATTCCATGAACACATTCACAGATCGCATCTGTTGCTTATACTGGGCATCAGTAACTTCATTCGACGTCACGAAATCAAAGAAATCTGACTTTGACAGTTCTGGGGCAGTGGCAGTCATGTCTACCGTTTCAATAATTCAACCGAGAACGACTACTCGGTTTGGTCTTCACATCAATCTGTTTGCTACATAAAGCAAACTTTCACTTTTGCGTTCGATTTTGTCTTTGTACTAAAATAAATACATCTAATTTTAAATAAGTGATTTATAACCCGGTATGACTTGTACTTTATTGGCAGCGCTGTCGCGTCGGTAACTGAAGTGCAGGTGCGGGCGCGGGCTGGGGCGGGCTACTCGGACGTGCCCGGCGCGCGCGAGTCGCGAGGCGGACCAATGCAGTGAGCGAACTTGATCCGTACGTTCCTTTTTCCCATTATTCACCCCAACCCTATACTGCTTGTCAAGAACTCAGTTCAGGAGGCTCTCGGCAGTGGCGATGTAGTTCTTGAATATGACTGCCATGATGTTGCCGAAGTTGAGTTGATCTGAAATCAAAGAGAAAATCCGGTTAGAATAAATACGTCTCTCGATGTTTTATCTTTGCAATTAAGTAAACGAATGTCGTACGTTCTGAACGTGTGTAACGAATCAAGATCGTATTATGTTTAAAAGCGTACCGTCTTAAAATTGGAATATAGCTGTTACTGAATGTTTAATTAACAAGCTCGCGTTGTTCGTGTCTTTAGATCCTGTACGAAACCAGGGCGAGCAAGTCACGCGTCGTGCCTATCAGGCATCACGTAGCCGCCGCCGCCCGCCCGCCTCTGCCCGCCGCCGCCGCCCGCGCTCCTGCCTTCTGATGTACAAATGGGGCAAAGTTTTGCATATACCAGACTTGTGTGTTATCGTTTTAATATCATAAACATGTGGATTAATTTAATTTAGTACTAACACTGTCTATTGTTGTTTTATTTATTAAAATATTTACGTACATGACGTGATGTAAAATGAGAAAGATCTGTCAAGAATCGACACGACGAATTAGAGCAGAGCGCGGAACCGAAACAGGCGGTGTTGTGTTTCGGGCGACAGCTGATACAATGGCGGCTGCCGATATGTGACCAAATATTAGTTACCTCACAATATGCGTATTACATTTAGTTATTTGAGACTGTCCAAATGATATTTATATTATTTTAATACTTTTTCGTCAAAATAATCATGTTAAGAAATGTGGGCAACGGTTGCGCCTAACTCAGGCTGCACATTTTTTTGAATAGTGTAGTTTCAATGATTTAATGACTCTTTCACTAATAAATTAATCCTAAGTCATTAATATTGTATAGTAACTAAGTTTGTGATGGGTCACATTCCAACATTGAGCGGTATTAAAACGCATCCCTTCAAAAGTATGTATTAATCCTAATTCTGTATAGGGGTAGAGGTACCACAGGTTTACCCCTACTTCAAAAAACAGTCAAAAGATTGGGTCACGTTTTCTAGTAAAATCTATGTATTTCTATTTTGATAATTTTAAGTAATAATGTATAGTGTAATATTCAAGTCAAATCTCAGAGTCTTTGTGTGTGTTATTAACTTCGTCTGCCGAGAAATGAAAAACTTTCTTCACAAATTGAATTTAACGTTATCGGTACACAATAGCTACAAGTTGTCGGGCTTTAACTACATCATATATGAACGACGACCACCACCGTCTCACCTCAGAGTATGATTAGAAACAATAGAAATATTGCAAAATGTGCCTAATAAGATAACGACGACCGACTTGGTGTAATGGTTAAGAAGTTGGCTACTACACCAGTGGTCGCGGGTTCGATCCCCGCACGGTACAAACATTTGTGTGCATGAACATGTCTGTTTGTACTGGTCTGGGTGTCTCCTATGTATAATAAGTATGTATTTACAAAAGAAAATGTATTTAAGTATGTTTATCCGTTGTCTAGTATCCCATAACACAAGCTTTAATTAGCTTACTTTGGGGCTAGATGGCGCTGTGTGGAATAATGTCCAGGGATATATTTATTTATTTATTTAAAAAAAAAAGATAACGTTATTTCTTACTTGGCTTAATTATTTATTAGTTCCAGCTCTACTTATATTATAGAGAGGTCAGCGTTTGTTAGTTTGTATGTTTGAGGCAGGTAATCTCCGAAACTACCGAACCGATTTCTTAAATTATTTCACTGTTAAAAAGTTACATTATCCCTGATTGCTATAGCCATATATTTGTTTAGAAATAATTAGTTTTAATGTAGTAGATAATAATTTCATTCATTGTTAAATTAACATAGCTTCTGCCCGTTACTTGGCTAGCGTAGACTGGGTAGTAGATGGATACAAACATCGATACTTTCGTATTTATCTCGAATAATAAAAAATGATATGTCTTCAGAACAGGGGTTTTCTTGTGCTGTAATGTAATTTTCACACATCTTCGCTCTTACTTCTAGCTACGAGTATGTTTTTGACATTTTGGATCATACATAATTGTTGTGATTTATACTCGTTATTCTTTTAAAGATAATAAATTTATGTGTATGTCATGATCTATGTAAATAACTATACATGTAATATATTTGAATATGTTGGTAGTTAATTAGTACCTATAGAAAGACGAAATACTTCTTAGTTATTTTATGTTCAGTATTAAACTATGTTATTTACGGAGAATACTTACTTTAATTTGAAAGTTATTTTGACGAAGTAATACTGAAGATTATTGATCATAAAAATGTTTAACTAAGAATGCAAGCGAGCATTTGCCAACGTTCATAAAATATGAAATTCAATCAATAATTGATTCGTTGCATCATAGCGATAATTTTATTGTACTTTTGACCACATCTAGCGAAATTAATACTGTCGTCGCAGGTAGTAGTTACAGCTCATTGCAGCAAGAAATAATAAAGTTTATTATCACAAACAACGTTTAATATGTAGGCTAACCTGAATATATCTAGCGGTGTTGCGGCGCGACCGACCTCCTTTGATGTAGACTGTTTGATAGACAAAGAAATGGATGACGGGGGAGGACTAATGACAGAAAGAAAAAGAATAGAAGAAAATATAGTTGTAATATTTACGTTATTTTAAAGAAGTAAATAAATAATATTGAATAAAATAAAAGACTATTCTTTAGTAACGGCTAAGTTACAAGCAGTATTACATCATTGCTTGTATCGCAAATGTTAAAATAATTTGTACATCTGCGGGTCATTGTTTTATTATATCAGACCTCAAACTTAGTGGAGCTGTTACAATGGATGTCCGATACTGATACAATACCTATCTTATGTTACGTGATACTTTACCATTCAGGCAAACAATAAACATGATGTTTTACTCATAAATGATTGTCCTAGGTAAGAAGTAAACCCATACATGACTAGAGTAGTCAAGGTAAGCTAAAAATGAAAAGCAGGGTTTCTCATTACTCTAGTTGTAAGTATAATGATATTTTAGCCTACAACACGCGTACTTTATATTCAAAGAGATCTGCTTCGTATGTTTATACAGAAAATTTGTTTTAAAAAAAAAATGTACATTTGTAGACAAGCGTCCAGAAATGAGTAGGTCGCTAAGAAAGCTTCTTCACTTGTTTATGTGAAAACTGTGAAGCCGAGTGTTTGTTCTATATCTTAGCACTCGGCGGTTAGTACCGCTTTGACGGTGGATTCTACATTGTTGACTAAGTATATTCCGGCAAAACAGTGCATGTTCGTAATTCTGTTTTGTAGGCATTGTATACAGGTAGCGATAAATGCAGCCCTTGCTGCTAGTTCTATATAAGTAAACAAAAGTGTAATAAAAACAAATGGTTCATGGTCAAGTAAACGAGGTTTTTTTCTAAATTGTTTCAAAAATACCACAATAAATATAATAAATCAATGAATTAAAAGTACTATACGTTTTTAAATGGGAAATATACAAAACAAACAAACTTACAAAACGAGTATTATAAGTACATTTCTCATTTTAAAAATTTCCTCAAAGCACTTAGTGAATTAAAATAGTCAGCCTGTATGGATACGCCCATCTAAACATTGTTAACACAATATTTGCTATGTAATTTGCAGTTTCTTGGACACTAAAATGTCCTGAAATTCTAGATTTTATGCTTTTATTTGCACGTGGCGCAGTTCTAAATAAACCGATATCTTCGTTGGTAGTCACATACTCGTATAAACGCTAACGATTGTGCAAAACACTGCCAATCTTTAGCCCAAGTGTAGGTAAACCTTTACAGTAAATTGTGTACCATTTCTCCTTGATATCACTTTCATAAATATATACCTACTTATGTTTTGATTACACCTCCCGTATATTGTAGCCCAGTGATGTGCTCCCGGCTAGACAGATGACACTAATAGAGATGTGGGCAGAAATGGGATAGGACAAGCGGAACTTCGAGAGGTTTCATTCAGTCGTCGACGCTTAAGGCCTTAACTATGATAAACTCACTGTTTCGTAGTTTAGTTAGGAATTCTAACGTTCAGATTAATGACGAAGTAATTGATAAACTCACATGCTTCGGGCAGGCCGTAAGAAGTCCACGAGTTACTAGAGTCACTCGTTTGAGTCTTTAGTCAGTAATTTGATTAGTTACTAATCTTAAACTAAAGTGATTTAGTAAATTCATATGTGCAGTGATATCCCATGGATCTTGTTATCTAAAAAATGTGTTCATTGATTAAACGCAAATAAATTAGTGTCTTCATTGACCCATAAGACGTCTACTGTTAAACGACCTGTGTTTGTTTTCAGAGATTGTATTTTTTTTGTATAGCGTGAGTACAAACAAGCAAAATATGGCTACGATATTTCCACTGAGTAACGGTTACTTTAGCTTTTTCGGATTTCCTCATTTCTAATTCAATTTTGCAGTGAAGGATAGCAATCATAATGGAAAGAGGGCCTATAAGTCGTGGGAGTGAGTTTGGGAGTTTATATGAGGCACATTTATTATACGCAAAAATGGCCCCCAGTCACACACACTTGTATTTGAACGTACATGTAACTTTGCAGCTATAAATAGTAATGAACTATACTCATTTAAACGCTGGCAATGAATACGTAGTTACTGGAACTTGAAAGTCTAGGTAATGCCGGTCCGCGCTCTCATTACTCCAGTGTTATTTTTAACTGCGTAACACTGCGGTTTGAGAATTGGGGTCTCGTTGCTATTAAATTTACCGATAGCCGCCGATTACATCGTAATGGGTTATGTTCGGGTCGGCACCGGTTGGAAGTTTAAAAAGTCGAGAGACAATAGCATAGGGCTAATGACACGCATGTGTAATGGCGTAGTGAGTAATGACTCAATTTATTGCGTGTCGTTGAGGTAGTTCAGCTTAAAATTTATTGATATAAACATTCGGAGGCGGGTGAATGAGAACGCCACATGCGCACTTTTAAAATGTCGAACACGCATGATTAAAATTACGGTAACTTAAAAAAAGTTGCACTTATTTGTATATCATTAATGCAGTTTTAAAAATATTGTATTCGAGATACGTTTGGAAAAAAGTTTGTGTAAATATTTGAGCTCTTGATTAGATTAAATGATGTACCAGTATGGGCGAAAGTTTGAAAATGATTGTAATGAGACATTACGTGCAATTGATGTCCAATCACCAAAATACTAAAACCACAAATTGATTTACAATAAAATTTCAAATGAAAGACCAATCAACCACCTATTGCATTATCACATATGATTGCAATGAGGAAAGTGTATCAGAACATCAGCGCAGAAGCATTAGTGCAATTCATCACTATTAACTATAATATTGATAACCACAAATTGGTTAGTTGTTAGAGAAAAAAGGCATATAAATGAGCAATCAATAAAATAAGTGGTGACAAATGGAATCCATAAGTTACAGTAAATGTCAGTCATCGTTAAATCACGAAAAACTAAAAAACACCGGTGATTAAGAAAAGGAACTCGCACTGAGTGAGATCATGCCTTTGAATAAATACATGTCTCTTACATAGAGATGAAAGAACTCGAGTCTTTTAAGTCTTTTAAAAGAAACTCGACTCGTTACGACGACTTATGATAGTTCACAACTCGATCAAGTCTTTGAACCCTGAGTCCCGAGCCTTTTAGGAGTCTTCGACTATGACTCGAGTTTTATTTTTAGACTTAGTCAATTTAAAAAGACTCGATATGTTTAAACGACTCAGTCGTGACGAACAGACTCCAACATTTTAAAAAGACTCGACTCGTTGGAGTCGTAAGTCGAAAGCCGCGCTCATACGCTGTCCACTCAATAATTAATACAAGGTAACTATAGAGGCATTATGTATCTAGTTTTTTTGATGATTGGTTGAAATGTAATAAATTTAAGTTCATAATAATTTTGTTAATTTATTAATTGTTTTAAATTTAGGGTTGTTACATGAAGTAAATTTTTAGGGTCCCGTAGCCAAATGGTAAAAATACTCGTATTATCTATTATTAAATTTGATAAATATTTTATTATTTTATTTTAAACAGCTCAGCGTATGCTAAACGACTCGAGTTCTTTATTAAAAAACTCGCGACTATGTTGTGAGCCTTTTTATTATCCACGTGTTAATTTGTTATAACATAACTCATAACCGTTCTAGATAATAATGCAAATAAAAATGTGTCAGGTCTGTTATGGAAAATGTTAATAGCGAACTATACCTCTGACAAGGGGGCAACTTAATTTCTTTGAAAATAAAAAAAAACTTTAAGAAATATCGGAATAAAAGTGATGTTAGACTGCAATGAAAATATTTGATTGCTATAGTGTTATTCCCATACATTTAAAAATATTTTTGAATATTGAGAATTAGTGTAGATCTGTTCTTGTATCGATCTTTTGGTATAGCAGTTTACCACTGTAGCAGTTCAGTGGTACCATCTGCTATTCCACATGCTGGCTTTCCACCGACGAACTTATTATTACTTATCGTTCAGTTTTCTTGTATTAAGAAAACTAAACGATAAGTTAAAACTGCTTGTTTAAGATTACACTTTCGCAGCTCAGTTACCATACTGCGCCAACCGTCGCTACTCGGCAACTGAGTTAAACAAATATTCGAAACATTGACTGAAGCGATCGATTTGCACAAACGACTGGACAACTAACAAGTTCTAATTGGTGATATTTAATTCCTAAGAAAAGTGAAAATGTTGTGAGCCTTTTTATAAAGAACTCGGAGTCGATTTATTTCCGAGTCGTATTATAATGACTGGAGTCCCCTCAGATTAATAAAAACTTTTTTTTGTTTTTTTTATATGCGCCAGACAACACACCTCTCGTCATGGTCTCGAAGTAGGTAACTTGAGTCGTATTTTTGGAGTCAAGTCTTGAAAATCGAGTCTAGTCCTAACTTAAAGGACTTAAAAGACTCAAGTCCTTTCATCTCTACTTACATCATCTAAATCACCAGCTTGTACTATTGGAGTCAGTGACAATGCTAAATGATTATTTTTGAATACATGGACATGTAAACAGTATTATGACAATTTTATTAGAACCTAGTAATTTGTACGCAGAACTTGAGGAATCTTATCACTTCATTGATTTTATTTGTTTTCATGATGTTATATTTCACATAAACTCACTTATTGGAATAAAATACCGAAAATATGTATTATATTATAATAACTGACAAAATGGTAGTAACAATATGAACTTGCATACCCGATGAGTGAACACGGTCATTATCGTAATGAAGCAATCGTTAGCGGCGCAAATCGCTGAGATTTATGGAATTTCTACGATAATTGTGTGGATGATAAATCACAATAATTCCTATCCGCTTAAGTCTCTCTGACGTACTTATTTACACATCCACATTATCACTGACAGTATCATATGTCATTCGCCAACTGTGTAGGAAACCGTGGACGTGCAATAATATCTTCACTGTCAGACACTAGTTACTATGGCGTATTCAGCAAATCGAATAGAAGAGGATACAAGAAATGAATGATACGTGTATTGTAAAAGTATCTCACTAACGAGTAAATATTTGTTTGCTTCAAGAAAATACAAAAACGCGCATGATTTTTTTTATTTTAGCCAAAATTTTGCCAGCTGTTGATTTTTTATAAGGACGAGCATAGTTAGTTTACCTAAATTAACAAGAACTTTAACAGATATATTGACAAATACCTATGCTTGTATCAGCTAATTACAGTAGTTCTACTAGAAGCGCGTGTTTAGAGCAAACAAGTTTGCGCAAGACGTGCAGTTCCTGTGCAGCGTCCGGTGCGCCGGCTATTGGGATGTTGACTTGGGCGCACGGTATTTCTAACGTCAAGTTAATTGAACTAAGCTTTTAATTTATGCAAAAAGTACACGTACACATTACACTACATCTTTAGCATCTTGTTTAACTTATAAACTTAAATCTATAGTTATCTGGGAGCATAAAACTTGGCCTTTTTTTGCTTTGGTGCAATTTGATAAGTTCGGTTGAGTGAAGCCGAACGCGCATGTGGGTTAACGAGTGTTGCGCCACCGCACTACCGCGCCCGCGCCTCCGCCACCACGCCACCCGCACCACTGCACCCGTTCCTTCATCTGTTCCCACTGTGGCCCGCTCCTTGTCTTTTGAACTATGGTATGATTGACAAATCAAAAATGTATCAGGCCAGTCAAGCATTTATTCAAACGAAACTGAATAAATCAAAAATATTTTGCACCTGCATT
Source organism: Udea olivalis (assembly GCA_947369235.1). NCBI lineage: Eukaryota > Metazoa > Arthropoda > Insecta > Lepidoptera > Crambidae > Udea > Udea olivalis. Next base: position 11,602,406 of record OX376342.1, read on the forward strand.
TTATTATAATAAGGTAATTGTGCAACTACTACATGCTACGTTACTTCAGTAAGCCATTTTAGCAAGTAACGCTTAAATAATTATCCACGTGTTAATTTGTTATAACATAACTCATAACCGTTATAAATAATAATGCAAATGAAAATGTGTCAGGTCTGTTATGGAAAATGTTAATAGCGAACTATACCTCTGACAAGGGGGCAACTTAATTTCTTTGAAAATAAAAATAAGCTTTAAGAAATATCGGAATGACAGTGATGTTAGACTGCAATGAAAATATTTGATTGCTTTATTGTTATTCTCATACATTTAAAAATATTTTGGAATATTGAGACTTAGTGTAGATCTGTTCTTGTATCGATCTTTTGGTATAGCAGTTTACCACTGTAGCAGTTTAGTGCTACCATCTGCTATTCCACATGCTGGCTTTCCACCGACGAACTTATTATTACTTATCGTTCAGTTTTCTTGTATTAAGAAAACTAAACGATAAGTTAAAACTGCTTGTTTAAGATTACACTTTCGCAGCTCAGTTACCATACTGCGCCAACCGTCGCTACTCGGCAACTGAGTTAAACAAATATTTGAAGCATTGACTGAAGCGATCGATTTGCACAAACGACTGGACAACTAACAAGTTCTAATTGGTGATATTTAATTCCTAAGCCAAGTGAAAATTAGAACTTTTTAACTAAACTTTTACCCTGGGTTTTCATAGAAAGTCAGATTTCGATTTTTTCGCATGAAAACCTTAAAATGTGAGTTGTTTTTACTATTTGCACATTGCAATAGTTATTTACGATGAAACACTAACTTATAAAAACGAATAATTAAACAGTAACGTTATATCTATTGAACTATATGCCAATAATAATTTATATGAATAATAATAAACTATAAATTGGTCCTCTAGTAAATTACTCATTTTAAAACCATAAAAGCCTTTGCGTAAATTAAAAAATTGGGTTACTTTCATCTAGTTAGGATTGTATGCAAGATTCATAATGTTTTTAAGAATTTAGTTATTTTTGAGAACTCTTTATTTGAATACTCCGTTACGTATTATTCATCCATTATGTAATGATCCCATTACCCTTGTTTGTCAATGTAATGTAACTTCATTCGTTCAGACGGTAAAAGGACATTTCGATTAACCCTACACTCATTCGTCGCTGACTCTATTAACCCTAGTGAAGTGGTGATAGCAGATCCCCACGAGGGACGGCCTTGTACTCACGCCTTACATTCTGGTTATGAAGTTGTTAACACTTGTTAGAAAACATGATCGTTCAGCTATTGCACACGAGTAGGGGTAGTGCACACGGTCTTCATTAATTCATACTAGTTGAGCAGATAATTGACCGTGTTTATAATATAAATACATAGTTAAATTTTTATTGATTTGCCAAAAATAAAATTGTATTCCAACTCTTATTTTGCTACCAGAAGCCATCATCAATTCAAACAGTATCGGGAGATCGGAATGGAATCGGAAACTTTTGGCGTGTATGCATACACCAAAAAGCAATTCTGCGCCCCCACAATATAGGGCGATATCCCAACCCTGGCGTCTCTGTTAAGTTATAGTTTTAATGTACGAACAATGCATTTACGAAAAATTACACACATCTTACTTAAACCATTGTTTACTCGCCTATATTTTTAAATGATGTATTAAGCTATAATTAAGTCAATTAATGCCCTAAAATACTACGTTTGCTAGTATTGTATCAATAAATTACTATAGAACGATAAAGTAACGCCTATTTGGCACATTGTTCAAGAGTTGTATACAGTTAACCGTTACCCAAGTACTGGGTGTACACGATAAAACGACCAATATCGAAGGCTTGTTATCTTTAATTAACACGGTATAAACGGCCTCGATATCGCAACCACAATGCGGGACTATCTCCTCGACCCATCTATGATGCGACTACAAATTAAGTTAGGTTTTGCGACAAAAATAAACAAAAGAATAGCACTATAGCCGTAGATAGGCAAACATTTTGACATCCAGAAGCTGATTCAATTAAATCCAGATTTGAAACGGCTTTTTACATCATCCTTATCTTGATGCCTGCCCTCAATTTTCAAATTACTCGTATCGCGTCAAGTAAAAGATTTAACTGATTCTGAAGTTTCATTCAACTGAATAATTGTCATTGATAACAACATGACTTGATTTTTATTCACAATTGTTAGTACTTTGTATTAACTCAGTAAGGTTTCTGGGGTAATATGTGAACCATTTAAATGTGTATAGAATATTTGGGTATATGCCTATATTTACATGTATTAATTGCCTATAGATGATGTCGCATAATGATACATTTTGTAGAAATGGATTCAGCAATTTCGGTGTTTTTGTAGTGTTTAGTAGTGAAGCCGATGCGATGAACAAACGTGACTGCTTTTGAGTTCAAACTATAAATTAACTGCATGTAGGCAGAAGTATCTGTTAATTGTGTAGGCAAGACCTGTTGGTACCTACGAGTTGTCACGGGGCCAGGCGGTCTGCGATCCGCGCTGATACGCGCGACAATGAGCTGGCTTAATTGGTAGCCAGCAAGAGTTTCGCTCACTCGCGGCCGCCGAAAAGACAACGAGTGCAGGTGCGCGCCTGGGAGCGGGCTCAATCAACCAATTACTTCTCTTATGGACATGATGAATTTAAGAAACGGCCTGCTTTATCGGCCCTAGACATTGGCTGCCTATTGGCACTTTGTGCGGGAGGTTACCTAGGTTAATCATTTTTTACACGGTTTATTTTAAATTCACGCTGCAATAGATTTGTTATACGCACGGTACGCAATAGCTTATTAAAGGTCGCTTGAAATTCAAATCAAGTCGTTAAGACGTAATTTCTGTAGTACCATCCAACCATAAAGAACAATCATTTGACAAGCCGCTGACTCGGCGATTTATCTGTTGCATTGTATCCCCGCGGCTGAACGCCCAGCGAAAGCTATTCATTCGCATTTGCTGAGTAATTAGCTACCGATCGATTCGCAAGATCAATAAATAATAGTCGGTGACCGTAAATGGGAGCGCTAGTGCATACCAGAGCTCGAGTCTCGGGCACGCCGCTCGCGCGTCCGCGGCCGACCTCTGGCATTTACGCGAAGATGACCGTTTGCTTGCACAGCCTTTGATCTCTCTCGTCTACTCGGCTGTTGCAATTTTATGCCAGATTATTATGTATTCCAGTCGGATAGCAGATGAAGTGAAATTGTCTTTGCGTAGATTACTCCGCGTAACCGTGGACCTCGAGTGACACGCGGTTAATGCAATTAGCGACCTCAGTTCAAATAATATTTGCAAGCGCATTCCACTCAGGATATATTCCTGACATTAATGCATCTATTAGTTTGTGAGACTGGCGTGCAGGATCTCGGGTTACTGCATTTCAGCCAATGATGGAACCTACTAATGCATATCTTAATAAGTCTAAGTCTAAACTACTTATTAATAGGAATTCAAATTCCGTTGCGTCATTTTTATAGCAGGTCATCTAATTGTGGGTTAATATAGCGAGAAATTGATGTACTAAGATTTGCAATTCAATTAACCTAGTAATTATTTTCGTGGTCTGCCTAATATAATTAGGTGTATAAATAATATAAACTCAGAGCGTAGATAGTGGTACATGTTGCTATTATGCCAATACAGGTCCACTGCGGTTTACAATCTGATTTATTGCACCCGGGAGGCCGGTGCGTTCGCAAGGATGCACAATCTAGTCGTGACATTAGCGCGGAGCTCACGCGCAGCACCGCCGCCGCCCCCCGCCCGCCCTCGTCGCCCTACAAGACACCACCGCTAACCTACCTCTGTCGTAAAATATGGTCCAGTCTAGTGTATCAAATGCAGTATGCAGTTTTGTCGAGCGATTTTCCCACGCAACTCTAGCTCTATTTTGGTGACCATGTATTTAGATTCGCACTGTCTAATATTAGGTAGTTGCGGATTGCGTAAACAGGTTTAAACCTGACTTAAATGACAGTACTCTCAATAAATACCAGTATTTATTACGACTCTAATAACTTGGCGTTCATCAAATCATGCAGCGGTTTTTGCAAATGGTGGCTAAGAAACGCATTGATGTCGGCTTATTTTAATCACTTCAGTGTTGGTAATTTCCACTGTTACTTTTAGTTTTCTGAACAATGCTCCATTATTTCTACCTTTGTGGTAATATACCAGCATACGCTCAGGAGTTTGTTTTTAATCAAAGCAAATCAAAGCTGGTTTAATAAGTATAGTCTTAGACCTACTTAAACTGGGATTGTTTATCTGTTAAAGAGACAGGAATGGTATTGATCATCTCTAATAGCTGATTTGCAAACCAGATCCTAATCATTGGGAAAACGTAGTGAGTGTTTATAAATAACGGTACGTGTGCATGTGTTTTTAATTGAAGTAAATTAACGAAATTCATTTCATCCAACCAGCTAGAACAGAGACTACGAAACATTTTAAGTTAATAATACTTATGAATATATTTTTTTTAAAATAGAAGAATTCCAATTTAATAAGGACATTGCTAAGTGAAGTTTTTTATACAATGATAATTGTTTTCAATGGTTTGTTTCCAACAAGGATAGATAAGCCGATACGTTACTTTAGAAGGCCTGGTTACAAACTCAATCTTTTTATCAGCTTACCTACCTGTCCAGAGCTAGTAGCACATCCCAAAATAGGCGTGTGAGCTCGTCAATCTGGTTATCTTAATATGGCATCTGTACCGAATTAATACAGCGATGACCGATTCGTCCTATTCTTAAATTGCTAAACGATCATCTAATTGGGTATCTACATCTTAAGTTACAAACATTGATGAATCTATTTATGAGACTAATGATATCAATTTACTTATGAGATGTTAACAATTGTCTAAGCTAAAATTGACTAAGACGTGACTAAAACGCAACTATAGCCACAAATGACGTTTAGGCACACGTAGTTTTATTAAAAGATATGACAATAATGACATAAAAATAAAACTTATTGTTATATTTTATTAAATCGTAAAAAGAGACTTTATCCTTTAAATGTATTCAGTAAAAAGTAACAATTGGTTATTTAGTGTAATGTATTTTTTGCGTTCCACTAAACATGTTTTAGTAGGTCAAAAGCGTGTCACGTTCACAAATTGAACATGCCAGTTTGCGTAGTATGTACGAGAACTGGAGATATATGATTTGTTTCGATAAGCGTCAATCATTCAGTTTCGAAATAAGCCGAGATTGCCCTACATTGCAGGTGCATTTACAAAAAAGAGAAACCGCGCCGTCGTGGCTTGAAAGAAAATCTTATTATCGACGAAGGGGCGATATTTGAGCCGACGTCGGCATTCTGCTCCAGTTACAGAATCGCTCCCTCCGATTTGTATCCGGTTTACTCCGGTTTCGTGCGAAACACCTACGTTCACTCTCTTATGGTGTTTAATCAGTGCTATTCGCAGAATGTCCCTTAACCAGCACTGTCGAGATGAAAACCGATATTGTTTCGTGCGTTGCGCGTTGGCTAAATAGGTCTGACCGGTCTTACTATAGAAATCTCAGGAGGTTTTAATTACATTCGGTTTTTATCAAATAAGTTAAAAATTAAAAATTAAAATTAAAACCTATAGAAAAACTATCGTGGAATATAATTATTAAGAATGTTTATGACCAAGCAAATATATTTAATAGGGTAAACCTGTATTATGTAACACTTAGCAGCACTAAATGCCAGTTTGCACCAGGGTTGTTTAATATTCACTAAAGGTGGATTTAGACCAAACGAGTGAATGCTCATTCTATCAAATTCTCCTTGTGTTAATGGAGACAAGAGAATGCTCTGGCCCCTCCCGTTCGTCGAACACGTAGTTGCGTGAATTTTCACTCGTTAAAAAAACATACTTACCGGTCGAAAATGTTTATTTTTAGTATTCCAATAACCATGTTTTAATGTACAAAATACATGAAAACCATTTATAACATACTAAGTAGTTTTTGTGTCCGTTTTACCCTTTCAAAGTTTCACGAAACTTCGTAATTTTGTACCGGAGTAGGGGCCTGTCTTCATCTAAGCATTCACTCGTTTAGTCAAACCCACCTTAAGATGATCGCAAACCGCTTTCACTTTCAAAATTTGTGTTTTAATGTAATAACAAATTTGTAAGCCTTTTTTCAAAAGGCTATTAAATTATCAAAATTAATTTTATTATATATACAATTTTGATTCTGGAGTTCTCCGAGGTTTTATAACCAGTCGCCCAAACAGGGAAAAAAGTGCCTAGGTCGTAATTGCCTAAAAATACATTTTACCACTTGGAAACTATTACTACCTCATTACATTCGCAATGACTTTGATTAAAAAAAAATACACAGTGTAAAAAATGCCACTTCAATGAAGTTGACAAGCAAAATTAATCAGCTGCTCACTTGAAAGTGAATTGTTAAGCTTAATAGACATTGTGCTGTTCCCTGCTATACAAATAAAAGATCAAATGAGATAATGTTTTGACAGCGGGCAGACGTAAATAAATGAAGATGCTAATTGGTAGTTCTTTAACACCCGCACCCAATTATGCTGCAGCAATAATGCACGCTCAACTCAGCGGCAGGCACATCAATAGCCGACAGCAGTGACCTGTGACTTTACAATATACCTACCTACATCTAAGCATGATTGAAGCCGTTATCGTAATTGGAATTAAATGAAAGTGTCTACCTATTTCTATTTTCTATTTCTAAGTATTCTAAATGTCTCAATTGATTCCATTCAATGGTTCCGGGCAACTATTTAACAAATACGTACTACCAATCGGGCGATTGACAGAATGGTACTAAGTAGGTATATCATTCGAGAACATGCATTCCTCTTGTAGTGCAAAAACTTAATTTGTCTGAAAATGTGGTCAATTATATTATAATAATATTTTAATTGGTTGTAAACGTAGTGTTCAAATGTAATAGGGAACTGCAGGTTGTTGAAACTTTCGTCATATTAAAATAAAAACACGGAAATGTTAAAAATGCTCGAATCGCAAAACAAAACGGCCTTGTTTTTAAAGTGTGGTATTTTTTAAACCAGAAATCTGTTATTCGCATGACTCTATATACTTGCACTCAGGAGCTTGATTCAGAGTCAACTCAATCTTTTCATTTGTAACTATTTGACAAGTACCTAACTTACGAGTACTTTACAGATGACAATACCTCATTACCAAAATATGCATTGTCTTTATTTAGCTACTTAACTTCTTAATGTTTCTCTCAATAGAGGCTCAATAAGGCCATATCAGCAAACGATATCTACACCTGAACGTTTTCAACATACTCATATCGAATCGACACACGCTTCCTTTTAGTCAGGTTCATTGGAACCTATTGAGATAACTAAACTTTTTTGCGTCAAACTGATTTTATCATATCTAGAGGTTTTTGATATCTGTTGCGCAAGTACGTGAACATATATCTATAGTTCTTCAAAGCCAGTCGGATGCATGTTAATTTATAAGTCCTACTTAATTATATAATTAGGCACTTCTCTGGTTGAAGTTGCTAAGAGATGCCTAATTAAATACTTTTTTAGCAATGTATTTAAAACTACTTTCAAATTTAAAGGTGGTAAATTACCAATTTACTATTACGTAGTATTAAGTCAAACTGTGTTTTTGTTTAGCTTGTAATTATTTAAACTGATTAATAAAAGTAAGAACTTAGAACTTTAGCACACTTACTGTTTACGAAACTAAATTCTAACGCAAGAAGACGTAAAATACAAACAGTTCAATCACTTAGTTTCAATTTCAATTGCATCAACACACTAAACAACTCGCATTCAATTTTATTGATAAATCTTTATCAGAAAGAAACAAACGTCAAGATTTTTTTAAAATTAGCAAATTGGTATTTAACGCACTGTAGGTGCTTAGCAAATGTATTGGTTCGGTTGTCATGTCATTAAATGAAAAATCTTAGTATTACTTAAATACGAATATTACAAACAACGACAACCATAAATGAAGTATAAGAAGCATTACGAAATAGGTTAGTAATAAAATATAAGTATGGTATTGATGAAATCGCAACATCAATAGTAATAAAGCCTGCTTACAACAAAACGACTGCGAATAATGCGATCTATTTGACTGGCCACGTTACGACGCGTTCTGAGCTCGTTTCATTAAATTTAAACATCAATAGTACTGGTAGAATTATATGATATTCTCTGCTGATAATATCAGTAAACTTAACTGTGTATTAACAAAAACAATATTGCAAAAATATAATTTTGCGCCAATTTAATAAGCTTAAAAACTAATTGGTTGTTAAAATGTCCACGAAACATTGGCAACAAAGAACGACTGCATAATGCATATCGTTTCAGTTTAGTAACTACCTAAGGCACAAATGTGGCGAACACATAATGTCGGAGGTGGTACGCAATTCCCAACTTAGCCTATTTTGATGCTGTAAACCAGCGTGGATGGCTTCAGTAATAACTTGAGAGTCGTGATCTCACTTGCATCAATTTATTTCGCCATTATTAGTCTGTGCTTATTTATAGGTATTATCTCGTCCATCGGCCGCTTGCATTTCGTAACGATGCAGTTAACATCGTTTTGCATACTATGTGACGTTGACGCGGACGCTTGCATTCCGTTCAGCAGCTATTTGGTTCCAATTTTTAGACAAATCTTTCATTTGCTTATATTGTTGATCAATATTTTATGAACTGAAAGTGGTCTTTAAATCATGGTGCAACGTGAGTGACAAAAAGTCAGCTTCTACTTCCTAATTATGAGTTAACTTTTGATGACTTTACATTTTGTATGATTTCTTTTATAGATTATCTTGGATTCAGATTTGATTATTAGATTAAACTTAATTACCATTTCTGACCATACTGGGACAAAATAAATCAGTTGATGTTTTTTGGATAGATGTGGTTATCTCTAATTTTATAAGAAACTACTTAAATTAGCATCTACTTTTAATAAAACGTTAATAATATTCAAAACAACAACATCGAGCAATTTATTAAAACCCCAATAATGCCGCATCTTAAATTCTGTACGAGCTTGTTTAATAATCAGCATGGCCGTAAACATGAATTATTTGATCAATATTCAAGAAATTAAACAGTGCGGCTATCTTTTTGCAATGTTCGATTCAAAAGCGCAGACCCACATTAGTATAGTAAAAATATGTTCTGTTTCAAGTAATTGATTGGTTGTCCGTCCGGCATCAAAGCAACTACATCCTCGAGAGCGCGCGATCGGTTAACGTCAGAGCAATGCACGCAGACGACAATTCCCGATTTATACGTTTGAAGGCTGCACATTTACAGCTCGAGTGGCTTGTGTAGATTCGCTCCGGCATTCACCGCTGATTCTGGGATGATCCAGATTCGAGTCCTTTCACCGCGCAGCCTTGAGCGCCGCGTCCCAGGACTGACCATTACCGACACACCGTTGTTAATGTCCTATCGATTAACATAGATCCGTACTAAGAGATTTACTGCCTCTTGGACCACCGGGGCTTTAGAAACCGCACGAATACCTAGGGTCTATTGTGTTTCGTTTGCTTGCCATTTACAATCTACGCTGTTCTATGCAAACATTGTAGATAACTGACAATATTGGAGACAGCGCTTTAACTCTGACGAATAGTTTTGTATTTGTATCAAGGTTTATTGATTTCGACAGCAAAAATGTGAATAGTTTCACGACAATAACTCCATCTACTTTCAATGCATCCCTTTTCAGAGGATCTGAAAGTGCTGCTACGAGCTTTTCAATAGCCTAGAAAATGTAAGCTCGTAATATTCCTAGGTAGTCTATGGGTTCAAGTGTATGCAGTGGTCACCAAGAACTTGCTCTGGTATAAGTAGTGCGCAGGCAGGGCATAGGTTTTCATGATGGTATCACCCAAAAAGTATTGCTAGGTAGTTCATATTTTACACAAAGACGCTTAGTTCGTATTTAACGAAACCAAATACCATATCACATCTTCATTGTAAGGACTTTTAAGGGACGAGATAGTTTGCGTCCCTGTGGATTGAACTAACTAACCATCTAGCCCGACAATACGAGTATTTCTGGCCCACGACGTGCCTCCGGATGAGTGCCCCGGGACTCCGGGACGCGCAGAACACCGGACGTGTAGCCGGCGGCTGCCAATTAACTCGAATAACAACGACGCTGCCAAATCTGGCGGACATCTCGTTTGCAATTTAAATCGATAAACACGATCGTCAATCGTTACTGGGGAATGGCGTTTTTAATTGATCAACTTCATTGTGAAATCTATCACAAGAACGGAGAGCAATTTTAAAGTGTTATTACAACACCAAATATTTTGATTTTTTTCAGATACTTAAATCAATAAAATGATTTTTTTACCCGTGTAACACGTGTGCAAAACTATTGCAATGAATTATAAAATTGAAGACAGAATTATATGCAAATGCACTCATTTTGACAAAGGACCAACCTGGCTTTATTAAAAAAATTAAGGTCGTCTTGTTTATTGGACATAGCCAACAGCAGTGTGTGCATACATATTTATTAAGCACGTGTTTTGAATAACGATTCCTATACATTTCAGAAAGTACCTAAATAATTTGATTTCGGAACCAGAATAATCCCTGTAGCTGGTGTACATTTATTCGATTCAGTTTATATAATTTACAAATTCGCCAGTGTGAACTTTACGATATTGGCTATTCGTTTTCTCCCATTAAAAGATAGCCTAAATACTTGTTACAGCTCATGTCTTGCTGATAACGAATTTATGTTTTTATTTAAATCGATCCATGAGTTTTTTAGTTTACCCATCACAAAAAAAAACATCTTTCCGCTTCTACATTAGTAGATAAGCAGCTATATCGATTTTATGGACAATTAGTTTTCCGCCTGCGGCTTCGCCCGCGTAAACTCCATTATTATGACATACAGGATTTTATCCGACTTATGATACTTGTCGTTATATATTACTCGCAACATCCCGTCTGAATTAGCACCTACGCCCTAAATAGAGCCCCTATGCAAAATTTGAGACTCCCGGCTAGTAACGAAGTTTCATACAAAATATCAACAACAAAAACAACCCCTTAGGGGTCGAATGTTGCAAAATCCTGTCTTAGTGAGCCCCTACATCCTAAAAAAAACCCCTGTGCAAAATTTTAAACTCCATGTAGTTTCTGAGATTTCATGATGAGTGACCTTTCGCTTTTATATAGCTAGATAGTGTCATGTAAAAATCAATTTTTGACGACCGACTTGGTGTAATGGTTAAGAAGTTGGCTACTACACCAGAGGTCGCGGGTTCGATCCCCGCACAGTACAAATATTTGTGTGCATGAACATGTCTGTTTGTACTGGTCTGGGTGTCTCCTATGTATAATAAGTATGTATTTACAAAAAAAATATGTATTTAAGTATGTTTATCCGTTGTCTAGTATCCCATAACACAAGCTTTAATTAGCTTACTTTGGGGCTAGATGGCGCAGTGTGGAATAATGTCCAGGGATATTTATTTATTTATTTTATTTATTTTAATTTTTAAACACTAATGGTATTTAAACATATAATGTTTCGATTGTGCATTTTAGATTATTGTATTGTACTAATTAGCATTGACATTGTTTAATTCCAAAGCTGTTACAAGTAAAGGTAGGAACCTATGCTTTCCCGCACGAGGTTTTTCACTAAGAATTTAAACAAAGTTAATAAAATAAATGATTTCAATGTTATTCTCTGTAATAAAAACACAACTTGTGTTTTTTTATGCTAGGAAAAAAGATATAACACCAGAAGTTTCATTTAATCTCTCCGTATCAATAAACTCACCTAAATTAACTCACGATATTAACCGTAGTTTATGTTTATTTATCCACATTCAGTTTACCCCGGCCACTTTTTTAACGTTCGACCATCACACAAAGACATAAAATTGGCATGACAATTGTTCTTCACCACTTCACAGAGTCACTTTCGTAATGAATATGGCCAAATTATAATTCCTGAGAAAAGACAAGTAAGTACACTGAACCAAACCGGAGTCGTAAGTTTTAATTGAAGGGTTCATGCGGTGCGACTGTTTATCAAGGTAATTGCCGCAAGTTTTAAGTGAAAACATAATTTTATTTAATAACTTTTCTTTAAAATGCTCCAGTTATTGACATTTACCACACGAAACACGTACGTACAAGGTAGGTACACAACTTGACCGCAAACCAGTGAATATTTCTGTTCTTATGTGATCGCACGAAAGTTCACAATTGGGCGATTTTTTAAAAAAGCATGTCCACTGCATCATTAAACAGGGCCAGCTCATATCCAAATTTTATTCATTCATTTTATAGATTGCATAATTATACACTAAATGATCTGGATTCTAGACACAGGAAAGAAAGTTAAGCTTTACGAAGATATGCATTTCTAATATAAATATTAATAGAAGAGACGTAAATATATACTAAAAGATTGAACAAATACTAAGGCAGGTATTTTTTCTGATAGGAATTTAATTCAACCTAAGTGCGTAATAGCTAGTTCATTTAGGAATGGCCAGTTTTGCTTTTATGACCTTTTGACCTTATTACAAATGAAGGAAGTTTTCTCAGAACGTGAGTAATCATCGGCGCTAATTGGTAACGGCATGCCTATTCGAGCATATTCATATGAGTTCTCTTCAAAATCATAGTAATTGCGTAAACAAGGATATCGACGAGTCTGTTCGCCTTGAGACCGATATCCTGTAAACCGATAAGGCAAGTGTTTAATGGAAATGGAGCATTTTAGTGATTTAAGAGTTTCATAAAATATTGCACTTTTAATGTGCGCAGTTGGCACTTTAAATTATAAAATGTCGCATTCCTGATCGTTGTTTCAGATTTACTCGTCCTTATAAGGAGTTCGTTGATAATCAATTTACTTTAAAATTGCAACCATGATCCTATTTAATCAGGCCACAAAAGTGGACGAACTAGTTTTAGTATTTATAATTTTATATTTAAATCAACAACAGCCTGTGCATAGGCCGAGATTGGGCTGACGTATAATTTGTTAGTAAGCGTTTTATTGATGAATTTATTTACTGAACAAAAGATATAATTACAAATAATAAGAATACTTAGATATTTAACCTGTTTTATTGTTCTTAGCATGCAGAACTGCTGAACAAGCTGTGAATTCGTTCATACCTTAATACTACGGGTTTTCAAAAACAAAATCAGCATCAGCGGCAGCGAGTTAAAGGCCTTGCACTTGAAGCAGCGTGCATACGGAAGAAAAACAAGTGATGGCTGAACGTGACAGGCTGGCAAATAATATATGATCATGATTCCAAACTGAAATGCAGCGTAATCAGTATGAGTAAGCAGACTGGGTGCAAGAGATTGTAATAAAGCCCCTATTAAACCACTTCATCGCCTGTTTTATGAAAAGAAAATATAGAATTAACTTTGATTGAAAACTTTAAGGGTTATTGGACGCATGTTAAACTGACATAAATGTCGTTATAACTAACAACATCAACAAGCCGGAACTCAAGTTGCAGAGAAAAAACTCACACCGAGGGCCACGCTGCGGCTTAATTAAATCGAACAAAATGAACAAATAACGTGGTACAATAAAACAATAAAAGACATCGACCCAGAATACCACTAAAGACTTTTTATATTATTCAGTTTTGTATAATTAAATATAACAACACAGAACAAGAACAGTACATACCACAACTTTAAGACAGGAAGTTGGAAATAATATCTCTTCTCTCTTCTCAACTCCTCTTCTTCAGAATCAGCCACCAACATTTCCATCCCTGATACATGCCCTGTCACAAACACTGATAATAAACTAAATTGCAACATTGTTATGTTTAGTGATGACATTGGAAAAAGTATAGGCCATATTTTATTTAATAGTCTGGGTAAGTCAGTAATAAATCACTGTTCACCGGGTGCCTCATACTGTGATATAATACAGAAAATTGCTGACTATAGTTTCAGCCCCAATTCAACCCTAGTTATTTTAATTGGAAACCGAGGTACTGTGAACAAAACCCAAATGAAAAAACATTGTAATACTTTATGTTCATTACTTAATGTCAATAAAATAGTGATGTTCACATTGCCTTACAGTAGGGGTCTGTCACAAGCAGAAAATGAAAAAAGGTATAAAATCAATATGACACTTGATACTGTGACATTCTCAAATAATTTAATTAATATAATTGACATCAATCCTATTATTAATAATAATATGTACCTGACGAAAGGTAGATTTCATTTATCAAATTCTTATAAACGACAGATAGCTATGTCGCTATCTTATTTTTTTATGATTTCAGCCAATCACTTGGCTAACTACTCTGCTTTTATTGAGCAGAATGCCGTTGTACCACAGACTTTGGAACTTGTTCCAAATAATTTAAATTAGATATAGAGACAACAGAGGTAAACTCTTGCAAATTGTTGACAAGAGAGAAGCCCCAAAATAATTTTATAAACTTTGTGCATCAAAACATGCAAGGCTTCTCTGGCAAAGAATTAGAAGTAGGATTATTCTTAGACTGTATGGACATACATGTCTTATGTATAACCGAACACTGGTTGAAAGAAAATGATTGTATGATTAGCATTGATAATTATAGTGTCATTAGTTCGTTCTTGAGAAGTTCTGCTATTCGCGGTGGGTCACTGATATTAATTCATAATAAGTTTAAATGTAGAGAGCGAAAAGACATAGTAGCACTCTCAATTGAGCGAACCATTGAACTTTCATGTGCAGAGTTAGAGCAGATTATTATTGTTTGTGTGTATAGACCCCCTTCGGCCGATTATTGTCGGTTTGAAGAGATGATGGAAGAAGTGCTGAAGAAGGTTTGTAAAGCAAACAAGAAGGTGGTTGTATGCGGTGATTTTAATGTTAACATTTTAGACTCTTCTCAGACCTCTGTAAGATTTTTAAATCTTTTCAAATCATTTAATTTACTAAATCTATATGATAAACCAACCAGGATCACTGACACATCAGCCACCTGCTTGAACAATATTTTTTGTGAAAATATCTCAATTGAAAAATCAATTATAAATTGTTTGAAATCAGATCACTGTGGTCTATTGACTAAATTTGAGCACCGTCACGTCTCTCAATCAGTGGATATTAGTTATAGACTGGTTACTAAGAATCGAGTAGAAAAGTTCAAGAGTAATGTGAATAAAAACCTTTCTAATCTACTACCCCAATGCCACAACATAGATGATCAGTATATGCGTCTTTTTGAGATAATTAAACAGGAACATAATTTTATTTTTCCTAAGAAGAAATTAAAGGTCGATAATTTTAAGTTTGAGTTTAGTGATTGGGCTACGCCAGGCATCCATAAAAGTAGAAATAAATTATACGAATTATATGGTTTAAAAGCTAATTCTAAGTGTCAAAAACTAGTAGATTATGTCAAATTATACTCAAAAATCTTTAAGAAATCATGCCATATGGCTAAGTCTATATTTTTGCGTGACAAAATAAAACAAGCAAAAAATAAAATTAAAACTACTTGGAACATAATTAATAAGGAAACTTGTAAATCAAAACCTCGAGATCACTCATTGGCTCTTAAAATTCAAGATAATTTAATTGAGTCTGAGATTGACATAGCTAATACCTTTGAAACATTCTTTTCTAATATACCCATTGTAACTACAAGTACCTTAAATTCTAGTGCACCGCTAGCTAGGTCCCTGCTCACATCTAGTGTTGATGAGTGCTCATTTCAGTTCAACTTTGTTCATATAAATTCTCATGACATAATCAAGGTGTTTAAGGAACTTAATATGAAAAACACCGAAGATCTGTGGGGTATTTCGATAAGTCTACTTAAATCAATCATAAATATCATCTCAGCCCACTTAGCAGTACTTTTTAATAACTGCATTGACGAAGGTCAGTTTCCCAACTTAATGAAATTTAGTAAAGTCATCCCGCTTTTTAAATCTGGTAGCAAAAGTGACCCATCTAATTATAGACCCATTTCTATACTACCAGCTCTTAGTAAAATCTTTGAAAAAATTATATTAAATCAGCTGCTTTCACACTTTACTTTAAATAAATTACTACATGAGAAACAATTTGGTTTTACTAAACATAGAAGCACTACTGATGCAGGTGTAGCACTTATCAAACACATATTTGATGCTTGGGAAGGCAAGCAGGATGCAATAGGAATATTTTGTGATCTTTCGAAAGCGTTTGATTGTGTGGATTATGAAATCCTCCTGATTAAGCTGAGACATTACGGTGTTTCGGATATTTCGTCTAAACTTATACAATCTTATCTCACAGACAGAACACAAAAAGTGAGTATAAACGGAACCACCTCTTCCGGTGCCACCATTAGCATGGGAGTGCCCCAGGGATCGATATTGGGCCCACTGCTTTTTCTTATTTATATAAATGACCTTCCCTACTTTGTCAAAGACATTTGTGAAATAGTATTATTTGCTGATGATACCTCGTTGATTTTTAAAATCAACAGAGGTAAGCAAGCATTTGACGATGTAAATAATACTCTTTCCAAAGTACTATGTTGGTTCACAAGCAACAATTTATTACTAAATGCAAAGAAAACGAAGTGTATTAAATTCACTATGCCTAATGTTAAACAGGTTGATACCATTATCAACATGAATGATGAGACATTAGAAATTACTAACTCTACGGTATTTTTAGGAATTACTCTAGATTCTAAGTTACAGTGGGGTCCACATATAACGGCTCTGGCAGGGAGACTTAGTTCGGCCGCTTGTGCTGTCCGAAAAATTAGACTCCTGACTGATATTGAAACAGCAAGACTAGTGTATTTTAGTTACTTTCATAGCGTTATGTCGTATGGTCTACTGTTGTGGGGCTCAGCTGCAGACCTTAACACCATTTTTGTACTCCAAAAAAGAGCTATTCGGTCGATATACAACCTTAGGCCACGCGACTCGCTCAGAGAAGTATTTAAGAAGATTGATATTTTAACTGTGCACGCTCAGTATATTTTCGATAACATAATGTATGTGCGCAAAAACTTGCAAATGTTCAAAAAAAACTGTGATACTCATACACACAATACTAGAAATAAAAACAAACTTATTACTCCAAGTCTTAGGCTACATAAGGTAGGAAATTCTTTTGTGGGTCAATGTGTAAAGTTCTTTAACAAAATACCTCAAAGTCTTGTTGATCTACCTCTTCACAAGTTCAAGTCTACAATTAAAACAAAGTTGATAAAACAAGGTTATTATAACGTGGAGGATTACTTGAACGACAAGAATTTGTGGTCATAGTAGGAATAATCTGCTCCTCTGCTCAAATAATGTATTTTTATTGTTCTTTTGACTGTACTCTGAATTTATTTGTTGTAAAACAAAACAAAGTTCAAAAGAGTAACTATCGAGTTTCTTGCCGGAGTCTTCTCGATAAGAAGCAACTTCCGAACCGGTGGTAGATTCGCATTATGTTTATTTAGTATATGTACTATTATTGTATTATTTTTTTTACGTCTATTATCGTTTATATATTTTTTTTGTGAATTTTGACCTTTCATAAGTGCTTCTTTGTAAAAGCTTAAGTGAATAAATGATTTTTTACTTTACTTTACTTTACTATATTAAGATTCAAACACAAATCTGGGCACAAGTATGAATGTATGCAAAGGTTTACATTATTACTGAATTAAATATAATCTACACTAATATTTTAAAGAGGTAAGCGTCTGTGAGTATGTTATAGGCAGGTCATCTCCGAAAGTACAAAATCAATTTGGAAAATTCTTTCACTGTTCAAAAGCTACATTATTCCTAATTGCTATAAGCAAATATTTGTTTTGAAATAATTAGTTTTCAGCCAGATCAATTAACCCTTATAAAGTAATCCGGGAAAAATACGTGAAAATCTTCTCGTGCGTGCGCTGGCCCTACTGTTTATATTTAAACATGCATATAATGTTCTACAAAAATATAGGTTTTTACTAGATCCATAAAAAAGTATGCAGCCTAATACATCTATCTTTTATAAATAAGTAGCTATAAGGTATGTATTAAAAAACTGTAAATTAAAAGGTAGAATTTGAAAATTATTACTACACAAGCATATCAATCCTTATGATTAAAAAATATATCATCATCAAGAAAATTTTACGAATATAAATGTTGTCCTTTACAACACATTAATTGGATTAATTGATTCTGATATATCGTTAAATTAAAAAATACGCACGCAAAAATAATATATTTTACGAGTATTTTGCGGCACGCGGCTCTCGGCGCTCGGGGTGAGACGCAGCGCGCTTATAACCCGCAAAGAAATTTTGTGATTTTTCACTTGGTGCAAAACGTAAGGGATCCGTATAAAAACTTTGAAATGTAACCCAACGTGTGAGAAAAATAAGTCCGCGCAGGCGAAGCCGCGGGTGTAAAGCTAGTAATAAATATATGGAGACTGAAAACTCATTGCTTATTATTATGATGTACGAGTATCTTAGTGTTATTTAGAAATTCACATACGGCCGAGGCGTATAACTGCAGTAAATCACACTCGAACTACCAGAAACACTCATACTACCAAGACTGATGAGAGTGTTGAGGCTAAAGTTGTAGGCAAATCTATAATTTGTTCGATTTGCATTGATATTACCATAATATTGATATATTATATTAAAGGTTAACGCGCGTGTCGATCTCAAGCTTATTTACATAGATGTAAAGGTTGTTGAAGGCATATGTAATAACGTATCGTAGGAAGATGTTCGTAGTATGTACTCTCACTGACTCGCTCCGTGCCGGGTCGCGTACGAGATCGTCTTCACGCCTCCCATGCTCTAGGCCTAGGAACCCCTTATTTTAAACTTTGGAATATTTATTTGAACTTATGTGTGAAAATGGAATATTAGGTACCTACAAGATAGGGTAATGTTATACAATATAATGTAAGATAAAGCGTATACTTACAAACACTGCATGTATATATATTATACAGTGTGTAAGTATGTATATACAGTGTTTGTGTTACATCCACCTTGCTTAAACCACACATCAAACTCGGTGACATGGGGCCTTATTACAAACTTTTGTTGCCCTTTCATCCACCCCATCACATGCTCATCTTCAGGGAATTCAAAGATACTACTAATCTTTATTTTATTTTATTATCAACGGGTATTGATCGCTTTTAGTTTGAATTGAAATATGAAAATACTTAACTTAAACCATGTACTGCGGGTAAATTATTCCAATTCTATGAAGAAAACACTAATTTGTAAAGAAAGAAGTATTGGCCATATTTTGTGTAGTATGTAGTCGGATACTTATGACAAGTAAGTCATGTTAATCTTAAATATGGATAAATATGATATACTTAAATAAGCCTAAGGCTTCCTAGATCCAGCCTGCTGCCTGACAGCGCAACAGTCTCGAATTGCTACTCTTAAGCTATAATGTATGCGTGCGATTGACACCTGCAACCCGTCGTAAGCGCTTCGCACGGCGCAGGCGCTGCGCATTGGTTGTTACACTGATGCGCACTTGTGATAAATTAGATACGGTACACACGAGAACCAATCTCGAACCTCCGCAATCAGCTTTGCGAAACGCACCTCGTTTCCCGTAAATCGTTAGTGGATTAGATGTCTGCCAAATGTACGTAATACCAACAAAACTTTAGTCATGCCCTGCCTGCACCTTATAACGCCAAACTTAAAGCTTATAATCCAATCCAACACAAATAAACGTAAACGTTAAACATCATAGCTGTTCCGAGGACTAATGTGAAATTTATAATCTGCCCAGCTTTGGCAGTTATATGAGTTTATGAGACGTAATAAAATGTGGTGGTAGTGCATTTATTTCGTGTATCTATAAGCTTCTTTTTGCCGTGCTAAACAGTATCAAGTAATGAACTTCTACTCAAAATATTTCAGTGTGTAACATTATGAATAGTTAAGATTGAGAACAGGCCTCGTTTATCTTATCATGTCGGTATAGAAAAAATTGTCTAATCCTAATATGTTTTTTTTTTATATATTTTGTTACTTACTTTGACTATAGGTATCCTTTTTTGATGACTAACTGAATTATTTTGTCTTGATAGACGTTGAATAGAAAAAGCTCATTGTCTTGCGATGAAAAACAAATTGGCCCCAACTTTCCAATGTGATCCAACACCCAAAAATAACAATAAAAAATGTTCGGTAGCCTCTCATTACAAAAATAAACTAGAGTGAACAGGCACAGTTTCACTTATGATTAATTTGTTACAACAATGACAAAGATTGAACGGCGCTTGAACAGACGGCTCTCGTTTTTTGTCAATGCCGATAAAGATTTTTTTCGTGAGCACCGCACTATCTGATTTCCATCTATTACAATACAATGTATTCACGAGGCAGATGTAGGTAAACGCCAGAAAATAGGCTAATGCAGTCACGAAGCTCTTTGACCATTATAAATTGTAAGTACGCAAATTTACAACAAATATATTTCTGAATATAGCAGTTACACAAATGGATATCAGGAAAACAAAACACCATGCCCTGTTTATCTTTACTCATACTTTGTTTGTTTGCGTTCAATATGATAATGTAGCTATTATATATAGTGAAGTCAGATAATATATGTAGTATATTGGCGAAAGATATTGAAAATCGCGTCATTTTTTTATTAGCCGCCAGCAATAATTTTATCACTGTTTTATAGCACCCTAAAAGGAAACATATCTGTGTGGTCACAATTGTTCTAAGTGATATCGGAGCCGAGATATGATTTCTTAAAGTAAGTATTACATATTTTGTGCCTTAGTTCCACTAAAATAATAGTTCTAAAATGTTACTTTATGGACCTAATCTCACCTAACATCTGTTAAAAAGGATACAGAAATAGGAGAGGAAGGTTTTCTTTTCAAGATGTACCTGATAGGTATATTTTGTTGATAACAATATATCCAGCCATACATCAAATTTGATATTTATAATGATAATATTGTTTACAAAGCAGTAGATGTTAAATATTTGGCATTGGGAACTGGAACACGAGCTATCATGAAAAACCCCCATAACGTCAATGACATCAAAAAGACATTTTCTAATAGTCAATATGTAAATAGAAGGTTTTGATTTTTAACCGTCGATATTAGAGACTTTACATAGGAAAAACACCTGAAAGTTTTTTTACCCACAATACAAGTACAAGAACAATAATGGCCTAATATTGCACCTGGCCATTGAAAACTAGCCTTCTTAAATCCTAATTGCGTCGCATGTTTATAACAGGTATTCAGGATAATAAATAATGCCACTTTTTTACCTTTTCCTTGGTATGTATCAAGTTCAATTGAGTTGTTAGTTAAAAATAAAATACCCAATATCTCAGCTCTGATATACTTTAGCTAAAATATGTGCTCCATATAAAGTTTGTTCCCCTCGATGTTCTGTCATAATAATAAGGTTGGGCAAGTGGCCGCGACATTTCAAAAATGACGCCAACATTACCCATACTACCTTCAACTGATGTCTATATTTTAGGGTGGAAATCTAATCAACGTATATGAAACAGTTATCACGTGTTTCAAGCTGTATGTCCCTGAAAAAAATAAGGCCTACTCTTGTTGTTCTCCTTTGAAGATGATTCATGTTTACTAAAGCTATACATTTCTCGAAAAGTTAACAGCAAATTCAGAAGAATGTATAATTGCCACGGGCCGTATTACAATCCCCCGCCACCCTGGCAGCGCGACCGTTTACAGTTCTAAAATGCTCACTTTCAGTTTTAGTCTATACAAAGTGAGCATTTTAGTACTTACCGTAAACGGTCACGTTGCGATAGTGGCAAAAGATTGTAATAAGACCCCAGGTTAATAAAAATTGATGCGAAACATCCAAGTTTTATGCAGTGCTACATCAATTATAAGCTATTGAGTCATCATTGTTAATTGTAATAGAAAAGATGTAGTTCTAATAAGTGATTTCACAATTAATGGAAACACTTGTCTGCTTTTGATAATATTATGGGAAACATTAAGTAGAAATAGACTTGGAAAATGCAAGCGAAGTGGTTACCATGTATTTTGTTTGTTTTGAACAAACGGACTTAAATGTAATAATTCTTTGTGAGTATTCACAAGTGACAATATCATAACAGGTACGACTGCCTTCCTATTAGGCATTGTATATTATAACAATGCACATACAGCGCAGGCATAATACTCGTAGTTGGCTTGTCGGTTGCATACTTTGAACGTTATTATAAAAGATACAAGGAAAATTTTATCGCTGTCTTTTTTTTAATGTGCAATTCCGGTTTTACTAAATGCGTAATAGTTATATTTAAGAACAATTAATATTGTATACTGGATTAACCTTCCGCATTCCAAACACTTCCTGAAAATAATTATTTTAACTAAAAATAATTATTTTTAAACTAAAAATATTTATAATATAATTTATGTAATAGATTATTGATAACAATGCTTCATACAAACACGATTAGGTATGTATCCGCATTAACCCAACCATTATATTACTAAAATTTTTGGCCTTTTAGTAGAAAACCTATCTTATTTGATTTAGGCATGAAAAAACTTTTAATTGGAAAAACTCAAAAAGTTTTAGTCAGTGTTTGATAAACTACGCTACGCAAGCTAAATTAATAATATTTACGCATCAGTTTTTTTTCTAATATCTGCTGTGCTGTTGTTAATATTTCGTTAAATACTCATTGCAAAAAGCGACGTGGACCCATGGGTTATTTAATCAAAGTAAGTTCAGTTTCTAGTGAAAGCAATTTTATTAAATATAAAACTTTTCACACATGAGTACATGAGTATTAAGAAAGTGCCATATTCAAAACAATATCACAGACACATTGGTTCCTATTTATTTTCACACTAATGCTGGTCATGCACTCGTTTATACTATTTTTAAACAAAAACTAAACTCAAGAAATAAAAACAATTACAGTCTTCAAAAAGTACTAACTAAGCGAGTGTGACAAAAAACTGAACAGGATTTATAGTAAAATCCGCATCGTGATTAACACGGAAAATGTGCGGAGACATGGGCCTCGCCGTCAAGTTCACGCGCGCAAAAAACGCCGCCAACACTGCGCCTGCGCGCCCTGACACACTGCGAGATAGCTCACGTTTTACATTTTGTTAGACATTTTACACATTATTGAATAGAGTAAAATTCAGGCTTATCCGGAGAATGAAACTGCAATATACGTTCATTTAAGTTTAAACCGTAACAATAGATAAATTGAGCATTGTAAATGCCAAATAACAGTGAAAATAAGTGATATCAAATTAACTTGGCTTTTGAGAATTCATACAGCTTAACTTTACTGACCCAGCACCGGCATATTATTGCATGACATACAAATTTTATTGCAAATAAGCTTATGTTTACATAGTCGCTCAGACATACTTTTAGTACGATATAATCATTTAAATCCGCATCAAGTTATTAATGTCGTCTCTCTGCACTCCCGATATACTCGTAATTGATAATTCTCGACCCACCGCGTCGCCCTAATCTGTTGACAAATCGTTACGCGTTTTAAACTCTACACTCGTGCAACCTAAAGTGAAGTGTAATCTAAAGTTCAATCTTGTAGAACAAGTCCACAGTAGTGCAGCAGCGTTGGGAATTTGTAAGGATAATTACTATGAATTAATTTTATGGGTTCTGAAATATGTAGGTTACTTACATTTACTCTGATTAAGATTTGCTTAAAGCATGCAACTGATCTCATTACATTCTGAAGAAGTTGTATTACCATTATTACTATGAGTGTTCACTGTCTGGGTGACAAACTTCTAGCAGGTACATCTCTGACTGGTAAACGCGGTAGGAGAATTTTTGTTTTGATTCTGGTAAAATTCTTATCTTTTAACAATCTGATAAGGTTTATTTATTCAAATACCAAAAATTCGGCACCGCGCATTTCACAAAAGTTAAAAAAGCACTATAAGCATAAAAAAGGCTTAATTTTATTTTCAAACGTAAATAAATTTACTTTCACCACCTGAAAGGCCATGTAGATATACAAACTAAAAATTCATGTTTTTGCTATAGAAAAATTACATAAACGGGTTTTGAATAGTATCTTAATTTTTCAGAATAAGTAAAGTGATAATTATGGATTATGTAAAATGCTCTGGTCATATCGGCAATCAGTACAGGATTAAGTTTGAGCACCGACGCCGCGCGCTGTCCTTCACTGCGCACAATACAATAACAATGTCAAACTATATTATTAATAGCAATTGGCATTGCTTTAAAAATAATCAGCACGTGTATTTTATTACTGCGAGTTGGGCTCCAGTAGGCATGATATTGAAAAAATAATAAATTTAACTTCCTAAAGTAAATGCAGACAAAGCTGGTATGAGGAAGTAAATTTAGTGTACTAGGTCGTCGTATAAATGTTCCTGTTCCTTTAATTAGCGGTTTTAGTTACGTGATCTGTATCAATGTTTTTTCTGTTAATTTCATCGCTGACTAGCTAACTGCTATGATTGAATTTCCCTAATGTCTGCTACTCGTACCTAGTTCTAGATATAATCTAAATCTTGCGTAACCAACAAATGTATTATGAGGTGTAGACTATTTTGCTATTAACTTGTTATTAATATAACCGTACCAGTACCGTGTTTACTTAAACAAACGCGAAGAATAAATAAATACGAGTAAATTAATAATATTATACGATGTATGCGCTGAACGCGTTGATGTCTTTTGTACTGCGATACCAAAGTCCGATGCAAATGAAATGACTGTGATTATGTAGTAAGTTGGAACTCAGACCGTGTTTAATTTGATTGTCCCATATTGTCTTATTATTTGCGTCAACAAAGTTTTTGACTAAAAAATTTGTGAAAATATCTTTCTAAAGTTCTATGTTCATTAAAGTTCCATTATAATACCTGGAAACACGCATGAGCTTGAAGGTAGTTCCGCGTCAGCTACGTCCGGCAAACCTTCGACATTTCCGAACACAGTTGAATCACCGGCGGGGGTCGCGGGTGGCAGCCGGGGCGCGGGGCCCGCGGGGCCCAGGGGGCAGCCGCGGGGCTCGGGGAGGGCGCTGCCCGAGCGCACCGTGCGAACATGCGCGCGAGGTCGGCGTCTTTTTACTCGCATTACCTCCTGACATTCGAACTTAATGGAGTTGCCTTATTGAAATTTAAGCAGAACGTCTACCGATGTAATGGCACGGAATTAGGTTATCGTAACGAGAAAATGGTCCTCGAGTGGCCATCTTTAAGCTCTCCGCGGCCCAATAAGAATACAAAACATTTAGCGTAGGTCGTGAGTTTCGGAACGCTAGCTGTCTCGCTCGCACGGCGTCGTACCGCATTTGCGAGAAAAGTAAAGATATACGAACGCGCTCCTATCGACAAATAGTCATTGTTCTTGGCCGTAATGGAACAAAATAAAGACAGAGCAGCGGTATTCGTGACTGCGAGACAAAACTACTGCAGTTCACGTGTCGGAAAAGGACAGAAAATAAGGTTTTTAGGGTCGTTGGCCGGGCGAAGGAACTTAAAATTGAATATTCTAAAGAATTATGCTTCATTTAGGACACGTCGATCATGATCTCATAGGTCGAGAGGCTAGCTGTATAATGATGCAAACAAAATCGTTCCGACATTTTCGTTTTCACATAAAACTGTATTACCTTTGACATTAAAATTGGTTTGTTTCTTAGGCCCGAATGTAATTTCCAGTTTTATTAACTTAAACAATTGAAAATGAACTAGTTTCACTTCCTTAGAAGTACATAGTAGTCGAGCGTTGTATTAATATGTATTTTAGAATCATTGGCTTGCAAATAATTCCAGGAATTTCCCTAATTAAAACATCAGGCGTCGGTATTTGTTTTTCGAGTTTTTTGTTTAATTTCGATCAATTTCCACTAATCACAAATTAGTTGGTTTAATTAGAAGGCAGTGTTCCATCGCACCGACGATAATGAGTCAATTGGCAATATTAATGAACACGTGATGTATTATGCTAATAGCCCGGGTATGTGAGTTAACGCGGGCCGCTTCGTAATTCGAAATTTGAAATATGGTACATATTGAATTTCGCATATTTGATATATTTTTAAAGAAAATTCAGTAATATAAATGTACCTTCAATAATATAAAACCTCGAATAAAATAAATGTACCTTCAATAATATAAATGAACTCTTATTTAAAAAAGGTTGAACATAGAATGTTTTAACTAAAAATATAACAATATTTTCATTCCGTAACGTAACAAAAATGTATGTTAACTACTAATAACTCCTAAAATTCACAAACCTAAATAATCATTTTATAGATATGTATTTTCTTCCTGAAATTGGTGCAAGAAGATCATTAAAAACAAAACCGTACAAAAAAGTCGTCTAAGATTATGATATCTTTGAAATTATACAAGTTAATGCCAGGTCTGTAGTGTTTCAGTGACGCACGCTTCAGGCGCGGAGGTAATAAGCACGCAACTCCGAGGTCCAAACTAGTTAGAATCTAGCCAGACACTTTGTAGCCCAAAACGGGATATATGGTAGATTCCCGGGCACGAGGTGGGCTGGCTGGCGCGGGAGAGGGGGGGGGGGGCGCACCGTTACGCCGGCGTCCTTGGCTGAGTTGTTTCTTGCGGGCGCGCCGCAGCAGGTCGGCCTGAACTCGTTCCGCGCCGCTGCTGCCGCTGCGCCTGCGCACGTGTGCTTCTGACAACACCGCTGTGTGTGTGCGCCGATACGCAGACGCGAGCCTTTGTGTGCGTCAATTGAATTAGTCCTAACGGATATTACGGAATTTGTTAGATAAATGCCTTAAATCCAAACTACCAACAAATGCTACGAACATGTGTATGTTAAGGTTCAAGCATATTTTCAATGAGTAGGTTCTTAAAAGATGAAAAAATCTAATACTAAGGAACAAATACGTTACACAATGCAACTAGTACATAATAAAATCCACTCTTTGTTGTAAAAACATAAAGTTGTTTGGATTCACATAACTAATTCGTTTTTACTTGAGCTTGATCGTCTCAAATTAACATATTCTAATGATGATTTAACATAGTTATTTTACCACGGTACAAAAACAATTCAGGTCATATCAAAAAACCTACGAATAATGTATAATTTTGCTATCGCATCCATTAACCTTTCGTTATAAAACATAAACAGGTAGTATGTATCGCAAAGATATTTAAATAATATTATGCTAATAAATTCAACACAATGGTACAAAATCAAAAATACAACTTTGCCTACTTTTCGATTTCTGGTTTATAATGATAGGCAATACTGATTCTAAAAGTGTTGTTTTCCTTAAATAGCCCGCTCAATATGCTTGAAACTTTTGGCATTTGGAAAACAATTGCTATAATTAGGCGTTCCCCAAAGAAATAATCAAAGCCAGTGAAGCGTGACCCCATACCAATTGTTCCAATGAAACAGATTACTATCGCCTTTTATCACGTCAATAGTGACATTTATCTATAAATTGCATTGTAGCCTTACGCAACTTAAGTTGTTAACAATAACGCTAGGTTACGTGTTACGATTGTACACTCAGCGTTTAATAATCAAGCTCTTTGAACTGTGCTTTTATTATTGTTAGCTGAGATTCTACAATTTGTTTACTACAAGTGTACTGAGAAATTATAGTCAAGTTATGGTTATAGTTAAGAAGACGTAGAAATGAATTTATGTTTTTTTATGAATACTAAAATACACCAGGAGGTATTCCTTTAAGGATTTCATGTTGATGTAGCACTAGCTGGGATTAAAATCTCTTCATAGATTGTCACAGGGCATGCGGTTGGTCGTAGGAAACCGTAAATCGGAAAGCACAGCTGCTTCTTTTATTGAGTCGCCCATCCTAAAAGAGGTTGGCAGTGAGCCCTGCTGCAATAGGCGTTTTTGGTCCAAGCCTCCAAAGGCAAATTTATTTTAACATTGCACTAAAACGATATTATTTTGTTAATGACATAAAAACAAATATTGATTTAATTAGGTTTTGGTTACCACCGGCCCTCCGGTTGAGTGTACCGGTCGCCCGCACGTGTCGAAATACTCGAGCAAAGGTCGCCAATCACAAATAGATTCGGCCAAGTCGCATAACACTTAAAACAATTACGGCCGTCTTTAATTACTTGTTGTTCTTATTACGGTTTTTATTTTGCACGAAAAGCTTTTAAGGCGATGCGGCTAATGCGGCACTTACGTTGGGCAACGCAAGGACGCGTGCGCAATCGCCGCCGCTCAACGCGCACCCGCCCATTACTTTATTAATATCAAGAATTTAAATAAACGTGTAATGATAAGAAATTGTAGCGCTTGGAAACAAGAACTCAAAAAAGTTATAGCTTAAATTTTACATTTTGGCTATCTAATATAATCTAAAGTGTAATTAAAATAAAGTACACATTTTAGGAATTAGTAAACATTGCTTGATATGGACGAAAGGTAAACAAACCGTTTATTTTATTTTATTTCACCTATCGGTTTTTCTAGGTGAGTTAGTTTGCTTGTGACAGAAATGGGTTATTTGAGAAAAAATTAAATATGTAAATATTCTCTAATAACCTATTTTTTTAATTAATTAATTATACTTTGCAGTTAATCTAATATCATTTACAGGCCAAAGGTTCAGTTTAACTAAATGCTGTTGAACGTTTTATGTTTTAAATGAGCACACTGATAAAGAAAACACAAATTGGTGAAATTCTATCAATTATAATATGGAGATTAACACAATAACGACAGTTTGCATTTAAATATCCATGCATAATGTTCACGCTGCCGTGATTCTGCAGGTGGGCTACTTCGAGGTGGAATAATACTGCAAAACTCTTAGACACTGCAAAACTTAAGAAAGTGACGTCTCTGAATTTCTGCCATCTTAATTGTAACGTGCGATTCTTTAAAACGATTGCTGTTTTTAAATAATGTTGGTAATTACTTTTGAAATACATTTCTTACTTTTGAAATACATTCATGCTGACAAGAAGCGTGTTTATTTATTAACCAAAAGCTAGACACGTGGCTATACATATAACTATGCAAGCATGACTTCTCAGAAACCTCTAGTAGTAACAGAAATACCAGCGAGGAACCAGTATCCATATATTGACCCTGTAGTTTCATCTACGGGTGAGAATCGTGACCAGCATCACCATTAACTTTTGGTGTTGATTAACTTTTCAATTGAGCTATCTTGAATTTATATCCTTGGTCCATTCATTCCTTAATAATCATTTACGGCATAAACTAATACATAATACATGAGTCAGTAGTAATGTAGCAGGTAGCCAACAAAATTAGTTAAGCCATAGTTTAAATAGTCACTTTTAAAATTTCAATCGTACTATTTATATTTAACTTTAAATTTGATAACTGAACTAAGTAACACTGAACTACGTCATCGGCTACGCCGCTCTACGAAAAGTTTAAAACGCTACGCGCAGTAGATGAAGGTAGGAATGCGCTGACCTAAATACGCGCAGGCAATGACGGGGCTTCTCTCTTGAAATTGACTCAAAAAATTTATGATTCACTTCAAGAATGAAATGAAGTTCTATGTTTGTCTGCAATATAGGCTTATTTTAGCACCACGAAAGGGAAATATCTAGTAAAAGCTCAATAAGAAACTACACTAAACATTAAGTTTAAGGCAACGCGGCTAAGACATCACGCGGCCCGTACCTACGTATCACGAGTGCCATGAATCAGATTAATACACGTGCACACGCGCGTTAGACACACACAGCTCAGCCAGCGTGTGCGCACAGGCCGCGTGCGCCGGCAGTGTGTGTACACCCACACGCGCAAGGGGAGGTTCAACGTACCAATCGCCAACTACGCGAGTTCCTTGTTCCACTTTACCACTGACACTATATTATTATCGTTCCATTGGAGTTTCCGAGTTGGGCAATGCTTTTTTACAAAAATAAATCCTTATTTTTTAACAGCTAGCGACCTACGTGAGAGCCACGCTTTGAACGAGTTTTCGATACGATATCTTTTATCGGTACCTTGAGATTAATATAGTGTGTGCTAAAAGATTATCTTTCAAAAGGCGATACGTATCTAGTAATATCAGACTCTTCATCTAACATCATAATCTGAAAAGAAAAACTGGTCACTCATCGGAAAACCCACGCGAAGCCTGAATTATGGCAGGACTCTCTGAAAATGAGCTTCCAAAAGAGTGAAAGTTAATTTTCAGCCAATTAATTATTTTGCAAGGTGTTAAAAAAATTTAAGTGAACATGCTGAAGGATTCCCGTACAGTGCTTTTTTAGGGTATATTTGTGAGAACGTGCCTATTTAGCTTCGCCTACAACCATTAATCTTCGTATGAAAGTCCGATGCCCATTGCTTGTCACCTCGTCAACAAACTGCCGACAGTTGCGGGCGACCTCTATAAATCAAAATAAGTTTACATCAAAGCTTCTTCGATTTATTTATAATAAGCCCGCAGGGCTATTTGTAGCATACAAATCACAATGATTTATTATGTCTTTTAGTTATTTACAATAAAGCAAAGATGTGACATTGCTCATCTTTATCTGTTACTGTTAAATAGATAAAACAATGTTAAAAACAGAAACTACATTTGTGAATGGTGTATTTAAAGATATTATGTTTAGAATTCTTATTTCTTCACAGTAAATGTAACAAACTCATACAAAAAGTTTCATTGATCATTCTATAAATTAATTTATAATACAGCACTATTCACCATATTTTGTAATTTTTTTCGTATACGGAAACCCAAAGCTGAAAATGGCGAAATATTACACGACTTAAGTGCTTCATGCTTATATCAACTGTTGCTTAAACCGAGTGACACACTAAAATTAAGAACGAGAGCAATACGCACAATCGGCGCCGGATCGCGATCCAAATCTGCTTGTCGTTGTTTGCTTCTACTTTTTTTGTTTGCTTTACTTGTTTTTCTGCACAAGTGAACTAAAATAATCACCCGGAAGGTCATTTAAGTATATCTGGAGTAACTATACAACATTTTAAAAACGATTGTGTTGTTCAGCCGAAATTTAACAAAAAAAATGGTGAAGTGCAAAGCAGCAGTTTTGATTTTGACCTGATTGATTTTGTTAAACGAACGACGTACGATAGAGTTTGCGTTTATATTTGACGACACGATTGGTGTAGTGCGCTATAGCACGGTT
Source organism: Udea olivalis (assembly GCA_947369235.1). NCBI lineage: Eukaryota > Metazoa > Arthropoda > Insecta > Lepidoptera > Crambidae > Udea > Udea olivalis. The sequence continues at coordinate 11,633,643 of OX376342.1, forward strand.
TGTCACCTTGAATTCCGTAGTGTCCCGGGTTCGATCCCCGGTCAGGTCAATTCAGGAAACGATCTTTTCTAAATTGGCTTGGGTCTGGGTGTACTGGGAGACGCCCCTGGCTTAATTCCTTGTCTGGTACCTCGTAACACAGGGATATTTATGAATTCTTCGAGACCATGACAAGAGGTGTGTTGTCTGGCGCAATAAAAAAAATAATAATAATAATAATAATTTGCACTTTACTATTGTTTGATATTGATTATTTGATGACACTGCTCCTACCGTGAAATGGCTTCGAGTCTTCAAGGGAACATTGTTGTTAAAATAAATGTCAGTTAACATTGGCACAAAGGCGTAAATGACGCGGCTAAAGGTAAATGTCAAACTTAAAGATTTATTGAGTGTGTTCCTTAACTCAGTGGTCAGGAAAAAATACGATATCAGACTCTATGGCCTTAAGTATAAAGCACTACAAATGGTTATGACCGGTGCATACAAAAGACTTCAACGCGTGGGCTTCGCTTCACTGAGTATGAGCACTATTTGTTAAAACATTTCAAATATAGCGATTATAATTTCATCACGTCACGCCATATATTTACTTATAAATCTATTTTGGGATAGTGAGGGTTTTAGAAATCATAACAGATGAGTGTGTAACTTTTGCAATAAAAATGTATAATTGTGCTGACAGATGTTTCAGAATGCAAGGACCAAATTAATCGGTAGTGACAAATCGTACCTAATACGATTATTATTATGAGCTATATTCTTAAATCCCATAAAAAAGATAAACAACGAGCCAAACCATTTGATGGTAAATAATTAATAACTTTTTTTGTATTTTGATTTCGGTAAATTTTTCACTACAAACCGAAATAATGAGCAGAAGACGGTATTACATCAAAAAGTAATTTACATTAGGTTGTATTTAATCGAGTTATACTACAATTGAATATAATCATGTAAGACAAATATTAAGCTCACCTAATTTGTTTGAAAACATACTAATGTCTGGTCTGAACTGCTAAATTTAGCTAGTAATTAATAAGGTTTACACTAGGATCGAGGTTAATATTCAAAATTATGTTTTTGTCTCAGAATAATAACGTATGAATGAAGCACTAATCCGATCCACACATGCGTGACTATTACTTGCTTACGTGCGGCGCGCTTTGACATTGAACGTTGCGGAGCTGTAATGAACACTGCAAAGCGGTCCGTTTGGAGCCATTTACGGCTCCAATTAAGATGCTTTAATATATGTAATTATTCTGAGGTTTTTGCATTGTTTATCCTATATACTAGCAATCACGGTTGGTATAGTGAGACATTAGCATAAATCACGGAGTGTAAGGATTTTGTGTCCTAATTAACACGCTACTTACTATGTGTTCAGACGAATCCACGCAGGCCCATGAGAATGGCTCGCCTGCTTTTGTCACCTAATACTACTAGCGGTGCAGGCGCCCCTGCTCGGCGACAAACAGTTCTGTTATTATTACACAGGTTATCAAACAGAATGGCCAGACATGGGCGTGTTCATTCAACACTCGCACTCCGCAGTACGCTCGCTCTAGAGCGCGGTTTACATGAATTGACTTTAATTATTCCATTTACTAAATGATATAGATAGTATCAGTTTATATATATTCATCATCATTATCATTTGCGTCTTTTTTATAAGGTCATATTTTAAGATGGTTTCCTTAGTATTTTTATATATTAGTCCCTTTGACTATAGGCACAAGCTTTGCTTATTTCACATGTTCACATGCAAAAGTGCCCCACATGATCACATGCAAAGTGTCCCAGAGTTATTTATTTTCAAAATTAATCGAACAGCTATGCTAGTTTGTAATAGTTATTTTGTGTTTAATTAGTAGGTATACCTAAGCACAGATTACCTAATAGTTATTAACGTAACAAATAAATCACATCAATAGAAAAATGTCAATTTTGAAATGCGTGCTATCTTGTGTCAGGCATATATTGCCGGGGCTACCTCTTTCAATATACATAGATGTCAGTAGTCAGTACCTACAGTACGTCATCGCGTCAGTTGGAAAAGTAGGCGCAAGATTCGCATATAAATGCTTTACGCGGCTGTTTACATTTAACTGCCAAATGGGAGTTCCATGTCCCGGCAGCTAGTAGGTAAATTCACGCGCAAGTTCGTGAAGTGACAGGGGCCTGGTACAGGTTTCAGATCAATAGCTATCTATCTACAGATGAATTTTTAGAATCAAGTCATTAAGATGTAAGTATAATGTTAAATGGTGTAGATGCTTTGCACACTGTTTAAGTCGAGCAGTGTAAAGCCATTGTGAATACGCGCGGTAGCTACTCGTATGTGCAATACATTAATGCGGGAACAGGTTCTGCAACTTCTGCAACATACCACACAGATAAAAACTCCGTGTACCCAGTAAGATTTGGACAAAGTTTTTCTTTTAGTAGACTTCTATTTGAAGTCGCTAACGCGTGTTTTGTCATTAAATAATTCACATTAAAGAGAACCAGTTGACCGTTATTAACGTTTCAATAAGTAGGTAAGTAAGCATTACTGCTTCATTCTTACTTACGTAAGAGTAAGTTTTAATATCATTTACCCGATGGGAAAAATCAAAGACTTTCGTTAGTTACTGTTTTCGTAGTTTTTGATTTAACATATCATTCATACAACATAGCATTAGCATTTGACTAAACAGCATAAGAGCTTGTTAATTGTGTTGAAGTGTTGTTTGAATATTCATTTCCTAGATAACGCCTGCAAGCGTCGCTTGAAATAAAATACATTTGTTCGAAATCCACTTTAGCTGTACATACGTGCAGCTTCACAGTCATCGCTCGAAGTGCGGGACAGGTATCAAGGCTTCCCTTAATAGTACACAATTACAGCGCTGAAGGGGCTAGTTAAATTTGCATATGACGGCTCATTTTGGTGTCGTGTAATGTTACTTGAAATCTTAATTCAGGCTTCTGAAAACATGAAGATTACTTGTTTCACTGATTTACTTGTCAGAAACCGATGTATTTAAAATTACGTTCGTAAATTCGTTAATTTTATTAATTTTATATTCTGACGTTTTTTATTGTTTTACATTAAAAAGTTTTGTAAAGACTTTTTGTTGTTATACTAGTAATACCTTTTTTTTGTTTTACTAGTAGTACTAAGTTTTGCTCTATTTTAACAACCTGTCTACGCTACTTGTGAAATATATGATGTGAGAAATGAAATATTGTAATTATTGCATGTTTTAAACGAATAGGTTTATTAATATTGAACATGTTTGTTGCACTTACGGCTTTAAGTTTCCAACTTAAGTATTAATTTCCAATGCGAGTAACTGCAATCTCAATGCACGTGGAGTGAGGCAGGTTAGTGCGCCGGCGCCGACGCGGAAACAGACGGAGGTCGAACAATAGGGCTACCAATACTGTTGTTTCAATCTTGATGTAGCAGGATGATGTGTTAGATTATTTTGAAATGGATTTTACTTTTCTAGATAGTTTTTATTTCAAACATGTAGATGAGAAGTTTACAATAGTCCCGTATCAAAGTCGTACAAAATACGTACTAATAACTATGTAATGTCCCATTTTCGCGCCGCGCACAGATTATGTAAAAATAAAATAGAAAAGAGTTCTGTTTCTCCAACAACTGTCCTACGTAATTTTAGGTACCTATTAAAACAGTTAATTTGCTGTAAAACAGATCAAAATATCTAAATGCAAAATACTAGACAAGCAGTTTTTATCCATATTTGAGTGTGATTTTATTGTGTGTATTACCCTACCGGTGAAGTAAGTTTAAAAATGCTAATTGCTTGCCCCCGGGCGTTCAAATATCGATATGCTTACTTAAATGAATGTTTCAATAAACAAACTGTACCTATTTTTAAGCTACTGCATATTTTATTTACTTTCTGTATGTTATGTTAAATTATTATATGCCTCAGTGTGGACAAAGACTGCAAATAGGTGTCCGTAATAAGTGTTGGTAAATTTCCGTAGCTGACCAATTAATTACCGTAAGTACATGCTCGTTTTCTCGAAGTCTTTACGTAACATAATTCTAAATTAATAACGTTTTTAAAAGGAGATGTATTATAGAAAGGTGTTTAGCAACTAGTGCCCAATTGTAAATTTGTCAGAGATAGATATTTATTATGAATGTAGTAATACAAAGTATGTATAAGTAGTACGTAGTGTAGTAAGTATGTATTTATAAACTTCTTATATTTTTAAGATTTTAAATGTAATTGGATGGATGCCTAAAAAGCTAGTTATATTATTATATTATGTTCACTCTATTGCAACTTAACTATTGTTTTGTCAGTAGAGATCTTTAAAAATGAGTATTCTAGTTATTGGATCAGACTCATTAATATTACTTGGAAAATCTATACAATTAATATTAACTACAATTTTGTTAAATTCTCTTCGACTTCAACAAAAATCATATTCAAAATTAAATTCTAATTTACATAGATCTATAAACCAAAATGCTAACCACTTTATGATAATTTAGCCCGTGTGTCTTTTTCATGAGACAATGGTCATCAATCAATGTTATCATTTTCTTCCGCCGCATCGCGATTTCAATAATAAGAGGCCCACATTAAAGTTCGCGCAGTGCCCTTGACTTTTGCTCGACGTTTACATGGTCAACCTTATCTTCATAATCTCCCGATGCCAAACGAGAGGTTACGGTCTATCTGAACCACAAAAGGCGCTTGTACACAAACTTGGCCGAACCTGTCATGTTACTGTAACTCAATTCTTCTCACTGACAATTCAATCTTTACAATGAGCAGAAATAAGAAGTCACTAACATAAAACTTTCGTAAATCTTTGCGATGATTACCATAACGTCAGGTTTTTCTCTGGATAATTTTATTTTTATTCAATTTCATATCCATTATTTCCTAAAAATGTAAGTGAGGTTTTATAAGTAATAAAAATATTGCTAATTTTACCATCACAGAAAGATTATTGGTCAAAATATCGTGTAACTTGTGAAAGTTAAATGATTTTTTTCCTTAGCAGCATTTACATTTGTGTATGATGCTTACATATACACACGTGATACACATCTGGGTAAATCCAAGTTATTTATAAGGTATTTCACAGCCTTCTGGTCCCAGAGTTCATAGAAAAATGGATTATGACGATACTCATAGCGTGATTAATGATTAAAATGACTAATTCATCTCGCTATATTTCGTATAACATTATGGAATCAGCTTGATTAAATAGATTTAAAGTACAATCAGTTACAAGTGAAAATAAATATAGATTATCCATACTTGTAAGATTTTTTTACGTGAATATTTTGTTACCAATACCATAATTCAAAAATACTATTTGATTAACAATTAAAATTTAAAATAAAAAAAATAAATAATAAAAGCTTGATTTAACAGTCTCTCAGAAGCCAAAGAAGCTTCATCTTGAACCAAAAACAAGCTGATTCACCGATGGAGCGTTAAGTTAAGTGCAGTGGCCGCGCAGTGTGAAGTGGTTCGTAAACCGCGAAGCCCTCCCGGACCTTGCACACTCAAACCACAGAGTTTTTATAATTAACTATACTTAATTTTGAAGCATTTTTTACGTTTTATCATACAGTTGACCTAAATTTAATATCAAATAAAAAAATGATATCCTTACATTACACCCCAGAGATACCTGTTTAAATACAAATTGAATAAACCTGCATAAAACCCTTATTCATATTTTCAATTAATACGCTCCTCTTATGCATAGTACCACGTTTTTATGTCAGTTTTAAAATAATGAAGTTATACAAATAAATAAGATAAAACTGTGTGCGATATGCATAAAATGTGTGTTTAACTTGATTCTTACCCTTTATCTTGCGTCACACCCAAAGCTCCAAACCGGATGTCTATCTGGAACGAATACATTTAAATAATCAGACAAAATTAAACCATTAAAAACTCGTAAATCGCTTGGCAACTCATTGACATTGACTGTCCATGGATGAAACACAAATTTTATTTAGATATTATTATATTGAAGTCATACATATTCATTTTGTTAGTGTTACATACATGTGTTTTAAGAAATCAATTATTTGATAAACCACACATAAACATTTAGTGAAGTGAAAGCCTTAAACCTTTTTTCTAAATGTATTTTAATAATGGAAGGGAATCGGTTTGATCTTCTGCAACATTGTGAGCAAATCGCTTTTCTGAAGAAAATCATCAATATCGATAATTTAAGTGTAGAGACAGCTTTCTACTCGTACTACAGCTTATTATTGCCCATAAAGGTGCCCACAACGGGTTGCTCGATTTTTAAGGAGACTATAACGAGTATTGGCACAGCTCATCGGGATGGCCGCGGTCTGGTGGCACAAGCCGGCATACGCCCAAAGGTACGGAAAGTTTTAACACTTTTATAATAACAACTCATAAAAACTTTCTTGGCCGTCCAAATTTAAATAAATTTATATTATGGGTAAAGCCTATTTTTAACATTCAAAACACGACAAACGTGTGAATATATGAGTTCATTATAACTGAGTGAGGATATCTGTAACTTAATGAGGATAAAACTCGCTTGTACTCTACGTTTGGGATAGTTCACGTGAGTTTTAAGAAATAGTTTCGAGACCGTAACAAGTAATTTGTTTATTGTTTTAAACTTTCATCACTAACATTAGAATAGTTACTCACCAGCAAGATCTTCACTTACTCCGTGATCATGCAAAAAACATGTTAAAAATCCCGAAATGGTATAAGTATAACTATTCTAATGTAGTATGTAGTCTGGCGCTTATTTTTTTGAAGTTTTATTTTAGTCATAATGACTAATACAAATTTCATGCTTTGTAAACTATGTGTATACAAATTCAAATCGCGGCCACCAACACTCGCTTAGGCTATACATTACATCATTGATGCGTACCTATATATTATAATATAATCCACATGTAATAAAGCTAGTGTGATGAACTGCAAATGTAGACAGACGCGGAGAAATCTGTACTAAGTGTGGGTACTTGAGTTTCACGACTATAGAGATGGACGCAGTTGTATGTAACTTAATATTAGCACTGCAAGCCCGGGAACCAACTAAAAAACAGCATTCTGAGAGTCTGTAAAAGAATCATGTAACTACCTGTCAACTTAACAAGAATTAAAATATTTAGCTTAGCTACGTTTAGTTTAAATAAGAGCAAAAGTAAATGCACAATTGCATTTACGTACATTTTAAAGTTCGCAGAGAGAAAGTAAATAATTCATGTTCATAATATGGTAAATGAACTAACTGAGTGTTCGGATAATAGCTATGTAGCTATTATCCGAATACTTAGTTACTTCTTATTTGAGTAATGTACGAGTACATACTACGGCGCTACCGTGACTTTGTATAAACAATCTAAAGTATTTCTTCCACGAAGTTCACGAACAACACATTATAATAATTTTCTAGTTTCTACTTCAGATCTTAACAGAAACATTACCTCAGTAAATATTAATGCTTATGGATGGTAAATTCACGAAACGATTTACAGTTTAGGGCTCTTTATATAACCTTTTACTCAAGTTTCAGTGTTGACTGTACTGTTTAATTGTTATGACATTATCAATACAAAACCAAAGGTAAAGTGGAGATCATGTATTACATTTAGTTCAGTTTATTTCCCTATAGCATTTTGTAACATTATAATCGTTATTATCAACAGTTCGTATCAAGTAAACGTATCTAAGTGTTAAAAGGTCGTTTGCGTTACGCGGTTGGAAACTAGTGCAAACTGCAAAGCTCGTCGTCGGTGGTGCAAACCGCAGAACCAGTCCTGCGACAGGAAGCGGCCTCGAGCCGCCCGCGCCCCTCACCTGCGCACGACCACCTGATCCAGACAAAGCGTGTCCTTCACTTGTGACGCATACAAGTGCATTGCACTAATAACAAGTCCTTTCCATGTCCGGTAGGTAACGCAGTGCTCTACTACTCGACTGCCGTAAACGCGATACTCTTTTTTTCTGACCTTTTAACTGGCCGACTCTTGCGTGCGGGGAAGTCCGACCGTCATTATGTTCTATGCGTAGAATGAACCTACAAGCGTGTGAAAGTAACAAAAAATGATTGATCGCATCGAAAACAACGGAAGCCAAATACGCCCATGTCCAAGTCTATAAAACAGTTATCTCGACGCAAATAGCCAACTCTCTAATAAATGAACATTTTTGATTGCTATAAATTATCTAAATACAAAAACCTATTGGAACTAAAAGAGTTACGAGTATAATAGCAACGGTTGAATAAACTTTTATATAAAAAATAGCCAATGATATATGGCAGTATAAGATAAGACAAAGGTTTTATCCGGTATTGAGTATTCATGAACATTTTATTGTGTCAATTGTCGGCATTTTAAATGCCTAGACGTTTAGGCTGCGAAACTGTTTCGTTCCCACAATACATTTGTATACAGTTACGTTGAAGGCAGCGCACCATAACATGATTAAATACTATTTGACCTCCTAACAGCAATTTTAAGATGTCATCGCTTGATGATGATGAGCATATAAGGTGCTCGGCTAATTTCACCGATGATCCGTCAATGTCCACGTTTAGTTGGGCTTAATGGTCGGCTCCCATGATGTCGATGATGTATCTTTGCTTGCCGACGGATATACCCGTAAGTAAACACAGGGCCTGAACATTTAATCTTTTATATGCATATTTAGGTTATAATATTTGGACGACACGATTGGCCCAGTGCGCTGTAGCACGGTTTCTCGCCTCGATTTTCGTAGTGTCCCGGGTTCAATTCCCGGTCGGGTCAATTCAGAAAACGATTTCTTCTGAATTGACTCGGGTCTGGGTGTGCTGGGAGACGCCCCTGGCTTATTTCCTTGTGTGGTACCTCGTAACACAGAGATTTTAATCCCTACTTCTACCATAAACAAGAGGTGTGATGTCTGGCGAAATATACACATATATATATATATATATATCACCGTTTGAATTCAGTTTTTTATATTTGTTTTACCTCTCCAACTTCCCACTGTACAAATTATTGTAATTCACTAACTATCCTTAAATTTACTGACCGCTGAAAGGAGAAGATTGGTGCTACCTTTACTAATGTCGCCAACTTTGTAGTAAAATATAACTTACACGTTAGACTTCTAGGTATGGCTGCTCTCGGAATTTTCTAAGTTAGCCCAGAGTTTCCGCCGCGTAAATCGTGACTAGAATGTAGATAGTACAGAATTGCCATTGTGTAGAGAGCAAGAGAACAATGTTGTCGAAGCGCACGCGCACCACGCGGCCGGCGAGGGCGCAGCACAAAGCGGCTACGTCACCGCGCGAGTCTCATCGAACCGCCCAAAGAAACGATCTCATAGAAAGTAGAGCAACTCATTTATTTATTCAGTGCAGCGGCGGGTGCGAGCGAGACGCAGCGGCAAAACGGGCTCATTAAAATAAAAATCCGATTTCAGAGTGCAACTCGAGCGGAGTGAAATAAAAGTTTCCGACGAAATTTGCTCGAGTTATTCCAAAAAAGGCACTCGGAACGCCTCCGCGGCGAGATGCCGAGATACAAGTGCGAAGAGAAACCGACCGCGATAGCCTCCGACACACGCTCGCCGGCTACTTGCTTTCAACCGCGCCGATGCATATTTTGTACATGCCCATTGTGACTAATAGCGTTACGTGAACTGGGCCTGTGGACGACCGGGCGTTAGCAAAAATCCTACTTAAATAAAGATTATTGTATTGTATTTAGCAAAGTTGATATCTTTGAAGACAAGATTAGTGCGTAGGCGTAGTGCACTGTGGCGCAGTTTCTCACCTTGACATGCCCGGTCTTGGCCAGACCGGGAATCTAACCGAAATTCAAGAAACAAACCTTTCTAATTTGGCTCGTGTCTAGGTACGAGTATGCTGAGAGACGCACCTGGCATTAATCCTTGTTTGGTACCTCGTAACACAAGGATGTTTATCCTCGAAACCATGAAAAGCGGTGTGTTATCATATTCACTAAAGCTACACTGTACTTACTAGCCTACTAACACTTTGGACGCACGCATTGCTAATCAATAAGTATAAAACGTGTATTATTGATTAGGATAGTATTTAAAATGGAGCGACATACGAACCTAACCGCCAAAAATACTATCACTTCTTTGAATGTTACTGTATTTTTTTGGTCTGGAGTAGCTCCATTACACTGTTGTGCCAACTGAAATCTGGAGTCGTTTAATGACTTTTCCGGATTTTGCTACCGTTTTTAGTGAAACGGCGAGCTATTGTCTAAGCATTACGCAGGTTAGCGTTGCATTAGGCACACGATACAATGCAGCTATAATCATCGTCACGAGGTGCGTTATGCGCACGCGCGCTAGCTTTGTAAATAATACCATGCACGACATTCCGCAGCCACGCTGTGGCTGAATGTAAATCAATTTAATAAATTAACATCGATTGACGCAATCGACTCTTGGCTTTAATTATCGAAAATATATTCGATTGCAACGTTACGGTTGTTATACAAGTGAGTGCCCCGGTTCGGCGCTCCGGCGAGGGCGCGGGTCGGCCCTCGTCATTACTAAATGAGTTCTTTCGGGCGTTGTTCTTCATTAGCCCCTGTAATGGCGCTGTCAGCCTGATATTTCCAGAGCAGTGCACGTCAATTATTCTGCACGCGAAATTAAGCAAAATCAAAAACTCACCGCCTTTCACTTCCGAGTCCTTACTAACGTTTATTGTCTGAATATATTTCATGATTTACCAACTCTCAAGCACTTTAACGTAACGGCCCATAAAAATGATTTCATGCTTTATTATTTATGTCATTTTGTCTGAAAAGACTTTTATTTTCAAACTTTATTGTTTGTAATAAAGTATTAAATGCCATCAATAATTAATACTCGCATGGAACCACTCCATACCCTATAAAGAACTTCACAAAATATTGTGTCGCCACGATTTAAATCTTTGACCCAAATGTCACGAATAACATAATCGACGACAATATTAATATTAGGTACTTTCTTTGTTTTCCTTAACCAATAAGCTAGTAATAATAAAGTTAAGCGCGTCATAACAACCTGGTTGCTTAACTTATCCTACCAGGACACGGAAAGTATTCTCGGGACAATGAATTGACGTTAACACTACACACAAACACACATAACATACACAACACATCCGCACACATAGGCGCACACAAACACAACGCTTTGTTTATTTGATTTTATTTTGTTTAGTAATGTAAAGGTAATGGTTTTTATTAATTTTATTTTCTTATTCTTTTATTTAATTTTGTTTTATTTACCGTTTTGTTAAATCCAGTGTCTCGAACAAAAAATTGAACCTGTGTAATGTTAATCGTCGTGTTCAGATTACGGTGATACAAGCCTCGAGCTTAGTGCAGTAATCATTGATAAATATAAATTGTATGTAGGTATTATTTTTGGTAAATAAATATTTTTATGTTAAGGACACTCAATATGAGACTTGTTAATTGTTTCCATAATTACTGACCTACGTTAAACGTGAAGTGGTATTAAAATATTTATTATACATTCATACTTATAGCATGCTTTTTCTGATTAATTATCTTACTGTAGTAGGAAACAGGCACTAACACATTTTTATTTTGAATAAAGATCTAATCTACAAAGGAAATCATATGTGTAGAGGAAATCGTGTTGCACAAATTGTTTTTACAATTTCCTTCGTGCCTGGATAGCAAATCAAAAATCCTATGTTTGCAAGTCATCATAAGCACTTGTCTGGTTGCACTGGAATGAAATATTGCTCATAACCTAAGCTACAGTAATGGCAATTACATACATAGCCCTTTTAACCATTAGCTTGGTAACTTCCTGCTGTTTCTACTAGTAGTAGCTACATGTCACCACTACGCATATTCAGTATATTGCACTATTGGCTGGCCTGCACTATTTGACTGGCCTGTTGGCGCAATGGCAGCGATCCTGCCTTTAGCGCCGGAGGTCGACGAACATTTGTATTTGTTGTGTGTCTGGGTGTTATTATCTATTTAAGTATGTATTTAGAAATATTTAAGTATGTTTATCAGTCTCTAACCCCCCATAATACAAGCTCTGCTTAGTTTGGGGTCAGATGATCTTGGTGTGAATTGTCCGAGATATTTATTTATTTATTTGTTTACTATTTCTGTAATACCTTCACAATCTATCAAGACAATATATTTACATACTTGGTAATCAAACGCCGACGCTTTGTAACTGAACCACCCAATTAATTCAATTTCTTTGTTGTGACTACTACGAGAATTATAAGGAACTATATTTTTCTGATATGGACTATTTTGCTTATCTCTTAGGTCTAGGTTACATATTTAGTATTTACTCTTATCAATTTCCCACAATGCACATTAAGAGTTCGCGCAAGGGTCATATTCAAATAACAATAACTTCCAAACTATGTGACTTAGAGCAATAAATTTGGTGTTGTTTTGTGGCTATTATTACTAGGTTTCTGTAATTTACGAAAATAATACACCTTAACCAGCTAGTTTTCAAAGTATGTTACGTAATAGTAAAAAAACAGTCAATTTTAAACAAAAATCTAACATAAACATTTTTTTTGTGGCATTGTTATTAGGAACTGTATGTTTCTTTTTTATTGGGTGATAGACAGTATTATTAGCTTTTAAACACAACTTTTTTTCTACTTATTAGGGCTTTCAAATCCAGAGATATTGATAATTTTCATCAGCAACATGAAAAATATAAAAAAAACTAACAATAGCTGTGATTTCTGAAAGAAAGCAGATGGACCCCCATAAGGGGGTGTTTTTATCGATAAAATTAAGTATACAACATGCCCTAAAAATATCGCTACCTCTATCCCTAACACACTGTATATTTGACCATTCAGTACGAAAGTACTGTACATAAAACTGGTCTACTTCAATAAAGATATTATTGACTTTGACAACCAGTTTGACAAGCTTCATTCATCCGTAGGTACTTAATAAATTTAATTTAGGTATACTTATACTCCTATAGTTCCTTTTAGAAATATAAAGACCGAATAGGGAATAGTTACGATGAAAGAAAACAAAGGCATTTAAGACAATAAACAAGCGATTTATCTCAAGTTCTTAGTATTCTCAGCAAAATCTAGTCGCCTAGGCACTTTCAAAAGACACTAAAGCAGTAAATTACCTTTGCAATAAATACCGAGAGAAAGCGATAGCACAAATTAATACAATCAGGAAATCAAGCAATAACGACGAACATATGAGGGCCGTATGCGTTGTACGTGTGTGTCTTTGACAATCCATAATGAGAGATTTATTTTCGACCAAACAAGTAAAATTAATCATATAGGAAAATACTTTAGCAAATGGTTGCTTCAATTATTGTGGCATTTAATTCAAGAGCCATCTGTTGCGATTTCATTACTATGTCAGTGTGTACAAAATACTTTAATAACATTGTGCTTAATGAAAACACCTTTGAACCTTTACGCAGATAGATGACTTTATGACTTAATTTAGGTAATCAAACTAAAAGCTAATCAACATTTCATATACTACCTGTTAGGGAAATCAATTTACTAGTAAAAATTATATATTTTTTAATTTCCTTCATGCGACATAGCAAACTCAAACAGCCAGTAAATATATATGTATAATATACTATTATCTGTGGAGTGTGGACCATCTTCATTGCGAAAATGTTAAGAGTTTTAGTTCCATGGTTTGTCCGCAAAGAAGGAGGCACCATGTGTTTCATATCTTTTGTGATTTTTGTTTTATTAAGTAATATTTATTAAATGTTGTTGTACTAAATTGACTATTTTTCTCGCACTCAAAGTGAAAAGTACAGTTTGCACCTCGAGACTGCACGCCAACTTAATATACTCTCGGTTTCATTGACTCTCTCGCACGCTCGGGAGTCAATCCACCTCTGGTATATTATGGCTTCGTTTAGTTCCTCGATATTAAATATACTTAATATTTTATCCTAATTTTACTTTCTTTAACTTGTAATGTAAAGTTGACAAACAGCAAGTGACAGGGTTGATCGATGCCACGGCCATGAATGGCGGTAGGTGTCGCGCGACCGCAGCACTTAGATCAAGTTATCACGTCAATCACCCGGAGAAACGGACCCACATTTCACTGATTTTTATTTACATACCTACAGAGAGCTTTTTTACTCGACACGTATCACTTTTGCAGCTTCATATAGATAGACCTTACGTAACCACTTAAATGGTCGTGTAAACAAAAATCTCGCTACAAACTAAATTTTGGCTTCTGGTCTTTAGCAAAGATAATGTTGGCACAGTAAATATTTGCTTTTGATCACTCAGTCGGGTGCGCGTCCGCACCTGCACTTGCTTGTGAACAACCGTTTTTGTTCAAACAAAACACAGAAAAGAGAATTATAGAAATGTTTGACAGATCACAGTAATACGAGTATCAGTTCTGACCTCGATGTTATTACGTGAAAACATCGAAGTATGTGACGTAGTTATTTACTTAATACAGCACTTGATGCATTAAGGCTCAGCTTGATCAAGAGAGCCGAGAGCGGAACATATATTATTAAAGCAAATGAAAAAACGATACTGTTTCGTGCACACCAGCTAAAGTACTTTATAGAAATCAGATTTGTGTGTTCTGCTGCATTGTTAACAAAAAATAAACGATATTCACGCTGTTACAGATTAAATAAAAAAAAATGGTTCATATTTTTGAATTAAGAAGAAAATTAAAAATATTAAAATCCATCTCATCTTAAAAATCAATTAAAGCATGAGTTTTTCCGCGTTTATTTGTGTTTTTATTAGGAACAATCTTCGGAAAGACGTGTTAAACCGGTAACAGGGGTTCCACACAGTGATACTGATGCCACTCCCAGAAATGGCTTCATAAGAACTCGACTGCGATCTCGAGCAGAAATAAAAAAAAATTAGACATATACATGCTTACATTTTAAGACGAGATTTTAAGATTTTTATTTATTGATTTATTTATTTATGATAATGTAGTATATGTCCGCAAAAAATTGAATCTGTTCAAGAAAAACAGTGATGTTAATAAACTCAATACCTACTAGAAATAAAAATAAATAATTTTTATTTCTAGTAGTGAACAAGGAGTCACACTACGCCTTGTACTCAATACTGTTTCCGCTATTATCACTATAACAATAAAAACTGTACTTTTGTGGTATGAAAATGGTTGTGGCTACAAAAGAAATACTCGCGAGTAAAATCAAGTAAAAAAATCTAAACTTTAGCGAATATCCAGGTTGAAAACTGACAAATTTGAGGTCTCTGAGAACATGTTACTGTACTACATGTATATCGAAACGTTATTTATAATATATATTTAACTAAAATAAAGTTACAGTAAAAAAATCGGTGTATTTAGTGCGGAAGCCTCAATAAGAAAGATCCAAAATTTTACGGAAAAAATATTGTTTTTTAAACTTTTATCAGTAGAGCCCTAAAGGTATAGTTTTATTTTAGTTTCATAATCATTTTAGTAATCTTCAGTTAATGAAGCAAGTCTTGCGTTAAGTAAAACCAAAAAATATATATTTCGGGACACCCCGATGATAAAAATTTACCAGTTTCTGATTTTTTCCTTTGTTTTCACTCAACCACCTATCTGGATGCCAAATTTGAACTTTCTACGTCATCTGAAACTGGGTTAAAATTTCGATATTTCTATAGGTCAGACAGTCACAAAAATGACGATTTTTGGATGTTAATATCTAAATAACCGTTTGAGATGTATTTATGAAATTTAGAATGCAAATTTATCTTGTACGAGTAAGTCTTAATACAAAGCTAAATTTGACATGTTTAAGTGTAATACTTTCAGAGTTATGAGGGGGTCAAAAGTGGCTCCAAATGGTTCGTGTAATATTACACACGGTGCTGCTCGCCAGTTCTGTTAGCTTGAACTTGGCTTGACACGCTACCGCGTGTCTAGATATTTTGATAATTCATAGAAAATCAGTTTGTCCCGGTATTTCTCTCAAAACACGCTAAAGCTCCGACGACTTTATTTGTACTAGTGATTCATACTGTGTAAAACTTGTCATTAGTTTGTGAAAGATATTCTTAAAGTCGGAGTGTTTGATTGATAGTTTTACAGTAAAAGTTTAGAGTTAGATCTTAAAGGTATACACTAAAAATAAAATAAAAAGCTTAAGCAGGTCACTAATAACTTATTTTATTATGATTGTAGCAGATACTTGTATTTATTTAACGATTGGTTGCGTTATTATCTGGTTGAATTTTAATTATTTTAAATCAGTTTTATTACAAAGTTAATTGTGTACCCTATATAAATTGGCTATAAAATTGAGAAACATTACTCATACATAAATAATAAGAGTCAAAGAATGGTCTTTAGCGATACCTCATATTTAACTAGTAATTGCAATAAAAATATGAAGTTACCATAAAAAAAACACTAGGTGAATTACCTTCCAACTTGACAACTCACAAAACACTTATTCTTCAGTTTGTTGCATTTAGGAAAACAATGCAAAAAGCTATAAATACTAGGTATAAATTTTGCATAAGAGCTTTAACCTTCCCTTTAAAATTTTATATGATTAAAATAACTCGTTGTTTATACTCAAAATATACTCGCTATACGTCTTTTTTGAACCGTCTTTGAAACCAATCAAGGTTATGAAAGGTGTTAATATTTTTTATTCAGCCAAAATAAGCTGAACGAGTGTTGTTTATGGTTAGCAACCACGACCTTGCACTACTAGCTAATCAAATCGCTAGGATAGATAGATAATACTGAGAATAAGAGTGCGCTCGGCTATTTCATGACATTGCATTGCAAGCACATCCGCGATCAGACTGTGGCTCAGGCCAGGACTGGTCACGGAGTTACCTGTAATATAAACGCAACACAGAAATAATGCATATCATTCTACTGTGTCCGCTTTATTGCATAATTGGTACCGGCATGTCTGCCAACAGATCGTCGCTTTGCGGCTACTGCTAAACATCAACCTATAATTACATCGCTGCTCTATTTTAATTGCTTAGGTATTAATCACGTCATAATTGCGGTCCTTGTTCAGAGCAATAAGGTTGTACCGCAGTTTTTGTTGGAGCTTTTGTGTAAAGCTTCGCTACTAGCTCGTCTTCAGGCCGATGCCACTTTCTAGCAATCAGACTAATAAAGGGGTAATAACGTTTTTATTTTGAATGTAAAGGCACAAGACGTGTATCTAATAGGTTTTGATCATGGAGGCTACATATGAGATATTATTGACGTAGTTATTAAGTTATGACTGACTGCCAGACAACAAATCAAGCATATTATGGGGTTTATGGGAATTCAGCAGTGAACCTTTGGAGAAAAAGACGATATTGAAGAAATATTGTAGGAAATCATAACAACAGAAGATATTAAAATTGATATTTTAACGAGTTACTCACTCGTTTAACAAAAAAATACAGTTTACAGACATCGTGTGCTCTAATTAATCCTAAGGGGCCAAATAAGTGAATTAATTTTGTACTTATTAAAGATGGAAATTAGTACTGCTAGGAGTGTAGGTATAATGTAAAAATAACATAGGCTGGTAACTGGTAAAACACTGGCCCACGCGGACGTAATCACTGCTGAAAGCAAGTTTGAACGAAAAATACTTGCGAATTGTACGATATATTATTGATTTTATTGCGTATTCAGTGTAAAACCAGTGGAAAAAATATTTATTAATTTGATGATTATTTGATAATATTATCTAGGTAATAACTACGAGTTTTCCCAAAAGATAACTTGACTATAAATAAAGAGATACTTAAAAAATAAGGAAACATACAACTACTAAAATAAGGCATAATATGAACAGCAACACTATCAAAATACAGTTTATATCTATGATCGTAATCTATAATAAGATATGTGTGCCATACGCTCTGTTGGCACAATAGAAATGTCGTATAAATACATTGGATTGCGGTCAACCGTAGCTTTTTGTTGGTATCTAGATGCTAAAATATTATAAATACCTCCAATTTGAAATATACCTACTTGAATATTTCAGAGATAGTCAACCTATTATTGAATTTTTGATATATGAAATATAAGTAATAGTTATTAGCCTATACACTGCCCCACTGCTGGGCAAAGGCCTCCATCATTGAAATCGAGTCATCGCTACAATTGATGGGTATTGGGGATATATGAAATGATCAAACTTAAATTAGTTAAGAGAACTACTACATATGATACTTACTACTACTAATTCATGATAAACGGTTAACTTCCTTAGCATTTCAGGAAATTAAAACATAAGTTGTTAATGTCGCTTCAGGCCAAACTTACCAGCGTATCCAATACTAATCATTGATGATGTTTTCTCGACTTCTACTTGACTATGGCAGCAGATAGATCAAGGAACCGAAATCATTCACCCCTAATTGTCTTTGGATACTAATGTAGTGGTCTTTCTGAACCGTAAAACTATCAACGCTGGCCGAATAAGAAATTAATCCGTATTTAAGCGTAGTTTTTTGTTATAACTATATAGACATAAAAACCACTTGTGCCTAGCTATAAAAATGTTGACGACCACATATCTGTAGGCCACGAATCGATTACAATCTACTATAACACGGTGTTTATCTTTTATAATAGAAACTATTTAGAGCAGTTTTATTAGACGTAAAGTAAAGGTGGGCGGCTGTCGTCTAACTCGTTTCTGCGCTAACGCAATGACAAATATTGACATTAGTAAGCGAGAGTGATCACAATTTTTTACGAAGTAAAATTCCTAAGTAATTATTATTTATTACTCTTAATTCTAGTTACTTAATACATTTATTATTTAAAGCAAAGTCACAGGACCTTTAAAAGTACGTGATGCAGTAATTATTAATGCACATGGCTAAAATGCATGAACTATGCAGGCTGCTTTGACAAGAGGTAAGAAAAAGTAACGGTCAATGGAGTTATTAGGAGCTATTTGTTTCCTCGGGTAAGACAATCTATAATTTTTAATACATTAATAATTTGATTGGTGTATTGTTATCGGGTCATGTATTCACCCGATAACATTCGGTGTTAAACTGTTTAGTAAGGTGTTATTAAGAAATGAATCGTTATTCCCTACAGGTTCACCGGCTTTGCCTTAAAAAAATTCTAACGACCTTATAGCATGTTATAAGGAATTGCCGCCGCGTGAACTCCGTAAAAGCATACAAGTTTTGAATGATTATTATACGCAATATTTATGAGTTCGTGATGATTATCATCAACAAAATAATGTTAAGCTGATTTGTAAATTTAGGTGTAGCTATTATTTTGAAACTATTGAATCAATGGCAGAGTAGATATTTTTTTGTAAAAATGTTGAAATAAATTGCTAAAATAAACTATCATACCAATAGCACAGCATACAAACACAGTGTTAGATTTTATCGAATTGTGTGAACAAGCTTATCCGTAAAATCCATTGGAAAATTACGGGCTAACAAGGGATTTAACTTTGATTAAAGTTACCCACTTTTTGAAATATTTTTCCTTAGCTGCGCAAATTATCGTGACTGTCTATCGTAGGAAAATTTATGAATTTTCTTACTCTTAAAGTGTCATGCAGCGTGTAACTAGTTTAAGGAACCGGCTACCTACACCGACCGCGCCGCGTGCGACGCTAGCGCCGCAACCGGATGTTGTCCGCCAAATGCACAATCACACTAACACAAACTCTCACGAATTTTTCTCCCAACACTTTCACGTCTTCCACTAATTATTATCCACTTTATCGGGCATCTTCAATTTGATTTACGTCTAGCTCTTCCACAGCTCAATTGGTACACTTTTTCTTTTCGGCGAGGTAATTTAAGTGTACGTTAGAGGTACCGCACCGACCTCATTCCGACCGCGGGTCGATCGCACAAGACCTATCCAAGGAAACAGACTATGTCATTACCCACCGTGTTATTACAGGTTCAACTAATGAGATTTTTGGACTTAATTACGAATTTACCCGTAATATTATTGATCGTTAACTAAATGTAATGTTTCACATTTAGTTTAGAAAGTTATAAATGCAGTGTAAACTTTATGGTTAGTCATTAAATGTATGCTTCGGTTGCATTTTATCGACTCCCCGGACTCTTGCATGGAACATAAAAGTCTAGAGAGGGCATAAATCGAAGTAAAGTCTTGTCAAAGGTCTTCCGTATTGATTCACGTGCAATAGTCATTAAAAATGAAACTCAACTTTAAGTTTACTGTTTTCTATTTGATATTTTTATAACCTTATCACTGCTGTATTAATTCATACTTTACTGTTCAACCACACATCAAAGATGATTAGCTTTAAACAATGAAGTATGATGAGTAATACTTGCTAGATACAACAGAAATCCTCATGTTAAACACAAAATAACTGGAAATGGTTTTTCACATTATTTCACTGCAAATTTCAATTTCAAATTAGAGATGGCAGACATGCCTGTGACCAATGCGGTGATGAAAGTGTCTCTGTACGCGCACAACGAGGCGCTGCGTCAGACGCGCTGCCGACCTGCCGACCAAACCTTATCCTCTGGACGCCGTGGCACCACCACACAATAGATGCAGTTCAGTCTGTGTTACATGCACATTCACTTTTGTTTTCAGATCAATTAACTTTTGTTTAATGTCGTATCTACTGCCTGATCTGCCTTTACCGAACTTCGAGCCATGTAGGTGATTCCTACTTCAGGCCTTGACTTTTTCAGCGTGTCACTGTATACAATGTTCACAGTATTCTATGTTTTTCTCTATATTCAAGACCGAATGTATCGATTCAGTTGAAATTGTAGCTAGTAGATTTCTTAAGAAAATGTTTGTCGAAACATCAGTCCAAAAATGTAAACACCATTGTAAAATAATGTCTTTGTCTGGCAGGCCTAATACTACTTTTAGCACTGGAAATATGAAGTATCAAACCTCAAAAGGTTTATAGGACCAATGATGATTGCCACTATAACTGGTCAACTTAATCAACGTTGAGCTGGGTTTTATGATGCTGTCTTTATTAGCTTTTCTCTATTGATAGTAAAGTGTTTCGAAAGCCACTTATGTCCGAACATTGTGTTTACAGTACACTTCATTAATTAAAATATCAATAGTAAATTGATTTTTAAATGGCTCTCATAGCAATAACAGGTACATAACAGTTAAGAGTTAAGGTGAGGACTGTTAATTCATTATTCTAAGTACCAATCAGTGATTAGTTTATAATTATAAATCGCAAGAAAATTTAATATTCGAAGTTCGAACAGGTGTAACATTTATTTATTACCGCTGTCACGGTACAGAAAGCAAACAAATAGGATAACGCTCGAGGTCAATTGGTCAATCAATAATGATGATGCATGGACTGACAGACGCGACGGGTGGCGAAGAAAGTGCTCATCAGCATCGGCGGGTAGTGCTGATTGATGCTCCGACCGCAAAAGAATTAAGACTAATCTCATGAAAAAGAGATTAGGTGCAGTGGTTCTGAATTAGCCGGCTGAAGATGTGAATGCAAAGTTGTCGAATAGTGGTGTAAGACTTTCGTTGTGAGATCCACGCGTTGTCTCTTTCGGCGTCATCGCCCCGCGCGTGACGTGAGCGCTGACTGTAACAACACGCCATCCGCACGCCGTCTGCGAGCGCTGCGCCTGCGCTCCCGCCGTCGTCGGATTCGTCGGTCGCGGAGCCGTCAGTGAATCATTAGCAGACCGACAACAATGCCGGTGGCCAGAGACTCACATTCGTGATATGTCACAGTAATTGGCTGGCATTGGAGAAGTAAGTTTATGTCACACGGTAGGTATATAATCATTTATATTTTTCTCTCTTACGTGCCGTCGCTTTATTTTGTATTTAAATATGCTTAAGTAACTACTCTGAAAAATCGCATCTGAGTTCTCTATGGTTACATTGCTATGCATAGCAAATAATTAAAAATATCTGAACAAATTAAAACGTTTCATCGTTATGTCTCTAGATGCGAAGCAACGCCAGTGACAGAGCATATTAGCTCTACTCAACAACTTTAATGTATTGTACGGCAATGGAAGGTTTTTTTACACTGTATCAAAACCTTTTTAGACTAAATAAATAGTTGTCTGTTCTAAGTCACATTTTCTTCTTAATACAAAACAATCGCGCTCCTTATCCGTCAAAGAGAAACATGTACCTCCACAGGATTACAAAACTCCTCGACTTAGCGTGACGGTATGTCTCGGAGTGATCCGCGCGCCGCGCCGCGTGTGCGCCACGCACGCGCTCCGCCTGCCACCTCACATCGCGAGATTCTATCGTAACACCCCCATATTCACAACAACTTGAAACATTTACAATTCCTTAAACACAACCTTATTAGTGAAACAATAGCTGATCTTTCCAACACAGGCATAATCATTAGTAGTCATTCTAATTTGCAGATTTGAATATTTTATCATTTTAATATTTTAACTGCTAACTGGGAGGAAACGTTATATGATTATTATTATTTAGCGAAAAAGTAAGTAGGTTTGTAGCGGCGAACAAAGAGAGGTGGATTATAGCACAGTGTGTCAAGTGATCATTTTGGCGCGATAATAGCGCAGAATATAGGCGTGGGCGCAGGCGGCACTGCTGTAGGGCTGACGTCGTTGATACTGTTCAATTTCCTATTTATTATATATCTTAAGAGATAAAAAGTTTTAAGTAAAACGTGTGGGTGAAAATGTATTATTTAAATGAAAAAATAAATAAATAAATATCTGGGACAATTCACACCAAGATCATCTGACCCCAAACTAAGCAGAGCTTGTAATATGGGCGTCAGAGACTGAGAAACATACTTAAATATTTCTAAATACATACTTAAATAGATAATAATTAATTAATTTTTCTTCCTGCGGCGGTGTTCCCAAAGGGATATGACATCGGGGCCTTCAAGAAGAGAGCGTATTCCCATCTAAAAGGCAAGCAACGCATCGGTGACACCTCTGGTGTTGCAGTTGTCCATGGGCGGAGGTGATCACTCTCCATCAGGTGACCTTCTAGCTCGTTTGCTCCCTATTACATAAAAAAAAAAAAACACCCAGACACAACAAATACAAATGTTCGTCACACAAATATTTGTCATGGCTGGGGATCAAACCCACGACCTCCGGCGCTAAAGGCAGGATCGCTGCCATTGCGCCAACAGGCCAGTTAAGACATGATAATGATGACAAAATCATTACATTCTTAAGTGAAAAGATTGAGCCCTAACTAATTCAATTTATTTAATTGAGTACATGGGATAAATGGATTGCAAATCGTATGTGTTTGACATGAGGATCAAAATAATCAGGAATTGCGAATTGCTGTGCTCTATCCGTTGTTGTTGTATAGCTGATTAATAAATATAGAAGATTGATTTATTCTAAAAAAACCTTGTGATAGCAATACATAAAATGCACAAATGTAAACAGTTCCAGTTTGTTAAAACCCTAATCTGTAACTCCAGCGCCAACCGGATCTAAGCGCGCGATAAATCTTGCGCCAAGGCAGAGCTGGGCCGAACTCCTGCGCCGCAGTTAAATCTTTTTTTATTCAATTCGATTATTGCAAATGTCACATTATCTCTGAGACGTACGTGGAGTACTAAAATTAGGACCCTAGCACAAACTTGAACATTGACATCTCAAATCATCATGTAACGTTAAACCGGAAGGAGTTTGTGGTTTCAAATACCCGGTAAGAAGAAGACTTGATGTGTGTTATTTGTGTACGACTTTATTGTCCATGGCCCAATGCGACAGGTCCCGTCAGCTGTCACATCCAAAAAGTTCTAGAAAACTTTCATTTTCGGGCGTTAAAATAGGTAGGTAGGCTTTGAATCGCAAAAGTCATCAGATGTTATTGATATTTTTTGCAAGTCAAAGTTTAATTTGATAAATGAATATGACAAAAAAAGATGTGACTAATCGTGAATTAAGTTTTCCTTGTGATGAGAATACCAGAAACCAGCACAAACACTCAGACTATCGATATCGGTGCTGTGTCTGAAGGATTCTGTTTCGCCAACAGACAATTATTATTGTGCTGCTGCGGTAACCATAACGGTAACCACACGGCCGGTAAACACTGCACTAAATAGAATTTTATAACCTAAATTAAATATACAATACAAAACAAATCAGTAAATGTATGTATATGTGTAATTAAATATTTATGCAAACGGCAGTGCAATGTTATAACATATTAATTAATTACAGCATGAAGTATACTGAGCTACATATTGCCGGCTCCGAAATTATAACTATAGTATGTGGGTCAATGGTAAAAATTTTGAAATGCTCACATGAAACGAACACTAAAGATTACGTTTGCGTGCTTCTAGTTATGTCTGTTTTGTTTTTACTTAAGTAATTACAAAATACTTTGGCATTTGGAGTTAGACTAAGACATCAACCAACTTGTTCTATTTTACAAATTTGTAGTCCCTTAAATATGTTCTAATGTTTATATAGTATAGTCTCCGACTACAGTAAGCCATCATGGGTAGGTATTGGTTAACTAGCTTTTTAAATGTGCTTTGCTTTGATAAGCACTAGCCTAGCAAACTTTCCAATGTTGCTGAGTAATTGTGCTTCAGCCATTAAAACCAAAAAACAATTACAGATGGTAAAATTAGTAATTTTGGGCTAGAGTCCATCTCATAGGAATTCATCTTACTAATATTATCTTACTAATAATATTATAAATGCGAAAGTTTGTGAGGATGTATGTATTTATATGTGTGTACGTTTATTGCTCTTTCACGCAAAAACTACTGAACGGATTTAGATAAAACTTTACAGTAATACAGCTTATACATCAGAATAACACAAAGGCTACAATTTATAAAGATTTTATGTATACCTGTTACAGAAATGAAGTTCACGCAGGCGAAGCCGCGGGTGAAAAGCTAGTACACGAATATATTATGTGTTATATGACAGCGGTCTATAGTGATAATCTAACTACCTGCCTAAACGAAAACAAGAACATAAAAATCAACCTGCAACTTCTAAATAATAATCATCAACTACGATGGTGTCAAAAAATTACTTCTGTTAAAATATAGAGACAAGGCAGTAAAAAGTAATAACACTTAGTATACAAAGCTCTCCAATGGCTACTGGTTTTAGCTGTTGCATAAATTTATAATGAAAAGCAATCTTGCACGCTGCACGATAGTGACCACTCAATGTGCAGCGTGCACGCCGGACCAGACTGACATCACAATCGCACGCAAACTATGGATGCCCCCATTTCACATGTGCCTGACGGTCTGCCAATGAAACATTACCTCCTACATCCACAGCTGGATCGTTAGCCTCATTAAAATACACTCCGCCGGAATGAAAAGCAGTTCCGAGTGACAGTTAATTCATAATCACTTTATTCAAAACTAAAAATATATCCCAAACGGGTAGTCCGAGGCAAGTGACTGTTGCCGTCATGGTGAACGGAACACTCAGGAGCACACTTCTTACCAATGGTCGTAGAACCCAACGTGGTAGGTGGTGAGTCTTAGGCCGTTATCCGTGTTGATTTGCTTTTTTATCGATATTTTCCATCACCAGATTATAATGCATGTTTGACCAAAATATTTTTCAGCAAATCAATCAAATCTTCTTCCATGAGATTTTAGACTAATAAATCAAGCTTGTTCATCTCAGCCCAGACTGATTGCGATTTGAATAAAACTTTCTCACATTCATAACACATTAAGGCGTCTTTAATCTTTTTTTAGTTTGAAAACCGGTAGTCTCCTGGCAAATATTAATCAAAATATTATTTTTTTCGAACCACCAAAGTATAAAGTCTTATTTAATTATGATCGAATATATTTTGTACTTGATATTAACCTGATATTTGAGCATGGCCAAAACGAACTATTTACATAATGTGATGACTAGTGTTGTCCTGAGATAAGTCATTGTCAAAAAACCAATGAATAGTGATGACAGGCTTCAAAGACACATAATAATGACATAGTATATATTAACAGCTCGCATCGCGGCACCGGAGGAGCGTCGCGCGGTCGCGAGCCGCGCGCCTTGCGGCCACTGCACTCGCTTCGATTTCACTTTTATTAGCAATCCACTTAATTGGATACCACTGTTGCGGTCTTATTCATTTTGCAGATTCATCCAACGCATTTTAGGTACAATGGAACGGAAAACCTAATTGTTCTCAATTAGTGAGAAAATAATGTCTCAGTAATAAGTTGGATTATGGTTTGAACGCCTATTTCTACGGTTGATTTTGTGGTTTCTTTTGTAGAGTGAAGAAACCCTAATTATCTGCAAAAGAAAGTAGTCTTCATTTGTTTTATTGTAATAATAAGTCAAATGAGTAGAAAATTGTGTATTAAACTATTTTTATTGTGCAGTGGTTACATACATGCGATACTTATTTTTAGACTAACTAATTTATTTTTATGAAGTAACTGTAGTGTCTGGCAAGAGCTGTTTATAATTAGAAAATGTATGAGGTATGCAAAAATATTACAAACTTTAATAAAAACACGAAATAAATGTTGGTATGTCCAAGATCATAATATGTTTTTTATGCCATACTTAATAGTTATTTGTAAAATCAACAGTAAAGTTAAGCCAAACTTCAGGGTAAACTTGTTAGAAATAATCCGAAACGACCATAACTAGCTACATCGAAAAAAAGACAGTTTTTCTAAACCAGCTTTTTAGGTTGGTTGATCAAATCTTCTTTCAACTGAATTCTAATGCAATCATTAATTTTAGTACTTAAAAACAGATAGTATTAAAATCTGAAATGGTGTGAGAGCGTCGTGGCCCAGTGGTTCAGCACCCGAACTCAGATCGTGGAGCATGTGGTCCCGAGTTCAAATCTGGCGAGAACCTTAATCTTTGTGTTCATTGTTAAATGTCAGACTTACTCTCCGGTGATGGAAAACATCGATAAAAACCAAATCAACCCGGATAACGGCGGGAGGCTCACCACCTACCACGTTGGGTTCTAATACCATTGGTAAAAAGTGGGCTTCTGAGTGTTTAGTTTACCATGACGACACAGTCACTTGCCTCTGACTACCCCGTTTGGGATAAAGTCATGATGATATGTATAAAATGTTTTATTTCGTTATTTACTGGAAAACCTTGTGAACTTGAAAATGTTATCTGAATCCAACCTTATTCACATGTAAGTATACTGTTTCCTTGTTTTTCTATTTAACGTTCAGCCAGTCTGGGAATAAGATATTGCCATGAGACCCGTGTTATATATTATCATTAGATGATATATTTAGGAGTTTTATGTTTTCTGGGTAAACCAAATAATTCATGGGTATCTGTAACTATTTATATTAAAGAAACTCATACTCACTCATAATAACAAAAATCCGAATTAAGATAAATTACCTTTAATATTTATCTCACATATACATCGAACGTATTAGTTAAAAAAATTGTACCTAACAAAAATATTTGTTTAAGCTTCTAAAGACATAATAGGTTTCAACTTCATCGTTCAAAGCTGAAGGTCAGTCAAACTCCTGGAAAAGTACGAGTCAAATTAAAACTTAATTTATACCTAAAACTACGTTCGTAATCCCACGCTCGAGAGACCGATTAAATGACATTAATAGCGTTTTTGTTCCGTGGCGACACCGCAGGCGCAGGCAGACCGCGTAATAGAACACAAAGGATAATATTAAGCGCACCTAAGGAATGCTACAAAACTACCTACTAAACGTTTATTAAGTGACTAAACACTAAAATCTTTTTAGATTGCATATCAAAAATAGCTTCCCCATATTTTTTGCGAGGACGTGTTCATTATGGTAAACTTTTTACTGATTCTAACCATATGCAGTATAGTAGACACGTACAGGTAGTATAAGAGGTCAGTAATCTTATTTGGATGGAACGCCAAAACTTCCACCAATTAAAACATTATCTTATTTTTAATTCAAATATCTATTCGTTCGAACATAGTAATAGATTTAGGCAGTAATTTAGCACATAGCTAGTTTAATTTCCGCGTCCAAGTTCCATTGAAGGACGTTTGAACTTGAAGTGTTGTCATCGTGCGCATTGCTGTCGACGACTTGAATTATTTTTATTTTACTTTAAACCATCTGCTTATAACTTATCTCTTTAAATACATATAACTACACCGGAGACTTGTTTTTTTTTTATTACCCTTTTATTGGGCTAGTAAAATAAAACTGATATCAGTACTTACTTAAGATTTTTAGATGAACATTCAGGGCCCATATTACAATATCTCATACCCAGCCAAGTTAATTTCCTATACTGACGGTAGCAAGCAATTTCATCAGTAAATATCCTGCCTAAAAGACGCATTAGTGACAGGTAGCTGCTCACTGGCTGGAAATAAATATTACAAAATCGCTTGCTACGCTCAGTTTAAGAAATTAACTTGACTAGCTATAAGAGATTGTGATATGGCCCCAGGTGACGAAACTATGTTTTTGATCTGGGTGTTACTATCTTTTTAAAGTTTTTTAGATACACAAATCAGTCTTTGGAATCCATAATACAAGTTCTTTTAAGTTAGATAGCCACGTGGTCTAAGGTCCAAAGATATTTATGTTAACAAAATGTTTTCCTAACATAGATTTTTTTTTCTGTAAAAGAAATTTAAAAAAAATGGAAAGGCAACGTCACTGTAGATATTTTTATTTGATGATAATGTGGATTTTACTTTGGAACTTTACCGCATAGTTCTACCTTCACGAAGAAAACTGAACTGAAAAAATAATATTGAAGAGCCTAGCAGGCTGTTTACATTCTAAGCAAAAAGAAAGACTTGCTAATTAACGATAAAAACTAAGATAAACCGGAACTGTTTATGAACGTCGATCATGACTTTCACTTGCACTCTATCATCAAATATTCCGACAAGAAACCAGTTCTTGTATTGAATACTATTAGGAATTTTAGCACTAGAAGCTAAAAACATTTTTGTAGACTAACATTGATTAATTTGGATACCATAAAACGATTTGCCAATAGCACTTTGTTTAAATTTAATTACATCAAAATATATCAATTTTGTTGGTTATTATTAATTACCTAAATACTATCAAGAAAACAACACAGTGCTTTTGGTAACTTGTACTTCAATTACGTGGCAAATGTTGTTATTAACTTGTCAACTAAATCCTAAAATGAGTTAGAACATACAGAAATAAATGTAATGTTATTATTATGTAAATAATAGTTTTCTGTGTAAATATCGAGGATTTGTTCAAGAATTTCATTAAATTAAAAGCTACTTTCTTAAAAGACAAGCATTTATGTAACATGAGTACTTGTATTTTATACAAAAAGTCATTATTACCAATAAGCTTTATACAAGGTCGAGAAAAATTATACTCTTACAATTGTTGTTAAAATTAAATGCAGGCACATAGAATTGCTAATGCACTCAACATGTTAAACATATTCTTTATAATTTAATGATTCCACCTTCACATTGCTATTAGTCTGCATAGATAGCATGCATAATTTAGGAGATACCATTTCAAAATCAATGCTCTAATACCAATTAAATGTAAATGATTTCCTACGAAGAATTTAATAAATAGTTTTGGAAATCTGCTTTCTAGCTTAGTAAGTAAACCTGTAAACTGAGCGAAGGTCACTATCATTGAAATAAGTCATCGTTGCAATGCCAAATGTAGTGTGGTGATTATTAACTCGGACTTATACTTCGAAAAATCTAAAAACACTTTGTTTGACCTACTTAATAAGTGAGTACACAATTAACAATATTTGTTAAATAAGTTCTATTCCTGAATTGCATTAGTATAAGCAAAGTAATATTAGCGCCCATAAAATTTGTAAACTTGACGTATGCTTGCAGTAGGTAGGTATTTACATACACGGAAGACAAAAGCTGGTTGAGTCAAAAAAATGCAAAACAGAATGACCTCGTTCTCTCGTGTGGCCGCAGCCTAATTGTTGACATACATACGAAAAAACTATCAGCACGACTCAATTACTTCTGATCGAGTTTCACAATGAATACCGGCGGAACGTCTACATGCCAAATTCAGTCAGGACTAATATTTTCTGCCTGATATTTAGTGACAGTCGGTAGGACTAGAAATGTATTTAAAGTAAAATTGTTAGGCATTAGAGGAAGCCGTACTGAATACATGTTAATTTGTTGCGGAATCCGAGAGCAATAACCGACGGCAGTGCTAGCGGTATTTGGCGGTTTCTTCGGCTCTAATATTCGACAAAAACAACCGCTTTGCTTATATGTGTGCCCGCCTGTATGCAAGCACACGAAAACGTTAGCATGTATGTTCGATATGAGTGTATTTCCACATATAAAGCTTAATGTGAAAATTAGTCACGCCTCAGCCTTTTAAAGAAACAAGCCTGCTTTGCCTAAAAACAAGTAAAATGTAAAATGATAAGTCTAGATTGATTATAATTTATTTGATTATCTTGATTATTTTAATTTTGATTTAAATACAAAATAAGTTACTTTACTTTATTTTTCACTTGCTACGTTCATTGTTCATGGCAAAATAAAGGAATTCACATATTAGATTAAAATAGACAATATCATTCATACTTTTTCTTTAAGTTTACTAAACAGATAAAATTGAGACTTATTTTTTGAATGTACAAATGAAACCCTTTAGCAGTCCTAACATGACCTCATTTTTTAGTTTTGAGCCCGAACCGGCCCATTTACCTATGAATGAAGTATCAACGAATTAATCATTTATTGAGAACAATTAAGTAATATATTATATACAGTTCAAAAAAAAAAAAAGTAAAATTAAAAAAAATATATTATAAATAAAAAATAATGAGAAAATTTTGCCTCTGCGGTAAGGTGCCCAAGATGCTGGCGGCATTCCCCATTTCCCCCGTTGGATGCCTAGCCATCACGCGTTGCGCGAGGAATGTACCGGTTCTTGGGTCACCAGTTAAAGTATTTAGTCTTCTAGACAGTATTTTAATGAGATTTTGTGCACTTGGACCCCACGGACCCAGGGTTTCGACTCCGAAAGGCACAAAAGTGTACCCTGATCCTATGTTTAGGTACTTTTGTGCCTTTTTATGTTCAGCCGCTTCAGCCGTCGCGCCTGCCTGTTTACTTGATCCAGGAACATGGGAAGGGGCCAGCGTGTCAACGCAGGTCGCACCATACACCAGCGGTCGGCCCATGCTCCAAGGAACGAGTGTCATTCCGTCCGGTCTCTTACCGTCGTCACGTACGATTCCTTGCGGCTCTAACATAGCCGGTTCGTTGACGTAGGCGAGGGCCCGACGAATGACATCGTACAAGGCGGCGTGGCCTGCCGCAGTCCTAGTACATGATAGGCCGTGATGTCCCAGTGAGTCAACCTCAGTACCTCACGGGCGATGTGTGATACGCACAGCTCGACCCCGAGGCGCAAATCCACTGCCACGCGCAGTGTAGTAGGGTCGCGGAAATTTCCCGTATTTGTACAGGGGTTCGCATTTAGCCAGTGGCCGGACTCCTTACGGGAAACTGCCTCAAGCCTTGCACACTCGTAGCCTGAGTTTCACAAAAGCAAACCTCTGTGTGCAGCACTGCAGATAATTTTATCCCAACTTCTTTGCGAGATGTAATAAACTTGTTGGGCAGGCACCTGACAACTTTACAGACGGCCAGGCAGCCCGCGTCACCTATCAGGCACCTCGGCACCTAGTATCAACTAGTTACAATTGTTTTAAAGTCGACTTCTATAAAACGTAGCGGTAAAAAAAATAAACTATTAAGCCTGCGATATAATTGATCAAATTCGTATCCTTGGCTCATAATCACGCTTGTCTTATTTTCAAGATATGTGATGTGTGCAACTATGTCGTAAGCAACGAATTGATTGATCGAATCTCCTCGCGCATCAAGTGTTGTACTATCGTGAATGTATCTGAAACCGATATTATTGATTGCTTGATGTTGAGTTGTCCGACATAGCTGTATGTTTAATAATGCTAAGAGTTGCTTTGTATCAAAAATAAGACATTACTGATGTTCACTATAAGTTTTATTGAGTTCAAATATAACAATCTTCTATTTTCAGTTTGCTTCTCTCTTTTCAACAGACTTCAACAAAAGGAGGAGGTTCTCAATTCGACTGTATGTTTTTTTATTTTTTTATGTTTGTTACCTCATAACTTTCGGCTGGGTGAACCGATTTTGATCATTCTTTTTTTATTTGAAAGCTGGTGCTTCCTGTATGGCCCCATTTTAATTTGGTCAAGTTCTGACAGTGGCATCCATTAGAAAACCATATAAGTCTTAAATCTAGATAGACAAAATGCGCGACAAATGGACGAATAACTCAATATTACGCCAACCGATTTTGATAATTCTTTATTTATTTGAAAGCTGATGGTGCCCGTGTGGTCCCATTTTAATTTGGTCCAGTTTTCAAAGTGGCATCCATGGGAAATCCCTAAAAGTCTTAAATCTAGATAAACCATATGCGCGACAACCGATTTCGATGCTTCTTTTTTTATTGGAAAGGATATATATACTTCAAGTGTAGTTTGATGAGTGTTAGGTTCTGATTATGGGATCCATGACAAAGTAACGGAACTCTTCAATTCTTAGGAGCAATCGGACGATACTTTTTCGATGTATAAAATAAATAAAAACTGTTCACTGAAAATCAAGAAATAAACAAAAATTTTAACAAAAAAAAAACCAACTTCAAAAAAAACTATTCCAAAACAAAGCACTAAAAAGTAAAGAAATAATTGCGTATTCTTCTAAACTTATACGATAATATAATTTAGGTACAATTATTGTTATTGTTGGAGTCGGTGTCAGCCAATGTAGGTTTGTAACTACCTACATACATACGTAAACGTGATATGTAAGAAATAGGTATATTGCTAGGTATATTGTAGTGTTTCCTTGGCTGACACTTTTGGAATAGTTTTTTTTTTAAGTTGGTTTTCATTTTTTGTTAATGTTTGAATTGCATTGCAACTTCATATTTTCACCTCCTGTTTCCAGCCAGTCAATGGTTACTTGGGACTTGCTTTTCATGTCAATGTATGCACTTTCCAGCTCTGGTATATTTTCTTAATATTTACTAGCTTTCCGTCCGCGGCTTCGCGGTCGTGAACTTCATCGCTTCTAATTATGGCCAAATTACATAAAATCTTCAAGAATTGTAGCCTATGTGTTATTCTGATGTTGAAGCTGTATTACTGTGAAGGTTCATCTAAATCCGTTTAGTAATTTTTGCGTGAAAGAGTAACAAACATACATACATCCTCACAAACTTTCGCATTTATAATATTAAGTAAGAATAAGTAAGATTGAGTGTACAAATACAAGTTTATAGTATGAACCCAGCCTCTTCCTCGATTTAGCAATATAAATAATTGAATCGAACTCGATTTGATACGATAAATATTCTGCCTATACAAAATCCTCGATAACAAGTTACAGTGGGGTCCACATATTTTAGCCCTGACAGGAAGACTTAGTATGGCGACTTATGCTGTTAGAAAAATAAATGAAAAACGTAAAACTTTGCAAAAAGTTGTTTCGTTAATGTTTTTTTGCCAAATGAAAATTTTCGTATAATAGTTTGCGAAGTGATATTTTGGGAAAGGTTTTTTTGTCCAATCATTAGTAATCCGCATAATACCTACATTTTCAATCATTCATTCATTCATACAATGAGCTACAAAATTGCAATGCTCAATTGATGGAAGGTAACAGACTGGGAATAAGGCGTTCTAGTAGGCCATCCTACGACCAAGTCTTAAGTAACTTATTTATTTAACTGACAGCCACTGATTGTATTTCCGTTGTACTAATGTAAATAATACAAGTAGTTATGTTACGTAAATGAATACTAAGAGTATAATGAGTATTCAATACTCCTATTACATACTATTTTCAGAAGATGCATGCTTTGTAGTTAAACCACCTACTCGAATAAAGCGCCTACAACAAAAAAAATAACAAACATTTCGCCTTCCTTTGAGACAATAAATTCCATAATTACATTTATTCAGTGCTTTTGGTACCAACTACATTGTAGTTACTACACGCTACATATACGAAAGAACAAGACGGATTTAGCGCTTTCCGGCAATGCTCCTAATAAAATCCAAAAAGGATTTAAACTCATTTCAGATTACAATAGTGTAGCCAACCCCTCGTTCATTGTCATACATGCATACATGCAAACAAGTACGTGTAGTATGATACACATGTGTATAGGTAAACATTTCTTAGACCTGCGAGAACAATGTACAGCCGAGACGAGAACAATGTAAGTAGATGCTATAATGAGATCGCGTGGAACGAGCGCAGTAAGGCCTAGTAGTTGAGCGAATGTTTTTGTTTCGGGGCAAAGGTTGTGCGTTGTCGCAAGGACACACACTTTCTGCGCGGGAGTCGGTCGCGGTCGGGCGCGCGCCGGTCTTCCGCGTCGCGCCTCGGTATTCATCCGAGACAACGCCATGCGCCATGGGGTCAGGCTTTACGCGTTTGATCTATTTTTTTATCTAAATTACCTTAATTAGTTTAAATCCACGTGTTCACAAGAAAATTTAGGTGGGTGATAAAAAATAGGACCAGCTTTTCATCATTAAATCAGAGTTTGTACGTAGCTATAATATAGCTATTCAAGTAATCGATTTTTTATTTAAATATTGGGCATGCTTTTTTAGAACAGGTTTAAAGGAAAGCCGTAAATGTTTGCCCATTTTAACCTATACCTTACTTTTTTACCTCGAATACTGGTATTGATGACAGAAATTGTTTTTAAAAGAACACAAAAGATTTTATAAGATCTCTGTACTAACTTTATTTATCTGAGCACAATTTCAAAATTCCAATTTGACTTTAAAATGAAAAATAAAATCGCAACTTTATCGTCAATATAAGGGTCCACCCTACTTATATCTAACGTCCAACATAACAACAGGTTATGAATCTTATAATGGACTAAAACAAGTCAACACATCGTTTGGAGCGCCTTCATTACTGTAAGTGGAGCATGTTCGCCATTTTATTGGGTTTGCGGAAACGTATTAAATATAAATGTAAATAAAAAATAAAATATCATTCTTTCACGTTTTAGGTATTTCACAAAAAATACATTTCGTTTTAAATCACCCCGGCCTACAATTTAAACTTTAAAGACAATTAAAAATAATTCGGAATATTGTTTAAAGGATTTATTTGAAATTGTTGTGTCTGCTGCTGCTTCCACATCAAAGAAAATACATTCTAAACAATGGACGATCAAGTCGACGGCTGCGTAATGATTGCGACTATCTCACCAACTTATGCTAGCGCATCGTGAGGCCATCATGGTTATACTCGACATGTATATCTATGTATACATTTAGTAGAAAATGTCGCCAGCAAATATGAGAGTAGACCCTCATGTGATGGTCACCCAAAATGTTCACGTTATTCGAATTTAGGCAATCGAGAAAGACAGTTGCAAAAAGGGCTACTGCCGTTTGTTTAAGAAAATCCATTGACTTGTTGAGTGAATTTGCGATTATTCATAAAAAATCTTCAATTTCATAGATATTCTCAAAATCGCAAATAAAATTCGATACACAATGTTAGTTTTATTTGTATAATTATGTTACTTTATAATTATTTTGTTTAGCTAAATAGGTTTTAACTTGGATCACTCCATAGATTCATCATATTTATTTAACTAAAAAATAGAACGTACTTATGAAAAAAACCTTGTTTCATTTAACGGCTACAGACATCCTAACGGAGCCATTGTTTATTGAACAGCGATAACGCAGCGTGTCTCTGTTCTTACTGCGCGTACGCAAGGTTCCCTAATGAACCTATTAATATGTACATGTTAAATGAACGAAGAGAAACAACTAGCACAGTTATTAACGATTGTGTCGAATCTTATTATTAATCATTTATGATTACACTAATCTAATATATTCCTTGAAATTTGATCAATGGCCTGTTTCTCAGAAAACTTCTGGAAATTGTAACATATTTTTATAGAACATAAAAAACCAACTTCAAAAAAAACTATCCTAAAACAAAGCAATAAAAAGTAAAGAAATAATTGCGTATTCTTCTAAAACTTATACGATGATATAATGTAGGTACAATTATTGTTATTGTTGGAGTCGGTGTCAGCCAATGTAGGTCTGTTACTACCTACATACATACGTAAACGTGATATGTAAGAAATAGGTATATTGCTAGGTATATTGTAGGCTTTCTTTGGCTGACACCGACTCCAACAATAACAATAATTGTATTATATTATCGTATAAGTTTTAGAAGAATACGCAATTATTTCTTTACTTTTTAGTGCTTTGTTTTGGAATAGTCTTTTTTGAGGTTGGTTTTTTTTTGTTAAATTTTTTGTTTATTTCTTGATATTCAGTGAATAGTTCTTATTTATTTTATACATCGAAAAAGTATCGTTCAATTGCTCCTAAGAATTGAAGAGTTCCGTTACTTTGTCATGCATCCCATAATCAGAACCTAACCAAACTCTCATCAAACTACCCTTGAAGTATATCCTTTCCAATAAAAAAAGAAACATCGAAATCGGTTGGCGTGATAATGAGTTATTCGTCTATTTGTCGCGCATATGGTTTATCTAGATTTAAGACTTATATAGATTTCCCATGGATGCCACTGTCAGAACTGGACCAAATTAAAATGGGACCACACGGGCAGCATCAGCTTTCAAATAAAAAAAGAATTATCAAAATCGGTTGGCGTAATATTGAGTTATTCGTCCATTTGTCGCGCATTTTCAACCGACTTCAAAAAAAGGAGGAGGTTCTCAATTCGACTATAAGTTTTATTTTTTATTTTGTCTGTCTAGATTTTAGACTTACCTATATGGATTTCCCATGGATGCCACTGTCAGACCTAGACCAAATTAAAATGGGACCACACGGGCAGCATCAGCTTTCAAATAAAAAAAGAATTATCAAAATCGGTTGGCGTAATATTCAGTTATTCGTCCATTTGTCGCGCGTTTTGTCTATCTAGATTTAAGACTTATATGGTTTTTTCATAGATGCCACTGTCAGAATTAAACCAAATTAAAATGGGACCATTCGGGAAACACCAGCTTTCAAATAAAAAAAGAATGATCAAAATCGGTTCACCCAGTCGAAAGTTATGAGGTAACAAACATAAAAAAACACAAAAAAAACATACAGTTGAATTGAGAACCTCCTCCTTTTTTTGAAATAATGCAGCTTGAAGTGAATTCAAAATGACTATAAAAATCTGAGCTAGTGATCCAGTAACATCACGTAAATATGCAGTCACGACTCTATTTGGATGCAATCAGAAGAAGCTAGTCTAACCATTTGCAGACACGAACCAATTTTGCGAAGACGTATGAAATTGGGACGCGATCAAATGAGACAAAAAGGACAAGTCGTGATATAGTGGTATGGTATAGTTAAAATTAGCTATTGCAGTTGATGGTTGTGAGTATGCGAGTTACATAACGCGGCGGATCACGGCTCAGCGCCGCCAGCGCCGACGCGACGCGGCGCGGGCGCAAACGCTATGCACTCGTTCAATGAACACTTTACGTTGGAAAAATATCGAACAAAAAAAATCATAATTTTATTAAAACAAGTGAATATTTTACTAACTACCTAGTAAGTTTGTTGAAAAGGTATAAAAGGTTTCCGTTCG
The DNA here is from genome assembly GCA_947369235.1 of Udea olivalis. Classification (NCBI taxonomy): domain Eukaryota; kingdom Metazoa; phylum Arthropoda; class Insecta; order Lepidoptera; family Crambidae; genus Udea; species Udea olivalis. Next base: position 11,671,375 of record OX376342.1, read on the forward strand.
TAACAGTGGCAGCCGCTCTTGTAAACAGAGCAAATCTTTTTAGTTAGGCTAATACAGTGTTTGATTTATCTGAACACACCTTATAAAGGCATGCTTTAGTGACATTACACTACACATCTTAAAATAACCTAGCCCAGAGATTTCCGTTTCGTTATCCATTTAGTATCCTGACTAAACATATGAAATATAAGCACACACTACATATATCGATATTTTTCCTAGCTGAGAGATCAACCCTAGTGGCCGTAGTACATTGCTAGCGAGCTTGCTACGAACAATGAACGCCGTAACGCCCCTTGCCGCACCCCCCGCCGACTACTTTAATGCCATCTTTATTGTAAGACGCGGTTGTATTCAAGCCGCGGCATTGCTGATCCTTTGTCTAATTCAATATTACGCCCAAGGCAATATCTATACATAGTTACAAAAAAGCCAATACTAAATGCCAATTTTAATGCCTACGTAAATTACAAATTCCGAAATCGATTAATTTGGTGCAATAAAATATCACCTAAACAACTTAACTGCCATGTTCCGGTCGTATATTATGACCACTAAATATCTTTTAACAGTTAACTGCTATTAATTAAATGGCTTCATAGTATTAGCTTTTCACACGATAAGCTTCAACCGCTCCTTAATTCTTTCTGACAAAAGACTTCAACGAGTCAGCGGCCTTTTAAAGGTATTTTAATTTATTTTACAATAATAAAATAAAATTAAAAACAAAAGGAATTAATTACTGAATTTACAAAGAAAGGAAAAAAGAAGAAGTAATCAATTATTTAATAATTTTTACATATGAGTGTCATCTACTATTTACTATGGGACTTGTACTCGTACATTATATACTCATATTTTTAATGTAGGTATTTCATTATAAAATGACATTGTTCTCGAGTGGTTAAGGTAAAGGTAATAAATGTTAAAAAGAACGTACATAAAGTATCGCCTGTTACTTTGCAGGCAATAAATAAATTAAATTGATTACAAAACCATCCATTTAAAATCATTTTCACACTTTCAATATTTATATATAATTTCCATTAGACACTAGATCAACCGGTTCAACTATTTAATCAGTGTAAGATAATTCATTTAACGTTTAGTTAACCTTTTTATAGCTAAGTTATTTCATTTGTTTGTCATGTAGGATAATATTTGTACAATAAAGTCAGAAAGAAAAACAACTAGCGATACATTGATACGAGTATGTGTGGCTAGTTCAATAGGGTAGATATAGGTATATATAATACTGATAACGATATTAAAAGTATTATTTTGATTGCAATTATTGTAAAACTAGACGCGTTTAAAATCGTATAAAAAAACAGTTATTCAGTTTATCGTAATCCATAGAAACTGTTGTCTTTTGTTGAAAATAAAAATGATAATGTACCACTGAATATTTTTAATAACATATGGAACAATATTGTTAATATGTGACGTTCCATGGTGGTGCTATTTAGAATGGATTATTTTAACGCGCGTCGCAGCAGTTTACAAGTTTCAAATCGTTATAACTTTTAAATTAATATGCTTAGAAACTACATTTTTAATGCTTCTTCTTATCTAGAACGAACATTCTCCACTTTTAAAATTGGATAGTTTTTTTTATGAAAAGAAGCTGCAAGTAGCTAAATGAATTTTATACAAAAGAATAATAATAAAAAAATCCTTTTTTTTGATGAAATAAGGTCCATCTCAGTTTTGAATTGACTTTAATGACAGCCTGTAAGCTCTTTCGTACACAGATAATTACATTAATAATTATAAACTTAACAGGTCACATCCATTCATTCATAATCAAATTTAAAAAGTGGCACTACAGCCTCTACTCAGTGACTGATTGTTCGTAACACCCCGTTGTGAACAGAAATATAATGTATGTAATGAATAATATTCAATTTCATTTCATTTTTTTTCCACTTTTAGACTCACTGAAACTCACTGACTTTGCCTGTACCTCAGCGGGGCTGAGATGCGCGCCTCACGAGAAGAGTAGACAATAACTCCTTCGATCAAATTTCGCCATTTCTCGTTTTTGTCGATAAAATCAAGAAATGACGAAATTTGATTGGAGGATTTTTGTCTCCTCTTCTCGTGAGGCGCGCATCTCAGCCCCGCACGCCTTGCGTGATCAAAAATGGCGTGTTGTTTTAGGCGGGCTATCTGTCAGAGGTGCCGCGCCGCATGCGTATGTATATTATCAGGGAGTTACATATTCTACTTTTTCTTAAATAGGCTACATTTTGACGGGAGAAATAGAAGTAGAAGCCGCTGGCTTACAGCTAGTAAATTATACTTTAATTTTAAAATCGTATTTAAGCATTAAATTTATTGTATGTATGAGAATTAACACACATACCCATTCATGAGGGACATCATCATAATTACATTTACCTGTAATGGCTATAGCCATTTTCTACGTATCTAAAACGTATTTTTATTTTTAAGAATGCTATTTGCATTCTTAAAAATAACAAGCAAAACATGCTAACTTAAGCATATATCAAAGCCGCATATATTTTTTGTAACCTGAATCAATATTTAATGATCCGTATATCGCAGTGGATCGAGCCGGTTGTGACGCAGGGGGGTTCTATACCTGCACAAAAATAAATTTAAACAGATATTTCTTTTATTGCAATTTTCTGCAGACTTTTTATATTTTTTACTTATATAATATTGTTATTATACTATTATACTAAATTATCCACCATGCAGCGGCTCAGCCCACGTGGACTATTTCTCCCGTTGAAATATAGCTTGAAAATAAAGATTTAGTTACTTGTTGATAATGAGGCTTTACGGTGAAAGAATTTTATAGAAACCGGTCCAGTTATTTTTGAGTCTCTTCGTTACAAACATTTTGCATGTTTCCTCTACATAATTTAAGTACTTTTAGATTTAACTTTATTTTATAGAGCAATAGTTAGAATATCGAACGTCAAATATTCAATGTCAGTAAAACGGAAATATTTTAAGAAAGTTTACGGTTATCAAAGCTATCAAAGTTTGGAATGTCAATTTTTCCTAACCACGTGTAGTCGTGACAATATAAATGCTGCTTCCACGACTGTTCTTGTTGAAATCTTGATCTCTCTCTCTATCTCTACAATAAATTCAAAACAGTCGAATACTCGTTATTGTTAAGTCCTAAATTTATTAAAATTTGATATTGAAAATATATTTTCTTGAAATTCGGACCAAAATGTTTGAAACCGTGTGATATGACACATCGTGTACTGCACTTCGTCATTCCATGATAAAATAAACACGTACATTTAGTATTTGCATGCTAAGACGCGTTTTAAACTTTAAAAGTGCATTGTCTTCCAGAAAGGTCTTCAACATCATGATGCATGTTCATTGACTCCATTGACTTTTGAGGAAACTTATGATAAGTTAGGTACACAAAAAGTATAGATACACGATGAACATCGTACACGCCGAAACAAAAAAGTTTGCAAATAGTGCTTTGTTGCAATCTTTCGGATTAAAAGCCAATGTAAATTCCTATAAACTTCGGATACTTCTTCGTAACATGTAATTTACATTACTTTGTTAAATTTATCATTTTGTGAAAAGTTTGGCTACAAGTCTAGAATATTTTATGCTTGAAATAATTAAACATTACTTTGTTAGCCAATTATATTGATGGAATGGCTTTTAATTGGGATTAGCAAAATTGAAGTTGGTAATAGGCTATTAGTAAGTTAAGTATAATAAATCAAAAAGCAAAGGTTCTAGCGTCTGATTTACGAGTATCTATCTCAATCCTGCATATTCAAAAATACTCGTAACTAAGTTATTTTAAATTCAATTTTACCTAGAAAGACCAGCAACTTAACAATTATCTAACGAACTATATTTTATTATTCTGTAAAGCTCTCTTAGGGCTGGTTTTTCAATCCTCAGTTAGTGAAATTTATCTGTAGAATATAGTTTATTCGAAGGTTAACAAGGTTTTTAATTTTTCAATGGTCAGATAGATGTTATCGGTTGAATAAAGCCGCTAACTGAGGAATAAAGTTATCTGCTTCTTCAGGGGCGGGATAACATTTTATCTATGCGTTTTCTTTGATATTTTGAGGTTGTGTGTAATTTGAGGTTTTTTTCATTTTGTTTTACGATCCGATATACAACGATTTTGGAGCAAAGGCAGTTACTTAACTATACAAGCGCTGAGACCAATAGAAAAGATCGAGTTGTAAAAGAGAGACCTAATCATTTTAGTACATGGGATGAAACCGAGTTTAGGAAAAGATTTTGCCTTAAAAAACAAAACATACTTTTTGCAACAGCTTTAGACAACAAAAAAGTTGAGGTTAATTTTCTTATACGTCAATGTAAATTTGTCAAGCATCAAGTTTTGTCTTGTTTCATTCTAACATTGCATTGACTGTATAAGTGCATCTCGCTTGTGAATAATCAGTGTGAAGTTAGCGATATAAGTACATAGACAACCGATAGATAGCTATTCATTGGATAAAAAAGGTTAAAAATTGAAAATATCTATTCGCTTGATAAACAGCCAGTTAATTTTATACATCAGTTAGCTATCTAGGGAATAAACTAAGAATTGAAAAATCGGTCCAATCATAAGTTTCTTAAGCGTAAGTAAAAATATAACAAAGCAGTTTTATTATGTTTGCTATTATATTTCTAATTAGTATAAGACACACCCTTAATATTATCTCTGCATTTTGAACTTACCTTTCTCGATGTAAGAACGATCCAATAAACAACCAGAATTCGGAATAACACTCCAGTGAAAAAAGCACGAGATGTAGCACTTCGTCTCTAGGTAGAGAACAAGTTTCCTGTTAGTTCATAAACACCCTAGTGAATCACTGAGGGCAGGAGTCCTTAGAGTCCTGGGAGCAGTCCAGGTCGGGCGCAGGCTGCGATGGGGGGTAGTGGGGAGCCGGCGGCGCGCGCTCGCGGTCCAGCGTCCGGGCGCACAACACGCCTCGCAACGGTAAACTGGCGAGCCGCGACAACACCTCTCCCTCGCTTGTATGAGTGCCTTCAACCTCCCTCCAAACAAATAGTACCGTACGCTGTGCCTGTGTCTTGGTAACATTTATTATACTTTTATTAGTGTTGCCTCCGTGAGGCTGTGTGCGGGCACCACTACAGCTACACCCTGCGCGTGTGGGCGTTCTGTAGGTAAAGTACCTATGCGTGCTTTGATCTTACGATTCGGTATGCACGGCCCCGCTGCCGCACGTAGCACCGCAGCTATATTTTACTTCTGTAATATCTAGTCAATAATTTTAGTTTGGTGTTTGTGCAATAGCACACGTCGTAGCGAGCGAACTACAACTAGGCCAGGAACTGGTACCTAACATGACTAAAATGTATTTAATTCTAAGGTATAAAATAGCAGCGTGTATTGAATTGAGATTCAATGCTTTCTTGAACATAAACATGTGAATAAGATCTTATGTTAATATCACAGTAAAATCGAATCATTTAGCAGCATCTTTAACTTACAGTTGTTTAAGCAGAGGTTACACTCTGACTGATGTTTAATATAATCTTATGTTTGTTTTGTAACATTACGCCTTTCTTTAAACAACTTAATTGACTTTTCGGATAATTTATATTACACATAGTATGAATAGTTAAGCTATTTTCTTTCTACCTTCAGTGCAGCCAGCGGATGTTGGGCTGGAGGGTTTGCCACTTGCATTGCAAAATATCTGCAAATTTCAGTTAATTCAACAAATTCCTTCAAATTTGCAAGAAAATAAGCTATTCGGGGTCAAAATTATTTTGGAAACTTCATGTTCTTACTGTCATGAAAACAAGCGCTGGCTCCGTATCACCATCCCCGGCTACCCTGGCAGCGCGAGCGTTTACGGTATACAAAGTGAGCGTCTTAGTACCGTAAACGGCCACGCCGCGACAGTGGCAAAATATTATACGGCCCCTGATGTCTGAACTGAAACCTTCAACAAAGCTGGTAAGAAAAATAGTAAGGTACTCGTGAGTGTAGTTTAAATTGTTAATAAATCTCATCAAAAATCTTTGTAAACTAGTCATTTTTCAGTGTTTCTTTTTTTTTCTACGACCAGACAACAAGTTGTGAAAAGTTACATACCTTAGGCATAGAACGTAATAAAATAACTATGCAGTTTCAAAAGATTTTTTTATATTTGCTAAAAATAAGCCGTAGTAGGAAGTTTGAATTAAACTTAAGCCCTAATTTAGTGGACGGTGTAATAAGCAAATAAAGCACACACCTTTTGCTCCTCACTGCTGGACATAGCTCCTACGGGCTCGAGTGTACAAAGTATTTGAAAGAACACAATTGTTTATATTTGCTTGCTGATTATGTAAACACTTTATCTATGATGTACTTCAGTCATCAATACTAGTATCTATCACTCAATTTGCAAGTGATTTTATCTTCTGTGTTCTGCTTAAGCAGGCTTCAGCAGCCTCGCCCTCAAGTTTTTAACCAATGCATACGTTGCATTGGTGTAAAATTTGTTTGAGATCTAAGGTCTTAAAACGTTTTGAGTAACTATCGGCCAAAACCCAAGATGAGACTTTGGATGAAAACTTTTTGCCTAAAAAATTTAATCGTTCGAGGATGTGTTGTCCTTAGTGTAGGGCAATTAAAAATATTAGATAACGAGTTCGTAAAGGATTTTTTAAAACATCTTTTTACTCAGTGACTGCGTGATCTCGTACGTCACCGATAGCGTGATTGCATCCGTAACAATGGAAGACAATTTATTTTTTATTGGTTTACTCTAGTTCTACGTTGATGACTTATCATCTTGATTGTGCTTTTTTGGCCAATTCTAAAAAGTATTGCTACCTAATTGGTATAAGCCACCAGGATACTTGTACCAGTTATGAATGGAACCAAGTAGTTGCTCTTGTAACTTGTATAATAAATGAAATATTGCTTGGGTAATTAACTATATCCGTACATGATAAATTGAGAAAAATTGCTACTTTTACTCTTGTTTTTCTGTCATCATAAAAAATGGGGATAGATTTTTTCTATTAGGTAATAATATCTATTTATAACATTATTATCGTCCTTTTAAAATGTATCATTTCAATGCCCGGAAATGAGTAGTTCGTTAACTATTTTCAGTTCAAAGATATTTATTCTCATAAAGACATTTTGTCACCTACATGAGACCTTATAACTAATTAAAATTAAAAATATTAGGTCTGTACCTAATACTACTAATTTTAATACTGTTAGCACTATAAACTTCGCAAATTTTTTTCGCGGCTTTCGTTGCATTTTTACCTTTTTTGTAGTAAAAATTTAAAGTGCATTGAATTTCTTCATTAGATTCACTAATCTTGTCAGTAAGAAAAAAAAATGAAAATCACATTTTCCTCATTTGAATTTGGAATTATCTTCTTTAAAATTGAAACTTTTAATGATACCAAAACCAGCCAGATACAAATAATATAGCCAAAGAGATTTTATTACAAGTTCATACATACGAGTACTATGCGAAAAGACTTTTTACCCAACCTAATATGTAAATGTAGTAGAACAAATTACAATTCAGATCCATTTGGTTGAGTGAAAAGTAGAAAATATACAATAGAAATCTTACTTACTGTTAATTTTACAAAATAATAACGCAGCATACGCCCACTGCCGTATAAATCCCAAATTGATTCCAAATGAGAATGTCAAGAGGCAATGTGACTGTTGCCGCCCTAGTGACAAGAACGTATTGACTACAACCCAACTTGCTAGGATAGGATCCCACCACCGTAATCCGGACAGCCTTGATTTTCTAACTGTTGATTTTCATCACTGGAGAGTAAACCGTAATTTTTACATTGAACAAACTAAGACTGTTCTGGTCTAAGCCAGAAAAGCTTCAGCACTATACGACCTCCTAGCTGCAGTGCTTTTACTACATAAACAACTAAAGCAGCAGGCTTCGATCTTCTATTAAAAAAATCCTTACTGTCTCCAGTCAATTCTTTCAATGTCAAATCAATTTTTAATGTCAAAGTCTTTGGGCATATTCTTGGATCTTTCAAAAGCATTTGACACGGTCTCCATTCCCATCCTGCTGCGAAAATTGGATAAGATTGGTTTAAGGGGTCTGTCGCTGGAGATGTTTAGGAGCTACCTCTCGGGTCGTAGGCAAGCTGTTGTGATCGATGACGTAATTAGTAGAGATGAAGATATTTCTTTTGGACTGCCCCATGGCAGTGTCCTCGGCCCATCATTGTTCCTCATTTATATGAACGATCTATGTGATCTCAATATCCAAAACAGTAAACTATTTTCTTATGCTGATGACACAGCTATTCTCGTATCAGGAAGAGATTGGGAAGAGGTTTATGATTGTGCCCAATTGGCTTTGAGAACTGTCACTCGCTGGTTAAGCTCAAACCTGTTGACCTTAAATGTATCGAAGAGTAAATACCTCACCTTCTCCTACACTGCGAGGACTCAGCCACCTGATCACCTAACAGTTCCTGTGCATACCTGTGTATCTCCTGATGTCTCTTGTGACTGCCATGTGTAGAACGTGTCCAGACTATCAAATACCTCGGCGTACACCTAGATCCTTCGTTATCCTGGAAGGAGCATATTCACTCTCTAACACCCAAAATTCACAAATTAATTCACATCTTTAAGAAGTTGCGTAACATTGCCGACATCGCTCTACTCAAAACAATTTACTTCTCGCTTGCACAGTCAGTTATCACTTACTGCATCACAGTGTGGGATGCGCAAACTCACATGTTAAAAGTAGAAGTGGCTCCAAGAGCTGTCTTAAAGGTGATGACATTCAAGCCTATCCGTTATCCTACAGACAGCCTCTTTTCTGATTGCAATGTGTTGTCTATTCGAAGATTATTCATACAGCAAACCATTCTACGGAAGCATAGAGAGTTAGTCTTTGATCGACAGCTTTTGACTCAAAGACGCAGAGCAAACATAGTCTGTCCTACCATAAAACGTAACACTAAAGCTGCCGGTCGTCATTACTCACACCTCAGTGCTAAGTTATACAATCACGCCAATGAAAAACTACAAATTTATCACCTGGCTTCTTGTCCTTGTAGACATAAATTATTTACTTGGCTTGTGCTGCTGTCGTATCAGGAATCAGAAGATCTACTAAAATATATAGAGTAACATGGTACAGCGCTAAAATCTCTCTCACACACACACACCCTCTCTCTCACACACACACACACACACACCCTTACAGACTCACTTACATCCAAAACACACGCATTTCACGTGCTTTCTAAATTGTTAAATATTATTCTTTTTGTATTATTTTTGTTCATACATTACCTTACAAGTATGTCATTTAAATCACTGTTTAGGAGAGGGCGCTCTACAGTTTATAACTTTTGCAGTTGAGAACACCACATTTGTAATAGAATAATAAGTTTATGATAAATAAAGTATTTTGAATTTTTGAATGAGGACTGGTATGGCTTAGATTGGTTAAATAATATTAATATTGCTTATTTTTCATTTGTAATTTTATGTTTGTTAATAATTTATAAAAGTAGGTACGAGTAGTTTAACTTAAAAACATCACTTTATAATTATTACTGAAGTTACCTTGCTGTTTTGTAAACATTTTTGTATGATGTGTTTACCTGTAAGTGTTTGTTACATAAACCAAGATACCTCTATTTGTATTTCGAACAATGAATGTACCTGTAAACAGTTAATAATCGATTTAAAACAAAACAGTTTCACGATAATGATTTATAAAATACCATTGAAATTATCATATAGGTACTCGTATTAACTCTATCATTTTACAAAAGGATTATAGTTAATAATAAAACACAGAAATTAAAATGTAGGTGGAGCAGCCCCTGCATGGAAATGAACTCTAGGCAAAATGTATTTCTAAAATGTCTTAAATTCCTCTTGAAGATTCAAGTGTTTCATGCATACATTTATACATATTAAACTACCTTTTGAGACGCTGACCGTGAGGTTATTTAAACATTTATGTGAGCGATATGCGGTGGCTCACGGTCTCAGGTACAAGAGCTTTTTTTTTCTTTGCCAAGAGCGAGCTCCTAGTTTTTAAAACTAAAAACAAGAGCTAATCTAGTTCCTCCCGAAATGCTTAACGGCACTGCCCTCAAGCAAGTACATTGTTTTAAAGACCTGGGACATTGGGTCACCGAGTCGCTCAGGGATGACCTGTACTAGGTCCCGCTCCTAGTACGCAGACGTTGTGTGCTTGGGCTTATTGGGTAACATTCAAAAATTTTGTACCTTTAGTAAAACATTCCAAGTCTATAGTAACAAAAGTATTAAAATTGATTTTATAGAAAAAGCTCTGGCGTATGACAAGTTATAAAATGATGATGGAGCCTTTTCCGCGGCTAAATATTATTTAATAGTACATTATTGCAAAGGCAGCGAAATAGGCAATTGCAGGTCGAGTATGAGTTTGAAGGCCGAGCCGCAGGCGAGGACTTCAATGATACGAGACAGGCAATTGCCATTTCGGCCGAGGCATATATAGTGCTTTTCTTAAAAAAATGCAAGGAAATAAAAAGGGCCTTTTACATAATAAATTTAATTAATATTATTAACAAAAAAACAATGATACTTCGCGTGTTCTTTATTCAAAAGTAATGACAATATTTCCGAGCATGTTTAAGAAAATACATATTAAAAGAAAAATAAAATTAAAGACCGTAGTGCTCTCCATACAAATTTTTTTGTACTAAAATAATCTAGCGTAACATAAAATTACGGTGTTTATTTCATTGGATATTTCTTGAAACTTGGTCACAAATTAACTAAACCATTATAAATTATATGATATTACCATAAGCGTCAAAAAAAATAACGATAAAATCATATAAAACATTACTTCAAAGGGGTTTGAGTAACTTTGTATGGACCCGTGCGTGGCGTCATTTTTTTTATTAGCCAGCAATAATTTAATTACTGTTTTATAGCACTCTATTATTTCGTTACACGTTACACAATACATAGCTATATCAATAATTGATATGAAAACTTATTCATAATCGACCAGCCGCCATTTTTTTTTCGCAGTTTTCGCTCACGATTAGAGTGGTATATAGCCTAACAACGAATGTCGATAATATGGTAAAGATAGATATGAAGAAAAGGTTTTTCATGAAAATCTAGGTAATAATCTACTAAATTATGTGGATAATTTTGCCAACATATATCAGATATCACGACATTTAAACAGTTGGTTATGAGTATTGTCGCATTTTTATGAACTGTAGGTACATTTATAAGATTTCAAAATAATAAAGATACTCGTAATGTGGTTTTTACCTGTTTATTGTTAAAAATTTAGAAAAAGTTTTAAATTAAAATCAAACATACTTTATGGCATAGGAGAAATACAAATTGGCATACAGGCAAATAGTGACCTTATCGCTTTGAGTGATTTCTTCTAGACGACTTAAGGATGTGGGGAGATCGCGGAAGAAGATAACAGACTGTTCAAATATCCCAAATCTGTTATTTTTGGTAACAAATTACCCGAGAAGTCTCCCAGATAGAAGATTTTTTATTTAATTTCACCTTTTTCATTCGATCTTTGCCTTTAAATAACTCGGAAACGTGACACTTTAGGGTACCAACTTATCAGACACTTTTTGTTTGTTCATTTGTCTCTTTCTATATTTACTTTCATCGTGCGCGGAAACCATGCTACAAAGGTTCTATCTAAAGAGAAATAGAACTGTCCGTCTACCACGAGTTGCCACTTCAAAGAAGGACGGCGAACTTCCATGTAATTTCAGACCTCTACTTACGGGCCACGTACATAAAAAAAATCGGCAGATGTTTTTAGAATTACGCTAGATTAACAAAAAGTTAATTGTTTTAACTCTTTTGAAGCTGGGGTCAAAAAGATATTAAAGCTATTGAAGGTAGTGAGGTTATAATTTAAATCGCTGGTTTTTAATCATTTCTTAATTATTAAAATGACACTGATGCTTACACATCAGTCAGAATGGATACATTACCACTACAATGCAACGTACAATATCCGCATTTTGTCTGACTAGGCACGGTTCCATGCAAAGTGTTCCGTTCCGGAGAATTGCGCGGATGACCCTCGCGGAAAGGCGGACTCCGCGCCCTCGCAGACGAGCTCACGTCTTTGCGACGGGTCCCGTCGCGGGTGTACGAACGGGCTTGTTCAGTCAACAGCGCTACATGATACGTGCAATGAGAACCCTCGATCGGCCTCATCCACCACATCCTCATCCCATGCAAAGGCGCACTGCGAGTTTGTTAGTACAGCCGCGTGCTTTTTCTACTACGCGTATAGCTCGTGCCGCATCGGTGCGCGGCACGAAAGATCTGTCACCCGTTGCCCTTATTACATCATCACAAAACAATATAACGAGCCAAAGAACAAAAGGAGTATATTTCTGGTGTACTTATATTAAGTTCGTTAAGCTCAGTATGAGGCTTATTTAAGTTTTACTGCTAATAAAAATCATATTAACTTATTAATATACATTTAGTTAAATAATTTACAAGTGGTCCGAGAATGCAGCAGGAGCTCCGAAATGATCCTGATGACCAGCGTACCCATGTACCATAAAATGGGCATTATGTGCGAGCAACACCCAACTGTATGATTTCCAGCAGCACAATAACAATAATATCTTAAAATGGCTTCACTCCCTTGTACTACTTAAAGTCAACTAAGACCCTTCAGTGTATACACACTCAGGTACATGAAGTTTTTCCCGATCATCACACTCTGGAAACAAGCAACGGCCAGCAGTGGCAGCTGCTCTTCTTGTTGTTGTAAGAGCTATTTGAATGTTTGCTTTATTATTTGTTTGCTGGGTTTCAATTTGATTATGTTTTTCAATGGTGCAGGTAATTCTGGAGGGCTACTTTCTCTTACATTTTGATTATTTGATGAAAACGAAAAAAATATGATAATAGTAAGTATTAAATTTAAAATCAAACGCAACGTAATGTGAGTGATTTGTTTGACATTGACAATATATGATGACAACAATGGGAAGGCAAAGAAGTATATTACCATACAGCCTCCATATCAGTTTGTTTTCTCACTTTGCAGTTGAATACATTCAAAATACAAGTAGGTATGTAGCTTTAAAATGTTCATTACAGTGTATTGATTTAATTTAAATAGGTCAAAACAGTCAAAATATAACTTACCATAACACAAATTGAAAATAAAATTAATTCCATGATTGAAAACTTCTGCGTAGATTGGGATACTCTTACAGGAAATAAAACCGTTTAGTTTTTGCCCTTTTTGCTGCACGACAGAAGAGTTTTGTTTTATTGAAATCGGGAATAATTTATCTTTGACCTGCCTTCTTTAAAAATCCCGATTTTATGGAAATAAATTCAACAAATTTAACTCTATTTATTCAACATGTTTCCGTTTGGTAATGTTTTTGTAAAATATGGAGTCGAGTTTCGCCGCCCTCCTTTGAAACCATCCTGGACTGGAGTCCATAAATAGACTTTCTTGCAAAAAAAGTTAATTAAGTTCAAATGACAAACTCCAAAGAAGACGACTTCCTTGTTCAAAATACTCACAACTTTAGAAATTAGTAGAATAATTTTGCAATTTATACGTCTAAAGAATCTGTATTAGATGAGCAACTTTTTGAAATACTAAAACAACTTCCAGTAGCACATTTTTATTCACGACATCTGCTGGAGCATGAAGTAATTTTATTGACAAAGATTTTTTCTTGCAATATTTTTATTTTTATATTGACATAGGTTTTCTAGCTCAATAAAATAACTAATCAAAGTAAGACAAATCACCTGCTAACCTTTTGGCAAAAAAAAGAAGTTGGTACCTCCGATACATTTTTTTAAATAATTATTTTTGTATAGACTTAGGCGATTTTTTGAAAAACAATTTTTTTTTTTTAATATTGCCCGTCAAGATGACCTCACTCCACCTGATGGAAAGCGGTCGTGAGGTCCAGATATGAGGTTGACAAGCCCAGTCATTCAAACGAATCACTGGGCTGGCCATCCTCACCTTGAAGGCCTGCAGAAATGCCTTTTCACGCCCCGCTTGAAGAACCCGGGACTATAAGAGGAAGGAAACACATGTGCTGGAAGAGCGTTCCACGTCTGGATGGTACGACAAAGAAACGAGTCACCGAACCTTTTAGTTCGGGCCAACAAATGTTGAATTGTGTGTGGGTGACGCCGTAGTCCAGCACGCGTGGTACGGGAGTGGAAAGGTGAGGGTGGGATAAGCTGGAATAACTCGTCAGAGCATTCCCCATTGTAGAAGCGATAGAGAACACTTAGCCTGGCAATGTCTCTACGCAATTGGAGAGGCTCAAGGGTCAAAGTTGCCTCTGGGTTTCCAATAATACGGATAGCACGCCGCTGCAACCTGTCAAGAGCTTCGAGTAGGTACTTAGCGGAACCGTCCCAGAGATGAGAGCAGTATTCCACACACGAGCGAACTTGTGTCTTATACAAGAGACAGAGCTGCTCAGGCGTGAAGAATCGTCTCACTCTGTTCAGGACTCCGAGTTTACGGGATGCAGTTCTAATGACGCTCTCAATGTAGTCCCGCTGGTTTAGGTTGCTACGAACATCCATGCCAAGGATGTTTAGGCTATCCTTAATCGGTAGCGGGGTGCTCTGAAGAGTGGGATGGGAAAGGAACGGCGACGCCTTTGCTGTGAATGCACACACCTGCGTTTTCTTGGCATTGAACTCGACAAGATTGCATGCACCCCATTCTGAAATGCGGTCCAACACTCCGTCAAGCTCAACAACAAGACTTCGCCTCTTCTCCTCGATGTCAGTCTGCTTTGCCCCAGGGCGCTCGAAATAACGCGCGTGGACCGTGCTATCATCCGCATAGCAATGAATATTACCAAGAGATAACATGTCATTGATATGCAGAAGAAACAACGTCGGCGACAAGACGGAGCCCTGCGGCACTCCGGCATTAATCTGGAGAAAGCGTGATTTTTGACCATCGCAAAGGACACGAATTCTACGTCCCTCCAGAAATCCGGCGACCCAGTCGCATAGGCCAGGTGGCAGACCATATGTCGGAAGCTTGGAAAGAAGCGAACGATGCCATACACGGTCGAAAGCTTTGGCAATGTCAAGGCTGACGGCCAAAGATTCCCCATGCTTGTCCATAGCCTCCCCCCAGATGTGTGTTACGTACGCTAGAAGATCACCCGTAGACCGTTTTGGTCGGAAGCCGTACTGACGGTCGTCAATGAGAGAGTGATCCTCTAGGTAGCGGATGAGCTGCGTTTTTATGATCCGCTCAAACACTTTAGCTAAAACTGAGGTTACGGCTATTGGACGGTAGTTGGCAGGGTCAGACCGGTCCCCTTTTTTGGGAACTGGTTGAACGTTCGCCTCCCTCCAAGACAGCGGCACAAGACCCGAATTGTAGGAGAGGCGATACAGGCTAGTGAACACTGGAGACAACTCCGCTGCACATTTCTTCAGCACCACAGCTGGAATTCCATCAGGGCCACTGGCTTTCCTGACATCGAGTGACTGCAGTTCGGCACGAACATCACACTGCCTGATACGAATATCAGGCATTGTGGAGCCGCAATGTGGAATTTCAGGCGGCGCAGCACCGCAGTCATCGATGCAAGAGTTTGCGGCAAAGAGGTTAGCCAGTAAATCGGCTTTCTCTTGCGGCTGATGAGCCAACGATCCATCAGGGAATCTCAGTGGGGGCAGCAAAGGCACGCAGAAGTTAGATTGCACGTGTTTAGCCAGTCGCCAGTAGGAGCGGCTACCCGTAGGGTGCGTGATGAGTTCTTGGCCAACACGTGCAATTCGCTGGGCGTCTGCTCTAATGTAAGCCCTCTTCGTGGCCTTGGTGGCTTTATTAAAGGCTGCTTTCAGGGAGGCAAGGTTTGAATGATCATTGAGTGCCTGGGCCCTAGACCAAGCACGGTACGCCGCCTGTTTTTGTTCAACAGCTGCGGCACACTCGCGATTGAACCAGGGACCAGTTCTGCTAGCACTGACGACATCAGGGTTAAAAAGGTCAGAAAAAACCCCTGCTATGCGCTATTTTGATTTGATCCTTACTTCCAGGAACACCCTGTATATATATTTTTATTTAGGCTATATTATTTTGACGTGAAAAATAGTCTACGCGGGCGAAGCGCTGACGGACAGCAGTAATAAATGAAAACTATATCGTGACGTCACTTCAGTGTTTCAGTTCTATCAACAGTACTTCTTTGTCCTCTACCATGAGTGGATGACAGTCGCTATCGTCTTTTGTCAAGTTTTTTTATAGGATTTCGGTACAGCGCCTCCAGTGAATAATAACGTAACTAAAAATAGCATTTGCATAAGTTGCAGTTAGTTAATTTTGTAGTTGAGGTAAACTCATGGTAGGGGTTTTTTTATGTCAAGTAGGTGAAGTAGGTTCTACATTACATCGTCATTGGCTGACGAGTTGTTAAATAGCGAGCGAATAGCAATCGAGTCGCATTGCGCAATCGAGATCAAAGGTCACGCATTCAGCAAGTCACGCCAAAGTTGGCAGTGTTTGTTAGTTAAGCTATCCTAATGTTATCGATACCTAATGTTATAAATGCAAAAGTAGCCCTTTTCATCTATTACATCTAAGAATTAACATTGTTATTTTTGGAAGCCATAGAGGCATAGAATGCGCTAATGAAAAAAAATGATGAGTTCATATTCAGACAGAATACATACCTACATGAACTTACACGCAGTTTATCGTAGTTCTTTGCTTTTTCTAGTTTTAAATTTTATCTGCTACATAAGCTTAAGTAATTCGCTTCACTGAAAAGGGGGGCTAAGTGAAAAGAACGTAAAACTATGTACCCAACTTCTCTGTCTTCAGATTAATAAATCTTCTAATCAGTACAAATTTTGTTATGAGCAATTGAACAATTGAACTAATTGTCGAACCCGCTGACATTTACTTTTTTTTCCATCACTACGATTATTCTGGCAATTTTAATTTGCTTGCTAGTAAATCTGGCATCCCTGCCGGGTGTGTGTGCGACGTACGATTGTGTATCTGTTTTACTTAAATTCTTGGTGTAAACAATGTGTATCGTAAATTATTTTAATATGTAATAACAAAATACTATTATTCTCTTTGCCAATGTCCTAGTCTAGGATTTTTTTACTTTAAATACATTGATGTGAGGTTCTCGTGCTTTGTCTTCGTGTGTGACAATATACTCAAAATGGCGCATCAACTGGCACCGTCTGTAAATTGTTCATTGGACGACATTGACCTCAGTGCTCTAAAGGTAAGTTTTTAAAATAGGGCGTGTAAGCCTAAATAAATAATAGCTATAGCCAGATATTTACGAAGCCCCCATTGTCATATCATCCAGAAAAACCTTTCTAAAGGGCAATGATCTCACAGGGCGTGAATCATAAGTGTAGGTTCACTTTACAAAAAAGTATAACAACCTTTATTTTCGTGCTTCGTTTCAGGACCCTGCTGGCATTTTCGAACTTATAGAAGTAGTTGGAAATGGCACCTATGGCCAAGTGTACAAGGTAAATGAATTTGTATTATGTTAGGCAAATTAATTGTACTATTGCCAACCTTTCATAAAAAAACATTACCACAACATTATTCTATGGACCATTTAATAATGAAGTGCTTTTAAAATCAAACAAATTTAGTATGTTAGCAGTTTCATATACTTAAAAATAGGGGCCTCCCTAAGAACTCTATTAAAGTTAATAGGCCTCAATGAAAGCAGTACAATTAGAGAGTTCAAGCTATTAGTGTCAATGACTGTAGGTAATGTCATCATCATTGCTTACTGTATGACTATTACAGCACCATCCTTACTTCAAGTCAATATTTTAAAGTAAATAAATAAATAATAAATATATAAATATCCCTGGACATTATTCCACACAGCGCCATCTAGCCCCAAAGTAAGCTAATTAAAGCTTGTGTTATGGGATACTAGACAACGGATAAACATACTTAAATACATTTTCTTTTGTAAATACACACTTATTATACATAGGAGACACCCAGACCAGTACAAACAGACATGTTCATGCACACAAATGTTTGTACTGTGCGGGGATCGAACCCGCGACCTCTGGTGTAGTAGCCAACTTCTTAACCATTACACCAAGTCGGTCGTCAGTATATTAATATTAAATACATGTAAGTTAAGTGAATTCAATGAATAAACTCAGGGGATTTTTTAAAAGGTACACTTCATTGAGTAATGTGAAGGTCTTCAAAGTAATTTGTATCCTTCTTTGTAAACCTATAATGCACAACCATAAAGAACATTTTTGAATTTGATTTTCAGGTATATTGTTAAGTATAATCTTAATGATGGTGAAAGGATTAATAAAATGATTTTGTTGTTCCTGATTTTTAAATAGTCACTTTGAGATAAGCACAATCTTTTGATGGAAGGCCTTTAATGAAGGGCATTTAAAATAAAAGCATAATAAATTTCTATAACACAAACATGCTCAAATATCTAAACTGTGTATTATGTGGTAAGCAAGTCTAATAATGTCATTCTTTAAGGGTCGTCACACAAAAACTGGCCAACTTGCTGCCATCAAAGTTATGGATGTCACACAAGATGAAGAAGAAGAAATCAAACTGGAGATCAATGTTCTTAAAAAGTACTCAAATCATCGCAACATTGCCACATATTATGGAGCATTCATCAAGAAAAGTCCTCCTGGAAAAGATGACCAGCTTTGGTTAGTTATGGAGTACTGTGGTGCTGGTATGTAGTATTTTAATTACAAAAAGTACCTGGTATTTTAACTACACACATAATTAAACTGCTGGTTTTTCTCATTCTACGTCAGGATCGGTGACAGATTTAGTGAAATCAACCAAGGGACAATCACTGAAAGAAGAATGGATCTCCTATATATGTAGAGAAATCTTGAGAGGTCTAAGCTATTTACACTCCAATAAAGTCATCCACAGAGATATCAAAGGACAAAATGTCCTACTGACTGATAATGCTGAAGTTAAACTGGGTAATCTTTCTTTTAATTCTATTATTACTTACCTATAAAGTTATGTTATTCAGTATTACTTACCTAATGAAACTAAATTACCTAACTTAAAAAGAAAACTGAAACAGATAGGCAAACTATTTTTTTATAAAATGTAATGTACTAAAGAACTTATTAATTTAACTTAATATTTTTATATGCCTTTTAAGTTTTTTAATTACTAACAATTTTAACACTGACTTGTATAAGAGTAAACAAGTAGTAATCTTACCTAACAGTGACTGAACTGAAACAGCAATAATTATAAAATGTAACCCTTCTGTAACTGAACATAATGTGAATCTTTAAATTTTAGTGGATTTTGGAGTATCAGCACAACTTGACAGGACTATTGGTAGAAGAAATACATTCATAGGCACTCCATACTGGATGGCACCGGAAGTCATCGCTTGTGATGAGAATCCAGATGCAACATATGACAATCGCTCTGATCTCTGGTCTCTTGGTATTACAGCCTTAGAGATGGCTGAGAGTCAACCTCCTTTATGTGATCTTCATCCGATGCGTGCTCTCTTCCTTATTCCAAGGTATCAAAATAACCAATTTTGGTTTTGAGTTAACTAAGAAATGTAACTACAGCTGACTTATTAAAAATAATTTCAGAAACCCACCGCCTCGTCTCAAATCTAAGAAGTGGGCTAAAAAGTTTCATGGTTTTATTGAAACTGTTCTAGTAAAAGACTACCATCAAAGGCCTTACACTGAACAACTATTGAAACATCCCTTCATAAGGTAACTTTTGATATTGTAGTGGTGATTATAACTATGTATGAATGGTATGAGTCATTGACCTCATTGCATTTAAATTGAAAAGGATAGTGTGTACTATGTTGCACCTAATTATTTGTAGACTGCCTTTCCGTTTTCGTTATATATTATGGCCAAATTATATAAAATCTTTATAAATTGTAGCTTATGTGTTATTCTGATGTATAAGCTGTATTACTGTAAAGTTTCATCCAGTTTTTGCGTGAAATAGTAACAAACATACATACATACATCCTCACAAACTTTCGCATTTATAATACCTATTAGTAAGATATTATAAGTCACATTTATTAATTTTACATTGCTGCTCAAGTGTACTTACTATTTCAAGAGAATGCACCCACCACAGTAACCAGTAGTCATGTCATGTAAACATTACAGGGATCAACCTACAGAAAGACAAGTGAGAATACAGCTGAAGGATCACATAGATAGGTGTAAAAAGAGAAAGCAGGACAACTCGGTGCGGGAAGACTACAAATACTCAGGGTCTGAGGGAGAGGAGGAGGAGAATGCGATCGCCGGGGAGCCCTCCTCCATCGTGCACAACGCGGCCGCGCACCAGGGCGGGGACACGCTGCGCAGGAACTTCCAGCAGATACAGGAGGGCAGGTGGGGCTCGCCGCGGGATTGTAGCGAGTGTGTGCTTGGGTTACTTTATAAACTTGACACACTAATGTCCCTTCATAACTCTGATCCTATTTCAGTGTATGAATAAGGCTGGCTAAATCAGGAGCCCTGGCCTCTCACTGCCTTAACTTTTAGTTTGATATTTTTCATTACTATTTAAACATTTCCGAATTCCGAATCATTGTAGCTATATTTTTTTCTATGTTATAATTGTGCCCAAAACATACCTTCACTGCAACATCCATAAAGTACTTTTAGCATAAATAACTAATAGATCCAATATTTAACAGCCTTAGCCCTGAATTAAAATCCCAATGCGTGGGCACTTGAGCGCGCGGTTGTTGTGTCTACTTCGCTAAGAGTTTTCCTTCATATTGCGTTTGCCGCTACTTTCAACCAATTGCTTTGCAACCACCGCAAGCTCAAGTCCATAACCAAGATAGCACTTGCGCTTGTTAACCGTTTGCCCGTAACCCAGAGCGCCCGCGGAGCCGCCGCAGCCGCAGCCGCCGCCCAAGCGCAACAGCAAGCGCGAGGAGCGCGAGGAGATCCCAGGTAACGACCCGTCTAACTCATGTTGACTTGTGAGTAAAGCTGTGACGTTTGCGCTAACCACTGTTGTTTGTTGACGCTCCAGAGCCCGGCCCGCCGGCGAGGCCGTCCATTCCACAAAGACTGATTGTAGTGCCAGACCCGCAGACACAGCAACCTAATAGATATAGGTAAATATTAGAACTCATCAGTAGGGTGCTCAATATTCTCATTTATTTTAATTTTTGAATTTCGTGTTATTCGATCAAAGCTTAAATCCTCTATAACAATTATAAGTAAAAAATCAATGATCTGTAGATTCCATTGTTTTATTGTTAGCCAACATCGGATATGTCGCTGTTTTAAATCTTGAATGTGCACCCTATGTGAATTGGTTACTCGTGTGCTAACATAACATACTCAACAAAAAAAAAAAAAATGCATTTGGAAGGAGACATAACCACTCAATGATGACTCACTTAGTGCAGAGGCAAAAAGCATCAGTATAGACGCAAGAGGTTGCTAGCTCGCTTCACGCACCAGCGCAGATGTCAAATAATAGTGTTTGTGGTAACCTACCTGTTTCTGGTTTACATAAAATGGTTCCAGGGCAATAAAAAGATTTGCCTCACATTTGTTTGTTAATATTCTAATTGATCTCACCAGATGATGTTTCTTTGAACAATGAAGATGAACGATTATTTTTTCTTCATCGCACAATGGTAAAATAAAAATTATAATTGGCGGACTTATATTGCTTTAGTTCTACACTAACAAATGTTATTAGTAGGTTTGTTGGTAAAAGTGGTGTGTCTGTAGGCCGCTGCCGCCCACGCCGAAGTCGTCGGGCTCGTCCAACAGCTCGGGCTCCAACAACGGCACGCCGCCCGCCGGCGGCCCGCAGCCGCCGCAGCGCGGCTCGCACCACATGTTCAAACCTATGGTATGTTTCTTTTATATTACATGTTAAATTGTTTTGCAGAAAGTCTCACTCTCAATCTCAAGTTTTAAAAGTAAGCGAGAGCTTTAGCTACATGTAAAATGACAGTCTTACACAATCGCACTTGTGATTTTATGTCACTTTGTGTGCCACTAAAAGTCGTAAATTAAAGTTTTTTTCTATGCAAATAACGTTTTATCAAGGTTAATGGTTTATGAACTTGCACTTAACACATTGGACGTACAAAATTAGCGATGCGTTTAGACGAAATAGGCTAGGATTCTGGAGAAGATGATGATATTACTCACAAAATCACTGTCATGTTTTGCAGTCTTTGCTATTGAGTGTAATATATAATATTTAATTGGTCAACTTTTAATCATAATATTGTAACTACACTATTGCATTAGGTATTATCCTGTAATGATAGTTGAATGTGGTAAATAAATAAATAAAAGAAATCGTAAATTATTGTTCCTTAGCATGTTTTGAATCGATTATCTTTATCTGAATTCTGTTGTCAAGAGATTAAAATCTGACAAAGATAAGAGTATTTTGTGATTGTGTTTTTCAACATAAACAATTTTACGTTTAGTGAGGAAATTTTGTAGCATTTTACAGATTTATCATGAAAAAAGTATTGGCTTAGGATTTCATCATCACAAAATAAACAATTATATTTAACCTAGACTGGAGCTCACATCGTGATTTTTGACTAAATTCATTATTTAGGGTTTCAAAACGTTAAAAGCGTGAATCTCGCTCGCAAATTATAATTACAAAATAACATGGGATAAGAGACCAACCATCTTGTTTTTGAATTAAATAGTGATTTGGTTCAATATGGTCACTCCTTGGTCCTCGTTTTACTAAACGAACCCTAATTTGATGATATTTAAATATAGAATATGGCTGTGTAATTTATTGATAGTTTGATTTGCTTTTTGTTTTATTTTCATGTCACGCTGTTACATTACTTTGCACACCCAATGTAAACTTCAACTGCAGCTTCCTCCGCGAAGACCAGAGGTTGGTTCGAACTCCTAAACAAATATTTATTTTTATTACAATGCTTACTTATTACATAAAAAAATGCATGACTAAATCAGTCAAACTTATCTTTTATTACAATTTTTCTCTTATGTTAAAAAGTTTCGATCGATTTAACCCGATTTTTATAACTGTGCATCTCGGCTTGTCAAAATCGTTAGGTTGGCAGCGTTGAATTTCACACGCCCGCAAACTTCCTCACCAAAAAAATCGGGTTATAAAATGGGTTTCTGATTTTTATTAATACAATTTAGTGTGGTTGACGTGAATATACATATTTCTAGGATTTGGATAAGTTAGCAGCGCAACTGAACGAGCTGGGCGTGGTGTCGGGCGAGCCGCCCAACCGGCCGCCGCGAGCACCTACTAACGGACAAGGTACATCATTATATTCGAGAACTCATTGCAGAAACGGTGGTAAATGATTATTGGCCACAGCATCTTTGCAGATGATTGTTGCAGCATCACGGGGGTACATTTTGGAGGGTGCAACGTCTCCGGTGACTATAAAGTACGACGGCAGCACGACACCTCTTGCCACACCTGTCACAGACGAATCGAGAGCCAAAATAAAGTTTTTTTTATTGGTGTTAAGAATCTTTTAAAAACTACGGAGCTTTTTTTGCGTAAAATGCAAGGATCTATCTTTACATAGATGCAAGGTAAATGCCAAGCATCGGACCTTTTTTTTTCCTGGATTTTCATTCAATCTCTAAAACCACTCATTCACTGTCTTTGAATTTAAGGGTTTAACTACATCTGCAGCACCAACTCGCACTTCCTGTTTCTATCCTTTACTCCTTAAAGGAGAGATGTTGCCACGTGCGGTGGCACTCCCGCTCTCTTCGGTGCTGCCAGATTTAGTTCAACCCTAAATGTCAACAACTCCCAAACAATTGGGCAGTTTAAAATCAATAAAAATAAGTAAACCATTCGATAATCCACAGAATGTTTAGTCACTTTTGTTAATAAAATTGAACGCAAAATTTAATATAGCTGCCGAACGCATAGAAATAGGCGTTCTGTGACGTCAGCATCTTGCGACAGTTTGTAGGGAGCGTTTTAGGCAAGTCCAAAAGTATGATTTTAAAAATTGCGATATCTCGGGGAGTTTTAGTGTTTTTGAAATATTCATTCTACCAATGTTTCCATTATTGAGGGGTCTTCCGATAAACCAAGTAGTCCCCTACCCTATTGGAAGTCAAGCTACAGCACTAGTTGCCGGCAGGTCCGCCCGTGGAGCGCGCGGCGCCGGAGCCCACGTTCGAGGAGTCGGACAGCGACTCGGAGGCGGAGGAGAGCGGCGGCCGCGCGCGCAACGACGGCACGCTGCTCGCCAGCGACCCGCCCAAGCCGCTGTATGTCAACTCTATTATTATTTTAGCAATAATTATACTCTTTTGTCCATCTAACGATAGAAACTAGAAACAACCGACCTGTACGTCTACCACAGTTGCCACTTAAAATTTACGTTATCGTTCGCGTAAATTTACATACATACATACATACCATCACGCCGCTTTCCCAACGGGGTAGGCAGAGACCACATCTTTCCACTTGCTACGGTCCTGACACACCTCTCGCGCTTCTTCCACTCTCATTAATCCATTCATACATGCTCGTCGATTATGGATACTCCTGACCTGACCTTTTCTGAACACGTCTTGGACTTGTCCTAAGTACGTCCGTCTAGGCCTTCCCCTTTCAACAGCTCCATCCACCCTCGCCTTGTAAATTTGTTTCGTTAATCGCCTTTCATCCATCCTTTCCATATGCCGAAACCATCTTAGCATTCCCATCTCAATTATCATCAATTATCTCATCGCGTATTTTTTTTTATTGGATTTGACATTGTCATGTCATGTCACGTGTCATCCCAATACGATTATTTCACGCGAACGATAATGTAAATTTAAAGTGGCAACTCGTGGTAGACTACTGATAGTACGGGCACAAACCCGCTCCTTGCGCAATCCGGGCCACTGCTCTCCCAACTGAGATATCGAGGCCATTAACAGGCCTGGCGAACTTATCTTGTGTATTGTCATTGTATGTCGCTTGCATTACTTTTTACAGCGAACGAAGCTTTTTAACAAAACATTTGGTACAACAATGATTTTGTCAAGCTGTAGCACAAATACGATTTTCCTCATCACTTTTGAGACAAGTTTCAGTAATAACTGTTTGAGAATTAATTTTTTTCAAGCGAATCGACAGTTGCTTATTTTAACTTGATATTTAGATTTAAAGAATTGGAATCTAGTTCCCTAATCAGGTCCCATCAAGTCATTTGAAGAGAGTGACCTATGTCCTGCATTATTAATTGACAATGCTAAAAACAGATTTTTTAAGTTAGCCATTTGATGTAATCATTTCATCAATTAACTGTCCTGATCCTGATAGTTGTCAGCTCTTTGTCATCATCATCGAAGAATTTGAATAATTTATGCTTGAACTGTTTATTCATAACATTTATTTTTACAACAATACTAACACATCTCCATTTCCCATCCACCCATTTTATTTGTCACTTTAATTTGCTGTTTCGATTATTTGACCTATCATCACCTGTACCTCACTCCACGTCCCGTTACTTGCGTTCGCTTGTCAGTCCCGAGTTCTGCTACAGGCCGGGCTTGTCGGCGGTGTCGGAGGACGCGGGCGCGGGCGCGGGGGCGGGCGGCGCGCCCACGCGGCCGCTGCCGCCCACGCCGGACGACGACGAGCCGCACCCGGACCGCACGCTCGTCATGAAGCGGGTGAGTACACACATCACTACACTACACAACACAACACATGATCTTTCCCGCATTGCGCTGTGTTCACACGACGTCGCGGCCGGTACGCGCTGCTTAAAATGCATACACGTCACAAGTTTCTACGTGAAAATAACTTAAGAAAGTATGGTATTCCAAATGTGGAAGATTGTTCAACCATCATTTGAGAGCCTTTGAGTGTACTTGCCGAAACAAAAAGACATTTAATTTCATTCCCTTATGGTACCATATAGTATTATGGTATTTTGCATGGTTTCTCAGAATTTTCAAGGTGCAAACAATCACCATTTCAAATGCCAATTTTGTTTTCATTCATATATTTATTATTCTAAATAGTTTTTTTGTATTAGTTTTCCCACGTTATTTCGCCACCTCGTTTTGCTGTTGACTGTACTATATGATTTTTTACATGTAGAAACTTATTGATGTGCTACTCTTGCATAGAGTAGAACAGAATGTTATAATGTACTTGTAAGTAGTTGGGCCGTAACATCGTGTGAACACGGCCTTGATGGTCGTCACAACCATGGAACTGTATCTACTAGTGAGCCAGCTTTCATTGAAGATAACATAAACCACCTGAAAATCACTCTCAAACTTAAAAAAACATTGTTCTGAGTGAAAGTTCGACTAACTAGTATGTCAGTCTACTTGGCCAAATCTTTGCATCATTATGTCATATTGTGTGAGGCATCGCGAAATGACCGCCAGTAGTCTTTTCGGGCTAACCCATGAACAAATCCGATAGCTTCTCACGCCAAAGTAAGATTAGTGAGCACATAACTTCGCTTTTTTTATTTTCTTTTATTGTGCCATTATTTATGTGTACTTTTTGTATCGGTTCGAAAAACACCAGAAAGAAAATATGGAAAGTGATAAAAGGCAGTCGGACGTCGACGAGGCGGTGCTCCTGAAAGATTGGGACTTCGCTAGATTTTTCCCATCGCGGAATAATGACAAGAAGGGAGAGAAGAAAGACACGGCGAAAGAGAGCGAGCAGAAGCGCGCGCAGATACAGAGCCGCTCGCGGAGGGAGATGGAGGACGCCTGGGCCAGCTACCGGGCCCTCGCCACGCCCCCCGCGCGACACAAACTCCTCCAAAAACCCGCCGAAAAGACCACGCAAGACAAGCTCTCCGATATCATCAAATTCAAAAAGGAACAAGACGCGGAGCTGAATTCTCCAAACAGGTTCTTTAGAGGATTCAGAAGAGAAAACTCCGATTTTTTTCCATTACCCAGTACGCGACACTCCGCCATATACTTTCCGAAGCACGAAAGCCCGGTCGGAGCGAGCAAGCAGTTGAGATCCAGTGGTATATTTAATAATTCTCGCAAGCAAGTGATCAAGTCTCCCGCCTCGGGAGAACCAATATTGACGGATTTCATTAAAATGAATGACAGCCTAAAAATGTCTGCACAAGGAGAGGTGAAAAGGAATGACAAGAAGTTGATGGATAGGAAAGTGTCAGTGAATAACCCGATCGATGCTCTGAAGAACGTAGCGGCATTGATCAGACAAGACAGCGAGAGTAACGCGCCCAGTCGGCAGAGTAGCGTGAACAGCGACTCGCCGGCTACCAGCATTTGCTTCACGAGCGGGGCCTCGTTCGAGAAGGCGGGCACGCCCGACCTCACGGCGCACACGGCGCGCGCCGCCGGCGACAAGGCCCTCGAAGGGGCCCCCGACGCGGCCATCGTGAGGCCCCGCAGAGAAAAGACTGAATCTGATATTGTATTTCGAAGAAATTCCCATTACAACCGGCACTCTGAGCTTATGCCCAGTGGGCAGGAAGCGGTACTCGCACAGGATAAGGTAATTTGCTCCCTGCTCAGGATAGTTTGATTAATCAATTTATCGTACTTACATTTTGGTATGAGGGTTCGATTTCTAACCTAGTAAATTACTAACAATTAAAAAAAATACTGCTTTTTTAAAGGATTGTCATAGTTCTGTCCCCCGGTTTTGGTTTGTGTGGGAATGGTTAATAAGGTTACGCCTTATACATGTGCGTTGTAGCTATGCCTAATAATATTTTAATGAAGTTAGTCAATATCGTCTATCACTGTGACAATACGTTATTATCCTACTTATACCAAGTGTAACAATTACTGGTGAATCAAATAAATAAATAAAAAAAATACCGTTGCATTAATAAATATCAAATTATGTCCGTAGAAGAAATTAGTGCAATGAATGAGTGTATGTAATGGTTTAGGACTTTAGGATAATCACGAATTTTCACGTTGATCAAACGAATTGGAGGTTTAGTAACAATAATTGTGGCTTGTAGATTTTGAATTTTCCATATAACAATAATAATGTAATAGTATTTAATTGTGTACGTATTAATATTGCTCACACGTCTTACGTTTTGGCGTGATTTATTTTACATAAATACTTGAACTAGAAAAGTTACAGTGACTGGGAATACATTATGTAGTATATTCATTTATTGTTAGCTCAGTACAAAGTAGAACACTCATCTCTTAACTATAACAGCTTCACTTCTAACTAACTGATCATAGCACTTCACATTGCAACTAACCCGATCTGTATACTTATACAATTCTGTGCGCGCAAATACCGTCTTCCTGCCAGAAAGTGCGAAACATCCAAATAACGAGTCTAGGAGACCTCGCGAGACGGACACCTCCGACATTAACAATCTTGGGAATGACCGCCTAACGAAATATAGAAGCTGAAAGGAGATCGACAGTTTTGTGAATGTGTTTATTGCATGTACTGGCTGTGCATTGTTTGTGTTTGTCACGCGCTGATGCTGTGAAATTAATATCTACTAGTCATCGTATCATCATCATCATTAAACCATTACACATGTCAAAAATGCTGGTACCACTAGAATTAAAGTTTTTTTTTTGTAAAATGAGTTATATTATTAGTGCAATAAGGTGGGAAATACAATGTGTGATGTGTGTAGGGTCGATCGAGCGGCACGAACGAAGGCAACGGCGCTCGGACCAGCTCCGTGCTCCCGGACCTGCTGAGCCAGGCCGGCCAGCCCACCACGCCGCCGCGCCACGACAAGTCCACCAGCGAGGAGGTGAGCTATCCCACCATAACACACACACACGCAACACTTTTTAAGATCATATGGCTCATTAGTTAAAGTCTAGCCTATATATTTTATACGCATTTAGGAGTCATTCATAGATTAAACAACGCTTTTAAAGTCAGAATTTGATCTGAGATTTTGCTGCTTTCTGACAGGTCTGCTTGAGCATATGCTTATTAAATGTAAAACTGTACTTGTCTGGTAGGCTATTAATTATTTATTGTATTACTCAGATCAGGCACTGGCTCCTGGTGTGTTTATTAATAATTACATATTTTACTATCATTATTTCTCAATGAAAACCTTTCTCTTATACTTGATCTACACAGCAAATAAAACTTCAAAAATCATTAAGAACAATAAGTTTACTAGAAAGAACATATCGAGCTGTAATTCCAAAAATACATACACATTGTAGCCAACAGTTCAATTGGTTTTTGCCTAATAAGTGTTTTAACAAAAGGGGCTTTCAAAACGAGTTACTGATCTTAAGCAATTTTAACCATCCAATGATCACTGTAATTAAATATTGGTGCAATGAATAATTTGTCTGGAACCTTCCCTTATGCTTTAGTCATGATGGTTTAGCATCCCCTTCAAAATGTTCTGCGGATGCTATGATTGTCCGCAGTCTCTTCACAAAATAAGGAGATAAAGAAGAGATATTGAGTTGTTATTTGGGGACTGCTACAACAGAGTTTGCACTGAAAAGTGATGCAGACTCTGTACAAACTATAAAATGTAATATGTTTGTTAATTTACCAAAAACATATCCATTCAAGTAATAAAAACACTCAGATTCATATTACGATGTGCTATCATTAAGGTAGTGTAAAATTAGTTATAAAGCTCGTTTTTGAAGTCCTCTAAGGGTGGGTCCGTAACGTGTGGTATTAAGCTTCTGGTCCATCGTATTAATGTAATAATGGTTGTCAATCATGCAAACGTCCTGGAGCCCCACGGCGACGGCTCGCGGCGATCCCAGCCCCCGAGTAAGTATCCATTGAGTTGACGCAAACAAAACGCTTTTAAAGGTTCTCATAGATTGTTGTTTGTTGAAATTTAGACCTGTATCACAACTCTTCCTATTTATGCATTCTCTAGATGCTTTCATTTGTATCGGATTGTTATGTTTGACCATCAATGCGAATCAATATTGGCCTAGCTTTAGGTAGTAGAATAATTGCGGCTTATCATAACTTTCACGAGTAACCGGAATTTGGGTCTTCGAGTTCCTGTGGTGGGCGCAGATTGCCCCCCGCTTGCAGAGATAAAAACAGTATTAATCGGAGCCGTAAATAATTAACAAAGCTTGTATTAAAGTTCAACAAATATGATATATGAAAAACTGAAAACTGTAATTATTAGTGGGCTATGTAAATGTCTCAAATGAATGCAATAATTCCTTTTAAAAATTTCATTAGGTTTGTAATGATAAAAATCCCATAAAATTGTCATCCGTTTTCACGTCACGGAATGCGAAATATAATCTGATCATTGCCTGAAATCATTCACACTATCATGTGTCATATAAAAGTCATATATTTTGTAGATAATAGCAACAAAGCAAATAACTTTCCAACTGTATTGAATATGACCACTAATAACTGGGAGATGGACTTACCTGACTAACAAATCTTATTAATGTTTAGAATAAGTCATAATGAACCTAATATTGATCAGGCAGTTCAAAAGATAAATCCATAAAGAGCTTTTTACGTTAATAAGTCAACGATAGTCAAAACAAACTTGCGACTTCCCAAAAATTTGGTCTGATGGTTCTCATCGGCTTTTACAGGAGCGCTATTTATTGTAAAGCCCCCGTCCCATTAAAGAAACCCAAGGTGACAATGAGGGGGTGGTTCTTTGGAACCATTAGATCCGATCTCCGCGCAGCTCCTCGACAGCGTTCTTTTTGGATGACGGGATTACAACTTCGTATCGTCTGTTCCAGTACCGACAGGCCATAGCCGGCGGCATGCCCCCCCCTACCGCGCATCCGTCCCCCGCCCCGTCCTCGGCGCTGTCCACGCCGTCCAAGTCGTTCGTGGCGAGCGCGTCCCCCCACTCGCTGCAACAGTCCCCCCACTCGCTGCAACAGTCCCCCCACCCGCTGCAACAGTCCCCCCACTCGCTGCAACAGTCCCCCCACTCGCTGCAACAGTCCCCGTCCAACTCGTCGGTGGGCTCGCATCAGTTCCTCCCGTTGCAACAGAAGCAGCGCTCGTTCCTCACGTTCGGCTTCGGCGCGGGCTCGGCCGGCAGCACGGGCGGCTCGGGCAGCGCGTCGCGCCGCGAGAGCCACGTCAACGTGAACGTGACGCCCACGGGGCACGACCTCAGCTCCGACACGCCCGAGATCAGGAAGTACAAGAAGAGATTCAACTCTGAGATTCTGTGCGCCGCCTTGTGGGGTCAGTACCGAGAACACATGATGTATTCTTAGTTTTTCAGTTGTGGAACCTAGAGAACTGTAATTATACCCTGAATTTGCAAAGATAACTTCAAAGTTGAGTAAACACGTTCACATCAACCTTTACAAAACATTGCAAAGGGGTTCTTAAGTCAGCAGCATAAGCTGATCCTATATGAAACTTGACGTGAACGCGTGTGTACCAATCAACTCTCTCATCACTACTGAAAAAAAACTATTCTACACAGTCCAATGTTAATCAGCGTAAATCCTTACAGGTTGCCTGACTGTAATAAGAAAACCTTCAACCGTTTCTTAAACAAGATATTTATATTACTAATGGAGAAACTTGTATTTTAGGAGTAAATCTACTCATCGGCACAGAAAACGGGCTGATGCTGCTCGACCGCTCCGGACAAGGCAAAGTCTATCAATTGATCTCACGACGCCGCTTCCAGCAGATGGAAGTGCTAGAAGGACAAAACATTCTCGTCACAGTCTCCGGAAAAAAGAATCGCGTCCGAGTGTACTATCTAAGTTGGCTAAAATCAAAAATATTGCGTACTGACGGTCTCAGCGATGTAAGTGTTACGGTACTTACAATTTTATACTATCACTCCGTACACTCGTGCGTCTTTGTGAAATTATCTGGATAAAAGACATTTTTATTAAAACTTAGAATGTATCCCATCTATTACAGCAAGCGGAAAGGAGAAACGGTTGGATTAACGTTGGCGAACTCCAAGGTGCTGTTCACTTCCGTATCGTCAAATATGAACGAATCAAGTTTCTCGTGATTGCTCTGAAGGATTCTATAGAGATTTATGCATGGGCGCCTAAACCATATCACAAATTTATGGCCTTCAAAAACTTCGGGGAGCTTCAACACAGGTATAAATAAAATCTATTTTTTTCTAATTTTGGATAGCTCTGTGCTGTGGAATATAGTGATAACTAATCTAACCCTCTTTTTTCAGGCCTCTGTTAGTAGACCTCACCATTGAGGAAGGAACAAGACTGAAAGTTATTTACGGGTCTGCTGACGGTTTCCACGCCGTGGACCTCGACACTGCCACCGTATACGACATTTATATTCCAAAGCATGTAAGTGTATCGATGCCGAATGGTTTGCATTTGGCCCAAGTACTTTGTTAATGGGCTTTTTCTGGTCTCTCTTCCAAAATAATTTGATACTATGTTTCTAGTTGCAGGGAGCTATAGTTCCGCACTGCATCGTACCTCTTCCAAACTCCAACGGCGTGCAGTTGTTGTTATGTTATGACAATGAAGGCGTGTACGTGAATACTAATGGCCGTGTTAGTAAAAATATTGTTCTCCAGGTGAGTTATGGATTCATTTGTTACCTGTTTTTGTTATTTTATAAGTAAATATATTATGCGTTTTTCTAAACCTCCATCCATTGTAATTATGTTTTTTTTGCTATAAAAAGAAAAAACTTCATCGTATTTTTTTCATAATACAATTTGAAAACCAAAAACAATTATTTTAGTAATCTTAACTGCATTAACGATCTAACGTATCCACGTTTTTGATTTCATGGTTTCTGGTCTTCTCAACACGCGGTTAAACCTTACTGTAGTATAGTATGACATACATGGTAAAAATACTAGGAATAAAGATAAAATTGCACTCCCATTTTTCAGATTACAAAAAGTGTTAGGTTCATTTATGGGGCAAGGTGTACACTACTATAACAAAGTTCCGAAGGAAATTTGCATGTTACCGTTACATAGATTTAGGAGCCACGTTAAGGCCTCTCTATTAAAATAGGGTTATTACATTTGACAAAAGATTTCCTTGGGGCTAAGCTCTCTCCGCTTGATACTAGTTAACCACTGTAATAGTAAGAATTATATTAGCTGATGATTACTTCAATAACCTTTGAATTGTATAACTTTTAATGTCATGACATGATCCCGCAGTTTACTTTCACCTACTGAGTAGTAGTTACTTTTTGTTTTCATTGTTTTTTTCTTTGTTGTAATCTACACAACATCAATTGTAAAAAGAAAAAATTTGAAAAGAGTTACTGCTGAGTTCCTTGCCGGGTCTTCTCAGTACGAATCAACCTTCCGACGCCGGTGGTAGAGACACATTTATTTAAGTACTGTATATGTAGATGTATATATATTATTAATTTATTCATGTCTATTATTTAGTATAATTTTAAATAATGTAAATTTGACGATTTAAAAGTGCTTAAAACAGGTCTATTTAAATAAAGATATTTTGACTTTGACTTCGGGACCGAAGCAATTTATGCGATGTTGTTTCTTTTTAATTAAATTATTATAAACATTCATACATATTTAATTAATTAATTGCATAAATTTTTATACATTAGAAAATAAATATTCAGGTCAGATATATTTTTTTAACAAGGTAGTTAGGTAAACTTTGTGTTTAAATTTTTATACTACTGGACCGTCTCTAAGCATAATACAAAATTAGTATTTGTTTGTGCATTTTTCGATAGTAACGATTCAATTTTTTTCAGTGGGGAGAAATGCCGACATCGGTAGCTTACATCGGCACAGGACAAATCATGGGCTGGGGTAACAAAGCCATCGAAATTCGCTCCGTAGAGAGCGGTCACCTCGACGGCGTGTTCATGCACAAAAAAGCACAACGACTCAAGTTCTTATGCGAGCGCAACGACAAAGTGTTCTTCTCTTCGGCCAAGGGCGGCTCCTCGTGCCAGATCTACTTCATGACGCTGAACAAGCCCGGCATGGCCAACTGGTAGGCCCGCCACGTACAAGAACATGCCAGTAGTTTAGTCAAACTTACTAAAATATACCATGTGCTTTGGTCATTTGGAATTCAAAGACTTGTGATAGTGACAGATGTTAATTTATGCTCAAAGACAATCCACGTAATTACAATCGAGTATATGAAAACCCATTTATAACATGTGTCATTTTGTACTGAGAATTGATACAACCTACTAAGAAATATTATTATAATATTAAGCAATAACCTTTAGATTAAATGTTTTGATATTGAAAATTATTCTTAAGTAAGTTAATATTGCTTAGGTTTTATTATTATGTTGCAATTGTTTATTTCTAAAAGAAAATGTAATGTGAAATCTACCTATTCATTCATATATGGCCATATTATATTGTTTATATAAAGTTAAGCTAGTTGGTGGTGATGAAAGTAATTGGTTACATTATGTTTGTTTTGAACAAAGATTAATGCCATTCATTTTAAACTGATATGAATAATTTTTTTTATTGACTATTAAAAGAAGATTTAGATCATGTATTTCTTTAATAAAGGTCCCACGTACATATTACAAATTGGCATTTAGTCAAGTCACTTTGTATTATAACTCACACCAAACGACAATTTCATTAATGGATAAATCCTACAATTTGGTACTATTTATTATTTATTTGTTATGTACTATATTATTTACATGTATAAAGATGTAACTGTGCATATTGAAAATTATATATTTGATGATTTTTTTTATTTGAGACTACCTTAGCGTAATAAAAAAATATAAAAATTCTTCAGACTTTCATTACAAAATTATTTAATATCCTGTCCATTCGTTTATTATCTTTTAAACAACTCATGCCTATGAATAACAGTTTTCTTTTTTCGAAATAATGTACTACAGTAGGTAATGTCGTACTACATTGACGGGTACCGCCCACTTAAAGGCCTGCGCAGTCGACTTACGCATAGAAAAAAGTACGCTCCGCAAAATCCCCGCGGATTTACCGCGGACTCAACGCACATGGTGTGCGATCATTTGTTATTTAAATATTCTGAGATTACGTTGTGCTGTAATTTACATGAAGTTTAAGCAAGAGAGAATACTGGGTCCATCCCTTTTCGAACCGATTTTTAACGCGAAGTAAAATCCGCCGTGTGCGTTGTTTGCTCATAGTTCGTTCGTTCTATTTTTTTCGCGAACGCCCGCGCACTTTAATCCGCTACGCTCCGCCGTGTTTCGGCGGATTTTGGGTTCGGTGTACTTTTAGTCATATAAGCGTGTGTTGCTCGATACAGTTAGTAAGGGATCTATTTTGACGGAGAAGAAAGTACGCCGCGGATAATCCCTCGTCTGCGCAGGCCTTAAGTGTAGACTATATTGTAAAAAACCCGTTAGCTACCGTTACTTACCCAAATAATAATTGAAGGTGAACTACCGATAAAATGTGGTTATTAACGGTTAGTTATCCGACTGCTACCAAGAAAAAGAGTACCGTTCTTCAAGAACAAGGCAATATATGTTACCGTACATTCTTAATAATAGTCCTAAAGATCTAGTCCAGAAATTAATGATGCTGAAAAATGTTAAACAATGTAAAAATTTACTAAATTATCACTATAAAAACGTATATACTTAAAACAAAAATGCATTGTATTGATAATACCTACATTGTAAGCACTTATTTCAAATTTGTGCGTAAAGACTCAAACCGCCTACACATAAACCCACTGTATGGGATTACAGTAGGTAGGTTTATACTAAAATATTGTAAAGTTTGTGATTTGGATAATAAAAAAAAAAAAAGGTAAAATAATGGGCATCGCCTAACTTTGTGTTCCCAAAGATGACCGACCGAAGCTAGGCAATTTGATGACAGCGCCAGATTTAAATAGACTTATTCATAACTATGAACTGACTCATTAGCTGCGCCGCTTGCACGGCTTACCACTGATTTGCTCATCTTAGAAATGACATTGATATTTATTTGTTTACAAAAAAGCGGAAATTACTAGTGTTTTTGAAAAATACTTACCTACTTTTAAAAAATATTTTGTGAGTAATGTTTTACAATTGCTTCCGAAATTACGATGTTTTCTGATGCCTATAAATTTATTATCTTGAAGTAGGTACTGTAAATAATCTGTCTTTTTATTGTGTTGTCAACACCCAGGTGAAGCTTCTTACGGAATTCCCATCGCACTGTTTAACTGGATATACGACTTCCTGAGGCAACAGTCAATAATAGTGCCGCCAGCGTCATCTAGCGGTGGTATTAAACAAGCATAAAAAGCGGTTAATTAACCGTTTATAACGAAAAATGCATTTTTAACCGCTTGGTTAAAATCGTTAATAACCGGCTTCGCATCTATATGCATAGCAAACAACCACATATTATAAAACAATACGTCTACTACGAGTTGCCACTTTAAATTTACGTTACCGTTCGCGTAAAAAAATTGTATTGGAATTTGACACATGTCAGGCCATGGTAGGACACGACAGGACCCTGACTCCCGAACAAGAAGGCTAGAGACTAAGGAGAGATAACTCCCTGGAAAGGGTTGGACTAAATCCGTATCCCACAGTGACGCATGCGCATTACGCTTCTTTGCCGCGATCCTCGCGAAGTGTCAAAATTGGTCAACACAACCTCGAAAAACAACAACTGTCGCACGTGACACCGTTCAAAACAAAACCATGTGACCATGAAATGACAAATAGCTGCCGCTGCACATGCGCAATACAGCGTTTTGCCCGGCACAGAGTATACGACTTTCGGCCCTCGAAAGCTTACCCCCACTTCGGGAGTTATCTCTCCTTAGTCTCTAGCCTTCTTGCTCCCGAACCAAATTTCGCCGGATTGGCATTACATTAATGTCACCAAACATTTTTTATAATCTTATCGCTTTTTGGAATAAGGTTCATACATTTCTTGTTTGACATTTCTGCAATGCTTGTCCAATGAAATTCTGTTAAGAGTCAGGCCCCAGCACCCCAATTCGGTCTGTTTAAATGTATTGCGTCCATATTTGATATTGATTATATCTATGCGTTATTGTTACTATCGTTTATTGAATATTTTCTTGACTCATTATTATATTTAAACTCACATTCAACACAAAGTACCTACTTGGAATAAATTGTTTGCATGCTACTAGTATAGCAATACGAATCAACGCACACGCATTATTTTTTAACCTACCGTCGCAGTTGTCTAATCTTGTCAGTTATTTTTTTACCTACCCTCAAACTAGCACTTTTTTAACATAAAAATGTTGCCAGTGTAAAAAAATATATATAAATAGGACAAACCCCATTTATGTGTACAGGGGATATTTTACAACTATAAAATGTCAATTATTTTTTTTGTAAAAAGAAAAGAAAGCGCGAATTTCTGATTTTCAATTTTTTTTGTAAGGGTGATACTAGATATATTTTATATAAATATACGTAAAAAACTTTAATTGACGATCAAAACCTAGTCTGGACTCAATACTTTTTAAATAAATGATTTAGTTTAAATACTCAGTACCTATACAGGAACATCTTTTTTATTTAGGACTAACCTTTGTTACAGAGCACATTTAGTCATATCTTAGAAAAGTGCACAATTTGCGAAATGCTTATTTTGAGATAAGTGCCCCTTGTGAGAAATGCACATTCTGCGAAATGTACATTTTGAGGAGAGTGCTCATTATGCGTCAGACCCGTCGTGAATGCGGTGAAAGGGCGCGTCATTTCAAATTAGACAAGCTATACCATCTTTTGTTGATCGACACTTTCATAACGGCCCCCCGATTCAGAAATAATTTGTCGACCGATTCGGTAAGTTTGTTTTCATTACTCATACACGGAAAGTACGCTTGAAGTTGCCTGAGCATAGGGTTGAAAGCTTCACTTTCCTCAAGGGATCTGTATTTTTATTAATTTCTACCAGTACCTAACGTAGTGTTTTAATAATTATGCTGTTTGGAATCTACCATATGATACGATAGCCCCTGAGGTTCCTTTTCATACAGCTTAAGGTCTGCGCAGACGACGGACGATCCGCGACGTACTCTTTTTTTGTCCGTCAAAATAGATCCCATTCAAATTGTATCAAGCAACGCACACGGGCGACTAAAAGTCCGCCGAACACTCGCGGACGCCGACGGAGCGGAACGGATACCGTCAAAACAAAAATAGGACTATTTACCCTGTAGGGTGTGCAAAGCATTAGGATCTTACAAAGTTTCTTGATGTATTTTTTTGTGCATAGACCAGGAGCCGACTACAATTTCATAAAATGTAATTTTATCAGTTTGGTGATTTTAAGAATTACGGTCTAATTGAGATTAATTAAAAAGTAACTTCACGAATCACATTTTTATTCAGTTACTAAGACTGCTGTTGTTGTTGCATTGCACGTCTATTAAAATGTAAGTGTTTTGGCAGTGTTGGGGGGTGTAGTTAAGTGAATCGTGATCTGAAACCACCAATTTCTATCCGATCAACTTAATCTAGAGACGAACTGAAACTTTTTAAGTAAATACCTAACACAAAATTAAGAATCTTTAGTTTATCCTTCTCCTGCGACATGAAAAAATTACAATAGAAAAAAGAATTGCTATTACGCAGCGACCAATTAAGCGGAGTGCGTTAGGTAGGTACTCACCGTTCTTGATCAGTAGGTAATTTGAAGAAAGACAATTCTGCATTTGATGAGCTGCTGTTAGAGCATCCATTAGCACTGCAATATTTACACATTCTGGATAAAGCCGTTTTTGACCTTGAATATTGGACGTTGAAAAATTTTGCAAGAGAGGCCGTAACCTTTTGGCAAAAAAATTAAGTGAGTACCTTTGATATATTTTTTTAAATAATTATTTTTGTAAGGACTTCCGCGATTTTCTGAAAAACAAATTGATCATAACTTTTTAACGGTTAGAAATCGGACCAATATCGATAGGGTTAAAAAGGTCAGAAATGACCCCCGCTATGCGCTATTTCGATTTGATACTTACTTCCAGGGACATCCTGTATATTATTTTGTCAGTGTGCGTGCGAGCGCGTAGGTACGGGCAACAGTACGGGCGCGCTCACATACAAACCTCGCTCGGAACGTATATATAAAGACAACTTTCTTTCCTCTCCTTTTACTATGGTACCGTTCCGAGTCACGTCGAACTTCTAGTCCACTCTGAAGTTGTCCAGTCTCGCATTCCTATTTTTTACTATGAAAATTAAGATAGGACGAATCAACTTCAGAGTAGACTAAAGGTTTGACAGGGACTATAGGCACGGAATAAAATCAAACATTATAAATTCCGCGACACAATACATCTATCTTTTATTAATGCGTAGCTTTAAGGTATGTTATGTGTTGAAAATAATGTAAATTAAAAGGTAGATTTTGAGAATTATTACCACGCAAGCAAGCATATCCATCCTTATGAATTATGATTTAAAAGTTATTTCATCATCAAGATAATTTTACGGAGATAAATTTGTCCTTTGCAACACAATAATTGGATTAATAGATTCGGATATATCGTGAAATTAAAAATACGCACGCAATAGTAGATTTTTATACAAGGTGTGAAAGTTACCTTTTCAATGCACGAGATGGATAGTTCGAGGGCATTGAAAAGGTCTTTCTTCCGAGGTAAACACTCTGCTTTTCATTACGAATATGAGGAAAGAAAATAAAAATCAGATACTTACATAAGTTCAACCAAATAAACTTCTCACTCGATTTACGAAACAACTGTGGAATTCAACCATTTTTTTTAAATATTTTTGAAAAATCATATTTAGACAATGATGATGGAATTCCCCCGCCTTATTTTATTTAAAGAAAAATATTTTTTTTCATTTCTATCGTAAATGCTTAGCTCAAATTAACTCAATTAAATACTAATTAAGTGAAACATACATTAATGAGTATATTCCTGCTTCGATTATTTAAATATTCATTTGAAATCAAGATAAAGCAATTTCAAATACAGCTGTGGCTGAATAGAATACATCGACTTGCCGCAAAAGGAATGTCAAAATAGAAGGTGACATTTGACAGTTATTTACTTTCAGCCCCAGGGCTGAAAAAAAGTCACAGCCCTAGGGCTGAAAGTAAAGCTTTCAACCTTATGCTCAGGCAACTTCAAGCGTACTTTTCATGTATGAGTAATGTAAGAGTAATGAAAACATTATTATATTTGCACGGCAAGCGGCTCTCGGCGCTCGGGGTGAGACGCGGCGCGCGCTTATACCTAACCACGCGGACGAAGTCGCGGGCAACAGCTAGTCGATTACAATATAGCCCATTAAACTTGCGGGCAAAAGCCCATTTTCATAGGCACTGACATAGCAGTTAGGACATGAGCATTATAGCCTTGTGGTTTAGTTATAATACATGTTGTACTGAGGGCTCATTTCCCTGAGGGCCGGCATTACCGTTAGCGGACAAACTGCTCAACGCGGCGTAAGACGCTACTATAGTAACACACAACGTCTCGCGTCTTCCTGAGCGAGGCTCTCTAGCTGTGGTCGACTGTACAAATTTTAAAATTTTAACGAAATAAAAAAATCACAACAATGTAAACGTTTATTCATAAATTAACGAAAACATGACATATCCTTGGTAGCTCCAAGCACACCCACCCTACAGCCATTCTGAAATGCAACAAAAATAAAAA
The DNA here is from genome assembly GCA_947369235.1 of Udea olivalis. NCBI lineage: Eukaryota > Metazoa > Arthropoda > Insecta > Lepidoptera > Crambidae > Udea > Udea olivalis. The sequence continues at coordinate 11,712,065 of OX376342.1, forward strand.
TACATCAGGCATGTTTTGAAAAGTAAAGTATGTACCTACGTACTTTCAAATCATGTAATTTGACAAAAACTTTATTAATTTATTCTTCATTACAAAAAAAAAAACAATCGGCGGACTTAATTAGGCATTCTCTACCAGTCAACAATTGTCAACTATCAAAATAAAAGCAACATAGCAACTGCAAAACAAAATAATAGCAACTGCAAAACAAAATAATTGCAACAAACATTAAATCTATACTATATTAAAAAGAGGAAAGATTTGTTTGTTTGTTCGTATTGAATAGGCTCCGAAACTACTGGATCGCTTTTAAAAATTCCTTCACTAATATAAAGCTACATTTCAGGGAGTGACGTAGGCTATATTTTCTTCTAATTTAGGCTATCTTTGACGGGAAAGACAGTCTTCGCTGGTGAAACCACTGACGGACAGCTAGTCCATCATAAAATTATTTTAAATATCAATCACCACACAGTTTTATTTAAATGTATGTCATGGACATCATCTCTTTCATTTTAAGTGATTTAAAATAATAATGGCTGAATTAAATTTTAAATTACTTCAAATTAAGTTAAATATTTTTTGCATTTTCTACCTGTGACCAATACAGGGTGACAGGGAAAATAGACATATTCCTTGAAAAACGTAATAGTAGAAGTTATTTGTAACAAATTAAGCCCCATCAACTGGCTGAATTTGGATTTATTCAAATAGTTTTCATTAATTTTGTTCGCGCATCTAGTAACAAAATATGAATTTTGATTGATCATTCTATTTTTCAAATTACACGCCCGCATAGCTTCGAAAAAAAACAGTGAAGGAACCAATAATGACAACCATATGTACAGAGGCGTTCACATCAACCTTTACATAGGGGCACCTTATGCTGCTGACATAAGACCATTTTTCTATGGTTTTGTAAAGGTTGATGTGAACGCCTCTGTACCATAATATTTTATACACAACAAATGTTAAACAAAAAGTTAAAACACTATAAAAGCGGGAGTATAGTTGGCGACGCTGAAACCTGAAACCAGAGTGATCTAAGCGTAATTTTTACAAATTATAGTTAGTGACACAATGGCATAGGTACAATTCCTAATTCTTTCGGGCCACACAGTGATCCAAGTGCTTTCTAGTACTTTTTTAACTGGTTCAATGCCATACCACGCACTGGTGGTTTTTATTTTCGATTTCCTATTGTCTGTTTTATTCAGCAGTGAATAAGTTAACCCATTTCCTTATTTAAAAAATATATATATTTTGTACCCTTAGATCACGCTGGTTTTTTGCGTCCTCAATCGTCTACCGATCGACTTACCTTACTGTCTTTACAGTCTGCTTAGCGCCTCCACTTCGAATTGAATCAGAAAGTCAGTTTATCAAGTCTCCACGACGATTATTTTATCCATGCTCTGAAATGCAAATGTAGCTATTAATTAACTATATTTTTAAACGCCGAACTCATCAAATAAATCAAGATTGTTTCGAACATTTTGCATACTTCAACGGCTACTAAAAATATTTTGGGTGTCAATACTGTTACTGACACATCAATCCAACTACTACATTAATCTTATATATTATCGTTGATACCTTAGGGCAGTTTGTCTCATCAACTTGAACTTCAGAAATTTTTAACTTTCCTAGGGCATACCATATTGTACTGCCAACTCCGAAATCACGAATTAGCTATCATTTTAACCATAACTTAGTATTATTTCCGCAACATAATTTGTGTATAGAGAAGCATGGATTTCATTGTTCAACCACTTGCGTATCTGCAGTTGTCTACTAAAGAGTAGGTACTTACTTAAATAATTAGGTACAAGTTATTCCGTAGGTATTTTTGAATCCAATTTATAGTAAAGAATATTCATGCCTCAGTTAAAGTGGCTACCTACATATTTGAAAATGTATCAATTTTTTATGCTAAAATAATGTAATTATAATGAATTATTATTACCTGTAACCATTATTTGCTTATATTAAACTCTTCGATCCACTTTTGTAAGTGTGCTGAAAATAACTGTGGGAAAATTTCTAAAGGCCATGCCATATTTGATTAGGACCATTTTTTAACCATATTTATTTTTCTCTTCGATAATGCTGCTCTTTGGAGCTGTGAATGTGTCATAAATAACTTCTACTTGCATGTAGTATCTTCACAAGATTCATACAGAACAATGAGTTAATTACACAAAATATTGTGTAAGCTTAGTATTTCAGATTTATCACTTTTCGTGTTAGATTAATAGATTATTATATAATCCAAAATGTATCTTTTATATTTTTCTTCAATAATATCTAGTCTTCTCTAAACTACTTGCTTATCTATAATTTATATAAATTAGATTACTTTGGCACACGACACGATTGGCGTAGTGCGCTGCAGCACGGTTTCTCGCCTCGATTTCCCTAGTGCCCCGGGTTCGATTCCCGGTCGGGTCAATTCAGGAAACGATCTTTTCTGAATTGACTCGGGTCTGGGTGTGCTGGGAGACGCCCCTGGCTTATTTCCTTGTCTGGTACCTCGTAACACAGGGATATTAATCCCTTCTTCGAGACCAACAAGAGGTGTGTTGTCTGGCGCATATTTATATTTATTTATTTACTATTATCAAATATGTTATCATTTCAAAAGTGCCATCCTTGGATAGCGTCAGTCGACCATTTCAAAGCTGTAACATTAGATCCTTTGACCACTTCTTCAGGTTTCAATGAGTTTTAATAACTCTATTGTTAGTATGATGCGTTGCTTTCCCCTGCCTGCATACATATATTTTGTTAATCATCTTAATTTACCCTCATTGTGCTACTTACAAAAAAAGCATTTCTAATTGCTTGTGAACCATTACCTGCAATAGCTCTAACCACTTCAACACTGCTGTGCTTCTGTTAGATTTCTTGTGACTCAGTGTGAACTCTTTATGACGAAGTCCACGGGACCGGACTTCTTTTTCGTTATATGGACGGAAGAAAATAATAAATAATTACCAATTACATTAATAATTTCTGTGTTATATGAAGTGTATCGATAAGTGAAAACGAACGTTATAAAGAGTTGACACTGTACTTGATTTTAGTGAATTACTGAAATAATACTTTTCATGTTGTAGTAAAATCTAGTTGGTGCATCTTATTGTTTCTCTTATCATAAGCAGTCATAGACTTCATGAATTATTTTTTCTAGTTTTATATAGATCCCATAAATGGGGGCTATCCAGAGCATGCACGACCCAGATTGTATTTATGTTAGAAGGATATTTCAAATGTTGACTTTGGCAATCTAAAACTTTAATTCTGCAACCCTCTACAGTCCAACTATTCTAAGATACACGATTTGACAGATGTCAACTTGTAATCGATTTAAATTCCTATGGAATTGTAATGGATTACAAGTTTTCTGTACAAGTAACACAATAAATTGAAACCGAACTAGAAATGTCCAAGTTTATAAGTTTCTATTGCTAAAAAGTAGTTTTATTATTTTGATTAGATCTCTAGAAATATTTTTAAGCTGTAGGCATGGAGTGTTTTTGTCAAGAAAGAATAAAAGCCAAAAAAGTAAAGAATCTTATTAAACCTTACTGTTTAGGTAAGCTACAGGAAAAATTGTCCTGCACCGGTGGTAATCACAATTTTTTATGACAGACCAAAAATAGCCTACCGAAAAGGACGCGCGTCCAAAGATAATCTAATATCTGATTTTTTTCGGGCCTTGGTCCTACCGATCTGGATATTCTGAGTTCTGACTACTCGTATAAATGATCTGTTCATTCAGAGTCCTGCATACTTTTTACGATCAACCAAGTAGAATATTGTAAAAAAGTATTCACGCAAACACCGAAGTATGCATCTTCCGACCAGAGACAAATAATCCCCTACGGAAAAACGTGCATGGACAATATAAACCTGTTTCTTTACCAAAAAAAGCTGCACAGTGTTCCACTTTAAATAGAAATCGTGAAACGTAAAATAGATCACTATCGTTATCACTAGCGTTTTTTTAATAAACAGTTGGCGCTCACTACGTTTTACATACTAATTGACAGTTTGCAACCCCGATATTATATATTTTTACTCAAAAGCTACTAAATTGTATAATTTATAAAATTAAAAGTTTGATTATTCGTGATTTTACAGATTATTGGTATAAACATGAATTTGAAATGTCCCAACACTACTGTAAAGGGTCTTACGTAATAACGTGTGTACGACGTCTAGAAAAACATGTTATCGGTTAATTGTTCATGATATGCTAAATTCCTAATTGAAAATTAGTATTAGTAGTACGCTACAACGAAGTGATTGCGCTGTGAGAACCATGAAACATCAAAAGGTACATATTGGAATAGTTGGACTGTAGTCTAGACAATTTAATGTTGGACGTGTTTGATTTGGACAGCCCTACCTGGAACAATTGATTGTACCTATCAACCATATCCCAACAAAAAAACTATTCAAAACCTTTAGGTTTTAGTTTGCTGTGATTGACCACTACCATCTGATCTGAGTTTTTTCTGTTCCACTAATCACATCCTCAGTATGCTTTGCAATTTTCCTAGTACACAAACACAACACATTTTTATACTTTTTTCACTGTAAGATGATATGCCTGACAGCTCTTATTGTTCCGTGTCACCCATACTATTTGAAACTAAATAAAAAAAATTGGCAAAATAAAATGATATAAACTATTAAAAAGCTATTGTTCTTTCGAATCTTATTAAGTAAATTATTGTTCTCTTTATTTAACAGGAAACTTAGATATAAAATTTGTACAGTATTCCTACAAAAACAAAGATTTATAACAATAAAAAAATATTGTTATTATTATTGACCGTTAATAAATGAAGTATTTGAATTTAAATTAATATATCTTTACAGCGCCTGATGCGTGAAAAGGAACGCCATTCAATAGTGTATTGACACTACTGAATCGACAAAGAATCGATGAATAGGAGCGACCATTTTGTAATTTGTAATCACGTCATTCGCATCAGTACCAGTGCGTCTGCCTTGTGTGCAATTTTTCAACTATTATTTTAGAGTTACCGCGTTTTATTCTATTACTTATTAGCCATAACCCGTTTATTGAGAATTTATTTAAAAATTAAAAATCGGTAAATCTGATTCTATTTCCTTTGCCAACTCGATTAAATTACATTCGTTACAGCACTATAATTAACAATTATGAACGGTCAGGGATATCATCATACGGCGAAAGTAGTATACTATGTACTTGTTCATGAATGAATGAATGAAAAATACTAAATAGAAAGTTGCATATTATGTTATAAGATCTAGTGATGTCGTCCACTCACAATTATGGCACATGAATGTGTGACTTTCAAGCAGGCATTTCAATTACTACAGTTGTTTTAAGTTTACTCCTGTTCTTCGTTTCTGAGTTGCTAGTATAAAAAATATCAATGTATCTTGAATGGTTACCTTGTAATCCCATAGTAATTCCTTGTTTATTGCCTCAAATAATTAGATGGTGTAATTGAAATAGCTGGATATAAATATTCACTTTTTTTCAACATTATGTCCACACACAAATGAATATACACAATTTTATTTCAACTTTATTACGATGTGTTATAAATTATAATATAGAAGTTTTCCACCTACGAGTTTTTCTCTAGCTAAATAAAAGCATACACATTATCTTTCACAAGTTTATTATGAATTAGGTCCTTAGTATCTAAAACATTACAATACCTACCTAAACGAACTTCACAAGTACATGTACTCTATAATAAAATTATTAAATACAACAAAACCAATGTTTTGTTTAAAATGTTTGGTCACTGAATAATATTAATGTAGTAATTTCATACTGGATACAAATAATGTATTTTTCTAAAGATTTAACATGCCTAATTTCAAACAGTAGCAAATAATATTACTTAGTCAACTCACAATTTAGATTGGTCATTTACCTAAAATGGAATTTGTTTCTTATCCAACCTTCCTATCGTGCACATAATTATAACTTTTAGTGTATATCCATAATATAGTTAATGCTTCAATTTATTTGATCCAGCTATTTATATTTCGAGTGTGTGGCATAAGACGCAAATCATATTCTGTTATAGTCAAACAGATCACCAACTGCCTGTAATGCAAACAATTAAATAGAGGCTTAGATATAAATACTGATTCAACTTACAACTAATTTTAAATTTAGTATTTATTCATAATATTCGGTTATAGTACATAACCATTAAATATATTTTAGTGGTCACAAAATATCTCCATTTTAAGAAGAACAAAAGTTAATTCTAAAATTTTTGTTTCCAGCAGTAATGTGCTTGATTTATTTTAGTGATGATAGCTACTTTGGCCTTATTCAATAAAAAAGTGAAAAAATCTTTTTTCGAGATATGTTACAAGTTTATTAATATAAGCATAAAAAACAAACTATCATGTTTGTATTTTTCATTGAAAACATTTCACTATGTTTTTGCCCAATAAAAGGAATTACCTTTAGAACACCTAAATATTCTTATTACTAAATTGCCACTTCATGATATCTGTTCTTCATTCATTTGTTTATTCCATAAACGTTTACTACTACAAATGCTAAATGCACAGAGGCATTTTCTACCAGTCAATCTTCATTAATCTAGCTGATTTAGTGTATCAGTTACTGACACACTAAATCTTAAGTAAAACTACTTATTTTTATCTATCCTTAGGTCCTTAGGAAGGTTATCACGAATAAGGCGTCCATTCATACAGTTTCATTATTCCGATTCTCAGTTCAACATATTAGAAGTTTCAAACTAAATTAGGATTTTGTCTGCTAAGCCCATTTGAATATTTGTATCAATTTATGATTTTCATGTTTCCATAACCCTATATCTCCAAAACTACTAGGTACACCATGTCCAAAATTGCAGCCTAAATCAAGTATTTCCACTTAAAAATGCAAAACAAACAACATTTTCTCTCAATTTGTGTGGGAAATGCGACTCCATAGGTATGCGTGGACTTTTGAATGGTTCCAATTTGCGACTTCAGTGCATAGACTGTAAGCATGTTGAGAATAGTTTTCTTACGTCCAGCTACATTACAGGAAGTGGGAACTTCACGAACACTTCTGTCAATAATGGAACTCACCATAGTTGTTAGAATATTGGTGCTGCGGCTGCTGGTAGGAGTTGTAGGCGGGCTGCGCGTACGCGTCGTAGGCGGCCGGCGCGCCGCCGTACGGCTCGCCCGCGCCGTAGCCCGCGTCGCCGCCGCCGCCCGCGCTCGCTCTGCGGGGACAGAGATGCCGTATTTAAAATGCAAAATTACTATTTTCTATTTTGCACTTAAATGCATTTTTATACCCTTTGATTATATACTCCCTAGATAGAGCGTCGCCACAAAAAAGCGTAGAAAAATATACTAACTATTGTTAGCCTCTAAGTCGCTCCCCCCTCTTTAGTCACAATTTCGACATTGAAGGCTTCACTCGTTTTGCAGTAATTTTGAGTCCAATTTAATCGATGGAAATGACAAGTTGTGCGATAAAACTGTGCAGAAACTATAAAGGGCGCTTGATCCGGTAATATATCCTACCATCGGTTAGTATCTCTAAATCTTATTATTTTTACATAAACTTATTTTATCATTTTTTTCCGACTCCATCTTGGCGTTATCCAGTGTTGCTAGTTTTGACGCACAAATTTCCCTATAAATGTATCTATGTTTGATAAGAATGTAACTGGATGCTGTCTGCACTTGATAAAATGATTTAATTTAATAATTTAATAGATATTAACAAAAAATATTTGAGGGGTTTTTAGAGGACCAGGAGAAGCCAAAATATATGTCTAAATATGTGTAAACTTTTTAATAATTAATTTTATATGATTATAATTTGCAAGCCTAAGCGGCAGAATATTTTAAAACTCTGTCTATACCTCAACATTTTTGTTACCATATATTCGAAAAATAAATATTTCATTTCATTTCAAGAAATTGTGTGCCATTGGAAAATGTTAGTATTTTGGTTTACTCCTCAGCACTCAAGAGTATTAATTCTACTACTGTGTCATCTCGAAAGGATGTCGAAGATGAGAGCGAAACCACAATTGAAAATTTACGAGATGACAATGGTGAAAATATATCTCGGCTTATAGATGTGCCTACTTTAACAGAATATATTCAACAGATAGTTGAATACATTTCAGGTTGTGTCGTTAAATGTCTTCGTAGACAAATCAGATGCACGGCATGCGTAGATTGTCTTATGGCAAATCAAAAAAATAAATCCCATAAACTTGTGAGCGTGCGGGGTGAAGGTGGTTTAATTTATGCTTCACAAGACGTTTATTTAATTTGTAATACTGCGGAAACACAATAAGAAAGTTTATCAAATATAATTTTGTTATGACTAACCAAATGTATACTAAAATATTATCATCCGTGATGAAACAATTTACTAGCCATAAACTTCCAAAATGAAACCGAACACATGTGTGGTTTACTTCATCAAATAAATCTTACAAGATTTAGCTAAATTAGACAATGTAAAAAGTGAAGTAGTTTCTGAACGCAAGTTGTTTAAAAAAGCAATACAAAGAGAGGGCCATTAACGCGATTGTTCAAGTTTTGATGGTCATAATAACCTTACTTTTTTTTCACGTTAACGTCTTTTGATTCAATATGGAAAATTTCTAACAAACAACAGCAATATTATTTTAATATGTCCTATTAAATAATTAAACATTATTTTACTTTGCTTACCCATAGCCATCATTTTCGTAACCGCTCTGGCCACTCGTCGAGTAGCCATAGCCTCCAGAGCCGTAGCCGCTGGAGTTGTACCCGCCCGCAACTTGCGCAGGAGCAGGTGCCGAATAACTGTTGCTCTGATATTGACTACAAAAAAATATATTCTTATCACTACACTTGAAATCAGATACTAGTGTACTGTTTGGCTACAAATGAGTAATCAGCATCTACAATATCTGCATTTGTGTTTCAGACGGCAATTCCTATCTGAGATAGTATTCATCATTTTAAAACATTAAGTCACTTTCACAGCAAAATCATAATGGTGAGTGTAAGCTGTTGCCAACACCAAGCCTATTGGTTCTTTTACTTCTTTTGGAAAGTAATTACAGTTCGCGTCTAACTTTTAGTCCACTCTGAAGTAGTTTTGTGCATGCGCAGAACCTAATTTACTATAAAAAAAATTGGACACCTTCAGAGTGGACTAGAAATTTCAAGCAAACTATACTTATTGATGCACCATTATGATATAACATGACTAACCCCTTTATTCATAAAAACCATTTCCTATACTGCATTTTGGTTATAATTTTTGAATAGGGGAGGATAGTCACTAACATGGACAATAAATTAGCTGGCTATGATTTTATATTTACCTGGGAGCATTATATGAAGGTTGGGCATAGGGATCAGCCTGTGGTACCTCATAGGGCTGGTAGCCTGTGTGTCTGTTAAAAACAATATATTGTGAGAAAACAGTTATAAAAGAAAAAAACATTTTAGATTTATGTTGCATATTCAGATAAAATCACATCGTCAAGTGTGTATCAGACGGCACATTCCTATCATGATTCGGGTTCATCATTGTAGGTGAGTTTCAAAAAATTACTGGTCGGCTGGACACAGTACAACTTTTATAGTAGAATTTATGTAGCAGATAAAAAATGTGTTTCTTTTTCTATTTATCCTTGCATGAATGTATCATGGTGGATAATTATTTATACTGTAAGGAAAACTGATATAGCATACTGAGTAGATGATTTAGACACTTTCTAAGGTAATATTAGTACTTTAGAGTCTTTTATTTAAGGTTTCCCATACCATCTTGCATCTACTGCATGCCGTATCCCTTTACTAACAGTTAAAATAATCTCCTACTATTTCATGCTTAGATAAATGAAATGCTTACGATGGAGGTCCATACCCATTAGAGTTGGGCGGCGCGTTGTGCTGCGGCGCCTGCTGGTAGCCCGGCGCGCGCCCGCCGCCGCCGCGGGGACCTTCAAATCTAGAGGGGAAAGGTTCCATGTGAGAAGTTGTTCCAGAGTATGTTGGATGTGGAAGTTATCATAAGGTTAACGTCATAATTGGATGATTGTGTTACGAGTTAGACCGTAAAAACATTATAGGTATTTCAGGTAGTAGTTTTCCGATCCAAAGAACAGTTGTCAAATAATTCGTTTTTTAATTTCCTTCATGTGACAAAGACAAACTCAAACAGCCAGTAAAAATATACTCTAAGAGATATCCTGCTTAAAGCACTGTAGACCATATTTCAATAGGGTTGGTTAGTGGATAGTTTTGATAACAAAGACCAACATGTGCTTGTTGTGTATCTGGACGTTATTCTCTATCTGAGTATGTATTGGGACATTTATAGCTACTAATTTAGAATAATAAATTTGGATTAAATCAACAGCGGAAGATACGGCACGTCCGTAAAATCGTCAAGTGAAAACGGGGATGATGCACAACTACATGCACGCACACTCACAACACCCCTGTGATTTTATTATGAAGGACAGTGACAAACCTATTTCTACTATTTCTATCTCGCGTGAAATGGCGATTAAAACAATATGTGAATTTAGAAATATCTTAAGAAATGTTAAGTTTTCATGTGAAATGTGATGTACGCCTATGTCCAGCAGTGGACTTCCAAAGGCTGATGATGACCGCATAAAAGCACACAAAGGCATTTTGGTAACCTTTATCTCACTCAAAACAATAAAATAATATTTTTGAGTAACACGCCTGCTCATGTCCCATGCCCACGCTGATTGCGACTGAAATTAGGCGACGGGGACCCTGATTTAAGCGGTCCACGCGCTAGATGCGAGTCACCTACCTTCCGTTATTTTGATTGAATCTAAGAAAATAAAAGACAAAAATCAACAGGTCAATCCAAAAAATATATGTTTAAGTGTGCTGTAAAAAGCTGTTCCAGATATTGATTAGGGTGCATTTCAAAACTTACCTTCCACGTTTCGGTGGACCGCCGGGGCCACCGTGCATAGGCCCGCCGCCGCGCTTGAAGGGCGGCCCCTGGTGCTGCTGGGGCGGCGCCGACTGCTCCGGCGCGGGCGGCATGCCGCCCGGCCCCCCGGGGCCGCCGGGGCCTCCCAGCCCGCCTGGTCCTCCGCGGCCACCGCGACCTGGATGACATATTGGACTTAGTAACATAATGGAGAGGTTAATACCACTGCATCTGGTTAATACAATGATACTGGGCATAGACTAAGGTTCTTATAACAAGGTTCAAGATCAAGGTTCATAGGAACAAGATACTCATACATAACTTTTGTCTACATTTGTAGTTACGTATGTTTTTGACGTTTAGAAAGTACTTTCCGAAAAAAAGCACTTGAAAAAGTACAGACAACAGCACATAGAGTTGAATTAAAATGAAAATAGTATTTAATCTACATAAAACAATAAAGGTAAAGATATATTGAGGATAGAGTTTGAGTTAGCCTGAACTCAGCCTGAAGTACTGTTGTCCATACCTTACTATGCCATACTTTAGCTATTTACTACATACTTACACATAGTCTTGTGCTTAATCGGTCACTTTCCGGTGCGCACCGATAACAGTACAGTCTGTATAATGTACTAGTACACCTTATTAGTACTATTAGTACTATCAGTACACCAGTCATGACTCGATAAATGATGCAAGGATTACTGCTTTATTTACATACTTAGTTGATCTTCCTTCATACTCTTAACATGCTTAGGACTGATATTTTTTTCTAAAGCGTATGTAGAATAAATGGCGTGTGTCAAAATCAACTTTTATGCACAATAATTTATAAAATGTTGTGTCATACACCAGACGGCTTTAGAGCGCTTGCTCGATTACTATTATATTTTATGTTCAAGCATGGTAAGCACTCTACTAGACTGAGTTTGGGTAATCTATTAAATCATGCTTTAAAGTGCTTTCACGCTGCGAATTCATCAGATTTGTCTGTTTGAGATGCAAACGAAGCAATCAACAGTGCTGAAAAAGTTTTAAGAAGATAACCACTTACAGCGCTGTAAGGTGCTTCAAATAGTTAAAGTGAATATAGCCTTGTCTCGCTCATTCTCGCGTTCACTATATAGCGCGTTTTTACTCTTGGACCTTCTTGGACACACAGCGTCATCTAGATACAGGTGATGTGCGACAGTGTACTTATAGTAAGAGTGTACGATTAAGAGCAGGCGTTTGGTAATGTTTCTTTTTGGACAGTGTCAGGTAACGTAACTTATTCGTACATCGTACGTGTACGACACAAGACTACTTACACTGTAGTTTGAACATTCTATTCAGTTTTTAAGTTATTCCTATCAATACCTATTTTACTAAAGGAAAAATTGGAATTTAAGATTCATCTTATTTAGTGTAGACTACATGTTTAGTGAAACATATCAATGACAACAATGTTAAAATAAAATCTTAAGAGTTACCTCTCATTAGCATTCCACCCCGGCCACCTCTGTCTCCTCGCTGTCCGAAGTCCCCACGTCCTCTGCCTCCCCTTCCTCTCATCCCTCCAGGTCCACCCCTGTTGTTAAATCCTCCTCCTAAAGAAACAGAACATACTGTTGAGTAACCAGCTGAAAATTTAACTTGGCATCTTAAAGAGATCTCACCCCTTTATTTTGAAAGTAACTACTAACATTAACTCATCAACCAATACCTAAATGGCTTTACCTGTAAATTTATGGTTTACACTTACTTTGAGGAGGCGCGCCTCTGGACTCAATAGTAGGCACAGGGTGCGGTCCCGGCCCTTGAGGTCCTGGCGGAAAGCTTCGGCCGCCACGATCTCCGCCGCCTCGCATCGGCCCGCCGCGGAAGCCACGGGGTCCTCCACGTATCGGTCCCCCACCACGCGGAGGCCCGCCGCGTCCACGCATGCCAGGTCCACCACCACTAAAATACACAAGTTTAATCAAAATTTAGAAGGTAAATGATACCGATGACGACGGTATCTTCATTAATCACTAATTTTATTGCAAAAAATAACCTCAAATTAAAAAATACTGAAATGATAATGAAACTCACCGTCCTCTCATGTCATATCCACCACCACGACCTCTCATGTTTGGACCAGGTGGACCGCCACGTCCACCACCTCGGAAACCCCGGTTTGGTGGTCCGTCCATGACTGTTCTGTTTCGCTCGATGTAGGCACGCTTTCAAAATTCAAATTGAGTTGGATGTTTTCTTTCACACCGAAAAATTCGACACAACACTCTACACAACTTGTTTTGGCGGCACATAAAATCAATGCCGGGCTGCTGAACTAAGCTAAAAGCGTCGTGCGAGCGTGGTCTAGATAAGCGACCGTCGGTCACCAACCCTGCAAAGAACCGCGGCAACGCGCGCGCGTGTTCAATTTAAAATGGCGGCACGAACGCACGGCACGGCCCTCACTCACAGTTCACAGATCTTAAAGAGCGGACGCGGGACGAGCGAGCGAGACGGACGACGGCAAGCGGACCACAGATTACAAATAGAGCATCCATCGGTGTCCAACTGCACTAACAGCGAGTGCAGGTGACTTGTAGGAGCGATTGATAAGCCCGTATTCAATTTGATTAATGCGAGTGCAGGTGATAAGTGTAGGTGCTTAGTGATTATGAGAAAACACGTGTAGACAGCGATGGATTAGGTATGGCGAGTGATTAGTATCCTGGGTCGTGAAGTGATTAGGATCAGAATCAGAATATCATTTATTGTGAAGCACAGGTTAACAAAATAAAGGTGTTATATGGTACAATAGATCTGCTGCGTTCCACTTGACAAGGCATACAATAAGTTTCTTAATGCTAAAATTACTTATTGATAAATACATACTTAATACAAACATTCTCAATAATTCATTTTCGCGTAGGAATTTTTCCAGAGAATGATAGAGACAGCAGATGATTAGTGCAGGTGCTTAGTGTTAGCAGAAAACACGTGTGGACACCGATAAATTAGTGCAAGAGATTAGTAACCTGTGAAGTAAAGCAATAAGAAGCGTGTTCTATTTCTTTGCGAGTGGCCTCGTCCCGCGCGCCTCCCATTCCCCTCACTCGCCGCGTGCCTGCCACTAAACACGTCTGGAAAGCAGGTGTTAGTGTCTATTGTTTAGCGTTTTGCCTTTAGTGCCAGTGTTTAGAGCAAGTGCTTAGTGTTAGTAGGAAACATGTGTGAACGGACACCGATAGATTATTGCAAGTGATTAGTAACCTGCGTAGTAAAGCGAAAGGCTATTCACTTTGCTTAGTAGTTAGTGCAGGTGATTAGTGCAGTTGATAAGTGTTAGTAGAAAACACGTGTGGACACCGATAGATTAGTGCAAGTGATTAGTAACCAGTGTAGTAAAGTGATTAAAAGCGTGTTCTATTTTTTTGCGAATGGACTGCGAGTGGCCTAATCCCGTGCGCCTACCATTCCCCGCACTCGCCGCATGCCTGCCACTAAACACGTTTGGACAGCAGGTGTTAGTGTTTAGCGTTATGCACAAATTGCAAAAAATGGCGAAGTAGAAAGATTTACCATAAAAATGAGTGCAGGCCAGGGGCCTGACTCTCGAACAGAATTTCATTGGGCAAGCATTGCAGAAATATCAAACAAGAAATTTATGAACCCTATTCCAAAGAGTTAAGGTTTAAAAAAAATTTTGGTGACAGTAATGTAATGCCCTTCGGCGAAATTTGATTCGGGAGTCAGGTAGGGGCCGGGAGTATATAAAATGAATGTCTTTTAAATTGTAAAGTACAAAATTAAAGGTGTCCGAGATAAACTAAACACAGCAACTAAACACATCCATTAAACAGAATTTGACACAACTTGCACTACACACCTGCACTAATCAATCGCTCCTACTAGTCACCTGCACCCCCACTAAAGCAAAGTAAATACCGGCTTAAAGACAACGACCGCCATAGATTAGAGAGCAAAGCTAGGAAATTGTCTATGGGAAAAAATCAAGTATTTGTATCTCATCGTCATCATCATCCGTGTGGTCTATCCCGGTTGTGAACCCACACTGGTGTGTGGGGTCCCCGGGTCCTCCTTTCTTATTTTCTTGGCCCAATTCACGCGGTCTTGTGCATCCTTAGTGGTGAGTTTGTTGGCAGGCATGTCACCTTTAACGACGTCGAGCCACCGCTTCTTGGGTCGACCCGACCTCTTCTACTGGTACCTGGCGGGGGCGGCATGGCCAGACATTTGTCGCCCACGTAGTTTGCCGATCTCCGTGATACATGACCATACCAACGAAGGCGGCACTCCTGCAGCTTGTCTATGATGTCACGAACACGAAGGATGCCGCGGATGTGGGTGTTCACACATCCACTGCAGCATCCTCATTTCCGTGACGCGCAGCTCCTGCTTGTGTCGCTCTAGTAACGGCCATGTTTCACTGCCATATAAAAGGACAGGCCTGATGATGGTTTTATAGACCTGTCCGTTCAGCTTGATCGGGATTTTGGGGTCACAAAGGACACCAGTCACCTCACGCCATTTGGCCCAAGCCGCGGAAATTCGGGCTCTGACGTCGCGGTCGATGACCCCGGACGCGGTCCGTGCGCTCGACCACGTCTACGCCTATGCGGACGGACTGGGAATGTGTGGTGTTGCAGGCCATGTACTCCGTCTTCGCCACATTAAGTTTCAGACCGCCATTTTCAAGTGAATTTTTCCACTTGTTCACCCGTTGTACCAGCCGTCCCCTGTCCGAGTCTGCTAACGCAATATCATCAGCATACATGAGCAACCAGGGTGGTTGCTCGTGGTTGTCTTGGATACTGTTTGACAGAACGTCTAATATTACGCTAAACAGAAACGGGCTAAGCACGGAGCCTTGGTGTACTCCAACGGTGATAGGGAAGGGAAGCGTGTCACCAACCGCAGACCTAACTATGGAACTGGAATCGTGGTACATGTCCCGGATAATTTCACTAAAGACTTCGGGAACGGCCCTGGACCGCAGCGCCCAGCCGATCATCTCACGAGGGACAGTCGAAGGCCTTCTGCATGTCTAAGAAAAGGAGATGCAGAGGTGTATTCTTCAGTCTGTATCCCTCCATGAGCGTTCTCAAGGCAAATACGGGGTCCATGGTCCCGCAACCCGCAAATGAAATCTGAGAGTCCACAATGCGCAAGTATTTGTATTACATACCTTATTTAAATATTTAACATTTTTAAGGCAAAAGATCTAGGATATTTTTAATTAAATAAGTATCACCTTTATTTGACCCCAGATGTAGATGCAGACGTACGCAAAGAGAACAATAGGATAGGGTTCATAATGAACTATTTTATTGGATCGTATAAACGTCCTTTCACGTTTTTTTTTATTATTTTTTATATACCTTATACTATTTTATGTAACTAATTTGATAACTTCGTTGATCTAGCCCAGCCAGTAGTTAATTTTTTATTAATTTTCAAACATTGCAAACTCAAGACCTCGCAAATTCGCTTATTGTTCCCACAATAGTGATGTACAAGGCTCGAGGCTTCCGAGTCCTTTTGTCTAGAGTTAGGAGTCCTTTACAGGGCTCGCCTCGTTTGTATGAAGCTCGACGACTCGGGAGTCTTTTGAGAGCTCGATCGTTCTCGAGGCTTTTTGCAGGGCTCGATCGATCTCGAGCCTTTTTCAGGGCTCGAGTCTTTTTTAGCGCTCGAGGCGTGACGAGTCGCACTCAAGTTAGTTTCCGTTTGGAGTCTTCTTTTTGAAACCAGGCTATGAAATATGTGTTTGTGGCATATGATATATGTGACCAGTAAGGTATTTTGAAAAAAAAAAGGTTTATATAACAGAAAAAGATCGTGAAAAATATTATAGTGATGAGGTTTAAGAAGAATCGAGCTCTTTTAAGACTCGACTTCTTTTAAAGGTTCGAGCTCTTTTGATAGGTTCGAGCTCTTTTGAAGGCACGAACTCTTTTGAAGCCTCGAGGCCTCGAGCCAGAGAGCTCGCGGCTCGGCTGGGCTCGGGTCTACGAGCCTTTCGAGCTCACTGAGTCCAGCCAATCCGCCTCGAAGCTTCAAAAGTTGAACTCGACGCCTCGAGGTTTGTACATCACTATCCCACAAGTGTTTTTCCCAGATTCATTGTAAATAAAATATGAGGAGAAAATAACTGGCACTTACGGCTGAAACAGAGCTCGCCGTTCAAGATGTAGAATCTCACGAGAATGGGGGAAGTAGACTTCAGATACAATTTATTTTGCCAAGTTCTGAAACCAAGATCTACCTGAAAGGGTTGGGATGATAGCGAATAGCTATTTTAAGTCCTACCTACCCGTTTAAGCAATGGGCGTAAAATATTGTACGTAAAATAACTTTGTGGAAAAATATTTTTCACCGGGGGGAAATTTAAATCTGCTATCTGGAAACATCATTAATACCATGCAGTAGAATCGCGCCCCATCAGCCCCCTGATTCAGAACAAAGATAAAGACCGCTTCGGTTATTTTCTTTTATTTTTGATATTTTTTTTAGATGGATAGTATTTATATAATTTAGTTTAAGGAAACAAAATGCATTTTGCTCAAACATATAAAAATGTTGATTGCTACCGTTAAGCGGTTCATTTACTATTATTAAAACAAACTTAACGAATCGGTCGATAACTTCGTTCTGAATAGGGGGGGCTAGTTGGGCGGGAAGTAGCATGCGCAATTGAAAAAAAGAAGCAGGAAACTGATGCCCGACATGCACTTTACGAACACTGCTTCCCTAAAGCGCGATTAAAAAGCTGCAAAAGCTTCCTCAGGCAGACTAGTGCTATTGACAGCTAACGGACACGCGTATAAAACTTTGGTCTACAAAGTTTTCACCATCGATTAACTACGTGGCCCCCGCTGAACACCTGCCACCAGGCCATGAGCAGCCCTGGCCAATCTGGAAAACTCTGGACCGCCTTCGTTCCCAGGTTGGCCGAAGCAAGGATAACACAGCCAAATAGTGGTTCATTAATGAAATAGACCAAGGGTGTGACTGTGGTTGGTCGCCTCAAACAATGACCCACATGCTCGACAGCCCACAGTGCCCCGCCACTTGCACTTTGGAGAATCTGATGCTGGGCTGGAAGTTGCTGGTTTCTGGTCGAAATCCGTATAGATCAATAATTGACTATTTGCCATTGACACGAAAAGAAGAAGAAGTAGAATCACCTAGCTAAAAGTCTTACGTATGATACAGATCGCGTCATTTGATTGGTTGATGGATAGATTATAAACCATCACGTGAAAGGACGTATAAACGACCCAATAGGTTTCAATTGTAAGATGTCAATTTGATGTATTACCCCAGGTGAAATATATTTTTCCACAAAGTTATTTTTAATAATACGTACATTATTTTACTCCCATTGCCCAGACGTGTAGGTAGGACCTAAATAGCCATTCACTTTAATCCCAACCCTTTCAGGTAGAGCTTGGTTTCAGAACTTAGCAAAATGAATTGTAAATGAAGTCTACTTCTCACATTCTCGTGAGATTGTACATGATGAACGGCGAGCTCTGTTTCAGTCGTAAGTGCAGTAAATCAGTATTATTCTCCACATAACTTATTTTCCACGAGTTCGGGATAAAACACATGTAGGAACAGTAAGTGAATTCATGACGTCATGAGTTCGAAAGATCAACAAATTATTCAAATTAGTTAATAGTAAAAGGTATTCAAAAAAAAAAAAACAAAAAGAAAATGTTCCCATACCCAATTGAATACAATATTGAAACTAAAAAAAATGGAATGATAATTACCTACTTGCAACTCACGATGTAGAAATTATGTCTGAGCGAAAATTCATATAATTTCATAATAAAAAACACAAAAACATGGACAATTTAGTGACGCAAACGACGCTCGTTTCATGGCGGGGTCGTGCCCTCAGACTTAGGGTAAATATTCCTGTTTTACGCGGTACCAGATAATTGATCCAGGTGCGTCCCCCAGCACACTCAGACCCGAGCCAATTTAGAAAATATAGTTTCTTGCATTGATCCGACCGGGAATCGAACCCCACGCAAGTGAAGGCGAGAAACCGTGCTACAGCGCACTCGATTTGCATAGTCTACGGCAATCGTCATAGTAGTTATCATCAGGTAATCGTTCCAAGTTTCAACAAAAGGACGTTTGTATTTTTGTGGATATAATAATAAATCATTTATTTCGGACACCAAATCCAAATTGGTTAGTTATAGATTTGACTATAAATAGTTATATGCAACCCTTAAAATAAAAGAAATGAAACCATAGTAATTAATGTTCACTTGGTTATTGTCTACCATGATATATTACCCGGAACAAATAATTACCTGGTATAAATAAAAATGATGTATTTCGGAAATTCAACTTCAATTGGGTATGGGAACAAAAATTTTTTTTTTTTTAATACCTTTGACTAATTTAAGTATCTATGTTGAATATTTCGTTGATCTAGCAAGCTGGTAGTTAATTTTTCATTAGTTTTTAAACATTGCGAACTCATGACGTCACAAATCCACTTACGTTCACTTTACTACTTCACGCTTTACTCACTTCACGTTTTTTCCCCGATTTGTGGTGAAAATGAGAAAATTACTGATTTACACTTACAGCTGAAACAGAGCTCGCTTCATCATGTAGAATCTCACGAGAATGTGAGAACTGGACTTCAGATACAATTTATTTTACCAAGTTCTGAAACCAAGCCCTACCTGAGAGGGTTGGGAGGGTTATAGCGAATGGCTATTTTAAATCCTACCTACCTACCCGTCTGGGCAATGTGCGTAAAATAATGTACGTATTATTAAAAATAACTTTGTGGAAAAGTATTTTACACCGGAGGGAATTTTAAATATGCTATCTGGAAACACCAATAATACCATGCAGTTTTTTCGACGGCCTTAGCAGCTTCACCGGTCTGTAGGGTGAGCGCAGAAGGCTCTCAACCCTAATACCATGCAGTAAAATCACCTTCCTAAAAATCTCACGAATGATACAGATCGCGTCATTTGATTGGTTGATGGATTATAAACCAATCACGTGAAAGGACGTATACGACCCAATGGGTTTCAATTGTGAGATGTCAATTTGATAACCGTCAAGAGTCCATTATGAACCATAATGTACTCTTTGCGTACGATGGCAATCTGGGGATAAATGAATGACCCCAGATTGCCAACGTATTTAATTTAAAATATCCTAGATCCTTTTCCTTTAAAAAATGTTGAATATTTAATTATGGTATAGAATACAAATACCTCGAAATGGTTTTGGATTTAGGACAGGTTTGATTTTTTTGCCCATACCCAATTCGACAAGCAGGTTAGGCTGTGCAAAAGAAATAAAAGTATATTTCGTTTAAGTACGTATTTAATTTTCGATGGTTACCGGAATACCGGCTTTGGTACTGCACGTAACCTACCGAAAGGCACTTTGTTTTAGTTAGCTTAAGTCACACACGAGCCGAACGCGACAGCAACAAACGCCGACATCTGAAGCTGAAGCTGTGGTGGGTGGCCAATGTTTGGCAAGGCTTAGACTTCGACTTCCTAGTAGCCTGCAACCACAGACCACCTATCCCATAGACTCCTCTTTGAGCGTTTCTTAGTTGAAAACGCAATCGCCAAAAGTCGGGGGGGGTGCAGAGGTATGAAGCTCACTGTGATTGGCGGATTCAACGTCAATCTAGTGACAGATGTCACGTGAATTGCAAATGGCGTCCGACCTAGGGATGGGAAGCACGATATTTTTATCGTTATCTACATTCTGGTTGTACAGTGATATTTGGTTGGGTGGGTAAAGTAAATAAAACAATTATAATTGAGCCCACAGCTACCTACTGGGATTTAAAATGTATTCTTTTTTTAT
This sequence comes from Udea olivalis, assembly GCA_947369235.1. Classification (NCBI taxonomy): domain Eukaryota; kingdom Metazoa; phylum Arthropoda; class Insecta; order Lepidoptera; family Crambidae; genus Udea; species Udea olivalis. The sequence continues at coordinate 11,732,928 of OX376342.1, forward strand.
AAAGGCTCCTTACGTTCTTTTTTTGTTCTGTATTGCGGGTCAAGTAAGCTAGCCGTGTGTTCATATATTTTTCCATCACGCATTTTGCTCTATCAAATCTATGACGTAATTGTTTTCATAATCAAACTGATGTTGCCATAACGTTGGGAATAAATTTTTCATTTTTGAATGTCTGCAACGTTTTGACAACAAAAAATAAAGCACGGCGTTCAAGCTTTAGTTTTTTATAATTCTCGTTGTTGCGAATGACAATTTCGCACCGGCGGCATATTGTAACGACCATATTAGAAGGATGAAGTAGCCCACCATTATCTCTTGCATATATGAGTGTATATTTGTTTTCCTTTAAAGATATTAGTGCCTGTACACATTTACTGCATTTTATTATTTTTATCAGAGAATGCACAACAAATCCCGCAATGTACTCAATGATGTTTTTAGCAAACAGTGACAACGTTATGTTAACAAAATTAAAAATTAAATCATCATTGCAGCTGGATTGGCCTTGAAATTTAGTTAAGCCTCTGAAAATTAGATAATGACATTTTAATCACTATACATATTTGATTTCTATACTTGTAGGTGTAAATATTTTAATTTTTACAACGAGGAGTTTGTTAATTACAATACCATTAGGTTTGCTTTAAAAACATGGCTAAAATTAAGTTTTACACGAGATTGAATAGGTCACAAGGTACGTAGAAGACACCGTCACTTACCACCAGATGTGAAGTGCATTACAGTTTATTTATATATGATAAAAGTAACTGCTGAGTTACTGTCCAAATACTCCGAATCCTATTAGCACGGAAACAACTGTCCGATACCGGTGGTAAGAGTCACATTATCATTTAAGTGTAATTGTTTGTCCAAACCCAAGCAATACTTAGCTTTAAGTCTCTTTTTGTTTTTGTACAATAAAGAATATATCTATCTATCTACCTACACATTATTATAAAATTCACGTCTATACTTAAAAACTTGCAAAATGTCTATTTCATAAAAGAACTATGAATTTCACAGTGAAAATACGATAAGCCAACTGACAAAAATTTATAACTTATTTTTAAAGTACGTACCAAAGTTGGTAACATGAGGGTAGGTTTTGCAAACACACATAAATATCTCCGCTTTTTCAATAGTTGAAAGCAATCCGCAGAAAAACGCTGAGAGCATATGACGCTATTTGGCGTTGGAAACCAATTAAGATCTCGACTTGTAGCGTATTCACACTTTTTTCAGCTCCGGACTTTTTGGAAACCTTTAGAATTGGAAAACAATAAAAATATAAGAACGACTTTCTGTATTATATCTACATTCAGAATAACTTTACAACTATCAAAAAACTTCTGCCATCAACTGAACATGATTTTTTATTAATAAAATAAATTAGGATTGATAAGTGCTTTTTCTTAATAAAAAATTCAAATGGACATTCGTTTGAATAAATTATTGTTTACTTTGAATAACATGAACAAAATAACTTATCGATGAAAACGATTTTACTTTGGGTTTGCCCACATCACTAGCGTACAATTTCTACGTGAGAGCGGGATAGTCATATGCAAATATACACAGGATAGAAAGGGATAGAGAGAGTGAAATAAGACAACAACGTATTGGTTTTGTAATATTTTCTCAAATTTATTTAAATCTTTTTTCTTGAGTTTATCTATAAAAAGTGACTTACCTATAATAAGTGATACCGTCTTTTTGTAAACTGGATTTGATACTACGTTTCCCGCACCATTTCACGGCGCAACAAGGCATTTTACCCGCTTTTTAAAATTTATTTGTACGAAAATTTCGCGATGACGTTCGAGAACAGACTAAATCGCCAATTGGAGGCGTGGCACTATATATGATCAGTCTGTACATATGCTTGGCGAGCGCGGTTCCCCTCCTATGCGGGGTCTATGGGCTATGTGGTCTGTGCCTGCAACACAAATACCTTTTTTGTCCCCAATTAAATTTACCAGGTTTTTAATTTGTGGTGACAATGACAGGGCCTTACTTACTTGAGCTCTGTCAAATGCTGTCTGGCTAATTCAAAATCACAGTAAATGTTTCATCAGGCCTAAAAATGTTGCCTTCTAAATTTTACAATAAATAAACAGGTCAAGCCCACCCAAACATAAAAATGACCATTTTACAAACGTATATATTATAGCATAATGCAAACATGGGGCAGATCGCTGAAGTTAGGTCTTCCGTAAAGATGGCCAAAAAGAGCTCTTCATCCGTTCAAAAGTCATCTTCAGGAGGTACAAAGAAAACAACTGCCGCCGCACCAGTACCACAAGAAACGATCAACTTGTCCGACCCAAAGGTTCAAGGAATTATACTAGTAGGATTGCTTGCTGTGCTAGCACTAGCACTGTGGTTCGGCTTTACCCACGGCTGCTTGTCGCGCCGCCGCCGCCGTCGACGCTCCTCTTGCAGTTAAATGTGTACTCTTGTGGTGGGAGATCAAGTCCACATACACGGTGTAAGTTGTAACTGTGTTTTATTGCTCTTAGTGTTTGCCATTGTCATGTTTTCTTCTTACATTCTGTTAATAAGACTTAAATCGCTGCGCGAACGGGTGTTAAAGCGATTTATCTTTATTTCTTAAATTTTTAGGGATCTCCTCTGGTTGAATTGACACGAAGTGTACCTGGTCTACTCAATACATCCACAAAATCTTTCAAAATGAACTTGTATTAAAAATCTGAATAATCCCTTGGTTTATTTATTCCTTTTAGTTTTTAAATAATTCTTAAGTTTTGGAATTGATTTTGACACCAACCAACGATGGGTCATAGGCTATGTACCTATGACTGCTATGACTCATAGCAGTCATAGGTACTGATAATTGGTATACCTAGAAAATAGAACTGGCTTAACTAGGATGTTTAGAATCCAAGTCTCCAATTAATGTTTTCAGACAGCTAATAAGAAATAATAGGAAACAATTTCATCATGTATTGACAATTACCAGTTATTCACGCATCACACACGCAATCCCCATCCCCTGCTTCGTGCGAAGGCCACACAAACACAACGCCTAGGCGTCACCTCCACGAAGGAGCTTAAAGCTGTGATATTATTACATCGTTTCACGCATTTCTGGACACTAAGAGTCTTAACATTATAGAACGTGTCTCTTTGCTGTCATGTTATCGCAGCGATATGAAGTGGCTGAATACAACAAAACATATATTGAAACATTGCACATGTCCTCCTCTCTTCTAATTTGCTGTGCCCGACGGGGTCCATGATGATCTTAATACCATACTTTAACGCCTAATTGTTACATTGTGGAATAGCAATAAATAAATAAATAAATAAAATAAAACGTCAACGTATCAACGCGGGCTCGTCGTCGCTTCACGCGTTCGTCGCTTCACGCGTTCGTCGCTTCACGCGTTCGTCGCTTAACGCGTTCGTCGCTTCACGCGTTCGTCGCGCCGCATCGTATGAGTAGCGCGCTCGTTACGGAACGTGGAGCTCTAGCCGCAAGAGACACCGTAGCGATTCCCATCAACGTATCGCTCGCTACGTCGCGTTGCAGCGGTGTCTCTTGCGGCGAGAGCGCCACGTTCTAAATCGTCATGTCATGAAGATTAACCGACGATAGTGGTAGCTCGCGAAGGTCAAGCCCTAGTTATCAAAGACCTCTTTAAACATTATTGTTTAAATAATAAAAAAAAAATGGACCTTATGGTACTTTGATTGATGGGCTATATAAATAATCGGACAAAGCAAATTGCTTTAACAAGATACTTCTTACTTAAATAGGTTTAGGTTTAAAGTTTTTATTCTCAAAAATGATTACAAAAAAAACCACTTACATGAGAACAAGATTATCATAAAATTAATTTAGGTCACCATCAAAAATCCATTTCATTTCAAATAAATAAATAAAAATAAATGAATATGGGCCAGACAACACTACTTGTCATGGTCACGAAGTAAGGATAAAATATCTTTGTGTTACGAGGAACCAGACAGGTAGTTAAGCCAGGGGCGTCTCCCAGCACACCCAGACCCGAGTCCATTCAGAAAAGATCATTTCCTGAATTGAACTGACCGGGAATCGAACCCGGGATACCACGCAAGTAAAGGCGAAAAAACGTGCTACAGCGCACTGCAACCGTGTCGTTAACATATAACGGACTATGTGTAAAAACCGTTATTGAGCCCTTTCAATCGTTTAAAAACATCGTATCGTTTTCAGCTATAAGTTAACTTAGTTGATCCCCGATCAGCAACCGGCAGCTCGGCTTTCGTCGTGGACAGACTGGGGGTCTTCCAATAATTGTCAGTCATATTGCTTGTATGAGGATAAAGCTTTCCTCGTTCGAACATTTGAGATCCCTGCTAGCTTTTGTAACTTGCGCCTATACAAGATACCTATGCCTAATTTTATGATATGCTACCATTTATCGTTAAAATATTTAGAGCTAGCTATGCACATGGCTTTCTACCTACTGATTGGACCAAGGTTAAGGTGGTTTTTATACCTAAGGCTGGCGACAAGGACGAGTTCCAACCTTAATCCTACAGACCAATCAGTGTGACTTCTTTCCTTCTGAAGACGATGGATTAAGTATTAAACCTTAACATCAGAAAGAGCTACTACCTAAAGGTAAATCCTCTGCAGGTAAGACAACACGCCTATCGCTGTGGAAAATCCACTGAGTCTGCTCTGATAGAACTAACGGACAGACTGGAAAAGGCTATGGAGGACAAAGAGACAGCTCTTTGCGCCTTCCTTGACGTTGAGGGTGCATTTGATAACACCTCAACCGAAGTCTTAATCAAATGTATGAGTAACAAGGGCGTGGACGAAACCACGTAAGAACGTCCCTCCTTGATGTGCACGTAGAAGTCAAATTGACAAGACGCTGCCCACAGGGGGGCGTACCGTCTCCCGTGGAGTGGTCAATTGTCGTTGATAAACTTCTCTACCGTCCGAACAACGCTTCACAACGCAGGGATATGCGGACGACTTGGTGATAATGGTGGTTGGCAAATGCCTGACACACACCATCTCAAGCCGAATGCAAGGTGCTCTGTGTCTTGTGGAGAACTGGTGCTGGGGAGTTGGCCTGTCGGTAAACGCAGACAAAACCACACTAGTGCCGTTCACCAGGAAAAGGAACTTGGAAGGCATTCGTAAGCCCACCTTGTTCAGCAAACCTATAGGGTTCTCCAAGGAGGTCAAATATCTGGGAGTTATCATCGACCAGAAACTTACTTGGAACTGTCATATCAGCTACATACCCAAAAAGGCGTGGATGGCCTTTGGTAGATATATGTTGCCGTGTGGTCAGCACCAAATGGGGCCTCTGCCCCAAGGCTGCTCTCTCGATATACACTGCCATAGTGCGACTCACGATAGCTTATGCATGTGTCGTATGGTCCAAGAAGACCAGCCAAATAACGAGCATTACCTTGCTCAGCAGGGTCCAAAGATTGGCCTGCTTGATTGCGACTGGTGCCATGAGTTCTACACCCACCGTGGCTCTAGAAGCCATGCTGTCACTGTGCCCGCTCCACTTGCATCTGGGGATGGAAGCCAGTGCGGCCATGCTGAGGGCACTAGACGGTGGAAGTAACCGGAACCATTCAACAAACATGAATGACCTGAATGCTGAGCTGCACAAAATGCCAGTCATGCTCATACCTAAGGACAGCATGTCGGTACAGTCTTTTTAAAAAATGGTACTCAGTTGAAATACCAGGTAGAAAGGAGTGGGAGGATGGCACTCCTGCAAACTTCCAAACTGGAAACATAATGTGGTACACTGATGGCTCCAAGATAAATGGGCGGGCTGGCTATGGAGTCTATGGCGAGAGACCAAAAGCGCAGATTCACAGCAGTCTAGGCCTACACGCCACCGTCTTTCAGGCCGAAATGACCGCCATCTTGCACTGCTCACATGAGAACCTGGAACGCGCTTTTAAAAATAAGAGTATATACGGTGTCCCTGTCAAAATAGCGCATAGCAGGGGTCATTTCTCACCTTCTTAACCCAAACAATATTGGTCCGATTTCTAACCGTTAAAAAGTTATGATCAATTTAAGTCCATACCAAAATGATTATAAAAAAATATATTAAAAGTACTCACTTATTTAATTGCGAAAAGGTTAGCAGGTGATTGGTCTTACTTTGACTAGTTGTTTTATTGAGCTAAAAAATCCATGTTAATATAAAAACTTAAAATATTGCAAGTAAAAATCTTTATCAAAAAAAATACTTCATGTTCAAGCAGTGTCGTGAAAAGAAAATGTACCACTAGAAAGTGTTTAAGTATTTCAAAAAATGCTAATGTAAAAGATTCTTTAGAGGTATAAATTGCAAAATTATACTCTAAAGAATCTTTTACATATTATTATATTATATTCTATATAATTTCTAAAGCTGTGAGTATTTTGAACAAGAAAGTAGTCTTCTTTGGAGTTAAGTAGTCATTTAATCCTCCTTAACTTTTTTGCAAGAAAGTCCATTCAATGTTACTTTCTTAAAACTGCAAGATGGTTTCAAACTTAGTACTATTAATCTAAATAAATAAAAATTTATGAAATTAACAAAAATTTTAGAAAAAAAATTATATAAGTAAATGCAATTTGATAATTTCACAAAACCTCACTTTGGATCACTTCCTGCCATAAAAGTTAGTTATAAATCAATAATCCTTCGTTGTCGTTGTGTGTCATCAATCCGTAATGAAAAAAAAATGTAAAACAAAGCAAAATATTATATTTTCACACCACATGCTCGACAATGCCGAATTATATGTCATGTAAACCTTACCGAAAGCAAGACATTATATCTCTCGGCTTTAGCCGGGTTATAATGTTCTATTATAACCCGCTGGTCAATAATGTGATTTTCACTTTCATAATTCTTATTGCTATGTCTATAAAGTCTAATTTCACTAAACAGAATGTGTCCTCAGCGGGCGCGGCCAACTCGATTTTCGAAGACCGAGGCCCTGGCCCACTAGATTCGCACTGAGACGAACTTCATTTGTTTGTCAAATCGAGTAGGCCACGCCAGCTGAAAGAAGTTGCTATAGCCGTAGCTAGTAGTACTACTAGCTTTAGAAGATTCTATAAATATTTCAAAGAAAAAATAAAAAATGTCGAGTGATGAAAGTATTTTGACTCCAGAAGCTATTAAATTAGATGCCATAGGCATTGTCAATAATCTACTCCCAGAAAAGTCAAAGGAAAAATACCTGAAAACGTTATCTTTCCATAATTGGACTAATGTCTCCAATATCAATTTGCACTTTAAATATGCTGTAATAAACACTATCTACTAAGCCTGGTTTTATAATGTCTCGCATAAAGTGAGAAAAGTAGAGTATACACCACCGGGATAAAACTGTTTTTTTCTTGGGCGCTTGAATCCCTCACTGCACTCAGGACTCAATCCTAATTCCCTCGCTTTGCTCGGGAATTAACTTATAACACCCTCGCTGCGTTAGGGAGTTAAATTTGGAGTCCTTCGTTACGTTCAGGATTCAATGTAGCGCCCGTGACATAAAACAGTGCTTTATCCCCTTGGTGTATAATCTACTATTTTCCACCTAATGGCAGGCCTGTATCACTACGTAATTCGGTTTACCTATTGACCACAACCACCACAACCTACAATTAAGTCGAGTGTCACGCACACAGTACCTACGCAGGACGTGACCGACGCGGTTTATTTTCGCAAGTTTAAAACTGTATTATCTTTGAAAATATTCATTCAAATTACATGCTACTAAGGGTCATATTGATCTATATTAAATGCACAATGTATTCAAGGTAGGAGTACCTACCTTGAATACATTAAGTACATTATTAATTAAGTATAATTTGAAAAGTATTAATGTAGTATTGCTTAAAATCGCTTCGTAAATAAGCCATATTGCTCGAAAAAGTAAAGGATAAACAATGTGATTGTGGGTTATCCGTAAGAGATAGTTAAATACCATCGCGGACTTTTTTGTAGATCGTTTTAAGGTGTAATAATGCAGTACATTTTTTGATCTATCTCGTAGGGTTCAGCCTGCGTTTGCATGTAAGCGCAAAAAATGAGATCAATTACTACATTAGAAACTTCTAAATTTATCAGTGTTTCTCTACCATATTATATGTTATATACATAATAGGTTGAGGAAAAAGTTTCTTCGCATTTTTTGAGAAAATTCAAAACATTTTTTAATGAGTAGGTATAGTTTAGTTACATTTAACTAAAGCATGTATTAGGTGCCATTTTGTTCGATTACTTTTTGCCATCTTGTAGGTAGGGACATGATCCTATTGCTATAGGAATGTTGAGGCTTCTGATCAAAATACCGCAACCAGTGGTTTTGGCAGCCCTCGCGTGATGTTAACCAGACACTGCCTAAAGAATTCTGAGGAGAATTCGAAACAGGTGGAAATCGGAAGGTGCACGGTCAGGAGGACTATATACGGCGAATGCATTAACACCTCCCAGCCCAACTCCCTTAATTGTTCATGTCAGTCATGAAAGTCTAAGTCAAAAATATTTTAAGAGTGGAGAAAAGTCGTTGAGCATACGAAAATAAATATACTGGAGGAATGAGAGCGCGATGTACACTTTGAAAGCGCTTGTAAACAAGAATTGATAATAAATAAATAAATATCCCTGGACATTATTCCACACAGCGCCATCTAGCCCCAAAGTAAGCTAATTAAAGCTTGTGTTATGGGATACTAGACAACGGATAAACATACTTAAATACATTTTCTTTTGTAAATACATACTTATTATACATAGGAGACACCCAGACCAGTACAAACAGACATGTTCATGCACACAAATGTTTGTACTGTGCGGGGATCTAACCCGCGACCTCTGGTGTAGTAGCCAACTTCTTAACCATTACACCAAGTCGGTCGTCATAATCTTAAGGGACAGTTCTTCTAGTGATAGTGACGATAATGATTATGAAAGTGATTTAGGGTGTGCAACTGTGCACCATAATATAATTAATTAATAACTTCAAATCCTAATACCTACCTTATTTAATTCACTTATATATTTTTATTTATTAATTATCTTTTTCTTGCACATTAAAAAATATTAGCATAACATTTTCTTTGTTTATTTATTTAAACTAACGATTCCAAGTTCTATGAAGTAATGAATCGATAAACGAATAGATTCACTAACGATTATAAACTATCCCATCTCCATTGAAAGCTGTCAAAACTATTATCTAAGATTGGACCGATCAGAACGAAGATAACGACATAAGTAAGTTTATTTTAACTTTAGTAAATTCCCCGCTTATCGGTAGCAATCATTATTTTTATATGGAGTCAAAGGCCTTTAGTTTTCATTAAATTAATTCTATAAAAACTACCTATACTTAAATAATGAGTTAAAAATAAAAGTAAATAACCGAATCGGTCGATAACTTTCTGAATCGGGGGGCTGAAATCTGATTAGCAAATGCTAAATACCTAGTCAAAAAGTCAAAAATAATATTGCAGTTGCAAAAAAAACGTGATAGAAAAGTGATCTTAAATGGCTTTTCATAGATAGAACTATCAAATTCCATTTAGCTGAAAATTACTTATTTAATTTTTTTTGCTTAGGTAATAATTTTTTATCAATTATTTTAATAGCAGGTACCTACTAAATTAGAAACCATCCTGCAGTTGTCAGAAAGTAACATTAAATGGACTTTCTTGCAAAAAAAGTTAAATAGGTTAAAATTACTTACTTCCAAAGACGACTTCCTTGTGCAAAACACTCACAACTTTAGAAATTATAAGAATAATTTGTGCAATTTATACCTCTAAAGAATATGTATTAAATGAGCAACTTTTTGAAATACTTAAACACTTTCTAGTGGTACATTTTCTTTTCACGACATCTGCTTGAACATTTATATAGTCATTTTTTTTAATAAGATTTTTTCTTGCAATGTTTTAGGTTTTTATATCGACATGGGTTTCCTGGCTTAATAAAATAACTAGTCAAAGTAAGACGAATCACCTGCTAACCTTTGATACATTTTTTTATATGATTATTTTTGTATAGACTTTGCGATTATCTGAAAAAATCTATAATTGAACATAACTTTTTAACGGTTAGAAATCGGACCAATATTGATAGGGTTAAAAAGGTCAGAAATGACCCCCGCTATGCGCTATTTCGATTTGATCCTTACTTCCAGGGACATCCTGTTTATACTATCAGACAGTCAGGCCAGGCAGTGCTTAGACGCAGTTGAAATCAACTCAAAACTTACCCTTGATTGTGCTGAAGCCCTGAACAAACTCTAGGCCAACAATAGGATGACGATACGCTGGGTACCGGGACACTATGATATCCCAGGTAACGAAACGGCAGACGAACTGGCCAGGGCGTGTGCGGCAATCATCACACATGCCCCTGAGCCTGTGGTAGGTAGGTATACTCAATTGCGCCCTGAGGCAGCCGCTAGTAGCCTGAATGGAATGGAATACCTTAGCAGGAAACACTGGACCAGCAGCAATGGTATGGTACATGCTAAGGCACTTAACGAAGGCTACGACATAAGTTCACCACAAAGGCCCTTGGACTAAGAAGGGGACAGATAAGAATCCTTACCAGAACCCTTACGGGGCACTGTAGGCTGAACAAGCACGGACACAGTATTGGTATCGCTGAGTCACCAACTTGTAGATTCTGTCGCGAAGAGGAAGAGACCCCGGTCCATGTCCTATGCGACTGTGAAGCTTTAATACACAGCAGAAGCCGCGTTCTCGGCGGCACAAGCTTGCCCCTTCGGACGTCATTGACATCACTCCCAGGAAAATAATTCAGTTCATGATGGCTGTAGGCATGGAGAGTGATCTTTAATGGGATGATGACCACAATAGATCAATCCTGGTCGCAGTGATCAATCGCTTTGCCGACATCCTAATGGTAAACGAATACCTAATGCTTAATTTTTCGTCGGACCTGTAGATAATTTGTGAGAGTCACCGGTCTTGTCTACGCTAACGTTAGCGCAGTTACGGACAGATATGAATCTAGTGGGTTGCAAGGTCAAGTTACCTCCCCGCGTGTGCAGGGTTTGCTTGTCCGTGGTAATATATTACTGCAGAACGGCAAGCTTCTGTTTCGGTGCACCCTTGGGCAACGTGGAACAACTTCCGCTAACGCGGTTCTTGTTCTTCATTGGCGAAATACTTACGCTACCGTATTCCTCCCCCGGGAGGAATATTCCTTCGGGTCTAGTGGCTGTAGTTTTCACGGCAACGGTGGACGGCGAGCCTCCAAGGCACGCGGTGAGGGGGATTCACTGACGCGCGTTGGTCGTGGCTCTGCACCGTACCAGCACAGATTCGTCGCGGGTTTGGAACCGTGACCTGTGGCCACTTTGGTGGCGTGGGATGGCGAGAGGTTTATCGCGGAGAGGGTGACCATTATATCACCGGCGAGGGTGGTGCGCCGGCGCGCACCGCTTTATTCAGAACGAAGTTATCGACCGATTCGGTAAATTTGTTTTAATTATAGTAAATGATCCGCTAAGCGGTAGCTATCAATATTTTGATACCTATGTTAAATCCAAAGGCCTAAGTTTTCATAAACCAAATCACATACTTACAATCTACCCTACTTAAAAAAATACTAAAAATAAAAGAAAATAACCAAATCGGTCGATAACTTTGTTCTGAATCGGGAGGCAGATCGGGGTGGGGTGCTACTTGCACATAAATAAACATGGCTCTGCCTGTAGGGGAGGCCTATTGTGTATTCTACGCCTCCCTTTAGTGAGGGAGCCGGAAACGGCCATTTGCAGGGGTTTGCGGTGAATGCATCGGCTATCGGGTACCCCCAGTAAAGATTTTTACTCAGTATGCATGCGTGAGGTAGCAGGAGAGACCGAGACGGTGCTCTCCCGGTTAACGTGTAGTCTATAAAAGATTTTGAAGGTACATAAACACTGGCTAATAAAAAAAATTGATCGAATCTGGTGCTAGGGTCACCAAGAAGGAACAGCAGCAGCGATGTCACCATCGGACTATTACAATCAAATTGGCTTGGCTTTTCATCCTTATAATCACGATAACCTAGCTTTGTTCAATATCTAGTGTAAATGGAATGGTTCCACGCATCAAAGTAAAAGCTCCACGTCCGCCCTCCGTGGCTCTAGCATTCGCTTAGGCTTTCTAGGGTTTTTTGCCTCTTGTTCAGACATAACGAGGAACCTCAGGACAATTTGTTTTTGACTTTGCACTGAATTGCGAATGGCTAACACCGACTCAAACAATAACAATAATTGTACCTACATTATATTGTCGTATAAGTTTTAGAAGAATACGCAATTATTTCTTTACTTTTTAGTGCTTTGTTTTGGAATAGTCTTTTTTTGAAGTTGTTTTTTTTGTTGAATTTTTTGTTTATTTCTTGATTAATGAGCTAAATGATAGAGATACACAGACAGTGCAAATATTTTATTATTATTATTAAGATACATAATATTATTATTATTAAGATACATAATATTATTATTATTAAGATAAGTAAACTACATATTATTAATCTTATTCTTATTAATATCATAAATGCGAAAGTTGGTGAGGATGTATGTATGTATAATCGATTTCAAATTTAATGCCATAAAACAAAGATCACACCGTAACAAAACCACGAATTTCCGCATTGATCACATACTTTATACCTAGGTCGCACATTAACGTCTTGCGTTGTAAAAAAGAAACATACAATTTATGCAAAACTGAAAATTTTGCATTCATAAACGATTATTTCATCAAAAACGAAATTATTTCAATTATGAACTCTGCTTGACAGCAATTTCACAACTTTTTACTCCTAAAAAAATAGGTTGTCTTACGACAGTAGTGATAGGAAAGTTGCATGAATCAGAATCATTTATTTCGATTGAAAGTTGTACAAATACAATGCTGTCGATTTACGGTTCCTATAAAAGAATATCTATTTAAGTTTGAATTATTTATTTATTTAAAAATGTTATACAATATGTAACAAAAAAATCCACGAGGGTGTCATTACTAGGTATCGAGATTAGGATCTATGTATGTCATAATTTTATCTAAAATAAAAAAAAAACCTACTAAAATGTCACATCCGAAGCCACATGGGATATCGTATCAATCAATACCCGGCGTCGTGATCGTGAACGACAATACAGTGATTGATTTGAAAGGAATACCGGCGAAGCGGGCAAAAGCATGCTAGTTTCTAATTTTATGCCTTATTAACAATGTGGTCTTTCGACTATTGTGCTTCGGACCCTGTGCATTATAGTTATTCTGCTTTTTGATTTTATGCGTTTTATCATCGTCCAATACTTAATATAAATAAAAAATAAATAAATCAAAATATATAACCACATCCCAAACTCCATTAAAAATATTGAAAAACCACACACCTACAACCTACAACCTTTGAGAACCACTTGAAACAATTTCTTATAGCAAAATGTTATTACAGTGTTCCTGAGTTTTTTGAAGAGAAGTTAAATGATTATTAAATATAGGCCTCACAACTTTTGCAGGTAGGTACATCACACTTCACCTAACAACGCAACACACAAGTTTATAAGCTTAGTTATAGTATTTACTATAACTAAGCTTATAAACTTGTGTGTTGCTATTACTATAACTAAGCTTATAAACTTGTTAACTTTTAAGTTTGGATTGTGCAATAAAATGTGTAATAGTAATATTAATTTTATTAATGTATAGAATTAGATTGCAACGCCCTTGTACAGGGCGTCACATGTACACTGTAACCCTTATAACTGTCATCTTATTTCATGTGACGTGCAATTAATGAATGAATAAATGAATAAATAAAATATGTATGCGCCAGACAACACACCTCTTGTAATGGTCTCGAAGTAGGGATTAATATCCCTGTGTTACGAGGTACCACACAAGGAAACACACAAGGAAATAAGCCAGAGGCGTCTTCCAGCACACCCAGACCAGAGTCAATTCAGAAAAGATCGTTTCCTGAATTGACTCGACCGGGAATCAAACCCGGGACACTACGGAAATTGAGGCGAGAAACCGTGCTACAGCGCACTACGCCAATCGTAAATATAAACTTATGTATTGTTTCAGTTAACACGAGATGTTCCTGGTCAACTAGCATGTGCAAGCCAGAAGATCATTCAAGCCACTCCACAATTCGGAACGCATTTCCTGAAAATAAAAACTTGTAATTAATTATTGCACAGTATTTTCAATAACTAACACAGTAAATGACTTTCGTATGTAAACAATTTTGGTTAGTTTATTTATCTTCAATGATGACTCCCTCTCTACATGGTTTAACAGTATATTTTCGAAGGCACAGAAATTGAACGCAAAAATAAACCTACTGTTACATTTTAACTATTCTAAGAAGTACCTTTTGACTTTTCATGTTTGTCACAGTGCAATCACTACGTACTAGCGTACCCACAAAATTTGAAACATTCATTTACATACACATGAAATAAGAGGTTTTACTTAATTACTTATTAACACAAATGTTTGTCATGGGTGGGGATACAAGGGATCTAACCCACGACCTCCTGTCGCAGCAGGATCGCTGCAATGGTTTGCACCAACAGGCCAGTCAACAACAACAATTAACCCAACACATGTTTGTTTGACGTCGTACACACGTTATGAACTTATGACGTTAGACGCTTTACAATTGTGTTGTGACATTGCAAATTCATGTTCATATCGATAATCTGTGCGAATAATCGAAAATTTCCTTTTATAAAATACAGATTTCGTAAATGTGTGCACTGTGCACGGTCCAGCGACGCGAAAACGGGTCAAGAAACAACAAATTTTCTATTGTCTGGTTTATCGACAATAAATTAATACCATTCAGTACCAATACCTTTATTGTTCTGGTTCTCGCTCTTGGGCCGGCTGGTTCCAAGCACCACCGTCGTTATACTAATCAAAATTGTCAGGAACTTCAGTTTCCCCTTCCGCTGCCTCACCGACATCTAAATTAAAAAATATATCTATATTACCGCTAATGTGCGTAAATCAGTTAGAGCGCAGAGACGTTTAATCTGCAAATTATCTGGTTGAGTCCTTTATATCAACTACACTCAGCGTCAAAAAAAATCGCCACTCTGAGAAATCTCTTTCAAATGTCATTAAAAACATGTAGCCGCGCCAATGATGATTTTATTTAAAAGTTTATTTAAATAACCTAATAAAAAACATTACTTTTCATTAAAAACAAAACCTAATGCCACAAACAAAGTGTCACAAAAATTTGATACAATTTTTGCTTCCCGTAAGTCTCTATTTGCGCGTCCTTTGTGGGTATAAAAGGGTCAACACGGGGTCAATGTGGGTCATTCGCTAATTAACCCTTAAAGAGGACACCTACACAGATTTACCAGCAGGAAAAACACCTCGAAGATGGATACCACAGCTGATGAAGCCGCCCAATTGGTAGCACTACTGCAATCAGGGATGCGGCAGCGTGATGTCGCCCGGCAAATGAACTTGAGCCGTTTTTCGGTTCGAAGAGTGTACCAGCGCTTCATAGAGACCGGTGGCTACATCCGGAGACATGGGTCCGGTACGCGTCGCTGCACTTCGGAAAGAGACGACCGGTTCATTGTGTCGAATTCTTTGAGAAATCGTTTCTTCAATGCTGTCGAAGAAGAAGACGAAGGAGAAGAAGATTGCGGCCAACAGAGCTGGTTCGGGTCCTAAATTGACTGCAGCGCATCGGCGAGCCCGCTTACAGTTTGATCGTGACCACATCGATTGGACCCCTGAGCAGTGGAGTGCAGTTCTCTTCTCAGACGAAACGAGAGAGTGTCCCTTCTGCAACGACCGACGCAGAAGAGTATACCGAAGACAGGGTGAACGATTCGCCCAAGCCTGCATCCAGGAGACGGTGGAATATGAGGGCGGATCCTGCATGTTCTGGGGCGGCATGTCTGCTGCCGGCAAAACCGACCTTGTCTGCGTCTCCCGGACTGAAGGTGCTCGCGGACAAGGGTCGCTGACTGCTCGCAGCTATGTCACAGAGATCCTGGAAGTGCATATGATCCCTTTTACCGATTCTTTTGGCGAGGGGTTCACATTAATACACGACAACGCTCGCGCACACACTGCAGCCATCGTGGGCGACTTTCTGCAGAGGTCCCAAATCTCTGTGATGCAGTGGCCAGCGAGAAGTCCGGACCTGAATCCGATAGAGCTCCTCTGGGACCATCTTAAACGGGAGGTCCTTCCTCGGGATCCTGCTCCTTCGACTCTTCAGGAGCTCCAAGACGCGGTGATTGAAGAATGGGAGCATATCCCTCGAGAAGAGCTCCTGAAATTGGTGAGGTCCATGAGGGAGCGTATGGAAGCCGTCATCAGGGCAAGGGGGGGGGGACACTAGATTTTAAGTTAATTTTAAGCCACTTTTTGTGTAATTTTTTTTGTAAATTATCTGTTGATAATTAACTTAATTAAGGATTTTTGTTATTTTTTAATTTTAATGTTTTTTCTGTAACAACAATTAAACTAAAGTTTAATTCAATTGTTTTTTGATACTCCTTTTTGTTACCTTTCTGATGATACCCAACACTATCCTCTAAATAAGGTTCAAGAATTTTTAAAGGAGATTTTAAAAGGTGCGATTTTTTTGACGCCGAGTGTAGATAATCTGCAGACTTCCTAGGTCATCTGCAGACTAATGGCCAAGCACACAGTTGAGTTAATAATACAGGTTCTTTGCCGTAAAATATGAATAACTTCTGACAAAATGCATAGCTTGGTTGTTTCATTTTAAAAATCCTTTTTAAGCCAAAAGTGTTTCGCTCTGCAAGACGTGGGTCTATTAGGTCAGTCGCGAGGATCATGTTAGGGTGACATGAACCAGCCGCACGAGCCGCGCGAGTTATTATCACTCATTTTATCGTCTTCTGCAATTTAACGGCGTAGCATCCGTTTATATGCAGATTAACTAGGTAAAGCGTAGAAAACTGCTACTTTAAGTAAAATTTCGTAATTTAATGTATAGTACCCGGTAATTTTCAGATTACCTATACTTCTTTCATTATTATAACATTAGAAGTTCCTTACTTTGCAGGGGTGCTAAAATGAATGACAATTTGCATTTGACGTTGCCATGACACCCTGGCAAAATTTAAAACCTTTTCCGCCACAACGTATGAGGGGATTATGTAACATTTTAGCTTTGGGAGAGTTATAGTGACAGTGAAAATGTGTTCGGATAAAAACCCCTGCTCCTTTTAGGTTTTTACATCGACAATATAGTTTGATGCAAGACAAAATAATGTATTTAAGCAAAACCCTCATAAATTACCTCATAATTAAGTTACTTTACTTTAAAAGAGAACAATTAAGTGTGACAGCTGCTAATATATAAGTAGATTTTAATAAATTCGGCATAATGTTTATTGTACTTTCACCACAAAGTGTACCCTGAAAAGGACCTTTTCATTACTCATACAGTACGCTTGAAGTTGCCTGAGCATAGGGTTGAAAGCTTCACTCTCAGCCCTAGGGCTGTAAATTTTTTTTTTCAGTCCTAGGGACGAAAGTAAATAACTGTCAAATGTCACCTTCTATTTTGACATTCCCTATGCGGCAAGTCGATGTATTCTATTTAGCCACAGCTGTATTCGAAGTTTCTTTATCTTGATTTCAAATGAATATTTAAACAATCGAAGCAGGAATATACTTATTAATGTATGTTTCACTTAATTAGTATTTGAATTTGAGCTAAGCATTTACGATAGAAATGAAAAAAAAAAAAACTTTAAATAAAATAAGGCGGGGGAATTCCATCATCATTGTCTAAGTATGCTTTTTTACAAATATAAAAAAAAAGGCGGGATTGGAACTCTTCGAACTTCATTTCATTCAGTTGTTTCGTAAATCGAGTGAGAAGTTTATTTTCTGCAAAATGAGTTCATCAGACTTAGATATGGATTTGACTCCTGATTTCATTAGAGAAGAAGCTCAAACAGTCGTGGAAAACCTTTTACCGCCGAAATCAAGAGAAAGATACATAAGAGCTTGTGAAGATTTTATGAAATGGCGCACTGAAAAAAAAGTGAAGTCTTTTTCAGAAAACGTGTTATTAACATATTTCAATCAATTATCCAAAAATCTTTAACTCTGGAGCGTATATTCAATGTTAAAGAGGACTTTAAATACAAAACACGATATACATTTAAAAAATTTCGCCAAACTACGTATCATCTTTCCTAAAAAGGCAGTCGGGTGGATACATAGCGAAAAAATCCAAAGTTTTCACTGCACAAAAGGTCCAAACATTCTTATATCAAGCGCCAGACGACATTTATTTAGCAATAAAGGTAACGATTTCTTTTAAATAACATCGCATCCATAAAAATGTGTTTAAAATTATATACAGGTAACCTACCTACAATAAAAACCCCATTAAAGATTTGTATTTACTTTTCAGGTTGTGTAGGTAATGGCCATAAGTGGCGCTTGCAGAGAACCATTGAACTGGTAAATTTAATGGAACATGACATAAAGAAACCAGGTGAAATGATGGTAGTCAAGTTAAGAGGTACTAAAACAAAAGTCGACCGAACTTTCGTAGTGAAGAAAGAGTTCGTACAAATAATAGAAAATTACCAAAGACTTCGACCACTTGCTATGGGAACTGATCGTTTTTTCCTCAATTACCAAAAAGGAAAATGTTTGAGGCAAGTAATTGGCAAAAACAAACTATCCAGTAGGTATCCCGAAGCAGATAGCCACGTATCTTGATTTACCAAATCCAAATTTATACTCGGGTCACTGCTTACGCAGGACTTCAGCGACTCTATTAGCTGATTCAGGCGCCAATTTGACCACAATAAAAGGACGTGGTGGATGGAAATCTAGTACAGTAGCTGAAGGCTACATCGAGGAATCGGTCAATAACCATGCAAACATTTCAAATCAGTTGACTGAAACAATAAATTACCTACCAAGTACTTCAAAAGATTACCCGGATGAAGAGATTGTTCTATCACCAACATTTACTCAAGATGCTCAAGTTTCACAAAAAATATCAACTATCAACATCCCAGGAAGTAACCTCTCTCTCTCGTTTAACAATTGCTCTAATTTTAATATAAACTTTAAATAGAAATATCATCAACTTTGTTGTAGGTAATGTTTCAATAAAATTTTGTTGGTTGAACTTATGTATCTGATTTTTATTTACTTTCCTTATATTCGTAATGAAAAGCAGAGTGTTTACCTCGGAAGAAATACCTTTTCAATGCCCTTGAACTATTAGCGCTCTCGCTGCGCTCGCGCGCCAAACCATCTCGTGCATTGAAAAGGTAACTGTCGCACCTTGTGTAACAATTTACTATTTTACTTCTGTCTAATGCTATAATGAATGGAGTATAGTTAATGCGCATATTAACGTATTCCGGATTCTAACGGTAACATATACACACATCAAAAGTGTCTAGGGATCAAGCATTTTGCGGATTTCTTGAGATTGAGATGTGGCTTTGTAATAAATTTATGATTTTATAAATTTATATGGATCCTTTTTGGTGCATTTCATTATTTTGAAACAGGAACTGGCAATCAAATTCGAGTAAAAGATGAAAATCAGCTGTCAATTTTTTCCCTATAAAAACATACAACGCATTGAAGACATTATTAGTGCTACTGTTTCCCTACTACTGATTAAAACCAACGTTATTATGGAGCGGCGACGTCATTTAAGCAGGGAAGAAATGCTCAGAGCCGTGGGAATGATAGAAGCTGGTTCCCGGCAACGTACTGTGGCTTAAGCTCTGAATACAAGTCAGAGTGTTATCAGTCGACTTTGGACACGTTACCGAAGCACTGGTACCGTGGCTGAGCGCCATGGAGGACGGTATCGCTGCACCACACGGAGACAAGACCGATACATTCAAATCACAACTCGAAGAGCTCCAACAATAACCGCCATGATGTTAGCCGTGAGGCTTCATCACTCTTCAGGGAACTTAATTAGCGACCAAACAGTCAGAAACCGCTTGCATGAAGTGAACCTTCATTCCCGAAGACCGCTAAGGGTACCACCTATAGCAATGCACAATCGTAGGATTCGATATCAATGGGCTCTTGAACACAGAAATTGGGCAGAAGAACAATGACGTTTCGTGTGCTTTTCTGATGAGTCTCGTTTTGGTATGACACCGGATACAAGACGTATACAACACTGGAGAACCCCTGGACGCCAACAGCGATTAAAATCCTGCCAGGAAGTCCATCCTTATAGTGGTGGAACCATCATGGTATGGGCGGGTATTTGGATCGGCGGAAGAACTGAGTTGATTTGGATCAGAGGCAACCTCAACGCTCAAATTTATGCTGAGACGATTGTATCAGACGTCATCGTTCCTCTACAAGTGCAAATCGGTCCCTTATTTCAGTTAATGCATGATAATGCACGACCGCACACCGCAAGAGTTGTAAGACAGACTCTCGCCGCAGCTAACATCAATGTCCTGCCCTGGCCTGCTCAGTCGCCAGACTTGAACCCGATTGAGCATGCATGGGATATGCTACAGAGGAGAGCTCTGCCGAATATGGAGGGTATCCAGTCGCAAGAAGACCTTTTTTTTTGTTGTTGCAACGAACATGGGCGGCCATTCCACAGCGTGATTTGGATGAACTCATTTTGAGTATGCCAAACCGATGTTCTTGTGTTGTTAGTGTTCGCGGTAGAAACACGGATTATTAATTGTTTAAGTTACCCAATAAAATTTTAAAGAAAACTGTTATTTCAGTCTTTTTTTCGAACTTTAATGTTAGTGGTTCAAATGTCAAAAATCCCTTTATTAGGAAAATGGCAAATTTCTTTATTAATGCAAAGGTGACTTGGTTTATCGTTACTGTAGACAAACGAAAACACTTTATTTGATGCATCCTTAAAGAAAATTTTAATTAATATCAATCAGGAGAAAAGTTATTGCAAAAATATATATTGATTCCTAGACACTTTTGATGTGTGTATATACAGGGTGTAAAAAGTCCCTTACCGAAGTCGGCGTCTACACACTCAGACCAATCAGAGCCAGGAAAAAAAAAAAATTTTTTTAGTTGTCAACTTAAAACCTAAAAACGGACTACGCAATGTAACGCGTGCAACAGAACGCTCCTGCGCTTTAATTTGTGCGTAGCCGGTTCTGTCTGTTACGCATAATCAAGGGGTACGCACGATGTAGATTGCGAGTTGAATGTTTTGAAGCAATTTTTTGTTAGGACATACTTGAAATTTTGATGATGTTTCTTAGGACAAAAATGAAGTAATAATGATTAGATCTCATCTCATCAAAATGTTAAGTTTTTATTTTCTTTTGACTTTCAATAACTTGGTAACTATTAAGTTTCCAGGTATGGTCTAGAAAGAAAAAATGGTCCCGATGATGCGCAGAATACGTAGGTCTCGGCTTCGATAAAGGTCTTTTTACAACCTTTATACAAGTACGTATATTTTTCCTTAGCTTATTTAAAGGAAGCTGTTAGTTATGTCTTTATAAAATGGTTCCTGCATAGTTATACGTATTCCATTGAACATATTCTTATCCATTTAACTTAGCTTTTCCTGATAGCAGCTTGACATTGAGTGTTGGGACACGCCGTATAACGAGTAGGTATAAGTTAAAAGGAGAACTATCACAGCAGTTAATTAAACAGTAAGTAACAATCCACTAACTTTACGTGTCAAAATTTCTTGTTAATTATATTGTTGTGACGAACAACCGCACGTGTCGTCAACCGACATGCACTTGGTCGGTCCTTTTAACTGTTTTGTGTGAGTGAATCGTTCGTTTTATCTTATCTTCGTAACGTGTGTATTTTGAGTTCAGGCTCCTGTTAAAACTAACCTTTGCTGGCGTCAGCTTCTCCTTCATTTTGACCTGCAATGAATAATAATATAATTGTTTAAAAATTTAGAATTAGCAAATTAATAAATCGCAATCCTTTTAAATTGTTGCAAATTATTATACATCTCACACAGCTTGCACCAATATTTTAAGACCTTTTTTTATATTTTTATGCCGACGTTGTCGGTAGCAAATACGCTTACGGTCCGCCTGATGGTAAGCAGCAACCGCAGCCCATGAAGACGTGCATCCCAAAGGCATAACTGGTGCGTTAATTGCCAATCCTGATCGGATTAGGGGCAGGTTCATTTGCATAATCATAAAGAATAAGTTAGTTCCGCCAGCAGAAACACAACAAAACCAGAAGTGTTATGACAAGCTTGTGGTTTCCCTTAAGGCCACGGACACGAAGTCAGCGGGGGCAGCCTAAACTTCCCCTAACCATAGCAGAGCAGTGCTTGTATTTCACGTGGGTAATTTCGTTAAATCTTATTAGTTTTGTCGGGCTTGTTAGCAGAATTGTAAATATCCTGCCTATCGCACTGAAAGTCGAAAGTTAAATCTAAGTGTGTATTTATAGTTAGACCGCATAATTGAAAATCAAACGAACTTACCAAAGTGAAGTTCGATTACAATTATGTTTCACAGCTTCATTCGACGCGATTTATTGTTTACATGTTGTAGTGGCGCCCTCTAGCCTGAGCCTTGCACGTATTTTTAGAGCGGGTATACTTTTTTTCTTGCATAATTTTTCACTACCCTCAACTCTAGTTCTCCTGAGCGCCTCCATTACGGATTACAAGTCATTCGTTTAGAGCAATTATTTCACATTTTAAATATTTGGGCTGGGTGAACAAACAATCTGTTTTAGGGAGGGTTATTGTAAATCGCGTCGAATGAAGCTGTTCACATAATTGTAATCGAACTTCACTTTGGTAAGTTCGTTTGATTTTCAATTATGTTTCACAGCTTCATTCGACGCGATTTATTGTTTACATGTTGTAGATGTTCAGAGGAAGGAAAATGTGAAATGTAAATAAATAATCATGTGAGTATAATCAACTCGTTTTTATTAAATAATAAAATAACATGAATTATTATGTACTTAAATCAATGAACTTAATCAGAAAATAATGTTTTTGTTACAGATTACACACTGGATGACAAAATCGTTGTCGCAAAGTGATTGGGATCACTAACAACCTGCCTGTTGTAAAATTTTGCAAAAACTGACGAAGAGTCAGTCCAACCCGCAGTCTTTCGTATGAGATCTATGCTTACTCCTAACCTGTTGGCTGTGGATGTGGATGCATGGCGCGTACTGTGAGCACTAAAGACGGAAGTATTTACTCCACTATTATGAAGGGTTGTTTTTATCCATTTACCTATCGTTTGTGAAGATACTTTTGAGTGGGGCTTTTTATAACTTATTATTAAAGATTTCTTGTCTTTATCATTACGAATCATCTGTGTTTTATTTATGTAAGTTTCCAAACATCTGGCAGGGCAAATTTCAGGGCTACTATTGAAAAAGGGCAATCTTAAAATTGGCTGAAAATAATTAGGTTTTGAGGTTTTTATTAATTCTGTTATTGTTATTGTGATTTCTTGTGTAGAATGTATTTTAATGTCATCAAGTTTCATTAAGGAAAAGGTTTGGACGCGATGCGCTGTCACCAAAGCTAACAAGGTTACAAGTTTTTTAGAAAGAGTTTCCAAATCAAGATCTGTATTAGGCCATTTATTTGATAAGTACTCGAGAACTATGCTTGGATTCCATGTAAAATTGTATTTTGGTGCAGTAGGTCTCGATCTGAAAACCCCTTTCATAAAGCGTTTAATTATTTTATCATCTAAGTTATCAAGCAACAAAGATAAAGCAGACTTATATGAATTGATAGTGCCAAATTTGGCGCCCTTATGAAAAATATCCGTAAGAAAGTGAAGAACTATAGGAACTGAAGCTGATGTGTAATCATAGTTGTGGATATTACAATAATGAATCCAAGACTTAATGCAACCATTGTATTGCTTATATGTAGATTCAGATAATGATGATAACATAATTTCTACAGTATTTGGTGACAAACATTTCTTCAATAAAGCTTGCCTGAAAGCTTCGCGGCAACTAATCTCAACGTTTGGTGCAAGTTGTGACTCAATCTGAAAGGAGACGTGAGTAAATTAATATTAGGGCCAAAATATAAAGGTTCTGAGGTAACAATTTTCTTGAATAAGGGGAACCAAGGTTGTGTCGGTCAGTATGGAAATACAACAATGCCTTCAGCTTTTTCTTTTATTATTTTTTGTAAGACTTTGGTAATTAGCGAAAATGGTGGGAAAGCGTAAAATAACGTGTCTTTCCAGGAAATAGTGAACGCATCAACTGCAAATGCTTCTGGATCATTTTGCCAGGTTGTATAAGTGGGACACTTAGCGTTACATCTGCTTGCAAAAAGATCTACTGTGGGATGCCCGAAAGAACATATTATTTGATTATATATAGCATCATTTAACTCCCATTTAGTATCCTGAAACTTTTTTCTTGATAAAAGGTCTGCTTCGTAGTTATTTTTAGTATTAATATATGATGCAAACACCATTATTTTTCGCTGTTCGCACCACTGCCAGATTTCTCTTGGAATTATATTTAAATGTTCATATTGAACGCTGCCCATTCTATTAATGCATGAAATTGCTGTAACATTATCAATACGTAAAAGTATTTGTGAATTGTTTATATTTCTTGCAAAACATTTAAGTGCGAGAAAGGCTGCTTTAAGTTCTAATTCATTGATATGCAAGGACTCACATTTTTTCCAGTATCCAAAACACTCATTATGGTTACTATAGGCACCCCAACCACTTAAAGATGCGTCAGAAAATATTTCTAAATGTAACTCACTGGGACTCAAAGGATTATACCCAGTATTAACATGATTAAGCCACCATGTCATGTCAAGTTTAAGTTTTTCTGAAATGTGTACAATTTGCTCATAACTATGGTTATTAAGTAAGCAGGTGTACTTAAATTGCTCAAAATACTTGGTATATAGCCATGAATATTGAATTGCCGGACAAGCAGAGATTAGAAGGCCAACAAATCGTGCGAATTCCCGTAATTTACACTGATTAATTTTTATAAACTTCAATACATAATCCCTTATTTTTGTTATTTTGTTAGCAGGTAATTTAAGTAACATATTTTTAGAGTCAAATATAAAACCTAAGAACTTGCATTGTGTGTTTGGTAATAAGCAACTTTTTTCTGTATTTATCAGGAAGCCTAGCTTTTTTAGTAAATCTTTTGTTATATTAACGTTATTCTCACATTCTAAGTGACTCCTCCCAATGCAAAATATGTCATCAAGATATATGACTGAGATTAGCTGATACGTTTTTCTAAGCATTTCCATAACTGGTTTAAGTAATTTGGTGAAAACGAAAGGAGCTGTGCATAAACCAAACGGGAGACAGTTAAATTCGTACAAAACATTGTCATATTTAAACCGGAGATACTTTCGGTCTGATTTACGAACTGAGACGAAAAAGTAAGCGTCTTTTAAGTCGACTGACGCCATGAAACAGTTTTCTGTTATGAATTTAGAAGCTGTACGGTAATCTTTCATTTTGAAATGGTTTGTATTAATGAATTTATTGAGACATTTTAAATTGAGAATAAATCTCTGGCCTCCGTTTGGCTTTGGCACTAGAAATACAGAAGATAAAAATTCACCAGGTTCATGATCACACTGGGCTATGGCATTAATTTTCAATAGTATTTTTATGGCAGAATCATAATTATTTCTTTCTTCTAAAGATTTAGGATAAACACGAGGTTGATCTAATCTATAAGGAATAGACTTTAAGGGTATAGAATAACCTTCTATCCATGATAGAATATTTCTATCATTGGTAATCTTTGCCCAGTTGTGAATAAAGTGCTGAAGTCTTCCAGCATTTTGTACCTGATTATCACTTATCTGCGATGTGCAGGCTGTGACTTCACAGGGAACGAGCGTTCGGCTGGGCGCCTCGCCTGAGTCGCCTGGCTGCTCTGTGGCTGGCGATATGCTGCGATCGGGGCTCGCCGACCGGCTTCGTGCGTCTTGTTGTCCATCTTGCGATGTTGAGGCACGTAGTTTAAACGTCCCTTATGTGCAGTGGCTGGGCCATTATTCGACCGTTGAAATCTTGTCCTTTGAGCATTTTTTAGAGCATCGCCAGACTGTTGTATTGCTTTCGCAGTTTTCAATTTATCAGCAATATTTTCGCCGAACAAAAACTTATCTCTGCTGGATTCAATCAAAGCATCTTTTAATTTCGCATTGATTGATGATATCACAAAATTTCGACGAATCTTTGTGTCAGCGTGGTGGCTATCACAAAGAATAAGACAGACATCGCTTAGCGGTTTCAGAAGCTTTTGTTTGGAAGTTTCGTCAGATATAATCATCTCTGTGACTGAAACCAGAGCGGACAATGCAATACCAAGCTGTTTTTGCTTATAAGACAGTGACGAGTCTCTTTTTACTAGGATGTCTGGTAGGGCCGCTTTAACTTCCGGGTTGAGAGTTGGAGCTAACAAGAAATCGCAGTTGCTAGGGACTAAATAGTCTTTCAGCAGTGATTCCTTAGTGTCTTTTGACAAACCTTTGGAGAGGATGTCTTGCCATCTTTGAGCAATATCCTTATGTATGGACGGTCCTAAAGAGGCCTCATCCTTAGGAGCGTCGCCAAGTAATTTTAGAATTTCTTCTCCCAGTTGCTGTTCATGCGTTGCTTCTTTTTCCACCGAAGGTCCAGGTTGCGGCGACGGTGGCGGCAGCGGTGATATTGGTTGCGCCGGCTGGTCTGGCTGTGGTGAAACCGGGCGCTGTGTGGTCAGACTCGGCACAAAAAGTTCGTATTCTTCATGCTGTGCCAGCGATGACGCGTAGGCGGACTCGCCGTAAAGCGACTGGCCATAAGGTATATCCAGTGGAGAGCCTGGAGACAAACATTTTCGTAAGAAAACGTTATGTAATGACCAAGTGACAGTATCAGCCCAGTTTTTGGCAGTACGCATCACGTTGTAACGTGACAGAGGTAACCCAGGTACGGTATCCTCGCATCACTAGCGGTAGTCAATAATTGTGAAAGTAACGGCTCGACTTTTCAGAATAACGTATCACGTATTGACCAATGCCACGGAATATTTTCTAAAAAACACTTACTGTCTGGTGTCTGCTCGACCACAGTGCATTCCTCGGCATCTTTATTTGTAGCGTTCGCTAACTTTTTTGTAAGTTTTTTGATTTTTCGCCGAATTTCTTCCTCACTATAATCGTGTTTCCTTTTTCCCATTTTATTTAATTTTAAATTCAAAATAAATTTGGACTACTTCAGGAGACGTGCGAAGGCTTGAGCACGAAGACGACGAATGACTTGTAATCCGTAATGGAGGCGCTCAGGAGAACTAGAGTTGAGGGTAGTGAAAAATTATGCAAGAAAAAAAGTATACCCGCTCTAAAAATACGTGCAAGGCTCAGGCTAGAGGGCGCCACTACAACGTGTAAACAATAAATCGCGTCGAATGAAGCTGTGAAACATAATTGAGTCCGGGCGAGAGGTGCGGGCGGCAGGCAGAACACCTTGCCTGCCGCCCGCACCTACCGCGGCCCCCGTTCTCGTCCTACCCCCGCGCCCCTGTACACCGCAGGCGAGGACTCAATTATGCGGTTTAGCTATAGAGATATTGAAGTAAATTGGACCAGTCAGATCCTAGTGCAACACAACTGGTGCTTTTAATTCAGTGTATCTTTCAAACTACCGAGTCCCACCGAGTACCGATTTAAATAAACATATATATTATAATGTTTCTTTGAGTTAATATTACTTTTCAATTTTAAAAACGAACTACTTTCTCACTTACCGGTATGATCAGGAAGTTCAGCAGGTACTTCTCCATTCATAATATTCAATATATGTCGCTTTTCTCTAGAAAGATGTTTTTTACCGTTCAGATGCATAGTCAGTTGCTCAGAGCATGTAACTGAAGTCTAAAAACGTATTAAAATTAATCATTTTCTTTATAAGAGTAACAAATAACAAAATTAAACATCTGCCTTCTATTACCTTGCAAATATCACAATATAAATCCAATTGTGAAGGTTTCTTCTCTTTTTTTTCTTCTACTTGTGATTGCTGACTCTCTTTGACAGCATTCACATGCTTTTTTTCACGGCGAATGAGTTGCAACCTGAAAATATTAAAAAATCCTTTTTTCAAAAAGTGCACTGCTTTGTGTGTGCTTCTGATTTGAGATTTATAACACCACACTTTTTTATCGTAAGTGGGTCTCAACTTAATCGTAAAAACGTTATTAGCTCTTCAAAAGTACTTGAGCAATGGAACTGTTCTGTCACTTACTCCTAAAACTTGACAGCCCTAAGAATTAAAAGTAAACTAAGGGCCGATTTTTCAATCCTCAGTTATTGGAATTTATCTGTAGAATAATGTTTATTCAAAGGTTGTAACGATGCCGTTTCGTTCCAGTCTCATGGACGTTAGAACCTCCACGATGGCTGGAAACTTCATAGTTTAACTTACTGGCCAT
The DNA here is from genome assembly GCA_947369235.1 of Udea olivalis. Lineage (NCBI taxonomy): Eukaryota > Metazoa > Arthropoda > Insecta > Lepidoptera > Crambidae > Udea > Udea olivalis. Next base: position 11,761,423 of record OX376342.1, read on the forward strand.
CTTTTATTATTTTTTAATTTTATTCTGTACCTGTCCTTTCAATATTTAATTTATCGTTCCACGTTCCCTGTTCAGCATTTTGAGTCAGTCCTACCAAAACCATCGTACTGAACAGAGCTTGCGAGCATTTTACCAGTATAAGTTTAAATAACGTGATGGTGATTACTTTAAATACTTTAAATAATCAATTGTAACAGTTATAATGTAACAGGAACCCGTGTATTGGGTTTTTCTTTCCTACCTATACTTTTACCCTATACAAGAAATAAGTCACTGGATTGGCTGATCTTTTATTCACTATTCCATAACTACATCTACTCCTGAATATTGTGTGACGAATCCCGGCGCTCAGGCTCATTGCTCATTGCTGGCCTGCAACGAGGATTTCGCCACAAGGTTAACAAGATTTTTAATTTTTCAATGGTCAGATAGATGTTATCTGTTGAATAAAGCCGCTAATTGAGGAATAAAGTTATCTGCTTCTTGAGGGGCTGGATAAGATTTTATCTATGCGTTTTCTTTAACATTTTAAGGTTGTGTCATTTGAGATTTTTTTTCATTGTTTAGTACGACCCGACGCCAAGATTTTGGAGCAAAGGCAGTTGCTTAACTATACAAACGCTGAGCCCAATAGAAAAGATTGAGTTGTAAAAGAGAGACCTAATCATTTTAGTACATGGAATAAAATGGAATTTTGCCAAAGATTTTGCAACATGAAGCAAACATCTTTGCAACCACTTTAGACAACAAAAAAAGTTGAGGTTAATTTTCTTATACGTCAATGTCAATTTGTCAAGTATCAACTTTTGTCTTGTTCATGCTAAAATTGCAATTATTGTATAAGTGCATCTCGCTTGTGGATAATCAGTGTGAAGTTAGCGATATAAGTACATAGACAACCGATAGATAGCTATTCTTTGGATAAAAGACAATTGAAAAATTTAAAATATCTATTCGCTTGATAAACAGCTAGTTAATTTTAAACTTCAGTTAGCTATCTAGTGAATAAACCAAGAATTGAACAATCGGGCCTGAGTAGTGTATTAAGTAGTTTAAATATTGTTACATGAGATTGTCGACGGTTTTTTGGAGGATTAATTGCGTGAACAGTGCGAGTAGCTTAGGGTGGTAAAAACAATCCTCACCAAGTTCCGGAATGCCGACATAGAATGGATACTTAAATTACAATATTACCGTGATATAAGTTACCATACACATTAATTCGGAGAATTGGGTTTTTGGGTTTGTACTAAATGTTGTTTTAATTCGTTTCTGCTCTTGTTTCATAAAATAATATTTTTAACATGTAGATAAACGTATCTGACTGAAAGTTTACTTCGTAAATAACTAGAAGCATCTACTCACCTCACGCCACAATAAATGCATAACTATAGCTTTAAAATAATATTTAGGACTTACAGTCGTTTCTCGTTGACCTTTTGGAGCAGCATCGGATTTTTGGGATTCCTGCGTCCCTCAACGATTCTGTAAGGCAGGTTGCATATCATAGTAGGACTAGTCGGTTTTATACCCAGTTACGAGTATTAAACACTAGCTGTCCGTCAGCGGCTTCGCCCGCGTAGACTGTCATTCCCGTCAAAATATAGCCTAAATTAAAAATATATATATAGCCTATGTCACTCCCTGATAATGTAGCTTTATATTGGGGTAAGAATTTAAAATCGGTCCAGTAGTTTCGGAGCCTATTCAATACAAAAAAAAAAACAAACACATCTTTACTCTTCATAATATTATAAGGTATAGATGTACATTTGAATACTTCAACGAGTATTTCTGTTTCCCCGTTCAGGCCCCCGATTCAGAACGAAGTTATCGACCGATTCGGTTATTTTGTTTTAATTTTAAGTATTTTTTTAAGTAGGGTAGATTTCATTTAATTTGGTTTATGAAAACTTAGGGCCCTTGGCTTAACATATCAAAATATTGATTGCTACCACTTAGCGGATCATTTACTATAAATAAAACAAATTTACCGAATCGGTCGATAACTTCGTTCTGAATCGGGGGCTGAGCACGTCCGATCAATTTTCCCCATGCAATCCCGTTTATAAGGAAGCGCAAGTGGAAGGCGGTTGGAATATAGAAAATACCTACCTATTGAATGTACCACAATATTTATAACAGGTGTTTTCAAGCTCTTTCTTTTATAAATACGAGTATATGCGCTACATCATCATGTATCCTGCCAGCCTCACGTCGAGCCATATCCATCCTAAATGAGGCCTACTAGCAGGTGATGTTTCTTTATAGGAGCTATTGATAACCAAAATAAAACAAGTAACATACAATCCAGGCTAGTGATCAAAAGATCTCACCTATTCAAACCATTCTAAACTTAAGCGCCACTCTTCATGGAGAAAGCTTATCATGAAATGCAGACATAATAAAAATCACTTACGCGCAGTGAGCTTTTCCAGAGTAGTGATCCTTCGCGAGCTGAGTAGACGTTATATGAACATCGCACAATTCACAGTACAGTTCACGAGCTTTTAGTGGTAACTGAAACATTATAATTTATAATAAGGCATATGGTGTAAGTAATAGCGAATACATATTATTATCATAATAATTAGGCATAATTTTGATGAGACTACAAAAAAAAAATTGCCATATTAAATCGTTGATCACTGACGTGTTTCAATCAGTCTCCTAATTGAGATTCATGTTGTTGACAGTCTTGGCATTTTTGTTATTAACAGGAACATTCAGGGTTCGTTCTTGTAACATGTCAAGCTGTGAGGGTGATAGGCGAGTGCCATATTACTTATCGATTCAACCCCCCTGTGTTATGCAATTTTTTTAACCTTTTTTAGTGCGATTACAGCAGATAATAGCTAAAACTACAATATTTATTACTGTTACATGAAATCACAGGTTAATTTTACTTTATCTATCATTATAAAATATTAAGGTGGGTATATACTAGAGTTTATGCTAGAATATTACATTGTAACTTTTTTACGAATGGTACAGAGGCGTTCACATCAACCTTTACATAGGCCTTATGGTGCTAATGTTAAGACCCATTTTGCAATGGTAAACGCCTTCGTACAATACAGACAAATGCTCACGTCCTCTGAAAACATTACTATGTAGTGCGACGTTTTAGCTTGGTTATCAGGTTGTCACAAACCATCGAGCGTCATGTTCGTGAAGACGAGGAATGCTCGATATATTAATACAAGTAAATGCTCACATCGATGCTAGAGTCAGTATTTTTTCTTTAATAAAATAGGGTCTGCAACTATCCATTTGGTCAATGTTAGCTATCACACGAATACACTTCTTTTGCATGATGAAGAGGTCATGCGCATCTGTGCTATCACCCCAAAGAAGGATGCCGTAGCGGAGCCACGAGTACGCGTATGCATAATAAGCTGTCAGAGCACACTGATAGGTATTTCTTTTTAAAAGGTTAAATGCGTATATGAACTGGGACAACTTTGTTTTGATATTAGAAATATGTTTTTTCCATTGTTTAGGTGAGTCAATGGTTATGCCATGTATTGTGGGTTTTTCCCATGTAATGTCTCTAATGTCGACGGTTAGGAACCAATACCTCCTATTTACATATTGACTATTAGAAAAAATATTTTTGATGTCATTGACGTTAAGGTCGTTTTTCGTGATAGCTTGTGCTCCACTCCCTAATACCAAATACTTAACATTTACTGCTATATAGACAACACTAAGTATGATGACGAATAAATGAATTTGTATTTTGTATTTATTACAAATATGGATATCTAACTTGATGTATTACTTGATGTATTACTGGATGTACTTTTGTTAGAAAAATATACTCAACAGGTAAATTTGAAAAGAAAACCTTCCTATCCTATTTCTGCATCCTTTTTAACAGCTGTTGGTTGAGATTAGCTATGTGCGAGTGGACCGAGGGACCACACCTGGGATTCGAGAAATAAGTTACCAATATTTTAGTAGATGATCTAAAACAATTGTAGAACGATCCTGAAAAATTGTAGAAGTAACCTTTAAAAAAATACAGCCCTTACAGAGTGGTCCCTCAGTTCTCATGGATGTTGAAAAGTAAGCTGCTTTGATTACACACTTTTAGTAGACAAATTGCTACGTTTATTTACGTAATTTCGAAACACAATGTGGTAAAAATCAAAAAATACGAGATCTTTTCTGTGGTCCCTCAATCCACACAAATAATTTAGCGTTTTTCATGAATATCACACAATTTAATCAATAAACCCGTACTTTTTAACCCGTAATTAGCAGAAGTCCTAAAGTATATTGTGAAAAGAAATGGTAGTTGTTATATCGACGCTAGCTCGGAATATCTACGGGTAATATACTGGTCCCTCAAACTACATATCTATTCTTCAGCTAACTGTTTTACGAAAAGAATATTTGAAAGTCAAGTGTATTTGCCAATCAGTAAAGAGTTTCTACTAAATGATTGGAAACTTAAATTGTGTATTGGAAGTACATTAAGCTGAGAAAACCACTTTACGTGAATCCTCTGAAACTATGTCACTAGTGTGATCACACTGTGAAATCAGTGTGGACATTTTATTGTTTAATACCTATGCATTTTTGATGTTTCATTATATTAAGACTACATATAATAATATAACAAAACATAACACACATATTAAAGCGAAAAACCTTCCTCTCCTATTTCTGCATCTTTTTTAACAGCTGTTAAAAAAGATATAGATTAGGTTGGTGATATTAGCTGAATAAAGTAACATTTAAGAACTATTATTTTTTGAAGAAATCATATCTCGGCTCCGATATCACTTAGAACAATTATTCTGACCACTCAGATATGTTTCTTCATTAGGGTGCTATAAATCAGTGATAAAATTATCTATTGCTGGCCGCTAAAAAAAATGACTATACAAAGTTTCTCATACCCCTTTTGTTACCCTATTTAATACTAAAACGGACACATTTAATTAAATCAAACGTTGGCGAAATAAAGCTACTATTACCTAAATATGTATCATTAACACATATTATTTGGTTGATGTTTATCAAAATGTAATCTCTAATTTCTTCAAATCTGGTATCTAAATATGACTATTTTGATAGTCTTATAAAATCATTATCAGCATCCAAAATAAAATTTTGTCTACGTAACTCCTTGTAAATATTTTTTGGTTTTTTCATTTAGATTTTAAAAGTTGACAGGGGTTCTGTTATGACATCAATGGAGTAAAGTTATGTTTTTTGAGAAAATATATTCGTTAATTTATAATATCGGTTTTAATGCCGTAATTATTAGAACCACTTGAAACAGTTGAATGCAATCGTTGTACTTTATTTGGGAAGCGTTGCCGCGGAAATTGGGTATATGTAAAATTTGGTCAACATTTACTATTTTTTTTTTGGCATACGGTTACACTTTACAGTTGATGCTGTAGTGACAAAAATCACATCAAAGCAGCTTTATTTAAAAAAGGGCTATGAGACTACAAAATACTACCTTATAGATAAAAATGCCAGGGTGTAAGCTCTCTGCTCGATGCGGGATTAGATAACTCTATTGTAACAGATATTTTATTGTAATACCTAGTTAATACTTAGTTTGTACTGACTAACAATTTTATTTTTTAATTGTTTAAATGACCTTAAGTTTATATTCTTTTGTTTGTTTTTTTCCATTGTTTTATATTCTTTAGATTAGACACTCAGTAGGTTTATTTGTAGCAAAATGACACATTGTACTTTACTAACGCCTGTTGTAAACCCAAAACAAGTTTAAAAGAGTAACTGCTGAGTTTCTCGCCGGGTCTTCTCAGCAAGAAACAACTCTGACGCGGTGGTAGAGTCGCATTATGTCTGTATACTATGTGTTTATATATGGTTTAAGACATTTATTTCTCAAAAGATTACAAATAATCACTTACTTACAGAGATAATACAAAACTTGTTTTAAGGTAGGGTAGGTAAGCGCAAACGGTCGGGCGCACGAGAATACATTTCAAATCTGTAAGACACAAGTACCCACGGTTATGACTTTTAAGTAGTGACTTGCGCTTCAATACCAGCGCTAAGGCCGCGGACATAGTAAATTATTGGTAAATATTTTGGGTTGACAAATAAGTCAGTTAATCAATGAATGATCCTTTAATATATGGTCCTTTAACAGCTTTTTAAATGTTGATTGGAATTTAGCATCTTTGATGTTTTTCGGAAGTTTATTGTAAAACTGTGCACCTTGAAACATTACGCTATTTTTGCCATAGTTCGTTCTGGGAGTTTTCAAATAGATATTATTCCCTCGATGAGTTTTACATTTGTGATGCAGGGATTTTTTCGGAAAAACTATTTGCGTGTGAATTTCTTTGTTTAATATTTTTCTAATCAGAAGGCAAGTGTTAATCTTAAACATTTGAGCAATATTCATTATTTTTGTTTCCATGTATATTTTTTTTGTTAGTGTAAGATAATCATATCGGAATAAAGTTTTGATAATTCTGTTCTGTAGTCTTTGTAACTTTATTAAATTCGTTTTAGCTGCAGATCCCCACACTTCGATAAGGTAGTCTAGATGAGACTTAACCAAGGAGTTGTAAATGGTATATTGCACCTGTTTAGGAAGGCTGCGCAAGTGCACCCCTTAGCTGAGTCAGCTTTAATCGCAATTTCTCAAGGTGTGGCTTCCAACAGTTCCAACTAAGGTGTGCATCGAGTAAGTATTAATCCGAGATACTTTTCCTCTTTTACTTTATTTATTGTTATGCCGTTAATCATTAGTGGGTTATGATTACCAATTTTCTTATTTTTGCCGAGAATATAATATATTTAGTTTTGGATGTATTAACCGCTAAAAATTTGATTGAAACCACAAATGCAATATGTCTAAGTCATGCTGTGCCTCATTTATTACTGTATATTATTATAGTATTTATGTCTATTATTTAGTATATCTTTCTTTAAATTTGACGATTTAAAAGTACTTACTGTGAAAGTCTATTTGAATAAAGTTATTTGAGTTTGAGTTTGTTTCACTTTTTCAGATACAAGTTACATCTTATTTGCTATGCGAATTGACTATTTTAGATATTCAATATTTGGTACCTAACTATTTTATTTGGATCACTTTTCTTTTTTTGGTGCAACTTATAATTTTTAGGGTAAACATATTTATTTAGGTTCACAAAACTTGTTTTGGTAAACAAAATATTTCAAAGACCAGGTACGAAATCAACGAAATCCAGAAGAGAAGCCAAAAGTCGTTGAAATAAACCTCAGTGTAAAATCTTTCGAGCACTATTAGGCCCCGCTCAACCGGAAACCGGAGACACCTTGACGGCCAGAGAGCTGGGGAAACTAATAGGTAGGAAAGATCCGCAAGATGTGCCCCAAAGTATTTAGGTTTGGTCACCAGTCTAGGCAGCGTTACCGTTACTAGAACTGGGAGTGCCAGGGGCGACGACGTGGACGTACTGAATACTTGCTCACAAAACACATGGGGGCTCCCCCCAGCAAAGGCAACCTGATTGCTGACTGTGACAAAAACAATACAAAAAACTTTTAACTTGCAATAGGTAGGTAAGGGTATTGAAATTCTAACTTGTTGTTTTTAGATTCTAGAGTTTATACGATATAGTGTAGGTAGATTAAGTAAGTATGTTTAAAAAGACAATAAAATTACAACTGCTGCCGACAAACTGCGTCTGTACTTTGGTAGATTTGTAACTTAGTTAAGTATGTTCTAAAATAAAAGCAAACAAATAAAAAAAAAACATCAATAGTTAGGGGAAAAGTACACACACAAGCTATATTTCTTCGAAAAGGCAAGCTGGGTATGTTGCGTTTTAATTATGTGTATATATTTACCTCTGTATGTTGAAGCTCGATTACTGATTTATTGGTCAGCCATTTTTTCTGAATCTTCTTATGATTTTTGGAAACATAATGCAGGCGTGCTGTAACAAAATTAAGTTAATGTTAGTATCAAACTTTAGAGTACTTACCCAGACAGAAGAGCTTGTCTAATTTGAAATGACGCGCTCCTCCACCGCATGCACGCATATAAATCTCAAATATGGTTGCTATACATTTTTTTAACATGCCTCTGCAATTGGTTGTTTAGTAGCTGGTTGGAGTCGAATCGTTGTTTGTTCGCAAAAGTATCGTCTCAATGTCAACTAAAACCATCTTCGGAGGATAGTATTTTTGCAATACTTGCAAAAATTTCAGTCTAGCCAGAGGCCTAAAAGGCGGCTTGATAACATCTGACGGTAAGGTTTATCACTGGCCTTACATTCACCTCTCCAACAATCCGCGCTGAGCATGTTGGAGTATGGCTCGTACCACTTCATAGTTAAGGTGAGGCCTGTGCCCAGCAGTGGGACGTATAAGGCTGTATTTGTTTGTTGTTTTTGTTGTTGCAAAAAAAATAACTAAATATTATTAAAAACTATTTTTAACCCATAAATTGTTTTTTAAGAAGACCTTATTGCATGGTTTTCATGGTAACCCAGTCATGTATTTTATCAGGGAAAAATTAATTACGGTCAAACTGAAATCGATGTATGAAATTATATCTAAATTTATAGTGGTAGTTTTTTTTTTTAAAGTAAAACATTTGTAACATAGGTCACCAGCCGCCATTTTGTTTTTTTCTCGATGTTTCAGCGCACAATTAAAGTGGTGTATGGAATGAAGACACATAAGCAAACAATAAATATGCACTATAATATGGTATCCCAGTGTCACATTTCCGATTAATTTTAAAGTAAAGATCGATACGATAAAGATGATATTCATCAAAAATCTACTAGTTTTATGGCCTTTCACGTTGTTTTGTTATAGTGCAGTCATTGAAGCGAAAAATACGGTCTTACCTCCGAATTTTTTAACTGTGAACCGATTTGCATGAAATTTTGGAATTAGGCTCATCTTACCCTTAACTTCAAAAGTGAAAATGATCTGAACTCCGCCTATTATTTTTAAGGGGTGTAAACAACCCCTTAATGGAAAAATTGTCATTGAGCCATTTTATCGCTAGAAAACATGTCTAATAGTAAGTGGTGAAATTGTTAAGTATTTTCTAACAATTACCTCATATTAAAATCATTTTCAACCCCTTGAAAAAAAAAAACAATTTCAGTTACTAAGTGATAAGTTTTTGGACCATAACTCCTTCAATTTTCATGCTATCACAATTTATAAAAAACCATTGTAAAGGTAATTAAGAGAGCTACAACATCCTTTATTGCAATATATAGTAAAAAACCTTTTTCTAAAACGGTGAAGGGTTAAAGGGCTTAAGAGAGGCTGTGATTGCACTGCCACGCGCTCTTTAAACAATCATATCTCCGTCAATTTTTGTTTGACAGAAAAAACAAAAAAACCAAATTGTTTGTCAGAAAAATACCTAAATTTTTAATCTGTACACTTTTATACGTATCTGTCGTCATTTTTAAGATATTATGAAAAAAAAGTGGGTTTTTTAAAAATTTTTTTTTTTTTTTAATCGTGACTTTTTTGAAAAATATGTGTCCTGAAGCAGCCAAACTGATACTATCTACCAAACTCTTCATAATAAAGTTAATTCTAGGCGGAATACGATTAATTTTAATTTTGGTGGAAATGGCACTTATGAAACCCATTGATTTAAAAGAAAAAACATTAGATGCTCCCCTTATTTGCAATACAGCTCACTTATTTTACGTGCAAAAGACTTTTAATAGTGCTCATTAAAGCTTATAGCTTAAAGCTTATTTCAAGCACTACAAAACACTTTTGTATTAGAATGCATAAAATGCATCTGCTCGCCGCTAGATGGCATTGACCACATCGATTAAATTTCAGACAAGATAAAAAACGGCTTTGATCTTTAATATCTAGCTTAATATTGCACTTAGAATACTTTATAAAAAACGAAATTGTTCATTGTTTTACCTGCTACAATTTTGTTCTTCATAAAATTTTCGATAAAACGTATATTTTTGGAGATATTTGCAAAAAACCGATGAAAAACGTGAAAAAATTGCGAATTTTCAATTGCCAATAACTTGAAAAGTATTGGATTTTTTGAAAAACTTTAGAGATGATTTTTTGCTTAAAATTAGGCCTTCTATCGATATCCGAGGTTATTTTGCAAAAAAAATTCACCCCCGAGAAGGGGTGGCAACCACCCCCAGGGTGGTTGCGGAGTTCAAATCATTTTCACTTTTGAAGTTAAGGGTAAGATGAACCTAATTCCAAAATTGTATGCAATTCGGTTCACAGTAAAAAAATTCGGAGCAATAATGCTTCAATGACTGCACTATTAGGAAATATCAGATTTTAGGACATTTTAACACTCATCTTGTTCTGCAATCTCCACACATATTAAAGGCGTCTAGAAGAAATTGTTAAAAGCGATAAGGCCACTATTTGCCTTTCCTCTGCTGTCACAAACTAAATTGTATTTTTCTCATATGCAATAAAGTATAGTTGACTTTAATTTTAAGTAAGTAATTTTTTTTTGTAGAGTTTCTACCAAAAACAGGTAAAATCCACTGTTAGGTTAATAGGCGTGAATAAAACCGATTGTTATGTTTTTAAAGTAAGCAGTTCACAACACAAAGCTTTAGGATCATCACGTCTGTGTTTTTTATTCAGTACCCACGCAAATAACAACCTTACATCGAGCTATCGGAAGGAACAATAGTGGCCTAACGAGCTAGATAGCAAGCGGCCGGCACGTGCGATAGGAGAACAATAGGCGACCCTTTTTTGTGCATCGAAGACTGTAAGTTATGTACTCACTTATGTATTAGCGAAGAATATTATTTAATTACTTTGGATTCAATGGATATTTTGCTGAATTTGGACAGATTTTCACCGGAATTTCACTTCAAGAATATTTGAATTTTGTTGCCGGATACATAAGCTACAAAGTCAAAGTCAAATTATTTATTTCGTGGTCCACATTTAATTGGGATCTTAATCTATGAAATAAGTAGCATCTCTGTGTCCTGCCCTTAGGCGTACAAAATATATTTGAATTATACGAGTACATGCAATAGTGAAAAGTTTAATAATCCAGTATGTTGCCTTTCATCAATTGAAAGATCTCTACAATATATTATTAAAACAAATTATTGATCTAAATGCAATTAAAATAAATGTCAAAAGTAAAGTTCGAATTAAAATAAAATGTACATGTTTATAATCATTACGAATAATTCTTAATTGTATGGTATTATTGGTATGTCGGACTCGTCGTTAGAATTTATCGATTAAAAATTCATTTATGTCATAGTAAACTTTGTCTAAGAGGAAGTTTTTCAGGCTACGTTTAAATTCTATGATAGTATCTGTTTCCTGAATATACTTTGGGAGCTTGTTGAAAATTCTTGGGGCCATATCAAAAACACTCTTATTGAACATAGCTGTTTTAAAGCTCATGTGACAAATTTGGTTTTTATTGCGGTTTGAGTTTAAATGTTTGTATAGATGTAGATTTGCTCTAGTGTATACAGCCATCTCATAAATATACATCGCCGGCAAAGTTAACAGTTTTAACTGTTTAAAGTGCGGCTGCAAGATTCATCTGGTCGCAATCCACATATGGCACGAATGCTTTTTTTTTGAGCTTTAAAAACTTTATCTTTCCCGGTGGAATTTCCCCAAAAAATAAGGCCGTACCTCAAAACGGACGCAACATATCCATGATATGCGGTAACTACTACAGGTTTGTTCGCAATTTTACTGAGCATAAAAAGTGCATAAGAGAAACTATTTTTTTTTTACATATTGCGTCAATTTGTGATTTCCATGTCAAGTCATCACTAATATATAGTCCAAGAAATTTAGTCACATGAGTTTCGTCTATTGATTTATTTAAATAATTAATGTCAAGATTCATTGGTAATTTTTGCGGTCTTTGCCTGAAAGTCATGATTTAGGTTTTGTCTAAATTAATAACAAGATTATTTGTTTCTAACCATTTGATCAAACTAGCCAATGATTTATTAAGTTCATCAGTATGGTTATTACCTATTTTATGGTTGAAAATAACAGTGCTGTCGTCTGCAAATAAGACCATTGGATAATCTATACACGCTGGAAAATCATTAATATAAATAATAAACAGTAAAGGTCCCAGAACACTGCCCTGTGGGACGCCAAATCTCGTCTCATTTACATCCGATGAGTATATTTGTTCAGATTTAGAATAAGTACAAATTCTTATAATTTGAGTTAGCTGTTTCCTGTTAAGCAAATACGACTCGACCAAGTTTAGAACATTTCCCCTGACCCCATATCTATGTAGTTTGTCGATTAAGATTTTATGGTCCACAAAAGCAAACGCCTTGGTCATGTCCATGAAAAGTGCTGCAACCTGAATTCCCCCATCTACACATGTCATAACCTGTTTAAGGAAATTGTAAACAGCCATATTTATTGTTTTATTCTTCCGGAATCCCTTTTGTTCGTCAGCAGAAAAATTGTTGCTTTCGAAGTACTCATAAAGTGACTTATAGATAACACTCTCGAATTTTTTTGAAAAGATTGGTATAAGAGCAATCGGTCGATAAGAGTTTATATTTTCTTTGTCATCCTTCTTAAAAAGTGGCCTAATGATAGTAAGCTTAAGGCGGTCCGGGAAGGTGCCTTCTTCAATACACATGTTAATAATAAATGCTAAAACCGGCGAAATCAAGTCGCCCACCGATTCCACTACTTTTGTACAAATGTCGTCATATCCAGTGCTATTTGTGTTTTTCAACGCCTTAATGATAGCTGATATATCATCCCGCATTACTGGTTTTATAAATAACGAAGAATACCTAGTTTACGAGAGTGCAATTGACATTTTTGTTCGTCTTAGAACTTGTTTGATTTGTAAAAAAGTTATTAAACGAATTAGCTATTAAATTAGGATCAGTGATGGTTATGTTGTCGACTTTGATCTGTTTTATATGATTTTTAGGATAGTTTAATCCCCATTTTTTTATTGTTTGCCGAGTTGCCTTTGCTTTATTTAAGGAATTTTGAATAAAGTGGGAATTATGGGCCTTTTGGGTCAACTTAACAATTTTCTGTAAACGTTTGGAGTATAATTTAAAGTTGTCTTTATTAACTTTATTTGGGTGCTTTCTATACTTCCACAACAATGCACGCTTCGCTCACTGCATAATTTAATCCCACATGATATCCATTTCGGTTTAGTTGTAGTAAAGTTCTTCTTATTTATAATAGGAAAGGACACAGTGAATATATTTTTGCGCATAAGGATTGATGAACAACCATGGAAATCATTGAGCAAATATTAAATGAATCAGAAGATCTGTATAATTTTATTATGAAAACAAACGAAACCTTCAAGAAATGCCCAAATGTGCGGCTTTGACACGTGGTTATGTAACAGTAAAATTAGAATCTCTTGAAGAATATTGGAATCAGTTTCGTGTTGCACATACCACATTAATGAAAAGTGTGAAGAAAGATCAACGGAAATTGTTGCCTTGTTTTGAACAAAATCAGTATTATATTTGTGAGGATATGCAAGCGAAGACTAAACAATGTCGTGTTACATGGTACCCTAGAGTGTCACGTTTCGGAGTTATTTGAAGGTAAAGATCAATACGAAAAATATGATATTAATTTAAAATCTACTAATTTTGTGGCTTTTCGTGTTATATTGTCAACTAATAACAGATTTCAGGCCATTGAAACCGTTGGTGGTGTGTATTATCGCATTTTTATGTATGAAGTTAATATGGACTACCTATTTTTGGTCAAAAATCTACAAAAACGTTTCAAAATAAAATGAAATAAACTTTATTGCACAGAAAAAATACTATTTGAAAGTATAGTAGCATAGGATAGGCAAATAGTGACCTTATCGCTTCGAGTGATTTCTTCTAGACAACTAGGATGTGGGGAGATTGCGAAAGAAGATAAGACTGTCCAAACGGCCCAAAACATGTTTACAGTCTACAAAATAACACGAAAAGCCTCATTAAAAAAATCGCAGGTAAATATGAACATGTTAGCAAATACAACACATACATGTAATTAACTTGTGAAGAGAAAACATGTAAGTTGGTGATTTTGAACCATACTTACAAGCTGAAAATTCATTAAAACTCTGAGCGCAAATCCCACAGTGCTGAGGTTCCATAAGTAAAAGTAACTCTATAGGCAGATGTTTCAGAGTCTCTTTTTCAATACCACATCCTGAAAACAAAGTAATATAAGTAAGTATTGCATAAGCTTAGTAATGAAATAATATATTAATTTCGTAATAATATCACTACACATTAATGTCAAGTTTCACATGTGAGCAACTTATTTACGCTGAATGCTGAATTGGTCAAGACCCACCTGCATACAACAAACACTTTGCATGAGCCAACAGAATTTGATGTAAGCGTGCACGGTAAGTATGGTAACACTTATATCCCTTGCACGCCTAAACCACTAAACCGGTTTTGATGACAATTGATACAGAGAGCTTGGGGCAGGACATCGGATTCCTTTCAATGCGAAAAAAAAATTAAAAGAAAAGAGATTGAAATAGGGGATCCTCCTCCTCCCACCCGGTGGCCCGGGCGTGGTGGTGGTATGGTGCCTGCTTACCAACTGCCAACCAAAGCCCGCCCAAAGGGGCGATAGACATTTTTGAAGATGAAAACCATGAAACATTAAATAAATATTTGACGTGGTGTTTTCAAATTTTCGACCTGTATTGCTGCCCAAAGTAACAATTCCATGCAGACAAAAACGCGGTAAAATCTAGTTATTTATATAAATACAAAATTATCATACTCACGCAATAGATATTTAAAAGCTCGATCTTCTGGAGCAAATCTTTTAAGTGGTGGACCTCCGGGTCCATATCCTCTACCCACTAAGAACTGAGTAGGCGGGTCGCTGAACAAAAAATTTGGTTCTGACTCTGGTTCCGGCCCAAAGCCCAAAGGAGGCCCTGGAGGGCCATAACCTCCACTATAGCTGCCATATGCATCACTGTAACGCTTATTCCTGCAATGTTATGAACTCAGTTGGTTGGGGTCAGATGATAATGGTGTTAGATGACTCAGTTATAGGTATGTTTTTTGGCACCGTTGGTATAGACATCTTCCACTACAATTGCCAAGGTTAAAACATGCTATCCACCAAAAGCTGACTATGTAAGTTTTAGGTAGTTAATTAGATAGATATATTTTTTAGCAGAAATACACGTTGTCCATTTTAATTTGTGGTTTTTTGACAGCTCATGCCGGTGAAGTTTTGCATTGTTTAAGTTAAAATTTCATCCTGTATTTCATTGACGACGGGTACTGCCCCCTTGGTGATCTGCCACACGAGAGTGTCAGGGCCTAGAGTCACAAATGACTTACAGATAGTTCAATCCACGAAGACGCACCACACCCTTTCTCATTATCGCTTACAAATTAGCAATGAGTGCTCACGCACACTAGGTTAAATTGACAGAACGTCACGGGGTAACTGAAAAGATGCTCTACTTGAATTTATTTTTTTGTGAGAAGTGTTCGAATTATTTAAATGATTAATTTGCGTATCCAGGTAGAGGTAGAAAGGAACCCCCCCCCCCCCCTTCCTCCTTTGCATTGCATTGCTTATCCAGGTAGACGCAGGGGGAGTCCTTACTGCGTCTACCTAGATACGCAATGCAATCCTACTAATAATATTAGGATGGTTTAATAAAATCCGTTGGCAGGTTTAAATTTTGTTTTATTTTTGAGATGTTTAGTCACTTACATCACGGATGCCAGATATATCTGATTCTGAGTCTGACGAGTCACCAACGTTTATAATAAAATTAAAATCAAGGTCAAAGTTTCTTAAGTACTTACTCATCTTCAATTTTCTCGACATGCTTACATGTATTGTACCAAACGTCGTTACTTATTTGATCAAAGGCTACATTTATAAGAGGCATAATTATTATTGAAGTGTAGTTTTGATCAATATCGCCACGTAATTTTTTCCGATACCCCAAATGTTTTCAATCGCATTAAGGTCAGGATGATACGGTGGGAGACGCAGTACTGTAAAACCATGTTCTTTTAATAAATCGTCAACCCTGTACTTTCGAAAGTAGGTGTTCTTTGTTTTTTAATATTAAATCGTAAAGTTCCACTTTTTTGAAGTTTTCTTGAAATTCTATGCCGTGCGCACGCAGCCAAGTCTGCATTTCTATTTTATTGGAGTTGGATGTTGGTATTTTTTCGGAACAAGCATTATGATAGGCTGCGTTATCCATTACTACTACGGCATCTTTCGGCAGATTTGGTATTAATTTGTCTTTTAACCACTTTAGATAATTTTCAGTATTCATGTTGTCATGGTAATCTGCGGTTATAATCTCAGTTCTATACGTCAACAAAGCGTTTGGTATAAAATCTTCGGAACTTCTGGCATGTACTATAATTACGCGCACTCCTTTATAACTAAAGGCTAACTAGGCTTTATATCTTAACGATTTTGCTTGATACCTGAATTACTGACCTTTTGTGTCCAAGACTTTTTTTGTACATGGTTTGTATGAATATATGATTCATCCGTATAGACTATGGGTCTACCTTCATTTCGGAACGGCTTAATCTGTTTCAAGTATTTAAATCGTAACATTTGTATATCGTGTCGTTCCGCTAGCGTCTTTCTATTATTTTCAGTTCTTTTCCATTCATACCCAAGTTTTAGTAACAACGTTCTTAGAGTTGTTTTACATCCATTAAACTGTATACGCTCTTGAAAAATGTTTTTTAGTCTTAAGTATTTGGGCCAGCAGCATGTGATGTACTCTGCTCACTTACATGTTGTTGCTCTGCTAATGTTGTTTCTCTGCTAAGGTTTATCTCATTAGCTGTAAAATTTCGACGTAGGCAGTGCCGACTCAGAAGCCTTTCTTTCGCGAAGAATTCTAGTCACTGTGCTTTCGGATACTCCGACAGCCTGTGCTGTTCTCCAACGTGCATCGGTAATTTTTTCAGCGTAATTATTTGTTGCTTCTGTTTTCATGAAATCATACACTTTCGTTATAATTTCTCTAGCCTGAAAAAAAATAAACAATACCAATTTATATACTAAAAATAATTATTATACACAAGACCTCTTTGCCACTTGTTCTACTTGCCAATCTAAAAATAAATTTAAAACAAAAAGAACTAAAAGTTATTAAAACATTTGGAGGTACTTTCATAAAACTCAAATCAAAGAATCAAAATGAATAATATTGTTTCTTACCTGGCTTTTAAGTACAACACGCTGTGATTTCTTAGACATTGTTCCAATTAAAATATTAAGTAGAGCAACTTTCGTGACGGGCCAATATATTTCGTGCTGCAGTCTACCTATACTCGTGTTCTTCGAGCCGCAGTCGACTCGTGACTGAGGTTTGTCTTAAACTCTCCGCGCCTCCCACTCACCCCTCATGCACCGCGAATGCCCTTGCCCAAAAGTGGTGGGGCGCGTCTTCGTGAGTTGAACTATCTATATATTACAGGACAGTATGTACTTGTAGGCAATAAAAGCTTCAATTGTAAGGGTGGGAATTCACAATGATATACTAGTCATAGATTTCTTGCCTATTCAGCAAAACATGGGACGAGTCTCAGGTGGCAGCTAAATGGCAGACGGCAAAAGATAAAGTAAAGTACCTACAGGGTGGTCCAAACATACACGTCAATAACATTTTTTTAGCTTCTTCACACTCAGGGGTACCTACCTAAAAATGGGTCTATATTGGAACGCCTAATTTTTTGTGTCCCTAATTGTTATTGGCACACAAACTATTGGCCTAAATTTTTTTCGCACAATCATCACTGTGTCCTTAACAAGTTTGGCCTATTTTATTTCGCCTAAAGTGTTATGGCCGCATTATCACTTCCCAAATTGGTCATTAGGCCGAACGATGCATAATCCCTACTATTTACAAGCGCTAAATTATAATTCAAACAGTCGTACAGGCAAGCATACAATGAAATGCATGAGCATGCATGAAAGCAAGCAAGCATGCATGCAAGCAAGCATGCGTGAGAGCGAGCATGCATGCAAACAAGCAGGCACACATGCAAGCATGCATTACGCTTGCCTCTACTCCGGCACTGCGGGAGGTGC
The DNA here is from genome assembly GCA_947369235.1 of Udea olivalis. NCBI lineage: Eukaryota > Metazoa > Arthropoda > Insecta > Lepidoptera > Crambidae > Udea > Udea olivalis. The sequence goes on from OX376342.1 coordinate 11,779,516, forward strand.
AGCCCTTTCGCCCTCACGTAGTTAATCTCAGGCACCCGGGCTGCATGGCGAGCTGAAGCGGCTGAGGCTGGTCGCCCCAGGCGACTAGCAAGCCTAAGCTGCGCAAGCGAGAGCTGCTCTCCCTCCGCGCCCCCGGCTCTTGAATTACACTCTAGTGTTGGGCAGACTAGTATCACGGCGAAGGACCACGGTCAGATCGGTTTAACATACTATTTTTATACATAGCCAATTCACTCGTAGGTACTCGTACCTCATAAAATTTGTAAATAAATTCAATTAAATAGATTCATGTGTAGATAATCAAATGAAATCACTTAAACTGAAACTAATCTTGATAAAAGTAGGGTTGAAAATTAGTCATTTGCTATGCCAAAAGTAACGTATGCAAATAGATTTTAGGACATTGAATATTAGGAGTTGTGTAATTAGGGCTTTTAATATTTGGGCCAATCTATAATAGTACGAAAACATCGATTAGGCGAATCAATAATTATGCGTCACAAGTTTAGGTCAATAAGGTTTGGCCAAATGAAATTAGGAGCAAAAGATGGCAACACAAATACCTGACCAACGGCCCTTTTTAGGGCCAATTCTCCAACAGCCCTTTTCAGGGCTCGACACACGGTCTTTATCAGCCTACTCTATAACCCGCCCTAAAAGTAATGTCCATCATCACATTGATGGCTTTTCTCGAAACAAAGCTGAGATCTTATCTGATTTATGCATCTTAGAACAATGCAATATTGTATGCGTGCAGAAAACGCACCGCAGTGCTAGCCAGTGTAGACCTTACATTCCTGGCCTTACACACATTGCGGAAATCCCTCTTGCAAAGCACGTATGGTGCAGCTTAACATCTCTTAACTCTGTGGAGATAATTACAGTTAGAGCTGGTAACTGTATTAATTGTTTTACTGTCGGTGACAATCAAGCACGCGGACCGCCTACGCGCCTAATGTTAAGCAGTTACCGCAGCTTATGGACGCGTGCAACACTAGAGGCATCACTCGCGCGTTGTCGACCCTGCAAAAACTTTTTCAAACCCCTCTTGAAGAACTTCATACCCTAACTGATAGGGAAAACCTCAACAGGGATCTCATTCCACAATTAAAGAGTTCTCGGAAGGAAACATCTCCGAACTGTACGAATCATTGCGAATTCAGAGTGTCAGGATGAACTCGTGGCGAGCGGTGTGGTGATAAAAAGTAGCCGTGGGCATTATATCGGACAGTTCTTCAGAACAAAACCCATTACACAAGCAGTAGATCCCGCATAGGGAGGCAATGTCCTTTCTTTAGACTTAACGGCACTAGGCCGGTTGTCAGCTAGGGATCGTCGACAATACTGAGTTGATATCCAGACGCTAGGTGAAAACAGTACGCCACGTGTGGCCTGACTTGCGGTTTATACAGCAGTAGTCTTTGCCTAGATGTGAAGGGTAGGTCCTGCTTCGCCCTGTTTAGCACCGAGCATTTTGGATGCCAAATTCGCCTTTTGAGTACTATTTGAGAATGCTAACAAACAAGTCTTATATTTCTTATATCAGTGTCTCGTGCGACTGGTTCTGTTCGTGTATTGTTCTTGACCAAAGTGAAGTCTAACCGTGTGAATATCGGTGTGTCCCTGTTACACTCATGTGGATTGGATCGTAATGTGAGACAGTAGTAGTGTCGAACTAAACTGGTGTACCGGCCAAGCAAAAGTGTTAGCCGTCTTCAAAGTGATCGCCACCGTCGTAACGTAAAAATATCTTGATCATTATTGTTTATCAGTTTATCTGGGTGCACAAATATGTCTAAAATTCTGCGATCGCCGCCCTGCACACATAAAGTGCTATCGCAATCACAATCGGACTCGGACATTGCAGTTTTATGCGCTTCTGATGAGGGAACGATAAACATAAACCCACGCAATAAGCGCCCTAGATGTGAGAAGTCTCCTGTAAATGATTTACTTGATTTTAAGCAGGAACTGAAGCGGGAAATCGAGGCTATGTTTGCTACGTGGAACAGTAAACAAACTGAGGAATTGTCAAAAATGTTACAGCAGCAGCAGTCTACTATCCTAAGCAGCCTGATGTCTGAGGTCAATGAAATTAAGACACAGAACTCTGAACTTAAGGGGTCATTTCTCGAAGTGGAAAAATCTGTTAAGTTCATTAGCTCTCAATATGAAGATGTCACTAAGAAGGTCCTCGATTTGGAACTAGAAAATAAATATCTATCAGAGCAAGTCAAGTCGCTTGGAAACACAGTCCGGGACATTCAGCTTGGCTCCCGGAGCTCCACAATTGAAATAAGAAACGTTCCTGTTAAGGACAACGAAACATTTGACGACTTGGTGTCTGTAGTAACCGAAATCGGAAGGAAAATTGAACATAACGTTACCTTATCGGACCTCAGGGATGCTCGGCGCGTACCCGGCAAACCGGGAATGCCAAAACCAATCCTCGCTGAATTTACAAAAGTTGTTACTAAAAGGGACTTTATCTCTGGCATAAGAAAGTTTAATAAAAATGCTAACAATAAGCAAAACAAATTAAACACAGAACACATTGGCATTCCAGGTATTCGTTCACCGATCTATGTATCTGAGCTCCTGTCAATGCAAATAAAAAAGCTCCTTTTCCGTACACAAGAATTTGCTAAAACAAATGGATATGATTATTGCTGGACATCGAATGGAGCAGTCTATTTGAGGAGGAAAGAGGGCGAGAAGCAAATCATAGTTAAATCCGAACAAACCTTGACAGACCTACAGAAGACCATATGACTAGGCTTCTTCTCTTTTTGTTTGCTTGCTCGGTTGATTTGTTTGATTTACCTCATTATATTTTTGCTTACCAATATTTACAGAGAACACCCACCACACTCACACACGCACATACTAATCTTACACAAGAACTCTCAACTCCACTTACTAGTAAACATTCACAAAACAAATAGGAACTTCTTAACATCCTTACACGTACAATCAGAGCTCTGTAGTCATTCCACAATAATAGCTTACGCATTATTCTTAAATCTAGTCATCAACAACTCGTTACTCAAGCGTATTAATCTAATAAGCCTCAGAAATGGCTAATGACAATATTCTAATCAATCAAATTGATGATCTATCTATATCGCAAGCTATTAAATGTGACCCGCAAACTTGTAGAAATTATATAGAATATCACTTAAAATCCTTGTCAATTTTGCATGTTAATATTCGTAGTATAAATAAAAACTTTGATGAACTTAGACTATTTTTAATTGCAATTAACATCACTTCCGATATATTGGTTCTCTCAGAGTGCTGGCTGTCCAAAGTTAGCAATTTACCTAAACTTGAGGGCTACATGTCTTACATGTCAGAATCTACGCGTAACCAAAATGATGGCGTAGTCATTTACGTTAAAAACTCGATTTCACACAAGGTTTATCAGCCATATTTTGAAGATGCAAACTGCTTAATCTGTACTTTAAATAACAATGTTGCGATAGTCGGATTATACAGATCTCCTTCATACAGAAATTCTGAGAAATTTCTTGACAGCATAAATACTACACTAAATAGTCTATCTCTAATCAATAACATTGTGCTTATAGGCGACATCAACATAGACATAAATGTGAACAACTGTGACCCAAATTCTCATGAGTACTTAAATCTTTTAGCGTCTCATGGTATGCTCCCAGCACATCAAATCCCTACCAGATTGGACAACTGTTTGGATCACGTTGTTCTAAAGACAAAGCTACAATCTAAGACTATAGTTATAGAAACATCTTTAACCGACCACTTTCCGGTCCTTCTTAATTTGAATTTTGCGCCTATTCCTAACCAAGCAACCCGCCATGTCAATAAAACTAACTTTACTCAAATTGCACTTGATTTGGAAAACACAGACTTCTCTAGAATTTTATACGTTGATAACGTCGATGAGGCGACCGACCTCCTTCTTGACATATTAATATCTACTATGAAGAATAATACCATCTCGCACACAGTTCCATGTAGGCAGCGAATTTTGAAACCCTGGATTACCGCGGGCATGCTGAGATGCATAAGAAATAGAGATCATATGCACAAAAAGGTTAAACTAAATCCACATAACAATACACTTTTAAATACATATAAACGCTACAGGAACTTCTGTAATAATCTTTTAAAAAACCTAAAGAGAGAGTATGAAAGAGCTGAATTTGCTAAAGCTAGAAAAAACCCTAAGAAAACATGGGAAATTATTAAAAACGTCACTAACACGAGGAAATCTGTAGAACCACCATCGGAACTCCTAAATTTAAACAATGATCCTAAACAATCTGTAAATATGGTAAACTCATTTTTTGCACATATAGGGAAAGATCTGGCCACCAAAGTTAGCTCTAATACTGACTCCGAGGTTCACGACCTACCCTCCCAGCGTCAGTACTGTCCTCCGCATTCTATGGCTATTCTAGAGATCGATGAAAAAGAGGTGGAGGACATTGTTATGAACCTAAGAAATGACTGTGCGGTGGGATGGGACGGCCTGCCAGCCAAAATCTTTAAGTCCAGTCCTGTTCTTGCACCCATAATTACCCACCTATGTAACTTGGCAGTGAAAACTGGAAGGTTTCCGGTTGCTTTGAAAAAAGCAATTGTCCATCCTATCTATAAGGGTGGGGACAGAGCCAATGTTAATAATTACCGTCCTATTTCGGTGTTGCCTACCCTGTCCAAGATTTTTGAACGTTTTCTGAACCGCCGTCTGGTTTCTTTTCTCGAAGCAAATAACTTAATTTCCAACAATCAATTCGGTTTCAGAAGAGGTAGATCCACCGAAGATGCTGTGGCCTCACTTGTAGAATATGTAGTCAGTGAGGTTGACAGTAATAGAAAATGTCTAGGTATTTTTATGGACCTTTCAAAGGCGTTCGACACTGTCTCTGTCCCCTTACTCTTGAAGAAACTGGATGCGTTGGGAGTAAGAGGGTGTGCACTGAACATATTTTCCGATTATCTATCAGGAAGGACACAATGTACAAAGATAGGAGAATTTGTCAGCCACCAAGAGGCTCTTGATTTTGGAGTTCCTCAGGGGAGTATACTGGGCCCTACATTGTTTCTGACTTATGTTAATCAGCTCTGTGATTTACAACTGCCTCACTCCCGTATAATAGCCTATGCTGACGACACGGTTCTAGTTGTCTCAGGAAGCGACTGGTTTGATGCTTTCGCTGTGGCCGGAAATAACTTTAGTACCATCATGAATTGGCTGAGTCGTATCCTCCTAACGTTAAACGCAGGCAAAACTAAAGTTTTAACGTTCTCAATTCGACCATCCACACAACCACCGCATGAATATTTTAAGATGCGTGCACATAATTGCTCCAGCGAGTCCCTAAGCTGTGCCTGCCCCCAATTACAAAATACCAATATAGTTAAATACCTGGGTATCCAGGTAGATAACTGCTTAAACTGGTATAGTCAGGTGGAATCTGTAGCGTGCCGTTTGCGTAAGATGATCTATGTCTTTAAGACGCTGCGCAATTCTGCGGATGGAGACATCCTATCGACAGTGTACTCTGCGCTTTGTGAGTCGATCCTTTCCTACTGCATCCCAGTATGGGGTGGTGCTTCCAAGACAACCTTCATTAAAATTGAGCGTGCACAAAGAGCAGTACTTAAGGTTATGTACAGGAGGCCTTGGAGATACTCAACCGCACAACTGTATAAGGAGTGTAACCTACTCTCGGTTAGACAATTGCATATCCTTCGGACTGTTCTGTGGCTGCACCAGTCTGTACCAGTAAACTGTCCACCTGAAACTAGGCGTCGTCCTAAACCACCTTGTCTAGTACCGACCACCAAAACGGTTTTCGCTAGTAAACAGCTGCACATATCAAGCACAAGGTTGTATAATAAACTAGACAAAATGTTACAAATACATAAATTAAACAGGTTTGAGCTTAAAAAGAAGATAAGATTGTACTTACAGGACATCACTTACCTTGACACTGAAGATTTATTGTCTTAGATCGGGTCTGGGATAATTGATCTTTAGCACAAACACACTTGCAAACACAACACAAACACACACACACAAACACACACACACACTCACATACACACACTCTCTCTCTCACACACACACACACACACATACACACACACGCGCGCGCGCGCGCGCGCTTATAAACGTACAAGTAGTTTTCTGTTGCTTAGTTCTACTGTAAACTATAACTATTGGTTTATTTTTGTATTTTTCTTTTTTTTTTTTCTTGTTCTATCTACACCAATATCTTTTTACAACAATGTTGCTAGACGTAGTACTTAATGTAATAATACCCATGTCAATGAGAGCCGAACCACTGACTCTTCAAAGCTCAGGTTTTCCTATTTTGAAGGTCAGGGGAGTAACCTTTTTTAAGACTATGAAGTAATTAATTATTTAAGATACCTATGTAATATTGTATTGTTAAAGTTTGGTTTGGAAATAAATTTTACTTTACTTACTTTACTTTACTTTACTTTATTTATGACAGACATCATCATGATTTGATGAATCTGCCTCTAATGAATAGCACAATTATCACAATAATTTGCCAAAAATTGCTAGCACCGGATCCGGTAAATTGGTACCGGATCCGGTCAACGTAAAATGATGTAACAATATTCTAAAGAAATTGACATTAAAGTGCGAGACTTACCTCCTGTACCTGAAAACATCGGTGAGGACCTCCTATCACAGGTTGGCGATATGCGCTGGAAAAAGTGGATAGCTACAGTAAACAATATTGATATAACACACAATAGCAAGACGCCTTGGACAACCATCCGCCAGCTAACTGGAAAGCCCCCGTCAGCAACTGCACCAAGCCAGGTCACCGCTAACAAGATAGCACTACTTGTTAACGGAAAGCCACCTTAGCGTTTAAAAACACCTAAAGGCAAAAAATAGTGCTCGACGGTAAACATCGTGTCCACATGTCTCCCATTTAGTCTTGCTGACATAACTGAGGCTATAAAAGCGCCTATCGGAAAAACGCAGATGGCGAACGCAAAAAAATGGATTGCCACAAGAAAGCGTGCTTGCACCCATACTATTCAATATATAGGACACAAACGACCAGCCGTCTGCTCCAAATACCTTCCGATACATTTATGCCGATGACTTGGCCCTGGCCTCACAGTCCCCTTCCTTCGATCAAGTAGAGAAAGATCTGACGCTGGCGCTACGGGATTTCGATAGGTTCTACGAGAACAACGCGTTAAGACCGAATCCCTCCAATACACAATCTTGCGCCTTCCACCTGCGAAATCACGAAGCAAACCGGACCCTCAAAATTACTTGGCGGGGAGAGCCAATCAATCACTGTAGCAAGTCTAAGTACCTGAGTGTTGTATTAGACAGATCTCTCACGTGCAAAGCCAACTGCGCTAACATCAGGCAGAAAGTAAGTGCCCGTAATAATCTCCTACGGCGCCTTACTTCCACAAAATGGGGTGCATCTGCTGAAGTCCTGCGGACGACCGGTTTGGCACTTTGCTACTCGGCGGGCGAATATGCTAGCCCTGTTCGGAACCGCTCAGCGCACGCAAAGCAAGTGGATACAGCATTAAATGAAACTTGCCGGATAATCACAGGCTGTCTCAAGCCGACCCCGGTAAACATGCTGTATCCGCTGGCCGGAATTGCTCCACCCGCAGTCCGCCGAGCAGTTGCTGGTCCTACTGAGAGAGCTAAATCTGATCATGACCCCCGCCACCCCCTGCATAGCTACTCTGACGTACCACAGCGACTAAGGAGTCGGAAAAGCTTTTCAAGTCTATCTGTCCAGTTTCTGGCGACCCACCTCAAGCCAGACTAGACTTGTGGCAATTCGTCGCACCTGCTGAGAGTCTCCATCCTGGCCATAAGCTGCCATGGTCGACCTAGAAATTCTTAAACAGACTGCGGACCCAGGTCGGCCGCTGCAAGGACAGCCTGTGTAGATGTGGCTTCATCGACAGCGCTAACAACGCGAGTGTGGCTTTTCCCCACAAAAAATGAGTCACCTTTTACTGTGCCCTGCATGCCCAGCTAGTTGCAATATGAGGACCTCATGAGTGCAAGCAACAATGCCGTGCAAGTGGCGGAATTCTGGTCGTACGTAGTGTAGTGTTGCCACTCGACACGATAAGAAGAAGACGGCATCATACTTAATTTTTTTTTAAAAATGACCACTTTATTGCTCAATACAGATAGTACATCGTCAATTATCTTGAGGCTATAAATGCGTTCATTTAGACGACTTTTTTGAAATAAATTATATTTATTTAAACGACATCCAATCTATGTGAAACTAAAAAGTCACCATTTTGAACACTTATTGTTACGTTTTTATTCAACTTTTAATCAAGCTATAGTTGAAACATTGATTACATGAATTTTACAGTTCTGACACTTTTAATGTAAATTTAGGTATGATACCATTGAAGTTACTCATTGAAATTCACATGGTAAATAGTTAAGAGTATAGTAAAGTTTTTTAAAAAAGATCTGGATGAAAAATTTCATGTAACTTTTTTTTTTTAAACTGAAGGCAGTTTTAAAAAAAGTTACCTAAATTTTTTCATCAAAGTTCAGGGAAAAAACATCATTTCTAACTTTTCAATTTCATATTTTATTTCCAGAGATATGATAAGCGTCATGGATGTACATTCTTCAGAATCATCTAGCGCTATTATTAATCTAATAAAGAAAAAAAGACAGGCATTTATCTCAACAGATCGCGCTACAGTGACCGAAAAAGTGACTCAACCCAGAAATTTTTAAAAATTCGTAACTCCAAAACTACAAAAAATCGGGTAACATACATAGGGTATTTTTGGATACACCTGAGTGTGAAAAAGCTAAAAAATGTTTATTGACATGTATGTTTGGACCACCCTGTATTAATTAATAAATCCAGTAACAACTATGAACGAACATATCTGGCCCCCAATCTAGGCAGAGGCCTATGGGGGAAGATAACTAAATATAATGGCTTACATAACAGCCTTTATGCACAGTAATATTATCTTACCGCGCTTTAGGCTGCAAACAAAATAACAAACTGTTTTAAATGTAATAAAGTAAGGGATTAACAAAAACTAAGATGCATATTACAATGTATGTGTGTGTGTGTGTGTGTGTGCGTATGCTCTTGTGTGTGAGAGAGAGAGTGAGTGAGATTTTTGTGTGCAAAGGAAGTGGATACACTGACAGTTGGTACTTTGAAAACCTGGTTTAGAAGCATTTGCGAATAGGAGTTAAGAGTTTAGCACAGTTCTATGAACACAAAGGGCCAACCGCCTCAGGTAAAGCTTTCTGATGCTGAGAACATGAGCATCCTAATATAAAGTAAAGTCAAATATCTCATAGGTTTTTTCAGTGTGACCTTAAGGACACCCCTTTGAGCTCTTTCAAGAGACAAGAGCATTAACGAAGCTGAACCACCCCAAGCCAGGATACAGTAGTTGATTAAAGTTTGGCTTGGAGCATAGTAAACATTTTTTTTAAAATTCTTCTTCCAACAACTGCGTCGTGCAGGTTTGTCATGATGAAAATGACTTTTCTTACTCTCTTTGACATTGCGAAGATAAGGCTTGGAACAAAAGTTTTTCATCTAAGATTATGCCAAGGTATTTTATGGAGTCAGACCGAGCAATACAAATGCATTGGCATAAATCGGGTGTAGAAGTGGAAGTGCAACAGTTAGAATAAATTTTTAAGGCAATTAATGAGAGAGGAGATGAAGCTGCAGTTTTGTGGAAAATAAAAAATTGTTTTAGCTGCATTGAAGATAGAATGTAACGATTGAGCCAACTCAAAACTAGTACCAAATTAACCTCTGCTTTTTGACGAACTACATATCAAGTACGGCCATGAAAGATGATGGCAGTATCATCTGCATAAGATCTTAGTATGAATTAGCTCGCGACGCTTAACTATGCAAAAAACTTTACTGTTTATTAAAACCCTCGCTCTTTGCTCTAACCGAATCCAAGTTGAAAATAAAATAAAGACCTGTGATTGAACATATTTTTGAAAAGGTATGTATAAGTATGTATCTCTCCTCTCCTTAACTTACTGCAAATCTCCTCCAAAGTCAGGTCGCCTGAACATATTCCTGGGCACGGGGTTATCCATGTCCTCATTTTCCCCCCAAAAATCGTTGAATCCCATAAAGGTACGTCGATAAACCATCACAGAATGTGTTCGGTAACTATTATTTTTTATTTTTGCATATATGTTAATTATTTTATATATTCTGGTCGAAGGTAGAAGTAAATACAACTATAAACTAATAAGCAGGCTCCTAACGCCAAACAGACAAACAGACAAACAAACTACTGACACTGACAATCTGACAACAGTGACAACTTTATTTTTAATAGAGTTTTTAACGGCTCTGGATGAACCGTGACAACAACTGACAACAAGGGTTGCCAGATGGCCAGACCGGAATGTCGCAATACTCGCAATAAATTGACCCTCAGCCTCAGCCGCCTCAAGGGCCTTACCTTGCTCTCGAATCTTAGGGCAAAGCTCAATCTTGCGGCAATGGGCGATGCCAGAATTTTAGAACCTTTTTTTTTTTTTTCGAAAATATAGGCCATTTGACTGGCCTGTTGGCGCAATGGCAGCGATCCTGCCTTTAACGCCGGAGGTCGTGGGTTCGATCCCCACCTATAAAAAATATTTGTGTGACGAACATTTGTATTTGTTGTGTGTCTGGGTGTTATTATCTATTTAAGTAAAGTAAGTATGTATTTAGAAATATTTAGGTATGTTTATCAGTCTCTGACGCCCTTAATACAAGCTCTGCTTAGTTTGGGGTCAGATGATCTTGGTGTGAATTGTCCCAGATATTTATTTATAATTACGGAAAGTAATTTGCATATTTTATTTTTTGTTTCATTCATTATGATTCTTAAAAGTGGCTGGCAACTTTGGTACTAAAAAAAACTTGCAAAACTTTAACATTGATTGATTGACATTGACATAACCACGGCTGTTAATGTTGCCTACAAAAATACTAGACGTGGGGGAATATGATACTTGACTTTTACCACCCCTCTCGCATCAACGCCAACTTGCTTAATTTTTTTACAGATTTATTTTATGGCTTGGTACTTAGTTTTCTAGGCTAAAGCTACCTTGGTCACAGAACTTTTGACGTTGCGAATGCCCAAGCCATGTAAACTATACCAAAAAAACTTTTGACGTTTTAGATTTGCCGTCGATTCGGTCCCGCTGCTTCCGCCTATTTGCTGTTTATTTGTTGACATCGAGTGTTTGCTTTGATTCACTTTGATTTATTTCCGTACTTCATCATTAACTGGTGTTAACTTCAGGTTATCCTTCACGACGTATACAATGAAGTATTCCAAGTGCCGTTTGCCGGGTTGCAAAGTACAGTTTATGACAAGAAGATATTCACGAAATTCCCAGAAAAGACTTCAACTGTAAGAATATAAGAAATTATTTCTAACTGTATGCATAATGGGACAGTAAAAAAGCCTGAAATACATAGTATTTGTTTATCATCTGACCTCAAACTAAGCAGAGCTTGTTCTATGGGTGTCAGAGACGGATAAACATACTTAAATATTTATAAATACATTCATTAAGGCCTAGACGGACGTACTTAGGACAAGTCCAAGACGTGCTCAGAAAAGGTCTGGTCAAGAGTACCCATGATCGACGAGCATGTATGAAAAGATTAATGAGAGTGGAAGAAGCGCAAGGGGTGTGTCAGGACCGTAGCAAGTGGAAAGATGTGGTCTCTGCCTACCCCCTTGGGAAAAAGGCGTGATGGTATGTATGTATGTATTAATAGATGATAACACCCAAACACACAAGAAACACAAGTGTTCGAAACATAAATGTTTGTCATGGGTGGGGATCGAACCCACGACCCTCCAACGAAGATAACATGTCAAGATAATCTACATTCTAAGATACTATTCATTTTATCAGCTCTGCTATCTAATTATATTTTTTGTCTTAGTGCCTTTTGGTACTGTATAAATGGTAAACCCTTCATGTGACTTAGTATGGCATTGTAATTTTTATACACATCGCGCAGCATTGATCTGACACATTTGTCTGCGACAAAGTATCGATAACTGCGATAAAAAATAATCTCCTGTAAAATAGTAAATTCATGAGCTTATGGAGCCAAATGCATTAATGTTAAATGCAAGTGGCTTTTACTTTATGTACTCCACTGAATAACCTGACAAACTTTTAATTGAGTCTAACTTGCCCCGCATAAGAAAGGCCTAAATGAATTTGGAAAGGTTCAGACAAAAATAAATATTTTTTCATCTTAGAGTTTCCCTTTTTCTAGAGTCTTTCCTTTAAATTGATGCAAAAAAATTATGAGGAATTAATTTAAGGAAAATTTATGGCTCTAGAGATCCTAAGCCTTTTCTAACTAATCCTAACTTTTTGAAAACTTAAATGCCTTAGTAGGTACGAGCGTGTTTAATTTTGCCTTCAAGGAAAAAAAGTATGTATAGTGTTGTGTATCATTTTCACCCAGCCAATCAGCGATAATCCTGTACGTCTAGTCCAATTTGTATGGGAGATTGCCGTCTTATATGTTTATTTATTTGACATTGCACATGAACACAGAACAAAGTATACTTAATCGTAACTTAAAGCGATACATTTATCCTGAAAGGGTGTAGCAATCGTATGTTATACAAAGCTATCGTTGTTCCCTAGTTAGTATGTCTATGTGATATATTATAACCTATTCACGTGATAGCTTGTGTGTTATTCGAGTGATTTTGAGAATTGTTACGACTATTAACTTTAAATCTTCCTGATCTATTGCCTGTGCGTTAACCCTAGCTGGCCCCTGGACTCTGATTTCGATTGCATTCTGACGACTATTCATTTGGCTTAAATCTGACTGTCCTTGATCAAATTATCTGTGCGTTGACCATAGATAGCTTGCCCTTGGACTCTCGATTTTCAATCAGTCAGACTAATTTGAACCGCGGAGAGCGTTCCACTCTCTGCATCTGTGTTTCCTGCGCGCCGCTGGGCGTACCAGAAAAGACGTTGGGTACGGATTGTCGGAAAGTCAACCACATGGGAGTGAAAGGACTCCCGGCGTCTAGTGGTCCGGTGGTAGAAAGTAGAGGGTGCCACGGTGGTATCAGGTTGTGTAGTTCCTGCGCACACTCTCCAAAATACACCTTATAAAAAACCGATAGACAGGCGCCTTACGCCGATGCTCCATACTCTGAAGTTTGGTTCCAACGAGCGCATCGTCATCTATGAGTCTCCTAGCCCTTTGGTCCACTGAGTTCATTGCTACCAACTGGTACTTGGCAGAGCCATCGAACAGGTGGCAGCAGTACTCCATACCGACCGAACTTGTGCCTGATACAAGTGGAGCAGCTGTTCCGGTGTGAAGTATCGCTGAACCTTAAAGAGGATACCAAGTTTTTTGGCAGCGGTTTTCACTCTCGACCTTCAATATTTAACATTTTTAAAGGCTAAGGATCTCGGATATTTTAAATTAAATACATTAGCAATCTGGGGTCAAATGAACGACCTCAGAAAGCCAACGTATGTAAAGTGTATGTAGGTACATTAAAGTTCTTTTTGGACTCCTGACGGTAATCAAATTGGCATCTCACACACAATTGAAACCTATTGGGTCGTATAAACGTCCTTTCACGTGATTGGTTGATAATCTATACATCAACCAATCAAATGATGCGCTCTTTAACATACGTGAGATTTTTAGCTAGTCTGTAAAATATAGCTTGATCTCTGCGACATAATTTAGTCATACTGACATTCCTAGGGTTGTCAGGATATAAAAAATGGTGGATAGTAATTATATCTCCTGTATTATGGTCCTCATATTTGGACCTCACGACCGCTTTCCATCAGGTGGAGTGAGTCATCTTGACGGGCAGTATAAAAAAAAATCGACGTTTCTTCCTGTCATCGATGCTAATGTAACATATTATTCGATTTTATTAAATTACAAATGTTACTAAATTAAACGAATATTTAATATAAAATACATTTAATCTCATAAAGGAGTACATATCTGAATCAGTTTCTGAATCGCTAGAACAATCTTGTAAATATATTATAAAATTTTGTTCGCAAATACTGACACAGACCTAGCTTATTTTTTTGTGGCTGAAATCCGCCACGTAACAGACGAGAGGTGTAATCTTTGTGGACGTTGGCAAACTGGGATCATTCATTTGACCTCAGATTGCCAACGTATTCAATCAAAAAATCATAGATACTCTGCTTTTAAAAATGTTAAATATTTAAATAAGGTATACTTAAAATACAAATACCTCGAAATGGTTTTCGATTTAGGACATGTTTGATTTTTGTTCCCATACCCAATTGGCATAGCTACTTGACGCCATTTTTTTTATTTCTGATGTTCCCGCGCACCCTAAAATTGTATGTGGATAGAGGACAAATAAACAAATAAAAAATGTCTCGTAAAATGGTGCCCTAATTTGTCACGTTTTCGAGTTATTCCAAGGTAAAAATATTTTTGAAAAAGGTGATAATAATAAGAAATCTACTAATTATGTGGTTAAGCCGACTAATTATTTTGCCGATATTTATAAGATTTCAGGACATTTAAGACTTTTTTTTAGGAGTATTATCGCATTTTTATGGAGTGTACATCTGAAAATGCCCAAATTAATAAAGTTAATATGGATTTTACGTGTTTTTGGTTAAAAATCTACAAAAAGTTTCAAATTAGAACAAATAGGTAATACTTTATAGCATGAGAGAAAAATACCATTTCATTCATTTGTGACAGCATAGAATAGGCTAATAGTGACCTTATCGCTATGAGCGATTCATCCCAGACAACGTTGGGATTTTGGGAGGTTGCGGAAGGAGACAGACTGGTGAAATGTACTAAAATATTTAAGTTGTTAACAAAAAACCGGCCTAGTGCGAGTCGGACTCGCGTATATTTACTAAACATATTTTTATTATATGATATAACTAAAAATGTACGGTTTTCGCAATTTTTACTTGATCTGTGTTATAAGACGTTGCTACGTACATACGAAATTTCAAGATTCTGAGTTCACGGTAAGTACCCCGTAGGTTTTGATTCCCTTGCGACTCTTCCGAGTGTCGAAAATTTGCGGGAATTTGCGGCATAATAGCTGTATCTTTTGATTGCGTTCGTTTAGAGGTTTTTTTTTTTTGAACGAATGAAATATTTATTTCCTCTTCACAATAGGACCTTAAATATAGCACAGTTTGAATTATTCACAGCTCCAAGGGAGAGTAGACCTGAGTATTTGAATTAAATTCCAGCTTGATACCTCTACGCGTTCCTGAAAAAAAGGGGTCTTGACAGACAGACAGAAGGACGGACGGACAACAAAATGTCCTCTATGGGTTTCGTTTTTTCTTTCGAGGTACGGAACCATAATAATAACACAAATAGCCTCAAAATCATCAGATTTTTAATGAATATCATAATTTTCAAATTTATTTTTACTTTCACCCCAGGCAAGTGATGTGACTGACTGACTGACAGACGCCGGACACCAAAGATTCCTTTTTCTAGAGCCGTAGAGCCAACCAAATAAAAAAAAAAGATTCTTTTTATCCTCGTTCGTGGTTGATACACAGGTGCGCTGAGTTCTCCCTTGAGAAATAATTTTTGTTCCATGTAAACCAATTTATGTACCTGTTCTGATTTTTATTTCAATTCATCTTTTGCTGATCTTGTTACAGTTGATATTGGAATAATCCGCCAACTATCACAATGGTAGCTGCCAAAAAACAGGTATGTCGAACACGTGCTAAGTTACTTTAGTGGACTCGTGGCATGGTTTCTCATTTAATTTTGATGAACCTCCTTCAATTTGAGTCCTATAAAAGCTGTTGCTCGATAGGCTTGCAAATTAAGTAATTTGCGGGGTTGAGGAAGCACCATACAACTTTTTGAGGTTAGAATATCCAAATTTCAGATTACCCAATAGAAATAAATAGAGATTAAAACACAGTTTTATTTGCTGTTAAAATAAAATGTTCAGTGGTTGCTGATTGATGTTACTGTTATGTTGGTTTATTTATTTCACTTAATAAAACCTATAATCTAAAAATTTAAATTGTGTGTTTGTGACCTAATTATTTAAACTGAATTCTAGTTATTAAATTCTTATGACATCAAACGTTGGCTGAATATATTGAACTTTAATAGCTGCTAAGATCATTGTAACTACATAAATTCTTGGAAATAACTGATTTTTTATCTTATCTTCAGAAAAAGACCATTGAGTCTATCAATTCTCGCTTGGCCCTGGTTATGAAATCAGGCAAATATTGCCTTGGATACAAACAAACTCTAAAGACGCTGCGTCAAGGAAAGGCGAAGTTGGTCATCATTGCCAAGAACGCACCTCCTCTAAGGTGAGACTACTGAGAAGTAGAGTTTCCCATTTCATCAACGGGATGCATATGGAGTCTTAAACTAAGAAGTATGGATTCCCAATTGTTTATGAATTAGCAAATGTATTTCATTACTCTGTCTGGACAAGCCTGTTCAACAAATATACATTGCAAAGAAAGGAAATTTTTTTCTAACTTTTGCTATTTCATGAGTTTGGGAAACCTATGGAGTAGTCTAGGAATCCTATGTTGGAAACTTTTTTGAAATGGTAAGAACTTTAACATACTTCCTGTATAAGAATTTTTATGTTTTGCATTTTTAAATATCTTTAATTTCCATCACCCATCACTATTGCTGATTGTGGTAGGTGTGGGTTGAATTTTTCTAGATGCTATATTTTAATATTTCCTAATATGAATAAACAATTATTGGGGATCATGTAGTGGAGAGAATAGATATTCAGTTGAAACCGGATATAACAACATTGAAGCGACCGTATATTTCAGATGTTATGTCTGATAGTTATAAATATGCAATATACACAAGTAGCCATATTAATAGTATTAAGTAATGTATTTTTTGGCAATATTAATAACAAACGATCTAAACCAAAACTTTTAAAATCAACTTTTCATGCACACTGTCAACTCTTGCACTAAATAAGTGTCCGAGATAAACTAAACACATCCACTAAACAGAATTGGACACTACTTGCATTACACACCTGCACTAATCAATTGCTCCTGCTAGTCATCTGTACTCTCACTAAGCACAGTGAATACCGGCCTTAAATCTTGAAACATGCAATAACTGCAAGGTCAAATGGAAAAGAGCGCGGAAGAAGTTCGGGTGGGAGTAAGTGTGTATAAATAAGTCAAAAATATTTTTATAGGTTAAAAATTGTTTTGCTGCAACAAGTAAACTTGGTCGTTATTTGCCGATGAATATAGACAAAGTTTCGTCGTTCTAAGCGATATGTCTCTGTTTTAGATGTCTTTATAGGCGGTATTAGTTTATAGGGCTTCGGCCGGGACCTTGCCATTCGCCATTCGGTTGTTATAACCGATCTGACGTTAAAAACGATGTCGTTAAATTCGGTTTTGACTGTAGTAGAATTATTCTTCATCCTATGACAGATTTTATAAAAAGAGTAGCTGACCGTCAGCGGCTTTACCTGCGAAGACTGTCTCTGCCGTCAAAATATAGCCGTTGTCACTCCCTGATAATGTAGCTATAAATTGGTCAGATAATTTTCAAAGTTGGTTGTTGGTGGAAACTACTGAGTTACGGAGACTGTTCAATACAAACAAACAATCAAATCTTTCCTCTTTATAATAAATTAAGTATAGAAAATAAAACAAATACATTAAATTGCAATATTTTCTTTCTATCTTCTAATCGGCAAATCCAATTTGTCAAAATCATAAAATATTAATTTAAGATCTGTTGCAAATCACTTTTCGTGGAGTGATTTTGACCCATAGAAAGAGACAAAACAAACAAAATCTTTGTCTGACAGCTTTTAGGTGAATCTCATGGGGCTCCAGACACAGGTAGAATTCGCACTTATAAGAGGGAAAAAGGTCACCGGAACTTGTTCGGAAACAACTCTAGAGACTGCCAGGTGACAGCTCGGTCAGCCTCGATTTCACTCAGGTTCAATTTGGAATGAGACAGCTTGGTCAGCCTTGATTTCACTCAGGTTCAATTTGGAATGAGTAGAGTTATTTTCACTGCTTAGAGTGAAATTCCACTAGCTTGGAACACAGCCTTATCATTAAGCTTTCACAGGCACTCATGACAGGTCAATGGTCAAATAGCCATTTGTGCACCTTTTCCTCTCCTTTATTGAGTTTTAAATTTCCTCATGAATTTTTTCCCAAACCTCAAAAAATTCATGAAGGTATAAATTTTATCTGATCAGTTTTTTTATTAAATTTCACAGAAAATCGGAAATTGAGTACTATGCTCTTCTTGCGAAGACTGGTGTCCACCACTACAGTGGCAACAACATTGAACTGGGCACAGCTTGCGGAAAGTACTACAGGGTGTGCACACTTGCTATCACGGACCCTGGTGATTCTGATATTATAACTACTCTGCCTGAAGCGATTGCCTAAAATATAAGTTGACAAATATAAAGTTTTTTATTTCTCTAAGACGCGCGCCCTGTGCCCTGTCTGACCCTGATTGTCGTATTAGTACTTTTTGCCAATGAGAGTGAATGTCAAGACGACGCACGGTGGGCTGAAAATCTGCCTTCGATTTTAAACAGATTTCATATTGCATGTGCGGGTTTTTTTGCCAGATATGGCTTCGTTTCCACCAGAGATGGGCGAGGCTGCGTTGCGAGGGATGTGTGAGTTATTCAATATACAGGGTGTCCAGCCCCCCGATTCAGAACAAAGTTATCGACCGGTTCGGTTATTTTTTTATTTATTTTTTAAGTAGGGTAGGTTTTATCTAATTTGGTTTATGAAAACTTACGGCCTTTGGCTTTAACATAATATCAAAATATTGATTGATACCGCTTAGCGGATTATTTACTATAATTCAAACAAATTTACCGAATCTGTCGATAACTTCGTTCTGAATCGGGGGGCAGGAAATAGTAAGACATACTGCAGGGGGTGACAGCAGGGACCAGTACCTACCAAAAATAACTCAATATAATAGGTTGGGGAAAAAGTTTCTTCGCATTGCCTAAGAAAATTCAAAGCATTTTTTAATATAGTTTATTTATGTACTTTTAATGATTTAACTAAAGTATGTAGGTGCCATTTTGTTCGATTACTTTTTGCCATCTTGTAGGCAGGGACATGATCCAATTGCTATAGGAATTCTGAGGCTTCTGATTAAAATACACCGCGACAAGTGGTTTGGCAGTCCTCTCTTATGTTAACCTGACACTGCCCCTAAGAATTCTGAAGAGACCAAAACAGATGGAAATCTGCAGGTGCAAGGTCAGGACTATACGACGGATACATTAACACCAAACTCTTAATTTTTGCTGAGTGGCTAAAGATGTGTGCGGTCTAGCGTTATCATGATGAAAAACCACACCCTTTCCGTAGAATACCGTAAAACGGGGTGGATAGGGACAATTCTGAACTTTGACTGCAATTTAGACCTTCTTGCATAGGTTTTAGAGTGACTTGTGCTATGAACGAAATCCAGGTCTTGTGCTCTTCTTTAAATATAGTAAACGGCAGTTGAATTTAGTGTAGCCAAGTTGTGAGAAATGTTTAAAAATATGCCTTGTTCCTATTTCCCCTGAATCTGGGGTCAATAGAAACGCCATATGTGCTAAATAGGGATATTTGGTCAGGGCTGTCACCTAATTGAAAATATGTTATTTTTATATTATATACTTTTATTTATTAAAAATTAGTTTGGTTTGGCGTCAGTCTCGCCTGGTGGTAAGCGATGACGAGGCCGATGGTGGTACACGCCGAGTGCGTTCGCCCAGCAAAAAGTATCGCCTTTTCAAGAATTGGATGATGCTGATAATAATTAGAGCCCTATATCGTGTAAATGTGCCCGAAATTTTATATTTGTGCGTCCAACAGCTTCAGAGTTATTTAAGAAAAACAGATTCTGCTGCACGAACGTTCGCCCAGCAAAACTTTTTTTAATTGATGGGTCTAGCTGTATATTAAATATGCAAAAATGTAGCTTATATACGAGCATAAATGTGCCGTGAAAGCCAAATTTGTGCCCTTTAAGATTTCAGAGTTATTTAGTTTTTTGCTGGGCGAACGTTTTGGTGATTGCCATATATCGGAAACGGTTGAACGCACACTCTTGATTTTTTGTATACAGATACAGTAAATTTGTGCATATTTGTGCCGGAATTTTCATTAACATGACTAGCATGGTTCAGAAGCTATTCTTTTATTTCCTAAACAATGGAAAAATGCTCTGGCTCTCGAACGAACAAGACCAAGGACTTCGCGTTAGTGCCGACTGGTACCCATTATATAATCACATGATCCTGTGAAGTTTTGCCGGCCTACTACATATCGTTGCCGAGTTCTTAACGATTTTGTCTTTTTTTTGAGGTTATCTTGAGTGAAATTACTTAGAATACGAAAACACTAGTTTTCTGTGAGCTGGCTTATTACATGCTTCTACAATAATATGTGCCCTGTTTTAAGAATACGTATGCAAAAAATCATATATGTATTCCCATTACTTTAGACAACGATAAAAAACCATTCGAAATATTTTTGGTAGATTATCCGACCAAATTCGAGTGAACATTAAAAAGCGGCCGCACGATACATCAAACTATCCTTCCTCACTTGATGGCGTTGTAACGAAATAAATAGTACAGATGCGTACAGAATTGTTAAGTTGGAAAATAGTTAAATTAGGGACATGAAATAAAATGTGAATTGTTTTTTTTGTAATAATACACTCGACCGACAGTCGGTTCCGCCACAACGTATTATGGGATTATGTACCTAAGTAAAATTTCAGATCTGGTAGGGTTATAGTGCCGGTAAAACTGGAAACCCCTGTTTGTTTTAGGTTTTTACATCGACAATGTAGTTTGATGCAATACAAAATAATTTATTTAAGCAAAAGCTTTATCAATTCTGAAGTTCCTTTACTTTAAATGAGAACAATTAAGTGTGACAGCTGCTACATAAGTAGCTTTTAATAAATTCGGCATAAATCTCAAAAGTAATAATGTTTATTGTACTTTTACCACAAAGTGTACCCTAAAAAGAACCTTTTTTACTTTTGTCGAAGACCTGCGTTCGGCGCGGCGTGACTATTCACCTTGCAAAGTTGGTGCTATATAGCTCCTTTTACATGGGTTTTCTGTTTGGGTTGTTTTTTGATTTTATTAGTAGTTCTGGTTAAGTTTGTGCTTGTTGAGGTATTTTTGTTTCTATTGGGTCATCACGAGTCAAGTATATATTTTTTATATATCCTTATTACTTATTCTTTTAACTATATATTGCATTTGAGTATATCTATTAACAGTTATGTCGTGGTTCTTGTCATTATAAATAACACTCATCATCTACTCCGCAATCTCAATTCCCCACTGTTAACCAACGAATATGGATGATCTTGAAGAGTTTGCTGCTGACGTTGACCAACTCAACGTTGGCGCTTCGGTAGTGGTTGGTGATCCAGTTGACTTTCGCTTACATAGAACTGATATTAGTAGTTCACTTAAAATCTTAACACAGAATATTAGAAGTTTAAATAAAAACATTAATGAACTTGAAGTATTTCTAGCAAGAACTTCAGTTGAATATGATTGTGACGTTATACCTGACTTAGAGAATTACAACTATTATAGTACAACCAGGCATTTTAATCAAAACAGCGGCGTCGTTGTTTATGTCCGACAAAATGTTCTCGATGTTTCGGTTTATGAACCGATGACTGAGGATTCTGACTGTTTAATTGTTCAAATTGGTATCCACTATTCTATAATATGTGTATATAGCTCGCCATCATTTGCTTCCCCTGTTGCCTTTCAAAATTCCATAGATTCAGTGCTGCAGAACTTAAAACGTGTACCAAATATTTTCATGATAGGTGACATCAATATAGATATTGCTACATGTATCACTGATCAAAGATCGGATGATTACATGGACCTTCTCGCAATGCATGGATTATTACCAACCCACAGATTACCTACTCGAGGCAGTAGCTGTCTTGATCACTGTTTTGTTAAGTCTAACAATAAAACTTTGACAATCGTTTGTGAGTCTTCAATCACGGATCATGATACTGTACACTTGGATATTATTTTAGAACCAAATACACCACAATCAGATAAACAAAATTCTACTGTTACCAAAATAAATTATGCTAAGGTTTTATCATTATTGCAGCAAACAGACTGGACTAGTTTTCTAAGTATCACGGATGTGAATTTTGCTACTGAAACATTCATTAAAAATCTCAATACTGTCATCAAAGATTCTACATTTAAAGTTAAGGTACCTTGCAGAAAAATAAATGTTAAGCCTTGGATGACACCTGGACTCTTGCGATGTGTAATTTTTAGGGACAAGTTACATCAAAAATACAAAAAAAAACCTAATGACCTTAACATGCAGGTTACATAAAAGCGCTATAGGAACCATTGCAACAACATCCTCCTTAATCTCAAAAAATCCCATGACATTGCGGAAATACAGCAAAATAAATCGGACATAAAAAAAAACTTGGAAAACTATTGAACGAGTTTGTTGTTTAAAAAACTCTAGCAAGTTAATAAACGTGTCAAATAATCTACTTAAAATAAAACAGATTATTTATTTGTAATGTTAATTTAATTGTACATGTTTTAATCATCTCAAAGGTACATACGAGTATATAGCACCAAAGCATATTCATTGTTTATTGCATACACAAAATAAATCAATATAAAAATTACCAATAATGTTCTGTTATCTTCTTTTATCCAAATTCCTTTATTTGTAATGTTAATTTGTAATGTGTAATGCTTTACAAATATTAATTTGTAATGCTTTATTTCTAATATTAATTTAATTGTCCGGTTTTAATTATCTCAAAGGTACATAGAGCACCTAAGCATATTCATTGTTTATTGCATAGGTACAAAAAATAAATCAATATAAAACCAATATTGTTGTTTAACTCCTTTGATTAAAATTGCTTTACTTACCAACTAATAAAAAAATATACTGTCAACGGCACATCAAGCTATTATGCTTGATCAGCTAAGATATGTAGGTATAGATAATTATATGGTGCAATTTTTTATTTTATTTATTCACTTACAAAACATACACCATGTAAAGTTACAGTATACTTGTATAATAATCCCGCTTTAGTGTTGTTTCTATTACAAGTTGCCACGGCATGCATTAACAGACAAGAAACTTATACTTACAGCTTACAACTTATACTTAAAATCATTCATTCATTGTAACTAATCTCAAAAGGTCGACAATTTATTTTCATTAATAAATTACAAATTAAAGTGTACTAGCGGTCCGCCCGCGGCTTCGTCCGCGTTAATCCCCCTTTTTAACCCCTGGACTCTCTGTGTACTAAATTTCATTTAAATCGGTTACAGACCACAGGCAGAGTTACTTTCGCATATATAGTATTAGTATGGATTATTATAAAAAAAACAATTCACATTTTATTTCATGCCCCTAATATAAACTATTTTCCAACTTAACAATTCTGTACGCATCTGTACTATTTAAATTTCGTTACAACGCCATCAAGTGAGGAAGGATAGTTTGATGTATCGTGCGGCCGCTTTTTAATGTTCACTCGAATTTGGTCGGATAATCTACCAAAAATATTTCAATTGGTTTTTTATCGGTATTGTCTAAAGTAATGGGTATACATACATGATTTTTTGCATCCGTATTCTTAAAACAGGGCACATATTATTGTAGAAGCATGTAATAAGCCAGCTCACAGAAAACTAGTGTTTTCGTATTCTAAGTAATTTCACTCAAGATAACCTCAAAAAAAAGACAAAATCGTTAAGAACTCGGCAACGATATGTAGTAGGCCGGCAAAACTTTACAGGATCATGTGAATATATAATGGGTACCAGTCGGCACTAACGAGAAGTCCTTGGTCTTGTTCGTTCGAGAGCCAGAGCATTTTTCCATTGTTTAGGAAATAAAAGAATAGCTTCTGAACCATGCTAGTCATGTTAATGAAAATTCCGGCACAAATATGCACAAATTTACTGTATCTGTATACAAAAAATCAAGAGTGTGCGTTCAACCGTTTCCGATATATGGAAATCACCAAAACGTTCGCCCAGCAAAAAACTAAATAACTCTGAAATCTTGAAGGGCACAAATTTGGCTTTCACGGCACATTTATGCTCGTATATAAGCTACATTTTTGCATATTTAATATACAGCTAGACCCATCAATTAAAAAAAGTTTTGCTGGGCGAACGTTCGTGCAGCAGAATCTGTTTTTCTTAAATAACTCTGAAGCTGTTGGACGCACAAATATAAAATTTCAGGCACATTTACACGATATAGGGCTCTAATTATCTGCATCATCTAATTCTTGAAAAGGCGATACTTTTTGCTGGGCGAACGCACTCGTACACGCCTACCCAGAAAATGCCTATTCACTCTGGCCTTATTTATACCAAGGTTGTAAGTATCCGGATTTCCGGAAACACAGACGCAGGGAGAGCGTACCACTTACTCCCTAGCGGTGTGGACCAGTAATAGAGAAAATAAAACAAACATACTTATCAAAAAACAGTCTTTTAAAATCAAGTGACAACCCGCTATTTCTATAATCGCTGAGTGCGGCTTCTATGGCCAACACATCGTATTTCTTAGAATTCTTTTTGTTTGAAGGCTTGTAATTTCGAGGCATATTCGAAGCGAATCTGAAAATAACACATTATTTGGTTTATTATATATTAACATGAAGATTTACGAGGTGGAGTAAGTAGCTACTTCTTTGTTTTAGAAAGTATGTTAAATTATATTTTTCAATTCCTTTAAAAACCTATCGTGGTCATAAATTATATAAAAAGATGATAATTATTTAATAATCCGAAGTTCATCGAGATGCCGCCATATAAAACTGCGGACACACCGCGTGTTCGCGGCATTGCGTTTGGGAAAAAAGTGAACACGCCGCGCGTGTTCTTGGCACTGGTTAAAGGTAAAATTCTTTAAACGGCTATTTTTCGGTTTAAACTATGTTTACCGGTTAGTATTTCTTGTACTGTGCGAGAATAAAGGTGTCTAAAATAGTGTCGTGAGTTTTGTTACTTGGAATTATGGTGGAAAATAGATTTTATGGTAAGTAAATGTATTATAATGTAATAGGCTTGGTTCTCAAACTTGTTTCACCAAAACCCCCATGCATCAATAAAAAGTTTGCGGTTACTGTGAATTGTAACATTGGAACTGTTTATTGTGCAAGTACATCCGTTTTATTATTATATTGAGTGACAATACTTTTTAAACGTTAGTCTATGAATGAATGAATTCATTTAAATTATTAAAACGATAAAAGCTTTGAACTGCGGAAAGTTTGTTTACATTATTAATCTCGTATTATCGTATTGTTGGTTCGTGGCCTTACCTAACCACATACGTATGAATTAAATTCAAAATATTTAAATTAAATAAATTGCCTTCTACCATTTTTTATAACTAGAAAACAACAGCGATACATATTATGGGTGCAATAAAACTTAGTCAACATCGTAGTTAGTTATTTTAGCACATAAAAGTGAACCAGCAGGTGTGCCATTAGACACATTTTAGACATCGTCAATTGCCAAATGTAAAACACCGAAAGGCGAAGCAGGATAAAACCCCACACTTCTCAGTTAGCCGACAATAACAAATAATTGGTATTCAGTCAGTAACGGCATGCATCTCTTATCGTGCGAAAACCCATATATCTATTTATCGTATTGTGTGTGTTATTGCAACAATGACCCATGTCGAGTATGTGTTAGTGGTGAAATTTACGTGGGGCGCAAGCAAGGCCTTTACCCCAGCAGGTAGCGGGAGTAGTATTGGTACTGATATGCTCGAAGTTCTTGAAAGAAACTCGTGTGCTAGCACAAATGAGGCGACGATTCAACGTCAATCTTATTTTCAACCGACTTCAAAAAAGGAGGTCCTTAATTCGACTGTCTGTTTTTTTTTTATGTTTGTTACCTCATAACTTTCGACTGGGTGAACCGATTTTTATCATTCTTTTTTTATTTGAAAGCTGGTGCTTCCCGAATGGTCCCATTTTTTTGGTCTAGTTCTGACAGTGGCATCCATGGGAAATCCATATAAGTCTTAAATCTAGATAGACAAAATGCGCGACATATGGACGAATAACTCAATATTACGCCAACCGATTTTGATAATTCTTTATTTATTTGAAACCTGATGGTGCCCGTGTGGTCCCACTTTAATTTGGTCCCGTTTTGACAGTGGCATCCATGGGAAATCCATATAAGTCTTAAATCTAGATACGAGGGGTGATCCAAAAGTAATGATAATCAATAATAAACACAATGAATATAATAAAAAAATAATTTTATTTCTCAACATAGTCTCCTAGCAAGTCTATACATTTAGTCCATCTCTCTTCTAAACCTAAAATTCCCTTAGAAAAAAATCTTTATCTTGACTCTCAAAAAAGTCCTAAACCGCGGCCATCACGTCGCTATCATCGTCAAATTTCTTGCCTCGGAGGTGTTCCTCGAGTCGTGGAAAGAGATAGATGTCACTGGGGGCTAGATCTGGTGAATAGAGGGGGTGTTCCACCAGCTCAAAGCCCGCTTCCTGAATGGCAGCCATGGCAATTGCAGCTTTGTGAACCGGTGCGTTGTCTTGATGGAACAGCACTCAGCCCGCAGTTTGCCTCGCCTTTTCTCCTTAATAGCCTCCCGCAATCTTCTTATTTGTTCTGCATAGTAGGAGCCTGTAATAGTGGCCCCCTTTTCCAAGTAGTCCACCATGATTATTCCTTCAGCATCCCGAAAAACAGACGCCATAACCTTCCCTGCTGAGCTTGACTCTTTGAATTTCTTCGGCGTCGGTTCATCGGATCGTTTCCATGTCATCGATTTTTTGTTTCAGGATCAAAATGGTGGATCCAGGTCTCGTCCATGGTCACAAAACTATGTCAAAAAATTATCCTTGTCTGCCTGGAACTTTTCGAGATTTGCTCTTGACATGTCGTCTCGTTTCTTCTTTTGCTCGTCGTTTAACATTTTCGGTACCCAACGCGCGGAGATCTTTCTCATATGCAATTCGTTCGCAAGGATTCTTTGAATGCTGCCATATGAGATCCCCGTGACCTCAGCTACATGCCTGATAGTCACTTTTCGATCTTCCAATACAACTTCTTCAACTTTTTTCACATTTTCTTCAGTGAGGGACGTCGATGGGCGTCCTTCGCGGTGTTCGTCTTCCGTCGATGTTCTTCCCAGCTTAAACTCCTTGGCCCAGCGTGCAACTGTGGAATATGGAGGAGAAGAGTCCCCTAATGTTTCCACCAAGTCGCTGTGTATGTCTTTGGTAGACATTTTTGTCAAGCAGAGGTATTTAATGACAGCTCTGATTTCGTGTTTTTCCATTTTGATGTTCACTCCTTGACAGTTCGTATTCAAATGAATGTAGCTCGCGGGAATCGTGGCCTATTTAAATGATTTTTTTTTCCTGAACTAGTGGGTAACTGAGCAAGTGACAGATATTTTTTTGTATTTTTGTGTGCACTAGAAATAACTGATTATCATTACTTTTGGATCACCCCTCGTAGACAAAATGCGCGACAAATGGACGGGTAACTCAATATTACGCCAACCGATTTTGATAATTCTTTTTTTATTTGAAACCGTGTGGGTTTATTGGAAAGGATATACTTCAAGGGTAGTTTGATGAGTGTTAGGTTCTGAATGGGATCCATGACAAAGTAACGGTACTCTTCAATTCTTAGGAGCAATTGGACGATACTTTTTCGATGTATAAAATAAATAAGAACTATTCACTGAAAATCAAGAAATAAACAAAAATTTTAACAAAAGAAAACCAACTTCAAAAATACTATTCCAAAACAAAGCACTAAAAAGTAAAGAAATAATTGCGTATTCTTCTAAAACTTATACGATAATATAATGTAGGTACAATTATTGGTATTGTTGGAGTCGGTGTCGGTGTGATTACACAATTATTTCTTTACTTTTTAGTGCTTTGTTTTGGAATAGTATTTTCGAAGTAGGTTTTTTTTGTTAAAATTTTATTAGGACAATATTATGACAGCACGATGGAGCTCCCTCCGTAAGATCAGTAATTGATTATTATAATATTAGGTTAAGTTCGCGTCAAACTTCTAGTCCCCTGAGTAGATTCGCGTATTAGCAATACCTTTTTTTTATAGGAAAAAAATAGGAAAGTGGGACTCAAGACAACTTCAGAGCGGACTAAAAGTTCGACGAGAACTGTAGTGTGTGATACCTAAGTGGAATGTGAGCGGAGGTTTGATACCGTGTCTTGCTAGATCTCCTGACTTAATTTTTATTTCCGATGTGTGGGGAGGTGAAAAAACTCTTGTACGTTGAGGAGGCACAAAGCTATGATGACCTCAGATGATAATTTCTACTTTCGAGCAAATTAAAATAAGACACTTGTTTATTCAACGAATAGTTTAAAGAAGCGCGCGCGTTTGTGTTTTGAGATAAGTGATTTTTCAGCTTATCACTACGAATACTACGATCGTTTCGATGAATGGCATCGCGTACACAGATAATGTGATGACGTGAGCGTTGCCAAGTATTTTAAATGGATATTTTAATTTACACGCCATATGAGACTTTAATAAAAATTAAAGAAATCGTTAAAGTTGCATCTCGAAATATTTATTTTGAGATTTGGTGCGTCCATTCCAGGTCACCCTGTATTAAAACGCGACAAATTGATAACTTTCTACTTTTTGAAGTCAGTTCAAAATCACACATCGCAAGTTTATTACTTCAAAATTAGCGAAGCGTTCAATCGAATAAAAAAGTTTGGGAACCTAAGGGCAGCTTTAGTAAGTGAACACGCCGAGCGTGTTCTCGGCACCACATAACACCTTTTTTTCGTGAAAAATTATAACTAGTTTTTTTAGGTGGCCGCTTCAATGTGCCATAGCCTGTACCTTAAAAATGATGTACAAAAAATTTGAACAGAAAATATGGCCTAGTTTGAGAAAAAGTACCAAAACATTGAAAACACGCCAGGCGTGTTCTTGGCATAGAGACTTAGCTCAGCCTGAACACGCCAGGCGTGTCGGTGGAATTGAATGAGTTAAAATAAAATGTTTGTACCAGCCCTGTCCCTATTAGGGCCTCACTGTTCCCATAATACCTTCAGTCGTCTCTATCGAACCTTATGGCCAGCCTATTTCCCTCATCAACCGTTCCTATTCACCCCTGTTCTGTCCCTATTTTATATGAAACTGAGTAAAAATCAAGTAAGGTAACAATATTATACATTTTTCCAAAACTATTAGCAATAAAGACTTACCCACTGGAATACAGGTTCCCCGTAATACTGTCCATTGGTCACTGTCCAGTAATTATATTATCACTTAATTCTTTCCAAATTACAAAGTTTTGAAGCACCTAACAAAACACAAATTTGTAACCACATTGAATTTTTTTTTTTACATCTTGCTGACATTTTTTTTTTATAGGTGTTGATATTTAAGGAAAAGAAATTTCCTACTACATTGTGAATCTAAAATTGGGGCGTCTAGAGCCAGCTTTAAGTTGAAAACAGTCTTTAAGTTTCATTCCCAGTTCTGTCCCTATTTGCCCTGGCGTCTCTATAGGTACACCCCGTTTTACGGTAATTCCGGCCGCTTTCTCTCAACTTCTTGCTTTAGCACGTTGACTGCTGAAAACACGCCTAGCGTGTAATTTGATACTATAGGTTCACTGCTGAGTTACACGCCAGGCGTGTGCGCCGATTTGCCGTTCCCCTGGTGCGGCTACACACGCTGAGCGCGTTATAACGGGCGCGCCGCGAGTGCTGGTTTACGCGCGAGACGTGTTTCTGGCGCTTCGACAGTGCGGGTTTGTACACATACGGTGTGTGCAACGATTTTCATAATAAAGTCGTATTTTTATTTCTCAAACCTAGATAGATACATATACGTATAAAATAATGCCTATTAAACTTTCCACAAAAATGATTCTTAAAAAGATACTAAGTATTGTTTTATACCTTGTTTATTTTAAGTCCCTTACAAATTGACAAACAATAGATTTACGAGCATTGGAAGAACAATAGGAACAAACAGAACAGGCGACTTTCGGTGTTTTCCTAATCATAAAACATTTTCAGGGAGACTTCCCTGAAAATGTTTAGTCATTGTAATAAAAATATAATATTCTAAGAAAAAAAACAAAGAACATGCCGCGGTGCTTATGCACAGTAGTGCAGGTGTCTTGAATAGACAAAACAAAATTACTGGGGTAATATTATTCCATTAGGAAAAAATAAATTTAAGGAAACTAGAAAAACAACTGATAAGCTTGATATTTTAGATAAGAATAAGAATAATTTATTTTACGAAAAGTTGTGTTTAATCTTGTACTACCCACCGCGTCTGTTGGTTGTGTCGTGCGTGAGTGCTACAGTTCTGTGATAAGTGAGTGGATAATAAGATGTCCGCCGACGAAATTGAGCATCAACTTTCTCAATTGTTTTCCGATGGGTAAGTACCCTAGTATTCATTATATTTTTTTTAATTTAGTATTAATTTTCATCGAAATTTTGTGTTGTTTATATGTCAGTAGTTAGACAGGACAGGATAAATGGTTTTTTATCGCCATAAAATAGATAATAGATAGGTATAGATAATGTGTTTTTATAAAAAAATATAAATCATTGCTGCAAAATCAGTTAGAAGTGTTAATTTAGTAAGGAATTGTGAAGAATTACCTATTATTTCCATATCTCAAATAGGGTTTATATTTTAGAGAGGAAATCGATTCTTCTACCTCATCTTCTTCAGAAGACGAAGAGGGTGACGAGGGTGGCGCAGGAAGTTTAAAAGAGGATTGGCATCCAACAGGCGACCTGCCGTTCTTCCCGTTTGCGGGCGTGGGCCAACTCAACATTGGCCCAACGAAAACACCCTTTGATTTCTTTACATTATTATTTAACGCTACATTTTTGTCTATTTTAGTATCAAGCGTTAATACTCAGGCTATTAAAGTTTTATTAGAGAATTCGTATGAGCACAGCCGAATTTCGGGCTGGAGGGATCCAACATCCGACGAGATGTATGTTTTTCTGGGTCTGCTTTTTCATATGGGTCACAAGATTAAATAGAATTAACGATTATTGGAGAAGCGATACTTTGTTCAATCTTCCATTTAAACAATTCATGAGCCGCGATAGATTTTTATTAATAATGCGTAATTTTTCATTCTCTGACCCAAGCGCTTTATTCAACAGTGATGATCCCAATAGATATGTGAAACCGGTTATGACGTTTTTTGATAATATAATGAAAACATTAGTTGTCCCTCCGAAAAATGTTACCATAGATGAAAGTGTAGTTTTATGGCGCGGCCGGTTAAAAATTAAAAAGTACATACAGGGAAAACGACATAAATTTGGCGTTAAATTGTATGTGCTCTCAGACAGAACCGGCATGACACAAAAAATGCATATGTATTGCGGGTCACATCACATGACATTGACCTTCGGGGCAAAGGTCACGCTGACAAAGTTGTAATGATGCTTATGGAAGACTACCTCAATAGGGGGGGGGGGGCATTCTTTGTTCATGGACAATTTTTATAATAGTGTCTTACTAGAAGAAGCTTTGTTAACTAAAAAAACATATGTTACGGGTACCCTTAGAGCCAACAGGTCCCGCAATCCTAGTATTGCCAAAGCAAAATTAGTAAAAGGTAGTTTATTAACGAGATACAATTCTCGCGGGGTTTGCGTTTCGAATTACAGGGATAAAAGGCATGTTTTAATGATTTCTACGGAATATGATTCCAATTTAGTAGAACATTCTAATAAATGAGGTCAAGTACTTTATAAACCTAATGTTATTTTGCAGTATAATCAATAAATGAAAGGCGTAGACAGGAAAGATCAGATGCTGTCTTATTATCCTTTTTACATCAAGTGT
The DNA here is from genome assembly GCA_947369235.1 of Udea olivalis. Classification (NCBI taxonomy): domain Eukaryota; kingdom Metazoa; phylum Arthropoda; class Insecta; order Lepidoptera; family Crambidae; genus Udea; species Udea olivalis. Next base: position 11,811,588 of record OX376342.1, read on the forward strand.
ACCAGATGGTATAAAAACATTAAGTTGTTAAAAGTTACCTATTTAACTTAGAGTTTTTGAGATGTTCATACAAAGTTTATTAATTTGAATATTGAAATTAGAATTAGAACATGTAAAGCCTGTCCAATGGTACAACTCACAGGCTCGCACGCGCACTTAATGGACAGACTACCAACACGTCTACTCTCGCCGATGGCTCTCGTATAACTGACGTGGTGCGCCCGAGACAGTGTTTGTCTGTGTGAGTGAATGAGTGAATAAGCGCATACACTACATCCCTTCCTTATCACAATTTTATTGATTCAAGTATTAATCAAAATGCAAACCATGACCAATTTCAACTACTAATCAGCAAAGCAGAAGCAATTTAACATATTCTCTTTGAATAATATTTTTACAAATAAAAGATTTAATCACAACTGATTCATTAACCTGAACCTCCTTCAATTTCTGCATTTTCTTTTTCCAACGTATTACTTACCATTCCCCTTCTACCTTTTTAAAGTGAACGATATTGGCTTGTTTCATCGTTCCTCACAACACAATCTCCTGCGTTGGTATTTTCCACAATATACTGGGTTGAGTTGAAATGAGGCGATAACTTATTTGTTTTATCCATGTTTTTACATAAACTTTTCACCTTTCTTTATCTCTAATTCAACAGCTTTCCTTTTCCTGTCCCCGTAGACTTTTCCTAACTCCTTTTGAACCATGTCTCTATCTCTCATATCTGAATCGTCCATTTTCCCACTTACATTCTCTAATGCAGGAATTTGGTCCCTATTTTGTCTTTAGAAAAACAGTTCTGAAGGTGTTCGACCAGTTACCGAGTGAGGTATACATCATTAGATATTCAAATAAGCAATCTTTCATATCTTTCCGTTCCTTCTGACTGATCCGTAATCTCTTCAAAATATCCCTGTTCTGTCTTTCAATCTCCCCGTTTATTTGAGGCCAATATAGAGTTTATTACTTCATCACACTGTATCAACATTATCTCCAAACCGTCCTTCGCTCTCTTCCTATTTTCTGGGTACGTGTTAAGACCCAGGTGTCCACTGTACTGCCTTTTTCTGGCTTTTTTTCAGAATTCAGAGATTTACAATGTGCTGAAAAGTGACCTATCTTTTTTGGACGTATGACAGGTTCTGTTCTTCGCTGAACAGTTCGCATCGATGGATTTAAGAAACTTGCTTCCACATCTAGTACAGCGTGAACTGTTCTGTTTTTTATTATGTAATAGGGAGCAAACGAGCAGAAAGGTCACCTGATGGAAAGTGATCACCTCCGCCTATGGACAACTGCAACATCAGAGGTGTCCGATCCTTGTCTCCACGGGTGAACCGGTCCTTGCTTCATAGCTTCATTAGGTTAACTTTAACTCTCCTATAGCATGTATCGATAATTTGGTTCACTTCCTGGTTTTTTGCTCCATTTCCTTCAATTCCGTAAACATTCAGTTGATGACTCACTAGCTCCAAGGTATTTGCTAACGTCATTATTTTATCTATCTGTCGCCCATTGTCAAAATCTTCTTTCCCGGTTTATTTGATGTGAATTTATCTGTAATTTAATCGATCATATAACTATCTGGCTTCTCAAATCTACATTTATCCGCTTGGTTACGCAGTCTCACTAAGAACTTCTAACGTATCTATCGTCTAAACAAATGCCGTCCATAAACTTTACTTTGTTTAGGCAGAAAATAATCTTCCAGTTATTTTAAAGCAATTTGGAATACATCTTACGCTGCAGCATCCGACGGTCCAGTTGGTGCCAAAGTAACTGCGTTAGCTCCAGGTAAATTTGAATAGATTGCCTGAAGGCCTGGTCCCCCAAAATGTAGATCGTCCTTTGTTTTTCTTGGGTATTCACATGTTTTAGTTAGCACCGACATTGGCACTCGTGGCACAATTTTATTAACAATGCTGATGAAGCATGCTTGTAGTCCTTTTTTATTCTTTTTATATAGGACCAACAATTACTGGTTACCATGTTGGCTTTGGTATTCATCGCTTCACTGTTCTTCTTTTCTTCCTTTATTTAATTTTTTTGCAATGACAGGCTTAATTTTTAAAGTTCTCGTGTGAGTTTGTGACACGAAGATCTTCTATGACTTTAGTTGTGCTAACACAGCCTGGTCTCAGGGTCGTTCGCCGACGTCGCGCTGTTATCTCATGATTAGTTAACTCCCACATACACACATAGTATTGCTTGCATTTTGTTGTTCCGATAAAATATTTATTTTATTTTCTTATTTAAACGTACCCACAATTTTATTGTCCGTGCGCCCACTCGCTGGGCCAACTGAAAATCAGCGTCTGGGCTTATCAGGCACCGGCATTAGCTGAGCGCGGTCCAATTTATTTTTTGGACATCGTGACTCCGCTGCCTGTTGGTATTTATTATCATGTCTTCTTTTAATTTTTTTTTCTTTATCCATGTCCTTTTTCATGTTGCTTTGTCCATGAAATCAATGAATGTTTTTTCTTTCTTTCTTATTCTTCACAGGAATTTGAATATCGGCGGCCTCAAGGTAAATAAGCAACGATCTTTCAACTCTCTCAACGATGCCAACAGCCGAGGGATCGCCATCTATATCGAGTTTGTCTGGCCCAAGCATAAACTTCGCCATTACGTTTCTTCACTGCCTGGTTTGGTGGAACGATCTGAATTTACCGAATTATAGTATTACCCTAATAGTTTTTTTTTACGACCGTCTTTGGCAAAACCTGCCAATTTAATAGCAGCATATTTAACCTACCAATTTAATGGAAGCATAATATAACCTACCAATTTAACGGCAGCATAACGTAACCTGCCAATTCAATGGCAACATAACATAACCTACCAATTTAATGGCAGCATAACGTAACCTGCCAATTCAATGGCAACATAAAATAACCTGCCAATTTAATGGCAACATAACAAAACCTGCCAATTCAATGGCAACATAACATAACCTACCAATTTAATGGCAACATAATATAACCTACCAATTTAATGGCAACATAACATAACCTACCAATTTAATGGCAACATAACATAACCTACCAATTTAATGGCAACATAATATAACCTACCAATTTAATGGCAACATAATATAACCTACCAATTTAATGGCAACATAATATAACCTACCAATTTAATGGCAACATAACATAACCTACCAATTTAATGGCAACATAACATAACCTACCAATTTAATGGCAACATAACATAACCTACCAATTTAATGGCAACATAACATAACCTACCAATTTAATGGCAACATAATATAACCTACCAATTTAATGGCAACATAATATAACCTACCAATTTAATGGCAACATAATATAACCTACCAATTTAATGGCAACATAACATAACCTACCAATTTAATGGCAACATAACATAACCTACCAATTTAATGGCAACATACCATAACTTACCAATATAATGGTAACATAACAACCTACCAATTTAATGGCAACATACCATAACTTACCAATTTAATGGCAACATTTCCTATTTAATCTAATCGCCAGAAACCTTCGTGGTATACCAGTAAGTAACTACTTATTACGATTATAAAACATCCTGTACAAGTATTAGATAATGTATCTTTCTATTAAATTTCTCTGGTAAAGATAGACAAACTTGGAAAAGCAACTCAACCGGTCCCCGAGCATCGAACCAGCGACCTACACATTAAATGCTTTAAACAAAAAGTAATGAATGCAAATTTTGCAAATTTTGCCTATAATTAATAAATAACACAACAAATGCAAACTGGGAATTTCCTCAACCCCTTATCCGGATACATACTAAAAGTATGAATACCCCAGACTCGACTCGAACCCGCGACCCTGCGTATCGAAGTCGTCAATATCCAACCATCATTGTATTTTTATGGTGTTGGCACTCTTACGTTAATGAGTATTGATTATAACAAAGGTGAATAATTTTATTACAGTCAGCAGCTCATTATATTTACAACATACTATGTTAAGTACTGATAAGTATTACATTACCGTACATTATTTATGGTTTAAGACATTTATTTCTCAAAAGATAACAAATAATCACTTACAGAGAAAATACAAAATTTGATAGGGTAGGGTAGGTAAGCGCAAACGGCCGGGCGCACGAGAATACATTTAAAATCTGGGAGACACAAGTACCCACTGTTATGACTTTTAAGTAGTGACTTGCGCTTCAATACCAGCGCTAAGGCCGCGGACATAGTAAATTATTGCTAAATATTTTGGGTTGACAAATAAGTCAGTTAATCAATGAATGATCCTTTAATATATGGTCCTTTAACAGCTTTTTAAATGTTGATTGGGATTTAGCATCTTTGATGTCTTTCGGAAGTTGATTGTAAAACTGTGCACCTTGAAAAATTACCTTATTTTTAAGAGTTTTCAAATAGATATTATTCGCTCGACGAGTTTTACATTTGTGATGCTGGGATTTTTTCGGAAAAACTATTTGCGTGAGAATATCTTTGTTTAATATTTTTCTAATCAGAAGGCAAGTGTTAAACTTAAACATTTGAGCAATATTCATTATTTTTGTTTCCGTATATATATTTTTTTTGTTGGTGTAAGATAATCTTAACGGAATAAAGTTTTGATAATTCTGTTCTGTAGGCTTTGTAACTTTATTAAGTTCGTTCTAGCTGCAGATCCCCACACTTCGATAAGGTAGTTTATATGGGACTTAACCAAGGAGTTGTAAATGGTATACTGCACCTGTTTAGGAAGGCTGCGCACAATTCCTCGAAGTGCACCCCTTAGCTGAGTCAGCTTTAATCGCAATTTCTCAAGGTGTGGCTTCCAACAGTTCCAACTAAGGTGTGCATCGAGTAAGTATTAATCCGAGATACTTTTCCTCTTTTACTTTATTTATTGTTATGCCGTTAATCATTAGTGGCATATTTCAAAATTATGAGATCATAAAAATGTATTTATTTGTTTATTTTTTAAATATACTACTGTACCTAATGTCGGAATTAATAAATTAGTGTTTTCAATATTCCTTGTATGATCTATACTTTGCTTGCACTTGTCTAATAAATGATTACATATTTATAAGCAGGCAGACTGGATTGAACAAACCTCTAATACAATTACCTATAGTTGGCTATTCGGAATCAGTGTTTTAGTTGACCTATTTCCGTTTCTTAAATGATATGGTTGTGCAGCTTAGCTTAAACAAAAAATAACAGAAGGGCAAGTAGGTTAAATTTTATGTTGACGTTAATCCTATCTATAAATAGTACGAATATCTGCTTAAAACCCATCACATCTGACATATGAAATATTATCTTAATTCACAACATGCCATCTGACTTCTCTCTGCTTATTCCTTCTATTATGTCAACAACCTGTGTCGTGGAACTTTTCTATGTCCGAGGATTTCTGTTTCAAACAAGGATTTACGAAACAGCTAAGAACATAATGTCGATTTGATTTGACGGTATTCATGGACAAAATTAATACTAACGAAACTTGTATCCCCGTTGATTTTTAAATTAGTTTATTTTTAATTTTGTCAAATCTGCAAGTAAGCTAACACTAGAAGACACGTTTCCGTAACCTACCCTATAAAATTCCAACAATTGTTTGCTTATAATTTCTTTTTTTTTCAACAAATTACCTTTTTACTCGTCGCCACTTGTAAAGCCTGTCCAATGGTACAACTCACAGGCTCGCACGCGCACTTAATGGACAGACTACCAACACGTCTACTCTCGCCGATGGCTCTCGTATAACTGACGTGGTGCGCCCGAGACAGTGTTTGTCTGTGTGAGTGAATGAGTGATTAGGCGCATACACTACAGAACAAATTAAAATAATGAAGTCTGAAATTATCTACGAGACTGAAAATTTGCTAATTATTTTGTACTTAGGTATGCTGTTGTTTATTTTTTAGAAGTACGTTATTTTTGTTTGATATAGTTAATTGATTATGTATAGTTCAAAGAAGACTAAAAGAAGATTAATTTTATATTAGGTTTCAGTTTCTTAGATCAGAGTGCCATAAAGACTGTATAACAGTTTATTTTGAATACATTAATATACTCGTAATAAGCTCAATAGGTACTAATAATTTAGTTACCTACCTATTTTACTTTTCTAACTCACCCTTGCACCCATCAAAACTTCTGATATTCAATTTTTATTCATTGGAACATCAACGCCATCTCTTACATCACGTTGTACTTTTTTAAATGTCAAATTATTATCCCCAAAAAAATCACTTTGAAGCTTGTAGCAACCCTATTGTTTGTTCCTAGAATCGAAAAAAACCAGCTTAACTTCGCCTACCTCTTTTTTTTTAAAATAACGACTGTTTAGTTGTTTTATTTCATTCCAACTGGTGTAGACCATATATTAAATGTAAGGAATGCTTAGGTTGCGCAAATTAGTTTAAATTCATAGAGATACAACAACCAGGCGAAGTTAGATCAAATTCCCGAACTTCGCCTTTATGTTAGAAACCCAAATATCAAACGTAGGTACACTGCTTAGTACTGACCCGTGTCACACACACTTGAAAAGACCCCATCTGATAGCAGGTGAGGTTGATAGAGTGTCGTTGTGTCAGACTATCTTCATTCAGCGGGAACATTTAAAAATGTGCAAATTTATGTCAAAATCAGGCGAAGTTACAGGAGTTGACGGTAATGCAATAATGCTTTTGAATTCCTTTCTGATGTACACACAACAACATGGTCTAGGGATATATACAACTTTTTTTATTAACTTAAAAAGTACTGGCCTTACAAAAAAACTATTAATGACAGATTATAAAAACATTATTAGGTTCCTTTTTTAAATTTAAATTTGTATATAAAAGGTTTTTTTATTTCTTATTTCATTCATTGAATTTCTTCCAAGGAAGTAAATCTGCACGAACTTCTAACTTGATTAAAACTCCATAAATTTCTATAAATCTTTGTCAAACGCATCTCCGGTGTTCATTTAATCATGCCACGTAGACACTTGACCAGGAACGAAATTTTAAGAGCAGTAGGCATGATTCAAGCTGGCACTACCCAAATTGCGGTTTCTGTAGCCATGAGGACCAGTCAGAACGTTATATCCAGGCTTTGGATACGTTATCGTGTCACGGGGAAAGTGGTGGAACGGCACCGAGGACCTCAACGCATTACAACACATGTACAGGACCGATTCATAGTAAATGCTGCACGAAGTCAACCAAATGTAACGGCGATGAAATTGGTTCAAAGGCTACAGAGAATGTATGGTTTGCTGGTAAGCGGTCGAACTTTGAGAAGACGACTGCATGAAGTCAACCTACGTGATCGTAGGCCACTTCGGGTACCAGCGCTAAGGAGAGGTGTACGAGTAAACCCTGTACATTTGCATAGTATTGCATTTTAACGACGTCGGCGATTCATACTGACTTGACCTAGTTTAATTAGTCATTGTAATTAGCATAATCAATTTATAATTTTAGTGTTGAATAAAGACTACGACAATCGACATTTCTCTTATCATTTCTTACATCTGCATCAGTCTTCGGCACTCACAGCATATCAAATCTTTAATGTGTAGACCTGACACTGCACATTATACATGGTCCTTCGAGCGACACTGAACCACGACATCTGGAGAATACACGACATTAATCGACATATACGACATTGACCTGGTGAGTTTGTTGCTTAAGTGTAGTAGCGTATCGGTTTGGTCGGCCACCCAGAAGCGGGTATCACCGATCGAATTGAGAAGGGTGACGCACATACTACGCAGAGGCTACAAATCTTACTAAGTTCATCATCATCTGACATTTTCGACATTATCGACATGGAGGTGTTATTCAACCGCCAAAACACTATCATCAATGAAGTTGAAAGGATTTTCACCAACTTTCGCAAGGACAGTGTGTCCAGGAAAACAAGTGACTACATTCAATTACTGGACAATATGTGGGGTGAATTCCTGCAGAACAACTCTGAGCTAGAACCGCATAGAGACGACAAGTATGAATATTTTGCGAAAAACGTCTTTGATGAGTTCAAGAAATATTTTGACAGTACAAGGGAGACAATATCTTCTTTCAAGAAAATTCCACTCTCAAATGCATCTGACATGAAATTCAATGTTCCGGTAGCCGATGCGGGAAAGGCGGATAGCCAACCTTCAGATCGGCTGGAAGATCTGTTATCTCAGCAGAGGACGAATTTCAGAGCACTGCAACGTCTTATTGACAATATCGATATCACTGACATCTCTGAAAAGTGGGAAATCGAAGACGAGCTGAAGAACATACAGCATCGGTGGCATACTATTGACGAACTCCACTTGAAAATCGACAACCTGCTAAAAGGAGAAGATGGTTTCTATGATGGTGAATTCCAACGTATGGAAACGATTTTCAAGGACACGAAAAAAGCATTAAACAGGAAAATGTTTTCGACAGATCACAGTCAGCGATCTGTACCGCAAATTGATTTACCAGTATTTAACGGCAACTACATTCAATGGCCTACATTCTGCGATTTATTTACTGAGACAATCCATGCTAACAACTACTTGACAAAGACGCAGAAGATGCAACATCTGAAAAGCAAGGTTAAGGGCGAAGCAGAACGTTTGATACAACATCTTAACATATCATGCGACAACTACGACACTGCCTGGGACCTTCTCTTCCACCGTTACAACAACCCCCAAGTATTATTCACTAAACAAATAGAGACTTTCTTGAACCAACCGACAGTACATAAACAATCATCACAGAAGCTGAAAAAGATATACGACACCACAATGGAATGCATCCACGCCATCCATAATCTCGGGATTGACACCTCTACCTGGGATCCTATGCTGGTTCATCTGGTTGTCAAGAAGCTGAACCCCGATACGTATACGGATTATAAGGAGTCACGCAAAAAACCAAGAGAGTTACCATCATTCGATGAGCTTATGGCATTCATTGAAAACAAACTTATTGCCCTTGAACCGTAACATAAACGAGAAAAGGAAACTTCTACACAAATAAGGCCCATTCAGCATTCTTCTTAAAAACCGGCGTACAGCAACCCTAATTTTCAACCTAGATCGACGTTTAAGAATTATCAGACAGTTGCGACATTCACAAGGAAATGTCCGTATTGTGCTTCTGAGCACGACCTATACGCATGCAAGAAGTTCTTGAGTAAGACCTCAGAAGATAAGCTAAGGATAATTAACAAATTACAAATTTGCCATAATTGTCTTTATCAACATCATTATAAATGTACTTCGGTGAAACGATGCAAAGAATGCAACGCGGCACATAATACGATACTGCACGATACAATTACGAGCGTGTCACCGAGTGCAATGAACCCGTCTGCAAACGCGCTAGCTGAAACCGTAAACAAGGCGACAACTTCCAAATCTGTCAATCATGTTGCTACACATGATGAAGAGATTTTGCTGACAACCCTTTCGCTACGCATTAAGGGATCTGACGACAATTTTATCACCTTGAGAGCCCTTTTAGATCAGGGATCTCAGATCTCACTCATCTCCGAAAACGCAGCACAGCTATTAGGCTTACAACGAAGACAATATCAAGCATCAGTATCTGGCATTGGCTTCGGTTCTAAGCAAGGAAAAGGGATCGTATCATTACAATGCAGATCAATTCACGACGACTACACATTCCATACGCAAGCTCTGGTTATCAAACACGTGATAAGCAACCTGCCTAACGCTTCTTTCCCTAGACAGACATGGTCGCATCTTCAACACTTGAAGTTAGCGGACCCGGAGTACAATATCTCCCAACCTATCGACATCTTGCTAGATGCGAGCGTTTATTCCGACATCATTTTGAGTGGTCTTATCAAGGGACCACCGACAGCACCGATAGCACAACAAACGCTACTCGGATAGATATTATCAGGCAGTGTGAAGACATTCAGCTGCAATGTAGTATTGACCAAACTTGCGGACTTGACAAAATACTGGGAAGTAGAAGATATTTCCGAAGAAAGCCCTTTGAGTCAAGAAGATATTCGCTGCGAGAAACTCTTTCAAGCTACGACAAAACGATTAGTGGATGGCAGATACGAGGTCGCATTACCCATGAAACCAGACTACCAACAAAACATAGGCTTTCAAACCTAAGGCGCTAGCACAATTTAAACAAATTGAGAAAAGGATGACTAAGGTACATCAGCTGCATAAAGGCTACCAGCAATTCATGACAGAATATCGCCAATTGGGCCATATGCAGGAGGTTACATCCTGTGGCACACCAAACAATCAACCTGTATGTTATTTACCACACCACGGAGTTGTGAAATCTGACTCTACCACTACGTCACTGCGGGTCGTGTTCAACGCTTCGTCTAAGACCTCGTCAGGATACAGCCTCAATGACCTCATGTACTGTGGGCCTAACTTACAACAGGATTTGTTAACATTGATATTAAAGTGGCGACAACATAAATACGTAATGACAGCTGACATAGAAAAGATGTTCCGACAAATAATGGTACGTGACTGTGATCAAGATCTACAAAGAATCCTTTGGAGAGACACGCCACTCACTTTTCTTAAGGAATATCGACTCACAACGATTAGCTATGGTATGAAGGCTGCACCATTTCTCGCAATGAGAGTTTTGAAACAAATTGGGAGAGATCATGCAAACACACATCCATTGGCAGCATCCGAACTGGAGCAGTCCTTCTACATGGATGATTTGATGACCGGACATAATTCTTTAGAAAAATTGAAAAAAATACAACACCAAATAATAACTGTTTTGAAAACAGCTGGCATGAACATAAGAAAATGGTCATCAAATGAACCAGACCTACTTTCTAAATTATCAACAGAACAAAAGGACATTGCGCATTTCGAGTTCAAGGACACCGAATCTCGTAAAACTTTGGGGCTGAGATGGACACCAACATCAGACACATTTACCTTTGGAAACATAATAGACAATGACAAGAAATCGATCACTAAACGACAAATACTATCTGAAATATCCAGGATATTTATCGTTCCTTCTGACGTCTGGAAGCCTTTTTACTGGGCTTATCATTCGACAAGCTCACTTTTACACATTACACGGAGGCCCGAAGCTCACATTGGCGTACGTCCGGGACAAATACTGGATCTTAAGTGGCCTAAGGTGTGTGAAACGGGAATTGAGGACGTGCATCAAGTGCAAACGTTACAGTCAGACACATCAACAACCTATCATGGCCGACTTACCTCAAGTACGAGTTACACCATCTCGCCCTTTCACCAATGTGGGGGTCGACTACACGGGTCACGTGGAGCTCAAATTGAATAAGGGTAGAGGGGTCAGGACGACAAAGGGCTACGTTGCGGTATTCGTCTGTATGAGCACAAAGGCAGTACACCTTGAATTGGTATCCGACATGAGCACAGTGACATTTTTGGCCGCACTCAAAAGGATGTGCGCCCGGCGAGGAAGCCCTGTCAACGTATATAGCGACAATGGTACTAATTTCGTAGGCGCAGCCAAAACATTGCAAAAGGAGAACAGAGAAATTTCTCAAATAATAAAAGAGTGCTCTGGCCACAATGACAATAGAATGGACATTACCTGGCACTTCAACGCTCCTGCATGGCCCAACGCAGGTGGAATCTGGGAAAGTGCCGTGAAAAGCTTTAAACACCATCTTAAGAGAGTCCTTGGGGAGCAGAGACTAACGTATGAAGAATTCACCACCCTTCTACATCAGATTGAAGCATGTCTCAATTCAAGGCCACTATGCCAGTTGACAGAAAACCCCGACGACATGTATTTGACACCAGGACATTTTCTCGTAGGAGGGTCCCTCCTTTCCAGACCGCAAACTGAACCTGACATGATTAATTTACCAGCACGATGGCAATTGGTACAGGCCATGAATAAGCAATTCTGGAAAGGCTGGTCCATGGACTATCTACAACAACTCCAAAACAGGTCCAAGTGGAGAGTTCCCTGCAAAAACTTGCAAATAAATGACATTGTTCTCATTAAGGACGACAATGCGCCCACTGGAAGGTGGATGCTAGGACGGGTACAAGAATTACACCCAGGACAGGATGACTACGTAAGAGTCGTCACTTTGAAGACCCAGAACACCATTATGAAGAGACCCGTTAACAAACTTGTACTTCTACCTGTAAATGATGACTTGACTGGGGGTCAAGCCAATGTCAAGCCCAAGCATCTAATGACGCCACAGCAATAACAAGACGAGCTCAACATCAAAATCACGGCCAGAATGACAAGTGATTACATGTTATTCGAAATAAGACTCCCACTTGTCAGCAGAGACAATTACGAATAATATAAAATAATCCCAGTACGACAACAAACTCATAACGACATGATACAAATAATTCCACTGTCTGAATATGTAGGAATGAACATACAAAGGGATTCCTACCTTCCCGTGACAGTTGAGCACATTGGGCAATGTTTAGTACATAATTCAGAGACATATATGTGCTATTTACAAACCCCCATATATGAGATCAGACAAAGACTTATGCATAAAGTCCAGAGAGAATAAAAATGAATGCCAGACAAGCAAAGCCGCATGTGAGAGCAAGTAAATAAACTTGGAAAGGTTGAACACCTATTTATATTTTTGTTGTGATAACTGCAGTCTGAGAGCGATATGCGCCGATCAAGTTACGACATACAGTCTGGCGCGAGCTAACTTAGTCAGCGTTTCTGACAATTGCGTTATCAAGGCTAAGAAATTCGTCATTTATTCCCATATGTTATTTGAAAACAGATTGGAGTTTAGAAAAGATATGGGACGACTTGAGATACCCGCTATAAACTCGATACTTAACATAAGGTTAGAAAAACCACAAACAAACAGCACAGACGCACAGAAGCTGGAGGATCCGGAACTTAGAGCAATCGGCGATCGAATAGCAAACCTGAAGGAAGATAGTTATATAAATGATCAGATATCCTATCATGACATTCATCACTACACCGTCATATACATTCTGCTGGCTACGGTAGCAGTGGCTGGCATTGGAGCCACGTACAGATACATCCGACGTCGAAGACAGTGGACACGGTAGGAGCAGCAGGTCGCGTCACCTGAACCCACGCCGCGCCCCCGCCCCAGCAGTGTGAGTCAAGACCGGCTGGACATCCCTCTACAGTCAACGCCAGTACAAGTTCAGTTTAAGATCCCTAATAATGACAGCCCCCAATGATGTTGTGATTCTCTTCTCTTTGAGTCGGCAATATGTACGAGTAAACCCTGTACATTTGCATAGTATTGCATTTTAACGACGTCGGCGATTCATACTGACTTGACCTAGTTTAATTAGTCATTGTAATTAGCATAATCAATTTATAATTTTAGTGTTGAATAAAGACTACGACAATCGACATTTCTCTTATCATTTCTTACATCTGCATCAGTCTTCGGCACTCACAGCATATCAAATCTTTAATGTGTAGACCTGACACTGCACATTATACAAGAGGCAATCGAGGAAGAAGATTACAATGGGCTATTGAACACGAAAACTGGAACCATTCTCAATGGTCACTTATGCTTTTCACTGATGAATCCAGGTTTGAATTTCATCCTGATTCGCGAAGAGTACGCGTTTGGAGAGAACCTGGACGTTGGAATCGACTGCAGCACCCACAACAAGTTCATGCATATCAAGGTGGCACGATTATGGTTTGGCAGGAATTCGTCTCGGCGGTAGAACGGACCTCGTTTGGATACAAGGCAATATGACTGCTCTAAAATACCGAGATGAGGTGCTAGAGCCTGTAATCTTGCCCCACAGACAGCAAATGGGACAAAATTTCCAGCTAATGCACGACAATGCCCGTCCACATACGGCGCGTATCGTTACAAGTTAATTACAACAGCATGATATCCAAGCTTTAGACTGGCCTGCGCAATCCCCTGACTTAAATCCTATTGAGCATGCCTGGGATATGCTTCAGAGAAGAGCTCTCAGGAAGTTCCCTGAAGATATTGTGCATGAAAACCAGCTTTTCTTGCATCTTAGCAGGACTTGGGACAGTATTCCAAAACAGGATATTGACACCCTTGACAGACACCCTTGTTTTGACTATGCAGAACCGCTGCAGATGTGTCAGGAGAGTCTTAGGTGGATCCACGGATTATTAATTTTAAGTTTTCAACAATTTTTATAAAAAAAATGTTGTTTTGTTTAGTTTTTGATGTTTCAAAAATAAAGTTAAGATTGAAATTTTGTCTGAGTTTTTCCTCTTCTTTTAAGTTTTGTTCAAATTTAACTTTAACTAAAAGTTTATTTATCAGATTAGATAGGCTATTAAACAAGGTTTATTTTAATGTAGGTGTCTTAACAAAAAGTTAATAGAATTTTAGGTACCTATCTAAGTTTAATTGAAATATCCCTAGACCTTGTTGATGTGTGTATAATCAACAGCAGCGACAAACAGATAATTCCGATAAAGTCATGTCTTTTTATGATTTTCGTTTAAACATTGTCAAAAATTTACTCAAAACTGACCAACAAACGGAAAGACAAATAGGTATATTTTTTAATAACTACTGTTGTATTTTTTAATAACTATTTACTTTTCATTTGCAGGTGTTTCCCGTTGCAGCGAAACTAAGTTTTTAATATATTTTTTAAGCTACACACTAAACTAAACTGAAAATGTAAGAAAAACATTTTTTCAATTGAAAAATGTATTTTGTCACTTTCAGGTTTTTTTTTTTATTGATCTACAATTTTGCATGTTTGTTACTTTTTAATGTTTTATACGATTAGCGCATGCTCGTTTCTGTTAGTTTTTTAATATTTTTTGTAATATTAATCTAAATTCTGTTTTATGTTCTTAAATTTGACTTGATTTATAATGTTTGTAAGATTTAGTCATGTTTTTATTTTAATAAGGCTTTTTTAACTTTATTCAGATTTTGATTGTTTCTAAGTTTTTATAATTATTTAGTAGGTATGTTCATTACTGGTTTTATTAAGTTTTTATGATTTTTATAAGATGATAATTTTGTTTGTTTCATGTTATTTTATTTCAAATAGGCTTTTAATCATTTAATCATAAAAAGCATGCACATACCGACTTACAGTTTCCCAACGCGCCAGTATGGTTAAAACAGGTACAGTCATTTCAAATTAAATACAAGCAAACTAAATTTACATAACCTACACAAAATACAATAATGTCAAGAGAATAAATGAATGTCAATAATAAAGTTACAGTTACACAAAATACAACAATGTCAATAAGAATAAAATTAATAATGTCAATAATATCACAAAATCATATATAAATGTCACATCCAGTTATATAGGTATAATAATGAATTTAATTTACAATAAAACAATGTCAATAAATACCATAGAATAACACAAATGTCAGCTTAGATATAAATTACAATACTGTCAATAATAATTTGTATTACATCAATCTATAGGGTACCTACTACTTATAAAATCAAAGGCCTTCCTGAGCAATACTCCAAAATGGTCAGCAAATAGATCGGTACCATAGTCATGGACAAGCATGTCTCCTATATAATTTAGTAGGTGCATGTGCGGCGTATACAGTGCGAGCCTGAGGCCGCCGCAGCAGGCGCGGGCGGCGCCGAGGCGCAACGGTCCCCTCCTCGCCCCAGCCCAATCACTTAGGAGCTACCAGCGCGACTTGACCCAGTATCGTTGGACTATCCACTCTGCCGCGTATTATAGATAGATAGTACTTGATGAGTTGTATGACTCTTCTTAATTTAAGAGTGTTCATGTCGACCATACCTATAATATACAAAGACGGATACAAAAATGGATAGTATCCGAACTTTTTCCTGTACAGCCAGCGAGCAAACTTCTTCTGTACTTTCTCCACCATTAGACAGTACTTGTCTTCATGTGGATCCCAAACCAAAGCACCGAATTCAAGTTTGCTGCGAACGTAAGCGTTACAGAGTACCGTTGCAACTCTCGAATCGTCAAACTGCATAGAGGTTCTCATTACAAATCGTAAGTTTTATTTGCAGCTTTACAAATTGTCGATATATGTTCATGGAAATCCAAATGAGAGTCCATTGTGAGTCCTACGTCCCTAATTCTATATACCCTTTCCCCTATAAAATAATCATTGTCAATAGGATTACGTTTACGTGTATAAGAAATTATTTTACATTTACCATCATTGAAAGGAAGGTGATTAAGCCTACTCCATTCAGCTACAGCACTGATATCAGCTTGTAAAGCTTCAGAGCCGGACTCGGTATCAACTCCTAAACATAGTTTAAGGTCGTCGGCAAACAGAAGACACTTTGAAGAGACAACAGAACTGGGTAAATCGTTAATAAATACAAGAAACAGTATTGGGCCCAGAGTACTGCCCTGACTTACACCGGATCTTGTGTAGTAATTTTCCGATTCAAAACCATCTACCCTCACATACTGGCAGCGATTCCGCAAGTAACTGGATTTTTTTTTAACAATTTTGGTACAAATCCCATCTTTGCCAGCTTTTGCTGTAGGATATCATTGTCTACTAAGTCAAATGCCTTTTTAAAATCAAAATAGGCAGTATCCACCTGCCTACCAGCATCCATTTCTGTGCATGCATAATCCACATGAGCAACCAGATTAGAGATAACAGATCGAACCCTGCGAAAACCGTGTTGACAGTCATGCAGGGAACCTCAAATTTGTTCATTTATTCGGGAGCACAATATAGCCTCGAAGATCTTAGCAAATACAGACAGAACTGCAATAGGTCTAAACCAGTAACGTTACTCCCAGCATCACCCTTAGGGACTGGGGTTACTCTAGTTAATTTCCAGGTCTCTGGGTACACGGAGCTACTCAAGGCCCTATTATATAAAAATAGGAGCGGTGCCATAAGGGTCGAACTGCAATCCTTTACAAAAGATACAGGGATACCGTCCGGTCCCACCGACGATCCCGCCTTGAGCCGTCTTACTGCTAACTTCCAATCCGCCCCACCAATGTAACCGACGGAAATGAGAGTGGCAACTGAACTGGCATCCCCTGTCCGGGCAGCCTCAGAGGGATTTAAATGAGGCACCCCAGGAAGAAATACCGATCCGAAGTATTCCGCAAAAGCGTCAGCCGCAGCCTGGCCCACCACGGTGTGTGTTACTACCAGCAGGTCTTCGATCCTCCTTCTTGGTTTTCATATATGTCCAGAATTGAGCTGGGTCGTCAATAATATTTTTTTGCGTCAATTCTAAATGCTGCTTAAAAGCGTTGTCAATCAAACATTTGACATGCCATCTATAATATTTAAACATTTCTTTAGTAAACTCTTTTTTTTCCAATCTAAATTTTTTTAAATGTAAATATTTTATATATAATATAATATTTTATTTCTTGAGTATACCAATTTGGATAATTGTATTTACTATGTTTATGGGGAAGACGTTTAAGTGGCACAAACTGATTAATGCAACTATATAGTTTTTTATAGACAAGCTCAACTGCCGAGTTGATGTCGTCAGTAGCAAACAGATCCGTCCAATCCAACATTCCGACAGCCGCATATAAACCCAAATAGTCAGCCTTACGCCAGTTCCAGTTAAGGTTAGATCTAGAGTTAGGGGCGGCACGAGGCAGAGGCGGCGACGTCAAGGGCGCTGCTCGAGAGAATTTGAGTTTGACCTCAAGAGGAGGATGGTATTTATCTTCTGGTACCAGCGGCTCAGCACCAGCGATTACCTCGATTCGATCCGGATCAAAGTTGCTCAAGACGAGATCCAAAATGCCACCATGACTATTAAATACATCACTATGTTGCTTTAGGCCACAAACATTACAAAAAAGGTCAAAATTAAATCTTATATTGGTGCTACAGGAATTGAGATTGAAATCACCAACCACCAAAACATGGGATCCGTCGAAATTCACAATTACACTTTCCATAGCAGTTAAAACATTCAAATATTGCTCGTCCTTATAACTAGGCGGCAAGTAAACAACGCAACACAATAGTTTTACATGTTTACAGCTCACAATAGCATAGACCAATTCCATGTCAGACGTCAAAGTATCAATATCTGTGAGTTTACGCACTGAATAGACATTTTTGACTGCAAGTAAAACAACACCCCACCCCCACGATCTCCTGGACGATCCCTTCGTACCACCACATAGTTCGAAGGGAAAAGTTTGCCGTCCGACATAGAACTTGTCAAAAATGTCTCAGTCAAAGCTATAAGGTCAAAATGATTATGAGCAACATTGTTGTAAAAAACACCAGTTTTCGAGCGCAAACCCCTGACATTCTGATAACACATTTCTATAGAAGTCAGTCGCTTAGGTCGGTTATGCTCCTTTTGCCCTGGCAGTTTCCTTGCCTCTCCGAAAGTTCTGCCGCCAGGGTTTGATGCATATGTCGGCAGCCCAGTTCTGAGGGTCGAGAACCATATCAGCTAGCTTTGACGGGGCCCCAATTTTAAAAGATGCATGATTTCCCCGAGACTTAAGCACTTCTACAGTACAAACTTCCTTTTTGATAATAATTTTAAGGTGATCGAGTACCTGCCTGTCCGTTGTACCTTCCTTCACATAGTATAAGTGTAAGTATCTACCTCTCTCCGAAGCTTCAAGTGTAGTGGTTCCCGGAGCCGCTGTGCCACGTCGAATGGAAGTAGCAGCGCTACGCGACTGCCTTCTTCTCACCTGCGTCCATTCCCCTTCGTCAGCGACCTCTGTGCCTTCGCTGGGCACCGGTTCTAGGCTGTCCCGTTTTTGCACGGATTCTGGTGGGCGATTGCAGGAAACATCGCAGGAGACATCGCGAGTTGGTTTTGGAGGCCGCACTTTACCATCATGCTGTTTATGCCGGAGGCTGGAATTGGTGCTGGGACATCATGTGGAAGTTGGACCGGCATTTGGTATAGGTGGCTTTGGGTGAGCAATCGTTTCAATATTCTTTAGCCTTATTTATTTCAGTTTCAATGTCATCTATTCTTTTGGATAGTTCGCTGACTCTGTTTAATATCTCGGATTTTTTTTGATACGGTTTAAATTGAATAATTTTTGTTTTTTTAAGATTAAGTTGTAAATTTTGTGAATTTTGCCAGTTAATAATTTTATCAAAATTTAAGTTTAATTTCGATTCAAGTTCTGAGCTGGTAGAGCTATGGATTAGGATGGATATATCATTCGCAAACAGCGCGCATACGTCATCTAAGATCTTAGAAAGATTATTTATATAAATAAAGAATAGGACACATCCCAAAACGCTACCCTGTGGGATAGATCCAGACATATTGACTCTATCTGATCTTGTTTGAGTTATTCTACCAGTTTGAAAGTTGATATTCTCGATTTCCACTTGTTGGAAGCGGTTACTTAGGAACGATCTAAACCATTTATTGTTTACCCATGAGCAACTATGCAACACCTTTCATTTTTTTTTGATAACAGTCAAATGGCGAATTATATTAAAATCGATACATTCTATTGCAGATCTGAATGCAACCTCTAACATTTGCTGAAAGAGTGGTCTGCTCTGTAAGAAGTGGGTTTATTAGGTTGCGAGGAGCGAAGCGACGAGCATGTTAGGTTGACATGAGCTAACCTGCCGAGCGAAGCGAGCATGCCGCAGCGGCCGGCGACTGCTAGAAACTAACTGGCCTCATTTAAAATAATGCCAAAGGACGATTCTGACAATGTATTCATAATACCCGGTCAAAGTAATAAATTCGAGCTATCTTAAACGTTGATTTATAAAACTGATAATAATAAGTAGTCTGTCATTATTAATATGGACCGGCCGAAGTAATACATTTATCAAATTGACCGATGCACTTGGTCATTATTCAAAAGGACCGGTCCGTATTATCACTGCCCAGTTAATCAAGTAACCCGTAACATATATTAAAGACATTTTATTTACTTTCCTTGATTGAAGAATGAGACGCGATAGTTGTTGCAGTCGAAATTTTACGACTGCGGCAGTTGTGGCTTGAAATCTCGCTGTCGGATATTTACATCTGCGGTGGTTAGTGGGTTAATGAAAACAATCAACTCATTTATTTATTTTTAGTATATACATATTTTACATAAAATTTTGTTAGTCTAGTTCTAGACCTTTGAAAAAAACATGACTCCACCATTTAGATCCAAGCCGTAAAATCAATATAAAAAACATCAGTCAACAAAAAAAAGATGTCGGATAGAATTGTTTTTTCGTACCAGTTTCGTACGGTGTAAAGTGTACGATCCGCCGCCATCCGCCAGTACCTTGACCAGCATTTTTGTCAATTTTTATATGACATTAAATTTTTATTTGATAATGAATTAAATTCTGAGTATTATTTTATTTTTATCTATTTAATTATATCTGGACATTTCTATATTTTTCTTATAATTTATTAGTTTGTGTAACTCTTGCGTGCTTAATATGATTGCCGTTGATGACGGAGCTTTAATTATGAATAAGTCATCGTTCCTCATTCTATTCGTCGTGATTTCTGTGACTTGGTACCTATTGGACCTTCAGCATGTTTAGGAATGTGATTTTTCACCGGGAAGTAGACGCTTAATGCATAATAAATATAAATATAAATTCTAGCATTTTTAAGGAATTTACGAACACTTACTACATCATCATCCATGCGGCAACCAGTTTTCACCAAGCGGCAAGCATTTAGCATATGCTGTCACTGTCATTTAAAAATTAGTTGATTTATTTTAACGAACGCATGACTTTGAGTGATGCATTTGTCCATAGTCTATGTAAATTTTTTTTAAAAGGAAAAAAACGGCCCAGTGATTGTGGAATGTGGAATATGCGAAGCGACCCACTTGCCGCCGTGCAACCGTGGTTGCATAAAAGCACTTTGGACGTCTGTTTTCATGCAACCGTGGTTGCTTATAGCACTTTAGTGGATACAGACATAATGCGACTCTACCACCGCGTCGGAGTTGTTTCTTGCTGAGAAGACCCGGCGAGAAACTCAGCAGTTACTCTTTTAAACTTGTTTTGGGTTTACAACAGGCGTTAGTAAAGTACAAGCAGTGTGTCATTTTGATACAAATAAACCTAAAAGAATACAAAACAAAGAGAAAAATACCAACCATGAAAGAATATAAAACAAAAATTCATTTAAACAAGTCGAAAAGAAAATTTGTTAGTCAGTACATACTAGGTACCTATTAACTATTACAATAAAACATCTGTTACAATAGAGCTATTTAATCCCGCATCGAGCAGAGTGCCGAATGCGAGTTGCAGTGAGAGAAGTGAATAACTTCACCATCGCGTTTGAGAGAAAAAAAACGCGAATTTGTATGGTATCGAGTCAACGCCATCTAGCGGCCTTAATGTTTCCCGAATTCGCCGCTAGATGGCGCTGACTCGATTCCATACTAATTGACATTTACGTGCTCGCAATCATTCATTCGTATTCGCAAAACTGCAAAATATTGACGCGAATTTCCAAAATGATGCAAAGCATTCGCTTATGCGAATGCGAATACAAATATTCGTAACATCCCTGATGTATACCTTGCCCCATACAGGATCCTAAAACTTTTTGTAACCTAAAGAGTGGAAGTGCAAATTTTATCCTTATTCCTAGTATTTCTGCAATGTATGTCACTGTGTTTAGTATAGAGACCAATATTTTTTCTCACCAAAACAATGCAAATTGTAAATGTATTGTGACGCTACAGTGAGGATAACAATTTCCTTAAAAATCTCCCTAAGAAGTCCGTGCACGAAGCTTATAGATGCATCTGATCGCTCGCGGTGGAGGATAAAGATGGTTTGTATATCCGCCGCTTGACCCCAAATTACAATGCCGTAAGACATTACACTGTGGAAATAACTAAAATCAACTGAACGAGCAGTATCAACATCTGTTAATAACCTAATTAAAAGCGCACACACCGTATGTGTAACTCAGCACCATGAACCTATACTTACACTGGACTGCGCAGTATCTAAAAAAACGAGCCGAATGAGAGGTTCGAAAGTAGGTGTGCGTCCTTTTCTAACAGGGTGTTCATAAAATATTATTTCCTCGGATAGCCTTATGTACTGGATTTAAACCAATACAACGTGTTAATTAAAAAGCGCAAAACCTCTGACACCCCAACTTACTTTTATTATAAAATAATAATGTAAATTATTAAATTTTAATATTCGCGGATTATTTACGAAGAGATTCGCTTTTTTTTGTTTTCTTGTGATTGATGTAAAATTAAAAAATCTATGGTAATAATAACGCCCGAGCTAGTGCGACGTTGCCGCTTCGCGTGCCGCCGCACTAATAGAGTCAAGTAATGATTAAACACGGCGTGATTAAAATAGTTTTTTGGGTAAAACTTTGACCAGTTTTTTTTGTGGAATCGATTCTACTCTGGATTCTGAACAAACTAATTTCAGGTTTTGCACTTTTTCATTTCAGTTTGTTTAGATTCGAGAGTAGAATCGATTCCACTAATAAAAAACAGTGGTCAAATTTTGACCAAAAAAAAATATTTTAATTACGCCGTGTTTAATCATTACTTAACTCTTTTATTGCGGCGGCACGCGAAGCGGCGACGTCGCACTAGATCGCGCGTTATTACCATAGACTTTATGATTTGCAGACAAACACAAGAAAACAAAAAAAGCGAAAATTAAATTTAATAATTTACTTAATTCTTTAATGAAAATAAGTTAGGGTGTCTGAGGTTTTGCGCTTTTTCATTAACACGTTGTATAGTCGTATAGTTTGTAGGGGCCTCGGAATTTTTAGATATCATTGATTTTATATAGAAAAAAAATCTTATTCCAAACAAAACACTTCGAAAGTAGCTTTAAGTCAACTGTGAATTTCTCCTATCTACGATAATATTATTGAGCAAAATTTATACCAGAATAATTGTTACTTCATGAGAAATAAAGATTTCATAATTTTTAAGCATTAATTCTTTAGAATTAATCCTATTTCGATAAAAACGATGAATACAACTGCAAAATTACTACAAAATGCGATGCACCGGCCGTCCGAACAGAACAGAGTGGAGATTTGAAATAGGGCCCTTAATACCTAAAGCCGAATCGGATCAAGCGATGTGATTGGCAAAGGAAATAAAACAAGAAATTAATGACATAGATTTATTAGGCATTCAAACATTACTGAATAAAATCGTTTTATGCAGCCGTTGTCGCATCGAAATGCGTACGTTTTCATTCTTAAACTTAAATATCTGTTCGTGATACATTTAATCAGTTCTAATTCATGCCTTGATTCAGTGGTGAGAGACTGTACTGGATGAAGAATATCGTTTAAGCGAGGACAAAATTGATGTATAATGACGTTCAACATATATTTTTTCGTAAAATTTTGTTCACATTGGTGGGATTAGGATTATTAGGTAACAAATATTTTGTTAGTGAATTTTACAATTTCTAGAAGCATGCTTAAGACCATCTCTGTCGATAAATGTTGTAAACGATGAAAAGTTACAAACATCAAGAATATAATTATGGTCTTCTTGATCTTTTTTTGTTAGCAAGGCTGCTTTACAATACTCGCATAATATTTCGGTTGTAATTTTACCTACAATATAACCTGCTATGTAATACAATATATTGTTCTTAAAATCTGAAACGTTTGTTCTCTCTATCAACTGCACTAAAGAATCAATACTGTCTTCTTTAATTGATTCGGAAATCGAGACTTGCAAAGTTGCCTGTGATCTTTTTGCGCTCCTAAACTTAAGTATCCTTATTAAAAGGAGTGGGTTGCCAGTCATAAAAAAAAAGAAGAAACTTAAGTATAGGTGAAGACTCGTAATTGTCATCAGTACAGTTAGCATTGATACTCGGTCGTATGCTGTTGCGAAAAAGTAATTTGCGCATCGAATACATGAATTAGAGGGCATCTGGGTTGTCATTCGTACGCCCGCAAGCTCTAACACATAAAAAAAATAACTAATATAAATAAATATATAAATATGCGCCAGACAACACACCTCTTGTAATGGTCTCGAAGTAGGGATTGTTAAATCCCTGTGTTACGAGGTACCACACAAGGAAATAAGCTAGGGGCGTCTCTCAGCACACCCAGACCCGAGTCAATTCAGAAAAGATCGTTTCCTGAATTGACCCGACCGGGAATCGAACCCGGGACACTACGGAAATCGAGGCGAGAAACCGTGCTACAGCGCACTACGCCAATCGTGCCGTCAAATAACTCTAAGTGATCTTGGGAAGCTTTATGAGTTAGAAGATATTTCAAAGCATTTTCTTCAAAAAGATCTGTTGCTAGATTTGTAAAACTATACGTATCAATTATCAGACCAAGAGCAGGAGTTTGTCGTCTGTGTGTTAAAATATTCTGGCCGTCGACTTTTAATTTTGACAAATAATCTCTGGTTTCTTGGAAGACATTCAACCATATGTCTTTGTTATTTGGACGCAGCGAAGACTTAAAACCAGTTCCAAAAGGATTTTTTGAATCTAATGCATCAAAAATTCTGTCTAAATATCTCAGATACTCAACGGTGGCCTCACTATCGGCAAAATCTGGATCCCCAGAAATTCTTAAATAATCGAGTGTATCGGCTACTGAACTACTGTGGACTGGGACTGCCAATCTGACATTCATCTTCTTACCAAAAAAGTTGATATGAGCTCTAGAAATTTTGTTTGCAAATTTTAGCCCTTCCTCTTCTTGTAGTTTTTGTAGTTTCTTAATATAGTCAAATTATCCAATTGGACATTTACATTTTTCTTTCAGTGAAACGATTTGAAATACTAATACTTCTGAAGCTAACTTCTCGGCATCAATGGGAACAATACTACCAATATCTATTTTACCCCACCATTTGTCATTTTTTTCGTCATATCTTTTACCTGATTTGATTGACATGGAATCGAATTTAAGGGCCACATTAGCTATGTCCTCAGACTGGTTTGCTTTTACTTTAAGAAAATCGAAGACTTCGGACATGAATCCCACATTACAGTTATGTGTAGATAACATTCTTCGTAAAGTTGCAGGGTGTGGAAGACTGATGTGATTTCTTAAGAAAATGTAAGCTTTTCCTGAATAATAGTACAAAGTCAAAGCAAAGGACTTCAAGCTATTGCTGTACCTAATTCCTCGGCTAGATTTTGTTGCATTAATTTTCTTGTGGATATTTTGAAAATTCAGTTCAATCATGTCTTTTACCTCCGAGTAAATATTATATTATTTCTTTTTTATCAATGAAAGTACCGATTTTAAATTCATAATTGTAGTATTACGCCTTTTCAAGCGTTGAGACAGAATTTTGATTTCTCGCTTCAATTTTTTCTTCCGCGGAGTTATCACATTTTCAGTTTGAACTGATTTATCTAAATCTTCTTGCATTTTCTGTTTTTTCTCAGGTGGTTCCGACGTAGATGGTTCAACTAAGTTTATGCTACTAAGAACATGAATGCTCTTCTCAGCTGCAAAAACCTAAAACAATTTATTGAATTTAGTTGAGCAAAAACCCAGGACTGTACAGCAATAAAATACACATGAAGTAAAAATACATAACTTTTATTTCAATACCTTAACTCAAAAAATATTTAGTATTTGTATTTTTTAATATTCTGAGCTGGTGATGGCTATGTTGGAAGAACGCTCGGCTCTCATTGTGAGGTCGTAGGTTGAAAATTTCAGCAGTGAATTTCAATGAATTTCAAATTTGTGTTCAATATCAAGTTTGGATTATAAATGATTATCATATCATGCTCATACACTTAAACGAAACTTTAGAGGATTAATATATATATATATATATATATATTAATCCTCTAAAGTTTCGTTTAGATATAGATTATATATATATATATAATAATCTATCAATAAGAAACATCAACCATCGAAATATGCGATATTAGACAGTGTAAAAAAACAACAACCTTATCTTTACCTCCAAAAGACCCTTTAAAATCCTAAATTACATAAAGCGTGGATACCCTATTACAGAACCAACAAGAAAATCGAAATAACAACTAACCTGTGGAAAGATACGCCGCAGCCAGGATACCATTCTATTTTGCATCCATTCACGCAACAAAAGTTTACCATTTTCACTTGAACACTGGATGAATTACGTTAGCATAACACGAAAAAAGCACCGAATTTCATTTACGCGTCACTGCACTGTAATCGTAATAAATGACAGATAGAGCGGACACATTGCTTTTTGTCTAAAGACGAAGTTGCCATTTTAAAATTGAAAAATTATACTAATTTATTATATTTGAATACTTATTTTTGTTGTATACTACTATATCAATTTTTGAACACATTTATCAGTCAAGAAAACTACCACTCACATCCAGAGCCGATTTTATTTTACCTTGGCATACTTGCTAGACAAGGACGCACTCCTATTTTAGTTATCTCACCTGGCTCGTTTTTCTACTTTCACAGTTGACAGAGAAAAAAAAACCTTTTTGATTTAGGAATAGGGTGCAAAATTTTAACCTTAAGATATAGAAGTACGCGATTGTGTCGCCGAGCAAGCGAGGCGTGTGCCGCCGACTGCCGCCGCACTCTGGCCCGATATCCCAGAGAAGCCGTGCTACTCGTGCGGGACCACACGTCCGCCAAATACCATTTGAGATGAGTTTTGGGAGAAAGTACTCTGACGTACGAAGAGATGTCCACCGTCATAGCCCTAATAGAGGCCTGTTTAAATTCAAGACCAATAGCGCAGGCTTCCATTAGTGATAATGCTCATGACCCAATACCATTGACTGCAGGTCATTTTTAGTTAGCAAATCTCCTTGAACAACAAAAAAGTAAATACTCACAGGTAAAGCCCAGACATTTGATAAAAAAAAATGTTTAATTTTTATTTTAAAAATAGAATTCATTTGTTTTCGTCATGTCGGAGCATGGTACGCAAAATGGATAAAATTGAAATTCGCACCGTAATATAATATCTCTGCCTGAAAAATATTTACTACTGAGCAAGTAAATCTTAGGCCCGTATTCTGAAACAAAATCTATACTTGAGTATAGATCCGAGTGACGTTTTTGTATGAACTGACGTTTTGAAATCTCTACTCAAGTACAGATCAGTGCTTGACTACGATTCTAGAATACGGGCCTTAGACTTGAAAGGAACGTTAGGGGTTAAGAGCGTTAGCTGGGAGGGTTCAAAATCAATGTATTTTTGTAAGATTTTCGTGATTATTTCATTGAATTGAAATAAAACATAAATTTTTGCTCTTTTATTGTGTGCATAATACTATTTGAAAACACATTGAATTGTCTAAAATTAGGTAGTCGCCAATTATTTGCTAAATTATAAAAACCTTTTTTTTATTTTATTGATATGACACTTATAAATTTACTGTACACAGTTAAAGTTATAATTATGAAATTAAAAGGTGCATTCAATATTAGAGATAATTTATACTTAATTTGAATTCAGCTAAATATTCACAAAAACCTTTTCTCTAGTGTCCTGGGAAAAATTATGATTTTACACAAATGTTAACAATGACTTCTAACTTAATTAGTTTATTAATCAGTTAGGGAAGAGGCCAGCCTTTGACAAGCCTTCACTTTCCTTTTGAGTCATAGGAACTAACATTAGTCCTGGTACTGGTGGCTGCATTTCCAAATCTCTGAGGTTGTTTACTTTGACTTTAAGATCACATCGTAACTTATTTATATCAATATTAAGTTGTTTTAAATCAGCTTCTAAAAGAGTTTTGGTTGACTCCAATTTACGTTTTATAAGCACTGAGCCCACTGTAACCCAACATGTTTGCTGAGAAGACTTTGTGAGATCTCGCAATGCTTCTCGATCATGGTTTCTTCTTTTGTCCAGCATAATAATTTCACGCCTGTCACACAAGATTTCATCTGCTAACATTTCCACGGATACTAAATACTTCAAAACCTTTTCCTGTTTATTCATGGTAACAATCGGCTCCTTAGTTAGTGTTTAACCAGGATATTTTTTTGGCGATTGCTCTGCTCTGCGGTCTGATTTGGGCTATGCTACACAACACACACGGAGCTTTTGTCAAATTTTTTCCCGTTTGTGACTAAGTTTGCTTGTCTTTCGCAAGATTTGGATCAACAGCGAAGCAGATTTTGTCAATATCAGGTTTATCCTTTTTGTGGCTTATTTTAAATGTGTGTGATTGTATTTATTTACTTGCTGTGCATAATTTAATTCCATCTTTCTTTTTTGATAAGTTATTACGGTTTCAAATGAAAATTACTTCCCTGCCCTGTGCATTTTACACAAATTATTTGACATTTGTTTTCTTCGCAAGTTTTTTTAAAGATTCAAATCACGGCTTGGAACCTAGTTCATATGCTCTTTGCTTAGTTCCTTAACCGTCGCTTGTTATGACGGATTTAGACCAAACGCGTAATTCTATCAAATTGTCATAGTCTAAAAATAATATGCATCATACTCAGTAATAAATAATTTACAAAAAATATTAAAATTCATGATTGTGAAAAATTTCCGACTAAAAGAACGATTTTTTTTTTATTTCAAATTAAATCGCTGTGACATATGTTTTTTATATTTTATTCCATCTTTATATTATTTAACCTTTTCTTAATTATGATTACACATGATATATTTTGCGTAACATTTGAAGTGGAATAAACAAACATAATTTAAACTTGTTTTTCACATTAACTATTGTCATTTATTGTTATTATTATTATATTTATAGCTATAGATACCTTAGAGCATTTAGACTGGAGACGCCACTGGCAGGCTTTCCCCTCTGTCAACCGCACATGACCGCCGTTAATGCTGGTTATATAAAACTAGTTGACGCGCGATCGCAAGTCATTCTGCATGTCACGCTACACGCGGTACGCCAAGAGCAAAAAATGACGATTTGCAGCGTGTTTTCTTGCAAAAAAAGATCAGAAACATCCAGTGTACAAAAAGATGGCCCTTCATTCTATCTTTTATTATAGTTTCGTCTAAATATCATGAAAATTATGAAAAATTTATAATTATTATGATAATAATATTATATTATAATTATAATCATAATTATATATTATAATCATAACTATTATTATGAAAATTTAGAAAAAAAACACTTTCAATCAATAAGTGTTGCTTAACTTTGGTTACGATTAATCGTACATGAATATTTTGCGTAACATTTAAAGTGGAATAAACTAACATAATTTAAACTTGTTTTTAACACGAACGATTGTCATTTATTATAAAATTTATAGCAATAATACACAATGAATTAGCGAGAGATTACTGTTTGAAAATTAGTCGATTTTATTAAGTTTTTCAACATATTTTCAAACTACATAAATACTCTTAAAATGTTAATTCTATAATTGTATTTTAAAGATCCGTCAGAATTAAAAAGAACTCATTAAAAGTTACTGTTTCGCAGTCTGCCATATTCCGAAAACAATAACTTTTAATTTAAAAACATGGCCACATCCATCAAAGTTAGTGCTGAGGGCAGTAAATAATCAAACAAATATCGAAATCGTATTTTCAGTACGTTTGGTATCTACGTACCAAGCTTGTGCAAATGATGTATCGTGGACTCATAAACGCACGGGCACTATTTGCTCACTGCATTTTCAAAGTTTAGCTTTTATCATGCAAGTTGATAACAAGAAGAGATTAGAACAGTGGGCTGCACCAACTTTGATAGGAATAGAAGGTTGTATTTGAGCGAAAAATCGACCCTTGCATTGAGAATTCTATTCCCAAAGTTGTCTCCAGGAATTATGAAGATATGTTTAGGGAAGAGTAGCTAAGTCGTGGCAGTAAGTTATATAAGGATATTTGTCCCCACAGTGGATAGCTTTATTAACGAGACGATCTGATTTCTCATTACCTTGAATACCAGCATGACCTGGAACCCAAATAAATACTAAAGAATACTCTTTTATGAAGCAATCATGAATGGCAGTTCTTAGTTGATAAATTATGGGATATGTAGATTTAGCGTTGAATGGAGATTTTTCGAGTGCTTGAAGAGCACTCTTCGAGTCTGCGCATATAACTGCCTTTTCCAATTTCATTAATAGCACATATTCAACAGCTTTAAGAAGTCCAAAACATTCTCCGGTGAAAACAGATGACTACGGAGGGAGTTTAACTTTCTGAACAATGTTGTATTGAGAGTGATAGGTTCCTACACCTACGCAACCAGATGAAGAGTGTTTCGATGCATCACTATATAAATAGTGGAAATCAACAAATTCACTATCTAAAAAATATCTAAAATTGTGATCAGCATTTAAATCGAGACTTATGAACGGTATCATATCGAATACTGGGTGTGTGAACTAGAGAATCGTAATGAGTGCTGAAAATAGGTAGTTTATCAGAACGGTGAATTGGCGAAGAGATTGATACATATTTTTGATAACTTTTCAATAGGCATGGAAGAGGTTTGTGAGGTGGATAAGCGTCTGTCAGGCATTGCAGTTTTGTAAATATTGGATGGTTTGAACATTGTAAAACACGGAACAAATATTTATCAGAAAGATATTGTCGTCTTAGTTGCAAGGGAGGTTCCATACACTCCACTTGTAATACGTTTATAGGACTCGACTTCATGACCCCAGTGATAATTCGCAGTGCTTTGGCTTGGATGCTGTCTAACTTTTTAAAAGCAAATTTGTTACCTGGTTCCAGCAAAAAGGTTCCATAGTCTAATATGCTTCTGATTAAATCATTATAAAGCAGTTTTAGTGAGTATGGATGGGCACCCCACCACACTCCTGAAAGGCATCTCATCATATTCAAAATGGATTCGCATTTACCTACTATAAAATTACAGTGATCGTTTCCTGTCAGCTTTGCATCCAAAATCAAACCTAAAAACTTAAAAATATTTTTAACCGGCAAGAGAGTGTTGTTATAAAATACTTGTACAGGTGGTATAATTCTGTTTTTAGTAAACAGAACTGTAGCACTCTTAGGCCCGTATTCTGAAACGACGCTCAAGCGCGCTTTGAACTGTGATTACCTGATCTACTCTTGAGTCTAAAATCTGTTCTTGAGTACGTTGCTTATTCTAAAACGAATATCAAACGGGTCTCAGTTGAATCGAGTTTCAAACTAGATTTGAGTAGAGTTTGCTTTTTGTCTATGAATCAAGCTTGTTTTCGTTTACAACAATTCATTTTTACCACTTTTACGTTCTATTACAAGCAGATACAATGTGTTTATTGTAATAAACAAACCGATACACAATGGATTTGCACCAAGAAAAGGTTTAATTAGCCTTTCAATACTTAACTTGTTCATGTAATGTAATTATTACTCTGAAACTATTACTATTTAAGTTTTATCTTGTTATTTGTTAATTTATGCTATTAACTGTAACGGAACGTAATTGTAACCTGACAAGGGAGGCACTCGATATAATCTGTATATGTGTGTGTTGTTTACTATACCTACCCCTACATATAGATTTGCATACCACCCACTTCGTTTTTTTTTAAGTACTGAATTTCTTTCTAATTATGGGTAATTACAAATTGTAGTTAATCCAGGAATGAGAAAATGAAATTATCTTATTTATTGAGGTCGTCAAAAATATCTAAGGATCCTTCCTTGAAGAAATCCATCGTTTTTTACAAGCAAATCTCTACTTAAGCGTGGTCAGGAGGTCACTTGCGTGATCACAGATCAAATCTCTACTTGAGCGCCGATTCGCACCTGAGTGACGTTTCGGAATAAGTCTAAACTGTGATCAATGAATCTGTACTCAGGGGCGGTTCTGGAATAAGATATCTGCATAAATCGAGTTTCAAGTCAAGATTCACGCTTGAGCGTCGTTTCAGAATACGGGCCTTAGAAGTTGATAATTCAAGCCCATTTAAATCCATCCACGCTTTTAGCGAGTCTAGAGCAGTAGATATGACTGTACACGCGTCACTTACAGAATTGTTGGAGTGATATAAAAGAAGATCGTCCGCATACTGTAGTATTTGAACCTGATTGTGAACTAAAAAAATATCCAAATCATGGGTATAAATATTATACAGTAAAGGGCTCAGAACTGATCCATGCGGTAAACCCTTCCAAATCATTCGAGATACTTGACCATCCGCGGATGACATGTTTATTGTTCGTCCTGTTGAAATATTCATGATAAAGTTAGATAAAACAGGCGGTACATTCAAAGTTTTTAATTTTTTTTAAATTAGTAGCAGGACATTGTCGTATGCAGAATTTATGTCTAAAAAGACCGCTACTAATGATTTATTTGTTAAAAATGATAAGCTAATATCTGATGTCAATATACTTATGCCGTCTATGGTACTTCTACCTTTTCTAAAGCCATACTGAGAATTAGCTAGTAAATCTCCATTCTCTAAAAACCACTAATCTATTTTGAATCAAACATTCTGCTATTTTAACTACTACTGAAGATAAAACTATTGGTCTGTATGAAGCAACCTCGGATGTCAGGGACATTGCCCGTTTTTATGACAGAATTTACGAGATCTAAATAATAAACAAGTGTTTTAACATCTAAATTTACAAAGAATGAGTATGGTATGCCGTCTTCGCCAGGAACAGAGTCTTTAGTATTGTTAATGACGTATTTCAGCTCTGTCAAAGAGAAAGGAAGCTCAAGACGTCCGGTGAGGTTTTTCGTGATAGATGCGGTGGAAGATGGGTCAATAAAAGCTATTTGTTGTGGAGTGATTAAACTGTGTAAAGGTGTATTTGGTACCCATGGTGGCGCCAACTTATCCAAGAAACCACCTAGAAGATTACTAAGCATTTCTATGCGAGCAGATTGTGAGAGATCTGGATTTGAATCTCCTAATGTTACGCCAGACTAAGGTGGATGGTGTGTTAGGCCTGACAGAAGAACAAAACTTTCTCCAGCTTTCAAATTTCTTCATCTTAAATAATTAATTTGTTTCAGACGTATAATACTATTGAGAATAACAAAGTTATCCTCTGTCATACTATTTCTATATTTTTTTTCTGCAACTTTTCTGCACTCTGAATCCCACCAAGGGGGTGAAGGAATCTTGGATTGAGAATTATTCTTAATAGGGAATGAATCATTGGCTGCTGCTAATAAAAATTGAGCTAACACAACTGTGGTCTTCATTACCATTGGAAATTTGTGATAGTGAAGAAAGCTTGGATTCAACATTATTTTTATACCTATCCCAATCACCTATGCTATCTCTGTTTGGTACCCTATGTTTATGTAGTGACTTATGTTTTACTTTTCTTTTACTATTGAATAGAAATGAAACTAGGATAGGATAGTGATCACTACCATATAAAGAAGGAAGCATATGCCATGATAGTGAGTTAGCAATAGATGGTGAGCACACAGATAGATCTCTAACCCTATTTGCTTGATGTGGTGCTGTATAACGCGTAGGGGCTCCAGTGTTAAGAAAGCATAAATTGAGTTTATCAAAAATGTCTAAAAGTTTTTCACCCATGGGATATGTACGAGAGCTGCCCTAGGACTGGTGCTGGCAATTAAAATCTCCTACTACTAAAAAAGGTTTGGGTAATGTGGAAAGTAAGTTGTAAACTTTATTTAAAACAGAAGGGGAGGGGCGAGGAATGTAAATTGATACCAAGCAAATATTAAAAGTATTAATGGCCAAGATTGAAACATCTACGCTGTGTTTTGGTAAAGAAATAGGAGTAAAAGAGATAGAATCATGAATAAGTAGGGCGCCACCACCATACCTATCTGGTCTATCTTCTCTGAGAATGTGGTAACCATTTATCTTAAATATTTTAGTAGGTTGGAGCCATTTCTCTAACAGAGCAGAAACAGAGGGCTCATATTTATTCAGTAAATATGTTAGTTCATGTTTTTCATTATTAATGCTTCTACTGTTCCATTGCAGTAT
Organism: Udea olivalis; assembly: GCA_947369235.1. Classification (NCBI taxonomy): domain Eukaryota; kingdom Metazoa; phylum Arthropoda; class Insecta; order Lepidoptera; family Crambidae; genus Udea; species Udea olivalis. Next base: position 11,845,459 of record OX376342.1, read on the forward strand.
TTTGGCTTGGTGAGCAAGCAACGTTGTTTGGTGGGTTTTGATTAGATTGTGATAAGTTTAAAAGTGCAAAAATTAAATCTAATACAGAGTGTTTATCAGAAGGACTGTCATTATCAGGTTGAGTGCTGAAGCCACAACCAACAGAAGGTGTTGGTATACTAAATTGTTTAAGAAGCTCATTATGTGCAGCCTTATTATATCCTTTGGATAGTAGAGGTTGGGAACGAGGTTATAAAAATACAGTTTTCTTGTAAGAGGTTGATGGAAGTTTTGCTGAACTTAATTGTGATTCATAAGTGAATCTGTTCTGCTGATTATTAGTTGGTGCAGAAGGTAGAGTATCTGCAAATGATTTGGAAACAGGTGAAAAAAATATGGAAGACTCTGCATATGAAACAGAATTCTCTGCCATATAAGTTTTTATATGTTTTTGTCGGTTCAACTCTGGGCAAGCTTTACTATTAGCATAATGAAAACCTGAACACATACAACAGGATGCCTTATCCTCTGTTATAACACATGAATCACCGGTGTGACTATCACCACATTTAAAGCACCGAGGCTTAGATCTGCATTGGGTTTTAGTATGACCGAATTTGCAGCAATTATAATAGCACTGTATAGTTGGGTAGATATAAAGGTCTACAGGAAGAGCATTGTAGCACACATAAATATGCTTTGGCAAAACTTGCCCATCAAAAGTAATTTGTACTGTTTGGGAGGATTTCCATGTAGGTACACCAAGAACTTTATAATTCATTCGCCTAACTTTTAGAATTGGTCCACATCCTGCAGGAAAGAGATATTTTCAGTTATTTCCTCTGGAGACCACTCTGCTGGCACGCCTTTTACAATACCATTTCTGGTGACATTAAATGTGGGAATAAAAGCTTTTAAGTTTTGGATTGCTAGACTGCCATTCGAGATGAGAGAATTGCCATCATGGCAATCTGAAAAAGAGATTGTGATTTTATTTCGATTATTTTTGTTTTATACTTCCGTTGAAAATATTCCTAATGCAGTTTTTTTTGAGAAATTTACCGAATGTAACAGGGTGCAGTGTGGAGCTATCATCAGGGGAACTTACTATCCTTTGCACATGAAGGACAAACGGTGCTATATCAGATTCCGTGTATAACTTACTGCCAACGAAGACAGGAGCTGGTAATGTCTTTGTTGGTGCTTCTGTGAGTGTGGAGTCGGGCGGCAACGGCACCAAAAGAACTCCGTCAGAACCGTTGTGGTCCGAGGCCCTTGACTTGGAATGATGTTTCTTCCTTCTACTACCTTTGTCACGATTACGTTTGCGTTTTAAATTTACGGTAAAGTTTGTTGTATCAGTATCTGTATCTTCTTTATTCTTCATCATTATCATTCGAATAAATTTCGACATTGCAACCAACTGGTGGAACGGTTGGCACAGGATCCGGGGGCACAGGATACGGGGGAACGAATTCCCCCGGGTCGAGTGGCTCATCCATTAAACAATATTATTTACATAAAACTTACCAATATTACGCCAAACTACGATATTATACACTAAATACAAATATAAACAGATAAAATAGACTCAGCTTATCACTTAAAATATGAAATTAAATTTTAAAGCCAGAAAACACTCCCGCCACGATTCACGTTTCCCGCGCTTTTTCACCCAATCATCTAATATCTATAAACCAGTCAATATTGAATTTATTTTCAGTTTTGATGTTTATTTACTATGAAAATAATTAATCATTTTTGTTTTTTTCTCCATCTATTAAGATGAAAAAACCTGCATTCAGATATCTCAAAAATCTCCTGCCTGCACTGAGATTGGAACCATTACCTAAATGTGCATACACGAACATCCTGTTCTATTATTTTTATGGTCTTCCTTTAGTTACCTACAAAAAAAGACTGATCTGAATTCTTGAATCATCAAATGAAATGTTATTTGATCTCTACTAGTTTTTAGGTTAGGCAGCCAAGTATTTTTGTACATGATCCGGTAATAGAAATTTAGTTTTTGACTTTAACAAAACCTAACATAGTAATTAACCGAAAATTTTCCTAACTAAATGTGTCATGTGTTATCTATACTAATCTATACTATTACTTACAGAGGAAAGACTTGATTGTTTGTTTATTTGTTTGTTAGTATTGAATAGGCTTAAAAACTACTGATCCGATCGTGAAAATTATTTCACTGACAGAAAGCTATAGGTTAACCGCCGTAAAGTCGACCCTCCTGATGGTTCACGGAAAGCAGGGCGGGGGGTAGAACGAGTACACACGACATTACGCTGCGCCGCGGCTAAGATAAGCGGCTAAGATCTTAACACATGATTAATAAAATCTCCGTGTTGTTTTTTAGGAAATTTATAAATTTAGATGTGCTAGTATTTGTTTTAGTATTATAAATAAAAATAAACCAATTAAATATCACATATTTATTAGACGTGGGACTAAATACGGCCGCTTTTACTTTACTTTTTAATAGTTGTCATAGACACGCCAGTAGCCTCTGAAATTGTCTTATTTACATTTATGTCTTAGCCTGGAAAAATCATGAATACATTATACTAACGAAATAGAAATAACAATGTAAAATAATCAAAACACGTCGCAAGTACTCTGAATACTTTATCAACACAATGTAGAAAACAAAATGAATGCACACCTGAAGAAGACCCTTGTTCCAATTTTTTTCTGTGTTAATAATTCGCCACAATTTAAAGCATTGACTTCTTATTTTTTTATTACGTATGCGGCAATTCCATTTTTGTATTTTTCTCATGTGGAGCAGACACAAGGCTGCAACCGCGTAAGCTTTGACGTTGAACCACAGAATAGGTAATAGTACTTCGTAGTTGAACGTATATCGCTGTCGGTAGCCGACAGATGACTGATTGAAGTGATTGATTGGCTTATAGCATTCAGACTCTAAGTTGATTGGCCGAAAGCATCCACCTACCGCGTCCCGCGCACCATCAGGAGGGTCGACTTTATAGCGGCCAAGCTATAAATTTTTCATCACGAGTGATATAAGCTATATTTTATTATGATTATACAAAAAATTCAGTGAAAAAAATAGTAGGTAAATGTAAATCAAGTCGGAGAAAAGCGGGCAAAATGGACACTAGCTGTCAAACATTTGAGAGAACGAAGTTTGTTTGGGCAGCTCGTTTATTATAAAACACCTTTGAAATTAATTGCATGTTAAGTAATCGACAAAATTTATCGATAGCGTCAAGCACTATGTTGTTCATTTCAATCTGACATAAGATTCGTGCATGTTCTGGTTACCTCTGTGTGAGAATGTATTTGTGTGCGTCTTGTTCATTGCAGTGTTAAATATTTTCATAGTGTGCGTGTGTAACGACGTCCCCCAAAATTGCATCTGTGTTGACTCTGACGCACACACGTTACCTCGTAACCTCGATTTTTTGGTACGTTTGGTACGTACAAAGCTTGTGCAAATCATGTATCGTGGACTCCTAAACGCACGAGCACAAATTGCAAAAGCATTTTGAAAGTTTACCTTTTATCATGCAAGTTAATAACAAGATAAGATTAGAACAGTGGGCTGCACCAACGTTGTATTTATCAAAGGTAAGTTTTTTTATTAGCAGTTTGGACAGTTAATATTCACCTTTGCTTTTGTTCTTGCCACAGACATTGTCGACGTTATTCCGGATTTTGGAACTTTTTATCAACCAGAACCAGCTTAACTAAAAGACAACGTATTCGTACTTAAGTAGTATAAAACTTCATTTACTAGAACTCTTTCACATTTTTACGTTTCTCTGTTTTGTGAAAAAATATTTTTCATCTGGGGGAATTTAAAATCTGCTATCTGGAAACACCATTAATACCATGCTGTAGAATCACTAAGCTAAAAATCTCACAAATGATACAGACCGCGTCATTTGATTGGTTGATGGATAGATAGATAGGATAGATGGATAGTTATTAATCACGTGAAAGACGTTTATAAACGACCCAATGGGTTCTGAAACCCACAACTGATTGTGAGATGGCAATTTGATTACCGTCAAGAGTCCAATAAGAACCTTAATGTACTCTTTGCGTACGTTGGCAAACTAGGGTCAAATGAATGACCCCAGATTACCGACGTATTTAATTAAAAATATCCTAGATCCTTTGCCTCGTAAAAATGTTAAATATTTAAATAAGGTCTAAAATACAAATACCTCGAAATGGTTTTCGATTTAGGACATGTTTTTTTTTTCCCATACCCAATTTCATTTTTGTATTTTTCTTATGTGGAGCAGACACAAGGCTGCAACAGCGCAAGCTTTGACGTTGAACCACAGAATAGGTAATAGTACTTATACTTATACTAAGTCCGGAAAAGCAGCGCTTTGCCACTGCAAATCTCGTTCTCCTTAAAGTTAGATTTGCAGATCAACAAGATGCTGACCTCGTTCATAGTGTCGATGGCGTATTGAATAAACGCCAATACCTCATTGACAACATTTTGTTGAGAACTCATGTTACAAGACACGCGCTACGGATGACGCCGCGCAAATCACGAATTAGCAAATTCTCACCGTGCAGAGGCGCACGACCGTTTCCGAAAGCGCATCGCACTGCACTCACACTGGATTGCACTGCATATGTATGTATTATGTTTAATATAATAATAATAATAAGTTATATAATAGTAAGAGATTTATTTCGAACAATTTTTAACAGTTCATATTGGTTTGTAATACAAATAATCTTAGAAATAATGTTAGATAAGAACGTACATAAGTGTTGTATGTTTCGTCGAAGTGTGATTATGTCAGAGGTGTCTTCTCACATAATCACCCTTCGCACCCAACATCTCCAAATAGGGGATGTGTACCTGTCAGACGCCGTCTTGAGAATGCTGTTGCGGCTGCCGATGTCTACATCGTCACTAAGGTCGTCGGTAAGAAAGTGTCCTAGGTATTTGAATTTATTTACGCGAAAAATGTACAAGCCATTGATGGTAAATAGATGCGCGTAATCAGGACATTTACCGGTGGCCTTAAAGACCATGTATTCACTTTTCTTAGTATTATAACTGAGTCCGTGTGCAGCCGCATGATTCTCACAGACTCGCAACATTTTCAAAATGGCACTCGCCGTCGGTCCGAGCAGCACCATGTCGTCATCATAGCTGATGTTGTTAATGTTAACACCATCAACTGTATTCCGACCCGCATGCTGCTCAGGTTGACTATGAGGTCATTTACATACAGGCTGAAGAGCTTGGGTGACAACAAACCACCCTGCCTGACCCCGCACTCCAGCCTATATGCTTCAGAGAAAACATTGGCCCACTTGACAACATTAGTCTGGTTAGCATACCAGAATTTGAAAATATTTAATATTTCAGCCGGAACACGCCTGTCCCTCATCTTCTTCCAAAGCACTTCGTACGAAACTAGGTCAAAGGCCCTGGAGAGGTCAAGGAAACAGGCGTACACCGGCGTTTTACGATCAGTGTAATATTTGACAGCATGCTTGAGTCCCACGATTGCGCTCTCGGTTGATAACCCGGCTCGAAAGCCGAACTGAGCGTCGTAAAGATCTAAATAGCTATTTAAGCAGGAGTCAAGCAAACTGTCCAACATCTTTGCAATCGTAGTCGCCAGTGAGATCGGACGGTAGTTTCCACTGTCAGAGATGTAACCTGTCCTGTTCTTCACTATAGGTTTAACTATGGTTTTCATCAATTCTTGTGGAAGATGTGAGTGACCAACGCACAAAGTGAAAAACATGGACAACACCCTCGGCAGATGAAAACCCGCATACCTGAAATGCTCAATGCTGAGCCCGTCATGCCCAGGGGATTTGCCGCCGCTCATTCTCCTCAGCACTGCTCTTTCCTGAGCGGCCGTGAAGACAGCAACCGGGCCCAGCATCAGGCACTGCAGCAGAGGGACCCAGTGGAGACTGTACACTAAAACGTTCACGAAACATATTAGCTATTTCCACTGCGTCACACTCTCCCCCCACGCTCGTCGGGATGCCAGGCCAAAGATCGTGTTTAGATGTCTCTTTCTAGAACTTAATGAAATTTTTCGAGGACCTGTGTTTCGCTAGTAAGTCTATCTTGATTTGTTCTTACTTCTTGGTTATTCTGGCACCATCTTAAGCGACTTTTAAAAAAATTCCGAGTCTCACACATTTGTTCATAAACGGGCCCTGATGATAGATGATTACTTAAAACCCAAATTTTGAACCTAAGCCTGGCCTCACGGTGAGCGCTACGCACATGATCGTTCCAGCCACATAAAATTTTCGGCCTTCCGCTATGTTTACATAATTACATTTTAGTTTTCATGGCTGCAGCAGATAAAACACTTACAACTTTGCTATACATCTCGTTCAGTATCCGTTTATGTTCCGCTATCTGACACTGACTATGGCTGCACTCGATAAACTCTTGGGACAAGTCGATACCTCGCAGGCTCTCGTTTCATAGGTTACGGTAGGTTTCAATTTGAGCTTGGTCTCTTTCACCCCAGAATACTGAACTACGATGTGTCTCATGCGACACCAACTTAGATATAATTACGTTGAAGTCACACTTAACAAGCAAAGGTTGGTGGTCTGACATATACACATCCTCATCAACATTGACATGAACAATAGTTTGATACGCAACTATCGACGCAACACAGTGATCTAGCTATTGTCGACATCCCTGTGCATCACTAGTATAGGTATTAGATTGTATCCCTAATTTTTCTACATCGGCACGTATTCAGGACTGATCAGAGCAGAAGCTAATAAGTTCTTTAAAAGACAATTCATGTGGATGAGCATTAAAGTGGCCTAATGCTAACATGCATTCAACATGGTCACTTGCCATAATTGCACTTATTTCACTAAGTACCTCAGTGAAAAATGGTAGGTTTTCTCGTGAGTCATTTGGCATATAGACGGAAAAAACTACCATAGACCTGTTGCCAGAGCAAACTTTGATAGCCACTAGGCGGTGGCTGTTACATTCTATGACAGAGACTCTCTGAAAAACACCTTTTCTCCAAAGAATGGCCACTCTCCCATACGGTCTCCCTCTTAACAGGTTCGCCGAAGTATCTACTGCTGAATTGCCAGTAAACTCAAAATCTTTACAAATACTTCCCAGAAACGGCACGTCGTGGGGAAGTAACCACGTCTTCTGGAGGGCAACTATATCTAAAACCCTACAGATATCACGTATACTATCAATTGACCGTTTTACAGATTTGCAATTGAAAGTACTAAATCCACAATAAGAGTATGATTGTTGGTATACATTCATTTGTATAACGATCAATCGACTTTGACAGGTCCATGGTTTCTAGTTCACAAAACGTTTAAAAGAAATGCCATCTGGCCACAGTTTATCATCTGAAAATAGATTTAACTTACTTTTTGGCACATATAACTTAAAAGCATTGTATCTTCTCGCTTTCTTCATATTAATAATTTCAATGTCACTAACTCATTTTTACATTGTTTAAATTTAATAATACCATCCTCTTTTGTATCTTTACAAACGTTAGAAATAAAGAGAGGCACTTTTATATCTGCCGCCTTAAACTCCGTAGAAGCACACCGCCTTTGTCCCACTAATTTATAACCCAATATACAGATGGTATTAATAATATGTATGTTTATAGTTAGAGTTAAAATTTACTGATGATTCAAAATAACTAATAAAAATGGTCTACCTGAACAAAGAATTTTTGAATTTTATTAAAGTTAAAACTTTTCAATTCTATGACGCGCAATAAAACGCGCATTGAGTCAAGTTAATCCAATAATTTTAACATTGTTTTGTTTACAATATTTATATAACTATTGATTAAGACACACATTATTTGAAATTATGGGAACTAAAACTATAGAAAATGAACAGTGCATGCTTACTTAAGAATAAATTAAAATAGGGCAACTGAATATTATGACTGGTGATAAGTTTGTAAAATGAAATAATGCCAAATGAAATTATGCAAAACGATGGATTACCGTGTCGCTAACATCAACAATGAATAAATAAATAAGTATGCGCCAAACAACACACCTCTTGTAATAGTCTCGAAGTAGGAATTACCTAATATCCCTATGTTACGAGGTACCACACAAGAAAATAAGCCAGGGGCGTCTCCCAGCACACCCAGACCCGAGTCAACTCAGGAAAGATCGTTTCCTGAATTGACCTAACCAGGAATCGAACCCGGGATACTACGGAAATCGAGGCGAGAAACCATGCCACAGCGCATTACGCCAATTGTGTCGTCGAACAATGCCATCAAACTGCAAGTTATGCTAACTGCAGTATGAGGGTGTATGTGATATAATTACCACACGCTTATCTGACTCAATTAACAATTTTCAAAGTAAAAAAATAAAATGCTCTCTCTCTTTGTAGCGCCTGAGCATATTGTCACAGCAATTTCGAGTGTAAAGATGCTCGTTAAATTCTGTCAGGCGCTAATAAACTTGATCGATGTTTTTTATTATTTCTATGATAGCTACAGCAGCGTAGTTTTAAAAGTTCTACGGCAACAAATGAGCACCAATGGCTGGTTTGTGACAAATTCAGTTATTCTACGTACATTAGTCACTACGGCTAGGTGACCGGCCAACCTGACGTCAGGATGGCCGGTCACCATTAAATGGTTTTTTTCATCTTAAATGTGATGGCACCAATTGTCTGCTTATCGGCAGCAATGGCACCAATTATTGGTCACAATTTCAACGATAAATACGTCTAAAATAATAAAGTGACCGGCGATTCTGACGGTGACAAAATATATAATACGAAAAGCCTCAAAATTAGTAGATTTGCAAATAAATATCACTTTTTTCATTCCGATCTTTACTTTCAAATAGCTCGCAAAAGGTGACTTTAGGGTACCTATCCAAATCTTTTTGGTTGTTTTTATGCCTTCTTTCCATAAATGCCACTTTTATCTTGCGCGGAAAGATTGAGAAAAAAACCAAATGGCTTTTGCTACTAAGTTTCAAACCCCTTTGCATTCAAAATTCCGGAAGTGAATTCAAGATCTTAAGGTAGGTAGCAAATAAAACTTAATTAATATATGTAAACGATTTATACAATTAAATCTATCCAATCCTCATATCTGGACCTCACGACCACTTTCCATCAGGTGGAGTGAGGTGATCTTGACGGGCAATATAAAAAAAAAAAAAAAAAATTAACGCAGTAGAATCTTTGCTAACCAAGAAAGTCGCCATTTTAAAAACTTTTTGTAACACGTTACAAAAAGTTTTTACAAGAATGAAAAGGGGTTTGAACCTTAGTAGCAAAAGCCATTTGGTTTTTTTCTCAATCTTTCCGCGCACAATAAAAGTGGCATTTATGGAAAGAAGGCATAAAAACAACCAAAAAGTTTTTGATAGGTACCCTAACGTGTCACCTTTTGCGAGTTATTTGAAAGTAAAGATCGAAATGAAAAAAGTGATATTTATTGAAAATCTACTAATTTTGAGGTTTTTCGTATTACTTATTTATACTTTTGAAGGGATTATTTCGTAAAAGTTGAGATTATATTGTAAAAAACTTTATTACCTATTCAACTTCATAATTTTTTACTAATGCAAAGATAACAGCTGTATTTAAAGAAATGGCATTACCGATGAATGAATACACATAATAAGCGATTTCAATGAATCTTTACATTTTATTAGATACCTAGGTACAGACGCGATCACGTCAAGCTTTACACAGGGGCACCTTACTTATGCTGCTTACATAAGACCCATTTTGCCATGGTTTCGTAAAGGTTGCTGTGAACGCTGTACTAATGTACAACTTAACAAATAGGAGAGTACAAAGTATTTTATGTTTCATTTATCAATAATTAGCTCCCGTTAGCGACTTTAGTCTTCATAAAATTTGTAATAAACAATTGGGTACCCTCTTTCAGGCCCGATGATCACAATTAAAGTTATTTCTTGATCAGATTGAATTTTAAACTAATAAGGTAATCCCAAGGTTCAAACATCCAAACATATTATTTAAAAATAGTAGGTTTAAAAAACCCTGCTCACATTTAAATGAAGGGAATAAATAGAGGTTATACCATGTGATAATACCTCTTATGTACATTACCGTGAGACAAGGCCAGGGGTACGAGGAACACATTTCATTGGGGGCATTCATTGGGCAGGGTGATAAATATAGAAAGTTTATCGATACAGTAATCACAAGATGAAGCACATGCAGCTCTGGCCTTAGCCATATGAGATTAAGGGCCTTACTCTGAAACAGATTCTCCTTGAATAAGTTTTGAAGAAATGACGAACGGGAAAGGGGACTGAAACCTTTTCGGCTTAGAATTTTTTTTTATGTCACCTACCGCATACCGCGCATGATGAAAGTGGTACTTACCTAGGTATAGAAAGAGGACACATATACAAACACTATATTACTAGACTTTTTTGTTTGTTTATGTCCTCTTTCTATACAATCCACTTTCATGGTGAGCGGTAACATTGAAAAAAAAAATAACAGCGGGTGGCTATGCTAGCTTCCATACAGAAATGTTCAAACCTTTAAGAACGTTATTTCAAAACAATAAGGGTAAAAAAAACAGTTATGCTATTGTAATATCATTTTGGCGTATCAATTAGATTCAAGAATTAAACCCTAGCTAGGTTATAAGAGTATGATTGTCCGAGATGATCAGTGCCCTTCAGACAGCCTGTAAAATATACCACATAGCTCATGAAATCGTAGATATTTATTTTGTAACTTCATTTTGTGCCGCGCTGCTTGTACAGACGAGTTCACATCAACCATTACAAAACCATTGCAAAATGGGTCTTACGTCCACCGCAGCATAAGATGTCCCTTTGTAAAGGTTGATGTGAACGTCTCTGTACCTTCCTAGAAACGTGCAACGGTCTACCATTTCGGGCCACGACTTATAACTATAATGAGTAGACTCAGCGGGAGGCACACACATATCAATACCCTAATTAATATTAGGTGTACTGCTACGCGGCCTAAGGAACATCCCTCTTTTCCACACAATATTGCACAAAAAACGCTGCACGCAGCTTAATAGCGTGCAGCGTTTAATCAAAGAAGAGACGTACAAGTTGGGTTTGGGAATAATATAGTACGAGAAGTATTGAACAAAATAACAATCTGAGTCGTGCTCATCAAGAAAAAGAGCCCTGCAGCCGCGCTCGCAAACGTCTGCCAAAATAATGCCAAAAAAAAGACCTACATACCGTTCATATTGTAAAGAATGTGCTCAAAAATTAGTTATATTAATTTAGAACATTATCGACATACCTATTATATTATGTAAGTATATGAAGTAGGTACGATTCTTTTCGGGTGATACTTTGAACGAATTTTTTCTCAAAAAATGCCAAATTGAACATTTATCATCGTTAAGCTTTGGTCTCGCGATCTTAACGCAAGAAGCTGCGGTCAAGTCAAGAATGGTCTCTTTTTGCGGCGCAGCAGTATGCGTCAGCGGGTCCATACACTAGCCTCTACTATACATTTCGTGTCGTGTGTGTCAGACACAATATAACAATACAATTTTACCGTCGGCCGTCAAATCGACAGACGAATGATGCGATCGGAACATACCGCAGCATTGTGCGTTACGATTGCGAGACCAAAGCTTAAGTAAGAACGGTTATGTTGATTTGATATTGTTCTTTTAGCTTTTTATATTATGTTATTGTCATATGTTTGATTATTTTGAAACTATGTGCAAGAAACATTTAAATATTAAGTTGTGTTTTCGTAAAAAATAATACATTACAAAAACGAATAAAGGCTTCCCCACCCATTGTTTTATTAAAAATAATATTCTAACACAAAATATGGTTTCATTAAAATACCTATCTTTGGGAATTTTTACCATAAATCCGTAGTAGTATTTTCTACCCATTAGCGCCAGCCCGTGTTGCATTATGGGGTGGCACTGTGCCTGCCTCAGAGTTAAATTTTGAGGTATAATGCAAGCGAATTCTTACACAGGCAGTGACAGTTTTACATGACATACCAGTTTTTATCTTTGAAATTGTGATCCACAATAGGTTAACATACACTCACATCTTTACCTTAGGGTCAGTTCACACCGAGAAGAGACGCGACGCGACGCTGCGCACACATTTTAATAGAGCGACTCAAAACAGAACTTTATTAACTTCACGATAAGATAAACATTTCATTGTGAGCATTTTGAATACGTTGCACCACGCAGCGCTGCGGCTCGAGCTGCCTCGCGGCGTACAGCTTGAGGCCGCCATGGCGACTTGTCTCTACTATGCAAATAATAGACCGGGGGTGGACGCGGCGCGGGGCGGCTTCACGCGGCGTTCGGCCGCGCCGCGCGGCGTCTCGCTGCGCAGCGAGGCGTCGCGTCGCACGGTGGGCTGAAAATCGCCCTTCATAGACATGGGAATTTCAAATTGCAAGTGTGGGTTCTTTTGTCAGATATTGCTTCTATTAGCTATTACTATGAATCACAATTACATGTGAGGTAATTATATTTTTTTTACGAAAAATTTGAATGAAGCTAATATGAAAAATCCGATTATCTCTGAAACGTCAAAGATAACCGTAATATTGCAGATGGTTGTGGTACTAATTATTTGTGATTTTTTTACATACTCCACATGACTATCATAGATGACGTTTTTTTAAAAAAAACTTATTAAAATATTTTTATTTGGTTTTACTTATGAATCGGCTTTAAGTGTCTTTGTTAAGAATATTGAGAATGATTCGAAATTCTAACTCTAAAATTTTGTAGTAATACATAAAACTGCTGCTGTTCATAATTTTTCTGATAATTTAAATAAAACAACATTTATTTGACTATTTTTAACTTTTTTAATAAAAACTTATTTTAGGTGTATAAGTGAGATGTCAAGAAAAATCAGAACTTTTTTTTTATGATAGTCTTGACTTAATTAAGTTGCAAGAAGCGGAGTTTGCGTTTATAGATATATTCAATCCGACTTTTTGACTCAGAATTGGAATCCATTGACGAGATGATGAGGATTTTTTTATGTTCCTTCGTTATAAATTTTAGCGATTGTAGCAATTTATTTTGTTATAAATTCCGTACAAATAAATAGTGTTTTAATAAAATTATCGAAAAAATAAACAGTAGCAGTTTTATGTTTACTTACCTAATCTAATAGTTAATAACATTCTTCTTATCAATATCCTTAACCCAGACACTTAACTGCTCTATTACAAAAAACAAATAAAAATATTTCAATACCTAATGTTTTTTTCAAAAACGGCAATTATGATCGTCATGTGGAGTATGTCAAAAAATCACAAATAACTAATACCACAACAATTTCCAAGGATATTACTTTTAACCCTGCCGTTTCAGAGACAATTCGATTTTTCATAAAAAAAAATTGTAAAAAAATTACAATCGTTTCGTTTTTGAGCAGAACCAGCTCACATGTCATTTTGATTCTTTAATAGCTAATAGAAGCAATATCCGGCAAAAGAACCCACACTTGTAATCTGAAATTTCTATGTCTATGAAGGCCGATTTTCAGCCCACCGTGCATGGTGCTGTCAACGATTTTACGATGCGCCTCGCGCGCGACGTTGCGATGCGTCTCGCGAAGCCGCGTGACGCAGCGCGAAATCACTGACCTCTTCAAGTATCGTCGCGTCGCGTCTCTCTGTGAATTGACGCCAACAATAACATTGAAGGCTTTTACCTTTGTGGTTAATGTAAGAGTTATTTGTGGAGTTGATGTGCCAACTTATTATCAAGTTTAAAGCAATCTTAATAATTTGTATGTACCAACATACTATTGATAGTAAATAATCAACAAGTTCACTAGGTAAGTATGGAACTTCCAACCTTCAGTACCTACATTAAAATATTCAAAATATTTTTCTAGTGTTATCATGTTATCAACTACAACTTTACATTTAAAACTTCAGACAAGACAGATATTTAGAACAAATGTTATTGTAAAGTCAACAGCAAAGTAATCAATGATTATCAAACTCTCACATTTGCTTAATAAAAGAAACTGAATAAAAAAGTTGATCACCTTAATCATAAATGCAATACATATTTCATTTGTTTAATCCATTATAGAATATTTCTACCACTTCTCCTGTAATTAAAAGTTTTGCCTTGTTAAGTTTAGTGTTCACTTCATTCTGCTGTTGACTGTAAATAACATTAAACATAATTTAAACAGGTATGTAGGAATGAATTTTGAATCTACAGCACATTCTAGAAGCTAAACACTATTCCTTGTATAAGAGCACTAAGCATTGTTAATAATTGGATTGTATTGTATGTGACTAAGTAGGTTAGAGTACCTATCTGATTTGGCTATTTGCTTAAAATTTTTTTTTTTTTTACTCTATGTCTGGTAAATCTTCTTCTTCAGCTGAGCTTGAGTCATCTTTCTCATTTTCATCTCCAAAATCACCTATTTTATTGGAGAACATGTTGGAAAACATGTCATTCATATCTTCACCCTCCTCACCACTTTCATCTTCATCTTGCCAGCGTTCAAAGTCTACTTTAAGCCAGTGATGTTTCTTTCTATCACTGGTGAGTGTCGGCCAGAAAGGTCCATCGGTTTTTTTTTTAAGGATTACATCAATAAATCTCCCTTTGTTACAATGTGCACTTTTCTCAGAATCTACTTCAGCAAAGAGAGGGATTTCAACCTCGTGTAGTTTTTGTTCCGGAGCACATATTCCCCTAAAATAAACTCTTTTACTGTCTATTTTTATGTCAGGTTTATCACATTCTACATTGAATGTTAAATACACACGAGAGCTTCTTTGCGCCCATGAAACTGATGGCGGAGTGACCATTGCCTCAGCACTCATTCTGCGAAGTAATTGGAGGTATCTTAGGAAATTGTAACTTAATTAATTACATAAAATACGAGGGGAATAATTTGTTCTTACTTTCGTAGGTGTTTGGAATATCCTTTACCGGCTTAATAAGTTAAACAGCGAAAAGAAGCAAACAAGCAGCTTAATTTGTTTTAATTGTAATCACAGATTAAGGGAAGGGAATGATTTTAGTTAGTGACATGAGTCAACATGACATGTCGACTTCGACATGACATGACTGTCATTTTTTTTAAATTACGGCATGGCTTGTGCAGTTGTGAATTTGCTAGTTTCAAAGTTGGGGAATCTTTTGGTTCGTAAAAATTAGCAGCGTTTTACCCTGACATAAAACGTATATTTAAATACTTACCTAAAACTGGAAGCTTTTACTAAGAGAGCATTTCCGTTTCCCGTTGATTTCCTGTAACTTTTCGTACTTTTAAAGACCGTGTTTTCTGTTCAGTAACGCCACCTAGCGACCGCGCGCTTTTTTAGTTTTTTTAAGAAATGTCGTGTCATTTTTAGGAACCGTAAATTGTTCCTTGGGGATTAATCGAGCCTATAGAGAAGAAGTTTTAAGATTTCAAAGCCCACTCTTTGTACAGCTTCCATCGCAATTTGCACCTTGTGCACGTGTGCATTATCGTGCAGAAGGAGCACGTGTTTGTGTTTGTATTTGTTTGTAGTTATTGTTTTGTGCCGTGCTGGTGGCGGCACTTTAAAATAATATTTTCCACCGCCCCATCTCCTTCCCGTGGGTGTCGTAAGAGGCGACTAAGGGTCCCTTCAGCAGACCATCTGCTCTTCAGGTGGGAAACATAGTATGTCGGCCGGCCAGTCGATGTTACCACCATGCAGCTGCGTGAAACCCGCCAAGTGACTCTGACCTATCTCTGTCAGCTCGGGTTCCGGGATCAGCACTGCACTAACCGGTGCCAGGGGACTGTGGTCGCGGCAGTTGTTCGACCACCCCCTTACCGACTACTGAGATTTATTTTAGTGGCCCACCCGACCAACCTCACGGTTATGCAGAAGGGCACACTATTCCTAGCACACCGTGAAGTGTACCAGGGACCATCTGCGGTAGGTCCTGCCGCCACAAAGCACAATGCATTACACACTATGGTACTCATAGGCGAGTAGCCCGTGGCATTACCCACTCCCATTTGACCAGAATGGTACCGGAGCAGTTATAGTCGCTCACCACGCGCATCTTAAATAACGCTAGCGGCTTCAATCCCCGCTGGGGACGTCAGAGAAGCCAACTACCATTTCTCCAGAATGGTGCCGGAGCTGTATAGCACGCTCACATATCGATGCACTGCCGTACATCCCTTACACCCTTAGCTACAGCAGGGTGGCCGGATAGGCAATCTAGCGGATACCCATCTCCTTGCTATTCAGGCAAGTACCGGGGGAGCGGCAAGCCGCTAAAAGGGTACCTCAATATCCCCGCATCTAAACACTTAGCAGCCCATCGCCCTAGACCAGTGAATTTACATACTCGTTGCGCGCAAGAAGGGACGCTCAGTACACACTACCGAGCAGACGCAGTTGTTCGACCAATGGAAGCCTTAGCGGCGGTATCGTGTGTCTGGTATGTGTTGGCCCGCCGGCCAGGGAGACACGTAGAAACGGTGGTGCCGCTGGCCACCCGCGGCATAGCACAGGGGCCCAAACGGGGCCAACCACCTCTGGAGGCTGCCCCACCAGGTCGCGCATAATCTCGGGGTGGCTCGTCGTGCCGGGTGGTGCCCGGTTCTGGTGCGGCCTGACGACCACACCCGAGGGGGTACGGGGGCCCTTCCGTCCGGCGGACCGGTCTACACTATTTCACACTACTGATACCAAAGTAAAGCACCATTCTTGGTCTATCACTGCCGCGATGATAGTCGTCCTTCACTCCTACTTCCTCCCACTACTATGGCAGCCAAAAGTAAAAAGAACAGGACAACAGCGGCATCGCCATCCCCCACCAACACGCTGTTTGAGGTGGAGTTGGCTAACAGTGCCCTGTGCAGCACCCCTTCAACCTATGGAGGTGATGCGGAGGTTATGGTACTACTCGTTGGCAGATTGGGACGGTTTGCGAGATTATTTCGCCTTCGTCCCTTACGGGGCAGTGCAGCTTTGGAGAAAGATATTCTTCAGAGAGTGCATCTGCTATCGCTGACGAGATCAGTACCGCAATGGAATACTACATACCTGAACTGGTCTCTGGTTCAATCGCGAGTGTGCCGCAGCTGTTGAACAAAAACAGGCGGCGTAGGTACGTACTCTAGGGCCCAGGCACTTAATGATCATTCAAACCTAGCCTCCCTGAAAGCAGCCTTTAATAAAGCCACCAAGGCCACGAAGAGGGCTTACATTAGAACAGACGCCCAGCGAATTGCACGTGTTGGCCAAGAACTCATCACGCACCCTACGGGTAGCCGCTCCTTCTGGCGACTGGCTAAACACGTGCAATCTAACTTCTGCGTGTCTTCGCTGCCCCCACTAAAATTCCCTGATGGATCGTTGGCTCATCAGCCAACCCAGCCCAGCCAGCCGCAAGAGAAAACCGATTTACTGGCAAACCCCTTTCCCGCAAACTGCGGCGCACAACCGTCCGTAATACCAAATTGCGGCTCCACAATGCGGCTCCACAATGCCTGATATCCGTATCTCGCCTGTATCGTCTCTCCTACGATTCAGGTCTTGGCGACCGTTCAACCAGTTCCCAAAAAAGCCAATAACCGTCCAATAGCCGTAACCTCAGTTTTTGGCTCAAGTGTTTGAGCGGATGATAAACGCACAACTCATCCGCTACCTAGATCACTCTGTCACTCTCTATTTCATGACCGCCAGTACGGCTTCCGGCCAAATCGGTTCACGCAGTCGGGGAGGCTATGGACAAGCTTGGTGAATCTTTGACCGTCAGCCTTGATATTGCCAACGCTTTCTACCGCGTCTGGCATCGTTCGTTTCTTTCCAAGCTTCCGGAATATGGTCTGCCACCTGCTTATGCGACTGGATTGCCGGATTGGGATGGACGCAAATCGCGTTTTCTTCAGGTAAACGCCGGAGTGCTGCAGGGCTCCGTCTTGTCGCCGACGGTGTTTCTTTTGCATATCAATGACATGTTACCACTTGGTAACATTCATTGCTATGCGGATGATAGCACGGTCCATGCGCACTACTTATAAATAATAAATAATAAATATCCCTGGACATTATTCCACACAGCGCCATCTAGCCCCAAAGTAAGCTAATTAAAGCTTGTGTTATGGGATACTAGACAACGGATAAACATACTTAAATACATTTTCTTTTGTAAATACATACTTATTATACATAGGAGACACCCAGACCAGTACAAACAGACATGTTCATGCACACAAATGTTTGTACTGTGCGGGGATCGAACCCGCGACCTCTGGTGTAGTAGCCAACTTCTTAACCATTACACCAAGTCGGTCAAAAGTTGGACGGAGTGTTGGACCGCATTTCAGAATGGGATGCATGCAATCTTGTCGAGTTCAATGCCAAGAAAACACAGGTGTGTGCCAAACTGCCAAAGCTTCGCCGTTCCTTTCCAATCCCACTCTCCTCGCCACCGGCAAAGGATAGCCTGAACATCCTTGGCATGGATTTTGGTTGCAACCTAATTAAACCAACGGGACTACATTGAGAGCGGCATAAAACAGCATCCCGGCTACTCGGAATCTTGAACAGAGTGAGACGATTTTTCACGCCTGAGCAGCTCTGTCTTTTGTATAAGACACAAGTTCGCTCGTGTGTCGAATACTGCTCTCATAATATCTGGGACGGTTTCGCACAGTTTTTTTTAATATATTGCCCGTCAAGATGACCTCACTCCACCTGATGGCAAGCGGTCGTGAGGTCCAGATATGAGGTTGACAAGCCCTGTCATTCAAACGAATCACTGGGCTGGCCATCCTCACCTTGAAGGTTCTTCAAGCGGGGCGTGAAAAGAGAAATGCCTTTTCACGTCCCGCTTGAAAAACCCGGGACTATACGAGGAAGAAAACACATGTACTGGAAGAGCGTTCCACGTCTGAATGGCACCGAACCTTTTAGTACAGGCCAACAAATGTTGAATTGTGTGTGGGTGATGCCGTAGTCCAGCACGCGTGTTACGGGAGTGGAAAGGTGAGGGTAGAATAAGCTGGAATAACTCGTCAGAGCATTCCCCATTGTAGAAGCGATAGAGAATACTTAGCCTGGTAAAGTCTCTACGCAATTGGAAAGGCTCAAGCGTAAAAGTTGCCTCTGGGTTTCAAATAATACGGATAGCAAGCCGCTGCAACCTGTCAAGAGCTTCGAGTAGGTACTTGGCGGAACCGTTCCAGAGATGAGAGCAGTATTCCACACACGAGCGAACTTGTGTCTTATACAAGAGACAGAGCTGCCCAGGCGTGAAGAATCGTCTCACTCTGTTCAGGATTCCGAGTTTACGGGATGCAGTTCTAATGACGGTCTCAATGTAGTCCCGCTGGTTTAGGTTGCTACGAACATCCATGCCAAGGATGTTTAGGCTATCCTTAATCGGTAGCGGGGTGCTCTGAAGAGTGGGGTGGGAAAGGAACGGCGACGCCTTTGCAGTGAATGCACACACCTGCATTTTCTTGGCATTGAACTCGACAAGATTGCATGCACCCCATTCTGAAATGCGGTCCAACACTCCGTCAAGCTCAACAACAAGACTTCGCCTCTTCTCCTCGATGTCAGTCTGCTTTGCCCTAGGGCGCTCGAAATAACGCGCGTGGACCGTGCTATCATCCGCATAGCAATGAATATTACCAAGAGATAACATGTCATTGATATGCAAAAGAAACAACGTCGGCGACAAGACGGAGCCCTGCGGCACTCCGGCATTAATCTGGAGAAAGCGTGAATTTCGACCATCGCAAAGGACACGAATTCTACGTCACTCCAGAAATCCGGCAACCCAGTCGCATAGGCGAGGTGGCAGACCATTTGCCGGAAGCTTGGAAAGAAGCGAACGATGCCATACACGGTTGAAAGCTTTGGCAATGTCAAGGCTGACGGCCAAAGATTCCCCATGCTTGTCCATAGCCCCCCAGATGTCTGTTACGTACACTAGAAGATCACCCGTAGACCGTTTTGGTCGGAAGCCGTACTGACGGTCGTGAATAAGAGAGTGATCCTCTAGGTTGCGGATGAGCTGCGTGTTTATGATCCGCTCAAAAACTTTAGCTAAAACTGAGGTTACGGCTATTGGACGGTAATTGGCAGGGTCAGACCGGTCCCCTTTTTTGGGAACTGGTTGAACGTTCGCCTCCTTTCTCTTGAATACCCGAATTGTAGGAGAGGCGATACAGGCTAGTGAACACTGGAGACAATTCCGCTGCACATTTCTTCAGCACCACAGCTGGAATTCCTTCAGGGCCACTGGCTTTCCAGACATCGAGTGACTGCAGTTCGGCATCGGCTTTCTCTTGCGGCTGATGAGCCAACGATCAATCAGGGAATCTCAGTGGGGGCAGCGAAAGCACGCAGAAGTTAGATTGCACGTGTTTAGCCAGTCGCCAGAAGGAGCGGCTACCCGTAGGGTGCGTGATGAGTTCTTGGCCACCACGTGCAATTCGCTGGGCGTCTGCTCTAATGTAAGCCCTCTTCGTGGCCTTGGTGGCTTTATTAAAGGCTGCTTTTAGGGAGGCCAGGTTTGAATGATCATTGAGTGCCTGGACCCTAGACCAAGCACGGTACGCCGCCTGTTTTTGTTCAACGGCTGCGGCACACTCGCGATTGAACCAGGGACCAGTTTTTCTAGCACTGACGACATCAGTAAAAGGAATGTAGTATTCCATTCCAGTACTGATCTCGTCAGCGATAGCAGATGCACTCTCTGAAGCATCCTTTTCTCCAAAGCAGCACTGCTGCCAAGGGACGGAGGCAAAGTATTCTCGCAATCCTTCCCAATCTGCCGACGAGTAGTGCCTTAACCGCCGCGACACCTCCACAGGTTGTGGGGGAGCTGCACAAGGCTCTGTTGCGCCAACCAAACAGTGATCGGAGGAGCCCAATGGAGCACCAACCGACACTTTATACCCGGCTGGGTGACTCGTCAGCAGAAGGTCCAATAAGGAGGGTGTATGGCCGACAATATCTGGTACCAGAGTGGGCTGGTGTACCAGTTGCGTCAGGTCTTGCGTGAGAGCAAACGCATGGGCAGTTCGGCCTGCATGGTCTGTTTTCGATGAGCCTAACCAGGACTCATGGTGGGCATTGAAGTCTCCTAAAAACACCATTTCGGCATTTAGGAACTGCGCCTGAGCGTTGTCTGCGGCCTGACTCAGATGTTCGAAGAGTCGAGTTGTCTCGACGTCACCTTTGTTCACAGATGTTGCTATCGGAAAAAATGATTAACTTAAGTGTTTTTTTTCTTTCAAGTGGTATGACCTCGATGGACAAAGTTTTCATAAAATTATCTCAAATGTACGTACATGTGAAGTGTTAGTTAGTAGGTACCTATTTTAAGTCAACTGTTTTTATTTAACGCACAAACATGCTTCTAACACGTCGATAAGGGAAGTAGGCACAAAATGCGGCGAAATGACATTCTGAGAAATACAGAGTCTATGATTTGCGTTCGATGACCCGCTGCAGCTGATCGAAGGTGAGGGAATTCATACCATCGATATTTTTGGAAACTTTCGATGTACATTTTTTCCAAAATTGTTCAAGATACGACAATAGGGACAACGGCTTCTATTTCAGATTTTTTCAGTTTCTGGGCCATTTCAGGCATTAAGACATTTTTTTTAAACAACCTTTATACATTGTATATTTGTCCCACCCCACATGATTAAATTGGTGATGATGATGATTGATGATGATGATTGTGCACCACACCCAGCCAGGTTGTAAGCCTGATCTGGTCAAACCGGCAAACCAAGGGTCGCGATTTTGTTAGGAGACACGCTCAGGGATGGGAAAAGAAGGCCGACTAGCCGCAACCGGCCGACCACAACCAGCCGAGTATGCACCCTGTGAACCAGTATTGGAAAGTAGGAACAGAGGTTATTTTTTTTTAGGATGAGCGTTGATGAGTTGGTGGGCAGTCTTGCTTTTCGTGGTTAGTCTGGGTGTTTTTGATTTCTTGCTATACTATTATACCTAGTTATGGCTCCACAGGTGATGTTGGTTTGCTTTTTCCCAGCAAGAGATTCTATGGCCGCTGGTTTCTGTTTATGATGAGGCGACTGCATGTCCGTTATAGTTTTTTATTTCTCCTGTTTACCTATTCTTAGCTGCTGGTTATTGAAGATGATGAGGCGACTGCATGTCCGTTGAAGGTTATTATTACTCCCGTGGACCGGTCTCAGTCTTCTTGGCCGCTGGTTATGGATGATGATGAGGCACCTTAGCCGCTAGTTATTGAAGATGATGAGGCGACTGCATGTCCGTTGAAATTTTTTAACTTCATGTCTGACTCTTCTTAGCCGGTGGTTATTGAAGATGATGAGGCGACTGCATGTCCGTTGAAGGTTATTATTACTCCCGTCTCAGTCTTCTTTGACGCTGGTTTTTGAAGATGATGAGGCGACTGCATGTCCGTGGAAGGTTTTTATTATTCCTGTCTGACTCTTCTCAGCCGCTGGTTATTGAAGATGATGAGGCGACTGCATGTCCGTTGAAGGTTATTATTACTCCTGTTCACTATTCGTTATTTATTTGAGATTACCGCCAACATTGAATTCGAGTGCGTTTTGTCCTGTAATGACGCCCAGCTCGTTACATATATGGGCAATACAGTGGCTGGTCGATTCTGATTGGCTGCCACAGTGTGTGAATCGAACCAAGATCAACGCGCGGGGCTCCGTCTTCAAAACGCATCAAAAGAGGCGTTTTACGAAATAAACTGTGTATAAGGGGTGAAAATCACCATCCCCAAGACGTTTTGTGCTAGTGATATAAAAGAACTTGTGGTGGGCTGGAGGGTGTTGCGGCAAGTGTTTCCTAGTTCACGCACCACGTGCACCAGGTGGACTACTCATACCAGCTAACGTGCATGGCCGGAGGAACATCTCAGAGTACCTATTCCACACTTGATGTGCAAGGCCTACCGCCCCCTGTATCTACGGAGGAGTTCAGGTCAGAACCACAATTCGTTTTCTTGTTGGCGGGACAACACGTCCCGACCCAGAGTGGACGTTACGGGCCCTTCATCGGCAGGGTCTTTTCGCCACATCTTTTTGGTGCCGGAACCAGGGACCTTTAGATGTTCTGGTCTTTACTCTGAGTCGTGGTCAAAAGTAAATATATAGCTGGTATTTTTCCACCCTAAGATCGACTTAATATTTCCATAAATAAGTCGTACAGAAACACTAACTAGTCCACCAACTTATAATTTAGCATATTTCAAATCATCAAAGTAGTAAATTTCCAATATTTCAACGGTTTTCTCTCCGTAGTTTGAAATACCTACGAGTTGGCCATTTTGCGTTGAATTGATGAACTATTCGTATCTTTTCTCGAACGTTCTAATCAATCGTTCAATCAGCTTGTTTTCCATTTATTCGGTGCAATAAGCGGTAGATGTTGGTTTCGCAGCGTTGATCTTAACATAATCGTAAAATATTTTAGGTTTTACAGATCATAACGAAACAATCTTAAAAATCCATTAGGTGTTCAGGTAGAATTTATTCGGCTGTAATATAGTACATTAGGCTATCTGCTGTAAAATTGTTACGGCTCTTTCATAAACATATTCTGTGTTGTTGTTTGCGTTTATTTTAGTCGGCTTTAATATTTGATAATACGTAGACAATCTAAACTAAGTTTCAAAGTTTATGTAAAACCTACTCGGCTGTGACAATCTTACAACTGGGTAAAATCATTCAAGTTTATTGCGGATCAAACGTAAACAAACTATTGTTTATTTGTATTCAAACCCGGTCGTAATAATTCTATATTCGTATACACTCCACTATTTGACATTAATTATTCTATACAGGAATCTTTAATTATAATACGCACTTACCTACTTACATTCCTATTAATTAGCTAACTCGGTTTTCTTTAGTAAATAAAGTTATTTTCAATAGTTCATTAACGTCGTCGTCCCGCTAGGCCCAGCTGATCGGGTGCGCCGCATCGCATTGATACCTAGGTATAGGCAACGCATTGTCGCCGGCCGGCTGGTGCATACTATTCAATTCAATCTGCCTGCCTACTGATAACGACGCCGTCTAATTACCTACTCGTTATTATTTTCGTAAACGACTTTGTACTGTTTTTTATTCGTTTGCATTTTATAACAATAACGTTTATAAATGGCTTATAATCCGAAACGTACTGCTCAGAGAGCTGCTAGCTACGGAAGTAAATCTAAATCGAAACAGTTAGAGGAATATACTGTCCAGGACTTACCGTCCTTACGTAGGAAACGAACGATCGCTTTAAACCGTATTTTGAAGGCATTAGAGGTCGGTATTCTCGCACAATCCGATGATAGTCAGCACGATCTTTTCTTTTCTTATTGTGACCAAGTCGAAAAAATTAAAAGTGAATTTGAACTCGCGCATTTGTCAATACTCGAACTTTTCGATACGCCCGACGGTGATGAGGATGACGACATGCATGATGATGACACCATACGTACCCGTTTTGACGATGCTTATTTTCGAATTAAATCGATACGTCGTTCTTTAACGAAGTTTGAATCGACTAGGTCAAATACGTCTTGCGTAGGTATAAACCGGTCGTCCGCATTATCTAATGCTAAGTTACCGAAAATTCAATTACCTACGTTTTCGGGAGACATTAAACAATGGCCTGAGTTTCATGACACATACAAAGCGCTTATACACGATTGTAGTTCCCTTACTGACGTGGAGAAGTTTCACTATTTGATTTCCTCTTTAAGTGGCGACCCCTTGTTACACATTCGAACCTTTCCAGTTACGGGTGATTATTATTCCGATGCGTTTGCGGCCTTGACCGCGCGTTATCATCATCAGCGGGAGTTAGCTTTTACCTGCTGGAAGGACATTTTAAACGTTTCTTTTAAATTACAAAATGCAATTGAGTTCCGTTGCGCGCTTGATTGCATTGATGAAAATCTAAATATTCTACGCAAACAGGATCTTCCAGTTGATCAATGGGATTTTGTTTTGGTTTATCACGTTTTATCAAAATTGGATTCTAAAATGCGCCGTGAGTTTGAGGAAAAGTACTGTCACACTGAGCTACCACGCTATTCGCCATTGAAAGAGTTTTTGCATTCTAAGTGTGAGGCATTGTTACGAGATAGTCATTTTTCTGACATGTCAAAATCAACTCAAGGCAAAGACACTACAAAATTTAGATTTCCTGCTAAACCTCTCGCCGGTGGTTATCCTCAACGTTCAAACGTCAGTCATGCTTTACTGGCAGATGTCAATAGACCAATTCAAAACAATAATGACTCTTAAAATCCTTATACCACTATTTACTTCGGAAGTCTCCATATTCTTATTTACTATACTTAAAACCATATTTAATAACTGTTTAACACAAACTTTATTTTCACACAGAAACCAAATTGACAAGACTTGACAATCATCAATCACGTAACCTAGGTTACAAAATTAACGACAATCCTTAGACGTAGAAACCTCATCATCCCCCCTCAATTCTAATTAATCACAAAATAAGAATTGTTATAAAATGAGAAACAATAAAAACATTTAAAATTTCCAATTTAATAAGCCTATCCCCCCTCAATTTCAAGAACTTAATTCAGTTCATTAAAGCACAAATGCAAGTTGTTGAAATGGATACTGAAAATAACTTATTAAATTAACCTCATCTATTTATACCTAACTACATACAAAGAAACTATATAATTGAAACCTAATTTTTGGACAAAATATTTGTGCTTCAGTTTTCCTAAAGCCTTTGTCAAAATATCTGCTACATTTTCATTTGTGCTTACATATTTCACAATTATATCCCGTTTACTAATTAAATCTTTGATGAAATGGTACTTTATATCATTAGGCTTTGACCTCTTACTATTTTCATTTGACTCCATTAACTTAATCGCACTTTGATTGTCTACAAGTAATATTGAATTTGAGGGACAGTTAAAATCTTGTAACAAACCCTATAAACAAATTAAATCGGCACACGCTAGAGCCGCAGCTACATATTCGGCTTCGGCTGTTGATAAGGCGACCATATTTTGTTTCTTACAGAACCAGGCTAACAAATCATTGCCAAAGAAAACTGCAGAACCACTCACGCTTTTCCTGTCTTTTTTATCGCCAGCCCAGTCAGCATCGGTATAAGCAACTAAGCTACACCTGCTATCCCGTTTATATACGAGAGATTTTGATTTCGTTTCTTTTAAATACCGCAAGACACGCTTCGCTGCTTTCCACAGTGATAAAGTAGGCGCATCTAAAAATCTACTTAAGAAAGATACTGCGAAGCAAATATCAGGTCTGGTCGAAGTAGCTAAGTATAGTAAACTACCAATTAGCTCGCGATATAGTATATCCCAAGCAATAGTTTCATTGTCATCTGTGGTAAAATTTACTTCCATCGGCGTCTCAGCTCCTTTGCAATCTGTCATGTTAAATTTATCAAGCAATCTATTTATTGCTGATTCTTGAGAGATTAAAATTGATTCTCGCGTTCTCACAATATCCAAACCCAAGTAAGCACTAACTTCCCCAAGATCCTTAATGTTAAATTATTTTTTTAAAAAGCCAAGTGCTTTGTGTAAGTTTATTTCATTTTTTGACATTAGAATGATATCATCAACATACACTAACAGATACACATCGTCCAAAATATAAAAACAAAAATCATGTTTAGATTGTACAAATCCTTTCTGCATTAAAAAGGAATGAAGTCTTTCGTTCCAGCATTTGCGTGCTTGTTTTAACCCATAAAGCGATCGTTTTAGTTTCAAAACAACACCCTTTTCAACTCTTATTCCTAAACG
Source organism: Udea olivalis (assembly GCA_947369235.1). Classification (NCBI taxonomy): domain Eukaryota; kingdom Metazoa; phylum Arthropoda; class Insecta; order Lepidoptera; family Crambidae; genus Udea; species Udea olivalis. The sequence continues at coordinate 11,872,287 of OX376342.1, forward strand.
CGGTTTTATATAGACATCTTCCTTTAAAAAACCATTTAAGAACGCCGTCGGAACATCTAATTGTTTCATATACATATCATGTTGTACTACTTGGCTCAGCATCATACGAATTGTAGGCATACGGGCTACTGGTGAATATACATTAAATAGTGTTTCTTCTTGAAAACCTTTCGCCACCAATCTGGCCTTTTTTGTACCATCCTTTTTAGTAGTGAATACCCATTTGATATCTATAGCCTTTTTATTTTCAGGTAATTTTGATTCTTCCCAGGTTTCCAAAGATTTAAGGGAATTTAATTCTTTGTCTATGGCATCTTGCCAGTCTTGACCCCCTTCAACAGCTTCTTTCTAAGAACCTGGGTCACCTGTACACAAACAGTAGGCCATGTGAGTTTCATAATCTTCTAACCTTTTCGGAGGTCTAACATTTCTATCACTTCTTGTTTTTATTAAATGTTCATTTGTGTCACCGTCTCTTTCATTTAAATTCTCTTCAGTACAATCTTCAAACATTTCTTCTGGTTCAGTAATTTCTTCGTCACAATTTGTATTATTAATGATAACCTCTTCTCTATCTTCATTACTTTGTTCAGGTTCTGCTATCCTATTATTATTTTCTCTTTGCCACTCTTGTTCCATATCAACTTGATTACTTTCGTTATTTATAATGTCGTTTTCATTAAATCTTACATCTCGTGATATTATAATAATTTCGTTCTTTTTAGGATACCATAGATTATAACCTGTCCTGTTGTATCCTACCATTCTGCACTCACGCGATCTTTCAGAAAGTGTATCCTGTTTAGGTAAAATGTATGTAATAGAAGATTATATGCTAAATTTGCCACTATAAGTCCGTCAACAGTGAACTTAACATTCCCACATTTTCGTTCGTCCAGTAGACCTTGAAAGCGGACGTGTTTTTCGTTTTACCCAAAATATGGAGTTTTAATTCATACGATATTGACCTCTAAAGTGTTTAAACATCAAGTGTAAAAAGTCCTAAAGTGGAGTGCTCGTTTTTTACAATTAACTATTAAACGTGTGAGTCTGAGTGCAACTTCGCGCGTGCGACGAAGCGGAGGTAACCCTTTCCTCACCTCGGGGGAAAGAGACGGGCTGCGCGCGAAAAATAATTCGTCCTTGTCGCACGGCAGCGTGTCAACGGTTTACCGTTACGCACAGACTACATACGAAGATCTTACGCACACATGGAGCCTTTGTTTTGAAATGAATATGGCAAGTGAATGCAGCGCTTGTTGTTCAACCATCATGAATAATCACTTTATGGAATGCTGTAATGCTGATTGTAAGAAAAAGTATGACGTGAATTGTCTAAACATTACACCAGATGTTTTTGGTGCATTTACCGTAACCTACAAGAAGAGATGGGTATGCCCAGAGTGTACTAGCCTATATCCTAAACGTGGAAACGTTGAAACACCTGTCCGAGCGGCTAGAACTGACGTGAATATCCCTTCTACGCCGATTAGCAATGTAAACACCGAGCGCGGGAGTCAACAGAGATTCTCACCAGTATTGATGGATGAGGAGGTCGATTCGGCATTTTTGAATGAACTAAGGCTGTTTCGTTCTGAAATGGTAGATCGCTTAGAAAGCCAAGCAAATGCGATAAAACATCTACAAGACCAGTTCTCCCAAACCAAAACCGACCTGGGTCGTTTAATAAACATAATGAAGGTAGTGGAGGAAAAACTTGAGTCAAAGGTCTCCCAAAATAGCTCGCCACAAGTATTAAATACGGATGTCATTAACCCTCCATGTACATTGGCTAAAATAGTCAGCAGTCAAAGTAATATTACCACTAAAAAATCTGCAAAGATTAATAACTGCCATATTCCTAATACGCGTAATGTGAAGAGTGGTGGGGCCACGAAACCCGCTATACCTATGACGGACGCGAGTATTACTAGCTCACAGACAAGCACGGAACCAGCAGTTACTGAACCAATTAATCAAGGCGACCATCAAGCCGAGTGGAAGACAGTTCAGTATAAGAAAACAAGCAGATTGTCTAAAGACGTGAAAATAGGAAAAATACAGATTTAAGGGCAATACAGGCTACGGAAAGGAAAAAGTATCTGCATGTTTGGCGTTTACACAAGGAAACCACCACAGAAGCGGTTACCGACCACGTTAAAAGCATTTGTGGCTTGGAAGTGAATATTAAAGTTGAAAAAATTAAACATAAAACGGAGCGAGATTACTCATCTTTCATTATAGGGGTGCCTGAACGGATGTATGGAACTTTGAATAAAGCGGAAATATGGCCATTAAACACTGAATTTAGTGAGTGGATTTGGTTTCGTGACCCCACGAAGAAAACAAATTATAAATAATAATAAGATAAACATATTTTATCAAAACGTGCGAGGTCTTAGAACGAAATTAGAACTTCTTAGAAATAACATTGAATCTTCTAACGCAGACTTATATGCGATTACAGAAACTGGTTGCAATGAATCGATACAAGATGCAGAGATTGTCCCGCAAGGATACAAAATTTTGCGTTGTGACCGAATGGACGGTCGGAAGCAGGGCGGCGCGCTTCTCGTGGCCACACATCGGTTCGAGTTACGGCAGGTACAGGTTTCGGACGATTGTTTGGACGCTTATGCATTTGAAATTGTCGGCGCGACAGTTCATTTAAGAAATAGATTTTTGTTTTTGTGCTGTGTAATGTACATTCCGCCGGGTAGTTCAGAGAATGATTACACGTTTTTGTTTAAATTAATTGAGAAACTGTGTGATAGATATAAGAAAATAATTGTACTTGGAGATTTTAATTTATATTCATGTTCTGTAAATACTAGTAATTATTTTGAGTGCTTCATGTCTTATTGCGAGTTCACTCAGAGTAATAGAATACCTAACTGCTTAGGTCGTCAGTTGGACTTGGTTCTGGACACGGGCTTTGGCGGATCAGGGTCTGTGTCGGTGAAGGCAGCGGACGACGAGCTCGTGCTCGCGGACCCGTACCACCCGCCGCTCGCGGTCGGCGTGCACGTCACCCCCGACCCCCCTCCGCCACCAGCGTCCTTGACGCAAGCGGGGCCCGCCGCGAACGTATCCAATAGACCGCGTTGGAACTTTTATAAAGCGAATTATCAGCTTTTATATTCTATGCTAGCGGACATTGATTGGAGCAACATGTATGAATTAAAAGACCAGGAGGATATGTTAAATTACTTTTATGATACACTTAATAATATTTTGGATAAATGCATACCTAGGAAAAAAAATAGTTATAAGCAATCGCAACGAGTGTACCCCGTATGGTACACGCGGGATATTATCGATGATATTAAAAATAAAGCGCTACTTCACAAAAAATTTAAGAAAAGTAAGCTTGACACAGATTACTATGAATTTGCTAAGTGTAGAACCCGTATTAAAAAAGCCATAGAAAGTGCACACAAAGAATATAAAAATACAATTCAAATTCAGTTTTCAAAAGACCCTAAATCATTTTGGCAGTATTTTAAATCTAAAAAAGTAGGTTGGATCGACAAAGGATCATAAAAGACGGTGAGTATCTAAGGGATGATGAGGTGGCAGAGGAATTTGCAGATTTTTTCCAGTCTGTGTACAGTAGGAACTCTCCAAAGCTGGACGCGGACGCGGCGGAAGCGGAAGCGGATACGGCCAATGCGCGTGTACACATGGATGCTCTGAGTCTTCGGGAGATAAGAGACGCGCTAGTTCGCCTTAAACCAAAACGGTCATCAGGTCCGGATGGTATGCCAGCCTTTCTTTTTAGAGACTGTAGCTGGATATTGGCAGAACCGCTCCATTATATTTATAACATGTGCCTAAAGCAAGCTACATTTCCGGCGAGATGGAAGGTTACAAGAGTGATTCCGGTACCGAAAGGCAAGGCAGGCCCTGACGTGAGTGGCTATAGACCTGTGGCTGTGCTATCGACAGCGGCGAAAATGTTCGAGTCAGCAATCCAGAGGCGGATGCAGGCGCAAGTCGGCGCTCATATCTCCGACGCACAGCACGGCTTTAGACCGGGCCGTAGTACTACTACCAACCTGCTCAATTTTATGGCCCATGTGGTGCCGGCGGTGGATGCGGGAGGACAAATGGACGCAGCGTACTTTGATTTTAAGAAGGCATTCGACACAGTAGATAATGATGTCCTATTAAAGAAGCTAGCTCAAGTTGGATTTACTCCGCAAATGCTCCGGTTCTTTGTCAGCTATATGGAGGACCGGCAACAGTATGTAGAATTTAATGGGTATGAATCTGGGCTCTACTTTACAAGGTCCGGGGTGAGCCAGGGCAGTAATTTGGGGCCTCTCGAATTCATAATTTTGATAAATAACTTACCGCAGGTTGTAAGAGACAGTACGTGCTTATTGTTTGCAGATGACCTTAAGTTGCTGCTTCAGGTTAGCGATACATCGGACTGTGAGCGTTTGCAGGAGGACATTAATAGAGTGGTAAAGTGGAGCCACGACAATAAACTCTACTTTAACGTGTCCAAATGCTCAGTGTTGTCATTCACCCGTGCGCGTAAGCCGGTGCTTTTTGACTACACGGTGGACGAGGTCCCGATGACGCGTGTGTCGCAGGTGCGAGATCTCGGTGTCCATTTCACGGCTGATGTGACCTTTCGCGAGCATGTTGTAAGAAGGCATATAGGAATCTGGGTTTCTTTCTTAGACAGTCACGAGGTTTTACCAACATTACCACACTGAAAGTGTTGTATGACGCATTGGTCAGGAGTCACTTGGAGTATGGAGCTGGTGTATGGGCACCGCACGAGGAAAAATATAGCCTAATGATAGAACGTGTCCAGAATAAATTCACTCGGCATTTATATTTTAAGCTGTATGGGGTATATCCGTTTTACCCCTTGATGTACCCCACCTTGTTCGTACTCGGAATGGTTGGTTATAACCAGCTCAGAGTGAGAAGGCAGTTCGCACTGGCCACGTACGTGCTGAAGCTCCTGCGAGGCGCCGCGTGCAACCCGGGAGTCCTGCGCCACCTGCAGCTGAGCGTGCCGGACCGTTACGTGTGGAGGCGGCGTCGCCCGCCACTGCTGGCGGTGCCCGTGGCCAGGACCAATTTATACAGTAAAACACCGCTTGTGCAAACGATCCGCTTGGTGAACAAAGTTCACGAGCGAATTGATGTATTTTCGGGCAATCTGAGTGAACTCGCAAGGATAGTGTTATATATAGCATGTTATGTTCTTTAGGAATTTAGTCAATAAGGTACCATGTAAATAGCCACACTATCGCATTAGGTTTTGCCTGTAATGATAGATGTTAAGGATTTTGAATAAATAAATGAATAAATAAATAAATTTTACTGGTAAACTGCCGCTTTGTTATGCAACTAATTTTTCACCATTCGCTGTGTTAATTAGTATGGGCTGTTCAAGGTTTTTTATATTTATCATATACTGTGTACATAACGATCAGATATAAAATTTTGTGATGCACCAGAATCTATTACAAAGAAAATTGATCGATTAAAAAATGTCTTAAAAGTTAAATTAAACTCTCCATCAACGACCGACTTGGTGTAATGGTTAAGAAGTTGGCTACTACACCAGAGGTCGCGGGTTCGATCCCCGCACAGTACAAACATGTGTGTGCATGAACATGTCTGTTTGTACTGGTCTGGGTGTCTCCTATGTATGTATTTACAAAAGAAAATGTATTTAAGTATGTTTATCCGTTGTCTAGTATCCCATAACACAAGCTTTAATTAGCTTACTTTGGGGCTAGATGGCGCTGTGTGGAATAATGTCCAGGGATATATTTATCAACCATGCAGCCCACTTCCTCGTTACTTTCTTTGACAATTATTGCATTATCTTTCGATGTAGTCGCTCTATTTGTATCTCGAGTGCGTCCCTGAATTCTGCCACGACCACGTCTATATACATCAGGACCCCGCACAGAAATTCCCCGTTGAGATGCATAATACTGTCTGTTTTGAGTATTTTTATGACAATATCTTGCTGTGTGTCCTCTTTCATTACAATTCCAGCATTCAATATTAAATGCACTGTCTTGGTTTGGTGCAATCATGTCATTTAGTCTAATTTCTGCATCAAGTAGAGTCCTTTTTGTCTTTTCTAAAGTAAAATTTTCGTTCATTGCTTCTAAGGCTGTCGTAACATTATTGTATTTACCGGGTAAAGCGAGTAACAAATGTACCACTTTATCAGACTCGTCCATTTTTGACATCACTTCAATGTCATTTACCAGTTTGTCAAATTTTAAGAAAAAATCTTGTAATTTTTCGTTCATGTCACATTTCAACTCGATTAGCCTCTTTTTCAAATTATATTTATTCATTATACTTTTTGTGTTAAGATGTTTTCTAAAGAACCCATCATATTTTTTGCACTTTTGCACCCTTTCACAATCTCCAAAAAATTATCTCCTATGCACTGTACTATTAGCGAGCTCGCTTCTGCGTCCTTCTTTTTATCTGCCTCCTTTACCTCAGCACAGGCCAATTCATCACCAAGACCTTTCTCCTCCATTAGCATCTCTAATCTAAATTTCCAATTATGAAAATTGTTTCCGCCCTCTAACCGACAAATCACGTTTTGTGGTTTTAATTGAGCCATATTTTACTCTTATAGGCCTTTTGCTCCAGTATTATACCTAGTTTATTTAGTATTTTTAGGAAAATTCTGTATGAATTACTTACAAAAAAAAAATCGTAAATTTGGCAAATTTTCACCCTAAACACTAAAAATCAGGAAGATGGGGCGGCCCATAACCTCTTAAAATCCTAATACCACTATTTACTTCGGAAGTCTCCATATTCCTAATTTACTATACTTAAAACCATATTTAATAACTGTTTAACACAAACTTTATTTTCACACAGAAACTAAATTGACAAGACTTGACAGTCATCAATCACGTAACCTAGGTTACAAAACCAACGACAATCCTTAGACGTAGAAACCTCATCAATGACAGCAACAATGTCACTAATAATACCAAATTAATAAAGTGTCCATTGTGTTCTGATGCTCATTATATCACAAAGTGTAAAGTGTTTGAAGACACGATTGGCGTAGTGTGCTTTAGCACGGTTTCTCGCCTCGATTTCCGTAGTGTCCCGGATTCGATTCCCGGTCGGGTCAATTCAGGAAACGAGCTTTTCTGAATTGACTCGGGTCTGGGTGTGCTGGGAGACGCCCCTAGCTTATTTCCTTGTGTGGTACCTCGTAACACAGGGATTTAATAATCCCTACTTCGAGACCATTACAAGAGGTGTGTTGTCTGGCGCATATTTATTTTTTATTTTATTTTTATTTTTGGTTAAATCTGTTGACTAGCGCATGTCGATCGTTAGTCAAAATAATTTATGTTACAACTGTCTTATGTCGTCTCATCAGCTGAAAGAATGTGTATCCATATTCCGTTGTCTAAAGTGTAAACTTAGGCACCACACGTTACTTCACAATGATCGTGTTCCTATTAGAGCTAGCGCTACTGATATTCAATCAGTTTCTCTCTTTGCTGAGGGAGCAAATCCGCCTGCTGTTACCAAGTCTTCATCAAATACAACTGTACTTCTGGCTACGGCTATGGTTCAAATAAAGGGTTCGGACGGTCAGTATCATTCTTTCCGAGCATTATTCGACTCTGGAAGTAAAAGTAATTTTATAACTCGTCATGCCGCTCATTGCTTGAATTTTAAGACGATTTCATGTGACGAGAATGTCCAATGTGCATGTCCAATGTGCATGTGAATGTGCTGGCTTATGAGGCATTTCTGCCAACATATCCGGTGTAATTCGTTGTTCTATAGCGTCACAAAATAATCCGATAATCGAACTTGACTTGCACATTATTTCAAACATCTGTGGTGAACAGACAACCAATAGCTAAGCTCAATACGGTGAGGTGGTCCATATCAATTCGTTGCCGTTAGCAGATCCAGGTTTTGATATCCCTGGTCCAATCGATATCTTACTGGGCGCGGACATATTTGCGGAGTCCATTCTGAACGAGCGTATCAAAGGTACTACAAATCAGCCACTTGCCATGAACTCGGTCTTTGGCTGGCTTTTGTTTGGAAGAACGCCACTCGTAACCTATTCGTTGTATTCTTCAAAGTCCGACAGTGACCTAACTTCGATTGTTCAACGCATTTGGTAACTCGATAACCTTCCTCAAGCTTCACCTCTCAAACCAGAGGAGATCACGTGTGAGCTAGCTTATGCTACTGATCACTACCGCGACCCATCCGGGAGATACGTTGTGCGGTTGCCATTCAAAGACAATGTGGATCCAGTATTTATGGGGTCTCGCGATATTGCTCTGAGAAGATTTCGAGCCATTGAACGCCGTTTGTCACGTGATCCTGGACTGCTTAAGCAGTACTCCGAATTCATGGAGAATTATGAGAAGTCTGGCCACATGTCACTAGTTGAGCCTGGTAAGTTGAACCAAGGTAGATTTTACATTCCGCATCACTGCGTTCTAAAACCTGATAGCGCCACCACAAAATTACGTGTGGTCTTCGACGCATCTGCCAAGGATGCGAACGGCAAATCCTTAAACGACACATTACTAACGGGACCTAAACTTCAATCCAGCATTGTCATGGTTCTCCTACAATTTCGAATTTATGCTTTCGTTTTTATGCCTGACATTCGTCAGATGTACAGACAAATTCTCGTCGCTGATGAATATCGTGATTACCAGAGAACCTTTTGGAGAACTGGTCCGGATCAAGTTTTGCAGGAGTATCGGTTAAACACCGTAATGTATGGGGTTTCATCGGCACCGTTCCTTGCTTGTAGAACCATTCAACAGCTGGCTAGAGATGAAGGTTCTCGTTTTGCTCTCGCCAAAGAAATTTTGGCAACAGACATCTACATCGACGATGTTGTTTCGGGCTGCCAGCTCTTAAAAGACGCATTGGAGGCAAAATCACAGATTATTAATCTGTTTAAACGAGGTCATTTTCAGTTGAGAAAATGGGCCAGTAATTCGACAAGTTTGCTATCAGATCTTTACCAGGAAGAATGTCTTACTGGATCCCAAATCGTTTTCTGATGGTCAACTGCCTACACTCAAGGTTCTGGGCCTTAAGTGGGACCCAGTTACCGATTCGTTTTTATTCGACGTAGGATCTTCTGAACGTGATTGCACGAAGCGAGTTATCCTTAGCGAAATCGCAAGGGTCTTTGATCCGTTAGGGTTTTTAGCACCTCTGGCGATTCTAGCCAAGTGCTTGATGCAAAGGCTTTGGATCCTTGGAGCCTCGTGGGATGAAGTTCCCCCCGAAATTGTGCAACACAAGTAGAGTACATTCTGTAGTCAGCTGCCCTCTCTTACTGAGTTGCGCATTCCTCGTCGTCTCACTGCAGATAATGCGTACTCGTACGAGCTTCACGGGTTTTGTGACAGTTCAGAAGTAGCTTACGGAGCGGTCATCTATTTGCGCGGCTTGTGTAATGATCGATCTATTCAAATCCGGCTGTTATGTGCCAAGGCTCGCGACGCTCCTCTCAAGAAACTGTCGTTGCCACGGTTAGAGCTCTGCGGCGCGGTAATGCTTGCAGACCTAACTAAACTGGTTTGTGAAACGTATCAGCCTAAAACCCCGATTTCTAAAATATATATTTAGTCTGATTCTACGGTAGTTAGTATTATCCTGGCTTCGTTCGCACTCGTCTCGTTGGATCACTTTTGTGGCTAATCGTGTCAGTCACATACAAGAAATCGTTCCTGCTGAGTCGTGGCGCCATGTTGTATCAGGCGACAACCCAGCAGATGTGTGTTCTCATGGTCAGCTTCCACTAGAACTTCTTGATAACTCGCTATGGTGGGCGGGGCCCTCCTGACTATCACAGCTTTCAAACCGCTGGCCAACTTCGTCTAAGTTTCCTACTGCCAGTGACGATGAAGAACAAGTTGTGCGAACAGAAGAACGTACGTTAGTCGTACTGATCGTTCCCACAAGTGATCAGAATGATTCATTTATTGATAAACTGTTAAATCGATTTTCCTCCTTGGAAAAATTTCCTGTATCGTATCCTACATCCGCCGTTTCATAACTAATATACGTACGAAGGACAAAAATGGTCGTTTTACTGGTTCGGTTTTGAATGAGTACGAAAATCACCAGGCTTTGTTAGCAATCGTAAGATCGGTACAAAATTCGTCTTTTAGTAATAAAATTCAACAACTTCACTCGAAAGAACCCTTACCAAAACCATTTCGTAAACTTAATCCTTTCATTGATGAGGCTAATGTTCTCAGGGTGGGCGGTAGAATTTCTCGGTCTGGCTTAGAGTTTGAACAAAAACATCCTGCGCTTTTGCCCTGTGCTTGGCGCGGCGGGTGGGATCACCGTTTTGCGCTTGCGCCGCGCATGAAATTTGACACCACTCCGGACCACTCGCCGCTTGAGATGTAAACGCGATTTATGAGTCACACGTGTGGCTTTAAGCTAAACAAATGACTGTTTCTAACTGAGGAATAGATGCTCTATTTGATTATAAATACAATATGCTTAGCATACTTAGTAATAATTTACAAAAAATATCAAACTTCATTAATGTGAAAAATACCCGACTTATTGAACGAATTTTTTTTTATTGTAGAATACTGCACGAAGATGTATGTTTTTTATATTTGAATCCATCATAATATTAGTTTTCCTTTTTATTAAGATAATTTTAAACATATGTTTAACTTGAAAAAAAAACCATAAAAAAATTTCGAAGTTTGCAAATAAATTTCGCGATGTCAGCGGAAATAAATGAATAAATTAAATAAATGTCTAAAGATAAATGTTTGAAAATAGAACAAAAATTTGTTCAGCTACAGAAAGATACGTTTCCTATCTCTAATATTTGGTAATCGGGAAATTTAAATATCAGGAATCACCAAGTAAATAAATAAAATAAAAAAAGTCACATTATCAGCAAAAACAAATAATGATTTACCAATTTGTCTACATTTTAGACAAATACTTGGTGATCATAAAATGACACATATTACATCATCATCCATGATAAGCGGCAGCCAGTTTTCACCAAGCATATTCTGTCACTGTCATTTAAAAATTCTTTGATTTATTTTAACGAACGCATGACTTTGAGTGATGCATTTGTCCATAGTCCATGTATTTTTTTTTAAAGGAAAGAAACGGCCCAGTGATTCAGTTATTTGAGCCTGTTGAGTATGCGAAGCGACCCACTTGCCGCCGTGCAACCGTGGTTGCATAAAAGCACTTTGGACGTCTGTTTTCATGCAACCGTGGTTGCATAAAGCACTTTAGTGGTTATCGAGTCTATTCACCGTCAAAATTGTCACACTGGACAAAACACTACTCAATATTTATTACTACAACGATTTTGGATTTTATCAGCCAAACGGGCTATTCTACGGTGCCTATCAAAATGTATTCGATGTTTTCGAACTCGTCCAAAACCTCTAGAGCCGTACATGAGCGACCTTCCGTCGTATCGTGTCAATCAAGTCAAGCCATTTTCAGTGGTTGGCGTTGATTTCGGTGGCCCTTTTCGTATTAAAGTCGGTCCTCACCGTGGAGCTAAGATAGATAAAGCTTATCTTTGTTTATTTGTCTGCCTAGCTACTAAAGCGGTTCACCTAGAAGTAGTGTCAACGCTCTCTACGGATGGTTTCTTGGCTGCGGCGCGACGATTTGTGGGCCGTCGTGGTCGCTGTAACGTAATTCATGCGGATTGTGGCACGAATTTGTCGGTGCCAGCAATTACCTACTTTTACTAGAACGAGCGTCGCAAGCCGAACGAATAAAATTTGAATTTAACCCTTCATCAGCTCCTCACCTTGGAGGTGTTTGGGAGATCCAAATCAAGGCCGCGAAATCGCATCTTTATCGAATTGTTGGCAATCAAGTTCTTACGTTTGAAGAACTTACCACTCTATTCGTACAAATAGAGTCGGTTTTAAATTCAAGACCGCTGTGTGCCTTAAGCACTGACCCTAACGACCTAAATGTACTGACTCCAGGTCATTTTTTGACTTTGGAACCGCTTACAAGTGTCCCAGATGAGGATTACTCAAACGTTAAATTGTATCGCTTAAACCGTTGGCAACTGATCCAATCGTTTTTTTAGAACTTTTGGGTTCGTTGGAAACACGAGTATCTTAACTCTTTAATTCAACGTGCGTTGCGTGTCGTTAAATTCTATCGTAGTCATCAAAGATGACAACCGTACTCCATCACAATGGTCTTTGGGAAGAGTAGTCGATTTGGCCCTGGCCTTGACGGAATTGTCTGCGTGGCAACCATCAAAACTAGAGACAGCCTTTCAAAATTCAAAATTCAATTCAAAATTTCTTTATTTGTGATTATAGGTAAATAGAATAGATGTTAAATACAATAATATCCGCCATAAACAACCGTCACAGGGTATACAAATAATCAGATACATTTTTAATTATTCAAATCATGGAATTATAATATGTGTTGTGGTCTACACAAATCCATCTAGTAATACATTTGAAACGAAATTATCGTAGTACATTAACATGTCAGTCTCATAAAATAAACACAAATTCAATCACAACAATAAATTAGTCATTAACCTGCATCAAATATTATTACTTATGTCAACTAATTAATAAATTCATTTAAACTATAATAACATTTATTCAATAAGAATTTATTAAGCTCCTTTTTGAACATGGCAAAGTTACGTTCTCTTATATATCTGGGCACTTTATTATATATTTTCGGAGCTGCACACAACACACTCTTGTACAAAAGAGCAGTATTTGCCTTTGGAATAAAAACAGTATCATTGTCGCGTCTGTTACGATTCAGAACCTCTGACGTACGCTTAAAGAGTCTAGGATTGGATTTCACGAATAGAGCACATTCGAAAATATACAAACATGGACATGTCATTAGTTCATATTTTTCGAAATATGGCTTGCAGCTGTCTGTCCGCTGCAAACCAAACATTGATCTAATGCACCTTTTTTGTGACTTGAACACTAGCTCTTTATCTGTGGAATTTCCCCAAAATATGATACAGTACCTTAAATACGATGCGACTATGCCGTGGTACGCAGTAAGTAAGGAGTCTACGTTTAGCAACGGGGCCAGCTTATATAAAGCGTAGGCAGAAGAGCTTAATTTCCTACATAGTTCATAGGTATGGGCCTTCCAGTCTAGTTTGCTATCGACAATCAAGCCTAAGAACTTGGCCTGATTCGCTTCTGTTATGACTTGGTTTTTGTACCCAACTTGCATATTTGTATTCTTGGGTCGCTGACTGAAGTGCATAATATTAGTTTTATTCAAATTTATTTGTAGATTATTATCCAGTAGCCAATTGATAATTGAAGTAAGAGCTGCATTAATGTCACTTTCATATAGGTCAATATTTTTACACCCGATGGTTACAGTGCCTTATGAAAAGGCCTCTCGTGAAATTGTGCCCTCTTCCTGTGGACTCTTAACTAATTTAGCTTTATTCGTTTCACTCATAATTATCATAGTTACATCAGTTAGTATTCGTGTTTAAGGATAATTCGTTTTAATTCGTTTGCATTCGATGGGTAGGTATTTTTACTTCATTTTTTTTGTATTCGGAAAATACCAGCTGTATTTTGGTGGGCGGTATGTTCACTATTCGTTCTTTATTTGAGATTCCCGCCAACATTGAATTCGAGTGCGTTTTGTCACTGTATATGGTTGTTACTGTATATGGGCAATACAGTGGCTGGTCGATTCTGATTGGCTGCCACAGTGTGTGAATCGAACCAAGATCAACGCGGGGGGCTCCGTCTTCAAAACGCATGAAAAAAGGCGTTTTACGAAATAAACTGTGTTTAAGGGGTGAAAATCACCATCCCCAAGACGTTTTGTGCTAGTAATATAAAAGAACTTATGGTGGGCTGGAGGGTGTTCCGGCAAAAGTGTTTTCTAGTTCACGCACCACGTGCACCAGGTGGACTACTCATACCAGCTAACGTGCATGACCGGAGGAACATCTCAGAGCATCTATTCCACACTCGATGTGGAAGGCCTATCGCCCCCTGTATCTACGGAGGATTTCAGGTCAGAACCACAATTCGTTTTCTTGTTGGCGGGACAACACGTCCCGACTCAGAGTGGACGTTACGGGCCCTTCATCGGCAGGGTCTTTTCGCCACAACTCCCGACGCAGTCTTCTTAGCCGCTGGTTATTAAAGATGATGAGACGACTGCATGTCCGTTGAAGATTTTTGGTACTCCTCTCTGACCCTTCTTCGCCGCTAGGTATTGATGAAAATGATGAGGCGACTGTATTTCCGTTGATGGTTATTGTTGAAACAGTAGCATGTGCGGCATTGGTAGTTAGTACTCTTGTCTTTCAATTTGTAGTCGATGGAGACTAATGATAATGAGATATCTGGTAGGTGTAGTCGACGGTAGCTTGCTTCTTTTGTTTGATATTAGTACTTAACCACTTAAGTGCTTTCTGCTAACACGGTTGCATGAAAACAGACGTCCAAAGTGCAACCAAGATTGCACAGCGGCAAGTGGGTCACTTCGCATACTCAACAGGCTCAAATAACTGAATCACTGGGCCGTTTCTTTCCTTTTAAAAAAAAACTACATAAACTATGGACAAATGCATCACTCAAAGTCATGCATTCGTTACAGTCTGTGTTCGTTACAATAAATCAAGGAATTTTTAAATGACAGTGATAGAATATGCTTGGTGGGTGAGAACTGGCAGCCGCCTATCATGGATGATGATGTAATGTGTTCGTAAATTCCATATTATCTGTCTAAAATAAGAAACTCTCTTTTTTGCAGCTAAATATTGACTCTGTGTTACTTTATTTAAGCACTTAAGACTCATATAAGACTTTCACTAAAACCGCACACTACACTTGTGATGATGTTATTCACTATTTAGAAGAGCCATAAATGTGAATGCTAGCATTTTTGATGTATTAGGCCGAATGGACGCCTTTATCAATGTCTCTATTGAATGTTTCCGAGAGACGTGATGTGAAAGAAATTTCTTACTAGGTATTTTGCTAGCTAGCCAGATTTTTTTCCAGTGACTGAAACAATCCGTTCTACGGTGATATTAATTGTGACTTCTAACGACAAAATATTTTCAAATCCATCGCCTCACTATTCGTAGTTTCATTAAACCAATCTTACTAAAAACAGACCTTTGTCTGTCTGGACTTTTTTTTGTTATGTTATTTGGCTAGAAATATTTTTGCTGAGACAGAATTAACTTCCGAGGTTAGAAAAAATAAATTGAATTTTGTTAAACAATTACACAATTTGCAAGTAAACGTAGGTTTGCGACTGGGGAACAAGATTTGTAACGCCTACATTATTTTTTTTTGTAAAGAATGAATGTCAAATTAGCGACGCAACTATTATGTGCATCTGTAGCAGATTCCCTAGACATTTTGAGACAAAGTGGCAGTCACACTTTCCAAAACAGCGAAGCTACTGTGGAATACATTCGATGGCTAGGCAGGATATTTGATATATTATACATATCAGAGAAGAAAATGTTGGTATTTATAGTACAACATTTTTCAACCAAACTTAATGATCTATTTGAACATCCAGTGCAAGAAGATTCACATGAAATACCTCTTGGAAAATTAGTGTCCGATTCGTATTTCACCTTGCGAATTTCATCACGCAAAGTTGAAGTCTATGGCTTGTTTATGAAACCGTTTTTGTATGCGCTATAAATTGTACAAGACGATCTTATTTAGTGATGTGCAATCCTGTTTTGTAAATAAGGTACCTATATTCGTTTCTGTAAGATCTGCGTAATAATAAAACAAAGTTTTATAATAATTTATCTTCTTTATTTACCGCCACCTACTTTCTGGCATCCCCAGTAGATCCTCCTAAGAAGTATCTTGTCACAAATTATTTGTCACCATCTGCCTCTCTCCGAAGCAGAGTGAAGGGCATCGTGCAAGGTGGTTTCAAGCGTGATACGAACCTGATCGCTCCATCGCATTCATATTTTAGTTTAATTTAACTAATAATAAAACAAGAAAAAAAAATCGTTACATATATTATGGTCACCTTATTAGAGTGAGATAAACTGACCTCGTACCTACTGTCTCACTAGGACCGTTTTTTAGTAGCAGTGCACATTCCAGTTGTACGTAAGTACTTATTACTTCCATGGTTGTACTTGTTTTCTCTAATCTGTGCTTGCACTTGACGCATGGATACAGACAGACCACAAAGTACTTTTTTTTATACGGAAAAGACAGATGGACACCACGCTAGTTAGGGCACGTTACAAATCGCTTTTCGCTTAGTGATTTTCACCCTCGTCGAAAAGAGAGACACAAAACGAGCAAAACCTTCGTCTGCCAGCTGTAAGGTGAATTTCATCGGGCTCCAGGCACCGGTAGAATTCGCACTTGTCAGACACGTCACCCTAACCCGTTCCGAAATAACTAGGAAACTGTCAGGTGACAGCTCGGTCAATCAATCTTGGTTTTACTCGGGGTCAATTTGGAACGGGTTAGTCATTTTCGATCGATTTGGAAGTTTTGGAACGCTGCCTTATTCCTCTTTTGAGTCAAAGACTTTGACGGACACTACGGACAGCCGACCGTAACTTATTCTGTGTGTCAGTGTATGCAGCCGACCAAGTTAGTCTGTGCAGCCGACCGACAGGCACTCAGCAGACAGAAGTCAGAACAGTATTTTTTTCACAATTCTTCATACCCACACGTGCAACTTTAATTGAATTGAACAGTGATTTTTACTAAACAATGGGAAAGGTTAAGAAGCTGAAACCTTCTCAGGTTGGAAAAAATATAGCACTCGCTGAACAAATCGAGCATACCAATGCTGTAAAGAATAAAATCCGAGTAAAAGAGAGAAATAGACATGGCGATGATGAGGAGGTGAGTTTTTTTTAATAATAATTACTAGCTAGCTAGGTTCAAGAATTAAATAAATGAACAATTTAAATTTTACTTCCTTGCTTTATTTTTTTTCTCTGTTTTAGTTCATAAATGCTGACCTGTCCAAGAAGATTCTTAGAGCTGCACGAAGGCAACAGGCTGAATTGGGAGATGATGAAGTGGGACCATCACCAGCTAAACATGTGCAATTGCCTACATCATTTGATGGTGCTTAGATTTTCTTGTTGTGGTGCTCTATGTATTTTTATGGGTCTATGGTTATTCAGTTTATTTGTTACATTTTGTTTTCAGATGCAGATTCAGATGATAACTCCACGTCTGATCATGATGAACTTGAGCCTGATGCATACTATGATAATATTGAAATAAATGAAGAAGAAGAGGAAGCTTTGAAAATGTTCATGTCCTCTAAACCTGGAAGGACCCAAACTTTAGCTGATATCATCAAGGACAAGATTACAGATAAACATACAGAATTACAGACACAGTTTTCAGATGTAGAAACTTTAAAACTTCAGAATATTGATCCCAGGTTTGTGATTAATCTTTAATTTCCAAATTAGTAAAAATGTGTCATGTTACATTGATTAAGTATACTGTACTTAAATAAATAATTTTGTAGGATTAAAACCATGTATGAGGGTGTACGAGATGTTTTACGAAAGTATCGTTCAGGTAAGCTCCCTAAAGCATTCAAAATGGTTCCACACCTACAAAACTGGGAGCAAATATTGTACCTAACGGAACCAACTACATGGTCTGCTGCTGCAATGTATCAGGTCTAAATAATTTTATAACACATTTTTTCTGAAAACTTTTAGCTTTCTTTTAAACATCTTGCTCCTTGCTATGTGAAGTTTAATTAATATAAATAATAGATTCACTACAAGATATGCTATATATTATTCACATTTGTTTTAATCCCGTTCTTTTACTCAGGCTACCAGAATTTTTGCATCAAATCTCAAGGAAAAGATGGCTCAGCGGTTTTATAATCTGGTTCTTTTACCACGAGTGCGTGATGATTTGGCTGAATATAAAAGACTTAACTTTCATTTATATCAGGCTCTTCGGAAGGCCCTCTTTAAGCCTGGAGCTTTTATGAAAGGAATTTTATTACCACTTCTAGAGGTAATTTTGATATTAAGATACTCTTAAAGATAAGTACTATCACGTGGTGTCCATTGTTATATTGTTGTTTACAACAAGCTGTAGCAGCAGTCCGATTTGAGCTAAAGAGAATTATAGCGTGCTCTAACTGTCACCACTGACAGCAGCAGATTGATATAATTTCATGATAAGTTGCCCAGGATGCAACTTTGCTTTTATTGGTTAGAAGGTGACATAAACTTCATTCAAACTCAGTTCCCTACTTGAGTTAGCTTCTTGAATAAGCATACATTCAGGCAACATCAGGTTCATCAGCAGCTGAGCCTAGCAGCTGATCATCTGTACTGATATTGAATTTATTTTCAGGCTGGTGATTGTACTCTGCGTGAAGCTGTAATTGTAGGTTCCGTACTTGCTAGAAATTCTGTACCAGTATTACACTCCAGTGCTGCCATGCTGAAAATCGCTGAAATGGATTACACAGGGGCAAACTCTATATTTTTACGAATTCTTTTTGATAAAAAATATGCTCTCCCATATAGAGTGGTTGATTCAGTTGTATTTCATTTTATTAGGTAAGGTTTAAACTATGTCATTAATGACTATGTTCTATGTAAATTGTCAGTGATAAGTGCAATCAGTTGTACATAATTGTTGTTTATTTAAGGTTTCAAAGGGATTCGCGTAATTTGCCAGTGCTGTGGCACCAATCTCTTTTAACATTTGTCCAACGTTACAAGGCAGACATTTCAACTGAACAGAGAGATGCTATGCTGGAGTTGCTGAGAAAGCAGTCACATCCTACTATAACTCCAGAGGTGTGTCCCTTCTGCCACTCATTGTCTACTGATTAATTTCTAGTTAATATTATATTCTGACT
The DNA here is from genome assembly GCA_947369235.1 of Udea olivalis. NCBI lineage: Eukaryota > Metazoa > Arthropoda > Insecta > Lepidoptera > Crambidae > Udea > Udea olivalis. The sequence goes on from OX376342.1 coordinate 11,891,220, forward strand.
CAATATTCAAATTAAATTATTGTATCATTGCAGATTCGGAGGGAATTACAAGCAGCGAAATGCAGAGATGTAGAAGTTAATGAATCTCTACCTAGTGGTATGATGGTAGAATAGAATTGATGAAACCAAGTACCTGCTTCTCAACAAAAGGATGGATTTTGTCATCATATTCATAATTTTGAAACCCCATGATTGTATACAAAGAGCAAAGTAGTGTAAAATATAATAATCTTAGAATAATTACACCTAGAAGGATAGTTCCATACAAAAAGTTGCACTATTTGTGATGCCAAAATCAATTGTCAAAATAACAATTCGTTACATATGTAATCACACTTAAGTATTTATCATGTCTGAATACTGCTTGTGTTTCTATGTTATGTCGTTGCAACCATTCACTGCACAAATTAACATTTTGAAGAAGCTCTTACATCGATAAATTAACATCTGTAAGTTCAGATCCAGACGTGAACTCCTGATATTTGTGGCATCAAAACCGGTGCCCCGACTCGCCTTCTATGCGTAATTATTTTAAGATAATAATAATGCTAAATAAAAGTTTATATTTAAATATTTTTATGTTTTATTTGATATCACAATAGGTCTATCGACTTGACTGGAAATGAAATAAACTGGCGGCAATAGAGTTTTGCCACATTGACACTTTCTACCTGAAATGTAATCAAAAGCTCCAACTTTGGATCCACATTTTTCACAGTGCAATTTGCCTCTAGTCCATTCTATATCTTCAACTTTTGTCTTTAACCAGTCTGGTAACTTCTCCTCGTGCAAGTGGATGAAGCTTTTTAGATTATAGCTTTCACAATTATCAAGACAAGACATCGCATAATTCTCGGATACATCGAACTCTTTGTGTAGAATAAATCTGCATTTTTGACATTTAATTATTTTTAGGTTACTTTCCATACTGCATAATTTGGTCTTTAAGTTATTTTATTTAGCGCAACGAAGCTAAGTTATTCACAAAACCAAAGAGGATATAATTTAACTAGTGTAACGTTATAGGAGATGGGACTCCCATACCAAGAAAAAAAAGGCAATATGTATGAAACGCATGGACTGCTCAGTGACAACCTTACAGAAACTATGACAAGCTATACTGCCAACATCATAACAACATAATAGGGTTGTGCTAACCAAAGATTCTATGTATTGGTGGTATCGATAAAATGAGATCGAAAATACCTGTAGGAACCTACCTATTTCACTTAGGATTAAGGGGTTAAAATCCTTAGGTCATGAATGCTTTCTGCAAATATGCTTCAATTGGTGTAGTTTTGCTTTTGGCTGGCACATAATAATAATAATAATAATAATAAATCTTTATTTACTAGAAACACGGTACAAGAAATGATGGTTAAAGTTAAAATAAAGTAGAATCACATGTTTCGCCAAATATATGGCATGTAAAATATTTTAATTAATAAGCTCTCCAACACTATAAAAATTCTTATCTATGAGCCATAAATGTAATTTTTTATAAAATAAGGGAACTCCCAATGACTTTATCGTTTCTGGAATTTTGTTAAAGATTTTGATACACATATTGATACACATATGCCAAATCTCCTTTGCCAGTAACTTTTACCCATTGCCTGCAACTGGAAAGTGAGTTAACATTATAGAAAAAAATATATTTTGAGGATTATGAGACGCGGAGGAATGGAGGGCCGCAAAAACTAATAAAATTTACTCTTTGTAATAGCATCACAAGAGAGAACGAAATGTGAAATTATTATTTTTAAACACGACTGTCGATAAATAATGGCACTGCACTATTTGTTCACATGTAAAACGGTTATGAATTTTTTATACGAAAATCTGCACTAAAATCCCAACAAACTACACCATACATGACCATAAAACAAAAACTCATTATAAAAAGTACTAACCGATCTTCATCCAGCGGGAATTGTGCCATAAATGTTCGTTTTTTATTTGCTACACTCTCGTTTTAAAACCACATATTTCGCACGTTTTTATCGGCATCTTGATTAAACACAAAATACTTGGCAAATGAATCACTGAATTTGTTAGTTTTACTAGCTTTTAAACACCAAAACTTAATAAGTATTACAGAAACAGTTTTATCACATGGCGATAATGACAAACCTACAGATTACGGAAGAGGGAAAATACAAATTGTCAAATTGCAAGACATGCTGGGTCGGTGACATATAACACGGCTAAAGAAGAGAGTCCGCAACGTCTACGCAATCATATAGGTTTGGTACCTAGTCTTAACTCAAACGGGTTATTGCCACCATAAAAAAATCCATGTGTTTCATACATTTTTCTTTTCCTGTTGAGAAAATAATCACTACGTTTTAAGAGTTGGCACTTCCCTACAAGCCACTAAACCGAATTAGGCTGGGTTCCCACTATGCCGGACCGGCAGATCTGCCGGAAACCGGACATCGGACGGAGTGTTCACATTACACCGGATCCCACAAGAAATTGGGCAAGCACCTCAGTTGAATTTGGACCTGTGCCCACAATGGACGACGAAATTGTTGTGTTGTGGTGGTGGTACTTAGGGCAAAATAAAAGAAGAAAGTATTGGGTACATCCTATTTTACGGGAAAGATTTTCACTTGGGACATTTGAAACATTGATGGGTGAACTTAGAAGTGACGGAGCAAAGTTCTTCAATTATTTTCGAATGACAACAACCACTTTTACAGACAGCCTCTTTTCTGATTGCAATGCGTTGTCTATTCGAAGATTATTTATACAGCAAACCATTCTACGGAAGCATAGAGAGTTAGTCTTTGATCGACAGCTTTTGACTCAAAGACGCAGAGCAGACATAGTCTGTCCTACCATAAAACGTAACACTAAAGCTGCCGGTCGTCATTACTCACACCTCAGTGCTAAGTTATACAATCAATAAAAAACTACAAATTGATCACCTGGCTTCTTGTCCTTGTAGACGTAAATTATTTAGATGGCTTGTGCTGCTGTCGTATTAGGAATCAGAAGATCTACTAAAATATATACAGTAACATGGTACAGCTCTAAAATCTCTCTCTCACACACACACTTACAGACTCACCCACATAAAAAAACACACGCATATCACGTGCTTTCTAAATCGTTAAATATTATTCTTTATGTATTATTTTTGTTCATACATTACCTTATAAGTATGTCATTTAAATCACTGTTTGGGAGAGGGCGCTCTCACTGCGCTACAGTTTATAACTTTTGCAGTTGAGAACACCACATTTGTTATAGAATAATAAGTTTATGATAAATAAAGTATTTTGATTTTTGATTTGACTTTTGACGATTTACTGGGACGACTTTCACCAGGCATAAGAGTACGAAATACTAGTTTCAGAGAAGGTATTTGCCCAGAACAAAGATTAGCCATATGTTTAAGGAGTGTGTGTGTGTTCTTTTAACAATAATTATTAATTAAAAATGCAAATGAGTCATTCAGGTATTTATTTGTACTCAAACTTAAAACCCTCCAAAATCTAAATATTCTGAGTCTGGGGAGTATCTGGAATGAGTACTAGATGCTGTTGGCGAAACTGGAGTCAGATTGGATGACTGGGATGAAGTTGATGGTATAGGTGTTGTTGCTTGTTAGTTGCTACTATTATATTGTGTAGAGTATCCAGAGTGATGATCCTGCGTAGGTGTCGCCTGTTGATTAGGATGTGTGTAGTATCCAGAGTGAGTATACTGATCTGGTCCGGTCATCTGATTAAAATGACGCCAATGTCCGTAATTTGGTCTCTCATAATTCCTCCTTTAATTTTTTGCAACTTTTTCAGGACGCTCTGGCTTGAAATTCTTATGTCTTTTCGATAGTTATAGTGTTCAAGATTGGTATAATGCCTTTGAAAAAAGAAAGATGATGGTTTTCCTTTTCTGGGTTCATTCTGGAGTCCAAAAACTTTGAATACTTCTCATTTACTTCTTTATTATCAATTGTCCTTTTATCTTTAATTATGGGTGAACGAAAATCTGATTCCATGCCTACTTCAGTCTCGGTTCTTGCTTTTTTTGAAACTGACTCATGAGGCGGTCGAGGTACGGAGACTTTCTTCAAAAACATTAATTGCTCGTGATATAAATAATTTCGTGTCTGTTTGGCCAAAGATCCAGATTTAGACTCATCTTTTTGTTTTTTTACGGTCTTAAGCCACGAATCTGGTACATTATTCCATTTAGTTGAAACCAGTTTTCCTGAAATCAATAAAAAATATCAGAATATAATTTGTTTATTGGTGACGTATATTGTAATAGGTAGTAACAAAAGATACTTTTCATTACTCATACACGGAAAGTACGCTTGAAGTTACCTGAGCATAGGGTTGAAAGCTTCACTTTCAGCCCTAGGCTGTAAAGTTTTTTTCAGCCCCAGGGCTGAAAGTAAATAACTGTCAAATGTCACCTTCTATTTTGACATTCCTTTTGCGGCAAGTCGATGTATTCTATTCAGCCACAGCTGTAGATATTTGAAATTTCTTTATCTTGATTTCAAATGAATATTTAAACAATCGAAGCAGGAATATACTCATTAATGTATGTTTCATTAAGTTAGTATTTAATTGAATAAATTTAAACTAAGCATTTACGATAGAAATGAAAAAAATAATATTTTCTTTAAATAAAATAGGGCGGGGGAATTCCATCATCATTGTCTAAGTATGCTTTTTTACAAATATTTTAAAAAAATGGTTGAATCCCACAGACAAAAAAAGGCGGGATTGCAACTTCAGTTGTTTCGTAAATCGAGTGAGAAGTTTATTTTCTGCAAAATGAGTTCATCAGACTTAGATATGGATTTGACTCCTGATTTCATTAGAGAAGAAGCTCAAACAGTTGTGGAACAATAAATTACCTACCAAGTACTTCAAAAGATTGCCCGGATGAAGAGATTGTTCTATCACCAACATTTACTCAAGATGCTCAAAAAATATCAACTATTAACTATCTCGCTACGCTCGCGCACCATCTCGTGCATTGAAAAGGTAACTTTCTCACCTTGCGTAACAATCTAAAATTTTTTCAGATATTTAGCTTCAGGATGTTTATTCAAAGAAATACATTACTCATACAGAGTGGGCGTTTCGACAATAAGTAAAATAATAAGAGAAATGAGCCACGTCATTTGGGAAAACCTACAGACAGATTTCCATAAGCTGCCTGATACTGAGAGAGAATGGGAGGACATCGCTGCAAGATTCGAAAGAAAAGCCAACTTTCCTCACTGTATTGGAGCAGTAGATGGCAAACATATTAGAATCTTGAAACCAGCCAAGAGTGGTTCTATGTTCTTTAATTACAAGGAATATTTTTATTTTGTATTAATGGCAGTTGTCGATTCAGAGTACCGATTTATTTCTCTTAGTGTGGGCTCGTATGGCAAGGGATGCGATTCCACTATACTAAAGGATAGTACATTTTAGAAAAAGATCAATGATGGTACTTTAAATGTACCAAATCCTAGACCACTTCATAAAAACATGCACGAGGAATTACCGTTTTTACTAGTTGGCGATGAAGGCTTTGCTTTAACACCTAATCTCCTACGTCCGTATGGAGGTACACATTTGAATTGAATAATGATAAAAAGATTTTTAACTATAGATTAAGTCGAGCAAGAAGGTACGTTGAGTGCGCTTTTGGTATTCTAGCAGATAAGTGGCGAACACTCCATCGGCCTATTGATCCGGAGCGGCGTCCGGAGGGCCTCACGCTGCCTCACGCTGCCCGCGCTGGCCCTCCTTTGCCTCCAAATAACTATGTACGGTATTTTCACCTGGATAAGATTCAAAATGATTTGCAATATTTGCGCTCCTTCAGAGTTCCTCTTAAAGTTGGACGCAGACGACATTTCTCGGTTGGATCGCCGCGTGCTGTTCAGCGTCGCCGGACTGTCTGTACCTACTGTCATAAGGGAAGACTACAAGGAGCCTGATGTTTGGCATCTGAACGCCGGGGACTAGTTAATTTTTCACGATTTACGTATATTTTAATACGAGGCAGAGATCAACACTTCTAGCACTTGCATCCGTAAATTAGACACGGGAGTAGGGACACTAAGGACTTTAGCAGGTACCGAAGGGTCCTGCATAGTCATACAGTTCTCTAGGGTATACCTAGTAGGCCAATTGCTCGCTACCGCGTAAGTGACTGGAGTGAGCTTAGAATAATTACACCTAAAATTATAAGTAGTTAATTTTGGCATCACAACAAGGCGCGCCATTTGTGATGCTAAAATCAACTGCCAAATCTCGTAGTAAATAATTATGCGCCAGACAACACACCACTTGTCATGGTCTCGAAGTATGGATTACAAGGTACCAGACAAGGATATAGCCAGGGGCGTCTCCCAGCACACCGAGACCAGAGTCAATTTAGAAAATAATATTTTTATGATAATAAAATTCGTTACACCATGTAAGTATTTACAATTTACAAATTAGAACTGTAATGTTATTATTATCTACTATTTGTGTATCTCTGTTAAGTTGGTAAAACCATTTACTGCACAAATAAACATTTTGAAGCAGCATATTCAGCCGTTACGGCTACATATTTGTGGCATCAAAACGGGTGCCCCGACTCTCTTTCTATGCGTAATTATTGTAAGGGAGTAAGGGAATAGGCGTTAAATCAAACAAAAAGTCGCATGTGCGTAACATTTTTATTTTACTGAACTCGCTCAATAAGACTTCAATGAATGCGTTTTTTTTCAACTAGATGACTAATGTGCTTTGTTTAAATAATGTTATAGGCAGGCTCACATAACATGCACCCACATTTATATTTAGCATCTACAGCATGTATTTAATGTAAAAATAATCAACAAATGGTAATGTTATATCTAAAGTATACCTCTACCGCTTGCAGTAAATTAACTGTTACTCGTAGGGTATCGATCCAGCTAGTACAGATAGGTATGATAATATGATTCAACTTATGGGGTTATTTAATTACGTAGGTTAACGCAGTGGTGGCTGTCATTCTGGTTTTATTCTGACTGTTTCTCATGAAAACCGCTTCGAGGTCTAATTGGTACACACTTACTAAAATACCTAAACCTTTAGATTAAATCAAAATAGCGGAAGATACGGCACGTCCTTATATTCGTCAACTGAAAACGGGGATGATGCGAAACTACTGCTAGCTGTGATTCTATTTGAAGCTGTGCGATATTGAAGGACAGAGACAAACTAATTTGTTTTGATGTTAGCGTAAGCAAGGCAAGCGTGCTACTCATTCATGTGCGTCAAATTAGAGTCCTGTCAAATCGCTTCGCAAAATGGCGATCAAAAGAAAAAGTCAATTTAGAAACATTCTTTTGTAATTTTCAGCTTTTATGTACTTAGAAGTGAAATGTGATTCCTTGCATTTTTCCTGGCTTTTATTATTGTGATTATGCCGCAATTTTTCAATTCTTAGTTCATTCCCTAGATAGCTAACTGAAGTACAAAATTAATTGACTGTTTATCGAGCGAATAGATATTTTGAAAATTTTCAATCGTCTTTTATCTATCGGTTGTCTATAAATTTATATCGCCAACTTCACACTGATTATCCACAAGCCAGATGCACTTATACAATCATTGCAATGTTAGAATGAAACAAGACAAAAGGTGATGATTGACAAATTGAAATTGACGTATAAGAAAATTAACCTCAACTTTTTTTGTTGCCTAAAGTTGTGGCAAAGAGGATGTTTGCTTCGTGTTTTTAATATTAAAATAATCACGCAACACGTCCGCATATGTCACTGGCCGATTGCGACTAAGTGAAATTAGGCGACGGGGACCTGATTTAAGCGGTCAACGCGCTAGAGGCAAGTCATCTATCATCTCGTATTTTGATTTAATCTAAGCCTAAACCACCTACTTATTAAGGTGGTTTCTCGCCGGGTCTGCTCAGCAAGAAACAACTCCGACGCGGTGGTAGAGTCGCATTATGTCTGTATACTGTTTATTTACATATCCATATGATTATGGTATTTATGTCTATTATCTAGTATATTTTGCTGTAAATTTGACGATTTGAAAGTACTGATACAGTCTATTTGAATAAAGTTATTTGAGTTTGAGTTTGAGTTTGGTAAAAATAAATCTTTTAAGTACGACTCTGAGTCACATAACAACAAACTTTATAGTGGAAGATATTTTGCTGATTTATATAATTGAGACATCAATAGATAATAGCTATTTCTTTGATTTTTACCTGCGTGAACTGTAGCTATCTCAGATTTTATGTTATGCAATCTTAGAGGATTAAGGATTAATAAAGTAGATTTACGTCATAAGTTAAAACTATATGGCGAAGAAATCTGTTGAAACATGTCCAACGAAATGTTTTTTATGTGACATCCTATCTGAATTGGTAATTTGTTAATTAATAAAAAACGCCCTTTTAAAACCTCTAAATTATAAAAAACGATTTTTTATGGGATTTAAAGTTATAGACATTGAAAACAATTCCAAATTTCAGTCGGTTTCTTAGGGTAGGTAAGTCCGACGGGAATGTTGCTAACAGAACTTAGCTTGATGTTTCTAGCAAACGCAAAGGAATTTGATAACAAACAGCAAACAACAAAGTAATGGTATGATTTATATTTTTACCTTTCTAGATACAATTTCAATGGGTTTGTAAGTAACGTTGGAATGACTAAAAATTAGGTACCTATTTACTGCATACCTATAGTCTATTTCGATAGGTACTTGGCAGAACCATCAAGTAGAATAGGTGTTTGCAAAACTTAATAAATAATTGATACTCGTACTTTATAATAATATAACATGCGGTTCATTTTTCAGCTTAGTACTTAATATAAAATTTTGATCACAGGCAAAATTACAAATAGTACGACACATGCGTAGGAGGTTACACACGGCGCAATATTGTTGTCTTTTATTATACATAACTTATCATTACGATATTCTAATATAATTATAATTGTGTGATGATTATTCAAAGATGAAACAACCAGTTTTTACTGACTGAAATTTTTCAAGGCAAATGTTTTCAGATTAAGTTATTAAGCAAACGTCTTCGATGGTGGTGACATTATTTAATTGTAGGTTTTTAGTTTAATCAGAATAAGCACAGAAAACGTCGAAAAACTGCGCAGGGTTGATAACTTCATGCTTTAACAATTGTATATTACAAGTTTTTTAAAAAGTACTGTACCTACAGCAAAAGACGGGTAACTACAGAACTGTTGTATACCTATTCATATAGTCAACCTGGCTTGTCCCTGTTTTTTTTTTATATTGCTGGTCAAGATGACCTCACTCCACCTGATGGAAAGCAGTCGTGAGGTCGAGATATGAGGTTGACAAGCCCAGTCATTTAAACGAATCACTGGGCTGGCCATCCTCACCTTGAAGGCCTGCAGAAATGCCTTTTCAATGAATATCTATTTATCGAGACGAGAAACGGTTGTGTTGGCTTGGCACGGTGCACCCTAGCCACATGTTCTGTCGAGCACTGAATAAAAATTATGATAAAAGTGGACCATTTTAATGTAGCTAATAACCATAATTATTTTAAAGTATGGTGCCAGCCAGGTAGAATGATAACTTGAACCGGGGTCTTAATACAATTCTTTCCAGTCAAGTTTATTCCCTAAACTCAGCGTTGCGAGCAATTATCTACGTATTAGGTATAATCTGGCTGACAAAATAGCTCGCTCGCTACCCTAAGTAGAAATAAGCGATTGTAATAAGGCCTCTGTTATATCCTTACATTAAAAAAAATGCTTTGTGAAAATTATTTTTTCTATTCATTGTCAATTAAGTAGGCCCTCATTAATATTGTTAAACCGAAGTTTCTCGCATATATCGTGTTATTCTTAAATAATTACTAATTGATAGCAATGACCGAACACTAAACAGTATGCAAGTACTTAGTATATATTTTTATATCAGTTGCGTAGTTTTATTGTTAACACCTCAAAGTTTATCAGTAAAAGTTTGTTGTTTTTTTAATTATGAATTTGATTTTAAAGAAAGATGATACAAACAAAACATGAATATTTGTAACTTTAGTTAGTTCAGTTACTTATTTTTCTGTATTTACTCCTAACGGCTTCATCGAAGTATCTCTCGAAACATACAGACCCGGGGTGCGCCTATTAAAGAGTGTCTTGCTCATAGCACGCCGTTTGCTGTGGGGTCGACAGATGTAATTAAATGGACTTGCTCGTACCTAAAATTTACTTTCTGGTAAATATTCTGGTAACGAATGTTAAAACTGGGCTTTAATTGATTGATGTTGTATCATAATGTTAGGGAAAGTTTAATTGATAATCTACTCGTACTTATTACCAAAGCAATTTAGGAGCTGTTTACTGTTTATTCATCTCAATAATTTAGATGAATTTTTAAAACGGCCATATTTCCTAAATTGTGAACTGAGCAGTGTGCTTCTTTTTAATTAGTTTCTAGTTTTAATATAGGTATAACATAACATAATATAAAATACATTATTCTTGTCAATTTCTCCCTAAACTGAGCAGAGCGAGGAATTTCGTCATATGAAAACCTGGTTTTTCTGTCTTGTGGGTACTAGTGGACACAGGCGTGGAGAAAATTCTCTATTCCTGTGTCTACCGATCGCACAGCGGAGACCAGGAGACGACTAAACTTTTTGAGTACCTTGGTGCTACGGCTGATATAGTCCAACATCGGTATCAATCTGCGCAGTTAGTGTTTCTGGGGGACTTTAACGCTCACCATCGTGACTGGTTGTTCCCATACCAGGACACTGACCATGCTGGTAGAGAGGCGCTGAGGTTTTCTTTGTCGCTGAATCTCACCCTACTTATCAAGTAAGCCACGCGCATACCTGATGTTTCTAGCCACACACCAAATTGCCTGGACCTTCTGCTGACTACAGATCCAGACCGCTACTCTGTGTCTGTGTCGGTTACTGCCCCTCTAGGCAGTTCAGACCATTGTCTGGTGAAGTCTGTGTCCAACTACTCCCCACCCGATCCCAGCCCTAGAGGCACAAGACGGATGTGGCGATACAAGTCTGCAGACTGGGATGAGATGTGGCATTTCTTTGCATCTTATCCTTGGCAGCAAGCTTGCTTCTCTTCTGACGACTCATCGAAATGCGCTGACGCTATCTCTGAGGTGATATGTACGACTATGGAGTACTTTATTCCATTTTCCGACGTATCCCTCGATAGCCGAGCTCCCCGTTGGTTCAACTCTGAGTGCGCTACTGCTGAGGCGGTAAAGCAATTGGCGTACAAGAACTGGGCTGAAGCTCGCGCACGTAAAGCCTCCGATGTCAGTACAAAGAAGAGAGCCTTTAACGCTGCTGCCAAGTCCTTCAAAAAGGTACTCAGGAAGACTCGATTCGACCGTGTTACCCGTATTGGAGCCAAACTCGTTTCTCACCCATCGGGTAGTAAGGCTTTCTGGTCCTTGGCTAAAACGGTCGAATCGAACTTTTGCCGCCCATCTCTGCCGCCACTGATGAATCCCGACGGATCTCTGGCCCACTCTGCGGAAGAGAAAGCAAATCTTTTTGTTTCTCTATTTGCAAGCCATTCACGTCTCAATTCTGGAAGTAAAACACCACCTGTGCTACCTCAAAGCGGCTCTCTAATGGCAGAAATCCGTATACGCCAAAAAGATGTACTGAAAACGCTTCGGACTCTTGACGTGAACAAAGCCAGTGGTCCTGATGGGATTCCTGCAGTGGTTTTGCGGAATTGTGCGCCCGAGTTGTCTCCTGTACTGACACGCCTGTACCGCCTCTCTCTCAAAACGGGACAAGTTCCTTAGTCCTGGAAGCTTGCCAACGTGCAACCTGTGCCCAAAAAAGGTAGTCGAGCTGACCCTGCCAATTATAGACCAATCGCAATCACCTCCATACTTTGCAAAAGTATGGAACGTGTATTAAACAGCAAGCTCCTGGCGTACCTCGAGGACAACAGTTTGCTCAGTGATCGACAGTACGGTTTTCGCCGTGAACGATCAACTGGTGATCTTCTTGCGTATGCCACTCACTTGTGGGGCGAAGCCATCGAGAAACACGGCGAAGCACTCGCTGTCTCTCTCGACATCTCGAAGGCATTTGACAGGGTTTGGCACGACAGTCTCAAAAGCAAGCTTCCTTCATACGGAATTCCCACCGCACTGTGTGACTGGATATCTGACTTCCTGAGCGAACGGTCAATAAGGGTAGTCATTGATGGCTGCTCTTCTGACTTATTGGCTATAAATGCCGGAGTACCTCAGGGGTCTGTTCTTTCTGCGACACTTTTCCTGCTGCAGATTGATGATCTATTGTGCACAGGTATCTTTGGATACGCAGACGACAGCACTGTTACAGAGAGATATATGTCCAGTACCCGCGTCAGTGTCGCTGAGACTGAGTCCCTTAGAGAGGCCATGGTTGAGCGGATGAATTCAACATTACAAGCAGTGTCCGACTGGGGCGAAGCTAACCTCGTTGAGTTCAACGCCAGCAAAACCCAGGCTTGTCTGTTCGGAGAAACGGAAAACGGAGTCCATTCAATCTGACTCCTACTTTCCTGAATACACCGATACCGATAACCAACCACCTCGAGCTCCTAGGTATGGAACTCTCTTCCAACCTTAACTTTGGTAGCTCTATTGAGTCGAAAGCAAAAACCGCTGCCAAAAAACTTGGTATCCTCTTTAAGGTTCGGCGTTACTTCACACCGGAACAGCTGCTCCACTTGTATCAAGCACAAGTTCAGTCGTGTATGGAGAGTACTGCTGCCACCTGTGGGATGGCTCTGCCAAGTACCAGTTGGATGCAATGAACTCAGTGGACCGAAGGGCTAGGAGACTCATAGGCGACGATGCGCTCGTTGGAACCAAACTTCAGAGTTTGGAGTATCGGTGTAAAGTCGCCTGTCTATCGGTTTTCTATAAGGTGTATTTTGGAGAGTGTGCGCAGGAACTACACAACCTGATACCGCCGTCTACTTTCTACCACCGGACCACTAGACGCCGGGAGGGCTTCCACCCTCATGTGGTTGACTTTCCGACAGTCCGTACCCAACGGTTTGCTGCGTCTTTTCTGGTACGCACCGCTAGGGAGTGGAACGCTCTCCCTGCGTCTGTGTTTCCGGATACTTACAACCTTGGTGTCTTCAAGGCCAGAGTGAATAGGCATTTTCTGGGTAAGCGTGTACCACCATCGGTCTCGTCATCGCTTACCACCAGGCGAGACTGAGGCCAAACGCAAACCCATTTTAAATAAAAAAAGAAAAATGATATTTCATTTCAGTCAGGATTGTTAAAAGGCCCAGTGCCCGCATGGAAAAATTAACATAGCATTGGAATCAGTGCTATTTTAATTTTTCCATGCGGTGTGCTAAGGCAGATTTCGCTTAATATGCGTTTAACTGGCCGATTATAATACTCTAAAGTGAACAAAATTTTAAACATTGTAACAATGATGTATAAGTTAAATAACTTTCTACATTTTTGTAACTTAGATGCACCGCGCCGCACCTACCGTTTTGGAGATTGGATTAACGAGATGCACGTACATACCTACTAATACGCTTGTATGAAGCAACAATTGGCGCTCGACATCCTTAATTTTAGGGAAATGTTTTAACATTTGATAAAGGAGAAAAGTATTTTTTGCTTATCTATAAATAACTAATATGGTCTTTTTAACAGATAGTAGGTGTTGATCAACGCTTTTACGCATCGGAATCACGCTTCTTCATGCCTATTATGGTAACATGTGACGTAAAAAGTATATATGTACGGTCCTAATTACTTATTATTGATGAGAGTGTCCTTAAAAGCTAGCTTACATAAGTAATACATAAAAAAAACACCCTGTGCTTAAGCGCTAAAGAAAAATCCTCAATCTTCCTTGTACGTTCTTGGGAGTCCAATACATAGGTATCTAACAAAGAATTTGTGTCGAAATTTTATTTTTGAAACTTGAATTCATAATAATGAATCCATGTTTTGCTGCGTTGCTGGGCCCAAAAGCTGGCCAAGCTTGCAGGAGATAGGGTGAACTTCATTGGATTACTTATCTCCTAAAACTCAATTCAAACCAAACGATAAACATATTTGAAAAAAAGGTACAAGATTATGTTTAAAACTGGATAAAGCGCGTATGTGCAAGTGGCCTGAAGAACTGAATTAGTAATATCCGACGTAAAAATGTTTAATCTAGGTTTCATGGTTTTCGTTTGTAAACAGCTATTTTTAACTAGAATCAGCAATGGAAAAGATACGAGTACAAACGCACATAATATAAATATATTCGTTGAAACAAGTAGATGTAATATAAGTGAGGTAATAATAAACTGAATGCATAGTAAGATATTATTTGATATTGTTTCAGTCTAAAGTCTGACGTAGATGTGGCGATGGTATTCTCAGATAATACCTATCAATAAAATGAACGACATGTGTTTACGATGTCTCAGGATAAGTTAAGTTAACTTTACTACGACTAAATGGTACTCAGTATTAAATAACCTATCGGACTTCATTCATTATTAAAACTTCGTACCTAATCTAAATCAATACCTTTTAATGATTGTGCTTTAAAGAAAATTAAACTATGTACCTACAAAAAGTGCAGGTAGGTACTTAATTTCACTACAAAAATAACAACGCTAAATTTTCTAGTGTTTGAGAAGATATTATGCGATTCAAGATCATCACAAAGTTCATTTTTTGTAATAAATTTAAGTAAGTAAGTAAGTACACAACAAATAACCCTTACAGTTACTTAGTCTCAATAGGTATTCATTAGTCCTTAGTACTTATGAAGTTGAAGTTCTATTACTACGAAAGCAAATTTTTAATGTTATAGATCTAGTGCTCGGCGAGATAATGTAAAAGCAAAGCTAAGACTTTTTATTTCTAGATACTTTGAACAATACTTGAGAACAACATTTTAAATGGGAATTGACCAATTTACAAATCTAAAGCTACCTATAATATTTACAATGTGTTGCGCTTAAAATAAGTAGAGTCAAATAAATACTTTAAGTAAAATCCTTATTAAGTTAAATAATGGTGCGTGTTAACCTGTGAGGAATTATCATAAGGCTGAATTAGGTCTTGATCTGCAAATCAAATTTAAAATAATTTTGTAATCACTACTCTAATTACCACTCTCATTACCAGTGACACCTGTATTCTGTGCAATAAAATATATATAAAAAAAATATCTTTGAATAACTCTTCGGTAGGTAACTTAAGGGGAGGTGGTTCACAAAACACGTTATAGAATTTTTTTTTTAAGTAAACAGTGAAATTAAATTCTACTAAAATTTACTGATATTGTTGAGGGGATAATACAGTTAATTCATCCGGTGGAAACATGATTTGATAAAATTGGCTCGATAGAATAAATGCACAAAGTTACTTCATTTCGTGACATTTTGTCTTCTATTTTTGGTTTTATTCCTAAAATAATTTATCTGATAATATGGGTCCTTCACCAAAACAAAGTTTAAAGATAACTCTAGGGAATTCATCCGATGGTTTTTTTATTACATCTAATAATTTTTTAATCGATTATTTTAGTCATTTTCGGTCCGCGTGGCGCTCACCAGTTTCCTTCGGGAAATGTTGTGCAGAACCACATCGCCTTAACAATTCGCTCTGCTGAACTTTTTGTTTTACAGTGCGTGTGAATTATATGAATAACCCTAGTATTCTGAAACTCAGAGTTGAGCATCCATCATTCGAGCCGATGTGGTCACGTAACACGTCAGTAGAAATGATAATGATAGCTATACTTGTGAGAGCTGATTAACTTTAAGTGAAGTTTTAGAGTTCAGTAACAGCTTACATCAATTCTAACATTAGCAACTCTCGAATGATCGCTACGATCACATTTTGAATTATAGATAATCATGGTGCCGGTGTTTTAACATTGTTCAATAATGGAGATCATTTATTTGGTCGCAATTAAATCGAAGGCGCGGGCGATTTCATAACAAGGATGTTAGTAAAAGCGTTTTTACGTTATCCTACACAATCTCAGTTTATACAATGAAAGCTGTATGAGTTGTAACAATTGCGACAACGTTTCAGGCTGAGACACACCCCTCGAAAGATATTATTCATTTATTTTATTTATTGTTGCCTTTTCACTGGTTTTTCTTAAGCGTGTGCGAAGTAGTTTTTTGGTATTTCAGTGTAGGGTCAGTGAATGTTAGTGCAATACTGTATCTCGAAGTCAGGTTGTACACTATGTCCAATTGATTAATGTTAACGTATCATCTCATATGTGTTATATCAGGGACAAACACCTGTCCCTGATATAACACATATGAGAAGATTCGAGGATGCTGTGAAAACGCTTTTATCACAACATTGTTAGGATCGTGGAGAGGTTGCTGTTCCTTAACTTCTATTTTATAAACTTATTTTTTAGAGAACGATTTCAATGGTAGGTGTACGGTTGGACCATCTCATGTTTTATAACAATGCAAGAATTAACCTGAGTAAGCGATCTTCAAATTCTCAAATCTGACATAGTCATATGCTTGACCTTGCTGTCTAATGGGTTAGAGCCGTTCGAGGGTCACCCTCAAGATTCACTGGTGTGTGAAACCTGGCCAAAATAGTAACATGAAATGTTTTTAACCATTAAACAATAACATAACGGTTGACATCAATGAATAGTGTTATTAAGAGCTCTTAAATGATTCGGCACAATGACGTAAGTTCATAATAACATAATCCCATAAAGAACATTTTTCAAACACTAAAAACAGCAACCAACCGCAGGCAGGTAATTTGATTCCTTATTAAGCAGGAATAATTGTTTGGTTACTTTTAGTTGAGCAAAATGATAAAATTGAATAATGTTTATTGATGTTAATATCATGATTCCCCAGTTTACGAAACATTCCAAAGACAATGACAGAACCATAATTTACGAGTACCTAACTACGTTATTTCCCATGCTGTTGTTGTCATATTTTGTTTGTTTTCATTACGAAGCTCATCCACATTTTGGTAACCAAAAGGCGTTACGTTATCACGGCTGCAATAAACCAGAGCTTAAGGCATCCATATAGACCTTAACTGGAATGCAATGGTTTATATGATTATTATGGATTTATATGATATGCATTTTTATCAAAAATGCATATCAGTTTTATAGATGAAGATGCTTTTATGCTGGTTCAGAATCATATAAGAGTTCTGCCATAGGAATACGTAAGTCCGTGTCGACAAATCCCTTTAGACCATCACTTGTCGATACATACAAGTAAACGCTGAGATCTGAATGAATTTGCCTTACGTATTACCACCCTCAACGTTTTTATGACAACACAAAGTTAAAGCCATTTTACAGTATTTAGCACTATCTGAATACAATTTACAGTTTACAATATAGGAAGTCATAGTTACTTAATTTACCATCGCGATTTACATTCCTAATTATGATGGGTTTACATTATTGCTTACAATGATATTACACTGGCGAAATTTCTTAACCCGTAACTAGGATACATTATTACAACACAAAATCAGACATTTGAGCCACGTTTACTTACAAAATTAATATGACGAAGAAGAACCGTTATTCGAGTGCAGGTAGAGGAATTTCTTCACATTACCAATTGCGATCTTCTCTCTGTAAATTATTGTAAACGCTTTTGTTGAACGCATACATGATGTCGAAAATAGATCGAACAATATTATAGCTATGCATTTTAAAGACAATGCTGTAGTGTATACCTATGTGTCAAATGAACTTCATAAACGCACTTCCACAAGGAGCGTCATCTCGACCATTATGATAGTGGTGTTAGACAATACCTAGCTACTATGAAAAGGCAAGGAGCAAGGACGGGTAGAAAGCGTTTATCGTTACTCTCTTCTGGAAATACAGTTCACGGTAGTTACGTTACGTAGTCTCTCAGTCTTATAAACCTCTTTATGAAACAGCTGAGTTCTAAAATTAAACACCACATTGAGATCTTTGAATGTGTCTTCGAAATGCAGGCGCATTCTGTTAACTGAACTTAAATCATTAACGCGAATGTAGAATAATACTGTCAGATAGTGCTATTGTACGATTAAGTATTAAATGTACTCATACGTAATTTTAACAAAACGGCTTATATTAAAAGCCCGTTAATTACATAAAATTAAAGCACCCAATATATCCATCACTTATTGCGTTTCGAACCACTCTCGTGCAACTCACATAGGCATTATCATCGACGCTCCGAGTCTCTACGACGTTCAAATCGTCGAAGATCTTCTAGTATTACCTAAAGCGACTTCGTGAAACATTATAATACGAACGGACTCGACGCGGGCGACGGCCCAGTCTCGATTTCGTGAGGACGTGTAATTTTAGGCGATAACGGAAGTACAAAATTGGTCCATGTGCCGGGTGGCCGCGTTAGAGGTAGCCGCGGACGTCGTCGAGGCGGGCGCGCTTGATGCGTTGGCAGAAGTGGAAGCGGGGGTGCGGCGGGCGCGGGCGCGTGCCCTCGGCCACGGCGACCGCCCCCGCCCCCGCGCCGGCCTCCGCGGCCGCTCCGCCGCCCGCCAGCGAGCCGCACGACGCGGACTCAGCGAGCGAGCGCGTCGAGGGCCGGGAGCGGGGAGCGCTCGTCTCGCCTGCCTCACACTACCTGTTAGTCATAATACAATTATAACCATCAGTATTATTGAGCATGAGCATGACAAGTTTGAATTTCCACCTGACAAAAGTCAGTCCTCGGTTTAGTTTTCTAAAAAACATGAAGTAAAATGCATTATATCAAGAATCATAGTGGTTGAACTAAACAACTGAAAAATAGCTTAATGACCTGAAAAAATTAAACAGGTCTTCGTTAATTGTAAGTGGACTAACCTGTAGAAAGAGTGCGAGTGGGGGGGCGGCGGCAGGGCAGGTGGCAGGGGCGCGTGCGGCTCGGACGCGGACCGCTGCACGCCGGGCGTGCGGTCCCCGCGCTCCCCGCGCCCGTACCGCCCGCGCTCGCCGTTCCAGCTCCACTCCCACTGATTCTGTAAGAAACACTAATTTAAAATCTTGTTAGATATGAATATATGAAAAAAACACACAGAATGATCGAATCCCTGTTTGCTTTGTTGTTGAAAACCAG
Source organism: Udea olivalis (assembly GCA_947369235.1). Taxonomy (NCBI): domain Eukaryota; kingdom Metazoa; phylum Arthropoda; class Insecta; order Lepidoptera; family Crambidae; genus Udea; species Udea olivalis. Next base: position 11,910,343 of record OX376342.1, read on the forward strand.
CGAGGGATCAATAAAAATCTGACAGCAATAACAATTTTCTGCGTTACTGAAATAAATTCAGTAGCAAATTGGGCGGGATATTGTTGTAGAGTGGGCATCTACGTCGTAGCACTACTACACGTAGCGTACGTAGCTGTGTCGTATACCGTAGCACTGTAACAACAAAGCAACGCTACGGGTACGGCTTGTTTTTATGTGGTTTATGGGCCGGGCCATGTATAATTCATAGTACGTTGCTTTCTATAGTCTGGTTATGGATTTAATAACAACTTTGAATACTAGAGAGGTATAAAGACTATATAGAGAGGTATGCTATATAACAAACACAAATGCTATATACAATGAAACATATTGCAGCAAGCTAGTTAGGAAGGAGGCAGATGTCAGCACAGTGGATTTAGTGCTTCACATTATTTAGTAGAGTTACTTCGTTAGTGTGGGGTACTGAGAGCGAGGCCTTCGGCAGCGGCTGCGAGGGCGTGTGCGCGGGCGCGGGTGCGGGGGGCAGGTGCGGATCGCGCGCCTGCAGCAGCTGCAGGATGCGGCGCACGTCGCCCGTCAGCCCGCTCTCAAGCACCGCCACGCGCCGGCTCAGCTCCTCCAGACGCGTCAGCACCGTCGCCACGGACGCCGCCGTCGCTGCCGTGCCCACGTTCTGGTATTGCGGCGAAATCGAGTCCTGCAACGCAACCAAAACGGTGAGATCGTGGCTGTTGATTTTGTTGAAAAATTCGTCCCGTCTCCAAAAAGCATCTTGCAACATTTCCTATGTCGATAAATAAAAGAAGTTGTTTGAAGCGTAGTAAAGACTTTTTGCTATCACCTAGTAACTCACAAATGCGGGCTATACGTAATAATTACTTACATTTGTGAAGGGATGAAGAGTAAATATGCGCCACACAACACACCTCTTGTCATGGTCTATAAGTAGGCATACATATTCCTGTGTTACGAGGTACCAGACAAAGAATAAAGCCAGGAGTGGACCCAGACCCAAGCCAATTTAGAAAAGATTGTTGCCTGAATTGACCTGAACGGGGATCGAACCCGGGACACTACGGAATTAAGGCGAGAAACCGTGCTACAGCGCACTACGCCAATCGTGTCGTCAAAAATGTGTGAATTGGTACCTGGGCAGCAGTCTGAATCCTTTCAGAAAAGGCGAGTGCAGCCGGACGGCCGGTCTGATGTAGGTTGACGGCGGAGTGAGGCGCCGAGCGGGAGGACGGCGGGCGAGTGGCAGCAGAATGTGGCGGGGGTGCCAGGATGTCGTCGCAGGAGACGTGCACCGGCGGGGGCGCGGCGGGAGGGCTCGGCGACGCGTTCGTGTAGTACGAGCTCGGGTTGGTGCTGAGGCTGGACACGGGCAGCGTGGCGCTGTGCGCGGGCGTGCTTACCGCCGCCTCGCCCGCCGCCGCACCCGTTAGCGGCGACGTGTCGTTCAGCGGACCCACCGATGACTGCCGACGCACCGCTGCGCGCCCTCGATACGTTTGAGGGGTAGATTGCGCTGTAATTGAGGTTTTATTGGAGACGTACGGGCATTGAAAGCATTGCATTGCATTAAAGTAATTATTCAATGAAAAATATAGCTTGTTTCTCACATAAGTATCATTGGATAGTGCCATGCACCGGTTGCTATTTGCTGTGAATGATATACATATCATCACATCATAACATTCACAGCAAATAGCACAGTACATTTATCACGAGTTGCCACTTCAAATTTACATTATCGTTCGCGTAAGAAAAATGTATTGGGATTTGATATGACATGACATCCCAATACATTTTTTTACGCGAACGATAACGTAAACTTAAGGTGACAGAGCGTGTCCTATGAGTTTCAGAGACTGATAAACATACACTTTTACTTTATAATAGGTACGAATAGGATATTACCCGTTGTCGTAATAATATATATATCCTAAATGATAATCCTTATTCTCGGTTCAGGGTCTGCATGGACCCAGAGGGAACTTATATGTTGGCCTGTGTCTACTATCCGGCTCTCACATGTCATTCCTTTCAAACTCTTTTACTTTAAACCGACCCATGGGTTAATTCTAGTTTTCAATTATCATATTGATGCTTTACAATGGTACGAAAGTAAAGAGGGGGAAATACTTAAGTATTATTTAAAACATGCACTATTAAGACAATGCATACTTACAGTATTTGTTATGCAGCGGCTGGTGTGTTTTATGATGGTGGAGGTCTGGGAAGCTCCGTTTAAGTTGCGCTAGCATGCCTGCACACAAGGGCCGCGCTCAGAGCGGGGCGGCGGGGGCGGGGGCGGGCCCAAACATGTTTAAACGAGTGTCTCATTCTGACATTACAGTAACATTCCTGCCACACCCCGCCCCCTCGCCCTCATCACCCACAAGGAATAAATAAATATACGAATACAACAAGCGTCTTACATGCTGCTTAAAATTAAATAAAATTACTGCCGGTGTTGTTTCGCGGGACGCCATTTAAGTATAATTTACAACTCATACTTAAGAAATTAATGGCGAATGTTAATTTTATGCAACATTTAACAAAAACCATTTTTGCACTTGCAAATTCATTTTACGGTATATTTACATAAATATTTAGGATATTTTTGTTAAATGTGTACAAAATATTGAATTCAGAAAAGCCTAAGTTTTGGTTAAAAATAAGTTTTTCAGTTATCAGGGATCGGAATGTATAGAAGAAGGCTATCAGAACTGTATAAAGAAGGAAGATAATGTTCAAAAATATTTAAAAGGGGTTTGCACATAATTCCATCCATTTCTATGTGTACATAGATATCTACTCTACTTAATATAGATACAACACGACGCCCGATTTCATAATCGCATGCGACATTTTCTTTAACTAATAGACAGAGAGCACCCGTGGTGTTTTTTTGACATGTCCAGAAAAATCGTAAATAGATAAGAAGGTACTTAATATACATTCCACAATGAGCCCTGCTTCACTTACCCGTGATGGAGTTGAGCGTTGTTGACCTTTGTTTACTAAAATTGAAGTTGATAGGAGTAACGTCTTGCCCAGCCTTGTCAGTAGAGAACTCTAAAATTCCTCTACTCGGTGGAGTATCAGTGTCATCATCGCTACACTGGGAGTCCTGCAAAAGGAACAGCTGTTCATTAAATCTTTTTACCAGCTTGGCCAAGATGTGCGTCAGTGTTCTATTCATAATAGAATCTGGTTCTAAAACTGCATCCCTACAATTTTGTACCATTGGTCCTATCCAAACTGTATGCAGCTTCGATTGCTACCAATGCTTCGGTTTACCTTACCTTCGGTGCAACCTTTATTACTGGCCCGTAGCTGATGCACAAGCTGTACAATGCCAAAACAAAAAAAAGATAAGATGCGCATCGCTTGATTTATTTGTATTAGCTCGATTAATTTGTATGTGTAGGGAAAAAGTATATTGTGTTTAAAAAAAATTGTTTACAATGATGCACATTTATGATCAGCTGTAGGACTGAAAAGAAAAGAAAAAGCCCAGACACTTACCACCTTCTCAGCGAAGGTCTCGGTGTGGGGCCGGCGCGTGGTGCGCGCGTACGCCTCGCGCAGCAGCCGCGCCTCGCACGCGGGGTTCTCGACGCGCAGGCGCCGCCGTGGCTCTATGCCACTAAGCTCCTCCTGTGAAGATCGCGGACTAGCATCAGCTTATGTACTTATTTTAACATCCAAACGTCCCAAAGTGAACGTGAATACCTAACGTTCAAATGAGAATGAAATGATGATGAATGATGATTGCATCCCGGTTTAGAACTTTATTCAGATATCAGTATAGGATAGAGACTACCGAAATAAGAAATAAATCATAAGAAATGACCTGTGCAAGAGGAATTTTGTTACTTTACGATGAACTCAAAAAAATAATAAGTAAGTACACTGCTACACGATTTTCTAGAAAAAGAGTGAAGAAAAATGAGTAGTACATATGATAATGTCGTGGTTTAAAATACTGTTGCAACAATTATCTAGTATTTTTTTTAATCTTAACGTCGAAATGTCATTATAGTAATCAGCGGAGACACCTTTGTCGCATTGGCCAAATTTATTAGGAACAAGCCAGAATATCCCAAAACTCACATCCCGCATGTTATATGTGATCTCGAGGTTGGCGACGAAGGAGGCGCGGAATTCGGGGTAGAAGTCCAGCACGTCCAGTAGGTCGTCGCGGTGCACGCGGTGCAGGTCGCAGTATGTGAGCGCGCGCACGCGGCAGTTACTGCGGCCCACCGTCGGGAACACGCATGCGTTCTCGCCGAATATGTCGTCCTTGCCTGCCAACGAGGTTAAGTAATGAAGATATCATTCACTAGCTTTCCGCCCGCGGCTTCGCCCGCGTGAATTTTTTTTTATGACACAGGGATTTTTCTGACAAAGATACTTGTTATTCACAAAATCCCGTCTTAGTTAGCATCTACGTCCTAAAAAGAACCCCTATGCAAAATTTGAGACTCCTTGCACTTGAAGTAACGAAGTTTCATGCAAACAACCTATCAACCCCAAAAACCACCCCTTATGGGTCGAATTTCGCAGAAACTCGTCTTAGTGATCACCTACGTCCTAAAAAGAACCCTCATGCCAAATTTTGAAGTCCTAGCACTTGTAGTTTCGGAAATTTCGTGATGAGAAAGTGACCATTCACTTTTATATGTTTTAATAATTTTGAGTGCGCATTTTTAAATTTCACGATATTTCAGGATCTATTAATCCAATTATTGTGTTGTAAAGGACCAAATTTATCTCCGTAAAATTATCTTGATGATGAAATAACTTTTAATCATAAGGATTGATATGCTTGTCTAGTAATAATTCTCAAAATCGACCTTTTAATTATTTACATTATTTTTTAACACTTAACACTAACTTAACATACCTTATAGCTACTCATTTATAAAAGATACATGTAAGGTAAAACCTCATATTACGGCGGTAACCAAAATCGACTTCAATTACGGTGGTATATTCATTTTCCTAGTTTATTCTCATTGAAAATAGTTTGGGTACACTGAAATGGAATTTACTCATTCAAAGTCTTTTACTTTATTACATAACTGACATTTGCGAATATAATGTAGACGTTACTCTTCAAAATAAGTCAATTCATGCTGTAACGGAACGCACCTTAGCCTACACTATTTAAAACTGGGATTCAATTTTTTTCGGATTAAATCTATCCGATAAAAACTTGTAAATAAATACAATACAAAAAGTAATTGTTTTCATGAGTAGATTCATTGTTAGCTAGAATTTCAATTCGATATTTAAGTTTGAGTTTTACTTAATGGTTGCTTTTGTTAAACATTCTCAAATATCCTAAGTCCCTGTTAGTTCTCATGACCATAAATTAAACTAATAAAAATTAAATTATGTGACTGTTCATATCAATAAATTGTTCCAAAATGTTTATTTTGCTGAAGCGTCAAACGATAAGGTCTAGTGGTTGGTGTAAAGAAATCTGTTTAAAAAACTGGCCAAGTGTGAGTCCGACTAACTGAGGGTTCCATACCTACAAATTTAGATATTATAATATATCGGTTTTATTTATTTATTTATTTATTTTTAGTTTCAACAGCGTTTACACAATGAAATAGATTAAAACATTGCTTGAGCATAAGACAATTAAAGAAACATACTTTGTTACCTGAAATGTTGACAGGTAGTACGTAGGTAATTTGACAAGTTACAAATGAGAGACACAAATTGAATTGAATATCGCAAGATAACAGATAAGATTTATTCTTCATTGCACGGGAGTAACACGTACGAATGGCGCAGTTAATGCCTGAAGGCATCGGTTCTTTATTTATCCTGTTAGTTGATATGTGAGACATTAGCTTTTCTTAAATACTGATTTTATAACAAGGCCGCAAGGGAAGTAATTTATAGGTTTCGATTATCTGAAAAGTTTCAGAATATTATGTGACTTACATTGCGGTGTGTTTTGTTTGCGTTGACTTAGAGGTCTGAGTTTTGCAATTCTAACGAGTAGTGAAGTTTGATGTTTGAGATAGACTTCGGCTTGATGCCTCTACGCGTGACTATGAGGGAGGATTTTGACAGTCAATTAGACGGACACAAGAATATTATATTGTAGTGGTTCTCTTTTTATTCAATGAACAAAAGGCGGAACCCTAAAAAATATCCAAGTACTTGTATTTCTCAGATTAGTAATTTAACGTTGTTCAGAAATCTGTCAGCCCTTTTCAATTTATGACCTCAAGTATCATTTCACTTTAACGCCACATGTGCAAGGGTCCGGTGTTGTTTTTGTGACATATTTTAAAACAATTCATTTAGAAATTCTCATGTTCAGCATTTGCACTTAAGGGTAATAAATCTCTGCTTTTTATTGAGGAACTTAGTCTGCATTATGATTTGGAAATCGGTAGGGAGGACAGTTAGTTGGTGGTCGTGAGTAAGGATCTAGGCCTCAGACGGTCAAAGGTTTTTAAATTACTTGTAATATTTTATCTAAAGTGTAATACTCGTATTAATTGTAGAATCAGTGATTTTAGAGACGCAGCATTTAAGGTCAGATCTTTCCGTTATTATATAGAGCTATAAGAATGTTAGGAAATCTAGACTTTCATTATTTAGAAGAGAGTATGTGTTTGGCCGCGGGACGGTTAGGTCCAGAACGCGAGGGAGTCTAGTTTAAGCCGTGAAAAAGCTAGATCCTAGGTTCAGGACAGTTCGTTTTTGGTCGTGACAAAGTTAGCATCTAGGCCTCAGACGGTCAAAGGTTTTTAGTTACTTGTATTGTTTTATCTGAAGTATAATATTAATGATAGAATCAGTGATTTCAGAGACGCAGCATTTAAGGTCAGATCTTTCCGTTATTATATAGAGCTATAAGAATGTTAGGAAATCTAGACTTTCATTATTTAGAAGAGAGTATGTGTTTGGCCGCGGGACGGTTAGGTCCAGAACGCGAGAGAGTCTAGTTTAAGCCGTGAAAAAGCTAGGTCCTAGGTTCAAGACAGTTTGGTCTTGGTCGTGAGAGAGTAAGGTTCTAGGCCTACGACGAATGAGGTTTGTAAAAGTTCTGTACAAAAGTGTTTTAATTTCTATTATTTATCTAAAATAGAACATTAATTGTAGAATCAGTGAATTAAGAGACGCAGCATCATAAGGTCAGATCTTTCCGTTATTATATAGAGCTATAAGAATGTTAGGAAATCTAGACTTGCATGATTTAGTAGGACAGTCTTTATTTGGCAGTGAAATAATCAGGATAGGAAGTCAGATATTCAGGGTTAGGTTCAGTAATAGTTTTATACAAAAGTGTTTCAGTTGATTTACTTAATCTTTGTTTTATCTTAAATAAAGTCATAAATTTTAGAATCAGTGAATTTAGAGACGCAGATCTTTCCGTTATAAAATTGAGATTAAAAATTGTTAGAATTTTATTTCCTATTAAATCTCAAATATAGTGCAAAATATTCTTCTAAAACTATTAATGATTTTATTAAACAGTTATATGTTTTATGCGTGCACCTAATAAATATTTACCTAATGGAATATAGTCATGGTCTTAGCATTAAAAACGAACATTAAAATGTTGAGGCTTTCTTTTAATGAAAGTAGTACTTACAAAGATAGTACAAGAATTAGTATTTGTAGAATCTGTTTTACATTGGTAAAGTAATTAGTAAAGTTCACCTTGTCATTTATTTAATTCACTGATATGGTCTGCGTAGTCCAGAATGGAGGTTATCAAAATACATTTGATTATATTACCATCTCTTATGCAATATTGTGTGGAAAAGAGGGATGTTTCTTTGGCCGCGTAGCAGTATACCTAATATTAATTAGGGTATTGATATGTGTGTGCCTCCCGCTGAGTCTACTCACTATAGTTATAAGTCGTGGCCGCGTAGAAGTAGGGTATGTGTGTTGCCTGGCTGTTAGGCCGCGTAGCAATACGTGTGTGCGTGGCAGCTGGACCGCATATCAATACGTGTGTGCCTGGCTGAGTTTACTCTTCTCGTCCATTGATTAGCCGAAGATTTAAGCGTACCAAGTCCTAGGACCTCCATCCCCTGACAGGTCAGGCTATAAACGCCGCTGTAAACGAATGGAACCTAGAGATGAGGTTTAGTTTTTATGTCCCGTTAATCAACTCTGCTGGTCAGTGGCTAACCACTGCTGATCAGTACTCCACATGATAATTGCTAGCTTATACTAGATTTTGTGGGGGTCCAATGCCTAGTATGAGTGAATTGTCTTTTTGTATTTACTACCAACATCTATGCTGGACTAATTGCTAATGTTACCAAATGATAACAACAATTTATTTTAACAAGGGAACTTGACTAAGGTTCTTAGATTGCTTTTGGAAAATACTATTGGTTAATTAAACCTATTACTAAACACTGTTGATTTTAACAGTTATTCAACTATTTATAAGTGTTGATTCACTTAAAACCAACATATGTTATCTAATTATAACAATTGATTTTAACAAGAGAGCTTGATTAAGGTTCTTAGATTGCTTTTGCAAATATTATTGGTTAATTAAACCTATTACTAAAAACTGTTATTTTTAACAGTTATTCAACTATTTATAAGTGCTGATTCACTTAAAACCAAAAACATAATAATTTAAACTATCCCAGTTTAAATTAAACCTTATCCTACAAACCTAGCTGCAAGATTTATTGCAAAGCTAATTATTGACTATTTTATATAGTTCAATCTGAGTCTTGGTTGTGATGCCGCTTGATGGCTGTGAATATGTACATTTCATATCACATTAAGTATTACAAATCTACAAAATATGTGGAGGCATCTTATCTCTCAGTAACGCCATGTACTACACCCTACTCTACATATATGTGGCGGTATTCTGCTATAAGCCAATACCCTTTTCCACACCGAATTATACAAATCAGTGGTGGTATTCTGATTGATAACAAATATGCTTTTTCCCCACATACAAACTCAAACTTCACACTAGCTTTCCTGTAAGTGACCTAGCTCTCCATTGACTCTAGTATTTTGTTAAGTCTTCGTGAATTGAATTATCTTCACCCTAAAGACGATGTTTTGATGAGTCCTATATTATCCGGTCCAAGGTCTGCTTTTGTGAATGTTTATCTACAATCGTCATCAACATGATGTACAAGTTGACAAGTCATGAAGTATCATGCTACCAATGATTTATATTGAATTATTTCATTTTAATTAATGATGATTCATCTACAGAATGAGTTACGTTGGAGCTGGGTTTGACATCCTGCTACAATCCTACAATTCAGTGTTTCAATTGTGTTTTACACATTGTCACACCACAGTCTATGACTGTCACTACAAATATCCTCAATCCTATTTCGGGGGGAGGCGCGAGCTGGTTGGCCTTCATCGGTCTGGAGCGGGGTGGAGCTCGTTATGACCACCTCCAAAGGGAATGCTCCTTTGGAGAAATTTCCTATAATATTTTGATTCCTTTAACTTTATTTAATGATTCTAAATATCAGCTTTTCACTCTTATTCAAATTCTGCACTATATTTAAAATCATAATCGATATTTGTTGGGTACATACATAGAATAATATATACTTGGTTCCGAATTCAACAATTCATTTTAAACTCTTTATTCTTATTTACTTACTTACTTCTGAAGAGTTACTAATTTCACTGTCTTTGATTTCATGTTAGTCTTCGATTAGGTGAGTTAGTTAGTCATGTAATAAATATAATGTTTGAAACAGTTTTACATAGCATAGTAGGTTCTTAATTGTCGAATCAAACTCATAATTAGCACTCACATACCTCATAAAAGAATATTGAGTTACTACAGTAATAAATACTATTTACACAACACAACGTAGACGGTTCTACCACTACTAGACGATCACAACCATTTGGCCATTTTATCTTCAAGTTACATGTTCGATCATGTATCTATTTTAATTATTGATAATTTATATCGATATGTTTATTCATATTGATTTGGGTAGTAAAACTCTTTAACATGTGAAAAAAATGATGAAGTTGGTGAGAGTTGGTGAGGGGGGGTCGTTACAATTTGGTGCCGTGACCAGGATTTGTTCGAAACAATCTTGGATTACAACGGCCATATAAATATTAATACATTATTTACTACTTATTTTAATGTTGGCTTTTCATATTATTGTTAGCCACAATTTGTTGCTAGTGCAAAGTGAATGAGGTCACAAATGTGAGTGGTAGTTATGGGGGCGGGGAGAAATTTATTTAACCGATGTCTTTTTAATTTGAATTGTTTTCAGCTTGCAATCGTTAAAATGTTTATCACATCCATTTTGTTTAATTACAATTTTATGATAGCGTTAGATAGATGCATGTTAATATACAGTTAGATTTCATTTCAAACAATAGGAAAATAAAGTAAATTATAGATTTTTTTTATGTTTTGTGTGTATCTTTGAATAGGTATTATTTTGTTAGATCAATTAAGGATCTCAATGGTTTACTTGCAACAGTGTGGTTTTACAAATAGTGAAAGGTTGCGGGTTCGAGTCCTGTGACTAACGGATAGCAAGAGATTGCGGGTTCGAATCCCATGATTTACGAATAGCAAGCGGTTGCGGGTTAGAATCCCGAATGACACTATGTAATTCTGCGAACAGTGAATTAAACTTGTCTATTTTATGACATTATTTGCTATGTTTCAATCCAGATTTAAAGTTATTTTGGTGCTTTTATTTTGGTGTTTTTTATTTTTATGTAGCTTTAGGTATGTTGGAGATATTCAAGGTAAGTTCGTTATTATAGTTAAGAGTATTTATTATGTGTAGGTTCAACTGTTGTTAGTGATTTATTGGAAACGGAATATTCAGAACGAAATTTGAGTTCTAAGTTAAATGTTGGCAACAAAGTGTGAATAAGTGCGTAAAGGCTTTATATTCAACGTTTTTTTCTAAATTAGTTCTGTCTGAAGTGACAGCGAATACTAAGTGTGTACTTTACATCTAGGTAAGACGACTTGATTGGTTTCACAATACTATCGATGACACAATATTACGATTATAGTTCAGTTAAACATAAATTATTGTATTGTTAGTTATTACTTGGCTACGTAAAATACAAAGGCGTAAATTTCTTATGAGTATTTTCTATACAGTTCTATGTTTAGGTCAGTGTTTTGCACTTGCAGATCATAGCAAATTGAAAATCATATTACAAAATGGCTCTTTCTAATAGGAAAAGGTTGAATAGGGATATTTAAGTCATTGAGTGATTTACTTAGTTCTCGTTATAGAAATAAATTGGTTACAATGTAACAAATATTGAAAGATAGTATATTGGTTATAGAGTCTGGGGGGCGTATTTCCATTTGTTTGGTTCAGGCTTGTAGGCGTACCTATACGTAAATCTAGGTCTATGTTAAGCACTTAATAATGATGAAATCTAGGCAACCTACAGTATTTGATGGAAATATTTCAAAACTGATTTTATCTTGAAATTCTTTAAGGTCAGTCTGTAGCATAAAGTTTTGTAGGAGTATACGGAGTGTGACTAGACAGTCGTACAGATAATATCGCAGTAATCGCACCTGCATCGTGCGCGCAGACTTTTACCTTCGCCCACCGCGTTCCGCGCCCCTCTGAGCTGCGTCTGCGCTGCCCGCTATCGCTCGGTCACAGCCGCCACTCGCGACCCTACTCTGACGGCGAATGCACGCTCATTTTTATCAAGTTTTCCCCGCTATTCCGTTAACGTAATTTCCCTTTATAATATCTTCTAAATTCTATTCTTAATGTGTAACTGTTGAATCTAACTTATAACTTCATACTTATCTTCAAAACAACAACACAATAGTAACTACAGTTTTATAGTTCATTAAGTTAATTCTGAATTTTACTTGTTATATTTGACACTAAGTTTTATAGCATTCGAATCCATTTATCAATTACTTCGAAAATAATCTTATATCGTAAGTGATCAGTGTGCAACACATGTTTTCATGTTTTTGAAGAAATAAATTGCAATGGGTTTTTTTTCGAAGCAATGCTGAGTGCGAGTTGAAGATTTTAAATGAGGTGTTTGTTTGTTGGTGGGAGTAGGTAGGTATAAGAGTGAAAAAAAGGATACATTAAATTCATACACAGTAAGAGGATGTAAGATTATGCGGATACGCAGGCGGATTTGTGGCGGTAGTTAAAATATACTATACTTATAATTTAGAGTTAGCAAAAATAAGTAAGTAGACACATATAATTGTTCATCTAAATAGTAATAATATATGATAGTATCGTTGTTACAGGAAGAAGGGGGCAATATGTTTAACCTATTTAAATCATAGAAAGAAACCGTTTAGGTTCATACTCGTCCATGTCAAGCTTTACGGGCACTTTATGCTTCTGAGATTATACTGAGGTTGACCTAGGTCTTTCTCCGTACTAGGTAGAAGTAACAAGAATTAGTAGATCTGGGGTTCGACTCCCTGGTCGGGCAAATAATTAAGTCTTGGAATGCGTCCATTTAAACATATTTCTGAATTATTATTTCTTGATGTTATTATATCTTATTAGATTAGGAATGTCTTATTAGATTAGGAATGCTTATTTCATGAAGTTGTTCGAATTAAATTTTTTTTCTTATAAATATAGGATTATTTGGGAACTTTTAAATTTAGAAGATAGTGTATTCGTTAATTATTTTACGACCCCGGTTGAGTAGAACTAGATTGAGCTGTTGGTATAATAAGGTGGGCAGAGTGCTGGGGCCGTTCACTTAAAACAATTTGACACAAGTATAATTTTTTTTATAGCCTAAATGTTAATTTAGATAATAAGTACGGGTATTACAATTCTATATTTTAAATTTTTTTTGAACTTTCGGAAATATGGTGCGTAATAATAATTTTAAATTATCACTTCGGTCAACTTCGTTATAATTTAGGGGGCGGCTGTAACGGAACGCACCTTAGCCTACACTATTTAAAACTGGGATTCAATTTTTTTCGGATTAAATCTATCCGATAAAAACTTGTAAATAAATACAATACAAAAAGTAATTGTTTTCATGAGTAGATTCATTGTTAGCTAGAATTTCAATTCGATATTTAAGTTTGAGTTTTACTTAATGGTTGCTTTTGTTAAACATTCTCAAATATCCTAAGTCCCTGTTAGTTCTCATGACCATAAATTAAACTAATAAAAATTAAATTATGTGACTGTTCATATCAATAAATTGTTCCAAAATGTTTATTTTGCTGAAGCGTCAAACGATAAGGTCTAGTGGTTGGTGTAAAGAAATCTGTTTAAAAAACTGGCCAAGTGTGAGTCCGACTAACTGAGGGTTCCATACCTACAAATTTAGATATTATAATATATCGGTTTTATTTATTTATTTATTTATTTTTAGTTTCAACAGCGTTTACACAATGAAATAGATTAAAACATTGCTTGAGCATAAGACAATTAAAGAAACATACTTTGTTACCTGAAATGTTGACAGGTAGTACGTAGGTAATTTGACAAGTTACAAATGAGAGACACAAATTGAATTGAATATCGCAAGATAACAGATAAGATTTATTCTTCATTGCACGGGAGTAACACGTACGAATGGCGCAGTTAATGCCTGAAGGCATCGGTTCTTTATTTATCCTGTTAGTTGATATGTGAGACATTAGCTTTTCTTAAATACTGATTTTATAACAAGGCCGCAAGGGAAGTAATTTATAGGTTTCGATTATCTGAAAAGTTTCAGAATATTATGTGACTTACATTGCGGTGTGTTTTGTTTGCGTTGACTTAGAGGTCTGAGTTTTGCAATTCTAACGAGTAGTGAAGTTTGATGTTTGAGATAGACTTCGGCTTGATGCCTCTACGCGTGACTATGAGGGAGGATTTTGACAGTCAATTAGACGGACACAAGAATATTATATTGTAGTGGTTCTCTTTTTATTCAATGAACAAAAGGCGGAACCCTAAAAAATATACAAGTACTTGTATTTCTCAGATTAGTAATTTAACGTTGTTCAGAAATCTGTCAGCCCTTTTCAATTTATGACCTCAAGTATCATTTCACTTTAACGCCACATGTGCAAGGGTCCGGTGTTGTTTTTGTGACATATTTTAAAACAATTCATTTAGAAATTCTCATGTTCAGCATTTGCACTTAAGGGTAATAAATCTCTGCTTTTTATTGAGGAACTTAGTCTGCATTATGATTTGGAAATCGGTAGGGAGGACAGTTAGTTGGTGGTCGTGAGTAAGGATCTAGGCCTCAGACGGTCAAAGGTTTTTAAATTACTTGTAATATTTTATCTAAAGTGTAATACTCGTATTAATTGTAGAATCAGTGATTTTAGAGACGCAGCATTTAAGGTCAGATCTTTCCGTTATTATATAGAGCTATAAGAATGTTAGGAAATCTAGACTCTCATTATTTAGAAGAGAGTATGTGTTTGGCCGCGGGACGGTTAGGTCCAGAACGCGAGGGAGTCTAGTTTAAGCCGTGAAAAAGCTAGATCCTAGGTTCAGGACAGTTCGTTTTTGGTCGTGACAAAGTTAGCATCTAGGCCTCAGACGGTCAAAGGTTTTTAGTTACTTGTATTGTTTTATCTGAAGTATAATATTAATGATAGAATCAGTGATTTCAGAGACGCAGCATTTAAGGTCAGATCTTTTCGTTATTATATAGAGCTATAAGAATGTTAGGAAATCTAGACTTTCATTATTTAGAAGAGAGTATGTGTTTGGCCGCGGGACGGTTAGGTCCAGAACGCGAGAGAGTCTAGTTTAAGCCGTGAAAAAGCTAGGTCCTAGGTTCAAGACAGTTTGGTCTTGGTCGTGAGAGAGTAAGGTTCTAGGCCTACGACGAATGAGGTTTGTAAAAGTTCTGTACAAAAGTGTTTTAATTTCTATTATTTATCTAAAATAGAACATTAATTGTAGAATCAGTGAATTAAGAGACGCAGCATCATAAGGTCAGATCTTTCCGTTATTATATAGAGCTATAAGAATGTTAGGAAATCTAGACTTGCATGATTTAGTAGGACAGTCTTTATTTGGCAGTGAAATAATCAGGATAGGAAGTCAGATATTCAGGGTTAGGTTCAGTAATAGTTTTATACAAAAGTGTTTCAGTTGATTTACTTAATCTTTGTTTTATCTTAAATAAAGTCATAAATTTTAGAATCAGTGAATTTAGAGACGCAGATCTTTCCGTTATAAAATTGAGATTAAAAATTGTTAGAATTTTATTTCCTATTAAATCTCAAATATAGTGCAAAATATTCTTCTAAAACTATTAATGATTTTATTAAACAGTTATATGTTTTATGCGTGCACCTAATAAATATTTTCCTAATGGAATCTAGTCATGGTCTTAGCATTAAAAACGAACATTAAAATGTTGAGGCTTTCTTTTAATGAAAGTAGTACTTACAAAGATAGTACAAGAATTAGTATTTGTAGAATCTGTTTTACATTGGTAAAGTAATTAGTAAAGTTCACCTTGTCATTTATTTAATTCACTGATATGGTCTGCGTAGTCCAGAATGGAGGTTATCAAAATACATTTGATTATATTACCATCTCTTATGCAATATTGTGTGGAAAAGAGGGATGTTTCTTTGGCCGCGTAGCAGTATACCTAATATTAATTAGGGTATTGATATGTGTGTGCCTCCCGCTGAGTCTACTCACTATAGTTATAAGTCGTGGCCGCGTAGAAGTAGGGTATGTGTGTTGCCTGGCTGTTAGGCCGCGTAGCAATACGTGTGTGCGTGGCAGCTGGACCGCATATCAATACGTGTGTGCCTGGCTGAGTTTACTCTTCTCGTCCATTGATTAGCCGAAGATTTAAGCGTACCAAGTCCTAGGACCTCCATCCCCTGACAGGTCAGGCTATAAACGCCGCTGTAAACGAATGGAACCTAGAGATGAGGTTTAGTTTTTATGTCCCGTTAATCAACTCTGCTGGTCAGTGGCTAACCACTGCTGATCAGTACTCCACATGATAATTGCTAGCTTATACTAGATTTTGTGGGGGTCCAATGCCTAGTATGAGTGAATTGTCTTTTTGTATTTACTACCAACATCTATGCTGGACTAATTGCTAATGTTACCAAATGATAACAACAATTTATTTTAACAAGGGAACTTGACTAAGGTTCTTAGATTGCTTTTGGAAAATACTATTGGTTAATTAAACCTATTACTAAACACTGTTGATTTTAACAGTTATTCAACTATTTATAAGTGTTGATTCACTTAAAACCAACATATGTTATCTAATTATAACAATTGATTTTAACAAGAGAGCTTGATTAAGGTTCTTAGATTGCTTTTGCAAATATTATTGGTTAATTAAACCTATTACTAAAAACTGTTATTTTTAACAGTTATTCAACTATTTATAAGTGCTGATTCACTTAAAACCAAAAACATAATAATTTAAACTATCCCAGTTTAAATTAAACCTTATCCTACAAACCTAGCTGCAAGATTTATTGCAAAGCTAATTATTGACTATTTTATATAGTTCAATCTGAGTCTTGGTTGTGATGCCGCTTGATGGCTGTGAATATGTACATTTCATATCACATTAAGTATTACAAATCTACAAAATATGTGGAGGCATCTTATCTCTCAGTAACGCCATGTACTACACCCTACTCTACATATATGTGGCGGTATTCTGCTATAAGCCAATACCCTTTTCCACACCGAATTATACAAATCAGTGGTGGTATTCTGATTGATAACAAATATGCTTTTTCCCCACATACAAACTCAAACTTCACACTAGCTTTCCTGTAAGTGACCTAGCTCTCCATTGACTCTAGTATTTTGTTAAGTCTTCGTGAATTGAATTATCTTCACCCTAAAGACGATGTTTTGATGAGTCCTATATTATCCGGTCCAAGGTCTGCTTTTGTGAATGTTTATCTACAATCGTCATCAACATGATGTACAAGTTGACAAGTCATGAAGTATCATGCTACCAATGATTTATATTGAATTATTTCATTTTAATTAATGATGATTCATCTACAGAATGAGTTACGTTGGAGCTGGGTTTGACATCCTGCTACAATCCTACAATTCAGTGTTTCAATTGTGTTTTACACATTGTCACACCACAGTCTATGACTGTCACTACAAATATCCTCAATCCTATTTCGGGGGGAGGCGCGAGCTGGTTGGCCTTCATCGGTCTGGAGCGGGGTGGAGCTCGTTATGACCACCTCCAAAGGGAATGCTCCTTTGGAGAAATTTCCTATAATATTTTGATTCCTTTAACTTTATTTAATGATTCTAAATATCAGCTTTTCACTCTTATTCAAATTCTGCACTATATTTAAAATCATAATCGATATTTGTTGGGTACATACATAGAATAATATATACTTGGTTCCGAATTCAACAATTCATTTTAAACTCTTTATTCTTATTTACTTACTTACTTCTGAAGAGTTACTAATTTCACTGTCTTTGATTTCATGTTAGTCTTCGATTAGGTGAGTTAGTTAGTCATGTAATAAATATAATGTTTGAAACAGTTTTACATAGCATAGTAGGTTCTTAATTGTCGAATCAAACTCATAATTAGCACTCACATACCTCATAAAAGAATATTGAGTTACTACAGTAATAAATACTATTTACACAACACAACGTAGACGGTTCTACCACTACTAGACGATCACAACCATTTGGCCATTTTATCTTCAAGTTACATGTTCGATCATGTATCTATTTTAATTATTGATAATTTATATCGATATGTTTATTCATATTGATTTGGGTAGTAAAACTCTTTAACATGTGAAAAAAATGATGAAGTTGGTGAGAGTTGGTGAGGGGGGGTCGTTACAATTTGGTGCCGTGACCAGGATTTGTTCGAAACAATCTTGGATTACAACGGCCATATAAATATTAATACATTATTTACTACTTATTTTAATGTTGGCTTTTCATATTATTGTTAGCCACAATTTGTTGCTAGTGCAAAGTGAATGAGGTCACAAATGTGAGTGGTAGTTATGGGGGCGGGGAGAAATTTATTTAACCGATGTCTTTTTAATTTGAATTGTTTTCAGCTTGCAATCGTTAAAATGTTTATCACATCCATTTTGTTTAATTACAATTTTATGATAGCGTTAGATAGATGCATGTTAATATACAGTTAGATTTCATTTCAAACAATAGGAAAATAAAGTAAATTATAGATTTTTTTTATGTTTTGTGTGTATCTTTGAATGGTATTATTTTGTTAGATCAATTAAGGATCTCAATGGTTTACTTGCAACAGTGTGGTTTTACAAATAGTGAAAGGTTGCGGGTTCGAGTCCTGTGACTAACGGATAGCAAGAGATTGCGGGTTCGAATCCCATGATTTACGAATAGCAAGCGGTTGCGGGTTAGAATCCCGAATGACACTATGTAATTCTGCGAACAGTGAATTAAACTTGTCTATTTTATGACATTATTTGCTATGTTTCAATCCAGATTTAAAGTTATTTTGGTGCTTTTATTTTGGTGTTTTTTATTTTTATGTAGCTTTAGGTATGTTGGAGATATTCAAGGTAAGTTCGTTATTATAGTTAAGAGTATTTATTATGTGTAGGTTCAACTGTTGTTAGTGATTTATTGGAAACGGAATATTCAGAACGAAATTTGAGTTCTAAGTTAAATGTTGGCAACAAAGTGTGAATAAGTGCGTAAAGGCTTTATATTCAACGTTTTTTTCTAAATTAGTTCTGTCTGAAGTGACAGCGAATACTAAGTGTGTACTTTACATCTAGGTAAGACGACTTGATTGGTTTCACAATACTATCGATGACACAATATTACGATTATAGTTCAGTTAAACATAAATTATTGTATTGTTAGTTATTACTTGGCTACGTAAAATACAAAGGCGTAAATTTCTTATGAGTATTTTCTATACAGTTCTATGTTTAGGTCAGTGTTTTGCACTTGCAGATCATAGCAAATTGAAAATCATATTACAAAATGGCTCTTTCTAATAGGAAAAGGTTGAATAGGGATATTTAAGTCATTGAGTGATTTACTTAGTTCTCGTTATAGAAATAAATTGGTTACAATGTAACAAATATTGAAAGATAGTATATTGGTTATAGAGTCTGGGGGGCGTATTTCCATTTGTTTGGTTCAGGCTTGTAGGCGTACCTATACGTAAATCTAGGTCTATGTTAAGCACTTAATAATGATGAAATCTAGGCAACCTACAGTATTTGATGGAAATATTTCAAAACTGATTTTATCTTGAAATTCTTTAAGGTCAGTCTGTAGCATAAAGTTTTGTAGGAGTATACGGAGTGTGACTAGACAGTCGTACAGATAATATCGCAGTAATCGCACCTGCATCGTGCGCGCAGACTTTTACCTTCGCCCACCGCGTTCCGCGCCCCTCTGAGCTGCGTCTGCGCTGCCCGCTATCGCTCGGTCACAGCCGCCACTCGCGACCCTACTCTGACGGCGAATGCACGCTCATTTTTATCAAGTTTTCCCCGCTATTCCGTTAACGTAATTTCCCTTTATAATATCTTCTAAATTCTATTCTTAATGTGTAACTGTTGAATCTAACTTATAACTTCATACTTATCTTCAAAACAACAACACAATAGTAACTACAGTTTTATAGTTCATTAAGTTAATTCTGAATTTTACTTGTTATATTTGACACTAAGTTTTATAGCATTCGAATCCATTTATCAATTACTTCGAAAATAATCTTATATCGTAAGTGATCAGTGTGCAACACATGTTTTCATGTTTTTGAAGAAATAAATTGCAATGGGTTTTTTTTCGAAGCAATGCTGAGTGCGAGTTGAAGATTTTAAATGAGGTGTTTGTTTGTTGGTGGGAGTAGGTAGGTATAAGAGTGAAAAAAAGGATACATTAAATTCATACACAGTAAGAGGATGTAAGATTATGCGGATACGCAGGCGGATTTGTGGCGGTAGTTAAAATATACTATACTTATAATTTAGAGTTAGCAAAAATAAGTAAGTAGACACATATAATTGTTCATCTAAATAGTAATAATATATGATAGTATCGTTGTTACAGGAAGAAGGGGGCAATATGTTTAACCTATTTAAATCATAGAAAGAAACCGTTTAGGTTCATACTCGTCCATGTCAAGCTTTACGGGCACTTTATGCTTCTGAGATTATACTGAGGTTGACCTAGGTCTTTCTCCGTACTAGGTAGAAGTAACAAGAATTAGTAGATCTGGGGTTCGACTCCCTGGTCGGGCAAATAATTAAGTCTTGGAATGCGTCCATTTAAACATATTTCTGAATTATTATTTCTTGATGTTATTATATCTTATTAGATTAGGAATGTCTTATTAGATTAGGAATGCTTATTTCATGAAGTTGTTCGAATTAAATTTTTTTTCTTATAAATATAGGATTATTTGGGAACTTTTAAATTTAGAAGATAGTGTATTCGTTAATTATTTTACGACCCCGGTTGAGTAGAACTAGATTGAGCTGTTGGTATAATAAGGTGGGCAGAGTGCTGGGGCCGTTCACTTAAAACAATTTGACACAAGTATAATTTTTTTTATAGCCTAAATGTTAATTTAGATAATAAGTACGGGTATTACAATTCTATATTTTAAATTTTTTTTGAACTTTCGGAAATATGGTGCGTAATAATAATTTTAAATTATCACTTCGGTCAACTTCGTTATAATTTAGGGGGCGGCTGTAACGGAACGCACCTTAGCCTACACTATTTAAAACTGGGATTCAATTTTTTTCGGATTAAATCTATCCGATAAAAACTTGTAAATAAATACAATACAAAAAGTAATTGTTTTCATGAGTAGATTCATTGTTAGCTAGAATTTCAATTCGATATTTAAGTTTGAGTTTTACTTAATGGTTGCTTTTGTTAAACATTCTCAAATATCCTAAGTCCCTGTTAGTTCTCATGACCATAAATTAAACTAATAAAAATTAAATTATGTGACTGTTCATATCAATAAATTGTTCCAAAATGTTTATTTTGCTGAAGCGTCAAACGATAAGGTCTAGTGGTTGGTGTAAAGAAATCTGTTTAAAAAACTGGCCAAGTGTGAGTCCGACTAACTGAGGGTTCCATACCTACAAATTTAGATATTATAATATATCGGTTTTATTTATTTATTTATTTATTTTTAGTTTCAACAGCGTTTACACAATGAAATAGATTAAAACATTGCTTGAGCATAAGACAATTAAAGAAACATACTTTGTTACCTGAAATGTTGACAGGTAGTACGTAGGTAATTTGACAAGTTACAAATGAGAGACACAAATTGAATTGAATATCGCAAGATAACAGATAAGATTTATTCTTCATTGCACGGGAGTAACACGTACGAATGGCGCAGTTAATGCCTGAAGGCATCGGTTCTTTATTTATCCTGTTAGTTGATATGTGAGACATTAGCTTTTCTTAAATACTGATTTTATAACAAGGCCGCAAGGGAAGTAATTTATAGGTTTCGATTATCTGAAAAGTTTCAGAATATTATGTGACTTACATTGCGGTGTGTTTTGTTTGCGTTGACTTAGAGGTCTGAGTTTTGCAATTCTAACGAGTAGTGAAGTTTGATGTTTGAGATAGACTTCGGCTTGATGCCTCTACGCGTGACTATGAGGGAGGATTTTGACAGTCAATTAGACGGACACAAGAATATTATATTGTAGTGGTTCTCTTTTTATTCAATGAACAAAAGGCGGAACCCTAAAAAATATACAAGTACTTGTATTTCTCAGATTAGTAATTTAACGTTGTTCAGAAATCTGTCAGCCCTTTTCAATTTATGACCTCAAGTATCATTTCACTTTAACGCCACATGTGCAAGGGTCCGGTGTTGTTTTTGTGACATATTTTAAAACAATTCATTTAGAAATTCTCATGTTCAGCATTTGCACTTAAGGGTAATAAATCTCTGCTTTTTATTGAGGAACTTAGTCTGCATTATGATTTGGAAATCGGTAGGGAGGACAGTTAGTTGGTGGTCGTGAGTAAGGATCTAGGCCTCAGACGGTCAAAGGTTTTTAAATTACTTGTAATATTTTATCTAAAGTGTAATACTCGTATTAATTGTAGAATCAGTGATTTTAGAGACGCAGCATTTAAGGTCAGATCTTTCCGTTATTATATAGAGCTATAAGAATGTTAGGAAATCTAGACTCTCATTATTTAGAAGAGAGTATGTGTTTGGCCGCGGGACGGTTAGGTCCAGAACGCGAGGGAGTCTAGTTTAAGCCGTGAAAAAGCTAGATCCTAGGTTCAGGACAGTTCGTTTTTGGTCGTGACAAAGTTAGCATCTAGGCCTCAGACGGTCAAAGGTTTTTAGTTACTTGTATTGTTTTATCTGAAGTATAATATTAATGATAGAATCAGTGATTTCAGAGACGCAGCATTTAAGGTCAGATCTTTTCGTTATTATATAGAGCTATAAGAATGTTAGGAAATCTAGACTTTCATTATTTAGAAGAGAGTATGTGTTTGGCCGCGGGACGGTTAGGTCCAGAACGCGAGAGAGTCTAGTTTAAGCCGTGAAAAAGCTAGGTCCTAGGTTCAAGACAGTTTGGTCTTGGTCGTGAGAGAGTAAGGTTCTAGGCCTACGACGAATGAGGTTTGTAAAAGTTCTGTACAAAAGTGTTTTAATTTCTATTATTTATCTAAAATAGAACATTAATTGTAGAATCAGTGAATTAAGAGACGCAGCATCATAAGGTCAGATCTTTCCGTTATTATATAGAGCTATAAGAATGTTAGGAAATCTAGACTTGCATGATTTAGTAGGACAGTCTTTATTTGGCAGTGAAATAATCAGGATAGGAAGTCAGATATTCAGGGTTAGGTTCAGTAATAGTTTTATACAAAAGTGTTTCAGTTGATTTACTTAATCTTTGTTTTATCTTAAATAAAGTCATAAATTTTAGAATCAGTGAATTTAGAGACGCAGATCTTTCCGTTATAAAATTGAGATTAAAAATTGTTAGAATTTTATTTCCTATTAAATCTCAAATATAGTGCAAAATATTCTTCTAAAACTATTAATGATTTTATTAAACAGTTATATGTTTTATGCGTGCACCTAATAAATATTTTCCTAATGGAATCTAGTCATGGTCTTAGCATTAAAAACGAACATTAAAATGTTGAGGCTTTCTTTTAATGAAAGTAGTACTTACAAAGATAGTACAAGAATTAGTATTTGTAGAATCTGTTTTACATTGGTAAAGTAATTAGTAAAGTTCACCTTGTCATTTATTTAATTCACTGATATGGTCTGCGTAGTCCAGAATGGAGGTTATCAAAATACATTTGATTATATTACCATCTCTTATGCAATATTGTGTGGAAAAGAGGGATGTTTCTTTGGCCGCGTAGCAGTATACCTAATATTAATTAGGGTATTGATATGTGTGTGCCTCCCGCTGAGTCTACTCACTATAGTTATAAGTCGTGGCCGCGTAGAAGTAGGGTATGTGTGTTGCCTGGCTGTTAGGCCGCGTAGCAATACGTGTGTGCGTGGCAGCTGGACCGCATATCAATACGTGTGTGCCTGGCTGAGTTTACTCTTCTCGTCCATTGATTAGCCGAAGATTTAAGCGTACCAAGTCCTAGGACCTCCATCCCCTGACAGGTCAGGCTATAAACGCCGCTGTAAACGAATGGAACCTAGAGATGAGGTTTAGTTTTTATGTCCCGTTAATCAACTCTGCTGGTCAGTGGCTAACCACTGCTGATCAGTACTCCACATGATAATTGCTAGCTTATACTAGATTTTGTGGGGGTCCAATGCCTAGTATGAGTGAATTGTCTTTTTGTATTTACTACCAACATCTATGCTGGACTAATTGCTAATGTTACCAAATGATAACAACAATTTATTTTAACAAGGGAACTTGACTAAGGTTCTTAGATTGCTTTTGGAAAATACTATTGGTTAATTAAACCTATTACTAAACACTGTTGATTTTAACAGTTATTCAACTATTTATAAGTGTTGATTCACTTAAAACCAACATATGTTATCTAATTATAACAATTGATTTTAACAAGAGAGCTTGATTAAGGTTCTTAGATTGCTTTTGCAAATATTATTGGTTAATTAAACCTATTACTAAAAACTGTTATTTTTAACAGTTATTCAACTATTTATAAGTGCTGATTCACTTAAAACCAAAAACATAATAATTTAAACTATCCCAGTTTAAATTAAACCTTATCCTACAAACCTAGCTGCAAGATTTATTGCAAAGCTAATTATTGACTATTTTATATAGTTCAATCTGAGTCTTGGTTGTGATGCCGCTTGATGGCTGTGAATATGTACATTTCATATCACATTAAGTATTACAAATCTACAAAATATGTGGAGGCATCTTATCTCTCAGTAACGCCATGTACTACACCCTACTCTACATATATGTGGCGGTATTCTGCTATAAGCCAATACCCTTTTCCACACCGAATTATACAAATCAGTGGTGGTATTCTGATTGATAACAAATATGCTTTTTCCCCACATACAAACTCAAACTTCACACTAGCTTTCCTGTAAGTGACCTAGCTCTCCATTGACTCTAGTATTTTGTTAAGTCTTCGTGAATTGAATTATCTTCACCCTAAAGACGATGTTTTGATGAGTCCTATATTATCCGGTCCAAGGTCTGCTTTTGTGAATGTTTATCTACAATCGTCATCAACATGATGTACAAGTTGACAAGTCATGAAGTATCATGCTACCAATGATTTATATTGAATTATTTCATTTTAATTAATGATGATTCATCTACAGAATGAGTTACGTTGGAGCTGGGTTTGACATCCTGCTACAATCCTACAATTCAGTGTTTCAATTGTGTTTTACACATTGTCACACCACAGTCTATGACTGTCACTACAAATATCCTCAATCCTATTTCGGGGGGAGGCGCGAGCTGGTTGGCCTTCATCGGTCTGGAGCGGGGTGGAGCTCGTTATGACCACCTCCAAAGGGAATGCTCCTTTGGAGAAATTTCCTATAATATTTTGATTCCTTTAACTTTATTTAATGATTCTAAATATCAGCTTTTCACTCTTATTCAAATTCTGCACTATATTTAAAATCATAATCGATATTTGTTGGGTACATACATAGAATAATATATACTTGGTTCCGAATTCAACAATTCATTTTAAACTCTTTATTCTTATTTACTTACTTACTTCTGAAGAGTTACTAATTTCACTGTCTTTGATTTCATGTTAGTCTTCGATTAGGTGAGTTAGTTAGTCATGTAATAAATATAATGTTTGAAACAGTTTTACATAGCATAGTAGGTTCTTAATTGTCGAATCAAACTCATAATTAGCACTCACATACCTCATAAAAGAATATTCAGTTACTACAGTAATAAATACTATTTACACAACACAACGTAGACGGTTCTACCACTACTAGACGATCACAACCATTTGGCCATTTTATCTTCAAGTTACATGTTCGATCATGTATCTATTTTAATTATTGATAATTTATATCGATATGTTTATTCATATTGATTTGGGTAGTAAAACTCTTTAACATGTGAAAAAAATGATGAAGTTGGTGAGAGTTGGTGAGGGGGGGTCGTTACAATGCCACGGCGGTGATGCGACAGGACGTTCCCATATAAACACGGAGCGACTCAGGTAAGTACATTCATATGAATATAATTAAGTTTTTCATAGTAATATACTGTTAAATTTTATCAGTATGTCATTTATATGATAGTTTTATGGTTATTATGACCATATATTAGGGCTTATTCATATTTGTTATTGAATATATACCCAAAAACAAAAAACAATATAGCGCAGTAATAGGAATCTAATTACAAAGGTCAATCTTAATACGGTGGTATCATCCGTATCAGGGAAAATAGAGCGTTATATGTATTTGCTTATAACTTTCAATTTAAAAGTTATTAAATTGTTTACGAGTTTAGTTGAAATTATGTTTAATAAAACCAACTTAAAACCTTTTTCTGTGGTATGTTTTACCCTCTAGAAATCTTATTTAAATGCAAAAACGTAATTACGGAGTATATACTTCCATAATAGGAACTACATAGAACCTATTACGGACCTAATAAGTGTACAGTGATTCGTAGTTAAGGGTTCAACAGGGATTAAATAATTCGGACAGGGGACGGCTGGTACAACGGGTGAACAAGTGGAAAAATTCACTTGAAACCGGCGGTCTGAAACTTCATGTGGCGAAGACGGAGTACATGGCCTGCAACACTACAAATCTCCAGTCCGTTCACATAGGCGTTGACGTGGTCGGGCGCACGGACCGTGTCAAATACCTGGGATCTATGTTAAGCGCGTCCGGGGACATCGACCGCGACGTCAGAACCCGAATTTCCGCGGCTTGGGCCAAATGGCGTGAGGTGACTGGTGTCATTTGTGACCCCAAAATGCCGATCAAGCTGAACGGCAGGTCTATAAAACCATCATTAGGCCTGTCCTTTTATATGGCAGTGAAACATGGCCGTTACTAGGACGACACAAGCAGGAGCTGCGCGTCACGGAAATGAAGATGATGCGGTGGATGTGTGGAGTCTCACGCAAAGATCGCGTGCGTAACACCCACATCCGTGGCAGCTTTCGTTTTCGTGACATCGCAGACAAGCTGCAGGAGTGCCGCCTTCGTTGGTATGGTCATGTCTCACGGAGATCGGCAAACTACGTGGGCAACATATGTCTGGCCATGCCGCCCCCGGCAGGGACGGGTAGAAGAGGTCTACCAAAGAAGCGGTGGCTCGACGTCGTTAAGGGTGACATTTGTGCCAACAGACTCACCACTGAGGTTGCACAAGACCGCGCGAAGTGGGCCAAGAAAATAAGAAAGGCGGACCCTGGGACCCCAGACACCAGTGTGGGTTCACAACCGGGATAGACCGCACGGATGATGATGAACGGGGATTATATAAAACATGACAGAACTATTTTTTCAGAGCTGCTAAACCACTACGGGTAAAATAAAATGAAGAAGACGATTTGTTCTTCTAAGAATAAATTATAAACTTATGAAATGACTAGTGTGACATTTTTATTCTGTTTAAGTGCCCAGCTTTATTACAGTACTTCCCGATCTAATGAAAAAAAAATTTAAGAGCTTAAACATAAAACAAACCAATAGTAGGTATAATGTCAATATACGGAACCCCAGTACATTAAACGTTCTGATTCTGACGCTCCTATTTAGGAGCCGACTACCGCTGTAATTAGCTCTAACCTTAGTTTATGCCTCCGTTATAGGGAAAATCGACCTAAGCACTTAATTATATATTTTATTGTATTTAATCACTTCAAAAACATACAGTGTCAGAAGCAATCTAAAATATAACCTATCTATTTGTCGAAACAAAAATTATTTATTGTTTTTGTTATTTGCAAATGCCTATTTTCCTTTCTCATTTTCAAATGTTGCCATTTGCCTCTGTAATAGGAGCTTTTACCTTATTGTGTTACGGTTTTTTTATGGATTTACTAAAAACCTCTATTTTTGTAGTACATTGTATGCATGTATAATCAACAGTGGGGCCAGCGCACGCACGAAAAGATTAACGGTGGCGCTTTTGGAAGAAGATACAGAACGAGACAAAATTGCCTAATGAAATAACATCTTTGCTGGGTTTCTGGTACAATAATCAGGAAAATCGCGTAAGGTGGGGTAACGAAGTGTCTGATGGGTACAGGTTGGAGTGCGGGGTGAGGCAGGGGGGTCGGACTTCTCCCTTGCTCTTTAATCTGTACATAAATAAACTAATTGATGAGCTTTGCAGCACGAATATCGGGTGCCATGTTGGTGGCGTTTGTATTAATAATATAAGTTACGCGGACGACATGGTGCTGTTGAGCCCATCGGTTGGTGCCTTGCGAAGGCTCTTATCTGTTTGTGAAACTTATGCAGAAATCCATGGCCTGAAGTACAATGCAAAGAAGAGCGAGTTGATGGTGTTTAAAGCGGTGAACAAAGTACCAAAGAGTGTACCCAAGATAACGCTTTCTGGAACTCCTCTCTGCAGGGTCAAGCAATTTAAATATTTAGGTCACTGGATAACTGAGGATCTAAAGGATAATTTAGATATTCAGAGAGAGCGAAGGTCACTGGCTGTCCGGTGCAACATATTGGCTCGTAGGTTTGCACGTTGTACTTTACCAGTAAAGATAACGCTTTTTAAAGCCTTCTGTCAGTCTTTCTACACGTGCAGCCTATGGGTTAGCTTTACGCGGCGGACGTACAGTGACCTACGCGTGCAATACAACAATGCGTTCAGGATTCTGGTGGGGCTGCCGCGATATTGCAGCGCATCTGGGATGTTTGCAGATGCGCAGGTTGATGGCTTTGCAGCCATCATACGCAAGCGGTGCGCCTCCCTGCTTGCGCGGAGTCGCGGCAGCCCTAACAGGCTTCTGAGCGTATTTGCAGGCCGGTGGGACTCTCCTCTCCTAGCAAGGTGGATGCGGGTTCACACAGATGTGAATTAATAAGGTTATGGAACTGTATTTTTTGTGTAATGTACTAACAAATAGGTATAAGAATCATTATTTTAATACTAACACTATATGAGTCATTGTTGTAACTCGAAATAATTTTTTTGATTTGATGATTTGATTTATTTCCGGATTACATACTTAATAAATGTGAATTGATCTGGCTGAAAACTAATTATTTCAAAACAAATATATGCCAATAGCAATCAGGGATAATGTAACTTTTTAACAGTGAAAAATTTTGAAATCGGTAGTTTCGGAAATTACCTGTCCCAAACATCCAAACTCACAAACTCACAAACGCTTACCTATTTATAATATTAGTATAGAGTATAGATTTAAGGCCTTAGTGGCTGTGGTCGAGTGATGAGAGCGCTCGGGTTATGTCGGGTTAAATTCCAGTTTGGGAATAGTGTTTTTTCGGAGCACAGAAGCATTTGACAAAGCCAACCCATCGTATGAACTTTTTAAAATGCTGTAGGCCTTTGCTCAGTTGGACATTTACGAGCCAACTCCAAAACAGTTCATGTGATTTAGTCAAAACACACCAATTATGAGGAAAAGTGCGATCAACTAGCCTTTGAGAATAATTATTACACCTGTTTTCATTATTGGGCATCCTACCCACACATTCCACAAATGAAGTCTTTGAGATTGCTTAATTTAGAAATAACTTGTTTTCCTGTTCACAAGTAAATTACCTCAACACTTACCAAGAATAGCCATAACAATATCGTCTTTTAGGATTTCAATTGAGCCTCTTGATATGAAATATAGGGAAGTAAGAACGTCTCCCCGATGAACTAAAGTTTCGCCAGGCGGTGCATGTGTTGTTTTAAACCTCAGCGATAGAGCCCTGTAGCAAAAGAAACAATATTATTATTTAACAAAAACCAGTTAAGGACGTGGTGTCCGGTTCATTAACCATTACTTTTTTTCTTTTTTTTTTATATTGCCCGTCAAGATGACCTCACTCCACCTGATGGAAAGCGGTCGTGAGGTCCAGATATGAGGTTGACAAGCCCAGTCATTCAAACGAATCACTGGGCTGGCCATCCTCACCTTGAAGGCCTGCAGAAATGCCTTTTCACGCCCCGCTGGAAGAACCCGGGACTATACGAGGAAGGAAACACATGTGCTGGAAGAGCGTTCCACGTCTGGATGGTACGACAAAGAAACGAGTCACCGAACCTTTTAGTTCGGGCCAACAAATGTTGAATTGTGTGTGGGTGACGCCGTAGTCCAGCACGCGTGGTACGGGAGTGGAAGGGTGAGGGTGGGATAAGCTGGAATAACTCGTCAGAGCATTCCCCATTGTAGAAGCGATAGAGAACACTTAGCCTGGCAATGTCTCTACGCAATTGGAGAGGCTCAAGGTACTTGTACTTGTAAGTAAACGACCAAAATTGAGTTCAAGGTTCTTCACTTAAAGCGTCGGAGTCAGGTAGCGCATTCAAAGGCCGAGCTCTACAGTCCTTACTCAACTAAGAACTGTCTTATCGCACAAATTATTATCTTACGAACTGGGGATTGTTTCTTTTATTACCAACGAATGCCTAAGTTGATGTTAAACTGGGACAAAAACAATTCAATATCAATGGGAAGAGTCTGATATAGATAGATACAGCAGTCCAAAATAAGTGTAAGATTATGGAACACTAAGTGTGATTACGTAAAAAACACATGTATATATATGTACACAATACATCACCTTAAACATCCGGGGCTAGCCCCGTCAAAAGCAGAACAGTTCGCAAGCAGATTGCGGTTCAGATGAAGACATATATCAGCCTGAAGACATTCTGGGAATCCTTTCAACAAACTAGATGTATCTATTCCGTTTGTATAGCTCCACGCATGTTGAAAATATTCCTCCAGTCTTTGGCGAAGTGGATTAGCGATCTGAAATTTTCCATACAACCGTTTAAATGACTGACTAAACATTTTGCAATGAAATTATCTGTATTCGGTTTATTACATACCTGATGAAACCGAATAAATTCCCGAACTCGCAAAATTTGTGTGTGGTACCTAGCTGTTCCAGAGTATAGTCGTTGTATAATCGCAGATACATTACCAAAGATACTAGCGTACATCAGTGCTGTAAACAAAAATTACACAGTTGAACATACAGTTTACTGGCCTTAACTGAATTCATGACATTAAGCGCGACTTAAAGAGCAACCTCTTCTCATGGCGAGCGTAGCGCCTTCGGTCTACAAGCTGGTCATCATAAAAAACCGTGAGACATGTGTACTTACATCCAACCAACATGACAAATATCGTGAATCCTTTCTCCAAGTCAGTGTTAGGAGCAACATTGCCAAAGCCAACACTCGTCAAAGAAGTGCAAGTAAAGTATAAAGCTGTGATGTATCGAGACCTAAAGACAGAAAGGTTTTTCAGATATATAACGTAACATTTCGTAATAAATTTACTTAGGAACCCCGTAACATTTGTTACCTCATTGAAGGACCAGTTGAATTTTCATATGTAGCTTGAACGTCATTCGCGAGAGCGTCGAGCCATCCGATAGGGGCTTGAAGCTGGGGTCGCTCCCAACTACCGATTGCGTACCTGTTGCAAGACGAACACAGGCGTTAGGATCCTGACAGTTGATTAGGATGATATAAATGCTATGCCTCCTACAAAATATGTCCACCGGCATTTGCCTTCATCAACAGAGCGCTTAGGATAGGAACGTTCCGGTGGCATAGGGTGCAGGAGGCATTGGTTTGCAGAAATTTGTCTTACCACAAACAGGCCAGCCAGTGCGCAATGAGCACAAACGTGGCCATAAGGAGGAGTAGGACGGCAGTGCCATATTCGGAGTATCTGTCAATTTTGCGCGCGACTCGTACGAGCCGCAGCAGGCGCGCAGTCTTCAGGAGTCCGATGAGCGTCGTCGTCTGCAACCACCACAAGCACCGCTCAGACTCCGCGGCAACACTAGCAGCAACCAAACTTAGCCGCAAATCAAGCTTATGAATCGTTCGCTTATACTAAATAGCATCAACGAGGCTTCTTAGCGAAAACCACGCTAACTAAGCAAAAGTTGCCTATGAATATGCTGTAGAGCTCAACCAAACTCAGATATATACTTTGCAGTAGGTATTACAAGCGATTATTTGAAAACTATAAGATTAGCTGGCTTCGTACAAAATGCGGTGCACATAATTAATTGTATGTAAATTCTAAATTGTAAATTGTTTTTTTATGTAAAGTTAAGCTTTTTTAATTTGAGAAATTTGTGATTGGGTTAGTATAGGGGCTTGTTTACTTGTGGAATATTGAGCCAAAAATATGCATAAGTAATAGGAAAAAATAGATTATTACAGTTGAAACGGTGATAAAATTTTGTAACCACACTGTGCAAAAGCCAATTAATTTATTAACCATAAATTATTACCTGATTAACAAAATATTAAATTCGAGTGTTCGTTGTAGGTATGAAGTAAATGCTGACCTTGACATAAAGAATTTATATACACAAATTCATTCATATAGGGAATACAACATTACATAGGTACCTAGCTGAAAAGTATTTCTGTGTAGCAAATTAACGCAATATGAACGTAGACTTTCAAAATCCTGTCCTGTAGGTACAGTGTTTAGAATTGTATTTTATATTTCATTTTGGGACCTGGTGATATTTTTAATTTAGAATATTTTTATATGAACAGTTTTAAAAGGTTCAAAAATTTTGCTATTATTAAAAAAGGTGAAAACAGACGGTTGGATCTGTTTAAAAGTATTTATATGTACGAGTAGGAAGGTTTAAAGCATGTATTTTATTATGAAGAATCAAGAAACATAAATGGTATAAAAGTAATAATTGTCCTTTTTCACCTTCCATTAGGAAAATATTTTATACTGCAGGTTTTTGCAATGAGATGATCTCAATCTCAACACAATAAAATAAATAATGAATTCGTTGAAAATCAAAATTAAACAAAACAAACTTATAAATACAATGTGAGTAGGTGTAGTTTCGGTTTATTATAGGAAAGGGTAGGGTCTAAGAGTGCTCAGCTAAATAAAATTTTCATAAATTCTAGACACATCAAAAAATTTACACTGATATCGTAATTTAGTTGACGCGTGAAAAAATAGAAAAGCTCAGCTGGTATATTTTGAAATCAGTCATTTAACGTTCCAGTTTTTTTTTTAAATGCCACTGATTAACAAGACAAGGGTATTTCCAATATCAGTTTAAACATTTTTGGTGCCCTAGGTAAGGCACATTTTATGATCCCATTCATCCTGAATACGTATATGCACAATTGCACATGTTCCGAATGTTCAAAAACTAAGCAGGTAATATCTACAGATATATACGATTAGTATAATGTTACCTTCATCTTTGTAAGTAGTTAAAATATAATTAAATAGTTTTAATTTATAATTTGGGTGTTTGGGTAAGGAGGGTTGGACAATGAGTAAAACGAAAAATAAATCGTAAGTTTTCTTTTATTTCAATCAGAAAATAAAATCAACAAAATATAATTTATAGTAATCAGTAAAAAATATGTAAATATTAAGATGAGCAGTGATTAAATCAAAAGTACACTATTACGACTAACATTTAGACAATGAATCAAAATTAAATGGGTGTAAGTTTGGTCGATAGGTACAGTATTCAGTGAATCAATCCTTGGCTGATGTAAGGTGGGTGCTTTGGTAGGTACATAAGTATTCATCATGTTTGAGGTGGATATACTCGTAAGTCTGTGCGAAACATATTGTGAAGACAGGCCTACACCTGTTGAATCAATACACGATAAATTTGTCTGGGATGTGTGAGCGTATTTGCTAAAGAAGCTTTGTGCTTACGTGAGGTTTGCACTTTTGCTATGAAAAGCCAATGAAATGTTTCGCATTTGGTTTTCTACAGAAAAAACAAGTTCACTCCCGTACTTCTAAGATATATTATGGTACATTCCTGTCTATACGCATTCAGATTTAACATTCCCATAATATTCGTCTATTGCAAATTACACTTTATTATGTAGGTAAGTACTTGTAAGTACCTATTTTAAAGCGTAAGTAAGTTAAGTAGTTAACAAAAGCTAAGACATACCTAATATACTTTAACGTAAACAAAAAGGTGAAGGTCCTCTAGAGGTCACCTTGGGCTTGCGATCTAGAGGTCACCTTGGCAGCTTGCGACGATCGTTACCGCCATAGTCTGTTCTCCCAACAATAAACTACTCGTTGTTAGCTAAAGGGTATTATGAGCTATGAATATGGCCCAGGTATTGTTCTTATACACGATGGTTTCTAAATAAGTTTTGGCTATGGATTTCCATGGGTTCTAGAGCCTGTTTCTGCGTAAGGAAACGTCGGCGGGCAAGCTCGTGAACAGCAAGTGAGCTCCTTGATGACGATTCGGTGTAGGGTTGAAGATGATCATAACATTTGCTCATGGGAAGCGTCATTATCTTCCATTATAACGCATTCGCTTAGGTGGATTGAAAATGGCTAGTGGAAATTAATCAATAAAACATGTCAACTAAAATGTAAGAAAATCGAGTGGCAGCAACATAAAAATAGTTCACAAAGATGGTATACCTCATCACTTTCCAGCCCCTGCTGTAACAAGAAATGGTATAAAAGATTCAATACGCACCCACCTCTGGGCTCTGCATACCGGGATTTATTAGAGGAAGTAATAAAGTAGGAATAGGTAGACACGATTTCGAAAAAATAATTATTAATTGAATAGGTAATCAATAATAATTAATTCAAAATTTAACAAATAAAAAATCACAATTATGGTGAGTAACAAAAGACAGTGAAGTGAAGATAACAATAGTTCTAGTGGAATTTTGAATAAACAAAACATGAATGCTTATCTAATTTATACTGAAAGTATAACGCCGGGCTTTGGAGTGACTTTATTAATTGCGGTTACCTGCTTTTAAATGAGTGGCGATAATTACATTCCTCTATTAGTGTGTATGTGATTCACTAGAAGTTTTCCAGAACAACATTTGTCCGAAATTGATGTGAGTATTTATACCGAACCCAAGTTGATAGAAAGGGGCTCATTGCCGTTTCTGTAATTTAATAGTCTTCGTTTAACCCTAACTTGACCTACTTTATTCCTTTACATACAACCTGTTTCACTCTTCTGTTCGTGCGGATTGTAACGTGCTACATCACCCTAATCTTATTGTACTGTATGGCCTCCATTCCTTTCCACTTTTTGTATGAATAAGAAAATATTGCCTATATTTTAGTAAATTGTTCGGGTTATTCATTTCTCATTTCGGACAAGTGATTGTCTGGTGGCTATTCTTATCTAAAACTTAGGTTTTAATTTATAAGCCTAAATCTAAAGTTGTATGTGTAGTTTGTGGGATGAAACTGAATGGTAGGTGGTGGGAGTAAAGGCAGCTCACTTCGTCGGTGTCGGTTCCGAAGAGGAGCAGGTCGAAGGGGATGGCGGCGACAAGGTCGATTAGGAACCAGCCCCGCAGGTAGTGCATGGCGATCTTGGCGGGGTCCGACTCCACCTCGTCCGCCACGTCCACGTACGTGGTGCGGAAGTTTATCAGAATGTCGACGATGAACGTCACGTCGACTGGAACAAACATTACTTCATAATACAGTGCTGCGACGCAAAAGCCCTTCAGCGGCTTATCTTTTCACGGTATGTGAGTGCATCTAATTGGAAGCGTTCACGAAATCTGTCTCCCTTGATAAGACCATGTTACGCCATGACACGAATAGATAGATAGATATACTTTATGGTACTTAAAACAGTAACAGTGGTATTTAACAATATAAACAATTTGCACAATTTAGGCGGCATTAGCGCTAGAGAGACGAATGTTGGATAAGTCGCAATATGTTATGTGATCTGGATCGGATAACACTGATAAGGATTTCGTTATTCTGGACAGCTTTGTTAAGTCCCATCAAGTCCTGTTAAATAAAAATGGAATGAATACTTACCGATCATGTCAATAACGACGATGGGGTCCTCGCCGAAGCTGCGCGAGCGCTTGTCGAAGTCCGGCTCATTGAGTTGGAAGGCGGCGACGTACGGAGTGAATATCGCGGTGTAGATCACCAATATCAGGATCAACCAATCCCAAGCGGCCTAGAATTAACAGAAATTGGCATCTGTAGGTACAGTCAATTTAAGATGTTACAATTTTCTAAACTTTATAAATATTCGCGTAGTGACCCTTTTGTCTTGTAAATGTAAGACTTTTGGTATTGTGAGTTTAGAGAAAGAAAAAGTAGGTTTCTAGACACTTATTTTATGACTAAGTTACTACTACTACATTGCAATATTACGTTCAAAGAAATTAAAAGCATTCACCCTAGTTACGGTCAGTAAAATTGTCCTTGAATTTTTCAAGGGGCTATCTTTTCATCTTCTTTACTGGAAGATTAAAATAAATATCTACGACATGCTCTCCATTATTGATTGTTTGATCAAGATTCTCACAAAACTAAGCCGAGCTTGAACTGTGGATTTTATACTTAGACTAATATGAAACAAATTATCATTGATTATACAACCCAGACACTAAACAAACGTAAATGTTTATCGTAGGAATGTTTGTCCTGTCAGCTGGTTTACTAACCATTCTGTCAACAGGCCAGTGACCTGTCCTCTAAAAACTAAGCTGACAAAACTAATAAAGCTAGACCGAAGTTGTTTGTTTCGTAACGTGCCACATTGGCATCGGCTCTACGCACTTTGTACCATCATGTATATTTTGAAGGTGTTATACGCTATTGTTGCGTACTTTCGATGAAGGTTTGGTTCCTTAACTGAGTACAAGCAACTGTACTGCATTTGCATCTACCGGCTTGCGGCTGTGGTTCACCGTGGTGCGGCCTGCGGTTGCCGCCGTTGTCAGTTCGGAATCACACCACCACGAAAACCAATTGGCATTTGTCACAGTGATCATCATGATCATCATCATCATCATCCGTGCGGTCTATCCCGGTTGTGAACCCACACTGGTGTGTGGGGTCCCAGGGTCCGCCTTTCTTATTTTCTTGGCCCACTTCGCGCGGTCTTGCGCATCCTCAGTGGTGAGTCTGTTGGCACGCATATCTCCCTTGACGACGTCGAGCCATCGCTTCTTGGGTCGACCTCTCCTACCGGTACCTAGCGGGGGCGGCATGGCCAGACATATGTTGCCCACGTAGTTGGCCGATCTCCGTGAGACATGACCATACCAACGAAGGCGGCACTCCTGCAGCTTGTCTGCGATGTCACGAACACGAAGGCTGCCGCGGATGTGGGTGTTCCGCACGCGACCTTTGTGTGAGACTCCACACATCCATCGCAGCAACTTCATTCCCGTGACGCGCAGGTCCTGCTTGTGTTGCTCTAGTAACGGCCATGTTCCATATCAAAGGACAGGCCTAATGATGGTTTTATAGACCCGCTCCTTCAGGTTGATCGACATTTTGGGGTCACAAATGACACCAGTCACCTCACACCATTTGGCCCAAGCTGCGGTAATCCGGGCTCTGACGTCGCTGTCGATGTCCCCGGACACGCTTAACACAGATCCCAGGTGTTTGACACGGTCCGTGCGCTCGACCACGTCAACGCCTATGCGGACGGACTGGGGATTTGTGGTGTTGCAGGCCATGTACTCCGTCTTCGCCACATTAAGTTTCAAACCGCCGTTTTCAAGTGATTTTTTCCACTTATTCAACCGTTCTACCAGCCGTCCTCTGTCCGAATCTGCTAGCGCGATATCATCAGCATACATGAGCAACCAGGGTGGTCTCGAATGCTGTTTGACAGCACGTCTAATATTACGCTGAACAGAAACGGGCTAAGCACGGAGCCTTTGTCACAGTGATAATGGATTTTAATGATGAGGGCTTAGAATACATGTTAAGATCCCAGTAGGTGAAGGGATTGATTACGAAGAATAATCATTTTGTGGGATAATGACATTCCACTAGAACTGATGTATTTTGTCGAGTCTACGGGGAGTAGAGGCACGGATACCGAGTTAAAATTTGGGCAAATTGAGTTTTAGGCCTGCTTAGCGGATATCATTTGTTTTAAAAACCGAATAAATGCTTCAGAAGCAGCAAGCTATAGCGACGTTTTACTTTTACTGATAAAGCATAACCTTGCTTAGCAGCAGATTGCTTAAATCATATCTATGATGCCTTCAGTTTTGATGCTGAATACCAAAAGATGAAGAAAACAAATAGTGCTAACAAAAAATACAACTACAGGTCTAGACCTAAACCCTGTGTAGACATCAGTAAGTCTACCACGAGTTGCAACTTTAAATTTACGTTATCGTCCGCGTAAAAAGAATGTATTGGGATGACACATGACGTGACATGACAATGTCAAATGGTAGATGTAGTCAAGAAGGCTAGAGACTAAGGAGAGATAACTCCCTGGAAAGGGTTGGACTAAATCCGTATCCCACAGTGACGCATGCGCATTACGCTTCTTTGCCGCGATCCTCGCGAAGTGTCAAAATTGGTCAACACAACCTCGAAAAACAACAACTGTCGCACGTGACACCGTTCAAAACAAAACCATGTGACCATGAAATGACAAATAGCTGCCGCTGCACATGCGCAATACAGCGTTTTGCCCGGCACAGAGTATACGACTTTCGGCCCTCGAAAGCTTACCCCCACTTCGGGAGTTATCTCTCCTTAGTCTCTAGCCTTCTTGGATGTAGTGAAGGAGATAAACCAGCAGGATCGACCGAAGAATGAGGTGAATAAAGAAAGAGGTTTAAACTTTTTGAATAACAATTTACTACCGCTGAAAGTGTCTTCTCTGAATGCTGATCTTATAGCAGCATTCAATCATAGAAGTCTTATTTAGTACCTACAATTTAGGCATTTACAAAAATATGTAAAGTAATATAATGTGGCGTGTATAATGAAAGTATTTTCCGCCTGTGCGTGCTAAGCTAAAATGAGGCCATTGCGACATGCGGTAGTTTAGGTAGGTGCACAATTCCACGGTATTTATTTAATATTAACAGAAACATGAATGTGCCGTTCTTTATTAATAAATAATTATTAAAAAGTACACCCAGTAACTACTTCTTATTAAAATATTTTTTGTTTACTGTGAGTTGCAGTTAGGGGTGAGAAAAAATATGCAATTTATTTTCGCCAAAAAACCACCTTCTGTACAACCGGAACCCAAATGAAATCTCTATTACTCATTGCAGCATATTTATTGCATACGAAATAAATCAATTTCTTTCAATTTATTGCAAAAATGAGCAAAATAGGTAAATGGGTAGGTACTTTTTAGATGATTTAGCATTCCTAAAAATGTTATTGCGTGTTATTGCTGGAGCCAGACGAGCAAGATATTGTAGAACGTACTTTTGAAATATGTCATTATAACGACGAAACCTAGAAAACCGGGGTGAATCGATTTATTATTTCCCAAGTGTAGTTGAATTAGAGTAAGAACTTTATTTACCGCATCTTAATAGTAAAAAACAGCCATAGCTACTATGACACGCAGACAAAAAAAGGAAAACGAAACAATTCATTCACGTTGGACCGAACAGTATAACGACAAGTCTAAATAGCGCATTTAGAGTTCCGTATAACTCTAAACATAGTTCTCACGAAAAACTAAGTCCAATTAAAGAATAACTTAACTTTGTTCTAAAAAAAATATCTTCTTCGTGACTAAATAAGTCAGGGTTGATTATTAAACTACAAATGTAATTTTGTAATCCCTGTTTTGTTACAAATTACGATATTCAGATTTTTTCCTTCATTTGTACAGTAAGAATCGTCGAAACATGCTGCATTATTATTATTTAAGCTTAGAACCCTGATTTCTGCAGGTAGAACGAAGATCTAAGTTTCTGATACCATTTTCAACGTGATAACTCTCAATTAGATGCGTTCTTATAAAAACCCTTGCTTTGGCAGATAAAAAGATTAAACATTCATAAGATACTAAAAATGTGACTTGTAAAATTGTTGGAAGCTAATTTGCAGCACTCATATTCGCTCAAGTCTCCGATACTAGGATTATAAGATTGGAAGATGTTACGTAACCAATTTTCTCTGATACCGGCTACGCCGTGAATAGGCTGGCGCACGAGAATAATGCCAATCGCATCACCGTGCTCGGCAGCTCATAATTGATGCAGACTAGTGAATTTTAGCTTACCTTCGGAATAATGCATGGATCAGAATTTTCATCTGCAGGCTTCTAAAATTAAGATTGTATGATGAATGTTAAGCCGGTTTTTCACAACAGAATATGACACATTCAAATATAATTTAGCGTCATCACTACGAAAATGAGCAACCCAGCTGCTAGTGGAGCTCGTGAGATTCTCGTGAAGTTCAAATTTGGCCATAACTATCTCAGTGATAATAATAAAAATCTGTGACTAGCTCGGAAAATACCCATAAAAACCAAAGCACCCGGACAACGGTTACGAATATCCTAGTCGTGTGCGCATAAGCAATGAGGAACAATACTGCTTTTTGATTGCGACAGAGGGCGTCCTAAGCGACTGAACCTAAATCATAATGATTATACCCCTTCTTGATCTCCTTTCTCCTGTCATCACCCGTATCCTCAACCATTCCCTCACCACCGGTATTTTTCCAAAATTGTGGAAAGATGCGCAAATAATACCACTCCCAAAAAAATCCAAACCTACTGCATACACTGACTATCGTCCAATATCCATCCTACCGTTCCTGTCAAAAGTACTAGAGCGCGTTGTTCACCAGCAACTTAGTGGTTTCTTGACTAGGAACCAGCTCCCAAATAATTTCCAATCCGGCTTCCGTCCCGGTCATAGTACGACTACTGCACTTGTCAAGATCACGGATGACATTCGCTTTGGCATGGACTCTAAATGCCTTTCCGTATTAATTCTGCTGGATTTCAGTAATGCTTTTAACACTGTTGATCTTGACATCCTACTCGGCGTGTTGCGTTCTCTCAATATATCTCCAATGGTAATTGACTGGTTTCATAGTTACTTGCATGGGCGCCGGCAACGCATTAGGGCTGAGGATTCTTTCTCTTCATGGTGCGACGTTAGTGCCGGTGTACCGCAAGGTGGCGTTTTGTCCCCTCTTCTCTTTGCTACTTTCATTAATTCGATAACCAATAATATCTCTTCTTTTTACCACCTATATGCAGACGATCTCCAAATCTACTCCCAAGGCAGCCTTGTTGAACTTCCAAACGTCGTTCTGACCTTAAATGATGACCTGGAACAGATCTCTAATTGGAGCAGGTCGTTCGGGCTTAAAGTTAATCCTGCAAAAACTCAAGCACTGATTGTTGGTAGTTCGTGGCTAACTGCTAGAATTGATTGGAGTGTTTTGCCAGCAATTGTGTTTGATGGTGTTCAAATTCCGTTCAGTAAGGAAGTGAAAAACCTAGGAGTACACATTGACAGTACGTTGGCTTGGACAACTCAAGTTGGTCAGGTCAGCAGGAGAATGTTTGCTTCTGCTAGTTCCCTAAGTAGACTTCGTAATTTTCTGCCAATACCCACCAAAATTGCTCTTGTACAAGCCTTACTCTTTCCCATTCTAGATTATGCCGACTGTTGCTACTTAGACCATAATGAGAATCTCCTAAATAAACTTGAGCGGCTTCAAAATTTTTGCATTCGCATTATTTTTGGACTTCGCAAGTACGACCATGTTTCCGAGTATCGGGCCCAGCTAAACTGGCTTCCCATTCGTCTTCGCCGTGATTCTCATGTCCTTTTCCTTCTATATAACATTCTGTTCAACCCAATGTCACCCCGTTATCTCAAGGAGCGGTTCCAATTTCTGTATCCCATCCGTGGACGAGAAATGCGTTCTTCCAAGAAACTCCGCCTTCAATTCCCTCCTCATTCTTCCCACTCCTACACACAGTCATTTACTGTGAAATCCATACGTTTATGGAACTCCTTACCCCTATCAATCAGAGAGTCCCAATCCTTATCCATCTTTAAAGCAAGGGTCAAAGCACATTTCCTTGCACTTTGACGTCAGTCCTTGTTGTTCTTCCTTTTTCTTCTTTATCCTTTATATTTCCTGATCATTTTAGTTGCAACTGAGCTGATTGCTATTGTCTGTTTAAATAACGTCACATTTGTTTCTACTTTTTATATATAGTATGTATGTGTCATGTGAATATATAAACCTAGTCCTATACTGTGTAGATATTTATAATTAAACTTATTTTATTTATTATTTTTCTTCGTGCACTTACTTGCCCTTTTCGCCAAATTTCCTTTGCTTGTGGGTTGCTTGGCAGAGATCGCTTTTTAGCGATAAAGCCGCCCAAATTGTACTTTCATTTATTGTAAATTGTTTCTGTACTGTAAGTTTTGTGTGCAATAAAGAATATATTATTATTATTATTATTATTATCATCTGTCAAAGCTGTCAAATGCCATACAAAATACCATAGAGAATGTTTTCAAAAATCAGTGTGCCTTTTGGTTGTAAAAACAAAGGGAATCATGTATTTCCAAATGATACTTAACTGAGAAAATTGTGGGAACAGTCTCCCAGAAGAAAAAAATGGAAAGATTCGGAGTCATTTTGGTTATAATCTGATTATTTTGAAACCGGTGACTTTTATGGTTGAAATATAGCACAAGTACTCTCAATGCGCCTTATACTCATTATGAAGAAAAAATTGTATCCGCTTTTATCACTATTACAATAAAAACTGTACGTTTGTGGCATAAAAATGGCTGTGGCTTGAGTGATTTTGTAGGTTGAAAACTGACAAATTCAAAGTCTCTGGGAACGAATTATTACATGAATATCGAAACGTCATGTGTATTACACTTAATTATTAGATACAGTAAAAATATAGGTTCCTTTAGTTCAGAAAGGAAGGAAGTTCGAAATTTCATCGAAAAGAAAAACATATTTTTAAACTTTAGGCGTATAGCCTTAAAGATATTGTTTTATTTAAATGTCATGATCATTTTAGTTATCTACAATCAATAACGCCAGTATGGGGGGTCTTGCGTTAAGGAAAACCAAAAATATATATTTCGGGACACGCGAATGGTCGGGTCGCTGGTGGCGCCATCTACAATTAGCTTTCGTTTTGTTCCCCATCAAGTTTAGCGTAGAGCGTCGTGGCCTGCTCGGACAGCACCCCAACTCGGATCGTGGATCGTGTGGTCTTAAGTATTAATATGGCAAGAACCATTTTCGTGTTCTAGTACAATCATTTTACGAGCGCGCGTGCCGACGCTCTTAATATCGAACATTATAGTTTAATTTCGTTAGATTCACGCGCGCTGGTGATTTTGGGCCTATTCTGAAAGTGCCGACCAACAGAAAAAAGTGGCACTAGTCATGCGGAGCAATAGTAAGTATTGCACAAAACTCGTAGGGTTGCCACAATCCAAATTTTAAGAGTTAAAAATTCTTCATTTTGCTATAAGTAATGATTTGAAGCATTTTTACTTCAATTTCTACTTGTATGTCTGAAAATGACGAATCTTTGGACTTTACAACTTGACCTGTGGCAACCCTATGAATTTTCTGCCATATTAACTATTGCTTCGTATGACTAGTTCTAACTATCTGTACCATTTTATTTAGTTTTCAGGCACCTTTAGAAAAGAAATCGGTTGGAAATATACAGAGTAAGGTATTTTTTTGTGTAATTGTAAAAATTACGGTTTTCTAATTAGCTGTATTTCAAAATGTATGTAGCCAAAATAAAAAGATCTCCTTTCCGACTAACTCTCCGGTGATGGAAAACATCGATGAAAGACCAAATTAACCTCTTTAT
Source organism: Udea olivalis (assembly GCA_947369235.1). Taxonomy (NCBI): domain Eukaryota; kingdom Metazoa; phylum Arthropoda; class Insecta; order Lepidoptera; family Crambidae; genus Udea; species Udea olivalis. The sequence goes on from OX376342.1 coordinate 11,953,663, forward strand.
CGGCGGAAGGCTCACCACCCACCAAGTTGGGTTTTAATTCCATTGGTGAAAAGTGGGCTACTGGGTGTATGTTCACCATGACGGCAACATTCATATGCCTCTGAATACCCCGTTTGGTAGATTTTTGTAAATAAATGGTGTATAATATTAATACAGTAATATATTTTTTTTAGCATCTGCAATGCTCTATTTTCCAAAAGTTAAATAGATAACAATGATATATTTAGGAACTCAAAAAATGTATCAAAGTATTTTTTTAGAAAGCTCGGAGTTAACGCAATAGTAATCTTTAGGCAATCAATTACGAGCTAATGGATACTAATTTTGTGTTATTGTCGGTTAAAACGAACACTTTACATTATCAAATAAATAATGGCCAAACCAACCAGCTTGCTTCTATAAAGGAATTTATTCCAGCATATTACAACAGAAACAAAAAAGTTATTTGACCCGCAGACATTCCGGCATTCGGGCAGGTACACCGTAGCGATTTTTGGTGAATTCCATTTAACGGATATGTAGTTACTCGTTATAGATATAACGTGAGTGTGTTGGTTTAATATGTTACCAGTCTCTACGTACCCACAGTACACAAGCTCTGCTAAGGTTGACTCCAGATAGTTTAGAACTCTATATAGTCTTTAAATAAGATGTGCAATACACTTATTCATTAAATTGTAAAAATTGCCTTGACTGTAATTGATATCGACACACATAAAATAAAGTGTTAAGTTCCCAACGTTTCTTAACGGCGATTTTGTCTGTCTGACTGTCACATCTAGCTACCTTCGTAGTAACTCATAATATCGTATTAATATTGGAAACAGGCACATAAATGCTGGTACATAAAATTAAGTATAAAGAAACATATTTTTAGATCATAATCACATACATTGGCCTGGTCCCAAACCAACAATTTCCCTTGTGTTATTGAAACCACAATCAACCAGGGTTCTACATTCACTTCACCACGAACAAATATCTGTTTCATGAGCAGATAATAGTGCTGGTACGGGCATCGCGAGTCAGCGACCCTTGGTGTCTTATGGTCATAGCGCACTATCCTGGAACCAGAACAGCACTGCTCCAACCCGGCAATTAACTTGCCATTCAAATTAGACCGTTGAATTGTGTGTATTTATTTTATTTTTCTTTAATAAGGAAAACAAACAGCTATTTCTAATACATTTGCTCAGTTTAACTAAAATAGTACATTAGCATTTAATGTTCTCACTGTTAAGCAATACATAAAGTAGTGATCTAGAAAACACTGCGATCAAAAAGAAAAAGGCCATCAAAACAACACATGAAGATATTAACTAAGTACGTATATGTTAGTTTGCATGCTATTAATAGTGAGGCAAGATTTACTAGATAAGATCCGCTGGCCTTCTCAATAGGCCACGGAATCGTTCTATTCTTTTATGAAATATGTCGATGTTACTGTAAGTGCTGTTGTACTTGTTGTACTTATTATAAAATATTTTTTATTTTTTGACGACACGATTGGCGTAGCACGCTTTCTCGACTCGATTTCCGTAGTGTCCCGGGTTCGATTCCCGGTCGGGCCAATTCAGGAAACGATCTTTTCTGAATTGACTCGGGTCTGGGTGTGCTGGGAGACGCCCCTGGCTTATTTCCTTGTGTGGTAACTCGTAACACAGGGATATTAATCCCTACTTCGAGACCATTACAAGAGGTGTGGTGTCTGGCGCATATTTATATTTTATATTTATTTATATTTTACAATTTCAATATGAAAAAGCGTACGTCGCAACGACCGCCCAACGTCCGTTTTATTAATACGAGGCGATGCCGGGTTGTAGGCGTGCGTGCCGTTGTCGCGTCGTGAAAATGCGCTGTGACCTTAAAATCGGCTCTCCTAACCATTGCGCTAAATAAACAGTTAGTCAAAATAAGCTTATAAATATTTATATTTGTTTACAAAACACGTAACTTTAAATACTTAAATACTAATACTAAAGCCACTTTAATAAGTTTATACACACTTTAAACTTTAACTTTGTTTTTAAGACACCCAGCGTAGTGACGTTAAGCTTAATAGGCTTTCAGTGGCTTAGTGACTTTATCGAGTTAATTACCGTAAATACAGGCTTACCTTGTAAGGAGAATGGTGGAGGATAGTGCAGGGGTGTGATGGCACCACCGTCCCCTTGGGCCCCGTCGCGCCCAGTGACAGTACCTGCGGACAAACAAGCGACACTTCAGAACCAGAGGCAAGGGAACGTCTGTCAAGTTCCATGTGCAGTGTAAGATTTGCGAAAGTTGTCCGACCAAGCTGTTGTTGTTGTGATTCATTTTCCTATGCGTGTTGTTTGTATTTAAATGTTAAACTCGGTGATTATGGCCCTAATCCGAATTAGGCATGCATGCATTTTAACCTAGAAGAGCTAAGTGAAGGATCCGTCAAGCCTATCATTGTAATAATTATTCCTTTAATGTCTATAGAATCGACCCAAGCCAATTAATGTAATATTATTGCAAAAGGTTTATTATTTAGCATATTTTTGTGATCTTGCTTTATTTGTGTAAAAGGGCGAGTCAAGAACGTCGATTTTTTCACAGAATAACGTTTGAAAGATCATATAATCGACAAACACATGATAAGCAAAAATAAATGATTGGTAGGATATACAAACTTATCAACAAATTACACTAAAATATTTTCAGTAATATATAAATAATAACCATTAACTGAGCGAAGTATCAAGTTGAAATAATTTGAAGACTCTACTCGTTTATTGAAATATTAACGATATGGAAAAAAAAACAAGAAACAATCTCTTTGATTTGATTAGACGTGATTTATGTTAAACAGCATCAACTACTGAAAAAAGTTAATTATTAAAACTATACATCATAGACTAGTGAGTAGGTAGATTTTCCCATCAATATAACTCAACGCAAAATGCAAATGCAAAAATTGAAATGTTGTCTTGATATCGTATTCTAGAGTCTTATTCACTCGTCCTACAACAATATTTTGAATCTTTTTAATGTCACTCAATCGCCCACCCAGTAGCCAAGTGTGAGATTAAATATAATTTGTGTGCCAAATGTTACGTAGCGTATTTCTGTCTACGTAATATACGGTTACGAGTATTTTTGTATTTCTTGAAATGATATATGACATGAGTTGATAGTGAAATCTTATAATTGCAATATTGAACATTGTTATTCTGTAAATTTAAGATATTTAAAATTTCATTGAATCGAAATGATAACGAAGATACTTGGATTAGGTCAATGGCTTTATGACTCTATGACGCAAATACCCAAGAGGCAACCGGCACCTTCCGACCATAAGCCCATTTGGAAACTTTGATTAAAAAACATGTAAAATTAGTTATTTATTAGTACCGAAAGTTTAATTAAAATAATGCACATGCAATTTTTTACAAATTGATTGGAGATTAAATATTAGTTGCATTTAGATAGTCTTATGATAATCCGGTTTCTCAAGTTGAATCGATAACTAATACGATAGATATATCTTAGGAAACGATGATATTTATCTTTGTACATAGTAGCAAAAATAATAAAACTTACTGGGTGGCGCCCACCTAATAGAATATAAATAAATATTATTGTAAGACAAAAAGGTTCTACCAGAAAAGTTATTTTGTTGACCTACAAAGGCCACTTTTGCAAACACCCATTATGCAAATACGAGTAAGTACATCATGAACAACAAAGTTAATGCAGGCCCATGGGAACCATGCCTGTTATTTTATTATCGCAAGATAGACCGTATTTTTCCAACATAGCTGCAGATTAACGAGAACAGGGAAATGTAAAAAGAGTAATAACCTACGTAAGAATAAATAAATTGCGTTTGAACGAGCCGCGCCGCAGTGCACTTATTAACTGGGCCAACTCAAAAATGAAAACATTCATAAATTATAATACGACTGCGTGCACACAAGGGCTGTGGGTCAATTATTCACTACTACATATACAGTAAGCAAATGGTTCGTTTTATTTTTACGGTCTAATTTTCTTTGGACTTGTCGTTTTGTTTTGAATATTTGACTATTGCAATGTAAAAATAAGTATATCACAGTTGGAATCAGTCAATGAACAATTTATAAAAAAATAGTATGTTGTGGGTACAGATTAAGGCGGCAGCCGGGCGACGCAAATGCCGGGACCGCGAAATGTGAACTACTTCTTTTATAAATCATTCACATGTTCACACCAGCTGGAATATAGAATATTTATACGATAGCTTAAGCTTCGGTATTTATAGCTAAAGAATACTGAGTAAAACCTGTCTTGAACAAAACAAACGTTCCTTTTTGTTTCATTTCCTACATTGCTGTTTTATTTCATGGCCTAGTTTGGTTGGCAGACTTTAGAACGTTTTCTTCGAAAAATTTTGTTCCAACATTTTTAACATATGAAATTAAACTGAAATATAGTTGACAGATCAATCTCCCTGTAACATATAGTTGTATATCCAATATCAGGCAAAGAGATAAATGGTTACCTCCTTGCCGATGGCTGGCAACCCGTTGAGGCCATTACAGGGTGGTTCTAGTCGAACGATGCTCTTGCGGGAGCCGCGGAAACCGGTGTCGCACACACGCACTGAGGAGCGCCAGGTGGAAGGCGGGTCTTCGCGCGAGCCGCGGGCCGAGGCGGCGCGCCGCGAGGTGGTGAGCGCCGCGCCGACGCCCGACGGAGGCGTCACGATCAACGGCACGTCCGGAGGGCCGCGCTCTTCCATGCCGCCGCCGCGCCAACGCTCTCACCGGAACCCGCCGTGCTCCGACGCCTCTAGGTGATCACATTCCAGCACGGCTCTCTCGAACGCCGTCGCCGACTCCAGCAGAGCGATTGCCGAGTTTTGCATAGATGCACTATTCCGGTCCGCCGACACTTGGAACTGCCCGTTTCTTTGATTTGGAGACGGTGCTTACTTTTTAGAGAAGGATTGAGGTTGATTCTGTGTGGTTTACTTTATGGTATGCTTACTATGGTATGGTTTGATACGACTCATAATCTCGACGATGCCACTATTCACGTCGAATAGTATATTTAATTTTATAAAACGTCAATCTTTATCAGCGGGACGCCACATAGTTTTGATATGGCATTGTGGACTTATGTGTCTCAAGAAAACTCGAGAAGGCCGCGTGAATAATGATCTCTGAATATTAATGTATCGAGCTAGGTGTTATTATGTACGAGGAGAAAAGTTTCCGCGAATGTCGACCGAGACGTTGTAGCCGAAGAAATAGTGCACTCATAGGCAGAGGGCGCGGCTGAAAGCGGAGAACGAGGCCGGCCGTCTCATTTGAGACAGTGTGTCAATGGGCGGTTGGATCTTTTCATCTATTCACGAGCAAGCGGGCGAGACGTTTGGCGTGTATACTGACACAAATGGGAGATGATAATGCAGCTTCAGTAATGGTATTGCATTTATTTATAGAAGTTACAACTTTTTTTGGATATATCAATTTTATTATGCCTTTTTATGAGATTGGCACATGAATGTTCGTAAGTATGTTTGTATTAATTAATAATATTTTACATACAATGAATCTACGAAACGCAAAAGAGACGAGAATAATGTAGTTTCGTTATAATGATTCATATGAATACGCTTAAAATGGGACACATAAAGTACTATTATTCAACCACACTTTCCAATTATTACGCTCATGAAAGCTGGGCCAGCATTTTATTGTTTGAATTTGTTTGGTGAATATTAATCGTTAATGAAATTTTAAGTAATGAAAACAAATAACACGTTTGGATATAAACTGAAACAGCGCTTTAAAACTACAATCATAATAGTAGAAACAGTGTAAGACGGGTTTTTTCCTAGCACTAGTTTGCCGCCAGCGGTTTCGCCGGCGTGAAAAACAGATTTTTTCTGTGTCATTTTCTCTCGTTGAAATATATATTGTACCTTTACATTTGTGAAAGAATTTTCATAATCGGACCAGCAGTTTCGGAGTCTATTCAATACAAACAAACAAACAATCAAATCTATCCTCTTTATAATATTAGAATAGAAAAATAAAACCTATATTACTCGCTAATAATGTAGCTTTATACTGGTGAAGGAATTAATAAAATCAGCCCATTCCTTTTTAATTGATCCATTATTAACTGATAAACTGCCCTGAATCTTACTTTTAGGACCGATGCCCTTTTTATAAATTGTGTAGATGCGTTTTTTTGCAGTACTTATATATTTCAGATTTAACAAAAGTAAGAAATAAAAAAAACAGTAGTTAAAACTAGGTATCATATTGGAAAAATAAGATTACTACCAAAAAAACTCATTTTGAGAACAGTATTTGAGATTCGCTACATCGCTTTTTAAATAAAATTGTTTCACTCGTACATAATGTGAGTGGAGTTTTTGTAATTTGAACCATAATAGGTAAGCATTACATATTTCTTCTTAAGTTTTTGTGTAATTTTGAAGGTCGTCATTCAAATAATATACTTATTCCGTAAATTACATGAATGAAATTCATCACAAACCTGTTAAAAATTAAAAACATAAACTTTTTTCGTAAGTGTTGTACTATGATTAAAATATATTTTTGTCGTTAAAAGATAAAGTACCAACAATAAAACCTTAAGTACTAATTACTTATATACGTACTTAATAAAAAATACGAACATTATATACTTTCCCAGTTTATTTATGAATAATGACAAACCCTGTCGGACCGGGGTACCAATGAAGGGAGACACTTCTTACAACATAATTGTCTGTTGCCATAACATTCATTGGCTTACTTCATGGGTGTATGATTTTTAAAATTATGTACAGCGAACAAAAATTATGGCTCTTGTTATTATGCTATTTGCAATTGTACCTTTAAATGATTTTGCCACACAAATATCGGTCATATGGTGTATAGAAGTTATGCTTTGTAAGTAATGACAAATTTACATAATGCTTTATCAGTTTAAGGCGAAAAACCATGTTTCAATAAATAAATCCAATGAAGACGTGGTCGTTAGCTGTTATAATAAATATATTTGCTTTTACAGGAAACAAAATGGCGCTGAAAGTTTGTGATAACAAGTGCTAGTGTACCTTTTGTTGAAACCACTGAACGGTAAAATAATAATTGTAAAACTATGTATTTATTGAGTAAGCTTTCATTTATTTACAATACTCAATATAATGTCAAAATTAAAAAATATCGTTAATTAAATTGAACGGAATCGGTAACAATGAACTACTCGTAAATGTAATAGTGTATAATCAATTTTAAAATTGTAATTTGCGCCATTTTCGAATTCAAACTAACGGTTTGGGTAAAATAAATTTCAGGAGGTAAAGAAAGAAGTTAGTATTTTATACCAATTGATAATCTATATTCTTCAGAAGTCCAATATTTTTTATCCTACACGCTGATTCGATTCTTTCGTTTGTGTCACAGAGTGCTCATTCATATTCGGATACTTAATATATACTGCTGTATTGTGTAGTCTTCTCTGAACATGTATAAGTACTTTGTGTAAATAGTAAATATTTTTTGCGAAAAGTTGCTTAAAACATACAAGAATGCATCTATTTATGTATAGTTATTCAATGAGCACATTCCAAAAAGCATTATAATTAAACTAAATACCTAAACTATGAATGCAACAAGACCTGCTAATATTTTAACGAATAGTATCATTCCTAGCTATTCAAACTAGTTTAGATAGCGTTTATGTAACAGGATGTACTGACTATGAGAGACAAAGCTTTGAGGGTAGTGCCATGAATGTTAGTTTGAGAGAAAGGAGGTAGGTATGCACAGCGTTTCCTGAGTCTGCTAGAAAGCTGGGGTATTCTTGGGCAGACTTCGAGGGAGGGGCCGCGGCGCTGGATGCCCAGTGCAGCGTGCTATGCAGCGCTGCATATGTGTTGCCACTATGCTAGGACAATTATTTCAAAGCGTGGAATAGTTAATCATGAGTAATGTATGATAAATATTCAGAGATAAACTACAAAATTACTAAATGCTGATGTTGTTGTTGTGACAACTAAGCTGTCAGTCTTTAGGAGTAAGAACCTACGACCTACTCGGCAATGTACAAGATTGTATGAATAAGAACTTCAATGTTTTTTACGGTATTGCCATTTTAAACGATTAGAATGCATCGATTGTGAAAGTAACTAACTTCCTACAAAGAATAGAAAATGTTCGTAACTTAGACAAAGGAAACCATACCATGGTAGTCATAACTCCAAGCATGGATCGCGTTTTTCACAATAATAGCAAACTAAAGCAAGTAATAACCGAAAAAATACAAATCGCTAAAGCTGGCAACCAAAGGAACGGCAAGAAAAACACCTTTGAAGATTCGACGCACGGTTCACTGACTGAACTAAGCACAAGACGGCACCACACTCTGTATATTTTAAAAAGGTGATCTGCACTAGCGTTATCCGACCACTTTTTGGTAATAGCATAAAAATAAAGCTCAAAAGCCCTGTCCCAGCGCAAAAAAAATCGGCAAGATTTGACTGCAAATGCTATTAATAGTTTTAACTTTTTAATGCAATCGATCGATTTAAAACGCTCGCACGTTTACGGTTCGGTATAACATTATCGGGTTCGTAAACGTGATGTATGTTGAGGGTGTACTTTTTGTTAAAAATCGCGTTAACGTTCACCAAAGGCGGGGGCCCAGGAACGGTATTTAGATAAGAATTTGTTGGCAGTGTAAGAGGCGGCAGAGTCCGCAGCGTGGTCGCGGGACGTAAACTCGATCTGGCACGGCAGCGGCGCACGCAGAAAGTGGTGCGCGCGTCGGGCGCCGAGGCGAGCCCGAGCGGCGCCGAGCGGCGGCGGCCGCGCCCGACCGCGTGACCTCGCACAACCTCCCCTACCACTCCTCAACATTTTAGCCAGGACGCGTCGTGTCGCCTTGTCGTGCTGCTGAATAATGCCAGACTCGTGACAGCTCGATATTAGGCGACCAGAATTAATATTTATCATTATTTGTTACAGCCTAGCACATGCTAGTCGCTAAACATTTTAGTATCACAATCATTTTTTTGGTGTTGTCATAGAAATTGTCAAGGAGCTGTCAGTTAACAAAGGATCGAATTGTTAAGCGACTTTTGTTACTGGCTGTACTTACGCTGCGTAACCTTTTCATTTAGGTGAAAATGCTTATCAGTTTTAATCAAGAATAAAACGTTTTCAGAATGTTTTTACTACGCTGCCAAAGATTAGTCGTTCATTCTGTACCTACCTGAGGTACCTACATTTTTTGTAAGGTCGTATCCTTTGTAACATCACTCCATGCGGCTGATTTTCAACATTGATGAAATTAATATGCGCCAGCCAGACAACACACCCACTTGTCATGGAAGTAGGGATAAATATCCCAGTATGACGAGGTGCCTGACAAGGAATTAAGCCAGGGGCATCTCCCAGCACACCGAGACGAGAAACCTTGCTACAGCGCACTATGCCAATCGTGTCGTATTAAATATTAGTTTACTCAGTGAAAACCAAGCACGCTTACTGCCTAATGGTAAGCTGTAACCACCGCCTGTGGAAGCGCGCAACACCATACTACTCACGCGCTACCGACCCAACAGGGTCCAAAACCTTTTCAAACCACTCTGAAACCTTGGGAAGAACTCAATACCTATCTAAGCTGGAAGAAAACCATAAGAAATAATTATCATAACCTTGTGGAACAGAGTAGTCCTCACGAACGAAGTAGTAAGTTAGTCGTAAATAAAATAGTCGTGGCTACGAAATATGCTACGACGTAGCAGTAGTCCGAAGCTGATATGAGCTGACTTTATTTTTCGATTTTATTGATTACGAGCTGCCCCAACAGACTTCGTTCTATCAAATGTTTGACAACAGTACGTCTACCTCGCGAACGTTATCGTAAATTTAAGGTGGCCACTCGTGGTAGACGTACAGTAATTTCGGAGCCTTTTTAATACAAACAAAACAATAAAATATTTATAGTATTAGTATAGACAATATTTCCTGGAACTAAAACTGCAGGAGAAATGGCCGTTACGGTCCGGTTACGGAACCTTCGCCTACCGTTCTCAGATGCAATAGGAAAAAAAGGTCATGAATCGTTTACGGCGTGCGCAATTCAAAATAATTTATTTTAATCGACAGTTATATTAATTAAATATTCCACGTTATTAACAGGATAGATTCAATTCCCATATAACCAGTTAAGACGTGTCAAGATTAAACAAAAAGAGTTAAGTAAGTAAGTAAATGACTTTAGTACTAACTTACTTTTTCCTAAACTGCTAGAGAGTTTAGATATTTATAATCACTTCATTAGGCAATAGATCTCCAAACCTAGAGTTCTGTGGGAAATTGAGCACGAATTTTTATCCCAGGTAGGATTTGAACCAAGAACCCGCAGAGACAGGGTCGCACGGCTGACTCACTTTGTTAGGTTTTCTGGCAACAGCACATGAGTAAAAAAACGGTACAGAGGTGAAGCATAAACAGCCGCGCTGTCGCAGTGACAAGTAACAATACAGAAAGATAGATAATATTATTCATTGTACCTAATTAAAGAAATAGAGACTAATGCTAAGTAATACCTTTGAAACTATGCACAATTTAGGCGCCCTTACTGCTAATGGATCTCCGGATAGAGGAAAAATAGTTAAGGAGTGGCAAGTTTGTGCATAAACACTACAGAAACTATTTAGAACTGAAAGATTTGTATTTTGTTTCTAGGGAATGTAAACTATCAAAGACTCTTAAAATGTATACCAAATTAATATGACTCATACTAGTCGTATGAGGCATATTAATTCGGTATTTTAGGAGTCTCGATACAAAAGCTTAATCAAATCTCCCCGTCCCGTCCACGTTCCTCATACATAATTGTGTATTCTAATTAAACAAACTCTTACTCAGCTTATTACAAAGGTACAAGAACCTAAACACAGGACACCATACCTTTAATGTGCTAAAATAAACAAGGCGGCTGAATAAAGGTTCGGCGAAACCTGAGGGCGAAACACTACTTACGCGTTATTGTCACTCATATCAGAACGTCTAAACATTGAGGCCCCGTTAAAGTCAAGGTGGCCTTTGTTCCTTAGCTTGCCGGCGGTACACCCGGCTCCGATTTCCACACGAATAGACTCAAAACTACTAGCTGGTGTATTTTAAACATTATTTCCCCACCGTAAAGCTACATTATGAGCAAGTAACAGAGGCTACAATCTATACTAATATAATAAGGAAATATTTGACCGGTTTTTTTTATATTACGCCCGTCAAGATGACCTCACTCCACCTGATGGAAAGGGGTCGTGAGGTCCAGATATGAGGATTATGTATATATGTTTATTATATTATTATGTGTGTGTTTTTATATTAGCATAATATTCAAATGTAATTACTATTTTTTTTTCCATAGCTTTTGCGCAGCCTAACTCGTCCTCTGTTTTAAATCTCTCTGCCGAAGGTTGTCTGGAAGAGATCGCTCTGTAGCGATAAGACCGCCTAAATTGTACTAAATATTTACTTTTTTGTTTTTACGTGCTGTAAGTATTTGTTTGTGCAATAAAGATTATTTATTATTATTATGTGTTTGTGTGTATTGAATAGACTCCGAAACTACCAAACCGATTTTAAAAATTCTTTCACCAATATATATGTAGCTACATCATCAGGAAATGACATAGGCTATATTTTATTATGATTGAACAAAATAATCAGTGAAAAATAATGGTATATGTAAATCAAGTCGGAAAAACGCGGGAGAGATGTGCTGCTTTACCGACGGCGCGACCTGCAATTACTTTTGACAGAACGAAGTTTGTCAAGGCAGCTAGTATTTCAATAGAGAGGTAACTAACTATAAAAATATCTAACACATATCACACTAACATTTTCAGATCACAAACTAGGCTCGGTCGTAAAGTAATAATACAGTCATGAATATTTTTAAACAGTTAATGTCATATAGATATAGCCAAGAACATTCTATTTTCCAAACGAAATGCTACGACCGGCTGTGACCTCGCGCTCAATCGCGCGTGTGTTTTATATGAAATTATACAGAAAGCATTTTGATGTTTGGAACAAATGGAATACAGTCACTGCATATTAATTTTAACTCAAGCATATTAATTTTAACTCAAGTGATTAAGAACACTGACCAGACTGCTTGAATGAGTCATTGTTACATTATCTGAGTGGCCGGAAGTTAGCTGTTGTTCCACACACTGTCTACACAAAAGTTCCCCTTAGCCTGGTATAAAGTCAGCAACAACCTATTGATTCATCTGGATGAGCCTTGAACACTTCTATTTACCGTAACCCGTTGCTCCCAGGGCGTGGGTGGCGCGTCGCGTGAAGCCGGACCAGAACCTGGGCTTTTATTTTTTATACTACGTCGGTGACAAACAAGCACGCGGATGTGTTATCGGCATCGATGTTAAAGAAATCAATTTCCATAAAATATTTTTTGCTGGTAGTTCTCAGTCTGGTTTGCGTGTGCAGACATAATGCTGCAGGTCTGCATGGCCATGCAGTAGAATAAAATATTAATATCATAGATAATTTTGTTGTTACACACACTTAAGTTGTAAAAGATACTTACTTACTAGTGTACTGTTTTAGATTCTGACTTATTCACTTCAATGACGCTGAAGTTACAACTGATAAATAAGAAGTAAATGATAACATTTAATGATTATGTTCATAGTTTTTTTACGAGTATTTTTTTAAAATAACATGTAACCAGGCCGAGTGTTAAAAGTTGCTATTGAACAATTTGAAATACTAATTAAATAAGGTTTTGGTTTTCTGCCAAAACTCGCCAAAGCCCTGGGCTTACTACGGCGTCTGTCTGTCTGTCATGAATTTATCAGACCTAAATACTGCTTAGTATTATGTTACAAGATAATGTAAGACAAAAGCATCAATTTGGCATGAAATATGTTCTGAAACTCGTAAGGTTTGTAGCTTTTTGTATGATGAAATCTTTTGTTGAGCCAAATTCAGCAACTAAAAACACATGCTGGTAAAATGGCGTATCTACGCAGCTACGTCTTTGCATGTAGCTACGCGTCTAATTAAATCATATTTTTCAGTAGGTACTTGTGCTTTACTTGAGAATACTGAACTTCATGTGATAATAATAGGTACTCGTACTATTTTTACATAGATCTTTGTCATGTTAGTATTTCAAAGTCAAAAATAGCATCACGTTTCCATATTTTCATGATTCAGATATTGATCGTTTCCTTAATCATTATTTCAAAAAATCTATATTGATTTTGGATCGTGGATCACGTGGTCCTAAATTCAAATCTGGCTAGAACCAAAATCTTACAAATTGTTATATTTCCGACTTACCCGGTGATGGAAAACATCGGTAAAAACCAAATCAAAACGGAGAACGGCATAAGGCTAACCACCTACCACGTTAGGTTCTAATACCACTGGCGAAAAGTGGACTTCAGAGTGTTCCTTATTCACCATGACGGCAACAGTCACTTGCCTCTGTCTACCCCGTTTGGGATATAGTCGTGATGATATGTCTTGTCTTGTACCTATATATTTCTTCAGAACCGCAACATCCACGAAATCCCCATTAAAAAGCAAGTAAACTTGTGCTCTAAAATGATAAAGACCATTTTCAAAATCATAATAATTTTGTAGTTAATGCATACATAAAAAGCAATAAATAAATATGCGCCAGACAATATTTTTTAAACTCTGTCTTACACCTACAATTGTACATAAAAAAACACAATTAACAATTTTTATACAGGGTGGGCCAAGCCTGATGGTTTTTTTTTTCAAATAGATGGTCAAGGAATCTATAGGGAGCCGCAAGGAAAAAAATCAGTTCTCACCAGATTACAAGATTTGATTTTATTAGTAAAATTTTGAGATATCTCGACCTTGTTAGGCAAAATACACTTATGATAGAGTAAAATTTACATGGTAATTAGTTAAAAGTGCAGTAAAGTTTTTAAAAACGATTTGAATGAAAATTTCCAGCTGGAAAACTCATGTTTTCTGAAATACGGAAAGTATCCTACTCGCAGAAAAGGGTGTCACTTGATCTGGAGTGTACTAAGCTACGCTATTAAAACGTCTCCGAGATCCTATGAGGGAGAAACGGTGGGGAAAATTGACTAAAGGTGGTGTGTGTTCTGCACGAAAATGCACACGTGCAAGTTAGGTTAGACTGTATTTCATGGAACTATTGTCTGTTCCTAAAAAATAAACAACAGAATTTTTTAAGCGATGAAGAGATTAAGAGCGCATTTGCAGTTTAGTTGGAGTACAAACACAAAAAAAATTTTTTCGAAGGTATTAATATTTTTTGATGTATTTAACAAATAATATAGAGTTAAGCCGAGGTGGTACTGCACAACATTTCCCTAAAAACCACTAAAATAATCGATTAATAAATATATAGATGTAATGAAAAAAAACCATCGGATGAAATCCCTCCAGTCATTTTTAAATTTTGTTTTGGTAAAGGAACCATATCATCAGATCAATTATTTTAGGAATAAAACCAAAAATAGAAGACAAAATTTTGCGAAAAGAGGTAACTTTGTGAATTTATTCTATCAAGCCAACTTCATCAAATGATGTATCCACTGGATAAATTCCCTGTATTAACCCCTCAACAATATCAGTAAATTTTATTAGATTTTAATTTCACGGTTTACTTCTATAAAAATTAATTCCAAAAACTTGTTTTGTTCACCACCTCTCCTTATGGAAGAAGTCATAGATAAGAAAAAAAATATGTCAAGTTTTTATTTTTACTCATAAGGCCATAAGAGATGTGAAACACTCAAATTCATGGTTATAAAAGTAAAATTTTTGAAATAACTATTCATTCATTTCACAAACAAAAAGTACAGAACTGAAGATCAGGATTCAAGTAATATTTTTACACAAACAGAATTGTAATTTTGTCTTCCACCTTCTAGTTAAAAAATCTCAAAGTCCCGCCTACTTTTGTCACAAATCGCAAATTTTCTTAATAACGGCTTTAGTTCTTTATTTCGTTTTTTACACACAATGTAAGATCATAGAAGTATGTTCCTTTTTACTTAGGAGGTTTTTTTTATTCAGTGTTTTAGTCATGAAAAGTATTATTTGTTTCGAAAACCAAGTCGTAAAATGTAAGCGCCCCTGCCTCGTCGCCCGCAATCTAAACCGCTCCAGTCCGTTTTGGACTGTCTTCGAAGGCTGACTCATACTGAACCACTAAAAATAAAATCTATTTTCAGAGACGATGAGGTTTTGATGATGAGGCCAAGACCATCTTTGTGTTAAATTTCCGACTAACTTTCCGGTGATGGTAAACATCGGAAACCAAATTAACCCGGATAACGGCGGGAGGTTCACCACCTGACACGTTGGGTTCTAATACCATTGGTGTAAAGAGGGTTTATCAATGTTCCGTTCACTATGATGGCAACAGTCACTTGCCTCTGGCTACCCCGTTTGGGATATAGTCGTGATATGTTATGCGCGCGACTGCGTTCATTTGTTTTTTGATTTTGTAAGGTATGATGTACCAATTTGTGCATATTTATGGAAATACTTAGTTTAGTATTGTATTTAGCCAGCGCCAGCGCCACTTAAATGTGAAATTTCATGTTTTAATCCTTTTCAAAACATATAATGACGTGAAAGTGACAGAGTGAACTGACGGAATTTTCTTTGCTCCCATGTATTTATAATAGAGGTTTGCATTTGTACCGATGCTAAATATAGTTCAATGGTTGAAAATGGTTTCGCGCAGATATTTCTTTTACAGTTTATTTGGCTGTATGAACACCACACGAAATTGTGAATATACGTTTTTTATGTTACCAAATGATGTTGAAAGGTAAGTAAAACTCAGATAACGTTTGCAAGTTAGTAGTAATATGTACAAGTATTATAAGTATATAGGTAGCTAAACCATTATATTTCGTAACACATTCAAATCCAGTACAAATGGGCTTTTACTTTTTCCGTAACTTATCATATCATGCATGATATGAAGCATGCATGATATACTGGTGTTTTACCAATGCATTGGTAAAACACCAGTAAGTATTTTTGGTATATTCGTTTAAAGCACGCGCGGCTGCTGCATTCGCGCCTTGCCGCCGACAGGTGACCGCCGAAGCGGTTGCTCATGGTGTTATCTACAGCTTAATAAGTAGTTATTTTGTAGGTAGTCACTTAATGTATTTTTATTTTTGGCGGTATCTGACAAATCGCGCTTATCAGGCGAATATAGTAGCGAATAGCAACCCCAGGAGATCAGGCAAGTTGATAGGAAAAGGCGAGAGCGGTCCTTCTGAAAACTCTTTATTTTGTGGTAAAGTCGCCAGTTTTTATCAGGTGTGCTTCGGAGAGTTTGCGCAGGAACTACACAACCTGATACTGCACCCTCTACTTTTTACCACCGGACCACTAGACGCCGGGAGAGCTTCCACCTCCATGTGGTTGACTTTCCAGCAATCCGCACCCAACGCTGCGTCTTTTCTGGTCCGCACCACCAAGGAGTGAAACGCTCTCCCTGCGTCTGTGTTTCCCGGATACTCCTAACTTTGGTATCTTCAAGGCCAGAGTGAATAGGCATTTTTTGGGGACTCGTGTACCACCATTGGCTTCGTCATCGCTTACCGCCAAGCGAAACTGAGGCCAAACAAAAACCCATTTTTCATAAAAAAGTGTTTTTTTTTATTGTAACAAAACAATGCGCTATTTTCTTTCTAAAAATATAACTGAAAAAAAACGATCAGATCCTAGGGCTCTCTTTTCTAGTTTCTATATCTATATAGAAAAAAGTGTATTTTCAAAATGCTATTATTGCTATTTTCATATTTCGATTTTGAAACATGCTTTGTATGTAATTATTACTAATTCATTATCGATTAATTAGTAAAATAAAAACACTTTTCATTTGTGAGTAAAAATGCCTTTATTTGAATATTTATAAAATCAACTTAGCTAGTACCTAGGTAATTACCATATGTTATTGTACATAATACAGGTACTAGAAAAGGAATTAGGCTAGGGGAGTCTCCCAGAAGACCCAGACCTGAGCCAAGTTAGGAAAGATCATTTCCTGAATTGACCCGACCGGGAATCGAACCCGGGACACACAAGCAAGTCAAGGCGAGAACCCTTTTTTACACTTTCATAGATTCACGAAACTTTGTAGGACTAACCGGAGTAGGCTCATAGATACGTACATAGGTACATTATTACATGTCAGATAGGTTCGTTATTATAAAATCGAATCAAACACTTATAAATCGGGTAATTCCGTTTTACATAGACGTAAACGTAAACACACACACACACACTCAGTAGGATCCCCGTGACATAGGGGCACAGGACAGGGGGGTTAGCATGGACACAAGTTTATCTGCAAGTACTACCAACTGCGCTGCATAGGCGTTTTTGGGTTTATCAATTACATCAGCATATTACATTATCATTGACAGCTCACCTGAAAATTAAACATTCATATTATATACCTGTTGAACTTAATCCTCATTCCTCTTTTTCTAAGTTTTTTCTCAATATGTCAAAGCCATGCGCTCTTCTCCTTCGTACATACAAAAGATTGCTCGTCACAACACGACGTAAACGCACAATTTCACACATAAAAACAATATATCATACCTACTTATGTTTAAGCATTTGCAAGTTCAATCTCAGTGATGCGCTAACCTCAAATTATTAAGCAGTACCTAACAAAGTAATACTTGTTTCCTCTGCAATCTTCAATCTTTGAACTAGCTAGACAGTAGTGACAAGTAAACAGTAGGTACCAAGCGTAGCCGCAGGGTGGGGGTTAACGTCGTTTCGTAAATGTCATTCACGCATCCGTATCTAATCAAAGGGCTTACTGAGCCGGTCCTAAAAATATATCATATCATTACATTTCAGTCACTTTTATTAAAATAAAATAAAAATCATTATCCAAACACACCAAGTTTGGCCTCCTCCAGGTATGATACAGTTGGATCATTATTTGTGAAAAATGCCTTAAAGGATATGTAAGCCTCCTATAGCCAATCCCAAGAAAGCAAGTTTGAAATTTTTCACTTTTACCATTTTTTTTTTTATTATAACCCTCTATAATAATCGGATGTATGGAAAAACTAAATTTTGATTTTCGGAATTCTGAAATTTTGGAATTCGTGATTGTGACTTTCGGAGTAAAATTTTCCGGAATTATGTAGGTAGTGTAGGTACCCAGGAAAAGATACTCAAATTGCCTGATACAGTATATAAAATGTTATACATACTGAACTCAATTCCGCAGGGAATCACTGGATGCAGGACCCTTCTATTCGGTATAGGTGGAAATAATTGGGGAAGGAGGCCTATGATCAGCAGTGGACGTCCTATGTCTGATATTAGGATGACTGAACTACTTCACGGAAGAGGCCTTTATTATTCATTATCAACTACGATCGCTGGGTTTGGCCTCATTAAACCAAGTTTATTTGCCAAGTGTGAGTTGTTCATAACGATCCGGGCCATTTTCATGAAAAATCTAAACACACCTTACCCGACCTAGGGATTGGACCGACGACCTTTGGCCCAACCAACTATTACTTTGGTATTACTTATCTAAAACTAAAGAATTTTGAAGTAGCTGCTTCATTCTCTAGGAAAAATTGTAAAAGGGGAGGTGTTGCAATATTGGTCCGTAATCATATTGAATATACTATCCTAAAAGATTTAGAAAATATTTCACAGCCCTATGGATTTGAATGTTGTGGAATAACTATCAATAAAATTGGAGTTGTACTTATATGTGTTTATACTAACAAAACGCCTTCATCAACTAGCTCAGTATTTTTTCATAAGTTAAGTGAAACATTAGAGGCTGTATGTAAAAGTAATAGGAAAAAGTATATCATATGTGGAGATTTCAACATCGACCTCATGAAAGATACAACGATATCGACAGAACATAAAATGTTGTTTAAAAGTTACAATTTATTTCCGTTGATTCAAACTCCTACTAGAATTACAGCAAAATCACAGACATGTTTAGATCACATATTTACAAATATCAAAATGGGTCAAGCGAATGTTCATGACATAGGTTTATCAGACCATACTGCTCAATCATTTCACATTCCTATCACTAAAGACCTACATCCACCCATAAAATGGTGGTATGAATACCAAAGAGATTACAGTAGTGATAACAGGAAAAAATTTCTTTTAGTGAAGTATTTGATAAGAAAAAAGCATCAGAGGCATTTATTATTTTTTATAATCTATTTGAACTTTTCTACGATCTATGTTTTCCAGAGAGAAAAATTAAAGTAACAAATAAAAGCCTAATTAAAAAGTGGCTAACTCACGGTATCAAAAAATCTAGTTCGCATAAAAGACAACTATATCTCAAGAGTAGACATTCTAACGATTTTAAAAATAAGTACAAAAAATATGGTCGTGTGTTAAAAAAATGTATACTATCCTTTCATAGAGCAGAAAATATGAAATACATCACCAATGCTAATAATACATGTAAAGCTGTATGGGGAGTCATTAAAAATTATACAACTTCTGATTGTAATAGAAATAGCATAGACGAACTAACTCTGAATGATTCCGATGGTACCGATCCTCAAATTATTTCTGATGCATTTAATGAATACTTCATAAGTTGCGTTAAAGAAAACTGTACCTCAAATAAAACTAAAACAAACAACATCAATATAGATAACGTCCAATCAAGTATATTTTTGAATCCAGTAGGTTTGCATGAGTTTCTTAAAATAGTTCAAGCACTAAAAAACACAAATTCTGTTGGTTTTGACGATTTAAGAACTGATGTTATAAAGGATGTCTCAGTCTTTATTGCGACTCCACTCATATATATTATAAACTTATGTTTAGTTCAAGGTATTTTTCCAGAGGCATTAAAAAGATCAGTTGTAAGACCACTGTTTAAAAAAGGTAATAAATGTAAAATAGATAATTACAGACCTATTACTCTGATACCGACATTGTCTAAAATAATTGAAAAAGTGATTTTTAGTAGGTTAAGTATTTTTTTTGAGAAAAACAATATTATCACTGAAAAACAAAACGGATTTAGAAAGGGCAGAAGTACATCACTAGCTACATTTAAATTATAGAAACATATAATGGCTTGCGTTGATCAAAACATACCTGTCACTGTATTGTTCATGAATATGAGTAAAGCCTTTGATTCTGTGGATCATAAACGACTTCTCACAAAGTTGTTAAAATATGGTATACGAGGCCCAGCGTTTCATTTGATCAAGACATATTTAAGCGATAGATCACAATACGTAGCGATAAAAAAATATTGTCCAAAATTAAAAACCGTTCTATCATATATATCCTCTTACAATGAAAATAATTCTGGTGTACCTCAAGGCAGTATATAAAATAAATAAATAAAATAAATAAAATAAAAATAAAATAAAAATAAAAAAGCCTTTTATTTCTTACTAGATAGGTATAAATTAACAAAACATGCATTTTACTTAAAAACTACACTAAATTCTTAAAAAATTATAATATAACAAATAAAATATGTACATCAACTTTTAAGCTAGTAAGAACCCCTCGTTCTCGAAGGTGAAGGCCTCCTCTAAAGATTTCCAAGTGTCCCTGTCTTTCGCTATCTCCATCCACTGTTTGCCCGCCACTTGCACGATATCATCAGCCCAGCGGGCAGCTGGTCCGCCTCTCTTCCTGGTGCCCGGCGGTCCGTTCCAACATGTTATTCTCTGAGTCCATCTATTGTCTGTTAGTCTAGCTATGTGGCCGGCCCAGCGCCACTTTAATTTTTTGCAGTGATATAGAGCATCAGTAACTTTTGTCTTTTTCCTTATAGTTTTGTGTGATATTTTATGGATTCTTCTAATTTTTAATAAACTCCTTTCCATGCCTCTTTGACATGTTCTGATTTTAGATTTCACTTTATGTGTGAGCTTCCAGGTTTGGCTAGCGTAGGTTAATGATGGCAGTATACAGGAGTCCATAATTTTTTGTTTAATTAAGATTGGCATATCACTCTTCATAACTTCTTTTAGGCTCCAAAATTTTTTCCATGCATTTGAAACTCTCCTTTCTATTTCATGTTTATTTCTCTGCTTATCGAACGAGATTTGCTTACCTAGGTATATGTAGGTGTCAACGTACTCGAGCGCTTTATTTTCAAGGTATACAGGATATTTAATAAAGTTTGTCATAACGTTGGTTTTGCTGCGATTAATATCCAGGCCTACTTTTTGGCTTGCGAAGTGCAGGGCGTTTATCATTGACTGAAGCTCGGCTGCGTTTTCAGAAAACAGGACAATATCGTCGGCGAATCTTAAATGGCTGATAAAGTGATTGTTCACATTTAAACCAACCTCTCCCCAATCAAGTTGTTCAATTACTCGTTGTAACACTGCTATGAATAATGTTGGTGAGATGACGTCACCCTGTCTCACTCCTCTTTTGATTGGTATCCAGGGCCCGGTCGTCTCTAGTTTAATTCTGCTGTTGCAATTTTGGTATATATGTTGTAGTACCTTCAGATATGGCATTTCAACATTTTGCTGTTGTAGAGACTCCTATATCGAGTGATGGTACAAAGTGTCAAAAGCTTTTTGATAGTCAATAAACACAAGGTAGAGAGGTCTATGAAACTCTTGGTATTTATCTATGAGCATTTCGATAGAGTGAATATGATCCACAGTAGAGAAACCTCTTCTAAAGCCGGCTTGCTCTACTGGTTGGTGCTTTTCAATAGTGCTTCTGATTCTCTTTTCTAAGATTGTTGAGAATAATTTGTATATTGACGAAAGTAGGCTTATTGGTCGGTAGTTACTAATATTCTTTGGATCTCCTTTTTTGTACAGTAAGATTATATCAGATTCAGTCCATTGTTTAGGTATATCAGCCGTTTGCAACACCAAATTAAAAAGCTGTGTTAGAGGGCTTGCTAGATAGATACTTCCTAGTTTCAGAGCTTCGTTGGTAATCTTATCAGGTCCTGGGTTTTTCTCAAATTTCAATTTAGCAATTCCATTCATTACCTCGGTTTCATCTATGTCTTGCATATTATGTACGTGTGTATTTAACGATGCTTTAAAAGACGGTTTGTTATTACTATAACTGTATAATTCCTTATAGAAATTAGTTGCAACTTGAAGTATTTCATTTCTATTGCCAGTTGTTTTATCCGAAGCTTTAAGTTTTTCTATCCAAGTTTTGTGTGATCGTAATTCTTTGTTAGCTCTCTTTAAGCTTCCAGACTGTAGTACGTGTTTTTCAATGGTCTTCTTTCGATGGGCTTTGTAGTCGTTCCGGATTAATTTACTTATAAGTTTGTAGAGAGCTTTAAGTTCATTTTTCATGCTTCGTGTCTTTGGTTTAGTATTTTGGAGCTGTTGACGTCTTAACATTAATTTTCTCGTATGTTCTGAAATGACTGAGTAAGTAATTTTGTGCTTCGAAGAGTCATGCGCGGTTATGAGGCTTTTGTATATTGCAGCAACAATTTTATCATGAAGTTCTTGTACTGTGTAACTTTGATCTCTGTTAATCATTTGTTCTAAAGTCTCGTTAAGTGATTTTTCGTAGGCTGCTATTTCATCTTCATTTTTCAAAGTTGATTTTGCACTATTTCCGAAGGTTTTTCTATTTTTC
Organism: Udea olivalis; assembly: GCA_947369235.1. Lineage (NCBI taxonomy): Eukaryota > Metazoa > Arthropoda > Insecta > Lepidoptera > Crambidae > Udea > Udea olivalis. The sequence continues at coordinate 11,976,345 of OX376342.1, forward strand.
TTTGAAGGCTGTAGTTTTAATGAAGCTCTTACCAATCTATGATCGCTAGGATAATTACAATTGATCACTTGCATGTCTTGAGCACATTCTTGAAGGTTAGTTAATATGTAGTCTAGTTCGTTCTTTACTTTGCCATTTGGTGATATCCAAGTCCATCTTTTACTATTTTTCTTTTTAAAAAAGGTATTTAAAATTGCTAGTTTTTGTTCACATGCAAATTGTATAAGTCTTTCACCTCTACTATTTCTGTCGCCATAGCCATGTTTTTTCATAATAATATTTTCTTCTCGTTTTGGTTGGCCGATTTTAGCATTGAAATCGCCCATAACTATTAAATGTTTGCCTGTTAAATTTAGGGCTTTGTTTACAGTGGCATAAAAAAGTTCAATCTCTTTATCGCTTGCCGACTCTGTTGGAGCATAGCACTGTAATATGCTTAATTCAATGTTGTCGATCTTTAACTGAAGTAGAGCCACTCGTTCTGATATGCCTTTGAAACATATTATGTTCTTCTTATGGCGTTTATTGACAATGAACCCTACTCCGTACAAGCCTGGCGTTTGTCCCATGTAGTAGAGAATGAAGTCTTCATGCTCTTCTATTGAATTGCCAAGCCGTCTTATTTCAGCAAGTCCGATGACGTCGTATTTTATATTTTTTAGAGCTTCGTTTAATTCCAGAAGACGAGAGTACGATGATAGCGTTCTGACATTATATGTTGCTATGTAGAGTTGGTTGTGCCTAGAATTATTTACTACATTATATATCTGTGTTTTCTCCAGAGGGTTTTGGTCTACGTCTCCCACGGGGACCGGCCGTGTTGGGAGAGGCGGAGATGAGGGGTGTCTTAGTTTTTTGGAGTAGTATCTTGGTACTCTTGGCTTGAAAGCGCTTTCACTGGGTTCAACTGTGAGGGTCGCAAAAAGTTTGTTATATTCTGAGATTTATTTTTCTTTGGGGCTTGTTTCGCTTGTTCTCCATTGGTTGATGTTTTATCAGCACTCGCAGCTTCAGGGGACTGTGACATAAATCTTTTATTAGAATTTTTACTCCTGATAGTATGGGTTTGGTTGTCTCTAGATTTTATTTCGACTATTTTGTCGTAGCGAAACATTACTTTTTCTCCGGATAGATGTCTTCTTTGGATTTCCTCCTGGAGGTCTTTTCGTTTTTGTAGAACATCTGGAGTGTAGTCTTCCTTTATATAAATACCAGTGTTTTCTAGTTTTTTCTTCTGTTTTAAGATTTTGAGTTTTCTACTAGTCGTTGTAATAGTAACTACAACTGGTCTGGCTTTGTCTTTATTTTTTCCTAGTCTGTACACAGTTTCAATTTCCCATTTTGTGCATGCTATCTTCATTGTATTATTAATGGTTTCTATGATTGACTTAAGCAGATCTTCATAATTTTTCTCTGTTTCTGGAACCCCGAAGAAAATAATGTTTTTCCTCCTCATTTGTTTTGATATAAAATCAATAGTTTTTTGTTGATTCTCGATTTTTTGTTCCAGTTCTTTTGTTTTTGTTTCAAAGCCTTTGAATTTTTCGTTGATATTTTTGTTAATAGACTCTTTTATGTTTTCCTCCACTTTTATTATGTCCAACTTCTGCTGTGCTAAATCATTTTGAATAATTTGTAGAGCTTTCATTATATTTTCCATTGTTTACTATGATTATTCACTATAAGCGACCTCTAGTAACGGATGTCACAACTAGCAGCAATTAGGAAAGCAGCTGTGGCGGTAGTGGTTATAAGCAAGTGTTTCGGTGTAGTTCACCTAGACGTTCATAGATGGCGCTTATTGGTATTCCAAAATAAAAGATGATTAATTATGATTTGCAGTTTTTAGGTTAAATTTCCAATTTCGAAAGTAATCGTTTTTCACTGATTCTTGCACTTGTGGTAAGATTGGACTGACCTTTAAATTGTACTGTTGTATCGTTCTGCTCCGGAGTTCGAATACAATTATATTTTTCCAGGTGTAAACCGTCTGGTGATATTTTCAAATCTTCGTAGATTTTCGGCAATTTTGCACCAGGTTTCAATATCCTATTGTTGGTTCGCACTTTCTTTTATAATATTGTAACACATCCGGTAGGGAACAACGGTTATTTATAATTTTAATTCGATAACTTGTAAAGAGCCGATGTAAACAGTGGCACAGTAGCGCCCTCTCTCAAGGCAGTATACTAGGGCCTTTATTATTTTTATTGTACATTAACGACCTGCCTAAACATGTGGCTCAGGAATGTATCCTATTTGCAGATGATACCACCCTTATTATTGAAAGAAAAAACACAGAAGGATATAATGAGGAAATCAATGATATATTATCTCAAGCAACTTCATGGCTTACCTCTAATAACTTAAAATTGAATGCTGAGAAAACTAAATATATGCAGTTTCGAACGGTCAGAGGAAACTCACAACCTTTGGCTGTTACAGCCGATGGTAATATTATAGAAGAGGTTTCACAAACAAATTTTCTGGGGTTGAATATAGATTGTTATTGTAACTGGAAAGGGCACATAGATAAACTGTGTACAAAAGTAAATAGATTTGTTTATGCACTAAGAAAAGTTAGTAAAGTAGTGTCAGTAAAAGCCGCGCTTGTTGCCTATAATGTATATATTGATTCTGTTCTACGGTATGGGATTGTCTTGTGGGGAAGCTCTGTAGATATTCACAAAATATTCATAGTGCAAAAGAGATGTATACGAGCAATGTTTGGAATCAAAAGGACTGTTTCTTGTCGTTCATACTTTTAAAAACATAATATCCTTCAAATACCATGTTTGTATATTTATGAAATATGTTTGTTTGTTTATAAATATAAGTCATTTTTTCAACTGAGATGTAATAGGACGGTAAAAAACCTTCGATCCAAATACTTGTATAAGCTGCACAAACCTCCTGTGAAACTGTCAATAGTCTCAAAAAATGCGTATAACATGTGCATCAAGATATTTAATAATTACCCGATAAGTTTGAGGATGAAAATATTAATTTACGTAAATTTAAAAGATTGACTAAGATATGGCTACTGAAAAATTGTTTTTATAGTTTAAAAGAATTTTATGAATAAAAAGAATAATGTTGTTTTGTATTATATAGCTTGAGTTATTTCATTTGGTTAAAATAGGTTTATTTATTTTTTAAAGTATGTGAATACGCTTGATAAGGTGAAATTTGGAGATTCTCTCTCAAGCAACTGTAACTGCTAAATGCTGTGTACCCAAATTTATATTCACAAAATAATTTCATTTCATTTCATTTCATTACCGATCGCGCAATACGGTGAAGATGTGACAAAATTTGTTAATATGGATAAAGATTCCGTTCCGATTTTCATGCTGTTCACACCATTTGCAGCTTTTGTTGGCGTACTTACCACAAACCACGCGTTAGCACAAAAGAAATAGTATATTTTAATTTATTTACTTACAATCACGAAAATGTTAATTCTTTTGAAGTGTATTATTATTCAGCAAAAAAACCTTGATTTTATTTAAAACTTTAGCTTAGTCTTATAATATTTTCAACTTATCAACACTATTCACGCTGTAGATACAAAAGAATATATTTTACGGTAAACTCTGCCTTATATGCTGAAGCAATAACTTCCAAAATGCTCATCTATCAAATATTATTATCTTTGCCGGCGCGTCGCAAGATTGAGATTGGTTTCTTAATGGTTTATTAATACGGCGAAAGTTACAGGGGTGAAAAGGGGTTTGCCATTCCGACAGCAAAATAGCAAAGGTGACCTGCGTAACACGCGGAGTTAACTGGTTGAGTTGAAGGCAGATGTGAGTTCAATTCCCATTTGAGGCTGTGCATTTTTATATTCTACCTATTGGTTGGTGGAAAAAATCTCCTGACTCTACCTTCTCTGATCTCATGTTGTGCTGGAAATAAGTGTTAGATATGGAATGACATACATAATATACATAACAATACTTAATTTTCTTTGTCTGTTATGTTTTTGTAGTTTCCGGCGACTCTTAAAGGCATTCGACTAGAGTTATTTAACAACACTAAAACGAGAAAAGTCGATGGTAACTATTACTTTGTCTTATTTCAGCGGAATTCCTAGTAAGCTAACAAACAGTACTAAAGTTCTCTAATTATTGTAGTTGCCCAATATATTTCAGTTTGGAGTAGTAGAATACAACTTAAGCCTTTTGAGCTGTTATGCAATAGGGTAATGGGTTTATCTATAGAATGGAACGGTATCTGTTAGAAGGCCTTGAACTCTTGCGTGTTAATCGGTTGGTTCATGAGGCCTCGCCTCTGATACCCTGGTTTCCACTACACACTACGATCTACCTACGTTGTACACCTGCTCTATAGGCTACACTTTCGCTAAGTGTGCGCTTGACCTAGCGTCTCTTAGTAACACGTAAGGTAGCTCACGGTTCTATAATTGCGTTCTTTGAAGAACAGTTCGGGCAAGAGCCGACATTAGTAATTTTTATAGCAATTCTGTTTCTTCAAATAAGAAAGAGAGATACTGTAGAGGGCTTTGAAATCACAAGATGAAAAATTAATGCGACATATTATAATAAAATAACAAACTTCATGAGCGTTTAAAAAGCGTTTTTTTAAAAAAAAACGTTCTGCCGTAATTCGTAACGAAATAGGTGGTGAGACAGGCTTGGTGTTTTGAGATTTTGCTGAACATTTTGTTTACGGTAAAGTGGAGTCTGGATTGGTTAACCATAAATGCGTCTGTGATTGTAACGTTGCACCTTTATGCATCTCCATCTCCTGCGAAATAATGTCGTTATCTTCATTATAATTGGCAGCAGTAACCTCCACTGCTGAGCTTAGGGTACTCGTGGCAACTCTCCTGTGGATGAAAACCAACGCTGCATTTTTCATCAAATGTTCAGAAACCTCTCTGACTCAACGGCTGTCAGTTCTTCAGTATTCATTCACTCAGTCCACGGAAACTTCAACATACGCCACCTGCTAAACTACGTCGGCAGCGTTAGGTAATCTTTCGCTGATTTCCTCAATTCTGCAGCTGAACCCATAGTTAGGTTCCATTGACCATGTGCTTTTCTATGTGGTCCATAGTCAGAAACACCGTCGTCTTTGGGCACTGAGGTATATTTGAATGAGAAAACATCGCATGGTTGCCGAACGCGCTGCTGCCTCTTTCACTCAGTCACCTTCGGCGATTTATTTTTTTATCGTAGTGGGACCTATCTACTTAGATTACTTGTCCAGTACCATTTACCATGTACGAATTTTGAGATTCGGAAATCAGTGTAAACTAACTTATCGTCGGCTTACTGCCAGAAGTCATTAATGTCTTTTGGCAAGTAATGACTTCTTGTAAGTGTAAAATGTTAATGCCGAGCCTTTGCCATTCTGAAGGATTAACGGCGTCTTCCAAATCAGTACGTCTACTACGAGTTGCCACTTTAAATTTTCATTATCGTTCGCGTAAAAATGTATTAGGATTTAACATTGTTATGTCATGTGTTATTATCCCAATTTATTTTTTTACGTGAACCATAACGTAAATTTCAAGTGGCAACTCGTGGTAGACGTACTCGTATAGAAGTGAATGGTTTCAAATAGAGAACATCTGTCCGTCTAAAGGCCTTCTTCAATGAACATTTGTGTTTTGCTCCTAAATGCAGATCACCGAGGTATCATTTTTTGTATGAAGACTTTATCACTATGAATTACCAATAGTCAATGACAGAAGATAGAAAAATGACTTGAGAGAAGACAGCACCACCCAAGACTTGGACAAATAAAAGGCTAAACACAAATGCTAAGCATAATATTCACGGACAGACCTTACTGTTTACTTTTTTATTTATTTATTTTTTGGCACAGTTACAAGCTAACAAATACTCAGTATTTAAATACCGTTCAGAAAAGACCTCAACATGCAAATAAAGTTATGACTATTTATAAAAATGGCTACACAAGACAGAGGAAAATCAGAACATGAACCCATGAGATTAGAGTTCTCCACGTTCAAGTACCTACTCCGAAACTGTCTGAACCCTTTATGGTTGTCACATAAATGTCAGGACTCTGATGGAATATATCAAGCTCTTTACTTAATACATTGTATTGCCTACAATTGGGCTATTATTTGGGTGAATTATGCAAATTCTGGTTCATTTTTCAACAAAACTATATGTGTGACGTTTTGGTCGTTCTTGTAAGCTTTAATCAGAGATTTAGCCTCTTGAAGTTGCCACAATAAGGCTTTTTCGTGAATGTAGGGGTCGAGATTGATCACTTTATAAACGAAAAATTATTCTATTTACAAACATGTTTAATTATGTGTCAATACGAAAGGTTGGATTATGTTTTGCATATATTATATATAAACTGTGAATTTTATTTCCCGAAGGTCGTGAATTAGGCGCTTGAAAAGTTGGATCATGCGCTCAAAATTAAAACGGACTCTAAAAGTTTTATTATTCAAGTCTATAAGAATAGACTTCACTCTCGAGTCATACAATTCGAAGACAACATGCTCATTCATTGCATGGTTCTATAAGCGCCACCAATATTATGAACAGGATAGATTTGATTGTGTGTCTGTTTGTTTGCTTGCAATGAATAGGCTTCGGAACTCCTGGACCGATTTGAAAAAAATATAACATGCAATACATATAAAGCTTCATTATCAGCGAGTATCGTAGGTTATATTTTAACAAGATAAATAGTGCAAGGGGGCGAAGCGTAATAAAAAAACAAGCATTATCTTTAAATTTCCCTTTTCCTAGATTGTGTTAAAATCCTACCTTTTTCATTTATTTAATAGTAAAGCACAAACATTATCATCATACATACGACCAGGTAGAAGTCAGGCTAGCTCACTGCAAATTAAAAAATAACCCCATTTTGGCAACGACTCCAACACTGACCACGACAAATTCACGTTTGGCATTAGGTGCTTTCAAGGCGTAGCACTATTCAGAGTGATAATAAGTACGTAAGAAATAAAACAGCGCTCTTCAGTGAGATATTGCGTGGCGCCTGGCGCCTGAGCGAGTTGGCCGCCGCGCCACGCGCCCAAGGATCGGCCGCGCTGCAGCCAGCCTACTTGGCGCTGCGCCACACGGAGACGATTGTACAAAAATTGTTTATCACAGGCCATTTCTTTAAAATGAAACTGTATGCATAATTATGTGGCTCATTAATGAGTATGTAAAGTATTATTCTCTACCCTATCGTTTCGTTCTGATACTACATTTCGCAAGTCACAGGCTCTTGTTTAACTGCTACAAATAAAATTGCCACAAAATATAAATTGTAATAATTTTTTAATGTTTTTTTAATGAACTTTCGCCATATATGAAAACTCAGAACACCAGTATGTCTATCATGAGTTGCCGTAACGTAGACTAGAAAATTTGACTACAGCAATTTTATGCTACGAGTATTTTAGTTCCATTTCTATTCGCTAGAGGGCTGTACCGAAATCCAATACAAAACGTCAACACTGACGTTAGCGACTGTAATCATCGGTGTCAACTCATAGACTAAAAGTACAGATTAGGAAACAACAAGTTCCTAACCGAATCCTACAATAGCCTTTTGTAGTCATGTCTTGGCTATCGTTAACACTAATATTAGTTTGTCCGTGTAAAAGCCGTGGTTTTGAATAATCCATTCCAAAGTCACCATGACAAAAACACGAATGTTAGCCTAATTTCGAATGGAGAGTGGCAACATCCATACGACACGACACGATCATATTACTTTTCAAACTGCACCCCTATCTTATATGTGTTACGCGGTACCAGACAAGGAAGAAAGCCAGGGGCGGGCGTCTCCCAGCACACCCAGACTTTTTATTATTATCGTAGGAAATCCTCATCAATACCTCGCCGCCCGGGGGAACGACGAGGTTATGTCGGACTTCTACCGACTAAAACCCTACGGTACTCGACCTCAACGCTTCAGCGGCGAGGCGGAGTCCCTAAAAGTTTCGCAACGCCCTGCCGCCAGTGCTTCCCCGTATTGGGGCCCCCTCCAGCCGACCCCCCAATGAAGGGGGGAGGCCACGGAAGTACCTGGAGCACACAGGTATTTCCGCCGTCGCGCTGTAAGCCGTGCATTGCGGGCAAAAGCACCCCGTACTCAAGCCCGCTGGCTCCCACCGTACGCGGACCCTACTAGGTCCGCAACCACGATCCACCTAAAAGGTGGTTCCGCTGCCGCATCTGGCGGTGCGGCCCAACCTCGCGCCCTAGGGCGCTGCGCCCGTGGGCGCCCCTCTGGGCGGGCAGTGATAGGCACAATACCACCACCACGCCCGGTGGCCTGGCAATGCCTGAGCCCTCTTAGCTTGCCGGTGGAGCTCTTAGTTGCCCTCCACCACATTCATGCACATAAAGTAAAGAAAAGTAAAGGAATTTGCTATAATACTGTCCTACTGCAAACGACCCCACTCCTACTGCACTCCCACTAGGCAAAGGCCTCTTTCATTGGAATCAAGCCATCGCTACAATATGTAGGTATTGGCTTCATACAAAATATATGAACACGAACGCAGTAAAAAGTAGTTGAGAGTGATGTAAAATGAAAATACATTGGTTTTTTTACTTTTTTGAAAAAAACATGAAAAAAAACTTAGTACCTAAGAATCGTTTTTTTTTTCTAAATTTGTTTTTTTTCTGCATTACATTTAGTTCAATTATAAATCAAATTTGTGAAATAAATCAACTTATTTACTTATAATTACACTTAAAACAACTTCCAACAACAAATTATAACTCAATTACTTTTTTGGGGGTTTCCCTTTCGTTGATATACATATATATCAATGAATGTTTGCCAATATATTCATAAAATCTTGGTACTATTCAACTAGATAAGTACAGTATAGGTTCCAGGATAAACCTTAAATTTTACTATGTACTCATAAGTATAATCTTTAACGGTTACTGCCTTAACAGTTTTGGATTTCATACTCTTGAAAAAAAACATGATCCGGATTCCAGAAAAAATAATTTTTGTTCAGGTTTTATTTCAACGTTTTTTTTCACACCAGAAAAAAACGTATTTTGTGCAACACTAGTTGGGCGTGTCATTTCTGGTCGGCCAAGCTACAGCGCATTACGCCAAATTTATCGTTGTGCATATTAAAACCGCATGCTACTCGACTTTGACGACACGATTGTGTAGTGCGCTGTAGCACGGTTTCTCACCTCGATTTCCGTATTGTCCCGGATTCGATTCCCGGTCCGGTCAATTCAGGAAATGATATTTTCTGAATTGACCGGATTTTTATCTTCTTTTCAAGCTTCCGGCATATGGTCTGCCACCTCGCCTTTGCGACTGGGTCGCTGGATTTCTGGAGGGACGTAGAATTTGTGTCCTTTGCGATGGTCGAAAATCATGCTTTCTCCAGATTAATGCCGGAGTGCCGCAGGGCTCCGTCTTGTCGCCGACGTTGTTTCTTCTGCATATCAATGACATGTTATCTCTTGGTAATATTCATTGCTATGCGGATGATAGCACGGTTCACGCTCGTTATTTCGAGCGCCCTGGGGCAAAGCAGACTGACATCGAGAAGAGGCGAAGCCTTGTTGTTGAGCTTGACGGAGTGTTTGACCGCATTTCAGAATGGGGTGCATGCAATCTTGTCGAGTTCAATGCTAAAAAAACGCAGGTGTGTGCATTCACAGCAAAGTCGTCGCCGTTCCTCTCCCATACCACTCTTCAGAGCACCCCGCTACCAATTAGGGAAAGCCTAAACATCCTTGGCATGTATGTTCGTAGCAACCTAAACCAGCGGAACTACATTGAGAGCGTCATTAGAACTGCATCCCGTAAACTCCGAGTCCTGAACAGAGTGAGACGATTCTTCACGCCTGGGCAGCTCTGTCTCTTGTATAAGACACAAGTTCGCTCGTGTGTGGAATACTGCTCTCATCTTTGGGACGGTTCCGCCAAGTACCTACTCGAAACTCTTGACAGGTTGCAGCGGGGTGCTATCCGTATTATTGGAAACCCAGAGGCAACTTTGACCCTTGAGCCTCTCCAATTGCGTAGAGACATTGCTAGGCTGAGTGTTCTCTATCGCTTCTATAATGGGTAAGGCTCTGACGAGTTATTCCAGCTTATTTCACCCTCACTTTTCCACTCCCGTACCACGCGTGCTGGACTACGGCGTCACCCACACACAATTCAACATTTGTTGGCCCGAACCAAAAGGTTCGGTGACTCGTTTCTTTGTCGTACCATCCAGACGTGGAACGCTCTTCCACCACATGTGTTTCCTTCCTCGTATAGTCCCGGGTTCTTCAAGCGGGGCGTGAAAAGGCATTTCTCTTTTCACGCCACGCTTGAAGAACCTTCAAGGTGAGGATGGCCAGCCCAGTGATTCGTTTGAATGACTGGGCTTGTCAACCACATATCTGGACCTCACGACCGCTTTCCATCAGGTGGAGTGAGGTCATCTTGGCGGGCAATATAAAAAAAAATGACACGGGTCTGGGTGTGCTGGGAGACGCCCCTGGCTTATTTGTGTGGTACCTCGTTACACAGGGATAATAATCCCTACTTCGAGACCATTACAAGAGGTGTGTTGTCTGGCGCATATTTATTTATTTACTATAACCACACGCATGAAACAGATCCCTCGTGAGGTTCGTTTGATTTATGGAGACCTACATATGCTAGATAAATTAGCAGGGGGGTGACCTTTACTTCACCAGCTTCAACCCTGGTTTTGAGATAATGAATTGGTTTGATGACTATTTCCACTATAATTACCAAGTTAGGCCTTTCCAGGGGATTTAATTAAATCTTGTTAGTCTATCTAAACATTTTTTTTTTGGTAGACAACAGAAATATGGATTAACTAGGTTAAATTATATTGGTGTGTCCGAGACATCTATCAATTGAATTAGGTGTCATTCAGTGTGTGAATAATAAAATTATTTAAATTGCAGAATGATACGATTCTACTCTGCTTATGTTATTTAACTTCATGACGAGTTTCTTAATAATTTGGAAAATAACGCGTGAACGGCTAAACACGAGTATGTTTATCCTGGGCACATAGGTTAAGCTCCTGTATAATGTATAACCTTTGTTTTGAAAAATTCAGTCAGCGTCTCAATACGAAATTTCCCGAGTGAGATTATTAAAAAGGCTGATTTGGTGCAAGTTTCTTTTAAAAGTTTAGATAGTGGGCATTAACAAATTGGTACTTAAAAAGTACTTACCACTTTCTCCTCGACGATATCATTATTGTTGTTGTTGCTCCCATATTTTAAGGCACCGTTTTCCATGACCACAACTGATTGTCGGGTTTACTCTGATTATGTATTATTTACATTAGTCCTCGTATATCATTGTCTGCAAAACACATAGGTGCATCTGACAGAATATTCTGCCTTATCAGTTTTGATAATTTTCCTATGTTTGTTGAACTTGAGATTTGATTATGGATTTTGAAAGCGCGTGTGTAAACAAATGAATGTGGTCCGTAACTGTATAAGTAAGGCACTGAACACGTCGGGTTTCTGGTTGTTAATTACCTAATAACTAATGAGTATTGTTCTAACAGTCATTTATTGGGTACATACGCTAACAGTTCAGTTGAAGTGTCTTAAGTTACTGAGCGCGGTCCTTATTCAGGTATTTAGGTCAACGACAATTTCAAATACTAAATTATTGATTGTTCTGTGGTATTACGACCCCACAAGTTTTCTAAATATCTGTCTGTTACACTGAAACGAGCTCGCAGTTGGTTCTTCAGCCATAAGGTTTCAATTTGCATAAAAGTTTCTGGCACATGCAGGTACCTGACACTGCCGTCTGAACTGTTGGTACTACTTGTATCTGATAATGCAATAAGCATGTGTGACGTATTGAATCCCAGCTGAACTACCAACAAAAGTTGGATGCACCACTTTATGTTTTTATGCCATTGATTACAATACAAACTAATTAGGTTAGGTTGACGAAAATACCTAATTACTAACGTTTATGAAAACCACAATGATGAATTAATCTCTAGATTATGTAACCATAATATTAAGTGACCGTTGCTATGTTACTTTTCTTTGTAAACACATTTCTTTGTTCGTTTGATAACATTTAATTTGAAACGATATTCATCCGCCACTTTATAACTATTTTCATCTCATGTCCAGTCTTCGGTCAGTTTAAACTTAGCGTCTTCTGTTCACTAACAAACTTCAGCACTTCACGTAATTGGTAGTTGAATAAGAAAACTTTCTTTATGGGTTATTATTTCGGAAGGCACGGGATTGACGACGTGATTGTGTATCTTAGGCATGTTGCAGTATGGTGAATGTCTTGAATGGTGAGCATTGTGTTCGTTGTGCGGGTTGGTGCAGCGGCAGCGGGCGGCGGGCGGGCGCGTCGCGGACCGCGTCACACTGCGGTGCGGGCGCGGGCGCGGGCGGCGGGCGCTGCCGTGCCGCGGCCGCCCAGGGCGAGGGCGCGCGGGCCGCCGCATACGCGCACCCACCACCGCCGGAACACCATCGCGGTTATACGCACCATCGTTTATTATTGACAGAGGACCTTGGACTATATACTTGATTTCTTTCGTCTTGGCATACTGAGGTTTAGTAGGTCAATGGCTACTACACGCCTTTTGTAACACCTAGCATCCATATTTAAACACTTTGATTATGCTGAATTTTATTTCACCGTGCCTTTTTAATGGCACGTGCGTAATTAACGAACTTAAACATAAAACTTTAGTTACGCGTATGGGACAGATTTCGGTAGAGTAACCATAACAGTACGTCTACCACGAGTTACCACTTTGAATTTACGTAATCGTTCGCGTAAAAAAAATGTATTACGATGACATATGACTAACATGATAACGTCAAATGCCAATACACTTCTTTACGCGAACGATAATATAAATTCAAAGTGGCAACTCGTGGTAGACGTACAGGACCTTATCTGCGTCAGTGAGCAATTCTTTATTTTCGTGAAGTCCAGTCAATTATACCCCTTCAGGTTTCGTAGCAGAAAACGATTTGTGCGGCATTTCATGCCTCGAACTTAAGAACGACTTTGGAACATAAAATGTAACAGTATTTATGGGTCAAGATCGGAAGATTAATGCGGGCTTCGGGAATTTAATTGGGAACTTAATAGTATAATACTTATTAGTTACTGGTGTTTTTAAACGTAAAAAATGGTTCAATAAAATCAGGCTATCTGGTAAATAAGCCAAAGCACAAAAGTAAGTAAGTCAACACTTACTTTTAATGATGATATTTACTGAAATACTCTGAGGTCAGCTTCCTGAAATAGTACAAGACAAATTATGATAAACGTCTTTAAATACAAATACGTATATAATTTCTAAATCAGCTAAGATATTATGACGAAGAAATGTAATCATTGCACTTGCTGCCCCGCCCGACAGACTTCGTTCTGTCAAGAGTTTTGGCAAATGTTTGACAACTGAAAGCATTTTGTATTGGAAAATTTAATTGACCTTTTTTTATCCTTTCATTAATATTCATGTTGCTCACCGTTTAAACCTTCCCTGAACTTCCATATATTTTGATTTTGTGCTAAATGTCATGTAAATATGAAACTATTTTTAAGCTTTTTGTTTTTATTTTTCTACTTAATAGCCAGTACATAGGTATTGCCATTTATGTAGGTGAAATTAAGTGTCGCCTTCACAAATGATTGCACATTTTCTTAACTAGTCAAGGCATCTCGTTAAGGTATGTTATGCTTGTCAGTGTTCAATTTTGCTTGATTATTTAACGAGCTGCAGTGACTAGTCCAGAAAATACTCAATCAATTGCGAAGGTGACTACTTATTTTTGATTGTCATCACTATCAGCCTTTAATAATCAAAGCACTATACTCATAGTTAGCAATGGCTTACACAGGCAATATTATACTTCGATCCCCACCCATGACGAATATTTATGTGACGAACATTTGTGTTTGTTGTGTGTCTGGGTGTTATTATCTATTTAAATAAAATAAATATTTGGGACAATTCACACCAAGATCATCTGACCCCAAACTAAGCAGAGCTTGTACTATGGGCGTCATAGACTGATAAACATACTTAAATATTTCTAAATACATACATAAATAGATAATAACACCCAGCCACACAACAACCACAAATGTTCACTGCCATTGCGCCAACAGGCCAGTCTTTAAGTATTTAAGTATGTATTTAGAAATATTCAAATAAGTTTATCAGTCTCTGATACCCATAGTACAAGCTCTGCTTATTTCGGGGTCAGGTGATCTTGGTGTAATTTGTCCAGGGATTTGTCCTGGATACTGAATGTGAATAAATGTTTAAAACCAAGCTGTTTTATAGCAACAAGGATTAAGTTTTGAAACACAAAAACTTACTTTATTTAACGTTGGATGTGAATATTTTTTCAGATAAAACCTATAAACTCTTTTTTGCAGATATAATATTAGAATATTTTATTTTGCTTGGTTTTCTCAAGATAAAAAGTAATTCTGTTTATCAGTTTCCAAATTACATTATTAGTACAAGTGTCGATAAAGGGGGATTTTTTATCAAATGTGAAAGATATAAAGCCATTTTCATCACAAAATTTAGTGAGAAGTTTAGTGTGATCGTTATCTTTTTTCGTCCTGTCTCTGTGCTTATTTATTGTGAATGATTGCACTCTTTCTGGTTCTACCGTATTTCCCTTTCTCCAGGCTCCCTTTCCAGTGGAGTTCTCTTTCCAAATCTCTTTCCCTTTTGATGTGCAATATTTATCGCCGAGAACTGTAGATAGGTTTATTTATTTAGATAGGACAACCAGCAAGATAAAACTTAAAGCTAAGAGTCAAATAGATTAGCACATCTCCGGTAAAAAGGCAGCCTTATCCCTGAGCGACCGATTTTCTTAGTAAAATCGACTATCAAAATTGTGATCCAAATAAAATCGCAAATCGATCTTGTGCTCTCTAGATGTGTGCATGACTTATAAACCTCAGAAAAAATGCGAGTATAGCAGAAAAATCCTATCAAAACGGAACCATTTTTTTATCACACACGTAATAACTTGTTTCATTAATCTAGCTTCAATGTACCACTTATCTATGTACGACGAGTTTGATAACGATTTCGCATGGGTACTCCAAGTACAAAGTTTTGTTTTGAATAATAAAGTCTGTATTTGTTTGTACGTTTCTTGCACGTGCGAGTCGTATCACGTTTGTTACAGAATGAACCAAAAAAATATGGTCGGAGTTGCCAACGAACTTTTGCTCGTTTATGGACTTACTAACTTATCTTGTGGTTTTAACATGCATGTTGTACAATCAAGGTTATGCGAATTTTTGGGTGCCTAAATAAAGTTGGTTTTATTTAATATCTATAATATAATCGCCCCTGGTCTTTTCAGTCAAGAAACATCAACTTTTTGACTAACTTTTTTCCGGTGGTAGTCACTTTACATTTATATAAATTCATATTCCGAGTTAACTAGAGTTTATGACAGGGAAAATCGGTCTATTCGCTGAAAAAATCTATTGTTACTGGATAAAAGTTTTTTTATATACATTAAACTGTAAACTTTAAGCACCATATTATTATTAGCCTTTGGTTTAAAATATCTAGCAACGGTCTAAATCGTGTTCATGTTATTTTTGATAATCCAACTGCACGAATGAATCCTAACTTAAGATAAATAAGGAAAAAACCAGGCAGATTTAAGTAAAACTGTATGCCAATATTAGTTATTGTATAATATATATTTTTTCATTGCAATATTTATGTGCATTTTCTTAAAAGAATGACTAGAATAAAAATACGTAAAAGCAATAAAAAAAAAATTAAGGCCTTGGGAACAACCACTACAGGTAATGGGGTTAATCTCTTGCTAATGACTTCCTTGTCTCGTAAATTTAGCTGTCGCTCTGTATTCTGGTGCGTTATTTATTTATTTTACTTATGTTTTATTGCACAAACAAATGAAGTGAAGTTAGACTACACGATTGGCGTAGTGCGCTGTTGCACGGTTTCCTCGATTTCGGTAGTGTCCCGGGTTCGATTCCCGGTCGGGTCAATTCAGGAAACGATCTTTGCTGAATTGACTCGGGTTTGGGTGTGCTTGGAGACGCCCCTGGCTTATTTCCTTGTGTGGTAACTCGTAACACAGGGATATTAATCCCTACTTCGAGACCATTACAAGAGGTGTGTTGTCTAAAAAAAAAAGAAAAAAACAATTGGTGGACTTAATAAGCCTAGAGGCATTTTCTACCAGTCAACCGCAAGGTATAGCAGAAAACATTGGAATTTTGGGCTTTGCAACCTATATATAGATAATTGAAGAAAGAAAAGACAAACAACAAATAGTAATATCTTAAATACAAATACATAAATTAAACATACCAATCATGAAATATACATACTTATTATATAAGTTTAAAATAAATATACTATATTATTTTATATTATATTATATTACCACAAAAAAAGTTAAACAAAAAAGTCAGCTTATGAACTCAATGACAAAGTTGACTAAAAACAGGATCCATTAGCGGCTCACTTAAAATGCTCACGCAACGACCTCTTCAGAGCAAGTTTGTAGGTAGATTTTTGGATGTTTATTGAAAGAGAGTTATAAAGGGAAGAGAAAAGTGAAGTAAATAAAAGTTTTACTTGAACGTAGTTCTTTTTGGTGAGAAGGGTGTAGAAATTGAAATTTACTTTTTAGAAACTTCGGAGAGTTAGGATCAGAGCAAAGAACAAAGAAAAGAACACACAAAATTCTTATATTTCTACGTTGACAAATTGGTAACCAGCCGATTTTAGATCGTTAAGAAGAAATGTGATCGTACAACGTAAACCAAAGATGAAGCGGATACAATTATTCAGAAGTCTGTCAAGTTTGTTGAGAAGTTCCTGTGTAATATTAGTGTTACAGACATCAGCGTAGTCTAGTATAGGAATAACAAGAGCCTGAACGAGCAGAAATTTTCGGTACTGGTAGGCAGAAAAAAATTAAAATGCGTTAGAGGGTTTTACAGTACTCTAAATACATTAAGATGAGATAACAAATGGTCACCGTTATTTTAGAAATATTATTTTTCTTCACAAGGCTTCATGTTGCTCAATTGCGTTTGCTGTTGCAACTACGAGGTGTGGCAAATAATAAGTGTATGTAAATATGTGTTAAAAGATTTCTCTAAAAGTAATACCTTGGAAATTGATATCATCTTTTTAGGGGAGAAACCTCCACTGTAGAAACCATCTATTAAAAACAAATAGGTCAATTGTATTGTTGAAGAACAATTTTAACGTACCGTATTACAAAGAAGTAAAGATGAATTACGAATTACGAATAAACACTTAGCTAGACTGTTTAGTTCCGAATTGAAATTATTCAAGCCGCATAAAAGAAGCAATAGCAAGGGACAAAGACGTAACCTATTAAAGTGAATAAGAAAGATACCTAATGCGTTTATTGATAGTATGGGGAGCCCTACTTGGGAGTGAAAAAAAGTCAACAAAAATAGGATCCCTCCATATAATATTTACACAAAATTATTTACAAAGAAACAGAACAAAAGATCGCGTGAAAAATTAGGAGCGAAACCGGGCGTGCATTCGCGGTGCTAACTAGGAACGGACTGCTGGCTGCTGATGGTGTCGGCCGGCGTCAGCGGGCCGCGGTTGCGCGCGCAACCGCTTTCGACGCGCGCAGACGGCTCCCATATTGAAATGGTACCGCCGCACTGCGCAACGCGGTAAAGCGTGAGAGGTTTTGCCTCTCTAGTCCCACGCCCGGCCTTGCTCGTACAACCAAAATATGTATCTAAAAAAATAAGAATAAAAATAAATAAAGTTTATGAAAACACACGAGTGACGCCACAATAGCAATGACTGAAGCATGATCAAAAAGCAAACATAAAGAGTATGATGCTAGCAATAGGTTTCATGTAAGTATGGTGTACAATTTAATATGATGCTTAAAATACCATCCTAAAACTACAAGTACATTTTTAACCGAGATCAGAAAAGGAGGAGGTTCTCAATTCGACTGTATATTTTTTTGTTTGTTACCTCATAATTTTCGACAGGGTGAACCGATTTGGATCATTCTTTTTTTATTTGAAAGCTAGTGCTTTCGTATGGTCCTATTTTGATTTGGTCTAGTTCTGACAGTGGCATCCATGAGAAAACTGTATGTCTTAAATCTAGGTAAACTAAATGCGCGAAAAATGAACGATTAACTCAATAACACGCCATCCGATTTTGTTTTTTTTCAATTTATTTGAAAGCTGATGCTACCCGTGTGGCCCCTTTTTGATTTGGTCCGATTTTGACAGTGGCATCCATGAGAAAACCATATAAGTCTTAAATCTAGATATACTATATGCGTGACAAATGGACGAATAACTTAATATCACGCCAACCGATTTCAATGCTTCTTTTTTATTGGAATAGATATACTTCAAGGGTAGTTTGGTGAGAGTTTGGTTAGGTTCTGATTATGGGATCCATGACCAAGTAACGGAACCGTTCAATTCTTAAGAGCAAATTAACGATACTTTTTCGATGTATAAAATGAACAAGAACGATTTACTGAAAATCAAGAAATAAACAAAAATTAAAATAAAAAAATCCAACTTCAAAAAAAGCTTCCAAAACAAAACACTAAAAAGTAAAAAAATAACTGCGTATTCTTCTAAAACTTAGCCAAGAAAACACTAGAATATACGTAGCAATATACCATTTTTTACATCCTACGTTTAAGTAATGTACGAGTATGTAGGTAGTTACAAACCTACATTGGCTGACACCGACTCCAACAATAACACTTTATACCTACATTGTATTATTATCGTATAAGTTTCAGAAGAATACGCAATTATTTTATTACTTTTTAGTGTTTTGTTTTGGAAGTTTTTTTTTATTTCTTTTCTTTTGTTAAAATTTTTGTTTTCATTCCTTTAGATTGACTACATATTCGGACGAACGTGAGTAGCTTTCTGGGCCCAAGTCATACTGCGGGCAGATCTGTGGAATCCGCCTTGATAGGGTAAAATTGTAAAGCCGCAGGTGGATCGACTTCACGCTCAGTGTCCTCATGGGCTCATGCTTTTGATTCCTGTTGAAATGTGCTGCCAAAATATCACGCCTTCTTTGTTGGCGATTCTTGCCCTGTGCCACTGATTCGTGAAGAGTTTTTCCTCACGCCTCAACTAATTATTTGTTGATTTTGCTGCATTATTCACCAAAGCTGTGGTAGCTATAACTTCCTCCAAACACACACAATCTTTAGACCATACTTTTTACTTAATTCGTCAAGACCACCAATCTTCATAAAAGAAAACACAAATCTATCGATCGAGGAGTATAGGTACATACATAATTATTTAGTATGAAAACGTTTCCATGCCCTTTGAAGCAACTATCTGTAACTACGACGTAGTGTGTTATTATCCTACATACTGACCTATTGCTGAGTGAAGGCCTCTAACATTGAAATCAAGTCACCGCTAACAAGAATTTGGTTCCACAACATTAAAATTGAGCAATAAATTTTGTTAAACAAAGATCATAATTTATATCATGACTCTGATAGTGTTGAGGCTTACTGATCTACTTTAACCTTGCTCATCATCGTACGACAGGATCTCGCAGATAATAATAAACCAACACAGTTAAGATGAAGCCCTGTAAAATATGAGCAGCTAGGTCATACTGGAAACTTCAGGAACTTTATGATTAGGTTATGCCAATCATACTTAATGCTGTGGCGCCAAAAGTATCAACTTTGCGAACTTCATCAGATATTTCGTCCACTGAGCAATTGAATAGATGTAACCACAAAAAACTAATAAACACAAATGTTCGTTACGAAATATTATCCTGGCCACCTGAGTAGGGTTAGAACGCAACTATAGCAGATCAGTAGACAGCATGATTAACCTACCAAGGTTTTAAGAGGTAAACATTTTTTTTTACAGTTTGCAGACTCAAATTATATTTATCTGTGCTAATGCAGGAATTAAACTAGCGTCGCAACCAGTGCTGACACAGATAAAGATTTCTTACCAAAAAAACATGTATCGTTAAAACGGGAATATGAATCGTTGTTTGCTTAGCAACAAAACGGTACCTGGGTAACTGGCTTAAAATGAATACACAAAGTTATGAAAACCTGAAAAATAATAATTTACAAAGCAAATTGTAAGCTTTTCTGGTATTTGCCGACGCCAGCGAATTAGATTTGCATATCGAAATCGAATTGTGTAAAGCTTACGTACCCGCCGTAGAATCGTTGTTTTTAATGTTTTATATCCTAATGCCCGCTGCCAGCGCTTACACGCCCTTCCAATGCGGATTCATTAAATACAATCACGAAAATATTCACGGTAACGTAAACCTTTCATTTGTTTTTCTTTTTTGTTTTGGTCGCTTATTCTATGTATGTCGCCGTAAGTTGCAGTACCGAATAAATCGAAAAATTACGTTCAGATTTATGTACATGTTGGGTATATAACAGTACGTCTACCACGAGTTGCCACTTTCAATTTACATTATCGTTCGCGTAAAAAATTGTATTGGGATTTGACATTGTCATGTCATGCCGTGTCAAATCCCTATGTAATATGTAATGACCCAATCCCAGTTTAAATATATAGAGACACATTTACTCGGTTCAAAGATACCCACCAAACATTTGAGATTATCTGCTGAACCCCTTGATCAAAAACTTGGTTGATATTATGTGGAGATTCGATACAGAGTTTGCTGAAGTGTTTGCAATTTTAAAATTCTTAACTAAGAAACCGTATGTATGTGGTATTGTGATCGCGTTAAAACTGACAGGCTTTGTAACAGACGGTAATAACCCTTAGCAGTGCGGAAGTGTAGATACGACCGTACGGAACACGCTTCCCCAAATTGTCAAGTGGTGCTAAAAAATAAGGTGCTTCCGTTGTTAAATAATACGATGAGGCGTACAATATACAATGTACATAACCGCAACCACAGACTTAGGCATATTTTTTTTCTATTTTTTTTAATAGTGCCCGTCAAGATGACTTCACTCCACCTTATGAAAAGCAGTCGTAAGGTCCAGACATGAGACTGACAAGCATAGTAATGCAAAGATATCACTGAGCTGGTCACACTCGTCTTGAAGGCCTGCAAAAATGCCTTTTCACGCCGCGCTTGAAGACCCCGGGACCATAACAGGAAGGGAACACATGCGCCGGAAGAGCGTTCCACGTCTCGATGGTTCGACAAAGAAAGGAGTCACTGAATCTTTTTGTGCGTGGGAACAAATGCTGGACTGTGTGTGGATGCATATCAGCATAAAAGCAGCCCAATTAATCGCAGAGACCTTAGCGCATCAATCCCAAGCCTAAAGTATTTAGACTAAAAGCTTTGCCAAGTGCACTGGAACACACCTGAGTAAATCCCACTTCAAAGCGACAAAGGTATAACTGTTATCTGATAGCCTACATAGGATTTGGAACGTTTAACCAAGGTTGTACGGAACTGTTAGATCCTCATACCTATATGATATGTAGCGTATCATGATTTCTGTAATTGTATTAATTTGAAATGACAGGTGACGTCATCGTTACGTTATCAGAGCTAAATTCAATGTCCAATGAACAAATTTTAACTACCATACATACGTTTATATGAAATTCATATTTCGTCAGCTATTGCATTCTTTGTCGCAATTTTCCAAGTCTATGTTATTGTTTTATAAATACCAGGATTGTTTGTTTCTTTCTACCTTCGTAGTTTGTATATTTGCAATCAAAAATTAAGTAGTTACTAGTAATTATGATTAGTTTAAAATGTTTTTTTTTTCCATACAATACTTTAATCTTTTAAACCCCTGTTTCTAACGCCTCCGTGACCAAGTGGTTTCATAGTTCGGTTCAATTCCCAGGTCAAAGCCCGAGTTTGTGATCACCAACCCGCTTTGGGCAATACCTAACAATTGTAGCAAAGACTTGATTTCAGTGATGTAGGCTTTTGCCCAGCTGTGAGACAGTACATAGGCCAATTACTTTATTTTTTACTTTGATATTTCGATGATTCAATTGAACCAAAATTAAATCACATATAAATAATGAAAGGCCACCCAGTAAGGGTTCCGTTCTTGAGTACGAAAGCCGTTGCTTCGATTCGAATGTTTGTTTCATTACAATCGATAGTTTATTAGAGCGTTGTTGTAAGTGCGAAAAACCTCGTGGGCATGCCTGCATGCAATTTGTTAATCGTATGCCTTTTGAAACCTTTCTGGCAACATGGAGACATTCATTATGCATGATCAACAACCACCTTTATTACCTACCTGACGTAAGAAGGTATAGGATGACACTTAGTTCTCAGTTTTAATTGTACGCTTATTCCACGTAAAAAGTTATCTTAAAAATAAAGGTAGTATTTAATCAAATACAACTCATGATGATTTGACATTTTTGTTACGTCTATATAACATTAGGCCTTATGTTCATAGTTATAACGAGGTATGAGGGGCTGGTCGAATGGATTAATATTTAGTCTGAATAACAGCGATAACGTTGCATCAATAAAGTAATAAATATTAGCCAAATATAATGGTGCGTTCAGTGGCGTGTTGCTGCCGGCTGAAAGAGCCGGTCGTGTGGTCGTGCGCAGTGTTACGTTATCAACTCTACATGATAAATATAATAGACCAACAATATTATCAAATAAACAGTTTAAGTACCCAAAATAAATTTGTTTTATGTGAACTATCACAGTGTTCGTCAAAATAGTGTTGCCAAAATGGATACAAAAAAAGAAGTGAACGGCGAAACGCCCAAGGAAGACCAAAATACCGATTATAGTTATGAATCTCCTTTAACAAAGTCAGTGCCGAATTTCTTTTCAAGGTTTCTCTTCGGTTGGATGTTTCCTATTTTTTACAATGGCGTGTCAAGGGATTTAGAAGAGTATGATTTAGTGCCTGCTAATCATCAGTATGATTCAAAACAAGCTACGGATCTTCTGGAAGAGTAAGTTATTTTAAATGTTATCATACGCTCTTTTCTTTTTCCTATTTAAGTAAGTTCATGAATGAATTACATAGCTAATATCAGTTAGGAATATAAAAAATCCCCGAAGAAAGCCGCTCTTGCGTAAAACTTGTTTATCTAATGTCAAATAAAGACCTACAACCAGAGTTCCAAAGCAGTTAAATTATAACCTTCCTTCCTTCTGACACGTATACTATACTATTTAAAATTGAACCGCACAATCTAGAAAACTTGTCCAGTATCTGTAACGTATCTTTCAATTAACGAGCAGTAGGTATCTATAACTTAGAATTAGGGGCAATAGCTGGGTATTCGGGGTGCATTTTCCTTCCGCCGCTATAGTTAATTTTATCTATAGAAAAAGTAAAGGCATTATTATTATTCTGGCCTTACATTCACCTCTCCAAC
The DNA here is from genome assembly GCA_947369235.1 of Udea olivalis. Classification (NCBI taxonomy): domain Eukaryota; kingdom Metazoa; phylum Arthropoda; class Insecta; order Lepidoptera; family Crambidae; genus Udea; species Udea olivalis. The sequence continues at coordinate 11,999,778 of OX376342.1, forward strand.
AATCCGCACCGAGCCCGCGTGTTGGAGTATGGCTCGTACCACCTCATAGTTGAGGTGAGGCCTGTGCCCAGCAGTGGGACGTTAAAGGATTAAAAAAAATTAGAAAAAGTAACCTACCACGTATACAAACATATTATTTTCTCTCATCGATCGATTGTTTTCCAGGAGCTATACTAACTGTACCCTCGCCATAAGTTTACACAATCTAACGTCTGTTTATTAATATTCTTCATTGCACAAATAACATGAAAAGTAATTGGCGGACTTAATGCCAAAAGAAATTCAGTTGTTGTTAAGTTTTTGTTGGGAGCTCATGAGTAGTAGTTTTGTAAGTAGTAACGGAACACAATTATCGTAGTTTACTTGAAGCAAACTCATGGTAGGCGTGTTGTACGGAGTTTCGTCTAAATCTATTCAGTAGCTTCACGTGCGGGTGGAACTGACAACGGAAGCAAAGATTACACTAATACTAGCTTTCCGCCCGCGGCTTCGCCCGCGTAAACTTAATTTTATGACATACAGGATTTTTTCCGACTTATGATAGTTGATTCGCAAAATCCCGTTTTAGTTAGCACCTACGTCCTTAAAAGAACCCCTTTGCAAAATTTGAGACTCCCAGCACTTGAACTATAGAGGTTTCACACAAACAAACTATAAACCCCAAAAAAACCCCTTAGGGGTCGAACATTGCAAAATCCCGTCTTAGTGAGCACCTACATTCTAAAAAGAACCCCTTTGCAAAATTTGAGACTCCTAGCACATGTAGTAACGAAGTTTCATACAAACAAACTATCAACCCAAAAAAAAATCCCCTAGGGGTAGAATTTCGCAAAATCCCATCTTAGTGAGTACCACGTTCTAAAAAGAACCCCCATGCAAATTTTGAAACTCCGAGCACTTGTAGTTTCTGAGATTTCGTGATGAGTGACCTTTCGCTTTAATAAAAAAAAAAAAATATGCGCCAGACAACACACCTCTTGTAATGGTCTCGAAGTAGGGATTATTAAATCCCTGTGTTACGAGGTACCACACAAGGAAATAAGCTAGGGGGCTAATATGTACAGATTGTTTGTATTCGGTATCTTCCTCTAAAATATCCAACGCCAACTTTACATTGGTCAAGATTTTATTACACGTACAGTCGTACATACCTGAGATTATACAATCGAAGGTAATTGTGTTATTAAGTGGCCCCTAAGCGGCAGTGAAAGCATTCTCGAGAGTACTCAAGAGATTTTATGGTTGACAACAAAAGATGTCCTATCTTAATACGAGACGAAGATAAACGTTATCGGTAATATACCTGCATGAGATAATACAACTAAAATAGGAGATATTATTTAATGTATATATTCACTTACGTATCAGTTGTTCCTGGAGGCTCACATAATTATGTTAGGACACTACTCCCAGAACATTAAACAGTAGATTTATATATACCGTAATGGCAACTTCAGTACCTATGTAAAAACTATCTAAGTCAACATTTTTTACCAATAACTTTAGTTTTCTATGGTACATTCAACATCAGTCATTTATATTTTTTTAATGAATATACATTATTATAATATACACTGTGTGTGGTCCAAACATGACTGATGTTACAAAATCAAAAATGAGTTTACGCCGATTTATGGAAATGACGCAAAGCTGTTATATCCACGTGGATAATCCGTTCGAAAAAGTTAAAATAGATTAAAACAACTAAAAATTAAAAATGCACCAACTTTACCGACTTGGTGTAATGGTTAAGAAGTTGGCTACTACACCAGAGGTCGCGGGTTCGATCCCCGCACAGTACAAACATTTGTGTGCATGAACATGTCTGTTTGTACTGGTCTGGGTGTCTCCTATGTATAATAAGTATGTATTTACAAAAGAAAATGTATTTAAGTATGTTTATCCGTTGTCTAGTATCCCATAACACAAGCTTTAATTAGCTTACTTTGGGGCTAGATGGCGCTGTGTGGAATAATGTCCAGGGATATTTATTTATTTATTTATTTATTACTTCCTTGTTCCTTTTACTTTCAAGGTTTTGTTTATAAATGAATAACATATTCATGCGTATTGAAAATTTCGTAAAGAGATCTGTTTCTAAAACATTATGTCGTGATTCAATGTGAGAACAACATCACAACATCCCATGATTTACAAGATTTTTTGAATACTACAATATATTTGAATATGACAAGTAAATTTTTAATAAATGGTAGTTTTATGCAGGTGGCAGGATTTTGTTTTTATTTTTTTAGATAATTAAGTAAAATTATATGTTTATAGAACATTTAAAACGGAATCACCATAAAAGAAAAGTAATTGGCTTATATGCACTGCCAATCGTTGAGGAAAACCCATCTTTCCATCCTGAAATTAACTCGTCGCTGCTATTTATAGATCACGGTTAGATTACTCCACAATCGCAGTGATTGTTAGTTTCGGGTAGTTTATGAATGATTCTTCTAACGACCCTGAATAGATACGAGTATAATGCATAGAGGATAGTAATACATTGGGTATAGAGAGCCCTCTCAAGCTTTTTTTTTCCAACTCCTTATGTCACTCGATTAGCCAACGCTATCTTTTATCGTCGCCCGAAACTAAAATAATTATATACCTACCTACCTATACGTATAGAACGGTATATACCTACGTAGTACGTATAGCTCTTAGGAGGTATGTACTACTAATGTGTATCAATATTTTTTTCTTTATTCTCCTTCATAATTTGTCTTTTCAGTTTTATTTTAACTTTTTGCCATTTTTATTTGTATAAACAGCATTGTATTTAATTCTCAGAAATCGGAAAACTATTTTTTACATTACCGTCTAATATAATGCTGAAAAGTAAACTTAGAACTTACCTACGTACTATATGAATCTGAAAAAATCGTTTTCCTATTTCTTAGAATTAGATACAATGCTGTCTAACTAATAACAATGGCAAAAAGTTAAAATAATACTGAAAAGACAAATTATGAAGTAGAATAAAGAAAAAAATATTAATACACATTAGTAGAAATTGTAGAGAAATGAAGAAACAAAAATTATTTATGTTTATGTTTATTTCTATACATTTGTGCTGCGGTCTTCGTTACATCATTACCACTATATATAATTTTGCCAGCTAGAATTCGATTCACACAACGACACCAACTATAAACAAGCACATTTATCACTGTAGTTTCAAAATATTCTTTTAATTCATTCTTATGTGAATTACACCTGAAGGGAAACTCAACAAATATGTCTGTGAACATTTTTATAGTTTTTTTTAAACCTTTTTTAGGAATTTCTTTTCTTAGAACTTCTGTAACTATATTTTGAATTGCCACAAAACATCTTTCTACCTCTTCGCTTGGATACAATAAGGATTTACCACCTATTTTATATTCTTTTGCCCTAATGTAATCATTTGATTTTGCCTGAGGGTCACCAAGAACATCTATTTTACAGTTGTTGCATGATTTTGAAACATTTTTTAAACATTTTCCCAGGACCCAACCACATACATAATTTCCCTGTCCAAGATCTTTTATTTCAGTATTCAAATTTATAAATGGTACCACTATTTCATCAGTTTCATTGTCGTCAATGTTTAATACCTCTACGTCTGTGGGAACATCAGAAACTGAATCTTTTTCTGTTAAAAAAAAAGTCTAAATTCTGCAGGCAACTGTTTTCATCACTTTCACAGTTGCCATGCAGAGAATGGGGGTGAGTTAAAGTTATTTAATAATAATGATTTATAGGCACCTTCAAACGACATTGTATTTGGAGCCGTATTTCTCACCCCATAGCTTCTGATGTTCCCAAAGAAATTTTCTAATGGGTCCTGGTTGAAATTTCTGGTGAACATAGCATCAAATGAGTACTTTAAAGACAAAACTTTCCATAATTGTTGAATGCCTTCAATGGTGCGAATGAAATTTTTTATGGAGGGTATGGCGCTGGTTTCAATGAACCTAATTTTGTTATTATTATTCACTTTTTTAATAAACTTAACAGTTTTCAGAACTTTTATGGAGTTTTTCCACAATTCATGGTGAACCGAATTCCTGCGGACACAACCTTTATATATTTTACCATTAGGCATACTAAAAGAGTTACAATTCAATGAATCAAAAAGATTATCAATCATCTTAATAAAATGAATGATGTTTCGGCAGTCTTCTGGTAGATCCCCTCTGGCAGTGAGGTGCTCGGCTGCTACAGCTACACTGTGGCTGAAAACCTGGGCTGCTAATTTCACCTTCATCTTTTTAATTTTTTCTGGATAAATATGCTCATCTGTTAGTTTTTGTAGAAGTTTTAATTCACCGTATGATTTATCAGCTTCATATATTTTTTTGAAAAATTCCCATTTAACGGTTTTTTCGTTATTGGTTTCAAAGTCGAAATATTTTAAGTCTTTGGTTAATAAATTATTGCGCACGCCTTTAAGTAGATGTGGAACATCAAATAGTGGAATGATTTTGCTAGTTCCTACTATCATGAGGTCATGCTTCCACTCTTTTCCTTTTCGACTATAAATCATTTTTGCATCTGAAATAATTGCATTAATAGCACTAACATTAATTGTGCTTTGGTCACACACCGTGCAAATTATGTTTAGTCCAGTGCTTCTTTGATTACTGCTTTTATCAATTTTTTTAATTCGTTTGTTTTCATTGCATTAGTAAACTAATAAGCTACTGGCTGCTTAAATTTTTTTTTCAACCCCTTGACCATGAAAACTAACGCATGGTCAGCAAATTTTTCACCGTCTGATGTGAATCCTTTCAACTCATCTTTTCCATTTTCATAATGGACTTGTGGTGATATAGACATTTCATCAAAAATGAGGCTGCACAGGCGATCTTCAGGGCTAAGATTTCGCACAGTTCTTTTCATTTTCAAAAATATGGCTTGGTTCAGTCCAGGCTCCACTTTCACTTTGGCCAAAAGCCTTTTTAGGGACTTGGCTGATGGCAAAGTATAATTTTTTGATAAAAAAGTATAAGTTTTGGGACTTCTTTTGTACATGGAAAGCGACAAAACTTTTTGTTCCATAGAAAATCTGCGTCCAGAAGGCTTCTTTGTTGTTTCACTGAATTGCATTTCAGTAAAAATTCTGGCTGCGGCAGTCATATTTTTAGTGATCTTCTTTAATATCATACTCATGCTCATTTTATCAGCCTTGGCCAATCTTCCTTTGAAGTCTTCATTTCTTCTCCGTAATCTTTTTATTTCGGACTGCAAGTCTTTTAGGCGCCTTCTTGAAAGTTGGAGTTTTTCCAAAAAGATAGAAGACACCAATTTAGGATTCACTGTATCTGAAAAAAGGAAATCCAGTTCTATAGTGAAAAAAAAAACAGTAAAATAATTTGATCTTCATGTTGATGGAAAAAGTGTAGGTAATCAAAGTAAATACTACAACTGCGACTCGACAGTAATTAAAGCAGGAATTAAGAAGAATGGCAGGAATGCAGGAAAGATCCCGCAATCAGAGACGTCGATTAATAATTAACATTTTACAACTTAAGGTAGATTAACAGGCTACTTAAGAAAAACCTAGGAAACGAACTATGGTATAAATAGGTACTATTTTTCAATGTCAAAATTAGTTGAAGACAATTAGGTTTTAAATGAGGTCTACGAGTGTGGCAGTTATCTATTTAACAATGACACTTACTTTTGACTCTTTTAGTAAACTTCTCATAGTTCTTAAAATAGTTATGTTCCATAGTAGGTAGGATTCCAGTCAAAGGAACATTTTTTAGCTTTCCTGAAAATAACAACATATTCACTTGTTAAAATATTATTTTAACTAGAGAAAAAAATTAAAATAATTATTGAATAATTATCATAAAATGACAGTACCACTAGGTATTTCCTTTGACGTAGAAGGTGGATTTAACACAGGTTCAAGATCAGCTGGCACAGTCACAATTTCAGCATCAGAACTTTCAGCCAGTACTGAAAACAAATCAAAAAACATATGATCTGAAATGTATTTTTGGTGCATAAAAAAAATCATCTGGTTTTCGAATAGTACAATGAAGGTGGTGTCAGTCTGTGGTTTACAGATATTTTCAACACTCCCATTATGTGTAATAACGACATGATTGGCGCAGTATGCTGTAGTACGGTCCAGCCGTTCCAGAGATTACCCGGAACAAACAGACAGACAGACTTCAATTTTATAATAGATAAAGGAAAAAAAATAATTTATGAAAAATTATTATAAAATGACAGTATTGTATTACCTTCAGGTATTTGCTTTGATGTAGTAGGTTGCTTTGACACAGGTTCTAGATCAGCTGTCACAATTTCAGCATTAGGAATTTCAGCCAATACTGAAAGCAAAGAAGTAAGATGTGAAATATTTTGGTGATCCCTTGTTTCACAGACATAATTTCGGTTCACAGAAAATGTTTCATAGAATATGCGGTTCAAATATTTTCATTTCGTCTATTTACCTCATAGAACATTCAGTCCACATTTTCATGTCAAATATTATTATGTATTTCCACGACTATTTACTTCATAGAAACATACTTCACAGAAATTTAATTAATTTAATAACACATGTATTCGTTTAAAAAGCCACCTTGGTTAGGTTAGGAACTTAAGTGGCAAAAAAAAATGTTCTTGAGAATACTTTTCAGAAAAACCAAACATTATGAGCAATAATATTAATTGATTTGATATTCTAAGATATGAATATTCGAAGAAATGAAATTTGTTTGTAAATAAAATCTATGAATTAAATATCTTTGAAGTAACTATTCTGCGTATTGATTATTCAATGCAATGATAATATGAAAAACAATTTATGTTAAACGCAATTCTATAAATCGTTTTTCTATAAAACAGTGTACAAACATTGTTGGTACATATCAAAACATCATCTGGTTTTCAAATATCACAATGAAGGTGGTGTCAATCGGTGGTTTACAGAATTTATCTTAATCTGCCATTATGTGTTTTGGCGACACGATTGGCGCAGTGTGCTGTAGCACGGTTTCTCGCCTTGATATCCGTAGTGTCCTGGGCTCGATTCCTGGTCGGGTCAATTCAAGATACAAACTTTTCTAAATTGTCTCGGGTCTGAGTGTGCTGGGAGACGCCCGTGACCTAGTTTAATTCTTTGTCTGGTTCCTCGTATAACAAGGATATTTATCCCTACTTACTAATAACTGAGGAGCAATGCTCGACTCACGTAAAACTTCGTAAATTTCACACACTTCACAGCGGAGGAGTAAGAACTCGACTCAACGCAGATCGGAGGAGCAATTTCACGAAGAAAACAAACACAAAACAGCACGAAACTACAAATACACGCGTACGCGCAGAGCAGTCGCCATTTTGTGAAAAAAATAAAAATTTGACAGTTGTTGACATAACAAACAACTGTCACTCAATATGACACAAAGAATAACCTTATTTAAAATAAATTAAAGTGTTTTAATGTGATTAAAAAACATGTTGATATGTTTTGAGTGAAGAAATAGTATTTTGAATATTTAATCTATCTTAATTTTATTCTTTCGTGATTGAATTCGAGTGCCATCTAGTGCGGTTTCGAAATACTAATATTTTATACGAATAGGGTAATAGATGGCGCTTTTTTGAACCAAATAGGCTAAAAATATAAAATGTTTGAAGTGTCCCCCCCCTGGTATAATGAGACCGACTTCAGATTTCTTAATTAACCCTGAAAGGGTTCATTCGTATACTTAACTTGAATTAATAATTAATATATTAATATTTAGTAAGTGCGTAAAGTCCAAACCGCCTACAGGCAGGTTGATAATAAAAAATATTGTAAAGTTTGTGATTTAGATAATAAAAAGACTGGGCTGTTTTTAAAATATATTTTCATTTTGTACGTTGCAAATGAATGAATAAATAATTTCTTTCTCGAACATGCTTTACGAAATATGATGCATCTATATAAACTGATTCAAATCAATTGCTAAAATAATATAATGTATGTAGGTATTCATAAACCGACCTTCATTCACTGCACAGCATTAGCCTTTTGGTAGCGTATTACTACTTTTATCTAATCTATACTAATATTACAAAGCTGAAGAGTTTGTTTGTTTGTTTGTTTGCTTGCTTGAACGCGCTAATCTCAGGAACTACCGGTCCGATTTGAAAAATTCTTTCAGTCTAAGAAGATAGCCCATTAATAGAAAAAGGCTAGAGGCTGTTTATTCATCATTCCACGCGGACGAAGTCGCGGGCAGAAGCTAGTTACTCGTATGAAAAAACAAATTTGTCAATTTTATGAAAGATAGGATATGTAATTTTGTATTTTTTGCTTGCAGACGTTGGCTTACAGAAGAAGTTATAGCCAGATCACAGGGAAGAGACCCATCTTTAGTAAAAGTTCTCTTTAAAACTTTTTGGCTATCTTATTTACCTGGTGGGCTCATGCAGTTTCTTTATGTGTCTATAAGGTATGTAAATTTAACGGTTGCCTATCTTAAGTTCGATTTTTTTTGACCGAATTTCATTTAAAAAAAATGAAAATTTTCGTTTCGTCTTTTTCAGTTCGTCAAAATCACTTTTCCAGCCAGTATGTCAGTTGACCGATTAACTTAAACTAAAAACTTTTAACCGAACATGCTTGGCCGAATTAACATTTGTTCGAAGTTTTATGTTTCCGAACATTCATTACACAACTGTTTTGTTATTTGAGTGAAATTTAATATTTAAAAGAACTTTCAAAATGAATTTACATAATTAAGTTTATCTAAAGATTAAAAACTAGCATACATTGAAAATTATATAAAATAAATAATAAATGAATTACAAAAACAAGCACTGTGGAACTCAAAAAATAAAACAAAGCAATAATGTAATTATGTCCAATAAATATGCATTCAGAATAAGTACCGATCAATATACTTGTATTTTTTAAGCATACCTACATGCAAGTCGGCAAGCTAGCATACAAGCAAGTGAGCATTGTAAAATGCATGCAAGCAAGCACGCATTCAAGCATGCAAGCATTGTAAAATGTATGCAAGCAAGTAAACATTGTCAAATGCATACAAGCAAGCAGGCATGCATGCATGAGGATTGCCTTTTCCCCGGCGCTGCAGGAAGTGCAGTTCAGCCCTTTTGCCTGCTCTTCCTCCGCGCTGCTAGTGTAGAGCAGTAGTAGTATCACGGCAAGGTGACTATGGCAAGTCAGGGTCTGCCTATTTTGGAACCAAGCCAGCTTACCTAAATGCAGCCGTGCTCGCTTCGATCGCCAATATTCGTTAAAATTTTGTATCGGTGAAGTAAAAGTATTACAAATAAATCATCTGGCAAATGAAAAAAGTCCAAAAAAGACTTCGGCCAGTAGTAAAAAGTTTTTGTGAAAATCGGTGAAGCTTAGTTAGTTCGTTGAAATGATACTTATGTCGAATGAAATTTTGATAGTTCAAAAATATGACAAAACATATTTCCGACAAAAACAACCGTTTTCGGTGAAATGAAATTCGAACAAGTAATCGGTTCTCAAATTTACCTGACTATCATTAACAGAAAGCTTAATTAAGGAAGCTGAGCGTAATCTTCAATTATTGCAGTTTTGATTTTACTATCTTAAGGTCAACGACATAACGATTGGTTGCCATATCAAGGGGGCTAGCCAAGAGCAACACGCTACTTTCGTGTCGATATGCCAAATTTGAACAATGTACGGGAATGACTTAAGCACTCGTCTAATCCGAATGACATTTTATGTAAGATCCATACGTTTTTAAATTTGACATGTCGAAACGAAAGTAGTGTGTTGCTCTTGGCTAGCCCCCCTGGTGTAGGAACAAAAGAATACGTAGAAAGTATATTGTGCATTAGAAAATTTCATATTGAAATTATTGAAAATCATTATTTTTCAATATCAAAAATATTAACTTTGTTATTGCTTATTAAATGTTACCCGTAGATCAATTTTTGCTTTATTCAATATACCTACTGATTATAAATATATTTTATCTGTCTCAACAGGACGTTTACTCCATTGCTGTTTGCTGAGCTGCTTATGTTCTGGTCAGTGAACTCCACAATGAGTCCGCAGACGGCGGCCATCTACGCCGGCTGCATGGTGTTAGCTAACTGGGTTGGGGCCTTCCTCAACCACCACGGCAATCTATACTGCCAGCAGATTGGTATGAAGCTCAGGATTGCTGCCAGTTCTCTTATGTTTAGGAAGGTAAATATTACGTTTTTGTATTAGTTTCACTAACTATAATAACATTGCTAGTTTTAATTCAGCTAAAGAATACTTATTGTCTGTCTGGACTAATACAACTTTGCTTACATAACATTTTCGGTAACTAAATACAAATGTCAATGAATAGTTAATGCGGTATAAGCTAATAGCCCGGTCAAATTAGACCAAAAAATAGGGGGGAGGTTGCAATAATTCGCACCCAGCTCAAATTTGGTAGGATTGTTTAAAACACTATCATAAATGAACTCTAAAAAGTCCTTAAGCCAATACCCATCAATAGTAGCGATAACTTGATTTCATTGATGGAGGCTTTTGCCCCGCAGCGGAACAGTATATAGGCTAAATGCTTGCTTTGCTTGCAGATAATGAGAATGAACAACAGTTCGCTAAACGACACGGCAGCGGGGAAGGTGGTGAACATCCTGTCTAACGACATGCAGAGGTTCGACCTGGCACTGCTGTTCCTGCACTACGCGTGGATCATCCCGCTGCAGCTGGTCGCCGTGTGCTGGCTGGGCTACGAGCAGGCCGGGTTCGCGGCGCTCATCGGCCTCGGCGTGCTCGCCATCATCGCTTTACCCATCCAAGGTATATTATTCCACACACTAAACACCAGAGTATAGATTTACCAGGAGTCAGTAGCAAGGAACATTTTTGTTGGCAAAGCAAATGCCGTTTCGTTTAAGCCATGACCAGAATTTCCAATTCTGTAAACGACATGGCTTTAGACTGTTTCATTTGTTTCATGGAATTTTGAGTCAGCACCCTTTATCCTCTCTGCTCCTTCATATTTAAAAAAAATGTTTGGGTCTTCTCAGTAAGAAACAACTCCGACGCGTTGGTAGAGTCGCATTATGTTTGTATCCTGTTTATTTATAATACAGAGTGGTCCAAACATACACGTCAATAATTTTTTTTTAGCTTCCCCTCACTCATCCGAAAATACCTCATGTATATTACCAGCTTTTGTAGTTTTCGAGTTATGATTTTATTTTACGAATTTTTGAAAATTTCTGGCTTGAGTCACTTTTTCGGTCATTGTAGCGCGATCTGTTAAGATAAATGCCTGATTTTTTTTTCATTATTAGATGAATAATAGCGATAGATGATTCTGAAGAGTTCACATCCCTAACTCATATCATAGCTCTAGTTAAAAATATAAAATTGAACAAGTTAGAAATGCTGTTTTTTCCCTGAACTTTGAAGGTCGTTTTAAATTATAGGTTACTTACTTTTTTTTTATCCAAATCTTTTTTGATAATTTCACTACACTCATAACTAATTACCATGTAAATTTTAATGAGGTAATTCAACGGTATCATAACTTTCTCGATTTTTGTTATTTATTCAAATGTGTTTGCGTTCGACCTCAAACAGCAAGGTTGTACGTATCCAGCAACACAGATGAGGGGACGCGTTTCACTCCCTAGCGGTCCGGGCCAGCGTTTGCCTAGGCTTCAATAAACATTTGCCTTCCCATGATCATTTGCAATACTTACTGTTGCTTTATAAAAATGTATTGTAGTATAAAAATATTAACTAGAAACACCGTTCAAGTGGCAAACGAACTACTTCTTTTGTCATTACCCGGTGTGGTTTTTGTGAGAACTTTAATTATATATTGATGTCAATAAATTATCTGTTAAAATCTAGGTCTGAATTAAAATAATTTTTCAGGTGTCCTCGGTAGTCTTATCGGTAAAACCAGATCCTGGATAGCGCAAAAGACAGACGAGAGAATCAAAGTGATGACTGAAGTTATAAATGGCATACAGGTAATTAAGATAAACATTCCTTGTGATGCATGAATGGCGTTTAAGGTCATTAATGATCTACACTTCTTATCTACGTTAATATTTATGTCACTTGATTGTGTAAGAAAGAATGAAACACTAACCTTGATGGATTAAATCATTATTTTGTAATTAACCCTCAATAATTTCTGCAGACATCATTAATTTAATATTATCATTTTACTCGTAAATAGATTTGTTTCACTTAGTTCTGCAACAGATAACTAAAAAGATACTGTTCTGCTTTGAAAAGCCTACGAATTTATTGAATTAGAAAGATTTTTTCTTAAACATACTACGGATATACGGCAATTTAGGCGTTGCGCAGACGACAAGCTGGGGTCTCGTCAAAATTGTCCAGCGGAACCCGCGGTGTCGTCGTTGCGGAGCAGCTTCTTACACCACTTCCTTTGAGATAAATCGTTCTTGCAGCAAGAGAGTGGCCAGCAATTTCCTATCTAGCGTGCTCAAGCGCTTGGCAATTGAAAATGCATAGTTTTTTTTAAACCCGTAATAGTGACTAAAGATTTTAATCAAATTTCAAACTGTGTCTTAAATTAAAAAGAAAAATGAAAAAACGATACCTGAGCGCGGCAAATTCATTTAGTTACACATAAATATAAATAGGTACTTCAAATGTTAATTTGCACGCATGTTTGGGAACAGATTTAATCTACCTATCGGTGAACTACATGTGTATAAAAGACATACATATTAGAAAATGACATTCGTAAAATTGTGTATTGAATCGATGTTTTCGAATAGGTGATAAAAATGTACGCGTGGGAGATCCCTTTCCAAACGGTGGTCAGCGAGAAGCGCGCAGACGAGATGAAGCAGATCCGGTACGCGTCCTACCTGAGGACCGTCTTCCTCGGCCTGATGATCTTCACTGAGAGGACGGCGCTCTTCATCACTATCCTCGTTTATATTTTATTTGGGAACGTCTTGACGGCCAATGTTGTGAGTAAATAAATTTAAATAAATAAATATGCGCCAGACAACACACGATTGTATCGAAGTACGGATCAGTATCCTTGTATTACGATGTTGTGAGTAATCTTTGTAAATGTTAGTTACAGTTATCGTCTGGTATGATCTTATTTTTGGTTACTTGCCTAGCACTTTTCATGTCTTTTTAAATAAATTATTGGCATTTTTATAGAAGAACTTCAATGAGAGGTACTTTATTCTAAACAACGTCGGTAGCAAGCAAGTACCCGAACCTTCTCATAATAAGCACTTGATATACCACAGCCTTTGAACACGTGAACACGTGGAACACTAGAGGTGTTACCAGCGCTAATAATGCTGTATCTGCAAGGCATGAAGAAATATACAGTCTTCCTAGCTGACCAGAGGTATCCGTCAGCTCTGGCTACCTATCTCACGAGCAGGAACACAACAATGCCAAAGCAGAGTTAATTAGCTGCGTTTTTTTATAATTACACGAGTACTATATAGCTGTCTGTCAGCGGCTGCGCCCGCGCAGACTGTCTTTTCCATCAAAATACAGACTTAATTAAAAACAAAAACCTATGCACTCCCTAATAATAGAGCTTCATACCTATTGGTGTAAGAATTTTTAAAATTAGTTCAGTAGTTTCAGATTCAATACAATCAAACAAAAACATCTTTCCTTTTTACGAGTATAATATTAGTATTTAAGTATAGATTACACATTGTAAAATTAAAAACCCTATAATTATGGTTTATTTTCAGATATACCCACTGCAGCAGTTCATGAACGCCGCCCAGATTAACATCACCCTGATCCTCCCGTTGGTGCTCTCCTTCACGGCTGAGCTGCTCGTCTCCCTCAGGAGAATACAGGAATTCCTATTGCTAGGTTAGACCTTTGACTTCGTTATAAATATATAACTAAATATGTGGGACACCTTCCACCGATACCATCTGACCCTAAACAAAGCAGAGCTTGTATGGGTGTCAAAGACTAATAAAAATATCTGAACATGTCACCATACATACTCAAAGAGATAATAGCTCCCAGACGAAGAACAAACACGATTGTTCTTCATCTGAATGTTTGTCCTAGTGAGGATCAAGCCCACGACCTGCGGAGCTAAAGACAAGCAATCATTGGGCTGACAGGCCAGTCATCCTTATTAAGATACTTACTGAATTTTACCCTTACAAATTTTAACAAGTATTTTTCACCTTTTATGACTCTATTTTTAGGAGGTGGTGTTTTAAATATTTCACTCTATAACGTTAGCAAAGAAAACGTATGATAAGGTATGATTTTGGATTAACTTCACATATAAAAACGGCCGCCTATACAAAGTTCTCGTATCCGCATGCAAGTTATATTATCTCTGATAAATAGATTAACTATATCATGATTGCACAAGAGATTATAATTCCACAGAATAACATATTATACGAGTATATAAATTACCCACCTTACTCTATCTGAAGGATGATCTATCCAAGATTCAATGATAAGAACTTAAGGGGAGGTGGATCACAAAACACGTTTTTAGGATTCATTTTTGAAGTAGTAAACAGTAAAATTGAAATCTAATAAAATTTACTGATATTGTTGAGGGAATATTACAGGGAATTCATTCGATGGAAACATGATTTGATAAAGTTGGCTCGAAAGAATAAAATTCACAAAGTAAAAGAGAGTAATTCTCTCTTCGTGACATTTTGTCTTCTATTTTTGGTTTTATTCCTAAAATAATTGATCTGATAATATAGGTCCTTTACCAAAACAAATTTTAAAGATAACTGGAGGAATTTCATCCGATGGTTTTTTTATTACATCTATTAATTTTGTAATCGATTATTTTACTTACCCTTTTTTTAACATTTTCCTCTACTTGGGTTGTCTGGAAGAGATTGCTTTTTAGCAATAAGACCGCCTAATTGTGTCATCTTACTATTTCGTGTAATACAAACCTTCATTGTTATTTTTTTTGATGTGCAATAAAGAATATTTATTATTTATTATTTATTTAGTGATTTTCGGTCCGCGTGGCGCTCACGAGTTTCCTTAGGGAAATGCTGTGCAGAACCACCTCGCCTCGTAAAGTAGTAACTGATAAATCACAAAAGTTGATTAATTCATGTATTAGAAAGTGAAAAAAAGTTACGTCTCTGCTCTTACTACTAACTACACACTACTACAATAAACTACACGCAGACATAAATAGAAATGAATGCTGCTGCAATGCTCTTCCTTCGACTTTGCAATGCGCTTGTCTGCTTGTCTGTGCTATACGTACGTTATCGACAACGAATGTCAAAATATGATAGATTTGTTTTTACGAGTATGATTTCTCTGTTTATAAATTCGATTTCTATCAATTGAAAAATGCAGAATTCCCCGTAACTGAATCGCTATCGTGACATCACACTGAGCGTCAGAAAAGTGGCACTCTGGTTTTATTTTACACATAAAGAGTCCCCCGACTTGCGTTCCTATGATTTATGCCTATGACTAAACTGGTAAACTCCGACCGAACAAATAATGTTCCCTTTTGTATTTCATTGAAGAGATGTTATGCTTCGGCACCACATGCGTAATTAACTATCCCAGATTGTGTTATAAATTATTTAGTATAGTATAGCGCGGGTGTCAAGAAAATCATCAGCGTAAGGATTAAAAGCTAATCAGCGGCGTTTGTTTAGTGATAACATTTAATTAACATACTGAATATGTGTCATGGTATGTACGTGAATTCACGGTTGGATTTATCCATAACTAAAAAAAGAGCACAAACTGAAACTTTAAATTTAAGTTAATGAAAAAGTCCGGATTTTTAGTTAAATATGCGATGGAAATTAATTAATCGAAAAGCTACTTATCGCGTTATCAGAATTCATTGTAGTAATAAGTACACACATCAAAAGTGTCTAGGGATCAAGCATTTTTATGCGGATTTCTTGCGATTGAGATGTGGCTTTGTAATAAATTTATGATTTTATAAATTTATATGGATCGTTTATGGTGCATTTCATAATTTGAAACAGGAACTGTCAATCAAATTCGAGTAAAAGATGAAAATCAGCTGTCAATATTTTCCCTATAAAAACATACAACGCATTGAAGACATTATTAGTGCTACTGTTTCCCTACTACTGATTAAAACCAACGTTATTATGGAGCGGCGACGTCATTTAAGCAGGGAAGAAATGCTCAGAGCCGTGGGAATGATAGAAGCTGGTTCCCGGCAACGTACTGTGGCTTTAGCTCTGAATACAAGTCAGAGTGTTATCAGTCGACTTTGGACACGTTACCGAAGCACTGGTACCGTGGCTGAGCGCCATGGAGGACGGTATCGCTGCTCCACACGGAGACAAGACCGATACATTCAAATCACAACTCGAAGAGCTCCAACAATAACCGCCATGATGTTAGCCGTGAGGCTTCATCACTCTTCAGGGAACTCAATTAGCGACCAAACAGTCAGAAACCGCTTGCATGAAGTGAACCTTCATTCCCGAAGACCGCTAAGGGTACCACCTATAGCAATGCACAATCGTAGGATTCGATATCAATGGGCTCTTGAACACAGAAATTGGGCAGAAGAACAATGGCGTTTCGTGTGCTTTTCTGATGAGTCTCGTTTTGGTATGAGACCGGATACAAGACGTATACGACACTGGAGAACCCCTGGACGCCAACAGCGATTAAAATCCTGCCAGGAAGTCCATCCTTATAGTGGTGGAACCATCATGGTATGGGCGGGTATTTGGATCGGCGGAAGAACTGAGTTGATTTGGATCAGAGGCAACCTCAACGCTCAAATTTATGCTGAGACGATTGTATCAGACGTCATCGTTCCTCTACAAGTGCAAATCGGTCCCTTATTTCAGTTAATGCATGATAATGCACGACCGCACACCGCAAGAGTTGTAAGACAGACTCTCGCCGCAGCTAACATCAATGTCCTGCCCTGGCCTGCTCAGTCGCCAGACTTGAACCCAATTGAGCATGCATGGGATATGCTACAGAGAAGAGCTCTGCCGAATATGGAGGGTATCCAGTCGCTAGAAGACCTTTTTTTGTTGTTGCAACGAACATGGGCGGCCATTCCACAGCGTGATTTGGATGAACTCATTTTGAGTATGCCGAACCGATGTTCTTGTGTTGTTAGTGTTCGCGGTAGCCACACGGATTATTAATTGTATAAGTTACCCAATAAAATTTTAAAGAAAACTGTTATTTCAGTCTTTTTTTCGAACTTTAATGTTAGTGGTTCAAATGTCAAAAATCCCTTTATTAGGAAAATGGCAATTTTTTTTATTAATGCAAATGTGACTTGGTTTATCGTTACTGTAGACAAACGAAAACACTTTATTTGATGAATCCTTAAAGAAAATTTTAATTAATATCAATCAGGAGAAAAGTTATTACAAAAATATATGTTGATCCCTAGACACTTTTGATGTGTGTATTTAGTAATAAATACCTACTTAGAGTCAAAGATAGCTTTCAAGATCATGTCATCTGCTCAATCTACAAAAGGTGCCCACTACTGCTGAACCAAGACCTCGACTATTTTCCATAGCTCGCGTTCAATGAAATCAGAAGGTCTACCACGAGTTGCGACATTCAATTTACATTAGAAATATCAATACATGTTTTACGCGAACGACAATGTAAATTGAAAGTGGCAACTCGTCGTAGACGTACTGTCCCCCTTGCGTCTCTATTCCAGAACTTATTTCTACTTCAGCTCACTTCACGCTGGGCCCAGTGGTTAGTTATTATGCGACTTACCTAATTTCTAATTTGATCACAGCGAAACACCGATCATAGTTTTCTACGTAGTTCATCCAGACACCCTTCACATGTGTGTCACACGTCTTTAAATTTATTTGGTTTTATTACGGAAATAAATTCTTATTTATGACAGAAGCAAACAATATTAACCTTAAATGACTTGTCAATTCACTGCTCAGGTGCTCGGTTATCTTATCTTTATTAAACATGTGACCTTATTATTTACTGGACCTAATAAAGAACAAAATAATTGTCACGTAATTTGCGTCTGATTGTAGTTTACTAAGTCTAAAACATTTTCGCGTAACCCGTATAATAGGTGTCAAAATAATTCGCAAGTTATGTAAAGAAGTGGCGAGAGACCGAACAGTATATAAAACTTTCAATCTATCTAGTAAGTAAAGTCATGTATTATTTCAGCGGACCGACCAGACCTGGTGAAGATTTCAGGGACGCCTACGACCAATTTGTTCAGCAAGTTCTCTCCTTCATTAGAAAAATCGGACTTACTGGACCCGACGGTTAAATCTCTTTCCTACCACAGGAAGTCAGATGCCTTTACCAATCCTGGTATGTAAATATTGATAAGTAGAGTAGACGTATTTAAGATATGATTCAGAGGTTTTAGATTTATCGGAATATCGTCCATATTCAATTAATTTGGTTATTAAGTTAAACGTACTACGTTGGTCAATATTTCAGTATTTGAATAGATAGTTAATCACGTATAATATTTAAACCAATTCATTGCCATCATAATACTGTATCTGAAAATATGATATATCTGTTTCTAGAGGGTAAAGTACAAAAGTTCGACGAAATCGATCGAAGCCAAAGTCTAACTAGTGATTACAATACATAGCCAAATTTGAAACGATTTCAAGCATGATAATCATGAAGTATCGTACAAACTTTAGGTTTATCAACTATGTTGTAGAGTCAGAAAAGGCAAATGAAGCTCAGCTCAGGCTTATTAAACTGTTTTGTTTTTGTTTTCAGCCCCCATCAGCCGTGGCAAGTTCCGCAGAAGCATCTCTCAGCCCGGTGGCGACACTGCAATTGAGCTGCGCGACGTATCAGCAAGTTGGGTCGATGACCCCAAAACCTCCGCTCTCAGAAACATCTCCGTGAGGATCCGCCGGGGCAAGCTTTGCGCCATTATTGGAGCAGTTGGATCTGGCAAGGTACATATACGTGTTCCATTGAAAATATTTAAAGCCTTTCACGTTAAACTACAGGGTAAATAATAGGTATTTTTAACTTTTCTATGAAGGCTTTGCAGCAACGAGACTTTTGATAGACTTGATTAATTTACTTTTACTTTGGTGAAATGCCTTCTTCGTGTTGAACTGTAGTGCAGTAGTAAGACTTGTTTACTGAATAAATATATTTGGGTTGCGGCGCTAGAGGTAGTGGGTTCGATTCCTAGCGGCGACATTTTTGTTTGCTCTGTGTCGGGGTGAAAGTATGTATTGAGAAAGCAATACCTATACCTAATAATACCTAAACTTTACCCTATTTCACGAATAAATGATTTGATTGACTATATAAGTTCATATCAGCCTCTGACAAGGTCTCCCAGGTGTTGATTATATTTTCGAGGCATCCCTGAAAAGTCACTTTGATACCACTATTACCATCTACTACGATAATCTGCATTTATGCAGATAAGCTTATGAAATAGTATGAAACAAAGGATTGTTTCAAAAAAATGTCCATCATGATGACTTCGATGTTATTTATTTCCTAAGTAATAAAAATATTCTGTACTTTATAACTACTAAAATGTATTAAGATAGTTGTATTTGTGTAACATATTTCACGAAAACTCTTATTGAATGATGGTAGAACTAAGAATAAATATTATTTGATTAGTGAGAAACCAAGATCTACGCAGGTAGAGTTTTTTAGATACCAAGTTTTGCACATTTAATGAATTTTGAACTGCAACAAAAGAATGTTGAAAACAATTACAATCGTTTATTTTGCCCGAGTCGTCTCCCTAGCACCCACGTTCGAACCAATGGTAGAGTCAGGTTAAGTGTGATGGAAAGAATTTAAAAAAATGCTTGGGCTTGTTTATACTTTGATTTCAACATATTTTCTCAGTCAACGATGCTTCAAATGCTGCTGAAGGAGTTGCCAGCCTACTCAGGCAGTGTGTCCGTGTATGGCAGCACTTCGTACGCGTCGCAGGAAGCCTGGATGTTCCCTAGCACCGTAAGGGAAAACATCCTCTTCGGCCTACCCTACGACGCCGACAAGTATAAGCGGGTAAGCTGAACAAATAAAATGACATCATCGATGACGTCACTTATCAAAATAACCTTAACTTTAGTAAAGTATTATCGCCGCCTCTCTGAATTTTAAATGTTACTTGGCACTGATAATTGCTTCAAGGAATAGTTGATAGAATTTTCTTGCAACATCTACACGTGTGCCGATGTTATTTTTCAAGGAATGGGTTTTGTTTTTTGTTATATATGCTTTATTACAAATAGAAACTAACTAACTTACTAATTCACCGGTATTTTGATTGAAAATTAAAGTCATGTTCTGTTCATTTCGGTTCACAAAATTATTTTTACCAGCCAACTTTTCCCAGCGAAAATTGTTTTGGGCCGTCTGAATAATATAGAAGTTGCAATGGGAAAACGAATCCGAGGGGCGGCTTTAGCGGCTATAGGCTCGTTATGACGTAATATTGTTTTCGTCAGGTGTGCAGAGCCTGCTGCTTGGAGAAGGACTTTAAGCAGTTCCCGTACGGAGACCAGACGCTGGTGGGCGAGCGGGGGGTGTCGCTCTCGGGCGGACAGCGTGCCCGTATCAATTTGGCTCGCTCCGTCTATAGAGAGGTATGCATAGACTTAGATCGAAATAGAGCAGGCAATCCGTATAATAAAACCAAGCGCGTAACCCGTAGTATGACGTCAAAGTAGTGTTTTATTGAAAGGAAGAAATTCCTTTTAATATTTTCTTAATTGATTTTAGTTTAATTCACAGATAATGATGAATGTAAATCTACGCGGTTTACCATAACAACAGAGCGTAAAATATATAAAGCAGCATCAAAAGAAGTCCATTGCACTTCTTTTGAGAGCCGAAGGATATGTTTATACTTCGGCTCCTTTTTTTTTATATTGCCCGTCAAGATGACTTCACTCCACCTGATGGAAAGCGGTCGTGAGGTCCAGATATGAGGTTGACAAGCCCAGTCATTCAAACGAATCACTGGGCTGGCCATCCTCACCTTGAAGGCCTGCAGAAATGCCTTTTCACGCCCCGCTTGAAGAACCCGGGACTATACGAGGAAGGGCTTATAATCGATTTCAATGTATGTCTATGGACGTATGTAATTGGTTTCTTATTTGCAGCACAAACATTCGGTTCATAACTCAATAACACACGAGGTCGCGCTTGTTTGCGTCTTACCGGGACAGATGAATTCCGGGACTGGATTCATTTTAGCTTTGTTTCACTTGGTTGCTTGTAGACATTATTTAATCAATTTTGTTGTTTAAAGTTCAGTTCTAAATTATAATTGCTAAATAACGTTTTGTTTGCTAAATTTAGCTCAAGTTTATGATGTAAAAAATTTAGGATTTCATATTAATTTCCAACATATAGTCAATTTTGCTGATACTCGTTATTTTTGGGGGTTCGAATCCTTTCCAAAATATTAATTACATATTTTATTTTGACAATATTTACACTAGATGCCTTCCCCCCAATTACCCGATAAAGTTTACCTATTCGCAGAATAGGGAATGGCCTAGTTTTAGATCAGCTGATTTATGTGCATTGTTTGGCGTAGTTGTTCTAAAAGTTCTGCTCTCGGCTAGTCATGTATTACCAGATGAAGATAAATATGTCACTTTTTGGGAATAAATCTCACCGTCTGTTATAAATAAAATACTGGATTTTAGTTTTTAAACATCAGAAGTTCACGCTGGTGTAGTACAAAATGTAAAATCGTGAAGTTAGCAATTAAAAGTTAAAGAGGCTATGTCAGAAATAATACAATCGTTAAAAGGTAAACGAGTATTGAATACCTTGTTTTCTTATCTAAGGTGGTTCACCAGAATTAGTGCTCGACTTTTCCCCAGTGTTTATGATGACAGGGTAAGCCGTTGGTCCCCGTTGCTGGAGCTCTCTATTTATACGGCTTGATTTAAGGTGCCCACATTTGAGGACGTGACAATTTACAGCAAGTCCATAACTTCTTAACCATTACATAAAGATATAAATGCAATTGCGTAATAAACCTTCGTAAACATCCCAGGGTAAACGTAGCCTCAGAAGGCATGTTAAACCACACAATATTTGGCCTGTGCAGAAATACGATCCCTATCCCCTCCACCCAGCATAAAAATTTAGTGATCAGCATTTCTATAAGGTCTGTGCCCGGGTATTTCTATTTAATTAGATTAAAGTAGTATTTGGGAAATTACTTCATTTGAGAATCGAAAAATTGGGCCTACCCCGTGAAATCTTAAAAATGACAATTTTTTTTGTTTCCAAGCATGTTAGAAATATAAAAATATGTCTCCGACACCCTTGGTACACCTCTGCATAGTTATAATTTCTCTTTGTGATCAACTAACATCAATCAAAGGAGCAATCAAGTAATGGTTTGCCATCACCAGGCCGACATATACCTGCTGGACGACCCTTTGTCGGCCGTGGACGCGAACGTCGGCCGGCTGCTGTTCGAGGGCTGCATCAACGGTTACCTTCGCGGGCGCACGCGCGTGCTCGTCACGCACCAGATACACTTCCTCAAGGCTGCCGACTACATCATCGTCTTGAATGAGGTAATATTGTATTGAAAGATTTATCGTCCATCGGTGAAAATAAGAGAAAAAAAATATTTATTCATATTAACTTTTCAAAAGCACCTACTCGTATAACAGGTCAATTAGAGGGCAAAAAATAATAAATAGAAATAAACGTACATGAAATTATATCTTCTGTGACAGTAAATATCATAAATAAACCTAACCTGACTCTACTACCAAATAATATTTCCATCGAGAAGAGAAGTGTCATGCTAATTTTGATACGATTGGCGTAGTGTGCTGTAGCACGGTTTCTCGCCTTGACTTGCGTGGTGTCTCGAGTTCGATTCTCGGTCCGGTGAATGCAGGAAATACATTTTCTGAACTGACTCGAGTCTATATAGGGGTTCTTGGAGATGCCCTTAGCTTAATCCTTGTTGGGTACCTCGTAATACAAAGACATTTTTTATTGGAATAAGGACATTTTGAATTGAGGCCGTTTCAA
The DNA here is from genome assembly GCA_947369235.1 of Udea olivalis. NCBI lineage: Eukaryota > Metazoa > Arthropoda > Insecta > Lepidoptera > Crambidae > Udea > Udea olivalis. The sequence continues at coordinate 12,022,828 of OX376342.1, forward strand.
TAATTACAAAGTCAGTATTGAGTAATTTCCACTATCCCTTCCTAATGATTCTGCTCATCTCATGCTTTCTTTATAGGGTCTTATCGAAAACATGGGCACATTCGATGAATTAGTGAGTTCTGGCAAAGAGTTCTCCATGATGCTTGCCTCGCTGCAGGAAGGAAAGGACAAGGATGCTGACAGCATTGGCTCTGGAGTCGTAAGTATATTTAACTATTTAAGTATGAAGGAGCAGTTTAATGATGTAAAAGGTTAGCTATCATTAAAGAGTTTCATTTTTACACACAACTAATGACGATTTCATTTAATACTCGTGTAAAATTCAGTGAAGGTATATGTATACGAGTAGTTTGTTTTGTTTGCTGCAAGCGAATTCCCGCCAGATTCTCGGAAAAATGATGCTCATTCAAATAAAAAAAAATTGTGTTCTATTTTCAAATATATCAATAAACAACCAGCCTATAAGATGGTGTATAACTTGCCAGTGTCAATCAAATGAGTAAAGAGTATCTAACTTCTTTTGGCCTGCCCACACACCACTTTTTACAGCTGACATTTCGTAAAAACAGACAAACATAATATCGGGAGAACAGATGAGAGATCTGACTGTCGGTCCTCGAGGCGTGGAGGCGCTCTCGACCTCAATAGGTCGCAATGGGGTCGCCGCTTGCCGCTGCGCATTTATTGAAACTAATCTAGGAATTCTAGAATGTTAACCCTGGCTTAGCTAGTGCCGAGCACTGGGTAGGCGTAATTGACACGAGTCTACCTAATCTTCATATTAATAGACTGTGAATCAGTATTCAGAATAATTATTTTCTCATGCGTGTTATTAGTAGGCGCTATATTGTGGATATCTAGAAAACAAAGATTGAACTAAATAAAACATGTGTCTATCTGCTTATATTTTCAGCCAATATGACCTAGCTAGAAAGAACGGACTAACTAATAGAATCACTGGTTCTTTATAATTAGGAGATTAGGTCACATTTAGAATATGTCAGGTCAGGGTTAGGTAGTAGACCACGTTTTATATTGTACATTTATTTTAATTATGTAATTATTAAAAAAAACTGCGTAAGTAGAACTTGTCTAATCTGAAATGACGCGCCCCTCCACCGAATTCACACACGAATATAAACGTATGAACATGCCACTGTAATTGCTCTTTCAGAAGCTGGTTGGACTTGAACATCGAACGATCTCGATAAATAAAAAATAAAGCACGTGTCGTTTGTTCGTAAAAGTACACTCGGCACATATGAATGAATAAAAAAAAATATGGGTCGCGTCGTTTCTAAGTGGAATAGCTCTACCTAATTAGCGTATTACCTTCACGTTTGCCTGTGATAACTTCTCATCTTTTTAAAATACTACGTTGGTGCCAAACGAGCACGTGGACCGCCTGATGGTAAGCGGTTTCCGCAGTCTTGACTTAACTTCACTCATGCGTTGTCGACCCTGTAAAAAACAAACTATAGCCTGTCTGTAGGGTGTACCATTTGCATGCCGTGACAGGCATTTAGTATATTTACGCTAGGAATTAGGTGGCCATGTAACTCCATGCCTCAGAATAACCGATAAAGTTTATTAACAGAGCACAGAAGGTAAAGAGAAAGTGCCGTTCAAGAGGATGATATCCGTCGCCAAAAGCGAAACGGAAGATGTGGAGGAGTTCGAAGCGCAGAAGATGCAAGCGGAAGAAAGACAGTCAGGCAACCTTAAGTGGTCGGTGGTGACAGCGTACTTCCGTTCTGGCGGCAACTACCCTTTCATTTTTTTCACCGTTGCCATGATCCTGCTAGCTGCTGCAGCCGCCGCCTCTATTGACTTCTGGGTCAGCTTTTGGTGAGCATTGCAAAGCATTAAATTGACCTGAAAACACTAGGCTTTTAAATCGTCAAATGTAATTTTATTAACCAAATAAATCATCATGTATTTAATAGAAGACCAAATTGTTGTAGTTTATAAACATACAGTAGAGTACAGTCATAATGAGAATGGGATATTATGATAATTTTAGATCTCTGTCAAAATTGTTTCCACTATGATAATTAATTGTTTATTTCAAGGACCAACAACATGGCAGCATACGAGGAGTCATTAGCAGGTGTTCCACCAGGTAACAAAGCTCTTTTCTATAATGCTTACTAAAACTTTCAAAAGCTCGTAGCCTCGTCGATAATTGCCACTGGTTCTTAGATCTCACATAGTCTGTATTATTTAATCACAGAGCCGGGCTTGGACGTACAAGTGGGCATGTTCACGATAAGCGAGTATCTGATAATCCACGCATCTCTGGTAGCAGCCTGCATACTCCTCGTGCATCTGCGTGTATTCCCCTTCGTCGCACTCATCGTCAACGCTTCCACGAATCTACACAACTTCATGTTCTCTACTATGATCAAAGGAGTCATGCGATTCTTCGACACTAGTTCTTCAGGTATTTTTCACAATTTACATATCCAAAATTCTCGGAGATTCATTTATGGAGAAACCGGTAAAAGCAACGGTGAATTTGATAATAATGATGAATCAAGAGTCTTTGCATTTTTTTAGGTCGCATCCTCAACAGATTCACAAAAGATATGGGAGCCCTAGACGAAATTCTGCCCAGAACATTGTTGGACGTGGTCCAGATCTATAGTACTCTGATTATGATCCTGGTACTGAACGCCATAGCGCTCTACTGGACGCTCATACCGTCGTTCATTCTGCTCGTAATTTTTGCATATCTAGTCAAGGTCTACTTAAGGACAGCGCAAAGTATCAAGCGATTGGAAGGAACCAGTAAGTATACTGAGTAACGAGTTGGTCTGTTGTTTGTTGTTCAAGTTGCGCTTTGTTTGTCTGCAAACCAAACTAAGAATGACGGCACGAAGTCGCTCTATTGATGGTAATTCACCATTTATCAATCGCGATGTAGTTAAAAGACAGATGAATAACAAATCTACTTGAGTTGGACATTCATTACCATAACTCATCAGCGTGAACAACGTGGAGCAAAATAAGTTCTCTGCACTCTCTTTTTTATTATTTTAATTTATATTATGTCTATTGCCTAATTCCCATGAAACCATAAGCTCTCTTGTCATGTTTATTTTATTGTGATAAACTAAAAACGTTACTAATTTTTAAATGTTATAATTAGTAAATATATTGTCCCTGTAACAAGATTAGTAAAGAAGTGCATCTCATAATTCTGCATGTCTGATTCTTACAGCGAAGAGTCCCGTGTTCGGTATGGTGACATCTTCACTCAATGGCATAGCTACTATAAGATCTGCTGGCGCTCAAAAGAGACTTATCTATGAATTCGACAACCATCAGGTAAGAAATTAAGGGGTTATTCGTACAATGGTCCTTTTAATTACGTGGTTTTTTGAATAACAGCGTTATTTGATTTCCTTGCAGGATTTGCATACCGCTGCGTGGAATACTTTCCTGTGCGGAGGGAGTGCTTTCGGCTTATACCTCGATACCATATGCCTCGTCTACCTTACTATTGTTATCATGGTCTTTATTTTCATTGATTTTGGTAAGTTTTATTTCTAACGCGCTGATTGATTTCTTCATTTTATTTTTATTATTTGTTATAAAAATAAACAGTATTTTAATGTGTTGTTATTTTTATACAAAGTTTTTTTAACACTGCTTTGCTTTTTGGTTCTTTATTTTGAATGCAAAAAAATTTAGTTAAGCTTGCTTTAATATGTTGTAGGGTCAACTTTGGAGAGTCAACCCTATAAAAATTAAACACCATACTTAAAACTTTATCCCTTTACATAACGTCAAAAACCTAATAAAATTCTGAATATGGTCATGGTATGACATGACATAGAACATGAACACAATATAAAGGGCACATTTCTGATAGCATTAGTACTCTTTCAGGAGACATGGTCGCAGTAGGTAGCGTGGGCCTCGCGGTGACGCAGACCAACGCGCTGACGGCGATGCTGCAGCACGGCGCGCGCATGCTCGTCGAGTTCATCGCGCAGCTCACCAGCGTGGAGCGAGTGCTCGACTACACGCGTATAGACACTGAGGACAACCTGTTCGAAGGACGTAAGTCATCTGTGCCTCTACCATTAGTTTACATAAATGACAGTCGAACTAGGTGAGCACACAGCTAGTTAGGGCTGCCCCGCATAAACACGGGAGGGCGACGACATTTAAAGATGTTATACAGATTGCTGTCGTAGTTTACGACGTGACGGAACCTCAAAGTAGACGTACAGGAAACAAAGTCGCGGTGGCCAGCGTGGACCTCGTAGTGGTGAAGCAGAGTTTTTTTTTTTGTGTTTGCGATTGTCCTCAGTCTCGTCTGGTGGTAAGCGATGACTAGGCAGATGGTGAAACACGTTTACCCAGAAAAGGCCTATTCACTCTTGCCTTGAAGACTCTTAGGAAATCTCATTACCACTTTAATAGTTTCTACACCCCCTTATTGTGAATACCATATCATTTCCGTACCGTATGGATACATACAATTTTACTTGACGCATGTAAATTCTTGGATACAGTGAATTAGATCAACATTGATGTTGACTTCCAGTCCTCATATTTTTGTGTATGTCCTCAAGATTTCACAATTCTATTAATTTTACAATATTTTACTTTAGTTTTTCTTAACGCATATCTTCTTAGTAAGCATTAATGTTGAAATCGACTTTACCTATGCAATACTGACTTACATTTTGTATCGATCGAAGTTAAGCTAATTGAAGTAAAAGGTATACTTGTCCCTGCCAGACCACACATTAAAGGTGTGCTACATTAAAGGTGTCACCATAGGTACCTACGTTACAATGTGACGGGTTCTCATATTAAAAATTCAGTTGTAATTCTGATGCGAATAAGCAGCTGCTAGTCCGTTTAGGTTTGAGGTGGCTCCATTTTATATTACTGTAATTCAAGTAAAAGCGGAACAGTGTGTTTTGTGAAAATTAGCAATAATATCTCGTGATTTTTGTTATTTTTTAAAAAAAATACGTGGACATCATTACATAAAATACGTAACACAAAAACAAGACCCTCATGTAGGTTAGTATTTTGTTACTACGAATACAAATCATGTTTACCAAAAAATTATGTTTTAGGGATTTGTGTTATTAAAAACAGTAGGAATGCGAAATCACGATAGCAATCACCATTTGCCCTTGACTTTACCTTCTCGATTCCAAAATATCTGGTGCTCGGTGGCTCAGGTTGGGTAAACACTCCGATGTGGTAGAGATAAAGCACGTGGTTCAGACTCGTAACTGTGGGGCTAATTTGCCTAGTGGCTACGGCACCGCAGATTGTATTACTATTTGAAACTCGTAGTGCGATTATCGCTTCCGGTTTTCAACCTGAGCATAAGAGCAACCTGAGCTTATTTGACGACCGACTTGGTGTAATGGTTAAGAAGTTGGCTACTACACCAGAGGTCGCGGGTTCGATCCCCGCGCAATTTTTGTTTTAGTTAAACATCAACTCAGGTATTCGTTAGTAATGTTTATAACAATAAGTAGGTACTCAATAAGTGAGATAATAATTAATGTCATAAGTCTGTGCTTGGCTAAGAAACGACTAGAGATCTCGGCATAAGAGATCTTATTTTAAAATGGTATGTTGCCCACACAACAGTTGTTGTTGTTGATGTTAACCTGTTAACATCAATAGTAATTACTTACTATACCTAGACACAAAACAGACTTTTCTGTTTCGTCTAGTCGCAGGAGAGATCGTTCTTTACTACGACTGGCAGTTCACGGATCACTACTCGTACGAACTAAGCCATTTGTCTGAGTAAAAAAGTAATGTTTTAATATATCAATAAATCATTCCACTGAATGGGGCGGATAGTGCTATTTTAATTAGATTAGATATACTGTATTCCCATCCCCGTTTCCTAAACCATCGCGTCACAGCCTGGATAACCAGCAGTTTATTTATTTCTTGTCGGTACATCCCCCTGTATGTTAATTTTTTGTATCGCAGAGATGGGTTCGTCGGACACATGGCCGGGCAAAGGGCGCATCGTGTTCACGCGCGTCACCATGCGTTACGCCCCCGACGAGGCGCCGGTGCTCAAGGACCTCAACATCACCGTCGAGAGCGGCTGGAAGGTAAGAATCATAATCGTCTCCAGTAATGAAGTGGTCAGGGTAGTGAAAGAAATTGGTACTGCATGATTTTGGTTTTACTAAAAATTACTAATTTACAATCGCAATTGGCTGACGTTTCAATAATTTGGCTCCTCACATTAAACTGAACTTTACCTAAGTTGATATTTCCTCGAAGTGAATTCTGTGAGAATGTTTCTTCGGCTAGAACTATGTCGCCACAATGTTGCGGGCATGCTCACTGTAACACTCATCCAACGAAGTGCCGATGTGTGACCTCACCGCAGCTTTCCGGGTGTTGGCACGAACAATAGAAACTTCCTTTCCTTTTGCCAGTCTAGTTTTACACCTTAAATTCTTTGACTAAGTGTACCTTTTTGCATGCAGGTCGGAATCGTCGGCAGAACCGGTGCAGGCAAATCGTCGCTGATATCAGCTTTGTTCAGGTTCGCTTTCCTTGAGGGGAAAATCACTATCGATGGTATTGACACATCACTGGTTGCAAGACAGGTAAATAAATATGCTTAGGTACTTACCTACCTAATACGTACTTGTTAATACTTGATGATTCGTTACATTTTAACATAAAGCTTCAAAAACTTAATTCATCCTACCATTCGTTTCTCAGGAACTGCGATCGAAAATCTCTATAATACCCCAAGAGCCTGTCCTATTCTCAGCGACAATTAGATACAACTTGGACCCTTTTAACATCTACAGCGACGCCGACATCTGGCAAGCATTGGAGCAGGTAAATAAGACAATCTTTTTTTAAGCCGTTACGTTACGTATTTATTTTAAATTTTATAAAATGTTATTTGACAGGTGGACATGAAATCTGCAGTGCCATCATTGGACTTCAAGGTTACGGAAGGAGGTTCTAACTTTTCAGTGGGTCAGCGCCAGCTCATGTGCCTGGCGCGCGCTGTGCTCCGGTCGAACAAAATATTGATCATGGATGAAGCCACCGCCAACGTCGACCCGCAGTAAGTATATCCTGAAAATTTGAAGTGGGTAGGTAGGCTAATTTCAACATGTAGGTTTTATGAAAACCTCTAAGAACTTTGTAATTTTAGTCAAGTTAGTAACAATGAAGAAGCGTTCTAGAAAAGTTGTGGCCAGCTGGAAAAAATACAGGTTTGCATAAGTCTGGGTTTGAATAAATTTGCGTTGAATATTTAATATCTTCAGCTAAATTCTAGTTTAGGTTAGCATTCCTCTTCCTTCGACATTCGACTTCGCGTGGTAATATTTTCGTGTCCTATCGATTATTTTATCAAACACTAGCAAAACTGAGTTGTTACTGCAAAACGTTTGAAACAATTTATAAGTCAAAAATTGCAGCGCGCTATAGCTATTTCGTGCCACAGGGCAGACGGACCGGGAACTATGTTTCAAGCTATTTGTAGGTAGGTATACGTATTTTTTTCAGGGCTTTTATTGACAATAAAAAGTTGATTCTAAAGTGTTATTTGCTGTTAAAGCCAAAGCAAAAGAACCGCCCGACTTTGCGTAGTAGATTGATCTTATTTTTATGATGTCAATATGAATTGAGCGACTGCTTCCTAAACTGTGATGCCATCGAGAAAATACATTTAAATAATAAATCTTCCCTATTCTACTATAAGTATTTATGCCATATACAAAGTTTACGTTATCTATGAGAATATAATAATTTGTGTATAATATTAAAATGGTATTTACCCGTTAATAAGGTAGATATTGTATGACGTTGGGATTATTTCACAGGACGGACAACTTCATCCAGCAAACGATTAAGCGTCACTTCGCGGACTGCACTGTGCTCACCATCGCGCATCGCCTCAACACCATCATGGACTCGGACCGCGTGCTCGTCATGAGCTTCGGCCAAGTGGTCGAGTACGATCACCCGTTCATCTTACTCTCCGACCCCAACTCGCACTTCACCTCCATGGTCAAGGAAACCGGAGACAAAAACGCCAGCCAGCTTCTCCAGGTCGCCAAAGACGCCTACTTCCAAAGCAACCTGAAAGAAAACGCCAGGTGATCAGCACACCGGCAACGAATAGGTCCTAAGCTACCACGGTTATGTGTGTATTCTCGTCTGTTGTTAATGCGTCGGCGGATCCTGGAGCTTGGACACGATGGCAGTATTTGTAAATACTTAGATTATATTTTTATAAACTCGATTATAGATGTTATTTTAAGGCTGCTAAACTAAGTCATTATTTTTTTAATGAAATAAACCTGATATGCAAATTTAAGCTTTATTTATGAGATGTTTCAAAATAAAATCACCTGTTTACCCTGATAGTATTAAAGAAATAAAAACAGAATTGTTGCTGACCTGCAATATGTCAGAAGAATAAGAAGGCTAAGAGTTTGGTTTCGGAATTCAAGGGTCCGTTTTAGGCAGAATAAGCAATATTCTCCTGAGTTAACATAGCACTAGAAGCTTACAGATCTAACTCTGATTCTCATTCATGCGGCCAAACTGGACCCTCAATGTATTTGTTTTTAGTTGTCTAGCTAGATAATCTTTCAAGGTTTTAGTGAGTAGATACTCACGTACGTAAATTATTCGAGGAGAGAATAGCTTAGTCCGAACACGAGGTCAAACGAGCATTAGCTAGGTAACACTCCTATTTGCCATATTTTGTCACCAGCAAAGTAGTCTTCTCCTGGGATGCTGGCACCGGAACAGTCTGTACGCGAGGAAACACGCGATAAGCACGAGCCCTACTATGAATGCCTTGGCCCTGTGCTCGTAAAACACGAAGGCCCAAGTTTCGTTGGTACAGTTATTGCAGCAAACATCACCCATATTTTAGTGAGATGTGCATTATTGTCTTGACTGTAGGTATTCATGTTAATTTGGAACCCATTTCTACTAAAAAAGTATGGTCTAATAATGTTTGTTTTGTAACTGCATGATTTTGACGGAGATGACAGAACTACGAAATCATAATACAAGTGACAGAATTTGGATGTAATGCAAAATAGGTTGCTAGCTAAGGTTGTATCACCTACACGTAAAAAGTGGCCCAGTCTACTGGTCACGCACGCCACTAGACGCGACTCGCGAGTGATCAGACACTAAACGCCCGCCGCAAAAAGTCAGCGACTGTAACTGCATGCGCAGAAGGCGCGCCACTACACGTAGCCACAAGTAGCTTGTGGCAAGGGCACGGCTACTGGAACGCTCAATTGAATGAAGCATATTGTTGATTCGATTGCTGCACAAGGGCATTTCACGGCACGGCTCCACGTGGTTGGAACAACCATAGTGCACATTCATTTAATTTATTAAGTAGCAAGAGACACAATTCTCAGACTGGTCGCTAAAATACAAGACTCATGTTTGGTGACAAGAGCAAGATGGCTCAGCCCTTACGGTCAACAAAGAGTCATGCATGGACAGAGTTACCAATGAAAACCCTTTGAAACTTTTGTTTTCGGCACACATACCTAATAACGCGTTTGTAAGTGAACGGGTAGTACCTACTTACAGTCTCCGGCATCCCTAGCAGCGATTGCACATGTGGCACTGGTACAAAGTCCATGAGAGGTAGACTATGATCATGAGGAGCATAGCGCTGGCGTACAGCACGTGAGGGTTGCTGAACATGGACGCATTGCAGCACGGCTCCGGACCGTCGCAGCAACTCATCTTGTGTAAATGCACTTTAGGTCTGTTTATATTGATGATAAAAATTCAAGTATTAAGTGGAGTGCATAATTATTTCAGTATCATCTATTTCTTCAGATGAATCAATTTACTAAACCATTTTGATGGTGTGGTGATTTATGTTGATGTTGATATGAACTTGACATTGACAAAGTCAACAAGAAGTGAGTCTAGGCTTAAAACATATATACCTTGTCCCGAAATGAGATGAAAAAGTTGGAAGTATTTTTACTGGCGGGTCATACCTGGTCATACCCATACCCCTACCTACTACCGCGGTACATCATGTGATGCTGATGATGATATACCCGGAGGGCATAACTTCAGCAAAACATCCCCCCGCTGACCATACTACCAAAGAGCTTAATGAGTTCTGCCCCAATGAGTATTACAGTAGGTACAGTAAATAATTACCCGCAAAACAGTAGCAATCAATATTTGGAGGGATATATATTTAATTAACGAAGGGACATTTACTGACGCTAATTAAATATATATTATGCGACTTTTGTATCCATTATTAATTGTATTTGTAAAAATAATACTATAAAAATTCATTATTTTGTCTTCTGTGGATAAAGTAAAACATAATTAGAAAAAAACTTTGCCACTAAATCATTTGTGTTTATCATGAAAAATAAATGTTATACTTAGCCAAAGGCCTTCAGCTTGCGTGAAACAAATAATACAGACGTGCCCTGTACCACAGATTACTTATTAGTTACTAACGTAATAACAATAAATCACATCAATAGAAAAATGACAACTTTCTTAATCCTACATGCGTGCTATCAGTGCTATTGAACTGCAAGATTCGCATTGATTCGCATACAAATGCTCTACGCGGCTGTCGATAATCAACTGCCAAATGGTAATTCCAGTTCCCGACGACAGCTGGTAGGTAGTTATTCACGCGCAAGTGCGCGCAGTTCGTGAAGTGACCTGTACTAGAATAGTAGATTGTTAGACAAGGTGAGAAAGATACCTTTTCAATGCACGAGATGATTTGGCGCGCGAGCGTAGCGAGAGCTCTAATAGTTCGAGGGCATTGAAAAGGTCTTTCTTCCGAGGTAAACACTCTGCTTTTCATTACGAATATAAGGAAAGTAAATAAAAATCAGATACATAAGTTCAACCAACAAAAGTTTTATTGAAACATTACCTAGAACAAAGTTGATGATATTTCTATTTAAAGTTTATATTAAGATTAGAGCAATTGTTATACGAGAGAGAGAGGTTACTTCCTGGGATGTTGATAGTTGATATTTTTTGTGAAACTTGAGCATCTTGAGTAAATGTTGGTGATAGAAAAGGAATGTCAAAATAGAAGGTGACATTTGACAGTTATTTACTTTCAGCCCTAGGGCTGAAAAAAACTTTACAGCCCTAGGGCTGAAAGTGAAGCTTTCAACCCTATGCTCAGGCAACTTCAAGCGTACTTTCCGTGTATGAGTAATGAAAAAATAATTAAAATAGAAGCAAATAACCAAATCGGTACTTGTAGCTCTCTAGCTAACTAGCAGGCACACAACACTACCAAAATGGTGTTATCTCCGTGAAGTGAAAGTATTTGCTATCAGGTGGAAAAACCACTGCACCGTATCTAAAGGTGCTGATAGATTGGAGCATGCATATACTTGTATCAGAACATCGAATAATCGTCGTTTTTAAATTTACTCGAACCACATTGCGAACATATATGACGCTCGATGTTTAGCTACAACATGATTTTAAAAACCAAGCAAAATGTTACATTGCATGGAAATTTAATGTTTTTAGAAAACTGAGCATTTGTCTGTCATTTTATTGTACAATTCGTAAAAACGTTAACTCTAGCAAATGCTTTAGTTTAGACCCACCCTAAGGCGTCTCCTCCACGTGAATCGTACCTATCCTGGCTATATTATAGTCGGGCCACGTATTTCTATACAATCTTGATGTATGTGTCTTCACATTGGGAAGTACTTTATGCAATAATAACCTATCATATCATGAAGCTAAATTGCCACTCGACTTGACTCGATTGCCAAAATCAGGCGCAACAAGGTGATCAAGTAACAATGCAAAGGAATACCGTTGCATTGTTATTTGATCACGGGCTTTGTGTCGCTCCTATGTGAGAGTAGGAGAGAACATGTGCGGCGTGGGTAAGAAATTTAACATAGTGTTTGCAATCTTACAGCAGTTTCAGACTAACGTTTTATCCGCGTGTATGAGCTCGTTTTTAGAAGTGATTGTAGGTGCAAATAGGCGCACCTTTTGCCACACGTGCAACTCATACGAGCGTTGACGCGCTTGTATAACCGCGAGCCGCTTACTGACAGTGGTGATTACCGGTTCACGCTGTCTAAGTCCGTTTTTTGAAGCCAGAAATGTAGCGCGCGTATAAGCGTGTATGCCAAAAAGACCGTTCACGCGCGAAAAAAACGATAGTCTAAATCCGCTCTTACTGTTACTTTTCTCTAGGTTGTTATTGCAGCGATACGAGTGGAAAAACATCGGCGTCACAACCTCCACGAGCGAGAGTATTGCGGCGATATTATCGGCGTGCCACGTATTTCTTTACACTATCATAGAACGTGTCTTCACTCCTCTCACATACGGACGGCATTTGCCGTTGACCTATGTCGTCGGCAGCCGTCGACGTCGACGACGTCCGTCGAGGGCTGACTTTGTGACCAGGCGTGACTGGATGTCGTTAAAGAAACATTCTTGCTGCTTTTACTCTGTCGTCGGTGTCAAAAGAAAGAACCGATCGATCTCGGTTGAAGACACGGATATTGAATTATTAAAACGAGACTTTCCACTATTACCAAAATATATCAAAAGTGTTTTAAATGCTTTCGAATGTTACGATGATCTTATAAGTTCCGAGTTCCAAATTATTTAGTTTTTTTTGGCAAAGCTCATTAAGTGCGCTTTCTAGCTCCTGTAGGGCTAACATGCGCAAGTCAACGCAGAAACTTTTTGACACATGTCAGTTTATACGATTTCTCGTGAGTTTGTCGATTTGCTTTACAAATCGTATGAACTGACGTGTGACAAAAGTTTCTTGCAATGCGTACCTATCTTAGCGCCGACTACTAAAATGACGGATGCGACACGTCACAATTGCAAGCGCCGACGGCAGAGGTCGACGTCAAGTTATCACCGCGGGCCCGTAGCTACACGCGACGTATCGTAGCGCGCTCGCAACGGAGCTAAGACGGCGGCGAGGAGTTGTCTGTCACCTAATAAGACTCTCTTCAACGATGAAATTCGTACAAGGCTTTGCGGTCTCGCGGAGATTCCGTAGCGATACGCTAAAAAACCGTTGTCGTGTCGTGAAGTGAACGATTAACCAACAATAGATGCAGCCTCGTCGCGGTCGTGGAGGTGATGTGTGCTATAAACGTTGGGTACCATAAAGAATTGAAGAATTCGCCAAGTGGGATAAAATGCGTAGATACCCGGAATTTTATGTAAAGGCTTTTTGGGTTTTGGGTTAGAGTTCATAAACCCCAATGAAACACAAGATGTTCTAAAAAAAATATATTCATAAAATACTTAGGTACCTACCTAATTATACATTATTATACTACTTACTAGTCCAAATTGCTGATCATTGGTCATTCTGCATTTTCTTATTTTTATTGATAGCTAGGTAATTTTTAACATTTTGTCTAGTTCTAACACGCATTTTCTAGATAACCAATGTTATATTCGGCGGTAGTTTCATTCTTTTAGTTTTAGACTAATAACGCGAAGGAGATGAGTAATTTTTAGATTTCTGGCACCCATGCCACAAAATGTAGCTCACACGGCTAAATATGGACTTACAGTCACTGCTGAGTGTCAAGTTATGATTTTTTTTAAGAGTCATCAAGATTGTCAGTCTAGTAGTGTAATATAAAATATTAAGAATTTGGCATCACCATTTGGCAATGGTACATTTTTCCGTTGTGTAATAAAGAATAAATAAATAAATAATTAACCTGCCTTTTGTATGGAACTATCTTTCTAGGTTTTGTTGTTCTATGGTAGCCATACACCATGCTGACTATCGAATCAAGTAGAACTGTCCGTGTGTGGCCGTGAATTGGCATAATTAGACAACAGGCAGCATAGTGTATATTTGTCTACCATAAGCTCTAAGTTATTTCTTTGTGTACAGATGACCTTTCGTGAATCCTTGCCGATCGCATCGCGCAAGTCATACATTATCATTCATACTGCGAGTATTGTTGTTTCTGCCGCGCGCGAGCGAGACACACACATACGCACGCATGCACACACACACAAATACGCACAGAAACACACACATTTACACCACCACTTTACGAAACTGGTCATTTATTGGAAAAATCAGTCAAAATGACTCAAGCATTACTGTCATATTATGATTAACTAATTCTATTTATTTTAACAAACAAGGTTGGCGTTGAAAATGACCAAATGGATTCAATTTGACGGACTGTCACATACGGTCCATGTCAATTGGCCCAAAACGGTAACTTTTGGTCATCCGATGCTTTATTAAATTTGACTGGATTTGTCATTTCAGATCAGCTTCAGTCATTTGACAGATATGTTTCTGCATTCGATCATCACTAGGACTATTACGCAAACGGGCTAGTCACAGTTTATAACTTCATTTCCGGATGTTCGCTCTGGTACTTATTCTTAGCCATCTCATAGAGCGCTTTACCCATGGTCTCGGTGGTTTCGCGTACGAGGAAGTTCAGGTGGCTGTTCGGGTTGGAAAGCAGCACGTAGGGATGGTCGAATTCGGCGACCTCCCCTTGGTCCATGACCAGCACGCGGTCAGCGTCCATGACGGTCAGCAGGCGATGCGCGATCGTGATGACGGTGCAGGCACCAAACTGCTGGCGGATCGTCTTTTGAATAAGACCGTCCGTTCTGTCAAAGAGAAGAGGTTATTGTGTTATTTTATTGGTAAGGGCAGAAAAGTGTAACAATAATATGTGCCAGACAACCAATTTCCATGGTATCGAGGTAAGGATAAATATCCTTGTGTTATGAAAGGATTTAAGCAAAATGTCTCTTCCAGCACACCCAGACCTGATAAGCGAGTATATCTCTAGAAGAGAGTTCTTCACGCTGTTTTTGGTTACAGGGAAGGTTTAAGTGTGCCAGTTCAATAGACACAGCTCTGTTCAGTCCCGAGAGAAAATATTTACTAATGCAAAAAGGTACGATACATGGTTATTTTTTTGTCACTTGCCTCGTTATGTAAGAACGTACAAGCTTCGTCACTTACGAACACGTCAGAACGTCGTATTGAGGTAAGTGATTGATGGATGAGCCAGACGAGGTTTCTTCGTCCAGCACATTTCAGAAACTTTGACAACCTTCAGAGTCAACTTTGATTTACTATTAGATGAACTGAGATGTTATAAGGCGTACAAAAATAATGAAACTTGGGTCTTTCAAAACTAATAGTAATTAATAAGTGCGATGACATGATTTCAATGGTCGAGGTCTTTGCCTAGCGCATATGGGCACTTGAAAGATTCACTCTTACAATGTTTTTTCTGTGAAGATGCACTACCAAATGAGTAAATAAAATAAATATTTCCTCATGTGACACTACCCCAAACAATTAACAATTGAAGCCTCTATGCATAATTTTACTTTGCGCGGTTTAATGTCATTTTTTGTCTATTATGAGTAGATTGACTTTTTGAACTGCGATTTCTGTCTGGCGTTTGCATTTTTATTAATTAGAGTTAGATCAAGTGGTAACAAACACAGGTGTCGGTGTATTGGCCATACAGTCGGCCAAAGAAGTGGTCTACCACCATTTTTTCCTACATGACTGTCTGTCTAGTCATTTGACCTTACGGATAAAGTTCATTTGCTTGTCATAAATTCAATGGCACCAGCGGGGCTCAGATGCGCGCATCTGAGCCCCTTCACGGGAAGAGTAGACAAGAATACTCCAATCCAATTTCGCCATTTCTCGCTTTTATCGAACAATTTCTACTTTAATTACTTTACTTTATTAATTAGACATTAAACTGGATCACGCAAGAAAACCAGAGACAAAATTCCTCGCCTCGGTCTTATTATTTAAAACAAAACGCAATTCATCTTGCACAGCACTGAAAAACGCTCCGGCAGTAATACCAAGCTTGGTATTTTTGTCAGGTCCGGTAAAAAGCGTCATATAAATTAAATATACGAGATCACGTTAAGATGTAAAGTGGGTAGGTACTGCTGCCGATATAAGACCCATTTTGCAATGGTTTTGTAAAGGTTGATCTGACGTCATCCGTACAGATACTAGCCTTTCCGGCAGCTTTATTGGCTCGGCAAGTCCACCGTTCTAGCATACCTAGTGAGAACGTAGCCTTACACAGAAAATTCGTCGAGACTGGTAAGTAGACTTCTTTCTGGCTGACCGTACTACTTTATCCCGCTGTGTTTCCGCAGTGTGGCCGTCCTGTCGGCCATGCCGAATGCGGGCCGTTAGTTTTTATCGACGGCCTGGGAATATTTGACACGTCACGGCGCTGACCGAAATTAAAACAAAGATTTTTACTTTTTACAGCGACTGTTTGATACTAAAAATATAAAAGAATGGCATTTGAGAGCAGCAATAAAAACATTATATCTGTTTTAATAAATAAATAAATCCGACAAAGATCCGAAGTTATACGCGTAACTACTTTTACCTAATAATTCGAACTTGTTTTTTCTTATCAAGTTGACAACAGTTTCGATAACATATAACACATGTTGATTTTTATGCAAGTAGAATCGATTAATCATTAAAACTGTAAGTTACTTTTCTTTTTATCTATTATGAATCCTACAGTTGTAGGAACGCTGGGTTAACTCATATCATGTAGTGGATGTTCATTAGGTCAGTATTCTAAAAATAACGTAGCGGTGTATTTCATTTCATAAAATAACGGTAGCAATTATGTGACAACAATCTACGAGTATCTAATATGTAGCTATATAATACAGTACAAAGTCTAATGTGGTTACAAAAATATTAATAGGTTTTCTCGCTTCAATAATGAAGGTTCAATTTACTTACTGAGGATCAACGTTGGCGGTAGCTTCGTCCATGACGAGGATCCGGTTGGAGCGCAGAATGGCGCGAGCCAGGCACACCAGCTGTCGCTGCCCCATCGAAAAGTTAGATCCACCCTCAGACACCTTGTAGTCCAGCGCGGGGACAGAGTCTTTCAGCTCTACCTAATTAAAAAAAAAAACTATTTATTACACACTATTTTTTTTCGATCAGGGCAGAGCCACCTGCTAAGAACGGGACATGATTGTGCACGAATGTTTCATAATTGATTTAAACAACATCACGTCGCAGCCCATAGCGTATTAACAATGGAACCACGGTTAGAAGGGTACTGGGTTTATCGCGTCACGAGTTAAAAGCTTATATTCGTGGAACAGAAGAATTGTATATGTTCATGATGGACAAAGTAAATTATAATTCATTCTTAAAGACGTTACAGTGCCCAGGGATCAAACGTAATTATTATAAATTTAGAATGATGAGTTCGGACAAGTTGATTTTAATGGACAAAACTTGCAAGATAAGCTGTGTTTATATGTACATTTTGATTCGGTTCCGAAATGAAGGCACTTCAGTATGTTTATAGCTATATAATACTTTTCACAGGGTGCAACTTAATACATTTTATTATAAAACACTCAATGACAAACCCTCCTAGCAAAAACATAATTCATTTTTAAATGTCATTCTGATCACCTGAAGTCACCGTATAAGTCAACTTAGTTTGATATGATAAAGTCATTTGAGTTCTCTGAGCATTTAAGTAGGTACTTTGTCGTGGTTTTTCCCATTCTACCTACGATCTGTCATTTCCAATACGATTTCCCTCTTTCTGCTCGATATGTCTGTCTGTAGGCGTTGTCATTAAAATTTGTCATTCACAGCCATAATGCTTGCAGGTAATAAATGTAAGTAGAAGAAAGCATTATGTACACATGTGTTTTTGTCACTTGCAACGATTTCCCTAATTTGTTGAAAAAATTCAACACAAGCCCTCTCGGGATAAAAATAACTAGAGAAACCGAGTAAATTGACCATAAGCAAGTTGAAAGAGCTGTGTGGAGTCACGTCCGCCTCGGAATGGCGCGAACGCCGACATAAACCGGATTTAGAGTGTAGGTACATATAGTACAGCATGAAAAGATGGCACAAAGTACGACTTCAAAGATAGTTACGATAGTCTGGTAAATACTCGTATAAGAAGAAGCTTGACAAAACAATAATAACATTCAGAGAAGCCAGCGTTATTATGGTTAAAGAATACAGTTCACTTAGGTACTGACTTATTAATTGATGCTATCAATACAACAGAGACAAAAACTAATCAAAGATGTTATCTGTTGATTCTGTACATATTTTTATCCATAGCTACAGAATGGCTAGTATTTGCTATCCAACAGGGCGATTTTGAGAGGTTGCTTCAATTATTGACGTATTACGGACATTTTGTGATCTCTCGTGCCAGTTCAGGTTTCGTGGCGCGTACTGCGTGCAGCGAGCTATTTGATTATAAATATTTGATTAAATAGCTCCTAACAAGCTTCTCAGATTGCTAACCAGATTTAATCACAGATAACATACATAATTCAATTGCCTAAAGCATGTAAAACTTTGTCATTCAGCCAAAGTACAACGTCCATGCTCCAAGGTAGTTGTTTATCATGAGTCTATGAGTGTTCGGTTGGAAAGAGGGCTTCCTATATGTTATAATTAATATCAGTAGGATATAAAAACTCAAACACCTAGTGAGTTACTCAAACAGTTCCAGTAATGCTCTTAGGTGTTTCAACAATTCTGGACTTGATATTCTTAATATTTATTTTAGGACCAGGTGCCATGATTTTATTTATTAGAAATTTAAGAAGATATTTAGGATATCATGTTTGGAAAGATATATGAATACTGTGTTCAGTAAGATCGACATACTTGCTCCAGGGCTCGCCAAAGCTCGTCATCGCTGTAGTTGTCGAAGGGGTCCAAGTTGTACCGCAGTGTCGCCGAGAATAATACCGGCTCCTGGGGTATTATCGATATCTTCATTCTTAAATCCTGTGGAAGATGCCAAACAGTTAAAATCAGTCGTTCTCCAGCATTTAAAATCTTTTTTATTAGGAGATAAAATACTTGTGATTTTTTACTTTTAGCATTTAACAATGCACTATTTTCCACACAAAGATATAAACTCCCGAATACGTAGATAACCTGGACTATTTAAGACGCGGGTTCGAGCCCCGCTTGAGCCACAGGATCAGGTCGATTTTTTCCCGTTTCTATCTTTGTGAGAATAATACTTTTTTTTATTTTATGAAATACTTTTTTTCAATTATGTACAATGGAAGGTATAATAACTACCTATATTAAAATAATCAGTAAGATTTAAAAATAAATACCTTTTTAGCTATACCATACGTGTCAAGGCCATCTATTTTGATTCTGCCTTCAATGTCACATAGTCTAAACAGTGCTGATATTAATGATGATTTACCCGCACCAGTTCTTCCAACCACACCAACCTAAAAAGCAACATGTCGATTAAAAAATGCTATAATTATAGCGATTTCATAACAAAAGCCCGATCTTATTTTTTTCTTTTTACTTGCCTTCCATCCATCCTTGATTTCTATGTTCAAATTCCTCAATACATAAGGGTCATCGGGTCCGTATTTCATAAATACGTTTTCAAAGGTTATGTGACCACTAGCTGGCCATGCTTTAGGCGGTATAGTTGCTGTAAAAAAAACACATATATTTTACACGAATTGCAGCATCAAATTGTTTAACTAAAAGTGGTATCGTTGGTAAGAAAGACACATAACTCCAGTCTATAGCCAATAAATACCAACACGACGACGCTATAAAAGTGAGCGATTTACAGAAGCTGCACTACCCTCGTAAAATACTAGAAGTTTATGAGCAAATGGTTAACTACTCCGCAGTGCAAAACACTTTTCTGGTGTTACCTCAGCTAGTTTCTACGAGATAAACTCTGCATAGGTTTTCTTTGTGACTTACCCATAGCTACACAACAGAATTAGCAGTGATTAAAAGTTATCTTAGAAGTTTGGCTTCTTTTAGCGCACATCCTGGAATTAAGCAATACATTTGGTACGTGTGTAGTCTGCTACTAAGCAGGAATACTAATTTGCCGGAGTTTGTTGTAGCACAAGATTTTTTTAGGTACTCCCACTATTATTTTTGGCGACACGATTGGCGTAGTGTGCTGTAGCACGGTTTCTCGCCTCGACTTCCGTAGTGTCCCGGGTTCGATTCCCGGTCGGGTCAATTCAGAAAACGATCTTTTCTGAATTGACTTGGGTCTGGGTGTGCTAGGAGACGCCCCTAGCTTATTTCCTTGTGTGGTACCTCGTAACACAGGGATATAATAATCCCTACTTCGAGACCATTACAAGAGGTGTGTTGTCTGGCGCATATTTATATTTATTTATTATTATTTATTATACGTTCCAACTATTTCATATACTTACGGCCCTCATCCATGAACTCTTCTTTAGGCAGTTTAGAGTATTCAAGTGTTCTCTCGACGGCGGTCATCTGCGCGAGGAAGTCAGCTGTGAAACGCGCCGCCATCTGCAGCAGCATCGTCAGCACCATAGACTGACTCACCGCCAAGCCCACGCTGCCAACTGGTATCGCTTCACCTACAAAGAGATACCGATCACAAATGCAGCTCAAATGCCTATGCGCAACTTACACAAATTATAACCAATTTATTAGCAAAATTTCCAGAAATACTCTAGCTGAGTCTAGCTGATACGATTACTTACCGAAGTCGACGAGTATGAATATACCCAGCACGAATCCAAGATATACTAGACATGTGGCATCAATGTACATGCCAAATGCAGAAGAACCCCCAAGGAATGTGTAGAAGGCACTTGAGTTCAGGTTCTGAAAAATTAAACTGCATTATAACATAAAACTTCACTACTACCTCTTAACATTAACAAGATCAGAATAAGTGAATAAATAAGTTTTTTAAGTTTTACTTACTTGTGCCTGATCGAATTTTGTCTGCAATCTATGCTGCGAGTTGGAACTTCTTATGGTTGACAATCCTGTTATTGTAGAATTGATCATACCGAAAACCGGACTCTTCGCTGTTGATATAAGAACATTTCTAAAGTGAGAAAAATTCCAAAAAATATAATAATGAAAAACTAATGTAAGGGTTCTTCAGAAGTTACTTACTGGTACCCTCCAGCCGCTTGACGGCCTGAGCTGCTTTTAAATACCACTTGAGCAGAAACAAGAATAGTATTACTAGGAAGAAGGTTGGAATAAGGGTCCAGGGCAGCGCCAACGCGTTGAGAACCAAGACACTCGTCATAGACAGATACATTTGTAACGTTTCGAGCATGCTTCGCGGCAGCAGCTCGTCCACCGCACCGAGATCCTTTGAGAACCTGTTCAGGACACGACCTGGAACAATAAATTTGGAGTGGGGTGGAGATATAGACCTAGACACAAGAACACATGAATGTTAAGGCAACATCACTAACCATTGCTTTAAACCTTAAAGACCAGCCAAACCAGAAACCATAACTTTTAAGAGAACAATAATATCAGGTGGTTTTATATACCGTAAAGAAAATTATATATGTCATACTCTATAGGTGATGTGGAAAGTATATATAATTAGAAAAGAAACGAGCAAAAATATTTTAGGGGAAGGCATAAAGGGTGACAATAATAATAAAATCAATAATTTAGTACTGCTCCGATTGTCAAATACATTTTAATAATCGAATGTGTAACACTTTAAAATATTATTGCTGTACATGTATGACTGATACGACTACGAACGTCATGTTCTAATTTTTTTAGTAACAAACAAAATGAAGAGACTTAGGCAATACACATCAAGAAAAATGACGTTTGAAGAGCTCACCGGAAGGACTTGTATCAAAAAATCTCTTGACGGCCATTATGAGATTCTTGAACACCAAATTGTGGATGTTCTGCGAGGCGCGCATGCACGTGGTGACGAATGTGATGATTCTGAGTTGCGAAAACAGAATGATGGTGAGGACGGCGCCTCCGTAGATCCACAAGTAGGTGCCCGTTGTCAGCCAGCCCATATCAGTGCCAAGGCTTGGATCTGAAAGTTTCCAAGCGCAGTGATAATTAATTGAATTATGTGATGTTACATTTTGCAAAGACCAGTGAAGTCCCACACCTGTGTTTACCACTGAAAACCAGCGTCGTGGTTCTACCATGACATAGTCGTAACCATTTTGGTAGCTATGTCACGCATTAATATTATTTTGTAGTTATGTATGTTAATGACTACTATTGTTATTTTTTGTGTTTTTTTGTTTTCTTTTCTTAAGTTTTTTATTTTTTTTACCCGAAAAAAGATTTTCTATTTCTATTTTTAATAATTTTCAGCCGTGGGTATCCTTCTTTCAATTAAAAATTAGCTTTTACCAGCGACTAAACATGTAAGTACGTAGATAATGTCGAATTTCGTAGGAACCCAAATGCCAAATTTCTGCTTTCTACGCCCCCCCTGTAGTTTCGGCTGCAAGTTATTGTTAGTCACTGAGTGAGTTAAATAAGAGTTTTATAAACATGATTATATTTTATACCTGGTATTTCTCCTTCCGGTAAAGTTTGAATATAATCATCCACAGCATTGGTCCTGTAAATAAAGAATCAAAATAATTGAACGCAAGTAAGTATAAAGTTAAAATGATCGTTTTTAGATGTTGAGTCTATGTAACGATATAAATATGCAGTGTCAGAAAACCAATATTCAGTGAGTGTCGCAAAAACTATTTATGAAGTTTTTGGCTAAGCTCTTACCATATGCTCAACCAATAGTCGGTGAAGGAAGCAGCCGCCTGCGTGATCATGAGCGTGGTGAGGGCTAGCAGCAGAATGGTCCAGGAGTTCACGCAACGCAGGTACGTCCACACCACCGACCACTTGAGGTTACCCTTCGCGCGCTCCTCAGCCTCTTGCAACTGTTCCTTAACCGCTACTTCGTCTTTCTCGCTTCGGACGGATACTCCACGTTGCATTGATGGACGCCTTGGGTCTTTCTGAAATAAGAATTGTATTCAAAATGTGACAATCAAATCATTCGTAGTCATTTTTATTATTTGATGACGTTATTTCATATAATATGGTTATACTTATGTAACCTAATTGTTACCTTTTCTGTGTCTTCGCCGCTTCCGTTAATGTCTTGCAATAGCATAGCAAATTCTTTACCAGATTTTACCAACTCATCATATGATCCCATGTTTTCTATCGCACCCTGAAAACGAAAATTAGTTATCCCCTTTTCTTAATGTGTATCAAAAATAATTTGAAAATATGCAAGAAATAACAGGTGATTTAAAAGAGTCCAGTAAGTCTTCCACGAGTTGCCACTTTAAATTTACATTTTTTTACGCGAACGATAACGTAAATTTAAGGTGGCAACTCGTGGTAGACGTACTGGATATTTTTCAGTAACAGACCTTAAGAACTCCTGATTAAAGTGCCTAGCAAGTAAGAAATGAAAATGTATTTATTGTAGAGTACAAAAGTACAGTAGGTTGCACAGTGTTACATGGTTTTGCTTTATTTAAATGATTCATTTTGTTTTGAATCATTTGCCGCGAAACCTATCAATTGTACCTACAGCTGATAGTACTGGCTTGATAACTACGCTTGCCTTATAAGGGTTGGTGGTCACAAACCTATTCCAAAAAATACGTAGAAACACTTCGCCGGATCAGGGATTTGAACTCGGATATTGGGCTGAGCTCTGTTACCATTCAGCCACGGAGATGTTAGAATTCATACATACTTCGTTCAAAACGACGATGTGGTCGGCATCCTTGAGGTAGTGGATCTGATGCGTGATGAGGATGACGGTTTGGTTGCGCAGGAGTCCGCGGATGCAGTTGTCGAACAGCAGCCGGCCGACGTTCGCGTCCACGGCCGACAGCGGGTCGTCCAGCAGGTAGATGTCCGCCTACAGTAATTATTACAAGTAAAATGATTAAATTCAACCATATCTGTGACCAGTCATTTGTCAAGTTCAGTCAAATTTGATCAAGCATCAGATCACAATGACCAAAAATTACAATCTTTGATGAATTTGACCGTAATTAAAGTCAGTCACATTCCTTCATTCATGTTCCTTATTACTGACTGAATTTGGCAATTGGTATGGTAAGATTTAGTCATTTTACATCTCTACTGTGGCAAACTGGACACAACGGAAAACCTATTGTTTGTTGACCTGATAGGTACCGTGTGACCGGGACGTGATTGTGCAAGAAAATAATAACATCTCTAAGTGATTTACAGAATAATCGCTTTAAGCCAACTTGTGTTAGACATCGATTTCAATCCATGATCTATAACACATTTCCAGAAATCTTTGGTGGCATTTACCTCAAAAATACTACTTAGAGGCCTAAAAAATTGTTAAAAATAAATTGATGGTCTTATAAATAAATAATAGCATAATATGATAAGCAACATAGACGCTAGTACGGAATCAGCATTCGGTTTCATTCGCTTTCTATATCACTTCACGAAGTTGCCATTTAACAATTTCATTTCCAAATAGTCTTTATTCTATGCAACCAACAAGAAATTTGCTCAAGAGGGCAGGTTCTGAACTAGAGTAGTATTTGATAACTTTATTTTTGTCAAGTGTGGATTCATGGTGTATAAACAACTATGGCAGCCTACAAACATCAAAACTTCCAATATACCTACTTATTAGTTGAACAGTAAGCGGGTTGGAAAAAGTTAAGAACATAGATCGGGTTTAATCTGATATTTTGGCTTGGGAGAAGCTTGACACTGGACTCATCCTGGATTTAGTTCGGTGGGGGGCTTGACTAGTAAAAGTTTGAAATACTTTATTATTGACTAGACTACGCGTAACGCGTGCAACTTTTTACATCCTTTATATCAAATGAAATTACGTATATACTCATCTAGATACAATTAGGTTAGAAAATTTGTCAGCTTTGTCTTTCTTGTGCCAAAAGGAACGTATGCAAATAGAGTTTAGGACATTGAATTTAAGAAGTTATGAAATTAGGGCTTCCAATGTTTAGGCTAATATATTATAGTGGTGAAAATGGTACTAAAGGTGTTGTTTAGTACTTACTTAGAAAGTAGGATAATAACATGAAGTTTAATTTAAGATTTGTCACAGTTAAACTAAGATGTGTTAGCCCCTAGATTCGTTACTGTATGAAAACTTAAATCAATGATATTCTGCGGCTTACATCTCTGTAGACGGCTCGTGCCAAGTTGATTCGGGCGCGCTGCCCGCCCGACAGCGAGACGCCGCGCTCGCCGACCAGCGAGAGGTCGCCGTACGGAAACTGCTTGAAATCCGGCGCGAGGCAGCATGCACGGCATACCTACACAAATTATTTCATCAATATCATGTAAAGTAATAGTTAAAGAATAACAGGCCGTTATAAACAACGATACCTAGAAGCAGAAAATCAAGCCTTTTTGTCGTAAGTATAAATACTAAAAGTAATAACGAGTAAACCTAAAAATACAGGGGTGATCTTTGCAGATACAGTTTTTTTTTAGTTCGTAAGTAAGCAAAGCAAGTTCATAATTGCGAATGGAGTTTAAGTAAAGAAAGCCTAAATCACATACAGGACATTCAGTTTCCAAACCATTTATCATCGTGCATATAAGGTGACTGAAAATAAATGTGAAGTGTGTGCGTCTCTAAGAGGTCACTCTTAAACCTGCTATTAGGACATGACTTGCCTTAAGAGCAGGTTAACGAGATTGGTATCTAACTACGAATATACATAATTACATTTATCCTACCTACTCTAAAGCGTGATGAAACTGACACAAAAATTCAAAGTGTATTAATCAGTTAGCCTCATAAAAATTACATGCCGTCGTCGTCATCGGCTGAAAACTTTACCAATTTATCAATAGCTGAATTAAGAACAGCTGTAATCCTGGTACGAATATTTGGACGTTTCGTAAAGAGCAAAATGTTGCTCGACGTCACGATAACGAATGCGATAGTTTTTATTCTTGCTCATTTTCAGACAATAGACAGATCTATCGAGTAATAAGAGTATCGAGTAGTAAGAGATCAATAAGTCACACCCTTACCTCCTTATACTTCTCAGAGTCATAGGGCAGCCCAAAAAGTATGTTTTCGCGCACAGTGGCTGGGAATAGCCAAGATTCTTGGCAGGAATACGACATGGTTCCATTGATGTTGACGCTCCCGCTCTGAGAGGGTAGCTCCTTCAGGAGTAGCTGAAGCAACGATGACTACAAACAAGAATTAATATAGCATTTAAAATGTATTGAGCTGTGTGTGTACTGTTCCTAAATACATGTATGACAAAAAAATAAGGCCTTTTTTCCATTGGAAATGTGTCATCATTTATCAGAATGTCGGACCAAAACAATATCCACTACGTATGCATGTTTTTAATTTCAACGAAGATAAGAGCTTGATAAATTCGTCGTTTAGGTCATCGCATTACGATTAAAACCTCAGAGTAGATACTATAGATTACTGCTGATTGTGGCATACTCAACATTTCTTTTATTAAAAGTGCTATGGTATTTATGGTATTTTCTTTCACATTTTTACCAATAGAAATAGGGTTCTTACTTTTCCTGATCCAACCGGTCCAATCACAGCGCACAGCTTGCCTCTGCGTATGCGCAGTGACAAACTCTTGAGCGACGCTTCGCTAGGGCTTGAGTCCGTCCATGACGCATTCACACTCGCTAATTCGATGGCGAACTCACTTGGGGCGTTCTGTTTCTGAGCAGCTAATGAAAAACAGAATGTTTCACAAGACAAGCTTAAACTAAAAATCAGCAACAAACTAAAATCAGTGCACCAAAAGGAAGTTTGGTACATATTATTGGCCAGATATTAGTATGGCAAGCAGTTCTTCAGATTTCAATCAGGACTTACAATTTTTATCTTTGGAATAAATGACTTGGTAGAGCCTAATGTTTTGTATTCTGCAGCTTTGCTGTACTTGTTAGGTTCTGTCTATTAATGTTAGAATTTAAGCAGTTTTTTTTTCTCAACAAACAAATTGTACACTACTAACTCGCATTGTAAAACCACAACACGTTTAAAAGAGTAACTACTGAGTTTCTCGCCGTGTCTTCTCAGTAAGTCTTCTCAGTAATCAACTCCTCCGACGCGGTGGTAGAGTCGCATTATGTTTGTATACTGTTTATTTATATATTCACTTTATTCAGCATAAAACTCAGGTATAAAATTTGTACAATATTCCTACAAAAACAATGATTTACAACTATAAAACAACTTATGAATTATAATTACAAAAACTAAATAATTACAATTATAAAACCCAAGCTGAAATATGTTCATATTAATGTCTATTATTTAGTAATTTTTTTGATTATTTAAAAGTACTGATTAAGTCTATTTAAATAAAGATATTTGAGTTTGTGTTTGAATCTACAAACAAATCAAAGTAGTCAATCACACCGATGCCACTCACCTATCCTACTTGGGTCTACACTGTCGACTCTCGTCAATTTCTTTGGTGTGATAACCTCTGGTTCCCAGTTTTGTTTGGAGTTAAACATTGTCATATTTTCAATACCTTTGCCACGGTTTGTTATAGCGAGATCTTCTCTTTCATCTGTATCAGTATAAAATTAATAACTAAATTAGAACCCCAGTAAAAACCTGATTTAGCTTTTTCATTTAATACAAATAAATAAAATGCAATTTCAGGTAAGTTTTTTTTAAATAGGCTTATTTCATCGTAACTTACCTAAAACTAAGAAACTCTGGATACGATCAAGAGACACAAACATTTCAGAAAGAGATGCTATCGCCAACGGCAAAATCATTGTTAAGTTTATCTGTATCGTAGCGAGGAATTGCTGAATCGGGTATACCTATAATTCAAAGAAAACAGTTTAGTAAAAATTACAAAAAATATCCTTTTTTATTGAATAACAATGATACTGATACTGACCCTGACTATTTAGAGCATTTTTTTATTTTTTATTTATTTGAAAGGTAAACCAACTTATAATTTAAGATTATTATATAATTTAACTACTTCTAAAAAGCCAATTTAAGTATAGCAAACGGAAAATGTTTACTGACATATTGCAAAACAGCATTAATTTAAAGGCTTCTTTATTTTATGTGACTCAAAATTTGGAGCGGCGATGGACGTATATTTGTAACGTATTCATCAAATTTCATGAGAAAATGAGTTGATTGGGAGTGATAACATTGAAATAAATTCAGTGCGTACAATTACAGGTACCAAGTTTGTTAGTAATTCAAAAACAATAAACTTTACCGTGGTGGCCGAGACCATTTCTTGATTCCACAGAATAAGGGTTAACACAGTGACGAATAAAATGGCCCGCTCTGTAAATAGCATGAAGCCAAGAAAAACGCTCCGGATAAAGATGGACGTTTTGAGAGCACTCATTTCGTACGCCCGCGCCGCTCTCACTATTAGTTGAAAGGGCTTCTCCCAGGCGTACATTTTAATGACCTGCAAGGTAAAAAGTCAACTGAGAAACCTCGTTAAACGCCAAAAATCCACCACATAAGGAGACTATTGAATCAATCCTGAAGTACGTTTCCAAGATAATTTATATTTTCTCGTGATTATCTAAAATTTGCTCACGAGTTGAATGAGTTATGTTAAAAAGACAAATCAGAATTAGAAATCGTGTTAAATATACTAAAAATTATAGTTTCCATGCGCTAAAAAGATAACTCTTTCTAATTTTAATGGAACTGTCAATTCGAAGTCATTTCTAAAATTGATGGGAATTAATTCCATGGTAATCAATGAGAGGTGGACTTTATTATGAAGATCCAAAACAAGCTTTGGAATCTTAGGAATGGACCCGCACGGGACCTCTGAATTATAGACTAAGCACTCATACATACTGCTTGTCTAAAAACTAAATAAAATACCAAGTAGGTATTCTTTTCAAGGCATAAAAAATCACACAAACT
This sequence comes from Udea olivalis, assembly GCA_947369235.1. Classification (NCBI taxonomy): domain Eukaryota; kingdom Metazoa; phylum Arthropoda; class Insecta; order Lepidoptera; family Crambidae; genus Udea; species Udea olivalis. The sequence continues at coordinate 12,051,669 of OX376342.1, forward strand.
GATAAACAAATTACTATCTTGCTCTTTAGAGAGGTACAGTAAAATAAGGTACATGAAGCAGTGAACACTGACCTGGATTCCGCTGATAATTTCACTCATAAGCTTTATCCGTCTATCGGTCCTTACCGCCACCTTTCGCCGCACCGCGGCTGTCATTTTTGTAAGACCGGCTAAAAACAAAACGTGCTTTTACATAATTTGCGCACATTGACCAAGAATGTGGGATAGTCCATTGCTATATACTTAATTACAGGCCAACGAATAACGATTAGCGGCTATCCTCATTTTATGAGTCCAATTTAAGGCTTATATTGTTCGTTTGGATGATTATTTTAGGCTAGATTAAAAATTTAAATCTCATAAAAATAGCGCTTGTTGGGTGTAAGTATAGTTAGTTAAATGACTTAGCTTCACCTCAATGCGGATGCTTGTTTACTTCATGTTGTTGATTGCTAATTGATAAAAAGGCCATCGTTAAATGTGTAGAGTGTGGATACTTAATTATCAGTTTTATTTCCACTTCTTTCTGATTAACGTCCAGGTATTTTCTTCTATTTATCTTGTTTACAATTAATTATCTAGAATAAAACCTACTGTACAGGGCTCCCGTCTAGATACCAAAGCTCAAGGCTATACCAAATTGATTTTATTGGTTATCGATTTCTAATAATTACTATGAAGAATAACTGTTAAGTAACTCACCCTGTATAGGTAGAATGAGCAATATGACACCGAACAGGCCCACGAAGGGTGCAAAGCCACCCACGTCGTGGAGGAAGTACAGCACCACCGCAGTCTGTATGGGTATGATCCACAGGTAGTGCAGGAACATGAACGCGTACTCGAACCTCGCGACGTCGTTGGACAGCAGGTTGACGAGCTTGCCACCGGCCACATCGCCTATTGCCACTTGGTTAATGCGTAGCAACTGAAAATTCAAGAACAGTCAAAAGCATAAATATACGTGAGTTCGTGCAGACTTAGGTCCGTATTCTAAAATCCTACTCAAGCACTGATCTGTACTTGAGTACAGATTTCAAAACTTCAGTTCATACAAAAACGTCACTCAGATCTATACTCAAGTACAGATTTTGTTTTAGAATCCGGGCCTAAGTATGACTTGTATATATACACTTATTAATGGCCAATGTTTTGCTTAAATCTTTTTGAAGCCCTTGAAACGTACAAATATTTAAGCTTTTGACTGTATTGCGGACATTATCCGCGAGGTTTGCCTTTTTATTGCTATTTATTAGGGGACTGATGAATTTTCATAATGATTTAAAATAAGCCTTACTAGTCAGATCAGAATGCGGAATGTTATAAAAACACCTATGGTATGCTACATAGGTATTTTTATAACATTCCTCTTAATCTGATCTGACGAATTATTTAAACTGAATTTAGAAGTGGTGGATTGGAATTTTAACACGATAAATTATTGTTGATATCTACCTATGTAATATGTATCTCAGATTGATAAACAACTGCTTGAGCGGTATATGACAAAATACTAAATAGGAATAATTCGTTAAAATGGCCATTACCTTTCTAAATAGAATGGCGGAACTTGCAACTTTGATTTTCAAACTGAAGCTCATCACAAAGAGAGAGTTGTGGTGCTGACACATCATGACGAAGAAGTTAAGGCCCAACATGGCCAGCGCGTACATGCCGGCATCCAGGCGGGCGAGGTCCCCATCGACGGTCCAGAATGAAAGCAGCTGCGCAAACAATATAGGCTGGGCTATCCTAGAGTATCAAGAAGTCAGGTGTTGTTATCTGCCCTTAATGTCATGCAAGGTAGTTCAGACTTTAAAAAAGATATTTTAAAACTTTACGATTTCTTCTATGAGATGCAAGCAGCAAGAAGGCTGTAACTATGTACTAGTTACAGCCTTCAATGTATTAAAGCGGGTGCTTGAATACATTGATAGATGTAAGATTTAACAACATATTTGAATTTAGACCATGTTTAATAACACACTACACAAGTTTCTGATTAATAAATCTTACAGGGAACCAAATTAGCATGGTAAAAAATTAACAAATTTGTAAAAACATAAGTAGGTATGTTACCTACTTAATATTTAATACTTAATGTTTTTATACCATAACATACCATCACGACTTTATCTCAAGCCGGGGAGTCAGAGGCAAGAGACTGTGCTGTCATGGTGAACGGAACACTCAGAAGCCCACTTTTCACCGGTATTAGATTTCAATGATATTAGAACCCAACGTAGGTGGTGAGCCTTCCGCCGTTATCCGGGTTGATTTGGTTTGTTATCGATGTTTTCCGTCACCGGAGAGTTAGTCAATTATTTAACAATGAACACAAAGATTTTGGATCTGGCCAGATTTGAACTCGGTACCACACGATCCACGTGTGCTGGGCCACGACGCTTTTTCTATAACAAACTTACACAAATAAGAACACCCAAACATACAACAAACACAAATGTTCATCACATAAAATGTTTGTCGTGGGTGGGGTTCAAACCCACGACTTCTGGTGCTAAAGGCAGGATCGCTACCATTGATCCGCCCCGTCAAAAATGAAGCAGTAATCTGATCCACACATGCGTGACTATTACTTGCTTAGGTGCGGCGCGCTTTGACATTGAACATTGGGGAGCTGTAATGAACACTGCAAAGCGGTCCATTTGGAGCCATAAATGGCTCCAATTAAGCTGCTTCAAAATGGGCGCGCGGACTTGGTTTAAGTAATTATTCTAATGAATGGCAGGTACCACCAGGGGTCTTATTAAAATCCCTTATAACTTGGCAAGTTTATTCCCTAAACTGAGCGTAGCGAGCAATTTCGTAATTAATTCATCATTTCCAGCCACTCAGCGGTAACCGGGACCTGTCGGGTCTAGGCTGGTAAGCTTCTGACGAAATTTCTCGCTAAGCTCGGTTTAGGAAATTAACTTGACTCGATACGCGATTGTAATGAGGCCCAGGCTAGTCAAAATGTTCAGAATTATCAGACAATCCTATCAATCCACTATTTTCTACAAAAAGATAGAAACTAGAAAAGTTCGACCTGTACGTCTACCACGAGTTGCCACTTTAAATTTTCACTAACGTTCGCGTAAAAAAATGTATTGGGTTTTGACATTGTCATGTCATGTTATGTCAAATCTCAATACATTTTTTTCACGCGAACGATAACGTAAATTTAATGTGGCAACTCGTGGTAGACGTACTGATCCTGATCACGATCCATTCGAATTTTTCTAGTTTCTATCTTTATTTAGGTGCCTATAACCTGAGTCAACAATCAGTTTAACGGGCCCCATATACGGTACGATTTTAGGGTCCCTTTAGGTCTTAAAAAATGTCTATTTAAAGTAATGAACTTCGAGTGGTGAAAATAGTGACAATTCATTTTTGGTTCAAATACAACCATGTAAACCCTGTCCATCCGTTTATTTTCTTTTTGACAGTTCGAGACAGTTTGAAATTAGTGACGCCTTCCCTTAAGAACTTTCAATCGTACATCGATTGAAAGTTCATAAGGTTCTTAAGGATACATTTAATAGTACATTGTTACCCTAGGGGTGAAAGTAACTTATTTAGTCCCGAGACGGGGTTTGGCGCCCGGAACGAAGTGAGGTGAGAGGGAAGAAGTGGGTAAAATAAAAACATGAATTAGATAAAGAAAAAATGAGTAAATTTTATTTTCCACTACCGCTTTAGCCTCTTCTCTTATAAAATCAGGCGTTAAATTCATATCAGAATCAGATGAACTCATTTTATAGGTACAAATCTCTGCTATACGTATAAACAAAAGTCTTCAATACGAAAAATAAATGAAGATGATCGAATTGCCGCTTTCCCGCCTATTTTGTTTGTTTTTTTTTCTGTGGCCGGCCAGCTATTCAGCCATAATTTTTTATTTTCATCATTGGAAAAATGGTAAATATTTTGCCCAAATCTAAGTTATTTTAAAGAAATTGTTGTAACTAAATTATAATAAAGTTATTTAAAAAATATATATTCTTTAATCAATACTTAACTTTAAGTTATTTCAATTTTACATCGTGGCTGTATAGAAAGTTGAAACATGGTTCAATAGATATGTGAAAAAGAAATAGTTTTTTTTAAATAATTCGACAGCTGTCAGTTGAAAGTGATTCTCCCTGCCTAGGGATGAAAAGTATTACTTTCATCCCGCTCCTCAGGCAACTTCAGACCTACTTTCAGAGTATGAGTAATGAAAATATTATTAGTTATGATATGAATTATTCGTTTAATTATTTATAAAATGAACAAATCTATACATATAGACTGATGAATCTTTGTAATAAATAATATTTGATAATTTTACCTGGGGCAGTATTACCATTCCCCGCCAGGGGGCAGCGCGACTGTTTACGGTACTCAAATGCTCACTTCAAGTTTTAGTCCATACAAAGTGAGCTTATAGTACCGTGAACGGCCACGCCGCGACAGTGGCAAAAGATAATGGGCCGTATTAACAAACAACCCTATATTATTAAACAGGTCTCATGTAGATAAATCGATATATGAAAAAAAAACGTTCAAATTACAAAGGTTCGTAGACTCAATACTTTATAAAACCAACAGAACCTGATATTGCTTGGAATGTACAGCAACAAACGCCCAATGGTACATTCTACAGTATTCAATTCTTAGCAACTATAATGTGTCGGTTATGGTTTGGGTGTTCACGAAATATGTGAAAAATACATAAGTCGAAAAACAATGAATACTTCGTTTATTTAGTAACAGTATTTACCTGGCAGCAGTTATTCCAGAAACATATAGAGCTCCAGGCATGAACTCGAGCCAATACGCCCTGACCAAAGCCTTCCATAAAGATGGATTTCTTTTTTCTCTAGCAGCTCTCTCCAGTTCATCGAACCAGGACCTAGCGATGTAAATACAACATGTTTAAGAGTGTGCCAAAAACTTGCGGTTTTTAAACCCTAAAGTCAGTTGCAAATCAGTTATGATATCTGCTACAGAACACAAATTAATACCACTCTCTGCTTTCTACCACCGGACCAATACGCGCCGGGAGGGTTTCCACTCCCATGTGGTTGACTTTCCAGCAATCCGCACTCAACGGTTTGCTGCCTCTTTTCTGGTTCGTATCGCTAAGGAGAACGCTCTCCCTGCGTCTGTGTTTCCGGATACTACCAACCCTTGTATCTTCAAGGCCAGAGTGAATAGGCATTTTCTGTGTAAGTGTGTACCGCCTTCGGCCTCGTCATCGCTTACCACCAGGCGAGACTGAAGCCAATTGCCAACCCTATTTGAAAAAAAAAGTACAGCTAGGTTGCAAAATAAAAATAAAATTAACACCTTTCGAACTTATCTCCCTGTTTCTTCGAGTTATACACTTTTTTCGGAACGACGAGGTCCTCTTCTTCCACGTCTCTTCTATTTCCAGTCCACAACACGGGGCACACCCAACAAAGAAAAACTCTAGAGATTATATTCGGTTTACTTCGTTTTTTGTGAAACATTTGCTCTTCTGGTACACTATCTGATTCTTTCGCCATTTTATTATATATTGCACAGCTAATATTTTATGATTTAAATCGATTAACACATATGTTAAATTTGAATATTCACTAAATTTAACATCGTTCAGCTACACCTACCCGTATAAAAATCGATACGATACTGTTTAATCGACGAGATAATTATGAACACTATATGTAGATGATGATAGCACGTCTTATCTAAAGCTTATATTGTATAGTAATATTTTATAACAACCTTATCTTATCAAATGAGGATTGGAACAATGCAAAAAAAGTGAAGTGTATTTTTATAATTCGCTTTATTTTTGCAACTTTATAAATTAAACAATTAATAAAATTACTTTTAAAACACATTACATTGTACCAAAAAAAACACAGTTCGAATGGTATACTTTACAGTGGACAGTTATTTAAACAATTACCATCTTATATTATGAAATATACCTACAGAAGTGTAACGGAGATAATATTGACATCTATCTTTTATCTTTGTAGTGATTTTACGGCGTATCAAACTCTTCATATTGACCGATAGACACTTAAGTGGTACATACGAGAATAATAGCGTTTTTTCAATTCTAAACTTGTGAAAAAGAATTGCTAATATACGCGTAGTATATCGCCTATCTTGTTTAATTTGCAGAAGTATATATTATTGATCCCTACTCTTATAGTTTAAAAAGTTAAAAGATTTCTACCGTGAACTTTAAGTTAAGGTAAAAAACTGGATGTTACAGATCATGATACAGATTTCACAAGAGACAAATTTCTTCATGATTGGCTCACGAAACATTTCAGTTTTGCTATAATTGTGTTGTCATGAATAAGGTGGTATTAGTAACAGAATTTGCACCGTCAATTTTTATTAGCATGCACAGGGCAAATTTTCGAACACAAAGAATCACACGTACACTTTGAGTGCATTAATTTACTTTCAATATTCTTTACCAACATTTTTACATGGCACATGGGAACCATGTTGCAATCGCAATTTGATGATATGGAGCTAGGCATATTCATTTGATCTGATTTTACCAAACATTCACTACGACCACGGTTGACTACATTCTTTATGGGATAATACAACGCGCCGCCACGTGTTTTGTCACTCAAATCGTTTAAGTTTTGAGATTTGCGTTTAATACTGCTACTACATTCACACCATTCTATCGGTTCAGAATTGAAATCTTGCCCAAAACTGATGTCTTCGCCAGATGTAGTTGCAGATAAAAAGATTTTGTTCAATTTTGCTTTGGAATCCTTCAAAACAATTTCTTCGCAATTTTGGGCGCTTATTGTTGTATCACAAGTAGTTTTGTTAACAAGCTGTACGAAATTGGTATCAGCGTTATCAGGATCCTTAGTATTTTCGGTGTTAGTTTTATTTCCTACAGCATTCATTATATATGACATATCGTTATTTCTCAGTTTGTTACTAGTCAAGGTATTCCATATACTGTTAATGTTGTCGTTTTTTCCTGTAATCATAGATTTCGTGCATGTGCATGTGCCTAATGCCCGGTCACAAGAGCACTCTACTGTGTAACCTATATAAGGCGTTATTTTTTGGGCAGTTTTTATTGGTTCATTTTCAATATTCATCGGATCGTTCCAACTCCTCAAACGTTCTATTTCATTGAAATTGGAATTATGGTTTTGTTTCACTGATGTATTTGGCGGATTAAAGCTGTCCTTTTCTTTGTGTATGTTCAGGCATTGATTTACGTAAACTTCTTTAGTTCCATATGATTCTAAGTATGAATTAGTTATTTTAGATGAATGTGCACAATAGCAATGATCATAGTTAAATTCTGAGATTCTACAAGACTTGTTCTTATTGATATGATTCGTTTGTACATTTTGTGTACACACTTCCATAACGTCACAAGATTTAGTATCCATGTCGTAATTTGGCGATACTTGTGACGAAATATTTTGTGCACGTATTATTGAATTATTTGATATTTGTTTACTAACTTTTTTGGTTTCCGTTACCAACCCAAATGTACTAGTTTCTTCGTTGTATTGATGATTCGATACATCTTTTTCTGGCAACTCAATTTCAAATTGCAAATTGTTTTTATTGACTTCTTTACATTTACAGAATTTTTTCAAACGTAAAAAATCATTATCGATCAGAGTACAAACTTTTTCTAATACATTGGGCAATGCTACTACATTGGTGTCTTCTGTTGAAAGGCATAGGCATTGAACCCTTTTTATTTTAATTTTCAGATACTCTTCCAGTAACATATAAGCTCTATTCCAACTACCTTCCGTCAACTCCTCAGATGTACATTTACATGTCATACCACCGGTGCTATCAGTGATTATTTGTTTGACTCTTTGTAATATAGTAGCAAAAAGTCGTTCTGCCTCTTCAGGGGGTATACACGATGATTTGCACGTTGATGTTTTAAATTCTTCAAATTTTTGTCGCAAATGTTCTTCCAATAAGTGAAAAGTATTAACTTCTAACTCTTTTGATTCTTCTTGTTTACCATTACAACATATACAACTTTCTTGGTTAGGCGGCTTCTGTAAACTTTGTGTATCGAGAGATTTATCTTCATTTTTAGTGAAATCCCCTTGTTGTTTTGTAGCACTGTTCACAGGTCGCATATCGTCTAAATTATTGTACTTAACTTCAAGCCTGTCACTTTTTTCTTTCATATTTCTATCGTTAATATTTTTTTTATCATTCTTTAAAGTCTTGCCTCTCCCAACTTTATTGGAATTGGCATTTGTTAAGGTTACCCCCAAAAATTTTATGAGATACTGACTATCGCTTTGATCTGTTGAAGTATCCATTAAGTGTCCTTCATTAGACTTGAATTTATTATCTTCTTGACTTCTACTTTGAACAACATCTCCTTTTTCATTTTCAGATACTTGGTTTGTATTACCTACAGAATCAACGTTGAATGGTTTGTTGTTTATTGACTGTTCAACTTTTGAAACGTTGCTTCTGTTCCTAATTTTACTTTCAGTACAAGTACATGCGACGGAATTCACACATTTGGTCAGTTTTGGCGACTTCGGTCTATCAGGTGGATCTTGGTTATTTCCGCTTCCACTGTCTAAATTAATAGCACCCATGTATTCAGATTCTGTATTCATTGGCATACCACTCTGAACTGGCATATTCTCTGATACATTTGCTACTATAACTTGAGGTCTATAAGGAACGGCGCTTAGGTTCTTAGAAACTTTCATGGGGATATTTTCATATATCTGTTGATCGGATTCCTGTTCTTTATCAACTTTAGCAGTGCAAGTATTATAATATTCTTTTGTGACGCCTTTGCTATCAAGTTGCGTTAAGTCAGAGTTCCACTTGGCTAAAGTTTCGAGAAGTTTATCTATTGATGTACTCGATGGCGGTTTATGAAAACACGTTACATCACTTTGACACAAGGGCCTAGTTTTATTTCTTTTACTAGATTTTATTTCAGGTTTAGTTTGTTTTATACCAGATTTTGTATGAGGCACATTTTTTGATCTAATTTTATCATCGTTGCAAAGGATATCGGTAACAATTTTTTCTGCTTTCGAATTATTTTGAGGTGTTTTTTGTGAACCACATAAGCATAAGTTAACTGCGAATGTTTGCCTCACTCTTTTAAATGATCTTACTGGTTTTTCAATTGGTAAACCAAGAATAAAGTTTTTATTTACTTTCTTTGGACCTAAATCTAATTGTTTTTTCTTGATACTACTGAGTTTGGCACCAGCATTGTGTCTGCATACTGCTTCTGTATTGGAAGATGTGTTTATCGAGTTGCCTTTTCTAAAAGAACTTTCTTTTACTAATTCGACTTTGGTATTTTCAGTGACCTGAAAAAAAAGTGTTACCCCTAAATACACATATTATTAACACCTTTAAATGCTCAAATAACTCATGAACAAAACTGAATTTCTTCACCTGCCTCTATTTAACAGACTAAAAAGAGTAGACAAGTTTCTATACCTACCTGACTTTTTTACATAATGCAAGGCCATACTTTTGTTACTTCCTAACCCCATTTATTTTCATTATTAATAAACGGGGATGCTTGCAATGGTATTTGCAAATCATAACTATCGAATTTGACAAACTGAAGCAAAAATTAACTTTTTTTGAATATATTTTACATGAGGGACAACTAAAATTTAAGACTTTACGCGGTTTACCTTCTTAATTTTTTTTACTTTCGCTTGGCATAAAGTTATTTCTGGAATAATGACCCAAAAAAAAGAGTTTTTAACTGATAAAATCATTATTGATTCATAATAAAAAAAAAACGATTGAAAGATTTTTGTTTTTACTAAATCGAATACCTACCCAGAACACATTTTTCCTAGAATATACTGCTTTTTTATATTTTACTTGATCCTATATCAAATTGATCTAATAACTTACAGTTGCGCGCTGCACTAATTTCACAATGTTCTCCTCCATCACTTTCAAATCTTTTTTTTTGATAGAATCCTGTGAAGAAAAGTCATAGGGAATAATACATCATGAAGATTGCAACTCATTATACCAATATCACAGCCACGCTATAGTTCAAGTTTAGGTTCACTTTAAAGAAATTAGGAACAACAATATAAATACGCTGATAATTAATCTTTTTCTTCTTACATTCGGTAGAGCTTGTGTAATCTGAAATGACGCGCCTCTCACCGCATTCACGTACACATGAAGTGAAGTAAAGTAATGTAAAGTAATTTGTCTTTATATACTGTCGAACTTCTTAGCAAAGGCGTCCATCATTGAAATCAAGTCATCGCTACAATGGATGGGTATTGGCTTCATATACGCTCTCCCTGCGTCTGTGTTTCCGGACACTAACAACCTTAGTATAACAGGCATTTTCTGGGTGAGCGTGTACTACCATCGGCCTCGTCATCGCTTACCACCAGGCGAGACTGAGGCCAAACGCAAACCCATTTTAAATAAAAAATATATGAATATATATAAATTTTAAATATGGACGAAAACAAATAGTGGGCTCCGTCGTTTCAAGGGGCCTAGCCAAGAGCAACACGCTTCTTTCGTTTGGATTGGTATTGACATCAACTGTCACTTCGATTAGACAAGTGCTAATGTCATTCCCGTACATTTTTCTCATATGACATGTCGAATCGAAAGTAGTGTGTTGCTCTTGGCTAGCGCCCCTGGTAAGAAAAGCTTTGCGCTGATAATGTAAAGTGTTGATAATGTAATGTGTTGATATGTGGGATTGCTGCTCCTGAACCCCTGCCACCAGGCCATGAGCAGCCCTGGCCAATCTCTGAACCGCCTTCGTTCCCAGGTTGGCCGAAGCAAGGATAACATGGCCAAATGGGGGTTCATTAATGAAACAGACCAAGGGTGTGACTGTGGTTGGTCGCCTCAAACAATGGCCCACATGCTCGACTGCCCACAGTGCCCCGCCACCTGCATTGGAGGATCTGTACTTGGCGTCTGATGCTGGGCTGGAAGTTGCTGGTTTCTGGTCGAAATCCGTATAGATCCAATTGACTATTTGCCATTGACAAGAGAAGAAGAAGTGGGATTTTCCCAAAAAAAATAAAGGGGGAAGAAATATGTATGTTATTTTTAATGAAATTATTTGCTTTTTGCGTTACCCTCTTAAGATCTTCAAGTTGGACCCTGAGCTGGGTGACGTCCTGGTGGGTGCGGCGCCAGTAGGCGGGCGTGGCCGCGCTGGCACTATTGGCCGGCGTCGGCGCAGCGCCGCTGATCACTGGCTGCTTCACCAGCACAGGGTACAGCGCAGCTAAGATCAAAAGCGGCTACAATAGGTTGCACTTAGAAGAAGATGAAATAGCTATTTTTGTCATGTGTCTATTGTTTAGAAGTTTATGTTAAAATAAATAAACCGTAAACCATATTCAGGAGTCCATAGACTTAAAACATGGACTTTTAAGTAAGAACCATAAGCTTTGCATAAACCATAAGTAATGTATTACTGTAACCTTGATCATTTCAATGAACCTAATATCAGTCAAAGATAAACAACAATGAGAGATGGATGGATACAAATCTTTTTATACCACATAAGCGGCGAACCGACGAAAAAACATGATAGTAAGCGGTTATGCTTCACCAGGGGCATGAACTTCTCATTGCCGATCCGAGCTCATTGGAAAATCTTTTAGATAAATAAAAATCCGTACACTAATAAATTGTTACACCAAAAGATTTTTGCTCACCTTACACTGGCGAAACTAGGCGATAAATTCCGATAAATGTTCCGTCAGTAACTTAAGTTTTCTAACGCCACTTTGTAAAAGTAGCAAAGCCAATTTAAAAGAAAACAAAAAACAGTAAGCTAAAAAACGTGCCATGTCGCTACCTGGTTGCGGCCTACAATCGCAGGGCGGCGGGCCTGTTGTTACTATTTCTCTAGCCTTCGCAGTAAGCTGCTCAGCTCGTTCCTGGAACAGCTGCTCTGCCAGCTTGGCTGCCAGTTTCTGTGCTCGCCTCTCCAGCGCGCGCTCTTGCCAACCCTCAGTCTCTGGTCCGCCGCAGTCTGGGATCATCCTCGCCGCGTCTGCGCACGATGCGCCGACCCACTAAAGTAAGGTAATCAGTTTCAAAATTTGCAAAAAATACTCAGGACAACTGTAAGGTTATGAATAATTGGACAAAAAGAGAAACAATAACTCCTCTTAAAAAAATATGCAGATAGTTATTTGTCTTTAAATTAAACATGTACTACTTGGTAAATCTTTGACCGTCGAGTAACCAGACACGATGGAATTTTTTTGTTCTTAGGTTACCTATACAGGTGACCCATAATACGACTACGTGTTCACTATGGTAAATCTGTCTGAATTATAACCATCCAAATCTACAAAATGTTTAGTTAGGCCTGAACTCAAAGTTAAGTGTATCAAAGCTGAAAAACTTGTATAACAGATCACGAGGTTCAAGTGGTTGGCTGCTCTGAGTGAAATCTGAAATATAAACTTGGATGTAGGTATGTATTCATTGAATTAAACCAACTTTGGATTTTATCGATGCTTATTATCTTTTACACTTGTTCTTTGAGTTTCAACTCGAGCAATCATGATTAAGAAATGATAAAGGTAATAAATGTCAAAAACTAATAATTTTAATACAATTAGCTGCCAGATACGATCCTAATATGGCAGTTAGAAATGACTGGAAGACCTGTGCTTCTTCTTGTACCAATCTGAAAATTCAATTAAATTCTATCAAGGGTAAGTTCACAAACCACTTACTTCTTAGATATTTCATTTTCTTGTCGTGTCTCTTAGTATATTTTCTAACATTAAAGAGCATACAATTCAGAACTTAATGACCTGCTGAGCCCTGTTGATGACTTTCTCAGGATTGTCAACAGTTCTTTGACTGATCTAGGTGAGTTTTATGAGACCTTTAATCGTAATAATTTACCTTAGCATGATATTTTTCTATAGATGTAGCAATAGCTATATCCAATTCGCCAACCAGCAGCTGTGAAAAGTAATCCCGGAGGTTGGTCTTGACGATACTGGACTTGTCCCAGTTGTGGCGGTCCTCGAGGCACTTGAGGAGCTGGCATGGCATCTGGGTGACGGAGCCGCCCAGCTCAGCCTGCAGCCCACCGAACAGATCCGCAAGGAGGTTCGTCAGCAGAGTCGTGCGAAGTGAAGTACATGAACACGCATCCTGGAAAGCAAATTATTTCTTATCAATCTGATTCAGTGGCAAAGCGATAAGGTCGCGAGGCTGGCAAAATAGCAGGAACTCCGAGCACAGAGTCCTCAAAGGTTATTAGTTCCCTGACCTGTGATATCAAAATGTTCATAGCTCATTTCTGTTTTACAGACCCCGATAATAAAATTTATTTTTTTGTGTTTCTTGAATGCACGGACGCGGATATCAAATTTATAAGTGCAGATATAGTTTACTAAAATAAGTAAGGTTCTACAAAACGTGAATGTTCCTGAGTAGTAATATTAACCACGAGTCCTTAGTTTAAACATATGCTGATATCAAACTAAGATACTATTTCTTGTTTGATTAATGTCAGGTGACGATTAATCGCAAAACACACAGAGAGAAGGGTGGTGGGGTAGCGTCGTCACAATCGTGTGATACATACATAAACTAATCTATTTCGTTATGGATTTGAAAAAAAATCTCTTTCAATATGTATAAACAGTTCCAGATTTCAGTCAGAATAGTTTATTACATAGGCGAACAGTATTCAAGCGGGGTGTATTATAAAACCCTTCTTACAGAAAACCCAACCTAGGACAAGTAAAAAAATTAGTCGACTTGAGCTGAAAATCAAACCTAGGCCGTGCTCGCAGTAGGCGGAATCTATGTTTATAATTTAATAACATGCATCTCAATTAATAATTTATGGCAAAGTTGTTTATGAAACCGTATTTTTTTGAATCATGATGACGAAGCCTCTTACGCGACGTGGAGTGAACTAATAATCATGGTGACTAAACAATAATTCATTATTCGGTCTACGATGCTTAAAGCTACTTTATCGCTGATATCCTTAAGATATGCGTTTATCACACACCTGAAAATGATCGCAGTAAAATTACATTCAATTTCAAATTAAATGACTAATGTCTCGATACGGATAACTAACTTGATATGCTAACTGAGAAATTATTCTTAATCATCGTGATAATACATTGCTTGTAACAGAGATGGCATGCTGGCGAAACTTTCATAGAAAATTAATTGACCCTGACATCTATAGATACCTACTAAATATTATAAAGCTGCAAAGATTGTTGGTGTGTTTGCTTGAACGCGCTAATCTCAGGAACTACTGGTTCGATTTTTGAAAATTCAGTGTTAGATAGCCCATTTATCGAGGAAGGTTAAAGGCTATATATCATCACGCTAAGACCAATAGGAGCGGAGCGGAGGAAAGTAACTATTCCACGCGGACGAAGTCGCGGGCAGAAGCTTAAGCAGAAGAGTTTATTATACATGTGCGTTTCAGGACTATCGCAATGGGAGCCACAAAACAGGCACGTCAGTGCTACGCGTTAGGCTAGTTTCAGAGTGGCGCGCAGGCGCGTTTGAACAACGTCGACCAGACGCGCGCGTTTGCCATTACACTAGCTAATAGCCGCGTTTCATAATCACGCAGTTCAAACGCACCGTTTGTGAATCGTGCTGTCAACCAGTGCTGCCGAAGCGCGCACGGTCCGAGCTCCTCTTTTGGCAGTAAGCGTCTCAGAGTAATGTGAAATAAAGTGAAATTTATTTTCTCTTCACAAAAGCCAAATATACAAACTTATTAACTAAACTTAAAGATAAGAACATGAGCCACCTTTGTGAGAGACTGGTGTCCATACTAGGGTAAACCCTGTGTGACGGATCGCCAGGCTCCCACCCTCTCAATTTCGGTTACAATATATAAAAATATTTAAATCACTAGTTTAATGTAAATACACACATCAAAAGTGTCTAGGGATCAACATATATTTTTGCAATAACTTTTCTCCTGATTGATATTAATTAAAATTTTCTTTAAGGATTCATCAAATAAAGTGTTTTCGTTTGTCTACAGTAACGATAAACCAAGTCACCTTTGCATTAATAAAGAAATTTGCCATTTTCCTAATAAAGGGATTTTTGACATTTGAACCACTAACATTAAAGTTCGAAAAAAAGACTGAAATAACAGTTTTCTTTAAAATTTTATTGGGTAACTTAAACAATTAATAATCCGTGTTTCTACCGCGAACACTAACAACACAAGAACATCGGTTTGGCATACTCAAAATGAGTTCATCCAAATCACGCTGTGGAATGGCCGCCCATGTTCGTTGCAACAACAAAAAAAGGTCTTCTTGCGACTGGATACCCTCCATATTCGGCAGAGCTCTTCTCTGTAGCATATCCCATGCATGCTCAATCGGGTTCAAGTCTGGCGACTGAGCAGGCCAGGGCAGGACATTGATGTTAGCTGCGGCGAGAGTCTGTCTTACAACTCTTGCGGTGTGCGGTCGTGCATTATCATGCATTAACTGAAATAAGGGACCGATTTGCACTTGTAGAGGAACGATGACGTCTGATACAATCGTCTCAGCATAAATTTGAGCGTTGAGGTTGCCTCTGATCCAAATCAACTCAGTTCTTCCGCCGATCCAAATACCCGCCCATACCATGATGGTTCCACCACCATAAGGATGGACTTCCTGGCAGGATTTTAATCGCTGTTGGCGTCCAGGGGTTCTCCAGTGACGTATACGTCTTGTATCCGGTCTCATACCAAAACGAGACTCATCAGAAAAGTACACGAAACGCCATTGTTCTTCTGCCCAATTTCTGTGTTCAAGAGCCCATTGATATCGAATCCTACGATTGTGCATTGCTATAGGTGGTACCCTTAGCGGTCTTCGGGAATGAAGGTTCACTTCATGCAAGCGGTTTCTGACTGTTTGGTCGCTAATTAAGTTCCCTGAAGAGTGATGAAGCCTCACGGCTAACATCATGGCGGTTATTGTTGGAGCTTTTCGAGTTGTGATTTGAATGTATCGGTCTTGTCTCCGTGTGGTGCAGTGATACCGTCCTCCATGGCGCTCAGCCACGGTACCAGTGCTTCGGTAACGTGTCCAAAGTCGACTGATAACACTCTGACTTGTATTCAGAGCTAAAGCCACAGTACGTTGCCGGGAACCAGCTTCTATCATTCCCACGGCTCTGAGCATTTCTTCCCTGCTTAAATGACGTCGCCGCTCCATAATAACGTTGGTTTTAATCAGTAGTAGGGAAACAGTAGCACTAATAATGTCTTCAATGCGTTGTATGTTTTTATAGGGAAAATATTGACAGCTGATTTTCATCATTTACTCGAATTTGATTGACAGTTCCTGTTTCAAATTATGAAATGCACAAAAAAGGATCCATATAAATTTATAAAATCATAAATTTATTACAAAGCCACATCTCAATCTCAAGAAATCCGCATAAAAATGCTTGATCCCTAGACACTTTTGATGTGTGTAGAAAAACAAAACATGAAAAACTAAGAAGAATAAAACTACCTAATAAAGATAAAGTGGCATGCCTGCATGCGTGTGTCGTGTGTTTGCGTGTGTGCATGAGTGTTTGTGTCTGCGCGAGTGTGTAGGTGCGTGTGTGTATTTGTGTATGGGTTCGTATGGATGTGTGTGGGTGTGTGTGTATATATCTGTATGTAAGCGTGCGTGTGTGCGTGAGTTTGAGGTATGCGTGTGATTATATATACGTCTCAGAGTGAAACCGCGCGCCGGTCGGACGCGCTGTTGCGTACAAATCATTAAAGGATTAACAGGGTCAATTAGCAATCTTCTACTAGGTGCCTGTTGTACTCTTTTGCATAAAAAATAAATAGCTCTAATCCTGTTGTTATATTTTTCCCCATGATGACGACTATTCCACAACTGAATGTACACTGTAACGAAACGCTCGATACTAAAACTCGATTCACAGCGGTCCGGCGGTCAAGCGCGCGCTGTTGTTGAAAGGCGCAGGTCAAAGGCGCGTCTCGGCGGCGTCCGTCACTCTAAAACCAGCCTTAGATTCTTAGGTGCTTCTATCTCTTACACGTTTTCGAACCATTTCAAATTGATGTTAAATGCGATGAAGTAAAAACAGGGCACGTGATAACGTAATAGCGATTAACTAGTGAGCCATTTGGCGAAGGAACAAGTAAACAAGTGAACATGTGATTTTTTTTTCACTTCTCATGCTCTAAAAGTACGCCAATGTAGCCCTACAAAGCGGGACTAAAGTGACCACTTTAGTCCCTAGGGAGTAAAAAGTAATTAGTTTTTTAATTTCCTTCAAGTGACATAAACAAATTCAAGCAGCCAGTAAATATACTATTATCTGTAGAGTGTGGACGGACCATCTTCATTGCGAAAATGTTGAGAGTTTTAGTTCCATGTGACTGGTTTAGAAGAAAAATCTGACCGCGTAAAATTCAGAATTTTTGTCGAGTGTAATTTGTTCGGTTTTAAATAAATTTATTAAGAATGTCCTGTGACAGTGAATAGTTTGACGTTGAGCAAAGAGCAAAATACATAATAGATAATCTTTTGCCATCAAAATCGCAGAAGATTTACCTAAAAACTTTCGAAAGTTTTATGAACTGAAGGAATAAAAAACATTTGTGATTTTTATTTTATTAAGTAATTTTTAATAAATGTTTTTGTACTACATTGACTATTTTTCTCGCACTCAAAATGAAAAGTACAGTTTGCACCTCGAGATTAATGCCAACTTAATATACCCTCGGTTTCATTGGCTCCCTCGCACGTTCGGGAGTCAAACCACCTCTGGTATATTATGGCTTCCTTTAGTCCCTCGATATAAAATATACTATTAAGCCCACATTAAATTATAGGCGTAAGGAACCGGTGCCACTACCCTCAGACTTTTTGGCATGATTGATTAACGGCACACAAGTGCTCACCTTCTCCTAGTTGAGATGGCTTAAAGGAACTTTCGATAAGTTGAAATAATCCTGAACAAACCAAGTATTTATCCTCTGGGGAGCATTTGCATAGAGCCGCCAGGGACGGGGTCCTCTTGACTTCAACGGACGCATCGACTGGCATCTTGCATTGGCACTCCATCACTTTCTCCTTCAGCTCATTGAACAGTTCTCTCTTCTTCTTGAGTTCGTCCATCTTATGCTGTATGCGCCCGTCACATACCACTTTGCACCCATCGAGATCCGCCACCATCTCCAACTTCTCTTGTCGAAGTAATTCCAACTAAAACCATTAAATAATAGTTTATATTTGATGAAATCGAAATAATGGAATTATCTTTTATGTTTTTTTGCCTCTACCATGAGTTTCCGCCACGTCAACTGCGATAGTTGACTACAACAAATTGTAAGCCATTTTTAGGATGCGTTTCCACCAGAGATGTGCGAGGATGCGTTGCGAGGAATGTGTTTGTTAAGAACCAATAGAATCGCGAACCTAGGTAAATGAAAGCGATTCTATCGGTTCAAAAATGAAGTGATTCCATTAGTTCTTAACAAACACATCCCTAACGATCCTCGCACATCTCTGGTGGAAAACGCAGCCTTCGTTCCCTATTCACTAGAGGCGCTGTATAGATATTCAGATACAAAAACGTCACAATTGACGTATGCGACTGTCATCGGTGTAAACTTGTGTCAACTAGTGACAAGTGTAAAAATCGAGGGGCGGGGGGATGGGGGGTTATCAGCTAACTATACCAGGTGATTATTCTTACTAAAAAAAAAATATTGACACCAAATTAAGACAATACACAACTTTGAATCTGAAGACCAATACAATCGGGTTACCTCCTCCTTAATCTGTCTATTCTCGGCGTCCTCACCCAGCAGCTGGTTGGAGACGCTGGCGACCTGCTGGCGCAGCGCGTTCAGCTCGGCGTGCAATGCGCGCTCGGCCTCGTGCGTCAGACAGCGCGCAGACTCGAACTCGCTTTCCATCGTCTGCAGCTTTCGTCGGATTTGCTCCTCTTTAAACTAATACAGAAATACACACTTGAGAGTCAATGAGCGCTGTCAAGCGAAAGGCCATTTCTGTTCAACCAACCCGCCCTTATTCGATGTCGATTTATTCGTTTAATAATTTAGTTGGGCACCAAATATCTTTTTCATTACTCATACACGGAAAGTACGCTTGAAGTTGCCTGAGCATAGGGTTGAAAGCTTCACTTTCATCCCTAGGGCTGTAAAGTTTTTTTCAGCCCTAGAGCTGAAATTAAATAACTGTCAAATGTCACCTATTTTGACATTCCTTTTGCGGCAAGTCGATGTATTCTATTCAGCCACAGCTGTATTTGAAATTTCTTTATCTTGATTTCAAATGAATATTTAAACAATCGAAGCAGGAATATACTCAATAATGTATGTTTCACTTAATTAGTATTTAATTGAATAAATTTGAGCTAAGCATTTACGATAGAATTTTAAAAAAAATCTTTAAAAAAAATAAGACAGGGGAATTCCATCATCATTGTCTTAGTATGCTTTTTTACAAATATTAAGAAAAAATGGTTGAATTCCACAGACAAAAAAAAGGCGGGATTGCAACTATTCGAACTTCATTCAGTTGTTTCGTAAATCGAGTGAGAAGTTATTTGGTTGAACTTATGTATCTGATTTTTATTTACTTTCCTTATATTCGTAATGAAAAGCAGAGTGTTTACCTCAGAAGAAAGACCTTTTCAATGTCCTCGAACTATTAGCGCTCTCGCTACGCTCGCGCGCCTAACCATCTCGTGCATTGAAAAGGTAACTTTCTCACCTTGTGTAACAATCTACTATTTTACTTCTCATGCTCTAAAAGTACGCCAATATAGCCCTACGAAGCGGGACTAAAGTGACCACTTTAGTCTCTAGGGAGTGAAAAGTAATTAGTTATTTAATTTCCTTCATGTGACATGGACAAACTCAAACAGCCAGTAAAAATATACTATTATCTGTGGAGTGTGGATCATCTTCATTGCGAAAATGTTGAGAGTTTTAGTTCTATGGTTTGTCCGCAAAGAAGGTGGCTACATGTGTTTATCGTTTTTTAAGAAAAAACTGACCGCGAAAATTTCAGAACTTTTGTCGAGTGTAAATTTGTTCGGTTTTAAATGTTTTTGTACTAAATTGACTATTTTTCTCGCACTCAAAGTGAAAAGTACAGTTCGCACCTCGAGACTAAACGCCAACTTAATATACCCTCGGTTTCATTGACTCCCTCGCACGCCCAGGAGTAAAACCACCTCTGCTATATTATGGCTTCGTTTAGTCCCTCGATATAAAATATACTATTTTATTTTTTTATTTTATGTCATTATTATTTGAGAGCATAATTAAAACGCAAACAAAGTTTTAACAGGTTCCTTGTCCGGGAAGTATACAATACAAAAACCTTTACTATGTATTGTATGTGATACATGGGACAGGAAAAGGGTTAAGACAACGTTACCATGGTGAAAACTGTGTCTTTAGTACCTTAACCTATTACGACTGAGTATCTACTAGAGATAGCAAGACATACCTATCTAGGTATGTCTTGCTAAGAGCGAAAAAGTATAAACACTTTTTCATTATGAGATTAAAATGAAATGGATTAGCGTGTGGACTCGATATAGATTATCTGGAAATTAAGCTATATTATCAATTTAAAAATGCTATCTGACTCTGAACATATTTAAAGTCCCTCTAATTTCAAGTTGCCTAGAACATATCTTCTTGACAATGGTTGCAACCGCAACTAGACACAATTAAAATACTAGCAGGCGCTGACATTCATTCATCACGAATGACATTTATCGGATCAATATCGCGATATGGCGGATGTTGTATTACAAAAAGAGGGAGAAAAACTTGAGTATTGTTTCACGAAACTTTAATAGAACACAAACTTCAAAGGTACCTTAAAAACATTGGTAATTAAAAAACTAAATAAATACATCAAGGTTTTCCTTTGATTTCTTTTCATAAAGGAAGTAAATAAGAAACCAAGAAATAATTAGTAAAAGGCAGCAGTGTAACAATTTAATTTGTTAAACACGTTGACTCAGTTGGTGCCCACAGACCAGACGCTGATTTTCACTAAGCCCAGTGAGTAGCACTCGGATTAGGAAGTCACTAAGAGTTCAAGAAGCGCATGTAGGCGCGTACAGTCAACAGCAGAAGTAAGTGATAATTTAACGTGCCAAAATTGATGATTTTACAAAAACTAGAAAGCTCTCTTATTCATTATAATGATTTAAGCTGCTTGTGATAATTTTTTTACGTACTTTTCATTCACAAAAACAAATTGGAAGATTGTTTTTGTTGTTGTCAATCATCAGTTACTTTTGCTGTTGACTGTACCTACAGTCGCGCCCTATGCCACACTCGTAACGCGTACTAGCGATGACGACCTTATAAGCTCGTATAATCCATATAGATACTGACTCACCTCTGCCAGTTCGACCGAAAAAAAGCCCGTGTACGCGCGTATGCCAAAGTCTACGCTCGAAAAAAACAAGTAAAGCGTTTACACGAGCGTTCTCTGAGCGCCGGCGTCTTACCGCCAACCCCCCCGAACTAGCGTCTTTCCGGCCGCTGGGGTCTCTCTTACCTGCAAGTCGCGTTCAAGTTGAGCAGCCTTACACTGCTGCTCGGCAAGCGCGGCGTCCATGCGCGCGCTCTCCTCGCTCAGTCGCAAGCGCAGGCAAGCGTTCTCGCAAACCTCCTTCTCCACGTCTGTGAGCCGCGCCCGCTCCTTCTCCGCCACTTCTCCACGCTGCCTGAGCTGCTGAGCCAGGGTCGTGCACGCGTTCTTGTAACCGTTGCGCTCTTCGATCATTTTTTTAATCTGGAAAATTAGTTGACTAATAACTGTTGTAACTTAACATAGTAAATCCGGGAATCCTGGTTTGATCTTCCTGGCCAAAAGTTAGTACCGGATAGCCCGAAATGTGATTACTTATCATTGCGAAATTAGTTAGTTAACGTGGTGATTAATACTTATTAGTTAATACGAAACTACTGCTGATAATACGTGGCTTTTCCTGAAAGTCCTATCCCTAATTCTTGAGTTTGATCTGAAAGTCTATTGAGTTTCATAACTCTAAAAAAAACTTCATTGAATCTCACGCAACGCATGCATAGTTTACAAGGTGTTTATTATCTAAATAAGTGAATGTTGTACGTTTTCCCGCATGGCAGGTGAATATTAATATTAATCGTCAATCAATTCCAGAAACAAGATAATATATTCCACGTGTTGGTATCGTGTCAATGCAATACAATAATCGTCGTCGTTCTAATCATAACTTAATATAAGCGTATTTTTTATTTTTTTATTGATAAAATAATAATTAAACTTAAGCTAATAATATTGAAAGGACATGCCACTTTGATTTATCACTTTTATACAATGTGATTCATAAGGGCCAAGTAACAATCAGGTAGATTCTTAATTCAAATAACTATATAGTAAGTACGAGGGACAAAATTAAATATGATAGGATAGATAGAGAAAGGAGATTTGAAAATTTCTAATGTTCATTGTGTTTTTATAAACGTAGTTTCACGCGTGGGCAAAGTTTCTTGTGTAAGCTATCTTCATAGAAATCTTAATAGGCTCACATGAAACCTGACGGTATTTAACCTTCTTACATGTTTAGTTATGTCATCTTCCTTTTCCTCGGCCATCGCGAGTCGTCTCTGGTACCCTAACTCCAGGTCCTTCCACGCGGTTTCAGCTCGTTCTAACAGCTCGACCCTTTCGGCTTCGCGGCGAGCCAGTCGCTGGGCGCGCAGTTTCAGTTCATTTGTAGACGTATCCAGCTGCTTCAGTTTTTCCAGGCACGCTGATTCCATGCAGCAGGCCTAGAATAAAGTTGAGTAAAGAAGCAGGCTCTGTGTATCATAATAGGGATGTAGACAACATTTTAAAAAATGCCATTCTGTTTAGTCCGTTCGATGGACCGTCCAAAAAGACTGGACATAATTATATTTTTCGCTTTATCAAATTATTAAAAAGATACAAAGATAAAGAGCATTTAAGTTCCGGAGTAGGGGGTTTTAACGTCACTTCTAAGTAAAAATTGTTCCTAGGCGTGACGTCACGCGAAACTTCAACGCACTGTATTGTCGTAATTTTTCGTTTACGAGAAAAAAGAAAAAATACGTGTACAGAATTTTTTGATAATATAACTGACGGACTAAATAGTTTTTTTAGCCTATTGTCACGATTCACGATAGCCTTTTTAAATTATCTAACGTTCAGTTACTAACCGCATCAATTTTATTCATCAAATCTTTCTCAGGTGCCTTCTTCGCGTTGTGGCGCTGGCATGGAGTAGCGTCCATACGCATCACGATCTTCGTATCCACTGGCAGTTTGACCACGGGACCCACGAGTGAATATGTGTCAAATGTGGATGAACCCACACCTTTGGAGAATGATGAATCTTCGTAACTTATAAAACTTCCCGGACAAAGTTCAGGTTTTCTAGATAGACATCTAACTTCTTGGCAAGGTTTAGCTTGATCTTGTTTTGTTTCTACAAATCTAGAAAAAAATAACAAAATCAGAATTACTTTAAAACCGATAAACTACATACGAACTCTGAAACGACAGTAAAAGTTGCGGAACCTGCAAAGCTATTTTAAAATGTATCTCATCGGGTGTTCTTTTAATTGCATAAAATTAGTAATCCTCATTTAAAACTCCATGACAACCTTCACATACCGTAAATTTACCTGCAATTTTAAATTCTCAACATTGATTGTCGAATTCGAAGGTTAGCAAACCACAAATTGAAAGACAAGAGCCAGATAAATTGGAAAACATTACGCAATTTTATTCTAGTGTTAAAGTATCTCTCTTTCCATCTATGGTTAGTAGAAATGGCTAAAGTACCTACTCAATTACCCAAACTTAATTAATTGCAGAATCCATATGGATTCAAGTAAATCAGTAAATACAATGAGCAATTAAAATACTAATTCGTGTCCTTACTTTCTGATTGCAGTGACATTCGAGTTAATGAACATCTGAACAATAGGAAAATGAACCCGCATTCAATTTAGGAATATTTACATGTGGGTAGCATTACACCTGCATTGCTAGGAAGAAGATTAACTAGCCCATTTCCTTGTATTCAGGGATGCAGTTGATATCAGAAGCTTCACGTTACGCTTGTGTTAACCAAAACACAACTCATTCGAGTTTTGGCAAGCTTCCTAGTAAATTTAAGATTTGCACATTATCACTTATGATATTTTTTTGCAACAAAGGTGTTTGTACGGTCATCATCATCATCAGCCTTTGGAAATCCACTGCTGGATATAGGTCTCTACCATTGAACGCCACAGCGAGCGGCTTTGGGCCATACGCATCCAACATCCCGCAACCAGTTGCAATAATTGAAAATATTTGAATACCTACGTTTTTTCGCTAGTTAGCTTGAAGTCAGGTAATCTTCATCAAGTCTTATGACCACTATAGGTACCGTGGCTGAACATAATATAATGTTTAAGCTGCAGATTCTTGAAACGATTCAGACCGAACAGTAATCGTAGTAGTAGACGGTATTAGGTGGTCTGAAGAAATATTAGTGCTTAATTCAGTTATTTCGATCTGAATCTGTGAAGAATGATATTTTCATGCAAAATTGTACTTTTGTACACCAATTTTTATGTTGCGCACGTTACCCAAACCTAACACATTTGTATGCATTGTGACTAATCGCAATAGAAGAGGATGAACATATATACATTCTGACAAACAACATTGACGGACAGAGTTCACTTTAGAGACACGCAGTTTACTACGGCACTTTGTGTTCGTTAGCCATGACCCATGAGATAAATGGCTAATGGACTTCCGCCACCCCGATGGGACAGATACTCGTATATCTAGTGCTATAATTCCAATTTGTTAGCTTTATCATTTTATTATAGGTTGTTTTACTAACTTGTATCTATTATCTATGACAGCTTACAATAAGATCACCTGACCTCAAACTAAGTAAGTTAAGTAAATTACTATAGGTGTCGAAGACTAATAAACACTTACAATTTTCCAGTAACCCCACTACCATGTCCTGAGTAAGCGTTGAATCCAAGACCACGTCCAGGAACTAAAGTTTACAGACCAAACTGTACCGATTCAATAGACTTACTGGTAGAGACTATCTTTCTCACTGGCCCAGCTGCTGCCAGGCCACCAGCGCGCAAACCAGGTGCCCCTGTTCTGAAATTGACGCCAGCGCTGCGTTGCGCGAGCCGTGCTGCAGCCGCTTTCGGGTCGCCTCTATGGCATACTTAGCAAAGCCTTCACTCGAGTAACTAACACTGTTTCAGTACACATACTGGTAGAGACTGTCGGCCTCGCTGCTGCCAGGCCAGCAGCGCGCAAGCCAGGTGCTCCTGCTCCGGAATTGACGCCAGCGCTGCGTTGCGCGAGCCGTGCTGCAGCCGCTTTCGGGTCGCCTCTATGGCATACTTAGCAAAGCCTTCACTCGAGTAACTAACACTGTTTCAGTACACATACTGGTAGAGACTGTCGGCCTCGCTGCTGCCAGGCCAGCAGCGCGCAAGCCAGGTGCTCCTGCTCCGGAATTGACGCCAGCGCTGCGTTGCGCGAGCCGTGCTGCAGCCGCTCTCGGGTCGCCTCTATGGCATACTTAGAAATGCCTTCACTTGAGTAACTAACACTAAATCAGTACACTTACTGTTAAAGACGGTCGGCCTCACTGTGGCCCAGCAAGCAGATCAGGTGCCACTGCTCCGGAATTGACGCCAGCGCTGCGTCGCGCAAGCCGTGCTGCAGCCGCTCTCGGGTCGCTTTTATGGCATACTTAGAAATGCCTTCACTTGAGTAACTAACACTGATTCAGTACAATTACTGGTAGAGACTGTCGGCCTCACTATGATCCAGCTGCTACCAGGCCAGCAGCGCGCAAGCCAGGGGCGCCTGCTCCGGACTCGACACCAGCGCTGCGTCGCGCGAGCCGTGCTGCAGCCGCCCCCGGGTCGCCACTATAGCGGACTGCAGTAATGCCTCCACTTGAGTCACTAATACTGATTCAATACACTCACTGGTAGAGACTGTCGGCCTCACTGTGGCCCAGCTGCTGCCAGGCCAGCAGTGCGCAAGCCAGGTGCTCCTGCTCCGGACTCGACGCCAGCGCTGCGACGCGCGAGCCGTGCTGCAGCCGCTCTCGTGTCGCCCCTATGGCGGACTGTAGCAATGCCAGATGCCAATGTAAAAGCATAAGTAACTAGCTGATTGGGTAGTTAACAACATTTCTAAAAATTAGTTTAAATGACCAAAAAATACACTAAAAAAGGAATATGTTTTTTTTATAAATGGGACTAAGCAGTCATTTGATCGCAATCGCACCTGATGGTGAGTGACGATGCGATTTATGATGGTACATGTCTGCCTAGTTTTCGTGTTATCGAAATATTTTGTTTACCAATGTTTCAATTATTGAGGTCTTTCGATAACACCTCAACAAAAAAAACGTCAACTAAGTATCTTAATATAAAATTAATGTAATATTTTCAACCGACTTCAAAAAAAGGAGGAGGTTCTCAATTCGACTGTATGTTTTTTTTTATGTTTGTTACCTCATAACTTTCGACTGGGTGAACCGATGTTGATAATTCTTTATTTATTTGAAAGCTGATGCTGCCCGTGTGGTCCCATTTTAATTTGGTCCAGTTCTGACAGTGGCATCCATGGGAAATCCATGTAAGTCTTAAATCTAGATAAACCATATGCGCGACAAATAGACGAATAACTCATTATCACGCCAACCGATTTCGATGCTTTTTTTTTATTGGAAAGGATATACTTCAAGAGTAGTTTGATGAGTGTTAGGTTCTGATTATGGGATCCATGACAAAGTAACGGAACTCTTCAATTCTTAGGAGCAATTGGACGATACTTTTTCGATGTATAAATAAATAAGAACTATTCACTGAAAATCAAGAAATAAACGAAAATTTTAACAAAAAAAAAACAACTTAAAAAAAACTATTCCAAAACAAAGAACTAAAAAGTAAAGAAATAATTGCGTGGTCTTCTAAAACTTATACGATAATATAATGTAGGTACTATTATTGTTATTGTTGGAGTCGGTGTCAGCCAATGTACGTTTGTAACTACCTACATACATACGTAAACGTGATATGTAAGAAATAGGTATATTGCTAGGTATATTGTAGTGTTTCCTTGGCTGACACCGACTCCAACAGTAACAATAATAGTACCTACATTATATAATCGTATAAGTTTTAGAAGAATACGCAATTATTTCTGTACTTTTTAGTTCTTTGTTTTGGAATAGTGTTTTTTGAAGTTGGTTTTTTTTATACCTACTTATCCGTCGATAACTTACAGTTGCAGTGTGGGCTTCCGCGATCCCTTCCACCACAACAACAGCAGTCAATTTTATTCCAGCTAACCCCTTAGTGTCTTTAGTGTGAGTAAGTTTATAGTTCGCGTTCGCGTGAATAAATGTATTGGGATTTGACATGACACGACGTTACAATGTCAAATCCCAATACATTTTTTCACGCGAACGATAACGTAAATTTAAAGCGGCCACTCGTGGTAGACGTACTGGTATCAAGTTATAAATACGCTTATAACTCTACTAGGCAGGAGTGAATATATAGTTTCTGGGTTAGCGTGTACCACCATCGGCCTCGTACCAAAAATTTAACTATGATTGTTACGAGGCACTAAGATCCATATAATATCAATAGCTCTTAGGCCGAGATCTATATTCGTAACTTAGCTCAGCACAGACTTATCACATTGATTATTTATTATTTGACTTGTTTAGTATCGTTATAAGTATTACCTAACGAATATCTACGTTGATGATCAACTAAAACAAAAGTAATTTAATATCGATAAAAAGTAACTATTCAAGATATATACAATAAACAGCTGTTCAATGTCTAAGAAAGTCTAAGTTTAAGCTAAGCACGCTCTATAGATCTCGGCCTTAGTGCTTATTA
This sequence comes from Udea olivalis, assembly GCA_947369235.1. Taxonomy (NCBI): domain Eukaryota; kingdom Metazoa; phylum Arthropoda; class Insecta; order Lepidoptera; family Crambidae; genus Udea; species Udea olivalis. The sequence goes on from OX376342.1 coordinate 12,079,693, forward strand.
TAATAGAATGCTACCATGAATGAAAAAGTAATTACAGAGTTTCTCGCCGGGTCTTCTCAGTAAGAATCAACTCCTCCGACGCGGTGGTAGAGTCGCATTATGTTTCTATACTATTTATTTATATATTCATATTACTATAGTATTTAGGTCTATTATTTAGTGTATTTTTTGACTATTTAAAAGTACTCATTAAATCTATTTAAAAAAAGATATTTGAGTTTGCAGCTCTAAGAGATTTGGCGGCAGACATATTATGTGTTATGAACTTTTACCTTTAAATCTATGCTAGGATTCATCTCAAGAGCCTTTGAAATATTCCATACTATAAGAGTGCCCATGGATGTCTGTTGTCGAAGCAAATGCGTATCTCGTCGATCACTAGAAACTTTTTTGAAAATCTACAAAAATATATGTTATGTTAATCTACCTTGCCTTCATCGAGTTTTACTTATTTTTTACTCACATAAAATTCAAAATTCTATAGTAAAATAATATAAGGTATTGGAGATAAGTATGATTTAATTAAACCTAATCAAAATAATATTACATGATTTTCAAAGCCCTGTGCGAACTATTACCTGATCCATATTTGAGATCACGCGTGCCTCTTTTCACATTATTTTTTACAGTCAAGAAACCAAGTAGAAAAACTTAATACACTTTAATTTGTAATATTATAAAAATAGAAATTTTGCTTTTCCAATTTTTTTGACACTGACACAGAAGTTTCTTTAGGGAGTTATGATTAATATTGTCATGCCTAATTCCCAAGAAGTTTCGAACTTTATTTATCAACTTCCCCGAAGAAATATTACCCTTTCACGGCCTTCCTTCATTTTGGCAATAATAACTTGCTTACAGTAACACTAAAGCAGGCCCCTGTGTCACTTCACGAAATTTAGGATTAAGAAAATTGTAATTTTTTTATTGATGTGATTTATCTGTTACGTTATAACTACGAGTATTAAGTAATCTGTGACTAAAGTATTCAAATTAAATACGTTATTTTACTTTCTACGTACGTACATACGTTGGTACTAAGGATCACCTTATTCTTTGGTAAAAGGTAGCACGTAAAAGAACAGAGTTCCTCTGTTTTTACATTAAACTCTCCTGGCAGTGGAACTGGACTCAGATGGTCTCCGTTGTACAGCTACAGACAAAGCACATTCTGCAATCTTTTAGAATCAGTTTGCAGCCACATTTATCATAAATCATACATACATGCATACAAACATACCAACACGCCTTTTTCCCAACGGGGTAGGCAGAGACTACATCTTTCCACTTGCTACAGTCCTGACACACTTATGCGCTTCTTCTACTCTCATTAATCCTTTCATACATGCTCGTCGATTATGGGTTCCATTTTTTAAGCACGTGGTATTACTTCACCATCATAAATCACCATATTCCTAAACCAAAAGACTTCCATTGATAGATTTATTCGCTTCACTCAATTGGCGGACGGGTGAGCCAGCGCAGGAGACACCTTCTCACAACGTGTCACCATTGCCAACTTACATCCTGTTCACATACTTTAGATTGTTTGCTATACCACCATCGATCGATTCCGCTACAACATCGTCTGATGAGGAATAGGACAAACCGCGTATGCTGAGGATCACTCGACATACCATCTGAACGCCCTTAGGTAGAATCTTCATTTATTACCTTTTTGTTTCTACAACCGTCCTAAATGATTAAAGCTCTACAATATAATATATATATGTTCATTGTGCATTCTTGAATATTTCGTAATGGTGTAATACTCGTAAAAAACCCTACATAGCACTGTAATGGTGGCAATAATAATCGCAATCAATAACCGCGCTGAATTTCCACACCGACCAACTTAAATTAGCTAGTTAACTATTTACATCTGCAATCCGACGATGATTTATCTTCAAGGCTTAACAAATTACCTACCTAAATTCAAGAGTCCAGATGCTTGTGTCTTGGATACATTATTATTAAATCAAATCAGATAAATAGCAATCACATTTAGAAGCGACCGATGGCCGATAGGAAAGATAGCAGAATTTCAGAGCATCAATCTACAACGGTCACTTTGTATATCGATGTCATAGAAAACTCGTTTAAAAAAGGCATTAGCATGCTTTTCATTCTGAACAGCTCTCATGACTGGTTTAAGAACTAGTATCGCTTAGATTTCATCATTTTTTCTGTACTGTAAGATATTAAATGAGGTATTCCTAAGCGTTTAATTAACATCGCATTTCAATCACAATTTTATTTAAGTACTTTATTATCAATCATGTGAACATTTAAAAAAACCTTCAGTCTAAATCCAGCATAGCAACAGCTCGGCTATTCCACTCACTACGGTCTGAAGACATTAATGTGTGTCACGCGCTCGACGCACACCGGTGAATGTGGAGTCCATCGGCGATGCAGGCGCACCTAGATGCAATGAACTGAAGATAAAAAGTGAAAGAGATAAATAGCCGCGGGCGGCGCTCACCTGCGCCGGCGCCAGCGGCCGGTCCGCTCCGCTAATGGTCCAAACCTTACAAACTCTACAGGAGAAGTTGCTATTATTAGAACAAACTAGGGATCCATGAACTTATATGGCGTTCATCAATAAAAATGAACTGGCGTCTGTTGGACAACTAGAGTAGCAAAAAACCGGGAATCGGGTTTGTTGCCCCCATCCACTATGTCTTAACGTCTAAAATACATCTTACAAATGTAAATTAAAACTTTCCAACTTCTGCTTCAATCTAGGCGATGCGACATACATGTCGCGTGTGTGTCATGTATCTACAGATAAGATGTACTACTGAAAAAAAAAATCGAAGTGAACGTCTTTGAAAACCTGGCTGACAATATCAAGTTTCGTTCAGTACTACGTCTACCTCGAGTTGCCACTTTAAATTAACATTATCGTTCGCGTAAAAAAATGTATTGGGATTTGACATTGTCATGTCATGTCATGTGTCATCCCAAAACAATTTTTTTACGCGAGCGATAACGTAAATTCAAATTGGCAACTCGTGGTAGTCAGACAGGACACGCAACACTTGACATTTAATTACCACAATACTGAACAATATTATTGTTACTACAGCGGAACACTGTTATCTCCTTTCTCTCAATAATTAAATATTATTGCAATTGTGTGATCAAAGCAGCTCAAACACACTCTGATATGTACCACGTTATTTGCAAAAGAACGTTTGCTGCTTCTGACTTAAAAAGTCACTAAGCCACAGTCAGTCACACAAGTCACACTTGGCGACACGATTGGCGCAGTGCGCTGTAGCACGGTTTCTTTCCTCGAATTCCGTAGTGTCCCGGGTTCGATTCCCGGTTGGGTCAATTCGGGAAACGATCTTTTCTGAATTGACTCGGGTCTGGGTGTGCTGGGAGACGCCCCTGGCTGATTTCCTTGTGTGGCACCTCGTAACACAGTGATATTAATCCCTACTTCGAGACTATTTCAAGAGGTGTGTTGTCAGGCGCATATTATTTTATTATTATCACTTTTTATCTTGTGGCAGTAGCGCCGAAACTTTTCTCGAAATCAGTGAAATTTCAGGATAGTGGACAAAAATGGATAGAATGTCTGCCACAGACGAGAGAACTACAAAAGAAGCCTACCTTATACTGGGTGAATATTGATTAAATCACGATATTATGGCATATTCAATAGACATTCAAGACGCTATCTGTGTGCAAGTTAGAATTAAGTAACCAACTTTTTTTTGCTATTTTCATACAAAATCATTGGTAATTTGTATCCAAATTAAAGTTGATTTATTATAATTATAAATACTCACCTACGTAGTTATTGCTTTGATACTGACGTCACAATTCTCGGTACAAGTTGTACCTAAGTAATACTTACAATAAAATACTTCGTTAAAGCATGTTTCTAGCAATCACTATTGACGTCAGTGCTTGTTAACAATTCAGGGGCCACCACTGCCTCCGCCAAGTTGAGCAACCAAGAGAGCAGCCGTACCACCATCAAGCTTCAATTCTATTTTTAACGCAAGCAACAATCTGGAAGTTCTCTCCAAACATCTGACCTCAAGTTTTCTTAATTTTGTAAATACTAATTTTTTAATCCCATTGTAGGATCGTCTTAATGATACACCCCCCCCCCCCCCCCCTTAATAATGAATGAATACACAATCTCCTTATGAATTAGGGAGGAAGGACTTCTTTAAGTTCTACAAACCGATGACCGGCACTGTTACTTTTTACGTAAAAGTGAAAACCACAAATTGTGTAGGTAGTTCCTAAATCCTCACGACCGATTCGTGGATGAAGACGATTTAACGTAACGCGGCATGTACGGTGAGAAAATGTTTGATTCTTTAACTTACACAATTTCATATTCAACTGAGTGAAATACAGCTGTAACTTCCTTCTTATACTTACTTAGTTTAAAAACAATTTTAAGAATTGCCTACAAAAACATGGATGTAGCATCGTGCCAAACAAGTCTCGCAGATAAAGTGAAAAGGAATGAAATCTCTGGTAGAAGTAAGTTTTTCCGTACATTGAGCCTCTTGGCACGATTTTTACATTGGTAAATAAAATAAATAAATAAATATGCACCAGACAACACACCTCATGTAATGGTCTCGAAGTAGGGATTAATATCCCTGTGTTACGAGGTGCCACACAAGGAAATCAGCCAGGGGCGTCTCCCAGCACACCCAAACCCGAGTCAATTCAGAAAAGATCGTTTCCTGAATTGACCCGACCGGGAATCGAACCCGGGACACTAAGGAAATCGAGGCGAGACACCGTGCTACAGCTCACTACGCCAATCGTGTCGTCGTCGTGGTATTTTAGATGTTATTCTTATAAAGATGAATTAAAATGAATAACTAACGCATTCCTGAAACCACATTGCCTATGTTAGAGCACACGTATTACTTAGAAAGACGTCATTCAATCTAGATTTCCTCAGTTTACCTGCGTAACGTTCCGTACGTTGAAAATGTTTTCTTTTCTGAACGTACTTAGCGAAGGAGCAGTTATGGAATCCTTATGACACACACACTCTAACTGTAAGAAAATTCAAACTATTTGGAAGCCGGAACAGACTTACTTGACTCAATGACCTATGTCCCCGGGATGGGGCAGAGGGCGTCCACAGTATATCTCCAACTCGTTTCGCGTTTGACTTCACTCCAGATCTTGCCGATCCTCTTTGCCTCTTCCTCTACTGTGCGCCGCCAAGTTTTTCTGGGGCAGCCACGTTTGCGTTTTCCCTGGGAATTCCAATCCAGAGCCTGCTTGAGGATGTGATCGGGATCCCTTTGAAGAGTTTGGCCATTCCAAGTATACTTGCGGCGTTTGATCAGCTGGTTAATCGGGGTTTCGTGGCAGCGATCCAATAGCTGTTAGTTGTAAATTTTCTCGGGCCAGTACATACAATTCGGCGAAGGCTTCGTCAAGACTTGAAGTCGTTACAAGATGGCTTTGGTGACCTTCCACGGCACCAATCCGTAGCGGTGTGCGATTCTCCACTCCAGGTCACATGTCTTGGGTCTAATTGCCGTAAGACCCAAGAGAAGCTGAAAAATTACTCATCGATAAAAAATAGACAGCAATTCATGTCATCATTATCGAGACTCAAGTGACAAGAAAACTGTCTTCGTCATCACACAGACAGGCAAATAATTTGCAGTACCTACCTCAAGAATTGTCCCTATAAAGTTATTATTAAAAACGACAAACAAACTGGAAAACTATGTAATTTATTTTTTTATAAAGGCTTGGTCTTGTTATTATCATGTTCGGTTTTTTCCAGAAGGATTGATTACATCAAAGTAACTAGCGTGTCGTAGTGAGGCGAGCAGAAAGGCGGCCACTTGAACTGACCTATCAGACTACTACAGTTACTAGAATACTAGCACAGTTTTCCAGGTTAAAACTGTGCTGCTTAAAAACATGCATTTGATTGATGAGTTCAACCAAATGCATGTTTTTAAAAAACATATTAAAAGCACAATTAATGATTAATATTGAAGAATTACTTCGACGAAGTGACAAAATATTTCAGCATCGATAATGATGCTGAAATATTTTGTCACTTCGTCGCAGTGTATTTTTTTCCCTAACGCAAAAAATACTACTTGAATGACTTGCAAACTATGTGGAGGTTAAGACGTGTGATAACCTAGAATGTTTGTCGTTTTATTAGCTGTATTAGACAGGCAACAAAACACGTTAGTACTTCCAGGCGTAGGAAGCAACAGACGGAGGCAATCGGCCGTGATGCGGCTTGTCAATAGAACGTATTGGTCGGCATTGTAGACGCATTGTAACACCCAGACTGATGACCCCACTGTCCATGTCCAGTGCACACTACAATACAATTCGGTGCGAAGATCACATCATCACCGGAACACGTACATACCTCTACTATTACGTCGTCAATCAACAACCGTCAATTTACAATGTTGTATTGACAGCTAGAGTCCTCACTACAAAAGGACCCGTTGTACTCTTACTTATTCATTTAAAGAAGTATTCTTGACAATTTTTTTTTAAATCTCTTTATATTCACCTTCATATATTGTAGACGCGGCTTAATCGCTACAAGTAATCAACCTTTATACATACTGACCCACTGCTGGGCGAAAGCCTCCATCATGGGTATCATGTCATCCCGGCCTGCGATTTGAACCAGGGACCTGGGGCCATATTACAACCTTATAGCCAGCCAAGTTAATTTCCTAAACTGACGGTAGCGAGCAATTTCGTCTGTAAATATCCAGCCTAGAAGAAGTATTAGTGACGGGTAGCTGCCCACTGGCTGGAAATGAAAATGTATATTAAGCAATTGCTTGTTGCGCTCAGTTTAGGAAATTAACTTAGCTGGCTATAAAAGATTGAAATATGGCCTCTGCTACAAATACAAATACAGCCTTATACGTCCCACTGCTGGGCACAGGCCTCACCTCAACTATGAGGTGGTACGAGCCAACACGCGGACTCAGTGCGGATTGTTGAAGAGGTGAATATAAGGCCAGTGATAAACCCTACCGTCAGATGTTATCAAGCCGCCTTTTTAGGCCTCTGACTAGGCCTTACGACTGATATCTTGCGACGTCAGACGGGACCAACAGTTTTACGTGCCTTCCGAAGCACGGAGATGCCTGAAATACACATCACTTGAAATCGGTCGGGATAGTCACCCATCCATAACCCGACCTCACTGGCGTTGCTTCACATCAGATCGTTGCCGATCCGCTGCCGTCAGATAGCCATGGGCACCTCCGGGGGCCTCTGCTAATTTCGGGCAAATTTGGTTTACATACATACCTACACGAAGCGCGTATGTCCTCAACCGGATATCGGATTCGTCCCCCAGGCGCGACTAAATCGATACGCTTTTGCAAATCTTAAAGTGCTGCTCAAACGTATCAATTTCGGCGCCATTTGTTGACAAATTCAATACGAGTTTGGGTCGAATCATCTCATACATTATTTCCTTAAAACCGTATTGGATTCGTCAACACGATTCGATACGCTTTTAATAATTTTCCTCATAAAGGATTGTGCTCCGAAACCGTATCGATTTCGTCCCTTCAACTATTGAATGGCGCAAACATCTTTATGGTAATAAACCTTCTTTTCATATAAACTGGTAAATATTCACCAGCTTCTTTTATTATAGGCTGGATTGTTTACTTTTGATTCTTCTTTTTCTTAGATTCCAACTAAAATTATAATTAACACCTTCGCCGCGGAACAAGACACAATAGAAATTCTATTGCTTGCCGATCATTCCGAATTGCCGAATATGTTAAGGGTGATCACTTGTTTCACAGACAGAACTTTCATAAAATTACGTTTCGCAGGTTTTTTTTTATAGAATATTCAGTCCATATTTTTTCATGTCGAATATTTTTGTTTCAACGACTATTTACTTCATCGAAACATTTTTCACAGAAAAATCTATTGGTTAGGTTAGGTTAGAGCTGTGACCACATTGCGAATTGTCGGCGAATGAACATAAGTGGCAAAAAAAAATATTGATAAAAAGTATACAATGTTGTAATAAATTATCCCTCGATAGAATACTTTTTTTGGTAATTAGTTTCATATTATCTACCTAAACAATGATCAATAATATTGTTTGAATCGTTATTAAATAAATGCTATTTGTAACCAAAATCTATGATTTAAATTTCTTTTAAGTAACTATTCTACGTATTGATTATTCTATGAGATGATAATATGAGAAACAATTTCTGTGAAACGGAATTCTAAGGAATCATTTTCTATAAAACAACGTACAAGAAGATCAAGTTAATATAAACCACATTGCTGGCTACAAAGCTGGATTTTTCTAAATATTTTACTAACTCATGATGTTTTTTCTTAATAAAAAGTATCTGTTGTAAAATAAATTTATTTCACTATAACTCTTTAAGCTGCAACATCTTGATGACAAAATCGATACGGCTTTGCTAAAAACATTTCACCATAATATCTTATCAAAAACGTATTCTATTCGTCGCCTGCAGTTGACGAATTTGATACGGTTTAGAAGGCCATCATTCAATACGAATTATTGTACACGAATTATTGTACATAACCGTATTGATTAGTCCCTTAAGGGCTGAATTAAATTAATGGTAAAGGAACACCATAGATTTACTAAAAGCGTAACGATTTTGTCGCGCCCCGTGGGGACGAATCCGATACGATTGAGGAAACACGCACACGGAGCGCCCCACTATAAAAAAGCGCAATTTGTTTTGATGGAAGAATACAACAACATCAATGGAGTTCAAGGGTAACATGTTAAGTTTTTTGGTCTCAGTTGTGGTATAAGTCAGAAATGATCAAATGGCAGAAGAAAATAATCGGTTAGTTAAATTTGAGCCTCGAGTTCCGTCATAATCAAACTGTTTAAGGCGGAGTTCCGCCAGCTAGCTCGGACAACCCTTTTTTTTCGATTCAATGGTTTAGGTGTTATTTTTTCAATAATGGTCTTGCAAAAAATATATGATACGCTTAAGGATATTGTCTAAAACCTAATTTGTTAAATGATAGGATTTACTTTACTTCATCATAAAAAAATCTGAAACCAGGCTTTAATGTAATATTTAAACCAATTATTATTGGGTAAAATGTAAAAAAACACATAATTTTTATATAGAAACATTCATCTTTGCATTTTTAGTGACTGTACTAAATGTTTATTTTCAACACAAGTCATCTAATCAATTAAAATGATATTAATCCTGAAACTAGATCGTTGCTTAGCGGATGACGACACGCCCCGCCCCCCTTCAACCCGCCATTCGCGCTCAGGCGCTCGCCAATGTCGGGCTTGCGTCAAATGTTCTCCACGAAAATGTGTTAATTTTTTACCTTCAACACTTATATGTTATTGTTATCAAACATGTTTTTTATAGTCAACGCCTTAATAATTGACATAGAAATACTATGTTTACATGCGATCCAAGAATGAGGATAAAATAAAAGCTTCAAAAATACTTGTATTACGTAGGTAAAGACTACGCTACTAACTTATGTGCAATCTAAAAAGCTTCCTTCTTCTTCTTTGATAAATAGTCATTAATAAGTCCTATTTTGATGTACTTGCTAATCGTTTCCGAGGAACTTGAAAGGCCAGTTGTACCAAAACAATATCCAAACTTGATGTGTCAATAAGCTAAGTTTAAAACAACCTATGGAGGGTATTTTTTAAAATCCCATATATTTTTTCTCAATAATTAGCTACGTAACAGCAGTATTTCAAAAACCAGAAAAAATATTAATAATATATATATTTTTATCATCACTAAAATTCATGGTCCTTTTGCGCATTTCTTTTAATGAACATTTTTAGGCCTTAACTAATTTCTAGTATTTTTGAACGCTTAACTATCCCTCCCTCTACACCTAAGCTCCACAAACATACAGTTCTTGTATAGGTGCCATTGAATGGCGGTTCAGAGATATTTGTGCACATACTGCCACAGATCACTTAATACTTACTACGTAACAGATAAATCACTCCATAGAAAATTTACAATTTTGTCAATTGTAAAACGTGCTTCATGTGACAGGCATATATTGCCAGGGCTACCTATTTCGATAAAGATGTCAGTAGTTAATCAGTACTTACAATACGTCATCGCGTCAGTTTAACCGAAAGATTTGCGTACAAATGCTCTACGCGGCTTTAGACAACCAACTGCTACGTACTGACATCTATATCAAAAGAGGTAGCCCTCGCAATATGCCTCTCACATGACAGCAGGCATTTACAAATTGATAAAATGGTTCATTTTCTATGATGTGATTTATCTGTCACGTAGTAGTTAACTATTAAGTAATCTGTGGCCAGACGAGCATGTGACTGACCACGGAAAAGCCAAACGTAATTTTTACATCATTCGACACACATCGAGGTTCTTTCACCCTAAGCAGTTTATGGCAAAAGCAATTTTTTATTCATATAATTGATATATTTGACGACACGAGTTGTAGCACGGTTTCTCGCCTTGACTCGCGTGGTGTCTCGGGTTCGATTTCCGGTCGAGTCAATTCAGAAAACGATCTTTTCTAAATTGGCTTGGCCTGGGTGTATTGAGAGTAGCTAGTAGGCTTAGTTCCTTGTCTGGTAGCTCGTAACTCGTGTTGTCCGGGGCATATAAATATATACATATAATACATGGTGAAATACACCTTTAAATGAGTCAGAACCTCATTTGAAATCTAGAAAAACCCTTGCTATGCTACGAAATTAGAAACGACTAGACTGTGTAGAGATAGCAAGGAGGGTCTAATTAACAAGACTCAGGCAAGAGGCGAGGAGGAGCATTGTCAGGGCATCACCGAGCTGGTAGTGGTTCATATAAACTAGCAATACCGCACGCGACGGCCAGTACACGCCGGAGCGCTCGCCTCGCACTGCACCCGCACGCTTGCGCGCGACCGACCGCCGGCGACTCTTGCGCCACTGCCGCGGTACATTCACATAACATGTTGATATTTAACTAATTGATATCTGTGCGTGATTATAAACGCGAACTGTTTTAGTAGTTGGTTCTTGTTTATTGGTTTATTTAGAAAAAAACTATAAAAATGGTCAGTGGCAAGGAGAACAGCGATCCAAAGAAGATACCGCCGAAGGACCGTGAGAAGAAGAGCAACAACTACTTGCGCGCAAACTTCTTGTCGCGGGCATGGTTCGTGTGGATGATGCCGACGTTCTGGCGCGGGTACAAGCGGGACCTCTACGACGCGGACCTCACTAAGCCCAAAGACAGCCACCTTTCCGACAAACTTGGAGATCGGCTCGAAAAGTAAGTGATATTTTGTTTGTTAAAGTTACATGGTTAAGCAGGATCCTAAAAAATTGTGACATGCTGCCAGAAGATTAAAAAGATCATCTTTTCAATTCATATATTTTATTAACTTTACAAGTAAAGCAGTTGCTAAAAAAATATTTTCAGTAAAAAAAAAGCGAATTAAAATCAATGGATGTTGTTCAAAATAAATGGAGACCTTCTAGATTGTTCTTGTCGGTTTTCTTTGAACTATTAAGTGATCCTTAAAAAAAATAACATAGCGCTTAGAATATCAATAGCAGTCGTATAGAATATTGGGCTCAACGGTGTAGTGAGAGTGATTTCATTGTAATTAATGTTAAATTTATCATCTTTTACAAACCATCCAAGCCAATGTAGTTTTTTTCTTAAAACATTTTTAAATAGTCAAATATAATAGAAAACATCAACGTTGTTCATAAACGCTTAACCGCACCATGTGCATGCGCAACACGAGGAGATCGACGCAGTATTTAATGATATATTTCCAGTTAAGAACTGGAATACTTGACGTAGGTCGTTATAATATTTTTTGATCATCCGTTATTTTTGTTCCGTCCAGGGCCGTGTAGAAACCTCGCGAAGGTTTGACGACGACAAGTTTAATTGCGTTTAAGAAGCTCTCATGTTACTGTAACCAACGACTTTAGGTGGCATTCATTATTTTACTGTTGTCTACTATACTGAAACCAAAATTCCTAAAGTTATGATCAAAACCCTCAAAAATAACCTCACATAAATATTTATATATAAATATATGTGAATATTTTCAAATCCTTTATTTAATAAGTTCTGACTAGTATATTAAGCTTTTGTTTCTCCCATTCCATTTAGTGAAGAGATAATTGTTATTGAAAAACATCGATGTTTGATTTGGTTGTTGGACGTTAATATTTTTATCGATGTATTCCGTTGCTGATTTACCTCTAATAACCGATCCACTTTGAATAAGCGAATTTATTGAGCTTAAAATGCATAAAAGTTCAAGTTTCGAATGCTATTGCCTCGGAAAAACGCGCAATGACAAAATATGCTTATTTTATTAAAGACGCAGTAAATACTCGTATCCCTACTAAAACAAACTCTTAAAATAATTTAGTGAACTTAAACATTAAATGAGGTATTTACGTATACTATCCTACAATTGTTTGAGCCAATGTTTTCTTACAAAGGCTGAATGCGTGATATAGAGGTGATTTAAACGGTTAACCATCCACTGCCGTTATTGGTCATGAATTCATGATATGCACAGCAAATAAAAACTACAAACACCTCACGGAGTCACGATTATTACCTGCATAAGCGTGTACAAAATGTATGCATGTACAAATAGCAGTACGTAGGTACTTGTATGTAGGTATGTCCTACATATTTAGAATTGGAGAGTCGGTACGAGATGAGTGCGTCACATGACAGTGACCAATATTTAAAACCAGATTTGACCACATTGATATTGATGTCTCTTCTTTTTTTTATATTGCCTGTCGAGATGACCTCACTCCACCTGATGGAAAGTGGTCGTGAGGTCCAGATATGAGGCTGACAAGACCAGTCATTCATTGAAACTCTTTCTTTTTCTTTCTTTTTCTCGATGATGCCCCCGATAGATACTGTTCATTCAAATTTATTAGTGCGAATTAACAAAGTATTTTCAACAGTAAAAGCGCCAAGCCTAATCTAGGTGTCTTTAGACCCGGAGGTATAAAGTAAAAAGTAAAAGTAAAAAATCATTTATTCACTTAGGCTTTTACAAAGCAGCACTTATGTAATGTCAAAATTCACAAAAAATATATATAAACGATAATAGACGTAAATAAAATAATACAATAATAGTACATATACTAAATAGACATAATGCGAATCTACCACCGGTTCGGAAGTTGCTTCTTATCGAGAAGACTCCGACAAGAAACTCGATAGTTACTCTTTTGAACTTTGTTTTGTTTTACAACAAATAAATTCAGAGTACAGTCAAAAGAACAATAAAAATACATTATTTGAGCAGAGGAGCAGATTATTCCTTCTATGACCACAAATATATGTATGGTTTCCCAGGCCCTGTGTTCGCAGTAGGAATATGCACTTAGTTCTGTAACTAAATACTTAGGCAACTTGATAATCATATTTTGTAGTAAATACTAAACGGTCTACTTCTTAAGCCTCATCATGATTTACTATGGCACGCCCAGACGTACGTTGACTAGGTCTTCTGTAATATTATCAAGCGGAAATATTTCTTTGTTTTCTTTGTTTGTTTGTATTGAATAGGCTTCGAAACTACAGGACCGAATTTCACCACTAAAAAGCTTCATCATCAGGGAGTGACATAAGCTATATTTTTTTTTAATTAGGTATTTTGACCGGAAAGACAATTAACGCGGGCGAAGCCGCTGACGGACAGCTAGTCTCTACTAAGATGATCAAATCAGTTTTTGCATTTCATGCTTTTGATAGTAAAAGTAAAGTTCAAAAGTTTAGAAACACCTCTTTCAACTACGAAATTGTACTGCTCTAGCACAACTATAGCATATTTCACAACTAAAGCATATTTCGCACATATAGTTTTTTTTCCCAATGCAGATAATATATTGGAATCCGATCAGTAGTTTTGGAGGTTAGCCTTAAGTTCTAAGAAAACATTGGTTCTCAGTAACATACAAACCTGTTTCCTGATGCTATAATAAGTATGAGTATAAGGGTGAAAACGGTTCGAATTGATATGTAGCGTACATAACCCTCAAAGATGCCATGTACTTCGATACTGAAATCGCAAATTATGTAACATGAATGACAATTTAGTATTATTTGTACTTTTCAGGGCACTTTAACTTAATTTACCTTGTACAAATCACAAAGTAACAAAAAATAATGTGTTACAATTTTATTTTAGCAGAAAATACTTCATTAACATCATCATTGGCAGCCATAAGACGTCCACTGCTAAATATAGGTCGCCCATAGGACAAACACAATAACATAAATGCTTACACGGAGACCTAAATTAAATTATAATAATAGGAATGGTTTCCTATTAAAGATAAAAAAGATAGACAAAGTGCGTAACACCGCCATTCTCTGTAAAACAGGAATTGCGGATGTAGGCGAAAAGACGGCCAAACTCAAGTGGCAGTGGACAGGACACGTACACAGAATACACCAAGGAAGGTGGGTCAAGATCGTCACCCAATGGCAACCGATACGTACCTATACCACGAGTTGCCACTTCGAATTTACATTATCGATCGCGTAAAAAAATGTATTGGGATTCGACATTGTCATGTCATGCCATGTGTCATCCCAATGCAATTTTTTAACGCGAACGATAACGTAAATTTAAAGTGGCAACTCGTGCTAGACGTACAGAGGACGGATATCGTTAAAGAGGTCGTCCGAAAAAACGATGGCGGAACGATCTGGACCAACACTCACCAGAATGGCAGACTTTGGCTAGTGATAGGGATCTTCGGATAAATTTGGGGCAGGCCTTTGCTCAGCAGTGGGACAACATAGGCTAATTAAAACAAAAAGAAAAAGGAACGGTTTGGGAAAAGTCTCATTATACACACAAAATAAAATCTCTACTAATTTATCATGAACAAACAATCATGATATACATCATACATGTTAAACATTCAGTAAACGTTGACGTATACTGACCAATAAATTTCTTACTAAGTTCAAGTGGCTTAGAATGTATAAATAATGTATCAAGCATCTAAGCAAAAGGTTTCCAAGCCCTACGCGGAAACGAACCATTTAACGACTAACCACAATGGTTATTAATTAAATCATTATCCTTGCGACAGTGAACTTTACGCTGTTGATTACGTCAATGTTTGTTATTTACTACGAAACCTTATTCATAATGAACTCAAGAGCTTCCCTTGAAACTTGTAAGCCTCATTCTTAAAATATTCCCAGTACTATTTCGATGATAATGGTTTCATTTGGCAAATAAAAGTGAGCTTATTACTTGACAAACCGCGACAAACTTGTATACTAATCTGTAATAGGCAAAATATATTAATAAGTCGACATAGCTACATATGCGCACACAATAAATACACACATCTTATATTTCTATATGAAACTGTACTTTTTTCTTAAGAAAGAGGCATACTCTTAGCTTAGTTTGAGAACATTTGGAAAACCAGTGAAAGCTTTCAATCTACAAGCTTTTTAACTGCAGATGAAAATCTTTACCATTCAATAAGATAAATTGATTCGTTATTCGGTGATATAACCCTATACGAAGTGTTGTGATATAAATTCTTTAAGTATTTCCTCACCTAAACGAGATTTTCATTAATACGAACCAGATCAGTAGAGCGCGCTGCAAGCTGCAATGACTCATTATAAAGACTCCTAATCACGCGCTAAACATAAGTGCGCGATTAGACAAAAGTATTTTGAGGTCGTTCACAACCACCAGTTCGCATTGAGTCTGACTTCTTTACGTCTCGATAGTCATAAAAACCCTTATTATTGTACTGCGTTTACGACTACTTATTATTGCTTACGGAATCAACTATTGTAATTACATTGCCTACTGAGTAACTATGCAAGCTCTTATTACTCCTCAATTATTCCTTAGGATGCTTAATGCACCTATGTTTCATGAGTGTTAGCCTTTATGTTAATTTTTTTCATAGTGTTTCTTCATTAGTATTATTTTATTGCAAATACAAACTATGGCGAAATAGGATAAGTAAGAAAAAAAAACATAGTAAATTATAAAAACAGTACCTAACGCAAGTGAATAAGCTAAAAACATATAATACAACCATAGTGGAGAAATTCTCCTTTAACTAACAAATCTGCGCTGATAGACTTCGTTCTGTAAAGTTTGTACTCTTAAGGGAAAAGAAATATGTTCCTCGTAGTTTTAAAGTTTTTTTCCCCTTAAGAACGAACCTCTTTTGTGCCTTAACAAAAATATGAAAACAAAATAACCCGATTAGTCGAGCCGTTCTCGAGTTTTGCGCTTAGCAACACATTGGCAATTCATTTGTGTTTATTATTTTCTGGTTTTAATAAACAGCTCATCGACAGCAAAATTAGCGCAAATATCTGTTACATCATCATTTGAGCTGGTCGGACTACCAATTCTTGAGTCTGAAACCAAAAAGCTGATAAACAGGTCTCCATCACATTCAGATGTCTTGTTTTATTTCTTTTATTTGGGAAACATACAGTTGTTAAAAATCAGAACAAACTTAATATAAATATCTTAATGAAACCAATACAGTTTGCACTAGTATTATTTAACATAAATGAAAGCAAACTGGAACTTATTATAAAATAAAATCAAAGTTAAATCTGAGAATGAAAACATACAAGTAAGACTACCAATTACATGCTAAACTGAAAGCTATGTAGGTACACAAATACATCTTGCTACATTAGCCATGATAAATACTTGAGTAGAGGATAACAAATAACAAAGACAATCAAATCTTATTTTTTTTATTACTCTTTATTCTATTTTCTCCTTCCTGAAAATTGGTGTATTTCCAGCAGTGACACAACGATTCTTTGGCAAATATGGACGCTGCTTTGTTCTTTTTATTATTTATCTTTTAATGTGTGCTAATTATTTGTTACAATGTTTTAGTTTACCAATTTTCTAGAACACTCGTGACTGCATGAAATGTTCTTAGCTTTAAATGACGTCTGAGAATTTGGACAAAAGACTGATAAAAACAAACATATTGTTTAGAAAAATAGATAACAAAAATATACCTGTATTACAAGTTTATTCAATAATAACGACGTCCCTAATAGACTCAGTAGCTCTGAAACAGTCACAGTATAAATATGTACTCCGGTGTAGGTTGATCCGGTTTGAAAACAAAAACTAATTCTATTCTTCATGCTTTAGCTAGCTCAGACCAGTTACGGCAGATTGACAACTCCCGATACATTCACCCCTTAGATGGTACCAGGTTACTGGCCTATTAATAGAAACTGGCAGCACCAGCTTCTTATACTACACTAGCCGTTGCCTACAACTACGCAGGCCAGGTACATGCATTCATGAGCTTTATTTTTTTTTATACTAGCTAGCTGTCCTTCAGCGGCTTCGCCCGCGTAGTCATTCCTGTCAAAATATAGCTGAAATTAAAAAAAATATAGCCTGTGTCACTACCTGATAATGGAGCTTTATATTGGTGAAATAATTTTTAAAATCGGTTCTGTAGTTTCGAAGCCTATTCAATACAAACAAACAAAAAAACAAAGAAACATATCTTTACTTTTTATAATCTATATACTTATAAGAAAGTCGTGTTAGTTAGTTACACCACTTATAACTCGATGGGTGGACCGATTTTTAGGATTTTTGTGTTTTTGGATTTGTCTACATCGGGAATAGGATAATAAGTATTAAAAAAATTGGGAAATTGACTAAAAAAAACATTTTTCCATACTAAATGTTCACAGCTGTCAAGCATTTGCCAATAACTTTGGACAGAACGAAGATTGTCGGTAGTATTAGTATAGATGAATATGATTGATTGTGATCTCTTGCCGTCTATGAAAAAATAAATGAACACCGAGAAGTAGTTGTAATAATTTAATTTTTAGCAGATATTTGCCCAGTTTTCATAGTATTTATAACTGTACAAAGTTACATGACAGATTTCATCCAGTAAAACTACTCGTACGTACAAACGGATATTTTTTAATCATTAACCATTACTTTTTAGACCATCAAAACTATGAAAACGCCGAAGAAGAAGAACCTCAAAACATGTTTTACTTTCTTCTTACTCCAAGGCAGCGATTCCCGAAAGAGGTCCGCCGAACTCTAGGGTTCCGTAGAAGGGTCACAGGGGCTCCGCGCTCAGTCCGAGAGTTATATTAAACATTCGTAGAAAAGACTCATCATAACTACATTTAATTACGACTTCGTCTAAACCCCGATAGAAGTTGGTTGATGAAATTGGCTCACTTAGCTGATATACCTATTCGATAAACTTAATGTTATCTGCCAGTCCCTACAAAGAAGAACGGTGACCACATTTACAGTAAAAGACAAAATATCGTCTATTAGAAACAAAAGTTGCTTCTGGAAAGAATGTGTGGAACAAAAAAATTACCAAAGTTTTACTGTTCTAAATAACTCCCTGGAAGAGAATGAGCTGAGAGTAACCTCAGATGTGGAAAAAAACATAGTTGAACATTTAATTGACCTCGAAAAATCCTTGAAAGATTATTTCCCGGAGAATTTACAGGACATCAATGGTTAAATACATTAACAAAACATACCAAACCATTGATGCTAACTGAGAATTTGATCGACACCAAGTGTTCATCCCTTCTTAATAGTAAAATAAATATTTGTAATGCTTACAATATAATTTTTAATTTGTTCCTTCTTTTCAAGTCTCACATTAAACATTTTCAGACTACAAGGTAATGTCTTTAGCGATCAAACTAGGGTTCCGCCAAAAAAAATATCGTCAATTAGGGTTCCAAGACCAAAAAAAATTGGGAACCCCTGCCCTAAGGAACTATTTAGATAAATATATCAAATGTCTGCGAATAGAATAAACTTATTGCATCTTCTATCTACTCGTATATGTACAAGTAATTACTCTAGTATCCGCTACTACTTGACCAGTAATCATGTTTTATAGTTATGGCTTGTAGTTTCGCATCGCAAGCTAGAAATAGCAGTATCATTAAGAGGGAATGCTGAAATCTATTTTCGGAGTCAGGTAATTTCCTGACCGGCGCCGCACAACCTCCTAGATTTATGGTGAACCAGGCATCGCCGCCGACAATTTGCGGGACTGACTCCATCATCACGGGGCTTAATAGCCGAGGAACGACGCTACGTACGTTGTAGTTAGTTTTTTCTTTTCGTAAATGCTTGCTTTTAAGCATGTACGTGTATGACTGGATAATGCCTAAGCACGAAATTTTCGCCTATTTCCAGTATAGTTACCCAAACTTGCCTGACCGCCTAGGATTGCTACTATATTCGCTCTGAATTTTTAAAATGACGTAGGTACATAAAATAAGCGCGATTTGATAAAATATAACCCCTAAAAATGAAATACATCATGTGAAAAATTGCACCAAGTTCGACAAAAACAAAAACACTCGCGACAAAGCGACTGGCCGTGGCACTGATTCTCACCGGTATCCTTCCTGTAAACTCACATCAGTGTCTGTTTGCGTGATCAAAATGGCGGTTTGTTCTAAGCGGACTATCTGTCCGGGTCGCCGCGCCGCATGCGTAATTTGTGCCCTAAGGGTGAAGACCTGGTGGTCTGTAATACAAGTACATTACATTTACACACCATACATACGTAGGTACATTTTACTTACCATAAATCACCAGTCTCTACTACTATTACGCGCTCTCAGTAATGTATACTCGACGACACGATTGGCGTAGTGTGCTGTAGCACGGTTTCTCGCCTCGAGTTCCGTAGTGTCCCGGGTTCGATTCCCGGTCGGGTCAATTCAGGAAACGATCTTTTCTGAATTGACTTGGGTCTGGGTGTGCTAGGAGACGCCCCTAGCTTATTTCCTTGTGTGGTACCTCGTAACACAGGGATATAATAATCCCTACTTCGAGACCATTGCAAGAGGTGTGTTGTCTGGCGCGTATTTATATTTATTTATACTTAAATTACTTTTTTGTTATATTTGATTTGTTAAATAATCTACTTTAATTACTATGTACCTACTTGCAAAAAAAATTTCGGTTTAGGGCAGACTTTTCAATCCTCAGATAATTAAATTTATCTGTAGAATAAAGTTTATTCGAAGGTTAACAAAAATTTTAATTTTTCAATGGTCAGTTAGATGTTATCTGTTGAATAAAGCCGCTAACTAAGGAATGAAGTTATCTGCTTCTTGAAAGGCTGGATAAGATTTATTTATACGTTTTCTTTGACATTTGGAGGTAATTTGGTGTGACATTAGAGATTATTTTAATTTTGTTTGGTGCATATATTATTTTAATTCTCACGCACACACATTCTAATGAATATCTTTGACCGAATCGACGACGCAAAGATTGAGGAGGAAAGGCAGATACTTAACTATATGTCAACGTTCATATAGTTAAGAACGCTGTGAAAGAGAGACCTAATCATTTTAGTACATGGGATGAAAAGGAGTTTTGGAGTGTTATTATAATCACAACCATTTTACCACTTCTTTAGACAGCAAAAAAGCTGAGGTTGTTTTTCTTATACGTTAGTGTCAATTTGTCAAACATCAACTTCTGTCTTGTTTCATTCTGAAATTGCAATGATTGTATAAGTGCATCTCGCTTGTCATAATCAGTGTGAAGTTAGCGATATAAGTACATACATAGACAGCCGATAATAACCATTCTTTATGACGATTGAAAAATTAGAAATATTTATTCGCTTGATAAACGGCCAGTTAATTTTTTATACTTCAGTTAGCTATCTATTGATTAAACTAAGAATTGAAAAATCGGCCCTTATTATTACTAATATGCAAGCTAATTAAGATGTCAGGATGTTTACAAATAGACATGAACTTGTTTAACATTAGAGCCGATGTTGTAATGAAAACTTGTAAACAAATGCGGTTCAGGTAAATTACTTTAATCAATAAGTAACTGCAAAGCGATGATATCATATAGTTTTTGCATAATAAGACGTTTGAAACTATTACTTAACCGACATAATCGTGATTGCGAATAAATAGGTACCTATTAAATTACTGCACCCATCCATAACTCGAGGCAATAACTTCCAATAAGCAACAATAAAATCAGATTCGGTTTCACATGCAAATGACAGCGTACTTAGTAAAAGAACGAGCTACGGATATATAAAAGTGACCTCAGGTCCCAAAATTGCAGTATCAATTTAACCAACCACCAGCAGCTAAACAGTTTTTTAGTATCAGTAACTTCCTTGTATTATTTTTAGCATGCGTTTTATACTCATGCAAACTGTCAATTACTTCCGACTCTATTATACATTGTCTTTAGAGTAAATATTCATTAGCAAACATAATTGAGATTTAAAAAAAACATGATTAGCAAAAAATGCTGTTTGTACGAGTATACATACTTACCTGTAGCAATCAGATGTAGATTGATTAATTTATTTTACAATCGTTGTGAAAAAAAAACATAATAATTGTATATCAATGATTACTCCGGATACGAAGCGTGATATAACTCCATTAACTAAAATAGAGAAGCGTTCATATTTCTAGTAGTATAAATGACGTTTGCATTTTTTTTTCTAGAATCCCACTGTAACATTTATGAGATAAATACAAAATATATAAAAATGCGCTGACGACCGACACCCAACTGTCGTGGTATCGAAATAAGAATCAATCCTCTCTACGAGGCATCTCTCAGTACAGCTAGATCTGAGCCATTTGGAAAAGTTCGCTTTCTGAATTGACCCGATCGGGAACGGAAGCCGGGACACCACGCAGGGACACTACGCCAATCGTGCTGACAAAGATACTAAAATCTTATTGGTTTACCCTGATATTCATGTTCATTCGGGATGTCCCTTTTCTAGCCTGCCTGTTAAACTAGTCATTACATCTCAATTTTTAATCCGACATAATAACACTATCTAGCCGACACTAATGACTGTGACAACAAATAAAGCGACAGATGAAACTCATCATCACCAATTATCAAGTTCCATTTAATGATTCATTGATGAGTTGGGTTATTTATTGGGCGATTATACTCTTGTATCATTATACTGCAATACGCATAAAACGATATTCTAAAAATCAATCATGGTAATGGCAGTCAGAGCGTTGGAACGTGTTGCCTAATGAGCGAATACATTTGGAAATAACTGTGAATAAGATTTAAAATTCAATTCCTTTTGCTTCAAATCACGATTTTAACAGTTTTGGTACAGATCAACCCAAAATACCCGGGAAAATTTACTACCAGTCCCCCTAACATAGATAGTTAAAAGAAATGAAAGTTAGTGAATAGGAAGTTTCAATTAATACTAATTCTACCATCGCAGCATTAGGACATCATCCACATCTATGTTAAGAAGCGTACGAAGAAAAAATCAGCGAACGAGCAATTGTAGGTTCTGCCAGTGCGTGGTAGCGCATCGCAGAAAATAAATACCTGGTTATAAATCATGATGTGTCTAATAATGTGAATAATCATCACATCAAACCTAACCTATGTAATGTTTAGCTCAACGGACAGCACCACGCGTTTATATCATGTCAATAACTGCGACGAAAAACGATGGGAGTCGGCCTTTTGCGAACAGTTTTACAGCGGCGTGCTAATTCGCACCTCGACGCCTTCAAATAAATTAGCGATAATATGAAGGCACAACAGTTGATACCACTGTTTACCCTTCAGTGTCTCCGCGATACCAAGAATTGGACACAAACACTTCCAAATAAAGCCGCCATTTACAACATCAGTGCAAAAATCAGCAAATAAATGACACTTGAATACCTACTCGTAATACTCGTTTAGACCAATACCGATAATATTATAAACTTCCTACGAAGTAGCTAAATAATGCTTGTACGAATTGTTTATATGATTTGTGCACACTTATTCGGTTGTCTAGTAATTTCGCAATTATGTCATCTTGTTTTTTTTTGTGCTGGTAATTTCCCTTATTGACTCCATTTAAACGTTCGCGTAGCCTTAACTAAATCTATTCATTCATATTTTGTAATTTTTGCACTTACTGACTCGTATATTTTTATCTAGGTACTAGAAAGATTTAATAAGATAGTTATAATAATAATAATAATAATAATAAAGCATTTATTTCCAATCACAAAGGTCTACATAGAAGTCTTAAAAATAATGTTACAATACGAAAGTTATATTACATGTTGTAGTAGGCAACCAACGTGAGAGAACGGAACCTGTACTAGGAAATCCTGTGTTACAGAATTCCGGCCCCCACCATCGGACCAGTATAGCAAACACTATAATTATGTTATGTTACTCGTAAATTTAGAGACATAAAAATGAAATAAGAAATTTCAATTTAAACAAAAAAAAATTTTTTAACATAAATAATAATATGTAAAAGGAAAATGGAAATTTTACAATTTGACAAAGCGCTCTTTAGATGCATTCATCTATGCTTGAACTTAAGTTTTCCAAAATCTTAAACAATCTAAATGTCTTAGGAATAGTAAATGGGTGTGCGTGTGTATGTGATGTGTAAATGTGTGAGTGGATGTGTGTAGTGTGAGTTTGTGTCTGCATGTGTGTTGTGTGATACTGAGTGTGCATGAGTGTTGTGTAAGTGTGCGTGTGTGTTGTGTGTTATGTTGGTGAATTATGTGCTATTTTATTGTGTTATTGATCTTATTTAGTTTTTATCATACCATTGTTTTCATCATCTCCTCAGTTTCTTCGTAGGATTTTAGGCGTAAGTACTTATTCAGTGGTTTTTTGCAATTATATCGAGTCATTGGATAAATGTTTAATTGGCGGTTTACATTATTGTATAAGTAAGGTCCCAAAAATGTTTGATGTCGTTTAGCAAATGGGGATGACGATGGTCTGAATCTGAAAATTGTGTAGTTCCTTCTGTTGTTCATAAGTATTTGTGGGTCGAATGTGGTCTTAGCATGAGTAAACAATAGAGAGCTTAAAATGAACAGCTGCCTTACTGTGAGTACGTCGGCATCTTTGTACGGCTGTGTAGTGGAATAAGAGTATGGCTTGAACAGCATAACTTTTAATATTGCTCTTTGTGCTCTTTCCACGGCTAACATGTATTTTTTGTAGGTACCACCCCAGGATGTGATGCAGTAGGCAACAATTGACTGACATAAGGCTAGGTAAGTAGATCTTAGGAGTTCAGCGCTTGCAGAGGTTCTTAAGCGTTTAAAGATCATTTATCATTTTACGAGTTCTTTTTGTGAGCTGTTCAGTGTGATGTTTCCATGATAAAAGCGAATCTATGTAAACCCCTAGGTATTTGGTGTCCGTAAGACGTTCCAGGGTGATGCAAGAGCATGATCCGGGGCGGACAGGTCTTTGGCAGGTATGGGCTGTTAAGTTGAAGTCCTTAGGTTGTAGGTGTTTCAGCTTAGTAAAGGTCAGGTATTTTGTTTTGTCTACGTTGAGCGTTAGTAGGTTTTGATCCAGACATTTTAGCACCTTTACTAGCCCAAGCTCAGCTATGTGGTTTAATTCAAGCCAGGACTTGCCATGAAAAACCAAGGCAGTGTCATCAGCAAAAGTAAACAGTTTCCCATGGTCTAGTTTGAGGTTACACAAGTCATTTATGTATATGAGGAATAAACTTGGCCCCAAAATACTCCCCTGTGGGACGCCGTAGGATAGACAATGCGGGTCACTAGTGATAGTACCAATGTTTACCCTCTGATTTCTATTTTCTAGATAACTAGTAAATAAGTTCAGAGCGGTGCCTCTAATTCCGATACTTTCCAGCTTTTTTATTAGTAGGGGGATGGAGACAGTATCAAAAGCCTTTGCGAGATCTAAAAATATGGCCAGGCATTTTTCTTTATTTTCTAGGTGGGATATAACGTGAGAAGTAAGATCAACTACAGCTTGTTCCGTGGACTTTCCTTTTCTGAACCCATATTGATGGTGAGAGAGAATGTCAAATTTATTCAAATAATCCATCAGCCTTTTATTTAATAATCGTTCCAAAACCTTAGAGAGACAGGGTAAAATGGATATTGGGCGGTAGTTGCTGACACTGGCTCTGTCTCCGGCTTTATAGATTGGCTTAACTAGAGCAGTTTTCAGGCAGTCTGGAAAAACACCTTCACTAAAGCTCAAGTTACATAAGTGAGTAATAGGGGGGACTAAAACTTGGGCTGCCATACCAATCACTTTGGTTGGTATGCCATCGATACCAGCAGCAGAACTGTATTTAAGGTTTTTGATAGTTGCGAAAACCTCTTCGTGATTTGTCTCTTTTAGAAAAAATGAACTAGGTGAGCTATTTTCGCTTTGGCCGGAATTTTGAACGTAGCCCAATTTTTTAGTGATTTTCTTAGCCAGTGTCTTCCCTACGTTGGCAAAGTAATTGTTAATTGCATTGACAGAGTCAGTACAATTTGGTTTTATTTTTAGTAGATCATGATAGCTGTCATTTTTATTTTTGTTAAATTTGGCTATTTCTCTAATTGCTTCCCATGTTTTTTTTAGATTATGCTGTACCTTGACTAATTTATTTTGATTGTACTGCTTCTCAACTTTTTTAATAAGATTATTATTAAGTATATCTTGCTTTAAATTTGACGATTTATAAGTACTTACTGTGAAAGTCTATTTGAATAAAGTTATTTAAGTTTGAGTTCGGTGGCATCCATAATTTTACGGTACAGTTGAACGGTAACCATTTTTCTAACAACGGTAACAACGTTGGTTTGCAAAGTAAATTGAATTATAAAATTTGACCGGCTTGTTAAGGTCTCGGTAGCTCAAAGGGGCGGAACGAATTAGGAACGAGAGGAGAATGAAGGCCAAATAGGCAAATTTCAAACGTCATTTCCTATTTTTGTGCCTAATAAGGTACTGTTTAATCTGTTGCTAAATAAAATTAGTCAAACACACTCAGTCTCAAACAATTTGTTCTGGAAAGATCAAAGATTTAGGTACAAGCATCTTCCTTTTTGTGTATTTTGAACAAAGAGGAGAGCAACATTTCAATTCACGTTAATTTACATGCCTGCTTAATGCAACAAGTTTTTCTGAATAAGTGCATTATAAAATGCTACCGCAATTGATTGTAGTTATTGTTAGAATTAAGATCATGGACTAATTGCAAACACAAGGGATCAAATCAATTTTTTCTAAAAAAAAAATATCTAATTTTAATTCTAAATGAATAGGATTTGTTTGTAAAGTTTATTTTGTTGTTTTCTAGTTTGTTCAGGTGATAAAATTTCGGTTGCGATCAAAGAATTCAAGCGTGAGTAAAGCGCATCTGATCCTCTAATAGTTTAGTTTAACAAAAAAGAAAATTAAAAAAGGTTCAATACGAGTACAACGCCGGAGGCAAACAAGCTTACAGAAAATGAATGGAACTGCATCACGAGTGCTCATGTATTCCCGTACATTTTTCATATTTGACATGTTGACACGAAAGTAGCATTTTGTTCATCAACAAATTGGTTTTCACAATTAAGTAAAACAACAGACCAGAAAAAGGCTCAATGCCGCCGGTAACAGGTTTGATGGTAAGCGGTTTTTATCGCAGCCTACACAAGGGGCATTACTTGCACATTTTCAACCCTGACATTGTGAAAAACCTTACCAAACTCTTTTTGAAGCACTCCATGTTACAATTAATTGGAAAAACTTCGGCTATTTTACAATTTAGGCGCCCTAGGAAGAAACGTTTTTGAAACCAAATCTGAACGTAGCAAAGGTGGATTCAGAGTTTGAGAACAACCTTCCCATCGATGATAGCGAGCGCTCCTATTTTTAATATTCACTACCTACTTAACGCAACCATCCAGTGCGATTCTCTGAACTCAGCAGCAATGATACGCTAGTTTAACAATTAATACATGATATTTTGTAGTGACGGACGGAAGGCGTCGGTGCCATCTCACGCGTGAGAATCGTTTGGCCGGAATACGAGTACCAGCCCTTCAAGTAATCGATAAATAAAGTTGAACAAGGGCTTCCTGTCTAATTCAAAGTCGTTCAATGTAATTGTGATTAGCAGCATGCCTCCTCATTGGGTAATGTGGCCGGTGACGGCACTTCGATGGCTCTGGCACGACACAGGAACCTCTTATTAACCAATTCACTGACTTACCCGAGACTTTGGACCCATTCGACGTAACTCATCACAAATATGTGAAAACTTGTTTCGAAACACCCGCGACCTTTCTAAGGTAAACATACGGTCGTTAGGCAAGACCCTAAATAATGCATGTACCTATAGGTACTTGTTGTTATGATTGCCTAATAAATTCAATGTTAATTATTGCACTCGCTCATCAGTATTTGAACCATGGCTAAATATCTATTGAAATCTACATGCACGAGTATATCATCCTTACAAATTTTAAAAGTGTCCCAATGTTGTTTATACTTTTTAACAAGTAAGTTAACTGACTGAAAAGATAACTGACTTTAGAGGAAGA
Source organism: Udea olivalis (assembly GCA_947369235.1). Classification (NCBI taxonomy): domain Eukaryota; kingdom Metazoa; phylum Arthropoda; class Insecta; order Lepidoptera; family Crambidae; genus Udea; species Udea olivalis. The sequence goes on from OX376342.1 coordinate 12,107,148, forward strand.
AAGGGCTACATGCCCCCAATATGAATAAATCCTCGGTGACGCCTTTAAATAATTTAACTGTAAATATAAAGAAATCGTGTTAATATACCTTGATAAGTTATTTGATGATTCAACATTACTGTTTATATATTAGAATGGTCAACTTGAAGCAAAAACTTGAAAGTTTGATTTAGCTATGTTAGTTTTTTAACCAATATATTGTTAATTACACTAAATGAGCTAAATCAAACTCATGAGTTACTTTTTTCAGGAATCCGGTTCCAAATAGACCAACATTAGCCTATTTTTTCTCAAATGCTTTTTCTTAGATAATTGGATATTGCATTACTATTTAATGTTGGTGCTTCAACTTATAACTAACGCTGTGTTTTACTCACTCACAGAACGACTATCAGTGCGATTTTCAATTTAGTTTTCTGTTAATAGTCATAGCAAAACCTAGCAGCCCATATAAAATATCTTATTCCCAGTTTTGTCCGGCTTCAAATTGTGAGTACAGCTATGTACTGTAAATGACTTCAAATTCGACACCGGATATTGTAATACATGGAGATTAGGTACCTCACGCATTGAGGGCGGTGAATTTGCTACAAAGATCTAGAATCTGTGCGAATGGGATGTATTAATCAAAGCGAACGCAACTCTTGTTAACGCATTGTGTGCATAATGCATGTAGGTACTACGCTACAATGTTTTCATAAGCTTACTCACCATTTACCAGTACACTCATCATACCAATTTTTCTATTAGAGCCAATTTGATAACGTTGTGATGACAAGATGCAGTGCAATTTTTAACACAACTTTTGAATGTTGTTAACAACGAAAGAAAGAAGATGGAGTGACACAGAATCGCAAGGCTCTTCCGTTGCTTAGATCATTACATTATCACGTAACAAAATGGTCTGGTACAGTATATTCACATCAAATGGAGTAGGTAATGAAATGTTTTCACTACTATTCTGAAATAATAGTTTGATAGCTAGTAGGAATTTAGTGTATAACATGTACCGTCCACTGCTGGACAATCATTGGATTTTGGCATTTTTTTATGTAGGACTTAGACAGTCATTTGATCGCAATCATTTCGCACCTGATGGTATATAAGTGACGATGCGATCTATGATGGTACATGTCTGCCTAGTAAATGCCTATTCACTCTTGTCTTGAAGAGACCCAGATTGTATTGCATATTGGCATAATCACGAATGCAGGTTACGAGGACATACGTTCTTAATTTGTAAGTAAAACAGAAACAGGTTGTAATGGATCATTCATCATGTTTTAACTATAACATTTTATTTATAAAACAAGATTATACAATTAACTTAGTTGTATAAACTTATGCCTGGTCAGCTATAGTACTTACTTGTAATCAGGTGGATATTTTTAGATTGTTTCTCGGTCGCCACTGGTTTCTGACGTAATATATTGATCATCGCAAAAATGATCATAACTATTAACATAATTACAACAATTTTACCTTACAATATAGATGCTTTTAATTGTTACAAATATTTTAGCGCGCGCAACCGTGATCTGACGTCACTCTTACTCCTATTATAAACCTAAGCAGTACCTACGGCGACACAATCAGTACATAACCAATAAATAATTAATAAATTAATAATAAATATTTTTATTGCAACTATTTTAGCATTTAAATATTAAAGAATCGTTTTTACTAGGTACCCCACAAAGACAGTTGACTTTACAGAATTGATGTGTAGTATTATACAGTCGCGTTTACATCTTCACATGCTTTACCCTTATGCTGCTGACATTAGACCCATTTTGAAATGGTTTTGTTAATGTTGCTGTCTGTCTTCTTTGGTCACACTTTGATTTTGTATCCTGTAACTTGGTCTGCTGGAAGAAATCTCTTTTTAGAGATAAGCTAACCTGTACTTTTGCTTTCCTAAATGTTGTCCCTTGAAATGTATTTTTTGTGTTTGAACTAATAAATAAAAATAATAAATATATGGATACGCGTCTGTACGAGTACGTCGCGTCTTTAGGTTGAAGATATTTTACATCGCTTGCAAAATTATCGATGCATGATTAACATGAATTACGCCTTCCTGCTACTTCAGGATGTAATGTAACTAAGGAAGTCAATTGTACAACTTTGTTTACCGAGAAATGTATTAAGGGTTAACATGATTAAAGAAATAAACATACATATTATTAGGTACGCAATAACTTCAAAAACTACTTTAAAACCACAAAACGTTCACTGAAAATCAATATCACTTAACACGCCTTTTATCAACAATATTATGGGTAGTGGGCGATAACCATCAAAATCGAAGCACCAAGACCTGAAATATATTTTGCTGGATACATACTATACTATACTATACCACATACTACTACGATGCCGATATTAAAAATTATAACTTAGATCTAAGATCTATAAGAACTTAATTGCCTATAAAAATTCACAGACCGAGGAGTTTTTCATTTTTTCTATACCGGTCTTAGTGCCCGAGACATAAACGATCTTATGCCAAAAGTCCCTGAAAAAATGTGGATATTTTTTTTGGATTGCATATACATATATATATACTATACGCATCTTTCGAAACCTCAACCACTTATGTACCCTTAGAACTCATGACACTAGAGCCATGTCGCACTTTTAGCAAAAATAGGGGTTAAGGAAAAGCGATCAAAAATACATTTCCAATGTAAAAAATATGAGATGGTTTTAAAATTACTCCATTATGACTTATGAAATTGCAACGTTGCAAAAGTGACGGCCAGCAAGAATAAAGGATTCACCGCGTCGTGCAGCCGATTGGTCGCGAGCTGGCTTGGTGTCACTGCGCAGCCTTCAGAACAAGTTCTTTTGTTTACATCCTCCTTTACTAATATAGCAAAAAATATTTTACGTTCTCGGCACCCAAAGGTTAAGGGGAACACCATTTTATGTAGCTACTTGTCGCCCGTCTGCGGATACTGACAGAAATACAGTAAATAAAAACGACTGAAGCGCCTAAAACAAAAGAGTTCATGACATAAAATTTAAACGGAGCATGTAATTACTTGCCGCCGATCTACAAATGGCGCTTACAATTTTACATACCATTCTTTTTTGAGACATTACTTGTAGGAACTCCACCATCGAGTCCTTTTTGCAACTTCAAAGTAGCTAGTAGCTACTTACGAGAGCCGTTATCGTTTTACCAATAGCAATTAAACCAATGTTATTTAACAATTTAAAAAGTACGGTCCTGCTAATCTCAGGTAAACTTTTTCGCACATCCCAAATGTTTATAGTTGATTGAAGGAGGTGGGAACTTTTCTGATGTAATCAACTAACATGATTAACTGCCACTAGGTGAAGAACAGGACATTGTCATTATTAATAATGCCGTAATTTGAGGTTGTGTAAAGCAAAATAATCAAATGGCACCGAAATAAGGACAAGGCGAAGCGTCACGGCGCAGGCACGCTCTCGTGACTGTCCCTCAAAGTCTCAATTAAAAACACCGACCAGTAAATAAAACTCATAACTACAAGCGCAAAATTATATTCGCAAAGGTTATTTGGCATTTTATTCATTCTTTGTCTGAAGCTAAAAGCCTATTAATAAGATTTCATTAGTGTTGTTATTAGTAGTTAGTAACTGTCCCACAGCTGGGTAAAGACCTCCATCACTGAAGGTCCATTGCGTTCAATCAGCGTTACTGAATTAGTGTCCTCGCGAATGCCCAGGATGCGCCGGCCGCATGTAAATAAATTCAATGCACCACTCTGAAAGGCCCTTCTTGCACTCATTGCATGCCTCCATCGTTGAAGCCATGTCACATGTAGAAATTGATGGGTCAAGGTATAAACCCCATTCTTGCAAAATGCAGGTTGTGCTTTGAGTTGAACAGCTCTTACCCCTCGGCCACACAGGCATTCTGTAGTTTTATGTAAGCACTTGCAATATGGTTTTTAATAATTTCCGTATTTCACCCTTTTTATTTCCTTTTAACAAATTATTTATTGTGATTTAGTATTTTTACATTTAATTTTTAGAGATTCACGGGTTATATTTTGATCAATAAATAATAAAATATGATTAATTATGAAAAGTGCACAAAAAGCCTGGAAAAAGCGTGTGGAAACCGATATGCTAACTTTGGTATAATAGCATCAATGCTACCAGTCCCTTAGCTGGCCTCAAGCCAAGGTATGACCCAATGACTCTCCTTAACACGGCACAGTTACTCCTCGCGCTCGCATAGGAATATGCCTTTGCCTTAAGCGGCGGGAGTGACGTCAAGATTCGCTTGTTTTGACAGAAATAAAGTTGGGTAAGATGCTTACATACAACTTCTGGGAAATACCTACCCAACGAAAGTTAATAAATAATATTAAACTTATCCGGCGAATAAGCTGTTTCTTCTTCGTGTTGATCATTCGTGTAGGACTATGTCAGAGCTACCATGGTTGAAGTGCACTTCTTTGCCACTGTTATCACCAGCGAAGAGGAGGTATAGAAATAGAATACTTGTAAAATGGAGCAGGTGGCGCGACATTAGTAAAAACTAATAGTTTTAATTCTCACAGTTCAGAGGGAATTTGAACCCCTTGAGTGTCATTTTCGCGCATTAGTACATGTCTTATTACCCACATTTTAATGTTTGTAAGGTGATTTTTAGGAATGCGTTTTCTTTTTGAAAGTTAAAAGTTCAACTAAGCATATATAGCCTAACACCATTTTTTTTTCTCTTTGTTTTTTGTACTTGTTTTTTTCTTTTTCACTTGACATTCATATTATGTACATGTTCACGTATTACATACCCTTCTTCGTCAAACGGACAACATTTTGAGCTAATGCTTTTTATAAAACTGATCGGTGCGAACGACACTAACATAAATAAACCAAATTGTACATTCTGTTCTCAAGTAAGTGACAATTTATGTTTTTATTGAGAAATAAAGAATCCTTAAACCTTATATAACAGAAGGCTCTAAAAATAGACAAATATGAACAACAAGTACTTTTGAGAATTATGATTTGATATTCTCAAATCAAATAATTTTGAAGATTGTAGTTATGAAGTTTCCCACGAAAACATAAAAAAAAGAAAACAGGTGTATGAACCAGCTAGGTGAACAGCTCAATTGAATAAACACGGCTCGCAATTGAATCGCCATCACATCCACTCATAAAAAGTTTAATCTTGCAAAAACTCGATACAGGGCGTAAGAGAAGATGCCGCCATTTCTGGAAAAAAGGGAGAAATAGTGTTTATTTGACAGTTCAAGTAGGTATCTACCTACACGGTACTAGTAGCTCCTTGTACTTCTCTAATCTACGTGTTGCAATACGTCCGATCAGTTGCAAGATAATATCAATGATGTAAAAGACAAAAATGCTTCAGCTGATGGGATTTTATCCTTCAAGAGCGTGGAGATCCAAGAGTGGGATTGTTGCTACTCGGTTATATCACCCACCAAAGATATTCATCATGATTGTAGACATTTAATTGAATGTTTTTCATTAATCACGATTGTACGAGTATTCAATGCTTCGTTTGCTTTTGTTTATGCCACTTCATTCGGTTGAATATCAAAACATTCCACTGGCGAAATTGAGTTAAAATTGGCGACCTTGCAGTCAGTATGTCAGCGGGCGACATGAGAACTTACGCAAATACCGAATACTTTTATTCAAAACTACCTACGCGCTTTCACTCGTTATTTGCATACGATCTCATTTGTAATTTGAGTCCGTGATTATTTGTTAAACAAACCAGAATTCAATCAAACTTTTAATGAATGGACAACTCAAGTGATTTAAAAATACTCTAGTGACTAATAAATGGACTTAATTGTGTAAGTTTCATGAGTTCCAAGTTTAGTAAACAATCTTTCAGTGAGTATACTGGCTTAGTCTTAATATAATTTATTTCAAGAATATAAAGCCGCCTAAATTGTTTGAAGTTTTTTATGTTCGATTACAGCAAGATATCGTATCGTAGTTAAGTCCGGAACTGCCTCACATAGTGAGCTTGTACTTTACCTAATAGAGTCAATGGTTAATTAATAAATAAACATATACACCTATAACACAAATTTACAATCTTGTTATGATTCACAAACCTGCATGAAGGAACAGGTTTATTATCAAGGTAGGACAGAATACAATACATACAACACCCCGTATTTACTCACACATACACATTACCTTGGCGGTTGGCTGTGAAGTTGCTTTGCTGTCTACATTTTTCGGAGTACGCTCGTCGTGCGTGACCTAAATACAAGGTGGTTTTTTTTGCAGAAGAATACCAGGATCCTGCTAATATAAAACATGAGATAACTTAAAATGTCAAAATTGGTAATAATGATATACAGTGTGAACATTTGCTAGCTAAAATAAATATTCGCGTACCTTAAACTGCAATTACCCTAGAACGTCTAATTCAAAAATTTTCAACGTACCGTCCTACAGAACAAATTTGGGTTTACATCATCCTTTGTCGAGAATTGTTGCTAAATACAATGAAATAACTGTAAAAATACCAGAAATGTATATTTTTAATAACAAAAGACGGTCATTTCGCTATAAACTACTGAAGTATTTTCATTACCCTTACCTACATACAACACGAGATAACAATATTAAAAAACATCAACTTCGCTACAGAAATAAACTAGCACTACCGACCTCTAGAATGAAACACCATTATTCCAGCCCATTAGTAATGTCTATAAAAATCTATAATAAACTGCCAGATTCCTTAAGAAACATAAATAACAATAAGATCTTTTTTAATGACCTCAAAAATATACTAATACAAAAAAGCTACTACACTATAAAATAATTTTTAGAAGATAAACATTTAACATAAATTTAAGACTGAATAGTAATACTAAAAACCAAACTATTGATATAAAAATATAATATAAATATTCTTAAAACTTAAATAATAATCTATAAAAGTCACTAAATTATAACCTTTAGACGAGTTTCTAAATAATAATTCGATATAATTTAATATTACTTTGTTGCATTATAATTTAATTTTCTATGAAATATGGTTTTCCTCCTCTTCATTTTTGTTGTGCCCGACAGGGTTCATGGTGCACTATTTAAATATATTTTAAGATCTTGTACTACACTGTGAAATGCAATAAAGAATTGAGTATTGAGTATTCCAAAGTACAGTAAGAAATAAGTTTAGAAATTAGTATCCTAAATTGTAATGTTATATATTGTAAGTTAATTGGTTAGTTTTAAGTTGAAAAGTTTATCAACATCGTAGTGTACACCTGTAGTTGCCGTAAATACAAATAATGTTGCACGTCTACCTTATTATTAAAATGTAATGTATGTTTCGTTGTTGGTGTACCATATTAAATGAATTAATCGATTAATTTGTATATTTTCTGCTTTGTTTGGGAAGACTGCGTCGTTGATATGACATACAAGTTGCCATAGATAACTATCGTAGTTTACTTCAGGTAAACCCATTTAAAAGTAATATAAAACTACATTAGCTTTAACTGTTAGCTTATTCACTTGCTAATAAGCTCACAGTACAGTACAGTACAGTACAGTACAGTATTGTAAATAGCTGAGAAAGTATAAGACGTAGCTTAATAATATTACAGGAAAAATATATTCTTCACTAGCTTTCCGCCCGCGGCTTCGCCCGCGTGAACTTCATTTTTATACATAAATTATTTCTAAATTCTAGCCTATGTGTTAGTCTGATGTATAAGCTGTATTACTGTAAAGTTTCATAGAAACCCGTTCAGTAGTTTTTGTGTGAAAGAGTAACAAACATACATACATCCTCACAAACTTTCGCATTCAATATATTAGTAGGATAGTAGGATTAGTAACATCTATTTATTGAAAAGAATATGTTTCAGAGAATGATGTAATCGGTCCTAATATTGACACGCAGAAGCTAATAAATAGGTTTATTGATTATGTATCAGTGTGCGACATAGTAAAAACGATTAACTAGCAATTAACTTAATTGTTTCTATTAAATTTAACTACGATTTAATTGAATGTTAATGTCTTGATCTAAACATCCAGAATGTTTGCTGCTCGGCACGTGAGGTGCTTAAGTTATCGTACTGTAGTCCAATTTAGATGAAATTAAATCAAAGTATTTGAAAAATATAATAAAAAAAAGTTAGTTCATCCACAATTCCTTTTGCATTCCTTATTGCTGTTAAGATGGCAGATTAAAAAATACAGTTTTAATTATACCTCTCTCTCGGACACAGGACAGCCTAATAAAAGCTGTGGCGGTGTGTAGGTATGCCCCACTTTTTTAAACATGAAGGGGACTGAAATTGTCCGTATGACTATACGAGTTTTTAGAGGCGGCGCTAATTTGTTTGCAGAATTTAAGAGGATACAGAAGCGCCGTTTCTCCATATAAACGTAGTCTCCCTGTTTCCTCCCTGGATTTTGCTAGTAGAGGAATACATTTTTCCCAAAAATTCTAATTCCCTATTGGCATGCCCCTATGTTTTCCTTTTTTTAATAAATCAATTATTAAAAGAGATGTGGACCTTCCAAAATCGAGTAAAATGGCCATATTTTCCGCTGTGTTCAAACATCCAGAAAACTATTTTGACTAGTTTATTTAAAAAAAAAGAAAACATAGGAACACGGCCACAGCCTCTCTTTCATTTTAAATGAAAAAAAGTAACGAAATCGGCTCACTTTTTCAAAAGGAATTAGCGGACTACGTAGATTTTGTCTACTTTTGATAGGTTATTTCGTTCCGATTTGAATCTGTCTCTATCGCACTCTGCGGGGCGCTCGAGGTTTGCAAAAGACAGCAATAGATTTAAAAAAAAACCTATTTTTCAATTCTCTTGACCGTGCTGTGTCCTCTTAACATACGCAGTTAAGTTAGCCGGCACACTGACTTCCTTAATCGTGTATTACACGTATTATAATTTTCTATATTTTAAGTGTGGTGTACTTTTACTTTTTAACACAACAGATTTAGTTAAAACTATTCTGAACTCTCGCGTCGTGGCCTAGTGGTTAAGCACTCCAGGGGCCATATTAAAATCTCATAAAGCCAGCAAAGTTAATTTCCTTAGCTGAGGGCAGCGAGCAATTTCGTTAGTAAATATCTGCTGGCCCGGATGATTCATCATTGACAGGTAACCGCTGACTGGCTGAAAATGAAAGATCATATTAGGAAATCGCTCACTGCGCTCAGTTTAGGAAATTAACTTGACTGGCTATAAGAGATGGTAATACGGCCCCAGGAGTTAAAATCTGGCCAGAACCATATTCATCTTCATTGTTAAATTGCCACTAACTCTCCGGAGATGGAAAACACCGATAAAAAGCAATACAACCCGGATAACGGCGGAAGGCCTATCACGTTGGGCTTCCGAGTATTCCGTTCACTTTCAGAACTAGCGATCAAAGAAATGGTATTGTATTTTGCAAGCAAAGATAATAATGTAATATTGAATACTAAATAATCGGAATGTTTTCAAATAGTTCAATGTTGACTTCGTAAGTTGTACTTGTACATCCTATGTGTCATAGCTGATATCATAAAGCATATTTAAAATAAGTAATGTGTTAATTCGTAAGGCGATTGAAATACGTGTATTTTAACAGTTATCTGCAAAGGCCCGGCTATTTCTCACAAGTGTGCGAGCCTGTTTTGTAAATACTATCACGGCGCCCATCGATCCGTAAAGCCCTGTGCCAACTGGTTCTACTCGTATCCGAGCCAGTTTTGTTAAAAATAAATGTTATGTGAAGAGAAACTACTTGTGTTGTGTTTAAGTACAGGGGCCAACATATCAGGCTGCAAAATTCCAAATATACTCGATCGATTTTGATCTTTATCTTCGAGTGGTGGGTTGGAAAGGTTTCATGTACAGTTTGTAGTAAATTGCTGTGCTGGCCTCTGTGTGTTAGTAGAGTATTTAAAATGAAATAATGAAAAAATTCCCACCTACACATTTTATTACTAAAGGAAATTCTTGTATGTAACATTATTTACTATTTTGTTGACTTTATATTCATATTTAACTATTTACCTCTATTTGTAAAGTGCTAATTACACTTGACATAAATTAAGATCGGAGAAATGAATTTTATTCCATTGCTCATTTATTATTGGAAGGCTAATGGATTATGTGCATAAAACATGCGTTCGAAAATGACCTGGTAGTAAAATGGGGTTATTCTAATGTTCACAATAACACTAGATTACAGTAAAGAAGATGGCTTCGTAAGTGAGACGCACCCTTACTTCGGTATTTAACCATTTTGGCCCTACAAAGTCACTTAATACCGACCAACGTTAATTTTATATATCTGGAATTATAGTATATAACACTCAAGACTAAACGTGGCCTAACAAAACATTTGACTTGCGAAGAAATCTCCAAACGCATCCACAGCAGGAACGCGCCGCGCCGGCACCGGCCGACACCTTCGACATAATCAATCTATGCATGCTTAATAAATAAACATTACCTAACTATTTAAATAAGCCTCGCAAGGGCTGCCTGGTTTTCCGGCTCTTCTCATTGATTTCCTCTCCAAACCGGTTGCAACGAAGGTACATGGACGATGGACACCTACGCACAATATTTATATAGGTACCTACGTTCTGATAGGAACAGTTTTCGGATAAAAAAGTGACTGGCCCGTTAGTACGATGGGAAGAAGTCCTATAGCATTTATGTATTGGATTGGAGGTGTGGGTTTCCGGGGATAAACATTCATGTAAGATTTTTGGTACTTATTTAGATTTATTAGTAATTTATTTACAAACTCTATTTTGGGTGAGATACAATCTTGCGAAAAGCTGTCCAAAATATCCATTATGTTTAAATGTATATTGATTTTGTCTCCAATGAAGAATATTTATTTATCTTCTAAATCAGCCGTTAGGATCATACATGCCAGTATATCGTATAGCTTAGTAGAGCCTTTTTAAACGAGTTCTACTTTTACAGGATATTATTGCGGAATTCGTCAATACCATTTTTAATTCCGTCTTCACAGCGAGAAGAAACTCCATAAAATGACCAATATCGTACTGACATATGAAAACGCGCAATGGCTGTACAACTGCAGAACTCTAGATCCCGGTGGGCTGGAACCCTATTCTGCGGTAGATGTTGGTTCAATTCCTGCTTACACCTGTTTCAACAAATATCGCATAATGTTTCTACGTAAGATTGTTTCCTTGAACAAAATATCGTCGCCGTAGAGTGAAAAGTCATCAAATCGACATTTGGCCAAAATTTAGTTAGAATTGTGATCATAATTTCAATTTCTTATACAATTTCAACCTTACAGCCATGTCTATATATTATTATTATTATATTTTAGATAGTGCAAATAAACACTGATTCCACATTTAGACCACAGTCCACAACACATTAGTCGAGAATTAATCAATTCACTTGAACACTTTTTGACTATTCGGTCGAATTTCAAAACTGTACATAACTCGACTTGGTACTTTTCCCCTTTACAAAATAAATCATAACTGGAACTTAATCCAGAGCAAAATCAACTAAAATGACTTACTTGATTGCTTTTAGAAAAGCTGTTTCGATACAAAACATAAAGCGAAAATTAATCAAATCAACTTAATTACTATTCCACATTTCAAACAATTAAACGATCAATATGTGAGAGCGAGAAATCATCAGACTGTATACTCATAAATAGTACTTTAAAATTTAAGTATGCTTTTTGTGTAAAAATCTCTTGTTGCTTAATTAAATGATCTTATTGGTATTCAAGTAAAGCCTCACGGAGAGTAGGAAGCCATAAGTTTTATTCAAAAACTTAAAAGTCAAACGTGGTGATATCATTGAAACGACAACTACTTGCGAGGTACTAATAACATGTAGGTAGATAGTACTAGCCGTAAGGTCAAGAACTCACGAAGCTCGTTCAAAACATTTAACGCAAGCGAAAAAAACTTACCCACTTGAAACTGGTAGGCATTCCACATAAGCTTTAAATAAATACAAGATTTAATTTATATTAAGCAACGGGCCTTAAAAGTGGCGGGTAAGAAGCTACTCTTACCTCGGAATTCTGCGTAACACAAAATTACAAACCCCAACTTGATAAGTTGTAACGGGAACTGTCAGCAGAATCTTCTTTTCGTGTCAATGGCAAAAAATATGATCGTACCCCGACCAGAATTTAGCGACATCCAGCGCAGCACCGTTCGCCATGTGCAGGTCTTGGATTGTGGAAGTGGTTGGGCACTGTGAGCATTCGAGCATGTGTGCCATAGTTTGGGGTGACCAACCACAGTCTACTTCGTCAGTGAACCCATTCGACTATGTTTTCCTCACTATGGCCAACCTGGTAACGGAGTGAGTTCAGTGATTTCTAGGTTAACCAGGGCTGCTAATGCCCTGGTAGCAGGTGTTCAGCAGGGGTCTATACTTACTCGCATAAAAACTTTTGTGTTTAGGCATTATGATATTATGGCACAACAACTATTCGTATAATTGCATTCGATTTTTTTTTAAAGCATTTTTAGATATGGCATAAAGATAACTTAGCATAAAATTCTAACGCATAAAATGAGAAACGCATAACATTAATGAATCAAATCATCAAAATCTAGAATAATGAGGTTTTTTGGCCCCTTACACCAAAAGGTTTATGTACACCTAACACGCTCGTCGCTTCGCTCCTCGCACCTTAATCCATACTTATTAGCCTTTATGACAAAACACTAATAATAATAAAAATGGCAATATCCTATTATGCGTCTCCTTAATAGCCCAATAGATCGTTATGCTTAAAACTCATTATTCCAAAATACGATTATGCCAAAGTTTCATTATGACAATAAACATTATGCAACATTCACTATGCCTAAAAAAATTAGGTAAAAAAAATTATGCGAGTAAAATGAATCCCGTTCAGCAGAGGCTATGTATTGGGGAGGTGGTGGACATTTTGTGGTCCAAAGTTTTATGCGACCGCCCGTCGGCTTGTCGGTAATTGCACTCTTACACAATAAAACAGCTAGACCTATAACGGCTGGACTTTAAAACGCTCGAAGCTTCCATATAGGTAGTAAAAACAGCATCTATGTTTTCAAGATTTACAGTTCGAATTTTACTCATTTCTTTTCCTATAAACGCAATCAAATTGGACTACATCCTTGTACAGTACAAAAACCAATTCGTAATTTTAGTTAAATAAAACTATCATTGTCATACGTTTTCGTCTTATTATTTTCAACTTAAGGTGTACAGAAAGAACCGTCTTCAGGGTTTTATGACTGTTTTAATATTGCTATAAAGGGTCAGGGGACCAGTATAGTTAGTCATAATCAAAATACTTGTAAAAACACCATTATCTGCTGGTTTTTTTGTTGAAAATGTAAAGTTGGAAATACTCTACCTTTACAATCTCAAAGTATTGATCAAACGGGATTTAATAAAGCATACTATTCCAAATTAATATTTTCTCAAATGAAATACTAGTGTGAATTCTGTTTAGTGATTAATTTAACACAGGCAGCAATATCATAACACATACAAATTGCAAACAAAATAAGTAACGTGAGACTTTTTCACAGAAAATGGTTGGAAGAAATAGCACTGGCCAGCAAGAAAGGTCGCAAACCGTCTCTTTTGCGCGCGATGACGAAGGCTTTCTGGATGAGCTACGCACCTTCTGGAATCATGTTCCTGATCCAAGCCCTCCTGCTCAAGTGAGTAATCATCCTATTGGCATTGTCATGACAAGAACACATTAAAAGGCGGTTGTTGACGATTATACCGCGGTAAATTTACCTATACTTACGTTGTATTTGTGTTAGATTTTAAAAATTGTTAAACGCAGAGACAAAGAACGAAATAAACTGCAAATTGTTTAAATTCTTGAGTAGTAAAAGAATATATTACTTCTTTTAACAGAATTTCAGTGATGACTGGGTTCAAATTCTTTGGATTCTATTGCGAAGTTTGATGGTTTTATGTTTTTTCTAAAACAAAAAAATATCGTAAACCCAAAAAAGTAGACTTAATGCAATATATTTTTCAGACCTTTCCAACCTGTGATATTGAGCATGATGCTGGCGTACTGGGAGCCAGGGTCGGACATGACGTACGAGCAGGCAGTGTACTGCGCTTGCGCTGTCATCTTCACCTCGCTGTTGATCGGCTTTCTCAACCACCACGGCTCCTACTCCACACAGCAGTTCGGCATGAAAGTCCGAATTGCGGCCTGCTCTCTTATTTATAGAAAGGTAAGTTTCACCTAGTTCACGAAGGCACTTAGATGATGCTCAGATGAATGTTTCATCACATGTCTCATTGCTAAATGGACTTTTTCGATTAAGACTTACTACGCGCTTAGTAATAGATAGGATGATATCGTACAAACTCAGAATCCTTTATTTACATGCATTAACAAATATTTACGTGTCTGAAGCATAAGTGAGTCTAAACTGGATGGACTGATGAACCACACTATTTCACATATCCTCGTATCCTAGCTAACAGCTAAAAACCGGATAAAATCTCTAGGTTTTAATGGAAAGCCGATGTTTGGAACAAAAAATAATAAATGTAGCAACACGCATGTCCTATTAATTACTTATTTGTCATTCGATCTCGAGTATGCGCGTAAGTTGATTGTTTGTATTTAAACCGGTTTGCTTTCTCAAGATTCTCACTTTGTACCTATCTAGGGCATTCATATTTTTCTCCTATTTATTGGGATTTATTAGTTTTTTATGCAGCTACATTAAACTGATCCCGCTTGAGTCCCTAGGATCAGGTCCAATTTTTCTAGTCTTTCTAATCTTTGTGTAGAAAATAGTGCATTGTTAAATGCCAAAAATAAAAACTCACTTAGCTACATAATACTAATATCTACTTAGATAATACTTAAATTTAACAATCAACAAGAGCTACTCTATTCCATCCATCTCGTTAATATGTCACTGACGTCTTTTATCCATTAAATGCGACGCACCAATGTGTTTATGTTCTTATTACCTTAAGTTCTTCGCACGATCTTGATTTCTTATAGCAATTAACGTGCAATTCACAATTGAGTCATGTGCATGTATAATGTTCGTTGATTTGTTTAATTCAAATGAGTACCTACTGTTTCCATTACCAGGTCATGCGCATGAGTTCTGGCGCGCTAGCGCAGACGACGGCGGGGCAGGTGGTCAACCTACTGTCCAACGACGTGAACCGCTTCGACTACGCCTTTATCTACACGCACTTCATCTGGCTTCTACCGCTGCAGGTCATCATCGTCTGCTATCTAATCTACCTTAAAATCGGCTACGCAGCAATTGTCGGCGTCGTTGGAATTGTTCTGCAAACCATACCAGTTCAGTGTAAGTAATCTCATGAATGAACATTACGTATTCTATATAAATCATTGGTATAATAAAGACACGCGCTCACGTTAAAGGAACGAGCCCGATCAAATTACTTATTAATGGTTTTATTAGAAACAGGATGTCCCAAAAGCCGGTAGACATTTGGTTGATTTTTTATTGTCGTTCTTGCAGCTTACATGAGCAAATTGGCCGCAAGGTTACGGATGAACACCGCCGGTAAAACCGACGAGCGCGTGCGCATTATGGACGAAATCATTAGTGGCATGCAGGTATGATAACTAGTATTTAATTGACTCTCAAATATCCATATCGAAATTCTCGGGTATAATCTTAAGCATTCTTCAATTGGATAAGAGTGGTATACTATTTTAGTTAAAAACGAATAAAAAACATCAAATTAGGATTCTCATAAGTTTTTGATGTAGTAGTATAGTAATAGTACCTATACTTCATTTTAAAAAAAATATTAGCTTTGTTATTGCGCAATGCATTGTCATTTAGTTATTGTTAATTATTCTAAAGCTGTTATTCTCATCCTAATGTTACGTTACCAGTAAAAAGTTATAAACTACAAATGTTGAATAAAAAACACGGTGAAAAAATACAGATTTTGAAACAAACAAAGCGTTGCATTGCGGTAACATTTAACAACAGGGTAAATAAAATTACGATGTGGTTAAAAACCGAAAAGGGGTTTAACCCAGAGATAAAACAGCAGATTTGTTTTAATAATATTTTAAAGTAACTACAATGTTGGCATAAAATGTTGTAAACACGTTTGAATATAAATTTCAAGCGACGTTTTATTCTAAGTATGTAAACAATTTTTGTGTGTCGAGGAAATCATATTGTGCGGATCCAGCTAATGATATTTGACCTCGTACTGACGACCACCTAACTGGCTTCAATTAGCTTCTTTGGCACATAAACCTGTATCAATACCTAAAAGAAAACGCGAATAATATCCTTTGCCTTACTCAAATTGCAATGCATCGTCGTGCAATTTACATTAACCGATTATGATCTGGACTTAATACAAATATAGGGTTTAAAGAGGTCAAGTAATATTACTTACCTACTTAAGTTTCAAAGCTTGGTAAAAAACAAAATACTTGAACTAACTTTCAAAATTAATGCGATGACTTAATAGATAAAAAACTATATGAATAAATTAGAGTAACATATCCATTCTGAATCGGTTGCGACCACATTACTCTGAATTCGGTCACGCACGATGTCCCTTCCCAATCGCTCTCGTCGAGTCTAATCCGTATTCCGGTAACGTCACAAAGTGAACAATACTTGCAATGGCAATAACAAACTCATCATCCGTGTGAATTTTTCCATGCCTGGGTCAGAAACAATTTGTTTTCAAGACAACATTTCGAGTGAAGATATTTTGCGAAGATGATTTTAATATTTATTGCAGCTATAGTATTCAAATACATAATTACAAACTAACAGTTACATAATAATAATTACCAGGTTATCAAAATGTATGCCTGGGAGAAGCCGTTCGAGCAAGTGGTGGCTCTGGCGCGCAAGAAAGAAATAAACTGCATCACGTCTGCTTCGTATCTGCGCGGAGTATACCTCAGCTTCATGGTGTTCACGGAGCGACTGTCTCTTTATATCACCCTGCTTACCTACTCCCTTTTTGGTTATCAGGTCACAGCCGACATTGTAAGTATAAGTAAAAAGGAGCTAGAAATTTAAACTTTTATTGTGAAGGAATTTTTCAGAATTACACAAATCCAAATTTCAGGTTTTCCCACTGGCGCAATTTTTCAACACCCTGCAAGGAACGCTCTCGATTATCATGTCGAATGCGGTGTCATTCTTGGCCGAGGCTCTGATCTCGGTGCAGCGTCTCGAGGCATTCATGCTCCTCGGTATGTGAAGATGCATGCCAAAACCTCAACAAACTTGCACGATCTAGCTCTTCTTCCTCATGAGTCCAAATTATAACACTGACTCTTAAGATGCACTACAAAGCACAAATTGCATGATTCTCCTTTAACCTCTTAGCATTTCCAGCATGCTGATATTGGCATCCAGGTACACTTGCATGATATTTGACACATTGCGAATTAGTCGCATGACTTTTTGAGACCAAAACTCTTATAGCCATGACTTAAACTGTGATAAACTTTACCAGCTACCTTTCTTTGGCATATTGTCTTGTGTATGTCTTTTTTCTCAAACTTATCGTCTATAATAAATGACGATTGTTGATCAGGGATATCTAAATTTCTTAATTTAGCATTTAAGTATTCTTTGGTTTCATAAATTGCAGACATTCGACACACCCAATAGTATTATGCAGGCGAATGTTTTCCCCAAATCACATCACACAGCTTATCTTTGGATTATGAATAGTATTCACTAAAATGTTGTAAATATAGGTAGATAATGATTTTCACAGGCGTTCCCGATGGCACAAATGTTCAATATGCTCCAACAGAGCGTAGCCATCATAATGCCGGGGGCTCTTGCCACCATGATGGAGTCCTATACTTCCATATGTCGCATTGAAACTCTCTTGCTCCTCGGTACGCCTTCAAATAAACATTGAGTGATATATGAGTAATTTTCTGTAATTAAACAATGTCTTTTATGGTTTGGTATTTGACTGAGTTCTACTCGTATTTTGACATGAAGGTACTTTTTTGCTAACATGCTTGGTGAGTGATTTTTAGTTTTACTAACGAATACATGTTTGTAATTTATTAATATTTTACTGATTTACTAACATACAGTAGTCAGTGACTATTTGAATGGTATTTTATGACATTAGAAACTAATACGTACTTAAAACTTAATATTTTTTTATCAAGGTTATGTATGACACTCAGTCATATTTTTGCAAGTGTTTCCATAATAGGTGTTTGTTGTTTTGAATTGGTAATTTTTGTACTAACTGATATAATATATGTTTTGTCATTCGAACATAGTAAAAGTTGAACGCAAAGTCCCAGCTTACTTCTTCTATTTTGAAATTTAAGAAGTCTTTTATTCATTATTCTTATTAAAAGTAAAAGTTTGCCGTGTGTTTATGGAAATCATAAGCTCGCGATGTGTCAACAGCTCGAATACTTATAACTTCATATAAATCAAAAGTAATTTATTCGAGACGAAGAAATCATGCAACAAATTTACATAGATGCGTGATCATTATAGTTTGTGTGACGTCACAGATGAGCGCGAGGACCTGCGCAGCGTGCCCGACGTGGACATCGCCAAGCTGGTCGCAAGCGTGGAAAAGAGGAAACAAAAGAACCTGAGCGAAGAGGACCTCTGCCAGAACACCTTCAAGAAAATCGACGATGACGGCATCTTTAACCCTGGTGAGTCAAAGTCCTAGAAATCAGTCAGAGATAAATGAATAAATATCCAGGAAAAAAGCAAGAGCAGAAAGCAGAGCTTGTACCTGTGCTTGTACTTATAAACATACACAAAAACATACTCATACTTATACAGGGAAGTAAGGGTCGAATATAAATAGCGCATAGCTGGGGTCATTTTTGACCTTTTTGACACCCTATTAATAGCAGTTCGATTCTTAACCGTTAAAAAGAACCCATGACTTTTGGTGCTAAAGACAGGATAGTCAATGTTATGATAATTTACGTTGACACACACCTGTTGCGTGTTACAACACGCGGTACAGTGCCTGTCACACATGGCACATCTAGTGCATTGTAACTCATTGTAGGTTGTCATTTACTACTTTGTGACTTATAATAACAGCTGTTCTTTGTACATTTTCATAAATTACAGCAGTTTTATAAATTACGAATTGATTTGAGGTATGTAGACTTAATAGTAATAACTGATAATATTTCATACTTTTTACTGCCGTAAATGAATTGAAGTTAAGAAAATTTTACTACTTTTCACTTTTTTTCTTACACTGGTCATAGTTTCATACTATAATTGTTTCTGGAACTCTAATTAATTAAACAAGTCGGTTTTCATTACATTACCGTGAAAGTCAGATTAGTTTTTTGAGATATTCGATCAACTTTCAGGTTTCGACTGCAATGAGAAAGGGTTGCTGAAGAAGACGCTGAGCGCCATGACGATGGGCCCTGACGTGGGCCTCATGCTGCAGGACGTACACGCCACCTGGGCTGAAGACGGGCCTCCTACCCTGAGCAATGTCAACATCACTGTGCCGAAAGGAAAGCTCTGTGCCATCATCGGCTCCGTAGGCTCCGGAAAGGTGATCCTTAAACTTGGATTGCTTTTAAATTGTAATACTTAGTTCCTGAATGTTTTGGCAGCACCCAGGAGTGTGTTCATTTATCTGCCTGTCTACGAAAATCTGAGAGTGAACCAGTAAGCAATTTTTTACGGGTGCCATTTTACTTTATTAAAGTTTTACTTTCTGCATTTTTCAATTAAAATAAACAATATAAAATACAAATTGACATAATAATAGTAATCAAAATGGCAAACTTTGACTGGTGACAGGAATCGCTGGAGGGATTTGAGTGAGGTCTCTGCTCTGCAGTAGGACAATACAGGGTAAAGAAAATATTGAGTAATCTGGCACATCTTCTGCAGGCCTTCAAGGTGAGGATGGCCAGCCCAGTGATTCGTTTGAATGACTGGGCTTGTCAACCTCATATCTGGACCTCACGACCGCTTTCCATCAGGTGGAGTGAGGTCATCTTGACGGGCAATATAAAAAAAAAACATCTTTGAACATAGCTCCATTGACTTGTGCCATGATGGGTGTCAGAGACAGAAATAGGTATTTAATATTTGATAGACACTTATTTTAATAAATAACAACACGAAGACACAAAATAAACCAGCGACCACTTATGTCATCCCCATACATTTGAACGATTTTTAAATGACGAAATCGTCGTGGCGTGTTGCTCTTGGCTAGCTCCCAAGGTTGCAATAAAGCCACCACAAAACAGGTTTACTCATTTACCAAGAAGCTAAATTGTTCTAATTAATAGTATTGACAACAGTATTTTCCTGGCTTTGTTAAATTGTAATGACCTGATACAAATTATGAATTAATCTACGCGTTCAACGTGACTTATCGAGTATCCACTTTCTGCGGCCTCATCCGCATTCAAGGGGACCGGTTACCGGTGTATAACCAGGACAAATACCTATTTATAGTAAAAAGTTTCTTTTATGAGGAAAATTTTACCGTTAGTTAGTTAATGAGGTTATACTAATTCGTTACACAACAAAGCATCTATGGCCCAAATGTACCTACGAGTATAATAATATACTAAATTAGAAAGTTCACTTTCTGTAAATATATCTAAAGCGTATATTCGCATGCAGGATTTTTTGATTGCAAACGGCAAGCTAACCAACTTGAACCTGGTTAACATTGCTACAAAAATATAATTATTTCACAGAGTTCCGTCTTACATCTACTTCTAAACGAACTTCGCCCTTCTGGTGGGCGAATCTATCTATCAGGGCCGCTATCCTACGCCAGCCAGGAGCCCTGGCTCTTCGTCGCCACCGTCAGGCAAAATATTCTCTTCGGCTTACCCTACAACTCCAAGAAATACAAAGAGGTTGGTAAAAATATAATGGATTAGTTATTTACAAAAAACGAGTTTTTCCTTTCTCATCACATTCATCATCTTAGAGTTACTTCAAGTAATATAAACTTTGAAGTTTGACACTTTTGTTTTTAACTATAGGTACTTTTGACATCCTGATTTTCTTCCCTTTATTATTTATGTAAAACAAACTATGTGATATAAATATGTTATATAAAATAAATAATATTAATATTTTCTGTCGATTGATAAAATTAAATAAACACTCGTAGTGAGGAATTGAGGATTTATCATTATGCAATTATCATTTTTCTCTTAGGTGGTGAGAGTATGTGCTCTCCAAAAGGACTTCCAACAATTCCCCCACGGAGACCAAACGTTGGTGGGAGAAAGAGGCGCCTCCCTGTCCGGCGGTCAAAGAGCACGCATCAATCTTGCCAGAGCGGTATACAGACAGGTAAGACTGTCATGCAATACGCCGGGAATGTTGTTCATAAGTTCATCTCCAGCCTGTAAACGATAACGGCCAAGAATAGGCCCTCTTGAGAGAGCGCCACCACACACGATCCACCTGGCAGGTAGTCGCCCCACTGACCGTTTAATTCGCGGTCTACAGTCGTGAATTATTATCAAGCAAACTTTTCGCAAACTTAAAGCTTTCAGAGAATTTGTGATTCACACGGCAAAAGAACTGAAGTAAGGTCTCTAGGGAAGAACCACAGTAGATGATTGGTCCTGTTGGTTTGGTTTAATACATATACCTAGATGTGATTGTCTGTGTGGGACATGTTTCATTTAAGTGAGCTGATGATGGACTGTATATGGGAAGTGTGAGGGTATGGAGTGTAGGAACTTGCGATGGAAACTCAGGGAGTAAAAAGCACAACTGACAAAATTTCAGAAACAAAACAAAAAAGAAATGTACATAATAACAAAAATATAATTCCTGATACAAAACTAAAAATCATCGCATTTTGTAGCAAAAAATTGAAATTACAGGCAGAAATCTATCTCCTGGACGACCCCCTCTCGGCGGTGGACGCGCACGTGGGCCGGCAGCTGTTCGACGAGTGCATCGGCGGCTACCTGCGGCACACCACGCGCGTGCTCGTCACGCACCAGCTGCACTACCTCAAGGCGGCCGACTACATCGTCATCATGCATAAAGTGAGTAGTAGTAATCACGAATTTTTAGTTTTTGGGAGTATTCATGTAGTCTAGACATTCACTCAGATGACTCCAGTGCGGTGAGTTTGGAGTACCTACCTTAATAAGGTTTTATTTAGATCAATTACATCTACAGCACAGATGGCACAAAATGAATTGGCGTACCTACGATTCTGTAAACTCCATGTTTTTCAAATTCCTACGCAGTGGGCCTGTTACTCTTTAAAGATATTCCCTGTCACATTAGTTGGGTTAATAATTAATAATTATCGCCATAGTTTAAATTATTAAGTTAACCTATTTATATTTTGTTACAGGGTGCCGTTGATGCTAAAGGAACATACGATGAATTAATGGAATCTGGCAAAGATTTTGCAAAACTACTATCTTCTACTCAAGACGAAAACGATGACAAAAAGAAACCACCTCCCTTGGCCAGAAGAACTTCATCAAGAGTAAGTGGAATTTCGATGATTCTAATATGGCTTTAAGATATTGGTATTTCTTTTATCATATGCATCTGCTAATTGATTTTTATTGAGGTTCCTGCATGTTGAAACCTTGAGGTATGACAATTTGTTTTCAAATTCCAGCTATCCACAACAAGGCGACCATCCCTCACTGAGTCGACCGGTGGCTTTGAAAACATAGCTCAGGAAATGGAAGAAGAGGAACGAGAATCTGGTTCCATGGGGTGGCATGTTTATGGGGCCTACCTGCGGGCTGGAGGAAAGACTGGGCGACTGGTGTTCATGGTCTTGTTGCTGGTAATAGGCCAGTTAGCAGCTACCCTCTGCGATTACTGGGTCACTTTCTGGTAAGTAAAAGACCTGTAGAAGATTTGTATGATTATTTTTGCAAAATGTAACCTACATAAAATTAAATTCTTTAAAGAAACAATCCAGTTTGAATAAAATATTGACGAAGCCCTAACAAATTTCCAGCAGGAGTTTGAAAGCAAATAATGAATTTGCATTTTAATACAGAAGACTTTCTATCAAAACATACTCGTACATACAAGACCAAGTAAAGTCTAACTTTCCGCCCCAGTAAATTAACTCTGCTCGAGCTTTTGTTTGTTTTAACTTCACCATTCACTTTGTTTTTATAAAAGGTAAAATACATTAAAATAACAATGAACTTAATGTAAATTTCTCTGCATATTTTTCCAGGACGAACGAAGTGACTCGCATGAAGGAAAGAGAAAACAACAGCACTACAATTATAGACTACGATCGAGTGATAGTTCCGAAAAATGGCACATTCAACTTAACCAGTTATTTCTCCGGAATTGATATAAAGCCAGGTACTTTTCACCTTATTTACTCTTTAATACCACAGGAAAGATATGTAGTGTTAGTGGGAAGAAGCCTCATAATTTTACCTGACAATGACTACAAATACTTTATGTACCATATGGCATGCTTAGAGCATTCAATGCTCTAAGGTGGCATGCAATCCATACTATCCATACTAATATTATAAATGCGAAAGTAACTCTGTCTGTCTGTCTCGCTTACATGTCAAAACTACTGAACCGATTTAAATGAAATTAGGTACACAGATAGTCTAGAGCCTGAGAAAGGACATAGGCTACTTTTTAATTGGAAAAAAGTGTTGTAAGGGGTTGAGAAGGAAAATGAAAGGTTGTATGAAAGTATTGTCATTTTCAGAACTAAAAGCACAAAACCTATATTTTAGGCTGTTGATTAGATAGATATAAATAAATATGGCATTCAAAATTTGTAAAAGTGTTACCGTTAAAAATTTGCAAAAATTCGACCTCTGAGGGTTTGTTTTTGATTGATAGTTTGTTTGCATAAAAATACGTTACTTCAAGTGCTAGGAGTCTCAAAGTTTGCAAAGGCGTTCATTTTAGGACGTAGGTCTAACTAAGACGGGATTTTGTGAATAACAAGTACTTACCGTAAGTCTGAAAAAATCCCATATACTTATCATAAAAAATAATTTCACGAGGGCGAAGCCGTGGGCGGAAAGCTAGTCAATAAATGTATACTAACAGTATGCCCAATAGTTTACACCAATGACAGCCGCTAGCGTTTGTGTTGACCGTGTTGACGTTTTTGTATGGGATTTCGTTACAGCGCCACTAGTGATTATCAATGGAAATATTAATGGAACCAAAAATAGCATACTAATTTCTGAAGTCAACTATCGTACCTAGTTTACGTGCCAGAAACTCATCGTAGACATACTGGTATCGACATAAGAGAAAACTCTATAGTTAATGTTAAAACATGATTTATACTTCATATTACCACAAATTAGACATGTGCGGCGCTCTGACAGATAGCCCGCTTAGAACAACACGCCATTTGACGCACGCACACAGAGACATGAGTTTACACGCGAAGTCAGTGAGCTTCGGTGAGTCGGCAAATCGTACTGTCGCGAGTGTTTTTGTTTTTGTCGAACTTGGTGCAATTTTTCACATGATGGATTTTGTTTTTGGCTGGTTCTGTCAAGTAGGTATAACTTACTTACTTCATTTTAAAAATTCAGAGCGAATATAGTAGTAACCCTAGGCGGTTCACGCAAGTTTTGGAAAAAGGTGCGAGCGGTCCTCCTGTAAACTCTTTATTTTGTGATATTATGTTCGTCCTAGGCGATAGAGTCACATTTAGGTTATTTATTTATTCACTCTAAAAGATTTGACAAAGTAAGAAAAAGAAATTACTTTACTTTGTTGCTCTAGCCTATACCTATACTGTCCCACTGCTGGGCAAAGGCCTCCATCATGGAAATCAAGTCATCGCTACAATGGATGGGTATTAGCTTAAGCACCACGCTTGCCAAATGCGGGTCGGCGATCACAAACCCGGTCTATGTTCCGGAAAATCCGATAACACACTTTGCCCGACCTGGGAATTGAACCCGGGACCTCCGGGTTTCGGGCCTAGCTCTGAAATCACTCGGCCACGGAGTCGTTGGAACTGAGCAACAGCTAACGTAGATTAGAATTATCTGTTCCTTGTTTCAATAACTTGTTTCGCTTCAGAGCTGAACATCCACGCGTCCATCGGTCCGCTGGACACGTCGCAGTACCTGTACGTGTACTCGGCGCTGATCGTGTGCTGCATCTTCTTCATCACGGCGCGCGCGTTCATGTTCTTCAAGGTGTGCATGACGTCATCGCGGAACCTGCATAACGACATGTTCCACTCCATGCTGAGGGGCGTCATGAGGTTCTTCGACACAAACTCCTCCGGTAAGTATTTGCGAGAATGATCTCAAATAACTGCTCAAAATCTCGGTCGCCTGACGGCACGGGACTGATATTTTTGACATTCCGTCCGACGGAATGGGACTGACGGGAGGTCCCGAACTGTAAAGTTTATGTTCGTTAGATTCACGCGCGCTCGTGATTTGCAAAAACTATAACATGATAATCAAAATTGCCAAAACGAGTAGAAGCTACATACACACAGAGTAAAAAAAAAACAAACTAAACTTTTCGTCCTAATGATGATGGAAAAACCACATCCCAAATAAAACTGTTTTTATTTTAACTTTTATATTCGGAAGGAAAGAAATGAACTGTTGATACCAGTAGGTAACAAATGTTTCATTACTATGCAGTCGTTTCAACTCAAAATTTCTTGATCACTAAAGTAATCCATTTATGGCCACTGCGTTATGCACTGCTGTGTTCAACTCGTTTAAAAATTCACAACTTAATTAAGACAGAGCTTAAATTGCGTGTACAGTAACGGTTGTCGCTTCTCAACAAGATAGTACTTAGAACTTCGCCTATTACCAATTCATACTCCTCCAACCTTAGAATAATTTCATACAGAAACCAAGTCCGCGCGCCAATTTTGATTAATAAATTTGAGCCATATATGGCTCCAAACGGATTGCTTTTGCAGTGTTCATTACATCTCCGCAATGTTCAATGTCAAAGCGCACCGCACGTAAGCAAGTAATAGTCACGCATGTGTGGATCGGATTTGTGCATCGTTTTTGACGGGGCGGTTGTATGAAGACTATCGTTCTATACGTTATTACTTACTAAGAAGCCATGAGTTACGATCACGATTCGTTTGGGGCTGACAAATATCACTTTATTTGATGTAGTGGATTGTTAGTAAAAATGGATCCGATCGAGAAAACAAACTGTTTAGCGCGGTAGTTAGAAGTGCCGGGTTCAATTCCCACAGTACAATGCGGGCCTGATGTTTGACTTTGATTGTATAGATACTTAATCGTAAACCTAGGTTCCTCTCAGTCTCAATTAGGTATAACAAAACTGCTTAGTTCTCTCACAATTTCCGTTTATTTCAGGGCGGATCCTCAACAGGTTCTCCAAGGACGTCGGTGCCTTAGACGAGCTACTACCGCGGTTCCTACTGGAATGCATCCAGATCTACCTAGTGATGTTCAGTATCCTGACGCTGAACGCGGCCGCCCTCGTGTGGACCCTGCTGCCCACAACCATCATCCTACTCCTATTCTACACGATACTGCAAATCTACCTCAAGTCGGCGCAGTCCATCAAACGTTTGGAAGGCACAAGTACGTTTGAGATTAGTTAAAACTGTGTCCGTAGAGCTCATGTTTTTTTAGGTTTGATATCTTTACTTTAATAGATTTAATAATAATAATAAAAATCATTTATTCTCAGGCAACAAATTAAAAATAAAGCTGAAGAGTTTGTTTTTTTGTTTGCTTCAACGCGCTAATCTCAGGAACTACTGGTCTGATTTGAAAAATTATTTCAGTGTTAGATAGCCCATTTATCGAGGAAGGCTATATAACATCATTCCAAGCGGACGAAGTCGCGAGCAGAAGCTAGTTATAAATAAGAATGAGAATTAAGACTAAATAGGTAAAATATAAATGTGCTTCTTTCAGCTCGCAGCCCAGTATTCTCGCACATGTCAGCAACGCTGAATGGCATCAGCACCATCCGCTCCTCGGGAGCGCAACAAAGACTGATTAAAGAATTCGATAGGTTCCAGGTATGTAGAATATTAAAATTTCGGTACGAGTTACATATGATCCTGTCGTAACTTTAATATGGAAATATCACAAATTACGTGCAGAAAAAGCAATTTCAGTCGAATGCTTATTTCCATAGATATTGACTTATTTCGTTATTGAGTTTCAATATGACCTGTGCAGTTACCCACGCTGACAATGCTGTCATACTCGTAAGATCGATTTTGCAATGGTTTTGTAAAGCTCCACCTTTAGGTATTTATCCGTACAAGCCCCGATTAACCTGATATTTCAGATCACTTTCTTTGCCAAAAAATATCGTGTAGCAGGAGTTTTTTCCCTATGGAAATACAATCAATTTATTCATTTTCTTCCAGGATATCCATACGTCGACGTGGACCAGCTACCTCGCCAGCGGCGTGACGCTCGGCTTCTGGCTCGACTTCATCTGCGTGCTCTACCTTGCCATCGTCATCGTCGCTTTCCTAGTTATTGACAGCAGTAAGTCACATTTTTTGTTACACACGTAGTTGCACACGACTAAGAACGTGCGCTAGTGGCGGATTGGCAACGTCGCATTTTTGGATGATCTTCGAGATAATTTTATTAAATTTAAATAAAAGCTTAACTTTTTCCGCTGCTTTTGAATTTTCAAATAATAGGTACCTATTCATCCATTTATACTAAAATGAAATAACAAACACACACAACTAACACTAGTACAGAATAAGTATGAAAAAATGCGAAAATGTAAGTATGGTATTTTACTCTTGTTAGTTGTGTGTGTTTCTATTTCACTTTAGAAATCATTATACTGTCACCATGCTGCTTAAGGAAATCTCTGTATAGATATGCCCATGTGCCTGTAGTGTCCTAATGTTATTGTGTTCACTTTTGCAATGAGTAACTAAATGCCAATGGTATCTGTAATGGTATCCTGATATTTGTTACCAGAAACCATATTCTCCGGCAATGTGGGCCTGGCCATATCGCAGACGCTGATCCTCACCGGCATGCTGCAGTTCGGCGTGCGGCAGACGGCCGAAGTGATCTCCCAGATGACCAGTGTTGAACGCATTCTGCAGTACACACACATCGAGCGTGAGAAGCAGTGGGAAAAAGGCGGTAAGTTCTTACTTTGTTCAAGACCTGATCACTTTTCTGGTTCGCACCGTTAGGGAGTGGAACGCACTCCCTGCACCTGTATTCTTGGATACTTACAACCTTGGTGTCTTCAAGGTCAGAGTCAATAGGCATTCTGTGTAAGCTTGTACATCGGCTTTGTCATCGCCTAACAGCGACCAAAACGCAAACCCATTTTTATAAAAGAAAACCTCAATACTGAGGATTTCGGAAAATCGTTTTTAAATGGGTTACTACATTTTTGCACCAATAGAAAAAAAACTAGGAATTGGATTTTTAAAGTTAGTTTTCTATGGGGGTCTGAGGAAACAATTTATTAGTTTTGGCTGGTCTCTCAACGAAAAAATTTTGAGAATCCCAGCTCTAAACTATCCCAAACGGTTAAAACAATGTCCAAATTATAAGCTTGAATTAAATTCCATGAACATGCTCTGCACATCTCTTTCACAACTTTTATTACTCACCCATTAAACAGTAAATAAATAAATAAATATGCGACAGACAACACAACACTTGTCATGGTCTCGAGGTAAAAATTATTATTCCTGTGTTACGAAGTAACAGACATGGAATCAAGCCTAAAATAAATACACCACTAAGCCACTATATTAATTTTTAGAACGAGAAACACCAAAGGGCTGGCCGTGGCGCGGGCGCATCGAGTTCCGTAATTGCTACATGAAGTACACCCCGGAGGACCTGCCTGTACTGAAAAACCTGAACCTGGTGCTTGAAAGCGGTTGGAAGGTAAAAATGTCTAATGGACCTTATTTGGGAAGACGGAGCGTTAGGACTCCGTCTTATCAAATGCACATTCTCTCACATGACATGTGACTAACTTGGACCTGTTTTGAAAGACATTTGCTACCATCTACTGATAGTGGCTGGGGTCAACCACTTCATGTGTCTTTTGTCCGAGGGATTCAGGTCCGGATTTTGGTTCTTGACCCACTCAGCTGCCGAGCCACTAAGCACTCGGCTAAAGAGAGCGGTCAGGAAACTAAAAATATATGTTTGAAATTGAATAAGTTACGTACCTACCCTTATTACACGCATGCTTCGTACCTTTTTATCTATCTAGGTGTATACAAAACGGTATTTTGTTTAGGTGGGCATTGTGGGTCGTACCGGCGCTGGCAAGTCTTCTCTGATCTCATCGCTGTTCCGGCTTGCTATCGTCGAAGGAGAAGTCCTCATCGACGACATTGATACATCCTATCTTGCCTTACAAGT
Organism: Udea olivalis; assembly: GCA_947369235.1. Classification (NCBI taxonomy): domain Eukaryota; kingdom Metazoa; phylum Arthropoda; class Insecta; order Lepidoptera; family Crambidae; genus Udea; species Udea olivalis. Next base: position 12,136,560 of record OX376342.1, read on the forward strand.
AAGTTACACAGACCCACTATACGTAACAAGTACCTTTGAAAATAAATGTTCGAGAAAAACAAAGGATGCTACTTATTTCCGGTTGTTCATATTGAATATAATGGGCCCGGAAAACGAAATCTTATATTTTAAAAATACAAATTACAGCATTTAAAACGATGAATAGCTATGACCTTCTCATGAACTATGCATGCACCTCACTTCATATATTTTTTGTTTGCTTTAATTTAAGTAGTTCGACTAAGTCATCTGATAAGTCAATGCCCACAAAAACTTTTTAAACAGTAAGTCTACCACGAGTATACGTCACATAAACGGCAATAGTCGAGTTCTGAAATTTGTTCGCTATTTGTATAAAAACTCATGGTAGACACTCAGTATAGCACTCCTTAGAAGCAAAACACAAAAGATACACCGATCGATTACCCGTTACGTACGCCGTTGGTTTTCAATAACTAGAAAAATAGATAGAGAGAACTTCATGTACTCGTAGAAATCTGAGTCATTTGTTACCATGTGCTTGTTCAGGAGCTGCGTTCGAAGATCTCCATTATTCCTCAAGAGCCGGTGTTGTTCTCTGCGACGGTGCGCTACAACCTGGACCCCTTCGACCAGTACGACGACGACCAGCTGTGGCAGGCGCTTGAGGCCGTAAGTCATCTTCTCCTTTATGTTGAACACCTGCACTGCCGAAAAACCAGACACAATAGATGAGACCTATTGTTATAACTCGATATCGCGTGACCCGCACCGAAGGTGTAACCTGCCATTTGGTCAAGGCAGTAACCACACCGAAGGATCCACAGTATCTTCTTGTAACTATTTAACTGTTCTGTGCTACAGCATATGCTTAGGCAAGCTAATGTTACAAGACAGGCTGGACTCAAATAATTGGTTTGATAATAATTTACTTATTGCTACCGCTGCGTTCAAAAGTTCATCGAATAATCAGTAGACATACCAAATAACCCACTCATCCTACTCAACTGCGTTACTACCTACTCCTTAGCAAAGCAATCTTGAAACTTAAATACCAAAAAAGTATCACTTGAAGAAAATGCTGATTCTATAATTAACACACCCGAATTTGCATTCATAAACCTAGCAAGTTTGCAGACCAGCCTCGGAGACAAACTTGCTAAGCCAGGGTTGCGAAGCGAGGAGACGTCACACGTGGTGTCTAATTACTTGCCCAACTTTATAATTTACGAAGCGAGTGGGCCTGATGTAAACTTTAGGTACAGTAAACCTAAACTTCATTAAACTACTGCACTTCGGAACGGTTTAAATCTCGAAATAGGTGACGCTGAGTGCTATACCTACGCAGAAGTCCTAGGTTAATATGCAGGTTAATATGCTCTAGTTTATAAATTGGTATTCAGTAGATATTTTCAAACATCAGAAAATGTAGCGGCGCCTACATCGAGTAACTATTAAAGTATTTTTGAAAATAGGTGGACCTGAAAACGGCGGTGCCAGCTCTAGACTTCAAGGTGTCTGAGGGCGGTTCGAACTTCTCACTGGGACAGCGGCAGCTAGTGTGCCTGGCGCGCGCCATCCTGCGCGGTAACCGCATCCTCGTGCTGGACGAGGCCACCGCTAACGTCGACCCCAAGTGAGTATACCATGTTCGTTTTATATCGTAGGCTGCGTTTGGTAATACGACACAGCAGTATGTTGGGTGTGTTTACATACTGTCGTCCAAAAATATGGCCTCCGAAGCTCAGTCGGCTCAGTCGCACGCGCAACTTCAAATTGAATTTCAATTAAACTATCAATTTACGCTTAGCCAGAAAGTACAAACTGCAAATACAATGCTGACCTTAAAATAATGATAAATAAATTACGTAATAAAACTGTAAATAAATTAAAAATAATAAACGAGAAATGCTGCTTAATCAATTATCATCAAGACCGGTGAGCAAGGCAAGGCAGCAAAGACAGCGTTGTAGTGGCAGCGTAAATATAATTATTTCTATTTTTATTTATTCGTGCAATAAATATTATTCCCCCCACCAAAATAAACCTTAGTCATATTTTTGATGAGTAAAAAATTCTGCCAAACTCAGTCAAGTCCGAACATTCGAAATTATGTCAGGGCAGTCGTTCTAGTATATGAGTAAAACTAATCTTAGCACTTCCGCAACTATAAGCGTAAAACTAAATCAACACACAGATACGAGTAGAACAACTGACAGCAGAAAAACCGAGCACCAACTGTTATTCCTACTAGTTAACGAAAATAGCCTCGGCAACCTATCTGTAGAATAAATACTGAGAAAATGGTCGTGCCTACTTAAAAGGTCTAAAAAGATTTAAAAAAAACTTTATTTACGATTCTTACCATTTTTATCTTCTAATCATTCGACACTTTGTTCACTTGGCTAGAAGGTGGTAACATCTAGAATGATACTAAATAATTTTCAACGGAGTACCCATTACGATTTTGTTAAGGAAAACAGATTTGAACCCGCGACGTTGTTTTTACCCCTGGTAATTCTTATGCTAGGCGCGCTGCTGCAATTATTTCCCTAAATAATGCCGTGGCAATATCGACCGTAATGATATGTGAGATGATGTTCACGCGGGCAACGGCATAACAGTTACCCTTTTACATACTCATGCTGCTCAATTCCCTGCCGAATTACTTCCCTGCTTCATGCGATGTAATGTTAATATAGCATTAATTTTTAGGGGCCTACTCTCGTTTCTTTGAACTTCGAACATTTACGTGTATCGTTGCGTGAATTTTGAAGTGTTAAAGGAACAGACTTGCAGGTCCAAATTAATGTTCATATCTTTGTAAAGTTTATACTTTTTTTATGAAATGCATGAAATAATAGGTTTTACTTTTGCTGTTCTTCCTACAAAGTTTTACGAATCATCGTAAATTATCGTTATTATCAAAATAATGTTTGGATCAAATTGCTGACGCCACATTTCGTGTTTCAGAACCGACGAATTCATCCAAAGAACGATAAGAACTCGTTTCGCCGACTGCACGGTGCTGACCGTGGCGCACCGGCTTAACACGATCATGGATTCGGACCGCGTGATGGTGATGGACGCCGGCCGCCTGGTCGAGTTCGACCACCCGTACCGCCTGCTTGCCAACCCCACATCGCACTTCACCAACATGGTGAAGGAAACCAGTGACAAGATGTCCGAGCAGCTGCACCTCATCGCTAAGGACACATACGTCAAAAACGGCGGCGTCATACAGTAGACACATTGTCATGTCCCTACATGACAATGTGTGCGCCGTCAATGTGTCATGTCTAACGTCATAAATGGTTCATATTCCTAGAGTTATGTCGACACTATTCGATTCTTTATCATGAATCAGCCAGTTGTTACAAACACTGGTGGTGCCATCTTTTTAAACCTTTGCCTCGTGCTCCTAATTAAGCTAATCGTAAGTAAATGATAAGCGAATGTATAGATAATTGCGCAATGAATGACGTGAATGGCGTATGTTAGAGTAAGAAATATAACCCTGCTTGGGGTTAAATTTCAGCGAATCTTCTAAAATAAGGACTCCGTTATTTATTTTTTAATATTGGTAAACGTTTTATAAATTCTGAAACTTTCACAATCTGGTATGAATATGCGGAAGTGAAAATAAAGTCACTTACATACTTATGTATACGAATGAAAGAATTACTGATTCATTTTAAAAGGGTTGAATGGGTTTTGTAGTCTTGGTAGAAGTTTAAATGTTATGTACAACGTTAGCTTAAGACAATTTCAATGTTATACCATCAAATAGGTAAGTAAGTAGGCCACTAGGGATAAAGTTCGATCCTACAGCATACGCAGATAGACATTAGCAAAGGTCCTGTGCTGGGGATCAGGGGCCTATTCCGTTGCAAAACTAACAAAATTGAAACCCTGAAACTATTTAAAAAGTGTAATTTTAGATGTTTAAAATTAAATTTAAAACACAATTATGAATATGTTGCTTTTTAAACGCCTAAGGATTGCTTAACATATTCGGACGCACCGGAGTAGGCCCCGGGTCATATTATTCAATTAGACGTTCGTATAATTCAAAATAGCGTTTATTTAGAAATAGAGCCCTAAATAAAGAGTTTTCGCGTATGACTGTACCGTAGTAAATTAGTTTAAGTGAATAACAGGCTAAACTGTGTTATTTATTATATCTCGATATTTTTAATGAGTATCATGAATTTTTCATTGTTAAGAAAAAATACCATTGTGAATGCCATAGAGGTTATCCTCGAAAAATATAAACTTTATATAATTATTCGTTTTATTTGCAATCCCTGTCGTTATTAAAACCAACAGCCTACCGTAATATTACCTCTACCAACAAAGTATTCTATGGTGAAAATTAAACTGGAAGACTCGTGGAGATGAACCGCTTGTAGTTTAGTCAATAAAGTAGTTGTAGAGTGCGTGCGCGGGAAACTAAACGATAACTTTAAATACTTATTCAGGGTGCTTATGAAGAAAACATACTAAAAGTCCCGAAGTCTATCTAGGAGGCTAGGCTAGCTAGCTTTGAACTTCCCCCCTCCTCCCGCCTAGCCTCCTAGATAGACGTCGGGACATTTAGTATGTTTTCTTCATAAGGGTGCTTATGGGACAAGTTTCTGAAGGAATGGCTCAGGTTGCCGCTCACGCACTCTATACCCTATTTTGAGTTATTCCTTGACTGGATTTTGGTAGGTAATAAAACAAAATAGAATGAATTGCTCAGTAAGTAATATTATAATTGTTTGTTTTCTTTTTTTTTCAAATTTTAATGACCATTTGCACATCTCACTGCCTGTCGTTGCTGATCTCACTGGCCGTAAGACTCCAAACGCTGTACGGCATCCTTGATGTTGGCGTTGACGGAGTCAATAACGGCCCGCGTGGTGGAGATGATGTTGTTTTGCACGATGCGGAATATGTCACTGTGGTACATCATCGCGAACCCGTCGACCACCGGGGTCGCCAAAAAGTCTACGATGGGGTTGCCAGTCAAGCGGACGCGCAGACGACTGTGAAAAAACTTATTTTTTTTAACACAGGTACTCCCTAATCAAAGTAATTTAATAAAATACAGCTATCAAATGAAATGAAATGAAATAATGTATTTATTCATGTAAGCTTTTATAAGCACTTAAGATAGGTCATAAAGCAATATATAATGATAATAGTGAGCGTAAATATAATAATACTATAATAATAAATATATGCATAATCGTGACTCTACCACCGGTTCGGAGGTTAATTTCATATCTAGAAGAATCCGGCAAGAAACTCGAAAGTTACTCTTTTCAAAAATTGTTCTTTAAGTACAATGATTGAGTTTACAGAGTACAGTAGAAAATGTGCAGAGGAGCAGATTATACCTGTCTAAGGTGACCACAAGTTCTTGTCATTTAAATAATCCTCTACACTATTAACCTTGTTTCATTAATTTATCTTTAATTTGTGCCTTAAATTTGGGTAGAGGCAGTTCAACGAGAGTTTGAGGAATCTTATTAAAAAATTGAACACATTGGCCAATAAAAGAGTTTCCTACCATAAGTAGTCTAAGACTAGGGTTGCAAGTTTGTTTTTGTTTCTATCACAGTTTTTCTTGAAAAGATGTAAGTTTTTTCGGGCATACATGATTTTATCATAGATAAATTGAGCGTGCACAGTTAAAATATTTATCTTTTAGAATACTTCCCTGAGGGAGTCGCGTGGTCTTAGGTTGTATATAGAGCGGAGCGAATAGCCCTTTTTTTAAGAACAAACATGGTGTTGAGGTCTGCTGCTGAGCCCCACAACAGTAGACCATACGACATCCCACTGTGGAAATATTATATTAACTATACTTTTAAAAATCTTTTAATGGAAGTATCATATTATCTAACTATCCAGCTAATACAAACGCAGCTCTGAGCCCTCATTTGTAGCGATGCCTAGATTTCAATGTTTACCATTCACAAATGCCTCTCTGTGCAGCTTATTTACTGATTTCAGTTCATACCTTCCACTTTTTTCTTACTTATATTAATTTGAACTTTTGTATTTGAAAAGGTATCTTACAATCGCCAACAGAAACTCACCCAACATTTCTAAAAGATAAGTCTTGAAGTTGCAGCTCGTCGCTGTTGAAGTCGATGAGCAGGTCGACTGCGAAGTCGAACCGATTGAGTTCGCCGACGATTCCGCCCCGGTACCACATATTCCCCAACGTCACCAAATATCCGTACACGAACTGTAAATAATCCATAGAGCTTTAACAATCATCCTAAACTAAATAATTTTAAAACATTATTTACTTAATTCAATGCCGTCACCCACCTCATGAGGAAGGGTGAGTCTTATCGGTCAACAAAGACCCTGAGAATACTGTTGTTAATGCCGTCGATTAATAGCCGCCAAAAAATAAAACAAACTTTCACACAACAACCCTTAACTGGTCAGGAAACATGGTTCACTGAAGTAGAAAACGCATTAAAGTGTATTAAATTTGTGTAAGATCAATATACGAGTACATGGGACAGGGAAAGGGTTAAACGTGCTACAGTATCGTCTGAAGGTGAGTCAAGATTAAAACCACAAAGTTATAGTAAATCGACTTTTCATCAGTCATGAGAAGGTTTAAACGGTGAGAAACATAAATAATAAGTAACGGAAATAAGAAAACGTCAATTTCAATTTCCAATCTAAATTTAGAAATGCTAGTGTAGATCTCCCACAAAACTTTATCATGAACGAACCAATATAATTAAAAATAGTTAAAAACAAAGGTGTGGAAGGATCTTGATTTAATAGGGTGCTTAAAGGGATCAGACGGCTGAGATCTACGGATAGTCGTTAGGTACCTACTCAGCTAGGCACGGATTTATCACACTAAATTATTATACTATATCTTACTTATTAAGTTTTGTTATAATTATCACTAACGGATACCTAAGTTGATGTTTAACAAAAATAATTTAATATCGATAAGAAGTACCTAACTGTTATAGATAGAGACAGCTGTTCAAAGTCAAAGAAAAGTCTGAGCTTAAGCTAAGCACGCTTTAAAGATCTCGACCTGAGACTTATAGTTCCTACATGCACTACTGTGTGACTACTGACTACTGTGGTATACTATATCATTTTTAATTTATAATCTTTCGTAGTTTACCATTCCTCTGACTATCCGGTGAGATTAAACTTAAAATTCACAAAGTTAAGTTGTTGTCTCAAAGTTAACTTTCACGTAACCCGGGTTTTATTATTTACTTAAGCAAACAGCAACGTTGCCCAATGTTCATCAAAACGAATTTCTATATTTGGTCAAGGTTTTTTTTGCATGCTATTTTATCTACTGATAAGTTATTGACTTTAAAAAACCCTCAGGGATGGTCATTCTTTGCAGTTCATTTCGTCTCCCTTTTCAGGCGTAATTACAAAGGGGATCCCATGGTCTTGAAACTTACCCTCAGGTTGGTGAACCGCAGTTGCAACCGTAGACGCAGTTTGTTGTTGATGTAGTTGACGCGCTGGTCGCCAGAGCGCGCCACATTCACTAGGCCCCTCATTTCTCCATTATTAACGCTAAGCGCGCCTCTTTGTGTCATCCATAAAATTGTCTGTAAATAACAAAAACTGATTAGGCTCACATTACTGTACGGCTAGAGCATGTGTCCAACAAAGACCTCCCACCAGCCTGCTGTGTTCCTACACCATCGGCCAACACCGTGCAATGCAGCAGCAGGCAGCAGAAGTCGCCACAAGAGAACGTCACCTATACCTTTGCATATTTTGATTATAAAAACATGACACTTATTAGTGAACACTAATTGAAGGTGGAACATATTCCATGCTTTTCCATGTGTATAGCCTGGGGCCGGGTCCGGGTGCGCCAAAGTTCACCTAAAATTTCTACTCCGATAATTGGAACTCCGAAAATGTTCTACCTAACATTTTTCATCCTAACAATCACAATTCCTAACTTCTCTGTTTCTAATGTTCATAAATGATCACTGTTCCTAAAATTATTCACCTGAAGGTTTCATTCATACAATTTGTAATACCTACTACCGACGATGTTCATAACACTCATGTTTCCAAAAATTGGAATTAGTAATATTTTAACTCCTACTATTGTTTTACATAACGCTTTTATACCTAAACATTATTTCTATAAGTAAAAAAGAGTTAAAGACACACGCACGACTGTAAACGTCTGCGTCATATCAGGCAGCGACATGGGCTCGAGTCCTTGTTCTTGGATGACTGGCACCAACATGCTGACCGTCTGGTCCACATACTCATTTAGGTGGGCCTCCAGACTGTCTTCCCATTTTTTTCTGAAATGTAAATCGTAACATGTACATGTAGAACATACATGGGGGTTACATCAATAGGTAAGGGACTCAGTTATCACCACGCTTCGGCTTGACACCTTAAAAGAAACACCCTGTTTAATTTATTTTTAAGTACCTACTATGTAGTTATGTTTAAGTTTCCCCAGGTGTCACAGTCACAGTTGTTTGTTTTTTTATTAAATAAAATTATCGGCTATATTGTTTTAGTTCAGTTATTTTTAGTGTATGAAAGGATTGGAAATGCTCTTATGTAATAAATAATAAATAATAAATAAATATCCCTGGACATTATTCCACACAGCGCCATCTAGCCCCAAAGTAAGCTAATTAAAGCTTGTGTTATGGGATACTAGACAACGGATAAACATACTTAAATACATTTTCTTTTGTAAATACATACTTATTATACATAGGAGACACCCAGACCAGTACAAACAGACATGTTCATGCACACAAATGTTTGTACTGTGCGGGGATCGAACCCGCGACCTCTGGTGTAGTAGCCAACTTCTTAACCATTACACCAAGTCGGTCGTCAAAGTGTAAGTAAGTAAATAAAACGTGAAAAAATACCTGCTTCGGCGGGAATCATACCTAGCTACGCGTTCCGCAATACACAATATTTTTTTTTATTTAAGTATTATAAATAAACAAATAAATTCGTGTAAGCTTTTGGTACCTTGTTATATTTTTTATATCATATTTGCTCGTAAAGGGTCTCTTATTTTACCAATTTCAATATCGTATTGTATCTCATTACGCACTTTTGTGCGTTATTGTAATGTAAAACGCACGAGTTATTTTTATTAAGGTAGAACGCACGGTTTATCAAGATGCTCCGTCTAAAAAGAACAGTACTTTTTTTAATTTTTGCAAAGAGTTTTTATGTCAGAAAAGAGGTCAACATTTTATGAATAAAATCAACTTTGGGAGATAAAATATAATAAATAAACATTTAATTCTTTAATTTGAATAATTTTGACAATAAATTACAACCATTTATCTGTAACAAAAACACAAAAATATTAATTTACTTTATTAGTAATACTGGCTGTTTTTTTAAAAAAAAAACGCTGATGCGCGCGCGTTGCTAATTTGTGAACAAGTAAAAAATTTTATAACTGCTTTAACAATAACGAATAGTAACGATAATAGTGATTAACAATTTATTTGTTTAAGAAAGTCCGAGTTTTATTTATTGACTTTAATTTTAAACTTACTGCACTTATATCATAATGTACTATTACAACATCGTCAATTTAAAATCACTTAGGCAAAATCCTCCGTCTGCATATCATCTATCTAAACAACTACATTAAAACTTAAAAAAATATATATCGCAAAAACACCAATCTAATGATAAATCTGTGAAGGCCCTTAGTTTCCGATGTAGGTACTGGAAATTGAATAGTATATGTAAGAGAATATATTTATGAATTCTATGGACGCTTAGATACCAATGGACGGTTACGAAGCGAACAATATACCTACATAAAATATCCTTGTACTCGTGTAGATATATATACATATATAATTGGAGACTTATGATCTGAACAAATATAAGACTGGTTGGTTGTGTACAATATTAAGATAACTTTGTAGAAGATAGAAAACCTTTGTTTCAAACAGGTATTTGACCACCTTGTCACCACATATCTTTATGAAGCTGACTGTACCCGTAAATGTAGTGCCTACTTACTTACTTTCTCATACCGTAATATCTATATTTCATGTTATCTTAAGTATAGATCTACATATTATGTTTCTAGTGACAGATTTGTGGATATAGATAATTTATATTATCGACACGTGTAATTTATTTTTTTTAATTTTTTACTACCTGTGCCAGCCACTCTGTCCGCGCCACGGATTTTACCCATTTACTTTTTCACAGTTTAGCAATCAAACTACCTACCGTATATTTGAATCCAGCTCGAACAAGTCCAATTTTTTCATTTCAATCATCATTTCCATTAGCTATTTTTTCACGTGATGCTTGAACGAATCGAAATGCAACACGAGCAACATACGTACAGAAATTCTCATAAAAACGCACTCACACAACCACATCTCAATTGCATAAAAATTTAAAAAGTAAAATGGTATATTTTCAAAGTCCAATCCATCTTCATACCAAAATTCATTAAAATGGGTTCAAAGCGTGAAAATAGTACAATATGATTATAAAAGTGCGGTAAGTTGAAAATTACAGCCGAGGCGATATTGCTAACCCGAGCCGTAGGCGGGGGCTACAAGAAAGCAGAGGCTGTAATTATCATAGCGCACGTATTATGTCATACGACGTTTTATAACATATTTGCGAGGAAATAAATAAAACTCGAATTTTCTTAAACGAATAAATCTTTAATCACTTGCTAAAGCAGTAATAAAAAATTACTTGTTCATAAATTAGCTATGCGCGCGCATCAGCGCTTTTCAAAGGCAAAAGCATAAAAAACAGCATTACTAATTACTAATAAAAAAAGCTATTGTTCTCTCATCGCCGGGTCAGGATAGCCTCGAGACTCGTTTGTCCAAGACACAACTCCGCAGCGTTTTGTGGCAGTTTTCGTTACTCAGCCACCAAATGCTGGAATAATATTCCGCCGCCTTTGAGAAAAGGCTCAACGTTGGGATCCTTCCGTTTTCAATTGAAAAGATACTTATTAGAAATTCAAAAATTCAATCGTTAATTAGCTGTGCTATGTCTGTCTGTATATTTGCATGTTTATTCAATAAGTTAAAGTACCTACCTAGTTGCATAACTCTGAGTGTTTTGTTAATGCTGTGTTAATAGTTTAGTACCTACGTTTGTAATTTTGTAAAGACTATTGTTAAAAAAAAACTGTGTGCGTGATTTGCAAATTGGGTATGGGACCATTTTTTTTTTAATGCTTTTCACTATTTTAAGTAACTAATTTGAATATTTCGTTGATCTAGCCCGTAGTTCATTTTTTATTTGTTTTAAACATTGCGAACTCATGACGTCACTAATTCACTTAGTGTTCCCACCTGTGTTTTTTCCCGGATTCGTGGTAAATAAATTATAAGGAGAAAATTACTGATTTACTGCACTTACGACTGAAACAGAGCTCGCCGTTCATCATGTACAATCTTACGAGAATGTGAGAAGTAGACTTCAGATACAATTCATTTTGCCAAGTTCTGAAACCAAGCCCTACCTACCCTACCCTAACCAAGCCCTACCTGAAAGGGTTGGGATTATAGCGAATGGCTATTTTAAGTCCTACCTACCCGTCTGGGCAATGGGCGTAAATTAATGTACCTACGTATTATTAAAAATAACTTTGTGGAAAAATATATCTCATCTGGGGGGATTTTAAATCTGCTATCTGGAAAGCCCATTAATACCATGCAGTAGAATCACCTAGCTAAAAGACTTACGTATGATACAGACCGCTTCATTTGATTGGTTGATGGATAGATTATAAACCAATCATGTGAAAGGACGTTTATACGATCCAATAGGTTTCAATTGTAAGATGTCAATTTGATTACCATCAAGAGTCCAATAAGAACCATAATATACTCTTTAGGGACGTTGGCAAACTGGGGTCATTCAGTTGACCCCAGTTTGCCAACGTATTTAATTACAAAATCCTAGATCCTTTGCTTTTAAAAATGTTAAATATTGAAATAAAGTATAAAATACAAATACCTCGAAATGGTTTTCGATTTAGGACAGGTTTGATTTTTGTTCCCATACCCAATTGAGGTTATTGCTGCTTTTAGCTTTTTGTACTTTTGGTGCGCATAGTGTTTCTTCCATGGCATCTACGGAAGACAAGCGTCCGGGTGTCTTTATGATACGCCGGCATATGCTGAGTACATGCCTTTTTGGTGTCAAAACAGGTCACCCTATTTCATCTGCACACTTTTGTTGTTATATTTGTACTGTTTTGTCACCAAATAAATGTTTTTCATTCTTTCTTTAAATTAATATTTTTGTGTTTTTGTTACAGATAAATGGTTGTAATTTATTGTCAAATAAATTAAATTATAGAATTAAATGTTTATTTATTATATTTTATTTAAGTTAATTTTATTCATAAAATGTTGACCTCTTTTCTGATATAAAAACTCTTTGCTAAGAATTTTTTAAAAGTACCGTTCGTTCTAGACGGAGCATCTTGTTAAACCGTGAAATTTACCTTAGCAAAAAAAACTCGTGCGTTTTACATTACAATAACGCACAAGTACGTAATGAGATACAAAATACTACTATATTGAAATTGGTGAAATAAGAGACCCTTTACGAGCAAATATGTTTTAAAAAAGTTAGGTAGTTACTTTCACTTCCAAATGAAAGCAATGGCTCAGGTAGATACCTAATTTGGTTTAGGAAATATATATTGTAGAATTATGAAATTATATGGCGGCTTAGTGCACGTTACTAAAAGTGTTAAGCATTTTGAGATTGTGAGCTCTACTGTAAGTCTGGCATCGGTGCCAAATGATAGTATGTGGGTAGTCATTTACTCGTAGTACTTAGTTACCACTCTCAAAGTTGTAACCAAAGATAGTCACTTACTCGTCTGCAGCCAGCTTCAAAGGGCCGAGCATTTTCGCGAAGGCGCCGGCCTCCGCCGCAGCCACCAGCACCGCTAGCACTAACGCCGTGTATCTGCTCTTCATGTCGCTACCAAACCAACACTACCTTCCTTAGTGTAACCACCTTAATCTTATAATGCAACTCTATGCATGTGATAAAGGATATCTGGATCATATTTGCCATTTCTAATCGTGACAGATTATTGCTATTCGATAATAATCTAAAATTATTAGCGCTTTTGCCAAACAATAGCCGGCAGAGATTTATATCTAATATCTTTACCCATATTTTTGTGTAGGTACATATTTATGTATTAATTCATAATACCTAAGTACCTATATCATAATATGTTATGTATGAGTACGATAAAGTATATCGCACTCCATCCAAAACATAATATGTTGTACCTATGTATATGTTTGATACCACATACCTTGTTTGCACCGGTAAAAATAAAATGCTAAAAGTCCGGGTGCGCTTTACATTCCATCCAAAAACATATAAAACATATAAATTACATGTTAATAAACAAGTGCTATTGAAACCTCTTACAATGAAGTACTTATCTTACGTCCAAGTTCCAATTGAAATCAGTGCCCTTATCCATTTTAGTTTTTTTTTTGTACTACGTCGGTGACAATCAATCACGCTGGCCGCAGCCTAAGGACGCGTGCAACACCAGGGGTATTACTCGCGCGTTGTAGACCCTGCAAAAACCCCTCTTGAAGAACTCCATACTTTAATTCATTGGGAAAATCTCAGCTCCCTGCTCTTTCCACAATTTAAGAGTCCTCGGAAGGGAACATCTGTGAAACCGAACTGTGCGAGACTATTGCGGAGTGTGATGTAGAGTGTGAGGAGGAACTTCCTTCCGGTGGCAAGCGGTGCGGTGATAAAAAATAACCGTGTTCATCATTTCGAACAGTTCCTCAGAAAAAAAATAGTTTTTTTTTTTGTTTTATATTGCCCGTCAAGATGACCTAACTCCACCTGGTGGAAAGCGGTCGTGAGGTCCAGATATGAGGTTGACAAGCCCAGTCATTCAATCACTGGGCTGGCCATCCTCACCTTGAAGGCCTGCAGAAATGCCTTTTCACGCCCCGCTTGAAGAACCCGGGACTATACGAGGAAGGAAACACATGTACTGGAAGAGCGTTCCACGTCTGGATGGTACGACAAAGAAACGAGTCACCGAACCTTTTAGTTCGGGCCAACAAATGTTAAATTGTGTGTGGGTGACGCCGTAGTCCAGCACGGGTACTCCAGTGGTACGGGAGTGGAAAGGTGAGGGTGGGATAAGCTAATGCTCTGACGAGTTATTCCTCGTCAGAGCATTCCCCATTGTAGAAGCGATAGAGAACACTTAGCCTGGCAATGTCTCTACGCAATTGGAGAGGCTCAAGAGTCAAAGTTGCCTCTGGGTTTCCAATAATACGGATAGCACGCAGCTGCAACCTGTCAAGAGCTTCGAGTAGGTACTTAGCGGAACCGTCTCAGAGATGAGAGCAGTATTCCACAAACGAGCGAACTTGTGTCTTATACAAGAGACAGAACTGCTCAGGCGTGAAGAATCGTCTCACTCTGTTCAGGACTCCGAGTTTACGGGATGCAGTTCTAATGACGCTCTCAATGTAGTCCCGCTGGTTTAGGATTTAGTTATATTTATTTTAGTTAGGTTTATTTAGTTGTATGGATTTTCGCAATATACATTTTAAAGTTATGGGTATTAAGTTTCTTTATATTTATTAAGATTTCTAATTTTTTGTTTTTAATCGTTATAGATTTCAACTTCAACATTATGGATATTAAAGATATACCTACCTATGGTTTTTATTTTCGGCATTTTACAATTACGGATTTTAACGCTTTTGAATTTTAAGCATTAGGTGTTTTCAATATAGGAATTTTAATATAGACCCGAAAAGTCCCCATAGAAACATAGATTAAATAAAAATAGGAAGATAGGTGACTCGCCTCTAGCGCGTGGACCGCTTAAATCAGGCCCCCGTCGCCTAATTTCACTCAGTGGCAATATACCTACGATTAACAAGACTTTACTCTGACGCACGCGTGTCTCGCTTACGCTAAGGTAGTAAATAGGTTTGTCTCTATCCTTCACATCACATCGCACAACGATAATGAAGTTGTGCATCAACCCCGTTTTCAGTTGACAATTTTAAGGACGTGCCGTGATTATATTAAATAACGGAAGATACCGTTATTTAATATAATCTAAGTATTATCACAAATTAGACATGCGCGGCGCTCTGACAGATAGCCCGCTTAGAACAACACGCCATTTTTGACACACGCACACTGAGACGTGAATTTACAGGAGAAGTCAGAGAGTTTCAGCGGTTAGTCGCACTGTCAAAAACATTGAGATATTATTTGTATTTCGTCAGATACTTACCTACCTACATTAAAGTTCAATGGTCAAAAATGATTTCGCGCAGATATTTTAGTTGCAGTGTATTTGGCTGTATGAACACCACACGAAATTGTGATTATACGTTTTTTAAGTTACCAAATGATGTTGAAAGGTAAGCAAAACTCGGATAACGTTTGCAAGTTAGTAGTACTATGTACGAGTATTATAAGTATATAGGTTAGTAAACCATTATATTTCGTAACACATTCCAATCCAGTACAAATCGGCTTTTACTTTTTCCGTAACTTATCTTATCATGCATTGGTAAAACACCAGTATTTTTGGTATATTATTTTAAAGCACGCGCGGCTGCTGCATACGCGCCGCGCCGCCGACAGGTCACCGCTGAAGCGGTGGCTCATGGTGTTATCTACAGCCTACTAGGTAGGTAAGTAGGACTGTATGATCAAGGCCATTAGGCTAGGAGGTTGCACCTGGACCCCGGTAAATGACTTCTTATAATATAATACTTTTATGCGTATTCACCCATCTCAACTCCTTTTAATCTAACTGGACCCCTTTTGTATATTTTTGTTTTTGTCGAACTAGGTTCAATTTTTCATTTGATGTATTTTATTTTTGGCGGTATCTGGCGAATATAGTAGCGAGTAGCAACCCTAGGCGATCAGGCAAGATGATAGAAAAAGGCGAGAGCGGTCCTTCTGTAAACTCTTTATTTTGTGCTACTGACATCTATATCGAAAGAGATAGCCTTCGCAACGCAATACATGCCTTGCACATGACAGCACATTTAAAATTATCAAAATGGTACATTTGCTAAGACGTGATTTATGGAGACTTTTGGCACGTTAAATATCTACTATTCCCACTTCTGGTGTAGGTACCCAAATTCAGCTCTGTTAGAATTTTTGTTAATTGATGTCTTCTTTGACCGAATTATTATTATTCCACGTTAACTGCGGTAGTTAAATACAGCATCTTGTATGCCGTTTTTAGCCCAATTACTATACACTAGCGCTATCATGAAATCATATACGATTATTGTACTAATACTAATAAAAACGGGTTTTTGCAACGAAACAAAATTACGGTAAATTGCATGTCACCGTGGTCACGAGCGGAATGACCCGAGTGAGTCCGCTCGTGACCACGTTGGCATGCAGTTATTGCCGAAACGTCGAGAAAAATAGGTAAAACAATTTACCGTAATTTTGTTTCGTTGCTAAAACCCGTTTTTATTAGAATTAGTTAAAATGCAACAAGAAAGTTTACAAAGAATATTTACTGCAGACGCTAGTGCAATTGTCGACGTTAATTGGTGAACGGGTTGTTTACGAGTTTCTAGTTTTTATTTCAAAAAAGTTTGAAAACTTCTAAAATTTACTGTACACAGTTAAAGTTATGATTATCTATCAAATTAAAAGGTGCATTCAATAACAGAGACATAATTTATACTTAATTCGAATTCAGCTAAATAATCACGAAAACCTTAAAAAATGCTACGTCTACGATCTACCCCAAACGCAAAAAGCAAACCCGCTTAAGAAAAATGATTGGCGTTATAAATAATCACCCGGTATATTGTTTTGTCTCTAAATAATTTTAAGGACATTTCAAGGTTCCATAAAAATAATAATAAGCTGTGCTGCATTACAAATAATTTATTGGAATGCGGTCTTTGTTCCCGAAGTAGGTCGCCCACACAGAAATCATAGCCTAATAAGTGACTGCAGGTACTGCAGGTACTTGACCGTACGACTCAATCTGTTGGATGATGTCAGCAATGTTGATGTTGATGAAGTCGAGACCGTCTTGCAGGGCGGAGGCGATGTTAACGCGCACGGCGTTGATGATGACGGTGTCGAAGATGCGCGTGAAAACGCTCACCACGGGGTTCACCAGCCAGTCGATCAGGATGTTGCCGGTGAAACGCACGCGAAGACGTCTGAAATATAAGTTACAATAAAGTGACAAAGACAAATATCATTCAACAACACGACATGTCGGATAAAATATTCGAAATGTTTCTTTGCAATATCTTCAATATACTAATTCATCATTTGAAATGGTGAAATGAAAGGAATAGAATCTCCGTATACTATGCCATAAGTTCGTTAGTAGCAACTAATAGACATCAACAAATTAGTCTATTCATAAAAGGGAATTAGGGACTGTGGTAGAGTGCGTGGCGATGGTGGTGGTGCCGACCGCAGCCTACACAAAAGGGTATCTGTGGGCATAAGAACAAGGCATGGTGCACAACCGCCTAGAGTGATCTGCGGGCGTTTCACCACGTTCATCAGGGCTTGCGAAGCGGCTGTAGACATGGGAGCGCCATGCTTAGCAATTCGTGAATGGGCTCAGTAGAGTCCGCTTACTGATAGCATGGAACTGCTCCTGTCCGTTTTGTAAGACTCTCTAAGGTGCTGGAACTGCCTGCGTACTCCTGGCGATGTTGCGAAATTAGGGAACCTTGCTCTGCCACCGAAGTGCCGGGGTCGATTATACCGCGTATATTTTAGTAGGTACAGGAGTCCGACATAATAATGATCCGTATTCATGACGAGTTACCACGTAAATAATTAAAAGGAGGTGCGAAGCGAAGGTGATTCTAAAAAAATACACACCAAACCGAAGCCGCTTATTCCAATCAACCATCTGGTGTGCCTGTGGCTTCAGCATGTAGAATACTCAATTAATGAATATCAAAACTCACCCAATATCTTTAAGAGCGAACTCCTGGAGATGCAATTCGTCGTTGTTGAAGTCGATCAGCAAGTCGAACACGACCACGAAGCGGTCCAGAGAGCCGATGAGGCCACCGGTGGGTCCGATGTTCATCACCTTCACCAAGTATCTGTATACGAACTGTAAAAGAAAAATATAATATGAGTTTTTAACACCTGAAGCAAGATGAAGCCTCGTCTACGTGTCGTCACTTACCACACAGCAACGCGTTGCAGTTAATAATTAAGTATGGTCAATTTGTGATCCAATATTCTTTAAATGCGTTAGTAAAGAATAGGGCCATTACTTAGGTATTTTATACACCTGGAAGGGCTAAATTCGAACCACGGTAGTATAGGTTTGTATTTTTTAATAACCCACAACTACCACGACTGCACTGCACTTTGCGGAAGATGCGGGTTCAAATCCCACTCGACATCTAGGCCAGACTTAGAATTTTTCCAGATTAATTACCTCCAAGTCATTGAATTTGAACTCCAGCCTCAGACGCAGCATGTTGGCGAAGTAGTTGACGCGCTGATCGCCGGAGCGCTCCACGTTGACCAGGCCTGTCATGTGGCCGCTGTGGATGCTCAGCCACGCGCTGTACGTCACCCACAGGGGTCGCTGAAAGACATCAAACAATTGGGTGTTAGACAACATATACGGATTCTAGACATTTTTCAATATTATGGGAAAATACATTTAAAAAACCAATGTGAAAAGTCTTACTTTGATAACTTAGGTAGATATGGATTATTTATTTTGGGCCTTCTAACTTGGATGAGTAGGTACCTACCTGAGGCCATTTTTTGTGTAAAATTATTAAAAATATTTTGCAGAACGCATTTATAGAACTGAAACTGCGAGATGGATGTGACGTCACAACCTTGCGTCCGTTTAGTAAGGAGTAATGGGCGAGTCTAAAAAAAACAGATTATGTTTGTTTAATTTTGTTAAATAACATTGTTTAGATTTTCGTTCCCAACAAGGTGTAAGAAAAAGCAAAACTTTTAAATCACAGCTATCGTGAGGTAGAGCCTCAAGAATCAGATTATTAATGTAGACGGGCACAATTATTGATCTACCAATTGATACCTAGCTTACCTACTGATGATAAATAAACGTAGGTATGACAAACAAAATGAACGCGTTTAAAATCAATATCTAATCTAAAGCTTTCGCTTTATTTATTGAATCGGTCGAATCAAGGGGTTATTATCATGATCTTGGCGCAAGAGTCATTTATTTTTGTAAAATTAATAAGAGGCCGTCATATTTTATTCTGTGCTGTAGGGCGTGTGTGCATCGCCTAAAACGTAATGATTCGCATTACGTTTTAAGGTCTAATTTACTGATTGGATTGTAATAAAACTTTATATATCGATCAAATATAAAGTACTGAAGATCAAATATCAAATACAAAATCACTGTACTGACATTAATTCTTAAAAGTTATCATGCTTTATCCAAACCAAAAATCTTTCGTATACTTAAGCTATTTTTCGGGAAAATTTTGAAATTTGAAACTTTTTTTTACAGTTATTGTGATGAAATATGCATATTCTGGTTCAATATGTATCAACAAAACTATATTATGTCTGACGTTTTGGACTTTATTATCCACAACTATCGTACATACGCTTTAATCAGAGATTTAGGCACTTGAAGATGACACGAAAAGATCATTTTATATAGAAAAAAGATTTTGTTTACAAATTTGTTTTATCATGTGTCAATACGAAAGGTCGGACTTATGTTTTGTATTCATTGAACAGTCAATTTTTTTTCCAATGGTCGTAAAATTAAGGTCATTTAATTACTTGACCGTCACTGGAAGCTTATATTGAGAGAGCATTTCCGTTTCCCGTCGATTTCCTGTATCTTTTCGTACTTTTAAAGACCACGTGTTTACTGTTCAGTGGCGCCACCTAGCGACCGCGCGCTTTTTTAGTTTTCATAAGAAATGTCGTGCTATTTTTAGATCATTAGCGTTAAGTTTTCCGTCGAAGCAACTTGTGCGCAGTGTCTCTGTCAGAACCTGCGATCGTTGCATAATAATTTTATGGTGAAGTATACAGTGTGTGAATAAAAAGTGATAATATTGTGTTAAGAAAATTTCCTGTAAGTACTAAAAATTTAATTTTAAATGTGTTGACTACAGTCAACTTTTTCCGATGCGGCATTACCCGACCCGCATTAAATTATAAAAAATTATGTGGAATAATTTAAGATTGTCTTGCTTAAATCATTTATTACAATTCAAAATAACAATACTTTAAGCGAGGTGTTTAACTAAATTAAACATTAGTTTTTTGTATCATTGCTTTTAAAATTAATAGATTTGTACCCTGTTTTTTACAAGTAAAATTAGGGTTTGAATAGATTTTAACCTGATTAATTTTCAGTAATTTACTCTTCCGAAACCAAGCCGCAGCCTGTAGCTGGGCCAAGTGGTACGTCTCTTAAGCGGGTACGTAGCAGCAGCAGCTCTGCGAACAGAAGCTCTTCAAGCTCCTCTAGTTCGAGCGTAAAACGAGGTAAGCGGTCGCGCCGTCACCGCCGTAAGAAAAATAAACGTGTTAGCAGATCTAGCCGTATGATAAAGAAACTTTTTAAAGAAATGAATGAAATCCGTAAATATATTGCGATGGCAAATAATGGTGACCTTTTTCGTGACACTATCCATTTGTTCGCGAGTAAGCGGGGGGGACCTTTATGAATAACATTACGCATCTGATGGGCCTTGCCCTATGGATGGACTTGAAAGTATAAATCCTGGCTTTTTGCTTTTGATATTGAAACGAAATTTAAGGAACCGTCTGTTCCGAAAACTCCAGATAACTTTTGAAAATGTAACTTGATGTTCAGTGTTCAGGCAGTACCTCATGGTCAGACCTGAGATACGCTGATACCCAAAAGTTGTACAATCATGCTCCAGGTTTCATAGACTTGGAAACAAACGAAAAGGTGAAAATGTATGACACCCTACGCCACTTGGCAAATGTGGATAAGTCATATGCAGCTATAACCTACTGCATATTAAAACAAAAATAATCATAACTGTATACGAAGTCTTCTTTCCTGGTCAAAGTATACAGAGCTGACATGTGATAGTTTAAGTATTAAGATGGAGAAATTATTTCAGAAAGGTGACTTTCACAAAGTCTCTACAGATTTATTGCAACTTGTTCGCGGCTACCGTGACGAAACAATTGAAATGCGTCGAGAAACAATCACAAGTCAGGTTAAAGTTTCCCTAGTTAAAGCTTTACTAAACAAAATACCCGCTTTATCGACTAACTTGTTCGAGTCGGAACTTTTCGCATCTGCACTAGAAAAGGCTGGGGGGTCCATAAAACCTTTTAGCCCCCAAAAACGGATATATCACAATTTAAAGTGAACCAAACTAACCAACGCCTCTCGCGGGGGCAGGGTACGCGAAAACATGCAGTTCCATCGCGTGAAACTCAATACAGTGGTCATGAATCAGGTTTTCCTATGTAATATTACACCCTCGTGGGGTGGATATCAATCCAACCAAAGGTTTCATCAGGTTCAACAACAATATTCGCAACACTAGCACAGAGGCAATAGAAGAGGTAATTTTCACAACCGAGGCTCGCGGCCTGATTGTAGAAATACCAGAGGTCGTTCGAATTTTACAAGGGCCGCTAAAAATGTCAATGACTCGCAACAGTTTCAAGCCGGCCAGTTAGCAAACTACCAATCAAAATGGGATGAATTAGGGGCACCACTGATTATACTGAAGTTGATCCAAGGGTATCGCATACCAGTCCATCAAAAGCCTCCATTTATGTACCCAAATGTACTCAAAAGGCCCAGTTCAAACTCCAACGTCCATTTGATAAATATGTATCGCATACCGGATTTGCTCCAGGCTTGCGATTGGATGTGCAAAATCGATCTTTCTCAAGCCTACTTTCACTTGAAAGTAACAGAATACCACAGGCGCTTTCTACGCCTCATACACAAAGAATAGTAGAACTAAAGACAGAAAAAAAAAAGGAAGGAGGTTTCGGTAGCTTAGTGGTTTAAAGCAGTCACCCGGATTGTGAAAGACGCGGGTGCGATTCCAGCTCGAGATCATCAAGATCCGAAATCGATTTTTTCCAGTTTTTCTATCTTTAGATATGAAAAATTCAATAATCAAAATATAATAGTAGAACTATTGAATTTTGTCAGTTTTGTAGTCCCGAGGGGTCGCCTGAACCATCGGCAGTTGTAAATGTTCATGAACTCCCTACCAGACCCATCCGCAATTTTGCTTACACACTACCACAGGGTGTAAAGAACGAACTGAATTTGTGGATTCAGAATTTTCGGCTATCAACCCCTTTTTACATTACCCTCCTTTAACTCATTTCCTGACCACCGACGCATCGGATCAGGCTTGGGGTGCACAATTGAATAACATAGCGATAACAGGCAGTTGGTCGCACTCTACATTGCAACCATTAAGAAATGTTTGCAATTCTTTATTCGTTGGAGTACCACGCATACTCGCTTTGTCACCGCTCGATTCTCGTACGGTGCGACAACAAAACTCCTGTCGCTCACCTGCGAAAGGAAGGAGGTACGAAATCGAAATGTCTGATGAAAATAACATACCAAATTCTAAATATGCTAGATCGACATCAAATCTAATCTAATCTAGGTTGTAATACCATTTGTGAAAAGTGGGCTTCTGAGTGTTTCGTTCACCATGACGATACAGTCACTTGCCTCTGACTACCGTTTGTGATAAAGTCGTGATGATATGTTATGTTATGACATCAAATCCATCTCAGTGTTCATTATTTACCAGGCAAATACAACAGCCACGCCGATCATCTGTCCCGATATCGCTAACCCCCAGAATGGCACCTGCTGCCAGTGTGTTTGCAAAGTGGGAAAATCCCAATGGTGGATCTATTTGCTTCAGAAACAGCACATGTAACAAGCAACTATGTCTCACGGGATCTGAGAGACACTCAAGCGCTATTCCACGACGCGTTCAGTATCCCTTGAAATTATCCACTTGCGTGGGTATTTCCGCCACCGTACCTAATACCCAAAGTGTTGGCCCACTTGAATCGTCGACCGGAGTGTTTCTGCTAGTAGAACCACGATGGACGATGGTTTTCTGGCGCGCTGATCTCAAAGCCTGAGCGCTTGCAGCACCTTTAACGCTGAGGAACCTGCAGAAATATCTGATCGATACGTCCGCCGGCCTGCCACCTCCAAAAGTCGAGAATATGACGCTAGAGGTTTGGAAATGTGGGGGTGGTCCAAGGCGGTAAAGTCATGGAACACTGAGCAACTTTCATTGCTCAAAAATTCATGGCGTAAATCCACAAGAAAACCTATGAAGTAGCTTGGCCGGTGTTTATGGGCTACTCAAAATAATGTAGATATTTAAAATATCCTACTGGATCACAGTTAGCACAATGTTTGTGTGATTTATATTTAATCAACAAACTTTCTTAAAATACAATCCTCTTACATAAATCTGTGGTCTCGATATTGTGTAACGCTGAAAGCTCAAGTCAGTTACGTTCACACGTACTGGTAAAACACATTTTAAAGTCAATTGCCCTGCCAAACTCAAAAAATTCGGAGCCGTCAAGGTCCAATCAAGTGTGGGATGTCAGTAAATTAACAGATCTTTTAATCAAATACGTTACAGACATTAATAACACATTCCAGGTTTCAGGTCATACGAAAAGTTTTGTTACTACTTTGTTCAGGTAGACATGATTTAACCTTGCTTAGATCCAGATTTTTGCATAAGATCAAGTGATATTATATTTTGGCCACAATTCGGCTCAAAAACGGATAGCAGTAATTATAGGCAATCTGGTTGGAGGCTGTTCCCAAATACTAAAGATCATAATTAAATCTTATATTCTGGGTAGAGAAGACGATAACAGTACTTAATGAAAGACGAAGTACTGCGAAATCTTCTAGTTTATTTATTACTGTTAGAGGGGCAGCTAAGTCTGCGTCACGCACTGATAGCGGGCTGGATAAAAACTTTGTTTATAGAAGCTATTACAGCTGCCCCAGGAAGCGTGTGATTACCCGTTCCTTCTAAAAGTTAGCTAGATAACCACCCTCTCGAGAAAATTTTAGCTTGGGAAATTGGCAATTGGCTAATACATTTTAAGGTGAAGTGATTAACAGCAATTAATTTAGAAGAAGTAACGCAATTGTTTAAGCCAGTGAAATAAACATAATATATCTTACATAATAGATATAACATACATTATTTTAAGTTTGTTCCTACAATTGAATAGGTATTTCTGATTGTTTTGTCTAAGCATTACGTATGCAAATAATAGTTAAATAAATCGAATTATGTGTTTACACAAAAAGTGTATAATGATAATCACATTGGCGTATTTCTAGTTTCCTGGTAGTTTCAAGTGACGCCACCAGGCGATAACAAACAGGTCTCAATATAAGCTTCCAGTGACGGTCAAGTAATTTAATAGCAGCGTTTTACCCTGAAATAAAACGCATATTAAAATACTTACCTAACTGGAAGCTTACCCTTCATTTCTGCCTGGTGGAATTGAGCCAATGATCTAAAAATAGCACGACATTTCTTATGAAAACTAAAAAAGCACGCGGTCGCTAGGTGGCGCCACTGAACAGGACGAAAATATACAGGAAATCGACGGGAAACGGAAATGCTCTCTCAATATAAGCTTCCAGTTAGGTAAGTATTTTAATATGCGTTTTATTTCAGGGTAAAACGCTGCTATTAAAAGTTGGATCATGCGCTCAAGATACGAAATGGCTCATAAGCATTATAGTATATCCAGGGGTTCCATAGGAGACGGCGGTTTGCACGCCTTCTCCCTGCTCCCTAAAAGTAGCACTGGGGTGTAAGCCGGCGGGCTTACACCTTGTACCAAGGTGCTTCCGTCTGGGGGTGACCCAGTATACCGGGATGCCCCTGTAGCGTGAGAAGGCCTGGCGCATAGGCTGGGCCGACCGCTGGGGCGACGTGGTAATCCGTTAGCTCCATGTCGCCCTATTCCATAGCGGTGAGGTATAACCGGGTGTTTTTAGTGGGTATGTCGCCGGCTTCAACGGCGGAGAGTCCCATACTCCCCCACTGCCCGACCCAGGCAGTGGGATAGTGCGTAACGCATTTCACACCCGGAGAAAAAAAGGGGTTCTATAGGCGGCTCAAGACCACCGCCCCAAACATGAGTCCGCCGAAATTGAGCTTCATAATATTATCATACTCGTACTACTATCATGTTCATATTTTCTTTGTAGTACCTACTTGATATTTTTCTGAGTTTTTGTGCAACTCGTAAGTACTTTAGTACAATTATCATTACATTCATAACTTTATCTATTTTGACTAGGGAATGAGGTATTTCTACTCTAAACCTCTGGTTCATCAGTCAAGCCATAAAATTCTAGATCCGCCACTGCTAATAAATTTTCTGTGATATTAGATCTGTGATACTTATAAGATAGTAAACCAAAATGTAAACATACGACTTCGAATCCCTCGGTGACGTCAGGCAGCGGCATGGGGTCGAGCCCGTGCTCCTGGATCACCGGCACCAGCATGCCGATGGTCTTGTCAATGTATTCGTTCACATCGGCCCGCAGACCTAGGCCTTCCCAGTTCTTTCTGTAACCACGCAAACATACTTACTGAATGTTTCATTATATTTAATTAATAATGTAAGAAGGAAAATGGTGCCATAGGAAATTTAAGTGAAATAGGAAATTATCTTAGTTCTATTATGTATTGTACCTACACCTATGAATTTTATGAAAAAATTACATCCGTCTGGTTCTCGTTATCCAATCACGACATTTTTATATCTGAGAAGCCGACGCATGTCGGCAGCGCAGTGCATAAACAAAGGCGTAAATTATAAACGTTATACATATATAATTATATATGTTAATTTAACTCTTGTTTTTTTTATTTTGATTTATTACTATTTAGTATTTTAAGTGTTAACTGTTACTATTTAATTACCTTGGTACCTATTGTAGTTTTGAGGTCATTTCAATAATGATTATGATTATCAAAGGGATAAGATACCTAAGACTTTTTGAAGGAATCGTCTTACTAACAGGTGATATAGGTGTTTTTCTATTTTTATTTCTATATAGTACCTACGTGGATTTTCTTACCTGCAGTCATGTAACCGAAGCATATTTCGCATTAGCTATTTTTACTTATTTGAAGTGGTTTTTTCAAGGCCTTTTTTTTGCTTAGCATGTATAGTGTTTTTTTAGATGTCAGGTTTTTCCTATGTAGGTATAGAGGACATAACGGATGAAACAATAATGGTTATTATAAATTTTTTTTGTAGCATTGTGGAGCATGTTTATCTCGGGTGCGTAGGTCTTTTGTACTTCGGTATTCGAAGTACAAAAGACCGAATTTCATAATACCGATGAACGGAAGACCGAATACTAAAATCCCGAATGCGTCCTTGACCGAATGTTCAAAATCCCGAAAGTTCACTTGACCGAAAGTTGAAATCCCGAAGTAACAATAATTTACTCGACCTAAATTTTTAGTTCCGCTAAGAATGTGGGACGAAGACGACGTCTTGGAGCCGAACGTTTGTAGTACTTAGTTGCTATCGGTCGGTTTTTACGTTCCACAAGTACCTGCCGAACGGAATGCGTCAACCCGAACGAACTACGCAATCGGCACAAGCCGAATGAAGCCGAACATGTGCAGTAATTAGAAATAGAAATAGAAAACATTCATTAAATTTTTGGACATCGTTACATAAGAGGAAAAAAAACACGTAGGTGGTGGCATAAAACAACAGAACAAAACAACAATAAGACAAAACAATACCATCAGACAGCGACGTCCCGATGCCCAAAAAATATAAAGGACCCACTCATCATTCACTCGGCCCCAAATGACAGACACGTGCGGTGGACACACATATGTGCCTCATAAATAAGTAAAATAAATATTTGATATAGGTAAGTAAGAGGATGGTTAGTAATTAAATGTATTGTGTAGTGTAAAGAAGTGTAATACAATACATAGATAAGTGATACCGTGCCGGTTGTATATCTAGTGTGATTGTGTTTGAGTTCTGTGAAAGTGAGCGGCGATGACGCAACTTGCATGACCCCCGAGTTAGACCCGTAGCCGTATTGCGGTTTCGAAAATAGTAAAGTTTTTTCTTTTCGGCATGTAGTTTCGGGATCGTTTGTCCAACCTAATACATTCATTTGTGTCATCTTAGGTAGTCGCTTAAGTAGATATTTAGGTATTTGTATTTGTCGGTCAGTATTGGACGAAAAGAAAATTAGAGATAACAATTTTACTTTCATGATGATAACGAAGTAGTAACCGGTGTACAGAGGCATTTTGTGTCGTCTCTGTCCACGGAAACCCTGACATTCAACTAATACCTAACATGTAGCTCGACTAGCCCTGAAAAAATATTACAGTCGGAATAAAATGACACAAATTTACAATATAGACTTATCATGTATTTATTAAATTGATTATGTGATCTTCAATTGTAATAATTTTTCGAAGCGATTTAAATAGCTTATAAAAACAAAAAAACAAAATCTCAGAATTGCGTGCCTTAATTTGGCACAAATTTATTATATGAGCTTATGTAAATGGTCTAAGATAGGAAATAGCTATTTCATCAATTGTAATATTTTTTTAAGTCACTGTTTTTACATACTGACCTTATAACAGTTTGCGCTGGACAAAGATGACACAAATTAGGTTTGCATACTCCGCAGGCTAACCTAGATATGATATCATAAACATTTTTAACTTTAAATTAATTTTCGCAGTTTTATTATGAATAACAAGTATCCCATACAAATGATCGAATTGCTGATTATGCGACAGTCAGATGTGACACAAAACGCAATAATAAGCTTCTCAGGTAGGTACCGTTCTATCCACAGGCAGGAAAGAAATGCAACTTAAGATTTTTTTACACTTATGACCTCAAAAAAGCCTAGCGCTATCGGTCTATCGCAGCGCGAAAAGAAATAACAAACGGCCGGAGGTAGATACTTCAGAGCTGCGCGTGGGCTCATTCATGGCTCATTGGTGCCTTATCTCAAAACTAACTTAATCTTCTCAATTATTTGCATTTAATGTCATGTGATATAATTGTCGAAAAAGAAAATAAGATAAAAATAAAAATACAATAGTCATCATAAGCGTACAAAATTGTGAAAACAATAACGGCGACTTAAAAGATATTTACTTAAAACAAAAACAAGATAAATACAAATTTAAACACAAATTTAAACAGATGTCAACGGCATTAAAATGTGAAGGAATCACTCATCAAATAGCTCGTCTGGCTTGACCCAAACGGTAATTATTATTTGTACCTATAATGACATACTTGTAACTGTTTTTGTGCATCTATTAAACCCATTTTTAATTTCTTTTTAAATGTACTTAATGTTTTCAGACAGCGCAATGTTGGTGGGAGATCATTCCAACACCTGGAGGCAGCGAACCTGAAGCGGAACGCAACAGTGCGGTGCGGCGGCAGGATGAGGGAGTAGGCGGAGCGGCGAGTCCTGTTTTGCACATCATGCGACAACATCAGTTTACTGGCAAGATAAGCTGGGGTTTTGCCTTTTATAACTCCAAACAATAGCGCAGCGAAATGCAACGCCCTACGAGAACTCATTTTTAAAATATTGGCATTATTTAAGTAAGGAGTGACGTGAGTCCTAGGTGGAATATCAAAGCAATACCTAGCACAAGCGTGTTGCACCCATTGAATAGCTTGTTGCGTCCGCGCTAGAAGGCGGGGGCCGTAAACCACATCCATGTAGTTGAATCTCGAAAACACCAAAGAATCACTTATCCTAATGCGATTTTCTGAATTTAAGTAGTTTCTAATTTGAGCCAGTACTTTAAGCCGGTAAAAGCAATCTCCAATAATATTACCTATAAGTATGCTTTTCAAACCTCAGTTCCTCATCCATTATTAATGTGTGATGGTTAACCAAATAAATGTTTATTATATTCTATTCTATTCAATTATTCATGACCAGTCCCAAATTCCTGGCCTCATTTATTCGTTCTATACTTAACTTAACCCTTAATTGCCACATTTACCCCTTTGTTTATTATTTTCCTTATTTGGTCCTAAGAACCTAGAACAAGATATTTGGACTTATCACCGTTAAGCATTATGGAATTCGCATCCGCCCATTCAGCTATACGTTCGAGATCCTCGTTCATAAGTTTTTCAGCTGTCTGTGTATCGTTCGGCCTAGTTGATATGTAAATCTGAACATCGTCAGCGTAAAGATGGTATTTACAGTTATTTATACTTTTTACCACGTCAGCACTGTAAATAATGAAAAGCAGAGGGCCCAAAATTGTTCCCTGCGGAACACCTCGTTTCGTGACAATAAATTCTGACAACAGTGTTCCACCTTCTGAATCTCTTAATTCAACACGATGCGTACGGTGCTCGAAATAACTGTTGAATTAAGTGACAGATGACTAATTACTACGGGTCGGCTTTGTTGTTCGACAAATACTGCCGAACCGACTATGCCGGCCCGCTTACGTGTTTAGCTACCCTAATTCAGGGTCACGTAGGCGCGCAGGGGCGAGGCGGCCAGCGGCCTGAGGTGATGAGGCTGATGCTATGGGCTGAGGTGAGCTAAAGCCATCTGCGATGATTAGCACGCGTGTACCCGCCGAAGCACCTCAGCGCCAGAGCCATGACAGAAGCCATATTTTCTGAATTGCTGCTGCTTTCAATTTAATCCATATCTTTCGGGATTTTGAACTGTTGGTTTTTCAAACTTTCGGGATTTCGAATATCGATATTTCAAACTTTGGTGTTTTAACTGTTGGTCTTATGAAATAATGGTATCTCAAAACGTTAATCTCCCAGGTAACAGGGAGGTAGGTAGGTACTTGTACCTACTCACTAACACAATGTCCGTAGTTACGGGCCTCGCTCACAGACGAGTGGCATGTTCATAATTGGTATGAAACCAAAGAAAATTGTAACAACCGTCATGTATTTTTGTACTGTTTATTATGATAAGTTCGTCATTCAGAAAAAAAAATCAGGAATAATTTTGTAGTAGGTTTTTTCGACACATTAGTTTGACCGAAACTACGGACAATTTGGGCCAAGCAACAAGTATAGATACACAAGAAATGGTTAGTGTAGTAACTGCACTTTTTCGAATTTCGAGTTACATAGGCACTCTCTTTGAGATATTTTTAGGCTAAGTACTAGTTAGTCAACACTAACTTTAGTAGTAGGTACCAAGTATGATGAGTCTGGAAGTCTACTCCGCAGCATTAACGAAGTGTCGTGAAATACTTTTAAAGTCAATAAAAGAGAGTGTAATATTTATGGGTTCCTAACAACCTTTACAAAACCATTGCAAAATGGGTCTCATGTCAGCAGGATAAGGTGCCCGTTTGTAAAGGTTGATATGAAGGCCTCTGTACAATCTAATCTCATTCGACATACTAGTATCGTATGACTATGTTTTTTACCCCTTATGATTTACGATATTTCTAGTTCTGACAAACGATAGTAGGCCTGCTGTATGGTCTGTATGCAACCTAGATTAGTCGAAGTGACGAGCAGACGAGTACAATTTATCCACGAGGTACTTTTTTGTCCATCAATGTGTATAGATCTCTTATGAACTGTATCGAATAAGGCACACCGCGGGCGTACTTAAGTCCCTCGCATAACCGAGGACGCCAAGAGACGGGACTGAACAAAAGTACGCGGGAGTCCCTGAACAAAAATGAACTAACTGACTATGCGCAGCAACGCACACAGCGGACTTTATTCTTCTTTTAGCGCAGAATATTTTTCTCCTTATCGTGCGCTTCACTATATTTCTGGACAACAAATGCTCGCACGCACACCTTGTGCGTTGAGTCCGTGGCAAGTTCTCGGCGGATATTTTTATAGCGATTCTAAGATTTCTGTCTGAGATTGTTGTGGGCTAAAGCCTTTCATCTGCGCAGGCCTTTTGTTTTTGGGAGAAAACTTTGTAATTAAGAAAAATGATACATACTGTTGAGCAGCGAGCAGTGAGGGCCGAGCCGCTTCCGGCGCGGCGCCGGCGCTGGCCGCCGCCACGAACACCGCCAGAACCACCGCCGTGTATTTGCTGTTCATCTTGACTACTACTTAGTAACACTAACCCGCACCTACGCTAACATATTAATTTTATACGGCACTATTACAAAATACCATCGATAATGTTTGTTTTAATAACTTTATCAATACGAATCAATACAGTATCTCAAGATTGAGATCTTAATGAGCATTTCGTATCGCCATAGATTTTAAACTACTTTGAATCATAAGAATATCGAAAGATTAAGATTACCTACGCAACTAATAAAAATGAAAACAACAATTGACGCCATTCTGTCAATTTCTGTCCGGTAATGTAGATAGTTATCAGAACTTAATTGTGTTCTTAATGCTATCTTAATATCTTGGTCACCTGTGTAACCTAACCATATTTATGTCTCTGTTGTCTGTCCATATTTTCGTCTATGCTTGCCAATAAAAATAATTATTGCTATATAATTAAATTTAATTTACACTTTGCTGATATTTCCAAGAAAATAATGAAGGTAGGTTCCTGTTCTGACTGAAAAATAAAACCAAAACCATTAATACAAAAGCTTTATTTAGCGTCAAAATTGCCCATAACCCAAACGACCTTTACGTAGGTAAATTAATAACAACTATTTACCATAGTGAACATAAAAATAAACTAAGCATTAGCTACCTAGAAATTGCATAATTGAGTTTTGTGTCGCTTAAATGATGTTTTCAAACTAAGATATTACTATTTAACAAACTTATTAAGAACAAATCTTTTGAGCGACAATAGTAATTCAGAACACAAAAGAAGAACCAAAAATTTACCGCATAATTTCTTACAGTAAAAATAATTAACATCGAGTATTGTATTCAATTAGCCTCACAAGCACATTTTCGATACATTATTTCGGCGTGGTACAAAATACTGTCTAATTGACATTATTTAGTACAACTAAAGTATTTTTTTATATTCGTTTATAGGGGTTTGAACCTTAGTGGCAAAGGCCACCAGCCGCCATTTCGATTTTTCTCGATGTTTCCGCGCACGATGAAAGAGGTATATAAGAAAAAACGTACAAATAAAAAAATATGTTTAATATGGTACCCTAAAGTGTTACGTTTCCAAGTTAAGTATTTGAAAGTTAAGATCGACATGAAAAGGATGATATTCATTAAAAATCTACTAGTTATGAGGCTTTTCGCATTATTTTGTTTCTGCAATCTCTCCACATCCCAAAGCAGTCTAGAAGAAATCGCTCAAGCGATAAGGTCAGTATTCCTACTTTTTTCCTATTCTATCTTGTCACAAATGAAAGTGTATGTTTCTATGCAAAAAGGTAAAATTTTATGCATTTTTTTTGTATATTAATACCAAAAAACAGGTAAAATCTACATTAACTTTATTATTTTGAGCACTTTAAAATTTAGACTCCATAAAAATGCGACAATACACATAACTAACGGTTTAAATGTCCTGACATCTGTTATTCATTGACAAAATAACGAGAAAATCATCATAATTCGTAGGTTTTAATCAATATCACCTTTTTCATATCGATCTTTACCTTGAAATAACTCTGAAGCGTGACACTATTCTTAAATACCATTATTAGCGTGCGCAGAAACTTCAGAAAAAAAATGGCGGCAGGTTGCTGTGCAATATGTTCAAACCCCTTTAATAAGACGAGCGCTACTTGTATTTTTTCCTACACAAGCATAATAACATATTCGCACATTTACTTCGTATTAAAGGGGATAGAAGTAGAACCTTAGTGGCATAGCCAAAAGCCGCCATTTTGTTTTTTTTTCGCTTTAAAAGTTTTATATATGGAAAGAGGATCGATATGAAAAAGGTAATAATATTAACTATAACCTTGTAGCTTCCGTACAAAAATGTTCAAACCCCTACAAATGTAAAAACAGCGCATTTGTGAATGAAACTTCCTATACCTACAACTTCACAGCATACAAAACCTAATGCATGGCGTAAGCGTAATCGAGTGAGTTGAGTCTTAGCTTGCGACAGACCGGGGAATGTATCTAATACTTTTTCATTGACCAGAATTATTGTTTAAATTTTTCAATTATTCCAATGAGTTCGCGTAATTTTTCATTATATTCCCGGCTACTTTTCATCAAGTTTATTTTAGGGGTTCAGATGTGCAAAACAGTATTGTATAGTATTTATGATTACCTACGTAAATTTTTAGTATTGAGATACCACCGATTTTGTGAAGTAGTAACCTCCTCATTATCGTCACTTCATATTTTCACTTCTTATCTACTAACCCTTTTTAACCATTTGCCTACTTGTATATTTTAATATTTAAACAATAAAAAAATTCAGAACATGTTATTATTATACAAAATTGTTCAAATTCATAATTTACCGATGCTTTAAAAGCAGACTTGCTATAAAATTTAAACCACATGTTTAAAAATTATTTCGTCTTTTTCTTATCGTCTCCCAATACTTTTCTCCTTTGTTTCAACATATGACGGAAAAGGTAGGGGAAGCATGGTAAATATAAGAACATATAAAACATCAAAATATAGTAGAAATTGAACACGAAATTCCATTCATTCGGAAGATTTACTGAGAACAATTTCTTTCCAGAAACTTCGTCTAATGAATGGTACATGCACAGAAGTTCTCCAGTGACTCCCAGTGGATATAAAACCAAAAAGGTGGAATATCTGAAAAAAAAAAGAAAACATCTAATCAATGTATTGCAATGATAATTTATTTTTAACCTGCAAAGTATCGTTGGGTAATTTTACATTATTTAAATTGTTCGTCGAAGTTTTGTCTATTCATTATCTATCTAACTTTATAAATAGAGTAAAGGTCATCAGTTCAAATTACCATTGCCGGTGATGGAAGTTTGTATAATATACCTTATTTTCCGATCAACGCAGTTGTAGTGTAAGATTAGGTATACTTAACAAACATTGACAATGGTTACACTGCGTCAATGATGTTTATGAAAATTAATGCGATTTAACATTTCCTTAGACAACACGACTTACAGTCAACCACGTTTAGAAATATCCATAGACATTGACCCTTTGGTCTAGGTTGTTGTATTATGATTTGGGGTTAATGATGAGCTCTGAATAAATATGGGTATCAATTTGGTGCTTTGAATGAGTAGGAAAAAAGTCAAATTTGACACAGTGGAGCCATTTTTGCTAGCGACAATAAAGGCATGACACTTATGTGAAAATCCGGTTCTTAGAATTTGAATTTAAATTATTTGAATTTGAGATTTATAAAAATGTGTAGGGACGCTAAATGTTTTTCTTATTTCATCCCCATTCAAAAATTGTGTGTATTTTCGCTATCCTCAATCTGAAATAACTGTGCAGTGCGTAAAAACGAATAAATAAACAATCATGAACAAGCCCGTCGAATAATATTAAGCTATTAACTGACTTACCTTAAAAAGGTGAGATTCTGCGGCACGGCATTCAAGAGGTTAAGTCCGTAAAAGGCGTATCTGACGATCTCCGTGATGGACCAGGCGAGGATGCAGAGCGGCAGGCCGGGGCTGACGGTGGCGCCGTGCGTGCTCATCAGCACCGCGAACACTAGGAACACGCGCGAGTACACTTGCAACAGCACCGCTATGACGCTGGACGACACCAGGCCTATTAGGGCGTGGATCACCTGCGAAAAAACCAACCAAACGTTAAAATATTACGCTATATAAATATAAATATTCGGATATTTTTTTGCATACCTATCAAAATAAATATTTTATTGAAGTCATTTGAATAATGCAATTAGACAATGCTTTTGGGGTACATAGTCAAAAGAATAATGGACAATGTATTGGCACATAAATGCACTCTATGCCCCTTTCAGACCGAATGGTATGCATATGTCCAAGTGTATTGTATATGTCAATATGTCCCACGCAATTTCTCACAAGACTGTAACTCCATTTCACTATTAAAAATGGGCTTCTCTGTCCCAAGTCGTTCTAGGCTTATCAATTCATAATTTAACAAGAGTAGTTTTTGGTTGGCAACATTTTTTTTGTCCGTTTTCAGTTAGGTTAGTTATTGGTTTATAGAAAACTTTCTAATCAATCACCAAAGTTTATAACACAGTCCTGGTACTGTACCCCTATGGACGGTTCGAAAGGGATACATTACAGAAGAGTTAAAAAAGCGCTTTGTGTCCGCACATAGATGAAATACTCGTATGAACATTGGGGGAGATGTACGATGTTGGTGCCTTGATTGTTTAGTGCCTTGATTGACATGGGCACTGTATTCTATGAGAACCCAAACGACTGGCAACTTGTTGCTGGTGTTCGAAAGTATGTACATGGAGATCAGATCAATTGAAAAAAACAAAACACAAAGTTAGCCAATTCGAAAGGACTGCGTTTTGTAGATCATACCAGCCAACTTGAAATTCAGAAAAAATGCTTTATAGTAGGTAATCTTACTTATATAATATTCTAAATACGAAAGTTTGTGAGGATGTGTATGTATGTGTGTATGTTTGTTACTCTTTCACGCATAAACTACTGAACGGACTTAGATGAACCTTTACAGTAATACAGCTTATAAATCAGAATAATACATAGGCTGCAATTTATAAAGATTTTATACATCTTACAGAAATGAAGTTCACGCGCGCGGAAAGCTAGTAGAATAGTATGTAGCAATTTAATTTTAAATCATTTTGTCAATTGCTTTACTGTAACTTGCTATTTATAAGGTTGGGTAGGGCAGTATTATTTTTATTTTTAAAATGAATCAGTTTCCAAGAAATAACGATGTGCAAATGCTATGTATAAATAAAGCATTAAAAGTCGAAAAAAATCACGAAATAAATACATTCGGAAACTACAAAAGATAATAACTGAAATACAAGGCCGTCCTAGTTAAGGCTTTAGTCGCAAAGCTCTTGAGATATGCCTAATATTATTTTATAATCTACTAGCATTCCGCTCGCGGTTTCGCCCGCTTGAACTTAATTTTCATGACTTACGATAATTATCGTTATTTATTACTCGTATAATCCCGTCTTAGTTAACACCTACAACCTAAAGAGAACCCTTATGCAATATTTGTAACTCCTAGCACTTGTAGTTTCTGAGATTTCGCGACAAGTGAGTGAGTGAGTGACCTTTCGCTTTCATATACCTTAATAGATTTGTAGGTTTTTTTTTATTTTTACAGGACACAAGAAAGGACTTATGTTATAGCTTGACAGCTAAAGACGTTTAATAAGCCAGTATCACCAATCCATCAGTTAAAACAATATGATTACGATTAGATGGCAGTGGTACTGGGTCAAGGCACGACACTTGAAGACGATGTTGTACTCACAGAGCCAACAAAATGATCTAACGGATAAATACATGTTTAGATTGTGTGCCACATGGTTACAGCTAGTGAATAGCGGATGTAGTACTTATTACGTAGGTGTCAGCTCTCTGAAGTAGGTACCTTTATTTAACTTACTAGGTCATACTTCATGGTGGCCTCGGCGCGTCTTTGCTATGTGAAAGACTAGAAAAAATAAGAAAAACTGCTACTCACCACTTAATAACATAGGGGACCATAAGAAAAAAAATGTCTTTGTTTAAAATGTTTGTTCTAGCTAGATCTGCGTTCCGGGGTAGTTTACGCTATTCTGCTACAGAGTGTTGAAACAACATCCCTCCACCGATAAGAAAGTCTGACAGTATTTTCGTTTAAAAATAATTTCAGGAGGTCTCAGAAACAGAATACGGAAATACTTAGTGATACCTGGGTACCCACACACTATACCTAATTATAGTAGAGTAACTTTATTGATGATTGCTAAATCTTGGAGCGTGTTGAGTAAGTTTTTATTTGTCCATATATTTTATAATTTTTGTTCTGTATGTGATTTTTTGTTAGTAGTAAGTACTCGTACTTAATGTTAATTGTTGTTATTATTATTTTTTATTCACTTTGTTATACCATATTATGTGGGACTGTTTGCTTTGTCCGCAGAAAACCAGCGTCGTGGTATCATATGTTGGGGCGCACTAAAAGCTTCCGGAATCAATAATTAAAAAATACTATTAATGGTCAAAAATGAATTTATTGTTTCTCAAAATATATCCCTTTGCGTCAATGCACTTTTTCACACGATTAAACCAATTTTTAAAATATTTGTGCCACTCCTCCGGTCCGTCTTTTGGGCATTGGTCAAATTGTGTGGGATCCATCGAGAACACACCCAAATGTTTGTGTAGGATTGACTGTATTTGACTCATGCCTATGCCCAAAGATGTCCGGATCTCATGGTAGATCACATGCCTGTCTGTTTCAATCATACGACGCACAGCATCGATGTTCTTATTATTCACAGCGATGCACGGGCGACCTTAACGAATTTCATCATGGATATTGACGCGACCGCGTTTGAATTCTGCAAACCAGCTATAAATGGTCGTCTTGCATGGTGCTTCTTCGCCTGAAGCAGATTGAAGCCGAACGAGGCTCTGCTGAGCTGGCAAATTACACTTAAAATCGTAAATAATCATGCAACGAAAATTTTCTCGAGTTAAATCCATTGTATTGTAATCAAGCAATTTTTAAAATGACGCTACAATGTGAAAACAATTTACAATCAGATGAAACAAATTGTATTCCACGGCTAAAGAGTTCTATTTTCAAATGTAGTAATAACTTTTTAAATATTGTTTATGTAAGTGGCCAATTCCAGTAACTTATAGTGTGACCTATGTACCAGTGCCACGACAAAAAGCTGAGCGAAGACCTATATATTTGGTACTCAAGTGTAACCTTGTAATTTATGTAACTTGTCATGTATAACTATTTGTTAAGTACCAAAAAAACAATATTTCTATTCCATTCTTTCTATTCTATCACTTGATATTTTATAACATCTCTCTTAGTAAGATGATGTAGGAGAAAGGCAGGAGTGATGTCCTAAAAATAAAAATATACCACAGTTAGAAGAACGAACGCAGTAAAGAAGGCAGGCTAATTGGCTTACCCCTTTAATCATAAAACTTGAACTTTGCTTAAAGACAACATTACAATAGTGAAAACAATCTTATTAGATTGGTTTTAGGTTAGCCTTCAGCCGTGTAGATTTAAATTCTTGTACAAATAGCGAGAATAAAAGGGTGAGAGGATGGAGCCTTAATGGACTCCGTATGTAACAAAGAGGTGAGGAGTCCCTTCTACTCTCTAATCAGTAACCACAGATGGCCATTGGTCTTGCATAATATACACTTTGACAGATGGTTTATATCAGTTCTAAAGGTAATTTTTTAACTGTTATTTTGCCACTTTGTATGGCCGTCAGCTATTCAAATATTCCTTTATTTGATTAAGAGCTCCCAAATTGTAATTGTAAGACACAAGATATCTACATTTAAATGTATTCTTAACAAAAATGAAATGTAGAATATTCTAATGCACACTATTCAAATAAGTCATTATTGTACTAAAGAAACTGAAAGTAGTCAAAGGTGAATTCGTGTTGTCATTATCATACATTTGCATTTTCATTTATATTCTATTACTTATTATGTCTTTCAGACGATTTTAATTTCAATTAACGAGTTTTTAACGAAATGTTTTAAAAGTTACAGCTACACTTAGTACTTAACTACTATGGTTATCCTTTTTTAAAGCCTTTAATGTCGCGGGGTGAAGGCTTCCCCATCACTCATCAAATGTTGCCTTTTACTCTTGCAGGTCCAGGCACATTGGGGCCTACATATTTTACGATCATCTAGTTACTAAGCCGGCCTGTGTTTAGGTACACTTGGCCTCCTCGCCCCACCGAGAGGTCAGGGACAATAGGTTGCCGATCGGCTAGCGAATTGAATGTTTTGTTACAATAATAATGACTTCTATAATCTGTTTCATCTTCCATGTCTTATTTCTAAAAAAACAAGGCGTATTGACAACAATAGCCAATTCGTAGTGTTGGGAAATCATCGAATGAATCATACAGAGTCATTAGCCTACCATACGTATGGGTTTGCCCCGTCACCCGTCACCAGATGGAGAGAACCGACCGATACCGATTTTAACAAAGTCTTTATAAAGACTTATCAATCCTAAGCGTAATGTTCATTGTCATAATATCGTGTTCCATATTTCAGATTTTATAGCATATTTCCAAAAAGCATAATATAGTGTAGATAGCCTAAACTTGGTTGGCGTACATACGTATTAAAACGCATAAAATCAAAAAGCAGATTAACTATAATGCACAGGGTACGAAGCACAATAGTCGAGAGACATTGTGCTTCGGACCATTGATAAGGCGTAAAATCATGCTATGAACTAGCATGTATTTGTGCGTTTCTGCCGCTTTGAGTGGGTATTCCTTTCAAATCAATCACTTGTATTGTCGTTCACGATCACGACGATGGGTATCGATCGATACGGTATCCTATGTGGCTTCGGATGTGATATTTTTTTAGAAGGATAAAATTGAAAAGTGAAATTTAAATGTAAATCGGTTTCCCAAGATACAGGCCTAGCCTAGTTTGGGAACCTTTGCTAATGTAGAGAGTAGTTTTACACTGTGTTATTTTTTATTGCATTTATTTTGAATGTGTTGTCAATATGAATTTATGACTAATGATAATTGTTTATAGTGTATCGATGCAGAAGGCAGCATCATTACAAACCTTAGTTGTTTTATCAAATGCTGTATCACATGTAATTATATTGTAATATTTCTTTTTTATGTTGGTAAATAAATAAAAAAAATAAAAAAAAGAATATTCATTATTTTATTATTTTTATTATTATTTACTACGGTCCAAAGACAATCTATTTTATTTAGGAGGAAAAAGTTGTCAAATTGCTGTCAAGCAGATTTCATAATTATTTCAATATTTCGTTTTTGATAAAATAATCGTATTAAGAATGCCTAATTTTCACAGTTTTGCATGAATTTCATGTTTTATGTTACTTTTTTACAACGCAAGACGTTTATGTGCGACTTATACGTAGTGTGTGATCAATGCGGAAATTCCTAATTTTGTTACGGTGTGATAACTGTTTACATATTAAGGCATTAAATTTGAAATCGAATATTATTATAATCTATACTAATATTATAAATAGAAAAGATTTGATGGTTTTTTGGTTGTACTGAACAGGTTTCGAAACTACTGGACTGATTTTAAGAATTAATTCACGAATATAAAGCTTCGTTTTTAGGCTTTAATTTAACGGTAGAAGTAGTCTAAGCGGGCGCAGCCACTGACGGACATATTTTGTATAAGTAGTTACAACCTATAATAAAACTAGCTGCACCGACAAACTTATTTCTGTCAAAATATTTGACAGATGGGAACAGAGTTTGCATGGGAAGAATTAATTG
Source organism: Udea olivalis (assembly GCA_947369235.1). Classification (NCBI taxonomy): domain Eukaryota; kingdom Metazoa; phylum Arthropoda; class Insecta; order Lepidoptera; family Crambidae; genus Udea; species Udea olivalis. The sequence continues at coordinate 12,177,070 of OX376342.1, forward strand.
TAATTTTCAGAATTTTCCGTTGTTTACTTATTATTTATGTTTCTCATCGTTCAAACCTTCCCCGAACTTCCACAAATATTTCAAAATCAAATTGTGCGCTTTGTGTCTGTATGTGTGAGTTTAATATCAAAATTGTTCTATTTTATCACTGGCCAGCTAGAAAAAAGCTAGAGGAAAAAATGGAATCATAAAAAGCACTATAAAATTATTGATACTTTTACGTGTATGCTGATAACAGAATGATTTCGACCAACAATGTTTAGCTGCAACATTTACGAAGTTTCTCGAAACTTTTACACGCTAAAAGCCAACACGAAAAAAAGTGATGTCAGATACTCAGAATACTAAATAATCAAGATTTAGTTGAGGATTATTATTAACGCCTTACGATATCGGTGAACAAGAGTAGCGAGGCTAACATGCGCGCCGCGAGAAGAGTAGGTATACAAAATATAATCTATGCAAATGTTTTCATGTAAAGGACGGTAGACAAAATGTCTACCGTTCTTTACATGGCAGCTATTAATTATTGTCATGACTTAAAATTATGGATGTGAAGTTCAATTTTGTCGACAGATCCTAACATGTCTCGATCTTTGCGAGAAATAACTTGTTGGTAATTTTTGTGGACAACAAACCAATTATGCAATAAAATAACATAATAACATAAAAACAGGCGACGTGCGTCAAAATGCAGACATTTTTTAAGTGCATTAACAAAGCAATGCATTCATGAGCCGTCGTTATTTACGCGTTATTTAAGCGAGAGCGTCGTGGTCTAGTGGTTAAGCACTCTAACTCGGATCGCAGATCGTGGGGTCCCGAGTTCAAATCTGGCCAGAACCAAAATCTTTGTGTTCATTGTTTAATTTCCGACTAACTCTCCGGTGATGAAAAACATCGATAAAAAACTAAATCAACCCGGGCATCGGCGGAAGGCTTACCACCTACCACGTTGGGTTCTAATACCATTGTGAAAAGTGGGCTTCTGAGTGTTCCGTTCACCATGAAGGCAACAGTCACTTGCCTCTGACTACCCTGTTTGGGACAAAGTCGTGATGGTATGTATGTTTTATGTATGTGTTATTTAAGCTATTATATGTATTATTTCAAAAAAACAGCTTCCACTCCACAGTAGTTTAGTATTGCAAAAATAGTTAGGAGTATCGTTAGTATCGATACAATCGATTATTTGTATCAATAGAATAGAATAGAATAGTTATTTGCGCAAAAAAACATGCGTACAGAGTTTACCACAATTCACTATAGTTAAACTACATAAAATGAAATAAACAGGGTAAGTAAACATTAAATTGTGTTTGAAGCAAATCCCTACCCGCAGCACCGAGAACATACATTTTCCAGTAGGCATATTACCTTTTAGTGTTCTAAGACTACGTTTTCTGCCACAATGATACTTCACACTGATATTTACAAACTGCTTGCCTCTTAATAGGCGCGTATGGGTCATAGTGCTTTGCAGGTAATGCATAGGTGCAGCAAATACAATGTTATCTCTGCTGAGCGCTCGACAACTATGCGGTTTAATGGGCTCCAGTTAGTCACTTCTTACGACATTGTTTTAGGGGCTAATTTCCTTTACATTAACTGCTAGTACAAACTTGTATTTAAACGTTTGTTCATAATTAATATTATATTTTGTGCTAAAGGTGAATGTTTGACTACCAAAACTCACATTGTTTCACATTGTATGAACATTGTTTCTTATTACTATAACATACATTACAAATTACATGCATTTTTTTTTCTACTTATGAGCATTGGTACTAGCTTTCAAATATAGCCTGTATCTCGAATGCTAGTCTCTTCCTTCATGATGTGGAAAAAATACCAGAATATTTGAACACACGATATGACACACTTTATGAGTTGTAGATTTATTTATTTATTAATTTATGCCTAACATTAAAAAATATATCTTTATATAACTACCAAAAATCATCCTAACATCAAATCTCATTACTGAACAAGCGCAAAAAACCACACTTTTTTACATGACATTTACAAGACATTTTTATTTTTAGGTTTTGTTTTACTTACTTTTACGTATTTAATCAAGCATTGTTTTAAATAACAGTAGCAAAGATACTCGTATCCTCTATCTTATCATATGGCTTCGCCTTTAGCCAGTCAACTATTTTCTTCTTACGATTATAAAGATCGGAGGGGTAAATGTTGAGAATTGCATTAAGTAAAAAAGGTCCAAGGAAAAACTGGAATTTTTCAGCAAAACTTGTTCTTAACAGAATAGATGGACAAACTTTATGTTTTCTACGACGCTGCAGTACCTTTGGGTCAAACGTTAGCTTTTAATGTTGTGCTAGAACAGTTTCTACCACAAACAAACCTCTCACCGTCAGAACGTTGCACTCAGAATACAATTTGGCAGTTGGATATCTAAAGGGTTTAAAATGCATAACTTTCAGTAATGCTCGTTGAGCAATTTCTAGTTTTTTAATATTCGTTTCCCTAGCGCCTCCCCAGGCTTTTATGCAATATGTTAGGATGGATTGTGCTAGGGCATAATAAACTGTTTTAAGTAGGTTTGAGTTAAACAAATATTAGTTTGCGGATTCTACCTGCTAGTGTTTGAATATGCAGTTTCCAAGTGAGCGTTTGGTCTATTTGCACACCCAAATACCTTATGGTTTTAGTCTTTTCAATCTGAATACAGTTACAATCACTATTTTTAAAAACTGTTTGAGGGCAACTGTGGGCTCTAATGTTTAAAATTTCATCATCGGGGGAGCCTCCGAGCGATACACTGAAGGGCACATATTTAGTTTTTTCTAAATTTAAGGTCAAGACATTATAGCGTTTAGCCATGTTATAATTTCTCGAAGACCCATTTCTGTTATAATCCTTTCCTCCTCCTAAGTTTTACCATGAAAAATTATGGCGGTGTATCTGCAAAAGTCTGCAAAAGTAAAAACTCTTGCATCTGGCAATTCTTTGTCGCAAAGCTCCTTGATATAAATCAAGAAGAGGCTAGGACCCAAGACACTACCTTGTGGGATCCCATAAGTAGCGTATACTTCGCCACTGAAGTGATCACCTATTTTGACTTTCTGTGCTCTTTGCGAAAGGTAGCTCGTGAATAGGTCGAGAACAATACCCCGAATACCAATGGCCTGCATCTTACACAACAGGATTTGGACCGAAACCGTGTCAAAAGCCTTAGCTAAATCCAGAAAAACCCCAACACATTTATCTTCAGCCTCCAAGCGGGTGGCAACGTACTCAGTTAGTCCTGGCACAGCTTCAACGGTTGACTTCCCAGCTCTAAAGCCATACTGATTATCCAATATAATATATATAAATTTTTTCGCCTTCCAGAAATTTGAAGAGCCGCCTATTAATCACCTTTTCTAGAACTTTAGATATGCTGGGTAAAACCGAAATGGGGCGGTAATTATTGACATAGTTGCGTTCTCCTGCCAGGATACCTGCCTGTACAGGATGTATTAACCGAGATTTTGAGGATTCGAGGAAAAGTTCCCGTTGCTATGCACAAATTGATAATATGTAGCAATATACGTATAGGCACAATAACCCTCTTACCAATTTTGAGTAACTTTGAAGGTATGCCATCATATCCAGCAGCACTATGCCTTTTTAAGTTTGATATGATGGCATGCACTTATTAGTTGTTTCTAACATTACCATAGAAATTTGGTGATTTCTTGCTCTGTTTTCTCTACATTAGCAAAGAATTCATTCACTTTGTCTATATAATCTTGCACATCATTACCATTTAGAAGTAATTCTGTCGGACTCGCGTGCTCTGCATTTCTGTGAATTATAGTATTTATAGTTTTCCATGACATTTGTGGGTTTTTGGCGTGTTTTCCAATTCACTTTGTTCATGTGCTCTCTTAAGACGTTTAAAAAGGGCATTGCAATAATTTCTACACCTCTTGTAGGAGATATTAAGAATAACAATATCAGGTTCAGCCTTGCACTTAAGGTGCATTCTATCACGGTTTTTCATGCATCTGATTAAACCAGGTGTGATCCTAGATTTGAGGCAGTGATTGTTTTTTAGAAACTTGGACTTTCCTTGAGTTTTTCGCAATACACTTCGACAAGATGTTTACAAATTCCTCCGTTGACCAGTCAGAATCATGTGACATTAATGTCAATATTAATATCGCATCAAAGTTAGTGTTTTCTAGGTCTTTAAGGACGCCGTCATAATCAATTTTCTCTATTGTACATTTGTTGCTTTGGATGGTTTTAGGGAGTTTTGAATCTACGCAAGTCATCACTGCCGAGTGGTCGGTAAGTGGGGTATCAAGTACAAGGGTAGTAACTGCTTTATTTGTTTCTACCATGGAGTGATCAAGACAGTTCAGTTCACGGGTAGGGTACGTATGACTTTTTAAGATGCCATGGCTAGCAAGTAGATTCAAATACTAAGATAAATTACGGTCTGAATTTCCTGCTTTAATATCCCCCATTATTATTATATTTTTGTAGGATTTGTACAGGATCAATAAATTTTTAAGAGACTCAATAAATAACGAAGTATTCGTATTGGAAGGGAGTCGGTATAGTGCTATTATGATAGTATCAGGTTTAAATTTAATTGTTAGACAGCTAGCGTCCGTAAAAGGTGGTTCTTCTATGACACAGTCTACGCCTTTTTTAATATAGACTACTACGCCATCATTTTGGTTTAAGTTGTATCTAGTGTAATGAGTTGCATAGTTATACAATCCAGGGAAAGCGGAAGTTACTTTATTCCAGCAATAAATATTGATTATTGGTATCGATTATATCAATTATTTGAATCGATTTTTATATCGATACGATCGATAATTCAGAACGATACATTTAAGTAAAAAATAAATAAATATCTGGGACAATTCACACCACGATCATCTGACCCCAAACTAAGCAGAGCTTGTACTATGGGTGTCAGAGACTGTTACACATACTGAATTTTTTCTAAATACATACTTAAATAGATAATAACACCCAGACACACAACAAACACAAATGTTCGTCACATAAATGTTTGTCATGGGTGGGGATCGAACCCACGACCTCCGGTGCCGTTGCACCAACAGACCAGCCATTTATATCGGTACTATTGTTTTTGTCGATTAATAAATTGATAAATCTATGGTAAACATGACTGCACTTTCATGCGAAAATGAGAACGAGAAATTACTCGTTGTTGCGCATCTAAGCCCTGCAGGACTCCGTTGGCGAACCATGAGGTTATTAACCCATTAAACGCCGCAGTCGCGGATACGTGACAGCGGGATTTAAGGGCACTAACGCCAGAGTCATTTATACATGACTGAAGTTTTATCGTTATTTACTTATAGAATTAAATACTCAATGAGAATGATTATAATAAAAAATCCAAGACTATGAACATATTGTTTCATTTCAATTGATAACTTGCGCATCACTAGCAGTACGCTATAGACAACGTTTTCATATAATACGCTAGCGCCGGAGTCAGGAATACATAAGTGACCGCTTATGACGTTATAGATGGACGGAAGAGAATAATATCGTATGATGATTATAATTTATAAGTGGGTAGTTTGTGACTATACTGGACCATTTAGACGCCATTTGCTTACTCACTTACGCCATACTCACTATCTCATATATTTCATATTTATTTGAGTATTGCGTTTTTGTGCGAACCATGTCAGATGCCGAAGAATTAATAAGAATTTTGGAAGGATTGAAAGAAAATGAAGTATTTGAATCCGACGAAGAATTGGAGTTGGACGAAACGGAGGTATGTTAGATAAAAACTTCATTATTCTTAGCGAAAATCGATGCGGAATATGTAGGGTTTTTGTTTCCTTTTTTGTAGAGTCCAAGTCCAAGTCCAAGTAGTCCCAAACTGTAGAACCGTTTGATGACTTCACCGCCGGTTTCACTCAAGAGATGACGAGATACTCGAGTGAACTTGAATTCTTCGAACATTTTGCTGATGGAGAATTAATGTGCGAAATCGCGCGTTGTACGAATAGGTTCTACCAGTACTACATTAGACGAGTGGATTTGAGAGAACATTCTAGAACTCGCGATTGGAGTGATGTTGGCGCTAATCATTTATATTTGTTTATCGCGGTTTCCATGTTGTTATCTAAAAACAAAAGGATCAGTATCGAGGACCACTGGTCCACGGATCCATTGTTACATTCTCCAATATTTCATAAAGTTCTCAGCAGAAATAAGTTCTGCCTTATAATGGCAATGATGCATTTCACAGATGCTTTCGATAATAATGAAAGGCCGTGGCTTCACAAAATTAATTACGTAGTTGAACACGCTCGCAAAAAATTTAAACAAGCCATCACACCGTACCAAAAACTGTGTATAGACGAAAGTATAGTCCCTTTCAAAGGCCGGCTTGTACTGAAACAATACATGCCGAAGAAAAGAAATCGTTTTAGTATTAAGTTGTTTATTTTATGTGACGTGCAGACAAACTTTTTAATTGCTTTTATTGTGTACTGTGGGTGTGAAACCAATATCGAAAATATCCCGGAGTTAGCGGGTCGGTAGTAGTGACACTCATTAAAGATTACTTGTCTTCTAACCGACATCTTTATGTGGATAACTGGTATTCGAGTCCTAATCTTTTCAAGAAATTAAAAGACGAAGATACTTATGCTTGTGGTACTGTTAAGAAAAACAGAAAACATATGCTAAAATTCAAAAAGTTAAAAAGAGGTGAAGTGGAGGCATTTTATTCGTCGTCTTTGATGACCTTGAAATGGCAGGACAAAAAAGCAGTGACGATGATTAGTACTTTACATGACACGAGCATCGTACCTTCAAGCAAAGAGGACAGAGCAACGGGATTGCCCATTTTAAAACCTGCGTGCGTACTGGATTGCACAGAAAATATGGGCATAATTGATACAGCGGACATGTTGATCAGCTCATTAACCTGCATTAAAAAAACCAGGAGATGGTACCTGAAGCTTGCCCTACGTGTGATGGATATGCATATATTGAATGCATATTATGCATATAAAAAGAAGTTCCACTATTCGGGTGTCTCTAGATTCAGGGTCCGAAATTAAAATTTGTCTATCTTCAGATATGAAAAACCAGGGACCGTATTACCAGTGTCATGCAGAAGGCATAGAAATATGCACGATGTTATTTATTTTTAATTGAGTCACGATGGGGACTTGCTCGCTCAGCTCAATGACATTGACATCTTCGCCGACAAGCTGGGCCACATATTTAATCAATTTTGTATTTAAAAGGTTGGCCCAAAAAGCCTTTCAGTGAATTTCATCTGTAATTAATTACACAGATTTTTACTAAAAATAAATTACTCGACTATCAGCCAGTTCCCTCGACATCGCGCCAAGTGCAAAAAAATCCATGCCGGTTTATATCTCCAGATGTTCTAAAACATTTTCCAGTAAGAATACCCAATGGAAAAACCCAGCGCTGCAAAATATGTGCACTGAAGAAAGAAAGAAAAGTAACAAGATTTATGTGTAAGGAATGTGATGTTTATCTTTGTGTGGGTTTGTGCAGTATTGAGTATCATAAAAAAGTAACTAGTTTGAATAATTGTTTTATTTGTTAAATGTAATCACATCTGTTAGTCTCTTAAGTACACATTTTAGAAGAAAAATTAAATTGTTCCTAAATAAACTTCAAATCAACATTCTTAATATTTAGATACACAGTCATTAAATAATGATACGAGTAAATTGGTCACGTGGTATACTTTAAAGTAAGTAACAATAACTTAGGTGAAAATAACTAGGTACCTAGTTTCTTTATTATTGACAACAGCAATAGCACTTTGCTGTTGATCGTGATCCTACAGGTGAAAAGTGATAATAAGGTCGTAAGATGGAAACTTCGCCTGGAACCCTGACCAGAGGCATGAGCTATCTTAGCTGCCGGAACACAATCAATACTGGAAGCATTGTTGTTATGGCATCAGACTTAAATATGGTGGTGGCTGAATCGACCCCGGACTACCTCTTCTACTACTCCGAACTAATTAAATATATTTGAAATTAAACAATTTTTAATACTTTATCATAAGATAAGCTTAAGTTATAAGTAGTTTTGGTGTGATATAGCAATAGACAAATATTATGAGTGACTTAAGCTGATCTAATGATTGAAAATAATTCTTAATTTAAAAAAAAAACATAATGAGTAGTGTCATGGACTTCAACAAGATAAGCTACCCACTTGTTTTAACTCTTAAATCACATCTCAGTTAATTTCTGTGTGCGTCAGTTCTATTTAATTGGTGTTCCTGTAAAAACACAAGCCTAACTTATCAATAGTTAAACATAAAATACATACATACATAAATAAATGAACTCCTGAACACAATAATAGTCTTGTTTTTTAATTATTGGTTACGGTTTTACTTTACGAAGGCAATAATTGCATTGCGGTTTTGAAAAATGTGCGTCAAGAGATCCCTTTCAAAGGACTTAACTTTCATTGAAAGCATTTTTAGTCTTGAATATTGTTTTTTCTAAAATAATATTGCTCATTCCATACAATGATTGTGGCTGTTTTTACAAAATGTTCAGATTTTTTGATTAATAACATAACTAAAAAATGTTCTAATGATTAGGCATAAATTTGTACATTTTTGATATATAACAACTTTAGGCTAGTTCTCAGCTATTCGGTAGACCCGTACATTCCAACAATCTTCTTGATTTCAATGGCCCCCTGTATCACCCTAGGAACATACCGTTTCTCCCTAGCGAGGACATGGGGCTTATCTAATCTGATTAATGATTGGGTTTATCAAGGGCATGTTCACAAAATGCAGATTTATTACTTCTACGAATTTTTACATCATCATTCCGCGAGTAGAATCCGTAAACGCCGAAGCGTTATGCTGTTACTTGCCTACTAGGTAAACTCAAACTCAAACTCAAATAACTTTATTCAAATAGACTGTATCAGTACTTTCAAATCGTCAATTTTACAGCAAAATATACTAAATAATAGACATAAATACCATAATAATATGGATATGTAAATAAACAGTATACAGACATAATGCGACTCTACCACCGCGTCGGAGTTGTTTCTTACTGAGAAGACCCGGCGAGAAACTCAGCAGTTACTCTTTTAAACTTGTTTTGGGTTTACAACAGGCGTTAGTAAAGTACAAGCAGTGTGTCATTTTGATACAAATAAACCTAAAAGAATATAAAACAAAGAGAAAAAACCAACCATAAAAGAATATAATAAAAAGAATTCATTTAAACAATTCAAAAACAAAAATTGTTAGTCAGTACATACATACTAGGTACCTATTAACTCTTACAATAAAACATCTGTTACAATAGAGCTATTTAATCCCGCATCGAGCAGAGCGCTTAAACCCAGGCATTTTTATCTATAAGGTAGTCTTTTGTAGTATAATAGCCCTTTTTTAATAAAGCCGTTTTGATGTGATTTTTGAATCTATGTAAAGGTAACTCACAAATTGTTTTTGGAATTTTGTTGTAATAATGTATACCTTGCCCCATAAAGGATCCTAAAACTTTTTGTAACCTAAAGAGTGGAAGTGCAATTTTATCCTTATTCCTAGTATTTCTGCAATGTATGTCACTGTGTTTAGCATAGAGACCAATATTTTTTCTCACCAAAACAATGCAATTGTAAATGTATTGTGACGCTACAGTGAGGATACCAATTTCCTTAAAAATCTCCCTAAGTGAAGCCCGTGCACGAAGCTTATAGATGGATCTGATAGCTCGCTTCTGGAGGATAAAGATGGTTTGTATATCCGCCGCTTGACCCCAAAGTACAATGCCGTAAGACATTACACTATGGAAATAACTAAAATAAACTGAACGAGCAGTATCAACATCTGTTAATAACCTAATTTTTCTCACTGCAAATGCAGCCGAACTAAGTCTGCCTGAGAGAGCTGTTATATGAGGGTTCCATTGCAGTTTTGAATCAAGTGTGATTCCAAGAAAAACTGTTGTATCTACAAGCTTCATAGTATTACCATCAATTTTTAGACTAATGGGGTTATCTTTAACATTAGGCAACTTAAAATTAATACATTTAGTCTTTTTTGCATTAAGCTGTAGATTATTTACTGTGAACCATTGTAAAACCTTTGAAAGTGCGTCATTAACATCATCAAAAAGGTTTTTATTTCTGTCAGTTTTAAAAACTAAAGATGTATCATCTGCAAACAATACAACATCACAAATATCTTTTAAGTAAAAAGGTAAATCATTTATATATATCAGAAATAGTAATGGTCCTAGAATGGATCCTTGAGGGACCCCCATTTTAACTTGTGATCCTGTAGAGAGTACACTGTTAACATCAACTTTTTGAGTTCTTAAACTAAGGTACGAAATTACCAAATCTAAAGCATTATCCCTAACCCCGTAAAAATCAAGCTTGCGTATAAGTGTATCGTGATCAACGCAATCAAAGGCCTTGGACAAGTCACAGAAGACGCCAAGAGCGTTCTGTGAATTCTCCCAAGCCCTAAAGATGTGTTTTAGAAGTGCGATGCCAGCATCAGTAGTAGAACGGCCTCTCGTGAATCCATATTGTTCACTGTGTAAGAGATTGTTCTCATAAAAATGGCTTAATAGTTGTTCTTGAATGATTTTTTCAAAGATCTTACTGAGAGCTGGTAGGATTGAAACAGGCCTAAAGTTACCTGGGTCTTGTTTGTTGCCTGATTTAAAAAGTGGTACAACCCTACTGTGTTTCATTAAGTTTGGAAAAACACCTTCATCAACACAATCATTGAATATTACGGCTAGATAAGGGGCAATCACGTCAATTATGTGGCTAACAATTTTGACTGATATACCCCAAAGATCAGCGGTATCTTTTGAATTAATTAATCTGAATGCTTTTATTATATCTAGTGACTCAACATGTTTAAATTTAAAGAATACACTGCAACAAGATACATTATCTTTCAACAAATGTTCCGCTCTAGTTGGTGAGGAATTTAATGAAGCTGTAGTGATTATAGGTATATTACTGAAATACTTATCAAATGCTTCAGCAACAGATGCTTCTGATTGTAAGATGTTATTGTTAATATTAAGAGTGTATGAGGTATCGCGCTGTTTAGCTTTACCTGTTTCGTGATTTATGACGTCCCAAGTGGTTTTTATTTTGTTTGTGGACTTTGATATTTTATCACGAATGTGCAATGCCTTAGCTGTAGTGCAGGCTTTTCTGAATATTTTGGAGTAGTTCTTGACATACTCAACAAAAAGTGGATCGAAATTGTATTTTTTCATGCCGTACAACTCATACATCTTACGTCTGCTCCTGTAAATTCCAGGCGTGGCCCATTCACAAAACTTAGCTTGAACTCTGCAAGTAACTTGTTTGGTGGGAAAACAAGCATCAAATTCATTTTTAACACAATCAAACAGTCTTTTGTAGACTGCATCAGGGTCACCCGGCTTGTAAGGAATGGAAGATACTTTATGCTTTAAATTAGTTTTAAAACTATTAATGCGATTACCCGTCTTCGGTCTACATGTTATTTTCCTGTAATTAACGCTATTGTTAGTTAAATCTAAAAATGTTATCTTCTGCCCACAATGATCAGACTTTAATTCAGTTACTATTGCCTTTTCAATGGGTACACAGTTGCAAAATACATTATCCAGACAAGTAGATGTTGTGGCTGTTATCCTCGTGGGTTCATGGAATTGATAATCCAGACCAAAGGATTTAAATACCGACAATAACCTATTCCTTTCAGATGAGTTTACTAGCAAATCTATATTGAAATCACCACACACAATAATGGGTTTAGACTTAGCACTTAACCTACCCAAAGCTTCCTCCATAACTGTCTCAAATCTATCTAAGTTAGTTTTTGGGGGACGGTATACACTTATCACAACAAAGCCCTCTAACTCAACACAAGACAATTCGACAATACGCTCTATGGACAGGCCTACAATGTCAGTGCGATCTTTACATTTCAAACTATTTGCAGTAAAAATTAATGAACCACCATGAATGGTGGTTTTTCTAAAGAACGCGCTTGATAATCTAAAATTATTAAGGACAAAAGACTGATAGTTTTCATCAGTCAGCCAATGTTCAGTAAAACATAAAATATCAATATTTTGGTTTTCCAGCAATAGTTCTATTTCTAAATCTTTGCCCGTTAGGTATAAGGACTGATGATCAAGCGCAATAAGCTAGCAAGTTGCACCGGGAGCCCGGTTTATTTAGCGGACGCCTTCTGTAGGTAAATGACTTCTTATAATCTGGCGCAAAGATTCATGAATTTAAAGATGTCGCTAGATTATCCTTTACCCGTTAGGAATGTTCAGTCAGAACATTATTCTTTTCCCGTTCTGTCAGATCGGGCTTATCGGCCGAATATAGTAGCAACCCTAGGCGATCAGGCAAGTTTGGGAAAAAAGACGAGAGCGGTCCTTCTGTAAACTCTTTATTTTGTGAAAACAATTAATAAAATATGTTTAGTGAAGTGCCGTTAGAATTAAAAACCGATAACCTCGCCAGGTTACAGGATTTTCGTGAAAATGCCTACATGGAAAAGCTACTTAACCCATTTATTTTTGCTGGTCTCAATTTGAAAGTTTCCGCGCATGATTAAAGTGGTATACTTATATGGATAGTCTAGTGACCTTATAGGAGACATAAACAAACAAATGTTTTTTGGCTTGATAGGGTACTTACTGAGGTGCCCGTGGCTAAGTGACGGCAGCGGATCGGCAACGATCCGATGTTAAGCAACGCCAGTCAGGTCGGGTTATGGATGGGTGACCATCCCGACCGAAATTAAGTGATGCGTTTTTCGGGCATCTCCATTCTTCGGAAGGCACGTTAAACAGTTGGTCCCGGCCTAGTCAGAGGCCTAAAAAGGCGGCTTGATAACAGCTGCCGGTAAGGTTTAACACTGGCCTTACATTCACCTCTCCAACAATCCGCACTGAGCCCGCGTGTTGGAGTATGGCTTGTACCACCTCATAGTTGAGGTGAAGCCTGTGCCCAGCAGTGGGACGTATAAGGCTGTATTTGTAGGGTACTTACTAAACACCCTGTATGTTATGCAAATTGTATATTTTTTCAAAAGTGGATTATTGAAAACAATAATTAAGACAAACCAAACCGAATATTAAATCGTACCTAAATGGCAAAAATCGTATCACATCACTGGCCTTTATGGTGCTTATTCGCATCATATTTTATTTTCTAAGAATATACCTATATAGCTAAAAAAAACCTGATATGCGCGACAAATGGACGAGAAACTCATTATCACGACAACCGATTTCGATGCTTCTTTTTTTATTGGAAAGGATATACTTCAAGGGTAGTTTGATGAGAGTTTGGTCAGGTTCTGATCATGGAATCCATGACAAAGTAACGGAACTGTTCAATTCTTAGGAGCAAATGAACAATACTTTGTCGATGTAATGTAAACTAAACAAGAACCGATTCGCTAAAAATCAAGAAATAAACAAAAATGTTGTATTATATTTTTATGTAGTTAAAGTTTTAGAAGAATACGACTTACAAACAATTTGTAATTTGGAATGTTTTTTTAAGTTGTTTTTTTTGTTAAAATTTTGTCTCATATCCTTGCAGGAGCACAAAGATCCTGCAGATCTCTTCAGTGCTGTCTGATCTGTGCTTGCATGAAAAACGCGTTTTTGACAACGATTACTATTTTAGACCTTAATTAAAGTACCGTCCATTGACTGACGCGCGCTGTTTAATAGAAACCAGTTTAAGTATTTTGTCTATGCTATCTGCTTACTTAGCATGATTTCAATAAAGTACCATGACATTAACTAAGCATGTAATTAGTAATTGTAAATCCACTAAAAATTAAACCCAGTTCAAAATTCAAGTTTTAGCAAAATACTTTCTTTTTATTTAATGCACTCACAGATATTTTACCCTTGTAGCAAAATAGAAGGTAAAAAAGTATGCTTTAGTTCTAATAATTACAATAAAATTTTACCTTTTGGGAAATCTTCACTAATATTATAAAGAGGAAAGGTTTGTTTTTTTGTATTGAATAGACTACGGTACGGAGCTACTGACCGATCTTAAAAAATGTTTTACCAATACAAAGCTACATTATCAGGTAGTGACAGAGGCTATATTTTTTTAACCTAGGCTATATTTTCACAGGAAAGACAGTCTACGCGGGCGAAGCCGCTGACTGACAGCCAGTAACTAAATATAAAGGGTGTAACATAAATGAACACTATTAGTGTTAGAATTAGTGTTGTAAGAGACTCGAGTCTTGGAGTCTCATTTAATAGAACTTGAGCTATTTTTAAAGACTCGAGTATTAAAAATAAAACTTCGAACTCAAGTCCTTCAGAATTTAGAGTCTTTTGTAAAAAGACTTGAGTCCTGCCGAAAAGAACTCAAAGACTGAGTCTTTTAAAAGAACTCATGACTGAGTCCTCTAAATCCATGGTTGTATAGTTTAGCAATAAAATCACAATTTATATAATTTGTATATTATTTATACAATTTTTTATTGTGTGATTTAGAATGAATCAAAAAATAAAATCAGCTATTACCTATTATGTACCTTTTGGATAATGTAATACACCAACTTAAGTTCATGACTCAGTCTAGTTCAAAGAACTTAAGACTCGAAAGGACTCTAAAGACTCAAAAGACTCAAAAGACTCTGAACTCATGTGACTAACGAGTTCTAGTCTTGAAAAAAGACTCAAGTCTCGAAATGAAGACTAAAAGACTCGAGTTTCTTACAACTCTAGTTAGAATACATAATATTGTGGTAAACCTCTAACTGTAAAGATATTAAAGCTGAAATCATTAATTTTGTTTTCCATACATTGTGTATGGTATAGGCCGTACACCCTGATAATGTTCTGATATATGAGTAACATGGTGAAAGTCCGGAGATTGAAGTATTGAGAATTTATTGATTTACGTAAACTAGATACAAATATGGTAGTTTTGCTAATCAATGCGTTTAGTACTGAATGATAGGCGCCTGATTATAGTGAATGCTAAAACTGCACTGATTCTAATAAATCGGAATACAATTATGAAAATGCTGATACATGAGTAAGGCAAAAAGTAGGTTGATACAATATGTACACCGTACACATTGTATTAGTGTAATGTAAAAAATTTTAGTAACCCCAGGGTACGCAAATTAATTTTGTATTGCAATAATATGTATATCCAATGGAGAAGTGATGACAAGGGATCTAATGTTGCACAAAGCTGAATGTAAATATATACATATTTGTCAGATATTTACCGTTCGAGTACACCTTGGCTCCGTGCTTAGCCCGTTTCTGTTCAGCGTAATATTAGACGTTCTGTCAAACAGCATCCTAGACCACCATGAGCAACCACCCTGGTTGCTTATGTATGCTAATGATATAGCGCTAGCAGATTCGGACAGGGGACGGCTGGACAACGGGTGAATAAGTGGAAAAATACACTTGAAAACGGCGGTCTGAAACTTAATGTGGCGAAGACGGAGTACATGGCCTGCAACACCACAGATACCCAGTCCGTCCGCATAGGCGTTGACGTGGTCGAGCGCACGGACCGTGTTAAATACCTGGGATCTGTTTTAAGCGCGTCCGGTGACATCGACCGCGACGTCAGAGCCCGAATTTCCGCGGCTTGGGCTAAATGGCGTGAGGTGGCTGGTGTCATTTGTGACCCCAAAATGCCGATCAAGCTGAAAGGGCAGGTCTATAAAACCATCATTAGGCCTGTCCTTTTATATGGCAGTGAAACATGGCCGTTACTAGAGCGACACAAGCAGGAGCTGCGCGTCACGGAAATGAAGATGCTGCGGTGGATGTGTGGAGTCTCACGCAAAGATCGTGTGCGTAACACCCACATCCGCGGCAGCCTTCGTGTTCGTGACATCGCAGACAAGCTGCAGGAGTGCCGCCTTCGTTGGTATGGTCATGTCTCACGGAGATCGGCAAACTACGTGGGCAACAAATGTCTGGCTATGCCGCCCCCGCCAGGTACCGGTAGAAGAGGTCGACCCAAGAAGCGGTGGCTCGACGTCGTTAAGGGTGACATGCGTGCCAACAGACTCACCACTGAGGATGCACAAGACCGCGCGAAGTGGGCCAAGAAAATAAGAAAGACCCTGGGACCCCACACACCAGTGTGGGTTCACAACCGGGATAGACCGCACGGATGATGATGATGATGATGATGTCAGATATTTATATCTACTTTCTATGCTGATTACTGATTTTAACCTTTTAAATACATTGTACAACTTTATGTATGTTTGAAACTGGCCACAGCCTCCTCAGTAGGCTTAGTTTTTATTTAAAAGGCTTTCCTTTGATAAAACGATTCTTTACTGATGTCTTGATACCATTTTTGAAGTTGTGCTTTTATAGAGGCAAGTGACTGTTGCCGTAATGGTGATTGGAACACTCAGAAGTCCACTTTTCACCAATGATATTAAAACCCAATATGCTAGGTGGTGAGATTTTCGCTAATATCCAGGCTGATTTGCGTTATACATTGCTCCTGAGTTTTCATCATCAGTTTCTAGTCTGAATACTCTCACTTATCATACAGTCCATCAGATAGATACCTAGGCTAACAAGCAATACATAACAAATAATATTTACCTCGAGAACTGCAGCCCCTTGAAATATCAGAACAGTCCACTTTATCTCTTTCCAGAACATATCTAAGGTGCCTCGATCCAGAAAATGTGCCAATGACTGCCATAGCAAGTATGTCCATCTGTGAAGATCATAATAAAACTTTGTAATATTTAGTTATCTAATATTACCCCACATACTTCCTTAATAATGGACAAACACATCCACTAATAATACAATTAACAATTGGTGATCACCACAATATTATCCAATAATGATGTACCTATCATTATTGGATAACATTTTCTATTGTGTGTAACACAATGTTATTGAGACTGACTGCCAAAAAAATAGACACAATAGAAAATGTATTGTTTGTGTCTCAAAATTGATACACATGCCCCATGTATAACAAAAAAAAATGGCGCCGCATGTGGTAGACATATTTTTATTTGGTAGTAATTACCACTTGAAAATTCAATTTAAGAATAAATTAATATCATTTCTACAATGATAGGCAATGTTGGTCTTGAATGAGAAATTATCACAACAATTCAATTTGTATGTTCATTCAATGAATTATAAAAGCTTCATGAATCAACTAAAAA
Source organism: Udea olivalis (assembly GCA_947369235.1). Lineage (NCBI taxonomy): Eukaryota > Metazoa > Arthropoda > Insecta > Lepidoptera > Crambidae > Udea > Udea olivalis. The sequence continues at coordinate 12,194,318 of OX376342.1, forward strand.
ACTTTGAAAAAGTAAATTCAGAAGCCATTTAGGTAGCATCAACAATATGATACAAAGATATGAATTAGATCATTCAAAATCATAAGAAAAAGGATTCAACATTATGTATCATTCATCTGATATTCCGACAAGAACTGATAAATAGCCAGATGCACTCACCCTAAAGTTTGCACACCATTATAAACCAGAAGATACAATTTTCCGATTGCCGAAGGTCCTGAATTTTTAGACTTTACTGAAGCTTTTTCAACCATGGTGTTAAGCCGGAACAAATCTGCAGAATATATAAAGTAAACCTGTTTAAAGTTTGTAGGTCCTAAAATCTGAAGTGATGATAACTAAGCACTCAAAGCTAGGCAGCCTCCACGAATATTGCTGTAACTTTTAGTTCTAGTAGCAAGTTACGGGACAGCATCAACTTGAGGACTTCTTTCCTTTGCTTGCCTTGGCGTTTGAAATTATTTATGTTCATACATTTCATCTTTAAATATGTCCACAAATACTTTTGTAAGGTTTTTGAGAGATAAAATAGAATCCGGAAAAAAACAATTACTTACACAGAAAGTTCTGATTACACCTCACTCACAAATTTTATATTTTAATTGACACCAAAGCTAGAGCAAAAATAATGTTTCGCCGCTTGGCCTTGCTCGTCTTGCTCGCTCACAGATTTTTTCACAGAATAGTGTAGTGAGTGGTAGAGGAAGACTGACTTGCACAAATAAGCAATTTACCAGAACTTGCTTGACTTCTTGCCTGCTTGGCCTTTTTATATTTACGTCAGCATCAATCAGCTTAAGTCGTCGTCAAAAACTTCAAAATTCAGCTGTCAAATTAAAAACATCTTTTTTTTATAATTTTGTTTGGCTTTGGGCACGGCGTTCAAGCTACCGAGCACGGAATAAAGAGGGCAGCACTTAGCGCTACGAGCAAGAAGCTTATAATAAGCTTCTTGGCTACGAGTGCTACGACAATGGCGCCATCTCACGATGTTGTTGTTGTTGTTGTCTCGCCCAGAGTGCAGCACTGTACCCACTCCAATAGATATAATTTCTATTTTCTTTTTGACAATCCGATACAGTTCAAAATTAGTAACGTGACGCGGGACGTCACGTAAACTATTCGATTTGAAATAATATTCAATTTTATTTAAGAAGAACTTTTAATTGATATAATCCAGGGACATCGATAGCGACATCAGAGCCCAAACTTCCGCGGCTTGGGCCAAATGGCGTGAGGTGACTGGTGTCATTTGCGACCCCAAAATGTCGATCAAGGTGAATGGGCAGGTCTATAGAACCATCATTAGGCCTTTCCTTCAAAGCAGTGAAACATGGCCGTTACTAGAGCGACACAAGCAGGAGCTGCGCGTCACGGAAATGAAGATGCTGCGGTGGATGTGTGGAGTCTCACGCAAAGATCACGTGCGGAACACCCACATCCGGGGCAGCCTTGGTGTTCGTGACATCGCAGACAAGCTGCAGGAGTGCCACCTTCTTTGGTATGGTCCTGTCTCACGGAGATCGGCAAACTACGTGGGCAAAAAATGTCTGGCCCTGCCGCCTCCGCCAGGGACCATCAGAAGAGGTCTACCCAAGAAGCTGTGGCTCGATGTCGTCAAAGGTGACATGCGTGCCAACAGACTCACCGCTGAGGATGCACAAGACCGCGGTAAGTGGGCCAAGAAGATAAGAAAGGCGGACCCTTGGATCCCACTGATGTGGGTGACAACCGGGATAGACAGCACGGATGATGATGATGATAATGATAATTGATATAATGCACCGAAATTACAAATTAGAAATTTATTTGCAAAACCAAGTGTTACAAGGTGTCTTAAATAAAATTAGGTTTGAGAGTCAGGGCCAGAATAGTAGGCCTACTTGATTCTTAAGCATTTACATTTATAGCACAGAATAATAATTTCGAAAAAAAATATGAAACTGCAAAAGTGGAAAATACTGTTTTTCCCCAAAGGTTAGAAAGGCCATTTAGGAATAAAAGTTACATTAACTTTATCCAAATGTTTTTAAAAAACTTGCCTATTATGTCAGGTATTCATCGCAAAGAGGGGTATGGGTAATGATGGTGTCATTTTTGAAAATCGCGGTCATTCACCAAACCTTATTATTATGAAAGAACATATTGAATGTCAGATATAATAATTTGTATTATGATCGTCAACAATATAGTGATAATAATAGCATGCATAGAAATGTCAAGGTTAAAAAAAATTACAAATTACAAATTCAAAATCATACAATCAAATACCATTAAAATAAATACAAATGCCAACTAAAATTAAAATACACAATTTAAATATTCGTTAATGGAATAGATAGACTTTTCCAACAAAAGGTTTCTCAGTTGGCGTCGGAATGCTTCGTCGGATTGTGAATTTTTCAGCGCAGTGGGTAGGTGGTTGTAGTATGTTGGACCGATTATACGTGGGTTCTTTTCTGCAAGCGCCATGCGACGAGGGACCGCATTAAGCCGGCCTACTAGATGAGATCGCTTACTCGCACTCTTGCACTGATAATCCGAAATGGTGGATCTTATGAACGTCAACAGTTCATAAAGATAGACTGAGTAGTGCGTCAGTATACGCTGCTTCACAAACAAATCCCTGCGAGAGTATCTAGCTTTCACCCCGACAAGTGTACGTAAAGCGCGCTTTTGCAAAACGAACACCCTGCTGGCATCCGCTGAGTTACCCCAGATAAGAGTGCCGTACGACATCAGGGAATGAAAGTGGGCATAATAGACTTGCCTCAGAGCATCCGCAGAGATAAGTGGAGTGGTGGTCTTACTTTTCGTAAAGCAAAGAATGCACCACTCAAGAAGTGGAATTAGGAATTGGACACGAGCGTTCCACTTCCTAATGCCAAATAATAACATCTACTGCTTTGTAAACAATATTAGCATAATGTTTATCTAACTTGATGTATTGCTGTAGTACTTTTATCAAAAAAATTACCCAACAGGTACATCTTATAGCGAAATACCTTCCTCACTTATTTCTGCAGCCTTTTCAACAGCTGTTAGGTGAGATAAGTTCCATAAAGTAACATTTCAGAACTAATATTTTAGTCGAACTAAGGCAAAAAATAATACTTTAAGAAATCATATCTCGGCTCCGATATCACTTAGAACAATCGGGTATGCCTCTAGCCAGTAATTAATTTTTCATTATATCGCTCATTTGCAAGAAGGACGTCACATCACACAAAATGGTGATTTTATGTTACATAAACACAAATAATCAGAAATTTTAACTTTATTTTCTATTAGAACTCAACTCGTAGCCGTCATATGATTGATTGGACAAGTTGTGATACTCTGTGCCTATCCCGCGCGACCGCTCCCCTTCTTTCCACACTGACTCATTTCAGTCATTTCAGTTGTCACGAGTTGATCAAAGTGTGTGCACGTGCTAGTTTTCGGTTAAGGCGACATAACACGTTTTATGGCGATATTCTTAGAAAGGTAAGTAACCAAGTGATTTTAGAATTTGGTGAAAGGACGATACATTATATTTTGTGACGTTGAGTCACTAAACTGTGTGAATACGATAGAGGTCCTATTTGGTGTTATGTCGTTATTGATAAATAAAAAAAATACGTCCAACGCTGCAGTATTATCTACAATATCTTACTATACTGCAGTGTCTAAACCCACAACATTTTTGTTTCCAATGTCATTTCACAAATTAAAACCATTCATGGCTGGCTTTTATCGTCATTAATGTATTTTTTAGCAATGTGTCTTTAAGGAATTTTCACATCTTTGTTCAATTATTGTTATTAACGTTTTAAGTAAAGATGGTTAGCATAAAGTATTTTTTTTATTTATCAATAACGACATAACACCAAATAGGACCTCTATCGTATTCACAAAGTTTAGTGACTCAACGTACTATCTACAATATCTTTCAACAGAGAGGAAGAAAATTTTGACATTAGAAAGGTCCCAGTGACGAAGAAACGCCAAAATATTGATTCAGCTAGGAATTAATGTACCTTAGAAGTTGTTTTATTAATTTTAGGTTTTTTGACTGGCCTGTTGGTGCACTGGTAGCGATCCTGCCTTTAGCACTGGAGGTCGTGGGTTTGATCTTCACCCATGATAAACATTTATGTGACGAACATTTATGTTTGGGTGTTATCTATGCTAACTTTACATAAAAGGAAAGATTTGTTTGTTTGTTCATTTGTAATGAATAGGCTCCGAAGTTGCTGGCCCGATTTAGAAACTTCTTGCACCAAAAGCTACATTATCAACAAGTGACTTAGGCTATATTGTATATATTTAGAAATATATAAGTACATATATTTATCAGTCTCTGACACTCATAGTACAAGCTCTGCTTACTTTGGGGTCAGATGATCTCGGTGTAATTTGACCCAGATATTTATTTATTTATTTCATTCATTTTGATACTCTCTAATGTTTTTTTTCTATGTTGATGAAGGGAGTGTACAACTAATTCAGAGACTATCATGGATGTCGAAGATCGTGGTAAAGCAGCCCTGTGTTAGCTGTCAAGCAGTTCAAGCTCCTCATCATCCTCTAGTAGCTCTAATTTTACTTACAGTTTATCGTCTACTTCTTTCAAAGAAGGCTTTTAATGCTTTTCTTAAAATACTGTTGAATATTGTTAGAATAGAAAAGAATCATTATTATTGCTCATCCTTTCGATTTTTATCGGTTTTTTTAATTTACAGGTAGCCATGACTATGTATAAGATCCTCTTTACGAACCAGAAGATCTTGTTTACGCACTGCAGCCAGTATCGCCAATAAATTCTTTGGATGACAACAATTTGACAATTTGATTGCAACCGATGCTAATAGCATGGCGGATCTAGGTGTTGATGCTATACCTGTACATCTATCACGAGTTGCTACTTTAAATATACATTATTATTTGCGTAAAAAAATGTATTGGTAATCGACATTGTCATGTCATGTCATGTCAAATCCCAATACAATTTTTAACGCAAGCGATAGTGTAAATGTAAAGTGTCAACTCGTGGTAGACGTACAGATGTCGTCAAGATGGAAAGAGAGATTTTTTTTTTCATAACAGTTTTTATGAGTTCAAGAGAGCATAAGTTATAAAAAAGAGAGAAATGTTGAACTAGAAGTTAAAAATGCTGATAATCAGGGTCCTGGATTTAGTAAGAAAAAAAGATGGTTTATCTTATCGTTTTAGTCTTATTCAATGGGCCCACCATTGAATAAGAGGGCAATACCAAGTTTTTATGCTTTTTTTTTATAATTCATTGAATATTTGTTATTTTTTTTAAGTTTTGCTAATTATGAAGATAAAGGTGACACAAGTGTGAGACTAATTAAGTTTATTAATGTTGTGTAAAAGTTATATTTTTGTTCAATTTTATAAAGGATACTGCAATTTGTAAGCAAAAGGCTGATCATCTTGTTGAAAACTTGGTCTGAGTTGTTGTTGTTTTAATTTTCTAAAATATCATATTTAATTTTATACGCATAGTATACAAACTACGAGTATTTAGTATCAAGAATGACCCAAGATGGATAATTCCAAAAAAAGGCATTCATTTAATTAGAAAAACGACACATCTAATACCTGATCATACTTAAACACAAATTATTATAAAACTGCGAACATAATCAGCACACCCGAAATCATTTCAGTAAGACGAATAGATAGGGAATAAAATAAATGCCATAGTAAAGTATTTCAGTGACTAGATTTTTCACGATGTAATTTACAAACTTTAAAACACTGTTTCCCAAAAATCGCTAATTTATATATATTTTTTTATTTATTTACCAATGGTAAGCTAAAAGCTTAAATAACATGATCATAATACGGTCACATACTAAAACCACTTAGGTTTATGACGAAATGACCACCAAAAAAATAAAACAACGATACAATTAAATGGCTGTCTTAACTGCTAACGGATGGATGGTTAAATAAAATAACAGGAAATATCACAAATCAATAGACGAATCATAAAAGTAAAACTGGGTAGATCTATCTATAATTCAGTTATGGTGCTGTACTGTTTGAGATTATTCAAGAAGTACAATTTTAGTTTATTTTTAATAGTTAATTGAATAGGTAATTCTGACGGTAGTTGGTTGATGAAGCGGGGAATAAGGTAAGTTGCCGTTTTTTGACCATACATGATATACGCGCGACTCGTCCGCAGCTTGTGCCCAGTCACAGCGCCCGTACTCACGGGGTGCTTAATTTCTTGTTTTAAGTCAGAGTTGAAAAAATTATTTTTTAGGAACAAGTATTTAAATTGGGTTTGAACTGGTAAGATTTTGCAATGCTTGAAGAGCCCACTAATATCATCGTGAAATTATTCTTTAATGCTATCAGATACTATATTTTTTAGAATTCTTATTTGGAGGTTATAAATTTTGTCAAGGTAAGTGTTGTAGGTACGACCGTAGCTACACAGACCATATTGTATGTATGACTCGGCTAGTGAGTTGTATAGCATTAGTTTAATTTTTAAGGGTATTCTTTTTTTTTATATTACAATGTTGGCTAGAAATTGCCTCAGTTTATTACAAACAAAATTAATGTGATTAATCCAATTAAAATTACTGTCGATCCTTAATCCAACCTACGTCTGTGTATCAACACAATCTATCTCAGGGCAACTACAAGTATTATAAAAAGGCAAGTGAAGACAGGCGTGACCGTGGGCCACAATGCTTTTCAAAGTAGTGGTTTTGATGTAAGGCGACCTTATTACCAATAATCTTGTTTTAGTGAAGTTAACAACCAGGCCAGCATCATGGCACCATTTCACGACGGTATCAAAGTCAGCCTGCAACAGATCCCTAGCTTTTCGGGGGTCCCTGTCTGCGGCCACTGAGCATGTATCATCAGCAAACTGGTAACACGAGCAATGATCGATGCCATAGCGCATGTTATTAACGTACGATAGGAAGTGTACAGGGCCCAGCACAGAACCATGGGCCGTGCCCTCAGTCACAGCTACCGGTATGCTGTATGTGTTATCTATTTTAACAGAAAGTTTTCTATTTTGCAAATAGTTTTTACTCCAATTACGAAGTGGTCCACATATCCCACAGCAGTCCAATGTAGCAATAAGTTTCTCATGATTCAGGGTATCAAATGAAAAATCAATGAACAGGACGAGTACATGTTTTTTATCATTTAAGTAGCCATTGATTTCATCTGTGAACTTAGTATGGAGATCATTTGTACCCTTTCCAGACTGGAAGCCAAATTGGTTTCGGTATATTACCTCATGTTTGATATAGAATTCATGAACCTGCCCACAGACAAATTTCTCCACTATTTTATTTATCGAAGATAGCAATGTAATTGGACGGTAATTTGAATAGACATCTCGTCAACCTTTCTTGTGTATTGATCTAACGCACCCTAGCTTCAATTCGTCAGGGTATAAACCAGTTTTAATACTTTGATTAATTGAGTTTGCTATAGCCACACCGCCTTCACTTCCCATACATTTTAAGTCAGATACTCCAATATTATCGCAACCTGGTGCTTTTTTAGAATTTAATTGTTTTATAATTTTATTGATTTTATCACTTGTGGTCTTTCGGAAAAATATAGAAGAATTTATTGGATAGGAATACTTACTTGGGCTTATTAACTTTGCATTACAGTTAGGAATTATATCTTTAACAGCTTTATCAAATCCTAACGCAAAATTATCTACAATATCTTTTGTAGTCTGTCCTTGACATTGAAATGCCTTTAAAACCGCTGCATCAACTGACGATGTCACTCGACCTAGCATCTTGTTGATGATCTGTTAAACTTTCCTAGTGTTACTGAAATTATCCTGGATATGTTTAATATAGTATTTGTTTCGCTTACTTTCTAAAACTTTATGTACTTTATTCCTTGTTTTGTTGTATTCTAATCTTAACTTTAGGTCGTGTGGATTTCGTTTCCAGGAACTAAAAAGTTCATTACGTTTCTCACATAATCGAGAAACATCGTCATCAATCCAGGGCAGTTGAAATTGATTTGTATTTCTGCGTTTGGTATAACGATGTTTTTTTTGACTAGTGGATGCTATCTTTGCATTTTGAAGTGATTTATTAATAAAGTCAAATATATCTAAGGGAGACTGCATGTCCTTTGTCTGTAGCTAATTTATATTTTTTAGCTCTTCACGAAGAATTTATAGTCAACAACTTTTTATAAGCAACCCGTGCATCACTACCCACTGCATCGCATACCCACTCACGTGCTTGGCGCGGCGGGTGGGATCACCGTTTTACGCTTGCGCCGCGCATGTGATTTGACATCACTCCGGACCACTCGCCGCTTGAGATGTAAACGCGATTTATGAGTCACACGTGTGGCTTTAAGCTAAACAAATGACTGTTTCTAACTGAGGAATAGATGCTCTATTTGATTATAAATACAATATGCTTAGCATACTTAGTAATAATTTACAAAAAATATCAAACTTCATTAGTGTGAAAAATACCCGACTTAATAAACTATTTTTTTTTATTGTAGAATACAGCACGATGACATATGTTTTTTGTATTTGAATCCATCATAATATTAGTTTTCCTCGTAAGATAATTTTAAACATTTGTTTAACTTGAAAAAAAACCATAAAAAAAAATCGAAGTTTGCAAATAAATTTCGCGATGTCAGCGTAAATAAATGAATGAATTAAATAAATGTCTAAAAATAAATGTTCGAAAATAGAACAAAAATATGTTCAGCTACAGAAAGATACGTTTCCTATCTCTAATATTTGGTAAGAAACATGGTATTAATAATCAGGTAAATAAATAAAATAAAAAAAGTCACATTTTCAGCAAAAAAAATTATGATTTACCAATTTGTCTACATTTCAGACAAATACTTGGTGATCTAATAAAAATCTGTTTCGAAATACCCATATTTCGAAATAGAGCAAACTGAAGATTATTTTGAAATACAACACCTTTACTAATGCATAATTCTAGCATTTATAAGGAATTTACGAACACTTTACATCATCATCCATGATAAGCGACAGCCAGTTTTTACCAAGCATATTCTGTCACTGTCATTTAAAAATTCTTAACGAACGCATGACTTTGAGTGATGCATTTGTCCATAGTCTACGTATTTTGTTTTTAAAGGAAAGAAACGGCCTAGTGATTCAGTTATTTGAGCCTGTTGAGTATGCGAAACGACCCACTGTGCAACCGTGGTTGCATAAAAGCACTTTGGACGTCTGTTTTCATGCAACCGTGGTTGCATAAAGCACTTTAGTGGATACGCAAGCAAGCACAATGGCCCGGTGGTCGGCCAGTACAACATCTAGCGTACCCGCGTTCGGATCTAATGTGGGGAGCCGCGCGAAAATGTGATCAATGCAGGACTTCGTGATTACGTCAAGTTTCCGTTTATTCTTGTGTATTGGGATATTCCACACATTAATCCGTGCTCACTAAGCATTCCTAAGTAAAAATCTTTATGGGATGATAGACTTTTCAGGTCAATGTTCGTATCACCGATCAAAATCATATTGTTTTTGGTATCAAACAAAGAAATAAATTTCCCAGCTCCTTATCAAAGCTACATTTACTAGTTTTGGGTGGTCTTTTCACAGCACACAAAACTACGTCCTGGTTAAAGTTTAGTTTCACTATGCCTGTTATATTTTCAAACGTTTTAGTTTGTTGTTAAATTAAAGTGAATTTTAGGTGGTTCAATTATAAATAATAATGCCACCTCCCTTCCTACTGGACCGCAGTTGTGGGTACATGTTATAGCCCACCAGATTAAATAAGTGAACTATATTATCAGAAATATCGACTTCGGTTAAAACAATTAGATCGATTGGAAATGTACAGTTGTGAATAACTTGTTGTAATTTCGTGAAGTTTTTAATCAATGATCTGATATTAATGTGCAAACATGACACATTCAGATGACAGTTATTTCCTTTATTTGAGTAGACATTATTTCGATTGATGTTGTTTGCTTACTATTGAAAGTAATGTAATAATAAACTATTTAGACAGGATGTGAACCGTTAAGCTGACTTTGGATGGAGTTAATATCTTTAATCGACCGTATGTAGTAGATTTTAGAGTTATTGGATTTTCGTTCACACACTTTACCATCTTTACACCATATAAATTGGAAGGATTTACCTAGTTGGACTTTTGCGGTATACAATAATGTTTTGAGGAATATTGTCAGTGCTTCTCGGAAGTAAACACGGTCTTCGGCTTTTTCCGGAGGCGCGTTAGGCATTAAAGCTCCAACGGTGAGGCTTCTCTCCTTGCTGATTTCAATCCATCGGCTACGAATTGTGTTTGTCTTCATCTCAACGAGTATAGGGCCAGGTTTATCTATGGATCCAGGTAGTCGGGACGAGGAACAGATGTCATTGCTATTCAGTTCCAGTTTCTCAGCTATTCCTCAAGCAGCGTAGTTATTTCTTTTGGTGGAGTATCCGGTAAACCAGCTATTTCTAGAGTAGTTTGGAGGCTTTTTTGCTCATAGGCATTTATCCCTTGTTCTAAAACAGACACTCTGAGCTCAAGGTTTTTGTTTTTATTCAATAGGTCTTGGTTTTTATTTTCTAGTCCCTTCGTAACAACATCCTGTTTTTTGAAGGAGTGCTCCATGGTGGCGATTTGATCGCTCAGAAACTCCAGGGATGACTCAAGGTTACCTTTCTCCTCCTTAAAGGTTTTTTTTAACTCGCGGCTAATATCCTGTACTAACTTGCGTGTATCCAGCTGTTCCAGGTTGGATCCCGGTTCGGATTCGTCATCACCATCATCGTCATCTGGAATGAGGTAAGATGACCTCCGAGAGAGATTTTTTAAGCATTCCTCGCAGCTCCATTCGATACCAGGGGAGTTACGCAGAGTGTTGAGTTGTTTGTTAGATAATTTCGAGCAGGTAGTATCGGCGTGAACTATTTTATCGCATCGACTACACTCCAAACCAGGAGCTTTCTTCATGATGTTCTTCTTACACTTAACACATTTTTTTAGCACCATTGTGGGTAGATTAATAATTCCGTTAGCGATCTGCGCGACCTTTCTTAACGAACTATCTACGCTGACTGAATATGAATGACTGAATTATGACGCCCTTTCTGAAAATGAGCGATATTTTAAATATTGCGAACTCATGACGTCACAACTTCACTTAGTGTTCCCACATGTGTTTTTCCCCGATTCGTGGTAAATAAATAATAAGGAGAAAATAACTGAATTAACAGCACTTACGGCTGAAACAGAGCTCGCCGATCATCATGTAGCATCTCACCAGAATGTGAGAAGTAGACTTCAGCTACAATTTATTTTGCCAAGTTCTGAAACCAAGCCCTACCTGAAAGCGTTGGAATTATAGCGAATGGCTTTTTTAAAGTCCTACATACCCGTCTGGACAATGGGCGTAAATTAATATACGTATTATTAAAAATAACTGGAAAAATATATTTCACCTGTGGGAATTTTAAATCTGCTATCTGGAAACCCCATTATAACCATGCAGTAGAATCACCTAGCTAAAAATCTCACGTATGATACAGATCGCGACATTTGATTGGTTGATGGATAGAATATCAGACAATCACCTGAAAGGACACGACCCAATGTGATTCCCGTCAAGTGTTTAATAAGAACCTTAATGTACTCTTTGCGTACGTTGGCAATCTGGGGTCAAATGAATGACCCCGGTCGGTTTGCACACGTATTTTATTAAGAATACCTTAGCTTATATCCTTTGCATTTAAAAATGTTGAATATTTAAATAAGGTATAAAATACAAATGCCTCGAAATAGTTTTTGATTTAGGACATGTTTGTTTTTTTTCCCATACTCAATTATCACTTACTTTTGTTTGGGACAGCCTGTCCCTGTTTATTCACTTATATAAAAATTACCAACAACAAAGGCTGAAATGGACAATGTCTATGTCCAAAATGACTATATAAAAAAAATACTGACACTAGGCAATTGACAAATGACATTGCCCTTCCCCCTGTGAGATGTGAAATGATGTGTAATAATCAGCGCTCGAAATTGTTTAGATATCATATAGATAAACTTTAGGCTTATTTATACGTGCAACATAAAACATTTAGGGTGGATTGACAAAGAAATTCCTTAAAGTTGTACTATAAGTAACTTTCGTTTTATAACAGGCATGTCGCCGTATGAAACACCATTCATGTTCTAGTGTTGCTGTGATTCTTGTAATAAGATGTTCAAAAAACTGAAAGATAAATTGGCCGAAGAAGTCAAATCGTCACCGCAAAGAATCCAGCAATTTGCGCAAGCTGCTCAGGTATATTTACATCTCAACGATATCTATTTACTTTATATGAGTCAACCAGATAGATACCCTAGATTTTTGTAAAGATTCATATTTTTATATTTTGAAGATAGATCAATATGTCAATTTTGTAAAAATGCATTTACAACCTGTTGTTGCTTTTTGTTAAAGTCAAAGTTAAATTATTTATTTCGTGGTCTACAGGTAATTGGGATCTTAATCTATGACATAAGTAGCATCTCTGTGTCCTGCCCTAAGGCGTACAAAATATATTTGAATTGTACATGCAATACTGAAAAGTTTAATAATCCAGTATGTTGCCTTTCATCAATTGAAAAATTTCTACAATATATTATTATTATCTCGACTGGGAACGCTGGCAGTGGGCCGGGTGATCGGGCCGCTGGTTATGGGCCATTTCACCCATTTCCCCGGGCCCCCTTGCAGGGGGTCTTTAGGTTGTCCCATTTTCACGGCGTCCCGTCGAATCTTCCTGTTGCTTTGCAGAATCTTACTATCTGGTCCACCGTCAGTTCTTTCAGATTTCCTTCGTCTAACGAGTCTGACCCCATGAGCTCCCACCGTATGTGTGAGTACATCGGGCATTCGGCAAGTAGGTGGAAACTCGTTTCCTCGCTGTCCATGCACTCCATGCATGTGGGGTTGTCTTTGATGCCTATTACTGTTAGGTGCCTGTTTAGTCTAGAGTGCCCTGTGGCGATTTCTGTGACCATACGTACACTGTTCCTTGACAGCTTCAGTAGATGACCTGTCTTCTTCGTCCTTCGTCCATTCCGTTTATGAACATTTTAGACTGTCGCATGCCTGTTGCAGCCTTCCATCGTCTGTTTGTTGCTGCTGTGGTTAATTGGGATCTTAATCTATGACATAAGTAGCATCTCTGTGTCCTGCCCTAAGGCGTACAAAATATATTTGAATTGTACATGCAATACTGAACAGTTTAATAATCCAGTATGTTGCCTTTCATCAATTGAAAAATTTCTACAATATATTATTAAAACAAATTATTGATCTAAATGCAATTAAAATAAATGTCAAAAGTAAAGTTCGAATTAAAATAAAATGTACATGTTTATAATCATTACGAATAATTCTTAATTGTATGGTATTATTGGTATGTCGGACTCGTCGTTAGAATTTATTGATTAAAAATTCATTTATGTCATAGTAAACTTTGTCTAAGAGTAAGTCTTTCAGGCTACGTTTAAATCCTATGATAGTATCTGTTTCCTGAATATACTTTGGGAGCTTGTTGAAAATTCTTGGGGCCATACCAAAAACACTCTTGCTGAACATAGCTGTTTTAAAGCTCATGTGACAAATTTGGTTTTTATTGCGGTTTGAGTTTAAATGTTTGTATAGATGTAGATTTGATCTAGTCACTAGTGTATACAGCCATCTCATAAATATACATCGCAGGCAAAGTTAACAGTTTTAACTGTTTAAACTGCAGCTTGCAAGATTCATCTGGACGCAATCCACATATGGCACAAATGCATTTTTTTGAGCTTTAAAAACTTTATCTTTTCCGGTGTAATTTCCCCAAAAAATAAGGCCGTACCTCAAAACGGACGCAACATATCCATGATATGCGGTAACTACTACATGTTTTTTCGCAATTTTACTAAGCATAAAAAGTGCATAAGAGAAACTATTTTTTTTTTTACATATTGCGTCAATTTGTGATTTCCATGTCATATTAGTAATATATAGTCCAAGAAATTTAGTCACATGAGTTTCGTCTATTGATATATTTAAATAATTAATGTCAAGATTCATTGGTAATTTTTGCGGTCTTTGCCTGAAAGTCATGATTTTGGTTTTGTCTAAATTAATAACAAGATTATTTGTTTCTAACCATTTGATCAAACTAGCCAATGATTTATTAAGTTCATCAGTATGGTTATTACCTATTTTATGTTTGAAAATAACAGTGCTGTCGTCTGCAAATAAGACCATTGGATAATCTATACATGCTGGAAAATCATTAATATAAATAATAAACAGTAAAGGTCCCAGAACACTGCCCTGTGGGACGCCAAATCTCGTCTCATTTACATCCGATGAGTATATTTGTTCAGATTTAGAATGAGTACAAATTCTTCTAATTTGAGTAAGCTGTTTCCTGTTAAGCAGATACGACTCGACCAAGTTCAGAACATTTCCCCTGACCCCATATCTATGTAGTTTTTCGATTAAGATTTTATGGTTCACAAAATCAAACGCCTTGGTCATGTCCATGAAAAGTGCTGCAACCTGAATTCCCCCATCTACACATGTCATAACCTGTTTAAAACAGCCATATTTATTGTTTTATTCTTCCGGAATCCCTTTTGTTCGTCAGCAAATAATTTGTTGATTGTTATGCAGAATGATTTAAAAATTCTGATGATAAAAAAGATTTCATTAACAACAGCCACTGTTAGACATAGGCTTTCCTCATAGAAGGCCAAAGCAAAGGCTCATGGATAGTCACTTTTCATTATTAACATGGTTCAGAACTTTGCTCCTCTAAAAATAACTGTAGACCAACAAGATCATTTTATAACATTGTGCCTTTTATAAAAGTTTCACCCTACAAAATAGGTATGTAAGTATTATCAGAACTGGACATATGAAGTAATAGAGACCTTCAGAGATGGCACTAAATTAAATTATCTCTTATTTGTCTATTTAGATATTTAGCCTATTTACAAAATACTAATGTAATATTTATGATTTCTTAGGCTGCAGTTACATCAGCATCCAGCAGCATATCTGACATAACAAATAGTGAATTATTCTCCATAGGTGATAATGGTAAGTATAAACATACAATAGTTCAGTGATTGCCATTTATCTATTCCCCAAAGGTGAATTTGCTTAAGTGTATATAAATTGAGTCATGAAAAATATTTTTCAAGTTTTGTAAGCATAAAGTTGACCATGCTGGTTTTGATACACTTTTCGGGATTTAAATTTGCAGATAATAAAGACATTGTAATATTTGGTTTATATACTATAAAATATTATGCACTACAGACTACACTTTCATGAATTTCAATTTTTATTGGTTTCTCAAGCTAATTACTTTATGAAATAAAAGTTTCTTAATAAATAATGACAGGAGTCAAGATGGCCTTCTTGCAGAAGGTATTTCTGTCAGCATGGCATACAGCTAATGAGGTCATGGAAGCATGCTATGCAGCTCGTCCATCATAAGCATCCAGCAGTTACTGATTCCATTAGGGTCCCATTGTTGGTGAGAAGCAACATGGACTATCTGCATTATGTAGAATGTTAGTTATATGTATAAAATCAATAACAAACAATTATTTACTTGTGAAACCTATTTATAATGCATAGCATAATACATATCAAATAAAATCTATAACCGAGAATGTCTCCTAACAAAATGCTTTGGCAGACTTAAATGTTGTTAAAAATATATTTTTGTAAACAAATCAACAAGTTATACTTATACTCATAATTTAGAACCCGATTTACTGTTATTTCAGAGAGCCAATCGAGCCAGGCAGTCAAGCCATCAACATCAAACAGGCAGCCCCATACATTCCAAGATGTTTCTCTAACACAATCAGGTGGTACTCAAGCTGGATCCGATTCCATGGGCTTCTTACCCAACAATGAAATAATGGTATGTAAGGAGCATATGTATAAAAAACAGAAAAATGCTAAGTCAGTATTGGTTGAAACATTCCATTTATATCATTATTGTTGTTTAACAGGAAAATCAAAGACAAAGACGTCTCTCAAACAGCTCATTTACTAGTGATGTATCATTTAGATTACCGAGCTATGAAAGTCCATCTATGTACCATCTGCAGGTAAGTAATATATGCATCTGTTTTTTCAGTTGTGGGCTTGTGAATGCTCAGATAGTTGAGCTAATCAGACTGTTGATTGTACACTCCCTTGAAAATTATGTAAATCTCTGATTTTAGTCTGACATGGAAGTGTCTGCCAGTGAAGCTGAAGAAAGAGGTTTTTCATCAGGTGCAGTAAGTTTAGATCGCGTTACAAAAGAACAGCTTTATGCTGCTTACAGACGCACCCAAGAAAGATACACCAAATATAGAACACAGTATGCAGATCTTGCACGCCATTATAAACTTTTAGAGAGAGAAAATGCTAAGGCAAGGGTAAGTAAAAAGCAACTTTTTTTCTGTCTACCTAATCTAAGAAATACCCTTTAATTAACAGCTGTCAGTTTTATTGGAATAACTGAACATCTGATCTAGAAAAATCCCATCAATTTTCAATTTCATAGGTTGGGGAGAAAGTTTCTTTGCATTTTTTTGAAAATAAATTAAAAAAAATATTAATATAGTTTATTTACATTTAACTAAAGTATGTAGGTGCCATTTTGTTCGATTACTTTATACCATCTTGTAGGTAGGGACATGATCCCATTGCTATAGGAATTTTGAGGCTTCTGATCAAAATACCGCGACAAGTGGTTTTGGCAGTCCTCTCGTGATGTTAACCTGACACTGCCTTAATAATTCTGAAGGGACCGAAACAGGTGGAAGTCTGAAGGTGCAAGGTCAGGACTATACGGCGGAGCATTAAAACCTCCCAGCCAAACTCTCTTAATTTTTGCTAAGTGGCCAAAGATGTGTGAGGTCTAGCGTTATCATTTATCATGATAAAAACCACACCCTTTCTGTTGACTAATTCCGGCCGCTTTCTCTCAACTTCTTGCTTTAATCTCATCAGTTGTTCGCAGTCGAGTTCAGAATCGATGGTCCTGCCTGGTGGTAACTGCTCATAATGAATAATGCCCTTCCAATCCCACCACACACACAACATCACCTTGTTGCGAGTTAACCCGGGTTTCGCCACAGTCTGTGAAGCCTGACCGGCCTTTGACCACGACCTTTTTCGCACGTTCTTGTCGTACGTGATCCACTTTTTATCACCAGTCATCAGCGGCTCGGTTTCATTACGTCGTAATAAAGAATCACAAATGAGTACACGGTTCATTAGGTTTCTTTCAGTGAGCTCTTATGGTACCCAAATATCGAGCTTTTTTGTGTGCCCAGTTTTTTTCAAATGCGCTAAAACTGTTTTGTGGTCAATTCACAGTTCTTTAGCTACGTCGTAACTACTAATATGCCGATCTTGCTCCACTTTGTCAAAAATGGCATCTATTTTATCCGTAATAGGACCAGAGCGAAGCGGTGCATCTTTGACATCAAACTTTCCGGATTGAAAACGCTTAAACCAAATTTGTGCTACTCTCACAGACACTGCACTAAGTCCATAAACATCGCAAATTTTTTTCGCGGCTTGCGTTGCATTTTTACCTTTTTTGTTGTAAAATTTTAAAATGTATCGAATGTCTTCATTAGATTCACTCCTCTTGACAGTAAGAAAAACGAATGAAATCTTCTTTAAAATTTAAACTTTTAATAATGGTTTTGGTATTATTAAAAGTTTAAATTTTAAAGAAGGTTTTCATAGTAGCCAGATACAAATAGCATAGCCAAAGAGATTTTATTACAAGTTCATACATACTATATGCGAAAACACTTTTTCCTCAACCTAATATTTAAGCGGCAACATTTGACTATAGTTTTACTAAATTACTTAATGCCAGAAATTAATACCATACACGTAATTTATGTTATATGTTTTATTGCTTACTTCTTACTCCCAAAGAGTATTTGTATTAATGTAAAGTAAAGATTGGAATTTCACTACCGATTACACAGAATAAAATATAAACCGATTATTGGTATTTAGTAAAAGTGAAGTAAAAATTTGTTAAAAAGATTTAATTACGCTAAACTCTTCACAAAATAAAAGGCCCGTTTTGACAGTTCACGCCCATGAAGTTCTCTATTTTCAACCGACTTCAAAAAAAGGAGGAGGTTCTCAATTCGACTGTTTTTTTTATGTTTGTTACCTCATCTCATCCTCATAACTTTCGACTGGGTGAACCGATTTTGATCATTCTTTTTTTATTTGAAAGCTGGTGCTTCCCGAATGGTCCCATTTCAATTTGGTCCAGTTCTGACAGTAGAATCCATGGGAAATCCATATAAGTCTTAAATCTAGATAAAACGAATGCGCGACAAATGGACGAATAACTCATTATCACGCCAACCGATTTCGATGTTACTTTTCTTATTGGAAAGGATATACTTCAAGGGTAGTTTGATGAGAGTTTGGTTAGGTTCTGATTATGGATCATGAAAAAGTAACGGAACTCTTCAATTCTTAGGAGCAATTGGACGATACTTTTTCGATGTATAAAATAAATAAGAACTATTCACTGAAAATCAAGAAATAAACAAAAATTTTAACAAAAAAAAACAACTTCAAAAAAAACTATTCTAAAACAAAGCACTAAAAAGTAAAGAAATAATTGCGTATTCTTCTAAAACTTATAAGATGTAGCCAATGTAGGTTTGTAACTACCTACCTACATAGGTAAACGTAATATGTAAGAAATAGGTATATTGTAGTGTTTGCTTGGCTGACACCGACTCCAAAAATAACAATAATTGTACCTACATTATATTATCTTATAAGTTTTAGAAGAATACGCAATTATTTCTTTACTTTTAGTGCTTTGTTGTAAACTAGTTTTTTTTTGAAGTTGGTTTTTTTTTTGTTATTTTACCGATTGAAATGTTCTGAAGATAATTTCATTTTTCATTGATGGGTACCGCTCACTCGGCTAAGTGCTGCGCATAACGATTTTTTCTTTTTTTCTACAGACTATTAATAATCAGTTATGGAAGAAAATATATCGATCAAGATATTTTTTTTAGGCTGACTCGCACTCTGCTGGTTGTACTAGTGTTAGACCAATTAATTACTGAGTTTCACCAGCTGTGTAGATATCTTCACTGAAAATTATGAGCTTGGAGCTCAAAGCCGTAAATAATGGCAAATGGCATATGACTTAGCGCCCACGCGCACACTGTACATTCTTTCATTCGCCATATTGTAAAGTTGACTGTACGCCCGTTATTATTTGATAATTTTACTCGACTCGGCTTTGGGATCGACAAAAAACTATTCGAACCATCTTGAAGCAAAAGTATGGACCTTCCGGTACTAAAGAAAATGTATTACGTACGCCTAAAAAGACGCACATTTGACGCAGACGCTATTCGAAACGACGTGTATGCTTATTACACAAGAAATGAATATCCAACTGTGGGTAATAAAATTTGATAACATTACGAGAGGCTGGCCTGTATAGTGGCGGAGCCACGTCTTTAATAGCAATAATGAAGAAAATTGGATTCAAATCAAAAGAAATCCGACAAGAGGAAATTATGATGGCACGTTATGATTTAATTTGGCAGAGAGTATCGTTCTTGAGGGCCAAATTGGGGCAAAGTCATATTTGTCGATGAGACTTGGCTGAACTCGAATCATACCGTGCCGCAGTCGCGGACGGACGATACCAAGGCACCTTGCTGAAACAAAAGTGCCAATGGGAAAGGTGGACGCTTAATAATCTGCCACGCCGGGTGACGATAGCTCGACTGACAATTTTGGCTCATCATCTGAAGAAAATGATTGACTGAAGATTCATTTTTCTCGATTTTTTTTTGTGATTGAGTGAATGATTGTAACAAAAATATTGAATGAAAGAAAATTGACCTTTCGTAACATTGTATCATTTCAAAATACCTACAATATCAAAGTTAAAGCAGGCCTGTATCACTACGTAATTCGGTTTACTCACCTACATGCTCGGTCACCCGTGTGGACAATTTACTCGAGTGTCACGCAACGCACGCAGTAGGTACGCAGGACGCGACCGACGCGGCTGGCAGTTTATTTTCGCACGTTTAAAACTGTAATATCTTCGAAAATAGTCATTTAAATTACTTGCTACAAAAAGTCATATTGATCTATATTAAATGCACAATGTATTCAAGGTAAGTATTAATGCTGTGTTGCTTAAAATCGCTTCGTAAATAAGCCATATTTCTCATAAAAAGTCAAGGATAAAAAATAGTTATTGTGGGTTATCCGTAAGAGATAGATATATACCATCGCGGACTTTTTTGTAGACCTTTTTAAGGTAAAACAATACTGCAGTACATTTTTTGATCTATCTCGTAGGATTCAGCCAGCGTTTGCAATGTACTTAAGCGCAAAAAGATGTGTTTATTTACGACATCAAATGTGATGTCGTAAATAAACAACGCAACTAATATATTTCTAATGAGATACCTCTGAAATTATCAGTGTTTCTCTACCATATAATGTATGTTATATACATATAATCCTTCCTCTTGAATCACCCTATCTATTAAAAAAACCCGCATCGAAAATTGGTTGCGTAGTTTTGAAGATCTAAGCATACATAGGGACAGACAGACTGAAAGCGACTTTGTTTTATATCCACTATGTAATGATTAACAAACAAACCACGAAAAAGCGTATTTGTTTACAGTATTTATAGATACCTACGTGGCACACGCAAGCGCTTCATATTCCAGTATTTGCATGCACAACCCTATGAGCGCCACGCAGCCGGGTTACGTCACGGTCGACATGCAGGATTTCGTGAAAGCGAGCGGCGAGCGCTCGTAACGCCTTAGATATAAGATTTACTTTCGATTGTCTCGGCCGTTAAAAGATTTAGGTACGAGTACAGGTGCGTTGTTTTGGACCGTATTGGCGCGCACTGAAGGTTGATATTGTATTGCAATCGTGTCGAAAGTGCGTCTTCTGTTATAATTTTATTCTGTGGTTAAAGTACATTTTCAAATTAGAATTTAAATCCAATGGACTTTACAATACATATTCAAATCGATCAAATACTCATGCAAACTTGAATCGATTTATCGTGAGTATCGAGTACCGAGTCGTATAGGTACATCACTATTTACGCCGTGAAGACAAATGTCAAAACGGGCCTTTTATTTTGTGATTAGTTTAATGCAAAGTTATTGCAACCAACGTGAAACGTCAAAAGGTATCCCTAAGATAAGATAAACTGTACAAAATGTAATAAATCAAAAAAAATAAACTAGGTATATTATTGTGATACATAATTAAATTCAATTTTTCACACCTCTGTTAATACCAACTATACAAATAAATCATATTATCATCATAATCACTGTAGTAACAGCTTTTATGCCTTATTTTTGTAGAGTGTCCTGGTGGAGACACAAGATAAAGCTTTACGCAGGATATCGGAACTGAAAGAGCAGTGTACATTAGAACAAAGTGCAAAGGTAAGACTCATGATTTTAAAAGAAATACAACAAATAAAAGTAAGTTATTAACCACCAGTATTGGTGTCTAAGTAAACCTAGGTTGGGCAGTGTATTTTGAAATTTTTCAGATTATTTCGCGTCTGTGATCCATCAGCTACCTACATTTGGTAGCCACGCTAAACCATAATAAAAACCCATTATTAATTAATGTAGTAATTAAAGATAAATTGTAGATTAAATCTTTTTGTTTACAGGCGCATTTAGAAAAGGCTTTACGTGTCGAAATTGAAGAGAGAAACATGAAAATAGAAGCTTTGAACACAAAAATATCTTTTCTGCAAAATGTAAGTGACAATGACACTCAAGATAATGCAAATATGCTGGTTGAGGCATTTCCTAATTCTAAAGGAAATACGGTTGATACTGATGTTCAGTTAATAAATCTTTCGAATGAAAATGAAGAAACAAAACCAGTAAACAATGAAGCATCTTTAAATGAGAACGCTGCTCTAACTAGCAAAATTGAAAAAATGGAACAGTTACTAAATAAATATAAAGAGTCGCTTAAAAACAGTAAAGAAAAAAATTCTCAAATGACAACAGAATTACAAATTTTAACAACGGAACTTGAAAATAAAATAAAAGAAAATAATCAATTAAAAGCAACGGAAGTGCATTTATCTGAGTCTGAGCAAAAAATTCAGGAACTTAATATTATTATTGAGGAGCTACAAAACAAAGTTAACACCTATGATTTTACTAAAACAAAAGAAATGTCCACCCTTGAAACAGATTTACAAAAATCGCACGATGAGATAGCGCAACTACGTAGTAAAATAGATATATTTAGTAAAAGAGAAGAAGATTATGCTATATCTTTAGCAGAAAATAAACTAAGTATTCATAAAGAACTGGAGAGTAAAGAAACAGAAATAAAATCACTTAAAGACAATTTATCTATAGCAAAGAAAGAACTCCAGTCTCTTAATATCATTGTCAATGACTATAAAACTAGCCTAACAGCACTAGAGGAAGAACGTTTCAAGTTAAATAATGACATAAACGAATTGAACTCCTTTAAGGCTAAAATTGGTGAATTGGAATCACAGATCAATGTTCTTACCCATAAACATCAAGCATTAGAACAATTAAAAATTAAAACCGACGAAGAAATAAAATGCCTTCAGTTGCAAATGAAACAAGAAACTGCTGAAAAATTAGCGATGATTGATAGAAATGGATATCTAGAGAATAGGAATGCACAACTGGTCGAAGAAAATACAAAAAAAAGTGCACAGATTACTCAACTAGAGGATGGACTTAATTTGTTAAAGAAAGAAAACGCTGATATGGATCATGAAACAAAAAAACAACTTCTTGGTGAAATTGAGTTTTGGAAAGCGAAATTCAGTAAATTACAATCAGAAATTCAAGACGAAAGAGAAGAATTGGTAAAATTGCAATCGGAAATTGAAAAACTTTTAACTAACCACGATTTAGTTCGAAAACAAAATTCAGAGTTGCATTCAATTGTGTCTGAACTAGAAGGTGAGAATGCCTTGATTCAAGAAAGAACTACAAGAAACGCAGCTGTATATAAATCAATTGCTGAAGAAGTTAAAGATTTGCAAAAAATAATCAGTTTAATATCTAAAGATACCATAAAATATAGAAAAGAAATAAATGATGAAATATTGCCCGACATGAAAGAAAAAATTGACGCTCTTAGTATATTTTCGAATGAATTTATCTCAATTAAAACAGAATACGAAAATCTTGAACGAAATCATCAAACATTACAAAATGAATCGCGAAACTATATGAAACAACTTGAACTCAATTCAAATGAATTAAACATTTTAAAGGATGAAAACAATAACTTGATCTCCCAAATTCGAGACGTTACTTCTGAAAATCATTCTTTACAACAAGAAGTACAAAATCTCACTGCTAAATATGGTCAGACTTCAGAAGAACTAAATGCTGTTAAAAATGATAAACAGATCTCAATAGTCAAACTAGAAGAACTAGAGGGTAAGTACCTACATCTGCAAACTACGATAGATCACGAAAATAACCAATATTTGGTTGCTCTTGACAAATTAAAACTGCTTCAAGACGAAAAACAAACTTTACTTAAGAAAATTGACAAAATTGAGACGGAAAACGATTTGATAAATAATGAAATTGAAAAATTAAAAATAAAGCAAAAAGATGATATATTGCAAATTAATACATTGAAATCCGAAAAAGAGCAATTGTTGCAACAAGTTGAAGAAAAAGAGCAAATGACTCGCAAGTTGGATAAAAGAGTACAAATTTTGTCACAAGAGAAAATTGAGTTGAACAATAAGTGTGATAGTATTGCTAATAGTGTTAAAGACCTTGAATCGGAAATAAATGAAGTAAGAAAATCGCACACTGAAATGGAAATCGAGAAAGATCGTTTGAGTACCATAATAGAGACGTTAGAAAAGAAAGAACACGGAAAAAAAATAATGAGTATAGAAAAAAATATACAAACTGAAATCAATGTACATTCCAACCTAAGCAGTGAAGATATAAAAGATGATTTTAATGAGAATGAAAAGATTATTTCCCTGCTGAGCGATATCGATCAATTAAATGCCAAAAATTATAAGTATGAAGAAGAAATAACATCTTTTAGCGAAACACGGCTGCAGTTGTTAAACCAAATTTCAGAATTAAATGCAACTGTTGCGAAAAATAATGCTGAAAACTCTGATAAATATCAAGCGTTGCAAAATGACCATGATTCATTAAAAGAAGAAAATAGACGACTTGAGTCAGACATTGAAGGTCTTCAAACTTATTTAGCTAAGATATCTAAAGAAAATGGGATTTTGAATGACAAATTAAGAGAATTAATAGCCTCTAGTGAAAATACAGCAAGAACTGATTATCAGTCAAATGAGTTTTTAGAGTTGCAAAATGAAGTCATAGCAGATAAGGAGAAGATTGAAGATTTAACCAGAGAAAACTCACTATTACTAGAAGAAAATCTGGAATTGAAAGATCAACTAGTGTCGCAAAATTATGCTGAAACTAAGAAGTCTTCAAATAATAATGAAGGCGACGTTGTTACCATAGAGAAATACAATAATTTACTTGGAACAAAAAATAAACTTGAAGAAAACGTAACTAACTTAGAACAAATGAATACATCAATAAATGGCAACATGCAACAAATGCAAAGCAACAATGAGAAACTTAGATTAACAAATGAGAAATTGGAAAGAAGATTAGATGAAGCTCTCGTCAGTTTGCGACATTTACATGCTTTGCAAGAAAACACAGAGTTGGAATATTTGAAAAATATTCTTTACGAATATTTAACAGGACCTGGCAACCATTCCATTACATTGGCTAAAGTTTTGGCAGCAGTAGTTAAATTTGACGACAAACAGACCCAACACGTTCTACAGAAAGAAAAAGAACGACAAGGCCTTGTAAGTTTCTAGCACTATTCTTATTCCTAATTTACACTTCCACTTGCAAGCACACAAAGTCTTTTTAAGTATTTGATCAAGAGAGTCCTCAATGAAAAAGATATCAAAGTGTAGATGCGATCATATGGAAAAAATAATTTGACTTAGTATTGTTTCTATAAACTTAAAAAAAAGGAAAATAAAAATAGTATCTTTGACTCCATGAATAATTATTTGCAAGGAAATCTAATTATCATGTGTAATTGAATATACAAATAAAACAAGAAAAAATATTAAATACTATTTATAACAACGATTTTTTCCGACTTACGATACTTGATTAGCAAAATCCCGTCTTAGTTAACATCTAAGTACGTCTTAAAAAGAACCCATATGCAAAATGTGAGACTCCTAGCACTTATAGTAACGAAGTTTTGTACAAATACACTGTCAACCTTAAAAACAACAGCGTAGAGGTCGAGTTTCGCAAAATCCCGTTTAGTGAGCAACTACGTTCTAAAAAAAACTCCCATGCGAAATGTGAAGGCTTAGTAGATAAATGACCTATTCGCGAAATGACCTGCTGTTGCTAAAGGCCCTATTCGCGATATGACTCATTCTATAAACGACCTATTCTACTTTGGACTTATTCGCAGAAGGACCTATTCGCGAAACGTCCTGTTTTTATAAATGTTCGTTAGTGAAACTATGAATGTACTATAATTCATAAAATCAAATGATCGGAATATTTCACGAGTGGTAAAATAATTTCATATGTTAGTAGATAGAATAAATAAGAACAAACAAATGTGTAATGTGTAATTGTTTGTTATGAATTGCAATTTGTCTAAGTTTATAGAGATTGAGTTAACAAAGATAATTTTTATAAAAATGTGAAAATAAAATGTGTTTATACGAGTGGTCATTGATTCAACATAAAAACTAAAATCAAAATTCGTTATTGTAATCTAGTAACATAATAGTCATTAATTATACATAAAATAATCATTATTAAAATGCGTAAACATTGGACTATCGCATGTTCATGTAAATATGAATACACATTGGATCAATGATACTTTCATTTCAATTTAATAAAATAATCACGCTGAAATTAAATAAATGAATGAAATTGTGTAAATGCTCTTAAATTTAAATGAAATATCTATGATTCGCAAAATTTACTCATCAATACATCATCATCCGTGCGGTCTATCCCGGTTGTGAACTCACTGGTGTGTGGGGTCCCAGGGTCCGCCTTTCTTATTTTCTTAGCCCACTTTGCGCGGTCTTGTGAATCCTCAGTGGCGAGTCTGTTGACACGCATGTCACCCTTGCCAACGTCGAGCCAGCGCTTCTTAGGTCGACCTCTTCTACCAGTACCTGGCAGAGGCGGCATGGCCACACATTTGTTGCCCACGTAGTTTGCCGATCTCCGTGAGACATGACCGTACAAACGAAGGCAGCACTCCTGCAGCTTGTCTGCGATGTCACGAACACGAAGGCTGCCGCGGATGTGGGTGTTCTGCAAGCGATCTTTGCGTGAGACTCCACATATCCACCGCAGCATCTTCATTTCCGTGACGCGCAGCTCCTGCTTGGGTCGCTCTAGTAACGGCCATGTTTAACTGCCATATAAAAGGACAGGCCTAATAATGGTTTTATAGACCTGCCCCTTCAGCTTGATCGGCATTTTGGGGTCACAAATGACACCAGTCACCTCACGCCATTTGGCCCAAGCCGCGGAAATTCGGGCTCTGACGTCGCTGTCGATGTCCCCGGCCGCGCTTAACACAGATCCCAGGTATTTGACACGGTTCGTGCGCTCGACCACGTCATCGCCTATGCGGACAGGCTGGGGATCTGTGGTGTTGCAGGCCATGTACTCCGTTTTCGCCACATTAAGTTTCAGACCGCTGTTTTCAAGTGAATTCCTCCACTTATTCACCTGTTGTACCAGCCGTCCTCTGTCCAAATCTGCTAGCGCATTATCATCAGCATACATGAGCAACCAGGGTGGCTGCTCGTGGTCTCGGATGCTGTTTGACAGAACGTCTGATATTACGCTGAACAGAAACGGGCTAAGCACGGAGCCTTGGTGTACTCCAACGGTGATAGGGAAAGGAAGCGTGTCACCGATCGCAGTCCTAACTATGGAACTGGAATCGTGGTACATGTCCCGGACAATGTCAATAAAGACCTCGAGAACGGCCCTGGACCGCAGCGCCCAGCCGATTATCTTACGAGGGACACAATCGAAGGCCTTTTGCATGTCTAAGAAAAGGAGATGCAGAGGAGTATTCTTTAGTCTGTATCCCTCCATGAGCGTTCTTAAGGCAAATGCGGGGTCCATGGACCCGCTACCCGGTCGAAACCCATACTGACACTCCGAGATTGTACACTCCTGTCGAATCCGAGAGTACACAATGCGCTCGAGGAGCTTCATGGTGTGGGACATCACCTTTATGCGGCGATAATTGCTGCACTTCTGCACCGAGCCCTTGCCCTTGAAGACTGGCGTGATAATGCTCAGTCTCCATTGGTCAGGTATCTTCCCGGTGAGGAGAATGCGGTTGAAAAGGTGGGTATGTATGCCCACACCACGAAAGCCCGTCGATTTCCACGCTTCGAAAGGGACTCCATCGGGTCCGACAGCTTTCCGGTTCTTCATGCGGCGAAGAGCCGACTGGACTTCATCAGGCGTTACCGGGGGCACTTGTCCGTGATTCGGAGGGAGTTCAAGTGGCTCATCAATACAGGGAAACTAACAATTACTAGCTGTTTACGTTGAAGCAGGCCGGTATATAAAAAGTTGTCGTTTTAAGAATAGGTCATTCATTATACGAATGAGTCTTTTCCAGAATGAGACAATAAGCGAACATGTCATTTCAAGAATAGAGCATTCTGAGAACAGGACTTTTTCGGGCGCAGGTCACTTCGCAAATAAGTCATTTGTCTACTAAGCCAATCGTAACTCCTAGCAGTTGTAGTTTCTGAAATTTTTTGATGACCTTTATGTGTTAGTTAGATCTTATTTTATTGTAATTTAAAAAAAACTATATCTAAAAAACTAATATTAAATATTAAACCTAAATTATTTCAATGTAAGATGAAAACTCGATTGAAAGTTCATAAATGAAGTCTATTATTATTTCAAATCGAATCGGGAACGTGAAAGTGTGAGGGCGCGTCACTAATTTCGAAATGTCTTGAATTTGTTTGTCTAAAAGAAAATAAACGAAAAGGGTTTAGTTAATAAACTTGCCTATAGACTAACAGTTTTACAATGCTTGAAGAAGTAAGTACCAGCAAAACATTGTAACTATGTTTTTTTTCAGCTACGCCAACTTGGTTTCATATGATATCAAGTTCATAAGGATAAAATCATGTGAAGCCATTTTAACACCACAACCAACTATTCAGCAATCAGCATTGAACAAAGTAAGCTTACGGAAGAATTAAACATCTAGCTTCTTACTACTGAAGGATGAGTTCCTTACGCGGCGACTTTTGCAATTTTACATTTTCATAAATGAAAGTTAAATTATAAAAATTTTAAAACTTAAGATTTTGGTGTTGTTTCATGTTTAACGTTATTGGTTAAACAACTTAATGAGCACATGGCTCTGCCGCACCGTAATCATCAAGGCGATTGTCACACTGCACCGCTCTCCGTTGCGTATCGCGGGACCGCAGATTTCAAAATTGTATGCAAGTAGGTATCTTAATTTGTAAATTTGTTTATTAATTAAATTTTATTCCTTTCCCTGCGGATGGCGTTTAAACACGTTCCGTAGAATGTTTTGTCAGGCAGGGTGGGCGTGAAAACACGTTTATAATTATCTGTCACCACAAAGGAGCTTCGAAAGCAAAAATAGCACCCACACACGGGCTTATCATACCATGTACGAGTATCTCAAGGCCACAGAGTTATGATACGATTAGTATTGCTATCTAAAAAAATAATAAATTCTGTTTGCAAGCAATCTCAGGTCTCGATTGATAACGATCATAAACGGCAAAAGCGTATTAATTCTTATTAAATAACTAGAAAAAAGTGTAATCAGAACTGATACAGAGTTTTTGGCAAAAATTTAACTGGCTCTGGATTCTGTTGATAGGTGAAAAGTGACCCCCGATTATCTCAAACGGCTTTATACGCCTTCCGAGTATCTAAGCGTTTTTTATTAAAACGTGATAACACGCCACCGGCAACCGTGGTGTCCTAATGGAATAGGCCGCATAAGGTAGCGGTTGACGCCACGACCGCGATCGCTACTTGTCATTAAGGCGTTGTATGGGCGCCACAGTTCTTAAGGCCTGTGGCACAGATTACATAGTTACTAACGTAACAGATAAATCACATCAATAGAAAAAGGACAATTTTCTTAATCCTAAATGCGTGCTGTCATGTGTCAGGTATATATTGCCGGGGCTACCTCTTTCGTTATAGACGTCAGTAGTCAGTACCTACAGTTCGTCATCGCGTCGGTCGCGTCATTCAGTTGAACCGCAATTCGCATACAAATAATGCTCTACGCGTCTGTTGACAATCACCTGCCAAATGGGTATTCCATTTTCAGACAGCTGGTAGGTAATTTTCACGGTAGTTCGTGAAGGGGTCTGCCTGTAGCAAATCTTTTTATCCGTAGGTGTACACGTGTTTAAAAAGGTAGTAACGCTTATGGCAAATCACCTATTAAAATGTTTGCCTTAACATTGTTTTATGACCTGCAACAGAAAGTAATTAAGTAGGTAATTAAATATATTTAATAATAATAAATTTTAATATTTCTGTATAGTTATACAATCATATTATGAATAAGTCTAGTTTTGTTAAAATATAGACGATTAATTAATTTTAATAGAAAATAAAATATAGTCAGATATTTATTATAAGGTGCAATTTTCGTTAAATTATGTTTATTTAAGTAAATAAATTAAGTAAAAAACAATTGTTATCGGATTTTTATATTCCATTACGAATTATAAATGTTTTTGTAGTCTTACCCCACAACAGAAAATGTTGGCCACGTTGAAGTCGGCGCACACATAGAGTTGCTATGTGACTACAAACTAGAAAATAATACCTACAACTAGAATATATTATGTCTGTTTATCCCAGCTATTTATTTATCGCAAATATAGATATGCTTGCAAATACTGTCGTGGGTGTTTTTTTATTAACTTTCAAGTACCTACCCTACAGTTTAAAAATACTTATAGAAATATCATATAGGATTGATTGTAAACATTTTGACGATAAAATTATTTAGGCTGTGTTCCAAAACAACTGGAATTACACTCTTGAGGAGTGAAAATCACTCGAACCCGTTCCAAATCGAAGATGACCGAGCTGTCACCCCAGTGACACCCCTGACAGTTTCCCTGCTGTTTCGGACCGGGTTCGGGTGACGGTTATCACTCTGACAAGTGCGAATCCTACCGGTGTCTGGAGCCCTCACCTGACAGCTGTCAGGCGAAGGTTTTGCTCGTTTTGTCTCTATTAGACGAGGGTGAAAATCACTCTGCGAGAAGCGTTTGGAGGATAACGGGCCCTAGGAAACTGTCAGGTGACAGCTCGGTCAACCTCGTTTTCACTCGGGTCAATTTGGAGCGGAATTGAGTGATTTTCACTCCTCAGTGAGAAATTTCACTTGTTTTGGAACACAGCCTTATGCTTATGCCACGGAAACTATTTTCGTTTTATAATCAATTTAATCTGGTTTGTTCATGTTTCATTATCTGCTAGAGGATCTACATTCACTGCACGGGATTTCACTTATCAATCACTTATAAACTAATTCTGAATCAGTATATTTTAAGATTCATTACCTATGAAATTAAAAAAAAGAATTTACATTGCGGCTGGGTTACCCACCCGCGATCTAAATGCTTCCAGTATCAATGGGTATGGGTAGGTACTGATACTGTCCAACTTGTATTTTATGTTTATTTTATCACTGTGCCAGTGACACTGTGATGTAACCATTAAATAAAATATTTTAAATAAAAGAGGTTTAGGCTTTGTTAAATATGTAATTTTAAAATAAACTTATACTTCTAAAATGTTACTTTGACTCATCACTGATTCCCTCATCATCATCATCATCACTCAGGAATTCATCCAAGTCATCATCCAAAGAAGCTTTATCCATTTTGCTTATCATCATTTCTATCTCAGTCAAGTCAATTTTCTGTTGATCGCTTTGTCGCTTATTGATGTATCTGTAAGTAAGCAAAACAAACTAGTTACATTACTCAATGTCCATAGAATAGCCTATAATAATTAAATATAAACATTTATTTAATGAAACCTTTATAACCTTTTGAACGCCATTGACCACTTTAGTTGCCAAACGATGGCGTGGCTGAGACGCCACCGACAACTAAAGTTGTCTAAAATTTGCTATTTTCATATCAATATTTTTGTTCTGTATAAGATGCTATACGAATGTTTATTAAGTTTTAAACATTATTGTAATGGTAAAATACACAATTTTCTTTTACCTAAGCACAGTACGACGTTTTCTTTCTGGCAATCCTTTTAATAATAATTGAACATCTGGACTTTGTTGTTCTTCTTTAGTTTCTTCATTCTGTAATAAGAGCAAATTATTAAAAAGCCGCTAAAGTGCTTTTAATATTTTGATTCAATCGTGACCCAGTTGTTTTTTGTTTCGTGAATACTTATTGATGTTTTTTCTTTTTTTATGATTCACTTAAGTATTTCTGTTTGCATGTTAGGTTCTGGTGAAATGTGAGCTCATTTTTATTTGTACTATCTTTTATACCACTTTTTCACCGACTTTCAAGAAAAGGAAGTTCTCAATTCTACCATGTTGTTTTTTGTTTTTTTTTATGTTTGTTACCTCTTAACTTTCGACTAGGTGAACTGATTTTAAACATTCTTTTTTTATTTGAAAGCTGGTGCTTCCCGTGTGGTCCCATTTTGATTTGGTCTAGTTCTATATAAGTATTAAATCTAGATAGACAAAATGCGCGACAAATGGACGAATAACTCAATTTCACGCCAACCGATTTCGATGCTTCTTTTTTTATTGGAAAGGATATACTTCAATGGTAGTTTGATGAGAGTTTGGTTAGGTTCTGATTATGGGATCCATGACAAAGTAACGGAACTCTTCAATTCTTAGGAGCAATTGGACGATACTTTTTCGATGTGTAAAATAAATAAGAACTATTCACTGAAAATCAAGTACCTAATAAACAAAAAATTTAATAAATAAAAAAAAAACAACTTCAAAAAAACTACTTATTCCAAAACAAAGCACTAAAAAGTAAAAAAATAATTGGGTATTCTTCTAAAAGTTATACGATAATATAGGTACAATTATTGTTGGAGTCTGTGTCAGCCAATGTAGGTTTGTAACTACCTACATACATACGTAAACGTGAGATGTAAAAAGGTATAGGTATAGGTAAGGTGTATAGGTATATTGTAGTGTTTCCTCGGCTGACACCAACTCCAACAATAACAATAATTGTACCTACATTATATTATCGTATAAGTTTTAGAAGAATACCCAACTATTTCTTTACTTTTTAGTGCTTTGTTTTGGAACAGTTTGTTTTTAAAAGTTGGTTTTTTTTGTTAAGATTTTTCACGCAAATAAACAATATTCTATTGTAGGTATTCTAAATGCTAAATTTTAAGTTTTTACAATTTAGCTAGCAATGAGTGACTCATTGTGGATATTAATCTGCGATATCAGGGGCCTGACTCGCAAATAAAATTTCAGTGAACAAGCATTGCAGAAACGTCAAACAAGAAATTGAAAAAAAAATTTGTTGACAGTAATATAATTAACTAATCCGGCGAAATTAGGGGGCCAGCCAGGTGGGACGCATTTGATGGGGTTGTTATAACACAGTCCAGGCAGTTGTATTAATGATAAAAAAAATTTAGAATAGTCAGATTATTCAAATGTTTATTACTCCAGATTGCAATTAGAGCTTGGATGTCCAATCCCTACTGGCTACATGTCCACCCACTAAAGTCTGAGAGACGAGTCAAACCATCTATAAATCGTTTACTTTGCCTTATCAGATGCTTAGGTACTGCTTAAATAAACAAGATATTTCCATACTAATATTATGAAGAGGAAAGATTTGTTTCTTGTATTGAATAGGTTCCGAAACTACTGGACCAATTTTAAAATTGTCCCTGGAAGTAAGGATCAAATCAAAATAGCGCTAGGGTCTTTTCTGACCTTTTTAACCCCATCAATATTGGTCCGATTTCCAACCGTTAAAAAGTTTTAATCAATTTTCAGTTTTTTTCAGAAAATCCTCGAAGTCAAAACAAAAATAATTATTAAAAAACATGTATAAAGGTGCAAATTATTATTTTTTGCCAAAAAATTAGCAGGTGATTTATCTTACTTTAAATAGTTATTTTATTGGCCTAGAATATCCATGTCCAAACAGAAATAATCTTAATAAAAAAAATATGTGAAAAAAAAAAAATGTGCTGCACCTTCAGATTTCCACCTGTTTCGGTATCTTCAGAATTCTTTAGGCAGTGTTAGGTTAACATCACGAGAGGACTGCCAAAACCACTTGTTGCGATATTTTGTGCAGAAGCCTCAAAATTCCTATAGCAATGGGATCCTGTCCCTACCTACAAGATGGCAAAAAGTAATCGAACAAAATGGCACCGAAATACCTACTTTAGTTAAATGTAAATAAACTATATTAAAAAATGTTTTGAATTTACATAAAAAATTCAAACAAACTTTCTCCAACCTATATAAATATTATATTGATTTTTTACATCCTGAAAGATTTTCTGTCTCCTAAATACGATTTCAGTGATATAAACATTTCCAATGTACCTAAATCTGTTTTACATTGGTTATTATGTGAACATGTATTGATGATAATGTCTTATTTGGCTTTTACTGTGAAAACCAATCTTTATGGATCTGATGCTTCATGGGCTCTGAAGAACTTACATCAACTGGTTTGCAGCATTTTGCACATACTTGTTTCTCAGATGCACATTTGCTACAAAACATGTGGTAGGCATGTTTAATGGTTTTCTGTTCACAGTTAACACATTTTCTTGGTGCTGTTAAAGGTTTATATTTCTTATACTTTATTTTCCATTGAATTATATCCTTGCACCGTTTACAGACACTATTAATGTCTAATGAGTTTATGGTTTTTATTTTATGACTTGTATCATGCAAGTCATTTTTAAAGGCTGTTTTGTTTTGGTATTTCTGTGGTCTCTTCCTTGAAGAGCTTCCTCGAGCTGAACTCATTTTTGAATTATCTGTGAAAAAAAAGGGAATTAAGCAAGCAGCTACTCCTGCAGTTTGGCGAGATGTATCTAATTAAGACAGTGTTATGTTTTCTTGATTAATAAATAAATAAATAAATAAATAAACTATCCAAGTGAAAGTTTAATTATAATATTAGGAATATTTTAAGCAATAAAACTACCTTATAGTCTACCTACTAAAGCGCAAACGTGAAATTTTGGTTTTTGTAATTTTTTTAATATTCACTTATTTACTATTGAATATAATATTATGACTTCTATGAATAAAACTATTGAAGGTGAGAGGAGTGCGAGTGGCATATCCATTAATATGAAGAACTTAGTAAGTGCAGGTGCCTAATGATTATGAGAAAACACGTGTGGACAGTGACTAATTCGTGCGATTAAATAGAACACGCTTCTAATCACTCGCAATCCATCGCTGCTACAAGTCTTTTCTCATAATCACTAAGCACCTGCACTCGCACTAATCAAAGTGAATACGGGCCTTTAGGTTATACGTCAATATACAATCCATCCTATTACTAATATTCTTTTTAATTTTCTTACCCGATAAATATTATAATAGTATGGTTTTGGAGTGTGTTGGCCATAAGATATCCAACACAAAAATATATATTTGAATTTGTTGGTTGAATTACACACAAACACGTGTATTTATACACTGCACTTAAACTTAATTTAAATCATTTCATTTCACGAGTGAGTGGAAGTAGTGGGACTGACTGATAGGTACACGGTTACAGAATAACAAGGAACAAGTTCAGTCGGCAATCTCCCATACAAATTGGACTAGACATAGAGGATTATCGCTGATTGGCTGGGTGAAAATGATACACTACGTTTTATTTTTTCTTTGAAGGCAAATGCCAGGCAAAGATATTCTCCATTTGCAGCCAAAATGGAGCACGCTCGCACCTATTAAGGCATTTAAGTTTTTAAAAAGTTAAAGGGTTAGGATGTCTAGAGCCATACATTTTCCTTAAATTGATTCCTTAAAATTGTATGAATCAATTTAATGAAAAGACTCTAGAAAAGATAAAAACACAATAACTAAAAATTAATTCTTATTTATTTTTTCTGAACCATTCTTAAACGGAATTTATTTAAAGCTTTTTTATGCGGGGCAAGTTAAAACTCAATTGAAAGGTTATCAGGTTATTAAGTGGGGTACATAAAATTAAAGCCACTTGCTTTTTAACATTAATGCATTTGGCTCCGCTCATGAATTTACAATTTTACTGGAGATTATTTTTTATCACAGTTATCGATACTTTGTCGCAGACAAATGTGTAAGAGACAATGCTGCGCAATGTGTATAAAAATTACAATGCCATACCAAGTCACATGAAGCGTCTACCATATATACAGTACAAAAAGGCACTTAGAAAATGGCTCTAAGACAAAAAATATAATTAGTTAGATATCAGAGCTGACAATATGACTAGTATCTTAGAATGTAGATTATCTTGACATGTTATCTTCGTCGGAGGGTCGTGGGTTCGATCTCCACCCATGAATAACATTTATGTGACGAACATTTGTTTGTTGTGTGTTTGGGTGTTATTATCCAATAAAGTATGTATTTAGAAATATTTAAGTATGTTTATCAGACTTTGACACCCATAGTACAAGCTCTGCTTAGTTTGGGGTTAGATGACCTTGGTGTAAATTGTCTCAGATATTTATTTATTTATCATCATCTCTTCTAAATTAACTTGACTTGTAATTACATAATTATAATCTTATTTTGTTAATTCTCGAATTATGCTGCTTGCCAATTTTAGTTTATAATAAAATAATGTTGACATGTTTGTGTTACTTAATAATATTTCACTTATATTTTCTATGTTTAAATAAATAATAAATAAATATCCAGGACAAACTACACCGAGATCATCTGACCCCAAACTAAGCAGAGCTTGTACTATGGGTGTCAGGGACTGATAAACAAACTTAAATATTTCTAAATACACACTAAAACAGATAATAACACCCAGACACACAACAAACACAAATATTTGTCGCATAAATGTTTGTCATGGATGGGAATCAAACCCACGACCTCTGGTGCTAAAGGCAGGATCGCTGCCATTGCACCAACATGTCAGTCAATTTTCTAAGTAAATTAGCTTAATGTGCTGTGGGGTCATCTGACCCCAAACTAAGCAGAGCTTGTACTATGGGTGTCAAAGACTGATAAACAAACTTAAATATTTCCAAATACACACTTAAACAGATAATAACACCCAGACACACAACAAACACAAATGTTTGTCGCATAGATGTTTGTCATGGGTGGGGATCGAACCCATGACCTCCGGTACTAAAGGCAGGATCGCTGCCATTGCACCAACATGTCAGTCAATTTTCTAAGTAAATTAGGTAAATGTGCTGTGTTGTGTAACTGAATAAAGAAATAACATCAAAAATGTACCACATTTATACTATTTATACGCAAGTATCTTCTGCAAAAGCATTTCTTACTAAACATTTGTTAGATTACTGAACAAAAGTGCCAAAGTACCAGACAGAACATTCTGTTGGGTCAGTTTATTTATTTTGTTTGATCGGCTTAGGGTGGTTTGCGACCAAACGAACATAGAATTAGAACAATTATGTTCTTTTGTGATCTTTTAGTGTAATTAAATAATTATTTTTACCATTTACGCACTAAAAGAATTCTAACGAACAAGAACTAGGAATCCAGAGCAAGCATTCTAGCTCGCACCTTAGGATCTCTGGGAACAAAGATAAAACAACGAAATAATGCTCTGTCTATGTTTACACAAAAAGAATGTGAAGAGTGGGGATAGAATGAGCATTTTGCTCGTTTAGTTAGATCATCCCACTTTACAATGCTTTTTGCTTTTTAAATCTTTGTCTTATCTCAAAAGAGTTTTACAGTTTATGCAGTTATTTTTTGGAAATATCTTTGTTCCACCCAGAAGTGTCATACACTTCTGACTGAAACAAAGATATACTACGCTGGTGCTGCTGTCAGAACATTATCCTCAACCAGACCATTATCACACTCTAGGGGCTTTCGAATGTTAAATTCACCATGTTTTTTAATATTTTATTTAAATTAAATGGTTTTGAACAAAGTTATTTTTTAAAGTTGGTCACTGGACTCTTCTTCACAGTTTAGTAAAATTTTATAAACCCCATGACCTGAAGTGATTTAAAAGTATTCACAAAGGTAAGGAAAGGATAACTTTCATAACATTGCCTTAAAAAATTTCCACATTCTTCAACAACTTTTAAGACACATTTTTAAAAACGTTTAGTTTTTGGGTACAATATTTTCTTGCAACTGTGGATTTAGGCACTTAAATTTCTTCGGCTTACAGCAGGAAGTTATTAAGTAACTGCAAAAAATCATCAAGTCTTATTTCCCTTAAATATTATGTCTCAACTTCACTTAATGACTTTTGGCAGTTACTGACTTCTTGCAGTAAGCCGACGATTTACTAAGACATTCAATTACTGTTTCCAAAAACATTTCATGTTTTTGGAAACTAGCTTCTAGCAGATTCGGACAGGGGACGGCTGGTACAACGGGTGAATAAGTGGAAAAATTCCCTTCAAAACAGCAGTCTGAAACTTAATGTGGCGAAGACGGAGTACATGGCCTGCAACACCACAGATACCCAGTCCGTCCGCATAGGCGTTGACGTGGTCAAGCGCACGGACCGTGTTAAATACCTGGGATCTGTGTTAAGCGCGTCCGGGGACATCGACCGCGACGTCAGAGCCCGAATTTCCGCGGCTTGGGCTAAATGGCGTGAGGTGGCTGGTGTCATTTGTGACCCCAAAATGCCGATCAAGCTGAAAGGGCAGGTCTATAAAACCATCATTAGGCCTGTCCTTTTATATGGCAGTGAAACATGGCGGTTACTAGAGCGACACAAGCAGGAGCTGCGCGTCACGGAAATGAAGATGCTGCGGTGGATGTGTGGAGTCTCACGCAAAGATCGTGTGCGTAACACCCACATCCGCGGCAGCCTTCGTGTTCGTGACATCGCAGACAAGCTGCAGGAGTGCCGCCTTCGTTGGTATGGTCATGTCTCACGGAGATCGGTTAACTACGTGGGCAACAAATGTCTGGCTATGCCGCCCCCGCCAGGTACTGGTAGAAGAGTTCGACCCAAGAAGCGGTGACTCGACGTCGTTAAGGGTGACATGCGTGCCAACAGACTCACCACTGAGGATGCACAAGACCGTGCGAAGTGGGCCAAGAAAATAAGAAAGGCGGACCCTGGGACCCCACACGCCAGTGTGGGTTCACAACCGGGATAGACCGGACGGATGATGATGATGAGTGTGCTGAAAATTATGCTTTCAAATTATTTTTACAAAGTAAATAATCAATTTATATTTAGATTTTAGATACTAAATAGACTTGGCGTCCACATTCCTATTCAGAAAATTAAAAGCAAAATATCATCATTAACGGGTATGGTACGTTGAATTGTAAAATCATTACTGCGGTGTGTCCGCTATACAATTAAGAATTCATTAGTGAAACCACACTTCAATTACCTACTAGAACTATGGGGTACAGCAGCTGAGACAAATCTATCCATATTACAAACTACTGAAAATACTTTTTAACTTTCATTACATAACACCAAATAGTAAACTTTATACAGAAATCAATTTAAAGAATATAGCTCAAATCTACAAGTACTGTAGCTGCATACTAGTTCGTAAAATATTGAATAAACAAATACATATAAGTACAAGTTTCACAAAAAAAACCTCAAACACATAAAATGAAAATCAGGTGTTGCGATGACATATTATACACACTACATACAAATTACAGTAGAAGGAATATGATGTATGAAGGATCCAAAATGTTTAACCAGCTGCCTAAAGATATTAAGCCATCCAAATCTTTTGTATTTTTTAAAAAACTATTAAAATATCACATATTCAGCACATAAGTTTTGATACCTATATTTCAGGTAATAAAATATTGTGTATTTTAGGCTATTTTACAATATGAAAGATGATTTAACTGTCCCATTAGGCATAAAGTTAAAAATAATTTCTTATATTCTTTTTTAATCTTGACTACCTGAACCAATGACCCTCAGTTTTGTAGACAGAGCCACCACACGTTACGCTGTGGCGAAATTCTCGTTGCAGGCTAGCAATACAGGAGCCGGAGCGTCGGGATTCGTCACAATATTTAGGAGTAGATGTAGTTGTGGAATAATGAATAAAATATCAGCCGATCCAGTGAATCGTTTATTGAATCGGGTAAAAGTATAGGTAGAAAAGAAGACTTCGAGACACGGGTAGCACTCACTCAAAATGCTGGACAGGGAACGTGGACCAATAAATTAAATTTTGAAGGGACAGGTACAGAATACGATTGATGGCCAGTAAGTTAAACTATGAAGTTTCCAGCCATCGTGGAGGTTCTAACGTCTACGAAACTGAAACGAAACGGCATCGTTAGAACGGTAACAGAATAGTCGTACATGGTTAACATAAAAATTACCTTGATGTTTTTCATTTTCCCTGGTTTATAATGCACATCGATGTAAGTGGCCATCAAAATGAAAAGCTTCTTCTGCACTTAGACGTCGAAGAGAGTCTTTTCTGGGGATTTTATAAATATCTTCTTGTCATAAACTATACTATGCAACCCGCCACACAGCACTTGGAATACTTCATTGTATACGTCGTGAAGGATAACCTAAAGTTAACACTAGAACATGATGAAATACGGAAATAAATCAAACTAGTCAAAGTGAATCAAAGCAAACATTCGAAGTCAAGTCAACAAATGAACAGTAAAATGGCGGAAACAGCGGGTCCGACCAAATCAAACCTAAAACGTCAAAAGTTTTTTGTTTTCGTTTGCACGGCTTATGCACTTGCAACGTCAAAAGTTCTGTGAACAAGGTAGCTTTCGCCAAAAAAACTAGGTACCAAGCCATAAATAAATCTTTAAAAAATTTGGCGTTGAATCGACAGGGCAGCGGGAGGGGAGGTAAACGTCATGAATTATTTTCCCCCACGTCTAGTATTTTTGAAGGCGAGATTATCAGCCGTGGGTACGGTCATAGAGAAAATAATCACTATGGTTCACAGATTACAGAAGAAGACTACGTTTTAGGTAGGTACGGTGACGGGTGACGGCAGAGACGACGGTACTGGTTCTGACGGTGACGTTTGGGCTTTGAAGTTTCTAGTGATGTGGTAAAGGTAAAATCGTATAAATATTAGTCGATTTAAATATTAATCCATATTAAGTTTTTTAGAGAGAGAGAATCGATTTTACCAACAATGATTTTGGGAAAAAGAAAACACGATAATGGGATTTTATCTTTTATTGTTACTCCATTTCTTCCACAGATACATTTTCCGAAGAATCACTTGATACATCATTAGCATTTATTACTAATTGTGAATCTATGAAATAGTCTACGTTAACATCTCTTTCCCACTCATGGACTCGTACTGACGATTCTAACATGATTTGATATGACAGAGACGACCTACCAGTGTTGCCAGTTTTAACTAAAATTATAGTGTTAATGACGTAAAAACCTATAACCAATGAATAGCTGCGGCCAGTTTGTGGCTTAATTATTTTTTGACCTGAAAGCTGTCTAACACGGAATACGATACCATAGATATGGCAACACCGCGAACATCCGACTGACTCATGTTTAGCAGTGTCGCCACACCGTATTTAGCTATAATGTAATATTATAACTGTGGATCAATAATTATTTAAAAATTAGTCATTAATTCTTTTAAATTAAAGCGTTTCTATTCATTGTAAGGCAGATGATTAAAACAGTACCTACAGTACGGGCTGCAGCGGTACCCACATTTCCGTGCAGCAGGAAGGCATCTTAAATTTATTTAAAGAAATAGATCTAGATCTATCATCTACTGCAGTGCTCCGCAATCGCATTTACAAATCTAGCTGGGTTCATTTTTACAAAGGAGATCATTTTTTTTGGGCCTGGCATAATTATAACTTTTACAGTAATGAGGTTACAATTTTGTTTTGTTTCCACACATTTTTTAGTAAAAATATTTTTATTCTGACGATTCGATCTGTATTATTACTATGCAAAACAAAAAAGAGATAATACTTGTTTTCATTCAATGAAATAACCACGAAAATGCAACGTCCACTCCCTGCAACTGCTTTAAATTATTATTTGATGTGATGAAGAAACCAACAAAGTGTTTTGATGGTCTCAGAACGGGAAACATGAGGTCTACCACTCCACGTAACCTACGCCTAAAGAAAAATCAATGCTCTCACTTGTCTGATTATAGAGGCTTACGTGATGTTCTCTTTGTGACATATTCACCTTAGCTGGTTTATACAGGCTGTACCGGGAAGTAAAAACCAAATCGAAATACACAAGTACCTAACTAAGCTAGGTTCATTTCTGACCTTTTTAACCCTATCAATTTGGCTATGGAAAAGCAAAACAAACATGTCCTGAATCGAAAACCATTTCGAGGTAATTTTATTGGCAGAGGATCTAGGATATTTTTACCTAAATAAGTTTGACCTTAATTTGACCCCAGAAAGGCAACGTACGCAAAGAGTACATTAATAACCGTTTAAGTTTTTTCAAATCAAAAGGCGTTTAATTTGCCATAATGTAAAAAAGACATACTAATAAAAATCATACAATGAGGCTGACAAAAGTTTTTTTCTGTAAATGTCATTGTATTGAGGAAAAAATTACGAAAAAAACTGTGTTTTTACTTTTTTTCTATCTTTAAAAACAGCTGAGAAAATTAGGATCAAAGTGCGCCATTTCATTCAAAAATATTTAAAAACACGCTCGGCCTCCGAACGTGCTATGACGTCACGAGTCGAGAGGCGCCGGCCAGTACTGCCGCAACCGCGATGTCCCTGCATTTTAAATCTGTAATATCTTGAAATGAAATGAAATTTTACTGTGAATATAAATTTGGGTACACAGCATTTAGCAGTTACAGTTGCTTGAGAGTTAGAAAATATTCATTTAAATTACATGCTGTAAATCGCCATATTGATCTATATTAAATGCACAATGTATTTAAGGTACATACTTAATTGGATAAGGATTGGTGCTGTATTGCTTAAAATCGCCGCGTAAATAAGCCATTATTTCTCGTAAAACATAAAAGATAAAAAATGGTTATTGTGGGTTAGTAAAGTAAAGTAAAAGTAAAGTAAAAAATATCTTTATTCATATAGACTTTTATGAAGTACTTATGACAAGTCATATACAAAAAAAAAATGTAGCAAAAATATACTGAATAAAAATAAACTTACATAAAATAATACTATGACAGTTCATATCATAATTAAATATAATGTGACTCTACCACCGGTTCGGAGGTTGTTTCCGATCGAGAAGACTCCGGCAAGAAACTCGATGGTTACTCTTTTCAATCTTGTTTTTATACACAAAAATTGAATTGACAGAGTAAAGTCATAACAAGAAAGTGTGCAGAGGAGCAGATTATACCTAAGATGACCACAAATTCTTATCATTTAAGGATTTCTTAACACTATAATAACCTCGCTTCATTAACTTAGCTTTAATTTGTGACTTAAACTTGTGAAGAGGCAATTCAACAAGAGTTTGCGGAATCTTATTAAAATATTTTACACATTGACCAACGAATGATTTCCCTACCTTATGCAGTCTTAGACTGGGAGTTACGAGCTTATTTTTATTTCTGGTATTGAGTTTATGAACATCACTGTTTTTCTTGAAGAGATGCAAGTTTTTACGGACATATACTACATTATCATAAATAAATTGAGAGTACACAGTTAAAGTACCTATCTGTTTGAATACTTCACGAAGCGAGTCGCGTGGTCTAAGGTTGTAAATGGTAATTAGTTTTGTTCAATTTTCCTTACAAAAAACTTTATTGAAGTGGTGTTCCGCTCTGTAAGAAGGGGGTTTATTCGGTTGCGAGGAGCGAGCGAAGCGAGCGTGCCGTGGCAGCGGCCAGTGAGTGCCAGAGACGAACTGGCCTCTTTTTCTTTATGCCGTTTTATACTTTGACATTATAACTAAAGTATATTTTGATAAAGAAATCATTCGAATCGATTGAATTTTTTCCCACCCAAAATATATGCCAAAGGAAAATTCTGACAGTGAAATTATTCATAATGCCCGGTGAAAGTGATAAATTCAAGCTATCTCAAACTTTGATTCATTAAACTGCCCACGAGTAGTCTGCCATTATTCATATGGTCCGGCCAACGTAATACATTTTTCTAACTGACCAATGCACTTGGTCATTATTCATTAGGACCGGCCCGTATTAATACTGCCCAGTTAATCAAGTAGCCCGTAACGTATAATATACTCGTATATACATTCTGTAGTATATTTAGTATCAGCATCGCAACCGTGTGGAGCCGGGGCGAGTCGCTAGTTTTTTTTTATAAATTATTGAGCCACCATCAAGCTTTCCACTTTTGGCAGATTGTCTGAGGATAGGATTTTATGATTTTTTACTAAAATAGGATAACTAGCTAATGTTAAAGATTTATAAATTAACCTATTTCTGCAAAATAATCATAACTCACGCAGTGCGCGCAAGTAGTTTCACTCGAGATTCAATAGGGCGGTGGGCGGCGCGGACGGTACCACTGGACTAGTGACGTGGCGCACGAAGCGCGCGCCAGAGATTTAAAAACTGGTCTAAACTTCTCGCAGCGATAACTTCGGTACTACTGTACGGTACTGTACGGTAATACTGCATCGATTTAGATGAAATAAAAACTAAGGTAACCTACGTCGTCTATACTTTGATGTTATTTATATTTTGGAGTAACATTTTAACCCGTTTGTCACCCTCATTGCAATAAGCATAACTGGAAAAATCCCTTATGTCGGAAGGAATAACACTTATTTACCATTATATCAAAAAAATGCGTTAGCTATGCATTACAATTTTTTTTATATCATTCACAATTCGACTGTTTCTCGAAAAGTGGTTTAATGTTTGTAAAAGATGTTATTAGACCCTCACAAAAGATTATTCCAAAAAAAATTAGGCAAGCGGAAGTTATTTGTAAATATTGGTATTTTAGTATCAGTACCTTTACTATTGGGTAAATCAAACACAGTCACTGTATAATCACTTTTTCTATTCAGATTCACTTAACACAGTAGTTTACACCACGAGCGCCGCAGAGCGAATGCCCCTGCGCGCCTCTACACTTGCCTTTAACGTGTTGACGAGTGAATGAATGAACGATCGAATGACCGGACGGATGAGTAGTGCCAAAGACAATTCTACTATTTAAGTCAAATCAGTACTTTTAATTTATTGAATTTTCAACATCATCACGTATAAGGTTACAAATAATTTTACAATAAATTGAATAATTCTACAGTTATACATAACATACAACATTACCCATACTGACACAATAAAGTATCTTTATTTTGGTACTGAAATTTTGTATCGGTATTTATACCGATAATTCGACACCAAAGTATCAGTACTTATACCGATATTTTGGTA
Organism: Udea olivalis; assembly: GCA_947369235.1. Taxonomy (NCBI): domain Eukaryota; kingdom Metazoa; phylum Arthropoda; class Insecta; order Lepidoptera; family Crambidae; genus Udea; species Udea olivalis. Next base: position 12,239,146 of record OX376342.1, read on the forward strand.
TCGGTATTACGGTCCATGTTTTTAGGGAAAAAATCGGGTATTATTTTACAGAGTAAGGTGTTTTTTTTTGGGAAAATTACGGTTTCTTAAATAACTGACAGCTTTCTCGCTAAAGTGAAAATGCTTCAAATCATTACTACATATTTCCCAGTACTTTCAAAATTCAATAAAATGTATGAAAATTACGAATCTTAGAACTCTTATAACTTAGCTTGTGGCAACCCTACGAATTTTGAGTCATTATTACTATTGCTTCGTATGACTAGTTCTATCTATACGTAGTATTTATTTTCATTGGCCGGCACTTTCAGAAGAGGCCCTTTAATGTCTGGAGCCTGAATGATCTTGTGAGGTACAAAAGTGGTGAGACTCAAAATTTCCAGTTTTATAAAGTAGGGCTTCCAAGTATCCATGCCACCTATATTTAAAATTATGCGGATACATTTTTTAGGGTTCCGTTCCTCGAAAAGAAAAAACGGCACCCTTAAAGCATCACTTTGCTGTCGGTCCGTCCATCTGTCTGTCTGTCAAGACCCTTTTTTTTAGGAACGCGTTGAGGTGTTAAGCTGGAATTGATATTAAATACTCAGGTCTACTGTTCCTTGGAGCTGTGAAAAAATCAAACTTCTCAGCCAACGCAATCAAAAGATACAGAAAAGAAGTTAGATACTCTTTACTCATAAGGGCTGGTTGTTTATTGATATATTTGAAAATGGAACACATTTTTTTGGTTTGAATGAGCATCATTTTCCCGAGAATCTGGCGGGAATTCGCTAGCAGCAATGGAGCTCAGTCGACGTGATTTTCGCCCTATGATTTATTATGACTACAAAAAAGGTTTGTTGCTCAAGAATTGTTCACGAGCAACAGTATTTAATTGGTTTGCTGAATTTAAAAGAGGACGGGGATGTCTCGAAGATGAAGCGAAGACAGGTCGGCCGCCAACCGCGGTCACACAAGAAAACGTTCGTGCAGTCGAAAAACTTATTCGCGAAAACCGACGAATAACGGATGTAGACCTGGAGCGAGAACTAGGAATTGGATCAGCAGCAACGCTAACCATAATTCACGAACACCTTTCTTTCCGTACACGTTGTTCGAGATGGGTGCCGCACAAACTTACCGAGGAGCAGAACCGTCGGGTGGATTGGTGCCTGCCTATTCATGAAAGATAAATTCGACGGTGGCGAGAAAAAAAACTACAAACTAAACGATATACTGACTGGTGACGAAACATGGCTATATAACTATGATCCCGAAACAAAGCGACAATCGACTGTATGGTGTTTCGAAGATGAACCAACTCCAATGAAATGTCACCGTGCAAGAACCACACAGAAACAAATGGTCACCTCGTTTTTCTGCAAAACGTGTCATATTGCTACTGTAGTGCTAGAGGATCAAAGAAAGGTGAACTCTGAATGGTATGTGACAGTTTATGCTCCAACAGTAATATCAGCTTGTTGTGACAAGCGACCGAAGTCCGACAAGGAATCCGGCTCCATCTTTTCTTTAGTTGGCTTGACTAGTGATGTTTTTATTAAATCTGGAAATTGAGAAAGGAAAAAAAATCGAACATGTCCTAAATCGTAAACCATTTCGAGGTATTTGTATTTCATCCCTTATTTAAAAACATAAATGTTTAACATTTTTAAAGGCAAAGAACCTAGGATATTTTCAATTAAATACGTTGGCAAACTAGCGTCATTTTATTTGACCCCAGATTGCCAACGTACGCAAAGAGTACAATAAGGTTCTTATTGGACTCTTGACGGTAATCAAATTGACATCCCTCAATTGAAACCTATTGGGTCGTATAAACGTCCTTTCACGTGATTGGTTAATAATCTATTCATCAACTAATCAAATGGCGCGATCTGTATCATACGAGAGATTTTTAGCTAAGTGATTCTACTGCATGGTATGGTGTTTCCAGATAGCAAATTTCAAATTCCCCAAAAGTTTTTTTTTTTCACAAAGTTATTTTGTTACTTATATTAATTTACACCCACTGCCCAGACGGGTAGGTAGGACTTAAAATAACCATTCGCTATAATCCCAACCCTTTCAGGTAGGGCTTGGTTTCAGAACATTGAAAAATAAGTTTCATCTGAAGTTTACTTCTCACATTCTCGTAAGATGCTACATGATGTACGGCGAGCTCTGTTTCAGCCGTAAGTGCTGTAAATCACAAATTTTCTCCTCATTATTCATTTAACACGAATCGGGGAAAAAAGACATTTGATAGGGAAGACTAAGTGAATTTGTGAAGTCATGAATTCGCAATATTTAAAAATTATTGAAAAATTAACTACCGGCCAGATAAACGAAATATTCAAATTCAGTTACTTAAAATAGTTTTCGTAAAAATATAAAAAAATGCTGCATGGGCGCATTTTTTTAATAATACAGGTGGTATTTTGTCTATTCCATTTATCTCCTTTATTTACACGAAATGTATTTCTATTGTACGTTTCTTGAGCGAGAAAATAGGCGACTTAGTTAGTCGTTTCCTTGCCGTTGGTGGGACTGCCTAAGAAAGACAATTTTCGATTTGATCAGTTGTTATTAAGTCATCAATAAACACTGCAATACCTATTTACGCAAACAGTTTTCTAGCAATTTTTGAGCTCGAACATAGGACTTACGTCGTACACGCACACGAAACAAAAATTTCAAGCAGCAGCTCAGCCTTGCGTTGTTGTGCACGGCATTACCTACGCACGGCGCAGCCACGCACAACTGACTTATCACTTTTCACCTTATATTTTATCAGTGTGTGCGGGCGACGAGCGTGAGAATGGGCATAGTACGGGCGTACTCACATACAACTCGCGGTCGGGGCGTATGTATGAAGACAACCTGTTTCTATTATTTTTTTATGCCTCTGTCATTCTAATCAATATTTTACAGACTTGTTTTGTACGCGCGTACAAAGCGCAACTGGTACGTTGACATGCTTGTAACCTCTTATAAACGCAAGCCGCTAACTTACACCACTATAGAGCTAACACGCAAAAATATGCCCGTGTACGATCTCATTCGGGTTTTTGAAGCGCCTATGTATATAGATCATAATGTAGATCACGCCGCGTGTAATGCGCGTGCCGAAACAAATGTATACGCGCTAAGAAAACGCTAGTCTGAAACCGCTCTAAGTAAGGCAAGCACTGCTCTAAATGCGTTAGTGAGCTTTCAAATAATATTTTAATAATTGAACACCTACACAACCGTAGGTCATCCCTAGCAGACAGCTGCTGACTTTAGGTAACACGTCAATGTCATTCCGACTTGTTGAGTGTGTTGTGTGTGTACTGTCCGTCCGGTCCTGTCCTGTCAGAGTGTCAGACTCACTTAGTCAAAGTCATCCATCATCCATCTGATTGAAGATTTTGGGATTTGTTTTGCTGAAAACTGAAAAGCAAACTCAATTTCTTTAGGTATTTACATTATGACTATATCTACGCAAAAGCTCTTGCACATAGCGGCATGGGGTGGTGTAATAATAGCCTCTACTGGATTTTACATGCAATCTTTAGTAGTGGATAGAGTTAGAGGTTATGATTACTACAAAAATGCTTTGAAAAAGTTGAGAACACATCCAGGTGCTGTTCTATACCTGGGGGAGCCAATTAAGGACAGGCGTTTCAAATTATCTGATGCTGAAAGTAATTTCAGTGATGGAATAAATGCTAGATTTAAAATTCCTGTTTCTGGATCTAAGGATAGAGGAACTTATTATTTCTGGGCAGAAAGGGAGAACAATGAATGGACAATAAAAAAAGCAGAATTGGAATTGAAATCAAAGCCTGATGATAGAATGGTGATAGTAAAAGTGTCTGAATAAACTAGATTGAAGAAAAATTCTTAGAAATAACTAATATTTCTATGATAAAAACTCCCCGGGTTTCTTGTAGAAGTTAGTACATGACCATTGTGATTTCAGAATCATGTCTCAGATGTTTGTTGGGACATCTAAAGAAAAGTTTTTGTATCATAATACTCTACTCTGTTTGGTGAGAGGATTAGAAGGTCAGAATATTACATTGGACCTCAGAAATGACTCTTACATCTGTGGCCTTGTGGTTTCTGTAGACGGGTGAGCCTGTTAAATATATAGTAATCTGTATTTTACAATTTATGATCAATGAAGCTTTTAATTAAATGGCTTCAATACATTGTTTTTTTATTTTTTATTTTCAGTTTTATGAATATTTCATTATCAAATGCTGTTTATTGTGATCCACGAGAAAATGAATATGCTTTTGAGAATCTGTTTGTACAAGCTCGCAATATAAGATATGTACATGTCCCAGAGATGGTAAGTTTGAAACTAGTAACTCAACCAGTACATGATATTATTGATAATGTACTGTTTAGTGAGTTTAAAATATAATTATTTCTTTTTGTTTAGATGAATATGATATCTACAATAAATAATGAACTGACTGGTAGGGTGAGAGAACCGGCTAAGAAACCATCAGAGAAATCACGAAAGGCAAAAAAGGCTCTACAAAGACATATGCAAACTGTTGCTCTTTTAGAAACACCAAAAAACTTGGCAGGTCCTAGTTCATAAACCATTTTATTATGAATGTATGGAATAAAGCTTACAATTTGCAACTTAACTTTGATTTCATAAAGAGAGGCCAGTTACAGAAAGGGACATAAAAAGACCCTCACATGTAAAGAAACCCTGCTGTATAGATGTATAGAATAACCTACTTTCAGCCAAAGCCAAAAGAGGATGTACACAAGAAATAGTATGCATCTTTGGACCAACATGTATGTTTACAATGTGGTCCAAAGATACATTTTTTTAGGTTCTTCACACCCAGGCTTACCTGTAAATACCTACCCCACTTGTCCCCTACCCCCGCTTGTCCCCATTTTTATTTGACCACACGCATCGAGCGCGTAAACGCTTGCATAGAAGAAAAAAGTATGTGTAAACGTGCATACAAATTTGTGGTTACGTGCTTGTATCAAGTATCTTTGGTCTTTGGACCATCCTGTATTTCGTATGTACTTGGTAGCATGTGTCGAAACATTGCTAATAATGAGAATGCTCATTTCGATGAAAAGTGAGCATGCTAGTTTTAAGCTTGCCATTTTAGATCATGTATCTTTAACTGTAGCTTTAATTAGACATGCTCTAAAATAGCATGCTTATTAGCCGCCGCTTCGGTAGGATTCGGAGCGAGCGAGGAAGCAGAGCGGAGTTTTGCAACTTCGAACCAATGGGATTGCTTGAAGGCTCACCTGCCTTCAATCCTATTGGTTGAAAATAGCGAAAACTCCGCTGCACTGCCTCGTTCCGCTTCGGTGGACAGGCACCCTAACTCTTGAAAAAACGTCATAATCACTTTATGAAAGAACCATATCCAGAAATAGTCTCCTTGAACCGTCTGGACGATCCACGAACTTTTCCAGAGACAAATAAATGAGAAGGCGTATTTAATCTGTCCATTCCTTTTTGTTTTTGTGGAATGGTAGATAAAGGTATTTTGGTTTTTCAAAGTCCGCCGTTTTCTGATAGGTGAGAAACTGACAGTGATTTGTGTTGTGATAATAGGTAAGTGTTTTCCTGACGGTAAGTGCTGTTATTTTCTTGTGAAGTAGCGTTTTATCCTTTGTTTAACTAATCGTTAGTATGTAACAAAAACTATAAGCATTCTGAAATTTCATCGTGTGTGTATAAACCTTCTTGAAGTGATAAAATCAGCCACTAGATATAGCTTTTTCAAGCGTTTTGCGAATAAGTTTACAGAACAATCGTTGCAATAAACTGTGTTAACGTATTGGTAGCAATAATGCAAAACATCGGTTTTACATCAAAGTAAATTCATTTTCAACTAAATAGATTACGTAAATATCAAGTGACCCTTAGAAAAATTATGACGCAATCTGTCATGCGATTGTGAGCGCTATCCCGTAGTTGCGATAGTCAATTATGGCTTGCGCGTTAGGCAAAATAGTTCAAGTGACAGGTGACATAGTGATGAGGGCAAGGTCGACATGTAGTACGTTTTGTCGATATATTTTTGTTATATGACTAGAATGTTGTTAAAAATTCAAACAATGCATGAAATTTACAAGTGAATGAGATAACATGGTTTATTTTGTTTTTAACGTACTTTTTTAACTTTAGTCGAAATTGTTAAACATAACATAACCCTTTTGGATATTCACGCCCCCCCTCTCCCCATCACTGAAAGTCATTTTTGTGCTTTGATAAGTTTGATTTTTTTGGACGAATGTTGATGTAGGAAGCACTTTAATTATTCGATTTTAGATATTCTATAATAAGTACTTTTGTTTTTTAGAATTCATAATGTCCAAAGTCTGGCGTGTATCACGAGACAACGACCCTCCCCAGGAGTTCTACGATGAAGGCGAGGAGTTAGATGACGGTGAAGTGATGTATGAAGATGGGCATAAGGTAATTACTATATTTCTTGTATATTTTGCTGTCAGGTATTAAATTAAAATGTTTTTCAACTTCATCAACTTCGACCTTTTTAATAATATCACGGGAAATCAGTGGGGTAAATTAGTCTTAAGTTAAGTTTGAGGGGATGTGTGCTGTTTTGTTGGTTTGGCCGTGATAGTGTAGGTATGCATTTTTTACTTGATGAAGCTGGATCAAAGCTAATTAACATTGCTCCTAGCTTTACATACCATAAGTTTGCAGAGTTTGTTTTGTTAGTTTTTTTATGTTTTGGTGATGTGTCATATGGTGAGGTTAATAACCCCAAATTGTTTAACTTTTCCTCTAACAAACGAATTTACCAACTTCTTGTAAAATGATTCGTAATTGTATGGGCATGTTTCATCTGTATAGGCATATTTCATCAGTTTTTATTTTTACGTAAAAAAATCATAGTTATCTGTTTTATTTAGGATGAGGCCTGGTCCATCGGGTCTAGGAAACGAATAGGAGGCATCGCTACACGCAACGTATCGTGCTACATCCAACGTATCGTGCTACACGCAACGTATCGTGCTACACGCAACGTATCGTGCTACACGCAACGTATCGTGCGTGGCGCGCTCGCAAGGGAATATGGCGCTCTCTCGACCACGAGTAGTTGCCTGTCACCTAACTAAACAAGCGTCAATAAGCGTTTTTACCCGCTTATACGTAGCTTTTCAAACTTTTCATCCTGAATCTAAGTTTATTTCAGTAATTTTATTATGTTGCTGACTGTCCAAATAACTGAATAATTTCAATATTTATTGTTCATATTATATTTTTAAATAAAAAAAATTAAAAAAATATATTTGTAATTTATTTATAAATGTTTGTAAATAACAATTTTTATTTATTTTCTCATTACCAATGTACAGTAGTAACTACAAAATGTATTAGATGTATTCGAGGTCGTTATCGATAAGTCGCTGCGTAAGCTATGCGGCGCCGCACTATAACATGAGCAATCTTTTAGCGTAAATTCTTAGTTTTTTAAACATGTTATTCGTTTTATTTATTCAGATGCTGTAGCGTTTGTGTGTATGACATCTGCTGTCATAAGACATGACGTTGTCTCGGGCACACGGGTAGTGGGGTACACACTGCAGCTACGAGCTACGACCAACGTGTACCTGCATGCTGGTGTGATAACGAGCCAACGAGTATCTTTTACAACACACAAAGTAGGTACTACAGATGCATTAGTGAGATACTACTTTATTGTGTAAAACAGGCTTTCATTAACAGTTTGCATACCATTTTTATGGCAAGAAACGCTATGTTTATCTTCTAAAATCGGGGGAATAAAAGAAGGCTGTCCAATTGTAATTTCTTACGTAAAAACCTAATAAGATCCATTAGCCTTATTCGCAAGTAAAAAAACTAATTGGAATCATTATTGGATTATCTATTAAGATTATCAACACTAATTCATAGAACAATGATGTCCTTATCCTACTATGTAACACCCACGAAAACACGTCAGCACTTGAAGTTGATAACGCCCGCTCGGGTTACAGACTTTGCTTTGTGTGAACATTGTGGTCGTAAGTGCCTCATAAGTTATGGCTATTGCCTCTTTGTTTCTCGAACTTGATATTATGATTGCTTTTTATGACTAAACGTCTTTCTATATTGTAACTGCTCGATAAAAGCCATGTCATAGCTACTGGAAGTTCAAATGCGTGGGAGAAATGCTAGGATGCGTAATTTTGTAAACGATTTTCACTTAAAATGAAGAAAAACTATTCGTTAACACAAAATCAGCTCCCAAATGAAAATAGTGAGAATAGTTTTTTGTAATGATTTATTACGTAAAAAGTGAGGATGCGCCAACCGGAAATGCTTCCGGTTTGTCACATGGTCAATCAATCATTGATTTGAGCTGTCAAATCTGATTGAGGGGGGGGGGGGGAGGACTCGACGGAAAGGTTGAAGTTTTCAATATTTGACCAGATAAAATTCAATCAAACACAGGTAAAGATAAACAAGATATATACTTATGTTACATTCTCAATAAACCTAAATAATTAGTAATAATCTTCACATTTTGAGATTGCATAAAATTTTAAAATTAGAAATGCAATGGGGAACAATTAATACTGCTTTTTGATCCCGACAGAGGGCGTTATTAGCAACTGAACCTAAATTATCTGTCAAATGCCATGCAAAATAACATAAGAGAAAATTTCAAAAATCATTGTACCTCAATGTGCTGCTTTTGGTTGTAAAAACAAAGGGAATCATGTATTTCCAAATGATAGGTACTTATCTGAGAAAATTGTAGGAACAGTCTCCCAGAAGCAAATATTGGATAGCTTCAGACTCATCGAGGTTAGTTTCTGATTATTTTAAATCCGGTGACTTATGGTGTAAATATAGCACAAGTAGGTACTTAGTCTCAATACGCCATAAAGTCATTATAAAAATCACTATTACGATAAAAACTGTACTTTTGTAGCTTAAAAATGGCCATGGCTTGAGTGATTTTGTAGGTTGAAACCTGACAAATTCGAAGTCGCTGAGAACGAATTAATACATGCATATTGAAACGTCATGTATGTATTACACTAAACTAATAGTTGCAGTAAAAATGTAGGTTAATTTAGTTCAGAAGCCTCCAGGAAGTTCGAAATTTTATCGGTAAAACATCATATTTTTAAACTTTAGCGTCAGTAAAGCCCTAAAGATATTATAGTTATATCAGAATTTCGTAATCATTTTGGTAATCTGCAATCAATTACGCAAGTTTTAGGGGCTTTGCGTTATGGAAGACTGAAAATATATATAATTCGGGACACGCTAATGGTCGGGTCGCTGGTGGCGCCATGTACAATCAAATTCAGCTTTGCGTTTTGTTCCTCAAAAGACAACTTCGCTGTTTTTTTTATGAAAGTGGTACGTAACCTGTTGCTGTTATAACTGGCACTGTCATTTATTGGAGAAGCAACTGGACCTATGTTATTTGAAATTTTGTCTTCATTGAAGATAGAATAGAATAGAAAAATAAGCATTTATTTGGTAAACCATCACACTATAATAAAAATAAACACAACAAAATAACAATAGGCAAAAGACAAAAACAAAAAATAATAAGATCGCTTGCACAAGCCTGGTTAATCCAGATAAAATTAAATCTTGCTTGCCTAAAACGTTCTGGCGAATTTATTTGCCCTATGCAAGAAGAATAGTAATGGAAATAAACTAGATTTAGCGTTGTGCGCAAGCGGGAAAATATGAACTTAGCGTTGTGCGCTAGTGGGCCCCCCCTAACCCCCTAACCTAACATTATTGACAATTGCACTGTTTATTGAAAACCCAATAAAAGGCTTTGTGTTTTTGTCATTTTATTGATGATTATCAGTTTACTCTAAGCATGATTATCTTCTTTACGGCTAGATTTTTACGGGGTAAGGGATAATGCTTTAGATTTGGTAATTTCGTACCTTAGTTTAAGAACTCAAAAAGTTGATGTTAACAGTGTACTCTCTACAGGATCACAAGTTAAAATGGGGGTCCCTCAAGGATCCATTCTGGGTCCATTACTATATCTGATATATATAAATGATTTACCTTTTTACTTAAAAGATATTTGTGATGTTGTATTGTTTGCAGACGATACATCTTTAGTTTTTAAAACTGACAGAAATAAAAACCTTTTTGATGATGTTAATGACGCACTTTCAAAGGTTTTACAATGTTTCACAGTAAATAATCTACAGCTTAATGCAAAAAAGACTAAATGTATTAATTTTAAGTTGCCTAATGTTAAAGATAACCCCATTAGTCTAAAAATTGATGGTAATACTATGAAGCTTGTAGATACAACAGTTTTTCTTGGAATCACACTAGATTCAAAACTGCAATGGAACCCTCATATAACAGCTCTCTCAGGCAGACTTAGTTCGGCTGCATTTGCAGTGAGAAAAATTAGGTTATTAACAGATGTTGATACTGCTCGTTCAGTTTATTTTAGTTATTTCCATAGTGTAATGTCTTACGGCATTGTACTTTGGGGTCAAGCGGCGGATATACAAACCATCTTTATCCTCCAGAAGCGAGCTATCAGATCCATCTATAAGCTTCGTGCACGGGCTTCACTTAGGGAGATTTTTAAGGAAATTGGTATCCTCACTGTAGCGTCACAATACATTTACAATTGCATTGTTTTGGTCAGAAAAAATATTGGTCTCTATGCTAAACACAGTGACATACATTGCAGAAATACTAGGAATAAGGATAAAATTGCACTTCCACTCTTTAGGTTACAAAAAGTTTTAGGATCCTTTATGGGGCAAGGTATACATTATTACAACAAAATTCCAAAAACCATTTGTGAGTTACCTTTACATAGATTCAAACATCACATCAAAACAGCTTTATTAAAAAAGGGCTATTATACTACAAAAGACTACCTTATAGATAAAAATGCCTGGGTATAAGCGCTCTTCTCGATGCGGGATTAAATAGCTCTATTGTAACAGATGTTTTATTGTAAGAGTTAATAGGTACCTAGTTTGTATGTACTGACTAACAATTTTTGTTTTTGAATTGTTTAAATGAATTCTTGTTATTATATTCTTTTATGGTTGGTTTTTTCTCTTTGTTTTATATTCTTTTAGGTATCAAAATGGCACACTGCTTGTACTTTACTAACCCTTGTTGTAAACCCAAAACAAGTTTAAAAGAGTAACTGCTGAGTTTCTCGCCGGGTCTTCTCAGCAAGAAACAACTCCGACGCGGTGGTAGAGTCGCATTATGTCTGTATACTGTTTATTTACATATCCATATTATTATGGTATTTATGTCTATTATTTAGTATATTTTGCTGTAAATTTGACGATTTGAAAGTACTGATACAGTCTATTTGAATAAAGTTATTTGAGTTTGAGTTTGAGTTTGAGTTTTGAGTTTGATAAAAATATATTATTTATTTATAGTTTAGAAAAAATCCTAAGCGAAAAACTAATTCTAAATAATGTATGCATGTATATGTATTAATTTTAGCATTGGAAAACTTATTGTATGCCTTGTCAGGTGGGACGCAGCTGGTTTTTTATTTTACCTTGCAACACCTTCATTTTGTTAACCTGTGCTTCACAATAAATTATATTCTGATTATTTCTCACAGACTGGTTGCAGACCCTGACGTATGACGAAACACAAAATCTATTAATTTTACCATCCTAGTTATTTCTTGTTTATAACGTATGCATCCTCGCGCACTTATAAACTAAATTACACAGAACACAACACAGCCCAAACGCACACACGCTCGATCGCCTCATATACACTCATACCAAATACACACCATTTAAACACATACACAAACACGCACTCACACACACACAAGAACTTTCTAGGTTGTCTAAAAGTACCAACCTTCATTAAAATGACTATTTTACACAGTTGTTTAAGCAAATTTATATCTACGAAGCTGAGAGGCGAGAGCCTGGTAATCTGTAAGAGGTTTTCAACCTAGTGCGGATACCAGTCTCTCACATTAATAGCTCACCAAATGTATTGTTAAATGTAAGTTAGACCTAAAAGAGTAAGCTAAAATTGTGAAGGAGAAATAAATATTATCATTATTATTATGATTATTTGTAGCATTGCTGTATTCCATATTTCAAATAAAAAAGATGGCACAAATAAAATTTCTAAAACTTAAACAGTTCCAATCGAACTAAAGACATTATGTCACCACTGTGGTTACATAAGTATTTTGTATTTCAGAGAGAGTTCCTAAAAATCGAAGAAGTCTAATATAGGGTAGGTGACATACTCTAGTTTCATTTTATTCGATTTAATTTTAAACATTTTATTTAAACTATTTTTATTAAAAATGTATAACAGATAACCTAATTTTAACATTGTCCTGTTATTATTACTTATTCTAAAATATACTTATTTTGAAATATTATCACATCAACTTGAATAATTGTACTATAATCTATTCTTGGTTCTTATTGGTTGAATCAAATCCAGAATGTTTTTTAGACGTGTCTGCACTGTCTGCACTAATTTTGTAAGGATCTTCAGTATTCATAGACACACTGCTGTCAGATTTGTCTGTATCCGTTTCTGTTTTACTTTCTTTATTAAATTCGTTTTGAGGTGTACCACTTCGGTCATGTTGAACAATACTGTTGTCCGCACAGGTCAAGTAAAATTTGGGCATCATGAGGCCAAAGTTACCTTTGACATCGCGCTGATACAGTCCATCTATCAGTTGCTGATTGGGGAATTTTACTGTGTTGGCAGAAATAGAATAGCCCTGCAGGTAATTTTTTATGGCTAATTGTTTGAAGTTATAGTTTTGTTTGCTTTGGTCTCGTGTAGTATCCAAGTCTCTGTTTTTATATAGGTTCATGATGTAATCGCGGGGGGAGCGAGGTCGGTTTTCATTTAGGGGCTGGTCGCCGGCTCGGGGTGGTCGGGGCGCGCGGGGGCGCTTGTCGCATTGTGGCGCGCGCGGCGAAGCCTGAACTATAACGACTTGCTTGAACATCGGCGCCGGCTGCTTGCCTCCCCGCCGCGAGTGGTTGTTTCCAGGGTGTTGGAACACGTCAATATCTTTGACATCTTGCGTATCATCAGGTTGAGGATCCGGCGTCTGACTACATAAGTAGGTCGACTGGTTGATATTCGCAATTATGGATGTAGGACTAGGCGAGGACTGCATCACGTTCGGTCTTTGCAACGTGTGCGGGTTCAGAATAGCTGCAAAGACAAAAAGAAGAGCTGTAGTTAAATTGTGTGTTTTTTTTTACCGTAATCATCATCAGTATACAGGGTGTCCCTGGAAGTAAGGATCAAATCGAAATAGCGCATATCGTGAGTAATTTATGACCTTTTCAACCTATCAATATTGGTCCGATTTCTAACCGTTAAAAGTTATGGTCAATTTTAGTTTTTTTCAGAAAATTGCCAAGTCCATACAAAAGTAATTAAAAAAAATTTATCAAAGGTACTCACTGATTTTTTTGCTAAAAGGTTTGCAGGTGATTTGTCTTACTTTGAATAGTTATTTTAATGAGCTAGAAAACCCATGTCAACATAAAAACTTAAAATATTGCAAGAAAAAATCTTAAGTAATCAAAAAAATGACTTAATGCTCAAGTGGATGTCGGGATAAAAAAAATTACTACCTACTGGAAGTTGTTTAAGTATTTCAAAAAGTTGCTCATCTGATAAATTGCAATATTACTCTCATTATGTCTAAAGATGTGAGTATTTTGAACAAGAAAGTGGTCTTCTTTTGAGTGTTTCATTTTAACCTATTTAACTTTTTTTGCAAGAAAGTCCATTTAATGTTACTTTCTGACAACTGCAGGATAGTTTTATTTTTGTATGGACTTGAGCGATTTTTTGAACTAAAATTGATCACAACTTTTTAACGGTTAGAAATCGGACCAATATACTCAAACTCAAATATCTTTATTTAAATAGACTTAATCATTACTTTTAAATAGTCAAAAAATAACTAAATAATAGACATAAATACTACTTATAATAATATTAATATATAAATAAACAGTATACAAACATAATGCGACTCTACCACCGCGTCGGAGAAGTTGATTCTTACTGAGAAGACACGGCGAGAAACTCAGTAGTTACTCTTCTAAACTTGTTGTGGTTTTACAATGCGTGTGAGTAGCGTACAATTTGTTTGTTGAGAAAAAAAACTGCTTAAATTCTGACATTAATAAATAGACAGAACAACCTAACAAGTACAGCAAAGCTACATAAATAATATAAAACAATAGGCTGTACCAAGTCATTCAAACAATCCCAAAAATAAAAATTATTGGTCATTAATACACTTACGTCCGGTATTTAGACGTATAACAAGAGGTAACTGATCCCCGCACTGAGCTTTAATCCCAGGCTTTTTTATCTAAAAGGTAATCGTTGGTAGTTTAATTCCCCTTTTTTGATAAAACAGATTTGATGTGGTTTTTGAATCTGTGCAGCGGTAACATACAAATTGCCTGAGGAACTTTGTTGTAGTAGTGTACACCTTGCCACATAAAGGATCCCAAAACTTTTAGTAATCTAATCAATGGAAGCGAAATTATATCCTTATTCCTAGTATTTTTGGCGTGTATATCGCAGTGTTTTGTGAAAAGACTGATACTCTTTTTCACCAAGACGATACAGTTGTAAATAAATTGGGAAGCCACTGTAAGAATCCCAATTTCCTTAAAAAGGTTTCTTGAGTGAGGCCCGTGCACGAAGCTTATAGATAGATGATAGGGTTAAAAAAGTCAAAAATGACCTACGCTATGCGCTATTAAGATTTGATCCTTACTTCCAGGGACACCCTGTATAAGATCTGAATAAAAATGGCTTTTATAGCCCTAAGAATCACCTGCATTGCAATAGTAGGCATTCTTAAAACATTCGTTCTCCGGATTGTGCGCCGTCCACAGTCCTACCGCCTAACGTTCTTTTTACGTGACCACATTTGTTCTGCGAATCTGCGATGTTCTATTGTCAAATAGAATGATTACCTTGCGGCTTATACTTGGCTAGTTGTGCGTACACTTGCTTGATGCGTTCAATGTTGATCTGCGAGGTCTTGCTGTGGTCGACCATTGGCATGGGATAGTCGCGGCCGACGATGCAGCGCGCCGATTGTTGGACGGACTCCGGCGCCATCCATGGCTCGTGGATGTACCGGCTAGGCATGTTTTTTAGGGCCGGGATGTACCTTCTGAAAAATAAAAGTAATATTAAGGGGCAGCCTTTCTGTGCGATCGAGTCTGCGGCGCACAAAATGTCTGCATAGCGCGCAAAAAGTCCGTCGCGGATTTTTCAGACTCAAAGCGCATACCACACCACTAACAAGCGCAGATTGCAGACTAAAGTGTGCGCCGTCTGCGTCATATCGCGTGTTGAAGCAAACGTTCTATGTTTCCCGCGCACATTTTGCGCAGCGCGGTCTTTCAGAACTAAACGGATTTTTTGTGCGCCGGACTTTTTGCACGTCATCTACGTTACTGCATATAATTTCATAATGTTCTATTTTCACAGACTATAAAGTGCGCCCAGGATAGTCTGTCATCTGCGCTGCACCTAAGGAGACATGTGATAATGTCTCGACATGTCGAGGACATTTGACAGGGTTTAGCACGATAGTCTAAAAAGCAACTGTGTGACTGGATATCTGACTTCCTGAGTGAACGGTCAACAAGGGTAGTCATAGATGGCTGCTCTTCTGACCTATTGGTTATAAATGCCGGAGTTGCTCAGGGGTTATTTATTTAAACTTGTGATTATATACAGGGCCGTTTCAGAGGTCTATTTTGGCATTATACGAGACATGTACCACGACTCCCCTTCCATAGGGACTGCGGTTGGTGACACGCTTTTCTTCTGTCACCGTTGGAGACACCAAGGCTCCGTGCTTAGCCCGTTTCGGTTCAGCGTAATATTAGACGTTCTGTCAAACAGCATCCGAGACCACCACGAGCAACCACCCTGGTTGCTCATGTATGCTGATGATATTGCGCTGGCAGATCGGACAAGGGACGGCTGGTACATCGGGTAAATAATATATAATATATATAATAAGTGGAAGAAGTCACTTGAGAACGGCGGTCTGAAGCTTTATGTGGCAAAGACGGAGTACATGGCCTGCAACACCACAAATACTCAGTCCGTCCGCATAGGCGTTGACGTGGTCGAGCCGATACCTAGAATCTGTGCTAAGCGCGTCCGGAGACATCGACCGCGACGTCAGAACCTGAATATCCGCGGGTTGGGCCTAATGGCGTGATGTGACTAGTGTCATTTGTGACCCCAACATGCCAATCAAGCTGAAAGGGCAGGCCTATAAAACCATCATTAGGCCTGTCTTTCTATAAGGCAGTGAAACATGGCCGTTACTAGAGCGACACAAGAAGGAGATGCGCGTCACGGAAATGAAGATGCTGCGGTGGATGTGTGGGGTCTCACGAAAAAGTCGCGTGCGGAACACCCACATCCGCGGTAACCTTCGTGTTCGTGGCATCGCAGACAAGCTGCAGAAGTGCCGCCTCCCTTTGTTGGTATGGTCATGTCTCACGAAGATCGGCAAACGTCGTGGGTAAAAAATGTCTGGCTATGCCGCCTCTGCCAGCTACCAGTAAGTAAGGTACCTGGTCCACCCAGGAAGCGTTGACTCGACGTCGTTAATGCTGACATGCGGGCCAACAGATTTACCTCTGAGGTTGCACAAGACAGCGCGAAGTGAGCCAAGAATGTAAGAATGGCGGGCCCGGTACTCCACAGTCCAGTGTGGGTTCGCAACGGGATAGACCGCAAGGAAGATGACGATGATGCTGACGTTATAGAAAATGTGATTGTAATTCATGAGACTGTTAAGATTATATTACTTTTAAGATTGAGTGAATGGGTACAAACAAACCTTGTATAATATTAAGAAATTAGAAGGAAATGTGATTACCGAATGTCGGACTTAATTCTGTTATGAAGCGGTGAAATAAAAAAAATATCATGAAACATGGTACTATGTTATTTTAACGCACTGATAATCCAATTATAGCATCCAACTAACTAGCATATTATTAAATACGTTACATAGTTTTATCTAAAAAAATCATATTTTTTTGTGGAGGCAATATAGTATTAACTAAGTGGTACTATAAAATGTCTTCTTAATTGAAATATATTGGTCCACCAGCCTTTATTTTCATTGTATAAGAAGATGAACGTACCTTTAGAACGGCATAAATATTAGGTTATAATTATGTAAAAAAATTATTCAATGATTTTTTAAAACTGTAAAACGCTGTATCTCAAAAAGCCGTTATTTGAGTTGTGTTGATTTTCAAATGCGATTTGTAGAATATCGTGATCATATTCGGCGAATACGAATATTCGGTGATTAGCTGTTATTCGACGAATATGAATATTCGTCGTTGCATTACTAATCTTAATGTTATGTTCAAAATTTGGCTTTAAAAGTACGAGGGTCATGTGAAAAGTTCTTAGCCTAACATACCTACTTAATGAAACCACATGGTTTTGATTTGATTTATATTTTTCAACATACTCTCATCCGAGCTCAACACTTTTTCCATCGACCTGGTAAGCCTTCGATACCAGTTTTAAAAAAATCTTCGTCTAACTCCTCAAAATGAGCGTCCACGGTCCACGTCCAAAATGACCTCTTCATTTGTAAAAAAATGTTTACCACCAAACATTTTTTTAGTTCTCTGAACAGATAAAAGTCGGACGGTGCTGAATCCAGTGACTATGGGGGATGAGGTAACAATTCGAAGCCACACTGATGGATTTTCTGCCATGGATTGCACAGAGATGTGAGCGCGCGCATTGTCCTGATTGTGAATAAACTAAACTTTGCATACTTGTTACTAAATAATGTAGCTACAAAATGAGGAATCAGAGAGTTATAAAAAAACCAATGACTCAACTATGTTAGGCTGACAACTTTTCAAATGACCCTGTATAGATTTTACATAACTTGCTGAATGATCCTCTTGTTGAACAGGCTATTAATTTTCCTTAAGCAAAAACATCTACAAAATTAAAACGTCGTGCGTGAGTCGACATTGACATAGTAGACACCATAGCGCATAGAAACCACAATATAATTTACCGCATCTGTAGCCCCCTCAACGAAGACGAAAAACTGCCAAATATGGAAAATAATTCGTGTAAAAGCGAATTTTCGGCACAAATGTAGGGAATGGTGTCTAAAGCCACATACTCAAAGTACTGATGGATGGTTGTGGAGCTAACGGGTAGGGGGGGTATAATAGTATATTTTATATCGACTAAACGAAGCCATAATATACCAGAGGTGGTTTAAACCACAGATCACCCCCAATAGATACCGCATAGCAGGGCCTGAATAGTCACCGCACATGGTTGTATTTGCTACTATACGGTCCCGATCGCTAGTAATGCTATTTCAGTAGCGACCAAACTACAGACCCGTGCGTTCCGCGTATTTTGATACTCCAAAAATACTTATTGTCCATTAAGGTGTGCGAAAATGGCTACGTGTGCAATAAAATGGTGACGAAAGTCTAAAAGAAAATCACAATTTTAAAAAGGATGGTATCACATTTCATCGGTAAGTAAAATAATTTGCATTGACTAGTCCCACGGAGCTCAAGTTATAATGGATGTAAACAGTAATCGTGCGTCTTAAAAAAAAGCACGCGTTGATGTCTTTTTGAAAATCTCTTTCTATCATGACGTGATTTTTTCAATAAGCTATCTCCTTCTTACAAAATTCTAATGATGATTACCCAGTAATATATAATATTTATCGATGTAAATTTTGTTTCATTAGATTAATCTGCATTGAAGTTACTTCATGTTTCATGTTAAATTTAACTTTTATTTCATATTTTAGGTTCCCTCAATGGATTAACGCTACGTGACGTGGGGAAGAATGGTTCCCTATCAAAATATGTGTAATTTGTTTTAGACATTTCGAGGCAGATACATTTATTGTAACAAAACTCCGAAGACGGCTTCTGGATTCCGCTATGTCAACTCTACACCCTTCCGATATTGGTAAAAAAATATAGTTTTTCTTTATTTCTCATACTGCAATTGAAACCAACATTTAACAACACGATTTGCGAAGTGCGCTGTAGCACGGTTTCTTGCCGTGATATCCGTAGTGTCCCGGGTTCGATTCCCGGTCAGGTGGCCAATTAATAATCACTTGTTCAGAAGTTATCATACGATTAGGTTATTTTTTCTGATATTTAGTAAATAACTGCCTCAATGATAGTATTCAATGTTTTCATATGTTAAAACCAAAGGTCTTTAGTTTGTATTATAAAAATAACATGAACAGTGGGATAAAGGAAAACTAAATTAAATAAGTACCAAAGAAAACAACCGAATCGTGGGATAGCTTCTGAACGATTGACTCTGAATCGGCCCCTAATGAGGCTAAAATGCGCAACGCGAGGATAACAAACAAACATACATATACTTACATACTCACAAACTTTCGCATTTATAATATTATAGTAAGATTATTAAGATATAGTAAGCTAAAATGAGAAAAACTAATAAGATATTGATTTTCTAATGTATTAGTTTTATCTGTGAATAAATACCAAACAATGGAGTTTCTTAATGCTCTGTTTTTTATTAGTTTCATAAATAAATAACTTTTAGTGTGTTAATGAAACATGTTGAGTTCAAGAAGTTTTATTTCATCGCTCCCACTTCTATCCTCATCCTACAACAAATGAATAAACCTCAATATGGTAAACGTGTGAAAGGCTACTAAGAGGACCAATGAATGGTCTTATAGTATGGAACTAAATGTTTGAGTTTATTATATTTACTTACATTATGGTGTGGAGATATTGATGTTACTCAATAGTTACAAAGTGATATTTCGTTTTGCATTAAAGAAAACTGTCGATACACGGTGTCCCAACCCTATTTGCAAACGTAGGCAGTGCTAATGCAAAATTGACCTTGAAATAACCAATCATAGCACCTTTGTCACGCTCCCCGCAACCCGTGCCTTCCTCAATCTCTGGTGACTTTGGAACAATACAAAACTCTCAACATGCGGAATCTATTGGGGGTGATCTGTGGTTTAAACCGAGGGTATATTAAGTTGGCGTTTAGTCTCGAGGTGCAAACTGTACTTTTTACTTCGAGTGCGAGAAAAATAGTCAATTTAGTACAAAAACATTTAAAATCGAACTTTACACCTGACAGAAGTCCTAAAATTTTCTTAGTCAGTTTTTTCTTCTGCACTGAACCACAGATTAACAATTTATAACATATGGCGCCACCTTCTTTGCGGACAAACCATGGAAGTAAAACTCTCAACATTTTCCCAATGAAGACGGTCCACACTCCACAGATAATAGTATATTATGTGTCTTCTAAAACACAGTGTTGGCTGTGAAGAAAGCAGTCCTGACATTTGTCATAAATAATGAAAACTTACCAAATTTTTCGTTGTTTTTACTTTGTGGCTTGACACCTGAGGGCCGAGTGCGTAACTTACTCGGCTTTGCAACCTGTCAAGGCTGTCAAATTCAATAGCGTTTTGATATTTGTCGGTTAGACGTCAAATTTTTTCATTAAATTTAAAAGTGTTTAAAAACATGAAAATACAGTGTTATCTTGGAAATAGCTAAGCAAGATTTGTGTTACCCCTGATGGGGAACGTGTGGAATTGAACCGAATTGTTCGGATTCCTTTGCATCTTCGGAGTATGAAAACTTTTCTTATTTTTCATTTATAGCTATTTCCACCGAATACGAATCGATTCAACATTGGTGAGTCTTTTAATTTATTAACAATTTATCTCTCTCGCATAGGCAACAATGCTTGAACAGACATTATCTTGACTTAGTAGGTACCTAGTCAAACAGAGTGTTAGCGTACCTACCTAACCAATTTCGAGTGTAACAAAGGCTTTATTAAGCTGTGTCTGTAATTGGGCTTAGCGTCAACTATGACGGAAATAAAATTACACATCCTGTGAATCCAAACGATATAATTTACAATAGTTTGAATCTCACCTACAAAAAGGCTTTTGATACAAGTTCCAATGCAATATTGAATGGTTAGCTCACAAGCTTTAAAAGGTCAGTGTGACTTTTATTAAAATGATTGCGCTAAGGAGAAGCCACTCTTACCACCAATGCAGCGGATGCAAGGTTGTGCGCACAATTGAATATGACTTACATCATATAGCCTTTTCTGAGACCCATATGGTCTGGCCTGCCTTATAGTTTATCTTAAGCCATTTAGAACAGAAATATCTTATTGAACAACAATGGCAAGATGTTTTGAAGATGTTTTCTGCCAACCCAGCAGAGTGACTTAAATGTGATCAATTTGGCCCTTTCTTTTTTGTCCAGATTCTGCTTTCCCTTAAGATGCAGAAGTGACCCTGCAAATTTTGGGGAATAAGCAAGTAAGAGTGTATAAAATTATTAGGGGGCAGAGAATGTACAGTCAGTACTCTCTGATAAAATATCAATGTACCGCTGAGCTTAGAATATGTTTTATTCATAAAGCTTTGTCACTTGATTTTTAAAACGTATGCAAGAGTGGTTGTTGGATGTGGTTAAATACTGCTAAATGATTTTAATAGAGAGAACCTTCAACTAATTTAAAATTAATGGTTTAACTGCATAGCAGACATAATAAAATGTATTACCCATTCTCCATTGTTATTTTTAATGTCACAGGTAAAGTCTAAGTACTTATCTAATACTTACCAGGAGTAACGTAGGTGCTAAATAATATGCAATTTATTTGTACTTGATTATTATTACAAGTTTTAATTGTATTAATGCATTTATCAAAATTGGCTCCAAAGACGCCTTTTGATCTCAATAACCATGGTAAAAATTCTCAGAATGAACTATAGTGGATGTCTCAAGGACAATGTTTCAAATCAGTACTATTTAAAATGTGTTGTAATTGTAGAGTTCCATTTAATTCTCCCCCATTGCAGTTTCCTTACAAAAATCTTAAAAAATATGTTTTTGGTAACCAAAAAACAAGATTGAATTGAGGCCAATGATTCTATGATAATTCAACTTAAAGACTGCGGAAGTCAAGTCAAGTCTAGATGCACATGTGTGGCAATAAAACACTTTCATCTAGTTTTTCATTCAGATCTAGTAAACTTTTGCACAACCAGGACTGGTGTGTGAAAATCAACCTCAAAATACCTTTTCTGAACTACCATTAGCAGAGCCACGCTGATGGTTGATTTACAACTATTGTTATCATCTGGCATCTCTTCAACACTACAGATTTTCTCAGCAGTGTTGAATTAGGTTGCGGAAACCCTCTATGCCACAGGTGTTGAATGACAGGGTATTGAAAATACAAGCGTCTAGTCCATTGTGACAGGTCAATTCTAGTCACTCAGATTGCGGAAATACTGAGATGCTAGAGACTTGTGGAAATCATAATAATTATCCAAAGTCTATTTTATGGCTCACACAGGAGCAGGTATACAGTAGAATACTCTTAGAAACACAGACCAGTATGAATAAATTAATAATAATATTAAAAAAAATAAAAAAATGAAGCAAATACAGGAATTTCAAAGCCTTTTGAGTCTTGCAACATTGACCGTTCCCGGAGGACATTTTCAAAGTTGCAAAATGCGATTGTTTCTGAAAGGATTTTAGGGAGGACATCTCAGAGAGTGAAAAGAGTCCTGTCTAACACTGTTCACCACTGAATTTGTGGCTAAGTGCAGTATACTCCGCTGAGCGCAGTGCGCTACAAAGAAGTTAGACACTTCCTTACCACCAACGCAGCGGATGCAGGGTGGGGAGCTTGATTGAACGACATGTGCTTGTAAGCTTAAGACATTAGGTTCAACTCACATTTAATATGGCACTCCTATGTCAAGGAGTTGTATGCAGTGTATGGTACGATCCTATACCAACACAATGCATTAAAGGTAGCTCACATTCTGGAACAACTGAACCGCAAAACTGGTAGTATGCCATGACATTAAGACATAAACAGTGGAGGCGCTCAGATCTCTGGCACTCCTAAATTTGGCCACCAAACTTCTGAAGCAAAATTGTTGACCACCTGTCCAAGGTGGGGTGGCTCGCGACTGGCGTCTATTGCCCCTGGCCGCGGAGGCCATATTCAATTTAAGGGGATCCAGAAAATTATTTGTTTTAAATGCCACAGCAGCCTGTTCCAGGCGATGTCGCTTTAGACACAACTGATGAGTACCTAATTTTATTATGCGACGCCTTTTGTCGTCCCTGAGACTATCTACTGATATGAGGGCTTTCAAATCCTAACCTGATACTGCTAGTTTTAGCACACTTTACTAATGTAAAGTGCATATTACATGATGTAATAAAAGAGTCAGTCATCATAGTGGTTCCCCAGTGGCCCTTATTTTTCTTCTGGCTTCCCCGAACCAGATAACTATAAGACCCATCACCTACAAAGGATCTGCGGAAGACCTTGGTAGATTGAACAGTTCCAAGGCCCTTCTCATGTGAACAAATGGTCCTCCTGCTATGGAAGATCGGGCGTGTATAGAGCGAATCTCCCACATAGTTTCTGAGAGAGAACTCCATCTTCATAATGGGCCCCCATATAGGTACTATGATTATCTATAACAATTTATTGTTGCAGCTGTCACAATATTATAATAAATCTACTGACAGGCAATAAAAAGGTAGCTATATTCTTGGGAATACTATTTTTTGAGGATAAAATAGCCTGAGTGAACTAAAGGCCAATATGTGACATTTTTTGGAGTACTTACCTAGTCAGATTATTTGAGAAAGTTTAAATCTGCTCAATTTTCTTTTAAAACTTAAAAAGAAGATCAACTTTATTTGGTTATTTAATTTGTGAGAAGTTCATATTACAATTATCTCTAAGTACCTACTTACCTAGATTGTTTGGTAAGTTAGATTAATTGATATAGATCAACTTAACTGGAAGGAAAGGATGCATGACTATCTCTACACACATAAGGTTTCTAAGTTTGGTTAGAAATTGTTTTGTCGATATTTTTCTAATAGATAATAGCCTCAAGATCAAGAAAGCCGACCCCGCGTAACGGGATAAGGCGAGGGCAAAGAAGAAGATATTTTTCTAATAGATCCATAAATAGAGAGAATCGTTTAAAATAATTAAATATTTTTATTTTTAATCATATTTTTGTAGTCAACAATATTTATTTTTTATTCAACAATAGCGTTTTGCTTGACACCAGCAGATAACAAACAGGTCTTCACAGCCAACACTGTGTTTTAGAAGACACATAATATAACTGTTTTGCATTACAAGAAGCTTACACCCTGCTTACACAATATGAGGCACTCTTCGCAGAAGACCCCTTCTCTGAACAGATCATCTCGATCGGAAAAGAGCTTCTTAGTCTCGTAGGCAATAGTAGGAAGGAAAAGTGGATGAATACTGTCACGTCTATCGATATGACGCATAATAGCAAGAAAGCGTGGTCCACTATACAAAAACTGACAAATGACCCGCCCCCTCCATCATTACCGGGTCAAACCACAGCCAATCAAGTAGCGCACCAGCTCATACTTAATGGAAAGCCTACTGGAAGACTTCCCAAAACACCAAGATCAGCCCAACATACGCAACAGACATGCAACAACATCAGCTTGCCTTTCACACTCACTGATATCACCACAAGCATAAAAGCACTCAAAAACGGCAAAGCTGCTGGCTTGGATGATATCACAGTCGAACAGCTGAAACACCTGGGACCAGTGGCTACATCCTGGCTGCTTAGTTTATTTAACGCGTGCATGGCATCAGCGAAGATCCCGAAACTGTGGAGGAAGTCTAAAATTGTGGCCTTACTAAAACCTGGGTAATCTCCATCTGACCCTAAGAGCTACAGACCAATTTCTCTCCTGTGTCATACCCTCAAGCTCTTCGAGCGACTAATACTCAACCGACTCACAGTTTCCATTGACCCCACTCTCATCCCAGAACAGGCCGGATTTCGGCCGGGAAAATCATGCACCAGTCAGGTACTTAACCTCACTCAATTCATTGAGGACGGATTTGAGCGGGGCATGGTCACAGGTGCTGTGTTTGTCGACCTCTCAGCAGCGTATGACACAGTGAACATAAAAAAATTGCTGTCTAAAGTATCGAGTGCCACAAACGATCCCACTTTCGTGTCACTGTTAAGTGAGCTCCTTCGTAATCGCCGCTTCTGCGTCCACTTACACGGAAAGAAGAGCAGATGGCGATGTCAGAAAAACGGCCTTCCCCAAGGAAGCGTCCTGGCACCACTCCTATTCAACGTCTACATGAATGATCAGCCCCACCACCCTTATATTCAACGATATATATATGCGGATGATCTTGCACTAACTTGCCAAGATAAGACCTTCGAAACCGTGGAAAGTACACTGAATCTTGCCTTGGAAAACCTCCATGAATATTACGAGCATAACGCTCTAAGGCCCAATCCAAGCAAAACCCAATCGTGTGCTTTCCACCTTCGTAACCGCGAGGCAAACAGGGAGCTGAACATTTCCTGGAAAGGCGTCGCCATCCAACACTGTAACCTCCCTAGATACCTAGGAGTGACACTGGACCGCTCTCTGACTTACAAGACCCACTGCAGAAACACAAAACAAAAAGTTAGTTCCCGCAATAATCTACTGCGCCGTCTCTCCTCCACTAACTGGGGAGCAAACCCAACGGTTATGCGCACTACGGGACTAGCTTTGTGTTTTTCAGCAGGAGAATACGCGTGTCCAGTGTGGGCTAGGTCAGCACATACCAGAGACGTGGACGCAGAGCTGAACGACACCTGCCGCATAGTTACTGGCTGTCTTAAGCCAACCCCAGTCGGTATGCTGTTTCCTCTTGCGGGAATAGCTCCACCCAGAGTCCGTAGAGAAGTGACATGTTCGCTTGAAAAACAAAAACAGGAAAGCGACCCGAGACATCCACTCTACGGGCTCTCCCCCGCCACAGGTCGGTTGCGAAGCCGCAAAAGCTTCCTGCGATCTACGCAGCCTACCGACGAAATCCCTACTGACATGAGGTGCAGGCTTTGGGCAAGCGAGTACCCACATTCACTGTACCCCCCTGATGAAAATCTGCCTCCAGGGTATAAGGAACCTTGGCCAACCTGGAGAAGTCTAAATAGGCTGAGGACCCAGGTTGGTCGAAGTAAAGATAACCTGTGTCGATGGGGGTACTCAAGCAACGTAGACGCCAGCTGTGAATGTGGAGAACCCCTGCAAACCATGGCTCACCTCACTAACTGTCCCGCGTGCCCGACCACCTGCTCGCGTAAGGACTTACTTGTCAGTAACCAGAGGGCTACCACAGTAGCCGCTTTCTGGGCAAGTCGGATTTAGCCCGTGTTCTTGCCGACACGAAAGAAGAAGAATTACAACAAAACAACTATTATGTGTTGGAGAAAACACAGTGTTGAGGCAAGGCCTTGCTGGTGAGAAGACTATTGAATTTGACAGCCTTGACAGGTTGCAAAGCCGAGTAAGTTACGCACTCGGCCCTCAGGTGTCAAGCCACAAAGTAAAAACAACGAAAAATTTGGTAAGTTTTCATTATTTATGACAAATGTCAGGACTGCTTTCTTCACAGCCAACACTGTGTTTTCTCCAACACATAATAGTTGTTTTGTTGTAATGCAAAACAGTTATATTTTTACTGGCTGTTTGAGTTTGTCTTTGCCACATGAAGGAAATTAAAAAACTAATTACTTTTCACTCCCTAGGGACTTATTTCCCCTATTTTTGCTTTCTTGAGTGGCCTACTGGTGAATTAACTGACGAGGTGATAACGGTTAACGAACTTTGCTCCAGAGCCATCTTTGTATTAGCTTCATGATAAAAAATATAAAGTATAAAAACTCATACTTAATCATTAAATAAAAATAAAAAGCCTTACATACTATCTACCTAATATATTTTTATTTTGGTGTGAATAAGAAGTGCCTTCAAAGTAAATTAGGATATTTTTGTTAATTTCTCACTTAATATAGTCGCCATTAGGGTCAGTCTTACGGCCGAAGCGCACGGGGCAGTAGCAGTGGAAGAACTGCTGGAAGAAGGACGAGCACGAGAGCCACATCCACATGCCGGCGTTCACCGACCAGTCCGCGTCCAGGAGCAGCTCGTCGAACACCTGACGATATAGAGTCTCTTAAAGAAATAACAAGTGATCGGATAATACAAATAGCACACATTTGTTACATTTTTGGACATAGTTACATTTGAAGAAAAAAAACACGTAGGTGGTAGGCATAAAACAACAGAACAAAATAACAACAAGACAAAACAATACCATTAGACAGCGACGTCCCGATGCCCAAAAAATAAAAGGACCTCACTCAGCATTCAGGCGCTGCTTTTCAGTGGACCCAAAATGAATGGACTCACGGACACTTGCGGTGGACACACGTATGTGCCATATAAATAAGTAGATAATATAATAAACATTTGATATAAGTAAGAGGATGGTGAGTAATTAAATGGATTGTGTAGTGTAAAGAAGTGTATTACAATACATAGATAAGTGATACCGTGCCGGTTGTATATCTAGTGTGATTGTGTTTGTGTTTTGTGACAGCGCAAAGTCACCGCTATAATACCTAAAACCAGGCCTGTGTCACAACGTAATCCGGTCCACTTATTCACCTACACGCTCGGTCCACGCGCCTGGACAATTTAGTCGAGTTTCACGCACGCAGTACGTAGGACGCGACCGACGCGGCATTTTGTTTCACGTTTATTTTATTTTCGCAAGTGGAAAGTTCACATGATGGTGAAACAAAAGCGTTACTGTTCTGCATTCGAAATTTAAAGATAAGGATTTAACCTTTCACAAACTTCCTAAGAATCCTGAACTATGTATGGGATGGGACATTAGGTCGAAAATCGGTTCGGGAAAATTGACAGATTAGGGTAGGTTGATCTGTTGCCGTCTGTACTTACTAAACATAATATGCACATAGTTAGACATAGTAACTTAAAAAAAGAATACATTAAAGTAAGTGGTTAGGCTGTTGTTACTAACAACAGCCTAACCACCTCCTTAAATTTTTGGTGGTTACCTATGTATTACTATAGGTACCTAATAATACTGTATTTTATTGATCATTATCAAACAAACCACGAAAAAGCGTGTGTTTGTTTGTTTACAGTATTTATAGGTACCTTGTTTGCAAGCGCTTCATATTGCAGTATTTGCATTCAACCCTATGAGAGTGACACGCTGCCGGGTTACGTCAAGGTCGCCAAGCAGGATTTTGTGAAAACAGCGGCGCGCGCTCGTAGCGCCTTAGCTATAAGATTTACTTTCAATTGTCCCGGCCGTTGAAAGAGTTAGGTACGAGTACAGGTGCAGAGTTATTTTGGAACGTATTGGCGCGTACCGAAGGTTGATATTGTATTGCAATTGTGTTGAAAGTGCGTCTTCTGTTTTTATTTTATTCTGTGCTAAAACTTCACTTTTATTCCCACGAAAGAATAATACGGACATACCTTTTTCTGTCCGTATGAAATACAATGTTCATATTATTATTTCGTGGGAAGAAGTTTGGGTAGAAAAACCTAAGTGCCCGATTATCCGATCACTAGCAATAACACATTGAAAGCGAGCGCCTCCTTATTCTCTAACTTTTAACGCGACTCAATTGCTCGTCGCTCGTATTTAGTCAGATAGTAAATATATTTTTGAGTGTACCACCGAGGGTGCCCGGTGGAGCAGCTATTCCCTAACTTCGACCGCAAAAAAAATTACGTTTATGGTTAAAAATCGCGATTTTCTTGCTAACAAAGTAATAATCCCGCTTGAGTCCCTAAGATCAGGTCGATTTTTTCTAGTTTTTATCTTCGTGTAGAAAATAGTGCACTGTTAAATGCTAAAAAACAAAAATTCACATAATAAAGCTTTCTTCGTGTAGAAAATAGTGCACTGTTAAATGCTAAAAAACAAAAATTCACCTATTAAAGTAAGTAAGTGCCCTACCGGGCACCCTAGATGACAGATATTTTACCGTGACGTCCAAACTCCATGATGTCCATTTGTAGTGTCCATTTATAGTGTCCATTTGTAGTAGTGCAGTAAATGGGTGTAACAACATTATCGAAAAAGCACGAGTAATATTCATATAGGGAACCACTTAATGGGAAAAATCGCCTTTTAAGAGTTGAAGACAAGTAGCGTTCTTTAGTGAAGTGCAAATTCTTTAAACGGTTTTTCCCAGAAAGTGACTACTTAACCCAGTAATAGGTACACACATTAGAGTGTACCTGTACATTACCACTGGATGCCGAAATTCATAAGGCCGCTTAGCACAAGTTCTATAAAACTTTTCCAGACCGATCTATCATCCACGCCAGCGTGGGCGCCCGCCGCGACCCCAGTCATATTTAGATTCGCGTAACCGGCACGTGCCGGGTCGCTTCTCTCCTCAAACCTACTTCCATTTGCCATCTCCCAGTAACGCCCTAAGCCGAGGTTCGTGTCTCCCCTTGGGGCGCCCTTAGGCACGTTACTTAAATATTAGGGTTGAGAGCCTTTCGCTCACCCACTATAAGAACCTATAATATAAAACCTATAATACTTTCGGCCAGTCTTTAGTTGATCGTCTGAACAATTGCCCTAAATAGACTTGGTCGAACGAACTACAGATTTTTTTTACGTTTGACCGAGTAAAGGTTTGGTTTTGTTTTTTATATATCCCGTCAAGATGACCTCACTCCACCTGATGGAAAGCGGTCGTGAGGTCCAATATAAGGCTGACAAGCCCAGTCATTCAAACGCATCACTGGGTTGGCCATCCCCACCTTGAATGCCTTTTCACGTCCCGCTTGAAGAACCCGGGACTATAAGAGGAAGAAAACACATGTGCTGGAAGGGCGTTCCACGTCTGGATGGTACGACAAAGAAACGAGTCACCGAACCTTTTAGTTCGGGTCAACAAATGCTGAATTGTGTGTTGTGTGGATGACGCCGTAGTCCATCACGCGTGGTACGGGAGTGGAAAGGTGGGGGTGGAATAAGCTGGAATAACTCGTCAGAGCATTCCCCATTGTAAAAGCGATAGAGAACACATAGCCTGGCAATGTCTCTACGCAATTGAACAGGCTCAAGGGTCAAAGTTGCAAACTCAAACATCTTTATTTAAATAGACTTAATCAGTACTTTTAAATAGTCCAAAAATATAATAAATAATAGGCATAATTACTATAATAATATGAATAAATAAACAGTATACAAACATAATGCGACTCTACCACCGCGTCGGTGAAGTTGATTCTTACTGAGAAGACCCGGCGAGAACTCAGTATTACTCTTTTAAACTTGTTGTGGTTTTACAATCCGAGTTAGTAGAG
The DNA here is from genome assembly GCA_947369235.1 of Udea olivalis. Lineage (NCBI taxonomy): Eukaryota > Metazoa > Arthropoda > Insecta > Lepidoptera > Crambidae > Udea > Udea olivalis. Next base: position 12,269,515 of record OX376342.1, read on the forward strand.
TACAATTTGTTTGTTGTTAAAAAAAATGCTTAAATTTTAACATTAAAAAATAAACAGAACAACCTAACAAGTACAGCAAAGCTTCATAAATAATATAAAACAATAGGCTGTACCAAGTAATTTATACGATTCAAAAAAAAAAATTGTTAGTCATTAATACACTTATGTCCGGTATTTAATTAATAAGTATTACAACAGGGAACTGATCCCGCAGAGAGCTTTAATCCCTAGCTTTTTTTATCTAAAAGGTAATCATTGGTAGTATAAAACCCCTTTTTTTAATAAAACAGATTTTATGTGGTTTTTGAATCTGTGCAGAGGTAACATACAAATTGCCTGAGGAACTTTGTTGTAGTAGTGTACACCTTACCCCATAAAGGAAACCAAAACTTTTTGTAATCTAAATAATGGAAGCGCAATTTTATCCTTATTCCTAGTATTTTTGGCGTGTATATCGCAGTGTTGCGAAACTACTGATTGCCTCTGGGTTGCCAATAATATGGATAGCACGCCGCTGCAACCTGTCAGGAGCTTCGAGTAGGTACTTGGCGAAACCGTACCAGAGACGAGAGCAGTATTCCACACACGAGCGAACTTGTGTCTTATACGAGGGGTGATCCAAAAGTAATGATAATCAATAATAAACACAATGAATATAATAAAAAAATAAATTTATTTCTCAACATAGTCTCCTAGCAAGTCTATACATTTAGTCCATCTCTTTTCTAAACCTAAAATTCCCTTAGAAAAAAATCTTTATCTTGACTCTCAAAAAAGTCCTCAACCGCGGCCATCACGTCGCAATCATCGTCAAATTTATTTAATTTATATCTCTTTTATTCCTTTCACATACGTACTTTTACTTTATCGCCATAAATAACGTTTGCAAATTCAGGTATTGAAATTCAATATTTTTTCAATCAAACGTGCACTCAGTCAAATGTAATAAAATCTATAGTTCGTTCGACCAAGTCTATTTAGGCCAATTGTTTAGTCGATCAACTAAAAAATGGCCAAAAGTGCTATAGGACTTGTGCTAAGCGGCCTAATGAATTTCAGCATCTAGTAGTAAACTCCTGAAATTGAACTTCCGCATCACTTACAGTGTTTTTAACTCACAACAAATTAATATTATCAAACTCACCTTCATGCCTTCTTCCCATGAGATCCACAAATCGCCTCTAGTGAGGAAACAGGCCACTGCGTGCCGCGCCAAGTGGTGGATCCAACCTTCTTCCCTCAGCTGGATCATGATCGCATCGATCCAAGGGAATCCAGTTTGACCCTATAGAGAAATTTTTCTTAATATCATTCCATAAAAATCAATAACAAATAATCGCCAATGATAATTTACTGTGGATGTATCTGGTTTACGTGCACATCAGGCATGACATGATAAATAGAATATTGGTATTGCTCTCGTATATCATGGAGATGATAAAAGGGGTTTGAAACTTTGAACATTTGTGGCATAGGTCGCCGGCCGCCATTTTGTTTTTTTCTCGATGTTTCCGCGCACGATAAAAGTGCTTATCATATGTGGATACAAGACACATAAACAAACAACAATTTTCTGATAATATGGTACGAATTTTTTGAAAGTAAAGATCGATTTAAAAAGGTGATATTCATTAAAAATCTACTAATTCTGAGACTTACTGCGATTTTTTTAAGGACATTTCAACAGTCTGATAACTTCTTCCGCAATGTCCCCACAACCCAAAGTCGTCTGGAAGAAATAGCTAGAAGCGATAAGGTCACTAATTACTACCCTATGCTGCCACAAATGAAATTGCATTTTTCTCATATGCAATAAAGTGGGTATATTTGTTTCAATATGCAACTTTTTTGTAGTTTTTTTACCAAAAAACAGGTAAGCAAGCTAGATAATTAGTAGATTTTTGATTAAAATCACCTTTTTCATATCGATCTTTACCTTTAAATAACGCAGAAACGTAACACTTTAGGGTACCATATTATAAGACATTTTTGGTTGGTTTGTCTCCTTTATTCATATATACTCGTACCTCTTTAATTGTGCGCGGAAACTTCAGAAAAAAAAAGAAACTGGCAGAAGGTAGCTATGCCAGCTTCCACACAAAAATGTTCAAACCCCTTTAGAAAGTAACAAATTGCGTCGTGCAAAGTGACCACATACCACCGGATCGCTGACAGAATCCATAAAATTTAGTATTGTCAATGTGTGTAGCCGCTGTCTTCGTAAATTTCTCTTTCGAAACTTACGTGTATGTGTGAAGATGATACATGAAATCATTCCAAACAATCCAACTTAAAATTGTTGAACTAAAAAAAATAAGTCGTCATTTGAACACTGACCCACATAAAAGATAAGTACATACCAGTTAATAGCCATAGTAAAACATCAAAAGCACGGCTTACGAACGATACATACACTGGCCCATTTTGCGAGAGCGTCCTGGTTCTTCTCCCATGGTATTTGAACGCAGATAGGGTTACCTTCCATCCGGTCAAAATTGGGATTGCGTGTGGCTGCGCAATAGAAAAACTCTCTCCAGAGAATTTGTCCGTGAAGAGAGAGGGGCGGTTGCACTCTTTTTATTCTCTTATATAATTCTGTTAGTTGGTAGTAGAATAGCCTTGTTGATAAACACCCAAACCTAAAATCATATCATTAGTATGAAGTAAAGTACCTCTAAGACAAATCTAAGATACCTACATATAATAATGCTCCCCCCCGAGCCATATGTAGATTAAATAGCGCTAGTCGGAGCGCAAATAAGTAACCATTGGTATAGATAGTGAAGGAAGTATTTGTAAGGACAGCTCAATTACGACTGACAAAGGTCCACTTTTTCTGTAAACTTTGAAGCCTGTCTTGAGCAGGGATTCCATGCAACTTCGAACGCCATACTTCCTGTACCTTAGGTATGGCGACAAGCCGGTTTTGCTGGCCAGGAGGGATTGTGTAGTCATCTTAGGGTGACCAAGCGATTCTACCCAGGCTTTTCTTTCAAGGTGCCGTTCTAGCCTCGTTAAAGCTTCGGTTTCTCCGCCGATCCACACTGGGGCTTTAAGGCTTTCAGTCTCAAAACCTGTAATAGAAACGATAAAAATATATTACGAAACTAAATGAAGCTTTCGACCACCACAAATTACAGATAACGCCTAAATTAACCTTTAATGACTTAGTTCGTTATAAAAAGCGCGCTTGCAGCAATTGTATCACGAAAGCTGGGAGGAGTCGAACTGGGACGTACACCCAAACCTAATCTATTTTTTTATTTATTCAAAATCAATTTTCCGCATTGTCGAGTAGTCAGTCAACTAATTGGGTATGGTAACATTTTTTTAAAATATTTTTTATAAATACCTTTTACTATTTTAAATAAATAATTTTAATATTTCGTTGATCTAGCCGGTAGTTAATTTTTTATTAATTTTCAAATATTGCGAACTCATGACGTCATAAATTCACTTAGTGTTCCCACATGTGTTTTTTCCCAGATTCGTGGTAAATAAATAATGAGGAGAAAATTACTGATTTACAGCACTTACGGCTCAAAACAGAGCTCTCCGTTTATCATGTAGCATCTCACGAGAATGTGAGAAGTAGACTTCAGATACAATTTATTTTGCCAAGTTTTGAAACCAGACCCTACCTGAAAGGGTTGGGATTATAGCAAATGGCTATTTTAAGTCCTACCTACCCGTCTGGACAATGGGTGTAAATTAATGTACTTATTATTAAAAATAACTAACTTTGTGGAAAAAAAAAATAACTTTGGGGAATTTAAAATCTGCTATCTGACAACACCATTAATACCATTCAGTAGAATCACCCCGCTAAAAATCTCACTCATGATACAAATCGCGTCATTTGATTGGTTGATGGAAAAATTATCAACCAATCACGTGAAAGGACTGTACTCGTACGTCCCAATTTCAATTGTGAGATGTCAATTTGATTACCGTCAAGAGTCCTCTAAGAACCTCAATGTACTATTTTCGTACGTTGGCAAACTGGGGTCAAATTAATGACCCCAGATTGCTAACGTATTTATTTAAAATATCCTAGATCCTTTGCCTTTAAAAATGTTAAATATTTAAATAAGGTATGAAATACAAATACCTCGAAATGGTTTTCGATTTTGGCCATGTTTGTTTTTTTTCCTATATTAAAAAGTTAGAGCAATTTCAACACTGTTCTCTTATGTTTCTTTAATTATTATATGTCAGTTTCGTAGTAAATCAGCGGAGGAAAAATACTCTACATGGTAAAAAACTTTGTCACAACCCCCCCCCCCCGATAGTACCATTGATGATACTTCTCTACATTACTTTAATAAATAACTTAAGAAGCATGTATTTTTACATTGAATACAATAAATATAGAAGAAAAAACAATCACACTCTCGTTTAAACCGTCGAAACACACAATTTTTTAATTAATATTTTGTTTACAATTTTTCATTTGTTTGTCCCTAACACTGAGTAAAAAATCACATCCACAGAGTTACCGCTATAATTGACAAATTTAGACCGATAGCTCGTGTGTCTGTCTAGCTCTTTGTACTCATTATTCGACACGGTCAACCTCGCTCCGATTGGTTATCAGAGTGGAGTGAGCTCTTGAGTGGTGCGCGTGGGTTTATTGTTGGTGTACTGCGTTACCGCCAAAATCATGGTAAATATTATTACTTTTTCAATGTTTTCACTAAATATCGAAGCCATATTGGTCTAAGGGCAAAGTCGATGCCTTAGAATAGATATTTATTCAATGTAGATGCAGAGATCCGAAAATCTTATACTGCGTAATCAGTAACGCCAGAGAATGTAAGACCACTTCATATGAAATTGCTCTGACATTCTCTGGAGTTACATGCACTAAACTACATAAAGGTAACAATTTCACAAATGTACCAGGTTTATGCTACAATATCTATACTACTGTTAATATTAGGTCGGTTCATTATTATACCTCCTGGCGTTACAGTATTTGCGGTGTAGCATAGTGCGGGGGACAGTTTCAGTAACGTTTCGTTTCACTCTTGAAAGTTGCCCCGATTAACAAATTATGACTTAGTATTTCAGCTGTACCACATTCATAATATAGTAAATCATTAATAACTGTAGTAAATTAAATTAAACCCACCCTGAATGTACTAAACTACAAATAAAAACAAATTGAAAGAAAAATTAAGCAAAGTGTTATGCGTATAACGTAACGCCATAGACGTATTTAGTGATGGGATGTAGTGCTACGATGGATAATCGATGTTTTTTTTTAAAAAACAACGTATATTTTGCGTAGTTTAATTTTTATTGTTAAAATGTTTTTTTTTATATTGCCCGTCAAGATGACCTCACTCAACCTGATGGAAAGCGGTCGTGAGGTCCAGATATGAGGTTGACAAGCCCAGCCACTCTGAATCACTGGGCTGGCCATCCTCACCTTGAAGGCCCGCAGAAATGCCTTTTCACGCCCCGCTTGAAGAACCCGGGACTATACGAGGAAGGAAACACATGTGCTGTAAGAGCGTTCCACGTCTGGATGGTACGACAAAGAAACGAGTCACCGAACCTTTTAGTTCGGGCCAACAAATGTTGAATTGTGTGTGGATGACGCCGTAGTCCAGCACGCGTCACGGGAGTGGAAAGGTGAGGGTGAAATAAGCTGGAATAACTCGTCGGGGCATTCCCCACTGTAGAAGCAATAGAGAACACTTAGATTGGCAATGTCTCTACGCAATTGGAGAGGCTCAAGGGTCAAAGTTGCCTCTGGGTTTCCACTAATACGGATAGCACGCCGCTGCAACCTGTCAAAAGCTTCGTACTTGGCGGAACCGTCCCAGAGATGAGAGCGGTATTCCACACACGAGCGAACTTGTGTCTTATACAAGAGACAGAGCTGCCCAGGCGTGAAGAATCGTCTCACTCTGTTCAGGATTCCGAGTTTACGGGATGCAGTTCTAATGACGCTCTCAATGTAGTCCCGCTGGTTTAGGTTACTACGAACATCCATGCCAAGGATGTTTAGGCTATCCTTTATCGGTAGCGGGGTGCTCTGAAGAGTGGTATGGGAAAGGAACGGCGACGCCTTTGCTGTAAATGCACACACCTGCGTTTTCTTGGCATTGAACTCGACAATATTGCATGCACCCCATTCTGAAATGCGGTCCAACACTCCGTCAAGCTCAACAACATGTCTTCGCCTCTTCTCCTCGATGTCAGTCTGCTTTGCCCCAGGGCGCTCGAAATAACGCGCGTGGACCGTGCTATCATCCGCATAGCAATGAATATTACCAAGAGATAACATATCATTGATATGCAGAAGAAACAACGTCGGCGACAAGACGGAGCCCTGTGGCACTCCGTCATTAATCTGGAGAAAACGTGATTTTCCACCATCGCAAAGGACACGAATTCTACGTCCCTCCAGAAATCCGGCGACCCAGTCGCATAGGCGAGGTGGCAGACCATATGCCGGAAGCTTGGAAAGAAGAGAACGATGCCATACACGGTCGAAAGCATCGGCAATGTCAAGGCTGACGGCCAAAGATTCCCCATGCTTGTCCATAGCCTCCCTCAGATGTGTGTTACGTACGCTAGAAGATTACCCGTAGACCGTTTTCGTCGGAAGCCGTACTAACGGTCGTCAATAAGAGAATGATCCTCTAGGTAGCGGATGAGCTGCGTGGTTATGATCCGCTCATCCACTTTAGCTAAAACTAAGGTTACGGCTATTGGACGGTAGTTGGCAGGGTCAGACCGGTCCCCTTTTTGGGAACTGGTTAAGCGTTCGCCTCCTTCCAAGACAGCGGCACAATACCCGAATTGCAGGAGAGGCGATACAGGCTAGTGAACACTGGAGACAACTCCACTGCACATTTCTTCAGCACGACAGCTGCAATTTCATCAGGGTCACTGGCTTTCTTGACATCGAGTGACTACAGTTCGGCACGAACATCACACTGCCTAATACGAATATCAGGCATTGTGGAGCCGCAATGTGGAATTTCAGGCGGCACAGCACCGCAGTCATCGATGCAAGAGTTTGCGACAAAGAGGTTAGCCAGTAAATCGGCTTTCTCTTGCGGCTGCTGAGCCAACGATCCATCAGGGAATCTCAGTGGGGGCAGCGAAGGCACGCAGAAGTTAGATTGCATTCGTCTGAACTCATATCAGAGTAACTAAATTCATCATCAGATTTCAGAATCTGTGAGGCAGGATTAGGCATATTGTTGTCTAAAAAATCGAATCAACAAGTAATAAATTTATGCCATCCAGGTATGTCCTATTCCGACCTAGTTAGTAACATCTCAAAAGAGAAGCTAGGGGTAAACTCCACTGTGGTTGTCTTTCATGGAGACTGCCGATCATTGACAAAAAAAGGGTTAATTAAAAATATTGAAACAATAATGGGCATTCAATCAAAGAACAAGTGTAAATTTATTTTGTGTGCATTCCCATACTCAAGTACCTCAAGTACTTCAAGTCAGAACAAGGTCATCCAAGACCTTAATTTAACTTTGTATAATCTGACATGTCGTCATAGTGACATTGACTTTTTTGATACAAATCTGTTTGTACCATACTTTAGGTTAACTGAAGATACTATGTATCTTCCCATTAGGACTAAGCAGAAACTAGCTACTTTGTTAGCAAATAACATTAACAATGCCGCTATTGGCAGTATTTTCTATTCTGACATTAGTACTAGTACTAATTTATCTATTTCATGTGATGCTCCTTCAGCGTCTTGTTTAAACTAGGACCTAGGACAACAGCCAATCCCAAATACTTGAATTTATTCCACCAAAATATTCAAAGCTTGACGGGCAAAGATTTAGAAATAGAACTATTGCTGGAAAACCAAAATATTGATATTTTATGTTTTACTGAACATTGGCTGACTGATGAAAACTATCAGTCTTTTGTCATTAATAATTTTAGATTATCAAGCGCGTTCTTTAGAAAAACCACATGGTGGTTCATTAATTTTTACTGCAAATAGTTTGAAATGTAAAGATCGCACTGACATTGTAGTCCGGTCCATAGAGCGTATTGTCGAATTGTCTTGTGTTGAGTTAGAGGGCTTTGTTGTGATAAGTGTATACCGTCCCCCAAAAACTAACTTAGATAGATTTGAGACAGTTATGGAGGAAGCTTTGGGTAGGTTAAGTGCTAAGTCTAAACCCATTATTGTGTGTGGTGATTTCAATATAGATTTGCTAGTAAACTCATCTGAAAGCAATAGGTTATTGTCGCTATTTAAATCCTTTGGTCTGGATTATCAATTCCATGAACCCACGAGGATAACAGCCACAACATCTACTTGTCTGGATAATGTATTTTGCAACTGTGTACCCATTGAAAAAGCAATAGTAACTGAATTAAAGTCTGATCATTGTGGGCAGAAGATAACATTTTTAGATTTAACTAACAATAGCGTTAATTACAGGAAAATAACATGTAGACCGAAGACGGGTAATCGCATTAATAGTTTTAAAACTAATTTAAAGCATAAAGTATCTTCCATTCCTTATAAGCAGGGTGACCCTGATGCAGTCTACAAAAGACTGTTTGATTGTGTTAAAAATGAATTTGATGCTTGTTTTCCCACCAAACAAGTTACTTGCAGAGTTCAATCTAAGTTTTGTGAATGGGCCACGCCTGGAATTTACAGCAGCAGACGTAAAATGTATGAGTTGTACGGCATGAAAAAATACAATTTCGATCCACTTTTTGTTGAGTATGTCAAGAACTACTCCAAAATATTCAGAAAAGCCTGCACTACAGCTAAGGCATTGCACATTCGTGATAAAATATCAAAGTCCACTAACAAAATAAAAACCACTTGGGACGTCATAAATCACGAAACAGGTAAAGCTAAACAGCGCGATACCTCATACACTCTTAATATTAACAATAACATCTTACAATCAGAAGCATCTGTTGCTGAAGCATTTGATAAGTATTTCAGTAATATACCTATAATCACTACAGCTTCATTAAATTCCTCACCAACTAGAGCGGAACATTTGTTGAAAGATAATGTATCTTGTTGCAGTGTATTCTTTAAATTTAAACATGTTGAGTCACTAGATATAATAAAAGCATTCAGATTAATTAAGTCAAAAGATACCGCTGATCTTTGGGGTATATCAGTCAAAATTGTTAGCCACATAATTGACGTGATTGCCCCTTATTTAGCCGTAATATTCAATGATTGTGTTGATGAAGGTGTTTTTCCAAACTTAATGAAACACAGTAGGGTTGTACCACTTTTTAAATCAGGCAACAAACAAGACCCAGGTAACTTTAGGCCTGTTTCAATCCTACCAGCTCTAAGTAAGATCTTTGAAAAAATCATTGAAGAACAACTATTAAGCCATTTTTATGAGAACAATCTCTTACACAGTGAACAATATGGATTCACGAGAGGCCGTTCTACTACTGATGCTGGCATTGCACTTCTAAAACACATCTTTAGGGCTTGGGAGAATTCACAGAACGCTCTTGGCGTCTTCTGTGACTTGTCCAAGGCCTTTGATTGCGTTGATCACGATACACTTATACGCAAGCTTGATTTTTACGGGGTTAGGGATAATGCTTTAGATTTCGTAATTTCGTACCTTAGTTTAAGAACTCAAAAAGTTGATGTTAACAGTGTACTGTCTACAGGATCACAAGTTAAAATGGGGGTGTAAATGTCCCTCAAGGATCCATTCTAGGTCCATTACTATTTCTGATATATAAATGATTTACCTTTTTACTTAAAAGATATTTGTGATGTTGTATTGTTTGCAGACGAGACATCTTTAGTTTTTAAAACCGACAGAAATAAAAACCTTTTTGATGATGTTAATGACGCACTTTCAAAGGTTTTACAATGGTTCACAGTAAATAATCTACAGCTTAATGCAAAAAAGACTAAATGTATTAATTTTAAGTTGCCTAATGTTAAAGATAACCCCATTAGTCTAAAAATTGATGGTAATACTATGAAGCTTGTAGATACAACAGTTTTTCTTGGAATCACACTAGATTCAAAACTGCAATGGAACCCTCATATAACAGCTCTCTCAGGCAGACTTAGTTCGGCTGCATTTGCAGTGAGAAAAATTAGGTTATTAGCAGATGTTGATACTGCTCGTTCAGTTTATTTTAGTTATTTCCATAGTGTAATGTCTTACGGCATTGTACTTTGGGGTCAAGCGGCGTATATACAAGCCATCTTTATCCTCCAGAAGCGAGCTATCAGATCCATCTATAAGCTTCGTGCACGGGCTTCACTTGGGGAGATTTTTAAGGAAATTGGTATCCTCACTGTAGCGTCACAATACATTTACAATTGCATTGTTTTGGTCAGAAAAAATATTGGTCTCTATGCTAAACACAGTGACATACATTGCAGAATACTAGGAATAAGGATAAAATTGCACTTCCACTCTTTAGGTTACAAAAAGTTTTAGGATCCTTTATGGGGCAAGGTATACATTATTACAACAAAATTCCAAAAACCATTTGTGAGTTAACTTTACATAGATTCAAAAATCACATCAAAACAGCTTTATTAAAAAAGGGCTATTATACTGCAAAAGACTACCTTATAGATAAAAATGCCTGGGTATAAGCGCTCTGCTCGATGCGGGATTAAATAGCTCTATTGTAACAGATGTTTTATTGTAAGAGTTAATAGGTACCTAGTTTGTATGTACTGACTAACAATTTTTGTTTTTGAACTGTTCAAATGAATTCTTGTTATTATATTCTTTTATGGTTGGTTTTTTCTCTTTGTTTTATATTCTTTTAGGTTTATTTGTATCAAAATGACACACTGCTTGTACTTTACTAACGCCTGTTGTAAACCCAAAACAAGTTTAAAAGAGTAACTGCTGAGTTTCTCGCCGGGTCTTCTCAGCAAGAAACAACTCCGACGCGGTGGTAGAGTCGCATTATGTCTGTATACTGTTTATTTACATATCCATATTATTATGGTATTTATGTCTATTATTTAGTATATTTTGCTGTAAATTTGACGATTTGAAAGTACTGATACAGTCTATTTGAATAAAGTTATTTGAGTTTGAGTTTGAGTTTGTGACAGATATTATTAACGATGACTTTTATTATGTTGTCAATATGGATGTCACGATCTCAATCAGACATAATGTCAATTTTTGTTTTATTCACGACACATTGTTGATTGCCTCTTGTAATAGGACTAACATCTTATTTGCCGTAAATGGCAGCGAAGTATTATTTCTTGCGGCGTGACCTAAGCTAAAAATAAACGGAGTTATGAAAAAAAAGTATTTCAATTCAATCAATCATTCAATTAAATAATCATTCATTGCAAAGGTTATGCTAAAAAATTAACTTGAAATACGTCTTATCTAGTATCTGGTAATGTTTTTACACTACATGCTACGTTCGGAAAGCTGATTTTTTATAAAGCTTCAAAATGGGAATTGAAATTAAAAGCATACCTTTTGTTTGGGCCCAAACTAGTTCAATGGTGTTATACTGGCAGTGGTAGGCTGGTAGTCGAAGGACCTCGTGGCCTTTTTCTTTTGTTATCTTGTCCAGAGCATAGGTAGGAGTTATTGGCTTATGACGCCGGACTGAGGCAATGAGCTCCGTCTTTAACATTTTCATATCTGCTGTAACTATGTTTTCATTTGGCCACTTCACCAACTCGCTTTTGCGGTTGGATTGGTTTGGCGGTTTATTAACTTGTACTGAATGGTAGGGTGCGTTGTCCATTATTATGGTCATAGGCTCTTTTAAATTATTTGATAGACCTATGAACCAATCTTTAAAATTTTCTTTAGAATATAAAAACAAACAATGAAATCGAAATACGTGTCACATAAAAGGCGCTAGCACTCGTACTGACATTATCGCACGGGTAATTAAAATGGCTGCCACGCCGATGCGCCATAGAGCAAAAATATTGTCACGAAAAAAATTTATCATAAACCGGATTCTGATTATTATATTTTATATGAGTACAAAGATATGTAGCCATAAAATATTTATATTGACATAAAAGCCATAAAATATGTTTATTTATAATAAATAAATAAATAATAATAAATATCCCTGGACATTATTCCACACAGCGCCATCTAGCCCCAAAGTAAGCTTATTAAAGCTTGTGTTATGGGATACTAGACAACGGATAAACATACTTAAATACATTTTCTTTTGTAAATACATACTTATTATACATAGGAGACACCCAGACCAGTACAAACAGACATGTTCATGCACACAAATGTTTGTACTGTGCGGGGATCGAACCCGCGACCTCTGGTGTAGTAGCCAACTTCTTAACCATTACACCAAGTCGGTCGTATCAGACATAATATTATAAGAAGGTTCGAAATATCGTATAGACCATAGTCGATAGTCAATTCATACAGTAAAACACCGCTTGTGCAAACGTCTAAGACTGCATAAGGTAGGGAAATCATTTGTTGGTCAATGTGTAAAATATTTCAATAAGATTCCGCAAACTCTTGTTGAACTGCCTCTTCACAAGTTTAAGTCACAAATGTAAGCTAAGTTAATGAAGCGAGGTTATTAAAGTGTTGAGGATTTCTCAAATGATAAGCTCCTCCTGCTCCTCTGCACACTTTTTTGTTATGACTTTGCTCTGTCAATTAAATTTTTGTGTATAAAAACAAGATTGAAAAGAGTATCCATCGAGTTTCTTGCCGGAGTCTTCTCGACCGGAAACAACCTCCGAACCAGTGGTAGAGTCACATTATATTTAATTATGATATTAACTATCATAGTATTATTTTATGTAAGTTTATTTTTTTATTCAGTATATTTTTGCTACAATTTTTTTTTGTATATGACTTGTCATAAGTACTTTTTAAAAGTCTATATGAATGAAGATATTTTTTACTTTACTTTACTTTAAACAAAGTTCACGAGCGGATTTATGTATTTTCGGACAATCTGAGTGAACTCGCAAGGATAGTGTTATATATAGCATGTTATGTTAATTAGGAATTTAGTCAATAAGGTACCATGTAAATAGCCACACTATCGCATTAGGTTTTGCCTGTAGGGATAGATGTTAAGGATTTTGAATAAATAAATAAATAAATGTTTAATCCCTAGAAACTACGCATTCGTGCATCCGCGATAACGGGGTCCTATCATAAATACCAACTAAATAATAATTTTCATAACATTATTAAAGAGAACTAGATTTATGCTGCGAGTATCGTCAGCGATAAAAATGAATTGCGTAACGAACGTCACATCCCTAGTCATGTGGTACTGACAGATGTCAACGTCATACACGCAACTGTCACCCGCACCATGCTACAACGCAAATACTGTAGGTGGTAGCGAAAATCTAAGATTAGCGCCCTATTAAGACCTGGAAAATCACCCTCTGTGGCACTCACAAACTTTTTGATAGGCTCCTTCTGAACCGTCTGACCCCAATTATCGATCCATAACCTGTTCCGTAACAGGCAGTATTTAGGCAAGGCAAGTCGTACACAGGACAACTACTGAAACTTACGCAACGCAACGTATTGATAACGGTTTCGACGCAAAAAAATCACTGGAGCAGTTCTTGTCGTTTTAACAGCAGCATATGACACAGTTGAAATGCTATATGACCAGAATTTTATTGATGTCCTAAGTGAAATGCTCCACAACCGACGGAGTTTTAAGTTACCCTGAACTTTTTAGGTGAGTAGATAAAGATGTACAAAAATGTTCTTCCACGGGGTTAGTGCCTTGGAACCCATTTTATTCAAGATCTGCACGAATGACCATCCTGAATTCCAGAATTCCAATAGGTTTCTTGTTTCTATATACTGATGACCGCGGCGTGCACTCACGGCCCAAAACACGACCTTCCCGGAAGCCGAAAAGTTACTAATAGCTGCCCTGGAAAAGCTTGGATTTTACTACGACAGAAATGCTCTCAGACCAAACCCAAGCTAAAGACTGTCCTGCTTCTTTCACCTTCGGAATCACCAAGCTAAAAGAAAATTAAGTATTACATGGCGAGGCAGCTAAATCAGGCATTGTGACCATTCGACTTATTTAGGGGTGACTAGATAAGTCGCTAACCGCGACGTCTGACGTGGCACCCACCCCACATGTATTGCGTACATCAGGGTTAGCACTACTACTCGGCAGTTGAATATGCATGCCCAGAGTGGCAATGCTCATCTCATGCCAAGCAGGTGGATGTTGCCGTGAACGAGACATGCAGAACCATCACGGGCTGTCTCAACTCAAGCCTACGCCACCGGGAATGATCTACACACTGCAAGGTGTGGCTCCGCCGGAAGTCAGGAGACGTACTGAATCTGTGGTTAAAAACAAAAGCAAGAGTTGGACAGAAGGCACCAACTTCTTGCATCAACCACCCCTTTCCTTGTGATTCCCCCCTTCAAAAACCCAAATAGCTTCCTCAAAGGAACATCAGTCATAGTGGGCACGTCAGGTGAGGGCCGACGCAAGCTGTGGCAAGAAGTCCACGCTCCGCCACGTGATTTCCTACCGCCCTGCGGACAACTTCCCGCTGGTTGCGATCTGCTATGGCCCACACGGATGGAAGTCACTGAACTGACTCTAAACGCAGTTGAGTTTCTGCAGGAGTAATCTTTGCAAGTGGGGTTACATAGGCTTAGACGGAGCGCAATGCGACTGTGGTGCTCCAGAACAAACAACCTCTTCTCTCCGGATAGCAGTGACGGAGCATTGGGATGCTACAAAATAAGGAATTTATGTAGCATCTACTCGAAGCTGATTTCAAAGATGCCATTTCACTAATTGTATTGTAAAAAGTTGTTAAACCCGGAGAAAGAAGGCAATGTAATTGCTTACTTACTGAGGCGTTACTATTTTTTTTCTCTTACGTTAACAAAATGTTTCTTGGTTATTTTTAGTTTCAAGGAGATTACTGTACAAATTATTTTTCTTTCTCGAAAAAGAGTTTAAAATTAACTGTATTAAAGTTTACCATATAGCGGGAGTATTGCCACCCGGTAACGCCTGATGAAGTCCAGTCGGCTATTCACCGCATGAAAAACCGGAAAGCTGTCGGACCCGATGGAGTCCCTATCGAAGCGTGAAAATCAATGGGCTCCCATGGTGTGGGCATACTTACCCACTTTTTTAACCGCATTCTCCTCACCGGGAAGATACCTGACCAATGGAGACTGAGCATTATCACGCTGGTCTTCAAAGGCAAGGGCTCGGTGCAGGAGTGCAGCAATTATCGCGGCATAAAGGTTATGTCCCACACCATGAAGCTCTTCCAGCGCATTGTGGACTCTCGGATTCGGCAGGAATGTACAATCTCGAAATCAGTATGGGTTTCGACCGGGTTGCGGGACCATGGACCCCGTATTTGCCTTAAGAACGCTCATGGAGAGATACAGACTGAAGAATACACCTCTGCATCTTCTTTTCTTAGATATGCAGAAGGTCATCGACTGTGTTCCTCGTGAGATGATCGGCTGGGCGCTGCGGTCCAGGGCCGTTCCTGAGGCCCTTATTGACATTATCCGGGACATGTACCACGATTTCAGTTCCATAGTTAGGACTGCGGTTGGTGACACACATCCCTTCCCTATCACCGTTGGAGTACACTAAGGCTCCGTGCTTAGCCCTTTTCTGTTCAGCGTAATATAAGACGTTCTGTCAAACAGCATCCGAGACCATCACGAGCAACCACCCTGGTTGCTTATGTATGCTGATGATATTGCGCTAGCTGATTCAGACAGGGGACGGCTGGTACAACAGGAATAAGTGGAAGAATTCACTTGAAAACGGCGGTCTGAAACTGAATGTGGCGAAGACGAAGTTCATGTAATTGTTTGGTTAAGTGTGAGAAACCAAATTTTTTATTATTTACTCTTGTCAACCACATTTAATGCAATAAAGGTCATCATCATCATCATTTCAGCCGAACGACGCCCACTGCTGGGCATAGGCCTCCCCCAAGGATCTCCACAACGATCGGTCCTGCGCTGTCCGCATCCAGCGGCTTCCCGCGACCTTGACCAGATCGTCGGTCCACCTTGTAGAGGGCCTGCCCACGGAACGTCGTCCGGTGCGCGGTCGCCATTCGAGAACCTTTCCGCCCCAACGGCCATCGGTTCTCCGCGCTATGTGTCCCGCCCACTGCCACTTCAGCGATGCAATCCTTCGAGCGATGTCGGTTGTTTTTGTTCTCCTGCGGATCTCATCATTTCTGATTCGATCGAGCAGGGAAATACCAAGCATCGCTCTCTCCATTGCTCGCTGGGTGATCTTGAGCCTTCTTATGAGACCCATAGTAAGGGACCACGTCTCACTCCCATAGGTCATTACTGGCAACACACACTGGTCAAAGACTTTTGTCTTGAGACACTGAGGTATTTCGGACGCAAATATATGCCGGAGCTTCCCGAACGCTGCCCATCCGAGCTGGATTCGACGAGAGATCTCTTTCTCGAAGTTGGACTTACCTAGCTGGACTGTCTGTCCCAGGTAAACATAGTGGTCAACAACTTCGAGTGTAATGTTCCCAACGTTAACTGGAGCGGGTGCAATATGGGCATTTAACATGATTTTTGTTTTGTCCATGTTCATCTTAAGACCCACTCTTTGAGAAGCATTACCGAGATCTTCGAGCATTATGTTCAGGTCTTCCAAGGTCTCAGCCATAAGAACTACATCATCGGCAAATCGCAGGTGGGTTAGGTACTCGCCATTGATGTTGATGCCGCGTCCTTTCCAGTCCAGAAGCTTGAAAATATCCTCCAACGCAGCCGTGAACAGTTTCGGAGAAATAACGTCTCCTTGTCTCACGCCTCGCTGTAGTTGGATCGGATTAGAGCTCTGGTTCTGTAATCGGACCGACATGGTGGCGTTCTGGTATAAGTACCTTAGCACCTCAATGTACCTGTAGTCTATTTGGCACCTTTGGAGAGACTGCAGTACTGCCCAGGTCTCAATCGAATCAAAGGCTTTCTCGTAGTCCACGAACGCTAAGCAAAGTGGCAAGTTATACTCTTCGGTCTTCTGTATAACTTGCCGCAGCGTATGAATGTGGTCTACGGTACTATAGCCTTTTCGGAACCCTGCTTGTTCGGGAGGTTGGAAGTCGTCGAACCTGCGAGCGAGACGATTCGTAATGACTCTCGAAAACAGCTTATAGATATGGCTCAGAAGCGAGATGGGTCTGTAGTTCTTCAAGAGAGTTTTGTCACCCTTCTTGAAGAACAGCATCACATCGCCTCTGCCCCATGCCTTTGGCGTTTTTCCCTCGAGGATGACAGAACTGAAGAGCGTCTGGAGGACCTTAAGTATCGGCTTACCGCCCGCTCTCAGGAGCTCAGTTGTGATTCCGTCATCACCCGCCGCCTTGTTGTTTTTAAGCTGCTTGAGAGCCATCCTAATCTCGTACAGGCTGACGTCCGGGATATCTTCGGTATAGTGTCGGGTAAGCTTGGCTCTAGGATCTTTAGCCTTGCTTTCAACAGGTGTTTGCGTGGAATATAACTGTCCATAGAAACTCTCAATCTCCCTCAGGATTTCAGGTGTTGACGAAATGATGCTACCTGCCTCAGTTTTCAGCCTCGTCAATTGGCTTTGCCCAATAGACAGATCTCTGGCGAACACTTTGGAGCCTTTATTCCGCTCAATTGCCTCTTTAATACGCTGGGTATTAAATTGGCGAAGGTCGCTCGTCAAAGACTTAGATATCTGTCTATTGAGTTGCCGATAACGATGGGCATTTGGCTTTGCCCAATAGACAGATCTCTGGCGAACACTTTGGAGCCTTTATTCCGCTCAATTGCCTCTTTAATACGCTGGGTATTAAATTGGCGAAGGTCGCTCGTCAAAGACTTAGATATCTGTCTATTGAGTTGCCGATAACGATGGGCATCCGCTGAGTTCTGTAGCCTCATTTCGTTTCTCTGATCCATGAGTAGGAGAGTCTGACTGGAGAGTTTCTTTGATTTGGGACGGCGGGTTTTAAAGTGCTTGGACCCTACCGTACGGACAGTATCCACCACCATGTTGTACAGATCGTCCACATCGATGCTGTTCTCAAGGGCTTCGAAGCGGTTTTGAAGCTCGAGCTGAAAGCACTCGGGGTTTTGAATTTGAGCCGGTATTGGTCGGAGCGTGGATTTTATCAGTCGCGCTCTCTCAAGCTTTAGGTCGATATTCAATGTGCCTCTGACCATGCGGTGATCGCTTCCTGTCTTAACAGCGTTGATCACAGTGACATCATTGAATATATGCTTCTTCGTCGACATGATAAAATCGATCTCGTTTTTGACTCTACCGTCCGGACTGATCCAGGTCCATTTGCGGCTTACGGGCTTCTTGAAGAAGGAGTTCATCATAAAGAGGTTCTCCCTCTCCATGAAGTCTGCCAGCATCTGGCCCCTGTTGTTCCGTTGCCCAAATCCAAATTGCCCCACTCTCAACTCATCACCGCAGCGTTGCCCCAACTTTGCATTAAAATCCCCCATCACAACCGTGTAGTGGGTTTTATAGCTATGCATGGCTTTAGAGATCTCCTCATACATAGCCTCCACTTCGACATCGTCGTGCTTTGAGGTCGGAGCGTAGACCTGAATGACATTCAGCGAATATCGTTTCGATATTCTGAGTATCAGGTACGCTACCCTGCTCGAAACACTTCCGATAGTAATCACGTTGTTGACAAGGGATTTGTGGACGATGAACCCGACACCACCTAGGGACTGTTGGTCGCCCTCCCGGTGGTATAGTAAGTTACCGGATTGCAGGATTATCGAGTCCTCCCCCTCTCTTCGGACTTCAGATAACCCAATGATATCCCAATGTAACTTACTAATTACCTCTTCCAACTCTATGAGCTTCGCGTCGAGCCTCAGTGTGCGCGTGTTATATGTTGCCAGGTCGAGTCGTCGTTGTTGGCAGCCGGATCTTACCCGGGGATTCCTAGCACCCCCTGCCCCGCCGTTACCATAGCCGCTGCCGTAGCTAGGAATAGCAGGGCCGCCGGGGACTGGGGGCCGATTTTTTGTTTGTGCAGCCATTTTGGGGGGGGTTTGCCATAATCGCCACGCTTGGCAGGCGGGTTGGCGATCGCAGTATGGCCTGCTGTTATCCGGAGACGCTGCTGCCCATCTCCTTATGGCAATTTTCCCTCGGTCGGCTCTTACGACACCCACGGGAAGAGAGGGGGTAGTGCTATTCTTTTTTATGTGCCGGCACTACACGGCAATAAAGGTATTCTATTCTATTCTATACATCCTGCAACACCACAAATCCCCAGTCCGTCCGCATAGGCGTTGACGTGGTCGAGCGCACGGACCGTGTCAAAGACCTGGGATCTGTGTTAAGCGCGTCCGGGGACATCGACAGCGCCGTCAGAGCCCGAATTTCCGCGGCTTGGGCCAAATGGCGTGAGGTGACTGGTGTAATTTGTGACCCCAAAATGCCGATCAAGCTGAAGGCCCCTTCAGGTCTATAAAATCATCATTAGGCCTGTCCTTTTATATGGCAGTGAAACATGGCCGTTACTAGAGCGACACAAGCAGGAGCTGCGCGTCACGGAAATGAGGATGCTGCGGTGGATAAGTGGAGTCTCACGTAAAGATCGCGTGCGGAACACCAACATCCGTTGCAGCCTTCGTGTTCGTGACATCGCAGACAAGCTGCAGGAGTGCAGCCTTCGTTGGTATGGTCATGTCTCACGGAGATCGGCAAACTATGTGGGCAACAAATGTCTGGCTATGCCGCCCCCGCCAGGTACCGGTAGAAGAGGTCGACCCAAGAAGCGATGGCTCGACGTCGTCAAGGGTGCCATGCGTGCCAACAGACTCACCACTGAGGATGCACAAGACCGCGCGAAGTGGGTTCCAAACCGGGATAGAGCGCACGGATGATGATGATGATGAAACTTTAACACATCCTAATGTTTGTAGTGTTCGTCGCAGATTGTTGCCTTTTAAGATTCATTTCGAAGTTAAGTGTTAAAATATTCCAAAGTAACGCAGTGGATATTCAACTGAATATAACTATTATTTGAAGTCTAAATATATGTTCAGCCTATTCAAAAAGACTGCGTCTAGACTCTAGACTGTAATAAATGATTATTTTTTAATATTCAGAAAATTGTAATTACTTTTCTCGAATTAACGTTATTAAAATAGTAAACACCACTCAGGAGATACAAAACGTTACTCTTAGTTAGTTTGTCCTAAAACTTAATAAATATATTGCATTATTCAAAATATCATCATAAAATATTATTAGTGGTTGTGTAAAAAATTTTCCACAAAGGAGTGGCTTAAAAGTTGATTCACCCAAATAGCAACGCCATCAATTGCGCGATTTTCTTACAGTAGAAGTTAGTGTATAGGTAGCCCAAAGGAACTGTTACGTTCGAGCATGCTCCAACATTGTGGCCTACTACACACAGCCGATGTCTACCCACCGAGCTCTTCCAAAGTCGGCACGCCGAAGCGTTCGTCGTGGTCGTGCGAGATTGGCGTGGTGGCGCCGTTGAGCGTCTCCGCGCAGATAGGCGGCTCGGCGGGCGGCGGCGGCGGCATGCCCGCGATCAGAGCTTGGAACTGGTGGTATGTGAGCGGCGCTTTGCCACCGTTGCTTTCTATTATTCTAAAAAGAAAAACAACATTGGATCCCTTTTTTTCTTTCTCAATAAGGTAATGCCCCATTTGCAATCTTGATTAAATTGTATACACGCAGAATGTGTATCACATTACATTTGAGAAAATATGATGAAAAAGTAGCTTTCTTACATTTAGGTGGTCCAAAGGTAACCACGTAAACGTTCACCAAGTGAAGGAGGTGGAATCGTGTCCTACTTGAGACAGCATTTTTTTTAAAACTTGGATTTATTACTTCTACGCGTCCAATCAAGCTTGACACAAAGGCACCTTATACCTCCTGCTGACGTAAGAGTCATTTTGCAATGGCTTTGTAAAGGTCATAGCATATTTTCTTATGCGTAAAGATTGATGACCTGTCTTTCTCCGTACCCTATATTGGAAATCAAGCCTGCAAAAAATGCAACTTACTTATCTAACTCGTAGAGAGTGTGCGAGACTCGCGATATTACTGTGATTCCGACCTCGCGGCACTTGGATATAATGTTGTGGTCGCGCACGCGCCCGTACGGCTCCGAATCCTCCTCGAAGGTGAGCTCGGTGGTGCCCCACTCGCGGAACAGCTTCGGCAGCGCGTCCACTGGCTGCCCGCGGACTACGAAGAGCCGCGAGTTCAACTTCCTCAAACTTTTGTCTAAGTCTTCTAGGCATTCTAGTAGGAACCTTTGAGCAAATGAACACATTGTGATGTACACACGCTTTTTTGAGCAGCAAAGTTTATAGGTATAATTCAGTTTCCGTTTAAATCCGTTACGTTGAAATTGCGAACCCTATTGTACAAAATTTAACAGAAACTTTAGATAGTAAATTATCTGTACTTCAAGCGAAGTGGCATATCCCCTGCGTATACAAACTACTTATAAACTTACCGCCATTTGTTAACCACGACGTTAGAAGAACTGGCGAACCAGGGGTCGATTATAAAGACGCAGCGAAAGGTGACCGCATCAGCAAGTCCTGCCCTTAACGCTGGGTTGTCGTGAAGCCTTAGCCCTTTGCGGAACCAGTGCACGATGTGCTTGCCAGCGGGGGCGCGGGGTGCGGGCGCGGGGGCGGGTCCCACGGATTTGAGAGTGCGCGCGTTAGACGCAGCTGGCAGCGTATCCGTAGCTGACATACTTATGTTGTCACGCACATGGCAACTGCAAAAAAGGTTATATTACATAAAGTTTATATCGAAGTCGCTGATGATTTACATACTTAGGCGTAAACTAAGTCAAATCAGTTGCCAACCAGAAACCACAAAAACAAATATATTTTTTTATTTGACTACAGACTAACTTGGAATAAGATTTAAATACACACAACAACATGGTCTAGGGATATATAAAACTTTTTTAAATAACTTAAAAAGTACCTACTGGTCTTACAAAAAAACTATTAATGGCAGATTATCAAACATTATTAAGTTCCTTTTTTAAATTCAAATTTGTATATAAAAGTTTTGTTTTGAGATGAAATTAGCATTAATTGAATTTCTTCCAAAGAAGTAAATCTTCACGAACTTCTAACTTGATTAAAACTCCATAAATTTCTATAAATCTTTGTCAAACGCATCTCCGGTGTTCATTTAATCATGCCACGTAGACACTTGACTAGGAACGAAATGTTAAGAACAGTGGGCATGATTGAAGATGGCGCTACCTAAATTGCGGTATCTGAAGCCATGAGGACCAGTCAGAGCGTTATATCTTGGCTTTGGTCACGTTATCGTGTCACGGGGGAAGTGGTGGAACGGCACCGAGGACCTCAACGCATTACAACACATGTACAGGACCGATTCATAGTAAATGCTGCACGAAGCCAACCAAATGTAACGGCGATGCAATTGGTTCGGAGGCTACAGAGGTTGGTTTACTATGGTTTGCTGGTAAGCGGTCAAACTTTGAGAAGACGACTGCATGAAGTCAACCTACGTGCTCGTAGGCCACTTCGGGTACCAGCGCTAAGGAGAGGCAATCGAGGAATAAGATTACAATGGGCTATGAATCCAGGTTTGGATTCCATCCTGATTCGCGAAGAGTACGCGTTTGGAGAGATCCTGGACGTTGTAATCGACTGCAGCACCCACAACAAGTTCATGCATATCAAGGTAGCACGATTATGGTTTGGGCCGGAATTCGTCTCGGCGGTAGAACGGACTTCGTTTGGATACAAGGCAATATGACTGCTCTAAAATACCGAGATGAGGTGCTAGAGTCTGTAATCTTGCCCCACAGACAGCAAATGGAACAAAATTTCCAGCTAATGCACGACAATGCCCGTCCACATACGGCGCGTATCGTTACAAGTTGGTAACAACAGCATGATATCCAAGCTTTAGACTGGCCTGCACAATCCCCTGACTTGTATCCTATTGAGCATGCCTGGGATATGCTTCAGAGAAGAGCTTTTAGGAATTTCCCTGAAGATATTGTGCACGAAAACCAGCTTTTCTTGCATCTTAGCAGGACTTGGGACAGTGTTCCACAACAGGATATTGACACCCTTGTTTTGAGTATGCAGACCCGCTGCAGATGTGTCAGGAGAGTCTTAGGTGGATCCACGGATTATTAATTTTAAGTTTTCAACAATTTTTATAAAAAAAATAGTTGATGTGTTTAGGTTTTTATGTTTCAAAAATAATGTTAAGATTGAATTTTTGTCTGAGTTATTCCTCTTATTCTAAGTTTTTTTTAAAATTTAACTCTATCTAAAAGTTTATTTATCAGATTAGGTAGGCTATTAAACAAGGTTTATTTTGATGTGTAGGTGTCGTAACAAAAAGTTAATAGAATTTTAGTTATTCAGGTTTAATTGACATATCCCTAGACCATGTTGATGTGTGTATTTGGTTTCCAAACAAAAGTACCTACTTAAAATTGTGTAGATTATAAAATGGTAAAGTTACTTCATTTACTTCACACTTTCAAAAATGGGTTCGCAAACCCAAGTTCGCCCGGCTATGAAATGAATTGTGCATACATTAAGTACAGACTAAAAGTTTCCACTAGGAACAAAATTTCCAGCTAATGCACGACAATGCCCGTCCACATACGGCGCGTATCGTTACAAGTTGGTAACAACAGCATGATATCCAAGCTTTAGACTGGCCTGCACAATCCCCTGACTTGTATCCTATTGAGCATGTCTGGGATATGCTTCAGAGAAGAGCTCTTAGGAATTTCCCTGAAGATATTGTGCATGAAAACCAGCTTTTCTTGCATCTTAGCAGGTCTTGGGACAGTATTCCACAACAGGATATTGACACCCTTGTTTAGAGTATGCAGAACCGCTGCAGATGTGTCAGGAGAGTCTTAGGTGGATCCACGGATTATAAATTTTAAGTTTTCAACAATTTTTATAGAAAAAATAGTTGTTTTGTTTAGGTTTTGATGTTTCTAAAATAAAGTTAAGATTGAAATTTTGTCTGAGTTTTTCTTCTTCTTCAAAGCTTTTTTAAATTTAACTTTATCTAAAAGTTTATTTATCAGATGAGATAGGCTATTAAACAAGGTTTATTTTAATGTGTAGGTGTCTTAACAAAAAGTTGATAGAATTTTAGTTATTTAGGTTTAATTACTAGACCATGTTGATGTGTGTACATAAATTTTATACTTATGTGTTTTTGCCGAAAGACACCGAACAAATAATGTCGCCGCAGGACTAAACGCCAAAATTAACAAAAGAGTTCACAAAAACACAGTTAATCTGATGCGTCTTTTAAATGTATTACGAGACATGGACACCGTAAATAACCTAAAAATAACTAAAAAAAGCAAGGCCCGACGAAATAATAAACTAACAACGAATGACGATGCTATTCGCCATGTTATTTTAGAGCTCATTAATGGCGACATAGACATTGGCCATGCACTTGATAAACTGCGGTAAACCAATAGAAGGATTGCATTTGGAAGGAACTAAAGGAGTAGGAATGTTATTTTGTTATTATAATAGAGCACAAACGCATGGAGTATATATGTAGGTACTTATGTTTTATTTTGTTGTTGGCTTTAATATTAAACAGTTAAGTTATTATACCTTTTTAAATTAGTTGGCTTATTCTAAATTAAGGGACCACGGGTAAAATACTTCCCGTGGTACCTTCCAGGGACTATCACAGGGACCATGGACAAAAAGGACAAAAATAGCGCTATATTTATCACAATTCTTATGAGCAATCCATTTTCAGAAACTTATTTGCGTATCAACACAACACGACAGAGCCAATACAGGGAGGACCACAAATTCGACCAAATATTAGAATTTTCCACAGCAGCAGCATCAAGACGGTGGCTGATTATGGGGATTCAAAGTTCTATTTTTTCTATAACACTCATGACGATGGTGATAAACATAATTATTGTTGCCGGAAGACGTCCACTACGAATCGACTGAACTAGGTTTCCTCTTCCTCCATAAATTGACGACTGTCATTCAAACTGTAAAGACCGATTTGAATCATATTTCATTCAAACTGGAGGACCTCGTTTAGGCTCAAGGTCAACCCGTCTAAAACGCAGGCAATCATAGTTGGCAGCCCCTGGCAAATTGACAGATTTAATTGAAACTCACTGCCCACAATTTAATTTGACAGCGTCCCAATCCAATTTAGTAAAGTGGTGAAGAACTTGGGAGTCTTCATACTCGTAGATAGCTCTTTGACCTGGAAGGCGCAGATAGGCGAGGTAAGCAGGAAAATATTTGCTGCTGCAAGTTGTTTAAGTACATTACGTAGTTTCCTTCCGATACCCACCAGAATTGCGTTGGTTCAGGCCTTACTTTTCCCGATACTTGATTATGCAGACTGCTGCTACTTAGATCTCAATGAAAATCTCCTTCTTCTTCTTCTTAGCGTGTCGATGGAACCCGAGAATTAATTACATCGTAGCAGCCCAGAATAATCCTTGATAAGCTCGAAAGACTGCAAAATTTTTGCATACGCCTCATCTTCGGTCTGCCTAAGTACGACCACGTTTCCGAGTACCGAGCTCAGCTTAACTGGCTTCCCATTCGTCTTCGCCGTAACTACCACTTTCTTTCTTTGTTGTATATTGCATTATTTAATCCCAAGTCGCCAGCGTACCTTAAAGAGCATTTCCACTTTCTGCAACCACCTCGCGGACAACAATTGCGATCATATCGAATACTTCGACTTAAATTTCCTCCTCATTCTTCACACTCCTACCACACAATCCTTTACTGTACAATCTATCCGATTGTGAAATTCCTTACTCCTCTCTATTAGGAAATCTCAATCACTTCCTATCTTCAAGGCAAAGGTCAAATCACATTATCTTTCGCTGTGATTATTCATAATTAACTTTTTCTAATTTTCTAGCTAGCTTTGGTGTATCCGTCATTTGTTTAAAGATAAGTTAAATTTAATGATTAAATGTTTCTGTGTATAAATTGTTTGTTTACATTCATACTATAATATTATGTATCTATTTAAATATCTTCATATGACTACAGGTTTATTTTATGTATGTTATTAAGTTTACGTATTTATGCTAGTACTTGCCATTTTATATTATACCTATTTCCTCTACCTGTAGGTTGCCCGCTATTAGCGATAAGGCCGCCTAAATTGTGCATTGTTTTTAATGTAATACTTTGAATTAAGTTACTTTTGTAAAAGGTAAAATAAATAATATTATCTATCTATCTAAATGTATGTAAGTCTCTGATGTATGTAAGAATTCTGATTGCACTATCTGTGTAGCATTAATGTGCTATCCCCCGTTAACATGTTGCTATTTTATGGTCTAACTTCTTCAAAGCAATAGAAGAAATTGCTTTTTTACGAACTATAACCCCTAATAGTACCTTTTTTGCAGGATTTTAAAAATCTACGTAAAGGCGAATTAGCGTCCCCAATATTTTTCTCACTTTTTATGATATTTTAGGTAAAAATAAATATCTGGAAGAATTTGCACCAAGATCATCCGACCCCAATCTAAGCAGAGCTTGTACTATGGGCGACAGAGACTGTTCAACATAATTAAATATTTCTAAATACATACCATAAATAGATAATAACACCCAGACACACAACAAACACAAATGTTTGTCATGGTCAACCTCCGGCGCTAAAGACAGGATCGCTGCCATTGCGGCAAAAGACCAGCCAAACCGTAATGGATTGAGTTGAGTGCATTTAAAAAAAGGGAACTTCATTTTGTATGAGGACATAAATAATAATAGTCAAGCAATCTCACAATAAAATGTTTGTTTGTCCATTTTATATAGGACCTGTGGACTGTGGTGGACATAAAATGTGGTCACCCTTGCCACGTATAAACACTTTATTTACAAACAAATTAGAAAAACTTTATTTCCAAATAAATATTTGTTTACATAAATGTACATATTTAAATCTTATTTATTAATTAAACTTACACAACTAAATACATACACAATTATCATAATATTAATTATTTACATCTTAGTTACACACGTCATTTGTGACGGTCGAACGTGTTGGTAATAGTAAGGTGGTGCCGTGCAAACGCGCACTAACTTTTAAAAATCATACGCAGGGTACCTATACATTTTCATCAACGCCCAGCAGTCTGAGATTCGCAGGCAACTCAACGGTCATTGTTTATTACCTATCGTGCGTAATTAAATAGTTAAATGTTGTGAAAAGTAATTGTGCTACATTACCTATAGTGAAACGCCTTCTGACTAAAAACTGTATAATTTCTAGTTGTGTTTACCAACTGGAAATATTGTTTAGTGTGGGATTGAAAATACAGGCAAGTCCATAGTGAATTGACTATATTTATTTGTCTACCCAACCTCACGACCCCCACAGACCTATTCAAATGTTAAAGGATTTTTGGTTCACCCTGTCTGTAGGTATCAGTAAGTTGTGTAAGTTATAAAAAAAGTTGTCCAAGGTTTCAGTTTCCTTATTCATACTTTCCCAATCCCAACATTACAGTTAAGGTAAATTACTTAAAGGGCCTTCATTTACTTAAAGAACCATTTCTTTTTTGATTTATAAACAAAGGTGTAAATAGGTACAGCGATAGTCTGCCTGTATTTGGAGCTACGAAATATCTATTTATGTTATATATAATTACAGTTTTCTTTTTTTGCATTACTTTACGTAACTTCTAGTGTCAAGTGGCAATGACACGCACTTTTGTTGTTTTCATTTTAATTCAAAGTATTTCTAACATTTCTAAGGCAGTTAAATTATTATTTAGTCTGCTCATAACATCTTGACAATGGGGAACAAAACGCAAAGCTAATTGTAGATGGCGCCAACAGCGACTCAACCATTCGCGTGTCCTGAAATATATATTTTTCCAAAACGCAAGACACGCCAAACTAGCGTAATTGATTGCAGATTACTAAAATGATTATGAAATTCAAATAAAACACTATATTTAGGGCTTTCCTGAAGCTTAAAGTTTAATAATAAGATTTTTTCCAATGAAATTTCGAACTTCCTTATGCAGGCTTCTGAACTAAATAACTACTTAATATTTTTACTGTAACTAATTAGTTCAGTGTAATACATACATGAAGTTTCAATTTGCATGATAATAATTAGTTCCCAGAGACTACGAATTTGTCAGTTTTCACCCTACCGAATCGCGCAAGCCGCAGCTATTTTAAGCCCCAAAAGTCTTAGAATAATAACGTTTCGTGATCACGGGATGACTCAGATGTTATAAGTCAAGAAAGTGATTATTTTCATAGCAACTTTCACTCGACTACCATCCCTGGGAACGTTCTTATCCGCGCAGAAAGAACTAACCGTATCTTGAAGTCTTGCAGTATTGTGCTGCCCGATAGGTTTAATGGGTTTAATTACCGGATCCCAAGCAGGTGGTAGATTCCAACCGTCTTCCCCATTGAAATTTGGATGATTTTTAATTTGAATGGCCTCATGTAGCATGCTAGGAACATACCGGTTCTCCCTAGCGAGGACCTGGGGCTTATCAATCTGATATGAGTCTAAACGTGGGGTAAGAAAACGTAAAAATATAAATTCTGTGAGTAGAATCCCTAAAGTAGTTTCATTTCAATGTGTTGTGTTCGCGTAAATATAAGAAAACAATATGTTTATCAGTCTCTGACAGCCATAGTACAGCCTCTGCTTAGTCTAGGGTCAGATGATCACAAATATATATTTTTTATTAGGTAATATTATAATTACTCTATATTAAAATACCTAATAAAAAAAAACTATAAAAATCTACGTATAGTAATTTTTTTTGAGCTTACAATTACTTAACTTAAACCCAGAGTTTATTTTCCAATTAGTTTACAATTATTCATTTTCGGGACAACCCGTCGAGGTATTTCACATTGAACCAAAACCTTACTTACTTAGACAACCAATTGTTTACGAAGCAGGACAAATCCAAACGCACTGAGTTTTGAGTTAACACGAATTAGCCATAATTGATGCTTGACAGCTATAAAACTAGTGAGCACTGGAAACTAAAATGTAAATTTATTATGCCAGAATGTTTTTCATCCAGCAAACACAGTTTTTAAGGCAGCAAAGTTTCAGTCCTTAAGTTTACCACTGGTTATTGTTCGCAAAACACTATCACAACATTGAAATAGATTTATTTTGCACTTTCTAGATTGTAATTAGTTATTCCGTCAATGATGAAAGAAAGACGCAAAGTAGTTCCCGACATCCATCTTCCGATTTTTTGGATCGATTCAACAGAATACGACTTTCACTCAGATCGGATCGTATGCCTGGAACTCTTCTTCTTCTTTTGTTATGTGGCGTTCTCTGGGTTTGTTAAACCACAATTCCGCCAATGTCTCGTGAGTAGCCCTTACACGGTAAGGGGATTATGCATGTATACCGTATGCAAGTACTAGGGCTAGTCATGAGAAAATAATTTACAGTGTTCTAGAGAACCCTAAGCTATGGCATTTTTCGCGCATGAATCCATGCGAGAATAATTACCAGACCCTTTGCTACATCTCAGTAGGGCTTCTCTTATTTTAGAAGGAAGAGAAGTGTGGAATTTGGATTTAGATCTGAATGGGTTGGATATAATAGCCTGAAGACAGTTTAGGGAATCTGTAAAAATAAGGGATTTTTTCATATTGTGGGATTCGGCATATAAAATAGCTGCGTAAATGGCTATGGCTTCTCCGAAGAAGGTTGATGTAAGGGGGGGACATTTAAAAGAGAGGGTTATTCTTCACGATGGTATCCTGACAGCAGCTCCCACGCGTGAATCAGTGTACAGCAGGTGCCAGCCCTGCCAGTGCTCTGACACTTTTTGGTAGATATCCTGAGGGGCAGACAGAGAGTCGTATGCAAAAATCGTATCACTAAAACACAAACAATGATACGAAATTGGCAGGTCCCTAAAGCAAAGTAAAGAAAGTAAGATTACGCCTACTTCTCTTCATTGTTTGTTTTTAGTTTCGTATAACCTCATTCACAATACTTTATTTCCACATCTATCTTTAAAATGTGGAAATAACGAAATCTGATTTTTTATCGATACACATCTCCTCTCTTCTCCGCTTTGGTGGAAACCGGGCCTTAGACTGCCTCGAGTGTGAAATATAAAAAGCAGGTACGTATTAATATTTTGTGAATGTTATACCTCTGTGAATGTTAGTGTACTACGACTGTTATCGTTCATGTTACTGTCCATAATACTACGTTACGTATCACATAGTGGTCTATTTTGTGAGTGTGACCTATAAATTAAAATACTGTTTGTATTTGGCTCCGCCATCAAAATCGAGCGTTTGAAGTTTTTTTTGAGTTATATTAATACAACACAGAGAAAAGACAAACAAATTAAATTAAAACGAAAAGGTATTACCATAAAATTTACGTAGGTAAGTAGTGTCTAACCCGAACGGGCAGTCATGTTTGTGCAGGCGTCGTTGTCACACGTATACAATGTATATACGAAGTTGCTTTATGCTACTTGATTTATGTTTAATTTTTCTCATAGACATGACCGGGCGGTGCCATCAAGTCAAGTCATTTAACTAACAGTCCAAGTTTATAGGTTGTAAACCCAAAATTTAAGATTAAACAACCTTACTACGTAAGTCATAAAATATATATTTTTTAAATATGATACGATTTTCCAAGATCGACAGATCGAGATCGATTCAATGTAATACGATTCAGATCGTGAATCGATTCCCGAGGTTACGATCCAAGAGATCGATTCAAAGACAAAGATTGGGCCGGACATCCCTAAGTCTGTCCACGCCGCATGCAACGTGATTAGATTTCATGACCACATCCACCACAACGTGACCTAACTAAAGCCACGGCCACAATGCAAACTCACTCATTGTAATTTAATTTAATTTTTAAAACATTTTTGAGACTTTACAAAGCGTATAAACCTTCATTTATTACCGGCAATGTGTATAATCCGGCATTGAATTGCCTTGGCATTGTATAGGGGAGAGTAGGTAGGATTCGTACATGATTGATGATGATTTGTACAGTGGGAGTGGGCCTTATCTAGAATATTACAATGAATTGACGTGTTCTCGTTTGTGTGCGTGACTCCCGGTGAGACTAACCGAGGACCCACGGGGCAGGAAGACTGTGGGTGCCGTGGGTGGCCGCTGGCTTCATGGGAGGAAGTCGAAACGTAGTCGAAAGTCGTAAGTTTTTTTACGTTCATTTATGAATATGTTTGGTTGGTATTAGTACCTACCTAGTGATCGAAATATACAAGTGATTTATTATAGTTTATGCTTAAAGCACTTGATTTAATATTTAAATAGTAATATTTTAATGGTTTCAGCAACTATTACAATGATAAATTTTATTTCAAATGAATTTGTTAATTTCTCGGGTCGGGGTCCTTCGTGCAGTTTTGAATGGGTTTTGGTGGTCCTGCTTCCATTATTTGCGTTGTAGCCATAGACTTAATATACAAACAGGACTGAGCACTTGGTGATGACCTCCTCCTTACAAAAATATGGAATTAGAGGCAAAGCATATGAATGGCTGGAGAGTTATTTGATCAAGCGTTCTCAATTGACACAAATATGCAAAATTACTTATCAATCTTCCACCAAAAGTAATTGTTCTGGCGTGCCCCAGGGTAGTATCCTTGGACCTCTGCTGTTTTTAATATATATAAACGATCTACCAAATGCATTGACACAGGAATGTATAATATTTGCAGATGATACTACTCTCATAATCAAATATAAAGATAAAACTGCACTTGAAAACTCAGCAAATGAAGAGTTAAGGAGAGTAACAGAGTGACTTGAACAAAATAAATTAAAGGTGAACCTAGGAAAAACAAACGGTATCCACTTTAGAGCATATAATCAAGCAGAGGCGCATTTCAATATTAATAATAGCAACACGTCTATACATCAAGCCAGTTCTACAAAGTTTCTAGGTATCACCATAGATAAACATCTAAACTGGAAGGAACATGTTGATGGAGTATGCACAAAGCTTGATAAATTCGTGTTTGCCCTGCGTCGCTTAAGACTAGTAGCTTCTCAAGACACTGCCTTATCGGCATATTATGGATATGTGGCCTCAGTTTTACGGTACGGGTTGATTTTATGGGGGCACTCAGTAGATGTACAGAGAGCATTCAGAGTACAGAAAAAGTGCATTCGTGCCTTATGCGGTGTTAACTACTTAGACCACTGCAAACCATTATTTACACGCCTTAAAATTTTGCCTTTGCCCTGCCAATATATTTTGGAACTCTGCATGTTTGTAAAAAAACAACCACATTTCTTTCCGTTACATGACACGGTGCTTGGAAAATGTAATAGCAGAGACAAGACTAAACTACACACACCTTTTCAAAGACTGGAAATATTCTCCAGCAATGTTTACTGTAATGCGATTAAAATATATTCCAGATCATTGCCGTTGAATAAATTTAGATATACCCTAAATAACTGGCTTATGCAAAAATGTTTCTATTCCATTAAAGAATACCTTGACATAAAATTAGATGAAACAATGTTCAACTATTAGCTGATGACTCGGGAGGGAAATATGTGATATGACGATTTTTAATTTTAATTTTTAATTTTATTTAAGTGTGTACGTTGAATTATATTATTTAATTGTGACCTATTGATATTAACCTGTAAACTGATAATTTAAATTGTGTGTGTTTGTGACTACTAATTTATTATATTTCTACGCCAACAAACAGTGGCAGAATATGTGGAACTTTTTATAGCTGCTAAGATCATTGTAACCATATTCTTGGAAATAAATCTTATCTTATCTTATCTTATCTCTTATGCACGATAACGCTCGTTGTCACGCTTCCCGTGCCACAACTAAATACCTTGAAGAAGTCGGTATCGCCACATTGGACTGGCCAGCGCTCAGCCCGGACTTGAATCCCATTGAGCACGTGTGGTATGAACTTCAGTTCATACCACACGTATTCAGAGGAGGGTTCGTTCCAGAAATCCTTCTCATTCAAGTGTGAATGAGCTTTGATAGAGGAGTGGGAAGGCATCCCGCAGGAAACGATTCAGAAGCTGATTAGGTCAATGAAGAACCGTCTACGAGCAGTTATTAGGGCGAGAGGATTGAGCACAAAATATTGAAACTTGATTTCAAGGTCAAATATTTTTTTGAATAATAAAGTTTTGTTGTTTTCTTCATTTTTTATTCCATATTCCTTATGTTTTCCTAACTCCTTCACTTTATCCGGAATAGCTCCTTAAATACAGGTGTGATTTAAATGAATTTGGTATCAATTTAAAGTTAACAGTTTAACTTTTAAAATGGTACCATTTTTATTATTCTTAACTAGTTATTAAGTACTCAGATCGCACGGAGTGAATTCTAAGTAAGTGATTCCATACTTTTGCTTGCGAGTGTACTTTCAGGTAGTCCATTTAAACACATTGGAAATATAGTATTTCAATATTTTCAATATTTACCTATAGACGATTACTGAGGGATGTATGGGTTGATTACGAAATAAATAATACAAACAGTACACAAAAAATATTTTTTTAATATCGGCGTTTATGTTATTATTACATAGTTTATTTGTAAAAGCTGACAGTACAAATAATGTTAGTACATTTATTTATAACTTAAATATCAAACATGACTTTATTATAAACTTTGACTGGCCTGTCGGCGCAATGGCAGCGATCCTGCCTTTAGCGCCGGAGGTCGTGGGTTCGATCCTCACCCATGACAAATATTTGTGTGACGAACATTTGTATTTGTTGTGTGTCTGGGTGTTATTATCTATTTAAGTATGTATTTAAAAATATTTAAGTATGTTTATCAGTCTCTGACGCCCATATTACAAGCTCTGCTTAGTTTGGGGTCAGATGATCTTGGTGTGAATTGTCCCAGATATTTATTTATTTATTTATTTATGACTAAACAAGATTGTTTTATGAAGTTTCTGTCTAAGTCCAATTCACGGCCGAAATTTCGCAACGAATTTAATTAAGTTTGATGAAATATTTTTAAATTCAAATAGGAATTATACAACGCTTTAACCATTTGTAGTTCGTGTGGCTCTTCATCATTTGCCCATTGTACAGGATGAGGCGGATAAAACAAATGCTTCAATTTAGTCAGAAACAGTTGCTTTAACATTAACAAAATAACGTTTTTGCTTGTGTGTTCAAAACCTTTATTTTATTTTATGTTTTTCTTGCTAATTCAGATGCAAACAACTGTTCGCTACACCTACCTCAAAAGCAATCTTTGTAGTTTTCTGCTTTACTATTTTCAACCGACTTCAATAAAAGGAGGAGGTTCTCAATTCGACTGTATGTTTTTTTTTTATGTTTGTTACCTCATAACTTTCGACTGGGTGAACCGATTTTGATCATTCTTTTTTTATTTGAAAGCTGGTGCTTTCCGGATGGTCCCATTTTAGTTCGGTCTAATTCTGACAGTGGCATCCATGAGAAAACCATATAAGTCCTAAATCTAGATAGACAAAATGCGCGACAAATGGACGACAAATGGACGAATAACTTAATATTACGCCAACCGATTTTGATCATTCTTTATTTATTTGAAAGCTGGTGGTGCCCGTGTGGTTCCATTTTAATTTGGTCCAGTTCTAACAGTGGCATCCATAGGAAATCCATATAAGTCTTAAATCTAGATATGCAAAATGCGCTACAAATGGACGGGTAACTCAATATTACGCCAACCGGTTTTGATAATTAATTTTTAATTTGAAAGCTGATGCTGCCCGTGTGGTCCCATTCTAATTTGGTCCAGTTCTGACAGTGGCATCCATAGGAAATCCATATAAGTCTTAAATCTAGATAAACCATATGCGCGACAAATAGACGAATAACTCACTATCACGATTTAACCGAATTCGATGCTTCTTTTTTTATTGGAAAGGATATACTTCAAGGGTAGTTTGATGAGTGTTAGGTTCTGATTATGGGATTCATGACAAAGTAACGGAACTCTTCAATTCTTAGGAGCAATTGGACGAATACTTTTAAGACTAATTATTAATACCGTACAGTTAATAGGACCATCCTCGACCACAAGAATTCATAGATACAATAGTTGTTAGATTTATAATAATGTTTTCTTTGAAAAGATACATTGCAACAACTATATTATTCACTTGGGGAAGCATAAACGCAACATTATTTTACATTATAAACTGTTGGCGAAAGAAAGTAAAAATGTAAAAGTAAAAATGTTATTTGACGAATAAATTAAGCCAGTAGAAAATTAAGCAAAATATAGTTTTGATAAAAACAATTATTACATTTGAGTAATATAATAATAGTAACAAAATTAACGTGATTAAAATACAGTGACTAAATTCAATAAAATGCCATTCAAACACAAGTGTTTCAACAGAGATTATTGGGTTTGAATTTTTAATCAAGAACATTTTTTTAGTCTGGCAAGGTGACTCTCGGCTCGGATTAACATCTGTGAAAAGCGTAATCAAAAATACACCTTGACAGCAAGCAATACAGTTCATTTTCGTAAATGCAATTTTTGCAGAGTATCAGTCCTGTTTGTATATAGTCCATGGTTGTAGCATGGTGCGGATGACAGACTGACAGTAATTGCGTGTATGACGTTGACATCTGTCAGTACCACATGACTAGGGATGTGACGTTCGTTATGCAATAAATTTTTATCGCTAACGATACTCACAGCATAAATCTAGTTCTCTTAATTATTGTTATGAAAATTATTTTAAAACAAAAATTATTATTTAATTGGTATTTATGATAGGACCCCGTTATCGCGGGTGCACGAATGCATAGTTTCTAGGGATTGAACATTTATCGACTATGGTCTATACGATATTTCAAACCTACTTATAACATTAAGTGATATAAATAAAAATCTTTTATGGCTTTTATGTCAATGTAAATATTTTATGGCTTACATATCTTTGTACTCATGTAAAATATAATAATCAGAATTGGGTTTGATTTTTTTTTTTCGTGACAACATTTTTGCGCTATGCCACATTTTAATTAACCGTGCGATGCTGTCAGTACGAGTGCTAGCGCCTTGTATGTGACACGTATTGCGATTTCATTGTTTGTTTTCATTTTCGTTAAATTGTTATTTAATATAGTTTGTTGTTTCACTTGTTAAAGTTTGTTGAGTTTGTTGTTATTACCATGCCTAAGCATACAAAACAGATAGATAGATAGATAGATATACTTTATTGCACAAAATAGGAATGAAAACAGTTGTATTACATAAAACAAGCAATTTGTACAATTTAGGCAGCCTTATCGCTAGAGAGTGATTTCTTTCAGGCAACCTTTGGGTAGAGGAACTTTTTAAAGCATGAGCTTTCTGTGGAGTGAAAATAAATCTATGAGAAAAACAACAAATAAAATAAATATATAAATACTTCAATCAATCAAGATTATATACCTACAAATACATATATAGTAAATGTATATATCTGTATATACAAAAATAAATTAATACATAGGTAATACAAAAAATATACATATACCATACACACATACAAAGATTTATTATGGCAAGGACGTCGCAGCACAGTAGACACCAAAATAACCATGAGGAGCAGAAGGTCGCAGTGAAAAGAAATACGCTTTGACACGGGATTTAAATATAGGAAGGGATTGAGATTGCTTTATAGGCAAAGGCAAGGAATTCCACAGGCGTATGAATTGGATAGTGAAAAAATTCGAGTAATAACTTGAGGAATGTGGGAGGAAAGTTAAAAGGAGTTCTCGGTTCGAGCGCATAACATCGCTCCTGGCAGATTGCTGAAATTTCAACAACACTTTGAGGTAAAGAGGCGTCCGGGGATTGAACAACACGGTGTAAAGTAAGGAGAGAATATGAAGATCTCGCCGGCGACGTATAGGGAGCCAGTTTAGTTGGGCGCGGAATTCAGAAACATGATCGTATTTGCGTAGGCCAAAGATTATGCGAATACAGAAGTTTTGGAGTCTCTCTAGTTTATTTAGGAGTATCTGAGTGGTATCCAGATAACAACAGTCAGCATAGTCTAGTATCGGCAGAAGTGAGGCCTGTACAAGAGCTATTTTGGTGGGAATAGGTAGAAAATTGCGTAGTTTCCTGATTGCACCTGCTGATGCAAACATAATCCTGCTAACCTCGTCTATTTGCTTTAACCAGGTAAGAGAGCTGTCAATGATTATTCCCAAATTTTTCGCTGATTCGCTATAGGGTATTTAGACTCCATCAAAAATTATGGGAGGCATAGAATCCCAGTCGATTCTAGATATTTGCCATGGGCTACCAATGACTATAACTTTCGTTTTAGTGGGATTAACCTCAAGGCCAAAAGTTTTACTCCAATCCAGCACACGATTCAGGTCCGCATTCACAACTTGAACAACTAAATATGGTAATATGGTGTGCCTGTATAAGGGAGTGAGTACTTCAAGGGTTTCGTCGAGGGAAGAAAAGTAATCCACACTAGAATTGGGACTATAGAAAACACCGAGAAGAACTTTAGTGTGGTTGAGCAATAATTCAAGAAAAATACTGAGCTAGATCAGAGGAAGACGATAGAGGAGATATTTTTACGATGCTACATAATATGGGATCTGATGTAGATAGCAATACCAGCGCCACTTATGTTAATGCGATAGTTACGGACCAATTGGAAACCAGGAAGTTCATAGGCTGTGGATGAAAGACAGGGGTTGTGCCAAGTTTCCGAAACAAGAACTGCATGGATGTTTCTGTTATCAAAAGCTGTCAACATGTCCGGGTAGTGAGCTGGGATACTTTGGGCATTGATGTGGACTACGTTGAAGTTTTTAGGAACACCCTCAAAAACTCTCTGTAGGACATCATGGAGTGGCGCTGAGTGAAAACTATCATCCGCTAAACAGCTTTCCGAACGTAGCATGTAGTTTAAAAACATTACCAGATACTATATTAGACGTATTTCAAGTGTATTTCTTAGCATAACTTAAGAAATAAATGATTATTTATTTGTATGATTGATTGAATTGAAATACTTTTTTTTCATAACTCCGTTTATTTTTAGGTCACGTGGCAAATAAGATGTTAGTCCTGAAGACTGGTCGAAGGTCGTGAATGAAACAAAAATGGACATTATGTCTGATTGGTATCGTGACATCCGTATTAACAACATAATGGAGTCATCGTTAGTAATATCTGTCACAGATGATGAATTTAGTGACAATCCAGATGTTCCCGTCTCTGATATGAGTTCAGACGAATGAAATGTATTTTTTTTAGCAACCTTACCCTTCAAATGTTATGTTGTTTTATTAATACCTATAATTATAGACATTTCAACAATAAAAATTAAACTTTGCACAATATACTTTTTTTTTATTATAAAAAACATCGATTATCCATCGTAGCAGTACATCCCATCACTAAATACGTCTATGGCTTTACGTTATACGCATAACACTTTGCTTAATTTTTCTTTCAATTTGTTTTTATTTGTAGTCTAGTACATACTGGTTGGGTTTAATTTGTTTTTCTACAGTTATTAATGATTTACTATATTATGAATGTGGTACAGCTGAAATACTAAGTCATAATTTGTAAATCGCGGCAACTTTCAAGAGTGAAACGAAACGTTACTGAAACTGTCATTCGCACCAAGCTACAGCCCAAATACTGTAGTGCCGGGAAAGATCTAAGGTGTTTCATGCAATTGTCTATTTCCTGCTGAAAACAAGAAACAGATACTGCCATCCGGTATAACGCTATTTTTTTTTATGATACGTCAAATTGTCGTTCAGAAACGTGCTATACCAACTTGCCATGTGGTGTGAAATAAAATCCTAAAATAAAAATACTCGTCAAAATTATGCTAATATATTAAATTGCTGAAAGCATTGAAGTATTATGTTTTACTAGAATCGACGTCGCGAACAATATCTGTGCACCACGTGTGGCAGTGCGGGGCGCGCGGGACGAGGCAATTGTTTCATAGATGTGAGAAAACTACACAGAGGCGACACTTTGTTTATATTCTGCCTAATTGACGACACGATTCCGTAGTGTCCCGGGTTCGATTCCCAGTCGAGTCAATTCAGGAAACGATCTTTTCTGAATTGACTCGGGTCTGGGTGTGCTTGGAGAGGCCAGGGGCGGCTTTCCTTGTGTGGTACTTCTTAACACAGGGATATTAATCCCTTCTTCGAGACCATTACAAGATGTGAGTTGTTTATTATATTTATTTATATTAATGAATTACTCTAAGGAAACGATAGCTGATTGGCCGAAGTCATTAGCTCGAGCGTCCGAATGACCGGTACCTCATAGCTTCGACGTCCACAATGCCGACTAGCCATTAGCTCGAACGTCCGTTTGACCGAAAAGCCATTGCGCCGATAGTCCTATTCTTAGGTAGAACTGGGACTAAATGCCAGAACCGAATTGTTGGCATAGTAAATAAAAATAGTCTGCTAAAAAAAAGTTTATGAAATTATAACAGATTTCGGATTTATGATTTTTCGGAGTTTTGATTATTCGGATTTCGTATTATGAAAGATCGGATTTTTGTTGATTCGGGATTGTGAAATTTGAAGTTCTGACTTTTGAACTTAAGAACGTTCGGAGTTTTGAAATTTAATATTCGGATTTATGAAAATTCGGAATTTTGACTTTCGGGATTCTGAAATTCAGAATTTTAAAAAGTCTCCACCAGATTTTGCATACCTATACCCTTTTTTTTTTTTCCTCTTGATATGGCTCGCACGGCTTGTGCATTTGCCAGTTTCAAAGTTAGGGAAACAAATTTACAAAAGGATATCGGATACGGATAGGTACGGAAGGATCAGGAGAGCAGAGGATATAATTTTGTATGAGAAAAAAAATATATATATACAGATATATATATATTTTCTCATACACGTACATGAATTAATAAAAACATTTATATTATATGCTATATTTTAATATTATTAACAATTATGAAGAAAGCTATTATTTTATATATTTTAAGATTATTTGTAGGTACATAATAAAGCTAAGATGTTAGTAGGGAAAGGAATTCTATGCAATGCTAAGTTGGTGAAAAATGACGAATGATCATATGGGGACAAGTCCCTTCTCAAAACTACTGAGATTTATTTTAGTGGCCCCCCCGACCAACCTCGCGGTTATGCAGAAGGGCACACTATTCCTAGCACACCGTGAAGTGTACTAGGGACCATCTGCGGTAGGTCCTGCCGCCATAAAGCACAATGCACAATGCATTACACATTACGGTACTCATAGGCGAGTAGCCCGTGGCATTACCCACTCCCATTTATCCAGAATGGTGCCGGAGCAGTTATAGTCGCTCACAACGCGCATCCAAAGAACGCTAGCGGCTTCAATCACCGCTAGGGACGTCAGAGAAGCCAACTACCATTTCTCCAGAATGGTGCCGGAGCTGTATAGCACGCTCACATCTCGATGCACTGCATCTCGATCATATGGGGACAGAAAAACAAAATGTGATTTAAATCGCCTACGTCCTCACCACATTCACATATATCACTCGTTACTATGTGAAGTTTAGCAAGATGAGCCGGGGTACACACATGTCCTAAACGACCTATACCCTTTCCAATCGTTTATTTAACTTTTGACAGATAACGCACATAGAGTTTGGTAATAATTTTTGATACAATGTACTTTATGGAATACTGTACTTCATGGACGGGCTCCGCCCACTTAGAGATGTGTCATTCGTAATTAATGACCACAGACTATAAAACGGTTTTGAATTAAATCGAATAAATTAATAAAACATACAATAAAATTATTGTGATTATATTTTATATCAAATCACGTAATAACCTTTATTATTTTGCATTCAAATGCCCTAAATTCCTCTTTTTTTAATGCATAAATAATTTGCGTAATGAAAACAGTTTCATCGTACTCGTACCTAGTAATGGGATCGAATTTATTCGCTGCAGATTAATGAATCTAAAATAATCGTTTAGACTTACTGTAGTTGGTTCAAATAAAAAGCATGTGAATGAACTGCGGTACCTACTTGCAATGAACAGGTTCAAAATGTTGAAATTCATAGTACTTTAGGGATTTAAAAATAAAACAACCAAAAGAGTAATACTAAAGTGTAATAGGTACTATTTTAATTATAAAGAATCGTCTTCTTCGTATGACCAGGAATCATCATCACTTGAGTTATCAGTAATATTGATTATCAATTCTTGGACAGATAATTTGTTGAATGCAACAT
Organism: Udea olivalis; assembly: GCA_947369235.1. Taxonomy (NCBI): domain Eukaryota; kingdom Metazoa; phylum Arthropoda; class Insecta; order Lepidoptera; family Crambidae; genus Udea; species Udea olivalis. The sequence continues at coordinate 12,310,856 of OX376342.1, forward strand.
CCCGATCCCAATCCACCTTTTTTGTTTTTTCTACAACACTCACCCAGTTTTCAAGAGTTACTTTTTCACAAGCATTTTTTAGTAAATCTAGCATTTTTCTTGCGGTGAAAGAAGGAGTTGTATTGTTTTTCGCAGCATATCCTTTAACTTGTGCCCAGATCATTTCAATTGCATTATATTGGAAGTGATATGGGGAATTCTGAGGATTTATTACGTATCGTTTTGGCAGCTTCTTTGTTTATAATATCTTTACTAACTCCATTTTTAGTCCACCTCCTCGCCATTGTCACGGAGCCAGTTTATGATTTCATGTTTTTTGTTGGCCTGCGTTGGCATTTTATTAATTTGACGAGAGTGATAGGGTGCATTATCGATAAATATTGATGGCTCTTCGAGTGATGTAAGCAATTCTCTGAACCACTTTTCATACACGTTCGAATTCATCTCCTCATGATAATCTCCTGTTTTCTGGGATTTGAAAGCTAATAGAGCGTCTGGCACAAATCCTTTTACTGTTCCTGCATGGCAAATAATCAGTCGGTCGCCTTTTCCCATTGGTACTGCAGAAGTGGAGCCAGCAGTGTTGTCTTTCCAAGTTTTTGACAGCGTATGATTCGCATTGAGCCAAGTTTCATCTGTGAAAACAACATTCGACCCATCTTTTATGTTTTTCGCTTGTTTCAAAAATTCACATCGATACAAAGTAATATCATTGCGTTCCATTAACATTTTTCGTTTGTCACATTTTTGGAATAAGAATCCAATGTCTTTCAATACCTTTGCCAAAGAAGATTTTTGACCACGGAACAAACCACTATTTCGTAGAGATTGTGTTATTTTTAATGTTGGAATCTCTTTTCTTTGGTTATAGTCGTATATAAGACGACGAATAGCATCAGCGTCAAAATTGTCAACTGCTGTCACTTTACAGGGCTGACTTTTTTTCTTAGGTGTTGATAGCCTATTCTGATTGATGCCACTGCTGCCGTAGCCTTCTTTTGTTATTTTTGCCACCGTTGGAGCACTAATACCTAATGCTGCTGCAACACGGTCTCTAACTTGAGTCACTGGTATAAGAGGCCCACCATTACGGTACCTTACCTTTTCAAAGTATTCACGACGTCGCAACACAAACTCTCTTGTTTGTCCTTTGAGTACTTTATTTTTTGGCATTTTGACAGTAACGAAGGAAGGCACGATACGCTCAACTCAACCAAAAACGTGAGAATTCACAAATAAATCAATACGGAGGAATATAAATACTCAACTCGACGTATGAAAATATGGATCAACACTACAGACAGACTAACTAGGGAACAAGTTAATAACACTGACAACAAAATGGCGCCGCGCGTCCAGTGTTGCCGTTTAATAATCAATAAAATTACGAAATTATCGATAAAATAATGAGTGTGTTAAATCGATTAAAACTTCTTCATGAATAAAACCGATCGATAAAAGAAATCGAATAGGTAACGGGTCAGGGTATCACTATTTGATTAAGTATTAGAGCTGTCAAAAGTTAAATAGATCTATGTGTTTTTTTTTAAAGGAAAGAAACGGCCCAGTGATTCAGTTATTTGAGCCTGTTGAGTATGCGAAGCGACCCACTTGCCGCCGTGCAACCGTGGTTGCATAAAAGCACTTTGGACGTCTGTTTTCATGCAACCGTGGTTGCATAAAGCACTTTAGTGGATATGAACGATTCAATTTTAAAAAATACAATAAAAAATTAGGCCTAGTGGAAACTTTTAGTCTGTACTTAATGTATGCACAATTCATTTCATAGCCGGGCGAACTTGGGTTTGCAACCCATTTTTGAAAGTGTGAAGTAAATGAAGTAACTTTACCATTTTATAATCTACACAATTTTAAGTTCTTTTGTTTGGAAACCAAATACACACATCAACATGGTCTAGGGATATGTCAATTAAACCTGAATAACTAAAATTCTATTAACTTTTTGTTACGATACCTACACATCAAAATAAACCTTGTTTAATAGCCTACCTAATCTGATAAATAAACTTTTAGATAGAGTTAAATTGAAAAAAAACTTAGAATAAGAGGAATAACTCAGACAAAATTTCAATCTTAACATTATTTTTGAAACATAAAAACCTAAACACATCAACTATTTTTTTTATAAAAATTGTTGAAAACTTAAAATTAATAATCCGTGGATCCACCTAAGACTCTCCTGACACATCTGCAGCGGGTCTGCATACTCAAAACAAGGGTGTCAATATCCTGTTGTGGAACACTGTCCCAAGTCCTGCTAAGATGCAAGAAAAGCTGGTTTTCGTGCACAATATCTTCAGGGAATTTCCTAAGAGCTCTTCTCTGAAGCATATCCCAGGCATGCTCAATAGAATTTAAGTCAGGGGATTGTGCAGGCCAGTCTAAAGCTTGGATATCATGCTGTTATAACCAACTTGTAACGATACGCGCCGTATGTGGACGGGCATTGTCGTGCATTAGCTGGAAATTTTGTTCCATTTGCTGTCTGTGGGGCAAGATTACAAGCTCTAGCAACTCATCTTGGTATTTTAGAGCAGTTATAATGCCTTGTATCCAAACCAGGTCCGTTCTACCGCCGAGACGAATTTCTGCCCAATCCATAATCGTGCCACCTTAACATGCATGAGCTTGTTGTGGGTGCTGCAGTCAATTCCGACGTCCAGGTTCTCTCCAAACGCGTACTTTCGCCAATCAGGATGAAATCCAAACCTGAATTCATCAGTGAAAAACACAAGTGACCATTGAGAATGGTTCCAGTTTTCGTGTGCTATAGCCCAATCTTATTCCTCGATTGCCTCTCCTTAGCGCTGGTACCCGAAGTGACCTACGAGCATGTAGGTTGACTTCATGCAGTCGTCTTCTCAAAGTTTGACCGCTTACCAGCAAACCATACTCTCTCTGTAGCCTTTAAACCTATTGCATCGCCGTTACATTTGGTTGACTTAGTGCAGCATTTACTATGAATCGGTCATGAACATGTGTTGTAATGCGTTGAGGTCCTCGGTGCAGTTCCACTACTTCCCCTGTGACACGATAACGTGACCAAAGCCTGGATATAACGCTCTGAATGGTCCTCATGGCTTCAGAAACCGGAATTTTGGTGGCGCCAGCTAGAATCATGCCCACTGCTTTTAAAATTTCGTTCCTGGTCAAGTGTCTACGTGGCATGATTAAATGAACACCGGAGATGCGTTTGACAAAGATTTATATAAATTCATGGAGTTCTAATCAAGTTAGAAGTTCGTGAAGATTTACTTCTTTGGAAGAAATTCAATGAATGCGAAATTCATCCTAAAACAAAACCTTTTAAATACAAATTTGAATTTAAAAAAGGAACTTAATAAAGTTTTCATAATCTGTCATTAATAGTTTTTTTGTAAGGCCAGTACTTTTTAAGTTATTTATGAAAGTTTTATATATCCCTAGACCATGTTGTTGTGTGTACATTAACGTAAAATTCAATATAGTAGCTGCTGAACTAAATGTTTTGCAGAACGCAAAGAAGTAGATAGCAAATCAGTTGCTAGTGGCAAATATAAGGCAGCGTTATGGGCTTCCCGAGATATAGCAATATTAATATGATTTTTAATATTGCTTTATCTCGGGAAGCTTTAGTGCTTTCGATTTTTTTTCCCAATGTTTCTATTTTTAAATGTTTTTCGATAACATCTCATCAGAAAAAAATGACAAAAACTATATGCTCTGGTTTCGCTTAGCGACCTATACTGCGCCTTCAAATATAAAATGTCACCTTAGCAATGCCACGAATCGATTGTTCAATTGCCCAATTGATTGGAGCTAGTCACGATTACGACCAACACATTCTTACATCACTAGTTCTTTCAAAAGTGGCCCCCTGTGAAATGTACGTAAATTAATGATGGTTGTGATAAATCTGAATAAATCTTAGGGTTCTTTTTATTTTTTTGCTTTTGGAGTGCGGTGCACATGTGTTAATAAAACGGATCGTTCAGTGCTGGTTGGATTTTACTTCTAAGATTATACACAATTTTCAGTGAGGGGACATAACCATGGGTCGTGTGATACGTGCTCAGCGTAAAGGTGCCGGGTCGGTCTTCGTATCCCACACGAAGAAAAGGAAAGGAGCCCCTAAACTCCGTTCTTTGGACTATGCAGAGCGTCATGGTTACATCAAGGGTGTAGTTAAGGTACGAACTAACTAAAATATAATCATAATATAACCTCAACAAGTTTGGCTGTCCTTTTAGTCTTTACTATCCATGAGTTTGATTTTGTAGTTATTTTTTTAGTTTTAAAGCTATCATCTTACGCTCGAGTTTGAAAGTTCTTTGATATTCGCCTATCTGCAACTTTTCTGTGCTAAGGATCTGTTGTTTTGGTTCAGGATATCATCCACGACCCCGGCCGTGGCGCGCCCCTGGCTGTAGTGCACTTCCGTGACCCTTACAAGTTCAAGACACGCAAGGAGCTGTTCATCGCTCCTGAGGGTCTATACACTGGCCAGTTTGTCTACTGTGGAAAGAAAGCTACTCTTGAAGTTGGTGAGTTTGACTTGGTACATACTCAGCTCCACATCTACATTTGGCATGTCTATGATTTTCCGAAAAACAGGATGTAAACTTAAAGAGATAGATATAGTTTTTGCCAAGCGGTTGTACTGTACATGGCATAATACTACTCCACTACTTAGTATCCTATTTGTGTAATTAAATGTCACTGAGAAGCTATATCTTTCTACTGTCATTAGGTGGAGGAACATTTTAGCTGGTATTACATTAAAGTAAGATGTGGAGTGAAATAAATTATGATTTTTATTTTGTTATTTGGGGTCTTCAAGCAGGGCATGTAAAGGCATTTTTGCAGGTCTTCAAGAAAAGTATGACCAGCTCAGTGATTGCTTTGCATTACTGTGCTTGTCAGCCTCATATCTGCTTTCCATCAGGTGGAGTGAGGTCATCTTGACAGGCACTGGGAAAAAAATATGATATGATTTTGTTATTATGTACAATATAGAGGTTTCACTGCAATTTTCGGTCATGAATTGAACAAACCATCTTGTTTTTACTTAGATCACAATGTTTTCAGGTAATGTCATGCCTGTGGGTTCTATGCCTGAGGGTACCATTGTGTGCAACCTGGAAGAGAAGATGGGAGACCGAGGTCGGCTGGCCCGTGCTTCCGGCAACTTTGCCACAGTCATTGGACACAATCCTGATGCCAAACGTACCAGGGTAAAGCTCCCTTCTGGTGCAAAGAAAGTTTTACCATCTAGCAACAGAGGAATGGTTGGTGAGTAAATTTTAAAAACTTGTTAAGAATTGCACAGCTATTGTAGTTTTAGCATTCCCTACCATGCTTATCAAACATCTGTTTTGATGAAGCTTTATTTAATAAACTGGTTTTCTTTTTTTAGGCAAGAAATACACTAGTACCTCCTGCTTAAAAAAAGAACCTCTTAGCCCACTAGGGCTAAGAATTCTTTGATAGATGTTTGGCAATCGGGGGTAGGTCATTAACTAGATCATTTTAAAGATCAAGCATGTTACCGCAATTGTTCATGATGACTTTCTACTTACCTACTCTGAAGATCAATGATTACACAAGAGGCTCTTTCTGAGGCATCAATGATGCTTAGGGATTAATTGTTACATAGGTACATTTACTTACACACTATGATTACTTTACAGGCATTGTAGCTGGTGGTGGACGTATCGACAAACCCATCTTAAAGGCTGGACGTGCATACCACAAGTACAAGGTTAAGCGTAACTGCTGGCCATACGTACGTGGTGTTACCATGAACCCTGTGGAGCATCCTCACGGTGGTGGTAACCATCAACATATTGGTAAGTAACTCCTTTTGACTACTGATGAATGACGGATTTTATTGTAAGGCATGTTATAGCGCAACTAAAAGCTATTTTTTTGCTTGCCACTGCAGTTGCAAACACAATGAAAGCCTTACTAAAATATTTAATTGATTCTTAAAGTAATAAAAGATTATAGAATTTTCTAAAAAAGGTTTGGTCTCCTAGGCATCTCTAAGAGCGTGGGAGAAAAAGAACAATGGTGCAGAATATGTTCATTAGTCTTGAAAAAAAATTCCAGGTAAGGCGTCGACCGTCAAGCGAGGAACGTCAGCCGGTCGCAAGGTCGGTCTCATCGCCGCGCGCAGGACCGGAAGAATCCGCGGTGGCAAGACCGACACCAAGAAGGAGTCGTAAATGTAATATTTTACAAAATAAAAACTATAAAACCAAGCTAAATTTTATTTTCAACCTCACCTTATACATGCCCCTGGAAACCTCCACACGAAGCCCCTGAGCTACATTGGAAGTAGGTAAGTCTTTATTTTGTTTGGTATTCACTTGTTTATCCAACTGAAACCTTACCTGAACCTACTTAAACAATCATCATTGCTTCACAACACACTATCTAATAATAAAAATATTATTTTAGTAATGATCATAGATTATTACTAACAAAGTATTTTTAGTTAATGGCTAGTCAATACTTCAAAATAAGTGAATAATCATGTAACACTTTATTACATGATACATAGGTACTTACTACTTATCATTTAACTATTGATATCTGTTGCTTTGTTTATAACATTTTCAGGAGGTGACTCTCATCGTGCTAGGTTACCAATGTATGCAACTTGAATAAAAGACTGAAAGAAAGATAGAATCGTGATAGCTCACAGATTGCAACATTTTTAATAGCGTCTGGCTCAGTCGAATATACCAAGCAAGCAAGCTGGAGCAACATGCATCAAGAAGACTGGTGAGTAAATTACTAAATAATGTTTTGATACATCAAAAATTAATTAATTATTCTGAATGATTTAAGTGTGGCCCGGCCCTTTTATCACATAAGTAATATCTTATAAACCAAATTAGGATAAACTTGAAACTAACCTAAACATGATGACTTTTCTACTTACCTACTCTGAAGATCAATGATTACACAAGAGGCTCTTTCTGAGGCAATGATATACCGCTAGTAATGTCAAGTTGTAAATAATAATTATTAACCAATGCTGTTTCATTCTATTTCAGGAATGTGTGTACAAATGTGGGTTAAATAAGTTATGCAGCTGTATTGAACCCTTTACCTTGAACCCTGAAGGGGATGACATCCTCACAGTAGTGAGATTAACACTAATAATGACCTATCGGTGAGTTAACTAAAATTAATTACCTGTTCTATAAAAGTAACTTCAATGTAGGTAAACCATAATGTAAGTAGTAGAGATGTGCGGAATGTAGGTTCAACCGAATGAGAATGTTCGGCCGAACATTCGGTCCACAATGTACCGAACCGAATGATTCAACCGAATTAAGCGTGAAAAGCAGGTTTGTACACGTCGATGTGGCGCTCTGCAAGAGCCGGGCGGCGTTTGCAACCGTCCTCTTTGCCCGAGCGCAACCGCAAACGTTAATATTTAATTTCTGAAATGTGTATTTTTTCATCTGTATTAATATCCGTTACGAAAGGCATAAATATATGATACCACAAAATTATAACGGCCTTATGAGGCCATTCCCTTAGCATGTGTAGCTGCTGTACAAGCCTTCAGTGACGGTGCTGGTATTCTGGTGCAGGGCCTGTCAAAACTACAAATAGTTATGTCAATTTCTAGTTTATATGTTGCAAATTAATATTTGTTACTCAGGCTTTTGTTTATTGTCAAATTCATAAATAGTATGCTATTTAGCATACATTGACATTTATTTAAAAGTTTAACATTGTCAGCACGAACACACTGATAGCGACACCTCTCAGATGAGAGTTGAACCATTCTATTGTAAGTGGAGAGGTTAGGAGACTGAAGGATATTTAGAAGCACGTCAAAGTCAACTGGGTTAAATGCACTGATGAAGTCTAGCAAAGTGAGAAGGTTAAGTTGTTTATGTTCCATGGCATCTCTTAATGTCATTATGATCGGTAAAGGTAATCTTATTTATTTTGGTCAATAAATAATTGGTGCACAAATAAGTCTTTCCTACATTTACGAACCCTCTTTACAAATTTGCAAATTAAGTTACATTAATGTTTAATAAAATGATTTTTAAAAAATATTAGAAATAATTTAAACATCCTTCCATAGTATGTCCTTCCTAACAAAAATCGCGTCCGCTGGTTTGCCGGATTGACCGGATCGGGTTTAGTCCTGACTGGGTGTGATGCACAATCATCATTATCAATATTAAAAATTATTTAAACATTCGGTAATAGTTCGGTATATCAACCGAATGTTCGGCCGAATACGAACATTCGGCACATCTCTAGTAATTAGCATAGAGCAAAATAAAATAATGACGACACGATTGGCGTAGTGTGCTGTAGCACGGTTTCTCGCCTCGATTTCCGTAGTATCCCGGGTTCGATCCCCGGTCGGTTCAATTCAGGAAACTATCTTATCTGAATTGACTCGGGCCTGGGTGTGCTAGGTGACGCCCCTGGCTTAATTTGTCTGGTTCCTCGTAATACAGGGATATCATTCCCTACTTCGAGACCATGACAAGTGGTGTGTTGTCTGGCGCATATACAATATTTAAAAAAAGTATAACTCATTTGGTCAGTATACTAAGTAGTCTTTACCATTCTTGTTCATGATGATTTTCTACTTACCTACTCTGAAGACAATGATTACACAGAGGCTCTTACTGATGCAATAATTTACCCCAGTGAATTTTAATTTGCATAATATTTGTAATTTTCACTAATACTATTTCACTTTTCTTTCAGGTAGCACGACAGATGATGGCTGTTCTGACAAAACTATCAAGAAAGTGCGTGTTACGATGAGTTATGGATGAATTTACCTATAATGCTGTAAAGGAGAGCATCCACATGGTAGTAGTGCGATGGAAACCAGCAAATTGTTTGCGAGAAATAAATTAGTGAGAATTATATCTGGTACGTCTCGCACAGCTCGGCTCAGACCTCCATTATTAAAAAAATATAGCTTAAGGCAATCGCTGATAATGTAACTTTATATTGGTGAAAGAATTTTCAAATCATTCCAGTAGTTCCTGAGCCTATTAATTACAAAGAAACAATCGAATATTTCCTCTTTATAGTATCAGTATAGAAGATAGGTAGAATATTTCCAAATGAAATCAAAGTGGTATAGATAATAATGGGTTGGAAAAAAGTTTCTTCGCAATTTTTGAGAAAATTAATTTTTTTTTTTAATATAAGTAGTTTATTTACATATAACTAAAGTACGATTTTGTTCGATTACTTTTTGCTATCTTGTAGGTAGGAACATGATCCCATTGCTATATACATTTTGAGGCTTCTGATCAAAATACCGCGTGGTTTTGCCAGTCCTCTAGTGATGTTGACCTGAATGTTTTGCCAGTCCTCTCATGATGTTGACTAAAGAATTTTGAAGAGACCGAAACAGGTGAAAACCTGAAGGTGCAAGGTCAGGACTATACGGCGGAAGCAATAACACCTCTTAGACCAAATTTGTGCTACTCTCACAGACACTGTACTAGGTCCATAAACATCGGAAATTTTTGTCGCGGCTTGCGTTGCATTTTTACCTATTTTGTAGTAAAAATTCAAAATGTATCGAATTTCTTCATTAGATTCACTCATCTTGACAGTAAGAAAAAATAATAATTTGAATTTGGAATTATCTTCTTTAAAATTTAAACTTTTAATGATACCAAAACCAGCCAGATACAAATAGTATAGCCAAAGAGATTTTATTACAAGTTCATACACACTATAATATGCAAAAAGACTTTTTCCCCAACCTAATATGTTGTACATTGCTTCTGGTCCGAATTCTTGAAAGTCACTTTAGGGCGGTCCCCCGAGCGAACGACCTTGAGCACTTCTGTTCCTCCTTCCCCCTCCTCACCTCTACTAAACTGCGTATGACTTCGTCAAATTAGAAGCGACATCTACTGGACATGGTTCGTACTAGTTTTACTACACACCTACCTACTATTTACAACACATTCAAATACACAAGACATGGAATATTATAGAGGCGGCAGTGTAAATATTTTCACCAAACAATTTTTGACGAATCTTGCACTGTTTCCATCGTAGAAGTAAATAAAAAGAAAAAAGTCTATTTCAACAAACTATTTTGAAGAAATAGAAATCAATTTATTTATAATGTTGCATATTTAATTGTTTGGAAGTCCAAATGAAAAGAAGTCTAGCCGTTCATTCCTAGATGCTACCCCCTGTGGAAATCGGGATGTAAAAAGTGATTAGCCTATATACTGTCCCTCTGCTGGGAAAAGGCCTCCATCATTGAAATGAAGTCATTGCTACAATGGATCGGATTCGGGATGGCATAACATTATTTTTTTTCATAAAATGTACGAGGTGCATTCAATAAGTTCCTAGCCTCATCGCCAGAGGGTGCTGTAGTTTCAAAAGAGTTTTACCACAGTGTAGCACATTCTTTTTTAATTCTTTTTTCAAATGTTCATTCCAATCCCTTCATTTGTTTTAATTTGACAACTTATGGAAGCGAACGTGTCGATCGGTTTTACAAAAATGGAAAAAGAGCAATATCGTTCGGTGATTCGATTCCTATTTTTGGAAGGGAAAACGCGCATCGAAATCAAAGAGCGCTTGGATGCTGTGTACGGTGACTCTTCTTCATCGATGGCCACCGTCAAGAATTGGTTCAACGAGTTTGCAAATGGCCGTACGTCGGTTTTTGATGAACCACGTCCAGGTGCACCGAAAACAGTTGCTACGGAGGAAAACATTAAAAAAATCCATGATCTCGTATTGGCAGATCGCCGATTCCCGAAGCCCGAACCTTCGGGCTTAGCTAGCTGAGACTGTAGCCATTTCAGAAGGAACAGTGCATCACATTCTTCACGAGGAACTCGGCATGAGAAAGCTGTCGGCGCGATGGGTGCCGCGTTTACTCACACCGGAAAACAAGCGCAACCGTGAGACCACATCGGAGACGTTTTTGGCGCTGTTTAAGCGGAATCCAGCGGAGTTTTGTGACCGTCGATGAAACCTGGATCCACTGGTACACACCAGATACCAAGGAGCAATCAAAACAATGGATCCAGACCGGGGAACGTGCTCCAAAGAAGGCGGAAACTGTAAAATCGGCCGGAAAAGTTATGGCCACCGTTTTCTGGGATTCACAAGGTGTGATCTACATCGATTACCTCGAGAAGGGTAAAACAATTACAGGGCTTTACTATGCCGATTTATTGGGCCGATTCGACGCCGAATTAAAGAAAAAACGACCCCATCTGGTGAAGAAAAAAGTGCTGTTTCACCACGACAACGCACCGGTTCACACGTCTGCCGTTGCCATGGCCAAATTGGTCGAATTACGCTACGAATTGCTGCCCCATCCACCGTATTCTCCAGATTTGGCCCCTTGTGACTTCTTTCTGTTTCCTAATCTGAAAAAATCACTCGCCGGGAATAGATATGGATCAAATGAGGTCATCGCCGCCACGGAAGCCTATTTTGCAGAGTTTGACAAAAACTATTTTTCGGACGGGTTAAAAAAGTTGGAGCATCGCTGCCCAGGCTAAGTGTATCGAACTGAAAGGAGACTATATTGAAAAATAAATTGCCACTATTCCAAAATTTTCGTTTACTTTTTGTAGGCTAAGTATTTATTGAATGACCCTCGTATAATGTAAGGTATATCCGTAGGTGGGTAAGCAGCTAAAAAATGCTAGAAGAAACAAACATTACCTATACACTGTCCATTCATTTTTCTTTTTCTTTTTGACAGTTGGAGACAGTCTGAAATAAGTGACGCCCTCGCCCGTTATATACCGATTCGATTTAATGCATTGAAATACTTTTGGTTGAAATATTTATTATTCGTTAATTGTTTTTTTAATTATTTGAAGAATAAATGAAAATTAAATCGTAAATAATAAGATATTTACACATGAATAGTACTTTAGCTGTCCGATCATGAGTAAGGCGTCCTCTATGATCAGAGCAGAGGACCTCATCACAGTACAACAGAAACAATACTTACATAAAGTCAAATCTTTGGTTGTTTGTGCAAGCACGTTTTGGTATGAAATCTCTACTCAAGTACAGATCAGTGCTTGAGTACGAATTTAGAATATGATGGGCCTAAGTGGGCGTTACCCGTCAATAAAGTACGACATCACTGTAGTGCATTATTCCGAAACTAAAAACTAATTCAAAGGCGTGAGCTCTCAGAAAAATAATAATTGAATAGACAAAGTATAAGTCAGGTAAATGGGAAGGTTAGCATGTAGATGGATAGAATAAAACTCTTCTTTATGCCCTTTCTTTATTTAAAAACCACAATATAATCATTTTTTTGTCAGTAAATAGCCTCAGTGTGTCAGGACCGTAGCAAGTGGAAAGATGTGGTCTCTGCCTACCCCGTTGGGAAAAAGGCGTGATGGTATGTATGTATGTATGTATGTAGTAAATAGCCTCATCATGAATATCATTAAGAATTTGAAAATCTGCAAAGTTTAAATGACGCGAACATGAAGGGGTACACATTTGGGGTATATTCGACTGAAGCGTGTTCAATGCTTTCTTCTCCTGTTTCACTATGACTGTTTTCATCTTCTCCCGTTTAATTTTGGCTATTTTCTGATTCTCCAGTTTCATGTTGAGTGTTTCATTTTGAGTTTCTTCCACTAATCTAAGTTCTGACATACTGCACCCAAGTGTCCCATGATTCGATATTTCCTGTAGCTTGCAGAAAAAGTGGCTGACAGCAATAATTCGTTTTCCAATATTTTTTTTATTCGTCTGAGAATCGCAGCTGAAAACAAAAAAACTTAGCGCTGAATATTTCAAAGGGTGTGATTTTTGTTTAGGGAAACCGTGAATTTACTTACTAGAGTTTAAGTTGCCCTCAAAAACATAAATTGTAAAAAAAACAAGTCTCGCACGTAACTCAGTCTACCGTAAAAAGTTGTAAGATCCATGTAATACAGAGTGGGATAATAGAATAAATAGATTGACTCAGCTCGCAAAAGACAATGTATTTCACAAGTACCTAATTCATATTTATTTTTTGGATCGTTTAGTGCGATCGCAAAGTCAATCTAATTATTCTATGAACATTTTACGGTAGAAGAACCTAGTTGCGCGACTTTGTTTTTTACAAGTTATATTTTGATGGCATCTCATTTCTTTTTGTAGATAGCTGCAAAAGTAGCTTTGAAATCCTAAATATTTTTATGTGATTACAAAGTTATTTATGCAGTTAGTGTATATCTAGAAAAGTGATTTTTTTGCTCATCTTAGCGGGGGCACTGTCATATCCACAGATACTGAGAGATACTAATTAATGAGACATAATTAATTTAGCAGGAGTGATAAAAATGACTAAAGTTAGAATCATAAATGGATCAATCACTTATTTGAAAAATAACATTAAATTAAAATAGATCGGATAAATTAGATTCTACCTACTTCTTCAAAATATTGTTCGGTCTCAGTTGCATTAATCAAATCAGGTCTAGTTTGACTTAATGCTTCAAGTTGTCTGGCACGTCTCTGAAATAAAATGTTTTTTATCCGTAGATATCAGAATAATCAAGACAGAAACCTTCATTCGCGTTTAACCAGATTCAAAATTCGAGTCACAGAATAGACCATAGTACATGTGCAAGGGACCTTTGGTCCCACGCATCTCATTAGGTATGCTTGTGCTAGGTAGCACAAGCATACCTAACTCGTAGGTACGAGTATAACGTTACGGCTAAAGGTAGGTGTGAACATAAACTTTAGATTAGCCGGCTAAAGTTAGGTTAAATATTCGAGGAGAGTTCTAATGTTAGTTTTGTTCTATCTTTAGCCAGCAAAATTTAAGTGTAACCGCCAGCAAGTGTGATGTAGAACTAAGTAATTTTCTGTGGTGTGGGTATATTCGAAATCATTAGTTCACCCAATTTTTAAAATTGTTTGATACTTACTCATTACTTTTATAATTGGCTGTAAAGGTAGTCTATTTGCTGTCAGATCTGCCGGTATACTGAAAAATAATTTAAAATAAATGAAAAACAGTTTTACAATCACATAACACACTTCACATGGCACACGAGTCGGACTCGCACATGAAGAGTTAATTCAAATATTCTTATTATTATAAGAAAAATAAACAACAGTTACCTATATAAGTTTAAAATATAACCCACACACAAGACAACACTCTTTAAGAGACTTTTGTTTTGAAAGAGTAACACTCTGTCCAATACTTACTCATCATTGATTGTTTCTATCTACTGTTAAGGTTTCTTAGATCAGTTCACAATCAAATCTGCCGGTATCCTAGAAAAAAAATATAAGAAATAGGTATAAGAGACAGCTTCACAAGTACCGAAATTAACACAAACAACACTCTTCAAGAGACTCACTAAAAAAAGCAACACCGTTTTATACTTATCATTGATTGTTTCGATCTCCTGTAAAGGGGTTTTAGATCGGTTCAGTACCTATTATATCTGCCGGTATTCTGCAATAGATGAAGATTTTTATCAAACAGAACTTTTTGTTACCTACCGTACTTTGGGATACAGAACCGCACGCAGTACGTGTCTATAGATTCATAACTCTATGCATTGTATTTGTATGACATTTGTTGATGAAAAATTGCATTGTTCAATATACTTTTAAACAGATGATTTAAATTAAAATTAAATTATAAAAATTGATCCATGATAGGTAGACTACTCGTCATAATTGGTTATCTTTTTTACAAATTGTTGATAGGTTAGCATCTCCAGATTTCCTTCCGCGCCTATCCTATAATAAAGGACAAATAATATATCGTTATCATCACTTAGGAATATAATTGTGATTATGTTTATATTGTAGGTATTTTAGAAAAAAACTTACAGAATTTCGTTCTTTTTCTGTGCGTTCTGTCTCCTTGTACGCTTATCCTTCGGATGTTTAGGCATTTTTACGAACATACCACAAATACTCGTAGATACGAAGAAAACAACACTTTCACGGTGTATCCAAATACAAATAACATATTTATGTATGTTTAAATAAACAAAGCGTCTTTTCGCCACAATCACAGTCTTTATTGCAACCGAAGTGTCCTTTCACGAAATTTAGTCAGATTGTGACCAAAAAAATTTAACAAATATTAATCGTACTTGACTTTGAGCGCGAGAGCATACGATCGACGTGGCCTTCCCGTACGAAAGCTGGCGTCAGACTGCCTCCCACGTCCCGCCCGCCATTCCCGCGCACAATCACGTACGTATTTACAACATAAATGACAAATTATTCATTTACCGGATTAAAAAATGCTTTTTTGGAAAAATTCAAACGTGTAAAATCTTTATTAATAAATTGTCTACCCATTGGTGTAAATTGCAAGTAAAAATAACTTCTTGTTTAAGACTAGATGCACCAAATGAAAATTTTAGGCCTTATTTAGGAAGCACGTTTCATTATCAGTTTACTTTAAAATGCAATAAATGAAACGACAGTGTAGCAGAGATGCTGAAGAATGATATATAGCTATAGAGATATGAAGCTAATAGCTTTCTAAACATTGCAAAATAAGGCATTTCGCTAGGGGAATCGCCTTAAACTCAATACCGAATGGCTTTGACTAATTGGCTTCCGCCGCATGCATGTCTCAAAGGACGATCCCTAAATGTCAAATGTACCTGCATAATATAGATAATTAGCTTCTGCCCGCGACATCTTCCGCGTGGAATAGTCTTTGGGTTAACGCTAGCTTTAACCCGCGACTTCGTTTACGTAAAAGGTGAAAAACTGGGGCCACCGCCCCTCCCCCGCTCATGTTATTTCAAAACTGCGATGTCTCCTATGATATTATATATTTGATATATATTTGACGACCGACTTGGTGTAATGGTTAAGAAGTTGGCTACTACACCAGAGGTCGCGGGTTCGATCCCCGCACAGTACAAACATTTGTGTGCATGAACATGTCTGTTTGTACTGGTCTGGGTGTCTCCTATGTATAACAAGTATGTATTTACAAAAGAAAATGTATTTAAGTATGTTTATCCGTTGTCTAGTATACCATAACACAAGCTTTAATTAGCTTACTTTGGGGCTAGATGGCGCTGTGTGGAATAATGTCCAGGGATATTTATTTATTTATTTTATATTCATTGCAATTGGATGATGTTCAGGGCAATTTTGTTTCAAATTAAATACTTGTGATGAATAACTTATTTTTTAGATACTTAAAGATTAATATCATGTTTATAAAAACACCTTAGCGCAGGCCATAAGCGTCAAAAAAAAGGCACGCTTTTTTATCAAAAACAGCGCCTTACGTGATCTAAAATGTTATTAGTGTAATACCAATTTAGATTCCCACACACATTCACTTTTAAATTTTTATACCTTATGAAATATAGTAGAAATGATTAAATTCATAATCAATCACGCAACGGTGTTATTACGAGCAGTGCCACTTCAAAGTTTAGGTAGGGGAAAGTGGGGGAAATACGAACACCTAAGGGAAAACTTAAATAAAACAGTGGAATTTGATCACAGAGTTTCTTTATTTTTAAAATTATAATGTTTACTTATCTGCCTAACGAATTCACTAATCATCATTTATATTTTTTGAATTAATTGCAACATTACGAAAGAAAAACAAAACCCTTAGTGTTCGGCTTTACCCGACATTAAATACGAACACCAAGTGGGGTAATTACGAACTAACATTATTAACGACAGATATTAGGTCATTAAAGAGTTTACGGCATTTTATGATATAATCGTCAAATTGCGTTTCCTGATCGTCTGTAAATAAAGGTTTTTGTCCAGACCTTGGCTGTTTCATCACTTCTTCCTTTAGGTAAAAAATTGTATTGGGATTTGACATGACATGACAATGTGTATAACTTGAATTTAAAGTGGCAACTCGTGGTAGACGCACAGTACCTACCTACATCATAAAATGTATCGGGAACTAATCCCTAAGCTAATTAAAACAATAAAATAGATTTAATGGAAAAATAAGTTTATTAATTCAACCTAATCGTGATAACATTTGCATTTATTTGATAATTGGAAACCAATGATTTTCCAAACACTGGATTTAGCACGTCAAACATTTTTATTGAAAAGTCTAAACATCATGGCACACGCGTTGCAGTGACTTTCTGCCTTCTGTCTATTTCTGCCATGTTTTTTCGTGTTTAAGAAAGGAATAATGTATATTATGGGCACAAAATGTCTAGCCGTGACCGTAACTGCCAATTAGGGCGCTCTTACTCCGCCCCCTTATTCTCTAACTCGCAATGCGATTCTATTGCTAGGCGCTCGCACTTTGACAGCCAATTTGCCGTCATATAGCAATGTTCGCTTTAAACTTAACTTAGCTTAAGTATTTATAAGTTATACATTGTGAAGAGAAAAATAAATGACTTTTCTGAATTGAAACTCGATTTTCTTGCAATTGAAGATATCGAATAACTCAGGTGATTACTACCTTTTTTTAAGTGGTGTCTAAAACGGTGGTGGGAGCTGTACATATAACATTAAATGGAGGGTCTGACTCTTTTTGGTATCACTGATAATAGGCCTTGATTGAGTGTCTAATAAACAAGTATTTGGCTTCAATCGGTTTTCTCGAAAACGCTGCTTGTCTGGTGCGTTTGCGTCTCATTGCGTTCTCTCACTGGCCGTCTGTATGTGTTCTGCGTGCGCGTGCCTCGCGAGCTCGCGCAGGCTCTGCTCCGCGGCGGGGCTGAGCTGCTTCACCATGCTGCTGAAGTGACCGTCCGGGTTTTGCAGGAGCTCGTGTGGGTGACCGCACTCCATGATTCGACCACCTTCCATCACCTGCAACGTTGAGAACTCTTCAGACTTAGACAGATCAATTTACGAAATTAGTAATGTTAAAACTTCGTATTTTTATACATCTTACATTCAAAAATGTAGGTAGGTAAGTAATTAAGATTTGGTTCCGTTTTTTTTTACCACAGGTAAAAAATATGCTTAACCTATGAGTAAAACCATGCTCTAAGCCTACTCTAAGGTAAAACCACAACAAAATACTCACAACAACTCTGTCTGAATCGGCGACAGTGTGCAAGCGATGCGCGACGGTCAATACGGTGCAGTCGGAGAAGTATGTACGTATTGATTTTTGAATTAACGTGTCCGTGCTGCAAAAAAGACAAGGAGGGTTATGTTGAGGCTATTAGTCAGATTCAGAGATAATACACTTGGAAAGTGTTTGTGTCAATATTATTATTAAATATGAACGTTTTATGCTAGAATTTATCGAGTTACAGCATCTGCCGCTGGCGCCGCTTGGCGGTGGCCTCGTCCAGCACGAGGAGCTTGTTGCGCGCGCCAGGCACAGCAGCGGCCGCTGGCCCCCGCTGAAGTTGGTGCCGCCCGACACCCGATGCTGGGACTACACTGAGTGCAACGTACTTAGGGTCGACGTTGGCGGTGGCCTCGTCCATCACGAGGAGCTTGTTGCGCGCGAGCGCGGCGCGCGCCAGGCACAGCAGCTGCCGCTGGCCCCCGATGAAGTTGGTGCCGCCCGACACCCGGTGCTAGGACTACACTGAGTGCAACGTACTTAGGGTCGACGTTGGCGGTGGCCTCTTCCAGCACGAAGGGCTTATTGCAAGCGAGCACGACGCGCGCCAGGCACAGCAGCTGCCGCTGGCCCGCGCTGAAGTTGGTGCCGCCCGACACCCGGTGCTAGGACTACACTGAGTGCAACGTACTTAGGGTCGACGTTGGCGGTGGCCTCTTCCAGCACGAAGGGCTTATTGCAAGCGAGCACGGCGCGCGCCAGGCACAGCAGCTGCCGCTGGCCCGCGCTGAAGTTGGTGCCGCCCGACACCCGGTGCTAGGACTACACTGAGTGCAACGTACTTAGGGTCGACGTTGGCGGTGGCCTCTTCCAGCACGAAGGGCTTATTGCAAGCGAGCACGGCGCGCGCCAGGCACAGCAGCTGCCGCTGGCCCGCGCTGAAGTTGGTGCCGCCCGACACCCGGTGCTAGGACTACACTGAGTGCAACGTACTTAGGGTCCACGTTGGCGGTGGCCTCGTCCAGCACGAGGAGCTTGTTGCGTGCGAGCGCGGCGCGCGCCAAGCACAGCAGCTGCCGCTGGCCTGCGCTGAAGTTGGTGCCGCCCGACTCCACGTTTGACGACAACGATGTCACACTTTTCTTCAGTTCAACCTTAAATAAAGTGTTAATTATAGGTCAGATATTTTGATAAGTACAAGTTTAACTTTAAGACATGTTCGGTCATCCTGAACTCATCACCGTCGTGTCTCCTCTCCTGCTGGTTGACTCCAAGGGACCACGTTAGTAGGTACTTATTACCATTTTATAATGGAAGTATCTGAGTCGGAGTCATTATAAAATCCAAATTAAGTAGAAGAAGATCACGATACGACATGCTAGCTACTGCAAAAGGAAAAGTGTACCTACTACCTTGTAAAAGGTTTACTTGTAAGTTGTGTGGAATGGTACCTGTTCCAAAGCACTCCAAATGTCAGCGTCGCTGTACCGGTCAAACGGATCCATGTTGTAGCGCAGACTCGCGGAAAATAGCACCGGCTCTTGCGGAATGATCGAGATTTTTGCTCTTAGTTCCTGCAATTTGTTGTCTATTGAGTGTGTGAGGGTGAGTAGATTAGTTGTCTATTTTCGTCAAAGTTTTATATTATGCTAAAAGTAAAAAAAAAGTAAAAAAATCATTTATTCATTTAAGCTTGTACAAAGCACTTATGACATGTCAAAAAAAGTATACAGAAATAATAATAATAAACGTAAATAAAATAGTACAATATTAGTACACATCGTGAATACACATAATGTGAATCTACCACCGGTTCGGACGTTGCTTCTTATCGAGAAGACTCCGGCAAGAAACTCGATAGTTACTCTTTTCAGCTTTGTTTGTTTTACAAAAAATAAATTCAGAGTACAGTCAATGCGAGTAGAAAAAAGAACACAATTTTGAGCAGAGGACCAGATTAATCCTACTATGACCACAAACTTTTGTCGTTCAAGAAATCCTCTACATTATAATAACCTTGTTTCATTAACTTTGCTTTGATTGCAGATTTAAACTTGTGAAGAGGTAGATCAACAAGACTTTGAGGTATTTTGTTAAAGTATTTTACAGATTGACCCACAAATGAGTTTCCCACCTTGTGTAGCCTAAGACTGGGAGTTTTCAATTTGTTTTAATTTCTGGTATTATGTTTATGAGTATCACTGTTTTTTTTGAACAGATACAAGTTTTTGCGCACATACATTATGTTATCTAAAATATACTGAGCATGCACAGTTAAAATATCGATCTTCTTAAATACTTCCCTAAGCGAGTCGCGTGGTCTAAGTTTGTAAATGGAGCGGATGGCTCTTTTTTGAATTACAAGTGCTAAAGGTACAAGTATCAAGCGGGACCTCGTGCCTTGCTCAAACATTCGCTAATTAAACCTATCTTTTAACTCTTTAGGTAAAATATAGCATAATACATTTATATAATAATCAGGGAAACTGTTTGAAAAAAAAAAAACTTGTTAAAAATTAAGCTTTAAAATGAAGTAGGTACTTATTCTATTGGCTAATATTTAAAATTTTAAATCTTCTGTAGAAATTAATCATCCGTCACAAATGCTACCTACTAAATATGGGGCTAATAAAAACAGGTGAGTGTGATGCTTTATTAATTAATTTACCTTAAGAGCGATTTCTCCAGTCTCCACGTTATCAATATACACATTTCCTTCAACGGGAGCAAGACGGAACAACGCAGATATCAGCGAGGACTTGCCAGCACCAGTACGACCCACAACTCCCACCTGAAAAAATATAAATATTTGAAACAGGTTCATTCTATCAAAAAATTGTGTATTTTTATGATATTGCTTTTACTATAATTTTAAATACTAAACTCAAAAATGCAATCGTGGCAACAATATTTCTAAATGCTAAACCATACCTTCCAGCCGCTTTCAATTACGATGTCCAAGTTCTTGAGAACAGGATCAGCTTCAGCATCATATCGAAGTGACAGATCTTTAAATACTAGTCTGGCCTTTTGCGGCCAATCTTTGGGTGGCGAGGGGCCCTCCGTCTTCTCCTGTGGTAGGGACGTGAACTGTACGATGCGTTCGACACTTGTCATTTGAGATATGACGTCGGTCGCTTGTTTTACACTGTAGGAGACCATATTCACCAGAATTAACCCCTGACTTAACGCCAGACCCACGTTCCCGGATCGAGTGGTTCCTATAAAAAAATATGTCGAGATTAACGTTCAGGTTAAATTAAGCAGTCCTTGAGAATTTAGTTTGTCTAACCTATTTTATACTTACCATCGTCCCTCAGGAGGAAGGTGTAGGATACTATAATAATATACAGACTGCATATCATCGTCAACCACACGATGAATGTTGTATTTATTACAAGGGTAAGGTACCTGTTGAGAAAAAGACATGTCAACTTGACTGGGGGTTGCTTTGGGACTCCGAGTTCACGGAATAGAATCCTATGAGGGTAGGTACTTGACGATAGCGGATGATAATACAAGCAGACCTAAATATTATGTAGAATAGTTCTTTAACATACCATGCAGCAGTGTGGACGTCTTGTTTGTAGTCGAACTGCTGCTGCAGGAGTGCCTGGGCACCGTTCGCGCGCACCGTCGCCAGGCCCGCCATGCTGGCGGACACGTGCGAGAACACAGGGCTGCGGGCCACGCCTTCCACTCTGTTCAAACGGTAAAAACTTAGATGAACAAACCTGTAGATATCACTTCATCAACATGTTTTAAAATTTATATCCTTATGTGGTGCCAATAATAATCGATTAAGTATCTATAAGATAGCAAAAACGGGAGATCGGGCTTTGTGGCGCGCCCTGGGGGAGGCTTATGTCCAGCAGAGGACTGCTATAGGCTGAAAAAAAGACGCATCTATAGCACTCACTATTGACTATACCCGGCTGACCTTCATTGTTTTGAAACATTTTGGTCCTATCACGCCACCTGACCATAATGCGCACCACACAGTAACTTTTTGGACTTGCAATTATTGTGTCTCGTGTATCACGTAAGCATCATCTTAGCCCCATATCTTAGTGTTAGTTTTTTTATAACTTTACCCAGTCGAAGAGAAATGAGCTTAACCAGGAAATAACATTTTCTTTTCAGGCTTCGAAAATTACCACGAACGAATTACGTCCTGCAGAACGTTCAGAGGTGGAAATTTGACTGGGCTATTTTTCATAATAAATGTAAAAAAAAGTAGAATTGCCACGAATAGTGATTTGGCCGAATACCGAATATTCGGCAACGCTGTCGGCCGAAGCGCCAAATATTCGGCGGCCGAATATTCGGCACAAAATACTTGCTTTTCGAGCGCGTAGGTAAACAACGAGTAGGTAAGACGAGTCGCAACCTGCCTCCCTCGTTGCGGTGCCCTCTCGTCTGTCGGCCCCTTTGAAGGGGGTGTCGGCCATATTATGGCAAAAATGCATGTCTGTCGAGCCGCTAGCTGCTGGCTTGTAATCCGACCCCATTATGTCATTTTACCGCCGGGCGGCATACGAAAAACATGTATTTTAATGCGTACCGAACGTTTCGGACATATTGTAACTATGCAATAACGATTCGTAATGAAGTATTCTATCTATTTTATATTTTAAGTTTATCTTTCTTCTCCTGGAAGTAGCGTGTATAGTGAGAGGTTATTTTCTGAAGCTGGTATCATTTACGACGAAAAGCGTAATCGTTTGCTACCAACAAGTGCTGAAAAGCTTGTTTTTATCCATCACAACTTACCATTGATCAATTTTAATCACTAAAGTATTGTAATTTGGTGATAATTAAATATAATCTTGAGTAATATGACGTGTCTTTTTTTCATGATTAGGTATTCGGTAAAAAAGTGACCGAATAGGCCGAATACCGAATAGTTGCCGAATATTCGTGACACCTTTAAAAAAAGCGTAATACCTAGGTGTTTTTTAAAACGAAAATCCGGAAGTTCAATTTGGATCAACCTTTATAATTAATGTACCTATGAAGCCAACTTTTACAGGTCAAAAGCAAATAGATACATAGCTTCAATGTACTAACCTTTTCACAGATTGTGCTGTGTTAAGGTAGATATTGGTCCAGATGTACATGAGAACACCGCATACTGCTGTTGTCACCAACATGAAGGGACTGACTATGGCCACCATAATCAATATTCCCATCATCACCATAAAGCCCTGAAAGAAAATCGTTCGTTCAAGTCAAACTTTAACAGTGAAGCCTGGATGGAAAACAAACTTAGTATCTACCTATTACTTACCCTTCAGCAAGCTAAACACACCTGTATGGTTTCCAAGTACATTCTCGGCAAGATCTCGTCCACGGTCCCCATATCTTTGGAGAACCGGTTCAGGATTCGGCCGGAAGGGTTGGTGTCGAAGAAGCGCATGGTGGCTGACAGGATATTGCTGAACATCTGGTTGTGCAGCCGAATGGAACTGCGCATGCACACCCACAAGAACATCACCGATCTAAACAACAGAAAAACAATATCAATATTGAAATACTACCACCAACGGTTTAAGCTTAGCTTTGTTTGGGATCACATGATCTTGCTGTAGCACGTCTATATTAGGTTATAATATTATAAAAAGGAAAGATTTGTTCGATTTTGTTTGTTTGCATTGAATAGGCTACTGAACCAATTTAAAAAAATCCTTCACCAATATAATAATAATATCTAACTAGCATTCGCGCCCGCGGCTACGCCCGCGTTATCATTACCTATATAACATGGCCAAATTACATAGGTACAATGTTTATAAATTGTAGCCATGTGTTATTCTGATGAATAAGCTGTACATATTGCTGTAAAATTTTATCTAAATCCGTTAAGTAGTTTTTGCGTAAAAGAGTAACAAACTTAGGTACATCATCATATAATCATCCTTACAAACTTTCGCATTTATAATATTAGTAGGATATATCATTTGTTTCAAGCTACAAAATTACACTTTCAGATGTTACAAAATATAATTGACTATTAAAGCTACATTTTCAGCGAGTAACAAAGAACAACATATTTAAGGCTATATTGTAGCAAGAGATATTATAGTCAACGCGGGCAAAGCCGCTGACGGACAGCTAGTCCTAAAAGCAGGCAAGTAGGTAGGCATGGTTTTACGCCCAGGGTATAATTATGGCAGGTCCGTAAAGTGATCCTATTAACATGCGTTTCCAGGAACTGTATGTCTACCATGAGTTTCTGTCACGTAAACTACGAGAGTCGACTTCAGAAATTTGTATGCTATTTTTGGTTCGCTTATAATCACTAGGGGCGCTGTACCAACAAAAAACATTAACGCGGACGCTAGCGGCTGTCATTGGTGTGAACTCGTGGTAGACATAACTTTTTTTTGCTTTAGGAAATGCATTTAAGCATTCCCAAGGCCCTGGATTCAGGACACCTGGGATATGTGGGACTCGAAACTCCTGGGAAAACAGAGACCCCTACTACCCACTAAAACCAGGGAAGGGACCAGGGATCCCAAACAAGGGAGAGACTCCTCGCAGGACGTTCGGCGCATAAGGCCGCCTGGCAGCCAGCCTCGGGAGGAGCAAGCTTAACTCCAGTGCACGATAACACAGACCACTGTGTCCGAAGACACGCGTTACCGTCTTCCTCGGGATTGCAAACCGAAACGCGTGCGCTTCGCGACCCTAAGGGCCCTTTTAGCCGCCTCTTACGACAGGCAGGGATACCTCGGTAGTATTCTACTCCCCTAACCGCAGGGAACGTGGTAGACATACCTACATGTGGCTTTGTTGTATTTTTGCGGAACATGTTCCAACTAGTTTGGTCTGAATCACATTATCTATGAGGATTTTCCCACTTCAATAAAAATATAATAGCCAACTTATCGAATCTTTATCCACATTAGAGATAAACATAAGTTATTTTTATTGGTAGATAAATAAATATTAATTGATACACACCTGCCAGTAGTGAATATAATGCAGCTGACAATCAGAACGGTCCATACGTAAATGTAGAACCTATGGTCTGTTGCCATGTCGTCTATGCCGAACATGTTGAACGCGGTCGTCGCTATGGAATCTATCATACTGCCGTTGAGTCCTTCCGTCACTGGTATTTCAGTAGGGGTACTGGTTGTGACGTCAAAGCTACTCGTGGTGACATCAAATGTACTGGTAGTGTAATTAAAACTACTCGTTTTATTCAAACTGTTTAGATTTCTCGAGGCTGCTTCGTTTTCTCTTGTTATTATCACCTGTTCGACGTTGTTCATCCTTAACAAAAATAATACTAGCATTAAAATATTGTCATTCATAATCCACTGCTAGAACGCAATGAAATATTTTGTTTTTACCAAACTAACTAGCTCCTTCTGATCTAATTTCCTGTCTGAGCTGCGGTGACGGACGGTCCAACGCTTAGCTACCTTTCTTAACAATTGAATAATCTACGAACACTTAATAAAACAACACCTTAATAAAAGCAAGTCATAAATAAAGGAATATCAGCGAATATACAAGCCATTATTTTACAGATTTATAAGCTGCAGTGCTACCGCTTTTTATATTTATATTATTAGTAACTATTTCTTCAAATTATATTTGTAAGTAGATTTGTTACCAGTTTGTAAGCCATAGATCGCTGGCCGAGGTAACCACTTGCGCAACGATGATACCCAAGACGGTGAAGAGGAGTGAGCACCAGCTACCGCCGGCTCGGAAGTACTTCAAGTACACCTTTGCTGACACGCGACCTGGACAATACAAAAATGGCCTTACCTAACTGGATACAGGAAAAAACAGATTTTACAATAAATACCTATAAAATAAATAATGTGATGGATGTGATATATAATTCAAGAAAATACCTGTTCCGGATATTTCATCCTGTTCTTCTTGGTCCTCGTTGTCTACGTTTCCCATTTCGTTGACAGTGCTGACGCTGGTATGGGACTGAAATTAATAATTTAAGGTAATTAAATTTTGCTTCCTATAACGATCTTGTTAAGCACTTTGCTTATCTATACTGCATTATAATATCTAGTTTGTTTGTATTGAATAAGCTTCGAAACTACAGGACCGATTTTAAAAATTCTTATTTATTTATTTATTTATTTAACACAATTAAACGGGATAATCCCAGTTACATAATTATGAAAGCTACAGGAAGGAATACATTACACCAATTTTTCGACTTTGCTTAAAAGCGATTGAGGACTGTCAATGAATATATCCAATTCAGGGTTAGCGACCAGTAACATGTTTAGCGCCCTCTGCATACGACACAGCGGGGATTGCTCACGAGCTACTGTACGACACGTTGGAATAGCGAACGGCCGATGTCTCCGACCGGAGCGAATACGTAAATATTTATCAGGCACATATAGACGGGACAATTGCTCAACACACTCGGGCGAATCCATCCAGCCCCGCAAGATTGCTAAGGCAGTTGAAACCTCCAAACGGGCTCTTCTCACCTCTAAAGAGTTCATCTGCAACATTCCCAGCAAAAAATCGGTGGGGTACATGAAGGGATAATACCCATACACTCGCTTATAGAAGTACCGAAGAAAAGCCTTTTGAATCTTTTCCAACATTAGCCTATACTTAGCTTCGTGAGGATTCCAGATACATGCGCTAGATTCTAATGAGCTTCTAACAAGACTTATAAATATAAGTTTGGTTACATCAGGACTGTGGAAGACACGCAGATTCCGTAATACAAATCTTGCACCAATATAAAGCTACATTATCAGGGAGTGAAATAGGCTATGGGTATTTTTTTAATTCAGGCTATATATTTTGACGGGATTCGGGAAAGACAGACGGACAGCTAGTTATGTATAAAAATTAGAGGCACGTCACTAGTGTTTTTCTCCTACCTTCTATATTCAGTTATGTCTGAGAATACGATTGATTCACTATTTAATTCCAGTGTAAGCAGGCACCTTACTCCGGTACAAATTTACGGGTTCTCGTGAAACTTTGGAAGGGTGAAAAGGACACAAATCGTAGGTAGTATGTTATGACTAGATTTCATCTATTTTGTACAATAAAATATGATTAATTGAATACCAAAAAATAAAGTACTTAGTTAACCACTTCCCATGTCCTATGAGTCATATATTATGATACAACCTTTGCTATTTTTATTGTATCCGCGGTGTGGACAGTTAACTTGTAAGTATAATTTTTTTAACGACTGAAACCTCACGTTGTTTGACGAATCAGAGTAGACCCTCAGATATAGAATTTAGGTGAGTAATAAAGTCATATCTGTGGTGTGGCCTTCAAAAGCATAACCGCCGCTGTCCATGGCATAGGGCGGCCCTATAAACAGTGGTAGTTTCGCTTATGAAGACCACACATATAACAAATGCCTTCAATCTAAGTCTTGTTAATATTTTAGTAGGTAATATCTAGTGAATACAGATGAGCAGGCTTGGGTTTAGGCGACCAGCCGAGTAGCTGATTAATCAGCGGTAAGAAGGCTTACTTCTCGGCCTGGCCGAACGATGCTTTAGGAACAATAAATGCCGATTAAGCACGGTCTATATAATATTTGTCGGTAAATTACGGACCATAGAATTATTTACCAAGAGAAGAGTTCATTTTCCTAGATTAGCAAACTGTAACTTTCACACATGAGATTGATTGAAGCAAATATGATCTAAAATGATAATGTAGATATCTTTTATGATGTCAGTGGTAAACAAGCATGCGGACCGATTGATGGTAAACCCTTGAAGAACTCAATCCATGTTGTAACGTATTGGGGCAACCTCGTCAGCCCTCGGCTCATAATTTCAAAGTCCCAGGAAAGCCGAACCTCAAAAGTGAGGGGTCTAAGGTTTGAGAATGAACACTATATTTATGGTGAAGGGGGTGCGGTGATGACCACAGATTACGGAAAAAAGAGACACAAAACAGTTATTCAGCAGACAAAACCCATTGTATAAGCGGTAGAATATACAAAATTTGGACGCTTAGCGATGCGACGCCTTCTCTCAGAGGGTTTTAAGCCGTTTGCCAAATTTACACTCACAGACCTGGGGGGCTAGCCAAGAGCAACACGCCATGACGATTTCTACAATAGAAATCATTCAAATGTATGGAGCTGACATAATCTGTCACTGTAGCTTAAAATCGTCGTGGCGTGTTGCTCTTGGCTAGCCCCCCTGTATCGCCAAATTAATCTGCGTTCACACCGATGACAATGCTGGTCGCAGGGTCACTCAACAGAGTAAAAAAAAAACAGTGTTAGTATTCGACCCACAGGTCTAGTCTTTGCCTAGAAGGGAAGTGTTTCCCTCAGTCGAGGACTTCAATAGCTTTTCAACCGACTTCAAATAAAGGAGGAGGAGAATTCTCAATTCGACTGTTCGTTTTTTATTTTATTTTTATGTTTGTTACCTCATAACTTACGACTGGGTGAACCGATTTTGATCATTCTTTTTTTATTTGAAAGCTGGTGCTTCCCGAATTTGGTCTAGTTCTGACAGTGGCATCCATGAGAAAACCATATAAGTATTAAATCTAGATAGACAATATGCGCGACAAATGGACGACAAATGGATGAATAACTTAATATTACGCCAACCGATTTTGATAAATCTTTACTTATTTGAAAGCTGATGGTGCCCGTGTGGTCCCATTTTAATTTGGTCCAGTTCTGACAGTGGCATCCATGGGAAATCCATATAAGTCTTAAATCTAGATAGGCAAAATGCGCGACAAATGGACGGGTAACTCAATATTACGCCAACCGATTTTGATAATTCTTTTTTTATTTGAAAGCTGATGCTGCCCGTGTGGTCCCATTCTAATTTGGTCCAGTTCTGACAGTGGCATCCATGGGAAATCCATATGTCTTAAATCTAGATAAACCATTTGCGCGACAAATGGACGAATAACTCATTATCACGCCAACCGATTTCGATGCTTCTTTTTTTATTGGAAAGGATATACTTCAAGGGTAGTTTGATGAGTGTTAGGTTCTGATTATGGGATCCATGGCAAAGTAACGGAACTCTTCAATTCTTAGGAGCAATTGGACGAATACTTTTTCGATGTTTAAAATAAATAAGAACTATTCACTGAAAATCAAGAAATAAACAAAAAATTCAACAAAAAAAAAACCAACTTCAAAAAAAACGATTCCAAAACAAAGCACTAAAAAGTAAAGAAATAATTGCGTATTCTTCTAAAACTTATACGATAATATAATGTAGGTACAATTATTGTTATTGTTGGAGTCGGTGTCAGCCAAGGAAACACTACAATATACCTAGCAATATATACATACATATCACGTTTACGTATGTATGTAGGTAGTTACAAACCTACATTAGCTGACACAGACTCCAACAATAACAATAATTGTACCTATATTATATTATCGTATGAGTTGTGGAAGAATACGCAATTATTTCTTTACTTTTTAGTGCTTTGCATTGGAATAGTTGTTTTTGAAGTTGGTTTCTTTTTTGTTAAAATTTTTTGAATGCCACCCTCTCTTTTAGTTCCAAACTTTTAAACAACTACGCAACTTTTAGTGGTTGGTTGAGTCATCACTGACGATTCCAATAATGTTCGTTAATATGATTTTTAAAAATGAGGAGCTTTAGAAAATTTCAAAAAAGGGAAAAAAATGTGGACTAAAAGATGGCCCGGTAGTCTGCTTTACCGACTAATCGGCGCATTTCTTATTATGGCTAATGATGATGAAATTTTAATTTTTTGTTGCGGCTGCCTACGATCTTATCTTTAATGAAGTGAACACTGAACAGTCATAGTGAGTGACGAGATAATTGCTACACTTTTTATTATTCTCACTATAGCTTAAAATATTTTGATAGTCATAAATCCTGCTTATCTAAATTAGTTAAATGAATTATAATTTACTAGACTGAAGACTAAATAAATCCTTAAAACTACATTAAAACTGAAAGAGGCAATGCAAGATGATTTGTAATATTTGGCGCTACTCGCGCTTCGGTTACGTAATTGCATCTCTTTTCCAGAATAGAATTTATGAAGAAAATTTGTGACTTAGTTTCGTTACCCTATTACCTAGAAATTATCATAACGTACTGATAAAGCTAGCAATTAGGCTGCTAGGTTTATTAGTAGGTACGTTTTAAACGTACGTTCGATTTTAGATAGTTAGGTGCTTAATTAATATCCAGCACCTAACTAACTATCTAAAATCTTTGTCTTTCACGAAGATTTGGGAATAGTGGAATTGAATACGAATCAAAAAAAATATATTTAAATACCTACTTTCGCTTGATTAGATTTTGTTATTTTGTGAAATTTTGCTGCCTCATAAACTGCCGCTCCGGAGTAAAAGTCAAATTAGACGTACACGGCGTAACGTCGTACATGGTACAATTGATGTATACAATACTATTGATGTATTTTATTCGAAATATTTGTAATGCTAATTTTGCTATACAATTGGTTTCCTTGCAGTCAAATGATATATTTGATGAGAAAATAATTTAATTGATGAATATAAATAGATGGAAAATAAGTTTTTTGCTGGGCATTTAAAAATAAGCCTTTTACAAATGGATTTCAAAGTTACTCTATGCGACTGCCATCTAGCTTCGAATAGCCAAAAAGCAAACAAATGTGTTGTGTCGAAGTCATACTAATTTATATTTATTTTATTTTAATGAAATATGATCCTTAAGCCGATGTGTTTGAAAGTATGGTATTATAACATATTTTGTAAGGGGATCCATCACTTTATCGCAATTTATTACAACGAATTTCATTTTCCATAAAACAGTTCACAGTTCATCAAATTCCATTACATCGCAAATTTATTTCCTCGAATTAGTCTTTCCCATAAAACTCATTTCATCGAATTTTATTCCCACATTTTGTTCATTTCATCGATGTTTTGTTATATCGTGCTTCGGTTCCTATAATTAGATTTCCACGAATGTTTTCATTGCAAAACTGTTTTTTTTAACTAAAAGAAAAACGAGATAACCAACAATCAAAAATCGAATGCTATTGAAAAACTACTATTTTAACCCCGACTCCATGTGATCTTGTCTGCCCTACCCCTAGAGTGTAATTCAGAGCCGCTTAGGCGCGTAGGGTCTTGTTGGCCGGCCAACAAGCCGAAGCTGCGGTGGTGAGCGAAAGCCATCTGCGACAATTAGCACGCGTGTAACCGCCGGAGCCCTGCAGCGCCGGAGCCGTGACAGAAGTCAAATAAGCTGCATTGCTATTTCACGCAATTCTATTACTTACTTATTACAGACATTGACATTGTAACCAACACTTGAGAAATCAATTAACGTAACAGTACTTGAGTAGGCCAATATGCGTTATGAACATATTTCGATAAAAAGTGTAATTTTTAATATAAAAGTCAAATGAAATGTGTATTCGATGAATGGTTGTTCGGGTAACAATAAGCTAAATGGAAAAGCTTTTTCGATGAAAGGTTTTCAGTTTATATGAAACAGCGTAGATTAGTTACAATGTGATTCGTTTTTTTTTAAATTCTTGGAATCGTTTTCTGTGCAATGAAATTCGATATTATAATATTCTGTGTTCTAATAAAGACCCAATTTGTAAGGATATTAAGTAAGTATCTTGAAATATTATCTACACTTAAACTTGATACTGAAACTCTGCTCCTCTGCACACTTTTTTGTTATGACTTTACTCTGTCAATTCAATTTTTTGTATAAAAACAAGATTGAAAAGAGTAACCATCGAGTTTCTTGCCGGAGTCTTCTTGATCGGAAACAACCTCCGAACCGGTGGTAGAGTCACATTATATTTAATTATGAGATTAACTATCATAGTATTATTTTATGTAAGTTTATTTTTGTTCAGTATATTTTTGCTATATTTTTTTTTTTAATTTGTTTATATGACTTGTCTTAGGTACTTTTTATAAGTCTAACTATATGAATAAAGATATTTTTTACTTTACTTTACTTTGATATTATCAGGTAGCTACCAAAATATCATAGACATCGTTGACAAAATTGCATAATTATTGAAATATGTCTTAAAGATTGGTGGATTGCTACGAGTATTAATCAGGATTACGATAATGTAGTACATATACATGATGTATTACCTGTCAGTAGTGATTTGTGATTTGCAGATCAGAGTTGTGAGGATGAAAAGAAGAAATTAGTTACCTACAGATAAGGCGAAATATAACCGCCGTAAAAGTCCGACAGTTAAATAAATTAGTTTTACGCGGTCCGCTAGAACTTATGATTTTACCTGCAAGGACATAGTGCGTTGGCGTAGCATGGCGGGTGGCCGGCCCGGCTCATCTGGTTCCTCTTCTTCCACGAGCTCAGCAAAGAGTGATGTTTGCGACACCTCTTCAAACGTTCCCTCTGTTTCTAATTCACCCTATAGTACAAAAAATAAATAATAATAATAAACAAGTGGAATGGTGGAATAGAACATTATTTTGACACATTTTGTTTCCGTTGCAGATATTAAAGGAAATTCTAGAACTTACTTTAGAACTCTACTAGCATTCCGCCCGCAAATTCGCCCGCGTTTCGTTATATTAGGTTGGGGAAAAAGTATTTTCGCATGTAGTATGTATGAACTTGTAATAAAATCTCTTTGGCTATACTATTAATATCTGGCTGGTTTTGTTATCTAACATTAAAAGTTTAAATTTTAAATTCAAATTAGGAAAATGTGTGATTTTCATTTGTTTTTCTTACTGTCATGATGAGTCAATCTAATGAAGAAATTCGATACATTTTAAAATTTTACTACAAATATGAGGTAAAAATGCAACGCAAGCCGCGAAAAAAATTGCGAAGTTTACGAACCTATTGCAGTGTGTGTGAGTGTAGCACAAATTTAGTTTAAGCGTTTTCAATAAGGAAATTTTGATGTCAAAGATGCACGTCGATCTGGTCGCCCTATTACAGATAAAATGGATGCCATTTTTTAAAAAGTGGAGTAAGAATGGCATGTCAGTAGTTACGACGTAGCTGAAGAACTGGGAATCGACCACAAAACAGTTTTGGCGCATTTGAATAAACTGGGTACACAAAAAAGCTCGTTATTTGGGTACCTCACGAGCTCACTGAAAGAAACCAAATGAACCGTGTACTTATTTCTGATTCTTTATTACGACGTAATAAAATCGAACCAATTTTGAAGAAGCTGTTAACTGGTGATGAAAAGTGGATTGGGATTACGTACGACAAGAACGTGAGAAAAAGGTCGTGGTCAAAGGCCGGTCAGGCTTCACAGACTGTGGCGAAACCCAGGTTAACTCGCAACAAGGTGTGTGATGCTGTGTGTGTGGTGGGATTGGAAGGGCATTATTCATTATGAGCTGTTACCACCAGGCAGGACCATCGATTCTGAACTCTACTGCAAACAACTGATGAGATTATAGCAAGAAGTTGAGAGAAAGCTGCCGAAATTATCAACAGTAAGGGTGTGGTTTTTCATCATGATAAGGTCTAGACCTCACACATCTTTAAGCACTCAGCAAAAATTAAGAGAGTGGCTGGGAGGTGTTAATGCATCCGCCTTATAGTCCTGACCTAACACCTTCATATTTCCACCTGTTTCGGTCTCTTCAGAGTTCTTTAGGCAGTGTCAGGTTAACTTATACAACAAACAAAGGACTGTCAAAACCTTTTGTCGCGGTATTTTGATCTGAAGCCTCAAAATTTCTATAGCAATGGAATCATGTCCCTACCTAGAAGTTGGCAAAAAGTAATCGAACAAAATGGCACCTATATACTTTAGTTAAATGTAAATAAAATATATTAAAAAATGTTTTGAATTTTTTTTAAAAATGCGAAAGTTCTTTTTCCCCAACCATATTATAAGGATTTCTCTGCAAAATCTGACCGTCGCATATTTCCCCGTGTTAACTGTACCTAATCATTTCCATGCTTTTATACTCATAGTAGGTATATTTGCATACGAGAAGGTTGCTTAGATTCAATAAATTCGTTAATAAACTTACATTCTTTAGTATGGCGATCCGGTCAGCGCCCTTGAGGTGGTGCAGCTGATGCGTGACGAGGATCCTCGTGGAGTGCCGCAGCAGGCCCATCACGCACTTGGCCACGAGCTCCTTGCCCACGTGCGTGTCCACCGCGGACAGCGGGTCGTCCAGCAGGTAGATGTCGGCCTGCATCAATTAGCCCAGATTACATACTTGTTATTGTTAATACATAAACATGAAAAAAAACACAGCAAAATTATATGTATTTCATAGTGAAGTATCAAACACTCTTCTTCTTCACGATTCTGTAGAGTAATTAAAGACAGTGTTTTCGAAATGATACCGGTGCCTGACCCAGATTGAATAACCCTGTTAACCCTTAACCTTAACGGGTTTTAGGGCCGTACAACCCCTGACCAAACACTCTAAGTCGTTTGGTAGAACGCAGGCACTCACCACCTAAGACATAGGTAGTGAGTGCAGCTTACTCTAATCTGTTCCCCTTCTCACCTGTCTGTAGCAAGCCCTGGCGAGCCCCACGCGGGCGCGCTGTCCTCCGCTGAGGCTGGCGCCCCGCTCGCCCACCAGCGTCGCGTCGCCGTTGGGAAGCTGTTCAAAGTCGCGCAGTAGAGCACATGCAGTCACCACCTAACACAAAATAAGGAATAAGGTTACATTACTCAGACAATTCATAGATATACCTGGGATAGTAGCTTGACCTGCTGATAGCTTAGCCGCATGAATTGCATGTCGTCCAGCCGCTTTTGTCTATCTAAGTTGTCTTAGATACCAATCATAATTACAGTTAGCCAATCGCAAAATCTGCAGGAAGTGCTAATTTTAGCAGTGTTATAACGTACGATTGTTGATTTTGTAACTCTCATCGTAGAACGTATTCTACGATCAAGAATAGTCAATCAGTTGTTGAAAAACGTCCACGATGTAAAACTTAGTCAACACAAAAAATATTGTTTTAATTCCATTGTTATCCAAACAACTGTCTTCCCACAAGCAGCCTGTTTACCTTTTTATAGCGGACTGGATCGTAGGGTAGGCCGAAGAGGATGTTCTGTCTAACAGTCGCGACAAAAAGCCAAGGCTCTTGACTGGCGTAGGAGATGCGCGCGTCGCCCAAGGATAACTTCCCTTCGCTGGGCGGAAGCTCGCCTAGCAGCAAATGGAGTAGGGAAGACTGCGAACAAATGACAATCGACTTGACTAACAACGGTCCAGCTTTTTAGCAGATAGAAATGTTTTTATAAAAACATGATATAGCTTTGTTCAGGCTGAAATATAGGCTTTATACTTGTACGCCTCCAATTCAAACTTAATAAAAAGGGTACAAAGGGATCTGCTCCTCGATTCAGAACTAAGTTGTCGACCAATTTGGTAAATTTGCTTTAATTATAGTAAATTACCTGCTTAGCGGTAATATTCACTATTTTTATATGTTAAAGCCGAAGGCCTTCAATTTGCGTGAAACAAATAAACCAGACGCGCTCCATACTAAATAAATGAATAAGAAATAAAAGAAAATAACGGAATTGGTCGATAACTTTGTTCGCAATCGGGGGGCTGTACGTCTACCACGAGTTGCCACTTTAAATTTACACTATCGTTCGCGTAAAAAAATGTATTGGAATTTGAAATTTTCATGTCATGTCATGACATGAAAATGTCAAATTCCAATACATTTTTTTTACGAAAAAAAATCCTTAATTATTACTATATTGAGTGTTATGCTGGTGTTTAATGCATTTTAAAAATAGATTTTAAAGGTATTATAAATAATTATGTCCAATTTGTCATTTGCCTACCTTCCCAGAACCAACGAGACCAGCGACTCCAATAAACTCTCCGGGTGGGATAGTGAGGTTGATGTTCTTCAAGGCTTTGATCCCAGAATCCGGCTGCCAACTAGCGCTTACGTTAGATAATACAACAGCTGAGGGCTTTAACTTGCTTGCTTTCTCTTTCTTCAGATCAGTATCAAGCCCATTCAAGCCATTTAAGTATGGTTTCACATCCTTCTCTGAATTAAGTTCTTCGAGCGTTAGAAATTCCTAAAATAAAATAAGCAAAACTTTGTTTAGAAGAAAGCGGTTTTATTTTTTCAAGGCACAATTTTTTTATTAATGCACATGCTCTTACCTCTAAACGCCTGATCGAAACCTTCGTCTCAGCTAGGAAGGACATAGCCATAGGGACACAGATGTTGCAGGCTAACTGAAGCAGGTTGAAGTATTGCACCAGGGAGAATGTGATATCGGAGCGGATGTTGCCGCCCATCAGCACGAACATGACGATTGTGGCAAACAGGATGAACCGTTCGGTGAACACCATCAGCGCAGTAGAGAAACCTTTGATCATCGATGTCCGTCGAATGTATTTTATTTCGAGCCTGAATGAAATAAGTTAATTCATGCATGTAATGTTAACCAAGAAATTACCTGAATAAAAAGGATAATCCGAGTAAATAATTCTATCAACGAGCCTACCTATTTGAAGGTAAATAGCCAAGTTCTTTTGTCTAATATTAGTAACTCGTATCCTCAGTTGAGGATCGCAGCAAAAAAAACCGTCTTGGTTTGTAGATGACTTGTAGATTTTTCTTTTGGTAGATGCTGTTTATGACAGAATGTTACGTACAGTCAGCGTCAGATAGTTAGTGACACTCAGGGTAATCAATTAAATAGACCCAACTAAAAAGTCAATAATATCGGTACAAACGAAGTTTCCTTATTGTTGTCAACAATATAGTATAACAATATACCATTGGCGGAATGACTGCAACCATATTTATGGCGTTTTAACTGAACCGATCTGTATGACATTCTAAATGTCTCGAGCGGCTATTTTTTGTACCGATATTATTGACTTTTTGGTTGCGTCTTTTTATTTGAAAACCCTGAGTGTCGCTAACTATCTGACGCTGACTGTACGTGATGAGATGTTATTCGCAGAAGATGTAGCCATTGTAAGAATATTGCATCATTGGGATTTAGATAATCTGACAGAACGATATCTTTGCTATCGATGATACGATATCGATGTTGCCATATCTTAGTTTCAGCTCAAAACGTTACCAGGTTAATACGGTTACTGGTAAAGGACTTATATACCTCGTCAGGGTTACCTTTGTTCATTAGTTTTAATTAATGATATGCTGTTTTATATGAAATAACTTCGTGAGATTGTGCTGTTTGCAGATGACGCCTATCTTATTCTTAATATGATAGCAAAAAAGTTGCAATGGAGCCCTCACCTGGCTAGCCTCTCTGGGCCTCTCAGCTCAGTAGCTCTTGCTATTAGGAAAATAGCACAGACTGATATTGAAACTGCTCGTTTGGTTTATTTTAGTTACTTTCATAGTAATAGTACTAATTCTAATTTTATAGTTTCACCATAGAACATTGGTAAAATGAGCTGTTAGGGGAAATAATAAACTAGGACAATGCTGCGAGAAATGTTTAAGAAAATCGGCATTCTCACTGTCGCGTCTCAATAAATTTTAAATAATTGCCAATTGCAAAACATTGAAAGTGTTTGAAAGTAGGTAGGTACTTTTAAATTGTATTTAAAGACATAGGTATATTGTTTGTTTTACTTACTTTCTCAATGTGTCCACAAGTTTTTCAAACGGTTTCTCCCAGGCATACATCTTGATCACCTGCACGCCGCTTACTAACTCTGACATCACCCTCACTCTCTCATCTGTTCGTTTCGCTATTTTTCCTCTCAAGGAACCTTGACGTTGGCTGAGGTAAGCTGAAACCGATTTTCTTTTTGTTAACTATTTGTAACCTAATTGGGTGAGGATTGAATGACATTGGACCACGGCAAAACACAGCAATTTCCATTTCTAACCAGATACCTACTCATCTTTTTCACATCTTTTGATCTGACACATTTGTGCTTTTGCTAATACATACCTTGTACTAATACTGTCTGCATAAAAATAACTGCAAGGCCAGCTAACGTCGACACTCCTACGTGCTCCCAGACCAGGTAAGAGACTACGGGTACCACGATCGGCATCACCCACAGGTAGTTCAGAAACTGCGCCACCAGGTCGAATCTACTGACGTCGTTCGACATAAGATTGATCACTTGTCCGGGCTCTGTTTTACTCAAGCCAATTCGATCCAGCTTCAGTAACTACAACAGTCAGAAGAATTTGTATAAATGAACATTCATAACTAAACTGTATTATCATAAGGTTCTGTGACACATACCTTTCTGTAAATAACTGAGCAAGCGGCTATCCGCACTCTCATGCCTACACAGCTCTGAGCGAGGTTAACATGGTTCATCATCAGGCCAGTTACTACACTGAGTAGGTTCATCGAAAAATTGGTAACATGGGCTAATTTGTAAGTTTCTGCCGTCTTTTCACCGGCAAAATATCCTATGAATAATGCTAAAGTATACGGAATTAAGGGCCTGAAAAAAAAGTTAAAATATTCAACGTGTTCTGTATATAATAAAAGGCTGGCAAAAAATCTGATTAGGAAGTTGGCAATGTTAAGAAGATAATTAATAATACCACAGATTTTTACTGTTTAATTTGGTTCTGCAGCTTAAAAGCAGTTAAAGTACTTGTAAAAAAATGCCTTTTAAGTTTGTAATAAAGCTCCAACGACTATCCACGTAGACAGCCTGATGCTATATCAAACGGCAACTAACTTTGTCAAAGTTTTAATCTTCCGTTTAAATTTAAGACTGCCAACCCTACATAAGTTTAAGGACCTAAGTAAACGAACTTTTATCAGCTATATGCTAAATTCTTACCATAGCACAATAAATAAAAGACCCACGAAGATACCACAAATCATATACTCCAACCAAAAAGATCTGACGATCGCCTTAGAGAGAGAAGGCTTCCCTCCACCTCGGCGAGCCTTCTCGACCTCATCGTACCAGGCCTCCTCGAGCCTGTCGCCGAGCCGGCCGGAGTGGTCGCCCTCGCGCGCCTGCCACAGGTCGCTCAGCGTGATCGGCCGCGAGTAGCCGCGCTTGAACAAACTGAAGCTCCATCTGAAACAAATCGATGAACAATGAAAACAAAAGCAAAGCACGTGTGAAGTTTTTAATGTTACGTGGTTTTTTGTCGAAACTGGGTAGCCCCCCTGATGGCGATGTATGCGCGGTCCTGGGGTGGAGCGTCAGGTGCTCGTATTTGGAAATAAGCCACATTTACGAAATTTAGAGGCAAACATTTTACAAAATGTAAATGAATTTTGAGAGGAAAGCGCCTTAGCCCCACGAAACGCCGACATAGCAAGATCCGCAGCCAGCACATCCGCCTCTAACTGATCAAGGGCTAAGCCGCCACTGTGTAAACATCAGTAGACAATAGTTACAGTTAATAGAGGAAGTAGATATAACTAGTTTTATCTATAGATAGATAGCACCTGACAAATGGTTGATCAATTTTATAATCTAAATCCGTTAAGATGAAATAAGTTCTGATTAGAGGTACCTAGTTGATGAGATATTATTTAGATACCTACATATTTTGTTTTATAGAAGTTAAGATGTAGAATCTTTAAATGAATCTCGGATATTTAAATGTCGTATGTGCTAGACACAATAGAAAAACAATACAATTTACCGTCGGACGGTGCATCGACAGACGACCGGTAAGGTCAGACTGCTACTAGCAAACATAGATTGATAAATGACAACAGTAAGTGAATGGGAATTTGTTATATTCCAGTTGATACATAAAATATTTCAATCAGACATAGAGAAATCTTTATCGATAACTTTATTTAAATCTCTGATGCATTTAAATCGTAGAGTTGGCAGTTAAGTAGTTAATAACATCTGAATAGGTACTGGATGCTATCTGTGATATTATGATATGAATCTTTCTGATAAACTTTAATAAAACGAGACGTGTAAAATTGTTATGTCAACAGTTGTGATAAATAACGATTATCACGGTCACTGCGAATTCATCATCATGACCATGCACTTTGTAGCTTTGCCGCTACGGAAAAATAGCATAATAGATAACGGTGAGGCGTTGCTCGTCACAATTTTGCACTCCACATAGAACAGTCAATTGCTTTCGAATCAAATTTTGTACCGCAGAGTGCATTTTTTAACTTACTTTATCTCAAAAGCGGTGCAGTAGGTACCTAACTGACACAGTCGAAGGGTGTGAAAGGTTATACATTGATAATTATTATCGCCACGGTTTGTTTGGTGCTTAAGTACCTATAAGTATATGTTAGGTTCTTGTATGGACCTACTTAATATCAGTGTGCATTTTCATCTTATTAGATGTTCGCTTATTTCAAAAAACAGGTAGCGCGGACAGCTACTGAGAAGTATCTAAACCCCTCAGTTACCTTTTCATAGTTATTCCCACTCTACCTGCATCTGTCATTTCCCTCTTATTTCCTATAGCAACTTGGACAAAGTTAATGTCACAAGATACCAAAGTGTTAAGATACTTCTAAAGCTGACTGCAGGTACCCATCTGAGACCTAATGTCACTGTAGGACCTCCGACAAATCCACATTATTAATGTCTTATAAAAGTTTATTTACACACTACGTACGATGACAACGAGCCCGCCGACCTGATGGTAAGTGGTGTCCGTGAACCTATTCACAAGTGTGCATGTAAATAATTGCATATCTATCTTATTCTCTCAAGATAAGAAGTTATTGAAGTCAAGACTACGACAGAAGTCATTTGAGTCGGTTTACTGTGATTTGTAGCAGGCAGGATATTTACGAGTATACAATGTTTAATGATGACATTCTGAATATCAAGGAAATTTAATAAAATTCGTAAAAAAATCATAACTCGAAAACAATCAAAAATCGCGGAACACACGTGGGAGTGATTCGGGTAGCCCTAGTGATGCTCTAGCACGGGCTTCCGCTTTTCACTTATTTTTACTTACCGTACTAAGGACCTGTGTAAAATAGTCTGTTTGGGGATGACACATTTTTGTTATTTTATGTCAACTAGTTAACAACTTTCCAATAAGAATATTTTGAACTGGTTTAACTACTATCAATATAAATTTAGAACTAAATGCTTCAAAGTCAAAATGTATTAATTTCAAGTTACAAAATGTAAAACACGTTCATATAGATAGAACTTAAGTTGAATGGTGATAAGTAAGAATTACTTAGTTGATTCTACAGTGTTGAATAAAAATATTTTTGACTTTTTCTGTCATAAATAATAAATGGAAAATGACGCAGTTTTAACGCTGCGACGACAAAACGCAGCGCAACGCACCAATGGGGCATCACTCATAGTCACCGTACAAGTTGACTGTTGTCCTCATGGTGTACGGAACACACCATAAAGGTAGAGTTGGTCGTAGCCTTAACAGTGAACACAAAGATGGTTCTGGCCAGATTTGAACTCGGATCACACGCAGGCCTCTCTTTCCCATTTGGCACTTTGGGCACGTGCCCAGGGCTCCACGATCCAGGAATCACTCAGTAACATATGTACATAATGATTATGTGCCCAGGGTTAAAAATGGCTATGATCACACGGGTTCCGAGTTTGAGTGCTCGCTCGCCTCTAGGTTCTCTACGCTGCGCTCTCTGAAACATTTATTTTAAGAAGCTATGGCTTCTTAAGTCATCATGTGTGATACTCCCAAATATAGGCTAAATGCTTTCATTTTAGCAGGTTTCGGTCCCATAGACGAGGGGCATGCCAAAAGAAGTTAGACACTCTTCACTCATTTGATTGACACTGGCAAGTTATACACCATCTTGAAGGCTTGTTGTTCATTTGATTTAAGTATTTGAAAATAGAACACACATTTTTTTTTTATTTGAATGAGCACCATTTTTCCGAGAATCTGGCGGGAATTCACTTGCAGCAATGGAGCTCAGTCGACGTGATTTTAGCGTTATGATTTATTATGTCTATAAAAAAGGTTTAAAGCCTCAAGAATGTTTTGAACTTTTGGCAACTACTTTTGGTGAGTCTGCTTGTTCACAAGCAGAGAACAGGATGGGTATGTCTTGAAGATGAAGCGAAGACAGGTCGTTTTTAACTGTTTTCAAAAATTAAAGAAAAACTAAAGGGGAAGAGGTTTGAAAGCAAAGAAGATGCACTGGCTGCCTACAATTTCGAGATTTCTGACGTCTTTATAGAAGAGTGGTCACAGGTATTTTCCAATTGGGTCAAACGTATGGAAAAGTGTATACGTGCTCGCTCAGGGAATACCTACTTCGAAAAGATCGATACTTATATTAAAGAATAAATTGTATAATTTTTGAGTACCATCTAATTTCTTTTGGCATGCCCGTTGTATGTGTCTGTATGTCTCTCGTTGTTATGTTATATGAGTAATTATGAAAAAACTTTTGGGTCGTTAAAAATAATTAATTAATTAAACAATTTTCATCATCATCATCATTCGCAGCCACAAGACGTGCACCGCAAAACATAGCCCCCCCCCCCTAACAAAATTCAAAACATTAAACAATATGCGTAATTTTTCAATTAAGTAGTGAGCGTTGCGAAAAGTAAATTTGAGACTATAGGCCGTGGTAAAGTCATGGTAACAATAACTTGTCTCAATTACTTTCATTGTCAAGCTGGTTTATTTGTCAGTTGTGTTGAATCACAAACCGAAAGGCTGTTTCGGAAAACGCGAAACACACTTCGTCCGAACTGGGATTTGAGCCTGGAATAATTCGGGCCTGAGCGCTCCCTAGAGGTACTTAGTTAACAATAAGGTATCTACCCTAAATAAATAAATAAATTTTGCATACCATAAATTGTAAATAATAATAAAGTCGTACTTACGTTAAAAATAGTTTGGACAGCAAATTGGCCTCGTCGTTTGGATTTTTTTCACTAAGGATAACTTTTGAATCCATTTTCACAGGTTTAGTCAAAAATTAAGCTCCGGCAGAGTTCACGGTTTCAGTACAAGTTCAAACGATGGTGTACTCTGTACCATACAATCGGATACCGATCGCATAAAAATTGGTGCTTTTGACACCAAATCACTAAAAGTACCTACAATAACTATTTAGTCGAATAAAAAAAGCTGCTTCGTTTAGTTAGTACATCGCTCTTTTTGTAATAAATATTTTGCAGCAAAGATTCTGATTTAGAATCGTATTATTCGAAACGGTTTTGATTTAATACTGATGGAAGTACGTTTGCAAGAATACGAGTAGTTTTAATGCTTATCACAGTGACAGTTGC
Organism: Udea olivalis; assembly: GCA_947369235.1. Taxonomy (NCBI): domain Eukaryota; kingdom Metazoa; phylum Arthropoda; class Insecta; order Lepidoptera; family Crambidae; genus Udea; species Udea olivalis. The sequence goes on from OX376342.1 coordinate 12,354,085, forward strand.
AAAGGATGCGCGCGATGGCCTGGCGGGCAGGCTTCCCGGCAGACTGACTTAACGCTAGAGCTTGCTTTAGGTATATATGTAAGTAAAATATTGTTATCAGGTCGTACTCTACTTTATTACCTATCATTATGTTATTAGGCTGAGATATAAATCTTTACGAGACTTGATGAACAGACACTTCCATTTTTAGGTAAATGCTACGAGATTTTGGCAGGCGCCCTAATTAATATGCAGTGTCGGATACAGATTTTTTTGAAATACCTATTTTTTAATATATACACACATCAAAAGTGTCTAGGGATCAACATATATTTTTGCAATAACTTTTCTCCTGATTGATATTAATTAAAATTTTCTTTAAGGAGTCATCAAATAAAGTGTTTTCGTTTGTCTACAGTAACGATAAACCAAGTCACCTTCGCATTAATAAAGAAATTTGCCATTTTCCTAATAAAGGGATTTTTGACATTTGAACCACTAACATTAAAGTTCGAAAAAAAGACTGAAATAACAGTTTTCTTTAAAATTTTATTGGGTAACCTAAACAATTAATAATCCGTGTTTCTACCGCAAACACTAACAACACAAGAACATCGGTTTGGCATACTCAAAATGAGTTCATCCAAATCACGCTGTGGAATGGCCGCCCATGTTCGTTGCAACCCTCCATATTCGGCAGAGCTCTTCTCTGTAGCATATCCCATGCATGCTCAATCGGGTTCAAGTCTGGTGACTGAGCAGGCCAGGACAGGACATTGATGTTAGCTGCGGCGAGAGTCTGTCTTACAACTCTTGCGGTGTGCGGTCGTGCATTATCATGCATTAACTGAAATAAGGGACCGATTTGCACTTGTAGAGGAACGATGACGTCTGATAGAATCGTCTCAGCATAAATTTGAGCGTTGAGGTTGCCTCTGATCCAAATCAACTCAGTTCTTCCGCCGATCCAAATACCCGCCCATACCATGATGGTTCCACCACTATAAGGATGGACTTCCTGGCAGGATTTTAATCGCTGTTGGCGTCCAGGGGTTCTCCAGTGTCGTATACGTCTTGTATCCGGTCTCATACCAAAGCGAGACTCATCAGAAAAGCACACGAAACGCCATTGTTCTTCTGCCCATTTTTTGTGTTCAAGAGCCCATTGATATCGAATCCTACGATTGTGCATTGCTATAGGTGGTACCCTTAGCGGTCTTCGGGAATGAAGGTTCACTTCATGCAAGCGGTTTCTGACTGTTTGGTCGCTAAGGATAGGTAGTAGGATTTAGGATTAGGCTAGTAGGATTTGTCTAGTTATAACAAATGTTAAGTTAATTTAAGTGCTGTGGATTTGTTGTAAATAAATAAATAAATAAACTCAAATTATTGATTGCAAACAGTCTACATAATTTTATTTGCAGTACACACACACATATCAATATGAAAAGTTACTGGGACTCTTCGTGCTCTCTACCGATTCAAGAACTTTCTTCCCACATCGACCAAGGCTCTGCTGGTACAAGCTCTCATCCTGCCTCTCATCCTCCTCCTTGTTATAGCAACATTTCACAAGATCTCCTAAACAAAATTGCTTAACAATTGCATTCGCTTCATCTTTGGGCTTCGCAAATACGACCATGTTTCCAGCTTCCGGATGAAGCTGAACTGGCTACCTTTCCGTCAGCGAAGATGCATTCGTATTTTGTGCACCCTTTTCTCAATCCTCTTTGACCCTAATTCTCCTGCTTATTTTAAAAATAAATTTCACTTCCTTCATAATTCGCACAGTCGTCAATTGCGTTCTATAAATACCTACTCATTCTCTCTCCTTACACCCGCTCATTCTTCTGGCTTTTTGTCTAGTTCCTTCACTGTTTCGGCAATACGACTTTGAAACAAACTGCCGGTCTTGGTTAGAAAGACTTACAGTACATATGCATTTAAAAAGGCTTTGCGTGCGCACTTTAAAAGATTGATGACGCCCCAAGAACTGTAGTTTTGTCATTCTCTTGGATCCACCTGTCATCTATCTGTTATTTTTTTAATGGCTATTATTAAGTACCTATATATGTTTATGAAATCTCTTTGAGATCTTCTTATTTTGATTTAAACCATTTCACCTTCTGTTACACCTAATTTGAAACTTTTATCTTTAGCACTGCCTGTAATATCTCTGTCTGACTGTGTGGTTGACTGGTAGAGAATGCCTCTAGGCGTTAGGTCCGCCCTTTGTAACATAGACTATGTGCAATAAAGAATAAATAAAATAAAATAAATAAATAAGTATAAAGTTATACAACAATTTAAAAAACTTAAATGTACATTGACCCTTTATGGGTGTTACTAAGACATAGGTACTTACAAATATTCAAATTGAAAGCAAATACACTTGTATTATATTATTTATATTAACTAGATAGCGGTCGCACTTTTTTTGTTATTACAGAATTCAATTTTAACAGTAGGTATCGCAATCGTAATAAAAAAAATTAAAAACCCAAATGATGTTATAGTACATTATATATAAGTGCGGTAAGTTGAAAATTACAGCCGAGGCGATATTGCTAGCCTGAGCCGTAGGCGAGGGCTACAAGAAGGCAGAGGCTGTAATTATCAAAGCGCACGTATGTCATACGACGTTTTATAACATATTTGAGAGGAAATAAATAAAAATCGGACTTTCTAAAACAAATAAAATCTTTAATCACTTGCTAGAGCAGCTAAAAAATGTTTACTTGTTCACAAATTAGCGATGCGCGCGCATCAGCGCTTTTTTTAAGGCAAAAGGCATTAAAAACAGCCAGTATTACTAATAAAGTAAATTAATATTTCTGAGTTTTTGTTACAGATGGTTGTAATTTATTGTCAAAATTAAATAAATTAAAGAATTAAATGTTTATTTATTATATTTCATCTCCCAAAGTTAATTTTATTCATAAAATGTTGACCTCTTTTCTGACATAAAAACTCTTTGCTAAAATTTAAAAAAGTACCGTTCGTTTTAGACGGAGCATCTTGCTAAACCGTACGTTTTACCATAATAAAAAAAACTCGTGCGTTTTACATTACATTACCGCACAAGTGCGTAATGAGATACATTACGTTATTGAAATTGGTGAAATAAGAGACCCTTTACGAACAAATATGTTAAAAAATATTGATTAGTCAATATTTCCATTAAGAACCTCCTCTTATTTGTATTTAAGCCTAGTTCGCGTAGCTGATGGTCACTGGCTTAGTAATGGAAAAAGAGGATAATATTATACTTCGCGCATCACCTACAGTTTATCGATTTTAATAAACATAATGATGATAAAGAATGAAGGCAAATCTAACGATGCGTTGCAAAAAAATCTGTATTACCTATAATAATCATTAATATACTATACCTAAAGTAGACTGATTTAACCAGATGGAATTTTACGTTGCTTTAGCGTATCGTTAATGATTTTGATAACATCATTATTAATAAAAACAATAACGATGCGTAGCAAAACAAACTCAAACTCAGTGTGCTGTGTGAGTTACGTGAATCTACTCGTAATATAGAACTTGGTAGGTCGAACCAAAAACGATGACAATGTTATTATTATGAATATAATGATCATTGACTAACAAGGTAAGTATATCTTGTTACTTATTTCACACTATTAATAATAATATAGTAATAATGATATACATAGTATAATAAACAATACACCCACCGACGACGTAAGTACCTACTATACCAAATCACATCCTTTTAAACTGGAAAATTAATAAAACCATGCTCAATATAACATAATTAATGTTCAGGACATATCTAATAGTGTTGATATACTTAAAACAATTAATTTGTCTTTTTGTCTTGAAGTGGAGGCAAAAAAACACAACATAAGACAAAAAAATTTTTTTTTCATAATTCAATATGATATTTCATGATCTAACTACAAATTATGGTAGTTACTTTTCTGTATTTTTGTTCAAATTGATTCTGGATCGGATTTTTTTTATACTACGTCGGTGCCAATCAAGAATGCGGACTGATGGTAAGCGGGTTACCGCGGCCTATGGACGCGTGCAACACCAGGGGTATTACTCGCGCTTTGTCGACCCTAAAATGTCTGGATCCATTATATAAAATGGAAAAAAAAATTTACTGAGATCAATTAACGGCGAGGTGGTGGTTGAAATAGTAAACAGTGAAATTAAAATCTATTTACTGATATTGTTGAGGGGATAATTACAGGGAATTCATCCGGTGAAAACATGATTTGATATAAAGTTGTCTCGATACTCTCGATAGAATAAATTCCCAAACTTACCTCTTTCGTTACATTTTGTCTTCTATTTTTGGTTTTATTCCTAAAATAATTGATTTGATAATACATATATGGGTCCTTTACCAAAACAAAGTTTAATGATAACTGGGGGATTTCATCCGATGGTTTTTTTCATTACATCTTTAAATGTTTAATTTATTATTTTAGTGATTTTCGGTCCGCGTGGTGCTCACGAGTGTCCTTCGGGACGTGTTTTGCAGAACCACCTCGCCTTAACATGTGAAGTTTTTACTTAAGTACAGCCAGGTGCACAAACATGTTTTTACGCCATTGACAAAAGCGCACGAGCATAGTAGATACGCCAAATTAGGGCTGATAATTTTTAATTCTAGTATTTTTCTGCTGATGTCACCGTGCCATCAGCAAATTCAGGAATGTGCTCGTAGATAAATAAAGACCTAGTAAGAAATGATTTGCTGAAACGGATAAGACTACTTATCCGTTTATGATTCAGCAGATTACAAAAACATCGCTTAGCCATTGCAGTTCCGAGGCCGTGCGTGCGCGCAGCCTTAGAGGGTTTTAGGTTGATAATAGAACCCAAAAAATAGCGAAAGCCCCATAAATACTGAATCCTGTTTCGGATTATCGATTCGTAATTCCGAATAATAGAATTCCGTACCTAATACTTCTGTGAGTTTGTGATAGTGATTGATTTGTATGGATTTGCTGCATTCGAAGTTCCGAAACGTGATTCCATTTCGTATTTAGATGACCGGCCTAAACTGCCCATTTCGTAAAAACTGATAACCTAAATCAATAATATGCACACCTATGAACTCTTCAAGGTTACAGATAGCGAGGTCGTGTCTAAATATTACCGAAAATATAACCTACTTGTAACTATTTAAACATATATCATTATTGATAGCAGAAAATAATCTAAGTCACTCGCATAAACAGATAGCACCCTTTCAATATTTGATTGAATGATATCTAGTATGTGATAAGGTTTGTCTACTTACTTAAATAAAGGAAGTTTTAGCGAGCAGCCAGTCTGTGGTCAATGCTCGAGGTTGGCGCACAGCTTTTGCCAGTGTTTTAAATTTTTAGCAGTGTATTATACATCAGCATTATTGTTCTAAGTACAAGTTTTGACTACGTAAAACCATTTTTTTTTTAAACAAGTGTTAAGTGATCTGTTCGCGTAAAAATCGCCAGTATCTAGTGTTGTCAGTATTCGATAGTTTGTCTTAGAGTGCACTCCGCGTCTAAAAAATCAAACAAATCGCGTGTTTGCTGCTATATTGACTAGCCTTGAGCAAAATTATCACCAGAAATGGATTCAAAAGTTATACTTAGCGAAAAAAACCCAAACGACAATGCTAATTTACTATCAAAACTGTTTTTAACGTAAGTATTATTTATTCAGAATCTTCACTAAGTTACTAAACAACTTCAGAAATTCAAGATAGTCGTCAGTTTTTCAAGCTATTTCTTTTATAATTGACTAGCTTTCCACCCGCGGCTTCGCCCGCGGGGACTAACTTTTCTCACACGTTGGGTTACATGATATATCAAAGTTTTCTTAAGGATCCCTAACGTTTTTTCAAAATGTGTATGCCTATAACAATCAGGGATAATGTAGCTTTTTAACAGTGGAATCATTTTTTAAATTGGTTCGTTTATGACGAATAAATACCAGGTGATTATCAAAAAACTTCCGAAAACGATACGGCATACTCACTAAATGATGTAGAAACTAACTAAGCGAAAATTAAATTTATTCTTTCATTTCAAGGTCACCATACAAATCACTCGAACGGTCAGTATTTTTTGTATAAAAACCTTAAAATTTAAGTTAGTTGAAAAAATCTAATTTTCGCTTAAATAGTTACCTACTACATCACTTACTGATTCTGCGATATCGTTTTCGGAAGTTATCTGAGAATCACCCGGTATATTCTTAAAATGTTAATATAAGTTTTTAAATAAGTACTAACTTGTATATGAAACATAACTTAACATGAATTGGTAACATGTGTCAACATACCTATTGATGAAACAAGTCTGTTAAGTAAATGCCTGTTCTAAACCCAGATTGTATTTGTTTGTTTTATTGTTTTAAAGTCTCATATCTAGTACATTTATTTTCGAAAGGGTCATTGCTGCTAATACAGCCATCAAACGCGTCATTTCCGATGAAGCTTTAAAAAACCGTAAAAACTTAAGTAAAAAAACCGGCGAGTTTGCGAGTCGGAGCCGCGCACCGAGAGTTCCGTATAAACCTGTAGGTATATTTATTGAAAATATTTTTATTATATGATGTAACTAACATTTTACGGTTTTCGCAATTTTTCCTTTATCTGTGCTATAGACGTTGCTTCGTACCAAATTTCCGGATTCTGACTTCACGGGAAGTACCCTGTAGGTTTTGATTCCCTTGCGAGTGTCGAAAATTTGCGGCATAAACAGTTGTATCTTTTGATTGTGTTGGTTGTGTAGTTTGATTTTTTCACAGCTTTATGAGACAGTAGACTTGAGTATTTGATACCTCTACGCGTGCCTAAGAAGAAGGCTCTTGACAGACAGGTAGACAGACAACAAAGTGAAGGAAAAAACGGAACCCTTATAGGTTCCGTTTTTTCCTTTCGAGGTACCTACCCTAAAAATTAAATTGGCATTTAACTATTCTCGAAAAAAAAATGCTACCAGAATAATTCTGGTATCGCCGATTAGTTTAATTGAGGTATCTAATTTTCACACGAGAGTGGTTTTTAGGAAAAGATAATAAAAAAAACTAATATTTTTAAAATTAACTTACAACTACTAGTCATGTACAGTCAGAAGCATAAATAAATATCTATACGTTTCCATGGTGCTATGCTACTCTCAATGTGTGGTATGGTCCGCTTCTTACTTTCGAGTCTCTATCTATTGGCGAGATGAGCGCCAAAGGCCAATTCCACGGCGGCGGCGTGGTCTAAAATTTTACACGGCGGCCCGCGCGCCGCGGCGGTGCGGTGTAGGTAGGTAGATACTTATCTACATTTTTATGTAAAGAGGGGATGATACTTTTAAGAATAAAGAAAAGAAATGCCTCTAGGCATTAGGTCCACCATTTCTACTCTAAGTTATGTGCAATAAAGAATAAATAAATAAATAAATAACTAAAAGAAAAACATATTGTTGATACTAAAGAAGACTACATTGCCAAAAGATGCAAGCAAGTTTGCAACTGCATTGCTCGACACGACTGTCATGTCAAGCTTTGTGTTCAGTCAGCCAATGACAAGGCCATCATGCCGAGGAAAAAATCTTAAAAGCAGTCCAAAAAAATCTTATGGTAAAAAACTGCCGTAGAACTTTGTTCTTACGAGTAGAATTACACAATGTGGTGCAATCAACGTTTGGTGTTTTGATCCTTGCGAACGTAGTTGAACATCTAATCAGAGGTTCAAATCTTAGCTGGCTTGAATTTTATTTGTTTTGATAAGTTAACAATTGCACAATATTTTAATTTGGATTTTCGCAGATAAATAATCACTTCACCGGATAGTTAACTAAAATAAATCATGCAATAACATTATATTTTATAAAATATTAAGTATTAAAGTATAGGCGTATACATACATAAATTCATCATTTTCATCAATTATTATAAGTAACCATTATATACATTAATAATAATAATAAAAACATTTATTTTCTCTCCTAAAGGTACAATATGAATACTTATGTAGTCTCTCATAACTAATTGCCATATGCCTTGTGTGTTAAGAGACTGGTTTTACTCAAACCTATTGTATAGGCGATAGGTTATATATAGGTTCGAGTAAAACCTGTGTTACAGGTCACTAGTGCACATTATATACGGTCGACATTTATATAACAATCAATAAAAAACAAAATTGTAACAAGAATAATAACAAATGGCATATTTTCGTTTGCCATATGTAATATCCAATATAGTAAAGTAAGTAAAGTAAAGTAAAAAATCATTTATTCACTTGAGCTTTTACAAAGAAGCACTTATGAAATGTCAAAATTCACAAAAAAAAATATATAAACGATCATAGACGTAAATAAAATAATACAATAATAGTACATATTCTAAATAAACATAATGCGAATCTGCCACCGGTTCGGAAGTTGCTTCTTATCGAGAAGACTCCGGCAAGAAACTCGATAGTTATTCTTTTGAACTTGTTTTGTTTTACAACAAATAAATTCAGAGTACAGTCAAAAGAACAATAAAAATACATTATTTGTGCAGAGGAGCAGATTATTCCTACTATGACCACAAATTCTTGTCGTTCAAGTAATCCTCCACGTTATAATAACCTTGTTTTATCAACTTTGTTTTAATTGTAGACTTGAACTTGTGAAGAGGTAGATCAACAAGACTTTGAGGTATTTTGTTAAAGTATTTTACAGATTGACCCACAAAAGAATTTCCTACCTTATATAGCCTAAGACTTGGAGTAATAAGTTTGTTTTTATTTCTAGTATTGTGTGTATGAGTATCACTGTTTTTTTTTGAACATATGCAAGTTTTTGCGCACATGCATTAGATATGTCATCGAAAATATACTGAGCGTGCACAGTTAAAATATCAATCTTCTTAAATACTTCTCTGAGCGAGTCGCGTGGCCTAAGGTTGTATATCGACCGAATAGCTCTTTTTTGGAGTACAAAAATGGTGTTAAGGTCTGCAGCTGAGCCCCACAACAGTAGACCATACGACATAACGCTATGAAAGTAACTAAAATACACTAGTCTTGCTGTTTCAATATCAGTTAGGAGTCTAATTTTTCTGACAGCACAAGCGGCCGAACTAAGTCTCCCTGCCAGAGCCGTTATTATTATTAATGTTAATTGACATAATCTACTAGTTTTTGACACTTAGAATTAGCTTTTAAACCAAATAATTCGTATAATTTATTTCTACTTTTATGGATGCCTGGCGTAGCCCAATCACTAAACTTGAACTTAAAATTATCGACCTTTAATTTCTTCTTAGGAAAAATGAAATTATGTTTCTGTTTAATTATCTCAAAAAGACGCATATACTGATCATCTATGTTGTGGCATTGTGGTAGTAGATTAGAAAGGTTTTTATTCACATTACTCTTGAACTTTTCTACTCGATTCTTAGTAACCAGTCTATAACTAATATCCACTGATTGAGAGACATAATGGTGCTCAAATTTAGTCAATAGACCACAGTGATCTGATGCATAATAACCACTATACATAATCTCAGTTAGCATCAGTGGCATCAGTCTAAAAGCATACATTTTAAACAAGCAAGCTAGTTCCCAGGCGCTTCGCCGGAAGCTAGCTCGGTCAGCTCGCGCGCCTTTTTTGACCTTTAACCTAATTAATGTACTATGTCACCGATACCTTTTTTTTCCTGTTTGAGACAAAATAACAATGTGACCAATTATGGCTCACATAGTTAGGTATGGCTAATAACAACGTTGGTTTATAATGTTAGATATGCCTGTCAAAATTTTGTTAACTAAGCTTTTTAATTTTATGTCTCATGAGGTATGTCAATTGAAATTATGGCAATAAGTAAACCGTATGCATTAGGAAGTGTCACCTTACTACCTAATTGATATTTTTATCCAAATAAATTGCCAAATTGTAGCAAAACGGCAGATTATATTTGCTAAGATAAAATGGGTCCGCCCGTCATGGTCCCAGTCCGGTTTTCCCCCCGGCCGGTATGCACCCACATTGAAAAAAATGTTATTCCAATATGCACCCGGTCGCACTGTCTCCGTTTTAAGACCATGGTTTTTTGGACAAGACTCTTGAGCAAATACTGGTAAAAATAAAAGTGTTTTTAACTTATTATTTTTTTGAATTGTTAGTTAATTTGTTATAAGCGGGCTCCAAAGCGTTTTGAAAGACGAAGGTTACCAGGAGATATTTCAAGGGAAGAGGGTTATAATAACATGACACCAACCAACAATACATGACATATAGGTAACCTTGACACTCTTCGACGTCGTATAGGAACTACTTACTACTTAGATAAATATTATGCAATGTCACCTAAACGCAATTTATCAACCTTTGTTATCGTCGTTTTAAACATTAGATACTGACTAGTGATAGGCACTAGTCAGTATCTAATGTTTAAAACCGTCGAATCTGAAATTGTGGCAGGCAACGCCATATCATTTCAAGACAATTTTCATGGGCGGCATAGTTACGATGATTTTGCCATCACCGTGATAGTCACTTATTGTTGACATTTTATTGTTCCCTGTTTCATTGAACTGTATGGATGGAGAGATTAAGATAGATATCACGATAGATAACATCCACAGTAAAATAAACGTGAATGGAACTCCACTCCGCTTCTAAACACATTGTAGATGCATGAATAAATTTATTCATTATTAAAATCTGTATCTGATCTAGAATTAATTCAATGAAAAAGACTTATGCATTTACTTCCATTGATATAGAAACATATCCACATATCGTTTGTATTTGTCGGATTAGATAATAACTTTAAAGACAAATGTAATACCTATACCTCACTGTTATATTTTTTAATAACAGCTTAATATAAAAAGAGTGGTAGGTATAGGTCTATTGCGAATGTGATGACTTCGTTGGAAAGAAATTTGAGAAATTTTAGGAAGATAATGCCCTATCTCCACTATTCTCCACAAAGTAGTGCATGTATCTACTGTTGGTGTACCTTTTCTATAAATAAATAAGTAGGTATCTATCACCGGCAATGTGTATAATTCAGTTATTGTATATAATGCCTAGGCAATGTATACGTTACAGTTAAAACCAGTTTTTAGAGACAACGCGTTTAACGCGTAGTTAGAACTAGTTTTCACTATATGCCTTTGTTAAATATCTACTAGAATTAACTACTTGATGTTCAAAATTAAATATCAGATAAAATTAGTTCTTACTAGACAAAACGTGTTTTTCCGTAGCGAATCAGTTAAAACTGTGCCGACCGAGATTCATCATACTGTACATACATCGTAACGAGCCCTAATATTGTATGGCATATTTTCAGATATCCTAATATAACGTGGGTTAAAATTATTTGGCATATGTATTAATGAAACGCATAAAGTGGCATAAACTCGAGAAGCAGTATAATTATTATGCATAATGTTCCAATTCCAAAGCATAATAATCAAAACGAATGTTATTCCTGAACGCATATTTTTTAAAAGCTGATATTATGACAATGAACATTATGTTTGGAAGAAAAATATTTTGGTTCAATTCCCCTCTTCAAAACAACCAAGTGAAATCAGTATAATTTGGTTCTGGGTCGCAGTTCTAACTTCTAACCTAACCTTGCTATTTCTTTCGAATTGATCTACACTAACAAACGAAGTGAAATTGGTATTAGGGATTTTACTAATTATGACATCTTGAATTAATCTTTATGAAATTAGGATTGACTATATTAGGATAATATAGTTAATTAGTTAATATGCATTCAGACTGTTATGCTATGTAATATGTATTTGGACTATTATGCTATAAGTTATGCGAAGCATAAATAATGACACGTTATGCTGTGTGATGTTATGCTAAGCAACTTTAGTAAAATTGGATCGATCATTAAGCGAAAAGTTAGTCCCCCATTTTTAAAACTATATCTTTTTTCCAATCCCAAATTAGTTTTTCTAGTGCTAGTTTTAACTAAATGTCGATGTAACAACTAGTTTTATCTGAAAATCATCAGTGGTAAATTTTAGTTATAGCTAGAAATTTCTAGTTTTAACAAAGGTATTAAGTAAAAACTAGTTTTAACTAGGGAAAACGAGTTCTAACGAAAATGCCGGGTGCGTTTAGGCATATGATTATCCATTACATACTGCCTAGGTAATGTATACTGGGAACGCCTAGGTGTCTAGTTTACAATGCCGGATGTGCAGCCGACAATGTGTGAAATAAATAGATAATAGATAGTAAAATTAAAGCATACCTCAGATCGTATTTTGGGATGGACACCATGGTTTTAAAACAAGAATTTTACGGATTTCTATTGATAAAAAGTCGTGTATGATTTAGACATACCTAATTGTAGGTTGTGTTGGCTCAATTTATTTAATACTCGCACCTCTGTCGTGCGAGTCATTATAACTGTAAGTCCTATTTCATCATGGGCTTCGGTCGAGAAACGCAAATAAGAATCTTTCGAGAACTTCAAACTTCCGAATGTTACTTTTGGTACCAACCTAGTTTTCATTTTTAAACAATTTTATTGTTTCAATGTTTCAGATGGAGCTTCAGTTTGTTCAAGCGCGGCTACTCGCGGCCGATCACGCTGAGCGACCTGTGGCAGGCGCGCGAGGGTGACCACTCCGGCCGGCTCGGCGACAGGCTCGAGGAGGCCTGGTACGATGAGGTCGAGAAGGCTCGCCTTGAAGGAGGCAAGCCTTCCCTCTCCCGAGCAATCGTCAGATCTTTTTGGTTGGAGTATATGATATGTGGTATCTTCGTGGGTCTTCTGTTTATTGTATTTTGGTAAGAACTTGCAACTTCGTTTAATTTGGTTTGGACCTGCTGCGATGTTTTGTGTTTACTACGTTTAGTAAATGATTTCTTGTTGATCCCAGTTGAGCCTGGACCATTTGATGGTAGAAGGATCTTTATTATCAACAGTTAAAAGAGAAAATATATTTTAGTACTCAGCTATTGGCAATGAATAGTAATTAAGATGCTGCACTACAAAAATAAATTAGTTCTTTAAATATTTTTGATGTCCTATTTTGAAAAACGTTTTATTATTTATTTATGGTCCCTAATGTTTTATCTGATTTTAGGCCCCTAATGCCGTATACGTTAGCATTATTCATTGGATATTTTTCCGGGGAGAAGACGCCAGAAACATATAAATTAGCACATATTTACAGTTTTTCACTGAATTTGATCACTGTGATTATAAGCCTTATGTTGAACCATACAAACTTAGCTCAAAATTGCGTTGGCATGAGAGTGAGGATAGCCGCTTGCTCACTTATGTATAGAAAGGTATGTACGCGTCAGCACCTTAGCTCCTAGAGCAGATTTGCAGCTGAGTCATTAATACTTAATGTAAACATTAACTTGTGTTTGTTGTAGTTACTGAAACTCGATCGAGTTGGTATGAGTAAAACAGAGCCCGGGCAAGTGATCAATCTTATGTCGAACGACGTGAGCAGATTCGACCTATTGGCGCAGTTCCTGAACTACCTGTGGGTGATGCCGATCGTGGTTCCCGTCGTCACCTACTTGGTTTGGGAGCACGTAGGAGTGGCAACGTTTGCTGGCCTCACGGTTATATTAATGCAGACAATATTAGTACAAGGTAAGCAAATTAGTGAGCAAAACACAACGATATCAAACAAATATCACTAATATGTCCAATGAAAAATAGAAGAATTAAAACAAATAAAACAAAAACAAAAAACATCTTTATTAAATAGACCTTTAACAAGTACTTTTAAATCGTCATTACAACAAAAAAAAAACTTAACAATAGACTTAAATACTATAATAATATGAATACATAAATACACTGTGACTCTACCACCGCATCGGAAGTTGATCTTAGACTGAGAAGACCCGGCGAGAAACTCAGTACTTACTCTTGTAAACTTGCTTCGGTTTTACAATAGTTTGAATAATAATTTGAAGTTATTTCTTGTTCAAATATGATTGAACTGACTGGCCTGTTGGCGCAATGGCAGCGATCCTGCCTTTAGCGCCGGAGGTCGTGGGTTCGATCCCCACCCATGACAAACATTTATGTGACGAACATTTGTGTTTGTTGTGTGTCTGGGTGTTATTATCTATTTAAGTATGTATTTAGAAATATTTAAGTATGTTTATCTTATCAGTCTGTGACGCCCATAGTACAAGCTTTGCTTAGTTTGGGGTCAGATGATCTTGGTGTGAATTGTCCCAGATATTTATTTATTTATGATTTATTTATTTTTGTCAACGGTGTCCTAACGTGTCGGCAATGTTCTCGCACGTTTTCAAACAAAATTGGCTACTGTAGTCATTTAAGGGCACATGATAGGGCAGCCCAACGTAGCCCTCATATTGCGGACTATGGGAACTTATAGAAGTCACCGTAGCCGAAACCTGCTAGGGAGTATATATATATATGATGCCTTACGAGGCCTTATAATATATCCTAAAAGAAGAATCGGTTTCAGCTTATCTCAGCCAGCGTCAAGGTGTCTTGAGAGGGAAAATCGCAAAACGAACAGATGAGAGAGTGAGGGTGATGTCAGAGTTGGTGAGCGGCGTGCAAGTGATCAAGATGTATGCCTGGGAGAAACCTTTTGAAAAACTGGTCGATAGATTGAGAAAGTAAGTAACACAATGGCGTCGACCATACAACATGATATAATTATTGATCACTACAATATTTGAGCTACGCCAAAAAATAACGAATTCAGTCTCAAAATAAACTTAATTAAGAATATTATTTTATTATACTTCAGTATTTAATTAAATCATATGGTGGGTATACCTACATATCATTGTATCGGTTAGGATAACAAATTGTAAGTTATTTAATAAATATTTATTTTAAATATGGCAATGAAATGTTTGGTTTTGGCATAGTTTTAAATTAATTTCGACGATAATCTTAGCATCAAATCAAAATTTCACAAAAAAGTTACAATTAATATTCAACATGCTACGAGTAGAAATATTGTGCTGTCAGATATTAACCTACTGATGTCGGTATTGCGTTGCGAGACGTTTTTAGACATTGTGTCAATAACCCTGATAGCAAGATAATACTTTAGGACACAAACAAATGAACACGACACATGTGACGATGAAGATTAGTAAATTCCACAAGTCATCTTCGCAGTGGTGCAGCTTGGTAGGTGTTATCTTCGCCTAGTGGATCCCACTTTATCCATGGATATACACAATTGAATTACTGAGTCAAGAGTTATTTTATTATTTTGCCTCACTTAATCCAATGACGACAAATAATCGCAAATGGAACAAATAGGTTACAGAAATACACACTGCATTATCCCATCTATTCTGTTCATGAGTTGAGGTACTGGCAGTGGAAAAGAAAATAAAAAACATCGAACAAAATGAAAATAATAATATAATTTCATAAAATGATTTAGATACAAAAGTCAAATATGGATTTAATTAGCATCAGTGAATGTCATATTGATGGAAAGTGACTTTATCCACTTAAACATAGCCAGTATGGAGTTTCAGTATTGCGATTAGTCTCAATGGATATAGTGGGACAAACTACTACTTATCCATCAATAAATAAATAAATAAATATCTGGGACAATTCACACCAAGATCATCTGACCCCAAACTAAGCAGAGCTTGTAATATGGGCGTCAGAGACTGATAAACATGCTTAAATATTTCTAAATACATAAATAAATAAATAAATATAAATGTTCGTCACACAAATATTTGTCATGGGTGGCGATCGAACCCACAACCTCCGGCGCTAAAGGCAGGATCGCTGCCATTGCGCCAACAGGCCAGTCAAAGATAAACGCATTGGACAAAGTGGGATACACTCTCTTCGGCTGCCCGATATTTGTGAATGTCCCGATATTTGTATTTGTGAAACTCTGAATGACATTCAGGAATTAGGTAGGTAAATAGTGACCATAACGCTCATAAATAAATTTCTTTTCACAGACTCGAAATAAAATACATCCAACGGACATCCATGATCAAAGGTTTCTCTACTGCGTTGATGGTGTTCACCGAACGGTTTATCTTGTTTACCACAATCGTCACGTTCGTGTTGCTGGGCGGGGAAATCAACTCCGAGATCACATTCTCGCTAGTACAATACTTCAACCTGCTGCAGCTTGCCTGCATTATTTTCGTTCCGATGGCAATGTCCTTCTTAGCTGAGACGAAAGTTTCGATTAGGCGATTGGAGGTAAGAAAGTCCGTCATTTGTCACTGATGTTTTAGCTAACGTTACGCAAATTAAGCCCGTAAATTGATGCTGAGCAGAACTGAAAGTAGATGAGGGAAGCTGAACTTCAAGTTTGAGTAATTTCAATTATTCAGGGGTTCCTGTCTTACACATTTTCTCAAATTCTGCAAAGTGGTGGTTGGTCAGAATTTTAAAATACCTACATTCTTTTGGTCTTTACTCTTATGCGCCTAAGAATATATTTTTAACTTTTTATTTTAGGAGTTCCTAACGCTGGACGAAATTAATGGAGGGAATAAAGTAAAACCCTACATAAACGGGCTTGAGACTATCTCGGAGAAAGAAAAAGAAAGCAAATTGAAACCCTCAGCTGTGATATTATCGAAAGTGAGCGCTAGCTGGCACCCGGAGTCAGGTATCAAAGCCTTGAAGAACATTAGCCTCACGATAACTCCCGGAGAATTCATCGGAGTCGCTGGTCTCGTTGGTTCAGGAAAGGTAGGCAAATGGACAAGCTGAATTACAATGTTTAATAATATTACTATCTCTTAGATAGAAGTAAAATAAAGTAAAGTAATTAGCTTATGTACCTACTGTCCTACTGATGGACAAAGGCCTCCATAATTTAAATCAAGTCATCGCTACACTTGATGCGTATTTCATTATTGTTTATTCACCATGCTTGCCAAATGCGGGTTGGTGATCCCAAGCTCGGGATATGTTCCGAAAAATCCGAGCACACTTTGCCCGACCTGGGATTTGAACCCTCCGGATTTTGGGCTGAGCTAGTAGATATATGTTGGTTCTACAATATTCATTGTAAAGGGTTCCTGGTGAATAATTAACTAGTGGTGAAGAAATTAATGAATAAATTCATTCAAATTTCATTTAAATAGCAAATGCCTTTACAGAAAATTTGAGCCTTTTAATATTTTTTCTAACTAGCTAGCTAATTCAAAGTAGTTTTTTTCACGGCTTTGTACTCACATCGCCGTTATTCTCTCTCGTAAAAAAAAACGAATATCTCCAAATTCCTATTTGGAGATATCCGTTTTTTTTATACCACGTCGGTGACAATCAAGCAATCCGTAGTTCATAATAAAGTCCATTACTAATTATTTTGCAGTCTTCACTCCTCCATCTGCTGCTGGGCGAGCTGCCGACCAGTGATGGAAAGCTATACAAGGGGGAAGCGAGTATCTCATACGCCAGCCAGGAGCCTTGGCTTTTTGTAGCTTCAATTAAAAAGAACATCCTCTTTGGCCTGCCCTATGATCCAGTCCGCTATAAAAAGGTAAGAAGGTAACTAAAAGTCTATTAGGTATTATGAGTCGACTATCGATACATTGAAAATAGTAGTAATTTGATTATTATACTCATCTTGGACGATTCCCAACAATTATGACCAGATGCAATGCAAACTTTCAATAATGTGTTCAGGTATATATTTTATAATAATGTTAGTTTATTTTATGCCAATTCAGTTTGATCTTAGGCTTATACCAGTAGCACCATTGATAGTTGTTTGCTGCTGAAAATAGGTATCGTTCTAAGCTGCCACCATACATTACATCGCATTCATCTAATTCGGGCGAACAAACTAACACCACTGTAAAAATATTAGCTATTCATCAATCTTTTACACCTAGTCATTCATCATCATCATATCTAAACACCTAATTCATAATTTGGTGTTAGGTGGTGACTGCATGTGCTCTTCTGCGCGACTTTGACCAGCTTCCCAACGGCGACGCGACGCTGGTGGGCGAGCGGGGCGCCAGCCTCAGCGGAGGACAGCGCGCCCGCGTGGGGCTCGCCAGGGCTTGCTACAGACAGGTGAGCCAGTTCCCAATTCCTGTTACGTATTTGCCACGGGCGTAGACAAGATCGGATCGGATCGCTTTATCAGTCGTGTCTCATATGGGCACTACTGCGCGACGATCAGAGGCATTTAAATTTTTTTTGTGCTTTGTTATTGTACTTACATTTTAACTAGCTATCGTTATATACATATTATTAAAACAACACTAAGTGCATTCAAATACTTTTTACGTCATCCTGATGAAAAGTACTTAGAAATTTTATAGGTACCTACTTGGTTATACAGCATACTTGCCTATAAGCGAGCGCTAGCAACTGTATCTAAGCACCCAAAAATTGTTTTTATTTTCATGCAAAGAGTTGATTACTTGAAAATCATGAAGTTAACCTGTGAATTAACGCAGTTATCACTGATTGATGCAGGCCGACATCTACCTGCTGGACGACCCGCTGTCCGCGGTGGACACGCACGTGGGCAAGGAGCTCGTGGCCAAGTGCGTGATGGGCCTGCTGCGGCACTCCACGAGGATCCTCGTCACGCATCAGCTGCACCACCTCAAGGGCGCTGATCGGATCGCCATACTAAAGAGTGTAAGTTGAATTTGCGATTCTTTTCACCATGCCAAGATTGTAATCTCGACATTTGGATTGTTGCATTTCGAGGATTTTTGGTCATTCGCATTCGCAAAACTTTATGCAGCCTATGCAGGGACTTTCAGTAAAACTGTTTATAAGTCTGAAAAGTTTTTGCCCTGATAATACGTAGGTAGTACCTTAAATCCATCTATCATTTCAGCTAGTATTGTTGTTATTTTAACTGATTCTATTCAATGTGTTGTAGGGTGAATTAGAGACAGAGGGAACATTTGAGGAGGTGTCGAAAACATCACTTTTCGCTGAGCTCGTGGAGGAAGAGGAACCAGAAGAGCCAGGCCGGCCAGCAAACATGCTTCGCCAACGCACTATGTCCGTGCAGGTAATACTCGCACAACAAGTTACAAAACTACATCACGTGCACAGTGTAGGGTATAGGTACTTTTTAGGGTTCCTTGTGGGGCTTTATCGCCGAGGGCGTGTTCTCGTCGAGGCAATCAGCCGAAAAAATTTCGTGAACTTCACGAACTCTTTTGAAAACTACTTCTACTTCTTACTATGTTCGCTGCCTGTCAAACAGTCAACCACTGAATTGTAACTCTGTGGGCTTCTTACCATCCGCTACTAGAATAAAAGTTTTAATAGCAAAAAAAACACAACCTATGGCGGCAATTTCACACTCTAGCTCATTAGTTCCCAAAGTGGTCCAGGTGGACCCCAAAGGGGTCCACGGGGAGACTCGATGGGGGTCTATGTTGGCGACACATTTTTTGTCGAGTCTTGGAAATATGGTAGAAATGTAGCTAGTAGGGGGTCCGCAGAACCAGCAAAGTTTTAAAGAGGTCGAGGGAAAAAAAAAGTCTGGGGATCTCGGCTCTAGCTTAACGCAAAAACGCGGAATACCTGCTTCTACTTATCGTTCCGTTGAAAATACGTAATGTGCGAATAACTTGTGTAATGTTATGTTTGGAGGTTACCTATCAAGATGTGTTATCATCTAGCTTCGTACCTACTAAATACCTTAATGAAACCGAATGATTACCGGCTTCTTAAATTTATCAGATTGTAAAAACCTACAAGTAGGTACTAATTTGATAGCAATCCACATCTGACTTAAGCAATGAAATAATATTATGCAATGTGCTCAAGGATATCTCTATAGGAAAAAAATTGAATGTGGATATTTTGTTTCAATAGTATACCTATCTCATATAGGCTAATATTTAATCAGCATTATAAAAGCATTTTTTTTTATGTTTAACTGTAAATTTTAGTAGGTATACGGTTTTTTGCAGTTTAACTTGTCACTTTATTTTCAAAAATGTTGTGTAGGTATGCTTGTGAAGGCTTACATGTATGTCCTAGATATTAAGTGGATCTAAATACCTAAATGCTGTACATGTTTAGCTGTAAGCAAACCTAGATAAATAAATTGTAGCTACATAGACATGTTATGAAAAATGTATGCCATACGCTTGAGAAGATAATTTCTTAGATTAAAATGATATTTTATCTCTCGATATTGGCGGTGAATGATTTCGAACAATCATTTCTTTTAATTCTGTAACATTTGCCTCGCTCTTTATGAATTATTTAAAGTTTAAATATAATTGTTCGAGGTCAGAGCCCATCATCAAAAAATCGGAATTCTGAACAACCTATAAAAAAAAAACTTTACTTTATGATAAAACTACCAAAAACTTAGGTAGGTATTTTATTTAAATAGGTGGTAGGTTGAAATCGTAACCTTTTACTACATAAAAAGACAATGTAAATTGAACAGCACTTAAAAGTACCCACATACGAGTATTTCGCTTGCATTTCTACTTATATATTTGACAGGCCAGCATGGAAAACATATCTATACATTTAAGGGTGCTTAACTTTGAGTCACATTTCATAGTTCAGGAGTAAGATTTGTAAATTTAACTCTTTTGGCTCATTTAGGTATGTCATTTCATGGTTACACTTACAAATATCTCTGTTTTTTATGTTTTGTTGTATCAGGATCCGTTCAGATTTATCTTTATTGCTGCTTCAATAAAAAAAACCGTTTAGCAATTTAGATAAGCACGGCTTTATTTATTGTATTATATACAACAGTATTTGATAAGCAGTCGTGAGAACAAATCATTCAAGCTTCCTATATTCATTCAACTTAAGACTATTTTATTTTCGACTCATTAAAGTTACTCATAATTATAGGTATAAAGGTACATCTTTAAATATTAACGTCAATTGCATTTAGCCGCCTCATGGCGCTTTCGGGTGATTTATACAGAACTCGATAATACCACCTCTTCTAAACTTTGAAGGCTCTTTCAAAATCCACCGAATTGCCTCATAGTATGATTCCTGTGGTTAACGATTCCGCATTAGTGTGATATCTGTTTTTTAAGATCCAAGCTTATTCCCACTGCATAGTCTTATCTATGCCGGCTGAGCAAGTGCACTGTGAGTCCAGTACGTCTACCACGAGTTGCCACGTTGGCGTCATTTTTGAAATTTCGCGGCCACTCACCAAACGTTGTTATTATGAAAGAACATATCGAGGGGAACACACTTGATATGGAGCACATATAGCTAAAGACGACACGGTTGGAGTAGTGCGCTGTAGCACGGTTTCTCGCCTCATTTCCATAGTGTCCCGGGCTCGATTCCCGGCTAGGTCAATTCAGGAAACGACCTTTTCTGAATTGACTCGGGTCTGGGTGTGCTGGGAGACGCCCCTGGCTTATTTCCTTGTGTGGTACCTCGCAACACAGGGATTTAATCTCTACTTCGAGACCATTACAAGAGGTGTGTTCAGTTGTCTGGCGCATTTATTAGTTTTATTTATTATTAATATCGGAGCTGAGATATTAGGTATTGTTTTTTCAATTAACTGCTCAATTATACTTGATCCATACCAAGGAAAAGGTAAAAAAGCGGCATTATTTATAATCCTTAGAAACATGTGACGCAATAAGAGTTTCAGAAGGCTAGTTTCCAATGGCCAGGTTCAATATTAGGCCACTATTTAATTGTCCTTGTATTGGGGGTAAAAAGACTTTCAGGTGTTTTTCCCATGTGTCTAACATAAATAAATAAATAAATATGCGCCAGACAACACACCTCTTGTAATGGTCTCGAAGTAGGGATTAATATCCCTGTGTTACGAGGTACCACACAAGGAAATAAGCTAGGGGCGTCTCCCAGCACACCCAGACCCGAGTCAATTCAGAAAAGATCGTTTCTTAAATTGACCCGATCGGGAATCGAACCCGGGACACTACGGAAATCGAGGCGAGAAACCGTGCTACAGCGCACTACGCCAACCGTGTCGTCACTATGTGTAATGTGTCTAATTGACTGTT
This sequence comes from Udea olivalis, assembly GCA_947369235.1. Taxonomy (NCBI): domain Eukaryota; kingdom Metazoa; phylum Arthropoda; class Insecta; order Lepidoptera; family Crambidae; genus Udea; species Udea olivalis. The sequence continues at coordinate 12,376,047 of OX376342.1, forward strand.
AGAAAATATCTTTTTGATGTCATAGACGTTAAGGTCGTTTTTCGTGTTAGCTTGTGATCTTCTTCCTAATGCCAAATACTTATTATCTACTGCTAGATAGACAACATTACAACTATGGATACCTAACTTGAAATATTGCTGGATGCACTTTTATTAGAAAAATATACTCAACAGGTAGGTACTTTTTGAAAAGAAAAACCTTCCTCTCATATTTCTGCATACTTTTTAACAGCTGTTAGGTGAGATTAGCTCCATATAGTAACATTTCAGAACTATATTTTAGTGAAACTAAGGCAAAATAGAATACTTTAAGAAATCATATCTCGGCTCCGATATCACTTAGAACAATTCTGCCAACTCAGATGTTTTATTTATTAGGGTGCTATAAAACAGTGGTAAAACTATTGCTGGCCGCTAATAAAGCAAAAGCCACGGGTCCAATACAATTTGCTTACGCGAACGATAACGTGAATTTGAAGTGGCAACTCGTGGTAGACGTACAGTACAGTACGTCTACCACGAGTTTACACCAATTTCAGTGACGCGCAACTCTTCCGAACCTTAAAAATGTAATAACCTACCTTGACACTGTGCCGTCTCAATAGTAAGTGAACAGAAGTATCTATTTAAATAGCTTTCCCAATGTATTAAACGAATCATTTTTATTTTAGTCACATACCAGCGTAAGCACTGTAAACGAAATTGGAAACGCAGCCTATGATGAGCAAGAAGAAGAGGATGAAGTATCAGGAAAAGGTTGAAAATCTTTTTAAACATATCAATAACATTATTTTTAAATATAGATCTCATTCACTGTTCACATCACATCATACCATAACATACTGTTTGTCTTTTAATTTGAAATTGCTGCAAAATTGGTTATTTGATTTATAGTTAAATGAAAATCTGGGACAAATAACACCAAGATCATATGAAACTCAGCAGATAGTACAAACTATGGGTGTCAGAGACTGATGAGCATACTTATTGAATATTTCTAAATACATACCTAAGTAGATAGTTACAGCTAGAGTTCCCAGACCCATAACAAACACAAATGTTCGTCACTTGAATGTTTCTCATGGGTGGGGATCGTAATTCGTAGGTACCCATGACTTCCGGCGTTAAAGGCAGGATCGCTACGATTGCACCAACAAGCCAGTCATACGAGTATAAATATATTTCTATATATTTTACCTATTCAGTTGGTTAATGCCTGCTAATTTATTCTCCAGGTCGACTACCAGCCACAGTGTACATGAGGTATTTCCGAGGTGGGGCTGGCTGGGGCAAACTCGTCTTCACCATCTTGGCCATCATCGCTGCGCAAGTAGTTACCTCGGCCAGCGATCTATGGCTCACTTACTGGTAACAAATATCTATACTATACTCATAATTACCACCTCAACTTAGTTTATTTACAAAAATAAATTATTTTTAAATTACTGTGGTATCGACGCAGAGTAATTCTCTGCGTCGATACCACAGTAATTTAAAAATAATTTAATTTTTGTCATTCATAAGAAGTCTGAAAAAAGGCCTCCTCATGAATTTACAAATCGGAATCCTGATTGGCCATCAGTTCATCGCACTATGAGCCTTGCCCAATACCACTTCAACCCTTCAACGTAGTAACACTAGTAACTCATATTGAATTGAAACGGAATTCAAGAAGTATTTAGTTAGTGATCATACCCCCCTAATGCATTTAATTGGTTTTTTGGGCAGATGATATTTGAAATAAGGGGTCACTAATGTATTTTTTGGGTAGAAGTATTACTATGCAATCTCAACTGCATTCAAAAAGTACTGTTCAGTTGAAAGAGTAAGCTTCCTGCAACTAGAATAACATTCAACTTGAATGCTTTGTCTATAGTATTAACTAGAACACAGTTTTAGACTTGATCTAAATCTTTTCACTTCTGTTTTAGGATGAACAACGTGGAACAGGTGGTTATAGCAAGAGAGAACGAAGTCATCTCAAGAAATTTGACCAGTTTTAATGACACAAACAGTTTTAATTACACTACCAGTTCCTTTGAAATCACTACGAGTAGTTTTGATGACACAACCAGTACTCCGACCGAGATTTCAGTTACGTCAATGGAAGGACTCAACGGCAGCATGATAGATACAATGGCGTCGACCGCGTACAACATGTTAGACATGGGAGGCCCGGCAGTAGACCACATATTTTACATTTATGTTTGGACGGCGGGCATAGTTGGCTGCATCATATTTACTACCTTCAGGTGTGTATTGATTGACAGGTATTTTTCCAATTAATATAATTAGAAATAAGTGAATAATGTGAATTAAAATTAAACATCTACTTAAGTATTAAACTTAGCGGAGCTTGTACTATGGAAATTGGATATAGATAACATATGGTTATTTACCTGTATGGTTTTCTTCAGGTCAGCGTTGTTTCTGTGGGTGTGCATGCGCAGTTCCATTCGGCTGCACAACCAGATGTTCAGCAACATTCTCTCAGCCACCATGCGCTTCTTCGACACCAACGCTTCCGGCCGAATCCTGAACCGGTTCTCCAAGGATATGGGGACCGTCGACGAAATCTTGCCAAGGATGTACTTGGAAACCATACAGGTGTGAAGTATGCACAGATTATGAAATTAAATAATCGAACTGCCATATTTCTGAATTAAAGCAGCGTATCAGGGGCAATTTTTCAACTCAGATTTATTTAAGCACTAATATAAATACTTAGAGATTTGCTGAGTAGCAAAAATCTTTTACTATCTTTTATCATACTTGAACGTCCCATTTTTTTCAGATATTCATGGTAATGCTTGGAATATTGGTAATGGTGGCCGTGGTTAATCCCTTCATGTTGTTGACAACTGTGGTATGCGCGGTTCTCATGTACTTCTTGACTATTGTCTACCTGAACACAGCACAGTCTGTTAAGAGGTTAGTGTCATTGAATAAATCTAAAAGTTGTTTCTAATCACGTATTTTATATGTTTGAATTTTTTTATATGTTTTACATTACATTGGGTATCTGGTTAGTCTGTTCTTGTAAATATTCTAATATTAGTAGTTTTGGTTTGACAATATTCACATCGAGAAAGTTTTTCAAGAAACCTATCTTATTTTTTAAGTATTGCAATGTAGCATGTTGCAATGTGATTTAGCAAGGAGTTTTGTTTGAACAGAGTGGAAGGCGTGGCCAGGAGTCCCGTGTTCTCGCACGTGTCCGCCAGCATGTCGGGCCTGGCGACGGTGCGCGCGTGTGGCGCCCAGGCACTGTTGCAGAAGCAGTTTGACGATAAGCAAGACATTCACACCGCTGCCTGGTATGTTAAATAACAGGTTTTATGATATTTCCCAGAACTTCAATATATTCTAGAGCTAGGAAACGGAAGTTAAACAAGTTTTGCTTAGACACCTTATGGTGCGATATACACCACCCTCAATCAAACTAATCATAACACGGGTAGCAGAAGTTAAAACATGTTTGTTTATTTTACAGGTACCTCACCCTCGTAACAAATACAACATTCATCGTGTGGTTGTCACTGATTTCCAGCTCGTACATTATAATAGTATCCTACACTTTGCTTTTATCAGATGATGGTAAGTTCAATCAACCTGTTAGTTTCAGCCTAGTTCTTGTTTTGCTCTGCTTCATCGACTTTTTGTTATCTAAGTGCAACTCAAAGATCATGTATTTTTTTATAGGAACTACTCGATCCGGAAACGTAGGTTTGGCGTTAAGTCAGGGGTTGATTCTGGTCAACATGGTCTCCTACGGCGTAAAACAAGCGACTGATGTCATATCTCAAATGACAAGTGTCGAGCGCATTCTACAGTTCACATCGCTGCCAAAGGAAAAGACTGATGGCTCCAATTCCCCAAAAGACTGGCCCCAGAAAGCCAGGCTGGTTTTCAAAGATCTATATCTACGATATGATGCCGAATCTGATCCAGTTCTCAAAAACCTAAACATCGTTATCGAAAGCGGGTGGAAGGTAAGCTAATCGTTTAAAGAAATTCGTGGCATTACAATTAAATGTTGAAAAATCTGGGTGATAAGTTAAGTTGATTACTGCTTACTTGTGTTCAATTCCAAATACATATTTTACCACACATAATACTCGTATGTCAGCATTGTTTTAAAAAAATATTTTTCTCCTAGGTGGGAGTTGTGGGGCGCACTGGTGCCGGCAAGTCCTCGCTCATATCTGCGTTGTTCCGGCTTGCACCTATTGAAGGACATGTGTACATTGATGATGTGGAAACTGGAGCAATTGCCCTTAAGGTTCTTTCATTTAAATAAATCATCACAATACCTTCACTATCCAATATTGATACACAGACTATAGTTAAAATATTTGTAGGTAAAATAATTTCGAGCAATGTACGAGTAGTTTACAAAAACGTTACTCAACAAGTGGCTATCAGATATAATTTTACTACAGGAATAGGTTTTAATATCTTAAAAGCCTTTAACTTTGTGACACATGACTGTTACTAGAAAAACTATAAGTAAGTAAATCATTCAGAGGTTAAACCCAATTAATCAGCAAGACAGACAAAAACTACGAAATACTTTACTAATGCAGATAGCAAATATGTACTAAACGTACAGGGAGTCCTACAGGGAAGCGTGTTAGACCCATCTTATTTTTGCCTACGCAATCCTACAGGAAAGCTTGTTAAACTCATCTTAGTTTTGTTCAAACAATTAAATCTGCTGAATAATTCACCTAATGGTCTTTTATGTAATGTGGAGCAAAATTGAACAGTATTACAAATTAAGTTACTAGGAGTAATCATGAAAGTATAAGTTTGGAAAAACTGTGGTATTATTGTATGTATTAATTAGATTGGACTATTCGAAAGTACTTATGTAATATGTGGTCTATTTGAATAAAAATCTTTTTCGCATTTTCTAATTTACGATAACCTCTGAGCGCGACTTTGACTCATGATTGTTTCATTTATCAATTTCAGGAACTGAGATCAAAAATCTCGATCATTCCCCAAGAGCCAGTGTTGTTTTCCGCGAGTCTGCGCTACAACATGGATCCATTTGACCGGTACACCGACGCTGACATTTGGAGTGCTTTGGAACAGGTAAGTGCTTAGACCTAATTTACCTTATACCAGAAATGTCTAATTTTCTACGAAGTTCCTTCCCTGCTACTGGATGATACACCAACTACGCCTATATTAATTGTATTGTGGTGAGTATTCATGAAACTATTTTCATCGACGTTCCACTCACACCTTGGAGTCAAACCAAGTACATAGTATGGATAGTTAGATGAGTTAAGCTTGTTCATACCAATGCTATTTTTCAATGATTATAGCTTGAAGCTTTCTTAATAGTGTAGTAAAAGTAAAATAAAGAAACTCAATAGAAAGATAACTAATGATTAAAATTGTATTTTAGGTAGAACTCAAGCAAAGTGTGACATCACTGTCATCGCCGGTGGAGTCAGGTGGCACCAACTTCAGCGCGGGACAGCGACAGCTGCTGTGCCTCGCGCGCGCCGTGCTCGCGCGCAACAAACTTCTAGTTCTGGATGAGGCGACAGCCAACGTCGACCCAAAGTAAGTTACACTCAATTAACCCTAGCATCGCTGTTAGGCTGCTAGTACTGCCAATTTTTTTAAAAGTCTCTTGTCAGTCCCAACCCAAGCCACCCTTTGTGTAGGTTTCATGGAGAAATCAGTTGTTAATGCCTTATATTTCCATTTTTCAGTACGGACACCTTAATTCAGAAATCTATACGTAAATACTTCGCCGACTGCACCGTATTGACCGTCGCGCATCGCCTGCATACTGTTGCCGATTCGGACCGAGTTGTCGTAAGTATTTTGTTTATTTTCAAGATTAAATTCATTTATTTGTGTGGTGAAATAACTTAAGTTACAAAACTATATTTCTTTTTTACTGTAAGAAATATATGTATAAATATGAGTACCTACGGGAATTTTCAATATTTGCATTGGCTCCTAATTTTTAATCTTCTTTTTTCTAAAAAAGGTATAAACGATTTTTGAACGTTCCAGGTGATGGAAGGTGGTCGGATCGTGGAGTGCGGTCACCCACATGAGCTCCTGCAGATGGTGGACGGTCACTTCAGCAGCATGGTGAAGCAGCTCAGCCCCGCCGCGGAGCAGAGCCTGCGCGAGCTCGCGAGACACGCGCACGCGCAACACATACAGACTGCTAATAATAGGGACAAAACGCAATGAGGCCAGCTACGGCCACTTTATGCAAATAATCACATTATGAGGCACATATTCAAGAATGTAATCCCCTATTGTACCAAAGAACCCCTTTAAACTGACCGTGTCATAATGTCTTCCTAAAACTGTCTAACATACCGACCGTGGTAATTAAATGTTAGACTGTCGCGTTGCTGGGGGGCTAGCCAAGAGCACTACGCTACTTTAGTTTACACATGTCAAATTTAAGGAACTGACATGAATTAATGTCATTTCGATACGAGTGCTAATGTCATTCCCGTACATTTTTCAATTTACATGTTGCATCAATAACGTGTTGCTCTTGGCTAGGGCCTCGGAAAGTTCAGCCATTTCTAATTTTGGTGCAAATTCGTATTAATTTGTTGGTGATTTGATATTGAGTGAAGATTTTAATTACAAAAGATAAATGATGCACGCAGTGGGAAAAGTTCTCAAGCAATAACCTACGAAAGTAATGGAAGGATGAAAAGGCTCTTTCACCCCAAGGATGAAAGTTCTTATTGCCCAGTTCCTATTTTAGGTGTTAGCTCATAGATAAATTATTTTATAATATTTATAATTATATGTAAGTAGGCTATAATTTTGAAATCGCAATATTTGAGTAATAAACTAAACATGACTCCCAAGATTCGTGGCCCAGCCATGCCAATGCACTAAACTCTTTTCTGAATTTAAATAAATAAGGGGCTAATTTGATCTACTTAAACACTTCAGATTTAAGTAGCGATTCCTCTCATAATAAGTTCGATGTCAACTAGGCAAAGTTTTTTAATAGGTACTTAATATCGCCGTTATTGCAAAGAAACAATATTTTTCGAAACAATGTTCGAAAAGGATCAACCAGACTAGGAAATGGAATCTCGCATGCCATATATATCGCTAATATACTCGTATATATATTTTTTCCGACAATCCTGGTTGTATTGAACATGGCAAGAACGCTTGTCTATCGATTTTGTATCCATCCGGATTTTTGCTAGTTTTGTGAGCATACTTGTTGAATATTTTACTCTTAATTGTAAAGGATATAATATTAAGGCAGAAATTTCCAATAAAAATAATACAACGTACAAACAAACTTTTTTATTGTTTTCCTTATTACCTAAAGTATCGTCGACGGCGATACCTATTAATTTCTTAGGTAGTGATGATTTTGATTATTGGTAAGTACATTATCATTTTTTGTTGTTAATGTAAAATTACGTTAAAAATACAAACAATAAAAAATAATTTTATTGATTAACATAATGTATCTACTAATTTAACATATTTTGATACAATTTAAAAATAAACTTTACTTAATGACTAGGTGCATTTAAAATAAAACAACATATGGTTGCAGAATTTGGTTACAATAATTAATTATTTTGCATTTTTTACGATCATTTTTGGGAAGGTCGCAGCTTGCAATTTTGCTTTTGGCCGAGTTAACTCGTGAACGCTTCATATCTATAGTAATATTTTAAAGAGGAAAGATTTGTTTGTTTGTTTGTTTGTAATGAATAGGCTCCGAAACTACAGGACCGATTTTTAAAATTATTTCACTAATAGGTATAAAGCTATTAATCAGGGAGTGACATAGTCCATATACATTTTTAAATTTTTAATATATTTTGACAGGAGAAAAAGATTACGCGGGCAAAGCCACTGACGAACAGCTAGTTTAGAAATATGTAAGTGATAAGTGACTGATAAACATCATCTGACATCCAATGTCAAACAGAAGATGACTGTGCAACTATACTTCCCAGTAGCATTACCTACAGTTTATCGATTTTGATAAATATAATCATAAAACATGAAGGCTAAATAAACTACTCAATAAATAACGATGCGTTGCAAAAAAGGCCGTATCTTTATGTATCTCGTAATCATTACTAGCATAAACTGATTTACCCAGGTGGAATCTTACGTCGCGACAATATTACGTTTCAATGATTTTGATAACAGTAAATTAAAACGATAGCGATGCGATGCGTAGCTAAACGAGTGAGAGTTTTACTCGAAATATCATACTCAACCACCTGTCACCAAAACCAATAAAACGCCTTTTCCACCTTCACTAAACAGATATATACATAAGTCTAACCACAAAGAGTGACCATCTCATTGTTATGAATATGTTAATATTTAGGTTGGGGAAAAAATCTTTTCGCATATATAGTTGTATGAACTTGTAATAAAATCTCTGTGACTTTGCTATTTGTATCTGGCTGGTTTTGGTATCATTAAAAGTTTAAATTTTAAAGAAGATAACTCCAAATTCAAATTAGAAAAATGTGTGATTTTCATTTGTTTTTCTTACTGTCAAGATGAGTGAGTCTAATGAAGAAATTCGACACATTCTAAAATTTTACTACAAAAAAGGTAAAAATGCAACGCAGGCCGCGAAAAAAATTTGCGATGTTTATGGACGTAGTGCAGTGTCTGTGAGAGTAGCACAAATTTGGTTTAAGCGTTTTCAATCCGGAAATTTTGAAGTCAAAGATGCACGTCGCTCTGATCGCTGCTCTATTACAGATAAAATGGATGCCATTTTTGAAAAAGTGCTGAAGAACTGGGAATTAAATATCTTTTTTTTAAATAAATATCTGGGACAATTTACACCAAGATCATCTGACCCCAAACTAAGCAGAGCTTGTACTATGGGCGTCAGAGACTGATAAACATACTTAAATATTTCTAAATACATACGTATATAGATAATAACACTCAGACACACAACAAACATTAATGTTCGTCACACAAATGTTTGTCATGGGTGGGGATCGTACTCACGGACTCCGGCGCTAAAGGCAGGATCGCTGCCATTGCGCCAACAGGCCAGTCGCATTTTTTAAGAAAATTCAAAACTTTTTTTAATATAGTAAAATTCACATATAACTAAAGTATGTAGGTGCCATTTTGTTCGATTACTTTTTGCCATCTTGTAGGTAGAGACATGATCCCATTGCTATAGGAATTTTGAGGCTTCTGATCAAAATACCGCGACAAGTGGTTTTGGCAGTCCTCTCGTGATGTTAACCTGACACTGCCTAAAGAATTCTGAAGAGACCGAAACAGGTGGAAATCTGAAGGCGCAAGGTCAGGACTATACGGCGGATGCATTAACACCTCCCAGACAAACTATCTTAATTCTTGCTGAGTGACTAAAGATGTGTGAGGTCTAGCGTTATCATGATGAAAAACCACACCCTTTCTGTTGATTAATTCCGGCCGCTTTCTCTCAACTTCTTGCTTTAATCTCATCAGTTTTTCGCAGTAGAGTTCAGAATCGATGGTCCTGCCTGGTGGTAACAGCTCATAATTAATAATGCCCTTCCAATCCCATCACACATACAGCATCACCTTGTTGCGAGTTAACCCGGGTTTCACCACAGTCTGTGAAGCCATACCAGCCTTTGACCACGACCTTTTTCGCACGTTCTTGTCGTACGTGATCCACTTTTCATCACCAGTTATGAGCTTCTTCAAAAATGGTTCGGTTTCATTACGTCGTAATGAAGAATCACAAATGAGTACACGGTTAATTTGGTTTCTTTCAGTGAGCTCGTGAGGTACCCAAATATCGAGCTTTTTTGTGTACCCAGTTTTTTTGCAAATGCGCCAAAACGGTTTTGTGGTCAATTAAACATGAGTTAATAAATACTCGTAATTGTAATGACTGGGTACTTAAATGGAATCACAAGTTGAGCTTCATATTTAAAACTGGTAAGATAACATTAATCATTCTTTTTTTAATGTTCCGCTAAAACTACCGGTGTGTGTTTAATAATATGGATACATAAATAACTAACATAAATACACTGTGCAACATAATGTGACTATCACCGCATCGGAAGTTGCTCCTATACTGAGAAGACCCGGCGAGAAACTCAGTACTTACTCTTTTAAACTTGGTTGTGTTTTACAATAAGAGTTAGTAAAGTACAATATGGAGCAGGTATTAAAAAAAGCTTACGTTCTAGCAGTTCCTTAGATATTTCTTCCGGATGTTTGAAAGTACTTGCCTTAAAACAGTGACGAAATAACGTTGGCTTGCAGCGTGAGCATATCGATACCTCCAACGCAATTGGTCGTAACATTTTTTTTTGGAAAATTATATTTTTTTCCATGTTATTCAGATTAACCCAAAAAACAACTCAAAAACAAAAATGCAATTATTTTTGTTGATAGCAGAGTTACATAATCGCTAAAAGTCGCATCATTTGGAGTCTTCCGCGCATACCGTTGTACCACAAATTTCGATCATTTTACGCCGATCTATTGGACCGCGCTCCAGATATAATCACTAATCGCTATGCATCTGCTGCACTATTCATTAAAGTGAATACAGTAGACATGTGTAAGTAATGCGATTGATGCATTACGCGTAATATTACTCGGCCGGGTACTGTGACATCACATAATACTCGACCAAATTATGCATCACACATCACACCAAACATTACGGTCGGCGTGCACTGTTCGGTGTTCGCTCGTTCGGGCTATTTCGGTTGGTATCGTCAAAGTTCAAGTATGCTCCTCTGGCGCGAGGAAGAGAGAGCGAGTTCGGGCCTGACTCGGTGCTGCCGCTGATTTTCCACTCGGTTAAACTTTGATTTTTAACAGATTTCAAACACTATAATAGATTGAATTGTGAGTGAAACTAAGAATAATATAAGATGAAGGTGAACGTAACGTGTGACAGTGATGCCACACGTTCACCTTTTCAATAATAAAGTTATTAAACTAATGTAACTTATTTGAACTAAGAGTCTATCTTAACAGTCTTAATTGGAACTTAGTGGTCGGAACTTCTTACATGTTAGTGAAAACATAATGCTTGCGCGATTCAATGACGTACAACGCCATCTGTTGTACTTTTTAGGTAAACGAATGTTTCATAGAACCAGAACTCAACTTGTTTAAGAAATATTGGATTTTTTACTGCGAACAAATTAATATGTTTTTTTTAACCTCAGATATTCATATAAGTTACATTTCGTTGTGGATAAGTAAAGGTATGCCATGTTAAATTATGATATAAAATCTAATGCAAAAAAATAGGGAAGCCTGGTAGACCGATGACTTACTGCAAGTTGCTGAAAGATGCTAAATGCAAACAGCTCGCTGTGACGTTCTATGGGGGAGCCTAGTGATGGGTCAACTCGATTTACTAACTCGAGTTTACTCGAGTTGAGCTTAACTCAGGTTGACTTGAGTCTGATTGTCTCAAGTCTCAACTCGAGTTTGGCTGTTTTATAGGTAACGGCACGTCAAGCTTCACGTGTGGGCACATTATGCTGCATACATAAGAGCCATTTTGCAATGGTTTGGTAAACGATTTACCTGCTGTCCTCCGAACACACGCGTTCACGTCAGCTAATCACAACAGTGTAGCGACGTCGTATCGTCAGAACGAAGTTAGTTTCAAACATTGGTAACTAAATGAAAAGAAACAGTTGTTATTTATATTCTTATATTAAATGTTTCTTAGAGGTCTTATCATTTAAATTTGAGGTAAACGGTCTGCAAAATTAGTTAAATTGGGATTAAATAAATCACCGGCCAGTGACAGAAAAGTAACCGGCGATGAAAGTTCGTTGACTGGTAAGTTTCATCACGATAATGTAATAATGTTATAGGTCCCCTTTGCGGGGCCCGCAAAAGTGCAACGTTGTGGGCGGTACGAGCCTGTGCGCAGATTGGAGCTCCATAGAGCGCCATACTGCGGACCACTGCTGCGTAGAGCTTGCGGCATGCCTGGGCCGGGCCGCGCTCGTTGGGCAGCAAGTGGCCAAGCGCGCCCGCCGCACGGATCAGACGGGGGGGCGAGGTGGTTGAAATGGGCCTCAAACCTCCGTCCAATGTGAGGCCCAGATACTTTACCTGAGCCTCCACCCTCACTGTCTCGCCGTTTAGGCGGACTGAGGCACCAGGGGGTGGCCCCTACCGAGGCCCATCTCTAATACGAGAACCCCGGAGATCATGTCCCGGAACCTACTCGCCGCTTCGTCGACCCCCGATGTTGTGGGGGTCGCGCCCCATGCCGCGACTACAGCCGCCTCTTCCGCCAACTCTTGTTTTAGTTTGGTGAGGGACGACCGTGGGAAACAAGAGTTGTTTTGCCTTCTGGGCGGCACTGCTGGGCCGCTAGAGGGGGAGATTTCGAACCGGATGTACTTATGGTCCGAAATCGTCTCCACCTCGCTTAGTACACGCCAGTTCCGGACGTGACGTGCTATGGAGGGGGTGGTGAACGAGAGGTCCACCACGGACCCCCCCTCTCTGCGCACAAACGTGTATGATGTCCCCTGATTTAGCAGGGACACCCCGGAACTAGCGGCCCAGTCTTCTACGGCTAGGCCCCCCACGTCGGTGGACACACTCCTCCAGAGGGTCGACCAGGCATTGAGGTCGCCCATGACGAGGACTGGGAGAGGTGCCAAGCTTCTAACCACCGGGTTAAGGTCCCGCAAAAAGGCCTCAAAGCTTGCGAGACCTGTGTTGGGGGAGCAGTACACGCCTAAAATGGCAATATCCCCCCATGTTGTCGTCACAGTTTCTGCTCAAGGGGCAGAGCTGGCGCGTATGCCCAAATGCATGGATTTGAAGCAACGCATGGGTAGTGGATCTAGGGCCCGGACTTGCACCGAGCTCCACCCCACGAGCTAGCGACCTCCGTTCAGCAGCACTCGTGCCGCCGCGATCGGGCATTTGATGTTAATTGACCAGGTCCCGTTGGATCCAAAACGGATCTCCGCAGCTTTAATTTGGGCCGGGTCACATTCAACCTTGGCTGCCACAGCAGCCACCACCTCCTCTTTAGTTGTGGTGTCATCGAGGCCCGTGATCCGCAGGTCTGTGCATTTTGTGGGCCTCGTAACAGCCGCAATTCCCGCCAGTGCCTTCGTGGGCTTGGCTGCCAGGCGGTCGGCAGCCTCGGCGCTTTTGGCGCCCGGCAGTTGGAGCATACGCGCTCCAGTGGCAGTCTGCCGGGTCGTCAGGCCCTTGATCCCCAGCTCGGGGAGCGATATGGTCTCTTTAGCCCTTAACAGGGCCGTTTTGTAGGAAACCCCTCTTTCTATGGCCTCGGGCTGAAGTGTCAAAACTACAGCCGAGGACCGAGGAGGGGTTAGCTTTGCCTTGGGCTTAGGCCTCGTCTGGGCGGCCGCAGCAGATTGCACTCTCTTCGGCACGGCAACGGACTGTTGTGTGGGGAGACGTCAGTTAAACCACAAGTCTGAGCAAACACTGCTTTATTAACTTTCACATACATCATACATACAAGCTATTAACTACCCTCAACATTCATAACAATATTGTGACATCTTCCTTTTTCAAAATATTAAAATAAAATACAATGCATTATAATTTAAAAAAATAAATACCTATACATTATATAGGTTTTGTGTATGTAAACAGTTGTATTGTGATAGGTACATTTAGCAATTTTATTCTATTTATACATATTTTTATGGATTATTTAAATACATAATTCTGTTAAAGAAATTTAAATTGATGATGTTTTAACTAATAATACAATATTTTTTAATACATCTGCTTATATATTTTTATTAGTTTATAATAATGACAATTTATACATTAAATTTTAATTTATTCAATCATATTAAATTAAAGTTTCAGATTATTTAATTTCAGTAATTTAATTTAATTTATACATTTATTTTAATGGGGTACTATTTAATTGCAATTCCATACGAATATAAACTATAACCTACATTACGTAAATGAACTTCATACATGCATTAATTTCACTTATATTGAAATAAAATAAAAAACACAAATACATTAAAATACTTGTACAAAACAAAATACAAATCATTATTATTTTAGAAATTAGTTATTCGCATTCAAGTGTGGTTCATCTATATATAACAAATTCATAATTATTAACAATAATTAAATACCTACATAAATTTTACATGCAATTACATTATTGATCCAGTAATCGGCAGTGGTACAACGGTAGGTACAGTAGACGGCATAAGTAGGTCACGGTCATGGATAGCCCCATCTATTCGGAGGTCTCACCATCCTGCCAGAACGAGTAACATACAAATTAGTTGACGGTACACACTGATTATTGTTTACTTTTGGACAGATGAAATCGTACCAAAATTGTAATCTGTAGGAAAATCATGTCTGTGAGAGAGATCTGCTACGATATGCCTTCGGTTTCTCACAATAAGTTTGCCACTAGACAAGAGAATGCTATAAGATTTATTTTCTAATACTTTTTCTATCATACCTGGAACCCAGAACTTTTTGGTGTCCCATATCCTAACTTTCTGATTAACTTGTAAAGGAGTTAAGTTTCTCGAATGTTTATCGTAATAATTTTTTTGTTTATCTTGCCTTTCTAGTAATTTATTTCTTATATTTTCGTGAACTTTTGGTTTTAATAAGTCTATGGGAGTTGGAAGAATACTTCTTAATTTTCTACTCTGAAGAAGTTCTGCTGGGGATGGTAAATCACAGGACAATGGCTTGTTTAAGCATTCTAACAGACCAAGCCGATAATCAGTATTATCTTCAGTTGATTTTTTAATTATATTTTTCACAGTGCGCTCAATCTGTCCGTTCGACTGGGGATAATACGGAGATGACGTCACGTGGTTAAAATTCCAATCAAGTGCAAACTGCCTAAACTCAAATGATGAGAACTGAGGACCGCAGTCCGACATTACGGTATTTGGTACACCTTGACGACAAAATATATCTTTTAAACTAATTATTATAGCACTAGATGTGGTGCTGTGCAATTTAATTAACTCATAAAACTTGCTATAATAATCAATAATTAATAAATAATTTACTCCTTTAAACTGAAACCTACTACACCCACTTTAACCCATGGTCTATCTGGGACTTCGTGATTTGTTAGTGCTTCTTTTTGATAATTTTTTCTATATGTTGAACAAATACTACAACTTTTGATCATATTGTCGATATCATTGTTTATACAAGGCCAAATTATTAGTTCTCTAGCGCGTAACTTGCATTTTTCCATACCCATGTGCCCTATATGTATTTTTTTAACATATCTTTTCGCATCGACCTGGGTATTACTATTTTGTCTGATTTCCAAATTAACCCATTTGCAACTGATAACTCATCCTTATAATTCCAATATGGTTTTACTATATCTAGAACTTTATCTTTGTTGTCTGGCCATCCCTTAAGAATATTTTTATTTAATTCTATCATTTCTTCTTCTAGTTCTAACTGCTTTTGTATATTTATAAACTGAAAATCCGTAAGGTACTCACATTTACTTTTTACAATGTCTGTCAGTGCACACACCTCATCCGTACTACTATCTATACTATTATGTACTGCCGACTCATAGGCACGTGATAATGTGTCAGCAACATAAAGATGTTTACCTGGCTTGTACACTAACATAAATGTATAGCGCTGTAATCTTAACAGCATCCTTTGTAAACGGGAAGGAGCATCTACAATAGGCTTCTTAATAATACTTATTAAAGGCTTGTGATCCATCTCAATAGTAACATCTGTACGACCAAAAATATAAGCATAAAAACGTTCACACGCAAAAACACACGCATACAACTCTTTTTCCATATGTGCATATCTTTGCTCTGTTTGCGATAATGCTTTAGAAGCATAACACACTGGTTTACTGTTTTGCATTAAGCAGGCACCTAACCCTGTGTGTGCCACTAGCATCCACAGATATAACAATAGGCTCGTTCATACTATAATACTGAAGTACCGGTCGTTTAACAGGACACATCCTCAAATTATTAAAACACTCATTATGTCTCTCATCCCAGTGCCATTCTATCTCTTTCTTTAGTAATTCCCTAAGTGGTAACGTTTCATCCGATAAATTTTCTATAAAGGATCCTACGTATGTGATTAACCCTAAAAATCTCTCTACTGCCTTTTTGTCCTTCGGTACCGGCATATTCGTAATTGCGGATAGATGCGAGTCATCCGGAGTTAAACCATCTTTTGTAATACGATGACCCAAATATTTAATTTCTTGCAATCCAAACTTACACTTATTAATGTTTAATTTTAAATTATTTTTTCTACAGCGTACTAAAACTTTTCTCAGTATCTTATCATGCGTAGTTTTTTCTGAAGCATATATAAGTAGGTCATCAATATACATACATACACCTTCTATGTCATCAAAAAACTCATACATTTTCCTGTGAAAAACTTCTGAAGCTGAACAAATACCATACGGCATTCTTAAAAATTTAAATCTGCCAAACGGTGTGTTGAAAGTGCAATATTTACTACTATCACTTAACTTAACATTCCAGAACCCTGCAGATGTATCTATAGTACTAAAAAACCTGGCGCCAGATAATTTTGAGACAATTTCGTCAATAGTAGGTGTTTGAAAATGTTCTCTCTTGATTGCCTGATTCAACTCCTCACCCAGTCGGACGGACCTGCTACTTTACCTATAATACCCTGTGATTCCATTTCCAACAACTTCTTTCTAACGTCCTCTTTAATTGCAAAAGGTAATTTTCTAGGCGCATGTATGACGTGGACTGCATCGTCCTTCAATTGTATATTATATCCACCCGGTAAACAACCTATGCCGCTGAACACGTCACTAAACTAAATTAATTAATAAACCCTGGCAAATCGTTCACAGATCTCTGCACCGACATAACCCTACTAATAAGATTTAATTCTACACAAGAATAACGACCCAATATAGGCGTACTATTAACATCTGCTATTTTAAATTCCAATAAATACAACGTATTTTTATAGTAGACTTTTAAATTAATTTTACCCACAACTGTTATTAAGTCACCGGAATACCCACTCAACCTAGTGTTGGTTTGCAACAAACTATTCACTGTAATACCTAAGTCCTTTAAATAACGTAGTGGTAACACATTTACGTCTGCACCCGTGTCTAATTTAAAGTTAATTACGCACTCATTAATTTTTAAATCTACTGTCCAAACATTCAAACTTTTACTTAATGAATAGATTACCTCTTGTTTGTCTGATGATTCCAAAAAATACACGCCGCATACTTTGGCAAAGTGGTTTAGTTTCGAGCATGGTAAACAAGTCTTCCCATACGCTGGGCACATATTTTGCGCATGATAAGTACCACATCTGCTGCACTCGGTCGCTACCCGCGGTCTAGAGGAGCTCGTCGGAGGACGCCAAGCGCGAGAGGCGGCGCCTCCGCGCCCGCGCTCGCCGCGTCGACTCGCACCTCCCCGCTGCACCTGACCGGCATCACCGCGCCCGCGCATCATCGGTCTTTGTGAATACCCGTTACCGCCAATATTTGAACCCCAAGCTGTTTGCTCCATTCTTCTGTACTTCATATTATTATTTTTTACCATCCAAATATCATTGTTTTGTTGCTTATCCATCTGTATCTCTTGACCAATGATTTCATTCACATTAAAGACTGACTCAGCTTCCCGCTTTATATTTTCCGAATATATTCTTCACACAATTGCCGCTTGACATATCTCCAATGCTTTGTTAAGTGTTAGGTCAACTTCACGCAATAATCGCTCTCTTATCGCAGAACTGAGCACTCCACACACTAAACGGTCTTTTATTAAATCCTCCCTTAAACTTCCGAATTCACACGGGTGGGCTAACTTTCGTAAATCAAAAACATATTGATCTATCAATTCATTTGGTTGCTGATTCCTTGTTAAAAATTTATGCCTTTCCACAGTCAAATTCTTCTTAGTTTTAAAATGCTCATCTAGCATTTCAAAAACACCCTCTAATGGCGTTTCCTTAGATTGTTATAGAATTTCTCGACACTGTTCGCCTACTATGTGCAAAAATATGTTCAATTGTATCTTTTTTACATAACTCTCATGCGTTATAATATATTTGAAAGCCCTTTTTCCATTTCTGCCAACTTTCACTTAGCCGTCCCGATGCTACATCCACCGAACTTTCATCGTATTTAAACGGTGATGGAGGCGATAACACTGTTTCCATGTTGTTATTAACACTTTTCTTTTGACTTCAGTTTCCGTTTCTTCGTTAAAAAATCTTCATTTTAAATTTGAAAATAAGAGATAGGTACCACCGACTGCGCCATGTTGTGTGGGGGTGGGGAGGCGTCAGTTAAACCACAAGTCTGAGCAAACACTGCTTTATTAACTTTCACGTACATCATACATACAAGCTATTAACTACCCTCAACATTCATAACAATATTGTGACACGGACTGCGCCCTTTTAGGGGTGGCAGCCGGCTGTGCCGGTGTCGTCTTGGTTGTGTGGGCCGGCGGCACTTGGGCAGACTTCTTGCCTTTTACCTTCCCTTTCTTTCCGCCGCCCACAACTTGCCACCTTTCCTCGGCAGCGTTGCCAATAACATTCTGGCTTGAGGTGCCGGAAGTGCTGGCAACAGGAGGGGCCGCCGCTAGAGCATGCGAAGGTCCCGGGGTTTTTGGGCCCTTCCTTCTAGTTCTCGCCGAAGCCGAAGCGGTAGCGGGGTGCTTTCAGCTGGTGGCGGCATTTGCGCTGCGGCAGCAGCCGCTGCCCTCCTTTTGTCGGCCGTCAAAGGCGGGCTGGTGTCGTGGATTAGCGCCCCAGCGATACGGGCGCTAACCATTTCACCCAACGTCACCAGGAGGTCCTTCTTGAAGGCCTCCGGGTCGAAAGGCGGCGAAACTGGCTGCACCGGAGCCGCCACCAGCTCATTCTCCCTTCAGGTGGAGTAATCGCTCCGGAGGGCACCTCAACTTTTAGGTCTTCAACTTCGCGTCGAAGGTTGTTCTTTTCGACGCGAAGTCGACGACACTCCTCTGATGGTGGTGCGATCTAGCGCCACACTGCAAATTTTGCCGAGAAGTCGGGCGTTCTTCTTAAATTCCCTTATAAAGGTACCTTTAAGGTGGCCCGACTTCACTGCAAGCTCACAGATGCGAGCAGTTCCCTTCTCGGCAGCTACTCGCATCTCCTCGAGATCAAGATCTTCTGGATCTCGCTCGGTAGTCGCAACGGTTGTGGTCGCCTCTTCCTCCTCCTCCACTACCGGCAAATCCTTCCGGTAGTACCGGAGGGATAACTTTTTGTTAAATCACTACTCCGCCGCGTCCTCTTTACGCTGGCGGAGGGTATCCTTAGCCCGGGCCAAACCTGAGGCATGTCCAGGGTTTTAAACTTTGCCCCTCTTGGAGGCCGCCGTCCGAGTGGGCACGGTTCCCTTCTCAATTTGGGCATCGTCCATTTCCGATTCCTCACCGGAGTCGAAAACGGCGGTCACCGCACATCGTTTTGGGAGGACACCCCTTGCGTCAGAGAAAACCTCCTTGGAAACAAGGTTGTCCTCGTAGAGCCACGAGCCTCTTCGTATGGACATGTTATCTATACGAAAAGAGAAAAAGTCAAAATGATAGCCAAATAAGCAGTACAGCAATCAAACAAGTCAAAGAGAAAAAGCCAAAGTCAGAATGTGGTGCGTCAACGGATCCGGTATGAAAGCCAAAAATTCGTTGAAAATCCACAGAGAAAAATCACCTCACGTGAGCCTTAATAGGCTAATGGCCCCGCGCGACCGTAAACCGGAGACACCTCGACGGCCAGGGAGCTGGGAACTAATACACAAAAACCGCAAGGATTGCCCCAAGTGCTAGAGTTTAGTCACCAGCCTGGCACTGCGTTACCGTACCAGGACTGGGAGAGCCAGGGGAGACGACGAGGACGTATCTAGCACTTACAACTTCACAAGGGGCCTCCCCCCCGCTAAGTTTAACCTTGTATAACATATTACAAAACGTTATTTCAAAAATATACATTATTTATAATACTAAAACAAATACATCTGATTAACACATCTGAAGTTATTAAAAAAACCTAAAACTAATAACCTTAAAAAATAGAATTTAATAACTAAAATATAATATTAAAAGCAGTCCCTTTAGGCAAGGCCCGAAGATAGCGTTCTGGCAGCGTTCCCTCTTTGAATAGCTAGACTAGTTCTTTGTCCGAGGTAGCTGCCAGCTCTTCGGTCTCCTGTGATATCGACTAACCTTTTTGTTATTTCCTTACAAAGCCTTATAGCGCTTGGACCCCACGGACCAAGGGTCTCGACACCGAATGAAACAAAATCATATTCCGAGTCTAGAACCCTGTATTTGCATGCTTTACCTTTTTCAGCCGCTTCACAAGCCGCACCAGCTCTATTGTTGGTTCCATGTAGATGGGAAGGGGCCAGCGTGTCTGAAGAGGTTGCATCCCATACCAGCACCCGGCCCATCTTTCATGGAATCAAACTCATACTGTCCGGTCTCTTGCCATCGTCTCTTGCAATACCAGTCGGCTCAAGTAGACTTGGCACGTTGACGGTGGCAAGGGACCGGCGTATGATATCGTTAAGTGCGGCATGTTTTGAGAAGCGGCCTGCACTTTTTTGGCATGACAGACCGTGATGTCCTAGCTTGTCTACATCACTGCCACAGTGACATTTATGAGGAACGCAGACCGGAACCCCGAGCCGTAGACAAGTTGCGATTCGGAGCGTGTCAGGCTCAAGAAATGTTCGTCAAAACGAAGGGGACGCGTGAAGCCAGTAGCCGCCCTCATGCGCACCCAAGGCCAAAATCCTAGCACGTGCCGAACCTGTACTACAGCTCAAAAGATTGTCATAAGACAATTTGCAGTAAATGTCGTCCCAGCTCCTCTGAGAATTTGGAGTAACTGGACAATTTTGACCTGGGCATGCAATTAAGAATGCGTTTCCAGCTTCTTCCAAACCAGCAATCTCAAAGTTTGAAGGGTATGCCCTTAAAATTTTCCTTATGAGATTTGCTGAACTATGGACAGAAGATAGGAATAGTGTTGCCCAAAATCGGTCTTGTTCTTGCATTTTCGCAAGACCAAGACCGAGAACAAGACCGCATAATTATAGCAAGACCAAGACCAAGACTGACCGTGCAAGATTTGAGCAAGAACAAGACTAATCCTGCAAGACTCTTGCGTCTTGCAGTTAGGACTAAGTGTCGTTTCAGGGAGTATTGGAGTTCGGGTATACGCTTAGGGACTCCAAAAAAAATAAAAAATAAAATTGAAAATTGGATAGACTAAGATGAACATGAAGACGTAATAGACTTTGACAAACTGTATGCATGTCCGTCAACGTCATTTGGATCTGGATCTTGTCTTCAAGGCTTAGATGTTGACGAGTTGGAGGAGTACCTAAGTAAACCCAGAGCAGCCAGTTCGGAAGACATTTTAGAGTGGTGTAGGACGCATGAGACAGAGTATCCTACTTTATAGAAGATTGCCCGTGATTTTCATTCAATACCTGCACTTCAGTACCTGCTGAGATTTTTTTTAAAGCGTCATTAGTAATTTAAAAACATAGAAATAGGCTGTTTGATGAGTCAGCCAGATGGTTACTTTGTATTAATTCTTGGTCAAAAGAATTAATGTAAAGTAATAGTAATGTCAAAGCTATTGTGTACTGTTCTGTCATTTAATTTGTGTTGTATTTTTATTTAAATAAATGGTTAATTCAATGAATACTGTTCTATAATTTAATTTGTATAGTATTTTATTTTTTATTTAAATAAATGGTAAATTGTATAAATTGTGTAACTCTTTTATTCCATTGCATTTAAGGTGAGGGCTTGGCTGTCTTTCTATCTCTTCTAGACATTCAGGGGGTCCAAAGATACACGTCAATTTTTTTTAGCTTCTGTATAATGTATAATGTTCCTAAAATTGTTGAAGTTAAGTTAAAAGTCAAGTTAATGTAAATAATTGGTTATATTATCTGTTATAACCATCTTTTAACACATGTAAGCTAATTAAATGTAAACGTTTATTATGGAACAGACTGACTCCCGTAGGTCACGGTAGATAACTCAGTTGGTTAGAGTGGGTCGTGGGTTCAAACGTGGCAGATATTTTTTCGAATTTCTCATTAAATGTTTAGACATTTATTAGTTTGGTTGGTCTTTACTATGGTTATGTTAATTCAAGCTCAAATGTACCTACTCTGTTACGTTGTTATAAGATATAAATGAACGTTTAATAAATAGCAATAGGCATAAAGGTAATTGCGAGACTAGCGAGACTCTTGCTGCAAGACCAAGACCAAGACTGGGAGCGCAATACCAAGACCAAGACCGAGACCAGGTGTATTGGCGCAAGACCAAGACCAAGACTGGCTAAGTCTCGTCTTGTTCTTGCATTTGGGCAACACTAGATAGGAAGGCTGGTAAAGCGACACTGGAAATTTTGCGAATCCCTAAACCACCTTAACGGATGGGTAGGGATGATGGGTCCAAGATTGCTCGTTCAGCTGCTTATTAAGAATTAATTCTAAGCGAATTTTGATAAAGTCGCCTATTTGTGCCAAAAGATCTGGGTGATTACAAAAGGAGCAGCAACCGAGCACATATGTAAATTTTGAGACGAAAAGACAGAATTTTAAGATACAAAGTACATAATGTGGACTAATTTTAAGGAGACGGTCGGCAGAATTTTGAAATTTAGTAATTGAATTAATAAATAATTCAATTACTAAATTTCAAAATCTATTATATTTATTCAGAAATAGATTCATCAAAAATCGGAGAACCTAAAAAGTAAAGGGAATTACTGTTAACGATTTTAATATTTGGAGCTAAAAGATTAAATTTTTGTTTTACGTCATTTAAATTTAAGACGCAGTTATTTATAAAAAGTTCGCATTTGCTTAAATTAAGCTCCAAACCAATGGCTTCAAATGTATTTTTGATTAAAAAAAGATCTGAAAATACAGTATCCACATCACTTCCTAGGTTCCGTCGTCCATATACCAAACGTTGAATTTAGAAATTAAATTTTTGATTATCGGATTTATAGCCAAACTAAAAATTGCAGGCCCAAGAGGATCACCCTGTTGACAACCTACTTCAGAGGACAGTTCATTAGAACGATATAACAGTTTTGTTGGGTCAGCGTAACTGTGAAGAAGATAATTGTATATTTCCGGTATATGTTGTTTTATCTCCGTCAGCAGGGTATCCCTATACTTATACCCAATTGAAAGCATTTTTGACATCAATTTTGAGCAACACGTCAGGCTGTCCGTAAGTTAGGAAAGAGCGTAGGGCATGGACGGCTGCCTCACACCCTCTTTTTACACCGAAGCCTAACTGTACGGGTTCAAATTCCGAATTTATTCCGAATTTATGTCGAACAGCAATTTTGGAGGCCAGAAGTCGTAGTGTTGATCCAACAGCAATTGGTCTCACCCCTCCGTCTTTTTTGGTGAGGACAATGAGGTTCGCGCCGAAAAGAATGGGAATAATTTCTGGATTGACATTACCGGAATACATAAAGTTGATTAATTTAGTGATCGAATTTACAAGTTGCTCGCCTGCATCACCCACAGAATGCGATGTTAAGTGTTTCAAATGTTGGGGTCAGATTCCATCCAAACCTGCAGCCGAACCTTGTTTTAAAAGATAAAATGGCATCTTTAATATCTTTGTTTTGAATTTGAAGGCATGCTTGCCCTGCTGTTGGTGGGTCGAGAAAATAAGGGTTTACTGGAGCTGTAGGATGTTTTGTCCCTAAGGCCTGAAGGGTGTCAGGGGTATCTGGTGATAGCACGTCGTTGGAGAACAGAAGGCGATCGGCACCTTTGAGATCTCCGTCACAGATTTTCTTTTCGATCAGTTTGTTGCGATTACGAGGGGCATCATGTTTGATTAGAGAGCCGGAGAAGGCGACGACCTTACAGCACAGTTATTCTTAATCTTTTGGGTCAAGGATAAACTCAAACTCAAACTCAAATAACTTTATTCAAATAGACTGTATCAGTACTTTCAAATCGTCAAATTTACAGCAAAATATACTAAATAATAGACATAAATACCATAATAATATGGATATGCAAATAAACAGTATACAGTCATAATGCGACTCTACCACCGCGTCGGAGTTGTTTCTTGCTGAGAAGACCCGGCGAGAAACTCAGCAGTTACTCTTTTAAACTTGTTTTGGGTTTACAACAGGCGTTAGTAAAGTACAAGCAGTGTGTCATTTTGATACAAATAAACCTAAAAGAATATAAAACAAAGAGAAAAAACCAACCATAAAAGAATATAATAACAAGAATTCATTTAAACAATTCAAAAACAAAAATTGTTAGTCAGTACATACAAACTAGGTACCTATTAACTCTTACAATAAAACATCTGTTACAATAGAGCTATTTAATCCCGCATCGAGCAGAGCGCTTATACCCAGGCATTTTTATCTATAAGGTAGTCTTTTGTAGTATAATAGCCCTTTTTTAATAAAGCTGTTTTGATGTGATTTTTGAATCTATGTAAAGGTAACTCACAAATAGTTTTTGGAATTTTGTTGTAATAATGTATACCTTGCCCCATAAAGGATCCTAAAACTTTTTGTAACCTAAAGAGTGGAAGTGCAATTTTATCCTTATTCCTAGTATTTCTGCAATGTATGTCACTGTGTTTAGCATAGAGACCAATATTTTTTCTGACCAAAACAATGCAATTGTAAATGTATTGTGACGCTACAGTGAGGATACCAATTTCCTTAAAAATCTCCCTAAGTGAAGCCCGTGCACGAAGCTTATAGATGGATCTGATAGCTCGCTTCTGGAGGATAAAGATAGTTTGTATATCCGCCGCTTGACCCCAAAGTACAATGCCGTAAGACATTACACTATGGAAATAACTAAAATAAACTGAACGAGCAGTATCAACATCTGTTAATAACCTAATTTTTCTCACTGCAAATACAGCCGAACTAAGTCTGCCTGAGAGAGCTGTTATATGAGGGTTCCATTGCAGTTTTGAATCTAGTGTGATTCCAAGAAAGACTGTTGTATCTACAAGCTTCATAGTATTACCATAAATTTTTAGACTAATGGGGTTATCTTTAACATTAGGCAACTTAAAATTAATACATTTAGTCTTTTTTGCATTAAGCTGTAGATTATTTACAGTGAACCATTGTAAAACCTTTGAAAGTGCGTCATTAACATCATCAAAAAGGTTTTTATTTCTGTCAGTTTTAAAAACTAAAGATGTATCGTCTGCAAACAATACAACATCACAAATATCTTTTAAGTAGAAAGGTAAATCATTTATATATATCAGGAATAGTAATGGACCTAGAATGGATCCTTGAGGGACCCCCATTTTAACTTGTGATCCTGTAGACAGTACACTGTTAACATCAACTTTTTGAGTTCTTAAACTAAGGTACGAAATTATCAAATCTAAAGCATTATCCCTAACCCCGTAAAAATCAAGCTTGCGTATTTATAAGTGTATCGTGATCAACGCAATCAAAGGCCTTGGACAAGTCACAGAAGACGCCAAGAGCGTTCTGTGAATTCTCCCAAGCCCTAAAGATGTGTTTTAGAAGTGCAATGCCAGCATCAGTAGTAGAACGGCCTCTCGTGAATCCATATTGTTCACTGTGTAAGAGATTGTTCTCATAAAAATGGATTAATAGTTGTTCTTATATGATTTTTTCAAAGATCTTACTTAGAGCTGGTAGGATTGAAACAGGCCTTAAGTTACCTGGGTCTTGTTTGTTGCCTGATTTAAAAAGTGGTACTGAATTGTAGATTGTAGAATTGTAGATAAATTCGGTTCATCAGTTTTAATTATATGTAGTGTGCTGTATGAAAATAAAAATAGGTTCTGCCAGCCTTTACTACAATTGCATAATATGTAACATTTCTGGATTAATTTTGACAAATGAGCTCGGGGCCTCTGACGTGTGCATGCTTGCGTCTCAGCACTCCGCCCCCGTGACTCACCCCTCCACCCCCGCAATACCCCTAGCGAAACATTAAATTATTTTTTCGAACAATGACGGGACAAAGATGACCCTGCGGCGGTTCTAGGTAAATATTTTTTTCACTTCTCATGCTCTAAAAGTAAGATAAGATAAGATAAATATACTTTATTGTACAACAAATCATAACATTAGCATTACATAATCGTAGATTGTACAATGTAGGCGGTCTTATCGCTAGGAAGCGATCTCTTCCAGACAACCAGCAGGTAGAGGAAATCACAAGATTAAAAAGAGAAATAGGTAAGGTAGTGTGAGATAGTGAGATAATTATATACATACATGAAGTTATTTTATGCATTCATGAATGCAATTACATATAATACTTATAAACGTAGTAAATATCTGTAAACATACCCAAAATTATAAAAAAAAAAAGGTAAAAAAGACTTATTCAGGGTTGGTTTATCCACGCACTAGAGACATTTAAAAATTATAGTGTGAGGAAATATGCTTTGAGTCGGGATTTGAAAATAGGTAAGGATTGAGATTGCCTAATAAGTAGAGGTAGCGAATCCACAAGCGAATGGATTGGACAGTGAAAGAATTGGAATAAAAACTTGAAGAATCAGAGGAAGAAGAAGTTTTCGGGTTGACCGCATATTATCACTCTCGACAGACTGCCGAAATTGGAACAACTCCTTAAGATAAGGAGGTTACCGGGGATCGAACAACATAGAGTAAAGCAAGGAGAGAATATGAAGATCTCGTCGGCGACGAATTGGAAGCCATTTTAATTGGGCGCGGAATTCAGATACATTTTGAGTAACATCGAGATAACAGCAGTCAGCATAATCGAGAATCGGCAGGAGAAGGGCTTGGACTAGAGAAACCTTAGTGGATATGGGCAAAAAATTACGTAGTCTGCTAAGTGCACCTGCAGAAGCAAACACCTTCCTGCTAACCTCACCAATTTGTTTACCCCAATCAAGTGAATAACTACTATCAATGAAGATCCCCAGATTCCTTACCACGTTACTGAAAGGTATACGGACTCCCTCAAAAACTATTTGTGGCAAAGTTTTCCAGTCAATTCTAGAAATCAACCATGAGCTACCTACAACTAAAGCTTGTGTTTTAGTAGGGTAAAACGTAATACCAAAAGTTTTACTCCAGTCCAGAATACGAGCCAGATCTGCGTTCACGATTTGGACAACCTTGTGCAGGTTAGGAAGGCTACCTTGAGAATATATTTGAAGATCGTCTGCATATAGGTGGTAAGAAGAAAGGAGATTAAGGTAAATTGAATTAATGAAAATAGCGAAAAGAAGAGGAGACAGGACGCCACCTTGCGGAACACCGGTAGAGATAGCACGCCATGCAGAAAACGACTCTTCAACAGGAACGCGCTGCCGGCGTCCATGCAAGTAACTATGGTACCAGTCAATCACTGCAGGAGATATGTTAAGGGAACGTAGCACACCAAGGAGGATATCAAAGTCGACGAAATTAAACGCATTGCTAAAATCTAGCAATGCCAACACCGTCAGATGTTTGTCATATCCATGCCATGGCGAATGAAATCTGTAATCTTAACTAACGCTGTAGTCGTATTCGCCGTAGTCGTCGACCAGGACGGAAACGGGACTGGAATGGGTTCAAGAGATTATTTTTGGATAGGAAACTGCTGAGTTGGTGGTTAACCACTCGCTCAAGGACTTTGAACAGAAATGGAAGTATGGAAAGCGGACGAAAGTCCGTAAGGGGTTGCCGACGCTGGACTTTGTTGGTAAGGGTATGACGTCTTGTGCATCTTTCCATGCAGAAGGAAAGATGCTCGAGCGCAATGAATGGTTGAAGATATGGGTAAGTACGCCAATATAGCCCTACGAAGCGAGTAAAAAGTAATTCGTTTTTTAATTTCCTTCATGTGACAAAGACAAACTCAAACAGCTAGTGAAAATATACTATTATCTGTGGAGTGTGGACCGTCTCCATTGCGAAAATGTTGCGAGTTTTAGTTCCATGGTTTGTCCGCAAAGAAGGTGGTGCCATGTGTTTTAAATTGTTAATCTGTGGTTCAGTTCAGAAGAAAAAACTGAGCACAAAAATTTCAGAACTTTTGTCAAGTCTAAATTTGTTCGGTTTTAAATGTTTTTGTACAAAAAAAAACAACTTCAAAAAAAACCATTCCAAAACAAAGCACTAAAAAGTAAAGAAATAATTGCGTATTCTTCTAAAACTTATACGTTAATATAATGTAGGTACAATTATTGTTATTGTTGGAGTCGGTGTCAGCCAAGGAAACACTACAATATTCCTAGCAATATACCTTTTTCTTACATATCACGTTTACGTATGTATGTAGGAAGTTACAAACCTACATTGGCTGACACCGACTCCAACAATAACAATAATTGTACCTACATTATATTATCGTATAAGTTTTAGAATAAAATTTAATTTTATTTCCTTTTTTCTTTTGAATTATTTCTTTACTTTTTAGTGCTTTGTTTTGGAATAGTTTTTTTTAAAGTTGTTTTTTTTTTGTTAAAATTTTTGTTTATTTCTTGATTTTCAGTGAATAGTCCTTATTTATTTTATACATCGAAAAAGTATCGTCCAATTTCTTTTAAGAATTGAAGAGTTACTTTGTCATGGATCCCATAATCAGAACCTAACCAAACACTCATCAAACTACCCTTGAAGTATATCCTTTCCAATAAAAAAAGAAGCATCAAAATCGGTTGCCGTGATATTGAGTTATTCGTCCATTTGTCGCGTATTTTGTCTATCAAGATTTAAGACTTATATGGATTTCCCATGGATGCCACTGTCAGAACTGGACCAAATTAAAATGGAACCACACGGGCACCATCAGCTTTTAAATAAATAAAGAATTATCAAAATCGGTTGGCGTAATATTGAGTTATTCGTCCATTTGTCGCGCATTTTGTCTATCTAGATTTAAGACTTATATGGTTTTCTCATGGATGCCACTATCAGAACTAGACCAAATTAAAATGGGACTTTCCAGGAAGCACCAGCTTTCAAATAAAAAAAAATGATCAAAATCGGTTCACTTATCACGAGGTAACAGACACAGTCGAATTGAGAACCTCTTCCTTTTTTTGAAGTCGGTTGAAAATTGACTATTTTTCTCGCACTCAAAGTTTAAAGTACAGTTTGCACCTTGAGACTAAACGCCAACTTAATATGCCCTCGGTTTCATTGACTCCTGGCATATTATGGCTTCATTTAGTCCCTCTATATAAAATATACTATAATGTTACTTGAATATTTTTTTTACATAATTGAAAATACTCGTAATTGATAAAATATACTATATTTTTTAAAGTCAAAAAGTTTCACGGTCCTTAATATTAAAAAAATAGAGACAATAAAACTTGCAGAGGGGACAAAAATAGGACGGCGGCGCTTCTAGTGTTAATAGAACTGTTACAAGACTAATACTTATTATTGATTATTTTTATTGTAAGTATAAAAAATCACTGTCTCCCTCGCAATAGTCGTATCTTCTAAGTTACGACTTTGTGCGTTAGTAACAGCATATTTACGACTTTATAATACGGATATATTTTTTAAAAAGGGGTCGTAACTCGTACTTCCGACAGTATGCATCGCTGTAGTAAAAAAAGTAAGCATATAAAGTTAGTAACAAATTTTCTTTTAAACGAATGTTAGTAAATACAATATTTATTCAAATCATTATTTACTTAATTGTATGGGCCGTCACCCACCTCATGAGGAAGGATCAACAAAGACCCTGAGAATAGTGTTGGTGCTGCACACCGTTTTCTCATGATGGCGGCAAAGCCGTCAAGTCGCGCTTCCGCGAACATTCCTGACGCACTACACTGCCATGGCAACCCCAACAATATCCTCAAGGCATTGTTGTACTGTACTCGCAGATAGAATTCACAAATGGAGAGTAGCCCCCGTAACCCGCTAACAGATGGACTCAAGAGCACCATATCATCAGCATAGCTGATATTATTCATGCATAATCCGTCCACATGACATCCTACATGGGAGCCATTATGTTCACCTATTAGCCGGTTTACATAAAGGTTGAAAAGACGGGGTGAGCTGAGCCCTCCCTGCCGCACACCACACTCCAACCCATATACATCAGAGTACGCTCCTGCCCATCTAACCATATTTAGCTGACTACTAAACCAATATTTAAAAACAGACACAATCTCTTTTGGTAATGTAGTGTCACAATTAAGTTTATGCCATTACATATCATAATTCACAAGGTCAAATGCCCGGGAGAGGTCGAGAAAGCACGCCGCTACTGGCGTTTTTCTGGCTGTATAGTAGTGAACAACCTCCTTGAGACTGAGGATGGCACTCTCGGTAGATAGGCCGGGCCTAAAACCAAACTGATTGTCGTGAAGTTCTGTATGCTTAGACAATATCTTATCAAGCAGGCTGTCCAATACCTTGGATACAATCGTAGCCAGAGATATAGGGCTATAGTTAGAAATAACTGAGGCATCTCCAGTTTTGTTTTTAATCACTGGTAAAACGATCGTTCGAGTAAGTTCCTGTGGTAAATAACTATGGCTTATACATAGATTAAAAAACAAAGCTAGCACACGCGGCAAGTGTACACCTGCATATTTAAGATGTTCAACGCTCAAGCCGTCGTGACCGGGGGACTTGACCCTGACCATTTATAAAAAAATTGTCGTATAACATGATTCACTTCATTGGCAGTGAACCTCGTGATACAAGTGGGAGCATTTTCGGTATCGACGGCTACAGCGTCGCCCATCTTGGGCACTTCCAGTAGAGGTGGTTCAACCTTAAAATGAGTCATGAATACATTTGCTATTTCAATAGGCTCATTCACGCCCGCGACGCTCACTGGGAGGCCAGGCTTCTGATTTAAACTATTAGTAGACTTCCAGAATGTATTAAATTGCTTGTTCAAGTGGCTTCGCGCAATGTTATCCATTTTTATTTGTTTCTGATTATTTTGACAATATTATAATTTACTTTTGAAATTATATCTTGCTTTACTCATTCTTTCATAAACAAAACCACATCTCGGTTTGCCGTACAATAACCAAGTTTGATAATGCAATCGGGCCTCTCGGCGAGCGGCGCCTGGTGTGTGTTCCATCTAGCACCCCTAGCCAAGTGGCAAACGCTCGGAAACGAATCGAACTTCGCCTTCGCTAACGCTTTGTCACAAACGCTAATAGATTGGTAGAAATCTCGTCCGTTTGATTTCTATTTCTCCTATCTTATATTTACGCGAACAATCTACACAGTACCTATTATAATACTTAACATTCAAGTGCTACGTTAATCCCGCTGGGGATCACAGCTACTACCTAGACTCGGCTGACGCTTGGGCTAGGAAAATTTCCTGCCTACCCGCAGTCGCGTTCAGACAGTGACTGAAGACCCTCACTTCCTTCGTGTGGAGCAGCTCGTCCCAGAAGACCAGGCTCGTCAGGCCAGTGTTCTTAATGTAATATCTCACCAGTGCTTGCGGAAACAGACGGTGTATTACACGCTAGTATTAGTACACAAGTGGTTTCATTGAACCCCACCCTGAATTCTGCGGTAAGGAGGCTAGGAGCTATACATCCCACACCAAACCCTAGCCGCCGCACCAAGATGAACGGAACGCGGCGAACGCTAGTTCTCTTCTAACTTTCGTTCAAAATAAGAATTTTGTCTATGGTTTCGCACTATGCCAGCCAGACGCAATGTTAAAGTCGAAGAGTTTGACGTGACGTTTGACTATGTTTGAAGTTGTTGTTATTAAAATATTTTCAGTGTTTTTGAATCACTCTAACTAAAGTGTATTTGTATTTGTGAAGTTATTAGGTGTGCAGCTCACAATATTTTTAGAGCATGCATTGTAATAAAAAACTCACAAAATACTAAATATCAAACAAAGACAACACCAGCTGATTGAAAAATCGCCATTTTGTTACGTTGGCGTCAAGGGGCCAGCGTTCGCTAACTATCGTAGCGCTGAAGCGCTCATGGGGCGTAGTCGCTGGTCAAAAAGCGCCACTTGGCTGTATTTAGCGAACGACTAATGTTTCGTTTTATCTATTAGAAAAAAAATACACTTGGCTACCAATCTATGATTCGTTACGATTAAGTCACGTGACATGTCGATCGACGATTATTTTCCATACAAATCTTTGAGCGTTTTCGTTCAACGTTTGACACTTGGCTAGACCAGCAGGTATATATTGTTTACTTTTACGGTAACTTTTGTTTACATTACATTTTTCGTCCCCAAGAATACAAATTAAATCATGATGCATTTTATCCAACAACAAATAATGTACAGAGTTGTTACATAAGCAATTTGTACAACTACTTACACATTCAGCAGGAAAATTAATCAGTCGTAATTTAGAATCGCAATAATCGTGGTATACTTTTATTAGTTTTTCATCCCTTTTCCCCCAAACAACACCGTTACGAGTTGAGTGATTAGTGCTCAACATCTTAGTTTTAATTAAATTGATATTACATTCTATTAGCACAGGTAAATGATCCGACGTGTACACGCCATATGAGACTGAATCAATATTGACCAGAGACCTGGCTGCACTGGTCACAACACAGTGATTCAACCATCTAAGGGACCCGTTAGCTGTACTCGTAAAAGTGTGTGTGTTCGGAGGTAAAAGTTCCCAATCTACACAGTGCCATGATTGGTCAGAACATACAGTAAGCCACTCACTGAAAAACTTGGTTCCTAAATGGGCGTTGTAGTCCCCGAACACAAACACATTTTCCGCACCACTACTTTCAATTATTGATATTAATTCACATAAACACTCTGAATACTGGTACGGCACAGTCCGTGGGCATAAACACAGAGAATATAATGAAGGAAATTTCCTTTTGCACTATTTTGATACATTAGATACGATCACTACGACAGTCAATAACCAAAACCGAGGGAAACACTGACTTCCACCACAGCAGCGCAACTCCTCCGTAAGGTCTTCCTTTGAGGATCCCCAAAGAGGTGTCAACGGATGATTTTCCGGTGTATGCGAAATCCTTATGAATGCTTCCTAGGTATGGAATGTCATGCGGCAAAAGCCAGGTCTCCTGCAATGCTATGACGTCAGCGACGGCCACACAGTTTCTGCACGCAAACAGCTGATCGAACGATATTTTTACAATTGAAAGTTGAAATAGTCACATTATTTTTATCATGCATTATGCTTTTGATATTCTTTCATGAGCCGGACAAGGTGAATCTCTGGTTCTTTCTCTCTTGAAGAAAATAAACCGTCTAAATCGTATACCTTCTGGCCACAGTTTATCAGTTATGTTGTTGCAACCATTTACTGCACAAATAAACATGTTGAAGAAGCTCTTGCCTTGAGAAATCAACATCGGTAAGCTCAGATCCAGACGTGACGTCATGATATTTGTGGCTACAAAACGGGTGCCCCAACTCGCCTTCTATGCGTCTATTCCTAAAAAAAGGTTATTCATCTAGGAGAAGGAATAATTCTGTATTCGAATTTAATATACTTAAGCAATGTTACCAAAGTCATTAACCTGTAATGTAATGATTTACCAAGTCTTTGTCAACGACGTATACCACAAGAATATCATTATTTTTACCAAAAATTAACTTATGGTGACATTGTTGCAGAACCGAGTGACAATAACTTGTCACACTATTTAGTTAGTTAATTAATTTTAACAAAATAAATTGATTGAAAAGTTTGATTCAATTTGTAGCTTAAAATAATGTGTTAAACGATTATTTGATTTCTTTTGAAAAATGTTGATTTTTGTTTAAATTTGTAATTGCTTAAAATATTTTCTCACCTTTGATTAGGGAAATATTTGATTATTTAAGTTCATTATGAGAGAAACCAAGATATTATAACTTTTGTGATACTTAAAATAATTTCTTCTTCGATTCAAATTATTAATTTTGCTTAAGAGGTTGTGAGAAATTTGTGTTATTATATATTTTTGTTTTAATGTAAGGCGTGAAAGTCATAGCAATAAACAAGACTAATTATGGTTAAAGTAGTCAAGTACTTACCGGTGTTGCATAGTAAAGTTGTTTTTTTTAATATGATTGTTTACTATACTTTTTTACAACGTAGCATAAGGTCTTACATAAAACATACGACCATACTCGCGCTCGACCTCTTTACTACGTGCATAAAGTCGTAACCTTAGATTGATTGCTAGTATTTTCAAATTATGCAACATCTTCGGGCCCCAAGCCAACCTCGCCTGCAAGCTGGTGCACCCTGCTGATCAACGAAGAAGGCTCTGGCAACGGCTACCCTTCATGGGTTGGAAGGTCAGATGGCAGTCGCTCCCGTAAAGACAACTCAAGCCAAAAAAAAATGGAAAGTCAGATAAGACCTGGTGATTACTCTAAGTCAGCAGAACATCTTTTTATTGAAGTAATTATTCACCACAATAAAGTGCTCCTACTAGGAGTACTGTACAGTCCGTCACGCGAAATTGACTACTTCTCATCACTCGAACTACTCCTTCATAGTTTCTGTCCAGAATATGATCATACTCTACTACTTGGTGACTTCAACACTTGTCTCTTAAAGAAAGACTCGCGTTCCTTTAAGCTAACCAGTAATCTAACTTCTGTAAATTTACATTATCTTACCTCTCTTTGCTACTCATTATGCTCCGCATAGTAATCCTTCTCTTCTTGATCTTATGATTGTGTCTGATGTTTCTAAAGTTTCTACTCATGGTCAACTTAATGCTCCTTTCTCCTATCATGATCTCATTTTCCTTTCTTACCGTTTACGTCCTCCTAAAACCAAACCAAAATATCTCTTCTTACGTAGTTTTAAGAACATTAATTCTGAGGCTCTTAGCATGGATGCTGCTCGGGCTGAGTGGTCGCGAGTGGAACAATGTCCCTCGATTGACGAAAAAGTGTCTGCTTTTAATAAAGTTGTTCTTGACATATTTGATAAGCATGCTCTTATTCGACGAGTCAAGGTAAAACACCTACTGGCTCCTTGGCTGACTCCAGATATAGGGCAGGCTATGCTACTCCGCGATAGGGCTAGATGTAAATTTAAGAAATGTCAATCTGAGCTTAATTCACATCAATACAAAGAGTTGCGAAATCGCTGTAACAGAATATGTAGGGATGCAAAAAGGCGCCACATTCATACTACCGTACAAGATTCTAACCCTGCTAATGTATGGAAGTTCCTTCGATCGCTGGGTATCGGAAAGTCTGTTGAGTCTTCTTCCATCGTGACAGATCTTGAATCGTTAAATTCTCATTTTTCCGAGCTACCCGTTCGTTTGCATGCTCATACCAAATCCTCTACTCTTGAAATGCTTCGAAATCGTAGTACTTCTAGACCTATTTGCGATCCTTTAATTTTTGTTCCTGTTTCAGTGTGTGATGTTAAGAAGGCTATACTTTCCATTTCCTCAAATGCCGTGGGTAATGATGCGATCTGTCTAAAGATGATCAAGCTTACTCTTGACTCTGTGCTGCCTATCATTACCCATATCCTAAATTTTTCCATCACAACTAATGTCTTTCCTTCAGCTTGGAAGAAAACACTAGTTATTCCTTTACCGAAAACTTTACACCCTTCCACTCCCGCCCAGTATCGCCCTATTTCCATCTTACCGGTCCTTTCCAAAGTCCTAGAAAGCATTATCCATGGTCAACTGACTGCGTTCTTGAACCGAAACAATTTGTTAAGCCCTTACCAGTCTGGGTTTCGTTCTGGACACAGTACTGTTACTGCATTGCTGAAAGTTACCGATGATATTAGATATGCAATGGAGCATAAGCAACTCACACTCTGTAGTGGACTATATGGTGGTGAGAATGAAATCCTTCGATTTTTTCCTTATTTTCCTTTATTGTTCCTTGTTCTGGAGTGGACTGGACTGCACTGGCTTCCCTCAGAATTTGCCGCATATTTAAAGGATTTTAGGACCAATCAGGTGTCCAAGAAATCCCCCCACCTAACCTACTATTGCTGTCCTGCTCTACAGGACAAATATGGTTTATTTGCACAATTGTAAGGGAAACCTTTGCTTACAACAAAATTGATGTTTCTATAAGATACTTATTCTAATTCCTAATCTAGTCACACAATAATCTTACTAAAAGTATCATATTAACAAAGTTATAGCTAATTTTCTTCTATAGGCTCTCCTGCGGGTATTGCCTTACCGACCCACCCTCCGAGCGGCTCTCCTGCGGGTATTGCCCTGAGACCCCACCCCTAAATTTACGAAAATTGCCTATTTTTTCTCTTAACTATATATAAAGCAACTATTTCAATACTTTATTATAAAACTTACCTAATTTCTACCTACTTAATAATAACTTACATAAAACATTTATAATAAATTACGTGCTAACTTATTCTATCTTATTAGCTACGTATTTCATTGTCTCGGCGTCCTTAACATTTCTCCCCCCGGCGCAGCTTGCGAAGCCTCTTCCTTTTGCAGGACGACGAGTTTGCTAACCGGGCGCTTGAATACTCCTGTCTTCGTCCTCACGTCTGCGATGCGTATGCCGCCGTCAGGTCCCTTGTAGGTGTTTTCGACGATCCCCATGGGCCAAACGTTTCTTGGTAGAGTGTGATCAACTACCACGACGACATCGCCAACTTGCAGTGGGAGCTTGTTGTCTTTCGGCTCTCCTCGAGGTACTAGAGTGGGAAGGTATTCTCGTACCCAGCGACGCCAGAAGTGATCGGCGAGAGCTTGACTGACCCTCCAGGTTCTGCGGTCAGCCAAATCGCAGGGTCCCGTTGATGGGAGTCCGCTTGATGATCCCATCAAAAAATGGTTGGGTGTGAGTGCCTCTGGATCTTGGGGGCTCACACTCACGTGGGTCAATGGTCTTGCGTTGATGGAGAACTCGGCTTCGGTCAGTAGAGTTTTCAGGACTTCTTCCGTTGGCTCCTTTTCCCGCAGAGTTGCGCTAAGTGCTGTCTTCACTGAGCGTACCATTCGTTCCCATGCGCCTCCTTGATTCGGCGCACCCGGTGGTATATAACGCCACTCCATGCGGTGCAGTAGCCCTTCTTCACGCAGGGCGGGCGCCCACTCGGCGTAGGCTGCTCGGAGTTCCTGGTCTGCCCCACGGAAATTGGTCGCGTTGTCCGAGTACATCAGTCGAGGCCATCCTCTTCGAGCTGCCATCCGTCGTAGCGCCATTATTGCTGAGTCGGTTGAGAGCGATGCGGCGAGCTCTATGTGAACGGCGCGTGAAGTGAGGCAGGTGAATAATGCGCCCCATCTCTTCTCTCGGCGACGTCCTAGCTTTATGATCATGGGCCCGAAGTAATCTACCCCACAGTTGGTGAATGGGCGGTGGAAAGGGTCCAAGCGTGCTCGTGGCAGATCTCCAGTTGCCGGTGTCTGTGGCTTCCCTCGACGTATTCTACATAGTGCGCAGCTGCGTTCTACTGCGCGCACTGTGGGTCGCAGATGAATGACCCAATATCTTTGGCGTAGGTCATTTGTCACGCGTTCTCTGTTTGCATGACCCGCAGCGCAATGTTCTCGCAGCACTATGAGTTTGGTGACTTGATGACGTCCATCCAGAATGATCGGCCTCTTAGTGTCTGCTGGTGCGGCGGATGCTTCTATTCGGCCGCGTACTCGCAGGATGCCATCTTCAAGGACTGGATCTAGCTTGAAGAGTCGACTTGTTCTGCTGATCGGGCGTCCAGATTTTATCTTCGCGATGTCATCTTCGAAGCTTTCTTGCTGCGCGTGTCGGATGAGCTCTCGTTCTGCTTTCTCCAGATGTTGACATTCCATGCGTGTTGCTTGACGCCTGCATATGTCTATGAATGCAAGCACTCGTGCCGTTGCCCTCAGCAGTGTCTCGTATTTGGAGAAACGAGTGTGATCAGGCAGCCAACTTTGACATCTTCCGTTCTCTGACGTGTGTAGTAGAACCTCTTCGTGTTCTGTTCTTGATATCTGTTCCTTGGGCCACCGCTCTTCAGACTGATGTAGGAATTCAGGCCCTTTGAACCAACGATCATTTTCGGTGATTGGTGTGCAGGTGAACCTCGTTGCGTCGTCGGCCACGTTCTGTTCTGTGGGTAGCCATCGCCATTCATCTCTCTGCGTGAGTTCTGCTATCTCGCTGAGTCGGTGCGACACAAATGGAGTATAGCGTCTCGTGTCATTGCGTATCCAATGCACCACGGTAGAAGAGTCAGTCCAGTAGATGGTTCTGGCGACTACGACGCTATGCTCTTTCTTGATGGTGTTGGCGAGTCTTGCTCCGATGACGGCGGCTTGCAGCTCCAGACGAGGTATTGTCTGCGTGCGCTTAGGTGCCACTTTAGCTTTGGCAGCCACTAGCACGACGCTGATGTTTCCGTCTTCGTTGGTTGTTCTCCAGTATGCTACAGTTGCGTAGGCTTGTTCACTGGCATCACATAGCACGTGTAGCTCGACGTACTTTCTTTTTCCCAGCACGTAGCATCTATTGAGACGTAAACTAGCAATCTCTGCTAGTTGTGATAGCCAGGACGCGAAGAGCTCTTCTTCCTCTGCAGGTATTGGCTCATCCCACGAAGTCTTGAGGCGCCACAGGCTCTGCAGAATTATCTTCGCTCGCACAGTGTCGTGACTTAGCAGTCCTAATGGATCATAGATGGACATCACTGCGCTTAGTGCTTCTCGTTTTGTCGGTGCTCGAGTTTGTGTTCTTACTTCAGCTGGGACTCTGATCATGGAAGTGTTGAAGCCCAGCTCGTCTCGTTCGGCGTTCCAGAATAAGCCCAGGATCTTGTTCTCTGGTCGGTCTCCCCCCAGTTGTGCAGGTGTGGTTGCGAACAACTCCGAGGGTATGTCGCGTAGCACGATCTTGCTATTCGAGCTCCATCCTCGCAGTGTGAAGCCCGCAGCTGCATGTACTTTTCTGATTTCCTGGATAGCAGCGTGAGCATCTTCTTCTGTTTCATAACTGGCCACCAGGTCATCCATGTAGTGGCTTCGAGTGATGGCTTCTTGTGCTCGAGGGTATTGCTGCGCGTGTTCATTCGCGTTGTGGTTGCGAATGAAGTGCGCCATGAATGGTGAACTTGCTGCTCCGAAGATCATGCTGGTCATCTTGTAATGTTGAGGAGGATGTTCACGGTCGTTGCCTCTCCACAAGAACTGCTGCGCTGGTTGATCTTCTGGGCGAATCTTAATTCTCAGGAACATTTCTTGGATGTCTGCCGTTATTGCTATTTCCTTCTCTCGGAATCTAAACACGATTCCTTGTAACGACAGCAGTAGATCTGGTCCCTCTAGTAGATGGTCGTTCAGACTGACGCCATGACTTTTGGCTGCTGCGTCGAAGACCAGCCGCTGTTTGCCGGGCTTGTTCGGATTCTGCACGGCAAAGTGTGGCAGGTACCAACAGACGGCGCTTCCTCGTTCTGAGCCATCGCATAACACAGCGTAGCCTTTTTGCAGTAGGTTTTCTATTTGTGCGGCGTATTCTTGAGCGAACTCTGTTGACGTGTCCATCTTCTGTTCGATTTTGCAAAGTCTACGAAATGCTGCATCGTAACTGGGCGGCAGAGTGGTGTTGTCTTTCCGCCATGGCAGTCCCACTTCGTAGCCGCTGTCTATCTTCTTGACGGTCTTCTCTATGATGTTGATTGCTCGTTGATCTGCGTCACTCACTCTTTGTTTTTGAGCGACGCCAAGGGCTTCTATTTTGAAGTGTGTTTCCACCAGGTTATGGAGTTCTTGGTCGCGCTGCTCGTTCGTGTCTATGCGTCGATCGGTTTCATAGACATGCAGCACGCTCTCGTGGTTGTAGATCACGCTTCGAGGTGTCGTTCCATGCATCACCCATCCGAGTTGCGTTCTGGAAGCGGCCGGTTGATCAGGCGCCCCCACTCGAAGTTCACGGGAAACGATGCATTCCCAGTGATCTGTTCCAATCAGAATACCAGGTCGGGCTTGCTCGTAACATAGTTCGTCTTCATTCAGATTTCGCAGGTGTTTATACTTCATGAGCTTCTGTGGTATTGTTTGTTGATGAAGCTCTAAGGTCTTGACTGTGCGTGCGCGTAACCTGTGTTGCGTGTTGTCTTTTTTGCCACGCACTTGCACTGTTACCAGCTTGCTGTCGTTTTCTCTCTGGAACATGTTGACCCCATGGAGATTCAGCGGTGTTGATGGGCCTTCTGCGCCAATGCTCTTCGCCAGGTCTTCATCAATGAGGGTTATGGTCGCCCCTTCATCCAGCAGCGCAAAGGTGTTCACCTCCCCCCGTGGACCGCTGACGATGACTGGGCATATCTTCAGGAGAACTGCTCGATGTCCCGCTGTAGAATTAGCAGCCACTGACATGACAGTAGCATTGCTGCTCAGTGATGCTTGCTTCGTGATGTGACTTGCTGTAGCTTCTGTACTGTCAGGTCTCTCTTGATGAAGCATTGCGTGATGTGGTCGCTGACATCCATTTATTTCGCAGGGCTTTGCTTTGCAGTATGCGCGCCTGTGTTTCTTGCAGATGCACTTGAAGCAGATTCTTCTTTCTTTCAGGAATTCCCATCGCTTATCTACCGCCAGTGCCTTAAAGGATGGACACTGAGGCAGTGTGTGGGCTTGTCCACAGCTTGGGCATCCTTCTTGCTCTTCTCTGTCTTCTGTTGTGTAGACAGCGTTCATCTTCCTTTTCTGTGGCATTATTGCAGCGTTCGGCCTGACTTCTCTTCTTATTGTGCTTGTTGAGGCGGTGTTCATTGGCGGAGCGTATGTGTATTTCAACGCTCGATCCGCTTCTCGCATCTGGAATTGTGACAGCAAGACGATATCAGGATCTGATGTTTCATCGTGTTCACTTGCATAATCGCACCAGCGCGATCTTAGATGTGGGCTGAGCTTGTCCAATACTTCTCGCGACAGCAAAGGGTTATATAGATATCCCCGACGATCGATGGTCTTGAGAACACAGACGAGATTCTGCAGCTTGATTGCGAAGTTGTTGATTTCTGTCGCTGATGTTCCTGGCTTCGGCATTCTTCTTAATTCGTCGAATGTTCTGTCTATGATGACTTCTGGTCTTCCGAAGCACTGCTCGAGAGTTCTCATAATAATGTCTGGGTCAGTAGCGGTGTGCAGTAGTGCAGACACGGCATCTCTTGCTTCCCCTTTAAGACAGCTTCTTAGTCGTTGAATATTCTCTGCAGCCGAAACGTTGTAAAGCTTTGTTGAGTCTTGCATAGCAGCTTTGAATGGCAACCATTCGTTGACAGCTCCGGAGAAGTAGGGTAAATCGGAGTGCCGTACACGCGGTCTTGCCATCTTCTCAAGGGTTTCCGCCAGTTGTTCGACGCCGCTTTTCGTTCTAGTCGGCGTTAGCGATCTGCCTCTTGAAGTATCAAAGCGAAGTCTTCTAGGTTCGGTTTTATCTTCTATCTGTTGGGTGACCGGGTTCTTCCGTAACCAGTCATCCACCCGCTGGTAATTCTTTCTTGTGATAGGTTCTCCGTGGAGACTGTCTTGTTCATCTTGAATTGCAGATACTTCAGCTTGATATCTCTTCTTTACAAGTTCAGCTTCCAGTTCTAGTTCTTTCTTCTTAATTGCTGCTAACCTCTCTGCAGCTTCCAATTCCGCTAGGCGCATTCTTCTGTTAATGCTCGATGTTGAAAGCTGTGATCGCACTGAACGTGGTGGTGATGGTATTCGTAGTCGTTCGTCTTGTTCTGCCATCATGGTCGAAGTACCTGCTGCCGGAGTAACGTTCCGTAATTCTGGTGTAGGTGGTCGATATTCAGTATGCCTCCGATCAGGTGGAGCTGGAGCCTCCAGCGAGAGCCTTCTAGCACGTTCCCTAGCAATGGCCCTCCTCTGTTCCTCCCTGTGTTCCTGAATACGCCTATGTTCTTCAGCTTCTGGTGCTTCGCCTTGGCTTCTAGTGACTACCATCTTCAGAGTTACTATTTCAGAGCGTAATAGCAACCCGCTTTTCCTGCCGACGATTCTTCGTTCTTGATCCGGCGCTTGTAGGTCCACAACTGTAGTGGACTATAACTGTATCCGGCGCTCGATGGACCACAAATGTAGTGGACTATATGGTGGTGAGAATGAAATCCTTCGATTTTTTCCTTATTTTCCTTTATTGTTCCTTGTTCTGGAGTGGACTGGACTGCACTGGCTTCCCTCAGAATTTGCCGCATATTTAAAGGATTTTAGGACCAATCAGGTGTCCAAGAAATCCCCCCACCTAACCTACTATTGCTGTCCTGCTCTACAGGACAAATATGGTTTATTTGCACAATTGTAAGGGAAACCTTTGCTTACAACAAAATTGATGTTTCTATAAGATACTTATTCTAATTCCTAATCTAGTCACACAATAATCTTACTAAAAGTATCATATTAACAAAGTTATAGCTAATTTTCTTCTATAGGCTCTCCTGCGGGTATTGCCTTACCGACCCACCCTCCGAGCGGCTCTCCTGCGGGTATTGCCCTGAGACCCCACCCCTAAATTTACGAAAATTGCCTATTTTTTCTCTTAACTATATATAAAGCAACTATTTCAATACTTTATTATAAAACTTACCTAATTTCTACCTACTTAATAATAACTTACATAAAACATTTATAATAAATTACGTGCTAACTTATTCTATCTTATTAGCTACGTATTTCATTGTCTCGGCGTCCTTAACACACTCCTTACCCTATTAGACTTCAGCAGTGCATTTAACTCGGTTGACTTTGACGTGCTCCTAGCTATCCTCCAGTCGCTTAACGTACGAGTATCACCATATGCAATTGAATGGTTTAACTCTTATCTTAGAGGCCGCGTACAGTGTGTTCGTGCTGACGATGTTTCATCGAGCTGGTGTGAACTTATTTCTGGCGTTCCTCAGGGTGGTGTCCTTTCTCCTCTTCTTTTTTCCATCTTCATTAATGCCATTACTTCTGAATTGTCCGCTCACTATCACCTAAATGCTGACGACCTGCAACTCTATATCCACTTCAAACCTGACGATGTTGAATTGGCCATATCTGATATGAATATAAATCTAGATCGGATTTGCACTTGGACTGAATCTTATGACCTTCTTGTTAATCCTGTCAGATCTCAGGCCATTATCATTGGTAGTAAAGCTATGCACAAAAAGGCCTGTGCATCACCCCTGTCACCGTTGGTGTACAATGGGACAATAATTGATTACGCTGTTTCCGTTAAGAACCTGGGAGTCTTTTTTGACTGTTACCTTGCATGGGACCACCATGTCAATCAGGTAGGCCGAAAAGTTTTTGCAGCTTTCCACTCACTGAAGCGTCTACAGAATTTCCTCCCCATTCGAACCAGGATAACACTAGCTCAATCACTTATGCTTCCTATAATTGACTATGCTGATAGTTGTTATCTTGACGCTACGGAGGAACTTTTAAATAGGCTCGAACGTCTTCAAAATGTTTGCATTCGCTTCATATACGGCCTACGTAAGTATGATCATATATCTGAGTACAGAAAACAATTGAAATGGCTTCCTATACGTTTGCGGCGGAATTATCATATACTGGTCACCCTCTTCAAAGTACTGTTTAATCCCGCTTCTCCAAGCTATCTCCGTGAACGTTTTACATGTCTTTCGTCTTCTGGCCGAGCTCATCGCTAGCCTATAACTTTCATTTAACTACTCCTCCCTGTAACACGTGCATGTATGGTGAATCTTTTACTGTTCATGCTGTTCAACTGTGGAAAAATGGGAGTGGGTAATGCCACGGGCTACTCGCCTATGAGTACCGTAATGTGTAATGCATCATGCATTGTGCTTTATGGCGGCAGGACCTACCGCAGATGGTCCCTAGTACACTTCACGGTGTGCTAGGAATAGTGTGCCTTTCTGCATAACCACGAGGTTGGTCGGGGGGGCCACTAAAATAAATCTCAGTAGTTTGAGAAGGGACTTGTTCAACTGTGGAACAAGTTGCCTGTATCCCTTCGCGAATGCGGCACTGTAGGTTCTTTCAAAAGACTGCTCAAAGAACATCTTTTGAGTTTTACTTAAATTACATTGGCTTATTATGTTTACATGTACTCGTATACATATATTTATTTATATTTTATTTATTGTATGTATTATTATGTTTATCTGTATGTTTATGTACTTATTGTAGAATATTAATTCACTAGTTTGTAAGTAAAACATGTACTTAGGGGTTTTTAGTTTGTTACGATTTTTAAATATGTAACTCTCATTTACATTTCCATTTGTACACGTTTGTCTATCCATAACAATTTTAAATGAGTTTTTCCTGTCCCATGGTCTGCTGGAAGAAATCTCTTTCTAGAGATAAGCTAACCTGTACTTTTGTACTCCTTATTGTGTTCTCTGTAATTTGTCTCTTTGTGTACGAAATAATAAATAAATAAATAAGAGTACCCGACTCGGATAGGGCGTCGCCGGAAAACACGCGCAGGGGGATCGCCCTACT
Source organism: Udea olivalis (assembly GCA_947369235.1). Taxonomy (NCBI): domain Eukaryota; kingdom Metazoa; phylum Arthropoda; class Insecta; order Lepidoptera; family Crambidae; genus Udea; species Udea olivalis. The sequence continues at coordinate 12,420,561 of OX376342.1, forward strand.
CCTGTGTTAAGTGGGTTAGGGCTACCGGGCCATGGGCGGGCCCGGTTAAAGACATTAGTCCAGAGGAAGGTCCGCTTCGCATCGTGGAACGTTGGCACGCTGACGGGACGCGCTCGCGAACTGGCCGATGTGCTCGCCAGGCGGAGGGTGGCCGTGGCGTTCCTGCAGTAGACTCGCTGGGGAGGCAACAGGTCCCGGAACATCGGGCACGGCTACAAGCTGATCTACGCGGGTTCTCTTTGTGGGGCCAATGGAGTGGGGGTGGTGCTGTCCGAGGCATTCCAGAATAGTGGCTTGGAAGTAAATCGCGTTAGCGACCGCCTTGTGGTCGTGAGGGTGCTTATTGAAGGTGTCACGACCAATTTAAAAAGTGCCGACGCACCGCAGGTCGGTTGTAGCGATTCGGATAAGGCACTGTTTTGGGAGCAAATCGACCAGCTTCTATGCACTATTCCACTCTCCCAAGGCGTCGTTCTGGGTGGCGATCTGAACGGTCATGTAGGTGAAAAGTGTGAGGAATACGGGCGTGTTCACGGTGGTTTTGGTTTTGGCAGTCGTAACGCTGAAGGCGAAGAGATTCTCCGGACGTGTATGGCTGCCGACTTGGCCGTCGTGAACACGTTCTTCAAAAAAAGTCCCGAGCATCTGATCACCTACAAGAACGATAGGAGCGCAACCCAGATCGACTACTTTCTCACCAGGAGAGTCTAGATCGGCAAGGTAGCTAACTGTAAGGTCATACCCGGAGAGAGTCTTACTGTCCAACACCGTCTACTTGTGATGGACTCCCATGACTTTGCTGCCGCTGTCGGTGACCTGTGCATCGCAGCGGATAGTGAGTCCGGGCAACAGCTCTGGAATAGGTGTCAGGCAGCTATCACCGGGGCGGCGAGGAAGGCGTTGGGTGTGTCTCGGGGTGGACGTGGGCTTGACAAGGCGACCTGGTGGTGGAACGAAGCAGTCCAGAATGAGATCAGGGTAAAGAAAGCCCTCTTCAAAGCGTGGCAAGCGTCCAAATCTCCTGAAGATCGCGCCGCGTACAGGAATGCCAAACGTGCCTCTAAACGAGCTATAGGCAGAGCCAGACGTAACCACTTACGTCCTTTGTACGATAAGTTGTAGTCGAGTCGGCACGTTCGAAAGTCAAAGTGGCCCAGTGTATTTCCATGTGCCGCTGTGTAAATGACACTCTCTGTAACCTGCTATGCGAGGACCGCGCGGTGAAGGAGAGATGGCGCTCTTACTTCCACGAGCTGCTCAACAAGCAGCACAAAGAGGTGCAGCCACCTGAACCCCCTCCAAATCAGGGACTAGTGCCCCCGGTAACGTCTGATGAAGTCCAGTCGGCTCTTCGCCGCATGAAGAACTGGAAAGCTGACGGACCCGATGGAGTCCCTATCGAAGCGTGGAAATCGATGAGCTCTCGTGGTGTGGGCATACTTACCCACCTATTCAACCGCATTCTCCTCAACGGGAAGATCCCTGACCAATGGAGACTGAGCATTATCACGCCAGTCTTCAAGGGCAAGGGCTCGGTGCAGGAGTGCAGCAATTATCGCGGCATAAAGGTGATGTCCCACACCATGAAGCTCCTCGAGCGCATTGTAGACTCTCGGATCCGACAGGAGTGTACAATCTCGGAGCGTCAGTATGGGTTTCGACCGGGTTGCGGGACCATGGACCCCGTATTTGCCTTGAGAACGCTCATGGAGGGATACAGACTGAAGAATACACCTCTGCATCTCCTTTTCTTAGACATGCAGAAGGGCTTCGACTGTGTCCCTCGTGAGATGATCGGCTGGGCGCTGCGGTCCAGGGCCGTTCCCGAAGTCTTTATTGACATTATCCGGGACATGTACCACGACTCCAGTTCCATCGTTAGGACTGCGGTTGGTGACATGCTTCCCTTCCCTATCACCGTTGGAGTACACCAAGGCTCCGTGCTTAGCCCGTTTCTGTTCAGCGTAATATTAGACGTTCTGTCAAACAGCATCCTAGAACACCACGAGCAACCACCCTGGTTGCTTATGTATGCTGATGTTATAGCGCTAGCAGATTCGGACAGGGAACGGCTGGTACAACGGGTTGATAAGTGGAATAATTCACTAGAAAACGGCGGTCTGAAACTTAATGTGGCGAAAACGGAGTACATGGCCTGCAAAACCACAGATACCCAGTCCGTCCGCATAGGCGTTGACGTGGTCGAGCGCACGGACCGTGTCAAATACCTGGAATCTGTGTTAAGCGCGTCCGGTGACATCGACCGCGACGTCAGAGCCCGAATTTCCGCGGCTTGGGCCAAATGGCGTGAGGTGACTGGTGTCATTTGTGACCCCAAAATGCCGGCCGATCAAGCTGAAGGGGCAGGTCTATAAAACCATCATTAGGCCTGTCCTTTTATATGGCAGTGAAACATGGCCGTTACTAGAGCGACACTAGAAGGAGCTGCGCGTCACGGAAATGAAGATGTTGCGGTGGATGTGTGAAGTCTCACGCAAAGATCGCGTGCGTAACACCCACATCCGAGGCAGCCTTCGTGTTCGTGACATCACAGACAAGCTGCAGGAGTGCCGCCTTCGTTGGTATGGTCATGTCTCACGGAGATCGGCAAACAACGTGGGCAACAAATGTCTGGCCACGCCGCCCCCGCTAGGTACCGGTAGAAGAGGTCGACCCAAGAAGCGGTGGCTCGACGTCGTTAAGGGTGACATGCGTGCCAACAGACTCACCACTGAGGATGCACAAGACCGCTCGAAGTGGGCCAAGAAAATAAGAAAGGCGGACCCTGGGGTCCCACACACCAGTGTGGGTTCACAACCGGGATAGACCGTACGGATGATAATGATGATGATGATATTTCAATAAATACTTTTACTTAAGCTTACTTAACCCACAACGGATAGAAAGATCCAAACTTTAAAGCTCTACATTCATTACAGCTCACACAGTACACAAAAGTTCCTTATAATCACTCTCGTGAAAAACCATATATTTTTAATTGCGACCGTATGCGTGGGAGGTGTCGATATACTGGAAAGATTCGTTCGTTACATTGAGATTTCGGTAGCTCAGTGGTTAGAGCAGCCACCCGGATTGTGGAAGACGCGGGTTCGAATTCTGCATGATTAGTATTTTTGCCATGTAGTGATATACATGGCAAAAATACTAATCATGTTTGATATAAAGGCTGATATTTTTCTTACCAAAACAATACAGTTGTAGATGTATTGTACTTGTAGGAATCCCAATTTCCTTAAAAAGCTCCCTAAGCGAGGCCCGTCCGCGAAGCTTATTCAATATGGATCTAATAGCTTGCATTTGAAGGATCAAAATTGTCTGCATATCTGCTGCCTTACCCCAAAGTACAGAGCCGTAAGACATAAGTCTTGTAAATAAATAATGACCTAGTAAGAAATGATAATAATGTGCTGCAAACGGATAAGACTACTTATCTATCCTTTTCAGCACGCACGTGTGGAATCTGCAGATTACAAAAAGATAGTTTGGCGATTGCAGTTCCGCGGCCGCCGCGGTCGGTGCGCGCAGGCTCAGAGAGTTTTTGGTTGTGAAATATAGTACCTAGAAAATCAGCAAAAGCTTCCGAGACATAAACCAAGTAAGTTTTATAGATTTAAAATTTATTATGAGCCACCCTGCCTCAAACTTAAACTCAAATATCTTTATTTAAGTAGGCTTAATCAGTACTTTTAAATAGTCAAAAAATATACTGAATAATAGACATAAATACAATAATAACGTTAATAAAAAGTATACAAACATAATGCGACTCTACCACCGCGACGGAGAAGTTGATTCTTACTGAGACGACCAGGCGAGAAACTCAGTAGTTAATCTTTTAAACTTGTTGTGGTTTTACAATGCGAGTTTTTGAAAAAAAATGATTAAATTATAACATTATTAAACAGAACAACCTAATAAGTACATCAAAAGATACAGAATATAAAATAATAGGATGTACCAAGTCATATAAACAATTCCAAAGATAAAAATTGTTAGTAATCGATACACTTAAGTCAGGTGTTAAAAATTAATATAACTATTATGTACATGGATTATCTGATCCCGCACTGAGCAGAGAGCTTGTTTAAAATAACTATCGTAATCAAAGGATTATTTTAAACCATCGTTTTTATGGGTCCACCGAAAAGATACTAAGTGTCTTCTGTACTAAAAGTGCAATGTAATAACCCAATCAAAATAATTTAATTATTTTGCGATGGTATTAATAAAATGTTCTCATGAGAACAAATAAAAAAAACCATTCAGTCGCGCGCGCGCTACGGTGCGAGTTAGGCGTGTTAGCGTACTTTCGTTGCGTAAGCAAGCGCATACAAATTAATAATGACGAACTTTGTGATGTGCAATGTATGTAACATCGTAATTGACGAGTTGTTGTCGTACATACAAAACAAAGTATCGATCGCAGACGAGGAAACTTTGGTGCTTATTTGTACGACGACGTTTACAAGCGAAGAAATTAAAAATTCCAAGAAGCTGTTGTTCGAATCGATTCCAACGGACAAAAGGAAGATACTACGAAAGAACAAAGGGAAGGAAGACCGTGATGTAGCAGATATCATATCCTTGTTCAAATCTGAGGAGCCCGACAATATTCCAGTGTTTGTGGCAAGACAGCTAGACAAATTACCACCAATCTTGTGGGATCATTTAGATTGTTCGAATTTGCTGAAGGACTTGATAGCGATGAAGTCCGAAAGTGACATAAAGATGACATACGCTACGCTGGAGTGTGTTAACGAATTAAAAACGGAATTTAGAAGACTAAAAACCGATTCCCTACCGCCGGCGACGTCGTTATTCAGAGTGAATACGAAACGAGGTGCATGGCTAGACAGTGGCCCGATGGGACTTTCACATGATTATGATGTGTCGATAAATGAAATAAGTACACAAAAGGTACATGATTCATTGAAAAAAAAATCGTTTTTAATGCAACCTGAAATATTGAGGGTAGAACGAGATATACAAGCAGAACACAATCAAGACGACAGCCAACAGTCGTCAGTGGAACCAGCCCAGGCAAGCGCAGGCGCCGGCAGCGGCGAGGGAGGAGTACGGCTAATCGTGAGTCAGGAGTCGAGCGAGCCAACCAGTTCGGTAGTGACGTCAGACACATCGAGTACGACTGGCACACAGTTAAGGGAACAGCTGACCGCTACTGATAAGGCAGGCGATAGATGCGCGCTAAAACTGTGTGAATCAGAGCGCTCGTCAAGCAATAACTCAGAAAAATGGCAGAAAGTAGTATATCGGAAAAAACAGAACAAATATCGCTACTCGGGAAAGTCGGGCATAGCAAGAAACTTAGAATGCACCTTCAGAGCGGCTGATAGGAAAATTACAATGTTCATTACAAATGTGCATATCTCTGCCACCGAAAGAGACATAAAAAGTCATATTTATAATAAGACACAAGAAAGAGTGTTTCTAGATAAATTAAATATGAAAGAAAAACGAGGGCACAAAGCATACAAATTTATGATATCTGAGTCCAATTTATCAAAATATATGGACGAATCGCTTTGGCCCGTAGGCGTTATATTCAGACGATTTGTGAATTTCAAGCACGAGAAAACGAACGCAGCAGATTCTGCCAACGTAGACGGTCCGAATAAACAAAACAATGGATAGTTGCCCATTCACACTTGGCACTTTTAGTTGTAAAAATGTAAAACGGTCAATAGAAGATGTTCTGGTACTATGCCGTTCGTGTGACGTGTTGTGTCTTCAGGAAACGTGGCTAATGTCGCATGACATCCCCTTCATCGGCACTATTGACAGCGGTTGCGGGTATACGGCGATGTCGGATATGGATACGTCTGCGGGCATCCTTCGTCCGTACGGAGGTACTGCAGTGCTGTGGCGGTATAGTGCGATTCAGCAGGTTTCAGTATTACAGTGTACAAATAGCCGCATACGTGGTATAAAAATAATAAGGTGTGATAGGACTAAGATCGTAATCAGTGTTTATATGCCTACTAATTCGGTAGATAATTTACCTGAATGTAACTTCTCAGTCGGCGAAGCACTCTGTAATTGATGTTGATGTATTGTATGACACTCAGTGGTCAGACCACTTCCCGCTGCTTGTACATTGCGACTTAAAATTACTAGCCGCCAAAATATTGCCTAAAATTAAAAATGCAAATAAAGACGTATTAGGGGGTGAAAGAAGTGTGGAACAAATCAATATGTATACCAGTGAGTGTCTTAAAAGGCTAAGGTTGATTGACTTTCCTTCTGATTGTGTGAATTGTGCTGATCGTGCATGTAAGGACCGTGGCCACTTGCAAACTTTAGATACGCTGTACGCCGACATTTTGACCGCCCTGCGTGACGCAGCGGCGGTGGTAGGTCGAGGAAGCGGGAAAGGGGGGAGGAGTGGCTCGCGCGTTGCGGGCTGGAGCAAACAGGTCAGTGCGGCTCACAGGGAGGCTAGGTCTAAGTTGCATGAATGGAGGATGTGCGGAAAACCGAAGTCGGGTTGTGTTTACCGAGAAATGTATAAAAGTAGGCGAGTTTTCAAATCTAGATTAAAGTGGTGTCCAGCAAGACCAAATAAAAATGGACTCGCTGGCCGAAAAGCATTCCAAGGGGAACTTAAGGGCTTTTGGAAAAACACCAGTAAAATTAATGTAACGCCTGGCCTTCCTGTGAGCGTTGACGGAGTGAACGACCCCAGAGAAATCGCTAATATTTTTAAGAACCATTTTTCTGTGAAATCACCCCTGGTCCCGGCTGAGGATGTGCTCAATAAAAATAAAAATAACCAAGTGGCTCCAATTGCGTTTCAGGCCAAACATGTTTCAAAAGCCATAAAAAGCATATCACGAGGTAAGTCACCGGGACACGACGGTCTAAGTATTGAGCACCTGCAATACGCCGGACCGCATATCGCGAGGGTATTGGCTATGTTTTATTCACTGTGCGTGAGCCATTCTTACTTAGTTTACCAGTTGAGTTTATGAAGACTGTTGTAGTGCCTGTGGTCAAAAATAATACGGGTGACCTCACTGACAAGACTAACTACAGGCCTATATCCCTTGCTACTGTCATAGCAAAAGTCTTTGACGGTTTGATAACCAGTTCGGTTTTCGACCGCGGCTGTCGACAGAAAGTGCAATACTGTGCTTTAAGCATACCGCTAGATACTATACGAACCGTAAGACGCCTGTACACGCCTGCTTCCTCGATTTATCAAAGGCTTTTGATCTGGTGCAGTATGACCGTTTGTGGAATAAGCTTTGAAGCATAAACTTACCCGAGGAACTCATCAGCGTGTTCCAGTACTGGTACTCAAACTAATCAAATAGCGTGCGTTGGGCGGGAGCAGTGTCGGATCCGTATCGGCTTGAATGCGGCGTGAGGCAGGGCGGATTAACATCTCCGACTCTGTTTAACTTATATAGGAACGACTTAATTGTATCTCTCGGTAGTCAGCGTGTCGGATGCTATGTCGATGGCGTATGTGTGAACAACTTGAGCTACGCCGACGACATGGTTCTACTGAGTGCGTCGATCTGTGGCCTAAGAAAACTGATACGTATATGCGAGGAGTATGCGAGTGGACACAGTTTAAAGTACAATGTGAGGAAGAGTAAATGGTCTTCAAGGCAGGTACCAAGTGTCCCAAGGGCTTACCACCAGTACTATTAAATAATGTCCCGTTGGAGGTTGTCGATCAGTTTAAGTACCTGGGACACGTAGATCGTTGTCCATTAGAGCAAATATGATAGCCCGCAGATTTGCACGATGCTCACAGGCGTGACCGCCTGTTTTGGAGCATATTGTACATCGCTCTATGAGGCGCTGGGCCGCACTACTGCCAAACTTCGCAATGCTCTCATTTCCACTGCATTTATCCTACTTTCATCTTTCTTTTGCCATACCCAACTCTCACTTCCGTACATAAGCGTCGGCACTGATACCCCGGCATGAACAGCCAGTCGCGCCTTCTCTGACACCTTCTGGCTGTTCATAAAGGCATGCAGCGCTCCGTTTAACATATTCCCTGCATTCACTCTTCTATCAATATCACCCTCATGCCTTCTATCCCTCGTGAACCTAGTCCCCAGATACACAAATTCTTTCACTTGTTCTACCTTTTCACCTCCAATTAAAACATCACATTCTGTCATATCCTCATCTCTTTCAAAAACCATGGTTTTTGTCTTACTTACGTTCACTTTCATACCTCCCGCTTCTAAAGACGAATTCATTAATGTTACCATTACCTGCAACTCGTCGGCCGACGACGCCAGTATGACTTGGTCATCAGCGTAGAGAAGGCATTCAACAAGCAACCCATCCATTCTCAGTCCATAATCACTGTCTTTCAGTAAGCCCTGTTAACGAAATTGAAAACGCATTCTATGATGACCAAGAAGAAGAGGATGAGGTATCAGAAAAAGGTTCAGAATCTTTAAATATTCGATCAAAATTATATTACATTTATTATTAGATCTCTTTTAATTTGAAATTGCTGCAAAATTATTACATAATTTGAAAGGTAGCTAATTCTCCTATTCAGGTGGTTAATGCCTGCTAATTTATTCTCCAGGTTGACTGTCAGCTACAGTGTACATGAGGTTTTTCCGAGGTGGGGCTGGCAGGGGCACAATCGTCTTCACCATCTTGGCCATCATCACTGCGCAAGTAGTTACCTCGGCCAGCGATCTATGGCTCACTTACTGATAACAAATACACACATCAACATGGTCTAGGGATATTTCAATTAAACCTAAATAACTAAAATTCTAACACATAAAACAAAAACTTGTTTATTAGCCGATCTAATCTGATAAATAAACTTTAGGATAAAGTTAAATTTAAAAAAAACTTAGAAGGAGAGGAAGACTTAGAAACTCAGACAAAATGTCAATCTTAACTTTACTTTTGAAACATCAAAACCTAAACAAAACAAACTATTTTTTTTAAATTAATAATCCGTGGATCCACCTAAGACTCTCCTGAGACATCTGCAGCGGTTCTGCATACTCAAAACAAGGGTGTCAATTTCCTGTTGTGGTATACTGTCCCAAGTCCTGCTAAGATGCAACTAAGCTGGTTTTCATGCACAATATCTGCAGGGAAATTCCTAAGAGCGCTTCTCTGAAGCATATCCCAGGCATGCTCAATAGGATTTAAGTCAGGGGATTGTGCAGGCCAGTCTTACACTTTCAGCGGGGCAACGTTTCTTTACGTCATTTTGTGAGTGCATGAAGTGGCTCAACGTACAGTCACGTCGACCAAAGGTATGCATTTATTCGCAGAACGTTGAGTTACGTCCGTCGCCTATACCAAATTCTATTAGCTACGTCACTGCGCCGTATCAGTGTGATTTTCCAAGTTTCTAGCGCCGCACCACATACATTTTCACCCTATTTTATACAAAGGTACTCACACATGCATTTACACTTACGTAACAGTCACAACCTCAAGACACGTCGCCTCGTGTATTGCATGAGGTATTTAGTCACCTCAGTAAGCCGCAAGCGGGAAGGGCACGCGCGCTGTTTTGGTCTGTCGCCTCACACTCTGTGACTTCTAACGTATACAGACGCTCGTGTCATAATACAAACCCTCCTATTTTGTATTATATACAGAACGTCTGTAAACGTCCATTGAATATGTATGGATTAAGAGTGTGACATATCACATCAATATATGAGTCAGGCCGCTCCGCTGAAAGTGTTAAGCTTGGATATCATGCTGTTGTAACCAACTTGTAACGTTACGCGCCTTATGTGGACGGGCATTGTCGTGCATTAGCTGGAAATTGTGTCCCATTTGCTGTCTGTGGGGCAAGATTACAGGCTCTAGCACGCGTCCTCCAAAGCCCTCCTCAACTGCTCTTTGGCCTGAGTACTTACGCTTACGTTCGCACTGGCTTCTCCATCGATATCTGAATCCATCCGGGGCGCTACCGGTACCGAGTCGCTAACCGGGGTCGGATGCAGCAGCGTGTCGGCCGAATCCCGCGTCGAGGAAGAAGTCGCGCGAACTGAAAGCGCCTCCAGGTGTAGCCGATCAAGCGTAGACTGATCCAACATCTGAAGACGCTGAATCGCCCGCACTTGATCCGATAATCGTTGGGCGGAAACAGCCACGGCTGGGTCAAGGGCCTGAAACAGAGGTAGCATCCGGTCACGGTATGCAGACAGGTTGATTCCTCCCTCTGTAGCACCATAGTAGGCGCGCATGCAGTTGACATTCATGTCATGTGTTCATCGCATGCGGCGCACTACACCACCGGTAGCGGAGGCCCCGCGCGGGGCAGACTGCCCCAGAGGCCCCAAACGTGCCGGCAGCGGTCGTCGTCCACGTCGCGCAGGTGGTCGCGGCGGTCGTGGCGGCGGTGGCCCACTCTCATCGCCGCTGGAACTTGAGCTTGTTGTGGTGTCAGGAGGAGTAGCAAACTCCTCCACCGACGACGAGCTGGGCGACGAAGTGGGCGGTGGTGGTGGTCGTGCGCTAACATTGTGCGCTCTCGCCTTTGCTCTTGTAATCATTTCTTCGTTGATATCTTATAAATTTGTATGGCTTGACAGTTGTCATAGTTGACATATTTTTATTGCATTTGTGGACTTATAAACAAGCGCTGGAATTGTTGTAAATATAAACGAAATTGATTTTGCGGAAGCTTGTAACTGTTTTTAGGTAAAATTTGCTGTAATTTAACTAGAAATTAAACTGAAAAATTATATGATAGAAAATGATTACGAAAAGACGTCTGTCAGAGAGCGTGTTTTTTTTATTTTTTTTATTATTATTATATCCACCTTTACATAGGGGCATCTTAAAATACTGATATAAGATCCATTTTGCAATGGTTTTGTAAAGGTTGATGTGAACCCCTCTGTACTATGGGTATAGAGAAATTTATGGCATTTTTCTGTATGGTTTTCTTCAGGTCAGCGTTGTTCTTGTGAGTGTGCATGCGTAGTTACATTCGGCTACGCAACCAGATGTTCAGCAACATCTTCTCAGCCACCATGCGCTTCATCAACACCAACCCTTCCGGACGAATCCTGAACCGGAGATCTTGCCAAGGATGAATTTGGAAACCATACAGGTACTTATGTAGAAAATAATGATAATATGCTTTTTTTCTGTAATGCATCGTATCAGTTGCAATTGAGCTCAAATTGATCGTATTCACCTAGAAAATTCGCAGGGAAGATAAATTTAAAAAAAACTTTTAAATCATACTTGATCCTTACTCTTTGACTATTGTCTACCTGAACACAGCACGATATGTTAAGAGGTTAGTGTCATTTGATATGTTAGGTATAACTATTATAAAGTTACTTCTACGTATTTCTTATATTTTATGTTTAACATTAAATGTTCCTCCTCCTCGCGTCGGTCTCCTCAATGCTGAGGGTCGTGATCATCGCTATGGAGTATCTTGTCGCGAATTATTTGTCGCCATCTGCCTCTGTCCGGAGCAGAGTGAAGGGCATCGTGCAAGGTGGTTTCAAGGGTGGTGCGAATCCATCGCATAGGGCTCCTTCCTCTTAGTCTTCTATTCTCGATTTTGCCAGTGATCGCAAGTCTCTCAAGGTTGTTGACATCCTTTCTTTCAATATGGCCGAAGTACTCCAGGATTCTACGTAGGCAGGTGGTGGAGAGCCTCGTTTTTATATTCAATTGTCGTAGGATCGACACATTTGTACGGCGTGCTGTCCATGCTATTTCCTCCAGCACCACATTTTGAACGCGTCAGTGCGATTTTCTTGAATTCAGGCCTGGCGACGGCGGTGCGCTCGTGTTGCAGAAGCAGTTTAACGTTAAGCAAGACATTCACACCGCTGCTTGGTATTGTGACATTTTCCAGATGTATCTTAGCACGGTTAACGGAAGTAAAAATATGTTTGTTTTCTTACAGGTAGGTAACACACTCACGTCACAAATATGACATTCATCGTGTGATTGACAATGATTTCCAGCACGTACCTACATTGTCATAGATAGTATCCTAAACTCTCCTTTTATCTGATGATGTTGAACAACCTGTTCGTGTTTAGCCTAGTTCTTGTTTTGCTCTGCTTTATCGACTAATAAACGTTTTTATGTTTTGTTCTCGAAATGCAACTTAAAGATCATGCATTTTTTTATAGAGGAACTACTCGATCCACAAACGTATGTTTGGCGTTAAGTCAGGGCTTGATTCGGGTCAACATGGTCTCCTACGGCGTAAAACAAGCGACTGATGTCATATCTCAAATGACAAATGTCGTGCGAATTCTACAGTTCACATCGCTGCCGAAGGAAAAGACTGGACGGCCCCAGAATGCCAGACAAAACACCGCCTGTCATGGTCTTAAAGTACGGATAAATATCCCTTTGTTACGAGGTTAGCCAGGGGCTTCTCCCATCACACCCACACCCAAGTCAATTCAGAAAAGATCGTTTCCTGGATTGACTCGACCGGGAATCGTTCCCGGTACACTAAGGAAGTCAGAGCGAGAAATCGTGCTACAACGCAGTACGCCAATCGTGTCATGGAATTCGTTTTTATTTTTCAACTTAGTCAAATTATGAAAAGTTTGAAGTTTATGCAAAGATCGCAAATTTACACTCTACCTCTAACACATTCACGACATCATTCCTATTTTACAATATTTTCAGAGCGCGTCTTTGATTCATACTTGATTTATATAACTAAAAATTGCAGGAACTGAGATCAAAAATATCTATCATTCATCCTCCAAGAGCCAGTGTTGTTTTCCGCGAGTCTGCGCTACAACATGGATCCGTTTGACCGGTACACCGACGCTGACATTTGGAACGCTTTGGAACAGGTATCATTGTGTGGACACAGTTTACATATGACCAGAAATGCCTAATCTTCTACGACTTTCCTTCCATTCTGCTGAAGACACCAATACGCCGAGTACATAAATTGTATTGTAGTATGTCACTTTAAAGCACATTAGTTTAATAATGATGTCATGTTGACCTAGGAGTCAAAACAAGTACTCAATATGATAGTTGAATTGAGCTCTAGCATGTTATTTAATGATTATGGCTTGAAGCTCCCTCAATGGATAAAAATATATTTTAGGTAGAACTCAAGCAGAGTGTGACATCACTGTCATCGCCGGTGGAGGCAGGCAGCACCAACTTCAGCGCGGGACAGCGACAGCTGCTGTGCCTCGCGCGTGCCGTGCTCGCGCGCAACAAGTTCTGATTCTGGATGAGGTGACAGGCAAAGTCGACCCAAAGTAAGTTACACTCAGTCAGCCCTAGCATCGCTGTTAGGCTGCCGTTACTGCCAATTTTTAAGTTTTTTGTCAGTCTCAACCCAAGCCACCCTTTGTGTAGGTTCCATGAAGAAACCAGTTGTTAATGCCTTATATTTCTATTTTTCAGTGCGGACACCTTAATTCAGAAATCAATACGTTAATACTTCGCTGACTGAACCGTCGCGCATCGCCTGCACACTGTTGCAGATTCTGACCGAGTTGTTGTAAGTAGGTGTTTTGTTCCGGTTTATTTTTAAGATTGAATTAATTTATTTGTGATAAAATAACTTGAATGAAAAGACTACTTAGATTAATTTTACTGTAAGGAATATATTTTTTACCGGAATTTCCAATATTTGCGATGGCTCCTAATCTGTGGCCATCATTGTAAAAAAAAAATCTTAAACGTTTTTGAACGTTCCAGGACTTCCAGGTGGAAGGTGGTTGGATTGTAGAGTGCGGTCACCCACACGAGCTCCTGCAGATGGTGGGTCACTTCAGCAGCATGGTGAAGCAGCTCAGCCCCGCCGCGGAGCAGAGCCTACGCGAGCTCGCGAGACACGCGCACGCGCAACACATTCAGACTGCCAATAATAGGATTTTTTACTGTTCCCAAAAAACAAGAACCAACTACGTGATCAACGGTTTTCATCACCAGAAGAGGTTGTCGAAAAGTATGAAAAACACGTATCTGACGTCACCACGTAGGAGTGGCACAAATGTTTTAAAAATTGGTTCAATCGTATGAAAAAGTGCATTGACGCAAAGGGAGAATATTTTGAGAAACAATGAATCCATTTTTGACCATCAATAGTATTTTTATATTATTGATTTTGGAAACTTTTAGTGCGTCCCACGTAGTTCATCTATTCTGCTTTCGTTTGTTTGTGATTTTGACAACAAAAGATTATCCGACCATTCAAATACAGCAGGGCCATCTTCTTATACTTGTCGAGTGGCAACACTACTCTACGTCTTCGACCAGAATTCCGCCAGGAGACCGAAGACAGAAGATTTCGACCAGAAACCGAAAAAGCAGGGCATGAGAAGAGTTCTCTAACAATACCCAAGTAATCAGTTTTGAATGACGCCAAGGATGAAAGTCCACACAGTACAGTTCCTGTGTTAGCTCAAAAATAAATTATAATTATAGATATATATATATATTCAAGTTTTACTTCAAAATTAGAGGCGCAGCCGCAAAATCCACACTGTATACTCATTTCTGAGTTTAAAATTTATTTTTATCAGTCTCCTTAAAACACTGTTGTAGCTTACAATCTGTTTCGTCTATATAACTCATAGGGATATTTATATTAGCGAAAAAGAACCGTAACAGTTTAAAGCTCAAACGTAGTGTTAGAGTATCAATTCCTCTTTTATGAATAAGGTCAATGTTTGCCAGGCAAAAATCCAAGTTTTTAATAATTCAATAGGTAGAATATTTTGTTCATACAATATCGCAGTTGATTTAAGGATAAGTACAATATGTCTCGAGACTATGTTTAGAACGATCAATCAAACTAGGAAATAGGAAACTCGCAATGTCTCGCATGTCATGTCGCTAAGGGTATATATTTTGTTATCCTGGTTATATTGATCATGGAATTTAAACGCTTGTACCTACTTGTATTGTATTGTGTTGCTTGTATCTACTTTATATTCATCCGATTTCATGGGCATACCTACTTGTTCATTTTTTCGCTTTTAATTCGTATGGATAGGATAGCCTTATAATAAGGCTGAAAAATCCAATAAAAACAATACAAAATACCTTTTTTTTGTTTTTCTTATTGTATCGGCGCCGCGCCGGTGCGGCAACGGATGCAGCGCGGTGTACAAAAGGTGGCTTGAAAAATTATGATAAATTATTGTTATTCATGTTTAAGGCGACTATAGCCGCCAACTAGCGCCACCAATTGATTTATTTTTATAACGTCCAAATTAGACATTGTTTTCAAAAACTGAACAATGAATATCTCTTAAAATACTTCTTTTAAATATTAAATGTCTGTCCACGACTTTACATTCTGTTTTTAGTTTTAGATCGCGTTCTGCTTAAAGTGGCCACATTTAGCAAAAACCAAAACTACCTACTAAAAACATATTTTATAACCAAGTCTAATTTCGAAGTTATAAAAATAAATCAATTGGTGGCGCTAGTTGGCGGCTAAACTCGCCTTAAATGTTTGCGACGGCAAAACTCAACAAGTTGACTCTTTTGCAGACAGTTACATCTGCTGGGTTGTGTCTATCGATTTAATTTATTAATTCAGATATTTTTTTTATTTAATGTGACGAACATTTGTGTTTGTTGTGTGTCTGGCTGGGTGTTATCATCTATAGGTACTAACATATAAGTACATATATGTATTTAGAAATATTCAAAGAGGTATGTTTATGAGTTTCACTGGGGTCACCAATGTCATCATCATGGTACATACAAGGTCTGCTTATTAGTTTAGGGTCAGATGTACCTGTTGTAATTTGTTCCAGATTTTTATACTTAATTCATTTATTGTTGATCTTCGCGTCCCATCCCACTGCATTCTCGAAATTCTATTATCTACTTTCATTTCTAGTATTTTTAGTTTCAACAAGTTATTTCCTAATGTTCTTTTTAAATTTATTGTATCATAAAAAGGCAATAAAGGATTACTTAACTTATATAGCTTATATTCCATACTTAGTTTAGTAGGTAATTATTTAGTGCCTATAAATGTTACTACTTAAAGTTTGTATTTTTTCCAATTCTTTTTCTTCATCAAATCAAGTTTATATCTGACCCATACCTACATATCCAAATATTGTACTGGACAGGGTGCCAGTTGTACCGTTTTTTTGTTAATTACCTACATCAACCGAACACTTAACTTGTGTTTCAGCGATGAAGGAAGGTCACTCGCGTATCTCATCTCGACATGCCTTTATTGAAATGGGTCTGGCTGTGACAGTATACATCATAGCGTGACTCAGCATTTCATTTTGCAGAAAAGGGAACGAGCTATAGTGAAGAGAGAAGCGCGTGTTCGTTTCGATTCGTACGCACGAGGTCACCAGCGAACAGTCAGTCTGCCGGCGGAGCCCGAATTATCCGCTCGAGGCTCGCGTTTCTCAGCCAGTGTCTTAAATTTACTGTGATAAAGTTGACTGTACAAAAATACAGATAATACCAAAGTAAAATTATATTAGTACTGTTAATTGTTACAAAAGTTAACTTAATAAAGGACTTAAATACTGTTGTATCGAGTAACATTGCATATTTTAATTCAGGAAACAACAAACCAAACTTCACATACTCGTAGCTATTTTATTATGCAATCCGGTATTCAAACACGCTTCAGATAAATCTTACGTCTTTGACCAGATGTACCTAGCCGGACGTTTTTAGCAAAAGAAGCTTTTGTCAATGATAGTGTTCTATGTGGGCTTGTTTACGTTTACGCGCCGATTGTTTGTGAATCACATACCTACCAAACCAGGTTCTTGATATTATTTATCCATCTGACTGGAATTTTTGCTCTGCTAAATGTGTGGCATTTAGAGTAAAAATGGATTCAAAAATTATACTGAGTGAAAAAAATCCAAACGACGAAGCTAATATAATCTCCAAGCTATTTTTAACGTAAGTACCTGTTTGCTTTTATCCACTGTAACAAATTTTATTCCTAAATTTGCTTTAGCTAAAATTTGGTTCGGATTCTGATCTGCGTACCTATCTTGATATCCCGCGCCTTCCGGGAACGGCTAGGCTAGGCAGGTACAGACAACGGCCCTAGTTTGACACGTTATCACTTTGGCATAGAGATGAATAAAAATGCATCTATCGAGGAGATTTGACAGATAATGGTGACCTCATGTTGTTGTTTGAGAGCAACTTTTAAGATAAAATTAAAAGTTGTAATTTTGTAAGTAGGTACCTAAGTAACAAAAATGAATACATACGAGTAGGTACATTACTATTCAACGCATCTCAGGAGACAATTTTAAGTTTAATTTCAGGAATAAAACAAATAAGCAAGTAGGAAGTAAGTAATAAGTAGATAGCTTTATCAATTAAACAAGCTCTACATAAACCAGTAAGTAATGATTTTAATTTTGAATATTAGGAAAGTAGTTTTTAATTTAGGTACCCTGCTAGACGTGTTTTTAAGATAGGTTTCTTTTCATAATTTATTTTATTGTATCTACCTACTCAAATGGGACTCGCCGCATACCTACTTATGATAAAAATTAAGAATAGTGCTTTATGGGCGAGCGAGCCCCGCAGCGTCAGTAGTAAACCTAATTGAAATTAATTAAAAAAATCAATCGGCATAATTAATTTAGCCTTCCTTGGCCTTCCTAGAGACTTTATCTCACCGGAGTCCGGACTGCCTCTATGGCTATGGACACCGCATAAAAAAAGGACAGTGAGAGAGAAATGTGTATTACGAACCGCAAAAGGCTAAATGTGATATTGTTAGGCAAAAGTAAAACAAACTCTAGATTAAAAGTATGTTCAATGTAGGTATTATTGGTAAGTATGTGTTACCTACTGTTAAAAGTTATTGACGGTTTACTCCTCATGGTAGGATGTTGAATGGTAAGTAACCAAAAAGAAAGCATGGCCAAATGGGGATTAAATAAAACAAACAATAAAAAAAACTCTGTATTTGGTCGGGTGATCCGTACTTAAGTTTTCATTAAAACTACCACGTGGGATTTTAGAAAAAACACTGGGATTTAAGGAAACACATTTCAGAATAATAGGAGACCTCATAAATTATCAGTTGTAGACGTTGTAGTGCTGCAACCTAATCAACCCCTTACAATTCTGAAAGAAATTCTTTGCCGTTTATTCTCTGTTTTAGCAATGCACGGTCTGTGCATCAGCCACGAATGTTGAAGTTGAGCACCCTTCATATTGATGCTGTCCTGGTACCCAACGGTTCAGTACTGATTACTAATTTTCTAAATAATACCGTTATCTTCATGGATTTAATAAGTTCAGAAAGCCGTTTTTTTGGTAGTTTTGATATGAAGTGGATCACTCCACTGACCTCACGGTCATCTTGACGGGGACTATACCTATAAAAAAATCCATAAAAATCAAAATATTTTTAATATTTCTGCTTTCTACGGTTTTTAGCGGTGTTACACACAGCACACGCTTATGAAACAAGAATAAGAATTTAATAGCAAGCCATAATAATGATAGAAGTAATTATTGTTATCACCAGGTGATGTTATGGCTTAACATTACCTGGTGATAACAATAATTGAAAAAACATAATGTAGTATTTATTGTTCCGGGCATGGCACAGCCGTTCGACTCTACGCGCGGCGATTCGTTCCGTCTTACAAACTCCAGTCGTTCGCTTGAGTGAATGCAAGGCACTTAAAATATAAACTCGGATCCGTGTAATTCGAGTTCTGACATATCTACGTCAAAACTGTCTTTGCGTTACATCAAATTTTTAAGACTCATCTTTATAAAAAAAAATTATGAGCTCTTATTTTTCTTGGCGTTAGTAATCCAACTTTATCTGACCGAAAGGTGATGTTGTTGGGTTAAATTAAAATCTGACAAAACCGCAAAAACGACTGCTACTACAAGCAGTCACGAGAATTCGCACCGTCTCTACATATTGTGTGTAGTGTTTGCGTAATGCGTTATCTACGAAACAATCATTTACTATAGTCGAGATCTATCAAGATAAAGACGATACACTTATCATTGATCAAGATGACACTAACCCATTGACCCATTGAATTTTTGAAAGGTGTTGTTGTTTTGTTTATTATTGAGGGTTTTTGATACTTATTCTGCCACCAGTCGGCGCTGCTGTTGCGTTAGGTCCAAACAGCTGTCAGATCCTATAGATTCTTACCGAAAATATAATTGTTTTTACAAATTCTATCGTATTTGTAGGAGATATTGATTTTATTATGGATAAATGCCAGAAAGAAGTCGCCGAACTGAAGATTGAGCTCAAAAACAGAGGCGCAAAGGCCACTGGTACTAAGGAAAAGTTCATTGTAAGGTAACGTAAGGTACTAGTATCTATTTGTTTACACAATTTTAACCATGCTTCATTATTATACATTAATCCACGCGCCTATTTTTTTGTTGGAGTAAACTTATCACTTCGAATGGCTACAAACCACTGTTTTAATCGGTATTTATCTCTCTTAGGGAACTTATGCCCTCCTGTTTCACTTGCACACATAGGCACCCACAACACTGTGGCCTTTAAGAAAAAAATATTCCTAAGTAATGTTTATAAGAATAATTAAGCAAAAAATTATCGAAAAATACAAATAATGTATGTATCTGACAGTTGATTGGACCTGACGCTACACTGCTGCCATGTCACGCAGGCGATTTCAGAAAACCCTTAACCGATTATTTCTCTGACAACTTCACAAAATATATTGTACAATACTGTTATCGTGGATATTGTTTCTGATCTATAAAACTTATTTCCCTCCACGAACGGGAAGGTTACCTACTGCTCGGACGAGAAGTCGTACTCGCTTGCGCGGATCCGGATTTGGAAGGCGAGGAGTAGGAGTCTGGAAGCAGAAAAAAGGTACAATAAAAGAAGAAGGTAAATGTGACGGACGAGCGACTCAAGTGATAGGATAGTTTTGTTATGAGACTATGCAGCTGAGTGTTGCATGTTCAATGGTAATCAATCACACCAACATGCTAAGATAATAAATTAAATAAAATGTGATCCATCGTTGAATAGGAGTACCTACCTAAAAGGTGCGCTTACATGTGCAACAAAAATTGCTCAATTATGAACAATGGACCTTTGCGACGTGACAAAATATCAAGCAATTTACGGCAACGACAACAAGCATCAATTCGGCAATTTTTTTTGCATCTACAAGATTGAGCGATACTTACGGAGCAACTCAAAGAAACTAGACAATACTTTCATTCATGAGCGTTTCAGTTGAAAAACTACGCGACGCGCTGTACTTCTACCCGCCCCCTCGCTCTCCCCGCGGAAGCGTGACGTAAAAGCTGCAGAATGAATAAGGGCATATACGAGCAAGAAAACAATTGACTAGAATCTCTTTATCCACTGGACAATCGGCAATTCGTATCAGCGACATTAAACAATAATATGGAGTAAATGGAGCAATTAGAAGCAATATTGTCGAAACAATTGCAGCATTTGTTTTAATAACTCCAGATTGATGCAATCGTTTTGCCAAGCAAGTAATTAGTAGTATATTTCACCGGGACACAATGGTAACGCACTGATTGCAACCAATTTGGAGGCGCCACCAGTTCGGAGCCGCGCACAGAATGTTACTGGTCGCGCCGACATGCAGGTCGCACCACCAGTCATTACTATAGCGCTGTATAGTGTCTCACTCACTCTGCCGCCAGTCCGGCCGCCAGTGACGCCGCTACCACATTGCATTTTCTTTTCACACGAAGTCAGTCACTCATCAAAGGATCTACCTCACGGACATCCTCACATAGCTAAAAAACTTATCCGGATATCTTCTTAGATCGTCGTAAATGTTGACAAATTGTCCTTTTTCACAGCGATCGGCTTAATAACGATGAACCCACCACTGTTCCTTTTTTCTCTGGTGTCTGTATGGTCACAGATGGTGTCTAGTTTGGTAGATTACGGACACATCAGTGGCGCGACTGGTTGCGCCGCCATGGTGTCCCGGTGAAATAAAGCCCTCAGGTAGGTACTACAGAGAAACTTAAATCAACTAAAAACATGAATAAATTTGTATAAATATAATAAATATCCTTCATGAAACCCACAAGTGGAGGAATATCTTTCTATTGTGTACAAAATACAGTGTAGTAAGTTCCAAAATGCTTCTTTAAGTGTTCACTAGGAGACGGCAATCATGACATGTTCACTGATTTCTAGGTCGATAATTTAAGGATCTACTTTTAATTTTTTATAAAATATTCTTGATTTAGTCTCATTGTCACCAAGTCAGTATCTGATGAGGATTCCCCAGGGAAATCGAGGGCAACGCACATATTCATCTAAAAAACTTCAAGCAAACAGTACGTCCACCACGAGTTGCTACTTAAAATTTACGTTATCGTTCGCGTAAAAAAATGTATTGGGATTTAAAATTGTCATGCCATGTCATGTCAAATCTCAATACAAAATTTATATATTTTATATAAACATAAGAAAACAGTTTTTAGACAATGGCATTAGTAAGTGGCCCTTCAATTTTTTTTGAGGGCGGTGCGCGACGTCTATGCTTGATGCGCTTTTGGAGAACAGTTTAGTATTAGTTGTACGAGTAGAATGTGAATGTGATGAATATTATAATTTCAAATCGAATGGAAAAAACTACTTTCAATGCAATGTGTTGATATTCATAACAGTGAGCTCCGTTTAAAACTGTTCTTTTATTCAACTTCGCAAAACACTACTCTTCGATAGCATTATTCGCTGCACACGAAACATAGCAGTGATTACACTCTACTCTGCCGTCATATGTTTCCGCAACAATTATATGGATGAACTCTGCACTGCGCTCGTCTCGAATATCTTATTGACTGGCCAGTCACAATCACAACAGTGTGCACTTACAACTTCTCGGTAAATGAGAATGTTGATCGAATGTGTCCTAATTTCTCTGGCAGCCATCGACTCACGCATTCATTGTATTACAATACAATATCATTTATTTTCAGGCAACAAATTACATTGATTATTTATTAACTGGCATGGACGTTTATATCTATTAGGTACGCTCAATATTTTACTCATTGGAGTAAAAACTGTAGGTAATAAGACTAGAGCCATGTAATTATTCACCCCTGTTCCTATATGGTGGAGAATAAATAAATAATAAGCGTTACCATTTTTCTTGTCAATCGAATTGAATCAAAAACACGTTCAACACGAGATTGCATACGATGAAGGTCATCGTCAATAACTGACAGCCTTAATACGTTTTCAGCAGGTTTAGAAGATGTAAGGAGACAGAAAGAGGAAGTTTGTTCTGCAGATTTAGTGTTGTTTGTCTTCATTAATACTAAGCTATCCATATTAAAGTCTTACGTCCCGTAGATATAATTTTGAACGCATAATATTTAGCCTGCTCTGTGTGTAAGGCTAATAGCTCCAGCATTCATCATGGTTTTTCAGATAATCTCAGATATCACGTCTAGCCTAGGTGGCACCGCACGACTGTCATTGCTACGGTTGTTTCAGATGGAGCTTCAGTTTATTCAAGCGCGGCTACTCGCAGCCGATCACGCTGAGCGACCTGTGGCAGGCGCGCGAGGGCGACCACTCCGGCCGGCTCGGGGACAGGCTCGAAGAGGCCTGGTACGATGAGATGGAGAAGTCTCGTCGAGAGGGCGGCAAGCCCTCCCTCTCTAGAGCAATCGTCAGATCTTTCTGGGTAGAGTACATGATATGTGGTATCTTCACGGGTCTTCTGTTCATTGTACTTTGGTAAGTAAATGTTGATTAGCAGATTCATCAAGGTTTATACTTATTAAGTAATTACTTTTTAAAAGGCCACCGAACGAAATATTAGTCATCTACAGCATTAACTTTTATTGTTAACTTTAAGAGTATGTATGGATTAGAATTTTTAAAAGGTCTCCGCCGAACTCATCCAACTATTATGTGGTGCGTCATCACCGCTTCGTCAGTTTTCATCGGTGCTATTGTTAATTAATCTGGATCCATTGAATTATTAATACGTAACCCGTTCAGGTCCACTTTTTCACCCAGCCGTATAACAATTTACTATCCCTTAACAAATATTTGTTTCAGGCCCTTGATACCATACACTCTGGCTTTATTTATTGGATATTTTGCCGGTGACAAGACGCCCGAAAATTACAAATTAGCGCATGTTTACAACTTTTTAATGAATCTATTCAGCATCATGAGTGGTCTGATGATGAACCACGTGGGTTTAGCACAAGGCTGCGTAGGTATGAGAGTCAGAATAGCGAGCTGCTCACTTTTATATAGAAAGGTACGTAACTCGTAACATTTTATATATTTATGAACCAGTATCCTATGTGTAGTCCTAACTATATTATGTGTTTTCATAAATTTTATCCTAAAACCGTCTATAGTAACTAGCAGATAAATCTAAAGAAAACTAAGGCTGGTAGTAACTGCATATTTCTGCTGAATAACGCTTAACTTAGTTTGAACACTGGGCCCAATAGCCAGCTTATAATAATAATATAATATCGTAGTTATTTTAATTGTTTTAGATATTGAAACTGGATCGAATCGGCATGAGCAAAACTGAGGCTGGACAAGTGATCAATCTGATGTCAAACGACGTGAACAGGTTCGACCTGGTGACTCAGTTCTTGCACTACCTGTGGGTGATGCCCATCGTGGTGCCTGTCGTCACCTATTTGGTATTTGAGCATGTCCAATGGGCCACGTTTGCTGCGCTTATAGTGATATTTCTACAGACAGTGCTGGTTCAAGGTACAAAATAAATTAGTATCTGAATATCTGTGAATGCCGTTTTAGCGATGAGCCCCCTTAACTGTGCCATAAAGAAGCTTGTCTTCTTAGATGAAAACAAAACTTGCTTAAAATTACTTTTTATCGTTACTACATTTCCAGAAAATTGGATTAAGTAGATGAAATTCTAAATTTGCATCGTTTGCTTGGTCAATTGACACTACTCGCCTAAGCGTTCAAAGAAAGTTATCACTCTTCAAAGGTTAATACTGGATTTAAAAGTCGACATGAGTTTAGTCCTACAGTACTAAGCCAGAATAGTACCAGATCGCAAATTGTTTCAGCGTACCTCAGTAATCGTCAAGGTTTTCTCAGAGGAAAGATAGCTAAACGAACGGACGAGAGGGTGAAGGTGATGTCAGAGTTGATAAGCGGCGTACAGGTGATCAAGATGTACGCTTGGGAGAAACCTTTCGAGAAACTGGTAGCCACATTAAGAAAGTAAGTAACATAAAATATAAAAAAATTATATGATACAACAGCTAACAAAATTGACATTGCTTTTATTCCTTAGATGCCTTAAAATTCAAATCAGCATGGAGATGAAAAATTAATAACAAGTAATTTTTTTATGCAGACTCGAAATCAAATTTATTCGACGAACATCGATGATCAAGGGGTTCTCAACAGCACTATCCGTGTTCACTGAAAGGTTTATTCTATTCGCCACCCTAGTCACATTCGTGGTAATGGGCGGAGCCATACGTTCAGGGATCACATTCTCCCTGGTGCAGTACTTCAACTTGATGCAGTTGGCCTGCAACATTTGCTTCCCCTTGGCATTGGCGTTCCTCGCGGAAACAAAAGTCTCGATAAGGCGCTTGGAGGTAAGAATGGCTGCATGCTGTATATCAATCAAAGATATATTAAAGAATTTTTCTTACCTAGCTCGCTAAAAAATGAGCATCCCCATATAATATAAGAAAACTTTTTGGTGGTGTTATCTTCGCTATTTTCCGGACGGATATTTTTCGCTTTTTACATATTTGGCCATTTTCACGAAAATTCAGCGGTTTCTCGTGGTTTCATTATATTCCTTGATTGCAGGAATTTTTATCGTTGGAAGAAATACATTCTATTAAAGAAAAAGAAGCAAATGCACATTTAGGGAACTCAAATGGGCTGGACTTCAAAATGGAAAAAGAGAGAGAAAGCAGACTGAAACCCACAGCTTTGGTATTGGCAGGAGTAAGTGCCAGTTGGCAGCCCGACTCCATCGTCAACACCTTGAGGAATATCAACCTTACCGTTCAGCCCGGGGAGTTCATTGGAATA
This sequence comes from Udea olivalis, assembly GCA_947369235.1. Taxonomy (NCBI): domain Eukaryota; kingdom Metazoa; phylum Arthropoda; class Insecta; order Lepidoptera; family Crambidae; genus Udea; species Udea olivalis. The sequence continues at coordinate 12,445,630 of OX376342.1, forward strand.
GCTGGGCTCGTTGGATCAGGAAAGGTACTACTCCCGCTTTGGTACTCCCGCAGCAAACTATACTACTGGTTTGAGACAAGACATATTTTGAGTCATCAATTGTAGATTCCATTTTATTATTTCATTTGTCCGAATTCTCTTTACTTATACATTATTTGCATAGATGATTTCACATTCTATATGGTTTCTTCATGTTTAATGTCAGCTACATTAAAATTATTCATTTCTTGATAATCAGGGAAGAATGAATACTTCTCTTTGTTTATCTTTAATTATTGTTGAGGTCCAATTTTTTCCGTAGTCGTCTCTACTACAACTACTGTTGGGCGAGCTGCCGCCCACCGAAGGGACGATATCTCTGGGCGGCTCGCGCATATCCTTCGCTAGCCAAGAGCCTTGGCTGTTTGTAGCCACCGTTAGGCAAAACATCCTCTTTGGCTTACCCTATGATCCAGTTCGCTACAAAAAGGTGAGGACAAATATTTAGTTATAAAGTGAGTTGCGTAAATAACTTTAAAAAAACGTAACCAATTGAAGTGGTTTCACAATAAAGAATCTCCATTTGCTCATCAGAACGACGCTACTTTCATCTTTTTTCGTACGATGAGTGAAGGCATGCTTATGTAGTTTATTCAGTAGCAATATTAAGTAAGTAACATTATTTGCATTCATTGATATCGTTTCGGTTTTAGTTTACAGTAATTAATTGACAAATATTTTACATTGAACAAGAATATCATGATCATTAATTGGCTGGATACTCGTAACTTCAATCTGACTAAAATAAGACTGAAATTTTACAGTTCAGCCTGCATCAAAAACATCATTCCGATTCGTATCCTCCGAATCAATTTAATTATAACGGTTTAGATTTGCTGTCCAAAGTAGGTAGGTATTTTAAACTTCGTGTTTTGTTGGACGTGCCTGAAAACTGCCATAAGTGGTCCCGTTGGGTGTTAAATTAAGTTAAGGTTGAGAGCCTCCTGCTATCACCCTACAGATTGGTACACCTATTGTAGTTTTGAGGTCGTACTGAATTATATTTCAATTTGAGTTTTTGTAAGATGTCTTTGCAACACCCTTAGAGGGTCTATGTACATTTTAGTTTTTACATTTGTATAACTTTATATGTGTATAGAGCAAATAAATAATGATTATGATTATGATGGTAACGCTATCGAAGGAGTCAAGGCTAAACAGCAGTAGTCATTTAAAAAAAGTATCAGGTGCGGTAAAAATCACAACTATCATCGTGAAATAATTATGTATCTTTAAGATTCTAATCTTGAAAATGTTCCTTAAATTTATTCAGGTGGTGACCGCCTGCGCTCTTTTGCGAGACTTTGAACAGCTGCCCAACGGCGACGCGACGCTGGTGGGCGAGCGGGGCGCCAGCCTCAGCGGAGGACAGCGCGCCCGCGTGGGGCTCGCAAGGGCTTGCTACAGACAGGTACGGAGAACTCCTATTCTGGTGGTACTATTGCTGATTGATGACTTAACAAACAATTTATTTGAGTCAAATTCTCAGTCCTTACCTCGCTAAAGCCTCGTTTTTCTAATAAACAGAAAAGAGTAGTGAGTGTGTGATATATTATACATACTTGTAGCGCATAAAAATAAATGAAAACAATGGCCCATAAAAAGGCAATGTCATTAAGGAGTAATTTGTCTACCTTTTACCAGCAACTGGCGAGCTAGGTCAATTACACTGTAATTATTGATGGATACAGGCGGATATCTACCTACTGGACGACCCGCTGTCTGCGGTGGACACGCACGTAGGCAAGGAGCTCGTGTCCAATTGCGTCACGGGCCTGCTGCGACACTCCACGAGGATCCTGGTGACGCATCAACTTCACCACCTCAAGGGCGCGGACAGAGTCGTTATATTGCGGAACGTAAGTATAGGCGTAGTGTTTTATGAAATTAAAATTTAAAAAAACTTTATTGCCACATCATAAATAGTTGAAACCATCACAATAAAGATTAAAACTAAAAATATAAACTATTACAACAAATCATTACTGAGTTATCACAATTAGTTACAAATATGTTGGCAATGGGTACCAGTCTCAGCATGATGCTGAGCATAGCCCAGCGCTGGTTTTCAGACTGGTCCCTGCGGCAGGTCGGTTGATATACAAATGGAGAGTGGAGGCAACGTTTGCAAACATAAAACATAAGTGGGTAGTGTGATAGTGTGTGTGTGCGTGTGTGTGTCTGTGTATGAGCGTGCGCATGTTTATATTGTCTGGAGTGTTGTTTTTGGTGACTCAAAGTTTAGGTCATAACTACTGTGCGGGGGTGTTAACTGCTTTTTTCTGCTCTTTCTCTTTATATACATACATAAGCTCACGACTTTATTCTAAACGGTCAGAGGCAAGTTGTGTGTGATCATGGTGAGCCGAAAACTCAGAAGCCTACTTTTCACCTAGCGTATAATAGAACACAACGTGGTAGATTGTGAGATTTGTGAGTCTTGCATCATTATTCGGGTTTTTTTATCGATGTTTTCCATCACTGGAGAGTTGGTCGCAAACAATGAACACAAAGCTGGTTCTGGCTAAATTTGAACTTGTAACCACACGGCTTCCGACCTGGAATGTTTGACCACTAAGCCACGACGCTCTCGCACGACTATAAACAGTGTTATATTAATGTATATAATACTGTTAGCTTAAAACAAAACAAAAACGTTAGGGAATCTGTGAACCGACATTGTTGTGTGACCTAGCCTTATAGTGAAGTCGCAAACACTGGCTGCGTATTTGATAAAAATAATCAATAACTCAGAAGGTCAAACTGAAAGGCAATAATTTCTGACGATTTAATGGTCTTTTCTGACATTGGGAGATTCGTGATCCACCGAAAAATAAGCGTTCCTAGGTGCCTGACAGATTATTTTTCAGTTGTATCTTACTTTGTTTTAAATTGTAATGAACTATTATTTCCATTCAACAGCCTATTCAAAAGTGGTTCCATATCTAATGTAATTATTATCTGTCGCATTAACACGTTAATTTTACATACGAGCAGAACTCTCCATTAAGTATTGTACCTACTTAAAACAATCTAAAAAGTCAATAACTATACTACTAATATAAAGCCAAAGAGTTTGTTTGTTCGTTTGCTTGAACGCGCTAATCTCAGGAACTACTGAACCGATTTGAAAAATTAATTCAGTGTTAGTTAGCCCATTTCTCGACGAAGGCTATTGGCTATATATCACCATTCCACACTGACGAAGTCGCGGGCAGAAGCTAGTTTACAACATAAGTCATTTTGTTTCAGTAGACCTATATATGAGGCAGTAAATCAAATTGAGGTAAGTACAGGTAATTTTCTAGAAAACAGCAAAAACAAATTATTGTATCGGACTGTAGACGTAGAGCAATGCTGGTTATTTTTACAGAGAAATTGCAGCTAGCACGCTAAAGACACTACAAAATATAAAATCTGGCATTCAATCTGCGAGAAGGTCCTGCACGCATTGTGTATTATGTACGAAGTAGGTACTTATTACGTGTCATTTGTGGCAAGAAAAAACTTCCATCCAAAGCAATTTACGTAGATTTCAATAAAATGTATCTATGTTTACAATTCTATGTGTAGCCCAGTAGGTGATAATAACGTACCGTTAATGACAACAATTTCATTTATAGGTACGAGTATGTGGATTTATCTCACTATACATTGCGATGCGGCATTAAATAAAGTACCTACACAATATTATCTATTGTCCCGCTATTGAAGTTATTTATAATGCATGGTTGTTTAAATATTACTTAAGTGTTATCACCTGCTTGCTCAAAATAAATGAAAATCATAAAAAACAAGCTAATCAATATAAAAGCCTACAGAACCTTTGACACCTAATAGCATTTAGAATAAACTTGTCTGTTTGTAATTAGCACAGTGGATTATGCGGCTTTTGACCTTCATCTTCTTCTCAGTCTTCTTCTTAAAATCTTTTGGGCCATGTTTCACTGAAAATACCTGTTAAGTCAAACCGCAGACAACATTTATTTTTCGTGCCTTTGGCGAGGAACAACGTGTCACAAAATAGTCCCCTGACACGCATTTGCAGAAATTATAATTTGTTGTGCAATGATCTAGACATCTTTCATCAGAGTACTACATCATTTGTAAACAGTTTGAGAAATTCGGAGGGTTTCGAAATGCATTCTCACCAAATGAAGTAAGATTTTAATTTAAGTTGTAATTCTTTTCTAAAATCTATTTTAAAACGTTGTGCGCGGTTGTCATCGAAAAGCAAATTTGACCATGTTACAATGTACTCAAAATCGATGTATGTATTAGTTTGTATTTTGTTACTGCGCCAATGAATAAATAAATAAATCTTATTATTTTAAAATTTGATTAGAAAAGTACCTAACAACCGCTGAACTTTTGACACGGAAGAATATTTAAATCTAATAATTCCACAAGTTCAAGGACGAACACTTCTCTTGCTCTACCATGAACGCGAAATTGTATGTGGTGAGAAGTTAGAAGTACACGAGTGCCTTAGAATAATAACGTATAGAAGGATAGTCTACATACAATCGCCCCGTCAAAAATGAAGCATTCATCCGATCCACACATGCGTGACATTACTTGCTTACGTGCGGCGCGCTCTGACATTGAACATTGCGGAGCTGTAATGAACACTGCAAATTAAGGTGCTTCAATGCAAAACTTGGTTTCTATATGTAATTATTCTGAGACTAGTACTATACTGAGCAAAGCTAAAACTGCCTTTAGATAATAAGACATTAACAGGTGGTCTAGAAACGAAAAACCAGGACATGGGTTATTCGATTTAAGTACGTTACTCTAATTGCTTTTGCTAGAGCTGCCCAGCTGCGATCGGTCGAAATAATATTGAATACCAATATATTATAATGCCAAGGAACCGTATTTTGGTATTCAAATTGAATTCAAAAGCATTCTTTCATTCAGAATGAACAATTTGTCCTTGTCACATCAATAACCATAACCATGTTTATCTTTGTGCAGGGAGAAATAGAAATAGAAGGAACATTTGAAGAGGTATCGAGCACATCTCTCTTCGACGAACTGTTGGAAGAAGAGGAACCAGAAGAGCCGGGCCGGCCAGCAATGCAACGTCAACGCACAATGTCTGTGCAGGTATGTTATTCTTTCGCATTTTTTGCAGTAACGTGACCCGCGCTTATCGTAAGCAGTTACAGCAACCTATGCACACAGCACAGTAGCACTGGTGCTAACCGTGATACTGCAGCTATGGTGATTTTTTGTGAAGACAGCCAGGCGAACAATAGCAACCTAAACCATTCTCCAAAAGAAACACAACAACTCCTCAACTCTTATCTTATACGATTGACATTATCAAGTGTAGTGCCGAAACTGGAACTCTAATGGATTTTCATGAAATCTTTCTACATAATAAGTAAGTTGACTATTTTATTTTTGGAAAATTGACAGAAATAAAAAAAAATACACTCTTTTGCTACGTTTCCATCAGATTTATTTGCAGAGCCAAGCAGCTACGGACTAACAAAATAAACTATCACAATAACAGATCCTAAGCACACATCCAGGTCAAATTGCATGTGACAAATTTTAACAAACGTATTAGGTCATGATTGGCTGGGAAGTTTGGCTCTCCCTATTTTAATTCACAATCTGCATTGTTATTATTACACACACGAGACTGCTTCGTATATCGTGCGTGATTCACAGTAATATGTCAATATACTTCAAGGATTTGTTATCAGTCTCCGATAAAAAAAATTAAGCCATCATCATAAATTTTGATTCATTATTTGATTTTGCATGAACAAGGCTAGATAATGTCATATTTGTAAACTATCAAACACTCAAAGATCTGTATAACCAATTAATACGACTTTTACGTCTACTCCTTATAAAAGCTCAATCCAGTCTCTCCGTCCCGTCCAAGTTCCCCATACACAATCGTGTATTCTAATTAAAGAAACTCTTACTCAGCTCATTACAAAGGTATCTAATGCTAGAACCTAAACACAGGACGCTATTACTTTAATGTGCTTAAACTAAACAAGGCGGCTGAATAAAGGTAGGGAATAACACAACGCGTTATTGTCACTCATATCAGAACGTCTAAACGCTGATGCCCAGCTAAAGACAAGGTGGCCTTTGTTCCTTAGCTCGCTGTCGGTACACGAGGCTCCGATTGCTAACATATTTTTATTACAACTCCTTAGTATTGTTTTACGAATTACCGATGTCTGGCCATGCCGCCCCCGCCAGGTACCGGTAGAAGAGGTCGACCCAAGAAGCGGTGGCTCGACGTCGTTAAGGGTGACATGTGTGCCTACAAACTCACCACTGAGGATGCACAAGACCGCTCGAAGTGGGCCAAGAAAATCAGAAAGGCGGACCCTGGGACCCCACACACCAGTGTGGGTTCACAACCGGGATAGACCGCACGGATGATGATGATGATGGATTATTGTTTTACGAAATAGTCATAAGGTGTGTCTTTAAACCAAAGTGGCTAGATTTACAAGTACAACTACTTGTACAGTGCAGTGGCCTAAACATAGTACCTAGGTACTTAGAGAAACGTTTGATCAATCGGCAAAGAATATTACACGTGGTCCGCGTAGCCTAGCAACGCTTTTCATAACACAAACAATGCTGGAGTGTAGTCTAGCTAGTGTAGATGATTTAAGGAATGTAATGCTACGTTGACGTCACACCGCATTTAACAAGGAATTGGACAGCGTTAATGTAAACGGATCACTCGTCATGCATTTGCCCGCGTAAACATACTCGTACATCCTCACTTAGATCTTTACGGTCGACATTGCCACGAAATTATTGAAGGAAATAATTCCGGAAGCGCGAGTAGCATTGGGAATGATGTAAAGTAAACCAGGGGCAAAGTGTAATTATAATAGGAAGCATGAACAACTATACAAATAAACAATTAAGTGCTCACCCACTAAAAAAGAGTCTAAAATCAGATCTAAATAAAACAAATGCCTTTATAACTGTCACCAACTATGATCTTAAAAAGTTGTCACCAACTATGATCTTAAAAGGATGATCAGTTAGTTAATACTTTGTCTTGTTGTTATAAATATCTCAAGTATGTCGTTGGTAGAGCGTTCCATCTCCCAATCTATTAATTAAAACTTCAAGGTTACTCGCCGATCGAGAGAATACTAGCTAAATACTCAGAATTTACCCAACAGACTAAATCGTAATGTTGAAAAAAGAAGTGCAATTTTATAAAATAACATTTTGTTAAATGACATTTGGACAAATGCTTCATTTGCGAAACATATTATTTGGTGAAATTAAAAAAGGTCAATTGACATTTTAATATTCAAAACATTTAACAAATACAGTGTTTGCTAATGGAAATGGCGTCTATATGTTTACGTAAATGAAACAACAGCATTTCATTTATGCACCTATTATGCAACTGCAATGTTTTAATAAATCCGTAAGGGTGCAATATGCATAATATTGCACCCTTACGAATTTTTAAAACATTTCTGTCAATCCTACAATAATTTAAAAAAAAAAGCTTTCCGCCCTCGGTTTCCTCGTGGAATCTAGAGTTTATAGGTATGTTTTGACTATAACTTGCCCCCTTGATCCTGGGTTGGGTTTAAATATATCTTTCGGACGTTTAACTTGAACTTTGAACTACTAGTTACTGGCATCTAAAAAGTACCTATATACATTGTAGATTTTTGATTTCTCATTGAAAAATACTTAATGTAATTTCATCAGATGGTAAACTAAAGGTTGTTCAGATTGAAAGCATCAAAGACAGTAAAATAACATCAGAGTGCCATGAACCATAACATTTTTTGCAACATTACTGTTCCACATGTTCCGAGAAGAGATAACTGTCATCATCATGACTTGCAATAAATTATACTCTTGGTACAGTATCTAAGCATTATACTTATAGATACCTACCTATAATTCTTTAGGTATCGGAAAATATTCTTTGTACTACGATTTTTGAATGAGAATTGTGTTTAACACTTGTTTTACTCAAGTTCAGTCTTGAGTACCTAAAACAAGTGTAAAACACAATTCTGTGTTGACGACTGTTCAATGATGTGATGACTACTGATGACAGACAATCATTACGTAATAATTATTGCAAGATAGTAGCTACAGTTTAGTACTTTGTCACTATTGATTGCAGTTGTCATAGAAATTGATATTATATGTACAATGGTTTAGAAAATATATATTATAATAATAATAATAAGTCTGCTCTATGCATCCTTTAAGGTTGTGATTAGTTAAGTAAAGAGCCTTTATTTTATTTTAATTTTTAGTTTATTGTTTTAGCTCTAATGGAAAACTGCTGTCCTCAAACGTTTGCAATACCATAGCGGTAACTAAGTTTTAAGTACTATTTTGTTATTAAACACCTATTTGTAACACTTAGCAAGCAAATAAAGAATTGAATTAAATTGAATTGAATCTTCGGGGCAATATCAGAGCGAGACGCTGCTATATTGTATCAAAGTACTTAAAGTTCAGTTACTTAACTGTTGCAAATCGTTTATACCTAATAATATAAATAATTATATTTTCTTTATTAGTTTTATCTTCGTTTAACTGTTTTAGAGATGAGCTTTTTTCATGAACTATGCACAGGTATTTTTTAAAGTAAAACATGCAAATGATTTAATATTTTGCATTTAATTTATTCGCACACTTTTTTTTTCAATTTTAGTCACACACCAGCGCCAGCACTGTAAACGAAATTGGAAACGCGGACAACGAAGATCAAAAGGAAGATGAGGAAATAACAGGAACCGGTAACTAACGTTCCGATTGGTTAAACAAAGGCTAAATAGACAAACACTTATTATGTAGATATTTAACGAAGTAACTGTACAAGTACATATACTTAGATATTTTTTACGGGAACCGACCCCATTACATACTCTTATTAGTCTTGGGCAGGTAGTGCAAGTTTGTACCTAGTAAATAAACAGTATACGTATAGCGTTTAAATTTAAACTTCCTGAATGGTTGTGCAGGAAAGCGAATGCTTGACAAAACTAAACTCAAAACAAGGTCAAGTTGAACTCTTTCGATACTTACCTACCTATTTATACCTATGCATCCTAAATTAAACAGACTTGTATGTTGAATCTACATAATATTATGTATTATTTATGCCGTGGTCTCGGTGGCTGTGTTTGTTCAGACAGTCACACAGGTATGTACGCCTAAATATTTTGTCAGAAATCACGTTAAACTCATGGAGTAAGGCTCTTATTCTAACTACTTTCTTACGCTTTATTTACGCGTGGTCGTCTAACTAAAGGTACGATTGAGGTATCATAAAAATAATGGCTAACGGTAACTGTAAGGATACAATGGGGGGTTTGTATGATTGCATAGTTAGACAATTAGGAATAAACTACAATTAGGTTTATTTATGCTATAACAATGCTTTATATTCCATCTGAACATAGAAACTAGAAAAAATCGGAGACGATCTGTTCGGGGTGCAGACGGTGTACCTAGTTCAGTAGGTATCAGACGGAAGAGCAGCCGCCCGAATTGCGGAAAGCGCGTTTTCAAGTTAACTTAGGTCGAGTTTTTCTAGTTTCTATCTTAGATACTATTACAATTACTTTTATAATATTCAGGTCGCGTGTCCGCCGTGATATACAAGAAGTACTTCCTTGCGGGCGGCAACTGGTGTACGATCCTGTTTACCTTCCTGGCTATCGTCGCGGCGCAGGGGATAACATCGGCAGGCGACCTATGGCTCACACACTGGTAACACATTAACTTTCATTTATTATAATAAATAATATTTGCGGTTTGTTTAATGTTTCATCATTACAAAAAAAAACCCTATACTTCTGGATCTATGAATAAATTGTTAAAACAAGGAACGTAAATGGCGGGTAGACCATTGCTAAGATATGCCCAAATAGTTAGATACCTAATTAATTAGACATTTAACATGCTTAACTTAAAGTTATGTTGCGTTCGTGGTCTTGGTGACTCATAGCGACAATGTCTTTTTGTGGCTAGTTGAGTAAACAACAAGTCGTTGTGGTTTGGGGACGATGTTGACAAAGTATTTTACTTGAAACACCTAGAACATTAACAAACTGGAAGTAAACAGAGACTTCGTTGTAGGAGGCCGTCACCAAAATTACTCGCGGCCTTAGCGCGCACGTGTGTGCATCGTAATTTATTGAAAATTTTTGGTATTCGCATTACGTTTTAGGTCTAATTTACTGATTGTATTGTAAATAAAACTTCTATTTCGATTAAATAAAAATCATATAAATTTTTAACAGTAATTATGCTTTATTCTGACCTAAAATCTGCCGTAAACTTGGGCTATTATTCGGGAAAATTGATAAATTTGTAACTTTTTTTACAATTATTGTGATAAGTGAATCAGAGTATGCATAATTCATGCATACTCTGATTGTGTCAACGAAATTATATGTCTGACTTTTTGGTCGTTTTCTTTTTGTAACTATAGTAAGCTTTGACCAGAGATTTAGCCACTTGAAAACTAGAATTGACACGATAAGGCTTTTTCGTAAATTGATTTGGCGCGATTGATCATTCTATAAAAGAAAAAATATATTATTTACAAATGTGCTTCATTATGACGAAAGGTTTACTTTGTTTTGCATGTATTGAACAGTCAAAATTTGCGCTTGAAAAGTTGGGCTCATAATCCGAAATGGCTCATAACAAGGTTTTATGTTTATAGGATGAACGACATCGAATTATACCACACTAAAAATGAAGAATTTTTAAGAAACTCCGCTGAACTCAACGATACGAATGGCTTCAACGATACTACCAGTGGATTAAGCGAAGCTATCAGCGACTCTACCGACGTTCCAGCCACAACCGAGAGGCTAAACAGCACCGTGATAGGCACTATGGTGTTGACGGCATTTAAAATGCAAAGCATCGCCGGGCCGGAAATAGACCACTCGTTCTACATTTACATTTGGACGGTTGGCATTGTTGGCTGTATTTTGCTCACAACGTTCAGGTTTGTACATTTAATTTACGAGTTCTATACTCGCATTTTAGTAAACGTCAAGTTTGCTATTTGAGTGAGTAGGTACGTTATCGTGCGAGCACGGGTATCTACATTAAATTCCACACGCACAAATTTAAATCGATGACCCCAATACCTATCGATTTGAGCTCATGTATCTATGTTCCGCGATTTTTGGTAGTTTTCGAGTTATGTATTTTTTGCGAATTTTCGATTTTTTTTGGATTGTGTCACTTTTTGGTAACTGTAGCGCAAATAGTTGAGGTACATGTTTAATTTTTTGTTCATTGTTAACTAAATACTAGGTCTACTTGATTCAGAAGCATTCACATTTATAGCACTGAATAAAAATTAGGAAAAAAAAATTGAAACAGAAAAAGTGGGAATTGCTGTTTTTTCCTTAAGTTTTGAACGCTGATATAAAAAAGGTTACATTAACTTTTCACTTAGTAACAAAGCAAATAAATCTTAATTAGAAGTAAGCCTAATGGATTTTGAACCGGGACTCACTTTACACACCCTGTAAGTATACAAGGTGTCCCGGGTAACCTGTACCAGCGAAGGTCTGTGGTCTGGGGACCCCAATACCTATCGATTGGAGCCCATGTATGTTCCGCGGTCTTTGCTAGTTTTCGAGTAATGTTTTTTTACGAATTTTCGAAAATTTCTGGGTTTAGTCACTGTTTTTGTTACTGTGGTGCAGATAGTTTAGGTACATGCTTGATTTTTTTACATTGTTAGCTGAATACTAGGTCAACTTGATTCAAAAGCATTAATATCTATAGCACTTATTAATAGTTCATAAAAAATATGAAACTGAAAAAGTGGTAAACTGTTTTTCCCTAAGTTTTGAACGCCATTTAAAAAAAAAGTTACATAAACTGTTTCTTCCAAACCTTTATTAATACTCTACCAGCATGGTATACATAGGTTCAATCGATAGGTAGGTATTGGGGTCAGCAGACCAATTTTTGGCAATTCCCACTTTTTCTGTCTTTCAATTTTTTTTTCTTAATTTTTTTTTGTAATTATTTTTCGTAAAATAAATTATTCTTATTCTTATTCTTACCTTCGCTGGTACAGGTTACCCGGGACACCCTGAATAAATAGATTTATATGTGTGTTAGATTCACAAATTTAAATCCTTACTTAGAATACAGTTTTATGTAATAATAATCAAATTGGTACCTATACCTGACTCCAAACTGAGCAATGCCTTCACTCAAGGTTATAGATATTGACATCATTTTCTTTTTCCAGATCGGTGCTATTCTTGTGGGTGTGCATGCGCAGTTCCATTCGGCTGCACAACCAGATGTTCAGCAACATCCTATCAGCCACCATGCGCTTCTTCGACACCAACCCTTCCGGCCGAATTCTGAACCGGTTCTCCAAGGATATGGGGACCGTGGACGAGATCTTGCCAAGGATGTACTTGGATAGTATTCAGGTATGTAGGTAGGTACTATACTTGTTTGATACAAGGCCGTTAATCGTTTAAAGAGTAAATATCATATTTGCGCGGCACCTCTACATTTACTTTACATACTCCGCGAAACGTAAAGATAACAAATGCATACCTTGTGCTCTTTATGCATTTCAGAGCCTCTTGGAACTTGAAAGTTTAAAAAAAATGTTCCATTTTATTACAGATATTCATGGTGATGCTAGGTATATTAGTAATGGTAGCCATTGTCAGTCCCTACATGTTACTGACAACATTGCTATGCGCTATTCTGATGTACGTCTGGACCAATATCTACCTGAACACTTCACAAGCCGTGAAAAGGTTAGTAGTATACTTGTTACGGGCTAGGTACCGGTCCTTTTTAATAATGACCGAGTGCATCGGTCAATTTGATAAATTTATTGCTTTGGCCGGTCCATATTAATAATGCCTGACTACTCCTGGGCGGTTTAGATAGTCTGAATTTATCACTTTGACCGGGTATTATGAATAGTTCACTGTCAGAATCGTCTTTGGGCATATATTTTAAATAAGGCCAGTTCGTTTCTGGCACTCGCCGGCCGCTGTCGCGGAACGCTCGCTTCTCGCTGCGGCTTGTTAATGACTTTATGTCAACCTAACATGCTCGTCGCTTCGCTCCTCGCAACCTAATAAACCCACTTCTTACAGAGCAGAACACCTTCTGATTAAAAGAGGTATTTTGTAAGTAAAATTGAACAGAACTAGTTAAATCAAGAAATGCATTTTGCCAAAATTTATTCATGCTTTACGTTGTTTGAGTTTGAGTACCTCAATTAAACTTATAATTAAACGCAAAATCTATTTATTTAGGTATCTTTTCTTCAGTAAATCGGTATTCTTTACAATCCCTAGAGATTGTATAAGTCGCCTAAACGCACCTGGCATTGTATACGTTGCCCTTAAGTTGTTTTTATACGATGTAATAAACCAAAACGACGACCGACTTGGTGTAATGGTTAAGAAGTTGGGGCTAGATGGCGCTGTGTGGAATAATGTCCAGGGATATTTATTTATTATTATTTAAAACATTAAAGATCAATTCGTTTTATTATTTTGCCCAAGACAAGGTGGTCATTATTCATATAGACCGGGAAAAGTGATAAATCAGGCCGTTTTACTCACACTGCCCATTTTTACAAGGGCATTAATCATTATGCATACAGACCGGTCATTATTAATAGGGCGCGGACTTAGGTATTAAGTGCCCGTAACATACTAACAATACTATTCATAAAGTCATTTTGAAGCAGTGGTTAAAAGTTGTAAAACGTAACTCTACATTTAAAGTCCCCACTTCGAAAGTGCTCTACAAAAGTAGGTACCTACACTCTACAAAATGGGCCTAAACAAATATTTTTTCAATAAACACTTCACAATCTCCACATTCAGCCTAGTTGGTCGTACAATCATTTAAGTAGACAAACTGTGATTCAAAACCTACAAGATAAATAATCAGAATCATCACTTTTGTATGTCACATTTTCTTAAGATTAGCAATGATGGATTCGGGCTGTGACTAATGATAGAAGTCCCACGGGCACGATGACAAGCACCGTAAATACTAGTTAAAATTGATGTTGTTGTAAAAAAGATAAGATACTCTAGATGTCTTCTGATCCTTAGGTGCAGCGCAGACGACACAATTTTTGTGCCACTTTGCCTATAAAGGTTTATATCATATTCGATGTAGTTGATTATGTTCGTGTGCCGCAGACTCGATCGCATAAAAAATGTGTCGTCCGTCTGCGCTGCACCTCACCGTGAGTGGGTGGGTAGGAGTTCTTGATAGCTAGAAAAGTTATAGTCTTAAGAAAATATTGGTAAAAACACCCTTACACCGCGTCGACGGCGACTTGAAATATTTTACATGCTGAGAAGACTGCAAGAAGCAGCAGTATTTACCTAATGTTTGTATGGAAGACATGTTGTCAATGTTATAGAGCTTGTACATCGTACATCTATGCTAATATAAATATTAGGTATAAAGAGTAAGATTTTATTGTTTGTTTGCATTAAATAGGCAGCTCCGAAACTACAGGACTGATTAGAAAAATTACTTTACCGGAATTTTGGAACCGTGAAGTATCTAAATCTTCACCTCAACTTAATTCTGTTTGCTGGCTTCATCATAAAAAGATGATTACTTTCGTTGATGTACTTAGTAACCTACTTTTAAATATGCCCTTAATACACTCGTAACCGTTGTCGACAAAGACATTCGGGTTATTAACCCGTTAAACTGTGACGACTAATCATCGAGTTTAGAAGGACATACCATTGTATTGCGTATATTCATTAGGCACAGGCGGCATTTCTACTGTACAATGTACCTACTCGTAGCATTATTTATCATTATAACATTCAATTCAAAGTCATTTATTTTTCTCTTCACAATGTAGAACTTATAAATACTTAAGCTATGGTACCAATAAAGACAGGAACATTGTGAGAGACTGGTGCCTGAAATAGGTTTTACAAAACCTGTATTACAGGTCACCAGTGCCCTCCCGCGATTAAACAGCACGTTTGTTATTGAGGGGCTTATTATCTAAAGCATAATATTCCAGTTAGAAGAGGAATAAAAAATATGGACTAAGATAAATGCAAAAACAGGAAAAAACAAAAGAAATATGTAGAAAGTTAAAGTATGTTCTGTGAGAGTGTGTGGTATCAGTTCATGTGAAAGTGTTTGTATATGTGTGAAGTATTGTGGTGTGATGTGATAGTGAGAAGAGTGTGAAGCGAGCGAGTACGGGTGAGCACGAGTCAGATAGGTAACCGAGCGAACAAAAAGATACGTCCTTCCTAGTGTGTAGCTGCGATGAGTTTGCTAAGTCGGTATGACCGACACTTTTCAGTTTCCTGGTAGTTTAACATTAGAAATAAGAAGCAGGGGTGCTAAAATGAATGACAATTTGCATTTGACGTTGCCATGACGATGACATACCTGAGTATTACCTGGCAAAATTTAAAACCGCCACAACGTATGAAGGTATTATGTAACATTTTAGATTTGGTAGAGTTTTAGTGACAGTAATAATGTGTTCGTATAGAAACCCCTGCTTCTTTTACGTTTTTTAAATCGACAATATAGTTTGATGCAAGAAAAATAATATTTAAGCTTAAGCTTCATTAATTCTGAAGTTACTTTACTTTAAATGAGAACAATTAAGTGTGACAGCTGCTATATAGTTAAGTAGATTAATTTTAATAAATTCGGCATAAATCTTAAGTAATAAAGTTTATTGTACTTTTACCACAAATTGTACCCTAAAAAGAACCTTTTCGACATATGTCTAATGCTTTATTGAATAGAGTAGAGTAGAGTATAGCTGTAATATTTTGTTGAAGGATTTATAAAATCGGACCATTGGATTCGGAGCCTATTTAATGCAAAGAAACAAACAAACAATTAAATCTTTCCTCTGTATAATGTGTTAGTATACCGGGTAATTATCAAAAGACTAGAGTTACAAAAACGATGTAGTATACTCAGTAAGTAATGAAGTAACTATGTAAGTTAAAATTTGATTTATTTAATTGACTTTAATTTAAAGGTTTTCATACAAAAAATACTGACTCTTTGACTGATTTTTTTGGTGACCTTGAAATGAAAGCTCAATAAATAGATAAATTGCATTTTCACTTAAACAGTTTTTATACCACTTACTAAGTATGCCATATCGTTTTTGTAAGTCATTTGATAATCACCCGGTATATTAAATACAATTTGAGCAAGCTCTATACGTGTGTCAACTACAACCAGCGTGATTTTGACAGTCCTAAGTCTGTCTTTTCGTGACTTTTCATGTGTTATTTAAACAGGGTAGAAGGTGTGGCCAGGAGTCCCGTGTTCTCACACGTGTCCGCCAGCTTGGCGGGCCTGGCGACGGTGCGCGCGTGCGGTGCCCAGCCTCTCTTGCAGAAGCAGTTCGACGACAAACAAGACGTCCACACCGCTGCCTGGTAAACATTATCATTCGCATCGCTTATCACATCTTACAACAGCATGTTTTGACAGCATCTGATAAAACTCTTTATATTGTCTTCACAGGTACCTAACCCTCGTGACAAATACAACATTCTCTATTTGGTTGACGCTGATATCTAGCCTGTACATCCTTATTGTATCCTACACCTTCCTTCTGTTGGATGATGGTAAGATCTAGTAGAATTTGATCAAGAGGATTTTAAAGGGCACTAATCTCAACTGAAATGTTAATTTGAAATATGTTTTACAGGTTCTACCAAATCTGGTAACGTAGGTCTGGCGCTGAGTCAGGGGTTGATTCTTGTCAACATGGTCACTTACGGTGTAAAACAAGCGACCGAAGTTATATCTCAAATGACGAGCGTCGAGCGAATCGTGCAGTTCACGTCGCTTCCGCAGGAGAAGGCTGACGGCCCCCCGCCTCCGAAAGATTGGCCGCAAAGGGCAAGGCTGGTCTTCAAAGATCTATCCCTCCGATACGATACTGAATCCGATCCTGTCCTTAAAAACTTGAACATCGTTATTGAAAGTGGCTGGAAGGTAATCTTAACTTTTAACAATCGTAACATTAACGAAGAACAAGGTAGCTACCTACATAATATTCTCATACATACCTAATCTTTTATTATTATAGGTAGGCGTTGTGGGACGAACTGGTGCCGGCAAGTCCTCGTTGATATCAGCACTGTTTCGGCTGGCGCCTACAGATGGTCAAGTTTACATCGATGATGTGGAAACCGCTGAAATCGGACTCAAGGTATTGGACTTAAATACTTTTAGGTACAGGAGAAAATTTTGACACATGGACTCCTAAATTATCATCCTTGTCTCATTTAAATTCTAAATTACAGGAACTCAGGTCAAAGATCTCAATTATCCCGCAAGAGCCAGTTCTATTCTCTGCAAGTCTGCGCTACAACATGGATCCGTTTGACAAGTACACTGACGCCGACATTTGGAAAGCATTGGAACAGGTAATTTTATACGCACGAGACCGGTTCCGATGCGCTCTAATGTTCATGAAGAAGATATGTATTTTGCTTCACATTGTTCGGTTCATTTTTCGAGCGGATCGATAGTAACGATCCGAACGTAACTCCGTATCAAAATACGGAGTTACGTTTCAATTAGACTCAGCTTAATTATTTGCCGAACAGAAGGTACTTTGGCACTTTGATCCTCAAATTCCTCAATCTTAACTGGCATTTGGGCGGTTCAACATATGAATGAAATTTGGTGCACAGGTGGAGCTAAAGAAAAGCGTGACATCGCTGGCAGCGCCCGTAGCTGCCGGCGGCACCAACTTCAGCGCGGGCCAGCGGCAGCTGCTGTGCCTGGCGCGCGCCGCGCTCGCGCGCAATAAGCTCCTCGTGCTGGACGAGGCCACCGCCAACGTCGACCCAAAGTACGTTACACTCAGTGTAGTCCTAGCACCAGGTGTCGGGAGGCACCAACTTTAGCGCGGGCCAGCGGCAGCTGCTGTGCCTGGCGCGCGCAACAAGCTCCTCGTGCTGGACGAGGCCACCGCCAACGTCGACCCAAAGTACGTTACACTCAGTGTAGTCCTAGCACCGGGTGTCGAGTGGCACCAACTTTAGCGCGGGCCAGCGGCAGCTTGTACCTGGCGCGCGCCGCGCTCGCGCGCAACAAGCTCCTCGTGCTGGACGAGGCCACCGCCAACGTCGACCCAAAGTACGTTACACTCAGTGTAGTCCTAGCACCGGGTGTCGAGTGGCACCAACTTTAGCGCGGGCCAGCGGCAGCTGCTGTGCCTGGCGCGCGCAACAAGCTACTCGTGCTGGACGAGGCCACCGCCAACGTCGACCCAAAGTACGTTACACTCAATGTAGTCCTAGCACCGGGTGTCGAGTGGCACCAACTTTAGCGCGGGCCAGCGGCAGCTTGTACCTGGCGCGCGCCGCGCTCGCGCGCAACAAGCTCCTCGTGCTGGACGAGGCCACCGCCAACGTCGACCCAAAGTACGTTACACTCAGTGTAGTCCTAGCACCGGGTGTCGAGTGGCACCAACTTTAGCGCGGGCCAGCGGCAGCTGCTGTGGCTGGCGCGCGCCGCGCTCGCCCGCAACAAGCTCCTCGTGCTGGACGAGGCCACCGCCAACGTCGACCCTAAGTACGTTACACTCAGTGTAGTCCTAGCACCTGGTGTCGGGCGACACCAACTTCAGCGCGAATCACCTGGCATTTTTGTCTGGGCCTGCATCCTGTTGACGATATTCTTATTCTGTTGCTTGCTCTTAAAGATCTTAGGCTTTCCCCATATTTTCTAGTTCACCTTACATGTGTTAGGTCCAGTACAAATTACTTTTTCTTTACTTTTGCAACTCTACCAGTTCGTCATCTGATGCTTTATCAAAATTATTTGAGTGAGAGCTTTTGATTTTCGGTCAATGACTAAACAATAGTTCTATTTTTCAGCACGGACACATTGATACAGAAATCCATACGCAAATACTTCGCTGATTGCACTGTACTGACCGTCGCACATCGTCTGCATACGGTTGCTGATTCGGACAGAGTTGTCGTAAGTGTTATAACATGATAAAAAAATGTTTAAAAGATGATTCACAGTTTGAATTTTTACACACGATTTCAAATATGACAGGTGATGGAAGCAGGGCAGATTATGGAGTGCGGTCACCCACACGAGCTCTTGCAGAACCCGAACGGTCACTTCAGCAGCATGGTGAAGCAGCTCAGCCCCGCCGCGGAGCAGAGCCTGCGCGAGCTCGCGAGACACGCGCACGCGGAACACATCAAATACGTCGACGCCGAGGAGAACACGCAAGCGGCTGCTTGAGTCGATTGAGTTACAACAGTCACATCACAATGTGACATAGCTAAATGTAAATACGTAGGCATTACAAGAGAGTGAGCAGATGCATGCCCGAATATATATATTTCCAGTTTCCATCAGGTTTCATATTAAATGGTAAAAACTGACCTATTATGGTGGGACTTGGTCTGTATAAAGCAAAGTATAAAATGCAGAATATTTCATACATGGCCTGAACGATTTAGGCATTGTATTTAATGCCGGATTACACACATTGCCGGTAACATATACGTTATAACTAGTAAGTAGTTTATTTTTTAACTTACTCTCAAGTTTGATTAGCAAAAATCTGTAATAATTTTATGACAGTTTGATAAATATTTATGAAAACAATGGCCTTTTAGAAATCAATGAAAATATGGGAAGCTTGGTGTTTCTTGATGGCTTATTCCTATAAAATAGTTCACAATATATATAAAACAAATATTGAGGCATTTATAAAATAGGTGTGTAGTAGAATGTAGAAAATATGAGCAGGAGTTACCTACCTCTAACCACAAACTTATATTCATGGAGACCAACGACAACAATACTGACTTTTACCCTTATTAGGTGTTCACTTAGGTGCATAAACGATTTTTAACCGATGTAAGTACACAGGAACTGGCAACTTTATTTTTACTTTGTACATACATACAATAAAAATTGTGACTTAATTAATAAATAGTATATGTATACTGTACTTACACAAGTAAACTGGTGCTACAGTGCTGTGGCCTTAGTACTTACTTAACTTTTTAGAATCGTCACAACTCACAGATTCTGGATTGAAATAAGTACTTATTTTACAAATATAATTATAATTAAGTAAACTTAATATTTTTGAATGTGTACATAATTTCATGTTATTGAATAATAAATATTAATTTTAAATGTGAAATAGGTAAGTAATTAAATTGTATCTCGAATGTCAAATGAAGATATGTTATTTATG
This sequence comes from Udea olivalis, assembly GCA_947369235.1. Classification (NCBI taxonomy): domain Eukaryota; kingdom Metazoa; phylum Arthropoda; class Insecta; order Lepidoptera; family Crambidae; genus Udea; species Udea olivalis. The sequence goes on from OX376342.1 coordinate 12,465,956, forward strand.
TACCTGTATTGTTGAACTAGTTAGGTCAAAGTGTTTTAACCAGTAATGAAACAATATACTACCCAGTGTTTATCTACTTAGGTCGTTTTCATATGAGATGTTTGTAATGTTTATTATATTTTAGTAGGCAATGAGTATGTATTATACATACATTTGTGTGGCACAAAAACAAATTAAGGGAAATAATGATCATTCCGAAATGTTAAATGTTCCCTTCTTGATGTTCTTAACTAAGAAATAAGGCATCCTTTTGATTTAAGATTCAATGTTTTGAAGTTGCCTTCTATAAACTTAATTATACAATTATTGCTTAAAATGGTTTATTTTTTATTTGTCTGAAATGGTTACTTTTTTACTATCAAACCTAACTGTAGCTTGGCTTCTAGCACAGTACTTCAAGTAAATAGAGCACCTCTAACCAGTGAAGAACTTTTGCTACTTTTAGTGGTGAAAAGATAAGAAAATATGGAAGCTCTCCAGTTATATTTAAAGAAAACAACATTAAGGGAGTGTGCAGTAGCACTAAACAGGAAATAAATCAGCAAGATATATTTCTGCTTCACAAAGGCTAAATGTGTTTTAAAACAAAGTATGTAAGGAAAAAAAGACTAAAGATTTTTAAAATTTTATTTTTAGGTAACAGTAATTTCATACCTTAGGATCTCAAGCTGGTTTCGGTTTATATTGGCTGGTTGAAGCTGGTTCTGCTCCGCCCAACACAAAATTAATAACAACCACTGCACAGTTTCTTATACCATAAAAAATTCAATGTAACTTGCATCTGAACATTATACTAGCTGAACCTTCCCATTCTTAACCAAATCAGCAACTGGTTTATATTGCAAGATGTGCTGTGAGCCCTCTGAAAAGGAAAATATTTATAAAAACAAGGTTTGACAACAAGTTAGCAATGAACCAAAAAACTTAAGTTAAGCACCTTCCAAATCTATTTCTTCATCCTGATCTCCGACCAGATCTTCTAAAACCACACCATTCACGGTTTCATTAGCTTTCAAAAATACATGAGTCTGTAAATTTGGATGAATAGCCATTTTACTCATTTCCACAGTCTGCATGTTGCCTGGCATTTTGTCTAAAACCACTTTTTTCAAGTGATTCTCCATGTTGAGTAAATATTCCTGGGCATACTTATACTCTGATGGTGTTAAATAATTAGTGCCGCTCTCCATTCGCTGTCGTTCTTCATTTATAATTTGAATACAGTACTTTTCTATTTTGCCGAGTCTAGTCCTCAGGTAGTTACAAATTATAAATTTAATTCTGCTAAGTTCCATTTTGTGTATACATGCACGTAGGTCAGTTTTAGGGAGTTTGTTTATGTTTCGTTCCATGTGTTGAATTTGCCCAAGCATACACTCTACCATGTCGTTGTGATGTGGTAATATTTCAGGCGCCAAACGTTCATTTTGCCAAGCACTTTGCAATGTTTTCAACACAGTATCGGCTGTTATTTCTTCTTCCTCTTCGCTTAAATCTATGTCATCAGTTGGATCCATAGCTTAGTCAGAAAAGTGTGGTTTCTAACTATTGCAAAAACCAAAATCTCAGATATCTAGTAGCATAAATTCCTAGGTTTTGTTTGAAATGAAATCAAAACGAAATAATAACGCAAACCGCATACAAGGCTACAAGCAATCCAATACCTACTCCTAACTAAACCTACTCCACAGACTAAATAGGGAACAAGTTACCTAGTCTGTGCTAAACGATGAATGAAATGAGCAACAAACAAGCAAAGTGCAGATTTTGTGACACTGACATGTGTCAGAATGACAATGTTATTTTTTGGGCTTCGGTCCGATTTGGGAAAAAAGTTTATTGCAAGGTGCTCTGCCCCCCGATTCAGAACAGAGTTCTTTTATTTTTTATTCCTTGTTTAGGTTGAGTACTTTTTATGTAATTTATTTTAAGAAAGCTATATGATATAATAATATGAAAATATTGATTGCTACCGTTATGCGGATCATTTACTATAATTTAAACAAATTTACCGAATCGGTCGATAACTTTGTTCTGAATACAAAGTGCTCTGCCCCCCGATTCAGAACAAAGTTATTGACCGATTCGGTTATTTTCTTTTATTTTTAATACTTTATTTAAGTACGGGTAGTTTTTATGTAATTAATGTTTTGAAAACTAAAGGCCTTTGGCTCTATTATATGAAAATTTTGATTGCTACCGCTAAGCGGGTCATTGAAATGAAATGAAATGAAATTTTATTGTGAATATAAGTTTGGGTGCACAGCATTTAGCATTTACTATAATTAAAACAAACTTACCTAATTGGTCGATAACTTCGTTCTGAATCGGGGGGCAGAAACATCTTCCACCTAGCTAGCCCTTCTAGCCGAAAATTTGGTATGGGAACAATTTTTTTTTTTAAATACCTTTTACTATTTTATGTAACTTATTTCAATATTTCGTTGATCTAGCCGGTGGTTAATTTTTTATAAATTTTTACTAATTGCGAACTCATGACGTCACCAATTTGGTTAGTGTTCCCATGTGTTTTTTCCCCAATTCGTAGTAAATAAATATTAAGGAGAAAATTACTGATTTACTGTACTTACGGCTGAAACAGAGTATACCATTCATCAAGTAGCATCTCACGAGAATGTGAGAAGTAGACTTCAGATACAATTTATATTGCCAAGTTCTAAAACCAATCTCTACCTGAAAGGGTTGGGCTTTTAACGAATGGCTATTTTAAGTCCTATCTACCCGTCTGGGCAATGGGTGTCAATTAATGTTCGTATTATTAAAAATAACCTTGAGTTAAAATATTTTTCACCTGGGGGAATTTAAAATCTGTTATCTGGATACACCATTACCTAATACCATGCAGTAGAATCACCTAGCTAAAAGTCTCACGTATGATACAGATCGCGTCATTTGATTGGTTGATGGATAGATTATCAACCAATCACGTGAAAGGACGTTTAAACGACCCAAAAGGTTTCAATTGTGAGATGTCAATTCGATTACCGTCAAGAGTCCAATAAGAACCTTAATGTACTCTTTGAGGACGTTGGCAAACTGGGGTCATTCATTTGACCCTATTTTTCTACAATGCTATATTATAGAGGAAGTACCTATTTATGCACATACATTTTAATTTAGTTGTATAACCACTCGAGTGCTTGGCGCGGCGGGTGGGATCACCGTTTTGCGCTGGCGACGCGCATGAAATTTGACACCACTCCGGACCACTCGCCGCTTGAGATGTAAACGCGATTTATGAGTCACACGTGTGGCTTTAAGCTAAACAAATGACTGTTCTAACTAAGGAATAGATGCTCTATTTGATTTTAAATACAATATGCTTAGCATACTTAGTAATAATTTATAAAAATTATCAAACTTCATTAGTGTGAAAAATACCCGACTAATGAACAAAATTTTTTTTATTGTAGAATACAGCACGATGACATATGTTTTTTATATTTGAATCCATCATAATATTAGTTTTCCTTTTAATTAAAATAATTTTAAACACATGTTTGACTTGAAAAAAAAACCTTAAAAAAATTTCGAAGTTTGCAAATAAATTTCGCGATGTCTAAAATGAATAAATTAAATAAATGGCTAAAAATAAATGTTCGAAAATAGAACAAAAATATGTTCAGCTACAGAAAGATACGTTTGTCCCACTCTTCAGAGCACCCCACTACCGATTAAGGATAGCCTAAACATCCTTGGCATGGATGTTCGTAGCAACCTAAACCAGCGGGACTACATTGAGAGCGTCATTAGAACTGCATCCCTTAAACTCGGAGTCCTGAACAGAGTGAGACGATTCTTCACGCCTGGGCAGCTCTGTCTTTTGTAAAAGACACAAGTTCGCTCGTGTGTGGAATACTGCTCTCATCTCTGGCACGGTTCCGCTAAGTACCTACTTGAAGCTCTTGACAGGTTGCAGCGGCGTGCTATCCGTATTATTGGAAACCCAGAGGCAACTTTGACCCTTGAGCCTCTCCAATTGCGTAGAGACATTGCCAGGCTAAGTGTTCTCTATCGCTTCTACAATGGGGAATGCTCTGACGAGTTATTCCAGCTTATCCCACCCTCACCTTTCCACTTCCGTACCACGCGTGCTGGACTACGGCGTCACCCACACACAATTCAACATTTGTTGGCCCGAACTAAAAGGTTCGGTGACTCGTTTCTTTGTCGTACCATCCAGACGTGGAACGCTCTTCCAGCACATGTGTTTCCTTCCTCTTATAGTCCCGGGTTCTTCAAGCGGGGCGTGAAAAGGCATTTCTGCAGGCCTTCAAGGTGAGGATGGCCAGCCCAGTGATTCGTTTGAATGACTGGGCTTGTCAACCTCATATCTGGACCTCACGACCGCTTTCCATCAGGTGGAGTGAGGTCATCTTGACGGATTGATTATTGTGCTTTGCCATGATGTATTTATCATTTTATAGAAATGTATGTGAAGGAAAATATCTTCAATGACACCTCAGCAGAGGCGCGTGTGACCCGTCCAAAACAGGTAAAAACTCCCCGTTTCTAGGCTTCAAGGGTGGTTTTCTTAAACCTGATGAAAACATCTGCACTTTAATTTATGATGCCTCGATAGAACATTATAGGGCCTACCTTTTGACAATGATTTCACTATTAAAATATTTTTAGTATCTATATTTATTATTGCGGTGTTACACAGTTTAAGCCAGTTCCCTAGAATCACCCTTATGCTAGTTTCTTAGTCAGTAAAGGTCTCCGACTCATGAGATAATGCGTGAGCTTCAATCAGTAATAAGATGCGCTTCCCGTTCATAAGGTTTATCCTGAGACCGAGCATTTGCAGTCCAACTCTCTGAGAGTTTACGCAAGTTTACTTGTCAGTAAAAGGTATCAGACTCACGCGATAATGCCTGAGCGTAGGGATCGGCAGTTAGACCTGCTTTTTGTTCCTCAGGTTTCTCGTTCTTCGGGTTTCTTCTGTGACCGAGCACTAATTGTTCTCTCAAATCGAAAAGGCCCTTATTCGAGAACGATGTGAATTAGACGAGGTTCCCACTGAGCTGATGTTTCTGTAGCACTTAACCTGGCATGACGTTCCTAAGATGTAGCAAGTCTCGCTTCACAATCTCCTTCAGATTCCTGTTATCAAGTCCACGTCCAGCTAAAGCTGAACCCTTTTTTTATGGATACTAATATTTATCTGAGCTGAACTTACTTTGGTAGTGTAAAAAAAACACGTCATGCTCCTCAACAACCCCTATGGCTGTGATAACATTTTCAACAGACTTCAAAAAAAGGAGGAGGTTCTCAATTCGACTGTGTTTTTTTTTTATTTATTTTTTTAATGTTCGTTACCTCATAACTTTCGACTGGGTGAACCGATTTTGATCGTTCTTTTTTTATTTGAAAGCTGGTGCTTCCCGAATGGTTCCATTTTAATTTGGTCTAGTTCTGACTTTGGCATCCATGAGAAAACCATATAAGTCTTAAATCTAGATAGACAAAATGCGCGACAAATGGACGACAAATGAACGAATAACTTAATATTACGCCAACCGATTTTGATATTTTTTTATTTATTTGAAAGCTGATGGTGCCCGTGTAGTCCCATTTTAATTTAGTCCAGTTCTGACAGTAGCATCCATGGGAAATCCATAACGTCTTAAATCTAGATAGACAAAATGCGCGACAAATGGACGGGTAACTCAATATTACGCCAACCGATTTTGATAATTCTTTTTTTATTTGAAAGCTGATGCTGCCCGTGTGGACCCATTTTAATTTGGTCCAGTTCTGACAGTGGCATCCATGGGAAATCCATATAAGTCTTAAATCTAGATAAACCATATGCGCGACAAATAGACGAATAACTCATTATCACGCCTACCGATTTGAATGCTTCTTTTTTTATTGGAAAGGATATACTTCAAGGGTAGTTTGATGAGTGTTACTTAGGAGGAGTGCAATTGGACGATACTTTTTCGATGTATAAAATAAATAAGAACTATTCACTGAAAATCAAGAAATAAACAAAATTTTAACAAAAAAAAAACCAACTTCAAAAAAAACTATTCCAAAACAAAGCACTAAAAAGTAAAGAAATAATTGCGTATTCTTCTAAAACTTATACGATAATATAATGTAGGTACAGTTATTGTTATTGTTGGAGTTGGTGTCAGCCAATGTAGGTTTGTAACTACCTACATACATACGTAAACGTGATATGTAAGAAATAGGTATACTTATTGCTAGGTATATTGTAGTGTTTCCTTGGCTGACACCGACTCCAACACAAATAAACAGACAAAAAATTTTAAAATCATTGATTTGAGTTCTTTTGATTTAAAAAACGCCCCCAGTTAGATATAGTTCATAGTAATCAGTAAACAGCCAATTCATAGTAGGTAGGTAGGCCGTTAATGCCGCTTCATCCAGTTCAATCTTATCGTGATAACTTTTAAAGTATTCGTCCAAACTGCTTATTGTAGTAGACAAATTTTATCCACATTAAATACTTAAAGCAACAAAAACTCCTATTTCAATAATGATAAGATTATAAAAGATATTCTAGAATCTGCATTGTAAAAAAAGTATCAAATTTAGTTGTACTAATGGCTCACTATTTTGGATAATATGGCTTCCACATATCAGGTAGATATGTATGCTGTCGCAGACTTTTATTAAGAACTAATTAAGACAAACAATCCTACAGTACATTTTCTCCATGTAACTCCAACGTTTAGGCAGCGCACGAGCAGGATTTTTTCCGACTTACGATACTTATCGTTATACATTTTTTTATGGCTCTTTTTTCATTAAGATGTTTTGAGTTTACTTTATAAGTTTTAGTTGATCCACTGATTACTTGATTTGAAAATTTTTACATGAACTTGGTTTCAAATTTAAAAGAACAGAAAACAATAGAAAGCTGTTAGCTGAAAAATATGAAGTGAGACTACATCGAATAAAATATCTGCGAGAAATTAAAAAAATCCGGGATGAAGGTCGCGATATTGTATATGCTGATGAAACATACATTCATACTACTCACACAAAGGAAAGAACATGGTCTGACAGAAGTTCAAAGGGCTTAAAGAAACCTATATCGAAAGGAGAACGACTAATAATAGTTCATGCTGGCGGTGAAAGGGGTTTTGCTCTGTTAATATACAAATCATCTCAAACAACGGGCGACTATCATCGTGAGATGAATCGAGAAAATTACGAAAAATGGTTTAGGGAACATTTAATACCTAATCTTCAACCTAACTCTGTTTTGGTGGGCGATAACGCCTCGTACCATAATACTTTACTCGAGAGACCTCCAAACTCAAACACGAGAAAGAGTGAAATGCAAGCTTGGCTTACAAGTAAGAAAATATCATTTGATGCACACATGCTAAAGCCAGAATTATATAACATTATAAAACGACACAAGGCTGAACATACAAATTATTCTATTGATCAAATAATGACAGGGCACGGCCATACGGTATTAAGGCTTCCTCCATATCATCCCGATTTTAACCCAATCGAAAACATTTGGGCGCAGGTAAAAGGTTATGTGGCTGAAAGAAATATCGAAATAAATCTTACTAAAGTCAAGCAACTTCTTCTAGAAAAATTTAATTCAATCGGACAAGAAGAGTGGGCTCGAGTAGTAGCACATGCTAAAAAGTGTGAAGGAGAGTTTTTAAGTCATGAAAAACCATTGACGCAAATTTAGATCAGTTTTTAATAAATACCAATGACTCATCCGATAGACGACTCCTCTTTCAGTGGTGATGATCAGGACGTTGACAAGGAGGGCATTTTTCCACTGCCGCAGTGATTAATATTGAAGATTTTAAGTCAATTTTTTGTTTTACCTATAATAATAACTACAATTAAACCCCACTACAGCATATTCGTGTTTTAATTATCCGTACCTACAACTTTGCATGTCTTTGTTACGTAAAAATATTTATTTATTTACTACTAGCTGTCCCGGCGAACTTCGAAATGACGTGGCAATTCCGAACCTATTTTTTTTATACCACAAGGTGGCAAACAAGCTTACGGCCCGCCTGATGGTAAGCAGTTACCGAAGCCTGTAACACCAGAGGCATTACGTGCGGGTTGCCGACCATTTAGGAGATACATATTAACTCTCCTCTTAATGGACCCCATACTGTATTCCCCCGGGAAACCCTCGGCTCGGCAGGGAGTTCATTCCACAATCGGATTTTTCGGAAGAAATTGCTCTGAAACCGCACTGTGCGCGACCATTGGGGTTCCAATGTGTGAGTATGAACACCCAGTCGATGGCGAGCGGTGCGGTTGTAAAAAGTTACTGTGGGCATCATTTCAAACAGTTCCTCTGAATCTCTAATTTGTTTAAAAATATTTTTCTGTATATATTTTTTCCGTCGGTGATTGTTTCCAATATTGTAATAGTTATTTTGCTATTCAGGGCGGAGACAAATCCAAAAATTAAAAACCATAAAATTCGGTTCAGCAGAACTTGAGTTAAAAGTGTTGTAACAAGTACGACTTTTGTTTTATTAAACATACAGATAACTGTCTATTAATTATAAATCACATATTTTGCACCAATCTATAAGGAAATATTTAATTCACTCCAAAAACATCTCTCAATGCTACGGAAGGTACAATTTATTGCTCAAAAATTACGTACTTATTCTTTAGGCTTAATGAGACTATCAGCCACAGTCCATATTTTTAAACTCTTACTTTATGTTCTAACATATAAACCTTCGGTTGAAGCGATCGTAGCCGATGGAACCTCAGATCCTTGTCCAACTGTATGATGCCGTTGAAGTTACTCATGGAGATTTACATGGTAAATAGTTAAGCAAGTAGTGAAGTTTTTGAAAAAGATTTGGATGAAAAGTTATTGGTACCTTTTTTTTGAAACGGCCTTCAAAGTTCAGGGAATAAACAGCATTTCTAACTTTTTCAGTTTCAATTTTTTTTTTCAGAATTATGATAAGCGTTATGGAAGCAAATTCTACAGAATCATCTAGCACTATTATTAATCTAATAAAGAAAAAAAACAGGCATTTATCTCAAGATACCTATCGCGCTACAGTGACCGAAAAAGTGACTAAACCCAGAAATTTTCAAAAATTCGTAAAACAATTTACAACACGAAAACTTCCAAAAATCGGGAAACATACATGGGGTATTTTTGGATACTCCTGAGTGTGAGGAAGCTAAAAAAAAAATATTGACGTGTATGTTTGCACCACCCTATATCGAGCGTCGTTCGTGGCCAAGTGGTTCAGCACCCGAATTCAGATCGTGGATCATGTGGCCCCGAGTTGAAATCCAGCCAGAACCAAAATAATTGTGTTCATTGTTAAATAACTCTCCGGTGATAGAAAACATCGATAAAAAACCAAATCAACCCGGTTAACGGCGGAAGGCTCACCACCTACCACGTTGAGTTGGAATCCTCGCCACAAGTTAGTTAAAATTGACATTATGGCGGGACTCCAACCGCTCGACCCTCAGAGTGAAGTTGGACTTCATCTTCAAGTACTCTATGATTTCCTCTGCTTCCGTAGACTAATGGAGGCGGGACACGTGCAGCACCGTCGTGGGTATTGCTGGACGCAAGAGTTGCTTCGGTCCAGTCAGTGCAACACCACACAGATTACGGCGAACAGGCTTCTTCTTCTTCCTTCTTTCCAGTTTTTGGAAGCTCTTACCATCACAAATATTTTGTGGTGTTGCAACAAGCGCAGCAACCTGGATAAGCTCTTGGCTTCTTTTCTTCCTCTCTTGAGTCAGCCGCCGTGTTCGGTCCGGATCTTTGTAGAGGGCAGACGTCGCACACGTGCGCCCGCCACCCCTCGTTCGCCATTGTTTTTGACCCAAAAACTTGTCTATCGGCTCGACTGGCCGGCGCAAGCGCAACCCGCGCCGTCGTATCGGCACCCCGGGGAGTGTCTTGTTAATTTTGTTATAATTAAATATAAAAAACCGCGAATGAATTCATAACAAGAGTAAATAAACTACAAAAAGGTAGTCCTCTGAAATTTCCGGAAAGTGCAGTGTTAATTGTCATTAATAAAAGTTGATAGCATAAGTGATCTAGAAAAAGTGCGTACAAAAGTTCTATGTTGTTTAGCACCTGCACCTCAACAATTCCTCGCCGAATGTTGTTACCTTCAACGTAGCAATCGACTTGCTAGAGCTGAATCGACGCCCTGTGAGCCCGTTCTATTTATGATATCTAGGAACTGATGTATCGTTTAAGTGTCTCGATACTAATGAAAAGCACCGTGGGGCTATAATCACCACGACATCTGCTGCCCTAGGTGAATAGATGACATGGATGAAGAATGATTAGGCAGACAATCAGCACTCTTCCACAGGCCAATGTTGATCGCACTCGTGTGTTTTATTGTGCATACTCGTGAGAAGTGACCGAGCAAGACCAATTTTTAAAGAATATAAATACGTTCAAATCTTATACACTCGATATCGACGGCATGTTAGTCAAATTTTAAGGTATCTACCTAATACACATGTGTACTCCATAGTCTAGATCGATTTCGGAAAATAATTCTTAGTAGCATAAAGTACTGTAATTTTACAGTGGCAATGAGATTGAAGTCTAACATAATATTTGTTTGGTTGGATAATGCATAACAGTTAAATTAGAATCCTCAATCAATTATTGCATGCAAATCTGGCATGCCTTTAACTCTGTCATTGCAATCAAACTCAAACAAAAAAGGCAAAGTGTAATATAAAATACAGCATAAAAAAGACTACAACGACTAACCAGGGCTTGATTCCCCATCTTATAGAGTCACGATACTTGACAAACTGAATGTTTACAGTGTGTGTGTTTCTAAAAAGACTCGTAGTAGGTACCAATCATTCTCAGCAATACCATAGCAACACCATTTTTATGTTCCTTAAGAATTGGATAGTGGCTACCAAATGTAGAGAACGAATCTCACAACATTGAATTCGTATCACGATATCATTCAACAAAAATTACAGGTCTTGCCCTGCTGATAGGTATATTATAACAAACAAAAAACAGTCCAGACAGACAAAGGTCTGTTTTTAGTAATATTAGCCTAATGAAACTACGAATAGTGAGGCGATGGATTTGTAAATATTTTGTGGTTAGAAGCCACATTTAATATCACCGTAGAACAGATTGTTTAAGTCATTGGAAAATCTGGCTAGCTAGCAAAATACCTCGTGAGAAATATCTTTCACATCACGTCTCTCGGAAACCTTCAAAAGAGACATTGTTAAGAGGCGTCCATCCAGCCTAAAACATTAAAAATGCTTGCATTCAGATTTGTGGCCTTTCAACTTAACGCAGCGCATTCAAGGAAACCTACATCTGGCATATAAACACAAAGGATAATCCCGCTGTGCGCTTCGTTGAAACAAGCAACCATTTTTTTCTGAATCAATCTCTCAGTCATTGCATAATGTAACAGAAAGTCAGAAACAATAGCCAGAATGCAACCCAAAACTAAACAGCCCATTATGTACTTACGGTCGTTAGGAGACCCTAACATCTGGTCAACATACAGCTACTGAAGCACGGTCTACAAGTAGTTTAAGCAAAAGGTAAAATGTATTATTTTTTCGTAAATTTAACACTGTTTCTCACACAATCTGCATCTTCATAATCCTACCTAAACTGAACATTCTGAATCATAGTACCAACAAACAGCATTTCTAACGACTTAATATCAAGCTCCCAGTTACAGCTTCAAGATGCCTCGTCTAGAAAAAACCTGAAGATAGTAACTTCATATGTAGGAAAATAGTGCACCAAACAACTGACAAGCTTATTTACCTTCGCTGGTAACATGCAATCAGACCAGATAGTAACACTCATTTTCAGGAAACGCCGATTAACGGGCCGATCAGATGACCAACCAAATAAAGAGAAAATGCTCATCTGTTCCAGAGTATCTATTAGAAAATGTTTTGTGAAATAGTGATACATACGGTTTGTGTGTATGTATATTTTAACTGCGTGTGTTAATACAACGAGTATAATTGAATTTAAATAAAAAAATAGTGAATAACATCATCACAAGTGTAGTGTGCGGTTTTAGTGAAAGAGTAATATGAGTCTTTAGTGCTTAAATAAAGTAACACAAAGTCAAGATTTAACTGCAAAAAGAGATAGCTTTTTACTATAGACAGTTATTAAGTACGAATATCAAACAAAAGAAGCAAGCTACCGTCGACTACACCTACCAGATATCTCATAACATTGGTCCCCAGCGATTACAAATTCAAAGCACCACCATCGCCGCACATGCTACTGTCTCAACAATAACCATCGACGGAAATACAGTCGCCTCATCATTTTCATCTATTACTAACGGCAAAGAAGGGTCAGAGAGGAGTAAGAAAAATCTATAACGGACTTGCAGTCGTCTCATCATCTTCAATAAACAGCGGCTAAGATGCATCATTATCTTCAATAACCAGCGACCAAGAAGACAGAAGGGAGTAATAATAACCTTCAACGCAGATGCAGTCGCCTCATCATCTTCAATAACCAGCGGCTAAGAAGAGTCAGACAGGAATAATAAAAACCTTCAACGGACATGCAGTCGCCTCATCATCGTCAATAACCAGCGTCAAAGAAGACTGAGACGGGAGCAATAATAAACTTCAACGGGCATGCAGTCGCCTCATCATCTTCAATAACCAGACAGGAATTATAAAAACCTTCAACAGACATGCAGTCGCCTCATCATCTTCAATAACCAGCGGCTAAGATGCCTCATCATCTTCAATAACCAGCAGCTAAGGTGCTTCATCGCCATCAATAACTAGCGGCCAAGAAGACTGAGACGGGAGTAATAATAACCTTCAACGGACATGCAGTCGCCTCCTCATCTACAATAACCAGCGGCCAAGAAGACTGAGACAGGAGCAATAAAAACCTTCAACGGACATGCAGTCGCCTAATCATCTTCAATAACCAGCGGCCAAGAAGACTGAGACGGGAGTAATAATAACCTTCAACGGACATGCAGTCGCTTCATCATCTTCAATAACCAGCGGCTAAGAAGAATCAGACAGGAATTATAAAAACCTTCCACGGACATGCAGTCGCCTCATCATCTTCAATAACCAGCGGCTAAGATGCCTCATCATCTTCAATAACCAGCACCTAAGGTGCTTCATCACCATCAATAACTAGCGGCCAAGAAGACTGAGACGGGAGTTATAATAACCTTCAACGGACATGCAGTCGCCTCATCATCTACAATAACCAGCGGCCGAGAAAACTGAGACAGGAGCAATAAAAACCTTCAACGGACATGCAGTCGCCTAATCATCTCCAATAACCAGCGGCCAAGATAACTGAGACGGGAGTAATAATAACCTTCAACGGACATGCAGTCGCCTCATCATCTTCAATAATAATAATATTGGGTTCAGAAAAGGGCTGTCAACCGAGTATGCTATCCTGTGCCTCAAGCAAACTGTCCAATACTACGAGTATACTGCGAGAAAAACCCCTGTTTATGCATGCTATCTTGACTTATTTATGGCGTTCTATTTAGTATCATACGATCTGCTTTATGGGATAAGCTACATGGTGACACAAGTGTGCCAAAAGAAGTTGTTTCTCTTTCGAGATACTGGTACAACCATCAGAACCGTGTTAGATGGGCAAATGCTTTTTCTGAAGAGTACGGACTGGAATGTGGAGTGAGGCAGGGGGGGATAACTTCACCGAAGCTTTTCAGTCTTTATATAAATAGGCTCATCGAGGAGCAGTACTAAGGTTGGGTATCATGTTGACGGCACTTGTATTAAATTAACAAAATAAACTATGCCGATGATATGGTCCTGCTGAGTCCCTCGATTGGTGCTTTGAGAAGGCTCCTATCCATCTGTGAATCCTATGCCGTGGCCCATGAACTGAAATCCAATGCGAAGAAAAGTGAGTTTATGCTATTAAGTCAGGTAAAAAACATTACTCGATTTCGCCTATAATTCATCTTTCAGGCACTCCGTTGAATAAGGTATCGCAGTTAAAGTATTTGGGTCATTGGCTCACGGAGGATATGAGTGATAGATTAGACATAGAGAAGAAACGCAGGTCGTTGGCTGTCCGATGCAACATGTTAGCCCGCAGATTTGCACGTTGTACAATTCAGGTTAAAGACACGCTTTTTAAAGTCTACTGTCAGTGCTTTTACACGTGCAGTCTGTGGGTGAACTATACGCAGAGGGCATTTAGCGACTTGCGTGTTCAATATAGTAACGCGTACAGGGTGCTGGTGGGGCTGCCTCGGTATTGTAGCGCATCCAACATGTTTGCTGAGGCGAGAATTGATGGCTTCTACGCCATAATTCGTAAGCGCTGTGCCTCACTGCTTAGTCGCATCCGCGCCAGTTCAAACAGCATCCTGGGCGTTCTGGCAGACCATTGGGACTCTCCCTTCTTGCGTCACTGGGTGCTGCGTCACGTGGACGTTGGGAGGTAGTCCCTGTGGTACCCCTCCATTTTATTTTATTTTATTTCATTTTGTTTTATATTTTATGTCACTACTTTAACTAACATTATAGCTTTTAAGGAATTGTTACTAACCTATGGATCAATGGTCTGAAAATAAATGAATTTAATTTAATTTAATTTAATAACCAGGGGCTAAGATGCCATGCAGACTAACCACGAAGGCAAGACTGCCCACCAACTCATCAACGCTCATCCCTAAAAAATAACCTCTGTTCCGCCACAAAAGATGGCACGTCTTCGGGATCTACCTCCTTCAGTAGGGTGATGATGTCCTGCACACTCTTTTGGGTCCCATCTCTTCGGCGTGATGGCATCTGGTCGGCCTTACCGACCATCTTGAAAAGAAGCGCCTTGCCACTGCAAATCTATCCTCCTTGTAGCTGGTTTTGCAGATTTGCAAGATGCTCACCTCGTCCATAATGTCAATGGCATTTGATGTAAACGCCAGTAACTCGTTAACTATGAGTTGGGAACTCATAATTCATAGCACGCGCGAAAGGATGTTTCCGCGCGAATCTCGAATTTAAAAACTTTCACTGCGCAGTGACACACGTCCGTTTCCGAGCGCGCATCGCACTGCACTCACGGACCCGACGGATGCCATCAATGGTGATGGCGCTATGATGGAGCAGGCCCCTCTTTCAAATTGTGCCCAAAGCACAGATTTAATAGTTACTACGTCTTTGAGCTCGTGCCCATCCCTTGAGTCACCACAAACTTTTAAAATTTTCTGTCTATCCTGATGCTTTGGCATAGTTATTACTTAGTAAGGCCAGGTACGCATCAAAATCTCTTGATTTTTTTTGTGTGAACATGTGCAGTTGTCTTCTTGTTGTAGTTTGTTTGTTACTGATCTCCATTGGCCCAAAGTACACACATCAAAAGTGTCTAGGGATCAACATATATTTTTGCAATAACTTTTCTCCTGATTGATATTAATTAAAATTGTCTTTAAGGATTCATCAAATAAAGTGTTTTCGTTGGTCTACAGTTACGATAAACCAAGTCATCTTTGCATTAATAAAGAAATTTGCCATTATCCTAATAAAGGGATTTTTGACATTTGAACCACTAACATTAAAGTTCGAAAAAAAGACTGAAATAACAGTTTTCTTTAAAATTTTATTGGGTAACTTAAACAATTAATAATCCGTGTTTCTGCCGCGAACACTAACAACACAAGAACATCGGTTAGGCATACTCAAAATGAGTTCATCCAAATCACGCTGTGGAATGGCCGCCCATGTTCGTTGCAACAACAAAAAAAGGTCTTCTTGCAACTGGATACCCTCCATATTCGGCAGAGCTCTTCTCTGTAGCATATCCCATGCATGCTCAATCGGGTTCAAGTCTGGCGACTGAGCAGGCCAGGGCAGGACATTGATGTTAGCTGCGGCGAGAGTCTGTCTTACAACTCTTGCGGTGTGCGGTCGTGCATTATCATGCATTAACTGAAATAAGGGACCGATTTGCACTTGGTTTATCGTTACTGTAGACAAACGAAAACACTTTATTTGATGAATCCTTAAAGAAAATTTTAATTAATATCAATCAGGAGAAAAGTTATTGCAAAAATATATGTTGATCCCTAGACACTTTTGATGTGTGTATATTAGGGATACTGTTCAAACACTTTTTAACTTTAACTTGTTAACATTTTTTAGGCGCTAAAGTTGGAAAAAAATGATCGGAACTTACCATAAGTCTAGTCTTTCTTTACCTATACAATATGTAGGGGACTATTTAAATGCTTTTTGCACCTATTCGTTAAAAGTACCAAAAAGCATCCACCATGTCCTACTATAGCTAAAGTCTGACGGCGCTGGTATAATAGTGTACCTATACCTATTATAAAGATACCGAGGTATCTATTTACCTTCATGCTTAACTCTTTGCGTACGTCTTCACGTAATCCTGTTAGTATATACTTATTCCCTTATGCTTCTTAACAGTTTCATAACAATATTAGCAGCGTAAGACTTGAAGTACCAGGGACGTACTAAAATTAAATGTTGATGAACACACAGAATATCCAATAACATTTTTACAATTCCTACCTATAACCTAACAACTGTTCATCGAACACATTCAATATAATGGTTTATCAACATACCGATTAGGTATGTATATATATGAACTTAGATTAACATATTTTATAGAAATTCGGTCGCTTCTGACTTCTGGCACTCGACCAGACTTCTATTGCCTGCTCACTTCACGCTTGCTCGGCTCCACAGCTCGGCTCATGCGCTTGGTCCCATCCCATGAATATTATAATGTCGGACTCCCATCTACCATGGGTACTCGACTCGATCTACGCACTTCGGCGGTGAGGCGGAGTACTGTAAGAAAATTTTGTAAACCCGAAAGGAAAGTTCCGTTGGACGTTAAGAGATTTTGACAGATCAAAGGATTTTAGCGCGTTAGCATATGTATTTGTAAGTTGCTTTAATGTTATATCTATTAGCGATCCAAAGGGGTATTAGGTACCTATAAGCTATGAAGAAATCGAGAAAAGATGTTAAACGTAACACATTGCTCCAAAGCCAACCCTGTGAAAACATTCAAGTAGAGCAGGTAATGTATTCACCTTCTAAGATAAGTACCTATATCTTATTATGAATATCGATCTTCTCCGTGACGTCGTTTTTAATCCTTTGAAGTGTATAAAAGAGGTTTGTAGAGCAAAATAAGACGAGTAGCCTCCGCACCTTGGCAGCCCCACGCGACACGGGATTGGTTATAAGAACAATAAAGACTGGAGTAGTTCGTGCAGCGATTTTCTTCAGTATTTTTTAAATAACCATCTCGGGGCGTCCACCCCCACCCCGGAACTTTTAAGTAAGATAATTATTAAGCTGTAATTTGTGACCAGGGTTCCATGCTCGTAACTGCTATGAGAATTTATAAGCAAAGTGGTTAAAAAGCTTAGGCAGATAGATCTCAGCGACCCAGCAGTGGGACGTACCTACTTAGGGCTGCATTTGTTTGTTTGTAATATTTTAGTAACCAACCACAAATTAATATTTTTTATACATTTCCTTACCGCTCTCGTCTTGCCCGTGACTGTGGGTCATTGACAGGTCTCACGTTTACGTTCCTCAAAATCAGTGCTGTTTAATTCACTTCTGCTTCAAAACCTGTTTCATGACAATCGAAATTCTCCTTCTGTGCGAGCCTTTTATTTGATTGGGCCGAAAACTCCGGGATAGTAGCAGTGGCTGTGACGAAGAAGAGGCTCTTTGGGACTTTACTTAGTTAAATCTTGTTGCATCTTATTTTTCTGTTTGTAGGTTAGTGAAACAGGAAACGTGACAAAATGACGATCGCCAGCTTGGACCCCGGTCCTGGCATTGCCGCCCTGCAGGCATGGGGCGGGCAGGTGGCAGCCTACGGCGCCGCTAATCAGACGGTAGTTGACAAAGTGTCACCCGATATGCTGCATATGATCGATCCACATTGGTATGTAAACTCTACATTACTTTATTTTAATTTTCATTAGCGTTCACCTTTTCCTACAATAATATCTGATTTTTGAAGAAAAATCTATCCAGATAGTTCGCTAATGTCCTTTTATGGGTAATAACACAATGGATTGTGGTGCAAGTTTGACCATACCTACATTTTTAAAAGAGCCTAATTTTAAAGTACATATTTGATTGGCAGCGTGTTGTGATGAAGCAGGACTTTGTAATTAACGACACTATATTTTTTAGGTATCAGTTTCCACCTATGAATCCTCTGTGGCACGGTCTTTTGGGTTTTACAATCGGCGTCCTCGGCTTCATCTCTATCACTGGCAACGGCATGGTTATCTACATTTTCACGTGCACCAAGGTTCGGATAAAATCTTATTATCCCTTGTTTACTCCCTGTAACTAAGTCATTTTAATTTACTTATTTGATTGGCATTACAGACTCTCAAAACGCCCTCTAACCTACTGGTCGTCAATCTCGCTTTCTCGGACTTTCTCATGATGTGCTGCATGTCTCCGCCTATGGTTGTTAATTGTTATAACGAAACTTGGGTTTGGGGTACGTAATTTATAGACCCACATCAAATCATACGATAAATGTATTCAGTCAGATACATGATGGTCATATGTATTTTGTTCTTATTTTAGGTCCATTGGCTTGTGAACTGTATGCTTGCGCTGGTTCACTATTTGGTTGTGCCTCTATCTGGACCATGACCATGATCGCCTTCGACCGCTACAACGTCATCGTGAAAGGTATTGCCGCTAAGCCAATGACCAACAACGGGGCTCTGCTGCGTATCCTTGGCATCTGGGTGTTCTCACTTGGATGGACTGTTGCTCCCTTCTTCGGTTGGAATAGGCAAGTTCAATACCAAGCAGTTTTATTCTGCGCATAACATGCATTCAGGATTAAGATCAGTGAAAATACTTATTTTAATTACAACAGGTACGTGCCCGAAGGAAACATGACTGCTTGTGGAACTGACTACTTGGCCAAGGACTGGCTCAGCCGCAGCTACATCCTGATCTACTCTGTCTTCGTTTATTACATGCCTCTTCTGCTTATTATCTACTCATACTTCTTCATTGTTCAGGTAAATTACTGTTTTTTCTTGGAACTGGTACATTTTTATTGACTTTTCAAATATGAACAGCTATCAAAGTGCAAATACGGTTACAGGCTGTCGCTGCCCACGAGAAAGGCATGCGAGAGCAGGCCAAGAAGATGAATGTTGCTTCCCTGAGGTCTTCTGAAGCGGCAAACACTAGCGCGGAATGCAAGCTGGCTAAGGTATTTTTTTAATATTCAAGTTTATTTTATTTTTAAAAAACAATTACAAAAGTTTCTTAAACTAACTTAAATTAAAAAGCACGCTTACTATTATTACTAGGCATTATTATTTTACGTGACTACCATAATTTTAGGTGGCGTTGATGACAATCTCTCTGTGGTTCATGGCCTGGACTCCGTACCTCGTGATCAACTACATGGGAGTGTTTGAAAGCGTGCCCATCAGCCCACTCGCTACCATCTGGGGTTCCCTCTTCGCTAAAGCCAACGCGGTATACAATCCAATTGTGTATGGTATCAGGTACGTTTTGATCTCTAATATTGCACCTAACTACGCTACGCACGCACGTGCCGCTTCCAGTCTCGCTAGTTCAACGTATTTCCCTGAGCCATTATCTAATGACTGTGCCAAATGACACCAACGGTTCGCACAGAGCGGACCAACCGATTTAAGTTTAGTATTGAACTACCGTCGCTATGCATTGTATTGTTGTTGTTGATCTGTGTTCGATACTCGCTTTGTATAGTTTAAGACCCGTATTCTAGAATCGTACTCAAACTGATCTGTGCTTGAGTAGAGATTTCTTAACGTCAGTTCATACAAAAACGTCATTTAGATCTATACTCAAGTACAAGTTGTTTCAGAATACGGGCCTAAGTTTCTCATCTAAGTGAATTGTAATTCTTTTTGAGAAAATAAATGTCTTAAACCCGATATTGTTGAACCTTACATCGGATAGCAATAATAGAGCTTACTACCTAACATCGCTTTTTAAGTTTTCAAACGCTAATCTCAATAACTTGTAACCGTAGCTTTAATATATCTCAAGAAGGTTGAAATAATATCGCCGTTTTTTTCTGTGAAAAGCATGGGTTGCTATGGTGCTGTTGTATGCTCAAACTATATGAGCATCTGTATTTTTTTGTTTCTGAACAGTCATCCGAAATACCGCGCTGAGCTGTACAAGAGGTTCCCTTCGCTGTCGTGTCAGGCTTCCCCCGACGAGAGCGGATCCGTGGCCTCCGGAGCCACCGCCACCTCCGAGGAGAAGCCCGCTGCGTAAACTACACGTCCCGCCCTCTCGGCCCATCCAGACTCGGCCTACCCATCGGACACACGGACTCTGCCAAAGCGATGTTATTTATTTATTTTTATACGCAAACATTTACATTTGTACAAAGTTATAAACTTGAGCACAGAGCGTGTGCTGAACAAAATACTCAGGCGGTCACAAACTTTTTTAAACTACTCCTAACCTGCGTATTTTGAGTTCACGTTTTGGGCATTGAGTTGAACGTTGCACACTTTTCTTATACCTTACAATTGCTTAAAATGGCCAACGGCATAAAAAAAATACAAAAAAATGATCAATCAACTGCGTGTCGCTAGGCCGCCCCCTCCATGAGACTGCTCCTTTAGATATAGGTACTGCGATAGATCTATCGATGAAATAAGCTCTGTATCTTGGACCAATAAAGTTTAATATCAAGCAAAGTGGTAATTACCACAAATATGTGTTTTTCATTACCCCTCTATTTTAATTCCTAATTTACACGTAATCTTCATCGGTGCAAGAATAACAAGGTTTTTTTAAGTGATATGAAATTATACATAAAATTATAATATTTTGTACAAAAAAATATGACAATTAGAATACCAAAAACTCAACATCGATTTCAAGCTAACTTTCTCTAACGCCTGAAGATTCACGCTACTACCTGTTTGGACGAACGCGAGTAGGCCCATAAGTAACACACGTAGGTAACTTGAAACTTAATGCAACTTGTAGTAAGTAACTAACTCTTTCAATTTTTTACATTTTAACTCGCGACCATACGAAGTAGCGGGCTAGTTATAAAATATACATCTGGGACATCTAACACTAACATTAACCCCAAACTATATGAGTAGTTTTCACTATGGGTGGTGTCGAAAAGACACCTCCTTGTCCAATTTAAGATAATAATTTTGACAGTTCACGCCTATGAAGTATTGCATCTTTTTTCGGTACAGTGTACTACAGATAATATCGTACTTTATTGATGGGTACCGCCCACTTAGTGAAGTGCCTTGCAAACGAATAACAAGAGTTAATAGAAAATTGATTGTGAAACAAAATTAATATACTCGTAACATATAATCGTTTGCGAACAAGAATTGATAATATACTCCAGGGACAGTTCATCTACCTATTGATGTTGACGATGATGAGAGAGAGTGATTTAGGGTGTGCACCATTATGTTAGAAATAAAGAAAGGAAATATTTATTATTTTTAAGGATCATATTAGTAATTAATAACTTTTAATCCTATTGCCTACCTTATTTAATTTACTTGAGGGCTTTTACAGTCCTAATATATTTATTTTATTATTTCTTTATTGAACATTCAAATAAACAAACGTTTCCAAGTTCTATGAAATAATGATTCGATAATCGAATCGATTCACTAACGACTACCTATAAATGTGAGCTGTCAAAATTATCATCCTAAATTATACATCCTAAACGTATCTATCAGACATTAGTAGAAAGAGTCCAACACGCTGAAGGAATTTATAAATGCCTCACTTCAGAGAAAAGCATAATAAAGTATTCACATGTCAATCATGTCATGTCATAACCATATTATCAACATCTATGAAAATTGTAAGAAATATAATGTGACAAGGTACTAAAATGTAATAAATAATTAAGTCAGTATAATGCTCTATTCGCATCACAAACACTATGGTTTTACTTATATGACTGCGTTGCTAGGGTTGCTAGGCAACCATCAATGAGTATAAACAAATCAACGTCAAAACCTGACCACGCCAATTTTGTTCTTCCTTTTTATACTGTAGTTACGTTTCTAATTCATTAATGGATAATAGTAAATGTAGCTGACGACTAATAAATACAATGGCGTGCAAAACGTCGTATGAGTTGCACCATAACTTTCCAAAAATAGCGGACGAGGCGGGCTTCACTTTCAACACACATCGCCCCCGAATTCATATTGATTGGAGCAAAATCAGTAAGTCTCGTTCAGATTTTTATTACATTATAATGCTTCATGGACGTAAATATTTAGCCATATATATAGTACCTTAGTTAGTTACTCTGATAGGCAGCTTTAGTTAGGTACTGACCAACATACTGTTATATATCTTTGTTCTTTTATTCTCAATTACTCACCGCACATTCAAGTTAACACAAATGTAGCGTTTTGACGTTAAGGGTTAGACTTAGGGATTGAGGGATTAAAGTCGTGCTTGTCTAATCTGAAATGACGCACCCCTCCACCGCATTCACGCACGAATATAAATTTTAAATATGGACGCCATACATATAAACATGCCACTGTAATTGTACGTTAAGTTATAGCCGGTTGGAATCAACTTAAAAAGTAGTGAGGCGCGTCATTTCAAATCAAACAAGCTCTACAAGGTTAAGCGGCGCGAGTCACCGGCGGATCCATTTTTAAAGTAGGTCTACAGTCTGCACGAATTAGGAAGTTTTTGACCCACTCATTTTGCGCAGGATTAATCGACATCGAAAATTTGATACGCGAGAGAAGATTTGTCCTCATCGAGCAACATGTGAATGATGTAAGTATGATTTATAATTTAATTCTCGTACATACGAAACTAATCATTACCTTAAGTAACTAGTCGAAAGACTAGGTTCCGGTCGGTCTAGGACCGAGTCGGGAGACGCTGCTTATCAGGCTTTGTATGGGCGCCAGTTGCACGAGCGACCGAGACCAGAGACTGACACGCGAGAAAACCCATACAAAATACGTACGTGTCGCGGTCTCCTGCCTCGGTGTCCACGCCTACTAGCACCTTAACGCGGTCAGTCAACCAATAACGGAAGTACCGTCAACTCCTGTTAGGTACTTCGCCTTCTGTAGCATACTTCGCACTAAATGTTTAAACGGTCATAACTTTTTTATTGTACTGGTAAAATTACTTTGTGTTTATTGGTTAATTCACTAATTTAACTATTGCAACATGGCAACCTCATTTGTCAAAATCAGAGCCATCTAGGCAGAGAGTCAAAACGTTGCGCGAGGAGCATGTGATTTTTTCGGGAACCCCAGAAAAGTTACACGTAGCCACGAAACTACTAAAGGTCAAGTTATGATATCCTTACAATGGTAACTCTTATGATGAACTAATATAAATTTAGGTTTACGTCTTTGAATTAAACAGAAATATCGTGACAGGCAATGTTAGGAAGGGTATCTTTAACAGTCTCCTCTCATACTTCGCCTACTATCATGGTTGGCGCTTTTAGAAAATCAAACAAGAAGAAAAATAATAGTAATATTGATTTGGTATTTCATTCCAACTGGTGTATAACCTTATATTTAATGACATGAATGCTTGGGTTGCGCAATTTAGTTTGAATTTTGTTATATAGTAGGGTAGACCACGGGTCTCTTTAGTAATAATTTTAATAGCTATGAATGGGCGGTAGTTGGAAGTCGAAGAAAACGACTGCTGCGTCAGTCGAATATACGAGCTTGAATGTATCGGTGGTTTTAATTATTTCGACTCCCGCACACAATTATAACAAATTTATACATACAGAGAGAGAGATACAACAACCAGGCGAAGTTAGATCAAATTCCCTTACTTCGCTGTCATTTTGAAAACACAATTAACAAACGTACACTGCTTAGTTAGTACTGATCCATGTCACACACACTCAAGTGTGTTTCTATTCAAATAGACCCCATCTGATTGGTAAGGTTGATAATGTGCCGATGTGTCAGACTATCTTCATTCAGCAGGAACATTTAAAAATATGCAAATTCCTGTCGAAAACAGGCGAAGTTACAGAAGTTGACGGTAAACTTTAATAGTAGATTGTTACACAAGGTAAGAAAGTTACCTTTTCAATGCACGAGATGGTTTGGCGCGCGAGCGTAGCGAGAGCGCTAATAGTTCGAGGGCATTGAAAAGGTCTTTCTTCCGAGGTAACCACTCTGCTTTTCATTACGAATATAAGGAAAGTAATTAAAAATCAGATACATATAAGTTCAACCAACAAAATTTTATTGAAACATTACCTACAACAAAGTTGATGATATTTTTATTTAAAGTTTATATTAAAATTAGAGCAATTGTTAAACGAGAGAGAGTTCTTCCTGGGATGTTGATAGTTGGTATTTTTTGTGAAACTTGAGCATCTTGAGTAAATGTTGGTGATAGAACAATCTCATCATCCGGGCAATCTTTTGAAGTACTTCACGTTTTTTTCAGTGCGCCATTTCATAAAATCTTCATAAGCTCTTATGTATCTTTCTCTTGATTTCGGCGGTAAAAGGTTTTCCACAACTATTTGAGCTTCTTCTCTAATGAAATCAGGAGTCAAATCCATATCTAAGTCTGATGAACTCAAATAAACTTCTCACTCGATTTACGAAACAACTGAATGAAGTTCGAATAGTTGCAATCCCGCCTTTTTTTTTGGTCTGTGGAATTCAACCTTTTTTTTATATTTGTAAAAAAGCATACTTAGACAATGATGATGGAATTCCCCCGCCTTATTTTATTTAAAGAAAAAATTTTTTTTTCTTTTCTTTCGGAAATGCTTAGCTCAAATTTATTCAATTAAATACTAATTAAGTGAAACATACATTAATGAGTATATTCCTGCTTCGATTGTTTAAATATTCATTTGAAATCAAGATAAAGAAATTTCAAATACAGCTGTGGCTGAATAGAATACATCGACTTGCCGCAAAAGGAATGTTAAAATATAAGGTGACATTTGACAGTTATTTACTTTCAGCCCTAGGGCTGAAAAAAACTTTACAACCCTAGGACTGAAAGTGAAGCTTTCAACCCTATGCTCAGGCAACTTCAAGTGTACTTTCAGTGTATGAGTAATGAAAAAGTTGTTTTGCAATTCCTCTAGATATTGGACTGCGTATTGGAGTCAGAGTTCGACGTGCGCATCCTCGATGAGGGGGTGATGAAGTTGTTCAGACTCGCGCAGCTAGCAGTGGAGTACCAGCAGTTCTGTCGCCACTACCTCGACCGGAGCGTCCACGTACTGCGAGAAGAAATAACCTCGCTCGCACAGGTTTACCTCACATTGAAACGTTACTTTACCTATATCAAATCAACAAGTTCGCAATTTTCATATCCACTAACTTATTTTTTTAGGAACTCGATGTTACAAAAAAAGAACTTCGAGAAAGAGAAGAAGAAATTAGGAAACTGAAAAGAAAATCAAAACAAACCTATAGACACACTCCAATTCCGTATGGCAATGAAAATATTGCAAGTATGATTCTGAAAACTCTATCTCACAAAAACGAAATATTTTCTTGCTCTACAGGAGACGCTCTACAGTACAATAAATGCAGCTACTGCGACAAAGTATTTTTAAACCAATTGTATCTCAAAAGCCATATTTCTAGAAGACATCCAAATGTACTAGAAATACCTCAAAGAGATAGTGAAGAAAGTATACAGCAAAAACCGAGCAACACAGAAAATATCAAATTAAGCGATGAAATTCTTGACCTTAAATTAAAACTAAAAGAAATGGAAAATGTTCTAAAAAATGCAAACCAGCAAGTCAATTCAAATGGCATTCAAGTCAATAATAACAGGGATGAAACTAGTCAAGTTAATATAGAGACAGCTGACAATACAACTAAGGAAACAAAAGATGTTGAAGTCGCAACGAATAATGAGGATTACTTATTAGATCGAATCGAAGAATGGAAAAAAGAAGAGCAAGAAAAATATCACAAGGAAATTAATCTACTCAGAACTCAAATTATGGAAAGCATAAAATCATTTAAAGAATCACCTACAACAATTGCTAATTCTGATATCAAGATAATAGATCAATTAAATACAACAATAAGCAAACAAGGTGCTGAAATATTAGCTTTAAAGCACGAATTAATTGACTCCGTTAGTACAACTCGATCATTTTATACAGAAAATAAGTAAATGAACCTTGTACCCATAACGAATTTTTAAATTGTATTTTCAGAGACTGAAAATTGAAAAAGTAGAGGCTGAAAGGCGTCAGGAAAGTGACGCTCAAATGAAGGTTTGGGCAAATCGCGCAGAAACCCACGCAAAACAGTATGAACTGTTGCTTCTCAGGTTAAACGAAGTGGCCAGGGAAGCTCAAGACTCACGAGTTCAAGCCGAAACAGAAAGAAGTAGAGTCGCCCAATTAGAAGATGCACTACAACAAAATATAAAACACAAAGCAACAGCGGAAAAAGAATACAACAACTTAATTTCTACAAAGATACAGCCAGTAATCGTTTTAACTTTTTTTCACTTAGTTTTATAGTGGACAACTACTAGAGACAAAGTAAAATAATATTTTTTTTATAGGAATCACCTCACAAAGAAACTGACAAGGTACAACAAAATCTAGCAAAGAAAAAAGCTTTAACACAACGAGCTCCCGAAGCTGATCGGCAAACACTGGAAAAACTTCATCAAAAGGCACAAGCATTGTTAAATATGAGGTCCAGTTCTAGTTATTCAGATACATCTACTGAAGAAAACATTCCAAAATCAAAACCAACTCTAAGAGATACAAAGAATACTAAATTACACATCCACAAGAATGGTGATATAAATAAAGTAAAACAAAAAAAAGCAATTAATCACGTAGAACTGCCTCACAAAAAGAAAAAGCAAAAAACCCAGATAAACATTGAAAGTGAAAAAGACGGTAAAAAAATTAAAACAAAATCACATTCTGTTTCGAATATCATTCAACGAGAAAAAAATGGACCGGTTTTCTCGCCAGGAAGGTAAGATTATCGAACTTGTTTTAATAAACCATAATTTCATTATTACTTTGTTTATTTTCAAATAAAAGGCAGGAATACTCTGCCTGATTTCCTCAGGGCCCAAAATTCAAATTATTCTAGTTTTTCTATAGTTAGATATGAAAAACAAGCATTGTAAAATGCTAATATAAACAAAGTAATAATTAAATGGCATATTTAATCTTAACCAAAAGTTTAAATATTTGTAAAAATCTTTCTTTCGGATGTTTGAAGGTAAGTACTTGCCTTAGTAGAACATTGATGAAATAACGTTAGCTTGCAGCGTAAGCATAATTACTAGAAAGATTCGTTTGGTCCAGTAAGATTTCGGTAGCTCGGTGGTTAGAGCAGCCACCCGAATTGTGGAATACGCGAGTTCGTATCCTGCATGATCGTCAAGGTCCGTAATTCGAATTTTTCTGGTTTTTCTACCATCATTTCTATTCGATATGTATGTTCTAATTATTTACTACTCATGTTATAAAAATTACCCATTAATGCGTTTCAGTCCTATGAAAATCTTAAGAGCAAAAATTACAGAAGAGGTAAATAACCGTTTAATATCGACTGGCGTTGATCCACTAAAAAGTGGTTTACCTAAAACAGAATTCCAGAAACGGAAAATGCTATTACAAGAGCAACTTGAAATTAAAGCGAAGGTAGGTTTATTTTTATGTACGTCATAGTAATATGAGTGAGTGCTTATTAGGTGTTGAAACACTAAATTAGATTTAATGAACTATTTTTATATGTTATTGTTTTTAGAAAAATGTATCACATGAAAAAGTGAGGCATTCTATTTTAGCGCATTTGGATTCAACTGTACCAAAAAAAGTTTCCACGCCACCACAAGAGTATGTTTCACCTAATAAAGTATTCAAAGCATTCAGTTTGACATCAGTGATATCTAATGTAAAGAGTAAAGCTTTATCTTTAGTAAAATCCAGTGACACAAGTAATAAAGACAAAAGAATGTCACTAAACGCAGAAGTAGCTAAGAGAGCTATGTCGATTCTTAACACACCCCCTGATTCTGTGCCATCAAGTCCCGCAAACAAATATAATAAAATCACAACAGAGGCTCAATTCGTATCCAATACAGAACCAAAGCATAAGAGATTATCCTTAAAAAAGAATCGAGATTTGACTCCTGACAAGAGAGATAAATTCGCTACTCCATCACAAAATACTTCCGCAACAAATACTGATTCTGATAATGATTCCAACGAGAGCGATCATAAATACTATAACACGGTGGTTCAAGAATCATCGAAGTCTATCGAAAGCCTTATAAAATCCCCAGCACGAAGGCCTCTCTCCGTAAGTGCTGATTACAACAATGATGTTAAAAAAAATACGATTTCTGACAACCATTTGCATCGTTCTCAATCTGCAATAAACATTGCTAATCAAAATGAAGACATCAAAAAGAATCATGCATCTCAGGAAACTAAACAAAATGATGTCACTGATTCAGAATCGTCTGCACACATTCGTGATGAAGAGCTTGTAGACAAAAATTATGCTTTGAGTAACCCGAAGCAAACCAAAGGAGTTTTGAAAAATGCATCCTCCACATCTTCTCTAAACAAGAAGAAAGTTTTGTTTGATATGGATGCTATACAAATGAAATCACTCAGTGCATCGCCTTCTCAGAGTCTTACTGAAAAGAGTGATGGAAATGAGAAATATGAACTTGGTTTGATCAATCTCGACGGTGAAGAGTGGGATATTTCCAGGTACCTATTCATTTGGATAATTTAAAAGCTATCAAATACTAGAATTTTCATTTTACTGTAATGCCATCTATCATTCTTGTTATGGAAAAATTATTAGGGATAAATTAAGATGTATAAATTTTTCAAATGTATAGTGACACACTTATTGAAATCGAACCACCACCGTTTTTGTTTTGTCATTATTATTACATAATGCTAAAAATATCAACGACGAAACCAAGAAAGCGGGTGTGGCTCGATTTTTGGTCACAAGTATATTATATTGTTGACCATTTTTTTCTTGAAAGTAGTGATAGTATATTTGAATAAAGTTATTTGAGTTTGAGTTTGAGTTAGACTTGTTCATATATTCATGAAATGTGCCCAGTATGATGTATAGTAATATAATCTTACTTTTCATAACAGCATTGAAAATGAACCACTCAAGAATGATACAAAGCTGCAAATAGGCAACAGGACCTCTCCAAAAATTGCAGAATTAAAACAGACTATAGAATCACAACTAGCACGACGCACAGTAACGCCTTCAACTGCCATCGTCGGCAGTGTCGATGTGCTAGCACCGGCACCAACACCGCTGCGGAGAGCTTCAAGCATTGGTGGTAGCAATACTAGTCTGGGCAGTTCCATCCTAGATGAATCGGAAAGTTTACCACCAGTTGTTAATCATAAAGCTTTTGTGAAGCCCAAAACTATAACTTCTCATAAGGATGATAGTGAATTAGACTTATCAGAGTTCAGCACTGATGGTCTTATTAGTAATAAGAATGAACGTGATGCTTTTTAAATGTTGCAATCATTTGAAATAAAAATATGTTACTTAAAATATTTAATTTTTTATTTATTTTCTCTGGCATTATGTTAGAAATGCTTAATGCTTACAAATAGGTACAGGAAAACATTTTAAAAAATATGCATGATCCAAATAAAACTAAAAGATCAAAGCAACTCGTAGCATTACAATATGGAATTTAAAAAAGTTGACTTAAGTAGTTTGATCAGCTGTTTCTCAGAAGCTCAATACATAAATAAAAAGTCATGGCACACATTGTTTAAAGAATCCATAACCACTATAATGCTCTTTGTACTTTCCGTACATGTAGGCTTTTTGATTCTTTCAAGGCTTGGTCCAATTTATTAGTCATATGTAATAAATTTGGCAAATCACACTGTAGTAAAATGTGATTAATAATATTCTGACATTGGCTAGCAGCTTTAGCATCTTGAATGGGAACATTTACGTGTATAGGTGATGTGTACTCCAGTTTACAATTTCGATCTTCTTTGGATGAAGAAAAGTTTTTAGGGGTCATTATTACAAAGTCCATGGCAACTGTAGGTTTGATTTCTTCGGCGTTGTTTCGGCTGGCAACCTGAGAAGAGTAATTTGAAATTGCATTTTACAAGTATCTACTTACTTAATTGTCCGTAGCAGCCTATTCTTTAGGATCAATGTTAGTGAAGGAAATCCATGAATAAATTTCAATTACCTATGCCAAGGTTCTCATTTTACAAGAAACAGAAAATGTATATACCTGAACTTCAAACCTCCAGGTTAGATCCTGATATGCTGGTTCTTTTTGGTGCAACAAGTTTAGGGCAGCTGACAATTCAACTTTCTTTGTAGTATACAGTTTCACAAGTACTTCTTGATGCTCCAGGGCAAAGCCAGCAATTGCAATGGAAGATTTGAAGTCCGGTTCAGCCAACTATAAAACGTAAATACATATTGTACCACAATAAATATATCAGAAAATAAGTATTTTTATCTCTTACTAACACTTAAATTATCATAATATGCCCATTAAAATCTTCAGTTTATTTCTTTTACCATTTTAGAAAGAAGGAAATTTAGGTTTTTGACAAGTATAAGGGCTGAAAACGAAAAGATATTTGAAATATAATATAATATTTTATAGCGGAAAGATTTGATTGTCTTATTATAAATTATTATGCGTGAAATATAATGTAATGTAAGTAATTAGGATGGAAAACCAAATTATCAGCACTTCAAGAGTTAGTCCTACCTAACTTATGCTTGTTTATCACATTGAAAAATACTTTTTCACCCGTAATGACGAGTTTTCTAGTTTCAATATTCAATCAGTGAGATAATATTTAAGTAAAAATAGTTTCAAATCAAATCAAATCAAATCTTTTTTTTTTTATAAGTTTGTATATTACAGGTGTTGTGAGTAATATTGTTTAAAGTTACATTATAACAAACGTTTAGGCATACAATATACATTTTTAATAAACCTAAATTCCAACTTAAATCCTTTTCTTACTTATCTTACATACTATAGCCCATAATGACAGACAGGTATCATTGTTCTATCCTAATTTTGTCTTCAAAGTACTCATGCAAAGAATAATAACACTTGCCAATGAGTATATGGAACAATGTTTTTTTAAATATTTGTAATGACATTTCTTTTAAATAATCAGGGAGGTGGTTAAAAATGTTGGGTCCTATGTTATATATACTTTTTGAAAAAAATGTTGTACGAGATGGATGGTGTGGGAGTATATCTATTTTATTTCTAGTTTGGCGTGGATACTTTGTGATTCTTAATTTGAAATAATGCTCGTTGGTTTTGACAAATATACATGTAAGAAAGATGAACAAAGATGGAAGACTAAGAACCTGGAGTTGAGTACGTAATGGTTTGCAGCTTTCTTTCGAGTTGGCACCAAACAATGCACTTTTTAGTTTGTCTAATCCAATTTTTTTTTAGACAGGCAAGAGTAAAAAATGACCATCTCACCAGTTACTAGCACCGTCACCACCAATTATTAGCATAGAGTGAGCCAATTGGGTATGGGCACAATTTTTTTATATTTTTTTCAATACTTTTTACTATTTTAAGTAACTGATTTGAATATTTCTTTGATCTAGCCGGTAGTTAATTTTTTATAAATTTTTAAACATTCCGAACTCATGACGTCATAAATTCACTTAATTGTTCCCACATGTGTTTTTTCTCGGATTCGTGGTAAATAAATTATGAGGAGAAAATCACTGATTTACTGCACTTACGACTGAAACAGAGCTCGCCGTTCATCATGTACAATCTTACGAGAATTTGAGAAGTAGACTTCAGATACAATTCATTTTGCCACATTCTGAAACCAAGCCCTACCTGAAAGGGTTGGGATTATAGCGAATGGCTATTTTAAGTCCTACCTACCCGTCTGGGCAATGGGCGTAAATTAATGTACGTATTATTGAAAATAATTTTGTGGAAAAATATATTCCACCTCGGGGAATTTTAAATCTGCTACCTGGAAACCCCATTAATACCATGCAGTAGAATCACCTAACTAAAAGTCTCACGTATGATACAGATCGCGTCATTTGATTGGTTGATGGATAGATTATAAACCAAACACGTGAAAGGACGTTTATACGACCCAATAGGTTTCAATTGTGAGATGTCAATTTGATTACCGTCAAGAGTCCAATGAACCATAATATACTCTTTGCGGACGTTGGCAAACTGGGGTCATTCATTTGACTCCAGTTTGCCAACGTATTTAATTAAAAATATCCTAGATCCTTTGCTTTCAAAAATGTTAAATATTTAAATAAGGTATAAAATACAAATACCTCGAAATGCTTTTCGATTTAGGACAGGTTTGATTTTTGTTCCCATACCCAATTACAGCAATGTGATAGTGGTATTGAAATTATATGTTTTATTTTTATTTTTATTAGTCCCTATAATCCCTTTTATTGAATTTTTTACCCTGTGAATGAGCATAAAAAAGATTTTACTTATAATCTAATAGTATTTATAAACTTGACTAAGTTTAATATCTTATGTAGGTATTCAAATAATTTGTTTAGACTCACTAGAAAGTGTCTTATTAATAATATGGTAGGTAGGTATTACTAGTAGATAGGTAGGTACAACCATTATGGAATATAAAATTGCACTTAATAAAGTAGTAACCCAAATTGGTTAGTGAAAACCTTAAAATTTTACTAAATACCTATTCGGAATGCTGATTATTTGGGTCAGTCACTCACATTTTGTTTACATGCTTCCACTAGGAGATATCCCAAAGCAGATACCAGATTTTGTATTGTGCTAACTGACATGTCCAACTTCTCTGAAAAATAAATTAAACAATTCTTCACATTTTGGATTAACATTTTATACATGATAAAATAATTATTGTACAGAGGCATTCACATCAACCTTTAGATAGGGGCACCTCATGCTGCTGACATAAGACCCATTTTGCAATGGTAATTTGAAGGTTGATGTGAGTGCCTCTGTACAAGATTACAGTTGCAACCATGCTCATTAGTAAAATAAACATAGAAAAAAAACATGATCATCTATTCTTATATCAGTAAACCCCTCACCTGCAGCAACACTATATTTTTTATAATTGAATCCATGGTTTAGGTAATCAATAGCGAGTTTACAGAAGTCAACCAAAACTGTAAAAAAGACAATGATAAGAATGGGTTAAACTTTTTAAAAAAGAAATGTAGAATTAAGATATAATGCATGCAATGCTGAGGTAGTTATTAAAAACTAAATTATTAAATATTTGGAACACCATATTAACTCCTAGACACGGAACTGACACAAAAGAGAGTTTGTGTTTGGGTTTGTGATCGTAAACGTCACATTTTTTTAAGGGTTCCGTAATTATTTAGCTGATTTCAAATTAAGTATGAATTATCTCTCTATTATTGAATGCACCTTTTAATTTCATAATTATAACTATAACTGTGTACAGTAAATGTTTTAGTGTCCAATTAAAAAAAAAATGTTTTTTTATTTAATTTAGCAAATAATTGGCGACTACCTAATTTTAGACAATTCAATGTGTTTTTAATTAATATTATGCACATATTATTATTAAATAAATTAATTTATATTGATATTGTATTTATTTCAATTTAATGAACTAATCACGAAAATCTTACAAAAATGCAATGTTTTTGAACCACCCCCAGCTATCGCTCTTAATGCTTTTTCTGGGTCTGGGGTGCCAAAGAAAGGATTGTACCAACAAGCCAGTAATTAGTAATATACATTATTATTATATTTAGGACAGCTTACTCCAAGATCATCTGACCCAAAACTAAACAGAACTTGTACCATGTGATGGGATTGATGTTGGTTGGACAGTGATGGGATTGATGTTTGTTGATAAGGACATGGTTACTTGGAGGTCACAAGTCATATTACTTCAAACTTATACATTTAGTGGTAGCCAAGGGTGTCGGAGACTAATGAATACTTAAATATTCATTAAAATATTATGCTTGAACAGACATTAGCACCAAAATACAAACTTAACCAGTAAACTAATTTTCAATAGGTGAATGGTTATTCTGGATGGGGATCGAGCCCATTTCTCCAATGCTATGAGTTGGTCATTGCGCTAACGGGCAACGCAAATTAAATTTATGTAATTATTAATTATTGTTTGTTTTATTTTTTTGGAGTTTGTTTACCTTGTGAAGAATGGCTATGTAGCAAACTGAGATGCTCCTTCTGGAGCTCACTTAAGAAAATAATCATTTTTTAGTAAAGGTAATATTGTGAGTTTTTTTATTTACAAATTTACAAATCGAACGCCAAAATTAACAGAAACATAAAAAAACAAACAAAATTATATCGTTATAATCATTCAAACGTCAACTTCACTGACTTTTACTACTGACTGACTTTCTTTTTTTCTCATCCAACCTACAATTTTTTTATAATTCACAAACTTGGCATCAACTTGTTTGATCTGAATTGCTTTTTAAAAATTTACTGAAAAATGAACGCAACCTAAATACGCCAACATTGCACGGCTTGAGAAATGTCAGTGGATGTAATTTTGACAAACATTATTTTTCAATTTCATTGAAAATCGTTGTTTTCTGTGTTTGTCGTGTTTGTTCATTCTAATAAAAAAGCGTTTCATAATTGATGATTAGACTACATATTGGGTCAACATGGCTTTGAAAAAAGTCAAGGGAAACTTCGAAAGGATGTTCGACAAAAATCTTACTGATTTAGTGCGAGGGATACGAAATAATAAAGATAATGAGGTTCGTATTGTATTTATTTCATATTTATCTTCTTTAAATAATCATATCATTCACCTACTATATAATGTAATTTATTAAATTTTGGTTGACCCACAATTTATAGGCGAAATACATAGCGGAATGTATGGAAGAAATCAAAGTAGAATTGCGGCAGGATAACATAGCAGTGAAAGCAAATGCTGTCGCTAAACTTACGTATGTAAGTATAATACATGTGGTATTCGAGAATAATTATCAAAACCCAGTTGTGTTGGTAAAATTATATATTAGAAAGAAAATTGTCTTACTTAGGGCTCTTACACATTGTGACTTTTTGTAGCGATACAAACGCGATTCAGCCTCGATGCAGTATAGATACAGTCGCAAGACATCTACCTTTACACACATGTTACAAAGAGCAGTGATACAATCGCAATGCAGTCACAATTCAGTAGCTGGGGCTCAGCTATTAATTAGTAACCCAAAATTTCCTATTTTAGATGTTTACCATTTGAATGATTATATTTTATTACACATATTCAGAGTCACTAGATATCAGCTGGTAAAATTTTGCTTTAATTTTTGACTTTCTGCAACTGACATTTTGCATTTTATGTGTATAGCGTTTTGTTACGTGTTGTGTTAACACGTTGTCTTTGCATACTTTTAAACGCAACAATAGAAAACGTTCACGAAGTAAATGACTTCACCATTGCGTTTTGCAAGCACGTAAATGTCAATTAGTGTGGAATCGAGCCAGCTCCATCTAGTGGAAAATTCATGCAACGCTAAGGCCGCTGAATGGTGCTTACCCGATGCCATACAAATTCGCGTATTTTTTCTCACAAAATGTGATGGTGGAGTCATTCACTTCTCTCACTGCAACTCGCACTCAGCACTCAGTATTGCGTCGACAGCCACAATCACCGTTTGAATTGATGCGAATGCACGTGTGCAATGCTTGCTACTCACGAGCGGCTGCTTTGATGCAAAAGAAATGCAGCAAACGCTACAAACGCACGTTCACATCGATTCAAATGCGCGTATGAATAGATACAAATATATGTTGATCACTGGGGTCGCGATGCAGTCGCGCGTTTGTATCGCTGCAAAAAGTCTCAATGTGTGAGGGTCCTTAAAAATCAATACAATGTCATATTTATTTATTAAAACTCACTCAATAAATATATTTTTCCAGCTACAAATGTTGGGATATGATATATCATGGGCTATTTTCAACATAATAGAAGTAATGAGTTCAAATAAATTTACTTACAAAAGGATTGGTTATTTAGCCGCTAGTCAGTCTTTCCATGCAGATTCAGAATTACTTATGCTAACTACAAACATGATTCGGAAAGATTTGAATGCCCAGAATCAGTATGAGGCTGGACTTGCACTCAGCGGCCTTAGCTGTTTTATCTCCCATGACCTGGCAAGGGATCTTGCCAATGATATCATGACATTGGTATGTATTTTATGAGAGTGAGTTTATAGGTTTTAAAACTAGTATGAATGATATGTCCATAACATTTTTATTTTGTAGATGAGCTCAACAAAGCCCTATTTAAGAATGAAGGCTGTGCTTATGATGTACAAGGTATTTCTTAGGTATCCAGAGGCACTTAGACCAGCTTTTCCAAAACTGAAAGAAAAGCTGGAGGATCCTGATCCTGGTATGTATTCTATTATTCGCTTAAAGGCAGACAATCAATTAATGTTTCAGGAAATGTTTTGTATTTTGATATCCAATAATATATGGCAATGAGAACAACTATTTAATTTTAAACTGATAGTCAAATTTATATTAATGATTTCTTTACAGGTGTTCAGTCGGCTGCTGTAAATGTTGTTTGTGAACTAGCTAGAAAGAACCCAAAAAACTATCTCTCCTTAGCTCCTGTCTTTTTTAAACTCATGACCACATCTACAAACAACTGGATGCTTATCAAGATAATTAAACTGGTAGGTTATGATGATTCATTTGTTGCAAGATTCACACTAACAACTTGTTATTGTTGGGGGTTGAGTTACACAAAAAACTATTGGGATGTCATTTGAATTAGTAATAATAGATAACCAACCATCTGTTGATTTTTTTAACATCATGTCCCTGACTCAATTACTACTCCTTGTTGAAAGGTATTGATTAGGTACTTATTTTGAATGATTGCATAAATTTAAATATGAAATAAAGAGGCTTAAAACTATTCCATTAAAAATAAAAATACAGAGTGTGAAAGAATATCAGTCTTTCCCAATAAATGAAAACATTAATGATACATCTTTTCTCAATTCCAATTAGACATTTGAATTAGTGATGCAACAAATACGAATACGAATATTCGTTTTCGCCGAATATGATCACGATATTCTTACAAATAATTCATGCAAAACGAAACACATCTTTTATTCAGAAATGCATGTATCGAAACAAGCTAAGCTGAGATTGGTGTGTATCCGAACTTTATTAAGCTGTCCTTTAGGTATTGCCGGGAATTACCCGCTAAATCTATACTAATATTATAAAGCTGAAGAGTTTGCTTGAACGCGCTAATCTCAGGAACTATTGGTCCGATTTGAAAAATAGTTTTAGTGTTAGATTGCCCATTTATTGAGGAAGGCTATAGGCTATATGTATATCATTACGCTAAGACCAACCGGAGCGGAGCACATGAAGGATGTTTCAAAATCGAGAGGTTTGGTTAAGTTTCGAAAAAATCAAATATGACAGAATTGTTCCCCTTTAAAAGTTAAAAAAATCAGTTTGCGACATCAACTTAGGTTAGCTCACTATAACCCTTAACATGCTAACCAATTTTGTTCTAAAATAATGCATTATTTGCGAAGATGTTTTTATCAACGTTATTCATCACAAGTATTTCATTTCAAACAAAATTGCTTTTACATCATTAGATTTTCATGAATATCTCAGGAGATATCCCAGTTTTAAAATAACATCGCAGCAAAATAATGATCAAGTACTGCGCGCGCATTTATAATGTGCAAGGCCGGCGGGCAGTCATGAGGGGGAAGGGCGGTGGTGCTTTACTGCCGTCATTTTTCTTTCTGCAAAAGTATGTTTTATGTTAACATATTCTTGAAATACATATTTTTAAGATCAACTAAATTTTTAGCGACAAGATATCCATTTTCCGACACTGAGAAAATTGGCCCAAAAAAATGTTTCATTGAAATCGTCTAGCGTCTAAGTCTTTTTCAACCGCTGGAATCAGACAGAAAAAAGAAATCATCTTACGCCTTACAATTTACGCATAACTACTATGCTTTTTAAAAAAAAATGCCTGTAGTGGGTTTTAAGTATTAAATAAACGAAGTTAAGTAACTTGTCTTTGCTGTTTTAATATATTTTGTAAATATTTGTATTCGTATCCGCAGAATAGTAAAAAGGCTATTCGTAAAAGTGGTATTCGTTGCATCACTAGTTTGAATTGATAAATTACTATGATGAACACCTGGCTATATAAGTACTAATGCTGTCAGTTGCAAAATCAAATACACACAGTCACATTCACTAAAAATACAGTATTTTTATTACCATCAAAAATATTTAGGAATGAGAACCTTCTTTGCTCACCCTAAAGGCCCGTACCGTAATACTGTTTACTCCAACTCTACTCTAAAGCTGTTGTCCCACGGCCGACGATGTACGAGAAGCGAGTCGAGCTAGGATTAGAAACGAGTTGGCGAACAGCGGAAAGCGAGTGCGTAGTTCCGATAGTTTAGTCGCTGGGCTATTTATGCGAGTGTACGAGTGAGACGGGCGATGAACTAGACAACAAGAAAACGAGCGAGAAAGAAGAGCAAGAACTCTCTTTGATAGCTCTTGTCGCTCAGCGCCGAACTAGTGGAGTGAGTCCTCGCCGGGCAGTGTGAACATTCAGTGATCAACTATTTATATATGCATCTCTTTTAAAACACTGTATGTATATTTATCTATTGTTCGTTTCTTGAGCGAGAAAATAGCCGATAATCAGTCGTTTGGTGTGACAACTGCCTAATTCTAAGGCTACAATCTAAAATAATGTATTGAAATAAAATGGCCTTGCAATACAATTATCTATCAAAACTATTGATTTTCCCTGAAGAGACTGTTATTTTTTTCATCCTGTATAATGTATGATAAGTAGTATTTATGTAATATTTCAGGAAGATAAAGTATACAAATGTTTGAGTGTTGTGTGTTGGCACTTTAAGTTGATAACGGTGATAAGCTGTACAGGGCAAGAGCTTTGAACTACCTACTAATAATATTACTATTAATCCACAGTTTGGTTTAATGACTCAATATGAACCTGATATCGGAAGAAAGATAACTCAAAGCCTCATAGATCTAATTTGCAGGTACAACAAGTAAAAGTTCAAAAGGAGTTAGCTGCTAGACTTATTCACAACACCTGCCTCACCATACAAAGTTATACAATTTAGTGATAACTCTATTACCCACTTTAAATAAGTAAAAAAATTGCAATTGCTATATTTTTAAGAGTATTTTACTTTTAAGACTATGTTGTAAGCATAGTATTTTTACCAAATTCCAAGTTAAAAGTTCATCATATAAATAAAGTTTCTAGACCTATTGACACAATCTGTTATCAATATGCAATATTCTAGCTTGTTGTAAAAAACAAAAATCCATCCCTATTCTCCAAAATTGAATACCATAACTAAGGTGTAACACTGTCCGCACTACTTCTCATTGAGTTATTCTGTGTTCAAGGTCGATAACAAAACCCAGTATGATACACTTGAGTGGTGTAGTACATACTGAATGAATAAAAATAGTATAGAAATAGTAATTGCAAATTTTATTACGAAACTGCTAACATTACACAGAAAATACACTGTTATTTCTGAATTGGCACATCTCACATTTTGTATTATTTTCGCTGCTGAAAAATACATTACCAAAAATACTTTTGAATTTATATAAATTGACATTGCGACTTGAGGTATCTTATGCATTTCAAATATCAGTTTCCTTCCGTACACAGAAACACATGGAACGAGGTGTATGAACAACATGGGACTTCATTTGCCATTGCTCTCATAAGCTAGTCTTATGTAGTGTCATTGTGTTTGTTGCAGTTTGGTGCCTTAACCCCATTAGAGCCTCGACTTGGCAAGAAACTGATAGAACCATTAACTAATTTAATTCATAGGTGAGTCAGTTGATGTCAATTGACACTATTTAATTCTATGTTACTACTAATTTGGTCTCTATGGGGTAAAGGGAATTCGTTAGATTTTAATTTCTATTCTGGATATAACACCTTAAGGTGTCATCAAAAATATAAAATAATTTCTGCTTTCACTGCTTCTTCTAAATTTTACTTTCGTAAAAGCTTTCGTATACTTTTAGCACTTAGTTTATAAGCGCAGTAGTGTTTTGCTTTTCTAAATGCTCTACCTACTAATGCTACTAAGCAACCATATTGTTCTTATTACTTTCCTGTTGATTTTTTTTTCATGAAGGAACACTGACTTTTACCGTTCTGTCTAAGTCAGAAACACCTAGATTTTGAAATACAAAATTAATTTTGCAGAAATGTTTTGGTCTAAATGTCTACCAGTTATACGGTTGAATACACTAAGGCGGAGTAACTTTGATTACTACCACAAACATAATGAATCGGCAATACTGCCTTTGTAACATATTATGTTGTTGTTTGCTATTTTGGGGAGACGGGCTATCACGATAAACAGGGTGGGTTACTACTACACTCGTATGAACCTGTATCCAAGAGACTCTCACTTAGATAAGTATCTGTGTCGTGGCAACAAATCATATAATAAACACCTGTTTACGACACTTATTACGTCTGAAATAAAACAAACAGCATTAATTATACTTTTTGATTCCATCTAACATATACCAAGAATTTTTTTGCTGATTTTAGTCGAAGTGTGTCAGGTGGACTTTTTTGTTAAGTAGTTCTCGTTACTAGTAGATATTTGGACAGCATTTGCCGATATAGACTTGTATTTCTGTTAGGATTAGGAAGATAGGTTGTACACTTTTTGTTGAAAAACAACCTTGGTTAACAACATGGTAATAACGTTCGTTGTCTAATGGCAGTACGTCTGCGATGTCGCTCCTGTACGAGTGCATAAACACCGTGATCGCCGTGCTTATAAGCATCAGCAGCGGCATGCCCGGCCACGCCGCCTCCGTGCAGCTCTGCGTGCAGAAGCTGAGGATACTCATCGAGGATAGCGATCAGAATTGTGAGTGAAACTGTCTTAATTTACGGTGGCAGCATGCAGTTCGAAAGTTCTGCCTTTTCTTTTGTCATTTAAAGTTTCATTTTGCATAGCTTCAAATAAGTACTACAAAGCTAAAAACTCCAGAAAACTGAACAAGGTTTTTGAATTCGCACGTGGTCCGTTGTCTGTTCGAGTTTGGAAGAAATTTTCATATTTCCTTACTACTTAGGTCTAAATCGCATTTCTTCTGTATATTTAAATAATGATTGTTTACATCAAGTTTTTTTCTGTTACAGTAAAATATTTGGGGTTGCTGGCGATGTCCCGAATACTGAAGTCCCATCCAAAATCCGTGCAAGCGCATAAAGACCTGGTATTGGCCTGCCTTGACGACAAAGACGAGTCCATCAGGCTAAGAGCCTTGGGATTATTGTATGGAATGGTGAGAGATGAACGACATAATACTTAATAAATCCTAAGACTCCAAAAGACTTAAATAAATGTATACAACATCATAGGTGGTTTGGCACGGAGTACCTCTACCATCAGTGTGTCTTACGTAAACTACTACAGTTAACTACAGCTACTTGTATGCCATTTTTAGTTCTATTACTATT
Organism: Udea olivalis; assembly: GCA_947369235.1. Taxonomy (NCBI): domain Eukaryota; kingdom Metazoa; phylum Arthropoda; class Insecta; order Lepidoptera; family Crambidae; genus Udea; species Udea olivalis. Next base: position 12,507,690 of record OX376342.1, read on the forward strand.
CACTAGAGGCGCAATCCCATAGGTACCAAAACGTCACTACAGATACCAGTGACTGTCATCTGTTGTAAACTCATGCTATGGGTACAGATGAAAGTTGAATGCTATAGTTTGGATATGTGTATACCTGAAGGGTTTTTATGAAGACTGTAATTAAAATTTAAAATGGCATTGAGAGAAGAGTGTTTTTTTTAAATGCAGCATTACTCTTAGGCAGAAGTGCATTAGATGTAATTTTTGGCTTGTTTAGAAGACTAATTAAAACGACGGGTCAAAAACGACTCACTGGGCATATATGGGTTAACGCCAGAGGTGCTGCTTAAGACAAAACTACGGAGACGTACTTCCTCCTTAATCATACTTTCAACTGCAGGTTTCAAAGAAGAATCTGATGGAGATAGTGAAAAAGCTGATGCTGCACATGGAGCGCGCGGAAGGCACTCTGTATCGGGACGAACTGCTCACGCGGATGATCGAGATCTGCTCGCAGAACAACTACCAGCATGTGGTGGACTTCGAGTGGTACGTCACGGTGCTCGCCGAGCTCACCGAGATGGAGACCAGCGCTAAGCATGGTGAGATAACGCTTTTAAAATCTTATTCTTGGGTATTGATTTCATATTTATAGAACGTATCATAAAAACCCACATTACTCTATATAATTCATGAAAGTAACAAACCTGTAAGTATAGTAACATCTTGCTTTTCTGTGTGTTTCCGACCTATCTTTAATGTGACTACACCTCGATCATCCAGATGAGCATAAGTTTTTGCGTCAGGGTTGAAGTTTTAGAATGGTGTTAGGAAGTTTCATGCCAGTTTCGTTTTAGTTTCGAGAAAAGCGTTTTATGCGCTTTTAAAAAAGTTGTGATTGTTAGCTCATGATTGATTGAAAAACCTATTCTCTCATGGATTTGTTGTTTATATGACTTGAAGCTCCCATCCACGAGATGAGGAGTTGATAAGAGCTGCAAAATTACGGTGGTTCAGTCGGACTTTCAGCTGTATTTATGTTGCGGCTAACCATGATGCTCATATTACGTTATATCTCCCTTGACGACACGATTAACAAAGTTCGCTGTAGCACGGTTTCTCCCCTTGACTATTGTGGATTCCCGGTGGGGTCAATTCAGGAAACGATCATTTCTAAATTGGCTCTGATCTGGCTACGCTGGAAGACGTCCCTTTTTTTTTTTTTGCGTCAGGAAATGCATTTAGGCATTCCCAAGGCCCTGGGTTCGGGACACCTGGGATATGTGGGACTCGGAACTCCTGGGAAAACAGAGACCCCTACCCACTAAAACCTGACGGTGGTCATCTTCGGCGCAGAATGGAAGGGACCCGGGATCCCCAACGAGGGAGAGACTCCTCGCAGGACCCTTCGGCGCGCAAGGCCGCCTGGCAGCCAGCCTCGGGAGGAGCAAGCTCAACTCCAGTGCACGATAACACAGACCACTGTGTCCGAAGACACGCGTTACCGTCATCCTCGGGATCGCAAACCGAAACACACGCAGGCCCCCCCGCGTGCGCTTCGCGACCCCAAGGGCCCTTTTAGTCGCCTCTTACGACAGGCAGGGATACCTCGGTAGTATTCTCGTCCCCTAACCGCAGGGAACACGCTGGAAGACGTCCCTGGCCTAAGTCCTTGTCTGGTATATGTTCCTCGTAACACAAGGAACATATAATTCGAGACCATGAGAAATGGTGTGTTCTCTGGCGCATTTTTAAATTTATCTCCAACAGGCGCGATGATCGCCGGCCAGCTGACGGAAGTAGGCGCGCGCGTGTCCGGCGTGCGGGCGTTCGCGGCGCGCGAGTGCGCGTCCCTGTGCGCGCGAGCCGCCGCCGCGCCGCCCGGGCCCGCCTCGCGCGAAGTGCTCTACGCCGCCGCGTACGTGCTCGCCGAGTACTGCGGGTGCGTATGTGTGCGTGCTGTCTCCAGCAGGCGCGATGCTCGCCAGCCAGCTCACGGAATCTATACCTATGTAATACTATATCGCAATGCGTATCTGTCTAGGAGGAGACACGAATACGAGTCCAAAAGCATTGCGCGCAAAAGCGATTCGCAGTGATCTCGCCCCTTCGGGACAAGCAAGTTTTAGATCTAGTTTCAGATAAAGATAAATGCCATTTGTAAAACAACAAATAAATCCTGGCAAGCAGGCACACGTCTCATTTAACTTGGACAACTTATTTGGCTATGGGTAAAAAATCAAACATGTCCTGAATCGAAAACCATTTCGAGGTATTTGTATTTTATACCTTATTTCAATAATTAACATTTTTAAAGGCAAAGGATCTTGGATATTTTTAATTAAATAAGTTTGACCTTCATTTGACTCCAGATAGGCAACGTATGCAAAGAGTACATTAACAAACGTTTTAGGTTCTTCAGGGCTCTAGACAGTAATCAAATTGACATCTCAATTGAAACCTATTGCATCGTATGAACGTCATCTCATGTGATTGGTTGATAATCTATCCATCAACCAATCAAATGACGCGATCTGTATCATACGTGAGATTTTTGGCTAGAACAAAAAATATTCAATTTAGGTTCTTAAAATAGGAAAAGGTATAGAAAAAAACATACTTTACATTTTTTTCCCATACCCAATTCCTAAAAAGTAGTCACTGCCAGACCATGCCATGATGGAGGAAAATTTACGAGAAGGGTAAGTATGTGCATAGAATGGTTTTTAAAATAGGTTTCCAAACCTTATGATCTTTATGACTATGGTAAAATAATTGTGAAGTACTTGAGGGTGATCTAGAAACTATTTGTCGATTTCTTTTTGAATGAATATCTATGTCATTTTTCTATTATGAAAGTAATCCATAAAACCGCTTATATTTCGTTATTTACCACAGAGAAGAAGACGTGATGCGCGAGTCGATCTCGCCCTTGCTAGTGTGCGCGGGCTGCGGCGGCGGCGGGATGCGCGCGCGCGCCGTGTGCGTGCTGGCCGCGCTCAAGCTGGCCGCGCGCCTGCTGCGCGCCTGCGAGCGCCGCCGCGACCGACGCGCGGCCAGCAAGGTACGGGGCGGAGAAACATGCCACTAACACTTAAGGGTTAAAGCATAAATATCAAATGAAAACGACCCAATGAACGGTGGACTTTAAGTGTAACCCTAATTAAATGGAAACCATAGAACTTTAAATAATTATATTATAATGGACACAACCAATAACATAAACAAACCAAGCAAATCTGACATATTTAAAAAAGTCTATCAAAAATAAAAGTAAATTCTAATATATAATGTTTTGTGCCGTGCTGGTGGCGGCACTTTAAAAGAATACTTTCCACAGCCCCATATCTTCCCATGGGTGTCGTAAGAGGCGACTAAGGGTTTCTTCCAGCAGACCATCTGCTCTTCAGGTGGGAGACTTATGTCGGCCGGTTGTTGTTACCACCATGCAGTTGTTTAAAACCCGCCAAGTGATTCTGACCTATCTCGGTCAGGTCGCGTTCCGGGATCAGCACTGCACTAACCGGTGCCAGGGGGACTGTGATCGTGGCAATTGTTGGACCAGTGGGAGCCCTAGCGGCGGTATTGTGTGTGTAGTGTGTATCGGCCCGCCGGCCAGGGAGACCCGTAGAAACGGTGGTGCCGCTGGCCGCCCGCGGCATAGTACAGGGGCCCAAAAGGGGTTAACCACCTCTGGAGGCTGCCCAACCAGGTCGCGCATAATTTCGGGGTGGCTCGTCGTGCCGGGTGGTGCCCGGTTCCGGTGGGGCCCGGCGACCACACCCGAGGGGGTACGGGGGCCCTTCCGTCCGGCGGACCGGCCTACACTATTCCACGCGATTAATACTTTTGCAGGGCACCACGCTTTGTCTTTCATTGCCTCGATCACAGTCGTCCTTTCACGCCCCTCCCATCCTCCAACTTCTATGGCAGTCAGAAGCACGAAAAAACGGCCTACAGCGGCATCCCCATCCCCCACCAACACGCTGTTTGAGGTGGAGTTCGCTAACATCCGCGGACTCCATGCAAACCTCAACGCCGTCCATCAACACCTTGAGACGGCGAGGCCTGCGATGCTCTTTTTGACGGAAACACAGATAGGCCGCCCTGCCGAAACGTCATACTTGCACTACCCCGGCTATGTGCTGGAAGAGTCCTTCCAACCTAAAGCCGGTGTATGTCTATTCGTCAGGGCGGACGTCTGCTGTAGCCGTCTGTCTCCGCTGCCTAGAAGACCCATCCTTCTCCACCCTCTGGGTGCACGTTGACCTGGGCTTCACAAGCCGGGTCTATGCGTGCATATACCGCTCCCACAAAGGCGACGCCGAGACAACTCGACTCTTCGAGCATCTGAGTCAGGCCGCAGACAACGCTCAGGCGCAGTTCCCAAATGCCGAAATGGTGTTTTTGGGAGACTTCAATGCCCACTATGAGTCCTGGTTAGGCTCATCAAAAACAGACCATGCAGGCCGAACTGCCCATGCGTTTGCTCTCACGCAAGACCTGACGCAACTGGTACACCAGCCCACCCGGGTACCAGATATTGTCGGTCATACTCCCTCTTTATTGGACCTTCTGCTGACGAGTCACCCAGCCGGGTATAAAGTGTCGGTTGGTGCTCCATTGGGCTCCTCCGATCACTGTCTGGTTGGCGCTACAGTGCCTTGTGCAGCTCCCCCACAACCTGTGGAGGTGACGCGGCGGTTATGGCACTACTCGTCGGCAGATTGGGACGGATTGCGAGAGTATTTTGCCTCCGTCCCTTGGCGGCAGTGCTGCTTTGGAGAAAGGGATGCTTCAGAGAGTGCATCTGCTATCGCTGACGAGATCAGTACCGGAATGGAATACTACATTCCTTTTACTGATGTCGTCAGTGCTAGCAAAACTGGTCCCTGGTTCAATCGCGAGTGTGCCGCAGCTGTTGAACAAAAACAGGCGGCGTACCGTGCTTGGTCTAGGGCCCAGGCACTCAATGATCATTCAAACCTTGCCTCCCTGAAAGCAGCCTTTAATAAAGCCACCAAGGCCACGAAGAGGGCTTACATTAGAGCAGACGCCCAGCGAATCGCACGTGTTGGCCAAGAACTCATCACGCACCCTACGGGTAGCCGCTCCTACTGGCGACTGGCTAAACACGTGCAATCTAACTTCTGCGTGCCTTCGCTTGCCCCCACTCAGATTCCCTGATGGATCGTTGGCTCATCATCAAGAGAAAGCCGATTTACTGGCTAACCTCTTTGCCGCAAACTCTTGCATCGATGACTGCGGTGCTGCGCCGCCTGATATTCCACATTGCGGCTCCACAATGCCTGATATTCGTATCAGGCAGTGTGATGTTCGTGCCGAACTGCAGTCACTCGATGTCAGAAAAGCCAGTGGCCCTGATGGAATTCCAGCTGTGGTGCTGAAGAAATGTGCAGCGGAGTTGTCTCCAGTGTTCACTAGCCTGTATCGCCTCTCCTACAATTCGGGTCTTGTGCCGCTGTCTTGGAGGGAGGCGAACGTTCAACCAGTTCCCAAAAAAGGGGACCGGTCTGACCCTGCCAATTACCGTCCAATAGCCGTAACCTCAGTTTTAGCTAAAGTGTTTGAGCGGATCATAAACACGCAGCTCATCCGCTACCTAGAGGATCACTCTCTCATTCACGACCGTCAGTACGGCTTCCGACCAAAACGGTCTACGGGTGATCTCCTAGCGTACGTAACACACATCTGGGGGGAGGCTATGGACAAGCATGGGGAATCTTTGGCCGTCAGCCTTGACATTGCCAAAGCTTTCGACCGTGTATGGCATCGTTCGCTTCTTTCCAAGCTTCCGGCATATGGTCTGCCACCTCGCCTATGCGACTGGGTCGCCGGATTTCTGGAGGGACGTAGAATTCGTGTCCTTTGCGATGGTCAAAAATCACGCTTTCTCCAGATTAATGCCGGAGTGCCGCAGGGCTCCGTCTTGTCGCCGATGTTGTTTCTTCTGCATATCAATGACATGTTATCTCTTGGTAATATTCATTGCTATGCGGATGATAGCACGGTCCACGCGCGATATTTCGAGCGCCCTGGGGCAAAGCAGACTGACATCGAGGAGAAGAGGCGAAGTCTTGTTGTTGAGCTTGACGGAGTGTTGGACCGCATTTCAGAATGGGGTGCATGCAATCTTGTCGAGTTCAATGCCAAGAAAACGCAGGTGTGTGCATTCACAGCAAAGGCGTCGCCTTTCCTTTCCCATCCCACTCTTCAGAGCACCCCACTACCGATTAAGGATAGCCTAAACATCCTTGGCATGGATGTTCGTAGCAACCTAAACCAGCGGGACTACATTGAGAGCGTCATTAGAACTGCATCCCGTAAACTCGGAGTCCTGAACAGAGTGAGACGATTCTTCACGCCTGAGCAGCTCTGTCTCTTGTATAAGACACAAGTTCGCTCGTGTGTGGAATACTGCTCTCATCTCTGGGACGGTTCCGCTAAGTACCTAGTCGAAGCTCTTGACAGGTTGCAGCGGCGTGCTATCCGTATTATTGGAAACCCAGAGGCAACTTTGACCCTTGAGCCTCTCCAATTGCGTAGAGACATTGCCAGGCTAAGTGTTCTCTATCGCTTCTACAATGGGGAATGCTCTGACGAGTTATTCGAGCTTATCCCACCCTCACCTTTCCACTCCCGTACCACGCGTGCTGGACTACGGCGTCACCCACACACAATTCAACATTTGTTGGCCCGAACTAAAAGGTTCGGTGACTCGTTTCTTTGTCGTACCATCCAGACGTGGAACGCTCTTCCAGCACATGTGTTTCCTTCCTCTTATAGTCCCGGGTTCTTCAAGCGGGGCGTGAAAAGGCATTTCTGCAGGCCTTCAAGGTGAGGATGGCCAGCCCAGTGATTCGTTTGAATGACTGGGCTTGTCAACCTCATATCTGGACCTCACGACCGCTTTCCATCAGGTGGAGTGAGGTCATCTTGACGGGCAATATTAAAAAAAAAAAAAAAAGGCGGCAGCAAAACAGTCCGCAACATCTGTACATTTCAAAGGCTTCAAAAATATCTGAGCAAAACATTCGCCACAAATATCTATACGAAGATATTTTGAAAGCCTTGAAAATGTACAGATATTTTTGCTTCTGACTGTACTCGCAACTTGCGACCTAGCTCAGCTGACAGCATCTCCCGCCTACTAGTCTGCGTCACGCAATTTTTAAGTTAATGATCAATTTTACTAGCGTCTACAAGGAACGTTTAGGATGTTCGCGGCGTGTTTAAAGCCTCGTATTCACGAGGCAACAATTGACGGTCAACACGTAACGCTCGACGAGATCAGCAACGTTGTGGTGGTTGCGTGGATAAGATGATTCTTTATTTGCTGTAACATGGTGATACATGGATGGAAATCTCGTTCAAGTCCTCATGTTGACTTATTGTCATGCAAATACTGGTACAATACATGCTAATTGACAATGGTTTATGAAATTCACCATACAATAATAAAGCAGAACAAATAAATCACAATATGTATGTCATTAAAATATTAATTTGCAGTTACCATGTCAATAAATCGATTAATTAAATACATTATACATTTCACAAACAAATAAAATTATTGAATTGAATAAAAACATTTAGTCAAAAGCCAGGCATGCAGTTGCTTCTTAAACTTTAGTAAAGGCATACTCGTATGTAGACGACAAAGTTTGCTAAAAAGTAACGCGTTGCTGTTCAACAAATTTGATCACCAACGTTGTGCAACATGTCGCGCGATTACTTTTAATCAATCCAAAAAAGGATAGAAAAAAAGCTACGACAAACTGCATCGGGCATTAAGTTTACGTGCGATCGCATCCAGTCTGTACTGGTCTCAACCCACCGGTTTGACCGTCAACTATTACGTCCGATTGTTTATTTCAAACCATATTCTGTGCAGGTGCTGGAGGAGACAATAGGTGGCTTGAGGCCGCTGCTGTGCAGCGAGGACATGGAGGTCCAGGAGCGCGCGCACAACGCGCACGCGCTGCTCGCACTCGTACAGCAACGGCTGGACCCCGATGCGGACACGCAAACACAAAGGTAAGCAAAGGAGTTACATGGGAAATTTTTGAGGATTAGTTGCCGTGCAACAGAAATGGATCATTCTCAAGCAATAAGTCTACACTGTGTGTGGATCCCAATTTATCCATTTATGAATAATCTGGGTTTGTTTGTCCCACTATATCCATTGCGACCAATCACTATGCTATGCAAAATCACTATCAATACAGACATTCACTGATGCTAATAAAATCCATATACAACTTTTGTGTCTGAAATCATTTCTTGAAATAGTACTAAGTCTTCACAAAATATAAGGCCCGTTTTGACATTTGTCTTCACGACGTAACTAGTGATGTACCCATACGACTCTGTACTCGATACTCACGATAAATCGATTCAAGTTTGCAAGAGTATTTGATCGATTTGAATATGTATTGTAAAGTGCATTGGATTAAAGTTGTGATTAGAAAATTTACTTTAACTTTGATACTGTAGGTTTTTGAAATGTTACGAAAGGTCAATTTTCTTTCATTCAATATTTTTGTTACAATTACAAAAAAAACGAAAAAAGTAAATCTTCAGCCAATCATTTTCTTTAGATGTTGAGCCAAAATTGTCAGTCGAGCTATCGTCACCTGTATTTATAACTATTTAATTTTTAATTATAACGTCTTTGTCATAGTCTTCCTTTGTTATTTTCTTAGTAGTCTTCTTTAGTAATTTTGGCACAAGCGTTATTCAGCAATGTCATCATTTTCTTAGTGGAGAATGGCGGACTTGAGCCCAAAACAACTCCATAGCGTTGTACTGACAATGGTACGGCGGCGTTTTTATCACTTTGTGTCCATGCTGAAGTGCCAATGGCATCATTCACAAAACCTCCCCCAGCTAATCCGACGTGGCAGATGATTAAGCGTCCACCTTTTCCCATTGGCACTTTTGAGCAAGATGCCTTGGTATCGTCCGTCCGCGACTGCGGCATGGTATGATTCGAGTTCAGCCAAGTCTCATCGACAAATATGACTTTGTCCCTCAAGAACGATACTCTCTACAAAATTAAATCATATCGTTCCATCATAATTTTTCTCGTCGGTTTTCTTGTATTTGAATCCAATTTTCTTCTTTATTGTTATTTAAGACGTGGCTCCGCCACTATACAGGCCAGCCTCTCGTAATGTTAACAACGATTTACTAACAGTTGGATATTCATTTCTTATGTAATAAGCATACATGTGGTTTCGAATAGCGCCTGCGTCAAATGTGTCAATACCTGTTACAGGCCTGCTTTTCTTCCTCTTTTTAGGCGTACGTCCATACTCTTTGAGCTTTAAGCTCATAATTTTCAGTGAAGATCTCTACACAGCTGGTGAAACTCAGTAATTAATTGGTCTAACGAGTGCGAGTCAGCCTAAAAAAAATATCTTAATCGATTTATTTTTTTCCTTAACCGATTATTAACAGTATGTGAAAAATAAGAAAAAATCGTTATGCACAGCACTTAGCCGAGTTAGCGGTACCCATCAATGACAAATTTAATTATCTTCAGAACATTTCGATCGGTAAAAAATAGGGAGCTTCATGGGCGTGAACTGTCAAAACGGGCCTTTTATTTTGTGAAGATTTTACGTATTAAATTCATTTTACTTAATGTTTTTTTATTTTCTTAGTCAACTGTCAGTACCTACCTTAGACTAGGTGGGATAATGCAAATGTATTTCTGAAAACTCTGAACCTGTTTTTTCATTTGAATAAGAAAAATCTCTCGTCCCAGTAAATCTATTGTGTATGTGTATATCCGTGGATAAAGTGGGATCCACCCGATACTGTCCAGAGAGAAACTAGAAAAATTCAACCTTGGGCCTATGGATCGAGCGGGACTTGATCCCGCGTCTTCCGAAATCCGTACGGCTGGCTGCTGTTCCAACCAACTAAGCTACTGAGGCCAATAACGGACCTGGCAGATTTCTGGTGTATTTTAATTTGTAAGCTAAAATTGATTTGTCAATGTTAAAAGGCAAGCGCCTTTTAATCCATTTTCGACTTTCAATCAAACATTATGTTTGAAATATATAAAAAATCTTGTTGAATTTTAAGGTAATTTGTAACTCTACCTATTAAAAGTTTTAACTTTAAACCGGCTAGTCAGTAGTCGACAAACGTCTGTGTTAATATCACGTCATCCATGTCTATTGCTAGCTTTATAAAAAACATAATTTGTTTACAGTAACGGCATAGAAATTGAAACGAGTATTTCACTAACGGACGGTGATGAATTGAACGGCGAGGAGGCTTCTACAGGCTTCAGCGGTGGGCTGATTGAAGAACTCGCCGATCTCTTCGAAGGCGAGCTGAAACCCGTCGCGCCTAAAGCGCAGAAGAAAGTGCCTATGCCGGCTGAGTAAGTGCTTTGAAACAAATTATCATTTTAGACCTCAATCTGGGTTTATTAGACTAATCCATTAAATAAAAAATAAAATCAGTCAGTTGCAAGGCTGCATTATTTTCTGGCAGGAACCAGGTGTATGTAGGTGCGTTTAGAACAATCGACCGAGACCCATTTTGCAACAGTTTTGTAAAGGTTGGCTTGTCGTCCTTCGTACCCTAGTTGTTTTATTTAAATGTTATAATATTAAATTATCTGGTTGTAAATTAGATGTATGATAATAAGGGGTTGCAGAATTGTATTGTACCTAGTAACCACGAGCTGTGAGCGAAATTCAAACTGCAGTCAATAATGGTTTTTTTCACTTCTCATGCTCTAAAAGTACGCCAATATAGCCCAGCGAAGCGGGCCTAAAGTGACGACTTTAACGCCTAGGGAGCAGGGACCGGTAGCGCTTACCCTTGAAAGGGTTTTGATTGGGTATTTCGAAAGGCTGGCTACTTTAAGTTAATTAAAAACCCTTATGATTCGGTTTCCCTTATGATTTGGTAATCCGTTGTAAGGGAAACCCTTTCAAAGACTTTCCCAATAAATAAGTCGAATAGTAGTTAAGCAAAACGAAAAAGCCGTATGGATTGAATAACCTTAACTGAAAGGGTTACCCTTTCATAAGCGCTAACCAAGGAACCTCTTCGAGCGACTTCAGATTGTAATGCTTTATGAAAAGGATCGATTATTGTATGCGTTCGTGTTCGCTACCGGTTGGCGCATGCGCACTGCGAGAGCCGCGCTCGACTCGATCACTGCTTGCACGGAACAATGTATCTTAAGATGTACGACGTGGACGAACGGCTATATTGGTTAGAAATTGCGCTTACGCAAGCCTTCTACCCCCCGCCCCGTGCACCCCATCCGTACTCAAAAACAGCCGCAAGTCGCCACGTTCGGTAACACGCAAACGATTTCTCTTTTTAGTAAGCAGCGTTGCCACAGCACTAAATCCACGTTCACATAAATATGACGATGGGAATGCTGTCAAAAATCGTTAAACAATTGACCACAATCCAGGGTACAATTGCGGGATCGGTTTTTGTAGCCTAAATTCTTAATATCCATTTTTGAACTTGATTTTTATTTCTTCGTTTGTTGTCAATTCTATAAGTTCTTCTTCCAGCTGAGGTGACATTGCTGTGTTGACATTTGAAAACGGATCCAACACCCAGTCTGGTATTTCCAAGTTTAAAATGTACTGGTATCGTACGGTGAAGTCAATGTGGAGGTTTTCCAAATGTTGGCAGTAGGCAAACAAGTCGTCGTTACTGCAGTATACTGATAAATTCGGAAAATTGTGAAACTCACGTCTGCCCATATTCTTTTTGTGCAGAAGCAGTTTGGCTGTGAAAGCAGCAACGACATTTTTTGTTTTAATTAAATTTAGTTCATCGCCTTGCAGTTGGAGGTTCATGTCGTTGAACATTTTATACAGGTCTGTCATGTAAGCTATATCATTCTTTGATGGTATGAGCTTGTTGCGCAGTTCTGTATCTTTAGTTTCCAAGAACTCTATCATAGAGTCAAACAGGTTGTAAAATCGAATCAGACAATTGCCTCTTGACAGCCAACGAACTTCAGTATGAAGCAACAAACGGTTGAAATCTTCGTCATTAGTAACACAAAGCTGATGAAATAATCTATCATTCAAAGAGCTGCTACGGATTTTATTGACTGCTTTGATGACATATTGCAGTGATTGAAATAGTCGTTCACTTAAGTTTCTAGCAACCAAATGTTGTCTATGAATAACGCAATGTATAGCAAGGACATCCGGAATTTTATTCTTTAAGTATGCTATGAAGCCTTTACGGCGCCCTGTCATAGCCGGAGCGCCATCCGTAGCAACTGATATAATATTTTTCAAAGGAATCTCTTTCTCTTCACAAAAATTTTCCAATGTATTGAATATGGTTTCGCCTTTTGTATCTGTCTCCAAATTTCTGGCAAACAATAGTTCTTCACGTATTTTCTCATCTTTAATAAACCTCACGTAAGATAGCAACAACGCTTCATTCGTTGGTAAAGTGGACTCATCGAGCTGAATTGAGAATTGACTAGTCCTCAGATGATTGCACAATGATTCTTCAATGTTTTCAGCCATTTCATCAATTCGTTTTTGCACAGAATTATTACTCAAAGGAATTTTTCGGATAATATCTGCGGCCGGTTTATGAAGCACAGTAGTTATTACTTCCTTTATTGCTGGCAAAATTAACTCTTCTCCGATGTTGTGTGGTTTGCCTTTTTGAGGAATTAACAAAGAGATATTGTACGAAGCTCGAAGTCCGTCGTCATCTTGAGCAGACGCCGAAAATAGTTTTGATACACATGGCTGAGTATTATGCTTCTTCTCTAGGTCTTGAAAATATGCTACATTCTTTTCTGTCTTATCTGGATGCATTTTATTCAAATGATCTTGCAGTCTTGAAGGCTTCATTGCTTCGTTCGAAAATGTTTTTAGACATAGAAGACACAAAGGCGACGACGGGTTTGTGGGATTTTCAATAAATCCGAATTTAATATATTCCGCAGAGTATTGCCGTCTCTTCTTTTTTACTTCCAACATTGTTTTGTTTTAAGAAATACGTAAGTGTTGAAATCAAGTACTGCTTATCTATTATGCACGAAACCGCAAATGACAATAAAATAAATTTACGTCGCTTATATAGGATTGCATAAGCAGCACGCACCAACAGGAATAAGACAAACGTGCATAAACTCGTTTATCTCATTCGACGCCCAATCGTACTCGACAAGCAAGAACAAGTATTATAGAACCAGCCGATTGGTATAGGAATGTACAATTCGGATTATTTAACAAAAACTTGTTAAAACATGATTGCCCGTGGTCTTTTATATCGAACCAAGTTTGAGCTATATCTTAATTAATATTAGTTGATGTTCACAAGATGTAGTCGAGAGTCGAGAGCTCAGTCGGTGTCTAAGAGTCTTCCTAGCTAGGTAGATGAAATTATAAATCGACCCCAAAGCCCTACACAATGCCCCCTTTTTTTTCTGGGTCCCTTACCGCCCCCCTTTAGGCCTGCAGCGCCCACAAGGGGGCGTTATCACCCACGTTGGGAAAGACTGCTTTAGAGGAATCTAAATCTGGAGTAGATGAGTCAGGTTTTAACGAAAATGACGGTAGTGCTGATGACATTACAGTCTTTTTTAATTCTTCTGGATGATCTTTTTCCTCGCTGCTTGCAACATCTTCACTTTCCGGTATAGTTATATGTCCTAAAAAGAACAAATAATTTATTAACAGGGTGTTCCAAAATTCCCTGATAAGATGATACTTCAGTGAGTCTTTGTGCCAGTGAAAATAAACAACTTTTTGCAATAAAGAATATTCTATTATATTGTAACTTTTCCAAAGAAATACGAGTTTATTTATTTATTTGAATTATTTACCAAAATTATCAAAAAATTGATTTATTTTAAATAATATTGATAGCTCGTTGCAGTTTTCTATTAGTACCCTTGGGTTAGGTTATTCTCTTAGGTACCCGTACAAACCTGTTTACCGAGAAGAAATTAAACGGAATGATTCGGCCGAATATTCTGTTCGGAACATTTGGACCTACATTCGACGATCCCTAATCTGTCAAATTACTCGTATTTATTGTTTTATAAACAAAGATAATTAGATACTTAATATGCAATTTATGCTGTCTTCGATTGTTCATAATACAATAAACTTTAAATGTAGTTCTGATTAGGTTTATTTATTTAGGTTTTTCTCATTACGAACAAACACGGCAGCGAGCAACAACGCGGGCGGGCGCCTGATGATCAGTACGTCTACCACGAGTTGTAATTTTAAATTTACGTTATCATTCGCGTAAAAAAATGTAGTGGGATTTGACATGACATGATTATATGACAACGTCAAATCCCAATACATTTTTTTTACGAGAACGATAATGTAAATAACTTAATACGTACTGTACGTCTACAACGAGTTGCCAATTTAACTTTACGTTATCGTTAGCGTAATTATTTTTTTATTGGGATGATACATAACAATGTCAAATTCCAATACAATACACATGACATGACAATGTCAAATTCCAATACATTTTTTTACGCGAACGGTAATGTAAATTTAAAGTGGCAGCTCGTGGTAGACGTACCTACTGGTACCTTGAGTTTGACTTTGATTGAGGACGCCGAACCGCCTTGCGCCGAACGAAACCCACACGTCCTTTAATAGGTATTCCGTCGGGCGGTGTTTTAAATCATAAAATATTAAACTTAATAAATACTTAATTGCCTACTTAATTTGAATTATTTAGATTCTAATGTGATTAGGTTAGGTTATTTAAGTAGGACATTAGAATTAGTATCTATCGTTACATTGGTGAAATCCAATAATCTGATACCTACTTAAGTAGGTATATGTTGCTCGCTTCACGGCTCACGGCTTGCTTCAGAAATAAGTAGATAGGTTTTTACTTACTTTTAAGAGCTCGACGAATACACTCCTTAAGTTGCTGTTCGTCATTTGCCTCCATCATTAAAAAATACTGCAATCTAGTTTTTGAAAAATACGTCACGCGCACGCGATCACTGAACAAGTGAACAAACGAAGTTACCAAAAGATCGCCCCGTCCCGGCCGCCCCTCCTACAATATTTCTTGGATAATATGAATCTCCAATCAAATATCAGAACCAGTAAATCGGAAGTGCGTGGGGATAAAACCTCTTAAATAGCGGAAACCCACACAAGAAAGCGCTTACCCTTTCAAACCCCCGGTAAGCGCTTACTGTTTCGATAGGGTTTCCCAATTTCAAAGGGGTTACCCTTATTTTGACTTACCCGTTCAATTGTATTTCCCAAATGATTATGGTTACCGAATGAAAGGGTTTCCCTTTTTAAGGGTATTGAAATAAAGCGGGTTTTCCGGTCCCTGCTAGGGAGTAAAAAGTGATTAGTTTTTTAATTTTCTTCATGTGACATAGACAAACTCAAACAGCCAGTAAAAATATACTATTATCTGTGGAGTGTGGACCGTCTTCATTGCGAAAATGTTGAGAGTTTTAGTTCCATGGTTTGTCCGCAAAGAAGGTCTCTATCTCGTTATACTTGACATTACTGACCAGAAATCATCTCTTCAGCCTAGATCTAGACCAGTGGCTGACCATGGAGCGCTGGTCTTCGGAAAGTTCCAGCTCCGAGGACGAGTGCGCGGGCGCCGTGTTCGCCGCGCCGCCGCCCGACGCGCGCCCCACCGCGCAGTTCACGCCCGACGAGTTGGAGATGGTCAGTATTGTCTGTACTAATATTATAAAGACGAAAGATTTGCTTGTTTTTTTGTATTGACTCGGCTCCGAAACTACTGGACCGATTTTGAAAATTATTTTACCAATATGAACCTACAATATCAGGGAGTGACATAGGCTATATTATTTCATTTTGTTCGATTGAACAAAACATTCAACATAGTCTGTAAGAGATTGCTTCTAGCAAATTGTACATAAAAAATTGCATGTATTACTCATTTGTTAATAATTTGTTTGATGTGCAATAAAGGCTTTTTTATCTTATCTTAACAGCATCGTCCGTGCGGTCTATCCCGGTTGTGAACCCACATTAGTGTGTGGGGTCCCAGGGTCCGCCTTTCTTATTTTCTTGGCCCACTTCGCGCGGTCTTGTGCATCCTCAGTGGTGAGTCTGTTGGCACGCATCTCACCCTTGACGACCTCGAGCCACCGCTTCTTGGGTCGACCTCTTCTACCGGTACCTGGCGGGGGCGGCATGGCCAGACATTTGTTGCCCACGTAGTTTGCCGATCTCCGTGAGACATGACCATACCAACGAAGGCGGCACTCCTGCAGCTTGTCTGCGATGTCACGAACACGAAGGCTGCCGCGGATGTGGGTGTTACGCACGTGATCTTTGCGTGAGACTCCACACATCCACCGCAGCATCTTCATTTCCGTGACGCGCAGCTCCTGCTTGTGTCGCTCTAGTAACGGCCATGTTTCACTGCCATATTAAAGGACAGGCCTAATGATGGTTTTTTAGACCTGCCCCTTCAGCTTGATCGGCATTTTGGAGTCACAAGTGACACCAGTCACCTCCCGCCATTTGGCCCAAGCCGCGGAAATTCGGGCTCCGACGTCGCGGTCGATGTTCCCGGACGCGCTTAACACAGATCCCAGGTATTTGACACGGTCCGTGCGCTCGACCACGTCAACGTCTATGCGGACGGACTGGGTATCTGTGGTGTTGCAGGCCATGTACTCCGTTTTCGCCACATTAAGTTTCAGACCGCCGTTTTCAAGTGAATTTTTCCACTTATTCACCCATTGTACCAGCCGTCCCCTGTCCGAATCTGCTAGCGCTATATCATCAGCGTACATAAGCAACCAGGGTGGTTGCTCATGGTGGTCTAGGATGCTGTTTGACAGAACGTCTAATATTACGCTGAACAGAAACGGGCTAAGCACGAAGCCTTGGTGTACTCCAACGGTGATAGAGAAGGGAAGCGTGTCACCAACCGCAGTCCTAACTATAGAACTGGAATCGTGGTACATGTCCCTGATAATGTCAATAAAGATTCCGGGAACGGCCCTGGACCGCAGTGCCCAGCCGATCATCTCACAAGAGACACCGTCGAAGGCCTTCTGCATGTCTAAGAAAAGTATACATACTGACTGAAGAATACACCTCTGCATCTACATGCAGAGGTGTATTCTTCAGTCTGTATCCCTCCATGAGCGTTGTCAAGGTAAATACGGGGTCCATGGTCCCGCAACGCGGTCGAAACCCATACTGACACTCCGAGATTGTACACTCCTGTCGGATCCGAGAATCTAGAATGCGCTCGAGGAGCTTTATGGTGTGGGACATAACCTTTATGCCGTGATAATTGCTGCACTCCTGCACCGAGCCCTTGCCTTTGAAGACTGGCGTGATAATGCTCAGTCTCCATTGGTCAGGTATCTTCCCGGTGAGGAGAATGCGGTTGAAAAGTGGGGTAAGTATGCCACACCACGAGAGCCCATCGATTTCCACGCTTCGATAGGGACTCCATCGGGTCCGACAGCTTTCCGGTTCTTCATGCGGCGAAGAGCCGACTGGACTTCAAAACTTTTATCTTATCTTAACATTCGGGGTAAAAGAATAGTATAATATGTAAATCAAGTCGGAGAAAGCGAGATGTGCTGCTTCACCGACGCCGCGACGTGCAATTAAGTACTTTTGGCAGAACGAAGTCTGTCGAGGCAGCTGCTAGTATTTAGACATTTGTACTAATGAAAGGTTTACCCCTAGCTGCGCGAAGCCCGCCGGCAAGAGCAGGCCAACAACCCGCACTACCTGAAGGACGACTCGCCGCGCTCGTACCAGCAGGACGAGGTGCCCGTCGCGGAGATGGCGCTGGAAGTGCCGCTGCAGATACACAGTCAGTACTGTTTTAAGGAAAAAAAATACCATCTAATTTTTAAACCTTATTGCTATGGTATATAGGTGAAAACCAATGAAAATTTTGGACATGCTATATCCGATTAAGCGGTAATGATAACACGTCCTCACTTTAAATTTTGAAATGCGTCAGCAGATAATCATACTTAACGAGTAAATTTTCCTTGTTCGAGTCTTTTTCAAACATTGGAATACTTAAAATGGTTATACAGGATGGCCCGGTTTGGGTCGTCAACCTAATAATATAATAGGGAATATTTTTTTACAAAGTGACCTGATAATGTCCAAGTTATTTTTTTCCTAAAATAAAGCTGGCGGGGATACGGGTGAAACTATTAGAAACAAAAAGCACAAGCAAACATTTTATGCAACTAATGTGTTAAATTAGTAGCGTGCTCTAAATTTGGAGTATCGGTATACAGCAAATACGTTGCATTACTCAATTATGCCAAGCTTCATAAGTTACTTAAAACATGTATGTATTGACACGTTTTCAGCCAAGAGATCTGATAAGTACTTAATCTCAAGAGAAAGCTCAAAGAAATCGAAGAAAGAAAAGCGGTCGTCAAAGAAGCGGAAGAGCAAAAAGGCTGTTCACTCCACCGAATCAGATAGTGAAGGTATGATATTTTTTTGTTACTTAAAATTTGAGAGTTATATTATTGTAAAATATTATCAAATTGTTTTATTTTGTTGTAAATGTAATGACGTTTTTTATCTGAATAGTAATGTTAGCGTATTCATTTGACGCTGATAATAAACTAGGCTATTGACTATTAGGTATTAACTACAAGGATATTGTTTTTTTTTGTTTCCTTTACAAGATAGTTCCTTTATGAGTATGTTACATCTTCGTCATTGCTAAATGGTACTGTTAGTGGGTATGACCTCCGAGGCGCCATGACGCCGTCTGTATATAGTCATCAATTTAAGCGCACATAAATCACTTTTGGTACAAATTGCATCATGAAACTGGATACTAAACTACGGTACGGACGCGGCGTGATTCAACATGCTAAAATAAATAAATATGCGCCAGACAACACACCTCTTATAATGGTCTCGAAGTAGGGATTAATAGTCCTGTGTTGAGAGGTACCACAAAAGGAAATAAACCAGGGGCGTCTCCCAGCACACCCAGACCAGAGTCAATTCAAAAACGACCATTCATGAATTCCTTACGGGTTTGTCGCTTGTTTGCAAAAATTCGGGTGAATTTCACTTTAACCATGGATATACACTATTGATTTAATGGGAAAAAAGTGTTTTTCGCATTATTTCCCGCTTTATACACTGACGATAAATAATTGCATATGAAACAAATTTTGAAAGATTTAGTTTTTAAAAAACACACTTCATTATCCCACCTAATCTTTTCTTAAGGTACTGACAGTTGATTATCATAAAATGATTTAGATACAAAAGTCGTATATGAATTTAATTAGCGTCAGTGATATTGATAGAAAGTGATTTTATCCACTTAAACATAGCCAGTATGCATTTCTTGTACTGATTAGTCGCAATGGATATAGTGGGAAAAACTATTCCAGATAATCTATCAATGGATTAACGCAGTGAATAAAGTAGGATACGCCCAAAAGAGCTACATACTTTCAAATATGCGACGTTGCCAATCCGCCTAGCTCGCTAAATAAACGATCGTCCACCAGAGGGCGGGCTGGAAGCTTCCCGGCCGGCCGTGCGCGCCGACGACGAGCTGCCCGAGGGCGCGTGCGCCTCCGACGAGGAGCCGGCGCCGCGCGACGACCCGCACCACGCGCTCGACTTGGACCTCGACGAGTGAGTACGAACGCGACTACTAGTGCTGATAGGTTTGAGGATTCACTTGTATCAGCACATCGAGCATTCGTTGCTTTTGAATAGAAAACTGATGATTTGCCGTCACATTTTGTATTGTGCCTTTCGGAAAACGTTAGAGCTTGTCTAATCTTTAATGGCGCGCTCCTCCACCGCGTTCACGCACACATTAAAAGTAGTCTGTGATGTAATTAGCTTATACTGTCTCACTGCTGGGCAAAGGCCTTCATCATTGAAATCAAGGCTACAATTTTAGAGTAGTATGTATTTATCACAAAGGGATGTGAATGGAAAAGTCGAAAACAAACAAGTTTGGCTTAGGAACTTTGTCTGGACTAGTTATTAGATAAACATACTAAAAGTCCCTACCCCTCCTGAGGTAAGCCCGAGGGGGGAGGGCACAAAGGTCCCGTTTTTGTTTTTTAGCGTACATCTCGAAAACGGTGCGTCGTACGAAATTATATTATGCTCCTTATTGAACGCTAATAAAATTATCCACAGCTTTCATCAATTTGGCCTTCAATTCAGCCAGCATTCTATTTAGATAACAGACTATAAGCGGCCCGGGAGCGGTAAACCTTGTAAATTCCGGGGTGTGTATGACAGCAAATGCAGCCAGTTTCATTTACTTTACTTATCTTCATAGGAATAGAACCTTCAAGGAGTTGCATGCGACCCCGCTCCCGCGCCGCGCCGAAGCAACCATTACCTAAATAATTTGCAACCCTGCTTTTTTATCTTCATTGATGATTTCCCTATATTCCATTGCAGACCATTACGGGATGATGAGCTACTTACATCTAGAATCCACCAGTACCCGTCGCCGGAAAGCGGGCTACTATATAAAAAGTCCAAAGAGTCGAAGAAGAATAAAACCTCCCAAAAGAGTTCCCTTGAAAAATCTGTGAAGAAAAAGAAAGATAAGAAGTCGAAGGTAAAAGAAGAGAAAGATCTTAATTTAATGTTGTCAGACTCGAAACAGAATAACGCAGAAGAGGATTATATGCTCATTGAACATGATAGCAACCCCAAGGAGGCGGATGTATCTAAAGGTAACTTGAGTGAGGTTAGCGGGAACCACGTCAAGAGTACTAAGACTGACAAACGTAAGAAGTCAAAGAAGGAGACGAAGGATAAAGAATCTAAGAAGAAATCCGCTAAAAAAGGTAAGGATGAAACTGAAGCATTTTTAAATGCTGATATTTTTAATGTTAGGTACGCTCAGTGGACGTTGCAATCAAGTTTTCAAGATGTCAACAAATCAATCTCATCATCCATCAGAAAGATATAAAAAATCAAGACATTGATGCAACAACAACATTTTGCGTTTCGTTTTTTGACAGATTGTACTAAAGTCTAGTCATAACAGCAATGTGCCCTTTCTTGCCATTTCTTCGATAAGAACAAGTGTGCCCATTCGGTTTATAGGTTCTTAATTCTACAGTCTAGCTATTTTTAATTTAAGAATACCTTTTTGGACTAGGCATGTGAACTGAGAATCGACACCTACAAAATTGATTATTTTTTGAAATCAATGACAAATCCTTCGAGTTGGCAATAGATTAAGTACGATTTTTCTAAATAAATTCCAGAAATTGAAACCACACACAAATTCACCTGGCTATGTTTTAATTGTTAACTACATTAGTAGTCAAGTCCCCAAAGAATAATAATTGTATTATTTTCAAGAGCATGCTTACATGAAGCATGCTCCAGCGTCGCTTTCCATCACAGTGCAAAGTGAAAATAATTATAAATGACACTTTTACGCTCTCACAATGTTATTGCAGCGTGGTGACAAACGTGAAACGTCAAAAGCTATTTCTTTAATTAGCTAAGACTGGAAGATTGATAATCGGAAAATACAATTCAGGGCAGAGTTTAGTTCACATCTTTTCTATTATAAATAATATTCATATTCATTTAATTTAATTCAACATTGTTGTTCTCCTTTCAGACAAACATGAAACAAAAATTGGCTACGAGGAAGCCTTAGGAATATCAACACCAAGCAAAGAGGTTATTTAGTGTACATAATAATATAATTTTAACTTAATAAATGTCCTTAACTCTCGTCACACTACTCATGCTGTCTCAATGCAATTGTTGATTTGAACAATTTAGTGTAATTTGTTATGATTATGATTAATTTCATGTTTAGACCTAGACATTGTTTTCGTTTACATTTTGGAGATGTAACATGTCCATATAAAATTATATAATATTACCATTAAGTCTATAATATAGCAAAAAAACAAACATATAATCATGTACAGTTTTATTAAAAATGATTTACGCAATTTTGTGTTTTTTTATACCCATAATATTGTTACCAAGAACAGTAAAATATTCAAAAAAATATTGCTTCGCTATATCAGGATTATAAAAAATGAGATTAAATACTGAAAGCAAAATAAATATTTATGCTTCATAAATTTTTCGTACAAATCTTCCTTTTCGTTTTGAAGCGCCATTTTCTGGAAACAGTGTGAAAAAAATCATAAATAACTGCAACATTTGATTAAACCAAGCTTTGAAGCTCCTAGATGTTAGGTATTAGTTTTTATCACTGCTTACATAAATCAAATAGTATAACTACTACCAATGTGTTGCCAATCATATTACTTTGTTAATTAATCAAGTATGCAGCAATAAAACATATCTGAAAATTTTGAGTGCGTTACTTCAGCAGGAAAGTAGCTTCTAGAGTGATTTGAGTGGAACGTAAAATTAGTGAGATATATGCTGTGGATGTGCGCGGCATAAAAAATTAGTGGGCGTTGTGGTTTTGGAAAAAAATGAAAAAAACGATTCCTGCTGCAGTAACGTTGTTCTAGCAGGAAAATTCTAAACGAATGATCGAAGAGAAAAATGTTGTACGTTGGCAGATAGCTTACTTCTGGGGAAACATGTGCGCCAAAAATATAATATGTGGGGCTTCAGGTTTTCGAAATATTGCGTTTCCTGCTGGGGTAACGTTTTGCGGAATCGTGTTTCTCTCAAACCATGGCATGTGCGTCTCTTTAATAAACATTCACTTGTAGCTCTTGATTTGTGCTTGCGGCACATATAATAAGATTTTGAAAATTATTCTTACATTTTCAGTAATTAAGGTGTCTCTAAAATCTGAAAAAGAAATCACAGCGCCTAAATGAGAAACTGTATCAACTCGCTGAAAACTGCATTCGATTCCGCTTTACACATCTAATGGTCAGAAAATGTTTCAAAAGTTTACATACATGCTTTATCGAATAAGAGATCGAAATAACAAAACCATCGGTACATAACTTTGACGTCAAAATATAAGAAATCAGTTCATCCTGAGATAAGTGAGTGTTAACCAAAAAACAGTGAGTTTCATAAAATTACACTGTGAAAATTTTCAGCCTCCAATGTTTCGTATTTATAGAGAAATAAACAAAAATCAAAACCTTTCAACAACGACTGATTATCCGACCAAATTCGAACGACTACGAAAAAGCGACGGTTTCACACATATCGATGACCTTCTTAACTTACTCACAAGATAGTTTTGGCTAAGTACACTGAAGTAGAAAAACTCAATTCGACCAAATTAAAGGGAAATTATTGGCGTACGGGCACATCAACTCTATCGCTAACTGACAAAGACTTTTCATGGGTTGTTTTTGTCTGAAGAACGAGTGCAGTTTAAGAATCTAATTATAAGCAGTTCCTTACAAGAAAATCATTTACAGGTTCATCTCGAGTACAGCTTTCATCATAAAAGTAATTTTTATATTCCTGTTATGACCGCCGCATGAATCCGACCACAGAATTAAATATTTTCCAGTGTCAGAGACATTCTTATCGATGTGTTTCAGAAGATAGGATCCTACTTCCTGTGCGCCACGTTCAGCCTGCCCTTTGATAGCTTTGGTTGTTTTTAGAACTGTAGACACCTAAGTTGTAGAGCCAGATCTGTCTTTTGTGAAAAATTATATTTGTCTGAATCCGGGGTAATGGCAGCGTCTTTTGCATATCAAACGTAAGACATTCGACGTCTTCCTGATTTTTAGCTAATAACTTGTCTATTTTTTAATTGAGATCTTGCTCTTTCGGCCTGATGAAGATGATTGTTATGTGTTTCTTTTATAGAATTGACGTCCTCATTGTTATTTTCTGCATTGATTAGTTCGATGCGGAATTTGTCACAGAGATTGCATGTTTTTTTGCCAAGTACTTTGACTTTGATGTTAAAGTTGCTGTAAAATATTTTTTTGGAGAAACTATAGCTCACAGCGTTCGGGCTCACCTTAGTTTTATATTCATCATAAACACCAGAAAAGAGTCACTCTAGGCTTAAAAAATTTGGCCGATGTTATAGACCTGCTATAATGAGACGTGTACAGTGGGAGTGAATTCATGAATTCTTTTATTTCTTGTTTACGTACATCAGGTACCCTATTTTCTCCACTCTTTTTTGAACCTCTTTGGTCTAGCAGTGGTTGCCTCGAATGAATTTCGTCCATGGCTGTTGTGATTCTATGGTATGACATTCCAGTAAAGAAGGTCATCCATATGTATGAAGCCGTCGCTTTTTCGTAGTCGTTCGAATTTGGTCGGATAATCAGTCGTTGTTGAAAGGTTTTGATTTTTGTTTATTTCTCTATAAATACGAAACATTGGAGGCTGAAAATTTTCACAGTGTTATTTTATGAAACTCACTGTTTTTTGGTTAACACTCACTTATCTCAGGATGAACTGATTTCTTATATTTTGACGTCAAAGTTATGTACCGGTGGTTTTGTTATTTCGATCTCTTATTCGATAAAGCCTGTATGTAAACTCTTGAAACATTTTCTGACCATTAGATGTGTAAAGCGGAATCGAATGCAGTTTTCAGCGAGTTGATACAGTTTCTCATTTAGGCGCTGTGATTTTTTTTTCAGATTTTAGAGACACCTTAATTACTGAAAATGTAAGAATAATTTTCAAAATCTTATTATATGTGCCGCAAGCACAAATCAAGAGCTACAAGTGAATGTTTATTAAAGAGACGCACATGCCATGGTTTGAGAGAAACACGATTCCGCAAAACGTTACCCCAGCAGGAAACGCAATATTTCGAAAACCTGAAGCCCCACATATTATATTTTTGGCGCACATGTTTCCCCAGAAGTAAGCTATCTGCCAACGTACAACATTTATCTCTTAGATCATTCGTTTAGAATTTTCCTGCTAGAACAACGTTACTGCAGCAGGAATCGTTTTTTTCATTTTTTTCCAAAACCACAACGCCCACTAATTTTTTATGCCGCGCACATCCACAGCATATATCTCACTAATTTTACGTTCCACTCAAATCACTCTAGAAGCTACTTTCCTGCTGAAGTAACGCACTCGAAAATTTTGACACGTCGAAAGCATTCCAATTTTTGTTGCTATTTATCACCTGCGTTCACGGTGCATGTGTTTGGCTACGCTACAAATAAGTCTGTACGGGCAGTGATTGGACAAGCGTATATTTACATAACTTTATTTCTAGCCATTGAATGGCTATCTTGCAACTTGTGAGCCATGTTCCCGGTAAGGCAGCTACCAGTCAAAATGTGCGTCGCGGCGCCGTGCCGGCCATGATGCGCACGTGTGACTGACCGTGAACCCCGTGCTATCTGTTTTGCGATGCAATTATTGGCAGACGTCGAGCAAACAACCACGGAACGCCTACTATTCGGATACTACGCGAATTAGGTCACTGGCGCAATGCCCGTGGCTGGACCCGTGTTCTGTGAGGTTAGCATGGCTAAGTACACTGTAGGTAAGTACGGTGAGTGAGTACTTGATTAAAGATAACTCGCTATTTATATCAAATCACTGCTAGTCACCTACATGTGGCGTACTAACAATATGGTGTACCTACCTACACTACTATACGACTCAGTGGAGTCTTCTGGCAGCAAATTGTTAAAAAACATGGCATAATTAAAACAATCGAATTTTCAGACCTTACCTTTCCACAATGTTTCTTATGACGGTGGCAATTCAGTATAATGTAGCCAACTTTATTTACAAGCTCCACCGCCACTATCTTTGCTTCCGCCACCTTTTGGGTGATGAATGGCGACCTATAAAATATAGGTTCTTTAGTAAAAATAAAAGTGTTTTGCGCTATGTAACTGTTCTGTACTGCCAGCAAATCCATTCAGGGGCCTAACTCTTGAACAGAATTTCATTGGACAAGCATTGCAGAAATGTGAAACAAGAAATTTATGAACCCTATTCCAAAAGAGTTAAGGTTCAAAAATTTTTTGGTGACAGTAATGTAATGCCAATCCGGCGAAATTTGGTTCGGGAGTCAAGGGCCAGGGGTGGCAAGAGGGCTCATCTCTTCCATACTTTCTAATATTATAAAGAGGAATTTGATCAAACAATCGAATTTATCATTGTTTGTATTGAATAGGCTCCGAAAGTACGGGACCGATTTTGAAAATTCTTGCACTAAAATAAGCTATCATAGTGACATAGGCTACGTATTTTAGGCTATATTTCAACGGGAGGAATAGTCTAGGTGGGCGAAGCTGCTGACGGACAGCTAGTTAGGAGTAAAACTAACTCGAACGCAATTCATTGGATTAGCCTTGAAGAAATGTCAAACATGACTTTGTAAAGTCATGTTTGACATTTCTTCAAGGCTATACAGCTCTCCCTCCGGCCCTGCAATATTAAGACTAGAGTGCCGAGTGCGAGTTGCAGTGAGAGAAGTGAATGACTTCAGCATCGCGTTTTGCAAGAAAAAAACGTGAATTTGTATGGCATCGAGTCAGCGCCATCTAGTGGCTATGATGTTGCCCGCATTTGCCGCTAGATGGCGCTGACTCGATTCCATACTATTTGACATTTACGTGCTATTAGTCATTCACTTCTCTCACTGCAACTCGCACTCGGCGCTCTGAGTGCCAAGAGACAGCGAGAAAGTAAACACGCATTTGCATAACAATGGTTGCGTAAACGTGTCACCAGAGGCGCCACCCCTGATGCCATACAAATTCGTGTTACGTCCTCGATGAGTTTGAAGGCGTACAAGTCGCACTAGGTCAGTTCAATGAGCGTGGACATTGATCACGTATACCCTGATCAGAGGCTAGGGCCGCTGCATACTCCGCCGCAAAAAATGCATACGAAGTTTTTCTTGTTTTACCACGGTTACGAATTTATTCTCAATGATTCCAGGCTAGAAGTTTAACTATGTCACCATCTACAAACATGCAAGTCATAATGAACTAGCAGTACTTACGCGTAGGGAATGATAAAACTAGATTATCTCCTACAAGGTAATTTTTCTGAGGTGAGCCAAACCATAGGCCAAACTTACAAGGGCCGTTCCGAATCATGAAAAATTGGCGAATTTGTTTGCCGAATGTGTTTTTGTTTATATCAGGACCACCTTTCAAAATTTTGCATAATTTTTAAAAGTTACCCAGAATGTAGGTAATGTACGCCGACATTCGTGTGACTTGTGAGGGACTGATGAATATGAAACTATAGAACAGATCTAAATTATGTTTATTATGGTTTATCCATAAGCCAATAAATAAATTATACTAAAAATGTGGAACCACAGTGTTATTACAATATTGTACTTTTAACTTTCCGATAAATTTGCTCTAATTTATACTTCAAGGAATACATGAAACTAAAGTTTGCTATTTACAAAGAAACACAATTACATGAAGTACAAAATACATAATTATTGCGTTGATACACGTCTCGAGGAGCCGCTGGGCATCCTTCTAATAATACACAAAACATTATTTATACTTACATTATGTAAATATCAACCTGTATGTTCGGAATCAAACTATCAAATGTTCTTATAAAATATGTATTATTGCACAAAACAACAATGTAACAAAATTCTCGTGTATGAAGTGTAAAATTTGCTTATCAAAAACATCAGCACTAAAAGTGTACAGCGAGACATTTTCCCGTCAATTTTGAATCAGAGCCAAATTGTTATAAATCATTTCGTCTACCTACTCAACAGCCAACATTAGTAACAATTTAATTCAATAAATAGTACAGTAAAATAATGAATTGATATCTTCTTATACTAAATGTTGTTTGACAACCCGTACTACGTAACAAGGAGTGCAATATAGATTAGGAGGGGGTAATATTTATACATCCATAGGCATATAGGACCGAAGGAACCGTATCACTATCACAACGACGACATCGACAACTAATGCAGAATTAACAATCATATTTGGTATCTAACTACGAATAAAAGCACTACGAAGATGGGTTACACTATTTACCTAAAATTAATATCGATACTTCAGTGTATATTAGAATAGTGAATACGAGTCGCAATTACAAATGTAAAGCAGATATTCGAATAAATGACTCAAAAATTACAATAATAACCGGTGTGACCACTGGACAAGAATAGTATGGTCAGGGTTCGATCATTATCATTGATAAATATCATGACAACTACTTTAGACAAATTTATCGCTTCTATGAGTAACCAAAAATAAAGGTTGTGACATTTGCGAACTAATTTTAATGTATCAGTTTCAAATTGAGTATTTATATTCGGTGAGTGAAGAATAGGGCTGTATTCCAAAACAAGTGGAATTTCACACTGAGGAGTGATAATCACTCGAACCCGTTTTAAATTGACCCAGAGTGAAACCGAGGTTGACCAAGCTGTCACCTGACTTTCCTTGTTGTTTTGGAACGGATTCGGGTGACGTTTATCACTCTGACAAGTGCGAATTCAACCGGTGCCAGGAGCCCGATGAAATTTACCAGACAGCTTTTTCTTTTCTACGAGGGTGAAAATGACTCTGCAAAAAGTGATTTGAAACGGGCCGTAACAATGTGATATTTACCTTGCTAATGCCGAACCCCTCATACTGCTAATACTGTTTACTTCTCTAGGAATACTCTAGGGATATCGAACTGCACCTCGACGCCGGCCTTCTTGGCGAGCGACACGATCTCGGACATCTGCACCGCCAGCTGCGCCGCGTCGTCCAGGTCGTCGCGCGGCACGATGCGCAGCCCGGACTCCGCGATCAGCTTGCGCGCCTCGTGCACCTTCGTGCCCTGGGGCGCGAGACCAATTTGATACAATGCACGCAGTACCTGCGGGGCTAGCCGAGAGCCTCCTACTTTCGTTTGGACATGTCAAATTTTATGGCTGGATCGGACATCAAATGTCATCTCGATTAGCTGAGTGCTTATGTCATTGCCGAACACCAGTGTTTTTCAAACTGTGGGTCGCGAGAGGTCGCGAAAGCGAACTCAGGGGGTCGCGCCGGCAAAAAGAAAAATGCGAGGTTCAAACACAATTTTAATAAAGGATGGGCTTGTTTAATTTTAAATAAATTGACAAATTGTGGTTCAATTTATGAAATGTTAGTAATCAAATCATTTGTTAATTGAAATCTATTTCTCTTTTTCAAGTCAAGATGACCTCACTCCACCTGATGGAAAGCGGTCGTGAGGTCCAGATAAATAAATAAATAAATATCTGGGACAATTCACACCAAGATCATCTGACCCCAAACTAAGCAAAGCTTGTATTATGGGTGTCAGAGACTGATAAACATACTTAAATATTTCTCAATACATACTTAAATAGATAACAACACCCAGACACACAACAAACACAAATGTTCATCACATAAATGTTTGTCATGGGTGGGGATCGAACCCACGATATTAGATATAAGTATGAAGTGGCGAATGGCACAAATTTTAGCTTTAGCTTCCCTTGCCAACTCTGAATATTCTTGTATTCGTTGTTTCAAATAGTTTCTATGTCTGTTTATAGCACAAGCAATTTTTCAACCTGTAAAGGGGTTACAAAATCAAAAAGAATGAAAAAAAATGCCGTACACTTTTCACATTTGACATGTCGACGCGAAAGTAGCGTGTTGCTCTTGGCTAGGGCCCCTGTACAAATTAACACCAAAGATAATCGCTAGCGTCTATAGTAAAGTAATTTGTACACACGATTGGCGTAGTGCACTGTAGTACAGTTTCTCGACTTGACTTACGTGCTGACCGAACCCAGTACATAGTACTCGGCCTTTATGATCTGTACGAATAAATTCATCACCATACTGTGAATGACATTAACAAATAGCCAACTATGTCGATTGACTATAGTATAAATTAAAGCCATAATGTTGTATACCTGAAGACGAACAATGACGGGAATCTGAATGTTGAGGTTCTTGGCGGCGTTGATGATGCCCTCGGCGATGACGTCACACCTCATGATACCACCGAAAATGTTCACCAGGATAGCCGACACCTTGGGGTCTGATAAGATGATCCTAAATGCTTCCTGAAAGAATAAATAACAAAATTTTAATTCTTATTCAAGATAGAGCTTTGTAAATATAAGTTGTTTTTACCACAAGGAAGGTGTGAAATTAATATTATGACGTCAGCAACTCTGCATGAGCCGTCTTTGCGATCACGAAATGATAACAAGCGTTTTTCATTATCACCTTATCATACTTGGTACAACAAAATTGACGTCAGTTAGATGAAATGAATGAATATCTTGATAACATAAATTCTTACATGGCAAAATTATAGATTTCTACACCAAATATATCTAGGGAAGAACACTTCGATCGTAGGGAAATCGTATTTACTTACATTTACTAATATTATACACGTTTTTTAGTTGGTTTGTAGATGAACTGAAAAACGACTATTTTGGGCCGGATTTCAGAAATTCATTCACCAATATACCGAGTGATATCAAAAGACTTACAAAAACGATATGGCATACTCAGAAAGTGATGTAGTAACTAGTTATTTAAGTGAAAAATTGACAATTGACTTTAATTTAAGGTCAAATAATGCCAAATCACTCGAACAGTAAGCACTTATTGGATCAAAACCTTTAGGTAAAATTTGATTAAAAAATTTCTTTTGATAATCACTTTGAGTCTGGTAAGTATAACCTACATTTTCGGAGAGTTAAAAGGCTATATTTTCACAGGTAAAATAGTCCACGCGGGCAAAGCCGCTAGCGAAATACTAGTTAGAAATAAATAAATAAATAAATATTTAAATAAACAAATATCTGGGACAATTTACATCAAGATCATCTGACCTCAAACTAAGCAGAGCTTCTACTATGAGTGTCAGAGACTGATAAATATACTTAAATATTTCTAAAGACATCTTAAATAGACAATAACACCCAGACACACAACAAACACAAATGTTCGTCACATAAATGCTTGTCATGGGTGGGGATCGAACCCACGACCTCCGGTGCTAAAGGCAGGATCGCGGCCATTGCACCTGTTGTTGCAATGGCAGCGATCCTGCCAGTCAGTTAAGGCCTGCGCAGACGAAATATTATACGCGGGGTTTTTTCTCCGTCAAAATAGATCTCTTACAAACTGTATCGAGCAACGCACACGACCGTACGTACGCCGAACCAAAAATCCTCCGAAACACCGCGGACGCCCGCGGAGCGTAGCGGATTAAGTGCTCGGGCCTAGTATTATCTTTTGCAACGTCTTCTCTTTCGCTTAAACTTCATGTAAGTTACAGCACAACACACTCTCAGAATATTTAAATACTCTCGGACAACGAATGATCGTACACTTCTGCGTTGAATTCGCGGGGGATTTTATAGTCGCGGAGCGTACTTTTTTCTCCACCTTCGTCGTCTGCGCAGGCCTCTAGGGGAAACAGAAACATATGAGAGGATAATTACCGCGACAGCTTGCGCGGTGGCGCCGCCGCCGACGTCGAGGAAGTTGGCCGGGTCGCCGCCGTACAGCTTGATGATGTCCATCGTCGCCATGGCCAGACCCGCGCCGTTCACCATGCAGCCGATGTTGCCTGAGGCGAACACGTGCAATACATCATGGAATGTTCCTTCCAATTCGAACTTCACAAAGTTTCAGCTGGGGATGGATCGAAAACGTTGCATTTTCGTAAGGTTTTCGTGATTATTTCATTGAATTAAATCAAACTTAAACTTTTGCTCTATTATTGTGTGCATAATACTATTTTAAAACACATTAAATTGTCTGAAATTAGGTAGTCGCCAATTATTTGCTAAATTGAATGAAAAACAGTTTTTTTTTTATTAGAAGACGCTTAAAAATTTACTGTACACATTTAAAGTTATAATTATGAAATTACAAGGTGCATTCAATAATAGAGAGATAATTTATACTTAATTTGAATTCAGCTAAATAATCACGAAAACCTTAAAAAATTGCGTTTACGTTTACGATTTACCCCAAACGCCAAAAGCAAACACTTGCCTAAGCAGCAACATTTTAAGAAACAACTTCCTTCCTGAATACAGATCCCATCATGTGAAAAGAACGTTAGTAAGTAAAAACGGCGGGTTCATACCACCAATTTGGTCTTAAATTTAGTCACTGAGCAAGTCCAGACAATCGTTAGTTTTGGACGACGAAAACTATACTATAGATAAGTTACAAAACTTACAAAGAGTTCTCAGTAGTCCGAAATATATTTAATATCAAATTTCAGCAGCCCTTACATGTAAAGCGGTTCCTTTCATTACTATAACATGTTATAGGACAACACCAATTCGTAGAAACGACAATCAATGTTGTGTTCTTGAATTCGGTCGTAGAACGTCCAGGGTAATAAAAGCAACAAAAGAGGTAATGGCTTCATTTCAATTGATGTCTATTTATCTAGCTAATCCAGGAAATCATATCAATTCATGGTCAGGATTTATGATTTTATTTTAGATACCATGTATGTACAACATAGAAGTGCAATAAACATTTGAATTTGTGATAGGCTTATCTAATCAAATATTAAAAACAAATTAGGAAGTTAATGTTGTTTTATATATGACCAGTACCTACGTCTACCATTGCGACTTGAACTTTACAGGACGATCAAAGTAACAAATTCTTTGATTTCACTCTCCACGATCCTGATACCTCAATCGTTCGCGTAAAAAAATGTATTGGGATTTGGCAATGTCATATCATGTCATGTGTCATTCCAATACAATTTTTTTACGCGAACGGTAACGTAAATTTGAAGTGTTAACTCATGGTAGACATACAGTACGTCTATCTACCACGAGTTCCCACTTTAAATATACGTTATCGTTCGCGTAAAAAAATTGTATTGGGATTTGACACGACATGACAATGTCATATCTGAATAAAAAAAATTACGAGAACGACAACGTAAATTTGAAGTGGCAACTCGAAGTAGACGTACAGTTTAATTTTGAAATTTGACGAGTACACCTGAAGGATTATACCGATTTGCCTTCAATCGGTATTTCACACGCAAATATCTGTCTATTATGTTTGAGATTGTAATAACCAAAGCTGGTGGCGTACGCTTTTAAAATATGCTAAATGAAAATACGGTAATGTGTAAAATATTGCTGATGTCACAATGATGTGATGTTTTCTTTTTATCGTCACTGACATGCTTAAGCTTTAAAAGATGGAAATATACCCACAAAATTCTTAGTAAAAATATATTGAATACTTTGCAAAAAAAATCTGATGTCACATAAAAATTGGAATTTCTTTTTCTTCACTAAAGTGCTTGTTTGGCAGAACTCTCATGTTTCAAGTCGCCCAGTTTATCATTATAATATTTATAATACAAGAAATTAAGTCAAAAGTTAAGTCCGTAATCGTAAAAATTAACCGAGACTAGAGCCTGATTGGCGGCTTGTAAAATTGACACAAGCACATCTAGAACCTACATAGGAAAAAGGACTATCAGATCTTGCATTGGATTGAAGGAACTAATCATTCATTGTTCACCAATAAATACTTACATCCCAATCTATTGTATTACATTAATAACTTTGAAGTGAAAGTATTCTCTTGTGACCTATTTCTGGATCATACTAAATCAGATGGAGGAATTTGGCAATAGGATGGACTAGATTTAAGTTTTGATCATCTGTTGCAATTTATTTGCATTATGTAGTGCAAACAATTATAATTTGTCATGCATGATACTCATGATATAAATGATTTAAACGAAATAAAAATAAAAAATCTTTTCCATAATATGTTGAATAATTTAATATCAAATGTAAATCACACCCCAACTTCTCTAAAAATCAGCGCGATAGTATAATCTTATCTCTCCTGGTTTTGTCTGTAATTTTTGTTGTTATTTATATCGCTGCGTAAGCCGGTTGTACTATCTTAATGACGAATGCGGTAAAAACATTATGTAGACAAAACATATTCAAACATAAAGTTAAAACAAATAAAACGATGATACTGATGAAAACGGTCATATGTTTATGCTTTAGTAAGTTCCTTATTGAAATACTTACCATCAAGTGCGATGTAGTTCAAGTTGAATTTGGCTGCTTCTATTTCTTTAGGGTCTTCTTGCGTGGTGTCCCTCAGGGCGAAGAGGTCTTTTTGCCTGAAGTCGGCGTTGTCATCGAATCGGAACTTGGCGTCCAGACAGAAAACTAAACAAAATGAGAATACAATTTAAAAAAACTGAACAATTTTCTAACCTTTTTTTGTTGAAATTTGTTGAGGTGGCCTATATAAATAAATAAAAAAACACATTAATTGCTTTCAATTAGTACACCACATAGTAAACTATAATAACAGTTTTGATAATACTACAGAATGTTTATCATATTATAAATAAGCGAAGTATTTCAACAGAACACAGATGAAATAGGCTTATAACTTACATTGGCCTGAAATGGCGTCTTCGGCATACGGGTTCACTTCAATCAGTAAAGCATCTTTTGTCAGGAACAAGTCATACATTTTTGTGATCAAGTCAGTTGCTTCACTAGCGCGCTCCTGGAGCCCAATCTATTAAAAAAAGTTATACTTAATCAGACTCAATGAATACATTTGACACGTTTCTCTATTTTACATTGAATATTTACGCAATGTCGAAACCGCTTTCAGGAAAAGCCCTTAACAACATTAATTAGACAAAAAACCCCATTATAAATGATAAGAAATAAGTTGGTAAATACGTAGTACATACCTTTTTGATGACGCGGTCAATTTGTTCAGGAGTAATTCCTTTGACGATATCAATGGGTTCATAGGTGATGGCATCAGGGTTTTCAGCAGCTACATCCTCAATGTTAACACCTCCTTGAGACGATGCAATTATAACAGGACCCTAAAAAAGAAGTGCATCCATTAGGAACATATAAATATATCAAAACTAGGCCTGATAATCTTAGACACTGCCTAGTTTAGACTCCAGTCTTCCAAAAAAAACATCACTGTAATTTAAATTAATGAATAAAATAAAAGTTTTATTTCAAACAACTGTTGTGGTACATTTTATGGGGTAAGATATGTACAAAAGATCTTATTGGTATTATTTTGTTTACTATTTACTACAAAATAGTAGAGAGAAGAACATATCAAACCATGCAAGATAAGAACTTTGTGCTGGTTCTTGAACTTAAGATAAAAGTTTAATGAACTGAAGTGTATTCTAACGTTAAAACTGCGCTCCATCATGATGGCGACGTAGAACTCTCGGCGAGGGAACTTCCTCTCGGTGATCATGACCATGTTGCAGATGCGGCCCGCGGCGCCCGTCTGCTTCGTCACCAGGTACTGCTTCAACATCTTGCCCGCGATGTCGCCGGCGACCTCCGCCCTATATTGATTTTGGGAATTGAATTTCTGTTCATAGAGTGTAAGTTGACAGAAATAAATGCACTACCAATAATGGCTTGCTATTGAGTTTAACATTTGTCCAAACTGTTTGTCTTTTAATCTAAAATAAAAGAGGCTTATTTATTACTCCTGTGAATTGGGTATGTTAAAATTTTTTTTGTTGTATTTTTATTTACCTTTTCCTATTAAAAGAAACTAATTTGAATATTTTTTAAATCTAGCCGGTAGTTATTTTTTTATAAATTTTTAAACATCACTCCAACTCATGACGTCCAAATTTTTTAAGTGTTCCCACATGTGTTTTCTTCCCGATTCGTTGTAAATAAATAATGAGGAGAAAATTACTGATTTACTGCACTTACGGCTGAAACAGAGGTCGCCGTTCATCCTATAGCTTCTCAAGAGAATGTGAGAAGTACACTTCAGATACAATTTATATTGCCTAGTTCTGTAACCAAGCCCTGCCTGAAACGGGTGGGATTATAGCGAATGGCTATTTTAAGTCCTGCTTACCCGTCTGGGCAATGGGCGTAAATGAATGTACGTATTATTAAAAATAACCTTGTGGAAAAATATTCATCATCTGGAGGAATTTAAAATCTGCTATCTGGAAACACCATTATTACAATGCAGTAGAATCACCTAGCTAAAAATCTCACGTATGTATGATAAAGATCGCGTCATTTGATTGGTTGATAAATAGATTATCAACCAATCACGTAAAAGGACGTTTATACGACCCAGTCCCAATAGGTTTCAATTGTGAGATGTCAATTTGATTACCGTCAAGAGTCCAATAAAAAAAAACCTTAATGTACTCTTTGCGGACGTTGGTAAACTGGGGTCATTCATTTGACCCCAGATTGCCAACGCATTTAATTAAAAATATCGTATATCCTTTGCCTTTAAAAATGTTAAATATTTAATTACGGTATAAAATACACATCCTCGAAATGGTTTTCGATTTAGGGCATGTTTTTTTTTTCCCATACCCAATTGGTGGATTTAAATATTTAAGAGACCCAACATTTATTTGAATTAAATCAATTTAATTAACTACCAAAAAAATCTGACAAAATGATACCCACTTGATTGATACAAATTTAATTTGACATTATCATGAACTTTAATACTTTACTATACGGAAAATGTAAGTAGGGATAACATACTCAATAACTATAACAGATTGGAGAGTACAAAGTGCAGCAGGGACTTGGCTACTTAACATTCTGTTAATTACACAATGCCTGTACCTAATTGAAGCTGCAACATCAGTATATATAAGGTATACACACAGGGCTCTGATACCTATTTCACATGTTTAACAATGTATTACTGTTAATTCAAATAAACTCACGTGTCCACCATCCTGACGCCTCCTTTAAGACCATTTTTGAATGCACCTTTCCCTCTTCCACCTGCTAAAACCTATAAAACAGTTTTTTCCATTAAATAAACTTTAGCTGTTTTACTAAAAAAAACATTGTAAATTGAATAAACTTCAATGAATTATTTCTTCAGCCCTTTCCTCATTAGAAGTTTACAATAATTCTGAATCAATAATAAGTATTATTGATCTATGTACTTCATTAAGCATTCTGACCAAAATGGTTAGTGATAAACAATTTTCCTTCAGTAAACAATAAGCCCCTTTATTCATAAAAACCTCATGAGTACTGTATCTTTCCTTCAACTGTACTATTAACAAAAGAGAAAATTACAACAGTACAACATTAATATAAATAAGGAGGTCAGACTGTTATGACAATGAGATTACCTGAGCTTTAAGAACAATGTCTTTTGTGTTTAAGTCTTTGGCAAACTTGACTGCCTCGTCCTGTGTCTTGGCCACATTAAATTTGGGCACAGGAATGCCAGCATCCCGCAGAAGTGTGTAGCTGACATACTCGTGGACGTTTAGGTTGCGTACTTGCTGCTTGCTTGGCACAACACTGGCAGTTGACGCAGCCAGCAACTGTGAAGTAATTATAATTATTATCTTCTGAAATAATATAAATCTAACAATTCATTGTGATCCTTCAGGTCGACTTTCAGTGTACACTAAATTACTTCCATAAATAATATAAATCTAACAATTCATTGTGATCCTTCAGGTCGACTTTCAGTGTACACTCCATACGGAAGTAAGTATAATTAACCCTTTCCCTACGGATGACAACTATAGTTGATCCTCGAAAGTGGGCTCGTATTAGAGGTGTTAACTATAGTTGATTTGACAAATTAAAAAAAATATTCTACATTTTTTGTCTATGGTATAACGCAAAGTTACTCGTTCCGACGTTTAAGTTCACTAAATTATCACTAGATGTCTTCCTAATGAAAAAAGAGCGCGAAAATACCCAACGTTACTGAGGATGTGTAGTTAGATCTAGCCATTAGCCAATATGGCGGATTGCTAGGGAGGTAAGATAATGGAAGGTGGTTATATCAATATTTTTTAATTTTAATTTCCTCTTTCAGGGGTATTTCATAAAATTAACATGATGAATAACATAGAATTCAGTTACTTTTTCTATGCGGCCAAATAAGTGCACCTTTTTTTCATCTCTATAATATCATGTGGAAGACACGTAAATTCATAGCAAAAAAAAAACGACTAACTCCTGTTTTAACTATTTAATTCTGAAGAAAAAGAAAAAAGAGCGAAGAAACATTATTATGTTATGACTGTCATGACTTTTTTTTAAATACGATATGATATGTAAAAAATTAAGTGCATTTTCGATGGGTTCATTTTCTGAGGCACATCACTAAAATACAGTGGAAAATAATGCATATTTCAAATAAGGTTTATTTTACAATTTGAGGCTGATAATTACCATATTTGCTGTTTAATTGTTTTGTAATTTAATATCTAACACATAAAGTTTGTTTGTTCATTCATAAAAAACAGTCAATTGGCTTGTAAACAAACTTTCTACTTTATGTGGTTTCAAATTTTTATGTGCTCGTAATTGCCAATAATATGTAAAATGTGTATGTGATTACAAAACTACATTAGTGTCTGCATCTATACCCAAAATTTCAAACACGTAAGTCTTAAGGTTCTTTGAATATCTTGTGGTCGTGCAAATTTTTTGATACTGGGTAAAATGCCCCGTGAGTTGTTGGGTGAGTGCATCAGTTTAAAATCCCCTGTAATCCCTGTAAAGGGTTGAACTATTTAGCTAAGGAGACATTTAACTTATATATTTTTATGATGTTATTATGGTACTTTTACAACCTTTTCATTCAACTAAAAACTAACAAATATCTAATTAGTCTAACAAATCTGTAATTGTTTGAAACAATTATTTGACAGTTTACATGGACTAATAATGGTATTTAATGTTAGGAAATAGACAAACTGCTGGTGGAGATTGCAGTTACAGGGCTAGCCAAGTTTTAAGAATGCTAATTTCTATTGAAATTAAAACTAAGTTATACAAAGAGCCTATGTCCAGCAGTGGACTATGATAGGCTGATGATGATGATACAAGGAGCACATTTAAGCAGTAAAATAAAAAGCTCAAAACAAGCTCGTATCAATTCATCATGTTTTGAGCCATTTATTTGATCTGTTTTTCTCGTACTTATGAGCAACAAAATCTTCAATTTAGGTGTAAGAATTACATAAATAAATTGGTGTCTACGATGACGTAAGGTCACCGTACAGCTGAAAACTACAAGGTCAAATATATAAATACCTATTGCAGTCAAGGTCTAGGTAATAAATTTATCTTAAAATATTAAGACTCAAATTATGAAAACAGGCAAAAAAAATACCGAAAAAAACGCAAAATAGTTGCTTACAGTACCCAAAGCAAATAAAACAAAATTATAAGTTCTGGATACGAAAAAAAAGTTTAAAATCAAAGCCGCAATTTGGACAACAATATTTACTAATTAAGTAAATTACCTTGCATCCATTTTTCAATAAATATGTTTCAGCAAGACCCAACGAACGAGGTAGAAAAGTCGCCATTTTTCTGACTGATCTGTCAAACTAAACGTCAAATAAACTTGACGCTTGACTCCAATTTGCAACCAAAACCTAAAGATATTTAATCCGTAATCTGTGGTTTACCCAGTGTTGCCAGATGACCGTTTCGAGTTATCCCCAAATTTGACTGAAATCCCCCCAAAACTTTGGTTAGCAAGAAAAAAACCCCCCAAAACCAAAATTATTAATAATTGAACACAAATAAATTCAAAATTAAATAAACACCCAAATTTGAACTGCAATCTCCCCAAAACTTAGGTTTTGAAGAAAAATAATTTAATAATTGAATACAAATCAATAAAATTAAATTTAAAATTAACTCCCCTCTACTCCCCCTGTAATGCCAATCCGGCGAAATTTGATTCGGGATGACTCCCGAATCAAATTTCGCGGGGCCACACGATCCCGAGGGCAACCTCCCCCTAAATCAGTTCAATAAAATATTTGGCTCTATGAGTCAAGAAGGCCATAGGTAAAAGGCGTGCGTTTCCCTGTCGAGTACAAATGAAACTCCTGTAGGAAATTTCGTAAATGCTTAAGTCACCTCTTCAAATTAAGATAGATCGACCGCCTGCCTTCACCAGTTTATCTGCTCATCCTGAACTTTTCAGAGCCAAAGCCATCAGTTTTTCATGACACTTCGAGACCATGAAAGTACTCGGATATGTTTGTCTGGAAAAAAAAATACGATTGAGTGACTTGATGATGCATCAGCTAAAGATGAGTTAAAGTACGATCACGTGTGAAATAGTGAATTAAATTATAATCTTACTTCTTACTAATATCATAAATGTGAAAGTTTGTGAGCATGTATGTTTGTTACTCTTTCACGAAAAAACTACTAAACGGATTTAGATGAAACTTTTACTGTAAAACAGCTTAAACATCAGAATACCACATCAGAATGCCACAATTTATAAAGATTTTATGCAACTTATTTGGTCAACATTTAAAACGATAAGTATCGTAAATCGATTCATGTTCACGCGAGCAAAGCCGCGGGCGGAAAGCTAGTTAAACATAAGTCTGAGCAGGGACAGATATAAAAAAGATGCTCAGTAGCCTGCACAACAAATACAGCCTTATACGAGTATGTCCCAGAGCTCTGCACAGGCCTCCCTCCAATACTGTGAGGTAGTACGAGGCATACTCTAACATGCTGACACGCGGGCTCAGTGCGTATTGTTTGAATGCTGAATGTAGGGCCAGTGATAAACCTTTTTTAATCTTAACAAAATATGTGCGAGCCCTGTGGCCCCTAGGCCACCCCCTAAGTTAAGGGCCCCAACTCGGATCGTGGATCGTGTGTTCTTAAGTTCAAATCTGGCCAAGTTTACTGTGTTCTTTGTTAAACCT
Source organism: Udea olivalis (assembly GCA_947369235.1). Lineage (NCBI taxonomy): Eukaryota > Metazoa > Arthropoda > Insecta > Lepidoptera > Crambidae > Udea > Udea olivalis. The sequence goes on from OX376342.1 coordinate 12,548,387, forward strand.
CTGACAAACTCTCTGGTGATGGAAAACATCGATTAAAAACCAACTTTAAATTCCCCCAGATGAAAAAATGTTTTTCACAAAGTGATTTTTAATAATACGTACATTAATTTACACCCATTGTCCAGACGGGTAGGTAGGACTTAAAATAGCCTTTCGTTAAAAACCCAACCCTTTCAGGTAGGGCTTGGTTTTAGAACTTGGCATTATAAATTGTATCTGAAGTCTACTTCTCACATCCTCGTGAGATGCTACATGATGAACGGCGAGCTCTAATTCAGCCGTAAGTGCAGTAAATCAGTGAACACTAAGCAAATTTGTGACGTCATGAGTTCGCAATGTTTAAAAATTAATAACAAATCAACTAGGTATCCACTTAGCTAGATCAACAAAATATTCAACTTAGTTGCTTAGATAGTAAAAGGTCTTTAAAAAAACTAATTTCCCATACCCAATTCCCAGGTCAGGCTCAGGCAGTGTTTTCGGATTTCTCGGAACACAGCCCGCATTTGGCAAGCGTGGTAATTAAGCTAATACCCATCAATTGTAAAAGATGACTTGATTTCAAGGATGGAGGCCTTGACCCAGCAGTGGGAAAGTATATTATGCTAATTACTTTACTTTTACGTTAATTTGTTTCTTAAAAAAGCGATAGGTAGGTACTTAATAAAAGGTTTGAAAAAAAGGTGATATTTTTTTAGTCACAAATACACAGACATTTTAGGACAAAAGCTTTTTGGTAAATTTTCATGACTTAGTTATTTTTTGTATAGCTTGACATGACAGTAAGATAAGGCTTGTGCATTGGCCAGTTGAAATTGTCGATCTGTAATTTTCATTAGGTAGCTTATTATTATTATTTCGACTGGGGACGCTGGCAGTGGGCCGGGTGATCGGTCCGCTAGTTATGGGCCATTTCACCCATTTCCCCGGTGATTTTTTTTTTTTTTGAAAATTAGGTAGCTTAATCAAACCATTTTTGATATGTATATTTATTAATTAAACACTGACCTAATTTTTATTTTAAACACTTTAATTGGCTATTTCACTCATATTGTTAGAAATTACATTTTTGTATTTTACTGGACCAACAAAGGAATTTTCTTTTCAACAGACCATACTCCATTACCAGTAAAATAATGGTTCTTTTCAAGCAAATATAAAACCAAGCTCAACTTTTGTGTTTTATTCAATTTTTTGACATCCATATATTCATGAAAACATAATTTAACTTTACCATTTTTTTTTTCATTTAATACATTGAGGACTTCTTTGATTTTATTCCAAGGATAAAGAAGTATAGGAGAATTCTGATATATATCACTTGGGCTAAATTCTTTACTTAATTTATCATGTACAAATTTTACTTGCACCAATGGAATATTAATCCAAAAAGGATGTCGTTTTAACAACTTTCGTATCTCACTTGTGCTGTATTTTCCTCCAAGAGCTTGTGAAATGCAGAAGATTAGATCCTTTCCTTTTCCCAACCTGTCACCAGGGGCTTTCTCAAATGTCTCAAAATGTGCTGAGCTTCCTGACAAAATATTCAGACTTAAGCATTTTTTATTGATATTATATAAGTTGTTCATTCTTTTAGTGGCAGTATTTTTATAAAGTATCATCTTAAGGAAGCGGGGATGCTTGTAAAAAGTATTGAATTCAGGCATCTGCTTGGCTGCTTCAAGCCTTTCTCGCACAGTGTCTGGTCCTAAAGTGTAAATATCAAAGCACCGTACTTGTGCCTCATTGCTTATTTCATATTCATGTAATATCTTGCTTATTTTAACCAAAGTGTCAAATTTTTTTGTAGCCAATTTAGGATGCATTCTTATTACATCTTTTACATCAATCCCTCCTATTGTACGTAACTTATAAATGATATCATTCAAGTTTTCAGGATCAACATGTATCAAATACAAGTTATTTTTTATTTTACTATCTGGAATCATTATTTCTGACTGCAATATTTTAAGGGTTTCATTAATTATTTGTAATGGACGGTGTTTAATGGTTGGGTAAGTCTCAATGCCCCTGAAAAATTCTTCTGTACTTAAATCTAAGACTAACTCCAGGTATCTTTGGATTATCTTTAGACGTATACTATACAAAGTAAAATCATTAACATCATCATAAATTAAGGTTGTCAAGGATGTTGGCCAATGTGTCATGTAACCAGCTAATCTATTTTCCACATTCAGGAAATCTGGAATTAAGCCAGAGCTTCTTAATTCTTTGATGGTCTTTTGTTTAACTGTTGGCAAATAATTTAATATTTGTTTTGATGTAATTTTTTTAATTCCACACTCATCCAACACTTTATATCTGAATTTGAATGTGATTGGTAGGATGCTAAAGAGTATGGGCTCTTCTATCAGCACTTCTTTGCTATATCCCAATTCATTTATTGTTGATATCAAACTTTGTATTCTTCCCATATCGAGCTTATCAATAACAGGGTGTTTGAGACAAATATATTGTGCACTACTTTCACTTATATCAAATAAATTACATAATTTATTTTGTGTTCTACTTTTACAACTTGTAGTGCAATAATGGTTTTTTTTCAATGGAGGTGCCCTGCGTATTAATCTCGTTCGCGAGAACATATCCAAAGTAACTTTTTTCACTAGTAAGGACACCTATATTTGGGGATTAACGGCCATGTAATAAATTAAATTAATACAAATTACAAACAAGTTGTAAACAAAACTTTCGTGGTGTGCTGTGCACAGATTACAGAAGAAGAGTTTTTTTCTGTAATCTGTGAGAAGAGTGGTGTGCGTGCATCACAGAATAACTAGTTACTGTCACTCACTGACTCTCGCAGATAGATTATTTATCGGACGGAGAGCTGTCACTTTTTTTTTCTTTCTTCTGGCTTCGCACGGTTTGTGCATTTGGTACAACGAGGTGATAGGCGACGAGTTCGTTTTGTTGTTTTAGGAATTTCAGGTGAGGAAATCGGTACGGATTTTTTGAAAGGTAGGGAAACGGTTTGAAAGGAAAACATTTAGGACGAGGACGATGTTCAAAAAGTAAGATCAAATATAATAGGAATCAGTTTATAAATAATTTATGTTAACGTATTTTAGTATATTTTGATACTGTTAAAATTTATAAACAAAATAATATTATAAATACCAATTATCAATATAAAATAAATAAATAAATATCTGGGACAATTCACACCAAGATAATCTGACCCTAAACTAAGCAGAGCTTGTACTATGGGCGTCAGAGACTGATAAACATACTTATATATTTCTAAATACATACTTAAATAGATAATAACACCCAGACACACAACAAACACAAATGTTCGTCACATAAATGTTTGTCATGGGTGGGGATCGAACCCACGGCCTTCGGCGCTAACAGCAGGATCGCTGCCATTGAAATATGATTAATATTAATGCCATATTATTCATATGTAATATAACAGAACAGAAATACTGGTGGGAAATCGAACACGCAGGGATACAAGACAGGAGAAAAAGGAGGAATAATTATGAAAAGGGCAAGCAAAAAATAGATGATTAAAATCTCCAACACCAGTAGGTATCACATTCACAGTTTTCATATTTTTTTGTGTAATCTAGTAAGATGAGCAGTTGTGCATGCATTACCCACTCTCGTGCGAATGATAGTAGTGGTGGCTATTTTTCAAAGCCCTATTTTAAAAAACCAGGGTTTTGTAGGAATTGATGGCTGAATGATTCTGTAGTGTTTACCCTTTTCTTGATTATTGTGTTCCCAGTCTTCTAACCATGAATTTAATAAGTATTTTCTTGGCAGAGAAATTAAGTCATAATGGTAGTTTGTGTTTGGAAAAATATCTCCACAATTTACTGGTTCATTTGCAAGTTGGTCTGCTTTGATATTTCCAGTGATATTGTGATGACCTGGTATCCAAGCAAAGTGGACTATGAAACCATTTAAAGAACATTTTAATCGTAAATTTCTACGCTATAAAATGACAGCATTACTTAAATTACATGAAAAAGGAAACTTTGACAAGGCTCTTAATGCACTTTTTCAATCTGAAAATACAAAAAATTTAGTCAGCTTCATGAGGAGAACATATTCCAAGGATTCATGAATACCATAGCATTCACTAGTGAAAACTGATGATTCAGGTGGAAGTTTAATCTTTTGCACTATTTTAAATTGATGGTAAAATACGCCTACACCAACATGACCCAGAAGGGCGATTCAGGCAGGTTCGACAACTGAGTTACCAACTGATTCAGTCAAATTACCGTTTAATGAATTCAGGTTAATCGAATTGGATAACTTTGTCGTGTCCGCGCTATTCGTACATAACTTTTTGACTGTTCGATTCGATTTATGGTCCACTGTAATTTTGACATTCGATACTATTAGATGTTGGTCTCGATCTACCGGTAAGGCAGAAGACTGGACAAAAACTCAACATTGTCTTATATTTTAAGAATCAATTGTGATTAGAAATAATATTTAAAAAAAGCCCTTTTTTTTGACAAGGACGTCGCTGCTTGGCATCGACGGCCTTAGCAGTTTCACTGGTCTGAAGGGTAAGCGCAAAAATGGCATTTTCTTTTATTGAGTACAGCGAACGGAACTGAGTACGGTTCTAATCATCAATCAACTTCATACCTGAAATAAAAACATAAAGTTTATTTTTAATTTAATGATGTTGTTTAAATTTCGTGAATTTAGCTGCTTAGTTACCATTAAATGTTTGACTGCTTAGAAACCGATGGAGTTCTAGCTGCTAACCAATTTTCTGATAGTAGTGTGTGTCGTAGATAATAATGAAAATTAACTGTTCAGATGTTTTTGACATGCTGACTGCTTAGTCACCGGTGATGATTTTCTAGCGATTCACTTGTTTGTGAACAGTAGGATGTGTAAATATTAAGGAAAGCAGACTGCTCAGATATTGTTATGATTGAAGCAACAAACGAAGTTAATGCTAATTTGAATATGTATATATTTTTTTAATCTGAAATGCTCACTTCTTAATCTTCGACTGCGACTTCTGCTGCTGACTGTCCAATGAAATTCTCAGGCCGGGTGCTTCTTTGTGGTGTGGAACATCGAGTCGTGTGTTGTAAATCGGGTTTTTGAAATTCATAATAACATTAAAAAATAGAAACTGTCAAGTGTCAACACTGACATTTTGCCAGAAAAATATAATAATGTCTATGATGTTGGGCGTGTGTTGTGTTGTGGTGTACCGTTCTGTACCATTCACTAAATTTTTGGAAATTGTATAAAAAATACGCATTTTACATTAACATAATGTTTAATAAATCAAAGACAGGTTTATTTGCCCTAGGGTTCTTTGTAACAGCCTCTTTATTTTTAATTATAGCTTTTGTGAGCCCGTATTGGTTAGTTACTGACGGCACCCTGAAGAATCCAAAGTTTATAAGGATCGGTATGTATTGTCGAATAGGGCTAAGGAACCCTTTCTAAACCAAATTTCTCTATTGTAGTAGTAACAGTCATATAAATTCCTAGTATTTTTCTTACGGTAAATTAACACCTAAGCCACTCGTAACCAAGTCATGTTTTGTATTTTCAGGTCTTTGGGAAGTTTGTTTCAATGGTTTTGAAGATGTTCATCATTGGTATGACACTGTATTCACAGGCTGCTGGTGGATATTTGAAGAAGAATACTATATCATACATGACATTCTTCTGCCAGGGTTCTTTATAGCAACACAGTTTTTCTTCACTGTAACAATGTGCTGTGTTCTCATCTCCATGTTTTTATCATTCATTTATATGAAGAAAGAAAAGGATGACGAAAATTATGTGACTCTGCTAGTTACATTGGGAACTATTTTGGTTATTGGAGGTAAGGAATAATTTTTAAAAATTTTAAAATTGTGGTGTTGAGAGGATACAGAAGCACCGTTTCCTTCCTGGATATTGCTAGTAGAGGAATCATTTTTTCCTAAAAAATCTATGGCCACTCTAACCATGTCCCAATGTTGTCCTTTTTTTGATTAACTAATTTATCAAAAGAGATACATGACCCTTCAAAATCTAAAAAAAATGGTTAGATTTTCCGCTGTGTTCAAACATCGATAAAATTAATTTGGTTAGATTTTAATTTAAAAAAAATAGGAACACAGCAAAGACTTTTTTCTAATTATTACTTAAAAAACTAATTCAATTGGTCACATTTTCAAAATGGGTACACGGGACTACGAAGCGTTGATTTTGTGTACTTTCGATAGGTAATTTTGGTCAGATTTGCAGTTGTCTCTATTGCACTCTGCAAGCAGCTCGAGGTTTGCAAAAGACAGCAATAGATTTTAGAAATACCATTATTTTAATTTTCTGACTGTGCTGTGTCCTCTTATGGTGTGTGCAAAAAAATGTTAGTAGATGTTAGTAATTTTTATTTAAAGAGGTTTGCTAATCTTAGGTTGAGCGTGAAGTTTGATTACATGCCAAAGATTCATTTTAAGTACAAACACTCAACACAAACAATTTACTGTTGAATATTTTTATTTTTCTTGCCTCAAACTTACCTATCCTTTAATATAACATTTTACTTACAAAGTAAAATAAAAATAAAATATAAAAGAACATCATTAATCATTATTCATTATTAATTGCAAAAATATATATTTATTTGGTATACATAAAATATAATGAACAAGGTTGTGCTTGATCTTACAAAGTGTGTTTTTACAGGATTCTCTGGAATAATATCTGTAGTGACATTTGGTGCTCGTGGAGATGGTCGTGACTGGATGCCAAATTGGGAACATAATGATCTTAGCTGGGCTTATGCCCTTGCAGTGGTAGGTGTAGTCTTCCTTTTTCCATCAGGCATACTGTACCTGGTCGAGGCACGAGTACAAAAGTACAAAAAGCTGCATGAGATGCAAAGTCGAGAACCATCCTCATACACTATGCATGAGAGAAAACATGCGTATTCTGGAGGGCATACTGATATTTAAGCATTTTCTGATGTAACTAATCCGTCCATGTGTGTTATTTGTATAAGACAAGAATCTCAATTCAGTTTTTGATGACAAATTTTGTGTAACCTAAATAGTAAGGTAATATGCAAGAATTTTTTTAACGCTAGAGTATTGCTGCTTTGAAGGCTGTAAAACCACTTTTCAAGAGGTAAAATATATTTATGTATCACATGCACATCCTGCATATTAGAACTATTGCATATTGTCTAACTAAGGAAGTTGGATGCATCTGCCAGAATTTCATACACCAAACTTACATTTTAAGATGTGCCTTAAATATGCTTTAAATATTTTTTTTCTGCTTCTTGTGTAGCATGTAAGGGTATTATTACTAGAGTTTGTTCTTGCTGACAGCAAAACATAAGTCAGTATGTTTTGTTTGAAATTTACAAACAAATGTATTGTTTTTTATATAAAGTGATGTGCCTTTTAAATCCTATGAGTGTTTAATTTAAAAGTCATTTATATTTACCTGGGTAAACTTAGCTTCTTGTATATCATTAAAAACACCCAAATTATAAGGTACGGTGTTTTTACATAAGAGAGCTGATTTTGCTGCTTGAAACCCTAAGGATAAACATTTAGTTTGCTCATGGCCCAAGAGTACCCCGTAAATAAAACCACTGGCAAAACAGTCGCCTGCACCTGAAACATTTTGAATTCCACTAAGAGCTTCTACAGGATATATTCGCCCCTCCAACTGAGTCATTGTCTTTCTGACCGTTATAACACCTTTTGAACCTATAGTAATAATAATAAATTCAATGTACTGTGTTAAAATTTTGCACAACTTAATTATTTCCTGAAACTCTGTATCGTATTCTATTAACATAACAGGATGTACAGTAGCTGCCATTGCTCGTAGCTCTGCTAAGTTAGGTGAAGCGTAAGTTATTTTATGTTTGCACCTTAGAGCTTTCGTAGCTTTTCTTCTGTCCGTTGGTTCGAAGAAAACTGAAACAAAAAAAAATAAGATGAATTTTTGACGAAGTATTATATACGACGGTACATCCTCAATATTTTATAAACACTTTCTAGTATCACTTTTCTATGTACTAGGCGTCGCACATAGGTTTTAGAGCTGTAGAAATAAAAATAAGTAACTTCTGAACGTCATTACGCCACGTCCGCCCGTACCTGCTGGCGCCACCTCGTCTATGGATCCTTGTCGCATCGTCCTAACATCAAATTCGAAATTTATTTAGTGCGTTTTGCGTGTGAAAAGTCGTTTACTGGGAAGAAAACGGAAAAGTGATCGGTACAATCTAATTCCAAGATATTCCAAGATACGACGAAAGATTAGACGTTTGGAACAAAAGTTACGATGCGACTCAACATCGAGTTCGGAAGACGAAGGTTAGTGTGTAAACTTCTAATAGTGAATTGCAATATTTTATCATCGTAGGTACACGTAAGCTTTACAAGCATCGCGGCATCGTACGAATATCATTGCTACGTAATTTTTTCTTCCTAATAGATTGTCAAGTGTTTGGCTTGTCGTTTCTCAATCTACCCACATTTGTATTTTTTTTATTTAAAATAGTAAAAATGTCTGCTTTCTTAGTATTTATCTGTCGAGGTACAAAACGTAGGTTAATTAAACTCATTATCATAATAACGATGTGTTGATTATGTGTTTTACGTAATACATTATATTACGTAAGTATACAATGTTTCGGTAGCATATAAAATCCACAAAATTTTCCCCGTTTCTTGTTACTCCGTTGTCGTGAGCACGGTTGATAACAATTTAGTCTAGAGGCGTACCGTGAGTGCGTACAAAAAATATTAACACAGCTTTAGGCTGACCGTCAAAATCGCAGTCTAGAAGCGTAACGTGATTACGTACAATGGCTGCTGCGACGAAAGTAGGTTTAAAGATATTTGTTTCTCCAAGAATTTACAAATTCACTTAATAAGAAATATTACATTAGTTATAAATTAAATTATACAATATATATAAGATGGTCGCCGCTGATAGCCCAGCTTAAAGTGAAGGCAAAGGATGGGACTTACGTGGTACTTCGAGCACTACTCGACCAGGGCTCGCAAGTTAACCTAATAAGCGAGAATGCTGCTCAACTTCTCAATTTGCCAAGGAAAAGAATGAACGCTTCAATATCAGGCGTCGGCTCCGTAACTGGTGACTGCACGGGATACGTTGACTTAGCATGCAAGTCTATACACTCGGACTACGGGTTCGAAACAAAAACTTTAATTATGAAGAAGCTTTAACAATCTACCTAACCAATCATTCCAAACGCCTAACTGGGCGCATATTCAGAACTTGAAACTTGCTGACCCTGAATTTAACGTGTCACGCCGAGTTGATATACTGCTCGGCGCTGATGTCTATTCTGATATCATAATGGAAGGCGTGTTAAAGCCTGATCAATATTCTCCAACTGTACAACAAACGCGCCTTGGCTGGATACTTTGTGGCAGTATTAAAACTCTTAACTGCCATGTAACACTGACGAACTTAAATGAACTAACGAAATTCTGGGAAACTGAGGATATCACACCATCAAGCGATGACATTCCTGCAGATGACTATTGCGAGCAACATTTTCAAAAAACTACTCAGCGAGATTGGGATGGAAAATACACTGTAGAAATGCCATTCTGCGAAAATTTTGAAGAAAAATTGGGAAAATCGAAACATATCGCCATTTCGCAATATCTGCAGTTAGAAAAAAAACTATCTCGCAATCCTTCACTGAAAACAATGTATTCAAACTTTATCAATGAATACATCGAACTAGGTCACATGAAACCGTCTACCTCGGATGACGAAGTTCAATGCTTCCTTCCTCACCATGGAGTATTGCGGGAAAGCTCCACCACAACAAAACTACGTGTTGTATTAAATTCCCACAGAAAACAAGCTCTGGCTACAGCCTAAAGAAACGATCTCATAGAGAAGGGGCCCAATCTACAAAAAGATCTACAAACCTTGATTCTGAAATGGCGAAGCTGCGAGTATGTTTTTACAGCAGATATTGAGAAGATGTATCGGTGCATCATGTTGAATCCGAAACAACAACCCTTACAGAAAATATTATGGCGTAACAACCCTAACGAAAAACTACAAGAGATGGAACTATGCACTGTCACTTATGGCACAAAGGCAGCACCATGGTTAGCCATGAGAACATTAAAACAACTTTCCCTTGATGATGGCCACAAGTATCCGGAGGCAGCAAAAATCATACAAAATGAATGCTATGTCGATGACGTCATAGCTGGACATCATTCCTTAAAAAAAGCGAGCGAAATTCAACATGCATTGATTAGCCTATTCAAGGGCGCAGGAATGAACCTACGTAAATGGTCGAGTAACAAACAAGAGTTGTTGGAAAACTTAACGCCAGCTCAAATCGCCAACTCATCAACATTCGACTTTAAAGATGAAACGTTACAAAAAACCTTGGGAATAGCGTGGAACCCTAGAACAGATACTTTCATGTTTGATTGGAAGACTAACGATTCTGAGAAACGACAAACTAAGAGGCAGTTACTATCGGAGATTTCAAAACTATATGATCCTCTCGGGTGGCGGGCACCAATCACAGTTGCAGCAAAATTATTATTTCAAAATGTCTGGATAAGTAAGATTGCGTGGGATGACTCTTTACCTGAAGATATTGACAAAGAATGGATGAAAATAAGAAAGGAGTTAAATTGCATCAAGGATGTAAGAATAATACGATGGAACGGAAGTAAACAACAGAATATAGAACTGCATGGATTTTGCGACGCAAGCGAAAAAGCTTACGCTTGCGTTGTGTACTGCCGTGTGTTTGACGAGGGTGACCATCCTATCGTAACATTATATGCAGCCAAGACAAAGGTTGCACCTTTATCTCAAGGTACGACGCTCCCTAAACTGGAACTTTGCGGTGCCTTGTTGCTTTCTCAACTAATGGAAAAAATAACAGATGCGCTGAAAGAGAGTTCAGTAACAGTGCACGCATGGTGTGACTCCAAAGTTGTGTTAGCATGGATACAAGGAAATACGCAAAAATGGGAAAAATACGTTTCCAACAGAGTAACTAAAATAATCAAGATTATTCCTGCCGACAAATGGAATTACGTACACACTAGTATTAACCCGGCAGACTGCGCGTCGCGCGGGTTATCTCCCTTGAAACTTATGAGCTATGAGCTGTGGTGGCAAGGTCCATCTTTTTTACAAAACTACAAACACGAAGACAAAGGATAAGAATTGTCTATTCACTACAGATATTGGGATAGAAAATTCAGGGCAATCATACGTCGTTCAAAAAGAGGAAAGGAACGATAATTTTATAAACTTATTACTTCATAAGTTGAGTTCATTGACCCGAGTATACAGAATAATAGTGTAGGTGTCACGTGCCATCGCAGCTATGCGCCGCCGTAAGCAACACGAAACCTACCTAACTAACTTCGAATTGCAACAGTCAGCTGCACTCGTTGCCAAGACAATACAAAAATTAGAATTCGCTGAAGAAATAAATCAATTGAAAGCAAACAAAATGGTTTCGAACAAGAGCAAAATCTTTGTAGATTTTGCTCTTGTTCGAACTTAGTTTAACTTAGTCCATATCTAGATGAAAACGATATCGTGAGAGTTGGAGGCCGACTGAAAAACTCTAACTTAACATCCGACATGAAAAACCCAGTCAAACTCAGTAAAACGTTATGAAACAAGATTTTGCCAACTTCAAGCAGCTACTATCGCCAGAATTCTTCAATGAAATTAACAAACTAGAAGTCCAATGGCATTTTAACGCTCCGGCTTGGCCCAGTGCAGGTGGGCCCTGGGAAGCGGCTGTGAAAGCGATGAAACACCACTTGAGACGAACGCTCGGTGACCAAAAACTCACCTACGAGGAGCTACTTACTTTACTCACGGTAATTGAAGGATGTCTGAACTCTTGGCCCCTCTGTCCTCTAACTGAAGACCCGGAAGAGTTTTACAATTGTTTGACACCGGGACACTTTCTCACTGGGGGCCCTATCATGTCATTACTGCAGTCGGACAGCAGTGACATTAGAAACATAAAACATTAGAAAACGCTGGCAACTAACATGTCACATGCTGTAACGTTTCTGGAAAACTTGGTCAATCGATTATTTGCACCAACTGCAAGTAAGAAGCAAATGGCAAAAACGTATGCCAAACATCAGAGAAGATGATATCGTCCTAATAAAGGAAGACAATCTTCCCCCTGAAAAATAGGCTCTAGGGCGCATAACCAAGATTCATCCAGGCAGCGACGGCCTTGTCAGAGTAACTACTGTCAAAACGCAAACTGGAGTAATAAAACGACCAGTTACAAAACTGGCACCATTACCCATAAAGGACACTGAAGCCAAGAAAGTACTACATCAGCAACTGACAGACGTTCAGCGGTTAGACAAAAATAAAAATCTCCGAACACCCAGTCTCGAAAATACAAAGCCTGGCAAACGCAGGTTTTCGATGTTATTTGCGACACTGCTCACACTTTTTACGACAGTAAGTGGGTCGCCAGTCACCGCGTCGGAAACAAATACCCAAATTACAAGCCTACAACACAGACCGATTTATTACGATTTTAATGGAAAAATACAACTTATACACGATGAATGGATTTTACTGATGTACTACAATTTAACAACTTATTGGGAAGGAACTCAGAGTATGCAGATTTATCTCGATCATCTGAACAACGCATTGGAAAAAATGGACCCTACATACTGCAGGAATACGGTCGACCAATTATATCATGAAATGAACCTACTGAACTACTATAACAATATGTTACTGGCACCACATAAACATCTGTCTACTCGAAGAAAGCGTGGACTGATTGACGGCGTGGGTTATGTGGCGAATAGTCCCTTTGGGGTATTAGATGAACGGTTTGCTGAGAAATACCATCAAGATATCAAGGCTATTCAGAATAATGAGAAATATCTCCTAACTTTGGTCAAAAATCAAACTTGGTTTTTTAATTACTTGTATTATTTTATCTAAAGTGTAATAGTAATTGTAGAATCAGTGAATTTAGAGACGCAGCATCATAAGGTCAGATCTTTCCGTTTTTATATAGAGCTATAAGAATGTGAGGAAATCTAGATTTTCATCCATCGTACAATTAGAGAATAACGCTCTGAAGAAAAATGAAGCCAACATCAAGCAACAATTTGACAGCATCAGAACTTTTTTGCAAGAAGCAAACATGAGCTTCACCAAGATGGAAAATGGAATGGAAACCCTAATGGCCATCAACTATTTTAGCTCATCATCAATCACTGCCACACTTCTGTTGGCTAACCTAAGAAGAATGCAAGAGATGTTCTTTAATACATTGACTGATATACAGGGTGTCCCGTAAATAATGGTCCAACCGTAAATCCTAGCAAGGTCACCAGATTACCTACAACTAATTTGAACCGTTTTTTTAAATTCCTTAGGGTTGCCAAAATAAATAATAATATGTTTTTTTTTAATTATTTTCTGTCATAAATAGATTTTTTTATGCTATAGATGCAAATATCAATATTTTTGAAATCTTTTTATGATTAAAAATATACCTAGATAGATGGCCTACCAAGTTTTATACCATTTTTGTAAAATGACATTGCATTTCTTTCAAAAATATTGATGTAATTTAATATTTTTATGAATTTAAATTTGATGACTCAAATTAAAAATTGTGCCTTGTAAAAAAAAAGTATGACACCAAAGTGTATCAATGTTTTAAAAACATGAGCAGCTAATGAGGTTTCTAAATTGGTATTAAACTTATCGTTAGCTACTAAAATTGCAAACATAATGCGGTGAATCTGAAGAAGGAGCGAATATCTCAAAAAATTCAATTTTAAGATTAGTATGTTTTTCATTTTATGATTATTAGAATTACGTTAATCAATGTGACTTTCATGAGCTTTTATGACTATTCGGTATCGATATCGATGGGTGAAGTAGGTTAAGTTCATTGAAATAAAAACCAAAAAAACCAGTCATAATTATTCATTTATTGAATTTTACAATAAATGCTCAAATTGCCGCCCTCCTACAATTATGCACACTCTGCATCTCCTAATGAACGAAGCTTTCAGGCGCCGATTAAAATTAATATCGCTTATAAACGACTGAAGCCAAAGCTACTGATAAGCCAGCACACAGCAATCAAGCCACGAATTTTCTAGAGGGAGGGTGAGGTGGGGAGCGGGGTTGGTTTGTAACAATGTCACAACCACAACAAAAGATGCGCAGACGCGCTATCTCCTTTTACATGTGATTCCCTTTTTTAAAGCCTTTGTTTACCTGACCTTTAATGCAGGCAACGATACCCAAATTAAGTCATAAAACTATTGTTGGCATTTTGGGATTCTAGGAATGCTGACAATGGCATGCTTGGGCACGTAGATTGTAGTTACAACATTTTCAAAATGTTAATAAGCATTTGTCCGTGCAGTTGGGGTCATAAATCATAGCTCAGCCTCAGCCCGGCTAGCGCGTTGAGCATGTTGCGCGGGCGCAACGCCATTATCGATAAAAAAAAATGATTCATCGTAGGCAGGTACACGGCGGCGGTGCGGTCAAAGGGTGGTGCGACATTGTTATGTTATGAGCCCACATAATGACAAAACTAAACGAAACACCACCGATGACGCTTTTCAAAAACAATAATGCGCATCACTTTGCCCGACAATAAGACCCGTGCGTGGGAGAGAGAGCGAAAGACTCTGTGTCTGGGTGTTATTATCTATTTAAGTATGTATTTAGAAAATTTAAGTATGTTTATCAGTCTCTGACGCCCATATTACAAGCTCTGCTTAGTTTGGGGTCAGATGATCTTGGTGTGAATTGTCCCAGATATTTATTTATTTATTATGATTTATGACCCCAACTGCATGGACAAAATAATTCTACTTAATTATTATTTTGAGATGTTCGCCCCTTCAGATTTTGTAACTTTATTAGCTAACGATAAGTTTTTTACCAATTTAGAAACCTCATTACCTGCGCGTGTTTTTAAAATATTGATACACTTTGGTGTCATACTTTATTTTTACATGACACAATTTTTTATTTGAGCCATCTAATTTAAATTCAATAAAATATTAAATTACATCAATATTTTTGAAAGAAATGCAATGTCATTTTACAAAAATGGTATAAAACTTGGTAGGCCACCTACCTATCTAGGTACATTTTAACATAAAAAGATTTAAAAAATTTGATATTTGCATCTATGGCATAAAAAAAAATTATTTAAGACAGAAAATAATTAAAAAAAACATTATTATTTATTTTGGCAACTCTAAGGAATTTAAAAAAACGGTTCAAATTAGTTGTAGGTGATCTAGTGACCTTGCTAGGATTTACGGTTGGACCATTATTTACGGGACACCCTGTATATCAAGGCCATATTGATATACATTTGCTAACACCAGTAAACTTAATCAAACAACTGACTGAGATATCGAGTCACCTGCCCAGAACATTATTCCTGCCTATCGACAATATCAGAGAACAAATAAAAGACGTATACCATCTACTTTACGTCAGAGGCAGGGTAACTAACAACTATTTTCTATTCGAGGTTCATATTCCTCTTATTTGTGACAAAGAGTTCACATTTTACCGAGCGATTCCACTGCCTATTTCTATGAACAATGAGACTGCAAGATGGGTACAAATATCATCAGACTTCATAGCTGTCAACTTACGAAAAAACACCTACTTAACATTATTACAAGAAGACATAAAACTCTGCACCCAGAGAAGCGAGGATAATTATATCTGTAATGCAAAACTACCGATATATAATTTACGTAACTATAAATCGCCTTGCGAAGCAAAACTACTGGATCAACGAACGACATTGCCCTGTGAAATGGGACGCGGTCAATGCCGCGATTCCTGGATCAAATTGCACAAAACAAATACGAGTACATGGTTGATAATTTGTTGCGATAAATGCACCATAAGGATGATATGTGATAATGACGTTACAGTTCACAGTATCACAACTTCCAGCATAGTGAATATAGCCCAAGGTTGCATGTTACAAGGTGAAGAGTTGACTATCTACGCTCACAATCAGTTCAACAGCAAAGTGAAGATGGATTCTGATGTCCACATCCCAACTATTAACTCCTCTATCAACAAGGTAGTAGAGTTAGCTATTCGAAACATGCCTAATATGCTATACGAGTCAGATAACTCAGCATTGAAAGAGATTGACAGAAAGCTATCTGCACAAAGGGAAGAAGAAAATCGGAGCTTAGCTGTTTCATCTGACGACATACACCAGTACTCATTATTGTACATCTTGTTGGTGTCTGCCCTTATCGTCTCGTCCGTGTGGGTGGCGAGGAAGTGTTGCCGCCGCGTCGGACGCTCCGCAGCAGAGAACAATCCACGGACCGAAGACATCGAGATGCAAGAAATTCGACCAGCAGCATCCGCGGCGAATCAGTGCCATGACAACGTATCATTTCATTTTTGAATGAACAATTAATTTTGTAATATTTTATTTACTTCCTTACTTTTATACTTGTATAGATATAACTTTTATTTTACCTTTATACCTACTCTTTACAACATATTTTACTTTGTGAATGATTGGATCTTATCTCGAGTTTTAGTTCATCTTTGCGGTTGGGAGTATGTACGGTTAAACACTGTACATTTTCTTGTAGTAAGCGCAGTGGCTAATTTAGGTCACGCGCGCGTCAGCTGTTTACTTCATGGTAAATACATTTTAATTACTAAGAGAGTTCGTTCATAACCACGATCGAGACAAGACCCTTTCATCTCTAACTAACTGTAACTTGCACATCTAACGTAATAAACTTAAGTCTCGTGAAGTGAATCTTTCTGTTCTCCACAACATCCTCATATCAACTAATATCTGGCGCCGTCAACTACGTTCCAGAAAACAATAACTTGAACTACAACAACTACTTACTGTATAGTGCTTGCGGTCAACTAAGCCAGCATCATACAGTAGTAGCTAGCTCATCGCGAATCCCTTCTAACAGTCGGTGGGCGGAGCCCCGGAGGCTTCCGAACCTGCGCTCGCGCGTCTTCGTTTTTCCCCAGCTACACATCGAAACTAACCGTCGAGCGTAAACCTCGTCCGTTTGATTTCTATTTCTCCTATTGTTCTTATATTTACGCGAACAATCTACCTACACAGTACCTAAAACTTAACATTTAAGTGCTACGTTAATCCCGCTGGGGTGAGTTTCTACCATTCTTATTATTGTAACTGTTCTGTAGTGCTAGTGATTTAGTCTGCTTTGAGCTGCTTAGTTAGAACGGAAAAGTTTTGGTTCTTGACCGAAAGTGACCTATCAGCTATGTGCTGCACCTCTAATGCCTGTCTATATGCTGGGCTTCCAGGATCACAGCTACTACCTTGACCCGGCTGACGCTTGGGCTAGGAAGAATCCCTGCCTACCCGCAGCTGCGTTCAGGCAGTGACTGAAGACCCTCACTTCCTTCGTGTGGAGCAGCTCGTCCCAGAAGACTCTCGTCAGGCCAGTGTTCTAAATGTAATATCTCACCAGTGCTTGCGGAAACAGACGGTGTATTACACGCTAGTATTAGTACACAAGTGGTTTCATTGAACCCCACCCTGAATTCTGCGGTAAGGAGGGTATACATCCTACACCAAACCCTAGCCGCCGCACTGCGAGTGTAGCCTCGAGGCAAATGCCAGGAGAGCTGCCCGCCCCGAACCAGGTGGTGGCTGCTTGAAGGAGCCAGATCCTATGACTTTGCTGCCGCTGTCAGTGACCTGTGCATCGCAGCGGATAGTGAGTCCGGGCAACAGCTCTGGGATAGGTGTCAGGCAGCTATCATCGGGGCGGCGAGGGTGGCGTTGGGTGTGTCTCGGGGTGGACGTGGGCTTGACAAGGAGACCTGGTGGTAGAACGAAGCAGTCCAGACTGAGATCAGGGTAAAGAAAGCCCTCTTCAAGGCGTGGCAAGCGTCCAAATCTCCTGAAGATCGCGCCGCGTACAGGGATGCCAAACGTGCCTCTAAACTAGCTGTAGCCAGAGCCCGACGTGACCACTTACGTCCTTTGTACGATAAGTTGGAGTCGTCAGAGGGGCAGAAGCTCGTTTACAAGTTGGCACGTTCGAGAGTCAAAGTGGCCCAGGATATTTCCATGTGCCGCTGTGTAAATGACACTCCCGGTAACCTGCTATGCGAGGACCGCGCGGTGAAGGAGAGATGGCGCTCTTACTTCCACGAGCTGCTCAACAAGCAGCACAAAGAGGTGCAGTCACCTGAACTCCCTCCAAATCAGAGACTAGTGCCCCCGGTAACGCCTGATGAAGTCCAGTCGGCTCTTCGCCGCATGAAGAACCGGAAAGCTGTCGGACCCGATGGAGTATATCGAAGCGTGGAAATCGATGGGCTCTCGTGGTGTGGGCATACTTACCCACCTTTTCAACCGCATTCTCCTCACCGGGAAGATACCTGACCAATGGAGACTGAGCATTATCACGCCAGTCTTCAAGGGCAAGGGCTCGGTGCAGGAATGCAGCAATTATCGCGGTATAAAGGTTATAGTAGTGTCCCACACCATGAAGCTCCTCGAGCGCATTGTAGACTCTTGGATCCGACGGGAGTGTCAGTATGGGTTTCGACCGGGTTGCGGGACCATGGACCCCGTATTTGCCTTGAGAACGCTCATAGAGGGATACAGACTGAAGAATACACCTCTGCATTTACTTTTCTTAGTGAGATGATCGGCTGGGCGCTGCGGTCCAGGGCCGTTCCCGAAGGTTTTATTGACATTATCCGGGACATGTACCAAGATTCCAGTTCCATAGTTAGGACTGCGGTTGGTGACACGCTTCCCTTCCCTATCCCCGTTGGAGTACACCAAGGCTCCGTGCTTTGCCCGTTTCTGTTCAGCGTAATATTAGACGTTCTGTCAAACAGCATCCTAGACCACCATGAGCAACCACCCTGGTTGCTTATCCACTCACGTGCTTGGCGCGGCAGGTGGGATCACGGATTTGCGCTTGCGCCGCGCATGAAATTTGACACCACTCCGGACCACTCGCCACTTGAGATGTAAACGCGATTTATGAGTCACACGTGTGGCTTTAAGCTAAACAAATGAGTGTTTCTAACTGAGGAATAGATGCTCAATTTGATTTTAAATACAATATGCTTAGCATACTTAGTAATATTTACAAAAAAAATCAAACTTCATTAGTGCGAAAAATTTCCGACATAATGAACGAACATTTTTTTATTGTAGAATACAGCATGATGACATATCTTTCTATATTCGAATCCATCATAATAATATTACTTTTCCTTTTTATTAAGATAATTTTAAACATGTATAACTTGAAAAAAAAACCATAAAAAAATTTCGAAGTTTGCAAATAAATTTCGCGATGTCAGCGGAATTAAATGAATAAATTAAATAAATGTCTAAAAATAAAATGTTCGAAAATAGAACAAAAATATGTTCAGCTATAGAAAGATACGTTTCCTATCTTTAAAATTTGGTAAGAAACATGGTATTAAAAATCAGGAATCACCAAGTAAATAAATATAATAAAAAAAGTCACATTAACAGCAAAAAAAATAATGATTTGTCCACATTTCAGACAAATACTTGGTGATCTTATGAAAACCAACTTAAAAAATAATCTTCAGCCAACTGAAGATTATTTTGATATACAAAACCTTTACTAATACATAATTCTAGCATTTTTATGGAATTTACGAACACGTATTACATCATCATCCATGCAGCCAGTTTTCACCAAGCATATTCTGTCACTCATTTAAAAATTATTTGATTTATTTTAACGAACGCATGACTTTGAGTGATGCATTTGTCCATAGTCTATGAAGTTTTTTTTAAAAAGGAAAGAAACGGCCCAGTGATTCAGTTATTTGAGCCTGTTGAGTATGCGAAGCGACCCACTTGCCGCCGTGCAACCGTGGTTGCATAAAAGCACTTTGGACGTCTGTTTTCATGCAACCGTGGTTGCAGAAAGCACTTTAGTGGTTATGTATGCTGATGATATAGCGCTAGCAGATTCGGACAGGGGACGGCTGGTACAACGGGTGAATAAGTGGAAAAATTCACTTGAAAACGGCGGTCTGAAACTTAATGTGGCGAAGACGGAGTACATGGCCTGCAACACCACAGATACCCAGTCCGTCCGCATAGGGGTTTACGTGGTCGAGCGCACGGATCGTATCAAATACCTATAGGTTCTGTGTTATGCGCGTCCGGGGCATCGACCGCGACGTCAGAGCCCGAATTTCCGCGACTTGGGCCAAATGGCGTGAGGTGACTGGTGTCATTTGTGACCCCAAAATGCCAATCAAGCTGAAGGGGCAGGTCTATAAAACCATCATTAGGCCTGTCCTTTTATATGGCAGTGAAACATGGCCGTTACTAGAGCGACACAAGCAGGAGCTGCGCGTCACGGAAATGAAGATGCTGCGGTGGATGTGTAGAGTCTCACGCAAACATCGCAGACAAGCAGCAGGAGTGCCGCCTTCGTTGGTATGGTCATGTCTCACGGAGATCGGCAAACTACGTGGGCAACAAATGTCTGGCCATGCCGCCCCCGCCAGGTACCGGTAGAAGAGGTCAACCCAAGAAACGGTGGCTCGACGTCGTTAAGGGTGACATGCGTGCCAACAGACTCACCACTGAGGATGCACAAGATCGCGCGAAGTGCCAAGAAAATAAGAAAGGCGGACCCTGGAACCCCTCACACCAGTGTGGGTTCACAACCGGGATAGACCGCACGGATGATGATGATGAACTTAGGTTAATTTAGTAAGCTTGCTTAATTTTATGTTTTTATTTCAGGTCTGAAGTTGATTGATGATATGGACCGTACTCAGTTCCGTTCGCTGTAGGTACTCAATAAAAGAAAATGCAAAGCAAAATTATTATTTTTTAATTTTAAATTATACAGATTATTTAAAGGCAAGGTATTATTATATTAATACATAAACATCTACATGAAAAATCAGACCATTCTATTAATTACTTCTTCCCTTACCCTTAAAGCCTCATTAACCTTATTCAGAAATACGAGTATGTCTTGGCCTGTGAAACCTGTGATGACTGCAATGTCATTGACAAAATTTGGATATACTTAAGTTGTGCAATACTGCACTGGCATTGACTATGTGGCCAGTCTTTTCTGATGTGTACTCCAACACTCTATGGCCCAGCAAACAATGAAAACGTGATTTGAGTACACCTATGCAGCGCTCCACACAATTTTAAGCTCTAATATACGTAACTCTGTGTAATGCGTTGCAGGGCTATCAGGTTCCGCGTAAAGTAACAGCGACTTATTAATAATTTTTACTACCCCTCTCACTATGTTATAAAGTTGAATCGAATGCAAACCTTTCTAATCACAATTGTTTCTGTTAGATTACAGACAATGTTGAGTTTTTGTCCAGTTTTCTGCCTTACCGGTAGAGCGAGACCAACATCTAGTTGTATCGAATGTCAATATTACAGTGGACTGATCGAATCGAACAGTCAAAAAGTTAAGTCCGAATAGCGCGGACAAGACAAAGTTATCCAATTCGATTAAACTGAATTGCATTATACGGCAATTTGATCGAATCGGTAACTCAGTTGTCGAACCTGCCCGAATCGCCCTGTGGTGGGGTCCGCGTGCGGTGGAGGCCGGCGGGCTTGAGTGCCGGGGTGCTTTTGCCCGCAGTGCACGGCTTCCGCCGTGGCGGCGGAGGTGCCTGTGTGCTCCGGGTGCTTCCGTGGCCTCCCACCTTTATTGGGGGGTCGGCTGGGCAGGGGCCCAATACGGGGAAGCACTGGCGGCGACTTGTTCCGGAAAACTTCTGTATATCTAAGGCACCAAAACTTAATTTAGAAATTTCTCAGTTACAATATGAAAAATCGCGATAAGCTTTTTGAAAAATCTCAGAATCAACTGGGATTGGGAATCGCCGGTCTGTCAAATTTAGCAATTTAGCATCTTCTTTGTTAACAGAAGATCTTGGGGATCGACATCTTAAAAAGACTATCTGAAGTTAATATTTTTTTTATAGATTTACATTATGAAAATGCAAAACAGCGACGCAAGTTATTAACTGCGTCGCTCGATAAAAATTTACAACCACAATTACAGATGTCAAAAGAGATAAGTTTCTTTTTGGCACTAATCTCGGAGAGAAGATGAAAGCCACGAAAACGGCAGAAAAATGAGGCCTTCAGGTAAAACGCAACAATGTTAGCGTTACGTCTACATCAAGACCATCTACATCACAGGAAAACTGGAGAGGCCCACCCAGGTATCAAGCGACCAGGCCACTCAAACAGAGTGGGAGAGACACACTCGAGGCTACACTGCCACACAAGGCCGCAGACCCCAAGCATCTACGGGTCGAGCCCCTCCTGCGCCGAGGATGGAGAACAAGCCACGCAGGAGCAATGGGCGATGCCAGAATTTCAGAAGCTATGCTATGCTTACACTATCGATAGGGTAACCGGTAACCCTATAACATGGCATAGTTACCCTTCAACGGGGTTAGTAGCCTATGAATGCTCTAAGGAATAAGCCCAATCAAAAAAGGTGTTTTCCGGTCTGGAAATAACCGCTCAGGAAAATGCCCATGTAAAGGGTGCCTTCAATTAGACTTTTCATGTCGGATCGCTGCGGTGCCGAAGCGGTGCGTTTGTCGTATTGCCCACGGACGGTCGTTTGTTTTCATACAAAGCGCGCGGTATTTGTTGTCGATTGTCGAGCGTTAGCGGTACCGACGCCGCACTTTTGCCGCCGCCGTCGGAAACTATAGTAAAACTTTCGAGTTATAAAGTGATTGATTAACTCTATTTTGCTGCGGCCGCACTATTGCGCTGGCGCGAAGATTCGCATTGTCGCAGATCTGGCTAAAAAAAAATGTCCTATCGCGAATCATCTTCGTGAATACACGAATGCCCTTCGCACCGCTGTCTGTAAATTGCACAGAGTTTTGTCGCGACAAAGTTCGTGTGGTTGGCTACACTTCGCGCGCGTATGGTTTGAATGTAGATTGGAGTAATGAGAGGACATTGTATTCATTCATACAAAATTATCAATCTGAACCAGTTTTATGGAACCCCATAAGCCAACAAACCACAAAAACGATCGTAATGAATGGTCGCGACGTTGCGATTTTTTTATGATGTGTTAAAGCACTTCGTCACAACAAACAAGTTTTATGGCAACAACGCCAACACGAATCTTCACGTTCAAGTCTGGCCGTAGCATTTGTAAGGTGGTTGAGGACTCGAGGGTGCAATCACAGATTACGGTGGGTGTGAATCGGGCTTATTTATGGTATCTGGCCAAAAAAAGGCACGGAGGCACAGATCAGTCAGTAACAATAGTCTGTGGTGTAATGTCAAAGTAGGTAGCGTAGCCCATCCATCATCCCAGTCCATCGACACTGCATACAAAAAACCATTTGTATGGAATTATGAACTAACTTAGTACCAACATTACGATATAAAATAACTCGTTAAACTCTTACCACAGATTACTATATTAGTAGCTCTTACCTATTTTAAATGTGTACTGACGCGTCTGAGTATTATGTGTCTTATATACTATTTAATTACGCGTTAAATTTTTGTTATTGTTGGTAGACCTGTTCGCTCGGTTTTTAATTTGTGGTTGGTTTGGATAAAAAAATCGTCGCCGGCTGGCTGTAAAGTGTATTAAATTTTATTGTGTTTTAAAATCCTTGGGCATAGTATTTGAAAGGGAGCCAAATCTTTAGGGAAATGTGAAGTTTGTGGTGTCAGGCGTGTCAGAAGAATATATTATTTGCCAGAATACACATTTTTAACTAGATTGACCCGGCCAGTAAACTTTGTAAACTTTATGTAATAATTCTATGTTTCTTGACTTTTGAGAATGCATTAATTAGCTCACAACTTTTTTGACGAAGTAATGGCATATTAATAAATAAATAAATAAATAAATAAATATCCCTGGACATTATTCCACACAGCGCCATCTAGCCCCAAATATTTTTTCATATTGCACGTATATTCTGGAAATTAAAATCTATTTTGATATGAAAATCATAAATACAAGTAGTATTTTAAAGTATTAGATGTCGTTCATGGGTAAAATTAACTGGAAATGAGGATTTGGCATATTTACCTAAACAAAGACTAAATGAAAATAAGTTCATATGTGACCGGCCTATGTAGAAAAACGCTGTGAGGGCCTGGAACTGCGCTTTCCTCTATCAACGAAGTGCAGCTAGCAATGCAGTCTATACAGACCGCAGCAGTAATCTACTATTATTTCACTAGAACGATACACGTTGATTTCGACAAAAAAACTATTTTTTATGACGTATATATATTTCATTCTTTAAAATTTCATGATTACTTACGTTAGAATAGTTCAAAACAGGATTACTACCATGTAAATAAAGTGGAATAGAAGGTAGTAATCTCGTTTTGAACTATTCTAACGTATATTCATTTATTTTCATACTTCTTCTTCTTGGCGTGTCGATGGAACCCGAGAATTAATTACATCGTAGCAGCCCAGAATTCAGCCACTTGTATTGCGGATCGACTGCCGTCCATTAAATCCGCTGGCGTGCAGGTGTTGGGGCACGCCGGGCACGATGTTAAGTGTGCCATAGTTTGCACTGCACCGCAAACACAGTCCACATCGGAGCTTACCGAAAATCCCCACCTGACCAAGTTCTCCTTACTTCGGCCAACCTGAGTCCGAAGCCTGTTTAAGGACTTCCAGATCGGCCATGGTAAATCATGTCCAGGAGGGAGGTTCTCGGCAAGCGGGACAAAAGGAGTAGGCAGAGAGGCTTTTTTGCGCCAAAGTTCACATCTGGCCTGTGCGGGTTCGGTAGAAAGTGGGGCGACACACTTAACAAAACTGCGACGACTTTTTAGCCTTTGCGGCACTGAGACGTAGCCGTGCATAGGATGCCGTGAGTCGCGATCTGCGTTTGCCCTTTCAGTAGAGCTAGCTACAGTCCTGCGGACTTCCCGAGGTGCTATACCAGCTAGTGGATATAGCATTGACACTGGGGTAGGTTTAAGACAACCAGTGATGACCCGGCAGGTGTCATTCAGGGCCACATCCACCAACTTGGCATGAGCGGAGCGGCTCCAAACAGGCGATGCGTACTCGCCAGCTGAGAAGGCGAGCGCTAGCCCTGTCGTCCGCAGCACGTGCGGTGTAGCTCCCCATTTGGTGGTAGTAAGGCGACGCAGTAAGTTGTTCCGCGAGTTCACTTTCTTCTTGGCGTTTTCGCAGGTCTTCTTATAAGTAAGAGATCTGTCTAGCGAAACACCAAGATATCTCGGGCAGTTGTTGTGCGAGATTGGTACTCCCTGCCACACAATATTGAGTTTACGTCTTGCTTCTCTGTTGCGCAGGTGGAATGCGCAAGACTCCGTTTTACTCGGGTTAGGCTTCAGTGAGTTCGCCTCGTAGTAGCTACTCAGATTATTGAGAGCTGCAGTGAGGTTAGCCTCAACTTCTTCAAACTTGGAGCCTTGAG
The DNA here is from genome assembly GCA_947369235.1 of Udea olivalis. Taxonomy (NCBI): domain Eukaryota; kingdom Metazoa; phylum Arthropoda; class Insecta; order Lepidoptera; family Crambidae; genus Udea; species Udea olivalis. The sequence goes on from OX376342.1 coordinate 12,573,935, forward strand.
ATGTTAGTGCCAGGTCGTCGGCGTATAAGAAGCGGGACGTATTTATGCTGGATGGTTGGTCATTGGTGTAGATGTTGAAAAGGAGCGGCGCCAGGACACTGCCCTGGGGAAGGCCGTTCCTTTGTGACCTCCAACGACTCTTGTCTGAGCGAAGATGTACCTGAAACCGACGGTTATGGAGGAGTTCTCGAAGGATCATGACGAATTTGCGATCGCCGGTCATGATGTCCACCTTCCATAGCAGTCGATTGAGGTTCACCGTATCGTAGGCCGCAGATAGGTCCACGAAGACGGCGCCCGTTATCAACTCAGACTCGAAACCATCTTCAATATGTTGCGTGAGCTTGAGCACTTGGTTGCAGCATGATTTTACCGGTCTGAAACCTGCTTGCTCTGGGACTAGTTTAGGGTCGATAAGGCCTGTGAGCCGGGTCAGCAGCAATCGTTCAAATAGCTTGTAGGTATGGCACAATAATGATATTGGCCGGAAGCTTTTAGGATTGTCTGCTGATTTTCCTGGCTTCAGTATTGCTATCACCTTTGACTTTCTCCAAATGCGTGGTATTTGAGCAGATTCCAGACAATTGTTAAAGAGCTGCAACAGCCAAGATATAGCTACTGGACCGAGGTGCTTTATTTGCTCCACTGATATATTGTCTATCCCGGAGGCTTTACCGCAGTTAAGGTGTTTGATGGTAGATACAATGTCATACTACTGAAATTGACAGCTACGCGTATGCACCCAATTATGCATATCGATGCGTAGGCATAGTTTTTCAAGCCCTAGTGTCAAAACGTGAGGCAGTTGCTTGTGTAATGTTGGTACTATTATTTTTAAGGTTGGCACAAAGTACGTTCCTAATTCGGTTTAGAGTGTCGTAGTGAGTGATTAAATTCTCTTTGCATCATCGGTCATCCACCCATTTCATTATTTTTTTCAATTTCATCAACCAACCAAACAGTGAAACAGTTTGTCAAAGCAGTTTGTGTGTGAGTCAAACCAACGCCCATTTGTTGTGTTGATCTAACCAATTAAATATTTAGAGTCAATCCAACCACGAACCCAGCGAAATAGTAGATAATTCAAGCGTGTGTTAGTGTTTAGTTTTCTTATAATCGAAAGTAATAGCAGAACAAGTCTGATTCAGTAAATGATTATTAATATTTTGTGTTGTTAATCGTAGTTCAGGAGGTAAGTAAACCGTGAAGTTTTTACGCTTTTGTATTGTTACATTCAATATTTAGTTAATTTGTTAAAACTGTTGGTTCAGCTGAGATATCTACATTGTACTACCTAGTTATGCTGAAAATTATTTAAAAGGTTAAAATTGTTCGTATTGTTTTGTTTTGCTGCAACAAGTAAAGGTTAGTCGTTATTTCCCGTAAATATTGACAAAATTTCGTCGTTTTTATGCGTTATTATGTCGCTGTATCCGATGTCGGCGGTATGTTTAATTATTAGTTTTTAAGGGCTTCGGCCCAGACCTTGCCATTCGGTTGTTTTAACCGATATGACTTTATAAACGGTGTCATTATAATCGGTTTTGACTTTATTTTATTCTACCAAATACCTACATAAATCAGATAATTGTTTGATGTAAAAAAAGGGACAAATTACACCAAGACCAAGATCATCTGACCCCAAACTAAGCAGAACTTGTGCTATGATAAAGCCTAAAAAACATACTTTAATATTTATAAATAAATACTTGAATAGTTAACAGAACACAACAAACACAAATTAATGATTGTTATGGGTGGGGCTTTAACTCACAACCTCCAGCGCTAAAGGCAGGATTGCTGCCATTGCATCTTCATTGCCCGTCAGTTTCTACTATAGTTAGTATATAATTTACTAAATCCTTTTTCTAAGTTGACATAGTATCAAGGAGTTATTACAGCAGTTACTTGTAACAAAGGTTTAATAGTTATTTATGTGTGCTTGTTTCCAAATTTATCATACAATGCTCACAAACATTTTATTTTCAATTTAAACTAACAATTAAACCTTGTATAATTATAGCAATACAAAACAGGCCAATACAGTCACTTAATTGAAAATAGATATTATTTTGTATTAAAGAAATATCTGAGGTAAGCTTGTACAATGTAGGTACATACTATGGGTATGGTTCAGCTTGTAATTATCTTTAGGTAAAAAAAATAAGCAAAACTTACATTTAATAGGTATCATGTTCAAAACAAAATGAGAATATGAAAGTGCTATGTTTTACTTTTAAATTTCTACACAGTAGATAGGTACCTATTGGATTCACAACCATCCACCACAGTCAGAAAGTGACCATTTTATTCAGAATATTTTAAATTTCGAAAATTATGTTTATTTATATCAAAATTATTAGAAATTAGAATGTCTAAGTTATTTTTAACTGCAAAGAATCCGTATTGATTATGCAAATTTTGATTAACTTTCAAGAGTTTTTGTTACTGCTTAAGCAATTCTTGATAATTTGTTTTTCTTAATTGTTGGGCAATTGATGTTTTTACTGGTGTTTTTTTTTGAGCTATTGGGGGCAGTATTAATAAATCATGCCTTGTTTTATTTGATCTTTACTTCCAAGGACAGCCCTTATGTATACATAAATAGTTGCCAAGTGGAAGCCCAGAACTAGCGCATCACTGGGGCTATCGGAATCACATTTTGTTATTTGATACCCCCTACAAATTTGATTTTTTCACTTCTAAAACTTTGTCTATACTATCCATACTTCCATACTAATATTATAAAGAGGAAAGATTTGATTGTTTGTTTGTTTGTTTGTAATGACTACTGGAACGATTTCAAAATTTCTTTCACCAATATAAAGCTACATTATCAGCGAGTGACATTTTTTGTTATTTAAACTATATTTTGGCGGGAGAAACATGTGAAGAAGCCGCTGACGGGTTAGTTTCACAATAATGTTTTGTGTAAGAAGTGGATGCCTTCGTGTCCTCAAAAGACCTAAGACAGTTGTGGAAGTGGGCAAAACAAACTTTTACCTAGCACTGGGATCCCAATGGCTAATTTAGATATAGAGAAAGTTTTTTGTAAAACATCATAGTACTCTTTCATTACGGCAGAACGAAGTTATTGACGAATTTGATATTATACTTAAGAGTATAGTGAATTAGGTACCTGTTGAACGGTAACATTCTATATTTTCATAGGTTAAAGCCAAAGGCCTTTAGTTTGTGTGAATCAAATAATAATGACGTTTCCCATACAAAATATAAAATAAAAATATTTTCATTCATTTATTTTAAAAACAAATACTTTTATTTTTACAGGAATTAACCTATTATCCTATTTAACCGAATAGGTGATGTTTTTGTTTTGAATCGGGAGGGAAGGTCGCCAGTACGTTTATTTAAGATGCTTTCGTGATGAGATGCTCTCGTTATACAGAGGGATAACGATATAAGTAACTGATTTGAATTAATCTTTTTCGGTTCCGAATATCGTCAGACCAAAAAAGAGACCTCCTAAGAAAAGACCGGGGAAGTCGCTAAGTTAAGTAATTCAATATACAAGGTACCTACAAGCAAGCTAAAACATTGGGAATGTTATTATTTTGATTAATGCGGTATATGTTCCGTCTCACACATTTGTTCTAAAGCACATACTAGTAGTATCACACGTCTCATGATTGCAAACTATCATTCAGTAAGAAAAGTTTGGCTCTTACGTGCGAGGGCACGTACATTTCTTACTGACGTGTTTTGTGGCATTTAAGAAAATACCTTTTCAAATTACATACGTAAGTATAATGCAGTACCTATAAAAAAATAAATTACACCATATTAGGTGAATTTTCGGTACCGCTATCAATGGACATTGGGCACGTGTGCAAAACAGGTATTTTCCCGCGCGTTGCAAAATTACTAACGGTCAACAATAGAATATCCCTCAGCTGATCAAACAACAGCTCCACGATGAGCTCTGTCCAAGCAGTAAATGAGACAACACAACAGGGTCATCATAACAGACGGTGTATGTAGGACACCATTGGCGTAGTGCGCTGAAACACGGTTTCTCGCCTCGATTTCCGTAGTATCCCGGGTTCGACTCCCGGTCCAGTCAATTCAGAACAAGATCTTTTCTAAATTAACTCGGGTCTGGCTGTGCTGGGAGACGCCCCTGGCTTAATTCCTTGTCTGGACCTCGTAACTCGTAACACAGGGATATTTATTCCTACTTCGAGACCATGACAAGTGGTGTGTTGTCTGAAGCATTTTTATTTATACCTTCCGATTAGGCTTAATCGAAAATGCACAAGAACCGCATTACTACCGTGTGCAGCTATTCTGCAGCCAGTATGCAGTCGATAGAACTGCACCGCGGAGGGCAAGCGTACCTCGCGCGCATTCAACTTGCAGTTTTGATGTTGTTAAGACTGCATCCAAATGCATTTTTGCAGCTCGTCTCCTAATGCAGCCCGTCTGTATTTTTATTTATTCTTCATTGCACAATGTTGAAAGTATAATTGTCGGTCTTAACTTAATGCCAAAAGGCATACTTTTGCCCGTTAACCATACGATCAAACTGGTGCCAGAGACATTGTACTGACTGACCCATGCAAGGCCCAAGGTTTGGTTATCCCTTGTTTGTAAAACCAGAAACAATGAAGTTACTTACAACAGACAGCAAGACCCAACACAATAAATATCGGTTTTATCAACAGACATTTGTGCTGGTGCGGGAATCAAAACCGCGGATGTTTTAATTTTACTAACTTATCGTTTTTGAGTGTTTTGGAAGATCAGGAAGTAATGCCTATTATCACTTTCAATGCAACACCTCGCACCGGTGCGTTTTAACAAAAGTGATGAGACCATGTTCCCAAATTGTGACGAAAAAAACATTATTGTTTTCATAAAGTTCAGTCCGTCACAATCACAAGTTACTTTAGTGTGTTTTAAATGAAACTAACGAACGAATTCAGCTACAATTTACAAATTCGAAGAATCTACAAACTCGTCGTAACAAAGTTTCTGTAGATACTCGCGCGGACAAAGAATTACGAACAAACAACAATAATACACTACACTTGCGTAGGTACTGGTCAGGCTATGACAAGATGACCTCCACCGTTGTCGTTTGGCTGACTAGACTTAACGTAGTTAATTTACTAAGACAGCTCTGTAATTTAAACAACATCTGATTCATAGTTGTACATACACAACCGCAACACAACTAGTCCAGCTTGCCTTTAAAAAAAGGCAGTAATTAGGAACTGAATCCAAGGTTAGAGTAGTACCTGCATCAATATCCTTGCGTCGAAGGATACTCGTTACATTCGGCTTCTTTCGTAAGTTCCCACAGTGAGTATCTCGTGTGAACTTTTTAGCATTGCTCGTCTGGGTGAGCGTTTGTTGCTTGTGTTTAGCACTTCACAGTCCACTCATGCATGCGTGGATTGCGAAACTCTGTTGGTTATTCATCTCGGCCTTGCCTGCCCGAAAAATGGAATAACCATTAATGGTTTTATTATGATCATTTAAGTAGTTTGCCAGCCTAAATTTAGTGTATGGTATGTTCAATTTTGTGTAGCATTTTTACAGTCAGAAGTAGTTTCTGGAAGGATGTGTTAATACTCCTTGTATGAGATAAGCCGTTTATTTTTAGGGCAAAGACCAATGTCCTCCCAATTCATGATTGCATTGGTAAATGCTTTACACTAGTAGTCCAGTACCTACATATTATCAAACAGCGTGTTAGAAGTTAATAGTTAAAAAAACCTTTTCAAACATTTCATCAAAATCATGTACGGTAGGTACATGATGTACCTCACAATCTTTTCATCAGGCCTTCCGTGACGCCAAATAGTCTAAAAGTTATAAAATACCTAAGTGTTCCTTTATTTTATTTTCAGCTTTCGATGTTGCGAAAATACTTTGATTAAATGGTACGAAGCGCGTGAAGTAGATTTAAGAGGATATGCAGAAGCGCCGTTTTTCCATACAAATGTAGTCCCCTGTTTCCTCCCTGGATATTGCTAGTGGAGGAATATTTTTTTCCTATTAAATCTATTGCCACTATTGGCATATCCCTATGTTTCCTTTTTTAATAAATAAATTATTAAAAGAGATATATGAACCTTCAAAGATCGGAAAAAATGGCCAGATTTTCCACTGTGTTCAAACATCCAGAAAACTAATTAAACTAGTTTATTTTAAAAAAGGAACACGGCCACAGTCCTTCTTTAATTTTTAGTAAAAAAAGTAACTAAATCGGTTTACTTTTCGAATAGATATCAGAGGACTACGAAACGTCGATTTTGTGTACTTTTTATAGGTAATTTCGGACCGATCTGCATATGTCTCTATCGCACTCTGCGGGGCGCTCAAGGTTTGCAAAGACAGCATTTTTTGCAAAGACACAGATTTTCAATTCTCTCGACTGTGCTGCTGTGTACTCTCAAGTTACGCGGGTCTAGATATATTTAAGTTTAATGAGTAGAGAATAATATATACCTGCCTACAGACAGACCTACTTCGTTAAGTCCGAACTCGTAACTTGCTAGCGGCCTTAATTTTCAGGTGTAAAGACAGATAAATTATTTTATTCTTACGTACGCTACTTTTGAATGTACAATTTTTTAGACCTCTTAAAAGTCTTGTAAAATCTAGATATGCAGTATTAGTTATTGTGTGTTCGGTAATGTTAATTTTCAAACATGTCTGTTACCGAGTAGGTTTCGACTGACTGAGTCACTGCGATAAGGAACGTGAATAATTGTGGTGTCGCCGTTGTATCTCATGGTTTCATAGACTTCGCGCCCTTGGCCTACTTTAAACAACTATACTCCATTTACTATTCGATAACTTCGGTTATTTCAGTACCTAGACTTTGGCCCGTAATCAAGAAGCTAACTTAACTGGCAAATTACCTATCTACTTGAGTGTAAATTTCATGTTATACAAAACGTCACTCATATATTTTTAGCTCGAGTGCAGATTGCGGCTGAGTAATCTAGAAACGAAGTAGGATCAACCGTGGGAAAAATATCTTGGCTCTTAATAAATAATACACGCTGTAAATGCAAGCATACTAATGCAGGGTGTTTATAATGATAACTAGTAATATTTAGGTAATGCAAAAAACAAATTTACAAGGCGAGGGTGGATGGAGCTGTTGAAAGGGGAAGGCCTAGACGGACGTACTTAAGACAAGTCCAAGACGTGCTCAGAAAAGGTCAGGTCAGGAGTACCCATAATCGACGAGCATGTATGAAAGGATTAATGAGAGTGGCTGTGTGTGTGGTGGTAAGCTTTGTCGACGAATCCTTCTTTGGTAAAAGGTTCTGTCGTCGATTCACTCATGAATGAATCGTTTTGTCGGCGAAACGTTCGTAGTGGAAAGGTTCTGTCGTCAATTCGCTTATGAATAAATCGTTCTGTCGGCGAATCGTTCGTTGTTGAAAGGTTTTGTCGTTGAACAACTCATAAACGAAACATTCTGTTGGCGGCTCATCCGGCAGAGAAACGTTTGTCGAAGTTAAGTTTCAGAATCTGGAAGAAGCGCAAGAGGTGTGTCAGGACCGTAGCAAGTGGCAAGATGTGGTCTCTGCCTACCCCGTTGGGAAAAAGGCGTGATGGTATGTATGTAATGGCTATGCAATGCATACGTGAGTAAGGTTCATCATTTCATCAACAAAGGAGTGTTCCAAAACTCGTAATTTAACGTAGTTTCGTAGTTGAAGGTCTTGACGCAAATTCATGATAGGTTCCTTTCCTTTGTTTTCTTAGCGCTTCCACAAGCCACAGCGTATGGCCATTTTTTAATAAATGGAAACACATAGGTACTCGACTTTGAAATGTTTCTTTTGTGTTAGCGACTTTTTTATCGGTTTGTCTTTTTCAACAAGTATTGTCTTGCTCATCGTCGCAATCGTAATGCTGTCGAATTTGAACACAAACGTAAGAAACTGATCGATGACCTTGTGTGGGATGTATGTTTTGTAATTTACCATCATGCTAAGGTAAGGATCCCAAAGGAAGGAGGGCATTACGTAAATAAGGTCTCGAGATTCATTTTCGCATTAATCTTGCTTGCAGGCCTCCCAAGTCGCCACTAAGGGCGCAATTATATAAATGTGTTAAAATGTCTTATGCTCGATTATATATTCAATAACGGTCCCCTCATTATGTAATTATTAGCATACTCTGACTCGCCTTGATTTACGTTTCAAGAGGCTGGCCTAGCATTATATTTAGATCCCTAGAGAAGCTAATTCTATCTATAATAGTAATCTTCATACTTACAATAATGTATTCTGTTGTATTTCTTACCATACTGCGCCACACATACCGATGACCTGAATAGCATTTTTGGTCAATGGTCATGCCATACAAATTAAAAGGCTGGACTTTTATAGCTAATGAATGATAGACCGTATGGACATAGTGAGTTTATGCACTATTGGATAAAATAATTTGTTACAAAAAGCACTTACAGAAAAGACTTCCAGAGAAAAAAACAGTCTGTGGCTAAAGCGAGCGATCCTGCTCGCTACGATACCAACAACAGTCCAGTTATTATAGACTATATAATAGATACAATCAGGATAAATAAGTTCTACGCTATGCAAGCCCTGTATTGGCCAAGATATACATTCAATACAGGCTAGGTAGATATGTCTTTACTCAACCCGAACGATTTATAAGGGTCGCTGTTCGCTGCGCTAGCGCAAGCCTCATTGGTAAAATGATGAAGTTCGTTCAAGCGGAGTACTGACCCATGTCTTTTTTTTTCAGACACAATGAAGAATAGAAGCTTAGCCGGCAACTGTGGCATTGGTGTGTTCGTTATTGCCCTTGTCACAGTGACATTGGCTTTCGGCACGCCTAGCTGGTTAGTGAGCGACTCGAGAATACGGAGCGCCAGGTTAGACAGGTAAGGCTGCATTGAACCAATGCCACTAATATTTTTAAGTGAGATGTTTCTACATCACGTACTAAATATGCCATGGTATGCCATATCATTTTACTTACGGTATAAATTATTTAAATATACGACTGGCCTGTAGGCGCAATGGCAGCGATCCTGCCTTTAGCGCTGGAGATAGTGGGTTCGATCCCCACCCATGACAAACATTTATTTGGCGAACATTTGTGTTTGTTGTGTGTCTGGGTGTTATTATCTATTTAAGTATGTATTTAGAAATATTTAAGTATGTTTATCAGTCTCTGACGCCCATAGTCCAAGCTCTGCTTAGTTTGAGGTCAGATGATCTTGGTGTGAATTGTCCCAGATATTTATTTATTATTATTATTTATTAAATAACTTCACCTGGTATACAAATACTGGGTGATTATCAAATAACTTGCTTGAACGATATGGCATACTCACTAAGTGATCTAAGCGAAAATTTAATTTATTTAACTAACTTTCATTTCAAGGTCACTATACAAATCACTCGAACGGTCAGTAGTTTTTGTATGAAAACTTTAAAATTAAAGTTAATTGAAAAATTCTAAGTTTCGCTTAAATAGTTACTACATCAGTTACTGAGTATGCTATATCGTTTTCGGAAGTTATTTAATAATCACCCGGTATAATTATTCCTATTGTCCATCACTTCTACGGCTTTAGACGCTTTCAGACACAAGATTGTTATAATTTTACGAAAATTCCTATATATAGGAAACCTACGTACCTACTTAGAATGAGACATTGCATTAGTTAGAACATTTTGAAGGCTTGTTATATTCTACAGTATGACGTAGGTACGCGATTTGGTTTGAAAACAACACACAATACAGTGTCGTTTATGTATTGTTCTTAGTCCTATAAAATTAGAGTAGGTATTCTGTGATTGTTTTTAGGTAAATATGTAAAAACATGATCAGCGATTGAGGCCGAGATCTAAAAGAGTATGCTTAGCTTAAACTTAGACTTAGTTTAGACTTTGAACAGCTGTATCTATCTATATCAGTAACTTCTTATGTAACGATATTAATTATTTTTCTCTTAGTTATACATCAACTTTAATATTCGTTAGTAATCAATCATTAACAACACTCAATGACGTATCCCGTGGGAATGAGCCCTAAGTAACGACTATAGATCTCGGCCTTTCTTTTATTATTATTTTCAACTTGGGACGCTCGCAGTGGGCCGGGTGATCGGTCCGTTTGTGGTGGGCCATTTCCCCTAGATCTCGGCCTTAGCGTCGGGTGCTATTTGTGGTAACATACTTTTGGTCAATGGGAAGAGCCTAGCTGCTGGCGGTGTAGGTTTTATTGTCTTTCCATTGGTCAAGAGTATTGCATACTTGTAGTAAACTTAAAAACGGTACGCGGCGCGGCGTTCGTAAAGAACCAAACTAATTTGAATTTTAGAACGTCATCAGGCCGATAAGTAAGTTCTGCGTTGAAAAGTTGAACCCTGAAAGCATGTCATGCAACAATTACTCTTTTACTAGACGGCGGAAAATGTGCTCTCTTGATGAAGTTTTGTTGTTGATATAGTAGATTGTTACACAAGGTGAGAAAGTTACGTTTTCAATGCACGAGATGGTTTGGCGCGCGAGCGTAGCGAGAGCGCTAATAGTTCGAGGGCATTGAAAAGGTCTTTCTTCTGAGGTAAACACTCTGCTTTTCATTACGAATATAAGGAAAGTAAATGAAAATCAGATACATAAGTTCAACCAACAAAATTTTATTGAAACATTACCCACAACAAAGTTGATGATATTTCTATTTAAAGTTTATATTAAAATTAGAGCAATTGTTAAACGAGAGAGAGAGGTTACTTCCTGGGATGTTGATAGTTAATATTTTTTGTGAAACTTGAGCATCTTGAGTAAATGTTGGTGATAGAAAAGGAATGTCAAAATAGAAGGTGACATTTGACAGTTATTTACTTTCAGCCCTAGGGCTGAACAGAAATTTAACGGCCCTAGGGCTGAAAGTGAAGCTTTCATCCCTATGGTCAGGCAACTTCAAGCGTACTTTCCGTGTATGAGTAATGAAAAATAACTTTCCTAATGTTTGTTTTTAGATTGGGACTATGGAGTCACTGCTTCAGATCTCTCCCGGATCCGTTGGACCAATATCAAAGGAGATTCTTTGTGGGTTGCCGATGGGTGTATGATCCATTCACCACGGGCTACGACAGAATTCGTGGTTACTTGCTCCCAGGTACGTTTCATTAGCTGAATAAAGTAGATTTAAAAACTTATTTGCAATGATAAGAAACTTATGATGACTCAAACGTGATCATTTAAATAAATGAAGATTCTTTTCTCTTTAAATATTTTACTGTGATTCTTCTGCTATGACACTGCATTCGCCAGCTTTAGACCTTTCTTATTCGCTAAATGAATGTCATTATTTTTTGCAGGTTTCATGATTGCAACTCAATTCTTCTTCACGCTTTGTCTTGTCGGAGTATTAATCTCAACAATATTAGTGCTGATGTTCTTCCTTTGCAGTTCACCGGACCAGAGAAGATTTGTAACGATAATTAAGACCATTGGATATGTTATGCTGGGCGCGGGTAAGTAATCAAATCTTTTCTATGTCATTAAAGTTTATTTTTTACAATGGAGACGTCAGCCTGATGGCGGTTTTGAATATGGAAGCCTTTCCTAGTGAAGGAATAGACTATTTAACTTATTTTTTTTTAAATTTTCTAGGTGCTTGTGGAGCCATCGCCGTTATAGTTTTTGCTAGTTTAGGAAACACCGAGGGATGGATGCCTGATCATCCCAATAATTACTTAGGTGAGGTGAATTATGTAATGTACCTATTTTATCCCTTTAGCCAATGTGGTGCGCTACCACTATGATTTATCGAATTTTGTGCATTCGCGTAGGTATACTTACTTGCAAATTTTTTGTATCCAATTCATATAATCGTTTACGAAAACCTGGTCGTAGACCCAGGACATATGAAATTAGATATTCATGTGTGTTATTTATAACTCACTTGACGATGACGAATGTAATGAATAATTAACTGAGAGCCTCAATGTTTTAATAGGGCAGGACGCCCACGTTCTTATTATTACTGGTTACCCATACCCAGACCCACATAAACTTTTTTAAATAGTGGCGAACTAATAAAATTTGGTCGGAACAAAAGATTTTTATTCCAAAAATGTACCACCAAAGAGAGCTCTTATGATTTTATGTGATGGGTGGGCTCCTTTCTTTTTGCTGATGAAGTCGATCTTGCTAATCGATTAGTCCACGTTTAACTTTAGCATATTCCTACTATGAATGGGCTAGTTGGGCGTATGTATACCGTCTCACATAAAGTTCGCGCGAGTCTTTTATAACTTATCGTGAACCTTGTGTTTAACTGGGGTACGGGTACCATTTTATAAGAAACTGTGTTGAAAGAATTGACCTAGTTTCACGATTCCATTGGTTCTTAACGAACACGTTCCTTGCAACGCATCCCCGCAGATATCTGGAGGAAAGGCACCCTGTGAAAGTTTCGTAAACCAAATTTTAATTGCGAGTAGAACGTAGATGTCCATATACGAGTATTTTCGGAAATTCGACGCTAAAAGAATTGAGTGAACATGTCTTTTAATTACTCATACACCAAAAGTACGCTTGAAGTTGCCTGAGCATAGAGTTGAAAGCTTCACTTTCAGCCCTAGGGCTGTAAAGATTTTTCAGCCCTGGGGCTGAAAGTAAATAATTGTCAAATGTCACCTTCTATTTTGACATTCCTTTTGCGGCAAGTCGATGTATTCTATTCAGCCACAGCTGTATTTAAAATGTCTTTCTTGATTTCAAATGAATATTTAAACAATCGAAGCAGGGATATACTCATTAATGTATGTTTCACTTAATTAGTATTTAATTGAATAAATTTGAGCTAAGCATTTATATAGAAATGAAAAAAAAAATCTTTAAATAAAATAAGGCGGGGGAATTCCATCATCATTGTCTAAGTATGCTTTTTTACAAATATTAAAAATAAATGGTTGAATTCCACAGACAAAAAAAAAGGCGGGATTGCAACTATTCGAACTTCATTCAGTTGTTTCGTAAATCGAGTGAGAAGTTCATTTGGTTGAACTTATGTATCTGATTTTTATTTACTTTCCTTATATTCGTAATGAAAAGCAGAGTGTTTACCTCGGAAGAAATACCTTTTCAATGCCCTCGAACTATTAGCGCTCTTGCTACGCTCGCGCGCCAAACCCTCTCGTGCATTGAAAAGGTAACTTTCTCACCTAGTGTAACAATCTACTATGCTTTTTCTGTTAAACAGGATGGTCCTTCGGCCTGGGCGTCGTGGGCGCAGTCGCCTGCCTCATCACCGCCGCGCTCTTCCTCACTGAAGCAGACATACAATCAAGGAAGAAGAACAAGCTGAAGGAATCGCAAGCGCGCTTCGAACTGGAGTACGAGTCTAAAGCGTAACGTAGAATTCTTTCAAATAGGGGTTATTTACATGATGTGTAAATGATGACGTGGCGGTTGTGGCACTGATTTATGACCCTAAGAGAAACGAAGTGCCTTTTGACGGATGATATGTATGAATGGAATCAAGGTGTATATAAATACTAGATACAGGTTGTGTAGTATTTTTATCGTTTTAAAGTTTTAAGACTAGAATGATTACTTGTTATACTTATAAGACAAATTTAGCAAGTTAATGCATTATAAAAATTATATACATCACAATAGTTAATCAATAAAAAATCATTTTAGGATGAATAAGGCTGAATCAATTTACAATAAAATCACAAAAAATATTGTTAAGCAATATTTCAGTAGTATCTTTAGAGATACCAGAGAATACTAGAAAATTAACTATACAACTATAATGATGATCTTTTTGGAAATAATTTCATGTAGTTATTGTTATAAAAATATTTTACATTCCTTTTTTGCAGGTGAGATATCTTGTTCACTTTTTGTATTAATTTTTGTGATATGTCAATTTTATAGAGACTACCTCTGATTTCACCGTTTACCAACGAATAAATAAGCACATTTTAGTAATAGATTTATGATAATTAACAAAACAAATCAATTTAATCTCTAGTGCTTGTCTAGCTGAACTTTTTATTGCTTACTGATATTAACTTTTATTTGTGAAATAAAATATTTGTACTGTTTTATTGTACCTGTGTACCTAATCTTTATTCCGTCCATATTTCTTGTTTAGCATAGATTTTTAGCTTTAAATAGTGTTTTGATAATATGTTTTTATTCTTATATAGTGTATTTAAGTACATACTTATCAATTGTAATTTCTACTGTAATTTTATCCACTATCACAAATTCACTAAGGTGAATCTCAATACTGCCGTCCATTATAAACTTTATTTAATTATAATTTATAATAAACTTTTTACTACAAAGGTTTGTTTAATTGTTTCCTTATTTCTGGCCTGGTTGTTAACAATTTAAGGGTGCGTTTTCAACAGCAATGTGTCAAATAGAATCGCGAAGCTAGGTGAATGAAACAATTCTATTGGTTCTTAACACACATTCCTTGTTGCAACGCATCCTTGCACATCTCTGGTGGAAAAACACCTTAAAGGTGCCTTACTTTGCTATACAGGGTGTCCCTGGAAGTAAGAATCAAATCAAAATAGCGCATAGCTGGGGTCATTTTTGACCTTTTTTAACTCTATCAATATTATTGGTTTCTAACAGTCTAAAAGTTATTATTAGTTTTAGTTTTTTTCAGTAAATCTCCTAATCGCCCATACAAAAATAATTACATATTAAAAAAATGTATCAAAGATACCAAACCAATTAAAAAATTTTTTGCCAAAAGATAAGCGGGTAGTTTTTCTTACTTTGACTTAGTTATTTTGTTGAGCCAGAATAATTATGTATAGAATGTCAATGCAAAAAGTTAAGTTAACATGAATAATGCAAGAAAACATCCTAATCAAAAAAATGGCTTCATGTTCAAGCAGATGTCGTGAAAAAAATGCATGGACTTTAATAAACAAACTTTGTACCTATATTAAGTCCATGAAAAAATGTACCACAGAAAGTTGTAAAAGTATTTAAAAAAGTTTCTCATTTTACAATTCTTTTATGATATAAATTGCAGAGTTATTCTAATGATTTCTAAATTTGTGAGTATTTTGAACAAGAAAGTACTTACTTAATGTTTTGGGAGTTTGTAATTTCAGTATTGATATTGCAAGATTATTTTGTCTTTTAGTTATTGATTTTGTAAGCCGAAGTTAGATTACTCGTTTTTTCTGAAAAATAGCTACACAATTCGATATCAGAAGTACATATGTAATTTATAACTATATTGAAACTTAGTGCCCCTGGTTAAGTGACGGCAGCGGATCGGCAACGGTCAATCAGGTCGGCTTATGGTCTATGGATGGGTGACCATCCCGACCGAAATTATGTAATGTGTTTTTCGAACATCTCCGTGCTTCTAAGGCACACATTACACAGTTGGTCCCGGCTGACGTCGCAAGATATCAGTCGCTAAGCCTAGTCAGAGGCCTAAAAGGCGCTGGATAACATCTGACGGTAAGGTTTATCAGTGGCCTTACATTCACCTCTCCCGCCCGCGTGTTGGAGTATGGCTCGTACCACCTTATTTATTTTTATTTATTAAGGTTTACCAGTGATTGTTTACATCATACCTTACAAAATAACTTAAACTAATGATTTAAACTATATGTAACAATCTTTTAAGGTAAACACAACATGCAATAGAAGAATACAAAAATCAAAAAATAAGAAATTAATTACTACTTAATGATAGGTAGGTACGCACTTGAGCACTAAATAAAAAATAAAAGAAACAAACAAAACACCATCATCAACCAGCCATCCAGGCTTGGTTCAAGATAGGTCTAAGTCTGGCAAACGAATCGGCGTGTATGTCGACCAAGCGGCTATTCTCATTGAGGAGTTTACACAATCGTGGAACAGGAGAACTTGCACCAAAAAGTGTTTTTCGAAAAGGCGGGCAAAGTGGAGTAATAGGGGCGCGAGGATTCCTCA
This sequence comes from Udea olivalis, assembly GCA_947369235.1. NCBI lineage: Eukaryota > Metazoa > Arthropoda > Insecta > Lepidoptera > Crambidae > Udea > Udea olivalis. The sequence continues at coordinate 12,589,900 of OX376342.1, forward strand.
AGGGAACCCGAAGTCTAAATTTTTGAAGGAGAGGGGGGCAAAAAATTTTATTATTAAAAAATTTAAACAAAAACGATAAGTCCAGCAAGTCTCTACGATTTTCAAGTGTGATAATATTGAAGTGGCGTAATCTTTCTTTGTAGGACTTTATTTTTTTGTGGATTCCATCACTGAAGGCTAGACTTGATACGAACCGGTTTTGCAGTCTTTCCAACCTCAGGGAGTGTGTCGCATAGTGAGGTCTCCATACAATGCTGCAGTAGGTACTCTAAGATGCTTCGTACGAGGCTGTAATACAATTGTATCTTTACCTGTTTTCTTTTGAAAACCCTGGTGTTACGCATAACGAAACCTAACATTCTGTGCGCTCTTTTGGTAATGTTCTCAATATGTGGTACAAAAGTAAATTTTCTATCAAACACTACCCCTAGATCCTTGATTTCTTCGGTTTTCTGGATGGGAATAGAGTGAATTTTATAAGTGGTGTCTTGTTTTCTGCTGAATTTCATGTGGTAGCATTTCTTGCTGTTTAACTCCATACGATTATCACGGCACCATTCCACCATACGGTTGATATCTTCTTAGATCCTTAGCACATCTTCAGAAGTTTCACACACCCCAACCAACTTTAGATCATCAGCGTACATAAATGGAATGGAGTGCTGAAAGCAACTAGGGATGTCATTTATGTAAGCATTAAAGAGAAGCAGGCCCAAATGTGATCCCTGAGGTACGCCTGATGTTATCTTGCACAAGTCACTTTTGAAGCCATTGACGACAACGTAGAAGCTGCGGTCCCTCAAATATGACTCCAACCATGCCAGCAAAGAACCGGTGACACCATACGCACCCAATTTCGACAACAGGATATCATGAGGGACCCTATCAAATGCTTTACTAAAGTCAGTGTATATAACATCGACATCCCTGCCACCTTCCAAAGCCTCCGCAACAGTTTCAGTAAATAAGGTCAAATTGGTGCAGGTAGACCTGGATTTAACAAAACCGTGCTGACAGTCAGTAAGGTAATGATTAAAGTGGTTCCGTAAAACATCACAAACTAAACACTCTAAGATTTTACCTAGAGTTGACAGGATTGAAATAGGTCTTTAATTGCTCACTACTTCAACGCTATCGGCTTTATGAATAGGCACAAGTTTTGCTGCCTTCACGTGTGGGAATATGCCAGACTGAATAGACTTGTGATAAATTAAATGTATGGGCGTCACCAGCTGCTCCGCACATAAATATAAATAATAATAAATATCCCTGGACATTATTCCACACAGCGCCATCTAGCCCCAAAGTAAGCTAATTAAAGCTTGTGTTATGGGATACTAGACAACGGATAAACATACTTTAATACATTTTCTTTTGTAAATACATACTTATTATACATAGGAGACACCCAGACCAGTACAAACAGACATGTTCATGCACACAAATGTTTGTACTGTGCGGGGATCGAACCCGCGACCTCTGGTGTAGTAGCCAACTTCTTAACCATTACACCAAGTCGGTCGTCACATGCTTTAACGAATATAGGGGGAACACCATCCGGTCCCGCTCCCTTATTGGGATCCAAGGACTTAATTCTTTTGAATATCTGATCCTTACTAAAGTATGGTGCTAATAGTTCAAGGCCATAGCTGCTGTGTTCCAGTGATTACCTAGTAGTGCTTGATGGTTACCATCATCAACAGCATACACTGCTTCAAAGTAAGAAGCAAACAAGTCACAGATCTCTTTTCCATCTGAAGATGTTTTGGCACCGTCAGTCATTGAGTGGGGATAATTACTCTTTCCACCCTTTTTAGTTTTGACAAACGACCAGAAGGTTTTGGGATTCGTTTTAATGTTATCTTCCGTTCTTTCTATATACTGTTTATAGGAAATCTTTGCTAGCGTGCTGCAACGTTTACTTAGTAAACGTAGCTCAATCTCATCTAGGGGATTCCTATATTTTTTAAACCGTCTTCTTACATTTTCATTTTCCCGTGTCATCCTTTTCAATGCGCTGTTGTTGAACCAAGGTGGAGAAGACTGACTTCCCAGTTTTTTTCGAGGCACAAATTTTTCGATTAGACTGTTCAGTATACTATAAAATAAGTTAACCATTTCATTCACATCTGCACTCTCTTGAAACAGTTTATTCCAATTATCTATTCTAGGATAGGATTCTTGCATTAAAATATTTAAAAATTTATATAAAAAAAAATTGTTCTCCATCGCCGTCACATTCGTTTAAAGGTGTTTCCAGCTACGTAGAACCTCTGGAAGTCATAAAACAGGTGGCTCAGACAGCCGGAAGATTTTCGTCTGAGCCATCACGTTTTTTTACAATAACTCCTAGATGGAAGCGTCACGAAAGTTCAAAACTGGTTGTGACGCGTCACATATCGCATTACATTCCTTTTATAAAGAAATATTTGTTCGAAATGTGATATTTCGTGAAATAATCAAGAAAAACCAATTGGCTCGGACAGCCGGATTACTGGCTGTCTGACCACATGTTTTTGAAGATTTCTCGAAAAGTATTGCATCCTGATGGATGAAATTACTTCGGTTGCCGTCACATATCGCGTCACTAACCTTTTGATAAGAAAAGGGGCCCTGAAACCGTTTAGAAACTGAGATCAAAAGTGGCCGAAATTGCAAAATTCAAACGATGAAACCTTGATCGATTGGCGTCACTAACGATTCGTTATCAATCTAGCTAAGCGAGATTTCTGTAGGATGAGTGGCTCAGACAGCCGGAACTACATAACTTCCGAGGTTGGAAAAATTGATTTTAATTTTGTTATACAATTACACAATTTGCAAGAAAACGAAGGTTTGTGATTGGGATGGGAAACAAGATTAGTAACGCCTACATTATTTTTTTTTTGGTAAAGAACGAATGTCAAATTAGCTACGCAACTATTATGTGCATCTGTAGCAGATTCCCTAGACTTTTTGAGACAAAGTGGCAGTCCACTTTCCAAAACAGCGAAGCTACTCTGGAATACATTCGATGGCTAGACAGGTTATTTTGATATATTTAACATATTAGAGAAGAAAATGTTGGTATTTATAGTACAACATTTTTCAACCAAACTTATTGATCTATTTGAACATACAGCGCAAGAAGATTCACATGAAATTCTTCTTGGAAAATTAGTGTCTGATTCGTATTTCACCTTGCGAATATTTCATCACGCAAAGTTGAAGTCTATGGCTTGTTTATGAAACCGTGTTGGTACCTATGCGCCATAAATTGCAGAAGACGATCTTAATTAGTAATGTGTAATCCTGTTTTGTAAAATAGGTACTACCTATATTCGTTTCTGTAAGATCTGCGTAATATTAAAACAAAGTATTATAATAATTTATCTTCTTTATTTACCGCCACCTACTTTCTGGCATCCCCAGTAGATCCTACTAAGAAATCTTACGCGAGTGAAACCGCGAACATGATCATCTTGCTATTTTTTTCTAGTCTGTTATTTTATACATTCGTGTAGGTGAATATTCCAATACCATCGATTTTTTTTATATAATTACCTAGTTTCAAACTCAGGGCCAGCTATCCCTGAATCACTTTTCATCAAAACTAACAAACGCTTCCGCATTTATCCTCCTCCTCGCGTCGGTCTCAATGCTGAGCGTCGTGATCATCCTTAAGGAGTATCTTGTCGCGAATTATTTGTCGCCATCTGCCTCTCTCCGAAGCAGAGTGAAGGGCATTGTGCAAGGTGGTTTCAATGCGTGATGCGAATCTGGTCGCTCCATTGCATTTTTAAGTTTGTTTAATTTAACTAATAATTTTTTTTTTTTTTTTAATATAACAAAAAAATATAGTGAGATAAACTGACCTCGTAGGTACCTACTGTCTCACTAGGACCGTTTTTAGTAGCAGTGCACATTCCAGTTGTACGTAAGTACTTCCATGCATTTGTCTGTCAGTCTTTTTTCTCTAATCTGTGATTCATGTGATTGTCTGTCATTTGGCTGATGGCCTAGTCGCCAAGCCACAATATAAAAAAATAAAAAAAATATGATTGTCTGTCAGTGAAGTGTCAACAAAACTGTCAAAAAGAGAGCAGCTCGCTTGGCACAGCAGAGATCGAAAAACAAGCTCTCAACTCTGTGAACAAACTGTTGTTTCAGTAAATCTCGTCTACGTTTATTTCAGATATCACTGGCATCTAGTTTAAAAAACTTTCATATTAATTAATGAAATTGATAGTGTTTCTCTAAATATTGAGTAAGGCCATCAACGAAATGACGGCCGATAACGAATATCCAAAGGCATCCAGTAAGTGAAACTTGGGCACGCCCACATTTATTATGGGTTTTATTGGGAACAAGGATAGTTTAAAAAAATGCAGTTGATGCTGAGCGATACTGTAATAAGCTTCCTAAATTCTAAGGCTACTACTTATTTGTACATGGTTAGGTAGGTCAATCTTTTGGTCCTCATTTCTTACGACACCGGACTTGTAATTCGAGCAGAACAGGACGCTACGCTATCTTATCACTATTATGCAAATATATTTTTTGTGTATAGCGGATTGGTTGCCTGTGATGATGTCCTAAGCACTAAGTTTAAGTGATTTCAATATTAGAGGTATTATCTATCTAGATCTGGATAGCCATAGGGATTATTTTATGAAAAGAAGTTTTTAATTTATCCGGGCAATTAAGAAAAAATAAATAAATATTTGTTTTTCAACAGATGCCACATTGATTGGTGCCAGCATTACGTATCTAGCAGGACTGTTCCTGCTACTCTCGTTTGCTGGGCCATATTGGATTGAGTCTTACCCAGAAATGTTTTCTTCATTCAAACATATGGGCCTATGGGAGTACTGCTTTGACCGTTTTCGCTTTCCGTCTTACCAATTTGACAAACTATTCCATGGCTGCCATTATGTCTTCAGCCAGGTTTGTTTTAAATAAATATTATAAACAAATGAAATAATTTCTCTTAACTTTGTTCTCAAATTGGCTTAGTTTTGGTTTTTTGTCACATTAATTTTCAATTATTTTGTACATAACTGTTATATTAATGTTTTCAGCCAAGTTCATTTAAAATAAATATTATAAGCAATGAAATAATTTCTCTTTACTTTGTTTTCCAAATTGGCTTAGTTTTGGTTTTTTGTCACATTTATTTTCAAATATTTTGTACATAACTGTTGTATTAATGTTTGGTAATATTTACTTTACAGGAATTCTATGTAATCAGAGAATGGCTTTTGCCTGGCTGGCTGATGTCTGTTCAGGCATTTGTGACTCTAGCGTTGATATTCTCATTCAGCGCTCAAATACTCCTCGCACTAGTTATTGTGCGGTGGCCGCTTCGCTCTGTCTTACGTTATGAATGGATGTTTGTCACAGTATCCTGTACCTTAGTGGCTTTATGTAGTAAGTATTGTTATTTCATAATTTTCATGATCAAGTAAAGACACCAGTATTTTATTGTACACCACATTCCTCTTATTAATATTTCAGGTGCTTTCCTGTTTCTTGCGGTTGCTGTGTTTGGTGGGAACTGCTACAGGCGTGATTGGCTGCTGTATCCATCATTCAATGTCCTTTCATGGTCATATGCATTTGCCGTAGTAGCTTTTATATTGTTTGGTGAGTTTTACATCTTCCTTTTTGTTTTGTTATAAGTCTGATAAAAAGATAAAAGCATTTTTCATATGCAATTTGAAACTGGTCCTGCATGGCATCATGGCATCACTGCCAATTGTAATATAAGTTATGTTTTTTTTTTCAGGATTTGCTGCCATACTTCTCTATTTAGAATCTCGCAAGCTGTACCAGCTGCGACTTGAAGCCAGAAACCTGGTAGCTCAGATGCAGCACAGCCAGCCCGAGCATGCGCTGCACCAGCTCCGCGACCAGCTGCAACAGCAGCGCAATTGGAACATGTAGATACAGTTTTTTGTTGCTTCGACCTGAGATGCAATTACTGCCAGTGTAACAAAAATATGGGGGCTGCTATTTGCTGTAAGGTTATTGTTTCTTGGTTCAGTTTGGATTTACAGAAGGGGAAGGGCAGCAACCTTATTTTGAGTGGTTTTTCAGCTCTTTTTATAACCCCAACAGTGGACATCCCTGAGTCTTGCAAGTCAGGGGCACCCTACATTGATCTGAATATTGACAATAAATCCACATCTAAGAATACTTGGTTCTCTGAGAGACAGAGATCTACCATTGTTAACACATTAATGTCCGTTGATCCCTTGTGTCTTGCAGGGAGTATCTTCACTTGTGATGAAAATAACAATATTTAGTTTTTACTTTTTGATCACGTCAAATAATTGATTTTTATTAAATAATGAAGCGCAGTCTTGGACTGAGGTTGCTAGCTGCCTTTTCCTTTTGCTAACTGTGCTCTGTAAAACCAGTAAACCCATATCTGAGACCCAGTTTTTGTTAAATAACTAGCCCACTAGAGCTCGAATTGAAGTTACTGGCATGTGTATCTTAAGTCTAAGCTCCTTCGAATGCAAGTACCTGGATTTTAAATATCACAATTTGCACATGAATTTTTACAGACCAATTATGTCACTAAAATACATAAATGATACACTTTAAGTCGCAGTGCGAATCTCGCAAGATCTTATATATTTTTAGAAGTTTTGGAACTGATCGATAAGAAAACAAACATAGTATGGTGTTACTAGAGTGCCTTAAGTCTGTCTTAAGTTTTAAGTAGTTGAGGTATATCAAGACCCAAGTAATTAGTATTCAAATGCATTTTATTTTTTACGTAAATGTTAAGGATTGCCTAATTTATTATAATTATCAATGAGTTCTAGACAAAAACTAATTGTTGACGTATACTTTGATAAAATAGGCATATTTGTTAAATTATGATACTTGTAGCGTGTTTTGTGAACGTTTTCAGTAGCTGTTTTTTTGAGCTTTTTTTTACATTCCAATGAATCGCGTAATGTATGATGGCATTGTGGTAAAGAGATGTCTGTTCTTGAACTTCGTACCGTCCGCGCGTAATATGCAAGTTCGTATCCACGAGAGCTCATCTTACGCTGGTAGCGTTCCGATACGCTTCCGAAGTTTTTTTGTATCGTTATTAACAGAATTCGCTCACGTCTATATCCCAAATCGGGTGGACAAAGGCAAGTTGACAGTTGCCGTTTTGGTGAACACTCAGAAAACAACTCCGCTAAGCGTGGTAGAACCCTTCGTAGAAGATGGCGAACCTCACGCTATTACAGCTTTGGTTTTCAAACGGTGTTTTTCATCACCGGAGAGCGAGCCGCGAATTTAAATACCTTTTATATAGAAAGCAATATCTCACTTGAACAAAATCAATAGGTAGTTCTTGTTCTGCTGATTAAAATTGATAATTAAACTGATTAGTTTTTAAAAATGCATGCATTTGATTAAGCATATTTAATTTTAAGTATTTTAAGCTTAGCAAGAAACACAAACTTAAAATGTAATTTAATCCGTCCAATTACTTAGCTTATATTTTTTTAGCCCTATGGACAACCAACCACATTTTACTGATAAGAAAATATAATTATTTTTAAAAGTAACTGTATTTTATTTCCTTTCCTTTACCACAATATTGTAGCCTTAACGTTGTACGCTTGAGTTGATTCAAAATCAAGTTCAATGATGTTAATTAAGTTATTAGAGTACTTAAATAAAAAAGTAAAATACTTTTAAAGGAATAAAATAAATATTAATATCTTATAGACCCACCTGGCTTATCCATGGCGTTGCAAAGTTTCAAGATGTGATTTATCGTTCGCTGCGGTAAGTTGCCGTCAAAAACGACCAGAGGAGCCTGCTTTAATACGTCTAGATGTTTATCCACCTGCAAGAGAGAACTAATAAGATTCTGATAGGTTTGACGTTTCCCACTGATCCTGCTATGCGATGAGTGGGTAAGCGTAGGAATCAAACCATGAGCCGTCTTAAGTCGCTGCTTTTTCCCCAAGAATTTACGAGTTTGAGGAGCTCAACAAGCAAGTCTTTATATCGGGTGATTATTCAGAACTTTAGGATATTGATATGGTAAACTCAGTCGTTGATTTGAGTGTTTTTAACAAGGTGCGTGAAGAAACGTGAAAATGGGAATTTAAAATTTTTGTTCTAATTTAAGGTTTTCAAGAATCAGGATAGAAGTAATTCAAATAATTATAACTTTAATTTATAAAGTTTCTCCACTTGCTTACGGAATCTATAAATCAGTCTATTATGTTTGCTCGTTCGCAGAAAATTTACTGATCCTTATCATGCCATCAGTCCACCTTGGACGTGGGCGCCGTTCTCTGCATTAACCTTAAAATTGTCTTCGTTCTTAGTTTTTCTGTGCACTTCCCACGGCTACTTAAACTCACCTGACTCTGGTTATTTTACGGATTTCCTCCGAAATAGCTCTTGTAATGGCTCTTTGAGTGACATTGATTGTATAAGGCCGATAACAAGAGACCACGTTTTGGTTCCATATGGAACTTAGAATTGATAAAACAGTACCCATGGTTTTGTGTTTAGGCACTGAACAGACGGGGAAACGGCTCTTAGTTCGGAGCGTCGTCCAAACGAAAAACAAGGGAAAACAATTGTTATTTCTTACCAATTCGGGGGTAATACGATTATGAACGCTCATATCTCCTAAGCCCATCAGACACTCTCCTTTTGCGTCTATTACGGCAGCATAAGTACCTGTTCGTGCTTTCTTCACGACACATCCTGAAAAATCAACATAAAAGTAAATTAAATAAAGACTAATTGGCTACCTACTGGTTTTGGCTTAATTACTACGCTTGAAGTACGAGTGGACACTTGTAAAAATACCTCAAGCGTGGTGCTCAAGCCAAAACCCATCAATTTGCAGCGATGAATTGAGTTCAATGATGGCGGATTCTAACTAAGCCTATGGCTTCGGGCCAAGCGTTAACCATTCATCCACTAGAGCCTCACTCCAAACAAAAGTATTTAATAATTACAAATTGATGTGAAGTGTGTAGTTACTATTTATTTTCACTGATTTTCTTTGGCTGGAATGGTCTGAAACTGGCGCCCGACGTGGCACAAAGTTTAGTCATAGATTTAACATTTTATGTAGATATAGTATTCATATTCATTGGTCGTCAACCTTTTTTGGTCGACGGCCAATATCAATAAAACACAGTCATGGTTTTATAACAGATATGTTTTCCTACGAGATAGACTTGTATATGATTTTTGGGTAGGCAACTGTATTTCTGTAGTCGGTAAATACTGATTTATTTATGAATGTGTTGTGATTAAGATGTACTATTATGTGTATTGCAACGGAATCCAGGTTTACGTTCGTACTGCTCAGACACCGGCGATAGTTCTTAGCATTAAATAAATAATAAATAAATAATTAAATATCTGGGACAATTCACACCAAGATCATCTGACCCCACACTAAGCAGAGCTTGTAATATGGGCGTCAGAGACTGATAAACATACTTAAATATTTCTAAATACATACTTAAATAGATAATAACACCCAGACAAACAACAAATATAAATGTTCGTCACACAAATATTTGTCATGGGTGGGGATCGAACCCACGACCTCCGGCGCTAAAGGCAGAATCGCTGCCATTGCGCCAACAGGCCAGTCAAATTCCCTGTGCACTGTTGGGTTCTTCACTAAGGGTGCCACCAGAGATGTGCGAGGAGGCGTTGCGATGAATGTGTGTGTAGAATTGTTTCATTCACCTAGCTTCGCGATTCTATTGATTCTCTGGTGGAAAAGCACACTTACTTCCGGTTGCCAGAAAAATAACGTTTTTGTGAGTGATTGTTATTATTTCAAGTCAAATACTGTATCATTATTGGCTGTTAAATAGCAATACAATCGCATTGCGAATAAAACAAATAGGGGGGCTCTTCGATGTGTCTACGTCGCCCATTTTACCATTGCAGTTGAGCTGCAAAGACGAGCACCGCCCGCGTGTCACCAATGTGTGTTACTATTTAAAATAATATATAAATATTCTTCTTCATCAAAATCTGCCCAGTTTTCGTTTTTTTTGTGAATGTTTGAACTACATAACGAACTTTGGCGCTATAGCCATGGCTTCAACTCGTTACATCCTCGAGCCAGTCTAAATACCTAACTGTTCAAATCAGTAAGCTTACCCTCTAGAAGTAGTCCCGGGGCGACATCGCTCAGATATTTTCCGTCAGCGTCGTCACCGACTGCGGTAAGCAGACGCACGCCGCCGCGCCGCAACCGCCACAGCGCCTCCGCCATGTTGCGGCCGACGCCGCCGCCGCACTGCTCCACCGAGCACGGATGGGTGCTGCCATCTAGCTGTTGATGTATTACAAAGATCAATGGATTGGTAATGTTGAGTTAAAGTAAATATGACAGAAACCAAAAACGCATATAATTCGAGTAGATAATATGTATCTGTCTCAGTCACATTGTTTAACACGCCTTTCGTTTGAGCCTCTTACTTCACCTTCTTAAAACCATGCGGTGACAACATTACAACCACGTGGACATACCGCAGCCATAATGTGGTTATAATGTTTATTTTAGGTTTTGTAGAGTTCAATTTATATTTTTTGTTTCTTCGTGTGACCCACTAAATGAAAAAAAAAGCTGCGACTTCACACCTTCCACATTCTTTAAATGTTAGCAATGTGAAACATGACTACATAAAAATATTTCGTTCACCATTAATAAATCACACACAAAACTAGAGACTGTTGACTCTGCTCCATTGCTGGGCGTAGAGCTAGACTCACACTGAAATTGGAAACAACATGTCCAACAAGTACTTAGTAAAATGTCCTCTTTTATCTATGCGCTTCAACACCTTAAAAGAGTTACGGATTTTAAGACTGCTCTTGCGGCATACTACGCTTATGCGTATTCTAGAATCTCCTACGGAATTATTCTGTGGGGGAATTCTTGCGAAGCATATAAAGTCTTTATTCTCCAGAAAAAATGCTTAAGAATAATGATAAACATTGATCAAATGGAATCATGCAGGGCTCACTTCATCAGATATCAAATACTAACATTTACGTCCATAAACATCCTAGAATCGTGTAAGTACGTCAGGAAACACAGTTATTTATATTCCCCTATAAAAATATCAAACGAAACAATAGAAATTTAAATAAACTTAGGAGTTCCATTTTCCAAATTAAAATTACTGTCAGATATAATACATATAATGTGTCAATTAAGATTTATAATCACATACCTAATACTATAAAAAATTTAGAAACTCTCTCTCTTTTTACCAAAAAATTAAAATTACTTCTTAATAACAAGTGTTATTATAACTTGAAGGAATTTTTCGAAGATAAATTTGTGGATTTTTAGGGATACCTTATCATGGGTAATTCAACACCATAGGCTTATTATTATTATTATGTTTATTTTATATTTTAAATTGTTAACACCACGGACAATGTATTTAATGTGAGGCGATTAAATGCCCTCTATTTGCCGTGCCCTTGCAGGGCGTCACATGTACTTTTATGAAATACTGTAAGACCTATAAATCTATGTGACTATGCAATGAATAAATAAATAAATAAATAACTTTTTCACACCACATGCTCGATAATGCCGAATTATATGTCATTTAAACCTTACCGAAAGCAAGACATTATATCTCTTGGCTTTAGCCGGGTTATAATGTTCTATTATAACCCGCTGGTCAATAATGTGATTTTCACTTTCATAATTCTTATTGCTATGTCATAAAGTCTAATTTCACTAAACAGAATGTGTCCTCAGCGGGCGCGGCCAACTCGATTTTCGAAGACCGAGGCCGTGGCCCACTAGATTCGCACTGAGACGAACTTCATTTGTTTGTCAAATCGAGTAGGCCACGCCAGCTGAAAGAAGTTGCTATAGCCGTAGCTAGTAGTACTACTAGCTTTAGAAGATTCTATAAATATTTCAAAGAAAAAATATAACGTTATCTTTCCATAATTGGACTAATGTCTCCAATATCAATTTGCACTTTTAATATGCTGTAATAAACACTATCTACTAAGCCTGGTTTTTTATTGTCTCGCATAAAGTGAGAAAAGTAGAGTATACACCACCGGGATAAAACTGTTTTTTTCTTGGGCGCTTGAATCCCTCACTGCACTCAGGACTCAATCTTAATTCCCTCGCTTTGCTCGGGAATTAACTTATAACACCCTCGCTGCGCTCGGGAGTTAAATTTGGAGTCCTTCGTTACGTTCAGGATTCAATGTAGCGCCCGTGACATAAAACAGTGCTTTATCCCCTTGGTGTATAATCTACTATTTCTACATTATTGTACATTATTGTTGCTGTAGAGCAAAACAGTGATAATTAAATGTGTAGAGTGTTATCGTTTACCTATAATGAAAACTAGACTGTGCTTTACGTGAAAGGTCACCAGAACAGTTGTTTCGCCATAACATCCATAATCCTAACTCTATCAATAAATTACTAACTATACCTTATCAAAAGACTTATAAAAACGATACGAAATACTTAGTAAGTGAAGTAGAAATTAAGGTAAAAATCAAATTTATTCAACTAACTTTAATTTCAAGGTCACTATACAAAACAGTCGAACAGTCAGTATTTTTTGTATGAAAACCTTAAAATTTAAGACAATTGAAAAAAACAAATGTTCACTTATAATTGTTACATCTCTTACTGAGTGTGCTAAATCGTTTTTGTTAGTCTTCTGATAATTACCCGGTATAACTATAACGTACGTATTGTTGAATAATAATTTTGCTAATATGAAACCTAGTCTATAATTTTAAAAATGCCTAGTTGCTTATTTATTTATTTAGATAGATCAACCAACAAGATAAACACTAATACATACTATTGAAATATTACATTTCAAACTTAAAGCTAAGTGTCACCTCACTTAAAGGCTGCCACGTCTAAATAGTCTGAATACCGTCTGATTGCTGTTTTGTTTGTACAGTCTTACAAAACTCAAACTTAAAGTTCGTATCGTATCAGGAACAGGATGCGAGTTCATAGAAATGGGAGCTTGCTGTATTGTTTACTCAATATTTTGTTGCCTGTCCAAGTACGCGCGAGTATAACAATAAAAAAAGGAAGTAAGTAATTAGCCTATACACTGTCCCATTGCTGGGCAAAGGTCTCTACCATTGAAATCAAGTCATCGCTACAATGAATGGGTATTAACATAATCACCACGCTTGCTAAATGCCGTTTGGTTGTCACAAACCCGGGCTATGTTCCGAAAAATCCGAAAACCACTCGGCCACGGAGACGAGTATAACAATAAAAAGGATTATTTATTTACACGTCGTTTACGTCCACATTCTAGCATGACTTCGAATTGCATGCAAAAGCTATGCTCTCATTTCGTGCTAGAGGCTAATTTATGAATTTTCCGACAACTGGCTAACTTCTCTAGAAAACACGAAGTTCTGACTAAGCACTATATAATGAGAACAAATTAAACAATGAATTCAGCTTAGATATCAGAAGTCGGCTGCCCTTAGGTAGGATACACTCATACTCTTAACCATAAATCTAGTGAAATAGTACTTTTCAACTGTTTAGTTGCGGTCTTTGATGTGTAGCGGTATGGGAAAAAATAGGCTGTGTATTAAGAGAGTACCTACAAGTACAATTAATTGAAATAGCTACGGTAGTAGGTATCAATAACATAGTTGATGTGTTGATTGTTAATATTAATGGAGTGCAAAGGGGATTTAGAAGCCTGTCGCAAGTTACGAGTCTCTTGACGCGCTGTCATTTATACCTGAGGCCTGAGGCCCCACTCAATTCAGTTAGCGGCTAGCGACAATCGTAACAGGCATGATTGTGATTAGTAATAGAAACGTCACGTCAGTCTAGCTGTCCTTTATTCGAAATCCAACTTAAGCTGATCTGTTAATATTAGCTAACTAAAATAATCTACCGCAATAACGCAAGTTAATGAAGTCTTTTCTAGACACCCTGTATAGGTCAGCCTATGGAAAAAGTTAACTTACTAAGTTAAGATATATATTATGAAACATATGTAATAAGGTTCAGCTTAGGGTGGACGCATCATCGCATCGCAATAATAAATCATAGATTTCGCTAGTAAATTGCGGTCGTTAACAGTTTCTAATAGGCGGTGTTAAGATTTTTCTCTATTTAATCCGGCACTGATTGAACTTGGCACCCATTTAGATCTCACGACTTTTGCCGTTTAAATCAACAACTAAGGCATATATCATATATTGAACTTGGCTCTCATTTCACATTTATGTTTTTGTTGGGATTTTCACTCACTGCGCCAGACCACACACCAGTTAAATTGTCACGGTCTTCAAGTAGCGATAACATCACTGTGTTCCGATGTAACAGACATGGAATTAGGCTTGGCTTCTTCCACACCCTGATCCGAACCAATTTAGATAAGATCGTTTCCTGAATTGACGCGACCGGGAATCGAACCATACGTAAGTCGTGGCGAGAAACCGTGCTACAGCGCACTACACCAATAGTGTCGTGGTTTGACTTGACGAAGAGAGTTAGTACAGAAAAAAAACTATCTTTAGCTAGAAAGTAAAATTACTGTGAGCCTGTTCGTGCCTTCCTTTTCGTAGCTTTCGCCGTAGCAGGAGTAGGTACTACGATCGAAGCTAGTTTTATCGCCTTACGCGTTGTTGATGTAAATTGTGCATTAGGTATACTTCAGCTTCAGCTTTAGCAGAGGGCTACATGTAATATTTTCTTTAATATTTGAGAGATTAAAGTTATTTTAACAAGTTACCAGTGACCTCGCCGCGTATTAAATTTAGAAACCTTTTCCTTTTTTTATGAACTTAAAGCACCATATAGTTAAAAACCAGTTTTAATTTCAAAGTACAGGTCCACAAAGTGGTTTTCTGAAAAAAAAATTTCATGTTCAGTATTTTTTATATTGCAATTTATTTTTCGAAAAGTATTTGATGTGTATGAATACTTGACGGACAAAATAATGTAACATGAACTTGAATTATACTAGCTATTGGTATTGTAATTTTTAATTGGATTTTATTTTGAACTTGTGACTAATTTTGTAATATGGTAACTGAATTAAATATGAATTTGAATCTAATTGTAATAAATTTTCATTGTAACATTTGTAACTAATTAAATTATGTGTACATTTGCTTGCCGAATCATGCTGAATATGGTGACACAATTTTTTTTTAATTGACTTCTGTATACAATACACCCATGTTTCTTGCAAATAAATAATTTGGAATTTGGAATGTGTTACATCATTCATTTAGTCACTTCGCTAACACTGCTTGTGCACTAACATCGATAAAATAAAATTCTTTGGCACTAATAACAGAGCATTTGCAATCGATCGCAGCGCTGCCTTCACTCAAGCGTTTGAAGTCTCAAATTAAATCATATTTAATGACGCAAGGCAAATAAGTGTAAAGAGAAGATTACTTTAAATGTCTTTGTTGGCTGTAATTTGTTTCTCTACACATTTCTACCCTGTAAGTGTTTAATGAAGTTGACAATTCTGTAATTTCATTTGAAAAGAGTTAGGTATTATCGAATCAATACAATATTGTAATGAATTTACTCAATTAAATTTAAATTTGTTTTGGAAACGAAGTCTAGATCTCTAAAATGTTTCCGTGCCATAAAGTCACGTGATATGGATATTTTGTTAATATCTACAAGTCTCTGTCTGGTTATCTCTTTTTAGTCTCCAAAAAATCTATACGCTACTATGTATAGCATATTTCATGAATAAATTATTAGTTATTGTTTACCTACATTGCTTTTTTACCTGTATAACCCTGTATAAAGTCTAAGTATAAATATTTCATTTTATATTTCCACAAGAAATAGTGAAACCTAATAAATTACTTAGTTGGGCTTAGCGGCAACTTCGGTCACGGTAGAGGCAGTAATTATCAAGCACATAATTTGAGCGAGCAGTGAGTTGCGGCAGTAATAGTTCTTAGCAGTGAGTTAATGCGCTCGGTGGTCGCCGCTGCTCGCTGCGACGCTGAGTCGCGATCATATCGCGCGCCGCACGCGACGCTCACGGTGCAATAAGCGATGCACTCGTTTTGCGCCAACAATAAATACCCACCGCTAAAATAGGTCTTACCTGTACACAGTGTTTGTATGCAATTATTTTGCTTTTTGTAATTAAAATAATTTCCTTCGGACATGCAATAGATTTGTTTGAAGATAACACGGTGCCATATGTTTGTTTTTCTGACGTTGACCTATTAATTTTAATGAGGAAGTGTGTTTGATATTCTGCACTTTTACTTATCTGACGGAAAACGCTCGCGACAGTTATGTAGATTTGCAATGGAATGTTTTGGGATGAATAAAATCTCGGGTTTCTTGACCTCAAACTAAATAGATTCTAGGTACTACTCATATGGCCTGAGACTAATATTACCTACATCAACATCTGGGGACAACTAACACCAGTATCATCTGACTCCAAACTTAGCAGAGCTTGTCGTTGGGTGTCGGAGACTGATGAACATAAGAATAAGAATAAGAATAATTTATTTTACGAAAAATAATTACAAACTTTGAACAATAATGGTGTCTGCACTAAGCTAAAAGCTTGTGTTGCAGTAATCAAAAAAAACATACTAAAATAATATAAATACTTAAGATTTTACAACACCCAGACACATAACAAACACAAATGTTAGTCACATTTGATAAGTGTCGGTGCTAAATCAAAAATCGCTACCATTGCGTTCGCCAATTAACCAGGTCGGTCTGTCAACATAGATATTTATATTCAAAACCCATGCCCCCAAAGTCAGACACAGGCCTAACTAAACGGGTCATCCGATGCACGTGATGGAAGAAGCGCTATATCCTCAATTTGAAACGGCAAATTAGCTGAGCGTGTAAATGGTGTTCAGGATATACTCTATTAGTTACTTACCATCTACAGCTGATAGGTTTTATATAACATCAGGGGAAAGTTAGCAAGAGGACCTGTCAAAATCCTGCAGATTTTACACAAATCGATTAGGCATAACAGTAACTTCAATCCAAAGGACACCTGCAACACTAATTGTTGTCATTGGATCTATTGTAACGAGTAATGAGACTACATGCACAGAAGATGTATTTTGCTAACTGAGAGCGACTAAACAACGTGCCTAGAGTTTTAGACCATCTATTCTCGTCTTATCAACAACCTTTTAGCATTTACGAAACTATTTTAAAGCTGATGACGCGACGATGGAAATTTGGCGTCGACTTACTCATGCTAAACTGGATATTCACTCAAAGACTAAGATTAACTAAAGTGTTTGCTGCCACACGAAGGTTTGTCCTAGTAGGATAATAGGCGCGCGACTTCCGGCAGAGTAAACATAAGCACCAACTACTTGATCAAGGGCTTGTCAGAGATTACTAATAACATAAGGGCGCTCCCTCACTTGGAGCATTCGCCTGTAATGTACCGTTACAGAGTCAAGCATTACATCAGTGAGGGAGGAGAACTGAGCATCACAGTGCGCAAAATGTAATGTTACAGATTCCAGCATTACGTTACGTTGGTGAGGGAAAAGCACCGAATAATTTTCCATTGAAGTTGAATGCAATAAGTTGTAAACTCCCTAACTAACCCCGAGTTTCGCTTTTAATTTAGCAATTATGAGTGCGCAATCAGTTAACATAAATGGTCATTGCGCGAAAACGGCTCGCAGTCGTACCCGATAGAATAACGCCGAGTGCTCTAACCGGTCTGTCAGTCTGTCAAAGTTAACCGTGTGTAATTTCCCAGCAAACGGCGGATATCTGTTTAATTAGCCAAATACTCGGCGTCGTGTTCCCGATAGGCTATTTGTGGGCACCGCCATTGTGCACCAGTGCCTACTTATCTATTTATCAATCGACTTTATCGATAAATACGCCGTATTCCTGTTGGTGAAAATGAAATTGCGATGCCGTCAATTTTGTGGAAGGAAGTGAGATCGACATCTGTCTACAGCATGCTTACGCAATCTCCTGTTATTTTTTTTTTTATTTTTCAATTATTTTGTTATCCAATTTTGATTTTAAGCACTTCAAATGAATAATCTTATCTTGTGTCAGCTGCCAGTGATAGCTTTTTTAGTATGAACTAAAAAAGCTGTACAAATGTATAAAGCTTCACTGTAATCCATTCAGTAGTGAATACTACTCACGTGAATACGTGATACGAGAAGATATAAACAGACAAAAGAAGGTTTAATTTTTTTTGTTTTCAGTTCATTTACATTGTTCCCGGCATTGTTTTTTTTTTAAATATTTAATCTACCGTTTTACATGAGCATTAATCTTGATCACAATGTTTTATGCGTTCTACGGCAAGGCGTTCAGTTTCCCTACAGGTAAATGGCAAAGATCTCATGGGACGACAACATATTACTTAGTCAATAGAGCAAATCCAAAGTATTTGCAATTAGGCATACATTCAATGGGGTACTCGTATTAAACATCTGATTTCTTCCAGTAAATTAAAAGTAATGATATTTATTTATTTATTTATTTATTTATTTTAAATTCATTGTCATACATTACCATTACAGGTTTCCCTAATGCGATATTGTATACATAATTAAACTTTAAAATTTACAAAACATTATCAATACTTATTATAAACATTATTATTATAAACTAAACATAACACAAAACAAACAACGTAACCTTTGTGAATTCAGTCACGGAGCAACAGAATATGTCTACGGCATTAGACACCTCGTTGAGTGTCCCTAAAGCTCGGGTAAACGGTGCCTTTCTTAAAATATTAGTTCGCGCAGGTGGAATTGCGAATAGAGGTGGCCGCCGCCGCCGCCACACGTACCTGTTCGGCACGCACAGCTCCATCCTCTGCAACACAGCCTGGTTGATCACCTGCCCCCTCAGCAATCTAAACAAATAAGAAGCCAGGGCTAAGCCCCGCCTCACTTCTAGTTTATTGTACCCCACCATACCGAGCACAAACAATGTTGGATACATTAATGGGTAGAACGGATACACACCATACAGTTTGAGGTATATGAATCTGGTAAATTTATTCTGTATTCGTTCAACCATCAACTTATATTTGGCTTCATGGGGTGACCAAATACACGAATTGCATTCCAAGTGGCTCTTAACGAGAGCTTCATACAAAGCTCGCACTGCATTCATATTGGTATAGCCCTGAGCCTGGCGCAGAACAAAACCCAAATTCCGGTACGCCCTTTTGCAAACCTTGATTATATGTCCCCTGAAATTCAGATCGGCAGTAAATTGAACTCCAAGGTCTTTCATGTCCGTCACCCTTTGCATTGGGGCCCCATCTATGCAATATTGATAATAGTATGGCTGTCGTGACAACGTGAAGGACATTACTGTACACTTGGACACATTAAAATATAACCTGTTACTCTGGCTCCACTGCACCACCCTATCAATATCTGCTTGCATTCTATTGCAGTCTGACTGGTCTCTGATTTCCAGTACCAACTTTAGGTCATCTGCAAAAAGAAGGCAAGTCGATTCCGAAACTACGTCTGGCAGATCGTTAATCATCAAATTAAATTCCAGGGGCCCTAAATTACTTCCTTGACTGACCCCTGACCTGGTGTAGTATGGTGCTGACTTTTGACCGGCCCAGTCTACATATTGACGCCTATTTAATAAATAACTGGCAAAAAAGGATAGCGTTTTCGGTGTGAAACCCGCTACCGCCAGTTTCGTAAGTAGTACGTCATTATCAACGGTATCGAAAGCCTTCCGGAAATCAAAGTATGCGACATCCACTTGAGTTCCGGAGTCGACCGCAGGCCCCAATTGTGTCATCAGCTGCAACAGGTTGCTCCTAGTACTGCGCGTAGGGCGAAACCCATGCTGTGCGTCCGATAAATGCACGCTCACCTGCGAGTATACCGACTGATATATTGCCGACTCAAAGACCTTCGCTGGTGCATCCAAAATAGCCACTGGTCTATAATCGCACGCATTGATTCCCCCTCGACCCTTGGGCACTGGTACAACTCTGGTCAGCTTCCACTGATCCGGGAACACCTCATTTTTCAGACACGCGTTATATATATGCAGTAGAGGCTCCGCAAGTATTTTGTGGCAGTCTTTCAAAATGAAGGGTGGGATACCGTCAGGTCCCGTGGAATGCTTCGGCTTTAGCTTTAATAACGCGCGCGCCACGTCGGCCCGCTGAAGCGAGTGCACCTGCACCCGAGCTGCAGTTGCCGGCGCCGACGCGCATGCTGCAGCCACATCTAGCACCGCTGGTTCCGGGTTGTACACAGAGCAGAAATAATTAGCAAATTCTGTCACACTTTCGATCCCGGACAGGACTTGATCACCCTTTACTAACGTTTGTTTGTTCACTCCGGCCTTCTTTGTTTTAATGAACCGCCAGAACGCCTTAGGATCTCCTGCCAGGTTATTTTGAACCCAATCTTTATGTTGGCTATGTGCCAATTCTACTGCCCTCTTCACTCGCGCTCTGCACTGTGAAAAAGCTTCGAAATCAGCTCTCAACCTACTCCTCTTGTACCGTTTATGCAACCTGTACTTCATTTTAATATCAGCTATAATATCTGGCGTATACCATTCTGGATAGTGAAACCTTGAATCTGTAGTCGCTGGCCTTTTAGCAGGAACACAACCTTGCATTGCATTGTAAATATATGCATAGAAACAACTTAACGCTTCTTCTGGATCTTGTATACTGTACAGTTCACTCCAGTCTACCCCCGCCAAATTACCATACAAAATGTGGAAATCGGCCTTCTTAAAATTCCATGAATTGTCACAACACGAGCTCGGTTGATCTTCATGATTTGTTTGTAAGCCACATTCAACAACTGACACACAAACTGTAAGAGGTGGATGATAGTCATCTGTGGGCTCTAAGCCCTCGGCTTCGTTAACCGACACCAAACCGTCCAGCCCATCTCCGTTCAGCACCAAATCTAGCTGCCTGTCGTTACAGTTTGGGACTCCGTTGCTCTGACTGAACCCACAAAAAGACAGAACATATTCATAATAATTACAGACATCTATACAAGCGGAATGTAAATTAAAATCTCCTAATACAATTACATTGTTATTGTACTTTGAGCAAATATCCTCTACAAGATTAAACATAACCATGTATTCATGAATAGCCGCATGTGGTGGAATATAAAGAACGCAACAAGCAAATAAAAACCTGCCCTTTAGAAACACAGTGGCACAAACTAATTCAAAGCAGCGTGTATCTATGTCTACATTTTCCGGCGTCACCTGCCGCAGATCGAACCGCGGCGTAGCCACCAGGCACACCCCACCGTGTTTGCGACCATCAGCTCGATCGCAGCGTAAGATTTGATATCCAGGCGGAACCAGCTCGGCATCCTGAATCGAAGCACTACACCCCGTTTCCGTTATTGCAAATAAATCGGATCCCGACGCCTGGACAAAAGACAGAAATCTAGTTGTTTTTGTTCGCAACCCTCTGACATTCTGGTAATGTATTTCTGTTGTCCTATTTGCCTTCATTTTACATGTTGTTGTATTCTTCAACTCAAGTCCACTCGCAGATGTCGGCATTGCTACCGAGGCACCATTGCCACTAGCCTTTATCGCCTGGCTTAGCTTTGGTTGACCCCCGGCCATTACGAAAGTTCTGTCGCCATGGTTTGATACAGATGTCAGCTGCCCATTTTCCAGGCTCCAGCACCGTTTCCATTAATCTTGCCGGAGTTCCAACTTTAAATGATGCATAATTGCCGCGTGATTTAAGCTTTTCGACCGTACATACCGCCTCGTTACAAATCAATTTAAGATGGTCAAGCACCTGGTTTTCGTCAGTCCCCTGCTTCACATAAAACAGATGCACGTATCTCCATCTCTCCGATGATTCAAGGGCCGTAGCTCCAGGAGCTGCAGTTCCACGCAACACCGAGGCATCAGTAACTCTTCTATGGCGTTTTGACTTTACTTCCGTCCATCCATCTCTTTCTGCGTAGGCCTGCACATTGCTATCCGCAAGAGAGACGTTGCGTGTCGGACCAGTTGGTTCGGAAAATGGGTTGATTTTCCTTTTCATTTCGCCTACTTGAACATTCGCTGGTGGTACTTGGTGCTCAGCAAGGGTTGAAGGGTGTGCAGCAGGGGTTATCACATTGCTACCAGTCGATTGCTGATCCGACAAAGTTATAAAGCTAGTCTCGTAATGATCTTTGGCCTTTGCTGTACTAATAAGTGTCATAGCGTCCACTTTATTTTCTAATGCTTCAAGTTTTTTTGAAA
Organism: Udea olivalis; assembly: GCA_947369235.1. Lineage (NCBI taxonomy): Eukaryota > Metazoa > Arthropoda > Insecta > Lepidoptera > Crambidae > Udea > Udea olivalis. The sequence continues at coordinate 12,612,182 of OX376342.1, forward strand.
AATTATCGAATTTACTGCAAATTTCTACCTTAAGAACCTTAAAGTGCTCTTTAAGTACAGCATTTATGTTTGACATCAAACGATTTTCACTTTCAGTCTGCAGAGTTTTGAATTCCTGTACCAACGAAGTGCGTATCGTGTCAAGTACGCTATCCATTGCATCGCTCTGATTGGTTTCACGAGTATACCGCGTTCCGGTGCGCACTGTGACGTTGTCCACACTGCACATCGAAATATCAGGACAGTCACTGGCGATACTCATGTCATGCGCCAGATACGTTTGACGCACTGGTGTTCCTGAATTGTCCCCTTTGGGCTGTTTACTGCGACATTCAAGGCATATCCAGCAATTTTTCAACTCACTTGATAACCTTGTGTAACTGTCGCTGGTAAAATTAGCACATATAATATCAAAAGTTTGCCTGCATTTCACGCACCTCATCATATCGCCATCCGCGCCGATTACACTCCGGCACCCCGCGCAGCTGACCGCCGCTGTAGACATCGCAAGGTTGAAAATATGCGAGCGCGTCGTAACGTAGTAGTGTCCGCTTCGGTCCAGTCCGGTTGTCTTCGGTAGCCGTCCCGCTCACGGCGAGCCACCGCACGACACAACAGGATGATTCACCCACCACACAGTAAGCGAGCGCGGCGTGTCGGCCCAAAAATATTTGGCCGTTAAATATTGTTAAAGATGTTTTGTTGATATCTCCGCCAATTCTTCTTGAATTCCAATTCTGATTGCTGTACCAGTAGCTTATGTACACCACTGATAAAACTATCACAAATTTAACTATAGGCCTACGACTTTGACCAACAATTAACTCAAATTTGTACGGAGCGAACGGATACAGATGTTGCCTCGATAGCGATCTCGGACGAACATATAATTCTCTATAACTTAACATTTTGATTTAGGGCCCCGGTACTATACGTTGGTCTTATTTACTATTTCTTATTTTCACTTGTATTGCTTAAACATGTGCTAGCTTTTGGGAGCGTTGTGACCTAGGGGTTAAGCCCTCGGCTCGAAACCCGGCGGTCCCGAGTTTAAATGTGGCCCGAACCAACCTTATGTTCATTGTTAAATTTGCAACTAACTCACCGATGAAAATCAAAGCAACTCGGATAAGCTCAGAAGGCTCACCACCTAACTACCACGTTGGGTTTTAATACGCTTGGTGAAAAGTGGGCTTCTAAGTGTTCCGTTCACCATAATGTCAACAGTCAACGTGCCTATGACTACCCCGTTTGGGATACAGTGGTATGTATGTGCTAGCTTACTCATTCAACTATATTTTCTCCGTTTTTGACGCCCACGCTATTCTATTAATATTTTGGTAACTCTACTGAGTACGTGGGTTTCTTAAACTGTTTAGAAACTCACGTAACTGGTTCAAATCGGCTTAGGACGTATAAAAAACTCCAAAAATGACGCATTAAGCTACTTGAATGTTTAAATCATTCAATTCGTGAATGGTTGATAATATCTCCTCAATGGCGGACATATTGGGTATTTGGGTAATTAGCTCGAATACGAGGCTTCATATTTCAGGAGACCTATTTGCGGACGCGGTCATTATCCACTAGCGCTCGGTCGTCAAATCGCTGTACGGATGGTAATTTTGGCTTCAAATTACAAGTTAACCGTACGATGATATCTTTCGAAGATAAATTTGGGACACATTAATAGATAGCTCAGTAACTTTACTATTATTATTTGCACATTATTCTTCAATTAAATCTACGCCTCTCACTTAACATACGAGATGTCCACGCAACCAGATGCAGCGAATAGGGATGTCAACACCATGTCCGTCCAAAAATACTGGACATATATTTTCGCTTTATCAAATAAAAAAAAAGTACAAATATAAAGAGCATTTAAGTTCCGGAGTGGGGGCTTGTAACGTCACTTGTAAGTTAAAATTATACCTAGGCGTGACGTGACGGTAAACTAAAACGCACTGTATCGTCGTCATTTTTTGTTTACGAGAAATAAGGAAAAAACCCTGTCCAGAATTTTTTGATAATCTAACTGACGGACTAAATAGTGGTTTTAGTCGTCTAGCCTATTGTATTGTTGTCTCGACGTGTTAAAGATACGGGTGGAAACCTAATTAAAAATAATAAATAGGTACACTACATCACATTATTATTAAACACAAACGCATAAGAACTTCTAATCTACCTTAAAGGAATAAAATTTGCTAATGACATACAGCTATACTCGCGATCTGGAAGTTTTGTTAATTTTTACTTTCTTTTTAGATTGATACCATAATACGGTTCTGAGACCGTATATTTTCATATAACAGTGAAAAGATGTTGTACGTAAACTAAGACTCATAAAGCACGTTCAACGAAGCCGTGAAGCCTTCAAATTAGTCGCGTCTGGCCTAACACATTGAAGGCCTGTCACATCTACATCGCGACTTTCATGAGTGGAAATGAGCATGCAGCGCGACCAATTAGAAAGACCTCTTTAGCTGATTTCAATCTAATTCCCAGACATCACTCAAGACGCAGTGATTGGCAGCGATTAAATTGATTATGTTCTTCATGATATCAGTTGAACTCCATTGTGTTTGTACTCCATAAACGTTATTATTTTCCAGGCATTTATGTTTGAAAATAATAAAACTCAAACTGCCATCATATTTTATTCAACGACACGTACAACCTACTAAATTATATTTTAAAGCTAAGTAACTATGTCTATGTTTGCATCATAATTAATGTTTACAAACCAAAAACGTTAATTTAAACTCTCTACAGGGTTTTGCTTATAAACAATTCAATAAAACAAATAAAAATATTTCAAACTGATGGACTCCTTAATTATTCACTAAATTTTGTATGGTTTTTAGTGAGAGCTATACACGCTCATAAAGGAATGCTTTAATTTTGAAAAGTGAGAAATTGTTTAAAGAACTGTAGCGTTTTTAAAGATCTGTTACGAAAGCGTGCTACGCGAAACTGCTACGAATTCGTAGTCATACTGGCGACCGACTGTGGGATGTACGATGATATTCGTTCAGTCGATCGGCGGTTGCTCAATACTCTTAGCACTCGATCATCAACACTGTTCACTTAGTTAGTTCAATGCGCATGTAGTATAAAAACAAAGGGAGTTTAGCGCCAAAGGGCCCAGGTTCGCATGCCAACCTAAACTTGCTTTCATTTGGACTCGAACCCGTGGGACGTAGTGGCACTCGCACCACCGCGTCTGACGTCACGACATACAGCCCAATCTTGAGATCAAGCTTTCACTTACATTATGGATCGTCTTATATAGGGAATTATATGCTAAATTAGCAAGGTCGGGTATCAAAGCAATTCAAAATGCCTTAAGGATAAGTAATCTTACAGAGAATGGTAAAAGGGATTCAAGTTACGAAACAATTGTTTTTGTTATTTCATTGAACATACATGAAAAAATTATGTGATGTGGAAATGAAAAGAAAAAGCTGTAACAAAGTTTTCAAATTAGATTGAGGCCAGATTTACGATTGACCTTTCTCAATCTTATCATATTTCTTCTGCGGGAGAGGGTAACTTCACGGAAAATAACGTAAGGTCCGCGTCGTTAAGATGTCAAAAGCCTGGTAGTTTTATATGTACATGTCAATATTTTGCAGTAAACAAGTGAATTTTTATAAATGGTTTTGCAATGTGGGAGGGCGCTGGGAAGGCGGCGGTATCGAGCGTGGGCGCGCCGCCCTAGCGAGCGAAGCCCTTCAGTCGAGTCCGCGGGGAGACACGGCGCGCACGCCCCAGTCTGCTCTCTGCACGTCGTCCACTGCCCCTCGGTACCCCGTACCCCCATTGCACGTTACACGTGAAACAGTGCGCGTGATACCGGCACCGAGCGAACGCGTTGCACCGCACCTAACCTAACACGCAACGCACGAAACAATTGATAGTGATAATAAATAACATGATATGTGACAACAGACTAGTGTTTAACGAATAGCTTGGGCGGCGACGGCTTGTCTACGTCATGTTATGGGGTAACGTATATTATTTAATCTTAGTTTTCCGCAGATTGGGTCTGACTATGTATTTAAGAAGGAGTTCAACAAGGGCGATTTAAGGTAAAAATCTGCGACTTCTGCTAAAGTTTCTCTTAGAAACAGTCATCATTATGATGGAACATTAATTTGCCATTGATATACGTTAAAAAATAAACGCCAATGCTTCTATTGTTCGACCTTATCTTGTAAAGTTGAAGTGACCTTTGGTAAATAGTGAACATTATTTTAAGCCTGAGCTTCCAATGGTCTTTAAGCTGTTAGCTCGATCGTGAATTAAGGCTATCACTTTGATTTTGTCGCTGTAACTATCTCATGCATTAAAGTTTGCCGTTGGAGGATAACACGCAGTTAAGGTCGTGTTTGGACATAGATCAAATTGTAGCTGTCATTTAGCAGCTTTCCAAGAAGTACTGAGAAGAAGGTAATGTACCTTCTGGTAGTTAATGAATAAATGTTAACGATGATATAGATATTCGTATCTTAAGCTTAATTACAAAGGAATGACTCAAAGCCATTTCGTACTCTTATTTGAAGCACCGATTTTTCAATTGATTTTAATAGTAAAGTTATTACTTTTGACTACTATTGTAGTCACGTGGTGATATAGCTCAGCTGGTAGCAGCAATAGCCGCTCTCATGGAAAGTCACCAATATCTGTAGCGAATACCATCGGGTGTGTACGTACACCAAGTACACTGTCCTTTAGGAGGTAGGTACCTTTATATTAAACTTCTGAAGCACTTTATGAACCTTATCAAAATCTCTTTTTTTGAGCCTCCTTCCTTCTTATAACTGAGCGGGGTTGTAATTGCGTGGTATGATCTATGATTGCCAGCCACTCCGCTGTCATCTGTTACTTGCCCATTTTCTTTTGTTTACTGACTTGTTTTAAAATCGTAAAATGGCTTTAAACTTATTAGTGCTAAAAAAATGCTTGCTACTAATTAGTGATTTTGCTACGAGTATAACTCGTATTGCCTAAACTTTATAATGCGACGCCTTTCCAATTCTCCCAGAAAATGCGACGCAGTGCTGTCGGTTTGACATTTTAACTGCTCCTTAAAGTGCCACAACGGTTTAATTCACTAAGGATTTTGATATTTCAATTGTGACGCAGAGCTCAGTCCCTGATTAAATGTCGTCTAATCTGGCGTGAATTACACCACTCTCGAATTAATTGACTAGAATCCGTCAAAATGTCAAGCTCGCAGCACTGTGTAGCAGTATGAAGACTATAGTTAAACCAAACGCGCAAATAATATTTAAAAAAACCGGACAAGTGTGAGTCTGACTCGCGCACCGAGGGATCCGTACAAACCTGAAGGTATATTTATTGATAATATTTTTATTATATGATATAACTAAAAATTTACGGTTTTCGCAATTTTTCCTTTATCTGTGTTATAAGACGTTGCTTCGTACCAAATTTCAAGATTTTGAGTTCACGGGAAGTACCCTGTAGGTTTTGATTCCCTCGCGAGTGTCAAAAATTTGCGGAAATATGCGGCATAAACGGTTTTTTTTTTGATTGCGTTGGCTTAGAAGTTTGATTTTTTCACAGCTCTAAGGGACAGTAAACTTGAGTGTTTGATATAAATTCCAGCTTGATACCTCCACGCGTTCCTGAGAAAAAGGGTCTTGACAGACAGACAGACGGACAACAAAGTGATCCTATAAGGGTTCCGTTTTTTTCCTTTCGAGGTACGGAACCCTAAAAAGACAAAGCATAAAGTGAGCTGCTAGTTTTAAAAAAAAGCTTGCTATGAGGCTCAACTCTGCGTTACTTGCAGAACATGAATGTACATGAATATGGATAAAGGAATGAACTTAAAATGCGGCTTTCACTTTCACAAATAACAATGAAATATAAAAATGTTTATGTCAGTATCTCAGTTGGGACGATGGTTTTTTTAATGAACTCTGGTGTAACAATTAGTCAGGAATAAATTACCGTGGGTGGTTGAATTAATACCCAGTTTTAGTTCAGTAAAATAAATGGTGGCAGCTTCAGATAGGTATTTACATTATTGTTGTTTTGAAGTCAAGTTTACTGTAATGTTATGGAAAACAGAAACAAAATAATACCTTAAACCTAACCTCAACCGAAAGCTTCTTCTTCTTCTTATTTTGTTATGTGGCGTTCTCTGGGTTTTTTCAACCACAATTCCGCCAATGTCACGTGAGTAGCCTTCACACGGTAAGGGGATTACGCATGTCAACCTAAAGCTCTTAGAATAATTAGAACGAGAAGAACAGTTCCATACAATAAGTCAACCAATTTTGACGCCAAAATCTACCGTCAAATTTTCGTTTCTTGCACATGTTAATTCTTGACTGCCGCCAAACGAGACACAATAAAAAATCTATAGTTTGCCGGCCACCGGTGTCCCGTGTTCCCCATGGCGGCTAATGCAACTGAAACTAAACTAAAGCATTTTAACTGAATTGTTACATATTTGAATATTGTTAGTTCTAGTTATATAACGTTTTATATACCCTCTCACTGAACACTTATTCACTGATAGATGTATATTTTGTCGGAGTTTTTACCACAGGAACTTGGCAACTTGAAATTTTGCGCCACTGACGTTACATCCATATTTAGCCGTGACGGCATAATATTTGTGGCATTACCACGCATGCTAAGACTCGCTTTCAGTGCCTTATTATTCTAGCTTAAGTTAACCCGCAACATTTTACGTTATTAAGCACGTAAGATGGGGTCCTAAAAACATAGCGTGCTCTTGAGAACATTACAGTTTATATTTCGAAATTTTAATTGCTTATAAACCTAATTCGTTGTTTGGTAATATGTCAAAGACGGTTTGAATTGGTATTAACTCAAATTATTAGAATATGGATTGAACTCGACTCCTAAACGAGTTCAAACTTAATAGAATTTGGATTGTTTGCGTACCGGAACATTTTATAAGAAGGAAGGCGATAATCCTTTTTATTGGGCTATGATATCACGAATTTTTACGACGCAGTTTTAATACGTTATGAAATCGCTGCATGGCACAAATCTGTTTTATATACAGAAAGAAGGTGACGTTCTACTTTTTATTTTATTTTATTGGCCTTCATACTTTTATTAAAACAGGGATTTGACTAACGACCTAATACATTATAATATATTTATTCTTTCCATTTTATTTGATTATACCAGTATCTTGAGTCAATTCGAAACCCAATCGCAATCGCCACATAATGGTGGCGGATAAAGCAATTAAAATATATTTACAAATGTTATAGTTTGTGTTGTTAAATAAACGGTCTAAGATGGGTAGATACGAGTACATAATATTCACAACTAAGCAAGATATAGATAACTCGAAGTATTCAACTTGTTCTATGTCTGAGAAAATTGAAGATTAAATATATCATTGTAAAATGTTAACAGATTACAATAATCTCGCAGCACTTAGGTTATAGCAACCAGGCAAATTAAAGAAAGGGGAAAAAGAAGAAACAATTTAGACAAAATCTATACTTATTTTACAAAGAGGAAAGATGTAATTGTTTGTATGTTTGTTGTTTGCATTGAATAGGCTCCGAAACCCCTGAAACAATTTGAAAAATTCTTTAACTGATATAGAGCTACATTATCAGTGAGTAACATGAGCTATATTCTTCCTTTTTTAGGTTATTTTAAATGGGGAAAATAGTCTACGTGGGCGAAGCCGGTGACGAACCGCTAGTACTTCATAAATGAAGACATCAAAGTATTTTAATTTTTTCTTAAGATAAATAGATAACTTAGCTAACACTACAGTTTTATATTATATAGTTTGATACATTAATTTATACAACATTTTTATTCAAAGTAAATATAAGCATGTGAAGAATGTGTAGTATTTAGCCGAAAAGTTTTTTTCGTTTGCATTTTTTTGGTGTTATGACTATCTACTTACATAATTATCTATTAGAAAATACAAGTGTATGACACCCGTGATAACTCTCTTTCGTTTTGGGTCTATTTATCTTGATGTAAGATGCCCCAGATATTTATTTATTTACATACACACACAAAACTAAGCTCAACTCAGGCGCTGAATAGAGCGGGTATATAGGTATTAAATATTTATGATCGAGACAACAATGGAAAACAAACAGCCCTGCGAGCTTGTTTCGTACTTCGTCTTAATGCAAACTTAAGTTTGCCCGTGGGGGCGACCGGAACTAAGATCAAAGTGAAGGCACTTTCTATGCCCCGGAGACGTTTAGGCAATAGCGTTGGAACGCTAACGCAGAACAAATAATAGCAATTAATATAATACTCAAGGAGATTAAAGTTAGGGTTGAAGTTTAATTAATTACGCACGGTTTGAACCCTCAAACGAAGAATACGTGAAACCAGCGGTGCTAGGTCGCTCTGTCCGCTTGCAACCATTGCGGCGCCGTGACTCCGGAACAGTAGTTCGCTAACTTATATTGCAGAAATAAAGATGTTTTACATTCGACTGGCCTGTTGGCGCAATGGCAGCGATCCTGCCTTTAGCGCCGGAGGTCGTGGGTTCGATCCCCACCCATGACAAATATTTGTGTGACGAACATTTGTATTTGTTGTGTGTCTGGGTGTTATTATCTATTTAAGTATGTATTTAGAAATATTTAAGTATGTTTATCAGTCTCTGACGCCCATATTACAAGCTCTGCTTAGTTAGGGGTCAGATGATCTTGGTGTGAATTGTCCCAGATATTTATTATTTATTTAATACTGAATCGTCATCGGCTGCCAAGTTGTCAAACAGCAAACTGCTAGCAATCGGGTTGCATTGCAAGTTAGCAGTAGCGCGAGCTATAGTGTGTGATCAATGTGGAAATTCGTGATTTTGTTACTGTGTGATCTTTGTTTACATAATAAGGCATTAAATTTGAAATCGACTATAGTTTTAGCCACTATGATGAATCAGCTTATCAATTTTCTGAGAAAACAAAACTAGTCCTGTATTTATTGCTTACTTAAGTTTTTTCGCCTGTGGACTCCATAATGGTTATGGAGTCTACACGCTTAACCTGCAGACTGTCGGGTCATCATGTCGGCGACAGAATGTCACTCAGGCTTATCAAATGTATAAAAGAAATTATAAATTATAAAAACAAACTTTGTTGTATTATATAGACAAATAACAGGTTTTTGTTTGTTGATTACTCAAGTGATAGTTAGGAATATAAGATAATAAGTAGATATTAAACGATAAACGGCTGTCTGAACAACCATATAATTTGAATTAAAAACTAACAATTACGAGTATCACTAATATAATGCTTTAAGCAACTTAATAAACGTTTAATAATAAATAATAATAAATATGCGCCAGACAACACACCTCTTGTAATGGTCTCGAAGTAGGGATTATTAAATCCCTGTGTTACGAGGTACCACACAAGGAAATAAGCTAGGGGCGTCTCCCAGCACACCCAAACCCGAGTCAATTCAGAAAAGATCGTTTCCTGAATTGACCCGACCGGGAATCGAACCCGGGACACTACGGAAATCGAGGCGAGAAACCGTGCTACAGCACACTACGCCAATCGTGTCGTCAAAAAAGTAAAGTTTAAAAAGGTATTGTTGGAGAACTGGTACCAGAAAAATAACTCTACTCTATGTATTTCAATTTTTCAACTAAGTAAAAGCAAATTTTGGATGAATCCTGCTTGATAATGTAATTGGTTAAATAAATAAATAGTACGTTTTTTATTAGTAAAATAAATGAATAAATATCTAAGACAGCTGACATTATTTGAATTCAAATTAAGCAAAGTTTGTATCAGTCTAGCCTGAACGAACATTCATAAATATTAGGAAAAATATGCTTGTATAGATTACAGGACCCAGACATAGAACAAAGACAAATGTTCATCACATAATTTTTGTCCTGTTTATCATTAAACCTACAGCCTTCGGCACTGAGGCAAGAGCACTAAGTTTACGTCAAGATGCCGGTCGAGGAACAGAAAGAGTTCGAAAAAAACCTAAGAATCTCTAACCAAGTCTTAGTTTTCATTTAAAAATATGTAAGTGTAACTTGGGGTCTGGTGAAATATATTATTTGTGTACCTATTAGATGTCAATTAGCCTCAATGCCTGAGGCTTTGGTCAAACCCATATCCCGTACGTAGGACGTAGGTATTTTATTATTGATCTCTGAGAAACTTTTGTTTGAATCAAGAAACTCACATTTAGGCCTGCAACAAAATCTGCACTTGAGTATATATATATATATATACATATATATATATATATATATATATATTCCAGAAGTGCTTGAGCAGAATTCCTTCAGCCCCTGTTTATAGAATAATCGATATACTCGTTAGGGAAGTATATGTCTTACAACCATAGGTACATTCCTTACGTTAGTTATGTCAGAACTTTTAGATTTTGTGTGATAGTTTGAATCTTTAAACATAATATATATACGTATAACCGAAATAATTAAATAAACATTTGTCACAAAAAACTTTACAAGCTTACATGATTAAGCCGGTAAAATTTATTTTGACAAATGCTTGCAATAAATATACATACCATATAGACTTTATCCCGAACGAGGTAGTCAGACGCAAGTTCTTCACCGAAAGTTATTTCGTTAAAAGCCATTTATCCACCACCATATCATTGAAGGTCCACTTCATCGATGGTGAACGGAACACTCAGAAGCCCACTTCTCACCAAGCGTATTAGAACGTGGTAGATGGTTCTGGCCAGATTTGAACTCGGTATTAAAATATATTTACTTCGAGCACATTATATTATACACCCATACAAAAGAGCATTTGAAATTTAATTTCCCCTCATAATATTGAAGTTGATAAAATTAAAATACCTCAACAAAATATTATTTTGATATCACGATGAAATGAACGTGAAAAAGGTTATAAATTAGGATCTTTTTTCCAATGACGGCGGGCAAGGTTGCCATGATTTAGGGAGTCCCTGGCTGGCCGCTGCTGTCCATAAATTAGCAGATTAGCCTGTGCCACTTCCTCCATAAATAAATAGATTGAATACTCAGGGATGATTTGTACGACCAGCAAGAGAAGGGCGGAAGGAGTCAGGCTTTTTATCAATGTCTTTAAAAAAAACTCAATCAATTTCTTCATTTTAAGGAAGTACAGACAGAACCGTCTTCAACCTATTTGGGGCCCTGGGCACATAAGGATGATGAGGCCTTTCTATTCTAAGTTTACCTTGTTTATAATATATGTTCTAAAATCTGAAAAAACTGATTTTACAGAAATAGGAATGCGGAACTCCGGACAACTTCAGAGTCGGCTAGAAGTTAAGGCCTGTATTCACTTTGATTAGTGCGAGTGCAGGTGATTATTGCAGGCGCTTAGTGATTAGGAGAAAACACGCGTGGACAGCGATTGCAGAGTGCGAGAGAGTCACTAACTACTAATCACAGTGAATCCGGGCCTTTAGACGCGAACTATACAGGCAACCACAGCGTAATGGTAACCTTGTGTTCATACCGAATGCGCGTGCCGAAGTAATATGCTAGTTCATTTAACAATAATAAAACGTCTCATGCCTCGGTTATTTATTTATTTGTTTAAATTAGGTACACAAACGTGGAAAGTGTGTACCATTGCCACTATATCATGATCGTAAAACATATATACTCGTAAGATATACTTCATGAATATTACTTTTAGTCACATCATTATGCAAACACATCTAAGAATTGTAAACTATAATAAAATGCCAGCGTAAACTAGGACAAAATTAAGTATGTCAACAGTACCTACAACAGAGTTTTTAAACAGTTCCATGCCACGTTAACTTTTATGAAGTTATCATGGAAATATCATACCAGTACATACTTTGTTATTCACGATAGTTTTCCGCGTGTATGATAATGAGTACATAAGGGTACGTAATTTAAATCTACGAAGTGATTTCTTTCTTTGCCCATGTTTCCCTTTTCAAAAGAGTGTTCATTTACTTTCGAAGCTAACGAGCAAACTCGGGCCACTTAAAAGCGTTGGCTTTGTTCGTGCCCTCGCTCCAGTAATAAATATTGAGTACAGATCAAACCCTCCAGGAATAAACAGAAAGCCATTAGGCGACGCAAGCGCTCGGAGTGCGGGCACGTGAGGGTTAGCGACGCGATCATGCCCCCACCTTATTCTTCGCGACGAGATCTGATTGCTAGTTTTTTGACAGCTTGTCAGCCAATGACCAAAAATTACGCATGCGGCGCGGCGGCCCGGTCGGATAGTCCGCTTGGAACAAACCACCCCTTTGATCACGCACACAAAGTGTAGTCTCTAAGCGATACCGGTGAGAATCGGTCACACATGCACGCGGCGAGACGCATACAGTTTTTTTCGACCATTTGCGATTTTCACATGATGATTTTCGTTTTCGACGGGTTCTGTCAAGTAGGTATAACCTACCTACTTCATTTTAAAGTTTTTAGAGCAAATATAGTAGCAACCCTAGGCGGTCAGGCAAGTTTAGGAAAAAGGCGCGAGCGGTCCTTCTGAAAACTCTTGATTTTGTGCAATGACGTTAAAGGCTAACCCCCTTATTCTTATAAGATAAAACAGTCTTATAAGCCTGTTTTCACTATGGTAAAGCTGTCTTGAAGCACTGTTTAAGTTTTTATGAATAAGGGGGTAAGACTTCAATTTCTTTTTTTTTTATATTGCCCGTCAAGATGACCTCACTCCACCTAATGTAAAGCGGTCGTGAGGTCCAGATATGAGGTTGACAAGCCTAGTCATTCAAACGAATCACTGGGCTGGCCATCCTCACCTTGAAGGCCTGCAGAAATGCCTTTTCACGCCCCGCTTGAAGAACCCGGGACTATAAGAGGAAGGAAACACATGTGCTGGAAGAGCGTTCCACGTCTGGATGGTACGACAAAGAAACGAGTCACCAAACCTTTTAGTTCGGGCCAACAAATGTTGAATTGTGTGTGGGTGACGCCGTAGTCCAGCACGCGTGGTACGGGAGTGGAAAGGTGAGGGTGGGATAAGCTGGAATAACTCGTCAGAGCATTCCCCATTGTAGAAGCGATAGAGAACACTTAGCCTGGCAATGTCTCTACGCAATTGGAGAGGCTCAAGGGTCAAAGTTGCCTCTGGGTTACCAATAATACGGATAGCACGCCGCTGCAACCTGTCAAGAGCTTCGAGTAGGTACTTAGCGGAACCGTCCCAGAGATGAGAGCAGTATTCCACACACGAGCGAACTTGTGTCTTATACAAGAGACAGAGCTGCTCAGGCGTGAAGAATCGTCTCACTCTGTTCAGGACTCCGAGTTTACGGGATGCAGTTCTAATGACGCTCTCAATGTAGTCCCGTTGGTTTAGGTTGCTACGAACATCCATGCCAAGGATGTTTAGGCTATCCTTAATCGGTAGCGGGGTGCTTTGAAGAGTGGGATGGGAAAGGAACGGCGACGCCTTGCTGTGAATGCACACACCTGCGTTTTCTTGGCATTGAACTCGACAAGATTGCATGCACCCCATTCTGAAATGCGGTCCAACACTCCGTCAAGCTCAACAACAAGATTCGCCTCTTCTCCTCGATGTCAGTCTGCTTTGCCCCAGGGCACTCGAAATATCGCGCGTGGACCGTGCTATCATCCGCATAGCAATGAATATTACCAAGAGATAACATGTCATTGATATGCAGAAGAAACAACGTCGGCGACAAGACGGAGCCCTGCGGCACTCCGGCATTAATCTGGAGAAAGCGTGATTTTTGACCATCGCAAAGGACACGAATTCTACGTCCTCAAATAGCAATAATTGCGTTTAAAACTGCATTTTTCTTGCAGTCGAAGTTAGTGAAAAGCCCAGCGAGGTACAGTCAACCATGACAAGTGTACCCAGTATGGTTTTGCTTGAGCTGTTGACTGTTCACCGGAGTCCTGTGATAGGACTGAATTTTAGTGTGGAAATTCTCATTAGATGATCAAGATGCCGACAACATAAAAATAAATTACGTTTAACGGCACACGGGTGGAAAGTAAAAGTAAAGTTAAGTAATCTGTATTAATAACTGGTAAAGACCTCGATTTCTGAAATCAAGTCATGGCTGCACTACAATTGTTGAGGAAAGTATGGTTTAATCCCTAAGTTTGCAAAATGTGGTTTAGTGGTCACAAACCCGGATTTTGCGAAGAATCTGAAAAACGGCAATCAAAAGCTTTTCTCTGATTATTAGATTGAATAAGTAGATACATATCACTTAATCTAATTATTATAATTTGGCCAATCATTTCAATGATTTTGGTAGCTTTAATAAATAAAATGTTCCAAGTAGGTGCGTACCCTGACGTGTTAAAGAGCACACGGGTGTGTCCTGTGTATAAGGGCAAGGGTGATAAGGGTGATGTTAATAATTACCGCCCTTTGACCATTGTTCCCACTATTTCTAAAATGGTTGAGTCTTTACTGACATCTTGCGTTATGCGTCACCTCGAAGACAATGACCTACTGACTGACAGACAATTTGCTTACAGGAAGAAAACATCGACCACTACTGCAGCTCATAGAATCTTTGATTGCATTATTACGGGCCTAGACGACAAGCTCAAAATGGCTGGTATACTGTGCGACTTGTCTAAGGCCTTTGATGTGGTAGACCACCAGATCCTATTCGACAAATTACTGAGCTATGGTATCAAAGATAGCGCCCATCAGCTATTTGCGTCCTTTTTCATCTGACCGCAGGCGAGTCGTACAGGTAACTATAGGCGGTAGGCTATAGGCGGTAGGAGAGTGACGTCTGACCCGGGCAACGTTAGCTTAGGCATTCCTCAGGGATCTTGGCTGGGGAATACTTTTTTTCTATTGTTTATTAATGACTTGCCCGCTTCAGTAGCTACCGGCCTTACTATGTTGTTTGCCGATGACACAACTGTGGTAGTCGGTGCGCACATACGAGCAACTACGCGTGAAAATCTTATTTGGACCTATATTGTGGACGAAACTTGCAAACAAATACAGAAATGGTTTGTAGTTGAATGTGAGCCAATCAAACATTATGTTTTTTTTCTGGCTGTCCCATCTCGTTGCCTGCATGTTTTAAAGATTGCCTAATGCCGGTGTGTAGTGAGAGTAGGTTCCTGGGCTTCACAATAGACTGCAACCTGAACTGGAAGTGCCATGTCGACAAGCTTTGTGACAGACTGAGTGGTGCAGTCTTTGCTTTACGAAAACTAAGACCACTTATCTCTGCGGATGCTCTGAGGCAAGTCTATTATGCCCACTTTCATTCCCTGATGTCGTACGGCACTCTTATCTGGGGTAACTCAACGGATGCCAGCAGGGTGTTCGTTTTGCAAAAGCGCGCTTTACGTACACTTGTCGGGGTGAAAGCTAGACACTCGTGCAGGGATTTGTTTGTGAAGCAGCGTATACTGACGCACTACTCGGTCTATCTTTATGAACTGTTGACGTTCATAAGATCCACCATTTCGGATTATCTAAGCGATCTCATCTAGTAGGCCGGCTTAATGCGGTTCCTCGTCGCATGGCGCTTGCAGAAAATAACCCACGTATAATCGGTCCAACATACTACAACCACCTACCCACTGCGCTGAAAAATGCACAATCCGACGAAGCATTCCGACGCCAACTGAGAAACCTTTTGTTGGAAAAGTCTATCTATTCCATTGACGAATATTTAAATTGTGTATTTTAATTTTAGTTGACTTTTGTATTTATTTTAATGGTATTTGATTGTATGATTTTGAATTTGTAATTTGTAATTTTTTAACCTTGACATTTGTATGCATGCTATTATTATTACTATATTGTGGACGATCTTAATACAAATTCTTTTATCTGACATTCAATGTAAAATTTAATGTAATTATGTACTAAGAGAAAAATAAATCTAATCTAATTTAATCATACAAGTATTAATTAAACGTAATAAATCCCATATTACTTCTTATTAGCTGTCGTAGAATCTAAAATTGAAATTTATGAGCTAAGGAAGCGCACGTAGCAATGTGCGCAGAATGTTGACACAATCTACGAATAGTTCGCAAACACGCAAGCTATGAGCCACTAAATTCAATAGAAGGAAAAGGTTTTGGAAATAGTTCAAAATTAAGTCCACAATGTTCAGTTGAACATTCAGTTGAAAATTTTGCATCTACTTACTGCTACATGTAGGTTTTGGCGGTAGACAAAATCCCTACATTTCCTAGATTTTCAAGATAAAATAATGCAGAGAAAACATTTCTCTCTTGTTTCCAGGAAGTCTAGGCCATCTAGCCGGGGTGCATGTTGGTAACGACAGCGCGGATTCATAGTTGTATGAATAAATAATGGATTGCCAGAGGTCGGATCGTTCCTCGCCTTCGCTAGTACATACGTAGTACTGCCTCGCGTAACTACCTGCTTATTGTTTCGTCGATACTCCGCCACTCGGTAATATTAACGCACATGAATCACACCTGCTCGAAAATTGACGTATTCCATCAGCTATTTCGAGCGTTCGTTGCCAGTTTTGAATCATTTAGGAGTAATCATCTCAAAAGAATCTCGCTGTTATACCTATTATATTATATTACATATTATGTTGCTTGATAAAAGAACTTTGGTACATCAAATTTACAGCCAGAAGTCAGAATTTTAAAATTCATCGACATTCTATAATTGAAAAGCTATATAGCTTATCACCTTTGTAAACATGTTAAAAAGAAACTAAAATCTTTCTTCATGTTTACTCACCGCTTAACTTAACAAAATGCTAAAAGTGTGATTAACTGGTAAATGTTTTGAGATTCCTTACCTATCTCAACACAAAAATATACTATTTTTAAGAAAGCTATTATTATAAAACAACTCTGGGAAATTGTATTTGTTTGCGGAAGATGCATATTCTTTTCCGCCTGATTCCTGGACCAGTAAATTTTCCATAGTTGGTGTTCCTATCGTTAGATTAACAAACACGATAAGTCGAGCGCTGTACATAACGAGAACATAATCAACCGTTTCCAGACCGGCTTCAATGTTGCGAGACGGACGAAATTCAGCGTGCGCGGCATTCTCAAGATACTACTTCCACCATTCCTGAATTTACATCATTCATTTTATTTGCTAAATGTTTTTAGGCGAAAACTGCAGCACGGTCCTTTATACATCCTTGCTCATTTGAATGACGATTGTCAAGAACAAAGCATTATAGAGTTTTTAACTGCTTTTCTACATAATTTGTGCTGATTTGTGTAGCTATGATGTAGGTATTTGATATCCACCACCGGCTGCTTTATTTTCATAGCTCAATTAAATAAACGCCCGTTATCTGGACCCTGACAAAGCCCAATCTGTACTTGAGTACATATATTTAAGTGACATTTTTCTATGAACTGACATTGTCAAACCCGCACTCAAGAACAAGGGCAAGGCTTGTGTACAATTCTAGTGCTAGAAAATCTAACATTGCGATAAGAAATGGCTATGTCGTGCGACAATGGGTGGGAGGAATTTATTTAATCTGTCGTCACTGCATGCCTGCCTTACATGAATTCCAAGGCGATATACACCATCATGTTAGTTCTAAAGTATAGTTTGTTCAATACTAAGTTTCTTTTGAAATATACCTACATTTAACGTACAAACGTATGAAAAATAAACTGAACTGTGTCTCAGTTCCTTAAGATAGATAAGGCGAGTGTATGTGGCACTTGTTAAAAAAAAGTGCAGTGTGTCTACCATGAGTACGTGTCTACGATAGTTGACTTCAGAAATTCGTATGCCATGTTTGCTTCCATTTGTAATCACCAGTAGACATACTAGTTGATATACAGTGCATCTTTGTTGAGTCTGCTTCATTTAGTCCACACTCAACCGCTATGGGAACGGATGTCAAAATCGAGCAAAAACTATAATTTTTCTTTACACTGATTGACATCACAATAAAAAGATGCACGATTGGTTTTCATACAAACGGAACACCTAGTTGTCTATTATTATTGTCTGTGCTTAGAACACCTACATTAATGAGAATTCGTTTGACTAGACGTGCACTCACAGTTGGACTCTAGCTATTTGAAACTAAGCCAAATACACTCTACTTGGACACGGCTGGGCCTCATTACTGTGATTAATTTGATGTATTTAATTAGCAGTTAGCAGCTCATGAGCTTGTAGTAAACCGTTAGGGTAAGTGTGCTTGGTACAGACAGTAAACGTTTATCTTCTTTTATCTTGAAGTTAGGAAAAATGCACTGTATAGGAATTTAGTGACTTTAGATATTCTCCATCCAGACTGGTCTGGTCTGGTCTCCACGTTAAGATTTCTTTTATTGAAAGCAACATTTCTTTTAATAATTATGAAAATAAAGATTAATTATATAAAAAATACAGTGCCTTCAAAATTTGTACGTAACTAACAACGCTTATCATTCTACTTACAGTTAAAAGCCAGAAAAACCTGAGATCTGTGTAATTCTGTCGTATTAATTTCTTGCGATTTTGGTAAGAAAGCTTTCTAATTCTGCATGCATTGGTTAGTGTACGTAAATTTTCGTGTTCAATTTATGGCTATCATTTACATCTTTCAACCTCTGAATAGATTCAACTTTGACCATTGATTCCTGGCATTTGCCAGGGTTCATTTGGCAGAGCAAAAAGTTCACACCACATTAAGTCCTGGCGGTCTTGGCGCCAAGCCACCGTTCAAACGAGATTCAGATATTATTTTTCACTACTGTTTCTAAAATGCACGTTTCTCGCTATCGGATATGCAAATGCAGCCGGGTTTATACGAATGGCTTAAGTTATTCATCTCATTTTTAAGTGGTCATTAGGAACAGAAAACGATTTGAGAGTCTTTTCAGCTTCACATGCTGAAGCAGTTAGCTTAAAGTAATGGGTATGTAGTCTAGAAGGATCAGTACCTGGAATCTAGATAGATAGTTTTTTTTAAAGCATTGATTATGAAAGAAAGCAGTTTATGACCTTTTTATTCCATCAACATCAACAACCACCATGTACGAGGTCTATGCACAATACAATGATCCAAGTTCGAGCTTTCTTACGATGATAAAAACATTTGTAGGCTGATATAGAAGGTCACGGAAATATTCTAGAAAATAAATTTGTTCATAAATTTAAGAAACTTCACAATCCGTGTATTTTCCACAAGGCCACTGGGCCTTGAAGGATTCGTGTAGTCATATGTACTAGTTTTTGTACCCTAACTCTTAGACAATAAGGATGAAATTTGAGAACACATTGCTGCTTGTGACTGTGCAAGGCTTAGTCAGTAATTATGTTCGCTGAGGTTCGAATGACAGAATAAACATGCTGGACTGGCATGTCCGCGCCAGCTCACGGAGACAATTACTAATATTTGCAATACTACTCGTGTTTGCAATAAAAATTAAAAGGGGTTTATGGTGTTCCTGGCACCATGTACCGTGTTACAGGGTATGGTAGCGTAAACATTGGGGTACACGTCGCTATCGTTAGCTGGCCAGTTAAAGTGTGGCATGATTGGCAGAGCAGCCAGCGGCCTGGCAGGCTGCCACACGCGCCGGGCTGACTCTGCACTAGTGTAACCTCTCCACATCACTGCTCATACTTGGGCTAACAGCTTTAAAAATAGGACAAACATTCTAGAGAACTAACTTGGAACAAGCACCCGAGGTTGCCCTGGAAACATTTTATGTGCGTGCAATTTAGGTTGCGGTGGATGAATCCGGAAACCACTCAAAGTACTTTGTGCTCTATATTTTAAGTAGTATAAGTTATCATTTTGTTTATTTAAGCATTTTACAATGCTTGTTTTCATTTCGAAACACAAAAAAACTAGAGAAAATTGAACGTCGGCCTTTGGAGAAATCAGGCAGGATTCAAACCCGCGTCTTCCACAATGCGGGTGGCTGCTCTAACCACTGTACCTGTATCTTCACATAGATGCTCGGCTGTTGGTGCTGGTTGCTATCGCACGTGTAAAAACCAGGAGACTTTGAATAATTCTGTATTGATAGCATAACACAGAAAGGGCATAAATAACTATTGGTAGTTAAATGAAAATAGCTTTATGCCACTGGTATTAAATATTCTGCGCCTGGACGTCTGCTTTAAAGTTCTAAACAATCCAAATCATCCGCAACTTTGAAGATCCCTAAATTCCAGCCATATCCTAAAATTTTGGACATCAAGAAGTTTCCAAATAATTCAAACCCCAAAACTTTTTTCTCGGTAATACCGATCAAGCCTGATGTGAAGTAAACTTTAGTACATACCTAACCAACTGTTTGCCGGTGGTGTTTATCACGGTTGTCCACCCACAGTTATGCAGATTACGCAATAATATGCATTAAGTCCGCAACTCAATTGTGATTGTGAGTGACAGGGGGTGATTGAGCCACTAATGATTTCCTGCAAATAAAGCTCACGAGTTCGGTTTGAATATTCCGTATTAATTGTGTGATAAAAAGGCACACTCATCAATTACAGGCCTGTCGGGAGACAAAAGTGGCCTGTGAGAGATATATATTTGTTATATACGAGTATTTGACAAGTTAACCTGATGTAACTATGCTTGAAATTTTTATGCTATCGACTAGGAGTAAAATATGTAGGTATGCTTTTCTACACATTAATTCTTGGAAGAATCTGTACTTAGGTCATTTAGCACGTCGAAAAATAACAATTTCAATGTTATGTGATAATCGTTTCGTATACAATGGAACCTAGCTGCCAATGACTACGTAGTTCCCGTCCCGCGCCACAATAGAACCGGTTTTAAGGCCTGTTCAGACCTGAGCGGTATTTGCTGCCGCTGTGGGCAGCGGTATATTTTGCCGCGGAACTTGATACAAAATACCTGAGCAAAACCCGCGCGGTATTGTACTAGGCAGCGAATACCGTTCAGGTTTGAACAGGCTTTTACAAAGCGCGCCATACGTTTTCTATGTACACCCGTGTGTACATTAGACTCTCAATGGGTGTCCATAACGTGATCGAAGTTAAAGGTTTGAACGTTTTCCATAACGCGATCGAAGTTAGTGAATAACCCAGATTTATGTCTACCATTAGTTTACACCAATGAGAATCCGGTACAAAGCGATTACAAATGGAACCAAAATAGGCATACAAATTTCTAAAGTCAACTATCGTAGTTTAAGTGACAGAAACTCATGGTAGACATACTGTAAGTCTACCACAAGTTGCTACTCTAAAGGGGTTTGAGTAACTTTGTGTGAATTAGTGGCGTCATTTTTTTAATAGCGGCCAGCAATAATTTTATCACTGTTTTATATCACCCTAATAAAAAAACATGTCTGAGTAGTCAGAATTGTTCTAAGTGATATCGGAGCCGAGATATGATTTCTTAAAGTATTTTTGGCCTTAGTTCCACTAAAATAATAGTTCTGAAATGTTACTTTATGAAGCTAACCTCACCTAGCAGCTGCTAAAAAGGATTCAGAAATAGGAGAGGAAGTTTTTTCGCTTTAAGATGTACCTGCTGGGTATATTTTTTTGATAAAAGTACATTTAGCATTACTTACATCAAGTTAGATATCCATTGATAATATTGTTTACTGATGTTATAGATATTAAGTATTTGGCATTAGAAAGTGGAACACGAGCTATCACGAAAAACGACTTTAACATCAATGACATCAAAAAGTCATTTTCTAATAGTCATTAAGTCAATAGGAGGTATTGATTCTTATCCGTCGATATTAGAGACATTACATGGGAAAACCGCCTGAAAGTATTATTACCCACAATACAAGAACAATATTGACCTAATATTGCAAATGGCCATTGAAAACTAGCCTTCTTGAATCCTATTTGCGTCACATGTTTGTAACCAGTATTAAAGATTATAAATAATGCCGCTTTTTTACCTTTTCCTCGGTATAAATCAAGTTCAATTGAGTAGTTAGTTGAAAATACAATACCTAATATCTCAGCTCCGATATACTTTCTTAATAAGTTTGTGGGACTCTATATGTTATTTCATACTAATAAGGAGGATTGGTGAGTAGCCGCGAAATTTCAAAATTGACGCAACGTTACCCATACCCCTTTACGTTATCGTTTGCGTAAAAAATGTATTGGGATTTGACATGAAATGACATGACAATGTCAAATCTCAATACATTTTTTTACGCGAACGATAACGTAACTTTGAAGTGGCAACCCGTGGTAGACGTACCTGGCCCCTGACTCCCGAACCAAATTTCGCCGGATTGGCATCAGATTACTGTAACCAAAAAAATTTTTTTGAACCTTAACGCTTTGTAGTAAGGTTCAAAAATTTCTTGTTTGACATTTCTGCAGTGCTTGTCCAGTGAAATTCTGTTCAAGAGTCAGGCCCCTGGTCACCTTAGCATTGAAGGCTGAATCTGATTCCGTCTCACTCAGTGATCGGTTTGAAGCCGACGTACAGTCTTTTGAAAGCGTTTGCCTTTTGTGCACTCGGTACCCGAGTCAAACATTTCAATTAAGATAATGTAATATCGATTGCTGGTCGCGTCTGCGGCTAAAAGGCCGCCAACCACTGAACCACATTCTCATAGTTATTGCTTTAACCTACAAAGTTTTGATTTTAGCGACTGGTTGTGTTACAGATACAAACAATAGTGAAGGAATTTAAGTAGCAGTTTAAATTAATAAATATCTTTGTGTCACGAGGTACCAGACAAGCAAGGAAAGCCAGGGGCTTCTCTCCCAGCACACCCAAACTCACTACTAGAAAGTGTACAACACATTTTTTCTCTTTGGCTTATTTTCTGTTTTTTGTATCGTAGAGATCGTAGGACCGTATAATACCTATTTGGTGTGAATAGTAATAGAGGAAATATTTTGCTTGTGTCAAAAGGAATGGGCGATGCTGAATATAACCGTATGCTTCTTCCTTCCTCAACGCTAACCGAGGCAGAAAATATTTTTTTTATAACGTAAGTAAGCATCATATAGTTACACTCAGACGTCGATTTATAGCACATCTACATTTTCCCACTGTTTTATTTTTATTATTTTCCAAAAAAATTACCTATGTATTCATTTCCTATGTAGTCCACCTAACGAAGCAAAAATAGGGGAAATAATTCATGTAAAAAGCGATTTTTGGCAAAAATGTAGGGAATGGTGTCTGAAGCAACATACTCAAAGTACTGATGGATTGGGGTGGAGTTAACTTGGGGGTAAATTTTATGTAGATTACTTGGGTCAAAGTTTTCATTTTGCTATGAGCCACCGTTTACGAGTTGTTTAAGAAAAACAAAAAAAAAGTACCGTTCTCAGAGTTGACTGATTTCTAACTTCAACCCGTACTTATTGTGGAAGGTGAAATAAACATAGGCTATGTTTTGTAGTTTTTACCGGTAATTCAATATGACATGACATGCGCCCGAATCCAGTAACGTCAAGCAAAGTTCGAGTGCCCTTTAAATTAATGCTGTCCTGTCACATAGCAGTAGATATGAAAGGGACAGGTATACATTTGAGGTTTGGTCAACTTTGACTGTCGTTTCTGATTTCGGGCGATAGTGACGCAACCATTTGATGGATCTGCAGCCAGCCAGCAGCAGTTGGGTTCTTGTTTTTAGGGGTGGTAAAGTTTTGTAAAATTATGAAGAATCTTAAAAAAAAAAAATACCTACGTTCAAATTCACAGCATTCATCCCAGATTGAGAAGAGTCACAGCTTATAATTTCAACGATTCACGATGATAAGGTTCTTTAAGGGATTATACCTGTACTATTCTTTGTAATACCGTTTTTAACTTTACATTTCATTAATGACCGTAGGATGACTTTTAAAAAAGGCAATATCCTAAATGTATTTATTTGTTTTATAAAAGATAAGATTGTTATTTGAGAGATTTTAAGTTCTCAATGTTATCAACACAACATGGATAACATCCAACCTGACTGATTTATTGTTATGAAATTAAAATGTAAAAACGACATCAACAGAAACTTTTTCTTATCCAAGAAACAATTTTTTATATTTTGCAACAACGATAATGCAAAATTTGCTAAAAATAGGTCAATGGTGTACACATGTACGACGAACGTATTGTACCTATGTATATTTTATTGTCAGATATGGCGCCGGGATTATAGCACGACACCCTACACGTATATTTAAGGATGTCAAGTTGTCAGTTATCTCGGATTTCGACTTCCCTTCGATATCCACCTATAAATACCTTAATATTTGTATTTGCAATTTCTGCTACTAGGGATTCACTTTTGTAATGAAAAATCTTAAAGGATAAAAACGAAAGCATGTGTTTTAGGATTAACGAAAGCATTTGATCTACATTTATATATGAATCTCCAATGCCATTAATGTCGGCAAAACTCGTACCACCCTCGCACTCGAATCCACTTATTTCCATCGTACTTTGCTGGGTTTCGCTGCCACATCTAGACCAAGCTGCCCACACCAGCCCAGGACCAATCCCACTGGTTGTGTGCACTGGGGCCTCCACCTCGCAACCATAGCGCTGTGCCTGGAGATGCCCCTCTTGGCAGACACGGGTGTATGAACAACCGCCGGCCGGTGCAGCAGTGGTAGGCAGTAGGAGAGTGGAAAGTCCACCGCACTGCCACGCTTAAGCCTCTTAGCTTCCTGGTGGTGTTTACCGGCCCATTTGTGCTAAGCCATACCGCCACTACGAGGGGTCATAAGCAAATATGTACAACTCTAAAGGTTCCGCGACTAGTACTTTCTTGTATGGTGTGTCTTGCGTCTTGATCGCACGCGCAAATGGCACCGTAGAATTATCAAGTGACAATAGTGTCTTCTGTAATTCTACCTCGGTCTACACGCCAACAGGCACCGCAACCGTTAACATTTGTATTAAACTTTAATTATACTGTAAATTACCTTGTAACACAATCTATCTTTCACGAATTTAAATTTATATCCAATAAAAAAAATCATTTCAAAACGTTAGTATCAACGGAACTGCATCTTCCGGTGCCACCATACGTATGGGAGTACCCCAGGGATCGATATCAGGACCTTTGCTTTATCTAATTTATATAAATGATTTTCCTACCTATGTCAAAGATATTTGTGAGATAGTATTATTTGCTGACGATACCTCGTTGATTTTTAAAGTGGACAGAGGTAAGCAAGCATTTGAGGATATAAGTAATACTCTCTCAAAAGTACCATGTTAGTTCACAAGTAATATTTTATTACTTAATGCAAAAAAAACAAAGTGTATCAAATTTTCTATGCCCAATGTGAAACAGGTTGATACTATTATAACTATGAATGACGAGCCATTAGAATTAACGAATTCTACTGTATTTTTAGGAATAACTTTAGATTCAAAGTTACAATGAGTTCCGCATATAGCGGCCCTCGCAGAGAGATTCAGCTGCAACGCTTGTGCTGTTAGTAAAATAAGACTCTTGACTGATATTGAAACAGCAAGACTAGTATATTTTAGCTACTTTCATAGTGATAAGTCGTATGGTCTACTGTTGTGGGGCTCAGCTGTTGACCTGAATACCAAAAAAGAGATATCCGTTTCATATACAACCTTAGGCCACGCGACTCGCTCAGAGAAGTATTTAAGAAGATCGATAATTTCAAATGTGATTGCTCAGTATATTTTAGATAACTTATTGTATGTGCGCAAAAACTTGCATCTGTTAAAAAAAAACAATGGTACTCATAAACATGATACCAGAAATAAAAACAAGCTGAAAACTCATTTGTGGGTCAATCTGTAAAATATTTTTAACAAAATACCTCAGTCTTGCTGCCTCCCTACTTACCTCTTCACAAGTTTAAGTCTGCAATTAAGGCAAAGTTAATAAAACAAAGTTAATATAAATAAGTAGAGGATTACTTGAACTACAAGAGTTTGTGGTCATTGTAGGAATACCAAAACAAGTTTAAAAGAGTAACTGCTGAGTTTCTCGCCGGGTCTTCTCAGCAAGAAACAACTCCGACGCGGTGGTATAGTCGCATTATGTCTGTATACTGTTTATTTACATATCTATATTATTATGGTATTTATGTCTTTTATTTAGTATATTTTGCTGTAAATTTGACGATTTGAAAGTACTGATACAGTCTATTTGAATAAAGTTATTTGAGTTTGAGTTTGAGTTTGAGTTTGAATAATCTGCCTTCTGCTTAATATGTATTCTTTTTTCTACTCTCTTTGACTGTACTCTGAATTCATTGTTGTAAAACAAACAAAGTTCAAAAGGGTAACTATCGAGTTTCTTGTTTCTTTCTTGCAACGTCCGAACCGGTGGTAGATTCGCATTATGTTTGTTTACGATATGTATCTACTATTATTGTACTATTTTATTTACGTTTATTATTATTGTTTCTAAATACTTTTTTTGACATGTCATAAGTGCTTTGTACAAGCCTAAATGAATAAATGTTTTTTTTACTTTACTTTACTTACCTACTTGAATTAACATAACATACCATCACGACATAATCCCAAACGGGGTAGTAGGCAAGTGACTGTTGCCGTCATGGTGAACAGAACACTCAGAAGCCCACTTTTCACCAATCGTATTTGAACCCAACGTAGTAAGTGATGAGCCTTCAGCCGCTATCCGGGTTGGTTGGTTTTTTATCGAGGTTTTCCATCACCGGAGAGTTAGTCGGAAATTTAACATTGAACACAAAGATTTTTTGGTTCTGGCCACACGATCCGCGATCCGAGTTGGAGTGCATAACCACTAAGCCACGACGCTCTCATTAAAAAGGTACATCAAAATAGCTTCCCCTTTTTCTTTCCCCTGCGTTCTGTACAATTCTTAACCTGTCATTTGGCACCCCTGCCGGGGCAAAAAAACACTTCGGTTGCCAAGTTTCTTGTCACTCGCCGGCTGCCACTACGCTCGGGACGTGCCGCTGACATTTTCACCATCTCGTTTCGTTTTTGCTCCATTGCAAGTGTATCGTTAAGTCGTCAGCCCGCAACCATGCAACTTTGCTAAGTTGCGGTTAAGTTAAGTAATGCCTAGTCACAACCGTTAGGGTTCTGACAACACTGTATAAGTTTGGAAATGCTTACTTATCTTTTTTATCACTTTAGTTATTTAGTAGCTCTTCAATATGGGATGTACGAAATTATCATTGTTTACCATGTTTTTTTTAGGTTCTGTCACATTTGAAAAAGCTTTTGATGGATTAAGATTAGAACCATTCATAAAGAAATAAATAATTGTTTTACAAAACACAGTAAACGACGGAGGTAATTTTTCTACATGATGTTAAGACGCTCTGGTATGTTGCTCGTCATCTAACTAAAATACTAAAACATATACTTATTTCTCTAATCGAATATCCTTTCATGCAGTTTAAGACGGTACAAAATATCATAAAAGGAGATTAATTTTAACCCTAGTATTGAAAATCTCTTCAAAATGAAAAAAAACTGTTTCTAACAAAAGGGATTATTACTCATGGACAAGTTTAGCCTGGGAATATTTACAATGCAAATGAACTCTCAAAGACTTCAGCAACCCCTAAAAAGATTTCACGAGGGTCGTTTATTAAAAACGTTAAGAGTTGCGAGCGAGAGAAGTTCGTAACTAGGCTTTTA
This sequence comes from Udea olivalis, assembly GCA_947369235.1. Taxonomy (NCBI): domain Eukaryota; kingdom Metazoa; phylum Arthropoda; class Insecta; order Lepidoptera; family Crambidae; genus Udea; species Udea olivalis. The sequence goes on from OX376342.1 coordinate 12,639,767, forward strand.
AAGTGGCCCTTTGAGCGGAGACAAAGGGCGATAATCGGGAACTCACTGAGAGAATTAGAACTGGGGCTTAACCTCATTGTGAGTGCCAACATCTCTACCAATATTGCACTGATCGAATCGATTTATAAGTCTGTGTCGCCCCAATTGAAGTTATCAGACTCATTGTTTTAGGTGAAGCTGAGGCACTGTTTACCTGTGTGAAACACTATTTAGTTTTTACAAGAAAACTACTAAAATAACAAATTCCCAGTAACTTTCTTTTGGATCAGTAGAAGCTACCGTTTTTTATCTGCCACCCTCAAAATACTTCGTATGTCTGCTTTACTGCAAACTGAGCTCTTTATTCAAGCCTATTGGTTCGCACCGGTGCAGTAAATGTAACAATATTTTCATAGCCGAACTACTTATATAAACTAAATGAACGGTATTAATCGTGTCGTGTTAGCCCTAATTCAGTAGTTGACATCAAATTCAAAACACTCGAGGACATGTGAATGAGTAAACGAAGTTATCATGGATGCGGTGGTCGGTGGTCAACCACGGCGAATGAATGACGCACAAGACAGCGCCCAGGAATAGACCGCAGTACACCCCTTGCATTACGACGAGCTAAATTAATCGGGAAATCGATATCAGCATGGTTCAAAGAAGCCCGACATAAGAACAGAATCACAGTTTAAATAGGAGCTAATAATGCATGCTCACTTGCTAAGAGGACAAGTACGAGTAGGATTGCGGTGGAGTATGCTGCCTGAAATCCAAACCACCTATAATTCCATTAATCGCTCCTTCCAATCATAATTATTGGTGTTATCATTAAAAATATATCACGAGTAAAATGTTAGACTTATTTTTATTCCTCAAATATTCCAATAACAATACAAAAAATGGCAAACTCAAAAGGTAGTTCTACTCGTAATATCAACCTTTTTTTAATACCAAAAGCACGTTTGCCAATAACTATGATTGGCTTTTAAATTACTGTTTTATCTTTCCATTGAAAGTTTCAAGCATTAAAAGATAGAAAACGAGACAAAAATGAATTTTGGATCTCGAAGAAATCAGGCAGGATTCCAACTCGCGTCTTCCACAATCCGAGTGGTTACTCTAACCACTGAGCTACTGAAATTTTATGGGAACGAGCGAATCTTTCTAGTACATGCTTAGGTTGCAAGCCAACGTTATTTCATCACTGTTTTTAAGGCAAGTAACGTACCTTCAAACATCGGAAAGAAATATTTTTACAAATATTTAAACTTTTGGTTCAGATGAAATATGCTATTTATTATTTCAAGCATTAATATCTACATATTCACCTACCTATGTAACATACTGTTGTTCAATAACTTTCCTAAGAAAAATGCATGGTTTTTTTTCCTCAGCGCTATTCAAAACTTCATCTTCATACTTTCCGAGTTTTAGCGTCACATTACGTAGACGCAGGCCACGAATCGATCACATTTATTTTCACGCCAAGATAGGTTCGGCTTACTCATAGATAGACGAGAAGATTGGGCATTACATCACCGTTATTGGAATATGTACTTTTTTAGCTTTATCTTAAAAAACATTTTTGTAGATCAAGAGTAAGTTTGATCGTATAAGTAAATACGCTCTTGAATCTAGAGCAAGCCTTATTTAGAATGAGTATTTTTTGGATAGTCACACAGCAGTAGGTACTCTTTTCACAGACGAATTGGCCCGTTGTATATTTAAGCTATAGTGATTGTTTCACCCTGGATAAGATACCTAGTTTCTTGCAACAAGTATGGCTATTCTTAAAATGTACGAAAAATACTACTTGTAATGATAATGTTACTATGCTCTTGCCCATGTGCGTTTTTATATTTTTTGACAAGTTGCCACCACGCAAAGCAATAAATAAATCAAAATGATTTGATGAAACAATTGTGTTGTAGCACGGTTTCTCGCATTGACTTGCTTAGAGTCTTGTGGGTTCGATTACCGGTCAGGTCAATTTAGGAAAAGATCTTTTCTAAGTTGGCACGAGTCTGGGTGTGCTGGGAGAGCCCCCTGGCTCATTTTCTTGTCTGGTACCTCGCAACACAAGAATATTATTATCCTTTTTTGAGACCATGACCGGGTGTGTTGTCAGGCGCATATTTATTTATTTAATATTACGTGCAATATAATGACTCTAATGAGTGTAATTTACTTGCGTGCATATAAATATAAATAAATAAAAATGCGCCCGCCAACACTCCTCTTGTAATCGTTTCGAAGTAGGGATTAATATCCCTGTTTTACGAGGTATGTACCCACCACACAAGGAAATAAGCCTGGAAATAATCAACAACCATATAATCGACAACCTTTGTTCGATCGAAATGTGCTTAAATCTGCACTCCTTTATTCCGAAAAATTCAGAAACTTTCTAGATGGCTAACATTATTTTCATACTCGGCAATTCTGAGCAATTCTTGGTAAACTGTTTGAGAGTCTGTCCTAAATCTCGATAGAGCTTTCGAAGTTTCTATCAAAGCGGCTACGTACACGCAAAGGAATGCTATAGTACTCGCTGCACACTCGAGGAAGGCCGATCCAATGTTATTATAACTTGGCGAACTTTCGCTCCAACTGCTGGGAACGAATGAGCGTCTCGGGCGACGTTGATATTGCTTTACTCGATTCGATATAATGCCGTCAGATAGGAAAACACCTCAGCTTTGAAGAACAACTTATATTAGTAGCGACGAGGGTTTTTAAAATGTATCTGCACATGAGTCGGAGTAAATTTTCTTGAAAGAACATCGCAAAGACTGCTTTTAGTATCTGGAAGTTACGCTACCTCTTTGGCAGTTACGCGAAATGGATAATTTGTTTGGCGTTGTTCATAAAAACCAATAATAGTTAATGATATGCATAATTAACACTTCGCTATAAGAGCATAACAAGCATTGACAGGTCCAGCCTTTGAACGTTGCTTTTTGCCGGTCAATAGTTATGAATTTTCAATAAAAGCTATTTTCATGTTCAGCTTCGCTATTACAGAATGTTAAACATTGTATGCATCTTAATTGAATAACACGAAAATATGTACCTACATTAATTGTTAGCTTTGAGTTATCCATACTAATATTATACGAGCAAATGCGGCGGAAAAAAACATACTCCCGTTTGCTAAAGAAGGAGAATGGACTGAACTTTTTTTGGTGCTTATTACAAATCAACACTGAAAACATCGTAGTTTGTAACCATGAAACTTTACAGTGTTAAGTCTAAAGTAGCAGGCAAAATACATACCATCACACGACTTTATCTCAAACGGGGTAGTCAGAGGCAAGTGAGTGACTGTGTCGTCATGGTGAACGAAACACTCAGAAGCCCACTTTTCACCAATGGTATTAGAACCCAGTACTAGCAGGCAAAATCTAGTCTATAATAAGACCACCAAATCCGTCGTTGCGCAAGAATTGGCTTCACCCACCAAACCAGCGGAGTCACGGTCAACACGACAGGTATTAAGTAATTTAAGAGTATGTTTAGGTTATAAACAAAGTTAGTTGTTCTGTTATTAACGTTTTAATGAGTTGCCTTTCGGAAGTTTCCCCGTGGTTGCCGCCACGAGGCACGGTTCGCGGCAAAGGTTAAACCAACACAAACTTGCCAGCTGACCACTCCCGGCCGGGTTGATTACACCCGCTACGAATAATACCATCGGCTTGATTAGTCTAGATTCACTCAAAACTTACTACACTCAAGCACGCTCTATAATTTGCTCTGGGGTTTGTTTTTTAGTACTCGTGGAATATGAAATTGAGCTTGTTTAGCATTTTCTTTAAGTAAAAATAAGGCACCAATTTAAGCAATAACAATATTTTTTTAATGTAGGTCAGCAAGTTCCTAGTTTATACACTAGCCTACTGCGACTTACCAGACGATGGCTAAGTACTTTATGAATATCGGTATTATTGGTATTTTGCTCGTATCAGCTTTTCACAACATATGGATCAAATCAAATCAACATATCGCACCTTGAAAACCGTACTGTCACTAATCGAAATTTGGCGTTTTTTAGTTACTAACGCCATCTAACGCAGAATTTCAGTATCTATAGAAGGCAAAGACACATGTCGTTCCATCTCTAATAAAACCCGCTAGATGGAACAAGTGTCACTACGCTTTTCAGAAACACACTAGCGCCAGCTTACTGACTAACTGTCCCTTTGACAGTCTTCCGTGTCAGTCTTTCGTCACCTACGCAAGAAAGAACATAAAATTTTGAAGCAAACTGTTACTTTTTGTTTTATAACGTTGCTCCATCGGCGAACAGGTAAGTCAAATGTGTATTATAAGTAAAATAGTGTGTTTTTTGGATTAACTACATTCTTCTGATAAAGAATTTGTTGAAACTTATTGTATGCATGAACTCAATATTGACATTTTCATTTGTGCCGGATAGGACGATTTGTAACGTATTATTCTAGAAACATTAAAACGTATTTTTTTGGTTATTGCAACTTTTTTCCTAAAATTGAGATAAGAAAAATTGTTTTTGTAAATGAATACTATTTAAAACTACGGAAATGTTATTCCTGAGTAACAGTAGTATCATTATAGCTTGAAAGATGTAGTGTATTTCTTAACTTTGGGCAAAACTTGATTAGTGATTTTTGTTACAGTGTTATGCAAAAATGGCTCCGCCGAATGTCAGAATATTGAAATTAAAAAGTCTTATAAAAAAGAATAATGCTGAATCAACTTACAATGAACATTCATTAATTGAGAAGGAAAATCTACCCGCATTAGTAAATAAAAACTGGCTAAAGGACAATCCCACTACTTCCCATGAAAATCAGAAACTCCGTCCATTACAAACAACAAAGATTAGACAGATTAATTCATCAAGCAGAAGATCCTCTCATTCATCTACGAAAAGTGATCAGTTGCGTGATTTTTCTCCAGCGTCAGACGATGATCGCGAATATAAACCAAGTCTATCGGAGTCGTCTTCTGACACTGAAATTGAGGAAACATCCAGTGCAAAAAAGAAAAGACTGCTAGAAAAATATACAGTTCGTTCATCTTCTTCGAGTTTATCTCCATCTAACACATCAAGTTCAAACAGCAGCTCAGCACGTTCTGACACTAGCTCATCATCGGATTCAGAATCCGAAAAAGAAACAGAATCAGCGCCATCAGTCATTCCACAATCACTACCACCACTTAATCCACAATCACAACTATCGCCTGCGAAACGTCGCCAAAATCCTTCACCCAATGAACTCGTAGAAGTTTACGTTCCGGTTGATTTATCTGCTGATTTGGCGATGACTTCATCGGAAGATGAAGCGTTACAGAAGTCGCAAAACAATCCGGTGCTAACAGTTAGGGAGGCCGAAGTTGAAAACACTACTGTTCCTTTTGAGAGTAACAGCCCCTTGCCATTAAAAGAACTTGCTTTTCGTTTTGTTAACAGCTTGTTTGTGCCTGGAACAAATTCGACAGCGACTACTTCGAGAAAGAATAGGCGCCGAGGAAGTAAGAAAGAAACTGCAAAAATACTGAGAAATTTAGGCCTCCAGTACACATCTGCTTCAAAAGGCCGAAAACATGTTGGTTTTAGAAAACTTAAACAGCCCTGTAATTCTCGTTGCCGTTTGAAATGCTCTGAAAGATTTTCGCAAAACACTCGCCAGCAGATTTTTGAACAATATTGGAACATGGCTTCATTGTCTCGACAGAGGGATTTTATTGCTCAAAGTATGACTGAAGTAAAACCCAAATACCAATACAAAAGGCTACATAATAACAGATTACCAAGGCATGCATTTTACTTTACAGTAAATAAAGAGAAACAGAGAGTGTGCAAAATATTTTTCAAAAACACGCTAGATATTAATGACCGGCCTATAAGAACTGTCATATCGAAACTAAATACTTCTGGTATAGTAGAACCTGAAAAAAGAGGTAAAAATGAAAACCATGCAACAAAAATTCCAGAAGTGCTTTTAGAAGGAGTTAGAAATCACATCAATAAAATTCCTAGAATTGAGAGCCATTACTTGCGTAAACAAACTACAAGAGAGTATATCGACGGCGGTAAAAGTCTCACTGATCTTTATGCAGATTATAAAAAGGAATGCTTAAAGAACAATGTTGATTACGTGAAAATTCACACTTTTAGAAAAGTCTTTAATACCGAGTTTAACATCAGCTTTTTCATTCCCAAAAAAGACCAGTGCGAATTGTGCACATCCTATAAGAATGCTATACAAGAAGAAAAGAGTAGTCTGGAAGAAAAATACCAACGTCATTTAGAGGAAAAAGAAAGGAGCAGGATTGAAAAAGCCAAAGACAAAGAGGAAATAGGTTCAAATAAAATTGTGGCTTGTTACGATTTACAAGCAGTGTTACCTGTACCGAGAGGGGACGTATCGGTATTTTATTATAAATCCAAATTAAATTGTTTTAATTTTACGATTTGCGAACTAGGTACAGATAGCACTGAATGCTATTTTTGGAATGAAGTTGAAGGACAAAGAGGTGCATGCGAAATCGGAACGTGTCTGTACAAATATTTAAAGAAGAAATCTGCTGCTGCTGCTATATCTGAACCTTTAGAATTAGTATTTTACTCAGATAATTGTTGTGGTCAGCAAAAAAATCAGTTTATCGTATCTCTGTACATTCATGCTGTTCAAGAAATGCCAAATATTAAGTCTATCACCCACAAATTTCTTATAAAAGGCCACACCCAAAACGAGGGTGACGCAGCTCACTCAACAATAGAAAGGCAAATAAAAAAAGCTCTAAGATCAGGTCCTATTTATGTGCCTGACCAGTACGTACAACTAATACGTGACGCAAAAAAAAGGGCAACAAATTCAATATAAATGAAATGAGCCATAGTGAATTTTATAATATCAAGAACTTGGCGGACCAGAAACTAAATAAGAATACAGAGGGTGAAACCGTCAAAATAGGTGATGTAAAAGTCATAAGAATTGAAAAAAGTAATGACAGTGATACCAACCGAGTTAAAGTTTTTTACAAAACTTCATATTTTCAAGATTTGTTCAAAGAAATAAATTTATCGCAACCGCAATCCCGCAGTGTACGTGTGCAGAGTATTCGTCGTCGTCCCCAATTAAAGAGGCTTTATGATACAAAGCTTCAGTTGGCTGAACGCAAAAAGGCTGATTTAAGATCTCTTATTCAATCTAATCATATACCTAGGTACTACGCTTCCTCGTTTTATGACAACATAATAAACCATTAAGTACGCATTATTAGAAGGGATATACTCCTAAACAATCCCTATTTTCCTGAAATTTGTTCCTAATACATTTTAAGTTGATCGTTACAACGATCGGACCTCGTTTTCGTATAATGTTTAAGGTTTAAGTGTCGTCAAATGACCATAAAAAAGGTTTTGTTTTTTTCTATATTAATTTTACGAATTACATGAATATCACTGTAACGTGACGCATGAAAACGAATTCAAATGTTATGATTCTCATCGTTGTTATTTTATTCTATCTTATTTTAAGTTTATAACAACATTTAACATTCCAATTGTTTTTGAAGAAAGTTTATTCACATTTAGAAGAAAAGATTTATCATTTTGTTTTTTATTTGTTGATTTTTTAAAGTGTAATAATCAAACGAAGTACAATAGGAAGGTACTTTTGTTTTTATTTTTTGATAGTAAAGTTTGATTTCTTTTTATCAGTTTTTCATTGATAAATACCCTTAAATTTATTGCACTTCACTATGAAATTATGACACTATTTTCTTTTTCTTGAAATGTTGAGTGGAATAGTGACACTTTTAGTAGTTTTTTTTAAAAAACCTATAATTTTGTTCTTAAAACCTTAGAAATTCACAAAAAGTTAATTGCTATCTAAAAGTAGGATAAACAATAATGCTAAAAACACCTAAAAACATTCTAATTACGCAGTTAAAAAGACAATCTAGGACTAAACATTTAAAAAAAACTTTAATCGCTGATTCCCAAAAAACTGGTTTTTCGTTTAGTGACGGTACGGTTTTCAAGGTGCGATATTATAAATATTACTATCCGCCATCAAATGTTAAACGTAATTTGAAAAGTGTATTTCTTAACTTAGTAGAACTGTGTGGTAAAATATTGTGGGAAAAACAGTGAAACTGTGTCAATTAAGGCCCGTATTTACTTTGATTAGTGCGAGTGCAGGTGATTAGTGCAGGTGCTTAGTGATTATGAGAAAACACGTGTAGACAGCGATGGATTATTGCGAGAGATTAGTATCCTGCGTCGTGAAGTGATTAGAAGCGTGTTCTATGGCTATCGCACTAATCAATCGCTGTCCACATGTGTTTTCTCTCAATCACTAAGCACCTGCACTAATCACTTGCAATCGCACTAATCAAAGTGAATACGGGCCTTTAGATACAAAACTGACATTGATTCTATAAATATTATGAAAGCAACGATGAAGTACGAGTACCTGCTTACCCAAATGTTTAGCGACTTTTTTACAGCGCCTCATGTGCCATTAGGTTCTCTTTTCTCTCAAGAATTCAGTTAGACTGGTGCTAGTTGTAAATGTTTCATTCTAAGCTGTCATGCCACTTCAAACTAATAAAATGCAGCCGTGATTTAGGAGAATTTTGTCGAGAATAGATTATGAGATATCAAATCCGATATGACTTTGCTAGTCTAAGAAATACATGCGCAGGAAATAAGATGAGATAAGGCAGGATGCCAGAGCGGAGAGAAGTTTGCACGACGTTTGATGCGATAGCTTGCGTCTTTCTCAGGGCCTATAGCGAATTTGCAAGTTCTGGTGTTCAATAAAGATACTGCTTGTACCAGTTCAAAATTAAAGCACGTATTTGCAACAAAAGTTACAGCGTTTATCATAAAGATGTTAGTCCGTCTTCGAATTGCTCAGCGGGGTTGTTTTTGAGTAGCTTAGCTACGTTTCACATATTAGATGAGAGGCATTATGCTTGAAGGGTTTTTAAATTAGAGGTTGAAAGACGCCGGCTTAGTGGCGCACTCGGGGCGCGGAGCCTTCTCGCGACTTGCTGACTTTTCACTTTTTAACACAAACCGTTGTAAAAAGACTTTCCGTCTCCTAATCCGTATTTATATTTCAACTCTACAATTAACCGAAATGTTTGTGTCTAAAACAGCTTGCCGGGAAAATAAAAATAATGCAAGCTGGAAAGAAAATGATCCTCTTTTAAAGTTAGCAATAATAACATGGATACAGCATCAAAACAAACGGCATAGTCCTGTTTCTTACTTCTCTTTTCCTGATTTACCTTCTTTATTCGCGGTGACACTTCTAAAATTAGTTTGGCTCAATGAAAAATGTCCTGTCCTCTGGTTTGTTTCGCGGTAACAAGAAAAGTCAAATCTTTTGTCATAAATCATAATTTGGTAGTAGGTATCTTAATTGCGAAGTAACCAACTACTTTTACTTATTAATTTTCATAAATATTTTTCTCCTACTTTGAAATAGTATGATTTTTGTAACCAACCTAACTTTCATTTCGGTCGGTATTTTCCTTAATAATATAGGTTTAGGCTCCTGACTGATATCGCAACAGCAAGATTAGTGTACTTCAGTTATTTTCAGTGTTATGTCGTATGGTCTACAGTTGTGGGGCTCGGCAGCGGATCTCAACACCATCTTTGTTCTTCAAAAAAGAGCCATCCGCTCCATTTACAACCTTAGACCACGCGACTTGCTTCGTGAAGTATTCAAAGAGATAGGTATTTAACTGTGTACTCTCAATTTATTTATGATAATGTAGTATATGTCCGTAAAAACTTGCATCTCTTCAAGAAAAACGGTGATGTTCAAAAACTCAATACCAGAAATAAAAATAAGCTCGTAACTCCCAGTCTAAGACTGCATAAGGTAGGGAAATCATTCGTTGGTCAATGTGTAAAATATTTTAATAAGTTTCCGCAAACTCTGCCTCTTCACAAGTTTAAGTCACAAATTAAAGCTAAGTTAATGAAGCGAGGTTATTATAGTGTTGAGGATTCCTTAATGATAAGAATTTGTGGTCATCTTAGGTATAATCTGCTCCTCTGCTCACTTTTTTGTTATGACTTTACTCTGTCAATTAAATTTTTGTGTTTAAAAACAAGATTGAAAAGAGTAACCATCGAGTTTCTTGCCGGAGTCTTCTCGATCGGAAACAACCTCCGAACCGGTGGTAGAGTCACATTATATTTAATTATGATATGAACTATCATAGTATTATTTTATGTAAGTTTATTTTTATTCAGTATATTTTTGCTACAATTTTTTTTTGTATATGACTTGTCATAAGGACTTTTTATAAGTCTATATGAATAAAGATATTTTTTACTTTTACTTTTACTTATATATACTGGTTATGCTATATACTATTTATACTTACGCCTATACTGATTTGAAAGTTCTCTAGCTAGCCGAATGGTCTTGATTAAGTTTTATTGATTTTGAACAAAAATACCTGTTTCGGGATGGTTCCATACTGGTAGTGACATTGCAGCTTCCAATGACAGCCTTTTTAATTAAAATAAAGGTAGAGTTCAAAATGCTTCATTAAAAATGTAGGAACAGTCAAACAGCAAATAGCACCGGCGAATAGTAGCATCCCTTTGTGCAGGTGCCTTTCCCATTATCTCTTGTTTGCGTTGGCTTTTGCCAAAAAACGGCTGCGCAGAGAGTGCCCTGTGTGCAGGCTCTGTTCATCACAAGCAGATTGTGAATTTGTGAGCTTTGCTGTTATACTTAACAGGAACCCTTACCTCACGTACCGTGAGTTCTTAGAATTTTGAAACATTCACATCTCAAAGTGAATTTGTTCCTTTTCTTGATCCTGATACTGATACGGACATCTTGGAGTACCTATAAATTGACGGTAAATCATTTACAGTTTTTCGCAAATTGGAGCCATTGCCATTCTTACATTTGATAGTTTTATTGAAATTCAATAAAACTGTAGATATTTATGAAATGGCTTGTAGATTTGGCAAACGGTGGTGTTTTGTGTGGTATTGATAAGATAAATATACCTCACTGTACAAATAAAGCACAATTAAATTATGTAATCATAGCTCCGAAGCTATCTCTGCCAAACGATCAGGCAGAGAAAATGTGCCGAAGGGTCCTGCGAGGAGTCTCTCCCTTGTTGGGGATCCCGGGTCCCTTCCATTCTGCGCCGAAGATGACCACCGTCAGGTTTTAGTGGGTAGGGGTCTCTGTTTTCCAGGAGTTCCGAGTCCAACATATCCCAGGTGTCCCGAACCCAGGGCCTGGGAATGCCTAAATGCATTTCCTGACGCAAAAAAAAGGTAGAGAAAATGTACATGACCAAAATAGGGAGGTGGAGGGAGGGGGTTTCATGGTCAACACATCACAGCTCGATGCCCGTGCAGATGTTATCTTGAGATAGCAGCAAGTAACAGGTCAAAAGTAACAAAATCATTGCAAAATAGGTCTTAGAGCAACATAACACATAAGATGTTAAGCTTGCAATATGTAGAGCTTCGTGCTGTTGAGTATATTATACCACTAGAGTCAGACCACTCCACTCACCATTATGGATCACCTAGTTATGAATGGCGACTAGCTAATGTGAACTACAGTGCAAAGTCCTTGTATTTATGCAGGGACTTCTGTTTTAGTTTCGCCATAAAAACGTCACAATATGAATGAGCAGGTTCTGCACTCAGATTTTCTTTTCCAAGCTACAAAAAAAACACAAAAAGGAAAACCATGATTGTTGTTCGAAAGTTAATATATCATGGACCACGCGCCAAATGTAATCTGTTAAACTGAATGGTAATATTCATTGTTGAGTATATTTTGGCGCGCGAAGTTTCAATATTGCATTAAAATGCAAAATTTCAAATTAAATTATTTTCAGGAACATTATTTAGAAATCATCCTCGTACATTATACTCGTATGTATGTTAAATGAGAAAGAAAGTTTGAAATAAATCTTCCTGCTGACTAACATAAACATGGACGCATGAAATACTAAAAACTTTATCAAATAGTGTCTGTCCCGAAATATCGTGACTTAAGATTTGAGATACTTTTTATCTTCGTCTTTGTCATTGCTGAAGCGGTGTTTGTTTACAAATACACACGTAGGATGTTTCCATTGTTGTACTTTAACATCAACGTTCCCTGGTTAAAATAAAATTTAAACTAGACCAGCCATTGTTGCTCAGTTATCTATGGCACGACTCATAAATTGTAAAACCGCGTTTACTACCATTTTCAACGCCGGAAGTTAGCCACGTTGCGTGAACGAAGAAGCGGAAGAGGTGAAACCTCACTTCCTTTGGGGCAGGTCGGTTTTTATTAACCACATTTTTTAAATAAGGAAGTTGTTTATCGTGATAAGCGGAACGTCTGTTATTAAAAACTGATAAGGAAAGCACTTATATTTACGGCTGATATTATAAGCGATGTAACTTAACACTTAATTTTTAAGCTTAATTGGTGCTTACAGTAACGTTTGAAGTAGTAAGACGGGCGTGCAACAATCTCCAGTTTCAAACTAACTTGTTCTATGACTTGCAATGATATTATTATCGGCTGGGCTAGCAACGTTGAAATATAAAAATATAGTTATTTTGTATTCTGTGTTGATTACAACGTAGCTTTATTGGCAAACTGCAGTCAAAATCTCAACTTGCAGAGAGGAAATGACCAGCCTTCAGAGGTCATAGTCAAGAGATGCACTAAAATAAGTGTCAAGGTGCGGAAACTTCGAAAAAATATTGCGAAAGACATTAAATGTCTGTGTTAATTAAAAAAACCACTCCTATACAATATGAAGTGTTTCATATGTAGAAACATAACTAGTTAGTTGCGTGTGTTAGTAACTTATTACTCAGATTATTATTATACTCAGAATCACAATCACATTGCTCCTGCTCCAACTTTTTGAAATCTAACGCATAGTCGCATTCCGTCTTCGGGAATCCTTACAACCGACTCAAAAAAAGAGTAGGTTCTTAGTAACTCAGAACCTTTTTTTGGCAAACCCAGTTCTACTTCAGTTTGTCAGCAGTGCCATACATCAAAAATTTAGGGTTTGGGGCGTATTTGTCCAATTTCTCCATTCAAATGCTATTCCTAAAATTATTTTGAGCTAAATACACTTAAATAAATGAGTGCTGACGTTTGTGTGGCCGTCATCAACCGAGTTGTATTATTCAAGCCGCGATTTGGTTGCTAATCCGATTTGCCCATCATACTAATTATCCTAACTGTCCGTTTATTACGTGAATAGCTGCAAGCTAATTTGATTTACTTTAAACATTCGAATATATGTTATAGAAATCTAGAGTTATTATTAGTTAGTTGAATTTGCATATTTGACGTCAAGAATCTCATAATACGGCTAGTTAAATAGTTTTAACGATGCAGTACGTCAATATTCTTTTAATAAATAAATATCTGGGACAGATCACGCCAACATCATCTGACCACTGACCCTAAACTAAGCAGAGCTTGTACTATGCCAGAGACTGATAAACATACTTAAATATATCTAAATAAATACTTAAATAAATAATAACACCCAGACACACAACAAACACAAATGTTTGAACATGAATGTTTGTCATGGATGGGGATCGAATCCACGACCTCCGGTGCTAAAGGCAGGATTGCTGCCATTGCACCAACAGTCCAGTCAAAGAATCCAGCAAGTAGAATTGTCTCTATCTCTTCATTGATTTATTCTTATCACATTCGCTAATAAGTTACAGTCGATACCTATGTGACTGAAAAATATTTAAGGCAAACTATGATTTATCCCCTAATATGTCACAAACAACTGATAGGTTTACAGGTAGGTAGGTAGGTTTCAGATAAGACTGACAAGACTGTTGTATAGTTACAGAATGGTATAACTTTTTTAAATCATAACATCAGGGTTCCTAATCAGGCCCCTTTATAAAACTCAAATAACATTAATTCTTACGAACAACATAACATAACATAACATACCATCACGACTTTATCCCAAACGGGGTAGTCAGAGGCAAGTGACTGTGTCGCCATGGTAAACGAAACACTCAGAAGCCCACTTTTCACCAATGGTATTAGAACCCAACGTGGTAGGTGGTGAGCCTTCCGCCGTTATCCGGGTTGATTTGGTTTGTTATCGATGTTTTCCGTCACCGGAACGAACAACATCCCTTCAAAAAAACACCTTTATAGTAAGAGTATTTAGACTAATCCTCCTGGGCACTGTAACAAGAGTAGCTTTACAGAAGCCCCTTAATGCTAGTAGCAAAATATCCTAGTCGTAGACTTACTTACACCTAATGTTAAATATGGAAGAGAAAATGAGATGTTTAGTTCCGTGCAAAGCCTCGGCCGCTAGGTAAATTTTTATTTTTAGCATCCATCAATGCACTATTTTCACACAAAGATAGAAAATAGAAAGATTCGATCTGATCCTAGGGACTCACGCGGGATTCGAACTTAGTTGGAAGAGCAGCCACCCGGACTTTGGAAGGTCGCGTACATACATGCTCGTACATACACATTCATGCGCTCACCACTGTACTAGTATTCCGAACAGGGTTATCGTGGCAAGTTTGAATGTTTTTGCCATCATGGTGAACTTAGCACTCGTAAGCCGTTTTAGAACCCAACGTAGGCGGTGGCGAGCCTTCCGCCAATTTCTAGATTTGTTTGGTTTGTTTTGTTATCGGTGTTTTTAAATGTAAATAAGAGTTAGCCGCTATTTTACAATGGGCACAAATATTGTTCAAGGTTTTTGAACCCGGGTCACACGAGCTCCGAGCTGCTGATTTAAACCAGTCTTTATGCCATCATGAATTTAAAACAAATAGAACAATAAGAGTTGATACTCAACAGTAGAATCAAAGTACAGTTACGATTTCTCAAGTGATCTACACTCGTTCATACCTTTTTTAATGCACATTTTAGTAGATAAGGTGAATTCTGTGTTTTTCGTTCGAATCAAAACAAGAAGAAGTTTAATTTCGTAACCTGTCGAAATATCCTTAGGGATTATGTAAACACACAAATAAGGCTTACTGGGCGTATTCGATGACCCTAACCCGATAGCAAAGTTGTTTATGGCTCATTTTAGGGATTGGTGGGGATATACGACTGCTGCGGAGCCGTAAAAATGAAAATAATATGTGTGAGTAGTACGCAGGCGCTGTGACTTTTCTAAAAAATGGCGGTTCTATTGTATATACAAAAAATAGCTACAAACGACCCAAAGACATAGGGAATATAGAGAATGGTTATTATTTCAATAGGTCTCTACATCACTATAGTTTTGATATTTTCTTGTGCTAGTATTGTCTACGGGCCTGACTCTTGAACAGAATTTTATTGAATAAGCATTGCAGAAATGGCAAACAAGAATTTTATGAACGTTATTCCAAAGCGTTATGATTCAATTTTTTTTTTGGTGACAGGAATGTAATGCCAATCCGGTGAAATTTATTTCGGGACTCAGGCGCCAGATCAGAAATAGAAGATTTTTTTTTTACATTTTCCTTCTATTGGTAGGAGTTGTAGGGGTCTTAAAACGCTTGGTCTTATAATTCTTGGTTTCATAATGTTGTTTACTTAGATCCTAACTCATAAGACGTACTCAGCTAAACATGAGCTTTCTCATAGATTTCCGAAGTATCTGGCTGTAGTCTGCACCGAAATATACAGCCTTTATCAGGCTGTCTGTCACCCTTGTGCGTTGGCGTCCCATGTTGGGTTTGCAATCAATGGTCTCTACATTTCACATCTTCTTGCTTGAACGGACATCAGCTCTTCACACAATTTGCCCTACCTTTGCTTTTGATTCTTCTGAGCACATTTATTTCGATTTTATCAGAAAAGTCTTGGGCCCTTCTAAGATTAAAAGTTTGGCATCGCAGTATGGCCTCAGGCGCTCCGGCGCCGGGTCTGACCGGAAGCATTTGGCATTGCGTGTAGGGACCCGCGGAATTGCCCGACATACTTTATTACCATACACGACCCATTATGCGGAGGATGTATTATACTAAATTGACCTAAATTTCCCGTTTAGGGACCGATTTATCTACAGCCCGGTATAAAGATTGCTGATAAAATTCATATAAATTAATGAAGGTGAGAAAGGGCCATGGTCTAACAATTTAACCGGTTTGCGTCTAAAAAGGTTTGCCGATTTTAATGTAAATTACGTTATATGAGGAAACATGTTATTTTAGGATGTGGGATTTTCTTCTTTTGATGTTATAAAACATGTTTATTTAATGTCTGTTGGTTTTTTATTAATGAAAGTTAATGAGTAGGCATCGTTTGTTATTAGTTACACGAGATATTCACTAAACCTTGTTTTTTATTGTATAAAAATTATATTCATGTGGAATATACCTACTGACAATGTCTGACATGAATACGTTATCAGTACTCTGGATACCCCCTAAAACAATAGTCAAACTATATTTTTGCATAACTTTTTTGAACAGCCTCAGCCTAATCTACACCAAGCATATTAGTTTGACGCAGTAGATGCCTTTATTTACCCTCATAATGTACTCTTATACATCTTACTGACGTATTTATTTCTAATTTTTTATTAAGTTAAATTTGGTAGTTTCAATACTACCTATAATGCATAAACATATATGTGTGTACTGCATTGGCATACCTGGAACCTAACCCATTTACATTATCTTATGTGCTCAGAGGGTTTTCCCTCAGAAGGTAGCAGAATAATGTAAGAGTAAAATGTATATTAATGCAAGAGGAAGAGGTTCCTTTCAAAATTCCAGTTTGTGAGGGAAGGCACTTTGCGTCCGTCTGATTGTGGTTAATGGTATTAGCCGAAGCTCGCCTTCTGGGGCACGATGCTTCACAAGTTATAATCCCCATTTGTATGATAAAACTAACCGAGCAAACGTCAGCATTGGCTACTTTGGCATCATTTTCAAGTCACGGCACGAGTTATCTTTAAATCAATTACTTTTTGAGTCTGCTTGATTTTGGCATGTAAAATCAGTTAGCCTATTAATGAAACAGTCGAACACGTTGAAGATGTTCAGATTTGTAAATAAAATACCCTTTCAGCGATCAGTTTTTTTTTATCAATATATTGGATTATTTATAAATTAATTTTGTGATAGAAGTTCTTTATGAATTATAATTCAGCAAAGAACGACAAGGTGTTAGGCATCGAACGTATTCCATGCTACCTGGTGGAAAATATGTTATATTTTGCTATTTTGTTGCAGAGTGTTGCTGTCCTCGCCGGCCGAGCGATTCGGCACAATGGTGCTCATCAGCCATCACGCCCAACTGAAAGGTACCACAGGAATACAACTTAACGAACCATTCTAAGATGTGTTTGAAGCATTGGTTAAAAAAACCAATCACTTTTCAAACGGCGCGCCGCGCCCCGCACGGTGCTCACCGGTCAGCATCGCAGGGTTGACACGTGCACTTGCATTTATAATAATTGGACTATACAACTGGGTAAAGTAGGAGTAGGTACCTATTCCGTCGTGGAAGAACGGGTATAGTTATCTCTACAATTTATGGCTCACCACGCTTACTAAATGTGAGTTGGTGATTACAGACCCGGTCTATGTACTTTGGAACATAGCATACATTTTAAGACAGTGTACGAGTACTTTATTAACCTAAAACACAATATCTTATTATGATAAAAACTTCAACAGTGCCTTATGACTATATTACCATTGCGAAAACAGAGTTCCAAGACTGCTTACAAAAACCTTTTTATATAATATTATAATAACCTTAGAGATGTGGATCAACCCTTAGCAAAGGCAACATAAATCTGTAGAAATGCAAATCCGTCCACATTCCGAATTCAATTTCTGCTTCAGCTAAAATCAAATCGTAAACAAGACGTCAGCGGCATTACCCGCGTACTTTAAAATACAACCGCACGATGAAACGAGTTCGCTGCAGTTTGACTGGGTGCGACTTAAATAGTTTGCGAGTCAGCTCGAATAGTTATACGAAAATGGTTCAACGTGACGGGTCCTCTCGCTTCGCATTTACCAATTTGCAACTCTCGACTAATTTCGTGGAAGTGAAAATCGTCTGGTATCGCATAGATTGCTGCATTGTCGACTGAAATCGGATGCCATGTCGTCATTTCAACGAGCGACATTGTCTTGATCCTCTTTGAGCGAAAATGGCGTTGTTTGAATCATGAATTTTAGCTCTCTGTTTGTTTAGAACTTTATTACTTTAGTAACTTAGCTAATGAAAATGCTCAGCTAACATGAGTTTATTTTGTTGGCTACCTTTAGTTTTCTTAGAATATTTTACCAGGAAACCGTCTAAGACACGGTGGCCTATTTTAGGAGTATTACACTTTATTTTCTGTATGACATTAAATTTAAACGTTTACTAACGGCATTTATAATTTAAATAGCTTTCCGCCCGCGGCTTCGCCTGCGTGAACTTAATTTTTATGACACAAGGGATTTTTTCAGACTCAGATACTTGCTATTCACAAATTCCCGTCTTAGTGCTAACTACGTCCTAAAAAGAACCCCTATGCAAAATTTGAGACTCCTAGCACTTGAAGTAATGAAGTTTCATACAAACAAACTATCAACCACAAAAACAACCTCTTAGAAGTCGATTTTTTGCAAATTTTTAGGGGTAACATTTTTACAAACCTTGAATGCCATATTTATTTATATCTAATCAACAGCCTAAAATATAAGTTTTATGATTCTAGTTCTGAAAATTATTATACTTTCACCTTTTATCCCCCTTTTCAACCCTTTACAACTCTTTTTTCTAATTAAAAAGTAACATGTGTCTTTTCTCAGGCTCTAGACTATCTGTGTTTCAGTAGTTTTGGCGTGAAAGCGAGAAAGACAGACAGAGTTACTTTCGAATTTATAATATAATATGTATATTATAATTTTAAATATTATATAGTACATAACATAGTATGGATAGCAGAATCTCTTGGAACTTGCATAGCGATTTTACGCTTCAATGCATTCGGGACTAATTGCCTTCATAACCGTATTGCGTTTCATGGCACTTTGAACCGTTGTTTGCAGACTTACTTAGCGCAAGCCTAATAATCGACGTAGTTCGCGAGTGTGTATTGCCGGTGTTACCGTTAATTGCCTGGCAGTCTTCATGTTGCGTTTTTAAAATAGTAGACAGTTATAATTTACTTATTCAGAAAATCGCAACACATATACAAAACGAACAACATAGAAAAATATGCATAGAAATTTTAAAAATGATATTAGAAAAAAGGACAACCAGTACTGTGACGATGATTGAATATAGGACTCTTACAGCTAATGCTGGGCCTGGTAGGCTCAGACGTTGATGGCCAGCTGACCCTAATATACACATATAAAAATTAAAGCGGTTTACTACCAAGCAGTTGCAGCTTGATGTAAATAACAGCATTCCCTCGAAGGAGAAATTGGTTGTATCACATGTCACAAATCAATAACAAGTAAGTTACTGACCATCGAGAGTCCGGCTTGTACTGGGTAAAAAGTTACTTCAATGGTAATAATAGTAGCCACTCCGCTAGCAATACTAAGCACATAATATGTACTAAGGCAATACAATTCGACGACCGACTTGCTGTAATGGTTAAGAAGTTGGCTACTACACCAGAGGTCGCGGGTTCGATCCCCGCACAGTACAAACATTTGTGTGCAGTACATTGTTTGTACTGGTCTGGGTGTCTCCTATGTATAATAAGTATGTATTTACAAAAGAAAATGTATTTAAGTATGTTTATCCGTTGTCTAGTATCCCATAACACAAGCTTTAATTAGCTTACTTTGGGGCTAGATGGCGCTGTGTGGAATAATGTCCAGGGATATTATTTATATTCATATTATAATTACTCAATAAAAGGTAATACAATAAACCTTACATGGCAGGTTTTATCTCTTATAATAATCCTGACTTTTCTTGTTTCAGAATGTAATATGTAGTTATTTGTACTGCTTCCGCTCTCCTTAATACCTATCTTGATAGGATTCATTTGAGTGACGCACCCTCTTGTTTCGGCTTTTATAGGTACTCGTACGTACGTTATAACTGTGATAGGTTTTTTTTCTATTTGAGAAAGTTTTAATGAACATTGACTGGCTGGTTGGTTCGCTAGGTATTGATTCTGCCTTTTAAGCCGTCGAGGGTTAGATCGTGTGACAAATATTTGAGTTTGTCCTGTGCTGTGGGTGTATGTATCTTGCTAATGTACATCAATCTCTTGTACTAGTAATAGCTCTGCTTAGTTAGAGGTCAGATGGCCCAGTGGAAATAAACCAGGGATTTTTATCCACATTATAGATTTAAAATGCAAAAAATAACACACACTGCTTATCACAATTTGTGCGATAATTAAGTAGAATAAATTAAACAAAATTTCAAACTTGATTTAGGTATCGTATAAAAAGATTTAACTGTGGCAATAGTCGCAAGTTCAGCGCTGAGTAAGCCAGATTTTTCTCACTTTAGCTTTATTTAGGCTAAAGCCGGGAAAATTACTTAAAATTAGGAAGATACCTTTATGTTAAGGTGGGTGTCAATCGGTAACGAGGATTCCCGCTGTCGTGCTTAGCCTAGATATTACTTCTGTATTACGTGTTGCTATACCAGCAGCTAGATACAGTCTATGAACGCGTATTAGGGAAGCTGAGCCGGCATTAGGTGTCGGAGTAATAACAATTTTGCGGATTAACTAGGGCTAGCAGCCAGTTAGAGCTGCAGACTGAAGCTCTAGTTTCTCAAATGTACCACTGGGTTTGCCGTCAATGATCTGTATTGGGTATTAAATACGTTGCGTCACTTCGTTGCATTCTGTTGAATATCTGGCCAACTTGGCCTTGATGCAATATTTGCTGTTACACTAGCTGAAACGTCAACTTTTAAGTGAATTCGGAAAACATGTTGTAGTTTCTCCTATTTCCATTTCCGTTGACTTGATAGCATTACTTTACTCAAATTATTTACTTCAAATATTGGGGAAAGTGGGATTAGTAGCCCTGAGCTTATGTAATTAGTCGAGTAACCAGCGCTTGCCATCAAATCGTATCTACTATGGAATTTTTGTGCCCCAATGAGCTTGTGGTCGTCGCTCTACATGCCCTGCTTACTGCCACCTTAACCTAAATATTCATCGAACAAGTTACAGATTCGGGAACGACCACATATCTCATTAGATCTCACAAAGAAATATCCAGTTTTATCATCATGCGCCTAAGCTTTCATTTCCCTGTGAGCTGTTTTCTACGGGCCATACAGTAAATCGAAAAAAAACATCATTTCATCACAAGACACTTTATGTTCATCATGTACATATTTGCGTAAATTAAAGCAAAAATAAAGTAAACAAATAAATTGTGAGCGCCATTATAAAAAAGAGGCTTCAAAAAGTTTTACGCGGGTAATAAAATCCGTGGATATTTTTTGTTAAGCAAAGCTAACAATACAAGCTCTGCTCGTTGGTATTTTAAAACAAACACAGTATTATTAAATACTTTTTGTGAAGTATGTTGGTTCTGTGATTTGTAATTTAACACGATCTATGGGGCTGGTTTCCTGAGGGTATTAATCTTTAAGTTAACACGTGATACATGTTTCAAGAATAGTTTAGACTAAAGGACTTTAGCATTAAATAATATAGCAGTTCATTGATTTTTCATTCTAAGTTCAGAAACGTAAATTGATGTTAACGCGTCATCTATAATATATAAAAGAAATGTTATTTAGTTACACCACTTATAACTCAAGAACGGGTGGACCGATTTTTATGTTTTTTGGGTTTGTCTACATCGGGAATAGGATAATAACGTCAGTAAAGCGTACAAGTGACTTATCGTAGTTTGTTTGTGGTAAACGTATGGTATGGATACAGCCATTGTTCTGTAGAGTATAGACGCACTGAAGGTGGCTTGTTACTATGCATTCCTAACAGCTGCTTACTGTCAGCTGTGTTTGAGTTGGATTGGCCTTAGTGAGCCGAGGCCCTAACTCATACGCATCATATTCATAAGCCAGCGCTGTTTGTTTTTAGCTAAAGTTTAAATTAAAACGTTATTTCTGAGTCTGACTGTTTTAATTTGCTAAAAGATGGTGACCTATCTTATGATCGATTTTTTTGACCGAATTTCATTGAACGGAAAATTTTCGACTATTTTCGTTTCGTCTTTTTTCACTTCGTCGAAATCATGTTTGCCACTGTATCAGTTGACCGATTTTCAATTCTTTTTCTTTCGATACTCCGACGTTTCACTCGGTCGAAAAACGTTTTGCCGGGCTTATGCTTGGCCGAATTAACATTTGCTCGAAGTATTATATTTCAGAACTTTCATTACAGCACTGTTCTATTACTTTAGTGAAATTAAATATTAAATAGAATTTCCAAAACGAATGTTATTAATATTTCTAAAAATTCAAAACTATTATAGAAAAAAATATATTACAAAAACAACTCAAAAGTCGAAAGATGATACAAAGATGAAATTTAATTTAGGTTCAATAAATATACATCCAGAATAACTACTGATCACCATACTTTTTTTATTTTACTAAGCATACTGCAAGTCGACAAGCAAACAAGCAAGCAAGCAAGTATGCAAGCAATCAAGCATTGCAAATGTAAGCATACAAGAAAGCATGCAAAAATGCAAGCAAACATGCATGGAAACGTGCAAGCAAACAAGCAAACATACAAGCAAGCGTGCACACGAGCATGCAGGCGAGCATGTAAACAAGCATGCAAGCAAGCAAACTTGCAAGCAAGCAAGCATTGTAAAATGTATGCAAGCAAGCATTGTTAAATATATGCAAGCATGCAAGCAGGCATGTAGGTATACATGAGGATTGCCTCTTCTGCGGCGCTGCGGGAAGTGCAGCCCTTTCCTTTCGCCTTTGCGTAGTATATCACGGTCACCCACTCTCGTGTGAGAGTGTGAGCAAACACTCTAGTGTAGGGCAGACTAAAATCGAATTCATAATAGGACGGAAAAAACTGACGTTTACTGGGTTGCCAGGTTTTGGTGGAAAATAGTGTCGGGGCAAAGTGAACATGAAAGTGAATGAATGAAACAATCTTTATCTAAATATTAATCATAAATAATACTGTACTGTACTTTTGGTAGCCTAGCCTCCAAGACGCGTCCTACTGCGAGTGGTGAGGCTATGTGGCATCTCCTTACATGCAGTGTAAAGATATAGGTATAATAAATATCATTAGGAAAATAAAAATAAAAACAACGTTTACTGCAATTGCTTTTATTCATCATCATACATACTATATGTTATAAATACATGTTATAAATCACGACTTTATCCTAAACGGCGTAGTCAGAGGCAAGTGACTGTGTCGTCATGGTGAACGAAACACTGAGAAGCCCACTTTTCACCGATCGTATTAGAACCCAACGTGGTAGATGGTGAGCCTTTCGCCGTTATCCGGGTTGATTTAGTTTATTTTTGATGTTGTCCATCACCAGATATTTACAATGAACACAAAGATTTTGGTTCTGGCCAGATGTGAACTCTGGACCACACGATCCACGATCTGAGTTCGGGTGCTGAACCATTAGGCCACGACGCTCTCACTGAACCACTGTCGATCATGTCTAGTTTTAAAATTTTATCTTCTTCTTTAATTATATGAGCCACGCAGCTACTCCATTCTTCAGGTGTTACTTTCCAGAGGTTAGAAGCAGAATGACAGAAACAAAATGGCGACATATACAGCCAGCGTAGGATACGTTCAGAAATACGAAGTAACGCGTGCCGTGTTTATTTTTTTTTACATCTGATAGAAAGAAAATAAAATGAAAATTACTTATCGCAGTAGATATCGGATATATTTCGGAATCAAGCTAGCTTACTTAAATGCAGCCGTGCTCGCTTCGATCGCCAAAATGTAGTATCGGTAAAGTAAAAGTATAAAAATAAATCATCTGGCAAATGAAAAAAGTTCAAGAGAGACATTTTCACTTTTTTCAAAACAACCGATTTTCAAAATAACTTTTTAGCAAAATAGACGCCGCTCAACCGTTTAAGGTCAAACGAAATTTGAACAAGTACAAGATATTTTAATTCAGAGGCTATGGTAATTCTATAAGCTGTAATTTTTTTAAATAATTCAGTTAGAAAGACTATTAACGAAACGTTCGGTATTCTATAGAAGTAAACATCACTGAAGAATAACGGACCTGTCATGTCGAGAGGTCGCATTTTAATGGACGTATTTCACTTCGTGTTTACGATCCTTAGAAATAGGTGACGTGTCTATCGCAGTTACATCGGCCCGGTTTAATACTTGTCGTATATTTTCGACCGTGGCGGTGCTACAGGTTTATTTTTTGTTGTTTATTCGACCAACCTGTTATCTTGCCGTTTAAAATAGCGTGGCATTGTTTATGAACTGGTGAACTAGTTGAAATGAATAGAATCACCATACCGTACACTTTGGAATTTTAACATAGCAAGAAATTCTGAAACAAATACCTAATTCGATGAGATAAGATAAGCATTGTTTGTTTTCTTATGCCAAAAGCCACTGAAAACTTTACTTATTCTTAACACGCAGGTATAAATAACATTTAAATAAACAGTTTTATGTCAAATTATGGGTTAACAATATTTCTTTCATTGGTAAAAATAAAAGTTGGTTTACTGTCATTTAAACGGAGTTATGCATGGTACAGAGGCGTCCATATCAACCTTAACAAAACCATTGCGAAATGGTGGCTTATGTCAGCAGGATATGGTGCCCCTGTGTAAAGGTAGATGTGAACGCCTCTGTACCTACGCAATACTTATATACGAATGAAGGAAAGTCCGATGGTTATTATGGTTTGGTGTGCAATGGTAACGATCCCATGACCGTGTTCTGATTTCGGCATTTTATTGGAATACCACTCCAAATCTTTCAAAAAGCTGATACTGAAACATTGTCTTTAGCTGTGGACCACCAACTTCGTTTCATCATGAGCCGATTTAACACTGAACAAAGCCCCGGGTAGGTATAAACAATTTGTGATAACACGTTTACGAGATAAGCTTAGGGTAATGGACCGTAAACCACCTAATCAATTCGTTCGATATCTGCCGATGGATAGCACCACAGACATACAACTATGTAGGCAAGGAGCTCCATGTGTACGAAACCAAGCGTGTCACATTTTTGACGGTTACTGTGACGTTATGATAACGACATAGTGACAGGTATCCGCTGTTTCCTTATCAATTTTAATATAGTTTAAAGAAAGAAGAATCTACAGGATTTTGAATTCCGTAGCCATAACGGTTGAGAAGCGTGGACTAAGCTGCACACTTTTTAAACGCGAAGAACGAACCCTCGTGTCATCTATTACAATATATGTCAGCGGGTAGCAGGTTTAATAACGGAATGTTCCCGCTAATTGGAGAAACCTTATCTATTGGATGTTTTTGTATAATCCAGCAAAGCGAGACCAAATTACGTTGTGAACGAGCTCTTGATTGCAATGTTTGTTCTAGAACGTTGAAAACAATGCTTGTTTATCCGAGCTGCGTGAGTGGCTTGGTAATTATCAATTGAATAACTTCTATGAAATGGATGTAATGCCTTCTACACCACACATCTAATGCCTTTGTGGCTGACTGGCAAGTGGCAAAGCGCTCGACTCGAAACACCGAGGAACTGAGTTCAAAATTAAGATCGTGAAGTGGGTTTTCGAAACAAAACTGGGATTTGATATCCATCACCAACCCGCCCATGGTAAAAATGTGGTGATTTAACCATAGTTCTTTCATTGTAGCGATGATTTAATTTCAATGATCCTTCGTTAAGCTTCGTTATAACTTTTGTTAACTGCGTGCCTTTATTAAAATTATTCATACATTATCAAAGACGCATGCAAGACGTTTATAATACAGGGCTACTTTATAAACACCTTCCAAATTGAAAGGATCTATGGAGAAAATGGCATATTACGTATTTTTCTGTTTGACAAAAAGTACTAAAATGTTGATATTGTTATTATATATGTTATTATTGTTATTATAACTACTCAAAGGTATAAAAAAATCACTAGTTTCGTTGATACTGCGTGACGCGAGAGGCGGCGTGCTCGCAGCCTCATCAACCTCGCCCGCGCTTTATTCAGATGTTAAATTTTAGTTTTGAATAAGTAACCACGCCGCACGAATAATCTGTTTGGAAAAATTTAATAATGTAAAAGTTAGAAAGACCCACCCTTTTTGAAAAAAAAGCTGTCTTCGATTGATGCCTAATGTCTGGGAAATTTTTGGATGGTGTTTATAAAGTAACCCTGTATAACGGTCTTATATCGAAATAACCATGACAAGTCTTCCTAAAAAAGCACAGGTAAACGTAAAGCGTTTCTATCTCATCTTAAATAAGAACTATATTATAACCGAATAACATCAAAGCTAGTACGAAAAAAGATCTGCATTCAGGTGTAAAAACTGGTAAAAGCTAGACCTAAAAGAAAATGCGCCGTAACACGATTGCACATCTGACTTGCTGCAAGGGCCGGAAAAAACGTTGGTGTTCAGATGCGGAAATTTTCTCGCCTTCGAAAGCCTTTACACGACCATTGATGCTCTGGACAATTTCAACGGGTACTTTATTCTTTGCTAACTTTAACTGTAGCCAGGGGAGAAGTCTTTTCCTAGTTCTCATTTGCACTGAATCCCAAAGAAACCCATTAGGATTCATTTGAAAGTGGCTTGCATAAACTTTACCAGCTTTCCTAGCTTCATTTAGGAATTCAGGTGAATTAGTATTAGACATGTTATGTTACAATTTTATTAAAATAATGTGAAATATTCGTTATTTAGTTATGTTCCCTAATAATAAAACTAGCCGTTGGTCTACTGCTTTTGTTTATATGACGACCGCTACTATTTTTCTGGTTAGCCATAATTAAGTAATTTTCATAAGCTATTCCATCGTTAAGCAATCAACTGAGGAAATTATTTAAGCAAAAAGAAAATAAAGTAATTCCTTTACAGTTAATAAATAATTAGTGCGTCTTTTAGGAAGCCTTTCAGCTAGGGCTTTTTACTGGGGAAACTCGAACGAGCATAAACTAGTAAGCATCGGTAGTCTGCAATTAGGCCAACACAAGTATCTATCAAGATGTGTTTGCTACTGAGCGACGATCGTCTACGCAAGCTATTTCGTTACACAATATACAGTAACATTATTCCGCCAGCCTATTGATTTTGTATCGTCTCAAAAATAGGGTACTGAGTCGGAGCGTGGGCGACAGACCGAGAACTGATAGCCGCTAACGTCGTATTTACACCACGAAATCATTTGTGGATTTAAATTCAATAGACGAGCGCTTGACAGAATGCTCAATGAGGGCTGCCTTTTTAGGTATTACAGCATCCTGTAATAACGATTCGAGGCAGGTAATTTTCAAATCAAAGGGACTTTGAATTATTTAAAACATGCGGTCTCCATTCCACTTTTTAATACAAGGAACTAAACCGACGTTTAAAAAAGTCTATTATTGGACCAATTCTTTCATCTTTCTTTCTTTGTCGTACCATCCAGACGTGGAACGCTCTTCCAGCACATGTGTTTCCTTCCTCGTATAGTCCCGGGTTCTTCAAGCGGGGCGTGAAAAGGCATTTCTGCAGGCCTTCAAGTTGAAGATGGCCAGCCCAGTGATTCGTTGAATGACTGGGCTTGTCAACCTCATATCTGGACCTCGCGACCGCTTTCCATCAGGTGGAGTGAAGTCATCTTGACGGGCAATATAAAAAATAATAAACTAAAATTACCCAGTAAAGCAAAATGTTCAGGAAAATATACATTACATTTTCAAGCTGGCTTGTTTCAGAAATTAATTGAACGTATATTTGCAACAAAAATGGCCGTGAAAATATAGAGTTTGAGTTCAGTTCATTATTTGCAGATTTCCAGCTAAAGCCAGGAAGTTATTTGTTTTTGAATTCAATTTTATTTTTTGACAGACTGACTAGACTGTGGACAAGGCAGTCGTGACTGTTCAAATAAGATCAACAAAACCAATGATTGTCACTCTCGCACAATCACAATAATCCACAGTACTAGTGTACTTAAATGATTTAAATAGAGGATTCTAGATGAAATAAAATAATGAATTTTTTTTAATTAATTTTTTTTAAGTCCCTATATTTTCGTTTTGCCTGTTAAAAGGTTCGACAAATGAAGACATTTTGCAATATTGAGTTAGGTAAGTAGACTTGGCTTGTTGTTTTAAGAATGCAAATGGAAGATAAACAGTTTCACTTGGTTTCCGTTTCCTTAACAGAAAAATAAACCATAGAATTATGTTTAGTGCCCGACGTGCTAGTGCACCATTCAGCGCTTAACTGAAACAGGCGTTTGATATGTTTTTTGGATATCTGAAAGTTCAGTGATAACCCTACTAAATATATTAAACCAGCTTGTCTTGTATTTGCACTGAATAGACGCACTTGACAGAATGGTAAACTGTGTAATATATTAAAATCTGTTTAAAACGCTGCATTGGACGAATCCAGAATGTTTTTGGCGTAAAGGAGGTTCGTTCAACTCGCTTAGCATAGATTACGGTTGATGAACGCGAATGTAGAATGGACCTCTGCACACGCCAACGGAAACGCGATAGCGAGACCAGCGGGGTGAAGCGATGAATCAGTGCAATATGCCGTATAGTGCAGTGCAATATGCCGTACTGTGCAGTGTAATATATGCCGTATAGTGCACCGCAATGTACGGCTACGACAGGCCGACGACATGCACGCGAAGGGGTGGCCATGTCTGCGAATTACTATTCTGTCATTTAATAACTTCTTGTCTTGGACTTTTATTTTGGATTTGGAGGTTGACGATGGGTTCCTTGAATGACAAGTATGACTTAAAATACAAAAAAATAAAAACGTAAAGCTAAATAGCTTATGGATGTACGAGTGACGTATCTTTAATAGACTCACAAATTTGATTGCCTATTATTTTTCGTGAATGATTTCACACTTTCAATACCACACCACGCACCGGTGTGTTTTACCAATTTCCTATTGTGTTTTTCATTCGGCCGTGAATGGGTTAAATTGCTGTTTTAAATAATTAGAGTGGTAACTACGTATCTCGTTTTATAACGTGAACTAATTGGGTAGTGCGACAGGTCTGCTTCCATACAATAGATATATTGTATGGAAGCAGACCTGTCGCACTACCCAATGTTCATATGATAACGTTTTCCGCTATGATTACGTACGGAAAATTCACTCTGTCATCAATTACACTTCGACGACACGATTGGCGCAGTGCGCTGTAGCACGGTTTCTCGCCCCGATTTCCGTAGTGTCCCGGGTTCGACTCCCGGTTGGGTCAATTCAGGAAACGATCTTTTCTGAATTGACTCGGGTCTGGGTGTGCTGGGAGACGCCCCTGGCTTATTTCCTTGTGTGGTACCTCGTAACACAGGGATATTAATCCCTACTTCGAGACCATTACAAGAGGTGTGTTGTCTGGCGCAAAATAATAATAATAATTACATAGTAGGTAATAATTGGGTTTCCTTTGACGGGAGGTTCTAAGTGTCAGAAGTGAAACATATTTCGTCTCAACTACGTGTGCAAACATGTAAATTAAGATAGGTATAGGTAGGTAAATATTCTACAAACATAAAATGGCTTAATGTGGCAAGCGCTATGTGGTACTTGGTTTCTAATGTCTATTTTTTACACCTGAAAACGCCTTTCATTTATATATAGATCTATAAGCTAACACTTAACACGCGATTCACGTTCTGACATAAAACAGTCGTCAAACAATCAAGTTTTATGTGAACCACACCCGATGCAAAGTTTAACTGTGAAAGTTGCAATCGATTTTGCAAATGGAAATAAAGACGAAATACTGACTGGGGAAGCTAAGGAAATCTCTACTAACTATCTGCTACTAAATCAGACATTCGTGTGGGGAGAAAATCAATCATTACAAATCTATTTATGGTGGCACGCCCTTGTACGTAACTAAGTGGTATAAAGTTATTGTCAATATTTGTGTAACCTTGATGAAAGGTTAAAACTTAAATGAAATGTAATATAACACGTGAAGATTTTAGGAAAGTTTAGTCAATAAATACAGTCTAGACTGGAATAAAAGTAATTAGAAAAAACCTTAGTTTGTAAATAGCAGATTTGGCAACAGTAACGATGTATATGGTCACCTATATTATTGGCGAATGAACTGAAGGTAAAGCATTATGATTGTTGATTCTACTTTTACAGAATGGAGTAGTATAGCACTAAGATAAATTTTACTATAAAAACGGTTGAAGAAATCTATCGAACTTTTCACGTGAATATATTAAATAAATAAAATTAAAATTAAATTGAATACATTCATTAGTTCACAATATTATGCTACTACGATTCCGTAGCATATTGTAGCTACGGTCTAGCGTGCTGCTACGGGTCGTAACCGTAGCTATTTTTAAGTAGTCGAATTCCACCCAAGAAATTATTTTTAGAATATTGCGAGAGCGCAAGTATAATAAGGCGGAATGAAAATGAATGATTTAACCGATAAAGGTTCCATAAACGAGATATTGTTGCTGGTCAATTTCAAATGTAGACAAACTACAGAGACACAGTATCGTTTTTGAAGTTCCAGAACTTTTAAGTTTAAGAATTCGTGCGGCTAAATAAACGAGGTTGTGCATTCAGTGGCGGTAGCACTCGTGTACGAGTAGGATGACGCTGCGAGTGCCATCAGCGTGTTGTTCTAGCGTCAACGAGCGCTCTAGAGCCCGTTTGAGCTCATTAAATAGGAGCAATTGCACGTTAACACGAGTATATTTTCTTGAACTGACGAAATTGAACCCTACTAGATGGGCACTATTCGTAACTATGTGCAAGGTTTCCCAAAGTCGCGAATGGGCCTTAATATTTACACAGTAAATCTAGCTTTATCTTCTTAATTACATCAATTACATGAAGTTTACGACGGGGCCTCGTTGCGTAAGATTGTGAGGTATACATTTTTATTTTCTTCTACATAGTATCATATTTGATTTAAACTTCCTAAGATATCCATTACTTGGTATGAACTGAGCAGACAAAAAGGCAGGTTTTATACAAAAAGAGAGAAAATGTAAGAGCTCTATTTAGCAACTTCTTAGGTAGTCGTGTTACAAGTTTGCAACATTAATGAGCTAAAGTCTTTCTAGCCTCAAATACAATCCTGAGATTTACAGTTTATTTTAACTTCTGCTTTAACTAGAGTTAGTCTAGAACAGAGATTCTAGTAGAGGTTTCAGTCTCGGTTCATGGCTACCAATCCACATTTCTTAACGTATCTAAATTTTCGTTTCATATGGTGATGTGCGTAGAAGCAGAGCAAAGCTTTCAAAAGTTGCACGGTGTCCCACAATATGGGCCTCAAGGTGGTCTATGGAGTCGGATAGGAGAACACGTTTTAGACTAACTAATTTAAAAACTTTATGGGGACCAAGAAGTTTATATTTCTAATTTTGTGGCAAGTAACAGACGTAGGTACATTCGAATCTGTCTTATTTTTACTACTTAATTTTGCATGCTGAAATTTGTGTCGCTCAACGAGTTATTATTAATCAAAAACCTCCCCGCCCGTCGAGCTCATGAAATGAGTGCATTGCGGACTGAATAGATTTGTTTCTGTGGTTATTTAAAACATGTGTTTAATATTTTTGCATGCATATTCAGACAGATATAATTTGTTTTTGCCGCATATGGATAATAAACGATGTATTAGTTTTGTACGCGATATTTTGGTATTGTTTGGTTTTGGTAATGCTTCGCAAAATTATTTATTCCGTCAGCACCTTTTCACCATTGATACACTAGCAAAAACTGTTCTTTATCCTCATGTTTTCCAGCAAACCTTTTCATTAATTTGCTAATTTATTTATGGAAGAAGAGTTATAAATTCTGCAGAAGTCCCATCATTTATATTTGGAGCTTAAAAAAATCAGCATAAATTTATTTATTTATTTATTATTCAAGACATTTTAAATACACAATGGATGACTTACAATCCCCATACAAAAACCTTGTAGGTTTCTCTGTAGGAGTGAGACGTTCTTCTACAATACACATTGATGATAGGCATAATAATCTATTACATTCACATCAAAGTTTACTTAAACTTGGATTTAACAAGTAGAATCTTTTGTATTGACCTTTGTAATTAGTTGAATTCAGATACATACACTGTAAATTAGCTGGTAATTCATTTAAGTATTTAGGTATTACATAGTTGAGCGCCCTTGAGCCATATACATTCGTTATTTTTGGTAGGCGGTACTTGTTCGTGTACGATAAACTCTTAAAGAAGTAGGCCTTACATATTTCTCTATATAATCAGGATTATTAAATTCTGTAAGAAGGGAATATTTTTTTTTGTCATATATATTAGTTACTTTACAGTAATCAAACAGGGCTTTGTCGTTATTTTTAAATGTATTTACTAAGTGTTTCGGTACTATAGTCTTAAGAATTTTTCGCTGTAATTTGTAAATATCGTTTATGTAGTACTGTATGTTAAGCCATTTTTTTCTGTGCCCAACTGAATCATCCTTAATTGTACTTTGATGCATAAAATAATCAGTTTCATAACTTTGACTAAAATGATGAAAATGTTGGTATAAAACCAAAAATGTACGGTTGATGAATAAAGACTTAAATTTCCAACTTTGAATTAAAAATCTAAGCGGGTGACTGTATGGTTTCTAAGTAAAGCTCAAAAATGCTCCAGAATCTCAGCTTTCTTAATCATTACAAAAAAGAAGTACTTAATGGGCTACTTTGGCTAAAATCAGCCTTCAAAGACAGCGAGGAGGAAAATTCTTGAAATTAGCCATCAGATTAATAACTGTTTTTTGGCCATTTTATCATTCCTGAAGTTCATGAATTTGTTATCTAACCAAAAATTACTGCAGGAAGAAAAGGAAAAAAACCTCTTGTATGTTACTCCCGGCAAACAGTAAGCAAGTGTCATCAGCGAATTGGTAGACAGACGCTTTGTTAACTACTTTATGCATGTCGTTTGCGTATATCAGTTATTCTATTGGACCGATTACCGAGCCCTGGGCTCTGGGGTTTCTGGGAAATAAGTCCAAAATATCACAAGAGGTTGTGTGACACATAAGTTTATATCAGTATGTTTAATTTTCTTTTTCATTAAATATTTTGAAAATTAGATACAAGAGAATGGGTTGTATATAGCCTTATAGGTATTTTTCAGTTTCAAGTATGTTTGAGTTCACTCAAACATACTTGCTTTTTGCTGTCTAGTTATATCCAGTTCTTTATGAACAAACAAGATGCGTTCCCGAAGTTCAGAACGTTGAAGCTCGCTCGCTTATTACCAGTCTATACCTAGAATGTCAAGCATGTTGCCAGGGCTGCGAAAAAACTTTTCTTCTGGAATACATCACATTATTTTTATTAATTTTCGCTAATTTCAAGCTCGGTGAATTGAATGAAATAATGATACGAAAGATAAGTAATCTATACCTAACAGACAATGCAACGACTATTAGTACACTTAGGAAAGTAACGCGTTAGTGGTTACGTAACAGTCACATTTTTAATTTTTGTTGATTGAATTCTAATTTAACCAAATAAACTTCAGTAATACACAACGTGCACAAGTATTTTTGCTGTGATAGATTATGTAAGAGCCCGTAACAGTTTTACTATGAATTTTTTTTTAACATGCTATCAGTCTTTATAATGTTGTTACTAAAGCTTGGTACAATCGAACATGTGAATGTGGTCGGATCCCTGGATTTATAGGAGTTCATAGTAAGATGTGGTGTGTTTTTTCAGTGAACTCATTTGCAATACATTATGCGCATGTAATATCAAGCTCTGCTCAGTTAAAGCTCATATGGTATTGGTGTAAGATGTCTACCTAATGATTTATCTAAAGGATAGGGGAGGTGAACGCACAGGAAGGTGACTGCACAGCCAACACCGCTGAACCTAAAGTCCCAATTTGGAAGATTTGTGATTAAGAGTGATACATTTGTAAATTACACATAATTGAATAGATTAGGGTATATTAGGCGACAGCCCTAGAGCTAGGATGCACGTGAGCGCAGCGAAGTCTTCGTGAGAACTTTCTGGAACTGCTGTTTGAGTGGCGCTCTACGGGGTCTAATTAAATTTAACTCTGACAACGTGCATTGTTGCCTTATTAAGGTATTGCGTTCTCGCTACAGTGGGTACTTTAACGATGATTAACATCGAGCGAACAATGTTGAGAGAAAGTTTTGTGAGCAACGTTATCTTGTTTTTCCAAATATTTACACTGAGACAAATTACAATTTTTCTTAGAATTTGTGTAATATTCTTGCATCTTAAGTCTTTTTTTAGTTTTTACTAGACGTAAGCTGAAGAAAAACTTAAAAATGTATTCTTGTGTTAGCTGTCACTCAAAAAAGTAATGCATTCTACACTGTAATCTGAATCTCCGTGGTTGGAGGTAATAATTTCACAATGTGTGACCAAATGAATCTCCGATGAGTAGCCCAGCTGTAATAGAGTAATTCAAACTTACATCCTAGAAGCGCTATAAAATAGGAAAAACAATTAAAATCCACTATTACGAGGGGTGTTCTATAAAAAGTAATAATGGCATATAAACTCCTTGAACAACAAAAAAGTAAATACTGGCAGGTAAAATAAAAAATAAAAATTATTGATTTTCTTTTCCTATTTTAAAATAGAAGTCATTTGTTTTCGTCGTGTCGGAGCGTGGTACGCAAAATTATTAAAAACGAAATTCGCACTGTAATAAAAAAAACCTACAGACGACTCGCGCTCGGGACACCCTACAACGGCAGTAACCGAACAAATGATAAAAAAAGTCGAAAACAATGTTTTGGCAGATCGTCGTGTTACTGTTCGTTTTGTAGCTGAAGAACTTAAGATTTCGATAGGAAGTATCCATAGTATCCATATTATACATGAACATCTGGGCATGAAAAAAGTATCAGCGCGCTGGGTGCCTAGAATGCTTACAGACTTGCATAAACGAACAAGACTGCGGATTTCTCAAATCAATTTGGAATTGTTACAACAAGAACCTGACCAACTTTTGGCTCGCTTCGTAACTATGGATAAAACATGGCTCCACTATTATGACCCTGAAACGAAACAACAGCCCATTGAACAAACTTGGAAGAGGCCGTCATCTCCAACGCCTAAGGAGTTTAAAGCAATTCCATCCGCAGGTAAGATTATGGGCTCTCTTTTCTAGGACATCCAGGGGGTGATAATGATTGAATACCTCAATCATTGAGCCACTATTACGAGGCCCTTATATGCAGAACAAATAAAAAAACTGCGTCAGGAAATACGCGAAAATCGCTGCGTCAAACTTGCTAATGTTGTGTTGTTTCACCAAGATAACGCCCCCGCACACAAGTCCCGAGTAGCGATGACTGCTATCCAAGATGCTGGAGTTGAATTGATGGAACATCCTCCATACTCACCTGACCTTGCGCTTAGTGATTTTCACCTGTTCCTGCGGTTAAAAGAACAACTGAGAGATCACTAATATGGCAATGATGAGGAAATGATTGGCACCGTACATGATTTTTTAAGCGTTTAAGATGAATTTTTTTTCAAGAAGTTAATCTTGGGATTAAAAAAACGACATACCAAGTGTGTGAACCTCAAAGATGATTATGTCGAAAAATAAAATAACAATAAATAATACATGACTTACTTCATACTCATTATCAGTTTTTTTAACACCCCTAGTATATGGAACGCGCCGGCAGCTTGGGCCACCCGAGAGAATTAGCATTTGGTTAAAATATAGTTTAAAAAGTTAGGTTTTATAGATAGCCGCTTCCTCTAATTTTGTAGTATGATAATTTCATTCGTTATAAACTATTATTACCCTTTGGGATTTCGCGAGGTTAAACCATTTTGAATCGCAACAATTCCTGGAGCTCCGAGTCCTCTGCGAGTACACTGGACTTAACCCGTCATGTTAGAACGCAACCAGTCCCTAGTGGCGACAGCGCGTTGGAGACGGCAAGGTTGAAGGTCAGGGCTACATATGCGGAGACATGTGGCCGATATATCTTAAGATGCATCTTGCATAACAACTAATTAATAAATGGATACGATGGATACGATAGATACTTAACGAATTCTATCCGCAGTTTTTGCATGGTTAATCTAAAGTATTTCTTACTTTCACTTAGAGTTTTCTATATAATTTCCAAAATGATGAAGTAATATAAAATTACTTAAAAGGTGCCTTCATCATTATATTTACAATAACATCTGTCTACCATGAGTTCGTTGACGTTCTTGTATGGGATTTCGGTACAGCCCCCTAGTGATTAGAATTGGAACCAAAAATGGCGCATACAAACAAATTTCTGAAGTCAATTATCGTAAGGGAATTTTTATTTTTAGCATTAAACAATGCTCTATTTTCTACAAAAAGATAGAAACTAGAAAAATTCAACCTAATCCTGTGACTCAAGCGGGACTCAACTATCGTAGTTTGCGTGACGTAAACTCATGGTAGACATACTGCATTGAATATAATGCAACATTGCCATAGCAATGAGTTAGGAGCAACGTCCTGTCTGTCCAACGTCGACTCCTTACAACAAAGATGAAGAAAATGTTGTGATGTGATAGCCATTATTTAGCGCAAAAATCGCATTTTGTATGCTGTTAGTAACGAGATATTTTTATTTAAAGACAACTTATTTTTTCGAGCTTAGTCAGAGTTTGGGATCACCAACCTGCATCTGGCTTCTCGCCAGCTACACCACGTAACGAGAAGTGGATTTTAATGATAGACGATCTTTCCCTTGTATGGGATATTGAAAGCCTGTGTTATTTTGACCTCATATTACGTAACGGCGCTGCGAGAACAATGTGATTGATCATAACAAATTGGTGGTATACGAAGATAAAAATGGAGATCATTTTAAGCCTCTTTTATAAGAGCTTTACGACAAAAATAGTCCGTTTTGTTAGAACTAGCCATATGGAGGGGAGTGTCCTCTGAACCAAGTTATTCAAGTCCGATAATTCCTCATTTTCATACAATTATTGATTTCTGAAAGTGCTGGAAAATATAAAACTGTTGTGAATGCAAAACCTTTAATGCTTTGTAAAGATACTTATACGAGGACGAATTCCTGGGCGATAGCAAAAGAAAAACCAGACTAAATAATGTGACTTTCGCACCTAATTAAAGAACCACGCTGTAAAATGGAACAAGAAAGTGAAATGGCTCGAATGAGCCATTGAGAATTCAAACGACAAGGTCTGCACGTGGCGTTTGGTCATATCGTTGGCGGGCGCCAGCGAGGTCAAGTCGACGGTAGTGATCAGCTGATACACCGCCCGTGCCTTATCGGCATCGTAGCGCGTCGAACGGAACGTAAATGCCGGGGCATAATAAGCGACGAACACATCACCAAAGAACGGAACATTTTTGAATAGATGTCCTTGCGTAAATATTTCCAGAGCGCCCTACTTTCGGTCGCGACACTTTTGTAAAAAATAAGCAGTGTCCGTAAAGTTCAATATTTTTTCACTTTAGTTTATAGCACATGATGATTACCATCTTTCTAGCCCTTTGTGTTGTCAAAATACAAATATTTAAATGGTTGGATGGAGTTTAACTACTGTTAAGATATAAAGTTTGAAAGGAGCAGAGCGCGTGCTCATGAATCAGTGTCGCGTGTGGCGGAACGCTGAGGACATTATTTCAATGCCGGGCGAGGGCTGGGTGGAACGGTTTGGGCTATAGGGGAGTTCAAATGTTTACATTTTACATTAGAACGTAGGTACACTGTGTAAATCATGACAAATCCTGGTATCAGAGTTAATTAAGTCACCCAATGACCTCTGACAAAACTTAAATAATGTTAATAATGGATTTCACATTTAATTTTACTTCGACCAGGAAATCCTCTTCATCGATGAGGTTCCGGAAAAATATAACTTTTTTATTTGACATAGCTGTCTAAATAGACGCTAACACCGAGGCAGAACTAGTAATAAATCTACCAAAGACGATCACTACTAAACAAACCAACGAGTTAGTTACAAGCCACGTATAAGGCTTATAAATAATTGCATTACCAACAATCCGTAGCGTAATAAATGCAATTTTATGCCAGAAGACTTACAGATACTGAACAAACAGGCGTCTTCTTATTGCAACGAAAGCGGAAAACTTTACAAGCGCCTTAACAAGAGCTTTAATAGTTTTCTTCTAACAAAAGAAGGATTGAATGCAACATTCCAAACTACAGTAATACGTTTAGTAAATATCCCTGGACAAATAAATAAATATCCCTGGACATTATTCCACACAGCGCCATCTAGCCCCAAAGTAAGCTAATTAAAGCTTGTGTTATGGGATACTAGACAACGGATAAACATACTTAAATACATTTTCTTTTGTAAATACATACTTATTATACATAGGAGACACCCAGACCAGTACAAACAGACATGTTCATGCACACAAATGTTTGTACTATGCGGGGATCGAACCCGCGACCTCTGGTGTAGTAGCCAACTACTTAACCATTACACCAAGTCGGTCGTAGTAACTGAATAGGAAGGTCGTTGTTAGGAGAAGGCGGTTTTCACAAAAAGCGCTGGAGCCCGCGCGAACTGCCGACGCGGACAGAGCCCGACCGGCAGGTTGCTATAGCAACCTATAGGTAGCTTCTAGTGCTGCCTGATTATCGATACTCGTAGTTACATTCTCAAAAGCTAAACTCCTCAAATTGGTTGAACGTTTGTTATCATTATGAAGAGTAGATTTAAATATTTGGAAGCGGTCTATTCACTCTGTTCACCCTTGAGTCATCAGTGATCGGGAAAAACAGATGCAGGCAGACTATTGTCTTTTTTACACTTTTTGACAATTTCTTAATTGATGAGATGTTACTCGTTTTATTTGAGATATCGATAGACTATCAATTACTATCGGTATTCGCATATCGATATTCTCCTATCGACCGGCAACACAAGTAGCTCCTGATTGCATATTTAACGAGAACTCGCAAACTGCCGGCGAGACGAGCGGGAGCCGAGAGTCGGTAATTGGATAACGCTATTTTTAGTGCACTGTTACTAACTGGGCGCGCTGTCGTTTGTCGGGAACGCGTTTCAACTCTGGCACGAAAGCGATTACTTTTTGTTCTTTTATCAATTACGTAGACTCATAGGAATACACTTATTGACGCTACAGAGACAGCAACTGAAATTGATAAAGAAGCTTGCTATTTTTCGACACCGAATGGTAAAATTTTCCCATTTGATACGAGTGTGAGATGTACTTTACAACGTGGTAGGCAGAGACCACATCTTTCCAACTACTACGATCCACCTCTTGCGCTTCTTCAGCCCTCATTAATCCTTTCAAAGTGTGCTTGTCGATTATGGGTACTCTAGACTTGACCCTTTGCAAGAACTTCTTGAACTTGTCCTAGGTAGGCCAGTCTTGACTTTCATTCATCTTCGCCATAACCTTCGAACGAACAATATTGGCATCCCCTTCTCAATTTTATGATAACAACTCAATTCGTAAATTAATTTCAATCTGGTTAATAGAAAGATTTATAGTAAACGACATCCGTTTCTATAATGGACGGACTAAACGAAGCCCGGTTGAAAAAAGAGCAATGCACACTCGCGTCATCTAAGGCGCTGCACAAACCAGTTTATAGTTCACCGAACACTTTTTGATGACAATCTTGAGTATGTGTTCAGTGGAAGCAACTAGACACAATAAATGTTCACGTATGCGCATGGAGTGGATAATTTCATACTGGTTCTATAGAAATCAAATATTCATCGATAGCTTGTACCTAACACAGAACACAAAAGTGTCCAGTGTTTGCGCCCTGCCTAATCGATTAATAACGCTGTATTGTCTGTACACTGTTGCTAACGCAGCTGGCGTTCTATGGTTTGTCGGGAACGCTTTTTAAACTCTGGGCAGGAGACCGATTACGTTATCGCTATATTCAATTATTTGGATTAGGTATACCTTTAATCTTGATTTCATGAATCCGTTTGAGTGCAGCACCGTGTATTCATCTTCAGCTTCATTTGTTTCATTCATATCGTATTTTATTTTATGAAGGTTTTCTATTTTTTTACGATTTTATAAAGATTTTGTTCGATCGCCGTAACCAAAGTATTTTGACAATGCACTAAACGATCGATAAGATCTCACTGCCTTTTACTCGTGTTACTTATAGCATACATAATGTTCATGATTTATTTATTAATTTTAACCTCGAGATTCAAATAACTCACGAGCAAAAAAATGTAATGTGCTTTTAACCTACAGTAAAATATATGTTCGCTTCCTGCATAGTAGGTATCAACAGGGATTTTTCATGAAAGGTTTTATCCTACAACATAGTTCCTCATAAACCGTTCACTTGTACGAGTATGTAATTTTATTCCCTGTTCGATAATACTGTTTAGATTTAGAGGCTTTTTTGTGTGTTTGGGGATTTTCAGGAACGTCTTTCTTTTTAGTAGTAAGTATAACAAGCAAGTACAACATCAACGTAGATTTTTATCGTTATTTGTCAAGTGAACCTGCATGAGATTGCACTCACAATATCGTAAAAACATATATATGTAACTAATTTAGTAGTACTTATAGGTTCAGTGTACGGTTATTGCTTTGGTTCAGTGATTCTCAGTTGGAGTTTTATCAATGATTGACACACACAAATACAGCCAAAATAACTTCTGGTTAGTAAGTAAATTTCATAAAAAAAGCATCTAAAAGGAGGGGGTAATAATGTTTCTTTTCGATGCGTTTGGCAATCTATTTATAGCAAAAAATATTTCGATAAACCATAGACTCTCAGGGACGTTGATTAAAACAAAAGAAATCATTGTGATCTGTATATAATTTATTCATACTATATTATCCTTTAGTAACATTCAACCAAATCACTTAGTCAAGTATTGTTTGCTGTTACCGCGTCTTTTTGTTGGCATCGAAAAGAAAAAATAATTAAGGTTTGGCAGTTATAAACAACGTTGCCGATAACTCAATGCCTCTGTCTAGCTCTACGCCATCTCACAATATATTGTTCGTACTGGCCAAGCCTGGTAAACTTTGAAATGTTAGGAACGTAATAAACATTCGCCTCCTCGACGACGTTCATAATGTAATTGCACACTTTTGAGAGTTTTTAGCAACTTAGAGTCATGTTACTCTTGAGAGGCCTAATGGGAACATAACGGCCAAACGTGAAAAAGGCGATCATGGGGAAAATGTAACTGCTGTTATCCTTCATGAATATAGTAAGAAGTCATTTATTGGCCCACACACAATTTGGTACACAACATATTAAAAGGCAAAAGCGAAACAGAAACAAATACAGAAGAGTAAATAAACAATAAATACGCCTCAATGTGGCGCCAACGAGGACCCTATCTCAGCATATGCCGCTGCAACTAAAAAGCTGCAGCAGCGCTGGTATTCTGACAGGGCCTCGATGGGTGAAATATACTCGTAGCTAGCTAATAATAATTAAATGAATATCTAATAATATAACATGAAACATAATCTGCAATTATAAGCAGAGTTACAATAGTTACAATATGAGAATTGCTTTTTAAATCATATTTTTATCCGACTGTAAATTGTGTGTTATTTGATAATACACAAATCTTTTAAAGAAAGATTGGTTTGTTTGTATTGGATAGGCTTCGAAACGACCGATTTTGAAAATTAACAGAAAAAAAAAAATTGACGGACAGCTAGTGAGAAATAAATTAATCTTATCTTATCTCATACAACGATAATGTTCTGTATCTGTCAAAATCTTATAGAACATTACGTTTCTTCTTAATTTTTACTTTTTGTGAGTAGCCAGA
Source organism: Udea olivalis (assembly GCA_947369235.1). Lineage (NCBI taxonomy): Eukaryota > Metazoa > Arthropoda > Insecta > Lepidoptera > Crambidae > Udea > Udea olivalis. The sequence continues at coordinate 12,681,706 of OX376342.1, forward strand.
CGCATGCAAGAAGTTAGCATAAACCTTGTCGCCACAAAATTTAAAACTTTCGTCTCATTTTAAACATTTTTACATATATACATAGATACCATCACGACTTTATCCCAAACGGGGCAGTCAGAGGCAAGTGACTGTGTCGTCATGGTGAACGAAACACTCGGAAGCCAACTTTTCACCAATGGTATTAGAACCCAACGTGGTTGAAGGTGAGCCTTCCGCCGCTATCAGGGTTGATTTGGTTTGTTATCGAAGTTTTCCATCACCGGAGAGTAAGTAGTAGAGTAATTTAACAATGAACACAAAGATTTTGGTTCTGGCCAGATTTGAACTCGAGGCCACACGATCCACGATCTGAGTTCGGGTGCTGAACCATTAGGCCACAACGCTCTCTTAAACATTTTTAGCTTAGAAAAATAATTTTGATCAATGTAAGAATTTTGCAACTCTTTCATTTTCTATAACTGGAGGAGAATTGTTGAGCTTTCTTAACTCACCAGGACGCCATCGTAGTTCTTATATTCTTACAGCTTTATTAAATCTTGTTCTGGGGCAATCTTAGGGGAATAAATCATGTCTATGGGGTGTGTGGGTTCCCCACTCCATTTCTCCCCTCCATCCCGAGGGTCGAGGCATTCCGAGGCCACACAAACAGACTTGATCTATTTTTAGACCAAACGCCTGTTTATTTGGTACATAAACTTGTTTTAATTTATTTATTCACGTTTAGGAAAAGAAAGATTCCTGAATTCAAAAGGAAAAATGACTTTTAGATTGTGACTGTCGATGAAGTTTACAGAGGCTGCGATCAACTAGATACTTTGCTGTGACTATTTGCATAAATATTTAGTGTCGTCATAATCGGATAACGGGTTTCATGGTGGCCCTGTTATAAACCCTTTCAGTAAACGTCAAGAAAATAGGCTTGTAAAGTACGTAGAACGTTAAATATGAAAAAGTACAGATATGACAAATATTAAGAAAAAACAGAACATGAACACTATCTAAAAAGTGTGATAGCTATAAGTGAAAATTCACTCATACGAGTAGCTATCCCACTTCGTGGCGACCATGCGTCACATTACAGCCTGCCCCTGACATCTGCCTCCATGGCATTCAGTTATCTGAGGTCTCCTTGAACTATACTCGTAGTTAAGTGGTGGTAGATTTCCCTCTCCCTCTAACTCTTTTATCATAAACAAACAATAGCACTTTCTTTAGACATAAACATCAGGGCGCTATCCTTGATATCCGTGGCCTTGATTTAATGAGCCCATCCACAACTGGTTCGACCTTAAAACTGCCCCTAACGTACTCGTACAACTTATGAATAGAAAAATGAACAACGGAATAAAATCTGACATATGATTCACAAGTGGACCTGTGATAAGTTATTTTAAATGTTTCTAATATTTACTGTATATTAGATATTAGTGCCTGATGCGTTCAATAACTAAAGGTGACGTGCTATCGTAATATTATTATGATCACTTTATGAAACATTTGTTTTCAAGCGTAAATAGAAGTAGTAGTTCTTGTCAATCAACGTGATCTATATATTCAATAACGTTCATATTGTGTTGAAGTAGCGAGGGTGGTGGCTGTAAGCTTTGATTTGAATAGGAACTTTGTAATGAATCACTAAGTGATTGATAGTTTAGAATACTTCGATTCAGTGTTTGTGTTCAATGGTTTTGTATATTTTGTTATTGTTACTGACGGTCGTCGCTAGTCATTTGTCTCATGTGTATGTAGCCATAAATATTAATAATATTGCATGTAACATTATCACAAACCTTTGTGGTTTTTCCTAAAGCAAAGTCAACTTGTAATTATGTTTATTTATAAATTGAAAGCACTAATAAATTGATGTATTACACGAGTTACGAATATTTTGGGTATTTTTTATAAAGTTTTTCTTTGTATGAGCGGAAGATTGACCTCGACCTTTATCTTTGGCAACCAATTATCTCAAATACTCGTATCTTCTTCCCTCCAATAGCCGCGGACCACAATTCTCAGAGGCGGACGTCCGAATGGGTTCTGCTATTTGACCTGCAAATACTTACCTGTAATGGGTACATTTTTCTACTTTCTGTGAACCGATTTCATGGTCAAAATATTTTTATTTTATCAGCCATGAATTTGTTCTTCATACGGAGCCTTTTTCAAAAGGTCTGAATAATTGAATCGACACTAATGCATTTGGGAAGTTAAGAATATACTGGGTGACAATTTGGATTACTTTTACTACGTAAAATGATATTTGGATTATTTTTTTAAGTCATTTCATTGCAAATTGAAGTTAGGTAAAAAATCACATATTCACACACATTTGTGAACATAAACCATAATTTCAGCACTAGGGTGCGTCAAACAAGAGTATTACCAAGATGACTTTTATAATATATGATGACTACGACATATATCGTTTCTTTAAATAACTACACACATCAAAAGTGTCTAGGGATCAAGCATTTTTATGCGGATTTCTTGAGATTGAGATGTGGCTTTGTAATAAATTTATGATTTTATAAATTTATATAGATCCTTTTTGGTGCATTTCATAATTTGAAACAGGAACTGTCAATCAAATTCGAGTAAAAGATGAAAATCAGCTGTCAATATTTTCCCTATAAAAACATACAACGCATTGAAGACATTATTAGTGCTACTGTTTCCCTACTACTGATTAAAACCAACGTTATTATGGAGCGGCGACGTCATTTAAGCAGGGAAGAAATGCTCAGAGCCGTGGGAATGATAGAAGCTGGTTCCCGGCAACGTACTGTGGCTTTAGCTCTGAATACAAGTCAGAGTGTTATCAGTCGACTTTGGAAACGTTACCGAAGCACTGGTACCGTGGCTGAGCGCCATGGAGGACGGTATCGCTGCACCACACGGAGACAAGACCGATACATTCAAATCACAACTCGAAGAGCTCCAACAATAACCGCCATGATGTTAGCCGTGAGGCTTCATCACTCTTCAGGGAACTTAATTAGCGACCAAACAGTCAGAAACCGCTTGCATGAAGTGAACCTTCATTTCCGAAGACCGCTAAGGGTACCACCTATAGCAATGCACAATCGTAGGATTCGATATCAATGGGCTCTTGAACACAGAAGTTGGGCAGAAGAACAATGGCGTTTCGTGTGATTTTCTGATGAGTCTCGTTTTGGTATGAGACCGGATACAAGACGTATACGATACTGGAGAACCCCTGGACGCCAACAGCGATTAAAATCCTGCCAGGAAGTCCATCCTTATAGTGGTGGAACCATCATGGTATGGGCGGGTATTTGGATCGGCGGAAGAACTGAGTTGATTTGGATCAGAGGCAACCTCAACGCTCAAATTTATGCTGAGACGATTGTATCAGACGTCATCGTTCCTCTACAAGTGCAAATCGTGTACCAAACGCAAACCCATTAAAAAAAGAAGGTTTTTTTGTACCATAAAATAAACTTTGACTGGCCGTGTAAAGCAATAAATAAACTGGCGAACTTAGCCGGAGTTGTGTTTTTTAGCGCTTCCTGTGGTTATCGTTGGCGTTTTGTTGCCAACAATAATACTAAGGTATACTTTACTAGCTTGTGCTGCAGAATTTGCTCAGCAAATAAATTTCAAAGTATGTGTCTGGCTTCGTGGCTAATTTTAGTGTGTTTTCTTATTCTTTTTGATCAATCTGGTCATTGCGTTAGAATACCTATTTTTTAAATAATATCCCTACACAATTTAGTTTATTTGTGATGTCACAGAACTTCGTAGTCATCAATTTGACTGATTATGTTTATTTCGATTATATGGACCTATAACTGTTACTGCTAATTTAACTAATTGTATTATTTATAACATTGTGGTGTGGTAAGATTCAATTTTAAATAGAGATAGGTATACTTCTTTCTTTCGGCTTCTAAATTCAAGCTGGCCAACAATACAAGGATTTAATCCAAAAAAGTAGTAATTGAAAAGGCTCTGCTCATCACAGTTGTTAAGTAAAACTTAAATTCTGCTTAGTATACCTTAGTTTAAAAAAAAATGACATGAAAAGACAAGTAGTGTGTTGTCTGGCGCAAGTTTTTTTTTTAGTGGTACACGTACGAATGTGGTGCCTCTCCCCAGAACATGAGTCACCTCATGCTGTGTCTCTTGTGTCCGAACAGCTGCAAAAACGACGACTTGATATGTGTCAATGCAGATGGTTTAAAAGTGGCAAAATACTGGTCAAATAAAATATAGAGTGGCCATCGACACGAAAAAAGAAGATGGTACACGAACAAAGACTGAACAAAAAAGGTTATTATGAACAAATTTGCTTAGGTTATCACTGAACAGTTACCTAAACCCAAGCGAAATAAGCTTGCCGCAGCCACAGACGACGAATCACCAGAAGCCAACTTAATGCCCAGAGGAAATAACCCACAGAAAAAGCAATATAGTCGAAACTAACTTGACTCAACAGAACGTCTAACTAATCAAATTAGTGGAATACGAACTCAATGAGTTATTTCAGAGCTAATACTATTTTAATAAATACTTACTTTATGTAACGTGATTCTCTTACTCAACCACTCATATATTCAACTATTGTGTTATTATCGTGTAATGTCGTGTAAATTGTTTTGATAGATGATGCTACGTAAAATGAGTTGGTTGCGATTTGGTAGTTTCGCGACAAGAATAATTGTGAAGTTTTGGGTAGTAAATATTCAGCGAATTAAAATATTGTTTTTTTGTTATTCCGGGAACGACATTTTCAATAGTTTTATGAATTAAGTATTTGATATTTGTTATTTAATCATTCATAGGTTTAAATTTAGTATAACTTTCCAGTTTTACAGTGCCCCTCGTACTCGGGACCATTTAACGTCAATAGCAGCATTGAACGTCCCCCGCAAAGTGGTAGATTTGCAGTCCGCGTTCAACCTGTCACTTTGAAAAATATACGAGTATGAGGGACTTATGTTCAGCAGTGGACGTCTTACAATACGACTCATAGTTGAATATTCCGTATTCTGCGCCGTAAATATAAAATTTACTCTGAGCTAACGTACGTAGAGAGAACGAACGTAGCTAAACTGAGCACAGTTTAGCTACGTTCGAATGATTTTTTCAAATTATACAATTTCAAGAACCGAGATTCCTTTTTTTGAGCACACACCTACCTAACGGAACAGCGGGAAAATTGAAAAGTGAATATAATTATCCAATCCCAGCACGAGAGCCAGCACAAACTGGATTTCTCTTTGCTCGCTTTATGAAAATGTTTTATACTAAATTGCGAAAAGCAACAGTAGATAATTACTTTTGAATCATGTTGCCAAGAAAATACAAGATAATCATGAAATGTGTCATATTTCAACATCTAGACTTTTTGGATTTAGGGTTAAGTAGGTATGTGCTGGAATAACTTGAACGGTATTCATGTTTAGCGAGATTTAGGGCAAACATAATAGTTGTAGGTAGCATTTACTATAAACTTTTCGCATTTCTTATAGGAACAAGTGTTCAATTAGGACAGTTATAAAATTGTGAATTTAGAATGATTACGAATGAGCGCGGATTTAATTTTGTTAAAAGTTTTCGTACGAAAAAATATAAGTAATTAGAAAAATATTTTTTTCACTAAAATTTGTACATCACCTACTTAGTATGCCATATCATTTACCATACAGGTTAAACAATAACCCGGTAGGTATATAAACTGCGTCCTTAAGTTTTGTGTTTTTGTATTGATTACATTAATCAACTAAATAAAAATCACAGCACACGTAATCATGTGCAATGGTAGATCTGTGTAGTATTTCACACTAGCGGGGCGATTATCAATTGTAAAGCAAACTTAGCGATGTCATGTAGGGCTTCGGTGCCGTCCGTGACAACTCGTGCTCTGTGAATCGCCCGTGATCACGACCGCTCTTTACGGCTTTACACTGCTTCAAACTAGTATGCAGTTTTCCACCAATTATTATTTTCAATACGCCGTTAGATTGCATTTATTTTCGATGATGCTCAAACATTTTTGAGCACTTTCGAAAACAAAGGGCAAACCAATACTAGACTACATATTTTTGTAGGTTTTTAGACAAATAAATAAAAGTTCAAAGTTTTTGGTAAGAAATTGTATACCAATAATTTTATGCGGCAACTTTCTGTTACTTTTATACGAACAACAAATAAAATATATCCGGGTCAGGAATGGGTTCGCTTTCAAAACCAATTGTGTCTTAAACTATGACAGGTTAAGTTGAGGAAGAAATCCACTTTTGTTGTTGGGTGAACGCAGGGGTTGTGTAATCCAATTTTAGCAATCTCGTCCACTTGTGAGGTTGTATTTAGGTTTTAGATATTCAATTTCGGCTACCACCTACATATTTCTGGAGTCAAAAAATATTTCGAGTGCTTATTTATTACCTGGAGGTTGCGTGATTCGCTGATAAAATCCGTCTGTGAATCACATTTATTGTCTAGTCTAGCCTGTCAAAAAAATTAAACAGTAACCGTGATTTTAGACAGTTTTAAGTATAATGTTCATGTATCCTATATGTAAAAAGCCTGGAACATGAAGCTAAGGGACGGCAGTGAATTAAATGCATTGTGTCTGCCGCATTTGTTTATTATGTAATGCTTAGACTTATCATCATCATTATTATCATAATATATTAGGCAAACTGTTAATCATAGGCCTACTTTGCTCAATATTGGATAGTTGATTCCAATGGATAAAGCCACCAGAGCGCGAGTGGTGTCGTGTGTACACTAAAAAATAATGCAAAGACTACCTTACAGATGTGGCTTTTTACTGACACATTGATAAAATCTTAAAACAAGAGCACTATAACTTCATACTTATAAACCCACTACCTACTTAGGTAAAGCATATGGAAAGCAAAGTCAGACCAAATCAAATTACAAGGCAACGGAGAATATTTCCTGTTCGAGGGGTCTCAAATATTCATATTGCATGTAAAATAGACGAAGTGCTCTCATAACTAAACCGTAAAAGCGTTATTTTCCTAAATTGAAGGCTTAACAACCTCACTTGACACTTGGCTCCTTTTAAAGCGCTGAAACAAGGGCTGCCTATGCATCTTTAATGAGTGTCTGTGAAAACAATCTTGTGAGGCGGTTTTATGAGTGCGTGACCCCGAGGCAGAAGCGTGCCTACGCCAAATTAATTCTAATTACTGAAGCCACCTGCCAGGGTGAACGCCATTTGTGCTTACCTAATCGTTGCACATTTTTTTAATGATAAGCCATAACAAACTTGCTTACTTAGCAAACGTGACGTTGATGAATTATGCAGCAATTTATCTAATGTTTTGTTTAACCTGAGGAAAGGTCTAGAAGAATTTTCATGAAACGAGAGAAGAAAAGGGTGAAGTCATGTCGGATATAGAGATGCTGGTTCCAAAGAGGAACAGCGGTTGCCGCGATGACAAAAGTTCTGTAAGGAAATCAACACCGAGAATCGAGCAATTTTGAATTTATAATCTTTCCTTGCAAATTCGAATTCGTCCTATTCAACATTTTTATTGACAAGTTTTACATTTGAGTGACGAATGAGTGATTCTCGCTGAGGTTAGGTTATAGTTGGATGCAATTAAAACTGGATTGTGAGGATCGGCATAAGCCTGTGAGGAATCTGCGTGGGCGCTGCCATGTTCGAACAAATAGTTCATATACCTGTTACCGCATGCAGACATAAACTCTGCAATTATTTTGACTGAGCATTTTTTGAGCAGTTAGTGTTGAAGCAGCATGTACAGCGGTTGCAAATTATTTATTACTTAAAATTACTCATGGTTTACATTTTGAGATTTTTGAGTAAAATTAATTGGCATATTTGCATAAAGTAAGAAAGAAATACCTGCCAGTGACCAAACCTTCTGTCTTATCGAATTGTTGAAATTTCACGGCACTAAAGGATACTGCACTGAGATCACGATAGTGCATTAGAGATTAGAATTCGACACTTCTGAAACGTCATTAGTCGAGTTCATGGACCGAAAAATAATGACTCATCTTTGACATTCGTAGTAATAAAGCACGGACGCACCATCTAAAGCAGAGCATTGCACTCCCTTTTGACTTGCTTCATCTATTTCGATGTCTTTCTGTGGCAGTGACCTTTGCCACGCGACAGCCGCCGGCGGATAATGACTTTTTCGAACAGCTGATAGAGATGGGTTCCGAACGAAAATTGGGTTTATTCGCAATAGGCAAGAGAAACTGTTTTTGACGTATTTCTATTTACATAATATTATTGGGATTTGTTTTAGTTTTTACCGAACTAGTAAGCAAAGGACTCTACAAGTACATTGGCATTTTCTTCCCTCAGTTTATCTTTCTCTCCGCAACATTTTTAAAATAATTACCGTAATCGAATTACTGAGATAAATTACAGGGATACTGGCGAATGTTCTTCAAGTTATTATTTTGCAGTAATAGAGAATAGTCCTATATAAATAAATACATCTGAAAAATAATTTGAATGTTCTCAACGAAATACTTTTAAAACAGTTGATAAACATCTGGAACTGTCTTTTTCTGGTGCACAACAAGATGTGATGCCCTAATCCGGCACTGATTACCAGGGTGGTTTTTGTCAGCAGATACAAGTGTACTATTGTAAACATTCAATAGTGATTAAATAAACCTTAAATAGTACAATAGCTGGCACAAAATTTCATAACACAACATTTGCAAATGACAGGTTTGTAGCAGCTGCGTAGTATGAAATGTTGCGTAAACAGAGATTCTCGTGCGTCATCAAGTTCGGGACGTCATATTTGAAAACAAAAACATTTTGTATAATAATAACCAGGAATATTTGAATGTCCGTGAAGCATGCAATAGCTCAGAATACAATATATATATTAATTTTTCAAAAAGAAGTTCAATACTTCGATACCAAATAACACCAGTGAAACCATAAATATTAATTAAGTAAGGGACACACGAACCTCTACATTGGAGAATGTCTTCTCAGGTTTGGGAAGAGGTAATAGTAATATGGTGCCGGATCTCAATAATATGATTTGCAAAAGCACTGAGAAACTGCAATCTCTCAGTGCACCCATTACAATACGTTACTTTGTAAGCAGTTGGAAAACACTCCTTTGTCCAAAAATACGGTTTCTATTGTTTTCATCGAATGTTTTTGAACCTTTAATATTAAGTTAGTAATATTTAACGACAATATTGCTAGTCAATAACTTTTCTCCTATCCTGGTAATTACTTAAAAGCTTCTTAAATAGGTTAGTTTTAGAACTTTATTGCTATTTTATCTTTTAACGAGTTATGTTTATGTGCTTTAGACACTCGTTAATATGCATGTTCACATTTCAACATATAGTTCCTGAATTCCAATACATACATACATACCATCACGCCTCTTTCCCAACGGGGTAGGCAGAGACCACTTCTTTCCACTTGCTACGATCCTGACATACATCTTGCGCTTCTTCTACTCTCATGAGTCCTTTCATACATGCTCGTCAGTTAAAGGTACTCTTGACCCGACCCGACTTGAATTCCAATAGGCTAATAAAATATTTAAAAAAAGTTATCTAGAATTTCAATAAAATACGGTGTTGCGTGCCCACAGAACATATATTATTCAGATAGTTTTACAGAAAATCCTTAATTATAAACAAGTATAAACCGTGAGTTTGTATATACGTTCTCGGCTCAACGTTTTATGACAATTGGCAGTTAGGAAATAGAAGATCAATGCTCCTTTATAAAGGTGATGCGTTAGCTATAACTGCCAGACACGTTGGAAAAAATATGCCCTCTACCAAAATATCGGGATCCTAGTAAATTAGTAAATTTTTTGTAGCATTTACAAAAATCTTTTAATGTGCAGTAGGAATTAGCCCCCTTCATGACAAAACGAAATATGAAATACAACAAATATTGTTGTATTTCACAGCTGCTAATCGGTCTCTTTCCCATAATAGGTTACGCAGCGCTTAGAATGTGAGAGACAAAACAGTTCATTACGTCCACTTTTCATGCAAAACGAGGACAAAATAAAAATACTTATGACGTCATCGGTCGAGCGACTGAGTGAAGTTGTATGGGGTGCGACGAAGCTTGACGTAATCTCTAGAGAAAGAGAACACACTCCGAATGTGATGCAACAACCACTGTTATAGTATTTGCAGTTACAGTAAAAAGCCCTCAAAAAGCTATGGTTGTCTTGGGTAAATAATGTTTTAAAAATATCCTTCTCATTTTATAATTAAGAACAGGTCTACCTTTTTTGGCACAATTTTTCAAGTTAGATATTATTTTGCATAACAGCGAATGGCATAAACTTCTTTTCACAGAAAATCAAAATTCAAAATATTATCTTTAAATAGACTTGTAGTAAGTTCTTTTAAATAGTCAAATCAGAATTTACATAGTGACTCTACCACCGCATAGGATGTTGTTCTTATGCTGAACAGACACGGCGAGAAAAGCAGTTCTTCCCCTTTTAAACTTGGTTTGGTCTTTTTGCAAGGTCAGCCCTGAAGCACTGTCGCTCTACAAAGACATTTCCGAACGCCTCAATAAAGGGTTGGCCATTAGCTAGCTCAACGTCTCAAGTGTCTGGCAATCCAACGAAGTAATTTTGACAGCATCTTGGGCACCCTACCACGTGGACAACCTTTTTTTACAAGTTTAGTTTTTACTTTTTTAATAACTATAGGTATAAATTATGATATTTATAAGCCAATTTTACGAAATATTCTTACAATACGTATTTACCGTACGTTTTAAATAAGGAAAAACCTTTCGCTGTTCCGGCTCACAATCTCAAGCTGAACTCTAACAAAGCAAATAACTCCTATTAATAGAATATAATAGAGTATCATTTAACTGGCCTGTTGGCACAATGGCAGCCATCCTGCCTTTAGCACCGGAGGTCGTGGGTTCGATCCCCACCCATGACAAACATTTATGTGACGAACATTTGTGTTTGTTGTGTGTCTGGGTGTTGTTATCTATTTAAGTATGTATTTAGAAATATATAAGTATATTTATCAGTCTATGACGCCCATAGTACAGGCTCTGCCTAGTTTGGGGTCAGATGATCTTGGTGTAAATTGTCCCAGATATTTATTTATTTATTTCAGGCAACAAATTACATTTAATTCTTAACTAAACAGAAGAGCCCAGTAATTCCGGGCGGAGTGCAAGCGGTGATTACACATACTTACTGGTAATTTTCTTCTATTGCAGGACATTTCCACGGTGTACAAACACTTCGTCATGCCACCTAAGTAAGCGTTGATTTGTTTGTTGTTAGTGTACTCGTAGACAGTTGATCTAAATTTATATTAATTCTGTATTCAGTTTTACATTGCGTTTAAGTTTTTTAATTTATTTTTTCTGCACAATAAAATGAAATAGATTTTTGTATACACGAGGACTTCTTAATACTTCTGCTTTGTTCAACCACGGAGTACGTGGTCCTGCAAGCAAAGGGTTTTTTTCTAAGTTGCTGCCAATAACGAAAAAGCTTTAAGCTTACTTCCAAAGAATCAACGCATAGCATTTTTAGACACGCAGGAGCGTGTCTAGCCAAGTTCAAGCGAACAGAACTGGCGAGCAGCACCGTGTGTTTTATTTATTTATTGAATTTAAATTTTAAATTTCGAATAGTTTTTTTCGATGGTTTAAAAAGCTCACGATGTTATCAGCGTTAGTGGCACTTGGTTTTCCTCGATGTTGGTGTCACACCGTATTTGTGAAGAACCCCTAACTTTTATACGCTTACTTCGCTGTACGCTTAACAAGATTGGTGTATCTTATTCCAGCTTTGTCGCTTTAGCTTTTGCGGTGATGATATATGGCACAAAATGTAAGGCCAAGAGAAATACGAGGAAGCTCTATGTGAATGCCATAAGGAAGAAATTTGTGTAAACTTTCTTGTACATGACCAAATGGTACATCTCTATGGCATTGCGTGAGGAAGGATTAACAACTTCGCTTTTATTTATGTCTGCAGCAGATTGATGAATGAGCCTGTACTATGTCATACGCTTATATGTGACTAGCTTTCCGCCCGCGGCTTCGCCCGTGTTTCATTATAAATTATGGCCAAATTACATAAAATCTATATAAATTGTAGCCCATGTGTTATTCTGATGTAAAAGCTCTATTACTGTAAAAAATCATCCAAATCCGTTTAGTAGTTTTTGTGTGAAAGAGTAACAAACATCCTCACAAACTTTCGCATTCATAATACTAGCTTTCCGCCCGCGTATTCACCCGCGTTATCGTTATATATCATGGCCAAATTGGTTCTCTATTTTGTCTCATAAAACTTTTATCCATAATCTGACATGCCATAATGTTTTGTGACCTAATCATCATTTGTCCGAATGATAATTAGCCCTAACTCAATGTCTCATAATATCACTTGCCCTAAAATTGAAATCCCTAAATATAATTTGTCCTAAAATTTTTTGCTATAAATATTATAATCTATAATGTTTAAAATAAATAAAAGGCTTTTCTATAACATTATTAAGTCCTAACGTAATGTGTCATAATTTAACTAACCCTAAAATCTAAATCCTGACACCCGACTGACACCTGAAGTATTTCCGGGTGGTCATAAAAAAAATAACCCTCAGCTACTGACACTCGCCGGATTTCCGGGTGGTCATAAAAAAATAACAACCCTAACCTACTGACACTCACAGGCTTTCCGGTTGGTCATAAAAAAAAAACCCTAACCTACTGACATTCGGACTAACATACATTATACAATTTAACACTGAGGACATGTGACTTTATAGCAAGAAAAATTAAGATATCGAATTAGTATAGCACCCGATATTATGACACAAAAGCATTAGAATCAAAGACAATTAGGCAAAATAAACATTTCGTATATTCGAACATTATGAATAGTGATGATTATAGCAAACGCGTTAGGGATTTTGAATTTCGGACTAACAATTTTAGAAGAAGAAAGGGACTACCGGCCAAATTACATAATATCTTGATAAATTGTTTGCCTTTTAAATTGTGTTATTTTTATGTGTAAGCTGTATTACTGTAAAGTTTCATCCAAATTCGTTCAATAGTTTTTGCGTGAAAGAGTAACAAACACACATACCTACATACATACATCCTTATAAACATTTGCATTTATAATATTAGTAGGATTAGTAAGATTAAATAAGATAACTTGAATAATCTTAGGCATATTTTTAGTATTACCATCATGTAGATAGAATGTAGTGGTTTACTTTTCTACATAGTCATTATTTGTGACGATCCATGAGTTATAAAATGGTAAAATAGCGTACTATAATAAAATCACGTAGCTAAATCCAATTTATTTGGCTTAAAAAGTACCTTAAACTCGTTTTCATTAATTATTAGCAAACAGAATCATAAAAATCCTCGGTTAACTACTGAAACTGCTTAACATACCACGGAACTTACTTTCCAATTACTAAGTAGACAGAAGGTCATCACAACGAGTATATTTGACCTACGTAGGTGTGAATGGCTGCCGTTTATTAGTTCAGGCTGAAATAGATCGTAATTTATTCAAACTCTAATGAATAAGACAGGCATATTTTTCAACTGTAGCATACATCCAGCAGAATCATATTAAATATTTAGGTCAAACAAAATCACTTGAAGGGCGTTTCCAAACAAACTGGCAGAAAAATAATCACGTCAATATTAATTACAAAGTAAATGTACTCGTATTCATGGTTTAAGTTCATGTAAGAAGCTCTTCTCCAAGTTTGTTGTAGATGGATTTATTGCTTTTAATCTGACTAAAACTTCCAGATTTTTTCGAAAATAAATAATTTAATAATAAATAAATATCTGGGACAATTCACACCAAGATCATCTGACCCCAAACTAAGCAGAGCTTGTACTATGGGCGTCAGAGACTGATAAACATACTTAAATATTATTAAATACATACTTAAATATTTTTAAATACATACTTAAATGGATAATAATACCCAGACACACAACAAATACAAATGTTCGTCACACAAATATTTGTCATAGCTGGAGATCGAACCCACGACCTCCGTTAATGTTAGTGACCTTCATGATTTTATGGATTCTTAAAAGAAGCAGATGTAAGTTTCCAAGTGGAATTGAGAAGGCTGACAGAGGAGGCCAAAGTCAAGAGCATATTTTATAATTGTTTTTATATACAAATTTTAAAATGTAAGTTTATGATGTCAAATGTAATTTCAGTCAGACGAGTACTAATGTCATTCTCATACATTACAAAAATACACGTCCTAATGATAACAGCGTGTTGGAACTTGGCTGAGGCATCTGGATTCCTTTGTTGCGTAGGTACTCATCATTATCATCATCCGTGCGGTCTATCCCGGTTGTGAACCCACACCGGTGTGTTGGCACGCATGTCACCCTTGACGACGTCGAGCCACCGCTTCTTGGGTCAACCTCTTCTACCGGTACCTGGCGGGGGCGGCATAGCCAGAAATTTGTTGCTGACGTAGTTTGCCGATCTCCGTGAGACATGACCATACCAACGAAGGCAGTAATCCTGCATCTTGTCTGCGATGTCGAGAACACGTAGGCTGCCACGGATGTGGGTGTTCCGCACGCGATCTTTACGTGAGACTCCACACATTCACCGCAGTATCTTCATTTCCGTGAAGCGTAGCTCCTGCTTGTGTCGCTCTAGTAACGGCCATGATTCACTGCCATATAAAAGGACAGACCTAATGATGGTTTTATAGACCTGCCCCTTCAGCTTTATCGGTATTTTGGGGTCACAACTGACACCAGTCACCTCACGCCATTTTCTTTTTCACCGCGGAAATTCGGGCTTTGACGTCGCTATCGATGTCCCCGGACGTGCTTAACACAGATCCAAGGTATTTGACACGGTCCGTGCGCTCGACCACGTCATCGCCTATGCGGACGGACTGGGGATCTGTAGTGTTGCAGGCCATGTACTCCGTCTTCGCCCGTTAAGTTTCAGATCGCCGTTTTCAAGTGAATTCTTCCACTTATTCACTCGTTGTACCAGCCGTCCCCTATTCGCATCTGCTAGCGCAATATCATCAGCATACATAAGCAACCAGAACTCGATGCCTCCAGGTTTGTACAATACTAACCACAGCAGGGTGAGTCATATAGACTACGGCACCTGTATAAGAAATAATACCGTGATACACTTAACACGAGTTATATTTAACACAAACTTGAAGCTTTTTGAACACACCTCAGCCGCTTTTTAACTAATGAGCACATATTGTACCTTGACTGTTTTCCTGACTACTTACTGTCTTTATGAATTTATAACGAAAGCGATTTCTAGGGTAAATGTAGATTAGTGTGTTTCGTGTTCACTATCGTTAACCTCGCTGCAACTTTTAAACATGGCGTTGAGTTTCAAGTTTTTTTTTACTAAATAAAAGAAACTCAAATGGTTTCGTACCTATTAAATTATGTTAGTCCAAATAGACTTTGTATTTGGTTTCAATTCCTCTTGTACAAATATCTTATGAACAACAAATGAAGAGCTTCATTTATTTTAAGCTAAAAACATAGCAATTCACTTTACCTCTTTGCGAGACCACAGGCAAAAGCAAAAAAAATCATGAGTGAGTATGTATGGACAGACAATGGAGCGACAGTTAGAGCGAAAACAATGGGTTCAATCCGCACACGGACGGAACTCTGAAAATGTGCGTGGCAAATTGTTCGGCTCTGAGGTATCTAACAAGATTTATTGGCACTATTAATCGTCTCGAACAAATACGTTTTTGGTTGTGTTTATTGGGCTGGGCTACTCACTTAATCTACGACTTTACAATTTGCTCGACTTTTCATTTGTTTCGTAATAACAAAATAGGGACGATAAAATCACCCATTACAATTTGTTTTTTTCATTTATATATCTAGTTTATTTATTTAATTATTTATTCTTTATTGCACAAAGAAAAAGTACAATTGGCGGACTTAATGCCTAATGGCATTCTCTACCAGTCAACCACTGGGCGAAGCAGAAATCGTGTTGTAGTTGATGAAAGATTATATTTTGTTCCTACATATTAATAAACTTTTCCACCAGTATCAAATTAAAGTATAGCTGAGCGGTAAATGTTTTAATTTGATCGCTACGATAATTCTACAACCTCATTTCGTAGCGAACACTCTTTCGTAGCCAGTTTACGTTCGTAGCTTTCAGTTTTGTTTCGTAGTAAAGAACCAAGCAAAGTTAACATTCATTACCTAGAGATTTTTTTGATGATGCCATTTACTAGTTTATTAAACAATCGACGTTTTTCGTTTTCTTGTGTAGCCTTGGAGCCGTTAAAATATCAGTTCAAAAAGCTTAAATCGACGATTCGTTGAAAAAAACAAAATGACTAATGCCAACGTTGCTAAAAAATAAAATAAGCCAGGCGTAAAGTAAGATATTCCATTTTGTTATTAAAGCTAAAAATAAAGACGATACCTACCACCAACACCCAACCCCAATAATGTATTTCACAGCTGACGTTTATGATTGGTTGGAATTCGAAACCGCTACTATGCTTTGCAAATCTACTTACGAGGCGATGGTAACAACTGCGCTAAACGGGCTGAAACCATTTTGATATTGCCTAGCATAAAGTAAAGTAAGCTTGTCTTCCAGGTGTCATGAACTCATAGCCATCAACTTGCAGCGTGGCCGACTATCCGCCTGCACCAGGCCGTACCAAGCGCCTGTTCGTTCACCCCATTATGCGCCTAACTCAAAAACACGTCCGCAACCTCGCCAAATAAATTGCAGGAACTTTCCAGGGAAAACAGGAAATTCCTAATCTAACGAATGTTTCCTTGACAGGAAAGCAAAGCCGAATAATAGCCTGTTAATGTCTCAGTGCAAGGCAAAATTCGTTCAAATTGTACAACACGGCCGCTGGAATTAACTTGTCGATGCGACTTAGCTTGAAATTGTAAAAATGTGAGTCTGAAAACCACTGATTGTTTTATTTAGTTGTTTATTGAGCCATTGCTACGTCATCAGTCGGGTAAATAGACGAGATTGAAATCTGGCGATGATTGGCTGAGATATGTCAAAACAACTTCAAAGTTTTTAGAATTGGTTTTGTTTTTAAGTTCTTTCTATAGTTATATCTACCACTTGTATAATGTAATACACCTAGTAAGCAAATGTGAAAAAATAAATAAATAAATAAATAAATAAAACCATATCACGTTTACATATCAAACATAATCAAAATATATCGACAATATTTGACAGGTTTTGGTAACCTTGATGTGCAGTACCTAAAACAACAAGCAGCCAAATTAAGAACTTCCTTCTTTCCGTCTCTACAGTTGAAAATAAATAATGATTTATAGTAAAACTCCTTACCGTTATTATTACATCAAGTTTCCTTTTCTAAATAAAGCCCTGTCGACATTTTTCCGTTCGTCAAACGGAATTTTCGCGCCTTTTTCTTTTCTGAGATTGTAAAACATTTCTCTTTGTGGGAGGTGTTGCGGTGCTTATCAATAAAACGGCCATTTTCCCTGATGGCTGTTGTTTTGTCAGCAACACATGTAAATAATGAGGGATTTCCTGCCAGCCACTCCGGTAAGTGCCCAAGTTCGTGTTGTTCGCCATTACACAGAACTAAGTCACATTTATTCTACTCAACTTAATTTTGATAATGTCAAAGCCTAAATCGAGATTACTCAGTCACGTATTATTTCGTAAATCTCGCCTTGAACATAGTTTTATAGGAGTAAGTGACAAAGCTCACTTCTGGGTGAAAGCAGAGTAACTTTTAACCATTCGTTTTTTAACATTTATTGCCTTTTTTATGCGCCAAACAACGCAGCACTTGTAAGGATTAACATCCCTGTGTTACGAAGGAGTTAAGCCAGGGGCGTCTCCTAGCACACCCACACCCGAGCCAAAGAATATTTATTTTACCTATGCCCGAGCCAATTTGGAAAAGATCGTTTTCTGAATTGACTTGACCGGGAATCGAACGACACTACGGAAGTCAAGGTGAGTAACCGTGCAACAGCGCACTACGCCAATCGTGTCGAGTTGTAAAAGTTATTGTACGCCTAATGAAGTACTATAGTACATCTAAGCCGCAGACAGAACCCAGTGGCTAATGTTGGCTACAAAAACCACGTCAACGACATTCGCCGGCTGACTTGATTCTTGTAGACTTTACATTTACTATTTGCCAAAATATAAAAAAAAACGTGCGGTTTCAGTATTATAAATTATTCATGACTTATTTTTAAATAAAGAAAAAAGGTTATCAAAATAAGTTAATGAATGCAATAAGCACCATAAGCCTTTATCTATCTCTTGTCCTAAAACAAACCTTAGCGGCTGTCCTACGATGGTTTGGTCAAACACTAACCGGATTGCAGCTGTTATTACCCTCGGAGCCCCTGCTTTGAGAGTAAGCTGTTGAGGTATTACCTCAACACTATTAGGAGGATCTGACTGACAAGCGGTAATCCCTCAATCTACACCACATCGGGCCCGAGTGGAATTTATGATGTTTTCCCGGAAGGCCCGGCTTCCGGGTACCAGCAGCTACCGCGTGGCGCTAGCGACTCAGAATAATGTGAGTTATTGTGATTTATGCTTGAGTCGATTTTCCTAGACCGCTTTTACTCGTATAGCTATCTCTTTTCAAAGAAATAATAAAGCTTCTTACGTTTCTTAAATAATACATTGAAATCTTTTAGATTCTAGCTGACTTAGAATGAATTGAATACAAAGATCAATCCATATTACTTAATATTCACTTTTATCAAACGGTATCAAAGTTACTTTCACAGATTCTACGAGTAAGTTCTCTTTTTTGCTTGCCGGCGATATGAACCGTGTATCAATTATGTAACATAGTGTGTTTTGTAACTATTGATTAACTAAGACCTTGACGAATTAAGCGCTAGAGTCCACTTCGGACTTCCTTGAATGTTGGTGATTAACTGATGCCGTCTTGATACACGCTGAACTTGGCTCAATAATCCCATAAGCTCTAGGGATTACCAGGCGCAGTGCTGCAAGGCGTGGACACAGCGCGTGCACGTAAGCCATTGAGGTTTGTGGACATACCTTATTCAGGCATGTATAAATGAAACAATAATATTATTAGATCTCATGTAAGACTGGACACTTAACAAATCTTGAGATACGATTTGAAATCTTATACTCATTTTTAATTATAATTATAATAAAAGGGCCAACAAACATAGACAGAATTCTGCAACTATAGCGATACTACATTGTTAAGAGAAATAAAACGTTGACACCATTTCCTAAGAGATGAAGATAGTTTCATATGAAGTGACTTATCATAATCCCATTTTAATACACTACAATGATGGTTTTTTTATTGCACTACAACTTCTAGACTTATGTAGGGAATATCGGGATCTACTACGTAAGAAACTGGTTCCTTTATCTAATCAGCGTAGTTTGATAAATCATACTCGTTGTTGACACATGAGCTTCGCAGTTCATGCTACAAGATAGTTATCTCAGACGCACTTTGTTGAGACCGTCATGATGAGAAAGAGTCTGAAGTTCTCCTTAGCTGGCATACATAACATAACGGCACACAAGGAACTCGATCACAAGTTGGAAACTAATTTCCTGCACAATGCAATCGCCGAATCTATGTGTGCTATCTCGGATAGACACGACCCGGCACGTCCCTCTGATTGATTTTTACTATCTTCTCCACACTATCGTTTTTCGCTTTTAATTCAATTGAATTTGGAAGGAACAAAAGAGTTATCGCCATCGTTAAAGTTGAGAGTATGCTGCAGAGTCGAAAGCTTTGCAGAAATACAATGATGAGTTGAACAGAATTATTTTTTGTGTTAATTGTTAATCAGAAATTAATCAAGTAGCAAAGCAAATATTATCACAATGCTACACCCACTTACCACCACAAAGGAGATTTCTCTGAGGCAACCACTTACTTTTTACTTTTTACTAGTAAACAAAGTGAAAAGTGATGATTCTTATCTTGATGAATCAGGACAATTTAATTCTAATTTATTAATTATTCATGTTAGTTTTTGTTTAATTTTGTCTACGTGGCATTCCATTGATGCTTGCCATAGGTAGGACTCTAAATGAAACCAAATCAGACACTTGGCAAGTAGTTTACACAGTCAAGGTCCTGGCATAGTTTATCATGCTGGCTCTAGAAGGTAGGTTAAACCTAATAATTTTAATCGTATATAACCATTATTTTTCTTCATTGACTTCTCCGAGATTATCAATCAAAGATTTCTCAAGCCTATGGAGACTGTTCAAAAAATAATCATGTTACCTTCGAGGTCCAGTTTAATTTAGTACCTACAAATTCTCAAAGGAAATACTTATGCCGTCTTTTTGCAAATTAAATGCAGCAGATGGGGTCAGATATCAAAACTTTTGGACGGTGAACTTGGTGCAGCATTTAGTACCCATGCAATTACTCGACCATAAAAAAACAAAAATTACAAAAAACCTATAACGCTAACAGAGTGATGAACAAACCTTATATTTTTAATAAATTAGTGTCAATAAAAGCTTTCTCGTATAGAGGAATTTTACGAGCAGCGGTGCAGTAGAACGCACTTACACGTTCTACATCAAAGTTGGGAAAAGAAATAGGTATCCAACTGGGTAACTAAATTAATAGACGCATCGCAACTTCACCTATAATGCAACGTTGTAATTTTTTCTATTAATCTTTTTGTTGACCTAAAATTATACTGAGTATGGAATTGGTTAAACTTATTGTAAAAGCGCGACACCTGGCAGCCCTATTTGTGCCAAAATGAAGCCACTATTGGGATTTTATAAAATAACGAAGGTAAATTGTGTAACCGATTTTGTGGTGCGGGCACGGTCAGGGGAAATGAGCTCGTGGATTGTGTGTCGCCTTTGTTGCCGGCCGGGCTTACCTCGGGACCTTCGCGATAATTAAAAATACACAGTGCAAACATTATTTAAAAAAAAATCATATTATAGCTGACCTCCATTTAAAATGGTAGAATAAACCGTTTGTATAATTGTTAGCTCACTCTTATTATGACAGTGGAAATAATTTAGTTTTCTTCTTCTTACTTTTGCTGTCTGTTATTTACCAAAGATTACTATAATCTTAAACTAAATAAAAATGATAGTCAAGGAGGTTCGAAAATTGATTCGATTAAAATCTTCTCAGATCACTGAAAATACTTGTATTTGTGAGAAATAAATACGCGCTGCGGTTTTCATTTAACCATCTGGTAAACAGCAATCTAGATGACGTTCTAATCACAGTAACTCCTGGAACGAAAAACGAAAGAGGAAATAACACTTGTTGCTGTGGCTGTGTGTATCTTTTTCAAACTAACTACTTAGGTCATAGCCAGCGGAGTAAACATCAAACATTTCTATTAGCCAGCTTCGCACTCGTGACTGCAAGTTTACTTTGCCAAGGACAGCCTGTGTTAGTCATGTTGTGAAATTTGATATGCTGTTTGATAGACATGAAACTCTCTGTGACTGAAGCGTCTGTTTTATACTCAAAAATAAAAGCGCGATGAATATCGAACTGGTTAGTTTAGCGAACAGTCCACGTTTTTCTTTTCATCCACATTTGTAACCATAATAACTATCAAGTTACTTATCACTAACTTCATTTTCTTCTATGTCATGAATTTTCTTAGAGACCGTCGTGGCTTAGTGGTTAAGCACTCCAACTCGGATCGCGGATCGTGTGGTCCCGAGTTCAAATCTGACCAGAACCAAAATCTTTGTGTTCATTGCTTAAATTCCGACCAACTCTCCGGTGATGGAAAACATCGATAACAAACCAAATCAACCCGGATAGCGGCGGAAGGCTCACCACGTTGGGTTCTAATACCATTGGTGTAAAGTGAGCTTCTGAGTGTTCCGTTCACCATGACGGCAACAGTCACTTGCCTCTGACTACCCCGTTTGAGATAAAGCCGTGATGGTATGATAAGTTATGAATTGTCATAAACAGCGGTCCTTCTTTCTACCAAAACTAGAATACTCGTAATTATTCACTACGACCAACACAAATCCAGCACATCTGAAATAAGCAATTCCGTCACTAGATATTACCAGAACATATCGTGAGCAACGTTTAGTGCATTTGCCTCACGACTTCATAGCGCGGAAACTCGGTTGCGCGATGCAATTGAAGCCGCGACGCCGCCAGTAACACGGATTTCCATGAGCAATTGAACAGTGCTGAAACACGGAGCTTTTGTGTACAGTTTGCTACACAGACATAATTTTAAAAAGATAACGCAATTCGAAGATCGTTTTACCGACTAACGCTCCGGTGATGGAAAACATCGATAAAAACCAAAGCAACCCGGATAACGGCAGAATGCTCACCAACAAATACGTTGGGTTCTAATATCCTTGGCAAAAAGTAGGATTCTCAGTGCTCCGTTCACCATGACGACAACAGTCAGCCTCAGACTATCCCATCTGGTTTATAGTTGTTATGGTATGTTTTTAAACGTAAGTCCCCTGTATGTATGAAAACTAAGCAAACTGCTTTTTTCACGCTCAATGTGACGTCACAATAGCGTTTGAATGATAGGAACTTTCAATTTCTCAATTGATTTTAATTGATTTTAACATCCGTTGCCTTATTTATCAGCAGAACGTCGAAAAAATGAAGCAGTGACAAGAGAGGTTTACTACACTTCTTTTTGACACGCAAAATACAACCACCACGTCATGTATAAATATTTAGGTCAGTGGTTGTTCCTTATATTGTGCCGTTTTTCCTTGTCCGCGTTACCGCTTGGAAGCTCTTGTGATGAATCGACTAGTAATATGGCAAGCTTGCTAGCATTGTTGTCAAATCCCAATACATTTTTTTACGCAAACGATTATGTAAATTTAAAATGGCAACTCGTGGTGGACGTACTGAACACTTAGAATGGGTTTGTTGGTTAGTTTAGAAGAATCTCAAGAAATTATGGGTTGCAGCTGCAAAATATCTTAACAGATAAGTAGATGTTGATAAAGTTAATCGTAGCTCAGATTTACCGTCAAAATTAAGCATTATTGTAACATACAAATACATATAATCCAGAGGTTTTGGTTTAAGTAGTATATTTTGTCGTGATCAGCATGTGTTCACAAACCAGCTGATGACAATCGTGATTTTGAACCATGACTTTTAAATTTTTGCGAAGACTTAGTTTCAATGATGACTGCGATTTCCTAGCTATGCATTAAGTAGGCTACTAAGTTTACTTTAAAGACTAAATTGATTTTGTTAAATTGATTTTTAGAACACTAAACGGATTTTTAACTTTAAAACGCATCGCATTCTTCTGGTCTGATAAGTATTGTGTTGATTAAAATACAACATCAAACGTTACAAACCACGTTTCAAAAACCTGTATTATAATCCCTGAGATTTGGATATTGGAAGGAAGATATAATCTCTGTATTAATATTGATTTCTCACACGCGCCGACTGAAATATCACTCTAGCAGATATTTTTTTCATAATAACATTTTGAATCCATGCCAAGCGCGGTGCCAGTTTTACCCCGCATACCAACAGATGCCTTTGTGAGTAGACATTTCTTCTAGTAATATTCGAAAGCAGCCTAGTTTCCGACCATTTTATTATGCGGTGTTTAACATGAGAGTGGTTTCTCCATTACGCGCTTCAAAAAACGAAACGCTCGTACGTGCACGGTAGTTTTGTCAGTAAGCAGCTCGCACATTCGATCTAACATGCGCGAATTGCGCGTGTGGCAAATGGCGAGACTGTACGCGCCTATATGCGCTTCTAAAAACTAGCTTATATGTGCGTATAAAACACTAGTCTCAAACCGCGCACGCTGTAAAACACAGTTTTCTTGAAGTAGTGCTGTTATTATTCCTTCAAATAATACCAAGCACGTGCAAAAGAACATCCCCGGCAGTTTATTTTCAAATTAGGGACAAAAATATGTTTTTTTATTACATTTTATATCAATATTTAAATTCGAAATCTACACGCAGTTCCGTCAAATTTTATTTTAGAAACATAAAATTCAATTCGATTAAAAAATCACTGAGATAGTTTCTACCTACATTGCCTAGGTACTGAGTATGGAATGACATTTTCTTTACGGTATAAATAATCACCCAGTATAAATTAGTTGGTACGAGTAATGAAATTACACTACATAGCTGCAAGTGTTCTAGTTACTCAGTTCCTTCTGACATACTTTACATGACCTATTTGGACTTAATCCATAAAAAAATGAATATCACTCATCGGAGAATCCGATAAATTTCATTCATAGCGAAAGTGCGTGCCGGGGGTGGGGGGAGGCCTTAATTAATTGCGCCCGCGTCTATTCCTGGCAAAGGACATTCTCGAGCGTGACGAGAATGCGGAAAGTATAAAAGAATAATGGACAGTTTATTGCAAGTTCTTTTTTTTTTTAAAACTGCATGGGTATCATGTCGGATAGCCGAGTGGAAAATCCGTTAGGAAGAAAACCGAATTTACTTTCAACCAACACGTGCAGGTAACTTAAAGTCTGTCGAATATAAAGATAAAGTAGCGATAAGCATTCAACATCAAGCTTTCTCGGAGGTGACATCAAACCTCCGCGGTCCCGGACCGAAAACCTACGCCCGCGTCAGCCACCGCGCAATTGAAAAGAAAAAAAAGACATTGAAGTTTTTTCCCGCGCCGCGCGCACCGCATTTTTTCTACGCGGATACGAGTAATTACGCAAATTATTGAGAACATCTTTGGGATTGAAGAACTACGACTTTTGGTTTTGTCAGTTCAGTTGTTATATTTTAATTTGAGTTAACTGTTTAGAGGGGCAGACCTAGTATGGAGCAGAACCAACCCGCGATGGTTAAATCTTTGAAAAATAATGAAAAACACGATATTAAAACGGAGGATGTTGGAACATCCTAACGCACTGTAAGTACTGTAAACAACCTAAAGTTCTAAATATTTGATAAGGTTCATTAGTTTGTTTATATCATCCATAACCTCGTACAAGTTCTGCTTTGGTAGATCATTGATTCCTATTTAAAACATTGAAATTTCAAAATAAACAAGTTTCTATTCTATCAACCATAGTCTGCAAGGCTTTATTTTATTTTTATGAGCGAAGTTGTCGGAGTGCAAATTAGGATAATTGGTTGGCCCCAAGGAAGCTGTTACTTTGCGTGAAAGGCCCGTTTGTTTTTATTTTATGTGTTAAGGACGAACCCTAAGCCGTATCTCGCGTGTTATCACATGCTTTGTGTTGTGGCGAGCCGAAGCGCCGATGTGGGATTGGCAACTGAATGATTAAAGCCGAAAGGTTGCGCTTTTTTTGAACTACTAAAACTACGATGAAGACCATTTACAGAGCAACAATAGACCAGCAATACTAAAACAACGATCCGAAATTGTATGATTACTATGACAGTTAATCGTTATGAAAGTAAAATTGTTTTTAAATTCGACCACTTAGTATAGTCCATATGAATCTAAAGCTACCTTTCTAAGGGAAATTGATTTGATTACAGTTTTTAAACAAAGTGATACTAAATTATTGTTTGCTTTTGATCGGGGCCATTTTTAGGATAAGGAGGATTTTTTTGATACCTGTAAATTACAATCCTCTCAGTAGTCAACAATTTTTACCTCAATATATTTATTTATTTAAATTATCAATTTAAATATTTAAATAAATATGCGCCAGACACACCACTTGTCATGGTCTCGAAGTAAGGATAAAAATCCTTGTGTTACGAGGTACCAGACAGGTAATCAAACCAGGGGCGTCTCCGAGCACACCCAGACCCGAGTCAATTCAGAAAAGATCATTTCCTGAATTGATCCGACCGAAAATCGAATCCGGGACAACAGGCAAGTCAAGGCGTAAAACCGTGCTATAGCGCACAGCGACAACCATGTCATCATAATTGTTATTTGTCAAATTGCTTAACCCATTTCCCGCTGAGCGCGCCACCATGCAAAAATTTGGACATTAAGTAGTTAATGTATTTTCAATTAAAATATAGTTGTGGTAACGTTTTGCCTTATATAAAGTATGATAAATATAATTTATGGCATCTGAAAAACACTAAAATGAGTAGTGATCCACAATTCAGCAAAGGAGAATAAAGAAAAGTAACTCGTGTCGGTGATTAGCCGCAATCACAGGACTTTCACATAAAACTTTTGCATTTCATGTCCGTGACTGAATCTTCATCGGGAACACGCGAAGGGTAAGCAGTTTTGCTCAAGAACTAAAAGGGTTGAGTTGAGTTCTTCTTCAAGTATCTCGCGCCCCGAGCACAAAGTATCCACGAATTCGCAACTTTCCAGCCGTGACGATTAAAACAATGCTACGGGTTACAATACAAGACGTATTTAGAACATGTGTTTCGTGAAAGGGAAATGGGTTGTGCGTTACTAAAGTGAATTTATATTTTTAGCATTAAAACAACCATCACTCCTTTGTCGTATATGATACAACCTATTGCTATTTTTGTTGTCTCTGCGGTTCACCAGTTAACTTGTTAAGATTGAAACTAGAGAAAGTTAACCTGTAAAAGCCCAAATTTTTCTGAGAAGCTTATTTCGAACCTCACTCAGTGGCTCCGCTGTGAGATTCAAATTTCGGATCGTGTAAAACTGTATAACGACGAAATGTCGCCTTTCTGAACGTGTTCATAAAAATAAATAATGTTTAATGAGATTTTGACATCTAGTTTATATGTATTTTTCGTATGTGAATGGAACATTAAAAATGTCACGACAGTACAATAAAAGTTCGAAAAATTTAATTATTGTATTCAGTTATGATAAAACTCGTAGAACAAATGTGGTTGTGTCTGATGGTAGCTACCTAGTCTTGCGAGGTTGTTGATGTTTTTTCAATAACCCTGTTTAAGCACAAGTGTGTTTGATCACTTGAGTGAGATCGGGTTCGAATTATACAGAATTGCGCTACTGATCCTAGGGCTCAAGCGGGACTGGAACTCGCGTCTTCCACAATCCGGGTGGCAGCTCTTCCAACTGAGCTATCGAGGCCATAAACAGACCTGGCGAATTTGTCTAGTGTAGGTACCTATATTACGTCGTGAGCGGACGTTGTTTCATCAATAAAGCAAGCGCTTTTTAACACCCGAAATAAATATTTTTTATTAGACTTTAGATTAAAAGTGAATTTTGATTTTAAGTATTATAACGATGTCTGATTTCCATCTAAAGATAGAAACTAAAGAAAAACCGACCTGATCCTAAGGGCCCGAACAAGACGTTGTACGTTACTTCCTGGCCCTTGAAACCAGTATAGCCTAATTGTCGGTCTCCTCGGCCTTTTCTACTCATTAATAACTAGCTATCACTTGCGAATATTGTCAGCGTGAATCAGTAATTTTGGCATTTTTAATTAACGACACTCTTATCAAGTACCTGAATACAAAGTTTCATGGTTTTATCTTCAACTATAACGATCTTTTATACAAACTTTCATCCCCCATTTCAAACTGTTTTTTTTGCGACTAAAGGTAGCCTATGTCCTTTCCCGAATTCTAGCTGGTCTATCTCTATATTAAATTTCAGCAAAACCAGTTCAGCGGTTAAGGCGTGAAAACGTAACAGACAGAGAGGCGGTTACTTTCGCATTGATAACAATTAGGGATAGCTAAATTAGTCTTAAAACACCGTTTTACTAATGTGCCGTTTTGTCTCTCGCTAATTCATGGTGCTATCAACTCTATAGAGATAGTTAAGGAAAAGTATCTACATTAGCTGAAGTAGTGTTGGATAAGCTATAATGATCAATCATTATTAATGAATGAATGAAAATATTTATTTCAGACGATACACACATAAAATTATAAATATCTATTATGTCAGTTGGTTGATATAAATATGCGCCAGACAACACACCTCTTGTAATGGTCTCGAAGTAGGGATTATTAAATCCCTGTGTTACGAGGTACCACACAAGGAAATAAGCTAGGGGCGTCTCCCAGCACACCCAGACCCGAGTCAATTCAGAAAAGATCGTTTCCTGAATTGACCCGACCGGGAATCGAACCCGGGACACTACGGAAATCGAGCCGAGAAACCGTGCTACAGCACACTACGCCAATCGTGTCGTCAATTTATACTTCTAACTATGTCAGTAAAATTTTAAATAATTGCTATTTCGGCCATGCATGAGCGACCAATGCCGCAGTATTTGGTTGTCCACTCTGTCCGATTCAGAAGCTTGCTGGTGCTGCAAAAAAATGATCAGTCTTTAATATCGTTCATAGATACACAATGATCATGTTGTGTAGGTTTTGAGCTTATCAGGTTTTAACCAATAAAGCTTTCTCTCTGCCAAGCTTTAGTAAACATTTTTATAAATTGTTAAAAATAATGTACGGCAGCAAAAGCTTATCCTAAAAGTGTTATTGGCAGATATCCAATGGAAAACAGCGAACGCCGTTATTGAGTTCACGAGCGAAGCTTCGCCGAGCTGGGGTCTACTCTTGTTCGTCCGTATCAAAAAACGTTGCGAGATGAAAACGTGCTTACAGTAAAGTTCGTTATTTTGGTATTCATCATCATATTTGAATTGTACGAAATATATAAACCCCATATATGCCATTCGGTTTTATTGGCCTCTCAAAGTTTTAGATAGTAAATGATGCACCGGAGTAGCCCTCCTGGTACAATTGAGCGGTCAAGTGAGTGAGGGTTACTACGTGTTTATTTGTGCGTTCTGGTTGTTAGTGCAGCTAAGTGAACATTGTTTGGTTGGTGAGCTGTTTACAGGGTTAATGAGCGCTCACTCTCAGTTAGGTTGATAGACTTGGTTTTATTGGTCTTCTGTTTTATTCACCAACTAATAGTAGCGAGCCTGCTTATAATAGGTACCATAGGTTTGTGTGGGTGGATATTTTGTGTTTATCCTGTATATGGTCGTAATCATCTTTTTATGCTAGTTTATAGTTATATTTAAGTATGATTATCAGTCTCCTGACACTTATGATACATGCTTTCCTTAGTTTGGGGTCAGATGATCTCGATGAAAAATGTCCCTGATATATTTATCGTGTTTAAATAATTGCTTAAGTTCTGAAATTAGGATAGTAAAATTAGTTAGTTTTTAGATAGAAATCACAAAATTCGTAAATTTTGCCGTGTGATACCGTTTATTTCTGAAACTATTAAGATTTGAGTTTGACGTTTTTTAAAACATTTGCTAGCTAATTTGCTAAAGAGTATCAGTTAAATGCCCGGACATCAGTAGTGTTTTTAAAGCAATTTTTTAAGATGGAAACATTAGAAGAAATATTAAAACGCCAATATCTCTTCAACTAATCATTTTGATAGCGGTTAATTGGTCTATTTTCTCTGTCGTCCTATACAATGTGATTTTGTTCTTTTATCCATAAGAAAAACCCATTTCAGGATTCGTTCGTAATGTCGATTTTATATATGAATAGTAAGAAACCCTTGTTGTCAAAAGATGAAGACAGATAAGTTACATTACAGAGATATGACGTAAGAGCACATTCACTATTAGTCTATTATGTTGTCTGTTCACAAATACGGCGAACGCACGCGCAAAGCTATCTATCATCATTCTTTGTGATCCACGAGGTACTCCGTCTTATTTAATCAAGTTCTGGGGCAGGTTAATACATTTCCAGAGTGTATAAGTAAAATGGATGCAAGAGGACGGAGGTGAAACTTATCGAAGGGACGTTGTATGATACAACATACATTCGATAAGTTTTGTATGTAACTAAGGTTACGAACTCAATTAATTATTGGTAACGTGAGTTTTGAATCAAAACTACGACGGTGAGCACTGGTTAATCGAAAGGATTTGATTACTTTACTAATGCATTAGCATTATAATGCCTGTTAATGAAACAAACATTTCCCAATTAATTGTTAACTGGCTTTCATAAGATCGAATATGTTACTTTGCAATTGGGCAATGTATGTGATGCGATGGCTGATGATATCTGAATTTGTCATTCAATTAAAGTTCATACTGTATTTGATGCTACTAGATCACAAGGAATCCCAAATAAATAGAGATTTTAACAATCCCCTTGAACGCGTTATACGAGCATGTTAACCAGGAACACGCGTGACCTATTTAAGCCATAAAAGCACAATTTATATGCCCAACGCCGATACAAATAGGAGCATAAATTTATTGTGAAAATCCCTCTCAACTATCACATATTGCTAGAAAAACCTGTGTCTTTAGAACTTCAAAGGAGAACGTGATTTGTTTTATTCATTCTAACACGTAAAGATTCCATGCGTAAATAAATACAGCTTTCATCGTTTGTCTGAGCCTACATACTCAGGATGCTTTGTAAAATATTCGCAGCGTTGAATGTTCAGGAAAATCGTTGACCTTACACAAAGGATTCTTTTCAAACCTCTGATATACCTCACATTAACGTTCTAAAGCTGTTAATGCTACCTAATAGCGAAAATACTTTCAGATTTACAACAAGAGTAGGTAAACAGATGGAATTAGGCAGTGTTGTACTCCTGCTGGTAAGAAAGGTAACCGGGGCCTCATCAGCAAGACCTTTTCATTATTTCACACGATGCAAAAAATTGTTTCACTAATTAAACAATTTGGTATTTAGCATTTTACTTCGCAGATTTTTTTCTCTTATGATAGAAAATAGTTTTTTTTAACTTGGTTTGGGTATTAAGTGGGACTTAATCGTGCAACTGCTTACCCAAATGAGGTGAAGTAGCTTGTCCTACTTGTGAAAAACCTCATTCAATTTGTTCCTAAAAATATCAAAATTCACTTAACAACCAAGGGTTTATATTATGTACGTCTAGCACTTTAAGTTTACGTTATCGTTCGCGTAAAAAAATGTATTGGGATTTGACATTGACATGTCATGTCATGTCAAATCCCAAAACATTTTCTTTAAAGTGGCAACTCGTGGTAGACGTACAGACGTAGGTACTTAACGTAGTATATTAAGCTTTATAATTGATTCATTGATAAGTTCGAACTATGAAATTCCTATTACTTTAGCGGAATGACCTCGCACATATGACCTATGGCGTTTCCATTTGCATATTATGCTCCATGAAATCTTCTCGGGGTATAACTGGGCGTCAGTATACAAGCTGTTCAGGGTTGCGATTCTGTGCTTGTTTGACTAATTATTCTTTTATAGGGAATTAAAGAACTGGTGAATAATATATTGGTCAGACGGCGAATTAATTAAATAAATGCGCGAGGAAGGTGCACGTGAACGTTAACATCTTCGACAAATCGGAGACAACATACAACTCTCCTTATAACCCTTTCGTTTTATTGCCTAATGCGAATTCTTCTCGATCAAAGGCATCGAGTGCGTAAACGCGAATACATATCGCATTTGTGGTGGTCCCCTGTATGTCTACCATAAGTTGACACAATTGACATCCGCTATATTATTATAGCGTCCGCGTAAATCGCATGGACGTTTTTGTATGGGATCGTGGTACAGCGCCGCTGGTGATTTAAAATGGAACCAAAAATGGCATACAAATTTCGTAACGCAACGATCGCCGTTAACGTGAAGGCAACACTTTTATTATGTGCAAATCCACTTTACGCGCTCAATGCCTGTGAACGAATAAACTTGCACTTGGCCCTCGGTCCTCTGCCGCCACGTCCTTGCTTGCGCCCTAGAGCGCCCTAATCTGCGTTTGTTAACTCACTGCCATGCATTGAGCAAACAAAGTAAAACTCAAATATTGACATTATTGGCGACACGATTGGCGTAGTGCGCTGTAGCACGGTTTTCTAACCTCGATTTCCGTAGTGTCCCGGATTCGATTCCCGTTCGGGTCAATTCAGGAAACGATCTTTTCTGAATTGACTCGGGTCTGAGTGTGTTGGGTGACGCCCCTAGCTTGTATCCTTGTGTGGTAACTCGCAACACAGGGATATTAATCCCTACTTCGAGACCATTAAAAGAGGTGTGTTGTCTGGCGTATATTTATTTATATTACAAATACATTGTACGATACCTCATCTTCACATCCCATCTATGAGTTACTCCAACAATGAGGTAACGAGACACCCAGGCGTGTTCGGTGTGAATTATTGGAGAAGTGTGTATAAATGTAACTGTCAGATGTCATTACACATGATGAGGCCACCGTTTAGGCTTAACGACTGACTTCTGGTGACTTCGGCGGATTTGACGTACCACGAAGATGCCCGAAAAATGCATCACTCATCAGTTTTGGTTTGACGTTCAACAACTTTGGAAATCTTGAAACTCTTAAAATAACATTGTGATAAGATTATTCGAATAACCTCGTGGCAACCCTGGCGCAGCATGTAGTTTAATGCGGGAAAGAGGGTTCTTATAATGTTTACTTCCCGAGCCATGTAATATTGCAAGCGTAGATTATACGGGTACGGGTCATAACATACCGTAGGTATTCTGTAGACGAACAATGTGTCTGTACTCGTATAACCGCAGTTGATTTCACCTTTTTTCGTCGAGGCGTAAAACATCAAAAATATAAGTAGTGCAAAGTTATATTAGACGCGTCAAAGAAGAACATAAGTAATAATATAATGATATTACTCTTCAAAGCTAAAGCGAATGATGTCCTAATTGACCAATGATGTCATCATCATTGATAAGGCCTTATTAGATATAAAAATATTCCATCTTCGGCTTCGTATTTACTTGCATCGGGTGAGATACCGGCTGCAAGCGACAGACAAGTTTGCATTAATTTTAATATACCTTAGATTTCCGCTTTATGCCGGTCCCGGAATCGTACACCTAGCTTGATGAATTCATGTTTGCTTTTACTAGAACATAAAAAACTTAAAAAAATTAAACTTAAACAGAAAAATAACTCTTTAACAATATCAGAATTGAATTCGTTCGATTGTGTTTATTCAAAACAGCTGTCCGTCAGCGGCTTTGCCCGCGTAGACTGTCTTTCCTAGCAAAAAACAGCCTAAGTTGAAAGAAAAATATGGTCTATGTCACTCCCTGATATTGCAGCTTTACTTATATGAAGGAATTTTTAAAATCGGTTCTGTAGTTTCGGAGCTTATTCAATACAAACAACAGAACTTCCTCTTTAGAATATTAATATAGATTTGTTCCGAGTCGATAACCCCCGGGTCCAAGTGATTATGGTGGTAATCAAGTACTTCATTGAATTGACCACTATCGTTACTTTGTTTTATTAAATTAATACGAGGCGCACGGTATCTGTTATCCTATAGTCGATTTCCGATTTAATGCCTTATTTATGTAATCAAAGATCACACCGTAATAAAATCACCAATTTCCGCATTGATCACACACTATAGGTCGCACATAAACGTCTTGCGTTGCAAAAAAGAAACATAGAACATGAAATTCAAGCAAAACTGTTAAAATAAAGCATTCTTGTACAATTTTTTCATCAAATACGAAATAATGAATTAATTATTAAAAAAAATTGACAGCAATATGACAACTTTTGCCTTTTAAATAAAATAGGTTGTCTTTGGACCGTAGTGATAGGAACGTCACATGAATCAGAATCAGAAGCATTTATTTCGATTGAAATACAATGCTGTCGATGTATGGTTCCTACTATCAAGTATAAAAGAATATAAAATTGAGTTTTAATTATTTTGTTATTTATAGCTTTTATACGGTTGTACGTTGTTTTAAAGAAATTGGTTACATAAAATTTCGCTTCACAGAAATTGTTTCCCCACAATTATCATTTCTTAAATAATAGCTACTGAAAATAAATAAAAATCATAGATTTTCGTTACAAATAAAATTTAAATCAGTTGTACTGTTGTTCAAAATTATAACTTCCTTAAGGTGAGGCATCGGAAATTTAGTTAATTTTACGATAGGGATTCCAAATTTTCTCAGAAATTACAAAACCGATTCAAATTCATGCAAGATTCATGAGTATTTTTACTATTTTTGCCCATAAGTTAACATAATGGGATGCTTTTTATAACTCCCGTAATTCTAATTAATAGTAATTCCCGAAATAAATGAGTGTTTTTTTTATAACCCAAAAACAAATATTAGAAACACCTCTTTTAATTTTACAGCCAAAGACCACGAATACCCTCTAAATTGACCATGTATATTATCTAAAAATATGCGCTGATATGCTTATTTTAAGGTCTGTTGTAACATTTATACCTTTATGATTATGTTAAGATCAATTAAAATACATATTATATGTACATAATAATTACACATTTCTTGATTTGCTGTTTTTTTTACTATAACTCAGTTTAAGTCGATGCATTGATAAACCGGTTATCGTCACCCACAAGAAGTATGGGCCACTCAATATGAAACTCATGAGTTTCTCGATTAGAAAATCAGAAATATGTAATATGATATTAAGACAAATAACATTATGCTTAGGTTAGTTACCTTTTATGAAGACTTGGTAAAAATCGGTAGATTGTCGTTCAAAATCAGTATTTCAGTAGGGGAGACCTAGGCAAGTTGTGACAGAGGTGAGTTGTGACAAGGTCAATTTCTCCCTACCTATAATAGTTAGCGAGCTGGCAAAAGTGCTCGTTTGTTGCTTTAGAGATGCGCTACTGGACCCAGTACCCGCCCGCGGCGCACGAGCTGCGGTTGTGAAATGACGACGTCTGCGCGCAAAAAAATGCAAAAAGTAAGTTTTTCTTTAAAATTTTGATTTAATTTGTATTTTATCTTGTTCCATATGCATTGTTGTGTTATTTTTTCTTAACTTGTATGATTATTTAAGTCTCGAAGCGTTCCAAACTTGTATGATTATTTAAGTCTCGAAGCGTTCCATTGATTTCCTGTGTTCGCATCGTTTTTAGAATATATAAATTATTTTTCAAACCCAGTCGTCATTTTGAGCACCTAGGCGAGTTGTGACAACCTGTCACAACTCTCCTATTTGGCTTAATTTTTCTACTGGGTTATTTCGAGTATGTTTTTATTCATTTGTGATGTTTGTTTGTGTATTTGTACATTAGTATATTAAAATATAGCAGATATAGTATGTAAAAAGAGCTTGTCGCAAAAAGGTTATTTTCCATAAATAAATTAGCTATGGTGTGGTGATGCATGCTAAAAGACTGCTTTTTTGGTTTTCAGAATGCCTAATAACAATACACGAAAGACTGCTAGAGAAATAGCTAGTGTCGTAATTTAGGACCTTGCCTTTGAAGAGGTAACGTTACGAGAAAAAAGTACTCCATGTACATCTACGGATAAGACCATGCAAGCCATCTAACAATTCATCAGTTCTGAACAATAATGCCAATAAACCTGTTCCCTCCACGTCTGCAGCCCATGGTCTGCTTGCCACTGTTTCTAATAAATGTTCTAGCCAGAATCAGTTAGGCCGTTGCCAAAAGCTCAGCCAAAATAACCAGCCAACCGAACAGACGTAAAATTAAATCTGCTGTGCTTACTGACACTACTAAGGATAAAATAGCTGCTATAGAAGCCAATGTAAAGTCAAGCAAAGTGAAAAAGCTGGTCTTAAGCGAAGAAAAGAAAAATCTAAGAAGACAAGTAAGAGTTAAGAGAAGAAGTGGTGACGAAGAAGATGGAAAAATGATTGTTTTTGCTTGGTTTGTTTTAAAGGCTATGCAAAAAACAGACCGAATGAGCAGTGAGTCCAATGCCTAGAATGCAAAGGCTGGCCACACGTAGATAGAAGTCCAAACGAACTGCCACACGTTTTGCATAATTGTCTGTCCGGTTAGACTAAGTTTATTGACTGATTATAATGTGAAAGATCTCAAAGCGATACCCTAATTACTTGTTATGAGAATGTGATGTTGTTTTTGTTGGTACTTAGTGAACTAAAAATATGAATAAAATATTGTTTTGCAAAAAAACATGTTTGATTTTTTTATAAAATGTATCATAGTGTATTTTGATAACCAAATAGTCGAAATATAACACTGTCACAACTTACCTAGGTACCTGTCACAACTTACCTCGGTGATAGGAGAGTTGTGATAGAGGGAGTAGTCTTTGTTTGTATTGATTTTCTCAGAAACCCATAAACTTAAATAAATATTGATCATTATTTCGGAAAGGGAAGGAATGGTGCTACATTAATTCACATAGTTTATTACTGTAAATTGTTTCTTTAGCGAGATATGTCCCTTTAAGTAAAAATTGTCACAACTCTCCTAGGTCTCCCCTAATCAAAGGCCAATTTCGGGAGATCTACTGAATTTAATCAACAACTATTACAGTTATTAGCCTCCATACACGTAAAGTTAAAGGCGAAGCCGTCATTTCGCCACACACGCACAATTCTGTCTATCTGACACCCGTCGGGCAAACCGATATGTGTATGATGACTCTGTATGATTCATGCGATGATTTCCCAACACTACGAATTGGCTATGGTTGTCAATACGCCATGTTTGTTTAGAAATAAGACATTTATGAAAAAACAGACTACATGTATTTATGGTTTTGTAATTTGCGGGATTAACTTTGGACTAGATCATTTGAATGCGCAAGTTTTGAATATTATCACTAGATGGCGTTGTACGCTTTTGAATCGCGCTATCGTTTGATATAATAAGCGCGTTACATCTGATTTAATACAGCAGTTATGCCGATTGCTATCTCCCAGTAACGCCCTAAGCCGAGGTCCGTGTCCCCCCATAGGGCGCCCTTAGGCACGTTACTTAAAGGGTGAAATTGTGAAAGCCATCAGCCATCAGCGGCTAGCAAAACAACGCATGCCATGTGTAAAAAAAAATCGTCGTCAAAAACGACGAGAAACCAAAGTAGCATTTTTCTAACATCTGTATGCAATCGGCAGATGAGTAATAAATTGACTTATCCCTCGTTGCACGTACGAGTACGAGTACGTCAAAGATATAATAAGCCTTAAACAGCTTACAAAGCAATGCAGATAGAGAAGGAATCCATGAGTAAATTGTTTCAGAAACTATGTAATGTAAAACAGTCACAAAGATCATCTTTTTTTTAAATTCAAACAATAAAAATCTTCGTGATGCTTTATTGCACCACTTGCTGGGTACATAGTGGGTATAGCTGGGAATTTTATGCTGATATAAAATGCTATCTGTCTGTAGACCCTAATAAAAATAACCTTATTAGTTATTTTCGCAAAAAACTGGTTCTGGTCAATTGATACAAGTTTTAGGGACTTAAAAGCTCCAATAGTCTAAATACAATAGAAAAACGACTGAAGAGGGATAAAAATGATCGGTATACAGGGTTAATGATAAAACATCAACAACCTCGCAAGAGTAGCTACCATCATACACAACAACATTTTGTTCTACGAGTTTTGATAATTTGACACAATTTACTTTCATACAAAAACAAATATCAATTTAATTTTACGTCTGAATGTTCTAATTTCTGTGCGCAATGTGCATGGCATCGCAAAAATAAAGTAAACAAACCCTTCCGAATCACGGGGTGTGAATCCGAATCACTTACTGTGTACTTCATATCATTATCAGCAGAATCGCGCGCGATTCGTGCGCGCGTCGCTTTTTCGTATGTGAATGGAACATTAAAAATGTCACGACAGTACAATAAAAGTTCGAAAAATTTAATTATTGTGTTGAGTTATGATAAAACTCGTAGAACAAATGTGGTTGTGTATGATGTAGCTTCCTAATATTGCGAGGTTGTTGATGTTTTATCAATAATAACCCTGTATACCCAAACCTTTTCAACTTACTTCAGTAGAAATCCTATTAAAACTTGGCTCGTTGAGCTAACGTATCTGTTTAACAACTACATACTTTACGCTACTAAGAAACAAAGTTCTAGTAAGATTGATTTGTTTTTCTAGGAACGAGATGGTAAAAAATTGTATGAGAAATTGGTGTGACATAAATACTAGATTTTAAATTCTTATTTAAAATGCTGTATTTAGAATAATAACTACCAATAAAAGAAGCACTACCGGGCATTATTATGTTTATCCTTGAAGCACGGAATAAACTGTTAGGTACTCGTATGACTGGTAGAGATAAGTTGAATGAAGATTAGAAATACTTAATTGGATACTAAATTAAGCTATTTACCTACATGCAAGTCATGTTTTTGCATATTCGATGTTTCGGGCACGAAGTTAGTAGGGGTATTTTCTTTAAAAAAGGGGTGATATAAGTTTGACGATGCTTTTGTGTCTGCCTGTCTGTGGCATCATAGCTCTCCCACCGGGTTGACTGATTTCGATGCGGTTGTTTTCATTCGAAAACCTTCCATAGCCATTCCTTGCGATGGTTCTTAGTTATGTTTGGTAAAAATCGGTCCAGCAGTTTGAAGAGTATCAGCTCTTTTCCATAATGATGTAAGGAGTTTTTGGCATGAAATTGAATTAGTAAGGGTTGTTTCTTAAACAACTTATAAATATTTTTTGCGTAGGGGTTTTTTTCAAATTCATTGGGTGGTAGAAGCCAATGTCGCGGCCATCCCGGTTTGGCCAGCGTGTGCCCGCGCATGTCCATTTATAAAGTGGTCTTTCTGGTAGCCTAGCGACTTTCTTCGTTATGATTTTAAATTACTTGCAGGAAATTCATCTGCAAGACACACATTAGTGAAATTACTTAACAGTGCAAACTTAAAGCCACATGGCTGCGGTAAACAAGTCAATCTCATCATGCCAACGTTGAGAGTCTGCAACTCATCAATATTAGGTTGATGAATACGATAATGGATATGGCTGAGAAAAAGGAAAAATTAACTGAGCAGATGAATAAAAAGATGCACATTAAACACGTATCACTGAAACTAGCCAAACGGCTAAAATTGATTGATTGAACGGGGAAAATTGTTTAGCCAACTTTGCAATAAACATTTATTGCAAAGTTGGCTAAACAATTTTCCATCTAATCGATGTATACGTCGGAGGAGTACTGATCATATTATATACGAGTCCTTACAAATACTTACCGTAACTGATTAGCGAATCAAATGAATTAAATTAACTAATTAGCTTACGTTACAGCTTCTTCGGCCCAATCAAAATATGAGTTTATCGTTTTTCAAGCACATGAATTTAATCAACATGTAGAAATAACCGAAAACTTGTTTTTTCGTCGTACACACGTTATTACGTTAGACCCTTTACAATAGTGTTGGGACATTTCAAATTCATGTAATAACCAATAATCTGTGAATTCACGAATAATCGAACATTTCATTTTATCGGTTTGGTTGTTCTATCCTACT
Organism: Udea olivalis; assembly: GCA_947369235.1. Taxonomy (NCBI): domain Eukaryota; kingdom Metazoa; phylum Arthropoda; class Insecta; order Lepidoptera; family Crambidae; genus Udea; species Udea olivalis. Next base: position 12,720,960 of record OX376342.1, read on the forward strand.
AACAATGTATTTTTTATAAAGTTCAGCAAACATTCAATTTATTGTTGAAAATAAGAAGATGCAACAAGACCATCAATTTTCCTAGTTACCATGAACATTCGCAAATCTATGGAACAAGCATTTAATTAAAATGAATGTGATACTGCAAACACTGTTTCGAGTTACAAAGCTGCTGAGCTCAGCAGTTAAATTGAAAACCAATTACCTTACAAACGAGCGTAGTTGAATCGAACTGAATACGCAGCGGAAACAGGGTCTTCTAGTAAAATTGTTTGCTTCTCACAACTACAGAGTGTGAACATAATAAAGTGCAAATAAAAACTCTCAATAGCGGGTGTTTATTGCAACGGAGAATCAAGAGCGAAAGGATGTTTCGATCCGAAGAATAACATTGTAACTGTGTTGTAGCATCTGCGGTTGGCGACGCGCCAGCCACCCGGCCTTGCGATGATGGCCTGATCGCTTAATGAACAACACAAGAAGTGCGTCGCTACAGCCTTCTAACTATCTGAATGTAATGTACATGTGAGTGAACGAAGTATCAAATAGTTATTTCATGATGCTAATATCAAATGAAACAGTACTAAGTGTCAGCGCCGCGCCGCGGCGGGAAAGTGAACGGCATGATCTATGCACAAAATATATTTGGTTTATATTAGTAAGCTTAATGCCTTTGATAACCTAGATTTCGAATGCCTTCTAAAACAAGCGACTAGAGAACCCAGAAGGCGTCGTATAGTACACATTTTTTTGAAATAAGAACCTAATTTTAACAACAGAGATTATCTATACACGACGTTCCGCGATGGTGATAATTGCATCGAAAGTCGTTGTGTAATTAAGAAGAAAAACCTAGTTAAATACCAGAGCTAGGTTAAGGCTGCTTTCCACCAAAGATGTGCTATGCAGCTATGCTGCGACGATGTGCAAGTTAAGCTATGAAACTATTAGATCGTTTCCACTGATGCTATTCTACGTAACAGGGTGAGCATGATGTGCTACGGAGATGCGCAGCCGCAAGGTAGTTAGGTGCGTGGAAGATGCGCAGTTCGAGACGTGCGATGTTTCGACAGTAGGGAAGACACCCATTGCACGCATCAGTTTATATAGAAAACATGGCTTAATAGAACCCGTTTCCACCAGTGCTATATATGCCATGTGGACTAATGAATGTGATTGGTGGATATCAAATGCATCCACAGCAACGTTGCATAGCACATATCTGGTGGAGAAGCACCCTAAATGTGGATAAACTTCCGACATTTTGGCTGGTTGTGGATGGAATGACACGCATTCATTAGTGTATTTTTACATAAATGTTGTGTCGCATGAAATGTGTCATCTTCAGGGACGTTGTTTCTCGCTTCGCTTCCTTTTCTTTCCCAGTTTCAGAGAGCTTGAATAAAATGTGTGCCAAAAGCGCGAGTCTTTTCGGCCATTTCAAGACGAAATAGTGAGACGTGTTTACCAGATTTTAATGTTTGTATTTCGACTCAACGCTGTATGATATTTGTGAACAAAACATCAATAAATATGTCAAGATAGTTGTTTGTTTAATCTTACTAAAGTATTTCGTGAGCGAGGACAGTTACAGAATGGTACCCCAACGGCCAACGCCCACGGAGTCCTGGAAGAAGGTGGTGTTTACGAGCTCGATGTGTACCGCAGGGTTTGGCCAACATTGGCTTTGAGTCGTGTGGGTTGGAGATTGGGTGGGGGAGAGGACTTTGCCCTGCAGTGGGACGGACTGGGCTGATTTAGATGTAGAAAGGATTTCAACCACAATCATTAGGAAATGGAACCTAGAACATTGTATCCTTAATACGCAGTCATTATTCATAAATAACGTAGGTATATTACCATTAGATGCCTCCGTTCCAGTTTTCCATTACATATTGCATGATATAATAATGATGAAGCCAATTTTCTGTTAGGAAGCTAACATGCGGACTCATTTTATTTATGGCTGCTTTTATTATTGTGCCAGATATTGTAACGTTAATGAATATTGGAGCTTATTTATAAAAATAAGTAACGTTACGATAAAGTCGGATAAAGGCATTTCAGCGACGCAAGAAGGCGAATAAAAAGACGGTAGGGTGGAGGACCCAATTATCAGTACTTTAAGAGTTAGTCCTAGCCTATGCCCGTTTATCACATTGAAAAATACTTTTTCACCCGTTATGACGAGTTTCTAGTTTCAATATTCAATGAGTAAGATAATATTTAAGTACAAATAGTTTTTCTTAATACAATTTTTTTTAGATAAACAAGAGTAAAATTATTAGCATAGAGTGAGTCAATTAACACCATTATGATAGTGGTATTGAAATTATATGTTTTTTTTTATTAGTACCTATAATCCATTTTATTGAATTTTTTACCATGTGAATAAGCATGAAAAAAAAATGTATAGTCTAATAGTATTTATAAACTTGACAAAGTTCAACACTTTAAGTAGGTATTTAAATAATTTGTTAAGCCTTAGTTAAATCGCACTAGAAAGTGTCTTTCTTTTTAATATGGTAAGTAGTATTACTAGTAGATAGGTAAGTCTAACCATTATGGACCATAAAATGGCACTTAATTAAGTGGTAACCCAAATTGGTTAGTGAAAACCTTAAAATTTTACAAAATATTCGGAGTGCTGATTACTTGGTGCAGTGCCAGCATTTGGGTCAGTCACCCTATATGTATTTACTTTGATATTATTATTACACTACCGAGTGATAATAGGAAAAAGGAATATTTGTGCACTGGCTGATTTCAAATTTATCTAAGTAAAACAACCTTTTTTTAAAATCAACTATTATTCTGAAGTTATCTTACAAAATCAGACGGACAAGCGTATTTTTGGTATGAAAAGCACTAAATATCATCACATCAATTAAAATAATAAATTTTCACTTAGATATTTACTACATCGATTGCTGGGTATGCTATATAATTTTCCTTACGGTATAAGTAATCACCCGGTATATTGATGAGTCTCTTCGAAAATGTTTTCGTGGTCAATGCTAAAATTCAATATGGATCCGTTGACTGGTAAATAAAAACTATTACAAATTTAATTGGATAACACTAGAAGTTGCTCATACGGAACTATCAGGTTTCATACATTTCAATATTTTTCTTTTAAGCTAGAAGATTCGAATTCGTTGACATGCATTCACCTCTAGCACCTACACCCAAGCAACCGCACTACACCAACTTTTGGAGCACCGAGGATGAAAGGTCAACTTTTACAAATCCATTGCAAAATGGGTCTTATATCAGCATCATAAGGTGCCCCTATGTAAAGTTAGACGTGAACACGTGTGTAATTTCAGACTCTGGCTTTGTGGATTTTATGATTAGGATTGCGCTGGTTTATAGGGGTATGGGTAACGTTGGTGTCATTTTTGAAATTTTGCGGCCACTCACCATACCTTACTTTTATGAAAGAACATATCGAAGGGAACAAACTTTATATGTACCACATATAGCTAAAATATATCAGAGCTTAGATATTTGGTATTGTATTTTTAACTAACTACTCAATTAAACTAAATTCTGATCCTTAATTTGCAATACCACTGCTGGGCGAGGCCTCTCTTCCCTTCTTTCACACACATCTATCTTTAGCCTTAAGCCAGTCCCCCGCGAAAGCATACAGTAAGTCACGCCATTTGCGTCCTGGTCGGTCAGGTGGACGGTGCTGCTTCGGTGTGGGCCAACACCGTAGCTGATTTTTCCTACAAATAGGTAGTTTGGCATTCTGCAGATGTATCCCGCCCAATCTCACATGCCTGTCAGTGATATTATTCGTAAATATGTTGTAGATGTGCGTTATTTTGGCTATCCGTACCTAGCCGCATTTATTGAAAGATAACTTAGTGAAACTGGCGTAAAGTTTTGCACGTGCAGTTAGAAAACCTACATATTATATATTACGTTTTAGAGGATGAAACATTGTCGCCTGGTTGAAGTACTCTAATCCCTCAGGAAAAACGTGCACGTCAATAGCTTTAGGAAGTCACGTCAGTCATTGTCGAAAAAACTAGCAAACAAATCCAGTGTTGGCGCGCAACAAAAGCTATCGTAGTTGCCAACGAATCAAAACGCAACAAATACTGACAGTGAAGTCATCAAAATTGAAATAAAGGAGCAAAACGAAAATATTGGACACAGCGAACCGTGCTCCGCTCGAGAAGTGCGCTGCCACGTTGGCTTATGATCGTTTTCGACACACGATAGTGCCTCGTTTTGTTTTGTGACACAATTTTGTAAAGAGAAAGAGTATATTAATGTGTTTTTCAATGCACTTTCAACTAGTACAATAAACCGAATTTGATGCCTTGGGGTGTTCCCTAGTCACAATAAGTCAACTGTGAGATTTACAGAGCGTTTCTTAACAAGTTACTGAGCAGTATTCAAGGGTTGGACTTAGTGATGAAAATGAAAGAGACTCGAGTCCTTTAGACGTTTATAATAAAGACTAGCCTCTTTTTACTTTTTTTTCTTTTTAAGTCGGTTAACGGACAAGAGGACTAAAACGACTTTAACAACTAAAACGACTGAAAGGTTTGAAGGACTGCAGTCCTTTACGAAAAATACTGGCGTATGAGTGAAGTTGAAATTAAAAACTCTCTAGGCTGAAATGAGATTACTCTTTTTCATTATATGAAGTGAAACTACGTATTAAATGAATAAAATAATTGACGTTAGGTTCAATAAGAAAAGCACTTGTTACATCAACTCACGCCTTACGTTTCGACTACCCAGGCGTTAAGTTGCCAATCTCTTAAGTCCTATAAGCTGTTGAAGTAACAGCTCAGTTTTGACCTTAAAAGATTTCGCCTAAGAAGGCTAGTCTTATGACTTAAGGTTGGAGATTAAAAGACTGAGATTTCTTTCATCACTAGACTTGTATTGCAGCTCCTTCCTATTTGGAAGAAATTATAAGGTTTAAAAATACGTTCACGTCAATTGACTGAACTCATTGGGGATCTTGTATGGTCAGCTGGAGGACGTTATTTCTGCTGACTGTACAGAGGTTCTTCTTAGCCGTATACCCTCCTAATAAGGAAGGCGGTTTCAGACCAAAGGATCACTTTTCGAAATTCAAAGTAGAGTAAATCATGGTGACTTGCCAAAGCTATTTATGGTTAATTTACAAACTGCAAGATTAGAGATTGGCAAAAAAATTGAAAGATATGCAAATAGAATGGTTATTGGTGTATAAAACTTTAATAATTTGCTTTTCAAACTTAAATAGTACTTTTACTCCCTGTCTCAATCCACAAAGAAAAAGGTGGGAACAAATAAGAAGCAAAGTTATACGATGGTGAAGAAATAAGACGAAATCCAAATTAATGACGAATAGCGTCAAGCATCGTACATGAGTAAAGAATGAAGAGGATTCACAGTTACTTACAAATACTTACTGGAAAAAACAGTAGTGCTGACAGGGCGTCATATCTTTTTTTGGAGGTTCTTTTCTTCCTATTTTTTTCACGGACGGCAAAACATGCATGGTATTATTATACATTTAAACGTAGCCTTACTATTCATATGAGCGTGTACGTAGCATTCAAAAAAGAGTACTACACTTCAAAGTATAACCAACAGACGCCTAGGAATAACTAGCTAGTATTGATAAAGCCCGATGAAGTGGACATTGACATTCGATGATTTAAGCTCCGTGTTTTGGAAGGCACGTTAAGCTTTTGGAACCAGCTGCCACCGATAGATAGCAGTCAGTCGTCAAAATAAAACTATATCAGAAGATAGAAAAGGTGACTTGGAAAAACTTTGTTAACCTAGTGGTTGAATGCACAAGAGATCATTTTGAGCATTACCTCTTGAGTTCGCAGCGTAGATCCGTAGGCAGGTCGCATAATCCTCCAAAATTTTATAAACATACGAGTACATAACATTTCTTGAACATTCGAGTACCTAAATCTGACTAAATCTCTGTTTAACGCAGCTGCTAACCCCTCTTTTTAACCCCTGCTCATTAATTCGCCAATGTAGTTAATTTAACGCTAACTAGAAGTTAAGACAAAGTTGTTAAAGTATTTAAGCGACGTTGGGGCTTAGTTTTACTACAGATTTTAGAGTGTCAACTTATCTTAATCAGAATTAAAGAAAACTGAGAGCAGGTTTATTGCACGTTCTTATTAACTTAATCATCTCAAGTATAGTTGAGTAAGCTAATATCACATTTCGTTCATACAAATCTTTACACATATTGAGTAAAAAATAATGAATTCCTTTCTAAGTAATTATTTGTTATTGTGTACCGAAACTTTCAGAATTGTTATGATTACCGTGGCGTATGAATTGGCCGTTTACCAACATTGCCTTAGTTAGGCAAACAACAAAGCTAAGGTAATGATATGCCTTGAGGTGATCTTGGGTACATTCTAAATTATTCATCAAGTCCCGAACATACTTGTGGAGTTCCCTCGTGAATGCAAAGTGCGGTGCGTACCCGAGACGAGAGAGCCATTCCCTAATTTATCACCTTAGTTGATTTAGGTACCTCTATTATAATCACGTAGGTATAGATGTACTAAAATTCTTTTTCATTGAAAAGGACTTCCTAGGTACAGAGTTTTTAATTCAAACCACTTAATAATGGTCAATGGTCGTAAAATTGTGTCATTTTCACGTCACTGGCAAGCAATAATAGGAAACTCCTGCGGTTAGTTTATTGCTACAGCATAGTTACTCGTATGTTCAGTAGGTACATAAATATATAATTGCAGAGTAGCCCATAACAATTTTGTGTTGTTATTTTTCTGTTATTTACACTAACTCGCGCTTTAATCTGTGGCCATTGCAAGAGTTTTCAATGCTCAACCAAGAGTTATTGGCTTTAAAGTACAAATCTAAGTTAACGTTACCAATAACGTAGCGAGAACAGCGCCTCATCAGGCTTAATGTTGCCAATCAGTAAGGAAATTGCGAAAACAGGGGGGGGGGCGCTTCGGCGCCGAGTCACTAGGGGGCAGGGCGAGCACTTGACCCGGCACGCTTCTATGTCGTTACCGGAAGCTCCTTGACTGGACTTCGATATTTTTATCTATGGTTCTCGATTTCTTTTAATTTGTACAAAGTCATTCCCCTTGCACACTGACAACAAGAAAGAAAAGGCCACAATGAATAGCGATATTTTGTACAGTGTAGAGCTTTTTCCACAGAATGAAAATCAAACGGCATCAAAATGAATGTGACTTCAAATATCAGCAATGTAATGTACTCGTGACTAGACACGAATTTTTCATATATAAACTAACCCTTTATCATTAAAAAAAAATTACCAGTGCTTTCAGACTAACTAATAAAAACAAAACGCTCAGGGTGTTTTTGAGGCCTTATTACAATCCCATGGAACTATTCAAGTTCATTCCCTAAAATGTAAGTTCATTCCGTAAACTGATCTTTCTGTTTATTGTATTAATTTTAATTTGTATAATAATTTTGACGATCATAATGCTAATTCTTATATGTGACATCAAATGTAATGTATATTGTAATTTTGTATTATGAAATAAATTAATCTAATCTAATCTTTCATTTCCAGCCACTCAGTTACCTGGCACTAACGCATCTTCCAGGCTTGATATTCACTGACAAAATTGCTCGCTTCTCTCAGTTTAGTGAGTCTCAGTTTGACCTATGTGGGATTGTATTATTTGCTGATGACACTTCTTTGATTTTTAACGTAGATAGAAGTAACAAAGCACTTGACGACGTAAATAATACTCTCTCTAAGGTACTGCATTGGTTCACGAGTAACAATTTACTGCTTAATGCTAAGAAGACTAAATGTATCAAATTTTCTATGCCCAATGTAAGACAGGTCGATACCATTATAAACATGAATAACTAGCCATTAGAGATTGCGAATTCCACAGTATTTTTAGGAATTACTCTCGATTCCAAGTTATAGTGGGGTCCGCATATTTCTGCTCTGGCAGGAAGACTTAGTTCGGCAGCTTAAGCTGTTAGAATAATAAGTCTCCTGACTGATATCGCAACAGCAAGATTAGTGTACTTCAGTTATTTTCACATTGTTATGTCGTATGGTCTACAGTGGTGGGGCTCGGCAGCGGATCTCAAAAACATCTTTATTCTTCAAAAAAGAGCCATCCGCTCCATTTACAACCTTAGACCACGCGACTCGCTTCGTGAAGTATTCAAAGAGATAGATATTTTAACTGTGTACTCTCAATTTATTTATGATAATGTAGTATATGTCCGTAAAAACTTGCATCTCTTCAAGAAAAACAGTGATGTTCATAAACTCAATACTAGAAATGAAAATAAGCTCGTAACTCTCAGTCTAAGACTGCATAAGGTAGGAAAATCATTTGTTCGTCAATGTGTTCAATATTTTAATAAGTTTCCGCAAACTCTTGTTGAACTGCCTTTTCACCAGTTTAAGTCCCAAATAAAGCTAAGTTAATGAAGCGAGGTTATTATAGTGTTGAGGATTTCTTAAATGATAAGAATTTGTGGTCATCTTAGGTATAATCTGCTCCTATGCAGACTTTTTTGTTATGACTTTACTCTGTCAATTAAATTTTTGTGTTAAAAAACAAGATTGAAAAGAGTAATCATCGAGTTTCTTGCCGGAGTCTTCTCGATCGGAAACAACCTCCGAACCGGTGGTAGAGTCACATTATGTTTAATTATGATATTTACTATCATAGTATTATTTTATGTAGGTTTAGTATATTTTTGCTATAATTTTTTTTTGTAACTATATGACTTGTCATAAGTATTTTTTATAAGTCTCTTTTATATGAATAAATATATTTTTTACTTTACTTCACTTTAGGCAATTAACTTGACTGAATTAAAGCGATCATAATGAAGTCCAAGGAATAAAATAACGCCTTCAGAATTCTGCCGTAAGACACAAAGATATAGTTCAGTTATTTGATAGCACACAATTTTGACAACCAAGTCCAGAACTTCGGTACAGCTTGATTTATGTAGTTTGCAATATCGACAAGCCGTCTTCCTCGGAAAGTCTTTTCAGCGTAACCTTTACGGTCGGAAATCAGTTTGGACCGTGGCTGTTTACTGAATGCCTTTGCCTGCATTTATTAGCCGTAACGCGTAAATGTCAAGTCGACTTTGCTCGACTGATCGCGTCTATATCCAGCAAGGTATCTATTCAGCCCGTGGCAACAAGGTCTATTAAATTATAATGCGGTGGGGATGGCCATTTGGACCTTTTTGATGAAGGTATGCTAAACATTCTGAATTTGGGTCAATGCTTATAGTGCTGTGTAGATATACTTAAATACCTAACTTCTAACAAGTTTGAGCGTCTTCTTTGATGACGTTAACTAAGGCGTAAAATCTATTTAGAAAAGTGAAGAATAGCTATTCAAGCGGCTTAAATCACTATCCAAAGGTGGTCCCTTAACTGGAGCATTTTCCTGTTATGTAATGTTTCACATCCGATTTTGAGCATTACATTACAGTGCTGCATCCCTGACATGACGAACATTCGCCTGTATAGTACATTTCAGATTACAAAACTTTAGAGAAGTTGCATCTAAAAATTCCACATTGTAGTACCATCAAGTTGCGCACTGTAATGCTTGGTACTTGTCCCTCACCATTGTAATGCTTGAATCTGTAACATTACAGTTTGTGCACTGTGCTAGGTTCTGATGTAATGCATAAAGATACATAACGCTCCAATTGAGGAAACACTTTCAAAATCTCTGAGAAATGAATACCTCTGGGCCTAATCTGGGTTGTACGTTGTTTTATAGAACATGGTTACATGGAATTTCGTTTCACAGAAATTGTTTCTCATATTCTCATTTCATAGAATAATCAATACGCAGAATAGTTACTTTAAAATAATTCAAATCATAGATTTTTGTTACAAATAAAATGTATATCATAGAATAATCATATCATAGAATGACGATTCAAATAATGTTATTGATCATAATGTTAAGATACTTAATTACAACTAATTACGAAGAAAAATTTTCTATCGAGGGATAATTTATTATTTTATTACATTGTATACATACCTTAATATAAATATATATATTTTTGCCACTTATGTGCATTCGCTTAAGCTTATGCTTCGTAACAGCAATGATAAAAAACCGAAGAGCTAAAAGAACCGGCTGGGCTTCAACATGGGTGAGTAAATTGATATGGCAGTGGTACTTTATGGGACAATATAAAATTATGATGCAAACTTCAGAACTTCACAAATATGAAATAAATAGATATGTAAGAGCGCCAGACAACACACCACTCAAAATAAAAAAGTGGTCTCAAAATAAATCCCTGTGTTACGAGGTATCGGACAAGAAATTAGGCCACGGGCATCTCCCAGCACATCCAGAACCGATTCATTTAGGAAAGATCGCTTCCTGAATTGACTGGACCGGGAAAACTACGTAAGTCAAGGCGAGAAACCGTGCTACAGCGCACTACGCCAATCATAACGTCATAATGACTCCGCAGAATAGGAAATCAATGGCAGTGTAGTGGTAAAAGGTGGGATGAACTCGTAATCTACTCCATTATTTATCTAATTTAACACACCGTTGACCTGCTTCACGCATTATTGGATGTGAAATCAATAGACATGTTATGTTATCTACTAAGTGATGGCACGAGTTCCGTCCAGTTGTGATTACTAGTCTCACAATAGACCTAGCTCTGAAGATCATTTCAATTCTAACATAACATTTAACAATTTAGAAAAACCTAGATTTTACATCGCGTGAAAAAGAACGATGAATAAAAACGAAATATTTATGAAAATAATGTTCAGTTAAGTTTTTCTTGTTTCGATTCTATTTAAAATTCCAGTACATACATTATGTCTATTAAGATATATAACAAGTTGCCTCGAAAAATAGCAGATGAACCGGACGATAAAAAGTTAGAACTTGGTTTAAAGAAATTATTGCTTTTAAAATGTTATTATGATATTGAAGAATATTTAACAGATCAAATATACTAAATGAATAGATACTAACATAAATGTAAATATAATATACGTAATATAAATAATTATAATATATTTTGAATTGTTATTATAATTGTTGATGCATGTTCCTATAATAATTTAGTCATTAAGTGAATTTTAATATTTGTCTCTCTGTTTCCTACATTTGCAGCGCCCTACAGGGTCCATAATTGATACTTATCTTCAATACTATCTTGTGTACCTACCTACATTATGGTTTGCAATAAATAAATAAATAAAACCATGATTTTGTCTAATTTCATAATTTTTATACAGGCTGTTCCAAAAAGTAGTAAAGTAGAAGCCCAGGTAGAAGGCTAACTGAATCACCCTCATGAATGTTCTGCGATTTTTGGTTATGATTTTTTAACGAATTTTCTAAAATTTCTGGGTTGAGTCACTTTTATAGTCACTGTGGCGCGAATATTGAGGTACAGGTTTAAATTAGTATCCTCTCCAGCGGGCCTAAGATGCGCGCCTCACGAGAAGAGTAGACGAAAAATCCTCCAATCAAATTTCGCCATTTCCGCTTCCGCTTATCACTACTTTTTGGGACAGCCTGTATAATATATTCATAATGTAATGATCTAATTGCGGACCCTGGGACCCCAGACACCAGTGTGGGTTCACAACCGGGATAGACCGCACGGATGATGATGATGAATGTAATGATCTAATTAAATTGTACATTTAGTCTTTGAAATGACTGTATTTAATGCTGAAGAATTCAAATACTATTCAAATACTAATTCAAATAATATGCTACCCAACATACTATATTCTTATAGTATAGTTATATTGAAAATATAAATATTTGAATTTTAAATTTTAAGAAGATGTGACGATGCCAACGTCAAACTTTTGCGCCTAAAACTGATAGACCGGTCTTGACAACGAAACATGAATTTTACTTATTTTAATAATACATTTCTATCTCTAGATATTAAACAATTAGGGATTTGTAATTTTCTCCAATAAGAGGTTGAAGGAGCGTGGAGACAAGTGCTCGTTAGGTTCGGGCTCCTGCGTCCAAGCAGGTCGCTCCGTCGGACATGGCACTAAGGGAACTGAATAATTCAGATTTTTATGCAGTTTCGTGAGGATGCAGCCAACAACGGATTTTGATATAATTTTCACACAATTGTAGAATTCTGCTGCATTTTTGCAGCTTGCTTTGTCATGGCTGAAAATAAATAATAATGTAATTAAGTTGTCAATTTTAATAAATTGAGAAAGTTTTCAGTGAAATGTTTTTTTTATTTTTGTTCGTTTTCAGTGATTAATCTACATCTATTGAAATTTATATTTTTTAAAAGTAGGTTAAGAAAACCGAGATTCAATGTTTATAATGTGATGTACCCTATAGGCAGCGATGGTGCAAATTGCAAGGTATAGGATAGGCTACATAAATTTCAAATTCTACTTCACTGAAATGTACGACAAATTACGTTCGCAGTGTATTGTCATTATAGTGTGTTCGGGATGTACATGTATGCACGTTCACATACAATAGTCTTAGCGACAATACCTTGTTCTAAGGCGGCAAGTAACTGTGCGGCTGCAGGCCATTGTCGCCGGCGCTTGGTCGCTGCGTCTTCGTGGCGCGGGCATTGTGCACTGTGTGTGTAGTGTGTGCGAGAAGTTCTGTACGTCTACCACGAGTTGCCACTTTAAATTTACGTTATCGTTCGCGTAAAATTTTTTTATTGGGATGACACACGAAATGACATGACAATGTCAAATCCCAATACATTTTTTTTACGCGAGTGGCAACTGTGGCACAAGTGGCAACTCGTGGTAGACGTACTGAACATCGCACATTCTAACTACTTATGCGTTTTGGGCAGACTCTGTGTCAGGTTCATGATTTATATGCTTAATAATTTGCAGTAGGGTACTGATTTGATAACATAAAGCCGCATAGTAGGTGGATTGTTGATAGGTAACTCGTCAATACATAAATTGCTAAATAAATCTTATGTCTAAGTTAAAACTGTTACTAATTGCTATGTTTCACTCGCGTATCGTCTAAAATTCTAAATATAAAACAAATTATGTTAACAGTGTATTGTCATGAACATTGTTATATGTAGATCTTTTCAGCCTATTGCAGTCCACTGCTGGGCGCGCCACAAAGCCCGATCTCTCGTTTTTGCCATCCAGTCACTACCGGCCACTTTCTTTAGGTCGTCGGGCCAACGTGCCGGTGGACGTCCAACATTACGCTTGCCGAGTCGTGGTCTCCACTCGAGAACCCGTCTACTCCACCGACCATCGGTTCTGCGACAGATGTGACCAGCCCACTGCCACTTCAGTTTGCTACACTTCTGGACTACGTCACTTTGGTTCTTAGCCGGATTGTCTCGTTCCGGACCTTGTTCCTTAACTAGATTCCTAGCATGCACCTTTCCGTCTCTGAGTGACGTGTAATCAGTGGGCTAGTTTCACTGTCAGGTTCAACGTTTTGGCTCCGTATGTCATGGCCAGTAGGACGCACTGATTAAACACCTTGGTCTTCAGGCATTGTGGCAAGGGCGACTCGAAGATGTGACGCAACTTTCCAAATGCTGCCCACCCAAGCTGAACTCTTCTGGTAACTTCACCCTCAGAGTTATCTCTACTCAGCTGTACTTTTTTCCCAGGTATATGTACTCCTGTACAACTTTAAGGGCTAAACCTTCGGCGAAAACGGGTTCAGGGACGATGTGTTCGTTGAACATGACCTTAGTTTTGTCCAAACTTATCCCAAGCCCAACGCGTCTTGAGGCAGCATTGAGACTGGACTGGATTTTTTGCAGCTCCAGCATCAGAAATTCTGCTATTATTATTTTGTCGTCAGCAAAGCGCAGGTGTGTGAGGTATTCACCATTGATGTTAAAGCAGAGTTCATTCCATTGCAGTGTCTTGAGCAACTGGATGGGCCTGGTTTGGTGGTTCTGCACTCGGACGGACATTGTCGCCGCTTGGTAAATACTTCTCAGTACCTGCATATAGCCAGTCGACTTGGCATCGCTGAAAAGATTCCAGACCAGCCCAGGTTTCAATGGAGTCGAAGGCATTCTCGTAGTCTACAAAAGCCAGACACAGCGATTGGTGACACTCTTCAGACATCTGAATAACCAGCCAAACAGAATGGATGTGATCCACGGTGCTATAGTCTTTACGAAACCTAGCCTGTTCCGGTGGCTGAAAGGCGTCGAAGCTTGATGCCAGACGATTCGTGATGACTCTCGAGAACCAGCTTATGGACGTGGCTCAGAAGCGTGATCGGCCTATAGTTTTTAAGAAGAGTTTTATTTCCTTTTTTGACAAACAAAGCTACTACTGACTCCTCGAAAACCGGTTTTCCTCCAGCTTTGAGGAGCTCAGAGGTCACTCCATCCTCACCGGGAGCCTTCCCATCACTAAGCTGTTTGAGAGCCGCCTCGACTATGCCTGGGAGTTCCTCCCTGAAGTGGCGGGTAAGTGGGGCTCTGAGGTCGCTCGCGTCAGGTGAAGGCTTCCTCAATTTTAGTGAGCTTCCCTAGGGCGGCTGATTTAACGGTTTCACCATTCGAGGTCGTTAACTTTGTCAGATGACTCCTTCCCAGTGTCTTGGTAAATACTTTTGACCCTTGATTTCGCTCAATTGCCTAATTCAATGATTATTATTCTTAATAATTATAAGGCGGGTGTTCCAGCTGCGAAGGTCACGTCTTACCATGCTCCTGGTCTTTTTGTGTAGTGACTGGGGATCGGACAAAGCTTCCTCTGGTGTCTCACGTCTAAAACGCATCAGATCCAGGGTCTCGCTTGAAAGTTTGGACTTCATATCTGTTCGCCTTTTCCGATAATGCCTCATTCCCACTTCGCGTACAACCCCAATTATGCCGTCTAGGTCCTCGCCAACATTTTCCAGGGTCTCCAGTGCGGCAAATCTGTTCTGCAATTCCAGTGGTCACTGAGACATCCTAAATATATGCTTCTTGTCGGCTTTGATTAAGTCATTCTCGTTCTACCGTCGGGGCTCGGGGCTCTTTCAGGTCCACTTCCGTTGGGTATTTTTCTGGTAGAAGGTGTTCATACAGAACAACCCCTGCATGCTGTGGAAGTTAACCAGCATTTGGCTCCTATGGTTCATGCGCCTATAGCTATGCGGTGCCAAACAAGATTCACAGTACTCTTCTCCCACTTTGGCGTTGGAATCCCCCATAACAACGGTGTAATGGATCTTGGTGGCGCGATGTATGGCCTTTGACACATCGTCGTAAACGGCCTCTACCTCTTCGTCTGAGCAACTCGACGTCGGCGCATATACCTGTACGACCTTGAGAGAGCATCTCTCGGTCAGTTTCAGTACAAGGTACGCTACCCGGGTCGAGACGCTGCAGATCTCCAACACGTTGTCACGGAAGGCCTTGTTGACGAGAAATCCATCGCCACTCTGGGATTGTTGGCTCCCTTCCCTGAGATAGAAGAATAGATCGCCTGATTCAAGGGTTACCGTGTCCTCCCTCTCTCTACGAACTTCTGATAAACCGAGAACATGCCACCGTATCTCCTCTAATTCCACTTCAAGGATTTGGAGGCTCTCGTCTAGTCGCAAACTGCGTCCATTGATTGTTGCAAGGGTCAATTGTTGGCAGCCGTGCGTAGCCCGAGGATTCCTAGCACCCCCTACACTACCGTGACAGAGGCCGCTGCCGTGACCTGGAATAGCAGGGCGGCCGGGAACTGGGGGCCGTTGATTTTGGGGGCTTTCCATGGGGGGTTATGCCCGTAGTCACCACACTGGGCAGGCGGGTTGGTGACCGCAGTTTTCTTATATGAACTATGTTGTCGTCACAAAAGGCGCTGTGACGACAACATAGATGATGACAATACCGCATTCTAACGCGACAAGCAACTGTGCAGCTGCAGGCTATTGTCGCGGGCGCATGGTCGCTGCGTAGCGCGGGCATTGTGCTCTGTGTAGTGTATGCGGCAAGTTCTGCACATCCCGCCGTTTTAAGACCTTTTAGGCGGACCCTGCAGGATAATTACTTATAGAAACCAATTTGGATAAACGTGCATATTTTTTTTATTTTTTTTTATTAATAGGCGGGATGGCAAAGGTCGTACCTACTCGTGACGTCACGTCACGTCCAATGCACTTTTATATAAATGGGTTTCCCGCCATTCCATCAGCCAGTAGACCCCGTCTATTAAGCAACAAGACAGTACGAGTTTGGCTTGGAATTTCGTAGGAAATGAGATAATGAACGAAACTTAGTTGTTATATGCTATTGTAATCCACTTTCAATGAGCAAGATATTACCGTTTCCTGTGTCTTAATTAACTAATCAGACTTCTTAAGAAACAATCCAGATAAGATTGTTTCCTGAATTGACCCGACCGGGAATCGAACCCGGGACACTACGGAAATCGAGACGAGAAACCGTGCTACAGCGCACTACGCCAATCGTGTCGTCATATAATTAATTAATTTGTAAAACAATATGAATGTTCGTGTATAAGGCTATTTATTTTAATTAAATTTGATAATTTTTAAAGTTGAAGAATTTATTTAACATTATTCCACACAGCGCCATCTAGCCCCAAAGTAAGCTAATTAAAGCTTGTGTTATGGGATACTAGACAACGGATAAACATACTTAAATACATTTTCTTTTGTAAATACATACTTATTATACATAGGAGACACCCAGACCAGTACAAACAGACATGTTTGTACTGGTCTGGGTGTCTTTAATAAATAAATAAAATAAATAAATAACTAAATGTTCATGCACACAAATGTTTGGACTGTGCGGGGATCGAACCCGCGACCACTGGTGTAGTAGCCAACTTCTTAACCATTACACCAAGTCGGTCGTCAAATCATTAAACTCAACCGACTCAGATAAACGAGAGTTCACTGCCAAATAACGAAATTAAGCATTGTTTTTCCTTAGAATAAATACTCATTGTACTTTGCAAAGCCATTTGTAAAGAAAACTAATAACCTATATCACATTTGGAAAATGTATAAAAGACAATAGTATGTGTTCCGCCGGCTACTATTCACTGCCTGAGACATTTAAATTTGTTAAGTACATACCTGAATCAATGACTGTATCGATAATGCAATTAAAACACAAAAGCCCGTCAAAATACAACGAGCTCTCACAATAATTACAGTTTTTATATCCACTTCGTGTCATTACCCAGTCTTTTTTCATGCAAATGGTATAGAAAAACGGAATCTAGTAATTTATGGCTGCAATAAAATGGAAACGAAATCAATTACACATTTACAAGCCAAGTATTAAAGCGTCATAAAGCTATTAACAGTTAAATCTAGTGCAGTGCGAGCGTTAGCGAGAATGGATGTTTAAAGATCAAAGACATCACAGTCATTTCGACCCGATCCATTGAAAAAAATTTGAACGAATGCCGATTGCGAATGAAATGCGATTAAGAACTGAATAAAAGTGGCGGTGATATACTAGTTTTTGACTCTACTATCGGCGCATGAGGGTAATTCCTAGGTATTTCTCAGAAGAGCCGCCAAGCAATTTCACTTTTCCTTAGATTCTTATAATTGTTTTTTTTTACATTTCCAAAGTTTAATGTTCAAATGGAATAAATTTGCTACTCATACTTGCATAAAATAAGTCAGATTTTCAGTTTAACATAAGCTTTTGAATAAATACAGGTAGCGTGCTTATTTAGAGGCACGAACTTTAATTTAATTTAAGAAATAGTGGTATCGTTTATCAGCAATCCTGTTGCAACGCTTGAGTACGCCCATATTGTAAAAATAACTTTTTTTGCGAAGCGCTGACAATGGCTAACAAGAATTCTTTCCTAATCAATGGAAGCAGATCGCTTTTCCGCTGTTTTCGCCCTCAGCCATTAAGCGGAAGGCAGCGGTCGCTTAAATTAATCACCAATTACTGTAATAGACCTCTCCCTGTGTTATCTATTAATTTCGGAGTTGCTGTGAAAAAGACATGATTAATTGGAACATTAGCGCGGCACAAAGTCTGTTTATGTTATTTTAATCAAGAAGAACGATGAAATCGCTTTATCATTGTGAATAATGTTATGGTTAATTTTACGTTCATGCTCATTTTTGTGAACAGTTCCAAAGTAATCTAATGCAAAAGTTTGTGAGTATGTATGTTACTCTTTCACACAAAAACTCCTATACGGATGTAGATGAAACTTTACAGTATTACAGCTTATTACATTAGATTAACACATAGGCCACAATTTACAAAGACTTTATGTAATTTGGCCATTATATATAACGAACATTATCGTAAGTCGGTAAAAATCCAATTAAACATGCATGTTATAAAAATTAAATACACGCGGGTGAAGCCGCGGGCGGAAAGCTAGTAAGTTCACATTTTTTAATTTGTCTGGATAGCCTGTTGAGGTAAAAATGTAGATGTCAAGTGTTTCAGTTTTCAAAGCAATTTTTATCTACAATACAGTTGGTATGATTGATTAACATGTTTCTGCAATGATTTTTCAAACACTGTTCTTACATAGCACCTGACTTCAGGCATTAGGCAGAGACATTGTGCCTAATGTCTTTTTCTGACATGTATGAGAAAAGGTGTAGGGATTCAACCGTCTAAGGAAGTGTGCTTAGGATAACGACAAGCATACTTCTTTTTGTCCGGTCGACGGCGCGCAGGTACTAGATCCTTGTTATTTAAATGTAATTGTGCTTGTCAATAAAGAGTTGGTAGTTATTTCTACATCGATCTATTTTGTCTAGTCAAACCTAAGTACCTACTATATTTCACGATTAACGAGATGTATGCATTGTTGCAGAGCCCGCACAGGCGTGGTAGGCGCTCTGCTCCGAGTCACGCGTCCCCTCCTGTGACTAGCCAGGACTCTCGCCAACGGCACGGGCGGCGGATTGTAAGTAATCTTTTCAACTCTTTAAACCTCACGTAGAAGAGACCACCCTAAAGCTATACGTCTATTGACGTGGCAGTGGAGCGTGGAGGGGTTTTGTCATATTTTAAATAGTAGGGTTGCTTTAGGTATGCTGGCCTTGTTGGGCATCCAATTGTATTACTTCCTCGCTCCGCTCCGATGTCTCCGCTCAGCGTCAATGGACAGGCAGCCTAAATCCTTAGCCGTAGCCATGAGCAAAATATCAAAAATTCAACTCGTATCATAAAATTAGAATGACAGTCTAGGACTCGCTTAAATTTAATGTCATTTCAAATAATACTCATTTTTAAAAGGTTTCTTTTAATTTTTCTAAAAGTAAACTTATTGCGTTACCATTGGTTACGGCCTCAGTACGGTAAAGGTAATACAAATCATATTGCGCCGGGGAAGAGGCAGCAAAATCTTAAAGACAGAGTTCCAGGTTTCTGTTTGAGTCTTCTCTCCATAGTGGATTAGGTACCTATTATTTATTCAGTTAGGTACCTATTCCAAAATGGGCCTAAATTGAATTAATGCAAACGGGCTGTGATCATGATACTCGTTTTGGTCAAACTGCTTAACATCACCTAACTGAGAGTCATTTTAAACCTGAAATCGCCAATTTCTAGCGAAGCATGGCTGGATAACAAAAACTTGCCAGTTATCAGTTCGCATTTTGTTGATTTTGTGAAATTGAATAAAAAGTATTTGTTTCGTTCAAACAATTTGAATGGTCCGTACTAGTATGAAAAAACGCCCACCTATTTATATTTATCATTAATATAATTTTGTAAGTAGTAATAGGTATGTGTTGAATTTTTTTTTAATCATTAGTAGTCATTTTTTTTTTTTTTTTTGACGACACGATTGGCGTAGTGCGCTTTAGCACGGTTTCTCGCCTCGATTTCCCTAATGGTCCGGGTTCGATTCCCGGTCGGGTCAATTCAGGAAACGATATTTTCTGAATTGACTCGGGTCTAGGTGTGCTGGGAGACGCCCCTGGCTTATTTCCTTGTGTGGTACCTCGTAACACAGGGATATTAATCCCTACTTCGAGACCAACAAGAGGTACTCGTATGTTGTCTGGCGCATATTTATTATTATATTTATATTTCATGTAATTTGCATGGGTTATGAATCCAAATATTAAATAAGGCGATAGAATAAGTCAATTTATTTTTATATTCCGCTCTGCGGATTTATTTCGAATTCGGGACGTCGGAGTGCCGCTCCTTCTATACTATTATTTATTTATCTTTACTCGAACATTTTATTGGAAACCTCTCACCAAATTCCTCGGGACATATGTTTCACTAGTGCTGTCGAAAATCTATAGTGAAAAAAAACTTTTTACCATCCACAATGTCTGGTGACAGTCGATTTGGTCATTTATTCATTGACTTATAATTCAAAGGTCGAAATCAAGAAAACCCAGGGCACAGGTACCTAAGCTTGTAACATTTTTACCACAGACACATTAAAAGTGTTATAAATAAAACAATTTACAGCTTTATACCCGGTTCACATTATTCCAGTTCAGCATTCCAGTCCAGCGCTCAATCAATGTGAACATTCCAGTGTAGTCATTCCAGTGGCGGTTCTTTTTTTTTCTTTAGTGGCCGTCAAGATGACCTCACTCCACCTGATGGAAAGCTGTCGTTAGGTTCACATTATTCCAGTGGTATTCCAGTGGTGGACTGGAATGCTACTACAGGAATTTTGTGAACAGGGCATAAGGCAATGTAAACCATAAGAGAATATCCATGTATGTTCTCCAAGATTCGTAGCTGAGCTGCGTTTTTTCTGTAGTAATGGCAGAAAATTCAGAAAATGTGTTTCAAAGAAGAATAAATTCTGTCCGTTAGTTGTTTTAGTTCTTCATAATTTAAATATATGCTCTGCTACAGTTTTCACCTTCCCTCAAAAAATCCTTCAAGTTAGTTAGTCTTAAAAGCACTTACGAAAATTTTGGGAATAAGGGACGAGTCACTGGTACCTAACCTATTGAATATTTCTTTGAGTATCGCACTCACTACGGAAAATAATATTGCGTAAAACACTAAACAAGATTTCCTTTACCCCTGCAACACGTAGGTATGGCGTATATGAGACACTATACCCAAGTGGTTGTGGTAAAAGTCACAGTACAGATATTTCTCACCGCGTAGGTGTGTTTATTCAACTCTCGTAGTGATTCTAGTTTTGTTCTACTAGAAGCTTGAAAATTATTTTTTTTAGTTAAATCACCGATGCCCGCACAACACTATGTTCTCGTAATAATACTTATGGATAGGTACGTTGGTTGGGGTTGTGGAAAACTCGCGAATGCGAAGGAAAATTTACAGTTCAATGCGTATATAATATTATTTGCTTTTGCTACGTATCACTGTAGCCTCTCATGTGTCAGCAGCAGAATCATTTAATTTTAACTTAATTTGGGTCCAGTAGGTAGGTATAAAATCAATATCATACTCACGGTGTTAGTAGTTCCATCTGGTTCCTTAACATTGAACTACTAACAACGTCACTGCATTTTGTAAAGCTATAGTAATTAAGTATGTAGTTCCATCCAAATGTACTAGATGGCGGTGATTGTAAACTATAAAAGGAACTTTTTATGTGAATACGCCCTCTTTCTTCCCTGGCTTTATTTCGGACAATAAACCAAATATTCCAAACAACCAAAGTTTTCCCTCATCTAGCCCAATATTTTTACACACGGCCAGGAGTCACGTGATAGACCAGAGTCCGTGCTTTAAAATGATGCTTCGAAAAAATAGTATTTTTTGATCTGATTTTGTGCATCACTGAATGGCCTCACGGATGTGCAAGTCCGGTGTACATTACTTCATACCTTTATCTGGACATGACAAGAACCAGAAACAGAATTTAGAAAAATTGCTTTTATACATTTTAATTCCGAAGAGACTTCTAAAAATAAGAAAGTTTAAGATTAATATTAAACGACATTCGATTTTCATAGACCCGTAGCGCTGGGTTTTGAGGTTTCGAAAATAGTAAAGTTCTTTCTTTTTGGCATGTAGTTTCGGAATCCTTTGTCCAACCAAATACATTAATTTGTGTCATTTTAGGTAGTCGCACAGGTAGAGATTTAGGTATTTGTCTTTTCGGTTCAGTATTTGAAAATTTTACTTTCATGCTGATAACGAAGTAGTAACTGATGTACAGAGGCATTTTGTGTCAGCTCTGTCCACAGGAACCCTGACATTTAACTTATACCCAACATGTCGCTCGACTAGCTCTAAAAGAATATTACAGTTGGTTATTTAAGTGTTATGCGTTTTAGAATACTAATATCTGTCATACAACGTATTTTGTGTCGAATTTATCCACGACATTAGTTTATTATATAAATTTTTTCATTACAACTCTCTGTACGAGCCACAAAAGAAAATGCGAGTTATTAAAATTTACGTGTGTTTATTTATTATGTTGTAATTAGAACACTAAATTTTTTAATTTGTGTCATTCTAATTTAAGAAATCTAATTATTTGAAAAAGTCAGCTTTGTTCGAACGAAACGGTGCGAGAGTTGTAACTATTGTTAAGTACTGACCTTAGGACAGTTTGCGCTGGACGAAGATGACACAAATTAGGTTTGCCCACTTCGCAGGCTATACTTAAAATGATACTATTTTTTTGTAACAGTTTTATTTTGAATAAAAAGTATGGCATACAAATAGTCGAATTGCTAAATATGCGACAGTCAGATGTGACACAAAACGCAAAAATAAGCTTCTTAGGTACGATTCTATCTACAGGCAGGAAATAAGAAACTTTAGAATTTTTGAAACATATGACCTCAAAATAGCCTAGCGCTACGGGTCTACAATACGAAATTGCTCAATACATTGAAAACATGAATATTCACAATCCTAAAAGATCTTTTTTTTCTCAAAGTTATTTTTAAATAAAATAATTAGTGTTTCGGTCGCTTTGGCTTTACGTCGTTATGTCTAAGCGATGTGATTGCACGCGGGTGCAGCGCATTCACGACTTTAAATTAAGACATAGAAGTTCACTTCATTTTCAGAGCCACGCCCCTTGTGATCTGATTTTCTTTCAGAGTATCTCCTAAAGATAGAACAGCACCCTAACTCACTTTAGATACGGTGACATGCAATTGTCGCCGAAACGTCGAGAAAAATAGGTAAAACAATTTACCGTTATTTTGTTTCGTTGCAAAAACCCGTTTTTATAGTCATTGTATTCATTTCGCGTCTGTAAAATGATTGTTTTTTTTTAATGGAAGATAGTCTGCAGTAAATTTTGTTTTTGATGTAAGTACCATATGTTTCTTCAGATAGAATCAAGACTGCAATAGAAAGTTTATTTAACCAATAGGTCATAGTTGAACGTTAATTGAGAAGCTTCAGCATTTTCTTCTCCTTAGCGGTTTGAATACTTTACTGGTACTCGTACCTCTAACAAATGTAAAGGTGGTTCCCTCACCTAAAGCATTTTCCTGTACTTAATGTAACGTAGAACTGCCTCCCTGACACGACGAACATTTGCCTGTAGTGAACATTTCAGATTCGATTTTTAGTATACTTTACAATACTGCCTTACAAAACTTTAGGGAAGTTAGTGCTCGGTTCCCTCCCTCACCGATGTAATGCTCGATATGCTCGACTCTGTAAAGTTGCATTACAGGAAAATGCTCTAGGTGCACCTTAAAGGTGCTACCTCACCTGGAGTATTTTCTTTATTACAGTGCGCAAACTGTAATGTTGCAAATTCGAGCATAGCATCAGTCAAGGAGGAGAACCGTGCAATTTATTGCTACAATGTGTAATATTTTGATACAGTTTCCCTGATGTTTTGTAAGGCAGAATTGTAATGTAATGCTGTGCAAATTACAGGCAAATGTTCCTCATGTCAGGGAGGCAGTACTTTATTGTAATGCTCAAAATCGAATCTTCATCACAGGAATTTAACATCACTGGAAAATGCTCCAGGTGAGGGACCACCTTAAGACTATAGACGTCACTGAAATACGACTATGCCACAGTATTAGTAACATACCTATTCTGTGCCTATTGTGAGATTATGGTGAGGCGTAAATGATTATGATTATTGAAACCTACGAGTAACTAAAAGTAAAATATCACTTAATAGACCAACTGCTGCATGAAAAAAAAGACTCAGTTATCATGACATAAATACCTATAATTTCCGAATGTCGTTCCGCACAAGATTCACATTTTATCTATTTGCTTAGGTTTTTCCGGAGCTTTTGTTAACTGGTGCTGGTGACAGAACCCATTCTGTCGCTGAAGAAATTGCTTTTTCCGCTTTGACGGCGTAGTGAAAAATATAATTCATTCGTAATATTTGCGACAGACGTCTCTTTACACTTGCTACTGCACAGGTTTGAGAGCTATTTAAAAAACACGTTCTTCTGGTTATTAACATGGAAAACGGAAAACTGTACGTCTATCACGAGTTTAAATTTACGTTATCGTTCGCGTAAAAAAATTGTATTGGGATTTGACATTGTCATGTCATGTCTGTCAAATCCCAATACATTTTTTTATGCGAACGATAATGTAATTTTAAAGTGGCAACTCGTGGTAGACGTACTGTATGTCTACCATGAGTTGACACAAATGACAGCCGAGAGCGTCCGCGTAAATCGCGTTGACGGTTTTGTATAGGATATCGGTACAGAGCACCCCTAGTGATTTAAAATTGAACCAAAAGTGGCATACAAATTTATGAACGCAACGATTGCCATAAACGTGATGGAATTCAAGGTAGACGTACTGTACACGAGGTACACGGGTGGTTTTGATAAAATTTACTAGACGAGGTGTTATTCTATTTGATGTACTCGTATCAATGTTCAACTGTAATAAAAGTCTCTTTATTACGGAGGAAATAGTTTCGTAGTAAAGAATTTATTAACCTCAGTTTTGGTCTTGAGCAAATGAGCGATAAATAATGATAGAGCAGTGAAAGCCGTCGTTACGTCTCCCATGCGATATTTGTTCGATGAAGTAGTGAGTAAACAACGATCCTGCTAATGCCACCGCAGCTAGTCTCGTATGAAATGGTGGAATGAAGTTTTCTATGGGTTGTCTTGGTAGTCGTTTTCATGGTGGAAGTCTTGTCATTCCTTATGAGAACTTGCGATCACTGAGCAATAATAATGTTGTTGTTTTCAGTTTTGCAACAAAGTGGTTTCTACTATAGTGGGATATATAACAATAAATTATGATAACATTTTTAGTACTTCGGCGTGTCTATAAGCTGTCGTGGCATAATGACACTACGGAATACCACCTATCCGACGTTACCCAAAGTGTGGCGAGCTGCTGGTATGTCGAGATCCCTCGAGAGTCAGTCAGGTTCTCCGGCGTCACTTGCCTCCGTTGGGCAGTCGCAGTGGACCGTAGAGCACAATAAAAACCGCAGCGGGGTCCGCAGAACCTCTGCCTTGCCGCAACTGGCCGTCCAGAGTAGAACATTGGAGCTCAAGGGTCGCAGGTTAGAAGACAAAGATGTAGCTGAAGGCTGCCAGGGTGGAAGAGAAAGATGCCTAAGTGGGACTTGAAATGCTCGCAGAAAGCAGTGCACATCAGTCCTCACCCTGAGTTGCTTATGACCACGTTGATCCTTTTGCTGACCTTATCTACGCGTCTTGGGTGGCCCCTTTTAGTAAGCGAGGTTACCGTCTGCTAGGGAATACAAAACTTTTGAGACCTTTACTTTTTTCCATTATAAAGTAGTTCATACAACCTTAGGCTGTTTTCTTTAAACAGTTTTTTTAATATGTATCGATAGAGAAGACCTGGCAGATGTAGGTACCCATTGCAAATGAGGAAACTGTATTAAAGGCCTATAATTGCCATAAGGCCTCTACGGGTTTTCTTGGCTTCGGTTCCACGTAAACTGCAAAGGACCGTGTCCCTAGGGCGTGAATTTACAAATACCAACAAATAATACCTATGTACTTACAACTACTTTTTTCTTTCGTCCCATTGCCTCCCATTCTAGTATAAGTCAAAGTTGAGATCCATGCGGCACTCTATATAAGGTTACCTACTTGAAAGATCCGTCTGCGCTCAACCCACAGTCACGTTATCACAGCTGTACAAATAATATAACATGTGATTAAAAATTAGTAATGTGTAATTAAAAATTATATTTTAAATTTTTCAGAGGCGTGGGGCGCGGCGCGTGGCGGCGGCGCGGGCGCGGGCGGCGCCATGACGCGACGCCCGCTACCATGACGCTGCCGCCGCCCGCGCGCCCCGCGCATCCTGCCGCGCATCGCGCAATGCGCTATTACCGCATCTGGATTTACGCGTGCAACGGCGCGCTGTTGCTAGGGGCGCTGGCGTTCTGCGCAGCGGCGGGTCGCGCGCTCTCAGACTACCGGCGCACACTCGTGCCCGGCCTTGGGGCCGCTCAGCCAGGCTTCCTCTACGGATACGCCGCTCTTCCGGCTCAGGCAGGCCTCCTACAGCTCCTGGGTTGCCTTGCCGCTCTTCGCCTATCCGAGCGCATGCTAAACGCCTATTGGCTGGCACTGCTAGCGCTCCTCGTCGGAGACGCTGCAATCGGCGTCTATTGGGCTTTCCGGTTCGAGCGCGTCTGCAGGGAACTTCGCCCTCAGCTCCGCATTCGTCTCGCAAAGGAGTACGACACAGATCTAGATTTCGCAGAAGCCTGGGACCGACTTCAAAGAGAACAACGTTGCTGTGGAGTTACAGGTCCAGCTGATTTTGCTGTGTTTAACCGTACCACTCTTCCACCGAGTTGCTGCCGTATGCCAGCGCACACGCCCGCCGTGACGCCCACCTTGCTCGCAACCACGTCAGCTTCATCGCCGGTTCCATTCACTCCGGTTCATTGCGCTCCGCATTCTGCCGCCTGTGCGGAGCGTTTACTCATTTGGCTTCGGCGGACAGCGGACGCATTGTTCGTACTAGGGTATTGCGTTATAGCATTCTTAAAAGTGTGCTTCCTCGGAATCCTCCGATACGAAATAAAGGAGATGATTCAGAAAATTAGAATATTACGAAGCGAATTAGGAGCGGGTGAGCTTTTAGACTCGAGTCCGATTCACGGCGGGCCACTGTCGCAGACGGTGATAGTGAACGCGGTTAATGCGAACGGGGGCGTTAGAACACACGGGGGCAGTCCCGAAAGAGCCGGGGAGCGTGAGGCACTGCTGGGCAGAGCATCAGAGCCGTGCTCTCGGCGCAGCGTGCACGAGGTGGAACCACCGGGCCCTAAGACGGTTAACGGCAACAACAACTGCGAGATGCGAGAGCTAGCACGCGGCGAGTACAGGCCCCTCGCGGCGGATAGTGCTGCGACTCGGATCTGACTAAGATGTTACCTGGAGCGGCTGTTTGGTCGGCGATGGCGGTCGTTCCCGGCCGCCGGCTTCGAGACGGAGCTGCCGCCGGCGCACGGCGCGCCCGTGTGTGTGCGCCGCACGGGCGCGTGCGTCCGCCTGGACCACCGCCGCCACACCCGCTCCGAGTTCGAGCTGTAAGCTTCTCGAGGCTGAAGCTGCCGATTCGTGCAGAACTCAGTCGCTGCTGTCAATTGCGATTACCTAAAGCATTCGGTGTGACTATGCGTATATGTTATTTCGATAGAGGTAGTTCAGTCCGTACTGTTCCAATGACGAGTGTCAGTGTTAGAGTGTTATTTACATGGAACGTTTCGAACTATAAGCTTAATATGAAGGTGCATCGGACGCGAAGTGTAGTGTATAACGTAGACAAAGTGAATCCCACGAGCAAAGCTTGTGTTTAGTTCCTACGCTTGGCAGTAAAAGTTACGTTATTATAATATAGGGGAAGTAAAACTGTATGTTTGTTTTATGCTATACAGGGGAATGGTTGAGACGTTAAAAGTTTCCCAGTGCGCTTATGACGGAGTGCAGAAACATTAATAAACTGCAGTGATATACCACCAAAGCGAGGTTCCTTGACGCTTAACGCTAAATCGGGCGACGACGTCATGTCATTTGTATCATGCACCAAAAACTACATTCAACAATTTATTGAACGTTGACTGTATTATGTTTAGTCGTAAGTTTGAATGCTTTTTATTGTATACCAATAGACTTATGAACATACCAATATACGTAAGGTCGATCATTAATAATTGTCTACAACGTTTATTTAGAATTCGTAAATATTTACCTAAGTGCTTTGAATCCAAGTGTGAACATTTTCACACCCACTGATGTTTCGACATTCTTTTTTCATAGAACTGGTATTTGGTAGAAGCTTTCCATTATTTAGTAGTAGGTGTCCGTTTTAATTATGCACGAGACCCCGACCAGTACTCATAGCTGTGGACTAGGACTCCAGAATTCCCCACCGCTTCCATTAGCTAGCCAGCGCTACTTTGTGATTTAGTACAAGATTCCCTTAATGTTACCACCGACAGAAATGTACCAATCTAACCAAATTTATTGACGGTAATTTAACGTTGTCGGTAAATGTAAATAATATTCATAATTTGTATATGAGTAGTATGCGAGTAACTGTGCATGAACAGATCGACAAAATAGTACTGATATGAGCTTAAAGACGTAGTGCCTACAATTATATGCTTGTAAACAATATAACGCGAACGAATGCATTTAAAGGTTATTTTAAGGCAGGCGAATTGAAGTTTTTCGTATAAAACTTTGTCATTGTATATTACTTTTGAATGAGAACAGTGATTGTTGACTAGAGATAGCGCTCTAGACGAATAGCATCTGTAATAAAAGTTATGGAGTGTAGGTGAATGTTAAAGGCTGTGTCGAGTTTAGGTTACACCTAACCGTTCGCGTCTAGATCAGTCGTCGCAGGTGAAGAAATCCACTTGCAGGACATTCTGCTGACCTTGTATGTAAATACTCTGTGGCTTGTGACTATGCAAGGCACTTTTTTAAAGACAATTTATGAATCTGCTTTTGCAACCGTCGCCTATAGTGAAATTTAAGAATTTTACTTCACTGTCGAGTTTGCATTTGCACAGTGAAGTCGCAGAGTATCGCCAATATCGCCATGGATAAAAACAGAATCAACTGCGAACCATGCGTCGGCCACAGATAAAGAAACTCGACTGCGAATGAAGTCGGCTGTAGGACCCACGATTTGTAACCTGCTAGTACTTACTGTACGATCAACTTAATGTTTGAATACCTACATACATATTTGTACTAATTATGACGTAACTTTATAGATATATTGTAATGACGAGTATGAAATTACGTTCGCTTAGAGTAGGTATAATATTTTATGAATTTATGCAGAAAAATAGTTTTTTAATATTGTTGTCACATGAATGTACCAATCTTATTAAAATTTGTACCTATATTCGGAAAGTTGAATAATTTGTAGCTAGGATCCAATCTAATCCTGTATTTCTTCCAAAAAACGGTAAAATACATGTGCCTTGGCTTAAAAATCGTATAACTGATGTTATGTTTATTATAAATAATCTAAACGATGTGTTAAAATTAAACTCGTCTCTAATGTGCTGCCTACACCTTCCTGACCATCACGTACAACTTGTTCTTACTTTTGTTTAGTGACCTATGCTGCCCCTCCGACAGAAAAAGCTGTCTCTCACGGAGTGTGAAGAAATACATAATCCATTATGTTACGCTATTTTTTAAATTATAACTTGAGTTCGAATACATTTACGCAAGCTATCCTACGTAAATGATATTCAAAATATGCTGAACTCACCTAAAAATGCGCAAACTATACGCAACGCGGGGAATAATTGTCACGTGCTATCTTGTGTAATTCGATAACAAGGCACGAGAAAATGCGTGAGATAATTTTGACCCGGTGAGCATCTTAGCTCTGCGCCGGCATGGTTCGGTCTTACTCGATTTGCAATTTTGAGAATAGCGTTGTGGTGACTTCTCGTGCACGTTCCCTACATAATAGTGTTTTATATCAAAGTTTTGGCACGATTTTGGCAAAACTTTGTCATAAAACAATCTGTTATATGATCGAATGGGAACGTTCAAACTACGCCGCTGGTCGTACGGAAGTTTTGTACTCTCACTATCAATATTAGTTTATGTGTTCATTGTTATGTGTCGTTATGACTATAGTAGAGTTGTTACAACTTTCCGAAGGTACGCACTAGGCGACTGAGAGCTAATATTATCATAATAAATGCATTAAATAAAGAGTTTGTTAAAATTTAACGGGTTTTATTTTTAACTTAGTTTTAACTGTCATGTGCGAAAGTACCTTCGAACGTGCGCCGCCATGTTGTTAGCGTCACTGACATTTCTTTTACGAATGATTTTCTTTACCTCTAGTTGGTTGGCAACTTGGCATTCAAAGGTTTACGAAATGACTTGCCTAAGCAAACCAAGGAAAACACTCTCTTTGTAAATAACAGTAACAATAACATTTACAAAGAGAGTGCTCTTTGTAAATAAAATGCAAATATTTACCTTGTAGCAACCCCAACGGGTCTGCAACTAACAATGTTATTGGAAAAAACAAACAAATATGTATGGCCGCAACCTAGAATTGTCCTAATAAATATACAATAACATAGTCGTGACTGCATAATTTTAATACTTGTGATTCAAACTTTTAGCAGGTGCAACATTTGTGGTAGTTCGCTTATTAACCGATGTGTAAGACCAATTTATACAGATTTTATCTACTGTATTACTCAATTTTGCAATCAAAGTTCAGGCAAGAATCCTAATAAGGAAGTTGTGAAAATAGATTTAGATAAATGAGCAAAGTTACAAGGCCTTATTTGAGATAACTTACCTGAACTTTGTCTTCAGTCACTCTATAAGTCCTGTCCACGTTCGCTCCTCCGATGACTAAAACGTCACCGTCCAAATTCGTGTGAAGCGGCAAATCATTTCCATTGTTGAAGATCTTGGATCCCCTTGTCGCGGTCGAAGTATGGAACCACCTCGTAATATTAGACGGATCCGCCCCCGAGAATCCAATATTGGGAGCAGAAGAATGGCCGACATTCCTAAGTTTTTTAAATTCGACTGCGATTTCGGCGCCGACTTTCGCGTTGTTCTTTATGAGGGCGATGTCTGCGAGTCGTTAAGGAAAGAAATTGTGGCAATTATGTTCACTACTATCATTCTGTGATCGTTGGCGTTTCTGCACGTTTAATTTAGAGCCAAATTACGCAGCTGCGAACAGTCTGGCTTCTAATTAAGCGTTTTTTATGGTGTCATTATACAGAGGTGTTAGATGGGGCTGCCCGACTGGGAACTGGATAATGACGCTTTTACATCACTACTATGAAGGGGGAAACGAATGTTGAGGGTTTTATACTGGTAATGTACCGTAGATGACACTGACACTTTATTACCTTAGGGAACTAATGATGTGGTATGCGTGCATACAAACCCACATTTTTTTGGGCTTCATAAGCAAAATCATTAACAAGGGCTATGTCATCTTTTTATGAATCGTGCCAGAAAATAAGTGCCACCCTGACTGAGAGTCGGAGTACAGTCACAAGCATAAATTTTTTTGTATAAGTTTCCAAGGCTTCAAAAATATCTAAGCAAACCATCAGCCACCTAGGTATGCCTATGAGAGTTCGTCAGACTCTTTGTTGACTTGTGTAGATTTTTGTGGCTAGTATTTTGCTCAGATATTTTCAAAGCCCATGAAACGTACAGATATTTATGCTTTTGACTGTACTCGACCCGAAATGAGGGGTTCAAGTCCCAGGTCGGGCAAAGTGTACTTAACTTCGTTTTTTCGTAGCCAAGCCCGGGTTTCTGATAGATTTGCAGTCATACTTGCCTAACATTTTTACACACCGACCCGTAATTGTCAAGCGCAGAGATTAGGCCAATACTTAAATTATTGACCAACTATTTACTGACTTCCTGAATAATTCTGTATTTCAAAGGATACTAGCTTGGAGAGAAGCGCCATCCGTTGCCTTCGCGACTGCAGCGAGGATGAATGGCGTAACCTCTTTGCCTTGGATACCCCTCTTTTTTGCTTCTTCCAAGGCTATGTTTATCGCCTTTTGTATTGTATTTTCTGTAAACAAAAATATCTGAGCAAATCTCTACCACAAATATCTATACGAGAACTCGTTCAGACTCTTTAGCGACTATTTTTGAAGCCTTGGAAATGTATAGATTTTTATGCTTTTGAGTATACTCGTACGGTTTAGTGTTTGTTGCCTTTGCCCAAAATGACAAGTACCTAAAGTCAAGCAAAGTCATATTGAAATCAAAAATGTATATTAAAGTTAACATACTCGTACATACATTTCTGACTTTT
Source organism: Udea olivalis (assembly GCA_947369235.1). Lineage (NCBI taxonomy): Eukaryota > Metazoa > Arthropoda > Insecta > Lepidoptera > Crambidae > Udea > Udea olivalis. The sequence continues at coordinate 12,753,183 of OX376342.1, forward strand.
GAATAGGTGTTCCGGTAATTTTTAGTGAACACCAGTGTGTTTCTTGGAATTATTTATTGTGTGATTGTTTTACTAATTAATGATTGCTCTCCATTTTTTTAAGCACAGCAACGCGATCTACATGATCCCCAACACGAGCCAGGGGGTACTTTATGGTGAAACAGCTTTGATATGCGGTCCCCAAGCACAGTGTCTAAAGCCAGGCTTCATATCAAGTTACTCAAGTATATAACTATAGTTATCTAGGCACATTACCATCCATAGCGTATTCTTCAGGCACCGGAACCGCGACCACAATCCCTGAAGCGAGGCGGAGAGTACTCGCAGCACTTAAAAGTCTCGCCGCATGCTGGGCGTCCGGCACGTGGTAGGGGGCGCGGTAACCGGAGCGCATGGTATAGAAGGCCGGGAAGTCGGCTGTCTTGCCAAACGCACACACGCAGACGCCTTGCGTTTCCTAATAAAATATTTATGCGTAGGTATAATAAAACAGTCACCATTACAGTACATAGCTAAACGTTTGTACTGAAAAAAAAATGTTTCCTTTAAAACGACACTGTATAAGAAAAAAATATTATCTTTGTATCTCATGTTGTAGCACCAGTGATAACTATTGGATGGATTCTCATCACTTACTGTACTTAATTTAAATTGAGGCTGTATTCAATTATGAAGTACCTACTTCAGATTGTTAATCACCGTGTAAAGTTTTAAAGGCGTAATCCCGCGACGAATTTTTATAAATTTACTCGATGGTAATTTTGTGATGTTGTGGGATACTAAACCGAAAAAATAATATTATTATAATATATATACATAGTAATATTGAATAAAACGTTAGACATCTTGGATAGTTAATTACCAAATATTCCAGAGTTCTTCCAATGTCCAAGATGGATTTCACTCCGCTGCACACGACAAGAGTTTTGCTGCGACCCAACTCATTTAGATCGGCTGATACGTCCAGAGTGCTCTCGCCTTCACGGTGAACGCCTCCTGTTACAAACGAGACATTTATTAGTGAAAGGAATGCAATACACTTAAAGTGAGTGAAAATAAAGTAGCAAACTGTAAGAACAACCACCCGAAATTTTGGTACGTGATTCATGCTCGGAAAATGGTGTTTTCTGCGCCACATATACCTACCGGTGATTTTTTATTCTGCAGGGACAATTATGTGGTAAACTTATCAGGTGATGTACTTTGACATTTTCTAACTAAAAACGATATTTTTTGAATTATCTTCAATTTCATTACAAAAAAAATACGAAACCCCGGTAACATTTCGTCTTTTTCATTCCCTAATTTGAATACAAAAAAGCCGCCACTCGGCGTAAAATAGGGCTGCGAAGGTATACTGTGGACAGTACTATTGGGTAGGTACCTGTTCTTCATAAGTTAAAAAATTGTTAAACTTGATCACTATTTCTGTGACCAAATAAGACGTTTTATTTTCTTTTCGGTATAAAAAACCATCCGGCACCTATAGGTAAGCTATAGTTTATCGCTCAGATGATGCTTCCATACGCATTTCAGATTCGCTTCTACTTGTATTCCGCATATTGATTCTGACAAATACTTTTTTTAATGCGGTTTTATAACGGTTTTATGTTTGCGGGTTAATATATTGACTATACCCTGTCTATATATATTTGAGTTGTGTCTCTTTATAAAACAAAACACAAGTTCATTTTAAAGTCTACCGTAGGTCCCGCAACCGACTTGTGTTATATAATAAAGATAATTTCCAGCACAAAACAGCCCTTCATGACAAATGTTTTTTTACTATGGCACCAAAAGTATGTAATAAGCTACCTCGTGTACCTAATGTAACGAATATATGACATTCAAAAAAGGATTATTTTCATTTTTAATAAGTCACTAATTTTATTCAATTAATACATTTATTTCACTCAAATATTGATTTCATGCTTTATATCTCTTAGACTGCCTGAATATATTAAATGACAAAATATAATTATCTCTAGACATTTCCTTCTTTAATTTAATTTAATCAAATTCATTTTGTAATTGTATTAATTAATTTACTTTAAGTGGCATTTGTATGCCAATAAGGCTGATCACAGCATGTGCATTTTCTTATGAGTATTATATCTTATAAGTACCTGTGTATCACAAATAAACTGTTTGATTTGTATTGATTTGATTTTTCATTATTAGACAAAGTGTTTAAAGAGGAAGGTTTATGTGTATACCATGCACAATTTACTAGAGAAACACATTAGTATCCACATCGCACCCGTGCGAAGACGGGGCGGGTCGGGTCTTTAAAAAAAATGAATCGTTCCTGAAATGTTATGATACTCAGAGAATGAATAATATGAATAATATAAACATAATTTCTAAACTGAAGATTTTTACAGGACTAGGTATTTGATTATGTTTTCTAGCTAAAAGAAATAGTTAGATCTCCCAAAGCCAAAAATATCCAGGCCTACTTCGCTGTATATTGTGATGAGCATCTGATATACAAGATCTGATGTATACATCGAATCACAAGTATAACAAACAAAGACAGTCGTATCGTTAAATCCTCATTAGTAAAAGCTTTTTAACTAAGCTTTTAAACAAACTGGCGCATTTCAAACATCAGATTACTGAAATTAGTTTTTAGCAAATGAATCCGCTTAAAGTTTCAGACTCTTAACATGATCCTCTGAGCTGAATTAACCGAGTAACTTTTGCGTTCGAGCAGCTTGAAGCCACTTCGCAAACTTTTTAAATATGTGGTCAAACATTAAAATTTCTGGTCCGAAAAATAGTAATTTAGTAACTGGTTGAAGTAGATTAGGGAAACCTTTTAATCCTACACAAAAAAATAACCGAGTGCTTTGACTGTAAAGATTTTAAAACTAAGTAAAAATTTGTTTTAGTTGAATTTATTTATTTTATTTATTTATTCTTTACTGCACAAAGAAAAGTACAATTGGCGGACTCAATGCCTAGAAGCAATCTCTACCAGTCAACCAGACGGTCAGACAGAGATATAACAGGCAGTGCGAAAGATAATAGTTAAATGCTCTTTATGAAAAATTACTGACTGCCAACTTTCAAGCTTTTATTTATAATTCAATACATTAAAATCAGTGTAATGTAATTAAATTACATGTAGTGTATGATAAAAATAGTGAACCAAACTAAACCAAAAAAAGGTCTTGGTTTGACCAATATCTCGTTATTTGGACCACATACTTACATATTGCAGATCATGGCGGATTGTTAAACGCCAACATCAAAACAAAACAAAAATAACAAATAATTAAGTAACTAAAAATGTTTGCATCTATGTACATAATATTTAAACCTTTTTGATAGTAAACCAGGGGCCATTTACAATCTCTTATAGCCAGGCGAACAATTTCGTCTGTAAATATCTGGCCTAGAGGATGCATTATTGACGGGTGGGTAAACGCTAACTGGCTGAAAATTAAGGTACGATTCACATCAAACGGGTCGCGTCGGAGCGCAGCGGGGCGCGTTGGCGCGGAGCAGCGCGCGTCGCGACGGATGCAGGCGTATGCGATCGTTCAAAATACGACCTTATGAACTGATTATTAAATACTTATTTCTTCTGCGGCTATGTAAATGCGCTCCGATGCACTACGACGCGGCCCGTTTGATGTGAATCGTACCTAAAGATCATATTAGGAAATCGCTCGCTATGCTCAGTTTAGGATATGAGCTTGACTGGCTATAAGAGATGGTATTACGGCCCCTGATTTCAATAAAAGCTAGCATGACTCTACTAAGACTCCAGAACCGTCAAAGTCACATTATTCAACCCATCCACACGCCAAAATGCCATTCACCGGCGTCACGTGCCTTCCCCTTTGATATTATTTCCACCATTTGAAAAAAATCCAGTACGGCAATCGTAATACCTTAAACCGAGCTGAATAAGATTTACATTCAAACCGTTCGCACACTGGAGCCATGAATAAGAAATTTCCAGAGCAACAGACATCTGCGTAGCGTTACCGACTGAATATCATTGTCACTGCTCACTTTCATGGGTATGATTGACAACTTACTAAATTGCTTTGAAAGTTCAGTGTGTTTTAGTTTCTCACATTGTTAGGGTCATAAAACGATGAATAAAATAAAAAACTTTTAAGTACAACTAAACATTGGGTATTTTAGAGAGTCAAAATATCTAAACATAAAAGTCCAAATAAAGAACAAGATGAAATAAAGAAGGAAATTTGGGATCTAATTAATTTGATTATGTACTTTAGTATACATTTCGTTTTAATTTTAAAGCGCATTGTACAAAACAGCCTATATCTCATAGCAATTGCTGTAAGTAAATTAAAATAAATTCAACGATACTCCACTCCACAGGAAAGGCAGTGCACCTTGTGTGGTGGCCATTCCTGCTGTGAGACATATTGTTCATCATCATCCGTGCGTTTTATCCCGGTAGTGAACCCACACTGGTGTGTGGGGTCCCAGGGTCCGCCTTTCTTATTTTCTTGGCCCACTTTTCTTCGCTCAGTGGTGATTCTGTCGGCACGCATGTCACCCTTCGACGACATCGAGCCACCGCTTCTTGGGTCGACCTCTCCTGCTAGTACTCGGCGGAGGCGGCATGGCCAGACATTTGTTAGTCACGTAGTTTGCCAATCTCCGTGAGACATGACGATACCAACGAAGGCGGCCCTCCTGTACTGCTTCTGCCCTCTGCGATGTCACGAACACGAAGGCTACCGCGGATGTGGGTGTTCCGCACGCGATCTTTGCGTGAGACTCCACACATCCACCGCAATATCTTCATTGGTATTCATTGACATTGTTTAATCTTTATTATTGTATTGCTATTTTTTTCATTATTAATTCACCATTTTATGTAGTGTGTTCGTAGCAAATAAATACTTCTGATTTCTGAATTCATTTCACCCCATCCAATGAGTTTGCCACTAGCGGGCCTCAGATAGTATAGTTACGCCACTGGCTATGTTGTTGCTATCTTACCCAGAATCTGAAGATGATACAGATTCGGAATCCGCTACAGAAAAGGTCGGAGCAAGTGTCAAGGAATCCTGACATTCTTCCTCATCAAATTCGATTTTACATATTTTTTATGTAATAAGTTGATCAATAAAATCTATTCCAAATTATGAATACTCCTTTTTCTTATTATTTTATCAGTCCATCACGTTCACTGTCACGTCAAAAGCCTCCACAATGGTTCTTCTGTACATTTTAGTAAGTCCTACAACTGCATAAATAATTGTATTTTATGTTCCTTTAATTCATATCACTCAAGTACTTACATATGTAGATACCTCTAACAATATATCGTACATTTTTGGTTTTATACCAACATTTTCATCATTTTGGTCAAAGTTATGAAACTGATTATTTTATGCATCAAAGTACAATTAAGGATGATTCAGTAGGGCAAAGAAAAAAATTTCAAAAGTCTTCTACTTTTAAAAAAATAAAAAATTTAAACTTTTAGGTCCGAAATTCTCAGAAATTCAGAAAAAAAATCATAACTCGAAAACTATGAACAATCGCGGAACATACATAGGGGTGATTCGGGTACCCCAAGGGGTGCTCTTTCTGTGGGCTTCCGCTTGACACTTATTTTTGGGACACCCTGTATATTTCAGATAGCGAAATTTGTGAAGCTAAACCACGAAATACTTGTCTCGTAATGGTGATCAAATTGTTTGAATAAGTCTAAGTTTTCTTTGTTATTTATTTTTGCATGCTATGATACTATTATGAATGGCTGATCGAGCTAATCTTTATTTATAATGTCATCTGCAGTGTACCTCTATCAAGTGCAAATGATATGATTATTTATTATGTATATATTTATGATTATTAAAAAAATGTGTCGTCAGATGGGACAATCGTAATGCCATAGCAGCAGGCTGTCTCACTCGACGAATCGCGAGACTGGCGCGTAATCCGATAAATTACATCAGACATTCAGGTACTGACATAACAAACCGAATTACATGTTGAAGTGGAGCTTCCAGCACAAGCATTACCACTTGAGACTATCCAACCAGGATTTTAAATAAGCATTTTGTAAAGCCGGTATATAACACCGTAGACTACAATACATTTTTAATTAGAAGCAGGTGTGACTGTGGTCAAATGTTAGTAACGCAATAGAAAAACTATCGGGGGTCCCAACAGCCAATAGCTTATATACAGTTAAGTTTGTTTAGTTAGTCAGTCAGTGGCAGATAATCGTGACTGGCTGGATATGAAAGATCATATTTTGAAATTGCTCGCTACGCTCAGTTTAGGGAATAAACTTGACAAGATATCAGGTATTGTAATAAGACCCCTAAGCTTTTAATAATATTAGTATTTACAGTAACAATTAACAATCCTATGCGTTGCAGAAGACAATATACACTGACCTCTATCCAGTTGGCCAATTTCAGATACTTTTAATCCTTATGAGCAATATTCATTAAAACGATAAAATCCTTCAAATGTTATTAATCTTCTGATTCATAACACACAAACCATTTGTTTTTAATAGAAATAAAAAGGCAATGTTTTTCAGTAAGAAAGCACCCGAACGCCAGCTCGTTTTACTAATTGAATGCGCCACGTGAAAGCGATGAATTCATTCCGGCCACAGTCGAAATTCATTGGCATTCAGGCATAGGGTTAAAATGCGAATAATTGAACTATTAACGGTACGCTCCTGCTTGACGCCCGTGACTGTCGGCATTCCAGCCGAGAGTGAGCGGGGGTTAATTAAACATCAACGTGACGTAAGCGGTAAGTAACTATTAATTATTTATTGCTTTCGTCAGTCCACTAATCACTTAATCACTACCTGAAAATACGCATTCTACTAGCCGTGTGAAATACCACATGAGTATCAGAGGCTAGAGTTCTTTAACAAGAATAAAACTAGTTTCTGTCTTTAGATGGAAAATGGAGTATTGTTTTAATTAATCATTAAAAAGTGATTTTAATCAAGTTCATTGGCACAACACTTTTTTCGAGTGTTTCAAGCATGATCAATATATAACTTTTCTAAATCATTAAGTGTTTGGTATTTCATTTTTTAAACTACGCGGTTAACATCAGAAAAAAAACGATTAACTTGGAACAAAATCCATTTCAAAAAGAATTTTGAATTATTATTTAAAAAAGCAATGATTCTCCAACGTAACAGTTCACCCCATTTTTCATTTACAAACGTAGCAAAGCTTAGCTGGCATGCTGACCGTGATAGTCGATTTACGTTTACCTGCTGTTTGTCATCCTAGACAACTGTGAACTTGTAGACGGAAAGTGGAAACGTCCCAGCTGAATCAAAATTACTGGTTTATAGTTAATTTCTGGACAAGTACTAGTACACCCTTTGCACAGATATACCGACAAAGAGGTGCTCATAATTAACACAACGTAATTAATGTATATAAAGTGGCAGTGAGTTTGACGAGGTTGACAAATTCAGTAATGCAGTAATTATGAGCTAGTCTAACGCAACACCCCATTTTGAAGGCTTTTTCACGCCTCGCTCCAAGAACTAAATTGAGCCAAATGACATTGTTATAAGGGCCACACACGAACGGCACTTTGTTAACGGCGGAGGTAACATACACTCGACTTCGCCCAAGCCGCCAAGCGTCGCCAAGAGCCTCCACTCTGAATCATTTTAGTTAAGACTCTAGTAATTTAAGTCATAGTGACTTGCTATCGGATACTGACACGAAATTTCCACACCAACTAAGTTGCGAATTCCCCTGTGGGCCCGAGAGTTATATACGTCAACTTTAATAGCAAATATTTGATGTTACGGTTCAGTAGCTGCTGGTGGTTAATGGATAATGATATTGTGCTAACAAGGTACTTATTACAAAATATTTCAAACGGAGCTAAAATTACTAAACCTGTTGAGGAATAAACTGTCCACGGCGTGAGTTTGAATAAACTAGGTAGTTTGCGAATACAATCGACCAGTCCCACGTGCATTTAAGGCCTGCTCCTGGCTCAGTTTGAAGTACAGTTTTCAATAGACTCGGCAGAAGTTAGATCACAGTTACTTGTACGCTGAGTCTCGGTAGAGTGATAATATTCCATGTTCATAAAACTATTGTAGAAATATAGAAGGCATCAAATTTTTTCCGCAAACAAAATGGATTGCTAGCTTCCACTTTATAACTACTGATATACGAGTATGGATACTTGTATATTGGGTAGGCAGTGTGCTGAATGCGCATATAATGGAACTTCGAGCATAACGCCCCCTAAAAGCTTTTACGTATGGAAATAATGCTAGTGTTTTGAACACAAGTCTCTCGATAACCTGCATCCATGGTAGGAACTAATTCTTGCTGCCATTTTCAAAATGGAATAATATAGTAGTTGCCAACTATCCTAACATTCTCATTAAAATGTTGAATACTGAATTAGGGGCAATGATCGTCTCGCGTGCATCGACATACAGATTCGTTAGAATTTTATTGCTAATCTGCTTGCCATATCACTTATTTACATATCGCTTCAAAGGCTTTTTCGACAAAGAAGTGCCGAAATTCTTTGGTGCAAATTCCGGATGGGTGTTTGCCGACAGCGAAACGTTAAATTAATTTTAGAAAATTAAATCACATTTCGGCCTCCAATGTGAGCAAATCGGGTCAAATTTTAATTAGAAATTCAAGCTTCTCTGTTGTCGAACCTAACAATTAAATAACGACATAATTTAACTGGTTGCATGAATCTTGTAATGTGGAAGTTTTTTTCGATGGATTTTGAATCATTAGTATTACCCAAGCGGACGCATTTATTTTGCGATAGTTTACAGTTGATTTGTATTCATACACGTATGAACGCAAACACAACCCACACATGAATTTTACGGCACATAAATGTTGAAATATTTAATTTTGAACTCTAAATACCTTTATTTGCTAAAACCAGTGTTCAATTAAAGTTGAATTGTATTTACTACTGTTTTTAATTGATTGTTATCACATTCTTTCTCAAACTTACCGATACCGCCAGTGACAAATACAGGTATGTCTGCGAGCTCAGCCGCGACTATGGTTCCAGCCACCGTGGTCGCTCCATCCAGTCCTGCGGCCAGGATCGGCGCCAAATCGCGTCTTGAGGCCTTCACCACGCCCTTGGCTTGGGCCAAGCTCTTGATCTGCTCATCTGTCAAGCCCACAGTTAGCTGGCCTTTCAGGATGGCTATTGTTGCCGGTGTTGCGCCCTGTGATAACATTTTCATTTTTAAGCGGCCACTATTTTTAAAAAGCAAAAAGTAGTTGCATATGTATGTCATGAATGGTACAAAGCAGGTCATGGGACCATGTTACCATTACCACCGGGGGTAGGACCATGTTAGCACAAGCCTATATTAGATTTCTTAATCCTCTAACACGAAAACATTTTTAATTTGGGGTCAAGATCAAATATAAATAAGAAGGCGTAACAGTTTAAGAAGTTTCTTAACTATCCTAATAGTAAAGTAAAGTAAAAAGCAAACAAATCATTTATTCATTTAAGCTTGTACAAAGCACTTATGACATGTCAAAAAAAAAATCGTAAATAAAATAGTACAATATTAGTACATATCGTGAATATACATAATGTGAATCTACCACCGGTTCGGATGTTGCTTCTTATCGAGAAGACTCCGGCAAGAAACTCGATAGTTACTCTTTTGAACTTCGTTCGTTTTACAAAAAATCTATTCAGAGTACAGTCAATGAGAGTAGAAAAAAGAACACAACATTGAGCAGAGGAGCAGATTATTCCTACTATGACCACAAACTTTTGTCGTTCAAGTAATCCTCTACATTATAATAACCTTGTTTAATTAACTTTGCTTTAATTGCAGACTTAAACTTGTGAAGAGGTAGATCAACAAGCCTTTGAGGTATTTTGTTAAAGTATTTCACAGATTAACCCACAAATGAGTTTCCCACCTGGTGTAGCCTAAGACTGGGAGTTTTCAATTTGTTTTTATTTCTGGTATTATGTTTATGATTGTTTTTTTTGAAAAGATGCAAGTTTTTGCGCACATACATTATGTTATCTAAAATATACTGAGCATGCACAGTTAAAATATCGATCTTCTTAATAAATTTCCTAAGCGAGTCGCGTGGTCTAAGTTTGTAATTTGGTCTGCCAAGATAATATGTCTGGCAAGATGTAAAATTAACAAGTAAATATTTATATCAGGAAGAGATTACACCTAGATCATCTGACACCACCGAACTAACCAGCGCCTGTATGTTCAACACATTTTGTTAAAGACATGTTGAAATTACTACATTTAACCCACTGGCCGGTAATCTAATTGAGCGCAGTTTATTATACTTATACATTACACTATAAAAATATAAGGCTGACCAAAATGCGCAAACATAATAGAATTTCGATTTCCGTGCGGATTTTCAACTGATGGAGGAAGAAAATTGATGAAACAGATTTATGGACGCAGTGTCTGTGCCAGACGGAAAGTGGATAAGAAGAAAACTAAGTAGTGGATAAAATAAATAGTGTTGGTAAGGGAAACTTCACTCTGATTATAATATAAGAGTCGACGGAAGGCAAAATAGGGATTAGCACTATCTTTTCAGAACAGCAAATAATACTACATTTCCTAATTGAATTATCGATTGAATAATACTCCTAGCTAATTGAGAGAGATAGAACAAAACACTTCAATACCGTTCTATACATTTTAAGAAAGCAGAGAGGAATAATATAGAGTACCTATCTAATTAGAATTACAGAATTTTATAATTATGAAAAATCGTACTGCCAACCGGAGCAAGTTCAGAGATGTATTTTTTCAGCACCTCTTTTTTTTAATACATTTCTTAATCATAATTAAAATGCGCCAAACAACACACCACTCGAAAGGGATATAAATATTACGGATATATAGGTGTCAAACAAGGATTTGCTCCCAGACTCAAGCCAATCTACGACAGACGTTTCCTGAATTGAGTTGACCGAAAATCGACCCCGGGACACTTCGTAAGTCAAGGTGAGAAACGTGCTATAGCGCACTGCACCAACGGTGTCTTCTCACACATTATATTTAAATGAACAACTTACACATTGTCGTATGATATTCTCCACTTCCAATGCGGTCTCCAGATTTTTCGGATACGGCATGCCATGCGTTATGATCGTGGACTCCAGGGCGACTATAGGCTTCGCCTCCAACTTAGCTGTGAGTACTTCCTCGGAGAAAACGAAAGGGGGTGGTGGGGCGCTCTGCCATCGCCGGAGGGGGGCGGAGGCGCGAGAACTTCTCCATATAGTCTTCAATAAGTACGCCATCTTGAGTCCTAAAAATAGATTCAAGGTCATTAACTGGGGCTCACTGCTTGTTGAAACAAAAAGGAAAATTAAAGAGCAAGAATAATAGTAGTTAGTTTGTCTCAACGTTTAGGTATTTTTAATACTTTGCTATTACAGCAGTTCTTGTTACGTGAGCGGTGAGGTATTTATGTAATTCTATTAGTATAAATAAATAGTTTTTTTTTATTCTGCTCTAATAAGTCATAGTTAAGTAGCATACACACGTTAAAAGCTTGTCAGCTTGTACCACCTGTGATGACGAATAAATGAATTTGAATTTGAACAGGCCTGTCACTCCCATTCTGAACAAAAATTTAGCAAATCGTATACTATAAATCACAGTAGGTAGAACATCAGACGATAACATAAATTATTGAAAAACACAACATCTGTGCTTACTATTATTCTCTCGGTATTGATTTCATAGCATCAAAATGATCTCATTGGTGTTTCCAACATGGCACTAGCAAGCGTTTGCAAGTAACGCCGCCATTCAACAAAGTTTTAGAAAAAACAACACACTATCAGAATTAGATAAGTACTTTTTGCTACTGAAAGCATTTGTTCAACTAAACAGAAAATTGTAGAGCCCCTAAATTATAACATTCTTACTTACACTCCATTATATTAGACGCTTTCTCGTAAATTTGTAAAGATAATATTTATTTCATTAAAGTCAAGAACCTAATATCTCGTCGGCGCTTTGTTGAGGAGCTCCTTGTAACAAAAGACTTCACGGGATCTCGTTATTTTTCTCACCCCTGTTTACAGAATATTAAGCAAGATAAGGGACGATACAGGGTAAGGCGAAAGTTCAAACCCGACGTGGCAATAATTTAACCTCTTGGGTTTGCGTTTGGCCTCAGTTTGACCTGTTGGTAAGCGATGACAAGGCCGAAACGCAGACCCAGAAAATGCCAATTCACTCTTGCCCTGAAGACAGCAAGGTTCTATTACCTTCTTGCTTCTCGAGATGTTCGAAAACCGCAATTTAAAGAACCTTTCCACCTAGAAATAAGCGCAGTGTTCATTGACCATTGTTCTGTCAAATCAGCTGGAGTGTAACCATGCTGGCATACTCCTAAGCTGAGCTTACTTTCATTGCCATTAACTCGCATAAGTACTGCGTTCGGACAGCAAGGCTAAAATTCAACTTAAATTGGGGAACTTACAGTGCTGGTCGGAACTGCAGTTATTAATATTATTATAATTTATATGAATAAACTCAAGTATTACATTATTAGTCAGTTTATTTTAGCATTTTACAATGCTTGTGTTTGTTTCATATCGAAAGATAGAAAACAAGAAAAATTGGAATGTCGGACGTTGAAGAAATCCGGCAGGATTCTTCAAGGTCTGAAATTCGATTTTTTCTTGTTTGTAAACTTTGATATTTGGTTGTACATCCGCCACCACCAAACTTTAAAAAAAAATATGCGCCAGACACCTCTCATTGTCTCGAAGTAGAGATGATTTTCTCTGTGTTACTACCCTACACAAGGAAATAAGCCAATGGCGTCTCCCAGCACACCCAGACCCGAGCAAATTCAGAAAAGGTTTCCTGGATTGACTGAACCGGGAATGGAACCCCGGAAAATACGTAAGTCACGGCCAGAAACCGCGTTACAGCGCACTGCGCCAATCGTGTGCCAAAGAAGAAGAAAATGTTTATCTGTTAACTGTTCTAGAGATAAGCTCACCTGTACTTTGTTATCACTTTGTATTTGGATTATTAATGTCTTTTTGTTTTTAAATTAATAAATAATTATTACATAGTAATAAGGAAATAGATATTTTTTGATTGTCTATTTTGTATAACATAGCTTTCCTCTTCATTAAGCGAGGGCAGAGTCAGATCAAGTTTTTTTGGCGTTATGTATTTTTTATTTTTTGCTCCGCGTCCCGATCTGCCGGGTAGTAATCAATCACGAGGAGGTATTCTGTAGACGTTGTGCTCTCTGATCTCTGCCAGGCTTTTAATATACAATGGTACATTATCGGTGCGTCAGCGACCTTACAACCTGGGCGGAATATCAATGGGCTACTCATATTCACTCTAATATTGGCCGTCCTTTTAATCTTACGTTTACTTTGAGTAGATAAGCTCATAGTTTAAATATAAGTATAAATATGCGCCAGACAACACACTACTTGTCATGGTCTCGAGGTAAGGACAAATATCCTCGTGTTACGAGGTACCAGGCAAGGATTAAGCCAGGGGCGTCTCCCAGCTCACCCAGACCCGAGACAATTTAGAAAAGATCGTTTCCCGAATTGACCCGACCGGGAATCGAACCCGGGACACTACGGAAATTGAGGTGAGAAACCGTGCTACGGCGCACTACGCCAATCGTATCGTTTGTTATCCTAGCTAGATGATGATATTCGGTGACGGACAGTATAATTTAATACAAAATGTTATTAGCGAAAAATCTTCGCTCACACTTCATGTTGTGAACAGTCACCACCTTTGAAACCTTTTCCCTCAAGATTTAAACCCGCCGCCCTTAGTGAGCTCATTCAAATGAACAGTGCTCAGAATTGACGGTAACCATAGAATACTACAGAAATAGTAATTATAGTTAAGGAACTATCTCCATCATGCTCATGCTTAATCTATATTTTATAAAAGATCGCTTTCTGATAATTCAGTTTCCTCATCTTATTTCGCCAAACTGCTACACATTTAAGTCTACTAAGAAATATTTATGTTTCAATTTTTCTTCTCTTTGTTTCAATGGTCTCTTTTAGTTATAAGGACTTATCGATTTCCTCTTGCGAAGAAATTGGGGGCTTATCATATCTGATCAAATTTACTAAGGGCTGGTTTACAAACTGCTGACTTTCAAGATCTTCTATTTTTAGTGGCAACAATATATTTTTAATTCAATTACCAGTTGTTATCTTGGCAAATTAAATGTATGAAAGACCATTATCCAAATAATAGACACCAGTTGTTTAAAAAATCAATAACTAATCTGCTAAATATTTTTTTTTGCTACATGCCTAGGTCTAGATGAAGGCACGCTTTACATAATTCTTTTAAGCCAGAATTACTCTTTGGACGTTTCTAATATTTTCTATTTTTAGTAAGTATTAATTTATTTAAACTTAATCGTGCAGTTCCATTTTAATTTGGCAGTAATTTCGCCCACGTCTTCTATGCCAGTTTTTGAACGAATAGTGGTGTTACTAATTTTGTCTATTCTATTCGGTTAACATCTAACACACTCTGCTCCATCGCCATTTGTCAGACTTTGAGTTTGGACTTTTGATGTTCGGTTAGAGACCAAGTTTGTGCACTATATGTTAGGACAGGCAGAATGCAAAATATTGATCAACAAAAATTAAACTGGACGGTTATGAATTATGATACTCGCTTTTAAAATACTTATCAAGGGAGGTATTTCAGTATATGGTATGACTGAAAATTTGTTCCAGATCCTTTATTTCAAAGAAAGCTCAAGACACCTCCTAATTCAGTGATAATGTCCGTTCAATGTCAGGGTGTTGAGACAAGAAGGTTAAGAATGCAGTCACTTCACTGGACGGTTGAACTATGTAACTAAGTGTCAGCTGCTTAGGTATGTATGCACTTGCAAGTAAGTACTTGAAAACCGGTAAACTACCAGTCGCTGTGCTCCAGAATTAATGTTCGAAATAATATACAAGACATGATCATTTCAGTACATGTGACGTGCTCTCAGCACAGATTCGATCAAGTAACTATGTTTTTTTGACATGGCATGTCACTATCTCTTAGTATTTTACTATTTAAGCAGGAAAGGCTTTATGAAAATTCAAGGATGGTTTTTTGGACTAATTAGTAAAACCCCAACCGAACCAATAAGCAAATTAGCAGTAATCGCAATTTTCGTTCGAACCTCCCCATCAAAGGTTGATGTACAACGAACAGGGCCGGCTGCAGCATGACGAGGGCTATCGGCGGGGACCATCAATCAACGTCCTACAAACGCGCCCGAACTCAACCTCTTCACCTCTCACCTAGTAACAAATGTTCGGTTCAACCCTAATTATTAAAAGTAGCGACCTCAATCGAGATAACCCTCTTCCCATATTATTTAATGCTTAGCTTACAATGTGGACGTAGAGAAAAATAGATGAAACGTTTTTTTTTATAAAATAGCTTAGGGCCACCTGGTGAATAGTGAAACTTCAAGGTTGGTACGTTGCTGGCTTTCATTATTTTATTTATCTGGCAACAGACAATGCATGAGCATACAATACAATGAAATGTAACAATAAATCACATTTTGCACTTTTAGAGAAGATAGGTACTTTAAGCCGTTTCTTTGAGACCAATCTCATTAACCATCCAAAGAGCCACACTAACAATTTCTACAGAGTTGACAATTTTATACTCGTAAGATAAGATAAAAACATACGAGTACTAAAATTACATTTCGGAATACAATTCCATTCCAAAAGAGAAATAAATAAGTAATTGCATAATACGCTTAGCAAGTAGTGGGTAATCTAAGTGATGGCAAATACGAGCCAGCGACAAGCAGTTTGCATGATTTATCATGCATTTTGTATAGACTAGCCGCACACAACAGCAACTGAGTGGCCGCGACACGACACCACATGTGGCTCGCAATAACGCTTAGATTAATTAATAGTTACTAACGTAACAGATAAATCACTACATAGAAAATTAACCACTTGTCAATTTTAAATGCGTGCTGTCATGTGACAGCCATATATTGCCTGGGCTACCTCTTTCTATATAGATGTCAGTCAGTACTTACAGTATGCCATCGGGTCAGTTCAAGATTCGCGTACAAATGCACTACGCGAACATTGACAGCAAAGTGCCAAATGGCCGGTAGGTATTTATCGCGCGCAAGTACATGAAGTGACAGAGGCATGATAACGCTCCGTTCAGGCGGCCACGGACCACCTTCATTTGCGCAGTAATTAAGGAAGTAGCGCGTGGCAGCCACCGGTGGCAGTCACCGGTGGCTCATCTGCGCGAACCCTAAGACTTCCATGACTTTTAGTGTTTTCTGTCTTTTTTACAAGCTACAGTGTTTATGTCTGTAATTGAATATCTTTGTAGCTTGTAAGTAGATAAGCAATGCATATGGTAGAATACTATATGTATCTGCGTTAGTGGAATGACCATAAGGCAGGGCCAAACGTGGACCTTTTGTGTCTTGTGTCAGATACAAGCTACCGATGAATATTTGATTTCTATAGAACCAGTATGAAATCATCTACTCCCTGCGTATAGGTACGAAAACTGTGTATGATCACCGCTACAGGACGTAGCAACTGCGGTTCCCTGTGATGGTGTGCCGTGTCGGCAACAAAAAGCGTCTACGTTGGCGCAGCGCCTAGTAGTAAATGGATTTTCCGACCAACCAGCCAGTCAATATGAATAACTAAGATTCTAGAGCATATTTGGTTGTAAATTTTAGCAGTTACAAATTGAAATGCAAACTTTCCCTTGCAATTAGTGTTTTTTTTTTGACGTCATATCGGCCTAACTTTTTGGTCGCCGGGCAACAGGGCGTTCGTACGCAACAGCTGTTTACGCGACAAGCAACCTGTCATAACAGTATTTCTCAACGGTTTGTAATTACAATACAAATTGGTGTTTTAACGAGTTTGTGTTAAAAATACAGCTTTTGGAGCTTTTGTTGTTTACATTGTTTTATTGAACTATTAGGTAAGTAATTTTGTAATAAGTTTTGCATTCTAATTGGGAAGTAAAATACAGATAGGGTGGTATTTTATTACCAGGAGTTGTTTCAATGGTTGCTATGAGTCACATCCTTTGAAAACTCTGAGCAGCCTTTACATGATGTTGTTTCGTTATTAAGTACTTTGGAAATTAGATTTGTAAAATGTAATTATAAGAACTAATGTAATATGAAATCCACAACGTTTGGCGCTAGAAGCAGGAAGATAACCATAGCGTTTTTTGCACCTCGGCTGTATTACTTAGCCTACGTTATTATACGTTTTTTTTCACACTAGCTGGCAAAGAGTATACGTTTTAGTCAGCGGCTTCACCCGCGTAGACTATTATTGTGTTGACATTTAAAAAAATATAGCCTGTCACACCCGCATAATGTGGCTTTATATTGTTGAAATCGGTCCATTAGTTTCAGAGCCTATTCAATACAATAAACAATAAAATCTTTCCTCTGTAATATCAGTATAGATTAACTGTTTACAATAGTATTATGATGCACGGTTTCCAGACTTGTATCTTGTTTTACAAAGGCGTTCACATCAACCTTCACATAGGGGGCACCTTATATTGCTAGCATAAGACCCATTTTGCAATGGTTTTGTAAAAGGTTGATGTTGATGCAAAAAACGTTGGTTTTAGCAGACACTAAATCTCAAAAACATGCTCTTGCAATTAAAAAAACACTTTCTCTCGCCATTCGTCACCCGAGATTAAAAACTATCCAGCAACGTAGCCAGTGAACGTAATTTTTCTCCAACTTTTTGTATTTTTTTCACTCCAACCCCTAAATCTTCGCATACTTACGGGCTATTGTAGATACGTAGGTAATATTTCGCGTTTCTACCAAGAACGTTAGAATATGTTTGGGGAACATTCGTCGGATGACACATAACATACCTCTGTTAATTTAAAACTTTTATAGGTATTTTAGAGTTAGGTTTTTTGAACAATTCTACAAGTGCAAGATAATAATTAGATTGGAATATTTATTTCTGCATTATTAAGTTTTTTGGTAATTAGCCAATAGTGATAGGGACCACTGCTGAGCAATGACCTCTATCATTAAGAGTTAAGTCATCGCTGCAATCGATCGATAGGTTATGGCGTAAAAACTTGCTCAATGCAGGTTATTCAATAAAAACCACGGCCATGTCACGGGAAACACAGAAACACAATTCGATGTAAATCCAGTTCTGGATTTTAGGCCGAGAAATGTCACCACTAAGCAAGAGAGACGTTTATTTTTAATTAGGATGTTTGCTTTTCTTTTCAGTTGACTTGTCATAAGTGCTTATTAACTCACTCTAATAAATGTAATTTTTACCTTTACTTTAACTATTGTTAGAAGATTTTTCTATAAAAAAGGTTAAACGAAAATGACTTTGTGTACTCCAAATACTTTTTAGACTTTCTTAATGATAGTGGTTAGGTACCTGTAAGGTACATTAGCTGACTCTGCGCGCGCGGGTCTTTCCATATGTTTCCATACATGAATGTAAATAAACGGCCCTAATGTCTGTCGTTTGATATTCAAATACCCAATTTTATGTTTCCAGGCAGTCTAGTGTAGATATTAGTACTGAATCTAACGCCATTCATCTAAGCTATTCTGTCCGTTAGTTTTAATAAGATTACTTCTATGATTTTTTATACACTGGTATATTGCTACTCGTACCTTGCTTAAAAATGTAAATCGATCAATACAATTCAAGCGAATTTAAGTGATTTATTTCATCTAACTAAGCATTGCTTGCATTATAAAGTCTTTTCATTCTCATGTGATGAATTTTAAGATTTTTTTCTAGAATGTTTAAACCATTCTATTTTTTCTTAATTTCACCACATCACCTGATATCTGCATCAAAACACGTATTAAATATAAATAAAGGTCTCTTATCAAAAATACTAAACAAATCTTGCATCTTATTCGAGTACAAGTAAGGTCTGATCTTGCTCAAGCAACTTTCAGCGGTGCACAGTTTATGTTTTAAGCTCCTGTTGACGTGTCCCAGAGGTGCTTTAACTAATGCTGAGCACCTTGGGCACCCGTTTGTACCTTGATTTATTATTCCTGCACCACCTAAGCAGCTTGTGCCGTCATGAGTTGGCTGACCGCGGGGCTTGGGGGATGCTAATGAAACAACCTTATTAACACAGACATCAATTGAAATAAACGATGGAGACTAGAAAAAATCGACCTAATCCTAGGAATCAAGACGGACTCGAACACGCGTCCTCTACGATCCGGGTGCCTGCTCTTCCAATTGAGCTATCGAGGCCATTTGCAGACCTCGCGAATTTGTGTAGTATATTTTACGTTGTAAATTTTTATTTTTAGCATTTAACAATGCAGTGTCTACATAAAGATAGAAACTGAAAAATTCGACCTGATCCAAAGGCTCGAACGGGACTCGAACCCGCCTCTTCCACACTACCACTGGCTGCTCTTTTTTTTTTGTTAGGACGCCGCTGCTTGGCCTCGACGGCCTTAGCAGCTTCGCCGGTCTGTAGGGTGAGCGCAGAAGGCTCTCAACCCTAATATTTAAAGTAGACTGGCTGCTCTACCAACTGATCCATATATATACCAACTATCAAGGCCATTAGCATACCCGGAAATAGATGCTTCGAGTGTAATACGTACTCACGGGCCTAAAAGGAGTGAGGTACATCATTTTACGCCGCTTCATTTGTCCTCGCTCAGCCGTTTTGGACACGGCCGTCGAAATCAAGTAGCTATATATACACTTATTAGTCCCCTCTCTGTGAAATAAGCTAAAATCGATTGAGAAATGACGGATTCCTATCAGGAAAATGCCTACGTGACGTCACATCACAACACGCGTCGTAAAAGTTTAGATTTAATACAAGCGGGGCGCTTAACGTTATCTATTCGATGTATGTCTATGATTATTACGAACAAGCGCTTAGTCACAGAGAAAACGTAATTACTCTGGAGTTCTAGATCTTGCATTGATGCAACGTAAACGCTGAATAACTGTTGTGGTTTATTTTGATGCGGTTTTCTTTGGGAGCACATAGTGCAGGCAAGTAAACACGGGTTATGTAAAGAATAATAATTCATCAATGGTGATTAGCTTTAAGAAGTTTTAGTGCTTATTATAGGTATCTCCTTATCCAGGTTTCCAAATCAGATTCTGATATACATGATATAATTTTCGGGACCCGCTGTAGGATTCTTATATGTTAATATTAATTGTTATAATTATATTATTTATAGTATGAATTGCTTTATTTTTCAAAGCTAGTTTCATTTTTATTGAAAGTCAGAATACTTTTTAAAAGGTTAGAACAACAAAACATCAATGAAATAACTTTGGCTCACAAAGACCCCTAGTCTGTCGTATGTGCTAGACAATTGTGTCTAGCACATACGACATTGTGTGTTATTGTTTGTGTGTTAGCTATTGAGCTAACAATAGAATTTTTACCGCCGGGCGGTGCATCGACGGACGACCAGCAGGAATCTCCCAGGTCTGGTATTGGTCTCGGTAGCTCATTTGGAAGAACAGTAGCTTACGTGTTCAAGTTCCGACGGTACTTATTTAGACCAAGTTGAACTTTTCTAGATGTAGTTATCTTTACTAATACATATTATAAAGAGGAAAGATTTAATTTTTTGGTTTGTTTGTGAGGAATAGGCTCCTAAACTACCAGACCGATTTTAAATATTGTTTCATCAATATAAAGCCACATTATCAGCGAGTGACACAGACAATTTATTTAATTTTTTTAGGCTATATTTGGACGGGAGAAACAGTCTACACGGGCCGCTGACAGACAGCTACTCGTGGTAAAATAATAAATTGATTACTATTTTTCAAGCCATGGCGTGGGGACTACCTAAGCTGCCAGGGCTGACATTCTCGGACCCAACCAAGACCCAATATCACATGAGGAGTTCACTCCGCTACTACCAAGGGCATAGGTTCCCAGACACACTTATCCGGGGACCTGGGGGCACTGCCACTGACGTTGACAGCAATGCATTTGCGATGCCTGAAGACTCTGTCAAGTAAGTGTAGCCTTGGACATCCAACATTCGCAAAAAAAAATAGTGCAGTCCGTATTGCCTAAAATAAAGAGAGCCAACTCTTTTAGCTGTCACGTAAATCTAAACGCATAAAATACGATGCCCTCCGCACTTGATCAAATAACTTAGGTCTTATACTCTAACAATGTAATTACATGGCGCTGTCGATTAAATCGAGAAGAACTGACCGTGTGTGGGCTTAAATTGGCATGATTCCTGCAAATTCATGGCCACATACAGTCAAGTCTACTTGATTTAATTGGCAGATTCATGCTGATTGAACGATACTTAGCATGCTACCATTGTATCACTTCGACGTGTCGATCACATGCAGAATACTGGTCAATACTGGTTCATCATAACAGAGAAAGGTAAGGAATCTAAGAACAAGCTGCTGTTCTTTCATTGGCTTCCATGTCATCCAAGTGGAGTGATATCACTGGCATACTTTGCTTTGATAGAAAGTGATCTCAGTCCCTGCCTTAGTCAGCATTTTTTAAATCATGTTTTCATTTCTCCAGCTATGACCCCTCCCTGACATACGGGCGCGTGAAGCAGCCAGCCCTGCCCGCAGTCACGCCGCACTGGGTGCACTACGACAAGCGATGCCTCAACTTCACAGCGTTCTTCAAGCAGCCAGTGTACGACAATCCTGATGAGAACTTCAGAGTGCGCGTGGTCAACATCGTCTACTTTCTTGAAGATGACAGCATTACTGTGATGGAGCCTAGAGTCAAGGTATGTGGACTTTTACAGTACATTATTCTGAGTTTACCTTACTTTTCTTGACCTAAAATTTCTGTACGAAATTCAAGAATTTTGAAAGTTGTTCGCTTCACGCTCTGCTGTTCGGATATTGGAAATCTTATCACCAAGCATAGGTATTATAAGTAAAGTAAAGTAAAGTAAAAAATCATTTATTCATTTAAGCTTGTATAAAGCACTTATGACATGTCAAAAAAAGTATACAGAAATAATAATAATAAACGTAAATAAAATAGTACAATATTATTACACATCGTGAATATACATAATGTGAATCTACCACCGGTTCGGACGTTGCTTCTTATCGAGAAGACTCCGGCAAGAAACTCGATAGTTACTCTTTTCAACTTTGTTTGTTTTACAAAAAATAAATTCAGAGTACAGTCAATGCGAGTAAAAAAAGAACACAATATTGAGCAGAGGAGCAGATTATTCCTACTATGACCACAAACTTTTGTCGTTCAAGTAATCCTCTACATTATAATAACCTTGTTTCATTAACTTTGCTTTAATTGCAGACTTAAACTTGTGAAGAGGTAGATCAACAAGACTTTGAGGTATTTTGTTAAAGTATTTTACAGATTGACCCACAAATGAGTTTCCCACCTTGTGTAGCCTAAGACTGGGAGTTTTCAATTTGTTTTTATTTCTGGTATTATGTTTATGAGTGTCACTGTTTTTTTTGAACAGATGCAAGTTTTTGCGCACATACATTATGTTATCTAAAATATACTGAGCATGCACAGTTAAAATATCGATCTTCTTAAATACTTCCCTAAGCGAGTCGCGTGGTCTAAGTTTGTAAATGGAGCGGATGGCTCTTTTTTGAAGTACAAAAATGGTGTTCAAGTCTGCAGCTGAACCCCACAACAGTAGACCATACGACATAACACTATGAAAGTAGCTAAAATATACTAGTCTTGCTGTTTCAATATCAGTCAAGAGTCGTATTTTTCTAACAGCACAAGCAGCGGAACTGAGTCTCCCTGCCAGGGCCGTTATATGCGGACCCCATTGCAACTTAGAATCTAAAGTTATTCCTAAAAATACAGTAGAATTTGTTAATTCTAATGGCTCGTCATTCATAGTTACAATAGCATCAACCTGTCTCACATTGGGCATAGAGAATTTGATGCACTTTGTTTTTTTTGCATTAAGTAATAAATTATTACTAGTGAACCAACATAGTACTTTTGAGAGAGTATTATTTACATCGTCAAATGCTTGCTTACCTCTGTCGACTTTAAAAATCAACGAGGTATCGTCAGCAAATAATACTATCTCACAAATATCTTTGACATAGGTAGGAAGATCATTTATATAAATAAGAAAAAGCAAAGGTCCTAATATAGATCCCTGGGGCACTCCCATACGTATGGTGGCACCGGAAGATGCAGTTCCGTTGATACTAACTTTTTGAGTTCTATCTGTAAGATAGGATTGTATTAATTGAGATGAGATACCTGAAACACCGTAATGTCTTAGCTTAATCAGTAATATTTCATGATCCACGCAATCAAATGCTTTTGAAAGATCACAAAATATTCCTACTGCATCTTGCTTGTTTTCCCAAGCATCAAATATGTGTTTGATAAGTGCTACACCTGCATCAGTTGTGCTCTTGTGTTTAGTAAAACCAAATTGTTTCTCATGTAGTAAGTTATTTAAATCAAAGTGTGAAAGCAGCTGGTTCAATATAATTTTTTCAAAGATTTTACTGAGAGCTGGTAGTATAGAAATGGGTCTATAATTAGATGGGTCACTTTTGCTACCAGATTTAAAAAGCGGGATGACCTTACTAAATTTCATCAAGTTGGGAAACTGACCTTGGTCTATGCAATTATTAAAAAGTTTAGCTAAGTGGGGTGATATCGTATTAATGATTGATTTGAGTAGATTAATCGAAATACCCCACAAATCTTCTGTATTTTTCATATTAAGTTCCTTAAATACCTTGAGGATGTCATGAGAATCAACATGATCAAAGCAGAACTGATTTGTGCACCCATCAACACTAGATGTTAGCAGGGACTCAGCTATATGTGGACTAGAATTTAACGTGCTTGTAGTTACAATAGGTATATTAGAAAAAAAAGTTTCAAATGTATTTGCTATTTCAATCTCCGACACAATAACATTATTTTGAATTTTGAGAGAGAATGAGTGATCGCGAGGTTTAGATTTACAGGTTTCTTTATTAATTATGTTCCAAGTGGCTTTGATTTTATTTTTAGCCAGTTTTATTTTGTCTCTCAAAAAAATGGACTTTGCAATATGACATGATTTCTTGAATGTTTTTGAATATAATTTAACATGCTCAACTAGTTTTTGACAGTTTGAGTTAGCTTTTAATCCATATAATTCGTATAATTTATTTCTACTTTTATGGATGCCTGGAGTGGCCCAATCACTAAATTTAAACTTAAAATTATCAACAGTTACTTTCTTCTTAGGAAAAATATGGTTATGTTCATGCAATATTATCTCAAAGAGATGCCTATACTGATCATCTATGTTATGATGACCTTGGGGCAGTAGGTTAGAAATATTTTTATTTATATTCGTTTGAAACTTTTTTACTCGACTCTTGGTAACTGGTCTATAACTAATATCCACTGATTGAGAGACATGACGGTGCTCAAATTTGGTCAATAGACCACAGTGATCTGATTTCAAACAGTTTATAATTGATTTCTCAATAGAGATATTTTCACAAAAAATATTGTCTAAGCAGGTGGCTGTTAACTCGGTGATCCTGGTTGGTTGATCAAAAAGATTAAGTAAATCAAATGATTTAAAAAGATTTAAAAATCTTACAGAGGTCTGAGAAGAATCTAAAATGTTAACATTAAAATCCCCACATACAACCACCTTCTTGTTTGATTTACAAACCTTTTTCAGTACTTCTTCCATGGTCTCTTCGAACTGACAATAATCAGCAGAAGGGGGTCTATACACACACACAATAATAATCTGCTCTAACTCTTCGCATGCAAGTTCAATAGTTCGCTCAATTGAGAGTGCTACTATGTCTTTACGCTCTCTAGATTTAAACTTATTGTGAATTAATATCAGTGACCCACCGCGAATAGAGGAACTTCTCAAGAACGAACTAATGATACTATAATTATCAATGCTAATCATGCATTCATTTTTTTTCAGCCAGTGTTCAGTTAAACATAAGACATGTATATCCATACAGTCTAAAAATAAACCTACTTCTAATTCTTTGCCAGAGAAGCCTTGCATGTTTTGATGCACAAAGTTTATAAAATTATTTTGGGGCTTCTCTTTTGTCAACAATGTGCAAGAGTTTACCTCTATTGTCTCTGAATCTAATTTAAATTATTTGGAACAAGTTCCAAAGTCTGTGGTACAATGGTATCATTCTGCTCAATAAAAGCAGAGCGTTTAGCCAAATAATTGGCTGAAATGTTAAAAAAATAAGATAGCGACATAGCTATCTGTCGTTTATAATAATTAGATAAATGAAATCTACCTTTTGTCAGGTACATATTATTATTAATAATAGGATTAATGTCAATGAGATTTATTAAATTATTTGAAAATGTCACAGTATCAAATGTCAAATTGATTCTATGTCTTTTTTCATTTTCTGCTTGTGACAGACCCCTACTGTAAGGCAATGTGAACATCACAATTTTACTGACATTAACTAATAAACATAAAGTATTGCAATGTATTTTCATTTGGTTCTTGTTCACAGTACCTCTGTTTGCAATTAAAATAATAAGGGTTGAATTGGGGCTGAAACTATATTCAGCAATTTTCTGAATGATATCACAGTATGAGGCACCCGGTGAACAGTGATTTATAACTGACTTTCCAAGACTATTATACAAAATGTGGCCTATACTTTTTCCAATGTCGTCACTAAACATTACAATGTTACAACCTGGATTTTTATCAGTGTTACTGACAGGGCAGGTATCAGAGATGGAAATGTTGGTGGCTGATTGTGAAGTAAGGGTGTTAAGAAGAGAGGAATCACATTCTGACTGAATAACAGTATGGCCATCATTACTGCTGGAAACTGAGTCCGGGTTGCACAAGAGTTTGGTCAGGGCCAAAATATGCTCCTCATTTTCTTTTTTGGTGATAGTGTATCTGTCAGTTAAACGCCTCAGATTTTCTTTAAGACTACATATTTCTGCTTGTAATACTTTCACTTCATTGTCATATTGACTTAAATTATTGTCTATCATTATAGAATAGACATCCAGTTCATCACCTAATCGTCGGCGTTCCTGAATATATTTTGCATTTTTATACATCATTTTCTGGTTTTTTATCAGTTTCTGAGTTTTCTTAATAAATTTGCTTATCCTAACATATTTTCTAAATTTGTTCTTGCTGCACCTTGCAACACCCTCTATACAAATCCTGATCATTATTATTAGGATACGAACGACACGATGGGCCAATGCGTGAATACGAGTATTTTGTATCACCGGGATTATCCTATCCTTATGAAAGTTAAACCAACATGAACATATGAATGTCAATTTCTACTTAGACCCCGACGTAGCATAATGATAAGACAACTACTTTCAAAACAGATCAGAACCAAGTTTTGAATAGTGTTTTCACGACTTCAGGCAGCTCAGTTACGATTAAAGGACTTGGCTACTAGTCTGATCATAGGTACACTAGTCTCATCTACACTAATATTATAAAGAGGTAAGCGTTTGTGAGTTTGTATGTTTGAGGTAGGTAATCTCCGAAGCTACTGAATCGATTTCGAAAATTCCTTCTCTGTTAAAAAGCTACATTATCTCTTATTGCTATAGGCATATATTTTTTGAAAAACTTTAGTAATCCGTATGAAAACTTTGATATCTAACACAACGCGTGAGAAAAATTAATTCACGCGGGCGAAGCCACGTGCTGAAAGCTAGTCCAGTATAAAATTTTAAAACTCCTTTCACAACCTATCGCAACAACTTGATAATGTAAAAGATTTTTGCTTTGCAAGCTAACAAAACGTTATTTCTGCATAGCATGGTTCTTGAGACCGAAGTAGGTGTTAGGACTATCTGTTTCGGAACTGAATTTACCACCAGAAGTAAAGTTTCCTACAAAATTGTATGACAAAAATCTAATAAGGCGATAAAGGCATTTGTCGACTAAATAAACTTAGCATGCAGCACCGGCTAATATGGCGGCATAAAGTCGAAATGTAGACTGTGGGGACGGACAACAAAATTACTTCGTTCCCTCTCCATGTTTGCGGAACATCCCAGCGGCACGCTTACAGCGGAAATGCGATGACGCAACCCGCCGCACGCGTTCATTACCGAGCCAGGCGACCGACGAGAAACTCCAGAAAGCTTCCCTTGTTGCAAATTTATTTGTTTGTGATATACCCAGACGAGTTAAATATATTTAATTTACTGCTCAGTGGATCACTCCGAAACGCACTTTTCACCAAGCATATTAGAACCCAACGTTGCAGGTGGAGAGCCTTCTGCCGTTATCGAGGTTAATTTGGTTTTTGTGGAGTATTTTACATCCCCAGTGTCGCAATTTATCAATGAACACAAAGATTGTACTCGGAACCACACAGGTTCCGATTTGGAGTGCCTAATCTTAATAAGGCCAGGACAACAATATCTTTGGGTTATTTTTATTAGCAAAACATTGCCAAAATTGTTCGTGACTGTTATGTTATGTATAAATGTACCTGCTTGCCGTCGCGGTCTTGAAGAATTTTTAAGAAATAAAATAATTACAAAAACTAAACAGGGCGTGAACTATGCGACATGCGTTTTACATTTTTTTATTAAAATAATAGGTGTCCCATCATTACACAAGCAAAATAAGGCATCTGACTACATCATCAGAATATTCAATCAACAACTACATTAAAAAAACAATAACTTCAAAAAAAGACTATTCCAAAACGAAATAATTTGCACTAAAAAGTAAACAAATAATTGTATGATGTAGGTACAATAATTATTGTTACTACAACAACCTTGGCTAGCCAAGGTAACACTACAATATACCTATTTTTTTGCATCTATCGTTTAGGTGTATCCTTTCCAATAAAAAATAATCATTGAAATCGGTTGGCGTGATATTGAGTTTTATCTGGATTTACGACTTATTTGGTTTTCTCATGGATGCCACGTCAAAACTGGATTTTTTGTCTAAATGGGCATTTCAAAAAAGAAATACTGTCAAAGCGGAATGTTTCACGACTAAAGTTCTCTCTGAAACCAAATACAAGGTTTGTTAATGCATTTTTATACTTAGTAACCGTTTTGTGGTTTCAGTACTAATAACAGTAAGTTCATAATTTAATTTTCCTAAATTTTTCCACGTGGCTTGGTAATTAAATGTTGCCGAAAACTATTTCATTGTATGTATGAAATAAAACCCTGGTGATATCTGTCAACATATTTGCCTTTTTTAATGGGGAAAAGTTCTTGCAACGAGTAGTATTATCCTTTTCTCGTCATTAATGGTAGTGTTCTGTTTCGACCAGGACCAGGGCGGCGGCGGTGAGCTACGGCTATCATGTCACAATATCTTATTTGCGTGATCATCAGACTTTATCCAGGGGCTGTGTAATCATTGATCACAAAGTACTTAAACCATTAGCAATTTTCTGAACCAATCAAAGGATAAACAGAATGAGACTGCTAACTTCAGCTCCCTCGCTACGCTCTGGAAGAAAATTAATTGACTGGACGAAAAACTGACCCTTATGTGAATTATTTTGTAATCCTGCTCTCTGTGGTAGAGATTGTGGGGGTGATAGCATAAACTAAATAAAAGTATGTAGGTATAAGTCTATAAAAAAAACCAGCCAAGTGCGAGTCGGACTCGCGCACCGAGGGTTCCGTACAAACCTGTATATTTACTAAAAATATTTTGATTATATGATGCAACTAAAAATTTACGGTTTTCGCATTTTTTTCTTAACCGTGCTATAAGACGTTGCCTCGTACCAAATTTCAAGATTCTAAGTTCACGGGAAGTACCCTGGTAGGTTTTGATTCCCTTGCGAGTGTCAAAAATTTGCGGAAATTTGCGGCATAAACGGGGTATCTTTTGATTGCGTTGGCTTAGAAGTTAGATCTTCTCACAGCTCCAAGGGACAGTAGACCTGAGTATTTGACATAAATTCTCCACGCGTTCCTGAGAAAAAGGGTCTTGACAGACAGACAGACGGACGGACGGACGGACAACAAAGTGATCCTATAAGGGTTCCGTTTTTTCCTTTTGTAGGTACGGAACCCTAAAAAGTGATCCTATAAGGGTTCCGTTTCTTCTTTTCGAGTTACGGAACCCTAAAAACACCCATAAGTCATTACTCCATTCAGCTCCGAGAAGCTAATTTTCCGTGTTTAAAGGTTTTTCATTTCTTTGTATTTTTAATTATCAGTCCAACTTAAACGAAGCTATCTTTTCTTTAGCTTACACATTCTTTGAAATGCGTTCTCTTATTTTGTCTTCAGGGAAACATGATAAACATTGTAAGTAGATTACATTACAACATAGCAGCTAAACCTTGGAGACAGTCTCACATGCGCTTACCCAAAATTCATGTTCACAAACGCACATTAGAACGTAACATAATTGAAACGTCACCTACGACTTAATTATTCACCGAAGGGCTGATGTTACAGCCGATGTTGCTAGACATTTGCATTTCTTACATTTTGTGGCAATTGTAGAATAAAAAGTTGAAACACATCAATTTAAGAAAGAAGTATTCGGAAAATGGCCAACCCGTTTCTTACCATTCCATAGTAGAAAAGTAAATCAACCAATCAACTGTTACTTTGGGTTCCAACCAATTTGCTGTATACCAATGAACAAGAAAGTAATTGTAGACTATATCGTTTGGTACCGGTAACGTGATTTTATGCAGTGTTGTTATGCGATTGTTTTGACGTTTGTCATCGTTATTGCTATTATTTTGTAGCGGGTTTGCTAGGCGAAATGTGTTTGTTTATAAATTACTGCTATACACCTAATTTCAAAAACATATATCCTAAATTGCCATTTCGAATTATCTTTGCCCTACGACATACCTACGCCTTTTGGGTTTGGCTTTTTTTACATACTTTAGTATTTTTAAGTTTAGAGAGTTGGCAACACTTTAACACACTGAAGACAATTAAATGGAATTGTTTGTCGGATTAATTCGCAGATGTCTCCCACCCAGCAAAATACCGCCTGATGTCTACGTGCCTAATACTATAATTAGTTGAGAAACTTGGCTTACATTTTAAGAAGTTAGGGATGCAAAGTTAAAATATGATAAAAAATATAATATAGGTAATAACATAAATGTTAACTACTTTGGAATACCTATTAAAGCTGATGAAATTCAATGTCATGAAAAATTTCAAATGTGAAAATCCTGGCATGATTGCGAAATGCCGGAGGATATTAGGAATCTGACATCTAAAAATTGTTATTATCCTACAAATATACTTACCGATTGATTATCAAAAGACTTACAAAAACGACATATGGCATACTCAGTTATTAATATATCTACTAACTATGCAAGCGTAAATTTGTTTTTTTCAATTGACTTTATTTTTTAAGGTTACCATACAAATTAAGTCGAACCTTAAAATTAAGGTTACTTGCAAAAATCAAATTGACGCTGGCATAGTTAGTACATCAGTTACTGAGTATGCCATATCGTTTTAAGTTATTTGATAATCACCCGGTATATTAAGATTACCCTAACTCACAAACTAGACAAAACCCGTGCTATGAGAGAAGTAGACGATTTAACTGAATTTATAAATAACAAACAACATTCTTAAAAACTTTAATTTAATTGATAAAGAAATAACAACTACTAATTTTATCTTCTCGTTGTTATTACTTTATTTTGAAAAATCTTAATTTTATGTATCCTTTTAAAAAAACAATTTAGTTAAGTTTTATCTGGATAGAGTCGTCTTTGACAATTTGCGAATTAAGTTTTTTTTAAACTAAAATTATGATATTTGTTGCTTCTTGCAACTTCTACACATTATTTTAGTGGATTTTGTAAGCATGCTTCTTCAACATTCAGAAATTGAAGAAAGACCTCTCTTCCCCATATAATTGCTATTTGGACATTCGATTTTCGCACACCAATTTACCTAAAATATTATTCATTAAGTTGATTTCCTAAAATCACGCCATGTTTTGAGGAAATGAATTAGTAAAATGAATAATTATGGGTTCACATCAAAATTTGTGCATTTTTTCAATTTAGTAATTAGGAATAGTAACTAGGGATTTCGGTCTCGGAAGCATTTTCGGTCCTGGGACCAGTCTCGAAATTTTTCAGTTGGTCCCGGGCCTCCCGAGAAAATCGAAACTCAGATTTTGTTCTAATTAACATGACTTTTTGAATTATTGGCCGCCTAAGAAGCCATAATTAGATAAATTAGTATAGCTATTGGAATTCTAAGGTATACTATACTAACCAGAAACAGTCTTTAATATTCTTAATCTTACTAAGTGCCGGTTTTCGAGATTAAGTATAGACGATCGTTTCAGACTTTTTGAACTTTGCGGCTGAAGCAACAAATTTTAGCTGCAACAGTAAAATATTCTTGATTCATCTTTAACTGAGTTCCTATAGAGGTGTTCGTGTAACTTTCTGTCCCTTGAAAACCAAGGGGCATTACTAAAACCATGTTTAAAGCCAACGAAGACGAAAAACTGCCAAATAGGGGAAATAATTCGTGTCTGAAGCAACATACTCAAAGTACTAATGAATGGGGGTGGAGCTAACGGGTAGGGGTAAAAAAAGTACCTTTAGAAATATTCGTTGGGAGCAACAGTCCTCTTTTTAGGTAATCGCTAAGTGTGCTGATTACCATGCGCTTATTTCTCTATTTGTTTACCTTGTTCAGTTGGCTTTGCAGTCTCTGTGATGCCGTGCTCGAATTGGAATCGCTCCAAAGGCAAGTTGTATCATCCGCGGAAACACTAGTGTATAAATAAAAGGATGCAACACAGGTCCAAGCACTGATTCCTGAGGGGCAGAGGCTTTCATGTCATAGAATTCAAATTATGCTTATCTAAACATCACTTGAAATATTCTCTCATGTCAGTTAGGTTTCAATTTTTCAGAAGCAAGCCTTTTTAATACTTAGAAATACAGCTGATCAGTATTACTTTCCTTCCAAAGTACCCCCCCCCCCCCCCCCAACCCCTATCTTTTAAACCACCCGGCGAATTTGTGCAACCGTCGGGTGACTCTCTAAATTCCAATTGGTGGTCAGGTAATTTGTTATTCTCTTAAATTATTTATCGGACCGACGGAATCTCACTCGGTAGTTTACCAGGCTTGAGGACCATGCACATCTATGATTCTTCAACAGAAAGAGGTCGTTTTTAATCTGAGATCACAACAGCTATTCTGGGTACTTTGTTTAACACCTTTCACATTATCAGATAAAAGGCAGTAGCTTTGTTTCGTTTAGCTTGCATAATTGTAGCCTTGATTCTACGGCTGTGTAAAACTGTGGTATTACTTTTAAAATAAAGGAAACCAGTGTTCTTTTCAGGTCCGTTTAATCGATCCATACTTTTCTCAAGTTCCTTGCCGTCAGTTCTGGTTGTTGTTGATCCCGTTACCCCATTCATACCTTAATGGCGCAAATTTACAACTATTCCAGAATTTATGAATATAAAATATGATAATAAGTTGTATAATGCGATTTTAAGAATATTTTATTACTTAAATTTCTAACAAAACGACGAAATATTTGGTCTCGAAATTTTCGAGACTTTCCATCAAACTCTCGGTCTCGGTCTCGATTGTAAAAGTCCCGTGACTCCCGGGATTTCGAGACTCGAGACTCCTGGGACGACATCCCTAATAGTAACTCGTGTAAATTGAATCAACCGCTACGACACGTCTCGTTACATGTACAAAACTGTTTTAATTATTGTTTACAAATAAATAAATATAAATGATATAGCGTATCTAGAAGTGCACCCGCACGCGTGGCGACGCAAGTCATGCAATTTTCCAGGCGCTCTAGAGCGTCTTCAGCTTCGCGAAGTTTAACTGCACGTGGCGTGGCAATTTATCAAATCTCATATACTCGTAATCCATTCTACTCCATAAAGTTATGACGTTAGACCGGTAGATTATGAATTAAAGTTTAGAAAGTTTAAAATCTATTTGAAATTGTAGTTTTATAAATGGTACCTACATCAACGACACTTTAGTACTTTGTAATAGTAGCAATTGCGTTCACAATTGG
Source organism: Udea olivalis (assembly GCA_947369235.1). Lineage (NCBI taxonomy): Eukaryota > Metazoa > Arthropoda > Insecta > Lepidoptera > Crambidae > Udea > Udea olivalis. Next base: position 12,786,319 of record OX376342.1, read on the forward strand.
GTATGGGAAAAAAAATCAAACATGTCCTAAATCAAAAACCATTTCGAGGTATTTGTATTTTATACCTTATTTAAATATTTAACATTTTTAAAGCCAAAGGATCTAGGATTTTTCTAATTAAATACGTTGGCATACTGGGGTCATTCATTTGACCCCAGATTGCCAACGTACGCAGAGAGTATATTAAGGTTCTTATTGGACTCTTAACGGTAATCAAATTGACATCTCACAATTGAAACCGATTGGGGTCGTACGTCCTTTCACGTGATTGGTTGATAATCTATCCATCAACCAATCAAATGAAGTGATTTGTATCATACGTAAAAGCTGTTGTGATTCTACTGCATGGTATTAATGGTGGTTCCAGATAGCAAGTTCAAGTTATTTTATTTGCTAAGAATAGGTACAAATGTTGTTCATATATTTTACAGTTCTCTATTCAGTTAACAATACATTAACATGCAAAAATATGCGCTTATTAATAGTAATTTCCTATTAAGTATTTCATTATTACATCACATCATAAATCATTAATTAGTCAAAAAAAATCTTACACTATAATAACACTTTTCTATGAGCCAAATGCGCAGTTTCCTTGTCATTCATTTAGCAGGCCCACACTTAAACTGCTTTGGGATTTTATTATACATTTTAATGCACATTGCGTAGCAACCCTTTTGGAACAGTGAAGTGTTTGGGCGGAATTCTAATACAAGTCTATCCTTGTCTCTTGTATTTCGAGGATATATATCCTTAGCACGCTTAAACAATTCAGGATGCTGGAAAAATTTAAAGGCTTCTAATATGTACATGCATGGAACGGTTAAAAGTCCTAGTTAGACAAACAACGATCTGCACGAATCAAAAGGGCCTTTGCCACAGATAGCTCGTATGCATTTTTTTTGTGCAATGAATACTTTCTGCACGTCTGTTCCATTTCCCCACAATATTAGACCATATGCAATATTTGAGGCGACATAACCATAATAAGCCGACAAGGTCACATTAATGGAAGTTCAAAATTCCCCCCGGTGAAAAATATTTTTCACCAAGTTATTTTTAATAATACGTACATTATTTTACGCCCATTGCTCAGACGGGTAGGTAGGACTTAAAATAGCTATTCGCAATAATCCCAATCCTTTCATTTAGGGCTTCGTTTCAGAACTTGGTGAAATAAATTGTATCTGAAGTCTACTTCTCGTGATGTGACTCACTTCTCACATGATGAACGGCGAGCTCTGTTTCAGTCGTAAGTGCAGTAAATCAGTAATTTTCTCCTCATAATTTATTTACCACGAATCCGGGAAAAAAAACACATGTAGGAACACTAAGCGAATTTGTGACGTCATGAGTTCACAATTTTTAAAAATGATTAAAAAATAACTACCGACTAGATCAACAAAATATTCAAATGAATTACACACTTAAAATAGTAAAAGGTATTTAAATATCCCTGGACATTATTCCACACAGCGCCATCTAGCCCCAAAGTAAGCTAATTAAAGCTTGTGTTATGGGATACTAGACAACGGATAAACATACTTAAATACATTTTCTTTTGTAAATACATACTTATTATACATAGGAGACACCCAGACCAGTACAAACAGACATGTTCATGCACACAAATGTTTGTACTGTGCGGGGATCGAACCCGCGACCTCTGGGGTAGTAGCCAACTTCTTAACCATTACACCAAGTCGGTCGTCAAATTTTTTTTAACTTTTTTTTTAATACATAAATTTAAAAATATATATATTAAAAAAAAAGTTGTTCCCATACCCAATTGCTCCGAAACTCAATCAAAGTTAATGTGATAAGCAACATTAGTTGTTAACTGACGTACCTACCTACTACTTCAACAAATTAGTATAGTAGGTTTATATTTTTGTAATGAATCAATTGTTTTTAATCAGCGTCTACCTAACCCTACGAACTAAATTAATAGCAGCCTTCAATCTTAATGGTCCTTTAAAAGTAATTGAATCTGTAAAGTCAAACTCTTTTACTGAAGTAAAAAAGAAGGCACCTACTACACTCGCGAGCAAAAGTATGGATACACTTAATTGGAATTGACTCGGCGCGATCTTGAGTACTGATTAGCTAGTAAAGAATAAAAAAAATGGTACCATTTTAAAGGTTAAACTGTTAACTTTAAATTGATACCAGATTCATTTAAATCACACTAGTATTGATGGAGTTATCCCGGATTTAGTATTTAGTACTAGTTACTAAGTACTCAAGACTAGTTATTAAGTACTTAAGATCGCACGGAGTCAATCCCAAGTAAGTGATTCCATACTTTTGCTCCCGAGTGTAAATAAAGTATGGTCAATTTTATAAGGATACAGGGTTATTGATAAAAAATCAACAACCTCGCAAGACTAGGTAGCTACCATCATACACAAAAACATTTGTTCTACGACTTTTGAAAAGGAGATCATATTTTTGGGCCTTTTCTCAAAGTGCCGGCCAACAAAAAAAATTGGTACGAATAGTTAGAACTAGTCATACGGAGCAATAGTTATTATGGCATAAAAGTCGTAGGTTTGTCACAAGCCAAGTTATAGGAGTTCAAAAACACGTCATTTTCATACATTTATTGATTTTTGAAAGAGCTGGGAATCATAAAACAATGAAAGATATTGCTAGAAGAAATGGCTGTAGCATTTTTACACTAGCGCGAAGATAACCAGCTAATTAGAAAATCGTCTTTCTCACAACTAAACGAAAAAATACCTTGCTCTATAAACTCTATATTATTATAACCGATTTCTTTTCTGAAAGTGCCGATCAATAAAAACAATGGTACTTTGAGGTTAGAACTAGTCATACAAAGCAATAGTTATTAAAGCACAAAAGTCGTAGGGTTGCCACAAGCCAAGAAATACTAGATCTAAAAAAAAAATATTTCATACATTTATTGATAGATATTTCTAGAAGTGATGATCTGAACATTTTTACTTTAATTTATACTTTTATGTATGAAAATGACGAATCTTTGAACCTGCATAACTTGACTAGGGGCAACCCTATAACTTTTATGCAGGAATAATTATTACTCCAAATGACTAGTTCTAACTAAACGTACCAATTATTTTTGTTGGCCAGCATTTTTAGAAAAGAAATAGGGTATTATTATACAGAGTAAGGTATTTTTTTTGTTTAATTGTGAAAATTACGGTTTTCTAATTAACTGACAGCTTTCTGGCTAAAGTGAAAATGCTTCAAATCATTACTACTAGCCATATCTATAATTATTTTATATTTCCTAGCACTTTCAAAAATTAATAAAATGTATGAAAATAACGAATCTTGGAACTCTTGTAACTTGACTTGTGGCAACCCGACGACTTTTGTGTCGTAATAACTATTGCTTCGTGTGACTGGTTCTATCTATAACTAAATTTTTTTTTCGTTGGCCGGCACGTATCTGGGTACCAGGGTCACGAGAGATGTAAAGCACGAAGGTGGTATTGAATGAATGAATTAATTAATTTATTTCAAGTACCAAATACTTATGTTGCTAGCAGGGCTTCTGAACTATGTTAGGAATAGGAATAAGGATATTGATAGCTGGGAAAAAAATGGTGAATGGAGCACTGCATGCCTTTATGAGCAGTCAGAAGGTGGCGGAGAGGGGATGACCGTGTTAATCTAAGTTTAATTGTAATAGTTTTCAGTTTACAGTTACTGCAACACAAGCTCAGAGCTTAGTGCAGTCATCGTTGCTCGCTAAAATGTTAGTTTTTATCCTTTCATTCCACTCCTATATTAAATGCATTATTCATGCGCTAAATGTCTAAATCAATGTGAATTTAATGAAACAACTCTTCAGTTCTATGGACGGCAATTCCCTCTTTACTTTCAGGTTCAGAACCACTATCTTTATATATAGGCGCGTATTCAGGCGGCACCAATGCTGTTAAACGATTTCCTTTAGGTTAGAAACTATGCAAAACAAAATCAATAGGATGTAAAACATTTTATTCGCGGATTCCTGTAAATATAATCACGAGAAATAAGAAAAAAACAATTTTCTACTAGTATGGCAAGGAGAAGAATACTGGACATAATAACTAGCAGTTACTTTATTCGAAATTCGACGACGGGAAGTATACTGGACATACATGTTGGGGGGGTCGTAAAAACTAAATGACTAACTAAGGCAATTAAAACATTATAAGTAGCCTTTTAGGTATGTTAGTTTAGTTAGTTTTAGGTACTTTAGTTTTCATCTACAAGGGTTTCAGCAATAAAATAATGAATAAAACACATCTAACTGAAAGCCCGCTCAGCCCAGTCTTCCTTCTTGTCATGTTGCCGGCGATTGATTACGTCCCATCGATGTGATTGCGTTGTTGATTTTTGACAATGTAGGTAGATAGTTCAGGGTTTATCAAAGCTAAAACCCTGAATATACTATTTTTTTTATCTAGTTTTTTTTGTTTTAATGAGAAGTATACTGCACGGCGTCAAATTAAGGGTAAAGAAATAACACCCAAAAATGATTGTTAACATATTAATAAAATATTATATACTGTGTATACAATTCTCAGAAATATACTTGGTTTAATATATCTTAAGTGAAAAGCGTACACTTATATTTGATTTTATCCTGTTATCAATAAAGTGCTTAAAATGTTATTATTATTATGTTGGTACATCTTAAATTCACGGGCCCATTATTATTATCAATAACCCTGTATAAATACAAAGCAACTTAGTTGAAGTAAACAATACATTTTCCGGCGTTTTAGAACTTTGAATTTGTTTCGTAACCCATATTTTTGCGTACCTCCCGTGTCAAGTACCCGTAGGTACAGACAGCTCGCTGGAAGTGTTGTTTTATAAAGCACTCGGCACACGAGCGTGCGTCAGGAATAACAAATAAGAGAGGAACAATACAAATATGGCGGGGATGTTACACATTAGCCGGTCCTAGCGGACGTGGCGCGGCCGAGGAATGAGTTTCAAGGTATTTTTTTCAGCTTTAAATTGCTTGGCGCGTTCCCACGGCGGACGTAACTCTGTTACATTCTGTGTAAGTAAATGTTATGCTATTATATTATATTAAAGCTAAGTTAATGAAGCGGGGTTATTATAGTGTTGACGATTTCTTAAATGATAAGAATTTGTGGTCATCTTAGGTATAATCTGCTCCTCTGCACACTTTTTTGTTATGACTTTACTCTGTCAATTCCATTTTTGTGTATAAAAACAAGATTGAAAAGAGTAACCATCGAGTTTCTTGCCGGAGTCTTCTCGATCGGAAACAACCTCTGAACCGGTGGTAGAGTCACATTATATTTAATTATGATATGAACTATCATAGTATTATTTTATGTAAGTTTATTTTTATTCAGTATATTTTTGCTACAATTTTTTTTTGTTACATGACATGTCATAAGTACTTTTTATAAGTCTATATGAATAAAGATATTTTTTTACTTTTTACTATGTATTCCAAATTCTAGAGACTATTCCTGTCATTTATTGCTCGTGTGTATCGTTTCTTCTTCTTGAAGTGTATCTACACTTCTAAAGTGAATTGTGAGCTATGTACGCAGTCAATGCTTTTAGAGTTTAAAAAGACTCATTAGCACAATAGGTAGGGGTCTGAGACCCAGAGGTTTTAGATATATGCCTAATTAGTGTCTAGGTATTGAAGTTAACTTTTTCAGGTTTAAATTGTTTGGCGCGGACACACGGATACATTCTGTAAATGGCATGTAGTTATTCTCATTTAAAGAGACTATTTCTGTTGCATGCTACTCATGTAGGTATCACTAAGCTTATGTGAACTTCACGTTAACCCAAGTCCGATGCATTTCGTGAAAAGTTGCCTCTACGTAGACATAGGCCTCAAAGAACTATAGAAAGAAACTTCTAGAGTGAATTTATAACTATGTAGGCTGTCATATTGTTTAGACTGACTTATTGGCACAATAGGTTGGGGTTTTGCCAGGTGAAGTAGGTACAATTAGGACAATCGTTTGTTTTGAAAAATATTTCCGTATTATTCATCAGCCTGAGACACGCGTAGTAAATATGTACAATTCACGATCTTGGTGTACGTTTTCCAAAATCTTCATTCATTTATGATATTACATTCTATATCATCTCGTCATTGAAATTGTGGTACTATAAGAGCCATGTTAACATAAACAACATGAACAAGCTTAATTATTTAGTTCAAATTCATCAACTGAAGGAGGATATCAAACTGACGTTACATTTTACTCGCATAATTTGTGTTTGACTAATTATCTTAGGCGTAATGAATGTTGCATAATCTCTACTGTCATAATTAAACAATAAATTGTAAGCATAACGATCTGTTGGGCTATTTTCAATTTGACTATTGGGGAGACGCATAATAAATAGCTTTTAGCCATTTTTATTATTCTCCTAATAACAATTTAGCATAAAAAACAAGGCATAATGAGTTGGTAATGTAGGTTAAAGTGCAGCGGAGTGGCCCTTGGGCCACCCCTTAGCCGCGAACCTGTCTTTTTAATTTGGATCACCTACGGACTGAAATTATTCCGTTTTACTAACCGTTTCTCGTAGTGCATCAGGTTCATGATTATGTTTCATGATAATAATTTTTAAGACGTTTGATTAGTATGCCGATGAACATTAGGCTAAGTAAATTTTATGCGTTTTTCATTTTATGCGTTAGAATATTATGTTAATTTATCTTTATGCCATATCTGATTATGCTTCAAAAAAATATGCGAATTACATTATGCGTATAGTTGTTATGCCATAATATCATCTTTCCTAAAACACTGTAAATATAGACCCATCAAACTGTTGCAGTTTATTAAGCATTTATAATAGTTTTCAGTGTTTGATTAAGCGTTTTCAGATGAGGATCGGTTAAGATCGATTCAAAGTTTTTAAATTAGGCTAAGCTTTCATCATGAAATCATTTCCTTTGGCAGACAAAGTCCTTTTTAGTGACCTCGAAAATTGTATTTAAAGGCCGACGGCTCGGGAGTGTATCCAGCTCAGTAAATCTGTGCATTTCCCCTCTCAACAGTAATGCTATGTGACATTCCCCCCACCACACGTCACTGGCAAGCAACCTTCTTGCATGTTTAAACACGGGATCGACCCGAAGATTAGGTTTCATACGTAATGAAAGCAAAAGCCGAAACTCAGCGATTTCGCAACTGATGGGTATTTTTAATCAAAGTAACACCTAGCAGTGTCTTTTATGAATTTGTCTACTTTGGTTTTTGATACTAGGTGAAAAACCTCTGTAATATCTTTTACTGAAAGAAATTCTCTAAAAACAGCGACCTAATTGTTATGCATGAACAATTAGAAGAGCTTTTTCAACGATAACTTTATGCATTTTTCTTTATCAATCTTCTTATAAATTATTCCATGTATGATTATCTTTAAGAATAAAATTAAAAGAAAAATAAATTGGATCTGCAACAAATTTTAAAATTCTGATCTTTTTGCGAATATTAGCATGCTCATTGTGGCCCAGGTCGGCACAGAGGCAGGCTCCTGTCACTTCTCGAACTTGCGCGTGAAAATAACCAGCTGTCGGGAACTGTTTTTTTATTATTTAATGGTCTCTGCAATCTTGCATATATACAGCAAATTGATTTGGCCAATGTCAAGTAGTGGCGAGAGGATCATGAAGCTTTATTTGGCCAGTGGGATTATTATTTTTTATTCAGTCAAATTGAGATTAGTGAAGAGACATAGAAGCAGTTGGCCGGTGAAAAAAGATAAAAAAGTTCTGTGTGTTGATTGTGAACAGGCGCGTAGAGCATTTGTATGCGAATCTTGCGGTTCAATGACATATGACGGCACGCATTTAGGATTGAGAAAATTGTAATTTGCTATCGATGTGATTTATCTGTTACGTTAGTAACTATTAAGAAGATACCTAATCTGTGACCAAAACGTGACCATCAAGTGGCATAGAATACTGTTTGATGCTGTATTACCATCTCTTAGAGCCAGTTAGGTTAATTTTCTAAACAGAGCGTAGAAAATCACTTCCTAAGATGATCTTTCATTTTCAGCCAGCCAGCAGTTTCTTGTCAATAATGCATCCTCTAGGCCAGATATTTACTGACGAAATTGGTCACTACCCTCAGTTTAGGAAATTAACTTGACTGGCTATAGGTGGTGGTAATACGGCCCCTGGGGGGCATTGCTTACAGCCAGTCAAGTTAATTTTGTAAACTGAGCGTAGCGAGCAATTTCGTCAGTAAGTATCCAGCCATGAAGGTGCATTAGTGACAGGTAACAGCTGACTGGCTGGAAACGAAAGATCATATTACGAAATTGCTTGCTACGCTCAGTTTAGGGAATGAACTTGACAAGTTCTAAGGATTGTAATATGGCCCCAAGCCATTAAAAATATAATGTTTTTTTCTAAATTGTGGACAGATGGAACGGCATTGACTGCAAAAAATGCTACCTGAACAATAGCAATTAAATTTGATCAATATTTATGGTCTTATTTATTTATTTATTCTTCATTGCACATAATTAAATACAATGGCGGACTTAATGCCAAAGGGCATTCTCTACCAGTCAACCACACGATCAAACAGATAAATTAAACACGGTGCACGAGATTAAACTAAAGAAATTACATTCAACAACAACAATTGATGCTAATTATCATAAAATACCAAAACAACAAAATAAACTTCAACATAAATCGATAAAAATAAACATACTTAAATAGAATTCATAATATAAATAGAACCAACCAAACCAACAATTGCTTGCTACAAAAAAAAAACTTAATAATAGCCATTGATACCCCTCAGAATAACCTCGTATTAACTTTGAACCACATTCACCTCGCAGTGACTCGAGGACCCATCCCTAATGCGTGACCACCGATCCGTAATGCTTTCGAACAGCCACTTTGAACCTGTATTTACTAATAGATTTTCTTATTGGAACAGGAAGTTTTTTCCAAAGACGAATCGCAGATACAGCGAAAGAACTAGACATGAAACCGGAAGAATGAGAGGGCGTAAGAAGGGAAAGAGTATCTTCAGAACGCAGCTGATGACAATGTGAAGAATGAAGAAATTTAAAAGTCTTCAATGTAATGTAATTTTACCTATAAACTGTCCCATTGCAGGAAAAATGTGTTAGGGTGAATAAAGTATATTTTTGTTTCATCGTGCCTACAACTACCTATGATGCGTTGCTAATTGCATATTCTAGTCCCATCTTATATTAATTGTATTGACAAAGTGACGTCACTGGAGTCCACTTATTATCTTTTTGTCGAGAGCGCAGTGAAACGCGGCATCCGCCCTCAATAACCTTCATGAACAATGCTGCCAACCCCGAGGTTTCTCCCGTATCCGCTAAATTTGAATGCCGCTCGTTGAGATTAAAAAGAAAGCCGCTTCTGCTTTACTCAATTGCCTTCTAACCGGGTTGGTACGCGAATTAAATTAAAATATTAACGCCCGAATTCTGGAACGACAATCAAAGTTGATGTATGTCCCCATCATTGCTATTTTTGACAGAACCGCATCAGTTTCTTCAAATTGAATGCTCAACTTTGACTTAGGGTGCATTTATATTTTTTTGACGTGTGTCGTGACTCATCAGAACGGAATTGATTTCATACATTTAGTATGGTATCATTTATACTAGTGTGATGTGACGTGTCGTGACCGTACTAAATGTCCGTTCTGATGAGTCTTGACACGAAATGTCAGACAAATATAACGGAACCTTTACGTTTCAGAATTCGATTCGATATCTAAATAACTGAAGTCAGCGATGCAGCTCCTTGTAAGCAAGTGGAAGTGGCAGTAGGCAGAGCCTTAGCACAAAAAACTGCGTTTCTGGGACAGACAAGTTTAGAATGGAGACCATAAGATAAGACTCAAAATAAACTTTACTTTACAACAAACCATAACATTAGCATAACATAGTCTTAGATCGTACAATGTAGGCAGTGTTATTGCTAGGAAGCGATATCTTCCAGACAACCATTTGAATGTCCACTCCAAATTCATTTCCAAATCCATCCGCAAGATGGACTGACGAGAAACAGGTTTCAGGATTTCAGTTGATGCTTTAGACAACTATGCAAAAAGCATCAGCATTAAGGTTTAGCATCTTAACAGGGAATGAGTATAATGAAGATGATTAGAATGTTTGTTTTCTTTAAGAGTTGCATTCGAAATTTGGAAATGGCTCAGACGTTGTTAATATTAAAAGGTAGGTATTCAAAATGTCCCAACAAATAATTTACTCTTATAATGTTTCCTCTTAGTCTGGTAATGTCTTGAATAACTTTACCTACCAATCTTTCCAATGGCGAAAAGGTTACAATTCTTAGAACGCGAATGTGTAGCCTAAGATAAATTTGTGTCTTTTCACGATGAAACACGGAATCCTGAAAACCATTCCGCCCCCGGCTTCACGCTGGTTCAATGTTGAATTAATTAGTCTGTTGTCTAGCAAAAAAACACAACGGAGTATTACCAAGCAAACAATGGATATGAGAGCAATTCATTGCAAGCAACATGATTAAAAGATAACATAATTAATTCAGGGAGTTTCTAGTGGTATTCCCCAATTTTGATACCAAAATTTTTGTAGTAAAAATAACATGTTAGTAATTCAGGGTACTTAATCAATTTTTATCGTACTGACTGTTAATGAAACGTTGTTTTGGCATCTTCTGTCGTTTGAAAATAATACAGTAGCTAGCACAAATGATTTTATAGCGTCCATGAAAAGTTATACGTTCAAAGCATAAAGACGTCTCCGCAAGACATTAAGAAGTTCCGTTGAACACTCGTCTCCACCCACATATCTGATCCCATGAAAGTGAAAAATTATTGACTAATCACTTTGATGTAGTATGCTGACGCTTTGTATCATTACAATTGATGCGTGTTGTCTTAAGATAAATTCATATTCAATCGGTTTCATATCCTGAAAGCAGGCTGTTTTGAAAAGTCTAAAACACACTTATCATCCTTGCCATTGAATATCTCTATCTCAGTCAGACCTCTTTTGTGACAAAATATCTCGCAACCGAGTGTATTAGTTTCTGCCGGTTAAACTGTATCATAAGATTATTTTTTTTATGGTCCGTCAAGATAACCTCACCACACCTAATGGAAAGTGATCGTTAGGTCCAGATATGAGATTGACAAGACCAACCAAACAAATCACCGGGCTGGCCTGCAGAAATGCCTTTTCACGCCCCGCTTATGGACTCCGGGCGGGACTATAAGAGGAAGGAAACAAGAGCAATTAAATAGAATATTAAAATTGGCCAACACTAACTTCGAATCGTGTGCGATGGAGATATTGAGGGGAGGTCTTTGCTCTGCAGTGGGACGAAATTATCTGATCATATTAGATTAGACACTACGTAAGTAACTAAGAAAAACACAAAAGTCAGACAAAAATATTCGGGACACGATAAATGGGCAGTCAATCACACACAACCGAACATTAAATTGAGTAGGCCAATACCCATCAAATGTAACGATGAGTGATTCTAATTATGGAGGCCTTTGCCCAGCAGTGGGGCAGTATAAGATTATTACTTCACTTTTACATTTAAATGAGAAATTACCCTATGAGATACTGCAAAGGTTTTCATTATCATAATATTATGTTTTAGCATTACATGTTAAGCCTGACGTGCTGGCGCAATGGCGTCTGAACATATGAGTATTATGCTCGTACAAAGCATTTTTTTTATAAATAAATTTGACAGGATTTTGGACATGGATTTTACCATATCTGTAATGGCAGTGAAATGTTGTTTCAATAAATAAATTATTTATAAGCTATTGTGTAAGTACTTAAAATTTTCTGTGCTAATAACATTCTGGCCCGAAAACCGAAACCTCTGCCAAGGAGTGTTGATATTGGTCTCTTCTCTACTCTAAAAAACGTGACGGTGGGTAACCTTAATATACCTACTATCCAGAATGCACAATGACCCGGCCTAACGAAAGATAGTTGCCTGCGATTGTGTGGTGAGACGGAGCCGGTAAATGAGAGCGCATTTGTCTTCGGCTGAATGCGTCGCTGCAGCCTGTTGTGTTGTGATGTGTTGTGTTGCGGCGCCGAGCGTACGTAATTTTACTTTTCTTCACTATAACATTATTTCTATGTGTGAATAAACTACCGCCTACATTGCTTTTCTGTCGGCATGCATGCCACACGGGTTCGTTTGAAGAACTTGTTAAACTACCTAAGTCCTAAAACCAAGGTAGTCTGACAACATTCAACCAATGTGCTATTTTAGTAAAGCAATGAAAAAATAATAAGCTTGTTGCTTAGAATAATAACGTATAGAAGGATAGTCTTCATACAACTGCCCCGTCAGAAATGAAGCACTAATCCGATCCACACATGCGTGACTATTACGTGCTTACGTGCGGCTCGCTTTGACATTGAACATTGCGGAGCTGTAATGAACACTCCAAAGCGGTCCGTTTGGAGCCATATAAAGCTTCAATTAAGGTGCTTCAAAACGGGCGCGCGGACTTGGTATCTATATGTAATTATTCTAAGGATTTTTGTTTCCTTTATTTTTTGCACTGTTATGGTTTGTGCGAACGTGCAAAAACCTCTTAAGTTTTTACGGAACGGCCTTGCCTAGCCCGTAGTTACACCATCTATCTTTAACCTTATCTTTGGCTGCCACCTATTTAAAGTAGGCCCAATCTGATAGTTCACATTTGACACCTCGTGATGTGACTACCAATGAAAAGTATACGCAAGTCTAGAAATTGTATAGAGGCGTTCAAATCACCCTAACAAAGTTGTAGGACCCTATATGCTGCGGACATATGACTAATTTTGCAATGGTTTTGTAAAGGTAGATGTGAACGCCTCTGTACGATTTCCAATAGTTTTGTCAAACTGTATAATCTCGATAGCACAAAATGTGGCAACACTAATGAAGACCTCAATAGTTGCTTGCTATACGCGATATTTTCGGTTACCTATTGCCGGTTCTGACAAGATAACTATATATCGATAGCAACTACTATCAAATCAAGAGTGACCGTACCATACTTTATCGATAATCACGATAACGATGCAACTGTTTAATGTTAAAAATACTACAGTACGTCTACCATGAGTTTCCGCCACATTGACTACAACAATTTGTGTTCCATTTTTAGTTTTAATTTCATTCTATTTGATGGAATAATAAACATGAATCCTGAACACATCTTTAATAGTTGATTGGCCGCTTGTGGCGCCATCTCTTCTTATTTTGAATCTTGTATTCTCGTACGTTCTGTCTGTCGTTCATACTTTTGTTTTACTTGAAATAAACGGTTTTACAAGTTCAATCTATTCTGTGGTATATCGTTATTTCTACACTATTCACTACAGACGTTGTCCCCTAATCTCCATACAGAAACGTCAACAATGATGCTAGCGACTGGTATTGGTGTAAACTCCTGGTACGGGTACAGATGTTATGTTATGATTTGTTACCACGGATACTACTATTGATGCTAATACTATCGATATTATTTGTTTTCGTAAAGCGTTATCATCCAGAAAAGATTTAAGTTTTTGTACGTCTACCGCGAGTTTCCACTTTAAATTTACTTTATCGTTCGCGTAAAAAAAATGTATTGTGATGACACATGACATGACAATGCCAAATCCTACGTCTACAAGTACGTCTACCATGAGTGGCAACTCGTGGTAGACATAGGTACTGTAGATCATAATTTAAGTAAAGATTCTTCAGCCCTTTTTCAGTTGAGATACTTTTTATATCTATAGCTTCTAATTATGTCATTTCCATAGTAAAAAAGTCAGTTTTTTATCAATTATGTGAACGAAAGAAGGCAATGGAGTATAATATATATTTTTTAAAAGGTTAACTTTTTGTGTCGTATTTATAACTTCTCGTTTTGGTTTTCGAGCATATTATTTGCTTATTACCAAATCATTATTTGATATGGCTATATTTTTTTCAGAACTCCGGTTTGTGGCAAGGGCGCATGGTGAAGAGGGCGAGGATCCCAAAGAACGATCTAGGCGAGTACTGGCACTGGAAGGACCTGAACATCGGCAAGGACATCTGCATCTACGGGAAGGTGTTTCATACTGTCGACTGTGATCTTTATACTAAGGTAAGCACTAATGGCCACTATATACCATGCTGCGTATCTTCCAATCAGCATGACGCTGCCGATGGAATCAAGAAACTTTAATGGGTATGATTTCTGCCAATTCACGGCCACGCGGTCAGTTATGTGACCTAAGGATGGTGTATGATATCACCAATAAGGATCGCATATTTTCATGTTTCTAGCTGAGCTAGGGGTTAGGCACTCTAGCTCGGAACATGTGTGGTCCCGAGTTCGAATCTTGCCAGAACCATCTGTGTTTATTTATGTTTAACGAGCTGCCCAAAAAGACTTCCTACTGTCAAATGTTTGACAGCTGGTGTCCATTATCATCATCTTATCAGCGTTTCTCCGGCTTGATTCACTTAAAGGTACTATCATTTTTCACTGAATTGTTGTTCAATAGCAATAAAATATAGCCTATATCACTCCTGAATAGTTAGGCTTTCTGTTATTGAAAGATGTTTTACGATCGGATCCGTAGTTTCAGAGCCTATTTAATTTAAACAAACAAATAATCAAATCTTTCCTCTTTATAATATTAGGATAGATGAGACAACGATCAAAAATCAAAGCAACCCAGATAACAGCGGAAGGCTCACCACCACCTACCACGTTGGGTTCTAATACGCTCGGTGAAAAGTGGGCTACTAAACCAAGTGTTCCGTTCACCATGACGGCAACACAACAGTCAACTTGCCGGCAAGTTGACTGTTGCCGTCGGGGCTGACTACCCATAGTCGTGATTAACCATATCGCAGCTAAATCATGAAACCTTATTGATTTGTGTGATCCATATCTTTTCATTAATCTCAAGTTCTTCAGATTGAAATCATTAATTTATTTATTCTACATAAGTAGGTTAGTAAAAGTCATAGGTGGGCGGAAAACTCGCCAGATTACGGTGGATTCAGGTCGCCTACAAACGACCACTTACGAGGGCTAATGATGATAAGAAATGCTACACTAACTAAGCTTCGGGTAAAGAAAGATGGTATTCAGGTACCTAAATTTACTTAGCCACTTACATTGTACAATAGTGGATGGTAAAAACTGCAATATGACTTTTAATAAAGATGAGATAAAAAATATTTTTTGAACAAACAAAAGTTTTAAAACGTTGAATCCTCAGTTTGTATAAAGTAGTCTCGATAGTTAAGTAAGTAATTAATATTATTAAGGATTTTAAAAATAATAAAAGTTGATACAGGATTTCAAATAGTTCAAACGTTTTCAAAAAGTTTCAAATAGTAGTATAAAAAATCGATTCATAGAATTTCTATACACATAAATTGTTTCTCATATTATCATTTCATCGAATTATCAATACACAGAATAGTTACTTCAAAGAAATTTAAAACATAGATTTTTGGTATTTTCTCACTTAGTTCATTCGCCGAAAATTCGCTTCTGGCACTCGCCGGCCGCTGCCGCGGCACGCTCGCTTCGCTCCCTCGGCTCGTGCGATGTGTTCACAGTTCTAACCTACTTTAACCAACAGAGGCTTTTTAAACTTATGTCTGTTATTAAATTAATTACAGTTCTGTGAAGTATGTTTCTATGAAGTAAATAGTCGTTGAAATAATAATATTTGACATGAAAATGCGTGGACTGAATATCTTATGAAGTAAATAGTCGTTGAAACAATAATATTCGAAATGAAAATATTTGAACCGAATAATATAAGAAACATTTTCTGTTAACCGAAACTCTATGAAAATTCAGTCTGTGAAACAAGGGATCACCAATTCAAACATCTAGTCCTAGTATTTTCATGGGAAAAAATAGCGGGTCTCGGGACAACTTCAGAGTGAACTAGAAGTTTGACCTCTTGAACAGCTAAATTCGGGACTAATTCCTGCCCGGAACACAAAATTTTATTAAGTGAGATGAGCTAAACCTGTAATCGTCGCATATATCGCTTTATGCGTAGAAACAAACAGAATAATCATTTATGGGACAAAGGCCGCTGCAAAATCATGCAATCCAAAAGGTTTTCTAATAAACTATCCATCAAAAAATTATGAATGAATATATAGTTTTAATAAACTTGCCTAACTCAACCTTAATTAAAAGTTGTGGCACTGGCCACCAAAAGTCTCACAACACCAGCGCCCTCACTAAGAGACGAAACTTAAACAGCAATATTTAGTTAGACGTTATTTTTATCAACACTCTGGCCACACCACACCACTGAGTCCGTCTCTTTTCAATTGGGCGCTATCCTTGTTTACATTCAATACAGAGACAAATTATTTATAACCTCAATCGTAAAATACGCCGTACGATTACCTGACTTTGTCAACATTTCGTTTAAAGTTAAGTAGATGGGTAAAACCAGAATGTAGTAAATTTAGAGTAAGTAATTATTCAAAAATGCTTACGGTTTAACTTCTGTTATCGTTTGTTGCCAGCTGGTCGTTTGGGACGCGGGATGCACACACACATACACAAACGTAAGAACCGTCATTCAGCTCGAATGATTACTGTACTGCACGAAATGACTGTGTGTGCGTTCCATCACTCACAGAGCTACCACTTAGCAACTCTGTGGTTTACAAATTTTGCTTATATGCGCGAACTGTAAGTGTAGATTTTGCGACTCATGCGGAATATACCAATAAGATTCTGCAGCCCACATGGCTTTTTACTATTTCACTGTTTGATTTTATACTTTTTAAACTTTAAATTGAGCAAAAGAAAAAAAACATATTTTATTCAGGTAACCATATTTTATTAAAACCTAACCTAAGTAAGTTTTGCTCGTCTCTAAACCCCTCTTTTATACAAAGATGACCCAATGGTAATGGGACAAAAATGCCTTTATTTAAGGATTTGTAATACCTTATTTACTTCAATTAAAACCTACAAATTCAATAAACATATTATATGCTAAAACAGCGGATAATTAATTAATAATAATTCATCTGACATTGATCTTGAATAGTTTAGTGTGCGGTTGAAAGTACTTTGTTTTCCCATTAAGACGTCCACCGCAAAGTAATTTATAAGTAACTGCTTACGTAGGTACCTACTTACTGCAAATACTGCAGTAAAATCGAGTCACTGTAATTTGTTTTGTTTGTAGATTCTGTAGGTAAACGTTATATTTTTTATCGAATTGTATGTCTCTTGCCTTCTGCGATTTGGCATCTTTTTGAAAACAAATCTTGAATGCGTCTATCCCAATATTTACTTTCTTTTCGTTATTTATGAAGGAAATAGTATAAATTAGGTTTATTTGGAATACGGGCATTAGCTACGGTGCCATCCTTTTAGGGCGTTTGTTGGTTTTATGTATTTAAAGTGGATTTATTTTATTATATCTACTTATCCATATTTCATAAGCTTATTTTTATTTTACTTCAATTATTTATTTTATTGTAATCAATGCAATCTATCTGTCATACGAGGGGCCATTTCGACAAAGGGACATTTCGGCAAAGGGACATTTCGGAAAAGGGACATTAAGAACCTGAACGCTACTTACTTCAGCAGCATCAAAACTAATACTCACTATTTACATGAATTAACTGATGCTTCGTCGTTCCTGAAAGCAAGGACGGAGACAGTAGCCCAGTGTACTATGATTTAAGAGGAATATTGACACGAAGAAGAAGGAAATAGTCTTATGGACCCTTTTCACTCAAATGGTATTGAGTCATATATTCTTGAGAAGAATTCATCAGTGCAAAGAAAAATATCAAACTCCTTTTCTGCATCAATTCTTCACTTCGTCGAGTGACAACTAACAATCAATATGACTCAGCGAATCTCCAGAAGTCCGATAGTTCAGAATAAGTGTGTTTTAAGTTTGGATTGGTGCGGAAATGGCTGAATTTGACACCGCAGGTGCTCGATACTGCAAAAGTGGCTCGAATCGTTTGCCATCCATCAATCACTGGCAGGTGGCGCCGAAGGGTCCTGCGAGGAGTCTCTCCCTCGTTGGGGATCCCGGGTCCCTTCCATTCTGCGCCGAAGATGACCACCGTCAGGTTTTATTGGGTAGGGGTCTCTGTTTACCCAGGATTCCGAGTCCCACATATCCCAGGTGTCCCGAACCCAGGGCCATGGGAATGCCTAAATGCATTTCCTGTCCGAAAAAAAAGGTCTGGTTAAGAATACCGAAATCGTAATGACAGAGACAGCTACGATACCGTATCGCGATATTATAATCGATATTTTTATCAATGCCCTGTCGCACGATTGAAACATTTGAAACAAGATTAAACTTATACTGAGTACATAGGTACTTACATACTGGGGACAAACATAGTCTCAATACTTAGATGCTGAAATTAGAACACCACTGCAGCGAGCGGCTTTGGGCCGTTTACATTCAACGGCTTTCCGCAACCTGCACCAGGTCATCACTCCAGGGCAGGCCTGTCCACGTTTTTTCTTTCAGTTAGCCTATTCGTAAACTTGCTTCCTTGGGGGGCTGGAAGTCATCATACGTGTAGTCGAACCTGAGTGCCAGACAATTCATAACTATTCTAGAAAACGGCTCGTACCTACAGAGGCGTTCACCTTTACCTAAGGGCACCATATGCTGCTGACATAAGACCCATTTTGCAATGATTTTGTAAAGGTTAATGTGAACGCCTCTGTACACTTTGTATAATTTTTTCTTCATTGTGGTACCCCGTTTATTTATTTTGTAGGAATTTGAACTTTGTCTTCGGGTTTGTCAGCCGGCTTTAACCTATAAAGTAGACGAAACTCTTTCAAACACTTACAAGCCTCGACTCCGTTCTAATGCCAGCTAAACACGTGATGTGTTTGTCTTGTGCACCTATAAGTTATGCCGCATTGACTAGAAAATTTGTCGATTCGGCGCATCATTATTATCATGCTGTCACATCAACTGAAGACTGAAGCTTTAATAGTTTGCGATCTGCCATAAGTTTGAAGGTTTTTTGGGAATGGTTCTGTTCTCTTGAAAAATTTGGGTCCTAGGACAATTTTCACTGGTTGGATTTGCTAGTTTTCTTATTTTGTAGCCATTGCACTGATTTTATTTTTATGTTACCATTCGCCTCTAAAATCCGGAAGACCCGGGTTCAAATCCTAGGTCGGGCAAAGTCTGTTTTCGGATTTTTCGGAACATGCTATTTGTAAGTAAGCTGGTCTATTTATAGAAATTTTGATCTTTAAAATTATGTACATAGTTTTGTCTATCCATCACTGTTTGTTTTATGCTTTTCCTTGCATCATGGTCTGCTGGAAGAAATCTCTCTTTAGAGATAAGCTCACCTGTACTTTAGCTATCCTTATTTTTCTATGTAAAAAACTGTAATTTGTGTACAAACTAATAAATAAATAAATAAATAAATAAACATATCCCGGGCTTGAGATCACCAAACTGCATTTGGCAAGCATGGTAATTAAGCCAATACCCATCAATTGCAGCGATGACTTGATTTCAATGATTGGAACCTTTGCCCAGCAATTTGACGGTTAAATAAGTGTGTGTGTTTACAGTGGAGTAAGGCCTAAAATATAATGATCATGTATAAAACCAGTTGATAGATGAAATATACGTATAAGTACCTACATACGATTACACACGATGATCTGCTATTTAAAGTTTCAGTACCAGTACGGCAAGATATAAAGTTAATCACCATGACTCTACAAAATTGTGGTATTTAAACGACATGACACGACACGACACGACACTACTTATTTAATAAACAACGCGCTTGAACCGCATTTGCGAGTGAAACTCCAATCATGGCGAGCATAGATTTCGATAGCGGAGCTGTACAGTCGTACATATTTTACTCGACAGTATTGGTGGTCAAGATGCTAGTAGTAGTATTCTTGACCAGTCGTGCGCGAACTAAGAAGAAGGTGTTCTCTAATCCAGAGGATTTGCTGTTGTTAAAGGACAGCAAACTGAAGTTCGATGATCCAGACGTGGAGAGGGTAAGGCGTGCGCATCTGAACGACTTGGAGAACATCCCGATGTTTTGGTTGCTGGGGGCGCTGTACCTGACGACGTCGCCGGCGACCGCGTGGGCCAAGCTGCTGTTCCGAGTCTTCGCCGCGGGCAGGATCCTCCACACCTACGTGTACGCCGTCCATCCCCTGCCTCAGCCCGCGAGGGGCCTTGCCTTCTTCATGGGGCTTGCTGTCAATATCTACATGGCATTGCAGATCTTGCTGTATTACGTTTCAGGGTTGTGAGGTTTTGTGCAACAGTGTAAATAGTAAACGACTCTAGTCTGCAATAAAATGTGTGTTTGTCTTATCTATTATATAAAAATAGGTCGGGTTTTCCTTCCTGACGCTATAACTCCAGAACGCACGAACCGATTTCCACGGTTTTGCATTCGTTGGAAAGGTCTCGGGCTCCGTGAGGTTTATAGCAAAGAAAATTCAGGAAAAATTTCAACAGAAAAGCGGGAAAGAAAAATAAAGTTCACGCGGGCGAAGCGGGCGGAAAGCTGGTAGTCAATAAATCTTTTGCTGGGGCTTTCAAAGACTAATAAACATATTTTTGTCAGACTGATAAACATGCTTATTTTTCTCCTAGGTGAAAACTGATGTAGATAAAAATACCTTAGTGATTATGACTTGATTGAGAACTTAAGTACGAGTATGATGCTGTTGGTTTTTAAAAAGATTTGGATGAAAATGTATTTGTAATTTTTTTATTGGCCATGAAGGACTCAGGAAAAAAAACAGTATTTCTGACTTTTACAATTTCACTTTTTTTTATATGGATGTAAATGTGTTAGACAAAAGTTATTTTTAAAAGTTTGAGAGCGTTTAATTTTGCTAAGGATGAGAGATTTATATTATTTAGAGTTCTCGTTCTTATGCTGATGCTCCTCAAAGTTGTACGTATTTTACAATTTTGTGAAAAACCATCCGCTTGTTCCCACAGCCCTTGAGGTCTCACAGGGGCATGGGAAGGTTGTGGTAGTCAGTGAGAAGAGGGACCTAATCCTGCTGGCCTAGTATTCATCTGTCAAAGGAAAAGAAATTGGTGATTTATCTCAACAGATTGCGCCACAGTGACCGAAAAAGTGACTCAACCCAAAAGTGACTCAACCCAAAAATAAACAAGAATTCCTAAAAAAATCATAACTTCGAAAACTACAAATAGTCGGGTAATTTAGGATAGCCCTAAATGTGGGCAATGCAAACAAAACTTGGTGTGTCACGTATGTTTGGACCACCCTGTGTATATATGTGAGAAAAACGTTAGCCTTTTAAATCTATACAAATCAGCAGTCTGTACGAACTGTTTTCCTCAGATGTTTTTGAAGCTTTGCAAACGTATAGACATTTATGCTTTTGACTGTACCCATATGTTTAACATGTGCAGTTTGTAGTATCCTTAAAAAAATATCTAGGTAACAGGTTACCGAACTACTTTCATTCGACAAGAAACCCGCCATGATTGCGATCTTGTTGCATGATTGTAGTTGCGCAACAGGCAGACAGCCCAAGTGTGTTGATTTAAAAGCTGAAGGTCGCGCTGGTCACTTCATACATACACAGCTGACAGAATGACAAACTTACTAAGAACATTTCCTGCTAGAAAATTTTAGGAGTTTTATAATTCAGGGGCTTTCTTTCAATTCCTTCAACTTGTCAAGTTCATTCCTTAAACTAAGCGTAGCAAGTAATTTCGTAATATGATCTTTCATTTCCAGCCAGTCACGCATCTTCTAGGCTGGATATTTACTGACGAAATTGCTCGCTACACTAAGTTTATGGAATAATTTGCCTGGCTATAAGCGATTGTAATGAAGCCCTTTTAGGTGTATCTGTTTGTTAAGTTTTCATGTCTAAACCCAATGGTTCAAACATGAAAACCTCTTGGAACTCTTGGAACTCAAGCAGGTGAGTAAATGTTATATTTTAATCAAATTATTTCCTGTGAAATTATCAACCGTATTTAAACTATATTATAAATAAAGAGGAAAGATTGTTTGCTTGTTTGTTTGTTTGTTTTGAATAGGCTTTAAACTACTAATCCGATCGTGAAAGTCTTTCACTAACAGAAATCTCAATTATTCAGGAGTGTATATCACTCACAAATTGATACTCACAAATTATGATTGAACAAACAAGTCGTTGAAAAATAAAAATGAATGTAAATCAAGTCGGAGAAAAGCCGGCAAAATGGACACCAGCCGTCAAACATTTGACAGAACGAAGTCTTACGGGTAGCTAGTATGTATATAAACTGTCTCACTGGTGGGCAAAGGCCTCTACCATTGAAATCAAGTCATTGCTACAATAATTGATGGTTTTTGTAAAAGAAGTATTTGTTAAGCATTATTTGTAATATTTTTATAAATATGATACTTTTCTTGTCCAAACAAATAAGTGTTTCATCACCAGTAGGTATTTAGTCTCAAACAACATTTTTCTTGACATCTTTGGATTTCAATGAAAATCTTAGGAGCTATCGTAGTTTTAAAATAACTAATAACCTACCACATATGTATAATGAAAAAGTAGTTCTAATTAAGAAACCACAGATTCACATTGTGGTCATACTATATTCTATTCTATTTGTCTGTGAATACATGAACATTTTCCCTTTCATCATGGTGTGTAGGTGCGCATTGGAGTAGTGCACTAAAAAAGGTTTGTAATGTATGTCAAAATCTAGAAGAACGGAAGTCAATGACGTCCCTGTACCACGAGACGCCGGATTAGTACTTAGCTACCGACAGTTCCATACGTTTTTTTCATATCGTTATTAATAATCGAGTTTATTGGTAGAAGTCGATCATTGCCCTCTATTTCACATTTATCTGGCACAAAGTATAGTTACAGGATCTCACCTAATAATAAAGCTAAGAATTCTAAATTTTGGTTATATGTTTAGTTTTAGTAGCATTTTTTATACCACTAATTAAATGAAGGTCTCATGCTGACCAGTTACCTGCAAAAGGTTCTCAGTAAATAGTTAACCTATGAATTCCAAATTTTGGTTAGATTTAAGTAGCAGTTGCGTGGGGGTGGCGTTTAATTATTTTTTTTAAATAATGAAGTACAAACACTTAGTCCAAAATTAAGGTATGCAAGTATTGCTTCTTAGTATTTGCAATTCTGCTAAAGCCGATCTATCGTGAGGACTATTAAACAGATGTTTTCGATTCAGGTCACAAATGGCAATACCTTCAGATTTAGGCGAGGTAATTTGGCGATTCGTTCCTGAATGTTCTTGAGTGAATGTATGGACAGCTCTTATACTTAAGTTGAACTGTTGTATCTGAAACGTTTCTTTGTGCAATACAGATTATCTATCTTTGGTCTAGTTAGGCGAACAAGAGCACTACCGAATTCATCCACAGGGGAGTAATAATATAATATCATACTCGTACTGGCGTCTCAGGCATTTTTAACTCAATTATTATTTTTTAACTATTCCAAAAAACGAGGTGGTCCTCAATTCGTCTGATAAGAAGAAGCAATATTTATTTCGTTTCATTTGAAAAAACAAGCAGTTCAGATAAATCAAAACAAATTTCCCTAAATAATTTTTCACAAACCAAATAATGTCAGTAACTACCGGCTAGTACTGAACGTTTTTGGATTGCTAAAAAATATTTTACATAACTTGCATTGTCGCGAAATCACGAAGCAAAATTTAGTAAATTGTATTATGGTTTTAATTATTCAGCCAGCTTTGGCAGACATTTGATCACAAACTCACCTGATCTGCACTGATGATCTAGCCTAAGGTCTTACATGCCGACCTACAAAATGCCTATCACTCTCTTCTTTCAAAGTTATGCAACCACACTTCGAATACACTTGTGCAGTAAGCCAAGCTTATTGTAGAAAGCAGACTTTACAACAAAAGATAGAAAGAGTAGTAAATGTAAGCCTAGTCGAGCGGGATTCAGAACTGCTTGAGATTTCAGACTTTTCAATGACAGCTTTGCATGATTACGTTAACGTAAATAACTGAGCGCAGAAGCTAATAAAGAATTGTTTTGTTTATAGGTAGTTAGTGCGGGTATAACGTGACCAACTGACCATCCCTGTCGAAGCAACAAACACATTTCTTAAGCCGCACGACCGTGGTTTGGGGTTTATTCTGAAAGCCATTCGAAGGTTTACTGCCGCTATTCGTCCCACATTATTGCTTTGTTATTGCTATAAATCGCGGTTTGAATTTTTATTGTCAGTTGATCATTTTATTTCTCTCATTATCTGCTAAGTTAGGTGCATAGGTTGAAAGAAGATAAGATTGCAATGTAACTGCCAAGAAACATTCGTTGAAAGTTTGACAAAACAAATACTTTTCCGCCAGATCAGCTTTTATAGAAATTATTAAGGATTCAAGTCGCAACTGTAACTGTTTTAATTAACATCTAATTGCTAGTTATGTACGGTTCAATTGTTTAGCTAACTCTTCTATGTTTTTTATTCGCTTACCCTAAGGTTCTGCAAGTTAATTTATAAAACACTAGTTTTTCTTACAAGTACCTACAGGTTTTCCACCTGCTCTCAGAAGTTCTTTTATCATTCCGTCCTCGCCTGGTGCCTTGTGGTTTTCAAGAGATACTCCTTATATATTTAGTACAGGCTAATGTCCAGGATGTCCTCGGTGAAGTGTTGGTTGAGCTTGTATCTGGTGTCCTGAGCTGTTCGACTTGCGTCCAGTATGTGATTGAGGCTCAAATTCAGACGTGCTTCTAATATAAAATATGCGAAGATCTTACCGTTGAAAGCATCCAACTCCCACATTCTCCTCCATCGTAGTTTTTAACCGACTTCATAATGAAAAATGACGCCAAGAAATACCTGTATATTCTACTACTTACCTAGTTTCACGTTTTGTTTTTCCGTTACTGGAACGTAATCCATAATTGACTGGCCTTTTGGTGCAATAGCAGCGATCCTGCCTTTAGCACCGGAGGTCGTGGGTTCGATCCCCACCCATGACAAACATTTGTATTTGTTGTGTGTCTGGGTGTTATTATATATATATATATATATATATATAAGTATGTATTTAGAAATATTTAAGTATGGTTATCAGTCTCTGACACCCATAGTACAAGCTCTGCTTAGTTTGGGGTCAGATGATATTCGTGTGAATTGTCCCAGATATTTATTTATTAATTTATTTATCATAATTGGTCCATGTTTTAGGCGAACAACAAATCAAATTCCTGATAAATACAATTCCAAAAATCAGGGTAAAAATAACTTTATAAATAGTTTCATGTGTTGGAGTGCAATGATTCTGAAAAAATTGAGTTGACACGCTGGTTTCCTCATTAATTTATGTTACCGTTTTCGATACTTCTCTTCTCTTCTGGGTTCTTTGTGGTGGGCGAACGGGTCTGGTGTAGTAAGGCTTATTCAATGTAGTGATCATTGTACCAGATCAGCACAGTCATTGCACAACTTTTAAAATAAAATATGCTACGAAAACGATATACCTACACAACCTGCTTTTAAAATACCTATAGAATCTTAAAAGATTTAAAAATAAATAAATAAATAAATAAATATCCCTGGACATTATTCCACACAGCGCCATCTAGCCCCAAAGTAAGCTAATTAAAGCTTGTGTTATGGGATACTAGACAACGGATAAACATACTTAAATACATTTTCTTTTGTAAATACGTACTTATTATACATAGGAGACACCCAGACCAGTACAAACAGACATGTTCATGCACACAAATGTTTATACTGTGCGGGGATCGAACCCGCGACCTCTGGTGTAGTAGCCAACTTCTTAACCATTACACCAAGTCGGTCGTCCGTTTTTTCCGAAAAGAAAAAATAATCATCATGACTCTTGAAAATAAGAACCTTACCTTTAAAAAAAATAGATTTATAACTAACTCAGATTCATATCAACTAATATGAGTAGATACTCAAGTCATGGTGATAAGACCAATTAAAAATATGACTGTTATGCTATTTCTCTTTCTATCTCAAAGAGGAATACTGAGACAACAACACATATTCTCGTAGATAATAACGAAACGCAAAACCTTTTTTATCTACATTATTGAACAACGCGCTGAAAACCCGCATTAGTTAGTGAAACTTCAATCATGGCGAGCATAGATTTCGATAGCGAAGCAGTACAGTCGTACATATTTTACTCGACAGTATTGGCGGTCAAGATGCTAGTAGTAGTATTCTTGACCAGTCGTGCGCGAACTAAGAAGAAGGTGTTCTCTAATCCAGAGGATTTGCTGTTGTTAAAGGACAGCAAACTGAAGTTCGACGATCCAGACGTGGAGAGGGTAAGGCGTGCGCATCTGAACGACTTGGAGAACATCCCGATGTTTTGGTTGCTGGGGGCGCTGTACCTGACGACGTCGCCGGCGACCGCGTGGGCCAAGCTGCTGTTCCGAGTCTTCGCCGCGGGCAGGATCCTCCACACCTACGTGTACGCCGTCCAACCTCTGCCTCAGCCCGCGAGGGGCCTTGCCTTCTTCATGGGGCTTGCTGTCAATAGCTACATGGCATTGCAGGTCTTGCTGTACTACGTTTCAGGGTTGTGAGGTTTTGTGCAACAGTGTTAATAGTGAATGACTCTATCCTGTAATAAAATGTGTGTTTAATACATAGTTAATAAATCATTTTTGCTAAGTTTATTATTTATTAATATATTTATTATTTCTCAGGAACAAGGTCAATTCTTTAAATTATTTATGAGCCAAAAAACTGTGTAGGTAGGTACTTAGTTTTACTGTGGAATCTAAGAGTCTAGTAAAAATATATAAAATAAACACAACATAAACAACTAACAAATGATTAATTATTTACTTACTTGTAATTGTTCACTTCACTATCAACGCTATCAAGGTAATAGAGATACATAATCAAAATAAAAAATATCTGAAACACCTTACGTCATTGATTATCGGACATTGGACATAAGTCAGCTGAATAGTAGGTAATAAAAATATATTTTAAATTATAGGCTGCTACAAAACATTCCTATTCATATAAATAGGCTTTTAAATGTAGTGTGTGGGACTGGCGGAGCAGTTCAAAGCAACACCTAATAAAATTACGATTACGATACGAAATTACAGGTTACGATTTTTGACCCGAAACCCTTCATGATATCAACCTTGTAAGGTGTAGCTGCTGCTACTATATAAAGCTTTAAGGCCGAAGCTTTCGCAGAGGTACCTACTCCTATATTAATCACAACTGACAAAATGTTACTATGCACCACACTAAACTTTGTGCAAGAAATTCATGAAGAAGTTTTATAATTCAGGTGTGCTCTTTAGCAGTTA
Organism: Udea olivalis; assembly: GCA_947369235.1. Taxonomy (NCBI): domain Eukaryota; kingdom Metazoa; phylum Arthropoda; class Insecta; order Lepidoptera; family Crambidae; genus Udea; species Udea olivalis. Next base: position 12,813,731 of record OX376342.1, read on the forward strand.
CTTAACTTTGTCGAGCCTTAACCATTAAAAAAAAGTTTTTACAATCAGTGAAGATGTTGGAGTATAATTTTAAATGATCATGAAAGATTTTCGTCGAAGAGAGCGTCTTGGCCTAGGGGTTAAGCACCACAACTCAGATCGCGGATCGAGTGGTCCCAAGTTCAAATCTGGCCAGAAACAAAATATTTGTTTCATTGTTAAATTTCTGACTAACTCTCCGGTGATGAAAAACATCGATAAAAAACCAAATCAACCCGGATAACGGCAAAAGGCTCACCATCTACCACGTTGGGTTCTAATACCATTGGTGAAAAGTGGGCTTTTGAGTGTTCCGTTCACCATGACGGCAACAGTCACTTGCTTCTGACTACCCCGTTTGGGATAAAGTCGTGATGGTATGTTATGTAAGATTTTTCACAAACCAATTAAAGTTCCACTTATAAGTAGTATTGAACATTGTTGGTTTGCATTGCAACACAACGCACACAAAGCATTGTTGCGATGCGACATCATGAAGCATTAATGAGTGAATTGTTTTTTTTTTATTGCTAATATAGGCAATCATTTGATCACAGTCATACGTGAGGATGTGGTCTAAAGTGTTTCATGGCCGACCCTAAAAAATGCCTAAAACTCTTATGATAACCGGTACCTACCTAAGTTTGCCTACAAAAGCTGATTGCAGAAGAAGAATGCAACTCGACGTGATGAACAGGGTAGTCGTAGAACTGCTTGAGATTTCATACATTTTTAGGACAGTACTTAGGTTGAACATAGGTTAGAACGAAAAACGATTGTAACGTAACTGGCAAGAAACATTAATTGAATGTTTAACAAAATACGCGACAGTTCATTTCAGAAGTGAATGAAAACTACAGAGCAGCTTTACAGAAATTAATAAGGAATCAAAATTTCAATCTGAAACGCCATAATACCACAAAATAAAGAATTTTCAGAAGGACCGCTCTCGTCTTTTTTCCTAAACTTGCCTGATCGCCTAGGGTTGCTACTATATTCGCCCGATAAGCCCGAACTGACAGAACGGGAAAATAATAATGTTCTGACTGAACATTCCTAACGGGTAAAGGATAATCTAGCGACGTCTTCAAATTCATGAACCTTTGCGGTAGATTATGAGAAGTCATTTACCTACAGAAGGTGTCCGCTAAATAAACCGAGCTCCCGGTGCAACTTGCCAGCTTATTGGGCTTGATCATTCAGTCCTTATACCTACCTAGTAGGCAAGTAATAGCATGACGCTTTGGCGGCGGCAGCCGCGCGTGCCTCGACAAAAAAAATACCTTATCCTTTTAAACTGGTGTTTCACCAATGCATGATGAGATAAGTTACGGAAATGTTTTACCTACCTATCTACTTATACTACCTACTTACTTGTAAAAGTTAATTGAGTTTTACCTAACTTTCTTCATCATTTGGTAACGAAAAAAAACGTGTAATTTCAATTTTGTGTGGTTTTCAAACAGCCAAATACACCATTTTTGACCATTAAACTATAAATCTGACGTACAAATAATATCTCAATGTTTTTGTCAGTGCGACTGACCGCGTGACTGAAACTGACTGACTTCGCCTGTAAACTCACGTCTCTGTGTGCGTTTTTTAAAAATGGCGTGTTGATATGCGGTATATCTGTCAGAGCGCGCATGCCTAATTTGTGATAATACTGCAACTGTTTAAAATCAATCCTTTATTGTTTATGTCCAACTTCAGGACACTTCAGGATGTCAACTTATTGAATACATTTAAACCAAACTTTAAAGCAATAGTTCGAAGACCGTAAAAACAAACTAACCCGTACCGAGCCACTAGTACAACCGGTTTTTGCATAGCGCGCCATACGTTTTCGCGAAACACTCGACTAACACTCAACGGGTGTTTAACTTATTATCAATAATACAAAATACATTCAGGTATGCTCTTTTGTCAAATACGAGTAGGTATATCATATATGAGTGTGTATTATATATACACTATAGTGAGTGTGAGTACCTATATTTTTTATATTAAAATAAATTAACATCACTACTAGTTTTTCTAATGCTCTTTAGTATTTTATTCTAATCACTCTGTCAACTTTTGCTAGAAAGTGAGCAAACAGTGTATCACCTCATGTATGGTTAAAGTACTAATTTTAATCGGTAAGTGTGACTATTGATCTACGTTTGGCATAAAATCTTTTCAATGCACGGAACTCTAGTTTGCTTGACCGCTTTTCCGTCATAATTGTTTACCAATATTACTTACCAATCCATAACATCCAAATCCAGGAAACTTTTTTATGCACATGCAATGCTTTGACAAAACAAATGTTTGCATGCGACTAACGTATCGTTATGTTTAAAAACAACGTCTGATTGCTGTTAACAGATTTATTTTTACATACACACTACGCTGTTCTTCACTCTTCAAGACAAAGACCACATCTTTTCACTAGTTTATACACAATTGATTATAACATTATATTTTTAACGATAGATATATTAACATAAAAATACGGTTCAATAGAATTAGTAAGCCTTAGCGAAATGTAGAACAACTTTAGCGCCCATGAAGATTGTAATTAGCATTGGGACTGAAAAGGCGATTGCTCTGGTCGGCTGCGGCAGGGGCTTGATGGCGTACACGACGGTGTGCAGGATCCGGCCTGCAGCGTACGCACGGAACAGGTTGATAGCCAGGCCGCTCTCAGGCGCCGTTGCTAGATACAACGCTCCCAATGCCCAAAACACAGGAATGTTCTCCAAATCGTTCAAATGCGCGCGCCGAACTCGTTCTACGTCCGGATCGTCGAGCTTCACAACACTTCCTTGTCTTAGTTTAGCGTCCTCCGGATTGGCAAACACGTTTTTTAAGTATCGCATTCGCGTCGTTAACGGGGTCATTCCCAACATCTTGAGCCCTAGTACTCCCGAGTAGAAAAGGTACGACTGCACCGCCGAATTATCCAGAGATAGGACCGTCATGTTTTAAGATTTCTGTTTATTCGGTGCGTACACGATGTTACGCTACGTGAGCCGGCGCGTGAATGCGGCACACAGCGGAATCGCTTTGTTGTTCACAGTTATTTAAAGGAACCTTCGACTTTATGATTGAGATGTGCGATCAAAAGACAATTTGTCTTGTTACTAACGTCGCACTGTATGATTAATATGGCACCGTCCCGTAGTAACAAACTAATTTGCAGCTACAAATATTTCGACGAATTTCTGTTAATTCCTAATGTAGGTATTCAATAACTTTGGTTTAAGATAAAAGTGCCCTATCAACGCCAATATTTTCTGGATTCCACCAGTATCTTTCATCTTTTTATACGACAGACATTAACCTTTCCGTGCACAAAACAGCTAAGGTGTTACCTCACCTCATCTCACAGAATTAGTTTGGTTCTCGTACCAGTATCTCAACATTCCCAACAGACCCACTACACTGCCTTGTACTCCAGACTCAGTGAGTTTTTGCCAGAGCAAATCGTAGTTTACTAGATCAAAAGCCCGACTAAAGTCAAGAGAGCATGCGTATTCCGAGGTTAATCGATTAACCTAATAGATAATAGAGCCCAAAGTCCAAGGTTCATTCATTTTTAAACTTACGAAATTACAACGCGAATGTTTTTGTATTCAACTAACTGGTTCAAAAAAACACTGTATATATTGTTGTTATTCATTTATTTTATACACAATTAATCACCATCGTCTTATATTTAACTAAGTGCCTAAATGGACTAACCTAAATGGACTAAACTTAATGAATACAGTTCATAAGAGTTAGTAAGCCTTAGCGAAATGCAGGACGACTTTAACGCCCATGTAGATTGTAATGAAGAATGGAATTCCATAGGCAATTCCTCTGGAGGGTTGCGGGAGGGGCTTGATAGCGTACACGAAGCTGTGCAGGATCCTGCCTGCAGCGTAAGCCCTGAACAGGTTGATGGCCAGCCCGGTCTCGGGCGCCGTGGTCAGATACAGTGCCCCCACCACCCAGAACACAGGAATGTTCTCCAGATCGTTCAAATGCGCGCGCCGAACCCGTTCCACGTCCGGATCGTCGAACTTCACAACACTTCCTTCTTTAATTTTAGCGTCCTCTGGATTAGCGAACACTTTTTTCGAGTGTCTCGCTCGCGCCGTTAGCGCGCTCATTCCCACCACTTTTAGCCCTAACACTCCCGAGTAGAAGAGGTACGACTGTACCGCCGGATTGTCCAGAGATAGGTCCGCCATGTTTTTGTTATCTACTTAAATTTGAGTGATACGCACACGATGTGCCGCTTCGTAAGCCGGCGCGTGAATGCGGGCTGGACCGGCCGGTTCGCTTGAGGTTGTTTGTCGTTCATACAGTTATTCACCACTCAACTTTCAACTTTATCACAAACGGATTAGGGAAAAAGATAATCTGTCTAGCGACTTACGTCGTATGTATGATTAGATTGATAAGGCCCCGTCCCGTGACAACAAACTACTTACATCACTGCTATTTTAATACTTCATAGCTACAATCTTTTCGATGATTTGAAGATAAGTTGTTAATAACTAATAGTAAGCTTGGTTGTAAACAAAATTATCATTAACATTTAAAATAATCACTTGCTTTGCAAACTGTCTGACTGACAACCTATTCTTAAAAAGTCGTTTCTGAGATTTAGAAGTTCGTAAACGCAAACATCTTCATTTAAATAGACTTAATCAGTACTTTTAAATAGTCAAAAAATATAATAAATAATAGACATAAATACTATTAAAATATGAATATATAAATAAACAGTATACGAACATAATGGGTACGACTCGTCCGAGTTGATTCTTACTGAGAAGACCCGGCGAGAAACTCAGTAGTTACTCTTTTAAACTTGGTGTGGCTTTACAATGCGAGTTAATAGAGTACAATTTGTTTGTTGAGAAAAAAAACTGCTCAAATTCTAACATTAATAGACAGAACAAGCTAACAAGTACAGCAAAGCTACAGAATAAAAAACAATAGGCTGTACTAAGTCAATTTACTTAAACAATTAAAATATGTTTATGTTCTTCTTTCACCTTATATTCTTTGAAATTATCTGAGACATCTTGCACTAAGCTCATCTGACCCCAAACTGAGCAGGGCCTAAACTATATAGGTAGGTGACGGATCCCCGAATACAGAAACGATAGTCAAAATTGACTGATGCTGTCTTCTCTGCTACCCCAAATAGAGTAATTGAAAAAGAATATGATATCCTGATGTAAGTTTTGAATAGTACACATACATTCCGAAGTACCTACGGAGAGATGAATACCTACCCGTAGTGCATAACATTTATCATTATAGATGTATTTTTCAACTAGCTTTCATCCACTAAAATAGATAAGCCTAATAAGTTACTAGCTGATAATGTAGCTTTGTATTAGTAAAATAGTTTTTAAAATCGGTCCAGTTGTTTCAGAGCCTATGCGACACAAACAAACAAGCAATCAAATCTTTCCTCTTCATAAGTAAATTTAGTATAGATAAAGTTATTTCGCTTATCTTCGGAGTAGACCTATGACAAAACAATCGATAATCCGTGTGGCAACACCGGCACTGAAAACAGAACAGTCATGTGCATTATGTACCTAGATGAACAACGGTGATAAAATGAAAGACCACACGTATGTACAATGTACATGTTAAACCAAATTTTACCTACCTAGATTACCTACAAGATTAGTCTATCTAATATCAATAGTTTAGTTTCAGATTTCTTATAGTGATATAGGTATCTACTCGTACCTATATTGTACAACTTACTGTGATGTCATGGGTGTCACATTTGTATTTAATCAATCCTTTAAATTAAAATTTAAAAGGTGATAAGTAAACGAAACAAGTTAAAGCCTAAAAGTATAAATTAATAAAACAGCTGGGAGCAGCAGACGTTTAATTAAAAATTCACAGCGATACAAAAATATAAACTTTCACCATTCACATATAAATTAACACTTTTTCAGTCAAGTCAAGGCACTTGAAATTCTTCACAATGCTGTGACGTAATGTAAGACCACGTTAGCTCCCATGTACACATTGATGAAGTAAGGAACTATGTAGGCGAGCGCCCGGGTCGGCTGCGGCAGGGGAACCACGGCATACACTATGGTGTGGATGATCCGGGACACGGTGTAAACGCGGAACAGCAACAGCGCCCACGCCGCGACCGGGTTCGTGGTTAGGTACAATGCCCCCAGTATCCAAAAAGCCGGAATGTTCTCCAAATCGTTGAGGTGTGCGCGGCGGACGCGCTCCACGGCAGGGTCGTCTAATTTGATCTTGCCCTTACCCGCCTTCGCATCTTCGGGATTAGCGTAAGAACCCCGCGCGATACGAGCGAATGATGTCAAAGTTGCCACAGCCAGCACCTTTAGAGCCAATATGGCAGAGTATAAAATGTAGGATTGCACGATTGGTTTAGATAAATCCATTTTGCCGGTGTTTAACGGGTAGAGAGTAGCGATACGGAAAAAGCGTGATAACGCTTGCTTGGCTAAGCGCGGTATGTATTGTATGGATGGTGGGCAAGCGTTTCGTAGCCTCTACGGGTTTTGAAGCATGACACAGTACTTTTATTAAAGCAGTGAGACAACTAAAGGTGGGCTTGAATGGACGGGTGCACGCACACGCGTGCTGACTATTAACCTGTTTCCAGAGAAGTTTTGGTTTGATTAGTTAACAATCAATTAGATCTATCTCCTAAATTCATTTCAAAGGTGAATCCTGCTGAAAACCTACCTGCCTGCCGTGAAAACACAGATTAGTGTCAGATGATACGTCTGTCTTTTTCGTGTCCCACGACTAGCAGACTGTGCTTGTAACCCGAGTACAACATAACATCCGCTCTGGGCACAATTGTAACAGTTGTCTTATATATCAAATAAAATAGGCGGAACGACAGTATCAAATAATCAGAGATATAATGATTTGAGGACAAAAAACATTTTACAAGGTTTTAAAATAATAATTTAGTTTCATTTAAAAATTTGAGATTAATAAGATTTTCAATAAAATATCACAATCGCCCATTTTTACTGAAACACGAATCACAGTGTATGACGTCACGCTTAAATAGATAAAACAAACTTCACTGTCACATGCATAGACACAATGACACGATGACACGCTGTTCACTAGGCGTGAAGTCAGAGCGGATGCCATGACACCTGCAAGCTTTTTTCGCGCACTATTGGAATAATACAAGAAAAATGGCTTTCAACTTCGTCAAACTTTAGTTTATTCTTCTAATCTAATGTGTACCCACATTACGTAAGAGGATTTCATAATCTTTCGTCATGCCTTTTGGCCTTGCTGAAAATACTTCTGTTGCTGAATTTATACTGTGGCTGTGTTGTGTGTGACGTAGGTAGACAATTATTGACCAGTCGTTAACAACTTCAAGCGTAACTTGACGTTGACAACTAATTACTTAATTACAATATTGGGTAGGTGGGTAAATACTTAGTTAAACGATTAAGGTACCATTATATCTATTTAATTTTTGTCACGGCACAAAAAGGAGCGTCCGCGTCAATGAAATATACATTTTTGTAGCAAAACATGTTTTTAATTTTTTTAATTCATGGTTTGAGAGCTTCAAGATAGACCCGATTACCTTGTATTGCTTCGCTGGGTACTATCTTCTCTTCAAATAAGTCATACGATAATGTAATAAAAATGTGTTAATAATTAAGAATATTATGCTGATTGTTCAAAATAGTGTTGTTCATTCCAAACATTTCAATATTAAAAATTGTATTTTAGTCCTTTGGTAGATAAACTAAATATAACTTTGGGAAATAGACCGATTCTAAACTGGGTCTACAAAGTGGCCCGCAAGTTGAATGGGATGTGCGTGCAGTTCGTGCAAGCCTGCAGTACACCGTAATACCCCGTCCGATGTTTGTTTCTATTTCTCTCTACTCCTTAATAAATGAGAGAGACAGAGCCACCGTCTTCGTATTACATAACGGTAGATGTCCCATTTACACGCAATCATTGTCTGGGAGTAATCCTGCGGCTCACGTCCCTGAGGTTTACGCAAGCAACAGGATGTATTAGATTTGAATTTTGTGAAGAAAACATGTACAGCTTTCTTTATATTTCAGGTGCAATATTTGTCTGTTGATTGTGAGTGTCCGTTGCTGTTTACTTACGTCGTTTGAAGGAAATTAATACATGAATACCTTTGTTAACATGATGACTAAGCATGTGAATATATTATGCAAATTAGCACTGTCATTTCTGAGTTGCCACTGCCAGGGCAGGGCTTGGAAATCTGTTCATTTTTCAAACCGTGAAGAACGTAGGTATTGGTTTTGTTTTCCTTCGAACCGGAACGTGGTAAAACGATTCCATTTGGTTACTCTTCTAAAAACGATTTAGAAGAGTAACCAAATGTAAATCGTTCTCGCTCAATATAACGTTTTAACCATTTTAACCGGTTTTTTCTATTAATTAAGTTCATCTCGATCATTTATTTTCTCATCAACTTGTATCATCTAACGAATAGATCTATCGCCACGTAATTGTTTTTAAGCAAGGAACGGTTCGGAGCGTTTTAAAAACTTTCTTTTTTAAACCGGTTCCAAGCCCTGGCCGCGGGTTATAAAGCCAAATAAATTTTGGATATAAGCAAATAATAAAGATCCTCGGACTATGTACTATCCGAAAGGTTGGTTTGCAAGGTAGTGTATGGTGTTACTACATATAAGCGCCGGGTTGTCTGCGCACGGCAACGTGTTCAGATCACGCGATGTTGCTCGACTACACATTAAAGGTGCGCCTTGTCCAGAACGGAAACCTGCTTTTACTCGTTCTATTTACCCCTGGGTAAACATTTGTTTGCTTTTCCGGAAGGTATTGTTATTATTTTTGGGGGAAAATTACTGTTTCAATCCAAACCGCAACCAGTAAACTTATTTCAAAAACTCTTTAAGGCAGATCTTAAATCTCACATAATATATATCTCTGACGATTATGCTTAGTGGACCTGGACAACCGCTGTAAGCATGAGGTGTTAATATAGTTAGCCAATTGTGTTGGCGAAATCATTCAAGGGAACTATATTATTTGTCATATAACTATATTTGTCAACTTCTATCATTTAATTAAATAGATTTAGATTTTTTAGATTTTGGTGAGTCCGAGGCTACAAGGGAAACCGGCTGTGGTGGGGGACCGGTCTTATCCCCCTCCGTCTGAATATTGAGTCGTCCTGTATGACTATAATATAAAATGGTAAATAGGTAGATCTATCGCCACGAAATATTCTATGTACAGATGATAAAAAATCGCCATGTATGAATTATCAAACTACTAATGCCAATATTTAAAGATAAAATCATCGTCGTAAAAATGATAGGTTTATTCCTTACTTAAATAAAAAGCCCCGCCTACTCAGAATAGTAGCAAATACGCCAAATATGGTAGATCTGTCGCAAAATAAATCGATTATCGTCCCCAGTTAGCAACTTGTTTTTATTTTTAGGGTTCCGTACTTCGAAAGGAAAAAACCCTTATAGGATCACTTCGTTGTCCGTCCGTCGGTCTGTCTGTCTGTCAAGACCCATTTTCTCAGAAACGTGTGGAGGTATCAAGCTGGAATTTATATCAAATACTCAAGTCTACTGTACCTTAGAGCTGTAAAAAAATCAACCTTCCAAGTCAACGCAATCAAAAGATACAGCCGTTTATGCCGCAAATTTTCGACACTCGCAAGAGAATCAAAACCTACAGGGTATTTCCGTTGAACTCAGAATCTTGAAATTCGGTATGAACGAAGCAACGTCCTAAAGCACAGTTATAGGAAAAATTGCAAAAACCGTAAATTTTGAGTACTACAGGTTTGTACGGAACCCTCGGTGCGCGAGTCCGACTCGCACTTGGCTGGTTTTTTCATTTTGTCACTAGTACAGTAATAAGATACATTTTATTTCTTTTAGTCATCATCAAAATAATACTATTCGTAACCAATTAAATAGATTTGTTTAACAATACAGTAAAATAATGTTAAAAAGGCGGAGCCAAATGGCGTGCTATGAGAAAATGTTTTTATAAAGGGACCATCTACATAATTATATGTTTTAATGTTCGCTTTCAATGAATTTAATTAAGTATACAGTTATTTGACAAACCGACAAATATATTCATTATGTACAAAAATATCTATTTTAAGCTTCATATATATCCCGATAGTAAAGTAAAGTAAGTAAAGTAAAGTAAAAAATCATTTATTCATTTAAGCTTGTACAAAGAACTTATGACATGTCAAAAAAAGTATACAGAAATAATAATAATAAACGTAAATAAAATAGTACAATATTAGTACACATCGTGAATATACATAATGTGAATCTACCACCGGTTCGGACGTTGCTTCTTATCGAGAAGACTCCGGCAAGAAACTCGATAGTTACTCTTTTCAACTTTGTTTGTTTTACAAAAAATAAATTCCCGATGATAACCTATATTTTAAGAATGAAATTGTATTTATAGATATTGTGCGGCTAGTCGCCGAATCAGTTTGGCGAGGATCTACTTTATTGCGGACAAACCCTATTAACCCTATTATTACCCTATTTAGTTCCCTAGCATTATACTCATTTTTGTTGATTTATTATTAAAGAAACGCAAAACCAATTTAATTGGTGATAGCATAAGCTTGTATGGATATTATTCAAATAATAAAATGGAAGCACCGTTATTACTATGCTCTATGGCCTCGTTTATATACATATTTCAATTTGAAAAATGATTACTTATCTTCTGAATCCACCCATTCAAAAAAGCCGCCCCCGGGTGGGCTTGAACCACCAACCTTTCGGTTAACAGCCGAACGCGCTAACCAATTGCGCCACGGAGGCTCGTGACGAGTGTGGCGAAATTGAATAGGCCATACCATTAGATAAACTATGCCATGTACCCATATAAATAGAATAGAATATAAAAAAGTTTATTCGGTACCAAAAACATACAAGAAACAAATAAATAAAAATATAAATTGCGCCAGACAACACACCTCTTGTAATGGTCTCGAAGTAGGGATTAATATTCCTGTGTTACGAGGTATCACACAAGGAAATAAGCCAGGGGCGTCTCCCAGCACACCCAGACCCGAGTCAATTCAGAAAAGATCGTTTCCTGAATTGACCCGACCGGGAATCGAACCCGGGACACTACGAAAATCGAGGCGAGAAACCGTGCTACAGCGCACTACGCCAACCGTGTCGTCAAATAAAACATAAATAAAGTTAAAACTTTGATGATCGATCATACTTAAAAAATATAATGTCTGTAGGACTGTAAAAATAATGTGTTTGGTAACGTAAAATTTAGGTAGGTACATCGACTGCGTAAGTGCAGTATTTTATCGGTACTAGAGTACCTACTCTTTCCTATTTTGTGGTAATAGGTAAGTATTTACTAAATGGCAAAAGTAAGAAGGTAGCTACTATTTTGATTTCTTTTTTTTTGTTCCTTTGACAAAGCGCTGATGCAGATCCGTTGTAATATTATGAAGTTCATTGATGTCTTTTGTGAAGCGGCCGATGAAATTGGGCGTATTGATACTTAAAATGTCTTAACCTTTGATTTATTTTTTGCGCTAAAGCGTGATGAGCGCTTAGCATTATTTCTGTTTTTATTGCTTTTACGCACGCTAATCATCATAATAGGGCCCCGGACGTCTTGTAGGTAGATGTTTAATCAGGAATTGGTTCCAAGGAGTGGCACTGTTTATCAATTTTCGAGGAGGCCCCCCTCCCTAACCTTTTAGTACCAGCTGGGTAGGTACTCTAGGCTTTTGCAGAAGTAAAGCGCTATAATATCCTCTTAAGCCGCGCTTTAAAGCACACTATAACAGTATAAACAAAACAAAATCCACATTTTGTTGATGTCAAAAAATTAAGAATGCCTGTACCCATCACAAACCTGCTTTGGGACAGCACACAGGTAATTTCTTAAAAATAACTTTTAACATCCTTTTAATACTATCTAATATTATCATATCTTGTACTACTTGTACTGTTGAAAGCAATAAACGCATTTTTATTTATTTAATTTATTTTTCTCAAGCACTTAGCCATTCATTTAGACCCCGAGCAGATAAAAAATATTTGGCTTTACCATATGACTGTGTAGTAGTGCAGCGAATGCTGCTTAGTTTCCACATATTGTGACCAAAACCTAATATTATGATCTTTGCAGGAATGGCTGGAGTCTCAGGGAATGGAGCTGGCCAAGCCCGAGGACCTGCCCGTTGACGCTTACACTGAGAAGGAACGCTGGAAGAGTGTCCACCCACCGAAGAAGGCGAAGAGCCACGACGACCAACTGTTGCGGTTCTTGCAGTACGATGGAAAAGTACTAGCGTGAGTGTAATATATTATAAGTAACCTTAGAATAAATCAAAAATCGAAGATGTGACTCGCCTTTAGCACGTGGACCGCCTAATCAGGCCCCCGTCGCCTAATTTAACTCAGTCGCAATAAACGATTGACAGGACTTTACTCTGACGCACGCCTGTCTCGCTTACGCTATGGTGAAAACAAATAGGTTTGTCGTTGTCCATCAATATCGCACAACGATAATACACACAACAACATGGTCTAGGGATATATAAAACTTTCTTAAATAAATTAAAAAGTACTGGCCTTACAAAAAAAACTATTAATGACAGATTATACAAACATTATTATGTTCCTTTTTTAAATTCAAATTTGTATATAAAAGGTTTTGTTTTAAGATGAAATTCGCATTCATTGAATTTCTTCCAAAGAAATAAATTTTCACGAACTTCTAACTTGATTAAAACTCCATAAATTTCTATAAATCTTTGTCAAACGCATCTCCGGTGTTCATTTAATCATGCCACGTAGACACTTGACCAGGAACGAAATGTTAAGAGCTGTGGGCATGATTCAAGCTGGCGCTACCCAAATTGCGGTTTCTGAAGCCATGAGGACCAGCCAGAGCGTTATATCCAGGCTTAGGTCACGTTATCGTGTCACGGGGGAAGTGGTGGAACGGCACCTAGGACCTCAACGCATTACAACACATGTACAGGACCGATTCATAGTAAATGCTGCACGAAGTCAACCAAATGTAACGGCGATGCAATTGGTTCAAAGGCTACAGAAAGAGTATGGTTTGCTGGTAAGCGGTCAAACTTTGAGAAGACGACTGCATGAAGTCAACCTACATGCTCGTAGGCCACTTCGGGTACCAGCGCTAACGAGAGGCAATCGAGGAAGAAGATTACAATGGGCTATTGCACACGAAAACTGGAACCATTCTCAATAGTCACTTGTGCTTTTCACTGATGAATCCTGGTTTGGATTTCATCCTGATGGCTTATGGTTTGGGCAGGAATTCGTCTCGGCGGTAGAACGGACCTCGTTTGGATACAAGGCAATATGACTGCTCTAAAATACCGAGATGAGGGGCTAGAGCCTGTAATCTTGCCCCACAGACAGCAAATGGGACAAAATTTCCAGCTAATGCACGACACTGCCCGTCCACATACGGCGCGTATCGTTACAAGTTGGTTACAACAGCATGATATCGAAGTTTTAGACTGGCCTGCACAATCCCCTGACTTAAATCTTATTGAGCATACCTGGGATATGCTTCAGAGAAGAGCTCTTAGGAATTTCCCTGAAGATATTGTGCATGAAAACCAGCTTTTCTTGCATCTTAGCAGGACTTGGGACAGTATTCCACAACAAGATATTGACACCCTTGTTTTGAGTATGCAGAACCGCTGCAGATGTGTCAGGAGAGTCTTAGGTGGATCCACGGATTATTAATTTTAAGTTTTCAACAATTTTTATAAAAAAATAGTTGTTTTGTTTAGGTTTTGATGTTTCAAAAATAAAGTTAAGATTGAAATTTTGTCTGAGTTTTTCCTCTTCTTCTAAGTTTTTTTAAATTTAATATTATCCAAAAGTTTATTTATCAGATTGGATAGGCTAATTTTAATGTGTAGGTGTCTTAACAAAAAGTTAATAGAATTTTAGTTATTGAGGTTTAATTGAAATATCCCTAGACCATGTTGATGTGTGTAGAATCATAGCGGTGTGAGTGTGCGTGCATGTAGTTATGCATCATCCCCGTTTTCAGTTGACAATTTGAAGGACGACGTGCCGTATCTTCCGCTATTTAATTTAATGTAAGTTAATTACCGATTATTCGAATAATTTTCTGCTAACTGTTTTTTACTTATTTGCTCTTCTCGTCAATTTTCCTTTACCCCCCGTTTTTACTGTTTTCTGCTTTTCGTCAAGGCGTTGACGTTTTTATTTATTTGTTCTTTATTGCACTACTTTGTAAAGTACAATTGGCGGACTTGATGCCTAGAGGCATTTTCTACCAGTCAACCGCAAGGTATAACAGAAACATTGGAATGTTGGGCTGTCCAACATATAAAAACTTAAGCGAGAAGAGACAAACCACAAATCTTAAATACTAATACTTAAATATATTATAATAGGTTGGGGAAAAAGTTTCTTCGCATTTTTTAAGAAAATTCAAAACATTTTTTAATATAGTTTATTTACATTCAATTAAAGTATGTAGGTGCCATTTTGTTCGATTACTTTTTGCCATCTTGTAGGTAGGGACATGATCCCATTGCTATAGGAATTTTGAGGCTTCTGATCAAAAATACCGTGACAAGTGGTTTTACCAGTCCTCTCGTGATGTTAACCTGACACTGCCTAAATAATTCTGAAGAGACCGAAACAGGTGGATTTCTTCATTAGATCCACTCACTCTGACAGTAAGAAAAACAAATGAGAATCACACATTTTCCTAATTTGAATTTGGAATTATCTTCTTCAAAATTTAAACTTTTAATGATACCAAAACCAGCCAGATACAAATAGTATACTAGCCAAAGAGATTTTATTATAAGTTCATTCATACTATATGCGAAAAGACTTTTTCCCCAACCTTAAACATAATATACTATACATATGATAGTATACCAATCATGCAAATATACATACCTAAATAATCCAAAATAAATACACTGTATTATTTAATACTATATTATATTGCCTTAAAGAAAGTTAAACAAAAAAAGTCATTATCTGACTCAATGCTGTAGTTGACTAAAACAGGATACATCGGCGGGTTACTTAAAATGATCACGCAACGACTTCTTCAGAGCAAGTTTGGAGGTAGGTTTCTGGATGTTGATTGAAAAAGAGTTCCAGAGTCGAATGGCAGACAGTCTGAACGAGCTTGACATGTAGGAGGTAGAGAAAAGTGGAGTAAATAGGGCTAAAGTTTTACTTGAACGGAGTACTTTTTGATTTTCATTTATGAAATAAATTTCTTTTGAGGTACGTCGGAGAGTTAGAATCAAAGAGAACTGAGAAAAGAACACACAAAATTCTTATATTTATACATTGACGAATAGGAAACCAGCTTAGTTTAGATCGATAAGCAGAAATGTTATCGGACTTACGTAAACCAAAACCAATGAAGCGGATCCAATTATTCAGAAGTCTGTCAAGTTTGTTCAGAAGTTCCTGTGTAATATTAGTATAACAAACATCAGCCTAGTCCAGTATAGGAAGAACAAGAGCCTAGACGAGCAAAACTTTGGTACTGGCAGGTAGAAAACAATTAAAACGATAAAGAGCACGCAGCCTCCAGCTGATTTTCCTGCTAATCTCATTCACCTGCTGGCCCCAGTTCATAGCGCTGTCCATATATAGTCCCAGATTCTTGACGAATGGTGGATAAGGTATCAAGTCACAGTAAATTGCGCTACTACCAACACCCTTACCGCTTCGGTCGTTTCTCACCAGTACGAATCCAGGCAGACCATATAAGGTGGAGCTAAAATTCGTTTTCAGAAAACTCTCAGAGACAAGAACTGCGTGAATAAGATCGGTGGAGAAAGTATTGAGTATCTCGCTGTAGTGCTTCGTTATACTCTGAGCATTGATGTGACACACATTAAGGAGCCGAGGATGTTACTGAAGTTCCCGTGCAAGACATGTCTAACGAGTTTCAGGATCGCCTGACGAACTCGTTTTTGTTTTAAATTACGATAAAGCGCCTCTGGTTAATAGAAATGGAACCAAAACTCGCATTCAAATTGCCTTAGAGATAATTTAAAATGTTCCGCCCCCCGTGAATTTTATAATAGATGATGATGTCATTGGTGCAATAGAGATCGAGATAATCGTGAAAAACTGTTATGTTTTACGTTGAACATAATAATTTTCGACGTATGAGATAATAAAAGACTTTTGAGACAACTTTAAGAACGCGACAACGAAGAAAATGTACTAATTTTCATCCTATTATGTCTCATTCCGAGGTTGAAGTTAAAATGCTTGGCCTACGATGGGTATGGCTTCATATAAAAAAAAATGGACGCAATCAAAAAGTAGTGTGGTGCATCTTTTCTGTTGACAATCTCTAGTCAACTATCGTAGTTAACGGGACGGAACTCATGGTAACCTAAAAACCTTTTTTAAAAGGCTCAGATCAGGGGCTGTATTACCATCTCTTATAGCCTCTCATGTTAATTTCTTAAATTGAGCGTAGCGAGCGATTTCCTAATATGATCTTTCATTTTCAGCCAGTAAGCGGTTACCTGTCAATAATAGGTACATCCTCTGGGTCAGATATTTACTGACGAGATTGGTCGCTACCCTCAGTTTGGTAAATTAACTTGACTGCTAAGAGATGGTAATACGGCCCCTGGGCGTATTGAGAGACGCCCCTAGCTTAAATCCCTGTGTGCCTTCGTAACACTAGGATATTTATCCTCACTTCGAGACCATGACAATTAGTGTGTTGGCAGGCGAATTTGTTTACTGACTTACCTACCTTCTTTGATCTACACACATCAACATGGTCTAGGGACATTTCAGTTAAACCTAAACATCTAAAATTATATTAACTTTTTGTTAAGACACCACACATTCAAATAAACCTTGTATAATAATAGCCTATCTAATCTGATAAATAAAATTTTAGATAAAGTTAAATTTAAAAAAAAAAACTTAGAAGAAGAGGAAAAACTCAGACAAAATTTCAATCTTAACTTTTTTTTCAAACATCAAAACCAGAACAAAACAACTATTTTTTTATAAAAATTGTTGAAAACTTAAAATTAATAATCCGTGGATCCACCTAAGACTCTCCTGACACCTGCAGCGGTTCTGCATACTCAAAACAAGGGTGTCAATATCCTGTTGTGGAATACTGTCTCAAGTCCTGCTAAGATGCAAAAAAAGTTTTCATGCACAATATCTTCAGGGAAATTCCTAAGAGCTCTTCTCTGAAGCAAATCCCAGGCATGCTCAATAGGATTTAAGTCAGGGGATTGTGCAGGCCAGTCTAAAGCTTGGATATCATGCTGTAGTAACCGACTTGTAAAGATACGCGCCGTATGTGGACGGACATTGTCGTGCATTAGCTGGAAATTTTGTCCCATTTGTTTCTGTGGGGCAAGATTACAGGCTCTAGCACCTCATCTCGGTATTTTAGAGCAGTCATATTGCCTTGTATCCAAACGAGGTCCGTTCTACCACCGAGACCAAACCATAATCGTGCCACCTTGATATGCATGAACTTGTTGTGGGTGCTGCAGTCGATTTCAACGTCCAGGTTCTCTCCAAACGCGTACTCTTCGCAAATCAGGATGAAATCCAAACCTGGATTCATCAGTGAAAAGCACAAGTGACCATTGAGAATGGTTCCAGTTTTCGTGTGCAATAGCCCATTGTAATCTTCTTCCTCGATTGCCTCTCCTTAGCGCTGGTACCCGAAGTGGCCTACGAGCACGTAGGTTGACTTCATGCAGTCGTCTTCTCAAAGTTTGACCGCTTACCAGCAAACCATACTCTTTCTGTAGCCTTTGAACCAATTGCATCGCCGTTACATTTGGTTGACTTCGTGCAGCATTTACTATGAATCGGTCCTGTACATGTGTTGTAATGCGTTGAGGTCCTCGGTGCCGTTCCACCACTTCCCCCGTGATCACGATAACTTGACCTAAGCCTGGATATAATGCTCTGACTGGTCCTTATGGCTTCAGAAACCGTAATTTGGGTAGGGCCAGCTTGAATCATGCCCACTGCTCTTAACATTGGTCAAGTGTCTACGTGGCACGATTAAATGAACACCGGAGATGCGTTTGACAAAGATTTATAGAAATTTATGGAGTTTTAATCAAGTTAGAAGTTCGTGAAAATTTACTTCTTTGGAAGAAATTCAATGAATGCGAATTTCATCCTTAAACAAAACCTTTTATATACAAATTTGAATTTAAAAAAGGAACATAATAATGTTTTTATAATCTGTCATTAATCGTTATTTTGTAAGGCCAGTACTTTTTAAGTTATTTAAAAAAGTTTTATATATCCCTAGACCATGTTGTTGTGTGTATATTGCGGCCATGTATTGAATGTACTGACAACTTGAAATAACAGCAGTAAAACCATACGACAGTAAAATAAATGAATTCGAATTTATCTGAAAACGACTAAATTAATTACATCCACATCCCAGAGACGTCAGTTGAAGATAACTCCCGAGTTCCCCGAAGCCCGTAGTCAGTAGTCTGAACCACGCTCTGATTAGATTTGTATAGCCAGCGATTTAATTATCCGCGTTTGGAGGTGGGCGGACTATGATGCAGTTGGCTGACGTGCAACGTGCTGCCAACCAAGTAATGAGGTTACCCAACGATTTAAGGCCGCATTTGCATACTGTAAATTCTGGCGATCCCGCCGGATCTGTTTGGCAACGTTAATTAGACTGTTCTGCTGACTATGAGCTCGCTGTAAGCAAGGATTCAACTTTGATTTTATTTGAATGATCTATTCAACAATGTGCTATGTTCTGAAATATTTTGTAATGTGAATATATAAACACACTTTTATGTATTTTGATAGCAAAAGCCCTGCCTAAAGCGCCACAGAACGTGGATCCGACCCCAAGACAAACATTCATGTTGAGTTTAATCTTTTTTTTAATTAAATATTCATTACCTATGGTTTTAATTTATGACAACTATTAAGTGTTTGAGTCTATCTCATTTGTACACAGTTTGTCTATCCACAACCATTTTGTATGAGCTTTCCTGTCACCATGGTCTGCTGAAAGAAATCTCTTTCTCGAGATAAGCTGTACTGTATCAGATAAATCTCGTCAGTAAATATCTGCATGCAGTTAACCTGTATTTTTAATATCCTTGTACTTGTCTGCTTTGTGTACGAAATTTATCATAAATGCAAAATAAATTATTATTACAAGCTCTGGTTTTAGTTTAGGTCTCAATGGAAGCTGGCCCAGATTATTATAAATATTATTTATATGAATGAATGTGGAGAGATACCCAGCATAGATAAAATAGCTCACGTAGAGAGGTAAAATAAAACATGAAATGAAATGATGTGCTAACTTAAAGCTTTAGGATTAAACTGTTTGTGAAATAGAAGAGAACAACCCAATCTTGCTCATAATATAAGTAACTAAATATGAAGTAATGTTAAATGGAATAGTTCAGTTTTATATACACTATATTATTAGCGTTGGTTGACATAACTGCGCCTGATAGGTGGTATTATTTTTATTAAAACCTAACCCGGAAAATATGTCTTATGTAGGTACTTATTTGGAAATATGTTTTAAACGCTATCCTGCAATCTGAGATGATAATAACTGTTCTAAAATAATGTTGATTCCCGGCTATCTATTTTGTCTTAATAACTTCCTAACTAATTCAAGGAGTAGGGGTGCTAAGTTGTCAGTGATGAAGATATTGCGTGCCCAGTAATAAATTAATTTTGTAGACACATTTAACAGACCACAATGGCTCTCAATTTCAGCTGTGGACGCCGGCATAGATTAAATAATAATTTCTAGACTTACAAGGCATACGAACTGGCCGCAGATATTGAGTATAACAATGCAGAGAGCCACTTTTGAGACGAGTAGTATGCTCACTTAGATTCCAACATGTTATGCCTAAAATCGTAATGGCACGTCTCAGTCCAAGATTGAAGAAAAACCGATTTTCTAAAAAGTGTAGCAGACATGGGCCTCTCCTTCAGTGCAATGGTGCAGAATTCAGACCGCTGAAAAAGCAACGGGTCAATTCCCACTGAAAAAGCAGCGGACGGCTTTTTGAGGCAAAATATTACAAAGCGGTTTGAATCTTATCAATGCTTTTTTTAAGTTCATAGTTACTTGACGGCATGTGACGGGCAGCGCGGGCGCCCCGCGAGAGGCAGCGCGGCCCCTTCGCGACTTCGCAGTAGGCATCCGCCTTGATCAGTCACTTGCTTTATAAGACCGGTTCACATTATTCCAATAGCAACATTCCAGTCCAGCGCTGGAATACTACTGGAATAATGCGAACCAGCACTGGAATGTCCACATTGATTGAGCGCTGGACTGGAATGTTGGACTGGAATAATGTGAACAGGGCATTACGGGCGCTGAGCGCCGCTGCTCTTTTAATGGGAATGGAATCTTACTTGAGTCGCTTTGACACTCACTTGAACAAAACTTCTTAAAATAATTGTTTAATGTCTCATACTGTCTATGATATGATATTATTCAGTAACAAAAAAACGTTACCACTTGCATTGCAGGTGATAAAAAAAATATAAGCGAAATTTTTAACAAATAGCTAATAGCTTAGTTTTAGTGCAAACTAGTGTTAGCGTTACTGCTGCAGCTGCTGCTCATTTTTAAGCTACTGCCTACATTTTCAGCTAGTGCCTAATAGCTTTTAAGTTTCATATCGAGCTCGCATCGCTCGTAAGCCTTTGATAATTGCTCAGGTAGGTAGTCTTATTTTCGGAACCTCTACAAGATCGCACCTAAACCTTTTCTCATTGTTAAGTGGATTTACCACCAGAGATGTGCTATGCAGCGAAGTTGCGAGAATGTGCAAGCTAAGCTACGAAACCATCAGACCGTTTCCACTGATGCTGGCCGCAGACATTGAATTATAGAAGGCAGAGGGCCACTAGTTGCACAGCCGCAAAGTAGCTGAGCGACGAAGATGCGCAGCTATGCGATGTACCGACAGTAGAGGCGCACAACACGCATCCATGGCACGTATCCATTCATGTAAAACATAGCTTAGTAGAACCCGTTTTCACCAGCGCTATGCCATGTGGACCAATGAATGTGATTGGTGGATATCAACCGCATCCACAGCAACGTAGCATAGCACATCTCTGGTGGAAAAGCTGCCTTAGGGTGCGTTTCCACTAGGGATTTGCGAAGATGCGTTGCGAGGAATGTGTGTGTTAAGAACCAATAGCATTGTTTCATTCTCATCTTTGCGGTTCTATTGGTTCATTCAACTGTATAGCTTCGCGATTCTATTGGTTCTTCACAATTACACACCTCGCAACGCATCCTCGCACTCTTGCTCACCAGTCATTCTGACATGTTGTTTTTTTCTGCTCTACGATCACTCTGCGGCAGGTTTCTTAGAATTACGCTTTTGTTAATTGCTAAATCTAATTGCGCTCTCACCGCTCGCGGCTCGGCCGAGGTATCAGGAAACGATCTGAACCTTTCGGCTGATTTAAAAATAATTAAATAATTTTGAATTGAAAAATGGCTCTGGGTAAGTAATGAGTTTCGAAGTGATTAGGTAAATTACCTTTTTCTACCGTTCGTTCCTTTCTGATGATAATTAGGCCGTTACGTAACGATGACCAACTTTTTTATCTGTTCACGGGTAACATGTCACGGAGATTTCCTTGTTAACCGTATTCAAAAAAAGGAGGAGGTTCACAATTCGACTGTATGTTTTTTTTATGTTTATTACCTCCTATCTTTCGACTGGGTGAACAGATTTTGATTATTCTTTTTTTATTTGAAAGCTGGTGCTTCCCGAATGGTCCCATTAATTTGGTCTAGTTCTGACAGTGGCATCCATGAGAAAACCATATAAGTCTTAAATCTAGATAGACAAAATGCGCGACATATGGACGAATATCTCAATATCACGCCAACCGATTTCGATGCTTCTGTTTTTATTGAAAAGATATACTTCAAGGGTAGTCTGATGAAAGTTTGGTTAGGTTCTGATTATAGGATCCAGGACAAAGTACCGGAACTCTTTAATTCTTAGGAGCAATTGGACGATACTTTTTTGATGAATAAAATTAATAAGAACTATTCACTGAAAATCAAGAAATAAACAAATATTTTAACAAAAAAAAACCAACTTCAAAAAAACTATTCCACAACAAAGCACTAAAAGTAAAGAAATAATTCTTTTAAAACTTATACGATAATATAATGTCGGTACAATTATTGTTATTGTGTCAGCCAATGTAGGTTTGTAACTACCTACATACATACGTAAACGTGATATGTAAGAAATAGGTATATTGCTAGGTATATTGTAGTGTTTCCTTGGCTGACACCGACTCCAACAATAACAATAATTGTACCTACATTATATTATCGTATAAGTTTTAGATGAATACGCAATTATTTCCTTACTTTTTAGTGCTTTGTTTTGTAATAGTTTCTTTTGAAGTTGGTTTTTTTTCAAGTATAAAGTGCGCAATGCATGACTATCTGAGCGCAACCTTTGTAGATTTTGTACTATGGGTATCTCAGACGACTGATGACGCAAAAAGTTAGAAATTAAATAATTCTAAATTGAACTTTTTTTATACTTAAATGGTGTTGTCGGAACCAGCGTTGCAAAAACATAGTCTGTGTTGTATTGTATCCAAGGTTCATAAACAATGTGTACCGAAAGATCTTAGTTACTTTTCGTTTCAGTTGAATATATTTACTATTTCTATGAATCCTACGTTCATCACATTTCACTTCTTCCGTCCTTAACTCTTAAAAATCAGACGTCAGCCTTTACAAACCTATGGAAAAAGAGGTCTCAGGTCAGTAGCCTAAGGTGTCCACGTGTAAATATTGATGTTATTCCGGGTGTACGTACATCAATGCCACTATTAAGTTTCTGATAACCGTCAGCCGTTACACAGACACCTAGTGCGATTAATTGTATTTATTTATGAACCAGTCCTAATTAACGCAGCGTCATTCTACCGACGGTGTTGAATTTGGTCCACAAATTTTCCGTGCAATTTCCCCTTCTCGATACGAAGAAGGAATCATTATAACGGTGAGTTATAACTAAAGTTTCCTCTCGACAGTCGTCGCAAGCCGTCTCCAGCCGACTTTTATGACCCATAAACATGAACCGATATTATACATTGAAGATTTTTTATTCGAAGTACGCCGTAAATAAGAACTTAATTTTAATGAACTGCCGCCAGTATATATTGCCAGTTTTTTGAATGTGTGTAAAAGCATTTCTTACTAATAGTAAATATGTCCTAAAAGTTTTTTCCGAAACGTAATTTTAAAGTGAACCCTTAACCCTTATTCGTTTGATGTGAACGCACTTATCATGTTGCATTCAAAGAACGTGAATTGCCATACCAGCTTCTCCCGTTGTAATTACAAAAGTACTTGTATTGCAAAAACATCTTTATTTATATGGCAAGTTCATGAACTTCCAAGACATTCTGTGCTAGCAACTTATTTGTTAAAAGCTTCGTTTCATACCACATATTTCTTTGTTCCTGCCGCAAAATTGACTTTTCCATAAATAAACCAAATAAATATTTTAGAAGCGGTGAAGTACGTCTGGGTCCGTTCGTAGACAATCTAATCCAGTACATTAGTTTGTTTTAGTGCCATGACTGTATGTGTACGGGGTGCGGTTTTATATGGAATTATTTTGTTCAGAGAAAATGGGAAATCTTCATTACTTCAAACAGAAATCTTACATTTCCGTTACTGTCTCTTTCATTTGAACATATCGATTGCACCGTTGACAAAAACTGCTCTGTAAGTATTGACAAAATAATTTGTTCGACCACTGATGAATAGTTTTTTTCTCAATATTCTTTTCATGGTTTTTTTTTATATATTGCCCGTCAAGATGACCTCACTCCACCTGATGGAAAGCGGTCGTGAGGTCCAGATATGAGGTTGACAAGCCTAGTCATTCAAACGCATCCTCACCTTGAAGGCCTGCAGAAATGCCTTTTCACGCCCTGCTTGAAGAACCCAGGACTATACGAGGAAGGAAACACATGTGCTGGAAGAGCGTTCCACGTCTGGATGGTACGACAAAGAAACGAGTGACCGAACCTTTTAGTTCGGGCCAACAAATGTTGAATTGTGTGTGGGTGACGCCGTAGTCCAGCACGCGTAGTACGGGAGTAGAAGGGTGAGGGTGGAATAAGCTGGAATAACTCGTCAGAGCATTCCCCATTGTAGTAGCGATAGAGAATACTTAGCCTGGCAATGTCTCTACGCAATTGGAGAGGCTCAAGGGTCAAAGTTGCCTCTGGGTTTCCAATAATACAGAAAGCACGCCGCTGCAACCTGTCAAGAGCTTCTAGTATGTACTTGGCGGAACCGTCCCAGAGATGAGAGCAGTATTCCACACACGAGCGAACTTGTGTCTTATACAAGAGACAGAGCTGCCCAGGCGTGAAGAATCGTCTCACTCTGTTCAGGATTCCGAGTTTACGGGATGCAGTTCTAATGACGCTCTCAATGGACTACATTGTAAGCGTCATTAGATAGAACTGCATGCTGGTTTAGGTTGCTACGACAATTCATGCCAAGGATGTTTAGGCTATCCTTAATCGGTAGCGGGTGCGGGATGGTGGTTGTCGTTGATAACTATTTCAACCAATCAAACCGCTGTAACGTAGTTGTTCAGTTATAAAATATGATAAATGAATACTGACAACACACCAACTTGTCATAGTCTCGGAGTGAGTATAAATATCCTTGTGTTAGGAAGTGCCAGACAAGAATTTAGGTCAGGGGCGTGTCCCGGCCGACCCGGACCCGAACCAGTCAATTTAAAAAAGTTAGTTATGAACTGACTAGGAATCGAACCCGGGATACCACGCAAGCCAAGGCGAGATACCGTGCTACAGAGCACTAATCGTGTCGTTAAAGTTATTGATGTTTTTAGCAGCCAATTAGCGGCGGGATACTGAGCCAGTCGTGTAGTCCCTAACCTGGACGTCTACAACTACCAAGTAAAAAAAGGTATTGGGATTTGTCATGACATGACATGACAATGTCAAATCTCAATGCATTTTTTTACGCGAACGATAACGTAAATTTAAAGTGGCAACTCGTGGTAGACGTACTAGATCGCCTGCGGCGTACGCAGCCTGCAACTGTTCTTGTTAATATAGTAAGAACTACTGAACCAGAATGTTTCTCCGAGAATTGTATTTAGTACTAGCTTTTGACCGCGACTTCGTACGATCTTTCCCGTTTTTTGTCTTTGTAATCCCCCCAAGGAACCTACAGTCCATCATGCCGAATTTCACCTTTCAACGCAGTCATTTGCCTGTGCGACGTCAGCCTCACAGTCACTCAATGAGTAACGGATGATTTTTACATTATATTAATTAATTTGGGATATAATAAAGGATAAATAATAAAGGATAAAAGGATAAATAATAATAAAGGAATTCAATTGAATTCCTGCAGTGAGGCATAGTATTGCAGACAAGAAGTACGTTAGCGGGTCTCGGTATATCGGCCTATTAACGCCGGCAGGAGCCACGCGCTGCAGCCTGCGGTTTGGGCGGCCCACACCTGTTCCGTGCTTACAGGTTCTAATTCACTAGGCCGAACCGTTGGACCGAAATGTTTCTGGCATCAGTTAATTGTAGTTCCAACTGGGCTTTGGTAAACTGGTTAGGCTGGGCTGCAATATGGTAATGAGTTTAGTCTTATCGTACCTTTATATATTTATTTATCTCATACATAAGAGTTACAAAAAAGCAAAGCAATACATGTAGAGAGAGGGCATCTTTGAACAATGAAATCTTTGTGACTATATACCCAAAACACATCGATACCGTTTTTATCAGGCCCCCGATTCAGAACCAAGTTATCGACCGATTCGATTATTTTCTTTTATTTTTAATTCTATTTTTTAGTAAGTATCGATTGAAATAGAAATAGAAATATTTATTTGCAAAAAAACATGGTATAAAGGTGTAAATTTTTTTATAAAGTGGCCTCATGTTTTGCTATTTGACAATGGCAAGCAAATCATTTTTGACATTGGTGGTCATTTCATTATATAATTTAAATGTTAAAAAGTAAGTACAGTAAACAACAAAATCATGTCAAATTATCTCTTATGGGCAAAAAAGTCCTCAATACTATAAAAATTATTGCTGTTAAGCCATTTATGTACACACATCAAAAGTGTCTAGGGATCAACATATATTTTTGCAATAACTTTTCTCCTGATTGATATTAATTAAAATTTTCTTTAAGGATTCATCAAATAAAGTGTTTTCGTTTGTCTACAGTAACGATAAACCAAGTCACCTTTGCATTAATAAAGAAATTTGCCATTTTCCTAATAAAGGGATTTTTGACATTTGAACCACTAACATTAAAGTTCGAAAAAAAGACTGAAATAACAGTTTTCTTTAAAATTTTATTGGGTCACTTAAACAATTAATAATCCGTGTTTCTACCGCGAACAGTAACAACACAAGAACATCGGTTTGGCATACTCAAAATGAGTTCATCCAAATCACGCTGTGGAATGGCCGCCCATGTTCGTTGCAACAACAAAAAAAGGTCTTCTTGCGACTGGATACCCTCCATATTCGGCAGAGCTCTTCTCTGTAGCATATCCCATGCATGCTCAATCGGGTTCAAGTCTGGCGACTGAGCAGGCCAGGGCAGGACATTGATGTTAGCTGCGGCGAGAGTCTGTCTTACAACTCTTGCGGTGTGCGGTCGTGCATTATCATGCATTAACTGAAATAAGGGACCGATTTGCACTTGTAGAGGAACGATGACGTCTGATACAATCGTCTCAGCATAAATTTGAGCGTTGAGGTTGCCTCTGATCCAAATCAACTCAGTTCTTTCGCCGATCCAAATACCCGCCCATACCATGATGGTTCCACCACTATAAGGATGGACTTCCTGGCAGGATTTTAATCGCTGTTGGCGTCCAGGGGTTCTCCAGTGTCGTATACGTCTTGTATCCGGTCTCATACCAAAACGAGACTCATCAGAAAAGCACACGAAACGCCATTGTTCTTCTGCCCAATTTCTGTGTTCAAGAGCCCATTGATATCGAATCCTACGATTGTGCATTGCTATAGGTGATACCCTTAGCGGTCTTCGGGAATGAAGGTTCACTTCATGCAAGCGGTTTCTGACTGTTTGGTCGCTAATTAAGTTCCCTGAAGAGTGATGAAGCCTCACGGCTAACATCATGGCGGTTATTGTTGGAGCTCTTCGAGTTGTGATTTGAATGTATCGGTCTTGTCTCCGTGTGGTGCAGCGATACCGTCCTCCATGGCGCTCAGCCACGGTACCAGTGCTTCGATAACGTGTCCAAAGTCGACTGATAACACTCTGACTTGTATTCAGAGCTAAAGCCACAGTACGTTGCCGGGAACCAGCTTCTATCATTCCCACGGCTCTGAGCATTTCTTCCCTGCTTAAATGACGTCGCCGCTCCATAATAACGTTGGTTTTAATCAGTAGTAGGGAAACAGTAGCACGAATAATGTCTTCAATGCGTTGTATGTTTTTATAGGGAAAATATTGACAGCTGATTTTCATCTTTTACTCGAATTTGATTGACAGTTCCTGTTTCAAATTATGAAATGCACCAAAAAGGATCCATATAAATTTATAAAATCATAAATTTATTACAAAGCCACATCTCAATCTCAAGAAATCCGCATAAAAATGCTTGATCCCTAGACACTTTTGATGTGTGTAGTTTATTCTTAAACAAGCTCCACTTCAAGGTTTTAAATTCGTTAGGAATCTTGTTAAACACTCTCACGCACATAGCTAAATAGCTTTTACCGTAGCGGTCAGATCTGGGAACAGTGTTTATTACCAATCTATGTGGGTTACGACGCTGCCTAGAGTTTCGACAGTCACTGGCTTTTTTGAAAAGATCTTTGTTTCTCATTACAAAGTTGCATATCTCCAGGATATATAATGAAGGTAGTGGTAACAAACAAAGATGCCTAAATGATGGCTCACACGATTCGCCAGGCTTAATTCTACATATCGCTCTTATGCATCTTTTTTGGGCTATAAATGCTCTATTCCAGTCTGTGCTATTTCCCCACATCATAAGACCATACCGCAGCACTGATTCTACGTAAGCCTGATAAGAAATGATAGCCGTCTTTTTATCAGTTACTTTTCTTACCTGATCTAGAGCATAAGCAAATCTGTTTACTCTGTTACACGTGTTATCAATATGGTGTTTCCAATTCAAATCCTGGTCAATAGTCACTCCCAAAAATTTTGTATGCGGCACTTGTTTGATTTCGTCAATATTTAATTCAAAATTGTATTTAGCGTGTTTTGAATGATTAAATTGAATAAATACTGATTTTTCTAAATTTACTGTCAAACCATTAATTTGTAACCAATTTTTGATATGGACAGTGGTATTATTTATGTCAGCTTCATGATTAATGATGGAGTTATTAGTTTTCTTACTTGATGTGACTATAACTGAAATGTCATCCGCGTATAAAATGCATTTATGTTTTGTAACGTCAGTTATGTCATTTATATACAACAAGAACAATATTGGTCACAAAATACTGCCCTGGGGCACCCCCTTATTAGACTCGCGATATTTGGAAGAATGTGACACCATTTCCTCTCTTACCATATTGGAAATAGTGACAAGCTGCTTTCGGTTTGTCAAATATGATGATATCCATTGTAGTGCTACACCTCTTATCCCAACGGATTCTAGTTTTTTTTAAAGTAAACTGTGGGAGACGAAGTCGAAACCCCTTGACAAATCGAAAAATAACCCTGTCGTTAAATGGTTATTATTAACATTAGTAAGTATAATATCTTAAAGTGTGAAAGACGCCAGTGTTGTGTTTTTTTTTCTCTTTGAAAACCATATTGTTCACTTTTAATAATTTTATATTTGTCACAAAAGTCTACGAGTCTTCTGTACATGCATTTACAAGGATCTTTGAAAATATGGTAATAAGAGTGATAGGACGATAATTATTAATGACGTTCTTATCGCCCTTCTTGTAAAGTGGATTTACGACCAACAATTTTAAGGCGTCTGGAAAAATTCCTGACTGAAAAGATATATTCATTAAATGTGTCAAAACGCTTGCTAGTTCGATCACACAAGACTTAATAATAATTGTATTTATTCCGTCATACCCCTCTGAGTTAGTGTTATTCAATGTCATTATTTCTCTTTTCATTTCCGCTTCCGTCATAGGGTTTAGAAAAATTGAATTCGGCATTGACTCATTCCTGATTAAACTATTTCGTCCATTAGCAATCGGAGCGGCATTCGATAAGTCAATGAAGTGATTATTAAATTTAGTGGCTATGTCAATGGGATTCCTAATTTCAATTTTATTACATTTAATCGATGATATGTCATTTAGTGTTTTATTGTCTATTTCATTTTTTATAACCTTCCAAGTCGCTCTGCACTTGTTGGTGCTTCTATTTATAAATTGACTATATGTCTATTTATATTTATTATATGTATTAGTGTCTAGATATACATATTTATCGGCTCACTAAAACGAAAGCTGGCTTTAACGTGTCCTCTACGTAGTTTCGAATGCCGCTGTTGCGACACACGCTGTTGCGAACGTTTTTTCACTGCCTCATAGGTTCGAAAGCTTATGGACTCGAATGATGTAGTCGCGAAAGACGCTGATTCGAAAAACATTTTCACTGCCTCATGCGCTCGAATGCTTATACTTCGATTTATTACTTTATTAGTCATAATGTATGTAAACAAATATTCATCTAGTAATTAAAAAAACAACATATTCGTATCAATCAACATTTATTAGTATTAACAAATTATAAAGATGAAAAAAAAAGTACCTAAATTGTACATATTTAATAATTTTATATGTGTAGCACAAAAGCTAGGACTGACTGATCTTCATAAACAATTATTATATACTCAAGCGGTATCTGTTATCGAAATGAATCAATTGCACATAAGGGAGTATTAGTATATACGAGTATTTAAAGCTAAAGCTCATATAAATTCAAGAGTGCCCATTGTACTTTTCTTGTTCAGAATTGCTGAAATAGCATTTTCTGCAACCCTTTGCCTTTTTTTAGGTGGTGTCTGAGGTAGATTACCCAAAATCTTTTCGATTTTATGATCCGTAATATTTTGTTCCTCAATAAGTTTTCGGTGGAAAAAGTGGTTGTAAGCGTGAAACGTGAATTTTGTCATCTATTTTGCGGCTTATCAGTCGTCCTAAAACGTAATACTCTTCAAAATATCTAGTAACGTTCTCGGCTTCTTCTGGGAAGAGAGTATCTTTAAATTGTCTATATGTAGATAGGCAAACGCTACGTAGCATCGCATTTGTACCGCAAAATTACTATCTGCGGTATATCGCACATTTAGACCACAAGCTTGAATTTTTCTTCATATATTATGACCTAAGTGAAACAAACAACCACTTTGAATTGTGTTTGGAAATTCAATTCGAATTGCGTTTATTATCGCTTGTTCAAAATCCGACATGGTTTGCCCTGGATTCAACTCAATGCCAAATTCAACAGAATATTCTTTCAGTTGAGAAAAAAACGCAATATATGATTCTTCTGTCTTACTGTCTAGAAATCCGTACACTAATGAAACTATGCGTCTGCAGTCAGCAGTGCCTACTATACAGTGAATAGAAAAAAGCTGAGTGAATATTGCAGGGCAAGTTTTAAAGGTACCATCAACAAACCACATTTCTGATTCACTTAACCTCCTAAGATTCGATTCGGTGGCAAATAACACCAGGCGTTTGTTACGAGTATTCCCATATTCATAATTACGAGCCAAAAATTTTACTCCATTTATTTCCTTCAGATCATCAGGTATGTTTATTTCACTAAACATTGTGGGTTCTTTAGGAATATTTTGTTTTCTTGCTCTTTGTATGATTCTGTACATATGTACTCTTTGCCGCAGAGCATTCTTGTTAGGTATCGAAGTTGTGCTACTTGAAGGCAATGAAGATAAGTTTTCGCGGATTATTTTACCTGGTGTGTCATTGCTCTGAACAGCTGCTTGCGTCATATTGTTTCTTAATTTCAATTCATCAACGCGATCTAAAAATTACCACAAAAATGTATACTTTTAAAAAATAATTCGTTGCGATTAAATACCTATATATACGTAGGGTTATACAAAAAATAAAATCTACGTACCTGGTTCAGGAGCATGATTATGACTTGACATTTCCTTGATTATGAAATGTTCTTCACCAACTATTCGGCTACTAACAGTACTACTGCAGTTTTCGGTATGTTTATTCACGCAACACCAATAATGCACGTCTTTTAAAGATTCATTGTGAGACATAATATATCCATCTATTATTAGATTAGTTTTTCCATATCGGGAAGTCACAGGACGAAAAAATCTATTAACGCTCATTTTTTCAATGCTATCGTCACCACACTTTACGTTGGAGTAAGATATTGCAAAAAAACGACTATATTCGTGGGTACAACTAAAAAATCATCATCATCATCATCATCATCATTTCAGCCGAACGACGCCCACTGCTGGGCATAGGCCTCCCCCAAGGATCTCCACAACGATCGGTCCTGCGCTGTGCGCATCCAGCGGCTTCCCGCGACCTTGACCAGATCGTCGGTCCACCTTGTAGAGGGCCTGCCCACGGAACGTCGTCCGGTACGCGGTCGCCATTCGAGAACCTTTCCGCCCCAACGGCCATCGGTTCTCCGCGCTATGTGTCCCGCCCACTGCCACTTCAGCGATGCAATCCTTCGAGCGATGTCGGTTGTTTTTGTTCTCCTACGGATCTCATCATTTCTGATTCGATCGAGCAGGGAAATACCAAGCATCGCTCTCTCCATTGCTCGCTGGGTGATCTTGAGCCTTCTTATGAGACCCATAGTAAGGGACCACGTCTCACTCCCATAGGTCATTACTGGCAACACACACTGGTCAAAGACTTTTGTCTTGAGACACTGAGGTATTTCGGACGCAAATATATGCCGGAGCTTCCCGAACGCTGCCCATCCGAGCTGGATTCGACGAGAGATCTCTTTCTCGAAGTTGGACTTACCTAGCTGGACTGTCTGTCCCAGGTAGACATAGTGGTCAACAACTTCGAGTGTAATGTTCCCAACGTTAACTGGAGCGGGTGCAATATGGGCATTTAACATGATTTTCGTTTTGTCCATGTTCATCTTAAGACCCACTCTTTGAGAAGCATTACCGAGATCTTCGAGCATTATGTTCAGGTCTTCCAAAAATCATCATATTTAGAAAATATGATGCTTTGTGGCCACCTACCCTCACATATTGAAAATATTGCTTTGGCTTTATATTGAAGTCGACGTGAATGAAAATGAACCTAATATGTTTATTTGCGTTTATTGTATTCATAATATTATCTAGGCGGGAACGGAAAGCGAAACTGCGGAATTATAATACGTATAAATCTATTTCGCGAGACTCGCGAGTAGATAAGTGTGTATGATGTACCGATGCAAATACTTATTTACATACCGATTCCAAAAAACGCTTTAAAATAGATCCTAATAATATGGAAATCGCAAAATAATTTTTACATTTAATATATTTTTTATACATTTGGATTATGAATTTCTAGTAGTAAGAAATGTTGATTGACTCCGATTATGTTGTTTTTTTAATTACTAGATGAATATTTTTTTACTTACATTATGACTAATAAAGTAATAAATCGAAGTATAAGCATTCGAGCGCATGAGGCAGTGAAAATGTTTTTCGAATCAGCGTCTTTCGCGACTACATCATTCGAGTCCATAAGCTTTCGAACCTATGAGGCAGTGAAAAAAAGTTCGCAACAGCGTGTGTCGCAACAGCGTGTGTCGCAACAGCGTGTGTCGCAACAGCGGCATTCGAAACTACGTAGGGGACCCGGCTTTAACATATAAAAATTTGAATGCTACCGCCAGGCAAGCAATTTACTAGAATTCGGTAAACTTGTTTGAAGTTTACCGAATCGGTCGATAACTTCGTTCTGAAACGGGGGTCAGGTGTTATTTAGAATGTTGAGGTTTTTTAAAAACCCTTGTTAGAAAGCAATTAATTCGAATTTAAATTCGTGGTTAAACTAACCTTAAGAAATACAGTGGTTGTTTTGGAACCCGGCCTTTTTTTTGCATATTCACCCCTTTGTCTAAAGGTGGGAACTGACCAACGTTACGCGGCGTAATGTAACATGTCAGTATGGTGGAACAAGCGAATAAACCGTACTGACTTGATGAATGCTCTCTGTGTTACATTACGCCGCGTAACGTTGGTCAGTAACCATGTTGAAAGATTTTTCAGCATATCTGCAACTTGTTCATTTCAAGCATATCAAATTTTTAATATACTAAAAAGACTAAATTCCAGTCGCAAGTAAATACAATGAACGTCTCTTATTCATAACCGCAGCTTTCGCGAAAGTACAATTTGTTTCGGCGGTCATTCATTATACAATCTCGTGATCTTATCGGGGTCTGATAACAAACACCCCAACACAAAGTTCTGTTAATAAATCACCGCGGTCTTGCCCTTTTAAAAACCTACAATTCTTTTTCAAATACTCTGTAGTTCTACTCTAAGCAAAATCTCTCATAATAAGAATTTAATTTATATTATCTTTGTAATTCCTGTTTGAGAGGCATTTGAAAGATTATTTTTCATCATGAATAATGTAAAAACGTTTACGTTCTTCTTTTATGGTACCCACATTCTCGTAGGTACTTTTATAGGAGAGCAGTTACTTACGAACTCCCGTTTAATTTCAATTACACATTATAAAAAGGCTCACACATTGTAACATGCCACAATGATTCCTAATTTCATTTAAATATCGAAATGAATTAATTTTCAACTTCCAAATTAAGTACAGGAAAACCAGTACCTATCTTGTACTTCTAAGCAAATTGGTTGGATATGTGCAAAAGTGATTGATATTTTTCACCATCGGCTTTTCCATCAACCATCAACTACACGCCCCCGGTCCTTCAGCAGAGCTAGAACTTTTACAGAAGGCTTCAAAAACTGATATAATAGGTTGGGGAAAAAGTTTCTTCGCATTTTTTAAGAAAATTCAAAACATTTTTTAATATAGTTTATTTACATTTAACTAAAGTATGTAGGTGCCATTTTGTTCGATTGCTTTTTGCCATCTTCTAGGTAGGGACGTGATCCCATCACTAGAGGAATTTTGAGGCTTCCGATCAAAATACCGTGACAAGTGTGTGGTTTTAGCAGTCATCTCGTGATGTTAACCTGACACTGCCTAAAGAATTTTGAAGCGACCGAAAAAGGTGGAAATCTGAAGGTGCAAGGTCAGGACCATACGGCGGATGCATTAACACCTCCCGCCACGCAAACTCTCTTAATTTTTGCTGAGTGGCTAAAGATGTGTGAGGACTAGCGTTTTATCATGATGAAAAACCAAAGCCTTTCTGTTGATTAATTCCGGCCGCTTTTTCTTAACTTCTTGCTTTTATCTCATCAGTTGTTCGCAGTAGAGTTCAGAACCCATCGGTTTTGAACTCTACTGCGAACAACTGGTCCTGCCTGGTAGTATCAGCTCATAATGGATAATGCCCTTACAATCCCACCACACACACAGCATCACCTTGTTGCGAGTTAACCCGGCTTTCGCCACAGTCTGTGAAGCCTGACCGGCCTTTGACCACGACCTTTATCGCACGTTCTCGTCATACGTGATCTTATTTTCATCACCACATAACAGCTTGTTCAAAAATGGTTCGGTTTCAGTACTGTTAATATAAAGTAACAATGGTAGCAGTCTCTGAGACCTTTAGTAAAAGCTCTCTACAATACATGTGCGGGGCCATGAACATCGCACCTGGCCACGTGTAAAGATGTACAAAAATGGTATCGGGCCTTGACTTGTTCAGGAAATGATGTCTGTGAATATCTATGTATAGTTTTTGTTGATGTTGCAGTTTTGACGTCGTGTGGGATGACCGGGGGTCGGAGAACGGGGAACTACGCCCGTACAAACTCCTCTATTTCCTTCAAGATGATACGATTGCAGTTAAGGTAATTACCATGTACCATTTTGAAGGATGCTCTTTTGGCGTCATACTTAAAACGTGGACTTATTTTTATAAGAGAAAATCATGCAAATCGAATACATTACAAGTTTGTTGCTTTAGAGAAACGGTCCCGGTTCGTGACGGGTTTACTGAAAGTTACAAACATTAATTGAACATCATACTATTATTAGCAATGAGGATGAATTTTTTTGCTTTTATTCATTCGAGTCTCGAGACCTCAACAAATGAAAGTGCGCCTAGACTAAGGGTGCATTTCCACCAGAAATGTGCGAGGATGCGTTGCGAGGAATGTGTGTGTTAAGAACTAATAGAATTGTTTCATTCACCTAGCTTTGCGATTCTATTGGTTCTTAACAAACACGCATCCTCGCATATCTCTGGTGGAAACGCACCTTTATTCTCCCGTTCGCTCATGTGATCCCTCTTAATGATGTCGACCTTTTTCTTCGTATAACTATTTCTAATGAGCCCACTGCAATCAATATCATTGTATCACCTACATTCATTATAGTGCTAAGCCACTTGACGTTTAAGTCTATCTGAACAATTCACAAGACATTGTTAGAAAAAGTAATATATTAGATAGTAGTTACTAAATATAGTAATACTATGTTCTCTCTCTCTCTTTAGCTCACCCTTCAACAAGGGGTTTGGTCAAAACTTGAGAAAATTTAAGAGCAACCGTGCCAATTAGTAGAAGAAATTTCTTCAAATGATTTTGTTTAGACAGAATCATTTGAAGAAAGAAAGACAATTCCTACTTATATTTCAACGAATTTTCATAGTAGCTATTCCTTATAAATACCTGTGACTTCATAACGCTATTTCCCATAAAAAATAATACTCAGGTACCAAAAGTTTTCGTGGCCTATTCCTAATATGTATGCATCAGGAACGAACTGCCCCCTGATTCAGAACAAAGTTATCGATCAATTCGGTTATTTTCTTTTATTTTTAATTCATTTTTAATAAGGGTAGATTTTACGTTATTTTGTTTATGAAAACTTAGGCAAAGACCTTAAGGCCTATATTTTTATATGTTGAAGCCAAAGGGCTTTAACATATAAAAATATTGGTAGCTACCGTTAAGCGGATCGTTTACTATAGTTGAAACAAATTTACCGAATCGGTCGATAACTTCGTTGTGAATCGGGTGGCTGGCCAGCTTACTTTACGATACCAACGTAAAATAGATCCTATTCAGGAAAATGTATGAATATCTTGGCGAGAAATTTTACACTTTAATTTAGGAAAATGGGTAGCCTCGGAAAATCAGAGCAATGAATATTTATTGAGACCCGGCCAGGGTTCCCCCAATTACTACGCTCAGTAAAAAATATTTGTACCCATACGAGAGTTAAATTAAGTATACCTAGGATACTGAAACTTCATCTTTAGGTGGATTTTCTTTGTCCTACGAGAGTTCTCGCAATCAGGAAAATCATTAATGTGATGATTTGATGAACTATGTGTTGGTGCCTATTTAAGTTTCTAATAAAAACGAATCATTCACGTACTTATTGCCAAATTATCTTCCAATCCACACGGACAAACAGAAAAATTACAAATGGTGCAAAAAAATGTTTACATTGAGTGAACTGAACCGACTGTTCTACAGTCATTGAATCCGTGGCAAGCTTTTTTTTGATTACCATACTATTTGGTGCCTTACAAAGCTCCAGGAGATGCGGATGGATCCTGTGGATTGCATACATAACGAATTCAAAAAACTTCTCCAAACTTCTTCCATAAAATTATCGAAAACTTCGTTTAATTGCCAACGAATACATTGTACCTACTTTACATTAATTTAATTCATCAGGAACTACACGACGAGAGGGGTGGAAAAGACCCTTTCCCCCTACTTCTCAAGAAAACAAAGCTGCCGAAGAAATGGAAGGAAAAGCCCGGTAAGTCCACGCCCGCTCGGTCCTCAACTTAAAATTTGTCTTCTACTAACTATATTAACGAAATGAGTCATTCCGTTTTAAACTTCCCTGCTTCATTGTTACAAATTACATTGGTAAAAATTGTTTGATGTTGGTGAAAGAGAATTCCTGGATTATTGGAGGTGAGTTTGTTCAGGTAAGTAAATAAATGAATAAATATGCGCCAGACAACACACCTTATCATGATCTCGAAGTAGGGACTAGGAATATCCATCCCTGTGTTACGTGGTACCAGACAAGGAATTAGGTTAGGGGCGTCTCCCAGCACACCCAGACCAGAGCCAATTAAGAAAATATCGTTTCCTGTATTGACTCGACCGGGAATCGTAACCGGGGCACCACGCAAATCGAGGCGAGAAACCGTGCCACAGCGCACGTGTCGTCAAAGTATCTCTATTGGCATTTTGCACCTAAAAATCCACTACGTCTTTTCAGGAACGGATGTGCATGGTGTAAAGAAAGTCCAAACTTCTAGAAATTTATTCTACTCGTAGATTGCATCTCTTTGCATAAGAGTGTAAAAATATCGTTGTAAAGTCATAAAGTAATCTTACCTTTTTTGCTATTTATCTACTATTTTGTAACTTTTTAAACAGTATTTTCAAGGTCTGTCAAGATACCTATTCATAATAATATGCTTTACATATAAATGCATTGATGTAATATCTCGGACATAACATAGTTTTATTACAGTTTGTTATCTGCTCTATTCTCAATAGTAACAAGTTTTCGCTATAAAACTTTTTTTGGTAACAACTACTCGAACAACTCAACTATTGAGACGTATTGAGTAATCAAAGCCTTTTCTTCGCCGGGAAATCTTAGTAATCGACACAAAAACCCCTAATGGTCACACAATGGCGCTTGTTAGAAATCCGCGAGAGAAAAATGCCGATAAAAAATGTACGTGGAAATGATATGTGCCCGAAGAACGAGAATATATGGAATTCCCTTCCCAGTAATGATTCAATCAGAATAAAGGGCCTTCGGAAAATATGAACGATTTTTATTTCATACACACTGATTACAATTGCCAGCAATACGCAACACGTATTTTGCGCCTTCACTACTTATTGAACTAGCGAACGAACACCCGGCTTTTAGCATCGTCGATTAAATGCAGCGAAACAGCGACGATGCATCTTTCACTCACATAATGACATTTAGATTAATATTTTATAGTACTTTTCTTACTTAACGTTATTACGCCAATAAACAACATAGTTGTATGAACGGCAAAGGAGCCAAGACATCAAAGTACAAGGAGACTGCGCGAGTTTCATCGCTTACAATAAATTCATAATCTGCTTAGTAAATAAGTTGGAGTGAGAGAAGCTCTACAACTCAAACTTTTATAGCTTAATCTCCTTAAAAGCAGCCTATTAATATAAAACGGGCACCTTATTTATTCGGCTTGAAAATAATATTAAGCCCGCCACGGTTGCAATAAGGATTAGGAAATGTTTTGAAACGACCCGAGGCCTATTCACAACTCGATAGAACGCATTTTAATAATTTGTTTTAATAATTAATGTAATGGATACCATAAAGCAGATTCATTTGAGCGGTCATTCCATTCATTGTTATTGCCTTCATCTATACTACAAATATTAAAAAGAGTAAAAAAATTATTGTTAGTTTGATGAATAGGCTCTAAAAGTACTGAACCGATTTTAAAAATTATTTCACGAATATAAAGCTACATCATCAGTGAGTGACATGTTTTATACATATAATGGCAATATTTTTTTAATTTATACTAATTTTGACGGGAGAAATAGTCTAGTCTAGTCTGACGGGCAGCTAGTTGTAAATAAAAGATATAACCTCATATATTTACTGCAGAATATGAACGTAAAGTCTCCAGAAAGAAGCTGTTAATATTTGAAAGAACAATCCGTTTCAATTTCCAGCGAATGTGAGTATTCTATCGCTTCAAGCATCGGTGCCTGTAGGGATTATCCGGTGCGCCAGAGCGAGCTAACTCCAACTAAGTGGAACATCGAAATGCAATTTGAAAAGTTAAACATGTGGAAACAAAGTATTATTTGAATACCGTGGAAATTAAATTATTAATGTTCGCGTTTCGTTGCTGCTATCGGCAGCGTGGGCGAAAATTGTAAAGTATTCATTCGTAGCTGAAAGCATTAAAGAAAGTCGCTTGAAGCAGTTAAATAAAAAGTATTTAATTAAAATGGAAAGATGTGCAGTCAACCGCGGAAACTTTAGCTCACTAAGGAGGAATTCCAAAGTATTCGTAAGTGGTTGTAGTAAGTAAAGTAAGTAATCGTATTCACGTATTGTAAGCTTCGCAAAGACAGTTTGTAACTTCCAAAATTAAATAAAGAAAGATACACTTTATTGCACAGAATAAAAAACAATAACAGAAATATTTCATTAAACAAACAATTTGTACAATTTAGGCGGTCTGATCGCTAGAAAGCGATTTCTTCCAGGCAACCTTTGGGTAGGGAAAATTCTTGTAATATCCTTAAAATTATGACAAACTTTACGAAATAGCATCAATTTGAAGGGCGCTCGATTTTATTTACGTTTCAGAATTAGGGGATCTGTCGAATAAATAACCTCTGCTTAGTTCATAATCCAGAGGTGAAGTTTAAAGATGTCCACAAGATCTTTATTTGGTAACAGTGCAAATTAGGGAGTGGCAGGGCTAACGGCAGTTCTTATGAAAGCAGTACAACCAAAATCAAATTGAGTATTTTTTCTTATCGCAGTATCATTCCCGTCCGGGGTGATGGAGACGACGGAGGCGGAAGTGACGGAGTACTACTCTCCCAAGGACCTCATCGTGGGTGAGACCATCTTTGTGCTCGGTCGCCGCTTTCTCTTATGCGACTGCGACAACTTCACCAAGAGATATTACAAGTAAGATATAGGTACTTAGGTATATTTTTTTAATGCAGTCGACGACTGTTATAGTTGCAGCAATTTCAAGCTGTCATACAAGTAGGTAGGTACTTGGTTGGCCCCAGCTTGAAAACTCTATGTGCAATGGTAGTGTTGTGTTTTTTTTAGGGAAAATAAGTTTCTTTGCTTCCTTTACTACACAAATGAAGCCTCAATCAGAAAGGAAGTTATCCCCCTAATCGGTATATAAAATTTCAATCCTACTTTCCAGTACGATCAGCTACTACATTTGATCATAAAAAGTCAAGCTATTTGATTTCACAAACTACCGTTGACCCTTCAATGGTATATTTTTTTAAAACTACTCTTAATCGATAATTTCATTTTAAATCAGGGGACAGGACTTCACATGTATTTCTATTATGAGTTAAGGCATTGGATAAAAATAAAGCAAACATTTCGCGTAGGTGCCTACATAAAAACCAAAACCATTCATAATCACAATTACCTACCAGATAACAGTGTTATGGATTAATGAATATGACAAAAATGCTTTTTCCATTGTGTTTGCATATTCTTTCCGTTCTGTATTCATTGATGGAGCATTTGCTTGTCAGGCCTGACAGTGACTGATGGTCACCGCGTGCCGGGTAGATTTGTGGCTCGGAATTGAACCACATTTTTGCATTTGGCTGTACCTACCGACCTGTGCATTTTAGAGATAATTCGTTTCCAAGTTGTTCATTATGGTTTAAGTAAAAAGTAATTTACCTATTGAGCAAAACGTATTCATATTCAATGTGAAAAATATTGTATAATTATTTTGCTCGTTTTATTGGTCGGGAAAGTCCAGTAGTTCTAGTCCGATTTTTCAGATGTGTGAATGTAAATGTTCAATGGTAGCGGTTAGAAGGATCAGTAAAAGGATAGCATAATTTCAATGATTGAAGCTCCGTACATTTAAAGGTATACATTAAGTTGTTGGTAACTGGCAGCCTTAAAAACAAGTTGAACTTTTGGACCTGAATGGGACCAAAAACGCTGAATTGACCTTGAGTGATAACATATCAAGCAAAGCTTCAGATGTTTCAATACCTTAAAACGATATTTTTAAAAAAAACTATCTATCCAATACACCTTAAGAAACAACGTGGCCATGGTTTTTAAACGGATTGTGAACTACTAAGTTTTTCTCAGATAAACGTGATTAATTTGCGAACACTGGCATGATTACTTAACAAGTTTTCCAACAATAGTCACAACTAAACACTCGTTTCTATAGTATTTGCTAATAATTACTGTTGCAAACACGACATTTCCCATAAACTGTTAATTATTTTTATACTTACCTACTCGCAGCCGCACCGATAATTGTTATGAGTTATTGTACGAGTATGACCACGAACTCTGCTGCGATTGCTGTATGTAATGTCAGGTAGAAGAAATAGGGTATTTTTTTATAATTGTCAGGCATATTTCGCTTTTTTGGTTAATTGTTTGATCTCTGCAGCTAACTATATACGCATGGCAAGCGGATTGAACAAGCTTTGCGGCATGATGACGCTGCTGCTCGTCTAGACCCAGATTTTACACAAACTTTTGTAACATCTTTTACTACAGATTCTGCTACTTAAATACAACTGGAATCGTAATTGAATGACGTGATTTTGACAGTTTTAGTATGGACCAAATTTTAATGTCAAAATCAAGGCATTCAATTACGATTTCATTAAGTTTTAAATAGCAGAACCGGGCCGCTATATTTTAAGTTGATTTTCTTAACCCACATAGTCCCGTGAATTGAATATCTAACGAACGGCTTTTCGGACTGTGTAATAAAAACGTCTACTTTGTGCGTACCTACATACATTTAGTGTTCAATTTTTTGAGGTTTCATTCTCACACTGAACAAACAATCCTGTATTATGTGAAAAGATATTATATGTACTAAGATTAATCAGGCGAGCACATCATCCAGTCTTTAGACCACATCATGAATTGAGACCCGTTGTGATTGAAGTCTTTCTCAACAAATTGATACGCCCGAAAATGTTATACCTACTTTTTTCCGTCTTGTAGAAATCTTAATCAAAACTTATTTAGCACATACTTATAGATAGATAGCGGTGACAAGGCCTTGACTCTTAATGTAAGATGTGTCAGAAAAACTCAGTTGCTTAGTAATTACTAAGCAACTGAGTTTTTCTGACTCATAGGTAATTACCTATAGATACTTTCTTATTAGGTTTATTTACGTCAATCTCAATGCCGCTCTTTAGCAAATACTAGTCTTTATTTTTCTTCGTAGGTAGTAGGTAGAGTTAAACCAATATCGATAAGACACAAATAATAGTAGGTTTTAGAGGGTTTTTAGATGAACATCCTTCGAATACTTATACAATAATCTGTCAATTAGGCTCATTAACTCAATGATAAATAATTATGTTATTTATTCCCAACGACTTCACAACTAGTCTCTGATTCAAAATGAATGAATAAAATGTTCATACTGGGTCATTTAAACGTCTCTTTGAGGGCAACATCCCTTACACTTCAACTGTGAAGTTATTAAGAGACTGTGAGTGAGCCATTTTCCAACAGCTTATTTTTGCGCAAATATTTGTAAACCTGGTAATAAATTTTACTGTCAGAGATGATTCATACTGCTTTTTAGACCTCCTACTAGGGTTTAAGCTGTTGGGTGTGCCTTCTGAACTTCAGAATCTGAAGCATTGAGATGTGCCCGAAAATACAACGCCCAATTTCAGTCAGGGCGCCCCTCTTACTACCAGACTTGGCGTGCGTAGGAAGCCTCCTAATTACTATATTATTTAGTTAATTATGAAATCATTTTAATTTTATATTTTATTTTATTTTAATATTGACTGTCACGTCTGAATCTTCATATGTCTGCGAATCAGGACGATGCTAAACATAGAGCAGCCGCCGCGCGTGGAGGTGCAACACGAGACTAGGAAAGAGTTTCCCAAGGTGAGTCCACGTCTTTATAGTTTTATTTTATCTGTATTCGCTCGTTCCACTTTAATTTCTATTTACTCGAATAGAGAGTATTTTCATAAACGTATTATGTATTTTATGAGCCTTAAAATGCTCTTGGTAGTCGGATTCTCAACAGTGAGACAATACCTAATTAAGAAACATCTCATTGAACTTAAATCGGAAGTGTTTAATACAGTAAAGTTACCTACAGTGTGCCTGTGAAATGATATTGCCAAAAGCAAAATTACGTGTGAAAACTAGTTTTATTATTTTTTGACTAATGATTCGATAGCCATTAATGCGAAAGTTCACTAGAGACGTCTTAAGTTGCACTGTGGCTAGGAATTGTAAACTAACAATGATTCTATTGTTTTCAACACAGAGCATCCCCCCGCACATTGGCATTGGTGCTCCAGAAGACACCCTGGGATCCTGCTTCGGGCTGATGCCGAAGCCGCCTCACAAGGACATCATTAAGTACAACTTAAATGCTAACAAGGTATGTACCGTCAGTTGAATTTACGAACTACATAACATAAAAAGTAAATTTAAAAAAGTTACCTATCAGATTATAATGCTGGACATGGACAGAGTCATCGCTACAATTGTTGGGCATGTTAATGCATTGATTGTCAAGTCCGCGAAAAAACCGAAAACACACTTTGCATTGTGAACCCATGAACCCAAGATCTCTGAATTTTGGAGCTGAGCTCGTTTACTACTTTAGTGAAAAAAGAAGAAAGTTTAATCCTGCCTGGGCATAACTTTGGAAAATAGTTCTATATCTCTAATGTATCTAATATC
Organism: Udea olivalis; assembly: GCA_947369235.1. Lineage (NCBI taxonomy): Eukaryota > Metazoa > Arthropoda > Insecta > Lepidoptera > Crambidae > Udea > Udea olivalis. The sequence goes on from OX376342.1 coordinate 12,857,572, forward strand.
TACAGATACCTACCTAAATAAAATGATTAAAATTATATTTCCACTTCTCATGCTCTAAAAGTACTCCAATATAGCCCTACGAAGCACAGCTACGAAGCGGGCCTAAAGCGACACTTTAGCCCATAAGGAGTAAAAAGTGATTAGTTTTTTAATTTCCTTCATGTGACAAACTCTAACAGCCAGTAAATATACTATTATCTGTGGAGTGTGGACGGACCATCTTCATTGCGAAAATGTTGAGAGTTTTAGTTCCACGGTTTGTCCGCAAAGAAGGTGGCGCCATGTGTTTTAAATTGTTAATCTGTGATTGGTTTAGAAGAAAAAAAACTGACCGCGTAAATTTCAAAATTTTTGTCGAGTGTACATTTGTTCGGTTTTAAATAAATTTATCAAGAATGTCCTGTGTCAGTGAAGAGTTTGACGTCGAGCAAAGAGCAAAAGCGCCAAAAGCGCAGAAGATTTAGCTAAAAAACTTACGAATGTTGTATGGACTGGAGGAATAAGAAACATTTAGTAGTGCGCAGAAAAACCATACATGGTTTATAGCGTGCTTTTTAATTTAAGTTAAGTTTAAGTTAAGTTTAAGAAACTTTTGTAATTGTTTTAAATAAATAAAATAAATAATTTATGATATTTATTTTATGATGTCACATTTACTATCTCACATTACAGACCCCCAAAACCAAGTCACCTGTCGTGTTAATGACGCGAGATGTCGCTGAAGCCCATCTACACAATAATAAATTTAACCATCTCTGGTATATTAAGGCTTCGTTTAATCCCTCGATATAAAATATACTATTACAGGACTGCTAAGTTTTAGCTTATCTAAAGTTTTCTCAAACGCAAAGAAACGACGACGACGTTTCAAATTGTTAGCTCATTCCTTACTTCGCAGAAAATAAATTAAGCTCAAATGGGATTTCAGAAGTTTATAGAATAAGTAAAAAGACTACTTCAATTAATGTTAAATATTGCAGCTGAGTAATATTAGCGAGAGCTGGATTCGTATCGTCTCTGAAAGTTAGTTGCAATCGCATCAGTAGGTACTCGTAAGTTACAGGCGCGAGGCCACCTACAACTTAGACGTCATGCAACCTTTATTGTTCTTCGCCGCTAACTTTGAAAACATGGGTGTCAGGCAATCGCAAGTAGAGGACAAAGTAATCCATTTTCGATATTAATCTTGCAATAGCTTTTTTATTTTCATTCAGAGATAAATAAAAAGGTCTAGTTACTATCTTTGTGAATTGTTAATCTAGATAAATACTTAGAAGACAACTCAATACTAGAACTACTGTTGGTTACTGTAAATAATACATATTAATTTAATTTGACAGTGCAGAAGACGTGGTCCATAAGACCATGTGGGAACTACTATGCATTTAATGAAACTTTGTACAGTTAAACTTTAAAACCCAGTCTAATCTGCGTCGCCTCCTGAAGCCTTAGTGTAGAAGTTTTAGAGGCCAGTCCAGCAAACAAAGTGACGGCCAAAAATTATAAGAAAATAAACTAGTAGCTAGTAGTACTTATACTATGTTTGGGAACGTTTATGCACACTGTATTTTATTTGTCGCAATTCAGTATAAAAGTTTTATTCTTGTAAGCTTGAGTTTGTGTTCAACACCTTGACATCAAAACTTTCTGAACATCTGACTATGCTACAACTAAAGGAAAAAGCAATCTGAAAGGTAAAGCTACTAAGAATGAAAAATGAATACAACCTACTTGGAAAAGCTATCCTCTAGATCTGTGTAAGGGCCATGCCACACTGGCGGATTGCAAGCGTTTTCAAAGCGAAGCGGCCACGCAGCGAACACGCCGCGTGTGCGCACCGAATATGTATGTATAATGTATGTCAAGAGCTACAGGTTATGAGTTGTAACAACTGATTCAAAGTGACATAAACCATAAAGATAAACACTTGTTATCATCGGTATCACCTGAAGAAAGGCTTGTAATTGAGTGAATTTTTATTTTTTTAGCATTAAATAATGGCTCTGTTTTCTACACAAAGATAGAAACTAGAAAAATTCCCAGGACCAGGTCGAATTTTTCTAGTTTGGCTTGTAATTACTATTGAATATTTATTCATGAGGTGCCCGTGGCTAAGTGACGGCAGCGGATCGATAACGATCCGATGTTAAGCAACACCCGTCAGGTCGGGTTATAGATGGATGACCAAACTGACATAAAATAAAGTGATGTGTTTTCCGGGCATCTCCGTGCTTCGGAAGGCACGTTAAACAGTTGGTCCCGGCTGACGTCGCAAGATATCAGTCGTAAAGCCTAGTCAGGGGCCTAAAAGGCAGCTTGATAACATCTGACGGTAAGGTTCATCACTGGCCTTACATTCACCTCTCCAACAATCCCCACTGAGCCCGCGTGTTAGAGTATGGCTCGTACCACCTCATAGTTGAGGTGAGGCCTGTGCCCAGCAGTGGGACATTTAAGGCTGTATTTGTATTTATTCATATTTCTATCATTTCTCATTGCTTTTACAAATTAATACAATAGCACTTTAACTAACAAAAAATAGTTATAAAGTGTATGCGAGTGTACAATACGTCCGAGACGTGTTTGCTGCGCAGCCGTGACGTCTTCGCCGCGAATATGCGGCGGGTTCGCGGCGTGCCCGCTCCGCTTTTAAAACGCTTGTAATTAATATTTCTGTGGAGTTGGATGAATACAAATCGTGCTACTTGCGAGAGTCGTCGTCTTAAAAGTTTTTTACAAGTTAGTTAATCAGTTCTTTAATATTGTAAATATCAAATAAATAGCACAATGTATTGGGATTTCTTAGCTGCAGATAACTGTAAGCTAGCTTGGCATTTAGTAGAGCTGCGTTGCTGGCATTTTAACTAAAGTTAACGAAGTTTTTTGTGCCAGGTTAAAATTAATGCATGTCTATAGAGACACAATATATCTACAATAGCACTTACAGCAAATCAGAGCTTTTCATTCTCCTTCGGAGATTGGAACAATACTTCACTCAGCTTCAATCGGTACATAATTGAGTTACGAGCTCAGTTCTTTAAAATTGTAGCGGAGTTTTAAAATAAGAGATTCTGCGGGAACGTTCTCCAACGGATAGTAACAGCGTTTATTTGCCGCTCGTATCTGTTACAAAAATGCTCACAAACTTTTTATGGCAAAGTTTTAGTTCTCTTGGCTTGTTGTTATTGTTCAATCCAATTGCGAAAGAGTCTACAGTCAAACAATATCACTGTAAATGTGATTGCATAGGTTTGTGAAATAGTTAAATAACTTAATTAATTGAACAAACAGACTTAGTTAATTCATTCAATATACATGAGTGTAGATAAACTTTAAAACGAACTCAATAAATATGGTAGAAAGAACAGGAAGAAAAGGACATTAACCGAAGCCAATCAACTACCTACCTGAAATTAACTGACGTATGCGCATGTGAAACACATTTTACCTATATCTTACCCGATGATGTTTATGTAACGGTGATATCCTTTAATATCCGGCGGGCCCGGTTAAAGACATTAGTCCAGAGGAAGGTCCGCTTCGCATCGTGGAACGTTTGCACGCTGACGAGACGGGCTCGCGAGCTGACCGATGTGCTCGCCAGGCGGAGGGTGACCGTGGCGTTCCTGCAGGAGACTCGCTGAAGTGGCAACAGGTCCCGGAACATCGGGCACGGCTACAAGCTGATCTACGCGGGTTCTCCTGGTGGGGTCAATGGAGTGGGAGTGGTGCTGTCCGAGGAATTCCAGAATTCTGTCTTGGAAGTAAATCGCGTTAGCGACCGCCTTGTGGTCGTGAGGGTGCTTATCGAAGGGGTCACGACCAATTTGATAAGTGCCTACGCACCGCAGGTCGTTTGTAGCGATTCGGATAAGGCACTGTTTTGGAAGTAAATCGAGCAGCTCCTATGAACTATTCCATTGTCCCAAGGCGTCGTTCTGGGTGGCGATCTGAACGGTCATGTGGGCGAACAGTGTGAGGAATACGGGCGTGTTCACGGTGGTTTTGGTTTTGGCAGTCGTAACGCTGAAGACGAAGAGTTTCTCCGGACGTGTATGGTTGCCGACTTGACCGTCGTGAACACGTTCTTCAAAAAGAGTACCGAGCATCTGGTTACCTACAAGAGCGGTAGAAGCGCAACCCAGATCGGCTACTTTCTCACCAGGAGAGCCCAGATCGGCAAGATAGCTAACTGTAAGGTCATACCAGGAGAGAGTCTCACTGCCCAACACCGTCTACTTGTGATGGACCTACGAGTGAAGCCTCGAGGCATATGCCGGGAGCGCTGCCCGCCCCGAACCAGGTGGTGGCTGCTTGAAGGAGACAGATCCCATGACTTTGCTGCCACTGTCGGTGACCTCTGCATCGCAGCGAATAGTGAGTCCGGGCAACAGCTCTGGGATAGGTGTCAGGCAGCTATCACCGGGGCGACGAGGGTGGCGTTGGGTGTGTCTCGGGGTGGACGTAGGCTTGACAAGGAGACCTGGTGGTGGAACGAAGCAGCCCAGAAGGAGATCAGGGTAAAGAAAGCCCTCTTCAAAGCGTGGCAAGCGTTCAAATCTCCTGAAGATCGCGCCGCGTACAGGGATACCAAACGTGCCACTAAACGAGCTGTGGCCAGAGCCAGGCGTGACCACTTACGTCCTTTGTATGATAGGTTGAAGTCGTCTGAGGGGCAGAAGCTCGTTTACAAGTTGGCACGTTCGAGAGTCAAATATTTGGATATTTCCCAGGATATTTCCATGTGCCGCTGTGTAAATGACACTCTCGGTAACCACCTATGCGAGGACCGCGCGGTGTAGGAGAGATGGCGCTCTTATTTCCACGAGCTGCTCAACAAGCAGCAAAAAGAGGTGCATCCACCTGAACTCCCTCTAAATCAAGGACTAGTGCCCCTGGTAACGCCTGATGAAGTCCAGTCGGCTCTTCGCCGCATGAAGAACCGGAAAGCTGTCGGACCCAATGGAGTTCCTATCGAAGCGTGGAAATCGATGGGCTCTCGTGGTGTGGGCATACTTACCCACCTTTTCAACCGCATTCTCCTCACCGGGAAGATACCTTACCAATGGAGACTAAGCTTTATCACGCCGGTTTTCAAGGGCAAGGGCTCGGTGCAGGAGTGCAGCAATTATCGCGGCATAAAGGTTATGTCCCACACCATGAAGCTCCTCGAGCGCATCGTGGACTTTCGGACAGGAGTGTACAATCTCGGAGTGTCAGTATGGGTTTCGACTGGGTTGCGGGACCATGGACTCCGTATTTGCCTTGAAAACGCTCATGGCGGGATACAGACTGAAGAATACACCTCTGCATCTCTTTTTCTTAGACATGCAGAAAGCCTTCGACTGAGTCCCTCGTGAGCTGATCGGCTGGGCGCTGCAGTCCAGGGCCGTTCCCGAAGTCTTTATTGACATTACCTGCGACATGTACCACGATTCCAGTTCCATAGTTAGGACTGCGGTTGGTGACACGCTTCCCTTCCCTATTACCGTTGGAGTACACCAAGGCTCCGTGCTTAGCCCGTTTCTGTTCAGCGTAATATTAGACGTTCTGTAAAACAGCTTCCTAGACCACCACGAGCAACCACCCTGGTTGCTCATGTATGCTGATGATATTGCGCTAGCAGATTCGGACAGGGGACGGCTAGTATAACGGGTGAATAAGTGGAAAAATTCACTTGAAAACGGCGGTCTGAAACTTAATGTGGCCAAGACGAAGTACATGGCCTGCAACACCACAAATCCCCAGTCCGCCCGCATAGGTGTTTACGTGGTCGAGCGCACGGACCGTGTCAAATACCTAGGATCTGTGTTAAGCGGGACCGAGGACATCGACTGCGACGTCAGAGCCCGAATTTCCGCGGCTTGGGCCAAATGGCGTGAGGTGACTGGTGTCGTTTGTGACCCCAAAATGCCAATCAAGCTGAAGGGGCATGTCTATAAAACCATCATTAGGCCTGTCCTTTTATATGGCAGTGAAACATGGCCGTTACTAGAGCGACACAAGCAAGAGCTGCGCGTCACGGAAATGAAGATGCTGCGGTGGATGTGTGGAGTCTCACGCAAAGATCGCGTGCGTAACACCCACATCCGCGGCAGCCTTCGTGTTCGTGACATCGCAGACAAGCTGCAGTAGTGACGCCTTCGTTGGTATGGTCATGTCTCACGAAGATCGCCCAACTACGTGGGCAACAAATGTCTAGCCATGCCGCCCCCGCCAGGTACCAGTAGAAGAGGTCGACCCAAGAAACGGTGGCTCGACGTCGTTAAGGGTGACATGCGTGCCAACAAACTCACGACTGATGATGCTCAAGACCGCGCGAAGTGGGCCAAGAAAATAAGAAAGGCGGACCTTGGGACCTCACACACCAGTGTGGGTTCACAACCGGGATAAACCGCACGGATGATTATGATGATATCCTTTAATGTTATGCGATTGGCACACACATATCTGAATTCCTATATTCTGTGCTCAACTATTCTATTATTTCTTTCCAGCTTCGCATCATGCTGCTGCTAATGAACCAAGTAAACACTCTTGTTAACAGTCCCTTGGCTGTCCTGAGTGATTATGTTTCGAAATATACCTGGCCCATAGTACCCGTCTTCCGAAATTAACGCTGGTCCCCTGCATATTCCAATCTCTTATAGCCAGCCAAGTTACCTTCCAAAACTGACGGTAGCGACCGAATTCGTCAGTAAATATCCACCCCAAAAAATGCATTAGCGACAGATAGCTGCTCACTAGGTGAGAATGAAAGTTCATATTACGAAATTGCTTGCTACTCTCAGTTGAGGGAATTAACTTGGCTGGCTATAAGAGATTGTAAGGGACAGGTCCTGGGGCCACTAACTTCGCTCACTGCGCAGTGAACGGAGTGCGCAGTACCATCGCTTTCACTGTCGCCTAACGCTAGTTTTAAGGTGCTGATAGATTTGAGCATTTATTTGTCACAGAACATCGAGCATTCTTTGTTTTAAAATTTACTTACTTACTTACTGCGCTGGCTCAGCGACCAGAAGTGGACCAAATTGCGAACAGACGCTCGACTTTTGTTACAATTTGTTTTTAAAAACCAACCAGAGTTTTGGTGTTACATTTTATCCAGCAAAAAAAGCTATAGAGTGTCTATTGAGTCGAAATGGAACTAAAAAATGGTACCTTGATGAAATTGTTACGATAAAGTACCGTTTTTTGTTCCATTTCGACTCAACAGAGGCGCTGCACGAAAACCCAATTCGAATACTTTATGCGAACGATAACCTAAATTCAAAATAGCAACTTATGGTAGACCTAGATACTGGTATGTGCTCACTCGCCACGAGCATACCGTCAAACACAGCGTCGAACATTCGCAAAAGAGTTACTTTACAATGAAATGCTCTAGCAAAAGCTCTAGTATATGGTCCACCTTAGTGATGGGATCAACCATAATATGCTTCATCACAGTACCTCCGCTACCTCTGCGAACTTGACTGGATCCACCCTGAGGACGAAGGTCGCAAGTTCGTGCTCTCATACAGCCTCGCCGATGGAACCGTCAAGATCGGCGAGATCCCGCGCAGGAACTCTGGCATCAAGGAAGGGAAGTTCCTCAAGGCGATGAAGCTGCAGACCCCAGACTCGGACCCAAACTTCCCCACTTACTTCACACCAGACAAGTTTTATATAGGTAAGTTTCAAAACTGAAGAGAGACTTTTTTTTTTAATTGTGCTTGGCTATATATATATATATATACGATACGAAAGACTGGTTCACTCGTATGACATAACACTGTATTATTATCTCATAACTGTAAATTAGGAGCAAAATTATTCACGATTTTCTAAATTGGGTTTAATGTTGTTGCACTGCAAGTCGTTTTCTAGCATTATGATCGAACACATTTACGAATGTCAGAATCTTCGAAGAAATCTGTAAACACCTCGTCAATCGATGCACGAGATGCAATAATTTGTGATAAGGTTTCTACTGGGTATATTATGTCGACTGACGACGTGTTATCATGGTCTTACTCTTATTGATGGAAATACAAATGAGCGTGTTTTACCCGTCAGCAAGATTCAAAAGCTTTTATTGACAGGAGGAATAGTGCCGGTGTTCAAGCATCGGTTCAGGATTATCGGGTGCGACCTGTTCGTGTACCGCTACATGAGCGCCAACCCGGACAAGTTCCCGCAGGAGGTGATTGACAACGTGCGCAACTACCACATGCGGGAAGGCAACCTTAAGGATGAACTTGCGGTAAGTTTTGAGGGCAGAGCACTATGAATTGTTTAGCATGAGGAAAAAGAGCCTGTTAAGGCAAGTAATGGACGAACAAGGAAACAGGTTTTTTTTTTTTTTCATTTTCTTCAATTTTAAGGAAATTCTTTCAAGGGATTGTATAAGAGATCAAAGTTGCCAACAAAATTATCCATTCTCATGGCGTTACGAACCTAATGAAATATAGCCAGGGTTTAATATTTAGCAAGCGTAAAAAAACCACGTAATTCCACGTGCAACCGGTCGGTAACTTCCAAAGCAATGGCTTGATTTTTTGAACGAAAACATTCAGAAACCCGTTGAGTTGAGTTTGAAAATGCGAGTTGGTAATGATCGCATTTTAAAGTTAGACTCTTAACTCTTTTTGTTATCAAATAATACCTACTGACACAAAAGTAAGATTTTGTGTTTTAATACATTTGGGATCGTAACTACAAATTCTAATAGGCATATTATGTCAATATTTTCGAAACAATGATATCTAACATTCTGGGTAACGGTGCGAAAGTAATGATAGGCACGATTATCTACCTTATGAACGGCAGCACATCAAAAATAGTGATCGCTAGTAAAAACTGATCGTTACCATTATCTAAATGTGTTGCAGTCAACTGTGGTATCATAATGGGCAATCCTATCATTACTCACGATAACGAGAGAATATTCAGCGATCTCTTTCTTATCATCCTAGGCCCTACTCCCGCTCATCCTAACACATTTTTTTTTTGTTTGCTTTGCTTTGCATCCGATGTTTCACGAAGCTCAGTTTATTTTCATCTGATCATCTAAAATCATTATTATATAATTATAAATCTTTTCTATTCGATCTGGTAATCACCAAACTTGATCGTAATACCACATACTTTATATGAACACTTCAGGAAGCAATTCGCGATGAACAAGCTGCGGACACCCGGGCCCAGCTAGCCAAGATCGGACAAGCGGCAGTGGCGGAACCCAACGCCATGGAGAGGTGCCTGGCCGCGCTCGACGTGGTCGAGGGTAGTGCCGACCCGCCACGACCACCGACTCCTCCTATCACCACGGATATCATTTCTTACGATGATTCACTGCGCGTTGCTAGGGCGAGGTAAGAGTTTTGCGGGCAAGAAGTTTTATTTGCAGGAACAAATTATTAGGACGTGACAAGCTTTAGTGAGGATTCCCAACATCTTGGAGAGGTGCCTGGTAGCGTGCCACGAGGTAAGAGGATTCATTACACGTTGCCAGGGATTTGCTTTGGTTTTGGAGCAAAAAAGTCTTTTTAGGGGAATTTGTCAGAATTTTACAAGCTTCTGTGGTGATTTCTGACGCCATAGTGAGGTGCCTGGCCGCGCTTGACATAAACTCAAACTCAAATATCTTTATTTAAATAGACTTAATCAGTACTTTTAAATAGTCAAAAAATATACTAAATAATAGACATAAATACTATAATAATATGAATAAATAAACAGTATACAAACATAATGCGACTCTACCACCGCGTCGGAGAATTGATTCTTACTGAGAAGACCCGGCGAGAAACTCAGTAGTTACTCTTATAAACTTGTTGTGATTTTACAATGCAAGTTAGTAGGGTACAATTTGTTTGTTGATAAAAAAAGCTTAAATTCTAACATTAATAAATAAACAGAACAACCTAAAAAGTACAGCAAAGCTACATAATATAAAACAATAGGCTGTACCAAGTCATTTATACAATTCCAAAAATAATATTCCATAGTCGAAGGCAGTATCGACCCGCCACGACCATCTACTCAACCTCATACAGCTATCATTTCCTACGATGAATCACTGCGCATTGCTAGCGTAAGGTAATATCGTGTAAGGTTTTAACAACCTGAAAGTTACTCCTAGATAGGAAGTTCATATTTAAGGGCAACTTGCCGTTGCCAGGATGGGACCACTCATGGTATCAACCCGACTACATAAAGCAACAGCGCCAGGGGAGGTTATGTTTTCTAAAAGTTAAATAACCAGACAGATCTTTTAAGAGCTTGTCCAGATACTAGCTTATTTAGTTCTCAGCTATCGATGTATAATAAAACAGGGTCTAATTGCAAAAACTGTGACAGTGTAATTTGTAAATATAAATATTTGGTATTAGTTAGCGGTTCGAACGCTCACCAATTGGTTGCCCTTGATTTGCGCTCTATTTTTAAAATATATAAATTGAGGCTTTTCAATATAATTAATACCGCTCACTGTAGGTATCTCGCCTTGCCACATCGGAATTGGTCGAGGGCAGCCGCGGGCCGCTGCGACCGCAAAATCCAATATCGTATGACGTGCACTGTGAGCATTGTCGGGCAAGGTGAAATTCAGGCCGAATGACAGTGTTGCATAATAAATTAGCCTAGACCTAGAGGCAATATTGAAGGCAATACTTAGCTTTAAAACAGATTGGCTTACAGAAAAAGTTTGCAAAAACTTAAAAATGCATACATGGTAATTGCAAAATAAGGAACGTCAGCTATTAGACGTAGCACCCGTCATCTTTAGGAACTTGTGCGATATATCCAGAAAACCCTAGTAAAACATTGCAGATAATCCTTCAAAAGGTTTTATTGTTTTATTGGCTTCATTTGTTGCCCAATATGAGTACCTATCTTAAGTTCCCCCCCCCCTGGGAGTTGTGCATAAGTGGTAGGGGGTAAAAGTGTACCCCAAAATATAAACTACTCGTTCTCATGCTGATGCTGCTCAAAGTTGTACGTATTTTACAATTACTGCGTAGACTTTTTCTCCCGTCAAAATTTCAAAATAATAGTTAAAGTAGCATTTTAATAGTAAAATATTTTTTAAATCAGTCCAGACAGTTTCGGAGCCTATTCAATACAAACATACAGTCAACTACGGAACTTGTCTATAGCGATACACACACCGGCAGAATTAGCGGAACATAAAAAAGGTATAGTATAATTAACGTATTTTTTTCGTAACACAGGGCGGTTACACTACATTTTCTTTAATTAAAGGCCTAATTTGAAAATGGAACATGAGTCGTCAGTCACTTTTTTCATTCGTTAATTTAGAGTTTTCATTTATTCATCTTTAACCTCTGCTTCGAAGTTGATTTTCCGTTTTCTTAAAGTTCGTAAATTTTATTTAAAAACATTGTATTGCAGTTTTATGAGGCTTTTGTGTTTTCTCTTTTAGTGATCAGTTACGAGCATCTAAGTATACCTGATTTAACGCAATCAATAATAATTAGGGCTGATGAAATAAGAAGAAATGGTCAATTCTACGATCGATTGCCACAAGACCTCGTCGATCGTTATCAACGATTCATCGTAGCATCCAACGCTACACATTGACTAATTATCTAGTAAGGAGGAGAAGACAAGGCAGGAAAAGGTGTACTTTAAGGAGGGATGACCGTTTTCTACAACTTCAAGTTCGTCGGAACACGAGTCTAACGGCGGTGCAGGCCCGAAATGTATTGGAGGAGGTTCAAGGAGTAAGAATGAGTGAGCGGACAGTTCGTAGAAGATTTGAAGAAGTCTGTATAGGCTTATTTGTACCCGCCAAAGCAGCAAAACTTGAGAGACACCACCGCATAAACCGACTAAGTTTAAGAACTTTGCTCGTGAACATCGTCATTGGGACTTTGACGAGTCGGGAAATGTTCTCTTTACTGATGAATGCAGACGGATGCAAACCTTGATCAGAGCACGTGGGGGAAAAACTCCATATTAAACAGTCATTTAATTAATTTTTATTCGTCACCAAATCTTAAATTATTAACAACATACACACATCACATACAAACATCTCTGTCATTACGAAATCTAAGAAAAATGCATTTTGTTTAGTTTTTGTTTCATTAAACTTTCAGTGTGGTGTTGCAATGCAAATTAATGTCAAAACATGTTATTTTATTGTTGTTTCATGTTTATTTATTATTTGTTTAAAAATAAAATCAACTATTTAATATTCTACCTTTTTTATGTTCCGCTAATTCTGCCGGTGTGGGTATTATAAAGAGGAAAGATTTGACTGTTGTTTCTATTGAATACCTAGGTTCTAAAACTACCGACCGAATTTGAAAAATCTCCCACCAATATGATGTTACATTATCAGGGATTGACATAGGCTATATATGTATATATATTTTTTTACGGGAGAAATAGTCTACGCGGGCGAAGCCGCTGACGGAAAGCTAGTGCTTGATACAAGTGGAGCAGCTGATGTGTGGTTGGGCCATTAAGCATATTGTGGAGGCCCTAATCCATACTGACTACCACAACCTTATCACGCCCCTGTGACACCTCAAGGGCTGTGGGAACAAGCGGGTGGTTTTTCACAGAATTGTAAAATACGTAAATTTTTGAGAAGCATCGGCATGAGAACGAGTAGTCTACATAATATAAATCTGGTCTCATTGTATGCAAAATTCACCGTTCTACAATTTTTAAAAAGAACACTTGTCGATAATTTCATTCCTTTACGAGATACATCCGTAAAACCGCAAAAATACCGATTTTAGGGCACACTTTTTCCCCCCACAACTCATGCACAACTTCCACAGGGGAGAAAAATTAAGATCTTAATTAGTCTTATTTAAGTCTTATTGGGCAATAATGAGACCATTAAAACAATAAAATCTTTTGTAGGATTTAAATCCGATTTGTATGTTTTGTTTGTTTTATTCTACTGGCCTATGAGGATATTTTAAACTGTACATAGCCAGTGAATCATGATAAGCAGGGCTGGTCAGAACTCCCCGGTCACAGCTGAAGTGAAGACCACCATACTAATACAAGTTTGACGTCTTCCAGCAAACCGACGTGCGACAACGTATTGCCGCTAAAAGGCATCCTGAAGTCTGGTGCCGCTCGCGATGACCACCAGAAGGTGGTGTGCTTCAGCGGGCCCGCGGCCGACGAGCACCGCGCACAGAAGTTCCCCGTGTACCCCCCTGGCCAGCAGCCGCACTTCACGGACGACGACGAATTCTGCGAGAGGTTTAAGGAGGCGGTAAGCGATACTAACGAGGATAGTACGGATCTCTAAGCGCTGGAGTAAACGCCGTAGGAAATAGTTGAAGTATTTCGTTTGGACTATTGTTCTATTGTTAGAATTTTAGTTTAGTACCTACTTAATATGAAAGATATTTAATTAAGTTGTTAAATGTATTTCCTATATTTGCACTTATTATTTCAATTTAGTTGATGGTGTGTAAACACCATACTAAATTCAGTCGCTAAAGTCAATGTTCAATTCATTTAAGTAGTACTTTTGTAGTTAGAGATTAAGTAAGTCTAGGATTTATTAAAATACTGATCATAAGTAAATTAGATACGAATCTCAACACCAACTACTTAATTTCATAACACCAAATATTACAATAAAAAAGGATACTGGGACAGTACAACCTAATAGCACTTTAATTAAACCACACACTAAATTCACGCATCTGTATAAGTCACCGTGTAATTTTGAACACCGTTAAGTTTGTAATAAATCCAGTGAAATTGTACTTCACACATTTCCTGACCTTTTATAAGCGGATCATAGGTACATTTTTGGTAACATTAATGCGTGCTGGCTGGTAGCACCTGGTAGGAAAGTAAGTTAACTATAGATATACATATTGTGAGGTGATAATTCGTTCATTGAGCTGTGCTTTTAAAACTTAAACGGGACGTGGGAAGTTTCTTCGAGTACCTTAGTTACCTGCCTACCTAATCAAAGCGTATAGGTACTTGTGTATGAACCTTGTGTATTGTCTTCTTAAAATAAGCATGTCAATCATTTAGAATACAATATGTATTTACTCACTCCACTCATTCATTTTAGAAAGAGACAGAAGGCAGGACGTGTGCATGTGTGTGCTTTTCGATTATATGACGTGCTTCATCTAGTGCATGGAACATCATTGACCTAATGTTATTATGGAAGTGCAGCAAAATTTATTTTTACTTGCAGTATTAGATACCATAAAAAGTAGTTACTTAGTATTTATTTCTGTTGTACCTAGGTTATGTAAGTAATAAGAAGTAATGTACATTTGCTAAGTAAAGACATTTACAGATAGTTTCTGTTTGTTTTTTTATTCCTGCTACACATGATCCTCGAACTAATGCAATCGAATGCTGATCTTATTATTCGCCATGCCAGGGAATACAATAATTCTCACAAACCAGCTATGCTAAATGCGAACATACACATATCTATAAAAAGATGCAAATGCACAGTAGTCTACTGCAACATCTACTTACTGCCATTTTGTAAATGAAAAATAATGCAAACACTTCTTAAAACACTGTTTTCACTATACCGACCGGGTGTGATGGTCAAAAAACTTACAAAAACGATAGGGCTAAAATTAGATTTTTTCCTTTGTCTTTGATTTTAAGGTACAAAAATACAAAAAATACTGACTGTTCGACGGATTTGTATGGTGCCCTTGATATAAATTTTAACAAAAAATAAGTTATTTAAAAAAATCTTAAATAGTAGATATCTACATCACTTACTGAGTACCTATGCCATATCGTTTATGTAAGTCTTTTGATACTCCGCCTACTCCACCTTGTCACTCTTCAAACCGAAAATTAAACCTGCCTTAATTCCCAATTGAACCAAGCTTACATCTAAACATCCCCATGTTTCACCTTAATACTAGCCAATGAATGTTATAACAGCAGCTGCGTTAATTCGACGAGGTGCTGCGAGGGTTACGACGACCCTTAAAAGGAATTTCCTTATTAGATAAAAGTTTTCTCATTTCCACGGAGCTTACGCAGTTATGTATAAAATCATACAGATTAATTTATTGCGATGGTCCACGCAGTTTGAAGTTGCCTAGAAGACCATTAGAGGTATTATTTATTTAGATATCACAACCCTAGATAAAGCCCTTTTGTTTAGTTCAGTAGAATAGTGTTTATATAGTAGTTATTCGTTCGTATGGCAGTAAATCTTTAAAAAAAACAGACGTGTTATACTTAAACACTTTCTAGACATTCTCGACAATCGACGACACGTTTTTCGTAGTGAGCTGTAGCACGGTTTCTCACCTTGACTTGCGTGGTATCCCGGGTTCGATCCCCGGTCGGGTCAATTCAGGAAACGATCTTTTCTAACTGACCCTAGGGTCTGAGTGTGCTAGGAGACGCCCCTAGGTTAATTACATGTCTGGTACCTCGTAACACAGGGATATTTATCCTTACTTCGAGACCATGACAAGTGGTGTGTTGTCTGGCGCATATTTATATTTGTTTAATTATATAAACATGGTGAACCTTGTTTAAATCAAACAATCTTTTTCCGCGGGTAATTTTTATGAAATTCTAGTGTCATTCCTATAATGTTTACATAAATTCCCATACCTAGTTGTTCACTTGTAGAAACAGCGGCGGGTTGCTCCTATTATATAGTGGTATATTAGTCTGCGGATTGCCAATAATCAATAATATAAATGAACTAGGACGTGAAAGAGCGGGCAGAGCGGCGCGCACGGGACGAGTGTCCTTACGAGATTATCCCGAGCGCACAGCTGGCGGCCGCCGCTGGGGATGCGCCGGAGGGGCGGCCGCAGCTGCCCGGCTACCTCGGCTCCTACGGCGTCGACTGCAAGCAGGTAATGGAAGAACGAGGACGCAAGAGAGCGGACTGAAATCACTCTGAGCGCACAGTTGGCCACCGCCGCACGAGGACCGGCCGCGGCTGCCCGGCTACCGCGGCTCCTACGGCGTCGACTGCAAGCAGGTAATGGAAGAACGAGGACGCAAGAGAGCGGACTGAAATCACTCTGAGCGCGCAGTTGGCCACCGCCGCACGAGGACTAGCCGCGGCTGCCCGGCTACCGCGGCTCCTCGGCTTCGACTGCAAGCAGGTAAAAAGTGAACTAGGGGGCGAGAGAGCGGACTGAAATCACTCTGAGCGCGCAGTTGGCCACCGCCGCACGAGGACTAGCCGCGGCTGCCCGGCTACCGCGGCTCCTCGGCTTCGACTGCAAGCAGGTAAAAAGTGAACTAGGGGGCGAGAGAGCAGACTGAAATCACTCGTAGCGCGCAGTTGGCCACCGCCGCACGAGGACCGGCCGCGGCTGCCCGGCTACCGCGGCTCCTACGGCGTCGACTGCAAGCAGGTAATGGAAGAACGAGGACGCAAGAGAGCGGACTGAAATCACTCTGAGCGCGCAGTTGGCCACCGCCGCACGAGGACTAGCCGCGGCTGCCCGGCTACCGCGGCTCCTCGGCTTCGACTGCAAGCAGGTAAAAAGTGAACTAGGGGGCGAGAGAGCAGACTGAAATCACTCGTAGCGGGCAGTTGGCCACCGCCGCACGAGGACCGGCCGCGGCTGCCCGGCTACCGCGGCTCCTACGGCGTCGACTGCAAGCAGGTAATGGAAGAACGAGGACGCAAGAGAGCGGACTGAAATCACTCTGAGCGCGCAGTTGGCCACCGCCGCACGAGGACCGGCCGCGGCTGCCCGGCTACCGCGACTCCTCGGCTTCGACTGTAAGCAGGTAAAAAGTAAACTAGGGGGCGAGAGAGCAGACTGAGATCACTCGTAGCGCGTAGTTCCGCCCGGCTACCTCGGCTCCTCGGCTTCGACTGAAAGCAGGTAGTGAGTGAACTTAGGAGGCGAGAGAGCTGACGAAAACTCCCCGAGCGGATAAGTGGCCAACACCCGAGGAGCGGTCACGGCTACCACAGCTCCTGCGGCGTCTACTGCCAACAGTAAGTCTACCATGAGATTCCGTCACGTTCTGAAAGCAACGATTTCCGTCACGTAAATCGTTGAATGCAGAAATTGTATGTCATTTTTGGTTCTATTTTAAATCACTAGAGGCTAAATCCAATACAAAAACGTCAACGCAATTTACGCTGACGCTAGCGGCTGTCATTGGTGTAGACTCATGGTAGACGTACAGGTAACTAATGAATGAACGAGTAATTGAAGTGTATTTTATGAAATTTAGAATAATAATGAATTTTCATGAGTCAATTTAGGTAGCTAAGGGAACAAAGGATAAACTTTAATGTACAAAAAGTACCTACCTATGCAAGCGAAATGTTCCTACGATTTCTTATACGGAAATGCTGTCTGTTAGCACAATTTATTACAAAGATTGCAATGAAAATGTACGCGAGCCTCGCGCGATAAGTGCCCAAGACGTTTTAATGGAGCCGCGGCTTCCAGGAAGGCGCTCGAAGCCTTTTTTATGCTAAATGCTTTCGCTGCAGCAAAGTTAGGGAGCACGGTCAAAATGTTTGCATACATTATTGCTTTGTAGGTAATATTGTTAGAAAGTATAGTCATGTGTATAAGCTAGCCAGATATTTGAGTATAGGCAGATATATCTTACGTGTAGGTAGTCATATCTGGCAACTATTTACCTAAGTATATGGTGAGGAAAATGAAATAGCATAGATACTTAATGAAATGGAATCATTGTAAGAGTTCTTTCACACGGGACGGCAAATGCCGTCGACCTCTGCCGGCAACGTGTCAGCGGCTGCCATCGACATCTGCCATCGACGTATCGGCGTCTGCCGTCGACATCTGCCATCGACGCGTCTGCGTCTGCCGTCGACATCTACCGTCGACGTGTCGGCGTTTCGAAACGTCGACGTAGGGACCCGTTCTCTATTCAATATTATTTCTTAAACCTGGAACCACCGACTTTTGTCTTTTGTCGACGACGACAGAGTAGAAGCAACTCTGTCTTTAACGAAATCAATTTCCACCTGCCTCCTGTACAAAATCTGCTGTTGACGTTTGCCGTCGAGGTGTCGGCAGCATAGGTCGACGGCTAATGCCGTTCGTGTGGTAGAGCGCTAAACAAACACTGTTTATTATTTGATTGGAGTTACTAGATTTTATTACAATGAATAGCTAACTGATTTTCTTCCGCACGACGCGCTACCTACAAGCGTTAGTTTGTTGCTCCTTCCCGTGTCAAACAGCACCTGCAACTTACCTATCTTAATGTGCCAGGTACCCGAATACATGAAGCTAGCCCCGGATGCGTACGAACGCGTCAAGAAGCTTCGTCGTGATGTGGCCGAGATATCGCCAGCGGCGGCGCGGGTGGCCGACTACCCCGCGTTGCCGTCGCCCGGCGTGGATGTATGCGTGAACCCGCCACCAGAGGCCACAGGCCCGTGTGCGCCACCTAAGGAAGAGGACGTCGCCTTTGCCTGCCCGCACGTCAAACCTAAGATGCCGTGCTGCAACCCCGATAAACGACCGATGTAAAGACAGCGGCCATAACTTCAGTTTTGGTAAATCCAAAAAGACCTAAATACTAGGGATGCAACGATACCGATACGATAATCGTATATCGGCGATTATTGTAAACCTTTACGATCATTCGTTATCGTAAATATTACGATACGATATTTTTACGATACATTTATTTCAATTTTTTTAAATTTTTACTGTTTCGGGTGAAACGAAACGCATAACGCGTCAATTTCTGAACGCTTCTCCACAGCAGGACTGATACACAGTGATGAGAGAAACCGACATAAGGGAAAAAACTTAAAAATGTTGTGTTTTCAGAATAAGAATTTGCCAGTAACAAATTACGACTACAATTAAAATTAAATAATAGTCAGTAAATGTAACAAATAGTGACAATTTAAAATATAAGTTAATGATGATGAAAATTGATAAAAATGCATAACTTTTTTATACTTTTACTTTACTTAGTCTTACAATAATAACATACAACAAAGCTTCCAAAAAATTCATCAAAATGGTAACAAATATCGTAATGCATTCGTATCGTAATTCGTTATCGTATTTGGCCATTACGATGTATTCGTCATTTGTATTGGTATCGTAATAGCCGTATCGTTGCATCCCTACTAAATACCTATAGGTATCTAAACTTTTGAACAGGTGAGACAAAAATTTCTTACAGTTATTCATTTTTAAATGATAAATAAATAGCAATTGCTTGTATAACTCTTGTGTATTTGTTACTAGACCTAAGAGAACATCCTTAAAATACTTAGGTATACTAAGAAAGAAGATAAGTAAGCAGTTATGCACTTATTACTTACATTCTGCAGGCGAACACGAAATTCGACAAAAAAAATTAAGCAAAGAGAAGTTGTACTACCTACGAATAAACAAGACGTGAATGTGAGAATGTAATAAAACCTTTAACAACACTAATGACGACGAGAGAACCGGTCAAGTAGTTTGCATTTTTAAAGTTAAGTTACAGCAACTCATGAACCTGCTACAAGAATGAAAAAATGCAATAATTAAATGGTAGAATTATTTTAGGTGTTGTCTTTCCATTGAAAGGAACGCGAACATGTGGGTTTACGACCTGGCGCCTTATAACATCCCTCATAACTTATCAATGCTCATCCCTTAAACTGAGCAAACCTAATAGCGAGAAATTTCGTAATGTGATCATTTTGTTCATAAATTTGAAGGTCAAATAATAGAAATGATTGAATAAACGAGTTGTTGATAAGACTATAAGCATGTTCTTGTTTACGCATGTTTTTTTGTATTATTAAAGTAAGTAATCTGTACGTTATTGGATAGGTAAGTTTTGATTGAACAGTTTATAACAAATTGGAAGCCAGCTTCTGCCAACAAACTATTGTATAGTTTGGCAGATTTTGTAAAATGAAAAACTGTAAAACTAATAAGCAAATAAACATTTTTTTTTTCATTTCCAGCCAGTCAGCGTTTAGGCACTAACGCATCTTCTAGGCTGGATATAAAATTTACTGAGGAAATTGCTCGCTACCCTCAGTTTAGAGAATTAACGGAAAGATCCTGCAGCTCGGCAAAGAGAATCAAATCTTTCATCTTTATAATAAAAGTAGACTAGCTTTCCGCCCGCGGCTTCGCCCGCGTTATTTTTATATATTATGGCCAAATTACATAAAATCTTTATAAATTGTTGCCTATGTGTTATTCTGATGTATGTATTACTGTAAAATTTCATCTTAATCCGTTTAATAGTTTCTGCGTGAAAAAGTAACAAACATACACACATACTCACAAACTTTCGCATTTATAATACTAGCATTCTGCCCGCGTTATCGTTATATATCGAGGCCAAATTACATAAAATCTTGATAAATTGTAGCCTATGTGTTATTCTGCTGTATAAGCTGTATTCCTGTTGAGTTTCATCCAAATCCGTTCAGTAGTTTTTGCGTGAAAGAGTAACAAACATACATACATCCTCACAAACTTTCGCATTTATAATATTAGTAGGATTAGTAGGATAGTAGGATTAGTAGGATAGTAGGATTAGTAGGATAGTAGGATTAGTAGGATAGTAGGATTCCTACGAGTGCAAAGCTTTTTTTTGTCGAATAAGTAAGGTAAGTAAGGTAAGCTACGAAAAGCTTCTATATTTGAATTACTACTAATTCAAATATAGAAGCTATTCGTAGCTTACCACGGACTATTTTGTAGAACTAATAAAAACAGTTTAGTCAGCGCACGCGCCGGTATAGCATCACAACTCGCCCGCTTTCTTCCGACTTGATTTACAAATACAAAGTATTATTTTGCACTATTTTTTGTTCCATCATAATAAAACATAGCCTATATCAGTGATACATAGCCTCTTGAATAGTGTAGCTTTCTGTTAGTGGTGAAAGAATTTTAATGATCGGATCAGTATTTCCGAAGACTACCCCCTACAAACAAACCAAGTTAGAAACTTTACCTCTTTATAATATTAGTACAGATAAATAGATTAGAATAATAATTTATTTCTTAAACCAGCACACAATAATAAAAATACACGTGTTTGTCATTTGCTCATTTACCTTCATTGATACAAACGGCGAAACACTTAACCTTGATTTTAAACAATACCATGAATCTTCCAACCACATCGTTTCCGGATTATGAATAATAAATATAATCCAACTACGAATTTAGCAGAAATAGATAATTGTATAGACGGCAAAGGTCAAGCAAATAAGCTCGACAGTTATTAGTATTACCTCATTCTTATCAATGCATTGACGATAATTTCTTATACAGGGATTATTGTAGGCTTGATTTACTCGACGACTTGTTGCGAGCTTTTGTTTGATGGGGTAGACCAATACGGAGGCAATTTTTTTATTGTACACAAGGAATTATTTATGTATAAAAAAATGTTTTCACTCCAGAGAGAGAGCGTCGTGGCCTAGTGGTTAAGTACTCCAACTCGGATCGCGGATCGTGTGGTCCCGAGTTCAAATCTGGCCAGAACCAAAATCTTTGGATTCATTGTTTAATTTCCGACTAGCTCTCCGGTGATGGAAAACATAAAAAGTAAAAGTAAAAAATCATTTATTCACTAATGCTTTTACAAAGAAGCACTGAAATGTCAAAATTCACAAAAAATATATACAAGCAATTATAAACGTAAATAAAATAATACAATAATAGTACATATCCTAAATAAACATAATACGAATCTACCAACGGTTCGGACGTTGCTTCTTACATCGATAAAAAACCAAATCAACCCGGATAGCGGCGGAAGGCTCACCACCTACCAGGTTGGGTTCTAATACCATTGGTGAAAAGTGTGCTTCTGAGTGCTCCGTTC
Source organism: Udea olivalis (assembly GCA_947369235.1). Classification (NCBI taxonomy): domain Eukaryota; kingdom Metazoa; phylum Arthropoda; class Insecta; order Lepidoptera; family Crambidae; genus Udea; species Udea olivalis. The sequence continues at coordinate 12,879,391 of OX376342.1, forward strand.
ACCATGACGGCAACAGTCACTTGCGCCGACTACGTCGTTTGGGATATAGTCGTGATGGTATGATGGTATGTTTACTCCAGCATTCTTGGTGCTTTGTTGCAACATTTGCTATTGTTACAAAACGACCGTGACATTGAGTTTTCTGAGTATACGGCGTGGTAGCTAAAGTTACATCTTGCTCTACTTGTTTGAATTTCATTAAATCTATCTTATGAATAATATCACTTACTTATTTAAAATGGATGGTAAATTAGTAGGTAATGTTGGAGATGTGTGATATGATATAATTATCCCCAAATCTATGTTCTCACATAGTTGAGGCTTAAGTTAAAAACTCTTGTAAAATAAAAACTTTTATTATAATTTATATAAGGTTATGAACATTTATGATACAATATTTTACAACAATTATAGGCTTAAATATATAGGGTACCAATTCAAATAAAGCCACACCGCAGTCGCGCTGCTGCTTGTGAGAGGATACAATTGATAAAAAAAAATTGGAGAAGGAATGTAAATAAGTCACACTTTATAAATCAACTTTGCAAAATGAGATACCTAGGTGTTTTCGATAATGAAGTCAAAATATTATTATTATACTAAAATAACGCAACATTTCATGTAACCATATTGTCTTGTAATTGGGCAAAAATGTCTAGTTAGCTTTAAGGCAATAATAAATAGACAAATAATCAAAAAACATACTTCCATTCTGACATGACCTCTAGTATTGTTCCAAGAATATCTAAGACAATTCAATAACATCACCTTCAAATAAATAAACCACAAAAAATCTTGAAACTAACAATTACCAAATTTTATAATTTGTACTAGTATATCGTTTGTCATTCGTTAATTCTGTAATTGCTTACTTTCTAAATAGTGCTGAGGTCCAGTCATCATGAGTCTTCCTCAGGTAAACTAGGAACGATAGTTAAAACGGCAACTTGTATGCTACTTTTAGTTAGTAAAATCCGATACAATAACTTGACAACAGACACTAGCGAGTGTCGTCAACATAAATTGCTGGAAGGGGTACAAAAGCTAACCTGAACGGTGATCTGTGCTCTATCACACGTTGCGACTCGCGTACGTAATTCGTTATCAGCCAAACTATGCTCGGCAGTCATCGGCCGATCAAATTAAACGTATGTAAGTAAACGCTACGCGTAGTGATGTACGAGGCTCGAGGCTTCAGAGTCCTTTTGTCTAGAGCTCGGTGTCGTTTACAGGGCTCGCCTCGTTTGTATGAAGCTCGACGACTCAGGAGTCTTTTCCAGAGCTCGAACCTTTTTAAGAGCTCGATCGATCTCGGGGATTATTTAGGGCTCGATCGATCTCGAGGCTTTTTCAGGGCTCGAGTCTTTTTTAGCGCTCGAGTCGTTTTTCACGTGGCGAGTCGCGCTCCAGTTAGTTTCCGTTTGGAGTCCTCCTTTTCAAAGCAGTCAATAAAATATGTGTTTGTGGGATATAAAATATGTGACCAGAAGGGTATTAAAAACATTAAGGTGAAAAGGGTTAAGAAGACTCGAGCTCTTTTAAGACTCGAGTTCTTTTGAAGGCTCCAGCTCTTTTGATAGGTTCGAGTTTTTTTGAAGGCTCGAACTCTTTTGAAGCCTCGAGACGCGGCTCAGGGAGCTCGCGCGTCTCGGCTGGGCTCGGGACTCCGAGCCTTCCGAGCTCACTGAGTCCGGCCAAACCTTCAAGTAGAGCTCGAAGCCTCGAGGTTTGTACATCAGTAGCTACGCGTACACTAAAACCGATTTAGTCGGACAATGACTGACAAAACAGAACTCAGAGTTTTGATGGGCCGAGTTCGTCCGATAACGGATTAGGTAGGTGTACGCGAGCCGTTAGTGTTAACAAAAACGTCACTTAGGTCGCTACTCAAGTACCTATAACCTTTGCTTGAGTAGGTTTTAGGGAGTGTACACCTTGGTGTCCGAGTGATAAACAGCACTCTGTCCGAAATCCAGACTTCTTGTTTATTTGGGACAAGGACCGGTTTTTGCAAGCTAAGTGCAGACTTGACTGCAATGATGGGTGGAGGCCCCAACAGTCGGACAGTATCCCATCCCAAGGTGCTAGAATATGGGCTTTACACCGAATTTTGGAAACATTAAACGCGGATCATATTTTTTCAATTGAATGAAAGGTACGGCTATGAATCTTAATGCTTCTCAATTTCGAATGATGTGTCAGAAATCAGAATTCGAACGTTGAAGACAGGAATATACACAATCATAATATAATACTACGTGAGGTATATGACGACAAGAACTATGACAGCAATTGTGACAAACATGCCCCCGAGTAATATGTACTTATCCTGCGCAACTCTTCGCTCGATGAGAGAAATGGTGGCGTTGGAGAGGCCCAGCGTGTTGGCCAGGTCCACCAGCCTCCTATGAGCCCCCTTTAGCGTCTCCCGGTTGTAACGCAATGTCTCCAGAATGTTGGAACCTGGTGATAGAAACGAACATACTATTAACGAGATTGATATACTTAGAATAATTACACATAGGAAGATAGTCTCCATACAAGCGCTCTGTTAAAAGTGAAGCACTAAACCGATTCACACAGGCGTGACTATTGCTTGCTTACGTGCGGCGCGCTTTGACATTGAACATGGCGGAGCTGTAATGAACACTGCAAAGCGGTCAATTAAGGTGCTCTAAAATGGGCGCGCGGACTTGGTTTCTATATGTAATTATTATAAGTTGATATATTTATTTGTTATTATTTATTTATACAAATCTAGATTACATTGGTCTAGAGTACTTTAGAGCAACGGCTGCATCAGCTATAATTACGATATGCACTTGTATTTATATTAGCTCGTAATTTCCTTAATTTTTCTCTCTCGTAGTTTTTTTTTTACTATTAACTACTGTGTCCCACTGCTGAGCAAAGGTCTCTCAATTTCTTCCATAATTCCCTGTATTTATTATTGGAAAACGGTACCTTAGTTTATAGCTTTCCTATAAATTAGTTTGTAGGTAGGTACCATGACATAATTCTATGTTTGTATTATAAAGATGCAAAACAACGGGTATATAAGAAGAAACGCGACACCAAATCACTGTATACTCGCTGATAAAGCAGCTTCATATTCATGAAAAATATTTTAAAATCAGTCCTGGGGCCGTATTACCATCTCTTATCGCTAGTCAAGTTAATTTCCTAACCTGAGCGTAGCGATTTCATAATTATGATCTTTCATTTTCAGCCAGTCAGCGGTTACCTGTCAATAATGCATCCTCCGGGCCAGATGTATACTGACGAAATTGCTCGATACCCTCAGTATAGGAAATGAACTTGACTGGCTGGAGACGGTAATACGGCTCCTGTAGTTTTTGAATTTGAAGCAAATCTTTCAATTGATTTAATCAAGGACGACACGAATGGCGTAGTGCGCTGTAGCACGGTTTCTCGCCTTTAATTCCGTAGTGTTCCGGGTTCGATCCCCGGTTAGGTCAATTCAGGAAATGATCTTTTCTAAATTGGCCTGGGTCTGGGTGTGCTGGGAGACGCCCCTGGCTTAATTCCTTGTCTGGTACCTCGTAACACAGGGATATTTATCCCTACTTCGAGACCATGACAAGAGGTGTGTTGTCTGGCGCATATTTATTTATTTATTATTTATTTATTTAAGGGAATGATTTCTTACTTAATCAATTGAGTTAGTTCATATACCGTTGCTTAGGACAGGGATTCCCATTCTTTATTATCATGTCTCCCTAAGGCCCGTATTCTAAAACAAAATCTGTACCTACTTGAATACAGATCTGAGTGACGGTTTTGTATGAACTGACGTATTGAAATCTCTACTCAAGTACAGATCAGTGCTTGAGTACGATTCTAGGATACGGGCCTCAGACTTAGTCTAAATTACATAAGTACTGTAACGGCTTTACACTGTCTAATTTTTATTATCCTGATAACTATTATTTTTTATTAGAAACGCGACGCTCTACATATAAAGTCACATTCCAAGGTTCATGAGCGTATTAAAAAAATAACTGTTTACACATAACTCGTGTATTACTTAAGTTCCTCGCACTCGCACAAGTAAAGAAATTGATTCAACAACCAACATCCTAATGACTTATTACGTAGCATAGTTCCACAGCCAACTAGGTTTGTTGCTGTTATCGTTAAAATCAAACCGATTGCATTATTTTTCGGATGTTCATTACTTGATACACAATATCACATTTATGTATATTTGACTTTATCAAGGACCTCTATAAAGCCATTTAAAAACGCACGAAGTTAGACTATGTCAGGCTACAAAAAAATTATAACCTGTTTAATTCGTATACAACTCATAACCAAATTATAAGGATGTCATGACGCAATGAGACTCGACTTGCTACACCGGAAAAATATCTATTAGATATTGATTCTATTACGCAATTATCTTTAATTTCGTAGATATTTAAAAAAACATAAAAATACTGATTTACTTGACCTTGTTTGTACCCCTCTTACTGCACTTTCTCAGTAGACCTTCAGTATTTTAAAATGTGTAAATTGGACTTTGACCACCGTACCAATGAATGTTAACTTTAAATATCAGAAGGCACTTTTGAGGCACTCACAAGTAGCCGTTTTGTATAATTTCAAAGTGAAAGAAAATACCTCGCCACAAAAACAGAATGAAACCAGTACCTAGTGGCGAACACACCTAGGTTGGGATCTTTTTTATTTATTTATTCTTTATTGCACAGAATTCAGAGTACAAATTGCGGACTTAGTGCCTAGAGGTATTCTCTATCAGTCAACCACACGGTCAGACGGAGATGCTCCAGACCGATCTATCGTCCACGCCGGCGTGGACGCGCGCCGCGACCCCAGTCATATTTCGATTCGCGTAACCGGCACGTGCCGGGTCGTTTCTCTCCTCAAACCTGTGTTTGTCATCTCCCAGTAACGCCCTAAGCCGAGGTTCGTGTCCCCCCTTGGGGCGCCCTTAGGCACGTTACTTAAATATAAGGGTTGAGAGCCTTCCGCTCACCCACTTGTCCGGTGAAATTGTGAAAGCCATCAGCGGCTAACAATGCATGCCATGTAGGAAAAAAAAATCAGACGGAGATATTACAGGCAGTGCAAAGGTGATAGTTAAAAACTACGTTTTCTAAAAGATTTGAAACAGAATAAGAAATTATGAAAAAATTAAACATTTGAGGAAAATAATAGCATACACATACATAAACGATATTTAATTATGCATTGAAAATATGGTACAAGAGAGGGACTTTAGCATTGCCAGATGAAGATAGATGAAATGAAAAGGGAGAACAGGTAGTCGAGCTGCCACTGGCGCATTTGAACGATTTCTATTAAAGAAATCGTCGCGGCGTGTTACTCTAGGCTAGCCCCCCAGGAGTCTACTAACTTCAGTTATTATAGTGCATCTGATGAATGCGCATAACCAAAAGAAAAAAATAATGCCGTCCTGACTGCGTCCTTATGAAGAAGACCCACTTGTTGTCTGATCACTTTAATAAACTTATTTACTCATTTTTTCTCTAGTTCTAGCCGACCTTTGTCAGAAGTATAGCAAACATGTCTTGCATTAGATTCCTAATGACAAAATTACAGCATCCAGCAATTATATCGTTGCGTGTCAAACGAAACGAGTCAAATCAGAGCCCTCGAGTAGTAGCACGTGTATCTGTTCCTGAGAAGTTAATCCAGTGACGAGTTGTACGATCAGCGGGGCTAAATTGTGCACCGCGAGTAAACATCCCGTTATTTCTCGAGCCAGTACCTACGAATTGCACGAGATAACGCAAGGCTTTTTTGGCATCGTGCATCGCAGCACTCGTCATTAAAACTTCTTCTAGATCACTTGATATTGTCATGTTTCAGGTTGTCAGTTGACACTACAAAACACATCGCAGTCACCAAATTAAAATGACAGTACATTAGTTCGTAGAAATCGAAAAAGAACTCGACGTCGCGGCGAAGACCCCGACCTCTAAAATCTATCCAACAAATTATCACATAAGATAAGATATAGAGATTAATTTATCACGATCAACACGATTGGCGTAGTACGCTGTAGCACGTTTTCTCGCCTTGGTATGCGTAGTGTCCCGGGTTTAATACCCAGACGGGTCGATTCAGGAAACGATCCTTTCAAAATTGACTCGGGTCTAGGTGTTCTGGGAGACGCCCTTGGCCTGAATCCTAGTCTGGTACTTTGTAACACAAGGATATTTATCCTTACTTCGAGACCATGGCAATTAACCTCTAGGACCTACAGCTTATGCCAATGTAAATCATGGAATAAATTATATAATTCTATGATTTCAATTATTTTTTACACATAAGAAGTCTTGTACAAAAAGACAATGTTATAAGTACTAATTTATTCATACAACAAAAAACAACGTGAATAATCAATGTGGTAACATACAAAACTCTTTTTATTAACATAGAGGCATTATGCCAAGTACTATGCTAAGTTACTCGTACCTTACCACTCACAACAACGTGTTCGATGCTCCTATTACAGAAACTTTATTCGAAGTGAATCAATTAATGAAATAATAACTTTCACTTAGTTATCTCATAATATTTTCTTAACGCTTATAGGCACGAACTCTTTATGAATGTATGGTCAACTATATATTTAAGCATTTACTTTATCTCTCCTACATAAAATAGATTAATTAATAAATGTATTCACAAACAAGCCTAAATATAAAAAAGTGTTAGTTTAATTTGTAAAGATACTCATGAGTCATGAACCTGCATTAAATATAACTCAGTTTCTCACTAAAATATAACAAAAACATTCCAAACTATCTACCGAGCAAATAATTACCATAACTGGTTTGGATCCCCCAAACAAGTCAATGTCAAAATAATTCAGGAAGATAACATCGTAGTCGGATAACCGAACTGCTACCGTAAACATTTTTTATAATGACTTATTATCTTTCGGTTCAGAGTTATTCGTTTATTCGCTTATACACAGCGGACATAATAGGACTTGTATAAGCGATTTAATCATGATAATAATCCGTAATATTACCTACGGCCAACGTGACCGTAGTCTTGGAGTCTCTGCGCGTGGCTGGCTGGCGTGTTTGCCTTTTTACTGATTTACCTTCATTCTTCGTGAACGTGTGGTTATAAAAAAAAAAGGCGTTCAGGCGGCGAGACTTCAACCGTAAAAATGTGGCCGCCTAGGTTGTGCGTGAATTTTGTTTTGATTGCACTCAAAGTTATGTGAAACAAAGTGGAATAACTCAGTGAGTGTTTTTGGGACATCATTTTCCTCAAAATGTGGTAAGTCCTTACATACTCAGCTGTTTATTTTGACGTAAGTGTGTAAGAAATTTTAAAAACTTTTCGCAAACAACACTGCACTTTTGCACAACCAATTCACATCAAGGACTGTTTACATCAGATCAAAAGAAACCGGCCTCGTGAATAACGCATCTCGAGACTACGAAAATCAGTAATTCTAATACTACGAGCTTCAATTACATGTAATTGCTGCATTGCGCAAGGAAGACTGTTTCCATTTAATTATCGAGGTAGGTGCGCATGTAGCATGATTCGTTTTAAAGACTTGTGTAGATCAAAGATCGATGTGCAGAGGCACCCACGGCGCGGAATGGGCAACTCGCGAATGACGTCAAGCGTGTGGTCATTATCATTGCCAACTGGTTTTAACCCAACATAAGTCGCGTTTTAAAACTTAGATATCCATGTGAACGCGTGGATTGCATGTGTAGAACCATTTTTTAGTGTTGAGAATTTAAAATCTAATAAAACTTAGCAGTTTTCAATGGTAAATAAATAAATGTCTATTAATGGCAATTTCTCTTCAATTCCTTGAAATCAGTCTTAAATTGAGCATGAATTCGAGATGAATGATATTTTACACAAATCAATCGCATACGAATGCAAGTTATTAATAGCTTATGCTCATTCTGCGTGCATTGCAAAAACAAAAACCAGGGGCCTGACTCTTGAACAGAATTTCATTGGACAAGCACTGCAGAAATGTCAAACAAGAAATTTATGAACCTTATTCCACAGCGTTAAGGTTCGAAAATGGTGACAGTAATGTAATGCCAATCCGGCGAAATTTGGTTCATCAGGAGCCTGTATATAATATGTATCAAACTGGTTGCTTTGATGTTCATCGGTGACCTTTACAGGGTTCTCAAGGTACAATGAACAGGTGGACTGCTTGTAGAGCACTAGGCTCCTTCGTAACGATTCAATTGAAAGTTTAAGCGTATGTCTGTAAAATAGTTCATGTCGTCGCTTTTGGTTTATTCTTAAAATTCCATGCGACCATCAAAGGGTTAACTTTTTACCAATTAATGCCTTTGCTGTTGACCGCGACGTTTTGCGCAGGAAGCAAAGTATATTGCCTATAAATAAGCTGTCTGACATGTTATTTCACTGCCTTGGTCAAATTAGTATTTTTTGGCCATGATATAGGTATTTTGATTCAGTTTGTGGGATTACGATCCTTAAACACTTAATAGCGTTAATTTGTTTATTTGTGTCAATTTGAATATGTTTTATTCTGAAGAACACTTTTGAGTCCTAAGGGAAATATCACAAGAGGCGTGAAGTAATGTTTAGGGGTAAAATGTTGTGTTATTTAAATTTTCCTGGATCGTTAGAGCACCTAAAAAATAGTTCGAAACCATCAAATTGAAAGAAAAGTTTTACGATAGTAGAGTTTTAAGTTTGAAAATCTACTTTGAAGTATGTAGACAATAATGTAAGCCAATAAATCTTGTTCATATCCTTTGCAATTTTGTTTGCGATTTAGAAACTTTAAAATGAAGACCTAGTTTATGAAATAACATTCTTTACCTATCTGATTGGGATTTCAGTATTACTAATTTAACCTAACTTGAAGTTAAAAGTAAGGGCCATGCTAAAAAAACTCGTTTTTGTGACGCAAAGCTCCTGCTCAAATGCACTAAATTCAATTTTCGCCTAATGTGTTTGTATATTTATGCTATATCCTAAAATGACACGGCACTGACAGTTTACTCGTAGGTAGCAATGGTTTGGTCCAACCGAGCATTGAATACACAAGATATCCAGCACCAGAAATTTTACTGATCCCTTCTAAGATTTTTCTGTTTTTAACAAGCAATTGTCAATAATTTCGGTAATTTACAGATTTTGAAAATAATGCGTTTTCTCCTAAACGAAAACCTGAGTATCTGTGTGTGTTGGTTCTGAAGATCCATAGCACATTCGGAAACTATGCTCTTTGCTATTGCGTCATAACTCAAAATCTCATGTGTAATGGATTATTTACGGCCCTATCTCCATCTATTTTCACACGATATGAGAGCGGTACCTACGAATACCATGTGTGTTCCGTACCATGTGCATTTTTTATACTCTAATCCGCGCCGTTAACTTATTATATCGCAGACTCGTGCAATACATCATAGTCAAGCTCTCTGAATTCAAAAGCTGGAGCTTTATTACTGTGGAGGTGAAACAGGGCCACGAGAGGAACAAATTAAGTTTAAATTTATTAAAAGCATTCTTGTAGAGGTAGTAGATGTCTGTCTAGATAGACAAGACATAATTAGATAAAGTATCATCACAATACATTTTCTGCACAAACAAAATGTACATATTTTGTTTAGCAAGTTATTAAATAACTAAAATTAAACTCTTTTATATAAAAGCATAACTTATTTTATCTAAAACAGCTCAAAAATTCAATGCTGAATTTATCCAGCTTTATAATAAGGCTACTAACCTGTGTGTAACATCTCATCAACATTTCTGTGGGAATTCACCAGTGAAGTCTGCTCTTGGTCTAAATAGTCAACTGTGATTGCAGTGTGGTCATGACCAAACCGTCTACTCAACAGTTGCTCTCTGTCAGCATGTTCTTGCTCTCTTCTCAGTCTTTTATTCTGAGCATTTACTAATGATGCCTGTAAAAGATCTAAACTGTTAACGTTATACTATAATTCCAAATTGATTCAACTATAAATCATAACATAGAATAATAAATTATTTATCCCAAACGGCCACTGATGCCATAGGCCACGAGTCAAGTGGAGTCATTTTACAATCATGAATATATTAATGAATACTCTTGCAAAAGAGACGAAGCCTGAAAAAAACTAAACACCACGACCAGAGAATTTTGCTAAATAAATAAAATGAATCAGTTAAGTTGTGCTGTGACACCATTGATTTCAACAGAGTATTATAGGAAGTTAAGTTTGGGATGGATTTGGTTTCATAATAAACTTAGAATTTTCCCTCTCTCTCAATCTCAATTCACCATAAGTCCTGAAACCTAATAAGAGACGATTGTTAGGACACTACAGGAGAAAACTAATCATTATCTCAGATTAAATCTCCAGATTGACGATTCTTAAAATTACCTGTATATGTTTATTGTCATATTTTAATTGGTCCACTCTCATCTTCGCCATTGGTCTTTGATTGATAGGGGTTTTGAAAACATATATATCCAGCTTCTCGCAGTTACTGCAAATGAACCATATTGAATTTGTTAATTATGATATACATTACATGTATGAGTATTTATCTTATGTGCTGCTGTATTTCACTTTATGTATTTTGGTAAATATTACTTACAAAACCGGATTAAAATAAAGAACTTACCCATTAACAGCATTAATTTTATTCTGAATTGCAATCTCAACTTCATCACAATTATCCGGATCCCTTTCTAACCTATGAAATAAGTCCGAAGCTTCTTGCAACAGTTGATTTGTTTGATGATATAAGGCTTCCATTATAATTTATTACCAATTATTTTGGCCAAAATAAACAAGAATTTATGCCTCAAAATTTCTTAGCTGCATTATAGTCGAAATTCCCCTAACTTTTTGTAAACCTGGTGTCACTTTGACGTGGCGTAATTTTGCGTTCGGATACTATACAAGATAACCTGTTTTAAGGTTATGATTACGCACACGACTACTGTCTGAAATGAAAATACATATAAATAATAATAAAATAAATAAATAAATATCCCTGGACATTATTCCACACAGCGCCATCTAGCCCCAAAGTAACCTAATTAAAGCTTGTGTTATGGGATACTAGACAACGGATAAACATACTTAAATACATTTTCTTTTGTAAATACATACTTATTATACATAGGAGACACCCAGACCAGTACAAACAGACATGTTCATGCACACAAATGTTTGTACTGTGCGGGGATCGAACCCGCGACCTCTGGTGTAGTAGCCAACTTCTTAACCATTACACCAAGTCGGTCGTCAAATACATATATCGCATTAAAAATGTTTGTGTAAGTAGTTAGGTAAGGTTAAGATATTTACTCAAAATTTCATATTTACAAACAATTTTTTTTAGTTGCAGGACACATTCAATGCATAATACCTAACATTTTTGATACGTAAACGATCTTCTATTGTGTCTGGTTTCGTAGTACTGAATGGTTGATTATTTATTACTTAACCTGATTTAGTTAAAAAAATGTTTTTGTTTTACATTTTGATAATACAGCATAAATCATGTTTTTCTCAAGTTACCTAAAGTATTTAATATTTCACGTTTGTTTGCTTAAAGGTTACGGACTATTCATAGCATTATCACAGTGCCTGTTTTAAATATATTATCTGTGGGACTGTAGTCTTCTGAATCTGTGCCCTGTGTGAACTGCTCTGTGGGATTAACAATCTGTGGGTGGTTATAGTTTAAAAAAAACTTTCTCTTCGTGATTAATTGGTTGAGTGAATAATTTGTTTGTGACTTGTGTTAAAATTACGAAGGAAATAGCTAAAATTTCAATATATTTGTGTGTGAATTGACTACTTATTTAAATTATCTAAAATGGGTGACGGTTGTCAAGCTTGCCTGACCAGGGTGCCCCATGCAACGCTTATCGCGACTATTATGTGTTGTTTGGGCGTGGGGGTGTTTTGTGGCACTATGTACAGGGGATCTGCCCTTTCAATACTAATGTTCGACGAGGTGTTCCACTTCCGATTGATATGGATTGAAGCTCTGCAGATGATTTTCATAGTCGGCAGTGCCTGTATGGCTGCACTTGGGTTCATGCTTTTGTGTCTGGGTTGCCTAACAACAGGTGCCACCAGACAGAAAGTTTACAGAGCTTGGAGAGCTCGAGTCGGCGGACGGATATCCTGCGCCGTATTTATGATCATCACTTACATACTAACATTTACATGGATTATATTACTTGGATTTCTTGTAATTACAACATTCCTGTTCACTATATTCTGGAAGTTGTGTTCAAAGCCTGAGAACATAAAACTGTTGACTTGTATAGACTTCACGCAATTCGATTTTATGTTTCCTTCAAGTGTGCGACAAGAAGATATGAGAATTTGTGAAGCTCAACGAATGAAACTGTTTTGTAAAGATTATGTGGAGAAGGCTGAGTTTATGTTCATACTGGCAATGGTATCTTGCATTCTAGTTATACTGAGCTTGGTGCACTATTTAATGTGCTTATCAGCAAATTATGCACACATCCGGGATCATGAGAAATTCCAAGAACTGCAGGAGCTGCAGTACCTGACCAACCCGGACCTGCATGCTTCAAAGGATCGTTTCTAGTATATGGCCCGTGCGCCCCTCTTGCGCTCGCTAGAAGCAACAACTAAAATGTGACATAGTTAAACACTGCAACTGATTGATGACCAAAAGTACAAGTGTTCATTGACAAAATTATAATTAAAAGACTGATACCCAGTGGATGGGTTGTTTCAATGTTATAGATTTTTTTTTTAAATGTAAGGAATTCGACACAACACTATACAGAAACATATCTAATGTTTGAGTAATGCTATTTGTATAATGCTGCTATGAACAAAGTTGTAAAAATCTTAACATCAAATAATAGAATTTTGGAGTTTGGACATTGTGACTGTGCTCATATTTGTAATAAATCATTGTAATTCATTAGATATGACTGTAGCAGTTAAGACTCATGGAAATTACTGTAACAGTTAATTTACATTCCTTCTAGCTGTAGTCAGTGTACACAATTGGCACCGAAATAGGTGCTGATGAGATTTACATAGCATTTATGTATAACTTTAATTATCCCTCCAATGTCGGTAACATTTGTTACCTAGCTTAAATTGTTGACGAATGATTTTGTTTGTTTGTTATTATATCTTAGATAATATGCTGATAGCATGACACATGTAAAGGATCTACCTATTTAAGTTATGATTAATTATTTCATGAGCTATTGTAATTAAAAAGATTAAATTATATTAAGTGTTCTAAATGTGCTTTGCAATGGTTTTGTGTGCCAAGCCAATGCAATAGTGATGTGTTAATTGTTAGAATGTATAATCCTCAACCCATAAAGTATTTCATGTGTCATGCTATGATTATCTTCAAATGTAATGGATGTTCAAATTTTAGTACAACAAACAATTGTTTAAACTTAAGATATGCATAGAGAACCTATATCTTTTTTATATACATCACTTTTTTGTGTTTATACAATTTCAAGTATTTAATGACTGGATTTGATGAATATTTGTGTTTATAATTTTGCTATTATTTCCCCTACTTTTTTAAGGGTGGGATAAGAAAAACCCCTTTTTGCTGGTGATTGCTTCAAGTAATCTATCAAAAGCTATTATTATGGAAGTAGTTAATTTAGTAAAAAAAGAAAATTTTGACTTGACTGATACCCCATGATTCAATTAAAATGTTTTTATTTTTCATAATTCCACCAAACAAGGATGCAAATAGACTAACTTACATAATTATACAATTTCTAGACTATATTCTTAGGCATATATGGTTAAATATTTTTTGCACACATTTTAAGCATTTGTATGAAGGTAGGTACCTACTTTAGACTAAGGACAAAATGTATTAAATAGAATAGGTTTTGTATTACATAAATAAACATTCATTTTATTACTATTCGATATTTTGTTTGGCGCAACGTAGATTTTGATATATAATATAATAGCAGAATTAAGGCCTGCGCAGACGACGTACGCGGAGAAAAAAGTACGCTCCGCGAATACGAAATCCCCCGCAGACTCGACGCACACGGTGTGCGATCATTTGTTGTCCGAGAGTATTTAAATATCCTGAGATTATGTTGTGCTGTAACTTACATGAAGTTTAAGCAAAAGAGAAGACGTTTTGAAAGAGAATACTAGGCCCGAGCACTTAATCCGCGGGCGTCCGCGGTGTTTCGGCGGATTTTTGTTTCGGCGTACGTACGGTCGTGTGCGTTACTCGATACAGTTTGTAAGGGATCTATTTTGACGGAGATAAAGAACCCCGCGGATAAATGTCGTCTGCGCAGGCCCAGGGAATTCTATTCCGACTTCACAGATTCTCGAAGAACGAAGCAAACACAGACTGCTCTTGAAACGTTCAAGGCGTTAACGTTGCTGCAAAAAAACTTCACGGCGCGTTTGAAGCTGCAAAATGTTTAAGGCGTTTGCGATAGTAGCACCAATATACGATACGAGAGCATTTTTAATTGGTTCATAACTAACGTATTAAACTAATGTTTATAAACAGAATAGTAATTTGTATTATTAGGAACCTAGCGACCGTTTACGACCGAGGAGCTTTGTGGTGAAATTAAGTATGTTGCAAATTTATAATTTATTAGATGGCCTGTTGGTGCAATGGTATTGATCCTGTCTTTAGCACTGAAAATGGTGGATGGATACGATCCCACTATTTATGTGAAGAACGTTTGTTTGTATTGTGTCTGGGTGTAACTATCTATTTAAATAAGTATGCTTATCAGTCTCTGACAACCACAGTGCAAGGTGTGAGCCTTACACCAGGAGCATCTAATCCGAAACTAACACCTTACACGTAAGATGTCCCAGATAGGTAACCAATATTCGTATTTGATAATAAGTACTACTCTTTATGTAGCCGGCTGTACGTTAGTGTATATGTACCTACTTCTACCATGAGTTTATTTTAATAAACTACGATAGCCAACTACAGCAACTTGTATGCCATTAAGTAATAGTTCCACTAAATACTAGAGTCGCTCTATACCGAAATCCCGCACAAAATTCTTTACTAAAGAAGCTATCGACTATAATGACGTAAGCCCATGGTATAGGTAGGTACTGTTAGCGGTGTCTGACTGATTAGTCCTTATTAATCGGGTCAATGCAATTACTCTTATTAATAACTTCTACACTTGCTGAGTAAGAGCTCCCTGCTGGGAATGTCAGATCAACTTTGTGCGAAACGTACCTACTATAATTACTGCACATTTATATGCGCCAGACAACACACCTCTTGTCATGGTCTCGAAGTAGGGATAAATATCCCTGTGTTACGAGGTACCAGACAAGGAACTAAGCCAGAGGCGTCTCCCAGCACACCCAGGCCAAAGCCAATTTAGAAAAGATCGTTTCCTGAATTGACCTTAACGGGGATCGAACTCGGGTCACCACGGAATTAAAGGCGAGAAACCGTGCTACAGCGCACTACACCAATCGTGCCGTCGACATCTATCTCAACAATTGTTAATTAAAACTAAAAAAAACTATTTTTTGTTATTATTTAATCGATCTATCAGCGACTATCACAGTTGGGTGCTAGGAGGCTTAGTGGACGCTTTTCAACTGTTAGGTAGCAGTATCTATGTGCGGGCTGAGTACGGCGTGTTTAGGACAACTGCTTATTTTGTTATTTTTGTATGTGTACAGAGGTGTTTACATCAACCTTTGCACCTTATACTGCTGACTTATGACCTATTTTGCAATGGTTTTGTAAAGGTTGATGTGAACGCCTCTGTACAATACCGTGCTTCACCAGCCTTTCAGTTGAGGTACTGTAACAGTCAAGCGTCAAGTAGGCTAAGAAAATAAAGTGAGTAGGTACCTGCTGCATTCGCTCATTTCTCTATTGAAAACGCAAACTAATCGTCAGTAACGCTCATGAACGTCTTTAACAATCTGTTGATAGATAGGTACTTCTCAGTTAATTGCAACACATTCTTTTAAATTGCTACTAGTATTTAACCGAATATATTATTGCACGACCCTGTGATTTCCGACCGCTTAGATCCTTTTACCCTACGGAGAGACGTTGCATCTCTCTGTATTTTCTACCGTCTTTACAATGGGGAGTGCTCAGAAGAATTGCATGATCTTATAACTGCCGCTGAATTTCATCATCCGCACGACACGAAATTTCATGCTCATCACGTGGATGGCTGGCGCTCAACAACCGTACGTTTTTCGCGTCAATTTCTTCCGCGTACATCCAAAATATGGAATGATCTTCCTGCGTCGGTATTTCCAAAGGAATATGACATCGGAGCCTTCAAGAAGAGAGGATATTCCCATATAAAAGGCAAGCAACGCATCGGTGACACCTCTGGTGTTGCAGTTGTCCATGGGCGGAGGTGATCACTTTCCATCGTGACCTTCCTGCTCGTTCGCTCCCTATTACATAAAAAAACGAAACCATTGCAATAATAACATTCTCGTAGAGCCACCGAACAACTATACGCCGATTGGCTTCTCACTATGTTGTTGATATTTTAGCCGAAGGCACGCACTGTGATTAGGTATTTATTAGGAAGGCATGTAGGAAACATCTTTTCGGGCAATGTAATTATTATGCCTACGGCTATATTTATTTATCGACAAAAACTATTTATTCTGCTAAGAACTCGCATTGCTCTCTTATTACTTAGGACAGTAAGGTGTCCACGATTGCAATTGAGCATTGGTTAAATTAATGCAAAAAAAGGCCCTACTAACCTCCTCCGCGTATCATAAAAATCCCACGACTACATAAAGTAGTTTTTAACTATTATCTTTCGCACTGCCTGTAGTAATATCTCCGTCTGACCGTGTGGTTGACTGGTAGAGAATGCATCTAGGCATTAAGTCCGCCCTTTGTACTCTTATATATTAAGTGCAATAAAGAATAAATAAATAAATAAAAAATAAGTTATCCTTTACTGTTTGCAACTTCTATTTTTGAAACTTCCTGCTATAGGCGTTGATATAGTACCTAAATACCTACCTACCAGGTACTTTCCTCCATGGAAGTTCGTGGAAAGGAAACAGGAGCTTAAAAAACCGCGCACTTTTATTATCATTTATAAATATGTAGGTTTAGTATCTATCTATTACCTTCACCTGAAAATCCGGTTCCTACTAGGTACGTCCATAGCTAGGTTCGTCATATACTCGTACCTACCTTCCCTTGACAAGCGTTGAATCATGTAGACAGAATAAACAAAGTCATTGGGTTTTTAAGTACAGTCACTAACATAATTGAATTAGTGCAGTCCACGCTTTGTATGAGAGTTCTTGGTAATGTGAGCTCAATTTGTTCACGCCCTGGCTGTGCTGGATCGTGCGAATACTAAGTAAGTCTTAGACGGAGTCACTCTATAATATACAAACAACCTCTACGATTATGTTGAATGCATACTTTTCTAGCATAATTCTATCATCGTCTTATTATAGTATCCAAAAGTCCAATGACTCATTGCCTTTATTTTCATTCCCTCGGTGTTAAAGGTTACTTAATACACTACCTTCAGGTGTATTTTGCTACTCTGTGTAAGTTCCAGTTAGGAATCTATGCTAGTGCCATAGGCCGAGATCTACAGTCCTTCCTCCGAGATCTATAGACTTATCGCATTCATGTAATGTTATTTATTGAGTCTTGTTATTTTTCTCTTTATTCATTATACAGGGTGTCCCAAAAAGAAGTGTCAAGCGGAAGCCCACAGATAGAGCACCCCTTGGGGTACCCGAATCACCCCCATGTATGTTCCGCGATTGTTCATAGTTATCGAGTTATGATTTTTTTTCTGAATTTCTGAGAAATTCGGACCTAAAAGATAAAAAAAATTTTTTTTTTAAAAGTAGAAGACTTTTCAAATTTTTTCTTTGCCCAACTGAATCATCATTAATTGTACTTTGATGCATAAAATAATCAGTTTCATAGCTTTGACCAAAATGATGAAAATGTTGGTATAAAACCCAAAATGTACGGTTGATGAATAAAGACTTAAATTTTCAACTTTAAATTAAAAATCTAAGCGGGTGACTGTATGGTTTCTAAGTAAAGCTCAAAAATGCTCCAGAATCTCAGCTTTCTTAATCATTCCAAAAAAGAAGTACTTAATGGGCTACTTTGGCTAAAATCAGCCTTCAAAGACAGCAAGGTGGAAAATTCTTGAAATTCCCGGGTCAAGTGTGGATTTTCAATGTTCCAAGAATGATAGTAGTGTATGTTGAAAATTCCACATCTCTTAAAATGTGACTCATCGGTCCATAAAATATTAAAGAAAAAAAAACGTTTTCAGCTCGACGCCGCAACATTTCCTGACAAACGCTACTCTTTTCGGATAGTCTGCTGGCTTAAGCTGCTGAACTTTTTTAAATATGATATGGGTGAAAACCCTCTTGTTGGAGTATGCGATGTGCCAGTGATTTTGGAATTCCGGTTCGACGTTGTATTGTTCTCACACTTATTTCCTTAGCCTTCCTGCAGTAATTTTTGGTTAGATAACAAATTTATGAACTTCAGGAATGATAAAATGGCCAAAAAACAGTTATGAATCTAATGGCTAATTTCAAGAATTTTCCACCTCACTGTCTTTGAAGGCTGATTTTAGCCAAAGTAACCCATTAAGTACTTCTTTTTTGTAATGATTAAGAAAGCTGAGATTCTGGAGCATTTTTGAGCTTTACTTAGGAACCAAACAGTCACCCGCTTAGATTTTTCATTTAAAGTTGAAAATTTAAGTCTTTATTCATCAACCGTACATTTTTAGTTTTATACCAACATTTTCATCATTTTGGTCAAAGTTATGAAACTGATTATTTTATGCATCAAAGTACAATTAAGGATGATTCAGTTGGGCAAAGTAAAAACTTGAAAAGTCTTCTACTGTTTAAAAAATAAAAAAATTTAATTTTTAGGTCCGAATTTCTCAGAAATTCAGAAAAAAAATCATAACTCGAAAACTATGAACAATCGCGGAACATACATGGGGGTGATTCGGGTACCCCAAGGGGTGCTCTTTCTGTGGGCTTCCGCTTGACACTTCTTTTTGGGACACCCTGTATGACTGAAGTATAAAATTTGTACAGTATTACTATTAAACAAAGATTTACAACAGTAAACCAACTTATGAATTATAATTATGAAAACCAAATACATAATTACAATTATAAAACCTAAGCTAAAATTAAAGATATAAAACAATGATTTATAAAAATACTATAAAAACCTTAACCTAGGGTGCCGCCGGCAGCAGAGCAGGCAAGGCCCAGACTACCGGTGATCAGGGCTGCAGAGAGGAACCTCCTGACAATGCGAGCCGTGTCCAGGAGCACCGCCTTCTGCATCTGACCCTTGACCCAACCGCTGAGCGAGAGCCTTTTGAGGTGTCGGTCTAGGCTCTTCGCTTGTTATTGTTATCTTATTATTATTAATAGTCAAAAACCTCAACTTAGACAAAGTATTTATCAATAAATACGAAGTACCTAAGAGCCTTCGATAGATATTAGTTGAAGCTTAGCGCGCTCTATAAGTAGATCTCGGCCTTAGATGCACTTAAAGCATTAAAATAACTACTTACTGATGAAAATTTTCATTACTATAAAAATGGTAGTTACCTAAGTATAGTAAGATACAACCCAAATTGGCATAATGGGTACACTCGTACACATATTCCAGGTAGTAGAAATGACAAACAGGCAGGTGCCGGCACGTGTATCTCAGCAACTTTAATGAAAATTACACAAAATTAAAAATAAGCGTCCCTAATCTACTCAATTTGCAAAAAGAAACACGAACATTTATAACATTAACTTCATAATTATTCTCTCTTCGTTATGGTACGAGCATATTTTATTAAAAAACACAACCTGTGTATGATTATTAAGCAATTTAACCTATTTGGGGCCCTGGGCACATTAGGATGACTGGGCCCTTTTTTTCTAAGTTTTTCTTGTTTTTATGTTCTGAAATCTAAAAAAAACTGATCATTCGGGAAAGTGCTCAAAGTGTCAAAAAGAAAGGGGGCTGTAACCTGGCTTTAACGACGAGTCCTTTTATATAATGGTTCAAAAAAATCAGTCTGATGTTTTTTAATTCGTTACCTATTGTATGTTGCATGGCACCTAAGCTCTGTCACAACATTTATAAATGCGTGAGACAACATACCACTAATCATGGTTTCGAAGTAAGGATAAATATCCTTGTGTTACGAGGTACCATACAGGGACTTAAGCCAGGGTTGCTCCCAGCACACCCAGACCCGGGCCAATTTAGGAAATAGGTATAGTTTCCTGAATTGACCCGACCGGGAATCGAACCCGGGACACTACGCAAGCCAAGGCGAGAAACCGTGCTACAACGCAGTACGCCCTTTTGCCCCTTTGTAAAAAAAAAGTCATGGGTCTTGAAAGTCAGATCTATCTTTCTCTAGCCCGATTTATGGCTCGGCCCCCTTAATCTCTAATCAGCGACGCGCGAATCGATTGCTAGTTGCTCGCATTTTGACAGCTTGTCAGCCAATGATGATGCAGTATTCAACGTCAAATTTCAATAATCGCTGTCAAAAACGCGATTTTATTCTATTTTTAACCGACTTCAAAATAAGGAGGAGGTTCTCAATTCGACTGTATGTTTTTTTTTTATGTTTGTTACCCCATAACTTTCGACTGGGTGAACCGATTCTGATCATTCTTTTTTTATGTGAAAGCTGGTGCTTCTCCAGTGGTCCCATTTTTATTTGGTCTAGTTCTGATAGTGGCATCCATGAGAAAACTATATAAGTCTTAAATCTCGATAGACAAAATGCACGACAAATGGACGAATAACTCAATATTACGCCAACCGATTTTGATAATTATTTTTTTATTTGAAAGCTGATGTTGCCTGTGTGGTCCCTTTTTTAATTTTTGTCCAGTTCTGACAGCGGCATCCATAGGAAATCCATATAAGTCTTAAATCTAGATAAACCATATGTGCGACAAATGGACGAATAGCTCAATTTCATGCCAACCGATTTCGATGCTTCTTTTTTTATTGGAAAGGATTATACTCGTACTTCAAGGGTAGTTTGATGAGAGTTTGGTTAGGTTCGGATTATGGGATCCATGACAAAGTAACGGAACTCTTTAATTCTTAGGAGCAATTGGACGATACTTTTTCGATGTATAAAATAAATAAGAACTTTACCCTGAAAATCAGGAATTAAACAAAAATTTTAACAAAAAAGAAACTATCTTCAAAAAAAACGGTTACAAACAAAGCACTAAAAGGTGAAGAAATAATTGCGTATTTTCTAAAACTTATACGATAATATAATATAATATAATGTAGTTACAATTATTGTTATTGTAGGAGTCGGTGTCAGCCAATGTAGGTTTGTAACTACCTACATACATACGTAAACGTGAGATGTAAAAAATAGCTAACTATATTGTAGTGTTTCCTTGGCTTTAGAATACGCAATTATTTCTTTACTTTTTAGTGCTTTGTTTTGAAATAGTTTTTTTTTAAGTCAATAAATAAATAATAATAAATAAATAAATATCCCTGGACATTATTCCACACAGCGCCATCTAGCCCCAAAGTAAGCTAATTAAAGCTTGTGTTATGGGATACTAGACAACGGATAAACATACTTAAATACATTTTTCTTTTGTAAATACATACTTATTATACATAGGAGACACCCAGACCAGTACAAACAGACATGTTCATGCACACAAATGTTTGTACTGTGCGGGGATCGAACCCGCCACCTCTGGTGTAGTAGCCAACTTCTTAACCATTACACCAAGTCGGTCGTCAAGTTGGTTTTTTTTTTGTTAAAATTTTATCACTTTTGCACAGTCTAACTCGTTCTCCGTTTTAAATCTCTCTGCCGGAGGTTGCCTGAAAGAGATCGCTCTGTAACTATAAGACCGCCTAAATTGAAGTTTTATTTGTTTCTTTTGTTTTACTTGTTGTATTATTTTTCATAATAATATATTATAACACCCAGATACAGCACTAATACGAGGAATCGGTTGT
This sequence comes from Udea olivalis, assembly GCA_947369235.1. NCBI lineage: Eukaryota > Metazoa > Arthropoda > Insecta > Lepidoptera > Crambidae > Udea > Udea olivalis. Next base: position 12,901,465 of record OX376342.1, read on the forward strand.
TACTGTTTGAGGACCTCGACCTAATGCCCCTGTCGCTTCGAGCCAGGGCCATTAACAAACGTTCTAATAAATTTCAAACTGAAGACATTTTTTAATTATATCAATGGTCAGAAAGTAATGAACTCTTGATTTCCGTCAACTGATAAAAACGCTAACAGGAAGTTTTTAAAGCTGCAAGCGTTACAGTACCCATGCGATTTAAACTTAATCTACATACTCGTAAGGTCATTGTCCAAAGCAGAGGGCATCCAGTTGGAGCCTTGTGGGGAAAATGCTGGGAGAATTAATTATTGCTGATTTCGATTTCGACTGGCCATCGCATCTGCAAAATGTCAGCCCTGACGTCTTCGCACTTTATTTAGCAGTGGTTTACTTGACATTAAGATGAACGTTACCGGAAAAGGTCAATTTCGAATGCATTTCTTACGTTGAAAGTATTTTTCCACACAAATGGCCTTCCTCGGTAGAAATATTTTCTTGTTTTTGTAACATAACATATTATGCTTACGGCTATATCCCAAAACGAGTAGTCAGAGGTGAGATAAATGATGGCGTCTCTGTGAACGGAACCCTCAAACGTCCACAATTTGCCAAGCGTATTAGAAGAAATTAGTGGTTGGTGGTGTAGGGCTTGTTTTAGAGGTTGATTTGGTTCATTGTTTTTTATTGCACATGATAACAAGTAGGTACAAATGGGACACTTAATGCCGGAGGTATTCTCAACCAATTAACAGCAAGGTTCCACTCGCTTCTGGATCCGCTTCTCCTCTTGTTCTCCTAAGGGGTCGGCAATGGGTGTTACTATTCCTGAAATATTGAAGTATCAGTCTCTGACAACCATAGTCAAAGCTTCCAATATTCCTGTCATCATTAGCAGTCTCTGTACAAAAAGAAAGTGGATAGATTTCTTTAGGGCCGAGTGGCTAGTGGTTATAGATATCCTTTCTCCTATCCTACCTAATCAATCCTTCATCAGGGTAGAGTTCGTTCCGCACGTAGATAGATAGCTTTATTCTATTGAACCAAATTGTAGGCGAGTTTTTTTTATTTAAAAATGTTTACAATTAAACCCAGACGGATAGACAGGGCAAGGTGACCATGGCCTGTATAGATAAATCCACATATTATAGTGATTTGACATTCGCCTGTGACCCGTACTCGTTGTAATGTGATAAACGCTAGGTACCTTCGTGTGTGAGTGAATAGGGTCACAAAGTTATAAACAATGTTTAATGTTGCTAACTAGGTACCTGTATACGCGCGAACAATCAAACATCAGAGTAAACTGTGGTTTTCTACGACTCTGTATCGTATTGACAATTGAGATAACATTTTATAAAGTAACTAAGTTTCTTAACTTTTTATAATTAATGTATAATACATTAACTGAGCTTTCAGAACACATAAGAGTATATCGCACATTCAAACACTTAAGTGTGCGTTTAATTAACACTTATTGATTGTTTATTTTATCTATGCCTAAGTGTGCTTTTATCACCCGGTCTTCATAATTATTGTACATTCAAAAGGGCTTACCTACTTATACTGCAAAGGGTAGGCCCATGAAGTACGACCAGAGACTTTATACCAATTTTTTTCATTAATTCCTACAGCTCACTTGGGGGTGTTAACCCGTGCCTTGTCTAATGTACCACTGAAGGTACCTACATGACAATGGATATATTTCCTGGAGAGTTAATAATCTCAGTTAACAGAATGAAATTTTGTCGCTACTCTCAATTTAGATAAAGAATCTTACCAGGTGTGAGGAATTATTACAATACGTGAATAAAAGTATATTTATACCGGCGCAAAGCTGCCAGCCTCTCGGTTTTTTATAAAATCTATTACGGAGAGTGTGCGAGCGAGCTCCATGAGTTGGTTCCGCCGGCACCTCTTCACCATTAGCACTAGACTCACATTGGCTTTCCACCCTCACGTTGTGGATATTCCAGCTATCCGCACGAAGCGGTTCACCGATTCTTTTATAATGCGAACAGCAAACTAGTGGAACTCGCTGCCCGCGTTTGTTTTTCCGGAAAAATACAACCTGGGTCTCTTTAAGAGAAGAGTGAATAGGCATTTACTGGGCAGCCATGTACCATCATAGACCACATCATCACTTACCACCAGGTGCGATTGTGGTCAAATGACTGCCTACTCAATAATAATAATAAAAAATACTTTTGAAAATTAATTTAATCCAACCATCATGTTAATATGACGAATTTATTCGAAATAATTCTGTTGCCATAAAGACTGACGCCACACATATTGTACGTCTACCACGAGTTGCCACTTTAAATTTACGTTATCGTTCGCGTAAAAAAAATTGAGTTGTGTGGGATTTGACATTGTCATGTCATGTCAACATGACATAACAATGTCAAATCACAATACAACTTTTAGAAAATTTTAAGTAACAGTTGTGAGTCGTGGTAGACGTACCTGTTGTCTACTTAATTAACAAAGAATAGTAGAACCTCTCATATATTTAAAAAAGTTTCGCTGCGTCATTTCACTGCGTATGGTCCTTCCCGCGTGTGACGCTCTACCTACATGTATTGTAAATGGTAATTTATAATTTATGCGCGCCATATACAGTCTATTTCCAATAATACTGACCGGGCCGATGTTGCGGTGGTCACACGTTCGTCAGAAACGATTTCGACCGGCGTCAGATAGTAAACAGTAGTATCAAGTGCTCGCACGTGTTTATAAAAAAAGGTGTTGATTGTGAAGTGGAAATCCCTCGGCTGGCCGGTGGCCGCTGCGATCTTCAGCGGAATCAGTCAATTGTATACCTCCGCGACGACCGCGCCTGCCCCACACAGGTATGTGCACATCGATTAACGTTATCATTAAAATAATTACATTTTAATGATTACCAGTTTCTTAGTTACCGATATGACGAAAATAGTTAATTGCGACTGGGGTCAGGCGTTTATCAATCTCTCAAAATAATATCCGCTTTTGTTTTATTCATTCTGTTTATGTCGCTCATCCTCATAACTCATGTCAAAACTCACCAGATACTCGTACTTTATCACCTTTTGAATAGGAGCGCATTGATTGTTTAGTTACATTGGAGTGTTTGTGTGTTCACGATGTCTTTTAAGCGCAAATTATCGATTATGACGAAAAATCACTTGGAATGTAACGGGAACGGTTCAACAGTTGCGCCTTCTTTTGATGAAAAGGAGAAAGAAATTGGTGTTGTATCGCGGCCCTGCTCTAGTGATCCAGCGGAGAGTGCAAGTGGTCTGGAGAGTTGCGACACCGCGCTGTCTAGAGAGCAATTGTCCGGCGAGACGGTGTCGCAAGTGTTGCAAGTGTCCGAAAACTTGGAAGACAGTTCGGCTGAAAACAGCTCGATAAGCGACACCCGAGATAACGGGCCGACTGACCTACGTGACCTTGCGCCTCGGCCCGAGTACAGACTGTAAGTATTGGTACAGATCAGAGGACGCAGAGATAGGAAGCGCCTGCTTTATCACTCTACAGATAATGATTGTGTCACAATGATACTTCGTATTGCATATTAGACGGTGATTGAACTCGCAAGTCTAAGGCATTGTCAACATGGCTTGCATTATCATAACTGGCGTTAAATGAAGTCTAAATTTGACTATCAAATCGATCGGCCTGCTTCCGCGCATTAGAATTGTAGATACTGTCCAGTAAACAATATATTTCATCAATTTCTTTATGCTAGCGGTAAGTCCACTTTGTATTGTTCATTTAAACAGAAAACTACTCAGTATCGTCACGAATCACGATCAAGCAAGTGTTAAATACATTAAATCTCTTCCATTTGAGTGGTTTATTTTTAAAACTAGTTATTAGCTCTGCCTGTATAAAGTATCGGGGGTCAGTTTACCGTTGAGAAAGTGTCTGACTAGTTATTTTTAAGCAACCAATGATGTGAAAGTGATAAGGAACTGTTTAAACGAAAATGTGAGTTAATCTAAAAATTTAAAAATAGGTGAAAAAAGTCTGCAAAACTTCAAACTTTTTCAATGAGAACCGGAACAAGGAGATTTCAAAGCTTACTTTAATAATCACGTATACGTGTAGAATTCAATCATTCACCAATACACATACTCACTTTTTATTTCTCATTTAGCAATTTGCGCAAAGGGCATGGATGCATTGCTTCATACATACGATTTTAAAGTGATATTTGCTTTATTATTTTAACTTAGTTTACGTTTTTTCGTGGATAACGTCACCTTGCTCCTTAATAATAAACAATATCCCTTACAAATAAAAGCACTCGACCTTGTTTGCCGGATTTGGTTCTTTTGTAGCTAAATATAAGCAAGGATAACCGCTCGATTGTAAAATAATAAAAACTAAGAGCTATCAAATCCAATTTATCCAATTTAAAAGTAATTCAATGTTTTGCGAATGGGTGAAAGCCTTACTTTTTATTTTGATTTTTGCCTAGCAACTCACTGTTATATAATTTTAAAAAATGACTCGTTCACGAATCATCCATGCAGAAAGTAACACGAAGCTTCTATAATTTCTTCTCAAGACTTGCTTACACTTCTTCCCATGTTTCAATATTTTTTGCCTGGGAGGTAAAAAATATTTTAATCCTAGTCAACTGAGAGTGACGGACGACACAATGGCGTAGTGCGCTGTAGCTGGTTCTCGCCTTCGCGTGCGTGGTGTCCGTTTCTCGGTAGGGTCAATCCAGGAAATGATCTTTCCTAAATTAACTCTTGTCTGAGAGTGCTGGGAGACTTAATTCCTCATCTGATACCTCGTAAGTCAGAGATATCCTATTGTCCTTACTTCGAGATCCTGATATGTGTGTGTTGTCTGGCGCATATTATTAATGTAATTATTTTTTGCTTAAAATGGACACACATACCTACAAAAACAGATAACTACTTAACACGCGCTAAAGACTCAATTCCAAGTGGGATAGTAACAGGCAACTTGACTGTGTGACCGGTATACTTGAAAGCAATCCTACAGCCGTTATACGTCCATGATGAAAATTAAAAATCGTATACATGCAAGTAATCAGTGTTTATAAAAAACACAAGAATTCAAGCCAATTTGATAAAACCAGTTAAAATTTGTATTTCAAAAGTGTAAAAATGAAATCGATACTATGACTTCGCATAAAATTGCTATTGTACAAAGGGGAAAACCCGCACTGTGTAATTATTGGGAGATCGTGGATGCTTCAGCCTTCGCCGGCGACACAGAACTGGTTATCTCCGCTTTTACAACATTAACCCTTCATTAAAAAGTATTAAAGTAAATGCTGTTTTCTGCTTGTTAGCCTTTTCTCAACGTTCAGAAATTTATACCACCTGATTTAATAGTAGCAATTTTATTAGTTTATAAGAACAAACAATAACACTTAAGATAATCAAAAACATTCTGAGATCTACCTGAGAATGTTATATAACTCACTCTTCAGCCTCCGTACATACATGATTAATTTATCACAACTGCAAGGCTCGGCGCTCCTTCTCGCTCGCTCTTGTTTGAAAGATCAAACGATCTTTAAGCTTTTGATCTCCAAAAACCCTCCGATTGAGATACGTCTCTAAGGCTGCTATTCGACTAGTTTCGAGGGCTTCAGCCCTCGAGGGAGATTCTGAAAAGACAAATACCACACCACCTGGACCGGGTCCGATACGTAGGTCCGACTGACGCACTCCCTGGTGAAAAACTTTCATTAGAGTGGTACGATGTTTGGACCATAATTAACTCTATTTTTTTAGATTATCAACAACACTACACTTAGTTTACATATTACTTTGGGACGTTATAAAAAGCAATTAAAATTTTCAGATGCACTTTAACTCTGTTATTATTCGATCAACCTGCCAATTTCCGCTTTTATTTAGGGCAATTTATCAAACAATCACCATTTGAATACAAAGGGACGGCTTAGCAAATACTTAATAGTCCTACAAACCGAGACGACGTTGCAAGAGTATTGGTATTGCTACGAATAACTGTATTGATTAACGTAGGAAACGCAAAGGCAACTATGAAATGAAACGGAGAGTGTATATTTTTATTCTTCCTTATAGCTACGAGTAATTAGCGATAGTGGTTGGCTTTTCATAGTATTACTTGGAACTTCCTTAGGTCACGATTCATTTTATTTTGTTTTGAATGAATGAAATTATTACATTCATCCTCTAACGCTACTAAACTTGTATAATCCGTTACCTCAGTAAGTAAACCAAATAAATACCAGAATGAATTTATATAAGATTCAAATAAAAAGGAAGAGAAACTTGCACATCATCACACTCTTCTCCAAAATTTGCATCAAAAACCGAGGTATTTTATTCCATTTTTAACTTCATGATATACGCCAACGATAATTTCTTTATCACAATGAGTGTTTTAGCAAAAATCACAAACTAAGATGAAATTATACATTTGCGCAAAAAATAATAATTTTGTGGTATAATGTGCGAGTAATACCAACTGTCTTAGTGCATACGTTGAACTTGTGGTGTGGTTATTTAATGAATAATGTTGTATAGTCAGCATTAAGTAATAAACTTGACTCAAGTAAAAAGCAATTAGTTTGGTTTTTGTGCCTGAACGAAACTATCCACGTAATTTTTGAAAGTTTCGGCAATGGAACCATCAAACAAGCGTAAAGGGAATTGAGGAAAATTAGGCGTATTAGTATAAAAAAGTTGTAAAATTCAATAAAGGTACTTATTTTGTTTTATTTTATTTAGTTTGGCCCAAAGAAACTGGACTTGTGGTCCTATTCCCCAATGCTATTTTGAATTAGTTGACTGGGACCACAAATCAGAAAATCTTACATCAATTTTGAATTATTTTTATGAATTTAAGCTATTAGCCGAGCAGCATAGAGCGTCACTGCCACCTGCACAGTGCCTGCCTTTGACAGTACCGTCATTCAGTGTGTTACTCGTAGCCTAGACCAATTAAACGTCTTAGTTCGTAAGGATCTCTGTTATATCGGAGCTTTGTTCGTTATTTTGCCCTTGCTTTAATAATTCCGGTTCAGATGACTCATAATTCTTCAGTTTGGCGTGTGTGTAAACTGGACTGCAATACACAGATGGAAAGTTCCGGCCTCGGTCTTTTGTTCGGTCAGACCGGATCACGACGATCTGTGGTTTTCCCCTCATTAACCTCAACATTGAGGTTAAATACTACGTTTATTATAACTATTGAGTGTATTGATGCTTGAGTATAGTAACATTATTGACTTGGCGATTGATAAACAATTGAAAAGTAATTTTGTTGTTCAACCACATTTGCAACAAATTATAAGTAACAGACAATTGCTTTATTAAACGTCGCCTCGTCGGTGGCAAGTAGCCTACGACAAATCCGACTTCGATCATCAGTAATCATCACTCATGCTTTACCGCCCTATAAAATAGTACATTTATAGGGTTATTGAAAAAACATCAAAAACCTCGCAAGACTAGGTAGCTACCATCATACACAACAACTTTTGTTCTACGACTTTTGATAATTTGACACATTTTACTTTCATACAAAAATAAAAATCAATTTAATTTTACGTCTGAACGTTCTTATCTCTGTGCGCATGGCATCGCAAAAATAAGGTAAACAAACAACCCTTTCCGAATCGCGGGGTGTGAATCCGAATCACATACTATGTGCTTCATATCATTATCAGCAGAATCGCGCGCGATTCTCGCACGCGTCGCCTTTTCGTATGTGAATGGAACATAGACCTACAAATGTCACGATAGTACAAAAAAGCTTGTAAAATCATTTTTAATTGATGTATTGAGTTTTGATGAAACTCGAAGATCAAATGTTGTGTGTGATGGTAGCTACCTAGTCTTGCGAGGTTGTAGATGTTTTTTCAATAACCCTGTATATCTGGGACAAATTACAGCAAGATCATCTGACTCCAAACTAAGCAGGGCGTACTATGAGAGTCAGTGGCTGATTAACATACTTAAATATTTCTAAATACATACTTAAATAGATAATAACACCCAGACAGACAACAAACACATTTTCGTAACATAAATGTATGTCATCACAACATGCTAGAATAAGTATGATTTTTTGGCTAAATACTGTCGCTGCTGGGCAATTTTAATCAAGTCATCGCTACAATTATTTTTTACTGGCTTAATCAACATACTTGCCAATCAGATTAGTGATCACAAACCCTGGTTATGTTTTGTAAAACTCCGAAAACACACTTAGCCCCCACCTGGGATTGGGAACCAGGGCCCTTAGTTTTAGGCCGAACACTTAGGTATACCACTCGGCTACGGAGGTGTTTGGGCAAGAATTAACAAAATGTTATCTGCTACGGTACTTTCATTCACAGAATACTCTTGGTGTTTTCTGTGACTTATCCAAAGCGTTTGATTGCGTCGATCACGAGACTCTCATTCGCAAGCTTGATTTTTATGGTGTGAAAGATACTGCGTTGGATCTTATTTTTTCGTACCTTAGTTTGAGAACACAAAAGGTAGATGTAAATGGTGTACTGTCGTCTGGCTCACCAGTTAAAATGGGGGTTCCACAGGAATCTATTCTGGGTCCTTTTTTATTCCTAGTAAATTTAAATGACTTGCCTTTTTACGTTAAAGACCTTTGTAATATTGTTTTGTTTGCAGATGACACATCCTTAGTTTTTAATATTGTCAGTAATAAACTTCTTTTTGACGACGTTAATGACGTGCTTTCTAAGGTTTTACAAAGGTTTCAAGTCAATAACCTACAGCTGAACGCAAAAAAGACCAAACGTATTAATTTCAAGTTGCCTAACTTTAAAAATAATCAAATTTATTTAAAGGTAGATGGTAATACCATGGAGATTGTTGATTCAACAGTTTTTCTTGGGGTTACACTTGATTCAAAATTACAATGGAACCCTCATATAAATATCCTTTCAGGCAGGCTTAGTTCGGCTGATTTCTCTATTAAAAAAATATGGTCACTAACAGATGTAGACACTGCTCGTTCTGTTTATTTCAGCTACTTTCATAGTATTATGACTTACGGCATTGTACTCTGGGGTAAGGCAGCAGATATACAGACGATTTTCATCCTTCAAAAGCGAGCTATTAGATTCATATATAAGCTTCGCGGACGGGCCTCGCTTAGGGAGCTTTTTAAGGAAATTGGGATCCTTACTGAAGCTCCTCAATACATTTACAACTGTATTGTTTTGGTAAGGAAAAAATTAGCCTTTATACTAAACACAGTGACATACATGGCAAAAATACCAGGAATAGAGATAAAATTGCGCTCCCATCCTTCAGGTTACATAAAGTTTTAGGTTCATTTATCGGGCAAGGTGTACACTTTTACAATAAAGTCCCAAAGGCAATTTGTGAGTTAGCACTAAACAAATTCAAAAACCACCTAAAGACAGTAATATCAAAAAAGGGCTATTACACTACAAATGATTACCTTTTGGATAAAAAGGCCTGGGTTTAAGCTCTTTACTCGGTGCATGATTAGTTAACTCTTGTAATAAATATATAACTAGTTTGTACTGACTAACAAAAATCTAACAATTTCTAGGCTTGAATTGTATAAACTTTGTACACGTTTTTGCTTTATATCCGGTAGTTTAGATGTACTTTAAGGTCCATATTTTAAGGAAATGTTAGAACGTAAGCATCTTTTTTTTAAATACTCATTTTACTTTACTAACTCTTTTTGTAAAACCGAGTTTAAAAGAGTAAGTACTGAGTTTCTCGCCGGGTCTTCTCAGTATAAGATCAACTTCCGATGCGGTGGTAGAGTCACATTATGTTTGTATACAGTGTATTTATGTATTCATATTATTATAGTATTTGTGTCTATTACTAAGTATATATTTTTTTCTTGTAATGACGATTTGAAAGTACTTGTTACAGGTCTATTTAAATAAAGATATTTTTTGTTTGTTTGTTTACGTTTTTAGCCGCAGTTTTCCGTAAAATAATTTTATCCAAATTATAGCATCCAAATCATAAGCGAAAGTTTGTGAGGATATATGTATGTATGTGAGTGTGTATGTTACTCTATCACGCAAAAAGTACTGAACGGATTTAGATGAAACTTTACAGTAATACAGCTTATATACATCAGAATAACACATAGGCTACATTTACAAAGATTTAATGTAATTTGGCCATAAAATATCACGATAACGCGGGCGAAACTGCGGGTGAAAAGCTAGTATAATAAACTCTATCCCGGCTCTCATTCGTCTAAAATTTGACCGTATGTAAGGTTTATGCAATACACCTTTCCAAAAATCCATACTGAGCACATGTGTTGGATGGAAGATGGCTCAGTAGGAAATACTCGTTCAAAGCTGTTTTGTTTTTGTCGACCAGCTCTCTTGAATGAGGACTCTACCATTATAATTTTTTTTACAGGTCGTTTTCAGTGCCTGACGGACTGGTGATGGACCCGCTGGCGCCGACGGCGCTCGCGGTCTCCAACGAGTTCATGGGCCGCATCGGTAGTGGCCTCACCCTGCTCAGGGATCACGGGAAGAAAGTCCAGAAGGTAATGCTCCCAGATAAAATCTGTGGTAACTAGCTGGATCTGTTTAAAAGTAGAGATACTTTCTCACTTCCCGAACTTCACCAGAAGCACAGAAGCATTTTTACTTTCACAACTTTTTTATAAATTCGCCTCACAGCGAACTTACGAAGGATCCCTCAATAAAGGCCACACAAGCCTTTAGTACTTCCAATTCCTCAGCGTCGGTAAAAGCCGTGTTATGTGGAAAAGAGCACGCCCGCTGGTTCCTTTCGTACGCGCAACTAATATATAAAGGCCCGCAAAGACAAGGCAACTAATTTCTATCTACAATTACGTTTAGCTTCAAGATAAAGACAACAGGATCCGCACAAAGTAGTTAGGTAGGCAGTACTATGCATAGATGGTAAAATCAAGTAAACTAGCCACATCACAGTTTGTAATACTCAGAGTTTGTGGAATAGTAAGGTTCCCTGTGAATGAAATTCAGTTAAATGCATTTCACGAATGTTGACTTTTGAAGCAGTGGCAATTCTGACTTAAAATTAATACTAAGGTTATTAGACTAACTTAGATGAAAGATGGCTTTGTCCATTCTGTGCCCAACATACCTCGCTTTACCCAATTATCAAGCTACTTTGAACCTCTCGGGTAGCTTTGTGCCGAGTTGCATTATTGCACTCTCCATGATGTTGCGGTTAGAATGCGAGTCTATTGTCTCTGTCTATGAATGAGGTCTACAATATTGTGTGGGCCTGTTGGATAATAGGCCACTTCGGCATAAGTTGCAAATGTTACAAGGCGTTTGTGTTCCGTTTAGAGAATCTCTACCAGAATGCTGCTTGGGCTCGCCGCAGATCAATATAATGTAATCTCAAGAATTAACTAACAAAAATAAACTGACAGTTTCCTTGAGAAAAATTAAATGCTCCACTTATTTGTAACATATACCTTGACTACCTGTCATACTAATTCTACTTCATAAAATTCTTGAATTCGGGTTGTAACCTAACCATAAAAAATGTTAATCAAGCTAAACCGGTAGAAGTATGACCGAGTATATATGTATTTTATAAATACTGTTATTTCAATTTCAAATCAAAAATATACTCTTTAGTCTCTAAAATCTGTGGCATTGTAGCTGCGAAAATTTCCGTGAATTACTTAAATATGTGCCTATTTGATAAAGAGGTATGGGTAATGTTGGCGTCGTTTATGAAATTTCGCGGCCACTAACCAAATCTTATTATTATAAAAGAACATATCGAGAGGAACTAACTTTATATGGAACACATATAGCTAATATATATCGGAGCTGAGATATTAGGTGTTGTATTTTTAACTAACTATTTAATTGAACTTGATCCGTACCAAGGAAAAGGTAAAAAGTAGCATTATTTATACTCCTTAATACTGGTTATAAACATGCGACGCCAGATGCCCAGGTGCAATGTTAGGCTAATATTGTTGTTTTATTGTGGGTAAAAAGACGTTCAGGTGTTTTTCCCATGTAATGTCCCTGATAACGACGGTTATGAATGAATACCTCCTATTTACATTAGAAAATTTGATTTTGACGTCATGGACGTTAAGGTCGTTTTTCGTGATAGCTCGTGTTCCACTTCCTAATGCCAAATAATTAACATCTACTGTTTTGTAAACAATATTCATTCATGATGGATTTCTAACTTGATGTATTGCTGGATGTACTTTTATCAAAAAAATATACCCAACAGGTACAACTCAAACCTTCCTCTCCTATTTCTGCATCTTTTTTAACAGCTGTTAGGTGAGATTAGCTCCTTAAAGTAACATTTCAGAACTATTATTTATTGGTACTAAGGCTAAAAATAATACTTCAAGAAATCATATCTCGGCTCCGATATCACTTAAAACAATTCTGATCACTCTGCAGATATGTAGGGTGCTATAAAACAGTGATAAAATCATTGCTGGCCGCTAATAAAAGAAATTGACGCCACGGGTCCACAGAAAGTTACTCAAAACACCATTATTTCTATTCTATTCTAAATATACTGGTTACTACGAAAACGACACTTACCATGTTTAGTGATTGTAAGCATTCATAAAAAAGCGATCATGACTAATGAATTATTAATCCCGCTCCGTGAGAGCAGGCTATAATAATATAAAAAAGAGCATCCTTCTGCAGAGTAGATACGAACAATATAACTGCGTGTTTTTTTCAGTATGTTATGAAAAACCGAAAATTCGACATACTGCTGAAGAGGTCGTGGAAGTCAGTGGTGAACGTGGTTCTGGTCGAAGCCAAGGACCTGCCCGACGGACCGGCAAGCGGCTCTAATGGGCTCTACTGTAAATTCAAGTAAGTTCTCCCTCATTGCTTCCTCGTTTCCGTATTGCGCACTTTTTGTTTGTCAGTACGGCATTGAGCCGTTGTCATTGTCACAAGATTCAATCAAGAACGTAACGTAATCCAATAACTACTACGTTTACCGTTTTATGCCATAGGATAAGATAAGATAAGATAAACTTTACTTATTGCACAAACAAAATATTACAGCTTCAGTTGATTAATAAGGTGTACAATTTGGGCTGCCATTTTTAGTTACATTACTGTCCACTAGAGGCGCTGTACCGAAATACTATACAAAAACTTAAAAACAGCCGCTAGCTACTGCCTTCGGCGCTAACTTATGGTGTGACTACTGTTTTAGGTCAAAACATAAAATGCAGCTTTCAGAAGTAAGACATAGTTAATAAATAACAAATATCTGGGACAATTTACATCCAGATTATCTGATCCCGAACAAAGCGCTTGTACTATAGGTGTCAGAGACTGATAAACCTTCTTAAATATTTATAAATACATACATAAATAGATAATAACACCCAGACACACAACAAACACATATGTTCTTCACATAAAATTAAATGTTTGTCATGTGTGGGGATCGAACCCACGACCTGCGGCGCCGGTACAGGCAGGATCGCTACCATTGCACCAACACGCCAGGCAAGTTAAAAGTGTATTGGCATTACTTTCAATTGATTTATAGATGTGAACGACCATTTTGATAAAAATAACAAGGATTCTAACAAAATTAGTTTATTTTTTCAAATACAGCATTGTAGTCTTTGGGTGAGGGATAGATATGATTCGTAATGCATCGTTTTTTCATAATCTACTAAGTATACGAGAAGTAATCATAACTCTTCAATAAAACTCGTACTTAAGTGACCTATTCAAATTTTGTTATCATACTTAAAATTAAATACGCAACTAAGCATTACGAAGATGTTTTGTCCAATTTTTTGTGCTACTAGGTGTGTTTCTGTGCTAAGAAACGCTTTTGAGTTCCTAGCTAACTACAAAAATACTACTTGGCAGGAATTTAGGATTTTGAAGTAGGTACATCAAACAATAGGTCTCAATTCCGTAAAAATAATAAGAGTAGGTACTTTGATATGAATTTTCTTGAGATTTACTTACGATGCGTTCCACAACCAATAATGAATATCTAAAAAATACCTAGCTAGCTAAGTAGCTTATGTTAAACGAACAAAATGTAAAGTTTGCGGCTTTACTCAGTGCCGGATTAACCCATAAGCAAATTAAGTAGTATTTGCTAGCACATGAATGGCAAGGCTCTTTGAAAATCCGCACTTTGTAATTGACCTCTGACGTCTAAAGCTCGATTCTTTAACGATGTTATACTTATCAGGATGGCCCTGTTTCAGTGGCCCGAACATTTCTTATAGCGATTTCAAATTCAATTCAAATGATGACTTTGGCAAAGATCGTAAATTTTCCATCGAGTTAGGTTACTTTGCATGCTGTTATTTTTGACGATGATACCAAACTTACATAACAGCAGTTTTTGTTCAGAGAATAAACATGTATATGCAGTTTTTGAAGCTGGGAACAAATCTTCGATACCACATTTTTTTATCAATTTTTTAAACTTTTTAACTGTTCGAAATTAAAAAAAAAATGTGAATTGTGAAATCTTGGTTTTCCTTGCAAATGCAAGCAAGTGTGCATTATTATACGATGGCTAAGTACATGACTACACTACCTCTATGCCAATATTGAAATAGTTTGGATAATTGTTTTCATGAACAGAATAGAGAAAAAAAAACTTTATAAAAAAATATAACTTCTAACTGCGAAACTAGATTTTCGGGAAATGTTTTTTGTTTGAATGACTTGTGAATCTTGTGATGATGGTAAGAGCGGCTTCAGACAAGCGTTTTTGTTCGCACGCATATGGTTGGTTTGACATACGGGATTACACGTGCGCTACCTTTCGCGGTTCATAAACACAAACGCGCGTACACGGGCGTATTGCGTCGTGTTCGTTCGAACCGATAGTAGTGAGTCTGCATCTTGTTTCTATATGGATCATACGAGCTTATGAGCGCGTCAACGTTCGTACAAGTTTCGCATGTGGAAAAAGGCGCGCCTGTTTGCGCCTACATGAGCTTCCTTAAATGAGCTTATTTGTACGCGCGTATAAAACGCTAGTCTGAAACCGCTTATAAGCTAAAAACAACTTTGAACCACTGAAATTTCAATGAATAAATAAGAAAATCTGTGTTTTTATTGTATGCATGCAGTGAATGTCTTGACGTGTCTCTTTCGTCCTTCATACATATTCTTTAAGGATAATTCCCGTCGTATACTCAAACACTTAGTTTTTTGGACTTGTCTACTTATGGATAGGGGCCCACAACCGTGGATTGCTTAGGGCATCAAGTAGTCTTAATCCAGCACTGACTTAACTAATAATAGAACAAAAAAAGGAGACAGTGAACTGAAGATACACAAGGCTTTGTCTAGGCATATAACTTTACTAAAGCCTTAAACTTCAACTGCTTAAATATTTAAATCTACCTATTTTCTGCACGCTAATGTAATTGCAGAAAAGCTGGACAGGCCCTCAATCCTTTGAGCACTAGGTATACATAATATAATTGGCTGGGAGACGCTCCTGGCATAATTCCTTGTCTGGTACCTCGTAACTTAAGGATCCTTACTTCGACACCATGACAAGTAAGTACTGTGTGATCTGGCGCATAATATGTTTATTGATTATTAAAAACACGAATAATGAGTTTAATATCCGAAATAAATTATCGCAAATTTTAGCTTGAAATAAAAAACATACAATATTCACAGATGGAAGGCATCAATAACGTATTTACTGAGAAGTTCATTTCCGTTATTAAGGACTTTTCGTATATATATGTACTATTAAGTATTAAACCTTCCTGTTTCGACAGTCTACCTTATTGCTTACTGCAAACTAAAGCGTATTAAAAAGTATCTTAGAACACATTTCTTTTTTTTTTATTAATGGCCTCTGCAATCTTGCATAAATACAGCAAATTGATTTGGCCAATGTCAAGTAGTGGCGAGAGCATCATCATGATTTATTTGGTCAGTGGGATTATTATTTTGTATTCAGTGAATCGAGATGAACAAAGAGACATAGAAGCAGTTGGCCGGTGAAAAAAGATAAAATGTTCTGTCTGAATTACCAGAGATCAGATATATCTTGACTTGTTAGAAACACTGTCATTGACGTAAGTGACTACTTGTTTTGCTCGTCAGTGTAATTAGTAGAAATAGCCTCTTGATTTCCTTCTGTAGGTCAAAGGCTTGCGTTACTAAAAGCAACCCTGCAATTATTCCGTTGTTATTAACAAAACAAATTAATTTTATATGAGTTCCTGTTGACCTATGGTACAAACACTGCGTCAATTCAACAAATGGAAGTTTTTAGTCAGTCAGATCTTGCTTATCAAGCGTGCGTCATGATAAAATAGGAAAACGTGATGACTATACGGAATCAATAGAGTTTGTCAAACCTGTATTCTATATTTACATTGCCAAGTTGAGCAGGTACTGTCGTGCGTGAGATTATATAGTTCCACTTCACCTTTATTAATAATATGTATATTAGTTGCTTTCACCCATACGTGTTAATCGAATCATCACAGATTTTTATGAAAGAATAGATTGAATGATCTAAACATTTACCTTTTGAGGTTTGATTTCTAGAAAGTATTAAGTACGTTCATCATGCTCATATAATATTACAAAACCGCATCTGTTTGACGAATTCTTAATTATGAGCGATGTTTCAAAAGTTCGGGCTGTTTCAAATCTATAAGGGTTTTGAAATTGAGTATGTAGGTACTGTGAATTTAAATAAATTAACATATTGCCGATTTTTCTAGTAGAACTAATCAGTCAGACGCCTTGAGGGGCGACCTACCTACCCCTTGCACTAACGGGTGAAGGTGAACCTGAAAAAAATGAGGAATAGGACCCTGACATAAAGGGTTGACCATGTATAGCAGTAACAATATCACATCATACGGGATAAAGTATAAAAGTTTATTATTTGATAGGTATTAGTGTTATGTCAGGTGCCAGAAATGGAAAGATGGTAAGGAATGAATGTATTTTTAACCTGTGAGTTAAGATCTGATTAAGCAATAAAAGCAAGCAGTAGGAGCTCGTTTAAGGATAGTAATTAAATAATGTTTGACTATTAGATACATAGAAATCAAAATAGCAAAGATCAAGTTATAATAAACAAGCACATGTGTTTAAAGCAAAGTTACGTAATTATTAAATCCTCTGACATTTGTCTTCCTTTTACAGATTAGGTGCAGAAACTCACAAAACGAAACAAGTATCAAAGTCAAAGGCGTCGTGGTGCGAACGCTTCAATTTGTATCTCTACGAAGATAACAATTTGGAGATCACAGTATGGCACAAAGGGAAACAAAAAAACTTCATGGGACGGTAATAAAATCATACTCACTCATAAATGATATTCAAGACAAAGAGAAAGTCGCCATGATTAGATTGATGAATAATAATCTAATCTGTACTTATTGGAAGTGCATAGATATTTATTATTGGTCTGTTCTTTTTCCGTGATTTTACTATCCAAACTATATTTTCAGGTGTGTCGTCGACCTCTCCCATTTCGAGAAAGAGAAAACCCACGATCTGTGGCTAGAATTGGAATGTGGCTACGGAACCCTTCACCTGCTGGTGACCGTCAGTGGCTCCGCGAGGTGCACCGTCACTGACAACATTCCCACCACCAACGGCATTCATGATACCACGCTAGAGAAGGAAGAATTTGTAAGTATGGTTATTATTGAATTGAAGGGTTATAAAAACGGTAAAGGAAGGTTTTTTTATAATTTTTGTCTTACTTTTAAAATTGTGTCTAAAGAACAGATATAGTATAAACCTGAAATGTAGGTATGAACTAATGATAGGCTCTATACAAATGAGCTCAGTAAGATAATTAACAATTGATTAAAAGTTTTGTACGTGCTTCAAATTACTTGAATTTACCTTAAAAGAGTGTTTACCCGCTGATGCTTGCCGTTTACCTACGCCATGCAAACAAACAAACTGAGTGCCGAGTGCGAGTTGCAGTGAGGAAAGTGAATGACTTCACCATCGCGTTTTGCGAGCACGTAAATGTCAATTAGTATGGAATCGAGTCAGCGTCATCTAGCGGCGAATACGCGCAACATTAAGGCCGCTAGATGGCGCTCATTCGATACCATACAAATTCGCGTTTTTTTTCTCGCAAACGCGATGGTGAAGTTATTCACTTCTCTCACTGCAACTCGCACTCAGCACTCTGATTGATAATCTCTGAATCAAATAATTTCTGTATTCCTTTTTTAACTGTCGGAAAAACACCATTTTTAGATAAATGTTGTAATATATTTGCCATGACTTGATACCATGGGGCCCAGCCAAGAGCAAATGTATGGGGATGACATAAGCGCCCGTGACAGCTTATGTCATCCCCCCCCATACATTTGAACGATTTCTATTGTAGAAATCGTCTTGGCGTGTTCTTCTTGGCTAACCCCCCATATGTAGTTTATAGTAACCTTTTTGAACGTTGTACCCCACCTTGCCAAAATCCAAAATATACCAGAAACTTATCAAATACTGGGGGCCTACTCCAGAACAAATAGGTATTTTCTAAAAACTTTGTAAAAGTTAAAAGGACACAAAACGTAGCATAAAAAAACAAACGTAGGTTTAGATAATATTAGACTAGCTAAAAATGCATCATTTTCGAAAGCCAATTTTTTTTTAACAACTGAAAATTACCCGTTACTACGTGTTCGACGAACGGGAGTAGGTCCTCTTGACTTACAAAATTTAAGTACGAGTATGTCTTATGGTACTGTGATTTAAGTATGTCTAAGTGTTGCTCTTTTATCATAGCTTGCTACACTGGTTTTTTTACATAATCCAGAGATCTATGCTTTTTTAAATTTTAAATTTCTGTCCAACGGTTTTGTCACTGAAATGATACAATGTAAGGCAAATAAACTATTATGTTCATCCATAAAAAGCCATGATGTCATGAAGGAATAAGTACTTACATTAGCGGCAATAATAATGTTAAACAATAAACTTTACTCACATACATTATGTTTTGATGGTTAAATACCCATTGTGGATTGTGTAATGTGTATTCCACTTGTTATTTGACAAGGATGAGGATTGCTAAGACCAAAGTGACGTCAACTGCTTTTTAAATAATATAGTAAGGCTAGTCAACAAAATCTTAAATACGAACATATTTACTTTTTGACGCTTTAATCAAGTTCATGTGATTAATCAACTAAATCATGAATTAAACTCTTCGCCTAAATATTGTTTCTCAATGTCTAAAAACGGATATTTGAATTTGCAATTTATGAGTTAATGATTTTTTTACAAAATAATTGTTCTAAGTTACATGATTGCAGTCCTGGTACAGATTGGACAACAACTGGAGTGAAGTGGGCCAGCTGCTGGTGACCGTTCATGGGGCGAAGGGCCTGAGCGCGCTCGGGATCAGCGGCAAGGCAGACCCGTACTGTGTGCTCGAGCTGGACAACTCCAGGGTGCAGACGCATACTGTTCACGCTACTAACGAACCTAGTTGGAGCAAGACCTACTTCTTGTAAGTATCCTGCCCCTTCTTAAATGTGGTGTTGGAAGATAAGGTGGATCAGCGGCAAGGCAGACCAGTACTACGTGCTCGAGCACAACGAACGTGGGGCGAACTCCAGGGTGCAGTTCACTCCACTAACGAACCTAGTTAAAGCAAATACAAATATTTTATTTGCCATCAAGTAGGGTACAGTACATGAAATATGTGACATAAATGATAAGAAGTGCATTAGCCTACCTAACTACAATTGTATAGCATGCAAATAATAATATATTAAGAAAAATAATTTACGGTATCTTAGATACGCATCTGATAACGAAATCGATAGCATTTATTATTCAAATAGTATTCATTTATTTATCTATAAAAAATACATATAATTTTCTGTATTATTGGCTAAACATCAAAATCATGCATTAACCACATTACATTTTTACAATTCTTTATATTTCAAATATCATCGAGTGAGTAAAATGTCATGTCCAACAACCACCTACGCAAAGATGTTTTAAAACTATTGTATCGGAGTTCCATAAGTAGTGTGATACAATCCATAGTAATACATTGCGATTTGCTATTTCGTTATATATATAGTGCTGCACATAGCACAGCAATTGTTTTGGAATCTTCTCGTTTTTGGGAGTTTCTCTAGCACCAGTCTATGAAGATTTCGAGTTGTTCCTTGGTATACGTCCTTTGCTTGTACGAACTTGTGAATATTGCTTTTGACAAAAACACTTACTTCTGATATGTACAGGCATGGCTGGGGCAGTATTACAGTAGAAACGACTTAAAGTACGACAAACAGGATACATCAGGCATATGGCTCTTATACACCGTTTTTGGGCTATGAACAGTTTTATTAGGTTAGTTCTTTTTTGCCCCAGATCAATAAACGATTTATTTATTTATTCTTTATTGCACATTTATAAAAATAGGTACAATTGGCGGACTTAATGCCTAGAGGCATTCTCTACCAGTCAATCGCAAGGTTTAACAGAGAACATACGAATTTTGGGCTGTGCAACGTATAGAATTTGGTACAAGAAAATATAAACAACAAATTTGTTACTTAACTAAAACTTTAAAACCTACAAATACTCCAACTAACAAATACCTAATACAATTTGTAAACTTAAATAAATCATATAGAGATCATAATATACTTCATAAATACATATAAATTATATATACTTATCATGCCAACAAACATACCTATTTATATACATTTAAAATAAATATACTAATATAATATTAAATAATAATATCTAATATGAAATTAAATGAAATTGCCATTAAGAGAGTTAAACGTAGATGCCTGAATCTGAACTCAATGAAATGATTGACTGAATCAGCGGCTCACTTAAAATGCTCACGCAACGACCTCTTCAGAGCAAGTTTGGAGGTAGATTTCTGAATGTTGCTTGGAAGAGAGTTCCAGAGCCGTATGGCAGACAGTCCGAAGGAGTTTGATATGTAGGAGGAAAAGAAAAGAGGTGTAAATAGAGCTAAAGTTTTACTTGAACGGAGATCTTTTTGATGAGACGAGTGTAGGAATTAAAACTTATTTCTTAGGTACATCGGAGAGTTTGGATCGAAGAGAATAGAAAAAAGAACACACAAAATTCTCACTTTTCTGCGTTGACGAATCGGTAACCAGTTGAGCTTAGATCGATAAGAAGAAATGTGATCGTACTTTCGCAATCCGAGATAAAGCGGATACAGTTATTCAGGAGTCTGTCAAGTATTACGTAGAGTAGAGTACTATATCTCAAAACCGACTCTACATACGCGTAATAAGCAATAATAGCCGTACTTACATTCGCAACTTTCTAACTTATTTAGAGCAAAGGCAAATCCATTTACTTTGGTATAAATTCTCTCTATTTGATCCTTCCAACTTTATTTTGGATCTAAAGTTAAGCCCAAGAAAGTCGCATTATCTGCGTTCCGCAAAGTTTCTCCATTAAAATAAATATCACTAATTGATTTTTAAAATTATTAAAATTCATTAACAGTATCTTCTGTAAATGAATTCTAAGATTATTTCTGTTAAGCCACTAAGTTATTGACGACAATGTTTTTATGATGTCATATTTATGTTGATCCATAACCGAAACATCATCGGCAAATAATACGCTTTTTTGTTCCGTTATATCTGGCAAGTCATTAATATACAAAATAAACAGTAACGGGCCAAGAACATTCCCTTGTGCAACAACAAACTTGTTCTTTTTTTGTTCAGATATATATGTCTGAGCCACGGAATTGTAATCAAACTGAGTTTTGTGTTCTGTTTGTGAGGTAAGATTTAAGCCAATTTAGTGCTGGACCTCTAATCCCACTACGTTCAAGTTTAATTATCAATTGATCATGAGAAACGCAGTCGAAAGCTTTCAACATATCCCGAAACACTACAGTTGTATAGTCTTTCATGTTAACACTTTGCATATCATCATTCATTAAATCAAATCCCGCATGTGTGGTTGATTTATGTTTTTGAAAGCCATGATGGTACTTTTTTATTATTTCAAATTTACTGAAGAAGGTTGTTAATTGACTATGCATAACCTTTTCAAAAAGTATCGATAAAACTAGGAGGAGCGCTATTGGTCTGTATTTGGAAATACCTTTTTTATTACCTTTCTTGAACAATGGCTTCACAATAGACAATTTCAGTTCTTCGGGAAATTGCCCTGTCTGTTAAGACAAGTTTACCAAAAAAGTCAACACAGGACCAAGTTCATCTTTACACATCTTAATTTTTTTTTGAGACTTTGGTACATATACCGTCGCACCCTTCAGATAGAGTATTATTTAGTGACATCATAACTTTTTTAATATGTTCTTCGTTTACGGGTGCTATAAAAATACTGTTTTGTAAGTTTTTCTTCAGTGTGTTTTCTGTACTTTTATTAGATGTTTTTGTTTCATTTATAAAGTAATCGTTAAATTTGTGGCAATACTCTTAAGGTCTGTTATTTTCTCAATATTATTCATAATTTCCTTTGTGTAGTTTTTGTGATATGTCCCACTTGTTTAATTTTTTATAACGGTCCATGTTGCTTTGCAAATGTTTTTTGTTGCTGATACATATTTCTGATTAACAATCCTTTTAGAAACGTTTATGCATTTCTTAAGCAGTTTATTATAGTTCATGTACTTTGAACGACTTACATCAGTTTTATCTGAGTAGTGTTTAAAGCGAAGTTATCTCTCTGTGAGACTGCTCTTTTCGAGACCCTTTGACATACATTTAGGCTTAGCTGATGTACTATTTTTTGTTTTTATTTTCGGAGAGCAAAGGTTAAAAAGCAGCATTTAACTCATTTTGTTCGAACACATAATAGAAATAAAGACTACCTATATATTCTTTAAATTTGTTAATGTTTTCCAAGGAGTAACATTTTTTATAAGTAAATACAAAGTTTTCTATTTTTTTTTTGTTTCAAGCTAAATTTTAGAACTTGAGCCGTATCATGGTCGGATAACCACAACGTCAAAACATAGCCAGTGGCATCCCCTATATTGCTAACGATTAAGTCGAGACATGCGCTTCCTATTGTAGGTTCAGTTATGTGCAATTTAAAATCATTTTTTTAATACATCCCTGAGCCTTGCTGAGTTTTCGTTTATGTCAAGCATGTAGATATTCCAATCTTCAGTAAGAATTAGTGTAACAACATGTCAATCCTGCTAAAGAAGCAATCAATGTGTTCTTTTTTCGTAGAGGGAATTCTATAAATGCATACTACTATGATATGATTTGTGGTCAAATTAATTGAGCAACATTCAAAGTAATGTGCCGTAGACAGGTCATCGTAGCATGATAATTTCTTAAACTCGAGTCCTGTCTTTATTAAAATGCAAGACACCTATTTTTGGTCTGCAGTAACTCGATGCTAATTAAAAGTTCGTATGTGTACGTTGCCCTCCTCACCACGTCTAACAAAGGTTTCGGTAAAACATAACGCATCGGGAATAGTTTTAAGCATTATACTTAAAAGAGATAATTCAATCGTTTCTTTCTTTGTAAGAAACCGTGTATGTGTTGGCGAAGTTGATGTTATACTCACAAGACTTACTTCTTGTGAGTATAACATCAACTTTACCTGAATGCGTGGTTGGAAGGTGACCGTTCATGGAACGAAGATACAGATCACTGTAGCTCACCCTAAAGTAGAGATATACGTGCTCGAGCTGAATCAAAATATTTCACGTTGTTACGAAACCCAGTGGAAAATACTTTTATCGTAAATTCTTGATTAAATTCTTCATTTTTACTAGATTCCTTTTTTTCATAGCCGTGTCAAAGACATCACTTCCACGATTGACATCACAGTGTATGACGAGTCCATCATAAACTCTATGAAGGGTGAGACCCTAGGTAAACTGTCGGTCCCACTCCTGAGGATCAACAATGACGAGAAGCGCTGGTACGCGCTCAAGGACCGCTCCAAGAAGACTCTCGCTAAAGGAAACTGTCCTAGGATACTGCTGCAGATGTCAGTGGTGTGGAATCCGGTGAGTTGTAGGAGCTCATCGTACACTTACTAAAAACTGCACTTATATAATAATAACCAGCAGTTTTGAATCATGCGCGCAAAACATAGAAGCTTTCATCAATCCAATTAATAATGTACTTACTCCTATTTTCATAGTATTATAATTTACGATTTCTACTTGTCAAGAATACTTAAATAGGTATAGCTAATAAAATACCTTAGCTTAGGTTTGTGACTCCCATCCTGCACTAGGCAATTAAGCGTAGTTATTAGGTGCATATAAAACCTACCTTTCTTTTTTTTAATAACTAACCTTTCTTTTTTCAGATTAAAGCGTCTTTGAGAGTATTGAGCCCTAAGGAGACAAAGTATATGCAAAAATCACCAAAATTTAATATTCCTCTAATTTATAGTAATCTGAAGTTCATTCGAGATGTATTCAACATCGCTTACATCGTAAATGAGCATTATAAGTAAGTTAACTTTGATTATTCTACACAATAGAACTAATAATAAAACTAACTTAACTATTAATATAACTCATAGAACTTACAATAAGAACTCTAATAATAAAAACTTATACAACTAATAAAAATTAAAAATCATGTAACAATAAACAAGTCATAGTAATGGCTAATTTGTTTTAAGAACAGCGGTCTCATCCTAATACAGGTTTCCAAACTTAAAATGATGAGACATATTAAGCATTGTAATAGTGACTTGTGTTACGAATAAAGATTTTTGTATTTTTGTATTTTGTACAAGTTACACCAAAATTAGAAGTTCTAAAATTATGTTGTTAAAATGGTACATCAGCCATACCTATTTATTTTGGCTGCCTAAATTTAAGTGTACTCCTATATCAATCGTTGTACCCTGCACTAGGATCAATTACCATATTATTCAAAAATCCCAAAGTCTACGTAATTTTTATGAAGTCTTGATTAGAAAAGTACGTTTTTAGAATTGACCCGACCGGCAATCGAGCTCGGGACACCATGCCAGACAAGACGAGATACCGCGCTACAGCGCACTACAAATCGTATTGCCACATTCACGTTAACATCGTAAATTCACGTAATTATTGAAACATTGAGTAATGTTTCAGGCGAGCTTTCGAATGGGAGAGCAGAGAGCTGTGTGTGGTGGCGTTAGTAGGGTGGCTCGGCTTTTGGTACTTCTTCAGAATATGGATGGCGCCACTGCTGGTCCTCACACCCTTCGTGTATAACTGGACTGGGCGACGGTGTAATAGTAAGTAATAATACTTATAGCAATATGATACTTAACGCTTAGGCTTCAGATAGGAATGGAAACCTTATCTCTCGCAATCTGGAGAAATCAAGATGTCTGGTTCATTATCAAGTTTTGTACTTTATAAAAATATATATATGGGACAATTCACACCAAGATCATCTGACCCCAAACTAAGCAGAGCTTGTAATATGGGCGTCAGAGACTGATAAGATACTTAAATATTTCTAAATACATACTTAAATAGATACTAACACCCAGACACACAACAAATATAAATGTTCAACACAAAATATTTGTCATGGGTGGGGATCGAACCTACGACCTCCGGACTTAAGGCAGGATCGCTGCCATTGCGCCAACAGGCCAGTCGAATGATATGAAAATAATCCTGATCTCGTTGTTTTAGTTTTATTTGAATGGGAATGCAGATCAGTGTGCAAAAACTTTGACAAACCAAAGAAACTATTTAGGAAGATTTTCAAAGTGGCAACTTTGGCACTTCCTCTTGAGTTTGCTATTATCACTATAATACCAATGAAGTTGATGTTGTAGCATAAAAGGAGGTATCTAATGATATGCCAATTGCACGTTGCGACTTAAAGCCTTGCGTTTGCGTGATTTGAATACAAATTTTCCTCAGGATAGTGTTTTGTCCATTGTTGTTTATATTTTGTGATCTAATGTAAATCACAAGGTTGTAATTCTCAAAGGATCCTTTTGTGATTGTTTCTCATAATAATATATCGATGCGAAAGAAAAACACCATTATAATGTTTTAACCTTAACATAATGTATTAAATGACAATAATGACATCAATACATGACGTGTTTTGTTTCACAGGTAATACTTTAGTTCTTTTAAATCAATCGGAAGATGAGCTTTCTGATGAAGATCTTGAAAATCACAAGGTGGTTAATTATTTTTACTATTACTTTTATTAACATCCACTAAAAATTAAACAGAAAATATGCTATGCTGTTCTCGTGACGCTGATTATTATTATTATTTTCAGGATGACAAAAGCATAAAGACACGACTATATGGTCTACAAGATTTGACGTTTACCATAAAAAATGGCATTGACTACCTCGTTTCATTAGTAGAAAAGCTCAAGAAGTAAGTTAAATAATAATAAACAAATACCTTCTTCTGTTCGTTTGTGCTAACTTTGTGACTAAAGCGTTTGCTTCGTAGAATATAACTGACACTATTAACAGTGACTTGACTACACTTTTCTTCCTTACATACACAACTACATTATATGTTTTACCCATATGTTCTGCACATTTCAGTATTATAGAAATTTACATCTACTACGACAGGTTGAATCGGTAGGTACAGTTGTCTCAACGAGATGTGTGAGGTCGGCGAAAGTCGAAGGCGGGACACGCAAACACATGAACACACACCATAAACCAAAAGCCTAATTTGTTGTAGCAACTGTAATTTAAGCCATTTTTAAATAACCAAGGGTGGGGTAGACAGGGGCGGGTGCCTAGGGTTAAAAAGACTGGTGGTAGATAACGGCTTTGCATGTTTGGTCAATGTCTACTAACGACGACAGTCTGATCTTCATACAAATGGAGCTTTTAACAAGAGAATTACATTAGCCGTTAAGTTGTTTAAAGATAACTAGTAAATCCCGCTTGAGTCCTAGGATCAGGTCGAATTTTTCTAGTTTCTATCTTTGTGATAACTTGTTAAACCATTAATCTGCTCGAAACCTATATTTGGAAGAGCAGCATAGTATTGATTGTCGTTTCAAGATTCAAGAAATAGACTTCTAATTAACTGCTCATTCACCTGTTGCATATTTTATAATGGCTTGATGATTACAGTTCAGTCAACGAATAGGTTGTGTGTGAGTAGAACTCTGATGTGTGGACATACGCTAGCCTCGTTGAATGCCACGCCTAAACTTACAAGCCCATAGTATGTAAATTCTCCAGCTGAAAAGATTCATTTGACCCATAAGGATTGAGGTTTATGAAGAACGTCATAATTACAAAATTGTTATATTTTGTATTTCTTCTCTTTCCTCTTTTTTCTTCTAGCTCTTTGGTTCTGGGCCTCGACTCTTTCCTTCTACATTATTACCACAAAACAAAATATTTTGAATGTTTTGTCAATACTTATACTTAATGTTTGTTTTCAGTTTGCTAAATTTCACGGTTCCTTATTTGAGTTACCTGGCAATGGCTGCCATGGTGTTCGCCGCTGTAGCCCTCTATCTAGTTCCTTTTAATTACATTCTCATGGCATTAGGTAAGTTCAACAATTAACTAAGTTTAAACAAATTCATATTCAATAGAAAAATCTCATGCACTGCTTTGGAGAAATACTCATATGCAAGTTATATTAATATCAATAATTGTTTTTAAAGGTGTATACAAATTCACAAGGAAATTCCTGAATCCTGATAGAATTCCCAACAATGATATTTTGGACTTCTTATCGCGGGTCCCGGACAATGAGATTTTGGTAAGATTTTGAAATGTACTCGTAGATAGATCCTACTAATATCAGAAATGCGAAAGTTTGTGAGGATGTATGTATGTTTGTTACTCTTTCACGCAAAAACGACTGAACGGATTTTAATGAAACTTTACAGTAATACAAGCTGTATCAGAATAACAACTAGGCTACAATTTATCAATATTTAATGTAATTTGGCCATGATTTATAACGATAACGCGGGCGAAGCCTCGGGCGGAAAGCTAGTATATAGATCAAAAGTTTTTTAGTTTAGTAACGATGAGTCATTAACTGACGTTTCTATTTTTTAATCTTCAGAAACAATGGCGAGAGTTAAAAGTTCCAGAACCAAATCTGAACAGGAATGATTCCTCGATACGGAGAAGACAAATCGTAGCTGAGGTGGATGTGGAGAAAACTGCTTAATTAGGCTAGTGGGAATTCAGAGATTCTAGCAAGTGAACTTAGTCAATATGCTATCTTGCCTCGTAATAGACTGGACTAGAAGTATGGATACTGTGATCTGGAATTGTGTACTTAGTGCCATATAATATTTTACATATATCGAATCTAGCTCAAAAAGAAATGGTTCACCCTCTTCCATAGAGAATATACTTTCCTCAAATAACGTACTATTTGTATGTGACCGTTGACGAAAACTTTCCCAACTCAGATGCATTTCTATTGTAAAGCAAAAATTGTTCTGACAAAAATACCAAAATTTAAAAGAACTAATCATAAGAAGCCCAAGTACAAAATGTGATTTAAACTTTATAATAATGTTTTGTAAGGCCCACTTGCACACATGTTTAACTATTGTTTCTTTTTGTCCTGCACATATTACATTATTTTGCGTCATTTTTCCTATAGTTTGATTTCTCTAGGTTTTTAAGTTCTTTCTTAATTTCGATTTGAGCTTAATCTCCGCTTAGGAAGAAAATGACACCAGAGATTAAAGTTTAACTTGAATTAAGCGTTGTGTGTAGGTGGACCTAATAAGAAAACAATATTAGTAATTACTATGGTCTACTTCCAGTGAACATGGGTTATCATTTTCACTGAGAAGGAGACGGCTACAAATAATAATAATATTTATATTTAGCTCGTTAAGATTAATTAGCACATTATAGGTATAGGTACTAATGCCATTGTGATCCTTAGGTATAAGGTTTAGATTAAGGAATACAATATTTTAAACATACACATTCTTTTATTTATAAACATCGTAAGTAATGAAAATTAGTTGTATTATTGACATAATATATTATGTATGATCAAATTTGAAACATTTATGTTTTAATATATATTTTAGGGCTATCATTTATTTGGACAGATATGACAAACACTTGTGGGTAGTCATAACAAAAGGGCAACAAATTAGTCTTAACTAGTTATCAATTACCTACATTGAATCTTCTCTAACTAATTTAAAAGAAAGAGACTTGTGAGTCAGACGTATAATATATTTTTGGATAACTAATCCAATATCAATGGTGGCGATGCCATATGAGTTGTATGAAAAATATCGTCCGTAGCTGGCGACTATTGCGGCAGCACTTAAAATACAAAATAACTCTATTATAAATCTAGCCAAAACCTAAAACAGCCAAACAATGTATAGAATTTTGATAGTTCCGTCATGTTTTAACATCTTTCGCCAACGCTAGACAGCTAACCGTACAACCGTATGTACAAGAAACACTCAAGGAGTTAATTTAACGCAACGTTACTTCACACACAGTTGCTCAAATTTAGGTTGGTTTGCAAACGTTCACGATGAACTGTCGGAGACCCTTCGTTTGAATGAAGTGTTTCTTCTCCATTGAGTGGGCTCTGGCACACTCAGCTCCTTCCAGTCTTTCTGTAACCATCAAATATATTTATTTAACGTATACTCTAAAAGACCGCTGAGGATAACTGTCTATTGAACGAGGGAGTGATACAATAAGAGGCCCAACAAGGCAGCTTGCCGCTTTAATCCTATTGATTGAAAATTGTGAAACTCCGCTCCGCAGTTGATCAATGGACATTGGACAGGCATCCTAAAGATGAGTCAGCTGTTTTTTTTTGTTTACCGATTCGTTCGAAAACAAAAATTCAGATGGAAGAAGTATCTTCGAAGAAGTAAGGCGGCATGGTGTCTTCGATAGAACCTACAGTAGACCACAGTGACTGCTAGGGTGTTACCTAGCCGGCATAAACTGAACGCGTTTAGTTTTGAACTCCAGTCACGTAAAAATAACGCTAGGCAACAGTGGAGGGGATAGTACTGCGTAAGGGTACTGTATGATCAGGGCAGTTCATAATTAATTGGGCCCTAAATTTGCACACTACGCAGGTCCAAAGGTGTTCTTTTTAGATGACGGGAAACATATAAATAAATAAATAAATAAAGATGCGCCAGAAACACACCTCTTGTCATGGTTTCGAAGTGGGAATGAATATCCCTGTATTACGAGGTACCAGACAAGGAAGTAAGTCAGGGGTGACTCTCAGCACACCCAAACCCGATATAACACGCGGACTATTGAGTTTACGGTGCGTGGCCCACCCAAGACGTGGTCGAGCTCGAGTGTAGATAGATACTATTGATGGCCCCGGGTCGTTTTATTAATGGTTGATAGACTGTACTTACTGCTGACACAGAATTCAATAATGTACATACCAATATTTCGTTGTCTGGAACTCTGCACAGGAAATCCAACAAATCATTATTTAACGTTCGGTCCGGGTTCATGTATTTTCTTGTAAACTTATAAATGCCTGAAAAAGAGCCTGATTTAACCTTTAGGTTTTTAACTTTTTTTGAAGCAAGACGTGTTTATTGTGACATTACTTTATTTTATTTATTATAAAAATGTCTTAATGTAACTACTAAATAAATAAATCCGTAAAACTTTTGCACAAAATTCTAAAAGCTCCAAAACTAGCTCTTAATCCTGAACTGATTATGTACAAAGACAGATGAGAAAATGTTTACCCAAGGCCATCATCATATAGTTGATAGGGATGTAGTAAAATGCCGCCGATGCGACCACCAAAAATATCATTGTCAAGAAGCTCAGGAAAGGCACTTTAAAGCTCGCCAAACTGCCAAAAACAACAAAAACATTTTCATATAAACATATTTCAATAATTAAAGAATAAAAATATTGAGGCTAAAACAAAGTGAAAATTGATTTGAAAAATACCTAATGGTTCAAATGGTATTCTTAAGTCCCAGTTAAAAGACAATAAGAAACATATTGCAAAAGTAAAACGAAATAGGACGTTAAATGTTAATATTTACGTAATATGTTAATAAATATACTCACTTATAAAGTCTTTCTGCTATGGAAACGCTATATTCAACGCCGCCCGTGATCGTAAGGGTCATCTCCTGAAGCCCGTAGATCTTGCCTGTCAGACCCTTCTCAGCCTAAAGGAGAGCCACATCATTATGCTGTTTTGTATAGTAATCCTTCGGTAAGTAAGTTATGTAAAATCGTTTTAATGAACGGTAGCATAACCTATACATGAAAGGTATCTGATACTCGGCTTTTGAAACGCAATAACATCCATTGACGAACATTCAAAGGGTGACAGTCAAATCATTCCATGTCTATACCTACTAATATTATTAAGAGGAAAGATTTGTTTGTTTGTATTGAATAGGCTCCGAAACTACTGAACCGATTTAAAAAAATATTTCACCAATATAAAGCTACATTATCAGGGAGTGCCATAGGCTGTATTTTTTTTAATTTAGACTATATTTTGACGGGAAAGACAGTCCACGCGGGCAAAGCCGCTGACGGCCCGCTTGGTTTAAAATAAATTCACAACATTTACCTTGTCATTGTCACTTTGATCAGGGCTTTCCTCCCCTGCAGTGTTAGTGGTACGTGAAAATGTTCTTTCCTCTGAAACCAAGGCCGCGCATATATTAAAATTACTCTGTTAGCAATATAGAAAAGCATAATTAAATGAACACACATTATCTCTTTCATCTAAATACATGATCTGTTGCACCATTTGTAGTCACCTATTATTTTTTTACATAAAGCCTCACTAAACCTTACTTCGCTTTACTGCGTTTAGGTGCTTACGTTGCTTCGGCTGCGTGATCCAGTAATAGAAGAAGGGGAGAAGCAACAACAACGGCGTCGCCCAGAGCCTGAAGTAGAACCAGAACACCAGCCAGCCCACTAGCGCAGCGAAGGATACCTCTTGGTTGTCCCATTCAAACAAGTGCCTAAAAGCAAATAATTTTTTTTTAAATCCCTCGGTCAACTTCACACTCAAACGGAGCAGAATTTATAATGGATTCCAACACTATGGCACAAAACAAACACAATTTTTTCGTAACAATAATATTTATTTATTTAGAAATCCTGAAATAGTTGAGAACCGGTGCTCAAACGGGCAAACTAAAGTAAATGTCAAATTTGTCTGAAATTTTTTATAGCATGTAATAAAAAACTAAAATATAAAAAAACATTTTAAAATTGAGATTTTCATATTGATTGACTGAATCAATCACGAATATTTCATTAGTTCATATGATATTACAAAATATCACATTGGTTCATTCTTCTTCTTCTTGATCTACTTTATTTTATCGATTTGCAAGAAGTCTACAGAACTGAAGCCATTACACACGAGGTTCAAATGGAGTGAGTTGCGTAGCTGTTTTTTACCCATTGGCTCCACTATTAGTAAATATACTTACTTATATTGTTCGTTTAATTCGAAAAGCGTGTAGAAGGTGTCCCTCACGAACTGCATGTTGCTGTACACGAGCGCTACATCGAACTTTGGAGGCTTCTTTAAATATTTTACTTCCTTTGGCCTGAACATTCTTACAGTTGCCTTTACCTGTAGTAAGTGTACAAAAGTATTGGGAATGATTAATTATTCTGTGGAAATAAACTCTAAAGATGAGTTTATTTCCACATATACGAGTATACTGAAGTAATCTGAGTTAACTATTGTTGCCTTGTGGTCGAGGCAGATGCACCACCTGCCGGCGCCGACTACCGATCCGAATTGGTCTATATTATTAGGGATCAAAAAGTACTCTTTTGTATTTAAAAAGGTAATTAAGTGAAACCTTTTCACCTCGTGTAGTTTTGGAACTTTCAAAAAAAAAGAGAAAAAGACATCAACGCGCTAAGAAGAAAACATGCCCGTAGATTTTTATTCAAAAAAAATAAAAACCTTGGTGGTGAAGAAAAGACCCAATGAAGCATCTTGTCCGTAACAATTAACGAAGGCAAAACCAATTTCTGTAGTATGACGGATGCACTTCAAAATTAAATTTTAGTCAGAAATAATTATCTCGCTTTCAAAGGACGACCGTAGCTTGCTTAATCTAAAAACTTAAACTTACTGGATTCCAAAACATGGTCATCTCAAGCTGCACGCGCGGGCAGTTCCCCTTAGCACAATTTCTGTTGTTGCGACCCTTCAGTGCGTACCAGCGGGACTCCCCATTGGTTATCCTCAGGAGAGGTATCGAGACCCGTCCCAGGGCATCACTTCGAAGGGCGGTTACAATCGAGTTATCGTAGATCTTGAGGTCCAAGGTCGAGGTGACGTCATACACATTGCTGGAAAAAACGCAATAATTGATGACACACTTCCGATATAAAGATACCTTGCCGTCACTCAGTCAAGCACTTAGCACGGGAGGTAAAGGATTTCCTTGTAAGTAAGAAAACTGGAAAAGTTATATTTTCAGCCCTAGGTGTCCTGCGGGATTTGAACTAAATCAGCAATCTATCTGCTGCGTCTAACAAATAAATCCATCTTCGTCTAAATACTTACATACTAAAATAGATACCTGATAACACTCAATCGCAGAACAAACTCAAACTTAAAGTCAATGTATTACAAATAAGTCCCAGATTATTCTCTAATTAGGTATTTCGATATCTAAGAAGATATACAAACATAGACAAAGACATAGACATTTGAATTTTTTTCCAATTACCTTGTAGCGGATTAATATTTTAATTTTACCTTGGAGATAACTTATCGAATAGTTACATTAATAGTACTAGTTTGTTTGTTTTTTTAATTCATGAAAAAGGTTGTTACTTTTAGGATTAACACATTTTTTTTATTTGCCTTAAATACGGTACAATAATGATGTTGACTTACATAATAAAAGTAATAATTTCCTGCGTATTTTATCGATTTATCGTTAGGCAGGCAAATATTAAATTGTCAAAATTTAATTACAAACAATTCTAATTAAGGATTATTTTGATCGTATATACACAATAATCACAAATATATTAATACAATTATAATTTGAAATATTGCATAACATTTAAAAAGCATTATTTACATTTAATAAAAACATTAATTACATTAAAAAATCATTAATTACATAAAAAAAAATAAGCTGAGTAAAAATTTAAAATGAAATATTCACAATAAAATTAAAGGTGAAAGATACAAATTAGTTTCGAACAACTATCTCTTCAGTTTACTAGCGCCACAAAACTTAATAAATTCATCCACAGTATAAAAACACCAAAGCCTAAATACATTTGCCCTAAAAGCCGTGATGGGTAAATCCTGTATTGATACGAGCAGCAATTTGTAAATACAAATATTTTATTTGTCATTAAGTAGGGTACAGTACATGAAATATGTGATATAAATGATGAGAAGTGCATTAGCCTACCTAACTACAATTGTATAGCATGCAAATAATAATAATTTAAAAATAATTCACAGTAACTTAATCAGTGCTCAGATACGCATCTGATAACTAAATCGATAGCATTTATTATTTGAATAGTATTCATTCATTTATCTATAAAAAAATAAATATTATTTACTAAATTACAGGCTAAACATCAAAATCCTGTATCAACCACATTAAACTTTTACAATTAAATATCCCTGGACATTATTCCACACAGCGCCATCTAGCCCCAAAGTAAGCTAATTAAAGCTTGTGTTATGGGATACTAGACAACGGATAAACATACTTAAATACATTTTCTTTTGTAAATACATACTTATTATACATAGGAGACACCCAGACCAGTACAAACAGACATGTTCATGCACACAAATGTTTGTACTGTGCGGGGATCGAACCCGCGACCTCTGGTGTAGTAGCCAACTTCTTAACCATTACACCAAGTCGGTCGTCAAGTTCTTTATATTTCAAAAAATCATTGAGTGAATAAAATGTCATGTCCAACAACCACCTACGCAAAGATGTTTTAAAACTATTATATGAGAGTTCCTTAATGAGATTTGGTATTTTGTTATATATAGTGCCGCACATAGCATAGCAATTGTTTTGGAATCTTCTCGGTTTTGGGACTATCTCTAGCACCAGTCTATGACGATTTCGAGTTGTCCTTTGGTATACGTCCTTCGCTTGTACGAACTTGTGAATATTCCTTTTGACAAAAACACTTACTTCTGATATGTAAAGGCATGGCAGTGGCAGTATTTGAAGCGACTTAAAGTACGACAGACAGGATACATCAGGTGCTATATTGCATATGGCTCTAAAACACCGTTTTTGGGCTATGAATAGTTTTATTATGTTAGTTCCATTGCCCCAGATCAATAAACCATATCTCAGAACCGACTCTACATACGCGTAATAAGCAATAATAGCCGTACTTACATTTGCAACCTTCGATAACTTATATAGAGCAAAGGGAAATCCATTTACTCTGGTACAAATTTTCTCTATTTGACCCTTCCAACTTAATTTTGTATCCAAAGTTAAGCCCAAAAAAGTCGCACTATCCGCGTTCCGCAAAGTTTCTCCATTAAAATAAATGTGAATTAATTGATTTTTAAAACTATTAAAATTCATTGAATGTGTCTTCTGTTTCTTTCTGTTAAGCCACTCAGTTATTGATGTCAATGTTTTTATGATGTCATATTTATGTTGATCGAATGTAGATTGCTCGTCAGTAGTAACTATAACCGAAAAATCATCGGCAAATAATACGCTTTTTTGTTCCGTTATATCTGGCAAGTCATTAATATACAAAATAAACAGTAACGGGCCAAGAACACTCCCTTGTGGAACACCAAACTTGTTATTCTTTTGTTCAGATTTTTATGTCTGAGCCACGGAATTGGAATCAAGCTGAGTTATCTCTATGTATTGTGTTCTGTTTGTGAGGTAGGATTTAAGCCAATTTAGTGCTGGACCTCTAATCCCACTACGTTCAAGTTTAATTATCAATTGATCATGAGGAACGCAGTTGAAAGCTTTCGACATATCTAGGAACACTACAGTTGTATAGTTTTTCATGTTAACACTTTTCATAACATCATTCATTAAATCAAATGCCTTATGTGTTGTCGATTTATGTTTTTGAAAGCCATGTTGGTAATTTTTTATTATTTCAAATTTACTAAAGAAGGCTGTTAATTGACTATCCATGACCTTTTCAAAAAGTTTCGATATAACTGGGAGGAGCGCTATTGGTCTGTAGTTGGAAATATCTTTTTTATCACCTTTTTTGAACAATGGCATCACAATAGACAATTTCAGTTTTTCGGGAAATTTTCCTGTCTGTAAAGACAAGTTTACCAAAAAAGCCAACACAGGACCAAGTTTATCTTTACACATTTTCAAGACTTTGGTACATATACCGTCGTACCCTTCAGATAAAGTATTATTTAGTGCCATTATGACTTTTGAAATATGTTCTTCATTTACGGGTGCTAAAAAAATACTGTTTTGTAAGTTTGTCTTCAGTGTGTTTTCTGTACTTTTATTAGATGTGTTTGTTTCATTTATAAAATAATCGTTAAATATTGTGGCAATACTCATAGGATAGGGTCTGTTATTTTCTCATTATTATTTATAATTTCATTTGTGTAGTTTTTGTGATATGTCGCATTTGTTTCATTTTTTATAACCGTCCATGTTGCTTTGCAAATGTTTTTACTTGCTGATACATATTTCTGATTAGCAATCCTTTTAGAAACGTTTATGCATTTCTTAAGCAGTTTATTATAGTTCATGTACTTTGAACGACTTACATCATTTTTATCTGAGTAGTGTTTAAAGCGAAGTGATCTCTTTGTAAGACTGCTCTTTTTGAGACCCTTTGACATCCATTTAGGCTTAGCTGATGTACTATTTTTTGTTTTTTTTTCCGGAAAGCAAAGGTTATAAATGAGAAGCAGAATATCATAGAATTGATTAAAAGCAGCATTTAACCCATTTTGTTCGAACACATTACAGAAAGAAAGACTACCTATATATCCTTTAAATTTGTTAATATTTTCCAAAGAGTAACATTTTAAAGGTCAATACACATGTTAAAACCGTTTTTTTGTAGCAAGTGGTAGCACATGGTGGTGTAACTAGCCGATTCGGGTATCGAGTTGGTCGTGTAGATATATCCGACCTTCGTCTAAACAGGCTTACATTTTTTTTTACAAACATTGATATCTCAAATATGTACATCGATGGTAGTGAGAGAATGTTCAGCCTTTTAAAGAGAGGTCTACACGGCTCCAAATGTTCAACACCACAAATGGCCCTAACACGCTTTTTCTGTATTATGAAGGCTCAATTCATGCTACACGAGTTACCCTTCACCACCAGACCATATCTCAGAGCAGAGCAAACATACTCATGATATGCCGTCAGTCCTGTTCCCTCATTTGCCCCCTTCGTGAGGCGGTAGAGTGCGTATGCAAATCTATCAATTTTAAAACACACCATATCTACATGATGTTTCTATGATAAATTTCCATTCTGAGCTTAACGTATAATTTTTGATACGTTAAAAAAAGTTTTAAAGCGCTGGATGCGTTAACGAACAATTCAGTCCATGCATATTCGTGGTAATAAGAATCGGATATTACTCGTATGGTATACAAAAGAGCAAAATTGAAATCAAGAAGTTGTAGTTATTATTGTAATCTGTCAGAATATTTCAAGGAAAACCATTAAAAGATATAAAGTAATTTCTTTTGCTCACTGACCTACCTCACTTTTCCTTCTGTGTTGCATGTGAAAACCACATACTACGCACCTGCCTTCTTATCTTTGATTTGTCATTGTAGCCAGATACTTCATTCGCACTATTTCATTAAATCATGTAAACATACGAATTAGTTATTTTTAAAATTGAAAATAGATTCTTACAAAACATAACTCTTGTCCCAGTTCGGTTCGGCGCTAGCCCTTGAGCTGTGGGTCTGCACCCTCTCATTGTCGAGTTCCAGGACACAGTAAGCATTAGGTTTGCCGCTTAAACCCTTGGCACTGATCACCTTCACATACAACTGGCCTACCAGTCGCCAGTCACTTTTTAGGTTGTGGATAGCCTACGAAAGAAAATATAATTAGCTATAGGTACAGGCAAACCTACAAAATGTTAGAAATAAACACGAAGCATAGATCGTAGGGTTACAACAAAATTGCAGACTGTGCGTATCAAAAACAACAGATACTTAAACTGAGCATTATATTACCATAATTGTAATACAGCGCCTGGGTCAGGAAGAATAAAGAGAAGTAGTTTTTAGGAGTACGTACGTGTTTCGCCTTGACCACGCCCTCATCAAAGTTGATATTGTAGGAGTGTGACGCATCGCGCACTTTGCACAGCGTGACGGAGAAATGCACGGTGCCGAAGCCATCGTCCAATTGCTGCCAGACTTCGTGCGTGCGCTCCTTCTCCAAAGACGCTAGGTCCAGAACGGCACTTTAAAGCACATAATACGTCATGAAAGACAAGAAATATAACTTTATGTGGTTGATTAGATTTGGTAATCTCAACATATGAAATTAGTCATTCGTTACCTACCTAACATTCGACCTCATTCCTAAAGAAAGAAAATGTAAAGATTAAAATATCAAACTTTAAAGTTGGATTGAGTTGAGATATTAATCGTGGGTAGATCACAGATTAATTTGAAAAAATCAGCCCTCATAGTGGAGAATGTTGACGTGATCAAATTTTACAACTTCACTGATCGCTCTCTTGTAAAAATGTTTGAATTTTTAAACTAGATAGCTTGTAAGCAAATTTCCTTTTAATTGAAAAACTTAGCGTCATCTTACCTTCCCATAAAGTTCTTCTGCTTCCCCTTGTCCCATAATGACAGCCTGAGCAGGTGGTCTTTATTCAGGTGCAGATCAAAGCGCTCCCTCCACTCAGGCTGTCGGGTGTTCGCCACTCCGCGAGATTTGAATGATTCCGATCCCAATCTGTGGATTTTTACCAAATAATAAAGGCTTCCTTCATTCACATAAAGAAACTTAGTGAGAAATACATGTTTATTTTTTGGTGTGTTTGACCCACCAAACACGTTATTTAAAATATTTTAAAAGTAATGTTACACAATGACAAAAATTAACCATCAACTACTAGACGTCGAGAGGGCTTCCAATCCAATTTGGTTGACTTCCCAGCCATCCGCTTTTAAAACGGTTTGCTGCGTATTTTCTGGTCCGCATCGCTTGGGGGATGGAACGCTATCCCTGCTTCTGTGTTCAAGGATACTTACAACCATTTTCTGGGTAATCGTGTACGACCAACGGCCTCGCCGTCGCTTACCACAAAGCGAGACTAAGGCCAAAGGCAGATACATTAAAAAAAACCAGGAGCTCTGTGAAGCTACTTAAGCAGATTGGAACAAGTGATTTCGCTACTTACTACCGTCAAAAATCATGTAACTTGAGATGACTGCCCTAACCCTGTACAGTCATATTTTTTAGTTATTTGTAAATGCAGAAGTTTTTGAGCAAGTCATAGATTAACAATACTAAAAACCCTTCCACATCATGACAAAAAATTGCTTATTTCAATGTTTTAATTATCTTTTATCGGAATCATTTATTGAATTTGAGTAATCTACATTTAGTTGGTCAATAATTTACGCTGTCGCATCAAAATGATAAGAGCCGGATTTCATTTCATAACTACATATTTACAAACTTAACTGTATTAAATAGATTAACATAGGCAACGTCACAAGGTATTGCAACGTCATTATCTCAATGTCAAACGCAAGTAGGTACCTAAAAACATTTATAACAATCGTTGAAGAATGTCATTCTTTGTTGGGTGTTTGTTATCGGTTGTTTACTTGTAGTAGCTCCTCCATTTTTATATATTATGTTATACACTATCCAATTTAAGGATGCAAAAAGTTGGTTTGTATAATAATATAAGTATCTATTCATTGAGTTTTGAACAACATTCATCTTCCTGCATGTTAAAAAAAGTTTATTTTGTTGAACAAAACACGTGGTTCACGTTCAAGTGTAGGAACATAAAATATTATTTGAAATTACCGATTTCAATTCCAGGCGAGATACTTTGTTTACCATTCTGCACTGCTCCTTTTTCGCATAAAAATCTTAAACCTGAATTTTTCATCGTAGCTTACAAAGACATCAAGAAGGAGAGCCTCGTGGCCTAGTGGTTAAGCACTCCAACTTTCATCGCGGATCGTGTGGTCCCGAGTCCAAATGTGGCCAGAACCAAAATCTTTCGTGTTGATTGTTTCATTTCCGAATAACTCTCTAGTGATGGAAAACATCGATAAAACCAAATCAACCCGGATGCCGGCGGAAGGCGCACCACCTATCACGTTGGGTTTTAATACCATTGGTGAAAAAATGGGCTTCTGAGTGTTCCGTTCACCATGACGGAAACAGTCACTGCCTCTGACTACCCCGTTTGGGATAATGTCGTGATGGTATGTATGTATGTAACTTACAAAGACTTCAATCAATGAACCAAATGTTATATTGGAAACTCGTAGTCTTTACTCTGACACTTAACAAACTTTTGAATGAGCATCACATAGTCAGGGAATATTATCTTGGCCGGAGTTACTTGTGTACGCATTTGGACTTCATAGAGTCGCCATGCGTATTATACGACTTCATAGAAATAGTGCTGTCTTGTGTATATCTGCATAAGCCAGTAGAGTTGCACTCCAGCAAGTTTGACTTTGTTTTATAAATCCTATAAAATTGGCATATTCTATAGTATTCCTAACTATAAGTATAGATTAAATTTATTTGCTATTAGTAAGTAAAACAATTGACTAACCGAAATTTACAGTAAAGGTTGTGGGAAGAACCGTCATCTGGAGTATCAGGAAGATTTTTAGCTTGAACGAGGACTATAGTGACTATTGTATCCCAACCTTTGGTTTCAGTTTTCTGTAACAAAATAACATAGATAGATAACTACTCGTATACATGTATTTAATAATGACTGCCTAGTGATCCATTTCATCCATACCGTGCCCACACCATTTTTTGTGAGAACTAAGGTAACTTCTTTACCTTTTGATAAGTAGGTGTGATGGCCGCCTTAAGGTTGTTGACCGACGGCACCGACTCCAGCACTGAGTTCTGGCTCTCTCGTCGGCTGCTGCTACGACGCAGTCTGTGACAAAAACAATGGCCAAACCAGCCCCTTGTTATCACGAGTTATGTGAAGCCCCCTTTTTCATGAGGTGAATAAGCATAGAGTTTTTGTCAACATTTACCCAATATTCAAACTGTTATTGGCGAAAAATCTGATGCATTTTTAACGCGTCTTTTCACTTGTGCGATAAATTTGATTCAGTGGTGGACCCTTCCTAGATAGTTAACTCTTGTAAGATTTAGGCTTTGTAACTATAAAAATATGTAAACACTTACAAATTAGTTATTTTTGACCTAAAAACAATTGCGCTGCTACTTTCACTGGACGCAATCGATACTCTATCATTATTGCGGACATCACTAACACCAACATTATTAACTACGGCACTGTTATTTAAATTATTAATAGCTTCGTTTTCCATGGTTCCTGGCTTTTCTACTAACACTAAAACATCATGAACGACACTGAACTAGATACAAGTCTAATTAATTTGGTATCAATACCTAGGTGTTTCATTGTTATTGATAATTTCTTACAAAATTAAGATTACACCAATCTTCA
The DNA here is from genome assembly GCA_947369235.1 of Udea olivalis. Taxonomy (NCBI): domain Eukaryota; kingdom Metazoa; phylum Arthropoda; class Insecta; order Lepidoptera; family Crambidae; genus Udea; species Udea olivalis. Next base: position 12,943,139 of record OX376342.1, read on the forward strand.
GATTAAATAGATATTGAACCGAAAACAACGTGTTTATCTAGGCTTATTGAAAACTTACCTCGACTTTTACCTTTCCTGATCCCAAATACTAAGATAATTAAGTAGATATTTTGCACTGCGCAGCTCCATAAAAAACATCATCATTTTTCAGGTGTAGTCCCTTTGGTACCCCTCCATTTTGTTTCACTAACATTATAATTTTTAAGGAATTGTTACTAACCTATGGATCAATGGTCTGAAAATAAATGAATTATTATTATTATATATATATTTTTTTTATCGAATGTCTGGGCCGCTTTTAGTAGTTTATATGCAAATAATACTTTTTACAGAACAAAAAAGATTTATTTTTTAGTATATTTATCCATAGTACACACATCAACATGGTCTAGGGATATTTCAAGTAAACCTAAATAACTGAAATTCTAATAACTTTTTGTTAAGACACCTACACATTAAAATAAACCTTGTTTAATAAGAAGAAGAGGAAAAACTCAGACAAAATTTCAATCTTAACTTTAAACAAAACAACTATTTTTTTAATAAAAATTGTTGAATACTTAAAATTAATAATCCGTGGATCCACCTAAGACTCTCCTGACACATCTGCAGCGGTTCTGCATACTCAACACAAGGGTGTCAATATCCTGTTGTGGAATACTGTCCCAAGTCCTGCTAAGATGCAAGGAAAAGCTGGTTTTCATGCACAATATCTTCAGGGAACTTCCTTAGAGCTCTTCTCTGAAGCATATCCCAGGCATGCTCAATAGGATTTAAGTCAGGGGATTGTGCAGGCCAGTCTAAAGCTTGAATATCATGCTGTTGTAACCAACATGTAACGATACGCGCCGTATGTGGACGGCCATTGTCGTGCATTAGCTAGAAATTTTGTCCCATTTACTGTCTGTGGGGCAAGATTACAGGCTCTAGCACCTCATCTCGGTATTTTAGAGCAGTCATATTGCCTTGTATCCAAACGAGGTCCGTTCTACCGCCGAGACGAATTCCTGCCCAAACCATAATCGTGCCACCATGATATGTGTAATATATTTGAGTATGTATTTAGAAATATTTAAGTATGTTTATCAGTCTCTGACGCCCATATTACAAGCTCTGCTTAGTTTGGGGTCAGATGATCTTGGTGTGAATTGTCCCAGATATTTATTATTTATTATTATTATATGCATGAACTTGTTGTGGGTGCTGCAATCGATTCCAACGTCCAGGTTCTTTCTAAACGCAAACTCTTCGCGAATCAGGATGCAATCCAAACCTGGATTCATCAGTGAAAAGCACAAGTGACCATTGAGAATGGTTCCAGTTTTCGTGTGCAATAGCCCATTGTTATCTTCTTCCTCGATTGCCTCTCCTTAGCGCTGGTACCCGTACCCGCAGAGGCCTACGAGCACGTAGGTTGACTGCATGCAGTCGTCTTACCAGCAAACCATACTCTCTCTGTAGCCTTAGAACCAATTGCATCGCCGTTACATTTGGTTAACTTCGTGCAGCATTTACTATGAATCGGTCCTGTACATGTGTTGTAATGCGTTGAGGTCCTCGGTGCCGTTCCACCACTTCCCCCGTGACACGATAACGTGACCAAAGCCTGGATATAATGCTCTGACTGATCCTCATGGCTTCAGAAAGCGCAATTTGGGTAGCGCCAGCTTGAATCATGCCCACTGCTCTTAACATTTCGTTACTGGGCAAGTGTCTACGTGGCATGATTACATGAACACCAGAGGTGCGTTTGACAAAGATTTATAGAAATTAATGGAGTTTTAATCAAGTTAAAAGTTCGTGAAGATTTACTTCTTTGGAAGAAATTCAATGAATGCCGAACTTCATCTTAAAACAAAACCTTTTATATACAAATTTGAATTTAAAAAAGGAACGTAATAAGGTTTTTATAATCTGTGATTAATAGTTTTTTTGTAAGGCCAGTACTTTTTAAGTTATTTAAAAAAGTTTTATATATCCCTAGAGTGCCCTAGACCATGTTGTTGTGTGTATTATACATTAACATTTGGGCATGAAATATGTATCTTCGCGCTGGGTGCCTAAAATGCTTACAGACGAGCATAAACAATAAAAAACGCTTCGATTGCCCTCTTCACCTGGAAGAGCGCAATTTGGAGAACAAACATATAATATTGTTATACTAACATATAAGTATCATTTTATTATTATATTGATATTTGTAGAAAAAAATTCAAGTTTAATTTATTACTCTTAACCTTTCTATTTTGCGAACTTTTGGACCTCCTCCCGTATTGTGTAGGTACTTTGTACAAACCGATGTACCTACCGATGACTTGGTGCAAGTTGCAGAAAGACGCTGGATGCAAGTAGCCCAATTTCCCTTTTGACTATAAATGTAATTAAAATTTGCATATTATACTAGAGCAGTCTTTTCCAACGTGGGCGATAACGCCCCCTTGTGGGCGCTGCAGGCCTAAAGGGGGGCGGTAAGAGACCCAGAAAAAAAAGGGGGCATTGTGTAGGGCTTTGGGGTCGATTTATAATTTCATCTACCTAGCTAGGAAGACTCTTAGACACCGACTGAGCTCTCGACTTTCGACTACATCTTGTGAACATCAACTAATATTAATCAAGATATAGCTCAAACTCGGTTTGATATAAAAGACCGCGGGCAATCATGTTTTAACAAGTTTTTGTTAAATAATCCGAATTGTACATTCCTATACCAATCGGCTGGTTCTATAATACTTGTTCTTGCTTGTCGAGTACGATTGGGCGTCGAATGAGATAAACGAGTTTATGCACGTTTGTCTTATTCCTGTTGGTGCGTGCTGCTTAAGCAATCATAAATAAGCGACGCAAATTTATTTTATTTTCATTTGCGGTTTCACGTATAACAGATAAGCAGTACTTGATTTCAACACTTACGTATTTCTTAAAACAAAACAATGTCGGAAGTAAAAAAGAAGAGACGGCAATACTCTGCGGAATATATTAAATTCGGATTTATTAAAAATCCCACAAACCCGTCGTCGCCTTTGTGTCTTCTATGTCGAAAAACATTTTCGAACAAAGCAATGAAGCCTTCAAGACTGCAAGATCATTTGAATAAAATGCATCCAGATAAGACAGAAAAGAATGTAGCATATTTTCAAGACCTAGAGAAGAAGCATAATACTCAGCCAAGTGTATCAAAACTATTTTCGGCGGCTGCTAAGCAAGATGACGACGGATTTCGAGCTTCGTACAATATCTCTTTGTTAATTGCTCAAAAAGGCAAACCACACAACATCGGAGAAGAGTTAATTTTGCCAGCAAAAAAGGAAGTAATAACTACTGTGCTTCATAAACCGGCCGCAGATATTATCCGAAAAATTCCTTTGAGTAATAATTCTGTGCAAAGACGAATTGATGTAATGGCTGAAAACATTGAAGAATCATTGTGCAATCATCTGAGGACTAGTCAATTCTCAATTCAGCTCGATGAGTCCACTTTACCAACTAATGAAGCGTTGTTGCTATCTTACGTGAGGTTTATTAAAGATGAGAAAATACGTGAAGAACTAGTGTTTGCCAGAAATTTGGAGACAGATACAAAAGGCGAAACCATATTCAATACATTGGAAAAGTTTTGTGAAGAGAAAGAGATTCCTTTGAAAAATATTATATCAGTTGCTACGGATGGCGCTCCGGCTATGACAGGGCGCAATAAAGGCTTCAAAGAATAAAATTCTAGATGTCTTTACATTGCGTTATTCATAGACAACATTTGGTTGCTAGAAACTTAAGTGAACGACTATTTCAATCACTGCAATATGTCATCAAAGCAGTCAATAAAATCCGTAGCAGCTCTTTGAATGATAGATTATTTCATCAGCTTTGTGTTACTAATGACGAAGATTTCAACCGTTTGTTGCTTCATACTGAAGTTCGTTGGCTGTCAAGAGACAATTGTCTGATTTGATTTTACAACCTGTTTGACTCTATGATAGAGTTCTTAGAAACTAAAGATACAGAACTGCGCAACAAGCTCATAACATCAAAGAATGATATAGCTTACATGACAGACCTGTATAAAATGTTCAACGACATGAACCTCCAACTGCAAGGCGATGAACTAAATTTAATTAAAACAAAAAATGTCGTTGCTGCTTTCGCAGCCAAACTGCTTCTGCACAAAAAGAATATGGGCAGACGTGAGTTTCACAATTATCCGAATTTATCAGTATACTGCAGTAACGACGACTTGTTTGCCTACTGCCAACATTTGGAACACCTCCACATTGACTTCACCGAACGATACCAGGACATTTTAAACTTGGAAATACCAGACTGGGTGTTGGATCCGTTTTCAAATGTCAACACAGCAATGTCACCTCAGCTGGAAGAAGAACTTATAGAATTGACAACAAACGAAGAAATAAAAATCAAGTTCAAAAATGGATATCAAGAATTTTGGCTACAAAAACCGATCCCGCAATTGTAGCCTGGATTGTGGTCAGTTGTTCAACGATTTTTGATAGCATTCCCATCGTCATATTTGTGTGAACGTGGATTTAGTGCTGTGGCAACGCTGCTTACTAAAAAGAGAAATCGTTTGCGTGTTACCGAACGTGGCGACTTGCGGCTGTTTTTGAGTAAATTGGAACCTGATATCAACAAACTTATTGAACAGCATCAGATTCAACCTTCACATTAGTTTTTATATAAGAATTGATTATGTTTGTTTTATTTTCAATAAAAGATACTCTGTCCGAATACTATAAATTTGCGTTTCAATAATCAGTTATAAGTACTTAGCGGTTTTTAAGTATGTTTAAAAAGGGGGGCGTTAAAAAATAATTCATTCTTAAAGTGGGCAGTAGACAAAAAAAGGTTGGGAACCCCTGTACTAGAGCCTTTAATTTCTAGAGGCGGTATACCGAAATCCCATATAAATAATCCCACAGAATGTGCCCCTTGAATCCCCTAAATTAAATCCCGCATATTTATTAATTATCCATGCTTAAAAAAAGGAAGGTTCGAAACGGAAGAGAAACGACGAAAAAACGACTGTAGCACTAAAAACCTTGTTTTACGGCTGTCCCTGTTTGACCTGTTTGGCCAGCCTTCACTATAATGTTAACTGTAGGTAATTGTCTTCAATTTTTTAAGGCAACTAGTTTTACTTTTCGAATTTTAAATTTTTATTAGTATTGTAAGTCGTTTTTAGAGCCTATTATAACTAGTTATTAACTAAGTGTTTATTCTACATTGCATGCCGTGGCAGCCTTTAATTAAGACCACATTTAGCATTTAGTCCGTGTGTGTTAAACAATTATTGTGTTATTGATGTTTGTTTTGTTGGTTGTCCTAATAAATAAAATAAAATAAATTAAATTAAATTAAAAAAACTCGTGAAAAAATTTTCATGATGCTGCCATAGAATGAACATACATTTTCTGTGGTGCTGCCATCTTGTAGGTAAATAAATGCTCAGTCGTAACGTCAAGTAGAAGTAGGTGCTGCCATCTTTTAGGTAGTAGCTCAGTTGCAACGTCAATTTTGTGATCTGCAATTAGCCTAGTTTCGCTATTTTCCGCGGGAGGTGCTGTATTTTGGCGTCCTTCTTTTGGAGTTTTTAGTATTTGACGCGGCGCTAGTGGACCTTATTTAGTTGTTTCGTTTCGTTTGTGATTCTTTGTAGGTTAAGAAATAAAATATAAAATACATTAAAATTGTGCAGTGAGTGATTAATGTAGCGTATCATTCAAAATGGAAAAACGAAAGAATTCTTTGAGTGCACTAAAAATTTGTAGATTCTGTTTGTGTCAAGATGAAACGTTAACAAGTTTGTATGACAGGATTAGAAAGCCAAAAAATGCAACTTCGCTAAGCCTGAAAATTCTTTCATGTCTATCCATGGAGGTAAATAAATTGTCATTATTTAATTTAATTTAGCTTTATCATTACTTGCAAATATTAACACCAACAACGATAACGCCACCTACCTAGGCTTGGATTTTCCTAGCTTTGATGTCGTAATAATGACAAATGATAATTAAAATCCCTTAAATATGTAATGTCACTGTATTTATTGATTATTCAATTCCCAGTAAAAATAAATTTAGATGAGTAGCTTTGAAGCTAATGAGTCACTTGGCGCCCCCTAGTGACCACTTAATAATGAGATTATTTTATAGTATTCCTTGATTGTAAAATAATTTTCATTTAATCACCAGGTATTTCCATCGGACAAAATGCCTGCTTACATCTGCCAGCAATGTAATTTCTTCATGGATTTGATGTATAACTACAAAGACATGTGCCGAAGAGCAGATGAAAAGATAATGCAGTATGTCCAGAGAGGAAGTACTTTGGACGGTATGTCCTGGCCTACGTCTCTGTCAAAGGTAAATTAATATAATTTAGTTTTAAACAAATTGAAACCACCATCAAGCAAAAGGAATGCTTGCAATCTATTATTTCTTTCCCTTCTTTACAAAGGATTTTGCTTACAGGTTTTCCGTCTTGGATTGAAGACAAATCCAAATCTGATACAACTTACTTCGCAAGAGGTGTCAGATAGTGAAGAAGAAGAAAATAATGTTTATAACATAAAGGTAAGGAAAGTTTTCATAATATTTCTTAGAATTTGCAATAGTTTGCCATGATTTAAAGTTAGGCAGCCCATACAACTAAGGATGTCAGTAATTTTTTTTTCTGGCATATGGTAAGACAGAATTGGCTGGAGGGCTTCTTTATTTAGACACCATCCGTATGATAATAATTCACCAACCATATTTTCAACTTAACAGATGGGTGATGGTACTGAAGAGGGGGCTGAATCCATACAATTAATTGCAAGTAAGGGTGAGGACATGGATAAGATCAAGCCAGCGAAAGGTATCAGAATAGTAACTTCCTTTATGTAACATTGGTAATAATAAGGGTATATCTAGTAGTGGTTTTTCTTTTGCTTTTTTTTTTATTTTAGGCTTTTTCTTTTATTGGGCATGTCAATAATAAGTGCGAATGATTAACTCAAGATTTGTTTTAATAAACCATTTTTCTTCTTGTAAACCTGTAATATGTGTTTAAATGTAAAAAGTTGGACCTAGTAATTTTTAATTTAAAACCTAGCAGTATAAAGCTCCCTGGCTTAGCAGTTTAAGCCAGCTGGGTTTTTTATCAGGTGCATTTCATTGGCCTACTTCTAATTGACTCTGCCACTAAAAGCTGGTAAACGTTGACTGGCAGGAATTATTAAAGTGATAAGATTATGATAAAGTTCCCAGTCTCTGAGATAGTCCTGTCCCTGCTCTCTCCCACTAGTTGTAACCACAAGTCGTGTTTGGCTAGATATATCCTTTTTATTTTGTCTTCAGTCTGCGTTTGTTCATAGCTTTTTCAATTATATTTTTCCCATTTTTGTGTTGTTTTCATTTGCAGCATGATGTACAAAAGTTGTATATCTGATCAAACTTCATTTACACTCCATTTAAGTGTTGCTCTTTGTATTATAAAGATTTGAGATGTCAGGTACACTGCATCCACTGAAAGTTATTGTTCTTTTTTGCAACTAATTTAAGTGGAGGGTAGATTCAAGCACACAGGTTGACTGATAAATTCTTATGCAAAACTTATTAAAATTTCAACTCGTAGTATTGTTTGAATGCACAGGTAATATGATCGTAAGTATTATTAATTGTTCCTCTCTTTCTCGCTTTAAATATTTAGGTAGATTTATAATTTTATGTGTTAAATTGACTAAATGCAACAACAATTTTTTCTCTTCATATTGAATAAAAGTGAATATGTTACAGGCAATCTGTATAATCTGGCATTGTTTACAATACCCACGCATTATATAGAATGCCTTAAACATTCGAGAAATGTATGAAATATTATTCATTTTATACTTTGCCTGGGTATTGTATACAATGCCGGGTGCGCGGCCGGCAATGTGTATAAAGAGATTCACTTATACAGTTAGAATCGTCCATTGGCATTTAATATGGGTAGGTAAGATTAATCAATTCGTATGTGTTCATTATCGAAATATCTTTAGTTATAACATAACATAAAAGAATTCAGAAAAAAACAGAACATAAACTACACGATGACACAATTAGATGGTCTTATTTAAAGAGCAATCTCTGCCAGACAACCTAGAAGTAGAGGAAAATGGAAGGTGGGGTAAGCAAGTGCACAAAAACAGTGAAGAAACTGTATTACTGAGTTAAGAATTGTATACATTGCCTAGGCAAAGTATGCGATGGATAATCATATTAGTAATATTTCAAACGTTGCCATAACGCACCCGGCATTGTATATTATACAGTGATGTTCTCTATATTAAAACCAAAAAAAACTTTCGTGAAGTCTAATAGATTAAGGCAAATACCTAAAACTTACATTACTTTATGTAGGGTCGAAAATGTTGTTGCGTTATAGTAGATATGCTTGAAAGTATACCTTTAGACTCCTTGCGAGGTAGATAGTTATCCTTATAAACTTTTTGTTTAAAAAAACTCATTCGAAGTACGCTGAAGTTGTATTCCAATTCGCCATTTTAAGTAGTTAAGAAAACTTGAAAGCTTTAACAACTTTTAATCAATGTTTTCCTTAGAAATTATGAGTTATGAGGCAGATTCGGAGGAAGAGGATGCGAAGGATACGGCGGAGACAGACGGGCTGTGGCCGTGCGACGAGTGCGACTGCACGTACCCGCTGCGCCAGCTGCTGCACCTGCACAAGAAGCAGAAGCATCGCGCCAGGAACGTGGCCTGCGACCAGTGCAATGCGTGAGTTGTACCTGCTAACATACGTACTATACATACTTTAGTCGCACAAAAAGCATGCTAAGTGTGCGACTGGTGCGATTTCTTTTAACTATACACTGCACATGAAAAACCAATCAGTGAAATACTAAGAGTTAGAATTTCAAAAAAACTAAAATATTAAGAGATCATATTAATAATCGAACCGAACTCTATAATAGCGGCCTTCGAAGATGCGCGTATCAAAGATGTGGCACACGACAGCCTTAAATCTATTTCTTTTACATTTTTTTTAAGTGGAAAATCAACACAAACTTATTTTAACTGTCAAATACATATTTGCTTTCAGAAAATTCTTCTCTAAATATGACCTGCAAATGCATATGGTCCGACATTCTGACGAAATGTTATTCCAATGCGTAGCCTGCGACAGAAAATTTAAAAGGCTGGTTCTTCTTAAACGTCATGAAAAGGTGGAACATTCGACTTTTCTTAATAAACAACTAATTTAAGACTTATAAGAAAAATTAGTTTCAAGACTTTGTTCTTTTTTTTAGATAATGCATAGTGATATTCCACAACTGGCGTGCCCGAATTGTCCCGCCACGTTTTTGTCTTTAGAGGAGTTGACTGCTCATCAAAAGATACACAGCCGCGATACCGATCGTACGGTCTCGTGTCATTTGTGCGCCAAAAAGTAAGAAAACACGTATGTTAGCTGCGTTCTAAAACAGACGACAGTCATGTTAAAATCATTAAAGTAAGGTGTTTGTAACGGGCAAAGGATACTGAAACGCAAACACAGGAAGTAAACCTTAAATATTTAACTGAATTTATTACATCTCGCAGTAGATTAGCTGTCCAAGTGGCACCCTGACCAATTGTTCGGATATTTGGAATGCCATGCTAAAACCATACGTTTCCTGTATAATTTTCTGGCTTTTCCTTATAACGAGGTCCAATCACTGACATCCGTTTTAGAACGCAACCTTCCCTATAAACAATTGTGATCCATAAAATTTGTTTTTCATTTCAGGTTCCTAGATCAGAACTCAAGGAGCAGGCATATGAAAGTGGTCCATCCGCAGCACCCCTCATTCCATTGCGAGTATTGTCCAGCGCGTGAGTCTTATCGGAAATAACCACCCCCTCTTCCCACCCTATGAGCTATGAACATGCGCAGTTAACTTAGGTTCGCAATGAAACAGGTTCTAAACTAATAGCTGAATGTGTTGTTGCAGAGTTTACTTCGATAGCCAATTTAGTGCGACATGTGCGCACCCACGCCGGCGACCGGCCTTACCCCTGTAGACACTGTGATAAGAAGTTCACGAAGTCGCATCATTACACAAGGTAAGAGATATGATCAATTGGTTTGTGAACATTAATATTTCTATTATAAAATTATCATTGTTTAACATATCGCAGTATGTAAGGAAGAAATGATTACCAGGGCCACTATAATTATAAATACAAGATGCAAAGACAATAATCCTTAAAAATAGCATTTTTTCTGTAAGTACGACCAATCCACAGTTTATCTAACCAAATTCGCGAACTCTTCTACTAGAATGCTAACATAAACCCATTACATGGTTCAATGAATTAAAAATTAAGCCATATTGTCCTAGAGCTGAAATGACGCGCCCCTCCACCTCACATATCAATTTAAAAAATGGACGCAATGCATATAGACATGCCACTGTTGGTGCCGGTTGGATTTGAACTTTGGAGCGCTCATCGTTAGTTCGCTCAACACATCAAGGCTGTGTTCCAAAAGGAGTGGAATTTCACACTGAGGAGTGAAAATCACTCGAACCCGTTCCAAATTGAACCCGAGTGGAATCGAGGCCGACCGAGCTGTCCCCTGACAGTTTCCTAGTTGTTTCGGAACGGGTTCGGGTGACGTTTATCACTCTGACAAGTGCGGATTCTACCGGTGCCTGGAGCCCGATAAAGTTCACCTGACAGCTGCCAGACGATGGTTTTGCTCGTTTTGTCTCACTCTATTCGACGAGGGGGAAAATCACTCTGAGAAAAGAGATTTGGAACTCAGCCACAGAGTCATAAACGTCATCCGAACCCGTTCTAAAACAACTAGGAAACTGTCGGCCTCGATTTCCCTCGGGTTCAATTTGGAACGGGTTCGAGTGATATTCACTCCTTAGAGCGAAATTCCACTCGTTAAGAACGCAGCCTTAGAAAGTACTTTTGTTTTGGTTCAACCCGATTTTTATAACTGTGCACTTCGAGCTGTCAAAATCGTTAGGTTGGCAGCATTGAATTTCACCCGCCCACAAAGTTCTTCACCACACACCTGCCAGCGTCTGCCAACCTAACGATTTTGACAGCTCGAAGTGCACAATTAGATATCAAAATCGGGTTATAAATGTTGATTATCACAGGGGTGATTAAGTGAATCTTGGCCAATCCCTTAAAATTGCTCTTCCATCGTAGGCATCTTCGGGATAAACACCGCGGACCAGAAAAGCGCTCTCGCGAGGAGCGATACCGGTGCGAACAGTGCGAAGAATCCTTCTTGTCGCAGGACGAGCTCATCTACCACTCCGCCATCCACGCCACGCAGAACCTCACCTGCCCGCTGTGCCAAGAAAAGTTCGAGGACGTTGATGCGGTCACCGCGCACATTAAGTCTCATGTTAACGGTAACTTAATTATTTTCACTTCTCATGCTCTAAAAGTACGCCATTATAGCTCTACGAAGCGGGCCTAAAGTGACCACTTTAGCCCCTAGGGAGTAAAAAGTAATTAGTTTTTTAATTTCCTTCATGTGACAAAGACAAACTCAAACAGCCAGTAAAAATATACTATTATCTGTGGAGTGTGGACCGTCTTCATTGCGAAAATGTTGCGAGTTTTTTAGTTCCATGGTTTGTCCGCAAAGAAGGTGGCGCCATATGTTTTACATTGTTAATCTGTGGTTCAGTTCAGAAGAAAAAACCGATCACGAAAATTTCAGAACTTTTGTCAAGTGTAAAGTTCGGTTTTAAATGTTTTTGTACTAAATTGACTATTTCTCTCGCGCTCGAAGTGAAAAGTACAGTTTGCACCTCGAGACTAAACGCCAACTTAATATACCCTCGGTTTCATTGTCTCCCTCGCAATATTATGGCTTCGTTTAGTCCCTCGATGTAAAATATACTATTATTTATTCATTTAATCTAAGCTTACATACATTACTTAAATACATTGAAAAGAAAATTATTTTTCGTAACATAAAATGTATAGCGTTATTCTTGTGAATTCAAACAGTGAACAGTGAAATAGGTCGATTTTCTCAGCTATTTAAAATACGCAGAGTGAGCGTCAGATGAGACTTATTGAGAAGGTTAATAAAACAAGCTACACTACTAGAGCTTGTCTAAGCGGAAATGACGCGCCCCTCCACCGCATTCACGCACGAATATAAATGGAAGCAATACATTGGCCACTGTAGCCGGGTAGACTCGAACCTAGCAGCATGCGACATTTGTTCGCAAAAGTACACTCGGCACATATAAATCCACAAAGAAAGAGTAGTAGGCGCGTCATTTCAAATTAGACAAGCTCTACAAGACTCACCTGAGTCAGAAGAAGTAGCCAATCGGCTCAGTTGGTAATGATCATATTATATTTCCAAGATAAATCCTTGTACAGTCGACAGCAGAACGAAATGATAATTTGATGGGTATACTCATTTACTCAATAACGCATATGAAAAAAATGAAAAATGAGAAAATGATGAGAAAAATGAATTAGTATAATGTAATATTGCATTTTTCTTGATCGATATATAATTTTTTTTGCAGTTTTTATATAAAAGTTCATTACTTATCTTTACTGTTGACTGCTCTAGATAATTGGACGCAATGATTATTATATTATGTATTCCGTTTCATACCCGCCCGTTTTGACACCTGTCATCGCGGCGTAACTAGGGATGTGAGTGAACCCCCACCGTTGGTAACCTGATAACCGATTCCCGGACAGGCTTGCTGTAGATTTCTCGCCTTAGGTAAGGCCTCATTTTAGCAAAAAAGGAGCTATAATATGTGTATTTAGGTCTACAACAAAATTCCAAATAAGTACAAGATAAGACCCATGTATGCAATGATGCGTAAACTGCGTGAATGGTTGGTGGATTATTGTATCTAGTGTTAATGATTTCTTAACTCACATTTTGCATGCTGCTAATATTTGAGCGGAATAGTCAGTGTTTATTAAGTTAAATTAATATTTTTGTGTGGAAGTGATTCGTAACGTTGAACGAACTTTCCGGTCTCAGGAAATAATTGGTTACTTCACTATTATTAAAAAAAGAGGACTGAAATCATTATTGTTTTTGAGACGTTTCGAAATGATTCAAATGAATGAATGGCGTGAGAATATAAAAAAAAACATTTTTTTTTGTCTGACATCACTTACTGCGCCCTTTAATTGAGTGTTTATTTTAATGCAAAAAAATATTGTTTTTTATATATTCGAAGTTTTTGTGCTGAGTATCAAAACGGGCCTATTAGATTTCGAGTTTTCGACAACTGGATAAATCTCCATGCGCGGGTTACATTCCACCCAGGACTTTTTGTAGCATGGTTTTAGTATCGAATTGAGTGTTTATCCAAATAAAACGTGATTGTTACAGGAACCGAGTTCATGTGTGACTTGTGTGAGCTGGTATTCACATCAAAGGATAAGCTTGATAGTCATCTAACAATAGCACATTCTGAGGTAAGTGTGCTTTTATTAGACTACCTAGCTAGAGCCTAGCCCAGTCAGCAATGAAAGTCGCCAATTTGCTCTAGTGGCAGGGTTGCCCTTCCACAAAATGTTTAAACCGTAAACCGTAAGTAGGGAAGTATAGTCTTGAGATACATTTTTTGACCGCAGTTATTTAATTTGGTGAATTGGCCTAGTCCAGCCAGTCTCTTTTAAAAAATTATTTAATTTAAAATTTGTTTGCAGGAATTAGATAATGACGAATCGTCTATAGAAATGGTAACCGAAGATGATGAAGATGATAATAACACAATCAATGGTAAGTATTTTCTTATTCAAGTTTGATTTACGGTTAGGAGAACTTTTTTTCACAAAAATGCATTTTTCCAGTAAAAGAAGAAGATGGTCAAATGGTAGTTGAAATAAAGAAACCTGAAGGCTTTATGGTAAGTTTGTCGGATTCTTAAAACCTTTTATTTTCAAATAAATTTCATAAATCTAATTTAATTCTTGTTTTTTGAACTACAGTTTGACGAACTACCTACGAATGCGGATGTAAAACCTGTCGGTAACGTCAACTCAGAAGGTACATTTTTATTTGGTTTTTGCTATATTTTTGGAGCCATATTGAGTTACCTTTGTTTTTTACGCTGCCTTACATTTTACTGTAGATGTATTTTTTTATATACCCTCATAGAAAGTGAACCAGAATCAACATACACAGAACTGTCTTCCGTTGACACACTAGCAATCCTGAGAAAAAAGCCTGCGCCCGCCGCGGTGGAAGAGAAACCCGCGACTGTCCCGATGGTTGTGGGATCGGTCACCATCACTAAAGTCAAACCGAAACCTGCCGAGCCGGTAGCTTCTGCAGAAAATGCGGTAACACCAATAGAACATTGAAATACGGCTCACTTTAGGATCACTTATAAAATAATAGTAAAAAATCTACCATCTGTTGGAAACTTGATTCATCGACGTATTCACCCAACAAACACAAGTTAAATAGGAAGCCTATGTTCAGCCGTGGACGTCTTATGGCTTTAATATTTTCAGCAAATAAACTGCATAATAACTAAGTCATTTTTATCGTTTTTATCTTAGTGTGGAAAACTGCATGATCATAATTCTTTGTAGATTAGGTACACACAAAGTAATTGCAGTAAGACAAAGCATTTAAAGTAATTGTATGTTTTCAGACTGCCAGTATTTTACGTAAAGCCGAAGAAGTGAAGCGCAAAGCTCAACAAATTCCTTCAGAACCTGTAGGTTAGTATTATCCTGGACACTCTTCAAAATATACACTAGTGCGCAACTATTTAAATTTAATGTTCTCTGCTATTCTCTTCTGACCCAGCGCAATATATTTGGCTAGTAATATTATTTTAACAAAACTGATCATCCAGATCATTTGTGCCATATTGTGTATTTTACCAAGAAACAAGAATTCTTTTTAATTTTAATCCTATTTATCAGCAGAAAAAAAGGTACCAAAAGTGGAGAGCAGCACTGCGGGTGCCAGTGATAAGTCCCTCCGGCTGCTTGAAAAGGAACTGCAAGAACTAAAAAGGGTAAGATTTTTGATTTTGAGCGCAAAAAAAATATCAAAATGAATTGCTATATCAATATTATATTTTGCTCTACAGACGAATCCTCGCAATGAAGTATCTAAAACGCCAGTAAGGAGTATGGAAACGTTGAGGAACAGGCGCCCACAACTGCACACTTCGACGCCCAAAACGAGGTAATAAAAATATTATTTAGTTGTAATTTAGATTATTCGGGCTCTTAGGCCCGACTGATAAAACGAACTTCTGAAAAAGCTATCTGAGGCGTTCATATCAACCTTTCCAAAACCATTGCAAAATGGGTCTCATATCAGTAGTGTAAGGTGCCCCTATGTAAAGGTTGGTGTGAGCGCCTCTTTACAAGGGCCGAGGCACGGATCTTGAGCGCAGAAGTCCATTTTAAAGCTCTTAGGCCCAACACAAAATATCACAAATCAGGAAAAAAAATTTTTTGCAATTTGATAAAGATAAAATGTACAAAATCGTCTCTCAACAACTAAATACATGTCTATTTTATCAATGATAAAGCGCTTCGCTCAGCAGTGGGACAAACTAATTGTTATCTTTTTAAACAGAGCTACAGAAGAAAAGAAGTTATTAGCAGCGACAAAGTCGCCGGCCACTGATAAGAAAGTTCCCGACCGGCCGGAGCGCTTGGAGCGCCCAGAACGGAAAGTTGTGACCAAAGAAAACAAAGAGCCGAAAGAAATTAAAGAGCCGAAAGAAACTAAAGAGATCAAAGAAATAAAGAGCACTCCGGTCAAGGAGGAGAAGAAAAAAGAAGAAGAGGTCAAGGAAAAAGAGACGCCAAAGGTATATTTCTGGAAGTTTGTACAAGGCTATAAATTTTTAAAGACGTTGCTAGGTATACGTGTTAATGAAAAAGCGCAAAACCTGAAATATGTTTGTTCAGAATCGAGAGTTGAATCGATTCCACTAATAAAAAATAGGGGTAAAATTTTACCAAAAAAAATATTCTAACTACGCCGTGTTTAATCATCATTTAACGCGAAGCGGCAATGTCGCACTACCTCGCGCGTTATTACCATAGACTTTTGAATTTTGCAGCAAATACAAGAAAACAAAAAAGCTAATATCTTCGTAAATAATCTGCGAAAATTAAATTTAATAATTTACATAATATTTTATAATAAAAATAAGTTGGGGTGTCTGAGGTTTTGCGCTTTTTAATTAAAACGTAGTTCGCGTGAAACTTTTAGTCCACTATGAAGTTGTCCCGAGTCCCGCATTCCTAATTTTTCCTGTGAAGAATAGGTATAGCGCATGCGCAAAACAACTTCAAAGTGCACTTGAAGTTTGACGCGAACTATTTATGACCTTAACTATCTCGTCGGATCTTGAGTTCGCTTTTACTGTGGACTTCATACTACAGCATGCGAAAACCGGGGCTCTCGGTTTTAAAATTTGAATTGGATTTGGGACCTTAGCTTTTAAAAATGGAAACTTAGCTTAAGGTGGTATAATTTATTACGCTTTGACCGGTGTTGACTACCTAACGAGGAGGTAAAATTAGCAAATGGGAAAATGCAATTCAAAACACAGTCTTATTATAAGCATTGAATTTTATGTTCCCAAAATTGTATTTTTCAGAGTGTGGTGAAAAATGGGACAAGTGATAAGAGCCAACCCGAGGAAACAGTGCGTCGGTCAACGAGACCTTCGAAAATAAAAGATTACGCCAAGATGATCCAGGACAAGTAAGTTTATCTTTTGTGTGCTAGATATTTCTTAGTTTGCCATAGTACTTAAAACCTCTTCCCTGCTCCATGCATATCAAGAAAAGGCATCATGTCTATAACACCAACATAGGTACTCCTAAAATTGCGTAAATAGTGTTCAACACGAAAAAATAACTAACTTTTGAATTTTTCAACCCAAAAATACCAACTATTTTCAGGTCACAAGAATCTGACGATGATTCTGATGATACAGATGATGAAGAATATAGAGAAGTTGAAAAACCTGAGGTTCGTATTCTAGCTAAACCCATACCATAATTAGCTGTATTTAATGGCTTACAAACAATCTATTGTGTTGATATTTCATTAATATGTGTCGTTTTAGGACGACACGCTCATAAATAAATAAATTACTATTTCTTAATAATCTAATTATAGTGCATTAAGGTGTAAATAACTGAAGCCTAAATTACATAAAGAAACTAGTGGCTTGAAAGTAGTTCCGTGACGTTAATTTCATTATTAATTTTTATGTGCAAACGTCAAGTTTTACAATGCATGCATCGATTTAACGGCACTAAATCACTTTCGGGTCGTGTGCGGGTTTTTTGCGCGTGCAGGATTCTTTATTGCACAAAAGAAAAATGTACAAATGGCTGACTTGGTGCCAAAAGGCATTCTCTACCAGTCAACATCGCAGCCAAACAGATAATTTATCATCATAAACGTAAGCCATCGTAGTCATCGAATAAACGGAATGGGAAAATTAGTGTCTGCGCTGTTAGGACGTTTGTTTTTTGGTCGTGGTGTAGGCGGCGTTAGTCGAAAACAGTAGACTGTATCTTAAGGGAGCAAAATAATATTTTTACGGCGAGGGCATTTTTTTGAATCCAGAGTGAAGTGAGGGATTCTACAGTTCTTTAGTATCCTGAACTTAGCGAGGGACTCAAAGTACGTCGCCCGAGCCAAAAATATATATTGCGCCCGAGTGATACACTCTACTTTTCATCACCCTCTATGAGAAAATAAAAGGCGCCTCATATTTTTTTGTAATATTATTATTTAATAAAAGAGAGTAACAACTAAAGTGAAATTAAATAGTATCTAATAATAAACCAACTGAAAACTTATATTTACATTTGAGACATTTTCGCAATTATGAAAATTTATGAATAGAGATTGTTGTAGATTTTATATTCTGCGCGTTTGAAATAATGTCCGAATCTGGCTCATTTTGAGAAAAATGTGACTGTGAATCTCGTTGTTTGGATGTAGATGGGCGCGGCGACAGTGGCATGGATGGATTAACTGAAGGTTGCCATTTAATATTTTCCACGATGCGTGCACATGTTTTCGCCTTGTTCTCAATGGAATCTTCTATACAGGGTGGCTCATTTAGATCGGTCAGTATGGGAAAGAGTTATACGAAGATCTGTTCTTAGGAACCATGTCATCGATTGTAAACTCATCGAAGTAAGCAATTGCAGTCATGAATAGATAATATTATCGCAGATAACAAAACTTCTGAAATGGTTTAATGCAATGCCAATGCCATATGATATGTAAAGCGGTTTATTTAACAAGTTGCCATACCAGCAATGAGGTACAAACAACCACAGAGACAATTTTACGTGCCTGAACTTGTTGAATAACTAATACTTCCATCCTCCATGTCGCTTGAGAACAGTTAAGTCCGCTCCAGAATCTTCCAAAAGGGTAGCAGAAGTACGACGAAAACAATGTCCTGTATATATCTTGATATCTGGTCTCTTCAAATAAGTAGCGATTTCTTGTGGCATGTTAGAATTTTTTTTTTCCCATAACTTGTTTGAAGCACTTTCCATTTTGATAACGGATGAAAAACCGATTGGTCTTCATATCAGCAGGAGGCAGGTATTTCTTGTATTCTCCTCGGATTACGAAGGATCGGTCAATTTTTTTTTGGTGTCTTATTTTCGACATCATCAACAGTTATTATTAAAAGTTCATTGTCGCGAAAAGCTTCATGTACTCCGAAAATTAAATCCACCTGTAACAAAACCTAATGTGAATAAGTCAAGTATCTATCGGAGTACAGGTTACATTAAAATGCGCATTTTAAAACACTATGGTTATACTTTACTAATCCACCATATACATAGTTACTTACTTCTAAGGCAAGAAAGACTTTGTCGGGTGCCTCATTAGGGAAAGTCTCCACGTTTTGGACTGAGAACACTTTGGATTTTTCAGGTCTAAATCCATCAGACATCCTCTTCAGATAAGCTATTAATTTCGAATATGTGTCCAGTTTTACGTCGTTATTAGAACTGACTGTTGATTTTAGCATTGAGTAGGTACTCCTAAGAGTGAAGGTTGTTTTGTTTTGGCTAAGTACTGGAAGTAGGCCAAAAACACAGATTATGAAAAAAATTTGGCGCCTCTTGCATTTCTCCATTCAATAAAATGACCATAGGCTTTCATATACTTGTGGCGTATTATAAATTCGGCTTATAATCGTTAGAGTCGTGCGAAGACTCGCCGCAGCAGTGTAAAGACGACGCCCAAGGCCGCCGCGCCGCCCGCGCCCCCCGCCGCCGCCGCGCCCGCCCGGAAGCGCGGGCGCCCGCGCAAGGACCAGTCCGCGCAGAAAGAGGTGTAAGTAAACCAAACGATAACCGTTTTATTCCAAAACAAATACTAAATTTAATGCTAGGTTTAAACTTGAATTAAACCTAGAACTAAAAAATACCTTATTACAAATTGAAGTTTGACACTAAACTGCGTACTATCTGTGGTACTAAAGTTAAACCCGTGTGACCCCTAGTTTTTTTATGGACTAACTTGGCTTTTAAGGCTAATTTAAAATTTATGGTATCAATTTATAACGAAAATTGACGTAAATAACATCGATTTAATGGATTTAGATATCTTGGAGATGTCTTAGCGATTTGGTAAACATCGTCAGCGAGTGAATCCTCTCGAATTGGAAGATGAAGACTAAATATAAATATAAACATTAAAGCCATAAAATAGTTAATATTATACGTGAGGATTTGGCCCACGACTCCTGTGGATGCCCCTTGAGCCCTAAGCTTCAATTGGTTTGCAACAATTCAAACATGCACGACCTCTTACACATAACCACAAAACAGTTTAACACTCCGACCCAGTACAATATTAGGAACACTAAATACTTGAAGAACAATTATTTCTTTTTTATTTGCATCCATTTTGCATCGTATATCTAACAACCCAGTATGCTCCAGTCCAGTATAGGTACTATAGTAGTCTTTGCTGACAACAGTAAAGTTCTTTCTTGGACCGTCATTGCGTTTCAAATTACGCGCACCGTAACTGCGCTCCGTTTCATGCTGATCGTAATAAAATATCAAGATTAATTTTAAAAAACGAACTCGTTCAAGAGATTGAAACCTTAAATTATAACAAATAAATGATTTGTTTTGTTATTGATAAATGGCTATTTATGCATTTAAAGTATGAAGTTAAAACAGACCATTTACAACACATTAGTGAAACCACACTTAGAGTACTTAGTTGAAGTTTGGGGAGAAGAATCAAAAACGCACATTAAAGCTCTTTAAATATCGCAGAACAAGATAGTTAAAAGACTATCCAACTATGACTTTCTAACGCCTACAAATACTTTATATAAAGAGACTAAGCTGTTTAACATATCACAGCTATATACCTATAAAATGTGCCTGTTAGTAAAAAATATATTAGAAAATGCTATCCAATCAAACTTATCTTTCTGTAAAAAAATAACTTCACACAACTTAAGAAATAAGAACAAATTAATTCTTCGTAATCCTAGGTCAGGTAAATATGGTAAGCAATACATTCTATACGAAGGCGCTCGATTATACAACAAACTTCCTAATGCCATAAAAGAGTGCAAAAGTATTCTAGGCTATAAACAAAAACTGAAAGAATATATTTTGCAGTCCTAACAATTAAATTAGATTTTGTATAGATAACTTACAAATATTCATAAATTATTATTGAATTATTTAATTTAAACCTTAGGTTAAACCTTATCATGTAGAAAAAAATATATAAATACTATTAAAAAAAACAAATCATTCAATCTAAATCTTTTACATAATTAAAAAAAAAATTTAAGTACGTTATCAAATTATTATACTGAAACCGAACGCGAATGATTGCCAAACTTGTTTTATGATCCCTGCCTCCTGTACTACACACATCAAAAGTGTCCAGGGATCAAGCATTTTTATGCGGATTTCTTGAGATTGAGATGTGGCTTTGTAATAAATTTATAATTTTATAAATTTATATGGATCCTTTTTGGTGCATTTCATAATTTGAAACAGGAACTGTCGATCAAATTCGAGTAAAAGATGAAAATCAGCTGTCAATATTTTCCCTATAAAAACATACAACGCATGGAAGACATTATTAGTGCTACTGTTTCCCTACTACTGATTAAAACCAACGTTATTATGGAGCGGCGATGTCATTTAAGCAGGGAAGAAATGCTCAGAGCCGTGGGAATGATAGAAGCTGGTTCCCGGCAACGTACTGTGGCTTTAGCTCTGAATACAAGTCAGAGTGTTATCAGTCGACTTTGGACACGATACATTCAAATCACAACTCGAAGAGCTCCAACAATAACCGCCATGATGTTAGCCGTGAGGCTTCATCACTCTTCAGGGAACTTAATTAGCGACCAAACAGTCAGAAACCGCTTGCATGAAGTGAACCTTCATTCCCGAAGACCGCTAAGGGTACCACCTATAGCAATGCACAATCGTAGGATTCGATATCAATGGGCTCTTGAACACAGAAATTGGGCAGAAGAACAATGGCGTTTCGTGTGCTTTTCTGATGAGTCTCGTTTTGGTATGAGACCGGATACAAGACGTATACGACACTGGAGAACCCCTGGACGCCAACAGCGATTAAAATCCTGCCAGGAAGTCCATCCTTATAGTGGTGGAACCTTCATGGTATGGGCGGGTATTTGGATCGGCGGAAGAACTGAGTTGATTTGGATCAGAGGCAACCTCAACGCTCAAATTTATGCTGAGACGATTGTATCAGACGTCATCGTTCCTCTACAAGTGCAAATCGGTCCCTTATTTCAGTTAATGCATGATAATGCACGACCGCACACCGCAAGAGTTGTAAGACAGACTCTCGCCGCAGCTAACATCAATGTCCTGCCCTGGCCTGCTCAGTCGCCAGACTTGAACCCGATTGAGCATGCATGGGATATGCTACAGAGAAGAGCTCTGCCGAATATGGAGGGTATCCAGTCGCAAGAAGACCTTTTTTTGTTGTTGCAACGAACATGGGCGGCCATTCCACAGCGTGATTTGGATGAACTCATTTTGAGTATGCCAAACCGATGTTCTTGTGTTGTTAGTGTTCGCGGTAGAAACACGGATTATTAATTGTTAAAGTTACCCAATAAAATTTTAAAGAAAACTGTTATTTCATTCTTTTTTTCGAACTTTAATGTTAGTGGTTCAAATGTCAAAAATCCCTTTATTAGGATAATGGCAAATTTCTTTATTAATGCAAAGGTGACTTGGTTTATCGTTACTGTAGACAAACGAAAACACTTTATTTGATGAATCCTTAAAGATTTTTTTAATTAATATCAATCAGGAGAAAAGTCATTGCAAAAATATATGTTGATCCCTAGACACTTTTGATGTGTGTATATTGGGCGTACGTATAAATCAACGATCATTGCCGCGGCTAGTCAGCGCATGCGCACTGCTCCGACAACACGAATGAACGGCATGACCGGTCGCGATATTTTTTGCCAAGTATAAGTACCTTATTTCTCACCCAGTAAAAAATAATAATTATTATAAAGTGAAAACTAATATGAATGAAAACCGATAATTTAGAATATCTTTTTAAAAAACTGTCTGAAGTGAAACAACGGTTCGTATTGCAATGGGATTGGGAGTGTTTACCTTTTACTCAAGGCAGTTTCTCAGTAATTACTAGCCTTAGAGTAATGACACCAATGGTGTAACTAGCTCTACGGATTATTTCTCACGTTAAATTAAAGCCTAAAATTAAAAAAAAATTATAGCCTGTGGGGTATCGCAGGCTATAATTTTTATTTTTTAATAAAAATTATAGCCTTGTAATGTAGCTTTATATTTGTGAAATAATTTGTTTAAATTATTCTAGTGGTTAAAATGTGTCTATCCGTTACAAAAACCCACAGATCAAATCTTCCCTCTTTATAATATTGGTGTCTGTGTGTGGGTAGATTGTAAGCGCTCCTTTTGCTGTAAATGGGATCAAGTCAAAAACTAAGTTAACAAGGTACTCGTAGTTAGGTCAATTAAACTACCTACTCATGCACACGAACACACTGCTCGGTCTTGATGATGCTTTTGTGGAGTATTGTTTGCGGATCCGACCTGACATAGACTTACCTACAAAATGTTGACTCAATCAAAATGTTAAAGTTTTAAATAAACTATAGTCGTAGTTTAGTAACTGCGACCTATATTTTTTAAATATAATCTTAGTAAACTAACTATTTTGTAATTTCATATAACTGAACGCTATGTGTTCTTTTGAAATTGAAATAAATGATCTTTAAACCGAAGTTCATTTAAACGTTTAGAGAAACGGAACGCGTATTGAACGAAGTTTGTGTGAAAGAATGATTGAATACCGCTTTTTGTTTTAAACTAGTGTCTATAATGTGCGCTCTACAAAATAAGTTTCTACTGAACTCACGCCCGACCGAAGTTAGGCTGTACGCTATAACGCAACGTGATTTCGGCATAATGTGTCATCAAATAGCATTGTAGGCGTAATCATACCGAACTTCGGTCCTTCGGCATTGTGTGTTTAGATACTTAGGCTGATTTTCCACCAGAGATGTGCTTTGCAACGTTGCTGTGAATGTGTTTGATATCCACCAATCACATTCATTAGTCCATTTAGCATAACTCTGGAAGCGGTTTCCACCAAGCTATGTTTTTAATATGACACATGGATGAGTGCTGCGGATGCGTGCTATAGATGTGTGCTGTGAGCGCCTTCCCTACTGTCGATACATCGCATTACTCAAGCTGCGCATCTTCCTCGCACAACTACCTTGCGACAGCACATCTTCGTAGCACATCTTACTCGGTCCGTTACATAGCAAAGCATCGGTGGAAATGGTCTAATAGCTTCGTAGCTTATCTTGCAAATTCTTGAAAAAGCCGCCTGAGTACCACGTGGTTAAAGGTGCCGGATAAGACGCAAAAATCGCGGGTTCCATTCCCTAACCAGCACAAATGAAAGAGATTTATATTGGACCTCGGAAATGGTACCTTCGTTGCTTCTGATTTTCTCAACACAAGCGATAACTATACTTTGTGAGCAGAGAGCATTAGTATATGATGATGTATATCGTAACAATTTGCACAGAATAATCTGGACTATAAACCTTTTTTTTTTTTGTTATCCGGGTGAGAAATGCATTACGCACTATCCAACTGCCTGGGTCGAGCAGTGGGGGAGTGTAGGACTCTCCGCCGGTGAAGCCGGCGGCATACCTACTAAAAAACACCCGGGTATACCTCGCCGCTATGAAATAGGGAGACATGGAGCCTTAAGGATTACCACGTCGCCCCAGCGGTCGGCTCAGTCTATGCGCCGGGCCTCCTCGCGCTACGGGGGCATCCCGGTATACTGGGACACCCCCAGACGGGTGCCCCTTGGAATAGGGTGTAAGCCCCCCGGCTAACACCCCGGTGCTACTTTTAGGGAGCAGGAGGAGGACGGGCGAACCGCCGTCTTCTTGCTCCCCGCCGTCTGCGTCGGAGAGGGGCCGCCAGAGGATCATCCTCTCTGGACTATAAACCTGAAAATACTATAAGATATTCAGTTTAATAAAATATCAAAAACAATATACTTTAAGTACTTACTAAATTTTTTTTTTACACATATTCTAATTATAAAGATGGATTTAAATATCAACATTATTGTATTCACAACATATTTCAACTTGCAGTCCACCCAAATTGAAGAGAGAAGAACCAGAAGAAGAGGAAGAGGCAACAGATGATAAAATGGAGACGGAAGTTAGTAAGCCCGCGAAGCCCGCTGCTGAGGCCGAAAAGGAAGCCCAAAGTAGTCCTGCACCAACTGAAACTGCTGAAAATACGCCTGTAAGTGGATTAATATACTATACACTGAAAGAAAGAAAACATTCATTTATATAAGTAAATTGTTTGATTAAAATGGAAAAAAACGAAAGTAGTTTCGCAAAAACATTTTACAACTTTAAAACAAAAGAAACCACCAGACAGCGGCGTCTTGGTGTCCAAAAAAAGCAGGGCTCGATTTTCAGTAGGCCCAGCAGACATTATATGTTTCATCATAATTTGATCGAGCACACCAGCTAATTTGGTGTTTATTTTCAGGCTGGTAACGAAGTGAACAAATCGTCGCCCAGCCGTGAACAAAAGTCAGCGGCCAGTGGTTTTCTAGTTTCACCTACTGGACAAACTCTCAAAAAAGTAAGTATTTAAACCCCTGAATCCAAAAACAATATTCAAAAGTTGAGCACACTTCAAATTGATGCTGCCCGGTATTTGTCAATAAAATGAGAATGTGAATGTTATGGGTAAGCTATACTATATAATAATAATATATGCTATGTGGAGTTGTGGATTGTCCAACTCTGATTATCGTTTCTGGATTCGGCCGTAAGTGATTCAGACTGGCATGAATAATGATTTTAAAGGTGCTTACGTTGAGGTGCTGGGTGCTGATAGATTTGAGCATTCGCTTTTATCAGAACATCGAGTATTCCAAATTTTAAGCACTATCGGGTTATTGCTACGAAATTAATTTTATGGTAAATGAGTGGTTAAAATTTGTAGTGGAAAATGCAACAAGAAAGTTTAAAATGTTATTTAGCATCGAGTATTCGTCGTTTTAAAATTACCTTGAACCACATTGCGAACATGGCGCTTGATGTTTTGTTACAACTTGATTTCAAAAACCAAGCAAGAACGTTAGAATACATAGAATGTTTTCAGAAAACTGATAATTTGCCTGTATTGTACTATTAGTAAAAACCGTTACATTACAATGTAATGCTCTAGCAAATGCTCAGGTCTATTACCCACACTTGAGTTAGGCGCAGCGTTCGCTAACTAAGGATGGTAATTTTTTCAGGTGCCGATAAAAGCTCTCCCGCCCGGCGTCAAGCCTCTTCCCTTGCCTTCTCGACGTAAGTCTAGACTAATATTGAAAAGGAAAGATTTGATTGTTTGCATTGAATAGGCTCCGAAACTACTGGACCGATTTTATAAATTCTTTCACCAATATGTAGCTACATTATCAGGGAGTGACATAGGCTATATTTAATTGTGATTCGACAAACCATTCAGTGAAAAATGATAGTTTATGTGAATCAAGTCGAAGAAACGCGGGCGAGATGTGCTGCTTTACCGACGCCGCGCGACGTGAGATTACTTTTGACAGAACGAAGTCTGTCGAGGCAGCTAGTATTCGATAAAGATAATATTAGTCCAACCAGCAATATAAGAACAGTCATACTCTAAAACTACTTCGCAAAGCTCAAAGCTTATCTCTCATGGATTCTTGCAATCCCTTGATAGGGTTGACGAGTATGATGTAAATTGTTGATCGATTCTGAGTTAGCCTATTAAAATGAAGCGCGTTCTTATTCTTTTTTTGCATTGTTGATGAATAAGAAATAAAAAACTATGTTGTTGAATTTAACTGTTCAACAATATCAGTAGCTAAAACTAGATTTGAATATTTTAAGAAACACTTTTTTCTGATGTTTTTTTATTATTTCATAGCATTGGGGACAGGGGAACTGTGCGAAATGCAGATCGGGAAGAAAATGGTCAAGGTCCAGAAGATAGTTATGACTAAAGCTGAGGTGGAAGCCATGGCCAAGAAAGGACTTCTGGAAATGAAGGTATGTTTTGATCTTAATTATTGTGGGGTTTTATCATTTACATTTACAGATCTGAGTTAAATTCAATATTTTTTCAGGATGGCACTATGGTGCTGAAACAAGGTATTAAATTACCAACTCCTGATGCAAAGTCTCTCAAAGCTCTAGTCGCAGATAAAGGTTAGCGAGTCAAATATTATTTTGGGGCAAAGGCCATGTTTGTAATCCCTTATTTATTCATCATACGGCGTCGCTACGTTAAATATATTATGAAAAAATATTTACTCTTGGCGGCAAAGACATTTTCCTTCGGCTATAATTCGGCTGCCAACTGTCAGTCCCGTTATCATACACAGTAGCTAAGGAGGCTGAATGTGGTGCTAATGATGCGCCATTTATAAGGTAGTTTCGTACTTGTTTCTTTCTTGGCAAAAATACTGAGTGCAGTTACACAATGTATAATATTCTTTGCATTACGGAACCGTCGATCAAAGGTATGTAAAGTGGACGTGCTACAAAATTCAAATACTAAGTGCCGTAAACCACGACTCAAGCTTAACACAGGTATTCGTATAGTCAAGGCGTCGTATATCAATTCATAGCTGAAAAGTTCAGCTGTAGCCGGCAATGTTACCCTCTAGCTGTTAGTAGACGATACAGTATAAGTGAGTCACTTATTTATGCATAGGTTCTTCGTTAGTTCTTTTAAGAGCTTTAAGTCAAGTTCAAGTTTTATCTTTATTTCAGAGGCAGGAAAGGAATCTCCAAGCAAAACTGATAAACAGTCACTAGCTCAAAGCAACACTAACTAGAAAACCATATCAGTAATGAGTGCCCTTAGATATTTTTAAATCTGTTTAAATGGTAACCTGAAACGCTGCGCTCCGTTTTTACCTCATAATAACTGAAACTGGTCCAGGGAAACGGGAACCAGGTCTTCAACTCATGGGCGCCGACGTCTTGGTGTCAGTAATCATTTAATTGATAAACAAATAAAATATGTTAATTAAATATTAAGTTTGTGTTTATATCAAGTATTTGTATGTTTATTCGATGACTAGTTAATAGGTACATTTTTAATAATTTATTAGTCTTCAGTCACCATCAATAATTCACTCCTTAGAATTATTGAAAAGTGTTTAGGTTACGCTCCGCTCTGTTGTACGTACAGCGCACCTAAAAAATTACAAAGTATGTTTTTTTAAATATTTTGTTTATTAGTACTCGACGAAAAATAATAATGTGTTTATTGAAATTTTTACTTATTCCCTTGGAGTAGATTCCCTTGGATTGGATTGGTAGTAGGACTACAAATCAACATTTTATGTGGTAAAAAATATCAAATAGATTTCATCTTCAATTTTAGTAATAGTTCAGCTACTATGTAACTTAACACCGTTAATAATATGTATGTAAATAAAACCTTCGGTTTAACTGTCTTACAAACTAATCTTATTAGTTAATCGTATAAACTTAAGTTCTCATAACTCATTAAAACTATGTTTGAACGAGTCTAATTATGTTTTTGCACGATAAGTTTTAGGAGGTGCAACTATTTTGTATAATAAATGAGATATTATTGTATTCCTGAACTATTTAAAACATATTACGCTCCATTTTATTATAAGTTCTATTTTAAAGTACCTACTATAAGTAAACCTTGTACGCTATTATAAGACAGATATAGTTGTAGTTATCATAATAAAGAAATTGTAATTAATTATTCATTTATTTATCCTATCTTGGTCTACATATAGGTAATCTATATTAATATTATGAAGAGGAAAGATTTGATTGTTTGTATTGAATAGGCTCCAAAAGTACTGATCCGATCGTGAAAATTCTTTCATTAACAGAAAGCTATTCAAGAGTGATTAAAGGCTATATTTAATTATGATTAAACAAACATTCATTCATAAAATAATATTAAATGTAAATCAAGTTGGAGAAAAGCAGGCAAAATGGACACCAGCTGTCAAACATTTGACATAACGAAGTCTGTATGGGCAGCTAGTTATTACAAAGGGCCTGCCAAAATAAATTAGATATGTACTCAGAAATTATAAAATTACCCTGAGCATATATCCACTTTTCTATACTTATGAATCAATTGGAAAATACCTGTAACCACTCTTCTTCAGACAGAAATCTCGAAATTATAGGCTGCCAGACTCAAACTCAAATAACTTTATTCAAATAGACTGTATCAGTACTTTCAAATCTACAGCAAAATATACTAAATAATAGATATATATATACCATAAATACCATAATATGGTTAAATGTAAATAAACACAATGCGACTAAGACAATGCGACTACCACCGCGTCGGAGTTGTTTCTTGCTGAGAAGACCCGGCGAGAAACTCAGCAGTTACTCTTTTAAACTTGTTTTGGGTTTACAACAGGCGTTAGTAAAGTACAAGCAGTGTGTCATTTCGTTACAAATAAACCTCAAAGTATTTAAAACAAAGAGAAAAAAAAACAACCATAAAAGAATATAAAACAAAAGTTCATTTGAACAATTCAAAAAGAAAATTGTTAGTCAGTACACATTAGGTACCTATTAACTATTACAATAAATTTGAGAGAGACGGGATAGAATGAGCATTCGCTCGTTTGGTGTAACGCGATAATCAGGGTCGGCACCGGACCGGCAGTAACGAATATGAGACATAACATAGGTCCACCGATTCGTTAAGTTTGTTTTAATTATAGTGAATGTCCCGCTTAACGGCAGCAATCAATACTTTTATATGATATAAAGCCAAAGTCCTTACAAGTAAGGCTTGTTACTTGTAAGTTTTCATAAACTAAATTATAAATAAACTAAAAAAAAATAACCGAACCGGACGATAACTTTGTTCTGAATCGGGGGGCCTGGTCCAAAACCAGCAACAATTAAGTAACCATTATTAACCCCCAGGCCCGTTTGGGAAACCTTACACATAGATCATTTGATGACGGCATTTGGCGTAGTGCGCTGTAGCACGGTTTCTCGCCTTTATTTCCTTAGTGTTCCGGGCTCGATCCCCGGTCAGGTCAATTCAGGAAACGATCTTTTCTAAATTGGCTTGGGTCTGGGTGTGCTGGGAGACGCCCCTGGCTTAATTCCTTGTCTGCTACCTCGTAACACAGGCATATTTATCCCTACTTCGAGACCATGACAAGAGGTGTGTTGTCTGGCGCATATTTATTTATTAACTTGACCCGAAACTAAGCAAAGGTATATTGTAGTACTGTGATTGTTGAACTTTGCTGGTTCTTTGCTTTATAGAACCTAATTCAGGACTATTCCAGAGGGCATACAATTTCGTAACTGGCAGAGGTAGTGGTACCTTATTTGTGCAAGCGATAAGGCAACATAATTTTGCGTTAAAAATGATGACCCAAAAATTCGAGTTCTATTATTAAAATGAGAATTCAATTCAAAAAGTATAACCCGATTTTTATAACTGTGCACATAATTTTATTTTTATTTGAATGAGCATCATTTTTCCGAGAATCTGGCGGGAATTCGCTTGCAGCAATGGAGCTCGCGACGGGATTTTCGCGCTTTGATTTATGTTAATGTTTTGAACTTTGGGTAATACTTTTGGCGAGTCTGCTTGTTGACGAGCAACAGTACTTAATTGGTTTGCTGAATTTAAACGAGGACGGGGATGTCTCGAAGATGAAGCGAAGACAGGTCGGCCGCCAACCGCGGTCACACCAGAAAACGTTCGCGCAGTCGAAAAACTTATTCGCGAAAACAGACGAATTACTTATGTAGAGCTGGAGCGAGAACTGGGAATTGATCAGCAGCAATGCAAACAATAATTCACGACCACCTTTCTCTCCGTAAATGTTGTTCACATAGTTTGATGTACATTTAACATCACAAAATAAAATATTACAGAATAAAAGACTACTTTTTTCACAAATAAAATTACATAGAGTTGGGATCGAATGAGCATTCACTCGTTTGGTCTAAACCCACCATTAGATGTCAGTAGGTACAGTTTAAAAGCATACATACCTATATGTTTCCATGCTTTAAACATATCTGAGCGAAACATTAGCCACAAATATCTGTACGAGAGTTCGTTCAGACGCTTTGTTGACTTGTATAGTTATTTGTGGCTAATGTTTTGCTCAGATATTTTTGAAGGTTTGGAAACGTACAGATATTTATGCTTTTGACTGTACTTATTTATCCCTGAATGAAGCGCCATCTGTAACTAGCTACCACCAACCAAACTGAAATTGCTACGCTTATAAAATGGTACCTGCTTACTTCGTGAGTCTTGCAGCACCTTCCACCATGATCCAACATACCCTGAAGTTAAAACTGATAATATATCTGTAAAACGAGAATAATTTAGATAAAACTGAAAATGCGCGGCAAAAAGACAAATTGGTTCCATTCTACTCGACACTAGATGGCACTGCCTTACGTAGTACTTTGCGGTATCCCCAAAAGATGTCACTGAAGCAGTTTCCCGCCAGTAGTTAGCGACACCTGAAGCGGGCAGTTCAAAACCGACAGGATTGACTTCAAAAAACGCGCAACTGCCGGCTGCAGCGGGCGACCACAGATCAAACTCGGATTATTATACGATAAAAAAATATTTAGTAAGACGATAATAAAGATCAACATCAAAGTGAAGTGTAACTTCAATTAACAGTGTTTAT
The DNA here is from genome assembly GCA_947369235.1 of Udea olivalis. Classification (NCBI taxonomy): domain Eukaryota; kingdom Metazoa; phylum Arthropoda; class Insecta; order Lepidoptera; family Crambidae; genus Udea; species Udea olivalis. Next base: position 12,974,471 of record OX376342.1, read on the forward strand.
AAATTGCAATTTTCCCGAAATCTCAACTGCACATTCCAGTTTAGGTGAGTGTTACAAAGCTTTTTTTAAATGTTTCTTATTTAGTATTCTTAGATTATATCTAGGTATTAGATTTTCCAAATTGTAATGAATTATAGATTTTATTACCAAAATCCTGGCATAATATTCTCATTTCACAAAGCCTAATATATTTTATATCGATTGCTAAAGGTTATACATATGCATAACACCCACTTCAACTTGTTATGAATCGATAAAGTACAAATTGGTGGTCCTGACATATTATTTTATTATTTGTATACCTATAGAACTTAGAAACCTCAGTAAGTAAGTACAAGCTAGCCTAAGAAGCCTTTGTACATATGAACTTAGTATGAGCCATTTTTAAATATAAAAAAAATCATACGTTTTGCCAATCGTAATGTAACAAATGAATTCTGTAATATTTTATTTTGTGATGTAAAATGTACATCAAACTATGTCAAGACTTACATGGGTAGATCCATGTTGTCTAAAAAATCATCGTAAATAATTTTATCCATTTCTAAAAAATAAATTTCAAATAGTAAAAACACGATGTTCTTGTAAATTAATGGGATGACTTATGCAACTTTTTTGAATACGTTGAGCAGTTTCAGTAGTAGATATATATTCTTTCTTTGCCCAAGCAAAATCTTTGTACTTCTTACTAATTGATCTTGACCTTTTTTAAACTTATAAGATACAATAACAATCTGATGAAAAGCAAGAAGAGAATTGGGCTTTAAAGTGTTTTTTTTGTTCAAGCTCAGGGCAAAATCTAATCTGTTTAACAACTGAAATTAATAAAAACTCTTACCTCCTGCTGGGGCACCCTGCCCTGGAGAAATAAGCTGTAAACTGTAGTTGATATAGTATTAGACGTACATAGTTAAGAGCCATGATGGCTAAATTTGCCATCTTAGAGCCCGTTCCAAATCGCTTTTCGCAGAGTGATTTTCACCCTCGTCGAATAGAGAAAGACAAAACGAGCAAAACCTGCGTCTGACAGCTGTCAGGTGAATTTCATCGGGCTCCAGGCACCGGTAAAATTCGCACTTGTCAGAGTGATAAACGTCACCCGAACCCGTTCCGAAACAACTGGGAAACTGTCAGCCCCCCGATTCAGAACTAAGTTATCGACCGATTCGGTTATTTCCTTTTATTTTTAATTATTTTTTTAAGTAGGGTAGATTTTATGTAATTTGGTTTATGAAAACTTAGGGCCTTTGGCTTTAACATATCAAAATATTGATTGCTACCGCTTAGCGGATCATTTACTATAAATAAAACAAATTTACACATACAAATTAAAATCAAACAAAATAAATACTAGAAAAACTACTCAGAATAAACTACACATACCTTGAGTTAATAATTTACTATGGCCAACGCACACATCGCTTTCTATTACCTAAATTCATGAACGAAATACTAGCAACATTAATTTCAAAAACGATTATATTAATAACTATAAACATAGTGGACGACACGATTGGCGTTATAGTCTGCTATAGCACGGTTTCTCGCCTTGCGTTGTGTCACGGGTTCGATTCCCGGTCGAGGCAATTCAGAAAATTATCTTACTAAATTGGCTCCGGTCTGGGTATGCTGGGAGACGCCCCTGGTTTATTTCCCTGTCTGGTACCTCGTAACACAAGGAGACCTTACTTCGAGACCATGACAAGTGGTGTGTAGTCTGGCGTACCTACTTATATTTAAATTTATTTATTTATTTATATTTTCAAAAAAATATTTTCTCGGACAACTACAAAGCTTGCAATCATAATTTTATTGTTTCGTCATGTATTGGTTGTTCTTTTCCGCTGGCTTCCTAGGTCCCAAACTGGTTCCTGGCGCGTTGCGCGCGCAGAGTGTCGACAACAAGTAAACACATGTGCCGCTGTGGTTTTTAATGCCTGTTAGGCATTATTGTTCAAATGTTAAAATGGCTATGAATAGTTGCTTTATAAGTACAGTAAGTTATTGTTATACTAATAAATATTGTAATTTAAGTTTTTAGGCATAGGCCGCATTAAGATGCTCAAAGCATCCGTACTAACCGATCAGAATCTTAGTAAACTTTTTATTAAATAAATAAACTTCCATTTCGCCAATTGTATGTTTTTTTGACAACTGAAAGTTCACGTAACGTGTTCTATAAACGAGCGGGAGTAGGCCCTCAGGTACCTACCTACATTGAAAATCTTTACACATGGCCATTCGCTTCCAAATAAGCCTCTGCTTAGATTGATCTCTAGTTTTTAGAGACTAATGCTCATATCCTACGATATTTCTAATAACTACTTAAATAGATCGTTACAAGCATAAACATAATAAACATGTTTGGGACTGGAGTCCTAGGGCATTGCAGGTAAAGTCAGTAGGATCAACCGTGGCTCGGTTGGTACGGGCCTGTCGATTCCGAAAGATTCTTTAGTCGGGAGATAATGTTCATCGTGCTACAGGAGTTCTTTAGTTCATGGCAGACGCTATCATGCTTTTTCCTATCACGATTTCCAGTTGATCACGCCTCCATTTTCACATTGGCTTTTTATTCTCAGTGAATTGATTTATAGTTGCATCATTCAAACAATAAACCGGGTAAGAAAACTGACAATCGTTAACGAATATCTGCACTATAGCTAGCTGTCTATAGCCTTATGCCGTTAAAGTAAATAAATAAAATGTGTACTCAGTTGTAATTAAATTTATAAAATAACTAAAACTCATGCCAATGCCATACGAAAATCAAAACAAACTGATACTAATTAAATTAAATAATAATACATATGCGCCAGACAACTGAGACAACGCACCACTTGTCATGGTCTCGAACTGAAGAGATATCCTTGTGTAACGTTTTCCTGAATTGACCCGACCGGGAATCGAACCCGGGACAACGAGGAAATCGAGGCGAGAAACCCTGCTACAGCACACCACGCCAATCGTGTTGCCAAAAAAAATCAGTTGATTCTAAAGCCTACACTTCAAACCTCTCAAGTTAAAGGTTTCTCGTATTTGTTTTCTGTTTCGTTCTGATAATTTCGTGTGTCCTCATAGTGATATTCGGGTCACATTAGGGTTTTCATATTGATAAATTGGATAAGATAAGATAATTCTAATATCAGCCATGTGCGTTGCGTAGAATGTGGTGCCAGAGTTGATTAATGACGGCGAATGGTACTGATTATGGGGAATTTTCCTTCGAAACGTAAAGTGCCTAGTCTCCTATGTTGCGATCCAAAAACGATTTTTTATTGTGTCTGGTTTCTCAGCCTATGTTGAGACTCCTATGATCAAATAACCTTTGCATAAGAAAAAACAATAGGAACTCGATTGCTAAAACGCACCGGTGCGTGGTGTAGCAGCGAACGTTCTAAAACTACTTTACAAAACCAGGAAACGGCCACATACCGCTCTGCTCGGTAGTTGCCTACCCTTAAACGGCATTGAGACGTGAAAATAAGTTAATTGAAGTTATAAATACGGTCAACACTAACTCGTTGCTTCTTCGTTAGTTAGCGCACAGGTGATATATTTGTCCCAAAACGCGCTAAATGAAATGACACGAACTAGCCGGAAATCATACTTATCCTGTTTTGCGTTATTGCTATTAGAGCAGTTTAATATTTATTTCGCATTGTTAAAATTTAACACTTGTATGTTTTAACATCCTAATTAATTTGTTAATTGAGAAATTACTTAGGTATAAATAATGATTCGACAACATTATTCCCGTGGTGTGCTGCTTGCGTGGTGTCCCGGCTTCTATTCCCATTCAGGTCAATTCAGGAAACGAACGTTCCTGAATTGACCCCAGTGTGTGTGTGCAGGAGACGCCCCTGGCCTAAATCCTTGTCTGGTACTTAGTAACTGAGGGATATTTATCCATATTTCGAGACCAATGTCAAGTGGTGTGCGTGTTCTCTGGTGCATTTTTTCTTAATATTCTCTAATATTGTTTGTAAATTGCTAAATACAATGGTGAACAAATGTGAAGTTTCCAGAGTCATTGCAATGTAATCTACTTACCTAAATGGTTTTTCAACCACGTACTACCCTTTTCCAATCCACCGATAAATTGTAAATGCAAAATTGTAACTGTTTTAATAATTATGTATACCAAATGAGGGTTAAACTCGTACCTATCGTTACTTGTCATTGTATTGTTAACTTAAGTTCAATGTGACATGAGCTGTATAAAATAACTGACTGAGATTATCATTTCAAGTATACTCGTAAATTAAACAGGAGTTACTAAGTTCAGCAGGCGTAGCGATAACTTGTGTTGAATGATAGAAGCCCAATCCTTCTGAGGTATTGCATCGCTATAAGACTGATTTAAAAGCAATAAGCCTTGTTGCCTAGGCTGAATAGGCTCCTATAAAACCGACACCAACGAGCATATTGAAGCTACAAAGATTTTTGTCATAAATTCTCTTCTAAACTGGTAATTTCTATTTCTAAAACGTAAGCATGAGCGCCCTTCAAACTGATGCTGACCGTGACATATCAAAGGAAATAATAGTCGCAGCTATACTTGCAGAGCTGCTGCACGCTGGACCACTATTCGCGGCCACAAGTGGCCGCCACCAGATGCGGACGCAATTTTTCATGTGTGTAGTATGGCATTGCCCAAAGTGAGCGTTCGAGTAGCTGCGTCCGAGCCACAGCTACTTGTTTGTGGCCCGTCTTGACTTCCCGCGCGTAGTCCAGTGTTGAGTGGCGGCGTCTGGTAGCTCAACCTCAGCCACTAGTGGGCGCGTTAGGTGGCTGCGTCTAGTAGCCCTATTCCAAACCACAATGCACTTCATTATATCCCTGGACATTATTCCACACAGCGCCATCTAGCCCCAAAGTAAGCTAATTAAAGCTTGTGTTATGGGATACTAGACAACGGATAAACATACTTAAATACATTTTCTTTTGTAAATACATACTTATTATACATAGGAGACACCCAGACCAGTACAAACAGACATGTTCATGCACACAAATGTTTGTACTGTGCGGGGATCGAACCCGCGACCTCTGGTGTAGTAGCCAACTTCTTAACCATTACACCAAGTCGGTCGTCAAATTTGATTCGACTTACTTTAGATGAATTAATACGAGTAGGTAGTTGCTAGGTGCCCGAATAATTTTGACCTGGGTGGAATGCTCACTGCCGGCTCGATGTTTGCGGGCACTGCCAAAATAAATGCATCAGTGCCGAGAGAAAGGTGAATTGTGACGCTATTGTCTCACCTCTCACCCAATTTACATGCGAAAGATGTTGTTTTTATTGCTTGTTATTGACGACTCAATAACGATTCACTATACGCTATACCGTAATATTGGAGCACAAATTCGTTCGTTAAAGAATGAAACGTGAGAATACAAGAATTTTGAATGGAATTCCAATCGTTCCTCAGAGCCGAGCGCATCTGTCCACTTGCCAAATTCTACACAAATTGGAACTTGGACTGAAACGGCATTTAGATACCTACCAAATGCAAAACGTTCTCCAAAAGTGCCATTTGTTCTTTTCATTGGGACATCAACTGCGCCATGATGTGCTTGCTTTGGTCTTCCAATATGAAGCAGTGTGAATGAGAGACCTTAAGAATAAAACAAGTTCACGTGCTTTTGATTGATGCAAAGCGTTGACCAAGGTGACGAGACCACACGACCAAGAGCAACAGATACCCGTTTTTATTTCAAAATCTCCTATAGTCGCTCGTATGACTCGTCGGAATCCTTCTCTCCATATTTCCACTTACTGAGTCAAACTTGTTCTTACGGACTTGGTGGAAACAGGCGGGCACACGTGTTCACACAGATTGTTCTTGCAGAAGTACAAGCCTTCACAAGCCGTCCGGCAATGTTTCGAACCCACGCGTGGTAACTACCCAAGAAAATAACATAACACTGGGTAAAAAGTAATGAGTACCTACTTTGGGACAGAAGACCAGTATTGTCTTAGATGTGATTAAAGACATCTAAGACAATACTGGTCTTCTATTTTAGAACCATAGAAGACCAGTATTGTCTTAGATGTGATTAAAGACATCTAAGACAATACTGGTCTTCTATGGTTCTAAAATTCTACTTATTAGTTTTATAAATAACAATACTACGAATATTACGTTACAATTTGCTTGATTTTGAAATTCATAAACAGTTTATTAGTTTCTTCACTTTTGCTGGCTTAATTTATTTATTTATTATTTCGTACACAAAGAGACAAATTACAGAGAAAACAATAAGGAGTACAAAATTACAGGTTAGCTTATCTCTAGAAAGAGATTCCTTCCAGCAGACCATGGCGACAGGAAAACCTCATTTAAAATTTTTATGGATAGACAAACGTGTACAAATGGAAATGTAAATGAGAGTTACATATTCAAAAATCGTAACAAACTAAAAAACCCTAAGTACATGTTTTACTTACAAACAAGTAAATTAATATGCTACAATAAGTACAGAAACATATAGATAAACATATTAATACATACAATAAATAAAATATAAATAAATATATGTATACATGTAAACATAATGATCCAATGTAATTTAAGTAAAACTCAAAAGATGTTCATTTAGCAGTCTTTTGAAAGAACCTACAGTGCCGCATTCGCGAAGGGATACAGGCAACTTGTTCCACAGTTGAACAGCATGAACAGTAAAAGATTCACCATACATGCACGTGTCTTAATCATGTTTTTTCGACTGTAACTTCAGCCAATTTACAGAAAATATGTTTTTAATTAATTTCCTCATAATATTATCAAACCTTCTATATTTAGACGGTGGTGTTTTTGCCATGGTCGGTAACCTTGTGGCGTGACAAGTGTGTCGGGCGTCGGTCGGACAAAGCAACAGAATTCATCAGCGTCACTCTGCCCGTGGCTAATCAGAGTCATTGATGTGGATCACGCAGCTCCTGACGAACCGTCGAGTTACAACTATAAGCTACTAGCTGCGCGAGTTATTATACGCTCTCTTTAGTTTTAATGCATGAGTACTGCAGCATTTGTTTGTTAGTTAACCTACTTTGATAACGGGCATCTTATAGATCATAAATACATTATATTAAGGTTTTGGCATTACTAGAAACCTGATGCAAGACAAAATAACATACTCGTAGATACATAATATGCCAAACAGGATAGTGGAGGCAAAAACCTACCTAAACAAAGTTTATATGTAAAAGAATAGCTAAACTAGTCTACTTAAGAATAAAGCCGCCTCGATTCTTAACTGATAGTGCAGGATACTATATTTCAGGCTTCCTAAAGGAGCCTTACTTCATTATACAGGACTATAGGAGGTACTTGGAAAGAAGGATTTTCCTTTTCAATCTCATTACCATACTCTTAGCTTAGACTACTATTTATTTTTTCCTAAATATCCTTATTTTTCTTATAAGTCATTCTACAGATGCCTCATTAATACGTTGATTATAATAAGTGTCTGGATCTTGATTTACGTGCAGGAAATTATTTTTCTTTTGTATTGCTGATAAGCGTTTTATAATGATTTCAAATAATACCGCAGCGCAAAACATCAGCCTTCTATACCTTTGTCTTTCTTTTACATTGTGGTTTATCTTTTTTAGTAGACAATAATGATCTGCTATTCTGAAGCTGACCCGTTTAAATTATGATAATCAGATCAGAAATTGCCCATAATTGCGTTCTAGTTTTGACGTCCAACAATATCTGTTATTTAATGCCAATGTGCCCGCTGATACACATTGTTAGAAATCAGTTATTGCAATGGGATGCGCTCCGTTGCATACAATACATTGCAATTCAATCTGTATTGATCTTTATTAGATAGGCTGCGAAAAGCCATGGTAAAAAAACATAACATGGCTAGCGAGAAATAATAAATGACATCACTCAATAAAGTAATAGGGTACTCTTTACCACTATCTGAAAATCGCAGAACTAATAAATATTCTTAAAGATATGATAAGTTTTTAGGAGTACTTACATACCTAGATTTCTGGAAACATCGAATACACAATCTCACAGCTTACTTTCGTTCTTTAGCTAACGACAAAACCGAACAAACAATATTGATGGTAGGATCCTGGGGTCTTAGGTAGTAACGTGAATTTTCAGTGGTAAAAAAACATGCTAACCGTTTGAAATTGATGAGTTTTTTTTGGTATTCTATAATTACCGTGGGGCCTTACGAAGTTTCGTGAAACTTAAGAAGGGTAAAAGGGCACAAAACGTAGTATGTTATGAATAGGTTTTAAGTATTATGTTTATTTTATTTTCTTTATTAGCTTCATCAACCGTTGTAACAATGGTTCTTAATCTAGCGTTACATGAGTATGGCACTTAAAATTATTGCACGACGGATTTACAGATAAACACTGCCTGCTCCTTAAATTACACACGTGTTCAATAAATAAATAAATAAATAACCAAATAAATAAAATATCCAAAAAATCAAGATCATTTTCGAACGGTGAGTATGTTTAAAGACTGAAAATGTACGTAACCACGTGTTCGTCGAACGGGAATAGGGCCCCCATACTTTATTATTCATAACATTCTACGTTTTCTGTCCTTTTTACCCTTCCAAAGTGTCTCAAAACTTCGCAAAGGGGTTTGATTATTTTTGTATGGAATCGGGCCCTTTGTTTTTATCTTGATGTTTTCGCGCACGGCCAAAATGATATCATGGAAAGGAACACATAAACGAACATCGAGTGTTATTGTTACCAAGTGTGGTAAATGATTAGTAGTTTTTCAATTAGCATTGCACCTTTTTCATATCGATCTTTACCTTCAAATAACTCAGAAATGTGACACTTTAGGGTTACACACTTATTGACACATTTTGTTTGTTAAAGTATCCTCGTTCCATTTATGTATACCACTTTTATCGTGCGCGGAAAGATCGAGAATAAAACAAAATGGTGCCTGGGTGGCTATGCCACAAAGGTTCTAAACCCTTTGTACTGGAGTAGACCTCCTGAACTACTAATCCAGAAATATATCTGATATTATTTTTGGATGATTGACGCACTATTTGTGTCTTAGACATTAAATAAAATTTACCTACAAACAGGCAAATCTGGGCAAGGCCTTTCTAAAAACAGTTGTACCTTAGGCATGGCATCATCGGTGATATCGTTTTTATTTACAAGTATCATAATGTTAATATTTTATATGACATATCGTTTAAGATGATATGTATTATGTTTTCTCAGCAAGATGGATAGTGTCCGTCACAGGCCAGTATATTTCACATGAGATTTGACAAGGTGACAGCTGAAGTTTCAGCCTCATTTATCTTGTCGGCTGCAACGACAGAAGTAGTTTGTGATAGCAAAGGATTACCGTATCTATATTTTTGGTTACCGTTCATAACGATTTCTTTTAGCATCATTAGCACTTTTTATAAATAGCCTCTGATTTTTGATTGTTTTTTTTATATTTTATTTTTTTGTAATCTTGTTGTCGCTGAACAGCAACAGTTCACCACAATTTGCCTTTGGGTTAACGTCTGGTAGGTTGTAGCCAGAGTGGTGTCGTTTTGCACAGGCTACAACTGGCTTATATATTATACTAAATTAAACGTTAGCAATGCAATTGAAACGATCTGACTGTCATCAATACGGAATGTAGTCCATTTGGAATTCATTCGTGGAGTTGTTTATCTTGTAAACGTAGAAGTAATTATTTCACTTCATTAAATAGGTAAATGAATATCTGTCAGACACACCAAGATCGTTCGACCACGCTTGTCGGTCCTTTTGGTCTGGTAGGCTGATAGACATAGGTAAGTATTTGAATATTCCCGAATACATGCATAATACAATATATATATTCTTCACTAGAATATCTGTCATCGAAGGATCGAACTTACGACTATCGGCGGTGAAGTCAGCACCTCTACCCATTGCGCCAACGAGCCAGTTGGCGAACTTTTTGTTATCATAGAGTCCAATGGTTATGTTCACTCCTATAGATGACAGACGTTTTTTAGGACTGAAAAGCTAGTAAGTAATAAGCCCATATTTCATCCGCAGAATAACCGCTCGAATTAATAATGTCGCTAAAGATTGGAAATAAGATCAAAGACCGTGACGACACGGTAGCGCAGTGCGCTGAGGCACGGTTTTACGCCTTGATTTGCGTGGTGTCCCGGGTTCGATTCCCTGTCGGGTCAATTCAGGAAATGATCTTTTCTGAATTGACTCGGGTCTGGGTGTGCTGGGAGACGCCCCTGGCTTAATTCCCTGTCTGGTACCTCGTAACACAGGGATATTTATCCTTACTTCGAGACCATGACAAGTGGTGTGTTGTCTGGCGCATAAAAAAAAAAAAAAGATCAAAGACAAAAATATCCCGGTTACTACGTAACTATTTCTTTGTTTGATAACAGCATTTGTTACAATCAATCTAATCGGCTACTATCGCTAAATTGCAGACGTAGAAATAACTCATGCATGACTGAGGCCTCAACACTCAACGGACGGCTTGGAAAACTCTGACCTTAGTGGCGGAGATCGACTTTGATCATTTGAAGGTATGATGGTATGTACAGTCAACCACTAGACTGCCACGTTGGCACCAATAAGCTAAGCTCGCATTACTATGTACTTGCAACAAGCGCTTTCGGTACAATGTCCACAGAGTTACGTTTAAGCTGAGGTTGACTGTAGGTTCCCAAACCCTTACTGACTCCACACCAAGCAAAGATCGTACTGTGGGTGAGAGAGACTGATGACAATACTTAAATATTTTTAAATACATACTCAAATAGACAGACACATAACAAACACTAAAGTTCATCATAGAAAGTTTGTCCTAAAGAGCAAACGCAAACCTTTGGCGCTAGAGGAAGGATCGCTACCATTGCGCCAACAGGTCAGTCAAGGTCTCTAATCTCTCTTACATTTTACAAAATTACAACAATGTCTTAGACGGCTTTTTATCGCGTTTAAAGTGATTCGACACACCCACTGATTAACTATAACGATCGATATACCTACATTATAAAGAGCAATAAATGATAACTGTTATCGGCTAGTACACTAACTAGTAATCTGCAAAGATTTTCCCTTGAGGATAACATAGGTATAATCAGTCGATTAAATTATTATGACGTGATGTTTTTTGTATCGTAAAATACAAGTACAATCAAATAGTGATACCGTCCACGCATAGAAAGTATGCGAGTTCACTTTCTGGAAAAAGGGGGAAGCGTATGTGGGTAATGTTACGCTCTAACATTAGTTGATGTACACACGGCCAAATGATATATTATTATTCGTTTTTCAGGCAAGTGAAAACCTAAAATATGGCCTGCAAGAAATCACAATTTACAAGTTTACATATATACATACATACTGCCGCCCGCTAACACTATTAAAATAACAAATTACATTCGTTACATAATACATCTGATTCGATCGAGCAGGGAAATACCAAGCATCGCTCTCTCCATTGCTCGCTGGGTGATCTTGAGCCTTCTTATGAGACCCATAGTAAGGGACCACGTCTCACTCCCATAGGTCATTACTGGCAACACACACTGGTCAAAGACTTTTGTCTTGAGACACTGAGGTATTTTGGACGCAAATATATGCCGGAGCTTCCCGAACGCTGCCCATCCGAGCTGGATTCGACGAGAGATCTCTTTCTCGAAGTTGGACTTACCTAGCTGGACTGTCTGTCCCAGGTAAACATAGTGGTCAACAACTTCGAGTGTAATGTTCCCAACGTTAACTGGAGCGGGTGCAATATGGGCATTCAACATGATTTTTGTTTTGTCCATGTTCATCTTAAGACCCACTCTTTGAGAAGCATTACCGAGATCTTCGAGCATTATGTTCAGGTCTTCCAAGGTCTCAGCCATAAGAACTACATCATCGGCAAATCGCAGGTGTGTTAGGTACTCGCCATTGATGTTGATGCCGCGTCCTTTCCAGTCCAGAAGCTTGAAAATATCCTCCAACGCAGCCGTGAACAGTTTCGGAGAAATAACGTCTCCTTGTCTCACGCCTCGCTGTAGTTGGATCGGATTAGAGCTCTGGTTCTGTAATCGGACCGACATGGTGGCGTTCTGGTATAAGTACCTTAGCACCTCAATGTACCTGTAGTCTATTTGGCACCTTTGGAGAGACTGCAGTACTGCCCAGGTCTCAATCGAATCAAAGGCTTTCTCGTAGTCCACGAACGCTAAGCAAAGTGGCAAGTTATACTCTTCGGTCTTTTGTATAACTTGCCGCAGCGTATGAATGTGGTCTACGGTACTATAGCCTTTTCGGAACCCTGCTTGTTCGGGAGGTTGGAAGTCGTCGAACCTGCGAGCGAGACGATTCGTAATGACTCTCGAAAACAGCTTATAGATATGGCTCAGAAGCGAGATGGGTCTGTAGTTCTTCAAGAGAGTTTTGTCACCCTTCTTGAAGAACAGCATCACATCGCCTCTGCCCCATGCCTTTGGCGTGATGATGATGATGAGATCCGCAGGAGAACAAAAACAACCGACATCGCTCGAAGGATTGCATCGCTGAAGTGGCAGTGGGCGGGACACATAGCGCGGAGAACCGATGGCCGTTGGGGCGGAAAGGTTCTCGAATGGCGACCGCGTACCGGACGACGTTCCGTGGGCAGGCCCTCTACAAGGTGGACCGACGATCTGGTCAAGGCCGCGGGAAGCCGCTGGATGCGCACAGCGCAGGACCGATCGTTGTGGAGATCCTTGGGGGAGGCCTATGCCCAGCAGTGGGCGTCGTTCGGCTGAAATGATGATGATGATGATGACATAATACATCTAGGAACACGCATAAAGCTTGCTATTTTACGGTCTATATGTTAGGGCCGGTTACTACCAATCATAGATTTTTTATCGAATTAGATAAGAAGCTATATGAACTACGCAAACGCAAATGTAATTCGCTTTGATCAAATACGTTACTCATAATTAAAAGGAAGTACTTATAAGCTAATTAGAACTAGCACTAATGAACTATGTTTTTTTGAAAACTTAAATTGATCAGTATAGACCACTTGGCTACGGTGTTGTGTCTTTGGCAAACCACAAACTGCCTAAGTAGACCTTTAAAGGTTTGTAGGGTTGTTGATTTGATTCTCCGCGATGTAGCGAAGCCCTAAACAGACTGCAACACTAGGAAGCAGATTTACGGATTCTGGGACAACAAAGTTTTAAAATGTCTGCAAAGGGGTGAGATAGGTACCTTTTTCCAAACATGCGTAAAAGCACATTTTTAGTTTGACTGTACGTACGGACAATCTTATAAAGTAGTAAAAAAGCGATATCGGAAAAGCGTTTTATAAGGCAGCTTTTCTTTAAACGCGGTTTATGTAAATGAACCCAGTTTGCCGGGAAAATGGCGGGCGTGGAATCGCGACCGGACGTCCGCCCATGTATAACATTACCGATTTATAACGGCCTTGGACTTGGATATATTTTTTCACGGTTAATGCAAATGGAAATGAAAATAACCAGCCTTTGTTACGGAACTAGGGTGTTTGTTAGCCGCCCTGGAAGCGTGGAGTAAGGCGTTGTTGCGTACACGGTTCATAAACCGTTTAGAAAGGAAATCTAAATATAATATTTTGCAAAACAAACTAAATGTGATGCATTCCTTAAGCAAAGTTCAGTAGTTATTGTTTTTGAATGTAAGCTCTAGAATTATAAATACAGTGTTTCATACTATGAAATAACTGTAGGTAAGTATCTCACCGCTCGCTGTGGGCATCTCCGGGCCAATACCAATATATGATTTAAAATATTGAATGTTAAGCCTCATAAAATATATTTCCCAACATCCTTTACCAAAGATAATTAGAGCAAATGATAGATCAATGCGTAACATAAAAACGCTCCTGCTTTTTTTTGTGAATGTAATGGATTTAGTAAAACTCCAAGTTTAGGCAAATTACATAGACCATCTGACCTTCTGACCTTCTCATGATGCTATGTCTAGGGCGCTCCCAATCTGGGCACTCATCTCGGTTTTTCGTCCATCATTTCTCAGCAACACAAGCTTAGTTAGTGTAGGGTTCGCAATATTACCTTACCAAAGTAGTTTGCTCACGTTGCATATAAATAATATTGATTAGTTATAAATAAAGATAACCTTAATTGTATCAAATTTATTCTTCCGGGTGTTTTTTTATTTATTGTTACCTCACACACACCGCCTCCCTAATCATACATCACGTTTTACATAGGGTCTGCTTGGCTGCTACATAACAAAGCAAGCGTTGAATTAAAGTAGCTATTGCATTGATATAAAGATCACAATCGAACACTGAAGCTCGTCTAATATTCTGGTCATTGACCATACAAGACTGGTCCGCCTTGACATTGGAAGTGGCAGTCTCCAAGATGCTGTAAAAAACGTAAGACGTTCAATCATGATCATGATTCACTTTGTCAGTCGTCACGTTCGACTGTACCTTTAAGTCCTTGTGGTAATTGTGTCATTAATTACCGAGCTTTGCCGTATAAACAGTTGATTAGCGTTTACGTGCAAATAATTACTAGCTCGGTAATTATTTAATATCTACCTGTCATTGTATAATTTTAGTACACATAGTGGAAATTATAATTAGTTGAACCTTGCTTTTATCTGGTAGAGAATAAAGTAAGCATTAAGCCTCAGATGGAAGTTGAATTGTTGAAAAACATCATGGCATACAACTCACATGACGTTGAGTTCCTTTCTCAAAACCATTAGATACTGTTTTACAAAGTTTTTTGCCGTAACTACCGTAAAAGTTAAAGCAATAGCTCTTGCAGTTTACACTTCGATAAACCTTATTTCATTTTTAACTAAATTTCATATTAATTAAGCGTTCAAAAAAATTTTAACAATAAAAAACCAACTTCAAAAAAACTGTTCTAAAACAAAGCACTAAAAAGTAAAGAAATAATTGCGTATTCTTCTAAAACTTATACGATAATATTGTGTAGGTACAATTATTGTTATTGTTGGAGTCGGTGTCAGCCAAGGAAACACTACAATATAGCTAGCAATATACCTATTTCTTACATATTACGTTTACGTATGTAGGTCGGTAGTTATTTATTTCTTATTATTTCTTTACTTTTTAGTTCTTTGTTTTGGAATAGTTTTTTTTGAAGTTGGTTTTTTTTTGTTAAAATTTTTAGTGCTTTGTTTTAGAATAGTTTTTTTGAAGTTGTTTTTTTTTTGGTAAAATTTTTGTTTATTTCTTGATTTTCAGTGAATAGTTCTTATTTATTTATACATCGACAAAGTATAGTCGAATTGCTTCTAATAATTTAAGAGTTCCGTTACTTTTTCATGGATCCCATAATCAGAACCTAACTAAACTCTCATCAAACTACCCTTGAAGTATATCCTTTCAAATAAAAAAAGAATTATCAAAATCGATTGCCGTAATATTGAGTTATTCGTCCATTTGTCGCGCATTTTGTCTATCTAGATTTAAGACTTATATGGATTTCCAATGGATGCCACTGTCAGAACTAGACCAAATTAAAATGGGAACATTCGGGAAGCACTAGCTTTCAAATATAAAAAGAATGATCAAAATCGGTTCACTCAGTCTAAAGTTATGAGGTAACAAACATAAGAACACATACAGCACAACAAAAAAAAAACATACAGTCGAATTGAGAACCTCCTCCTTTTTTTGAAGTCGGTTGAAAAAAGCTTTGCGTGCGCACTTCAAAAGATTGATGATGCCCCAAGAACTGTAGTTTTGTAATTCTCTTGGGTCCACCTGTTAACTGTCTGTTATTTTTTTTACTTTTTATCTATACATAATGTGTGATTGCTATTATTATGTATGTATATGTTTGTGTAATCTCTTTGAAATCTTCTTATTTGATTTAAACCATCTCACCTTCTTTACACCTAATTTAAAACTTTTATCTCTAGCACTGCCTGTAATATCTCTGTCTGACTGTGTGGTTGACTGGTGGAGAATGCCTCTAGGCATTAAGTCCGCCCTTTGTAACATAGACTACGTGCAATAAAGAATAAATAAACAAATTTCATTAAGTTATTTGGGAATTACATTAAAATAATATTATTTATGGTCAAATGATTTCTTCTATTTATTCAGATTGAAAATTGTTAAGTACTTCTAATATAGATGTTCATCTTCATCCTACCATATGAGTTCTTAAACTTAAACATCTTAAACCATGAGAATTCCGGCCGCATCTTTCTCTTCTCTTTGCGCTATCGTGGACACATTTGACTGGGAGACGCCCCTACCTTATTTCCCTGTTCCCTAGTTATTGTACCTATTGTGATTTTATTTTACTTAATTACAACTTCCTTGAGTGTTACTTATTGAATCATTATTTGTTATACATAAAACCGACCCGACTAGTGCAGTTGTTCAAGCGCCAGTTGAGATACCAAGAGGTCGCGGGTTCGATTCCCAAGCACCGGCACAAATCATTGTTAATGAAACAGATATTGTGTTGGGTGAGGGTATTATGATAACTTCGTTGTTTCTGGTTTCCTAACACAGAGATGACAGAGGCAAGGGTGATGTTCTGTAGTTGTTTCTTACTAAGCCTGGATTGTCTTACTGCTGGGCAAAGGCCTCTCTCAAATCATTTCAGCAACCCCTATCAGAAGCTAACGTCTGCCGCTCCTATACAGGAATAATTAGTATTCGTCCAAGTTGAATTCATGTATGAATGTATTCATTCCGTCCAAGGAAACCAGATTAGGTTTATTATAAGAACTTGCCATGAAATAAGTAAATTAACGAAAAATGAAGTAGAAATATAACATGACATTACATCAGATACTTACCATCACGAATATATCCCAAACGGGGTAGTCGGAGGCAAGTGACTGTTGCCATTGTGGTGAACGGATCATTTAGAAGCCCACTTTTCACCAATAATATTAGAACCCAACGTGGTAGGTGTGAGCCTTTCGCCTATAACCGGGTTGATCTGGTTTTTTATCGAGGTTTTCCATCACCAAAGAGTTAGTCGGAAAGGAGAACGGCGAGCTTCAGGGCCCAGTACTTGGATTACTATAGCTCCTCTATTTATTCTGTGCTTTTTTACTGTCTCATCTGTGGCGAATCTACTTACTCATATAAAAAAAATACTTAAATGATGCGTTAAGCGTATAAACTATAAATTGACCCTGATACCAAACTAATCCGCTCAATGAGGATTTTCTGAAATGGCCTGCGTGAGATGGCAGCACTGTAGCCTTAGGTTCAATCAACTGTCAAATACATACACTTTCCGTATTTTTTGGTTCATTTATTTTTATTACCATTACTATAGGAGTATTGTTTTCTTAAAGGCCATAGTGTTGTGCAGGGCTTATGTGTGCAAATAAATCATGAGGGCATAAGTTTCCTACGGTAGCTAAATACCGTATAAACAGTGGCTTGTAGCCATTCGCAGTGATAAATTTACTCCAATAAAAAATAGCTTCGTTGATTAATATATATTAATAGCATTTTTTATTATGCTTAATTAATAATATATCTCCGTTTTTTGTTTTGTGAGTTGTAGTTGATTATTGTACGTTATTAAAGGATGGTTTATTTTGCATTATTAATATACATTAATCACCTACAACACAATGAAACACAAATAACTGCAATTTAGAAGTTAAAAAACCAAATCAAATTGTGCAAACAAATACTAAGTAGTAGAAGTTACCTTTCAATGAGCTTTTCCTTAGTACCAGTGGCTTTTGCGCCTCTTTTTTGAGCTCAATCTTCACTTCAGTTCGGCGACTTGTTTCTGGCCGTTATCCATAATAAAATTAATAACACGTCCAAGTTAATAGAATTTCAAAGAGCAATTATATTTTCGGTACGAATCTATGAGATCTGACAGCTGTTTGGACCTAACGCAACGGCAGCGCTGACTGGTGGCAGAAAAAGTATCGAAAACCCTCATTGCCATCCCATAATCTGAAGATATTCAAAATGTTTTTTTCACTTCTTTTATATGATATAATATAAGCACAGTCTTACAATATAAAAGTGTGTCTCGTAGTTGAACGCTTTTTTTAAATCTTTGTGCTTGTAAAATGTCGTTGTAGGTATGCCATCTTTTTCGTTGCTTAGTTAGCTTAGCTTACATCAATTTAAGCCTTCTCAGATCACATTGGCCAGCTGCGTCAGTTAAATTGTGACAGTTGTCTAGACATTAATTTGTTTTGCCAGCAGCAAAATCTCGAATATAGTTATTTATTTACTTTTACGTTTTATTTCAGACAGATTTAAAATTATTTAAAATCTAAATTTTAACTGCCATAAATCCTAGATATAAGTTAGAGTGGAAATCTACTTAACGTATTTTGTAAAGTTATAATGTGTTTCCAGCTGTATGTTCCTGAAAAAACATAAGGCCCACTCTCGTTGTCCTTCTATAAGAGGGTTTGCTTTTTGCGTTTGGGGTAGATCGTAAACGTCGCATTTTTTTTGGGTTTTCGTGATTGTTTAGCTGAATTCAAATTAAGTATATATTATCTGTCTATTATTGAATGCCCCTTTTAATTTCATTATCATAACTTTAACCGTGTACAGTAAATTTTCAAGTGTCTTATGAATTAAAAAAAAACGGTTTTTATTTTATTTAGCAAATAATTGGTGACTACCTAATTTAAGACAATTCAATGTGTTTTTAAATAGTCTTATGCACACAATAACAGAGCAAAAAAACTATCGGATGAAATACCTCCTGTTATCTTTAAACTTTGTTTTGGTAAAGGATCCATATTATCAGATCAATTACTTTACGAATAAAACCAAAAATAGAAGACAAAATGTCACGAAAAGAGGTGACTTTGTGAATTTATTCTATCGAGCCAACTCTATCAAATCATATTTCCACCGGATGAATTCCCTGTATTATCCCCTTAACAATATCAGTAAATTTTATCACATTTTAATTTCACTGTTTACTACTTCAAAAATAAATTCTAAAAACGTGTTTTGTGAACCACCTCCCCTTAACCCCTATGCCACGATGCTGTCTTATGCAGAAATATAATTAATCCATTCCGGATATATGATAAGGTTCCGCGTATCACAATAATACCAGAAAGTTATTATGAGCTTGTAATTTATTTATGAGTAAGGTAAATTCCCATGGATTGATTCAACTACAAGATTTATCTCGAAGTCGTTAGATTGAATGTCTTGTGGTCATCTATATTTCAGTGTATTTTTTATGATTCATACATTATCTGCATGGCCCTATTCATAATCCTAATCTTTGGATGAATGAGTGGTTTATTTTAATTAAGTATTCTTGGAAATACGTGATCTGCTAAGTTATCTATACTAATATTATAAAGAGTAAAGATTTCATTGTTCGTTTGTATTGAATAGGCTCCGAAACTACTAGACCGGTTTTAAAAATTGTTTTACCAATACAAATCTACATTATCTGGGAGTGACATAGGCTATTTTTTTTTTTTGACGCGATAAATAGTCTACTCGTGCGAAGCCACTGACGGAAAGCTAGTTCAGTTTACAATAAAATAACAAATAAATAAACGGGGATGTCCTTTTGGTAACATGTCCTAGAATCTGGCAACTTACCAGTCTTTAAGGAAAGAACATTGATTAAAGATTGATTATGAAAGTAATTCTTCTTTTTATAAAGAACTAATCAGGGGGGCTAGCCAAGAGCAACACGCCACGTCGATTTCTACCCCCATACAATTGAACGATTTGTATTGTAGAAATCGTCGTGGCGTGTTGCTCTTGGCTAGCCCCCCAGAAATAACAAGGCTATCTACTATTTTTTTTATGATATGTTATAAAAATGACCTAAGACCTTGCAAACTGAGCAGGAAGGCACCATCCATCTAAGGGTTCCGTGGGTGTCGATGGTGATGAATGACCCATTCATATGACATCACGTAACGCCATACACCAACACCACAGCGTATTAACATTTAAGTTATTCATTTTAATAAATTTCTGACTTCCTACGAAGGTAATCGTGTTTCGAATATAATTCGTATATTAACTATGCCACTAACAATTCAGCAAACGTCTAAGTTGAGTTCGTATGAGATTGTGCCAAAATATATACGATTGTTAAACTACTGCGAAAGTTATTCTAATAAAATGAAGTACCTACTTACTGAATTTAAAATTTGTGTACCTACACTCCACAAGATTCGACCGAATGACGTTTGTTAGCTAAAATTTTTATCAGTTTACTTACATAATACAAAGTTACATAAAATATAGACAAGGATAGTATGCAATGATAACATTTGAACATGAAATGCAACTGCTTCTTTGTAGGCAAAACTCAAAACGCCTAATAATGCAGTGTACGGAACAGAGAGTTTTTCTTTTGTTTTTTATAATGATGTGCTAATAATGACATTGGTGAGATGGTTTCATAACCCAACTAAATAAACATGGGTGCTTGCTACTCTCATCTGTCAAGTAAGAGTACCTACAATCAATAAGAGTTTTCAATAAGTACGACTAGCAAGCAACAGAGCGCCTGATTTATCTAAGCAAACAAACCTGTAGTTGGTTATGTATCCATCCAAGTAAGGCAAAGAATAGCTGCTCTACAAAAAAAACAATAACGTATTTCTTCGGTAGAGGTTACGAAAGCATGTCCGAGTAACAAAAAGTTAATGGAATTTGAACTTATCATGGTCTATCCTCCTCACTGGGTCCGCGTTAGAAAGAGAGGCGGTGCTAAAAAAAGTTATTTCCGAACAAAACTCTTGAGTCATGAGGGCCCACGGAGCGTATAACCCCAGCGTTTTCCTTCTCGGTTCTCGGGATGCAATTACTGTCGGAGCCACAGGCATTATTAACGGAGGGATCAAAAAACACGCGAGTACCTACCATGGCATATAATTGACGCGGCCCGCGGCGCGCGCGCGTCCGTGCGTGCCGTGCGGTTACTTCATCATTCTGTGTCGATGCTACTCCATCTCGGCTGTCTTTATGAAACTTATCACCATTTTTATTATTTGACATGATGGGATTGTTGTTTTGCTTATTAATTGCTGCCTTTCTGATAAGATCTACAATTGAAATAGTTACGTATTTAACTTAAACCATTTGTGAGCACTTGCGGGCTAATTACCTTAAGTCGTTTTTAGAGTTGCTACTGGAGCCTTTTCATCTGAATTGCCTATTTTCCGAAAGGCAATGTATCTTTTTTGAGAATAAAACATATGTGAAGGCAAACAGCCATAATAGTAGAATTCTTCGACTTAAATATTCATGTTGTTTAACTATACACGGTCGTTCAGTTCGTATTACCAAAACTCGAATATAAATAAATATAAATATGCGCCAGACAACACACCTTTTGTCATGGTATCGAAGGCACAGGACAAGGAATTAAGCCAGGGGCGTCTCCCAGCACACCCAGACAATTTAGAAAAGATTGTTTCCTGAATTGACTTGACCGGGGATTGAACCCGGAATACTACGGAATTAAAGGCGAGCTACAGCGCAATAGTGTCGTCAATGATAGACGAGCGGTTTAAAGTTGCCATCAATCAACAATTGCCATCTCTAAATCTGATTACTTAATGGTACGAACCCATAATTAACTTAACTATTTCCTCTTGAGATACCCTGAAATCTTTTGACTAAGATCTTTTGAGAACACGTTGGTAAAACCCAGCGGACGAAGGTAATATTATTTTTATAACATGTGACGCAAAACAATTTTATGAATATTTCGTTATGTCGGTTAATAACCACTATAAAAAAAACAGAAACGCAGTTTTCCAATGCTCTGAAACCTATTCCACCCACCCAATAATAGTGACACATCCAATTTAGTAACATAACATGTGTCCGAGTGCGTAGATTAGAGGCCCCATACAATTACTATATATTTCCCATAATGAATATAAAAAACAACTTTTACTGTTATTTTCAAACGCACGTTACGTACATAAGTACATCAAATAGTGTATAAACACTATTTGAAAGTCAGTAACCCTGTTGGAAAGAAAAATCGGGCATTTTTGGCCTATTCGTATCGCAAAAGCGTTTGCTCAGTATCATTCATTTTAGCCGCTAAACACCCAGGCACCTTCTCACTACACTTGTTAAAGCGATTTGTAGGCAAAGGGTTTTCCAATTAGCTACTAAGTATGATAAAATAATCAGTGACTGCACTTGTTTAAATATCTGTGACATTTTATCTATCAATGATTACGAAATCTCAAATGCATAAAGCCAATTCTATTGGGTTCTGTCTGAGTTACGAGTATGTCAGATGCGAACGCGATACGGCGCGCGGCGGACCGTTCATACAACATTAGTGGGATAAGATAAGATATTCTTGATTGCACAAATATAACAATTACAAAAATAAAGTTTACATAACTTATTAGTACAATTAGTAGTGAGGTAATAATGTGGGAGGCAGATGACCCAAATAAACGCTGATGTAGTTCAGGGAAGAAGTAGAGTTTACGATAACGAGTCCACGTAAAAAGGAAACATTAATAGACGTAAGAAATTGTTACGGCTCATTGAGGATGATCTAACTCAGGATAACTTTATTTATAATATACATAGGTCAAACTAAATGTACTTAAATACATCTTAGTACCGTATATCTACAGACTTTTCCAAAAAAATGTTGTATCCAAATACTTTGGATGCGGTTAAGTTACAGAAATCCATGTTTCGTTTAAATACACGACTATTTCGATCTGCAAAGCTTAAAAGTTCAAATCCAGGTAAGCACTCATTGCACGCGGATGAGGTATTGCATAAGTCTGAACAATTTCCTCAGTACCAAAATGGTGAATGTCATGGAGAACCTCATACTCTAGTAAATTTTACCAATGGTCACGGTCAGTGGAAGGAAAGTGCGTAATCTCGATTAATGTTCTCCGAACTTGGAGTTTTGGATCAAGGAAAACATCCCATAATGCTACAAGTACATTGTATTTTGAATTTACTTAACTTTGTATGGTTAATTGACACTGTTCGCAGAATACAGTCTGTGCTAATTCATTTACGAATACTAGGGTTTTAGTAATTGTACAATGCAAAAGAATAAGTAGATTACGGTCTTCAAATTCAAATTGCTTACAGCACTTCATCCATTTACTTGGATCCCAAAATAAAATATACGACCTGTCAGATGGAGATAAATATCTTAATCTGCACGAAGTAAACCGTAATTCTTCCTCAAAAGCTTTTTAATATTTGCGTAAAAAAGGAGTACCTACTTGCGCTTTGGCTATATCCGGAGCTTTGCTTCCGCCTCCGAGAGACAGTCGCTGGTTGGTACGATTCGTAACCATCACCATTAATGTCATCGGGTATTGTAACGCAATTCGTGAAGTTGGTATTAAGACTATTGATTCAACACCATTGCGCTGTCTGAGCACTTGTTCATTATGCTGTACTCAGCTTCCGAACTGATAGACGGTTTTTGATGATGTAGGAGGTAGGTCTACATCAAGTCGGTAGACTATTAATGAATTTCTTAAGTACAATAAATTGTGCGGTTTCTCTGTAAATGGTAGATCCAGTTTAAAAGTGTACTTGACCTCATATCGTTAGTGGCTATATCTATGTAATGAGTAGGAATGAGAAGATGAAAAGGAAACTTGATTCTTCACGCGCTACTTGCGTGTAATGACAAGTCAACCTTGCTTCTGACCGCGCTGCCACGATCTCAATAACATGAGAAGCATTATATCTGCAAATATTCATTTCCAACCAACCTTATTCGTTCATACACAAAAAATATAAGCTTTGTCACTAATAGCAGAATATCCACCAAAACTTTTTAGTGTCACACTCACCTGGCAATGAATTCGATAACACCCTTATAGCGCAGTTGCTGGAGCGCCGTTCACAACCGACCCAGGTTTGATTCCAGCCTTAGCTCAAATGTCCGTTGAAGTAGTGTTTGTGGTGTTTAAATAGCAAAAGGCAAACTAAACTAAACTTCGTAAAGCATACTTTGTGACTAGAGCAATGTTTGCCACGTTGTTTCAGTTGTCATTAGGACGTAGTAACCCTGTTTTACGGAAAGTACTAATGAAAGAATAAATATGTATCTCCTCATGCAAGTAGTCAGTTACTTGGACACGCTTTAGTAAATGAAAAAGCGTTCTCATTTTCTTGACTCAAACAAATCTAACCTGAGTAAATCATTTGTGAAAAAGAACACCTTTAATGGATGTCAGGCGGCGTCGGCACTCCCACGAGCGCCGGTGTCAGGGACCTACACAAGTAAGTAACCCACCTAAAGCATAGGTGATCGCATCAGGCGGGTGCCACAAGAGGGAAGCCGCCGATTACCTCATTGCCGCCTGTGGCCATTACCAACTGGACAAAGTGTTGCCAACGTGTAGATTGCACACAGATGTACTTTAGAAATAGAACGACTGCTAAAGTCCAAGAATAAACGCGTTAACAAATTGGGACATATTTGTAGGACATATTTAATGAGACCCTCATTATCTTTAAATTGCAAACAGCCAAAACACGTATTTTTTTCGATGAGCCGTTTAACGTGCAGCCGAGCTATTCTTAAAAACTCGCTTCGTACCCCGCACGCGGAATCCGCTGTGAGATTTAACTTTGGCATTCCTAAAACAAGAAAACGACGGTAGCTCCTCCACTAGGAGAGCGTTAGTAAATGGAACTATGGTAAAGGAGATTTTTGACATCACATGTATAGGAATGACGTTTAATTGGTATTCTCAACGTGAACTCGACCGTCATCTCGACACAGGGAACTCGAAATAATCTGTCAAATAAACCGTTGCTACAGAGTGATCGAGTTTGGAATTTACGAGTGGAAATAATCAAATCCTTGGTCATGTTTCGGTCAAATAATTAGAAAAAAATTTGTTTGGAGTGTAGAAAAGTGTGTGCAAGGCATTTATGAGACTATGCTTTGTCTACCAGCCGAAACCAAGATGAAAAGTTCGACGCCCATGTAATTGAAAGTTCAATGTACCTACCTTGAAGTCTAAGCATGGACAATGAAGGCAGTTATTTGCTGGTTCACAGTACTCCACTATGATTCTGACATGGTGGCTAAAGAGCATTAGCATTTAGCGTGCCTAATATCTGCAACCAAACGAGGACTACCCACCCAGCAGTGCACCCTTGGATCATCGCTGGATCCCAGAATAATTTTATAGATGGGCAGTTATGTGGACGAGACTTTAAAAATAATTTGTGGCGTCCAGTTTGATTATTGAATGAATGATTCCCATTGTTAATTTGAGGTTATTTAATCAAAATTATTTTTAAGAATAAATGTATAAAAACCAGCTTTTTTAAAATTATGCTTTTTATGTATCCAAAATTCCACATATATCAATAAATTCACTCGTCTGGAGGCCACCCTCGAGGAAACGGCCAGGTCAAAGAACAGGTTATCGTAACTAAATGCGAATACTAATACAATTTCGTGACTGTGCAGTTAGCTGCCGGTCCAATTCTGGTTGGAGAATCAGGTCAAGCTTATCATTGAAATTCATTGCCATCAGCACTGCACTAACATGTAAAATTTTAATTCTGTAGGCTGAGTGGAAGTTGTTCTAATTCAGCTTGCAAGATTTGACCTAAATAAGAG
Source organism: Udea olivalis (assembly GCA_947369235.1). Classification (NCBI taxonomy): domain Eukaryota; kingdom Metazoa; phylum Arthropoda; class Insecta; order Lepidoptera; family Crambidae; genus Udea; species Udea olivalis. The sequence goes on from OX376342.1 coordinate 13,000,082, forward strand.
TAGAGAGAATAAGTGTAAATATTCTTCATTGATTATTCTTTTATCAAAATTAAACAGTGTGTGGTCAAGTGGTGCGAATGACAAGTGTAGAAAAAGAGAGTTATAGTTAAGTCACATAATGTGCAGAGAAGCTGACTTCAATGTTAATAAAGAACTTCTTTTTACTAACCCGGCGTCATGGCTAAAAAATAAATATCTAGCACAAATTACACCAAGCAAGATCATCTGACCCCTTACTAAGCAAAGCTTGTACTATGGGTGTCAGAGACTGATAAACATTCAAGTAAGTAATTAGCCTATTGCCCCACTGCTGGGCAAAGGCTTCCCTCATTGTAATCAAGTCATCACCACAATTGATGGGTATTGGCTAAATCACCACGCATGTCAAACGAGGGTTGGTGATCACAAACCCTGGTCCATGTTCTGAAAACACACTTTGCCCAACTTGGGAATCGAACCCGGTACCTCTGAGTTTCGGGCCAAGCTTTGAAACCACTCAGCCACGGAGGCGTTCTGATAAACATACTTAAATATTTCTCAACATATTTTTTAGTTAGATAGTAAGTATTAACACCCAGGCACACAACAAACCCACAACCTTCAGTGCTAAAGGCAAGCTGCACCAACAGGCCTTCACATCACTCACAATAATATTAATAATAATACTTCAAGGTAAAAAAAAAAAAGTAAGTAAGTAAAGGTGAAAAAAAAGAAAAATATTATTGAATCACAGGATCTTTTATTAATTTTCATAACACTTCTCTAATCACCTCAAAAATAACGAAATTAGCGACCAGAATATGTGGACCTTTTTGTAACCCGTTTGCCTTGCAGCAATCTCAGGATAAGTTGATGGTCTGCCTTTGCTGCATATACAGCTACAGCTTTTAGCAGTGCTGTTTTCAACTTCTCTGATTAACTGCTGTTCATCCAGTCATTTGCTGCACTCTACAACCACTTGACTGCTGCTGATGTGGCTCTTGACGAGCCATCTACGAATTCCTGTAGCTGAAACAAAAAATAGTAATTATATTATATTACACAACAATTTTATTGAACTCAAATGAGTAGATGGAACCTAATCTACAAGCTTTCATTGTTTTGAAAAACTACTTTTTTTATGAATTTTAACAATTCAATTCATTTTTTCACCATTTTGATACATTACATAACATTGGTATATCAAGTATAATACAAAAAATTCGAACTAAGTTTTTGATAAGCCCAATCATGACTCAATTAAATGCACACATATTTGGATCCCCAACTTAGCATTTTGTTAGCCATTTGAATAAAATTTATCATTTGTACTACTACTACTTTGTACTAGTTCAACTCACTTTTAGTGGGAAATGGCAGCTAGGTAGGTCTGTTAAGTTAACTGTGGAGTTAAAGCCAATACTAAGAGTGGCTTGCACCTTGCCCAGAAGGCATAATTTGAGCATGTAATGCAGCTTTTTTCTTTACAGCAGTTTTTGTCGACCTAGAACAAAAAAATACACATATTAATTAACTTTTAACAATGTTTTACAGTAAATACAAAAACTAGGCATGTTCCTTAATTATTATTTGATTTTAAGTTTGAATTTAGGTAAGTTATGGCTAATCTGTCACACATGCATGCAGCCTACAAAACTTAGGTAAAAATTATACTGAAATATTATGATAAACTCTTATAGGAGCGATATTTAGGCAAACACGATATTCTGGCAAAAGCCTTCTTGAAATTAAATATATTGCATGTATGTTTTTGTATTGTCAATGCAATCTATTGAAAAACAAAAATACCTTGTCCTGTTTCCAGGATTTGGTTCTTCCTTCCATGCTGTGCATTTAAGCGGCCAACCACTCTCAATGCCTTGTAACTACATCTTTAGCACTCCCCATCTTAGCAAATCCCTTGGGTACGCTTGGGATCTCTTCCAGAATAGTTTTCATCGTTTCTGTTTGATAGTTCTGCAAATTACAATTTAAAATTTATAAATCGTCATTTAACCAAAACTCCAAGTATAAATAATAGAAAAGTAAACGTAGTCATACTTACTTCATATTTTATTTGATATAAACTCAAATGAAGCATTATAGCATTATATTTAGTTAGAAAACACAAAGAAAGTTTACTTTTATCCAAACGCCAAACCAACAACAACATTGCCGCCATTTTTTTTTTGTTTTTTTTTTAATCAAGCGTAATGGCATTGGTCCAAAAAGCCTTGGCGATGTGGATATTGAGCCACAAAAATAAATCTATTGAAATTTTTCATACTTTACCTCAAGTTTATACAATAAATAATGTAGACTTAGCCAAAATACTGTCATATCACATTAATCCTCGCCGTTTAGTAAAGTATTCTTGTTTATAAAACTAAACAAAGTTTTATCGATTTATCGATTTATAATTGCCACATACATGCAAGCCCTATCCCATTTCGAGACTCACTCCGCTTCACTCAGGCTTTGAAACAAATTGAGAATACCAAATCAAGGTCAGGCGAACGCTACTTCGAAGTGTGTTCGGTTCACTCGGCGTGTTTCTTTTCTTATTGTGAGTTTTTAAGAATCGCTCTGCAGGTTATAGAAGCGCTGGTTGAGCATCGTGGGTTCGATTGCCAGGATCGCCAGTCCGATTTCACTCGATCCGCACCAACACAAATATCTATTAACGGAACAATTTTGTGTTACTTTAATAAAAATCTGACTTGTACCCAGTTTATTATTAGTAATTTTTCAATTTCTATCGGGTTTCCACTCCATTTCCAGGATATTCTCAGGATAAATCGAGTAGCTTAGCTGTTGTGTACCACCAGCGATTGGCAATTGCAATCTACATCACCTGGAGGAAATAAATAGGCAGCATTGCTTATAAAAACAAATGACAAAAAAAACAATTGGAGCAATGCATAAGGAATACCTAAATGACATGGCTGTGACTGTTTCATATTTATTGCTATATATAAATTAGTATTTTTTACAAAGAATCAGTGTTTGACCTAACTTGTATATCTTACCTAGAAATGAGGAAAAAACACGCTGAAATGTTTTCCTTTTGTTCATTTATTTCCGAGAATCAATATTGATTTTTCTCGCATAAAATGTAGTGCTAACTGACTCTTTATAATGATTACTGTTTATGTTCCATAAGGTTCCGTCGTTACTCACTCCACTTACTGGATTCTGCGTACCGTGAACCCAGGTCGTGATACTATTCTGCCACTTACGAATGCCGATCATTTGATTACTGAACTTGATTGCTCTTATTAAGTTTTTCTGTTGGATTGAAAAAAACCTATGCTGAACGCAAAAAGCGCGCCGGATACAAAACAAAAGAATCGTCATTCTTCATGATCCTTTAGTTCGAACGCACAGTAATTGCTAATGGAAAATATCTTGATACGAGTATCTACCCTCAGGCTTCCATGAACGGGACTCGGATTAAATAACGAGAAATCTAATGATTATGCGCAGCTGTGACTGTAACAATTATTCACATTATTGCGTATTCCAATGCAAATAACCAGTTCTTACTTTAATGGAGATGTTGTTGATTTATCTGAATACCAAACAGTAATCGACTAATATAACGACACAATAAGATATTCTGTTTGATGACGAATTGGTGATTTCATAGCTTTATCCTAGACTTTTACTAAGCGTTGTGGAATAAGCTCGCAATAAATGACGTACAACATTATCATTTATTCCAATTACCTAGTTTCTGTTGATTTAATCAGCGGTAACTGATGAGTTGTGAAGCACGAAGTGTTAATATCAATGAGGAATTTCAACAATTGAAGCTTAAAATCTGTAGGCCAAATTAAATCTTACTAATATTATAAATGCGAAAGTTTGTGAGCATGTATGTATGTTTGTTACTCTTTCACGAAAAAGCCATAGAACGAATTTAGATGAAACTTTACTGTACTACAGCTTATACATCAGAATAACACATAGTATACAATTTTTAAAGATTTTATGTAACTTGGCCATAATATGTAATAGAGTAATGTGAAGAGTAAAATGAGAATGAGCTCCTAAGAACAGATTGGATACAGACAGACGCTATTTCTATTATTTTGTGGCACAATGCTGCAAAAGTACAAATGTAACTAAGCACGAATGTTGTACGAGTACATACTGGTTAAAACGTATAATTATTTCTTGATGTTGCCTTTAAGAGGTCTAACTAAGTATGAATGTTGTAAATACATACTTTGGCTACTTTTTGACTCTTTGTTTCTAAGCCTATTCTAAGAAGAATGATCATTAAATGTCGATCGCATTGAACATTCCTTAGTAGGTACTAGTAGGTAAGGTAACATTTGCCTCAGTGATTAGTCAGGTTACTTCTGTTTGCGTTTCCTTCTTGCAATTATACAAATTGCACTAGGTGCGTGCCTTTGCACGAAACTAATTCATTAGCTGACTATTTTTGCATTTCCCTGGACGCCTAATGGACAGTGGTTAGGAACCACTCCATCACGCCTTTCTGTAGTATCTAACCTTTCTACGTGACTTCATCATACTAATGGGAAATTGAATGTTCCTTGATTGGCATATTCAATTATGAAGCTTAACTACTCAACAAAACTACCACATTTCGAAGAATTGCAAACAAATCAAAGCTAAGGAATTTTCACAATTTAATGCAGCAATTACAATGATTGATTTCCAATTTAGTTCTAGTAGGCTAGAATAAGGTTATAATTCTCCGTCCAATCCATTATTTAACTATTTGCAATATACACACGTCCATTAAGTTTTGTTTATAAACGGGACAAGGCCGATGTGCTAATTATCATCGATAGGTAAATACTCTTCTTGAGCCCTTATTTGCTAGCTTAAAGAAATAGCTTTCTGAAATCTTGGTTTTATTGTTTTAGAAGTACCTATCTCCTGTATTTTTTGTTCTGCTTTTTACCTATAGATGTTGAGAATAAACAAATGTTCATTTTGATTTTAAGTAGGTATGTATAATGTTGAAAAAAGTTATGTTGACACACTGAAATGCTATTGAAAGTGAAACCTTGATCCATTTCCCTATATTCCGGTTGCTTATCAAGTACAGCAAGCAGGATGCCCGTTCAATCAACACTGATAATAATTGCAGTCGGGTACAGGCCTCGTGCGTCCATATCGGAGTGATGGCCAGGCGGCCAGTTCCCTGCGGGATTGTCGGCATTAATTAGGCAACGTAATTCCCCAACGCGTAGCCATCACAAATGACATTCTTGAAATGGTTTGCGGCAGTGACAAGTCCTGCATATAATGGCTGATGAGTTTCTAAATAGTTTAAATGTAGTACACTTATTTCTCGATGCTGCTTGCCTTTGAATAGACAGTCAACCTCAACTCTTCTCACTTTTGACATAATTTTGGGGTACAAAGCAAATTTAATAACAGAAAAAACAAGACTTATTGATATTTTTAATTCGAGATCAATTATTATTTTGATCACTTTCTCTCTCTGTAACGCCTGAATCTAAAAACTTCATTTAAAGTTGAGCAGCGATTACATGTAGGTATAGCTTTCCCTTTCATCGCACTGACATGTGGCAGGACAGCATCAATTTGAAGTATGCCCAACTTTGACTGTCGTTTGTGGATTCGGGTTAACCACACGGGTTTGTGGAACGGGTTATCTTAAGATAGTCATCTTGGTTTTTCGTTCTCAATCATAATAATGGTGATAATGGGTAATAATGATATCTATTTTAAACTCCGAATACGTTAATCGTAATTCAAAATCAGTTCTTTCAGACTGACCTTTATAAAATCACCAATCGACAGTAAAATCGACGACACGAATGGCGTAGTGCGCTGTGGCACGGTTTCTCGCCTTTGATTCCGTAGTGTCCCGGGTTCGATCCCCGGTCAGGTCAATTCAGGAAATGATCTTTTCTAAATTGGCCTGGGTCTGGGTGTGCTGGGAGACGCCCCTGGCTTAATTCCTTGTCTGGTACCTCGTAACACAGGGATATTTATCCCTACTTCGAGACCATGACAAGAGGTGTGTTGTCTGGCGAATTTAAAAAAAAAATAGACATGAAACGCAACCAAATAAAGAGAGATCGGAGAAGACAAGGCACGACATGCTTAGATTGGCTTATTAACATTGAAGAATTTTTCATTCACGACAAGATATCTTCTCGAAAAATGTTTGAATGTCGTTGATATGGGACAAACATATCTTAACTCTTTTTCTGAGCCATCATTATCATCTCAACCTACATTAATATAACAAGGAGGATCTACTGATGGTCACCCGGCACTCCACAAGTCATTGAAACCGCAAGTTATTTGTTTACTGATTACTTTTATCAGCTTCTCTAAAGAAACAGTACGAGTACACATTTATCTAGCGCCTTGAACACACCGTGACGCCACTGCGCCCGCGCAAAGGGATTAGTGGCATTTTTCTTAGCAAACAATATACTCCGCTATGATAACGATGATAGATAGTAAGAAATTAAAACAGTTTATTATGGGATCGTATAAACAAAAAATAAATTTGAGTTTTCAGATTCTTTCTGTGTCAGATTCGTCACTATGACAAAGTGCTATAATTGGTGGACAGGTGCTTTTGTTGCCGACCGAACATCCTGAAGCCATAAAATTGTGTTAAAATACATATCTAAAAGATAAGATCTTCAGTAGTAGCAATTAACATCGCTTCCTAATGAAAGCTTTCCTATTTACACAGCGTGAAATGATTGTACAGTCCCACAGCTCAAGCGTAACGCTAGGACTTTCTTTCGTACGTAGTATGCGAGTTCATAGGAATGGAAGCTCAGCTTAAACTAGCCAGGGAATTCTGTAGCTGTGGTTGACCATACAATACGACACACGCCGAAATTCATCAACGGGCGGATATGGCATGCTCCACCGCTCCGAATAATATTCATGTCCAGATTCAAACACACCGACACCACATTAACTACCTATTGAAATGTTTTTGTGCTCTTAAGCATTGTATATTTGTCGACAGGCTTAAATTAGATACATCCTCTAATTTGGAAATAAATATAGCCTAACCGAAATAAATGACCCGACCGTCTTCGATAGACGTCAGCAAATTGGTGTAATGGAGACTCGGAACACGAAAATATTTTGTGCCTAGTGATTCAATGCAATTTGTCTGAAGAAAATGCGAACTGAACCAAATTAACCTTGACATTGATTCAGGCACTGAAACGTTTGTTGCAATAATAATAAAATACTAGTGTTCACATCATGATCTTAATGGCGAGTCTAGGCGCTGCTGGCACGAGTTAAGTATTTCCACGTTACGAGTTAGACATGGTTTTACAGCGCCTTGTGTACACAAATCATAATTAGAGGCATTTACGATCCGCCTGCATTCGATGCATTGCCCTCGATATAGATGCTGCATGTGCAATTGTGCATAGACAAGTCATTAAATTATAAAGTCCGGGTTGAGTCGCCAAAATTAAATAAAGAATTATATTATAGGTAATTCGAATTACTCACATTAAGATACTCGTATTACCATTACGTTTATAATTCCCGTCATCTAAAAAGAACCCTGGCCAATACCTGCGCAGTCAGCAAATTTAGGGCCAAATTGGTAGTATGAAACCCCCCTTCACACTGTACCCGTGCGCAGAACCATCCCCTCCACTGTCGCCTAGAGCTCTTACATAGCGCGATCTGTACCTGATAGCTCATCGTTAGATATTCAGTTTTTTTTAAAACAAGTGAGTCGCATCAGTGGGTACCTAGTAATGCAAGGCCACCAATCTAATAGTATTATTATTTCTAATTCTTCAATTAGAAATAATAATTATTTCTATTTATTATTTCTTTTTTAGTATTAGTATTTCTTCTAGTAGTATTTATAGGAGGTACTTAATAGCAGCCTTTCAGAGCTTTGACCTGCGCAAAATACCCAATAACAAGGTTACGTTTGTTTAATCGAATCCTTTGTAAACTGGGACTGGTGGCAATGTCGCGAAGGTCTTTGAACTTTCCGAGAAATGATTTCTATATTTGAAGCCAGGCCAAACTGGCAAGTAGGTAACTGTTTTTGCATCGAAAATGCAATACTTTTTGCCAACTCCAACCGAACGACGCGGCTTGCGTCTGCCATACGATTCTGTCTTGTTGTCTTCATTAAGAAATACGTCACAGGAAGGTTCATGTACATCTTTGTAAGTAGGCAGTTACATACCTCATTCCTGCTTCTGATACAGATTTTCACGAGCACCATATAAATAAATTGAAAAAAAATATTAAAAAGCTTTTGCAAGCAAGCTCTTTTTGGTTTTACCCTGATGATGTCACTTTATGTTACGAATTCAATTCAAATACATATTTCGCAGACAACAATGATCCATGAGTTAGTACAAACTATTCGTTTAAAGTAGGTGTTGGTAATTTATTAAACACTATTTGATTTAAATTGATTTTGCCATTTTGTAGCTAAAGGTGGGTGTAGACTAGAACATTCGCTTGAGCATTACATCGTAAGTAACGTTTTAGACAAATGCTCAGTTTCGTAAAAACATTTCGTGCAAGCAATAGTGTAACATCATATTATGTAATGTTACACTATTGCTTGGTTTTTAAAATCAAGTTGTAACAAACCATCGAGCGTCATGTTCGCAATGTGGTTCGAGTAAATCTAAAAACGACGAATGCACGATGTTCTGATACAAGTGAATGCCTTTCGTACTTCTTAAGGCAACTAAAGTTACTAAAAATAAATTTTAAGCTAAACGATTTCTTGTTTTTAGATTATTTTAAGTCAATGTTGTCATCATATTATTATTTGCAAAATAATCCTTAACGTCTACCGTTTACGCATCGCACAGCGCGGAGGCCGCGTCCGTCAGGAGTTCGTTCCGTGCATATCATTATAATGTTTATTAGTAAATTAGATTCTGGACACTGTCTGAATGTTAACCAGTTAGTTACACAACGCTCCTGACTACCTAATTGTTGTGTAAAACAATGGAGAAATATTTCGTCTAACATACCTAATTCATTGTCTTTCCTTATGTCCGCTTTACCTACGATTTTCACGCCTCAATTAATATTAAGTTTTGCCCTTCACCTTGAACCATTGACAGGCTCTAATGTTCCCCACGTATGTCATTTCGATAATGAACTCTGTTACTTATTTAGTTATAATCATAGTGTTTCGATAAAACACGATGCTCTTTTTTCTAACGCCGCGCCGCCGGCCTGGGTTTATTACTTGCTGGTTATATCGTAGGATCGAAGAACTTACTGCGTTAAAAATAACGTTGAAACTCAACTGCACTGACGTACCTAAATTATAATAGCCTAAGTTTGTAAACTAAGTATATAAAACTAAATAGCGGAAACTCTTCAATTTCCATTATATTCTTGAAATTAACAAACCTCAGATCGTCCTTGATTTTTCCTCTGTTTTTCTGCAATAAAGAGTATCTTATCTTATCTTATCTCAGAATCCATATATTATGACCATTAATGATTACACGTGTTTTTGAGCTTTCGTTGCCTACGTTGCCGCGTTGTGACAACAACTTCAGCGTAAAAAGCTTTGTAAACTGAGAATAATTTATTTCAGTCGCGTGTTCCAATATTAGATAACCGTAGTAAACTAAAATTAAACCACAAAGCTTACTAAACGTAACTAAATTAAATAAACTATTGTATTTCGAGAAAATTGTTGCTATGAAAAATAAAATAATGTGGTTTTGAAACTCGGAAGGTTGCCACTAGCTGTTACCTACCTATACGATGTTCAACCTCTAAACGCTGAGGTGTACAATTTTATGAATACTATCTACAGAAATGTATGAAATAATCATACAGTAATGTTTGACGCTTTTTTACGACTGCAACTGCAGTATGCAAGTAGTAAAACGCTCATTCTCATTACTCATGCGCCTTTAGTACTCATGCTAAATGTATAAAGCGGGCAATCAGTTGGCAAAACTCCACGGATGCAGGGTACAGTCAACCGCAGCACAAAAGTGTAACAGCTTTACACCACCATTGCAAAATGGGTCTTTTGTCGACAGCATAAGCAGCCCACATGCAAAGCTTGACGTGCAGTCATTTGCGTACCACATGGCAGTGCAGCTCACCATGACCGCCGCCCATAAGTGGTGGATTTAGCATTTGCCTTTAAAGTAGTGAGCGATTCCATAATTGAAAAATGATTTTTAATCTTCATTGTAAGGTAAGGATAGCTGTTTAAAAACTGACAGAAATAAAAACCATTTTGATGATGCTAATGACGCACTTTCAAAGGTTTTACAATGGTTCACAGTAAATAATCTACAGCTTAATGCAAAAAAGACTAAATCTATTAATTTTAAGTTGCCTAATGTTAAAGATAACCCCATTAGTCTAAAAATTGATGGTAATACTTTCAAGCTTGTAGATACAACAGTTTTTCTTGGAATCACACTAGATTCAAAATGCAATGGAACCCTCATATAACAGCCCTCTCAGGCAGACTTAGTTCGGCTGCATTTGCAGTGAGAAAAATTAGGTTATTAACAGATGTTGATACTGCTCGTTTAGTTTATTTTAGTTATTTCCACAGTCTTACGGCATTGTACTTTGGGGCCAAGCGGCGGATATAAAAACCATCTTTATCCTCCAGAAGCGAGCGATCAGATCCATCTATAAGCTTCGTGCACGGGCTTCACTTAGGGAGATTTTTAAGGAAATTGGTATCCTCACTGTAGCGTCACAATACATTTACAATTGTATTGTTTTGGTGAGAAAAAATATTGGTCTCTATGCTAAACACAGTGACATACATTGCAGAAATACTAGGAATAAGGACTTAAATAAGCACTTCCACTCTTTAGGTTACAAAAAGTTTTAGGATCCTTTTAAGGGGCAAGGTATACATTATTACAACAAAAATCCAAAGACCATTTCTGAGTTACCTTTACATAGATTCAAAAATTACATCAAAACATCTTTATTAAAAAAGGGCTATTATACTACAAAAGACTACCTTATAGATAAAAATGCCTGGGTGTAAGCGCTCTGCTCGATGCGGGATTAAATAGCTCTATAGTAACAGATGTTTTATTGTAATAGTTAATAGGTACCTAGTATGTACTGCCTAACAATTTTTCTTTTTGAATTGTTTGAATGAATTTTTGTTATTATATTCTTTTATAGTTGGTTTTTTCTCTTTGTCAACCGACTTCAAAAAATGGAGGAGGTTCTCAATTAGACTGTATGTTTTTTTTATATATTTGTTACCTCATAACTTTCGACTGGGTGAACCGATTTTGATCATTCTTTTTTTATTTGAAAGCTGGTGCTTCCCGAATGGTTCCATTTTAATTTGGTCTAGTTCTGACAGTGGCATCTATGAGAAAACCATATAAGTCTTAAATTTAGATAGACAAAATGCGCGACAAATGGACGAATAACTTAATATTACGCCAACCGATTTTGATAATTCTTTATTTATTTGAGAGCTGATGGTGCCCGTGTGGTCTCATTTTAATTTGGTCCAGTTCTGACAGTGGCATCAATGGGAAATCCATATAAGTCTTAAATCTAGATAGACAAAATGCGCGACAGAAGGACGGGTAACTCAATATTACGCCAACCGATTTTGATAATTCTTTTTTTATTTGAAAGCTGATGCTGCCGGTGTGGTCCCATTTTAATTTGGTCAAGTTCTTACAGTGGCATCCATGGGAAATTCATATAAGTCTTAAATCTAGATAAACCATATGCGCGACAAATGGACGAATAACTCTTTATCACGCCAACCGATTACGATGCTTCTTTTTTTATTGGGAAGGATATACTTCAAGGGTAGTTTGATGAGTGTTAGGTTCTGATTATGGGATCCATGACAAAGTTACGGAACTCTTCAATTCTTAGGAGCAATTGGACGATACTTTTTCGATGTATAAAATAAATAAGAACTATTCACTGAAAATCAAGAAATAAACAAAAATTTTAACAAAAAAAAAACCAACCTCAAAAAAAACTATTCCAAAACAAAGCACTAAAAAGTAAAGAAATAATTGCGTATTCTTCTAATACTTATACGATAATATAATGTAGGTACAATTATTGTTATTGTTGGAGTCGGTGTCAGCCAATGTAGGTTTGTAACTACCTACATACATACGTAAACTTGATATGTTAGAAATAGGTATATTGCTAGGTATATTGTAGTGTTTCCTTGGGTGACACCGACTCCAACAATAACAATAATTGTACCTACATTATATTATCGTATAAGTTTTAGAAGAATACGCAATTATTTCTTTACTTGTTAGTGCTTTGTTTTGGAATAGTTTTTTTTGTAGTTGTTTTTTTTGTTATATTCTTTTAGGTTTATTTGTACCAAAATGACACACTGCTTGTACTTTACTAACGCCTGTTGTAAACCCAAAACAAGTTTAAAAGAGTAACTGCTGAGTTTTTCGCCGGGTCTTCTCAGCAAGAAACAACTCCGACGCGGTGGTAGAGTCGCATTATGTTAGGTACTGTTTATTTACGTATCCATATTATTATGGTATTTATGTCTATTATTTAGTATATTTTGCTGTAAATTTGACGATTTGAAAGTACTGATACAGTCTATTTGAATAAAGTTATTTGAGTTTGAGTATGTTTATTTTAGAATTTAATAGATAATAGGTACAATATTGTTGACCAGTGATACTTACCTGTTTCTATCTGTTTCTCTGCAGGAAAATATTCATGCCTATAAGATACGAGTAAGCTATCGAAATTATAGGTACGGTAACCCTGAACTGAAGTAATATCTATGAAGTGTGATTCAAAAGTGAATGGCTACAATAACTAGAAGTGACCTATCTTCAAAGCTTTGGTCAAACCATGCGCTCTGAAAAATATAATATTTCCTGGCTAACTTTTGATACCTCGTGCTGGTAAGAAAATGTGCAATACGATCCTCAACCTCAAGTGATATCAGGAATTGTGTAATAATTTAAATATAGGAACTCGAAATGAATTTTGCCATTCTACCTCGTACGCCGAACAATACTTACTCACACTTACAAGTTGTTTCTCACTGTACGTGTACTAACCTACTAAAAATAGGGAAAACAATAAGGAACAATAAGGTGGTTTTGGTTATGCCATCTTATCTTCGTAATAGTGAGGACAATAACAGTCATGAATACTTTACGCAAAAAATAGGTACAGTTAATTATTAATCCTTCTTTGTTTAATGTATTAAATGAATTACATGGTTGAGTACTCCTCCGTGAAGAATAAATATGAGGCAACATTGAGTACATTGCTTTGGTCTTAAAGTAAAGTTTTTCCTGTGTTATGAAAACCAGATACAACAAAGTTACAAATACCCAGACCCCGTACCCCTTTCTTGTTTCATCAAAACCTCTTCAGACCTCTTTGATGGTAATCCGTGTAGTACCATTATTGTCGGCAAGTAAAATTTAAATAATGTTGGAACCTACAAGTGCGTAGATTATTCTCATAAACTTTATTTTGCTTGTCAAACAATGTAAGTCAAACGAATCGATTAAGATCATCCGATGAAGAACATTAACATTTGCCAACCGATAATAAAAATTGTTGAGGTTCTATTTCAACATTAAAATTAGTAACATTTGGTTATTTACAAAAAGTGATAGATGATAAAAATATACGTACATTCACTGAAACAGATGCTATCTAAGGCGTTTGCAAACAAATGCCTAAATTAATATCCTACGCGTCTGCCCACGATTATCCAATTTCACCCTCTATCGCATGCAATTTTAAATTCTAAGTAGGCACCTTTAGTAAAAGTTTCAGATTTCTATCATCAGTATGTGACGTGAATTCACGTGAATACATAGATACTCTTAAACAAATAGGTATTTTCATTAAAAGCATTGATATTGTGCGCAACATTAACCGGGAATTATAATAATTTAATTGTGTTACCTAGTTTGTATAGTAATTGTACTCAGCAGTTTTACCTAATAGGTTTTTTTTTTTAAATATCTTAAAGGTGACTGCATCTCTGACTCTACCCCAGGGCCACCCCCAATACGGATTACACAATTAAAATAACACAGGTTCTACGCCATACGTACTGCTCTGCTATCTTAATTTAAACTACTGTACTTCTATTAAGCGTAGGTATAATTAGCACTAGTAAAAAATGAGCATAAAACTGCATGCATAATTTAGCAAAATCAGATAAGTAACTAGCTGGAGGTGTTTTAGTATTAGGTCACGCAAGAAAGTCGAAGCAATGGATAGACTGGTCATTTGCTAAGAAGATACAGCGACTAAGTATAATATTACTTTCTCAATGCTAAGATCCTATGTACTAAGTTCTAGTGAACTTAGTACATAGGAAAATCCAGTCTACATTTGGAAAATTTTTGCCTATGGGATAGTTCCCATAGGCAAAAATTTTCCAAATGTAGACTGGTGATTAAAATCCAGACTATGTTCCATTCCGATAGATCCAAAACTTTGTTTGGGTGAATTTCCGACCCGTGACTTAAATCCAGAACCTCTGAATTTACATATTAAGAAATAACTTTTACAGGTACAAGATACAACGCGCTAACACTATCGGAAAAGCTTATCATAAACGGAAATTCATCAAGCGTTTGTAGTGAACTCTATTTAACCTATAATATTGTTATCTGAATCAGGCCCAATTTGTTGCACTCATTAGCACCTCGATTATGGGACCATCGAATGCCCGGAAGCATGCCTACTGCCCGTAGATTGTTCCACACAAACTGTCGGCGACATAAAAATGGGCGCACTTTCAACTGAAGTCCCTTAATTGGAGTAATTTGTGTCCGACAATCATGTTCTCATTTCCCTATTACTCTTGGCGGTGAATTATTGCTGAGCCACCCCGCTCTTTGTTACCTGCCACAAAACCTGCCGGAGAACTGGTTCGGTGAAAAATGTAAATTGTTCAACAAAACTAATGTTATCAGATGCGTGAGAGTAACGACGTGTAACGCGCCTCCACAAAGGGCGCGGAGGAGGTTTCAAATGAGTGCGTTTATTTTCTCACATACTCGCTCTATTGTTCTTTAAAAAATTAACTATTATGATAGGTTTCAAATAAAATTTACATATCTACTTAATCTAATTTATGGATGATTCACGCAGATAGTAATTCTACTCGAAGTAAAGTTTTCTAATGAATATTTTTCAAACAGGATGCAATTAGACAATTACGCAGATATAAAACATCCATTAAATATTTTATTCAATCTCCTTATTGGCCTATGCGGCGACCCTAACATCTTTATCGACTCTTATCTAAACCGCCTGTAACCATCTTTTTATAGTCAAATGGATGTACCGCTGTAAATACCTGTTATAGATATGTATTAAATCAAAAAATAATATTATCTTATCTTAATTAAGTCGTAGCGGCAAATTAATGAGATTATTATGCCAAACATCGGGAATGACGTAAAACATTTACGCATGGCCACATACACCAAATCGTATGTGCCATCGCGCTTCATGTTGAGCCCTTGTTTAATATCTTATTTTTTTTTGTTCCGCAGAAGAATCATGGGAGAGCTCGGAACAAAATTGGGGCTGGACGAGCTCGCGGGCGGGGCCGCCGGCATCAGCAGAGCACTGCTCGCTGAGTTCCTTGGTAAGTTTGCTAGTTCACATTCACATCATCAGGCATATTACTTTTTCCCTATCTTCCACGGAGCAATTAGGTTAAACTGCTGGCTGCGGTTGTTGGTCATCACACAGGAAGCAGTCATGAACGTTACGGTAACGTTTCGTTACTGTCTGATCTTGACCTAGTTATCCCTTCCCTAATTTACACGGGAAGTTTTGAGCATAACAATCAACTTTTCATGTTTTTAAGAAATGACTGCAAAGTAAAACCGTCAGAGAGAGTAGAAAAAGATCCAATTTCCTGTTGAAATTGTTATTTGTACGATGTGTTTCTGTAAAAAACATTAAAAACTTCAGGGGTATAAGTTTTTTAATGTTTTAGGAAACCTCCTGTTGAACCTGTTTGGATGCGGCGCGTGCATCAACATCGCACAAGGCTCCACAGCGGCGCCTGACATCGTGCTCATCGCGCTCGCCTTCGGTCTCGCCGTCTACGCCGCCGTCTCCGTAAGTCTCTCTGTTCAGTAAGGCCCCGTTAGAAAGACTTTAGTCTGCAAGTCTTAGCGAGTACCTAGGTTATATTCCGTAGTCTCGACCTCCTTACAGGTGAACCCGTAATTTTGACAGTTTTGCCAGCTAGTTTATTGAGCATTTACACGTCTGCATGCAGACCGAATTCAATGGACAATATAAGCTATATTTTAAGTAAGACCTTTTTGACATATATTCGAGTAAATAAATATTTTTACTTTGACTTTGACTTTAGCTCCCCAGAATCGATGCTATCAGTCTGGGTATGTGCTTTTCGGGGTTTCACACAAATCCAAATTAAGTTCCTGAAAGGGACGCCTAGATAAATAAAAAAAAAAAACGGTCTAATCACATCAGGATCATCTGCCCCAAACTGAGCAGAGCTTGTACTATGGGTATCAGAGACTAATAAACATATTTCACCCGTCTCGTGTTTCTATTGTTCCGGTTTTTGCATTGTGAGTCATTGTTTGGCCATTTTTTTCTTAGGGTTTTCTTACGAACACCCGTGTGTTCGGCTGACACTCAAGGGGTTAATACATACCTACTTAAATAGATAATAACACCCGACCCACACAAACACAAATTAAGGTACCTGCGGGTAACAAGGGCCGCTGTCTATCAAGGCCCACTATTACAATAATGTACTTCTAACGGTTTGATTTTATTTTGGTTACGCACACATGTAAAGGACCAATAGGAAGGCTAATAAACGCCAGCGCAGTCTCGTGCGATCGACCATCTTGTCAGTAGCCACGTTGCAGTTCAGAGAGTTGGTCTGCGTCCCTCAATAGTATTTTTTTCTCTTGATAGTAACAAAATTCTGCTTGAAATATAGTATTGCTTATAAAACTTGGTATTGCAAAGTGAACCTTACAGTTTAATTGATGCTAAAACGAGGTAAGTTCAAAAGATTTTGTTGATTTAGTGTATTTTATATCGGGTTGAGTAATATGAGTACCAAAGTCTTATAAGGGCCAGATGAATGGCGGGTTACCTTTGCTTGTGTACTTTTATTAGGTAATCAAAGTTTATTTTATTTATAACTTTTATGAAATTCGAACATTAACTCTGCTACGACCTAGCAGAGTTAATCAGCCCATAGTTTTAGCAAAAAAAGGATCCAAGAGGGTGCATATGGTTGCTCCAGAAAACGCTGAAAACGTGACTGTTGCAGCTTGTGTGAATGCCTTAGGGAGTGCCATACCCCCTATGATAATTTTTGAAGGCAAAAGAGCAAAACCCGAATTTTATGACAATTTACCAGCAGGATCGATTGTAAGAATGGCCCCAAAAGGAAGCATGACCTCATCATTGTTCGTGGATTTTATCCAACATTTAGGAAAATATAAAATGGGAGACAAGTGTTTGCTAGTATTTGATGGCGCTTCTTGTCACTTGGACTATAAAATTGTTGAGGCAGCTGATGAAGAAAACATAGTTTTATATTGCTTGCCATCAAACACGACGCACGAGCTCCAGCCTTTAGATAAAAGCGTTAATAAATCATTTGAACATCATTGGGATGAGGAAGTTTTGTCGTTTTTATATCGGTATCCCGATAAGAAATTAACTAAAGCACGTTTTAATTCAATTTTTAGCAAAGTTTGGTCGAAATGTATAAGCTATGAGAATATAGTGAATGGGTTTAGGGCTACAGGTCTCTATCCATATAATCCGGACGCAATTCCAACTGAAGCATATGCACCATCTGTGCTGACTGAAAAACATCCAGAGCAAGTTATCGTTGGACATAAGTCTCCAACTCCTGGTCCTTCGGGAACAAACGTACGTCGTGAAATCCAAATTCCCAGGGCTAATAGTTCCGATTCTGACAAGACTTTTATTGAAGATTTTAATCCAAGTTCTCCATCTTTGCTGACTCAGACTGATTTTTCGCCACGTCCTTCTCCCAGTTCAGAATTGAATAGGAGCAATAAAAACTATTTAGTCGACTATAGCTCAACAGACAGCTCAACAGACTGTGATACTGGAAACAAGAACGTGTTAGCTGAACTAAACAGGCCTCATGCTACTGTAAGACGACCAACAATTCACAGTTCTGAGTCGGATAATTCTATTATTGATAATGATGAAGAAGAAGCATTTATTTTGCATCATCGATCTCGACTACAACGTGTTGCAGAACAGGCTTTAAATGTATACAGCTCATCTGAAGATGAAAATACACTGTCAGTGCCACAAGAACAAGGTACTCCCATCAAACAAATTAGTACTTCGTGTCACTATAATATTATTGCAAAAATGCATGGTTCTGAAACAAGTGACGATGATTCGGAATACAATATTCCACTAGCAAGACTGAGACTCAAAAAGAGTTCTAAATCTCCTTTTCAAAAATTATTGCCAACACCGAATTATGCTGTGATCAAACAAAAACCTCGACGTAAAGCAATCAATTACTAAGCTCGAATAATTACAAAGGATATATTTACAGATAGAGAAAATAAAAAAGAACAACGCCAAAGGAACCAAAGAGAATCTACGAGTGAAATTAAGAAAAAACAACAGAAAAAGAAGGTGAATGATAAAAAAACAAAAGAAAAACACAACACCAAACAAACACAAAGATGCCGAAGACAAATGGTACTGCTACGCGTGTAACGAAGAGCGTTTTTTAGCCATGAGAAAGTGATTTTCGTGCAACAGATGGTTTCATGAAGAATGCTTGGGCTTAACGAAAGAAGATTTAGATTTTGAATGTCCAGTGTGCAATTAAAGGATTAAAACATAAATTGAAATTGAAAAAAAGGCGGCATAAGTCGATAGGTTACTTTGATATTTAAGAAATTTGTTCCTATTTGAAGACTGATTAACATTTATACGTATTTTTACCGAGACTTACTAGAAGAATATTTTTATTTAGAAGTAGTTTTTATTGAGGTTCACTAGTTTGTCGATTACGACATTGTATTAATTAATGATAAAACACGTGTTAAGTGAAACAAGTTACAATTTTTCCTAAGTTTAATAAGGGCCTCAGAATTTATCGATCTTTTTTTAATGTCTTTATTTTTTTTTAAGTCAAAGGTTTATTTGCAGGAAAAGAAACTTTGTTGAGAGATATGATAATTCTATTAATATGTTGTTGGGAAATATGGTTTTTCTCATTTTTTATGTTTCTTTATTTTAATAAGGTCCATTACTATTTTTCTCGTTGATTTATGTGTATTCATGGATGTGATCTCATGCCAAATGATACTTTATGCTATAGGGAGCTAAAAATATTGTGTTCATTTTGATTATGCCATTATGTATCGACTTAAGGTTATGGTCCCTATTAAACTACGTATGTTAATAAGGGCCATAAAAAGGGTTTTAAAAGTGTTTATTTTGAAGCGAAATATGACAGGTTAGGGCAAAAAGTGTACTTAGTTACGTTGCTAAAAGAATAAACGTTCTCCTGATTATGAATTTTTCATTATTACCAATTATTTAACCATTAATATTTATTTCTGAAGTTAGGTGGCCCTTGTTTACCGCAAGTACCTTAATGTTAGTCACATAAAACAG
The DNA here is from genome assembly GCA_947369235.1 of Udea olivalis. NCBI lineage: Eukaryota > Metazoa > Arthropoda > Insecta > Lepidoptera > Crambidae > Udea > Udea olivalis. The sequence goes on from OX376342.1 coordinate 13,019,744, forward strand.
GCCAGTCAAACCGCCAGATAGACCGAATTGGCAAAAAATGACTCTTTTAGTGGGTGTGCGGGTTTCTGTCTGCCTGTATCTGAGAGAAGGGCCTTTCAGCACATTTTGAATCAGGTCCTTCTTTGGCTCAAGATTACCGTAAATCACAAAAATACATTGCTGAGCGTGACCTTCAACGAACATTTGTTAAAAGTCACGCTCAACAATGTTAAAACGAGAGCTTGCAAGCTCTCGTTTTTCAAGTTACTCTACCGGTTTTCTTTAGAACGATTTTCTCTCTAATTGTTCGAATCAACACGACGTTGTAGTCTTTTCTATAAAATTGTTCTTTGTTTCTTTTTCCAAAGAAGAAATAACACAGTTTATGTTGTCACTAATGTAATATTTTTGTCATAATAGTCCGTATATCTACACGCAAGTGATTATTAACCAGTCAGTTGTACCTAAGTATTTGTAAAGCCCACATGATGCAAAACAGGAGGAGATATGGCTTATCACAAAGGTGTTTTAGCTAATGCACCCACTGCTATATAGCGAAAATGCCTCTAGCACTCTACTAACACTTGATGATAAGAATAATCTATTTGGTTGCTACAAATGTGCGAACCTTCTCTTACTTAAACAGATTACAGAACAAGATATATCACGACAGATAATCAAAAAGAACTTATAGATTAAATTGCCGATAGCAACACAGGGGCTCATACGTGAAAAAGTAGGTACCGTGTCGGCATACGCTGTGGCTTACGCACGGTCGAGCCTTTATCCTTCCGTAATCATAGTCACAGTCTTTTTAGTAAACTAGCCATATATAGACATCTTTTATATACGTACCATAATATGCAGATGAGCACTGATATGGCAAACAAAACCGCTTACTTTTGTCATTTAAAGAACAACTGAACGACGCAGCAGGACTTTGGAGATCACCACAGTAGGCCGCTTCAGACGAGCGAGACAGACAGAGTTATAATAGCATCTATTAATTCAGCGATATTTTTTTGGTAATATGTCATATGCATTAACTTGGCTACATACATTACTACTTTGGAACTCTCTGATTAACAATGATTATTCCCACCCATATTCTGTATTTGTAACTTCCTCACTCGTGTTTTTATTTAGTAAGTATCTAAATAATGCCTAATTGAACTTTTCCTTACCGTTGGTGTTAGTTTTGTTTGTATTGTTAGGGCCATTATAAACTTCAGCCATTTTGTTGAGTTTGAGAAATAAAATCGTATTTTGGAAATATGCAATTGTGATGTTATGTTATTATATAAAAAAACCAGCAAGCTTATGCCCAAAAAGTGAGCTAGGTACCTGAATTTTCGCGGAGATTATAGTCAGACAGGCCCATAACCTCAAGTTGCACCACTTTTACAGTTACATCAACCTACTCATTTTGATGTTGTAAAACTTAAACGTATATTTTACCACCAAGCAATATAAACTCACTGTAAAAGACGCGCTTTTATTACCTAAAATTACGTTTCTATTTCTGACATCCTTTTTTGATTTCAAACAATAAGCTTAATAATATAACTTCATAAAGACAAGTCCGGTTGTTACAATTGAAGTCTTAATTACCTACTATTTGAACGAAAGTACAAATAACAGCAGTATTTTATGAATGAAATACCCATTCACACACACACACACACACGGGACACGTTTCTCGCCTTTAATTCCGTAGGGTCCCGGGTTCGATCCCCGGACAGTTCAATTAAGGAAATGATCTTTTCTAAATTGGCCTGGGTCTGGGTGTGCTGGGAGACGCCCCTGGCTTAATTCCTTGTCTCGTACCTTGTAACACAGGGATTTTTATCCCTACTTCGAGACCACACCAGAGGTGTGTTGTCTGGCGCATATGATACAATTCTTAGAGAATAACTCCCATTACAATTAAAGTATCTACCTACTCCAAATTCAAATTTAAAACTTATTCTTTCCTCAATACACCACAAATATTAACGGTGATTATGTGAAATACGGTTGTATGTGTATGAACTTTTGTGTTTGGTGACAATGCAATGCGAATGTAAGGCGCGATGGAGTGATTTTCTCCCGCGCCCACAGCTCAGCTTCTACAAAATGCAGAAAATATGTAAAAAATTAAAGCAGATTTCACGACGCGTTTAATTCCCGCGGCGTGAGCGATTACCGCCGCGCCGGCAGCGGTCAACCGCAGCCGCGGCGGTTTGCGTCCGGCGGTATCTTCCAACCACCCATCTTGCGATAGTCACACGCTAAGTCTGCGGGCGAAAATCACAAACGCCGTTCGTCCGCCGCGGCGGGCACGGTTGAAAACCGCTTCGTGAAGTCTTAGCCTAACAAAAGGCACTTGAGCTTTAGTGCACGCATCTAACGATTACAGAATCTGTCCCCCAGAAGCACAGAATATCCATTTATGAACTTAAAGATTGTCATAAAACCGTCGAAGCTCGCAGCATTGATAAACGTCACTAAATTAATCATTTTCCAATTTTCTACCAGGCGATAGGCCACGTTTCTGGCGGCCACATCAACCCCGCAGTGACAGCCGGCATGGCCGTGACGGGCCGCGTGAAGCCTGTGCGCGCGATCCTCTACGTCATCGCGCAGTGCGCGGGCGCCGCGGCGGGCTCCGGCTTGCTGAAGGCCTTCACGCCGGACAGAGCTGCAGGCAGCTTGGGCGTCACAGGCTTGGGCTCTGACGTCACTGCTCTACAGGGCTTCGGCATCGAGTTCTTCTTAGGATTCGTGTTGATCTTCGTAGTTTTTGGGGTGAGTCACTGAGATTTTTTTTAATTAATGGCGAGGACAATACCAGCTTAGCCGTTGATGGCTTTCACAGCTTTCGCGCACAGGCAGTAGGGAGAGCGAAAGGCTCTCAACTCAAAACATTACCAGCGATTCTTGTTTGCGGCTTTATGACCGATGATTGTTCGTCTGCAGTTCAATCTTACTAATATTATAAATGCGACAGTTTATGAGGATGTATATTTGTTATTCTTTCACGCAAAAACTACCAAAAGGATTTGGATGAAACTTTACAGTGATACAGCTTATACATCATAACACATGGGCTACAATTTAAAAAGATATCATGTAATTTGGCCATATTAAATAACGATAACGCGGGCAAAGCCGCGGGTGGAAAGCTAGTATATTTTTAAAGCAGCTTTGGAACACTGCTTAGTTGTAACGCATGTTACTCAAAAGCTTCTTAAAACTTTGCATTTAATGTATTTTTTGCTTTTAGAAGGGTTCATTATCTAATCGATGTTTTTACATCAAGCGAGTCATAATGACTTAGGAAAACTTGGATATTATTTTAAATCAAGCGACAAAAACCTTTGCTACAGCTGGGTAAACCCATACTTCTCTTGAACTGCTTCGTTTTTGCGTATAAAAAGCGTCTGATCCATTTAGCGTAATTGTGTACATTACGTCATGGAATACTAAAGTTAGCTAGGCGAGTGGAGCAAGGCGGCCACGCATCTAATGACAAAGATCGCAGGTTCGTGACAAGGGGTTATTAGCAGCCCGCGTCTGTTGCAGCCACTCAAGTATTTACTAAACACGATGACTCGTGCATCACGGTACTTGCATTTTGTGGGCTAAGAATTATTAATTCTACTGTTTACTCAATCATCAACTAGGAATTAGCAATTTAAAGGAATTTCAATTGTAAGCCGAAAAACGATAGCCCACCGTAAGGTCCGGTCCATAAAAGGTTGAAAAGTACAGTGAATCAAAGCAACCACCGACCTAGTAACCTCATCTTGAAGACCTACCAAAAAGCTTTTTCACGCTCCGCTTGAAGTATAACTAGTTAAATACTCGGAAATATCTCCAGAGTTAGTCGCTATGATGAATCCAAACATGGTTTTCACGCCCAAAAGTTTTCAGTATCTTCCTATACCTACCCAGGTTTAAAAGGAACGTTTCAAAACAAGATTGGCTAAGTAATAATCAGCTGTTGTGAGAATATGTTAACAATTAGAAAAACTATGTATGTCCAACTTTGGTTCTTAAGCCAACACTAACGAGCAAGTCTGAATTATTGATCAAAAGCACTTACGATGGAAGTGGCAATGTTATCGCCGATAATCTTTTGTTTGAGTATATTTTCGTTTTCAATATTGAATCGTTAAATACACATTACCAGATAGTAATCTTTTTGATGACATGGAATCTATTTCGAAACTTTTAAGTGTTTTAGCCATCCATAACAAACCTTGAACAGACTGCGGACCCGGGCCAGTCGCTGCAAGGACGATCTTTTCAGATGGGGATACATCGAGGGTGCAAAAATGTATGCGAATGCGGTGCATCCCGCTAGACTATGGATCACCTTTTGTCATGCCCCTCGTGTCCGAACAGCTGCTCACACGATGACCTTATATTATGTGCCAATGCTATTCGGGTGGCAGAATACAAATGAAGGTCAAATGAAATTTAATGTTGCTATCGGCACGAAAGAATAAGAAGAAGAGTTTTAGAACTGTTTGTTTGGTTAATGGAATAAAGTTTGCTCTCTAAGATGTTGAAACTTGGCGTGCCCACCAAACTGATTATTCATTCAGTATCCTTTCATAATGAAAAGCAAGCAATCAAATACCTAACCATACTACTTAGATCCGGTATCTACGATATTCCTCATCCTAATTAGTGAATTTTCTAGAACTCTACATTTTGACTCCTTTAAAAAAACCCAATTAAAAAAAAAGATTTGGCATACCTATCATACAATTCAAATATGCTTCAATGAAAATAAACTAGCATAATCTCCTGTTCACCGAAGTACTTGTTTGGTTCCCCAGTATCGCGTGCTGCCCTGCAATACAATATTTCATTCGCCAAATGAAGAGCCGAAATATCATTGGCATTGAATTAATAAAGAAAGCTGTTAAGGAATTGGTATTTGTCATTTTCTACTTCTATTAATAAAACACCAAATTGTGCCAAATTGAAACATGGATGTGAGAATCATATTACAAAAGAACATTGACTATTTTTAGATATCACCAATTAAAAATGTTACCGACGGAATTAATTTTGCTGACGTAAATCATCACATACGTGAACCGTATGTTTAAAACCAATAATGAGTGAATTGAATTAGACTATATACAGATAGAAACTAGAAAAATTCGACTGATCCTAGGGACTCAAGCGGGATCCGAAACCGCGACCTTCCACAATGCGGGTGCTCTTCCAACTGAGCTACCGAGGCCGTAACAGACCTGGCGAAAACCCACTTGAGTGTAGAAAATAATGCTAAAAAAAAATTTACTTAGACTACTACCTAAATATATTCCGACGAACGAGGCTGGGATATCATCATCTTAACCACGTCATCGACTGATATGATTAATAATTTCATTTAAATTTAGTAAAACCGTTCAAAGGATCCATGAGACCTTCCGTTATTAAATGTATATTGATAAAATAACATAGGTAGTGCCTACTGTGTAAACAAAAAAATAAATAAAAGAAATGTATCGTCTTTAACGAGCTCGACTGATGTAAGTCTGGCAGTGTAACATCACTACCAACACATCATTTTGTCTTAAAACCCGAACTTTACACATTAAATAACTTCGTTGCTTAGATTTAATACCAGTATTATTTTCTAGGTGTGTGACCCGAACAAACCCGACAGCAAGTCGACCGCGCCGCTCGCCATCGGGCTGACCGTGACGCTGGGCCACTTGCTCGCCGTGGACTACACCGGCTCCGCCATGAACCCCGCGCGCTCCTTCGGCTCTGCACTCGTAGCGAACACTTGGATCAACCATTGGGTGAGTGACTCCTCACCAGAGAAGTCCTTCAGATGTGTCTAGCCCGCCTATCTAACCACACCATGGTTTGTGACCATGCTGTGCACAGAAGACCTGATGCCTGTCTGCAAAACGGCAGTACCTACAAGTAGCTCAGTATTAGGTCACATGGGGAGTAGTTAATAAGACGAAGTATGTACGAGCTAACTTCTTTGGTCACGGAGGAATCGGGTGCCGTAAGACTCGTTATCGACCAAGCACTCGCTTCCGGGATGCAGGATCTAAAACACCAGGGCAAGTTTAAATTGCCAGCCTGTCGTTTTACATAGAATACTTTTCGAAGGGTGTCAGAGCACGAGTTGGTTTCGCCGGCACCTTTTCATTATCAGAGCCCGACGCACATTAATAAATATGCGCCAGACAATACACCACTTGTCATGGTCTCGAAGTAAGGATTCCTGTGTCACAAGGTACCGAACAGGGAGTAAAGCCAGGGGCGTCTTCTAGCACACCCAGAACCGAGCCAATTTAGAAAAGATCGTACACATCACGCATACATACCATCACGACTTTATCCCAAACGGGGTAGTCAGAGGCAAGTGACTGTTGCCGTCATGGTGAACGAAACACTCAGAAGCCCACTTTTCACCAATGGTATTAGAACCCAACGTGGTAGGTGGTGAGCCTTCCGCCGCTGTCCGGGTTGAGAAAAGATCGTTTCCTGAAATAACCCGACACTACGCAAGAACCGAGCCAATGTAGAAAATATCGTTTCCTAAATTAACCCCACAACACAAGTCAGAGCGAGAAACCGTGCTAAAGCGCATTACGCCAACCGTGTCGTCAACATTGTCTTTCCACTAACATGGGTATTGTCCGCAGGTGTACTGGGCGGGCCCGGTGGCGGGCGGCGTGGCGGCGGCGCTGCTGTACGCGCACGGCTTCTCGGCGCCGGCGCAGGAGCCGCCGCGGTACCGCCCCGTCGCCGGCGACGAGAAAGAGGTAACACTTCCGCGGAAGACAACGTTATAGTCACAGATGAGATGATAGCCATCTCTTAAAGCACTATTAACCGTATAGTGTAGTCAAGACGTGTTATTTGAATTGAAGTGTTGACATAAGAAGTTGTTTCAAAATATAATTGTTTAAATGCGACTATTATTGGTCAATTCCGACCAACAAGGTGAGGATCGAGTCCTTTTTTTTGTGAATTTTTTTTATAGTAACTATTTTCCATGATTAAACTATGAGATCGTATCTTTTTGACTTCTTATTTCGTTCTTGTTATTTACAAGCGTTCTGGACGCCTAGCGCCGACTGCGTGGACGGTTGAGCAAAGTGTAAGGAATATTTACAAGTAAACTTTTTCACTGCTTGTTTTATCATATCACTGTGGTTTTTTACACATGTTTTTTTAAATATATTGCTTCGTATGATTGATTAGGTTTATGACCAATAAGATAAATAGACACAAACTATGTTTTGAAGAATTAAATTGTAATATAAGATATTTTATTCAAACCTTCCGGGACAAGTTATATTCCGAGTAATAAGACTCATTTTGAATAAACTGGCACCCAACGTGTGGCTGAATAAATGTTTTACTTACTTCAAGTTGATTACGAAGGATTTTATTGTGTGGTCGGTTTCGAATTACAAAAATATTTAGTGGAACAACAGACTAGTTATTCGACTAAGATATCGTTACAGCATAAATATTATGCACCGGCTTATTTTTTCATTTACCTGCGAAATCATTAAAGAACAATAGAAAACCGACTTAATAAATAAAGACTTAAGTAGATTTTGTACCAGAAATTTGACAGTAGTTTTTTGACCTTTGACGTTTTAGCAGTATCTAGACTATTTTTGTGGATTTTATTACACTGTCTACAGATCCCGTCACGTAAACCCTTGGATACAGGGGGCCTACTCACGAACGAAATGAGAACATTAAAGTACATGATGGTTGATAAAATTAACTTCGTTTTTATTACTAATTAAGACCATCTTAGTTTTCCCAAAACTACGGACATTGTGTTAGTGAGTAAGTACCCAGTATTTACGCCACCAATACGACCCCAAATCGCTCACGCGCAGGTAAAGGCCAGCTTTCTTTTTGGATGGCGGGAACTAAACCAGCTGTGACTAACATCTTTTACTTGGCTTCCACAGCTCAAGAGGCTGGACGGAAGCAAAGCGGACGAGCTCGCTTGAGAGTACCCCCCCGCGCCCCGCGCAGCCCGCGCGCCCCGCGCCCCGCGCCCGCCGCCGCTGCCGCTGCCGCTCCAGCGGGTACAGTTACACACCTATTTATAAACTGGACTACATCACATTTGGAGATACTAACCGAGGAACCGAAGTTTCACAAATTTTGCGTCTCTTTATAAAACGAAAGTGATTTTGTAGTGTACCCTACTACATAACGGTCTCTTCCGCCATCTTACTTTGACAATTACCTTCGCAGTTGCTAGTGGCGACCGATACTAAAATGAACTTCAAAGTTAGATAGAGCAAGTCAGCATAAAATGCATGATGCTTTTTATTACTTTTCAACTAATCATTGTAATTAACAGAGTGCTATTGTCATCAATGACCGTTGAAGATGCAACTGCTCAAAAAAACACTTCGTACTTCCTTAAATTAGTTCAACCTTATCTTTTTGCAGCAGTAAAATTAATGGTTTGTTTTCCGAATTAAGTTAAACAAAATGTAAAAATATACAAGAACGGAAAAAAAGTTTGAAACAGTAGGTACATATTAGTTCTGAAAATATCAACACTTTACCCAGAATGTGCCTCCACGTGTGTGAAACCACGATCAAAAAGATAATGTTGCATATTTCTCAGAAAATTGTAAATTGTACCCCAAACCACCGCACATACCTGTGAAATGATATCGATCTTACCAGAGAGCAAGCTTTTTAATCACCGCAAATGAATAATATTCTTGTTTAAGGACTAAGATAAGCATTCATTGTCTTATCATAAATCTCAAACTATACATTATGTCTTCAACCGTACACAGCGGTTGAAAGCGTAATTGAATATATAAAGTTAGTGAGAAAATATGAGACGAATACATTTAGCATTTTCATCCTGTATAATCAAAAAAGCGTTTATTATATTTAAAAAGCATATTTATCAAGATTAATACTATGATAATTATAATATAGTTCAGAGACATATAAAGATTTATACAATTCGAGATTCATTATGTAGATGAGCATCTATATTTTTAATATAAAATAGGTAAAGTAAGAATTAATTTAAGTAATTAACATAATTTACTATATCGACGTTAAAGTTTTTACTCAGCTTTAGTATACGTAATTTTTATGTACCTTTGATAAGTATCGTTATGGTTAAATTCAAACTTGGATAATCCTCAACAATCGGTGCAATCCAGTTGTAAAATACTGATTAAATAAAAAAGCAATCAAAAATCAATCAAATTACTAAATTCAAAAGGGAGTAAGTACCTACATAATTCTGTAATATTACATATATTTTTTTTAATTTCAAATCTATCCAGCATTTTATTATTTTTGATTCCACCATAGCGTTAAGCATACCTAATTTATGTTTAATAATGATCTGTATTTTTAAAAAAGTGTTCATTTCTTGTATGATTTGATTGGAATCATTTTTATTAAGTTATAACTAGAGCGATTGAGAACTAGTTAATTTATGAATAAATGTGTCTTTTAAAATGAGTCTATTTTAATAAAATGAATTTTACAATAACATGTGTTTTATTTTCTTTTATTACGCGTTGATTTTGTGTCTCATCCAAAAAATTCCTCAATTCCCTGTTTCCCATAGCCATCACTGCTAGGAGGTAACTTTGCCACGCCGAATGTAGGTAATATGACATTCAATGTCAACTCCATGCTTGTTTGGCTTGATAGTTAAACTTTAATTTGCACAAAAAAAACAATCACAGTAATATTCCATTAAATAAACAACTTGTACAATTTAGGCGGCCTCATCGCTAGAGAGCGATAAGGCCGAATTCTTCTAGGCAACCTTTGGATAGAGGAACTTTTGAAAGCTTATAGATGTGTGGAGTAAAAATAACTAAAAATATGAGCAAAACAAAATATGTTCTTCAATACAAAAAATTTAATCGAATTTTGGTTTTGGCCAGGCCATTTTCATTATTCATGGTGAGGGACACCCTGTATAAGTACTGTACTGCAATAGCAACTAACCCGGTGGCAGTGGTTGCGGTCACCGTATCAAATACCTCAGCCGCCCGCAATTTGCGTTGCGGTCTCACTAATGAGAAACAGTCTCACTTCGTATATATATCTATTACCAGCAATGTGTAAAATCCGTTCAGGCAATGTATGAAATATTCAGTATTTATACTTTGCCTAGGCATTGTATGCAATGCCGGGTGCGCAGCCGGCAATGTGTATAAAAGGGTTCACTAAAAAGAAAGTTCACTGTCAGAATCGTCTTTTGGCATAATTTTGGGTAGGAAAGAAAAACCGATTCGTATATTTTTATTATCAAAATATCTTTAGTTTTAATATCAAAGTATAAAACGGCAAAAAATAAAATGAGGCCAATTCTTTTCTGGTCCACACCAACCTAACCGCATGATCGTCGCTTCGCTCCTCGCAACCTAATAAACCCACGTCTTAAGGCCTGCGCAGACGACGGATTATCCGCGGCGTTCTTTTTATCCGTTAAAATAGATCGTTGAGTGTTAGTCGAGCATACGGATGTTCCGCGAAAACGTATGGCGCGCTGTGCAAAAATCGTTTGTATTAGTGGCGCGGCACGGGTTAAAACGTATTCTCTTTTGCTTAAATATCATGTAATTATAGCACAACGTCTGAGAATATTTAAATACTCTCGGACAACAAATAAATCGCACACCGTGTGCGTTGAATCCGCGGCAGAATTTTTATTCGCGGTGCGTATTTTTTTCTCCGCCGCGGAGAAGTCCGTCGTCTGCGCAGGCCTTTATAGAGCGAAACACTTTCGGTTTAAAAAAGGTTTTTATTTGTAAAATAAAAAAAAAAAAGAATAACCAAGCAATGCAGTTTGTCAAAAGTTATTTATGCTTTACGTTGTGTGAGTATGAGTATCTCAATAAAACTTGATGACTAATGGCAAAATCTATTGAAAACACATTGCCGGAAGACCCCTGGGCATTCTATCAAAGTATGCAATGGATAATCATATGCGTAATACTTTATACATTGCCTAAACGCACCCGGTATTGTATACATTGCCTAGGCATTGTATACAATACCTGAATTATATACATTGCCGGTGACATATCTAATATCTGGGACACCTTACACCAAGATCATCTGACCCCAAACATAGGCAAAGCTTGTACTATGGGTGTCAGAGACTGTTTTACATACTTAAAATATTTTAAGAATATATACTTTATTGGACAATAACACCCAGACACACAACAAACAGGAATGTTCGTCACATTAACGCTCGTCATAGGCGGGAATCACACCCACGACGTCCGGCGTGAAAGGCAGGATCGCTGCCATTGCACCGGGCAAGGGCAGTCAAACTTAGCACATAGGCATCATCATAATATTAAAAAATCTCTTTTTTTATCGCCCTTGACCTCTTTTCTCAATACACTAACATGCCCTCCTAAAGTACCTTCATGAACGCACTATGTTACTTTCCAAATATTGTCCACACTTGAGCTTTACATCTAGAGATCTTATTTTTTCATGATATGAGAGGAATAATGAAACAATTAAATAGGTCTTGATCATACAATATATGCAATAATCCATATCATTTCGTTGTAATAATAAAGTAAATATAATGTGAAAAACAGATACAAATTATTATTGTAAAGCACCTAAAAATACTAACTGGTACCAACTTCTAAAGTACACATATATAATTATTTGTTCTTGTTTCCATGGAAGTTATACAGATAATAATACAAGCTTATAGTCGCTCTGCAGGCAACAGACTCGGATCCACTACAAGTAAAGTTGCTACTGTTGCTTTGAGTTCTAAATATTATATGTACATAATTGTAAGACCTTTTGACTACTTATGGAGTGCAACAAACTGATTGAATTGAATTATACTTGGGCGTTAAGAAGTCCTTGAAACGAGCGGACAGCCCTTGACTTTAAGAACTTCTTAACTTACGAGTATGTTAGTTAAACTGATATCGTTACATAATTTTGAATGTAATAGGTTTTACTTAAGCATTAAGGCGTAACCACGATTTATTAATTCACGTCCGATTACAATAAGGTTTACTTGTTGAATTCTTGTGATGTTTGTTGAACAAAAACAAAATCAGTCTCAAAATATTACAACTACAAGACTAGTTTCTTTTACATAGATACAGAAATATTACAATGTACATAATCCAATAGATTTAAAACAAAGCAACTATTTTACCGATACAAATACTTAAGTTACTTAGAGGGTGAATTAACTACTTACATAAGCGCCGTTAGTGCAGACAAGTGATACAGCAATGCGCAATGGTGTATTTAACAATTAGTGAATTTATTATATACTTAGAGAGGTATAATAATGTGTGGAAAAAGCCAAAAAAATAGATTGTAAAAAAACTTGGGACTCGTATTAAGGTTACAACTTTTTTAGATATGCTTTGTTGATAAGTATATAAGCATCATTGTAACATTATTATCCACATGCATGTACTTTAGTTTCATTTCTTTATTTTATTGTCAATATTATTATGAATATAATAAAAATCGATATCAATGACTTAACAATATAAACAATGAATACATCTAAGAAATATGTTTATTTACAATAGAACTTATATCGTTGATTTATATAAACTATTTACATGAGAATTCATTATTTTCACTGTGTAGAAAAAAAAATCTAATACAATTAAACTAAACATAATGCTTTTGAAATATAAATGCATACTTTCACATTTTTTTCATGATCGATTCATAATTGTTCATGCAATGTTATACTGTATTTCACAACAGAAACAAAATCATAGATGATATTAATAAATATATATCACTCGAAAGTTATATAATCCCTTCATAAGCTTGGCGCGTCATGGCGAGCATTGTATGAGGCAAAATTACTTACAAGTACACACTGCACGACATAACGCGTGACTAAATTTGCTTGTGGTTTGAACCTAGTACTACTGGTTGCAAGGCAAGGCTTTACCTTGTTATTAATACCCAATCCTGCGCAAATATTTGTTCTATTCGACATGTCAGATTTGAAATGTATGGAACTGACATCAAGGGCCCGTTGCAAATCGCCTTTCGCAGAGTGATTTTCACCCTCGTCGAATAGAGAGACAAAATATTTATTTTATGTAATTTTTCTTTGTTTTATGTATTTTTTTTTATGTATTAATGGTCCTTTTGTTGACTTTTAATAAATAAATGAATGAATGAATGTAATTTGTAAAAGGCGTTCTACTGTTTTTTACTACTCTATCGCTTATGGTTGTATTATCCTGTAAGATAGAGTAATTGCTTAAATAAATAAATTTAAAAAAAAAACGAGCGAAACCTTGTGAATTTCATCGGGCTCCCAGGACCGGTAGAATTCGCACTGTCACTATGTCAGAGTGACAAACGTCACCCGAACCCGTTCCGAAACATATCGGAAGGCTCGGTCGGCCTCGATTTCTCTCGGGTTCAATTTGTAACGGGCACGAGTGAATTTCACTCCTCCTTTCCCTTGGAAATGCACACTGAGGAACCGAACTGACATTCGAGCCACAGCCCGACGTGGGCTAATGTCATTCAAGTACATTTTTCAATTGAACATGTCGAAACTAAAGTAGCGTGTTGCCCATGGCTATGGCCTAAGGTCGGCACTCATTTGTTCTATTGTGTGAGTCTAATTCGCTACCTTAAGCGAAACCCAATTACACTATTTTCACTGTAAGATGATATGCCTGACAGCTCTTACTGTTCCGTGTAACTCATACTATTTCAAACTAAATAAAAAGAAACTGGCAAAAGAAAATGTTTTAAACTATCAAAAAACTATTGTCCATTTGAATCTTATTAAGTAAATATTTGTTATTATTATTAACTGTTAATAAATGAAGTAAATTAAATTGAATTAATATATCTTTACAGCGCCTGATGCGTGAGAAGGAACGCCATTCAATAGTGTATTGACTCTACTGAATCGACGAATAGAAGCGACGATTTTGTAACCACGTCATTCGCATCAGTACCAGTGCGTCTGCCTTGTGCGCAATTTTAAACTATATTTTCGAGATACCGCGTTTTATTCTATAACTTATTAGCTATAACCCGTTTAAGAATTTATTTAAAAACTGAAAATCGGTAAATCCGATGCCATTTCCTTAACCAACTCGATTAAATCCCATTCGTTACATCACTATAATTGACAATTATGAACTGTCAGGGATATCATCATACGGCAAAAGTAGTTTAATGGTATGTTGTAACAGTCACATAAAATGTTAGGAGACTTTTCATTTAACGCATTTTTAAGGTGAATACCGCTGTAGATTCATGTGATATAAGCGCATATTGTGTATTTTTGAGTATTTGGTGTTATAACACTATGATGTCTGTCATTACTCGTTAGTGCGCTTACGATAGAAGCGTTTGGGTGTGCTTATATCGCTTTCGTTCAACAAATCATACTTTTCTCTTGCCTTTTGTTGTTTTGTGTTGCCTATACGTTGTTTTGTATGCCTTTTGGCTATACACCTGATTGCATAATTTAAGACCCCCTGGCCATTTCAATAAGTTACCGTTAACTGTCTATATGAACTTGAAGCACTTCTGCTTGTCGTGCGGTATCCGCGTCTTGAACAGCACGGAGTCCGCGCGGAACTGCGTCGTCAGCAGCGGCGTGTAGCCCATCACCTACCAAACAGATGCATCATTAACTATGTAGAAGGACATTATTATTATTTGCATTCGTGTTATTATAACTGACACATGTTATGAAAATCCCTTAGGTTTTTTGTAGGACATTATTATTATTTGCATTATTATAACTGACACATGATATGAAAATCCCTTAGGTTTTTTTAGAAGTGAAATAGAAGTGCATCTTTTATTCATTCACGTCATCGTAGTGTCCATTCAAAGTAAATTGAGAATCATATATTTTCTTAAAATAGTGTAGACAGTACACCTACCACAAGTTGCCTTTTTAAATTTACGTTATCGTTCGCGTAAAAAATTGTATTGGGATTTGAGATGACATGACATGACAATGTCAAATCCCAATATAATTTTTTTACGCGAACGATAACGTAAATATAAAAAGGCAACTCGTGGTACACTTACTGATAAATAAGCAATTTGGCCCTGAAAATCGTGAACTAATTCAAGTATTTACAGAGGCGTTCACATCAACTTTTACGAAACCATTGCAAAACGGGTCTTATGTCAGCAGTTTAAGGTGCCCCTATGTAAAGGTTGATGTGAACGCCTCTGTACATACGCCCGAATTCCGAAACGTCAATCAAAGTTGAGCTGCCCTCACTTGTATTACTATCTTTTTTATCTGAGTTACGTTTCTGAATTCGGGGTTTAAAGACAGATATTATCGTTAACAATAGTTGAACAAATCTTACTTGTGAAAAGAACTGTATACACTTGTGTCTCTCGTGGAAGTGCGTCTCGTCGGCCGACAGCGTGGCGGGGCAGCCCGGGCAGCGGAACGTCCAGCGTGACGTCACCTGTCAAAAAGAAACTTTTTTTAATACTATGTCGGTGACAAACCAGCACGCAGACCGCCTGATGGTCAGCGGTCACTGCAGTCAATCATCATCATCCGTGCGGTCTATCCCGGTTGTGAACCCACACCGGTGTGTGGGGTCCCAGGGTCCGCCTTTCTTATTTTCTTGGCCCACTTCGCGCGGTCTTGTGCATCCTCAGTGGTGAGTCTGTTGGCACGCATGTCACCCTTAACGACGTCGAGCCACCGCTTCTTGGGTCGACCTCTTCTACCGGTACCTGGCGGGGGCGGCATGGCCAGACATTTGTTGCCCGCGTAGTTTGCCGATCTCCGTGAGACATGACCATACCAACGAAGGCGGCACTCCTGCAGCTTGTCTGCGATGTCACGAACACGAAGGCTGCCGCGGATGTGCGTGTTCCGCACGCGATCTTTGCGTGAGACTCCACACATCCACCGCAGCATCTTCATTTCCGTGACGCGCAGCTCCTGCTTGTGTCGCTCTAGTAACGGCCATGTTTCTCTGCCATATAAAAGGACAGGCCTAATGATGTCACTGCAGTCAATGGACGCGTGCAACAATAAGGGTACATCACTCGAGCGTTGCCGCTGTGGAAACCTTTCAACCACCTCTTAAAGAACACCATACTATAGCAGCTTATTGGGAAAACCTTGGCTCATTTTACCGAACTGTAACAGACCATGGTGGATCCAGAGTGTGAGAATGAACTCTCTATCAGTGGGGCTTATATACTGTCCCATTGTAGGGAAGAAGCCTCAGCATTGAAATAAAGTCATCACTTCAATTGATGGCTATCACCTCAATCACTATACTATACTTGCCAAACGTGGGTTGGCGAACGATCACAAACCGCGGCTATGTTGCGAAACTGCCCGACCTGAGATTTGAACCCAGGACCCCCGAATTAAGTTCTAAGCTCTGTTTGTACTCGGGCTCGAAGACCTGTGGGAAATATCCTAATAAAAATAAAAAAAAATAAAAAAAAAAAAAATAAAAAAAAAATATATCTTAGTTTTACAAAAACCCGCCGTAAAGATTTCTGCTTCACCTAGTGGTTGACTGGTAGAGAATGCCTTTAGGCATTAAGTCCGCCAATTGTACTTTTCTTTGTGCAATAAAGATTAAATAAATAAATAAATAAATATCGCAAGAGTAATCGTTATGAGGCGTCTTTGTCACATTTTACAGACCACTAAACATGAACAAGGCTTCACTGCGCGAAGTTCTAAGTGAGTCTGAGAATAGTCCTCCGGTTATCCCTCGCTCACCTTGACGGGCGGCTTCCTGGTGAGGTGCGCGACGAGGAAGTTCATCGCGATGTCCTCGCAGTTCATGTACTCGTCCACGTGCGCGCGCACGGCGGCCGGCAGCGCGCGCCAGTACGCCCACAGGTAGTAGCGGTGCACGAACGCCGCGCCCGTGAGCACCATGCTCAGCTCGCAGCTGGGGAGGTGATGATAGAGAAATCATTCATTCATTCAGACATATTGATAAAACAATTAAAACTCAAAGGTGCTCCCTCACCTAGAGCATTTCCCTGTCAGGCAACGTTACAGAGTCGAGCATTACATCAGTGAGGGAGGAGAACTGCGCATTACAGTGCGCAACTGGATGTTACAGTGTGTAGTATTTTGATACAACTTCCCTCACAAGTTTTGTGAGGCAGTATTGTAATGTAATGCGCAAAATCAAATCTGAAACTCTAGGTGAGGGACTACCTTTAACTAAAGAGTAACCCCCTTACTCATAAAAGATAAAACAGTCTTAGAGCACTGTTTTCACTATGGTAAAGTGGTCTTGAAGCACTGTTTAAGTTTATATGAATAAGAGGGTAAGTTTCTCAAATTCGAAAAAAGCCAGCCATCATTAAAATCAAGTCGATACAACTGATAGAATAGCTGCTTGCCAAGTGAGGGTTGGTAATTAGTAATTTGTCATGCTATATTCCCATATGTCCGCAATAATCTTTATAATCAATCTGATATTAAAACCCAGGAGCTCTGATACACAAACGGCATTGCCGTCGACGACAAACGTCAGCGGCAGACTTTGTACAGGAGCCAGGTGTAAATTGATTTCGTTAAAGAAACACTCTCGTTGCGTTTCTCTATCATCGTCGACAAAATAGAAAGACCGGTGGTTCCAGGTTTAAGAAATACGAGTAATATTGAATAGAGAACGGGTCTCTTTCTACTATTAACAAAAAATGAGCAAACATTTTTTTTGTTACTGTAATCTTTTAAGTTCGAGTTCCAAATTATTGTTTTTTTTGAAAGCATAGCAATTCATACCCATTTCATAAACTAAACTCATATTGAGTACTTCTTAGCTATTAGACTACTATAAGTGACAGCCGTCGACACGTCGACAGCAGCCGCCGACACGTCTACAGCACGTCGACGGCAGAGGTCAACGGCATTTGCCGTTCCCGTGTGTAACAACTCTTGGAAATCGGTCACGAATGCATTATTCAACAGAAAAACTGGAAACTTTTGTTAAATTGGCACAAATCTTAAAATCCAATTGGAGGATAGAAATGTTAGAATAAAGAATTAAAATTGGAAACTGAAAAGAAGACTTTTTTTAAATGATTCTAACTTTGGCGATCAGGTTTATAAACGGCATTATTGGTGCCAGAAATACCAACATCAATATGTTTCAACAATGATTGTAGGGTCCTGGTCATAAAAGCGGTACAGAACATCTACACCAGTACCTAGTAGTACAAACCTGTAGTTAGAGTTATATAGGAATCCATTGTTGAAGTTAAGGTCCCACGCGTGGTACCGGCCGGGGAAGCCGACTATCCGATCGCGGTGCTCCCGCCATACCCTTAAAACAGATAAGTTTTAAATGTAATATAACAGAAGATTTATAGTGTTGATAGCAGCGCTGTCGAGCGAGTTCCGTCCCACGATCAACTCACTAGAAACTAGAGATGCCTAGTGTGATATTCCTATAACCAGTGACCTCATAATAATCCCTTATAACTTGTTAAGTTTCGTAATATGATCTGTCATTCCCAGCCAGTTAGCGGTTAATCATCATCATCATCAGCCTATAATAGTCCACTGCTGGACATAGGCCTCGCCCAATGCGCGCCATCGCGCCCTATCCTCAGCTTGACGCATCCAGTTTCTGCCAGCAACCTTTCGCAAGTGATCACCCCTCCTGGCCGGGGGGCGTCCTACACTACGTTTGCCGATACGCGGTCTCCACTCTAGAACACGCTTACCCCGACGGTTATCTGTTCTACGGCATAAATGGCCTGCTCACTGCCACTTCAGCTTACTAATCCTGTGAGCTATGTCGACGCGACGACCTTAGATTTCTGCCGGATTACTTCGTTGCGAATCTTATCCTTCAGAGAAACACCGAGCATAGCTCTCTCCATAGCTCGATGAGAGACTTTTAACTGGTGGGTTAGGCGCACTGTTAGTGTCCACACCTCGGTTACGTATGTCATGACGGGTAGGACACACTGGTCGAACAATTTAGTCGTCAGGCACTGTGGTATGGGCGAAGAGAAGACCCGGCGAAGTTTTACGAAAGCTGCCCAGCCCAGCTGAATTCTTCTTTTGACCTCCTTCTCGAAGTTGTTTCTACCCAACTGCAATACTTGCCCGAGGTAGCTATATTCCTGAACAACTTCGAGTTGGTGGCCGTCGACAGTAACCGGTCCCGGATCAACGTGCTCATTGATCATGATTTTGGTTTTATCCAAGTTCATGCCTAACCGATCCGCCGAGAAGAGGCAGCCGTCCAGCATCTGTTGCAGCGAGGCCGTCCAGCATCTGTTGCAGCTCCTGCAACGACTCCGCCAGCAGGACTTAGTCGTCTGCGAATCGTAAGTGTGAAATGTACTCGCCGTTTATGTTTATATGCCCATCCCTTTCCAGTCCAGCGTCTTGAACATATCATCCAAAGCATTGATAAAGAGTTTCGGGGATATGACATCCCCCATCCCACTAACACCTCTGCGCAATTGGATGAGTTCAGACTGCTGGTCCTGTACTTGGACACTCATACTTGGCCACTCATGGTAGCAGCATCATAAAGGCATCTCAACACTTCAATATAACGATCGTCTATTTGGCATCGTTGTAGGGATTCTAGGACAGCCCAGGTCTCGATGAAGTCAAAGGCTTTTTCATAGTCCACTAATGCTAGACCAGAGGTCCATTATACTCTTCGGACTTCTGTATAATCTGCCTTACCGTGTCATCAGGAAGAAACCCTCCTTTTCCGGGCTCCAATACCGTGTGGGCCCACTTTAGATTCGCCGCAATTCTGGATTCCTACTTTGCCGATAAAGTCCTCCATAACAACGTTGAAGTGTGCCTTAGAGGTTTTGTGTAAGGCCTTCGCTTCGTACATGACTTCATCTTCCTCATCCGAGTGTGACGTGCAGGTATACGCATCGAGGTCGGTGCGTATACCTGCACGACCTTCAAGGTGTATCGCCTTGATAACCGAAGTATGACACAACCCTGGTCGACACACTGGAGATTTCTTCAACGTTGTTAGAGAGGGCCTTGTTGACAAGAAATCCTACGCCACCCAGGGACTGTTGGTCGCCCTCGCGGAAGTAGAAGAGGTGGCCCGAATCGAGAGTTACGGTATCCTCTCCCTTTCGTCGGATTTCACATAACCCCAAGACATGCCACCTTATCTTTTCCAGCTTCACTTCCAACTGAGCCAAATGCTCGTCAAGCCTCAAAGTACGTCCGTTGAACGTAGCCACGGTCAGTTTTTGAAGGAAGCCTGCCGTAGCCTAGGGACTCTTAGCACCCCCTGCCCTGCCGTAACCATGACCGCTACCGTAGCCAGGAATGACAGAGCGACCGGGAACTAGGGGCCGTTTCCTTATTGCGTCTGTCAGGATGGGGTTTATGCCCATAATCTCCAGGCTGGGCAGGCGGCTGGGAGATCGCAGAGACACAGCTTCTTTCGCTGCTCACGCTGCTGCCCGTCAGCGGATAGGTGATTTAGCTGGGCCGAATAGGAGGGGCTATACCGCTTTCCACCGGTCGCCAGAGCCTTGTCCGTAAGCCAGCAGAACGACCACTTGCAGGTAAGGTTACAGTTGGAGCTGAATTTGATGTTAATGCTCCCTAACGTCCCTGGTCCCCATAAGTTAGCGGTTACCTGACAGTAACGCATCTTCTAGGATGAAAATTTACTGACGAAATTGCTCGTTACATTCAGTTTAGGTAATTAACTTGACTTGCTTCCCCCGCATATACTGTCTTTCCTACAAAAATATAGCCTAAATAAAAAAAAGGCCTGTCATTTCCTCTGATAATGTAGCTTTTTAACAGTTTTTTAAGATTATTTGGAATCTGTTCGATAGTTTCGGAGATTACCTACTTTAAACATACAAACTCACAAACGTTAAACTCTTAGTACTTTATAATATTAGTGTAGATTGTATCAACACGTTCGCTGTCCGCGAGTCCGCTTGGAGTCGCAAATTGACTTCAGTCATAGGTCCACGCCCCCAAATGTACCCCCAAATTCACACGTCCAGTCCAATGAAATATTGGACTGGACGTGTGAATTGGGATTGGATTTTAGTATGGACTTGTGGGTTGGAAAGTTTTGAATTCATAATTCAAATGTTTATTTCAGGCTGGGCCCATAAAAGTTAGTAACAATGCTCCTTAAAAAACTAGTGTTAGTACGTACAGCACACAAATAGAACACAAATACAATTAACACAATTACAATTAAGTGGTGTGGATTGTCACCCACCTTTGAATAATAGGTAAATCCCATCTGTCAACAAAAACCCTCAGGATAGAGCTGGTAGTGCCACGCAAACGAGTGATCGCTGAAGCACACCGTTTTCTAATGATGGCGGCAAAGCCATCAACTTGCGCTTCCGCGAACATGCCGGATGCACTGCATCACCACGGCAGCCCCAGCAGTATCCTCAGGGCGTTGTTGTATTGAACACGCAGCTCGCTGTATGCGCGCTGTGTAAAACTAACCCACAGGTTACAGGTATAAAATGTTTGGCAGTATGCTTTGAAAAGCGTTATTTTGACTGGCCTGCAAAACATGTCTGCATTTTTTGCAGTGTATATTCCTCGACAGTTAGTAAACAAACGATTTTTCTTAATAACCTAAAATACGAGTGGACTTGCCAGGAAAAGAATGACCCTCGTATGGGGGACAGTGAAAGTATTATGGCCTGGATGGCTAGTCACGTACCTAAAGGCAAAGACGATCTCGTCGTGCCGCAGATGCGCGTCGTCGTCCACGCTCAGCACGGCCTCGGTGTCGATGAGGTGGTACGGCAGGAAGCGGTTGTTGAGCGAGTTGCGGCGCGCGCGCACCACGGCCACGGGCGCGCCGCTCTCCGGCCACGCGCCCGCGGAAGGCGACGAGGGCCCGTTCCATACCACCACAACCTGCGTACTCAGCCAATGTTACATCACATGACTGTATGCCAAACGGAGTGATCAGAGGCAGTCACTGTTGCCGTCGTGGTCAACAGACAACTCATAAGCCCACTTTTCACCCAACCTGTTAGGGAGTGAGCCTTCCGCCGTTATGAAACCAGATTTACAGTCAGTCAATACAGTCATGTTCTACGATTTGAGTTGGGTTGATTAACCTCGAAGCCACGACGTTTTAAGCGACGATGAACAAATGTAAATCAAAACGAATATCCTAGGTGCGAAAGAACCTAAACTGTGTCTCTCGCGCAAACCAATTTTGATGAATTTTGTTATAGGGACAGATTGGACCTTAATAAAAGATACAGGGAAATGTTGAATTGTGTTTAAAAATAAACAAACGGTTTTCGCACCTAAAAGTATCTAATTAGTCAAATTCACTACTAGCCCATTAGCGATAAGGTCGCCTAAATTGCACACTTAATTTGTTATATTAAATCTGTATCTATTATTTTGTTTGTGCAATAAAGTTTATCTTATCTCACCTTATTCAGGTACGGCAGGCCTCGCAACCTCGCCAGCGCGGCAGCCAGCACAGCCTCCCTCTCATACGTGAGTATGACTATCGTAAACTGTTCCCTTTGTCGGTCGCCGCCTAAAGCTTCGCTGAACTCCTTGCCGGAGCCGCCAGCGCCCGCGCCGATGGGGCGGAACCCCGCCGCGGAGCCTAGGAACTTGGCCTCTGACGTCACGCTGGGGTCCCAGGGCAGCTGCGGGTACAACGCGAACGGCTCGCCCCAGTCGTTCCACAGCTCGTATCTAAAGTCAAAGTGTGAGTTTTCTAAACATAGATAATTTTCTAGTTCGGGCTATGAAAATAATTTGATGTTACTGGTTTAGGCCGTGTGTGGGTTCACACGGCAACACACCCATGATATTTTATCGATTAGAATGAAAAATCAAAAATTAATGCACTTAATTGTAGCAGCTATTTGTGAAAATACGACGACGACGAAATAATACTCAAGTTTACAATGAAACTTTTTTTTCCTACCCTTTTTTAGCAATGTCCATGCAATGAGTCTAATGAGATCTATCTGCTGCATCAGTAAATCCTACAAATATAAAAACAACAATGCGAGCCATCTGTATGTGAGAAATGAATAATTTATTTTCTGGCGGCATTAGAATTTTTGACCAACTTTCGTCGGCAAGCCCCGAAGTAGTGGTTGACTAAATATTAACTCGGTACATCACAAACATTTACGTGACGAACATTTGTTTTTTAGCAATGTCCATGCAATGAGTCTAATGAGATCTATCTGCTGCATCAGTAAATCCTACAAATATAAAAACAACAATGCGAGCCATCTGTATGTGAGAAATGAATAATTTATTTTCTGGCGGCATTAGAATTTTTGACCAACTTTCGTCGGCAAGCCCCGAAGTAGTGGTTGACTAAATATTAACTCGGTACATCACAAACATTTACGTGACGAACATTTGTTTTTGTTGTGTCTGGGTGTTATTATGTATTTAAGTATGTATTTAGAAATATTTAAGTAAGTTTATCAGTCTCTGAAGCCCATGTACAAGTTCTCCTTAGATTGGGGTCAGATGATCTTGGTGTAAATTGTCCCAGATGCCCAACCTGCATCTGGCAAGCGTGATGATTAAGCCAATACCCATCAATTGTAGCGATGACTTGATTTCAATAATGGAAGCCTTTGTCCAGCAGTGGGACAGTATATAGTCTAATTACTACCTAATTACTTACTTTATTTAACCTGTAACACAGGTTTGGTTTAAACCTATTTCAGGCACCAGCCTCTCACACCTTAGGATTATTCTTTTAATTTGTTATTTACCTACATTTTATTTGTTATATACATTACTCACGTAACGTAATAATATAATCAAGTGCTATATTTAAGGTCCAGTTGTGAAGAGGAAATAAACATTTCATTCATTCATCCATTCATTAATTCATGGTGTAAATTTTGATTATAATTCTTAAGAATTATAATCAAAATTTACTTCTTAAGAATTATAATCAAAATTTACACCATGAATGAATGAATGGATGAATGAATGAAATGTTTATTTCCTCTTCACAACTGGACCTTAAAGATACATACCCATGTAAAAGCCCCATGGAGTAATTACGTCGATAAGCTGGACTAGGGTACGGAGCTTCTAGAGGTCCTAATGTCTCTTCAGGGTCCGTATCTACTGCAGGCGGTTCCAGCTTTGGTGGATAATAAGATTCGTTGAATCCCGGCACACCCATCGTAGGGACTGCTGGTGGTGCTGGGATGTTCAGCCTCATTCGAATCGTCGCCAGTAACGAGTCTACACTGGCCTGAACGGAGCTAAGGTATCTCTCCCACAATACGCGGCCCTGCCTTCTGAAAGCCAGCAGGTCTGCGTCCGACATCGCTCGTAACAAAAAGTGGAGCTCAGTGACCCGAGCCTTCGGCAGCGCGATCACAGCTCTCTTCCAATCCAGCACCTCGTCGTACGGTAGCCGAATTCGATCGCCTCCCATTACAACTGGAATCGCTCCCGACCTGAGAGCTTCGTATAGACGAGCTTGTAGCAACGCCGTCGTGCTGTAGATTCGGTCCGCAGGTGCTAGTATGAGCACGAAAGTAGAGTCTTGCAAAACGGCACGCCGCGACCGATCCGTGCCACATAAGGCCCAGTCCCCTATGGGCAGCATCGCCTTCTTCTCTACTGGGGGATCGCATTCAAACTGCAGAAAAAATGTGTCCGGGGATGATACTGTTTTCTGGAGATACTCTATCAGCTTTGTGTCTTGATCCTTATCAAGCCCCTTGGGTGGTGGTTGTGAACCCTGAAAACTAAACTTAGCTTATGAATGCATATCGATTTTCTTCTTTCAGCTGTAATTTGTAGGATACTTAACTACTGTGCAATAAAATGTGGTGGTTCTCTTTTGCTCCTCAATGATAGGAGACATATGAACTTTTCAACTTAACTCAATAATTAGAGGCCATGTGTTGGTTTAACGTGCTCTCTGCGGTGGCTCATTTATTGTGTGTTTACAATGGGTTATTTATGTTTTTATAATTAAGAAACTGGTTTAACAGGATTGCTTGAATTATATATGTACTAAACCGAATATAACAATAATTCCTATTATTCAAATGTGCTAACAAAAACAATTACCTGAGCAAGTACTTTCTCCTTGCCGGTGAGATAGGAGCACAGTCAGCCCAGACATCGCCCCCGGGCGGTCCGAGCGCGGGCGGCGTTACGATATCGAACCCAGATCTAAACTGGTCGTGTGTGAAGGTCGACTGGGCGATGATGGCCCGCCCCACCGACATACCACGGAACGCGTCGCCCGACCCCACTGACAGCTCCCGTCGGGCCATGTTCACCAGAACGTGGTTTCGACCATCGCCTCCCCAGAACGGCAAGCTCTTGAGCGCTGTCTCATTCAACAACAGTTTATATGTTTCTGTTGTAGACCTAGAATTATCAAATTGTTTATTCATTTTCTTATTTACGTGTACGTAAAACATTATTGAAATTAAATGGAATGAAACTTACGAGGGGCTCTTCTCAAAAGGAAAAGCTTCTCCGACAAGGACGAGATAAATGCAAGCTTCATTGGGATCACGCGTCAAATGGGTATTATACCCCAATGTTTGACGAAGTGTGGTTTTGAGGAAGCCATCAACTTCTGCGCCGGCTAAAGGAGCGTGGACATCAGGATCGTACAGGTAGACTGGGAAGCCGGAGGTTAAAGAGCATCTGGAATGGTCAAAGCAGGAGAACATTCGGCAATGGTGTTCGGATGAAGGGTGTAGGGGAGGTAGGATGGGTGGAGGTCTAGAGGCGAGTATTTGGAGCGGCGGGGCGAGTTCGGGCGAATCGCGGCGGATGGCCTCCAGCTGGGCGAGGCGGGCCTGGTCGGCGGACACGCGCAGGCGCTGCAGCTCGGCGGCGGCGCGCGCGTGCTCGGCCTTGGCGCTGTCGGCCTGCGCGCTGGCCGCCGCCGCCTCGCGCTGCAGCCGCGCGCGCCGCGCCTCCAGCTCCCGCAACTCGGTTGACACCGAAGCCTGAACAGCCATTACGATAACGTAAACTACTGTATTGTA
Source organism: Udea olivalis (assembly GCA_947369235.1). Taxonomy (NCBI): domain Eukaryota; kingdom Metazoa; phylum Arthropoda; class Insecta; order Lepidoptera; family Crambidae; genus Udea; species Udea olivalis. Next base: position 13,045,766 of record OX376342.1, read on the forward strand.
GCCAGAAGTCACATAGAAGAGCACGGGATGTCATTTATTTTTAGAAAACAAATATAACAGCATGTTTTAACACAGATTGTCATTTAGAAATTCATTAGAGGATTAGGGTTGAGCTACGCCTCGTCGATTCCGCCGCGTGCGGTGCACGCCCACTCACTATCTCGCTCTAGTATTTCTCGTGCTGAGTTGAAGAAGAGGAGGAGGTGCTTCTTGCACAGGAAAGTGCAACTTGGGAAATAATGTTACAGTCAAAAATAAAACTAGACTACTAAATCGACAATGGATATAGGGTGTATGCAGTATAAGTTCAAGTTCCAAATTATTGTACTTTCAACCGACTTCAAAAAAAGGAGGAGGTTCTCAATTTGACTGTATGTTTTTTTTATGTTTGTTACCTCATAACTTTCGACTGGGTGAACCGATTTTGATCATTCTTTTTTTATTTGAAAGCTGGTGCTTCCCGAATGGTCCCATTTTAATTTGGTCTAGTTCTGATAGTTGCATCCATGGGAAATCCATATAAGTCTTAAATCTAGATAGACAAAATGTGCGACAAATGGACGACAAATGGACGAATAACCCAGTATTACGCCAACCGATTTTGATAATTCTTTATTTATTTGAAAGCTGATGCTGCCCGTGTGGTCCGTTTAATTCGGTCCAGTTCTGACAGTGGCATCCATGGGAAATCCATATAAGTCTTAAATCTAGAAAAACCATATGCGCGACAAATGGACGAATAACTCATTATCACGCCAGCCGATTTCGATGCTTTTTTTTTTATTGGAAAGGATATACTTCAAGGGTAGTTTGATGAGTGTTAGGTTCTGATTATGGGATCCTTGACAAAGTAACGGAACTCTTCAATTCTTAGGAGCAATTGGACGATACTTTTTACTTCGATGTATAAATTTATTTTATACATCGAAAAACTATTCACTGAAAATCAAGAAATAAACAAAAATTTAAAAAAAAAAAAATCAACTTCAAAAAAAACTATTCCAAACAAAGCACTAAAAAGTAAAGAAATAATTGCGTATTCTTCTAAAACTTATACGCCACTGTAGGTTACTACTATATAGCCAATGTAGGTTTGTAACTACCTACATACATACGTAAACGTGATCTGTAAGACATAGGTATATTGCTAGGTATATTGTAGTGTTTCCTTGGCTGACACCGACTCCAACAATAACAATAATTGTACCTACATTATTTCTTTACTTTTTAGGGCTTTGTTTTGGAATAGTTTTTTTTGAAGTTGGTTTTTTTAAAACACTAATAAGAAATTCAGGATCAATTTCTTCCGCTAAGCTCATGTTGTGTGCTGCCTAGACATCCCCATCGACACGGGACGGCAAAAGACACCACTTGTCATGGTCTCAAAGTAAGGTTTTAGGTTTATACCACTGTGTTACAAGGTACCAGACAGGAAAATAAGCCAGAAGCGTCATCCAGCACACCCGGTCTGGGTGTCACTTTAGGTAAGATTGTTTCCTGAATTGACCTGACCGGGAATCGAACCCAGGACACCATGCAAGTCAAGGTGAAGAACCATGCTACAGCCCACTACGCCAACCATGTTGTCAAATCAATATTAAATAGAACTTCTGTATAATGGTGGAATTGTAGGTATGCCAAGCACTAAAATGCAACATCTCAGAAAGCAATATTTGACTATCAATCAGGATGAAACTACATAACAATTTTATTTAATTATGCAAGTAGATCTTGGACTAGCCTGATGATGATGAAATTGGATGCACTGGCCTGTTGGCACAATGGCAGCAATCCTGCCTTTAGCGCCGGAGGTGGTGGGTTTCGATCCCCAACCATGACAAACATTTCTGTGATGAAAATTTGTGTTTGTTGTGTGTCTGTTATTATCTATCTAAGTATGTATTTAGTTACATTCTAGTATGTTTATTAGTCTCTGACACCCATATTACAAGTCCTGCTTAGTTTGGGGTCATTTCTGATCTTCGTGTAAATTATTGTCCCAGATTTATATATTCATTTATTTATATGCTAGTATCCTACAAAGTAGAATGTACAAATGGCTAGCTTTCTTGAGCTTAAGTTATGTTCTCTGACCTTTATCCTCAGCATTTCTTCAATCCTCACTTGAAGATCAGCTACATTAATTGTGGATGGATCTCCAAGTGCCTCAAGAGTATGCCGCATGGGGTTGACTCCCAAGGCTCCAATTGTTGATTCATACTGTAGAATAAATATAAACATAATAAAGTAAAGTATAAAATCATTTATTTGCTAAAATTAATAAAGCTTGTTGGTCTCAAGATTTTCCAGATATCCAATGTTAAAAAAGATATTTGATTATGTAATTAAATGGGTAAAATGCCTCAAAGTAAAAAACATTTATTTGCTAGAATTAATAAAGCTTGCTGGTCTCAAGATTTTCCAGATATCTAATGTTAAAAAAGATTTTGATTTTGTAAGTAAAAGGCCTATCTTAACTAATTTTGGTTCAATAAAAATACATAACAACATCTTCAGTTAAGGATTAAGTTAATGATGTCATCATACAGTTTGGGTGTCATTTGACTTGAGTTTATCTGATGATGTCTATAAATTGAGATGAGGGCTAAAATACCTAAATACACCATATTATTTTATAACTCAAAATGTAAATGAAAGTTGACGACAGTAGCAGTTATCATCCTAAAAGGAAGTTGTTTGTGAAGTTGAAGAGGAAGTTGTAACAATAGTTAAAACTAGATGAAGATGCTTACCTTTGACAAATAATAATGTGTAAACAGTGGAACTACGAACAAAATAACAGAAACCAACACTATTACTCGAGAAAGCTTTACGTGACCAAGCCACTGGCAAGCGCGTTCGTAAAAAAACATTTTGCATGAATTAGCAAGCACTCATTTTATTGAAAAATGTTTATTAATCAAGTCTCTGCAACACTGAATATGCAACATATTTATGAATTATAAATTCGATTGATGAATTTATTTAATAAATATTTCATAAAAGTTGACAAAACGTCAAGAGATCCAGATCAACAAAATTTATTTATTTTTTATTGCCTGTGCTGTCAGTTTGACAATCACTTGACAATCAACGATTTCATCCACAGATTGTATTTTGTTCTAACTCCGGTCCGTATTAGATATTCATAGATTATGAATGTAGATGTTTCCGAAAATCCTTTTCTCATTTAGCACGTGCCCAGGGCCCCGCGATGCTGAGTCACCGCCTCTAAGATCAGGGGCCTGACTCTTGAACAGAATTTCATTGGACAAGCATTGCAAAAATTTTAAACAAGAAGAAACCTCATTCAAAAGCGTTTTAATAAACCATAAAATAGTAATACATTAAAAAAACTAAAGAGATATTTTAGTTAAAAACGTCCGTTTCGCATAAAACATTGTTGGATTTTCGTTGTAAAGGCGAGATTAATGTTTAGTAAAATAGTACATTCCTTTCCAGGTATTGTTTAATCGCATTATATTACTCGTTTAATACTCAAAACAAAATAAAGGCCACGTGAATTTTGTTGATTATTTATTTAATATCATATTGCTTTTAGCAATAGCGGCAATGAACATAATTTAAAGCTTAGATTAAATCAAAAAGAGGAAGATACGACACTAGCTAGCCGCGCGCGGTCCTACTAAACCGAGTCCAATGGACCTGCTACTACGCTTCAGTCTTCCTTCGTTTAGACTGCGATTTGTTTGCATGTGCTGTCAGTTGCCATCGGAATACGTTTTTAAGGCGGTCCCCCGAGCGAACGACCTTGAGCACTTCTGTTCCTCCTTTCCCCTCCTCACCTCTACTAAACTTCGTATGACTTCGTCAAATGAGAGGCGACATCTACTACTACATGACATGGTTCGTACTACAAAGGAACCATTGTTTTCTCTCGAGGTGCCACATAGTTACTCTATTTAGAACACATTCAAATACACAATATATGGAATCTTATAGAGGCGGCGCAGTGTAAATATTTTCACATAACTATTTTTAACGAATCTTGCACTGTTTCCATAGTACTGTTAAGAGGGACTGAAATAACTATGCCGACAGAATAAAGACGACTTGTTTAAAATGCTGCCCATGAAGGCCACCCTTGAATGGTCGCGATGAAGTTGAGACTTAGAGCGAAAGTTTAGTGGCCTAACTATGACAAGGTCTTGGAAAACTTAGCTCGTTCCAGTAATGGATGCACACTGGTATCGGCACCAAATCCACCACACCCACTTAAAAGGAGAGAATTACCTACTCTATCCTGGGTTGATATCGCCATATACCTTTTAGGTCCGTTACCACTTGGCGATTACCTTTTGGTTGTGATTGACTATTATAATCGAGGTAAAAAGAAATCAAAATATGTTGAGACATTAGCAGCAAGGAAATGATTCGCCTACTTAATGAGATTTTTAAGCCGTTTAGACCATCCGGTTTCTATAGCTTTCGATAATGGCAAACAATTTATTAGTGCAGACTTCTTGATTGATTAGGATTAAGAAGATTAAAGCTAAAAACCATAAAATTATATTTGATTTTCAATCATGTAACTAATCAGAAATTATGGTGATAGTAAATTAATGAAGTGAGAAATTAAAAATAGTTTTGTTAAACAAAAAAAATATTAAAATAATGAAGGGATGTAGTGTATGTGAGTGAAAGAGTGGGAAGTATTATGTCATCTCTGGCGCACGTGCGAGCTTATAACCCTTTACTGTGTCATCCCATTTTTTGTTAAATATGCCCTGTTTCACTTTTTGTATGCCAATATCAATCTTAGAGTGTTCTTCAATATCTTTAAGCGATACGGCTATTGGTCTAGCATGGTCAATGATATCCTACACGTAGTCTCTGTACTGAGTCTTATCGTGGCTGAAAGTATATGGTCTAGGCAAGGGATCGGCTATATTATTTTTACCAGGACGATAAACGACATTGTACATATTTATAGGATTGAAGTCTCAGTATCCAACGCTCAATCCGTGCGCTGGGTTTAGACTTCGGACCAAATACAACCCCAAGAGGTTTATGGTCAGTAATAGTATAATAATAAAACAGCTCTGTACCTAGTTGTTTATCATGCACTTGCACTATCCATATTGCGTCAACACGCTATTAAAGAAGTACTAGAATAGCTTTGATTTGTAGGTGGAAGCCTGTCTTTTATTTTAAAGCTACTTCCAGGAATGCGAACTATCTCGGCATAAATTCGGTTTTAAATTTATTCTTCGTAGCAGTTATTTACAAATCTAATGAGGCATGGGCATCTGATACAATAACATGTAAAAGTGCTCCACGGCCCAAAGCCTCCTTCTCAGTTTGACAATACCGACGTTCACAATCACTGAGAGTCTTGTTTTCAAACCCAATAATGCGTGGACAACTTTCATTTGTCTGCACTAAAATTGCTCCGAGTCCGACCGGACTTGCATCTGCAAAAAACATCGTTTGATCGTGTACGTTGTAGTACCCCAAATTTGGTATGTCACTCAATGTAGCCTTTAGTCTATCAGCATTCCTGGCTGATTGCTTCAATGGGTCTGTGAGGGTGGCCATATTAGGAATCCATTTCCCACTATAGTTAAAAGGCCCTAAAAAGCTATGTAGTTCCGAAATGTTGATGGCGGTTCTAAAATCTTTTATAGCCGATACATATTTGTCTGGTGGTCGAATTACTTGATCTGAGAACTCATGTCCTAAAAATTTGACTTTAGTTGTTCCGTAGATACATTTATCTTGTCTTAACATTATTCATTCGCCCTTTAAAGTAGTTCGTCTATTTTTTAATTTATTTTTTCTTCCAGTGGAATCGATATCCGTCTATCGAGTTGTGCAACCGGATTACATTACTATTAATTGGTATCTGAATTTGAATATTTTTGAGGTTAGGGCATGGTTAGGGAAAGGTTTCGTCTTGACGTGGTTTATGTTTAGTCCAAGTTTTAATACGCCTAAAGCTATTGCCGTCGTTTTATCTAACAAATTACGTGTTCCTTTGTCTAATACGGAAAAGGTGGCGTTTTGTGTTTCTGGTCCAGCATGGGTATCTGCATTAAAAGACGTTAATAGCTTGAGAGGAACTTCACTGTCATAAGCAACAAATGTTTATCCTGGATTTTTCACTTCTTGGCCTGTCATCAACATTTTTTCTTTGATTTCTCACTATGTCTCATCTGTTAATAAGTTATGTTGGCACCCTAAATTAATCAGCATCTCTACTCGAGTTTGACCTACTAAACAAGCGAGTGTATCGTTATGGAGGACAATTAAAACATGGTTATTTTATCTTCTATGGCATTTTCCTGCTTTAAATCTCTAACTCTTTGGCTCGACTTCTTGATTTTTTTCGCATCTACACTATTTTCTGCATTGCTATATATCTTCACTGCTCCGTTTCAAGCCTATGCTCTTACACTGAGCTTAAAAATGCCCCACTTTCTTCCATTTGTTATATACTTTTAGCTGGACTCTTCGCGTCATAAGCTAGATGATTCCTAGCTGGAAGCACACCGATAACAGGCCTTTTTACTTCTATTTATGTATGTTTTTTCCTTCAGTGTATATCAATTTTATTAACAACTTGTTCTTTTCTGACTTAAATTACCTAATTGCCGTTCCACCACCTCTAATGTATTTGCTTCGGTTATTACTTTCGTTAGGATATTTTTTTCACCTGCTTGTAGTACTTTCTTCCTGAGTTCTTCCGATGAGCACTTTTCAATTATCTGATCAATCAGACTATCATCACGTCCGTAAATTGAAATTTAAAAGTTTATTGCCTTAGCCGAACTAACTAATTATTTTTCAAACTTCTCGCTCTCTTCCTGTTTCATTTGTCTGAATAGATGTCTCATAGACCGTATATTTGCTTTATTCGTCTAACTTTTTTATTGCTACTTCAAATGTCTATGTCCTGATCATTTTCTTCTGTCACCCGAACGTAGCCACACGTATATTAAACAGTGTTTCTTGTAGTTCTTGTCCTCACCAATGCAACAGACGTGCGCGTTTTTTTTGAACTAGTAAGTATTAACATCAGCAGCTTCCAGGTAAATATAAAAACTCCTTTCGCAACGTTCCCATCTAGCTCGCACCGTTCCTGCTTTACCATCGCATTTAAATTTTTCTTACGTAAGACTTGACATTATGACATCAGGACAAAGAAACAAAAAAAGAATGTCTAATTTAGGTCACCAAAGAGGCATCATCCATTTAACAACCTGATACATTCATTATTTATTCCTTACGGCGTTCATTCATACACCGAACACCATAGTTAGGTAGTTTTAGTGTAAAGTAACAACTCAACTTCAGTGAACGAGAGTTACTCATGTACATAACTTCAGAATACAGGCGTTACACGGGTAACGCCTGTATTCTGAAGTTACGGGTGATGCCAAAAATATGAAGTTTTGTCCGTACAAACTTCCCGTTACAACCCGTACACGAAACTTCATATTACATGCGTTACCCGTATAAAACTTACATGTATCACACATATGTCACATCACATCGCATCATATACCTACAGGCATCACCTGTACTTCATTACATTACGAAGTCCTCACAGGCTTCACCCGTTTTCGGACTACCAGACATCATCTGGTAACATCATAGCTTAACACAGGCGTCACCCGTTTGCGTCTAATTTCAGCATTACATCAGAACAGGCGTCACCTGTAATTTACTTTGTCCATGTCCTCTTCTTCTTCTTATCGTGTCGATGGCTATATCCTTTTTGACCAAAACTCCGCCACCCTAACAGCATGGTCGTTGGCACACATAAGCATCGTTACCTACTTATATCAAGTAATACACAATCTAACATTCGTTCAATCTTAGTATTTTGTATATTTAAATTTGTAATCTGAAAAATATACTCAGTTCTGGGCCGAACGGGAATCGAACTCGGGCTCTAATTGCTCGTAGTTTTTTTTTTTTTTGAACGATCGCCTGAGTAGGTTTGTGCAATATCAGTGAGAAACGTAAACAAATGTCCAGCTTCAAATAACATTAACAGCATGCATTTTAGTAACCTACAGCATCAACAAAACAAAATATCACGCGCTCGTCTCGCATACGACAGCCAGTGATACATCGGTGCGGTGATCAACTGCTATTTGCGGGTATTTTAGTTTGATTCTGCCTGTTCATGAAAATGTTAAAAATGTGAATTAGTTACGTACTTTGTGATCTGATTAATACATTTGAGTGTAAACTAGTATGTACCCACTCGGAGTGACATCAGGTAGTGAAAACAAACAATAGTTGAACCAGTTTTGATGTAAGTAGCACGAGTGTCATAATAATGAAAAATATTAACCTTGATGTTCGCTTCCATGTAACTTGTACTGTAAATATAAAAATTAGTTTAATAGTCCTCCAACGTAATTTAATAATAATCACTCAAAGTAGTCCTGTTACTCCTCGTCGCCAAAATGTGGTGTACCTTCTTCAATATTGCCGGCTCTTAGACGCGCGTACCCTTTCACTCTCGCCGCTGACAGCCGACTGAGCTGCACGACGACCGCACGTGCGCTAGAGATGACATAATGCTTCTCTCTCTTTCACTCACATCACATACACTACACGACTCATGTGCCATGTGAATTGTGTTATGTGATTGTAAAACTGTTCATCAATTAAGTATTTCAAATTCTTTTTCAGTATACCGGCAGATCTCAAAGCAAACAGACTACCTTTACAGCCAATTATAACAGTAATGAGTAAGTATCAAACAATTTTAAAAAGTGGGTGAACTAATGATTTCGAATATACCCACACCACAACCAGTAGTACAAGTTCATGATGAAAATTACTTGGTTCTACATCACACTTGCTAGCGGTTACACCTAAATTTGGCCGGCTAAAGATAGAAGAAACTAACATTAGAACTCTCCTGGAGTATTTAACCTAACTTTAGCCGGCTAATCTAAAGTTCATGTTCACACCTACCTTTAGCCGTAACGTTATACTCGTACCACAAGCATACCTAATGAGATCCGTGGGACTAAAGTTTGCCTTGCACATGTACTATTATCTATTCTGTGACTCGAATTGTGAATCTGGCTAAATGCGAATAAAGGGTTCTGTCTTGATTATTCTGATATCTATTGATAACAAACATTTTATTTCAGAGACGTGCCCGAGTGACAACTTGAAGCATTAAGTCAAACTAAGCCTGATTTGATTAATGCAACTGAGACCGAACAATATTCTGAAGAAGTAGGTGGAATCTATTTTGTCCGATCTATTTTAATTTAACGTTATTTTTCAAATAAGTGATTGATCCATTTATAAATCTAACTTTAGTAATTTTTATCACTGCTACATTAATTATGTCTCAATAATTAGTATCTCTCAGTATCTGTGGATATGACAGTGCCCCCGCTAAGACGAGCAAAAAAACCGCTTTTTAGATATAGGGTCACCGGGTAAACGGTGGGTCACTTTTTTTTGAACACTCACATCTCTCAACCTACCATTCAGATTGGCTTGAAATTAAGTTTGATGGATTGTGTATTTCATTAACTTTCAGAATATGCCTAAATCATTATTCTCCAATAGGGGACAGTAGAGTAATCAGGGTTGTTTTAAAAAGGCAGAATTGACTCACTGTGTACACCGGGTGGTGAACAATGAATCACCCCCTGGTACACAATGGGTCTAGGGGTTTGACTAGTAAATTATATATTTAATAAAAAAACTAAATCGGCATTATGCTTTAGGCACCATGAATCTTAAAACTTGTACAGTTATTATTTTATTTAGTTTTCACTAGCATGAAATTATTATTTTTTTGTTAAGGCTCTGCACTTCTCATAAAACATTAAAAATAATATGAAATTGCGAATATATAGATTATCACGTATTACAATTTTAACAATTCTACATAGTTTAAGTTCGACGTATTAGTTGATTGTCGTTGTTTATCTAAGACGCTTCGAGCGCGGTTTTTGTATGCGAGTTCTATGTCCGTACCTACGCGCGTCGCACGCACACACTAACAAAGTCTAGGGTAGCTCGTGGGGCGACAGTCGTGGCTGCGCCGTGCGTAATTTTTTTTTAGTGTGCCTGTACAAGTACGTCCTATATTCAAGCTCAAAAATTGCTACAAATAGTATGCGTAAATATTTCAGTGATTGAATATGGATGTCTTATTAAGAACTCATCCAGAATTGTCTTTTATTTTCCTATGATTTCTTCACATTACATTATGTGTAATCGGATACGATTTGTAGGTCAGATCACTACTCACTACGCCCCCTACCATTAAAATTAGAGTTTAACATTTTTTTTGAACTAAACTAAAGGCTATGATTAAACTTAGCAGTTGTATATAGGTAGTAAGTAGTTTTGGTATGTTAAAAATTGGTCATAAATAAATTGAAAGGGATCATTGAATAAATATTGAGCAGTGAAATAACTAAAAAGGGCAGTTATGTTACGTGTGGGCATTTAACAAATCGGAATAAGCTGGCAGGCTATAGCAATCTAAGCAATTCAGTGTGTAACGAAAAACATAAACAAAAAAATAGTGTGTTTTATGATTTGCCTGGATTCAGCAAGTTTAATTTTGATAAAGGAAATTATATTAACGCTGCATTTTTGACGATTGTATAAACTACATGCAAGAGCCCTACGTGTTTAGGAAACTATAGCACGGTAGGGGCCCGACTTGGCTTACTTCTATCCTTTTATTATGGTTTAACCAAACGATAACAATAAACAAATGTTATCATTATATTAGCAGAACCATGCACATCGCCTTAACAAAAAGTACACAGTGATTCGCGACCCACTATGTACACAGTGAATCAGACCCACTATGTACACAGTGAATCAGACCCACTCTTGACCATAGGACCATTTTTAATACAAACAAGAAATAACATGCTAAGAACGAAGAGCTAGTTAATTTTAATTGTGCTATACTATAGCATACTAACAAGGCATTGGTGCGATAGTACAATTTTATCGATATCTATAATAAGTTAGGAATTATAAACAAAATACCAACTCACATTTTAAAAACTTTTAGTCGTGTCTCAGCAAAATCAAGCGCCAAACGTATTACGATGAACGCAGCGGCACGGGAACTGGGCGAGAGTGTATCGCGTGCGGGGGAGCTCCCTTGAGCGGACAAGCGGCGGCGGTACCTATAGCGGTTTCGTCAATACGTGCCTGACCCACTGTACCCAACTGACCCACCGTTTACCCGGTGACCCTACACTAACTGCATAAATAACTTTGTTATCCCATAAAAATATATGGGATTTCAAAGTTACTTTTGCAGCTACCTACAAAAAGAAATGAGATGCAATCAAAGTATAACTTGTAAAAAAACCGCTACTCAGTTCTTCTACCGTAAAAAGTTCTTAGAATAATTCGATTGATTTGGCGATCGCACTACTCAATCAAAATAAATATGAATTACTTGTGAAATGCATTGTCTTTTGCGATGGCCAAGTCAATCTATTTAATCTATTAACCCACTCGGTATTACATGGATCGTACAACTTTTTACGGTACAAGAACTGAGTTGCGTGCGAGACTTGGTTTTTTTACAATTTATGTTTTTGAGGGCATCTTATACTCTAGTAAGTAAATGCATGGTTTCCCTAAACAAAACTGACACCCTTTGCAATATTCAGCACTAAGTATTTTTTGTTTTCAGCTGAAAATCTTAGACGAATAAGAAGAGAAAATTCTGGAAAAAAAATTTGGAAGACGAATTATTGCTGTCAGCCACTTTTTCTGCAAGCTACAGGAAATATCGAATCATAGGACACTTGGGTGCAGAATGTCAGAACATAAATTAGTGGAAGAAACTCAAAATGAAACACTCAACATTAAACCGGAGAACCAGAAATAGCCAAAATTAAACGGGAGAAGATGAAAACAGTCATCGTGAAACAGGAGAAGAAAGCATTGAACACGCTACAGTCGAATATACAACAAATGTGTGCCCTTCATGTTCGCGTCGTTGAACTTTGCAGATTTTTGAATTCCTAATAATATTCATGATGAGGCTATTTACTGACAAAAAATAATGAATATATTGTGGTTTTTAAATAAAGAAAGGGCATAAAGACGAGTTTTATTCTTTTTATTCTATCCATCTAGTCAGTCTTTCCCAACGTGGGTGATAACGCCCCCTTGTGGGCGCTGCAGGCCTAAAGGGGGACGGTAAGAGACCCAGAAAAAAAAGGGGGCATTGTGTAGGGCTTTGGGGTCGATTTATAATTTCATCTACCTAGCTAGGAAGACTCTTAGACACCGACTGAACTCTCGACTCTCGACTACATCTTGTGAACATCAACTAATATTAATTAAGATATAGCTCCAACTCGGTTCGATATAAAAGACCGCGGGCAATCATGTTTTAACAAGTTTTTGTTAAATAATGCGAATTGTACATTCCTATACCAATCGGCTGGTTCTATAATACTTGTTTTTGCTTGTCGAGTACGATTGGGCGTCGAATGAGATAAACAAGTTTATGCACGTTTGTCTTATTCCTGTTGGTGCGTGCTGCTTATGCAATCCTACATAAGCGACGTAAATTTATTTTATTTTCATTAGCGGTTTCGCGCATAATAGATATGCAGTACTTGATTTTAACACTTACGTATTTCTTAAAACAAAACAATGTCGGAAGTAAAAAAGAAGAGACGGCAATACTCTGCGGAATATATTAAATTCGGATTTATTGAAAATCCCACAAACCCGTCGTCGCCTTTGTGTCTTCTATGTCGAAAAACATTTTCGAACGAAGCAATGAAGCCTTCAAGACTGCAAGATCATTTGAATAAAATGCATCCAGATAAGACAGAAAAGAATGTAGCATATTTTCAAGACCTAGAGAAGAAGCATAATACTCAGCCAAGTGTATCAAAACTATTTTCGGCGGCTGCTAAGCAAGATGACGACGGACTTCGAGCTTCGTACAATATCTCTTTGTTAATTGCTCAAAAAGACAAACCACACAACATCGGAGAAGAGTTAATTTTGCCAGCAATAAAGGAAGTAATAACTAAGTACTGTGCTGCATAAACAGGCCGCAGATATTATCCGAAAAATTCCTTTGAGTAATAATTCTGTGCAAAGACGAATTGATGAAATGGTTGAAAACATTGAAGAATCATTGTGCAATCATCTGAGGACTAGTCAATTCTCAATTCAGCTCGATGAGTCCACTTTACCAACTAATGAAGCGTTGTTGCTATCTTACGTGAGGTTTATTAAAGATGAGAAAATACGTGAAGAACTATTGTTTGCCAGAAATTTGGAGACAGATACAAAAGGCGAAACCATATTCAATACATTGGAAAAGTTTTGTGAAGAGAAAGAGATTCCTTTGAAAAATATTATATCAGTTGCTACGGATGGCGCTCCGGCTATGACAGGGCGCCATAAAGGCTCCATAGCATACTTAAAGAATAAAATTCCAGATGTCCTTGCTATACATTGCATTATTCATAGACAACATTTGGTTGCTAGAAACTTAAGTGAACGACTATTTCAATCACTGCAATATGTCATCAAAGCAGTCAATAAAATCCATAGCAGCTCTTTGAATGATAGATTATTTCATCAGCTTTGTGTTACTAATGACGAAGATTTCAACCGTTTGTTGCTTCATACTGAAGTTCGTTGGCTGTCAAGAGGCAATTGTCTGATTCGATTTTACAACCTGTTTGACTCTATGATAGAGTTCTTGGAAACTAAAGATACAGAACTGCGCAACAAGCTCATAACATCAAAGAATGATATAGCTTACATGACAGACCTGTATAAAATGTTCAACGACATGAACCTCCAACTGCAAGGCGATGAACTAAATTTAATTAAAACAAAAAATGTCATTGCTGCTTTCGCAGCCAAACTGCTTCTGCACAAAAAGAATATGGGCAGACGTGAGTTTCACAATTTTCCGAATTTATCAGTATACTGCAGTAACGACGACTTGTTTGCCTACTGCCAACATTTGGAAAACCTCCACATTGACTTCACCGAACGATACCAGGACATTTTAAACTTGGAAATACCAGACTGGGGGTTAGATCCGTTTTCAAATGTCAACACAGCAATGTCACCTCAGCTGGAAGAAGAACTTATAGAATTGACAACAAACGAAGAAATAAAAATCACGTTCAAAAATGGATATCAAGAATTTTGGCTACAAAAACCGATCCCGCAATTGTACCCTGGATTGTAGTCAATTGTTCAACGATTTTTGATAGCATTCCCGTCGTCATATTTGTGTGAACGTGGATTTAGTGCTGTGGCGACGCTGCTTACTAAAAAGAGAAATCGTTTGCGTGTTACCGAACGTGGCGACTTGCGGCTGTTTTTGAGTAAATTGGAACCTGATATCAACAAACTTATTGAACAGCATCAGATTCAACCTTCACATTAGTTTTATATAAGAATTGATTATGTTTGTTTTATTTTCAATAAAAGATACTCTGTCCGAATACTATAAATTTGCGTTTCAATAATCAGTTATAAGTACTTAGCGGTTTTTAAGTATGTTTAAAAAGGGGGCGTTAAAAAATAATTTATTCTTAAAGTGGGCAGTAGACAAAAAAAGGTTGGGAACCCCTGATCAAGATGATAACCTTCCCATAAACCTGACATATACTTTGTTCATTCAATTATTATTTTTCTGACAGCTCACGCCTTTGAATTACAGGTTTTAGTTTCGGATTAAAGCACTACAGTGATTGATGTCGTACTTTATTTCATAGCCCATATTCTAGAATAGTACTCAAGCACTGATCTGTACTTGAGTAGAGATTTCATACAAAAACGTCACTAACGTCACAGATCTATACTCAAGTACAGATTTTGTTTTAGAATACGAGCCTTAGGGTGCTCGTCCACGTCCGATAATCGGTGACCGATTTTTTGTAGGAGAAAAATAGAACGTACTGATAGCAATGGAGCAACGCACACGTCCGACAAAAAGTAGGTCAGAAATAATATGTAATACAAAATCGGCCCGATTATCGGTCCGACAAAAAGTCTGACGTGGGTGTGCACCCTTAGTGCGTGCACAAACAACCAAAGATTTGACTTTATGTAAGTATTGTTTCCGTTGTACTGTGATGAGGTCCTCTGCTCTGATCATATGGGACGCCTTACTCATGATAGGACAGCTAAAGTACTATTCATGTGTAAATATTTTATTATTTACGATTTGATTTTCATTTATTCATCAAATAAATAAAAAAAAACAATTAACGAATAATAAATATTTAAACCAAAAGTATTTCAATGCATTAAATCAATTGAAAGTTCTTCTTTAATAAAATGTATTATTATTTCAAATCGAATTGGTAACGGGTGAGGGCGTCACTTAATTCAGACTGTCTCTGTGACTGTCTCCAACTGTCAACAAGAAAAAACATAATAAATGGACAGGGTATAATGTTTTTTTCTCCTAACATTTATTAGCTCCTTCCAAACCTACTGATATACCTTACGTTATACATATTATGAAAAAAAAATATGTTATGCCATTTCAATGATGGACGCCTTTTCCCAGCAGAGGGACAGTATACAGGTTAATTACTTTTTTTTACATCTCGATGGCCGACTTATTTTCATTTGGACTTCCAAACAAAATTAAATAGGTATGCAAATTTTTAAATAACTTTATTTCTATTTCTTCAAAATAGTTCCTTGAAATAGACTTTTTTCGTTTTATTTACTTCTACTATGGAAACAGTGCAAGATTAGTCAAAAATAGTTTGGTGAAAATATTTACACTGCCACCTCTTAAATTCCAAGTTTGTGTATTTGAATGTGTTGTAAATAGAGTAACTAGATGGCACCACGAGGGAAAACAATGGTTCCTTCGCTAGTATGAACCATGTCCAGTAGATGTCGCTTCTAACTTGACGGAGTCATACGAAGTTTAGTAGAGGTGAGGAGGGGGAAGGAGGAACAGAAGTGCTCAAAGTCGTTCGTTCGGGGGACCGCCTTAAAGGATATTATTGTTAAAAATGCATTCCTGTGGATTTATTCAGAGCACAAATCATTTAAGGCGTAAAAACAAGACACACGGAATCACTTTTCATGCACACAAAAAAATACACTAAAAAATTATATATGAAGAAAATTTTCTTGAATTTGTTGTCAACGCCGACATTTTTGAGTGACAGAGACAGACTATACGGAACGAGTGTGCGAAAACACGTTACGATAGACTGCTCGCCGTGCATGGCTACGAAAACACGTTTTCATTAGTAAGGTCAGCATAAAAATATGTATAATAAATAAATATAAATATCCCTGGACATAAAATATCCCTGGGCATTATTCCACACAGCGCCATCTAGCCCCAAAGTAAGCTAATTAAAGCTTGTGTTATGGGATACTAGACAACGGATAAACATACTTAAATACATTTTCTTTTGTAAATACATACTTATTATACATAGGAGACACCCAGACCAGTACAAACAGACATGTTCATGCACACAAATGTTTGTACTGTGCGGGGATCGAACCCGCGACCTCTGGTGTAGTAGCCAACTTCTTAACCATTACACCAAGTCGGTCGTCAATCGATTCGTCCTTCGAGATTCGAAGTTAAATAAAATACTACTTTTCTATCCCCTCCCTATTCGTGCTTGCAAACAGCGAGTTCTGCAATGGTTGCTAGTAGTGCAGTCATTGAAGCATTATTGCTCCGATTTTTTTTACTGTGAACCGTATTGCATACAATTTTGGAATTAGGTTCATCTTACCCTTAACTTCAAAAGTGAAAATGATTTGAACTCCGCAACCACCCTGGGGGTGGTTGCCACCCCTTCTCGGGGGTCAATTTTTTTTGCAAAATAACCTCGGATATCGATAGAAGGCCTAATTTTAAGCAAAAAATCATCTCTAAAGTTTTTCAAAAAATCCAATACTTTTCAAGTTATTGGCAATTGAAAATTCGCAATTTTTTCACGTTTTTCATCGGTTTTTTGCAAATATCTCCAAAAATATACGTTTTATCGAAAATTTTACGCAGAACAAAATTGTAGCAGGTAAAACAATGAACAATTTCGTTTTTTATAAAGTATTCTAAGTGCAATATTAAGCTAGATATTAAAGATCAAAGCCGTTTTTTATTTTGTCTGAAATTTAATCGATGTGGTCAATGCCATCTAGCGGCGAGCAGATGCATTTTATGCATTCTAATACAAAAGGGTTTTGTAGTGCTTGAAATAAGCTTTAAAATGAGCACTATTAAAAGTCTTTTGCACGTAAAATAAGTGAGCTGTATTGCAAATAAGGGGAGCATCTAATGTTTTTTCTTTTAAATCAATGGGTTTCATAAGTGCCACTTCCACCAAAATTAAAATTAATCGTATTCCGCCTAGAATTAACTTTATTATGAAGAGTTTGATAGATAGTATCAGTTTGGCTGCTTCAGGACACATATTTTTCAAAAAAGCCACGATTAAAAAAAAAAAAATCAAATTTTTAAAAAAATACTTTTTTTCATAATTACTCAAAAATGACGACAGATACGTATAAGAGTGTACGGATTAAAAATTTAGGTATTTTTCTGAAAAACAATTTGGTTTTTTTGTTTTTTCTGTCAAACAAAAATTGACGGAGATATGATTGTTTAAAGAGCGCGTGGCAGCGCAATCACAGCCTCTCTTAAGCCCTTTAACCCTTCACCGTTTTAGAAAAAGGTTTTTTACTATATATTGCAATAAAGGATGTTGTAGCTCTCTTAATTACCTTTACAATGGTTTTTTATAAATTGTGATAGCATGAAAATTGAAGGAGTTATGGTCCAAAAACTTATCATATTTTTTTCTACTTAGTAACTGATTTTTTTTTTTTTTCAAGGGGTTGAAAATGATTTTAATATGAGGTAATTATGTTAGAAAATACTTAACAATTTCACCACTTACTATTAGACATGTTTTCTAGCGATAAAATGGCTCAATGACAATTTTTCCATTAAGGGGTTGTTTACACCCCTTAAAAATAATAGGCGGAGTCCAGATCATTTTCACTTTTGAAGTTAAGGGTAAGATGAGCCTAATTCCAAAATTTCATGCAAATCGGTTCACAGTTAAAAAATTCGGAGGTAAGACCGTATTTTTCGCTTCAATGACTGCACTATAGGCAAAGACTACAATACTACAGATAATCTTTTGGCAGTTGTATCCTAAAAGTAAATAAACGGCACTTATCTTTAAATATATAATCACCAGTCTCTCACATAATAATAATAATCATTTATTCTCAGGCAACAAATTACATATAAAGATCTTCTAAACATAATCGGCCCATAGATAAATACCTTAAAACTAACATACATATTATAACACAATATTTAATTCACACACGTATGGTTCATCGGCGACGTGCGACACATCATGGTGTCCGGTAACCGACCTCGAAAGCGCTGGTAAATGACACCTTTCGGCCAAAACTCCTCTTTTAAGTAGGTCGATAGATCTGCAGTCGGCACTCTCACCACAAATGAATTGAAATTCACATTATGGCGGGATACCAACCGCTCGACCCTCAAGATGAAGTTAGCTTTGGTGGTGACCTTGATATACTCTGCGATTTCCTCAGCCTTCGTAGAGTAATGGAGGCAGGAAACGTACAGCAGCGTCGTCGGTATTGCAGCACGCAACAGCAGCTTCGGTCCGGCCGGCGCAACACCACACAGATTGCGGCGAACGGGCTTCTTCTTCTTCCTTTCTACTTTTTGGAAGCCCTCATCGTCGCAAAGATGCGATCGTGGCTTGACAGGCACACCAACTGGCACAACACCCACGCTTCCTTTTTTTCCTCTCGATCGGCCGCCGCTCAGGCTGTAGTGTGGTGGTAGATCGGCTGGCGGCTGCAGCGGTGTAGGCAAGTTGAGGTGTTGACGTGCAAACGCGTGACTTCTCCGGTGAAGCAGAGGGGCAGGGGGCGGGAAGTAGGGCATCGCGCGAGGCGTCGACGACCGGTCACACAATCACAATGGTGGTATCTGAGGCCTCCAACCTGCTCACTACCTCGGCCAGGCTCGCCTTTAGGAAGTTGATATCCTTCAGCAGCCTGGTTACGTCGACGTGATCTAACGTGACTGGGGGAAGCTTATGTAGCTCCTTCGCCACGAATGAAGGCACGTCGTCTGGATCCATCTCCTTCAGCAGGGTGACGATATCCTGCACACTCTTCTCTGCTCCATCCCTCCGGTGAGATGGCATCTGGTCAGCCTTGCCGACAGTCCGGAAAACCAGCGCTTTGCCACTGCAAATGTCGTCCTCCTTAAAGTTGGATTTGCAGATCTGCAAGATGCTGACCTCGTCCATAGTGTCGATGGCGTTTTGAATAAACGCCAATACCTCATTGACAACAATTTGTTGAGAAGTCATGTTACAAGACACGCACCACGGCTGACGCCGCGCAAATCACGAATTAGCAAGTTCTCACCGGAGGCGCACGACCGTTTCCGAACGCGCATCGCACTGCACTCCTTATGTGGCTCATGTTCTATAACTTTAAGTTTAGTTGATAAGTTTGTGTGTATGTAGCTTTTGTGAAGAGGAAATAAATTTCACTTTATTATTGTTATTAAGTATATCTAAAGAAAGAAACTTGAAAAAATAGAATTTCAGATCCTGCCTGATTTCTTCAAGGTCCGATTTGATTTTTTAGTTTTGCTATCTTTAGATATAAAAGTGATGTCCCACACCTTGAAGCTCGTTGAGTGCACAATCTCGGAGTCTCAGTATGGGTTTCGACCGGGTTGCGGTACCTTAGACCCCGTATTTGCCTTGAGAACGCTCATGGAGGGATACAGATAAAGAATATGCAAGTTTTATAAAGTAACAGTTGCTGAGCATTTTTAAAATATTATCTCCATACATTGATAGGTGAATTTAAGACAATCATATTATAATAGATTGGGGAAAAAGTTTCTTCGCATTTTTAAGAAAATTCAAATCATTTTTTAATACAGTTTATTTACATTTAATTAAGTAAGTATGTAGGTGCCATTTTGTTCGATTACTTTTTGCCATCTTATAGGTAGGGACATGATCCCATTGCTATAGGAATTTTGAGGCTTCTCATCGAAATACGACAAGTGGTTTTGGCAGTCCTCTCTTGATGTTTACCCGACACTGCCTAAAGAATTCTGAAGCGACCGAAACAAGTGGAAATCAGAAGGTGCAAGGTCAGGACTATACGATACGGCGGATGCATTACCACCTACCCGCCAAACTCTCTTAATTTTTGCTAAGTGGCTAAAGATGTGTGAGGTCTAGCATTATCATGATGAAAAACCACACCCTTTCTGTTGATTAATTCCGGCCGCTTTCTCTCAACTTCTAGCTTTAATCTCATCAGTTGTTCGCAGTAGAGTTCGGAATCGATGGTCCTGCCTGGTGGTAACAGCTCATAATTAATAATGCCCTTCCAATCCCACCACACACACAGCATCACCTTGTTGCGAGTTAACCCGGGTTTCGCCACAGTCTGTGAAGCCTGACCGGCCTTCGACCACGACCTTTTTCGCACGTTCTTGTCGTACGTGATCCACTTTTCATCACCAGTTATCAGCTTCTTCAAAAATGATTCGGTTTCATTACGTCGTAATACAGAATCACAAATGAGTACACGGTTCATTAGGTTTCTTTCGGTGAGCTGGTGAGGTACCCAAATATCGGGTGTTTTTGTTTTTTTGTACCCAGTTTTTTTCAAATGCGCCAAAACTGTTTTGTGGTCAATTTCCAGTTCTTCAGCTACGTCGTAACTACAGATATGCCGATCTTGCTCCACTTTTTCAAAAATGGCATCCATTCTATCCGTACTAAGGTGACCAGAGCGACGTGCATCTTGGATATATATTGAAAACGCTTAAACCAAATTTGTGCTACTCTCACAGAGATTGCACTAGGTCCATAAACATTGCAAATTTTTTTCGCGGCTTGCGTTGCATTTTTACCTTTTTGTAGTAAATTTTTAAAATGTAAGTATCGCATTTCTTCATCAGATTCACTCATCTTGACAGTAAGAAAAACAAAATAAAATCACAAATTTTCCTAATTTGAATTTGGAATTATCTTCTTTAAAATTTAAACTTTTAATGAAACCAGCCAGATACAAATAGTATAGCCAAAGAGATTTGATTACAAGTTCATACATACTATAGTTACCTACTATGCGAAAAGACTTTTTCCCCAACCCAATAGTTCTTCACTATTGGAAGTAAATACATTTTCGTGGACCCCCGATTACAAATTGTGCACCCCCATTTTTTTGTATAGCCAGCGTAGACCCCCGTCGAGCCTCCCGCGGACCCCTTGGGGTCCACCTGGACCACTTTGAGAACCAATGGAAAGGGACATAAGTGCTACTAGTAGTCTTTGAGTTGTAGTTACGACAGAGCTAAAACAAATAAAAGACAGAGAGTGAAAATACGCATCGAACGATGTATGACACAAAAGTATTACTTAAGTAAAGGAAGGAGTGATAAAAAAAAGGTGAAAATTCGGATATTTTTTTTCAATTCTCTGTAAAAAAGCTAATTTAGACTTGTGTTTGTTTTAAAGCAGCGAGCTGTTAAAAAGGATGCAGAAATAGGTTTTCTTTTAAAGATGTACCTACTTACCTGTTGAGTATATTTTTCTAATTAAAGTACCTACATCCAGCTATACTCCAAGTTCTAACTTGAATTAATGCTGGATGTAGATACTTTAACATTACAACTATGGATATCTCTATCTATAGTTGGTAATGTTGTCTGTATAGCAGTAAATGTTAAGTATTTGGCATTAGGAAGTAGATTTTTCAAGTTATCACGAAAAACGACCATAACATCAATGACATCAAAAAGACATTTTCTAATAGGTAGTCAATATGTAAATAGGAGGTATTGGTTCTTAACCGTCGACATTATAGACATTACATGGGAAAAACACCTGAGTATTTTTACCCACAATGCATGAACAGTAATGGCTTATTATTGCATTCTTAAATCTTAATTGCGTCGTACCTATGTTTTTAGAGATTCTAAATAATGCCGCTTTTTTACCTTTTCCTTCTGAACTCACACACTAAATTCATATAGCACAAATTAGTAGGTACTTCATTTGTATTACCTACATACAAGACTTCTATCCTAGTAGTGATAACTAAATTAAAGTAATATAATCAAAAGACTAATCCCGGCATTTTCACGTATCTGTGAATTGTTGCATTCATACCTCAAGTCGCCAAATCGAACCAAAAACACCTATGTAAACTTTGTATTAGTTAAATACAAAAACGTAATGTTTGCCTCGGATTTGTAACGATGAAGTAATTTTCAAAACAGGCTTGGTGCACAGTAATCATCACCGGTCTTATGGTGCTTATCCACCAGCGGTGTGATATGCTACGTTGCTATGTATACCAATCATCTTGATTTGGCCCACATATAGCACTGGTGGAAACTGGTTCTACTAAGCTGTGTTTTAATATGACAGAGCCAGCCCACCTTACCAAGTTTGTCTGTTATCGTACCATTATTTGAACACATTTAGCAGTTCATTCGGTATCTGTCTGTTTTTATATTGGACAGAATTAGAATTGCACTTTCAGTAGAAAGCTACTAGGTACGGTGTCAGCCAAGGAAAGACTACAATATGTATACCTAGCAACATACCAATTTTTTACATCTTACGTATAAGTAGGTATATATGTAGGTAGTTACAAACCTACATTGGCTGACACTGACTCCAACAATAACAAATACCTACACTATACTAACTTTGTTTTCAGAGGTACAAATGTCTAGGTCGGTACAATTAGAACATATTATGAAGAACTTATAGCCTGATATAAAACATTTGGAATCGGAAACTTGATCCCACGATCTTGATGCTCACGTCGAAATTGGCTGCGTTTTACTCCATGATAACTGTTTTTTACAAAATATATATTTTTAAATGGCTGCATTTCACGGCTCATATCTCAGCATTATGAAGAGATATCGAACTGGCTGTCTTTGCAAAAAAACCGCAATGTCGAATTTAGTATGGCTGTGTTTAAATCTCATTTTCGCAAAGTACCACTTGGCTGCTTTCTGCAGAACTAGGTCCAAATAAACGTGAAACGAACTGTCGCGTCGGTCGCGTCCTGCGTACGTGACACTTTAGACGCGCGGTCTGAGCGTTTAGGTGAAGAAGTCGACCGGATTACGTAGTGACTCAGGCCTGCTAGTAGGTATTTAAGTTTTATTTGAAATCAACCAAACAACCGTTTTATAAAGTTAATTTAATTAACTAACCGCTAACATCATACAATTTTATTATTTTCACATATAATTTTATATCCTATACATTGCTTAAAATACATTCTTAAACAGTAAACACTCAGTTCTTTTTTTCTTCGCCATTACTTTTAATGACAATATCCTCCGACTTAAGGTTCTTCTGTTTATGATGAATATAGATATGTTTCGTGAGTGAATGTAGGGAGAATCTTATCCCACAAATATAACATGTATCCTGCGGTGACAAATAGTGCCCAGCTGCAATATGTCTTCTTTGTGTATGTTCTGTTAAAAAATGTGTGTTGCACAAATCACATTTATATACACAATTGTCATAATGACTTAGGTCTATTTGAGACAAAGTCTCATCAGACAAATTGTATTTTTTAGAATCTATAACCATATCTGCTATCATTGTTATATCTTCAGATGTGGAAATCTTTTCCTCGTGTTTTCGGCTTTCGCTCTGAGAACAATCTTCAATATTGATAACATTAATATCTGCAACGTTATCTAAATGATGGTCTCTCTTGTGTTCAGTAATACAGGAAACATCAAAGAATAAATTGCATTTTTGACAGGGTTGTCTGTCAATCGGTAATTCACTGCACATTTTATAATGTTCTACAGCATTTTCATTTTTCAAGAAATGAGTATTACAATGGACACAATTGTAAATGCTGACAATTTTACACTTTTTTTCAGCTAATTCAATAACATTGAACTTGTAAATTTGTTTTTTGTCCTTGTGGTGCAGCAGCAAATGATCAAATAACACATTTGGGGTAAAAAGAAGATTGCATTTTGAACAGGTTTGTGTAATATGTTTAGTCTTGCAATGACCAGTGTGCGCTTGAATACTTTCGTTATTTAAGAAATGTAACCCACACACACATTTAAATAATTTAGTTGTTTTTTCGGTTTCATCATTACGTTTTTTAACATTTTCATATTCCGATGGGTTGCTGGTATCCAGGCTTGTTTTACACAAATTAAGCTCTTCAGGTTTCACTGTATTGTTATTGCCACCTACTGAATTATTCAGATCAGCTGGTACAAAGTTAGCTTGTATTTTACTAACAGTATAAGAAATTATATTCATATTAGCTCTGACAAAATCAGCATCAGTTTCGTGTAGTTTTGAGTGCCGACTATAATTCTTCGTCGATAAAACCAAGTCACACTTTGGGCACTTCAATTTCCCGTCAGTGTCATAACATTTGGAATGGCTAATTTTAATAATTTGAGATTTGTCAAAACATACTTCACATTCTACACATTGATAAATAGTGTAGTCGACCACAATCCCGCCGAAAGATTTAACCATTTCTTGATTCGTATCCGATATATTATCTGAATGTTTTTGGCCGAATAAAATCAATTTCATATTCTTTTGTATAAAACTTGGAACAATTGCGTGTTTACGTAAGTGTGCCTTATAATCACAGTTGACTATCATTAAATAACACTTTTCACATCTTTTCAAATCCTTCTTGACACATTTATGACTTTGACTCTGAAATTTATCAACAATTCCACTGCAGTTTCTACATAGGTATAGGATAAATGACTTGTTTGGTCCATTTAACAATTTATTACATTTTTTGTCATTCTCTTGATTAAACACGACTATTCGGTATGATTTGAGTGTGATATTCATTTCTTTGTGTACATTTTCGTGTTTCATTCGTGCTAAATAAGATAAAAAAGGTAAACCACAGAACGAACAAGGATGTTTGCGTAGTTTAAAGCATGAATTTTCAATATGTTTCGGCAAAGTATCGGGTTCAACAATGATGCAACAGCTATTACATTTATACACAGTCAAGTCTGGTAATCCTTCCTGAATAATTTTCATTTTTATAGTACAGTTTTGATATATAGATCTTTTCAGTATGGATTGAACCTTTTCTTCACTTATTGATTCAAATAAATGTCTTGTCCAAACATCGTTGCCAATGTTAAAATAGAAGGTGTCGAATGTGATTATTTCTAAAGAAGATTTGTTTGTGTTCGAGTCATGAAATCTCTTGTGATTCCTGAGACTCCTTTGGTCAAATTTCAGTTTTAAAGTTTCACAGACTTCTGTTACAATTTCCACTCCGCATAAATGATCTTGACAATGTTCCACCACTTCATCGTATGTATACATCGTAGTGCGACAATTAACACAGCAATAAAGAATGTTGAATAGTTCATAATCGGATTTCACGTCTGAACTTGTGTTTTTTACTTTAACCTCTACAGTTGAAGTTTCAGGCTTATTGTATTCTGTTTTATTTTGAATATCTCTAACTGAATTTGGCCTTTCAGGCTCTTTTCCGCCTTGATCAGAATTCAGTAGTGTCTTTCTTCGACTTTCCAATTTTGGATTCTCTAATTTAGTACTATTCTCACCACTCACCAAGTTAGCATCATCTTTATGTGATAACTCATCATGCTTGAATTCGTGCTGGTTCTGTATATTTGGTTTTATGCATTCATATTTTAGATCTGCTTTATTTAACACATTGTCTTCGCCAATCTTAGGATGTATCTTTGGATAAAAATGAAATGACATGTGTAGTTTAAAAACAGATTCAGAAAGCTTCATATTACAAACATGACACGTCAAAAAATCGCTTCTTGAACAGACATGACCCAATTTTGCAGTATGAGATATAAAATGAATATCGCAATGATCACATTTTGGGTACGCAGGTATAGGAGGAAAAATCTGCTGGCCATTCATGTCATAAAATTTAAAATCTTGCAATTTTAAATTTGGAGTCCTTTGATGAATTATTTTGTGTGTGTACATTGCTCTGCCGGTAAAAACGAGGCCACAATGCTTACAAATACTGGTCGCTATGTGAGAACAACGTAACTCCGCGTGAACTCGTCTTGTACGTCCTAATTGACTAACAAAGGACTTGCAGGTTTCGCAATAGTTCAATTGAATGCAAAGTTCTTTAAAATAGTTGTTTGCCTTTGATTTTTTTTTTATAGTATGTGCTTTAGTTTTACTAACAGAGCTTGCATTTCTATCCCTTTTACTTTTGTTCGGTACAAAATTGTTTTTATTACTTAACTTTGTACCATTTATACTTGAAGTACTCCTCAATGTATTCTTTTTAATATCATTGGATTTTCCAACACCTTTACTAGAACTATTGTCAATGTTTTTGGGTGTGTTTATTGCATTGCTTCCCATTGTTAAAACATCAGTAGTAATAATAGTAAAATCCTCAGGTTTTAATTTGCTTATCCTGTGATCAGTTTTATGAGTTCTTGCTATATATTTATCAATTAAAACATCACATTCCTTACAATAAAATGATTCTGCTGTAATGATTTCACAAGTCTTGAAATGGGAAAAATAGTTATCTTCGTTAAAATGTATGCCGCATAGTGAACATTTGTATAATACTCTTGTTAATTCAATAGCGTTCAACTCCATTACAGTTATGTTACTAGTAAATAAATGCTGTTTTTCATGTAAATGTGCGTCATGTTTCTTGAATATGTTCAGACAAGAGTTACATTTCCAATGAATTAACATCTCCATATGTTCTTTATGGCCCATGGCAGCCTTGGATGTCAGAAAATGAATATCACATCGGTTGCACTTAAACAATATAGATTTCAAGAAAGGAGAATCAGTTTTGACTTGCTCATCTGAATATTCATCAGCGCTTTCGAATGTTTCAACATCAGATTGTTCATTAAAATGAGCTGTACTAGTGATGTTGTTAATGTGACCATTTTGATTGGAAATAGGTATTTCAGATGATAGGTCTATCTTGGGTAAACAAACTTTTGGATTTATTTTAAATGTGTTGTAAATTTTTTCTTTGTGACACTTATAAATATGGACATTGTGAGTCCTCCAGCTTCCGGGTATACTAGAACAATATTTACACTGTTCATTTTCATAATATGAAACCTTTTTAACTGTAGAATCACCCATATCTCTGTGTTTATTTCGAATATGGTTTAAATAGATAATTTTTGATAAATAACAATATGAACAGTACAAACATCTATACACCAGGGTAACTCTAGATCTTGAGACCTTACTCTTTTGTTGACTCTTCATTGTTTCTAGGCGCATTGGTTTATTTGTTTGTTTAGTAGTTGACATATTTGATTCTTTATTCTCGTCAGATACTGCCATTCTTCTTGTTTTAGTAGGTGACGAATTTGATTGCAAATTCATGGCAGGTGCTTCCTCCGATTGAATTTTATTTCTTTGACGTTGCCTCACAATTTTTTTCCTACCTAATAATTTGGTTTCACAATTATTTTTTTTGGCATGTAACACATTATAAATATGATCAATGAGAAGTGGCTTTGACGGAAATGTCTTCTTGCAGTGGAAACATAGATTATTAGGGCCATAATCCATTTTAGATGACGTTTTAACACCTCCAGACGAACGTCGAAGCCGGCGTAAACTTTGATGATTATTCCTAATAATCTTATGTACATTTCTGATATGTTTCAGCATATTATATCGACGAGAAAAACATTTGCCGCATTTATTGCATACATGAGGCAGTGGTAATCTATTACATGGGGACTTTTCAGCAGGATTAATTACACAGTTATTGGAATTACCATGTACTGTAATTTTATGAACATCTAAATACTCTTTTTGCGGGAACAGTGTACAGCAAATATGGCAGAACCTTTGACTCTTTTCTAAATAAGGGCCAATGTTGCTTAAATGAACCTCTGATGAACAAATCTTTTTTTGTTCATTTTGATTATCAACTATGGTCTTGTGTTGTGAAGTGAGTATATGCATATCACTTGTATCAAAATAATTGCTAGTGTTATTTAAGCTTTCCCTTGTTGCATTAATATTCTCTCTTTCTTTCTGATTCTCAACTTTGATCTCATTCTGTGGGGTAGGTTTTGACCCCAAAATTATTTTATTGCTAAAAGTAGATGATTGTTTCTGATCAGCAGGGGACTTTTCATATTCAAATGTAGTAGTATCTTCTGATTTCGAAACTAGTATTTCATTTGACACTTCCATTTTTCCTACTACTTCTGGATCTGAAAGAAAATTCATAAAATGAGATGTGATGCACCTAAAACTAAATTAAATAATTAGGCAGTTGAAATGAAAGTTCAATTAGGCAAAACAATGAAATAAGACATATAAAAAAAAATCTGTTAGGTATCCACCCTTTATTTCACTTCAGGAATTATTTCTTAATAACTCAATTTTCTATGTAGTTTTAATAAAGGAACAGGAGTCTTACTATAAGCCCATAAAGCAATATTACTCAAACGTCAACGTCTTATTTGTATCTGTCTAAGGTTGACATTCACCCATCAACATCATTTCTAAATAAAGTTAATTTAATACTGCTTTAAGAGATCATGGTTGGGGGTCGGGGGGGTTGGGGGGGTCTGATAATGTTATGTGTCCTTAAAAATGGCTATATACCTTCGTCATTATATCCAGTAATTTCTTTTTTTAAAATAGTAAGGTCAGGAAATATGTTACGGATAACCGGATTCTCGAACAAATCATGCTCTTCAATATCGATATCTTCATCCATTTTCGAGCTGTAAAAATTATAAGAGACATTTTACAACGATAATTACCTTAGCCTAACCCATAACCTTTAATATCTCCAGTAGACCCAAAACTAAGCAGAGCTTGTCCTGAGGAACGCCAAAAATTGAAATACCTACATGATTCAATATTTTTAAAATAGATACTGATACTTCAATTACGTTTACAATGCCCTAGATAGATAATCCTGCTTATTAATGTGTTTTTGTAAAAGTGAATGTAATGTACTGTCTGTTGTTTTTATTGCATGTCTAAGTTTTTGTTGTTCTTCTTTTCTTTCTTTATCTTTAGTTATTGTAATTGGTGTAAGCCATTTTAATTACAGTAAAATAAATAAATGCTTCAGGGCTGTTAAATATTCATTGCTTTTTGTTTGGACTTAACAAACCTACTGTATACCTTAGGTTTTAGTTAATAAAAATATTGACTGGTTAAATTATAGATATATTTTAATTCAGCCTCTATGATAGACATCTCTATCATAGAGGCTGAATTAAAATCACCTACTTATATTTAAGATTCGGACAGCTCAGCTTTAAGCTTTAGTTTCTGTAATTACCTACTCTTGCCTGACGTAACTGGTACTTAACGTACCAATAGAGCTGGCGATAAAAATAGACTTTGATTTACTTTGTTATAGTATTTTCGTGCCACTTTAGTGCTACAAATGAAAGAGAAAAAACAGAGTGTAGTACAGCAGGTCAACCTTTACAAAATGTTGACAGAATAAGGTTCATATAAAATCATGATAATAATTATGCTGCCAAGTGTACATTATCATGAATGGGGTAAAACAAAGTGAAGAATTATTTAAATTAAATTTAAAAACTTGGCATGAACCAAAGTTCGGCTGTTTGTTTACTTAGGTCTTAGTTTGAATCTGAAAATCTTAATAAAATATTATTTCAGTTAAGTTTACATGACACATTGTAGTAGTAAGTATTTCACATGTAAGTAATGATCAAGTCACATACTTAGTTTTTTTGACGATAAGTACTGTTTCTTGGTTTACGGGTGGGTTTTAAAGCAAGTAGATAAGTACATAAGTTATGCTGCTGTATGCCTGTATATAACTAATCAAAAGCAAAAAACTCAAACGATACCTTACATAAAAGCAACCTATGATGGATTTAAATGAGAGAGCTTAGAATAATTACGCATAGAAGGCAAGTCGGGGCACATTTTGATGCAACAAATAATATCATGGCTAAATCTGAACTTACCAATGTCAATTTCTCGAGGTAAGAGCTTCTTCAAAATATTAATTTGCGCAGTAAATGGTTGTAACAACTCTCAGAGAAGCACAAATAATAACGAATTATTATTTTGACAGTTGATTTTGGCATCATAAATGGCGCGCCGTTTTGTTTATAACATTCAGTGTAATTATTCTAAGTGAGGGAGTTATTCTATTCCTAAAGTGAGAGAGTTTAATTAATAAGTAACTACCTACTTCGTTAAACGAAATTAGGTAAACGAATAGCAAAACAAATGTAGATACACTATTGCAGTGTTACATCGAAAAGCATGTTGGGTTGAAGTTTAGCAACCAAAAATAAAATAGAAAATAGCATTACACTCAACAGCAGACGCCCAGTAAGAAAATTATAATGAAATTGTGAGTAAAACGGACAACATTAAAATATATCGAACTCTTGCTTTGCTTCACAAAGGAGTAGGTAAGGAGTAAGTAAGATTTTAATCCCACAGAATCCATAGAGAAAAGTAATACTCACAGATTACAGAAAAACATGATCTTCTCTATGGTAGGGAGCGATTTGCAGTACCAAATCGCTTCTGTGGATCGATATTTTACCCTTGAAAATCGCCATACGTTTTTTTTTGTTTTATTAATAAACAAAGAAAATCGAAAAAAGTTAACTTTTTCATGTAAGAAGTACGTGTTGAAAATAATATCTTCTTTCATACCGCCCGCGCGCCCCTGACTTCCGATCCAAATTTCGCCGGATTGGCATAACATCACTAACACCAAAAAATTTTTTGAACCTTAACTCTTTAAAATAATAATGATATTCCTATTAATTTTATATCTAAGTTTTATGTTAAATAAAGAGAATAATAATAGTCGCAAGCCTCAAAAGACCGGGTTCCCATGGGCCTTAGAGCATTAAGACCGGAGACGCCACCCGCACTTATTTCTATGCAAAAAAGTCTGCCTTTTTCTGCGGGGGACGAGGTAACGTGTGTGCGTCAGAGTCAACACAGATGCATTTTTTTGAGACGTAGCTATACACGCACACTATAAAAATATTTAACACTGGCATGAACATGACGCACACAAATACATTCTCACCCAGGGGCAACCTGTACATGCACGATTATTATGTCTAATTGAAATGAAGAACATAGTGCTTGACGCTATCGATACATTTTGTCGATTACATATGTAAAGAACCGACATTATAATTATTTAGCGTAAATACTTTTTGCCACACTATGTAATGACGTCTAAGACCAAGATTGTCTATAGGACAGAGCGACATATTGAACGTCATTGTGATTTCAGCTTAAATATAAATTGCTTACGAATTACGATGAATTCCATTACCTATTATAAAAAGGGATAAAAGATTAGTTAATAGACTTTAAATGTCGTTTCTTTGTTTACAGGTAGGATAGTGTAATTTTGGTTATTAGTGTATTTGATTGTCATTCGTATGTAAGTAATAAAATATATCTTTGTTTACAGAGCAACACATTGTTTATTTAAACTAACCGTCCAAAAAGAATAAATAATACAACCATACTTATAAAACGACATTTCTGGTTATTATTATGAAAATGGATAAACTTCGGTTTAAATTTCTGGTAATGGGATCAACGGATGGAAAAACTAATATAATCAGCATAGCCTCCATTGAGACACCGGACGGACGCATTTTTAATGTGCCAGGTGAGCTAAGGCCTGCAAGTAAGCATACTGGTATAATATCTACAGATGTGTTCACAAAAATAAAAAAATCATTACAAAAAAGACATCAAACGCGTTCAGTTTGGATTTTACTGGATCCGGATTTAAGAGAAATATACCTTGATGAAGGGGAAAATATACAGTTTGGTGAGCAATATTTAGAAGAGATGACAGGAGAGGCAGTAACGTCAAATAATAACGCTGGTCACAGCGTAACGGAATATAGAAATCTCGGAAAAGTTGCCGAAAGTTTCGTCATAGAAAAATTTTCTGATAAATTAAATGCTGATCAATGGATTTGTGAATTTGAGAGTGAATGCGAAAGATTCGAGTTTCTACAGAATGAGAGGAAAATTGAGATTTTAAAATATCTACTAGAAAAACAATGCCTGTATTGGTACAGCAGTATGATAATAAAATTAACAGTAAATTCAGAATGGAAAATATGGAAGGATAATTTTTGTGAAACATTTGGAAATAATGGTTGGTCTCATGTCAAATATGCGTTTACATTTAAATTTCATGCTGGATCGTTGTTAGAATATGCCACAAGAAAAGAAAAACTGTTGTTAGAGATCAATAAGAGCATCGATACTCAAACAATGATACATCTTATTGTAATAGGGTTACCAGATTACATAACAGATAAAATTGATAGAAAAAACACAAAATCTACCGCAGGTCTTTATAATGAAATAGGGAAACATGAAAACATGGTGAATAAAATTAATTTCAATAAGAACAAAAGAAATACCTATGATAATAAAGAAAAGGTTGATAAAATAAAACCCTATAAAACTTGTGAGAATTTAAATAAAGGCATTCGGTTCCACCCGGAAGAGAAATGCTGGTTTAAACAACCGGAAGAACGTTATCCTAAAAGAACCTATAGTAAAGCGGTAAATAATTCAGTGATTGATGTGGAAATAAATAACAATGACCAAAAAAACTAATAATAACACCATTAATCAAAGTAAAAATAATATTAAATAAACA
The DNA here is from genome assembly GCA_947369235.1 of Udea olivalis. Taxonomy (NCBI): domain Eukaryota; kingdom Metazoa; phylum Arthropoda; class Insecta; order Lepidoptera; family Crambidae; genus Udea; species Udea olivalis. Next base: position 13,078,550 of record OX376342.1, read on the forward strand.
ATTAGAAACATTTGGTTTATATGATTCAGGATCTAATGTTTCTTTAATAAATTCCAAAATAATAAGAGTAAGAGAAGACGAGGAGAATAATTCAAAAAGTTATAATTTAGTCACGATTAATGGTGTCAAAAGGACAAGTGGTTTGGCCACAATTACATTACAGATTTTTGATATACAAAAAGAAACCAGTGCTTATATTATTGATGGAGAGGATTTTGAATATGATTTTCTAATTGGATTAGATATCATAAAAGAATTCAAATTGATTCAAGATGAAAACTTGAAAGTTACTCAAAAAAGAGAAGAAATAAAGCAAGAGGAAGAAGACAGAAATGAAAGGAATCGATGTTCAATAAATTTCAATGAACATATTAAGAAAGAAGATTTCAGAATAGATATGAGTAATTTAAATTCTTACCAGAAATCTGAAATAAATAACTTGATTGACTCGTATAAATCAATATTTGCAAAAGATAAATATGATATAGGAACTGTCAGAGAATATGAAGCACGAATTGATCTACTCGTCGACAGATACTGTAGCAAAAGACCTTACAGATGTTCAGTAGACGATAAAAAGGAAATAGAAGAACAAGTAGCAAAATTGCTTGACAACAATTTAATAGAAGAATCTTATAGCCCATTTGCGGCACCTGTAACTTTAGCTTTCAAAAAAGAAGACAACAGGAAATCAAGGTTTTGTATAGATTTCAGAGAACTTAATAAAATTGTGGTACCTCAAGCTCAGCCATTTCCAATAATCGAAGACCTAGTGATCAAGACAAGAAACTCTACATATTTCACGACACTAGACATCAATTCAGCGTTCTGGTCTATTCCCTTGAGAATCGAAGATAGAAACAAGACTGGTTTTGTTACACATGAAGGACACTATCAATGGACTTGTTTACCTTTCGGATTGAAAACATCGCCCGCTATTTTTCAACGAATACTAAGTAATATTTTAAGGAAGTACAAACTTACTAATTTTGCGGTTAACTATATCGATGATATTTTAGTGTTTTCTAGATCTTTTACGGAGCATTTGGACCATCTAAAACAATTGTTGGATGCTATAAAAAATGAAGGTTTTAGGTTGAAGTTTACAAAATGTACGTTTGCTTCGGATTTAGTCAAATATCTAGGGCATATAATAGAGAATAATACAGTTCGGCCAATACGAGATAATTTAATTTCAATTAAAAATTTCCCAACACCAAAAACACAAAAAAATATTAGACAATTTTTAGGTAAGATAATTTTTTATCATGAATATTTACCAAAAAGTGCAATTATATTAGAACCTCTTCATAATTTACTTCGGAAAAATCAAAAATTCATTTGGTCTTCAGATTGCCAAAAATCTTTTGAAGAAATAAAACAATTATTGTGCATACAACCTATTTTAGAAATTTTCGATCAAAATTTACCAATAAACATTTATACTGATGCATCTATTGAAGGTATTGGAGCAGTGTTGAAGCAAACACAAACAAACGGAAAAGATAAACCAGTAGCTTATTTCTCAAAAAAGTTAAATAAGGTTCAGAAAAAGAAAAAAGCAATATATTTAGAATGCTTAGCTATAAAAGAAGCTATTAGATATTTGCAATACTGGTTAATAGGAAAATCATTCACAGTGTTTTCTGATCACAAGCCACTAGAAAATTTAAATATAAAATCTAGGACAGATGAAGAATTAGGAGATTTAACATATTATTTATCACAGTATGATTTTAAAATAAAATATGCACCTGGAAAAAATAATATCGAAGCGGATTGTTTAAGTAGGAATCCAGTATTGGATGCAAATGAAGACACTGATGAACAATTAAACATTGTAAATATGATAAAATTAGACGATATAATTACAGATCAACAAAAAAATGAACATGTTCAACTTATGAAATCTAGGTTAATTCATAAACACAATATTTACTATAAACGGGTAAAAAAACAGGAAAAAATTATTTTATCAGAAGAATTCAGTAAAAAACTTATAAAAGATATACATGAAAATATGTGTCATATAGGTATAAAACAAATGGAATCCAAAATAAATCCAGTATACACAGCAAAAAATTTAAAAATAAATATAAAAAAATATTGTATTAGTTGTGAGATATGTATAAAAAATAAATCTAGAGGGCAAAATAAATATGGCCTGATGTCACATTTAGGTCCTGCTACAAAACCTTTCGAAATAGTCTCCATGGACACTATCGGAGGTTTTGGTGGATCACGATCTACAAAAAAATATTTACATCTTTTAGTGGACCATTTCATACGATACGCTTTTATTGTTACCTCAAAAACACAGAGCTCTAATGATTTCATCAAACTAATAAATAATGTAGCTGGTAGTAATTCAATTTTCCTTACTGATCAGTACCCAGGAATAAATTCAAAAGAATTCAAACAGTTTTTAAATGAAAAATCAATACCTTTGGTTTTTACTGCAGTAAATGCCCCATTTTCGAATGGTTTAAATGAAAGACTTAATCAAACGCTTGTAAATAAAATCAGATGTAAAATAAACGAGAATGGTAATAAAATAGCATGGACAACAATTGCTCATAATTGTGTAGATAAATATAACGATACAGTACACACAGTGACTGGTTTTGCACCAAGATATATTTTAAATGGTACAGATGTTTCTATCGTGCCAAATGAATTAAAAAAATATAAAACACAAGTTGAATGGCTCGAAGATAGGAAAATAGCATTAGCAAATTCAATTAAGTCTCATAACTATAATAAAAGTATATTTGACAAAAATAGAATTCAACTGAATTTAAATATAGGAGATATGGTGTATGTGGAGAATGGAAACAGGCTAAATAGGAGTAAATTAGATGAACTAAGGATTTGTCCGTTTGAAATAATAGAAAGGATATCAAATTCTATTTATAGAATCAATACAGGTCATAGGAAAACAGAGTCAAATCTTTTTCACAACACAAAACTCATACCATACATAAATAATACATAAAATAAATAAGTAGTATAGTAGGTTTTGTTCTTTAATTTAATATTATTTTGTTAATTTAATAACTCAGTTCAAATAATCTGAAAAGAATGAATGAATTTGTTGTAAAAAAATTCACTCCGAAGGAGGGAGATGTAAAGAACCGACATTATAATTATTTAGCGTAAATACTTTTTGCCACACTATGTAATGACGTCTAAGACCAAGACTGTCTATAGGACAGAGCGACATATTGAACGTCATTGTGATTTCAGCTTAAATACAAATTGCTTACGAATTACGATGAATTCCATTACCTATTATAAAAAGGGATAAAAGATTAGTTAATAGACTTTAAATGTCGTTTCTTTGTTTACAGGTAGGATAGTGTAATTTTGGTGTATTTGATTGTCATTCGTATGTAAGTAATAAAATATATCTTTGTTTACAGAGCAACACATTGTTTATTTAAACTAACCGTCCAAAAAGAATAAATAATACAACCATACTTATACATATAAATCAATTCATTTCACACAGGTGTTTTATAAATAACATGACATTTAATTCTCAGGAAAAATTACGAATATTAATTAGGTTAAAGTCAAAAACTTAATTTATATTACCAGATCATGTAAAAAAATACTTGGCTGACTAACCTAAGAACTAATAGAAATCAAATAACATTTTATTTGATGATTCAAGAATTCAGATCAGTCTTTTTAGGTAGGTAACTAAAAGAAAATCATATAAATAATAGAACAGGATGTTCAATTATCCACACTTAACTGGCTCCTATCGGTCCTATCTCATTCCAGGCCCCTGACTCCCGAACCAAATTATGCCGGATTGGCATTACATTACTGTCACCAAAAAAATAATTGAACCTTAACGCTTTGGAATAAGGTTAATAAATTTCTTGTTTGACATTGTGCAATGCTTGTCCAATGAAATTCTGTTCAAGAGTCAGGCCCCAGGTAGGAGATTTTTAAGATATCTGAATGCAGGTTTCTTCATTTTAATAGTTAGATAAAAAAATGAAAATAAATAATTATCTTTATTGCTTATAGTAAATAAACATCAAAACTTTAAATCCAACTACGAAATAATTTTTACTAAGTGGTGCGACTAGGCCTTTGCGCCTGATTTTTCTTTCACCCTAAGATAAATACTAGACTTAGTTGATTCTGAAACATCTACATCCATATCGCTAATCAAAGCTCGACTTGTATCTTGTAACGCAAGCTTGACAGTTTTCCGAAAAAGTGAGAAATACAGTTTTTTCTCAAAGTTTTGAATGTAGTTTAAAAAAATCTATAATTTTTTATAATCCAAATGTTCTACAATAACTTATTTTTTTTAAATCTATCTACTATTTAACATGCTGATTTCAAATGGTAATTCAATGACATCATCCTTAAGTTTTCATTTAAAGTATCAGAAAGAGTAAAATCACGTTTAGGGGTATCGAATAATCTTTAATTTAATTATTTACAAAAAATAGCACAAAAAGTTTTTACTTTGGCGACTAAATAAGAAAATCCACCTAACTAATCGTTTTGTAGCCGTGAAATATATTTTTTCTGTAATTATTAGAATATTACAATAGCCATTCTGAAAACGTTTGTGATTTTTTTTTTTATTAATGAGGCACGCTAAGTATTGCGGTTATCGTGGAGATGTTTTATTTATTTAAAATTGGTTTGCATTTGGCTACAGTCTGGCCTGGTGGTAAGCGATGACGAGGCCGATGGTGGTACACGCTTACCCAGAAAATTCCTATTCACTCTGGCCTTGAACCACCATGGTTATAAGTATCCGGAAATACAGACACAGGGAGAGCGTTACGCACCTCAGCGGCGCGGATAGAACAGACGTAGTAAACCGTTCTGAGCGGATTGCTGGGAAGTCAACCATATGGGGGTAGAAAAGCAATTTTTTTATTTATTGTTTTATTATTAAAAAGTGACCACCTGGCTTACAGTCTATACCAAAGCGCCAGATAGCTAATTACATAAAATTACAATAAACCACAATTACGTTAGATAACAATAATAACCGTCTTCCAAAAATACAATTTAAAGTTAATAGGTAGTACTTAAAAATCAAATAGCTAAATTACAGTTTACAATTAATTGTAATTTTTTACAATTTGTCATATTTATGGTATCGTCATGGAAGTAATAAGTACTACCGGTATCGTACCTTTGCACCAACGTCAGATATGAAAAACAATGTCAGATACAATGTCAAATCAATAGAAAAACAGAGAAAATAATAGTGTTCCTTACTCGACATTCGCAGAATTTGTGTGAAAGGAGAACACACAAAAGAGTCTGAGTTCTTATCAAAAATAATGACAACTTTAGAAATTATGGGAATATTTCTGCAATTTATACCTAGGAATAAGTAATAAATAACTTTAACTTTTTTAAATACTTCGACAACTTTCCGTAGTACATTTTTTTTTCACGACATCTACTTGAACATGAAGTCATTTTTTTAATAAGATGTTTTCTTGCAATATTTTGACTTTTTAAATTTACATGGATATTCTAGCTCAATAAAATAACCATTTAAAGTAACATAAATCAGCTGCTAATCTTCTGGCACAAAAAATAAGTTTGTACCTTTGATACATTATTTTTAATAATTATTTTTGTGTGGACTTAGGGGATTTTCTGAAAAAAACTAAAATTGATCATAACTTTTTAACGGTTGGAAATTGGACCAGTATTGATCGGGTTAAAAAGGTCAGAAAAGCTATGCGCTATTTCGATCTGAGCCTTACTTCCAGGGACACCCTGTATAGTTATGCGAACTTGAAAAAAATAGTTCTTTTAGAAATAGATCTTTTAGACCTCGATTTTTTTGTGAATTGATTCATCAGCCTTCGATTTAAATCGATTAAAAATCGATCTTTTTCGGAAATGGAGATTTTGTGGATAGCGAGCGAGGGAAGCCACAAAAATAGTGTTGTAACCATAGTATGAACTATCGATGGTTTCGAGACCTTGGAAGATGGCCACGAAATCGATTGATCCATCGATAAAATCGATACTATTGATAGATTTCAATCAATACTATTCAATAGAATCGATACTGTCGATTTTAAAAGCGTAAGCTGGGGGTGGATCGAAAACGGTGCATTTTTGTAAGATTTTCGTGATTATTTCATTGAATTGAAATAAAACATGAATTTTTGCTGTATTATTGTGTGCATAGTATTATTTAAAAACACATTGAATTGTCTAAAATTAGGTGGTCGCCAATTTTTTGAATAAAAAACCTTTTTTTTTAAATTGATAAGACACTTAAAAAAAACTGTACACAGTTAAAGTTATAATTATGAAATTAGAAGGTGCCTTCAATAATGGAGAGAAAATTTACACTTTGTTTAAATTCAGCTAAATATTCACGAAAACCTTAAAAAAATGCGACGATTACGATCTACCCCAAACGCAAAAAGCAAACCCTCCTAAGAAATTGCTTTATGCACTTCAAAAATAGTTAGTGTGAAAGTTTCAACAAATATTATTTATTTGTAAGTATGGATAGGTTTATGCCTTTAATTAAAAGATTTGCTAAGTACCTACCGATAGACATATCGCTAGTAAAACTATTTTCTTAAGTAGAACTATCGTAGGTATATACGCCCCCTATGTCAGATACGCAAAATGCCAGACACACGCTTATTGTCTGATCACAGATTATAAAAATATCATGTAATTAGCTGGGTGTACAACTTGTTCCCATAGTACTTGTCTGGGCCGGGTAGGTACATCACTATTGCTCGCCCCCCCCTCCCTTCATCACCCTCCCTCATCTCATCCACAGCTGATCAAATGTCAAGAAAATGGAGTTTAGTTACGCATTTTATAGTTCTTGTTAGAAAAAAATGCAATATGAAGTCAAGTAACTTAGTTTACATGGTTTTTGTGGACTAGAATGGACAGGGTTACACCATTTCAACCTTGGGCTGCAGAAGAAAGTGCGAAAAATATTAAAACCGAAAGAGAAATAGTGGATGACGCGAAACTTCATCGGGAAAATGTCAATCATCCAAAACATACGCAAACTGCGTCTTACGATAAAGAAAGTGTCGCCGTCGCAAGCCACTCTCCAGGGTCTTCGAGCGTCGCGGGCGCGGCCGCCGACCCCTCGAAGGCCAAGGAGTCCAAAATGGACACTGCCAAAGTAGCTTCCATGCAGCAGATTGTCGAGAATACCCTCAGGTACTCCTCTGTTTAGTTCTCTATTACTAGCTGCTTTCCATACAATCTTCCTGCATGCGACGATTTAAACTATCCCCTCCTCTGTGTAAAAATGTGATAAAAGTTTGATGAACTCTTATTTAGTGTATTTAGAAGTTATGTTGCATATTTTCTTTTACCTAACCCATATATACCCAGTGGGTCGTTATTGACCCGTAAAACAGGTTCTGGAAAATTATGGTCTCTTTCCTTTTTGGATGCAAGTCCAAAAAAAAAGAGATTGAAGAAAAAAAGTTCTGGGCATATATGGGCTAAACAATATAATATTTACATATAAAATTATGTGTTTTCCAATGTATAACTACAAAACATAACCACACACATTTTATTTACAGTTGCAATTTCTATGTTACTTGTGCATCAAATCTGAACATCAAGTTTAAAATAATATGTGCGATTCCACATCATAATTTGGCCCAGTACTAACCTGAGACAAGAAAGTGGTCTATAATGATATATTAAAATGTTATAAAAATATAATGCTTTGTTTTTTGTTCATTTACATATTTTTGTTAGGACACAAAGAAGGTGCTATATAAGTAGATTTTAATAAATTCGCCATAAATCTTATAAGTAATGTTTATTGTGCTTTTACCATTAAGTGTACCCTAAAAAGAACTTTTTTTCTGTCTGATATAATGAATGGTGTATAGTCAATTCAAAAAACTTTAGTACAGTTGTCGAAATCTAATAGGCCCATTTTGACAGCTTGCAAAAACCGTAGAATTAAACTCAGCAATACTCAGCATAAAAACTTTGAATGAACAAAAAATATTTATTCAGTTTTTGCGTTAAAATAAGCATTTAACTAAAGGGCGCTGTAAGAGATATTTCAGAAAACATTTTCGTACCTTAAAAATTATCACGCAGTTCCAAAGAAATATGATATATTTGAATCTTTTTGAAACGTCTCAAAAACATTCTCAATCATCTTTTTTTAATAAAAGTGATGTGACCAATTCTTTCCGAAAACGGGAAAGTTCGTTCACCGGTATGAATCACTCACACACAAAAATATTAATTTAACTTAATAAACACTGACTAATCTGCTTAAATAATAACAGCATGCAAAATGTGAGTAAAGAAGTAATTAACACTATAATAGATACAAAAATCCACCAACCATTCACTCAGTTTACGCATCATTATGGACCTGGGTTTTATTTAGTATTTATTTGGAATTTTGTTGTAGACCTTAATACTTAAATACACATTTAATTGCTACTTTTTTGTTGTCCTTAGGACAGAATTCTACAGCAATGTTGTCCGGTGGGATTCACTTACATCTTACATCCATAGTGTCAAAACGGGCCTATTCGATTTTGACGACTGTAATATAAAAAAAATTGTGAGGCTATAAATGCGTCTGTACTCTGTACGGACTATTTTTTGTATAGTTTTTTGTTTCGTTACATTATGTAGCTTCTGTATTGAACCAGAAAGTCGCTAGGTATATTACAAAGTTTTTGATATAGCGACGAATAAGTTAAATTGGTTTGTTATTAAATTTTCATATTTCTCCATATAAAAGTTTCTCTTGTATTTGTGCACATACTTGCCTCTCGTTTACCATTTTTTTTCTCTAAATGTAGGTTGCCTGGAAAAGATCGCTATTAGCGATAAGGCCGCCAAAACTGTGCATTGTTTTAAATGTAATACTTAGCTTTAAGTCTCTTTGTTTTTGTACAATATAGAATATATCTATGTTAAGTATATTTTTTCTAAGCAAATATGAAGATTTTTTAATTTTTCAGTCAAGAAGGTCGACAGCGGGTTGCACAGCTGTTGGAAGCCGTGGAGGGTTTGAGTGGCGCAGAGCGACTCCTTCTGTACCTGCGGCTGCCGACCGGCGTGCCGCCACATGACCCTCTGAAACAGCCTATGAACCCTCTGGGCTCGAGGTAGTTAAGTATACCTTTTCTATATTTTTAACTGACTTAAAAAAAGGGAGAGGTTCTCAATTCGGTTGTATTTCCATATGTTGCAGATACAGAGAGATTGGGCCCTATTATTTGAATAAAATAAAACAATAGTCTAACTTTTCTTTAAAAACGCAGCAACTCAGAAAAACATTATTAAAGCAAACTTACATTTGACAAGAACTCACTTCAGACACACAACAATTCGCAAGTTCGTCTACGTAACGCCACGCCAGGGGCGCTGCTCACAATCTCACACAAAACTAAATACTGGCTATAGCCAGCATGTTAAATGTGAAGAAAGATGAAAAAGTAATAATAAAACGCCAATAGTTTAGTCGCACGCTATTTTGTAAATAAGAAAAGCCAGCCAGAGTCTCATGGTGTACCTACGAGCGAGTATTATGAGACAAAGATTCGTAAAAACTCTAGGCTAAGAATTATTTCATAATAATTGGTTGACGCTTCTTTTCTTGCCTCGTTTACCCGCCACTGGAGCCCACTCCTTATCTTTAACTACCAATTATTATTACAATTAACAATACTAAATGGATCTTTCGTTATCAATGGTTCTTCGTAAGAAACGCTGAGTTGTACTTTTGAAACTGCAACAATTTATCAAGCTTGTACTATTTTATTATTTAAATGATTACAATAAAAAGGTTTTTTATTTAAAATTTTCTGTATTTTTCAGAGCTGAACTTCAACAAACTGTAACATGGATACAGACACACTTAGAAGTTGACCCGGACGTCTCATTGCCCAAGCAAGATGTATACGACGAATATATGTAAGCAGTCATAGTAATAATGTCTACTGAATTGTTTTTGTTATGTCGGATACTGTAGGCGAGGTCTTTGTGTTGGTAATGGAACGAATTAACTTGTCCGCAGTGCACACTGCATGAGCAGTAATATGAAGCCGCTGTCGACAGCCGACTTCGGCAAAGTGATGAAGCAAGTGTACCCCACTGTGCGGCCGCGGCGCCTTGGCACGCGGGGAAACTCGCGGTGAGTTTACTTTGTTATTGGCCTCTTCATTCTCACAAGCCGCCCACACGCTAACTGACTACGCGAATTGATTGCTATAGTCTGTTTTTTTCACAAACGAGTTCCAAAATTTTTGACCGCGTTGCTATTGATCCACGTAATCAACATAAAGTCCGTTCCACACAAATGCACATTCAGTTCAGTCATCGACTACCTAGAGGAGCAGCTAAAGTGGATAGACAAAAAGGGTTGTCATGTGTCAATCATGTGATAACCAAGATCTGAACAAAAAAGTACGAAATCAACAATCATGTAGAAAATGTTAGAACAGTTTATTATTGACTTATCTGCAGAAAGTTCATCAGAAGGAAGTGATGACGATAGTTTTTAAGATTACAAGAATGACGGTTTTCGATACTTTTTCTGCCACCAGTCGGCGCTGCCGTTGCGTTAGGTCCAAACAGTCCAAATACAGAAAATATAATAGTTTTTTAAAATTCTATTAATTTGGAGATGTTAATGATTTTGTGGATGGATAACGGCCAGAAACAAGTCGCTGATCTGAAGATTTAGCTCAAAAACAGAGGCGCAAAAGCCACTGGTACTAAGAAGAAGCTCATTGAAAGGTAACTTAAGGTACTTGTATTTGTTTACACAATTTGATTTGGTTTTTTAACTTCTAAATTGCAGTTATTTGTGTTTCATTGAGTTGTAGTTGATTAATGTATACATATAAATAAAGCAAAATAAACCATGCTTTATTAATGTACAATAATCGACTACAACACACAAAACACAAAAAACGTATATTACTTAAGCTTAATAAACCATGCTTTATTAATATATACCAATGAACGAGGCTATTTTTTTTACTGTAGTAAATTTATCACTTCGAATGACTACAAGCCACTGTTTAATCGGTATTTATCTCCCGTGGGAAACTTATTCCCCTTCTGATTTATTTGCACACATAAACCCTGCGCAACACTGGCCTTTAAGAAAACAATATACCTAAAGTAATGTTTATAAGAATAAACAAACCAAATAAATGATCTAAAAATACGAAAAGTGGATGTATTTGACAGTTGATTGAACCTAACGCTACAGTGCTGCCATCGCACGCAGACCATTTCAGAAAACCCTCATTGTATAATAATTATTTGATTCATACGTTCCAGTGCATTAAATAGTTATACACCGTTACAATAAAATGAAATGAAATGAAATATTTATTTGCTTTAGAAACACGGTATACACCGGTCTTGTGATAAGTTTATAGTACATGCGTGATCTGCCGAAGTGTCGGCATGCAAAAACTTACACTGTAGGAAACAGTTCACAATCATACAATTAATAAAATTATAATCATAATGAAATTATGTCCAATAATAAAATATGAAATAACAATAAAAATTAACATTATGATTGAAAAGGAATTAATTACTCCTGAGGTCTAAATATTCCCTTAGATCATAAAAGCATGCATCAATAAGCCATCGTCTGAGTTTTTTCAAAAACTAAGGGGTGGGCAACTGTCTTATTTCAATCGGAATCCTATTATACGCACGTATGGGCATTATATAGCAATTTTTTTGATGGAGGCCACTACAGTGTGGCGGCAATTCCAGTTTAAAAAGGTCCCTTGGACGAAACCTCTGTTATGCGCGTTTGAATTTAAAAAAACTCCCATGTTGTGCCTTACAAAACTTACTATCTCAAGGATAAATATACATGACACCTTAAATAAATTCTGCTTCTTAAACATGGGTCTTCAACTTTCACGAGGTCCAATACCTACCGCTTATGGCTCGTAGCATTGGTGTCGTTATAACAAAATTGTTTTTATTGTTATTTATTCATGAAAGTATCATAGAACGCAAAAAGAATATTATGTCACGAATATACTAAGTATGCTTTAAATCATAAAATAATGATTTAATTTTCTCTAGAATAAAATTTAGAAGTATTCAATATGAACGGGTCTTAACAATTTTAAAACAAGAAATAAGGCGTGGCCCGCCTCTAACGAAGACCCATCTCACTCTGTTAATATCGGAAATGTGCAAGAGACATACTCAGTACACGTTTGTTAAAGAAACAGACTACCAGTCGCTCGCATTTTGACAGCTTGTCTGACGATGCAGTATTCGACCTCAAAAAGCAATACGAGGGGCATGCCGATAGAAGTTAGATACTCTTTACTCATTTGATTGACACTGGCAAGTTATACAACATCTTACAGGGGATATATTTGAAAATAGAACACACTTTTTTTTTTTGATTGCGCTTTATTTTCACTAGAATCTGGCGGGAATTCGCTTGCAGCAATGGAGCTCAGTCGACGTGATTTTCGCGCTATGATTTATTATGACTTTAAAAAAGGTTTAAAGCCTCAAGAATAATTTGAACTTTTGGCTACTACTTTTGGTGAGTCTGCTTGTTCACGAGCAACAGTATTTAATTGGTTTGCTGGATTTAAAAGAGGACGGGGATGTCTCGAAGATGAAGCGAAGACAGGTCGGCCACCAACCTCGGTCACACAAGAAAACGTTCGTGCAGTCGAAAAACTTATTCGCGAAAACCGACGAATTACGTATGTAGAGCTGGAGCGAGAACTGAGAATTGGATCAAATTTGAACTTTTGGCTACTACTTTTGGTGAGTCTGCTTGTTCACGAGCAACAGTATTTAATTGGTTTGCTGAATTTAAAAGAGGATGGAAATGTCTCGAAGATGAAGCGAAGACAGGTCGGCCGCCAACCTCGGTCACACAAGAAAACGTTCGTGCAGTCGAAAAACTTATTCGCGAAAACCGACGAATTACATATGTAGAGCTGGAGCGAGAACTGAGAATTGGATCAGCAGCAATGCAAACTATAATTCAGGACCACCTTTATCTCCGTAAACGTTGTTCGAGATGGGTGCCCCATAAACTTACCGATGAGCAGAAAGACCTTCGGGTGGATTGGTGCCTATTCATGGTAGATAAATTCGACGAGAGCGAGAAAAAAACGCGTATGATATACTGACTGGTGACGAAACATGGCTGTATAACTATGATCCCGAAACAAAGCCACAGTCGACTGTATGGTGTTTTGAAGATGAACTAACTTCAACGAAATGTCGCCGTGCACGAAGCCACACAGAAACAAATGGTCGCACCGTTTTTCTGCAAAACTGATCATATTGCTACTGTAGTGCTAGAAGATCAAAGAACGGTGAACTCTGAATGGTATGTGACAGTTTGTGCTCCAACAGTGATATCAGCTTGGTGTGACAAGCGACCGAAGTCAGGAATCCGGCACCTTTTCTGGCACTTCGACAATGCCGCGCCGGCGCCGCACACGTCTGCTAGAACACTTGACTTTATCAACTCAAAAAATGTGTCAATCCTTCCTCACCCACCATATTTACCTGACCTAGCGCCCTGTGATTTTTACCTGTTTTCAAAAATTAAAGAAAAACGAAAGGGGAAGAGGTTTGAAGGCAAAGAAGATGGAATGGCTGCAGATAATTTCGAGATTTCTAAGTTGTCTAAAGAAGAGTGGTCACAGGTATCTTCCAATTGGTTCAAACGTATGGAAAAATGTATACGTGCTCAGGATGAACACTTCGAAAAGATCGATTCTTGTAATAAAGAATAAATTTTATTATTTTTCAGTACCTATCTAATTTCTTTTGGCATGCCCCTCGTAATCGATATCAAAATCGCGATTTCTTGCGATCGAAGTTAGAAGTTATTAGTCCCGTTTTAATTGCCGCGTCGTGCCTGGCAGCGCTGAGAAATAACTATTAAATACTAGTATTTTTGATAATTTGTCAAACAGATTGTTGTTTTCTAGTAGATAATATCTCTAGGTATCCTTCAAAGATAAATTCAGAATCACAAAGATACAAAAGTACATACATGCGTATTGAAGTTTTCAGAACTATTATTGGCTAGGAGGAGAAAGCAGGAGATGTTCGTAGAACTTGATTCCTTATCTAAATGTAGTGAACAGCTTCTCTGCTTTTTGGGGTGATTTTTATGTAGGTACATCATATGGAAATAAAATTAGAAATATTTTCCTTAAATTAGAATTGATTCATGACGTAAATAACAATAGTCTACCACGAGTTGCCACTTTTAATTTACATTAGCGTTCGCGTAAAAAAATGTATTGGGATTTGACACTGTCATGTCATGTCAAATCCCAATACAAATTTTTAGACGTACTGATCTGTCTTGCAATTTACGTGAGCATCGTATCCTAGGATTTTTCATTGATATAATAGAAATAATAAATTAGTTAGTTACAACTTTGACACTCATATACAAACAGTGATGAAAAGAAATAAGACAAAGGTACAATTAAAATACGTAAAGCATGTGGGCGACCTGCACCGCAAGATGAAAAGAACCACAATATGTCTAAATTCTAGTTTTTTTCATATTTTTGTTTTACTTTTCTACCCTTCAAATAGTTGTCAGAACTCAAAAATAAAGAGATTGATGAGCTGGTAATTAACGAGACCCAGGGTTTTATTTGGCCATCCTTAACATTTGTGTACGTCTTTTAAGATTAAGGCTGGGATTTAGCGAATACGTAAAGACGTGTTTTATGATCAAGGCTGGGATTTAGCGCGCCGCGCGCCGTCCGATAGAGCATTCGGTGGGCCACTGATTAGTTCTGCGCGAACGGAATAACGCTTCCTTCTGTTTTCGTATAATACATTTATTATGAAATCACATTAGACTAATTAAACAGTTATAAAAGTTGTCGACCTAGAATATAAAATAATTAACTTACCTACTTAATATTTTTTTAAGTGCAAAATGTTAAAAATGAATATTTGAGAGTAAAACAAAAAAATCGTCGACGTACTTCTTTGTGTTTTTTTTTATCGGTGTAAATATGCTATATCGTGTTTTGGAAAAGTTGTCGTTAAAGACACTGACCTACTCGTACTATTTGCTAAAATATGTTTCAATTTAGAATTTATCTTCAAACAAAGTCGATCAAATATTGACAATTTTGGGAAAGCATATCCAAGCTTAACATGTAGTTAACAAGCAGGCAGAATTTTATAAATCAAATCATAAATTAGCTGTTTGAAATAAATATCACGTAATGTTATCTACCGGTGATTATTCATAGATAATACATCAACATAATTTACTCGATAAAATATTAAGCAACTTATCATATCTACGGTATTAAAGAAAACAGTAAATTTGATATAGCCGCAAAAGAAATTTATATTCATATAGTTGACGACCCTTTTAGAACAGTTACAAGTACGGGTTAGGACGACGAGAATCGCGGGTTTGAATCAATTCCCACATCAAGACAAATGTCTGTTGATTAAATAGGTTTGCGTGAGATTTGTCTTTGTTGTTTGACCACCACAAAATGTAGTCTATAACATAACATGTGACGTAGAAAAAAAAAATGCTTACGTTTAAATATTTACCGTAGATTCGAACTTTTATTTAATTTTTATGATAGGTAGGGAAGTTATTTTCACTATCGCGAAGAACCGCCTCCTTATCTAATACCACGCGAATATTACTTCACAAAATGCTTTGTATATAATTATTCCAATTTTTATTTTGCAAATTGTCTTAGAAATTTATTTATTTGTTTAAATAAATGAAATACTTAAAATCTAGTAGGAGGAGTAAGTAAGATATTGGATAGTCAAACCCCTGTTAACGCTGTCGGGGTGAAAGAATAAGTACTGAATCCATTAGCTGGCCTTTTGGTGTAATGGCAGCGGCCCTGCCTTTAGCACCGGAGGTCGTGGGTTCCATCCTCACCCATGGCAAACATTTATGTGATGATCATTTGTGTTTGTTGTGTGCCTGGGTGTTCTTATCTATTTAAGTATGTATTTAGAAATATTTAAGTATGTTTATGTCTCTCACACCCATAGTACAAGCTCTGCTTAGTTTGGGATCAGATGATCTTGGTGTAAATTGTCCCAGATATTTATTTTAAGAACTTCTCACTTTTTTATTGCAATACTTCCTCTACCCAAAGGTTGCCCGGAAGAAATCGCTCGCTAGCGATAAGGCCGCCTAAATTGTACAAATTGCTTGTTTTTATGTAATACAGCTGTTTTTATTCCTATTTTGTGCAATAAAGTATATCTATCTATCTATCTATCTACTTTGAGATGGATATAAAATCCCTCAATTTCAGAGCCATTCCATACCCACCCGTTTTGGTACGACAGCGTCTATTTAGTTTAGGTCATTGTCATTGAGAAAGGCGGCGATGTATGAGCCGCGTATTTCATCTAAGCGTCCCTATGTAATGCCTCTGATTTACAACAATATAGCATTAAGCGCTTAAACAAAGATAAATACGCTTTCATAAACTTTTTAATGTTAGATATTATGCAACCATGTTTTGTTTATCTGAACAGTGGTCGCGCGTGTGTATTGTCTTATCTGTGACGTCGGCCAATAGTGACATTTCAATGCATTGATTGTTCTGGGTCATTGTGATCGTGATTCGTGACACATTATCTACTTCATATTGTTATTCTACACTAGATGTTCCCGCGACCTAATCTACGTAGATTCTACCCTGTTCGCTTACAACTTTCAACCGACTTCAAAAAAAGGAGGAGGTTCTTAATTCGACTGTATGTTTTTTTTGTTTTTTTTTTTATGTTTATTACCTCATTACATTTCGACTGGGTGAACCGATTGTTATCATTATTTTTTTATTTGAAAGCTGGTGCTTCCCGAATGGTCCCATTTTAATTTGGTCTAGTTCTGACAGTAGCATCCATGAGAAAACCATATAAGTCTTAAATCTAGACAGACAAAATGCGCGACAAATGGACGAATAACTCAATATTACGCCAACCGATTTTGATAATTCTTTTTTTATTTGAAAGCTGATGCTTCCCGTTTGGTCCCATTTTAATTTGGTCTAGTTCTGACAGTGGCATCCATGAGAAAACCATATAAGTCTTAAATCTAGATAGACAAAATGCGCGACAAATGGACGAATAACTCAATATTAAGCCAACCGATTTTGATAATTCTTTTTTTATTTGAAAGCTGATGCTGCCCGTGTGGTCCCATTTTAATTTGGTCCCGTTCTGACAGTGGCATCCATGGGAAATCCATATAAGTCTTAAATCTAGATAAACCATATGCGCGACAAATGGACGAATAACTCATTATCACACCAACCGATTTCGATGCTTCTTTTTTATTGGAAAGGATATTACTTCAAGGGTAGTTTGATGAGAGTTTGGTTAGGTTCTGATTATGGGATCCATGACAAAGTAACGGAACTCTTCAATTCTTAGTAGCAATTGGACGATACTTTTTCGATGTATAAAATAAATAAGAACTATTCACTGAAAATCAAGAAATAAACAAAAATTTTAACGAAAAGAAAACCAACTTCAAAAAAAACTATTCCAAAACAAAGCACTAAAAAGTAAAGAAATAATTGCGTATTCTTCTAAAACTTATACGATGATAGATATAATGTAGGTACAATTATTGTTATTGTTGGAGTCGGTGTCAGCCAATGTAGGTTTGTAACTACCTACATACATACGTAAACGTGATATGTAAGAAATAGGTATATTGATAGGTATATTGTAGTGTTTCCTTGGCTGACACCGACTCCAACAATAACAATAATTGTACCTACATTATATTATCATATAAGTTTTTTATGAATACGCAATTATTTCATTACTTTTTAGTGCTTTGTTTTGGAATAGTTTCTTGTGTTATACACAATATGAGAAAAGCTGATTATTCATCATAATCAATGTAATTCGAATTAAAGCCTTCAATCCTATTGTTTGATAATTGCCAGAACTCCACTCCGCTGCCTCGCTCTGTATCGGTGGACAGGCAGTCTAAAGCCGTGGGGCCGCATTTGGGTAAATAAATACGAGTAAGAGTCGTAAAAGTGGTCAGAATGGAATCCAAACTACAGGACCCGAGTACAAATCCCATCCCAGCCGGGCCAAGCGTGGTCGGCAGGCTTGGTGATTAACCCAGATACCGATAAACAATTGATTTCGATGATAGAAGCCCAGTGCCTTGATGATAAAGGAGCATGGAGGCCAGGAGTGAATAATACGGAGATAATAAGCCTTAATTAGTTAATTCACGTCCTGTAGTAAATATGTTCGCTTCAAACTTTCTGTCCACTTTAAAGTTGTCCAGAGTCCCGCATTCCTATAAAATATGAATATTGCGCATGCGCGAGACATCTTCAGAGTGGAATAGACGTTTGACGCCTACAATAACTACTTTTTATTTATCAATTAAATTCAATTCAATACGTTTATTTGCTTTCGTGAATGTTACAATTTGATGGAAGTTCTGGTAGTTTCCAGTACATCATGTTAACTATTTAGGCGTAACAACAAAAACATGGAGATATAAAAGACAAAATAATAAAAATATGAGCGTGAGATCAATTATTAAAAATTCTCATTGCGGTACAATACGGACTGCAGCGGAACATTTCCGTGCGGCAATAAGGCATTTTTTTTTTGAGCAATGGATCTAGTGGCACGTGTATTACTAAGATCCGCAATCGCATTTGCTTTAAGTTTTTGTTACATACCTTTCGAAACGCAGAGCCTTTTTGTAACTGAAATACAGACTATCTCTTAAATGAAAGAAAAAATATTATTTAATATTTATTTTTATTTCTGTATTATAATACCACACTTGATGACTATTTTGGAACGCAAGTTACGAAAGTAAACAATAAATAAATTACAGCTACTAAATCCGTATCCTACACGTAATAGGTTGGGGAGAAAGTTTTTTCGCATTTTTTAAGAAAATTCAAATATTTTTTAATATACATAGTTTATATACATTTAACTAAAGTATGTAGGTGCCATTTTGTTAGATTACTTTTTGCCATCTTGTAGGTAGGAACATGATCCCATTGCCATAGGAATTTTGAGGCTTCTGATCAAAATACCGCGACAAGTGCTTTTGGCAATCCTCTCGTGATGTTAACCTGACACTGCCTAAACAATTCTGAAGAGACCGAAACAGGTGGAAATATGAAGGTCAGGACTATACGGCGGATGCATTACCACCTCCCATTCAAACTCTCTTAATTTTTGCTGAGTTATCATGATGAAAAACAACACCCGCTCTGTTGATTAATTCCGGACGCTTTCTCTCAACTTCTTGCTTTAATCTCATCAGTTGTTCGCAGTAGAGTTCAGACTCGATGGTCCTGCCTGGTGGTAACAGCTCATAATGAATAATGCTCTTCCAATCCCACCACACACACCGCATCACCTTGTTGCGAGTTAACCGCACTGTCTGTGAAGCCTGACCGGCCTTTGACCACGACCTTTTTCACACGTTCTTGTCGTACGTGGTCCACTTTTCATCACCAGTTATTAGCTTCTTCAAAAATGGTTCGCTTTCATTACGTCGTAATGAAGAATCGCGAATGACGGTAAATGACGGACGATACACGGTTCATTAGGTTTCTTTCGGTGAGCTCGTGAGGTACCCAAATATCGGGTTTTTTGTTCAAGTACCCAGTTTTTTTCAAATGCGCCAAAACTGTTTTGTGGTCAATTTCCAGTTCTTCAGCTACGTCGTAACTACAGATATGCCGATCTTGCTCCGAAAATGGCATCCATTCTATCCGTAATAGGGCGACCAGAGCGACGTGCATCTTGGACATCAAAATTTCCGGATTGAAAACGCTTAAGCCAAATTTGTGCTACTCTTACAGACACTGCACTAGGTCCATATACATCGCAAATTTTTTCGCGACTTGCGTTGCATTTTTATCTACCTTTTTTTGTAGTAAAATTTTAAAATGTATCGAATGTCTTCATTAGATTCACTCGTCTTGACAGTAAGAAAAACAAATGAAAATCACACATTTTCCTATTTTGAATTTGGAATTATCATCTTTTAACATTTAAACTTTTAATGATACCAAAACCAGTCAGATACAAATAGTATATATAGCCAAAGCGATTTTATTAAAAGTTCATACATACTATATGCTATAAGACTTTTTCCCCAACCTAATATTTACTCGAGAAACACGTGTGACGGGACTGGCGGGTCAAAAAAAAATGCGTGCCATTTATTTTCACAGATACTGCTATGCCGGTCTTCGGAAAAAGGTCAAGTTAGAAGTACCACAATTACCAGATTTGGGCGAATCGTCAAAGGTAAGATTTTATAAATTGGTATATAAGTTATCTTAAATGTTAACGACAATTGGACATAAGCATAGTTATTGCTCAGTAAAAAAAACAGTATAGCAAATAATATGAGTATATTGCTTTGATTAAAAGTTTAATTATTTCTTACAGGAAGTGAACGAGACTTCTAGAGAAACTGAGAGAATCGTCTGCGATTGGGCAGAGTCTAAATTAGGTATGTTTCACGAATATAATTAAAAATCAATACGAACGCTATTAAGACGAGTATTCGTTTTTCCTGGATATTATTAGCCTTTCAAAGTTTTACGAAACTTCATAAATGTAGCACCGGAGTAGACCCCCACCTTTAAATTCGTGTTTTGTTGTCAGGTTTAAAATTCCCCTCAATACTGGAGCTGTCGCGGCACCTGCTAGCCGCGCCCCCCGCACCACCCGCGCCGCCGCCCGCCTCTCCGCCGCCCCTCCCGCCCCTCCCACCGCTGCCGCCAACTCACGGTATTTATACTCGTCACCTAAAGAACGCTGGCTGGACCTGCGCAGAGAGCGAATTTAGCGCCAAATCACATCGAGCGATTTTAGTAACATACGGTAACAGTTTGAACAGGTCCGAGCGTTCTTTTATGTTAGTTGTGACCCAAAATGAATAATAATTAATATGCGCTAGTCAACACATGAACACACCACTTGACATGGTCTCGAAGGAAGAATAAAATATCCTTATGTTAAGAGGCACTATACAAGGATAAAGCCAGGGACGTCTCCTTGCACACCCAGACACGAGCCAATTCAGTAAAATTGTTTCCTGAATTGACCCGACTTTTAATCGAACCCGCGACAGACACTACGGAAATCCAGGCGAGAAACTGCTCTACAGCGCAGTCGTGTCGTAGAAATAATCTGCAGCAAATGAAAAAATAAGATCAGTACATATTACACCCTCTATCTGTCTAACAAAGAAGTAAAACGTTTTAAAATGTATGGGAATGACGTTCAACATAAAATTAGGCGTGTGCTAATGTTATCAGTATCACCCACCAACTGAAAATTAAAGTTTTTAAATGTAAAAAAACAATGACATGTTTATCATATCTTTTACGCTCGCTAAATTAAATTTTCAGTACATCGTAATAAGTGCTACATTTGACCAGATGTTTTAAAGATATTGTTTTTTGATGACCTTGTCCGGTGTATCAAGCTTTTTCATGAAGTCGGTTGATTTCACATTACTTTCTAATCGAGTCAAATAGCATATTAATTTAATAGACGGAAAAAGACACATATTCATGAAAATCTTCTACTTTCAGTGTCGCCGGATGATGCAACAAGTAGGCAGTTGATGAAGCAACTGAAACGAAAGATACAGGTACCACTCCACCTACTCAACTTTAAGCCCATCACAAAAAGATAATGTGCTTAAAGTTGAGTAGGTTTTATTTCTATCAGGCTGTACTATTGTCTTGACACTAATAAAAACTACATTTGAATAATATTTTCCAGTAGTGTTAACTCTGCTCAGTTGCGATAATTAGAGCTTTATTTAGGAATTTCAAAACATGCGTTTTTCATTGAAAACCTTAATCTGTTTTAAAGTAATTCAGTTCCTTAAATAACTTAATAGTAATATCTAATAGGTTACATATAACTTAATAATAGGTCGTAATTTATTTGCCCTTAACACAACCGAGAATAATCCAATTAGCCTCACGGCTTATTCGATGCACACACTGATTAGAATATTTCCTCAGGGTACTCCGGGCACACCCGGCCGTCCGAAGAAGAACAAAGCGCAAGAAGCGGCCGGCGAGTCGCCGCCCTCGACCTCCTACGTGCACCACCAGCCGCTGAAGCTCGAAGGCGAGCCGGCGCCCGAGTACTACCCGCCCTACGCGCCCTACGAGCGGCCCTACTACGCCGCGCCGCCCCGCGCGCACCCGCCCGCCGCGCCCGTCGACTTCAGACCCGACCCGTACGTATTCGAGCCCACCTACCCGCGGGACCTCACCGTGCCCGACCCGCACCTGCCCATCAACCTCAGCAGCGACGCGCGCGACCCCGAGTGGCCGCGCCGCCGCCCGCCCGACCCGCCGCCGCCCCCGCCCCGCCTCCCCCTCCCCGGCAAGAAACTCATCCTCGAAACCTACCAGAGCGAAACCCAAGGCGGCTCTCCGCGCCCGCCGATCGTTCAAGCCCCCGCCCCGCCGCCGCAGGAGGAATTCCCCCGCACCGAGTACTTGCCCAAGAAGATGCGCGCCGCCGAGATCCTCGGCGGCAAACTCGCCGCCGCCCGCTACGCCGCCGAAGCCGCCGCTTCCACAGCCGCGGAGCCCGCCCGCCCCGAGGTTGCGTTTTTAGAGGATCCAAAAAACTTAACGAGCCGGTCCAAAAGCACCGCCGCGGCGCTGGCCCGGGAGCAACAGGAGGCGGCGAGTCCCACGCGGGCGGCGAAGCTACCGACTAGGACCGAACACGTCCGGCGGAGGATGCCGCGGAGGCGCGCCCAGTCGCCCGAGCGGGCCGCGACGCCCGACTCGTGCTGCGGCCTCGACGGGATCAACATCAGAACTGGGATGATCTGCGAGGAGAAGCACTCGGAGATCCTGAACCGCGAGCGCGTGATCAGCATCTGCAACATCGACAAGCACGACCTCGACGACTACCTCAACGAGGGCAGCAGCCAGGAGCACGAGGAGGAGCTCCTGCAGTATTTTCAGTCGCGGGAGGGGGCCGAGCCGCCGGCGTCCGCCAATCCGCCCGGCGCGACGGTGCCTTTTTTAGAGAAAACCCAGGAGCCCCAGGACGACCATAGTCAGGGCAAAAACGAAAAGATATCGCAACTGCGAGAACTTCTAGCGAAAAATCTAAAAAATCAAAGCGGTTCCGCCTCTCAAGCACTTTCGGTCAACCAAACCTCTCCCCAGGTACAACACAATACCCTAAATCAGACGAACGTAAAATTACCTGTCACCGAAGGAGCTTTCAAGCCCCTCCCGGGAGCAAACGAGGCGGAGACGACGAACGGCCCGATGAATGGATCGGCTCAGCCTGACCAGCCGGGGATCACCAACAATAAGCATATTCATTCTATTCCTAGCGAAAATGGGACATCTCTTTCTTACGTTCCTGAGAACTCACCTCAAGTTATTTCAAATGCTAGCAGAGCGCCCCATTACAACGGCCACGGTCACAATGAACCACAGAGTCCGACTACTAGAACGCAGCAGTACGAATTCGTGCCTATATCTGATGGCTGCCATTCCCCAGCTAATTTTCATTCCAAATCACCGTTGGGGTTCGGTCAAAGAGGTCACAGTCCGACTAAAGTAAATAAGCCTATCATGAGCGGATCGTTACAGACTTCTCCCATATCGCATAGCACGGCGGCGAGCCCGTTCGTTAGCCCGAGGAACACACCCGTTCCACGATCCCGCCTCTGTCCTAGACCTATACCGAAACTGAATGGCCGGAAGAGACGAAACCCATTATCGCTAGGCATGGGCGATCAGTGTACCAAGCAATTTGCAATACCCAATGATCAGAAATTTATCGGCAAACCTCCTTTGTGCGGCCCAGGCAAATATTGCCAAGCGCTCCAACCTATGTCGGCTCCGCCATCACCGAACATACTCTCATCCCAGTACAAAACTCACTTTCACTGCGCGAGTATACCGAATGGTGCTCTTAGTTTAAACTTTTTGACTAATGTTCCGATGCGAGATCACATGAACGGGGAGCTCACGCAACCGTTATCAGCAGATCCTTTATCGAGTGAAGTTAGCCAATTCTTCCAGGAGCCAGTAGTTAATTATAGATCGGGGCATGACGCTTTTCGATCACAGTCCGTGCCGCTCAAACAAGCCATAAGTAATCTGGGATTGCTAAGTTATAATAACACTCCTGTCGGTTCGGTTCCGCCCACGCCGGTTCCTAACGAGTTCTGTGACTTCGGCTCCCTCGTGGACACCTGCGACATATCCAAAGCGGGCCTCAACCCTGAAACCCTCGACAAGATTTACAACGCAATAGACAGCAGCAACGACGTACTAAACGCCAATGCAGCACAAAGCCTTATGAATGCCAACGACTCTCTAAGTAATGGTTGTGATCCACTACCTGAACAGCAAATGTTATCAGAGGAACAACTCAATTCTCTCATACCGAGCGGAGGGGAATTGCTAGACAGGGGTGCCCAGTATAACCAAACAAACGTCATCGGCAGCTTCAGCAACGACACCGCAGCCGCTGAAAACTTTCTGAAACGCCCTAACAGTATTGAATTCGATCTATCTGACTTAGAGAGCGATAAAAATAAGTTCTACACGTCACGCTCGGTGCCGAGCACGCCGCTGCCCTACAAGCGTGCTGTGCCGAATCTGCAGATCGACTCGTGTCGCGGGAGAGAGTTGTTTCCGACAGAGAACAACTATCCGAGTATGTGCAACGGCATATCTTCGAAGTCGGTGCCATCGACTCCCCAGCTGGTGGAGGAGAGGAGCGTGTTCAGCTACAGTAATCGCGACTATCTGATCAACGGGAACTCTGTGTGCGGGGCGGGGCAGCTGCCCGGGATGGGCATGGAGGGCGAAGGCCTAGCGTCGCCACTTAACGACATGCTGCGCGAGGACGACATGCTCAACCCGCTCACGCCCGCGCTGCTGGCCGACCTCGACAAAATGGATAGCACACCGTACGTCGATCTCTAGTCAGCCCCCGGTTCAAACGCCCTTTGTATATAATAGGTTATTGTTAAATCGTTGTTTGTATAGATATCGAAATATTGGATATCTCTAAAGAGTACAATGTTTATTTGTATGCCTTCAATGAAGGCACGAGCTAAGTTGTGTATGCCTCATTTTGAATTTGGATCGCACACTCCCAAAATTTGAGTCAATATAACATTGCACTTTATGTATTGTTGTGATAAATATAATTCGATACGATTTCAATTACTAGATAGCGAGCAAAATTTGACGATAATGTCGAAAATTTTATGATTTTATTTATTGACAAATTGGCTTAGAAACTATGCATTATAAATTTTCACTCGGCAATGGGCGTTTTGTCTACTAGCATCGTGCCGTGCTTACCCGTCTAGGGCGAAAACAAAACCATTGCCTTGGTCTACAATTAGCAGGACTATTTAATTAATGAATTCAATGTACTATGGCTTGTAGAAACGCCTTTTGTTTGTATTTTACTTTATTATTTGGGTTTTTACCAATGTTTTATACCTTTTAATTATTATCTTTTTAAACATACGAGTGTTTTTTATCATAATATTTATTTCGCCATTTTGTGTAAGGTTTATTTTTTATTATTTAAACTTTTTGCAATCTTTCTTAAACACATATTCCACATTTGGAACAACTTTGGTGTAACATTTCATAATTTGTATTTGCAATTGCGTAATATTTATACCTTCTGAACACACTTTCCGCTTTGTTTTATTATTACTATCATTGTTGAAGTTGTAAAAGTAAAATAGTTCAGTTGGTTGTACATACATAGCTTACCAAATGAAGAATATGTGATGAAATGTTTTAAAGGAGCCAAAATCTATGAGAGTATGAAATGTGGTCTTTCAATGCGTTTTTCTTTGCTGTAACTACATTTTACATTATTTGGCTTTCTATTTGTACTTATTCTATTATAACACAATTTTGTATGTAAACTACGCTTGCAGTTCACAGATGAAACTGGAGCGCCAGAGTATTCTAATGGTAGATACATTTTTATATCCACATTCCTGTGTACGATAAGGCTCATTTTAGGGCTCGAACGGAATAGTTAGTCAGATACTCGGCTGCTTTTATACTTTTAACTCAATAGCGCGCCCATTATACTACTTAAAATTTTTTCAAGTAAATATACTGCTAATACCGGTGAATCAGATACACTGGAATCGAATATTAGCGTGTGTGTCCCTCCCTTTTGACCGTTTGGTTTGTTCACTAATTACATATTATGTTTAATTTAAAGATCAGATAACGAACTATGTTTCCCAAGTGCTTTTTCGAACTGGGACAGTGTAGAGAAATACTTCACGATACCTTCCTATTTTTGATGTAAAAACAATTTTGGTTTTGTTCAGGTGTGAGATTTGAACCAAACTAATCTTATATTTTATAAAACATATTTTTTACAGAAGAAAGCCTAGAAATGCCCTAAGAACGCTTTTAGAAGCAAAGTTTCACTGCCCAAAAGTTTTTGATATTTATCTATAAATCGTTTTTTTGTATGCATAAGTATTGTTTGCCAAGTAACAGTGCCTTTGACGGTTTCTTTATATTCATGTTTTTCTCTATGTTTCGGATAACCCCCCCATTGTTCGTGTGAAAGAAAACACTGTATAGCGTGAAACTAGCTCCCACTTCTCATGAACGTTTGAATATACCTAGTCCGTTTCCGAACTGTACGACTCAATGCTATTGTTTTAAAAAATCGGGCTTACCTTAAATGGAACGCTCAATATTCGATGCCAGTGGCTATCTACACAATAGTTGCACCGCGTATTACCACTACATGTGCCTAATGACAATATCTAAGCTCACCTGAAATCACAAAGGATACATCGAAATTTTTATAATATATATTTTATATAACTACATAGGTAGTGTGATACAATCCATAGTAATACATACTGTAAATCAGCTGAACTACAGTTCCATCTATAACATTGTTAAGATCGTAGCGTTGTAGTATTTATCCAGACCAATGCAGCGTGCCAAGCGCGCTTAGGAAATTAAAATATAAATTGATTTCTAAGAAATATAAATAGTGTATTATAGTTTATGAGAATGAATTTATTGTAAGTTAGCACAAAGATTTAATATATTTTATTATCACATAGAAGTTTTACTCATATACTAAATTTACATCAAACGCATGAAATGCGAAATGAAATTTTAAATGTTGCCTGAGTAATCGATTGAGCTTTAGAGGCGAACTGAAGCTAGGGTTCGTCCGCCGTTGCCAACGCTCAGCTCGGCCTAAACGTCTAGATTAGTATTGAGGAGGCATCTTGTAAATTTACGTCGTCGAGACCGTTTAGAATCAATGCTTCAATTGTAACGTGATTGAGGGCCGACCAAATCCATCCCTTGAACTGTGTTTTACTTATAACCTAGGCTCTAGAGGTAAGCATGCCTGACCAATTCCTAAAAGAAATGTTAACGGCTCTTAGGCAATTTTATCATAAAGGAGAGGAATAACTTGGTCGGCTTCTATTGTTCGTGGTCCAATAAATAGATAGCTCCTGTATCTGAATTCGGATCAAAATGAGAAAATAAAATGTAAAAGGTTCAGAATAGATGACATCACAATGCGTGTGACGTAATGCTACCTGCGTTACTTCGCTATGCTGGAAACGGCTCACTCATAGATGGGTATCTATGAGCATCGTCTACACCATGGGCCAAGCCATGATGACTATCGCAATCATTGCGAAGCTGTCCATCCGTACGTCCATACTTACTCATGTTTACCTTACATTGTCATTTCTTTGGCGTGGACGGGGAAGTAGGAGCTGCCGCTTTTTTTTTTGTAAGTATCTATTGTACATTTGGTACAGTTTGAAATACTTAACATAATGTAAATGAACCTACGGGCGAAAATGGGCCCCACACGTTCGTGCTGACTTGTATTGGTCCATAATGGATTTAACACCAAAGAAGAAGTGGCGGCAGCGGTGTTATATTCGAAATGACAATATGATAATCAGAATGATTGTTGTCTAATTGGTCCCAGTGTAGGTATTACCGCCGCAACGAAGTTGATAATGATAAGTATCCCTTGGAGTGGATTTAATGTTTGCTCGTTCTAGGATTATTGTAAACTGCGAATCTGAATCATTAGTCAGAATTTTACAAATATTTCCTCTACCTGTGCCTCGGTGACGTTGTGGTTAAAGCTTTTAGAAGATTTGTTATAACGCTAGTACAAATAACACACTGATTCGACAGGGATATTGCTAAATGTAAGTGAAACCGAAGACTGTTTAAAGTTTGTAGATATTTTCAACACGAAATAATTACACGATCACTTTGCCTAAGGATGTTTACACGACGAAGGACCGAAGTGGTCAGTGTTATGTTATTCCAATTTGGTACATTTTACCAAAATCGACTAGTACCTAATTATTTTATAAGTCGTACACTTTGCTAAGGTACATTTCTTAAATTGTTAGGCAGTAATGCGACATGTAAATATTTTAAATGTTTATTCCATTTCTCATTATGTTATTAGGTTACATTTAACCTCTGAATAACAATAGAGCAATAGTAAGAATCCATCATCATATTACTTAATTAATACCTTCACGACTGTGGTGTTTAATAAATAGTTATCGATACAGCTAATTCACTAAAGAAAAATACCATATCCTTCCCAACCTGCAAATATAAATTCGTATGATAGAAAAGTTGAAAATTTAATTTGAAGTTGTGATCGGTTTTTATAAATAACTAGGTGCTGAGATGGACCCTAGGTCTCATATTTTCTAGTAAGTAATTAAAAAGGTTTGAAAAGCTTCAACTGTTTCTAAGAATGGGTACGTATTTAAATGTCTAAAATGAAAAACCCAACGAAATGACCTATGTACCTACGTTCAAAATACCTAAGTCACTAATACGTACCTACGAAATACCTAAGATTAAAATACCGATTGGACTAAATACGTACCTAATGTTTAAAATGTTTTAGTTTTAATAACACATAAAACACCAAAGTTTGATATACCAACATTCTAAATACAAAATGGTCAAAATACCTAAAAAACGCACCACTTCCGAAATATTTGTTTGAAGTAGTAGATCAGGTACCGCGAGCATAGATTGAAAAAATTGATCGTTTTCTATGTTTTTTTGGTAGAATGCGAGAATATGTAACGTTCTTACTGTAGGCTAGATTTGGGTTAGGTTAGGTTAGAACTGCGACCACAAAAAGATACTGAAACTGACTTATGGGCCTTTCCCACTCAAACAGAAACAAACTATGTAGGTAAGTAAACAATGAGTGAACCCAAAAAATTTGAAATACGTTTTGAAAACATTATTATGATTAATAAACTACCTAATAAAAACCTAGTCTATAGGTTAATCATAGCTCGTACATAGCTAATAGGTCTATCTAAACCTTTGGTTTTTTAAACTTCGGGATTTAGTCTTTCAGGTTTTAAGTCATGTCGTGATTTTAAACGAACGGCCAAACAACCATTCGACCTTTTAATTTTCGGTCTTTCGCCCATCGGTCTTGTGAAATTCGGTTAAACAAACTTCAGTATAATATCCATTTGATATTTCAAGTTTTGTTATTTAAATTTAAGTCAAACAACCATTCGATATTTTGATTTTAGGGATTTAAATACGTACCCCCTAATAGATTAGCAGAAAACCAGCTGATAGAAAACTATAAAAGCTGAAACTAATGGAGAAAACTGGAACAGGATGACAAATCCAATTCATGTTATTCTCTGTGTACCTATTAAAGTATCTTAGAAAAATATATGAGCCTAGGAAGGATAGTGACTAAGGCGAGTTTATGCCCGTTTTAAATTTTATTTGTAATAGCGCTATGTCATATTTCTAAACGTGAGTCCAAACTGTATGTATATCAAAACATGATAAAAAACAAAGTTATATATCATGTTCATGTTGCATTAGTGTGAATCACATTTTGTTAGTAAAAAAAGTTATCTAAGACGTTTTTACCGTGTATTATAATATGTTTCTTAATCTGGACTCCACGTAATGAAGCTGGGAAGGTACTTAAAAATTAAAGTTAAAAAAGTCCATATCACAATAGTTAACACTTTTATATTTAACACTTATGGAAACAAGGTTATACATACTTGAAAATATTTTAAACAATATGTACAGTCAACCACAGCTGGAACGTAGCACAGCCTGCATAGCTGTTAATAGCGAGCGCACGCTACTACATAGTCTAGTGTTACGTTTGCCTCGTGATCGATTGAGCAAATTAAATGCAAATGCGTAGCAAAAACAACAACAAAAATGGTTGCCGTTCTATACAGAACGAAGTTATAAGTTATGTATACACATAACTTATATATTTTTCAAATCAGACACCTCCCCAGCAGTAGGTTGCCTGAGAAATAAATATGAGACTAGGGATACAGAAAAAATATGAATAAAAGTACTCCTAGACAACACAACTTTATCACAATAATCTAATCATCGAGTATAATGATAAAAATCATTAATAATTATTATAATGTATGAGTGTTTGATGTTTTGTATTAAATTAACAAATGAATTGCACGGAATTATAAGAATAGATTGTATTTGTGTTATAAGAATTAATTGTTGATAATTACTTTATAAATTATTTTAGTAAATCTGAGTATAACAGTCATATGATGGAGATTTCGTTGCTAAACATAAAATAAAACATTGTTATGTATGTACATAAAACATGACACCTTTTAATTTTAATACAAATTGTTCTGTTAATTATTGTTATTATTTCTAAATATTTTTTATAAATGTATGATAAAAAAAAATAGTTTTTAATTGTAAGTAAATGTTAAGTGAAAATATCCATGTTGTTGATTAGTCTTTTATGGATGTTGATTTACACCATTTGCTATGCAGTGATAATAAATGGTACCATAATAGTAAATGAGTTGTTCTTTTTTAGATATATCCCTTCATAGATATCTTGACTCATAGATTTCTGAACTCTCAGATAAGGTCCCAACATAAATCACTGAAGTCTGTTCTTCAAGTCAATATTATTTCAGACTGCTTTGCTGAAATTCTGTAAAAAATATTCTGGAAGAATAGGATCATCTTCATAAGCATAGTTTTCTGTAACTCTAACTGGCATTCCTGGTTTCCATTCTAGAAGAATTGATATCATAGGCAGAGCTTGAATGTTCTGAATAGCCTTTTCTCCATGCCTATGTTTTATTTCTCTTCCTAGACATCTTTTGACATATGTTAAGAATGTATCCAAGAAGTTCATACATACATTAGATTTCCAAAAATTCTGCAAAGATAAAAAAAATATGTAATTTTACTGAAAATAATCAGATAAATAGGCCTCATTGACTCCTGCATACTTCTTTTTTAAATAAATTATTGTATATTGCAGATCACATACCTCTGACATTTTGGCAAGTTCCCTCACTGGGAACACCTTCAGTTCTTCTACAATGCCATCATCATTTCTAAACCCGCACAGGATGGTGTCTATGCCTACAAGGAATGATTGACACCACCATTTTTTTGTTTTGAAACGTCTGAAATATTTTTAAATACATGATTTAAAAAGTGAAAAATGACTTAATGTAATTACCTATTAATTCAAGGCATACCTAAAACTTGTCTCTTGTTTGCGAAATTGTATGTGCCTATTGGTTTTTAATTCCACAAATTCTTTATCAGACAAATATTTTACAACTGCCTCAGCACCTTCTTCAGGAGTAGGTGCAGGAGGCACAGAACCATGGTCACAGCATATACCATCCATCTCAGCTCCATAAACTAGAGTGTGTCGGTTGAGATTAGTAGTAAAAACCAATGAAAACTCTGTAGTTTCATCCACCGGTGTGTCTGGGTTGGGTTCTGTGATTGGACTGTCTAAACATACAAACTTTAATTAATTAACACATTTATCACTGTGGAACGAGACACAATAGATATTCTATTGTTTTTGACTTGTGGAGTTTGACGGCAATGAAAATTACCTGACAACATGTATTGTTCAAACTTATAACCCCATGATGTAAATTTCAAATCCTGTTCTGTCATATTACATTTTTGATATCGTTTCTCTTCTGTATCTCTAGCACATAAATATATATTGCCTTTATATAATATGGCTACAATCTTCCAGGGCTCTCTATTTTCATAGGGAGTACAGGCAATACATGTCATTAGACCTCGGTAACAAAATATCTTGGCGTTTTCTAAATTATTATCCAATGGAAATTTTAACCTGTGCTCATTCAGATATAGGAAAGACAGCAAGTCGTCCAATCTTACATCCCGATCTGATGGTTTACGTGTAGCTTTATCAGCATGCAGGTTTAAATCAAAATGCACATTTTTGTTTTGTATGCATTTGGCAAACATTAGGTTTTCAAGACCAATATATCCTATTATTTTAGGGCGGCTGAAGCTAGGAAAGGCCTTTGCATATATATCAGTGTGAGTGTACAGTTCTGGCTGCATGATTGTTGTAATATAAACTATCTTTCATATAGATAACTAAAACAAATCAAAATTAAATGTTAATAATTTCTGTTTGTCATCAAAGTAGGTTGGTTCAATCACCACCCAGGAAAAACATTTGTGTGGCCGTGCCGATCATTTGTGATTCTTCTGTGTCTGGGTGTTTTATTATCAGTCAGACTGACACTCTTAGTTTGGCTCCGGGCCAGATGATATAAGCGTAAGGTGTTCATAAATAGATACTATTCATTTATTCGTGTTGAGGTAAAATATATTTTATAAATAAGTCTTCTTAATAATGTGTTCAAATTAAGAGGATAATTAAATTGGTAAAACTCACAAGTGAAAACATTTCATAACCCTCAATATTTGGATCGCAGAGATGTTGTTGTGAGTGACAAATGACAAAAGACCAAACAATGCTGATTGTTAACCGTGGTTAATGAACATCAATCAAAGCTTTGCAGGAAACATCAATTACTTGCTAATTGCTAACCGTGGTTATTGAACATCAATCAAAGCTTTGCAGGAAACATCAATTACTTGCTAACATTTTTTAACAATATTTATTTACGTTTTACCAACAATGTAATCTGTGAAATTTACAACCAGCTACCAGCTACACAGACAGATTATGTACAGAACACAGGTACAGAAGAAGAACCATCTACACAAGTACACACTGACACCAGAACAAGAACACAATGGTGACAGCCGTGACAGGACTGACTGACAGGTGATTAAGCTACAGTTTTAAGTACCCGGCAAACTTCTTGAGCATTTGTAGTCGTAGTGGGGGAAAGTTCGCGCATTGTACACTTACGTGCAAAAAAATAGATACTCTTTTTTTAACTGTGAAACTTAGCTTCATTAATAATTCGCCTAACAGTACTAACAGATGTTTTTGTAGCCTCCGAAGTCTGTTTCAGCGTTTCCATGTCATTTTTGCCCTGTTTCTTCAAGAAGCAATATACGTCGTATACCATTTTTCTGGCTTGTCGTTTTAATACCACATTAGGTTGTCGCGGCATATTATTCATTTAAAAACAATCCTCAGCATCGCAACAAATAACAATAACAGTAACAATAAGAATAACAACAAAGTCAACAAAAAATTATAACAAAAAAAACGTCTACAACAACAACAAAGTACTTTTCACTGCACGCAAGTGTATTTGGGAAGACAGCGGGACGTAGGTCAACGCGGGAGACGAGGGTCGACTGATCTACCAATAGCGCGCTCGATACGATGCCCCCCGCCGTCGCGCCCCGCCTTCACCACCCATGACACCTAAAATTCGGTTCTGCGCAGTCAAGGTCATTTGCTCAAGAAGTTTGCCGTGGAGATGCCAGACCATAGATAACTCTTGACAAATTAACGTTGCCTAGCAACTCTTGTTTATTACAATTTTGGTTTTTCAGTTTTGTCATTATACTTAATAATTACTCCGATATGTATTTCCTTTAATAACTTTTACTTAAAAAGTTTAAATGGTAGCAGAGCGTGAGGAAAATATTTAAAAGTCGTACTAAGCCGGTGAATCGTGAAATTTAAATAAAAATGTCAACAAAAATTGACTCTCTTACGGGAGAAAATTACGATACATGGGCTATACAAGCTGAAGCGATCCTAGTACGGAACAAACTATGGAAATACGTTGGAACAACCCTGGCTTCAGATGCAAGTGCAGCCGATACCGAAGGCGACAGACAGGCAAGGTCGGAGCTCATTCTAATAATCGCTCCTTCTGAGCTCAAGCTAATAAAAAAGTGCACTACAGCAAAAGCTTTATGGGACAAACTGAAAGAAATTTACGCCAGTAAAGGTCCTGCCAGAAAAGCAACCTTATTAAAACAACTCATCCTGACCAAACTTGATGATCGTCAAAACATTCGAACTCATCTAAACAATTTCATGGATGTTGTCAACAAGCTGGCTGATATGGACGTAGAAATTAACGAGGACTTACTTACTATTTTGATGCTGTACAGTCTCTCACAGGATTATGATAACTTCAGAGTGGCCATCGAATCGCGAGATACTCTTCCAAAGCCAGAAGCGCTAAAAATTAAAATAATTGAAGAATTTGAAGCCCGCCACAGCCAAGACGTGGCCGGTGACTACAAACCTGAGACCAAATCCTGTGATCACGAAGAAGCATTATACGCGTCCTGCAAAGTTTGCAAACGAAGTGGTAACATCTTCAAACGCAAATATCACAAAATATGTACAAACTGCTGGAAGAAAAACGAGAAATCACAGAAGAAATCCGATGATTCTCATAAGAACCATTTTGCTACACAGTGTCTCCTTACTCAAAACAAGAAGTCTACAGAAAACAGCATTTGGGTTCTTGACAGCGGTTGTACGTCTCACATGACCTATCAACGAGATTTATTAGACCATAGAGGGTACATCCAGAAAACTCAACTTCGCAACAGAAGATCATACCGCAGAGATTACTGGAAAAGGGACAGTTTCATTTATAACCAAAAATGGAACTGGCATGGCTCGTACTTGCTTGAAAAACACCTTGTATGTGCCTAGTCTCTGCATTAACCTGTTGTCCGTCAGTAAGATGACAGATGCTGGATGCTCTGTCATATTTTCTAAGGGAAAAGCGACAGTCAACAATCCTCACACTGGAATAACTCTCACCGCATTTAAACAAGAAGATGGTCTTTACTATTTCAAAGCTCACAAACAAGAGTACAACTATTTGGTTAGTGACGATGATAAAGAAACAATTCCTAACACAAAAACAAACTCATCAGACATTAACGACTGGCATCGAAAACTTGGTCACATGAACGCCATAGATCTGAAATTTGCCTTAGAGAATAAAAACATACTTGGTTTGAATTTTAACTCATCGGAAGCACTGGCAGAATGTGAAGCTTGTATTCAAGCAAAATTGCATCGAGTACCTGCCCCTCGGCCCCGATCGTCTCCAAGAACTACTGAACGCTTAGAAATCATTCACAGTGATGTGTGTGGACCCATCAGAACTCCCACCATTAGTGGTAACAAATATTTCGTTACTTTTATTGACGACTACAGTCGATACTGCAGAGTTTACCTCCTGAAAAATAAGAGCGAAGTATTGGAAAAATTCAAAGAGTTCAAAGAGGCAGCTGAAACGCACACTGGTAACAAAATCAAGTTTCTACAATCAGATAATGGCACTGAGTATGTGAACAAAGAGTTTGACACTTACCTGAGAAATTGTGGAATACAACGCAGACTTACCGCACCTTACACACCAAACCAAAACGGAGTTGCTGAGCGGAAGAACCGTACTCTTGTGGAGAAAGCAAGAGCAATGATGATTGATGCAAAAGTACCACTTAAACTGTGGGGCGAAGCAATTACAATTTTGTTTTTTTTCAGTTTTGTCAATATACTTAATAATTACTCCATTATGTATTTCCTTTAATAACTTTTAATGTGGAGTATGTATGCCAGACCATAGATAACTCTTGACAAATTAACGTTGCCTAGCAACTCTTGTTTATTACAATTTTGGTTTTTCAGTTTTGTCAATATACTTAATAATTACTCCAATATGTATTTCCTTTAATAACTTTTACTTAAAAAGTTTAAAGTTACACATGCTCATTACTAGCACGAAAGCATGCTACTAATGAGCAAGTGCTACTTAGTAGCACGTGTGTCGAAGCCTTGCTAGCTATGAGCATGCTACTTTCGAGTATGCTCAAAAATCGACAGCCGTGCGATTTAAGAGCATGCTACCTGCGGCGCGGGTGGAAGGGGGCGTGCTTTTAGCACGTGTGAACAGGTTTGCTTAATGAGCATGCTACTAGTCTAGTATCCATTGAGAACTGGTATAGAGATGTCAGTCTCGGTTTAATTATATAGCGAGGTTGTGGTTTATCTATACATAATATATTATAAAGAGGAATGATTTGTTTGTCTGTATTAAATGGGCTCCGAATCTACTGGATCGATTTTAAAAATTCCTTCACCATTAGAAAGCTATACTATCAGGGGCCGTGTTACAATCTGTTATAGCCGGTCAAGTAAATTTCCTAAACTGAGGGTAGCGAGCAATTTCGTGCCTAGAGGATGCATTTTTATTGACAGGTAACCGCTGACTGGCTAAAAATGTAAGAAATCGCTCGCTACGCTCAGCTTAGGAGATCAACTTGACTGGCTATATGAAATGGTAATACGGCCTAGTGACATAGGCTATCTTTCTTTTTAATTTAGGCTATATGCTATAAATTCGATAATATCAAAACTATCGATAGGATACGTGTCGATTGTATCGATACTATCAATAGTTTTGCCCTATCGAAAGTCGAACATTTTACGCTAATATTGCAAGCTCATACAAGGTTTCGTTTTATTTCCAGTCGATAGTATCGAAAATACCTCGATAGTTACTAAAGAACTTCTATAGTATCGATAGGAATGAATGAATGAATGAAATATTTATTTCCTCTTCACAATAGGACCTTAAATATAGCACTTAGGTATATTATTACGTGTGTTTTGTATATAACAAAATTAAATGTAGGTATATAACAAATAGAAAGAATAATCCTAAGGTGCGAGAGGCTGGTGCCTGAAATAGGTTTAAACCAAACCTGTGTTACAGGTCACCAGGCCTACCCCCGCAGTAGGATGTACTTAAAGAAACTTAAGAAAATGTGTATATGTGTATATGTGTATGTGTAGAACATAAAGGCTTAAGACAAAATTTGAGTGGAATAAACAAAGCGGAAGCAAAAACAACAAAATTCTATGTGTCAGTGAGAAAGCAGTCTGGTTTGTGGATGTGTATGGGAAAAATGAGTATGTGTGTGTGCGTGCGTGTTTGATAAATGTGTGTGTGATGAATGTGAGTTTAATGAATGTGTGTTTGGTGTTCTTATGTATGACAAACAGTACAGATGGGTATTATATCAAGGTCAAGACAGGCCTGAGTGTGATTGCAATATGGCAGAAGATAGTTATTAATAAATAAATTAGATTTAGGTTTAAGCATTAGAGTTTGGAGTATTTTAATTGAGAACAACAAGAAGGGATTCAGTGGATTTGTAGTCTAGGTCCTTTAAGTAATTTGCAGCTTTGGCCTTGCAGCTAACTCTGGGAAGATCGTGAATTTTAAGACACTTATTCTGTTTATTATATAAATAATTCCCTAAGAAGCAAAAAAATTTTTGTGAGGAGGCTGTATTTAGTGGTGGGATTGTACAGACATGTCCTTTTCTACGCCTATCTTTGAAAATTTCAGGATTGTAGTCCAGTAGTTCGTGCTTCTTCAGAACGGTTTGCAGGATAAAAGTCTGTCTGACCGTAAGCACGTCCCATTTCCTATAGAGGTCAACTGTAGGGTATCGAAAAGGTAGGCATGCAGCAACCTTCAGTATTGCTCGCTGAGCACGCTCCACCTCGATGAGAGTGGTTTTTGCAATACCACCCCAAGTCGATATGCAATATTCCAAGAGTGGCTGACACAAGGCGTAATAGACCATTCTGGTGATACGACGGTCCGCTTTGTGTCTAAGGCTCTTGAATATGTATATGAGTTTTCTCATCCTAGGTACCAGTGCATCAATGTGGTATTTGAAGGAGAGGTTTTGGTCAATAATGACGCCAAGATATTTGGTGTTGTTTGTTCTTTTAAGAGTAGGACAAGAGCATGATGTAGCAGTGGGTTCACATTGATGGGCTGTAATCTGAAGGTTGTCTGGTGGCAAATTGGAAGACTTAAGTGCAAAAGCGATGAATTTGGTCTTATCAGTGTTCAGTGACAGCACGTTGTACCTCAGCCATGCGGACACTCTGTCAAGGCCCTGTTGGGCATTTTGATAAGCTTCACTCCAAGTCGCACCTCTAAAGAAGAGGGCGGTGTCGTCAGCAAAGGTGAAAATTCTGCCGTTTTTTAAATGAAAGAGGCAGAGGTCATTTATGTAGGCCAGAAAGAGAGTGGGGCCAACTATGCTGCCTTGAGGGATGCCCATGGAGACTATCACTTCTTCACTCTCCCAATCACCTATCCTGACTCTCTGAGTTCTATTTGTTAGGTAGGATTTGAAAAGCACAAGTGGAGTTCCTCTTACTCCCAGTTTCTCTAACTTTGTCAAGAGGTGGGGAATTGAGACTGTGTCGAATGCCTTGGCCAGGTCAAGGAAGACGGAAACGCATCTCATTCTCTCATCGAGGGTTGAAATACAGGAGTTGACCAGATTCAGCACTGCATCTCCAGTGGACCTGCCCCGACGAAAACCATATTGAGTGGGTGCCAACAAGTTATTGGACTCAAGGAAACCCATTAATCGATTGTTCATCACTCGTTCTAGAATTTTAGAGAGCGATGGAAGAATGGAGATGGGTCTGTAGTTCTCAACAAGATCTTTCTCACCACCCTTGTGTATAGGTTTGATGATAGCCTTTTTAAAAGCTGACGGAAATATTCCAGTGGAGATAGACAGGTTGCAGGTATGTGCTATGGGTATTGCCAGTAGAAGCGAGTACCTTTTAACAATAACACTAGATATTTTATCGATACCCACGGCTGAACTTTGTCTCAGTCCTCTGATGAGTTTAATAACTTCTTCTTCGTCAATATTCATTAGCACTAGAGAGTTAGCGGGAGACAATGGAGAAATGGTGTCAGGTGCAGGTGAACTGGAAGTACATGAGGTAATTTTTTGTGCTAACTTATTTCCAACCTCTATGAAATATTTGTTGACACTATTAACGCTCTCATCTGGATGCCTGGCAACAAGGGCCATAGATTGGTCCACATTTCGACTAGATCTGGTTATACTCTTTATCACATCCCATAGCTTCTTTTTATTATTTCTGGCTTTTTCGATCTCTTGTTTCTCAAAACCTATTTTTGCTTTTTTCAGTAGTGTGGAACAGAAGTTTCGGTAGCGCTTGTAGGTCTCTTTAATAACTTCGTCAGTGGGGTCTTTTTTTGTTTTCTTGTGTAAGATGTCTCTGTTCCTTAGACAACGTAGAAGTCCAGTTGTAATCCAAGGCTTGCTTATTGACTTACGCCTGGATGTTGTGATTGTTTTCGTACAGTCACTAATGGCTGAGGATAGCAAGGCAACGAGAAGATTTGCAGCGGAATTAGGGTCAGTGCACTTTACTACAGGGAGGAAATCGATATTTGACATAGCATCATCTAGTAGGTCGAAATCAATCCGCTGCCAAGTTTTAGTAGGTTTAGATACTATATTTGTTTTTAAATTTAAGCACAGGGCTACACAGTCATGATCAGTGATAGACGTGTCCATCACAAAGCACGTGGCGTCAAGTCTCGTTTTCAGCGTCATGTGATCGAGACTGGTCCGACCATGTGTAGGTAAAGTGTGACAGGGTAGGAGCAAATGGCTAGCCAATATATTTAAATACTCATAGGAACGCCTATCTGGTCCGTTTGGTACTATGTCGATATTAATGTCACCGCAGAGTATCACATTTTTAAAGTTGTTTAAGGTAGAAAGGAGACGGTCTAGTGAGTTTAGGAAGTTTGTGACATTGGTTGTGCTAGGCGGGCGGTAAAACCCTAGAACACAAGTCTCTTGATTTAGTTTTAGTATATGACAGTTTGAGTCATCCACTTGCGGCTCCTCCGAAATAATGGCTCCGAGGGATGTTTTGTAATATATTACAACACCCTCGTTTTGTGATCTGTGTCTGGTTGTGGCTTTATGTGAGTAGTTCTCGAGATAAGGTACAATATTATTTGATGAGAGCCAACACTCGGACAAGACCACTAAGTCCCAGTCAACCTGAGTTCTAGTAAGTAATGTTGTTAGGTCGGTCATGTTACAATTTATACTGCGTATATTTTGTGTAAGAATTTTTAATGTGGGGTTTTTTGAATAAATCTTCTTATTCACTTCATCAGCGCCACATGTTTCCACTCGTGATATTCGTAGGGTATCCAGATCCAAGCCAATGGATTCTAAGTTTTGCATGACTACTCCTGTTTAATAAGTAATAATATCTCAACTCAATAGATGGGTCACTATAATCACGTGACTGATATGTTAGATAAATACAATGAGAAAGGCTTGGATTTGGTGGCCCCACCACCTTGACATGTACTTGTAGGTTATTGATACTTGGGTTTGTTAGTAGTGTGTGTATGGATGTGTTTGTATTGTGTGCTGTGTGTACAATATAAGTGTGTGCGTGTCTACAGTCCACTGACAATAATTGTTTGCTACATTTTTTGACATGCGTTTCTAATATGAAAGTTAATACTACTAATAAAAAATAAAAATAATTAGACATTAGAATCGTGCTTGCGTGCCAAAAAGCTAGTCACAAGGCGAGACTTTCCAATTCAGATTCTTCACTGATACGGATTGGGTTTGAGCCCTCTTCCTTCTTGATTAGCAGTTTTCCATGTGAGGTCCACGCAGCAATGAGTTTTTTGTCATTTTTAAGCTGTCTTGCCAAATAAAATAGGCGCCTGGTTTTAGTAGTCAGTGATTCAGCTACATAAATCGGGCTACGGGGACGGTAACTGAAGATGTTCCGTATGTAGCAATGGTTCTTTATTTTCCCGTTTTGACTTATTAAAGGCTTTGTATTTTTGCAAGACTGATTCCTTACGGAGAACGGTAGCAAAATCTACAATAAGCGCATTTGTCTTAGTACGGTAAATATCCCGGATATCCGACCTCTCTATTAAGTTTTCAGCGCCCAGTGTCAAATTCAGGTTTTTCAGGATACTGATTAAGATGTCCTTATTTTCTTCCTCTGATTTTGGTATGTTGCGAATTTCTACTGTTGTGTTTCGAGTGTATGTTTCAAGGGATTCGACCTTGTTTTCAAGTACTGAGATTCGGCCTTTGTATTCCAGGTTTTCTTGCTCGAGGACATTTATTTTTTCCAATAAGTGGTCCTGTTTATTTGCCATGTTTTCAAGTTTTTTCTGTATATCACTATTTTGCGCCAACATAGTGAGCATAGTACTGTTTAGTACGTCCTGCTGTGACTTGATGTCTGTAAACATAGTTTTGATTTCGGCGTTGCTTGGCTCTTGTTGTACTATCGCACCAAAAGTACGTTTAAGGCGCTTTGTGATGTAGGGATTTTCATCCGTAATGGCAGCATGGGCCATATTGAGCGCAGAATCCGAGTTATAGTGTGTAATGTTTGACATTGCCGGGTTTTGTGGTTGTTGTGAACCGGGCGGTGAGCGTTGAAGCGACATTGTTCTAATTGTAGGCCTAAAAGTTCCGTCGGCACTCGAACAATCCTTGTGGGCGGCACTGCGTATGCGCAAAAAATGGCGAGCCGGGGGCAAGGTCGGGACACACGCGTTACAATTGAAGAGGTGTGGTCCGTCGGTGCGGCTGGTCAGAAAAGGATGTGCAAATGAGCGAGAAAGCAATTAAAGCACTCACTGCAATATATTTGTCTTCTTTGTTTGCGGTTTTTCTCGCTTTCGCCTGCGCACCGTCAGCTTCAAGTTGTTATGCACTCCTAGTACTTCCAATTTATTTATCATTTATTTTCTTGAGTTTTTTGAAATATTAGTCAAAGAATGGTACGAAAGGACACCGAAAAACACGTCTACACTGGTAGGATCCACGGGAGGAAGGGTGTGTAGGTGTCGACAGTTATAAATAGTATAGATAGCATCGACTTTATAGGCGCGATTCTATCGATAGTATCGAAAAAGGTCAATAGCATCGCTTTATTCTCATTATCGATACTATCGATAGTATCATCACGGGTCGATAGTTTCGATAGGACAATCGATTGTACGACTAATTTTCAAGGTCAACTATCGCTATCGCAACAACACTATTTCGAGTCCACCCGTGCTTAAAAAGCATGTGTGTTCAATCCTTTGCTTTGAGCACGGTCATTTAGTAGCAGGCTTAAAAAAAGCATGCTAATAAAAAGCAAGTGTGTCAGTAGATGAGCGTGCTCGTTTGTAGCATGCTTATAAGCGTGCTAATAAGCACGCTACAAATGAGCATGTGTAACTGTAGCTTTACTGCTTTTTGATCCCGCCCGACAGATGGCGTTCTAAGCGACTGATTGAAACCTAAATTATCTATCAAAGCTGTCAAATGCCATACATACTATCTTGAGTTCTTTAAGTTAAACTTTGTGGCGCTGGTGGTGGCGGCACCATCGACAATGAGGCTGTCAAAAGTAAAATAAACCAAAAACATATTAGGTTTATGAAATTATTCTGACATATCCTCTGCATCACAGGATTCTGAACTCCCTTAACTTGAGTCAGAATCATCTTGTAAGTTTATAATGATTTCGTCCATCACAGTGTCAAATCTCATATCATGTCGACACATTATGTTTAGCTATGCAAATCCGTAAGATATTATGCCACTTAATTCACCAGTGCATCACGTGCATATTTGGTACTTACGTCTTTGCTTATTTGGAGGTGGACTTGCAATCCCATCCTCGTTTTCCGTCAACATAGCTGAGCAAGTCGACGAAGTACCTTTACAGTTTTCCATCGCTTCCCGATCTCCACCAGAGCATTGGGATTCGATTTTCGATGTGTTACGCGTTCACTATGATCGCTCATTGCGATTAAACACACTTTAACACTAGTTCACATTTATATTTCACTGAAAAAACATTTTTTTTTCTCGTTTTGTGACTGTTTGTTCACAAAACCACAAACCGCTATAATTTCAAACAAACTGTCACCACAACTTTCACAAAGCTGGTGGCGCCGCCTGTGGTGCGAAGGTAAGGAGCTAAACAGGAAAGTATCACAGACTATAGGTAAGTATTCATAGATTTAAACCAAAACCAACACACAGCTTCTTCAACCTCAACGCTGTGTGTTTTAGAAAAGCATAATATGCCATCATGGAAACGGAAAAAATCAAATACCTACTTACTTATCGAATTCAAAGGATTTTGGTTGACAAAACAAAATAGCAAACGAAACGAAGTCGTCGATCAAAACGTGCCAGTTGTATTATAAAAAATAACAAAAAACAGACACATGTCAAAAGGGATCTTTTCGGCTATTGGTCGAGGGCGAATTAGGTGTGATTCTATTGGCTTTCAACTGAGTCAGTTGCCAAAATAGTCTGCAGGTTCAACAACCGACGGTTGTCAACCGTACAACAAACTTATCAACCCATCCACCATAGAGTATAATAAATTATTATCCACCCAGGGATTCCAGAACACAGATTAGATTACCTGTGGGAGTGGGAGTGGGATTTACGTTATTTTAAAAATCATTACATGAAATGAAATAGTGTCAGACTTGTCAATGAAATATACATTTATGTAAAAAGCTGAAGATCTCTGCTTCTTAATGAAGAAATGGATAATTTGTTTCATAAATGCAGGCTGTGCTTAAAGCTTGGAGACTTTTGTTCTATATTTGAGCAAGATGATTCCATCAAGTTATCGGAAATGGTTATGTCATTTACAACCATCAAGGTTTGTAAAAAGTTGTATTTTAAATCTTTTAATATCTACTTACTACGCTTTTAATACTCGTTCTGTTAAAACTACACAAATATACTTTGTATCAAGTACTATTTTATATTAGGAATTGTGCATGTAGGTACTATTTTATAATAATATGAATTGTGCATGTAGATGTTACCGGCAATGTGTATAATCTGGCATTTTAAACAATGCCTATAGCGTTCAGGCAACTTATGAAATATTCTTC
The DNA here is from genome assembly GCA_947369235.1 of Udea olivalis. Lineage (NCBI taxonomy): Eukaryota > Metazoa > Arthropoda > Insecta > Lepidoptera > Crambidae > Udea > Udea olivalis. The sequence goes on from OX376342.1 coordinate 13,122,765, forward strand.
GTTTCATACTTTGCCTATTCATTGTATACAATGCCGGATGCACAGCCGGCAATGTGTGTAAAAGGGTTCTCTAAAGAAAAAGTTTAGTCAGAATCGTATTTTGGCATTTATTTCGGGTAGGAAAGATAAACCTGGTATTTTTCTATTATCAAAATATCTTCAGTCATATTATCAATGTATAAAATGGCAAAAAAGAAAATGAGGCCAGTTCATTTCTGGTAACCTAACATGTTTGTTGCTTCGCTCCTCGCAACTTAATAAACCCATGTCTTATAGAGCAGTGACAAAAACACTTTCGGATTCAAAAGGTTTTCTGTATGTTAAATTGAACAGAAGCAATAACCAAGCAATACATTTTGCCAAAAGTTATTAATGCTTTACATTGTTTGACTTTGAGTATCTCCATAGAACTTGATAATTTAAAGCAAAATCAATGCAATGGATAATCATATTTGTAATATTTCATACATTGCAGAGACCCAGCATTGTATACAATGCCTGAATTATACACATTGCTGGTGACATATAAATTGGTTGCAGTAACTTGCAGTGGAGTAAAGATTAATTTGCATTAAAGCCAAAATACTTTGCACAGTCATTATATAAATCCCTAAATGCCTAGGAATGAAAGATGTTGATCTTTTATTTATTTATTAAAACCATAATCAAATGACCTCATTGTTAATTCTTTCAGATATTTGAAGGAGATGGGTTATCAGACCGTGTCTGTACTACTTGCATTGAAAATTTAAGTACAGCATACTTATTCAAGTTACAATGTGAAAGAATAGACCTCCTTCTTCGTAAATGCCCAGGTTTGTAAAACTTTACTAATTGGTTATATCTAGCAATCACCAAGGTTGTCTAGTCATTACTGCATGATAATAATTGAAAAAAAATGGATGAGATCATATTTTTAATCTAATTAAAAATTGTTTCATTTTTAGAGATCCAGATTGACAAACCTTCTTTGACTGATTACAATGATTTGTTTAGTCAGGAATTTCATGTGCATAATGTCTTTGGTTCAGTAGAAGGAGAAAATGATGAGAACAGTGTCAAGGATGCCAATCCAGATTCACCTGGTACTATCTATGAAGTAAGTGATGAGACTGACAGTGATTTGGATTCAATTAAGTGTGCTCATTGTAGTCAATTCTACAGCAATCAAGGTGCACATGTCTGCAATGTCACCTGCACTATTGAACACAACAATTTGCAGCAATCTAGCAGCAACGAAACTCTCGTAGCAGCGGATGTTACTCCAACTTTAAATGACACAATTTATCACTCTGCCTTAAATGACACTATTTACCACACACCAACAAATCACTCCCAGTCAGTCTTTGTATCTTGTGTTCTTTGTGACACGGAATACAATCAATATGATGACTATGTGATCCATCTTAACCAATGCACAACCAATGTTAAATTGCACCATTATGTATGTCCGGTTTGTCATGAGATTTTTACTGCCAAATTGATTTACTTAGAACATTTGAAAGATGTTCATTTCAAAAGTGAAGAACAGCTTAGTGACGGGGTAGACGTGGTGGACAGTTTCACTGCTATTTATGAGAAAACAAGAAAACCTAAGTCTGTGCGACGTCAAATAGGTTGGTCTATTGAAGACATTTACCAAGAAATTGATTGCAAAAAAGTTGAAGAAAAACAAACACCAACATCCAGTCCCCTAAAAACATTCTTTTCTAGGTTGGGGAATGAGTGAGTTAAATAATCCTTTGTTGGCATGTGCGGGCCTACAATGCTTATTGTTGCATACCCACTAACAAAATATTGAAATAAAAATTAGCTTTCAGTCAGTACTATAACTTGGGATACACTTAGATCTACTTGGCTTGTATCTTACTTTTTTCCACTATAAACTTTTATTTATTTAAAATATGGTCATATCTTTCATAGTTTTCCTACAACTACTCCTCCAACTGTACATAAAATAATAGCAAAAATATAAAAAAAAAAAAAAAAATTTGTGGTAATGGTGAACATTCGCTATAAAAACAACTTCTTGGCTTCAAATTTTACTGTATTGCTCTTTTATGATTTAAGTAATGTTCTCCATTAGCCATACATCAATGTGCAAATTTGAAATAAATATCTAAATTGTAAATTATGTAATTTCAGGAGCAATAACAATTCATTTTCAAGACAAAGCACACCAAAAAGAGTTAGTTTCCGTAAACTGATTGAGACTGGCAAAGCAAAGACTTCCAATTACATTCCTTTTAAAAAATATATTCAAAACTACAAGCAAAAGAAGAAAGGAAACTGTTACAGCCCCATTGAGGGCAAGATGAAACTATCTAGCCAGATAAGACTAACAATGCCTGGAGCAACTTCAGGTAATATTAACCTCTCAATGTTTTTTTTTTTATCTAAACAGACTATAGATAAAGAGGGGTTTATTGTAGGCTAAGCTTGAAATTTTGCTATGTGTGCAAATCAAAAATGAGGAAATCAATATACATCATTTATGTGTATACTTTTAGATAGTGACTACGGCACAGTAAGTGGTACGTCCGAGGAATCATGGAGAATGAAGCAAAATCTGATATGTGCCTGTGATAAGAAAGTATTTATGCTCTCTGAATTTATTAATGTAAGTAATCCTAAATAATAAGGAAAAAAAACATTTTTCCTTTTCTTTACCCCCTTGTTACAAATTTCCTCACAATTATTTATTGTCTATCTATTCAAAAGTTTTTTTGTATTTATCACCAACCCATTTTGTTATACCACAGGACCGTGACAGAATCGTGTCTATGATTAACGAGCTAGGTGGCGTAGTTGCCGAGAATACCAAGATGGAGATGCTGGCAACACATTTTATCTCGGCGTTACCGAATGACACTTACACGGGCATGATGGTGTGCGCGCTCGCCACAGGCAAATGGGTGCTACACATAAGCTTTTTATACGACAGTTTTAGATGCAAGAAATTTATGGACGTAAGTTTTAACAAACCAGGGGCAACGGCATTTATTAATAAAACAATAAATGCCACTTTTTTGTTAAACTGCTGCAAGAGTGTACCTCATCAGTATAAAGGATAATTGTTTTTCAGAATTATTTTTAATGTGCTCCCTCACCTGGAGCATTTTCCTGTAATGTAATGTTACAAATGGAAGCATTACATCAGTGAGGGAGAACCTATTACAGTGCGCAAACTGTAATGTTACGAGTTCGAGCATTACGTTGGTGATGGAAAAGCACCGAGCATTACAGTGCGCAACTTAATGATACAATGTGTAATATTTTGATTCAACGTCCCTGAAGTTTTGTAAGCCAGTATTTTAATTTAATGCTCAAAGTCGAATCTGAAATGTACATTACAGGCGAATGTTCGTCATGTCAGGGAGGCAGTTCTATAATGTAATGCTCAAAATTAGAGACTCAGTCTTTTAAGGCCTTTAATAAAGACTCGCCTTGGTCTTGACGACTCTCGACTGACTCAGTCTTTAAGCCCCTAACCTTAGGTCATAAGACTAGCCTTTTTAGTCGAAGTCTTTCTACGTAAAAGCTGAGCTGCTACTTATACAGCATAAAGGACTTAAAAGACTGTCGACTTATTACCTGGGGAGTCGACTCGTAAGGCGTGTGTTATTGCAACTATTGCTTTTCTAACAGCACCTTACGTTAATTATCCGTTCAATACATAGTTTTACTTTAAATAATAAAAAGAGTAATCTCATTACAGCCTAGTGAGTTTATATTAACAAGTTTTCTCAAGCGCCAGTTCTTTCGTACAGGAATGCAGTCGTTTAGGCCTTATAGTCGTTTTAGTCTTTAGTCTTTTACGTTAAACGACTGAGTCATATTAATAAGGACTAAAAGCTACAGTCTTCATTTTAGAGTCGAGTAGTGTAAAAAGCGACTAATCTTTATTATAAACGACTAAAGGACTTGATTCTCTTTCATCACTACTCAAAATCGACTCTGTAACGTTGTATTACAGCAAAATGCTCCTGGTTAGGGACTACCTTAATATGGCATTATGGACGCTTAATGGGGTGGCAGCATGGGAACTAGTTACAGAACTAAACTATTCTAACTCTCTTTGTTTCAGGAAAGCATTTACGAATGGATGAAACATCCAAAAATATTGGAAATAGATAATACAAGTGTAGAAGTGGCAAAGGCAGCTGTTTTTTGGCATCTGGAATTGCAAGCACTTAGTGCTAAGTTTCCTTTTGAGGGTAAACAAGTTGTGCTCATTATGAGGAAGAAGTATCGGCAATATTACAACATGGTGTTCAAGACACTGAAGGCTAAGCCTATTACCTACGATCCCAGGTAAAATGCACTTATGTAAATTACTCATATGTTATTTACAAATTTGAAACTAGACCAAACATATTGTTATTATATTCTTTTATGGTTGGTTTTTTCTCTTTGTTTTATATTCTTTTAGGTTTATTTGTATCGAAATGACACACTGCTTGTACTTTACTAACGCCTGTTGTAAACCCAAAACAAGTTTAAAAGAGTAACTGCTGAGTTTCTCGCCGGGTCTTCTCAGCAAGAAACAACTCCGACGCGGTGGTAGAGTCGCATTAAGTCTGTATACTGTTTATTTACATATCCATATTATTATGGTATTTATGTCTATTATTAAGTATATTTTGCTGTAAATTTGACGATTTGAAAGTATATACATTCTATTTAAATAAGTTATTTGAGTTTGGGTTTGAACATGTAGCGCGTCCAAAACGTTTCAGGTCCACTTCACAAAACGGTTGACCACTTCTTGAAAATTACAACCAGACGCATAACGTCCGTTTCTCAACTTCTCATAATGTCGATTTCTCACAATGACGAATTCGCATTTGGTCAACTTCTCATAATGTCAACTTCTTAGATGATAAATTCGCATAATGACATCTTCGTAATTTCTATCTAGGTATGCAATATACGTAGCAGTGGTAAAACATAACATAATGATGTGCGGACTCATATAACGCTTATTACAGTTGATTGATCATACACTATGGTATTTTATTCATAATCTCCAGATACCTTCTTTAAGTAGGTTTATGCAGGGTTGACAACGCGCGAGTGCCCGACAATGCCCCTGGTGTTAAACGCGTCCATAGGCTGCGGTAACCGCTTAACTCATTCAATGCCACCGACACGCCTGGCGTGTTCAGGCTAAGCTAAGTCTCTACGCCAAGAACACGCCTGGCGTGTTTTCAATGTTTTGGTACTTTTTCTCAAACTAGGCCATATTTTCTGTTCAAATTTGTTGTACATCATTTTTAAGGTACAGGCTATGGCATATTGAAGCGGCCACCTAAAAAAACTAGTTATAATTTTTCACGAATAAAAGGTGTTATGTGGTGCTGTGAACACGCTCGGCGTGTTCACTTACTAAAGCTGCCCTTAGGTTCCCAAACTTTTTTATTCGATTGAACGCTTCGCTAATTTTGAAGTTATAAGCTTGCGATGTGTGATTTTGAACTGACTTCAAAAAGTAGAAAGTTATCAATTTGTCGCGTTTAAATACAGGGTGACCTGGAATGGACGCACCAAATCTCAAAATAAATATTTCGAGATGCAACTTTAACGATTTCTTTAATTTTTATTTAAGTTTCATATGGCGTGTAAATTAAAATATCCATTTAAAATACTTGGCAACGCTCACGTCATCACATTATCTGTGTACGCGATGCCATTTATCGAAACGATCGTAGTATTCGTAGTGATAAGCTGAAAAATCACTTATCTCAAAACACAAACGCGCGCGCTTCTTTAAACTATTCGTTGAATAAACAAGTGTCTTATAAGGTAGATATTTAAATTTGCTCGAAAGTAGAAATTATCATCTGAGGTCATCATAGCTTTGTGCCTCCTCAACGTACAAGAGTCTTTTCACCTCCCCACACATCGGAAATCAAAATTAAGTCAGGAGATCTAGCAAGACACGGTATCAAGCCTCCGCTCACATTCCACTTAGGTATCACACACTACAGTTCTCGTCGAACTTTTAGTCCGCTCTGAAGTTGTCTTGAGTCCCACATTCCTATTTTTTCCTATAAAAAAAGGTATTGCTAATACGCGAATCTACTCAGTGAACTAGAAGTTTGACGCGAACTTAACCTAATATTATAATAATCAATTACTGATCTTACGGAGGGAGCTCCATCGTGCTGTCATAATATTGTCCTAATAAAATTTTAACAAAAAAAAAACCAACTTCAAAAATACTATTCCAAAACAAAGCACTAAAAAGTAAAGAAATAATTGTGTAATCACACCGACACCGACTCCAACAATAACAATAATTGTACCTACATTATATTATCGTATAAGTTTTAGAAGAATACGCAATCATTTCTATACTTTTTAGTGCTTTGTTTTGGAATAGTATTTTTAAAGTTGTTTTTTTTTTGTTAAAATTTTTGTTTATTTCTTGATTTTCAATGAATACTTCTTATTTATTTTATACATCGAAAAAGTATCGTCCAATTGCTCCTAAGATTTGAAGAGTTCCGTTACTTTGTCATGGATCCCATAATCAGAACCTAACACTCATCAAACTACCCTTGAAGTATATCCTTTCCAATAAACCCACACGGTTTCAAATAAAAAAAGAATTATCAAAATCGGTTGCCGTAATATTGAGTTACCCGTCCATTTATCGCGCATTTTGTCTATCTAGATTTAAGACTTATATGGATTTCCCATGGATGCCACTGTCAGAACTAGACCAAAAAAATGGGACCATTCGGGAAGCACCAGCTTTCAAATAAAAAAAGAATGATAAAAATCGGTTTACCCAGTCGAAAGTTATGAGGTAACAAACATTAAAAAAAACAGACAGTCGAATTGAGAACCTCCTCCTTTTTTTGAAGTCGGTTGAAAATAAGATTGACGTTGAATCGTCGCCTCATTTGTGCTAGCACACGAGTTTCTTTCAAGAACTTCGAGCATATCAGTAGCAATACTACCAATACGCTACCTGCTGCGGTAAAGGCCTTGCTTGCGCCCCACGTAAATTTCACCACTAACACATACTCGACATGGGTCATTGTTGCAATAACACACACGATACGATAAATAGATATATGGGTTTTCGCACGATAAGAGATGCATGCCGTTACTGACTGAATACTAATTATTTGTTATTGTCGGGCTAACTGAGAAGTGTGGGGTTTTATCCTGCTTCGCCTTTCGGTGTTTTACATTTGGAAATTGACGATGTCTAAAATGTGTCTAATGGCACACCTGCTGGTTCACTTTTATGTGCTAAGATAACTACGATGTTGACTAAGTTTTATTGCACCCATTGTATCGCTATTGTTTTCTAGTTTTAAAAAATGGTAGAAGGCAATTTATTTCATTTAAATATTTTGAATTTAATTCATACGTATGTGGTTAGGTAAGGCCACCCAACCAACAATACGATAATACGAATATGAATACAAAGCTTTTATCGGTTTAATAATTTAAATGAATTCATTCATTCATAGACTAACGTTTAAAAAGTATTGTCACTCAATATAATAATAAAACGGATGTACTTGCACAATAAACAGTTCCAATGTTACAATTCACAGTAACCGCAAACTTTTTATTGATGCAGGGGGAGGGGGGTTTTGGTGAAACAAGTTTGAGAACCAAGTATTACATTATAATACATTTAGTTACCATGAAATCTATTTTCCACCATAATTCCAAGTAGCAAAACTCACGACACTATTTTAGACACCTTTATTCTCGCACAGTACAAGAAATACTAACCGGTAAACATAGTTTAAACCGAAAAATAGCCGTTTAAAGAATTTTACCTTTAACCAGTGCCAAGAACACGAACACGCGCGGCGTGTTCACTTTTTTTCCCAAACGCAATGCCGCGAACACGCATAGCGTGTCCGCAGTTTTATATGGCGGCATCTCGATGAACTTCGAGAAAATCTTGGTGGCAGTGAATGTGTTAACATCGGGCGGTCCGCATGCATCAAGCATGCGGACCGGTAAAAAACCTACCTACCTATATTGTATACCTATATCTATACGCGTAAGGTAAGCGTTTGTGAGTTTGTATGTTTGAGGCAGGTAATCTTCGAAACTACCGAACCTGTTAAAAACCTACATTATCCCTGATTGCTATAGGCATATAATTTGTTTTGAAATAATCCGTTTTCATGTCATAAAAATGAAGTTCACGCGGGCGAAGCCGCGGGCGGAAAGCTAGTGTAGTATAAAGACAAATTCAAACTACTTTTACTATGGTTAACATGCAAAAAACATGGTAAATGTTCTGGAATTTTTTAATCGCAAAGAAGAATAAATAGAAAATATAAATGAACATAAATCTTTCTTCTCAATTCTTTGGAGTATACAAAAGAAAAAACACCAGACTATTTAATTTTGTTCCATTGATTGGGCAGCAAACTACAACTAATAACTTGTATTCTACTGATGAAAATAAAATCTTCTAGCCGTCTCCACACCGTCACGTCACCATAGCCGGCTTGTAGGGCGCTATCACTAACTTCGATCGCAAGAAAATCGCGATTTTGATAGCAATAATTGCTATTTGACGGCGAAAACTGCACCGGGATTTGCTGCCAAGCTGTCAAAATGCGAGCGACTAGCAATCCATTCTCGTTGCTAGTTAGAGAAAGGTCACGAGCCTTCTTGGTCACGATTCAGGCACGGGTACATCTGTCAGGCAAAAACGTACGAGGGTGGAGAAAAAATATCTGAGATCTGTCCGAGAGGCACTTACGTTTTTACCTGGCAGGCAACCCCTCAGAATCTGACAGGTGCCCGTACGTGACTGGTGGCCTAGTAAGGGGGCCGGCCGCCCGTGCTTGCTAGCAAGATATTAATGCTGGTAAGACTATAAAAAAAACACATTTAAAAATTTAACGGCTTAAAGTATGAGAAAACCATGTAAGTCTTAAATCTAGATAAACAAATTGCGCGACAAATGGACCAATAACTCAATATTACGCCAACCGATTTTGATAATTCTTTTTTATTTGAAAGCTGATGCTGCTTGTTGGTCCCTTTTTAATTTGAAAGCTGATGCTGCCCGTTGGTCCCATTTTAATTTGGTCCAGTTCTGACAGTGGCATCCATGGGAAAACCATTTAAGTCTCAAATCTAGATAAACTATATGCGCGACAAATGGACGAATAACTCATTAACACGCCAACCGATTTCGGTGATATCGATGCATATACTTCAAGGGTAGTTTGATGAGAGTTTGGTTAGGTTCTGATTATGGGATCCATGACAAAGTAAAGAAACTCTTCAATTCTTAGGAGCAAGTGTACGATACTTTTTCGATGTATAAAACGAACAAGAAGTAGGTTTTCACTGAAAATCATGATATAAACAAAAAATTTAACAAATAAAAAAGCAATTTAAAAAAAAAAACTATTCCAAAACGTAACACTAAAAAGTAAAAAAATAATTGCGTATTCTTTTAAAACTTATACGATAATATAATGTAGGTACAATTATTATTGTTAGAGTCGGTGTCAGCCAATGTAGGTTTGTAACTACCTACATACATACTTAAATGTGAGATGTAAAAAAATAGGTATATTGTAGTGTTTCCTTGGCTGACACCGACTGCAACAATAACAATAATTATACCTACATTATATTAAGGTAATTTCTCGTTTCTCGTCCCTGAGAGTCGACAAAAGAGGTAGACAAGACTAGTTTCCTCGCATGACAAAGGGGTGTAGGCATGTTTAACACAGATTTATTAATATAATAATCGTTATTATCAATAGTACTAATTTGAAGACACGAAAGTATCGATATAAACTATCGATACTTACAAATAATCGATTTAATTGATGCAACTGAACGATCCAAATAATGGATATGATCGATTAAACTAATCGATTATATATTATAACTAAATGAGTTTTTTCGCAAAAAGAAAAAATATCGGTCCGCTTTATTTGAATTTAATATTTTGATGTAAAATTTACACTCTTACATCGCTAAAATAGCGACGGCTCATGAATGCATCGCTTTATTACTGCACTTTAATAAAATGTCAGCAGTTTAACGCACCGCGACGCCTGTGACGTCATGTTATTTTAATGCATTTATTGGTTTGTCGTCCACAAAAATGACCGACGAGTTCACGACACAATGTCTTTTAAACCACGACAAAAATAAGGCGCCATGTTAGGATCTGACCACAAAATTGAATTTCCCATACAAAATATTAAGTCACGACAATTGCTGCCATGTTAGGAACGGTAGACAAAATAGAGAAATCGAGAAATGGCGAAGTTTAATTGGAGTATTTTTTGTCTACTCTTCTCGTAGGGCGCGCATCTTAGCCCCTCTGATCACACGCCCTGTTAGCGCTCTTTAGCGAAGACATCTTTAGATTTTTATTTTTTCCAACTCATATAGCTTGATAAACATTGAAACGAGATGTTATATCATTGTGTTTCCTTTTCAGGACTCCAGGTAGCTGCTGCTCTGCAGACTATTGCTTCGTGGACATGAAGATAATTGAGCGGGTAAAACTTCGCTTCTTCGCGCGTCACGAAGTGCCTGTATTCCCCTACCAGTATATCCTTGTCTTTCTCTTAAAAAGGGGCAAAGTGGAAGACGAGCATAAATATTTACTACAAGAGTGCAAGAAAATTCCTTCACGTAATAGTGTCGATTTTCTGAACCTCACTTATTAAAAATATTATTTTGACTTGGAAAATAGATATTGTACTGAAATCATATTCCTATATTTTTTATATTGTTGTCTTGCTTAGGTGCATGGGTAGTACTTAGATATTATAATTTTATATTTTATACAAATTTCTTAAGTTATGCTTAAAACGCCATATTAGATTAAATGAGAATATATTAAAGACTACTTTAGTACATATTATTATTGTTTTACTCTACAAAATAATACTAAGTATGCCCTCTTCTTGTTGTGGCGTGGTTTCTTGGTGTGGTCTGTGTAGGATGTCTTTTAGGGTGCCTCATTCTTTTAGGGTGCAGCTGGAAGTAGCAAAATATTTCTAAGTATAATATTTCTATAACTCCTACGCCAGTAAATTCACTAGGCCGCTGGGTAGCGTGCATTATGTTCCGTAGAGGTCTCGTTTATGGCACCGTAGTCGTGGGTTCGAGCATCACGTTCATAAGCCAAGTCATGAGACTCATTACAGTATGCCACATTGTTTTTGTAAGTCTGATAATCACCCGGTATAGTCTTTTAAGTATAGTTAAGGTGGCAAAGTGCGCCTAGCCGGCAAGTGCGCATACCTCGCCTATCTATAAATATCTCTTAAACTTCCGATAGGATATTAGTAGTGGTGACCCCTTACATAAAACTATGATTTAGTTTGTAGAATCGATGTAATGTGTCACTACTAGTATCCAATCGGAAGTTTTCGAGAAATTTGTGGTAGGCGCACTTGCCCGCTAGGCGCACTTTGCCACCGCAATATGACTGCCGCAAAACCAGACACAATATAAATTTTATTGTTTGGCGGTCACCGGTGCCCGCCACGGCATTCAACGTGTAGAAACTGAAAAGATCAGCAACTGTTTCTCAAGAAACTCTGGAATTACTAGCATAGTGTAGAAGTTGAACTCTGTTATTTTCTTTCAGTTTGGTCTATTTGCAGCATCTCTTAAAACTTGCTAACCATACCTATGGTTAGCAAGTTTTAAGAGATGACTACCTAGTATTGCGAAGTACACTGGCCTTATGAGCCACTTTTGTCCTTACTGTAGTAATTAAAATATGAATACCTTTGTATAATAAAAGACCCAACAGGCCACAGTGGCTATAATAGTACCGATCATCCCCCACATTTGTTTAGAATTGGGAAAGAAGTCTTCATCAAAATGTGATTTTTGTTCGGGATCATCACATCCACAAAAATAAAACACCATTATAAAATTCGCACAACTGACAATTGTCACAATAGATACTGTCAATTTTGATAAGTGACTGCTACTGCTAGATTGTAGGCCTATTCATATAGAAATGAAGGTTCACACATAAGGTTACATTCTTTCGATAATCTGCTTTACGAGGCGGATTTATACTCAGCTCATACAAACAATAAAACCATCAGTATACGCGCAAATCTTTAAAATAGGCCTTCGATGACCTGACTGATCGGATCGGGCCAAAGGGCTCCCAAATCATGAGTCCACCCGTGAAAAAGGAATATGAATTCAACCTATTTTCAATACACTCAGGACCTACAGTAGAACTTTCATCACTTATTCTTAACTTTATCCATTTTGACTAGATATTTCACAATCATTTAATGAGTCAGTCAAGCCCCCTCAGAACCAAAATCCTGGATCCGCGGATGCGATTGAAGTAAAAAAACTTACGTCCTACCAAATTTAAAAACAAAAATCGTGGGTAACCTACCTAAGTTATTTTATGGGTAAGTTAACTAAAAAATACCCACCACTACAATCTTATTGCCTGGCTTTCTGTAAATAAATGAACCTACAACCGAGAACCTACTTAAACTTCGGAGCAAACAAATTGAGCCACCCCGGTTTTTTATGCCGCGTCCACGGCCATCCTCATCTATCCTCAACAAGCCGTCACATATTCAAACGTGTGGTGTGAATAGAGCGTTTGGCTTGGTTTGCGTAGGTTTGCAAGCTTTGTAGCAGTTGTAGCCGATCCGCCGAGTGTCGGTTTTTTGTCACAAATCAAAGGGAATTTGCCGCAAGCGCTTGCGAAGCGTCCCGAACACGAACACGTTTGTTTGCACTCAGTCTCGTTTGTGTACTGTTATGGCCAACACGACACAACAACCTCCATGTCCGTCATGCTTGCCGCGCAAAATAATAACGCACTCGCAAGCGTGTGGTTGGCGACGTTCATTTCCCCAAATCAATCCAAACGTTTGTAAAGTTTGCAGTTTGCTGCTAGTGCCAAGCGTGCGGACTCTGTATTTGGTTGCAATGTAACTAATAATAATAACGTCAAGACAAAAACGGGGTGGGTCAATTTTTTTGCTTCCAAGTATACAGAAGATATTGAATTATGTAGGTAGGTAATACGAGCTAGTAAGCTTCGTTTTACCCTGTCGTCGCTCGCTCAGTATCAGAGTGCGAATTACTGCGAATGAAACAAAGACAGCGTAAATTAAATGCTCTTTGGACAGCGTTTGATAAGTTACTGACGTGACGTGTTTTGTTAAGTTAGTGTTTTAGGAATGCACGGACAAGTGAAACATTATATTTTTATACTCATCCGTGTTAACCGTGTATGAATGGTGGATTCTTCCAGCTAGTTTTTAGTAACGCATCTTTTCTGTGATTGAAACAGGTCTAGACTGTTGTCTTGTCCTTGGTGTTGTGTTGTCTAAAAAGATGCGTTGAACCCTGTTGGGTTCAAGACGGAGTACGGACGGGTTCACTTGTAATCTGTCTGTGGGTTCACGTTTCACATCACGGCCACGCGGACGCGGACTATTTAAATATTCTCTTTGGACGCGGGTCCGCCCGCCCAAAGATTTTTATAGATACTTTATGGTACTGTAAGTACCGACCGAACTAGTAATGTGAAATGTCAGAGCCAGAGCTTATGTATAGTGACTGTTTCTGTTTCACAAAAACTTCATTTTAATTTTGTTTGATCAGTAAAATCAAATAAGTAAATAAAAATGGGTTGTATTTGGTCTGGTGAGGTTAGTGTTTTTATGCAAGTATAGTACCTACCTAGCTTGCTACAGTCAAGGATAAAATGTTTATATCTAATTTTTACTCTTCAGGATAGAGATCGATGCTTATATTGCAACAGACGTCCTGTAAACAATTTAACATTCATTGATAATGTCTGCCAAATTTGCATTCATCAAGCTTCGCGGCCACCTGTGACTTCGGTGAGTTGTTTTTTCAGATAATCATAAAGTACCTAGGCATAAAGTAGGTTTACGCGATATTTAAGTATCTCATATTACAAAAGTACTTACTTACCTACCTAGTACCTACTTCAATATAAAAATCCGTGCTGATGCAAACTCACAATAATTATTCGGCGACCTAAATGAAAATATTCCTCTACCTGCGAAACTGAGAAAGAAAAAACAATGGAAAACACACTTAATAATAGGTTGGGGGAAAAGTTTTTTCGCATTTTTTAAGAAAATTTAAAACATTTTGAACATAGTTTATTTACATTTAACTACATTATGTAGGTGCCATTTTGTTCGATTACTTTTTGCCATCTTGTAGGTAGGGACATGATCCCATTGCTATAGGAATTTTCAATACCGCGACAAGTGGTTTTGGCAGTCCTCTCATGATGTTAACCTGACACTGCCTAAAGAATTTTGAAGCGACCGAAACAGGTGGAAATCTGAAGGTGCAAGGTCAGGTCTTTATGGCGGATGCATTAACACCTTCCAGCCAAACTCTCTTAATTTTTGCTGAGTGGCTAAAGATGTGTGAGGTTTAGCATTATCATGATGAAAAACCACACCCTCTCTGTTGTAATCAACAGAGACCGGAATTAATATTCCGGTCGCTTTCTCTCAACTTTTTGCTTTAATCTCATCAGTTGTTCGCAGTAGAGTTCAGAATCGATGGTCCTACCTGGTGGTAACAGCTCATAAAAAATCATGCCCTTCCAATCCTACCGCACACAGCATCACCTTGTTGCGAGTTAACCCGGGTTTCGCCACAGTCTGTGAAGCCTGACCGGCCTTTGACCACAACCTTGTTTGCACATTCTTGTCGTACGTGATCCACTTTTCATCACCAGTAGTAATCAACTTCTTTAAAAATTGTTCGGTTTCATTACGTCGTGATAAATAATCACAAATGAGTACACGGTTCATCCAGTTTCTTTCAGTGAGCTCATGAGGTACCCAATATCGAGCTTTTATGTGTATTTAGTTTTTTTCGAATGCCCTAAAACTGTTTTGTCGTCAATTCCCAGTTCTTCAGCTACGTCTTTACCTACTGATATGCCGATCTTGCTCCACTTTTTCAAAAATGGCATCCATTTTATCCGTAATAGGGCGACCAGAGCGACGTGCATCTTTGACATCTAAATTTCCGGATTGAAAACTCTTAAACCAAATTTGTGCTACTCTCACAGACACTGCACTAGGTTCATAAACATCGCAAATTTTATTTATTCTTTATTGCACAAAGAAAAAGTACAATTGGCGGACTTAATGCCTAATGGCATTCTCTACCAGTCAACCACTGGGCGAAGCAGAAATCGTGTTGGCGGTGTCCCAACCGGAAATAAAATATACTTACTATTAATACAAAAAAACATACTTATACCAAAATTATACATATTACACATACATAACCATAATACATAAATTTAAAGATACATACACTAAACCTTAAAATATTGCCTAAATCTTAAAATATTGTCTTGAAAGGAGAGAGGTTTGGTTAAATGAGTTAAGGTTTATCTAAGAAGAAGTTATGGATTGCTCTTTTGAAGGAAAACCTACTGGTCGACAATTTAATTTTATTAGGCAGCGAGTTCCATAGCCTAATGGCAGCTAATTTTCTTCGCGGCTTGCGTTGATTTTACTACAAAAAAGGTAAAAAATGGTAAAAATCAATTTTTTACCTTTTTTGTAGTAAAATTTAAAAATGTATCGAATTTCTTCATCAGAGTATATTCACTCATCTTGACAGTAAGAAAAACAAATTTAATTCTTATGAGAAAATAAAGATTCTTAAACCTCAAAAGAAAATCACACATTCCCCTAATTTGAATTTGGAATTATATTCTTTAAAATTTAAACTTTTAATGATACAAAAAACTAGCCAAATACAAATAGTATGGCCAAAGAGATTTTATTACAAGTTCATGCATACTATACTTATGCGAAAAAACTTTTTCCCCAACCTAAAATTACAAGTTCATACATACTATGCGAAAAGACTTTTTCCCCAACCTAATATTTTTCAAATCACACATCTCAGCCCCGCTGAGCAATATCATTGGTCAGTTTTTGTTAGCCTCAGCTTAACTTCGCGCAGCTCCGCTACTGTGGAAACGCACCCTAAGTCTTGCTCCGCTTAGCCTTTGGAATAATTACTTTATTTATTAAAATAGTTATTATTTTTAGTCCGCAGGTAGGTGAGCGGTCATACAAAATATTTACACATTACAATTCTGAAAATGGGTGTGCTTTATGTTACATATTTTTTTAAATCCTTATTTAAAAATCCATAACATACGTACCAACTTGTCATAAAGTTAATCCATCTAAAGATTGAAATCCATTATTTGAAAAACTACTATGTAAATTAAGGCATGATATGGCATTAAGGAATTTCAGGATCCCAGTCGCACCTATTATTAATAATAAAAAAATAGGTGCGAGGCGCGAAGCGAAAAGCATGATAGCAGGCGTAGGCATACAAGCCGAGCGAGCGAAGCAAGCGTGCCGCAGAGGCCGGCCAGTGCCAAAAGCTAAAATGTAACCCTATTACTCTGCACACTTTTTTGTTATGACTTTACTCTGATAATTTATAAGTCTACTTATATGAATGAAGATATTTTTTTCTTTCACTTTTACTAGTCTAGATTCTTATGTTTGACTTAGACTAAATATCTTGTAATTGTCTAACTCTCTGTTAAAGTTATGTTACTTTAAATCGAAATAATCGTATAATACTGTTTTTTTTTACCTTACGACGCAGACACTAGATTATTATAAGCTTTTTGAGACAACTTTTAGTGTGATTGTGTTTTCAGGTCATAATCTCTCATTCCGAGGTGTATCGCTGACATGATCTTACCTATCAACTATCTTAAGTTTTCTTATTTTAAGCAGGTTCAAAATAGACCAAGATTTGGCGAATATCGGTGTTCCTGCGGTCGATTTTGGACAAGTCGTCTATCCTGGGCTCGTACTTACCAAGTCTGCAAAAAGTGCCGGAAACGTGTCTATCCACAAATTCAGGTACATGATGGGTATAGACTAAGCTTTTGCTTTTGCTGGAGCATTACATTTAATTTCACGCTTTATATAATGGCACAATACAGGCCAACGCTCAGTTTTCTAAAAAAAATCCATGTAAGTAATGTAACGTTTATGCTTGGTTTTTAAAATCAAGTTGTAATGCTTGATGTTCTGATAGGTACAAGTAAGTGCTCAAATCTTTCAGCACCTGACACAAATATATCTTCTAGTTACCTAACTAACCAAACCTCCCCGATTGAGAACAAAGTTATCGACCGGTTCCGTTATATTTTTTTTAAGTATGGGAGTTTTGATATTACTGCGTTTATAAAAACTAAGGCTTTTGGCTTTAACATATAAAAAAATTGATTGTTACCGATAAGCGGGTAATTTACTTTTATAATAAAAACAAACTTACCGAATCGGTCGATAACTTCGTTCTGAATCGGGGGGCTGATAATTACAAAAGTATCTAATGTAATAAAATTATTACTCAGGTTAGATAAAAACTCGGCACTTTCAATGTTCGGCAACGTATGTATTATCTACTTTAGTACCCCTCCGACAATACCTACCCGTGCGCAGAACCACCCCTCCACTTTCATTTAGATTTGTACTGTGCTCCCGTGCCTCTGTGTTCGCTCTCGACACAGGTAGTACGGGACGCCTGTCGCAGAGCGTGTAACGTTATGAGCTCCAAGTTCGCAAACGTATCCACTATATTTAGCAGTTGCAGGGAGAGCAGAACGAACACAGTGGAATTAGTCTTAGTGGGTCACTTATCAAAAGACTATATATTTCCCAAATTAAATGGAATGAAATAAAAAAAACACTCTAACGCTTAGTTTGCGCTTTAGTAGGTACTCGTAGGTAGTCGTATTTTGCCATATTCAAATAATTTGTGTGAAATTTATATCCCTTCAACCATTTGTGGTCGCGATTAGTGGCCTAGAGTGCAGCAGCAGCACTTAACGTTGGCATGGAATAATGAAAACTTTCATTTATTTATGATTCAATTAGGTAGGTTCGTATCAGTCTTAGTACATATTTAATACTAATGACTCGTCCGTATTATTTCAGAGAGATCTACGACCCAGTGACCTCTTGCAAAGCAAATCACAAGAACACCAGAGAGACTTTTGTCAGATGTGCCAACAACTTGGCTATCACTGTAGCAACTTTGGCAAGGACACAAAAAGGTCCAGAAATCGCAGGAATCGATACTAATTTATGCCAACTAAGTATTAATATTATACTATTGTAAGTTAAGACAAAAGCGTTATTCAATTCCTTTTATTATTTTGCATCTTAGCATCTTGCGGTTTCTAGCATTTAACTTAAATTTCATATTATGTAATTCTTATTATAATTTCGTATGTGCCATGAGAGGAATAACTTAGTTGTTTAATTTCCTACTTCTCATACTTACTACATAAAATATTATACTCGTACGTAACGTAAGGATAGCACATAATAAATAATTTAGATAAAAAAGTCTAATTTGATTTTCATTGCAAATATTTGAAATGCTCGCGTTATTAGGGCAAAAAGACTAGAGAACATCAGGTTACAACTGTCAATTACCTATCTTCATTAAGTAATCTATATGTAAAGGAAATTAAGGATATAGTTTTTGCAAATCACGAGCGCGCGTGAATCGAACGAAATTAAACTTTATTGTTCGGTAATAAGAGCGTCGGCACGCGCGCTCGTAAACTGATTGTACTTTAGTTAATATTAAGGGAGTATCCATAATTTCCTTTAACCTTACCTAACCTAAGGTGTTAAAATTTGAGTTTGTTAGGTACCCTTCTTTTGTCTGTGCATGCGCATACTTTATTTTGATAATATTATTCTCACGAATTTATGTTATTTTATAGGTGATAAGATCTAAATAAGTACCTAATCATATTTAAATTGGATGCAAATGGTGTAAGAGCTGGTGTCTAAGCTGAGTGCCTCGAGATTTTCGTTCACGACCATGTAAACGCGAATTTATATGGTATTAGGAGTGGCGCTGGCGCCTCTGGGCGCACAGGGTTATTGAAAAAACATCAACAACCTCGCAACACTAGGTAGGTACCATCATACACAACAACATTTGTTCTACGACTTTTGTACTTTGACATATTTTACTTTCATACAAAAATAAATAATAATTTAATTTTATGCGCATGGCATCGCAAAAATAAGGTAAACAAACCCTTCCGAATCACGGGGTGCGAATTCGAATCACTTACTATGTACTATAGATCACTATCAGCATTCTCGCACGCGTCGCCTTTTCGTATGAGAATGGAACATAGACTTACAAATGTCACGACAGTACAAAAAAAGATTAATTTTTAGCATTAAACAATGCTCTATTTTCTACACAAAGATAGAAACTAGAAAAATTCGACCTGATCCTGGGACTCAAGCGGGATTTGAACCCGCGACCTTTCACAATCCGGGTGACTGCTCTTCCAACTGAGCTACCGAGGCCTGGCGAATTTATCTAGTGTATTTTACGTTGTAAGCCAACGTTGTTTCATCAGTGTTATAGGCAAGCGCCTTTAGCACCCGAAGAAATATTTTTGCAAGTAAGTATTGGACTTTCGATTAAGATGAAACGATTGAGATTTTGTAAAATCATTTAATTAATGGATTGAGTTATGATAAAACTCGTAGAACAAATGTTGTTGTGTATGATGGTAGCTACCTAGTATTGCGAGGTTGGTAATGTTTTTTTAATAACCCTGTTTATCCGAACAAATTAAGTGGACACGTTAAATACTTATCTTAATTTATTTGACGCAGGGCTTGGAAACCAGTTTATTTTTCAAACCGGTGTAGCCTAAAATGCCTAAGAACGTATTGGTTTGTTTTCCGTTCGAACGGGAACGTAATAAAAACGATTTAGAAGAGGAACGAAATATAAATCGTTCTCGCTCATTAAACCGGTTTTAACAACTTTTAACCGGTTTTTTGTATTAGATAAGATATGAAAATTCACAGGCACGCAGCTTAGTCACGGGTTGAACTATAGAACATTGATGCAATAGTATGGGAATTATTATTTTGTCTGCAACGTTTATATTTTGTCATCCACTTTTATCATCTAACTAAAAAATAGATCTATCGCCATGAAAAATTCTCATTTTCAGAAAAATAAAAAGTGTCGCTATGTATGAATTTTGCTGTCACGCCACGAGCCTGTGTTCCTTGTGGTATAAATGAACCGTTTTTTCAGTTCTCATAAAATGTTCCCATTACGTTCGCGTTCCGAACAAAATACTTTGCAAGGAACCGTTCGGAACGTTTTAAAAACGGTATTTTTTAAACCGGTTCCAAGCCCTGATTTGACGTGTCAACATATTATATCAGTTTTTCAAAAACGTTAAGATTAGGAACGTAGCTGTCAAATGGTTCGTGCTAGCTCTCAGATTGGATGGAATAGGCTTCGCGCCCTTCGCGGTCATAGGGGGGATTTTGATACTGTGTTTTTTATAGAAATCGATCAGCATTCTATCTATAAATACCGACAAAGTAAATCGATATTAAGTATCTAGGTAGGTACATATTAATTGTTCTATTTTTATGATAATATTATTACCTAATAAGTCTATTATCGTTCAGAATGTTATGCGAATTATTAGTGAGTATAAAAAGCAAAATAAAAGTTTATACCTATTAGCAATATTGATGGTTTATTTATCGTCATTAATTTTATTACGTCCCTACCTATTATTAACCTACTAATATTGTAAAGCTGATGAGTTTATTTGTTTGCTTGCTTGCTTGCAGTGGCGTAACTATACCATCTGGGGCCCGTGGCAAATTCTTTTGATGGGGCCCTATCAGTAAAATTAGTCACGTTGGACTTCGTTTAATTTTAATAAACCACTTAAGTAGTTATCCAACACTAATAACAATTTTATTTTCAAGAGCATGGGTTTAAACATTTACATTCATTCACATTCACTAGCATAAATACGTCCCACTGCTGGGCATACGTCTCCTCTCTTAGGCGAGAGGGAATGGGCTATAGTCCCCACGCTAGCCCAATGCGCTTTGGTGACTTCACATTTATCTTCCATTCGCTAGCTTTTCGGTGAAGGAACAACATCGTGAGGGAACCTGCATACATTTACAATGAAATAAAAATAACAATTTAATTCCAATAAGATCTATATTTATTAACTAAAATCTTTTCTTCGAGCATTCTGTTCCGCAAAAGTGTCTTTATCATTATCAAAGTTTAAAGATCGGGCCATAGAATTTTCAATAGTCAGAATAGCCAAGTAAAATAACCTGTCTTGTCCCATAGTTTCTTAAATAGGGTTTTCTGAAAAAACCTAAAATTTATCATAACTTTTTAACTGTTGGAAATCCGACAAATATTAATGGGGTAAAAAGGTCAGAAACGACCCCAGATAAGCGCTATTTCGATTTGATCCTTAGTTCAAAGTTCAAAGTCTTTATTGCACCATGTTGTTACAAAGATGTTAATAAAATATATTTGGACACAAACATGACCCTGCAAGGGCACAGCAAATACTTATAATCAATTTATAATTATTAATGGTTAATTAAATTTTATTAATGATTTCACATAATTATTTTATATTATTTAGATTTATTTTATATTACTTAACTATAACAGCATAATACTCATATATTCATTATCATTTTATCCATCTAAAAACCCTTGCAGCGAATAGAAACATTCTTCACTACGGTACTTCTTTAACAATTTTTTTAATTTATTTATTTTACTCTCATCCTTAATTTTGTCGGGTAATTTATTGTAAATTTTTACGCACAACGAGAGAGGACCTCTACGAAACATTTCCAAATTGCAGGTTGGTTGGGCTAATTTAATTTTTGGCCAAAGGTTTCGGGGACGCTGGTGACATGGGAAGAAATGGGGATATTTTCTTACAAACTCACAAGCAGAATATATGTACTCGAACAATGATGGTAGGGTCAATATACACATCTTTTTTGCAGTCGGAATAGTTTAGCAACTCCGGTACTATTTCCCCTTAACAATATGCCATAAGTCAGCCAAGAATGTGCATAGGCAAAGTAGGCGCTTTTTGCAGAATCATAATCTGATATTTTTTTAAGTTCTCTTAATGCGTAAGAAAATCTTGATAGCTTAATCGCAACTTTATTTGTGTTCTTTCCAATTTGTCTATTGTTATTCCTAAGAAGGGATAGTATAGTTATCAACTAATTCTATTTTCTCTTGGTTAAACTTGCAATTTAAATCTAGTGGGACTAGTTTCTTTGTGCGGACAGAATTCAATTAATTTTGTTTATTTCTGAATTATGTTCGTTTAGCCAGATATTTACTTTAGATAGTGTGCTTTGTATTATGTTATGTAGGTACATCATAAGTATCGTTATTTTCAACAGGAATTACTATGGATCTTACTTCACGGGACGCCCTGTACACTGTACAAGTAAAATTAAATACTCAGGTACAATGTTAAAAAAATATTTCTGAGGTCGCGGCTTCTTGGGCCGGGGTCCTCTTGGGTCGGGGGCCCGTGGCATTTGGCCAGCCCTGCCACCCTATAGTTACGCCACTGCTTGCTTGAACGCGCTAATCTCAGCAATTACTACCCCCCGATTCAGAACGAAGTTATCGACCGATTTTTCTTCGATCTTTGTTTTAATTATAGTAAATGACCCGCTTCACGGTAGCACTCAATATTTTTATATGATATTAAAGCCAAAATCCTTTAGTTTTTTTTAAATCAAATAAAATAAAAACTAACGGTCAGTTTTTATTTTATTAATTTTAAAAAACTTTAAAATGAATTAAATAAAAAAGAAAATCGAATCCGAACCGAACTTTGTTCTGAATGGTCCGATTTAAAAAAATCTTTCAGTGTTCGATAGCCCATTGATCGAGGAAGGCTATAGGCTATACGAGTATATCATTACGCTAAGACCAATAAGAGCGGAGCACGAATGAAGAATGTTTCAAAATTGGGGGGGTTTTTTCTTTTTGAGAGCTCGTTCCGCTGTTGCGCTGCGTAAACGGTTATGGCCTGCGCAGACGACGTACTTTTCTACGCGGCGGAGAGTCTGTTAAGAACCAATAGAATCGCGAAGCTAGGTGTGATGAATGAAACAATTGTATTGGTTCTTAAATTCTTAACACACATTCCTCGCACATCTCTGGTGGAAACGCACTCTTACCGTGGACTCAACGCACACGGTGTGCGATAATTTTTGTCCGAGAGTATTTAAATTTCTGAGATTACGTTGTGCTGTAATTTAGGTACATGAAGTTTAAGCAAAAGAGAATACTGGGTCCATCCCCTTAAACCCCTTTAACCTTTTTTATGCTAACCAAATTTGTTTTTTAAATTATGCATTAAAGAATGCCTAATTTAAAAAACAAAGAATGCAAAGGCGAAGGTGTTTTTATAAACATTAGGTATATTAATCCTTATCCAATTATGCATCACAAGTATTTAATTTAAAACAAAATTGCTCTTTACATCATTCGATTTCAATTAATATCTTAGGAGATATCGCAGTTTTAAAATAACATCGCAGTAAAATAATGATCAAGTAGGTAGGTACTGCGCGCGCATTTATGATGTGCAAGGCCGGCGATCAGTCACGAGGGGGAAGGGCGGTGGCCCCAGTTAGCTCTGCGAGATACTCGTACCATGCGGCGCGGATTAGACCTGCCCCCCGATTCAGAACGAAGTTATCGACCGATTCGGTAAATTTGTTTTAATTATGGTAAATTACCTACTGAACAGTAGCATTCAATATTATTATATGTCAAAGCCAAAGGCTTTTAGTTAGTGTGTAACAAATAATACTAAAATGATGATTCAAAAATGAAAGAAAATTAACCGAATCGGTCGATAACTTTGTTCTGAAATTCTGAATCGGTTGGCAGAAGTAGGTACTTTAAAATAACATTCGTTTTGAGTTTTTTTCAGAATAACCTACAATCGACATGAAATAAAAATAAAAGACCCAGTGCATTTACCTAACGTTTTAAAGTTCCTTTTACTGATAAAAGCGTGATGTAGGTACAAATAGCTCCCTAACGTACGTACCTATTATTGAATAGTAGATAAACACCAAGGGGATAAAGCACTGTTTTATGTCACGGGCGCTACATTGAATCCCGAACGTAACGAAGGACTCCAAATTTAACTCCCGAGCGCAGCGAGGGTGTTATAAGTTAATTCCCGAGCAAAGCGAGGGAATTAAGATTGAGTCCTGAGTGCAGTGAGGGATTCAAGCGCCCAAGAAAAAAACAGTTTTATCCCGGTGGTGTATACTCTACTTTTCTCACTTTATGCGAGAAAATAAAAAACCAGGCTTAGTAGATAGTGTTTATTACAGCATATTAGAGAATCTTCTAAAGCTAGTAGTACTACTATAGTACGACCGTCTAAATCAGTCTTCGCCTGCGCGGTACAGGTGTGCGGGGGTAGGGCGACAACGGGGACCGAGAGAGGTGCGGGCGGCAGGTGCATTTTTGTAACAACTCAGTACGCTCGCTACACGGTTAATATAATATACTCTATGGTTAGCGATCACTCGTGTTGATAGTTCTGGACGCTTTACGACAGTTATACATGAGATTACATTCTCAAGATGAGTCGAAATATCTTCGGACATAAAATTAATAGCCAGTGCAAGCAAATGGCTTTTAACGTACCTATATGAATATTTTAGAAAAAAGAAACTGGATCCAAATTCCACTGAATATCTGCAAGATATAAATTTGTACATAACCGTAGCAGAGGTTACTGGACTATCGGATAAATCTGTATCTAGAATTGTACAACAAAGGAGACTATTGAAAGATAACGAAATATTTAAATCACCAAAAAAACCAAAACAAGTGCGCAGAAAAAGAGTTGAAATAGACGATTTTGCAAAAGGAGTAGTAAGAAGAAAAGTCTCTCAATTTTATACAATTCATAAAAAAATACCAACTCTAAAAACTTTGAATGTTATACTTAGAGAAGAGAATATATTACACTGCGGAAGGGAATATTTAAGGCTATTATTACATGATCTTGGTTTCAAATTTAAGAAATGCGGATCCAAAAGGAAACTTCTTATCGAACAGCCAAATATAACATCATGGAGGTGGAAATACCTACAGTCTATAAAAAATATCGTAGGGAAGGAAGAAATATTATATATCTTGACGAAACTTATGTCAATGCGTCTCATAACGTATCAAAGTGTTGGCAATCAAAGGATGAACACGACGTGCTGTCTAATATCGGTAAAGGAGACCGTTTGATTATTGTTCATTGTGGAGGCCAAACTGGATTTGTAGACTTGTAATCCAAGTGTAAAACAGGTGATTATCACGATTCCATGAATTTTGTGAATTTCATGAAATGGATAAATGAAAAGCTGATGCCGAATATACCACCAAATTCTGTCATAGTGATGGATAACGCTGCTTATCATTCGGTTCGAGAGGAGAAAAGCCGAGTATGGCTTCTACTAAGCCAGCTATGCAAGCATGGCTACGACGACATGACGTGCCATTTGATGATAAACTAAGGAAGGATGAGTTATATAAATTAATTAAAAGGCATTTCACAGAAGACATTTATAAAATTGACGAGTTATTAAAAAGAAACGGACATGAAGTGCTTCGTTTGCCCCCTTACCATCCAGACCTGAACCCCATTGAGCTAGTCTGGGGTGATGTTAAAGGACAATTAGCTCAAAAAAGTGTCGATTCTATTTTTTGGACCAAAAAAAAAGTATATTAGAGGGATTATTTGCTGAATATTCTGCAGAAAAGTGGGAGCATTGCGTTAACCACGTAATTAAAACTGAGGACGAATACTGCAAACATGATGGTATTGTAGATGATGCTGTTGATTTTATTATTAATGTGCAGAACGATTCTGATGATTCTGAGGATGGCTGCTCCGAAAGTGAAGAATCAAGTTCAAGTGATATTGATATGGACATATGTGATTGATTTCGATGATTTGATTTTTGGTTTTGATGATTCTTGTAATAAACAATATAATAGTTTGTTACCTAAATATTAAATTAGTTGTTTCATTCAAATTTGCCGTCCCTGCTTTAAAAAATATATAAAAATCCACTATGACGTCACATAAATCTTAAGAACTGTCTATTACGCATTTCACCTCATGTGCGTAACGCTTCGCGCGCCCGCCCCCGCACCTCTCTCGATCCCCGTTGTCGTCCAACCCCCTCACCCCTGTACCGCGCAGGCGAAGACTGATTTAGACGGTCGTACTATAGCTACGGCTATAGCAACTTCTTTCAGCTGGCGTGGCCTACTCGATTTGACAAACAAATGAAGTACGTCTCAGTGCGAATCTAGTGGGCCACGGCCTCGGTCTTCGAAAATCGAGTTGGCCGCGCCCGCTGAGGACACATTCTGTTTAGTGAAATTAGACTTTATACACACATATATAGACATAGCAATAAGAATTAAACACTTGACCGTTATTTGAAGCTTACATGTTTGAGATAGGCTCCCCTTTGTTTTCCGTCATGTTTCTGTCTCTTTCTACTCTATATGTTTGTCTCTTTCGCACACCTCTCTTCCTACCACCAAGCAGGGCCCCGAGGTTTGATGTCCGATCGGAGGCCTGCTCGCGCCATTGGCGTTCTGTTTTCCGTCGAGAACACACTACTTACTGAGAACTACGCAGCTACGTACCAAATTCCAGTTGATTTTTAAGTTCTTCGTAGTATCAGATACCTATTATTGTACATTCTAAAGTGAGTTCATTACAACAAAAATGATGGACAATTTAATCAATGAACAGCAAAGAATGGGTCACGCTTCGGGTTCAGCTTCAACGAATGCAACATCTTCGCGGGATAAGACACAACCACAGGAAGAATTAATGCATCGCACGGCACGTTCTCCACGCGGAACCAAGGATGCATCAAAAAGAAAAAAAGACAGGTCGGTGGATAGTTGCACATCGAGAAGTAGTAGTAGCTCTTCCAGCAGTAGTAGTTCGAGTTCATCTACATCCTCTTCAGACAATAAAGCAAAACGATCCCGCCGGCGGCGGCGTCGTCAGCGCAGTCGCTGCAAAAAGCGCAGGGGGGACAAGCATAGCTATGATGCGAGCCGCCTAGATAAGATATCCCAAGACATCGACGAACTGCGTAGACATTTGCCTTTCAATACTTCTAGTGGTTTAATTAATTCTGATAATTGTTGTGATGAAGGTGGCTCTATTGTCGATGATAACGTTAGTGGTATTTTATATAATGAAAATGATCAATCTGAAAATGAGCAAAATCAATCGTCTTTTCAATTTAATTTTGATTTAGAGACAAAACTGAAAGAATCGGCCATACCTAAAACTCCAGATAACTTTTTAAATATTCTCAACAATATACAATATTTTGATAAGAAAGAGTGGTCTGAAGTACGTTATGCAGAAGTGCAAAAAATATACAACCACTCACCTGGTTTTGTAGATTTAGAGGCCAACGACGAAGTGAAATCTTATGATCAGTTACGTAATTTAACTTATTCCGATAAAGCATATTCTGCAATTTGTTTCTGTATTTTGAAACAGAGAGAAGCTTTGCAGACAAATCTTAAAGAATTAATAACCCGGGCTCAAAGTGATGGTAATTTTAGTGCTGAAAGCATGCATGAAAAAGTTAACGAGCTATTTACAAAAGGCGAGTACTCCAAAGTGTCAGCAGATTTGTTACAGTTAGTTTGTGGACATCGTGCGGAGATAATACAAATGCGTCGGCAGGGTATAATTAATTCGGTCCGTGACCCAACTCTTAAAAATGCTTTACGCAAGATACCTCCAACCAATAAATATTTGTTCAATGACGAGGCATTTACTTCGTTTTTGGAAAAGAACGGCAGTGTCAAAAGAGTATTTGTGCAGCTTCATAAGCCACATTTTGGGTCTGTTTCGCAAGCAGGACCTAGTAAAGCTACACGCCACCCCTCGCAGGGGTCTGGTGTTTTGCTTGGGCCCTCGCAGGGTACCGTACATCAAGGATGCTGCACCTCTCGAGCTCATCCTCAACAATTTAGTAATCAGCCCTCGCAGGGCCACTATATTAACCAGCCCTCACAGGGTTACCGCTATAATCGTCCCTCGCAGGGACAACCTCCGTTTAGCGTGAACCAGCGCGTAGCACAAGCTTCCCACACCTTTCGCTCACGAGGAGGGCACGCGAGTAGTAGAGGCCAAAATAAAAATGATCGAAAGCGTGCCGGAAATAGTACTGACTTTCACTCCAGTATTAAAAGGCGAAAGTATTGACTCGACCGGATTCAGGGCCGGACAACTATCCCAATTCTACCGGAATTGGAAGAAACTGGAAGCACCAAGATTCCTGCTACAAATAATAAAAGGGTATCGCATACCCTTTCACCACAAACCACCTCTGATCATTCCCAATTTCAAAGGTACTTATTGCACACCTGTCACGGATACAATGACTCTGGTCATACAACAAATGAAATCACAAGGAATTTTGGAGAAGGCTCCACACTCCCCGAGTTTTCTATCCACAATGTTTCTGGTACCAAAGGGCGACGGATCGAGTCGCCCTATATTCAATTTAAGAGCCCTGAACTTTTTTGTGATAACAGAACCGTTTCGGTTGATAAATGTGTTTCGGATACCAGAATTTCTGCAGCCCAACGATTGGCTGTGCAAGGTGGACCTCTCCCAGGCTTACTTTCATCTACCGGTAAGGCCGAGCCACAGATGCTTCCTGCGACTGCTGTACAAAGAAGAATTACTTCAAATGACCTGTCTTCCTTTCGGTCTAAGTACAGCACCGAAGGTTTTTGCTTCTTTGACCAACTGGATAGCTCAAACTCTAAGGCAGAGGGGTCTGCGTATAATAATATATTTGGACGATTTTTTGCTGGTACACCAGGATCGTTTAACGTTACAAGCTCATGTTCAAATCCTAATGGAACAGCTGAATCATCTGGGTTGGAAGATAAATACCGAGAAAAGTTCCTTGATCCCCAAAAAGAATCTGATCTTTTTAGGCATTCTTTGGGATCCATGGTTAAACAGAAAATATTTACCAGAAGACAAGATAAAGAACATAATCAGCAAAATTCTTTCATTTCTGAAGAGCAAACAGGTACTGCTACGCGAATTACAGAGCGTGGTGGGACACTTAAACTTCGCAAGCTTTGTGGTACCCAAAGGCCGGATGCATTTCCGGGAACTTCTATTGTTCCTCAACCACCTGTTAAGCAAGCCTGCTGCAGTGACGTGCTTACCAGAAAAAGCAGTGGCAGAGTTAAAATGGTGGCTACAGAATTGTCATCAGTACTCAGCAATCCATCTACCACCACCAACTCATTTCATAACGACCGATGCGTCCGACCTGGCCTGGGGCGCACAAGTCGACGGTTTTTCGATGTCAGGAACATGGACCCACGAGGAGAAACCTCTGCATTGCAATATCAAAGAAATGCTAGCTATTTTGAAAGTCCTAGAAAAACAAGGGCACGCGTTGTGCCATTCGACGATACTAATACAGTGCGACAACAGAACCGTCGTGGCTTATTTACGGAACGAGGGTGGTACAAAATCTGTTCCCCTATTAGAGCTGACAGCCAAGATATTTTACGTTTTGAATCTGTATCAGATTCAGTTAACGGCTTATCATATCCCTGGTCTTTACAACAGCCACGCCGATCATTTGTCTCGACACCGGCTACCACCAGAGTGGCATCTCCTAGACGACTGTGTAGAAAAGATATTCCGAAGGTTTGGAATACCGGTAGTGGATCTATTTGCATCTCACCGGGCACATGTAGTAGCCAATTATGTGTCAGTAGATATAAACGACACAACAGCCCTATTTCACGATGCTTTTTCTCAGATATGGAACTTCCAATTAGCTTGGATATTCCCGCCACCGTACTTAATCCCAAAAGTTCTGTCCCACTTGAACTCGGCCACGGGAGTGTTCTTGATAGTGGTACCACGCTGGGAACGAGTTTTTTTTCGAGCCGACTTGAAGTCACGAACGCTGGCAGCACCGTTCACAATTCACAAGCTGGAACGGAAACTCATAGATACAGCGACCAATCTACCACCACCCAGATTTCAGGAGATGACCTTAGAAATATGGATGTGTGGGGGTGGTCAGGGGATCTAAAGGAATGGGGCGAGAATCAAATAAAACTGCTGTTAGCCTCCTGGCGGGATTCCTCTCGCAGAACATATCAGGTAGCTTGGAATAGATGGTTGAACTGGAATAAGAAACATAAATTAGACCCATTTCGTCCGGATGGTTCTATATTAGCTAGATTTTTGGCAGATTTGCATTTAATAGAAAAATTGTCTTATAATACAATATTACTCCATAAATCTGCAGTTGCGACACTTTGTAATGTAAATCAATCTTCAGAGTTGAGTTCTCATACATTAGTAAAGCATATTCTTAGATCTATAGCTCTAAAGAAACCAACACAGCGAAGGCCCCCTATATGGAATATTGATGCTTTGGTTATATATCTACAGAATATGTCTATTGACGAAAGTAATATCTTTGCTACTTGCAGACATACTGCCACATTATTATTACTTTGTTCTGGTAGACGGATACATGATCTCACATTACTTTTAATAGATTCACAGCATCTGGTAGAAAGTAATAATAGTTTAGTTTTTTGGCCAGCCTTCGGCTCAAAAACCGATAAATCTAACTACAGGCAGTCGGGCTGGAAGTTGATGGCTAATACTGAAAACAAGAATTTAGATCCAGTATTCTGGGTAAAACAAACTATTAAACTTCTTGAATCAAGACGTCAGGCGTCCAATTATACCAACTTGTTTTTAAATGTAAGAGGTGAACCTAAAGCGGCTTCACGTACCGTAATTGCTGGTTGGGTTAAGACCTTACTGTTAGAGGCTGGAATTACTGCATCTGCGGGTAGCGTAAGATCAGCCGTTGCGTCTAAAAATTGGGTGAATAATTTCCCTCTCGATGAGGTGTTAGCTCGAGGCAATTGGAAATCTACAAATACCTTCACTCGATTCTATAGACGGGAAATCGAACCACTACCTGCAAATAGTTGTGTCACCAGTTTATTTAAGCCAGTAGACTGAGTGATGACAGTCAGTATCTGATTTCACAATTTATATAATACAATAGTATAAAAATTATGAACGAAAATGTACAAGTAGCCACTCATATGTTGATTACTTATTGTGATGTATTGATTACCTACACCTACATGATATTTGTAAATGAAAGCTACATATTTTATTAATTTTGTTCATACTCCTGACGGTCCTCGAGTGCTATTTTTGTAATCAAACGAATAAGAAATTGCTAACTATACTGTTTTTTGTTAAGTGTCACTATCAAATGCGTGTACTTACTTACTATTATTATTTTTTTGGAAATAAATATTTAGTTTATGTTGAAATAATGTTTTTGCTTTATACATTACACATCCCACAGGAGAAACTCTTTCTCAATCAATTAGTATCCATTACAGTTCACATTGACGTCCACTACCACCAAGCGATAACAAACAAATCTCAAACATGTAAGCTTCAAATAACGGTCAAGTGTTTAATAGCAGCGTTTTACCTGAAAATAAAACGCTTATTAAATACTTACCTTATTTGAAGCTTACAGTAATTTCTGCCTGGTGTTTTTCGAAGCAATGGCGCGAGCAGGCCTCCGATCGGACATCAAACCTCGGGGCCCTGCTTGGTGGTAGGAAGAGAGGTGTGCGAAAGAGACAAACATATAGAGTAGAAAGAGACAGAAACATGACGGAAAACAAAGGGGAGCCTATCTCAAACATGTAAGCTTCAAATAAGGTAAGTATTTAATAAGCGTTTTATTTTCAGGTAAAACGCTGCTATTATGAAAGTGAAAATCACATTATTGACCAGCGGGTTATAATAGAACATTATAACCCGGCTAAAGCCAAGAGATATAATGTCTTGCTTTCGGTAAGGTTTACATGACATATAATTCGGCATTGTCGAGCATGTGGTGTGAAAAAATATTTTCACCGTTAGCCCAAAGTACCTAACTACTTATTCCACGCGCACGAAAACGAAAGCATATAGTGGACATAAAAAAACGATACAGCTATGAATTTCTCAACGATTTATTAAAATATTAAGTACTCATTATTTTGTGAAACATAATTATGTATTTAACTGAAAAGAGAATTTAATTACATATATTTAAAACGTAATATTTCTTGAAGAGTAACTAAATAAGTTATGAAATTTATAGTAGGTAATATTCGGATACAAAACAACAACTGAATTAGATGATTTTTAATTTGGAAGAAAAAGTATACATAGAAAAGGTCAATTCTGTAAAAGAAGAGATAAATCAACAAAAGGGTCGGAAATAAACTTCAGCGTCTTCTAACAACATACTTAAAAAGGTTATTTAAATAAAAAATCAAACCCCATTTGTAAACACTTTCAATAAAATATCAGAAAATTTGGAATGTCTTAATTTAGTGGTTAAATGTTGAGTTACATCAACGTTATATTGATCTCTTTTCTCGGCCAGGTATGCGAACAGGGGCAACAGGGCTGTACTAAGGTCTTCTATACTATCTTCTTCAACCAAATTTGATGTAACAGCAATTTTCTCAATGATGGCAGACACTTGACTGTCACTTAAAGGTTCTTTGAAGAATTTGTACTAAAAATAGAAAAGGGTAATTTTAATTGCTAGATTTTAAAAGGTGTTTATTTTAAGATTATTGATGAGCACTAACAGCAGTACTTTAGTATTTGTCACCAACATAAACCATAGAAAACTTTTGGTTATAGGTTTAATAAAACTATCAGAGGCATATCGCGGAATAAGTCCTTTCTCAACTGCAGGTAATTTTGTGAATAGGTCATTTATTTACCAAGCCTGATGAACTTACCCTAACAGCATAAACAAAGTTCCTGTAGCAGTGTAGGATGCAGGCCCATGAGTTTTCTGTACGATTTGATTGCTCGACCAATGTGATCAGTGACAATGCGTTGTGGATGACATCTAAAATTTTTACGTCTCCCAGTGCTGTTAGACTTTCCCATATAACGCACCATTCTTCTTGGGTACATGAACATATTACCTGGAAATTACCAATAATTGCTATTAGTCAAATAAATTTGTGCAAATGTAAACAAAATTTATCATCTTCAACAAAAATAACCTCATGCTCATGGACAAGAGCTACAAAACATCTTTAAATCTTCTAAATAAAACAATGTATGTTGCTCATCTTCTTCTTAACTAAATACAGAATTGGTTTTAATGGGTTTTTGCTATATTTGTTAACCTTATTAAAATATTTTAGGTTCTGGTCCAATGTGTTCAAGTAGGTATTAGTAGTCACAGAGAACAAGAAGTTTCTTCCTTTTGACAACAGAATCTACAGGTTGGTGATTCAGAATACCATTCCCTGGTCTGTGTTGTTCAGCCTACATTCTCCTTAAATTACTAGGATTCTTGTCTGTCTTCCAGTCTATGATCATTGCCAAGACATCAGGAAGGCTGTAACTGCCTGATGTCTTGGCAATGATCAGATTTATTTATTTTATACAACATTTTTTTTTACCTGTGATAGCCACGTAACCAGTTGCTCTGTGGCCATGCCCTCTTGAATGTTCAACCTACTGGTTACTTCC
Source organism: Udea olivalis (assembly GCA_947369235.1). NCBI lineage: Eukaryota > Metazoa > Arthropoda > Insecta > Lepidoptera > Crambidae > Udea > Udea olivalis. The sequence goes on from OX376342.1 coordinate 13,156,372, forward strand.
ACAAAGTTGCCACCAGGAGGGTTCCAAAGTTTTCTGTAATAATACATATTAAGAGGTTGCATATTCCTTAACTTGTTTTTTAGCCAGATCAGTTCATCATCTGAAATTAATTACAATTTTATATTAATGCTCACATTATGTAACACAAGGAATGTAAGTTAATAAAGTAGTCATCATTACCAGGTATATCAGAGCTATAAGTGCCGAAGAGTGAAGACTGCAGACGTAAAGTAAGTTGCAAAGTTTCTGGGGCCAGGGCAATAAATGTATTAATTTTCCACCGCACTTTGTCTAGTACCTGACCCACCATAGCTAGCATGGGTGCCCTATATTGTAGCAATTCCTCTAAAGTATAAGCATCATGAAGGAGCTTGCATTGTACATTTAAACTTGCAATATCTTTTTTTAAAAGAGATTTGTGTATATGTGGCATTATGATAAGTAGAAGTAACTTAGCTGCTATAATAATGTCACAATTTTTAAGAGCACATATGAAGTAAATTGTGTTGAATTTTTTAACTTCAGAGTCTATATTTTCTAAAGCTTTTTGGGTCACTCTTATAATACATGCGCCTGTGTCACAGTTATAAAAATGATTGTTGAATTTCGCAAGTAGCTTCATTGCTTTTATCATTATATTACTTTGTTGAACATTTTCAGCTGCTAGGTCAAATATCTTCATATAAACTTTTTCAGGATTCTGGAGGAACAGACACAGAATAGCAGTAGGATCGGCATCAGGAACTACAATCAGTTTGTTAAAAATCTCAGTCATCATGTTGCCAAATCCATCAGTTTCCATTACATTTTCAAAGCAGTTATTGCTAAAGTGGTCCTCTAGAATCTCCTGCTGAGCAATAACATTGCAATGTTGAAATAATTTAACAATTAATTTATTTAAAAAATCTGCAGGATCAGGGCCATATTTTATGTAATAATTGACATTTTTATAAAAACTGTAGCAATCATCATCACTTAAAACATTTAAATGGCTAGAAACACAGTTTAAAAGTGCTTCATTTTCATACAGATTATCTTTGTTTATGAGGGCTCGAAGCCATGTTGCTTTAGTGTCACTGCCGGTAATCCTTTCAATTATTGAGTTTGGGTCTAAGTTTTCAATCACATCATTTAAGTCTTCTGGTTTGCATGTGATTTGTTGTATCATGCCCAAGACTGGATGCTCAGCAACACTGCTGACACTAAGCAGCTTCGTGCGTACTTTATGACACAATTCTCCAATATTTCTTTGCACACTTTTGCCATTTTCTTCAAACTCACTCCATGCACAGAAGATGTCAACACTGACGCCCATCACCAGCTCCTGGAATTTATCTAGAAGTGCTGTGTTACATTTATTAAGATATTCAAGTATTTCTGGGCTGGGACAGTCACATGACCTGTAAGTAACATTTTCCATGACACTGCCCATGTAAGTTAGAGTGTATATAGGATCACTGATAGTACTTAATTCCTGTGCAGTCATAAATTCTTCCAAGCATTGATATACCAAAAGCAACATCGTGTTAAGACAGTTTCCTTTGTATTTGTATTGATCATCCTTACTAAGACTATTTAGTCTTTCTGGCTTCGGGGGTTCAGTGAAAAAGTTAAGGGCTTTTTGTAAATTATTGAATATCATTGTAAGCTTATCTGCTAGAGTATTGCTGTAAAAGTTGAAAATATGTATCCCACAAATTAACTTATAGAGAGCAGAACTAATGATATAAATCTTTTTAAGACATTCGCTAGGAGTGTAGTATTTAATGTTTTCTAGAAACGCAAATGCTAATTCTGAGGCTAGTTGTGGATCACTGTATGCAATTGCTTCATAAACAAACTTTTCAAAATGAAGTCTCCAAAAAATTTCACACATTAGACATTTTGGTATTGTTGGTATAGTCCATATAACTAACTCTATTTCATCCATGTCTGTCATATCAGATAAAATAGATAAATCTGAGTTTAAAATCAAGAAAAAAGCGAATTTTCGAACAGTAGCCAATTTGTCTTCAGCATAAACACCCTGACTTCTGTATCTTCCATCTTCGAAAAATCTCGATATAGAATCCACTATATATTCTATTATCTCCTCATTTCCTGAAAACGATTAATCAAATCAGCATCGAGTGAAATATACTTTTCCTATGCAATTGTTGTGGAATGGATTTAATCTGAAATAAATTATTTTTATTTTCATTTATTTATTTTATACACTATACAGCACAGCACCGTAGTGATTTTACCATGGCATGCCGACTTCAAATTATCCTCATTTTAGTAATTGCACACATTCTTAAAATTGAAGCTGAGTTATTTATTTGCTTACCCCCTCTGGAAGTCAATCTTGAAAACGGATGGACATTGTCGGCCGATATCATGACGCCCTGAAAAGCTGATAGTTGTGGACAAAATTCCATCCTGATCTTAAAAAATAGTACGGTAATATATTTTTCAGAAATAATTTCTTTCTGTTTTCTAACACATTACAAACCAAGCCACACTGCGATGATTTTATTTTCAAATTATTATTTGACTGCTGGACAGCCGACTGAGTGATGACATGTTGTTATGACACTTGACAGTCACAGTAATCTGTGGGAAGGCAGAACTCAGAACAAGTGCAGAACATACGGATCATACGGATTAATTTAGGGCAAGAGAGTGGGTTTGTTTAGTGAATATAACGTAAACAACTTTTGTAATGCATTATTTCTAAACAATTGTATTTTATACTTTATTTAACATTTTCATAGGAAAATAATCTAGGATATTTTTTGATTTTAGTTTGACCTTCATTTGACCCGAAAAAGACAACGTTGCTTGATCTGGGTTTGAGTTGCTTTCAGTGCATTGAAGCAGATTGAAGCACGCGGCGTGGGATATAAGTTACCTACTCTATGACGACCGACTTGGTGTAATGGTTAAGAAGTTGGCTACTACACCAGAGGTCGCGGGTTCGATCCCCGCACAGTACAAACATTTGTGTGCATGAACATGTCTGTTTGTACTGGTCTGGGTGTCTCCTATGTATAATAAGTATGTATTTACAAAAGAAAATGTATTTAAGTATGTTTATCCGTTGTCTAGTATCCCATAACACAAGCTTTAATTAGCTTACTTTGGGGCTAGATGGCGCTGTGTGGAATAATGTCCAGGGATATTTATTTATTTATTTTATGGGCGTGGGACTCGCGGGAGTGAAGGTCAAGTGTACGTACAACATCAATGCTCTCGGCGTTCCTCGCGATGAGCTCGCGATACGTGCCGAAACCAAAGAGAATTGGGTATGGGAACAACAATCAAACATGTCCTAAATCAAAAACCATTTCGAGGTATTTGTATTTTTTACCTTATTTAAATATTACACATTTTGAAAAGCAAAGGATCTAGCATATTTTTAAATAAATATGTTGGCTATCTGGAGTCAAATGAATGACCCCAGAATAGTAGTGAAACCTCGCCGGCCGCTGCCGCGGCACGCTCGTTGCGCTCGCTTGGTTCATGCCATGTGGTCACAATTCTAACTCACCTTTTTTAAAATGTATTATAGTGGGGAAATCCTCATGGATACCTCGCCGCCCGGGGGAACGACAAGGTTATGTCGGAGTTCTACCGACTAAAACCCCAGAGTACTCGACCTCAACACTTTAGCGGCGAGGCGGCGTCCCTAAAAAGTTTCGCAACGCCCTACCGCCAGTGCTTCCCCGTATTGGGGCCCCCTCCAGCCGACCCGCAAATAAAGGGGGGAAGCCACGGAAGTACCTGGACCACACAGGTACTTCCGCCGTCGCAGTGAAAGCCGTGCATTGCGGACAAAAGCACCCCCGTACTCAAGCCCGCTGGCTCTCACCATACGCGGACTTTACTAGGTCCGCAACCACGATCCACCTAAAAGGTAGATCCGCTGCCGCATCTGGCGGTTCGGCCCCGCCGAGCCGCAGTGCACAGGGGGGGCCCAGCCGTGGATCACTGACCCCCTCCTCCATGCTGCGCCCGTGGGCGCCCCTTTGGGCGGGCAGTGGTGGGCACCATACCACCACCACGCCCGGCGGCAGGCAATGGGTGGGTGGGAAGTCCACTGCACTGCCATGCCTGAGCCCTCTTAGCTTCCCGGTGATTCCACCTGCCACCAGTACTTAGACCCCCCCGCCACGACAAGGCGAAGGCTCATGAGGGGGAGCCTAGTTCTAAACTTTTTTTTTGCGTCAGGAAATGCATTTAGGCATTTCCAAGAGCCTGGGTTCGGGACACCTGGGATATATGGGACTCGGAACTCCTGGGAAAACAGAGATATCTACCCACTAAAACCTGACCGTGGTCATCTTCGGCGCAGAATGGAAAGGACCCGGGATCCTCAACGAGGTAGAGACTCCTGTGTATGTGTAGGTGTCTGAACAAAAAGTTAATAGAATTTTAGTTATTTAGGTTTAATTGAAATATCCCTAGACCATATTGATGTGTAGTACACACAAAAATATAAAAATATAGATTTTTAGTAGATCCATAAATAAATCCCTGACACAATACATCTATCCTTTATAAATTAGTAGCTATAAGGTATGTTATGTGTTAAAAAATAATGTAAAATAAAAGGTAGATTTTGAGAATTATTACTACACAAGCATATTCAATCCAAAAGAATAAAAGTTATGTCATCATCGATAGAATTTTACGGTAATAAATTTTGTTTAACACGATTCTGGTATATTATCGTGAAATTAAAAAATATGCACGCAAAATTTTTGCGGGCGGCACGCGTTTCTCGGCGCTCAGGGCGAGACGCAGCGCGCGCTTATACCTAATCACGCGGACGAAGTCGCGGGCAACAGCTAATGGGGTATAAAAAACTATTTAATGCCTCGGAATGGTTTTCGATTTAGGACATGTTTGATTTTTTCCCATACCCAATTTAACTTTTAAGAGTCGGAAGTCCCAAAAAAAAAGTAAAGCGTTGCTCAAATGAACGGTCACCAGAAATTAATACAAACGCGAAATTATCAAGGACATGACGTATCGGTGGATCTGCCAACATGAACACGGAAATAGGGATGTATGTACGTGAGAACATTATCGATATTTAGCTGGGAAAAAATAGGGTTCTAGGTTTTTACTTATTCAACTTATTATTGAATTCAGTTTATAAAAGTGTGTGAACTGAACGCTCTCCTTAATCTAAGATTTAGTAAAAGTAACCCGTTAACGTTTTGTATTGAAAATGGTTCACTTCACCCTCTACTCCTACTTAAATGAGACTATTTATATAAAACAACGTATTTGTTACGTAACGTATATAATTTATTTTGCACTGCTCATTTGCTGCGCTTTCTTTGCAATATCTTCACTAACTTCTTCGCGTATTGCAAAATAACTAATAATGGTTCTGCATTCGTTTCGAATCAGTAAATCTGTTTCAATTTGTTTAAATTGGTGTAAATTGAGTACCTACATACACTAAGTCCTGTTTTCTGATAACTTTCACCCATTTTTACCCTTAAGAAAAAAAAGTGTGGCATAATTACATAAGAAATTAATTCTATACTTTGATGTTATTTATATTTTAGAGTAGCATTTTAACCCTTTTGTCACCCTCATTGTGTTTAAGTATTTCGTTTAATATTTATAAAATAACAACATTAATTAAAAAATCTATTTAATATATTTTTGTAACCATATTGATAACAATTTGTTATCATAAACACATATCTTATGTTTGAACCAAAAAAAGGACAATACTCCCAATTTCTCAATTATGATTATTATTTAGAATTCATATTAGAATTAAAAAGAGCTTAAATAAGTATACAAAAATGTATTTCAATGACATTGCCGAAGTAAAAATATAAATGAACGGATTAGGATATACATAATTAAAAATACAAAACATAGAAAGTTTTTTATTTTATTTTAAAGGTATTTTTTATTATTATGACATAGCTGCCCGGACAGACTTCATTCTTTCAAAAGTAAATACTTAGTAGGAATTAAATAATAATTGTCCACGCAATTTTTATATATTTATATTTTTTCTCTTTATTGAAACTTTCCGTGTACCATAGGGTTTAAGGAACAAACGCAAAAAAATACCCAAATTGGTCAAGCCGTTCTCGAGTTTTGCGCTTAGCAACATTCCTTTTCATTTAAATAAAAGATGATGCGAATATTTTCATGAAGTTGCCTTCTTTATTATTTTCTTTGTACGGTCTCATATTCATTCGGTGAACTGCAGGAATCTCAAACGATGCGTTGGTCAAACGTGCATTGGTCTACAGTTTATTCGATGAGAATTATAAAAGTGTAAAATTTATATGGGAGCCTTTACTTGGTAAAATGGTTTACGGAAACCGGTTCAGGACTCGAAATTAGGTGTACCTACTCACAATATTTGCTGACCAAAAAGAGTTGAAATAACGTTTTAACAAAGAATATGAAATTAAAAAAATATCGACAGTTGATAAAAAAATCAAGCACTACTGATACGTAATATATATCGGGTGAATATCAAATAACTCCCGAAAACGATATGGCATACTCACTTAGTCATGTAGAAGGTGATCCATTGTTTAACAGACAGAATTTTCATAGAATATTCTGTTCAAATATTTTCATTTCGAATATTATTTTTTCAACGATTATTTACTTCATAAAAACATACTTTACAGAAATGTAATTAATTTAATAACATACATTAGTTTGAAAAGCCTCTGTTGGTTAGGTTAGATTAGAACTGTGACCACATCCATGCCAGAAGTGAATCACTTTTCGGCGAATGTACATAAGTGACAAAAAATGTTCTTGAGAATACTTCTCACTTGCTATTTTTATATCCCACGAAGAAAATCCTTCTAATTTACGCAGCTTGTCTTTATCGGTCTGTACCATTATCTCTGCTAAAACATTTGTAGCTGGCATACTATCCAGCGGTTAGCTGTGGTCACCTGCCTGATATTGTTTGCCTTCAAAAATGTTTTCACTTCTTGTGACACAAATGAAGGTCCGTTGTCTGATACAATAGTTTCACACAAACCGTGGGTACAGAGTATCATTCTCAAGTGTTTGATTACTACTGTAGAGGTCATATATTAACTATTAATACATCCGGCCACCAGGAATAGGCATCAACAATAACTAAAAAATATTTATTTTGAAAGGGTCGAGTGAAATCTACGTGTATTCTAGCTAGACCATGGTTTTGTAGGTACTATCCAATTCTGGTTGGTCTTTGGCGGTACACGTCTATTTTCCAGGCATTTCGAATAGTCTTTTACCACACCTTCTGTCTTCATTCATAGCAGGCCACCAAACATAGCTGCGTGCAAGGGCTTTAGTATGCACTATTCCGTTATGAGTTTTATGTAAGTAATGCTCGTAAAATATGTTGTTGTAGACGGGGTGGTACCACGACTCTACACAACTCTACAAGTTCTACAACCCAGTAGTATGCAATCCCGTGCTTGTGACATTTTAGACCGGTGCGGTGCAACCAATATGACCTCAGTTCGTTGTCATTTATATTTGCTAGCCACCCCACTCTCAAGTAATGTCGGACGCGTGCCATTGCAAATTTATCCTTCTTAGTCTCTGAGGCTATTTTATGAACATCAAATGGAAAATCCTCCGGGGTCGCCGCTATTAATATTATGAAATTTATGAACACCAAAATTAATAGCCGCCGCCTCTTTATCTAACTGTGAGTATCGTCGTTCAGGTGTATGAAGCGTTCGAGACCCCATAGCAATTGGACGTTCCTGTCCATCATCCATCACGTGTGCCAGCACCGCACTATCTCCGATCAGTCCTTGCATCAAGAAGGCTAGAGACTAAGGAGAGATAACTCCCTGGAAAGGGTTGGACTAAATCCGTATCCCACAGTGACGCATGCGCATTACGCTTCTTTGCCGCGATCCTCGCGAAGTGTCAAAATTGGTCAACACAACCTCGAAAATGTCAAAAACAAAAAACAAAAAACAACAACTGTCGCACGTGACACCGTTCAAAACAAAACCATGTGACCATGAAATGACAAATAGCTGCCGCTGCACATGCGCAATACAGCGTTTTGCCCGGCACAGAGTATACGACTTTCGGCCCTCGAAAGCTTACCCCCACTTCGGGAGTTATCTCTCCTTAGTTTCTAGCCTTCTTGCCTTGCATGCTGCCTTGTCGTCAGTCAAACTTGATTCTTTTTTTGTAGTTAGTCCTTCGCCCACCTGCACCAATTCGTTTTCATAGTAATAAATTAAAAAGAAAATTGCCAAATTTGACATGTGGGGTGGGATTGTGTTGAGACTGTTGTTTTTATTTTTTATAATTTTTTATAAACTTGAATTGAATTGAATGAAATTTGGTGCAGCTTCTGCAATCTGCTTCTTTTTAAATACATATTTAATTAATATTGGCTGGTGTACCTTTATGGAAAATGGACGAAAATGTTTATAAGTTAGCCGTCATTGTTGCTCTGTCAGTTTTACCGTTTTTGTTCACTCTAAATGGTGATTTCGTTTTTGATGATACTGAAGCTGTTTTAAAAAATAAAGACGTGTGGTCTGAATCTTGGACTAATTGCTTTTATAACGACTTTTGGGGGACAAACGTGAAGAGTAACCTTAGCCATAAATCGTACCGGCCCTTGACCGTTTTGTCTTTTAGGTGAGGGAGGTATTGCCTTGATTAAATTGGCTTTCAGAAATTGTAAATATGTATATAATGTCACACATCCTGTTACATTTTTTTCAACTATTTCCAGATTGAACTACATTTTCAGGAATAAACAGCTTACAGCACTGCCTTTCAAAGTTACCAACCTATTTTGTCATGTGTTATGCTGTATAATGGTTTGGAAAACATTCGAAAATGTCGTGAATATAAGGACAAGTAGAAAAATTGAGAAGATACATTCAGAATTGAATGACATTAGTTTTTTAGCTGCAGTACTTTTTGCTGTTCATCCTATCCATGCCGAAGCTGTGTGTGGGGTTGTAGGCAGAGCTGACATATTAAGTGGAATTACTTTTTTCTCATCCTTTTTATGTTACCAAAACGCTTCATTCAGACAGAAGTATTCATACATATTTTTACTTCTCTGCATTATTCTTTCTGGAATTTCTATGCTGTGCAAAGAAAATGGTATCACGGTATTGGTAAGATATTTTTCAAGATTATTTGGTTTGTTTAATCCAAATTGGATGTTCATTAATTGAATTACTTTTTTAGGGAGTCTGCTTATGTTATGATCTCATGGCTATGATAAACAAGAAAAATAAGAGTATTTATAATGATTTCTCTTTAGAGATCATTTTAAGAGTAACTATTATATCAATATCAACAATTCTGCTACTGTATGGACGTTGGGTAGTAATGGGAGGAACTACACCAGAGTTTAAAGCTATTGATAACCCAGCAGCTTTTACAGACAGTCCATTCTCCAAGGTAATATATTTGACTAACATCCTTTCTATAATCTGTCTCAAGACTATGACAGTAATTATTGTCAAAGATTTTTTCAAGAAATACAGAAATAAAGACTGGCATGGTAATAGGGAGGAGAGGCCTTTACCCAGAAGGGGGATCCTAACAACTTATCTAGATTAGATTAGATAGAAAATAGCTACATAAGATCATACAAATATGCTTTCATGAAATAAAATTTTCAAAATATAATATATTTTAAATGACTTTTACTGATACATGTAATTTGAAAGAATAATATTTATACAGGGTGTCCCTGAAAGTTAGGATCAAATCAAAATAACCTGTAGCTGGGGTCATTTCTGACCTTTTTAACCCTATCAGTATTGGTCCGATTTCTAACCGTTGAAAAGTGTTAATCAATTTTAGCTTTTTTCAAATAATCGCCTAAGTCCATACAAAAATAATTATTTAAAAAAATGTAAGTATCTAAGATTTTTTCAGACTTATTTTGTTTTGCCAAATGGTTTATGGAATATTTGTTTTATTTGAACTAGTTACTTCATTGAAAGCATGGCTCAAATAAAATAAAAAAATCTATCAATAAAAAATCTTGAACAAAAATAACTCTTGATTTTCAAACAGATCCTGTTAAAAAAAAATTTAAACAAAAAGTTGTCAAAGTATAGTAAGTACGAGGGTGGGTTGAAAAGTACGCGTGTTATCCTGGTGGGGCCAATGGAGTGGGGGTGGTGCTGTCCGAGGAATTCCAAAATAGACCGCGGTCGCTAACGCGATTTACTTCCAAGACACCAAGGGTACTTATCGAAGGGAGGGGTGGTCAGTGTCCAAATCACCTGAACATCGCGCCGCGTACAGGGATGCCAAACGTGCCTCTAAACGAGCTGTAGCCAGAGCCAGACGTGACTACTTACGTCCTTTGTACGATAATTTGGAGTCGTCTGAGGGGCAGAAGCTCGTTTACAAGTTGGCACATTCGAGAGTCAAAGCGGCCCAGGATATTTCCATGTGCCGCTGTGTAAATGACACTCTCGGTAACCTGCTATGCGAGGACCGCGCGGTGAAGGAGAGATGGCGCTCTTATTTCCACGAGCTGCTCAACAAGCAGCAAAAAGAGGTGCAGCCACCTGAACTCCTTCCGAATCAGGGACTGGTGCCCCCGGTAACGCCTGATGAAGTCCAGTCGGCTCGTCGCCGCATGAACTACCGGAAAGCTGTCGGACCCGATGGAGTCCCTATCAAAGCGTGGAAATCGATGGGTTCTCGTGGTGCAGGCATACTACCCACCTTTTCAACCGCATTCTCCTCACCGGGAAGATATCTGACCAATGGAGACTGAGCATTATCACGCCGGTCTTCAAAAGGGACAGGAATGTACAATCTCGGAGTGTCAGTATGGGTTTCGACAGGGTTGCGGGACCATGGACCCCATATTTGCCTTAAGAACGCTCATGGAGGGATACAGACTGAAGAGTACACCTCTGCATCTCCTTTTCTTAGATATGCAGAAGGCCTTCGACTGTGTCCCTCTTGAGATGATCGGCTGGGCGCTGCGGTCCAGGGCCGTTCCCGAGGTCCTTATTGGCATTATCCGGGAGATGTATCACGATTCCAGTTCAATAGTTAGGACTGCGGTTGGTGACACGCTTCCCTTCCCTATCACCGTTGGAGTACACCAACGCCCGTTTCTGTTCAGCGTAATATTAGACGTTCTGTCAAACAGCAGCATCCGAGACCACCATGAGCAACCACCCTGGTTGCTTATGTATGCTGATGATATTGCGCTAGCAGATTCGGATAGGGGACGGCTGGTACAACGGGTGAATAAGTGGAAGAATTCACTTGAAAACGGCGGTCTGAAACTTGATGTGGCGAAGACGGAGTACATGGCCTGCATCCCACAGATTCCCAGTCGGTCCGCATAGGCGATGAGGTGATCGAGCGCACGGACCGTTTCAAATACCTTTGATCTGTGTTAAGCGTGTCCGGGGACATCGATAGCGACGTCAAAGCCCGAATTTCCGCGGCTTGGGCCAAATGGCGTGAGGTGACTGGTGTCATTTGTGACTCCAAGATGCCGATCAAGCTGAAGGGGCAGGTCTATAAAACCATCATTAGACCTGTCCTTTTATATGGCAGTGAATCATGGCCGTTACTAGAGCGACACAAGCAGGAGCTGCGCGTCATGGAAGTGAAGATGCTGCGGTGGATGTGTGGAGTCTCACATAAAGCTCGCGTGCAGAACACCCACATCCGTGGCAGCCTTCGTGTTCGTGACATCGCAGACAAGCTGCAGGAGTGCCGCCTTCGTTGGTATGGTCATGTCTCACGGAGATCGGAAAACTACGTAGGCAACAAATGTCTGGCTATCCCGCCAGGTACCGGTAGAAGAGTTCGACACAAGAAGCAGTGGCTCGACGTCGTCAAGGGTGACATTCGTGCCAACAGACTCACCACTGAGGATGCACAAGACCGCGCGAAGTGGGCCAAGAAGATGAGAAAGGGTGACCCTGGGACCCCACGCACCGGTGTGGGTTCACAACCGGGATAGACCGCACGGATGATGATGATGATGATGAGAGAGAGCGTGATAGACGACCCGGCACTGGAAAGCCTACAACGTCGACTACTGACGAAAATACAGAAAATGTACTTGATTTAGTTTTGCAAGACCGCAGATTAAAAATGAGAGAAATAGCCGAGATTATAGGCATCTCTTATAAACGATTACAAAACATGAAAGTCAACGAATTGGGTTTTCACAGGGTGTCAGAGAGGTAAGTGCCACGGCTGCTTTCAGTCGAACAAAAAAGATCGCGATTAACAATTTCACGCGACAGTACACTAAAAAACAAAACAACAATCAAAACAGGGGAGAAGACTTGGATCACCACCCCCTAAAAAGGCTAAGACGATTTTGTCGGCAAATAAAGTGATGGCTTCAGTTTTCTATGACTCGAAGGGCGTATTTATGGTTGATTAGCTTGAAAAAGGTCAGAATATGAACTCTGAATACTATTACACCTTACTACGTCATTTGCGTGAGGAAATAAAAGAAAAACGCCCAGAAATGCTCAGAAAAGAAGTCCTTTTTCATCAAGGCAATGCCCGTGTTCACACATCTGTGCAATCAATGGCTGAAATTAATCACTGTAGCTTTGAACTGCTGCAGCATTCGCCTTATTCACCTGACCTGGCACCAACAGGCTTCTTGCTGTTCCCATACCTAAAACACTTAGGAGGTCAAAAATTTTCGATAAATAATGAGGTCAAAGCAGCAGTAGATGCGTAGTTTCACTCTCAGGACTAAATTTTTTTCCTTGGTATAAAAGCTTTAAAGGAGAGGTAGCAGGAGTGCATTCAACTTGATGGTGATTACGTAGAAAAATAAAAATATTATTGCTATTGTGTGTGTCTATTTTCTTAGTTAGGCCGGATACTTTTCAATCCACCCTCTAATTAAAAAAAAATGCTTTTTTAATACGGATGTTCTTGAGGTATAATTTGCACAGGTATTCTAATAATCTATAAAGTTGTGAATATTTTAAAGAAGAAAGTAGCGTTTTTAGGAGTTTGTGATTTCGACTTATTCGACTTATTTTCCACGAAAGTCCATTTAATGTAACTTTCTGACAATTGGAAGGTGGTTGGTAACTTCTAACAGAAACCCCCACACTTGAGTTCTTTGAGGGTCTGGTGCCGGCGACCCTCCCCCACACTAGCGTTTTTCGGCGCCGAGAAAACGCAACGCCCAAGGGTCTCTCTAACTAACCTTTGGTATTTAAAAAAAAAATTAACAATTCCTGAGCAAAAAGCAATGTACACACATCAAAAGTGTCTAGGGATCAACATATATTTTTGCAATAACTTTTCTCCTGATTGATATTAATTAAAATTTTCTTTAAGGTTCATCAAATAAAGTGTTTTCGTTTGTCTACAGTAACGATAAACCAAGTCACCTTTGCATTAATAAAGAAATTTGCCATTTTCCTAATAAAGGGATTTTTGACATTTGAACCACTAACATTAAAGTTCGAAAAAAAGACTAAAATAACAGTTTTCTTTAAAATTTTATTGGGTAACTTAAACAATTAATAATCCGTGTTTCTACCGCGAACACTTACAACACAAGAACATCGGTTTGGCATACTCAAAATGAGTTCATCCAAATCACGCTGTGGAATGGCCGCCCATGTTCGTTGCAACCCTCCATATTCGGCAGAGCTCTTCTCTGTAGCATCATATCCCATGCATGCTCAATCGGGTTCAAGTCTGGCGAATGAGCAGGCCAGGGCAGGACATTGATGTTAGCTGCGGCGAGAGTCTGTCTTACAACTCTTGCGGTGTGCGGTCGTGCATTATCATACATTAACTGAAATAAGGGACCGATTTGCACTTGTAGAGGAACGATGACGTCTGATACAATCGTCTCAGCATAAATTTGAGCGTTGAGGTTGTCGTTGATCTTCTGCCCAATTTCTCTGTTCAAGAGCCCATTGATATCGAATCCTACGATTGGGCATTGCTATAGGTGGTACCCTTAGCGGTCTTCGGGAATGAAGTCATGCAAGCGGTTTCTGACTGTTTGGTCGCTAATTAAGTTCCCTGAAGAGTGATGAAGCCTCACGGCTAACATCATGGCGGTTATTGTTGGAGCTCTTCGAGTTGTGATTTGAATGTATCGGTCTTGTCTCCGTGTGGTGCAGCGATACCGTCCTCCATGGCGCTCAGCCACGGTACCAGTGCTTCGGTAACGTGTCCAAAGTCGACTGATAACACTCTGACTTGTATTCAGAGCTAAAGCCACAGTACGTTGCCGGGAACCAGCTTCTATCATTCCCACGGCTCTGAGCATTTCTTCCCTGCTTAAATGACGTCGCCGCTCCATAATAACGTTGGTTTTAATCAGTAGTAGGGAAACAGTAGCACTAATAATGTCTTCAATGCGTTGTATGTTTTTATAGGGAAAATATTGACAGCTGATTTTCATCTTTTACTCGAATTTGATCGACAGTTCCTGTTTCAAATTATGAAATGCACCAAAAAGGATCCATATAAATTTATAAAATCATAAATTTATTACAAAGCCACATCTCAATCTCAAGAAATCCGCATAAAAATGCTTGATCCCTAGACACTTTTGATGTGTGTACATTTCCAACAAAATGGGAGTTAAAAATTTCACGAAAATCTATTCATCATCACTTTCTGTCGAATGGAGGTTGATTGTTGACCTAGTATAATTCATTCTAAAAGAAGAAAAAACAAAACTTATGTAAAAATTTAAAAATATTCAATGACTACAATTAAGTATTCAGTCAATCCTTAGTCAATAATTCAAAATTTCTAATAATTAGTCACCAACCTCCATTCGTTTTTCTTTTAGAATTAATGATACTAGGTCAACAACCAACCTCCTTTGGACAGCTTTCGACAGAAAATGATCATGAATGGATTTTCGATAAATTATTAAATTGCATTTAATTACTTTGTTAATTTTTAGCATTTTACAATGCTTATTTTTCAATCTGAACAAATCTATTTTGTTTATTTATTTATTTAGGGAACAAACAATTTTTATTCTACCTTAAGATTACTTACTTGTTGAAAAATGTTTTAGCTTTTTGCTTGGGATTTGTTTTTTTTTTTCAAAAATATCAATGGTTTCAAGTTATCAACCACCTTCTATTTGTCAGAAAGCGACATTAAATGGACTTTCGTGAAAATATGTTAAATTGGTCGAAATTACAAACTCCTAAAAACGCGACTTTCTTCTTTAAAATATTCACAACTTCATAAATTATTAGAAATCATACCTCAAAAACATCTGTATTAAATGAGCATTTTAAAAAAATACTTGGACAACTTTCACAATTTTTTTTACGAGATCTGCTTGAAAATTAAGAATTATTTTTGATCAAGATTTTTATGGCGACAATTTATTTTTTTCATTTGAGCCATACATTATAGTTTAATGAAATAATTAGTTAAAGTAAGACAAATCATCCATGCAACATTTGGCAAAAAAATAAGTTGGTATCTTTGATACATTTTTTTTTATAATTATTTTTGTATGGACTAAAATTGATCATAACTTCTTAACGATAAAAATAGGACCAC
The DNA here is from genome assembly GCA_947369235.1 of Udea olivalis. Taxonomy (NCBI): domain Eukaryota; kingdom Metazoa; phylum Arthropoda; class Insecta; order Lepidoptera; family Crambidae; genus Udea; species Udea olivalis. The sequence continues at coordinate 13,171,921 of OX376342.1, forward strand.
TATCGATAGGGCTAAAAAGGTCAGAAATGACCCCAGCTATGCGTTATTCTGATTTGATCCTTACTTAAATGAATAATAATAAATAAATAAATATAAATATGCGCCAGACAACACACCTCTTGTAATGGTCTCGAAGTAGGGATTAATATCGCTGTATTACGGGGTACCACACAAGGAAATAAGCTATGGGCGTCTCCCAGCACACCCAGACCCGAGTCAATTCAGAAAAGATAGTTTCCTGAATTGACCCGACCGGGAATCGAACCCGGACACTACTTACTTCTAGGGACACTCTGTATATTTCTTATAAAGTGTTGGTTACTTTTAGTTTAGGCTACAAGAGATCATAATCAATACTTTTGGCCTTCCAGTGAGGTGCTATTGATCAATTTATGAGACTTGTGATGTACGTTGTCCAGCAACAAGGCACTTAAAGAGTTAGTTTTACCATAAGGCAATGCATTAGAGGTAATTTCTCAACTTGTTGTGTGTTATAGGTACTAACTTGATAATAAGAGTATGCCTACTTGTTTTTTTCTGCTTAGCCTTCTGGTTGACTGGTAGATTATTATGACTTATCAACATTCAGTCTACCTTCTGCACCATTTCTGTTGTCCAATTGATCTTACTAATATTATAAATGCGAAAGTTTGTGAGGATGTATTTATGTATGTTTGTTACTCTTACACGCAAAAACTACTGAACGGATTGAGATGAACCTAACAGATAAACAGCGTATACATCAGAATATCGCATAGGCTACAATTTGTAGAGATTTTATGTATGCATGTTATAGGAATGAAGTTCTCGCAGGCGAAGCCGCGGGCGTAAAGCTAGAAATAAAGAAATCAAACATGATATGTGGTTATTTGACTTTTTTGTGTGTAAATTTTGGAAATTAAAATAATTAATATTTATTTTCAGATTGCAACATTCAACTATATCTACTTTGTAAACTCCCTTATGTTGATATGGCCTCAATGGCTATGTTATGACTGGTCCATGGGATGTATTCCCTTGATAGAAGATGTACTAGACTACAGACTAATCTTACCACTATCTGTTTATATATATGGGATGTTTTTATTGATTGTCTTGCTCAGGGGACATGATGGGAGAAAAACAAAAAGGTAAAAATTTTGTTTGACTAGGTAGGAATTAAGAGGGATAACCAGATTCAACACAACTCGATATTGTGCGCTTTGTGACTGTATGTGTGAGTGAAATACCAAAATTGTTCTATGTTATCACTGGCCAGCTAGAAAAAAACTAGATAGCAAAATGTGAATGTCAGGATGGCACATGTAGGATCTTCAAACTTGATGAAATGTATTCTGAACAATGGTACCTAAACAGTACTGAATAGTACCTACACAGAGATAAACAGTACCTAAGCCCTCTAAATGTTACATAAAAAGTATCATGCTGCTGCCATTCTGATGTCAGGATAGCCGGTGTATTCTCATATCATGCTTATGGCTCCAACTATCGTTTTGGGACCTATGCAAATAAACGGTACCTAAATAATACCTTGTAAAATATACCAATACTTATTGAAATATCATTAGGAATAATAGCAATTTAAAAATGACGATACAAGCTATAAGCAATATCTTTGATGGCGGTTTTTGAGACATTAAATGATTTAAAGTATAAACATTGGTGTTGGAAACATCTGCACCCTATCGGCGAAGTCGTTCACACTATCGCTAACGCAGCATGACAATAATTCATGATTAAATATCTGTTCGGAATCGTTCCCTTTAAAAATGATCTTTTATTGTTCTAGTTTCATTGAAGCCTATTTGGGGTGTTAAAAATTTGCAGAAACACATTACTTAAATAAAAAATATCACATTCTTGGTATTATTATTTCTGTTCATTCATAATGCATGCATAATGCATAAACTAACGCCTATTTTAATTAAATAACTGAACGCTCTTCAAAGCATTTCATTTCATTTTTCATTTCATTTATTAATTGCATAGTCACATTACATTGAATAAGGTCTTAACAATAAATTGTAGGTAGGAAATGTGACGCCCTGCAAGGGCGTAGCAACTCTTTAAGAGGGCTATTATAACTAGCTCATCCACTATAAAACTTAAAATCACTACTTAAAATAATAATTAAAATAATTAGTTTTACAGTGAATGGGTACATACATGAAATTAAATAAATTTATTGTTACTATATTTAAACATAAATTCAACTTTTGAACACAACATTTAAACCATTCTATGCCATCATATGCAAGGTACTGAACAACTCAAGTGCAATTTATTTGGTGTCAAAAAATTCCTGTAAACTATAATAAGACCTTTCAATAAGGTACATTTTCAATTTTTTGTTAAAAAGTGTAGAAGTTTCTAAATTTTTTATGTTGTTTGGTAAGTGGTTATATATTTTTATAACCATATTATGAGGACTATGTGAAACTAATTTAAGCTTGGAGAAAGGTACGTGAAGTTTATTTAGGTTTCTATCGTTTCGTTTAGTAATTCTTTCAACTGGGGAATACAAATTCATGTGTTTTCTAGCAAACTTACAGGACTCGAAAATGTATAGAGACGTAAGTGTCAGTATTTGGTGTTTGACAAAGTGAGGCCTGCAAGATTCCATTTGGTCGATATTTGTGAGAATTCTAACACATTTTTTTTGTAGAATAAAAACTCTTTCCGATTCGCAAGAATTACCCCACAAAATAATGCCGTAAGCAAGTCTTGAGTGCGCATAAGCGTAGTAGGCCGTTAGAGCCGTATTAAAGTCTGTCACTCTTTTAAGGTGTTGGAGAGCGTAGATAAAAGATGACATTTTATTTAATAGTTTTTGGATGTGTCGTTTCCCAATTCATATGAGTATCCAGCTCTACCCCCAACAAAGTTGCAGAGTCTACGTTGGTTAACTTTGTGTTTTTAAAGTTGTACGATATTTTCAGCGCAGCCTTTTGATAGGGTTTAAATTGGATAATTTTAGTTTTATTTAGATTAAGTTGCAGATGGTGAGATTCTAGCCAATCAGAAATTTTTTCCAAGGTTGCATTCAATTTTATTTCCAATTCTCTAACATTGGAACAAGGAAGCAAAACTGAGACGTCGTCAGCAAAAAGAACAATGGGCTTAACTACAGATATTTTTAAAGCATCAGGAAAGATTCCTTCTGAAAAGGACTGATTAATCAACAAAGTAAATGGAAACGTTAATATATCAGCACAATGTTTTACTACACTTGGGGAATTTCATCGATGCCAAAGGATGTTTTATTTTGGTTACGTAATATGATATTTATTTCTTTGGGTTCTGCTGGACTTAAAAAGAATGTATTTTCAATTAAGTTTTCTGTCAAAGTTCCAATTCTAGGGTTAGATTGTGAGTTTCCGATAGAAGCAAAGAAATTATTAAACGTGTTCGCCACTTGATCAGGGTCGCATATTATATTTTTATCGGTAGTTGTAAGTTGAATATTTTTATTTTTTCTTGAAATTTTATTTGTTTCATTGTTTATTATTCTCCACATGCACTTTGTTTTATTTTGTGATGTCACAAATTGACGTTTATTATGAATTTTTTTAGAAATGTTAACAGCTTTTCTAAGTATTTTACAGTATTTTTTATAATAACTTTTCATATTAGTATTAATAGGCTTGGATACCAGTGCCTTTAGAAATCTTTTAAAGCGACATGAAGTTTTCAGTCCAGGTGTTAAGTACTTTGGTTTTGAACTACTTACAATTTTAATCAATTTCACAGGTATACAGTTATTTAAAGCTTTTTGCAAGATTTCGTTAAAAAAAGAAAAATGTTTATTCATATTGTTTTCCTTTTGAAGTATTACGTTCCAATCCACCTTAGAAAGTTCGCTTTGGAATTTACTAATGTTATTTTCACTATATATTCGTTTGTATCTTAAGAAATAGTTAATTTGTTGTGCCATAAGTGGCACAGTGATTAATATACCGCAGTGGTCAGAAAACCCAAATTCGTGGACTGCTATTTTAGTGTCTCTAATTTCAAAATTTATGAAAAGCAGGTCAATGCAAGATGAACTACTTGATGTGATTCTAGTAGGTTGATTTATCTTTTGACGGAAATTATAGTTTAGCATTAAGTTTAGTAGTCTATTTTTTTCATTGCTATTTGTTAGAAAATCTACATTAAAATCACCCCCCATAACTATATTCTTAGAATAGTCTTTAACACAAGTTAGTTTTAAAAGTTTTTCTAGGCAGGTGTAGAAAGTTTCTACTTCTCTTTTACTGTTAGGCCAGTACAGGTTTATGATTAGTAAGTTTTGTTTGGGCAATTCAATTGCACTTACTTCACAAATCATTTCTACAGACAATGCGGTTATATCAACCCGCTCATAACATTCAAAGGAACTTTTAATAAGGATACAAACACCGCCACCTTCGTGGGAACCTCGGCAAAAGGACGAGCAAACATCATAATTTTCTATTTTTAGCAGATCTAATTTTTCTCTGTTCAGCCAAGACTCAGAAATACAAAAGATATCTAAATCTGGTTTTTCTAGTATGAACGCTTCAAGAAGGTGGGTTTTGTTGCAAATACTTTGCATATTTTGAAATATTATACTTATTTTAGTTGCGAAAAGTAGGATTCCTTCCTGCTCTCCCATTTAACGGCCGTTTACGTTTATATTTGATAATTTCCTTTGTGTTTGCAACTTGAGAATAAAGCAAACTTGATGAATGAAGTAAACTCGAAGACGGTGAAGGTAGTGGTGAAGCAGTATGTGTTTTTAGGTCTACTTTATTTTCCTGTATTTTCTCCTCCGGGCTCCTCCTTTCTTCTTCTTGTGATGTAGTTGTCTCCTTTCCATCAATGAACAACTTATTTTATCTTACTATTGCGTGATGTCCATTCTGTCGTGCTGTATGCATGGCGTTGAATAATTTTCTTCGTTCTTGCAATGCTGACGGACTTAGGTAATCGGTGACGCTGAAACCAGCTTCCCTTAAGTAAATCGAATTTTCCATTATGTACTTTTTCATTCTTTTGCTCATAAGTTCTATTTTGAGGGGTCTTCTGTGGCCCTTCTGGAGGCCACTTTTTCCTATGAATGATATTTCCTCTATGTATCCCAATAAATTCACATGAAGCAAGTCGTAAAAAATGTGAATAATTCTTTCCATTGTTTCGTCTTCTGTTTCCCAGCAGTTTTGCTCAAGACCATGCAACACCAGTGTTTTCTCCGTGGTTTCACTGTTTGCTGTTGCGGGTTGCTGATCGTATTTTTGAAGGTTTTGGATCACTTTTTGCAGTTGATCGCTTTCGGCTTGAAGTGAACAACATTTTTGGTCCAGCTGCCTTATTTTGATATTAAATTCATTTAAATCTTGTTTTAGCTGTGTTTGTTCAACTGTTACATTTTCAAAACTTTGCATGAAATCTGATCTTATCTTTGATATTGCATTCTCTATTTCATGACGGAATGAATTCTGTATTGATGATAATATGTACCTGTTATTTTCCTGAAGTATGGATTTAAATTTTTGAGCATACTGCACATCGCTCTACTCGAGTAGTCTCTGGGCCAGCTATACGAAGAAATCGTTAATTGCAAGTACTATACAATAGTGCCTTCAGAGCACTGTTAAGGCTGCCACGTTTTTGTAGCGCCTCAGTTATGTTTGCAAATGCAGGGGTGGCTTATGGTGGGTGTGGTGGTGGGGGTAGCTTTGGCGCTATCTTACGTAAAACATGTTTCTTTAAATCTTTTAATGTGTCAAAAACCATTGCTCAAGATATTGCTTATCGCTTGTATCGCTATTTTTAATTTGCTATTACTCCTAATTATATTTCATTATGTATTGGTATATCTGAAAAGGTACTATTTAGGTACCGTTTATTTGCATAGGTCCCAAAATGATAGTTGTAGCCATAAGCATGATGACAATACACCGGCCATCCTGACATCAGAATGGCAGCTGTATGAGACTTTTTATTTAACATTTAAAGGGTTTAGGTACTGTTTATCTCTGTGTAGGTACTATTTAGTACTGTTTAGGTACCATTGTTCAGAATACATGTCAACAAGTTTAAAGATCCTACATGTGCCATCCTGACATTCACAAAAAAATGGCAGGGAATCATAAAAAGCACTATAAAGTTCTTGATACTTTTAAGTGTATGCTGATAATAAAATGATTTCGACCAACAATGGGTGGCTGCAACATTTACGAAGTTTCACAAAACTTTTACACGCTAAAAGCCAATACAAAAAAAAGTGATATAAATGGGTTTTATGTATTTAGTTCATAAATATGTGATACTGAGAATACTACATACCATCACGACTTTATCCCATGCAAGGCAAGTGACTGTGCCGTCATTGTGAACGAAACACTCAGAAGCCCACTTTTCACCAATTGTATTAGAACCAACTTGGTAGGTGGTGAGCCTTCCGTCGTTATCCGGGTTGATTTGGTTTGTTATCGATGTTTTCCGTCACCGGAGAGTTAGTCGGATATTTAAAAATGAACAAAAAGATTTTGGTTCTGGCCAGATTTGAACTCGGGACCACACGATCCACGATCTGAGTTTGGACGCTCTCTTACAGTACGCTCACGCTCGCTCAGAATACTAAATAATCAAAATGTTTGTTGTGGATTATTATTAACGCCTTACGATATTGACGATACTTCGTTATCGGTGAACAAGAGCAGCGTGGCTAACATGCGCGCCGCGAGAAGAGTAAACAAAATATTATCCGTACAAATTTTGTCTTTTTTCGATTTTGTCTACCGTCCATAACATGGCAGCTATTAATTATTGTCGTGACTTAATATTTTGGATGTAAAATTCAATTTTTTCGACAGATCCCAACATGGCGCTTTATTTTTTTCGCAGTTTTGAATTGATGTCTCGATGTCTTTGCGAGAAATAACTTGTTGGTAATTTATGTGGACAACAAACCAATAATGCATTAAAATTACATAAAAACAGGCGACGTGCGTCAGAATGCGGACATTTTTTAAGTGCATTAACAAAGCAATGCATTTGTGAGCCGTCGTTGTTTAAGCTATTTATGAAAATACAGTTTATATAAAAAAAATCCACACAGAGCGTAGGTAAGTTTTTTCTTATTTGCGAAAAAACTTTTATTTAGTATGTATTATTTCAAAAAACATACTCAAGCTTCCACTCCACAGTAGTATTGCAAAATTAGTTAGGGGTATCGTTAGTATGGATACAATCGATTATTTGTATCAATGAATGGCGATTAATTGTATCAATAAATATCGATAATTTGTATCGATTATGTCAATTATTTGTAGCGATTTTTATATCGATACAATCGATAATTCATAACGATATAATCGAATATTTATATTGGTACTATTGATTTTGTCGATTATTATATTAATACTAATGCAAACTTGAATCGATTCATCGTGAGTATCGAGTAGCGAGCCGTATAGGTACATCACCAGTTACGTCGTGAAGACAAATGTCAAAACGGACCTTTTATTTTGTGAAGAGTTTAAGATGGAAGTTTTTATTTTATTTACACTTGACTTAAATGTTGCTTTTTAAGTTCTATTGTTTTGTGAATGGCGTCTTGAGAATTTGGTGTTTTTAGTTACTTGGAAGAAGTTAACAAACTATAATATAGAAATCTCACTCCGTGCCTTTAAATTCAATAATCAAGATCAAAAAAAGGATAAGGAATTTCACAAAGGCTTTGCCCTGCTGGCACTCTGAGCTTTGTTATATTGTAATATTATTTCATTTACTTTAAAATCAAAGTTGTTATGAAAAAAATTGTTAAGTATCGAGTGCTTTTAAAACATGCATGGTCACACTTACTTTGCTATCGCTTAAAGCGCACATTTACGTAAAAAATTGAAATTCTCAATTATGTGTTTGAGGGAAGCCAGACAATGAGATGTGTTCCCTAAATTAACGCCAAAACAATGCAACTATCAGTCCTCAAATCAATAACACTACCCTTGCTAACACTACGCTTGGTGTTGACTTATCAAGTAGCGTAAAAAAGCAGTCGCAGATCACTGACCCCCTCCGAAACGGTTGTGCACCGCGGCCCCCTCCTTGCATCTTAAGGAGCTGCGCCCGTGGACGCCCTTTTGGGAGGGCAGTGGTAGGCAGGCAGGCACCATACCTCCATCACTCCCGGTAGCAGGCAGTTGGTGGGTGGGAAGTTCACCGCACCGCCTCGCCTGAGCCCTCTTAGCTTCCCAGTGGTTCCCGGATGCCACAAGTGCTAAGGTCTAAGCCCCCCCACCACGGCAAGGCGAAGGCCTAACTGGGCAGGCAACGCGCGAGTAATGCCTGATATCATCAATTGTGCTACGGTGACTTCTAATCATCGGGTGATTCACGTGTTTGGTTGACACTGTCGTTGTGTAAAACGGACGAAGTTGTGAGCAGAAGTTAGTGAAAATTTATGAAACCTAACTAACTAAACTGCAAATCCCTTTTTTTTTGTATGTTTTTACATAATGTATTATCATGAACACTCTGTCTGTTGGTTTCTAAAGGCTTATTAATGCAGTCGTAGGGAAAAGAATCATAGAAGACGCACTTTTTTTTAAAAACTATTTCATAAATATGTATATTAATAACTTCATTCAAATACACCTGTAGCAAGTTCTTTCAAAACTTTAAATACAATGGTACAAACTACTAAATAATAGACATAATTTTATTGCTTAGTAGATAGGGGAGATCGGGTAGGATTCGTACAGGGGGATGATTCGTACAGTGGTAATATCTAGAATATTACAATACATTGACGTGTTCACGTTTGTGTGCGTGACTCCCGGTCAGACTTACCGGGCACCCGCGGGGCAGGAAGACTCTGTGGCCGCTGGCTTCTTGGGAGGAAGTCGAAACGTGTTTTTGCACCGCGTAAGTATTTTTTACGTTCATTTATAAATTTGCTTTGGTATCGGTAGTGATCTAATTAAACAAGTGATATAGTTTATGCTTAAAGCACTTGATTTAATATTTAAATAGTAATTTCAGCCTAACTACAAAGATTAATTTTATTTCAAATTATTTCATAACTTCTCGAGTTAACCCCGCTTTCGTGCAGTTTTTAATGGGTTAGATTCCTAACAGTACGAATGCTCCCCATTTCAAACTGTGAGGCTACAATAACATTGTTCATCATAAATGTTATTGTTTCAGCATCATCCCGAGAATGTAGATAAAAAAGGTAGATAAAGATGCCAAGAAAGAAGTCTTGGATAAAATAAGATCAACTAGAAAATCCGCAGAAAAGTATGGCACTAAACCAACGACACTCGAACGTACCTTGGCCAATGTATAATGTTGAATAATTGAATCTTTATTAAGGGTTGAATTGAATTCACAATGTTGATTTATTAGTTTCTTAATAATTAAAATTTTAGAAGATGTTTCATAAATATTATTGCAACTCTGTAGTTATAAGTATTAAGACTTTTTTATTATTACTATATGAATGTTACTTAATTAAAAGAGAAAATCATATGAAAGTGTTCCAATCTTATTTTTAAATAGTTAAAAATATCTACTGTAATTAAAATTACTACAAGAAGGCTGATTTTGTTCATATTTAAGAGAATTTATTTAAAAAACATTAACCATAAAAGTGTTAACCTTTTAAAAATACTACAAGAAGGCTAATTTTGTTCATATTTAAGAGAATTTATTTAAAAAGCATTAAAAATAAAAGTGTTGAACTTTCTAATAGTATAATTTTATATTTTTAAACAAAATAAATTACTTTGAAACATTTAATTAATGACATTTTATGTGCCTCACACATGTACGAATCTACACCACGTGTGTGGTGCTTCCGTACGTTTTACTTGTTTTAGAAAAGTCGACGTAACATTACCATGCAAATGTTTATCCAAATCATTATTCGCTATAATTAAAGCCAGATATGTATAGTTGGTAGTAGGATTACATAAAAGAAAAAGTAATATTTTCCTCTTTATGTATACGGCTTAGTGTAAAAACTGTACGAATCCTATCTGCTCTCCCCGACATGATTATGAAATGAATTTAACGCTGTAATCATTCATATGCTGGTATGTTGGCGCAATGGCAGCGATCCTGCCTTTAGCACCGAAGGTCGTGGGTTCGATCCCCACCCATGACAAACATTCATGTGACGAACATTTGTAATTGTTGTGTGTTTGGGTGTTATTATCTATTTATGTATGTATTTAAAAATATTTAAGGATGTTTATCAGTCTCTGACATCCATAGTACAAACTCTGCTTAGTTTGGGGTCAGATGATCTTGGTGTGGTTTGTCCCAGTTAATACATTTTTAAGATATTTTAAATATTTGAATGAAATTATTGTGACATCAATTACTAAATATAATAAACAAGTAACCAATACATAATCTTAACGAGCAACTAAAAAACAAAATTCTTCTTTTATCTTTATTATTGTGATAATATTAAGGTTCAAAGTATTAAACTTGGCTTAGCGCAGTCATTCTAGTCGATGTCTCAATGTCACCTTATGTCATTTAAACAATTTTATTGTATTTGTGTGCGTGTACATAACTTTTGCATAATATTACATAATATGTGTGCAAGAGAAAAGCGAGCGATACGTCCTCTCGTTGGGATGACCCGGTGCGTACTGCCTAAAATAATTACTACGTTTTAAGAGTTGGCACTTCCCTACAAGCTACTAAACCGAATTAGGAACGTACTTTGTGCCAACATTAAAAAAGGAGTACCAACCTTAGAAAAGCAACTGCCACACGTTTTGACACTAGGGCTTGAAAAAACTGGACTATGCCTACTTATCGATATCGATAAATGGTTGATCACGCATAGCTGACAATTTCAGTCTTTTAATAGTAAATAAATAGGTATACGTTGGAATAGTTCAAAATAGGATTACTACAATTTACTTTAAGGACATGGTAGCAATCCTGTTTTGAACTATTCTAAAGTTAGTGACCATGAAATTTTAAAAGAAATAAATAAACAAACGCCATAAAAATCGTTTATTTATCGAAATCAACGTAGATCCTTCTAGTGAAATAATAGTAGACTACTGCTACGGTCTGTAAAGACTGCATTGCTAGCTGCGCTCCGTTGAGGGACGAAAGCGCAGTTCCAGCCCCTCACAGCGTTTTTCTTCATAGGCCGAACATAATATGAACTTTTTTTCAGTTAGTCTTTGTATAGGTAAATATGGCGTATAGTCCTCATTTAGTCAACTTTTTACCCATAAACCCATACCCATTTCATCTTAAACAAATAATAGTTTATCGATGAGTCGTGCGCATCACTACTTGTTTTTATGATTTTTGTATCAAAATAGCTCAAAATTTACAGAATATACGTGGAATCTGCTATTAGTTCGTCAATAAAATTGTGAAGTAATTAATGCATTCTCGAAAGTCAAGAAACATAAAGTTTACCTGTCCAGGTCAAGTGGGAATCTGGCTAGAAATATGTCGGAATATCTTTTTCTGATACGCCTGATATTACAAACTTCACATTTCCTTAAAGATTTGCCTCCTATTAGCACAAATACCGTGCCCGGGGATTATAAAACACAATAAAATTAATAAATACACTAGCCGGCCGGCGACGATTTTTTATCCAAACCAACTACAGATTAAAAACCCATCGAACTGGTCCACCAGCAATAACAAAAATATATCGCGTCTAAATTAAATAGTAGTTATGAAATTTAGTACCCATACGCGAAAGTACACATTTTAAATAGGTAAGAGTTTAACGAGTTATTTTATGTCGTAATGTTGGTACGACGTACGTTCATAATTCATTAATTCCATATAAATGTTCATTTGTATGCAGTGTCGATGGGCTGCGTACGTGCGGCCGTGCGTTCGTCGCGTGATTTTAGAGGTGTTTTTGAATAATCAGTATTGATAAATGTGTCCAAAATATTAGAAAAAAATTATTGTGCACTAACCAACAATACCTGTTCTTTGATGAAATGTAGTTTTGGAGTAAATCAGGAAACAATAGGAAAATAAATCATTGAAGTTACCTAATTTGCATATTTTTTAGTTATGTTATTAATCAAAAAATCTGAACATTTTGTAAAAACAGCCACAATCGTTATATGAAATGGGAAATATTCTTTTAGAAAAAAACAATATTCTCATGACTAAAAAATGCTTTAAATGTAAGTTAAGTCCTTCGAACCCTTTCATTCGGAGGTCCAGCCCTACCTCTTGATGCACATTTTTCAAAACCGCAATGCAATTATTGCCTTTGTATATTAAAAAAAGTAACCAATAATTAAAAAAACAGGACTATTATTGTGTTTAGGAGGGAGTTCACCAAATCGGGACTGTATTTATATGTTGCATTTTGTCTTTAAATTCGCCAAAAGGAGGCGGCGAAATACAGACATTCCTGCCAAAATCTAGAAGTCTAGTGAATCTTAAAAGAAAGAAAGCTGGGTAAAATCAACAGCAATATTCCAGAAAAGCTTGCTTCAAAGTCTCAATTCCAGGCACAGTTGAAATGGCTTCCAAAACGTTTTCGCCGAGATCTTCATATTCTGTCCCTTCTCTACACTGTCTTGTTTCATCCCCTTTACCTCAGGGAACTATTTCACTTTCTGCAATCTGCCAAAAGTGAAGACATGCGTTCTTGTCGGAAACTACATCTAACAGACCCGCCCCTCCTCATTCCACTTCCTATTATTCCAAATCATTTGTTGTTCGCTCCATTCGTCTGTGAAGTTCCATACCTTTACCAATTTGTAAATCTCAGTCCTTACATGTCTTTAAATCCCAAGTCAAATCTTACTTCCACTCTCTTTAACTCTCTGATTTTTTAAGACTTAGTTTTTAATTATGCCTTATACTTTATTTTTCAGTCCTTAAAAATGGAAACTGGTGATCCAATTACAATACCTATATGTATTTTATGTAACACAATTTATTTATTTAATTTATTGTTTAAATATCCCTTACCTATTCTTTGTTTTGCAGTCTTACCCGTTCTTTATATACAAGTCTCTCTTCAGAAGGTATATAGTCTTGAAGAGATCGCTTTATAGTTATAAGACCGTCTAAATTGTACATCTTATGTCTACTTACTGTATAACTTGCTGTATTTGTTTGTTTGAGTCAAGATTATTTATCGTTTCTCATCTTTTTTAAGCCCTGGATCATTCATTTCCAGGGTCCTCATGCTGAGTACGGCTTTAACAGTGATCCCTTTTCTACCAGCTGCGAATATATTCTATCCAGTTGGTTTTGTTATTGCTGAAAGGATACTGTACATACCATCTGCCGGATTTTGTTTGTTAGTGGCTGTTGGATTGAAAAAAATAATATCAAGAAGAAATCTCCATAAAGTTTGTATTTTATTGATTTTTGCGGCTTTATTATAGTAAAACGAGAATGAGTTTATGGAAAATAAAACTGGACGTAGCAAAGTCCATTGGTTTTTTAAGTTCTTATCGGATATTTTACTACCTCCATTCTTTCAAGACAAGCACACACCTTGAGTTAAACATTTTCTTGTCAGTTATGCCATGCCAGTAGACCAACAGGTAAAAAAGGGTACATACTAGCTTATTTTAACTAGTTACCTTATTATTTTTCAGGTAGGTTTGATAGGCTATTGTTTACTGATAGTAGCTTTTGGAGTTCGAAGTTGGCAGAGGTCACATGATTGGCAGAACGAATATCAGTTATTCATGAGTGGACTCTCAGTATGTCCACTGAATGCAAAAATACACTACAACGTGGCCAAAGTTACCGACATCAAAAATGAAACAAATGTGGCTTTAGGTTCATATAAAGAAGCAATAAGGTAGAATACTTCCTTTTGACTGCTCATAAGGTTAAATCACAGAAAGTGTAAAATTATTTTATAAACATTTTATTTGCTTTTTCAGACTACATCCAGGATATTATCAGGCCATGAATAATTTAGCAAATTTGTTAAAAAATCAGAAGAAATATTCAGAAGCCGAATTTTATTTGAGAAACGCTATCAGATACAAGTGAGTAAAACTAACTAAGCAGTCTTTAAGCGGACTTGAATCGTTATAAAAAAAGGTTTTAACATATTCAATAGGCACGACTTTCCAGCAGCGTGGATGAATTTGGGCATCATTTTAGCCAGCACTAAACGGCTACAAGAATCTCAGAATGCCTACAAGACTGCACTCAAATACCGGAAGAATTATCCTGACTGTTTTTACAACTTAGGAAATCTGGTATGTTCTCTATAATCACGATCATAATTAATATACAGGTTGGCCCAAACATACACGGCAATATATTTTTTAGATTGCTCACTCAGCGGTGTCCATAAATACCCAATGAATGTTACCCGATTTTTTGTAGTTTTCGAGTAATGATTTTTTTAACGAATTTTTGGTAATTTCTGAAATAAAAATCTTGGGGGTCGAAGTTGCTCGCGTCCGTATGCTGTACCCTCGAGACCATACACGTGACCCCTGGGTGGTGCCAAACGAGCAACGATTTCCTGGTGGAAGGCTTCGGCCGTGGCTAGTTACCACCACCATGGCAAAGACACGCCGCCAAACGTATTCAACGTGCACGTAACCCAAACGTATCCCAAGCAAGGTTGCCCCTTAGGTTGTGGTTATCAAAAACAACAAAGGTCAGCAACACAAGTTGTTTGACACTTTGTCACACTAAATTACTTGGAGTGGTCTCTATCAGAGTTCGAGGATATATATCCATGGATATATATCATGATATATAAACGTGTTCCAACGTGTTCCGGCGTGATGCCTTGGGAGCCCTAACGAGAGGTTGGGTCTGGTCTGTTGCGCGGCGTCGAAAAACCGGGTGCGACGAGGAGGTGCCGTTGTACCGGGAGCCTCATCATGGAGAGCAGCGGGATCCGAAGCACGGTTTTTCCGCTGGCCGACCGCAGTTAGTAGGGGGCCCAAGTAGTAGGCCAGCCACCTACGAAAGGTTGCCCCGCCAACTCGCGAAAAATCCCAGAATGCTCCATCGTGCCGGTTGGCGACCGGGGGACAGGACCCGGTGGCCATTCTGGGGGGGGGGTTCGGGCGTCCCCGCGGTCTCCAGATGAGTCTTCCATTGGTGCGGCGGTATCGCTGACGTTGCTGGGTTGTCGGTGCGCGCCATGTCCAACTGCCTTCCTCTCGCCTATTCACTCTTCCCAAATTATAAATGGCAAAGACACAAATGAGGAAAAAGTTTCAACAGCGGAAGCACTTCCTGTCACTCCAAGTGCACCTCTGTAACATTCGAGGTCTGCACTCTAATCTCGTTGCAGTCCACCACCACCTAGAGACTGATAAGCCTCACCTGCTCTTTGTCACGGAGACGCAAATCAGGTGTCCGTCAGACGCGGCGTATTTAAACTACCCAGGGTATACCCTGGAGCACAAATTTAAAGCACGCTCCGGCGTGTGCCTATATGCTCGCGATGACATCTGTTGCCAGCGTCTCCGTAACCTTGAAAAACCTGTTTTTTCTGTCTTGTGGGTACTAGTGGACACAGGCGTGGAGAAAATTCTCTATTCCTGTGTCTACCGATCGCACAGCGGAGACCAGGAGACGACTAAACTTTTTGAGTACCTTGGTGCTACGGCTGATATAGTCCAACATCGGTATCCATCTGCGCAGTTAGTGTTTCTGGGGGACTTTAACCCTCACCATCGTGACTGGTTGTTCCCATACCAGGACACTGACCATGCTGGTAGAGAGGCGCTGAGGTTTTCTTTGTCGCTGAATCTCACCCAACTTATCAAGGAAGCCACGCGCATACCTGATGTTTCTAGCCACACACCAAATCGCCTGGACCTTCTGCTGACTACAGATCCAGACCGCTACTCTGTGTCGGTTACTGCCCCTCTGGGCAGTTCAGACCATTGTCTGGTGAAGTCTGTGTCCAACTACTCCCCACCCGATCCCAGCCCTAGAGGCACAAGATGGATGTGGCGATACAAGTCTGCAGACTAGGATGAGATGCGGCATTTCTTTGCATCTTATCCTTGGCAGCAAGCTTGCTTCTCTTCTGACGACTCATCGAAATGCGCTGACGCTATATCTGAGGTGATATGTACGGCTATGGAGTACTTTATTCCATTTTACGACGTATCCCTCGATAGCCGAGCTCCCTGTTGGTTCAACTCTGAGTGCGCTACTGCTGAGGCGGTAAAGCAATCAGCGTACAAGAACTGGGCTGAAGCTCGCGCACGTAAAGCCTCCGATGTCAGTACAAAGAAGAGAGCCTTTAACGCTGCTGCCAAGTCCTTCAAAAAGGTACTCAGGAAGACTCGATTCGACCGTGTTACCCGTATTGGAGCCAAACTCGTCTCTCACCCATCGGGTTGTAAGGCTTTCTGGTCCTTGGCTAAAACGGTCGAATCGAACTTTTGCCGCCCATCTCTGCCGCCACTGATGAAGCCCGACGTATCTCTGGCCCACTCTGCAGAAGAGAAAGCAAATCTTTTTGCTTCTCTATTTGCAAGCCATTCACGTCTTAATTCTGGAAGTAAAACACCACCTGTGCTACCTCAAAGCGGTTCTCTAATGGCAGAAATCCGTATACGCCAAAAAGAGGTACTGAAAACTCTTCGGACTCTTGACGTGAACAAAGCCAGTGGTCCCGGTAGGATTCCTGCAGTGGTTTTGCGGAATTGTGCGCTCGAGTTGTCTCCTGTACTGACACGCCTGTACCGCCTCTCTCTCAAAACGGGACAGGTTCCTAAGTCCTGGAAGCTTGCCAACGTGCAACCTGTGCCCAAAAAAGGTAGTCGAGCTGACCCTGCCAATTATAGACCAATCGCAATCACCTCCATACTTTGCAAAAGTATGGAACGTGTATTAAACAGCAAGCTCCTGGCGTACCTCGAGGACAACAGTTTGCTCAGTGATCGACAGTACGGTTTTCGCCGTGAACGATCAACTGGTGATCTTCTTGCGTATGCCTGTGGGGCGATGCCATCGAGAAACACGGCGAAGCACTCGCTGTCTCTCTCGACATCTCGAAGGCATTTGACAGGGTTTGGCACGACAGTCTCGAAAGCAAGCTTCCTTCATACGGAATTCCCACCGCACTGTGTGACTGGATATCTGACTTCCTGAGCGAACGGTCAATAAGGGTAGTCATTGATGGCTGCTCTTCTGACTTATTGGCTATAAATACCGGAGTACCTCAGGGGTCTGTTCTTTCTGCGACACTTTTCCTGCTGCACATTAATGATCTATTGTGCACAGGTATCTTTGGATACGCAGACGACAGCACTGTTACAGAGAGATATATGTCCAGTGCCCGCGTCAGTGTCGCTGAGACTGAGTCCCTTAGAGAGGCCATGGTTGAGCGGATGAATTCAACATTACAAGCAGTGTCCGACTGGGGCGAAGCTAACCTCGTTGAGTTCAACCCCAGCAAAACCCAGGCTTGTCTGTTCTCCGCCAAACGGGGACTCCGTTTGGCGGAGAACAGACAAGCCTGGGTTCAATCTGACTCCTACTTTCCTGAATGCACCGATACCGATAACCAACCACCTCGAGCTCCTAGGTATGGAACTCTCTTCCAACCTTAACTTTGGTAGCTCTATTGAGTCGAAAGCAAAAACCGCTGCCAAAAAACTTGGTATCCTCTTTAAGGTTCGGCGTTACTTCACACCGGAACAGCTGCTCCACTTGTATCAAGCACAAGTTCGGTCGTGTATGGAGTACTGCTGCCACCTGTGGGATGGCTCTGCCAAGTACCAGTTGGATGCAATTAACTCAGTGGACCGAAGGGCTAGGAGACTCATAGGCGACGATACGCTCGTTGGAACCAAACTTCAGAGTTGGGAGCATCGGCGTAAAGTCGCCTGTCTATCTGTTTTCTATAAGGTGTATTTTGGAGAGTGTGCGCAGGAACTACACAACCTGACACCACCGTCTACTTTCTACCACCGGACCACTAGACGCCGGGAGGGCTTCCACCCCCATGTGGTTGACTTTCCGACAGTCCGTACCCAACGGTTTGCTTCGTCTTTTCTGGTACGCACCGCTCGGGAGTGGAACGCTCTCCCTGCGTCTGTGTTTCCGGATACTTACAACCTTGGTGTCTTCAAGGCCAGAGTGAATAGGCATTTTCTGGGTAAGCGTGTACCACCATCGGCCTCGTCATCGCTTACCACCAGGCGAGACTGAGGCCAAACGCAAACCCATTTTAAATAAAAAAAAAAATGAAAAAGTACGTAAAAGTAAATTATACAATTTCAACTTTTTCAATGTCAGTTTTCATTTCCAGAATTCTGATGAGAAACCTAGTATTAATCTAATAATTAAAAAAAAGTGACTAAAACGAGAAATTTTCGAAAATTCGTAAAAAAAAAAATAACTCGAAACTACACAAAATCAGGTAACATACGTGGGGTTTTTCGAAAACCCCTGAGTGTGAGCAATCTGAAAAATAAATATTGACGTGTATTTTGTACATCCCTCTAGTGTACTTAAATTGAACAGAAACTTAAATAGTTAAAAAACTATGAGTGCTCAATTTGCGACATGCATATTCTGCGCATATAAAAAATCCGCTTGGTATATTCTTATTTCAGTATCTAGAAATGAACAGGACAACTGATGCGATGGAACACTGGCTGCACGCAGTCCATCTAAATGCAAAGCACGTGTTGGCGTGGACAAATTTAGTCGCCTTGCTCGACAACACAGGCAAGTTAAACCACACTATGCATCTCGGAAAAAATAGATCTAACTAATAGGTTGGGGAAAAAGTTTCTTCGCGTTTTTTAAGAAAATTCAAAACATTTTTCAATATACTTTATTTACATTTAACTAAATTTTGTAGCTGCCATTTTGTTCGATTACTTTTGGCCATCTTGTAGGTAGGGACATGATCCCATTGCTATAGTAATTTTGAGGCTTCTGATCAAAATACCGCGACAAGTGGTTTTGGCAGTCCTCTTGTGATGTTAACCTGACACTGCCTAAAGAATTCTGAAGAGACCGAAACAGGTGGAAATCTGAAGGTGCAAGGTCAGGAATATACGGCGGACGCATTAACACCTCCCAGCCAAACTCTCTTAATTTTTGCTTAGTGGCTAAATATGTGTGAGGTCTAGTTATCATGATGAAAAACCACACCCTTTCTGTTGATTAATTCTGGCCGCTTTCTCTCAACTTCTTGCTTTAATCTCATCAGTTGTTCGCAGTAGAGTTTAGAATCGATGGTCCTGCCTGATGGTAACAGCTCATAATGAATAACGCCCTTCCAATCCCACCACACACACAGCATCACCTTGTTGCAAGTTAACCCGGGTTTCGCCACAGTCGGTGAAGCCTGACCGGCCTTTGACCACGACCTTTTTCGCACGTTCTTGTCGTATGCTCGTATGTGATCCACTTTTCATCACCAGTTATCAGGTTCTTCAAAAATGGTTCGGTTTCATTACGTTGTAATAAAGAATCACAAATGAATACACGGTTCATTAGGTTTCTTTTAGTGAGCTCGTGAGGTACCCAAATATCGAGCTTTTTTGTGTACCCATTTTTTTTCAAATGCGCCAAAACTGTTTCTCTGTTCAATGTCAATTCCCAGTTCTTCAGCTACGTCGTTACTACTGAAATGCCGATCTTGCTCCACTTTTTTAATAAATGGCAGTTTTATCCGTAATAGGCGACCAGAGCGACGTGCATCTTTGACATTAAAATTTCCGGATTCAAAACGCTTAAACAAAATTTGAGCTACTCTCAACACTAGGTCCATAAACATCGCAAATTTTTTTCGCGGCTTGCGTTGCATTTTTATCTTTTTTGTAGTAAAATTTTAAAATGTATCGGATTTCTTGATTAGATTCACTCATCTTGACAGTATGAAAAGCAAATGAAAATCACACATTTCCCTAATTTGAATTTGGAATTATCTTCTTTAAAATTCAAACTTTTAATTATACCAAAACCAGCCAGATACAAATAGTATAGCCAAAGAGATTTTATTACAAGTTCATACGAGTACATACTATATGCGAAAAGACTTTTTCCCCAATCTAATATGTAGCTAATCAAAGCTAGCTGCCTAAGTCGCAGGCATATCTAGAGTGGAGACCGCTTATCAGTAAATGCAGCGTGTGTCTTTAAAGAAATGAATATTAGGGTAAGTGACTACTTTTCTTTCTTGAGGTGTTATCTAAAGACCTCTCAATATGTAATAGAAACATTGGTAAAATGAATATTTCGAAAACACGAAAACTTCCCGAGATATGGCAATTTTAAAAATCATATTTTTGGACTTTCTCAAAACGCTCCCTAAAAACTATCGCAAGACGGTGACGTCACAGAACGCCTATTTCTATGCGTTCTGCAAGACACTTGTTAAGCAGCTATATTAAATTTTGCGTTTATGTATATGGTTTCTTAACAAAAGATACTACATTGTGTGGATTATCGAATGGTAGGTACTTATTTTAATTTATTTTACACTTTCAAAAATAGATTTACCCACAAGAGTTTGAAGAACCATAAAATTAATTTACCTAATAATAAATAAATATGCGCCAGACAACACACCTCTTGTAATGGTCTCGAAGTAGGGATTATTAAATCCCTGTGTTACGAGGTACCACACAAGGAAATAAGCTAGGGGCGTCTCCCAGCACACCCAGACCCGAGTCAATTCAGACGAACTAAACGAACTAAAAGTTTTCATATACTTAGCCTTTTTTTATTGTATTTATTGATTATTTTAAATAATCAATACATAAAAACAAAAATTGAGATGGGAATGCTAAGATGGTTTTGGCATATGGAAAGGATGGATGAAAGGCGATTAACGAAACAAATTTACAAGGCGAGGGTGGATGGAGCTCTTGGAAGGGGAAGGCCTAGCTAGACGGACGTACTTAGGACAAATCCAAGACGTGCTCAGAAAAGGTCAGGTCAGTACCCATAATCGACGAGCATGTATGAAAGGATTAATAATGAGAGTGGTAGAAGCGCAAGAGGTGTGTCAGGACCGTAGCAAGTGGGAAGATGTGGTCTCGAGCCTACCCAGTTGGGAAAAAGGCGTGATGGTATGTATGTATGTATGTTTAAATATTTTTTAGAATTCATTGATGTTGTCAACTACCCAATTGCAACGATACGGTACGCAGCAAAGGCGGCTGCTCAGCGCCACTCTGATGGCATTACATAGTAACATAGATTACCTCCAATAGATACCGCATGAAGGGCAACCGATGCGCCTAAAACATGAATGGTTTTACCTTTATGTAATCGTTTATTCAAAAGCTAAGCTTCAGTACTGACCAAGTATTGGATCTGTGATCTGTGGCTTACGAAAGTGACTTTGAAAAGAATTCCAGGACATCGAAAACTTTTCATAGGTAAATAAAATTTTATTTTACTGAGATTTGACGTAGTTCATGTTATGTTGGACGTAAAATTGGTAACCATGGCAGCAGGATGAAGTTTGTCATTCTAAATCTCTCTTCCTCCTCCATTACCACAATGAGGGCCACAATTTCAATCCTCAGTTAATGCCCATAGTATGTCGTATGTGCTAGACACAATAGGAAAACAATACAATTATATTGCCGGGCGGTACATCGACAGACTACCAGATCTGTACAATAAAGTTTATTCGAAGATTAACAAGATTTTTAATTTTTCAATGGTCAGATAGATATTATCTGTTGAAAGAAGCCGCTAACTGAGGAATAAAGTTATCTGCTTTGAGGTGCTGGATAAGATTTTATCTGTGCGTTTTCTTTGACATTTTGAGGTTATGGGTGTGTCATTTCATTTCATTTCAGATTTTTTTCATTTTCTTTGGTTCAACATTCTAGTTAATATATATTTTTGAAAAAATCGACGAGGCAACGATTTTGGAGCAAAGGTTACTTAACTATACAAACGCTAAGCACAATAGAAAAGATGGAATTGTAAAAGAGAGACCTAGTCATTTTAGTAAATGGGATGAAAAAGAGTTTTGGAAAAGATTTTGCCTTAAAAAACACGAAGCAAACATTCTCTTTTGTTTTAGACAACAAAAAAAGTTGAAGTTAATTTTCTTATACGTCAATTTCAATTTGTCAAGCATCATCTTTTGTCTTGTTTCATTGTAACATGAAATTTAATTTTAATTTCGCATGAACATTCAGTGTGATGTTAGCGATATAAGTACACAGACAACCTGTTTTTTATATTATACTTATAATTTATATTCCCTAACTGGTTTATATGTTGATTTAATCACATTTGATTCATTAATCAGGAATATCAAAATCAAAAAAAAATAACAATACCTAAAATATAAAGACATCAATTTGATCACGAAAGCTGCTACCATTTGATAAATTTAGCTAAAAGTGTCATTGAAAAATACATAGATATTCGTTTACTGTACTTGACCAGAAAAAGTGTCCGTTATTACTCAGTCAGCCATCAGTGGTTCTACAGGTTTAAATACTTATCACATGAATTATCTTTATGCACAAAGTGTTATGCAACGCTTCACATCACTACTTGTAGTGTCAGTGAAATAGCCAATAGCGTCGCAGGTGCTTTCTTCCCCTCAACCTGCCCACACCGCCAAAACCGGCGACTTTGAATTAGAACAAAATTGACAACATACGGTATCTATCGGAGGTAATCTATGCATAGTAATGATATAACTAAACACGAGCTTAATAGATTATTTCGGGGCGTAGCTCTGGTAATTGTATTTATAGGGGGCAAACCACAAAGCTCTACTACGAAAAGAATGTTAATCGAAGGAATGGCGAAACTACAACATATTTTTTTAATATTATGTTCTAGATCAATTAGACAAAGCTTTGCAAATAATACCGAAGGCCTTAGCGGAGCTGCCGGACTCGCCGTCCATCAACTTTGCGGTTGCTAACATTTATGGCAAAATGGACCGGTTCACCGAGGCAGAGCAATACTTCTTGAAAGCAATAAAACTATTTGGTACTAAAATACAAGCTATCCATTATGCTAATTTGGGTAAGTTTTACCTTAAATTTCGAACTACTCGAACTCATTTAAACTAGTCAAAGTTACTTTTAAAGAGACTTTAAGCATAAGCAAGCATTTATAAATATTTTTGTCAATCTGCATTCACATTTTTATCTTAGGTAGAAAACTGAAAGATTAACAGCCCCCCGATTCAGAACAAAGTTATCGACTGATCGATTCGGTTATTTTTAATTCATTATTTAAGTATGGGTAGTTTTATATAATTTAGTTTATGAAAACAAAAGTCCTTTGGCTTTAACATATAAAAATATTGATTGCTACCGTTGCGGGTAATTTACTATAATTAAAACAAACTTAGGGGGCAGGTCAAGGAATCAGACGGTAATGAAAACTGCATCTTCCGCAAAGATTGACCAGTTAACTTTTCTAGTTATTAATTCTAGCGGTGTTGCGATAGCGATAGTCTATCGATAGTATCGTGATAATATCGTGACCTCGAAAATCAGTTGTACTATCGATAGTCCTATCGAAACTATCGACCCGTGACGATACTATCGATAGTGAGATTTAAGCGATAGTATTGACCTTTTTCGATACTATCGCTATCGCAACAACACTAATTCATTCTACATTTCACATGATGAGCCTGACAAGTTAAACTTTCTAAAATTTATTTATTATCTTTACCAAGGATTCCTTTTTACAATTATTAAAAATTACAGCCTTGTTCTTTATTTACAGGAGTTTTGTATCACCGATGGAAAAGATATAAACTTGCCGAAGTTATGTACAAGAACGCTTTGAAAATCGACCCTTCATTTAGAAGTGCAATAAATAATTTAAAAAGTCTTCAAAAACTAAAATCTAAATAAAGTAAAATGATGAATCTCACTTCTGACCTGGTTTTATTGGTGCACCGTGTGCCGTATCTTGACGTTTCCTATCGCGTCGTATTAAGCTTGGGGCTCAAGAAGTAAATAAAAAATGGACAACATTTTGTATTATTTTATTACTTAAATTAGCTATTTTAATCATCACGTAAAATGTCCAACTCAATGATCAAATTACTTTTTACATTTGTTTTAGTATGAATGAACACACTTCAGAGTTTCATACAATATGTTTTTAATCAATTTATAATCAATCTATTGTGTAGGTAAATAAAACTTACAATAACTCGTGTTTTTTTTACCACAAAAAATACTCCAATCAAATTTTGTCATTTCTCGATTTTGTCTACCGTCCTTGACAAAATCGAGAAATGACGCAATTTGATTTGATATTTTGTCTACTCTTCTCTTGGGCGCGCATCTTAGCCCCGTTGGAGGAATCTCTGATGGGAGCTTGATTCTCAACTTTTATTTCCAATTTGGCACCTATTTACAAAATGTATATCGTGTACGATATCACGGACATCAAACCATCGATGCGGACATAGCTCAGGAGCTTCGAAATTAAGTAAGTAATTATATAATTCATAAATACAATCATTGTGCCCTTTTCATTTTCACTTTAACCTAACGAATTTTTAGTAGCTAAATTTGTATCCGTACAGTATTCACAGAGAAAAAATTACAACTATTATATTATAATATAGCACTTACAAATTCATCCAACGATAGAAACTAAAATAACCGACTTAAGCATCCAATAGCGTATGCAACTTTTCATACCCCTGTTTCGACCTACAACTTTGCGAACACGCCCATATGGTTGGATGCCATCATAAAACGACCATTTATAGCTTAGACTTCACCTACATCTGACAGCAGCGAACAGCAATTTCCTTTTCTGCCCTCTTTTTATAGTTACTAGAGCGAGAAAGAGAGGTGCGGTCACACTCTCGCTCTAGTAAATGACGGTTCTGAGTAGTAGAAAAGGATAGGATCATGGGTAAGTGCGATTGGCTGCTGCTATTATGTCTACACTGAGTTTATACCAATGACAGCCGCTAGCGTCCGGTAAACCACGTTGAAGTTATTGTATGGGTTTTCGGTACAGCGCCCCTAGTGATTTAAAATAGAACCAAAAAGGCATACAAATTTCTGAACGCAGCGATCGCCGTTAGGTGATGGAAACTCATGGTAGATATACAGAAATAGAGCTTGTCCAATTTGAAATGACGCGCCCCACTATTTTTTAGTTGAATTAGATGTGCCGGTT
The DNA here is from genome assembly GCA_947369235.1 of Udea olivalis. NCBI lineage: Eukaryota > Metazoa > Arthropoda > Insecta > Lepidoptera > Crambidae > Udea > Udea olivalis. Next base: position 13,197,025 of record OX376342.1, read on the forward strand.
GCTCTTAAGTTCCGGTCCAACCGGCTACTGAACGATCAATTACAGTGGCATGTTTTTATGTATTGCGCCCATATTTAAAATAGCTTCTGCGCGCGACTTCGCGCGGGGAATGATTATATATAGCCTATAGCCTTCTTCGCTAAATGGGCTATCTAACACTGAAATATTTTTTCAAATCGGATCAGTAGTTCCTGCTATTAGCGTGTTCAACCAAACAAATAAACTCTTCAGCTTTATAATATTAGCATAGATTAGCGTTGATGCGATAGCGATAGTCTATCGTTGTTATCGAAAATCAGTTGTACTATCGATAGTCCTATCGACCCGTGACGATACTATCGATAGTGAGATTTAAGCGTTACTATTGATCTTCTTCGATACTATCGAAACTATCGATAGGATGCGTTTCGATAGTCTCGATACTATCGATATTATCTATACTATCGATAGTGGGTATCAATAGTTTTGCCCTATCGATAGTCGAACATTTAACGATACCTACTATTGCAAGCTCTTCAAAGGTTTCTTTTTATTCCCAGTCGATAGTATCGTAAAATACCTCTATACAACGTGTTAATAAAAAAGCGCAAAACCTGAAATTAGTTGTTCAGAATCGAGTAAAATCGATTCCACTAATAAAATATAGGGGTAAAATTTTAACCAAAAAAATATTTTAATCACGCCGCGTTTAATCATTACTTAACTCTATTATTGCGGCGGCACGCGAAGCGGCAACGTCGCACTAGCTCGCGCGTTATCACCATAGACTTTTTAATGTTGCAACAAAGACAAGAAAACAAAAAAAGCGAATATCTTCGTTAATAATTTGCGAAAATTTAATTTAATAATTTACATAATTCTTTTTTAATAAAAATAAGTTGGGGTGTCTGAGGTTTTGCGCTTTTTAATTAACACGTTGTAGATACTTAAGCAAAACTATCGATAGTATCGTCACGGGTCGATAGTTTCGATAGGACTATCGTTAGTTCGACTGATTTACAGGCTATCGCTATCGCAACAACACTAGTATAGATGTATAATGTGTGCGTAAATGTTGTGGAGGTGCGCGTCATTTCAGCTTAGAAAACTATCTCAACCGTGATTATCAGACTCCTCGCGACTCCCCGCGGCTGGTCAGCCCGCCAGCCTCAATGCGGCCTCACGAAGCCAGTTCTGGGCGCGAGCGTATGCTTCACGTCTAGAGCGGTGCGCGGGTCGCGGAGCGCGGCGGCCGCGTGCGCCAGCTGCAGCGCGCCCTCGCCGGGCGGCAGCGACGCGCCCTCGCGCTCCAGCGCCGCCGACACGCATGTGAGCAGCTCCGAGAAGCCGAGCGATATGGCTGCGCGCCGGAGCCGGTTTAGCTCCTGGATAAGTGAGTCAAGTAAGTAAATGTTTTTTTGGTCTGGTCTGCCTACTCTGGTGTTATATTAACTGTCGTAAAACTTGCATATGAATGTATATAAGTGTTCATAAGTGATAAGTTAACCATAAAATGAAGTAAAATTTCCAGCCATAAAGTCCAGTTTTTTAACGCCTCAAGTACGCGGTTGGCACTGCGACCGAGACAGGCGACACTACCTGTCACTATGGCTTTATATTGGCGCCAATTGGCGCCCGACCGAGACGGGCACCTCTTGCAAAGTACCGGAGACCGAGACACTCGTGTATAGATTCAAGATACCTCGTGTTCGGACAAACGAGAGTAGGTCAGACATTATAAACATTAAAAACAAATCTGTAGCGGCTTCTAAATTATTAGTGGCCTGTGTAGGGTGAAGCTATATCATGTTACTGTTCGAAAGAGGCTCGTGATTTTCGGCTGGGAACACTGACATTGCACATGCGCAAATATTTCCACTTTTTTGTTCTACGACAAAACCAACTGCTACCAACCTTGTAGAGATGCTGCGTCTTGTCCGGCAGCTTCCTGGCGTGGCGCAGCACCTTCTGCACGTCGGCGAGCAGCGCGTGCGGGCGCGCCCACGCGCAGCCCGCGCCGCCGCCGCTGTACGAGCGCCATGAACGCACAGGGAACGTTTCTGTAGACGAAAAGTTTTTTAGCTGAGCGGTTTCCTAACTGCCAGATACAATACGACAGTAAATAAAAAAATATATATGTAAATATATGGGACAATTATACCGAAATCATCTGACCCCAAAGTAAGCAGAGTTTGCATATATGGGTGTCAAAGACTGATAAACATACGTAAATATGAAAAAAAATGTTTTAGAATCTTCGTTGTTTGCAGTTTTTGCCAGTGGGAAAGTAAAATCATTACAAACAAACAATCAAATCATACCTCTCTATAATATTAGTTTATATAGATGTCTTAATACTATCACGTTAGCCAGCAGTGATGCGTGTTTTTATAAATAAAAAGGAATCAAGTTAAATACAATAGGGAGCCGTGCAAAAGTAACATTAACTGCAAAGGGATGAGGAGCGTCGAAAAAAAAAGTGCAAATGTGAAACATTAAAAGTACAACCCACCTCTTGTAATGGTCACGAAGTAGGGATTAATATACCTGTGTTACGAGGTACCACACAAGGAAATAAGCCAGCGGCGTCTCCTAGTACATCCAGACCCGAGTCGAATCGAACCCGGGACACTACGGAAATCAAAGCGAGAAACTGTGCTACAGCGCACTACGCCAATCGTGTCGTCAATCTGTATCTATCGTGTATCTATCGTGTATCTGTACTGTTGTAGACTCTCACCAGTAGATACCTGGTCTTCTACCGGCCCCAGCTGGTCCAGCGGCCCCAGCCAGGGCGCGGCGGAGGCTCCCGGCCGCAAGACGCTGAGCAGCAGGCACGAGCGCCGCGTGCGCGATTGTTCGCACCAGGAGGAAAGCGTGCCGTACCAGTCTGCGCCGATTTGAACTATCGCAGACATTCCTTCAACCTGATACAGGGGTAATTCAAACATTTTATGAGTATTATAACGTTTGAATGACAAATGACATGAAATGCTTCGATGTATTCTTATCTGCCACCAATCAATAAAATCGCCCATAGTAAGCTAGAAGGGCATGGCAAATTGCGACGGGGTGCAACGCCAAGTTACCTACTCGCGTGTGCAGGGTTTGATTGTTCGTCGTAATTGATTCCTGCGGAACGGCAAGCTTCTGTTCTGGTGCACCCCGGGCAATCTGGAACAACTTCTGCTAACGCGGTTCTTGTTCTGGCTGGCTGGTGGCTGCAGTTTTTACGGCAGCGGTGAATGGCGAGCCTCCTAGGCACGCGGTGAGGGGGATTCACTGACGCGCAATGGTCGTGGCTCTGCACCCTACCAGCACAGATTCGTCTGTGTAGTGGGCGCTCTGCACCCTCGTCGCGGGTCAGTGAATCCGGCGGCTGCCTTTGTCATGGCAGCGGGGTTTGCGAACCTTCTAGGTTCGCGGAGCAGGAGGTTCCAGCGAGCGTCGGTCGTGGCTCTGCACTGTACCAGCACAGATTCAGCTGTGTTGTGGGCGCTCTGCACCCTCGTCGCGATTTTAGAACCATGACCTGTGGCCACTTTGGTGGCGTGGGATGGCGAGAGGTGTCTCGCTGAGAGGGTCCATTTTAGCTTTGGTGGACCATTATATCACTGGCGGGGGTGGTGCGCTGCTGCGCATCGCCTCATCAGAGCTAGCAGGTCGGGGTGGTCTGCTAATTGCACATAAATAAACATGGCTCTGCCTGTCGTATTGGGTATTCTACGCCTCACTTTAGTGAGGTAGCCGGCAACGGCCATTTGCAGGGGGTTCGCGGTGAATGCATCGGCTATCCCGCGTTCTCCCACTTAATGCGAAATGAGGGTCCCTCAGTAAAGAGTTTTACTCGGTATGCCTGCGTGAGGTGGCAGGAGAGTCTGAGACTCGCACGGTGCTCCCCCGGGCAACGTGTAAAAGATTTTGTATACACTGGCTAATTAAAAAAAAGGGCAAATTGCGACAATATATCAGACAGGACTCGTAGAATGAACTTCAACTGTAACTGTAGCTTATTTTAGGAAGGTATGAGATGGGCTCTGTAAAGCCAGCGCGGCAATAATTAGCTTTTATTGTTTTGATTTTTCCCACATATCAAATGTAGTAGCAAATTTGACATTTCATTCAGTGCCAGCGTTGCACCCCGCATTAGGCGGACCCTGGGACCCCACACACCAGTGTGGGTTCACAACCGGGATAGACCGCACGGAAGATGGTCCGAAATGCAGACCCATAGCTCGAAAAAACAAACAAAAAGAGTAGTTTATGAAAAAATATTTTTTTGTTTTGAAACATATTGTGTGTGGTATCTAGTGAAAGGGCTACTGAGTCAATGCTAAAAATACATTTTCCTAATGGCTGTTTATGGAATCATTTAGGGCAGAATACAAAATATACAAGGAGTAAAAAAAATTGAAATTGATGGACAACACTGTATTTAATAAATGAATTGGTAATAGGTTAGTACTCACTTTTAGAGCTCCATGTAGCAGCACACAAAAGTTAGGTACTTTACTGGGGTCTGACATGTCCTCCTCTGCAGCAGAGCTATCAGTGCTTGATCCTTCCTAAGAACAGTAAAATGTTTTAGGTTCTAAGTATGTTAAATATTAATTAATTTAAAATCAGTTTTGGTTTTACCTTAGTGGGAGTCTTAGCTCCATAGTTGTCTCTGGTGGTGTTCGTATTTGAACCGGCTTGTGTCTGAGGTATCACTAGGTGTTTGCTTATGGCTATTGGGGTTCCTGAAAATAATTACAAACCAGAGTAAATTAATAAGTATTCTTAGGAATTTTTCACAAGAGCTTTCTGACAGCAAACTAAGCAAAGCTGTACTACAGGTGTTAAGGGTGTCTCAGAGAGAGACACCTAAGTACCTACACACCTACACCTAGTTGGTTACATATCAGAACTTCAGAAGAAATTAAATGCTCAGGTAAATGTTTACAGTCTGCTCCATTTGAGTTCCTGGGGTGGCAATGTAATGCTGCTGCATACCCAAGTCTTGCTGGCTGACGAAGCCGATGACGTGCAGCTGGTGCTGCATGGTGTAACAAGTGGCGAGCCCCTCGTGCGCGGCGGTCTGCGGCGCGGGGAACAGCTGCACGCGCGCCTCCAGCTGCCCGCACTTCAGCGAGCACCAGAACTCCTGGTAGTGCTGCTCGCACAGCCGAGTTATCGCTGCCACAGCCTGCGCACACGCAAACATTAAGCTTATGCTGCAGACATAAGAACCATTTTGCAACAGGTTTTTTTAAGTTTGACCTCTGACGCCTCAGGGAACTGGCCCCGTTCGAAACTGACGCCACGGGGACAGTTATCCAATACCATTTTTTAATTCGTCAACTGGGCCCACAGCTGAAATTTGTAGTCACCAGCAAAATCGAACAAATTACCGTTAAGGAGCCTATTATTTTGAAGGGGTCAACATGTTTTGCATATTCTTTAGTTTTAGTCATTATCTTTAGTTTTAGTTCTACTGACATACTGTGGAAAAACTCCTTTAAGTTTTATTTAACATAATTTGGAGGATTGAACTTACACTTGGAATAGACAGCTGGTCTGGACAGTAAATGGCACCTCTTGAAATTGTTGCATTGGGATTACTGGATGTATTCACTGCCATTTCAACTATTTTCTGGTATAGTGGCATTGCTGCAAAAGAAAGGCATATAGGCAGCAGTTGTATATAGTAGTTTTGGTAAATTAAAAATTACAAAATGCATGTTTATTAAAAGTTCGGCAATTAATACTTCTTAGTAAAATAAACGAAAATCTATACTAATATTATAAAGCTGAAGAGTTTGTTTGTTTACTTAATCGCGCTAATCTCAGAAACAACTGGTTCGATTTGAAAAAGTACTTTCAGTGTTAGATAGCCCATTTATCGAGGAAGGTTTTAAATCAACACGCTAAGACCAATATAAACGGAGCACCAATGAAGAATGTTTTAAAATCGGGGGTTTTTTTTTTCCTTTTGAGAAGTTCCGCTGCGTGCGCTGCGTTAAAGTTTTAAAGTTTCGCAAAAATCATGTGTGACAAAATTATTTCTCTTTAAAAGTTCTTAAAAAAAGTCCGCGACAACATTATGTCTATATTTTAAGGTTGGCTCAGAATAATCTTTTTTATGCAAACCAAATTTGTTCTAAAATAATGCATTATTTGCGAAGGTGTTTTTATAAACATTATGATAATCCTTATCATCCAAATAAATACGTTATTCATTATCACAAATATTTAATCTAAAACATAACTGACCTTTACATCAGTCGATTGCAATTAATATCTTAGGAGTTATAGCAGTTTTAAAATAACATTGCAGCCAAATAATGATCAAGTACTGTGCGCGCATTTGTGATATGCAAGGCCGGCGCGGGCAGTCATAAGGGGGACAGGTGGTGGCCCCAGTAAGCTCTGCGAGATACCATGTCGCGCTAAAGTTAGCGTTAGCCCAAAGTAACTATTCCACGCGGATGAAGTCGCAGGCAGAAGCTAGTATGTCATAAAAGAAATTAAATGGATCAAATAAAGAGGGCAGTTAAATGTGGGCTTTTAACAAATCGGAATAAGCTGACAGGTAATCTCATTCTAAGCAATTCTAAACAATGAGGTGGTAAAATGTATTCCTCGTATATTCAGTGTGTGTGTAACGTCAAAAAGAAAAAATATTTAAGGGTGTTTTATGATTTACCTGGGTACCTTTAGTAAGTTTAAGTTATGAAAAAGGAAATGACTGATAATATAATGAAATAAAAACAAATAAACAAATGATCAGTACTAATGATTGCTTTAATTAAATCAATTTGGTAGGTTTGATACAATACTAGTGAAAAAAGGTTTGCTTAGAGGCTGAAATGAACCTATTGTCCGCTAACGAAAATTATCCTTTTTTTTCAATTGGTCTGGGTTCGGGTGTTTCCGCTACCCCTGAACTGCTGAAGTATTTATCTAACCGCCCATTTCATCATTTTTACGGGCCCTTCATTTATTAGAATGCTGTCTCAATAGTACTGAAATTGTAGGATGAAATAACCAGCCAATTTATTTTTGGTAACTATCCATGTTTTACTATCGCATTAATTTACCAACAGTCGATAAATAAAATAGCTGCTCATTATTTTTTTCAACTGATCATAAGACCTCTGAATTTTTTAAATAACCGTATAGAAATTAGCCGAACAGAAATAAATACAGAAAGACACCCATAATAACATAAAGTCAAAGTGTTTATTGCAATCATGTTACAAAGGTGGTGAACATGATAAACCGGTACCAATAACATGTACCCTGCCACAAACAACCATAATTTACACAGGTATTCAATTCAGTTGTGCTATGACACTTGTACTCGTACATACCCTTAATACAGTGTCTTACAAAGACATATTACTTAACTATTTTGTACCACCACTTGTCTTCACCAAAAAGAAGAACTAAGAAGATGAACTCATACATGCTTTCATTCAAGTAATTGGTCCAGTGCTGTGTCACACAGAGGCAGTGCTATCAGCTTCACAAGTTTGATAGCTTACAATCTATTTACTTTTATTTAAAAAAAATCAAACAATATATTTAATAAGTACACAAGTCAGTTAGTGATCATTGAATATGCATAGAATCATAAGTAATAACTTGTTGAGTAACTTACCATGTTGCAAAGATATGTCATGCGGTGACACAATAGGCAAAACATGTATTTTAGCTGTGTATGATGGAGGCAATGGCAGTGCTTGGATAATGCGGTTCCGCCCGATTGCACCTGTTCCACTACATCCATCTGTGACCTAAAAATTGAAATATTACTGTGTCAGAATGAAGTCAGTTAAGGCGCGAAAACTAGTCCAATAAAAATACAAACCAATATGATTTGCACTGGTGTTTGGTAGCCCCACTCGCTCAGAATTAACTGGTTTACCCCGACTAGAGCTGCCTCTATGCAAGTTTTGTCACCTTCTTCTAGCAGTGGCAATTTTGTCTTAATGTTCTCAAAGTCACGAGTAAATGGAACAGATACTGAAAATGGCACAGGGTTATTTTTGCAAGTAGGGAATCTATCAGCTATTTTGCATAGTCTAGTTCATTAGAGGTCTTACCTTCATGAGTCGATGAAAATGAAACTAGTGCTACATATTCTAGCTTAGCATGAACGCTGAGATAGTCTAAAAAGGCGCTGATTGCCGCAGCAGCTATGGTAAGCCGGGTCTGTGTATCTGTGTTGTCTGTCGTCGGCACCGGCCGGGACATTGAAAGTGAAACATCTAATAGTATAACAGTAGGCATGTTTAATATTAATTAGTTTTTAGCGAGCAAAGTAACTTTTAAGTATGTCTGTTTTGTAATGAAATTGTAAACGTAAATGTTTCGTTTACTTTCTTCCTTACATCCACAGACTCACAGCACAGACTCTTCCATCCAATCCAATGAATCAAATACATGCAGCTGAGCTGGGCTGTCACTGTCAAATTAAAATCTGCCAATTTGACGTTTCCGTTCAGAAACCTTGGCTGCGTTCCTTAACGAGTGGAACGTCAAGCATTAATTTCAAAAGCATTTTTTTAATAAGCATTTTTTTTTACTCTACACGTTCAGAAGGCTTTGACGTTGAACCACTTAGTAAGTAACAGTACTTCGTAGCTGAACGTCTATCGCTGTCGGTAGCCGACAGGTGATTGATTGAAGTGATTGATTGGCTTAGAGTTTAGAGCATTCAGACTCTAAGTTAATTGGCCAAAAGCATGCTCCTCCCTCGTCCCGCGCACCATCAGGAGAGTCGACTTTATAGCGGTCAAGCTATAAATTATTCATCAGGAGTGATATAAGCAACATTTTATTATGATTGAACAAATAACTCAGTGAAAAAAATAGTAAATGTAAATCAAGTCGGAGAAAAGCGGGCAAAATGGACACCAGCTGTCAAACATTTGACAGAACGTAGTTTGTTTGGGCAGCTCGTTTATTATAAAAACACCTGTGAAATGAATTGCGTTATAAGTAATCGACAAACTTATCGATAGCGTCAAGCACTATGTTGTTAATTTCAATCTGACATAAGATTCGTGCATGTACAGGTTGCCACTGTGTGAGAATGTATTTGTGTGCGGCTTGTGCATTTTGTGCCAGTGTTCAAAATATTTTCATAGTGTGCGTGTGCGACGCCTCCGAAAAATGTATCTGTGTTGACTCTGACGCACACACGTTACTCTTTTTTGTTGAAATAAGCCTTTCTCATCGGTACCTAGTCATTTTTGAACAAAAACAATTAATTACTTAATTAGGTATAAAAACATCTCTTAGTAGAAATACTGTGACCGAACTTTTTGTATGAAGTAGCACTTCTCTGATACATTTCTTTACCATGGTTACACTGTGGTCACAAATAAATATGTTGCGCGGATTGGCAAATGTCAAATTGTCAAATTTTGGCATAAATAGGTCCTGCTCCGACGATGCCTGGAAAGCAGAACCCGCAGCGCGTCGTATTGTTATACGAAGTTTAGAAATAATTAAAAGCTTAATTGGGTTGGGTATGGGAACAAAAATCAAACATGTCCTTGATCGAACACCATTTCGAGGTATTTATACCTTATTTAAATATTTAACATTTTTAAAAGCAAAGGATCGAGGATATTTTTAATTAAGTACGTTGGCAAACTGGGGTCATTCATTTGGCAAAGAGTATATTATGGTTCTTAGTGGACTCTTGACGGTAATCAAATTGACAACTCATAATTGAAACCTATTGTGTCGTATAAACGTCCTTTCACGTGATTGGTTTATAATCTATCCATCAACCAATCAAATGACGCGATCTGTATCATATGTAAGACTTTTATCTAGGTGATTCTACTTGCATGGTATTATTGGGGTTTCCAGATAGCAGATTTAAAACTCACCCAGGTGAAATATATTTTTCCACAAAGTTATTTTTATTAATAGATACGTACATTGGACGTACGTACTGGATTTGAAAAGGTTGGTGAATGCCGCATTGTATTGTGAGAAGGCCGCTTACTTCGAACACCATCTTAATAAATATTCTAAAGACTCTCGCACGCTTTGGAAAAATATGAAAAGACATGTAGACTTTAAGAAAAATCACTCTGACTTACTCTTTTATATGAGTAATGCAGATCGCATAAATGAGCACTTTCTTGATATACCGGGCAACGGAAATGTCAACATTGAGGAAGCTAATAACTTTAAGACTCATCGCTTTGGCCCTGCAGTTTTTCAGCTGCAAACAGTAGACGAGAGTGCGGTGTTTAAAATTGTAAAAAGTATCTCTACCAATGCTCAGGAAGTTGATGGGATCAGTGTAGACATGTTGGTGCTAACCTTGGCTGCTACTTTGACGGCAATCACCACCATTATTAATAAATCTCTTTTATCTGGAGTAGTGCCGGACATTTGGAAGGAAGCCATTGTTAAACCAGTACCTAAGGTAACCCAACCTACAGAAATGAAAGAAGACATGTTGGTGCTAACCTTGCCTGCTACTTTAACGGCAATCACTACCGTTATTAATAAATCTCTTTTATCTGGAGTAGTGCCGGACATTTGGAAGGAAGCCATTGTTAAACCAGTACCTAAGGTAAGCCAACCTACAGAAATGAAAGACCTGCGGCCCATTAGTATTCTCCCCCTCTTATCCAAGTTAATAGAGAAAGTTGTTTGCGTTCAGTTGGTGAATTTCTTGGAAGCTAATGAAATACTACCCGTCAAACAATCTGGTTTCAGATCTGGTCGCAGCACTGCCACTTTGCTGCTTGACGTGGTCGATGACATCTTGGGAGCGCAGGATGAGGGTGAGGGAACGATTTTGGCGTTACTAGATTATTCCCGTGCCTTTGATAGTATCAATACTAGTCTGCTTCTTTCTAAGCTCTCTTACTACGGCTTTGATGACGCATCTATTAAGTGATTCTCCAGTTATCTGGATGGGCGCACTCAGCGAGTTGAAGTGTTGAACGAGTCTCTGGGTTTGAGAAGCTATTCGGCCCCTGCTTCTCTTACAAGAGGTGTTCCGCAGGGATCCATTTTAGGACCTGTATTATACATTTTGTATAGTGCTGACGTAGTGAAGTCTATAGAAATTTGTAAATTTCACCTCTACGCGGATGACCTGCAGCTGTATCTTTCATTTCAGCCAAATCAGACAGCACAAGCAGTGAACATGCTTAATGCGGACTTGGAACGTATAGCTGACTGGTCGGACAGAAATAACCTAGTCCTTAATCCAGGGAAGTCAAAGTTTTTGATACTGGGTACAAAGAGTCAAATTCGCATTGTATCCAGCTTGGATCCAATTATAAAGATTCGCAATAATATCGTGCAGCGTGTGGATGAGGTGCGCAACCTTGGTGTTCTCATGGATGGAAGCCTGAAATTTGAGAATCATGTGCTGGAGACCATAAGAAACTGCTATTATAGGTTAAAAGTCCTCTACAAAATAAGGGCGTTTTTAAGCGTAGACCGCCGAGTCTACTTTTGTGAGTCTCTGGTACTGTCCAAACTCAACTATGCGGACACTGTCATCGAAGGTTGTCTCTTGGCACGAACAAGAAAGCTGATTCAACGGGTTCAGAACGCATGCGCTCGCTTCTGCTTCCCCATTCCTCGTCGAGCCCATGTAACTCCATATTTGAATCGTGGTGGACTATTGAACATGAAGTCTCGCCAAGCTTTCCACTTCGCTAGCCTTCTCTTTGGCATAATTAAAAATAGAAATCCTGTGTACCTCTTCGAAAAGTTGAAATTCTCCCAAAGACCGGTCCGTGCAGCCTGTAAACTGGCCTATACAAGACACACTTCGGCTGCTTTTCGTGGCAGCTTTCGTCATGCGGCCACGAAATGTTGGAAAGACATTCCTTCACCGATCAGGAACTCTGTGTCGATAAGTGTTTTCAAGATAAAATATAAAATGCATCTTCTGACAATTCAAAAAATTTAACTTATTTGACATGTGTCCCGAATCCGTACGAGGATCGATTTGCACGGGCTGCTGTTTTGTTGTTGTTTTTTTTTTTGTATTTGTGTGTTCAAAGGTATTTTTGTTGTTTCATGTTCTTCTTACCCGCTTTATTTGCTTTTTGTTTGTTTGGCTGCTTTTTATCAGTGCTACTTTTAACTTTAAATTTTTAAATCTTATGTTTCTACTATTTTACTTTGCTAAATTGTCATGTTTGTCTCAAATATTGTATGTCTCTCTTGTATTGCCTATCATTTTTCTTGTTGCTACGCCCCAATCTCCTTCTTCAGTATCAGGTGACCACTGAAAACCAGCGCCGTGGTGCTGCATAAATGCACCACGACATAATGCTGAGTGGAAGCCCTTTTGACACATTACGTTTAAGTTTAGTTTTAAGTATTTTATGTTATTTGTGTTTATTTTTTGTGTCAAATAAACTTTTTCTATTCTATTCTATTCCATTCTATACAATAATTTACGCCCATTGCCCAGACGGGTAGGTAGGACTTAAAATAGCCATTCGCTATAATCCCAACTCTTTCAGGTAGGGCTTGGTTTCAGAACTTGGCAAACATGATGAACGGCGAGTTCTGTTTCAGTCGTAAGTGCAGTAAATCAGTAATTTTCTCCTCATAATTAATTACCACGAATCTGGGAAAAAACACATGTGGGAACACTAAGTGAATTTGTGACGTCATGAGTTAGCTATGTTTAGAAATTAATAAAAAAATAACTACCGGCTAGATCAACAAAATATTCAAATTAGTTACATAAAATAGTAAAAGATATTTATTAAAAATATAAAAGAAAAAAAAATGGTTCCCATACCCAATTAAACAAACTAGCCGTAAAATAATCTATACAGTGTCATTTCCAATTTTTCTGTATATTTTTTTTATTACTAGTGTTAATAATCATTAAGTACCTAAGTCTTGATAAATAGTCATAAATTTACCTATTATTGCATTTTTTTTAAACGAGAGAAATATTAATATCGTGTTTTGAGCCGTAAAATAATCAAGAATAGCTCATGAACAACAACATCATATATTTTTTCTGAATCAAAAAAGCGACAATTAGATGCCTTAAAACTCAACCAAAAACAGGTTGATTTGGAAGATCCTGGCCTTAACCATTTGTGCTAATAATACGATTGGTTGAAACATGTATGAGGAGTTTTTAATTATATCCATATTATTTATTAATATTAGATACCATTTTTAATAGAAAACTTTTCTATTTTCTGTGGAACACGATATTTAGTTAATTGAAAAATTATAAAAAAATAGTAGGTAAATGAAAATATTTTCAAAAAACCTTTCTTAGGGTAGATATGAGGATATTACGTACCATTTGAAGCATATTTTACAAAAAAATATTTAACCGTATCATATTTGGAGACTTAGTAGGTTTTGAAAATGATTTTCATTGTAATTTAATACAAGTGACTAAAATTTAATGATGTGATATATTTTTGGAATTGGCTTAGTAAGCCCTTTCATTAGATACTACACACGATAGGTTTAAGAGCAAAAACTTTATTTTTACCATACAAAAAAGAAATGACGCCATAACTCCTCTCCTTTTTTTTTCCGTGATACGAGTCAAATTGATTCGTATGGCCTAAGCCCTAAATCAATCGTTCCGATTTGTATGCCTTTAACACCATTTGCAGGTAAATTTAGTGTACCGCACGGTGTGGATATTCCAGCCATCCGCACAAAACGATTTGCGGACTCCTTCATAGTGCGAACAGCAAAGGAGTGGAACTCGCTGCCCGGGCATGTGTTTCCGAACCAATACAATCTGGGTCTCTTCAAGACACGAGTGAATAGGCATATTCTAGGCCTATTCACTCTTGTCTTGAAGAGACCCAGACGCCACTTACCATCCTTGCGATCAAATGACTGTTTTAAGTAGTCTTAAAATATATAAATGTGAACATACTACGCTAATGATGCATAGTGAGTGTCGAGTGATTGCAACTAGCGCTAAAGGCATTTTCCTTGTTGAAATACCTACCATGTCAAAGATTAGCAACGCGCGAGTTAAATGTTATTGTGTCCTGTGGTCGTCATTACCTAAGCCCAGGCCTTGCCCTAATGTTTCAATAAAATTGCTACCGGCCGTTTTGATGTGGGCTTATAAATTTAATCGAAAGATGAATGTTGTTTTTAGGCGATACCCATGACTATTTTAAGAAATTTTAAGCCAACTAGATTTCATGAACAGTAAAAAAGGCAAAACAAAAAAAATCGCTACACATGTAAGTTTCAGAACTATTTGATACATTTGTAGAATGGAAGATGATAATGATAATCGGATAGTTCCGGATGAACCAGACGATGCTTTTGAATTTAAATACAATTTCATCAATGCACCTTGGAATGATAGGACCACAAGAAGTAAAGTTGGGATTATTAGCCTTTTAGTATCAATATTTGTGGCAACAATGGCTTGTGTAATTCACAACCTTGTGACGCATTACGCGAAGTCATCTCCAAGTTTAAGCGCTGATATCAAGTGTCATTTGGTGAAAATTGACGAGTACCAGTACGCGGCAAGGATTCATTCGATGGCTACACAGGAACTGTTGTGTCTCGGTGCAGTGGTCAGTCCCTCTTCAGTCATAGTTAACGGGATCTGTGTTATGAGTGGGCCTATACGCCTACGTTTTGGAACTCCGACTGAGTACGATCACACATTACACTTTAACATAAAGGTGAATTACATTACGAAATGTACATGTGTTAAATGTTTCTTTACAGTCCTCGATGTAAAAAGGGATTTTCAGTTGACGTTATTGAACCGATATATCACGAGGGCACACTTTCTAAGCAGCTGGCTCTACTATCCAGTTACGAAAACATGGCAGATTGTGTTAAAGTGATAAAAATTGGCGACACCTTGGACTGGCAATCAAAAGTGTACATAATTGGTAGGCCCTTACGAGGAGGCAAGCTGTTATCGCGGCAACCGGCGTTCTTGGCTCGAACCGAGAACTTTACAACTGCGACGATGAAAAATCTGAATTTAAAGAGCATGATATGTGTGATGGAGCTGGGAAAATGTCCAGTGCGTGCTGGGGACCTCTTGGTACAAGATGGACGCATCTTAGGTGTGGCAGCGACCAGCACACACGCCACGGAGCAAAACAAAGTCGTGTGGTTCGCTGACCTAAGAATTGTCGCGCAGGAGTTGAAGAAGCACGATAGTCAAATTGTGTAAAGTAGATTAGCTTGAACTTGGCTTTGACAGGCTACCGCGTGTCTAGAAAATAAATAGGAAACAGTATACTCGTAGTTCACCATTTTGTGTTTTTATTGCTAACATTGTACCGATTTGTAATCCGAATGATCACTCTCCCTAAAATTTTTCTTCCTAAAGTTTTCATTCATACAATTTGTTGTACTACCGACGATGTTCATAAATCACAACGCTCATGTTGCCGAAAATTGTAATTAATATTACTTATCACTAATGTAAAAACATTGAAACTCCTACTGTTGTTTTTCATCGCTTTCATCCCTAAACCTGATTTCCATAATATTTTTACTCATATTCAGAAAGTAAAGTGATGTAATGTATATCAATGTGAGAAACGCATTCTGGCACTCGCCGGCCGCTATCGCGGCACGCTCACACAAAAAATAAAATCTGTAGTAAATGGGAATCTAGTTAAAGTTTGGAAATTTCTAGAGTCCATTGGAATTGGAAGAACCCGTAACGCTTCTATACCAAACGACGTCAATATAGATCTTTTAAATAAGCACTTCTCCTCGTCTACTTCTATTGGTGGATGGTACTATTAAGTATAGCACACTAACTCAACTTTCATCTCTTCCAACTCCTGACTATTTATCGTTTAGATTTAGTCAAATTTCTGAGTATGATGTCGAGTAGAACGTTCACTCTATCGCTTCTGATGCGGTTGGTAGTGATAGCATTAGTCGTAAAATAATATTCCCCGCATCCTGAAATATTCTCTTGCCACAGCTATCTTTCCCAAAGTGTGGAAGGATGCCTAAATAATTCCCCTACCAAAAAAGTTCAATTCTACTGCATACTCCCACTATCGTCCAATATCTATCCTATCTTTTCTGTCAAAAGTAGAGCGCGTTGTTCACCAGCAGCTTGGTAGTTTCTTGACTAGGAATCAACTCCTGACGGACGGAAACCTGATTGGAACAGTTTCCAATCAGGTTTCCGTCCTGTTCATAGTACAACTGCTGCACTTTTCAAGATCACAGATGATATTCGCTTTGGAATGGCTTCTAAATGCCTTTCTGTTGCCTGCTGGATTTTTAGCAACGCTTTTAACACTGTTGATCTTGACGTCCTACTTGGCGTGCTACGTTCTTTCAATGTATCTCCAACGGTTATTGACCGGTTTTGTAGTTACATGCATGGGCGCCGGCAACGCATTCGTGCTGAGGATTATTTCTCTTCATGGTGTGACCTCAGTGCCGGTGTACGGCGAGGTGGCGTTTTGAGTGCTCTTTTTTTTATGCTACTTTCATTAATTCAATTACTCATAATCTCTCTTCTTTTTACTACCTATATGCAGACAATCTCCAGATTTACTCTCAAGATAGCCCTGTTGAATTTCTCAGTGTCGTTCAGTACTGACCTGGACGGGATCTCTAACTTGAGCAAGTCGTTTTGGCTTAAAGTTAACCTTACTAAAACTCAGGCGATGATCGTTGGTAGGTCCTGGCTGACTTACCGAATTGATTGGAATATTTTGCCTCCGATTGTGTTCGATGGTGTCCAAATTCCGTTTAGTGCAAAAGTGAAAAACCTAGGAATCGACATTGACAATTCTCTAGCTTGGACAACTCAGGTTGCCCAGGTTAGCAGGAGAATGTTTGCTTCTGCAAGTTCCTTAGGTAGACTTCGTAATTTCCTACCAATACCCACCAAAATTGCTCTTGTACAAGCCTTACTCTTTCCAATTTTAGATTATGCCGACTGCTGCTACGAGTACGTAGACCTTAATGAGAATTTTATCCGCTTTTTTGCATACGAATCATTTTTGAACTTCGCAAGTAGGTACGACCATGGGCGACACTTTAAAACGCATTTTAGTGCAGGTTTGGTGCTATAATTTCAATTGACAAACATAATTTGGCATACAAAAAAAGCATTATGAATTTTAGCAAATTTTTATTATGCATATACACAATAACGCAGATTTGCTTTGAATAATTACATATAGAAACTAAGTCCGCGCGCCCATTTTGAAGCACCTTAATTTGAGCCATCTTTGCAGTGTTCATTACAGCTCCGCAATGTTCAATATCAAAGCGCGCCGCACGAAAGCAAGTAATATTCACGCATGTGTGGATCGGATTAGTGCTACATTTATGACGGCAGAAAGCAGAATTGTTTAAAGGCATAATCATGAAAACCATAATCATCAAAATCCATATTATAGTTTGTCATAATTTTTCATTACTCATACTCTGAAAGTAGGTCTGAAGTTGCCTGAGGAGCGGGATGAAAGTAATACTTTTCATCCCTAGGAGAATCACTTTCAACTGACAGCTGTCAAATAATTAAAAAAAAAACTACTTAGTTCTTTTTCACATATCTATTGAACCATGTTACAACTTTCTATACAGCCACGATGTAAAATTGAAATAACTTAAAGTTAAGTATTGATTAAAGAATATATATTTTAAATTAGTTTATTATAATTTAGTTTCAACAATTTTTTTAAAATAACTTAGATTTGGGCAAAATATTTACCATTTTTCCAATGATGAAAATAAAAAATAATGGCTGAATAGCTGGCCGGCCACAGAAAAAAAACAAACAAAATAGGCGGGAAAGCGGCAATTCGATCTTCATTTATTTTTTCGATTCGAAGACTTTTGTTTATAAATACGTATAGCAGAGATTTGTACCTATAAAATGAGTTCATCTGATTCTGATATGAATTTAACGCCTGATTTTATAGGAGAAGAGGCTAAAGCGGTAGTGGAAAATAAAATTTACACATTTTTTCTTGAGCTAATTCATGTTTTTTTTTTACTTTCCTTGTATTTGTAATGAAAAGCACAGTGTTTACCTCGGGTTAAAGACTTATTTAGTCCCTCGAACTATTGGCGCCCTCACCCTCACTTCGTTCCGGGCGCCAAACCCCGTCTCGGGACTAAATAAGTTACTTTCGGGGTGAAACAATGTACTATTAATAAGCATAACTTATGCAATATTCTTGTATTCAACATTACTTTGTCCACGCATTCGTTATCTCATTATATTTAATTTTAGAAAAGAAAAATGTTTTTCGCGAACTGACGGTAGGCAGGTAGTTGTTATGCGCGCGGTGAAAAATATGCGATATACGAGTAACGTATAATTTTACTATTCATAATTTTGTTTGACATACTCTTACAACGCATAACTCAATAAAGGCATACTTAGTCTTATTAAGAATAACTTTTCAGTTTACATATAGAGCATAGTTTCTTCAGCATTTAAAAAAAATTGACATAAGTAATGAAGTATTTCTAACCACAAAAAGCCTGTTCGTAATTTTTTTAGCCTTTATCAGGAAGAAAAAGAAATTGGTTATAGGTATCGTTAATTGGTTAGGTTAGGTTAGAACTGCGACCAAACAACGCGCGAGACGAGCGAGCGAAGTGAGCGTGCCGCGACAGCGGCCGGCAAAGCGCCAGAAAACTCTCTATTTAGTATCATGCGTGCATATTATAGTAAATAGGTGATATTCCTTATGAGTTAAGGGATTTTTGAGTTAGGTATGCTTATTTCATGAATGCTTTGTAAATAGGATGTGTTTTGGGCAATTATGGCAAATAAAAATTATGCCTTTCTTTGAGTATGCTTTACAAATTTCGTGATGTTATGCCTTATGAAGTTATGCTATAGAGGCTGAATTGAACTAATTGAAAAATTATAAAAAAATACCAATGTAAATATTTTGGAAAATCCAAATGTAAATTTTAGGGTTAGATATGAGGATACTAAGTGCCAATTGAAGCATATTTTACCAAAAAAAATATTCAACCGTATCATAACTGGAGGAGCCCAAACTTGGTATGTTTAGAAAATGATTATTAATTTAATACATTTGACTAAAGTGATATATTTTTAGAATTAACTTAGTAAGCCCTTTCATTAGATGCTACTCACGATAGGTTCAAGAGGAAAAACTCCTCACTTTTTTTTTCGTGCTACGGGTCAAATTGATTCGTATGGTCTTAAGACCAGTCTTTCCGATTTTCATGCCTTTAAAACCATGCCCTTTTTCTCTTGTACAACATTCTGTTCAACCCAATGTCACCCCGTTACCTTAAATCGCGCTGCGGTTCTAATTTCTGCAACCTATCCAGAGACAGGAAATGCGTTCATTCAAGAAACACCGCCTTAAATTCCCTCCTCATTCGTCCACTCCTACACACAGTCTTTTACCGTGAAATCCATTTGTCTGTGGAATTCCTTACCCCTATCGATCAGAGAGACTCAATTCTTACCCATCTTTAAGTCAAGGGTCAAAGCACATTTCCTTAAACTTTGATAATACTCCTTCCTATTAGTTCTCCCTTTTCTTTTCTTCTTTTTCCTTCTTCTATTCTGGTCATTTTTGGTTATGACTGAGCTGATTGCTGCGTACGTAAAGTAATTTTCATATGTTGAGTATTTATTGTATGTGGTTTGTTCCTACTCGTATTATGTTATATTTTGTAATATTTAAATAATTAAAAACGTTTTCTTTAAGCTCTTACTCGCTCTCCCTGACAACTTTCTTTTGCCTGTGGGTTGCTTGGTAGAGATCGCTTTTTAGCGATAAAGCCGCCCATAATGTTCAATATTGGTTTTATGTAACTTATTATTATTTTTTGTGCAATAAATAACATTTACTTACTTACGTAAGATATAATGTAAATAAGCGCCTTATACGTCATTGATTATAGGTAATTTTTGCCATTTACGATTAGGGCTTCAATTCAATAACCCACTTAAAAAGTATATATAGGTAGGTACTTGTACATAAACAGGGTGTTTGGTGTGTACCCTATCTAGCCGAAACGTACACATGTTAACATGTCTTTGTAATGTTATGTCGAAGTCAAAAACTGGAAATTGTAAAATTCAACTTTTTTTTAGTAACTCGGCCAGCTGATCGGTCATTTTGTATGGAGAGTTGAATATTTTTTTAAACTTTTTACATTACCTGTATCAAGGTTATCAACATAGGTTGAGCACAAACACGAAAAATTGCAGTCTTTCTTATAAAGTGTTATTTTTTGCCTATGGAACTCCACCGGGCAAAAAAACTATTATAATGTTAGCCACCGAATTTGGAAATAGCGGTACCTACTATACAATATTTCTACTATCATTACTCTATAACCTGAGATACATTTTTTTTGCGCTGGGTCCGGGGTATATTTGGCGGATCCTCTGTAGGTGATCTTTAGCGCACCCATACACGACACATTCCAGCGTCCGCATGGCGGCGGATATATTACTCGAGACTGTAAATTGTTTTAACTCTGTGAGTTCATGTTCTACACAATTAATGAAATTTTATAAAAACGACACTTTGAACCTTAATTTACTTTTTTTTTTTTTTTTTTACTTTTCGTGACTGGTGGATTGGCGCAATGGTAGCGAGCGATATCCAGGTTATACTCGTGGCATCGGTGGTCGTAGGTTCAATCTCCACCCATGACAGACATTCAATTCTGGCCTGTTGGCGCAATGGCAGCGATCCTGCCTTTAGCGCCGGAGGTCGTAGGTACGACCCATGACAAATATTTGTGTGACGAACATTTGTATTTGTTGTGTGTCTGGGTGTTATTATCTATTTAAGTATGTATTTAGAAATATTTAAGTATGTTTATCAGTCTCTGACGCCCATATTACAAGCTCTGCTTAGTTTGGGGTCAGATGATCTTGGTGTGCATTGTCCCAGGTATTTATTTATTTAATTTACGAATTTTTGAGTTTGTTGTGTCAGGGTGCTATTATTAGGGATGTACCGATTGATCAGTATAGCCGATTATGCAAATATATGGAGTTAATGAAATCTTGGGAATGGTTGTGGAGTTTTTCCTTGAACGTTAAATGATCATTCAGGAAGAGCTACTGCATAAGAAGGAATGAGTATATAGGTAACTGTCCCGCAATGTTTAGTTATTTAACGTTGGAAAGCTTTTTATTTACGTACAAAGCAACTAAGGAAAAATATGCAAAAAGTTCGTCAACAACTCTAAACGTTTTGATTATCTTTTTCTTTTAAAAGGTTCCATTAGGACGTAGAGACCAATTTCAAGCGTGTCTCACCCTACCGTATCTGGTAAAGCACGTTTCAAGGTGGCATACCTATGTTTTATTAGGTCATAGTTTACTTATTATAACATAGAAAAATTCTTATGGTGCCACAATGGTGCTATGCTATAACGTGTTGTGGGATACAAAAATTCGTGTCACAACACAACTGGTAGTAGCCAGGTAACTCAAAGCAAGGCTGCTTTTCCACCAAAGATGTGATTAGGAGCTATGCTGCGAGGAGGTGAAAGCTAAGCTAAGAAACTATAATACCGTTTCCACTGACGCTATAGAATGAAATAGAATAGAATAGATTTTGATTTTCCATAGAATTTTTGTATACTTTTCTATTTCTCTCTCTCTCTCTTCAGTCGTTGCACTCAATGCTGAGGATCGTGACTCCTTCTGATTTTGTCTATCAGCTGCTTCCATTGGTTGCGTTCCGTTGCTTGCTGTAGGGCAGCACTGACTGGGATCGCCAGTTGCTGCGACACCTGGTCTGCCTATCGCTTGGGACTTTGACCCCATAAGCTATTCTACTTAAATATAGACAAATGTTTAATTGACGAACTACTATTTTACACAGTAACTACACTAGGTATATACGTTGGGTCACACTATAGGATTTGCGAGTTAAACTGTGTGAAATGCTTGTACTCTCAAAATTAAATTACGCCGACATAGTTTTTGGTGGGAGTCTATTAGCTCGTACAAAGAAAGTGATACAGCGTCTCCAGAATGCGTGTGCTCGATATTGTTTTTTAGTATCTAAGTTTAGGCATGTTTCACCCTTTTTGGATCGCCACAATGTACTTAACATGTCAAGTAGGCAAACGCTGCATTTTGAAACCCTTCTTTATGGTGTTATAAATACTCAACAGCCCCCGTACTTATTTAATAAGCTGGAATTTACACGACAGCATATTAGAATTGCACCACGCCTTTTATGCCCACGACACAAAACGGCCGCCTTTCGTGGTAGCTTTCGTTATGCTGCCACGAAGTGCTGGTACAACCGACAACTTCAACTTACTTACCACCACCAGTTAGAAACTGTAAATCTGCTTCGACATTCAAGTCCAAATTAAAACAGTGCTTAATTAATAAACAAATTTCTTAGTTGCACATACACCATCCCATTGTTACCACGCACACATCTTTTTCCCGTTTTAACTTATTTATTACACACACACCACGCACACAAACATTAATTTATATCCCGGCATAATAATATATTGTCATGCTTTATTGATTTGTTACCATGCACGCATTTTTCTCCCTTATTACCCTTCTCACACACACACTCACACATAAATTCATTTATTGTCTAAGTATATACTTATTATATATTTTAAGGTTTGTTGAATGTTTTATTATTATTTTGTTATGTTTAAATTACAGTACTTTGATGTATATATTCTATTATAAAAATATTATTACGAGGAGCTGCGCTCTCTCTCAGGTAGGTTCTCAGAAGGTTCCACTGAAAACCAGCGCCAAGGTTTCCGTCTTGGCTTAAGGTGAGTGGCTACCTTTTCGGCTGCAAGATTGTAAATTGCATTCGAATTCAGAATGATGTACTTTTTGCTCCGAATACATTTTATTTATTTCTTTCTTTATACGTTTTTCGTAACTCAAAAAAACAACATGGTATAACCAAAATATTATGTTTATTGCTTTTCAAAATACTCTCCTTTACATTTTAAACATTTTTTCAACATTTCATCGAACCATTTTTTAAAACAGGAGGACCACAGATCTGAAGGAATGTTTTCTACGTGCTGATTGAACGCTATCACTGCCTCTTCGGAGTTGGTAAAAGTGAAACCTCTCATCAAATCTTTGATTTTGGTGAAAATACAGAAATCACAGGGTTCTAGGTCGGGGCTATGCGCAGGATGGGTGACGAGTTGTACTTTTTCGGTAGCTAGCAACAAAGTTTCCGAACTTTCAATTCTTTGTGTAAAATTTTCTAAATTTTTACTCGAATTGTCTCAGGTAATCCGCGGGTTTTCTTCAATTGTAGCCACATTATTTTCGTTGACGGCAGTTGAAGGCCACCCTTCACGAAATTCGTCATGTAAAGAAACTCGACCTCTCTCAAATTCAGCAAACCATCACCTGACGGTGCTCAAACAAGGTGCTTCTCTCACAAAAGCATTTTGAAGACGAGCGGCACAGTCTTGCGGAGAGAGAGAACTTTTAAAATTATAAAAAATCATCGCTTTAAAATCTTTCCGACTTAATTCCATTTTCGTTGCGTACTTAGAACTTTGATGTGTGATAAAAAAACAATTGACAAATGATTTCCCGCCAATTGTTTTATTTTATTACTAAGAAGGTTGCAACGTTTAAAAAAATATAGGTAACATTCGAAATTCAAATAGTTCCAATTAGCTAGGAGGCTATGTTACTCGTATGTACGGAAGTGTGTTAAGTGTGCTACCAATATGCGTCGCCGCAATTGGTATCTGTATCTATCGACAGTAGGGGAAGCACGCACAGGACGCATCCAAAGCACTCCTCCATAGCACCGTCCTCAGCACGCATCAATGTATAATGGCATGTGTCAAATTAAAAACATAGCTTAGTAGAACCCGTTTCCACTGGTGCTATGGTATGTGGATCAATGAATGTGATTGGTGTAGGTATATCAAACGCATCCACAGCAACGTCGCATAGCAGGAATGTGTGTTAAGAACCAATAGAATTGTTTCATTCACCTGCCTGCGTTACGCTCTACAGCTACTAGCATGAGCCCAAGACCTAACTATCAGGCGCAGTGGAGTGAGGTTACGTTGGGCTCACTAATCCGAAGCGTAATGTTCATTGTCATATATCATGTTGCATATTTCTGATTTTCCTAATAGTCACATAATAATGTGTAGCATATTTTCAGATATCCTAATATAGTATGGGCTGAAATTGGAGGTGCCCGTGGCTAAGTGACTGCAGCGTTCCGATGTTAATCAACGCCAGTCAGGTCGGGTTATGGATTGGTGACCATCCCCCCCGAAATTGAGTGATGTGTTTTTTGGGCATCTCCGTGCTTCGGAAGGCACGTTAAACAGTTGGTCCCGGCTGACGTCGTAAGATATCAGTCGTAAAGCCTCGTCAGATGCCTAAAAAGGCGGCTTGATAACATCTGACGGCAAGTTTTATCACTGGCCTTACATTCACCTCTCCAACAATCCGCACTGAGCCCGCGTGTTGGAGTATTGCTCGTTCCACCTCATAGTTGAGGTGATTCCTGTGCCCGGCAGTGGGACGTATAGGCTGCATTTGTTTGTTGTTAAAATTGTTTGTCGATTATCATAAAGTCGTTTGGCATAACTCATTAGGCATAACATCATGAAGAATAACACTAGCTTCTCTTAGTTTATGCTTGGCATAACTTTTTTAAGCTTAATAGTCCATTCATAATGGTCCAAATGCATACTATTGCATAGCATAATAGTCAATGCATGGGGTCGCAGTTCTAACCTAACATAAGCCAGCTATTTCGGTCAAATTGACCTACCCTCATGGACCAAGTGGAATTGGTATTAGGGATTTTACTAATTATGCGATATTGAATTATGCTCTAAAATATTAGGATTAACTTTATTATGCTAAAAGTATTTAGGGCTTTCACTACTTATGCTATATAATAATATGCATTTAGTCTTTCCCAACGTGGGCGATAACGCCCCCTTGTGGGCGCTGCAGGCCTAAAGGGGGGCGGTAAGAGACCCAGAAAAAAAAGGGGGCATTGTGTAGGGCTTTGGGGTCGATTTATAATTTCATCTACCTAGCTAGGAAGACTCTTAGACGCGGACTGAGCTCTCTACTCTCGACTACATCTTGTGAACATCAACTAATATTAATTAAGATATAGCTCAAACTCGGTTCGATATAAAAGACCGCGGGCAATCATGTTTTAACAAGTTTTTGTTAAATAATCCGAATTGTACATTCCTATACCAATCGGCTGGTTCTATAATACTTGGTCTTGCTTGTCGAGTACGATTGGGCGTCGAATGAGATAAACGAGTTTATGCACGTTTGTCTTATTCCTGTGTGCGTGCTGCTTATGCAATCCTATATAAGCGACGTAAATTTATTTTATTTTCATTTGCGGATTCGCGCATAATAGATAAGCAGTACTTGATTTCAACACTTACGTATTTCTTAAAACAAAACAATGTCGGAAGTAAACAAGAAGAGACGGCAATACTCTGCGGAATATATTAAATTCGGATTTATTGAAAATCCCACAAACCCGTCGTCGCCTTTGTGTCTTCTATGTCTAAAAACATTTTCGAACGAAGCAATGAAGCCTTCAAGACTGCAAGATAATTTGAATAAAATGCATCCAGATAAGACAGAAAAGAATGTACCATATTTTCAAGACCTAGAGAAGAAGCATAATACTCAGCCAAGTGTATCAAAACTATTTTCGGCGGCTGCTAAGCAAGATGACGACGGACTTCGAGCTTCGTACAATATCTCTTTGTTAATTGCTCAAAAAGGCAAACCACACAACATCGGAGAAGAGTTAATTTTGCCAGCAATAAAGGAAGTAATAACTACTGTGCTTCATAAACCGGCCGCAGATATTATCCGAAAAATTCCTTTGAGTAATAATTCTGTGCAAAGACGAATTGATGAAATGGCTGAAAACATTGAAGAATCATTGTGCAATCATCTGAGGACTAGTCAATTCTCAATTCAGCTCGATGAGTCCACTTTACCAACTAATGAAGCGTTTTTGCTATCTTACGTGAGGTTTATTAAAGATGAGAAAATACGTGAAGAACTATTGTTTGCCAGAAATTTGGAGACAGATACAAAAGGCGAAACCATATTCAATACATTGGAAAAGTTTTGTGAAGAGAAAGAGATTCCTTTGAAAAATATTATATCAGTTGCTACGGATGGCGCTCCGGCTATGACAGGGCGCCATAAAGGCTTCATAGCATACTTAAAGAATAAAATTCCAGATGTCCTTGCTATACATTGCGTTATTCATAGACAACATTTGGTTGCTAGAAACTTAAGTGAACGACTATTTCAATCACTGCAATATGTCATCAAAGCAGTCAATAAAATCCATAGCAGCTCTTTGAATGATAGATTATTTCATCAGCTTTGTGTTACTAATGACGAAGATTTCAACCGTTTGTTGCTTCATACTGAAGTTCGTTGGCTGTCAAGAGGCAATTGTCTGATTCGATTTTACAACCTGTTTGACTCTATGATAGAGTTCTTGGAAACTAAAGATACAGAACTGCGCAACAAGCTCATAACATCAAAGAATGATATAGCTTACATGACAGACCTGTATAAAATGTTCAACGACATGAACCTCCAACTGCAAGGCGATGAACTAAATTTAATTAAAACAAAAAATGTCGTTGCTGCTTTCGCAGCCAAACTGCTTCTGCACAAAAAGAATATGGGCAGACGTTAATTTTCCGAATTTATCAGTATACTGCAGTAACGACGACTTGTTTGCCTACTGCCAACATTTGGAAAACCTCCACATTGACTTCACCGAACGATACCAGGCCATTTTAAACTTGGAAATACCAGACTCGGTGTTGGATCCGTTTTCAAATGTCAACACAGCAATGTCACCTCAGCTGGAAGAAGAACTTATAGAATTGACAACAAACGAAGATATAAAAATCAAGTTCAAAAATGGATATCAAGAATTTTGGCTACAAAAACCGATCCCGCAATTGTACCCTGGATTGTGGTAAATTGCTCAACGATTTTTGATAGCATTCCCATCGTCATATTTGTGTGAACGTGGATTTAGTGCTGTGGCAACGCTGCTTACTAAAAAGAGAAATCGTTTGCGTGTTACCGAACGTGGCGACTTGCGGCTGTTTTTGAGTAAATTGGAACCTGATATCAACAAACTGATTGAACAGCATCAGATTCAACCTTCACATTAGTTTTTATCTAAGAATTGATTGTTTGTTTTATTTTCAATAAAAGATGCTCTGTCCGAATACTATAAATTTGCGTTTCAATAATCAGTTATAAGTACTTAGCGGTTTTTAAGTATGTTTAAAAAGGGGGGCGTTAAAAAATAATTTATTCTTAAAGTGGGCAGTAGACAAAAAAAGGTTGGGAACCCCTGAATTTTAGACAATTATCCTATGTAATAATATGCATGGTTGGATGGACTATTAAGCTACATAAAAGTTATGTCAAGCCTATGCCTAATGAGGCATAACATCATAAAGCATAACACTAACTTGTCATAATTTAGTATCCTAAAGTCGTTTGGCATAACTCATTAGTACATACTCGGCGTTATGCAAAAAGTTAGTTCCCCGTTACGTCGAGATTAAACTCTCAGACATAAATCGAAATAGATAAAACAATGCAGTGGTATTAACAACAAGCGTGGCCACACTGGTAAGTGGCAACTTAAGATGTTTATTGTGATGCCGATGCCGCGATGCCGCCACGATAGCTTACTCCATTTCTCAGTAGTGTAAACTCATGGTTTACATACAGGCCACATATCAAAATCGAAAACGGATTATCGCTGTATTAACTCGAATGGGGAGACGAAGGCAAAGCTAAATTACAGAGGGTGCCACTACCGATGGCAGCTTGTAGTTGTACCTTGTTGAGATTCTTTTGCCGTTGTTGAGGGGTCGAACTAAAACCTAGTGCCAAACGAAACTTAAATTCATTCATATGAGTATTTAATATTATTAACATTTATTTATTAACAATAATACCTCTGCCTTCTGCAATATGTCAGAGCAATTTTAACTTTGTTCATTTACCATGGATGGAGGGTTGACGACCCAAGATACAGGACTTGTCCTAGTTTGGGCGTCAGCTCGCCATAATCAGAAATTAATGTAATCTTTGTACCTACACATTGTGTTACTTAAGTCTACCTACTGTATGATTATTGTGAGGAATAAATGATTTATTTATTTCTGAAGATATGCTCCTAACTAGCAGTGTACCGGGATTGCAGTTTTAATTGTTTTCATTAGCAGGGAATCGATGTATTCCTCGGAAGTTTTTGACAATAATAATTAAAATAGCACCGAGGGTCGATCCGCACCCACCATTATCACATCTCGCCCGCTTTTCCCCGACTTTCCCGTTTAGAAAGAAAGTTAAATAAAGAGTAACCCTGTATATGCAGTTGTGTGTTGTTTTGTTTCAAAAATTTCGCTATCAAAATTGTTAAATGCACGCGTGTTGACAGGACTTTGGGTATCAGCGGTGATACGCCACCTAGCGGGAGCAAAGAGCAGTTTTCCTCACCATCGCACCGTTCTATGTTTGAAATTCCACACTGCAACGCACACGAAGGTATCGCCTCTGGGCAAGCTGGATTAGTTGGACAACAATGGGTAAGACGGTGACAATAGTACAATACGTTTCCGAGTTGATAAGTGTGCGATGACCTCTTATCTACGTCAAGTTGTCGTTGATTTTCGATGAGAGGTGTAGTATTTCATATCCTTTTGACGCGGGTGTTAAATTAAATATTGAAATTGTGTCCTTGTTGCACCGAAATGAAAGCATAATGCAACATTGCGGAAACTGTAAATGTGCCATTCTTTCACCAAACGAGCGATATGTTCTTCGATTTGTCAGTATTCAATCTCGATAGATGTAGTATATTTTAGGCCTTTTTAGGTAAAAACAATTCGAATGTTAAGCCAATGATGATTATGGCAAACGTGTTAAGGAAAATTATTTTCCGACAAACTTACGCAACAATCCGTAGGTGGGAATATTTGTTAAATTCAGTTGTTGCATGGCGATTGAATTTTGGACAAAAATTAGTTTTTTCCTAGTTAGAAGACGAATAAACTATCTGGATTTAATAGGAATTTTGATCTACATACCTACTCATTACTCCTGAATCCTGTAAAACACCTCGATTAATGGACTATTAAGTCCCTAACCTATTGCTGCACCGCAACATGACAAATGTAACAAAATCATCTAAACAAGTGGATTTCACAGGAATGTTGTGAAGATGACCGATATTGACTACTAAAATAAAACAAGCAGCACCTACTTTCAAAAGTTATTATTATCTATGTGCGTTATCTAGTATGAAGGTACAAAAAGTTCACTGTGTTAAATTGTACGTAATCAATAGTCTCGGTGCCGGTGTTTCCTCCTACAAACGTGTGCTGGCACTCGCACGGCGCCCAGGTCCACTTCTTCGGGTGCAGTAAATCCCTTCCAGTCCTTAGTCCCAATGTAGATGGCCAGAACAACGAGGAATGTCAACACGGTGTACAAGAACAACCCGTTGCTTTGGATCGCCTTCTGCATGTTGCTGGCACCAAGGGTTACCTTGAAGTTCGTAGTCTTAGGTCGCACCTTGGGCATACTGCACGGTGTAACAGCATCAATTCGAGTCTGAAACAATTAGAAATTACGAACCTTTTAAGCATAGAGTTTTACAGGCTGTCTTCAATTTTGATACTTCGAAGTCCCACTGACTTTAGTGCGACGCCACTACCTCTCGTGATCCCTTGAAGGCGACTAACTACTGGTAGTGAAATAGCTATTTGTTAGTTATTAATATCTTATTGTCGTCATAGGAAGTGGTAATCAATTTTTAGTCTACTCTCAATCAACAAATTCAGAGTTTTATCTAATAATTTAGAATCCCTTGCAATAAATTGTTGGTCAAAGCCTTTAGATTGATGTGGCTCTCTATTCTCTGAATTTTTCTTTTGACTGTGTGATTGGACTAGACTCAGTTCTGCTTTCTATTTATCATAGCGATGCTGCGATGCGTCAATTTTACAGATTCGTTACTGGGTCGTAGAAATTATAATAACCGATTAAGAGCTCGTCATACGTGCGATTGGGTGTCACGTGTTACGTGCGCGGTGATTTTCCGCAGAGCTGTTGCTCACTAGGCTCTCCAGCTCACCCACCACAGTATGGATTGTCCCTATTTTACTATTCGATAAAAAATAACTCGGTAGCTGGAGAATGTTCATTCAACCCAAAAAAATACCCCATCGCTTATATAACAATACCGCGGAAGTCCAATTTGATTTATTTAGAACGCTTTTGCTTTTGTTACGATAGTTTACTTTGCAACCATTGTATTTATTGCTGTAGGGTTTAATCATTGACTTCTGTGGTGTCAGTTCAATAAAAACCAAGACTTCAGCGGTGATTGAAATATTCAATTACTTTTCTTGATAAATTAACTAAAACCAATTTATTCTAATACTCCTATTCCAATTCAATGCAAGTAGGAACAATATCAGAAAACCTGACATGCTTTTGACTGGCCTGTTGGCGCAAAGGCAGCGATCCTGCCTTTAGCGCCGGGTCGTGGGTCGTGGGATCGACAAATATTTGTCATGGGTGGGGATGACTAATATTTGTGTGACGAACATTTATATTTGTTGTGTGTCTGGGTGTTATTATCTATTTAAGTATGTATTTAGAAATATTTAGGTGTGTTATCAGTCTTTGACGCCCATATTACAAGCTCTGCTTAGTTTGGGATCAGATGATCTTGGTGTGAATTGTCCCAGATATTTATTTATTCATTTATTTTAATCGTCTGCAGATCAGTCTCTTCAAAATTAAAGTATTTTTTTACCTAATTATTTAATAAAAAGAGCTGTTAGCTAAGGAATGATTCTTAATCTAATAATAGTGTAGTATATATACATCAGTGAAATTAACCTTAAAATGGTATATCATCGGAAAATGAATGGCACTTGATAGTTTTGAATCTTGCAGATCCTTGTATTTTTGTTGGTGAACTGGTTGTTGTTTTGAAATAAACGCCTCACCTGAAGGCCCGGGGCGGGACTATAGTACGGGCCCACAAAAGCTGGGATTTTGTGTGGATGACGCGGTGGTTTAGAACATGTGCTACGTGTGGAAGGATGAGGATGGAATACGTTGATGCAACTCGCCAGCGCATTCTCCATTGTAAAAGCCATGGAGCCATGGAGAACACTCAACCTCGCAATGTCTCTCCGCAATCCGCAATATCTCTCTTTGAGTTTCCTTATACGGATAGTGCGCCGCTGCAAGTTGCCGTCAACAGCTTAAAGTAAATACTTGGCAGAACTGTCCAAGAGATGAGAGCATTATTCCACACACGAGCGAATTTGTGTCCTATACAAAAGACAGGGCTGCTCAGGCTAGAAGAATCGTCTTACTCTGTTCGGAATTCTGAGGTGACGTTACGATTTAGTTTGCTACAAACATCCATGCTGAAGATATTCAGGTTATCTTTTATCGGTAGCGGGGTGCTTTAAAGAGTGCGATGGGAAAGGAACGGCGACAGAACGTGTTGAATGCATACACTTGTGTTTTCTTGGCGTTCAGCTTGACCAAATAGCGCGCCTATTGTGAAATGCGGTCTAACACTCCGTCAAGCTCAACAACTATACTCCTCTTCTTCTCGATGACGGTCTGCTTTGCCCCAGGGCTCTCAAATTAGCTCACGTAGAGCATGCTATCATATGTATATTACTAAGTGATAACTTGTCATTGATGAACTGCGGCACTTCGGCGTTTATCTGGAGAAAATGCGATTCACGTTCAGCGCAAAAAACGCGAATTTTGCGTCTCACTAAGTACATGACAGACGACTATATGGGAGCTTGTGAAGAAGAAAACGATGCCGGACACGGTCGATAACTTTGGCAATTTCCAGGCGTTAAATTCCGCTATGTTTGTCCATAGACAGGAGTCTACTCGATTCGTTGGTAAACAGAAAAACTGTCTATGTTCTTTTATAATGTGAAGGTTAAGGCACAAGGACGGCAACACATCTGGGAGGACCCAGATGTGTTGCGTACGCTAGAAGATCACCCGTGGACTGTTTCGGTCGGCCGTACAAGGTCGTGAATTAGAGATTGGTCCTCTAGGTAATTTACGATCAGCTCAAAAACTTTAGCGACACTGAGGTTACGGCTGTTGGACGGTAGTATAGGTGTAAATGTAAATAAAGGTGTCACTAGTATCTAGATTGTGAAAGTAGACTTGCTAGATTCTGCCTATCTAAGGCTGAACGCTGAAGATGCAGTGTAAAACCAACATTATGAAGTATATCCGTCTATTATTCATGTAGTATCCCGCTGGCTGGAGGCCTATAATATAAAATGTGTAAACTTTTTTTCCACGCGTACCTAACGATGAGTAAATATGTCGATTAGCAGGACGCGGATAGCTTATCTTTGTTGAAGATGATAGTCCCCAAGTCTGCTAATAACGATCATATGAAACGGCCTAAGACGTCCATATATGGGATAATGAATTATTGATATCAAAAATAACACATTATTCTCAAAATTTATAAAAAAATCATGAAATGCTGAAGAAAAAGTTTATAGATAGCTCTATCACCGTGAAAGAGAATTTATTTGACTGGTTTTTTTTCCAACGAATATACCTTCAAAAGCCGTCCTTTATTGCCTTAACCTTCACATTATAAAAGAACACGAAGGACAGTTTTTCCGTTTACCAACGAATCGACCTTCAAGCAGAATCCTTTTGTGTTAACCTTCACATTAGGAAAAACATGAAAAAAATAACACCTAAAGCAAAACCCACAACACATTTATGGCACGTAATTCGTTACAACATCGTATCCAACGGATCAGTTCAGTTATACTATGGTTCCTGCCTCGTTTCATTTTTAACCCCGAACGAAAGCCACACGTACCAAATTAAGTTCTTGCAGGTGTACTTAAGTAAAATTCTAACCAGAAAAAATAAAGCATTTATATTACTTAGCAGTTTTCAGATTTCAGATTTTTCGAAACATGGCCAGGGTTTGTGATCACCAACCCGCATTTCGCAAGTGAGGTGAGTAAGCCAATGTCCATCAATACTAGTAATAAGTTAATTTCAATGATAAAGGAGCCCAGTCCGTAGGACAGTAAATATTAAAGGCTAATTATTTTTACAAACTAATTAGTAATATGTATTAATATAAAAATATAGCATGAAGAGTGCTCTATTAAGCTGGTCAGAAGGTTATTAAGATCCATTTAGTAAAGTCAACCACAGCTGGAGCTTGACACTGCCAGTATAACCTGAGCCCTACAACGCACAGGGAGGGTGAATACGAAGTTGTGGAACGCTTCAAAATTACTGTGCATTCTTTGATTTGTTAAGAAAGCTTTGAAGATTTTGGAATCAAGTTTGCCTTGTTAGCAGTTATAAAAATGATTGCAGTCAATATTGTTTTTTTTACACCATGGAGGCTGTAAAAGAAACAAAATTTTCCACATTTTACTCTATCAGCTTGGCTAGCTTAGCTGTCAAGCCGGCAGTTTACGCACCAAAAACCGCGCGTGGCGTTCACAATTAAAATGTTAATTTGTGATTGTGTCTGCCACGCCGCTCGGGTTTCAGCCGACGATGCCTTAGCACTAGGTATGTATTACAGCAAAGATATTGTATCGAGTAACACCAATTAGAAATAAAATTACTGGAACACCTCTAATGCCGCCATTTGACAATCAAAAAAATCAATTTGCCTTTGTTAAACTATTTACTACAAGACGAGAGTTTTCCTCCTTTTTGAATTAGTGCACTATTCTGTCGTCGTAACTTATTTGCATTAGCACTGTGGCAGTAGTAGGTACCAGCAGGAAAATGTGACTCACAATGGACTTATCTGAACGACGTTGTAAAAAGAAAGAGTAAATCACGTAATTTGGGGGGCGAAGTGCCTCAAACGAGGACGTAACGAACTGGAGCCGGTATTAGCATACGAAATCTGACATGGAATTAGCGCCATTTGCGGCTAAGAAAATCCTTAACTTTCCGTAACACAATTCTGGAGACAGTTCAACCAAATATAAGTGCATGATACACTGGAAGAAAAACTGGTTTAAGTTATCCATTTGTATAAGGTTGACGCTGAAGTAGAAAGCGAACATAATATCATTAAATACTCGTACTTGTGAGTCATAAGATCTATCAGAACATAGGGTGATGGCTTCCCCATATCTTATCATATAACCAGTTGGACGCATGCTTCGACGAAAATTCAGCACTCAATTATTTGATGACATTCCTGGACCAAGACATGACGTGAATTTTAATGAAAAAGGTAACGCTCACTTGTATTTTCTTCTATAGGGTCGTTCATTTTACATCTTGTGTGCTCAGGATTCCATATATGTATTTTTCTATTTATCTTGAATCTTTGTGTAGGTTGCATCCCCGATCTGTGTTTTTATGTTTATTTTTAAAATATTTTGCCAACGTTGACTATATTTACATTGTTGCCAGTTGGTTGTCAATGTCAGACAGCTGTAAAATGATAATATTATGAAAAAATATAATGAATATCGCTTGCGAATAAACAAACAAGGTCTGCTATCATTGGAAGGAACATTATAACTACAGGGGGGCTAGCCAAGAAATGGATTTATATTATTTTCTTTAGCCAAGAGAAACCGCTACTTTCGTTTCAACATGTCAAATTGAAAAATGTATGGGAATCACATTAGCACGCGTCTAATGGAAATGACATTAGAGATGTCAGTTCAATACATTTTCAGATTTGACATGTCGAAACGGAAGTAGCGTGTTGCTTAAGGCTAGCCCCCCAGATATTTTGCCTTGATTATTGTCCATCTCCAGCATGTATGAGAAAAGCACAATAGTAGCAAAATATTTGGTTCCTTTACCATTTTCGTACGAAATTCTACGAAACCTAACAAAAATTAAGTCTGTTCGTGGGCGTTAATCATTGTTTGAGTAAACGATGTAGTCTAAAGAGAATCTGCAAATCTTCTTTACATAACTTAAAGGTAAGATAAATGGCTGGATTAGCATAATCCCAGAAAAGGGCCTGACGCAAATAAAAGTTAATAGACGACGATCAACCTTCATAAGCGATTTGAAAGAATTTTGTTATAAATTATCCGTACATGTAGGTATAAATATCCGGGGGTGCGACGCCAAGTTTCCTCCTCGCGTGTGCAGGGTTTGCTTGTCCGTGGTAGTAGTTAAATACTGCGGAACGGCAAGCTACTGTTCCGGTGCACCCTGGGCAACGTAGAAAATCGTCTGCTAACGCAGTTCTTATTCTTCGTTGGCGAAATACTTGGCTTGAGGGGGGCCGCTCCTATATTCCTCCCCCGGGAGGAGTTACGGGATTTGGTCCTATTGAGGAGACTCTTTGGAGTCAGCGGCTGTCTTTTGGTAGCGTGGGGTAGTAGTAGGCTTGCGCCGGTAATTTGCTCGGCGGGGGGATGTCCTGATGCGCGCCTCTGGGCTCTGCACCGTACCAGCGGATGAATCACTCTCCGTGGCGGACGCTCTGCACCCTAGACGACGGGATGGTGGTCCCTTTTAGCGGGCCGCTATAACCGTAGTGGATCCAGCGGGTCAGGTCCGGGGACCTAGATCTGCATTGCACGGATTTACTGAAGCAGGAGCCGGGCTTACCATCACGCCCGGCCACGCCACGGGAACGGCGTGGTAATACTCGTTTCTCCACACCGTCCCAAAAAGTGGTTGAGGGCAAAAAGTCAGGTTTTAGTCGGTAGGAGTCCGACATAACCTCGCTGTTCCCCCGGACAGCGTGGTATCCATGAGGATTTTCTTGAAACAAAAAAAAAGGTATTAACATCTGGGCTTACTTTCACCAGGATCTTCTACTTACCCCTAAGCAGAACTTGTATGGTCAACCTAATATATAGAGTACCTACTTATACTGAATAAAGAGTACCGTTCACGCTTGGTATACGTAGTCACAAGTATTTTACGGAGTATCAGAATAAAACGTGCAAAACATTAAAGAAAATCATGTGATGGTGATGGCTTGGAACCGGTTTCAAAAATACCGTTTTTACAACGTTCCGAACGGTTCCTCGCAGAGTATTTTGTTCGGAACGCGAACAAAATGGGAACATTTTATGAGAACGGAATGAACCGGTTTATTCCACAAGAAACAGGCTCGTGGCTTGACTGCAAAAAATTATACATGGCGACACTTTATTTTTCTGAGAATAAAAATATTTGACGGCGATAGATCTATTCGTTAGATGATACAAGTTTAATGACGTAAACATTGCAGATAAAAGAAACCCTTATTATTGCATCAATGTTCTTTGGTTCAAACTTTAACTACAAGACCCGTGACTAAGCTGCGTGGCTGTGAATTATTATTACTAGTTTCGTATTGATCCTATTTAAATCAAAAACCGGTTAAAATGGTTAAAACCGGTAAATTGAGTTTTTATTACGTTCCCGTTCGAACGGAAACAAAACCAATACGTTCTTAGGCATTTTAGACGAAACCGGTTTGAAAAATAAACCGGTTTCCAAGCCCTGGTGTGATCAACTCCAGCAACCCGCACTAAACGGTTTGCGTCGTCGTTTCTGTACGTCTACCACGACTTGCCACTTTAAATTCACATCATCATACGCGTAAGAAATTGTATTGGGATTTGACATGACATGACATGACAATTTCAAATGGTAATACAATTTTTTATGCGAACGATAATGTGAATTTAAAGTGGCAACTCGTGGTACTGGTACTGGTCCGTATCGCTAGGTAGTTGAACGCTCTTCCTGCGTCTGTTTTTCCGGATACATGCAACTATGGTGTACTCAAGGCAAAGGTGAATAGGCATTTCCTGGCTAAACGATGTTCAACCATCGGCCTCATCATCTCTTACCACCAGGCGGGACAGAGCCCAAACACAAACATATTTACGATGAAAAAATATATTTAATTAGTTTATAGTAGTTAGGCCGAGATCTATAGTCGTTACTTACCTAAGCACCGACCAAATAACATTAATCATAAACATACCATCACGACTTTATCCCGAACGGGGTAGTCAGAGGCAAGTGACTGTTGTCGTCATAGTGAACGGAACACTCAGAAGCCCACTTTTCACCAATGGTATTAGAACCCAACGTGGTAGGTGGTAAGCCTTCCGCCGTTATCTGGGTTGATTCGGTTTATTATCGATGTTTTCCATCACCGGAGATTTAGTCGGAAATAAAACAATGAACACAAAAATTTTGGTTCTGGTCAGATTTGAACTCGGGACCACACGATCCGCTATCCGAGTTGGAGTGCTTAACCACTAGGCCACGACGCTCATTAACCATTATCTTACTTAATGAGTATTGTATTGTTACAATAATTACTAACGAATACTTAGGTTGATGTCTAACTAAGACAAAAATAGTTTAATTTCGATAAGAAGTAACTGATATAGCTAAGCACGCTCTATAGATCTCAGCCTTAGATGGAACTAGAATAATTAACGGTGACAACCCCAACTTCTGTTACCAGCTGTTTAACTAAGGCGGTCCAACTGCCTCCTTTTTTTGAAGTCGTTGAGTCGTTGGGAAAATTCCACAAAACTTAATTGCAATCACAGGATGATCGTGACATAAAGAAAATATTGAGGGCGTTTAAATATTGATGAGCCGGCGGAACCCAATAAAAATATTAATTGCTGTCTTGTTTGCCTCGTAAAGGAATCATCGCACATGAAATATTTAAGGCTCCACGAGATCTCTCAACTTTGGAGAATATCTGTACGTAAAACTAACGTAACGAATGACACATTGAAAACTTTCGATTATGCCGTGCTTCAAGTACTTTGTCCACTATTTGTCATTGAACTTAAGTACGGGCACGATTAGTGTTTTTACTCCATTATTTTACAAGTGTAAGTATATATTTGATATTACCGAAGCAAAGGAGTTAACGTTTATCGTGTATATAATGTGGTGACTGCTACTGATCATATCGTGATCGTTCCTAAATTGTGGTGTTAAAAAAACCATTCGTAAGATTTCATTATTCAAAGCTCTATAACTTAGCGTAAAGCTAAACGAACACCATCACCCATTACGAGTACTAGATGACAGTCGTAAAGTACAGAATGTGTCATCAATAAAGTTAATTTTAATTTGCTTTGCCGTTGGGGACTTCCTTCGCGTTTTGTTTCAATATTTTGAGAAGTAATTTTTATTTGGAATCTGAACAAATGCTTTAGAAAATAGGTATTTGGTCCTTCTGGTTCTTGAGGCTTGCTTAGGCCGAAGCTAACGCAGAGGCCTTATGGAACTATTTTTAACGAAACGATTGCCGTAGTGTGCTTTAACGCGGTTTCCCGTCTCGATTTCCGTGGTGTGCGTATTCACTAACTTCGATTACAAGAAAATCGCGACTTTGACAGCCACTATTACTTTTTGACGTTGAATACTGCATCGTCATTGGCCGACAATCTGTCAAAATGCGAGCAACTAGCAATCGATTCGAGTTGTTAGTTTGAAAATAAGGGGGCGGGTCGAGGGTCAATTCAGGAAACGATCATTTCTGAATTGACTTGGGTCTGGGTGTGCTGGGAGACGACCCTGGCTTAATCCTTGCCTGGTTGCCCAAGTGGTACCTCTTAAAACGGGATATTTATCCTTACTTCGGGACCATCTCAAGACAAGTGGTGTGTTGTCTTGAGCATATTTTTATATATCTCAAGTATATCATCTACTTTGTTATGTGTATCGAAGGCTGATGGTAACCATACACTATCGTCCAATCGGCAGCGTCATGCATCATGTAGAACTGACCGTGTGTGGTCGTGGTTTGGCAGGAATCATGCCGACACATTTTTGTCGATGAGCCTTCGGAGTTAATAATAATAAGTAAAGTGAAGTGGTGATGTAGTTGAAGACCTTCTTGAGTGTTATTTGACT
The DNA here is from genome assembly GCA_947369235.1 of Udea olivalis. Classification (NCBI taxonomy): domain Eukaryota; kingdom Metazoa; phylum Arthropoda; class Insecta; order Lepidoptera; family Crambidae; genus Udea; species Udea olivalis. The sequence continues at coordinate 13,235,987 of OX376342.1, forward strand.
AGAGGCCTTAATACAATTCCTTATAACTTGGAAAGTTTTTTTTTTTTTTTATATTGCCCGTCAAGATGACCTCACTCCACCTGATGGAAAGCGGTCGTGAGGTCCAGATATGAGGTTGACAAGCCCAGTCATTCAACCGAATCACTGGGCTGGCCATCCTCACCTTGAAGGCCTGCAGAAATGCCTTTTCACGCCCCGCTTGAAGAACCCGGGACTATAAGAGGAAGGAAACACATGTGCTGGAAGAGCGTTCCACGTCTGGATGGTACGACAAAGAAACGAGTCACCGAACCTTTTAGTTCGGGCCAACAAATGTTGAATTGTGTGTGGGTGACGCCGTAGTCCAGCACGCGTGGTACGGGAGTGGAAAGGTGAGGGTGGGATAAGCTGGAATAACTCGTCAGAGCATTCCCCATTGTAGAAGCGATAGAGAAAACTTAGTCTGGCAATGTCTCTACGCAATTGGAGAGGCTCAAGGGTCAAAGTTGCCTCTGGGTTTCCAATAATACGGATAGCACGCCGCTGCAACCTGTCAAGAGCTTTATTTCCTAAACTGGCTAAAGCCAGTTAGCGGTTACCTGGCACTAACGCATCCTCTAGACTGGATATTTACTAACGAAATTGCTCGCTATCCTCAGCATATGGAATCAAATTTACGCTAGATGGCGCTGTGTGGAATAATGTCCAGGGATATTTATTTATTATTTATTTATTTATTATTATTCAAATTGGAGCAATCAATAGTGAGAACTATAATATATTTTACAATTTCAATATGACACAGCCAACGGCGGGTGGTCAGCGATCCTGTCACTGCATAGATACGAGGGGAGGTCAAAAAGTTCGCGGAATGGTGGGTTAAGAATAAGAAATTACTCAAAATTATTTTTTACAATGAATGTACTATTTCTTTACTCTAATTAATTTGTTAAATCTATCAATAAATTCATTAATAAGCTAGAAAAATAATATTTTGTGTTTGTCCTCCAAATAGACTGAAATTTCGCGGTTAATCTCTGAATCACTAAAAAATTTCTTCCCTCAAATCTCTATTTTCTTTTTTAGGAAACGAAAATAGTTCCTTGGGGATTAATCTAGCTAATAGGAAGGAAGTTCTAAGATTTCAAAGCCCACTCTTTGTACAGCAGCCATCGCAATTTCCCTCTAGAGTACGTGTGCATTGTCGTGCAGAAGGAGCACACCTTTGGTCAATTTTCCCCATCGTTTCTCCCTCACAGGATCTTGGAGACGTTTTAGTAGCGTAGCGTAGTAAACTCCAGTTAAAGTGACACACTTTTCTTTGTAGTCTATGAATAGGAAACTTTCTGTATCACAGAAAACAGTGGGCATGAGTTTTCCAGCCTTGAATTAATTTTGGGGTATTGTACCCTTTTTGTGCTCCTGCAAGGAGTCATTCTTGGGCCCAAGGAATGATGAACTCAAATTCATTTCCAGTCAGAATCCGGTCTAAAACTCCGTTAATATTTTCACTACAGAGAGCCGAAAACTCGCGCTAACGGAGTGTTGCCGCTGCTTTTGGTGCGGCGTAAGGATTTTCTTCCGGATCGACTGGTTTGATGACCTACATCTCGAAAGATTATCACCTGATTTTAATGAAACTTCGTACGTACCTATACCTTTTTCGAACGTCCAAAATAGTGTGGCTAGAAAAAAGGAGCCTTCACCCATCATACCCCCCGTTCTGCGAACTTTTTGATTCCCCTCGTACATCTCGACTGGCAGCCCGCGCACTGTGAGCGTTCGGACCGCGAGCTTACGGCGCGCCGACCGCGAGCTTACTGCGCGCCAGCAGCCGGCTAGCTTGCACGTCGAGGCCGGCTAGCTTGCACGTCGAGGCTGGCTAGCTTGCACGTCGAGGCCGGCGCGTGGACTGCGAGCTTGTAGCTGCGCTGTTGCGGCGCGGGTAAAGTGTGCTTTGACGTTTACGCTCCAGTTGTGGCTTACTGTATGTCTAACTTAGTAATACATAGTAAATAGCTTACAAATCCTAACTGCTCTAAAAGAAGACAAAGGCCTTCATTATAATCACAATACGATTCCCTAACGCGGATTAATAAACATAAACCTGGGCTGTTTTGAATAACCAAAACCCATTTTTCTCGCAGGGTGAAATTGTGATTACGCTCGTTACAGCACAAAAAAGAGACTTAGGTTAGATAAAGGATATAATAACCAGTTCACTTGTAGAAAAAAAACACAAACATATGTAAACTTTTCCATCATAATAATATGCGTAATCATGGAACCTGAAAAGAAATGCTAAATTCTGCAAATACTTTACGGACCTAATATTAAGATGACGGTGGTTAAACCGCTTAAGCATCCTTTAAGCTTACTTGAACAGTTCACTAGGGAGAAGAAATCACTGACAACTAGTCTTTTTCACAAAAAACAAAGTTAATGTTATCGTAGACGTTGCAAACCGTTTCGTTGGTGGCTATAACCAGTTTCTTAACGGTTGCATTAGCATACATACTACAGCTACGGATTGCAGACGTTGCACTGAGCACTGGACTGTCCTGGAGAAAACTATTGGCTTATGGCATGTTCAAGCTACGTTGTACCTATTGTAAGAAATATGAATATAAATATTCAAAATAAAAACATTTGTTTTATAAAGTCAAAGTGCTTTCCTAGGTAGTGCATTCTGATTAAAGAGGAAGAATTGGCCAACTCCTTTGCAAATAGTAGAGAAATTTTGGATCTAAAAGAAAATTTCTACTTATTTTCCTCGGGATTACATGTCAAACACTCAGTAAAAGAACTTAGTGTGTCAAGTATTGATTTAAGTATAGCTGTATGAGCTGTAAACATCAACTCAGAATGATATGTATTTAATTATTGCAGTAAGCGGGAGGAAGATTTAAGGAAATATAGCTTATTTCCTTGAGCCATTTAAGGGTCAGGATATAAGCAGGTTATTAACGCTAAAATTTATTTCAGAGCGATAATAGTTAAATGAAAATACGTGCCTTATGGGCACCTACTTCCTTTATTATTTTCTTTTGTGAGCAAACGTTGACCAATCGGTAGATGTCAAACCTCGGCCCTCCATCTACACCTATTCATCTTGAGAAGTTTGCATGGTAACATGAAGCGGAACATTTTCGTAGTCAACACGGCAAAATAAAAAAGTATGTGTCATTTTGCAATTCATAATATTATTATTGTATTTATTCAGCATAAAACTAAGGTATGAAATGTTTATAGTATTTCTATAAAAACAAAGATTTACAACAATACAAACTATTACTATACTATTATTAACAAAGCGGTTTTCATTTTGATATCACAGAGGTTTGACAGATTCCCTACATCTGCTTGTAGATAATCTGTCCTATCATAAATTATGTAGCTATCGACCTACATCATTCATGATGCAGAAAACACCGTAGAAATACCTAGGTAAAAGGTCGCCAGGCTTTGTTTACTAGTCTCGGGCACAGCCAGTGTGCGTGCACGCATCACGTGTTGACGTTTCGCCCGACTAGTTGAAATATCGATCAATCAACGTTGGCAATGACCCTTCAAGGTTTCCAGAAACCGCCAATTCGCCTTGAACTATGCAACAAATTCTAAATGTAGAATTGGGTTTTATGTGGACAAGTTCAGAGATATAGCTGTTCACTCGTATTTATTTATTTTAAACTGTAGTACACAATTACATTTATTTTGTCTCGACAGTAAATTTTCTTTGGTACAAAAGGAATAGTCAATTGTTTTTTTAAGTATTCTTGAGGAAAAATCGCGGAATGAAGGCTCGCGCTTCCATACATAGTGAGGTGCGTCGTTTATTTATTGCAACAATAGCACATTAATTTACAAATTCCAACTTATGGATATTACGAAACCGTAAGTTCTCTATGAGATACTGGGAATTTTCACCAGGATTTTAACATGTTCCTGAAAACGATTTTCGCGTCATTCCCATGACAAAACAATTGAGCAAGGTGTGATTTAAGCCGGGTTGTCCTACCTCTTCATTGTACCTTATTTGTATTGCTATTAGATTTGTAGATTCGTTTATATAGATACTGATATAAATGACTGGGTTTTAATATAGCATTGGTGAAAAGTGGGCTTCTGATTGTTCTGTTCACCATGACGGCAACAGTCATGCACTCTGACTTTTTTTTTTTGTATTGCCCGTCAAGATGACCTCACTCCACCTGATGGAAAGCGGTCGTGAGGTCCAGATATGAGGTTGACAAGCCCAGTCATTCAACGAATCACTGGGCTGGCCATCCTCACCTTGAAGGCCTACAGAAATGCCTTTTCACGCTGGGAGAGCGTTCCACGTCTGGTTGGTACGACAAAGTAACGAGTCACCGAACCTTTTAGTTCGGGCCAACAAATGTTGAATTGCTCTCAATGTAGTCCCGTTGGTTTAGGTTGCTACGAACATCCATGCCAAGGATGTTCAGGCTATCCTTAATCGGTAGTGGGGTGCTCTGAAGAGTGGGATGGGAAAGGAACGGCGAGGTCTTTGCTGTGAATGCACACACCTGCGTTTTCTTGGCATTGAACTCGACAAGATTGCATGCACCCCATTCTGAAATGCGGTCCAACACTCCGTCAAGCTCAACAACAAGACTTCGCCTCTTCTCCTCGATGTCAGTCTGCTTTGCCCCAGGGCGCTCGAAATAACAATGAATAGCAATGAATATTACCAAGAGATAACATGTCATTGATATGCAGAAGAAACAACGTCGGTGACAAGACGGAGCCCTGCGGCACTCCGGCATTAATCTGGATGAAGCGTGATTTTCGACCATCGCAAAGGACGCGAATTCTACGTCCCTCCAGAAATACGGCGACCCAGTCGCATAGGCGAGGTGGCAGACCATATGCCGGAAGCTTGGAAAGAAGCGAACGATGCCATACACGGTCGAAAGCTTTGGCAATGTCAAGGCTGACGGCCAAAGATTCCCCATGCTTGTCCATAGCCTCCCCCCAGATGTGTGTTACGTACGCTAGAAGATCACCCGAAGACCGTTTTGGTCGGAAGCCGTACTGACGGTCGTAAATGAGAGAGTGATCCTCTAGGTAGCGGATGAGCTGCGTGTTTATGATCCACTCGAACACTTCAGCTAAAACTGAGGTTACGGCTATTGGACGGTAATTGGCACGGTCAGACCGGTCCCCTTTTTTGGGAACTGGTTGAACGTTCACCTCCTTCCAAGACAGCGGCACAAGACCCGAATTGTAGGAGAGGCGATACAGGCTAGTGAACACTGGAGACAACTCCGCTGCACATTTCTTCAGCACCACAGCTGGAATTCCATCAGGGCCACTGGATTTCCTGACATCGAGTGACTGCAGTTCGGCACGAACATCACACTGCCTGATACGAATATCAGGCATTGTGGAGCCGCAATGTGGTATTTCAGGCGGCGCAGCACCGCAGTCATCGATGCAAGAGTTTGCGGCAAAGAGGTTAGCCAGTAAATCGGCTTTCTCTTGCGGCTGATGAGCCAACGATCCATCAGGGCATCTCAGTGGGGGCAGCGAAGGCACGCAAAAGTTAGATTGCACGTGTTTAGCCAGTCGCCAGTAGGAGCGGCTACCCGTAGGGTGCGTGATGAGTTCTTGGCCAACACGTGCAATTCGCTGGGCGTCTGCTCTAATGTAAGCCGCTAATTAAAAAGGCTAATTAAAGGCTATTTTAAAGGCTGCTTTCAGGGAGGCAAGGTTTAAATGATCATTGAGTGCCTGGGCCCTAGGCCAAGCACGGTACGCCGCCTGTTTTTGTTCAACAGCTGCGGCACACTCGCGATTGAACCAGGGACCAGTTTTGCTAGCACTGACGACATCAGTAAAAGGAATTTAGTATTCCATTCTGGTACTGATCTCGTCCGCGATAGCAGATGCACTCTCTGAAGCATCCCTTGCTCCAAAACAGAACTGCCGCCAAGGGACGGAGGCAAAGTACTCTCGCAATCCGTCCCAATCTGCCGACGAGTAGTGTCATAACCGCCGCGTCACCTCCACAGGTTGTGGGGGAGCTGCACAAGGCACTGTAGCGCCAACCAGACAGTGATCGGAGGAGCCCAATGGAGCACCAACCGACACTTTATACCCGGCTGGGTGACTCGTCAGCAGAAGGTCCAATAAGGAGGGTGTATGACCGACAATATCTGGTACCCGGGTGGGCTGGTGTACCAGTTGCGTCAGGTCTTGCGTGAGAGCAAACGCATGGGCAGTTCGGCCTGCATGGTCTGTTTTTGATGAGCCTAACCAGGACTCATGGTGGGCATTGAAGTCTCCCAAAAACTCTATTTCGGCATTTAGGAACTGCGCCTGAGCGTTGTCTGCGGCCTGACTCAGATGTTCGAAGAGTCGAGTTGTCTCGGCGTCGCCTTTGTGGGAGCGGTATATGCACGCATAGACCCGGCTCGTGGAGCCCAAGTCAACGTGCACCCAGAAGGTGGAGAAGGATGGGTCTTCTAGGCAGCGGAGACGGCTACAGCAGACGTCCGTCATGACGAATAGACATACACGGGCTTTAGGTTGGAAGGACTCTTCCAGCACATAGCCGGGGTAGTGCAGGTATGACGTATTGGCAGGGCGGCCTATCTGTGTTTCCGTCAAAAAGAGCATCGCAGGCCTCGCCGTCTCAAGGTGTTGATGGACGGCGTTGAGGTTTGCATGGAGTCCGCGGATGTTAGCGAACTCCACCTCAAACAGCGTGTTGGTGGGGGATGGGGATGCCGCGGTTGGCCGTTTTTACATGCTTCTGACTGCCATAAAAGTTGGAGGATGGGAGGGGGGGGGGGGGGGCGTGAAAGGACGACTGTGATCGAGGCAATGAAAGACAAAGCGTGGTGAAAAACATTGTAGTCTTACGAAGTACCAAGTTAACTTCATAAAAGGATCTATGAAGTGATGTAATCTGTCAAAACATACAAGTTATTTTTATAAAAAACAATATAGTGAAGATTACGAGTGGCATGCCAAAAGAAGTTAATTTGTCACAGTTGACAAATCCATATTAATATTGATTTTCGGAACTTCTGTAGAATGGCCTAATATTTTGGATGGGCTTGTTGTTGTTATACTATCGGATAAACCGAAATGAGACTGAAAAATGAACTAAACAATTATATGATTAAATATGACCACAAAAAAACGTCTGCCGTCATAGAGCGTTTTTTATTTTTTTATTTGAATGAGTATCTTTTTTCCGAGAATCTGGCGGAAATTTGCTTGCAGAAATGGAGCTCAGTCGACGTGATTTTAAAAAAAGGTTTAAAGCCCCAAGAATGTTTTGAACTTTTAGCTACTACTTTTGGTGAGTCTGCTTGTTCACAAGCAACAGTATTTAATTGGTTTGCTGAATTTAAAAGAGGACGGGGATGTCTCGAAGATGATGCGAAGACGGAGTTTAGGCATAGCGTGCGTAGGTATATTTTTGCGTTAGGGATAAGGTGACGTTACCTACACCACTAAGTGAGGACACGTTGTGTGGATTCCTGGTTAAGACATAGAACAGTAAACCAAAGGTAAAGTGCTACGTTAGGCCTTCGTAACGTCCGCGCGTAGTACGGAGGACTTTATTCCATCTGATCGTAGTCATGAGTAATATGATCTTTCATTTCCCGTTAGTCAGCGGAATTACTTCCTACCCTCAGTTTACGGAATTAACTTGACTAAGCCATTGTAATAAGGCCCCTGCAACACTGGAACTTACGTAGAAGCATGGTTTCCATATGAAAAAATGTAAGTGCTGTCGTGGTACACGGGTTGATAGCTTACAGTTCAGCTTATTCGGCCAGTGTTATTCACGAGTACGTCTACCACGAGTTGCCACTTTAAATTTACGTTATCGTTTGCGTAAAAAATGGTATTGGGATTTGACATGACATGACATGACAGTGACAAATCCCAATACATTTTTTTACGCGAACGATAACGTAAATTTAAAGTTGCAACTCGTGGTAGACGTACTGGTGTTGTGGACCGTCCAAGGTAAAGAACGAGCAATAATACCATTTATTTCCTGTTTACGAATAGTTTAATTTGCTTCGCCACTGCTTGTTAATGCTGTATAGCGTAAACAATGTGTTTTCTTGATTATTATTACGCTCGCAAAGACTGCTCTGTCTGAAGAGTTCATTATCATAGAAATGACTTATTTTATCCAAATTAGGTACATTTCCGTTTGAAATTAGCCAACTACTCAACTTGCTGCAGTTTCGTTAGTGCTACGTCTTAATTTAATTATAATTAAATATGCCAATTTTGGTAAAATGCTTATTTATATGCAAACACTACGTTAAAAGTCGTGAATAAGATGAAAATACCCAGAGAGTTCAACGGACACCTCGCTAGAATATATTGTAAAATTCTCTCGTAAGAAATTTACTTCATCTTAAGCACAATCTTGTGTGGTTGTAACTGCAAAGTTCAGCATGTGAAGCTAGCTTCTTTTACACATACCTGATGCAACCCTTGACCTTTGACAGACCTGGTCCAGATAACTCTCAACTCCGAAGCTCAAGTGCCGTAAATCACGTTAATCGCAAATTTCCCGATATTCAAAGCTTACCGCACTACAGGAGCGAAAAGAGGAAACTTCGCAACTAGTTTAAGCCACACATATCTCAAAAGTTAAGAGCGATCAGTGCCCGGTGCATATTTCGTTAACTTTTTGAACCTCACTGTACTTCCGCTGTTTCTAATGTGCTGTTTTATGTTTTAAAATCAAACTGTTTTAAACTATGGGGGAGCTAACAAAAATATAACAACGTTACGTTAATGTGTGGAGAAGTTTCGTTTCGAATACTTCGTCGCTAAGCCGCAAGTAAAATCCTTATTGTTTTTAAGTAGTGTTCATGTTATTTATCAGAATGCCATTTGAATTACTCAACGTAGGGTTAGTATGTTTCGGTAGAAGTTTCAAAAACAATTTTTTAAATTATTTTAGCAAAATTCAGAACCCGATACATAGAAGATGACATGGTGCAGGTGGCAGGTAGCCATAGGTTTCAAACGGCCATAAATCGCAAACTACTGGTTTCTATAGCGGAAGCCTATGCCCAGCAGTGGACTTACAAAGGACGAGATGATAATGAAACTGGTAAAAGAAAACAATAAGAATATAAATGAAAACGTCAGTGTGAGGTATGCAAATCATCAGACATATCCTCACACATGGCCGAGCGATATGTAAATTTAGAGTAGTTGGCGATTAGTTATTACAAAAAATGACGATGACGTTCGCGGGGGTGGTCATTGAGAGAGTGACATGAATGGCAGTCGCGCATGCGCGCGGGCCGCCTGCTCAGCGATATAAGCACGCGGTCGGGGCCCACCGCCGCACTACTTTGGCGCGCCCAAACGTTCGAACAGGACTTGGCGAACGCAGCACTCGCGCCCGCACTTGTGAGTTGTGACAAGTTCCGGAAAGTGCACGCGTATTCTCGAACTCTACGTGAATTCCGTTCAGAACTTTTTTGAACCGACTACCTACTTCGACGGCGGTAAGTGCCTTATTTTTGTACGCACTTCTTATAGTTGTAGCAACGAGGAAACAGAAGAGAAGTTAAAGAAGTTGAAGCTGAATAAAAAGCAACTCGTATCATACCAAACATACAAAAATAAGACATAAAACACACATTAAGTAACTATGGAAATCAGAATTTGAGTAGGCTACCTAATGACGAATTTGTGTTATACTTTCTGCTACAAAATGAAAGAGTACAAGTGAGCCGGGAAGCGATATCTCTTCACATAAAGAGCGTTAAAAACATAATGGACAAACTGTTTTTTAATTTACATAGATGCATACATTCAAACCATCACGCCTTTCTCCTCACGGAATACCACCCACACCTTCAACCCGCTGCGATCTTTTACAAACTTTTTAGGAAAATATGCATAGTTCAGTCTTTATTAGTAGGTACAAAAAACAGATATGCGGCTATCAGATCGTTTCGTACAATATTATTTAAACCGGTTTAAAATGAATTTCACCACTAAAGAAACAATTAAACAAATGATTGACCTAACACCAAGGGCACCCGTTGCTGATTAGATCAATCAAATCTTGTAATTCATCACAAAGTACTGGAACTAAACATTTAGCAGAATCTTTGAAATACAATTCATTTTGCTTCTTATCGTGGTTTAGTACGCCTGAATTATAATTATTAAATTTCATTGTTTTATTAACGAATAAATGAATATAAATAATTTTTACTATCTACGGATATAACTTATTACCACAAAAATAATTTAATAATTACTTAACTTCGAAAAACAACAATTAAAATGTATTTATTTTCAATAATTAGGTATAAATAAAACCGACTTAATTGAAGAAATATTTATACAAAATGACACGTTACGAAAATAAGGCGTTCGGTCGAAATATGCATGGTCACAACACAATAGTTTTTTCAAGTTCGTGTTTTTTCAAGAGTTACTTCACACACACACAATAATAGTTAGTTACTTCAGTGTAATCCAACCCTTTTTTTATGGTGCGCTAATGGGTAGAACGCCTTCATGGATTAAGTCTACCAATTTATACTACTTGTACTTACTTTGCGCTGCGCGCCGTTACAGAAAATAAAATCAAAAATCCAGTTAATGCATTTAATTTTTCGAAATTATATTAGCCACTAAGCGCGTAATCAAACGTTTACATGAAAGTAACAGAATGATTAGCATCCAACAACTGCGTCTGTACCTTATCGCTTAATATACCAATGACTTTATCCCTTTGTTAAATTTGTCCTAGCCTCCGAAGCAGTTATGTATCCATAGGGGGTTATATAATAGAAAAAAGGTCCAGAATGAATGTGCTGTGATAAAATGAACCAACTTTTCTCGTTACATTTTCATACCCATTCAAGTTCTACAAGGGAATTAGTACTAAACCTTTTTAAATACAATATTAACTGCCTATTATTTTTTAGGTTTATCGAGATTATTCAATATGTAACACAGAGGGTATTTTATATTATAATCCAATAAGAACTTCTCAACTGCCTCTTTTTTCCGTCGCCTTAAATTAGGAAATTATGTTAATAAAATCAGGTATATTCCAGCCTAACTTAATATACTGAACGAATCAGAAGTATTAGGAGATGGGCAAGAAGAGACTTTCAAAAATGATAATTCAGACAAAGGAAAACCTGCCCTTATTTGGAACCTAAATTATAAATGAGCAAGAGACGTTGTGTGTAAGGTTTGAAATTATACTTTCAAAGGTCTAATCAGAATTACATAAATACATCTGATACCATCATTTTAAAAAGCACGGCATGTAACTAATATGAATTTGTCACTTCATTTGATGCTAAGTGTCAATTCATACCTTATCGTGAACTGCGTTGACGTTTTTGTATAGAATACCAGTAACAGCGCCCCTATTAGTGATTTAAAATGGATGGCATACAAATTTCTGAACGCAACCACATATTACTTAATAGTTACTTACTACGAAACAGATAAATCACATCACTTGATGTATTTTATTTCAGGCGGTATCTGTCAAATCGCGCTTATCTGGCGAATATAGTAGTGAGTAGCAACCCTAGGCGATCAGGCAAGTTGATAGAAACAGGCGAGAGCGCTCCTTCTGTAAACTCTTCATTTTGTGTCAGTAGTCAGTACTTACAGTACGTCATCGCGTCAGTTCAACCGCAAAATTCGCGTACAAATGCTCTACGCTGCTGTTGACAATCAACTGCCAAATGAGTCTTGGAATACCCGGCGGCTGGTAGGTAATTATCGCGCGCAAGTACATGCAGTGACATAGGCCTGACGCAACGATCGCCCTTTACGTGACGTAAACTCATGTTAGACACACAGGATTACATTTTGCTTAGTAAGTCACACGCTTAAACACATCACAGTTTACGCGCTAGTGTAAGGTTTTCTGTCACTATAATTCTGTATTATTTAATTGTGTATTATTATATTCTGTATTATTAAAACTATAATTATGTACTGTCACTATAATTTCTGAATGACTTCCAAAGTAACATCAGAAAATACATCGTGTTTGATTGATACGTTTGTTATGTAAATATATACTAAGTTGTCCCGGTGACCGGGGGGTTCGAACGAATATTTTCGATTAACGAACACGACAAACCATGTGACCATTTCATTATCTATAGATGTATATAATATGCCTCTCACTCTACTTGAAGTACTAGCTCTTCTTGTTTTGGGGTCAGAGTGGTATTTAAGGTATACATGGAATGCCTTCTATGATTACACCCACCTACTCCAAAGCATTGAAACATGCACTCTATGTTAATAATATGCGGGTCGAATATTCCAATCCTGCCTATTTTATAGGTACATTTAATTGAATCTCTATTCCTACAATAACAAAAGAAGCCTAGCTTAGAGTGAGAATATAGTTCCTCAATACCCTTCGTGCTCTTAATGTTATCAGTTTTAACTAAGAAATGCATCGACATTGTATGTTCATCTTCAGGTAATAACCATTAATAATTTCATAGCCATACATAGTAAATACTTCATTAAGAGGCTATTACCACTTATCAATTTTAAAGCATATCCAAATCCCGCGTTCCGTCATTTCAGGCGTGGTTTATCGCTCCTCTACGCATTGAATAATATGACATTTTATGGATTGTAAAAACTGTTGTTAAGCCCTTTAAATATTATCAGTTTATGTCCTACTTTCCTACCTGGGTAATAGCAAGTAGTGAAATAGTAATGTTAAATCTAGTCTAGAGATCGAAATAAAATTGTTCTGGCTAAACCCTGTCGGTTAATGGTATTTTGGCAACCTACCAATTACCTACTTATACTACACACTATGATTATAGTTATTAAATATACTAATGTTTGAAATCGTGTCAACATGAAACGCCAAAAGGTATCTTAAATTAGTTCGACTTTGGATGTTTCACTTAATGAATAGTAAGTACAGTGTTCTTAGATAACAACGAAAACCAGATATAGTCGAGCGGAAAGCGCCGAAAAATATTCTGACATAAATGAAACGGGGATTTCCTTCGTAAGTTGAACAAAGAACATCCGAATGCTTGTACACCATCCGGAACCAAATTGTTTTTATTCCTATATTATTTTAGCAGGTACACCATTGGAGATCGCTTTACAAGGAGGCGAAAGTGCGAGGTATAATTTACAAGGTGTTCTCTTAAGAAACATTAGTTGAGATATTTTTTGAATTATTTGATCTCCATTTCCATTCTCATTTCAATAGTAATGTTGTATGGTTTAAGTACTGTTGCGCGGTTCAGTTAGAGGTATCATTTTTGATAGGAATTATTGTTATGGACTAAAACAAGCCCGTTGTCTCAAACAAAATCTGTACTTCTTCAGTATATATCTGAGTGAAGTTTTTGTAGGAACTAACGTTTTCTAATATCTACCCAAATACAGATCAGTGTTTGAGTACGATTTTAGGATACGGGCCTTAATATACTATAATAACGCTCTGAGTATTTAAAATTATATCAGTGGAAATTGGTCAGTTCAGCCTGCATAAGATATGCCTTAAATAGCTTTTTTAGCGGTCAGTAACATGAAAAACTACCGTTTGATATTTTCCCTCTTCATTGGTATGTACAATTTACCCACTGATGATGAATGACCAACAATTGCAGGCTTGCACTAATTATTCAACACCCCTCAAAAGTCCAGCCATTGTTCCGCCGATCAACTTAGCGACGTTTGTTCCAACGCAGTCCCAGCCATTGTGTTAAACATACTCGTACAGACTTCGTTTTGCTCTTTATGGCATAACGACACGGAAATAAGGGCAGCAATTCTAAAGTTCATGTAGTATTCTGCTGTTCTAGAACAAATATATTTATTCACTACGATAGTGATACGACAAATATGTTTATTCCTTTGATTTCTAAATCAGTGTTGCTAGGGATGACGATTTTCATCTTCGACCGCATCCTTTCTTCGAGGCTTTGGCCTAGATGGCAGTTTGCAGGCTTTCACCAACACACGGAACACAATAGGTTATTGTAGGCCTTAATACCGACGCTTCTTCTAAACCAACAGCGTTCATAGGTGGAATATATACAGCTCAAGATAGATAGAACCTGACAATCAACTTACCTAAATGAACAATCCATTTTCATAAAATTTTAAAATTAATTAACTCTCGTTATAGAAAGTTAGTGAACCATGGGTTGATCTTGATCTGCATTGCACGGATCTACTGGTGCAGGAGCCGGGCTTACCATCAGGCCTGGCCGCACCACGGGGACGGCGTGGGAATACTGGTTTCTCCATACCGTCCCCAAAAGTGGTTGAGGGCAAAAAGTCAGGTCTTTAGTCGGAGTCCGACATAACCACGTTGTTCCCCTGGACACGTTGTACCCCTGAGGATTTTCCTGACTGAAAAAAAGGGAACCATGGGTTGCGTCACAAACATGTTTGTTCAAAGCTTGTTCTGTTTTCCGAGCTAAACATGAAACCCGTCTGTACTGCCCATATTTGCCCGTTATATTGCTTGTAATGAACAATCTTTAGAGCCTTCTTACAATCGAGCCCTTTTACTATTTAGTAGAGAAATGTAAGCTGTTGAAAATTTGCCAAAAATAAAGCATTGGTGATGAAAACAGCCATGTAATAACAAAAGAAAATAACGCAGTGTAATTATTGTAGTCTACACTTTCGCAACTAGGTTAGACTTTGTAGGTTGGGCTGTGAGAAGGATTACCGCAAACCACACTGAAAGAACTACGACCTAAGGGAATTTTGTTAAATACTTTTCATAAATTGTTTGACGGGGTACCGTCATGAAAATGTAACGATAAATAGCAAATGCAAAATGCCATCATTTGCAATAATCTCGCAAAGAGTCTCTAAATAATCATATTTTGTTCTCTGGCATCATATTTTGTTGACTGGGCTATTTTACAAATTAAATTATATGATATTGCATAAAACACGAGAAAAAAAGTGGTCAAGAATCTCTGGAGAGTGGAAAGGGAGGATGGAATAACGCTGGCTGTACCGGTGGGCCAAAGGTGACGAGTTCAAGCCCCATGTGTACGTCTACCATGAGTTTCCGAAACCTAAGCTACGAAAGTAGACTACAGCCATTCTAGTTCCATTTCTATTCACATGAACCGCTGTACCGAAGTCCCATACATGTAAGGACACGATAGGCGTAGTGTGCTGTAGCACGGTTTCTCGCCTCGATTTCCGTAGTGTCCCGGGTTCGATCCCCGGTCGGGTCAAATCAGGAAACGATTTTTTCTGAATTGACTCGGGTCTGGGTGTGCTGGTAGACGCCCCTGGCTTATTTCCTTGTGTGGTACCTCATAACACAGGGATATGAATCCCTACTTCCAGACCATTACAAAAGGTGTGTTGTCTAGCGCATATTTATTTATATTTATACAAAGAACGTCAACACTGACGCTATAGCGACTGAAATCGGTGTTGTTCGACTCATGGTAGTACTAGACCGGGTACCAATTCCTAGACCATGTTGTTTTTCCCCAGTATTCTTTATAAATGGTCTTATCTAGCCACTTCCGACAAGTTGTTGCAGACCATACTAGAAATTAGCAATCAACATCAACATGCATTCATGGCTTGAAGAGTTTCGCCACTTCACCTGGCAACTTGAGAAGTGTTGTTTAGAGTTGTAGCCAATTGTAACAACAAACTCTAATTTAACTGAATTGGTGACTTACGGAAGTATCTAGAAATTAAACAATTTAGAGAACATGAACATTTAAATACTTCATAATTGTATCATCAACATGCACCAGTTGCTTTAGAACGTTGGGTGGTGTGGAAGCACATTAGGCTATTCATACAATGAAAGATTTTGTACTCATATTGTTACATACACACACACAGAATTGTCAAACTGTGCATGGCACCTGTGCTTACAATAGAAATGGGGACGGTATGTTACAGAATGTATTCTAAAGAATCAACTACCTACCATAATAGGGTTTACTATTGATAGACTTGATTTTATCTTCAATCATAAACTATATCTGATAATCGGCAAAAGTTATATGTTACGAGTTTATGATGAGAAAAAAGTGATCTTGGACCTAGTAGAGACGTTTACTTACCTTCAAAATGTGACTAGTTTAAATCGAACTTAAAACTGATAAAAGGTAAGATAAAGTTTTTAATCGAGGACTAATTGAGAGTATTTGTTTCGCAACTAATACGTTTTACTCGTAGTTAGAATATACCATAACATGCGATCGTTTCGAGACAACTTCGATTACTACTAACGGTGCTTTCACACCAAGCGAGCTAATGCTTATTCTATCTCAACTATGTATATGAAACTTTTCTTCTCTATCTCTGTTCATACGAAGATAATTTGAGACAGGGGATAAAATGAGTATTCGCTCGCTTGGTGTAAACCCACAGTAGGAAGCACGACCGTAGAAGAAAAATAAAACATTCTTATAACAATTTGATGGATGTACCTAAGTAAAAGCCGTTTTAACAGTGCATTCAGTCCCCTTGGGACAGACGTTGAAATTAACCAAGTTTTGAAGGAGGCGCTACATTCGGCAAGACGTCCGCTGGGCATTCCTGTTAAAATTTAATATTTTCATCGACATCGCACAAGTTTCGTGCTAAGTGGGGACGTGATTAACTTTTCAACTAATTTAACTTTACACAGTAGTTGCAATAAAAAAGTTTTGTTGGTTAATTTGCCATTGTACTGATTACATTACCTACCAAGTTGACATTTTGAGACTAGTTCAAGAAAATAGTGTTTTGGAACTGGGAATACCTAAATAAAATATTTGGATATTCCATATCCATTCAGTATGCACATATCACACTTTTGAAATCTAATCCTGTCGAATGATAGGAAAGCTAGAAAAAAATTACTCGTTCCGTATAAATAAATAAATATGCGCCAGAAAACACACCTCTTGTAATGGTCTCGAAGTAGGGATTAATATCCCTGTGTTACGCGGTACACAAGGAAATAAGCCAGGGGCGTCTCCCAGCACACCCAGACCCGAGTCAATTCAGAAAAGATCGTTTCCTTAATTTACGCGACCGGGAATCGAACCCGGGAATGGAACCCGGGATTCAAACCCGCGCCATGTGCTAAACTTTATAACCCCTCATCTTCAAAACACTTTCATATGCTTATTTCCCGCGAGATTTCCATTATTCATCTTCCTTAGACAAAACACTTTCTGAAACATATTTTTTTAAGTTACAACCTGTTGTACTTAGGTTATCTATTCCTGGTTGACCTGCTGTCTATTTTTGCTGATTTCGTTGACTGACCGTTAACAGGATAGTAAATTGTGCTATTTTATTCCAATTTACAGTAAATTTCATGGTAGTCCGTAATTATATCCATTTAGATAGAGTTGACTACAGACGGAGCCATAACATGTTCCACTAATATTTCGTCTTCTAGCATTAGGTAATTAGTCACGTACTAATCCAAAAAGCATACCGTTGCATTATCATTATAAACTTCTCAAGAAATAGAGTCTTACCATACTAGGAGTAACTTTTAAAGCTATAGTGAGTATTGGTAAATATTTTTCTTCAAGATAATTGGTTCGTGATTAAACGGGCTCGTAAAATGCGCGATGCATAAAGGCAGCTGTTGCGCGCCGATATACTGGCCATAAATCTGACGTCACTACACTGCAAACTGCATGTACAACGTCACTTCTTTACATAACTTTAGGTGTGTGGGACTCGCGATTGATATAAATGATGGATATTGCTGCTGTTGTTCGCTCATGTTTTGTTTTTGTGCAGTCAATAACAGCTCAGTCGTAACAATAATGTACATGGTACCGTCCGCCAACGCTTATTGTGCGAGTTCGTAGTAATGATTGGCTAATAGTGCAGTCTTATCCGTTTTTATTCGTAAAGGGCATTTTCACTTTAAAGCTACGGGTGATTTTATTTGAATTAATCCCAGACGCAATTTTACCATAGGTCGTCGTTCAAATATATTTGTCTATGAGTAGAACGAAATTGAGTTCCTTGAAGTGCCTTCTAATTTGGACGTTTTGACAAACGTTCTAACCACCAAACAGGGTAATATGTTTATTCTGGTTCTGATCTTAATTTGGGTTTGTCTTGAAATCTTACATAATTTAATGTTGTCCAAATACGGATTATGCAAATTGTAAATGCTAGTTATATAACGGCGTAAACGGGCACGGTGTCCGGCAGAGGCGGGCGCTGGAGGGCTCATGAAATTACTGGAACGATGTTAGTCTGCAATTATCACCGGTGCAGTGGCTACACGAAGATATTCATTTTGGCCAATTTTATTATGCTCGTGGGCATCGAGCGTACGTCACATTTAGGCAAGTAGGTTCTAACGATATTTTTGAAAAAGGTTATGGAGAAGTGATCCGTAAAGGTCAAAATCTAAACGTGGATTTGGAAAAACTATGGTCACACTTTTAAACTATTTATTAACTAACTTCTGGAACGAGTCATAAAAAGCATTCTTTACATGCTTACATTCTTACACATAGCCACGTAGATACGAGTAATTAGTTATTCACAGAGCAACTACACGCTGCTCGGCTGAAAAAATGTTTTTTTCATATTAAAGCACTCTTTTCATTCATGCCTTCACGAGTAAGATTGAATATCATTTGCTGGCTGAATGTTACTCTTCTTTCACCAAACACTAAGTTTCCCATATTTTAGTAATCGTATAAACTTGCAACGTTAAGATAAATCTTGATGTATAATAATTACATGTTTAAATATTGATGTATTCCACGTGGCTGACACAGCCCAGCGGCTCACTACACTAATGCCACTGATTACCATGTTTTATAATATCAAGTATTCTTGTGCAAAGGTTTTTGATTTAGCCAGTTTTGAGTAGCTCAATGAAGATGTCATGATCCCTCCATGGCTGAGTGGTTTCAGAGCTCGGCCTGAATCCCGGAGGTCCCGGGCTCAATTCCCAGGTCGGGCAAAGTGTTTTTCGGATTTTTCAGTACATTTGCGCCAAACAACACACCTCTTGTCATGGTCTCGAAGTAGGGATAAATATCCCTGTATTACGAGGTACTAAACAAGGAATTAAGCCAGGGCCATCTCTCAGCACATGCACCAATCTGAATTTGGCAAGCGATACCCATCAATTGCAGCGATGACTTGATTTCAATGATGGAGGCCTTTGCCCAGCAGTGGGACAGTACATAGGCTAATTACTACTTACTTCCTACATTACTTGTATCAAAACATCGAGCATTCGTCGTTTTTAAATTTACGCGAGCCACATTGCGAACATGCGGCTCGATGGTTTGTTACAACTTGATTTTAAAAACCAAGCAAAAATGTTACAAAACATGAAAATGTTTTAGAAAACTAAGCATTCGCCTCACCATATGTAAAAAGGTGACATTTGAATGTAATGCTCTAGCAAAAGGTGTTGTTTATACCCACCTAACTGCAGTCTTAAAGCCATTTTGCAATGAGAATGTGAAGGTTGACCTGTCTTCCAGCGTACCTACGAATCTCGTATCTAATTTACAAGTAAATATACATTTACATGTAACAGTACAACATGCATATTAAATATACAATATAAAATGAATATATCCTAACTACAAACCGCGCCGTTAAGTTTTGTTTTTTAACAGAGAAGACCCGACTATAAGGTCAGCTGTTATTTTTTTCAAAACAGATACTTACCGAGTGTTTCAGTTACTGACCAGTGCTTAATTTAATTAACTAAAGATAAATAGGCCAGCCAGGTGGAGTGTGTCATTCCCTGTAATATGGTGTGGAAAGCAACCTTATTTTTAAACTCGCGAAAGAACTCTGCTTAGTCGCTGACATCTGACAGGTTGCCGACCTAACACTTACCAAATCGCTTTTTTTGCGACAGAAGGCAGTGAATAAGCCAGCCGAAGTGGAGGTATAGTCGATTGATTGGAGTGGAGTATTGTAAGTTTTATTGAAAGGCTCATAGTGCAGCGGGCGCGCCTGCCTTGATTTATAGCTGTTTGCGCGGCACAATAAATCAGCTCTATTGGTTTATCCTGCACCCACCCTGATAGACTTCACTGCTTCTCAAACTACTATGAATTATTTAAATGCTTATCAATAGAACTAATCATGGTTTATTGGTCTGGACTCAGGCTTTAGTTTACGTGTGACCAAATACAAGTGAAATCTAGAATCGGCGAAGCCTTGGGAAATATTAAGGGATACATGATTAAACGAGTCAGTGACATTGGAAAATAGGTTTTCTCTTGTTAATAAGGGTGTTCTTTAAGAAGTAAAGTTGTGATAGAAGTTTTTAGACTATCTAACTTTCTTGTACATAAAACACTAGTATCTTATAGATTACTGCAACGAAACTTTTAATGCTGATTGGTTTTTCAATTAAACCTTATGTGTTATCGTGAAGCCCATAGTCTGCTTCAGAATGTGATTCTAAACTATTTCTTTATTGCTTTGAAACTGAAACTCAAACATTACTTACACATGAAACCACATCTTTGCCGAAAACTAAAGGTTTATAAACATGAGTAACGATACAATGATGAGAGTTGATCATGAAAATACATCATAAAACAAGCTGAAGGAAGCCAGAGGTACTCACTCACCTGCACGAAGAAAAGCTTGCCAACTGAACCAAAGCCTTCCTGGTTTTGTCATAATTTAAACTACAGCTTCAATACATTCAATCTTTAATCGAAATTGTATTACAATTTATGAAAAGATTACGGTCCGTATTTCAAATCGTTTACATTCATTTCGTATTCCGTTGTTGTTGTTCCGATGTTCTTTCATAGATCATAGATCATAGAGTGTAATGATTAATAAGTGTTCACTTTAGGCATTTCAAAAGTCATGTTGCTAGTACTAATTTGAATGGGCAATCTAGCCAACAGTCATAGTATAGATATGGTTATGTAAAGATGTCTTGAACATTTTTTATTCCTAACAACAACGGACGGCTGGCTGTCAGCCGAGAAGTGGGTGGCTCTGTCCCAGGCAGTTTTCTGCGCCTCTCTCAAACACACATTTCAAAATGATTTTTATTTTTATCAAGCAAACTAAATATCACAAGGACTAAGTATAATGCGTCGGTTTCATCTACTGTTTGCAACTTATACGTCTACGAAATACGATATCAATCCATAAAAGAAGGCATTTGAAGTCTTTAGCACAAAAGAAGTGCTTTTCTCGCAGCTCTTTTGTTTTATTCGTGACATTTTATTGTATGTAGCTGAGTCGTGGTCTTTTCGTTTGAATTAACGGTAGGGTCGGTAGGTAAATGCTTACTGTTTGTTGTGTAAATAAATGTCAGAGAAATGAATGAGCAGGATGACAATATAAATGTTTGGAACTAGAAACTTGGTAAGTGACTATGCTAAATTTTATTGCTAAATATTGCTTTTAAAGCAAGTTCTGGTGAATGTTTCTGTAGGAACGATATCTTCGTTTGAGATTGCGGCAAACGGCAATCCAATTTGGACGCGTTCTCTACGTGTTTTGGCTCACGCTCACAGTTTACCTTTCATTTTTTGAATACTTTGCTTGTTGGTATCGCAGTCAACTAACTGGAGCTTCTGTATAAAACACGAATATTAAATGGAGTGATGAAAAAATTACCTTATACGCGATGAGAATGCTACGTGATGGTCGCAACATGTTAGAAACAGGAAAAAATGATCTCTTTCTACGTAGTCTTCTAAACTTATGGAATTCCATTGATTGACTGTCGAACACTCGTATACGGTCATCCTGGGTAATTTCAACCAACAGTTTTGTCTCAATAGTCATTAAAAGAAAGCTTAACAACTATAATACTCGTATTTATCTTCTCCTCTATTTTTTAAATTTGATTGTAAAGTTACACCTATTTAGTAACGAACTGGTCCCTCAAATTTTTACAGAAATTCACAAAGTTCTGGTTTGGTTGTTAGGCAATTTGTTGTCAATAAATAGAATTATTATTAATAATTTTATAATTCTGTATATCTTTATTTACATCTTGCTCAATAAAATTTATATTTTACCACAAAGGCTAGTTATGAGGAAATTCAAGAATATATTTTTATAATCTGACCTTCTTATTGTCTTAGAAAAGTGACAAGAATAACTCTTGGGCATTTTACATTAATACAACATAAATTGTCTGCAAGATAACAGAGCTGCGTCGTTTCTTTGAACTGTCTGCATCTTGTCATCTTGTTTGTCGCCTCATTACGCAGATCTCCCAGTTCAACCAGATAACAGTAGATATAACTAGCGAATAAAGTTTAGTGTAACATTTTGTACAGATCAGATCAGACTCTTTGCTAAACGTACATACCCTAAAATTTCATAGTAATAATTCTGGTCTATTACCAGCTAAACTCCTAAATAATATGAAAGACTAGTTCAGTATCTACAGTAAAGAAAGACTACCAGAGCCTCCGAACGATCATTTGCTGGCGCAACTAACACTTGCAGAGGCCTCCCTTGGAATCTTGCAATGTTCTGGCTGGCTTGCTTGCAGTCCTGCAAGCCAGGACTGCAAGCAAGCCAGACTTCTGTCTGACCTTAATATTTTATAACTAATTAATCAAGATTAAAAATGTCCTAACTTAAAATACCTCGTTACTCGTAGCTCACTCAAGAAACTTTAATCTGTCTGATTACTTAGTTTAACATACCAAGTCTGATGAAAAAAATAAGAAAATTAAAACAAAACTCATAGCCTTATAGAATTAAACTTTTAATAACCGTAATTATTATTTAATCTGTGGTTGAGACTGCAAATTACCTTCCCGACCGCTGCGTATTTTTTACTTTCGTTTTGACGGTCTTCACTCGCGAAAGCTTTCTCACTTTTCCACAACTTCTTCGACAAGCGCTTTTGAAGCAAAGCAGACGGAAAATCCTTCAACACTTGTTTGCTTTAAACTAGCTACTGATAGCTTATTACTTTAGATATTAAGTAGTCTCAACTTTAACCTTTAAAACAAGTAATTAATTTATGACTTCTGCTCTCAAACTGCAAAAGTGTGAATTTCTCACCGTGTGGTGTTTATATGCAGCTTTGTTAACAAATCTTACTAATATTAAAAATGCGAAAGTTTGTGAGGATGTATGTATGTATGTTTGTTACTCTTTCACGCAAAAACTACAGAACGGATTTGGATGAAACTTTGCAGTAATACAGCTTATACATCAGAATAACACATGGGCTAAATTTATGAAGATTTCATGTAATTTGGCTATAATATATAACGATAACGCGTGCGAAGCCGCGGGCGGAAAGCTAGAAACTTAAGGTAAACCCGTCGTCTGTCGCAAGATATGTGTTTAATTATACGATTACACTAAACAGAGATAGTTATGCAAGTAATCGATCAACTTCAACAAATTATATCTTATCGCACAAATCGATTGATCGAGCAATCTCGTTCATATTTAATGCAGCTACAGAGAATGCAGTAATACTCGCAGCTTTGCAGTAGCGAGGTTACTACTGTGAATGTCGCAAAACTCGTCTAACTCACAAAACTCAATCTATTTACTTCTTAATCAAGCCTGGTTAGTGGAATTAAAATAAAGTGCGATTTACACATTTAAAAGAGCTCCAGTTTCTGTTTCACCATTGTTATTGAAGTGTGCTACATTCTGTTTCTTAAAAAAAAAAAGATTACTTTCAGATAAAACCTGGAAATTTCTAATCCTAATTTTTTTTACACAGACATTTTCGTATTATTTTGAAACTGGTTAAACTATAAGTAGCAACCTAGTGTCTGAAAATTCTCGTATTTCTGACACAGTTATGACTGCCATCTTGCGCGACCAAACGTAACAACTTGAAAAATAACCGTGTTATGTAAAACTATTTTATCATTAAATTTGAGAGGAGTGCTCCTGCCGTTGGGGTGACTGCCTTCCCGCTCTAGAATACAGCATTTTAAGTTTCATACAAAAGGTCAGGTTATGAGTGTATTTAAAAGGTTGTCATGTCGCATAATACCTGCGGCTTATGATCATTTTCTAGTGTCTTAAATTGTTAATTTTATAAACATATCTAAATACTGCAGCGTTGAACTCGTGAGTGTGAAACCCTGCACCAAGAGCAGGATTAGTTTTCCTGGTAGGTCACGGTTGAACTACCGCAGGAAACTGATCCCGCTCTTTGAGTTATGTAACTAAAGTCTAAACGTATTTTGTGCTGTGTATCGACATGTATACTCACTAAATCAATTTGGGAGATTTCTAGTGTATCTCATGTCAGTATTGAAATAACAAGTAGTGTATGAGAGAACGTCTTAGCAGAGCCAGTTCGTGACGAAATGTAAGGAACTTACAAGCAATTTTACACTTTTCATGCATCCACTATTTGAGAAACTTGGCAGCTGCTCGTCGTTCACGCAATCCGATCATCGTTCTTGCGGCAACTTAATTGTTTGCATCGCAGAGCTTAAAAGCTGCCGGTATTCTACAAGTATCTTGGAAACCATGGAAAATAAGAAAATATTCAACGTTTTTTTTACTACCGCTTCTAGTGACGTTTCGTACCCTTTTTGCACGTGCCATTGGCCCATTTATTACTCTTATGTCAAACACACCTTAAGTTTAGTGTTTTTAAATGTGTTGATTATCTCTTCAATATTTCAAAAAGAGAAACTTATCTATAAAATAACACAGAACAATAACAACTACTACCGATAACTGAGTAACGCAAACAAGTATCTTGTTAGGCTTTTTTTACATGATTGTAAACTACTATATTGGCTTTAGGTCATTATTAGATATAAATAAATAAATAAATATCCCTGGACATTATTCCACACAGCGCCATCTAGCCCCAAAGTAAGCTAATTAAAGCTTGTGTTATGGGATACTAGACAACGGATAAACATACTTAAATACATTTTCTTTTGTAAATACATACTTATTATACATAGGAGACACCCAGACCAGTACAAACAGACATGTTCATGCACACAAATGTTTGTACTGTGCGGGGATCGAACCCGCGACCTCTGGTGTAGTAGCCAACTTCTTAACCATTACACCAAGTCGGTCGTCAACATAATTTTATAAAGTCATAAACTAAAATGATACTTTGTATATATTACATACGACCTCACCACCCAAATGCGATGGTTATCCTACAACGATTTTTTTTCATCCTCTGACTTTTCTAAAGAAAAGATTTCTGTAGCAGACTGTGTAGTCTGCCGCGACAGGACCCTGAACTTAGTGGATTAACTTCTGCCGAGTCCTGTGTCAGAGCCCGGAGCACAAGTGTTTGGCGTTACTGCACGACAAAAGCTTATTACACAATAAGCGGCAGATTCAGGGCCAAGTACCTACTTTGTACCCCAAACTCAAACTCAAATAACTTTATTCAAATGGACTTTCACAGTAAGTACTTTTAAATCGTTAAATTTAAAGCAAAATATACTAAATAAAAGACATAAATACTATAATAATATAGATATATAAATACACAGTATACAGACATAATGCGACTCTACCACCGCGTCTGAATTGTTTCTTGCTGAGAAGACCCGCCGAAAACTTAACAGTTACTCTTTTAAACTGGTTTTTTTTACAATGGCACAATGAAGGGGTGTTATAAACGCTCTTAGTATCTGTATGAGATACAGACGCTTATAGATCTGTGAAAATGTTCTGAATGTGGTGCTATTAATGTTGTATCTACTTGTTTTTGGTGTACGTTATTGAATAATATCCAGGTCTTACCCAGAAGGAAATATATAGGTCGGCAGTTGTTATCTGCGTTCTTTTTAGTGCGTGTGGATTTTTTGAAGGTATTATATTCATGGACACTTTTTTCTAAGCAACATATATTCATAGTTACATACATAGTAGCAAGGAAATAAGTCATTAAAACTGAAAAGTAGAGTTAATTAATTTCAATGTATTAAACTGAGCAAAATGTTTTATCGCATCATCTTCTTTGGAAGTTATTGTTTCGCTGTAATACTTTTCCATCAAAAGATAAAAATGATGAAGTGTCTTTTCAAAGGAGCTTATAGGATTTTAACGGGGAAAAATAATCCTTCTTATAGTGGAGAGGTCCTATTTACCTTAACTCGCACCTTGATAATTAAATGTTAATTTGTCTGCTGGGGGGTACTTAATTTATGAAGTAAGACAGTATTATGTTTAAATTTTGGATGGAGGATTGGGAGGATGAATTATTTGCGAGGTTAGCACACGTGTGACTCCGTTATCTATCGTATAGCAGCATTACGCCGCACCATTTCTAAATTTGGCATTTGTAATGGATCGTAACAATCAAGAACAACGTCGGAGAAGCGCGGCGTTACAGGTGGGGTGAGATGGGTGATTTGCTCGCGAAACTGCCACGTTATTTTCGCCATTAATTTTTCCGACGACAACCATTTAATTGTTCAACTTAATGGCATGAACGTTGTAGCTCTGAATGACGGCGCGACTTAAAGGATCAGCCCTTAGAGTCGTTTGATGAATGCTCTTAGTGCCGCTGAATAGCACACTTGTTACGTCATTCTGCTCGTGCTCGCTTTTATGGTGAATTGGCGTTTAATTACTGGATGTATCTTCTTAGGATCATGTATAAGATACTTATATCTGTCATTTTTGTTTTTATCTACATGTTTTTCATATCTAAAGATAGAAACTAAAAAAAATGAATTTCTTGTCGTGAGAACAGTCACCCGGATTATGAAAACCTAAATATGACAAAACCATTTTTCATTTGCATTGAAAACACTAGGAAAACTAACCAGCTTCATTTTCCTATTCTGAAGTCTTGTTTTCAACTAAGCAAATAGGAGGTTACATTATTAGCTGTACTAGTAGTAGTATAGCCTGCTTAGTATTCGCCGTTTTTGAATGCAAATATTTGCTCACGTCTTTCCGCGTCTTCTAAAAACTTTACGCTTACATAAACAACTGTGTAAAATAATTTACACATACGCATCGCTGGTTATATCGAACTGAACAGATCCTATTCTACAGTCCGGAGAAAAGCCCAGCTTGCAAGATTGTTTTTGAATAAACAGCCAGGATGTGACAAAAGGATCGAGACGCGCGTTATGAGGGTGCCGGGACGGTCGGACGGCCGCGGCAAATTGCTCGAGGAAACAAAGCGATCGGAGTAAGCGCTTCCCGTGTTTATCGACGGCGCGGGTTTCTGCACCCGACCCTCACGGCGTTGCTAGGGCGCTCCACTTTTTACACTGTTCGTAACTTCAGTTGTGCGGTTGTCACAGCAAAAAGTGCGATAGACCTCGTATGTGTGACACGACGTATTAGACACAGGTGAAAAAAACTATTTCGTTTCGAAAGTGTAATAGGGCATTACGCGCCGAAGTAAAACTCACGATAAAAACTTGTTCGAAATAAGACGACTTACTCGTACCTACTTGTACTATGGCATTCGTAAAAAGGATTTTAGAAACATTTATAATCTTATTCGATAAATAAAGATTACTTAAATACTTACTTAATATTTCTTCGTTCAGAATGGAGTAGGTTTTAGGCTCAGGGAAATGAGTTAAATGTTTCGGGTTGTGAAACCTAGTTATTTAAAAGTTAGGAGGACTTCATGGGCAATGGTTTTTAAGGATACGCTTGCCTATGCAGTTTGAGATATACCTAACCACCTGACCAAAATACTCTCTAGGCGCTCTGTGGGAGTACTCGTTCAGGATTCCAATATCTTCAGCGACAACATGAACATCTACCGCAGGGAAGAAGCCTCACTGATTTTGTTTTTCTTCTCTTGTCTGCACCTCGTGCAGTTCCAATTGCAGTTATAGACGTGCTATATGAAGTAAATATTCGATTTTAGTTCGCCTTAAATACGGGTCTTTTACGATGAAACGAATACTTAACCAGCGTATCTGTGTTCAAAAATGCTTTCGAATAAATTAAAATTGTTTGGTAGTTTTAACGTAACGGTCTGGCAACACTAACAGTTGTCGGCGATCGGTAACGAATCTATCAGAGCTCTGCGTAATTTTCTCATTCCCGTATCGCTTGCGTCAGAAAAAACGGAATGAAAAGCCACGGTCTGCCCATCCATGCCGTATTTCCTTCTCTACATCTACACGTTTTTTGCGCCTTTCATCTCCGCTTACAAAATGCAGTACCTACTATGATATAATAGTAATAGAGGTTTGTTGTTCGCTCTGTTGGGATATTAAAATATAACTATTGTTCGTATTCCCTTCTCGGGAAGACAGTTTCGAGAGTAAGTTTTAATTACAATAGACTGGTATACTCGTACTAAGTCCAAAAAAGTGTGTAGTGCAGTGTGATCTTTACATCATACTATCACTAATCATTTAAATTTTTCATACTGATAATGTTTTTCAATAGGATTTGAATGTGTGTCTTTCAATACTGTTGCATCTCATGCGCTGTGGAAAATTATCAGGGAAATGCATAAGCTATAATATTGTTAAAGAGCTCAGTAAGTTTTAATAAATAAATGGGATAGTTTATATTAGACAGAGAAGGTCGATCTGAAATGAAAGTAACCTTTGATCAAAACAAATAGACCGTTAAAATTTAGGATTGACCCTTTGTCCCTTCCGTTTTCATAATACATTGGCAAATCTTAAGTGAACTTTTCAACGCGATTAAACTAAACCTTCGAAACTCAAAAAAGTTTAAAGAAACTGGTATTCGTTCTCGTCGCCGTCTACTGCGTCTGGGCGCGCAACAAGTGCGGCTTCGGAGCGCGAATCGCGACACGACCCATCGCACAATCGCACAGCAATCCGTGCGCTCGTTAAATCTGTTCATAATCGCCAAATTATACAAACGATTGCCCTGCGGCTTCAACATTATTGTCATTACAGACACCCGCCTCTCTATAATCCGCACTTTTATCCATATTTTCGACGAAGTTACAATAAAATTAACATAGGAATTACGCTGAAGGTTACAAAACCATTTACATACTCACTCAAACTCTGTGGATGTGGTTGAAAGAGGGGGTGTAGATTAATATTTTAAACGGAATTTTTGGAACTGTAGATATTACATAAAGTTAGCAGCAAAATTTACGCCACTTAAAAACTCAAGTCAGTTAATGTATTATGCCATCATAATTTTATTGACGAATACTTAACACTGCCCTTGCAAAGAGGAATGATTGGAACGGACTAGTTAAGTCTTGAGATAAGTTTTCAAGCATACTAACTTATATTTCATCTCACTCACCCACTATCAATATTTAATTCAAGCCTAAATAACTATTATTCATAGATTAAGCTACGGAGTTCCGAAAGGATTCAGAAGAAAGTCGGATGAGAGTTATTTAAGATATTTTACTTATACTCCATTCATTATAGCATTAGACAGAAGTAAAAAAGGTTCTTTTTAGGGTACACTTTGTGGTAAAAGTACAATAAACATCATTGCTTTTAAGATTTATGCCCAATTTATTAAAATCCACATAAATAGCAGCTGTCACACTTAATTGTTCTCATTTATAGTGAAGGAACTTCAGAATTTATGAGGCTTTTGCTTAAAATAATTATTTTGCCGTGCATCAAACTATATTGTCGATGTAAAAACCTAAAACAGACAGGGGTTTTCATTTTTACTGTCACTATAACTCTACCAAATCTAAAATGTTACATAATCCCTTCATACGTTGTGGCGGAAGGGGTTTTCAATTTTGCCAGGTTATACTCAGGTATGTTATCGTCATGGCAACGTCAAATGCAAATTGTCATTCATTTTAGCCCCCCTGCTTCTTATTTCTAATGTTATAATGAATGAAGTATAGGTACTATGCTTGTATGTAGAAGTCATGAGTAAAATCTAGTAACAAATTCGTAGGATCTTTTTGGGGATATACGTTCATTAGTCTGAAGTGGTGCATAGTCATCGCGGTTCGATCAATCCTACTCTTCCCTGATTTATAGAGCAATGAGCCGGAATTTAACATTGGAAGAAAAGATTGGGAAGGTATAGTTTAGAAAATGGCGGTTCGGAAACGAATAATCGCTGGGAGGATTGCCCTAAACCTCTGCGTAGCACAAAAAGTAGCTCTTTTGTTCACTTTAAACGGCTTGCTGGCGGAGGGTCTGCATGTTTTATCTATTTAGGTATGTATCAAAAATATATTTAGTATCTTCAACAGTCTCTGTGAAACAAAGAACAAACTATTTTGGTGTAAGCTATACATATATTTAACTATACGTTTCCGTTTGAACGAGTATTTTGAAAAAAATGGTAAATTAAGTTTAAATTGTTGCCATATTAAATTGCACCGGTCCTGCACGTCTACCACGAATTGCCACTTTAAATTTAAGTTATCTTTGCGTAAGTGTCATCCCAATACATTTTTTTACGCGAACGATAATGTAAATTTAAAGTGGCAACTCGTGGTAGACGTACTGTTTATGTGTTCGATGGTCATACGCTAGCTAGACAAATAAATAAGAACTATGTGACCCACTTACTAACTCCAGATAGACTGTTTTAGCTAAGAACAGTCCAATTCAAACGCTCACAGAACATTCTTATGACAATAGATCGCCTTTGTCAGCACTCCGAGATAAACTCAGTCCCAAAGAGAAATCTCTAGGCTATTAGCTGACCTTTGTTTGGCTGAATTCCTGTCACGTTGGCCTACTGCGAGACCGCGACAAACTGGCTATTGGGAGACCAGACGATCTTCGCTTTGCTAGGCCATTCTAAACTTTATTTTATAGAGTATAAGCCACTTGAAACTTATAGCACAGTTTTGTTTAGGGAATAACAATGAAATTATGCCCTTCAGTCGTTTTCAGTGTTTGTGATAGGAATTTATTTGTTTGAGATACGATAGCCTTTACGTGAGAAGGGTGAGCTATATTTCCAAGTTCTTGTAAGTATTTGTATCAACAATTGTGGAGTACCTATATAATTGCAGCTATATGCAATGATGTTTTGTTTTAGATATGCAAATAGCATCTAATGATTGTATTTCTAGTCTAGCATAGGTAAATATTTTATTGCAGGTGGTTTTCAAATGTACAAAACACTCAATACTCTGCAATGCTCAACTTGTGCAAAAATCGATAGAGGGTGAAAAGTTTAGAAAGAAGCTGAAAGAATGGCTATTGTCTAAATGTTTTTGTAGAAAAGAATATTATAATAATTAATGCTATAATCTACAATATTCTAATTAAAACATTTTAATCACTAAATTAATTCTATATCAAATATTCATTTTTTTTTGTATTATATTGTACGTCCGAAATGGGCAAGCTGTTGTTTCCATCCGACATGTTTATTGTTTAACCTTTGTACACAGTATAACAATAAATGAATATCTTATCTTATTAAAATACCATCGGTCTCGCAGATTTGGCAAACTTTCGCCAATTTAGCAAGACTCGAGTTTCTGTTTATGGTAGGGTTAACAATGTTGTTGGCATTTACAGCTGCCAAATATAATACATGTCAAGAGCTGTAAGTTCCTGGTAATCTACTGATGATCCCCGGCCTCTCCCGGGATTACATCCGTGTTAATATAATGCAAACTGTGTTGTTACGTTATCAATATGTTTGATGCGATAATTAGAGCTACCAATAATATAGCTTTGGGGAACATCAAGAGAAAATAAGAAGACAGTGGAAGGTCTGATTTATTCTAATATATGTGACTGTTAACTAAGAAGTAATCAACCTTACGTCCTTTCTTGACTTCGCCTTCATTGAGTTATTTTATCATTAAGTAATCTCTTTACGAACGTAAACTTGTACAATATTAAAAAGAGCAAATATTTCATTGTTTGTTTGTATGCATTGAATAAGGCTCCGAAACTACTCGACCGGTTTTCGAAATTCTTTCACCAATATGAAGCCACATATCATCAAGTCACATACGCTATTTCCTTATGCTATATCTTAAAGGGAGAAATAGTCTACGCTCTCGAAGCCGCTGAACGTACAGATTATTATTATATTTTTCATTACTTTTGCACTGGCTAACGCGTTCTCCTGTATAAATCTCTCTGGGCCTAAGTTGTCTAAAAGAGATCGGATTTGTTGCGATAAGACCGCCTAAATTTCTTAATTTCCATAACAATAAAAATTATACTCTCGAAGAGGTTAAATTAATAATTAATTTGCTTAATGCAAAGAGCTATTGTAGAGAGCAAACTTTTTTTTAATTTCAACTCAAACTCAAAATTATGTCGACTTATGACTGCTTAAAATGATGACCTAATGTGGAAGTCCCTTGAGATAATCTATTGATCTACTACTTGCGCTTTTGTTCAAGATTGAAATTGGTAACTAAACTGTATCTGATGTGCTAACAACAAATCGTCGCAAAACAAAATGAAGAAATGTTTGTAGCCCGCAATTAACTGTTACGTCTTTACTTGAGATACTCGGGATTTCCTTAAATCAGACTGTTACGAAAAGCTATATGTAAGTAGACTTTTTTCCATCTTTGATGAAAACTCTGAACGACGAAAAGTTTAAATTAAAAGCCGACTGTTTCATTGTGTGTTTTTACTTTCGCTGGATTTACTCTGATTTAATAATGATAGAATTAATTGAAATAATCCCATGATTTGTAGACGGTGATGTGAAGTTGAGATTAAAAAAGTAATGTCAATTTTACTAAATCAGCAGAAGAAAAATAAGTTTAGTTTCAATTGTTTAATAATAATTACTCATAAAACCCGTTTTACGAGATTCGAATCTTGCTAAGTGGAACTTTCTCTAACACCACCATACACTAACCCATTCTGCGTCCATCATTATTATTTGGATCCGATTTTGTGTTGTTTTACACGTTGTTTATAGCAAACTAGTGGCCCGCCCCGGCTTCGCAACGGTTTTAACAACAATTTCAAAAATATCAAATTTTTCTATCGCCTTTTTTCATCAGGCATAATGTAGGATTCTAATGGTAAAACATTTTTCAAGTCGGTAATTTCGGTGCCTATTCAATACAAACAAACAATACAATCTTTCCTTTATAATATTAGTAGTTATCGATGGGTTGCCTTGCTGTTGTATTTAAACTTGGCTTGTAGCAAGTTTATCTCTAACAGCCTTGCTACGAATAAATATGTATTAAAAGCACCGCGTTTAGAGATATCTATGTAATCCGCCCATTATAGGAAAACGACGAAAGAAAAACAAACACATTGGCGATGTCATTACACGCCGCGGCTCAGTTAATGGCTTAGCTCAGAGTTATACGTTAATTTGTCGCTATTGATTTTATACTTACCACCAAAAAAAAATATTTAAACCATTCAGGACAAAATGAAATAGTTACTCGTAGTAGGAATAGTTTGATAACATCAAGTAAAATATTTAATTGTTCCTTTTGTAGTGAAGTATGTAGCTTCACATTGTGCAGACCATATTGAAGATCTCTTTTCACAAACCGCACAATTTGATGTATTGCAGTTACTTTTTCTATTCGAAAAAAGGACTTGTTACGCGGTTAAGAGCATAGACAACAGCTGCTTTTTCTGCTGCATTTTATTTGTTGAAGTAATGTTTGTTCTCACTTTTGTATCAAGCAGATTTTTCTAGAGTAGGTATTGGAAAACCCATTGTCTGCAGATTAAGAATTTGAAATCCTTTATCAATCCTCTTGGGAATAAAATATTCTTTACAAAAAAACTTTACACGTTCGAATTCAAAAAATGAATGTCTACGTATTTTAGTTTTCTTATTTCGAAAGGCACTGCATTGAAAGTAGCAGTATCCACAACTTTTTAAGTATCGTGAATACCCGTGATAGATATTGCAATAGAATTTGATTGCCAGTGCGAAGGTTAAACACAGCGGCGTACTTACAAAGAAGTCGCAGAACTAATTGCGGACTTTTATAATTCAACCAATCGCGAAGTCCGTCGTCTGCCAAGTCCAGTCGCGAGTTGTTCTTGGCGCGTGTTGAACTCGGCGTGGCTTCATTAGCACGGAGCGAATCGTTTAGTTATTGAATAAATTGCCCCCGGTGATTAATTGACTATTAATTGCGGTATCGTTTAGCACCTTTGTTCATTAAGCAACGGGTTCTCATTTTGATTATTGAGATGGACCTTGTAAATTGAAATTGTACAACGAAAACCTATTTATTACACAATGAGAAATTAGATGTCTGTAACAAAGATAAATTGGCGGTAGAAACCAAGTTAAAGACAATGAATCTAAATGTTGTAAGTATCTGTCATTTACGACCCGAATGTTCTTGATCCCATGTAGTAGCATATAAACGTAACTTATTCAGAGAACATACTCCAAGTTTGTAACCCCAGCGGCGTAGTCGCTGCGTTCATATTACAGGCAGGCAGGACACCTATTATCATGTTTTGACTAGCAATCCGCCCTGGTTATTTCTGGTTACTCTCTGATATCACACCTTTGTCACATGCAATATACGCTGATGCGAACTGATTTTGGTGCGCTTTTTATCAAATTATCAAAAAAGCACACCAAAATCGAATCTTATTGTACTTTATAAGAAAAATTTAAACTATTTACGAAGTTTACAAGTAATCTACACATTTGTTCAAAGCTTCTTTAATAGTTCAAAAGTACCAGGATAAATCATAATTTTTTCGTGAAATTACTTTAAATTTCATAAAAATTATTAACTCAAAATGCGAATGCCACAGAATGATTCGTCTCCGGTGAAATTAGGTTATGTGCTACTCCCCTACACCCCCTCTACCCCTGGAGGCACTTCTCACCATTACGTTGCCAATTAACATTTAAGTATCTACCTAGAAGCTGGCTACGCGACGTACCTTTAGGTTTGGTCAGCAACTTAAGTAACTGAACACCTTATAATATGCCATTTTAACTTAGTCGTAGAAATAATCCAAATGTGAAATTTATCTAGGTATATACTACATTTAACTTCATTCATACGGGTGAGTTCATTATTGAAAACGCGTAGATGAATTTTATCCAGCCCCTCAAGAAGCAGATAACTTTATTCCTCAGTTAGCGGCTTTATTCAACATATAACATCTATCTGACCATTGAAAAATTAAAAATTTTGCTAATTTTATTCTACGGATAAATTTCATGGAAAAATCAGCCCTAAGTCTAAGTAGAAAGGTCATTTCCTATCTACTATGTTAGGTACACTTAAGCTGTGGTCGAGTCTATTTTAAGTCTACATGGTATTTATCGAAGTCTCTCCTCAATTTTTAATTATTACTAGCTGTCCGTCAGCGGCTTCGCCCGCGTAGACTGTCATTCCCGCCAAAATATAGCATTAATTTTAAAAAAATAGCCTCTGTTACTCTCCGATAATATAGCTTTATATTGGTGAAGAATTTTTAAGTCGTTCCAGTAGTTTTGGAGCCTATTCAATACAAACAAACAAATCTTTCCTTTCTATAATGCTGGTCTAGATTTACATAAACTTTCTAATTCCCTAAAACATTGTTCTTTTTCCAATGTTTTAACTATCACTAGCTGTCCGTCAGCGGCTTCACCCGCGTAGACTGTCATTCCCGTCTAAATATAGCATTAATTAAAAAAATATATAGCTTCTGTCACTCTCTGTTACTGTAGCTTTATATTGGTGAACAATTTTTTATTATCGTTTTAGTAGTTTCGGAGCCTATTCAATACAAACAAACAAATCTTTCCTCTTTATAATATTAGTAAAGAATATTAAAAATCGAGTTTTCCATTAAAACGTATGAATTAAATCGAAATGTGCAAATATTGAGTATCTAATAGGATCAGAAATAAAACTGCCGCATTTTTTTATGATTTTGAGTAATAATTCCATGTAAAAGTAGATTCAAATAACATTAGTCTTATGTTAAATTAACGCGAATGTAATATAATATTGAGAGCTCATCTAATAATGATTGTTAAAACTTCAAAGGTAACAAAATGATTGTTCTCAGAGCCCTCGCGACTGCCGCTTGACACAATCATTTTCTCCTCTCACGATGCCGGGATATTGAATTTGAAGTTCAAATAAAGTACCTATGAGAAAATCGTGGTACAGTCAACCCAATTTGAAACGTGACGCTCTTGAAGTCGCGTACAGCGCGCGTAGTATGCGATTCCATAGCAATAAGAGATCAACTTTTGCTGGCTCTAAATGTAGTAAGACTGTTGGATACGTTCCGGGCACACTCATATCTGTGAAATGTAATCAAATTGCTCCGTTACCCTAATCAGAATGTCAAATTAAAAGCTAAAACTGAATTGGTACTATAGATGGGCAGCGTCAGCATTAGTAACAATCGGAATAGAATGAAAAAATGTGAAGTTAGCTGAGGTAAAATCAAAATAACTGGAATAATACTCGTAACTTAAATTTAACTAGTTAATATATCAAAGACATTTTTACTCGTGGACTTATGGATCTCAAACTAAGTAGAGCTTGTAGAATGATTGTCTTGTCAAAGATTGATAAGTATACTAAGTCCTCATATTCGTTTAAAATACTTATGAATCCACCCTTATGAACCCTTATGAACACCCATCAATAAAATAAGCAGAACCTTTCATCATATTCTTGTTTCTCCTAGGTTGGAATCTAACTCAACTTCGACGGACTCCTTCTCACTGCGCCAGAGGGTAGGATTTTTCATTAAAAAAGTAAATTTATTAATTTCATACTCTCTTTACTCAATCATACCGTTGCTTTATATTAAGTTGGCTGTAAAAGTACTCGTCTACAGTTCCTGATCAAAAAATATTCTAACCTAAAAAGGAGCTATTCTGTATTATCATCAATTTTTATTAAAACACAGAATCCTTTCTTTTCGGGTCAAAAATTTCATCAAAGCAGGCTCTAACAAAAAGGGTTAGGGGAACGGTGAAACTATTCTTCAGATATTAAATTTAAGTTTTAATGGATGTAAAAATAATAGTTTCATAAGGCTAAGTGTAAGCCCTACATCGAAAATGTTAGAATAAGAAGGCATGACTATACTACTTTCGCCGTATGATGATATTCCTGACAGTTCATTATTGTCAAATATAGTGCTGTAACGAATGTAATCTAATAGAGTTGGCAAAGGAAATGGAATCGGTTCTACCGATTTGTAATTTTTAAATTAATTCTAAATAAACGGTAATGGCTAATAAGTTATAGAATAAAACGCGGTATCTCGAAAATAATAGTTAAAAAATAGCACACAAAGCAGACGCACTGGTGCGAATGACGCGATTACAAAATGGTCGCTCCTATTCATTGATTTTTTGTCGATTCAGTAGTGTCAATGCATTATTGAATGGCGTTCCTTTTCACGCATCAGGCTCTGTAAATATATATTAATTTAATTTCAAATACTTCATTTATTAAAGGTTAATAATAAACAATAATTTACTTAATAAGATTCGAAAGAACAATAGTTTTTTAATAGTTTATAACCTTTTCTTTTGCCAGTTTCTTTTTATTTAGTTTGAAATAGTATGCGTGACATGGAACAATAAGAGCTGTCAGGCATATCATCTTTCAGTGAAAATAGTATAATATTTTATTCTATAAAACGATGCCAAATACCAATAAAGCACGAGTGACAATACAAATAATATGAAAAAAACTTAATTAGAATTACAATGAAGGAGTTTGTTTTGGTATAATTGACCGATTCACACTTAGTAGCAGTACGTCTACCACGAGTTGTTAGTGATCTCGAGCTTTGGATATTTATCCGGTTCCTGTTGTCTATGAATGCATGAATTAAATAATTAAATATTTATTACCTCTAAGTATGTTGAAAATCTACTTATTTTATTGATCTTAACTTGAGTAATCGAAATGATAAATCATTAATTACTTATTTGGGACATCTCTCACCAATTTGTCACTCTCTCTGATGTTGTACATTGTAGAAGCTTCAAAGACAGATATGTCAGAACAAAAAACAAAATTAGATCTCGACTGAGTAATGAATGTGTGAAAAGAAGAAGCATATCTGAAAATTAAATGTTGGTAATAGAGAACTGGTGAAATTAGAAATTATTATTTCATCAAGTGGCATCAATGGGCACGAGAGGCAATGAACGCGACGCGTCCATACATTCTGCGGCTTATGAGATTGTTTGCGCATCTAATTAATTTGCGAAGAACGTTATTATCGAGCGGCAAACTGACACGTAGATGGACGCAATTTTCTAATAAGTTTTTCGTAATAACGCTAACGTCCCGAATTACCGAAAAGGCAGAAGATTTCCGATTATTAAAGAAAGGGCACGAGAAATTGATCTAACACGGCACGGCTGGTTTTTCATTTCGAATTAATTTTGCTATTTTCGTTACTCATTCTGTCTCAGCGATCCCAGTTGTATTTCGACATTGTGTGAAAGTATTCGAGAATTATGCAAAATGAATTTGGCTGAAGTGGTGAAGGTGTATTATCTTTTTGGAAACAAAGCGTAGCAGACAAAGGGCATAAATTACATTTGCACCGGCACCGCGGCCGATTACGAGCTCGAATAATCAGGTTCCTACGCGAGGGCGCAGCGCGCTAATCCCCGGATTGTGGCGCCGATGCATCGCCCTGTTGCTGTTGACATTTTACTACCACCTGTAATATTTTCCATCAACTATAATGTGTCTCTAGAGTTCTAGACAAATCCCGATATTCAGCACAGAATATAAAAATTATTCAGCACCGCGCTGCAAAGTAGCAAATCTTTCTATTTCATGCAAGTGTATGAGAATGAACTTGTTTTCATAATGGCTGTTATTTACGCAGTGTACGTAACATGCACGTGAATGTTATGAGCAACAAAACACGGAAACGTCAAGGGGTTTTGTATGAAATGATATGATAAAAAACACAAAGTTGAAAGCGAGAGACGTTACGACATAGAATAACAGAAGGACTAAACTGGTCTGTGGCAAAAGCACTAACGTACATATTTTTTTAACGCTACCTACAGTAGAATAATAGCACAGAACAGTCATTTTTCATTCCACATTCCACACTACCCAAAACTGAACTATACGCACGTGATGTTTGCACTGAGCTTTAAAGAGGCCTTCACGAATATTACGCGCAGCCTTAGCGCGCTTGTGTGCATCGTGATTTATTACAAATTTTGGGGTATTCTCATTACGTTTCTAGGTCCAAAAATGATTGGATTGTAAATAAAACTTGATGATATTAATTTTGAATAGTAATTATGCTTTATTTAAAACCATAATCCGTCGTAAAATTGGTCTATTATTCGGGAAAATTGGGAAATTCATAACTTTTTTATTTTCACATAACTGTTAGGATAGAATAGAACTTCACTACTTCTATGTGTTTTTTCTGGAAATTTTCAAATACTGGGCGCAATTTCATTTTAATAATTGATAAAGTGACAATCTTATTTCATATTTTCTTTTTTTTTTCAATAGGTCAGTAATTATTTCTGTTGGCAGGCTTGTTCAGATTCAGAAACAATAATAATATCAATGTTTGTTTGGACAGGAATTATTTTAGGTTTATTGTGACTTAATAAACTTTACTGCGTTTGTGAAGGGTAGGTTCTGTATTTTTATAGTCCATGGCCGCGGCAAGTGGTCTGCGCACAGTGCTCCAGTGGGCGTTTCTCGTTATTAAATATTTGCTCAACCACCATTTATGGTTTCACGCACTTTGTCCGCTGTCTTTTCACCGCGGCTGTATTTAATAATAAGATATTTTGTTTGAAAGAAATAAAAAAATATTTATTCATTTAAGCTTTAAGGAAGCACTTGTAAAAAACCTAAATAAATAAGACTCTAATAGTACCTAGTTTTAAATCATAAATAAACATAATGCGAATTACCACCTTTTCAGAGGTTGCTTCTATCGAAAAGACTTCGGCGAGAAACTCGATAGTTACCCTTTTGATGAGTAGAGTTTGCTCGTGTGACTCAAAATCAAGCCTATATAAGTAACAACTAACGTTGTATAGTTACCGGCATTAAATTTGATCAAGCCCATTATGAAAATATGCAGTATTGCAGGATATTCAGTAAGTTTCACTACTACTTACCTACTCACTTCTAGAACATAATAGAAGCTAGGTAGGTATATCTTGAATGCTCTCTGAAAAGTAAGAAATAAACGACGTCGACCTTCGAGCTATTTCCATTTCAAGGTATTTCTGGGTAAAACGACTAGGTAAATAATAAATTTATCTATTTACTCCATTGTTTTCACATTGTGTTATTTCCCCTAATTCAATAAAATCTGCTGTTTTAAACATTAAGGGTAATTGGTGGCTTTAAATAAAAAAGTATTAAATGCGCTCAGTTTTTTACGGTACTATCTTCCCTTCATAGTCCTTGTCTCTCGAGGAGGGATTGTCAGGGTCAGCTGTCAACACCATCTATTGCATATTTCATAACTGCCAATGTTTTATGAAAATTATTAATTTAGCTCAAAGTAAAAATAAATGTTTCAATATATGTTTCCAAAAGTTTGAATAGAAAAATAAAATCGCTGGAGCTTAATCATCGTATGCTGCCTAGGCTAGTGAGTAGCTAATATTGCCTAATGGCCTAGACCAGTAATAGAACTGCATAATTTTTAGGATCTATGTAAAAGAAATTATCACAATTTAGATGGCCGCAAACATATAGCTCATTTGGCAACGAACTGAAGCTTCGGCTGCTTCGTGGAGTAGTGGATGAAATAATTGGGTATGGGAACAATTTTTTTTTAAATACCTTTCACTATTTTAAGTACCTACTTTTGAATATTTCGTTGATCTAGCCGGTAGTTAATTTTTTATTAATTTTTAAACATTGCGAACTTATGCCGTCACAAATTCACTTAGTGTTCCCACATGTGTTTTTCCCCGATTCGTGGTAAATACATTTTGAGCAGAAAATTACTGATTTACTGTATTTACGACTGAAACAGAGCTCGCCGTTCATCGTGTACAATCTCACGAGAAGTTGAGAAGTAGACTTCAGATACAATTAATTTCGCTAAGTTCTGTTACCAAGCCCTACCTGAAAGGGTTGGGATTATAGCGAATGGCTTTTTTAAGTCCTACCTACCCGTCTGGGCAATGGGCGTAAATTAATGTACGTATTATTAAAAATAACTTTGTGGAAAAATATATTTCACCTGGGGGAATTTCAAATCTGCTATCTGGAAACCCCATTAATACCATGAAGTAGGATCACCTAGGTAAAAGTCTCACGTATGATACAGATCGCGTCATTTGATTGGTTGATGGATAGATTATCAACCAATCACGTGAAAGACGTTTATACGACCCAATAGGTTTCAATTGTGAGATGTCAATTTGATTACCGTCAAGAGTCCTAAGAACCTTATTTATTATAATGGCGTTAACCTTAAGGGCGTCATTCATTTGACCCCAGTTTGCCAAAGTATTTATTTAAAAATATCCTTAACCCTTGGCTTTTAAAAAAGTTAAATATTTGATTATGGTATAAAATACAAATACCTCGAAATGGTTTTCGATTTAGGACATGTTTGATTTTTGTTCCCATACCCAATTGCAAGTAAACTACGACATCATAGCAGGGCAATCGAGACACAACAGAAGAACTGAAATTCAGTTAACTTCCAGGCTCAAATGTGTCGAAATCCGACCTTACGCGTCGTGACGAGATAGATATCAAATTCTGTCCCATCAGTAATAAACAATATTACCAATGCCTGTTCTAAACCAAGTAGCAGTAGATTGCCGAGCCCCAAGCTGTGTACCGAAGTGATTAAGGCGACTCAGCACTTAGGATGCCTTGAATTAAGGCGTTTACATACCAGTTACCAAAATAGGCTCGTTTGATACACGCTTAGAG
Source organism: Udea olivalis (assembly GCA_947369235.1). Taxonomy (NCBI): domain Eukaryota; kingdom Metazoa; phylum Arthropoda; class Insecta; order Lepidoptera; family Crambidae; genus Udea; species Udea olivalis. The sequence goes on from OX376342.1 coordinate 13,277,736, forward strand.
TCCGTCTCCACATCGGAAGGGCTGTGAGAATGACAGGGCGAGAATATTTTACTACGCTTTGGGCGCGAGAAAAGGCGTAAGCATAATTTGTCACAGCGGGCACTACATGTCGAAACTTTAAAACGCATGGAAATGACTTAGGCACTCGCCCAATCCGCGATATCATTCCCTTACTTTTAAATGTTTTCTACATGTAGCAACTCAGTAGTAGGTTGCTCTTGGCTACGACCCTATTGTGTAAGGGCCTTTAGCAGACTGCTGCCGCACGTACTCGCAAATGAACCTCCCATGAATCTGAGCACGTGTGTTATCGGATTGGATTGTTGCGCATAATTTCATTGTATTGATATTTAACTTTATTACATAGCATGCTATTTTGGTTCATAATGTATTTCATATAGGTACCTCGTCAATATTATGCTTTAGTGGCCATTGAACTATTTGAATGGCAAATGACCTACGCTCAGTGTGAAATCCCGGATCCTTAGGTCGAAATTTCGTGTCTGCTCTAGCTCTAAGCTCTAGCTGATCACTGGTAGCACTTGATTTCAATGAAATAGGCCTTTTTCAGAAGGCAGGTAATAATACAGGTGTATAATAAATTAATTAGAGCTATTTATAAAATAAATAAAAATAAAATAAAATAAAAACTTATTTCGTGTATTACCCATAACGGTTAGTAACAAAGGAAAGGACTAAAAACTATATTAAACTTAAATAAAATACATGAAAAAAAATACATCATGTCTCCTGATACAGTGCTGCATAATAGTACTGTCCACGTCCAGCCAGCCTGGCCGCAAAACTCCGCGGGAGGCTGTTAAGCTGCCCCCTGCACCCGGTAGATCAGAGAAGCTATGTGTTTTCGCAGAATAGCTGCAAAGCTATCAACTCCAGCTTCTGTCAGCATCCCCGAGGCACTACAGAAACCCCATCAGCATCCTGAATGCATCATTATTTTGAGTGCGCAGGGCCGTGTACGCTCCTTGGGTGTAATTCGTCTAAAGGCTGCACGTGTACAGAGACTTACAAGAGCTTATAAAGTTCAGGCTTAGATATTATTTTACAAAAACACGAAGATGGTAGGCATACAACAGCAAAACAGAATAAATACAAGGCTAAACATTACCATCAGACAGCGGTGTCCCGATGCCGCAAAAATTTAAGGTTTGGCTTAAAAATAAAATGTATGTAACTTTGGGCTACTTATACACGCACCTTACCTTACAGCACCTTTAAAAATAATTATTAATCGTTACGAAGGCAACGAGGTACAAAGGACAACTCAAACTCGTGGCAGCCAGATACACCAGCTGAATGAGCTAATAAGCAAAACATTTTACCGATTCATTGCTTTCAAACGCTAAAACATTTTTCTTTTCATTACTTTCGAGTAGTAGATGAATTATACATCTTTTCACCCAAAATTGAATTCACTGATTGCTACTCGTATTAGAGCTATTTTCTATAGGAAACCAATTCGTAATAAGGCGATGTGAGATCTTACTTGTTTAGTACTTTTTTCGCAATTGAATCTGCCAATTCCATGCCTACTGTAATTTTTTTCCTCTTTGTTGGCCGAACTGAGTCTCATGATGTTTCTTACCACACGTCACGTACATGCAAGTTTATACGAGTCTTGCTTGCTATCGTCATCGTCTCGTGAATCTTCATTAAAACCATTTTGTGCACCTACGACTTGCATGAAATCTGGCCATAATTTACTTTATTTGCAAATGGTGTTTATATTTGGCTGTACCATCAGAACCTACTCTGGTTAGTGGTAACCTTCTTGTAGTGACGTCAACGGAAGAAACAAGACTTTTACGAAGTTTACCTTACCTTGCCACTGAAGTTAGATCACACTTCCTAAAGCGTTTCTGAAATATTTACATATACAATTTAACTTGCTCGAGACATTGAGTGTCTAACTTGTGTTCAATAGTCTAAGAGCAAAAGTTTACGAGTTTGCCTATTTCTTTAACATACAGCGAACCTACTCTCTTGGTTTGTTGTGTGGTTGCTGTTTTGATGTCAAAATTATCTTGTTTAGCTGAACATGTGAACAGCATAGCATCCATACACAGTACTAACTAACCCAAGTCGTCGTCACACAAGTTTGTCTTGGGTAATCGAAAGCGCGACACATTATGATATAGTCGTTGGGGTCACCACCACCAACAAATAAAACGAGTCAGTCGGTAAAGAAGCTGGGTATTCGTAATCATATCCGCAGAAAGCCTGAAAGAGATTTGGTTCTTCAACATAAGGCGGCAATTAGCTTCCACATACGCTAGCCACGATACTTTACATGGAAACTGGCTGTGCTGTCAGTTATCCATGGTTCCTGTCATGCCCTTTTAGGCGGCGTGCTTATGGGTTTTCAGCGACTCTCCATTCTTATAGCCTGCTTGTCATTGCCATTTAACTTTTGAGAAGTCAGTTGAATAAATTAAGTCACACAATTTGATTATGCCCAAACAACAGCTCATCGATGAGCTCGGACAACATTACACTAGCAGTAATACAACACTGCCAAATCTGTGTTATATACCTGCGATCACCCGTAAGGGAGGCACGGCTAGCCTGATTGCGGTGGAGGAATCCACTGTGCCCTACCTTTACGCTCCTACCTACCTCTTTTAAAATCCCTGCCCCACATCCGTGACGTGAACAATGCACGTCGCTGACTCCGTGCGTATCATTGGCAGGTCAATTAAGGCGAGTATACACGAATCAATCAGTGGCTCGGGCGCGCACAATCGCCGCATTGTCCCCGTAATCAGGTTGTGTGGACGTGCCCTATTGAGACCGAGTTACTTCGCGATCGGCGGTAATCGTGTTTGAACTATAAACTTAGCCTGGCTCTTGACGATGATAATCATGAGCATTGCAAAATAATTATTGCATTTGATTGAACGGTGGAAATTCAGCCCTTAATGTGTGGTTCTAGAGAGAATTAACAACCCTATCTTGAAACATGTACACTATTTACGAAACGATTACACTGTCTATCTACCATCAAGATTATACTTTAGTCAAATTTATTAAAAATAATACATTTTTATGCCTATGCTCGTTATTTGGATTTTCGGAAAAGCTGTAGTCACTAATTTATTCTCTCAGCTATATCAGTGCCAGTGGTGAACCCTGAGTAGAGTGTTAATACACTCTCTATTTAATAATAACTTCTCTCTATTTAATAATAACTTCTCTCTATTTAATAATAACTTCAGTTACTAATCTAGATGACGAATAGAATAGTATTAAAAAAAAATTATTCATTTAAGCTTGTATGAAGTATTTATGTCCAAAATGTCCAAAAAAGTTTAAATAGTTTAATAATGCTAATGGAATCCGAAGTAAAATATAGGCCAGAAGATAAGTAAGGTGCTTAAATGAACGAGGTTGCTAGCTGAAAATAGAAGAGACCTGCAATTTTTTAGCAAAGGACGAACACTGAATGATCAATCATTTTACATGTTATTTTTAAATCAATTGGACAAAGATTAAGTGCTATCAGGGATTCGGGAAATACTTAGTGGATGTGATTTTATTTGGATGAAAAAAAATACTTTAATTACTTATTCGGCAATATCTTAATTTCGCACATGCACATGTAACTTATTCATTAAGTATTTGGTAATAATTCAACAAGTATTTGGTTTTATCACAGGTTATAAGTTTTTGTATTACAATATTTTGAACGTGGTTTAGTTGATCTGATGAAAAGGTAACACCAGATCTTGTGAAAGTATCCGAATAACATTAAACAATTCCGCTCGCAAAATATGTTGACTTCACTGAGTTTATGAAGGAATTCGGACCGGGGTGAATTGCGCAACTTTGTGGGGCAGTTACCCAACTCGGTGAATACCTTCTGCAATATTTGTAACTCGTTATTTGAATAGGTCAATTTCCAGAAATCGGGCGATCGTGAGGTTTCTTGTTCTCGTGTCAATGGCGAATACGGTTGAACTATACAGATCCAAAACATATCCAGCGCAACAACAGTCGCCTGGTGCTGATCTTTCCTAGTGTGGTCCCCCACCTGCTGAGGGCACTCGAGCATGAGGGCCATAGTTTGTTTGGGTTGGCTGGCGTAGTGGCAGATAATGAGATATGATAAATATACTTTATTGTACAACAAACCATAACATTAACATCACATCGTCTTAGTTTGTATAATGTAGGCCTAACAAGTGAAGTAAGTAATTTACTCCACTTTTTAAGGAGATTTCACTTTTTGTTACGTATAGAAGAGGTGGTTGTGATAGACATTTGTGATCAATTTGTCATAGAACTTGAGGGTGAAGCAACCACCTCCTATATCTACCATGAGTGTATTTCATTATTTTATGCATTTTTCTTTTTTTTCTATAACTTCTTATATATCGTTGTGGTGCGCTGAAACTGGCAACGATTTAAGTAAAGGGAACCGCCTAGCACTCCCAGAGCGAATTTGGGAAAGTTTGTTTTCTGAATCTACTCCACCGGGAATCGAACCACCGCAGGTCAAGGCGAAATAGCAAGGCAACAGATGTTGTAGTGTCGTTAACTTGTTTTAACTTACTCCGACCGGAGTCTCTTTTTCAATATACTAATGAAATTAAGCATTAATGTGTACTTATTATCTTAAAAATATAAAAAGCTTCACCATTTAGAAATCGTTGATTAAATTCGTCGCTTTTTTGTTCGCCCAATTACAGTTTTTAGCACCTAATATTGCTTTTGAAAGCAAAACAATGAGGCGCTGACATTTAAACCTTGACCGTAGTTGTGGGTCCAGTGGACCCATGTTCAATCTTTGAACGCGTGTAAAAAAACTCGGTGTGTGCCACAGCGCTTTTTGCTTCTAGGTACCTTCCTACAGTAAGCCAAAGTGCACAGAGAGGAACGGACACAATTTAGTTACTACTAAGGTGGGTATTGGCTTGCCCTTCCATTGGACCCACGACTTTAGTTACATAACTTTGACGACCGACTTGGTGTAATGGTTAAGAAGTTGGCTACTACACCAGAGGTCGCGGGTTCGATCCCCGCACAGTACAAACATTTGTGTGCATGAACATGTCTGTTTGTACTGGTCTGGGTGTCTCCTATGTATAATAAGTATGTATTTACAAAAGAAAATGTATTTAAGTACGTTTATCCGTTGTCTAGTATCCCATAACACAAGCTTTAATTCGCTTACTTTGGGGCTAGATGGCGCTGTGTGGAATAATGTCCAGGGATATTTATTTATTTATTTTTTATTTATTATAACTTTTTATTTTTGTTGTTCATTGGTTTATTTATTTTCAGTCACTTTATCGCAACAATATTTTAATTTACTTTGACTTGACAAAAGAAACCTTTTATGTGTAAGAAAATGTAGTTGCGAACTTACTAAAGGTTCTTAAAAATGAGTACCAATACATTACTGTCACTGCGATAGATGTTTCATCAACTTTGCGCAATCAGCTTTGTGCGAAGCAAAAAAAAAAAAGTTAATGACGTTTGGTTGAATTGACACTTCAACGCGAAAAAAATACTGGCTCCTGTCTTGTATTTTCCGCGTTCAATTTGCAATGCTGTGTTATTGTTTTTATAGTAAAAATTGTATTCTTACTCGGCTTAAAAAACGTACGTTGATGGCTCTCTGTAGTAACCTACCTGACTCCTTTTAGATTTAACCGTTTATAGACTTTGTAACCTGCACATAGCTAACTCAGCAATAATTACGGATTTACGATCATCGCAATGGAATCAACATTTTGTTTGAATTGTAGCTCTGCTAGTGGTTCTATGGTACTGGCAGAAGTGGCTGTCAACAAAATATGTGCTTGAAGAACCTTAGTCCTACTCACGTGAATAAAACTTCGCATTAAATTGTCAATTATAACCTCAAAATTTTTCAGTTTTCTGATACTTAACAAGTTCTCAGAAGTGTCCGTCCATAAACTACGTTTTGACAATAAAGGGTATGTATTTAGGAACCCTAAGAGGTATTTTTCATGACTGTTGGTTCTTAGGCAGCAATGTATGGGCGAATGTACACTATCCTTTGGTATGAAGCAACGTCTTATAGCACAGATGAAGGAATAATTGCGAAAACCGTACAATTTTAGTTACATCATATAATTAAAATATTTCAAATAAATATACCTACAGGTTTGTACGAAACCCTCGCGCCTCGGTGCGCGAGTCCAACTCGCACTTGGCCGGTTTTTTTGTTAGTTATATTTGATGGCAAACCAAAGTAATAGTGCTACAAATAGAGATAATATAAAAGAGAAGTGGTAGAACATAGAGTTAGCTAGCTAATATAGGATACATCTACGGAAATTCATCCATATCACGAAATGATGCTCCGACTACTCACATAGAAATGAATTTTCCGAAAAATCCTGAAATTGGATTAGATTGGAGAGGAATAAAAAACAAAGATGCTCTTGATGTCGGCTACACAAGAAAACATGGACGTTGTGCCCTTAGAACATAAGTATAGACTGCTTTTTCTCATATCATATGCAAAAACAATATGAGTATAAAACTTGGTCATTAGTTCATGCTGTCTAAATATTTTTGGGGAATGAGTTCTAGTTATTGTTGTTATTCTTTTAAAAAATATTACTTTTTGAGCATGGAACGATTTGAAATTAGTTTTTAAGTGTGATTTTTAATTTATATGATTTTTTATCCAAAGCAGCAGGCTAAGTGAATAATAACTCGTCTAATAAAAGTGCCATTAAAGATAGGAATAAAAGTTTATATTCTTGATTTCGGTTACTACTACGGTTGTTAATGTTTCAATGTAAAGTTTAGTACTCAAAAAAGGGAAATATTGTAATTAATTTAAGTTTTATTCAACTTAAATCAGACGGGGGGTCCTATGGACCCACGACTAAATAGAAGTGTGTCTATTTTGCACCACTACAGTTAAAGGTTAATTGACTTCCTTTGAACTTAAAAATTGGAATTTCCGAATTCCCTTCTCAATAGAGGTCTACATCTCCAAATTAGGTCATGTCCATCAGGGCTCGTGATGGCCAATATTGCATTACCTTACGCTCGTAACACCACTGATACCTATCTCATGTTGAATTTCAATTAATTACACTACGGACTTCCATTTGCTAATGTGATAATTAGCGAGCGATACATTCATGTTGCGGTTAGACTTATAACTATAATATAAGTATAGTATTTCAGATGTTAATAGGGTGTCGCGTGCTCTGCCAATCTAGAAGAAACTGTTATGCTATTTTCTTAGAAATCTCAACTCTCTGTCACATTCCTAGAGCTGTGTAATCTGTCCCTGATCAAATGACATTTCGTCACTGTATCTCACAACGCCGATATAAGTATCCACTATCAGTGCTAATTGACAAAAAGATGTCAAAAACCGTAGGGTTTCTTGTAATAACCGCATAGCTGTAAATTGACAATTTGTCGCACACATCTTTTGTATGGTTCTGACAGTTCGTGTGATAGGATCGCGGTCGTGAAAATATGCCTCGCCCTCGCGCGTATAAGTATATGTCAATTACAGCTATCTTGCTTGAATTCGTGACATACACGGAACAGCACTCTTCAATGTCGAAGTTTGAGGGTGTCGATGTCGTGCGACTCGTGCCCGTTCCAAATAAAACACAACATACATTCGCTCTAAACTGTACCAACTAAGACCTACATACATTTCACAATTAAGCAACTTGATTTTATTTTAAAATCATAATCATTTTATTCTAAAAGGGCTTTAAATCTGGACATAATTACAATCCTTTGGCCCGCATAAATTGTTCTTTAATCGGCTTATAAATAATTTTCTTGAATTAGTTAGGGACAATTATTTTGTGAGGGACTATTGGCGACGACGAACAACAATACAGTGATGCCTGTTATTTTCGACGTAGTATTTAGGAACGGAGGACTTCCGACTGTGGGAATGTATTCAGAATTAATACGAACCCTTCACATAAACAAAACCAACCGCTGGCAATAACATTCACGAGCCTACGTGTTATTACTAATTGACAATTATTCCTAATAAAGCTTTGAAGTAAATATCGTGGCTAATTTCTAATGAGTTACTTGGGCTGTTCTTGTGTGAATTTTACTCGGTATGTCTACCATGAGTTTCCGCCACGTGAACAGCGATCGTTCTGCCAGAAATTTGAATGCCATTTTGGTTCCATTTTAATCACTAGGGGCGCTGTACCGAAATCTCATACAAAAAATCCAATGACAGCTGCTATGGTTTATATATCCGTGGTTTACGCGGACGATAGCGGCTGTCATTGGTGTAAACTCATGGTAGACAAACAATTTATAGTTTATCTGCGAAGAATTCGTTAGTCTACCGACAAGTCTTGTCGCGCAAGTTTCTATGTTCGGACCAGGAAGTCGATTTAACAACAGTACAAAATTAGCTGGTAGACTCGTTTAATAGTAATTCTGTCTGATAACCCACAGGTCGCAGGTTCGATGACGACACCCAAGACGAACGTTTATGTCACGAACATCCGTTCGTTCGGTGTCAGGGTGTTACAATACCTGTAAGCGATGTAGGTAGTTTGAGGTGAGATGTGTCACGTAAAAATCACAGCGATATTAACTTATTTAGAGATATTTTCACATTTGGAAAGGTTTAAAAATACAGTACTACACTCTACACTGCATTTTTAAACCATTCGAATAGCCAACGAAATCAATTGAAACTGTTGGCATTTCAAGCAGAAAAAGTTTTCCCATACAATGAAACACTGAAAATATAGCGCGGCGCGTAACGATGACAGTGACTTTACTGTGTTTATTTGACTGAATCATATGAGTGCATAATGGACTAAGGTGCACATATAAATTGCCAAATTAGTGTAACAGGAAATACTACATTTTTTCGGTTGAAAACATAATAAAAATAAATCGCCCCGAATCACTCCACGAGAGCCACTGTCCACAAATGACGTAGCTCGATAGATGCCAATTGTCATTGTGGTAATAAAAAATACACCATGGACATGGACACCATCTGGAAACCAAAATAATCTGACCCCAAACTAAACAAAGCTTGTGCTATAGGTGTCAGTGAAAATATTTATAAATACATACTTCAACATACAATCACACCAAATGCAAATTGACCATTTTTTTAAATAAGGTTGCACCCTTTAGGTTGCTTTATATTTGTTCCACAAACCTGCTACATATTACTACTAACCGAAACTAGTATATATTACGTAATTAAATTAACTGAAGTTTTCTTTGTTACAGATTCCTCTTTTTCTTTGACCTACACAGCATTTCTCACTGCAGCATCATGGTGAGTAAAACTAGCTAATTTCTTACCAATATTAATTCTTGTAGGTATTGAATCCGAAAAAATAATGCTCTATTATCACCTATTATAGCAACAGATAATGGTTCTTATTGTTCTCTTGCCTAGTATATGTTATCGATAGGAAAGAAATTAGTTTTTGTAACAATACCCTTATTTATTATATTGTTGCTTTTTATGAAACTGTCTTACAAGAGCGTTCATAATATACTTACTTACTTTTATGGCTATTGCGTGATAGTTAGTTCTACTTATGGTGGATTTTCTGCTAACTTATTAGTATTAGCCAATATTTACTTAAATATCTGGTTTTTGCTACCTATCTCAAAAGCTTTTCGTAGTCATAGTAGGAAGTATTGAAGTTTCATACAGTATTTTTACTTTTAAAAAGGCTTTTGGCTACTACGTCTTTTTAAAAATATTCAAATAATTCGGAATGAGAGTTACTGATAAAAACGGAATATTATAACAAGCCTTTTTTACACCGCATTGTTTTTGGTTTGTACTGAAAAATGCTTAAAAGGAGTTTCCTATAAAGTGTCATTTTAGGTAGTCGCATAGGTAGAAATTTAGGTATTTCTCTATTCGGTCAGTATTGGACGAAAAAAAATTAAAGATGAAAATTTCACTTTCATGATGATAACGAAGTAGTAACTGATGTACCGAGGCATTTTGTGTCAGCTCTGTCCACAGGAACCCTGACATTTAACTTATACCTAACATGTCGCTCGACTAGCTCTAAAAGAATATTACAGTTGGTTAATTATGTGTTATGCGTTTTAGAATATTAATATCTGTCATACAACGTATTTTGTGTCGAATTTATCCACGACATTAGTATAATATATTTATATTTTTATTACAACTCTCTGTACGAGCCACAAAATAAAATGCAAGTTATTAAAATTTACGTGTTTTTATTTATTATGTTGTAATTAGAACACTTAATTTTTCATTCATTTTCATCTACGAAATCTTATTATTTGAAAAAGTCAGCTTTGTTCGAACGAAACGGTGCGAGAGTTGTAACTGTTGTTACATACTGACCTTAAGACTTTGCGCTGGACGAAGATGACACAAATTAGGTTTGCACACTCCGCAAGCTATACTAGATATATTACGATATTTTAAGCTTTAAATTAATTTTGGCAGTTTCATTTTGAATAAAAAGTAGGGCATACAAATAGTCAAACAGATGTGCGACAGCCAGATGTAACACAAAACACAAAAATAAGCGTCTTAAGTACGATTCTATCTACAGGCAGGAAATAAGCAACTTTTTTTTTTTTTTTTTTATATTGCCCGTCAAGATGACCTCACTCCACCTGATGGAAAGCGGTCGTGAGGTCCAGATATGAGGTTGACAAGCCCAGTCATTCAAACGAATCACTGGGCTGGCCATCCTCACCTTGAAGGCCTGCAGAAATGACTTTTCACGCCCCGCTTGAAGAACCCGGGACTATAAGAGGAAGGAAACACATGTGCTGGAAGAGCGTTCCACGTCTGGATGGTACGACAAAGAAACGAGTCACCGAACCTTTTAGTTCGGGCCAACAAATGTTGAATTGTGTGTGGGTGACGCCGTAGTCCAGCACGCGTGGTACGGGAGTGGAAAGGTGAGGGTGGGATAAGCTGGAATAACTCGTCAGAGCATTCCCCATTGTAGAAGCGATAGAGAACACTTAGCCTGGCAATGTCTCTACGCAATTGGAGAGGCTCAAGGGTCAAAGTTGCCTCTGGGTTTCCAATAATACGGATAGCACGCCGCTGCAACCTGTCAAGAGCTTCGAGTAGGTACTTAGCGGAACCGTCCCAGAGATGAGAGCAGTATTCCACACACGAGCGAACTTGTGTCTTATACAAGAGACAGAGCTGCTCAGGCTTGAAGAATCGTCTCACTCTGTTCAGGACTCCGAGTTTACGGGATGCAGTTCTAATGACGCTCTCAATGTAGTCCCGCTGGTTTAGGTTGCTACGAACATCCATGCCAAGGATGTTTAGGCTATCCTTAATCGGTAGTGGGGTGCTCTGAAGAGTGGGATGGGAAAGGAAAGGCGACGCCTTTGCTGTGAATGCACACACCTGCGTTTTCTTGGCATTGAACTCGACAAGATTGCATGCACCCCATTCTGAAATGCGGTCCAACACTCCGTCAAGCTCAACAACAAGACTTCGCCTCTTCTCCTCGATGTCAGTCTGCTTTGCCCCAGGGCGCTCGAAATATCGCGCGTGGACCGTGCTATCATCCGCATAGCAATGAATATTACCAAGAGATAACATGTCATTGATATGCAGAAGAAACAACGTCGGCGACAAGACGGAGCCCTGCGGCACTCCGGCATTAATCTGGAGAAAGCGTGATTTTTGACCATAGTTTGTCTTTGTTTGAACTTTAGGATTATTGAAACTTTTGACCTCAAAATAGCCTAGGGCCACGGGTCTAAGATCAGTGAAAATCCATATTGATGTGTAAGTGGAATAAGAGTACTTAGAGACATTTTAAGCCCAGACCTTTATCTAGCCATTCCCGGCGTGTCAATTTCTGAGACATTGCAGGGCTGGAACGTCATGCAACAAGTAGCGGGTGTCGGGGACGTAAATATTGGCGAGGCGGGTGTCCGAGCTTTCGGCCGGACGTCCGGCCCAGCGGCGTTTTCCTCCCGGATAGAAGTCCATTCACTCTATTTCGTTGGGGTCCGATGTTTATCTGCCACATTTCAACACACTCCGTCCGCAAAGATAGAAACTAGAAAAATTCGACCTGATCCTAGGGACTCGCCTGGTCAGTTAACGGCCTCGGTAGCTCAGTTGGAAGAGCAGCAATCCGGATTGTGCAAGGTCGCGGGGTCATATCCCACTTTGTGTAGAAAATAGTTCATTGATAAATGCTAAAAATAAAAAATCACTTACACTCCGTCCGTTCTTATGTACAGTCAAGAAGACTTGGTTTTTATAAATTATTGATGGTCTTCCAGTGGGATTATATTATTAGCGTGAACTTGCAGCCATATACACATTTTTTATAGAGGAACTCACATGGCCATGATAATTTAACTTTTAGCAATGAAGTCAATCCGAGAAACCATGAACGTAGTCGTACGAGTATCGTTGTAAAATAACAACAACAACAACAAATACAGCCATATACGTCCCACTGCTGGGCACAGGCCTCACCTCAACTATGAGGTGGTACAAGCCATACTCCAACACGCGGGCTCAGTGCGGATTGTTGGAGAGGTGAATGTAAGGCCAGTGATAAACCTTACCGTCAGATGTTATCAAGCCGCCTTTTTAAGCCTCTGACTAGGCTTCACGACTGATATCTTGCGACGTCAGCCGGGACCAACTGTTTAACGTGCCTTCCGAAGCACGGAGATGCCCGAAAAACGCATTACTTAATTTCGGTCGGGATGGTCACCCATCCATAACCCGACCTGTCTGGCGTTGCTTAGCCACGGGCACCTCTTTATATATCCTCTTATTATTGGATTATATTATTAGCGTGAACTTGCAGCCATATACACATTTTTTATAGAGGAACTCACATGGCCATGATAATTTAACTTTTAGCAATGAAGTCAATCCGAGAAACCATGAACGTAGTCGTACGAGTATCGTTGTAAAATAAGATGGTGTGAATTTATTTGTAAGAGCATTTATGAGTGAGAGAGTGTATCTATTACTCAAATTATAAAGAGGATAGATTTGATTGTATAAATATATAAATAAATATGCGCCAGACAACACACCTCTTGTTGGTCTCAAAGTAGGAATTAATATCCCTGTGTTACGAGGTACCACACAAGGAAATGAGGCAGAGGCGTCTCCCAGCACACCCAGACCCGAGTCAATTCAGAAAAGATGGTTTCCTGAATTGACCCGACCGGGAATCGAACCCGGGACACTAGGGAAATCGAGGCGATAAACCGTGCTACAGCGCACTACGCCAATCGTGTCGTCAATGTATGTTTGTTTGTATTGAATAGGGTCCAAAACTACTTGACCGATTTTAGAAATTATTTCACCATTATAAGCTTCTTTACGAGCGAGTGACATAGATACTAGGACTATAATACTTTTTTTGGGAGAAATAGTATACGCGGGCGAAGCCGCTGACAGACAGCTAGTCGAAAATAAGTGTTAAAAGACAGTGATATCATTTGATAATGATTTGGTTCGAACATGAATAAAAGTGTGCCAATACTCCTCACTCTTTCACAACACACGCTACATACATATACAGGCTAGTATAAAAAATGAATTCCCACCATCAATTCTTGCGTCTCACGTAGGATTAATGAATGACTCTAATAACATACTCTTCTCTATAAAATACGATATTACGAGCATCAGCCTAACCTGCACACTCTATAAGCAAATCTTGTGAAGAAAAAACGCGTAATCCCAGCGATTCATAGGGGTTAGGTGACCGTTCAAAGGGTCCGTTTAAGTATTACGCAAACTATTCGTAATCACATACATGCCGACGACATACAGACGGAAAAGTTTAAGCAGGAGCACAAAATATTTTAAGCTTCGTCATCCATGACAAAGAGGTAGCAAAATGATCTTCTATAATGATACGAGTATGTCTGCTGTATCTAGATTGTCTATGTGATTGAATACCCATGTATTTTCCACACAGTCCAAACGATATTTAAAACCTTAATTAAACCTCATATTATTGCCAAATATTTTCAATAAGATAGATTTTTTGAGAGAAACTAAAAAAAAATGTAAATTTACCTTAAAAAAAAAACTTAAAGCTATACTTTTAGACAAACTTAATGTAAAATTTGCATAGGGAAGTATCTAATACTTGTCTTTTGTGATAAAAAAAAAAAAAAAAAATGAGTGTTAACTTGCCAACAAACTGCTCCTGCAGTTTGGCGAGATGTATGTAATTAAGACAGTGTTATGTTTTTTTGATTAATAAATAAATAAATAAATAAATAAATCTTACCTCAGTTTTGTTTTCTTGTTTCACGCGAAATCATGACGACCGTCGGTACGACTGGGACATTCAAGCTAGCTAGTCCAAAGACCCAACTTCAGTAATAGAAATGGTTGCCAAACTTCTACAGTTACTTTACTGTCACTAATTATTATGCACTTTGGCATGTATAATTAAAATAAGTGTTGAGCAGGGAAAGTTGCAACACAGAATCTAAAAACTAAATAATTTCATTAAATGTGAACGCACTAACTACACGATGTTTTATTTCGTTCTATTATTTATTTGGGGCGGTCAACGCTGCAATGTTTGCTGGTTGAAAAATCACCAATCTACACACGCGTTCACATCAAGAATTACACACCTTTTGCTAATGACATAAGACCTAGTTTGCAAAGGTTTTGTAAAGGTCTGTACGAGTACTAGCCACATAAAATAAATATTGATTACTGAAACTTGGTTCTTATAAACCAACTAACGTTGCTGTCCCATCCATCTATATTCACATAATCCATCACGAAAGGGCTTTATGAAAATAAAATGATTCAAAAAGAATGGCTACATTTGGCTGGCTACTGGGGGTTTTAAATAGCTTGATCGATGAGTTTTCGATTGTTTAAAACAACAATGGTCACCCACTAAGTACGATGTTGTGAATTTCTTTAAAGTCTTCACATTTTTGCTTTCAAATGTGATGATGATGATGTTTTCCTGTACTTGGAATAACTTATCCTTATTTATTTCACACAGAAACGGTACGGAAACCTTGTAATGTAACGACATTATTGGCGTATTATTTTCTAATGAATATAAATGACTATTATTCAAGTAGCACAGACAACTATAATAAGTCTTTTTAGATTTTTTGTTTGGAGGTTCCAGAATTAATTGCTTTTTATTGAGCTAGTGAGAAGAAGAGAGAAACAAAAGTTAATTCAACTAATGCAGTAATTTAGTTAAGACATTCCGATGATTCTCACCAATGCGTAAAGATCTACATGCGTTATTTGACATTTGAGTTGGTTAAATTCCTTTTACCAGCTAACAAAATGGAAAATTAAAACTCACTAATTGTGTTGTGGACTTGAATTCACTCTGCTGTGAACTCACACTGAGTAATTATACTATTAGGAAAATTGCTATCAAAATTTGTAATCAGATTCTGATTTAAAAGCAAGGACCCGCGAGGTTTCTCTATCGTATCCCCGTGCCATAAGTTTACACCAACGATAGTCGCTACACGTGATTATCAAAAGACTTACAAAAACGACGATAGGTAGCATACTCAATAAGCGATGTTTTCAAAACTATGTAAGTGAAAAATGCTTTCTTTCAATCTACTTAATTTTTTAAGTTTTCATACAAAAAACCCTGACTGATTTGTATGGTTAGAGCTCTTAATGGAAAATTAAAATTACCCCTTAACTCATTGTACCCCCACTACTGTTATCCTTTAATTATACTCCATTAATTATAGCATTAGACAGAAGTAAAAAAGGTTCTTTTTAGGGTACACTTTGTGGTCAAAGTACAATAAACTTCATTACTTTTAACATTTATGCCGAATTTATTAAAATCTACTTAAATAGCAGCTGTCACACTTAATTGTTCTCATTTAAAGTAAAGGAACTTCAGAATTTATGAGGCTTATGCTTAAATAAATTATTTTGTCTTGCAGGAAACTATATTGTCGTGTAAAAACCTAAAACAGGCAGGGGTTTTCGTTTTTACTGTCACTATAACTCTACCAAATCTAAAATGTTACATAATCCCTTCATACTCGTATGTTGTGGCGGAAAGGGTTTTCAATTTTGCCAGGTTATACTCAGGTATGTTATCGTCATGGCAACATCAAATGCAAATTGCCATTCATTTTAGCCCCCCTGCTTCTTATTTCTAATGTTATAATGAATGAAGTATAGTTGTGTTTGGATACTGAAAGTGAATACTGTCAGCGATCGACATCCTCGTTATGTTTAGTACATTCGTTTTTTTTAAGTTTGTTATTTAATGTAGAGTTCTCTCCAATGGAGTAAGAAAAAAGTACCAAATTATTTCACTGCTTAATATAATGAAGGCATGCAAACCCTAAGTCTAAGCACTGTCAGCTGAATTCAAAGCATAATTAAGAAAGTTCCATTAATTAGTCGAATCAACTTCCCAATTGGGCATAAAATCGTTTGAACATAGCGACACGCCATTACACTGAGATGAGCACTAACTACCTATGTCATGAACTGCACGGCTATCACGTCCCGGTTTACGCGAGTAGTTAGTCGGAGATAACTCACTCTCTAAGTTTTGACGTCAATCTAGCGTGCGAGTTGGCGCTGAATAGCAATCTACGGACTAGTTGTATTGTATGCATCCGAAGATAGTTGACCTTTGGCTACCAAAAGGTGCGTAAACAAGAAGTTATTGAATACTAAAATTCCGCACTTTAAACAATAACTGAACAAACAAAATTTCAAAATGTAGACCAAACATTGTTTAAAGACAGACGTGTTTTTAGTTTCATTTCGCTCACGCTAGGCGTCTGCCGTGCTCGGCGTAGACTCATGATTGGAGTACTGATTGCATTACTTCTAATTAGGAAACGTTAGCTTATTACATAGTTCTCAAGCTTGATCAAATTGCCTACCAAACTGTAGAGATTTTCTAAAAAAAAACATATATACGGATACCAACTAGCTTCACCTCACGCTACGAGGAGCCAGCCTAAGCGTGACCCGACGCCATTGTTCAGCCTCACATCTACACGAACTGTTCTTTATTGTTACTTCCTTACATTTCTTTTTACGGCACGATTTTTGGAGATAGCGCCCCACCTGAGAACAGTTAAGTTCAACTGACACCAATCTGACCACGCTAAGCAGGAGTTAAGTGACAGGATATTCGGAAGCGAGTTTCCTTATCTTAAAGTCTTGCACAGGTTAATAAGTTTTAACTAGTGCAGCTAACTTAACTTCATTTGTTTGAAAACTATTACAAATCTAAAAATAGGTTTACTTATACACCAGCCGTTATTTTAAAATATGTTTAATAAAAAATTGCATATATTCTCGCTAATAATGTAGTTTTATATTATATTAGTGAAAGAATTACGGCTCAGGAGTTTCGGAGCCTATATATTGAATGCAAACAAACAAATACCCATAAATGTTCTATGCACCTAATTTTTAAGACCTTTTGTGTGCTTATGGAGTGCAATAAACTGATGGAATTGAATTGATTTGAAATATTCAAATATCTATAACGAGTTTATGTTTTTTTTATTTTTTAACGATATTGAATATCAAAATTGCGTCGTGGACGTATTTTTGAACTGGTTAAGCCGTAAATTAATTTAGGAAGTTCATATAATTTAATTATCCTGATAATCCCACAGCCAGAACAAATAAAGTTGTTGCAAAGTGCCTTACCTGACGGAGTGTTTATCGCGTGGAGAGGGCAGCTGGACAGCCTATAAACAATGAAAGTTTGCTGAGTGACGAGCACAATCCTCTGTAAACACCGCCGTGAAGCATCGTGGAAATCGTTAGAGAAACCGCGTGGGGGGCGAATGTAGCTGGGCCAAGCAACGCAGATATACCAGTTACTTTTACTTAATTTATAGAAACGATTAATTTCTCTATTGAGTTAGAAATATGGGAACATTTAAGAAGTTGAATCATGGAATATTAAAGTATTGGAACGTCCAAATAAAATTAAAATAGGTTTATTAAGAACCTTCTTTGTTTCACTATAATTATGTAATAAGTAAATTCTTAATGGTTCTGCATTTTGTATATGTAGTGTTTTGTGTATGTATTCGTCCTAATATTGTTAAAATTCTGTATAAAATAAACGGGATAGCTTAGCAAAATATATTTTACCCGAAATATGCGCAAAATTAAATTGTGGGAGTTAATGTTTTTGAGCTTGGTAATTAGTAAACACTCAAATTAGCATTTGTTAGCTAATGAACGTTTTGGAACAACAACTCATAATAAAATACCTCTCTTAATTGTTTTTTGTTAAAAAATCTATTTTATAATTTTGATGATAGTAGCCTGGGCAAACTACTCTTTTAATGGTAGGCTTTTAGAACATTATACTAAACTGTTAACCTTTAAACAGGAAATCGTTTGAGTGTCAGTTCAAGTGGATATAGTTGTTATAGGACCGATCCAATGGGTTGTCTGTAGTGTGCATGGCCTCAAAAATATTCCACAATGGGTGAAGAAAAGTCAGTAGGTAGTGTGCACAGCCTTTAAAAGTAGCCGAGCTCTTCTAAATTTAAATCGCATTCTCCCTTTGTGTGCAAAGGTGTTCGGTGGTACACACGTTAGTGTCTCTAGACACGAGCACTCGGCGAACGGAAAAGGTTTCCCCAATAAAACGAAGCAGCCGGCAGCAGGACGTCACGCCGCTGATCGCTTTGTGCGAGCGATTTCATTCGCTCGCTAGTCGCCATGGGCATTGGAACCTTTAGCTGTGATTGGAAACACTTGTCAGCCTTACTCTTTTCATTCTTTTACACAATTTTTTTGCATTTGCCATATGTATCATTATGTGGTTGTTTAAGTTAAGTACTTACCTACATCATTGTGTTGAACATGACTTTGGTAGTGTGGGATGAGTGTTTGCATACACTCGGAATGAGCGGAAAAGAACACCTATTAGAGAGGTGTTTTTTTCCGATTTTCGACATTCCCTAACTATGATTAAAATTATTTCATGAAGAACTAGCTAGTAATAAGAACTCACAAGGCAACTGTACAAAAATACAGATAAAAATGTCTCTATAATACCACTTTGTCAAGGTTCCTCATACCTATTTATAGATTTAAGTAGGTATTATCCCCTGCTTGCATTAAGCACTCCTCCTTAACTATTAGGTACCTATATCAAGACCGCGCATCTCGCCCAAAGTCTATCTATGGGTTTGGATAAACTTATTTTTTAACTAAATAGATTTTCCCAAATATAAACTGCTACCCGGACACGGATCACAAATATTCTCCACATTAATAATTTTCCTCGTTAGAGAGAGCAAATAATAAATCCTACCTCACCTAGACCAATAGGCAAAAAAAAAAATTACTAAATATTGCACCAACGAGCCAGTGGATTTGGACGTATTTCGAATATCATCTCCGTCATGTCACAGGTTTTCACTAGATTAAGCATTTACCGCGAAAAATATGGGACATTTTCAGCAGAGCTGTTTTAGTGTGGGTGGGGGGCTAATAGTAATCCTGCTCTTGACAAGTATCCGACGCAGCGAAAAGCCGACATCTCTGAAACTTACTAAATAGAAAACGCGACAGGTAACTTTTAAAATGAAAACCTTAACCGCTCTTAGAGAAATACTTTAGCTTAGTTGAGATTTAAGAGTTGAATCAAAAACTAATCAACTGCATGTCGTACCAGCTTACCAAAGATGGTTGAGGTTTATTAAACTCCAGCTAACTAGATCTTTTCATGGTATTATCTATTAATCATTTGGTAAATTATTTTCATGATGGTTTGAAACTTAAAGTTAACAAATATCTCCTCCTCACCTTTCCACTCCCGTACCACGCGTGCTGGACTACGGCGTCACCCACACACAATTCAACATTTGTTGGCCTGAACTGGACCTCACGACCGCTTCCTATCAGGTGGAGTGAGGTCATCTTGACGGGAAATATTAAAAAAAAATATCACAATATATTTCCTACTATACCATCAAGGTCATTGATACTATCACTTAAAATTGTTGTAACTCTCTTGTAGCAAACGTCAGTAAGAAAATAATTCAAATCTTCCTACGAACTTTTTGGTTATCCTATATTATTAGAATGTAAATTACATATATTACAAACTTCTTACTTCTTACGCAGTTAAAGTACTCGTCTTATTTGAAATATTCTAAGTAAATAACTTTTAACTAGAACAAAGAAATGTTTGAGGTGGTCTTATTTTAGCGCCATACTGCAAAACGTGCAGGTTCTTCAGTCCCTTACCCTGGTTTTGCAAGGGTAAGGGTAAGGGACTTTTTCGTGAAAAACATTTCTAAAAACCAATGAACCAGTGAATGAAAAAAAAAATACCAACTCTAAAGCAAGTTTTCTCTCATTCACAAAATCTGAGTACCTACATGTGCACGTCAGAAATGTAGGGAGCATGATGAGAATGGAAAAAGGCGGTCTACTGAATATTGATGAGGGCTACAGAACTGCACGAGCCTGTTCGGCGATAATCAAAGTCGAACCGTGATCGATGGCGCTAAAGCCACGTTTTAAAAATTCATAGCACACTTTGCTTTAAGAGCCGAAATTTTTATCGTCTTTAATAGCTATGATGAGAAAAGCTTGGTAGACATATTAAAACAATCATACTCTGTTTTGACCATTTATTGACGACTTTGATCTGAGGCAAACCTCAATTTTAGCTCAGTGTTGACGAGGTGAGAATTGAGGCATATGCTTTACTATGGAGTTAAATGTTTTATTGTGATAGATACCACCGTGAAAAGAGCAAATAGTGGCGAAAGTTTCCGCTTATGAACTTTACGTGAACTCAAACTATATGCGGGCTCAAAGCTTCACACACAACTGAACTTAAAACATTTACGAGTAGGTTTTAAATTATATTGTAAGTTAATTATTTATAGGTAAATATATTTTTTTATATTCTATTTATTTATTCTATTGACAAATGCATTTACTTGAGGACTCATAAATACATTAATTATTACAGTTCATTCTGGTACAGTAAGGCCCGGTTTCTGGCCATCTGTCTAAATGTGGAAATGAAGAAATCTGATTGGTAATCAAAACACACTCCTCTCCTCTCCGCTTTGGTGGAAACCGGGCTTAATAGTCATGGTGGTTACGTGCTTTTCTTTTTTGGAAATGACGTTTTGAAGCTAATTTTTGAACTAAATGCAGTCTCTATTGTTATTCCGTAAACTTCTTTTAGCTATGATTTGTTCTTGATCTAGAAGAAGAAACCTAAATTTTTACGAACAACAGGTCCTGCTCATATTTGGCTTAACACTTCTCCTATTGTTATCTTTGTAATTATAACTTTGACATAAACGCAGATGTGGTGGGCGGTATGGTGCGCGGCAGTGGTGGCCGGCGGCGCGGGCGCAGCGGCCGCGCCCAATCCCGACTCGCTGGCGCCCCTCGACCTCGTGCAGATCGACCCCCCAGCCGCGCTAGACGTAAGTACCAAACATACAACTGACTGACTACCAAAACAGTAAATCAGCCGTCATCCTTTATTCATCATAGGTATAAGAACATAGTATCTACCATAAAGCTTTAGTATTTTTTTTGTGAACATTATCATATGATTCCTTACTGGGAAGATACGACCTCCGGTAGCGAGTATTTTCTGAAACGTGTGATTAAACTTACGATACTTTTTAAAGTCATTCAGTATCAGTCAAATTCAAAGATCTTTTGTTGTTTTGTTAATTTTATTGCTGACTGATTGGCTTGAGCTTGACTATGAACAGTCAAATAAATGGTAAAAAAAGCGGAATTTTACTCGGCGGTGTGTTTTTTTTTATCAACATTTACATGACTCCCTGTCTTTTTTTTTGCTATGAATTGGACGTTTGATTCGACAGATTTTTTCAATGAATAGTCAAATATAGTCTTGACCCTTGCTGGTCAGAAGGTGGTGATCACCTTTTCCGGTAGGAACTAAAGCCTAAACATAAAATAAATAAATAACTTTTCGTAAACCAAATTATGAATGATCACAAAAGATGGTAGGTATGTGTATTTATTGTAATGTAATAAACTTATAGAGACTCAGCCACAACACACAAATATAGGTGACCCAGAACGAGTTAATCCCTGTTTTCCGAGAGGTAACGAATTGCTCAAATTCTCTGTTAATGTTGACCTAAATATCGTGTATATAGGTGAGAGTATTATTTTTGAGAACGTTTCGTGCATACCTATCAATATTAATAAAATAGACTTCATTGGATTATTTTGCAACCGACTTGTTGATATCGATGCGATACGTAAACGAATTAAATTTAACTTCTAATCTAGAACGGTAATTGAATCGGATTTTTTTGTGAATACAACAATGTTTCATGTTGTATTTTAAAATGAATTTGTGCTCGTTACAAGTAAGTACGGCGCAAAATCTTTTCAAGTTAATAGGATCAGTGGAAATTGCATACGCGATAAGATTGACAGGTTTTATTTCAGTATGTATCTGTCGTAGGATAATAGGAAGAGCTGGATTTTCGCGATAATCCTAGGATGATCGCGAAATGCCGGATGATAGGAATCTGGCACTTAATATCGCAATTATTTCGCCGATTAGAGCTGGCTGGCTGATAAAGATATCATGCAATGACGAATGCGCTGATTGGTCAGAAGTTACGTTCACAATTCCCTAGCCTGTGATTGGTCAGAAGTTACGTTCCTAGTTCCTTCGCCTTAAGTTTTTTTCAAAATTTGCTGCACTCTTTTATTAGCTTTAAAACGTTATTTTTGCGTTAGCTAAAACTACAACGTGCTAAGGATAATCAATAGCTATTATTCTTTACCAGTGCTATGCCTGAATCGACTGAAGTGGCTTATTTGGACCAATCAGAAACGAGATGTCTGGCCGACTGCCAATCAGCGCGCAAGTTTCTGCTCGTCCTAGAACGAGCCGGATTTTCGCGATCATCCTGTCAAATCACCAGGATAATAGCGATAAAAAATTACAGAGTCGTATTATCCGGCGTTACGTGATCGTCCTAGGATTTTCGCGAAAATCCAGCTTTTTCTATTATCCTACGACATATCTGTAGAGAATCGGGGAGATATTGCTATTCAGAGGCTTCTGAATCGAAATGGAAACCTTATTCAGAACCAAACCGAAGTCACATGTTCAAAACGGGGAAAGAAAGAAAACCGTAAACAAGTTGCCGCAGATTATGCAAATACACAACCTATTGTCTCACGTTCAAATTTTATGTGTTTACTTACAATTTTTTTTACGTCGGTATTTACTTTGAGAAAAAGTATTTTGGAGGCCCCGAGCGACTCGCTACCTTTGCCTACATAGTTGGTGAAATATTTTTTCTGATACGATACGTGTGATCTCCGGTGGAAAATTGACAGCGTCCCTGGTGGCAGGGAATACAAACAATATTCCTGTTTGTGTGTTTAGGTAACGCTTGAACGAATATCAACAACTTTCTCACATTATCTATTTTTACTAAAGGTTTGCATTAGTTTGTTTATAGAATGTCCAAGTAAGTATAAAAAGTCAGGCGCTGGGAGACGCGCCTGGCTCGGTAGCCAATTTAGAAAATAATCGTTGCCTGAATTGACCCAGCCGGGTATCGAGCCCGGGACAAGTCAAGGCGAGAAACCGGGCTACAGCGCACTACGCCAATCGGGTCACCACGTAAAATTTCTTAAATGTGTTCAACCCTCAAGTTACTCGACCTTAGCACTTTGGCGGGCCAGGCAGGGTAGCTCAAGAAAGTTATGGCATTGCCCCGCCGCCATGTTTATCACCTTTTTCTGATCCAACCCACGGTTTGTTGTGCAGGAGAGCGTGAGCTACGCCATGCCCCCCGCGAGCGGCCGCTACGGCTCCGGAGCGCCTTGGCTCTACCTGTTCGCCGAAATGCCTAGAGATGCCCAGGTAACTCAAATTTTCTTTTAAAAACTTCAGAAGTATTTCAACAACGTTAAAGAGAGCATTCAAAGAACTTGAAATACCTTGTGAATTTTTTGCTCTCCTCCGGGAACAACCATGAATGCCAACTAACTAGATTATAAGTACGTACAATAAATTCGAGATAGTAAATTGCAGTTTTCCCAAAAGCTTATTCGGAAGCGGATTCATTAACATTAAAACAGTGAATTTCTGGATATTGATACAAAATTCCTGCATCAGCATTCTGAACTGAATAAAAGAAAAAATTAAGATATTCACAAACAAACGTAGATGTTTCCTTTACTCGTTAAATGTTGTATTCTTGCATACGAAATACTCTATTTAAGCTGCCTTATTTTTTAAGTTTAAACAAAAAACCGTAATCCTGATCATTAATGATCATGTCTTAGGATAAATACTCGTAATTGTAATCAAGAATCGATCAATACCACCTGAAACATACTTTTTGGGATGTTAGTATTTGTCTGAAACTCAAAAGGTTAATTTAAATGTAATTAGGCACGTTTTTGAGAGCCTCATTTAAAAATTGGCACACCGACCTTAGATTTATTCCAATGATATAACGTGATAATTTCAAAAAAAATATTTCGAGGTAAAATTATCGAAATACCTTTTCTATTCAGTGAACTTCAAGACTGTCTAGCGAAGCGGTCGATGTAACCGTGATTCAGATTAGGCATTCAGATTCAGAGTTAATAATATTTACGAAATAATTTTGAAAAAGCATTTATAACCTAATGATTTATTTGCAAAAAGGTGTATTCCCTGTTTTGTTGATTTGATAGCACGGGTCCGTCACAAGAACAACTTCCAAGATTCTATGTTGTCTCTTTTTAATTAGCGATCAAATTACAATGTCAACCAGAGACGGGTTTGGGATGATGGTGCCCTTTCGGCCCTTTTGAGTGCCTTTATTTTTAAGAAAACAATTGTTGACTCTGTACCTACGACTCATTTCTAAAGTATCCAAAATTAAGTACACAATATTGTTTTATTTGGAACAATAGCGCACACAACACTGTAACGTTTCTTTCTCCTCCTCATGCACTTATCTATGTATCACTTCCTGTTCCTTACCATATCCTTGGTCATTCAATACCTTTCCGGCATTCGATTCATCCATGATATTGTTATGATTATGATCCATGTATTGATTATGATCGATCATATTTCTTTATTCTTTTCTTTAGGTGCATGTAAGTGCAACTCAAAGATCACTTGTTTTTCAATATGTTATGTCTCGTGCCCATGATTTTACACACTTGATGCAGATGGATTCACTTGTTGTATTTACTGTGCTGGCTTGTTGATATCCGTTGATAAAATCTCAAAGAGTTATTTGTATAATGTTTGTTTTGCCCTTTCCGTTGCAAAACCTAACTTATCCAAACGTTGGTGCACCTGATGATAAGGTTAAACTTATATTCAAATTTATAGATGTAAAATTTCAAGTAGATTCCAACCAGTCTTTTGAATAACATAACATACCCTCACGACTTTATCCCAAACGGGGTAGTCAGAGGCGAGTGTCTGTTGCCGTCATGGTGAACGGAACACTCAGACGCCCACTTTACACAAATGGTATTAGAACCCAACGTGGTAGGTGGTGAGCCTTCCGCCGCTATCCAGGTTGATTTAGTTTTTAATCGATTGTCTTGCCTTGTCGCATTTAGGTTACTATTATAATTACGGCTTGGCAAACATGCAAAATATCAACGAGAGCTTTATTAAAGTCCTCACCCCAAATGATACATGAAAGATGTGTACTAAGGTGTCAAGTCGCGATGCGGCGTTGCGCACGCGCCGCTCCTTCTCTGTGAACCCCGCGGCGGACTTAATTCAGCGCAACGCGTACAACTCCTTCATGGGGCACGTCGCTAAAAACAACAGGGACTACCTCGACCGGGTCGGGAAGAGAGGTGAGTGCACACCGAGAAACAAATGACGAACGACGACCATTGTGAGGCTTATCTGCAACTTCAGAATCACGGTGTGAATTCGAGCCCCGAACCAAGCGTGAAAACAAGCTTAACCGCGTAGACTCAGATCAGTGACAGGCGCAAACCTACGAATACCTTCCACATTCACGTTTACACCTGCTCACATGGATGTTAAGCGGTTGTTAAACCAAATAAACAATTGAAAAGTACGTACCTACAACATCAGCAGTAAGTTTGAAGTGAGCATGAAAGTAGTTGTAGAAAAAGTAGTGGTAGATTAATTGTATTATAGTAGAGACATTTGATCTAATGGGTTTTTATAAGATTTGTTTTTAGGTTTTGCTGTTCTCAATTAGACAAAAGTAGAAGCCTCCGTAGTTTAGTCGCTAAAAATCAATTATGCATGACGGTAGCGGCTTTAATGTGTTTATTTCAGACAAGTTATAACGTGTTTTTTCTACTTTTCTAGGTCGAGTACACCTACTCCAACTGGCGAACTGAAGAACTGTGTAAAGCTGCTTTTTAAAACAATCGACGCTTCCAAATTAATTGTAAACAAATATTGTTAATGTTATATACAAACAGTTACAAGCCATATCCCTGAAGTTATTGTTGAAACAGCCTTTTTAAATAAAATGTCTTTTAAAAAAGTAGTTACTTTATTTATCCTGTAAATATATTTTAAACTAAATATCTCAAAACAGTAAATAGTTAGTAAGTAAATAGTTTCACATAGTTTTGCTTTTAGGCATATCAAAATAAAAATACACACGACCAGGTTGTCTATACACCCAAAAATACTGAAATTTAGACAACAATGAATATTCTGAATTCCAAAATTCAGGATAATACGTTATTTGGAAACAGAAGACGAGAAGTTGGTCTGTAATCGGGTTTTCATTATCATACACAAACTCCGTCAGTTCTGAAGTAACTTTGTGCGCAGTTCCTAACTACTTGTATTTATGAACTCCTATAGAATGGGAAAGTGCTATGTTATTATTTTTCTCAAGCACCTGAAATTATGAAATCTTCATTTGAAGTTTAAAAAAATGGCGTTTTAAGATCTCTTGAATTAAAAAATAATCTTCTTCTTCTCT
This sequence comes from Udea olivalis, assembly GCA_947369235.1. NCBI lineage: Eukaryota > Metazoa > Arthropoda > Insecta > Lepidoptera > Crambidae > Udea > Udea olivalis. The sequence continues at coordinate 13,304,727 of OX376342.1, forward strand.
TAACAAAATATTTTAAATTCGATTTCTACCACCAGCCTGAGTTTCTCGGTAGTGCTTCCGTCTATGTATTACAAGAGAGTATTATTTATGCTCGTCGTACCTGCAAGATGTAAAAGCGAAAGCAACAATTTCAAAATATAGTTTCCGTTTTTCTGCGCATGTGTGATGCGATAAAAATGCGTGAAAAAGTGGTTATAATTTGGGCGCGGGTTAACACAATTTAAAAAATGTATGCCCCATTTATTTAGCACCGTAAAACCTAAATTTGGTCAGAAATGGGGACTAGCAGAACAAGGGAAAGAAAATATCTGAAAATCAACTGTAGTTAAATTACATGAAAAATATTATTACCATAACAAACTTACATTTGCAGTTTACCAGCGACATATTTTTCAACACTGAAGTTATGTTTTTCCTTTAGTTCGACTTATCTCTTTGTCTCAGCGATGTTAACAAGTTTGTTCAGCACCATAAATTAGTTTTTGATGATCAGTATCACTTAAGACTGTTGGGTTGATCGTTAATGTGTGTGGACGCGAAGGGCAACGGGCGAGTGAAGCGGCGGATGCCCTCGCTGTCCATCGACCTGCCGATGTCGGTGCTGCGGCAGAAGCTGAGCCTGGAGCAGGAGCGGAAGGCGCAGGCGCTGCGGGCCGTCGCCAACAGGAACTTCCTCAACGACATTGGCAAACGAGGTGGGTGATGCACTTTTAGTCCAGCACGATCAAGGACTTGATTTCCACAACATTTCCGAATGTCTTTCGTTTTAGTCCATATCGGTAGTCTATCATCGTAATTAAAAACTACATGCTTCAAAAATTGAAACGAATCTTGAAAAAATTAAATAACATAAAAGTCATTATACTGCTTGCTAAGCACTACTTGCATGGTGTTTCGTTTATTATACCTATATGCTATGCTTGAAGTCAACCTTGACCTAGAATCATCCTACTAAAAATCACAGCGATAGTATGGATATTGTATGATTTACAACTATTGTGTGATGATTTACGAATTAACATGCTCCAATTCTAGCTAATATTATGGATTAAAAAAAAATGGTAAATAATTATTATCTGGATCAACTTAATTTTAGTTAGTTTATAACTAAACATAATTTTTTCATTAAAGAAATAATCACCAGTATTTTTTGGACATATTCCTAATTCACTAGAGAAATAAGTTGTTGTGTACCTACCTATGTAACATTTTTATTCAGGAAATTGAATAATAAATTGAATATATGTATAGCAAACATCAGGCATGTATGTACATAACGTATTTTTTAAAACAGTATTACACCTGAAATGAAAACGACGAAATGAACGGTGGACTTTAAGTGTAACCCTAATTAAATGGAAACCATAAAACTATAAATAATTATATTTTAATGGACACAACCAATAACATAAACAAACCAAGCAAATCTGACATATTTACAAAAGTCTATCAAAAATAAAACTAAATGCTAATATAAAAAAGGCGGCTGCAAAACAGTCCGCAACATCCCAATTCATAAGTAAACTTATCTTATCGATATTGAGTAGAAGATGACATTTTAATTTCGCTACAATCGAAGTGGCATTGGTCAGGGCCCTCGTAGCGTCGTAGCAAGCTGTAGCTGGTATGCCGTGCGTGTCGCAAGCATGATATTTTGCTACGAAATTAAATTAGCTAGTAGCCAAATATTATAGCAAGCGTATCATGAGCCTAATAGATTTAGACTTTAAAATTTAACTGAAATTGTGTTTATTAATATTTATTTGTATGTTTCCAGGTTACCAGTGGGTTCCGTCTTTAGAAGCCGGCCGATATTTCTAAGTCCGCTCTAGTAAAACAAACGCAGTGCTTTTGGTGCATTTTTGCTGAACTGATTATTTATATAAATTGGTGGTGTAGTTATTACTTCAATGTGATGATTCAGATTCTATTAAAAGTATTATAAAAGATTTTATGATATAAAGATGTTACCTTATTCTTGAATGTAGATAGTGGATTAACGTAGACAATTATTTTATAATGAAACCTAAATTAATACAGCGTAGACCCGTTTTATGCAGTTTAGTAATAAGATTTTGTGTTTTATTGAAGAATAATTTGTTCCGATCGCTATGTTTGTTGCTAAAAATGACATTCAACTATTCAAGTCTTACGAGTATTTTCATAATCAAGTCCATTTTACATTTTATTAAATGTATAAATAAATAACATTGTATTCCGCCAAAGAAAATAACATTAAATAATATATCTATTGTAGACATTTTATAAATTGTGTAAAAGCAACTTGCCTAAACTTAGTAATTTACGTAGAAACATCATAACTGTTGTAGAAAATTTAATGACAATTACTCGTAGCAAATGCAATAAAGTAAATTGAATAATTTGGTGTTTCATTAAAAATACTTTAACTCTGTCGTTTTGCTAACCTTAGTCTCTGGGGTTTAACTGTATATTCTTTACAACTACGACATTACTGGTTGGAATATAAAAAAAATATTAAGAACAGTTAAAACAACGAACAATCATTAGGACACCGTAATAAACGTATTTCAACCTATATTCACTCTCTAAGGGCCTTATTACAATCGCTTTTCCAGTTAAATTAATTCCCTAAACTGAGTGTAGTGGGCAATTTCGTCTGTAAATATCCAGCCTAGAAGGTGCGATAGTACCAGATAACCGCAGACTGCTGTGAATGAAAGATCATTTACGAAATTTCTCCATTCGCTCAATTTAGGGGGCTTAGAGCATGAACTTGACCAGTTATGAGGGATTGCAAAAAGGCTCCAACATAGCACAAAAATTAATAAAACAAAAATAATTAAATTTTCGTAACATGAAAGTAAGAAACTGAACTATTTCGTCTACAAGGCGTCGTTAGTTGGTTATATAAGTATTTAAAAACTAAAACCCATAATGATATTGTTTACCTTCTTAAACCTTATCTAGTCAGCACTGGAGTGAAAAAAATTAAATATCTACTCGTATATGTACTTACAGTAATAGCTACCAACCAATGAAAATCATCAAGTAAATTTAACCGAATGAAATGGTTACTTAGCCTTACTTGTTTGGAAAAGATGCTACGAGTAGTTACAATAAAATTGAATGGGCTACATCAAATGAGACGACCCACTGTAGACCACCTTATTCAATGAATAGCTCAAGAAAATACTTTACTTACCACTACTAATACTTTTTTACCAGTTAAGTAAACTTTATTTTTGTAATTGTTATATTTGTGCAATAAAGAATATCTTATCTTATCTTTCGGATTACTACTACCTAATCATGTGGTCACTTGATGGGCCGGCAAGATTATAAATGCGCTCCATATTTATAAAATGAAATGTTTTATTTGTGGTGAAGCCCAAATAACAGCTAAGGACTGATACGCGCACAGCTAAGTAAATAACACGTAGAGTGAAGTGCACCGGCATTGCACTTCGTTGGATAATAATATGACTAGTCGTAACGTCAATTAAGTAGTAACTTATCTCATTCGTTTCTATCAAATTAGTCCATACTAAACTTGCAACTTCATACAGATTTAATACAAGGAAGTATAATGAAAGTAAGAGTAACTATGGCTGCTTGAACATTGACTAAAAGTACAGATTAGAAAAGTACTTTGTTACGAATTTGTAACTGTGATAACGCAAATATGTAACTCTTGAGTTAATACTTGCGTTGCCACTTGCGGCATAATGGCTCCCTCATAAGTCATTACGTCGCCATCTCCCATATTTCTGTGAATTATCACAAGTCTTAATGTGAATTTGCCATTACTCCATCGTATTCAATGACTGTGAAATCGATGAGAATGTTGAAAGCTCTGTTCAGAGCTTTTTCTGTTCTACACTTATTTCTTAAATAGGTAGATACTTCGGTTTGACACAGACACAATTATTTAAAACATATAATTCACCTGTTCGGTTAGTTCTACCCAAATTTTACTAAAATGCTGTAAAGAGAGAAAAATCAATAAGATTAACACTTATCACATTTTCATTTTAAACTAAACTGACATACTAATACAATTTTACATTGATTTCACATTGTCATGTGATGTCATGTCATGTCAAATTCCAATACATTTTTTCACGCGAACGATAACGTAAACTTAAATTGGCAAATCGTGGTAGACGTACAGATGACACTACGAGTAAATGCCACAACTTGTTCAAATGTCTCACGTGTGTAACCAAGTTGGTCGCAGTCAGCAGTTGAATACATGCCGAGCACAAAAGGCGCCTCCAAGGTTCTGAAGCAAACTAAATAAGTAACTGAGCCTGACCGTGAAGATTACTTGTACTAGGAAAGTTGAACATATTGCGTAACGCGTCATGTAAAGCAGTATTTTTATTAGCAGCCTTATACCGGGCCTGAAACGTAATACCGAATCTGTGATCCCTATTTCAGATGATACAAATTGAACCGGACCTCTTATTTGTAGAAGGATTGGATAACGTGATCTTAGCCTTTCATTTCTCTTCTCAATTAATTACATTTGAGTTTTGGTACACTGTCGAAAGCAGAAGATTTATTACTATTCGTTTCTGAGGTCACGTAACGAATTATTTGTGATAATATGTTCTGTACGTCTACCACGTGTTGCCACTTTCACGTTATCGTTGGAGTGAAAAAATGTATTGGGATTTGACATTGTCATGTCATGTCAAATCCTAATACAATTTTTTACGCAAACGATAACGTAAATTGAAAGTGGCAACACGTGGTAGACGTACCGGTGCGGCGCGTGCGAACCTCCAGAGAGTCGAGAGCAACAATACAGAATCAGGTGATGGATCTTATTGTTAATAGCGATATTCCGATATCATGTTACGAGACTCGAGATTTCAAGTTGTAACTATACAATTTACCAGCTACATCACAACGTATTAATAATGAAAGATGAAATAGATTCAGAAGTAAGATTTTAGGGTTCCTGCTCTCTCAAATAAGCCGTCGGCTTATTTATACACACTTTTCGAAAAAACCACTGAATACCCCGTGTATTTAGTGGCTGTGCTAGCGGTAATATGAAAATCGTCTTAATCCGGGTGGACTCACGACGATGGGTATGACTATTTGTGTAATGTACTGCACTTAGTAGTGTGGTGGACACCTGTGGTGGATCTAGAATTTTGGTGAGTAAGGTAGTTCTTACTTACCAAAATTCTAGATCCACCACAGGTGTTGTGCTCCTGCTGATGAGGAGTACAGGCTGTCTTAATGCAGGACTGTTGTGTGATCAGTTGTAGGAACTGAGAATCACCATTGATAGTCTTTCTTATTTATGTATAGTCAGTGAGACCAAAAAACAAAAAAATCGGCCTTTTCCTTCCTTTTCTAAGTATACGCGCGTAGACTGTGGTTACTGCTTACCTTCACACCGTACATAAGCTTGCTTGCTAAATACATTACATGAGATAAAATAAAACAAAAATAAAACAATTAGCTGACAATTTTGAAGTTTATTTCTAAGGTAATTTTCGAGTACTTTGGTAATATATAAAATAATTAAGACTACAGTAATTACCAAATTAAACAAAAACATCACCGAGTAAGTACACCACTTACTCACAACATAGTTTTGGGGACAAAAACAGTGACAATGAACTGTAACTTTTGGTACATCGACACATTGTGTTTGAACAATCTAAAAGGTAAATGTGGTTATCTCAATTTTACGTTCATGTGCAGACTAAAAATAGCGCTATAGGGGCAGTCTGCTAAATATTTATTGTTGTTAAAAATTTAAGAAAAGGTTACTCTGACTCCGAAACTGCTAAACTCTGTTTCTGTGCTATCTGTAAACTATTGCTTTACAAGAGAAAAAAAAAGATGCCACTTGCATCAGTTAGCTCTTAAATATGCATATTGGCTTTAAAGTTGAACAACAATGCCATTTGTAACGTTGGTGCGCTTTTCAAAATCATACCGATCATTCGTGTAACTTCGGTAGACTGCGTGTATAAAATGGCGTAAACATAAAAATCTTGCTTTGTGCACCACACAGAGAGCTTGCACTTTCAGTTGCGAACAGAACATCAACAACGATGAATGGTCACCGAATTAGCGCGAAAGACTCGCTTTGCTTTTTCTGATAACGTATGTTGATGCAGAGAGTGGCGGAGATGCGGGAACACGTCCGGGCGAAGCGCAAGATGCCTTCACTGTCGATCAACAACCCGATGGAGGTGCTCCGCCAGCGGCTGCTGCTAGAGGTGGCTCGCAAGCAGATGAGAGAGGCGAACCAGCGGCAGGCCGTCGTCAACCGGCTGTTTCTGCAGAACGTCGGGAAACGAGGTTAGTTATAAGCAGGATACCCAATCCAGATGACTTGGCTGGTCATCAAATATGAAGGTGCTTCGCCTGTCGGCATCAGGGGCCGTATTACCATCTCTTATAGCCAGTCAAGTTAATTTCCTAAACTGAGCGTAGCGAGTGATTTTCTATTATAATCTTTCATTTTCAGCCAGTCAGAGGTTACCTGTCAATAATGCATCCTCTAGGCCAGATTACTGACAAAATTGCTCGCAGTCCTCAGTTTAGGAAATTAACATAAATGGCTTTAAGAGAAAGTAATACGGTCCCAGTAGGCAAATGAGGCAAATGCTTTCAAACTAGTTGTGACAAGCATTGGAAAAAAGATGGTTGTAAAATAAGACAAAACATAAAATAATAAAACAGCGGTTACTCTAGGAAATAAAACAATCCAAGTAATAAAACAGCGGTTACTCTAGGAAAATGATAACATAAAGGCTATTACGCTGCCTATAAGCATTTCTAGAGATATACTCCTGTACTTACATACTATCGTACTTTTAAATGCAATTTTAAATTTATGGAAAAGATTCGGTGACTTCTCTAAAAATATTTCGTAGTTTTTGAAAAAAGAATAATTTAGTTTATGTACATACTTAAAGTATTGAAAACCATAATATTTTATTTTACATCCCATGACATAAGTACCTTATACATTTTAACTAAGCTGTAAGTAGGTTTCAAAGGGTAAACTTTACCGAAACAGAAAGTTAGGGGCGGCAAGCTAGTGGGAGTGTAACAATGTTTCTGGGTAATAAAATCGTTAACATAATATATTTTATCACTTATATTTAGAAAATTTAGTGAAGAAGTTCTCATGAACAAATCAGAACCTGTCCAACGTACTCGTACAGCAAAAAAAATGTTATGGAATTCATAAAAATCTCAAATAAGCAGCGAACATTTTTGCATTTTTCAAGTTTAAGTCATAAGTGACGATACATATATGAATAACAAAGCTCTTGATAATGATAACCTTATACTTCATCAAGAGCCTTGTGCAGCCTACAAACGGATTATCCTTATTCTATCTAAATATTAGGCGTTAATGGACATGCTATTTCCCATATTCCAAACGTAAGGATTATTTTAAATCCATGACCTAAATACATGGATGATCTGAATTTGGTTCAACATCTCTCACCCAGTTGTTATTGGTGTTAATGTAACTAAAGATTACAAGGCGTATTTATGACATAAAATATTATACCTCAAAGAAACCAGTTTTTTAGTTTTTACATTAACATTTCAAAAACATAATGAAATAAAATAATATAGCATGCCGCGTTGATTCAAAATTGGATTACGAGTATAGGGGAGATGGCGTTCTCTCAGAAAAAAATAGGTACCAAGTCGTTGTAATTTTAGAAATTCGAAATCCTGTTTACCTCTGCCAAACAATCTTCCTACGAAACAATTGGAAAATTTAGGACATTCTCGATCTGCTTTTCTTCTATTTGACACTCATATTGTTTGTATTTTTCTGCAGGATTTTGGGTGAAATCGGCTTCAGATCGCTACGACAACTAAAGGGGCTTCAATCATCCCCCTGTTAGCTGAACTGTTACCAGAAGTCCAAGTCTCGCGTGCTTCGTCCAAAACTGTTTGCCCTTGCTTTAGAATTGACTATTGCAAATAGACACTAACCTAGTACGTTCTTTTGAAAAAACGAGTCCATTGGTATCATTACTTCATTAGAATATGTTACTTTCTAAAATGCTTAATGAAACAGAGAATTACCTGTTTTTAAAATACTTCAATAAATTAATTGTTTTGTATAAATTACAAGGTTATTCGTTAACTCAACAACAGTGGACTTCTTTTTTAAAAGAAAATAGTAGGGTATATAGTTGAGCCTTTCTTCGAGAATTGATTTTTTGGTAGAGTAAAACTTTTGCAGTATACCTAACTAATAAAAAATACGGATAAGTTTTTTGAAGAAAACAATAAGTCTACTACTTTAGGTAGGCAATTATTATTTTTTGGTCATTTCAATAAGACCTACTTATAATTAAGGAATAGGTGTATGTATGTTGGAAATGAAATCTTTATCAATTTATAATGATTTAATGCCGTCATGGCTGTACTTGTTTACATACATATTTTTATAATGATATAATGATGCATATGCGTAGTAGATACCTACCTACCAATCCTACCACACTTTTATGCGTTTATCTAACATTTAGGAACGATACGCAAAAAAATATATTCTCTATACTATTAATAGCTATCTGAAACAAAATTGTACAACATAAAAGATTTAAAATTATGTGCCATTCATAAATTACAAATAATTTGTGGACAGACTTGTTCGTAATTAACTTTATAGTAATACTAGTATTATAGTAATAAATGACAGGTATCCGTGCGTTATCGTGGCTGGTCGCTCGCTTACCAACATTTAATCCATGCATGGGGCATTGAAATTTCACAGAGAACAGTACGTTGCACGTATGTAATTTGACATTTGACTGCATTTTACTCACGTAACTTACATTTATGTAGTTCTCTCTTACTGTGCTCTGAACAGGTTTTTGTTGCATTTACTTGTTCACATTAGTCCCGTGAGGTTGTTAGGTAGGTACGTTTGAAGCTATCTGAAACTTTAGCGGTGTTAACGACACTCTTAATCTAACCTAATGTATATTTCTAATGTGTTTTTACTTATATTCACACAATGTGCGCCACCTTTCATTAAATAGTAGTTTACCTTCTACAATAAATTTATAGATAAGTACATGCTGTGCCATTGAATTTTTTACATTCAGATTTTATTTGTACATACATATCATGATTTTTTAAGTTAGCTAGTAATTTTTCTTACTGTATTATGTTACTGTGTGTTTATTTGGTTACCGGCGGTATTCAAGTGATCCTATTCATGCTAGGTTGAGTTTAAAAATCATCGTGCATGTTCCAGCTCCCACACCCTGGTAATAATGTTTTTTTTTTTATAAACCTACGTGTGCCAAAGTTAAACTTTGTTAGGACATAATGACTTTATTTTTTAATATTTAATTATGAACTATTTGTCTTTCGTTTCTTATCCAATGTGACATGTTTGTGAATTTAGTTACTAATTTTATATCTAGCTAGGCATTCTCAATGTAGTATCGAGGACATCGAAGCATGATCCTTAAAGGCAAACGGGACTCGCTTGCACTTAGGGCAATATTTCACCCTTGTCCTTTCTTACAGCGATCGGCTAAATAAGAATGGACCCACCACTGTTTCTCTTGGACTCTCTTTTCATACGTACATACAGCTAAGTAACTATGGCTTTCCTTGAGGTTCATTTCGGTACTGTGGCCGCAGTGTGGTGTGGCGACTCTGGTGTCTGTATGGTGTCTAGCTTGGTAGCTTACGGACACCACTGGCGCGACTGGTTGCGCCGCCATGGTGTCCCGGAGAAATATAGCCCTTACAGCATCAGTGGCGGCTGTCCCGCGGGCGTATAGCGGTTGTCCCAGTATGTTATCCGCGAAGTGGCAAGACAACGAGGTCCTCGACTGTACTTACGGTAATTTAGTCGTAGATTATGCATTGTTATCTTACTTATTTCACAAGAAATAGTCGTTTAGTTCTTACATAAGTTGTTGTACATTGTAGTTGTTATAAATTTTAAATATTATTATAAATGTTTTATTTCTAACAGTATCTTACTAGAGTAGGTAACGCGTAGGAAAATGTAATAATTCATACAATATAAATTACGTTCAATAAAACGTTAAATTATTTATTCGTGTTTCATTCGTTGCTGAAATATTTTGTTTTATATTATTTGCAAAATAATACTGACAGGATCTGCATACAATATTACTGTGCAAATATTATAATCATCCCATCATCGATCATGTCTTTGCAATGAACTAATATAAATAACATACTAAGCGCGTACCTACTGCCTGACCGTATCTTGGTTTTTTGGTTGTTGGTCTGGTCAAAACTAGCGCAGAGAATTAGAAACATGCTACCAAAAATATTAATTTGGGTATATTCTGGATTGTTAATCAAATAAAAACAATAAATTTGAGGCATAAGAGGCTTTGTTAGACATCTAGAAATGATTTCTTAGATACATTTTCTTTTAGAAATACATATTAATTATCTCACAATATCGTAAATCTATTAATTACACAAAATTATTTTACCTTTGAAGGCCTGACGACGGACTTTTCTCCGCGGCGGAGAAAAAAGTACGCTCCGCTAATAAAAAGGTGTGCGATCAATTGTTGTTATTTAAATATTCTGAGATTACGTTGTGATGTAATTTACATGATGTTTAAGCAAAAGAAAGACGTTTTAAAAGAGAATACTGGGTCCCACCCACCCTTTTTTTAAAATCGATTATAAACGCGGACTAAAATCCGCCGTATGCGTTAACTGCTCATACATATTTCGTTCGTTTATTATTATCGCGGATGCCCGCGTACTTTAATCCGCTGCGCTGCGTGGGCGTCCGCGGTAACTCGGGAGATTTTTAGTTCGGCGTCGTTCGTGTGCGTTGCTCGATACAGTTTGTAAGGGATCTATTTTGGCGGACAAAAAGTACGCCGCGGATAATTCGTCGTTTGCGCAGGCCTTAAAAAAATATATATTTCCTAAGAAGTAGGCATAGTGAATAAGATTGCCTTTAGTTCAAATTTTCAGCAAGGCTTTGTGCGACAGCTACTATTCAGTTTAACCGCAATTTTGACGTTGTGATAATAATAACGTATTAAATTGTTTTTGAAACTATGTGGCGCGTCGGCATGTCTTTGATATAGCGTAGATCTCGAGGCGACGAAGGAATCCATAATTAAATCGCATAGTTACTTTGAGGAGCACACTGACACGCTCCACTTGGTGTGGTTTACAAGCGTGCAATATCCAGGTCCAACTAATTGTGTTTGGTAAATGGATAAATACCAACGGAAAAGGCCCTTCGGAGGTGAGATTAGGTAAGGAAGTACAGTCAAGTTGCATTTTAGGAATTGTTACAGGGGGAAAACTTTTGAAAGTTTTGTGACAGGTAGAAACGAACGCAAAAAATGATAAAGGCGAAAGGTAATATAAGGTTTGTCTTGTTTTCATAAATCCTTGAAACGGCTTTTAATAGGATTCATGAGCATTGCTATTGTATGCGGTCAAAAATTTGTAAAAAAAATAGTATTTAATGGAGCGACATCCTTTTTTTTTATTTTCGTGGGGCAATCCTCATGGATACCTCACCGCCCGGGGGAACGACGAGGTTATGTCGGACTTCTCTTCCTCAACACTTCAGCGGCGAGGCGGGGTCCCTAAAAAGTTTCGCAACACCCCGCCGCCAATGCTTCCCCGTATTGGGGCCCCCTCCAGCCAGCCCCCCAATTAAGGGGGAGGCCACGGAAGTACCTGGAACACACAGGTACTTCCGACGTCGCGGTGAAAGCCGTGCATTGTGGTCAAAAGCAGTCCGCTGGCTCCCACTGTCGCGGACCCTACTAGGTCCGCAACCACGATCCACCTAAAAGGTGGATCCGCTGCCGCATCTGGCGGTGCGGCCCCGCCGAGCCGCAGTGCACAGGGGGGGCCAGCCGCGGATTACTGGCCCCCTCCAAACGGTTGTGCACCGCGGCCCCCACCTCGCGCACTAAGGCGCTGCGCCCTTTGGGCGGGCAGTGGTAGACACCATACCACCACCAGGCCGGGCGGCAGGCAATGGGTGGGTGGGAAGTCCACTGCACTGCCAACCCGCTTCCCGGTGGTTCCACCTGCCACAAGTACTAAGCCCCACCGCCACGACAAAGCAAAGGCTCATGGGGGGGATGGAGCGACATCCTAACATAACCTAACCAAAAATACTATCTGAGCCTTTAATATTATAAAATCAGTGTTCGTGGCCGATATATTAATTCTGGGGCACATTCAGTATTTTTAGTTGCTCTGTTTATTAATTCTCAAAAAAAGTATAAAAATGTATTTACAAAAAATATGAAGTTAAGAGGTCTGACACTATAGCATGGTATGATTTCGAGATTTTGGCAGGCAATGTAAATCCACAAGCAACACCATGTTATTACATGACAAGTACCTATAGAACCACCTGAAAAAGAAATAAGTTTTTCTCTCTTAAGCATAAGTAAAGTTTCTAAAGCATTTTTATTCCCAAATTTAATTCTCTCAAATTTTGACCCCAAAGTCCAAACCAATCTATCGATTATAGAAATGTCGTAATCACCCTGGCTTAACCCCGTCTGTCCACTGTCGGGTTATTTTGTTCTACAAATTGAAGCGGCGAATGAAGGGCTCGATCAAACCTTGTCCCGCGGCGCCTTTGATGCCAATAATTAGTTTTTTGGTATTTCGCGACTGGAGTCATCAAAAAACAAATGCGACATACTTGATGAATGGCAAAAAAATTACAATCTGTCCAAAAAACTTACCTACTGTAGTAATTTACTATTAGTTTCGTCAAAGAAAAAGTGCTAAATATTCTTCTTCGTCACTTCTTTTAAGCAGACTTAAACTAAAAAAATTAAGTTCACCGTTCACCCTACTGAGCTTCAAGGGTCCTCAACTCCTCAATCCACAAAATAATATTTTTTAATGAATGTAAAACAAAGCGCGCCCAAAGCTCTGCTGTATCGCTTTCACGGAGTTTCGTGAACTTTCGTGAAAGTCTGCGGTTCGAGTGTTACAATACAATACAGCGTTAGGATGGCACATGTAGTCTCTATATCTTTAATGAAACATAATGTTCTGAACAATTGTACCTAGATAGAAATGAACTGTACCTAAACCCATCGAATGTTAATAAAGACTCTTATACAGCTGCCATTCTGATGTCAGGATAGCCGATGCATTTTCATATCATATTAATAGCTACGAGTATAACTATTATTCCGAAACCTATGCAAGATAACTGTACCTAAATAGTACGTAGTTAAATTCCACTCATAATGGAAATATCGATAGATTTCGCTAAAATATATCAAAATCATGAATATCCAAATCCAACGCCTAAAGAAAAATATATGCAAATATTAACAGAAACTTAGAAACGATTCTCATCAACTTTTAAAAGAGTTTAGGTACAGTTTATCTCTTTGAGGGTACTATTTAGTACAATTTAGGTACAATTGATCAGAATAACAATGTTCAAAGATTACGGCCCGTATTCTAAACAAAATCAGTACTTGAGTATAGATCTGAGTGACGCGTTTATATGAACTGACGTTTGAAATCTCTACTTAAGTACAGATCAGTGCTTGAGTACGATTCTAGAATACGGGCCTACATGTGTCATCCTGCCGTTCACTGCAAAGTCTTCGACGCGTAAAATACGCCTTTTCCCTAGTTTTTAAAAATGCCTACACGCTCAATACACCTCTGACAAATCACCTATTTTATTACAAACTTAGCTTGGTAAATGTCTCGGTTTCTGGATCTGGATGGGTTTAATTAGTGCCGATCTAACAACGCAGGAATGAAATCAGAGCAGCATCCGACTTTAGGTAGGTACTCTAGTTCTGCCCCAGTTTTCTAAAAAAGCACTAGAAAACCTTCGGTTGTTTATTTCTTAACTTCTAGTAAACAAAAACTTCATTAGAGTTCTTTGGTGAGTCCAACTCCTTCAATGAGCGGCTTCAGTTCAGTTCAGTTGTATATTCACTGAATAACTATCATGGTATTACTTTATCGGACATTTTCCCACTTTTTACTTTTCAAATTTTCTACGATGGCTTCGCAAGGTGGTTTGCATATAATACCTATTAGAAGAACAGCACGAACCATTGACTGATACATTAAGGTAACATGTCAAATACATTAGGTGAGTACTTAGCATGTCCACTGAAATTGTTTGGTTATGGTAAACAATACGATAGCGTATAAGCCAGGGTTCTTGCTAGCCCTACCAGTACTATGAGTGCTAACGGTATACCAAAAAAGCTGCAAACCGTGTAAGCATGAAAATCAGAACGATTGATCTTTAGGCCATACGAATCAATTTGACCCATAGCACGAAAAAGAACAAAAAGGAGAGAAGTTAGAACGACGTCTTTTTTGTATGGGAAAAAAAGTTTTTGTTCTGAAACCTATCGTGTTGGTATCTAACGAAAAGGCTTACAGAGCCGATTCCAAAAATATATCACATCATTACATTCAGTCACTTGTTTTAAATAAAAATAAAAATCATTTTCAAAACATACCGCTAGGGCTTTAAGAGTATATTATATGAATTACCTAAGCGTCACATAAAATTTTTTCAAACACTAACCTATTTTGGGGGCTGTTGTGCAGAGTCGCTAGCGATACAATGTGTGGAAGTGTGAACGGATAACGATGCACCCGGGAGGTCTACTCCTTAACAACATTTAAGATGCTTTGTAAAACCTTGAAAGATTAAATCCTAATGAAAACGAGTGAAGGTAGGCTTCATGGATTTTAAAGAATAATATGTGATGCTTAGAATAATAAAAGTTTAAGAAAAAATTCGATTTGTAAGTATGTGTTGAACGCCTAACGATTCATGATAACTACTTCGTGTTCGGACGAACCTCCTGAACCTTCTACTCCGTACAAGTTTCGTACAACTTTAAAACGCCACAAAGACAGGTGACCTACTCAATAATCAAGGTCGTTATGCAATACAACGCCGCTTGTCTCCTATTCCGTGGACGATGGGTCGCGCGCTCGTGTGGGACGCCACGTGCGTCGACACGCTAGCGGCGTCTTATCTTTCCGGAACAAGTCTGCGAGCAGGTACTGCGGCGGAGGCGGCAGAGCTTGAAAAGAAACATAAATAGTAACCCAATCATACGGTTTTGTGCCCTTTGGGGTAGAAACTCTTGGTCCGTGGGGCCCTGAAGCTCTGTCGCTCTACAAGGAGATTTCAAAACGCCTGAAAAGTGTTAGTCTTGCAATCCAACGAGGTAATGTTGCGAGCGTCTTGGGCACCTTACCACAGGGACATCCTCTTTTTTAAGTTTTGTTTTTAGTTTTTAGAAGTAGGGTATTATAATAATATGTTATTTAATGTTTTATTGTATTTTTTATTACCCAAACCGCTTTATAAATCTAACCTAGGTAGGCAGTGCGGCCTATATAGCTGCGAATTATGATGAACATTTTGACGAACTTAATTAAAACAATAGAACACTAAACCTACGATTTATGATATACTAAAACACGATAGGTCCTTTTTTCTACGGGTATGCAAGACTGTAAACAATTCCAATGCAAACGCAGCACTAAACCCGCAAGGTGAATGGCCGACATCAATGAATTTTAAAATTCTATAGGAAATATCAACTGGGAAAATGCAATAAATTGCCAAAAAAATATAAATGAAAACTATAACTATAACCATTTTCTAGATTTAATAAAAAAAAATTAAACTAGAACATACCAGTTAACTAAAATGAAAATTAAAAATTCAACAAAGAAAGGATGGCTTACAACCGGTTTGAAAAAGTCCTGTAGACATAAAAGAGTCTTAAGAATCATTTTAAACGAAACAAAAAGTAAAACCACTAAAAATAATTTAACACATTTAGTAAAATATTGAAACAAAGTGTAAAAATTACGAAAAAAGAGGATATGAGACTAATGGATTACTAATGTCTGACCAAAAAATTATTGACAAATGGTCATTCGACAAACAACGTGTAACCAAATGTTCATTTGGCAAACAAGACATTTGACAAAAGTATCATCTTACAAAAACTCACTTAGCAAATGATCCATTAGCAAACACTGCATTTGTTAAATGTTTTAAATATTAAAATGTCAATTGACCTTTTCTAATATCACCAAAAAAAAAATATGTATCGCAAATTAAGCATTTGTCCAAATGTCATTTAACAAAATGTTATTTTTCCAATTTCTTTATTTGTCTACAAATATTGGCCATACATAAATCAATAGTAGTATTTTCTGGCGCTCCGCCGGCCGCTGCCGCGGCACGCTCGCTTCGCTCGCTCGGCTTGCGCGTTTTGTGGTCGCTGATCTAACCTAACCTAACCAAAATTTATCTAAGTTTTTTGTTACCTATGTTTTTTCCATTCTGTCTAGACATAATATATCAACTAATACTTAAACTATTTTCCTTTTTTTGATTTGTTTTCTTGAATTCCCTTATTTGTCTACGAAGCATTTGTCAAATAATACATTTTATTAAACGTTTTTAGACCTATAGTAGTTTTTTCTGATAACTCAGTTGGTAAATGTTCATTAAGTAATATAACCATTTATAAAATGTAAATTTAAGTGTTGATCATTTGGAAAAATGAGTCATTTGTAAAATGATTATTAGTAAAATGATTAATTGGCGAAACCATTTTTTTGCCAAACATTGTTTGTCAAGTGTAATTTTGCCAAACATTGTTTGTCAAGTGTAATTTTGCCAAATGACTTTTGGTCAGACAGCAGGACCCCGAGACTAATACATAATTCCGATAACAAATATAAAACAATGTGGAAAATAATTAACCAAAAAACAGGAACGGTAAGGACCAAGGATAACAGAATCATTGAATTAAAAATAAACTACAATATTACAAAATGCCCACACACTATTGCAAACATATTCAACAATAATTTTTCAAGTATTGGAGGTTGCCAAAACAACAAAACAGGGCGGCCGGTTGAAACCCCACCTCTATTTTCAATGTTTTTACATCCTGTCACTCAGAAAGAAACACTTCAAATAATTAAATCAATATAAAATTAACACCGTTGTGTTATTGATGGAATTTCCCCTATCTTGATAAAACAATGTGCAGCCAACTAACTCTTCCTCTAACACAATTAATTTATCAAAGTTTTCAAGAAGGCCAATTTCCAGACTTACTTAAAATAGCATTAATAACTCCCGTCCACAAAAAATAAGATACTTTTAGCCCTAACAATTACAGGCTCTATTACCAACCTTTTCAAAAATATTTGAAAAGGCCATATTGTGTAATCAGTTAAATTACTTTTAAGAAAAAAAAAATATCTTTGATGACAGCCAGAACGGATTTAGAAAACTAAGATCAACTACATTAGCAGTTTAATACATCCAATCAGCCCTTCAGCACTATAATGACAAAAATGTCTCTTTATGTCTACTGCTTGTTAAAATCAAAGCTTATGATAAAGTCACATACTCTATTCTACTTAGAAAATTGTATGACTCAGGCATTCGCGGCTCTGCCTACAACTGGTTAAAATCGTACCTGCAAAATAGAAAGCAAATAGTCCAACTACAACACCATGATAAGGATACTAATCAAATACAAACGGTCAGATCTACAGAAACAGTTTCAAAAGGTTATTTCCCTCAAGGCAGCGTGTTAGGATGTGTTTTATTTTTAATATATATTAATGACGTCCCAAAAATTTTAGACCGAATCTCTACCAGTCCTATTTGCTGATGATATATCGATACTTTTCATTTTCTTATTAAGGCAGTTCTAACTTAAAAAAGAAACTCTTATTCATACGTTAGATATTATACAGGGTCCAAACATACACGTCAATAAATTTTTTAGCTTCACACTTAGGGGTATCCGAAAATACCCCATATATGTTTCCCGATTTTTGTAGGTTTCGAGTCATGATTGTTTTTACGAATTTTTGAAAATTTCTGGGTTGACTTTTTTTTTAGACTTATGATAAGCGTTATGGATATAAATTCTTCAGAATTATCTAGCGCTATTATTCATCTAATGAAAAAAAAAATCAGGCATTTATCTCAACAGATCACGCTACAGTAACCGAAAAAGTAAATTACTAGTAAGTAGTGTAAATACGTGAAAAGTACAAAAAATCGGGTAACATACATGGGGTATTTTCGGATACGCCTGAGTGTGAGTAAGCTAAAAAAAAAATATTCACCTGTATGTTTGACCCACCCTGTATTTAATTGTTTTAAATGTTAAAAAATATTTTACGTTTTGTAAGTAATTTATTTTTGCCGTCCGAAAACGACAACTAAGTTATAAGTTCTGATCATCTATACCTTCCAGCAATGTCACACTTAGTTTGCATACTTTGATACTTTGACCTTGGGCCGTATTACAATCATTTGCCACTTCATCACACATACCATCTTTTAAAATGCTAACTTTGTATATACTTACTATAGACTACGATTAGGTATGAACGAAAAGTGAGCATTTTAGAACTGTGCACGGTCGCGCTCCCAGGGTGGCGTGATGGCGGGGTATTGTAAAACGGCCCCTGAAACGCTTTATAGTTTAGCCTACTATTAGCTCCTAAACGAATATACTTTTATTTACTATTAGCCGATTGCAAACACAATCACTTAATGTAATGGTCAAATATTGATCAAACTGGCAAACCTACTGTTTGCGTTGCTAAGACGATAAACAAACTTTTAGCCTACACTTACACAACAACACTACAAACAGGCAATAGACCGCTCGGATTTGAGCAGGTACGTGTTAGCCAAATTATTTGCGGGGTTAGCTCCAAGCGATGCCTTGTAGTTTGGAAAGAAAAAGACAAGAAAATTTACACAACCCTAGGACTTGATCAAGTAAGTACCTATAATACCGGGCGACTTTTTTTGCCGTAAGAAAAAGATATGGCACCATTCTATCTATTAAGTTCATATTATTATGTGTGTTTATTAACAAAAATAACCTAAAAATATGTTTGTATTAATAGGCTTTATTTATGTATTTTGTACAACAAAATAAAATGTTTAGAATGCCAAAAATTCAATCCAAGTTAAATGCGAAAATTCAACCCTTTTAGTACTATAAGGATGCATCTTTATCGCCTAAAGATAAGCTGAGCGGTCTTATACCTACATCAACATTTTGTTCCTTTGTTGCTAAAAACTTTATTAATAAACGCCGCCTTTGTAAGCCCTCCTATGAGCTCAAGGATTTTTGCTGCTGTATATTCTGTACAAAGATAGAAACTAGAAAAATTCGACCTGATCCTAGGGTCCCTAAGGTACTCGTATATTCTGTGATTTTACTTTATCACGTGTTCGGATGAACGGGAGTAGGCCCCCAGTGCACGGCGGACGTGCGCTCCGGGCCGGATACACCTAGAGCCTAGGCTTAATTGGGTATGGGAAAAACAAACATGGCCTGAATCGAAAAACCAGTTCGAGGTATTTGTATTTCATACCTTATTTAAATATTTAACATTTTTGAAGGCAAAGGATCTCTCTATTTATTCTAGGATATTTTAAATTAAATACGTTAGCAATCTGGGGTCATTCATTTGACTCCAGTTTGCCAACGTACGAAAAGAGTACATTAAAAAAATAATCATATTTTTATTATTTAATAAATATTTAATAAAATGTTCCCATACCAATACCGGGTGATTTTCAAGAGACTTACAAAAACGATATGGCATACTCCGTACAAGAGACTATCTTACTTAAGATAAAATAAATTTAATTTACTTTAACCTTCATTTCAAGGTCACCATGCAAATCAGTCGAACATATTTTTTGTATGAAAACCTTAAAATTAAAGTCAATCGAAAAAATCTCATTTTCACATACATAGTTAGAACACCACTTACTGAGTGTGCGCTTTCGTTTGTGTAAGTATTTCAATAATCACCCGGTACACTATGTGAAATGTTTTTCCGAAATATATTTTTGTTTTCTTTTTTTTAATAGGGTAGGCACCAACTATGTTATTTTGCGGGACTAGTATCTGAACTTAAAAAATCCAGTTAGTGAAACGTTCAGGAAATCTTGGCCTATTAGCTGAATTCTAAAGATGATAATAATAAAGATACTATATTGAATAATCAGGACGTTTTCTATGAGTTTTCTGTACGTAAACTACGATAGTAGCCCTATACATTAATAAAGTCATACCTACAAAATAGAAAACAGTTTGTACAGGTCGAATACAAAAACAACAAAACGAATGAGATAGAACTTATAGACTCCGAGTGCAAAATCACAAATTGTTCTATACCTCAGGGCAGCGTGTTGGGCTGCGTTCTTTTCATAGCCTACATAAATGAAATCCCACAAGTAACTGACACATCATGCGTGCTTTCTGCTGACGACTTGTCATTGTTATTCGAGTACCCAAACACAATAAATCGCAACCAAATAGAAGATACATACAAAAAAACTGAACAGTGGCTTGAGCAACACAACCTAACAATCAATGTAAAAAAGACTCGGTTAATCCAATTTAGGCCTTCCCAAAAAAAAGCTCTAGACATCAGTGTGATCGCAAAGAAACTTCACATAGAGGAGACAACGGCGTCTCCTCTGCTGGGTTTTACTTTAGATTGTCACCTCACGTGGAAACAGCATATAGATACCCTTAAAACCAAGCTATCTAAATTCATCTACGCCCTATCAGTGCTTAAGCGTAACACTGATCTAAAAACCGCATTATCCGCATATTACGCGTACGCGCATGCCTGGCTCGGCTACGGATGAATAATGTGGGGACACTCTACTGATGCGAGTGATATTTTCATCATGCAGAAAAAATGCGTGCGCGTATTGGCTAACATCCGCCACAGAGAAAGCTGCAGGACACACTTTATGAAGTTAAACATTCTGACCCTGTACTCGCTTTATATATTAGAAATAAGTGTTTTTGTTTTTAAAAATCAATGCCTTTTTAAGTACTGCAGTAATCCCCGACGTAAAAACAGATTGGAACTACCTAATTCCAAATTAGAAATGTTTAAAAACAGGCCTCATTACAGAGCTATCAATATATTTAATAAAATTCCGGATGACATGAAAAGTGAACCCAGCGCAAAAAGATTTAGGATTAGACTTAAGACATTGCTGCTTATCAAATGTTATTATTCATTGAATGAGTTCAGAGACGACAAGAAGCTTTAAGTCTCGCTATCTGACTTTGTTTGTAAATGTACTAACGCTATTAATGTACTTTAATATAATTCATAATGTATTAAATAGATAGGTAATTAATAATTTTATTATACTAGCATCAAATGTAATTGGAATCAATAAAATATTAGGTGTACTGTATTTGTAATGCCCTTACGGGGTTATGTACTGTACTGATAATTGTAATGACCATCTTTAATGTGAATGTACATATTAGCAAATGAATAAATAAATAAAATAAATAAATAAATAGTTGACTGTAGAAATCTGTAAACCATTTTAGTTCCATTTCTATTCACTAGAGGCGCTGTACCAAAATTCCATAGGAAACTGTCAACTGACGACTGCCTTCGGTATAAACTCTTGGTAGGGCTACAGGGCAACACAGTGTTTAACGTAAAGGCTCGTTAGGATTAGATTTCCACCCTAACCTTTTCACTCCCGTACCACGCGTGCTGGACTACGGCGTCACCCACACACAATTCAACATGTGTTGGCCCGAACTAAAAGGGTCGGTGACTCGTTTCTTTGTCGTACCATCCAGACGTGGAAGGCTCTTCCAGCACATGTGTTTCTTTTCTCGTATAGTCCCGGGTTCTTCTTCTGCAGGCCTTCCAGGTGAGGATGGCCAGCCCAGTGATTCGTTTGAATGACTGGGCTTGTCAACCTCTTATCTGGACCTCACGACCGCTTTCCAACAGGTGGAGTGAGGTCATCTTGATGAAATATTTATCTAGACCGTAAACTCTACAACGACTTCTTTACTTGAAAACCTTTCATCGATTACGAGTTTTGGATTAAGTACTATGATTTAAATGACACTTCAGTTCAATGCTGAAGTTTCAAGTCTCTTACTTAGTATCCTTACGTTTTCTCATGCGAATGCATCAAATTCGGGCTCCCGTCTAGCGGTAATTAACGGTGATCTAATTAAACATGCCGCCTCGAGAGCCGCGTGATTTCATTACTTCGACACGTTTAGGCGAAAGTTCCCACGCCGCCGGCTCACCCTGGTGGGCGATCTCCTCAACTTCAACCCCGGCCAAAATTTTCACATCGCGTTTCACCCTTCAAATATTTTTTAACAAATAATCACAGTGAGTGCCCCGCTTTGTGAAACTTTTCTCATTGAGGCTCGAGTTTCTATAGAAAAACGTTATTCGCTAAGATAAAAATTACCTCTGGACGGTCTTTAAAATGATCCCCTCATTTTCGTTCCGTATTCTTCTGTTTGCGGAGCGTTGGTGTTTTTTGTTGGCCGACCCATATCAAATGATCTCAATGTCAACAATTACTTTTGTGGGCAAAATAACAACTAAGTAGGTAACGGATTGTCTGCATTATAATTACAACTTAGTAGGACTTCACATGTAATGTATCGTTTTGGCTAAGTTTTTGAAAATCAGTAGTTTATTTTATCGAAATTATCGAATGCTCTGAGAAAGGGCTTTTCTTGGAATATTTTGTGTTAAAAAAACTTTCTAGGAATTTCTGCGACCTTTTTCATAATACTGTTTCAAAAACTACTTTTTTCACATGGAGAGTCCCTTCGCTACGAGAACAGATTACAGATACTACTAGAGACTACGAGATCTGTAACTTAAGGCACCTGTACTGTGTTGTCTAGTGGCCAGGTAAGGTGAAATGTGCAGTTGTGCACTAGCCGTACCGTCATTCAAAATCTTAAGTCGCAAGACAGGTGACCTACCAAATAATCAAGGCCGTTAAGCAATACTTTTAATAGTCGTAATGGTAAGTTGTACTACTTTGAAAGCCTACCCTAGGTCAGCAGTGAAAGTCCTATAGTGATTTTAACCTCAAGACCTACGATTTACGAGACACTAGAACACGTATTTGCGTTTTGTTTTCCGCAATTATGCAAGACTGGAGTCCTTTTCAATGCAAAGGCAGCGTAGGAACCGCAAGGTGGACGTACGACCTGAAACGCTTAATAGTTTAGTTACTGTTAACACTATTAGCTACTAAACGAAAATACTATTATTTACTATCAAACACAATCACTTAATGTAATGGTCAAATATTGATCAAACTGTCAAATCTACTCTTTGCGTTGCTAAGACGATAAACAAACTTTAGCCTACACTTCCACAACAACACTACAAACAGGCAAAATACCGCTCGGATTTGGGTATGTACGTGCCAAATTATTTGCGGGGTTAAATCTGTAAATATTACACCAAGCGATGCCTTAAAGTTTGAAAAGAAGAAGACAACAAATAGTTTACACAATCCCAGGACTTGGAATCCAGTATGTTCTTCTAACCTATCCTCCTATCTTCAAATTATATTATAAAGAGGTAAGCGTTTGTGAGTTAGTGAGATTGTGAGTTTGTATGTTTGGGACAGGTAATCTCCGAAACTTTTCAAAAATTATTTCACTGTTAAAAAGCTACATTATCCCTGATTGCTATAAGCATATATTTGTTTTGAAAAAAGGTTTTTAGCCAGATCAATTTTATTAACACTTATGAAGTAATCCGGGAAAAAAAGCGCTATCGCTGTTGATTATAAGTGCATACAATGTAACTACAAAAATATAGGTTTTTAGTTGATCCGTAAAAAAGTCTGCTACACAATACATCTATCTTTAATAAATAAGTAGCTATAAGGTATGTTATGTCATAAAAAAACATATAATAATTAAGGTAGGTTTTGAGAATTATTATCTACTACACAAGCATATCAATCCATAAGATAAAAAGTTATTTCATCATCAAGAGAATTTTACGAAGATAAATTTCATCCTTACAACACATTAATTGGACTAATAGATTCTGATATGTCGTGAATTTAAAAAATACAAACGCAAAATTATTTAAATATACAGTGTGTCCCTGGATAAAGTGCAATCCCGAAAGGGGATAAAACTGGACCATGAATCATTGACTAGAAAAATATAAAAAAAAATTATTAAAAATTATTGTAGGATTTATTGGTATTTTAAGATTTTCATGTTTCATTAAGGACTCTATGTACAAAAGTATTGATTTCTTCCAAAATAATGGGTCTATTTCTTTGAAATAAAAAAAACAGTATGCCTTATTAGGCATACCTGGCGATGACCATGAAATAATAAATAGTACGCAAAAAAGTAACTATCTTGGGTAAAAAAATGTATTTTTATGAAAAAAATGATTTTTTTAGACGTTTATTTTAAAAAACTTCAAATTACTAAAAAAATATGCCCTATAACTATGTAATTTTATAGCTTACTTTTATTCTTTACCATTTTAGCTTCCAAATAAAAAAAAAACAATGTTCTAACTAAAAAATTGGCTAGGTAGGAGTTATTTACATTTTAGTAGGTAATATAAGTCAGACTTTAATCACAATAACTTTATTAATAATTTTTTTATTTAATGCATTAAATGTTCAAAATGCAAAATTGTAAATTACGGATAATTTTATTAATTAGGCATACTCTTTTTTTTATTTCAAAGAAATAGACCCATTATTTTGGAAGAAATCAATACTTTTGTACATAGAGTCCTTAATGAAACATGAAAATCTTAAAATACCAATAAATCCTACAATATTTTTTTATAATTTTTTTTATATTTTTCTAGTCAATGATTCATGGTCTAGTTTCATCCCCTTTCGGGATTGCACTTTATCCAGGGACACACTGTATAAAAGCGAAAGGTCACCATCACGAAATTTCAGAAACTACAAGTGGTGGGAGTTTTAAATTTCGCATGGGGGTTTTTTTAGGACATAGGATTGTGCCGTGCTGGTGGCGGCATTTTAAAAGAATACTTTCCACCGCCCCATCTTGAAGGCCTGCTGGCAAATTGCTTTGCATTATTGTGCTTGTCATCCTCACATCTGGACCGCACGACTGCTTTCCATCAGGTAGAGTGAGGTCATCTTGACGGGCACTATAAAAAAATAATAAAAAGATGCTCCTCACTAAGACGGGTTTTTGCTAAATTCGACCTCTAAGGGGTTGTTTTTGGGGTGATTATTTGTTTGTATAAAACTTAGTTCCTTCAAGTGCTAGGAGTCTCGAATTTTGCATAGGGGTTCTTTTCAGGACGTAGGTGCTAACTAAGGCGGGATTTTTTGAATAACGAGTATCGTAACTGTTCACGCGGGTGAAGCCGCGGGCGGAAAGCTAGTATATAAATAAATTTAAAAAAAACTGGCGTTTGTTTAAGCCACAAGGAAAAAAATATGGCGCCATACTATACATATAGCTCATACAAATATATTTCATACATACCTACATAATATATACTATCACGCCTTTTTCCCAACAGAGAAAACACACCGCACGGCTTAGAATAATAACGTATATAATTCATACAACCGCCCCGTCAAATATGAAGCACTAATCCGATCCACACATGCGTGACCATTAAGAATAAGAATAAGAATAAGAATAAAATAAGTTTATTTGCGACTAAATGCAGTGAAAAAAATAACAGAAAATACAATAAAATAAAAGACATAAACAAAGGATTAAAACTAACTTAAATTAAATTACAAGTAAGTGCCAAATAGGCCCTCGCTCAGCATATGTCGCAGCGAGAAGCTACGGCGCTGGTTTTATGCGAATATCTTTACAAATAAAGAAAAAACAAGTATGGACGGATGAGCGCTAAGCTCTAGGCACAAGAACAACTTAAAACAGACAATTTGGGGCTATGAATAAATACAGTTTATCAAATAAAACAAATGAATAAAAAATTACAATAAAACCAACAAATATAAACATACAAATACAATATTAACCTACTACTCTTCTCTTTGGAGATCCAATAAATAACTTTTGTACCATTTTTTAAAGGATTGGATTGAAAATGAGTTCTCTAATGGTGGGGGAATGTTGTTCCAGCACTTGGTTGAAGAGTAGCGGAAACTTCCACGGAAAGCCGTCGTATTGTATTGCGGACAAATCAACAGCGGGGCAATTCTTGGCTCACGGCTACTAAAGTGCAACTTGTCGAAAAGTTAAGACGGATTTCGTTTTTTGATAACGCCAAAGAGCAGAGTAGCAAAGTGCAGAGCATACCTGGAATCCATTATTAATTAATCTATTTACATTAAGGTAAGGTGTAATGTGTGATCTGCGTGGAATTGGGAAACAGTAGCAACAACAACAGTAGCAACAAGCATTCTGAACTCTCTGGATAAGTCTTATTACTTGCTTACGGGCGGCGCGCTTTGACATTGAACGTTGCGGAGCCTAATGAACACTGTAAAGCGGTCGTTTGGAGCCATTTATGGCTCCAATTAAGGTGCTTCAAAATGGGCGCGCGGACTGGGTTTCTCTAAGTAATTATTCTAAGCCGCACGGGGTAGGAGATTTCATATCTTGATCAAATAAAAAAATCATAGGAAGACCAAGAGGAAATGTTTTAACTAATAAGTAACAATATAAAATAAAGAATGATAAATTTATTTTCATTTATTTCAGGCATGAATCTGGCCGTGAGACACTTATAAAATTAATACTTACATGTTCCATAGCAATTATTGCAACTCCGTGATAGACAGATTTGAATGTCTTTCATTACCGCATTTAATTAGTATTTTGTTTGATCTTGCATTGTTTGTCGCAATGGATGCCTTATTATTTGCATTGGCTTTGGAGGTGGTCTTACTACAGATGCGGATTCTCGGTAAGTTTATAATACGGTACCCTTTAGTAAATAGCTTCCTACCTACTTTCTTTATTACTATTTTCTTTAAATCCTAGATCAAGCAATTCTTTTAGGTGAGTTCAAAATATCATCGTATTGTTTATTTTATCTATGATATCAAGGTATTCGCTGCCATCTATCGGCCAGTAACGGAAAGACTTGGTTGCAGAAAGCACCGTGGAGGTCCGGGCGCGAGCACTAACGCAGGCCGACCGAGCACAGCAGGACAAGTCTGCCAGGGACCGGTGAGTTCTTTACGGCCATTCTGGGACAGATGGCACTTCTGCATCATCCACATGCTTGTAAAAAGAAACATGAACCATACGAAATAAAGGCTAGTTTTAGTT
The DNA here is from genome assembly GCA_947369235.1 of Udea olivalis. Taxonomy (NCBI): domain Eukaryota; kingdom Metazoa; phylum Arthropoda; class Insecta; order Lepidoptera; family Crambidae; genus Udea; species Udea olivalis. The sequence goes on from OX376342.1 coordinate 13,331,900, forward strand.
GCAATACTATTCAATGGAGGTGATCTACTGTAATGAAATTCGAAAACTTTACTACAGCCGCTAGCGACTATCATCGACGTGAACTCTTTTAAGGGTAGGTACTAGGGGCTTAATACAACATCATTCCCTAAACTGAGCGTAGCGAGCAGTTACGTTATAACCAGCTAGTCAGCGGTTACCTGGCACTAAGGCCGGTATTCACTTTGCTTAGTAGTTAGTGCAGGTGATTAGTGCAGGTGCTTAGTATTAGTAGAAAACACGTGTGGACACCGATAGATTAGTGCGAGTGATTAGTAATCTGCGTAGTAAAGCGATTAGAAGCGTGTTCTATTTTTTTGCGAGTGGCCTCGTCCCGCGCGGCTCCCATTCCCCTCATTCGCCGCGTGCCTGCCACTAAACACGTCTGGACAGCAGGTGTTAGTGTTTAGCGTTTTGCAAAACTTGCAAAAAAAGGCGAAGAAAAGATTTACCATAAAAATGTGTGCAGGAGTATGTAATATATTAACGTCTTTTAAATAGTAAAGACCTTAGAAACAAAATGAAAGGTGTCCGAGATAAACTAAACACAGCAGCTAAACACATCCACTAAACAGAATTGGACACTACTTGCACTACACACCTGCACTAATCAATCGCTCCTAATAGACTCGCACGAAGAGCAAAAAGTGAATACCGGCCTTAACGCATCTGCTAGGCTGGATATTTACTGACGAAAGTGCTCCCTACCCCATGACTGACATAAGTGCATTTAAAGGACATGACTACCAGCAGCGCCATGTTGCGGAAGGCATGACGCGAAAAGCACATTTTAAAAAGTGAAGTAATAGGTCATCGCTCAATTGGAAGGAACGTTTGGTTTATCTAACTAAAGGATCTGCTCATCAAAGTATGAAGCACGGTACAGAGTGGCATCAAAGCCATAGTCGATTTGAACAGTACATGCCCCAGTGCGCATAAGGCTTCGAATTAAACACTCAAAGACGACACGTTGCGGCAAGCGCTTGTCACAGACTAAGAAAGGTTTAGCCCGTGGACTCTGAGGCCTGTAGCAAACAGCAAAGGCTCGACGTCTCTTCTAGTAGATACGCTAGTACATAATACTTCAATGACCACAAACAAATGGGCATTCTCCTTTCAAAAAAATTGAAGTCTAGGTTCTCTAGGTCTAGGTCTATAGATTCCTCGTTCCACGAATCCGGCTTGCAATAGACCAGTTTTTATTATCACTAATCACAAGTTTACAGTTACACACTCACCCTATATACACAGTCCTGATATGTGATATGAAAAATGATGTTTTTTTATTTGTAGACAAACAGTGAAGGAGGTGATACGGAACACCTTGGTCGAGGTCGTGGGGGGCGGGGTGTGGCGCACGCTGCAGCAGGCGGCGCAAGCGCTGCACGAGAGCGAGTCGTACGCGCTCGGCCTGCGCATGGACCACGACCACCTGAAGCAGTTGGTTTTTCATACTTACGCGTCGCGTCCTTCTTAAAGTGCACTTTAGAATCAATATTATGTAAAACTCTTCCGTTACAGAGAGAGACTGACTTATCACGCACAACCGAAACTACTAGGTGTAGATAGCTGTCATCTGGGTTCCTTGGGAAGTGTAGGGAAGCACGCGCGCACGGGGTAAGAGAGGATTGCCCGAAATTTCTACGGAAATGAGAAGAATCGGGTACGAAGTCACGGGCAAAAGCATAAACTATTAAGAATAATAACGTATAGGAGGATAGTCTTCATACAACCGCCCCGTGAGAAATGAAGCACTAATCTGATCCACACATGCGTGAGACTATTACTTGCTTACGTGCGGCGCGCTTTGACATTGAACATTGCGGGGCTGTAATGAACTCTGCAAAGCGGTCCGTTTGGAGCCAACTATGGCTGGTGCTTCAAAATGGGCGCGCGGACTTGGTTTCTATTTGTAATTAGGTATTCTAAGCATAAACTACTAATATAAATGCGAAGATACACTTAATTCTCTCCTGCTTGTTACGTTCTCACGAACTAACTTTGATGCATATTTATATTATATTCGGCCTTGATAAAGAATCTACCTACGCTCATACGCTGCCTTTTGCCGCAAGATCAAACCCTTATTGGGTTAAAAAAAAATGACGTCCGCTGTTATTGCCGTGGTATAGTATGAAGAAAGGGATTGGCCTTTATAATTTCGGGGATTTGTTCTATGGAAAGTGGTTATCGCCACCCATAGACATTATTTGCAACACCAAGGGTCAACGGATGCGTTTTTTGTCTATAAGGGTGCCTTTATGCTCGAAGCTTGAAGTCCTCTAAAACAACAAGTAGATAAACAATATAATTTTAAGTACTAGGTACTCGGTGAACAGTAATGATTCACGCCGTGTAACGAATTACGTACAATAATGTAATGTCTGTCTTTCTGAAGGTATTATTTTACTAGTCTAACGTAATACACCTTCTAGGTCTCGTACGGCCGTAATCAATGAACTGAAAACAAAACGCGTACGATGGGCTCACGAACTTCGTAATGCTGACCAAAAAATTGCTGTCACTGGAGATAAGATAAAGGTACTCTTTTTTTTAATACTTTATACCTATACTATGTGGATAGTTTATTAGACGAGTATTACTTCAATCTCTGCCTGCCATACTGATACCATACACCACACATTGATGAGCAGAGAGCTTCAAATAGTTTTGAATGATATTAGTCAGACAGAAGTGTCAGAACGAACCCTCGTTTGATGATTCGTCGTCCCCATAAATAAAAAAAAATGTAAGTATGTAAGTAGATAAAATTAAAATGGGAACTTGGGTAAGTAAGTACTGAATCTGAATATTTGATATTATGTATTACAGGATGACCAGCAAAATGCAAATGCACGCCTATGCTACGTGGAAAAGTGGCTGTTTGCGCGCGCAGAGTCAGTGGAGATGGCACTGGACGTGCCGCGCGCGCCCGCCCCGCGCGTCGGGCACGAGAACCGCGTGCACGACGAGCTGCTAAGGGCCTTCGAGCTGCAGATCAAGGTCTGTTCTTGTGCTGATTGCTTAAATGGTGATGCTGGTGCACTTACCAGCAATAGTCAGATAAATATTAAGAGCTTATTATCTACGCCCTCCGACCTACGTGCTTTACTTCGGGGCACTTTTAGGAACATTTAACTAGTTTGATTGGGAGCCTTACGTCAAGCTCACCCTATTATCTACACATTTCAAATTATTATTGGGTAGATATTAATTTAAAAAGAAATAATATTTAGAGGATCCTGTACTTTCCTAAAATAATTAGTGGACATCTATCTGAGTTATAGATACCCAAGTAATCTTTGGATTTCTTTGAATATAAGGACCTTGAACATTTTTCGTTGAAGACTTATCGAGCAGAATGATAACTAAGGTAGGTACACAATAGCCTACTTACCTAAGTACTTGAGGTCGATAACGCGTGTCCTGATTTACACGAAAAAGTCAAGGTTATTAAAGGATACAATAGTACCTACCTTAGGTATTTTTAAGTTTCGATAAAGGAAATAATAAAACAACACCATTTTTCCAAACTTAATATTGTTATTTTGTATGTAAACTGAAGTTTTTGATTTGGTCTTACCATCAATTAATGGACTTCAGAAAAACGCGTCTATTGGCTCTCCCATTATATGCCCAACTGATTGCCACAATAACTTTGTTATTTTGCATTTTTGCTCATAAAAAATAAAGCGTCACTCATTCCACGATTTTTAAAGTGTAAATTCCTCTACAGTAGACTTCAGGTTATATTCGATCCATTCGAGCGTTTAATCTTCATGACCATATTTATTGAACAGGAACGTGAAGATATGTTGGAATATTGGAGGCAGCGATATCTAAATGACACGATGAAGATGGATGAGCGGCTGGCTGCCCAGCGTGAGCAGGTGCGCGCAGTGATGGCGCGTCGTCAGGAGTTGCAGAAACTGGTACTGCTTTATTCGGTGGTTGATTCTTGCACCTTAGCTAAGTTTTTAAATAATTCATGCAATCATCAAACAACTTCCATTTTAAAGTTCAATTATTAAGGAGCCTGAAGCTATACAAATCTATAGTTACACCGATTAAAAAAAAAAACCTTTTACTAATGGCAAGAAGGCTAGAGACTAAGGAGAGATAACTCCCGAAGTGGGGGTAAGCTTTCGAGGGCCGAAAGTCGTATACTCTGTGCCGGGCAAAACGCTGTATTGCGCATGTGCAGCGGCAGCTATTTGTCATTTCATGGTCACATGGTTTTGTTTTGAACGGTGTCACGTGCGACAGTTGTTGTTTTTCGAGGTTGTGTTGACCAATTTTGACACTTCGCGAGGATCGCGGCAAAGAAGCGTAATGCGCATGCGTCACTGTGGGATACGGATTTAGTCCAACCCTTTCCAGGGAGTTATCTCTCCTTAGTCTCTAGCCTTCTTGACTAATGGATCAGGGAGTGACATAATTATGCCATATATATTTTTTAATCTAGGCTATATTTTGACGGGAAAGACGACAAAATAGCTGACGGACAGCTGTAGTCACCAATAATCCTAAAATCTCTGAAGGAGCGTTGATGATATAATATAATGCTTTTTAATTATATTTAAGGAATTTACTTTTGTTATGTTAGAGTTTTCTATTCTACGTACTGCTTTAATAAATTGCTACGCTGCGACTGTGCGGCCAGCTTGCTAAAGTCCATAAGTTCAACAACCATGTTATTCACCGAGGTTTCCAAATATTTTGAAGTTAAATAGGTATTCTGTTTATCATTAAGAGCCATTGATTAAATCAAAATAGGAAGATAGGTGACTCGCCTCTAGCGCGTGGACCGCTTGAATCAGGGCCCCGCCCGTCGCCTAATTTATGACAGGACTTCACTCTGACGCAAGCTCGTCTCACTTATGCTAAGGTCAAAACAAATAGGTTTGTCTTTCACATTGCACAACGATAATGTAGTTCTGCATCATCTCCGTTTTCAGTTGTCAATTTTGAGAAAGTGCCGTATCTTCCGCTATTTGATTTAATCTAAGTTAAAACTTTTAACTTCTTCCTACTTCTTCTTCTTCTTTAGCCATTTTCAACCGCTAAGGTGTAGGCCTCCTTCAGTTTATGCCATCTTTCACGGTCTTGAGCAGTTTCCAACCACTTTGTTCCCGCCAGTCTTTTCATGTCGTCACACCAACGCATCTGCGGTCTTCCTCGTGGACGCTTCTCGCCCCACGGTCTCCATTCCACCACCGCCTTGCACCAAGAGCCTTGCTTACGGGCGACATGGCCAGCCCACTCCCATTTCAATTTCGCAACCCGTTTAGTAACGTCGCTGACTTTACTACGCTCTCTAACCCACTCATTTATTTTACGGCCCTTCAGCGTAACTCCAACTAGTTTTCTCTCAATTGCTCTCTGAGCCACCTGCAGTTTATGAAGAACTTCCTTAGTAAAAACCCAAGTCTCGGCCCCATACGTGAGCACCGGTAAAATGCACTGGTCATGAATTCGAGCTTTTTGTTCGGCGTTGATTTTCATTTTGAACGCGAATTCGAGCTTGGAGTAAGCTGCCCATGCTAGTCTTATGCGCCTGTCGATTTCTTTAACCTGGTTGTCCTTTCCCATTACGACCTCTTGACCAAGATACACATACTTGTCTACTCTCTCTATGACAGTGGTATTTAAGTAGATGTTCGCGGTACTATTAACACGGTTGGTCATAACCTTGGTTTTGTCAAGGTTCATTTCTAAACCACACTGTTCAGAGGCTTGATTGAGTTCCTGTATCATAGCCTGTAGGTCCTCCGGGTTTTAACTTAGATTAAATCAAATATATTTAACTAAAAACTCCTTTAAACCTGATTACATTTGAACTGAATCTTTTTCGTCTAGTTTGACTTGCATTCCGGGGAGATGCGCAGCTGGCTGACGTTCAAGGCTGAACGCGCTGCCCGCTTGGCGCGCGAGGAGAGGCGGGCCAGGGCTGCGAAGCTGCTACAGGCTTGGTGGCGCGGCGTCATGGTGCGCCGGGCGCTGGGCGCGTTCAAATTCCTCAAGAACATGAAGAAGACACCCTCTAAGGGAAAGAAGAAGTAGCCTAAGCAGTGGCCAAGGAATTATGCATAAATAATAGTAGTACAGTTCATCAGTTACTTTGAGGACATTTATGAAGATGTTCTTAGATGACCATTTGGAGCAATAAATGAGGAATCTAAAGAAATTCAATATTTCGTATGAGCGTTGACGCGCGTATACGCTCGTATAATCATTTTCTGCGCACACATAGCAACTCGAGTTTCGAGATCCGGTGATCGTCAAAAGTTTTCAGTTGCTGTAATCCGGGCAAATACTGGTTTTTTTAAAGTTGCTGGTTTCCTCAACCAATTAAACGCAACGCGTCGAGCGATTTCACACCCTCCCTCCCTCTTCCTGTGCCCGGCAAGCTGAGATCGCTGCGTATATTGAGTAACTCAGGCACTCAGCTATGAAAGTTGCTCACGGATTGCCATAAAATTGCGGCAACCGTAAACGTTATTAGCAACTACCAACTCATTAGAGAAACTTTTTAAAAGTTGATAGTTGCCTTGTGCAAAGCGCCAGAGATACTCAAACTCAAACTCAAATAACTTTATTCAAATAGCCTGTATCGGTACTTTAAAATCGTCAAATTTACAGCAAAATATACTAAATAATAGACATAAATACCATAATAATATGGATATGTAAATAAACAAGTATACAGACATAATGCGACTCTACCACCGCGTCGGAGTTATTTCTTGCTGAGAAGACCCGGCGAGAAACTCAACAGTTACTCTTTCAAACTTGTTTTGGGTTTACAGCAGGCGTTAGTGAAGTACAAGCAGTGTGCCATTTTGATACAAATAAACCTAAAAGAATATAAAACAAAGAGAAAAAAAAACAACCATAAAAAATTATAAAACAAAAGTTCATTTAAACAATTCAAAAAGAAAAATTGTTAGTCTAGTCTATTACCTAACTATTACAATAAAACATATGATACATTAGAGAGGTGTTTAATCCCGCATCGAGCAGAGCTTAATAAGGCATTTGGTAGTCTTTTGTAGTTTATTAGCCCTTTTTTAATAAAGCTGTTTTGATGTGATTTTTTAATCTATGTAAAGGCACTCACAAATGGTTTTTGGAATTTTGTTGTAATAATGTATGCCTTGCCCCATAAAGGATCCTAAAACTGACTACTGACTTGCCAATATCGGTTTGAGCAGATACCTACGCCTAAATAAGCTCGTGTACGAGCGTTTTGTTCTGTGGAGCGCGTGAAAGCGGGTATGCCAGAGCCACCGTATACGCGCTACTCGTATTTCCAACAAAGAGGAGAAGAGAGATATGTGTTTTAATAACCAATCTGATTTTGATATTTAGGTAGCTTAAGAGCGGCTGCAATTTCAAGCGCCTAACTTCCGACTAAAAAAATTAAACTGTTCGATTACATGCAAAACATAGTTCGGATTGTCACAGAATTACTTATTAATAAAATCTTTTGTCTTTTCTAAATGTATAAATAATTTCGTTATCAAGGCCCCTCTTTCCCTATTGGCACTTTGTGCACAGGGCCCCACGATCCTTAGGGCCACTACTTTGAATAGGAGAACCCCATCATCTTTATGTGCCCAGTTCGCTATATTTTCTTAAAAAAGGGCAAGCACAGAATAAACAAGAAGAAGAATATGCATTAGCCACCATTAACTGTTTAAAAAAAATTATGAATATCTCAATTTTCCTGGAAAATAGCCTATGATCAATCACGGATTTTTGTTTTAAATAAAACATAATTACTATTTAAATGAAGGTCAGTATACCATATCTATGATCTCTCTTCAAGTTTATTTACAATTCAATCAGTTTTAGACCTAAAGACGTAATTGGATACCCCAAAATTTGCAATGAATCACGAATTACGCACGATGCACACAACGCGCACTCTTGACGAGCGTCATTTTGGTTGAGAGGGCCCTATCAAGTAGCACAATTAGCGTAATAAGAGGATATTTTCGGTGTTCGCCGAAACCGAGGGTGTTACAAGGCAGTGTAACAAGGGTGTAAAAAGCGCTGTTAATGCTGATATAACTCTTAAATGGGCACAAGTTATTCGACCTTAAGTTCTAATTTTTCAGCGCAGGACCGATCGTTGTGGAGATCCATGGGGGAGGCCTATGCCCAGCAGTGGGCGTCGTTCGGCTGAAATGATGATGATGATGATGATGAAGTTCTAATTTAGTTCACATTCCTCTATAAAAGGATTACAGTAGCACTATATTGGAGTTATAATGGGTAACAAGGATATAATAAGCTGTTTAACAGAATACCAGTGTACTGTTATAAGCACTACGGATTATTACTCTTTACTTCGGTCAAACTGTGTGAACATTTATAACGCTATTTTTTTAAACTATGTTTATTATTCTGTGTTCGTTTAGATTCGAGTTATGGCCGTCGCTAAAGTGAAGTGTTATGTCAACTTATTGTGTTTTTCGGGAAGTGCGCATAATGTACTAGCCTGAGATGATTGGGAATGTAAGTTTACTGTGAATGTTCATATGGTTTTACATCAAAATTTTAACAGGTCCCGTAAATATCCTATTGTTAATTACATTTATGGTGAAAAAAGTAGCGTGTCAAAACATTTACCTATACATTTTCGCGAATTAACATAAAATCATAAAAAGATATAATTTTACATTAGAATATGTAGATATTTAACGCGTAATCAAAGGCTTAATTTTTTCCTAAAAACATAAACAACAACAAATAATAATGTTAAGTTAGTAGTAAAATGGCGTCATGCATAAGAAACCTACGTGAACTCAATTAACTACCATGGCTGTATAAAAGATCACACGTGTTCCTCTATAAAGTCTTTTCTCGTAATCAATAGTTCAAGTGAACCAATATGCTGCTTTTCGGCTGTTATTAGTTTTATTAAGGTTCACATTAACGCCTAAGCCCTTCAAGTGAACTATCTAACGCGTTACTTTTCAACATTTATTTCATGGTTTTAGGGATCTTATGAAAAATAATATTGAACCTCTTTAGGAGACTAAGTAGAATGAATGAAATGAAATTGAATTCTGAATATTTTTCAAAATGTAATAAAGATAATGTTGATCTCTTATACAAAAATGAATCAACTGACTGTTAATTGATGAAGTAAATATTTTATGGGGTAATTCAAAACGCGCGCTACTGCTTCGTTCCCTGAGATTTTATTCATTATAGTCAAATGTTTGTGTAAAAAAGTTTTGTGTATAAATAAATGTTTCACTGCACTGGCTATACCGGGCTAATTTTTCCATTTTATTGCGTTTTCAGATAGTAAAATGTCATTAAAAATAGTGCAAACGGAAGAAAATGGAACTATCGCATATAGCATTGTGCCTTCGGATTCGGACTAATTTGGAGTCAGGAGGCAACTTATTTTGGCCGTAGAAACACGTCAAAAATAGATAATAAACGAACAATACGAAAGAGCGGCGGATTATAAAGCAGTTTACAGTAATTTAATAAAAACAAAATGGCTTGTTATGGTAGTAGAATACGTTCTCCAATGGAAATCACTGTGAGTTAATGGATAAATAAAAAAGTGTAAAGAATTTCAGTCTTTTTATTTATAACTAGCTGTCCGTCAGCGGCTTCGCCCGCGTAGATTGTCTTTACCGTCAAAATATAGCTTTAATTAAAGAATATATGCAGGGTGACTGGGGATTCATTGGCAATCTCCTAAAATAGGAACCTAGGTACTTTAACTAAGTATGAGGATATTTAATACGTGCAAGATTTCATATTTTTAACCTTATAAACATCATGTTTAATACTCGGAAATTCTTTATACGGCTTAAAAATATGAAATTTTGCACCTATTAAATAACCTCATATATACGAGTAAGATGCAAAACTGCATATTTTTAAACCTTTTAAACCTCATGTTTAATACTTGGAAATTGATTATAAGGATTAAAAATGTGCTATTGTGTAGCTATGAAATAGCCTCAAAAAACCGTGTATCATGAGTGGGTTCTTGTTTATAAAGATTACTTATGAATCCCCAGTCACTCTGTATAAATAGCTTATGTCACTTCTTGATAATGTAGCTTAATGTAGGTGAAAGAATTTTCGTAATCGGTCCCGTAGTTTTAGAGCCTATTCAATACAAACAAACAAACAAACATCTTTCCTCTTTATATCTAAGTATGTAGTATGTAACGACTAATTCTAATTTTTTCACGAAAAATTGATTGTTGCATTCAGCGAAATCGCCGTCGGTATCACACTCTTCCGAGCTGAAGGTATTTCAGATTTATCTTTGTTCACATGTATGAAACTCGATACATGATTATGTGATGTACGGAACCATTTTCTATATAAACTGTCGCACTTTGATCACCTTCGTTAGTAGTTATTGTAGGCTCTGCCCTGTTGCCCTGCCCGAAATTCTCCAATATTTCTTTAACACTTTTTCTCCGTGTTCCTCCTAATCTCGCTCTTGTTTTCCACGATTTCTGCATCATGTATTTCGTAAAGCATTCTTAAAATGGATGTCAAATAATATAAACAATCAGTTAATGTGAACCTCATAGCAGCTTCGCGTGTTATGATAGATGCGAAAAATTCGATTATGCTAAACAGCTGTTTAGCAGAGTTGAGGTGAACCGACATGAAACTTATTGCGCTAAATCACTCTAAGTGTACACCATTCGAAAACTGTTGGCGTTACTATAGTTCACGGTGGTTAGTTTTTAATGCTAGCATTTCAGTGGTGTATCTCTACGCCTTTGTGCAGCAGTTATCGTATTTTACTACCGATTAAATGCTTATAAGCGACTAAGCATAACCGAGGCTGTAAGGTGGCATTTTTGTCAGCTGCATTAACGCAAATCTTCCTACAATAGTAAGCGGTACTGCATAAGAAACACTAGATATATAACAGCCCAAAGTGTAATGCGGTGCTCAAAGTTCACGGGTGAACCACATTAAGTGTTTATTAAAACTTGATGTTCCAAGTTACACCATAGTGATCTAATTAAATGCTAATTGTGCTACTTGGACAACAACATAGATTGCTATAGTAGACACAAAATAACTTTCTTATATTTTCTGTGCTTGAACAATTTTAAGCATAGAATATAAGCACAGAATGGAAATGATTAAAAACGTTTTAAATAACAGTTTTTATAAAAACAGACGAAAATAAAAAAACTTTTGTAGTGAATATCTCTAGGGAGAGAAAAGTGATTAGTTTTTTAATTTCCTTATTGTGACATAGACAAACTCAAACAGCCAGTAAATATACTAATAAGAATGTCCAGTGACAGTGAAGAGTTTGACGACAAAAGTTACAGCTTACTGCACCAAAAAAAATTAAAATTTCCCGGCTTTCATGATAACGTTTGATTGGCGGAGACCAAATCTCAATAGCCAATCTAATAAAAGCTGAGTTTTTACTAATAACCAATCACGAATGACGATAAAATACAGTTACCAGACAGTAAAATTTCCTACACATTGAGTGGCAAAATTGTAATTATGACTAAATTAGGAAAACCCACTGTTTTAGGTGAAAATTAACCTAAATATAATTTAAATAATGATATAACACATCTATTTCTAATGAAAATAGACCATAATTCATAAAATCATCTACCGGCGCGGCACCAGTATTTATAAGTGTTTATTGATGAAACTGTTAACCGTGAACTGTTTCGGAAAAAAACTTAGTTCGAAAGAAAAATATAATGGATTTAAAGTATTTATGTTTATAAAATAAATTATTGAATATTCGGGAACATTATAAGAATATGTTATTTTTTGTCAAATAAGGTACATTGCACAATTGGTAATCTATGCTATCAGCTAACGCGCTCCGTGCTGCCGTTGCAACACAGATCACAATTTTAAAAAATCCAAAAAGTTGAGATAAAAAAAGAACTTCTGATTAGACACTTGGTATTTGTTCATTTACTTTTATTGCTCTAAATTGTTTTTAATTAAAAACAGTGAAACTTGACAAATTGTTGAGGATATTTTTTATTAGGAATAGCTGTATAATAGCATTAGAAGATAGCACTTTTTTAGCAAACTACATTTGCTAATGTAAATTTTGGTTCTTTCAATAATAAAAATTGTTAAAAGAAGAGACTCGACTGATAATTTAAAATAAAACAAATGTTCTGTTAAAGGTTTTCCTAAATTAACATGCTAAAATAAATATATAATAAATAAATATCTGGGACAATTTACACCAAGATCATTTGACCCCAAACTAAGCAAAGCTTGTATTTTGGGCGTCAGAGACTGATAAACGTACTTATTTAGTTCTAAATACATACTTAAAAAGATAACAACACCCAGACACACGACAATAACAAATGTTCGTCACATAAATGTTTAAAACAACACGTACCTACTGTGCATTCAACGAAATAAGTATCACGTAACAAATATTTGACTGTTAATTTCTGCTCATCCATCTTGGCAACACTTAAATCTATCTCGTTCTATCTTCCGGCTTACTCGTTTTAGCACCCCAAATTCATTCATGCGAACTGTCACTACTGTCAGTCAGTGCACCAGTCCACAGATGTTAGTTTAGTAGTTAGTCCAGTCAGTCGCTGTCAAAGCCACGCGGTGCATGTACGGTGTTTAGTGTTTCCAAATAAATTAGTTAATCTTTTCGATGTATTATTTATAACTTAAATAATTGGTTATCGGCTTGATTCGATAGTTGTACTAAAAAGTGATGTGTGGCATAATGAACTGGAGCGGTGCTAAAATTTTCGAATGACTTGGTTGAGTTTCGAATTCTGAGAACTTGGATTTTCACATTATTAGATTTGGTGAGTAATCCTTACCTAGAAATTATGTTGTGTGCGTTTTTATTGGTACTGCTATAAAATGTTATAATAGCTTCGTTAAAGATGTAGAAAAGCATCAATTACTCGTAAATTCAAACAAAAATAATAATTACCGGCTTTTTCGGAACCTTGAGCAAAAAGAAAATCTGAATTGCTTAAAAACAAATCCACCTGTTATTCATCTAATCATCAGTCTTATACTTATATTAGTAACAGAAAACATTTGTTTCATAAATAACTGTCCAATTATAATAAAAAATAACTCCTGGCTTAGTACTGAATATCACTTAAGAAGGTATTTCATAGTATTATTTGATTCGTTGGTAGCTAATTACTTAGAATATGAGTGATAAATTATTTGAATCAGAATCAAACTATGAATAAATGTTAATAAAGATTTAATTCATATTCTAAGTAATAATCTTTATTTCATTTTTTAACTTAAAGTTTACTGTGCAAGTCTTGTTGTCTACTCCAAAAGTAGCATAGCCTACCCACAATGTTATTTAAATTTTTTGTGACATCCTACTGGGGTTCACACAAAAGTCAAAATTAAAACGCATTTTGGATCATTGTCTCACTCAACCCACTGCTAGCTTATTGCATAAGGTGTTACCACACTTTGGAGTAAGGGTTGTGTTAGTTTTTGAATCTAATTTAATGCTCAAGACTAGAGATGTACCAGATAGGGGTTTGGCCGGATACTCGGATATCAGAAATTCACAGTAAATAATCTACAGCTTAATGCAAAAAAGACTAAATGTATTAATTTTAAGTTGCCTGATGTTAAAGATAACCCCATTAGTCTAAAAATTGATGGTAATACTATGAAGCTTGTAGATACAACAGTTTTTCTTGGAATCACACTAGATTCAAAACTGCAATGGAACCCTCATATAACAGCTCTCTCAGGCAGACTTAGTTCGGCTGCATTTGCAGTGAGAAAAATTAGGTTATTAACAGATGTTGATACTGCTCGTTCAGTTTATTTTAGTTATTTCCATAGTGTAATGTCTTACGGCATTGTACTTTGGGGTCAAGCGGCGGATATACAAACCATCTTTATCCTCCAGAGGCGAGCTATCAGATCCATCGATAAGCTTCGTGCACGGGCTTCACTTAGGGAGATTTTTAAGGAAATTGGTATCCTCACTGTAGCGTCACAATACATTTACAATTGCATTGTTTTGGTGAGAAAAAATATTGGTCTCTATGCTAAACACAGTGACATACATTGCAGAAATACTAGGAATAAGGATAAAATTGCACTTCCACTCTTTAGGTTACAAAAAGTTTTAGGATCCTTTATGGGGCAAGGTATACATTATTACAACAAAATTCCAAAAACAATTTGTGAGTTACCTTTACATAGATTCAAAAATCACATCAAAACGGCTTTATTAAAAAAGGGCTATTATACTACAAAATACTACCTTATAAATAAAAATGCCTGGGTATAAGCGCTCTGCTCGATGCGGGATTAAATAGCTCTATTGTAACAGATGTTTTATTGTAAGAGTTAATAGGTACGTAGTATGTATGTACTGACTAACAATTTTTGTTTTTGAATTGTTTAAATGAATTCTTGTTATTATATTCTTTTATGGTTGGTTTTTTCTCTTTGTTTTATATTCTTTTAGGTTTATTTGTATCAAAATGACACACTGCTTGTACTTTACTAACGCCTGTTGTAAACCCAAAACAAGTTTAAAAGAGTAACTGCTGAGTTTCTCGCCGGGTCTTCTCAGCAAGAAACAACTCCGACGCGGTGGTAGAGTCGCATTATGTCTGTATACTGTTTATTTACATATCCATATTATTATGGTATTTATGTCTATTATTTAGTATATTTTGTTGTAAATTTGACGATTTGAAAGTACTGATACAGTCTATTTGAATAAAGTTATTTGAGTTTGAGTATTTATTTATTTATATTTATTTGCATCAAGTAAACATATTCAGTTCATATATTTTTTAAGTACCTACTTACATGATGATTACAAATGATTTTTACCAATTGCAATTTTTAATATTAATTATGAGCTGTCCCGACAGACTTTACTGGACTACTGGATTTACTTATACTATTATTTTTCACTGAATTTTTTGTTCAATTATAATAAAACATAGCCTATATCACTCCTGAATTATTCAACATTCAGTTAATCTAATAGTTTTCACGATTGTATCAGTAGTTTTGGAGCCTATAGAAATACAAACATACAAACAAAAAAACAAACAATCAAATCTTTCCTGTTATAATATCAAAAAGCACTATTTGGCTTGGATTATATTTGATCTCACTATCTGGTATCTGGCTGGATAGCAAAATAAGGCCATAAGCCAAATTCCAGATAGTGACTGGATATCCATCACATCTCTACTCAAGACCTTTCGAAACAAGTTTCCCCATTTTTTTTTATCAACACACTTAGGCCCGTATTCTGAAACAAAATCTGTACTTGAGTATAGATCTGAGTGACGTTTTTGTGTGAACTGACGTTTTGAAAACTACTCAAGTACAGATCAGTGCTTGAGTTCGATTCTAGAATACGGGCCTTAGAGCTACAACCTGGGGCTCTCTACTACAAACTGCCTTCAGTGTTTTAAAAGCTCATTGCTGCAGTTACTGTAAATGAACAAGTATGTTTGCCTTTGTAGTATAGTAATCCGAGATAAGTTATTGTGTCTGTGTTAATCCAGTGCAATAGCCTGTCTGTCACTTGGAGTAAAGGCTGATCACACAGGCCGGACCTACTGAGTATAAGAATTACAGGCAATACTATTAAATTAAGCAATTGGGGTACGTACGCCTAAGATGGGGTTGACTGTGCCGAAAAATAATTTAAAGTTTAAAAGCCAACTTCTATTAGTACTTACCTTATTAATAAACGAAACAACTTACTAATAAATAACCAATAATATGTAGTAATTCAGTGATATAAAAAATGGTTGCTATTCATAAGTCGAACGAAGTAAATGACAACAGATTTTATCATTAACAGCTAGGTAGGCGGTTACAAAGAAAATCGTTTTCCGCGAATTAATGCTTGTTCATGAGTAATGTCTTTCTGCATTACGTAGCGGCGTTTTCTTGGTTTTAGATGTTCACTCATGAACAATATATATATACCCTTTTTTGAATCGGTTGGGCTAAATATTTTGCCTTATCTTACGATTAGTTTTGAAAAAAAACGTGTTTGGAAAAGTGGTTGATAAAGTAGCCTAGTCTTGAAAATCCAGAAACTCAAATCCCAGATAGTGCAAAACATTTTTCTATTTCCCAGAATATCGACTGGGTATGTAATCAAGAACAAGCATTAGCTAAGTTGAATTAAGTTAGAAATTATTCAAATAATTCTATTTTTGTCCTGCAGTAGGTACATTTAAGGGATCATCTATCAATTAATTCCACATGATTATCTATATTACTATCTTACTTCTTACTAATATTATAAATGTGAGGTTTTTCGTAGTTTTCGAGTTAAGATTATTTTTTACGCATTTTTGAAAATTTCAGGGTTGAGTGAGTCACTTTTTTTTTCGGTCACTGTAGCGCGATCTGTTGAGATAAATGCCTGATTGATTTTTGGTCAATGGATGAATAATAGCTATTAATGATTCTGAAGACTTCACATCCATAACGCTTATCATATCTCTAAAATTATGAAATAAAAAAAGTTAGGAATGCCTTTTTTCCCTGAACTTAGAATGCCGTTTAAAAAAAAAAGTTACATAAATTTTTTCATCCAAATCTTTTTTAAAAGCTTCACTAGGCTCTTTCAACTATTTTACTAATTACCATCTAAATTTCAATGAGTTACTTCAACGGTATCATACCTAAAATTTCTTTCAAAATGTCAGAAGTGTAAAATTCGAATAATCTGTGTATCAACTAAAACTTGGATATGACTTATGGATGAGAATTCTTCAGAATAATCTAGCGCTATTATTCATCAAATGAAGAAAAAAATGAGGCATTTTCTCAACAGATCGTGCTACAGAGAAAGTGACTCAACCGTGAAATTAAAAAAAAATCATAACTCAAAAACTACAAAAAATCGGGTAACATACATGGGGTATTTTCGGATACCCCTGAGTGTGAGTAAGCTAAAAAAAAAATATTGACGTGTATGTTTGGACCACCCTGTAAAGATTTAAGGCTATATACCTCGTTTCGACTACCTTACTGAGGTCGTGATCACAGTGCCAAGATGCCTTTATGTTATACCTAAATTGAATAATATACTACTTACCTAATACACAAGGAAGGTAGTATATACATATAATATACTACCTTCAAATTCGCTAAAATGTTTTAACGTATATTTTCCCATATATGGGAAGCAGCATATAGGTATACTGCGGTTACCGCTTACCATCAGGCAGTCTAAAGACTAACGACCAATGAGAATCGACATCGACAAATTAAGTTAAAACAACAAGTAAATAGTAAATCGGTTAATTACTGCATGGGTTATTTATTCGTGCAACAAATTGTAGCAAAAAGCTTTCGTGAATACATTTATTATGAACTGGCTGTGAAATGTAATTGGAATACGAATGATAGTATTACACCTAGTTATAAATGTAACGTTGCAAAAAGACAGTTAACATTGAATAGCTTTTTTCGGAACGAGTTCTTAAGAAACTTACTACAGTATCTGCGGCACCAAAAACCGCTATACCATCAATTGGACAACTGTGGATATAAGTCGTGGCCAATAGCCATACTAATGCTATAGTAGTCAAAATATCTGTGTACCGGTTTATCTACTATACTAATATTATAAAGAGGAAAGATTTGATTGTTTGTTTGTAACGAAAAGGCTCCGAAACTACTAGACCGATTTTAAAAAATCTTTTACCAACATTAAGACATCATCTTATCAGGCAGAGGCATAGGCATTTTTTTATTAGGCCATGTTTTGACGGGAGAAACAGTACGCGGGGAAGCCGGTGAGGCACAGCTAGTTTTTAATAGAAACCGTAAGTTGGTGTTCATTTTTGTAATCACTTTCGTCAGAGTACAGAGTTACAAACGTTGTTTCCTCTATAGTTTTGTGCTTAAAACAGTTCTAAATGTAAGTTTTTTTTTTAAATAAACATAAGTACATTAAACTTATTGAAATCACAAAGCTTTTTCTTTGCTTTTTACGCATCTTTGGGAATTTCGCACTAGAATATACCTTTAGTCAGCTTACGTGCATTTCAATTTCAGCATATATACGTATGCTTTTTTGAAGACAGGTGGCCAGCTTCAGTTAGCTCCCGGAGTAATCAGTACTTCAATTACGCTAGGTCGACATACGCTTGATGCAACTTGGCTGCTCGGAAAGAGATTTGCAGACTCCATCAAATAACGTCAAAGCCTTTTGGACTGAAACTTATTAATTAATTTATGGATCGTGAGACCACGGATGTTGAATATCATAACTTCTGGAGACAATGATAGGATTGAACGACAATCTAGAGTTAAAGCAGTATTGACCAGAAAAGACAACATTGCAAAACAGGACACCTGGATACATTAGGTTGGATTAAGTTATCAATAACCAGCCACTGCGCACTACTTCAAGGGACTTTTGCCTGACGATTTCTCTAAAATACAAAATAAAATGGATCTGACATTTGGTTATCCTTTGGTCCTTGTTACTGGTTGTCACTTATCTTCTCATTAATTAGTAATTTAATTACACTTGGCCTCGGTTCTGTTCGAGTGGTTCTTGCTACCGGCTTCTTCGAAGATAATTAGTTGCGCTCGCTAAAAAGCGACAAATTGACTACTGAATGTTTAGGCGACAACGCCAGATGCCCTACGACTACTACGAGTCCAAAGTATGTAAAACCGACTGATCTGAACACTAGACCTACTGTGGAAGGGACCACCCACAGCGCATTAATAACCAATTTTCCGCACTGACATTTAACATTATCTGAAAAACCAGCTGCAGACAACCCTTGCTAATAGCGGTTTAATTACACAACGGTGCTGTGACAGTCTTCTGTTGAAGTGATTAGCAGAGTTCGCAAAAGCGAAATAAACTGTTTAATTCGATCAATTAGCATCATACTCGTAAGGAAAATAAACATGTTCTGGACGAAGTTCTGCCGATAATCAGATAAAACTTAACGGCAGCAGTGCGGTGGTGCCACCCGCAGAGCACTAATTTGTAATTAAAACACGCTGAGTGACCATTATATTAGTTGTCAAAGAATCCGTTATAAATAGCATTTTTTCCATTCAGCCCTTATTAAAGGTATGGTTATTTATCTTACCTTAAGCTATTTAGAGTGCTGAGGGTGCAACCTTACTTTTCCAAAGTGTACGATGTTTAGATTAGAAACGGACACGCGAATACCTTTGCGTGGATAGATGTCATTTAAGTTCGGACGCCCTACTAGTGCTGAAGCTAAGATTATCGCTGATATTTTATACGCGTCACGAGACGAGTGGTTGAAAAGGCAGCCGATGTTAAGTTTCGAGTTGATCTCAGCAACGCTCCCTTAGTAATTAGTGGTTAATCACACTAGCTCGGCGCGGCCGCGGTTGATGCAACCCCGCTTCTCGGAAGGCGATCAGCGAGCCCGCGAAGGAGCGGCAAATTGCCCGCAGATATGTGTGCCGCATGTCCGTGATTGCAATTACACTCGCCGGTACCTTGTGGTCCTTGTATTACAAGTTACAACCGTGTGCGACCGACACGTCTAACGTGTAGCGCTACATGACGTGTAGTTTGTAAAATAATTGATAATAGTCTAATGAAGCCTCCTGGATGTGAACAAATTGTGACATAGGCACACAAGCTGTGTAAAGTGGGCTTTCTCTGCTTCAAGCTGTTTAACAGCCGTTCAAAGACTGCAGACCTTTAACTAATACAGCACTAAGGTGGAACGAAGCCCGGTTGTATACCTTGTGTGCTAGTCAGGGCTGTTTACTGGGTATAATATTTGTACTGGTAAAACCAATTTCAGAAAAAACAAAGTGATCTAGTAAAAGTAAACCGGATACTAATAATCAATTTGAATGTAGCATGATAGTCTAATTTAAAATCAATTAATATTGTAGGTAAGTACCAGATTTATCTATAGTTCATGCATTAGGAATGCCAACCGCAACAGACTTATTTCCTGACGCCTACAAAACAAAAATATTTTATCAAAAAGCTTGCATGGATATCTACCTACTACGACGAGAAATCTTTCTCGCGTGGAATCTACCCACCCCCGCGCCTGTCTTGCAATTCGTTTTTCCCAAATTCGCGGTGGTGAATCTCTGTTACGCGCCGACCCAAGCATTAGCGCCATTTTTTTTGATGACGGGACAACTCAAGGGGATATTTACCATAGCCTACATGAAGTAAGCAAAACTGCAGTGCAAGCTTTAGTGTAATAAAAATTTAAATACATAATATTTTGCATCATAATAGCCAATCATTACGTACTTGTAAATATGCATATTTCAATGGTAAATGTAGTAAATGAATTAGATAGACCTACGTAGCTCAGGAATTTTCCTCATGCCTATGAAAACTTCACGCCTTAGTGGCTTAGTGGTGAGAGCGCTCGGTCCGAAATCTGGAGATCACGGGTACAATGCCAGTACCTCTACCATGAGTTCACACCGACGACAGTCGCTAGCGTCAGTGTTGACTTTTTTGTATAGGATTCCGGTACAGCGCCTCTAGTGAATAGAAATGGTACTAAAAATGGCATACAAATTGCTCAACTATCGTAGTTTACGTGTCAGAAACTCATTGTAGACGTACTGGGGCCTTATTACCATCTCTTTAAGCCAGTCAAGTTAATTTCCTAATCTGTGGGTAGCGAGCAATTTTGTCAGTAAATTTTATTATCTGGCATAGAGGATACATTATTTTCAGGTAACCGCTGACTGGTTAAAAATGGAGGATCATATTAGGAAATCGCTCGCTACGCTCAGTTAAAGAAATTGACTGGACTGGCTATAAGAGATGGTGATACGGCCCCTGTTCAGGCAATGTGTCATTTCGGATTTTTTGGAACATACGAGTAACTCAGATTTGTCATCATCATCGTATTTGACAAGCGTGTCACTAAGCCAATGCGATGGGAATATCGGTTGTATAGATGAATTATTTTCAATGATAGCGGCTTTTTCCCGGAAATGGGAAAGTACATGGCTTATAAGACTTATAACTGAATTATTAAAATGTAGTTTTTTTACCGTCAGCTACTACTAGTTTACTGGTAAATGAAAATGTCGATATATCGATTAAAGACCTTCATATTCATAGCGTAAAGCGACGCACCGAAAAAGTACCGAGTGCATGTAGCAGCTAATGCCGTTCCGCGAAGTTAGGGCTCAGTCGCCCGTTCCACTGCCATATTCGTAGAACTGTAGGTCATTCGTTTAGTCAGTATTTCGTACGGCCGGGGCAAATGCTTTTTCCATTACATACTTTAATGAATATTTAACATTCAGGGAATTTATGCTGACTAATGCTATGTTGTTGATTGAAATATTATTTCTCGTTCGATATTTTTGAAAGCATTTCATTTTAACGGTCATACTTTCGAAATAATTGTCTGTCGGTATCTTTTCTACGTCCAGAGTCCGTGCGTGTTTTTTTAAAACGCTAACATTAACAAATGTATGACTAAGAACAGTCCTTATTCAAAACTGTCCTTTGGCCTTTTATCATATAACTATGCAGATTTCATATCATGTCATAATAACCTAGGTAGGTTCTTTTATAGCCCTGACTGAAGTGAAGTAAAAATCTCCGGTTAAAAGGCCAAAGTGTCATTTAGCTCTTAAATTCATTTGAGAAATTTTACCATTATTCATAGTCATACTACATTACTGTATAAATATTAAGCTGTTCAATCTTAGTTCTGTTTGAACAATCGAGTCTTGCAATAGTGTATTGTCTGTAATAATGCAGTACTATCTGATTGCTGGAAACATTTACATTCACTGCCTCAACACAATTTCTCGCCTCGGTTTCGGTCGGGTCAATTTAGAAAACGATCTTTTCTGAGTTGACTCGGGTCTGGGTGTGCTAGGAGACGCCCCTGGCTTATTTCCTTGTGTGGTACCTCGTAACACAGGGATATTAATCCCTACTTCAAGACCATTACAAGAGGTGTGTTGTCTGGCGTATTTTTTTCTTTTACGTACAAAAGGTATTTATTTATTTATTACGTACAAAACCTAACCTAGGTATCTACTAAGTCCCACCCATGAGCGTTCGCCTTGTCTTGGCGGGGGGGCTCAGTACTGGTGGCAGGTGGAACCACCGGGAAGCTAAGAGAGCTCAGGCATGGCAGTGCAGTGGACTTCCCACCCACCCATTGCCTGCCGCCGGGCGTGGTGGTGGTATGGTGCTACCACTGTCCGCCCAACGCGAGGTGCGGGCCGCGGTGCACAACCGTTTGGGGGGGTCAGTGATCCGTGGCTGGCCCCCCCTGTGCACTGCGGTTCGGCGTGGCCGCACCGCCAGATGCAGCAGTGGATCCACCTTTTAGGTAGATCGTGGTTGCGGACCTAGTAGGGTCCGCGTACGATGGGAGCCTTAGTCGGTAGAAGTCCAATATAACCACGTCGTTCCCCCAGGCGGCGAGGTATCCATGAGGATTTCCCCACGATAATAAAAAAAAAAGGTATCTACTAGGTAGAATGACTAGGTCTGCGCTCTACTGAGAATTCTAGGGTTTACCCCATTATCATAATCCTTGGACTTTCTATCGACGGCTTTTCAATTGTTGCTTTATAAACCGACTGGTTCGATTGTTTCTGATTACTCAAAGACAAATTACAAGCAAAAACAAGATAAGTAGTAGCTTATAAAAATACCACGTTCGCCTGAACTTATAGAAAGTGATCGCGCCTGTTATGTTCACGCGACTAATCCGGATTATAATAGGGATTTCAGCTACTCGTTTCGTCGCGGCATTGTTTTATTGTTCAGATCAATTCACAGTAATGTAAGGACGGCGTATCTGAGTAAATGAATCATAAGCGGTTTTCTCGGGAGTGCTGTAATGAGTGCTATTTTTATTTGTCCTCTCCGTTTCACAAAGCGTTGTGTTGAGTGAGAGACTCGTTCTCATTTTCTCTTCTTTAAACGAAATAATAATAATTTTGAAAATTATTACTGCTTTTTTGCCGCTCTACCATCTAGTATTGTTTTTATTACTTTTAGTAAGTATTGTTTTTAATGTGAAAGGAAAAGACGATATCAACCTCAACATACAACATAATGGTTCCCCTGTTGATGGTGTACTGTAGATAATATCTCATTTCAGGTATAGTTCTAAATAAAAGCCTTAATTTCACAAATCAAATTGATAAGGTGTGCATAAAAATAAATAGATTTGTTTACGTTCTTCGCCGCTTGACCAAAAAAACCTCACTGAATATCACCCTGGCTGCATATTACGGATATGTTGCATCGAATATCAGCTACGGGCTTTTACTGTGGGGTAATAGCACGGACGTCCAGAGTCTTTGTTGCTCAAAAAAAATTCATCAGGGCCATCTGCTGTAAAGGGCCTTTTGACTCTTGTAGGCCTTTATTTACAAAATTACGAATTCTCACCGTCCCGAGCATGTACATCCTAGAAGTTTTTAAATTCGTCAAGCAACACCAATATTTGTTCAAGACTGCAAGGGATGTATACCCCAGGAATAGCAGATTTGCGGACAGGCTTGCTGTAGACTTCTGTCCTAAGACCTCATTGTATCAAAAAAGTAGCTATAACATGTGTATTAAGGTCTACAAGAAAATTCCAAATAAGTACAAGATAGGACACATGAACGTGATGATGCGTAAACTGCGTGAGTGGCTGGTGGATTGTTGTATCTATAGTGTTAATGAATTTCTTAACTCACATTTTGCATGCTGTTAATATTACGCAGAATAGTCCTATGCACCGTATTTTTATTTACTTTAAGACCTGTAACTATTGTACCTATTCTATGCAAATAAATTATTATTGATTATATGCATTCTACGAACTCGCCAGTTCTTTTCGTCAATCAAATATCGAGTTCGTACAATCATGACACGCGTATCATTTCGCGTATCTATTGCGTGATCTAATAGGTACCTATCAGATGGTTAGCATCGCCAGTAATAATGATGACGTCTTCAAAAAACGAGTAAAGGTGGCCACATTTATTGCAATTCAAAAAAGTCGGTTAAAATTAGTTTACTACCTAATTGGTTTAGGATTAAATAAATAAATATAAATATGCGCCAGACAACACACCTCTTGTAAAGGCCTCGAAGTAGGGATTATTAAATTCCTGTGTTACGAGGTACCACACAAGGAAATAAGCTAGGGGCGTCTCCCAGCACACCCAGACCCGAGTCAATTCAGAAAAGATCGTTTCCTGAATTGTCCCGACCGGGAATCGAACCCGGGACACTACGGAAATCGAGGCGAGAAACCGTGCTACAGCACACTACGCCAATCGTGTCGTTGGATTGCCTGGTTGTTGACGTATGTGAATTCAATAAGGTGACCGTAATAAAAGTGATAGGTGTCACAGTCCCTTATCGCAATCTTTCAGTTCTAGTTGGTCTTTAAGTCATTGTTTTAAAAAAAAATTGCAGCATAAAAAAAAATATCAATAAATATTTACCTGTGTCGGATGACATATAACCTGATTAGATGCATTGCCGCCCGTGCCCGCGATTATTGAAGATCTAAGCCGGCATTAAGATCCGAACAGTCTCTGACTAGTTAGGTCATTTCAATTGCAAGAACACAAGGCTCACCTTCCATAAAAGTGGACGAAGACATTAGGAAAAATCCGCTTTTAAAATCTGCTGCATTTGTCTTCGCCACGTGCAGAGTCCTCTCTGATTGTTTTGTTTATGTAATCAGCTCCACTACTCTTTCTTAGCCCTAAAGTCTAACCCCCATATTCATAAAAAATAAAACTGTCTTATAGCTTTTTTTCACTATGTTAAAGTGGACTTGAAGCACTGTTTAAATTTTTATGAATAAGGGGGTAAGACAGAGTAAAGGCAGACCTTCAAACTGCCCCGCAATATAGTATTTTCGTTGTATTTCATATCTTTAGAATTATTGTTTTGTTACGTATTTCCTTTCCAGATGATGACGTGGCCTCTGTTGGCGCTGGGCGTGCTGGCCGCCGTCGCTAGCACGACCGCCGCGGGTTACTGTTCCGTCAACACGCTCGCAACTAACTCCTCGTGGATGCAGTTCACCAAGGAACCTGTCCCCTTAGAGTACGGCTTCGAAGACAAATTCAAGAGTATCCACTGCTGCGTGAAAGGATACCGGAGTATTGAATGGTAAGTTTATTAGAGTTCATTAGTTTTTGAAGATATAAGTTGACATGTCCGCATTGATATAATGGTATTTGATCTGGCACCATGAACACCGTGAACGTCCCTCTGTGGAATTGCACCACAATTCTTCATTTATTTTCGTTAGCAATTGAATTTATTATTTATTTATATCCTGTGAAAACTTATGTATCCGACCAAACGAATGCCTTAGGATAACTATTTTTGCCAAGAACTAATTAACCACCACTTTTAAATACTTATTCTTTTTATTTGGAGGATTAAATGTTCAACCGAGGTAACCGTGATAATCGTCTTTATATTCATTAACACAACATATTTAGTAACAGTTTTTGCTCAGTCAGTTAGTCGCTAGCTTTTTTCAATACAGACAAGATCGTAATTCACCGTGCCCAGTATGCGATAAGTAGTTAACTAATTGGATCGACAGAAGATTTTGAATTCCCTTAAAATGCCAAGTGCTTTTTGTGATCTCTAAAATGTCTAGTGGTAATCAATATTTCAAGCACGGCATGTGAACCGTAAGGGCAGAAAAACGTGATGAGCAATGCACAGGTGTGTGAGGCGTCGAGCACAAAATTTCCAAGAAATTCTGTCCATTGTGTACGCAAAAATACATGTTGATTATTTTATGCGATGCTGATGCGAAGGCGTCAGGAGCACAGTACTGCGTCCGTCGGTATCAGATCTTGTCGGTTTCCTCAGTCATATTAATGTTGTTTCATTCAAGTTCAAATTAGGGCAATGTAATTTGATATTGTTTAAATTACTAATTATCAATTACTCACCTATCTTATCATTAGTAACTATTATTAGTAGTTCGGTATCGAACTAAAAGTTCATATCTCGTATTGAAATAAATGAAAAAATGTTTCGTGTATTTTTCTTCTAAATAATTTAAAACAATTTCACAGAGACAGTTCCTCGAAAAAACATGAGGTATAATTATAGCGCATTTCTAAAAGGACTACTGCGGACCATTTCTGCAACAAATGATCAAGGAAAATATTAACGGTCATATTCGTATAAAATATTAATTGAAATGCAACGGATGACACCAATCGATTCGACGATTCGTCGTGAAAATACTTTTTTATAATGATAGCCAATTTTTAATTAACGGGTTGCAACGTTTTTCTCTTACCAATAGAGGTCGTCTTTGTGTAAGTAATTAATTGGTTATTAGTATCATCGCATAACATCCACGCCAATTATGCTTATGCGAATTCTTACGAACACAACTTGTTTTTTGATCGACTAAGGGTCAGGAGAAAAAGGATGCAAGTGCGAATGCTGGCGAGTGAATATAATAAAACCATGACGCGTGAGACAAAAATACTTTACCTCATGTGAGAACAAAAACGCTAAAAATAATTACAACGATGTCATAAAAATATATTCATTGTTATGTCAGTAGAGAAATGTACGAAAGTGCTACAAATGAAATGCTCATTAATAGTGAATAATATGATAGCTATTATTTCGCACAAAACACCATTTCATTCAAAATACATAAATAATTAAGTCAGCCTTAAAAAAACACATATTGACTTAAGTCAATCGACATAAAAAAAACAACACTTCATTGGATGCCAACATTAAACTCTTCGCAAGAATTCTTGATACCATGAAAAAAATAATTGACATTAATTGGCTAAATTCAATTATGGCGACTATTGGATCTCGCTCAAACTAACCCTTGCTGGCGTTTTTATAAGCGTCGGCCGAGAGCGTCTCAAAGGTTTTGAAAGTATAATGCACATCAATATACGTAGCATGATTGCACCTGGCGCGAAAACAAGTGCGCTTCTCAGAATTGCTGATTGTCAGTCGTTACTTCGTCCGTCGCGCGTCGCTCTGCAGCCCCGCCTCGCATCTCACCTACCCAAGCCGACGTTGTATCTGCAAAAAATGTTACCCACTACCTACCTAGACTTGCTACTCTCTGCCTCGATCATCGAGCAACGAATTAAATTTGCCCATGTACGGTCATCTTCGTCCATATATTTTTCTAAAATAACACCTTTTAATGGGACATCGTGGGTATACAGGTTTAGTCTTCAGTGGATTTAATTGACTGGTGATTGACAGGAGTCCTTGGTTTAATATTAATTGTGGTAGTGTATATCCTCTAGATAAGGGCATTTAAGACTGTGTAAAGCTAGTTTAGATTGTGTAAATAATTAAGTCATGCGTGAGTCATTCGTTGGTGATATACCTAACGCAGTATCGCTGTAGTGGCAACGAAATCGTGTCATTCTATTCTTGTATGAACTTGTCTGGTGTTTATGATTTGCGTTTGTGATAACAAGAAATAACATCACAACCAAATTATCTTCAACTGTTTGTATAGGTAAATTGTCAATCTTCTATTGTCTATCGTAGTGGTTGGTTGACGATATGTAAATTGCACACTGAGAAGCTTAGAATTGAGCCTTGAACAAAAGCGATGACCTTGCTAACAAGCGTAGCTCCTGTATCGAATCAATATCATCGCTAATCAATTAACAATACACAAGATCTGCCAGCTAACCTGGGCTATTGTCTTTGTTCTTTGCTTGATCAGCAGTTTGCTATTTGGCTAATTGAGTCATCTTGTATTATTAATTATTATCTCATAAAGCCTGGGCAAATAATGAAATCATTAGTTTTATGCTTTTATGTCTACTGCAATGTCTGATGTATACAAATGTGGGTCCGCTCCGCTCTTGCTTAATGGCTTCATAGACGCCTAGATTCGTAAATTCAAAACAGCCTAACTTATTACTCTGAAATGTGTCGTGAAGCAAACGTCATCATGTTGCCATAACGACGCGACTGCGCTCGTGATAGTTTACTTACCAGAGACAATTCTTAGAAACATGTACATTATTTCCTGCGCGATAGTTTCCTACAACAAAAACACTTATGAAATATCCGCGTTAGTAAAAACTGCTTTAATAGCAGCGTTAAAAGCTTTGAAAGAAGTACCTATTATCGCATCGTTTCTTTTGTTATGATTAAATGCAAAATATTCTGGAAATAATGGAGCTATTTAAAACACAGCTCAAATAGCGGGGTCATTGTTGACCATCGTTTAATAGCCAACAAATTACCCAAAAGCCATTTCAAAATGTTTTCGTGCCTTGGTTCCCGTCGGTCACGGTCGAGTAATTCGCTGGATAATTTGCCGGTTTGATGGTCACCCATCGGTCGGACAGCCATCGGAGGAGCGAGAGTCACTGGAAGGACCGTAATAAATCCACTGTCGACGATGCACGTCGGAACGGGTAGTCGCTTCGCCTGGGAATTTTATTTTATTACCACACTCTTACTTTTATGCTAGACCGCTTCCTATCTACCTACTTGACTGGTGTGTGTTCTTCCGTTCCCTCAACATCGTAAAGCTGACGGACAGCTTTGAGATGTAAGCCCGCGCCGGCTTGGCACTCAAGGGATTTTATCAGCATGTAGTATCATCTAAAACTTCCTAGAAATGTCGCCGTGCGATTTTTATCGCGTTTGCCAATCTATTTTCCACGTTCCGTACGCTCGTATCAGTTCCCATAACGCTTGGTTCGGGGAAAATGGGCTTGCACAAGTTTTCTGAAATTTTCATTGAATTATGATAAGTGCAACAGTAAGTCTGTGAACAAAGGGCTAGAGGATGAGGGTGTACCTGGTAGATGGCGGCCGGTATCTGCGAAGGTATCGCACGTCGACGCAAACCTGTATTGTGCCGGTTCCCGGAAGGCTCTTTGTTGCGAGCCGCTGAGCGCCGCGCCCCGCGCCCGCGCGCGCACCGCGACCAGCCGGCTATGCTGCATGCTGTGGGAACGATGTCCCTTTAAGAGCTACCCTCTTTTTGAGGTCCTCAAAGATGGACTAGACAAGAAGACTATTGTTTATCTAATCTTGATTTTATGAATAGGTACATAGTTAAATCTTTTTCCACGAGACTGAAACCCATTCTCCAATTGGGCATTACGCAAAAGTCGCACTCGCGTCTCCTGTTGCATAAAAAGTCACTTGTGGGTTATTCAATTCGGACAGTTTACCTTGTCGGGTCGTTGAACTTCATTCTAGGCTGATATTAGATATTTAGTAGAATTCGTGCGCCAATATTTGTCTTGATTTTGTAATCCTCACAATTCTTAGAATTTCTATTTTATTGTTATATTTATAATTTTTCACTAATATATTGTCGCTTTATACCTACTTATCATTAAAGACCTTCTCATATTCATCGAAGGCAAAGCTTTCCATTTGATCTCAACATTTTTATTTTTCTCAGTCAATCCAATATGTATGGTTTGATGTAACACGGTATCTGATACATGATATAATATAACTTTTATTGTTATATGTACGTCGCCGTCTATATCGTGTAGGCATGCACACGTCAGACTCAGATATCCTTGAGTCTTTGTCTGCATGTATTTCTTGGAAACCAATTCCATTACCGTACATAATTTTTCAAGAATTTATACCTACTTACATCTGCTGAAGATTGTATAGTCTAAGTCGGATGTTAAACTGTTTTACTATTTAAAAACGCATTTTAATTAAGACGTATCCTTCGAAATCATCCGGTTTACTTTATCTGCTCATTTTCACACCCTACTTTCAAGTTGATGTGTCAATAGAGTGACCGTTCGACGAGCACCTTAATGAAGTGGCCATAAAAATTACAAAACGACCATAGACATCCCACCGCGCCCGCAACAAAAACTACAGCTTGTCCGGACACGTTCAAACGGCTGTATTGAATCGATTATACATTTTTAAGGCGACCCTAAATTTGCAGGTAGGAAACACATTTTGTTTTACAAATCGTTGATTGGCTTATCGAACGATCTCTGTACTGGAAACCGCTTGATACAGGGAGATAATAGATGGATTATATATAAAATAGCTTGTGGAGATTTGGTGACTAACTCATTGCTTTTTGGAACTGTCAAAAACTGTCGAAACCTGAAAAAACGTTTAAATGGCTGACGGTCTTTTATAAATGCATCATTGTTTTCTGAAATTAAATTAGAATAAGATTGGATCTGGTACCGTTAGTTCACGGTATTAGCACAGTTTTAATATAATACTGTGATATAAGTCACTGCAGAGCCAACTGAAGCTGGAGCCTCTTACACAGACAAAATGAGTTGAGCTCACTCGAGTACAGATATTCCGAAATCCACGTTGTTACACTTAATCTGTGGTTGACTGTACTCAAGTGTTCTTTATAACAAGTTTTGTGAAAAACCGTGACATGTTATTGTACTTATTAATTGAAAGTAAAACACCGGTCCCATCTGCGCCGTGATATGCCACGACAGGCTTGTGTGCGCGAGCGCAGAGGAGGTCGAGGGTTCTATGCGCGCGCGCACGGCAGCCCCGGCTTTCACAATGGTCCGTTTTATTTATCTACCGTATTGATCTTACTTCGCGGCTTACTATTCTCTTTTTTCTCTTGATCCGGGGAATACAATTCTTTTGTAAACATTTTTTGTTCACATATTTCATTGTAACTGTTACGATGGGACAAGAAGGTGTTCTAGTGAATAGAACCCTCAATTATATTGTATTGTGCCAAGTTCTCGAATGCCTCGTGCGTTCAGTAACTTCGACACGGTTTATGACTTGCTACTTGACTATTTTCACGTTAGTTATACAGAGTTTAGTACTTAATGCGGTCAGAAAAAAAGTCCCAAATTTAACTACAATTTCGAGCGATATAATAACTTGCGACTACTGATGGGCGTTTCGTTCTATTTTTAAAGATGTGTGTCGTCATCACGGCTTGGGGAAATTCCTAAAAAGCGTAATTCAATCTGATCCATTCATGATTTGGTCTTGGTCTTGAAGGCCCACGGCTAAAGGCGTGTTCACATTCCGAGACGGCCGCCGAATGCCACACAAATTAGTCTCCGTAACTATACATCTACCTGACAGGCTCGGCGATCTCGTCGTCTCACGATCATTATTCGTCGTCTATCGTGACACTTATTGTCATGCATTCCTCTTCTGATAATGATACTACAACTTGGATTTCATCTTTTTTGTTTATGACTTCAAATACCTTTTTATTTTTTAATATACTATAAAACATGATTACATGTTTTTCTTGGTCCAATTCTTGGCATCATTAGCATCATTCCCCTTAAGTTTTTCGGAGTTGCTGTTTGTAGAAGTAAGCTGACGGTGGTGACTACTGTGTCTTAGAGTGCTTGCCATCAAATGATCTATATTCCAGCACTGTCCTGCTACAACTACCATCAGTTCTATGTCGCGTTATACTCGTATACCGACTGCTCCTCCCTCTGACGTCTGGCTCATACGCCTCGTCTTATATCGATTTCCTTATTTCTAATTTAATCTCCTAGCTAAATCCACAAATAACTATTGCTTTCTAATAAGGTCTACACTGACATACCACGTTTCTGACCCACAGGTAACAGATAGTTCGTTACAGTTAGAACCAATAATGTCACATCGACAGAGCACGACTGCGTCAGCGCATTTGCGCCGTTTGGAAAGCTGGTAACCGGTAATGATTTCAAACGGAAATGTCAGTTTGCTGAGATCGGATGCTCACTGCTTGCTGACTGCATAGGTCGGCTCTCACGCGCATGCGTGATGCCGATGCGTTGCTTAAAGATAATATTGACAACGCTTCATGCGAAGCATTCATTATTTCTTATTAACCACTTCAAATGCTTAAGTTTTTAAAACAGAAGAGACAAGACCATCATTCCTATGATAAAACTTATGGTCATATAATGGGTCGATGCATGTTAACTTAACATGGTGTGTATTAGAGAGTTTCTTTGTCCTGCCGATTGAAATTCAATTCTATCCTTAAGTAGTAGAATTTAACTAAACATGATTTTACGTATATTCACAGTTTTGTTGTCGTTTTAGGTAGTTTGGATCACTAACCAATACGCTAAGCGCTGGCTAGTCGAATAGTTCAACAAACCTAATCATTATGCATTACAGACCACCGTAGTCGAAGCTATCAAATATGATATAATAGGTACACAATGTAACGAGCTTCGGAAGCCCGACTAAGGCTGAGACGCGTGCAATATGAAACAATTGATGATGACACCATAAAAATGGATGTCGCATGATGGTTTCTCCCGTCTTGAATATTTAAGCACTAATGTCAGGAATGTACTTTTTGCCAGTCAAACGCACGTTGAATGTTTGAGTGCAGTCGTCGTGCTGAGCTCCCGTCTGCGTCGAAAACTAATTCAGAAGCGTCGCATAATTCATGTAGCAATAGTGATATTGCACGGGCGTCGATTCGTATGGGTTTCGAGAAATGTGTCGCGCGAGAGCTCGTTAAGGTGCCGCCGCACGTCCGACGAATGGCTTCATCGTGAAAATTAACATTCGGGCAGCATCTTGCCGCGCCCGCCGCCTCCCTCGCTAGTCGCCCACCTCAACGCAAATATTGAATCGTCTCGTCTCTAGCAGGACCTCCGCTGGTGTCGCCTTCTCACCACACAATCATGTAAATAAGTTTCCTTTTTTTGGAGTTTCTATGAATTAGGCTTCAACTCTGTCGGTTCCCACATTGGCTTTTGTTTAATTGTAATTTTTTCTATACTCATGTTCATTCATATAACTATCATAAAGCTTCAGGTGCATCAGCATCAGTAGTATTTTGCGCAAGTTGCATTCCAAGTCCGATTGCAAACGCAATATTGCTTGTAGGGGTCATACAATAACGGTTGCATGACCTACTGTGGCAATCTGGCTTACCGTACTATAATGACATCCTATTTTAAGCTTTACTTCTCGAGCAATAAGGGTACCGTTGTGCGACATTAATTTAGTGTGTTATAGTATAGGTGAGTGAAGGTAATTTATAGCGAGCTGGTGGTTGCGCGTGAGTCACTGCATGACGTCACTTTAAATCCTACCCATCCAGTTGAGGACCGAATTAGCTTAGAATTAAATTTTGGCAATCAATCTTGTAGCGGAATCATAAAAAATCAGCAACCTGCAAAAAAAACGTCTACATATGCTGAATCGATTATGAATTTCTACATCGATTATATAAACGTTACGCGTAGATATACGTTACGTAAGTAAGTATTGACAATATTAAAGTCGATTTAATTAATTTTAATTACTTTTTTTGCCGATAATACCATTCCTATAACTACGTGTCCTAATTAACAAATGGTTGATGTTGCTGGTGTGACTTAAAAAATAAACAAACGAAATAAACAAACAAACGCAGCAAGAAATTTCCATAAGCATAGTTGTGGGAAATTATTTTTGTCCTCTTGAAATTAAGCCACGCATCGCAAAAAATTCAATGTGAAGTTGGAATATCAGCAGAAGATAAATGACGAGCACACGCAATACTTCAAGTTGCTAACTGAATGATACCGTGTAAAACCAGTTTCCCACTGCCTCTATTCAGCCAACGAAATCTTTAAGGCTCAGACTGATCTTATTGACTGATATCATTTTCATTTATATGAAACATTTCAAAGCATTTTCGGCCTAAGCTACAGTACCTCTGCAATCAAAACATGTACGTTTTCACCTTACTTTTCGGCTCAATAATTGTTTATTCGACAGCATTTCCTATACTTTTGATTTGTAAAATTTTCGCTACCTCCAGTAAAAATTATAAGCATATAATAATTAAATACATAGGTTATACAATAAATAATACAATGATATTATAGTGTGATTCTAATCTGAATATTATTTAACTGAAATCATCCTACAAGAAACTCCTATCCTTCAAGTAGCCTGTCACTCCTTTCAAATTCAATTTGATTACTGGCTATACTTTGTAACTTTCTTAAAGAATCTGCCATGAAGGTTTTTATTCTTTTACAAAGAAAAATATTAAGTTGTACCTATTAACTTGGCAGTAATTATGTACCAGACTAAGTGCCCTTACCCATACTGAAACATATCAAATAATTGTCGCAACAATTACAAGTGCACTTAAGCGGCAATACCAGCAAATAACACGTATTTGGTCCGAATCAGTCCAATCCTTAACGGAGGCTAGCTACATACAAGCTGATAATTGTTGCTGGGCTATTTCAATAATTACTATGTGGCGCTTGTAATTTACATAAGCTTTTTGTCGGAGCTATCATTGTTCATTATAATAAGTGAGTGCAGCGCGAGCCGGTCCTGCAGTGCGCGGGAATTATCCTAATTCAAGGTTGCAAGCTGCGTGCAAACCTCGGCTCTTGCAGGTCTGATTGTTAGTTTAATGGCCATTTGTAACGTATAGTACTTTGCAAGTACGTGAATTGCAAATGTGGTTGAGAAACCAAATTGAAGAACTATCTATAGATTGGGTAAAAGTTTGTTGGTCGGTTCAGTAAGGGGTTGTGTTTAGAAGGGTTTGTTTTTTAGATGCTAAATAGATATTGTTCAGTCAAAAGCATGAATATCTGTACGTTTTAAAAGCTCTAAAAATATCTAAGCAAAACACTAGCCACAAATATCTATACAAGTCAACAAAGAGTCTAAACGAACTTTTGTATAGATATTTGTGGCTTATATTTTGCTCAGATATTTATGAAGCCATGTAAATGTGTATATACATATTTATGCTTTTGACTGTACAAAGCCGTGTCCGTCCGCTACTGCTTCATAATATATTTCTCTACTTAATTGGTTGGCATAAACAAAAATGTTTTTAAAACAACAGATACTTTCATAAAAAAGCTCATGTTACAGGACCTATGATTTTACAAAAATGCGACAGAAAATACAGCCTTTTCTACTTTAAAACGAGGAAAATAGACATAACAAAGTGGGTTCGTGGAAGAAATAACGGTAAGAATGTAGGTCTACAAAACTCCGGAAAAACAGCAATCAAAAGTTTTCGAATAAAAGCATCAAATTCATCGGGACGTTGATGGAAAGTTGTATGCAGTCAGCGGAACAGTTACCCTAGCGACTGCTACGATTCGTTGAACAGCAACGGTTGTGCGACATGAGCACTGTGCGTCCTATGCAGGTGCGTTATTAATGCTCTGGTGCGGGCGCACATGAGATTAGTAGGTACCATTTGCTACCGAGAAGCCTAATTGCACGAGTGAGTCCGCCGATACATGGGCCGATTAGCGGGAAGATGGTTGCGTGCGCCTAAGATCCGCCGCCCGGCCCCGCGGCGGGCCCGCAGCTCGGCCTGTGCGCTCACGCACATGGGCTTGCTAGCAGCACTGGAGATACGTTTGCCACACATCATTCACGCATGCATGCGAATTTTTTTCAACAATGAAATATTTAACTCAAATCGTTCGTCTAATCGAGCAAGAATATACTGTTAGTTAAACAGTATATAAATTATACTGTGACGACACGGTTGAGAAACTAGCAGTTGCACATATCAAAAATAGTCTTTATATGTTACTATGCAGTTTATGAATTCAAACAGTTTTTCCAATAATGTGAATTGCTTAACACGTTGAATGCTGGTGCCAAGCAAACAATAGATTTCTATCGTGTCTGGTGTGGCGGCTCTAAGTTTACACCATAGACAGCCGCCGCGTAAGCATTGACGTTTTTGTATAGGATCTCGGCCCCTAGTTATTTAAAATGGAACTAAAAATGGCGTGTCGGAAACTCATGGTACCAATAGACGACACGATTAGCGCAGTGCGCTGTAGCACGGTTTTTCGCCACGATTTCCGTAGTGTCCCGGGTTCGATTCCCGGTCGGGTCAATTCAGGAAAGGATATTTTCTGAATTGACTCGGGTCTGGGTGTGCTGGGAGACGCCCCCGGCTTATTTCCTTGTGTGGTACCTCGTAACACAGGGATATTAATCCCTACTTCGAGACCATTATAAGAGGTGTGTTGTCTGGCGCATATTTATTATTTATTAATACTGTTCACGTGGGAAGCCAGCCATTGCATTAAATATCTCCTTTGTATGAACCTTAATTTTTGCTGTTTTACAAAACAAATAGTATCGTCATTCTTATTATGCACTATCGCACGTGCATCTGGCAGCTCTGGCAGCTCTGGCAGGGACTTATTATGCTGTCGTCGTGTGTCGCGCGTCCGACGACTCGGCCTATCTCCAGCGGTGGCCAACATACATCACACAGCATTCGCATTATGCTTGAATATCTTACTCTGGCTGTTTTTCTTCGCGTTTTGCTTTCACTCGGCCGGCGAGTAATACTCGTCTGATTGATTTGAAGTTTTTTAAACTCTGTCCGCATCCGGTTGACGTCAGTCGATTGTGTTTCGTTGATTACTGAGAATTGTATCTATTCGTTGGAGCGGCTTGTTAAGCAATTTTAATAGACTGTGTTCGTCCGTCTCGGTTCAGGAATGATGCTTATCGTGTTGTGAGAAAAAGGGGGGTTCGCGTCCGTGCCATCCAAATCGATCATTTCACGCACCCGCCATGCATAATGAAACGGTCATTTCCGGCCGTTCACGGAATCGAATATTTAATATTTCGCACAATCGAGTGGCCGCCGGTCGCCGGTCGCGGTGGGGCCGGCGCACGCGGCGTCTCTGCATCGGCATCGCATCTACTTAGTATTCTTCGCGTGGCATAAGGCAATAATGAATTCTTGTGCACTTGCAGTTTCGCGTAGTGCCAAGAAACTGCGAGCGGCTACCGAATATAAAATGGATATTGTTCAATGCATAACATTACCTATCTTTTGATCTGCAGGTACGCTGTTAGAGTAT
The DNA here is from genome assembly GCA_947369235.1 of Udea olivalis. Lineage (NCBI taxonomy): Eukaryota > Metazoa > Arthropoda > Insecta > Lepidoptera > Crambidae > Udea > Udea olivalis. The sequence continues at coordinate 13,368,782 of OX376342.1, forward strand.
GAATTTTCTCGTGCCATTGTTTCATAAAATATGTTTTTTCGTGGAAGAACTTCTCCAGGCACCTAAAAACATGCATATACTTAATACCGAAAACGAAAAATGGTAGAGTTCCGCTTTACGGGTTTTCGATCAGTACCTACATGCACTTGAATTTAAATTCAAAGCGCATTTTTGTAATCATGTGTACTTCGCATACCGGCAGAGTGGCGACCGCCGAAATAATTGTCGTAGATACGTCCGGCGCTTCTGAACATATTCAAATCATTAGGTAGGTACGCAGTCCGCTCACAGCAATATCCATTTTGTAAATGTCAAAATATAATTGCAACACTACGAACATTATTATATTTATTATGTTATTTATTTAAACATTGTTACTCTTTAACTGCAACAATAAGTATCAAATCCACAACTTGCATTCTGCATCAGTTACAGAAAATATGTCAACAGATATCTGTCCCCCCGTTATTTATTCTATGAAATACTACATCTTCCTCCAGCCTTTAGGTATTTTACGATTAGATGTGAGGATTGAAGATTTTCAGTTCAGTGACCCGTTACTCGCAACTCGCAAGCATATTCGCCCGACCCGCGCTTTTCATTACTCGGAATTTATCAATGCAACGATTCGTTCTCCATCGAGGATTTCACAGTGAACATTGATGGCAGCCCTGAGCTTTACAGTTACACTCACGTGCATCCATATCGGCGTTGGGATTAGTATTTTGCCGGGAAAGTAGTAATCACGTACCAGAATCGGGTTGTACAGATGTCGAGTTGGTGTTCCCAGGCGGTGGCGGAGGCGACGGCATTCCTTGCCCATACGCAGTGGAACCACCTGGCTGCTTCGATGTTCCGGGACCTATCATTACCGACGGCTACTACATTCCCTGGACACTGAGAACGCAAATACAAACTGTCGTCTTCCTTTTCCTTTTTTTATTCGTACGGCTTGGACTATTTAATGGTAACACTTCTTAAAGTTGCTCGAACGGCGTACTGCATAATTCTTCTGATCTTTGTAATGTTTTTATAGGGTTTACAGCTCGCGTTTCATGTTTTCTGTTACTATAATAGGTAATACCTATGCCTTGCAGTCGATAGTAACGTAGCATTATCATCTTCTCAAAACTCACTAATAACCCTCAACTTCTCTACTTTTTCTAAATCAATCAATCAATCAAATATATTTATTATCCCATCAGAATCATAGGTATTTAAGGCTAATCTTAGGTCTAGACAATGAATATAGCCTATATTTTGTGAAGGACTGGTGCCTGAAATAGGTTGCAAAATAGAAACCTGTCCTACAGGTCACCAGGCCTCCCTACTCGTGGCCAGCACAGTTACAAGCTGTGTGAATGTAAAGTAAGAGATTAGAGAAAATACTGAGAAACAAAAAATAAAAAAGTACTAAAGTATAGTTCCTTGCAGAGTGAGTGTGTGAGTGTAGGTATGATTGAGGTCTGAGTATGTGTGAGTGATGAAAGTTTTTCTTACCCCGACAACGTAAGAATGGAGACAAAAAGGAGGTCGGATTGAGAATGATTTTAAAATTGTTGTAATGGTTAAGTTTTTAAGTTTACCATTATTTCAGGGTAATTAGAGAAAAAATCTGAGTGCACTTATAATTGTTGAGACAACGACAAATTTTCCGGTGCCCAAGGACCCCAGTTGGTTAGTCATTAATTCGGTTCAAATTCCGTTTGGTCTACAGAATGTCTACACTATTGAACGATCTCATAATATTATTTAAAAACAATCACTTTATGCAGTGTATTCCCGTGAGTATGTTTCTTAATGACGTCACGTATAATAATGGAATTACTTCAAACATAACCACACAATGTATCTTAATCTCACTTTTTTAAACAAACACTTACCACTTGACCGACTTAGATTTAGGCTTTTTAAAAACTGCTGAATATTAATGAATTGTCAATCTTGTCTCGTTATGTTTTTGATAAGTTATCCCTGTCAGATTTATACAAGGATAATACTGATAAGTTTTGCTAAAATATTCTGGGAAACCATTTAATTGCTTGGGAACTGTGTGCTCCTGTCAAATAAAACCTTATAGGAAAACGATCTCTTCTGAGGCTGGCTATAAATTCCTTCATATACCTTAAGGTATTATTTTTCTGCAGAACATTTTCCAAATACTTACTGGGACTTCCACAACAATATAGATGTTTGGATGTTTAATAAGTTACGTTGCTATTGAGAATACAGCAATCACATATTACGTCATCATGGGGGCAGGACTTGTTATGTATAATGACGTAATTGATTTTATTGTCTAATGTTTCCTTCCGCGTTTTTTTGGCCTGAATGACATGATAAATTATCCTAGTATTTTTATGGTTTTTGTTGCTATCGAAGCAATTCTGGTAGTTTGAATCTCGTCAAAGTCTAGATCTGTCGAAAATAATCCATAGGATGAAATGAAATTGCCAACTGTAAACTTGATGTAGGGTTGAGCATTATTAGAACATCATTTAAAGATAAGTTATGGTGGAGTTGTTTTATGGTATCGTTAATGTTACACTTCCGCGTCGAGTGTAGGACTAGACTTTACAGTTGTAACTAGTTGGGAAGTCTAGCTGAGCGCTGTGGTTCTACGCGGACGCAGCAGCGCGGGAGTTCGGCGGCTCCGCGGCTTCCCGTCCACCTGTTATGCGATCGAGTTTTTGCCCTGAACCCGGTAGTTTGCGGTTTTTCCAAACGCTCCATTGAATACAACTATTCCCAACGTGCATCCCTAAACCGCAATAATTAGCAACACTTGCTAGCTAACGTACTGTCCCGTTCCGTCGATGCGTATATTATTAAAGTAGAGGATTTGAACGAACATGTGCTCTTTCTTTACATGCAGATAATTACTCATGTGGCAGTAACGAGTAACGGTTGCCATCTTCGAGACGGTATCCTGTTTGTATTAATTGCTGTTTTATGCGTTTAAAACGCATTTCAATTGAAATCGCAATAAATTACGGGTTTATCGCGATTCTTATACTCCAGCGGTGAGTGTTGCGTGCGCCCGATCGTCGATGCGTTGGATCAGGCGATGGCACCGTTAAAGATGGTGGGACCATACCGGACGAATACATTTTAGCGCCTGACACGTGTCATCTTTCCTTATGCATCAGAACTGTATTCAAGGGTAGATTCGTGATTACCTGGAACAGGTTCCTACCCTTGAATACAGTAAACGCTTAAACGGATGTTTAAGCTACTTTAAAACAGCACTTTGAATCAATTTGTGTCTGAAGGTGGAATAATTCAGCGAAATTACTCGCGTCTCGTAAAAACACCTTCTTCGATTTCCCATAAATCAATTAATGCGCCACTTAAAATGCCAATAGTATTCACTTACACTGCCATGGTTCTTTGATCGGGCGTTTGCGTGTAAATCATAAATATTTGCAACATTTGAAAAACAATTTTTATGTTTTAATCATACATATTCAGTTTTCCGATTCCCACAACGAATAGTTATTATTATTGTCATCGGTGCGTGACTGGCAAACAATGATTACAGAGTAATGTAAGGGAGCGTGGTGATTATACGGTGCGTGTGTGTGCGACAACTGTTCGCAACTCAAGTAATTGCAGTAGTTTCAGAGAAACTATCAGCAGCCTCGACTCCACGAAGGGTTGTGTGTCGCCGGCGGCCGGTCCTCCGCCCGATGTCATTTCGGCCGCAGCCGGCTCCGCTAGGCTAGCTAGCTCTAATTGCCTATCCGAAGAACTAAACGCAACTCGCTCATTAGCCGCTTTTCTTTGTCATCTATTCTATCTAGTTGCAACTTTATTGGACGAGATTCTGTAAGTGGCCCTTCTTTGACAGTAACATCCAACAAATTGGCTGTAAACTATGTTCAACTGAAGTACCCGCTGATGTCTCGAGAAGCTACGTCTCAAGGTCGGGAAGATCAGTGCGTCGACCTTTCCTCGTAGTCAATTACGCCGATATATTTTTGCATTGCAACTTCAGTCTGGCGATTGACGTGAGACATGATCTGTTTCCAATAAAAACCCGGATATAATCGTAGAAACAATGATGTTTGATGTAGATGTAGTTGCTTATCATCGTGGAGAACAAATCTAATAACAGCCTGCGTGACATCACTTTGGATTCGGATCGTTTGGATTTTCCAAAAATAGCTAACCAGGTAAAAACTTGATGAGCTGTTATAGCAAAGAGGTAATGTATTTGATTTAAAAGTTTTAGTTTTCATTATGACTTTATCTTATGCTAATTTATGTCAACAGTGACAAACGCTTCCAGTGGAATGTTTGCAAACTATCTGCTTAAGATAATTCTCCGGGTGTGGTGCATTATTTTACATACGAATGATGTACTTCCTCTTAACAGTAACATTGCCTAATGACGTTTTGTTATTATCTTCTGCATCCGAATATTCTTTCATGCATGAACTTATATTGTACTTAATAATAAAAGATTTTGAAAATTATTGGCATTGGGTAGAAAACATTCGTCAAAATTGACAAGTTAAGTGGTGTTTCGTGTTACCAAAGCGAACAAAGAAAGTTACTTCTGGTCATATTATTATGTCGTTACGTGGAGAGATCTCGTCAGAGGAGCTCAGGGTGAGCGACTCACGCGTTCAGACCTTGCCCCGCTTCGGGCCGGGTGCACAAATGCACACTGATTCATCAAGAATGTGGATCACGCCAATAAAACTCTAACAGAATCCCGAATAACTTAAGGATAGGATGTTGTTGAGTGTTTTATTATCCTCATCATCAAGAATTTTCGAATATTTTAATGAGAAGTTAAATAAAACATTTGTGTAAACGTTTGTGTGGTTTTATTAATTATTAATTGTTTGGTGGTACTTTAATTGATTGTTAGGTTTTCCCTAATATCATTTTAAAGTTGCTATAAACCAAGTTTGTATTGTTTTAACAATTAGAATAGAGCGAGGTGAAAAGATTACAACTAGCATAGCCCGCAAGACAATTTACTTGCTTACATTTGCCAAGCTGACCTTCACCGTGAGAGATCATATCTCCTACAATCTAGTTTACCTTCAAAACAATTGCACTGATTCTGCTAAAAAACAATATTGTTTATGTACTCACTACATCAGAAGAAAGCTTGTTACAATCATATACTATCTGTATTTGAACTATATTTTTCTCTTTAGGAATATGTATTTGCAACGGGCTATCAAATGCATAACTATGAAACTAAAACGACAAAATTCCAGCAGAACCATTACAAATTAAAAGAGACTTCAAATAAATTTAGAGAAAGTACGGCAGCTCTTGCAAATGCACCAAGTTGGGGTTTACAATTCCGAAATCCTTTGATAAACACCTTGTTTCCGGCAAGGGAATTTATTCGGATTACATTACATTTCGTTTAAAGCCGTTAGCTGAGATTTGTTATAACGGTAGCTGTAGCTCCTGACTTCGTTAGTGTAGTTCCAATATGATTTAGTAAGACCCTTTTATTTTTAAATTCCTTCCGTAGTTGATGCTTACATTATCCAGTCTAGGTAATGCCAAATTTTTAAAACCAAACGAAATTAATAAATCCGTAGTTTTTCATTAAATTAGTACCTGACAGATAAAAAAACCTTCAAAAAGAGATTCTGAACCTATCCATCTGCTTAAAACTGATGCGATTGAAATTCCCAGAAGATTGCCTCATTGTTAGCATATTATTAAATTCTTAAAAACAGCAATCCTGTGGGATCGGCGACGATGTGAGATCGAACCCTCGCCAGACGCGGTCAAGGACCGGTTCGGGTAGCGAATATTCTCGCGGGCCTGCCCTCCGAGGCTGGTGACCTCATCGAGCTTTTTGTGCGCCGGACCTGTGTTATCTGTGGCTTTTGTATTGGGACGTTAATTAGTGTTGTGACGTGGATCGTCTTCATTGTTTAGATTTACAAGACATTTATATTAAACACTAGCTTAGGATTGATATGCGTTAGGTTTTACTGAACCGATTAATAATTTCTTCCCTTTTTTAACAAGTGCATGTGTAATAATAAAAGTAAATTCTGGTGGATGTTTCAAATATATTTTAATCTCAGACATCATTTCTAATGTATGCAAATCTAACTTCAGTCACGTTTCCTACCTTATCTTAATTTATAAAATCTCAACACGAGCATAATCTTTCGCAATATGATTTATCCTGATTTTTATTCTGTAGCATCACTCAAGTATTTGTGAACACTTGAGTTACAAGTTATACTTAACCAATAGACTCAGTAAGTAAAGCAAAAAAGTACCTAGTGAAAATGTTTCTCGTTTTAATCTGACATTTCCATGCCCCAGTTTGGAATTCCCTCGCTGTTATATAGTTAGTTCGCACACTGCAGTAGATAAATGACTACATCAACGCAATAGGTATGCGTGATTATTACCTATTATAGAATATTATACAATTCTCGTTGCATGTTTGATTAATCTAGTAGCATTTTCTAGTCCTTTTTCCGCTAAATCTGGATAAACAACTTCAAGAAAAGCAATAAATTGCTTTAAAGATCTTAACTTTTGTAGATAAAATCCAGTTCGCTCTAATCTATTTTGCTTAACGATAAGGTATCATATCATAATCATGCGTGGTCTCCGCTTCTCTCATATAAACACATGTCGGCAATAATATGACTAATACTGTTGTTGCTTTTCTAATAAGAACGATGATTAACTTTGGTAACGCATCTTCACCTCTCACCTTTCTTTGATATTCTGTTCTGTGCTACCCTTCAGTCCGGTAACGTTGTCAAAGTCATTTGCGGCTGAACTAAAGTAGTATTTGAAAAATAAAAAGACATTTCTTTTTTATTATTACAATATATACACTTTAGTAATATCTTTCGGATCATGCGCTTCGTAATTTAAATAACAAGTACTTAAAGAGGCGTGAAGTCATCTTATAGGTCGACCATAATGGCGACTCTGCCTACTGTTACCGGCATCTTGGTGACGGTCTGCGCATCCGGACTTCTACTTTATATAATCTATCAAGCTTCGTATTTAAAAAAGAAGTCCGTTATGGCATTAAGAAGTAATAAAGTTGTCTCGTGTTTTGTTGTTAATCACTGCCGGTCATCATCTCAATAATTGCTCATGTTATTGCTGGCTAATATCGCCGAGCGCGTTCCCTCAGCTCTGACAAAAAAAGCAATTCCATCCACTTTGGCACATGAGAAATATTGTAATGCTTCACTTTCATATTCACCGCGCTCGACATTCGATTCTGAATTTCCGAATATGAATTGAAAAGGTGAAATAAAACTAATTGACTGACATCCTGACATCAGAGCGCAGCTTAAACTTCTGAATCTAGGATCGTGGGATTTTGTACAATACTTCCTGATGTAGCTGAGAACTAAAAAGGGCTTTTTATAAATTAGACTGATGAAAACGAAACAATGTATGAAACCGCTAATTCAAAAGAGGTTTTTTTAATTAATCCTCAATGACATGATTGAAATAAAGATATGATTTAGATACTAAATACATATTTAAAAAAACCTCAATACTTTAGCTATTCATCTACGCGTCCGTGGGCGAGTGGATTCAGAGCTCGGCCCGAAACCCGGACGTCCCGGGTTTCAATTCCCAGGTCAGGCAGTGTGTTTTCGGATTTTTGGAACATAGTCCGGGTTTGTAATGATTACCAACCCTCATTTGGCAAGCATGGTGATTAAGCCAACACCCATCAATTGTAGCGATGACTTCAATGTAGCAAAAAGTAAAGTAATTTATACTTCAATGAAGCAGTGGTCCCTTGAAGTATTGAAGTAAAAATTACTTTACTTCTTACTTTAGCTACTACATATTAAAACGCGGGCGGAAGTTAATAGTGTAGGTACTTAATTGGGTTAGCAGAACTGATATCGAAATATGGAAATCCGGACTATACAGGCAAACTGCCTCATTTAGATTGGATACCTGGAAAATGAGTAGGTAGTCATCGTTAAATAAAATAAACTCTTCATGCAGATAATTTGTACACGTACAGCTGTATGCTTTTGTGATCCTGTGTGCCATAAAAGCGATATTTACCTTGTCTTAATCTACCTAAACACGCGAGCATGAGTCACCGCCGTTCAATTATTGATAAACATATTCTATAAGTTCTCCCAGGGATGCGTAGTGGCATGATGATCTTCGAAAACATGCTCTCTTCCGACTATTACCAAGAACTGGCTGAAATAGCTACGGGTGTCAGATACGAAAAAGTATTTATCCCCATCATGGCCGTTCGGTGCGCACGTGCGTCGTCGTCCGATTTGCGAAATTGAACTCTCGTATAACAAGAAAAGTTCTATCGTATTAGGCGGCATAGTAACAACCAGGCTAAGCTTTTCTTTCGAAGGCTTCGCGCTAAAAACTATTTTCGGCGTTTGTATTTTGTTAGAACGCTTCAGAGTCTACTTTTATTTGTTCTACTCCGGGGATTAACATGTGCTCGTGTTTACTATGTGTGCGCTCGTATAGACATCACTCGTACCCGCGGCCGGCAGCATATCTGAACACTGACCAATCATGTAGATACAATATCTTAGATATTTGATCGTAAGCCCCGCCCGCTTCTAGGAAGCAGTCCCGCGCGGCCTTGCGATGAAACATCGCTCAAATGTTTGTTTTCCTTTCGAACGATTCAAAAACGGCTCCCGCAAATTTTACTGTTCCTCGGAATCGTTAGGTTTGCGACGTCTTGTTTGCGCAAGCGCGTTTCGCTGAACAATTTACAGCTGCTCAGTTAAGCCGAAATGCTAATGTAAATTCGAGATGAGCCGAGAATTATGGTCGTTAAATAATTGCTCGAGCGTCAATTGAGTCTGAGTATCATGATTTGTTCATCGATGTGAATGTAATCGTCTATTTCTTGGAATCTCGTCTGTCAGCGGCAGCTGCATTGCGCCAGAAGCCAGAAGCCGTGCGCCGGAATGACGGGCCATTAGTTGCTACTGCGAATTATTTCCTGCATAGATGTAGGGAGTGGGTACCAGGTACCCGCGCCGGAGTGGCGGTTTCACCGGGAAGCGCGGATGCGCCGGCGCGCTTGTCGCAATCTCTAAATCGCAGCTGCACCGTTACCGCACTTACCGCGCCTCGGTCGCCGGCCGCCGCTCGACAAGCACGACACCTGGCCAATTTGAATTCACCGTGTAATAATGAGAATATAATGAAGATGATAAAATCAACGTGCAAAATGTGCACATAATAGTTGCAACTGTCATATAATGAAGGATATTAAAATATGAGCTTGTTTTATGAGAGAAGCAAAATGCGAGTTCAAAATTAAAATTATCGACCGTTTCATTACCTGGGGGGCTAGCCAAAAGCAACACGCCACGACGATTTCTACAATAGAAATCGTTCAAATGTATGGGGATGACATATGCGCAAGTGACAGCTTATGTCATCCCCATACATTTGAACGATTTCTATTGTAGAAATCGTCGCGGCGTGTTGCTCTTGGCTAGCCCCCCTGATAATGTGCAGTTGCCAACTCACTGTCACGAATAATCTTACAAATGAGAAACTTATCGAAGCCGCATTCATTTCTATGAAAGGTGGTGAAGGCGTTAACATTTCGCCGTAATCACTAATCACTGGTGAAATAACCCGTGTTATTAACTTCCTAAAGGAACAACTACTTGTACTGATATGAAATATATCAGTTTCGGGGAAGCAAAGTCAATATGTAACACGAAATCAGTCCATCAGTGCTGACAATAAGAGAAGACTGCGATAGGGTGCGATTGCATAAATTCGATTCAGATAAAAACAATATTGAAACAAACTTGCTTCCTTAAGACAGGTAATGCAAAACCAACAATTCAAACAAAATCGTATCAAATTTACATTGATCAGCTAATCTAATTGAGTCCCTACCCTAAGCACTGAGTATCATTTCATTCATTTTGATTTTATGTTTATTTAATCAGGGCCTCGGTTCTGCTATTTAATTCCGAATCAAATAGTAGTAAACGCTATTGTATAATATCATATTGGAACCCAAAGCTTATAATACGAAATAACAGTAAACATATTTAAATAGGACTAGAATACTGAAATGCAGAAAATTCCTCTTAGAATCCCATTGCTATTTTGTTTTTAATGGTGTTTGTATAGAACACATCTTTTACCATAACTACACCATAAGTCATTGCGCTGACAGATTTGTATGACCCGTAGCCCGTACGGTCTCGCCTGCGCGCGCGCATCCACTGCAGCGACAAACAATACGGGTTTTGCGAAACTCTTTGTCTTCATGCTCTCGCTGCGCTGGTAAATGCAATCATTTTGCCAATTACGGGCATCCTTCCTATCTTTTATGTAGATAATTCGAGCACTGAAAATTGTATGTGGTTTAGTCAAACACTAGAACAATAATATTTAGAACGTGGAACCTTCGGCTATCTTTGTTAAGTGCAAACTTCAGTCGATCTTGGTGTAAGTTGTCTCAGATATTATTTATTTTATTTTGTTAGGTAATCGATAGCGCTACGCAAACTACTTCTCTAAACTACCTTAATGTTAATGGAGAGAAAATTAATCGATTTTATGCAACGCTGTTCAGTTCGTTAGACGGCAACTTAGAAACACACATCGTGAGCTCGATCCACACCCAAGAGAAACATTCTTGTGACGAACATTCGTGTTCGTTTTGTGTCTGGGTGATATAATCTTATAATATTTAACTATGTTTATCAGTCTATGACACCCCATAGAGTAGGTACAAACCCTGCTTAGTTTGGGGTCAGATGATTTTGGTGTAAGGTGTCACAGATATTTATTTATCCGTCTCATTGTCACATCTCTAGCCCTATTGTCTCTTCATCTTAAAAACACTTTGAAAACCCCGCAATATAAAATCCGATGTCACAAAAATATCAACAAAAACATTTACTGTCCAGATCAAAACTACAAAATCGACTTTTCTCTCTGCATTTCATACGGTGATAAAGTTATGAGGTCCATTCGTGACATTAGGCCAGCCAGTGCCATTCCGCCATTCACTTTGTTCAGTATATAGAAACTAAGTAACTTTGTGAACACCTCCGGGTCGAGAGCCTGCATCAGTGGAGCAAACAATAGCGGGCCTAGCCACTCGTTCCGTGAAAACACTTTGTAAATATACTCTATGCGTTTTGTCTGCTATTCTTTTCATTGTTTTATTGTGATTCCCATCAGATTCAATTGCTAGACAATTGAGATTGGCTACCGTTTCTCAATATTCCATTATTTCTTTACTGTTAATTGATGAACGGCTCGGTGGCCGGGTGGTATTTAAGCGCTAAAGTCGCTGGTCGGCCAGCTAGCATTTCGCAAGCACGAATTGCATCTATCTAGGTACTACATGGCTTCATTTTTATGATGAGAGGTTTCGCTCAGTAATGGGATGACATTTATGATATTAGCCTTTTTTCTGGAACAATAATTCATTTCAACGTAAAGTTTGCTGTATAATATAATGAAACTGCCAAACCTTTGTAGTCTCAAGTTGAATGTAAAAACAAACGCCTCCTCGAAAACCAATAGCAATTGATTGAAAAAGCTTCTCGTCCTATCGCAAACAGAAATTTCTAGGAATGTTTATTTTCCAACTATTATTTCTTTCATAGACGTGGATAAACAATAAAACAATGAGTACGAAAAGAAATGCTAAAGTAAATGTTTTTTTCTTCAACGCTTACTAATAAACCCTATATTTTAATAGTCTTTAATATGTAGTCTTTGTTCCAAAAATATTTTCTTTAATCAAGCAGACTTAATTGATTTCTTAGCTTTTGTCACACTTGTCAATTTCACTAACAGCATAAAATTTGTTGACAGGTTCAAAGACGGCGTTGCGTATCCCTGGTCAGCAGGGGTGTCCAACCTCATCTTGTACCCAGAAGCCGCCAACCAGACGCTGTACACGCAGCAGGCCGCACGCGCCGACTCCGGCAACTATACGTGCCGGATGAGCAACGAAACGCACAGTGAGACGCACACTGTGAAACTTAGCATACTAGGTGAGTGTTATATTTAATAGGAACATAACTAGGTGTTATTAAACAAAAGTAGCATCAAGCAAGAGGATGACCTTTTAACTGGTTGTATCATGACGCGTTTGATCACTGATTAGATGAATATTGCGTTGATCAGCCTTCCGGAAACGGGGGGATTAAGCCATAGTAGCATCAGAGCTCCTAAATCCAATATTTTGTCGGTAGCTACTTTGCATACGGCTTTCTTAGAATACCTAATTGGCTACACAGTTCGGAGTACTGTCTAGTTCATTTCGTTTGCAGGTGGATTTGGTTACGAAGTAACATCAAAGTGGGTGCATATAACATATCACAGCGGGCGGTTTAAATATCCATTTCTCTCAGTTTCATTGAAAGGGGAATGGTATAAAACTACAAGCCAATTATTTAGTTGGTAGGTATTTGCGTTCTGGGAATCGCTCTGAGCTTGTTTGTAGAAGTGGCCGAGTGTTGCGGAGAGTTGGCAGCAAGCGGGCACAGACAAGACAGCACTCTGCTCTAATCAGATTGTCGATGTTAGGAAACAGCCCTACACAGAAAACTACGTCATGCAGTACACTCAACGAACCGTATTTACAGAAATTTTGTAATATAATTTTGGTTGGACACATGAAAATATATGGATGGTTACATCTATGTTTAAGTAGGTATAAAATTGCTTCAGCCAAATAAAGCCCAATAGAGGAGGGGGAACTCACGGCATGCACTAAACCTCAAGATATTGTATTTCAAGAAGTATATATTTAAAAACACTTCCTAGTTGTTTTGATTTGTTTGTTCGAGCTGGCTACTGTATACCACTGTACGAATAAAAATCTCTCTAGTCTACCTCAAGACTCTAATGTGTTTTTTTTGACCTATCAGAAAAGCCAACGGGCACGCCTCGTACGATGTTCATCTCCAAGGACCAGTGGGTGGAGGAGGGCGCTGATCTGCGGCTGTACTGCGAGGCTCTCATCGGTGAGTAAACAATGTCAACATAAATGATCTTATCACTTTGTTTATTTTAGCCTTCTACAATACTTGTTTGCATATGTAAACATATTAATGAATTATTTCTTAGACCGAAATTTCGCAAAGCAAACTCAACCTAGTGTCAGTGTCAGGGTCCAAATGCCTTCCCATGCGTCTTACACAATTTCTTTGTTTCCACGCCTTCCGAAGCCTGAGCATTGAGCATCCACTATTTAAATCAAAAGATTTCTGTTTAACGGGGTTTATAACCACGCCCATTTCGATAATTTCAGAACATCTGACAATTTCGAAAGGTTTCCCAACTTGTTGACTAAAATCAACTTACGCAAGTTCCACAAAGGCCTTCATGAATTGAGTTCTGAAGGAACACATAGTTCTAATGTGAATCTACCAAAGTAGGGCTTTATGGTTTTTGGTGTCTTCAAGCAATTCAATTAAACTATTGTGAAGCAGTTTCTGTAATTTCTGCTTTGTTATGAAACGTAAAAAATATCACGTGAAGTGACGATGATATACCTATAGTATTTGCAACACGATAATAAGCTTTTTAAAGTTTTTGTACGTAAATACTACACCACAACATAACGAATAATTATTAAGTAGAACACTAATAAAAACGCACAAACAATTATAAATATATAAATAGTAATTGATCTGAAGATCCGTGACGAGAGCTTGTTGCCGTGACAGAGGCGTACACATCAACCTTTACATAGGGGCAGCTTAAAGTGCTGAAATTAAGACCCATTTTGCAATGATTTTGTAAAGGTTGATGTGGACGCCTCTGTACCTATTTTCATCAGCGCTTGTAAAGTAACATCGAATGGTGTCAACCACCCTTATCTGCTAAATATCGAACTTAAAATGGCTTCGATTTTCGATCAGTATCTCGGTTTTACCAGCGGAAACAAACCTCAAAGCCCGACACAACCCATTAATTTCCGATGTAAATTGAATCTAGTGTATCGAGAGCCGCAGGGAGCCAGAAGCTTTCAAGAGAAATGCGTCCGATTAATTCTATTATTGGTTTACTTACACTATAGCCTGAACAAACGCCCTGTTTTGAGCACTGGTGATTGGTCATTTTATTCATTGAGAACATAAAAAACTTATGTAACGTTAAAGTAAAGATGACATGCTAAATAACTGGATAAATTGATAATTCACATAGATTCCCTTGAATTCGATGTGTGTTATTTTAAATTAGAAACTAGGTCAACATAAATATCTGTTCATCAATAGACCGGTGCGTGAATCGATCCCGCGACCCATTGAGTCTCCATCGGCGCTTGAACCACGGGTCGTCGGGCTAATGCCATATAAAAATAATAGTCATATTGTGTCAATTCTTAATAATGCTTGAATTGTATCTAGCCGACTCAATTGAATCTGTGATGGTCTATAATAAGAGGAGGTAATTACGTTTGTTTCTTAGTTATTTTTTAACTATTATAACTTTTGGGATCTTTATAGAACTTTATCAGTACTCCAGCACTAATTTAGCTCATGTACTGCTCAGTCACTCTTGTCACTAAGAGATAATAAAAAACATTATACTGAAATGGCGCATTGGCGACGCTCAGGCGTGCGTTAATACGAAGCGCCATGAAATTCGGCAACTGGCGCCCTGTCGTCCGATTGCACTCAACATACCCATAGAGGCGTGGTAGGGCGGGCGTGGGCGAAGGATAAGTGTGCATGATTAGGACATTATTGATACAGACAACCAGACCTAATAACAACCTACGCGTAATTTGATCGAATAGGCCAAAGTGACCTTCGTGGTACTTGTCTCTGTTGCCTCTCTAAATTTGCAGCTGTAGGCAAAATTAAAAAAATGTAGCATTATTTAAAAAAAAAAAAATATTTAAAATGGTTTTTTCTAAGATCCGACTTTTAAAATCAAGCATATTATTTTGATACCTATTATGAGCATAAGGGGCTGAGCCACTCAGGTCATTTGTTCAGGGGTTTGGAAGTGCTTCCATTAGATACTCTGACAAATAGTAATCGAAATGTCATTATGTGTCTCAGGCAGGACATACCTAGCAGACGCGCGGAGCGACCTTCGCTGGATGAAGGTCTGGCCCAACGGCACCGAGGGAGACCTTCTGCCTTCACAGATAGAAATCAAGACCACGCGGTAAGATTCTTCTTTCCGGGACACATTGGCATCGAATGTTGCAAAGCAACATCCAACCCCATCTCTATCGAAATCCTTTAATTATTTTTTCTATTATTTGTATCTTCAAGGTATCATAAAGATACAGATACTAAAAAATTAAACTGTTCCAGCAATATTTCTAAAAGAAAACTTCGGATTATGAAAGTTTTCAGCTAAAAACATAGATGAAATAACGCGTCAGCTATGGTCTTAGTAGGTATTGGTAGGAGTAGTCGCTCGGTTTGCGGAAGATAAGGGTTCAATTCTCGCCTGATTTCTTGACCAGGTAATACTCTCTAGTATTGCAAGCAGTGTGAATGCAAAATAACATAAATCTTATAAAATCATATCATAGCTGAAATTAGCCCTAGTCTGTGTCCTGCAGTCTTCTAACATAAATATTGCGATAGCTAATTAAAATGTGTTGTGTATAGGGAGGACGTCGAGGACATAATAGGGTCCTACCTGCGCGTGGAGCGCGTGGCGGCGCCCGACTACGGCACGTACGCGTGCGTCGTGCACAGCAACGAGCACGTCGACAGGAAATACGTCACTATTCACTATAAATGTAAGTGCAAATATTAATATTTATCAGCATATCATATTATGTCACCATTTATGCACCTGTGAAGCATTATAATCTCAGAAAATTATTTTTTTTCTATCCAACGATTATAAGTTTGACTACTTACTTAGTTTGAGTACGTACATTAGTTAGTCAGTAGATAGGTAAATCACACATGCAAGTAGAAACGGTCATGTGACCCTTGACACTTAGAAATTTTTAATGAGATATTTGCATAGAACGATGTATCTAATTTTTCACATTAAAATTTTTTCAAGTTCATTCAATAAGTGTAGATAACTTTAGTTCATTTCTGAGGTGGTAAGAAACTGGTGGGAGGGAACGGTATAAAAGCTTCTTGAGTCCTTATCATTTGTGTACTTACTCATCATCTCTGTCATTTTTAGCAATTATTTCGCCGAATTTTACATAAACACTAAAATATATCTATTCTTTATATCCTTGAAATAACTTTGTTTGACAGAAGTAGCTTAGTGGTCATAGCACACCACACTATCCTGGCACCGCAAGAGCACCGCCCCAACCCGACAATTAACTTGCCATTCAAATTAGAGCATTGAAATGTGTGAAAAAGCGGACGGCGGGCGTTCAGCGCCGTCCGCTTTTTTAATACGAGGCGATGCTGCCGGGTTGGACCGGTGCTGTTGCCGCGCCGTGATAATGTGATGTGACCTTAAATCTTCAGTGCATTGTGTGAGTTGTCTTGTCACCAAAAAATAAGGGAAATGACAACGGCAGCCAGATGCGTACAACTATGACAAAGTAATGAAGTGCAACGATATGATTTAACAGACTAATCACCCACAGATGACGACCTATCCGCTGTAACGTCGTGGTCGGGCGACAGCACAGTCCCGTGGCGGGCGCTCGTGCTGGGCGTGGTGGGGGGCGCGCTGCTGCTGCTGTCGGCGCTGGTGCTGCACCGGCGCTACGCGCTGCGCCTGCTGCTGGCCGCGAGGCACGCGCGCGCGCGCACCCACACCGCCGCGCACCGCGCTAGAGGTACACTACAACCTTTAAAAGGCTATTGTAATTGATTTTATGTTAGTTTTAGGTCAATGTAAAGTCTGATGTGATTTAATGTGGTGCACTCATCATGATATCCTGACTTCCGGGGTCAAATCTCAAGTTGGCAAATGTGTTTTTATCGATTGCTAATGAAGTATTTAGTTATTATAATAAGCCATGTCTGTTTTTATAGTTTTATTGAACTCAGTTCAAGAATTAATAGGAATCGGATTTACATAAACATAAAGTATGCATATCATTTACTAGTCATAATTATTAAAAAATGCGATGGTTGTTTAGTTGTTCAGTCTACATTACTTTGTAATCGATATTATAGCCAATTGATGCAATTATCTTAAGAAAATATTCCGAGAAATATACACCAGTATAATGAAGTTTTATTGTACTTCTATTGATAGGATTGGGCTACATTTGTTAGAAGTAATTTGATAATTAATAAATAAATATATGCTTAGCAAATATTACTCTAACATAATCTGACTTCGAACGGAGCCGAGCTAGCACTATAGGTGTCATAAACTGTTAAACATAAGTACTTAAATATTTCTAAGTATTTTTTTAATAGAAAATAACACCCAGGCGCAAAACAAAGACAAAGAACAGACAAAGAATCAGGTGTCAGTCGTATTACCGGACAGAATAATTCTAATAGGTCCCAGAACGCGTTCCGTGCACGGAGCATACATTTCGTTCTAGACCTCACACACTTGTCAGAACGGCGCTGAAGCGTGCTTCCGCCGGAAGTACGCCACCTGGACGCAGAATCGAACTCCCGGCATGGACGTTGATTATACCTACATTTTGTTATAGTTCCCACGCCTTATTCGATATTCGATAGTATTTCTATAAGGAACAACAAGTTTTCACGGGTCGATGATTGATTTCTTATCGTCTCGGCGGTTAAAGCGCTAGCCCTGAAATCCAGAGCGCTTTATTAAACTTTTAAAATAATGGGAATTACCTAAGCACCTTCCTAAATCTCCTCCTAAGACTCCTCTGATTTTGGGTTTCGACCTGCATTTGTGTCGATATCATTATCATTATGGATCGATAGTAGCGAGAATTTCATTTCAATGATTGAAGCCTTTCAGTAGTGGGACAGTATAAAATAATTACTATGTATTATACGTAATTAATTTTCTTTCTGCGAAGAGAAATAATTCAATGGAAAATTTTAATGCCTTCCTCGTAAATTTGAACGGCGTCGTCGTTCGTTGTGTAGTTTAGAAATTTATAGGTAATTGGTGCTCCTTAAAACCTATCAATCCGAAATTTGGCAATCGTACACCCTACTAGTAGCACCCTTTAGACACGTTATTGGAACTTTTGGCAAACTCAAACTCAAATATCTTTATTTAAATAGACTTAATCAGTACTTTTAAATAGTTGAAAAATATACTGAATAATAGACATAAATACTATAATAATGTGAATAAATAAGCAGTATACAAACATAATGCGACTCTACCACCGCGTCGGAGAAGTTATTCTTACTGAGAAGACCCGGCGAGTTAAACTTGTTGTGGTTTTACAATGCGAGTTAGTAGAGTACAATTTGTTTGTTGATAAAAAAATAATGCTTAAATTCTAACATTAAAAGATAAACAGAACAACCTAACAAGTACAGCAAAGCTACATAATATCTAACAATAGGCTGTACAAAGTCATTTATACAATTTGGCGTTTAGAGCCACACGCTCCTTCCGTACGGAACGGTCTGTTCGACTATGTTCTCCATCTTCGGCTGACCAGCTTTGGTACTAGGCACGTGTATCGTATGTGTGTGTCGTGTTCTTAATCAGTGGCAACCCTAGCCCTTCATCAGGTTACAGGGAAACTGGTTTTTTAACACCTGGACCCCCTTGATCGCAATCCCTTGATTTATTATTTACAACTTGTTTTATTGTTCAACTGTATGTTTGTGTCCTAAAGTGCCCTTTGACCACCTAAGTATTAAAGACTAGCTGTCCGTCAGCGGCTTCGCTCGCGTAGACTGTTTATACCGTCAAAGTAAAGCCTAGTAAAACCCAACCAAGTTTAAAAGTGTAAGCACTCACTGAGGTTCTCGCCGGGTCTTCTCAGTATAAGAGCAACTTCCGATGCGGTGGTAGAGTCACATTATGTTCGTATACAGTGTATTTATGTATCCGTAACATTATAGTATTTAAGTCTATTATTAAGTATGTTTTTTTCTTGGAATGATTTGACGATTTAAAAGTACTTGCTACAGGTCTTTTTTTCTATATTGCCTGTCAAGATAACCTCACTCCACCTGATGGAAAGCCGTCGTGAGGATATGAGGCTGACAAGCCCAGTCATTCAAACGAATCACTGGGCTGGCCATCCTCACCTTGAAGGTCTATTTAAATACATATATTTTTTGTTGTTGTTTGCCCGAATTAAAAGAAAATAGAGCCTATGACACTCCCTGATAATGTAGCTTTATATTAGGGTTTTTTTTTAAAAAAAATCGGTTCAGTAGTTTTCGCGCCTATTCAATACAAACAAAAAAATATATCCATCTTATAATATTAGTATAGAATTGCAGTGTAAACATTTGTTATTTTGATGACAAAGTAGATTAATCTCGCATTGTTGTTCCAGTGCTGGAGAAAGAGTTCGACGTGCTCGTGTGCTGGACGGCGGTGGACGGCGAGCTGGTGCGCGGCGCGCTGCTGCCCACGCTCGCGCTCAAGTACAAGTACCGAGTGCACACGCTCCAGCTTCCTACATGCCCTGATGATTGTGAGTATCAGCACAGATTACTTGGTATACTACTTTCGCCGTATGATGATATCCCTGACAGTTCATAATTGTTCACCATAGTGATGTAACGAATGTAATTTAATCGAGTTGGCAAAGGAAAGAATCGGATTTACCGATTTTTAATTTTTAAATAAATTATTAAACGGGTTTAGGCTAATAAGTTATAGAATAAAACGTATCTCGAAAATAATAGTTAAAAAATAGCACACAAGACAGACGCACTCGTACTGATGCGAATGAAATGATTACAAAATGGTTGCTCCTATTCATAGATTTTTTGTCGATTCCATAGTGTCAATACACTACTACATTTACTTCATTTATTAACGTTAATAATAATTACAATAATTTACTTGATAAGATTCTAAAGGACAATAGTTTTTTAATTGACTTTTCTTTTGCTAGTTTCTTTGTATTTAATTTGAAATAGTATGCGTGACACGGAACAATGAAAACTGTCAGGCATATCATCTTAATGTGAAAATAGTATAGTTACTACATAACAGATAAATCACATCCATAGAACAATTTCAATTTTCCTAATCCTAAATGCGTGCTGTCATGTGACTGACCACCAGGGTGCCGGGGCCACCTCTTTCGATATAATGTCAGTAGTCAGTACTTACAGTACATCGCGTCAGTTGAACCGCAAAATTCGCGTACAAATGCTCTAGGCGGCTGTTGACAACCAACTGCCAAATGAGTCATGGAATACTCGGCGGCTGGTAGGTAATTATCGCGTATTATAATATTGGAATTAGTAATGAAATGCCACATTCATTAAACCACCGGATGATTATTTATACCTTAAGGAAAATGATATGAAATACTGAGTAGATAATTTTGTATTTTTTAATTGACTTTAATTTGACGGTCATAGAAAATACGCAAGACTTTGTAATAATGTTATTTCAATAATTCATATTTTCACTCAGACGAACAGCTACTTCCCCAAATCATTGTGCCATATCATTTTCCTTACGATATAAACAAAAGTAATGAATCGAGACTTAAGAGCTGGCTGGCTGGGGGTGGTTCAAAAACGTTTAATGTTTGTAAGATTTTCGTGATTATTTCATTGAAATAAAACTAGAATTTTTGTTGTATTATTGTGTGCATAATACTATTTAAAAACACATTTAATTGTCTACAATTAGGTAGTCGCCAATTATTTGCTAAATTAAATAAAAAATAGTTTTTTTTATTGATAACACACTTAAAAATGTACTGTACACGGTTAAAGCCATATTTATGAAATTAAAAGGTGAATTCAATAATAGAGAGATAATTTATACTTAATTTGAATTCAGCTAAATAATCACGAAAACCTGTAAAAAATGTAACGTTGACGATCTACCCCAAACGCAAAAAGCAAACCCTCTTAACAGTTTAACTGTCCAGACAGTAAACACAATAGATAGAACAATAGGTTCTTTCATACGTTTTGAGCCTTTTTTGAATGCAAGGGTTTTGTTAGAACTTGCCATGTGAACCCTTTGGTTAATGTGACACAAAAGTTGTGTGATTGGTCGCTTGAAATTATAGGATACCCAGCACTTTCAGAAGTCAGTACATGTATGAAAAATTAATTCGCAAAACTTAGCTCAGAGCAATCATACAACGTATGATTAATAATGCATTTATTCTGCAGGAAAAATGCATTAGAGCTATCTGTGGTCTAGGTCCTCGTGAATCCTGTCACCCTAAGTTTAAAGTTATGAAGGTCCTGACACTGACATGTATGTACATGACATGTATGTACAATGTGATTATAAATCTTCATTGACATAATATTTCTCACTGAATAACTAGGTATTTATTTATTTCCATGATGTAAATAAGTAAAATTCGTTCGTAATTATGCCTATTTTTTGACAAACCAGTGTTGAATTCCAGATTACGACCAAGAGACACTAAGAAGTTAGATAAACCATTTCACACAAGGGCGTTATTCAGTGAGAAATATTATGTCAATGAAGATTTATAATCACATTCCCCTAATAATTAGAGAACTACCGCTAAAATTATTTAAATCAAGGCTACATCCAAGAAGGCTAGAAACTAAGGAGAGATAACTCCCTGGAAAGGGTTGGACTAAATCCGTATCCCACAGTGACGCATGCGCATTACGCTTCTTTGCCGCGATCCTCGCGAAGTGTCAAAATTGGTCAACAAAAAACAACAACTGTCGCACGTGACACCGTTCAAAACAAAACCATGTGACCATGAAATGACAAATAGCTGCCGCTGCACATGCGCAATACAGCGTTTTGCCCGGCACAGAGTATACGACTTTCGGCCCTCGAAAGCTTACCCCCACTTCGGGAGTTATCTCTCCTCAGTCTCTAGCCTTCTTGGCTACATCAATGGCTTACTGAAAAATGTTTTTATAGTTTATCAGAATATTTTGACAGTTAATGTTTTTAATTTTATTTTTATAATCGTGTCGATATTAATGTTGATAATTGTATTTAATTAACTTGCTGACATAATAGTATTATTTTGACTACCTATTGGAATTAAGTGTTGTATTTTTGTTACTTATACTTTGACATTATCCTAATTTGTTAGTTAATCTTATTAATTTATTTTTATGGGCATGGTTACTAACTTTTCCTGTTTCAGTTATTTTTTAATGAATTCCATGACCTGTTTGAAATGTAGCTTTAAATTTTTTTGCATGCCAAATTAAGGTAAAATATGCTGATCTTATTATGTATGTGTCATCTTGTAAACCATATTTTAATGCAAATAAATTATTCTATTGTATTCTATATTGCCATATTGCTTCTTAGGGCTAGTTCTAACAATCCGTGCCATTTTTTTGTTGGCTGGCACTTTCAGATAAGATCCAAAATCAAATCCTTTAAAAATGAATGCTCACTAGAATTTCTCTTTAAGTTCATTGGACCTATTGAGCGGCAATTTCATCGTTATATTTGTTGGTCAGGGTACAACGAGGTGATGTCGCAAATGTCTCGCTGCCACTCTGTCCTGGCGGTGCTCTCGCCGGCGCAGTACTCGCCGCAGCAGCTGCTGGTCGCTCTGCGGCAGCTGCGCGCGCTGCCCTCGCCGCCCGTGGTCGTTCTGCTGCAGGTAACTTATTTGCATTCAAACTTACAATGCTGCTAACTATCAAAAAGATTGTAGCAAAATTGTATAATTTCTTTCCATGAACACTGCTGCCAGAACCCAGCCGCCATCTTGTTTTTTTTAACTGTGGAGAGTTTAATAAATAAAACTAAGCGAACTCGATGGAATACGGAATGCCCTATGCTATGACATGGAAAACTATGGTCTAAACAAAAGACAAAATTGTTTGTTGATCATATCGCAATCCTTCTTGAGTTTAAAAATGTGTTGATTTAAAATTAGGTTACTTTTTTACATGGCAAAACTACTACGCAAATGAGAGTGATCTTAATTTTTGATAACATTGTGTAGCCCCGCTACTAATGAAAATAAATTTATTTTGACTTGTTTTTTTTTTACCAATGACAAATTAATTGCAGGACCTGCCGAAGCTGAAGCGCGAAGCCAAAGAAGGCGGCGAGCGGCTCAAGGACGTGGTCTCGGCGCTGCGCGTGGTGGCGTGGCGCCACGTGCACGAGCGCGCCTTCTGGACGCAGCTGCGGCTGGACCTGCCGCTGCCGCCCGGGGAGGTCAGTA
The DNA here is from genome assembly GCA_947369235.1 of Udea olivalis. Taxonomy (NCBI): domain Eukaryota; kingdom Metazoa; phylum Arthropoda; class Insecta; order Lepidoptera; family Crambidae; genus Udea; species Udea olivalis. Next base: position 13,392,006 of record OX376342.1, read on the forward strand.
CACACAATATTTGATAACCTTGCCGAAAACCCGTCCCTATTGTAGGCCTGTGTCACTTCACAGTTTAGGTACGCTCGGCCGCCGTGGCCCCTCTCTGGGGTATGACAGTGGATTGCCGCTCGGCTGCACACTCGCCGCCGAGGGCGTTATTTAATGTTTTGTTTCTGATTTGTTTAAACTGTAACTTGTCATCCTAAGTAAATTATGAGAATAGTAATGACTTCTCCTAATACTAAACGATGTTATATTATTTACAGTAATACTTTTTTAAAGTTAATGATTAAATATGCGAGTTGCAACCCTGCTCTCTGACAGCTAAATCGGTTTCGTTCAGTGGCGTACAGTGGAATATGAACGCTCGTGCTACGTGATAAGTTCGATTCCGCGTAAAGCTACTCTAATATGGCCTTGATTGATAGCACGGACAAATTGAAAAGTAGTATAAACTACTACACGAACTTGTAAGATTAAGGAAGACTTTTTTACTAGTCCGCTTTTCTTGGGAGAACCTTCTGTACGGAGTACTATTACCTATTCTGCGACCGTAGCACATTACGCATGCGGCGCGGCGCCTCTGACAGATAGTCCGCTTTAAAAAAAACCTGCCGTTTTGATCACGCACACGGACACAGTGAGGTGAGCACCAGTGTCGCAGCCAGTCGCACTGTCGCGAGTGTTTTTGTCGAACTTGGTGCAATTGTTCACATGATGAATTTTGTTTTTTTTTTTTTTTTTTTTATACTACGTCGGTGACAATCAAGCACGCGGACCGCCTGATGGTAAGCGGTTATCGCGGCCTATGGACGCGTGCAACACCAGGGGTATCACTCGCGCGTTGTCGACCCTGTAAAAACCTTTTCAAACCCCTCTTGAAGAACTCCATACTATAACTCATCGGGAAAACCTCGGCAGGGAGTTCATTCCACAATTTAAGCGTCCTCGGAAGGAAACATCTCTGAAACCGAATTGTGCGAGACCATTGCGGATTCAGAGTGTGAGGATGAATGCCCTGTCGGTGGCGAGCGGTGCGGTGATGAAAAGTAGCCGTGGGCATCATATCAAACAGTTCTTCAGAACAAAACCCGTTGTACAAGCGGTAGAACACGCATAAGGAGGCGAAGTCTCTCCTCAGACTTAACGGCTCTAAACCCCTTGTCAATTTTTGGCCGGGACTGTCATCTAGGTATAACGTATCTACTTCATTTTAATTATTCAGGGCGAATATAATAGTACAAAAGTACGCTCCACGAATACAAAATCCACCGCGGATTTACCACAGACTCAACGCACACGGTGTGCGATCATTTGTTGTCCGAGAGTATTTGAATATTCTGAGATAACGTTGTGCTATAATTTACACGAAGTTTAAGCAAAAGAGAAGGCGTTTTAAAAAAGAATACTGGGTCCATCCCTTTATTTTGAATCGATTTTCAACGCGGAGTAAAATCCGCCGTGTGCGTTGACTGCTCGTAGTTCGTTCGTTCTATTTTTTTTCGCGGACGCATGCGATGTTTAATCCGCTACACTCCGCGGGCGTCCGCGGTGTTTCGGCGGATTTTTGGTTCGGCGTACTTTTAGTCTAAAAGTTATTAGACTAAAAGTAGATCCCTTACAAATTGTAGTTTGTAAGGGATTTTGACGGAGGATAAAGTACGCCGCGGATGATCCCTCGTCTGCAGGCCTTTAATATATTACTGTCGTGAAACTGGATTCTACAATCTATGATTGATCATAAAAAGTGCACTAATTTGAAATGTTCATCATTAAACGCTCTATTACAGTTTTATATAAAATGTATACTAATTTAGTGTTACGTCCACAGATAAAGGCAGACACGACCCACGCGCCGGACAACAAGAACTCGTGCTCGGGCAGCCTCACGGCGCTCGTGTGAGGCGCGCGGCGGCAGTGTACGACCTAGTGAGCCAGTGTATGACACTCCCACAGCGCACCCGCTGCCAATCTCAAGACTGTGAATAGATAGATAAGTTCCCTAACACTAAATCTTTTATATCACATTATTTTAGTTACGTAGCTGTAGAAAAAATTAAATTCTGTATACAGTTTTCTTAAGATCTCGACATCTTTAACCCCTTCGATGTTTCGACAGAAATTCTCATCTCGATTTCTTTCTTGTGCCAAAGGGAAGTAACGAATTATAATCATGACAACTTTCTTAGTTACGACTTTTGCTATTTATTTTATTTAATTTCTTAAGACCTCTTTCACGTGAGTTTTAATGTTTGATTATTCGCTTTGTATTTTCTCCTTAACTTAGAAAAAATGATCTTGAAACTCACGTGACAGAGTGCAGGACTTAACAATGTGTACATAGGGCTGTTTAGTCAGCGCCGCGTGCCCGCTTCTGAGGGTATCTGTACACTTGCAGCGACGGGCCTGCTAGAGGCACGGCGATGGTTTCCTAGCTGTACATCGCATCTTACTTCTTCCATGTCTATTACCTATATGTGTTGATTATATATAAGGTTTAAGATATTTCCCGATCTAAGATCAGTACAATATTTTTGTACCTATCAAAATGGTCTACCATGGTTGTCAAAGTCCTCGGTATCTCGTAATTTATATGGTTTTGTGAAAAGCAGAATATGATGTGAGGACGTTCTGGGTCTGTGATAGATAAGGATTAGTTATTATCTGGGTGGAAAATAAAGAATTGATTGCGTGAGGTTGTAAGAAACCATGATAATGGTATCAAAAACCTCTTATTTGTATTTGAAATTAACGTAATATTTTAAAAATAATAAAGGCTATTTTATTTTGTTTTGGTCTTAGCCACAGTGTCAATTTTAGAAAGTGCAATGGCTTGAAAATAATAAAAACTTGAAGCAAATAGTACACTTATTTACTTCAAGGCTAAGTTTTGGTTGTGTTCATTGATTTCTTTTATTTTATGTTCTAATTTCTTATTTTTGTGTCGAATTTGCACCGAGATTTTATTGTTATTTTGTTCAATGTACAAGAGAAGAGAAACGAATGTGGTTGTTTGTATTTATCAGACTCAACACCTATTTTTTATCTTCTATATGATAAATATTTCAGTATTCAATGTAAATATAATTGTTTTTGTAAGAATTAATTACTTTATTATTTTCACACAGTAAACGTGATTAGTTAGTAATCCAACAAGCTGGACAGGATTGTAGTTTAATATAATTTTAAAATAGTATTACATTTTACTCCTTACATTCCCATCAAACATGATTTTTAATGTAAACATATTTTTTATGTAAACCATCTGTGAAATGCTATCAACTGGAAAATAAACAACTTTGAAAAAGGCATTTGACTTTTATTACATTTATTTGAAGTTATGACGAGCCACGAGGGGAGGTCAAAAAGTTCGCGGAATAGCCCAGATAGCCCCCCCAACAGATAGCCCGCTTAGAACAACACGCTATTTTTGACACACGCGCACAGTGACGTGAGTTTACAGGCGTAGTCAGTGAGTTTCAGTGTCGCGGTCAGTCGCACTGTCAAAAACATTGAGATATTATTTGTACGAGTACGTCGTCAGATACTTATATTATAGTTCAATGGTCAAAAATGGTTTCGCGCAGATATTTCTGTTGCAGTGTGTATTTGGCTGTATAAACACCACACGAAATTGCGATTATACGTTTTTTAAGTTACCAATTGATGTTAAAAGGAAAGTAAAACTCAGATAACGTTTGCAAGTTAGTAGTACTATGTACGAGTATTATAAGTATATAGGAAGGTAAACCATTATATTTCGTAACACATTCAAATCTAGTACAAATGGGCTTTTACTTTTTCCGTAACTAATCTTATCATGTATTGGTGAAACACCAGTATTTTTGGTAAATTCTTTTATTAGCACGCGCGGCAGCTGCATACGCGCCGCGCGCCGCGCCGCCTACAGGTGACCACCGAAGCGTCGGCCCATGGTGTTATCTACAGCCTACTAGGTAGGTAGGTATTTTTCACTTGATGTATTTTATTTTTGGCGGTATCGGTCAAATCGCGCTTATCTGGCGAATATAGTAGCGATTAGCAACGCTAGGCGATCAGGCAAGTTGATAGAAAAAGGCGAGAGCGGTCCTTCTGTAAACTCGTTATTTTGTGGCGGAATAGAGGGTTAAGAGTAAGAAATTAAACTTAAAATATTTTTTTCTTATTAATATATTCTTCTGAAACTCTAATTTATTTGTTACATCTATAAATAAATTTAAGCTTACGCTCGAAAAAAAAATTTTGTTTGTCCTCCAAATAGGCTGAAATTACGCGCTTCACCTCTTTATCCCTGGAAAATTACTTCGATCAAAGCTCTTTTTTTTTTAAAGCGAAAATAGTTCCTTGGGGATAAGTCTAGCCTACAGGAAGGAAGTTCTAAAAATTTCGAAGCCAACTCATTTCACAGCAGCCATCGCGATTTGCACCTTGTGCAGGTGTGCATTGTCGTGCAGAAGGAGCACACCTTTGGTCACTTTTCCCCTTAATTTCTCCCATACAGGATCTCGTAGACGTTTTAGTAGCGTAGCGTAGTATCACAAAATAAAGAATTCTATCAACTTGCCTGATCGCCTAGGGTTGCTACTCGCTACTATATTCGCCAGATACTGCCAAAAATAAAATACATCAAATGAAAAATTGAACCTAGTTCGACAAAAACAAAAATATACAAAAGGGGTCCAGTTAGAATAAAAGGAGTTGAGATGGGTGAATACGCATAAAAGTATTATATTATAAGAAGTCATTTACCGGGGTCCAGGTGCAACCTCCTAGCCTAATGGCCTTGATCATACAGTCCTACTTACCTACCTAGTAGGCTGTAGATAACACCATGAGCCACCGCTTCAGCGGTGACCTGTCGGCGGCGCGGCGCGGATGCAGCAGCCGCGCGTGCTTTAAAATAATATACCAAAAATACTGGTGTTTTTACCAATGCATGATAAGATAAGTTACGGAAAAAGTAAAAGCCGATTTGAACTGGATTTGAATGTGTTACGAAATTTATTGGTTTACTAACCTATATACTTATAACACTCGTACATAATACTACTAACTTGCAAACGTTATCTGAGTTTTACTTACCTTTCAACATCATTTAGTAACTTAAAAAACGTATAATCACAATTTCGTGTGGTGTTCATACAGCCAAATACACTGCAACAGAAATATCTGCGCGAAACCATTTTAGACCATTGAACTATAATGTTAGTATCTGACGACGTCCAAATAATATCTCAATGTTTTTGACAGTGCGACTGACCGCGACACTGAAACTCACTGACTTCGCCTGTAAACACGTCTCTGTGTACGTGTGTCAAAAATGGCGTGTTGTTTTAAGCGGGCTATCTGTCAGAGCGCCGCGCATGTCTAATTTGTGGTAGTATGCTCCAGTTAAAATAACACCCTTTTTTGCAGTGTATGCAATAGTAGATTAGTAGCCAAGGGCTGTAAGGCATCAATTCCTATGGTTCGAGGGTGCAATTGATGCTTACACCCGAGCTAACTACTCTGCTTTACATCTCGATTGTGAGGTAAGTAGAAAAAAACCGGATTACAAGAATAAAACATTTTATTAGTTAAAATTTATGGTGAAATGAGAACAATTTTCAAATTTTAGGGACAGGTGTTTTTTGGGTATGTTAATAGTTCGAGATTGTGATATTTGTTGGTCATGGACAAAATCTGACGGGATGAAGCTTTCTTCAGCAGAAGTTGATGGTTGCGGATCATCTCTTGAGAAAATGTTTCATTTTTTGAAAGCTGAATAGTTGCCGTTATTTGGTTGGTAATTTTACTTTTATTTTGTATGTAATCTTCAATGTAACCTTCAGCCACCCTGCTGGATTTCCACCCACCGTGCCTTTTTATAGTGGTTAAGTTAGCCCCAGCATCGGCTAAAAGTGTAGCCGATGTTCTCCGGAAGCAATGACCTGTGTACAATTCCGGGTTTGCTAACTTTAAATAACTTGCGATTTGCTTCGGCATACTTCTGATGGTATTTTTTCCAATAACTTGTTTGTAGCCCTTGCCTTGGTGGTACTTAAAACAGAATCGGTTGGTGTTTACATTTTCAGGACGAAGATTTCTGTATTTTTGTACGAATTCAGAGAATTCTTGAGGAACTACAAATGTTCGGTCAATTTTAGTTTTTGTGTTTGGTAGTTTAATTACTAACAACTGACCCTGTTGTTCTATGTTATCTATTATTATATTTGTCAATTCAATACCTCGGCATGCGCCAGTTATACCGAAGATAAGAACCACCTAAAACAAGCGAAATATAAAAATAAGTATGTTTTATAGGATTGTAAGAATTTAAAAGATAAATGATGAAGTATTACCATTATTTTACGTACCTTATCAGCTAAATATATGTCATCAGGGGCTTCATTTATGAATGTTTTCACGTCTTGCGCTGTAAAAACCTTTGACTTTTTGCTTTTGTGCCCAGCTGATTGTCTTTTTAGAAAAGATGATAATTTTGAATAGTTCTTGATATTGATGTCGTTTTTAGTACTCATAGTTGCTTTTAACATTGAATAAATGCACCACAAACTAGATGGCTGCAGCTTTTTCGATAGCTCACTAAAGTATGTTAAGAATACAGTCTCACGCAGTTAAAGACTTTACTCGTTTCTATTTTCGCCACTTCCGGAACTCGTCGTAAGTTTTCAAATTTCTCTCTTTAGAACTTTCAGTCAAAATATTGTTAATTGCTGCTTCAGCTTCCATTTTCATTGAATCGGGAGTGCAGCTTTTATCTTCATCACTTGCAGAACTCATGTTTTTTTTCTAATTACCACGTAATTATAAAAAAATCCCAAAAACAAACAATATAAATAGTAAAAGTTTTCTATTCCCGCCTTTTTTCATCTTTTTTTTTCAAGAACGAAACTGAGCTTCGCCGTTCGATATTTAAAATGGATGACTATTATAATAATAATAATAATAAATATCCCTGGACATTATTCCACACAGCGCCATCTAGCCCCAAAGTAAGCTAATTAAAGCTTGTGTTATGGGATACTAGACAACGGATAAACATACTTAAATACATTTTCTTTTGTAAATACATACTTATTATACATAGGAGACACCCAGACCAGTACAAACAGACATGTTCATGCACACAAATGTTTGTACTGTGCGGGGATCGAACCCGCGACCTCTGGTGTAGTAGCCAACTTCTTAACCATTACACCAAGTCGGTCGTCATTATACTCATACAAAGACAAGGCTGAATAGCGAAGCGACCTCTTTTGTCATTGGGCTGAATCACAGACCACCTATCCCATGGGCTGCTCCCATGCATGATGTCTATTGTCAGTATGATGGTTAGATGTACGCGAACTCTTTGAAAGAGTGAAGAGTTTTTTTTAATTACTTACCGTCCTAGGGCTTTTCTAGCTACATTATTACCCTAGAGCGCTAATTGGTCACCTGCAAGCCCCATTTGGGGGTAATAAAAGGACCTACTTACTGAATATGAGAGATGTAAAGGATTTTTTCTGTATCATACAAAACAGTACATAAAAAACAGTGGACAAAAGTTTTCCAGCACACCACCATGAATTTATTTTGGGGTGTTTTACCCTCTTTGTGCCCTTGCATGGAGTTCTGTTTGGGCCCATGGTCAAAATAATGAGATCAAGTTTTATTTTCAATCACAATCTGGTTTAAAACTTCGTTTATACTTTCACCACAGAGAGCCAAATACTCGCGCCAACTGAATTTTGAAACTCAATTTCCCCTAGGGTGAAAATTGTCCTACTGAGATAGAAGTCATCAAACCAGTCAATCGACTGGTTAGATGTCTTGTATCTCAGTAGATTATCACCTGATTTTAATGAAACTTCGTTTTTATACCGTTAATGAATGCCCAAACTAGTGTAGCTAGAAAAAAGTGACCTCTCCTGCCACCATACCCCAGTTCCGAGAACTTTTTGGCCTCCCCCCGTAGTGATCTTAAGGGGAAAAGAGAGTTGTAATAAAACCAACGCATGTAGACACAGAATAACTATATTTTTGTTGTAATAACCAACAAACAACAGATTCTTAGTGCTAAATATATTGTTTCTCTAAGTATCAGGCACTGCATACACATCTTCAAAATTAATAATTATCACATTCAAAATAAAAATTAATTGATATCATAATCACTGAATAAAAAATATTCTCTAAATAGTAGAAAATAAACTCTTACACGGCATACAAAATTAATGTCTCACAACATGGATTTAGAATATTATTAAATAAACTAAGTACTGAGTAAGGCCACATCCATAGCAATTAAGTAGAAGTACTAGCACCGCATATATAAAATCAGTCGAATTACAATTTGTAATATATTCTGGACATACTTTTACAGATGTAATAAGATATCCTATAATGCAGACATTTCCAAGATTCACGTTCCAGCCGAAATTCTAATACATATTCGAAATAGTGTTCCCGTGTGTAAACTAACTTACGTAAATTTGGTATAAATTAACTTGTAAAGTATTAAAAATCTCACTTGTCGTTTGTATAATCCACATCTACTATTAAAGCCTACTCTTAAACATATTGTTTTGTATATTAACAACTAATACATTAACAGAATTATTGTGACGATCACACATTCATACACGTAACTTGCTGAATGTGGAACCTCATACCCTTGGCGCGCTAGTGCGGCTCACTGAGACATCGCAAGGACGTGCGTAAACGCGAGCTACAATCAAAACTAAGCAAAATTTTAATTATAAATGTTATAATGTGTTTATTGTCTTATTTGATCCATGGTAAGTGTTCCGCCACCAAAACTGTACAGTCAACCACAGCTGCAGTGTAACATCGCCAGCGTAAGATGAGTGTGTCAGTATAAATTCCTGTGTTACGCTTTATCTATGGCGGATTATGAAATTTTCACAAATACACTTTTTTAGCAACAACGCCTAACATGCCCATAACCAGTCGAGCCTAATTGAGATCTTTAAGTATGGCAACTACATTCTATCAATTTGATGCATACTAAAATATTTTTCTATTTAAAACTACAAAATCAGCACTTATATGTTGCAATTTTAACAATTCGATCGCCAATCTGTAAGGATTCCAAATTCAATAAGCGTTCAAAGAGATCGCACGAACAAACTGACACAAATTGACAATGTGGAATTAGTCTATATCAGATCCGTTGTACATTTTTCATCGGTAGGAACATGTACACAAGTATACCTAGCCAAGTAGGCTAGTAAGAAGTAAGGTTCTTGTAGCATTCGATTTTCATTGGGTGATTCCCGCTTGAAGATCTTTTGCTCCATATTTTGTTTCGTATGCCTGAAAAACAAAACCATCAGAAATTTAGTTACTTAGGTAAACTGAAACAACTTTTATTAATTCAGTTTAACAACAGTTAAATGTGATGAGCCTATATACTGTCCCACTGTTGGGCAAAGGCCTCCATCTCTGAAAGTCTACGATTTTTTACCGGATTTGGCGAGGATAGTGATTAAGCCAAATCAGTTTGGTGATTGATCACAAACCCAGCAAATTTTCCGAAAAATCCGAAAACCTCCGGGTTTCGCGCCGGCCTCTTGTTACTCGCTAAAAGTAAATATTAGTTGAAATTTCATATTAAAAACGAATTATAATATACAAATGTAGAGACAAAAGAATTTAAAATGAAAGTATTAAATAAATTGTTTTCTAAATAAATTCGCGAAATAATAAACTGAGCAACTAAAAATACTGAAACGCGGCCCAGAATTAATATGTCGGCCACAAAACACTGATTTTAGAATATTTAGAGGCTCAGATAGTATTTTAGTTAGGTTAGTATGTTGCTCCATGAAATATTATCAAAACAAATTCTATTACCTCTTTTTTTTTCGAAGAACAATGTCCGTGAAATATAATTATTTGAACTTCAGGATACCCATCTTCCATATGAAAGTGTTCAGGTGAGTGTCCATAGTTACCTGCAGCGCGTTGCGCGCGAGGGTGTCGGCCATGGAGCGGCCGGTCTGCGCCACCATCCCGCGCAGCACGCCGCCCGGCTTCTGCAGCAGCCGGTGCGGGTGGTCGAACTCTACCATCTGCCCGGCGTCCATCACTAATACCTGGGACAGATTTGAAAGGCTTATTATAGATCTTTAATCACAAGCAGGAGCTGGGCGTCACGGAAATGAAGATGCTGCGGTGGATGTGTGGAGTCTCACGCAAAGATCGCGTGCGGAACACCCACATCCGTGGCAGCCTTCGTGTTCGTGACATCCAAGCTGCAGGAGTGCAGTCTTCGTTGATATGGTCAAGTCTCACGGAGATCGGCAAACTACGTGGGCAACAAATGTCTGGCCATGCCGCCCCCGCCAGGTACCGGTAGAAGAGGTCGACCCAAGAAGCGGTGGCTCGACGTCGTTAAGGGTGACAAGCTTGCCAACAGACTCGCCACTGAGGATGCACAAGACCGCGCGGAGTGAGCCAGTAAAATGAAAAAGGCGGACCCTGGGACCCCACACACTGGTGTGGGTTCATAACCGGGATAGACCGCACGGATGATGATGATGAATGATGAATTTTAATTGAAGGTGGTAGTCAGATCAACCTTAAATGGTAGGTTTTGCTGCTGACATTAGACCCAATTAGCTATAGTTTTGTGAAGATCGACCTGTTTGTCGTCCTCTCTGCTAGAAAAAACTACTTGGTTACGGTATAAACAGTTAATGTAAAAATAGCTTGTTTCATTCTTATCAACCGCCGACACATATCCGTCATATGTAAAACAATATAAAAATAACAGCTTACCTTATCCGAGTCCATAACAGTATGCAGCCGATGAGCGATTGTAAGTACAGTACAGTCCGCGAATTTTTCCCTGATTGTTGTTTGAATTAACGCGTCCGTTCTGAAAATAAATAAGACTCATTTAAAATCGCTTCATCCAAAGTAAAAAAGCCGAATGGTAACAAAAATCTGCTCGACATCCGGAAATCCTGGGTTGAAATCTCAGGTCTGGTAGTGTGTAATTGGAGAATAGCCCGGGTTGAAAAAAGATTGAGACGGCCTAACATCGACTTGCAGTGGATGCAGCAGTGCCTCTGCCCTACGTCCTGATATAAGCCTGTATAGTTCCTGTCATCTAAAAAAAACGCTGGCCTGGACTTGAACAGCGAGCGAATTAAGCTGCTATTAGCCCGCACTACGCATAACTCAACAAAAAACAGATTGTTAATTAAGTAAATGAGAATTTCAAAACTGCGCCAATAGAGTAAAAACATTTTTTAGTCAACACCATGCTCAATTTGTAAATGAACCTGTTGCAAGGCAATTCCTTCAAAACGTCCGGTAAATGGTTAAATAATTTAACAAACATTGTTTGACAGTTCTGCTGCAAACATTTGTAACACTATGTGGCAGCATTAAGCGATTTGGGTGCCTTGGATTGAATCTGCAGACTTCACTCCGTTAGAATAAAAAAGCGGATGTTTTTTAACAAATGTATAAAACATAAATACAGGGTAGTGTTAGAAGTTTCTAGAAGTCTACAGCTGGTCATTGGTGATACGTCACAAATTGCCCAAATACATCGTTTCTGTGCTCTAAACGCTTTATTTATCTGAACTGAGTTTCCCCTTATAGGAATGCCATATCTCAGGTTTGACCCCACATAACCATGATAAGCCAACAAGGCAGAGTCTCTATTACTAATCTTTGCCAGTCTCCATAAAGCAAAAGAAAACCGATTTATTTTGGTACATAATTGTTCTGTTTGTGGTTTTCATGTAAGGCATTCATGAGGTGATAAGCCTAGGAATACAGATTCATTTACTTCGTCTATTTTTCTTCTCCATTTTTAACATTTGTTTCTTCCCCCCTCTATGAGATTGTTGTCCTGTAACCAGTGTATTAGGCGTTTAACTGTATTAATAATGTCTGTTTTTTCTTCGCTAGGAATTACGAGTGCAATGTCATCAGCAAAAAGCGAACAGTAATAATCTATATTTTCGGGTAGATCGTATATGTAAAGTAGAAAGAGCAAAGGGCCGAATATACTACCCTGCGGTATAACCCGATTTTTATAAGTTCCTCGAGTTGTCAAAATCGTTAGGTTCATCATCATCAGCCTTTGGAAGTCCACTGCTGGACATAGGCCTCCCCCATCGAACGCCACAACGAGCGGCTTTTTGCCGTACGCATCCAATGGCTTCCTGCAACCTGCACCAGGTCGTCGGTCCACCGGGTAGGAGACCTGCCCACGCTGCGTCTCCCGGCTTGTGGTCGCCACTCAAGAACCTTCACTCCCCAGCGGTCATCAGTTAAGCGAGCGATGTGGCCAGCCCATTGCCACTTCAGCTTGGCTATGCGATGAGCTATGTCGGTAACTTTTGATCTTTTGCGGATCCTATCGCGCAAAGAGACGCCAAGCATAGCTCTCTCCATAAAGGCCTGAGCAACCCTGAGCTTATTCAAAAGGCCAACTGTCAAGGATCACGTCTCAGTACCGTAGGTCATTACTGGCAACACGCACTGCTTTAAGACTTTGGTTCGGCTAAAGGACTTGTTTCCAAGCCATGAAATAAATTAAATTAAGACTTTGGTTGGATTCGTCGTGCCACCTCTGACTCAGACGGATAATTATTTGTCCCAGGTAAACATATTCGTCCACAACTTCGAGAGTATCGTTCCCAACAACTACTGGTACGGGTGTGACATGGACGTTTGACATTACCTTCGTCTCGTCCATGTTCATTTTAAGACCCACCTGTTAGGATAGGTTACAGAGGTCGCCAAGCATAGTACCAAGGTCCTCGAACGACTCCGCCAGTATAACTATATCGTCAACAAAACGAAGGAGTGATTTTTTCGCCATTGATGTTGATGCCAAGTCCGTTCCAATCCAAGAGCTTGAAAACATCTTCCAGAGCGTTGGTAAAGAGTAATCGTTAGGTTGGCAGCATTGAAATTCACCCGCTCGCAAGCTTCCCCACCACTCCGCTGACACCTTGGAGGGTTAGAACGGAGTGGTAAGGAAGTTAGCGGGCGGGTGAAATTCAATGCTACCAACCTTACGATTTTGACAACTCGAGGTACACAGTAATTAAAATCGGGTTATTATAACCCGTAATTAATAGTCTGCACAATCGATTTATGGGCTTGTAACTCTTTCTTTCCATTTATGTTAGAAACCTCAGCGTACTGCTTCCGATTGTATAAGTAGCTACCCAGCCATTTCAGTGGTTGACCTTGAATTCCATAGATTTCACATTTTTTAAAAGGAGGGTATGTGAAACGCAATTAAAGGCTTTACTAATGTCAAATACTGACTGCGGGTCCACGTTGGCGGTGGCCTCGTCGAGCACCAGCAGGCGGTTGCGGCGCACGACGGCGCGCGCCAGGCACACGAGCTGGCGCTGCCCCACGCTGAAGTTGCCTCCGCCCTCCGACATGCGGGAGCTGAGCCCGGCCGCCAGCTCCATCACTGCTTCTTTTAGCTCCACCTGGGTTGGACAGGAAATAGAAATAAATATAAACAAATAAAAAGTGTCAAACAGACTCAGCATTTGCCGCAGTGACTTAGCATCACGACACTGGTTTTCAGTAAACGTATTTGCGTGTGACATAAAAACAAATGAGCAATACAAATGGGACAGTGACACTCAAAATAGAGTTGTTAACAAATGTCCAGTGATCAATTCGGTTGTAAAGTTCTTAAAACACAGGATGATTAGAATGACACAAAGATTTATTATCTGTCGTGAATCATAAAAAGTGACGTGATAACTTTGTGCCGACGGCAAATGAGCGACTACACTTGTAGCAATATTCAAACGCGAAGAATCATACCAATTTGTCGTATTTATTTATTCTAAACTGGTTTTCCGCCCGCGACTTCGTTGCGTTTTCGTTGAATTGTAAAGATTTTATGGAATTTTGACCAAATTACATAAAATCTTTATAAATTGTAGCCCATGTGTTATTAGATATAATAGAGTATAAGCTGTATTACTGTAGTCTCATTCAAATCCATTCAGTAGTTTTTTCGTGAAAGAGTAACAAACACACATCCATACATCCTCACAAACTTTCGCATCTATTATATTATTAAGACGGTGCTTTACATTTTTGCGTATTTTATAAAACCAGAGCATAAGTTTTACTTTTATACAAATTCACAGGCATTATGCCTGTAATAAAACAAAAATAAAACGGTATTATTTTAACGATCACATACGGAACAACATTTAAAAACCTTCTGTATATGTCTGTTTGTATGTTCTTCTTTATCACATGAATGGATTTAAATGAATCTTTCCACTTAAAATATAAAAGCTAGATTAAAATACAATCTACTTAAGATTCAAATACTGAGTGAAGAGATAAGAGAGAGAGCTAAGTCCGCGTGGATGCAGTTATTGTAAACCAATAGCAAACTATTAATCTAATTAACTATGACGTCCTTTAAAGGTTACGTCATGTTGCTAATATTTTAGAGATGGGACACATCGATAGTTGATTCCCTTCAAATGGTTTCACACTGTAATTATGAAACGTTTTAAAAAGGTTTTTGACTATTTTCTGACTTAATGTCATTTATTAACTTTTTAGATTTTATTGTGATTCGTAATGTGATTTCAGCATTTCCAACACTTCCACAGTGGTTACCCACTATGTATTGTTGCTAATAACACTGTATTACATTTTATGACAACATTGTTTCGTATAGGAGTTTTTCGTTTGAATAACATTCTATTCTGTAGTAGCTTTTCTGTAGGGCTCGAACGAACCTCCTGCGTATTCATAAAGAGAGATCGTAAAATGTTTATTACGTAAAAATTTGAGGATGAAGTCGATGTATCAATATAATATCGATTTCTCAACAGTACTTTCCCAGCCCTAGTTAAATTAATTTGACACCTGTCATTCTAATCAAGCTATATTCTACGGACTATAGTCCCAAAACACTGTCATTTAATAACATGTTTAGCTGCTCGAGTAACACACTGTTTCAAGAAGATTATAATATTGTAATGTTGCTTTGACGAATTGCACAGGGCACAAATGAAGATCATCCAGCATATTTATCAACGCCGCGTTTTGATAATGTAACGAGAGAAGTCAGATATTGCGCGACGCCAACCAATCACCTCCCATCACCGCAACATTTCCCTTCCACACGCGCGTCTATTCTAGATTCCAATGCCGTAGTTATTAAGCAAAGCATATATGTAAAAGCATAATAAAGTCAGATTTATTGTAAACCTCTTATTTGACCCTTATTCAAGAGTGGAGACCGCGTATCGGTAAACGTAGTGTAGATTGATGACAGAAACCGGAAGCGTCAAGCTGAGGACAGCACGATGACCTGCAGCAGGGAAGTTCTACCATCCAGCAGTGTACTATGAAGCGCAGATGGATATAGAACAGGTTACCTCTTCGAGCGCCCGCCACAGCACCTGGTCGGGATACTCGTCGAAGGGGTCGAGGTTGTGGCGCATGGTGCCCGAGAACAGCACGGGCTCCTGCGGGATGATGGACACCTGGCTTCGGAGCTCGTGGAGGCCCATGGAGCCCGTGTCGCGCCCGTCGATTATGATCTCGCCCTCGATCATTGTCAATCTGTACAAGTCAATTTTAGTTATACTAGTTTGAACGCGATAGACGTTGGCACAAGGCACTCCGGACATTCCGTGCGCTACCTTAACGTCCCACTTTGTCTCACCCAATTTCTGTCGTCCTATGGATCTTTTGAATCTAACCAGCACTATCAAAATTTTCAAACTTCTACATAATTACTATGTTTGTTAAGCCACTGATAGTTTCCGAGGATTGAAAAGTAAATTTTGTAGGATTCATCCTTTAATCTGTACTTTCATTCCTTCATTCATAGAAACTGTTGTAAGCGCATGTTTTAAGTATGTAATTGCAAATAAGATAAAGCGCGGTACCTTTAACTGTACATTCAATATCAATCGCTAAACCGACCGCAAGAAGTGACAAGTTAGAACAGCTGTTGGCTTCTGGGTGGGTGGATAGGTGAAACACTGGAAAAGACTATTCTGAATTCCAATTGAATGTTACCTGAAGAGCGCGTTGATAAGCGACGACTTGCCGGCGCCAGTCCTGCCGACAATCCCGACCTTCTCCTTGGGCTCGATCTTGAAGCTCAAATCTTTCAGCACGGGGGGTTCTCCTGGAGCGTAATATAAGAACACGTGGCGGAACTCCACGCGCCCGGACTCCGGCCAGGATGGCGGCGGCTTCTTGTCCGGCTCCGACTGGAGGGGCGGCTCGGATTCTATGTTGGAGTACTCTTGTATCCTGAAAGCAAATTTTTAGGTGTGCTTGTTAGATGAAGATAACCATTTGGGTTGTGCAGTGATCTATAAGAAAGCGGGTCTAGTTTAATTCAAATATGCATGTTAAAAGTGTCTTTGTGTATCATTGACATTATTTACCTACTCTGACGAAAAACATCTTTTTTATATGGATAAAGCTTTCAAATTTGTGAGTTCATCATTAAGTCTTTGACAGCCGCCAATCAAACACAATAGAAAATCTATTGTTTGCCTGTCATTGGTGACCCTCATGGCGGCGTTCAACGAGAGTAAGCGTCCATTTTACTGTTGTTAATAGTACTGCAGAGTGATTTTGGCTAATCAATATTCACAAGAACACACTTTTTATCATTTTAATTTACTAAAGCCAACTGTAAAGTGTATCTATCATAATAACCTTAAATATTATCTACTTAATCTCAGCCGATTGCTCTTTTTGTCTTGCTCAAAAAACGAGCGTCCGAGTGCGTACCTGAACATCTTTATTTTGATCCTAAACGCCAGTACGAGGCTCATCAGTCGAGTTCAGTGCCAAATTCAGTAAGCTTTCTCTCCAAACTCACCTTTCCACACTAGTCATCTGGTTCTCCAGCTCAGTAGATTGCCGCATGCCCCACTGGAACATCCCCGTGAGCCCCATGGCCTGGGTGATGGCGAGCCCCACGTTGCCGCCGTGCTCGCTCTGCCCGAACACTAGGAAGCTGAGCGTCACTACTGCGATGTAGACCACGCAAACCAGATCCAGCCAGAAGCCGAAGGCTCGGGAGCTGGCTATGAATAAGTACCTGGGAACAAATGGAGATTGTTGAATGAATAATATATTGTAAACTCATAAATCAACATACAGTTCAGCATTACATTACCTGGCATACCTACTGTTTCACTTGTCGATCCAGATCCAATTGCTAAAAAGCTAAAACCAGTGCTGTAATAAAAGCTATAACTGTCAGGGCTGCTTGGGTGTCAGTGGTTGGGGCATCTATTTGATTTGGACATCTGTTGCCATAACGATAAAGGATAAAGGGTGTTTTTAATGTGCTTTTGAAATATTTTTTAACCAATGATTAGTTATATTACAGAGGTTTTACGAAAACACATTAAAAAATTGTCACGTACCCAATTGTGTGGATGAGATATGGCCATGTCTAATCTATACTAATATTATGAAGAGGAAAAATTTGTTAAGTTTGTATTGAATAGGCTCCGAAACTACTGGACCGATTTTAAAAATTCGTTCACTAATATGAAGCTACATTATCAGGGAGTGACATAGGCTATATTTTATTATGATTGAACAAAACATTCATTGAAAAATAATATTATTGGTAAATCAAGTCAGAGGAACGCGGGCGAGATGTGCTGCTTTACCGACGCCGCGAAGTGCATTAACTTTTGACAGAACGAAGTCTATCGCGGCAGCTAGTTTATACATAAAATGTACTAAAACATGATAATAAGAAAGGCGGACCCTGAGACCCCATACACCAGTATGAGTTCACAACCGGGATAGATCGCACGGATGATGATTAAAAACATATTAATGGTCAAAACTTACCAAGCAGAGCTATGGAGATCTTGATGGTTGTCGAATTCCCTTATGAGGGCTTCTTGGGCCCCGAAAGCGCGAATGGTCGTGATCCCCTGAAGCGACGCGTTCAGGTGAGAGAAAACCGGACTGCGAGCTATGGACATCGTCTTACACATAGAATGACATACTCGTAATTAAGTAATATGAAGAAACAGCTTAAAAATCGAAGCTTTGGAAAGCCAATCGTGCTAAAGAAACTGCATTTTGGAATTACTAGAAAGGGACACACACACAACCGTTTCTCTTTCAAGAGATCATTTGGTCTAAACCTGTAATGATGATGATTGAATAGTTTTCTATTTTTTGGTCTCTCTCACTTCCGACAATTTAATTTCAGCTTTTTTTTTCAGCGTTGATAATAGATCGTACTTTAGTATTATGAAGTATTCCGTGAAGCCGAATCCTAAATGTTACTATAGACTATTAAACGCTCAGAGATGACTACCAGTATACCAATGAGAGACCTATAAAATACTATAGACTAATGAACGCTCAGAGATGACTCACTCACACCCTCGAGGCGCTTGATGCTGCGCGAGGAGGCGAGGTAGAAGATGCGCAGTCCGTAGAACACCACGCCGATGGCCAGCGTCGGCAGCAGCAGCCAGTAGTTCACTATGCCTACCACCACCACGATACCGATTAGGGAGAGGCCAATCTGCAAGGAAAAATACAATTTTCACTTCTCATGCTCTAAAAGTACGTCAATATAGCCCTACGAAGCGGGACTTAGTCTCTAGGGAGTAAAAAGTAATTCGTTTTGTAATTTCCTTCATGTGACACAGACAAACTCAAACAGCCAGTAAATATACTATTATCTGTGGAGTGTGGACGGACCATCTTCATTGCAAAAATGTTGAGAGTTTTAGTTCCATGGTTTGTCCGCAAAGAAGGTGGCGCCATGTATTTTAAATTGTTAATCTGTGACTGGTTTAGAAGAAAAAAACTCGCGTAAATTTCATTATTTATGTCGAGTGTAAATTTGTGCGCTCTTAAACAAAGAAGGGCGGCGAAACTCGACTGCATATTTTACAAAAACGTCTCCAAACGGGCATATGTTAAATAAATAGAGTTAAATTTGTTGAATTTATTTCCATAAAATCGGGATTTTTAAAAAAGCTGTTCAAAGATAAATTATTCCCGATTTCAATAAAACAAAACTTTTCTGTAGTGCAACAAGAAGTGCAAAAACTAAACGGTTTTATTTCCTATAAGAGTATTCCAATCTACGCAGAAGTTTTCAATTACTGCAATCAATTCTATTTTCAATTTGTGTTATGGTTAGTTATATTTTAACTGTTTTGACCTAATCAATTAAATCAATACACTTTATTGAACATTTTAAATGTATTCTAAATGTATTGATTTTGATTCTAATGGTATTTCGAATGTATTCTAGTGCAAAGTGTAGAAACAAACTGATAAAGAGGCTGTATGGGCATATACTTCTTTGCATTCCCATTGTTGTCTTCAATGTCAATGTCAAATCACTCACATTACGTTACGTTTCAATTTTAATATTAATTTTTTTCGTTTTTATCAAATTATCAAACTGTAAGAGAAAGTAGCCCTCCAGAATTACCTGCGCCACCTGTTGCAGAAAAACATAATCAAATTGAAACCCAGCAAACAAATAATGAAGCAAACAATCAAATAGCTCTTTCAACAATAAGAAGAGCAGCTGCCACTGCTGGCCGTTGCTTGTTTCCAGAGTGTGATGATCGGGGAAAACTTCATGTACCTGGGTCTACACGCAGAAGGGTCCTATACTTTTTTCGCCGTATGATGATATCCCTGACAAGTTCAAAATTGTCAATTATAGTGATGTAACGAATGTAATTTAATCGAGTTGGCATAGGAAATGGAATCGGAATTACAGATTTTTAATTTTTTAATAAATTCCTAATAAACGGGTTATGGCTAATAAGTTATAGAATAAAAAGCGGTATCTCGAAAATAATAGTTAAAAATAGCACACAAGGCAGACGCATGCGAAAGACGTAATTACAAAATGGTCGCTCCTATTCATTGATTTTTTTGTCGATTCAGTAGTGTTACTATTGAATTGCGTTCCTTTTCACGCATCAGGCGCTGTAAAGATATATTAAATTTAATTTCATTTACTTCATATATTAACAGTTAAAAATAATAAAAACAATTTATTTAATCGGATTCGAAAAGACTTTTACTTAATCGGATTCGAATAGTTTTTTAATAGTCTAAAACATTTTCTTTTGCCAGTTTCTTTTTATTTATTTTAAAATAGTATGCGTGATACGGAACAATAAGAGCTGTCAGGCATATCATCTTACAGTGAAAATAGTATAGTAGACTATAAGTAGTACAAGGGAGTGAAGCCATTTTCGGATATTATTGTTATTGTGCTGCTGGAAATCACACACCCCCACGGTTGCTCGGACATAATATCCATTTTGTGGTACATGGGGTACGCTTGTCATCAGGATCGTTTTGGAGCTCTTGCTGCATGCTTGGACCACTTGTTAAATATTTAAATAAATGAACATAAATAAGTTAATAAGTTTTTTATTTCGCACTAAGTTCATAGCAGTAAAACTTTATGCCTCACACTGAGCTAAACAAACATAACTTTATCGCTCGTGCCGTGTACCGATGTGGCAGTAGCGCTGGTGACTGAACAAGCCCGTTCGTACACCCGCGACGGGACCCGTCGCACGGACGTGGGCCCGTCTGGCGATCCGCGCAATTCTCCGGAACGGAATACATTGCATGGAAATACAGTGCCTAGTCAGACAAAATGCGGATATTGTACGTTGCATTGTATCACTATGATAACAAACACAAACAGCCTCCGAAACGCAAAAGTGGAACGCCCGAACATGTATCCGCTTACGTCGGACCAAATCTGACTGATGTGTAAGCATCGGTGTCCTTGTATTAATTAAAAAATGATTAAAAACCAACGATTTAAATTATAACCTCACTTCCTTCAATAGCTTTAAAATCTCTTTAACTCCAGCTTTAAAAGAGTTACAACAATTAACTTTTTTGTTAGTCTAGCGTAGTTCTAAAAACATCAACCGATTTCTTTTATGTACGCGGCCCGTAAGTAGAGGCCTGAAATTACATGGAAGTTCGCCGTGCTTCTTTATTAAGAATGTCCAGTGACAGTGAAGAGTTTGACGTCAAGCAAAGAGCAAACGACATAAAAGATTAGCTTTTGCCACCAAAATCGCGGAAGATTTACCTAAAAACTTACGAAAGTTGTATGGACTGAAGGAATAAGAAACATTTGTGATTTTTATTTCATGTAGTAATATTTATTAAATGTTTTTGTACTAAATTTACTATTTTTCTCGCACTCAAAGTGAAAAGTACAGTTTGCACCTCGAGACTAAACGCAAACTTAATATACCTACCCTCGGTTTCATTGACTCCCTCGCACGCTCGGGAGCCAAACCACCTGTGGTATATTATGGCTTCGTTTAGTCCCTCGATATAAAATATATATATACTATAATATTATCATGCCTGAAGCAGGGTGTCACTCCGCAGTTTAGGTACGCGTGGCTGCCTCAATAATCACAGTAGTTGCCGGTCACAAACTCGCTGTGTGCTTCAATTTAAAAATGGGTTTGCGTTTAGCCTCAGTCTCGCCTGGTGGTGAGCGATAACAAGGCCCAAGAATTAAGAATTACTAAAGAATAATAATGACTACTAGTACAGTCAACAGCATAACGAAGTGATAATTTAACATTGCAAAACTTATGATTTTATGGAAACCATTGAGCATATTAAATTACAAATAATAAAATTTAAATATTGCTATCAAAATCAAATGGCCATTTGATGAAAAACAAAAAAAAAATGCAGCTTTTCATTCATTAATCGAATTCGTAACTTCATTCAACCATAATACACTTGGAACGATGCCTGTTCGTTCCAGTCTCATGGACGTTAAAACCTGACCATCAATAGTATTCTGTACCTGTACTTTCAAAATTTAATTTATCGTCTCACGTTACATTCAGCATTTTGAGTCATTCCTACCAAAACCATCGTACTGAACAGAGCTTGCGAGCATTTAACCAGATAGAAGTTTAATTACATACGTGATGGTGATTATTAAATAACCAATTGTAAATAGTCTTTAACAATGTCACTTTAATGTACGGGGTACGCATACCCATGTATAGGGGTAAGCATATCATACCAATTTACTTACCTTTTACTATTAGATAATCTATTTATTACCTAGGACTCCTTGTATTCATTTATTGTTATTTTGTTACAGTTCTTCTTCCTACCTATACTTTTACCCTATTTAGTAAACAAGTCACTGGATTGGCTGATCTTTCATTCACTATTCCATAAGTACATCTACCTACTCCTAAATATTGTGTGACGAATCCCGGCGCTCCGGCTCCTGTATTGCGGGCCTGCAACGAGGAATTCGCCAGACACTTTACCAATACTAATTCAGTGACTGAGCTGGTTTACCTGCAAAACATCCAGTAGCGCCGACGGCAAGACCTCATCAACAGCGCCCATATCCTTAGAGAATCTGTTCAGGATACGTCCCGATGGGTTGATGTGGAAGAAGCGCATGGGCGCCCGAGTTATGGACCCGAACATGCTGTTGTGAAGCCGCGTGGACGCGCGCATCGCCATGGAGAAGAACATGAACGAACGAAGAAGGGAGATTATGACGAGGGCGATCACCATGCCTAGAAAAAATAAAGTTTTAAATACCTAGGGATAAACTGATAAGGCTTTTGTTCTCAAGCACCGTTTTGGCTGATTGATAGCTAAATATCTATACACAGGGTCTCTTAAGTCAACGCCGAGCAGTTATCGGGTAAAATAAAATAAAAATATTTTTTTTATATTAGTATAAATTATTATTCACGATGATACGTGTGTGAAGCAAAAAAATAACAGTTACCTAACTCACAAATAAACAGATAAGTGCGACATTTGCACGTTTTTTGGACTATCAGATTTCAAATTCTGTGCAAAGCAATCATGTTTGTCAAGTCACCTTGTTTGTTTACAGGCTAGGGACCTTGACTTAGCGAATAAAAGGTTAGGAAATCTTATTTCCATCGAAAACCAAAGACGTAAAAACTTCAGAAAATATGCAGAATAAACTTGTAAGGGCCGATTTTTTAATCCTCAGATAATGAAATTTATCTGTAGAATAAAGTTTATTCGAAGGTTATCAAGATTTTTAATTTTTCAATGGTCAGATAGATGTCAGATCTGTTGAATAGAGCCGCTACCTGACAAATAAAGTTATCTGCTTCTTGAGGGGCTAATAAGATTTATCTATGCTTTTTTTTTGACATTTTGATGTTATGTGGTGTGTCATTTGAGATTATTTTCATTTTGTTAAGGAGTTTTGGAGTGTTATTATAATCACAAACTTTTTACCACAACATTAGACTACAAAAAAAGCTGAGGTTGTTTTTCTTATACATCAGCGTCAATTTATCAAACATCATCTTGTTTCATTTTAACATTGCAATGATTGTATAAGTCCATCTCGCTTGTGGATAATCAGTGTGAAGTTAGCGATATAAGTACATAGACAAACGATAGATAGCTATTCTTTCGATAAAAGACGATTGAAAAAATGTATTCGCTTGATAAACAGCCAGTTAATTTAATACTTCAGTTAGCTATCTAGGGATTAAACTAATAATTGAAAAATCGGGCCTAAGTGGCCAAATCTTCTTCGGCGTTAATGTTATAAAAACTTTTCTACTATAGTGACCACACTTGCGAGAGACTGCAAACAACTCATAAAATCAAGCGGGTCATGTACTCACCAGAATAAACATAAATGCACTCGTATCTGGTGGGCACGCCGGGCGCGTACCGCACGTCCTCCACTAAGGCTTCGATGCCGAGCTCCTCCACGCCGGAGCTGTTGCCTTGCGCGCTGACCTTGCCGATTAGACTGGTCGTGTATGCCTCCTCGTTGTTCACCCTGGGACATTTCATAGCTTTATTGCAATTGTAGCTTATTACAGAAAAAATATCCTGTGGACCACAAAGAGTCCGGCTGGAAATTTATTAAAAACTGGCGGCACTAGCGCGGTGCGCGCGCGAGACGTTTTTCACGTTCATAATTCATAATTCATTTATTCGATGCTTCATGTGGTAAGTTACAGGTCGTAAATAAAAATGTAGTACATACACATGAACCCTGCTAGGGCACTGGAAGACATTTTTGAAATAATTAGGTAAGTTATTTACAAACTTATGTTTTCATGCACATTTTAACATTTATGGGGTGTAAGGGGGTCCTGGGGTGTAAGGGGGTCCTCCAACATCTTCGGGCCCCAAGCCAACGATCAACGAAGGAGGCTCTGGCGACGGCTCCCCTTTATAGGTTGGGAGGTCAGATGGCAGTCGCTCCCGTAAATCCAACTCAAGCCAAAAAAAACATGAGAAGTCAGTTAAGAGTACCCGACTGGGATAGGGCGTCGCCGGAAATCGACGCGCAGGGGGATCGCCCTACTCCTGTGTCAAGTGGGTTAGGGCTACCAGGCCATGGGCGGCATTCTCCGGACGTGTATAGCTGGCGACTTGGCCGTCGTGAACACCTTTTTCAAAAAGAGTCCCGAGCATCTGATCACCTACAAGAGCGGTAGGAGCGCAACCCAGATCGACTACTTTCTCACCAGGAGAGCCCAGATCGGCAAGGTAGCTAACTGTAAGGTCATACCCGGAGAGAGTCTTACTGCCCAACACCGTCTACTTGTGATGGACCTGCGAGTGAAGCCTCGAGGCAAATGCCGGGAGCGCTGCCCGCCCCGAACCAGGTGGTGGCTGCTTGAAGTAGCCACATCCCATGACTTTGCTGCCACTGTCGGTGACCTGTGCATCGCAGCGGATAGTGAGTCCGGGCAACAGCTCTGGGATAGGTGTCAGGCAGCTATCACCGGGGCGGCGAGGGTGGCGTTGGTTGTGTCTCGGGGTGGACGTGGCTTTGTGTGAACCGGTGCGTTGTCGTGGTGAAACAGCACTTTTTTCTTCGCCAGATGGGGTCGCTTTTTCTTTAATTCGGCGTCGAATCGGCCCAATAAATCGGCATAGTAAAGCCCTGTAATTGTTTCACCCTTCTCGAGGTAATCGATTTAGATCACACCTTGTGAATCCCAGAAAACGGTGGCCATAACTTTTCCGGCCGATTTCACAGTTTTCGCCTTCTTTGGAGCACGTTCCCCGGTCTGGATCCATTGTTTTGATTGCTCCTTGGTCTCTGGTGTGTACCAGTGGATCCAGGTTTCATCGACGGTCACAAAACGACGCAAAAACTCCGCTGGATTCCGCTTAAACAGCGCCAAACACGTCTCCGATGTGGTCTCACGGTTGCGCTTGTTTTCCGGTGTGAGTAAACGCGGCACCCATCGCGCCGACAGCTTTCTCATGCCGAGTTCCTCGTGAAGAATATGATGCACTGTTCCTTCTGAAATGGCTACAGTCTCAGCTAGCTCCCGAACCTTCAATCGGCGATCTGCCAATACGAGATCATGGATTTTTTTAATGTTTTCCTCCGTAGCAGCTGTTTTCGGTGCACCTGGACGTGGTTCATCAAAAACCGACGTACGGCCACGCGCAAACTCGTTGAACCAATTCTTGACGGTGGCCATCGATGGAGAAGAGTCACCGTACACAGCATCCAAGCGCTCTTTGATTTCGATGCGCGTTTTCCCTTCCAAAAATAGGAATCGAATCACCGAACGATATTGCTCTTTTTCCATTTTTGTAAAACCGATCGACACGTTCGCTTCCATAAGTTGTCAAATTAAAACAAATGAAGGGATTGGAATAAAAATTTGAAAAAAGAATTAAAAAAGAATGTGCTACACTGTGGTAAAACTCTTTTGAAACTACAGCGCCCTCTGGCGATGAGGCTAGGTACTTATTGAATGCATCTCGTAAAAACAACGACACTCACCAGTAACTAGTCCACCAGTCGGAGCCCGAGCCGAGCAGCTGCGCGAGCACGGCCACGAAGGCCATGAGGCACACGAGCAGCGGGTGGCCGCTCGCGCGCAGGTACGCGCCGTACACCGCGCCCGACACGGCGCCGGCCGAGCGCATCTCGGCCTCTTCGCGCCCGCCTTCCGGGGGCGCGGTCGCCGTCAGGTTGTCCACTGAACTGACCTGCAATAAAACAACATGCAATGTCTAATTCTCTAAAAAAATATGGTACTACCATATGAAAATAAATACATTTCTGTGACAAATTACACCAAGATCATTTGAGCATTTATGCAACCCAAGTAAGTGTAACTTCTTGGACTTGGATGGGATGGATGCGAGGGCTTTTCAATGTAGAGTTTTTTTATTTCAAGCAGCGAACTGAGTTATTTATTTCTTAAAACGTATGTACAGACAGATGGTATAGCAAAAAGGTAAATGTGTAAAAATACGGAGTCATGCAGACTGAAGTGAGAGTCGAAGCTAGCGCTCTGCGGCGGTGATTGCAAACTAATCATATTAACTCGACAACTTCATATCTATTACGTTGCGTGGCTGCTGCGGAAGATGGCGCTGCTGTACGCAACAGTAGGTCAATTTAGATCTGTACATGATTACAATTTTTTTTACACTGCCCGTCAAGATAACCTGATGGAAAGTGGTCGTGAGGTCCAGATCTGAGGCTGACAAGCCCATTCATGCTAAAGAATCACTGGGCAGGCCATTCTCACCTTGGAAGGCCTGCAAAAATGCCTTTTCACGCTCCGCTTGAAGATCCCCGGACTATAAGAGGACGGAAACACATGTGCTGGAAGAGCATTCCACGTCTGAATGGTACGACAAAGGAACGACTCACCGAACCTTTTAGTGCGAGCCAACAAATGCTGGATCGTGCGTGGGTGACTACGTATTCCAGCACACCTGGTGTGGGAGTAGAAGGATGAGGAAGGAATAAGTTAGAACAACTCTTCAGAGCATTCCCCATTGTAAAAGCGATAGAGAACACTCAACCACAAACATTCCACAGCAGTTCCAAATTCAAAAATGACATAAATTCACACACATTCAATAAACGTGTCGTCATGACTCGTGAGTCGTGGGCTTATTCTGTTCGTTGACTTACCGAATGTATGCTCATCTGCCTCTTACGGAAACTGCCCTGCAGTACCGTTTCTTCCATCTCGGTCGTGGGAGTCTGGTCCGCGGCTACCTTCGGCTTCTCTTCTTCTTCTTCACGAGCCAGCAATGAAGCGAAGTCGAGGCCAGAAGCACTGAGCGTGTCGAAGTTACCGGCCGCTGCTATTGTACCGCTTTTTAGAATGATTATCTGTAACAATTTCGTTTTATTTGATAAGCAATCGGGGCGTTTTGTTCAACGTATGACAATCGGTGCTCGAATTGAACAGTTCGAATAGTTTACTCTATTATTATAATTGGAGGTGTTCTGTTCAAAAATTAAAATTTTTAAAAACCCCCGACACAAAAAATAAACTCCAAAAACTAACAAATAATATTTTAAATTCACATGTATAAGGTAAGTTCAACTATTTTTATTTTCCAAGCGTCGCGTCGCGTCTGGGGACCGCTCAAGTTTATGCAGTATTTTTCCAACAACAGCTAATTAATTATTACGAATTAGGTACATAGTCTTCTTCGTAATGCCGCGTGCTGCGAGCTCGGTGTGCGGTATGCGGCGCAGGGGTGGGTGTTACCAAGTGCGGCGACCCGAACGGGCAGACACGTGACGGCAGACTACGTTGACGGTTGTGTCGATTTTGCGAATTTTCGGAGTAAATTCTTTTCTTGCAATCTGCGACTACACCTGTATTTCTGACTTAGCGGTCCCCCGACGGAACGCGACGCTTGGAAAATAAAAATAGTTGAACTTACCTTATACATGTGAATTTAAAATATTATTTGTTAGTTTTTGGAGTTTATTTTTTGTGTCGGGGATTTTTAAAAATTTTAATTTTACTTTTATTTTGTCCTTTTTAAAGTAGGTAAAATATTAGGAAGGTATTTAAAGTGATTGAATAGTTGAGTTTGAAGTAACACAGTAACAAATTTTAAATCATTAGGACATATGAAAGGTAGTCAGATCCCCTCATCAACTATTAATGACCTGATGATCTTCAAACGGCTGATCAGGTCATGGTTATCTTACCATATACTTTCAATATCATTGAAGTAATACGGTACCAAATTTCGGATTGATCGGGCATAAGGAAGTTGGTCATATCCCCTCATCAACTAGAAAAGACCTGATGATCTACAAACGGCTGAACAGATTTTCATGAAACATGGCTAAGAACACTCGGGATAAAATTATCTATGACACAAAAAAAACTAAATGAAAATCGGTTTATCCGTTTGGAAGCTACGATACCACAGACAGATACACAGATACACAGACACGTTAAACTTATAACACCCCTCTTTTTGCGTCGGGGGTTAATAAACAAAGCCATATTATGATTCCAGTCTGAAACTTCATTAATTATGTACCGGTGAAGTACACAAATTGCAATCACAGAGCGATACAACGCAAAACAATAGAAGCGTCCCGAACTACGTCATCATCATCATCTACATTGAAACAATAAACGAATATTCACCTGGTCCACATCTCTAAGGAACTGCAGCTGATGAGTGACTAAGATCCTAGTGGTATTTCTCAAGTATCCCACGACGCAAGACTCGAACAAATGTCGGCCGACGTGCGCGTCGACGGCAGATAGCGGATCGTCTAATAGGTAGATGTCGGCGCGTTTGTACACGGCCCGGGCGAGGGAAATACGGGCGCGTTGACCTAGGGATAATGGAATAGTTTAGGTCAGTTTGAAAAACACGCTTAATTCATATTTAATTCAATATTTACATAAGGAACTTCAATGATAGAAAAACACTATTCTCAAAAAGCGACAACTGGTAAGTTCAATCAAGATTATACGTAGGAGATGGCACCAATTTTTTATCAATAAAAATTTACATTCAATGTGTTAAAATTTGAGATGATGGTTGTGATCACTGCAATAAGTACTAACCGTGACCACTGAACTTTTGTTGTTTATTTACATGGGAAAATCGCATGGATGGATACCCTACGCAGCGGAGAGAAAAAGTTTCGCAACTCCACACGGCCAGTGCTTAACCCTTACTTACGGGGTCACTCTAGGTGTCCGTGGGCTGAAGTGGCCATGTATGCAGGGAGTTCAGAGTAAGGCTGATTCAGTCTCACGCTGCCCGCCTGTGGCTAGTGTTCTATCCCACTCTAGCTACTTAGTGTCTCACCTCCACTGAGACTGACGCCCCTCTCTCCGACGACGGTCTTGTCCCCGTGCGGGAACAGCGTGAAGTCGCGGTCGAGCGCGCAGCGGCGGACCACTGCGTTGTACCGCGGACGGTGCATCGCCTGACCGAACATGTTCTGTCTCACGCTGCCCGCCTGTGGCGAGTGCTCTGTCCCACTCTAGCTACTTAGTATCTCACCTCCACTGAGACTGACGCCCCTCTCTCCGACGACGGTCTTGTCCCCGTGCGGGAACAGCGTGAAGTCGCGGCCGAGCGCGCAGCGGCGGACCACTGCGTTGTACCGCGGACGGTGCATCGCCTGACCGAACATGTTCTGTCTCACGCTGCCCGCCTGTGGCGAGTGCTCTGTCCCACTCTAGCTACTTAGTATCTCACCTCCACTGAGACTGACGCCCCTCTCTCCGACGACGGTCTTGTCCCCGTGCGGGAACAGCGTGAAGTCGCGGCCGAGCGCGCAGCGGCGGACCACTGCGTTGTACCGCGGACGGTGCATCGCCTGACCGAACATGTTCTGTCTCACGCTGCCCGCCTGTGGCGAGTGCTCTGTCCCACTCTAGCTACTTAGTATCTCACCTCCACTGAGACTGACGCCCCTCTCTCCGACGACGGTCTTGTCCCCGTGCGGGAACAGCGTGAAGTCGCGGCCGAGCGCGCAGCGGCGGACCACTGCGTTGTACCGCGGACGGTGCATCGCCTGACCGAACATGTTCTGTCTCACGCTGCCCGCCTGTGGCGAGTGCTCTGTCCCACTCTAGCTACTTAGTATCTCACCTCCACTGAGACTGACGCCCCTCTCTCCGACGACGGTCTTGTCCCCGTGCGGGAACAGCGTGAAGTCGCGGCCGAGCGCGCAGCGGCGGACCACTGCGTTGTACCGCGGACGGTGCATCGCCTGACCGAACATGTTCTGTCTCACGCTGCCCGCCTGTGGCGAGTGCTCTGTCCCACTCTAGCTACTTAGTATCTCACCTCCACTGAGACTGACGCCCCTCTCTCCGACGACGGTCTTGTCCCCGTGCGGGAACAGCGTGAAGTCGCGGCCGAGCGCGCAGCGGCGGACCACTGCGTTGTACCGCGGACGGTGCATCGCCTGACCGAACATGTTCTGTCTCACGCTGCCCGCCTGTGGCGAGTGCTCTGTCCCACTCTAGCTACTTAGTATCTCACCTCCACTGAGACTGACGCCCCTCTCTCCGACGACGGTCTTGTCCCCGTGCGGGAACAGCGTGAAGTCGCGGCCGAGCGCGCAGCGGCGGACCACTGCGTTGTACCGCGGACGGTGCATCGCCTGACCGAACATGTTCTGTCTCACGCTGCCCGCCTGTGGCGAGTGCTCTGTCCCACTCTAGCTACTTAGTATCTCACCTCCACTGAGACTGACGCCCCTCTCTCCGACGACGGTCTTGTCCCCGTGCGGGAACAGCGTGAAGTCGCGGCCGAGCGCGCAGCGGCGGACCACTGCGTTGTACCGCGGACGGTGCATCGCCTGACCGAACATGTTCTGTCTCACGCTGCCCGCCTGTGGCGAGTGCTCTGTCCCACTCTAGCTACTTAGTATCTCACCTCCACTGAGACTGACGCCCCTCTCTCCGACGACGGTCTTGTCCCCGTGCGGGAACAGCGTGAAGTCGCGGCCGAGCGCGCAGCGGCGGACCACTGCGTTGTACCGCGGACGGTGCATCGCCTGACCGAACATGTTCTGTCTCACGCTGCCCGCCTGTGGCGAGTGCTCTGTCCCACTCTAGCTACTTAGTATCTCACCTCCACTGAGACTGACGCCCCTCTCTCCGACGACGGTCTTGTCCCCGTGCGGGAACAGCGTGAAGTCGCGGCCGAGCGCGCAGCGGCGGACCACTGCGTTGTACCGCGGACGGTGCATCGCCTGACCGAACATGTTCTGTCTCACGCTGCCCGCCTGTGGCGAGTGCTCTGTCCCACTCTAGCTACTTAGTATCTCACCTCCACTGAGACTGACGCCCCTCTCTCCGACGACGGTCTTGTCCCCGTGCGGGAACAGCGTGAAGTCGCGGTCGAGCGCGCAGCGGCGGACCACTGCGTTGTACCGCGGACGGTCCATCGCCTGACCGAAGAGTATGTTCTGTCTCACGCTGCCTGTACAAATTAACAAACATTTATGCACTTCGAAGATCCAGTACGGATTTGACTATTGGCTGACGGATGTATTAATAACACCTCAACATGACGCCACATCTCAAAATGTGTCACTTGAGGATAATGTAATTAGTAAGTTGTGTCACAGATACAATGCACAGGCATACAGTCTTTGGGAAGTTTGTCTCAGAATAACATTAGCTAAAAGACATCTATTAATATAGGATTTTGTTTGTTCAATTTGTTAACAACGAAACACAATAATGTACGGATATAAAGTCAGCCTTTTTGAGATATTTATTTCATGCCACGCAAAGTTCAAAATACGAGATTAAAGAAAAAGATACAAACTAGAAATCAATAGCAATATCGTGAATAATATAATTTTAAAAACTGAAATATTAAACAAAGTTTAAAAGTAATACCTGCAAACAACCATGGCTCCTGACTGGCGTACGACACCGTACCCCCAATATGAACACTGCCTGATTGAAGTGGTAGCTCCCTCAGTAATACGTGAAGAAGTGACGACTTGCCGGCGCCCACTGGACCGATGACAGCTATAAGCCTGGAAAAGCGAATCAGGTTAATATTAAGACTACACAGAATTATATTTTGGTCTTTGGAAAAGATCTATAATTTTATATTTGCTATATAATTATACACGGTGTCGGGTTTCATGTGGTCTAAACGAAACTCATCGATAGAGGGGTCCAGAGGCTACTCTAAGGACCCCCATGTATGTTCAGCGAAAATTTATAGTTTTCGAGATAACAGCATTTTTCTAAATTTTTTCTTAGTACCCGTGGACCCATCGCCTGGCCACCAAGGTCCCCCGACTTAAACCCTGTCGATTTTTTTATCTGGGGATTCTACAAAGAGTTAGTGTATTACAAAGAATACAATACTATCGAAGAATTAAACACTAAACTAAGAGAAGCACAAGAGACAATAAGACAAAAAGACGACTCCTTTCAACGTCTAAGAAGACAGTTTATTAAACGTTGTCGTATGTGCATAGCTGAAGGTGGACGCACTTCGAACATTTATTATAGTAAAAAATACATAATAAAGTATTTTTGTAAAATCGTTGATATGTTTCTACTTTATTTCATGTTATCCTCTAATTTTCTGTAATGAATCTATCAATTATTGAAGGTGCCAAGTCTTCGTTCCAGAGTCATCAAAATAAAAGTAAATAAGCAATCGAAAAGTCCGTTAACACGCCAGTAGTTAAAAAGGGATAGTATGAACAATGTACGAACTATTATAGGGTCCCAGTGAAAGATCTTTTTAAAAAAGATTATTTAATTAACACAGAAATGGAAAGAATAAAGTACAATATTAATTTGGGGACCCTTGGGCAGCCGTACCCAATCGGGTACGGCTGCTGGGGTACCTCCAATCGGAGGTTGAAAGCAGACTGACGCGTCCGCTGGGCGAACTGAGCTCGAACAAAGGGACTATGGGAACTGCTGACATGCATGTTCCCTGCTCAGCACTTTGGCTTACATAGTCTGAGTATAACAGAACGCTAGAGCAGCCAAGGGAAGACTAACAAAACAGTTTGTAAACTTGAACAAAGGGATCAAAACTGGTATCCGTAATGACGTCTGATGTCTTAAGATAGATTATCTCAAAGTAAACTTTTTTAATGCCATTGGAAATCAATTGAGTTCATGACTGACGAAATTTAATTTAATATTAAAATCCTCCCATTTCAGAATTATTATTTTTTGACATGAAGCTCTTGCTGTAGCTGATTGAAATTTATGCTGATTTACAAGTAGTGGGTCCACATAGTAGGCAAGTTTTTGAAATGGGTCCTGAAGTTTTATGTTATGTGCTTTTTTGGAGTTACACCACCCTAAAGAAAGAAGTAAAAAATCATCCAAATAAAAAAAGTTAACTTTTTTTTTTTTGCAGAAAATAATTAGCTTGAGTTACAACTGTAGTGGTGTAATGAAAGGCCTATTAATTGTTCACATTCACAAAAAAAATCAAGGTTCTAGTAATAATACTTTAGGAGAAATCATTTAAAGAATGCGTCATTTTGGGTACTAAGAAAAAATTTAGAAAAATGCTGTTTTCTCGAAAACTATAAATTTTCGCGGAACATACATGGGGGTCCTTAAAGTAGCCCCTGGACCCCTCTATCGATGGTTTTCGTTTGGACCACATGAAACCCGACACCGTGTATATTTTTTATGCTTGAAATTTATTTATTTTGTAAGATGTGCTAATAAAAATGTTCCGCCGCAAGGCAGCTGTGCGAGGAAGATGCGCAGCTCGAGGTATGCGATGTATCAACAGTAGGGAAAGCCACCACAGCAAGTCTCTATAGCACGCATCAATAACACGCTTGATGCGTGTTATGGATGCGTGCTATAGATACATACGAGGGTCATTCAATAAATACTTAGCCTACAAAAAGTAAACGAAAATTTTGGAATAGTTGCAATTTATTTTTCAACATAGTCTCCTTTTAGTTCGATACACTTAGCCCAGCGATGCTCCAAATTTTTGAACCAGTCCGAAAAATAGTTTTTGTCAAACTCTGCAAAATAGGCCTCCGTGGCGGCGATGACCTCCTCATTTGATCCATATCTATTCCCGGCGAGTGATTTTTTCAGATTAGGAAACAGAAAGAAGTCACAAGGGGCCAAATCTGGAGAATACGGTGGATGGGGCAGCAATTCGTAGCGTAATTCGACCAATTTGGCCATGGCAACGGCAGACGTGTGAACCGGTGCGTTGTCGTGGTGAAACAGCACTTTTTTCTTCGCCAGATGGGGTTGTTTTTTCTTTAATTCGGCGTCGAATCGGCCCAATAAATCGGCATAGTAAAGCCCTGTAATTGTTTTACCCTTCTCGAGGTAATCGATGTAGATCACACCTTGTGAATCCCAGAAAACGGTGGCCATAACTTTTCCGGACGATTTTACAGTTTTCGCCTTCTTTGGAGCACGTTCCCCGGTCTGGATCCATTGTTTTGATTGCTCCTTGGTCTCTGGTGTGTACCAGTGGATCCAGGTTTCATCGACGGTCACAAAACGACGCAAAAACTCCGCTGGATTCCGCTTAAACAGCGCCAAACACGTCTCCGATGTGGTCTCACGGTTGCGCTTGTTTTCCGGTGTGAGTAAACGCCGCACCCATCGCGCCGACAGCTTTCTCATGCCGAGTTCCTCGTGAAGAATATGATGCACTGTTCCGTCTGAAATGGCTACAGTCTCAGCTAGCTCCCGAACCTTCAATCGGCGATCTGCCAATACGAGATCATGAATTTTTTCAATGTTTTCCTCCGTAGCAGCTGTTTTCGGTGCACCTGGACGTGGTTCATCAAAAACCGACGTACGGCCACGTGCAAACTCGTCGAACCAATTCTTGACGGTGGCCATCGATGGAGAAGAGTCACCGTACACAGCATCCAAGCGCTCTTTGATTTCGATGCGCGTTTTCCCTTCCAAAAATAGGAATCGAATCACCGAACGATATTGCTCTTTTTCCATTTTTGTAAAACCGATCGACACGTTCGCTTCCATAAGTTGTCAAATTAAAACTAATGAAGGGATTGGAATGAAAATTTGGAAAAAGAATTAAAAAAGAATGTGCTACACTGTGGTAAAACTCTTTTGAAACTACAGCGCCCTCTGGCGATGAGGCTAGGTACTTATTGAATGCCCCTCGTACATCATACAAAAAACCTAGCTTAGTAGAACCTGTTTCCACCAGTACTATGCTATGTGGACCAATGAAGCCTTTAATAAAGCCACCAAGGCCACGAAGAGTAGGGCTTACATTAGAGCAGACGCCCAGCGAATTGCACGTGTTGGCCAAGAACTCATCACGCACCCTACGGGTAGCCGCTCCTACTGGCGACTGGCTAAACACGTGCAATCTGACTTCTGCGTGCCTACGCTGCCCCCGCTGAGACTTCCTGATGGATCGTTGGCTCATCAGCCGCAAGAGAGAGCCGATTTACTGGCTAACCTCTTTGCCGCAAACTCTTGCATCGATGACTGCGGTGCTGCGCCGCCTGAAATTCCACATTGCAGCTCCACAATGCCTGATATTCGTATGAGGCAGTGTGATGTTCGTGCCGAACTGCAGTCACACGATGTCAGGAAAGCCAGTGGCCCTGATGGAATTCCAGCTGTGGTGCTGAAGAAATGTGCAGCGGAGTTGTCTCCAGTGTTCACTAGCCTGTATCGCCTCTCCTACAATTCGGGTCTTGTGCCGCTGTCTTGGAGGGAGGCGAACGTTCAACCAGTTCCCAAAAAAGGGGACCGGTCTGACCCTGCCAAATACCGTCCAATAGCAGTAACCTCAGTTTTAGCTAAAGTGTTCGAGTGTATCATAAAGACGCAGCTCATCCGCTACCTAGAGGATCACTCTCTTATTCACGACCGTCAGTACGGCTTCCGACCAAAACGGTCTACGGGTGATCTTCTAGCGTACGTAACACACATCTGGGGGGAGGCTATGGACAAGCATGGGGAATCTTTGGCCGTCAGCCTTGACATTGCCAAAGCTTTCGACCGTGTATGGCATCGTTCGCTTCTTTCCAAGCTTCCGGCATATGGTCTGCCACCTCGCCTATGCGACTGGGTCGCCGGATTTCTGGAGGGACGTAGAATTCGAGGCCTTTGCGATGGCCGAAAATCACACTTGCTCCAGATCAATGCCGGAGTGCCGCAGGGCTCCGTCTTGTCGCCGACATTGTTTCTTCTGCATATCAATGACATGTTATCTCTTGGTAATATTCATTGCTATGCGGATGATAGCACGGTCCACGCGCGTTATTTCGAGCGCCCTGGGGCAAAGCAGCCTGGCATCGAGGAGAAGAGGCGAAGTCTTGTTGTTGTGCTTGACGGAGAGTTGGAACGCATTTCAGAATGGGGTGCATGCAATCTTGTCGAGTTCAATGCCAAGAAAACGCAGGTGTGTGCATTCACAGCAAAGGCGCCTTTCCCATCCCACTCTTCAGAGCACCCCGCTACCGATTAAGGATAGCCTAAACATCCTTGGCATGGATGTTCGTAGCAACCTAAACCTCCCGCTGGATTGAGAGCGTCATTAGAACTGCATCCCGTGAACTCGGAATCCTGAACAGAGTGAGACGATTCTTCACGTATTATTGGAAACCCAGAGGCAACTTTGACCCTTGAGCCTCTCCAATTGCGTAGAGACATTGCCAGGCTAAGTGTTCCCTATTTTATTTATTTATTTATTCTTTATTGCACATCTATAATAATAGGTACAATTGACGGACTTAATGCCTAGAAGCATTCTCTACCAGTCAACCGCAAGGTTTAACAGAGAACATACGAATTTTGGGCTGTGCAACGTATGGAATTTGGTGCAAGAAAATACAAACAACAAATTTGTTACTCAACTAAAACTTTAAAACCTACTAATACTCAAACTAATACTAATACCAAAACTCTATCGCTTCTACAATGGGGAATGCTCTGACGAGTTATTCCAGCTTATTACACCCTCACCTTTCCACTCCCGTACCACGCGTGCTGGACTACGGCGTCATCCACACACAATACAACATTTGTTGGCCCGAACTAAAAGGTTCGGTGACTCGTTTCTTTGTCGTACCATCCAGACGTGGAACGCTCTTCCAGCACATGTGTTTCCTTCCTCTTATACTCCCGGGTTCTTCAAGCGGGGCGTGAAAAGGCATTTCTGCAGGCCTTCAAGGTGGGGATGGCCAGTCCAGTGATTCGTTTGAATGACTGGGCTTGTCAACCTCATATCTGGACCTCACGACCGCTTTCCATCAGGTGAAGTGAGGTCATCTTGACAGGCAATAAAAAAAAAACTCAAAATTCAATAACTGCCTTTGGTGATTTAGAGTCATCGTTTAACTATTATCCGTCGTACTGCCCGAGTTTAATTCGCCCAAGGCCAGTGACTACTAACTCACATGTTTTGCCGCGCGTAATTTGTCCTAGTAGATGTGATGATAATCCTTAATTACCGTTGCAACCGTAAAATAAACAAATCTAAATCACTCACTTGCCCGGTTTTATGGTGAGAGACAGATCAGTGAGAGTGTTCTCAGAGTGCGAGACTATCCACTTGGCTGTCGCGTGCTTCAGTCGCACGCCGCGCGCGTCTTCTTCCACGCGAGCTGATAACTCTTGGTCGTCTTCTTCGCCGGATTCGAGAGGCGCGATAGTAGCATTTCCTGAGAAGAAAGAGAAATATATGTACTAAAGTAG
The DNA here is from genome assembly GCA_947369235.1 of Udea olivalis. Classification (NCBI taxonomy): domain Eukaryota; kingdom Metazoa; phylum Arthropoda; class Insecta; order Lepidoptera; family Crambidae; genus Udea; species Udea olivalis. Next base: position 13,429,541 of record OX376342.1, read on the forward strand.
TGATTCAGAGTATGAATAAAGTACGACTTTAAGACGAAGTAAACTGACGATTACTGGGTTGTTAGGTTTTGATGAAACAATAATAGTATCGCTGCAAAGTGAATGAAAGAGACAATCATATTATAATTATTTACATACACCTATAGTACGAGTACTTTTGGTAGCGGTAGCTAAAACACTGTGCTAATAGCGTTTCCCGAGTTTTGGCAACATTATCCCACAAAGTGACATTAGCAGCTGTCAGTTGACATAATCTATATAAAATACGTCTTCAGTTCTACGTGGTCATCTTTCTGTTAAGCCTCCCTTGCAAAGACACACGTATACCTGCAGCAGGTACGTTACTACCCAAACCGCAGCGGCTTGGGTAGTTATGCCGGTATCATACCAGCTGAACTACTTTACCATTTGACTGAGCTGAGAAAATGGAAGAAAACCGCTTTTGAACACGCTATTTTCAGTAATGCGCGATCTATCGTTATTTAATTAATTATAGCCTGGCCAAAATTACTTTCAGCAAACCCATTCGCGATTAGTTCTTTAATACATTAACTAAACAGATGGGTGAAGGACGTTTCTCATTCAGATCTTCGTTATCAAAATGTAATGTAATTATTATTTTTCTCACTAATGTTAAAATTTTCTTTCAGAAACGATAGTAGCTGGTTGCTCTTAGCGACAGATGGTAAGGTAATAAAATATGTAATCTGTGGAAAACCTAAGGCCTAATTAGAATGATGCATAGAAGATCTGATAAGAAGTCTGTGAGTAAACAAACATCACAGTAGTTAAAGAGTAATAAAACAAGTTTAACTCACCATTCCCTTTAGCCTCTTCGTGTTTACTAGTTTCAGCTTTTATCTCAGCGACCGACTGTTTAGACGGCTCTTTCGCAAGGGCTTCTTCTTGTTTGGCAGCCTCATCAGAATCCTTCTTATCCACCTTCGGTTTAGTAGAAGTCTGTATCTCGGCGAGCCCCGGTACTGGTTTACTAGTGTCCTCATATAACATGAAGCTTTGCAGACGCTTTATAGATATCGTTGCTTCTGCTATCTGGGCTATACCTGTGTTTAGGAAAATGCAAGAATTCAATGATAGATGATTACTTATTTGAAAATATCGCAAGAATTTGGTGATGATTTATGCATTAACATTTAGTTAGTCAATCAATTCAGAAAATTATACCTTTCATTTTATTGTTTGAAATGAGTACATTTACATCCAAATCGAAGACTTATCTTCCAGAATAACAGAGTTTATCACGTTTAAGAACATTAATGTATGATTAACAGAGTTTATCACGTTTAAGAACATTAATGTATGATTTCATTTTCTGCGATAGAGAGGTCGAAAAGGCATTCAGCTGCCTGAACACACCAATACCCAGGATAAGGCAGTCGCGAACCTTTTTCAACAAACATCAATTAAAATAGATGACGCGAGTGTATCTAGTTCCTTTTGTACTGTCAAATGGAAGTGCATTGTACCGCTATCAGATGGTTTTTTATTACTTAGAAGATTATCTTGCCTTGAACATTCACAGCAAAACGTATTTCTACAGTTTCAATATTATCTTTTATTGTTGTAGTAATTAGCTTCGTTCTTTAGATGTTAGAAGATAATTCAAACAATGAAAAATGGTAAACATTGACACATTCAATTTGTTTTATTTGTATGCAAGATAAACAATCTGCTCACGCTTCAATTTTTAAGCAAATAACTACTGGTTCCTTAGTAGAAGTATCTCAATGAGTTTTATTCAGCATAGCGTGTATAATATAAAAAAAAACTGTCAATTTAATTTTTACTATGAATGCTTTTGTTCCATTGTCTTATTCATTTTATTTATTTAGATAGACCAACCAACAAGATAAACACTAATACATACTATTGAGATATTCCATATCAAACTTAAAGCTAAGTGGCACCTTACCTAAAGGCTGCCACGGCATGCATTGTGAACTTACAATTTATCAGTTACCTATTAAAAATCGAAGACTTGGTCAAAAAATGACCGATAACACGTGTGACTGCAATACTTAGTTTAAATTTTTGCACCTTATCAGAGAAGATGTCAATGTCGCATGATTTACTCAGCCCATTGTATTGCCGCTGCAATCTATTCATGGTGGCGTGGTGACCCAAGTTACTCTTTGACCCTTTGGGCGAGAATGGAACATACCGATCCCGACGAGGCAACTTAAAGGGGACGTTAAAATTGTTATTATTGTTTATCTCTCTGTTCTTATGCAGCACTGTTATTTTTGAGGATTAGGCTTGTATGGTATCACTTGCTTTGACTGCACTAGTGAAATTAGTTATAATTCAAATCTATAAATGAAAACACTAGAAAAATGAACAGGTCCAGGAATCAGGCGGGCGTCAAACCTGCATCTTCTGCAAACCGGGTGACTGCTCTAACTAATGAGCCTCCAAGACCACAGCTGACTCATCGAATTCTAGTGTATTTTAATTAATTCAAGTTGATTTTTCTAGCATTTCTATCTTTGATTTTGAAAAGGATTTAGTAACTTTATGAATGCAAATAAACATTATTGATAAAACCAAACTTACCCTGTGGGAAGAAGACCGTCATAGTCTGCCGGAGTATATTGTAGAAACTGGTGATGACGAACACCTGCTTGGCGGTGATGACGTTGTTCACCAGGACGTACGCCAGAATGGAGAAGAATAGGCAGATCCGCGTGGTGAACATTATGAACGAGGTAAGCACACCGCGGATGTACGATGTGGCTCGGATTTGCTTTATTTCGTGTCTGTATTAAAAGATAGATACACATTCATACCGGGTGATTATAAAAAGACTAAGAAAAACAATTTAGCATTTAAGTGACGAGCTTCCCAGACAGACTTCATTCTGTCAAATGTTTGACAGCTGGCGTCCATTTTGCTCACTTTTCTCAGACTTGATTTACATTCACTACAATTTTTTGTTTGTTCAATCATAATAAAATATAGCATATACTCCTGAATAATTTAGCTTTCTGTTAGTGAAAGAATTTTTCCCATCCGATCAGTAGTTTTGTACCCTATTCAATACAAACAAACAAAAAAAAACAATCAAATATTTCTCCTTTATAATATTAGTATACTTTAGATGTAGTATCTATGTAGGTGAAAATTTGAGTTTTTCAATTGACGTTGTTTTCAAGGTTACCATCAAAATACAAAAATTCTGACTTTTTGACCGATTTGACCTTAAAATGAATGTGGATTGAAAAGAAAAACACTTAGGCCTCGTTGCCCGCCCGCGCACCGCGGTGCACTCCAGTCTAGCGCGCCCGCCGCCGCTTCCCGCAAAATTCGAGGCTGAGGCCTTACAGAGTTACTACACCACTTATTGAGTGTGCAATACCGTTTTCTAAGTCTTTTAATAATCACCCGGTACTTTCTGGGCCAAAAACTGAGATGAAATAGACAGTCAATAATATAGTACCAGTCGCAGAATTCTTGCCTAAACTTACAGTCGTAATTTATTATTTTCTTTAGTTTTTGCTACATTACTTGTCACTACGATAAAGTGGCTTATGATTTTGTCATCGTGTTTTTTTTTAATGCTATAACATGTCGTTAAGGCTTATTAAATTAACTACTACAACAGAGTAGATACCAGCTCAAAGCTCAGCTACTTTTGTTCTTGAATGAGCAATGGACACAACATTAGGTTACCTCCACCTGGAACCTTATTACTTTGATATGCCTGTAAATAGCTAAAACGATTGATAATATCTGATAGCTTGTGGTGACCTAATATACCAGACAGTAGTTTAGAATGGTCCGATTTAGGGAATGTAGATACTTACTTCCTAGCTTTTGCAACGAGGTCGGCGAAAGGCTTCTCCCACGTGTACATCTTGATGACTTGAATGCCGGACAGGATCTCGTTCATGAGCCGCACTCGCTCGTCCGTTCTGAGCGCGGTCTTCAGCCGCAGCACCGATGTGCGCTTGCCGAGGTATGCTGACAACAAAAATAAAATACGTCTATATTTGGGATTGTTGAAATTACAACCAGATCATCTGACTGAAAAAATACCAAAAAGGACGAATGGAAATTATTAACACCCTTTTTGGGGTCAGATTGAATTTCACTTGTTTTTCATGCAGCAGGATCTATACTGATCTAATTTATATACTCATCTCGCCTTTTATTAGTAAACTAACTTTCCGCGAGGGCTTCGCCCGCATGGACTAATTTTTCCTACACGTTGGGTTACATATCAAAGTTTTCATACCGATCCCTTCCGTTATTGAAAAATGTATATACCTATAGCAATCACGGATAATGTAGCTTTTTAACAGTCAAATAATTTCAGAAAACGGTTCGGTAGTTTCGGAGATTACCTACCTCAAACATACAAACTCACAAACGCTTACCTTTATAATATTAGTGTAGATAAAATGAGTCAAAAAAATTTTTAAAGAAAAATTGTGCAACAAGTCACCAAATCAAAGGAAGTAAACCGCGTCATGAAGTGCACTAATTCAATGGAGTGAAGAAGTAGGTAACGAAGTTCCTCCTTTGTGTATTTATTTTACTAGTGTACAGAGAATATTGAGCGTATGACATCATAATTGCAAAAAACAGGACAATGCGTGCAATAGGAATTCATACCAGTGCAGAGTTCTATAAACTTTCCTGTTAGTACACTTTGAGGTATCGCCCGTGTTACTAATTTAAATGATAAAATAATCAATAGTGAGATATTGGTTATCTACGTTCTACACATTCACAGAGTGCGAATAAAAATAGACAAAACTAGGCTTTTACAGGCTTTGCATTAGGAATTAGTCACCAAATAGAATATCCAAAGCCTTCAACATGTGATTTTTACCTAGTGAAAATCGAACCCACGACCTCCGACGCAGTGGGCAATAATTATTACAAAAACGGGCCAGACAACTCTACTATAACTAAACTGCAATCCGTATAAGTTAACGCAAGATAGTTCAATATTTGTGTTGCAAGATAGATTATACTTATCCATAATACAATTAAGTAAACTTTTGTTTGTTCCACAGTCATTTGCACAGAAATTAGGTTTGACTCATTATACTAAGTGCAATAACACCTATGTCGGAAGGAGCGATTCTCAAGGTGCATTTAGACCAAACGAACATGGAGCTAGAGCAAGAATGTTTTCGTAAGATTATTGTGGAAAATATGTCTCTAAGACCGATTATTCGGTTTCTTATGCGGTTCTTTTTTGGAATAATTTTTGTATACCTTAGCAGAATTATGAAATTTGAGTTTTGTCTCGCTTGTTTTCAACTTTTTTAACTACGTTTTCACTTATATTGCTTGCATAGAGTTAAACTTGTATTAATTTTAATTATAGTGCATGCTGTAAGTACTAGTAGGTAGTCACTATACAAGCATAATAACTTTAAATGTATTTGTTGCTTTAAATGTGTAAGATGACTGTTAGTAAGCCAAATAAATAAAATAAAATGTTCTCTCGTGATCTTTTAGTATCAAAGATAATTAGTTTTTCATTTACACTAAAATAATTGTAACGAAAAAGTACGAGGAAACAAGAACGAGCATTCTAGCTCGTGCTCTAGGGTATCCGCATACATAGATAGAACAACGAAAGAATGCTCTGTCTCTGTTTACACAAAGAGAATTTGATGTGGGGATTAAAAGAGCATTCGCTCGTTTGGTCTAAACACACCTTAACATACCTTATATTTTTTATTTAACATTTATTTGTTTAATATTTATAAATCAGTACACTGACCTGACCTGACAAACACGATTTCAACACAAACGCAGTTATCATTGTTCTTGCCTACTCACGTGCATTGCCTCTTTGAAATAAGCTATGAAGTATTATTATTAGCCTTAAATAAAAACTACCATACTATAACTCGTATATTATTATGCTCTTAAGAGCGTTTGCTGGGGGTGGATCGAAATCGTTGCATTTTTGTAAGATTTTCGTGATTATATAATTGAATGGAAATGAAACTTAAATTTTTGCTCTATTATTGTGTGCTTAATACTATTTATAATAAAACACATTGAATTGTCTGAAATCTCCAATTATACATTTTTTTTCCTTAAAAACCCAAAGATCCTCTTCAATAAATAATTTCAAATTATTGTGCAAGACGCCGCTGACCCTGACTATTAGAATATCTTAAGGACAATGCCCTGAAAGCGGGAAGGTCACGAGCATTTACTGTGACACTAGAATAAGCAAACTATTAACTTATATTCATTTATTTTATAATTTGGAGATATTGTCAGTAAACGATGAATCATGAAACATCTGGGCTCACAAAACACAGATAATTTACGCACAGTGGTCAATTAAATAAACTGCACACAGTTGGCTGCATGGTTGTAGATAGATACGTAGGGCTTTATTAATTATGCAACGAGGCATTATTTAGATAGAATGGAGGAGTATATAATAAAGATAATAGATAGTTCACATAACTGGTTACTGGTCACAAAAAGGGGGAATTTAAGAAATAATGTTGACTTAAGTGTAGTTGAACGACTTATGATCTACCTGTGTAATGGATAGCAAAGCTGTTTTTGTAAGGCTGCCTATGGTAAGGTCAAAGAAGACAGACAAAACGTATTAATGTATATAAAAAAATTCAGTAACTTATAAAATAGTATATCACTCATACACTTACACATTTCATAAACTTTAGACCTCATACACAAACAAATCTACTTGAATAGGAAACATTGCAGAAACCGAGCCGACTGACTCAGCCTGGCGCTAATATAGTGAATCGATTCTGCGTCGTCCCCAACAGTTCACTTCAGAACAAAATGCATTGGGCAAGAAACCACATAAAGAGGCGAGTTATTCTTATAATCATTTACGACACGGTTGGCGTAGTGCGCTGTAGCACGGTTTCTCGCCTCGATTTCCGGCACTCCCACGGCTATAGTGTCCCGGGTTTGATTCCTGGTCGGGTCAATTTAGGAAACGATCTTTTCTGAATTGACTCGGGTCTGGGTGTGCTGGGAGACGCCCCTGGCTTAGTTCCTTGTGTGGTACCTCGTAACACAGAGATATAAAATCCCTACTTCGAAACCATTACAAGAGGTGTGTTGTCTGGCGCAAATAAATAAAAAAATAATTGTTAAACCAATTTACCTTGCAAGGGTATAAACGCCAGCATGAATCCCACGCCGACAACCGCCGCCCAGCTGATCTCCAGCCACATGAGGTATGTGATGATGACGGTCGCCAGCGGCCCAATCCAGAGGTAGTGCAGGAAAATGATGGCCACATCGAAGCGGTTCACGTCATTTGACAGGAGATTCACTACCTGGCCGACTGTTGTCTCGCCGAGGGCTGTTTTTGATAACCGTAAAGACTGCAACAAATTATAAAATAAAAAATAAACCAAATGCGACTTTCCTGAGTTTTAATTTTACCTTTATCAGAGTCGACTTATAATAAGCCCTATAAAATAGTTCATCTAATAGATGGTGTGCGGCGCTCTTAGGTATAATCAATCATCCATAATTTTTGTTTATTAATTTGGTATTTTTTGTGAGTGATGGACCACGCCCTGTCTGTTGTGCCAACTTACTACGTTACACATTACACAGTAAGACATAATGACATGATTGTGAACTACATTTCAAAATAAAACAATTCATAAGGTAGGCTTCAAAACTAAGATAAGTGCCCATGATTGTTCGCAATGCTAATGAAAAGAAGCGCTAACAACAAATTCGTTGGGTTTGAGTGTTTCCCATTTGTTCTGTAACTAAAAACAAATAGACATCAATTATTGACAAGAAGGTCACGCGCCCACCCTATAACATGTAGGCTTCGAACAGTTGCTAGTTTGCGCAGTTTTATATAATATTTACGTGTAATATAAGTAAGAACGCAAACTTTGGAGCTCGTTTGAACTGAACGCTCGCCACAAAAATATATAAAAGTTAAGATTAAACTGATAAGACTAGTATAACTTCCTAAACTGTGTGTAGCTATGCAATTGTTTTTATTTACAAAAGAAGATATTTAGTATCTCGAAAGCCGCAGGTTCGAACTTTTGTTTGCCTTTCGTTAGGTCGAGTGAAGTATCTCGATATTTGCGGATCAATTCCTGAATTACCTATTAATCACGCTTCTCAGCTGTTTTTTTGCGGTCGACTGGTTTTACGGTCAAGTTAATGGTAAAAGCTGTTACCATCAAACCATTGAGGCCTTCAAGAATATTACGAGACAATGTATCTTTAAAATGAATTCCAAACCCTAGTGAATTTTTCGAAGAGTTGTGATATTAGCCATTCGTGTTACAACGAATGTTACGAATATTCATCTGCTGTTATGCCCACATTTACTGTAGCGTTTTAACTGTAAAATGTTTATTCAGATATTTTTAGCATGAGTAATTGTAAACTTTGACCGCCGTTAGTGAAGCTGAATAATTCAATTTTCTTTCAGGAAGCGCCGCGATAACTGTTGTGACACACTAACAGACTGATCGATTGTATTATTGAGACGGATGTTAGTCATCGACAACTTTTCATGACAGTTAACCTTGAAAATTAAATAGGTAAACTACCAGTAAAATCACCTTTTCATCATTTTATTCGGAAAGGAGTACCTACCTAAGTCTGAAAACCCCTAATAAAAGAGGTTTATAGCTTGCATTTTGTTTCAATATTATACTCGTAGTAATTTTGGGCACGGTAACTTTGAGTTTATATTTTGTGGGCAAGGATAACCTGCCCTCAGTTATATAAATAACAAATCAGTTAATTTTTTAACGCTGAAACCTGCTAAATTTTAGCTCTAGCACTCACTGGTAACCTGTTACGAAATGGGTGTGAAAAACTAACGTGAAGTGAAACTATAAGGTTTTCTTTACCGTGAACCAAATTCAAATATGGATTTCATATGGACAGCGTATAGGAAGATCATTACCACAGCTGCAGAACTTCAAAACCTTTGTTTTGAACTAACGTCTTACATGATTTTATTGAAGTTTATGGAATAAAGTATGAAACCTATCCGCACGTGACCGTGTGCTACCAGCAAATTAGTCGACTCAGCGAAGCGAGCATCAAATGCGTTCGCACGAGCTCGCGCGCTATCGTTAAAGAAGCGATTTAGAATGTGGATACGGGCGCAATAGGCCCTTTTATAAACACAACTAATTGAGATCTACAGATAACTGCGACGATTAATCGTATGACACATACGCTGTTCCGAGTGCTGCCACCGTAAGGATAAGGTGAGACATCGCCATTATCTAAAGGTGTTTTGCATGAGCTCTAAGCCAATGTTCACCGGTGAGGAGTTCAATGATGATCAAAGCTAAGAGTGAAATCTGCATAGTCATCCATTTTATATTATGTTACAGCTATAAACAGCGCGGCCAAGTTTAAGTGGTCGAGAATTTTTTTTAGTACGGTAACTTTATGTACCTATCATTAAAAAAAAAAGCATAATTTCCGCGAAAATCTACCTTTCAGTTGCACCAAATTCTACGTACCTTTCTATAGATAAGCGAGCAGCAAGCTACCCGGAACTTCATGCCCATGTGAAGGATGGCCATCATGTATGGATGAACTATGAAGACGTTCAACGCCGAGCAGAGCACCACGAGTCCCGCGTATAGATACGCCTCTGAGGAGTCCATGTTGTTCTGGCCCGGGCTGTAGAACTGCACCAGCTTGCCAAGGAACACTGGCTGTGCTACCCTGTCAAAAGGATTTGCTTATTTTTTATTTATTCTTTGTATTTAGATGGGAAGAGACAGACATTGAGACTGCCAGTATGGCTGCAGTAACTAGCAGTAGCAGACCTTAGCCTACTAGCATGCAACGAGTTTTCATAGTCATTTCATAATATCATTATGCGCCAGACAACACACCACTTGTCATGGTCTTGAAGTATGGATAAATATCCTTGTGTTATGAGGTACCAGACCAGGATTAAGCCAATTTTGAAAAGATCGTTTCCTGAATTTACCCGACCGAGAATCGAACCCGGGACACTACGGAGATTGAGGCGAGAAACCGTGCTACAGCGCACGCCAATCGTTTCGTCAACTAAATTAAATTTCGTATCAGCTGGGGAGGAGTAAGTTCTATGGTAAATCAATTGGTTCCTTCGGGTAAGTCTTTGGAGATCTTGATTATCTAAATAAACTCAAAGCCATTCCTACTAAAGTGAAACGTACCCTATATGCCGATAATCAACGAAATTAATGACAGCATTAGCGGTTATAATCTTATTAACAATCAAACGATAAATCTCAGGATTTATGAGAAAATAACTACATAGAAATAATCAGCATCTAAAGCTGATTAATAACTAGTAAAAATGTTATGCTTGGTTACAGTATTATAATTAAACACGTTTTAATATTGTGTATGTAAAATGAACACGTATTGTACATTTCTAGGATACTAAAAACTAAGCGCAAGTAGCACGCACCTTTGTAATCTTTATAAAAATCATGCATAAATACATATCCATCTACCAGTGAATTAGTATTCGATCTAAGTATTTCTGTTACCAAGCAACCATTGCTAAGTCGTATTATACTTCTACTTGTATCACAGTTGTACGAGGATTTACCGTCTACGAAGAATAATTTATGACTACAACTACTCAAACTCCATTTAACGCTCCTAATTCCGACTACACTGCAACTGCTCCATTATCATTTATAGTATTTAAAATGAAGGCCACCAGAGGCCTGCTGAAAGAACTGGAAAAAATCAACTAAGCTCGTTCATTGCAATGTTTCTGACCTCTTCCTGAGCGCTCTCACTGTATCTATACTGAATTCTAGGGAAAAGTCTCGCAATATTTCGGTGAGTGTACTAGTACCTTCTATAATAACTATTCCTCTAGTTTAGTCTATTATATCTCTATAATTATGACTATGCTACTGATATACTATTTACAGAAAGTAGGTTCAAACTAAGGCCACTAGAACCTGTAGTGCGACTAAGATGTTATCAATAGAGCATGTTTGTAAATTTATAGAGAATAATTATTTTATTTCTAGTTCAAGAGTATAAACGGAGATACAGCTAAGGGCCGAGTTGAACTCGGTTACTCAGTAGTTACGTTTCTTTGTTCGCTTCTCTCCGCTATCATTCTATCTAAACAACTACGGTTGCATTTAGGCTAATTAAGTAGTTCAATCAACTAAAAGCTTGGTCAGAGGCGACTAACAGAATGTTCAGTCAAGGCGTGATCCATTCTTGAAAGAGGTGAGACATTTACAACGTTAGCTCAAACGTGACTCTTTCTTCAAGATCAGATCACGGCTGATGCTAGTTCTATTATACCTAATAATTTGTAAAGGATCTAATAATCAGTAGGTGTTTGTTTACTTCGAGTCGTCTCTGAGGTGGACAAGTTGTTCATGCATGAGCAGGTGGTCGGCCTGACTGAAGTAATGGATGAAGAAGCCCAGCATGCGCGGCTGCTGGATCCTGGGAAGGAATGATTAGAAGGAAATGGGAATAGGGGCAATTATGGGAAAGTCGACTACGTCGTTTTATGGCACGACAAGTCCATTATTCCAAGTCCAACATTATTTTTTATTATTTTTTAATAGGTGTATCATAATAATGATATGCTGATTTATACTTTTGCTTTCCTAAATATTGTGCTTTGTGACTTTGGACGACCTTATTAATAAACTTACAATTATTTTATGGATCTCTCGAATCGACCAACCGTACTTTATACATTTTGTTGTAATCATTTTGTAATTCTTTGCTCCTAAGTTCATTTTACATTGCATAGTCCTCAGGTATTTGGCCACTTTATTGAGTGATGGAAAAATCACGTTTCTTATCTTAGATCTTCACTTTTCAAGTGCTCAGAAGTTCAATCTAGATTATGGTGGAAATCAATATCCAAATAATCTTGCATAACGACGAACGATAAAACGTGAGTGACCTAGATAAAATGATAAAATAGAATCCCATAAGTATTACACATACATAGTAATACACACATAGATAAAAATTGTTAATAGAATACTTGCTCAACCTTAGTATCCGTACATCCTTGACATAGCTGTATGACAAACGCACATACTTACCTATGTAACATTTTTAAACACAGACAGATAAATGTTTCTTTTTTCCGGTATCGAAATGAGTTTGAAGATTTTTTATAAATTACAATACGTAAGTGTATGTTTGCACTTATATTTAGGATTACTTAGTGATGGATGATAAGGCAGAAGCCAAAATGTATACACATTTTGCACCTCAAGTAAATGTCCCAAATATGAGACAACATGTTGGTGCCTGCTTGTGACTGTACACAGGAAACTTCCGTGACTTTAATGAGTTCAATCCTTTAATAAACTTCAATCTAGTTTTATTACTTATCATTTCACCTCCTTTGCACTTTTTCACGGCAGTCGTATGTGAACGGTTATCTACCTATATCGATCTCTCAACAATCAAATGGCACTTTTTTGGGAGTATTTAATACAGCAATAACAACGTCGTGCTTAGTAGACTCGATACATAGCACGTTAGTGTTTTTAAGGAATTGGTATAAAAACTGTCACTGTTCCAGTACAGCTGTTGTTGATCGATACAAGTACTTTTGATGCTACTTCTTGTGGTTTTAGCCAGTAGAAGTCCGACATAACTTCACAGTGATTTCAAATGTCAATTTCCCATCATTAATAAAAAAAGTCTACTTAGTTATGAGTAGACGTAAGTAATTTACATCCAAGCTACAAATGGAAATACTTTAAATCCTAAGGCCTTCAGGGTAATTCGTTTGAAAACCATTGTTAATCTTACGTATAGAGAACATCACAACTGTTGATTAGCATCATTCGATTTTGATCTTCATGTCAGTCTTATAAAATTCAAAATGTTCAAGAAAGATCGTTAAAATTCGCTGTACACACAACATCACTACATTACACCGGTCAAAGTGGTGACGTCATATTATGTAAACAATGGTGTAATTGCGTAACAGCTATTAATCTGTGGTCATGGTGATAAGAAACCTTACGGATAAGGTAAAGTCCTCATCCACCGCTTGTCAGATGAGTAAATAATGAATGACGTTAGGTGTAGTACAAGAAAACAAGAAACATCACAAATGAGTAACCTTTGTCTTTTGTTTACTGAACGAATAAAGATGTAAAAAGTATAAGAAAATAAACAGCGCCTTTAGTGCAAAAAACTGAAGCGTACCAAAAAAAAAGTAGGTATTTATTAAGAATGACCCTCACTAAGACCAAACCAGGTTGGAGACACGTATGCTTATGTATGTATGTGATGGGTTGTTTTTCTACTGGACCGAACAACATTTGCAACTTTTGCAAGTCATAAAAAAAGGTAGATATCAGAAGGAGACACCATCACATGACTTCCAAGAAGGTAATCTAGATAAATCCCAGGAAATGCACATATGCGAGGGGAGGTCAAAAAGTTCGCGGAATGGAGGCTAAAGAGTAAAAAATAAAACTTGAAAAAAATTTTTCTTATCAATATAATATTCTTCCTGAACTCAATTTTTTTAATTAAATATATTTAAAAAAAATATTTATACGTTCGAATAAAAATATTTTGTGTTTGTCCTCCAAATAGGCTGAAAAGGCCCTTTACCTCTTCATCGCTTAAAAATTTCTCCCCTTAAAGAGGGTTTGTTTTTGCGTTTGGGGTAGATCGTAAACGTCGCATTTTTAAAATCACACCTTGGCCAATAATGTCTAAAACTCGCCAAATGACTGAGCGAAAATCATGGTACAAAATTTTATTTCGGATGGTTTCGCTTGTTGAGCTGTATCTCCAAACTAGTGCAGCTAGTAAAAAGTGACCATCTCCCCCACCATAATCCCATTCCGCGAACTTTTTGACCTCCCCTCGTAACATACTGTAATACCATTACTAAGATCCAAACCCCTTCTTCCGTTTTACTTGCCTCTCTTTTTCCATTTCTCCTCTACCCGTAGGTTGCCTGGAAGAGATCGCTATTAGCGATAAGGCCGCCTAAATTGTGAATTGTTTATAAATGTAATACTTAGCTTTAGGTTACTTTGTTTTGTACAATAAAGAATATTATCTCTTTTTTTTTATACTACATCGGTGACAATCAAGCATGCGGACCAACTGATGGTAAGCGGTTACCGCAGCCTATGGACACGTGCAACACCAGGGGTATCACTCGCGCGTTGTCGACCCTGCAAAAATCTTTTCAAACCCCTCTTGAAGAACTCCATACTATAACTCATCGGGAAAACCTCGGCAGGGAGTTCATTCCACAATTTAAGCGTCATCGGAAGAAAACATCTCTGAAACCGAACTGTACGAGACCATTGCTGATTCAGAAAGTGAGGATGAACGCCCTGTCGGTGGCGAGCGGTGCGGTGGTAAAAAGTAGCCGTGGGCATCATATCAAACAGTTATTAACAAGCGTTGTTGTATCTACTTATCTAACTTCTTCCACTCTCGTGGGTCTGGGTACATTTGAGAGAATCTTTAATAGGAACGTCCGAATTTGCCTTATACTCATTTTAGGCTTTTTTTTTATCACCCTCGCTAGGCATTCTGACAGATAAATTCGGAATCAGAGACCTCTCGTTAGACAGCGTTAGAAGCTCTTTCACAAGGTGGACAGATGACCTATACAATGCGATGCGATAGAATTTCGGCGGATGCCGGGCACTCCAGAAAGCTATGTTCATCTTCCTTTCCCTCCGCATAGCCTGACCACAATGCATCCGCATCTTGATTTTAGTTAGGTTTGGCATCGGCTATATTTATGCGCCCGTACAGACGCTTCCACATCAACGTTTACAAAACCGTTGCAACATGTCTTCTGTCAGCAGCTTAAGGTCCCTATGTGAAGCTTGGCGTGACCGCGAGTGTAACATAAACTTTTATGCTTGTTTGCAGCTTAAATTATCGGAGATTAGTAATTTAAGCTGACAGTGTCATATCATCTCTTATTCGCAGATACAGATAGTCCGCTCAGAACAAACCATTGTGATCGCGCACACAGACAAAGTGATCGCGCACACGACACTGGTGAGAATCGGTCACGCGGTGAGGCGCACTGTCGCGAGTGTTTTTGTTTTGGTCGAACTTGGTGCCATTTTTCACGACATGATGAATTTTGTTTTTAGCCGGTTCTGTCAAGTAGGTATAACCTACCTACTTCATTTTAAAAATGCAGAGAGAACATAGTAATAACCCTAGGCGGGCAGGCCAGTTTAGGAAAAAGGCGCGAGCGGTCCTGCTGTCAGGTTAGGCATTCTCATAGTTGGTGCAGCATAATTTTTGGCCACTTATTGCAATAACCTGATATAGCTAAGACCGGTTTAAGAGTTCTATATGATATAATGTAATGTTACCTTACGCGCTAATCTCAGACTTGAGACCGGCTGCTTATGACGGTCACGATCGACTATTGAACTCGATCGTCCTTACGTCTGTCATTGTAAGAACTAATTAGATAACAATACGTGTTATGAACGTTATGAGAGCTCAAGTGCAGACGGCCATGGGTCAAGAGTGTTTTGTTTTATTTAAAACAGACAATGACATAACAATAGACATTTTGCTGGCTGACTCGTACGATCTATGGTAGTGATCCCAACAGATAACATACAGAATAAGTCCAAAAGCGAATACTTTTTGAAGCTTACATAATAGGGTAGAAGACTTTTTTTTGTTGAGGTGTTATCGAAAGACCTCTCAATAATAGAAACATTGGTAAAATTATTATTTCGAAAACACGAAAAATTCCCCGGTATATGACAATTTTAAGAATCATTTTTCGGACTTGCCCAAAACGCTCCCTACAAACTGTCGCAAGATGATGACTAATAATGAATGGTCGCCTATTTCTATCACTTGTTCGGCAGCTATATAAAAAATGGTTTCTTGACAAAAGTTACTATACATTGAGTGGATTATCGAATGGTATTACTTATTTTTATTTATATAACACTTTTAAAATTTGACTAGCCCACTCAAGTTTGAACAGCCATAAAATTATTTACACATAAGTAAACGAACTAACATTTCACATATGCCCCTTTTTTAGTGTATTTTTTGATTATTTTAAATATTTTCTAGAATTCGATTATGTTGTTAACTACCTAATTAGTATTTTTCACAAAGAAGATAGATGGATAGATATTCTTTATTGTACAAAAACAAAGAGACGTGACGTACCTATAAAGCTAAGTACCTATTACATTTAAAACAATGCACAACTTGCATACTGCCTACTATCTATTTATCGATTTCGCGTTTACCCCATCTAACATTTTATTTTTTAGTCGACTGTGATAAAATAAAACCGAAATGCGCATTAAATAATGCATATATATTACTTACCAACGACAAACGAAAAGTTTCCTTTTCTTAGTATAAATAAGTTAGATTCTAGCTAAGTAAGAACATAACAAAGCCACTCATAATATTTTGTTCTCACAGCCTCAAGTTTATCAGAACATAAATGGTCGTTCACACAGACTATAACATAACAATTTGTAGGGTGAACTTAGGTCAGTTAATGTGTATAATTATAATTACATAAATTGAATTATTGAAACGTTTTACATAACCATATCGATTATTTTAATTCATATCTACCAAATGCACATATAAGATGAACTTACGTCTACTTATAACTTCTTACAAAGTTACAACTACCTGAACCCTAAAATAATATATTTTTTTTTTGGCAGGGGAGTCTAAATATTTTAACAGGAATTGAATTAACAAATTAAAATGAATCTATCTATGCCAAAAAAGTCTGTTTATGCTGGCATTTGTAAAACATACTAAATCAAATAAAAAAACATTAATTCTACATTAATCGTTGAATTATTAACCTCCTTGCACTTTGCTTGTATGACTAAGCATTCAGTAGTCGACTACCATTAGTACACATAATTCAATCACAATTGTGGACTAAAGAGTTACCGTCCGCGTTCAGTATGCTAGTGCATAGGAACAAGAGCTCATCTTGTGTCGGTCGTGTCACTTTATATTTGTTTAGCTGGATGTAAGTACATAGTCAAGTAAGCGGTCGTACATCACCGGGCCGCAATCCCAGTCAATTGACCAATAAAGGACTGGAGTCAAGCGCGCGGTATCTAATCAATTTGTTGCAAAACACAACAGGCAGAGAACGCGCTTCAATACTCATCCCGTTGATACAGTATCAGCTTTATCTACGTTCATGAATGCAATAAACATGAGTGTTTGATTTGTTTTGAAATAAAAATCTACAATAATACAGCGGCATATTTATTTAAAAACAGCGCGGGAAAATTACCTATTTTCAATAAAGCTGCGAATTCTACCTCAACATATAGTGGCGAAACCATAACTCAGTAACTTATGCAAGTTAAGTCGTTAACTTAGGCTGTAATTTTCTACATTTTACAGTAGGAAATCATTACACCGTGCAACGTAATGACAGCTGGTGGAATATTTGTTTGTCGCCATCGTCCTCAGTCTTGCAGATATTATTACTACCCGCGCAGTAGCTACTACTATGATTTAGTGTAGGTATTACATGAAACTCGAAATTTTCAAAAAAGGAACATTCACATTCGTTGATCGTTCTCACGACGACGGGAATGAAACAAATTGATTTTTATCACTGTCAATTATTGCAATAACTTAGTAAAAAAATATTTAAAACATCATCATTACACTAAAATGAGACTCAATGAATGAAAAGGTCTTCCTTTTTAATTCATTTCTCACGTTGTCATTTCACGCGGCTGTGTTTTAGAATCATTTTTAGGCCAAAAATAAGCATACGATCACACAAATTTAAAAGGTATAACTATCAATTATATTTCCGTTAACTACCAGCTAAAATGATAAGTTTGTGGGATTTTAGGACAATAGGGAGTAAAACTGGATTATTGAAAATACTGCAGAAAAATCTCAAAAAAAAACCAGCCCTAAGTACCAACTGCCTCGATCTAATACTTATAACAGACTAACCTTATTCCGCACTCCATAACCAAGAGCACCATTCCATACAGCATACATCGAGCTGCATACGCCCTGAGGATCACCCTTAGGAGAGACGGCGTCCGCTTACCACCGGCCCTGGCTACCTCCTCTTCCCAGAGCCGCGCAAATTTGTCGCCGAGTGGACCTGGGAGCAAAAAACTAATTATAAATACATTTGCATTGTACATGGGCACCTTATGCTTAACAACACAAGACCATTTTAAAAAAGTTTGACCTGCAAAAAACACATAAGCTAGCACTGGAGATGGCAGAGTTTACTGAAGCTGTTTCTATACGACTCTAATGATGAGGCTCAGGATTAACGAAGGACACAAGTATTAAAAATATCAAATTGAAGTGTCTGTAAATAGCCCAAAATTATTCTGCTATAAATAAATAAATAAATAATAAATATCTGGGACAATTCACACCAAGATCATCTGCCCCAAACTAAGCAGAGCTTATAATATGGGCGTCAGAGACTGATAAACATACTTAAATATTTCTAAATACATACTTAAATATATAATAACACCCAGACACACAACAAATACAAATGTTCGTCACACAAATATTTGTCATGGGTGGGGATCGAACCCACGTCCTCCGGCGCTAAAGGCAGGATCGCTGCCATTGCGCCAACAGGCCAGGCCAGGCTATAGGTATATCAAGAGGCCATGAATCAAAGCAGCCGGTAAGTAAAATGAACTAATGTAATAGGGTATTAATTTACTGCAGTTGATTGCTGTAACTGCAACATACTGGAAATAAAAATAATTAATTCGTGAAACAATAACAATTGTCTTATCAACAATTTATGTTCAGCATCATTCACAATAGATGCTTTTTTATTTTTAAATAATTTTCTTTATGCGAGAAATAATGCTTTGCTCTATGGGAATCTTCTTTCGTTTCAATTTAATTTAATTTATTACTTTTACTATGGAGTTCAGTATTTATATTTTATTTAGTAACAGACAAATTGTTGTAACAATATTAGTCTGAAGTTTGACTAAAAACTAGGCCATTCCCAGTCCCAGACTACAAATTAACGATTTGGCATGTATCCAACGGTGAGCAAAAACAGGCTTAAAAGAAACTAAACTAAAATCGGAGACCTTCACTACCTTTTGAGAACAATCATAAATAATTCAATTCCTATGGGGTTTTTAAAAACAAGGTCATCAGACTCCAAACCTAGCAAAGCTTGTTCGACGGGCGTCAGATTAATAAACATACATACTTCGATAATTTCTCATAAGTACTAAGTAAATAAAAATACCCAGGCAGAACTAACACAAATATTCGGTAAGGTAAGTTTTTTAGTTTGGTTATTCCGATCGTACTCACACAATTACAAGAGACAACGTTGAGGAAAATAAGATTACAGGTTTATCTCTAAACATATTTTATTAAGTGAGTTTCTAACAATTATGAAACTGTTACCATAGCGACAAGGTAAAATCGATATAATATTGCCCTTAGAAGGCTTGCACGGAGATTGCCTTCGTGTAGACTACAAACTAGAATATCTACGAGTATCATTGCTTACTATGTGACCACATTTACACGACCTTGCCGTCATCACACAGTTCGTTAGATGTTTATTTATGACCTAGTAGCTAAACTATGCGCCACAGCAACACAAATTCATATGAAATTTACAATTAGGGTACACAAGCACTAGCCCGGAAGCGCGTTAAGGGGTTAGATGTGTTCCATTTTCCAAAGTGTGTAATTGTTTCATATGCTTCCTTTGATTTTTGAAATTTATAAATCAGTTGTAACTGGCTGGTCAAGGTTCATAAGCTGCACGTGCATTGTACGATTTGGTGATAACTCTTATCGGGATGAACGTGCCGATTTGACTTCCAACTTGTGGTCAGAGTTAGTTACAGTGCAGTAGCTGACAGGGACTAGACATGTAAGAAATAAAGTATCATTCAAGTATGGGCAGAAATTTTTTACCATTACGGAGCTATTGCAAAATAAATCGTATGCCTGTAAAAGCTTAGGTATTTATTACGCTGACGTGCGTTGCGTGCCTCCGCACATCTTGAAAAAATATGATAAAAATAATATAAATGAATAGACACTTATCTTTTTTTTAGTTGAAGTTCCAGATATAATTTTGAAAGGTTTAAAAAACTTTACGAACATTGTGTGCCAGTTAAAAGGTTGTCTTTTATGTATGAAGTTTAAACAGCTTTAAAGTTACGTAATATAGGTACTCGTACCTATCATCGATTAAGACATGGATGTCCATTGTACATGTGATACTTGAAAATACAATAATGACGATCCCCTTGGCCTTCACCTACATCTATCAACTAACTATTTTTCAGGAGATAACGTATATTAACACAGCACCCGATCAGTTTACGTCATCTTGCCTATGACAAATATGTTTCTCTCTTAACCCCAAGGCCAAGTGAAGCCGAAAAATTCACAGAATACAACGATTCCTACCAAGTGAGACTTCTTGACTAGATTTGCAAACCATATATAAACGTTAATGTTTCGTAAATTGATATATTAATCATTACATATTATACCTACCTACCCATGATAAAAAACTAGGTCCCACGCTGCGTCTATATATACTTATATACTTATGTGTTTGTTATTACCAGACTATTATATTCTAGTTTTAACCACGATAACGGTGTTTCAAGAGGAAGGCATAAGTGATAAATAGACTAAGTAAGTAGGTACCTTATTAGCCTTTTTTCCATAACGCGTCTGACCACGGAGGGGGCAGAGACCACATCTTTCCACCTGATCCTGATACACATCCTGTACTTCTCTCCACTCTCATCCTTTCTTAAGGGCCCCATAATACACGATACGAACGACCTTTTTGATTGGTCTGAAACGACGGATCGTAAAGATCAAGCGTACCGTATAAGGGCTCTTTACATACCTACATTGATTTTTGAATCCCAGAACATTGTTGCCATGCAGCTCCTAAAACTTGTAACTTTCAACATTCTAACAAAATGTTGTAGAATTCTCATTAAAATTATTTGATGTGATTTATATTAATTATGCACACAACCGGGATAGACCGCACGGATGATGATGATGATGATGATATATTAATTATGCAACAAACTACGTTTCATCTGCATGACCTAGGTCAGTTAGCCAAGATCAGTTTTTAACAACATTATTATTAATGTACATTAATATTTACTAAATTACGTACCTATGTTAGATTGGACTTGCATTACGTAGCTCAATTTACAGTCCAGTGGAAATAAATTCAATCGTTAAATAATTAACTACGTAAAAGAAACTTAATGAAAATGTACAATTACCTTTTTAAGTTAGTTAATCAATTGCAAGATAAATGATTAACGATGAACATTTAACTATAACCAATTAAATCCTTGAGATTACATAGAAACTCATATAAAATCAGGACCATTCGGTTGGACGCCTTGAGGGCTTGAAACGGATAATGAAACTTTGAAAAGAAGTTCGATAAACTAATTAGTCGTTTTCATCCATGCAGTCTCCATGCTTCACATAGCCAGTGTGTTCGCCCCAACTGCCAGTCGTTGCAAGATAGGCCTGGATAACTTTCCGCTTGGCTTGAAAAAACCTTTTCTGTACTATATGTGTAAAGCGGTTTTAATAACAGCAAAACTGAAACGAATCATGCATGGGGTGAACCACGCTTTAGAAGAAGACCGCAAACCGGTATTTTTACAAAGTGACTTGCATATTGCTCCTTCTCTTAATTACTGTGTTATCAAAAACTGTCAGGATAACAAAAAAGGATTTATACGGTCGTACATCTAATTGGCCTTCTGACCGGTTGACACTCCATTACCGGTCACGTGTAGTGTGTAACCTACCGAAAATTGCATTGCGGTCCGGCCGGTATCTGTATGAAGACCGGCTGGCCGGCACGCGCCGTAGATACCAGAGTAGTAAAAAGACAAAATTTAAGGATACACATCTAAGCGTACTTGGAAAATTATATTTGTTTCATTTAGTACAAGCCGATGCCAAGTGTCTAAATATGATTGACCTGGGGCTGTTTGTATATCTTGTTTGGACGCCTAAACTAGAGAACAAAGCCAATAAATTGGTAATTCAAATAGTAAAACTTACGAACGATATTTGACTATCGCAGATTAAGAGTCGGCTAATGGCATTCCCAGTCGTTGCATGTTTTTACTTGTAGAAACTTAATAGTGTGTTGCTCTTTGATCAGGTCCTCTGAAGTATCAGACAAATCAGAGTACAATCACAAAAGCGAAAATGACTGAGACAGGGTAGGGACTCTGTAGGGATCACAAATAGGAACCTATTTTTCTTCGTTTTATCGTCACATACATGTCGGTACAGCACACTACACAACGGACAATCGAAGAAACTTCTACTGTTTGTGAAAGGAATTGAATTGATAGGTGTTTCGATTGTTCATTAAATGTTTACTAAATGCACGGAATTGTATCATGATTGCGAGTTGCGACATTATACGAGCATCTAGAACTTTATTAGATTTAAGTTAGTTTGGTATTTATTACAACCTTTATGAAGATAAAGCAAATCGCTATTAAAAGGCTTTGTAAAAAGTAACTTAGAAATTTAATTTCGGCGTGTCTACCCTACATCACTTCATAGTCTTGGAATAATGAGATTCTAGTCACACACCACAGCCCTTTTGAAAAATAATATTTACTGTACTGCCACCTTCGTTATGTTGTAATGAAAGAATTAATACATCAACCACTTAATGTATTTCTTAACATAAAATATTTAACAAAATAGAGATAAAGATAAATTAAGCCTAAAACGCTTACCAGATGCATGTTCTTCTAATGGTTCATACAATTCGTGTTCTTCTAGCTCTTTCTTCAGACTCCCCCAGAACATTGGTAAGGTCCATCTGCAATAATTAAGTACTATATTTTTTTTCTTTTTTTGTGGAACACTAGCTGTCTGTCAGTGGCTTCGCCCGCGTAGACAGTCTTTCCCGTCAAAATATAGCCTAAATTAAAATAAATAAAGCCTATGGCACTCCCTGAAAAAGTAGCTTTATATTGGTGAAAGAATTTCCCAAATCAATCCAGTAGTTTTGGAGCCTGTTCAATACAAACAAACAAATCTTTCCTATTTGTAATATTAGTATAGATAACTTCCCAGACCCATGGTGGTCTGTTGCAAGAAACTGATTTTTGATGTAAGCTCACCTAAAATTTCTGACCTTACTGTGTCTTTTCAGGAAACATCCTGGCGAATTTTACATTGTTCATAAAGGCTAAAAAAACATTTCAGATTCAGCCTCAAAAACTAGAGATTTAAATAGAAATATAAACTTACGAAAATGTTAATGCAGAAAATGGATTTGCCCTGGCCCGTGGATGTGGCGGTCGACCTTTCTTCTTTAATGATTCCATATTTTATAGACCTGTGAAAAACACATAAGCTTACAAAGGGTCTGCGAATCTATAATTATAAATTTAACATGAGAACAATCAATTTTGCACTGATGCTGCCCTATTATCAGCAGACTTTACAGCTTGTTTACAAACAAAATGCTAGATAGTTCACTGAGTTTTTGCAATAAGGGATAACTAGTGGTTGCATCAGGATTGAGATAATAGATTTGGGTGCGATTAATCCCTGAAAAGTAAGAATTATTGCAGAATATTTGCATCCTTGGCTCCACCAGATCTGTTCCAAAAAATATATGCTGCTGCCAAAGTAACTTTCCAATTTTAAATTAGAGTTACTGGCCCAAATAGGCTTTGTATGTTTGTTGGTGCCCAATGGTTTAATTGATAAAAAATAATAATCCTAACCAAGTCATAATAGTCTTCTGGTATTGCCAGTTAGCTCATTGGATAAGCAAATTGGGTGAAAATTTAATGAACAATTAAACTAAGAAAATTAAACTTTTGTGAAAAAATAATGAGTCAAGATTTTTTACAGAAATTTCCTATGGATGGATTGACACTATTGGGCATAGGTACAAATTACTTCAGTATAAAATCAATAGAATTAATCAAATTGGTTATAAAAAATATACCTGAATGTTAATAATCTTAGAAATATATTATACCTACATAATTATGTAAAATAAAAAAAATACTTACCAACTGGCTCAGTCCAAAAGTTTTAGAAACTAATTTGATTAAAGTTGCATGGTTTAAACTATCACAAAGCTCGATCCGTTTCGCTATTTATATCTTCAAATAACTTTTAGGCGCCTAAATAATTGGTTTGCATAATATTACCCACTAAATTACGAAATTTATAAATATTCGTCAGTCCTAATTTCACTAGTTAAATATTACGAAAAGTAATAAATGAAAGGCAAAAATTATATAAGTCACCACGGCTCAATACTGCGGATGTTTAAAATTCTGAAAATGCGGCATTTAAATTCTTTTCTTGGACTGACAGTCGGCCGCGGTCGCTTTTAGACACACGCACAGAAACGAACGAACGAAAAGATTTTCGTAAGGTTGACAGCCGAGAATAATCTGACAGACAGACAGAAAGTCTGTGGCAAAGTCTTTGGAACAGCACAAAAATAACAGCAATGACAGTGAAGGTTTTTAATTGGTGTTTTATGGTCTTGGACGAAAATATAGGGATTAGATTATCAATAGCAACATATTATGATATTTTTTTTAACCCTTTGCCTATGTGGGACTAGAAACCGATGGAGCTCTTTAATACGGAGCCGTTAAAACAAAATACTTGTGCATGCATGTCACAACACAACACGGGCTTAACTTTGTTACCAAAGATAGTACGAAGTTTATTGTTAGACTTCATTTTGGAGCACTTACAATCTATCTACACATACACCAATATTATAAAGAGGGAAGATTTGATCTTCTGTGGGTTTTTGTAATGGATAGACACATATTAACCACTAGAAAGACTTAAAAAAAATATTTCACAATTATAAAGCTACATTGCGGGTAACCCAGACTATAATTTCTTTTTTTTATTGTTAGGTTATATTTTAACGTGAGCGAGTTTACACCGAGTATTCAATTTAGTCTCTGTTTTAGAATAAGACGGTTCTGGGTTAAGATGCATAAGATCATATACCGTGGAACGTAGTACTGAACTGGGTATGGGGAAAAAATCAAATATGTCCTCAATCAAAAACCATTTCGAGGTATTTGTATTTTATACCTTATTCAAATATTTACATTTTAAAGGCAAAGGATCTAGGATATTTTTAATTATATACGTTGGCTATCTGTCAAATGAATGTCCCCAGAAAGCAAACGTACGCTAAGAGTACATTTAGGTTTTTAATGTACTCTTGCCGGTAATCAAATTGACATCTCACAATTGAAACCGATCAAATTGGGATTGCTAGAACTGGTCTTAGAGTGTATTCTTCTTTCTAATGTCAAATTATTGACTGTCTCGTTCTTTCATCTTGTTAGACTAAAAAATATAAAGGAAGGTTCTACTTACTGTTCTGTTGTATTAATAATTGCAGTCTTCCGAACACTGAAGAAATGTGACAAAATGGCTCAGCAGTGCAGCAACACGTGTAGCAGAAAATTACAAAGAATTCAGTCGTATGCAGTCGTCACTACTTCGAACCTTCCAGCTTTTGCAATGCGAATTCTCGTCGATTATTAAAAGATAACGACTATTTCTCTCCTGGTAAGAATATTTCACTATTGTAACCATCCATTTACAGGACTTCTGTGTATATATTTTGTTTGGAGGATTCTTAATATTATAATAACTCTGAATAATTATTTGCGAGTTATAAACTGGACGTTATGTGTTACGATAGGTAAATCAATTTCTCACACTTTTTCTAACTACACGAAACATACTTTAACCTTACTTTCGTGTTTATTTACAGCCCGAAAACAAAAAAAAATAGAAGTTCTCAGCGATATATTTTTAGAACAGCCAGAACCGTTTACTTCTGAAACGAAAGTCCTTCATCCTGCCAGCTCTATAGAAACTCCTGTTTTTGCTGGAATGAGTTGAAGCAATAATAAAGAACCTCAAAAGAAGAAGCTCTGCTTGAATGTACAGGAAGTCGGTGTTCAGACAGATACTAATACATGTTTTAATCCCGTAGAAGATGATTTAAAGATATAAGTAAAAGTATTTTCACAAAGGCTAAATAGGCGTGACGACAGATTAAAAAGCTTACAATCGCTTTCACTTTTATTGAAGAATATGTTAATATTTTTTTTTTTGTTTACTGTTTGTATAATTTATTTCGTAATTCAACCAACGGTATCCAATCAAATCAACGGTAGATCCCTACCTACATACATATGAAAACTTGATTTTTGGCTAAAATTCGACCAAATAACTCGTACCAATAATAATTATACATTTTGCTGTGAAATTAATTTAAAAAAAAGATGCAACATGCGATGTCTCACATAGCAAAGATCTTTTTGTCACCCTATCAGAAAGAGACATACAGCCTTCCTACTACATATCTCCCACGGCTCGTTTTTTAGCTGCTAGTGCCGAGTCCTGTTTGTATATTAAGTCCATGCACACACTTGAAAAGACCCCATCTGATTAGTGAGGTTGATAATGTGCCGATGTGTCAGACTATCTTCATTCAGTGTTAACATTTAAAAATATGCAAATTCATGTCAAAAATCAGGCGAATTGAACGATTTTTATTTTTTCTTATTTATATCTTTATAAACCTTGCGACAATCCTATTTTCTCAGGGCCAATTATTGCAATCAAACAATTGGGTAGGTATGGGAACAATTTTTTTTTTTTTTTTAAATACCTTTTACTATTTAACACATTAGCTGCCATGGGGGTCACCGGTGACCCGCAAACACTAGATTTTCTATTGTGTCTGCTTTAGCGGCAGTCAAAGACTTAAGTAACTCATTTGAATATTTAGTTGATCTAGCCGGTAGTTCATTTTTTATGAATTGTTAAACATTGCGAACTCATGACGTCACTAATTCATTTAGTGTTCCCACATGTATTTTACCCCGATTCGAGGTAAATCAATTATGAGGAGGAACTTACAGCCAACACATTTTTTTGCCAAGTACTGAAACCAAGCCCTACCTGAAAGGGTTGGGATTATAGCGAATGGCTATTGTAAGTCCTACCTACCCGTCTGGGCAATGGGCGTAAATTAATGTACGTATTATTAAAAATAACTTTGTGGAAAAATATATTTCACCTGGGGGAATTTTAAAACTGCTATCTGGAAACCCCATTAATACCATGCAGTAGAAATCACCTAGCTAAAAGTCTCACGTATGATGCAGATCGCGTCATTTGATTGTTTGATGGATAGATTATCAACCAATCACGTGAAAGGACGTTTATACGACCCAATAGGTTTAAATTTGTGAGATGTCAATTTGTTTACCGTCAAGAGTCTATTAAGAACCTTATTTTCTCTTTGCGGACGTTGGGCTCGTTCATTTGACCCCAGTTTGCCAACGTATTTAATTAAAAATATCCTAAATCCTTTGCTTTTAAAAATGTCAAATATTTAAATAAGGTATAAAAAACAAATATCTCGAAATACTTTTCGATTTTGGACATGCTTGATTTTTGTTCCCATACCCAATTTCATCGGGCTCCAGGCACCGGTAGAATTCGCACTTGTCAGAGTGATAAATGTCACCCGAACCCGTTCCGAAACAACTGGTAACTGTCAGGTGACAGCTCGGTCATAATCGATTTCACTCATAATCGATGTCACCTGACAGTTTCCTAGTTGTTTCGGAACGGGTTAGGGTGACGTGTATCACTCTGACAAGTGCGAATTCTACCGGTGCCTGGAGCCCGATGAAATTCCCCTGACAGCTGTCATACGAACGTTTTGCTCGTTTTGTCTCTTACTATTCAACGAGGGTGAAAATCACTCAGCGAAAAGCTATTTGGAACGTGCCCCAGAGTGTAATTTATTACGGCACTGATTATAAGAGGCAGTTGTAAATAGCAGTTTTGTTAAGTTAAAAATTAAAAATGGGACGTTTAATAACTAGTTCAGCAGTTAAAACTAAGCGGTAAAGTAAACAAAAATGGGTAATAAAAAATATCGAAATGGATCAGTGAATATATAATTGAGCAGGAAAATAATTAAATGAGCGTTTAAACATATTGAATGAGCGGTTACGTATGCGCATTAATAAATCGGAACTCGTCGATAAAAAATCGCAATCTAAGCAATTCTTTAAGCAATGAGGTGGTAAAATAAAAATTAAAAAATAGTTCTTATATAGGAATGAAAATTAAGGATTTCCGGGTGGTCATGAAAAAAAAACCCTAACCTACTGACACCTGAAGGATTTCCGGGTGGTCATCAAAAAAAAATAACCCTAACCTACTGACAACTGTAGGATTTCCGGGTGGTCATAAGAAAAAATAACCCTAACCTACTGACACCTGAAGGATTTCTGGGTGGTCATAAAAAAAATAACCCTAACCTACTGACACCTGAAGGATTTCCGGGTGGTCATAAAAAAATAACCCTAACCTACTGACACCTGAAGGATTTCCGGGTGGTCATAAAAAAAATAACCCTAACCTACTGACATCCGAAGGGTTTCTGGGTGGTCATAAAAAAAAATAACCCTTACCTACTGACACCTGAAGGATATCCGGGTGGTCATAAAAAAAATAACCCTAACCTACTGACACCTGAAGGATTTCTCGGTGGTCATAAAAAAAATAACCCTATCCTACTGACACCTTCTTCAATATAGGTACATATTGATTTTATTTGCAATTGCTTTCATGATTTTAATGATGAACACGAACCGCTCATTCCATCATTTTTACCGCTTAATCAGTTGGACTGCTCAATTATTTTTAGAATTGAAATCGTGTGATAGAATAACCGACCAATTGTTTTTTTATTACTGTCCATGTTTTACTGTCGCAATAATTAATCAACCGGCATTAAATTAAATAACTGCTCAATATGTTTTCCTACTGATCTTAATAACATCTCGAATATTTAAATAACAGTTCAAAAAATTAGTTCCCATTTATTACATCCTCTTTGAGTGTAATTTCCTCTCGATTTGGAACGAGCTCTTAGTAAGTCTGTGTTTTTGACACTGACAATATTATGACATAAATTAAACTCATTCAAATAGAAAATTCATATTTTCCGCCTGATCTTTATTTTTGTTTTTTACAGGAATTTATGTTGTAAAAATATTTAATTATGACTTGAAAGTACAATTACTACTGTATAAGTTCAGAAACCTAAAGTTTTACATACTTCAATGAGTTTTACCTTGTGATCATGTTGGCTATCGTGAGAAAATATAAATGCACTTTACTCATTAGTCTAGTTTTCTTCTATCTCGGTTGTGCTATTACTTTGAGTCTTTTACGCCTTGAATGTGCCGATGCTGTGGCGACTAAGGATAAGGGAAGTTACGACTTCGCAGTGGCGTATGCAGTGCTCGTTCTCAGCAGTCCCACCAATGGACCGAAAAGGGATACAATACGTGCTACCTGGGCAAAGTTAGCCGGGAATTTATTTGTAGAAAATGGCGAAATACTTTACAAATGGAACGGTACATGGGCGGGAAATATTGTCAATCAGGACTTCTTAAAATTCTACTTCGTGGTTGGTACACAGGGGCTAAGCAGCGAAATGTTAGATAAATTAAAAAGCGAAGGAAATAGAAATAATGATCTAGTTTTCATAGATTTTGAAGACAGTTATAAAGACCTTGCTAGTAAAATGGTTAAGGCAATGATTTGGTTTCAAGAGAACTTAAAAAAGTTGAAGTATGTTGTAAAATGTGATGATGATTCCTTTGTAAGAATTGATTTGATTGTTAGAGATTTAGAAGCTTTCGCGCCAGAAATGAATGCTGCAGAATTAGGTGATTACGTGACATACAAGGTAATTACTGCTTAACTCGTTTAATGGTGTGTAATTCCTTTCTCATCTCTGTCACATGTTAGCTTCATGTAGTAAGCAGATGTTGAAGCAATTTCTAGAATGCTGTGCAACTGGATTTTATATGGTAGAGATAATTTATATATTTTTAATTTTAGAAGAAGCTTCCTTCCTTTAATGGCCTTTATTGGGGCTATTTTGATGGGCGGGCCACTGCACGCTTGGCTGGCAAATGGCAGGAAAAAGATTGGTTCCTGTGCGATTCTTATCTGCCATATGCATTAGGAGGGGGCTATGTCATATCTTCCAGTGTTGTTGATTTCATAGCTAAGAATGCTGATTTTCTTAGGTATGTATGGTTAAACTTATTGTAGTATCCTATGGTATACAG
Organism: Udea olivalis; assembly: GCA_947369235.1. NCBI lineage: Eukaryota > Metazoa > Arthropoda > Insecta > Lepidoptera > Crambidae > Udea > Udea olivalis. Next base: position 13,459,807 of record OX376342.1, read on the forward strand.
GTTGTCCCAAAAATTTGTGTTAAGTTCAAATAACTTATTATTTGATAGGCGGTCAAAACTTTGGGAAATAACAGTATTTTTAGCATCATATTTTTTTCTAATTTATTATGCAGTGCAAATGTAACTACTTCTGAATCAAGTAGGCCTATAGTATTCAGCCAACAATAAAAAAAATGAAGCATGTACCTATATATTCACGCAAGAGAACCAAGAAATTTTCAAAAATTCATTCTAAAAAAATCATAACTCGAAAACTACTCAAAACCGTGGAACATTTAAAGGGGTAATTGGGGAAGCTCTAGTGATCTACCACTGGACTTCCATTTATCACTATTTTTTGGGACATCCTGTATAAAAGCTAAAGGTCACTCACTCATCACGAAATCTCAAAAACTACACTGCTAGGAGTTTAAAATTTTGCATAGGGGTTCTTTTCAGGGCGTAGGTGCTCACTAAAATGTGATTTTGCAAAATTCGACTCCTATGGGGTTGTTTTTGGGGTTGATAGTTTGCTGCTAGAAGTGCTAGGAGTCTCAAGTTTTGCATAGGGGTTCTTTTTAGGACGTAGTTGCTAACTAAGACGGGATTTTGCGAATACTTATATATCGACAAGTATCGTAAGTCGGAAAAAATCCTGTATGTCATAAAAATGCGTTTATCCCGTTTATCCCCGGCGTACTTTTTTCTCCGTCAAAATAGATCCCTCACAAACTATATCGAGCAACGCACACGGACGCTTAAAAGTACGCAGAACCAAAAGTCCGCCAAAACACCGCGGACTCCCACGGAGCGTGGCGAATGAAAGTGCGCAGGCGTCCGCGAAGAAAATAGAATGAACGAACTATGAGCAGTCAACGCACACGGGGACTTTACTCCGCGTTAAAAATCGATTCGAAATAAAGGGACGGACCCAGTATTCTCTTTTAAAACGTCTTCTCTTTTGTTTATACTATATGTAAGTTACAGCACAATTTGATCTCAGAATATTTAAATACTCTCGGACAACAAATGATCGCACACCATGTGCGTTGAGTCCGCGGTAGACTTTTTTTTCGCGGAGCGTACTTTTTTCTATGTCGTCGTCTGCGCAGGCCTTTACTATTAATAACAGAGAGGTATTTTAAAAGTAGTTTATTTCCAGTGTTTACAATTCTGAGGATGTCTCAATGGGAGTCTGGACAGCTGCTCTTGGTGGTCTAAACAGGGTGCATGACATCCGCTTCGACACTCAATGGACATCTAGAGGTTGTAGCAAGCACATGCTGGTGCGGCACAAGCAGTCACCTAGTGACATGTTCCAGATGTTTACTACATTAGTTCAATCCAATGGAGAGAGACTATGCAAGACTGAGAGTGTTGAAAGGCACTCATACAGGTATAAATGGGATGCACCGCCAAGTTTGTGCTGCAAATAAATTCTATCAATTGTCTAGCTAAATATTCAATTTTGTATAGCAGAACTTTAACACTAGTATTCTGAGATAGCTTCCTTTTAAGTCTGCTTGACTTGACAGCACTCTGCCGAAATCCCAGATGGGGTTAGAAACTGTAGAAAATTAAGTTAGGGGTAAAAGTTTGTGTGTAAAGTTAATTCATGTGTTTTGGTTCTTGTTAATCTTTATCATTAGCAAACAATTGCTACTGAATATTTATCTATCAATGCTTTTATATTGACGAAAGGTGAGGTAAGCAATAAGCTTAGAAGTGAATGTTTAAAATTTCTGAGAGTACTGGTGTACAACCTAAAATGAATAAAACTCGAGTCTTAAACAGTATGACAAATATGTAATTTTCATTTTAAACAAATTGAACACAATTAAAAAGTCAAAAAAAAAGACTGGTCAGTCACTCAAGGAAGTGAGATATTAAAAAAAATAACAATAGAAAAAATAACTGCACAGACAGACTATAGGCCTTACAATATTCGAATTGATTGTGAGAATTGAATAACCTCATTATCACATAAGAAACCTGACATCCTAATATCACATTCATAGGAATAGCAACATTTGTATTGTTCTAGGTTTGTGTTTTTACTTTCATATCCATGTAGGTCTGATTGTTATAGAATGTAGTCCTTGATAACTCTTCCCTAAAGTATTCAATTGTCCTCTGTAGCCCATCTTGTAATGATATCTGGAAAGTTAAAGTATTTTTGTTATTTATTGATTAATAATTTTATATTTTTTTACTAACATATTTTTGAAGAAATAAATTGTTTTAAAAATATTGTCTAGTTGATTTGTTTTGCATAACCTTTTTGAATACTAACAAGATAATGTCAAACAACAGCAGGTCAAACAAATTGCTTATCAAAAAAGGTTCCATCTCAAACTATTATTTTTGTAATGATGGAAAGTGTATTTGTTATTTCATTAGCTGTTGATAATCAGCATGAAATTATAAGCTTCAATATAAGCTGGTCTCCATAATAAATCGAATGCAATTATGCAAGTCATGTGAAAAAATATTTAAACAAAAAAATATATGTATTTAAAATCGTTTTTGAGATTAGTTAACGCAACAAAGTTAAGGGTAAGAAAAACATAAACGCTTGACCGCCCGCGCCCAGCAAGGCGCTTATGACAGTAGGTTGCCGTTCGGCTCGCACATCCGCCGCGTCGCGCGCGTTTTTTAAATGTTTTGCTTCTGAATAAAAAATAAAAAACTAAGATCTAATAAATACTTTTTACGCGTCCATTTACTCGATTGATCCTTCTGTACAAAGTACAATTACATATTCTGTTAGAATCAAACAAACTCAAATAACGGTACTTTCAAATCGTCAAATTTACAGCAAAATATTACTAAATTAATAGACATAAATACCATAATAATATGGATACGTAAATAAACAGTATACAGACATAATGCGACTCTACCACCGCGTAGGATTTGTTTCTTGCTGAGAAGGCCCGGCGAGAAACTCAGCAGTTACTCTTTTAAACTTGTTTTGGGTTTACAACAGGCGTTAGTACAGTACAAGCAGTGTGTCATTTTGATACAAATAAACCAAAAAGAATATAAAACAAAGAGAAAAAAACAGGAAAGGTAGCTTGGTATATCCTTACATTAGGCTTCCAGTGCAGGTGGGCCTCCGCGACGGCGATGTCGGGGCGCCGCCGCTGCGGGTCGTCCTCCACGGCCGCGCCGGTGGCCACGGTGCTGCGGCAGCCGGGGACTAGATTCTTTATTATCATTGCGAATTCTGAAAAGTTTTGAACTTTGTTAAAGCTTGACTAAGAGAGTAGTTATTATTTTTTTAATTAATAGGAAAGTAAACTAGCCAAATGCTAGTGAGTGAGAACATACCCGGCCCATGTTTCGAAAAATCCGAAACCACAATTTGCCTTTACTTTGCATTTGACCCGTCCAAATTTTGGGTTGAACTCTGTTACAAGTCGTCTACGCAGGGGCAAATTGAATTCAAATAAAAGCCACCTTTTTTCTCTGGTATGTATTGCCAGTGTATTTTGCTTCGTAAAGTAAAAAACGTAGTTTTACTTTTAGCTAAGCTGTTTGTGTACCATTCTGAAAATATTTACAAAAGAGCAAGTGTCTTTGACACTAGATCGGATTCGAAAATAAAATGTGATTGAACTTTATAATTTACCTTCTATTGTGTGTTCTACTGGATTACCAATGTTCACTGGCTGAGTATAGCTAGAGGACATTAGTGATAATAGCCCGTCCACCAGGTCAGAAACATAACAGAAGGACCGGGTCTGCTTGCCATTTCCATACAGCTGAGAAATCGTAATGTCAGTTTAAAAGATTGTTTTATTAATAAATTTATTAAAAAATTAATAGAATTATTTATTATTTCTAATACAAATACAAATATTATGAAAGTTACTTCTACGTGTTGGACGTCACCTGATTTATCATAGATTCAGAACGTAGTCACGCATTTTGCAATTCCACTGTTAAAATGATTATGAAGAATGCAATTAAATTTCGCATATCGGATGATCAATAAAATTGAATTTCCACCGCGATGAGTTTACAAATTAACAGGGGATGGCCAACCATCACTACTTACCGTAATAGTTAAATTTTGCAGAGCTTGCATTATAAAGTTAGACACCACCCTGCCGTCTGTCGCATGCATTCTCGGCCCATAGGTGTTGAAGATTCTAGCTACTCGGACGGAAACATTCTCTTGTTTAGCGTACGCATAGGCTAACGTCTCTGCTACTCTTTTGCCCTCGTCGTAACATGCGCGTGGACCTGAAAATATGAATATCTCTATGAATATTTCTATGCGCAAAATTCGAGAACGGCTCGACCAATTGTGCTAATTCTTCTTTTCGGGTAAGTTATTGTAAGGACAAGGTTTGTTTATGAGAAATTAAAAATCAAACAGAATTTTTGACATGGTTACACCCGTGCGAAGCCGGGGCGGGTTGCTGGTTATGAATAAATATCAGGGACAGCTTAGGCCTCGGCCTTATGCCGAGCTTATCTACCGTTAATTAAGCAGAGCTTAATACAATGGGTGCCAAATACCACTGAACATATTTACCTATATGTACATCTAAATACATACTTCAATAACACCCAGCGATAGAAGAATTGGCACAAGAAATAATTTTCAATGAGCAACTATTTATTTATCTACTTAAATTAGATCAATATGGAAGATAGCTAGGTGACTCGCCTCTAGCGCGTGGACCGCTTAAATCAGGCCCCCGTCACCTAATTTCACTCAGTCGCAATAAACGATTGACAGGACTTTACTCTGACGCACGCTTGCCTCGCTTACGCTATGGTCAAAACAAATAGGTTTGTCTCCGTCCTTCAACATCGCACAACGACAAATACAATTACAGCGGTGTGTGTGTGCGTGCATGTAGTTGTGCAATTGAAAACTCCGTGTTTTCTAAGCAATGCGACATGAAAGTTATTTAAACTAATATGATAAAGCTGAAGAGTTCGTTTGCTTGAACGCGCTTATCTCAGGAACTACTGGTCCGATTTAAAAAAATCTTTCAGTGTTAGATAGCCCATTTATCGAGGAAAGCTATAGGCTAGATATCATTATTCCACGCGGACAAAGTCGCGGGCAGAAGCTAGTGAATTGATATAAGTATTTTTACACTAGCGAATTCTCGAGCAAGTAAATCGGCGGCCATATCGTGGCGTGCTCACCACTGCTGAGTGCTGGCAGCGTTCATGCCGCTATCTCGCCTCGCTAAGAAATCTCTAGTGTTGAAACACTTCAAATCTTGTTTTTAGTCCAAAAATTTATATTTGACAGCGTTGTAGTTTTTTTTCGTAACCGAAGCACAACTTTACCCAGTAGGAAATCATTTCTTCCAGAGTCAGAATATAAACCCACAGGCAATTGGTCATATCCGTTGGAAACTACATAATATAATGATATTATTTTCTTCCTAGAACCACCTCATACTACTGTAAGTAAGAAATTTACTTAAAAATATATCTTACCAATTGGATTAACATGACCCCAATAGGACTCTGGTTGTGGATGCACCATAGGATCTCCATAGACCTCAGATGTACTCGCTATGAGGATTTTAGCACCAACGCGTCGTGCTAGTCCTGAAAGAACAATCAATCAAAATATGGGAACCTTTTCAAGCACTTAATAAATGTTAATTCAAAAGAAGAAATGAAAATGAATACTACAATTAAACAACTAATACTAAATACTCCAATCATCATCCGTGCGGTCCATCCCGGTTGTGAACCCACACTGGTGTGTAAGGTCCCAGGGTCCGCCTTTCTTATTTTCTTGGCCCACTTCGCGCAGTCTTGTGTATCCTCAGTGGTGAGTTTGTTGGCACGCATGTCACACTTATCGACGTCGAGCCACCGCTTCTTGGGTCGACCTCTTCTACTGGTACCTGGCGGGGGCGGCATGGCTACACATTTTTTGCCCACGTAGTTTGCCGATATTCGTGAGACATGACCATACCAACGAAGGCGGCACTCCTGCAGCTTGTCTGCGATGTCACGAACACGAAGGCTGCCGCGGATGTGGGTGTTACGCACGCGATCATTGTGTGAAACTCCACACATCCACCGCAGCATCTTCATTTCCGTGACGCGCAGCTCCTGCTTGTGTCGCTCTAGTAACGGCCATGTTTCACTGCCATATAAAAGGACAGGCCTAATGATGGTTTTATAGACTTGCCCCTTCAGCTTGATCGGCATTTTGGGGTCACAAATGACACCAGTCACCTCACGCTATTTGGCCCAAGCCGTGGAAATTCGGGTTCTGACGTCGCGGTCGATGTCCTCGGACGCGCTTAACACAGATCCCAGGTATTTGACACGGTCCGTGCGCTCGACCACGTCAACGCCTATGCGAACGGACTGGGGATTTGTGGTGTTGCAGGCCACGTACTCTGTCTTCGCCACATCAAGTTTCAGACCGCCGTTTTCGAGTGAAGTTTTCCACTTATTTACCCGTTGTACCAGCCGTCCCCTGTCCAAATCTGCTAGCGCAATATCATCAGCATACATGAGCAACCAGGGTGGTTGCTAGTGGTGGTCTCGGATGCTGTTTGACAGAACGTCTAATATTACGCTGAACAGAAACGGGCTAAGCACGGAGCCTTGGTGTACTCCAACGGTGATAGGAAGCGTGTCCCCAAGCGCAGTCCTAACTATGGAACTGGAATCGTGGTACATGTCCCGGATAATGTCAATAAAGACTTCGCGAACGGCCCTGGACCGCAGCGCCCAGTCGATCATCTCACGAGGGACACAGTCGAAGGCCTTCTGCATGTCGAAGAAAAGGAGATGCAGAGGTGTATTCTTCTGTCTGTATCCCTCCATGAGCGTTCTCAAGGCAAATACGGGGTCCATGGTCCCGCAACCCGGTCGAAACCCATACTGACACTCCGAGATTGTACACTCCTGTCGAATCCGAGAGTCCACAATGCGCTCGAGGAGGCTCATGGTGTGTGGGACATAACCTTTATGCCGCGATAATTGCTGCACTCCTGCACCGAGCCCTTGCCCTTGAAGACCGGCGTGATAATGCTCAGTCTCCATTGGTCAGGAGATATCTCCGGTGAGGAGAATGCGGTTGAAAAGGTGGGTAAGTATGCCCACACCACGACAGCCCATCGATTTCCACGCTACGTGTTGGGCAGTAAGTCTCTCTCTAGGTATGACCTTACAGGTAGCTAGCTAAAGGTAGCTAGTCGGCAAGGGCCGATCTGGGCTCTTCTGGTGAGAATGTAGTCGATCTGGGTAGCGCTCCTACCGCCCTTGTAGGTGATCAGATGCTCGGGACACTTTTTGAAGAACGTGTTCGCGATGGCCTAGTCGACAGCCACACACGTCCGGAGAATGTCTTCGCCTTCAGCGTTGCGACTGCCAAAACGAAAACCACCGTGAACACGCCCGTATTCCTCACACTGTTCAGCCACATGACCGTTCAGATCGCCACCCAGAACGACGCCTTGGGACAATGGAATAGGGCATAGGAGCTGGTCGATTTGCTCCCAAAACAATGCCTTCATCTGAATCGCTAATACCGACCCGTGGTGCGTCACTTATCAAATTGGTCGTGACCCCTTCGATAAGCCCTCACGATCACAAGGCGGTCGCTAACGCGATTGACTTCCAAGACATTTTGAAATTCCTCCATTGGCCCAACCAGGAGAACCCGCGTAGATGAGCTTGTAGCCGTGCCTGATGTTCTGGGACCTGTTGCCTCTCCAGCGAGTCTCCTGCAGGAACGCCACGGCCACCTTCCGCCTGGCGAGCACATCGGCCAGCTCGCGAGCGCGTCCCGTCAGCGTGCCAACATTCCACGACGCGAAGCAGACCGTCCTTTGGACTGTCTTTAACCGGGCCCGCCCATGACCCGGTAGCCCTGATACACTTAACACAGGAGTAGGGCGATCCCCTGCGCGTCGTTTTTCGGCGACGCCCTCGCCAGGTCGGGTACTCTTTTCTTGCTGACCATAACTGTTTGGCGTGTGTTGGCTTTACGGGAGCGACTGCCATCTGACCTCCCAACCCATAAAAGGGGGAGCTATCGCCAGAGCGTCGTTTGTTAGTCAGCAGGATGCACCAGCTTGCAGGTGAGGTAGGCTTGGGGCCCGAAGATGTTGGTGAGCCCCCTTACACCCCTTGTATTGCATATTATAATATATTAATAACATGCTACTACAGTGATTACATATCTTAAAAAACATAATGAGGACAATGTGCAGTTTTTATTCATTGCATATCCATAAGAATAATGTTTGCAGTTATAAGGTGTAACAATTTAATGCACAGTTCGCCGGCTCATTTGCAAATAACAACACCACAACACAAGATGTAAGCCTGAACTACCCATAATGATCTCCCAACAATCGAAATTAACATGCAACATAATTGCTACTCAATCATACATACCCAACATATTGATAGTTCCCAAAGTATTGGTTTTTATAGTTTTGACAGGGTTTTGCATGTAATGAGGAGGACTTGCAGGACTAGCTAAATGATATATTTCGTCTGCCTGAAATGAAAACAATAAAACCATAAAGAATCAACCTGCATAATTATTTTCTAAGAGCCACAAGTGGAGTGCAACAAGTTGACATTTTTTAAACAATCAAGAGGTGAATAAACCTGTTAGGTACATACTTAAAAAATTAAATGGTATGTTTGTTGTCTCAAGCATTGCATGGAGTGCTTGCCTACTTGCAATGCTTGAGACTGGACAAATAAATTGGATAAGACATCATGGTTACTAATTTCTCAATTTACTAATCAATTGGATTCATGGAATTATTATTTTACATGATTAAATCAAAACAACTAATTATAAATTATGAAAAACAATGATTATTTACCTCAATATACAGCGGATTTACAATATCATGATGAATCATTTCAAAGTTGCGATGTCCAAACCAGTGTTCAACATTACGTTTGCGACCAGTAAAGAAGTTGTCCACAACAATGACTTCATGGCCCTGGGTCATGAGCACATCCACAAGGTGGGATCCCACGAAGCCTGCCCCACCTGTTACCTGATATTTAATTCAGTTAGGTTTCATGAGTCATTTCTTTCATACCTATTGAAGAATAGAGTTAAGAATCTCCTGAGTTCTACTTACCAATACCCTTTTTCTTACTTTGTAGCCCAAGTATTTAACTTCAGGATATTTTTGAGGTATTCTACCCTCTAGAATTGCAAGTTTCTTTTCAAGTTGCTCAATTCTAGCCTTTGCTTCTGTTAGTTCTCTTTTCGAACTATCATCAACATTGTTTGATTCAGGCTCCATTTTAAACCTTTTAGCATGCTCCTTAACCAGCGAATTAAACTTCCTGTTTTCAACGTTTTGGAGTTCCACTCCTTTGGCTTTTCTTTGGTGACTTGTCAATTTATCATTAGTAGTATCACTTTTGAGTATCAAAATTATCAAAAGTACTGAAAACATTCAATTAAATTTTGATAAATCATACAATCATCAATTATCTTCATTGTCACAGTCATCACAGTTTATTGCAATGTAAATGAGATTTATGAGTAGTAAACAATAAACTTGATTTTACTATCACTAACTGCTGCAATAAAAATATTTGTGAAAAAAACAATACAAAAACCTGTACTTACCCAAAGACAGTACACACACCACTGTAATTGTCTTTCTGAATTTTAATGATTGCCTTATCATTTCTAAAAGTCTAATGACTTAGGTAGCATTTTTTACAGAGTTATCTATTGTTTATTTCACCATTTATGCCGATTAATTTACTTAAAGTTTGATAGTTCGTGCTTTCTCGATGCTGATGAATCTGTCAGTCAATTCTGTCATTGTCATCTGGCTGTCAAAGTCAAATGGAGGCTGTCAATATGACGGTGACTTTTTTAATAATAGTTTAGATTTAGCGTAAAGCTTTTTGGGCCATTTCGATTTACAGAAGTTCTAATTTTCGACGTTTGTGTTCGTGACTTCGTGTATCGGACCTGGACACCGATTAAGGTTAGGTATAACTTGAGGTGTAAGTTAAAGTAAATAATATTATGAACAAAAGCCTTATTATAGTATTGGTCCGCCGTTTTACAGTGTGAGTGAAATGTACAGACGCCATAAACGAATGTAGGTACTAGCTGTTGCTTGCTAATGACTAATGAGTCCACGACGCGGACTTAAGCTTATAAACGAGGTGTGAACCCCTGTGTGTTATTCTGAAATATAGGAACCTTTAAATTCGATGTAGCTTTAATATTCTGAAAAAGTGTACAAAGTTCAAAGTCTAACAAGAATCCATATATTCGTGTTCTCGTGATATTCCTTATAGAGAAACACACAAACTAGTTTAGCCGCTGAAGGTAAGCGGACCGCACCCTATGTGCATATTTAACAACAGAGGCATTACAAGCGTCTACTTTATCCCTACTTACGAGCTTTTTTATACAATTTTAAAAAGCGTTGGTATTGCTTGAGTGTGAAGGTTTTACTTCCGGATCTTTCCTTTCGCGATTAGGAAATTAATATTTTCTGGTAATAGTCTAGTCTAGTGTAAGTAGGTAACTTCACTGTGGCGACTGTGACTGTTGGTATTGGCACAATAATAGTGCTAGTTCAGCACCTTTTCAAATGCACAAAAGTCAGTTAGCAAAATTATTACACGTAACATACTTATTTTAAAGCACGTTTCATGGGTGACCCTCTGCGCTATCTTAATGTTAACTATTTTATTTTTAAGTAAGTACATACAAAGCCCAAAGCATCGATATTATAATTAAATGCCTAATTTTCATTTTGTCTGTTAAGTTATTTTTTTAATTTTCTTACGGTATCTTAGGAAAAGTGCAATTAAAATGATTTTATTAGAAAAATACTCATTGGAATAGAGATCATTTAAGTTTTCTTAATTAAGTGATTAATAAAGGATTGAGGTAGAACACGTTTGATAGTTGTGCTTTTGCCCAAGACTTTGTCTGTGAAATGGAATGGAGCGCGAGCGGGGCGGGCAGGGAGGGGCAGTCCCGTGTGCTTGATAAAACAAAACCCGCACCTTGTTAAAATCACCCTTACGGAGGGTAAAATTTCCGCGACAAAATTAAGTCTATCTTCTTTTTTCATGTCCTATCTATCGGGTACATATTAGAATACCAAAAAACAAAACACCTTAATTTATAATGACCGAGCCCAAGATACCCGAACTCTAAATACCTTTGGATTTAAAATACCCGAAGCCATTACACCACCTTACTATACAATACCAGAATGCAAATAGCAAATTTTCAATTACCCTTACATTAACCCCTCAGGGGTTGTTTTTGGGCAAGTGCTAGGAGTCTCAAGTTTTGGATGGGGTTTTTTTCTAGGACGTAGGTAGGTGCAAACTAAGACGGCGCGGACGGAACGGGACGAGAAAAAAAAAATTGTTTGTCATAAAAATGAAGTTCACGCGGGCGTAGTGGAAAGCTAGTTTGTAATAAAGATAGAGCAGTAATATAAGGTAATAGACATGAAGAGATTTGGTGGCGTAATGTTCTCTTCTTCGCCGTCAGAAATATTTAAAAACGGTCCCTTTAGCATGAGTTTGCATCTATGACAGTCGCTAGCGTCTGGTCTGTAGTGACGATTAAGTGTTAGATTTCTATAAAACGCCTCTAGCGAATATTAATGGATCTAAAAATAGCATAAAAATTGCTGTAGTTTAACATTCGTAGGTAATGTGAGGCAAACTAATGGGCACTCTTCCAAATTTAAATTCGATCACGATTCGGTTCAGAGTTGTTCCATCCAAGGACTCTTAAAGTGTGGAATGAGTTCCCTGCTGAGGTTTTCCCTATGAGTTATAAGTATGGAGTCCTTCAAGAGAGGTTTGCAAAAAAAATTGCAGGGCCTCCGTAGGCCATCACGCTTACCATCAGGCGGTCCGCGTGCATGGTTGTCACCGACGTAGCATAAAAAAAAGTAGGCAAACAGTAGAAAAAAGGCTTTGGCTAAATATAAATCACGATAGGTTGACGCCCGGTTACCGCTCTCTCTGCTATCAGCAGAGATATTTGGATGGACCTACGCTTGCTCTATCGAAGTAAGTAACACAACGAGTCTCGGATACTCTTATCTACATGTGATGCGAGTACGACGAAGTAGGTACACTCCCGGACAGAGCAAATAAATAAATAAAAATTGCGTATTTTTTTGAAAAAATATAAATAAATATATAAACAAAAATAAAAATTTGCGCCAGACAACACACCTCTTGTAATGGTCTCGAAGTAGGGATTAATATCCCTGTGTTACGAGGTATCACACAAGTAAATAAGCCAGGGGCGTCTCCCAGCACACCCAGACCCGAGTCAATTCAGAAAAGATCGTTTCCTGAATTGACCCGACCGGGAATCGAACCCGGGACACTACGAAAATCGAGGCGAGAAACCGTGCTACAGCGCACTACGCCAACCGTGTCGTCAGACTACTAAATAGAAAGACTCCGTACATACGTAGGTATTTAATTAGGAGCGAGTGTAGTCGCATTCTAGCTAAACAATGAAGTCAAGTGCAAATCTAACTTACGCCATGAGGGTTTCGTTACTAGAACAGATTTGTACTAGAGACTAATTAGGTAAGTATTTCCCTTTTATTGTTTCGTTTTTCAGGTATTTTTTTACAATAATTTCACTTGCCACAATGTTCCTCAGTCGTTTTTCATTATACTTACTAACAACGCATGACTTAACAATCTGATAAACTCTACATACACTTTTAATAAAGGTAAAAAATTTATTGCTTTCTGGTTATTTTAGCATTTTACAACGCTTGTTTTCTATTACTAATATTATAAAAAGGAAAGATTTGATTGTTTGTTTGCATTGAATAGGCTAGTAGCTAGTAGTCATATCACTCATATCTGAAGATAAAAAAATAGAAAAAATAGTATTTCGGACCTCGAAGATATCGAGCGGAATGCGAACACGCGTCTTCCTCAATTTTTTAGGGTTCAAGATCATAACTTTTCTAGTTTTCTATCTTTACATGTACATTTTCTATTCAAAATTTGTTGGCGTTAGCCTCATACTCGACTGGTCGTAAGCGATGATGAGGTCGATGGTGAAATACCTACGCTTTCCAAAAAATTGCCTATTCACCATTGCTTACAATTCAAGGCACCAAGGTTGTAATTATTACATAAATTACATTTTTTTTCTAAAAGGAAATTTAAATATGTAAACACCCTGTAGTATTTTGTAAACACCTTTTAAAATTTAAAATTACCGAAATATCTTTAATTACAAAAAAGTTTGGCATGTGTCTTCAAAGTACCACTTTTGACCATTTTGGTACGGAGCCATCTAAAGTAGGAAAAAAATATCTTACAAATAAGTTCGAAAATGTTGGGAAAATCAAGTTGTCTTCATTTGAATTAATTCAATAAATTAAAATAGATTTACATATTTAACTAGACTGACAGAAAATTAACTTGAAAAATACAAATATTTGTTATCATAAGGTTAACATTTGGAAATAGCAACTAAATAGTGGGACAGCTAGTTTTTGGAGGTACTCGTAGCTCGAACGTCCACTTGGTTACTTTGCATTCAGCAGTGGCAGCGGTAAGTTTTGTTTTAATTATTATTAGTATACGCCCATTTCTTGTCTGTGGGAAACGATGACGCCAGTTTTGATAGAAAAATTAATGTTCGTTGTAATACATATAGACTTAACTATCATTAGTTAAACGATATTTTGTTAATATTAAATAAGTATAACGTTTATTGAAGTGAATGCTTAGCATACAGGTCAAAGAAACTTGAGCACGGGTTACTGAACATCTAAAGTCAAAAGCGTCTTCACGGTTAAGTGGCAGTACTAAGTGTTATAACAATTACATACTTTTCTAACTACATTTATGACGCCTTACTCAGTTTCTAACTATAGTTACAATAACATTAAGGAGACTTATTCACTAAGATGAGTAGTTCGCAGAGTTGCATTATTTACTATTTAGTTATTCGAGTTATGTCTTATTATCCTCCGTTTATGGTTGAGCAGACATGGTAATGCCAGCATCAAGGCAACATGACGTGCACTTAAGTAGGTATTTACATATTTTTTTCCTTCATTCAATCTCTAACTAGCCCTCAGGAAAGATGAACGTATTGCTCGTTTAACGAATATACTCACACTGTTTTCTTCTCGACAGTACCTACTTCAAACTTGATTATAAATCGAGATTGTCACTCGACACGTTCCTTGTTATTATTTATATGTGTGATGTTATTTTACTCAGTCGGTGCGTTAGTCTTGAGATTAGCCGTAAGTATTTTATTGTAAAACTGAATGTTTTTTAAATTGTAAGTGTATCTAAAAGTGTATTTAAATATCCCAGTCTATATTGAATCCAGAATTTAGACCTTAGTAATTAAAAAGTAAATGTTCATTACACTGATAAGTATAAGTCTGATATTTTTACTTGTAACATACCATTTGTTGCATACCGCAAATTGGCCATACACGTTCGGATCTTGTTAGTTGTTACTAAACCCAAAAGCGTTAGAAGTAGAACAGACGTAGGGAAAGGTCATTATCCTGTGTAGCGCACAAGCTCTCAACAATAACATACTGTTCATATTTTTTTCTTTTAAACTTATTAAGATCAAATTAACAGGTCGACATGGGATATCCAATCGCCTTGTGGATTGCACTGGCAGGTCTGGTGGGGACCTCTGCCGCGCCAGCCGTGGTGTCCAACGACGCAGCGAGCAACATCATCGACGAGTGCCGCCCCCTAGTGATCGGCCACCGCGGCGCTAGCGGCTACGTGCCCGAACACACCCTTGGCTCCTACGCCCTCGCCATCACTATGGGCGCTGACTACATCGAGCCCGACCTCGTCAGCACCAAGGACCATCAACTAATCGCCCGACACGACAACGAACTCGGCTTTACCACTGATGTTGCGGAACACCCCGAATTCGCCTCGCGAAGAAAAAATCAAACAGTTGACGGTCAAGAAATCAGTGGCTGGTTCACGGAAGACTTTACATTAGAAGAAATAAAAACACTCCGTGCGATAGAGCGCATCCCCGACATAAGACCAGGAAACGCCAGGATGAACGAAGCCTTTCAAGTTCTTACGTTTCAAGAAATCATCGACCTAGCGAAAAGTTTGCAGACGAGTCAGAAACGCATTATTGGAATATATCCAGAAATAAAACACAGCACTTATTTCAAAAACTTGGGGCTACCGATGGAACAGCTAGTTGTCGACACGCTGCACAGTAACGGCTACCTCGGCCGCGAAGCCCCTATTTACATCCAGTCTTTCGAAATAAGTAACCTGAAAGAATTGAAAGGTATGACTGATTTGAGGTTACTGCAACTTTATGAGAGTGATAAGTCCCTGAAGCCATTTGATCAAGTCGGGCTAGAGAATGGATTAACTTACGGTGATATGGCAACTCCTGATGGTTTGAAACAAGTTGCGACCTATGCCTATGCGGTAGGTCCAGACAAGAGTTACATAATTCCTCGCGACTCGAACAACAGACTTAGTGAGCCGACAAACTTCATACGATATGCGCATGCGGCAGGTTTGAAGGTGCATCCTTATACCTTCCGTGCGGAAAATACGTTCCTTCCTTCCGAATATAGAAGCGGAGATTCACCAAATGGCATTGGTGATTTGGCCAGTGAAATTAGAGTATACCTAGAAGCTGGTATTGACGGCCTATTTTCCGATCAACCTGATGTGCCCATTCGCATAAGAGACCCTTGTAAACTACAGTAAATAGTAATGGTTTATGAATAAGTATTAAACTTTTTTAGTTATAGGAATGACCAAAGTAGGTAAGTAAGTATGAGGTCGTGGGTTCGATCCCCACCCATGACAAACATTTATGTGACGAACATTTGTGTTTGTTGTGTGTCTGGGTGTTATTATCTATTTAAGTATGTATTTAGAAATATTTAAGTATGTTTATCAGTCTCTGACGCCCATAATACAAGCTCTGCTTAGTTTGGGGTCAGATGATCTTGGTGTGAATTGTCCCAGATATTTATTTATTTATTGTTTATTTATTTATTTATAACATTTAACTGGTTGTGTGTAGGTGCTGTTATGGTTTTTCTAGGTTACAATTTGTATTCTTGTGGTAGGTATTCCCCCCTTTCATCCAATTAGGTAATATATTGCCATTATTGTACTCCGACTGCACCAAACAAGTAGAAGATAAAAATGTTGTGTATTTACTTCTTCAGTTATTATTATTTTTTCTTATTACTAGCTGTGGCCAGAGACTTCGTCCGCGCGGTTATCCCTATGCAAAATTTGAGACTCCTCAAAGCTAACTGGGGCCACCGCCCTTCCCCCTCATGACTGCCCTGCCCGCCGGCCTTGCACATTATAAATGCACGCGCAGTACTTGATCATTATTTTGCTGCGATGTTTTTTGAAACTGAGATATATCCTAAGATATCTATTCATTGAAAGCGAATGATGTAAAGGGCAATTTTGTTTAAAATTAAATACTTGTAATGAATAACGTATTTATTTGGATAAGGATTAATATCATGTTTATAAAAACCACTTTCGCAAATAATGCATTATTTTAGAATAAATTTGGTTAGCATAAAAAAGTGAGCCAACCAAGACACCTCATTTCATCCTAAAAAGAAGCCCTTACTCTTAGTTCCTAGTTCCTAGAATCCTGTATTGTTAAAACATTCATTCTGCGAATAAATTATTTGGATTGGATTGGTCATTTAAGTTTTTTAAAAATCTTTATTAGCTTAAAATATCACTACTGCTGCGACAATAAAAACAATAAAAAGAGTAAAAGACTAAAAATAAATAATTTAAATATTTATAACTACATCAAACAGTTATTGGACCGAGGTGCAGAACAGATACATGTTCACATTGATGTTTGTCGTTTGTCCTGAGCGAGGATTGAACCCGTAGGCAGGGCCCTATACACACTGTGCCAACGAGCCAGCTAGTTTACAAAATACCAAAAAAAAATTTTTTGGCTCGGAGTTATGTGTAGCTACTAGGTAGTAGCTACACATACACTTGGTGTAGGTGTAGGTAGGTACCTACACTACACCAATATAACGATGTTTTAAAAAGTCCAAAGCAACCATACCAAACAAAGTAGGTATGTACAGAGGCGTTCACATCAACCTAAATGGGTCTTACGTCAGCAGCATAACGTGCCCCTATGTACCTAAAGGTTGATGTGAACGCCTCTGTACCTACCTTACAAATGCAAAAGTTATAAATCTCAGTCAGTTTGTTAAACATTTGCATGCCAAAAACGCGTAACCAAGAGAAATTTGGATTTTTAAATTAAATGGTACATGAGATATGGAATTATGGATTGGATGGATTTATTATGGATTAAAAGGTACATGGAATTTGGTTTGCTAATACTATAACCATTGTTTTTTATATTTCATTATTTAATTTTTACTACACAAAATTTAAAGTATGGCGCACTTAATGCCAATACAGTGCAAAAGATGAGAGTTTCAAGAATATAATATAATACTCGGAGCTTAGAACAATTACATAGGTACAGAAACCAAGTTCGCGCGCCCATTTTGAAGCACCTTGTTTGGAGCCATTTATGGTTTTGCAGTGTTCATTACAGCTCCGCAATGTTCAATGTCAAAGCGCGCCGTACGTAAGCAAGTAATAGTCACGCATGTGTGGATCGGATTAGTGCTTCATTTTTGACGGGGCGGTTGTATGAAGACTATCCTTCTATACGTTATTGTTCTAAGACTCGTAGTTTAATCAGCATATTTTACCTTGACTTTTTATCATAGCAACACATTAAAGACTATTACGATTAAATTATATATTGAACTGATGAAAAATAATAGGTCTCTTGTCGAGGTTTTATTGTTTCTGCTTTCTGGACAGTTGACTTGTTAAAAAATTCTAACATTTATTTGTGATGACAACATATGTTCGAGTAAAAATTAAACCAACGCGTAAGCCTAAGGTCTGCAATCCCATGTAGAGTTAGGTCTGTTAGCGACTTCATCATTTGATTTAGTAAAATACTTTTTGTATATTTCCAGAATATTGTACACCTTTTTACTTTTAATACATTTTTCAATCAAAGTACTTTTTTTGTTTATTGTTTATTTCCATAATCCGTAAAGTATATTAGCGAATACTAAAACATTAATCAAAACCATGGGTTCCACAGACAGTGCTGAAGATGGTCGGCATTCTGTTACCTCGTTGACGCAGGGACTCCTGACTCGCACAAGAACGTCTGGCTGGTCCACAAATAAACCGTCAATGCCTGCTGCTATGTAAACTCTCATCTCGCCGGCAACGTCTCCAATGGCATCCAAGGAGGAATCGTTGCTTCTGAACTCCGCAGGTAGAAACACGTTCTCTGATCTGAAAGTGAACGGGTGTACCTTCAGCCCAGCTGCATGAGCCATTGCCACAAAATTTGTAGGTGCTGCTAGAGTATTTTCGGGAGTACGTGGGATGATGTAGTTCTTCTCGGGACCCACAGCATACGCATAGGTCGCTATCTCTGCAAGTCCCTCTGGGGTAGCCATGGACATGTACGTTACATTAGTGCCTAGGATATATTGATCGAATGGTTGTGAGGCTAACGCTGAAAACAACTGCAGCAAACGCAGATCAGTCATTCTTTTGAGATCCTTCAAGTTAGAAATTTCAAACGACTGGATGTAAGCGGGCGCGTCAGGGCCTCGGTATCCGTTGTTGTGGAACGCATCTACTACGAGTTTCTCCATAGGCAATCCTAGTCTTTGAAAGTGGGTGCTATGCTTGATTTCTGGATAAATACCGATCTGACGACAGTGAATTGTTTCCATACTCTTAGCTAAATCTATGATTTCTTCAAACGTAGGAACGTCGAATGCACTATCCATTCGGCTATTGCCAGGTCGGTTGTTAGGAATTCGTTCTACAGCTCGTAATGTTTTAATTTCCGCTAGTGTGAAATCTTCAGAAAACCAGCCGCTGACGGGTATTCCGTCTACGGTTTGAGTGCGGTAGCGGGAGTCAAACTCTTGGCGACTAGCGACGTCTGTGCTGAAACCAAGCTCGTTGTCGTGTCTGGCGATGAGATGATGATCTTTCGTGATGACTAGGTCGGGCTCGAGGTAATCTGCGCCCATGGTGACGGCCAGGGCGTAAGCGCCGAGCGTGTGCTCCGGCACGTAGCCGCTGGCTCCTCGGTGGGCGATCACCAGGGGGCTGCACGCATCCGCGGACATCAGCTCTGAATTTGAAGATTTTGATTCCGATAGAAAGAACAGTAAAACACACAACAGGGACAACTTTTCTTTATACATTTTTACAGTCCACACGAAAAAAAGTATATTCGATGTTTAACACGTTTTATGTTGAAGCACTGTTTCACACTAAGTCTGTCACGATAGAACCAAACAATCATAAAAAAATATTGAGGGATTAACAGCAGTTTCTACGTAAGCGTACTGATGCGTACAAAAACAGTTTTGCTATAGTTAATAGCACAGCTCGACTGAATGTAAAAATAACAACTGAATAATTTATTCATTTCCTTTGTTAAACAGCTGTGAATTAACATTACCTCTGCCTCGAGAATGTTAATATAACATTTGAGTCAAAAATGATGTTGTTCCTATTATATTACCTATTAGTCTTGATCACATAGCTTGACTTACCAACGTTAAATTTTATAACTTCTCGTGTAATTTATACTATATAGTCTTTGAATATGCTTTCATCAACGGAAAGTCAAACTATTCAACAGTTAACTGTATTCTAACTAAATTTTGTATACTTAAGTAAAATGATCTTAATTTTATGGCTGATTCTACTTATCTAGCAGCATTTTAATTAACTATACTTATTTGGAGACTAGTAGACGTCTATTGCATAACAGGGTGACCTTTTGTGTCCTTTGGGCTATATGATACGATTTTATTTATGTTTTAAATCCGTTCGTCTAACTGAAGTTTGTCTTGTCATTTTCATGTATGAAAAGCGTGCGATTTTTTTTACGTTTTTTATTTTGGAGTGTAAAGAATTTGTTCTTCATGGTACTTAGCACCACACGGTCCATAAAATATGATAACGATAAGACTTTGTAAGTACTCTGTAATACTTTAATTACCCATTATCTCACGAAGTATCCTAGTACCTTGCCTTATTTTGTTTGCTGGATTGTATTTATTTTTATCTACTTAGCCAGCTTAATTTTCAAATAATCAAGATATAGCTTGGAAATTAATTTTAATTTGCCTAAATTTTCATTCATCCTATCATGGCAGCTTGTGATCATTTTGGTTTGCTATGCCCACGCAATATATTTTGCCTCATCGCATTTTAATCTGTTAGTTTTTAGGTAAATCAAATTATTTACGATGAAAGATAGATATATTCTTTATTGTACAGAAACAAAAAGAGACTTAAAGTTCATTTAAAACAATGCACAATTTAGGCGGCCTTATCGCTAATAGCGATCTCTTTCAGGCAACCTACGGGTAGAGGAAAAATGGTAAACGAGAGGCAAGTATGTGCACAAATACAACAGAAACTATTTAGATGGAGAAATATGTAAATTTGATAACAAACTTATTTAAAATAATCTTAATTTATATTTGAATATATTTAGATACATTAAATATTATGCGCACAATGGACTGGCCTGCGCCCAGTCCAGACCTAAATCCCATCGAGCATTTGTGGGACGAGCTCAAACGAAGGGTACGAGCAAGAAATCCAGACCCTTCGAGCCTAGAAGAATTGAAGGCAGCTTTGTTAGAGGAGTGAGAAGGTATTCCTCAAGACACCGTCAAAAAATTAATAAGGTCGATGAAGAACCGACTACGGGCTGTAATTAGGGCTAGGGGGGGGCAATACCAAATACTAAACCAATAAATTTTATACTTCTTAAGAAAAAAACGTGTTTTATTTGTGTCAATTCTGAACACAACTCCTTTACCCTAAATCCCATTTTTCCCCCATTTAAGTTCAGACACCAAAAAAAAAAGTATAACATGGATATTAATAATGATGAACTGATGATATCTCATAAAAGCTGAAGTTTCAAGCTTTCAAATGACATATCATTTTATTAAAATGTTGTATACTTTTACTTAAAACAATGTTTGAATGCAGAGGTAGCGCTTGAGTCGATTTGGTTGCTCGCGAGTGTAGTATTAACAAGCAGATACCGGAGAAATAATTTCGACCCTGCAATAAACTGACTATACATAATTGAAAAAGAACCAGTGACGGACAGATATCACAATTAGATGCAACAAAAGTTAACAAAAAAAAAGGAAAAAAAAATTATATAAATAGGGATAATAAAAGCGCAAGATTAGACCTTTGCCTTGAAGATAGGAAGGGATTCAGATTCCCTAATGGAAAGGGGTAAGGAATTCCACAATCGGATAGATTGAAAAGATTGTGTATACGACTGCGAGGAATGAGGAGGGAATTTAAGCCTTAGTATTCGAGATGATCGCATTTGTTGTCCCCGAGTCGGTTGCAGAAAATAAACGAAGATATCATTAAACACCGTATGTACTCTCATTATAACTCATAATAGATAGTTTGAAACTGATCAAGACTGTGTGTGACTGTGGTATTTCAAGAATTATCATATAATATGTGTGGTTAGTGTTCACCCGGGCCATGTTACAAAAAGCTGAAAACACACCTTGCCCAGTTTGCCCTTCTTGAAAATCATACAATTCCTTTTTTACTTCTAAACACATAACTTAATAATAAAATTAAGTTTGCGTCTCTTTCATAATAATTTAGTGATACCAAACTTAATAATGGCACATCAATTACAGTGGTGGTGGGATCAATCCTCTATTATTGCTGAATAAAGCGTTTTATTAAAAACAAACGCATCCCTCGAGGTGCAGCGCCCCCGTTGTTGACACAGGGATTGCACTACTAGGGGTGTGAAAATTATATTACTGTTTAAAATAAAATCTATTGAAAACCAAAAACAGATCTAAAGATAGAAAAACAGGAAAAAAAGATTTCGGTCCTTGATGATCTCGAGCGGGAACCGAACCCGCGTCTTTCACAATCCAAGTGACTGCTCTAAACAAAAAAAAAAATGTTTTAACAGTTAAAAACAGATGTTTTGAAGGAATCAGCTGTTAATTTTTATTCAACATAAGTAGTTATTATTAAAAATTTATTGATTATATTTTCTTTTAAAAAAAATGTATAACAAAACGTTTTTTATACCACCCAAACATTGCTACATGAAGAACACATAAAAACTTAAAAAAATATGTTTAAAACCATCACGCGATCTAATCAATGACATGTCGTTCCCAGTGGATTTTTTCCTTAAAAATTCGCCTTCGGGTGCTTGCAGGTCTAGGCCTTTGTCACAAGGTCACTACAGACGTAGAGCTGCTGCTTTTAGCGCCGAAGGCTTTTTACTTAAACTTTTTGGTATTAAACATGTGGGTGGGTAACTAACCTATACAATGGTTATCATTTAAAAATAATAAAGTAAGTAACACCCTCCGTCAAATTGGCATTCCTTTTTCAAATTCAGATCAAAGACAAATTGTTTACGTATTATTATCATTTTGTTAATGAATGTGTCACCTATTTGGTACGCATTACGCATTCTCTGTCACATTTACGTTATGATAGTTTAGATAAGGCACATTTATGGAAGTTAATGTTATCATAAGTGCACCCACATGTCCATCAATTCCACGGGCGTGTTATGCACGTACAGTAATCTACATATTCACATGGTATTTTATCCTTGCGATTATATTAAGATAAGGGTTTTGCCCGTACGATCTGATACGTGCCTATAACGTAGCGGTTGCTTTGCTACAATGATTATTGTCTATGTACGAGTTACAGAACCAACGTATCATATTTAATAGTATATTTTATATCGAGGGACTAAACGAAGCCATAATATACCAGAGGTGCTATAAAACCGAGGATAGTCTCGAGGTATAAACTGTACTTTTCACTTTTAGTGTGAGAAAAATAGTCAAATTAGTACAGAAACATTCAATAAATATTAATTATTAAAATAAAAATCACAAAAGATTTAAAACACATGGCGCCACCTTCTTTGCGGACAAACCATGGAACTAAAACTCTCAACATTTTCGCAATGAAGATGGTCTACACTCCACAGATAATAGTATATTTACTGGCTGTTTGAATTTATCTATGTCACATGAAGGAAATTAAAACACTAATTACTATTCACTCCCTAGAGACTAAATTGGTCACTTTAGTCCCGCTTCGTAGGGCTTTATTGGCGTACTTTTAGTTAGAGCATGAGAAGTGAAATAGTAAATTTTATATCGAGGGACTAAACGAAGCCATAATATAATAGCGGTGGTTTGAATCCCGAGCGCGCGATGGGAGTCAATGAAACCGAGAGTATATTAAGTTGGCGTTTAGCCTCGAGATGCAAACTGAACTTTTCATTTTGAGTGTGAGAAAAATAGTCAATTTAGTACAAAAACATTTAATATTTTTTTAGATTTTTTTTTAGATTTTTAGATTTAACTAACAATAGCGTTAATTACAGGAAAATAACATGTAGACCGAAGACGGGTAATCGCATTAATAGTTTTAAAACTAATTTAAAGCATAAAGTATCTTCCATTCCTTACAAGCAGGGTGACCCTGATGCAGTCTACAAAAGACTGTTTGATTGTGTTAAAAATGAATTTGATGCTTGTTTTCCCACCAAACAAGTTACTTGCAGAGTTCAATCTAAGTTTTGTGAATGGGCCACGCCTGGAATTTACAGGAGCAGACGTAAGATGTATGAGTTGTACGGCATGAAAAAATACAATTTCGATCCACTTTTTGTTGAGTATGTCAAGAACTACTCCAAAATATTCAGAAAAGCCTGCACTACAGCTAAGGCATTGCACATTCGTGATAAAATATCAAAGTCCACTAACAAAATAAAAACCACTTGGGACGTCATAAATCACGAAACAGGTAAAGCTAAACAGCGCGAAACCTCATACACTCTTAATATTAACAATAACATCTTACAATCAGAAGCATCTCTTGCTGAAGCATTTGATAAGTATTTCAGTAATATACCTATAATCACTACAGCTTCATTAAATTCCTCACCAACTAGAGCGGAACATTTGTTGAAAGATAATGTATCTTGTTGCAGTGTATTCTTTAAATTTAAACATGTTGAGTCACTAGATATAATAAAAGCATTCAGATTAATTAATTCAAAAGATACCGCTGATCTTTGGGGTATATCAGTCAAAATTGTTAGCCACATAATTGACGTGATTGCCCCTTATTTAGCCGTAATATTCAATGATTGTGTTGATGAAGGTGTTTTTCCAAACTTAATGAAACACAGTAGGGTTGTACCACTTTTTAAATCAGGCAACAAACAAGACCCAGGTAACTTTAGGCCTGTTTCAATCCTACCAGCTCTAAGTAAGATCTTTGAAAAAATCATTCAAGAACAACTATTAAGCCATTTTTATGAGTACAATCTCTTACACAGTGAACAATATGGATTCACGAGAGGCCGTTCTACTACTGATGCTGGCATTGCACTTCTAAAACACATCTTTAGGGCTTGGGAGAATTCACAGAACGCTCTTGGCGTCTTCTGTGACTTGTCCAAGGCCTTTGATTGCGTTGATCACGATACACTTATACGCAAGCTTGATTTTTACGGGGTTAGGGATAATGCTTTAGATTTGGTAATTTCGTACCTTAGTTTAAGAACTCAAAAAGTTGATGTTAACAGTGTACTGTCTACAGGATCACAAGTTAAAATGGGGGTCCCTCAAGGATCCATTCTAGGTCCATTACTATTTCTGATATATATAAATGATTTACCTTTTTACTTAAAAGATATTTGTGATGTTGTATTGTTTGCAGACGATACATCTTTAGTTTTTAAAACTGACAGAAATAAAAACCTTTTTGATGATGTTAATGACGCACTTTCAAAGGTTTTACAATGGTTCACAGTAAATAATCTACAGCTTAATGCAAAAAAGACTAAATGTATTAATTTTAAGTTGCCTAATGTTAAAGATAACCCCATTAGTCTAAAAATTGATGGTAATACTATGAAGCTTGTAGATACAACAGTTTTTTTTGGAATCACACTAGATTCAAAACTGCAATGGAACCCTCATATAACAGCTCTCTCAGGCAGACTTAGTTCGGCTGCATTTGCAGTGAGAAAAATTAGGTTATTAACAGATGTTGATACTGCTCGTTCAGTTTATTTTAGTTATTTCCATAGTGTAATGTCTTACGGCATTGTACTTTGGGGTCAAGCGGCGGATATACAAACCATCTTTATCCTCCAGAAGCGAGCTATCAGATCCATCTATAAGCTTCGTGCACGGGCTTCACTTAGGGAGATTTTTAAGGAAATTGGTATCCTCACTGTAGCGTCACAATACATTTACAACTGCATTGTTTTGGTGAGAAAAAATATTGGTCTCTATGCTAAACACAGTGACATACATTGCAGAAATACTAGGAATAAGGATAAAATTGCACTTCCACTCTTTAGGTTACAAAAAGTTTTAGGATCCTTTATGGGGCAAGGTATACATTATTACAACAAAATTCCAAAAACAATTTGTGAGTTACCTTTACATAGATTCAAAAATCACATCAAAACGGCTTTATTAAAAAAGGGCTATTATACTACAAAAGACTACCATAAAGATAAAAATGCCTGGGTATAAGCGCTCTGCTCGATGCGGGATTCAATAGCTCTATTGTAACAGATGTTTTATTGTAAGAGTTAATAGGTACCTAGTATGTATGTACTGACTAACAATTTTTGTTTTTGAATTGTTTAAATGAATTCTTTTTATTATATTCTTTTATGGTTGGTTTTTTCTCTTTGTTTTATATTCTTTTAGGTTTATTTGTATCAAAATGACACACTGCTTGTACTTTACTAACGCCTGTTGTAAACCCAAAACAAGTTTAAAAGAGTAACTGCTGAGTTTCTCGCCGGGTCTTCTCAGTAAGAAACAACTCCGACGCGGTGGTAGAGTCGCATTATGTCTGTATACTGTTTATTTACATATCCATATTATTATGGTATTTATGTCTATTATTTAGTATATTTTGCTGTAAATTTGACGATTTGAAAGTACTGATACAGTCTATTTGAATAAAGTTATTTGAGTTTGAGTTTGAGTTTAATAAATATTAAATAGTAAAATAAAAATCACAAAAACTTTCGTAAGTTTTTAGGTAAATCTTCCGCGATTTTGGCGGCTAAAGATTATCGATTATGTCTTTTGCATTTTGCTCGACGTCAAACTCTCCACTGTCACTGGACAGTCTTCATATATTTATTTAAAACCGAGGAAATTTACACTCGACAAAAATTGTGAAATTTTCGGGATCAGTTTTTTCTTCTAAACCAGTCACAGATTAACAATTTAATGGCGCCACCGTCTAGGCGGACAAACCATGGCACTAAAACTCAACATTTTCGCAATGAATATGGTCCACACTCCACAGATAATAGTATCTATATTTACTGACTGTTAGAGTTTGTCTATGTCACATGAAGGAAATTATAAAACTAATTACTTTTCACTCCCCAGGAGACTAAAGTGGTCACTTTAGTCCCGCTTCGTATACTCGTATTGGCGTACTTTTAGAGCATGATAAGTGAAAAAAACCTTAGAAAAGAACATTATCTTTCACTTAAGTACATATTTTTCATCCAATAAATAATGGTCGTTATAATTCTATATGTTTAGTTAGGTACTATAGCACCGCCAGATCTACGGTTAGTTTTTCTTGGTGAATGATGGCGATGCCATGATCATGAGAGCACTCACGATAATTGTCACAAAGATAGCCGTAAGTGTGCTACTAACCTACATGAGTGTGTTCCAATATCTTCCTTCCACCAACGAGCACTAAGCTGAAATATTACTATTTAACTTGTGGTTGTTAAACCAAAATTTGGTTTTGGAAGAGACGGCCTGCGTGTATTTTCCGATAACCTAGACTCGAGTAACGAGTAAGAAATGAGCCTGTTCTGGGATATCTCGCCCCATCATAAGACCACATCTCTTCTTTCTCGATAGACTAGCTGTCAGTCAGCGGCTTCGCCCGCCTAGACCATTTTCCCCGTTGAATAATGGCCAAAAAATAATAATATAGCTTTTGTTGCTCGCTAATAATACATTATTAGTGAGCCTTACAGAGGTGTTTTAAAAAATAATCGGACCCGCCCCCCGATTCAGAACGAAGTTAGGGACCGATTCGGTAAGTGGTAGCAATCAATATTTTGATATGTTAAAGCCAAAGGGCCTAAGTTTTCATAAACCATATTAAATAAAACCTACCTTACTTAAAAAAATAAATAAAACTAAAAGCAAATAACCGAATCGGTCGATAACTTCGTTCTGAATTGGGGGGCAGTAGTTTCGGAGCCTATGCAATAGTGGGAACAAAATAGCATAAAGAGCATATAGGACAGCCTAATGCAACATTCTTATTATGCAAACTAACATGCAATCAAATCTTCCATCTTTTTAAATCAGTGGGTATAGATTTTGATCCAGAGCAAATTACCCATTTAACATAATAGAAGCACTTAATTTAACTAATTTAGTAGCGTATTTGCCTAAATGCTAGTAAAACTTGCATAAATAAAACGATCTAAGTATATACATATAGGTATACACATTTGCAAGAGTGATATCTTTTCCAAATGGAAAAGAGTTGTTCGCGTTTATCAACTAAATTGTAAAATACAAGAATCATAGAGGCGTGAGACCGTACTGACAACCCTAACTCCGTTCAAGAAAACCCCTAGCGCATGTCCCTTGGTAGTTTTGTTTGTTTTTTCTTGTACCCGCCCCAGGCTCCAACCGGGAGCTCGCTAATCCTACCAGATCGAATTAATAAAGCTACTCGTTAATCATTATCGTGAGCTGCGAATGCGAATTAGACACTGATTCAGGAAGGGTGAATGCTAAGTCGACTTTATTACGTGTAAAGATTTACAGCCAAATAAAAAGTTTATTATTTTTTAAAAGGATTACCTAAAGACTCAGTTTTCTTGTGTTTACTTTGCGAGGTTTTCAAATTACACTAAATTAAAATTGTTTCTTTTTGGCATTGTAAACAATTTGAACAAACAAATTGATTAATAAGGACCAAAAAATTGGCAATAAAATCAGAAATATTTATTGAATAAACCATGAATGTCATAAGCTAGTTGGCATTGCAAAATTACAGTACACTTACCCATTTCGGGCATTCAACAATAATTTATACATAAACAGTAGTGTAAATATATTTATGTGGATTTTTATATATTCATTGAATTAATTATTAAATGATTCGATATTGTTAATTGTATTGCATCTGCATATAAAGAGAAATAGAGAGAGAGAAGAAGGGATGTTCATTTTTATTATAAATTATTGTTAATGTCATATTCATGTTGTTGTTAGGTACTTTAAATGTCGACAGATTTGTCTCTATTATCAAATTCATTTAAATTGTAAAATACATTGAAGCCACCGCTTTAGTTTTGTCTTAAATAGTTTTACACTTGAAATGTCAGTAATATTACAAGGCAGAGAATAAAATTATAAACTTGTATATCACTTGAAAATGTACTTTTACTGTAAATCATGCATTTACATAATGGCTTGCAAAGGTAGTCATGTCCCCGTAACTTAAGTAGTGCCTCTTAATCTCATTTCAGACTTTTTCGTATGTAACAAATGCATATTATTTTTAACGAACAAAGCTATTTCTAAGATGGGTGGGTCGCCTCGGTCTGCAATGTGTAGACTGGTGAATATGGGCTGAAATGATGATGATGATGAACGAACGGTAGAACTTTATTTTGTAGTCAATCACCACTCAAGTGCAGCAAAGTAAGTAGCAATGTGATCTTACTCTTAGGTTGAACCCAATGTGATACGCTTCAGTTGTGACTGACCTGTCCCTGTATCATGAGTTGACTGTTCGCGTCCGTAGCACAGTTTTATATAGGATTTCAGCATGACTACCTACACCTACTAAGTGTAGACGTATACTACGATAGAATACTTCATGTAATGTAAGTGCCATTTTTGTTTCCATTTCTAATCACTAGGGGGGTGGACACTAGCGGCTGTCATTGGTTTGAACTCATCGTATACATACAGCCTTTAGTGAATAGGAAAAATGGAATGTTTGCCATAAATAAATAAATGAAATAAATATGCGCCAGACAACACATTTCTTGTAATGGTCTCAAAGTAGGGATTAATATCCCTGCACATCCAGACCTGAGTCAATTCAGAAAAGATCGTTTCCTGAATTGACCCGACCGGGAATCGAACCCGGGACACTACGGAAATCGAGGCGAGAAACCGTGCTACAGCGCACTACGCCAACCATGTACATACAAGTAACTGTAGGTAACTATCATAGTTTAAGTGAGGAAAACTCATGGTAAGGGGCCGCCGATAAGTCAAGGTGGAAGTACTGTTCTAAAAAATACAGTTCAAAATGGTGAGGTTTGGTCAGCAAGAAATATGTATAACGACTTCTGTTACACGAGGAAATAAAAATACAATGTTTCTTTACATTCTCTCAAAAGATGTCAGTGGTAAATCCAATTCGCCTGTGGGATAGTTGGTGAAATCTGTCCCCCGGGACCTGGAGTCCCCCGGCGCGAGATAACCTTGTTACGGGCTTGTTATTCCGCAACCCCTTTTAGGGCCAAGGAAAGTACTTAATCAAATCAGTGCACATTATCGCCGTTAGTTTTGGTTTCGGAAAAACTTTGAAATATTGTGTATTTTTACTAAGGCTCTTTACTGCACAATAAATGAGGAAATTAACATGTTTATATTTTAAGGTTGATGTACAAATTAGGTGGTCTTATTGCTAAAAGTAACCTCTCTCAGGACAACCTACAGGCAGAGGAAAGACGACTGAAAGGGTTTGAATGCAAAAGTTGATGAGATTTGGAATTTTATTTGGAAACTTACACATGAAGTATTTTCATGTAAGAGTTTATCACGATTTCATCATTATAAGTTTTATTTGACGATTGGCTTGGTGTTTTGTAGCACGGTTTCTCGTCTTTACTTACGTAGTGAGCCAGGTTCGATTACCGGTCGAGTCAATTCAGCCCTCCGATTCAGAACGAAGTTATCGTACGATTCGGTTATTTTCTTTTATTTTTAATAAATTTTTAAGTATGGGTGGTTTAAATATTATTGAGTTTATGAAAACTAAAGGCCTTTGGCTTTAACATATAAAAATATAGATTGCTACCGTTTAGAGGGTCATTTACCATAATTAAACAAATTTACCGAATCGGTCGATAACTTCGTTCTGAATCGGGGGGCTGGTAACGATCTTTTCAAAATTGGATCGGGTCTGGGTGTGCCCCTGGCTTATTTCCTTAAATAATAAATAAATAAATTCCCTTGTCCTTGTAACAAAGGGATATTTATCCCTACTTTGAGATCATGATCAGTATTTATATTATGTTTAGAATGATAAAATCGTGTGATCGTAAGCACCAAAGAAATGTGTATATTTTTAGTTATAATTGCTTCTCTGACGGGTAAATGACCGCTCGGCAAAAATGACTCATTTAATACATTTTCAAATTCCATAAATCTTACAAACTAAGTAGAGGGTTCAAGTCAGGTAAGAGAACAGAAGTGCTGCGGCTAAGTGGATAATGAGCGGCAAGCCGGCCAGGCGGGGCCGCCACGCCTACTGACAGATACCCTATCACAATTTAACAAATGTACGGAAAATGAAACAACACATAAAATATTGGTTATTCGGTTTGACAAATCTATAAAATAAAAAAAAGTAAATATCTGGGAAAATTTACACCAAGATCATCTGACCCCAAACTAAGCAGAGCTTGTACTATCGGTGTCAGAGACTGATCAACATACTTTTATATTTCTAAATATATGCTTAAATAGATAATAACGCCTAGACACACAACATACACAAATGTTCGTCAATTTATATGTGGGGAGCGAACCCACAACCTCCGGTGCAAAAGGCAGGATCGGTGCTATAAGATACTGATTGCCGTAAACAGCCCAGATTTACTAATACTAATTACTGTTCCACTGGTTGTCTTGTCTTCCCATTCGGGATCAATTTTTTATCCTTCTCTGGGTGACTATCTAAAAATGTAATTTTAGACAGTAAAATTTTAACTAAATTTCAGAGAAATTAAATAAATGTAGAATAAACAGTTTTTAGAAATCTGTCTATGATATGTTGTCCGAATCACAAGTTAAAATCTTTACAAAACGTTTCAACAGAAATGAAATAAAATCGAAGTTTATTTGACTGTTTTATTTTAGCTCATACTACACTAACTATAACTATAACTGTTCTATACTTAAGGCTATGCTTTCCTAATATTGTCAATATTTGATCGACTTTGTTTGAAGATAACTACTAAATTAAAAGATATTTTAGCAAATAAAAAATTGTACGTCAGTGTCTTAACTTCAATAATATAATATATTTTACTTCACCCAAGGAATAAAACAGTGGTATAAAGAATGTTCGAAAACATCTTCGAACAAATGTTAATTCGGCTAAGCATAAGTTCGCTAAAAAGTTTTTCGACCAAGTGAAACGTCGGAGTAACGAAAAAAAAACTAATTAATAATCGGTCAACTGATACAGTGGTAAACGGGATTTCGACGAAGTGAAAAAAGACGAAACGAAAATAGTTGAAAAATTTTCAGTTCAATGAAATTCGGTAAACAAAAAATCGAACTTAAGATAGGTAACCATTCGCAGATCTTTTCGATATTGAAGGCGGATACTTAGCAACCGACATTTTACATGTAGCAGACTGTAAAAGTCACTACAAATCTCAAAAAACAGTAAGAGCTGAAGAGTCAGTTCTCCGCAGAAACATCCAGTCTCTGTTGGATAATATACTTATCTATGCAGCTTCGACAGAGCAAGCATTCCTCTTCTACCCAGTACCGGCTTTAACATATCTGGGGCCCTAGGCCCATAAGGATAAAGGAGCCTTTTTGACTTTCAGGACCAATAATTTTATTGAACTGATAGCAGGCAGACAGGATAGCAGGGCCCGGAAGACGGTTACGTGAATTTTAGGTCGTTAAAAAAACACTTACCGTTCGAAATAGATATTGTTTTTTTGGAATTACCATAATTATTTTTTTGTACAAAATACATGGAACCTACATAAAACATACAACGTTTTGTATACTTTTCGGATGAAAAAAAAAAAAAAAATTTTATGAAGTTCCGTGAAACTTTGGAAGGATTTCCAAAGTTTCACCGAACTTCGTAAAATTGAACCAGAGTAGGCCCCCTGGGCACACGCTTAATGTGCCAGATGGGAAAGAGAGGCCAGCTTCCACCTGACTGCAGCTTCTACGTCTTAGGTGTCTTACATCAGCTACTTTGGTAGATCTGTGAGTAAATATGTGACGGGATAGTGGTTTGGGATGTCTGTACATAGAATGGTAGTTAACATTCAATTTAAGCTCACCTACATTGCGCGATTTCGCTTATCGAATTTCACAATTTCAACTATTCGTGTCAAGTGAAAAGGTCACGGTGTTATTAAATTTTTAACCCGATAATATCATTTAAGTGTCGGATGTGCAAGCAAGTATATCTTCTCTTACAATGAAATTGAACAATCCATGTTTTGTATCGGACAATCATCGACTATCAGACCGATCGACGCGGCCTCAACAACAATAAAAGGTATTGACGAAATCCCATAAACAGAAAAAGAGCTGTATTTATAGGCTGTGGCTTGAGCATACGAGTAGCGTTTTCAGAGATCGAATGTAAAACTACTGTAAAGAGTAAAATATGTTTAAGAGTAGTTAATAACAGTGTACACAGTCACAGGATTAACTTTTATTTAGATATTTTTTTACGAATAAGTACGTTTTTCTGTTTGTATCATTTTTTAGGGTACTTTTTTAAAAAAATAAATTGTCAATTTCTTATTCATTCTACATACATAGAGACATTACACAGCAATAAAATATTTCTTAATTAAAATTTTCTAGTGCGATCGTGAGCTTTACCTGAAAATGTAAAATGCATGGTAGTAAAATCATCATGTACGGCTAAATCAGTCTTTCTATATCCAAATGGTGTCATGCATAATAGAGTTAAAATTCTGAACTTGAACCTTACGAAGCCTAGGACGTGGCTCTACATTTGCACTCCCTTGGCTGGCTGGCTTGATTCAAATCTGTAGTCACTTGTTTATTTACTGTTTTTCTATTCTTTTATGAGTAGCAGTTTGTGTTCTGTGTGGTAACTGAGTTTCAATCATAAAAATTTTAGGAATCACCCGCTCTTAGTCAGAGGTCAGACCACGTCCTCCGTCGACAGCGTATCGAACATACCAATAGACCAAATTAAAATTACATCTAATAGCATTATAAGCGTGAATTATTAATTTGTAAGGCATTGTCCCGCGTGGAGCGGATAACTAAAGTGGATTGTGTTGCTCGTCCGTACCATATGTACCAACCCTAATGAGGTGTACGGCTAACGGCTAATTTTCTATTGTAATTGAATTAGTGTTGACAGTTGCTCATGTTGCCTAATTAAATGATGGATAATGCGAGAGGCAACGTGAAGTATAGGAAACGTGGCTGCTGTTTCCTTTATAATATTGACATTTTATAATAATTGTAGTAATTATAATAATAAATAAAGGGCCTACAGTAAAGTATTGCCTCTCAAAAGTACACAACATCTATTATGTTCAAGCATTGACAATCAATCAAACAGAGCTCGCAAAACAATAATCATATTATGATTTTCCATAATAACAAATGTACCTCCGAAATGCATAAAGAACGCTCCTTGTACCTTTTTTTTCAAAATAAAGCAATTTTGAGAAATATCGTCTCAGGGTGCTGGCTCGTTCGAAGTCGAACAATGTAAACTTATGAGCGAACGTATTATTTATTGAAAATAAGAAAAAGTCGTAACACGAAACGGCTTGACATATTGTTAAAGGACCTTATAAAATTATTTGCTATCACGCCATCCGAAGCGCTCGCGAGAAGCAATCATGAGTGCGACAACGCTCGAGTAAGTATGACAAAATACTTTATGCAACTTGCGCGCGCCTAAAGTGAACTACGTTTCTCCGATATACATTTTGAAATACAATAACAGCTTCAGAAGAAATTGGATTTATAACTCTGCCTTCTATAGACACCTCAAAAAGTACCTATACACGTACATACGTCATACCATACACAATTAACAGTAGACGTCTCAGGTGAAACAATTATGTAAAACTTGAACGCGCTCGATCGGAACATGCGTACGCGTCGGATTAATGGATGAACTTTGTCTAAAGATAAGTAATGGTTGTCTTCTCATTTTAATAATATGGAACCCACTTCAAGGGCGCTATTAATATTGCTTTGAATGAATTTTTCAAATTCCCAAATGTCATCCAGCTTATTAACCGCCTTCATTTTTTGTTTAGGTTTTATTTGTTTTGGACAGGGCGTTTTGGTTTTGGCGCGGTCATTCCGACCTTTCGTTTTTTGTCTTGCGTCGTGCAATCCCGGCAGATGAAATATTGTTTAAAGTTAATTAGTTGTCCGCTGATGAAGACTTTTCTATGATCGCTTCGATACTTTGTGTGTTTAAACCGTTTATGTCATTAGGGAATGTTTGTATTATGTAAAGACTTCGAGCATTCAAGACGTTTTTGTAAATGATTTTCATTTTCACATTTAAAATATTCTCACTGCCATACTAGGCCAATCATGCACTATTTTTGCCATGAATCTATTTGGGCGACCAATTTTACTCAACATCATCAAAACTTGTTTATGATTGAGAATTCATATTTGTTCACTAAACATAAATTATTGCAGACACCTACTTAACATCGTAGTTGGTAATTATAACTACTGAGGTAGCCACTATCACGATCTTATTTATATTCTATAGAGCATTAATAAACCTATAATAGTTACTCGAACCGATAGCTAATTAAAAATGCTGATTGAAACTAAAATTCAAATGATTTAAATTTAAGCAATTTATCACTAGGTCTGTACGTCAAACATCATCTGCAAAAAGATGCCACTAAATGAATAAATTTAGATTCCAATGCGCATGATCGATAGGCCCGTAGATCAGATCTATAGATCATATCGAGCTTGAAAATGGAATGCGTGAGTAAGACAAAATATAATTAATGATCGTCCTTCGAAATTCGAATCGGTCTGGTGCAGACACGACGGCGTCGACGCAATAAACAAAAGGCGAAATGTTTTGTTTCGCTCTTTATATTTTTTTATTTACATGAAAAGCGTTAGTAGATGCATTCGATTAATCATTCGTGGGTGCATTGTTGCATCTGTTCTGCGGACTGCGGGTCTATGGACACCATTGTCGAAGGCGGGCTAGTTTTTGAATCTGCAAAAAACACAACCACCTGTGCCGTCCTAACGGTCCAAATTCTATTCAGACTAAATATAAAATAGATTAGGACCTATTTTATTTCGAAATTAACTCCACACAATGTGATACTCCCACGCCGATCAAGAAGTAATTTGAAATATTGATCTCATCATTGCGTTTTTGTAAGCACAGGTTTCGGGCAAATTCTTTTGAAAGCTGTCATTAGCGCAGCATAATATGGTTCTATAATACTGAATGCTATTTCCTAAGATATTTTCAACGAGATCAGTAAAACACACAACTTTAAATAATGTTTAGATAACTTATTTCCATTTTTGATTTTAATTTGGGGGCAAATATATCCAAAAGGGTCATCCACGTAAACTCAGGCTAAATACACTTGCCTTACCAAGAAACAATCGAAGACGGGCCAGCACGATCGATCGCGGGCAGTTTGACGGATAACGTGTCCTGTCGCGGCGCGATCCGTCACGCCGGCGCAGGCGCCCGCCTTTGTGCGCGTGGGAAAATAACCCGAGTAGGTAAGGCACCTATATGGATTAGTAATATAAATCTGAAAAACCTGTTCTTAAAACATAGCCTGGCTTTGTAATCACTTTGGCAAGCGTGTGGAGGTTATAAAATAACCATCAACTGTAGCGTTGACTCTATTTTTAAAGGAAAGGCCCAGCAGTGCAAGTACAGAATATAGGTTGAAAACCTACTTACTTTCCCTTATAATAAATATTTTTTAAAGCTGGTTTGCGTCGTCGTATTTCTGCCAGTTGTTTAAACTTCTGTCTGAGTAAGCATAATAAAAACGGCATGGTATGATTTGTACCCCAATAAATAATCATACTCTGAATGTTAATTTTAGGGACATCACCATTAATATTAAATTAATTTGACGACCGACTTGGTGTAATGGTTAAGAAGTTGGCTACTACACCAGAGGTCGCGGGTTCGATCCCCGCACAGTACAAACATTTGTGTGCATGAACATGTCTGTTTGTAGGTACTGGTCTGGGTGTCTCCTATGTATAATAAGTATGTATTTACAAAAGAAAATGTATTTAAGTATGTTTATCCGTTGTCTAGTATCCCATAACACAAGCTTTAATTAGCTTACTTTGGGGCTAGATGGCGCTGTGTGGAATAATGTCCAGGGATGTCCAGGGATATTTAATACGAAAAATACATAAGTGAGAGCTGTTCAATATCACAACAAAAGATGACAAATTAAATTTTTGTGTTTGGTAAACGGGGTTTGAATAATCCCCTTATTTTCTTATCTCTTACAAACACTCGACGTTAGCGATGATGAACCCACTAAACCAGAATTAAGAAAATGGGTCTGAGACTGATCGTATACAAACTTGGTATTTTATAACGAATAAGATATTCGTTCGTAAGGCACTCTCTCCCATTTGCCTGAAACATTACATCAGTGAGGAAGGGGAATTACGATATAATGCAACAGTAGAGCCAATTATCAAAACGAATCTTAGATGGTAACATTACAGGCACTGCTCATTAGTCGGTGAGGTGATATTGCAACGTGATGCTCAAAGTCATATCAAGGATTCTTACGTTACATGCGAATGATCCCAGAGAAGAAGCTCCTTCATAAATAACTAACACCAAGACATTGAAAATACCCCAATGTTCGTTATATTACACAATAATTGTGGTACTTTATAGAGCATCGGGCCTAGGGCAAAGCACCCCAACTCGATGAGTGGATCGTGTTCGAATCCTGCAAGAACCATCATGGTGTTCATTGTTGAATTTCCGACTAGTTCTCCGGTGATGGAAAACATCGAAAAAAAACAAATCAACCCAAATAACGACGGAGGGCTCACCGTCTTCCACGTTGGGTTCTAAAAGTGGGCTTCTGAGAGTTCCGTTCACTATTTTGGCAATAGTCACTTGCCTCCGACTACCCCGTTTGGGATATGGTCGTGATGGTATATAGTATTGTAACGTGGTAATTTATACAAACATACCTACAAAATAATTACTAAACCATTCCGGATCAAGACTATGAAGGGCAAAAATAATTTAAGAATTTAGATTTATTAGATGGTGTTTTTCAACTGACTTAAACACTGACTTACTGCCATAAATGTACAATAGTTTTTTTTGCACTATATCGTATTTCAGGTTTTAATTGAATATATTCATCATAATTAAGTGATATTAAAGTGCAACAAACATTTGAGACATGGTTTGACTTCTCAGAACGAGGCCCCATCTTTCTATTCCGGCCCACTAAACTACAAAGCGGGTTAAAATGTAAAAAAAAAGAAACAAACGAATATGCGACCGGTTTTTTTCACCTGACAACACCCGAAGCTAGTTTTTGTACGCCATTTTGGAAATTAAATTATAGGTTATAATTTTAATATGATAGGTGTGTAATATATTTCTCGGGGCATGTTTTTTGGAGATTCCTATCTCCTTATGTGTTTATTTTATTCTGATAATTTGTTTAGTGTCTTGGGTTTGTTTATTCTAAGGGGACTGTAGCAAGTGGATAGTCCCACTCTTACTTAAAGTATTTTTTATTTCCAAAAATCCATTGGTTATTTATTACTAAATACATGATTAAATTAGTAGGCAAGTGGGGTTACTTCTAAGCTAGAAGATAAAGATAGTGCATATTGCCAACATTACAAAATGTTTCATCCTCGTAATCACCATATCGCATTTGGCAGGGGTGGTAGTTACCCAACTCCTATAAAGAAAAATGAATAAATATACCTAAAACAATATTATATGACCCCAAACTAAGCAGAGCTTCTAGGTGTCAGAGAGATATATTCATAAATATATACTCAAATAGATAGTATCTAACACCCACAATATACACAAATCTTCAGCACATTCTTTTTTAATGAGAGGGAATCGAACCCACGACCTCCGGCGCTAAAGGCAGGCGCGCTACTATTGTGTCAACGGGATAGTCAGGTGATGTTGACATTGTCCTGGGTTAAAATACTCATCTCAACATAAAAAAATCACCCTCGCATGCCTAAATAGAATAATGCTCATGTTGGTCTAGATCTTATTGGTATCATTAATTGAATAAAACCCACAAGCACCCACAAAGGAAAGGTAAGAAATAGGAACGTTATATTAACATAAAGTTTCAGTATCATAATTCCTAACATATGAGTAGGTATATTCCTCCTATGAGTATCTGCTTAGAAAAGCGATGTAGACAAAAAAATCAATAACGAACTCTAAAGGCACTTAGAAAAATGTATAATCACATTGGTGTAAGAAAGAATCGGCAACACAAAGTTCGCGCCGCTTATCACGAAATACTTAGACAAGCAATAAAGATTGAATCTACAAAGGGTCGGCTGAGATTGCGGCTAAACGGCCATCGCAATCACCAATGTTTTTTCGGTCAAAAAACTGCCGCACAGGGACAAAGCAGAGATCGGCCAAGATAAGGAGACAATAAATAACACATAGATGAACTTCTTTTTTATAGATATTGACTCCGGCATGTTGGCCGCGCGTTAAACGCGTTCCCGAAGGCCTCGTCATTAATCAGTGCGATGGATACGAAATGAAAATTCATTTGTTTGAATCCCATTTACATAGGTCACGTTTTTGTTGAAAAGACGAAAATGTGCAGGTGATCGGGTATCATATCAAGATTTTTTCACGCGCATAAATATTTATCATCTATAAATATTGAATAAAATATTCATTAAGGTATGAAAAGTGAGGGGCCCTTTCACATAGATGCATCAGTGAAGTCTGCTAAAGTTATTCGAGTTACATAACCTAGAAGCGATAGGTACATATAATGTCATATTCTTATTTTAATTTCAAAAATAGTAGTAATTAAAGTTATTGTTCGCAGAGTATGTGTCACAAAAAATGTATTGGATAACCTAAAATAAGTTTATGTAATAACAAAAGCAATCTGGTACCTATTTAAAATTTAGTTATATATAGAAGTTTCTAAAGTATGATAGGTTACCCTTTTCGTTAAATGAGGTAAATTACAGGTCAGTGAAAGATGATTAAATTTAAGACCCTATTTACTATTCAGGAAAACAGTAACTAGTTAACCCTACACATTACAATTTAGGTGATACATTATTTCCTAAAAGCGGTTTTTCCAGGGAACCTTCAGGTACAGCAAAATAAAAGTCAGATTGTTGCTAAAATATTGTTCTTGGGTATCCCAGTAACAAAGGGTCCACAGTAGAAAATATTAGCGTCGCATAAAACTAAAGTATGATAGGGTCCGTATGCGGGGGTTCAACAGCGTTTATTAAATCTTCCTTGAATTCATTACACGCCGCACCTAAATTGAGTTTCGCTCCCTCGGCTTCACTCTTACCAACTTGTTTGGCCAAACTTTATTTATCCTGATTTAATTTTGGTAACTCTATAAATTTTATACCTAAGTTGAGAAAGTTTTGTGTGAATGCTAATATATCTAGTTAAAAGTCAAGTTAAGGGATCCAGAATTACCTATTACCAAGTGAAAATAGTCCTAAATGAAATTAGTAGTTATGCCAAAAACATTTTACAAATCTCTTCAAAACTCCTTGACTTCAACAGATAAACAAAAAAATAACAATCTAAATAAAATCAAAATCAAAACCAATAACACTTTATTCAAGTAGATCATTTACTTATAGGCCAGTTATATAGATCGTTAATACCATTTTAACTTCTGCTATGGATATTATAGACATACATAATATTTATACGATCTATACTACATATAACACATACATATCATGATGTGACTTTACCGTCGACGTCGGAACGCTGATTCCACTGAGAAGACTCTTCAAGAAACTTAATAGGGAGTATCTAACTCTTTTATTATTTATTTATTTTTATTTATTTTTTATTACAATTATAGTTAAAATATTGTTTGCCTCGCGCCCCTAAACCATTACTGGTTTGTCTGGGTACTGCAATTCCTCTTATGAATATAGGTACACACAAACACAATATGTACAGACGAAATTGATCGCTACGCTCAGTTATGAGAATTAATTTGTATGGCTATAAGAGATCGTATTATGGCCCCAGTTCTCGAAAATGGCACCAGTACGTCTACCACGAGTTGCCACTTTAAGTTTACCTTATCGTTCGTTCGGATTTGACATTCTCATGTAAAATTCCAATACAATTTTTATACACGAACGATGAGGTAAATTTAAAGTGGCAACTTATGGTCTTTTCTCGAGATGACGTAAGATACAGTCAATCATATTTTAGGTGATGAAATGACGAATATAAAAAGTTTGCACAAAAACACAGAGCCCCATACTGAAAAACCAGAGCATTATCTTAATTTCAGGAAAAGACTAACAT
Source organism: Udea olivalis (assembly GCA_947369235.1). Lineage (NCBI taxonomy): Eukaryota > Metazoa > Arthropoda > Insecta > Lepidoptera > Crambidae > Udea > Udea olivalis. The sequence goes on from OX376342.1 coordinate 13,500,592, forward strand.
AACTCCACATAACATAACATACCATCACGACTCTATCCCAAACGGGGTAGTCAGAGGCAAGTGACTGTTGCCGTCATGGACTAACCTAGTTATTATTTCAGTTGTAGAGCCACTTGTAAAAGTTTTTAAAGCGAAGAAATTCCTAAAAATAAATAAATATTGCTCTGAAAATTAACGATGTAATTATATAATTATACTCGTATATCATTGCATCGGTTTCTTACAAGTCATACACTCTTTTACAGATTAAGATTTGTGTCAAATAAAGTCAGCACGTTACAGCAATTTTTCAGAAAGTTAGATACTGCGTTCCCACATAGGAAGATCCTGTATTGAACTGTACAAATCCTAATAAATAAATAAAACCAGGTGTTTATTAAGTCATGTGATGATCACCAACCCAAATTTGGCAAGCGTGGTGATTAAGCCCGTACCCGTTAATTAGGGCGATGACTTTATTTTAATAACGGAGGCCTTTGCCCAGCAGTGGGACAGTATATAAAATAATGTCTTTACTTTATCTAAGCTCACAGGCCTTAAATAGAGGATTGTAATATGACAATTATAACTGTAACGGAAGGTCTGGAGAAATGTCTGCAGTAGTTCCCACTTTTATTCCCTTTATGATTTTCAAGTGCCAGAATATATTTTTGGTCTAAACTCTTAACCTCAAAAAAGTCTGGCCTCTGCTTTGATGATGTTGTTTTCAACACGCACACGTCACAATTTTTCAGACACACGAAGAAATTCCCAAACATGAAATGCACAGAAGACAGCCAGGGTCGCGATCGCATCGAGGCGCGTGCCCGTTGCTAGGCAACGCGCCGCGGGTGGGCGTGGCAATCGATACCACCCTACTTACCTCCTAGTCCTAGCTGTCCTACGTGGTAGCCCTTTTCCTTTCGTCTGATACAGACGTGAAGATCTGCGCGTTGTTCAGTCCGGATGTCCGGTGGATTTAAACAGTACATACATTCGGGACATTTGAAGGGTCCCGTAGCCTTGTTTCATTCTCATAACTGACACTGGTTAGAAGAAAAGTAGTGAGTTGTCACTAAAAAATATTTGCATTTGAGAAGTTTTTATTGAAAAAAAGGATATTGCACAAAAAAAACATTCGGTTGCCTTGTGATGTGATTTTTCTGTATTGTATCTTGTATCAAAGTTATTTTCATGTATACTCGTAATTCATTTGAAAAGTTATAGCAATTGTAACTTTAATTCAATATAGTAAAGTTGATGTAAGATGAATAGCAGTCAGTGGAAGTTGCCAGTTTTTACCAAGTGGATGTTTCAATTAAACTATTTTGGGCATAATTCATATCGTGGCTTCGTAGCAGACTTATAGATCATCTGGTATGTACTGGCAATATTCAACACCTTTATTTAGAAGTAATTAAGTAAACATGATCCTATACTTTGATGCTGAAAACGTTTTACGTATGTTTTACGTTTGCAACAAGTAACTAACTGAATAAATATTTTTTAACCCTGATATAGTCGATTTATTGTGACTGGCCTGTTGGCGCAATGGCAGCGATCCTGCCTTTAGCGCCGGAGGTCGTGGGTTCGATCCCCACCCATGACTAATATTTGTGTGACGAACATTTATATTTGTTGTGTTTCTGGGTGTTATTATCTATTTAAGTATGTATTTAGAAATATTTAAGTATGTTTATCAGTCTCTGACGACCATATTAAAAGCTCTGCTTAGTTTGGGGTCAGATGATCTTGGTGTGAATTTGTCCCAGATATTTGTCCCAGATATTTATCTTGATCATTGTCTACGACTAGGTCTACTAGACTTAGTCTACGCATAAAATGCTCAGTGTAAGTAGTCCCTTATCGGTTATTAACCTTTAGCCAGCATGTTAAAGCATTCAAGCAAGACACTCGCTCTGTGTTTACAGAATCGATATTCCCAATCCGTCAAGTCTTTAATGTTGCTGTCAAAAAGAAATTGAGTTTCCCTTCTCATTTTTGCGGGGGAGTGTCCGGGACAGGTCGCACACACTGACTACTATTAGTACAAGCTCTGTCGCCGGCACGGAGGGTGGAGTTATGACCTGTCAGAGACACTGTACCTACCTTACTCTTATTTAGATGTTTTTGGCGGTAATGAGCGCTTTCTACGCGACAAAGGCCTTGTTAGCGGAACAAAGTATGGTTGGTATGGTGCCGCATCCGCGTTTTGTTGAGGTCTACTGAAACATGTTGTCTATTTATGATTGGTTTGTGTAAAGGTTAAGTTGAGAAAGACGATTTGTGTATTTAAGGGGAAGATATTCTACTTACTTGAAACTGTAAATTTGTACATTGTGATTACAACAAAAACAGCTTCCGAATCAAGCCATTTGTATTTAACAAAGTAATTTCCTTGTTTTGAATTATTAAAACACTGTGATAACAGTTAACATAGGTCATACGAGTATAAGCTCAATCAAGCAATCTATTAAAATTATTAGCAATATAATATCTAAATTGACCATATTTGTAGCTGCGGGAAATATTGATAGATTTAACTAATTCAGTCTTCAAAATATATTGTTTGAAGACCAAACCGCATTTGGTTGGGGCTAGGGTATGTATGTGATGTTGTCTTATATTTTTATCTGAATGGTATTTTGCATTATTCATCGTTTGTGGTTTGTCACTAAAATCGTCAAAACCGAATTCAGAGCTATTCCCTTGCTTTCATAAGAGCATAACCAATCAAATTTTCCCCAATGAACATAAACAATGTCGTTAGCTCACCAAACTCCCCGATCGCCATAGGTGGTTCCATTGTAACGGGTCATAATTATGTAAACAAACAGAGTTAATCAGGCGAGGTTTTTTGTGAACCACAGATTGGTGTATCTCATCCTGACTAATTAATACAAATAGGCTCTCCAGTCCCGAGCGTCGGGTATGACGTCCGTCCATCTCAAATATATGGACCATAAAACCTCGATTACGTTTTATAAACACTACATTTATAACTACTTTATGATTGTATTATTTATTTTACGTAATATATTATGTTGTGGTGAAGATTTTGATTTTTTCTAAACTGAGCTTTCAAATATTTAAAATTCTCTGGCACAGTACACTCCATTAATTTATAGTATTCGGGAGCGTTCGTTTAGTATAGAGAGGGCCTGGTTTTGAGTATAAGAATATAAGGGTATATTCAAAAATTAATAAAAATCTCTTAATTTTGGAACTTTTTGAAGCATTTTATTTGATTTCTGTATGGAATGTTTTGATCTGCTTTCAAACTTTATACTTTACAACTTAATACTTCATCTCTCGTCGTTCATAAATGTTGTTCATATAACTACCTACACCTCGCAGATTCCGTTTATCAGCAGACACACTCATTTAACATTTTAATTTTTTTGTCACAAATGACATTTTTGTATTATCTGTTATTATTATCATCATCATCACCATCACCAACAGCCCTTATTTTTATAATATTCCACCAAAAAAAAAGCATATTAATTTGGGACCTTGCACATGAGAGCTGATGCTGCTGCTGACGAGCAGTAGTATCTGGTATTATCACATCTGTTCAAAAGTTAAAGTTCTTAGTCAATAATAAAATAAAAATAATATGAAATTAGAAAATATAGGCTTCAATCAGACAGACAACATAACCTACCAGCAAAAATAAATATAAAATCCGGTTGATAGGCAATTGTTTCTCAATAATTATTGTCAATTCCAGTACGATATTTAAGATTTGAGATCACTTCATTATTTTCTCTTCGTTCCATTGCAGAATCCTTCTCCACAACCTGTAGCCGGCACGCCGAGTGCGCCGGAGTCCGGGACGCGGCGCGACGGCGCGCGGGACTCACCCGCACTAAATTTGAATATTTTAATCCTTAATTTAAATTTTTGACATTTTTATTTTATGTTAGTATTCGTGTAGTTTCATTTTTAATGTTATTTGTCATATTCAGGAGACGGTATAACTTGAGCATGGCGCCTCGAAACATATCGACAAGGATTCCAATCTGTTTAGGGAACATTTGAAGGCATAAGAACCATTTTGATGCTAGTAGTTGTAATTTGCTTCTAAATGTGTAGAAAAAAACAGCTTGTGTTTGCTGTTGAGGACAAACTCAGCCGAGTTCGTGAAATATGTTTGTGTTTCCTGTTCCAAATCTGAATAATAAATAAATAACATATAACATAAGATCATCTGCATACAAACTCAACGAGCCTCGACTTAGGTATTATGGGCGACACGGACTGTCTCATAGAAAAGATGCAGCGATAGAAAAAAACCCAAATGTAGTGCAAGGGATGAACTAAATGAAGTAGGGTCAAAAGAGGTGCACTGCATTCATCTTTGACACGTAGAGTAGGTACTTACCTACGTATAGTTTTCATCAAACATCTAGTCCGCTCTTAACACGGAAGCAGGTGAACTTGGTGTAAGATGTTACAGTTATTTATTTATTATTCAGATTTGGAACTACATATTTTACGAACTCGGCTGAGTTTGTCCTCAACAGCAAACACAAGCTGTTTTTTTCATAGTAAAATGAGTACCGCGCATGCTCGAAACTACTTCAACTACGAACTAATAGATATAGTCGCGGCATCAAGTTTAATGTCAATTTATGTCTGTCGTCATATCAACATACCTCTACTGACCTTGTCATGTCATTTGAACTAACTACCTACACTGCTGATACATTTTTAGGTAGCGTTTTAAATTCTATCTGATAATTGCCAATTTAATTAGCACCTACCGAATTAGCGAAACAGAAAGTTCCACTAAGTTTGAAAACTAGTTTAATTGCCCAGTTAAAAATTTAAAAAATTAAATTCCATCGTCTTTGTGTTTTGGAAATTTCAGCATATACATAGCGTTTTGCTATTCTATCTATTACAATCCCATAAAACAAAAAGCAAAATACTCATAGTACGATCATTTCAAGCTCTGCTTAGTTTGGGGTCTGATGATCTTAATGTAATTTGTCCCAGATATTTCTAGCCAGTCAGCGGTTCTAGGCTGGATATTTAGTGACGATATTGCTCGCGACCCTAAGTTTAAAAGAATTAGCTTGACTGGATATATGCGATTGTAATAGGTATTGAGACTAGAGCCGAGATCTATAGTCGTTACTTAATTAAGCACAGACTTATCACATTGAATATTATCTTACTCATTGAGTAGGTACCTAGCTGTAGCTGTAGCCCGCGTAGACTGTCTTTCCCTATGTCAAAGCCTATGTCACTACCTGATAATGTAGCTTTGTAATTGTTTTTTTAATGTAATAGGGAGGAAAAGAGCAGGAAGGTCATCTGATGGAAAGTGATCACCTCCGCCAAGGACAACTGCAACACCAGAGGTGTCACCGATGCGTTGCTTGTTTTTTAAATGAGAATACGCTCTCTTCTTGAATGCTCCGATGTCATATTCCATTGAAAATATACCGACGCAGGAAGATCATTCCATATCTTAGATGTACGCGGAAGAAATTGACGCGAAAAACGGTTGTTGAGCGCCAGCTATCCAGGTGATGAGCATGGAATTTCGACCTATGGCGTGAATTAATAAAATTATTAAAATAGTTACTGAAGTTTCGGAGCCTATTCAATACAAACAAACAAATCTTTCCTTTTTATTAAATTACTATAGACTAGCATTTCGCCCGCGGTTTCTTTCAACTTCATTTGTTAATCCGATGTACCTATTATGTAGCTGTATTACTATAAAGTTTCATCTAAATCTGTTCAGTAGTTTTTGCGTGTAAGAGTAACAAACATACACACATACCTACATATTCACAAACTTTCGCATTTATAATATAAATGAGATTGTTATAATTATGACTAACGAATACTTATGTTGATGTTTAACTGAGACCAAAATAGTTTATTATCGATAAAAAGTAACATATAGAAAGATACAGCTGTTCTAAGATAGTCTAAGTTTAAACAAAGCAAGCTAAGATCTATAAGTAGATATTGGCCTGAGTAAGTAGCTGCCTGCGCCCAGGGTGAAGAATAAGTGCAATTAATAAAAGTTTTAAGGTAACTTAAAACTTAAAACTAGACAAAAATGTCTACTTAATACTGTAATTTGTATGAATTTACCACTATATTTCCTCTTTTTTACTTACGTTTTAACGCCAAAATTGCTGAACAAATTTCATTGACTTTGGGAAAAGACATAGGCTATTGGAAAAATAAAACGTAATTATTATTATTTGACGTTGTGAAAAAACTGGTTGACACGACCAAAACCACAAACTAAAGCTAATGATTAGGTACGTATAGTTTAACGAGGACTTTATTATCAGGTGATAGTGTGATGATGAGCGATCAGTTATTCGATTCTGAATTAAAAAGCGTAGCTACCTAAATAAAATAATTATGAGCAAATTAGGTGACTCACTTACCAAGATAAGATAAGTCAAGGTAAGATCACTGACCAGGCACTATCATTTGAATGTAAATTAATTTACAATCGCAAGTTTGTCTTGGAAAGAAATTTGTTTGATAGCAGTTTTGCACGTAACGGGAAACGTGAGGTCAATGTTCGATAAACGCGAATGACGTCACCTAGTAAAATGAAAAGTAGACGATAAAAAACGCGTTTAGCGCGTGGCAGATGCGACCAAGGTAACTACTTTATAATTTCAAAGGGGCCATGCATGACGAGGTGGCCGAGTGGTTAAGGCGTTGGACTGCTAATCCAATGTGCTCTGCACGCGTGGGTTCGAATCCCATCCTCGTCGTTTCTTTTTGATAGTTTATTTTATGGTTTTTTATGTATTGTTATATATTGTATCGGGATCAGACTATTATTGAATATTACACATACAATTAATGATACAGAAAAATAAAATTTAAATTTAATTTGTTTTCATTAAACTAGGTCAAAATCTGAAAACCAAATAAGTATTATAAATAATATTCAATGGCGTATGTTTGACAGATTTTTGTTTGAAATACGATCGCAAACTCAAACTGACATAGTTAAGAAATTCTACCTAACAACATCAGACATTAAAAAAAATTGAAGGTAAGTAGTTACTTATCTTAGAACGCGACAATAACAAAACAAAACACTTAAACTTCGAAACCTCCTGCCATAACATAAGTTTTCGATCACACTTGGCCTAACTTTATCTACATTACAATTTGGCTTTTACGTACACACTATGAAGATTGCGATTGTCAACATTCCTTACTAAAAATCACCAAAAAAGGGCTGAAAAATTAAATGCTTTTGCGTCGCATAATGTAAACTTCTATGTTTAGTTACTTACTTACTTAAGGTTCGTCATGACCAGCGCTGGAATAGCCCATAAGCAGATTAAGCAATTGCTTAGGCCATCAAGTCTCGGGGGTCACAAGAAACAGCACCAAAAGAAGACGGATATTAGCCTATCTGCATCAGCTTTTGTACGTGTACGTCCCACTACTGGGCACAGGAGACACCACAACTATGAGGTTTGAGCCATACTACACTCGGGCTCAGTGCGGATTGTTTGAGGGGTGTCTGTAGGGCTTGTGATAAACCTTACTGTCAGATGTTATCAAGCCACCCTCAAGCCATTGTATAGGCTTAACAACTGACATTTAGCGACTTCAACCGATAGATACTGGCCTCAAGTAGTCATAATCCAGCACTGCACTGGTCATCAGGTTAAAGAAAAAGTGGGAAGGTGCGGCGAAGCGACGACGGTGACGTCACAAAGAGCGCAGTTCCGGCGCACATCCGCCAAGGTTTTTACACTGCAATGCGCCAACAATAAAACTGCTGAAAATAATTATCGTAAACATCTCCCTCTTTTTTTTTTACAAGGATGCCGCTGCTTGGCCTCGACGGCCTTAGCAGCTTCACCGGTCTTCTCTGTCTGTCTGTCTTAATGTTTTTGCATTTTTGGAGGACCGTACTCTACCTATTGTTGTGAAAAAATTTAGGTATAATTAGCCATATTTTTCTCGAATTGATTACAAATGGTTTCTAGCATATCGTAAATAAATTGGCATTATTGAAGTCAATTGAGCAAAATCAGCGACTACCTTAGAACTTTTTAAAAATGAATAATTAACCATTAAACATATTTCTAGCTTATTGGAAGTGTTAGTATTTTTCAGTGAATTATCACTTGTAGCATTCAATAAAGCATTCCACAAGGACGCCCTTGAGATTATAGACAAACAGTGCATGCACACTCTCAATAATATTTTATCTATGATAAAACTTACAAAATCAATGAGCCCCAACAACAATAACCCATCCCGAACAGATTTAAAAGTGTTTGAGTGCGTGTTATCCGACGGACGGACGGACGGACGGACGCGTGCCGCCGATCCACTTGGCGGCTGCCGAAACAATATTCATAATATTCAAAGCTAGGATGTTATGAATATAGCCGCAGAGCTAAACAGATGAGAGTTTTTGATGGTAGTTAGATAAAATTCGGTTTTGAAAAAAATATTGAGAATTCTTTTATACATTTGGAAAGCTACTTAACTTTTTTTTGACTCACAGCTTATACAACGAGTATACTAAATCAATGAAGTGTTTTCACTCAGTTTACAGTAAAATTGATATTATTATTATTCAAAAGTTTTAATGGTGTAAGTACACCCCATTACCTAAATGGTCGTCATAGGAATAAATTAAGGAGCCGCCAAATTGACTGTTTTGTCGAATAAATAAAAAAATAGATTTGAATAATCGCATTAATGGACTTTAAAATAAATACTTAATCTCAAACTATTTTTGCTAATTAGTTACTGAAAACTAAAGAATGTGTCAACTATTAAGTACGAGTAGATACCTACGTACCTACCGCAAGGAACATAGACATCTTCAAGTTTCATGAAAGTAAACAGTAGCTTTACACGTTTGACAGGCAATTTCTAGTAGACTAAGCTAGTAGGCGTTTATTTTTATTAACCTATTAGCTAAAATAAATTGCTTAAATAGTACAAACAGGAGAATCATGTCCATTCCCAAGTTGCCGCTTAGCCCCTGGACTAGCAGCGTCGCGTACTACGGTGTACGCATCATAACGCAGCGGCGACACGCGACCAGCGCGTGGCGGGAAGACCACGCCAAATCTAATTATTTGCAGATGCGGTTCTCTCGCTAAAATACTCTATTAACTTTTTAATAATGACTAACGTGGCTTTATCCCACATTCTAGGTTGGAATACTTAGATATTTTTAAGAGCATCTGTTTTAAGATAAACTACCTCTGGCTTGCAAAGGGGTATGGGTAATGTTGACGTCATTTTTAAAATTTTGCGGTCACTCACCAAACCTTATTATTATGAAAGCACTTATCGAGGACAACAAACTTTATATGGAGCACATATAGCTAAAGTATATCGGAGCTGAGATATTAGTTATTGTATTTTCAACTAACTACTCAATTGAACTTGATTCATACTAAGGAAAAGGTAAAAAACCGGCATTATTTATAATTCTTATTACTGGATATAAACATGCGACGCAATTAGGATTTCAGAAGGCTAGTTTTAATGGCTAAGCGCAATATTAGGCCAATATTGTTCTGTTATTGTGGGTAAAAAGACTTTCAGGTGTTTTTCCCATAGAATGTCTCTAATATTATATTTTACGTGATAGTTCGTGTTCCACTTCCTAATGCCAAATACTTAACAACTACTGCTTTGTAAACAATACTATCATTTTAGATATCCAACTTGATGTATTAATTGCTGGATGTACTTTTTTTTTAAAAATATACCAGGACAGGTACATCTTCAAAGTTCAATAAAAACCTTCCTCTCCCATTTCTGCATCCTTTTTAACAGCTGTTAGGTGCGATTAGTTCCATGAAGTAACATTTTTTTACTGGAACTAAGGCTAAAAATAATACTTTATGAAATCATAATTATCTCGGCTCCGATATCACTCAGAACAATTCTGACCACTCAGGTATGTTTCTTTATTAGGGTGATATAAAACAGTGATAAAATTATTGCTGACCGCTAGTAAAAAAATGACGCCACGGGTCCATACAAAGTTACTCAAACCCCTTGGAGTAGTGTAGTATGGAACTTTTAAACTTAAGGTAGTTAAAGCTACAAAATCCATAAAATCAATAACACGAAAGATATGTTAGCTACGCCCATATCATTAGTGCTCTATAATGCGTTCAGAAACCGTAGTAAATGACTAGCATTATTACACCCAATTATACTATGAGTACTTTCTTGTCTTGGTAGTAGGTAAAATCTGTACGTTATTACAGTATAGATTTTTGTAACGTTATGAGTTTAAATTTGGAACAACTGTCAAAATTCAAGTGGGTGTTAAATCGAGAGCCAAATATAAGAAGGCGTACAAAGATTAGTATAATTGGTTGTAATAATGCTGGTCATTTCCCTACTGCTTCTGAACCCATCTTAGAGTACTTATATGAAATGTGTGTAGATAAAGTAATGTATGCGTAATTAGGCCTCAAAACACTCGTGTGATCTTATTTTGAAACTCGCCAAGGCTCGTTTCAAAAAACCATACTTGTGTTTCAAGGTCCCTCATTATGTAACGGTTGCTTAAACTACTATAGAAATACGAGTAAAATTTTACAAAAATAGTTTTTTAGTGCGCAACTGTTACAAAAGCTTTTTAATGTAGAAGTAGTCATAAACCGCATAATTGTATACTTTTGACTGTTAAACAAATAGTGATAGTAATTATAAAAACCAATGATCTGAAACATTAACAATCTTGGCTATAATGCACACGCGCGTGTGATCACAAAACTGTAGAAGGCTCGCGTAGCAAGTGAGGGTGAAAAGTATCAGCATTTTTTCTTTGCCAATAAATTATGAAATACTGCAGGCCCAATCACCGCGTCGGAAGCGAGGCGGGACGGGGCGAGACTTCCGGGTTCCGGAGCTGCCCGTGCCCCGTAACTCATCATCAGTACTTCCCCCTCCTTTCCCCTCCTCCCACACTAACAAAGAAATGTCGAGATCTACTTGAATTATGTCCTCTGTGTAACTAAAGGGGAGAGTGAAGAAAAATGTAGCGCCAGTGTTTGGTTTCCGTTCAAACGTAAGGTCTGAATAATTCAGCGCCTTTTTATGACCACCTAGCATTTACAGAATAAAATGTATTTTTATATGCCATTACCCCAATTTCGAGACTTTGCGTCCAAACACAGGTTCGAGGGGAGTTTTGGGGTTTGCATAAAACTTTTACGGATTTACCAAGTACCGTTAGTTCGGTTGTTAAAATGTATCTAAAACTGACATACTATACCAGTTGCTGTAGTTAACTACCGTAATTCTCATGACGTGAACTCATGGTAGAGGTAAAGTCTTAGTAACAGAATTTCACCTTAGGTTTATCACGTTACACATAACTTACAGCAGTTACGCCCGAATCCACAAACATCAGCTGAGCAGTCCTTTCATGTATAGCTGTCCCTTTCATTTTTATTGACATAACTATGACAGGGCAGCACCAATTTGAGGTGTCTTCAAGTTTTGATTTGCGTTTGTGGATACGGGGGTTAGGTAAGTAATATTTGTAATAAACAGAGGACATGCCGTGCTTAAATACATACCTTTTTTTGCTACTACACTGGCCTTATACCAGTGGTGACAAAAACATGTCAGTAATTTAAATATCGTGTAGCCTTAAAAGTACTTACATCAATTGGGGTGGTGTGATGTCTCAATCGATGCTTCCGCCGATATGCAAATACCGGGACACAGAGAATGCATTTTCGTGTTCAATTTCGTAGCTACGCTACGTGAATACGAAAGCGTCCCGTATCGCTGTTTTGGTCTTGTACCTTCGACGGCACCTTCTGACAAAGAATTTAAGATCCATTTCTTCCTAAGCGTCTTGGTACTTTGTTTCTCGTAGTTCCTAGTGCTTCATATCGCTTCCGGACTTTAAAATCATTATTCACACCACGTGCTCCTTCAAATTAATTTTGGAAGTCGGATACCTGCAAGATAAGATAAGAAAATAAGGTTAGTTGTTGATATGAATATTTGCCACGGGCGTCATGTACTAGAAACTATAGAGCCGAGTTAATTAAGTTACTAAGTACTTTTCACTAACAAACTTATATTTATTTTCCCCGTCAAGGTAGCCAACCTGGCCGGCCGCAAGAAACTACTCAATGTATATTCATGGCACGATGACGGCTTTTAAAAATTCAGCATTTTGATAGTAAAAAGGTTATTTAGATGATTGCAACTTATTCCTTATTATTTTAACATCCGATGCGCATCTTATCTTGACTGGCGTCTAGTGGTCCCCTAAGCTTTTTGCGGCCTGTCAATAACAATACAGCAGACATAAAACACTCGAGTTTTATAATTTGCCGATTCTAATAAATAAAGATTTCAGCCTTACAGACCGGTGTCTAAAAAAGACCGCCCGGACTGAATGCATTAGAATCCAAACTCTATTGTATTTATCATACATTCTTTTTTGCACCTCGACGGAATATATTTGCAATTTCGTTTATACGGATTACTATGGCCGTTTTTGCGTTACGCTGATTGCTGCTTCTATCAGATATCGGAGTTATATTTTATGACTTCTGATGCCTCTATTTGTAGAATGCATGGTCGAAGTTGGAGGAAGCCTATACGATGGCACATTTGGACAGAGTCTATCTCGATGCTGAAACGTTCTAAAGCGTGTATATTAATGAACAATAAAATATAATTTCCTTTACCTGTAGGTTTTCTGGAGAGATTGCTTTTAGAAATGTTGTCTCATACCTCCTCTATTGTAGATTGTACATTACCACCTTTGAAAAGCATTCCGGGTTAATTCATTTCTTAAGTTATCTCATCAAAAAAATGATAAAATGAAATAATTAAATAGTTTTGAATCGGAACGTACTTAGTCAAAATTTGAATTAGATTTTTTTTTATGGCATACTCGTAAAAACGTTTACGTTACGAAAAAATAGATATTTTGAATTAAGTATGTTGAATGTTAAATAAAGTCTTCATACAATAAATCCACTGTCCAGCTGTTTTTTTTATAAAAACCTTTAAATAAATTGAAGAAATCTAATTGGTTGGTTTCTACATCAGCGATGAGGCATGCCATATGATTTTCCTAACGATAGAAGTAATAGGTAGGTTTGCATGCCCCTAATACCACTGCTCATTTTGCAGTCTCTGACAAATACATACATTGTATTGTATAGCGCAAACGGAAGACGATTTGCACTGAGTCTGAACCGGTTACTATCCTAATACAGAGTGATCAAGACATTGTTTAACACGAGATGTGTGGATGTGGTGTGTGTGTGGATCAGTTATTCAGTGTTTTAACTCTTCAAAGAAATCCAAAAGTCCTGAGTTGATATCCCAAGTCAGGCAAATGGCGTTTTTGGAACTAAAGGCATAATGATCAATAAATTGTAGCGATTAAATCGATTTTAACCCTTAACTGTAGTAGTGAAAAATAGTCACACTTCTAATAGTCGTGGAGCCATGGGACCCACCGTCTAATTCAAGTTGAATAAAACTTAAATTAGTTTAAATATTTTTTTTTTAGTAGTACTACGAAGTACTAAACAAAATCAGCAATTTAAACTTTTATTCCTATCTTTAATGGCACCTACTTTAAAATTTAGATGAGTCGTTATTTACCTACTGAGCCTATAAACGTGCTTTAGATAAAAAATTCTATAAAATTGAAAATCACACTTAAAAACGAATTGCAAATCGTTTCATGCTGAAAAAGCATTATTTTTTAAAAGGATTAAAATAGTAACCTAAAATCATTCCCCAAAAAATGTTTGATAGCGTGAAGTAATGACCAATTTATATGCATGAATTGCATGCTGTTTTTGCACATGATATAAAAAATAGGCAGTCTATACCTACTTATGTTCTGATGGCACAAAGCCTATGTTCTCTTGTGTAGCGGTCATCAAGAGCATCTTTTTCTTTTATTCCTCTTCAATTTCGGAAGTTGTTTTTTTAAGTGGATAGTCGGAACATTTTTGTATCTTCTTATATTAGCTATATAACTCTCTGTTCGCCACTGCTCCAATATATTATCTCTATTTGTAGCAATATTATTTTGGTTTACTATCAAAAATAACTAACAATAAACAGTAAAACGAATAAATAATAAAATTAAAAAAGTCACGTAACTAGAGTCGTGGATCCAATGGACCCGGGCGCAAGTCAATACTCACCTTAGTAGTAGCGATCGAAATACATCCGATCCTCTCTGTGCACTTTGGCTTACTGTAGGAAGGTACCTAGAAGTGGAAGGCGCTGTGGCACACACCGTATTTTTTACACGCGTGCAAAGATTGAACGTGGGTCCCCAGGACCCACAACTACAGTTAAGGGTTAATAATGGAAGCCATACAGTTGCACAGAATAAAGGCTGATTATTTTTAATTTCACGCAGTAGGTAGGTATTTACGTATTTATGTTTAACATTTTTATTCCTGGCAAGGTAGAGCGGCTACTGACGACAGGCTGGCAAGAAGCTGATGAGTCAAAACAGCGTGATAGGGGAGTGCTTTATCTAGCAATGGAATAACATATCTAAAGATAGAAATGTAGGAAATTTCTAATTCCGGACCTTGAGCGGGATTGGAACCCGCGTCTTGCTTAATCCAGGTGGCTGCTCTAACCCCTGAGCTACCGAAATCCCAATGGACACAACGAATCTGTCTAGAAAAGCTTACGTTGCGAACCGACGTTATTCCATCAATGTTTTAAGCTAAGTACTTTTAAAAAACTTATTTTTCTAGTTTTCTATCTTTAGAAAAGAAAAAAGTAGGTATTGTACCGAAAATGCTAAAAAATCAAAGTAAAAATGAAATAACATTTTAGTGTTGGTAAAGTTAGTTTGCATTTCTGGGATAGGTAAGTAAGCTCTTATAATCCACGCTACCCTACAACTTTTTAGTCATAATTGCTCAAACTACCCTATAATTTGATGACGTCACACATACAAAAGTCGTCGCTGGGGTTGCAGAGGGCGGGGCCAGGTGTCGGGCGCAGACTGCAGATCTTATCTTGCAGGGATGCACGCCCGCCGTCGCGTCGCCCGGCCAATTGATGTTGCTAATGAAAGTTCTGTTGTGCGTTGTGACAGTCTCATTATTAATGCGTAGACGACGTATAGAGCATACAGTATGTTCGAACCTGTTAAAAAAAAAACCTACTCTGTTGGTGCGCCTTTCAATCAATCACAATCATCAAGCTCGTTCTATTCCACCAATGGCGCTAAACGGATGGCAATACGAATTCGATTGGCAAGGTACATAAACCTAAAAATTGATGGCCATTAAGGCAGAACATTGATAGAAACGTTCTAGACTTGATAATCGTCGCAGGATCATGTGGATGCAGGCTATCTTTAACCGGCCGCTATAGAAATCTATGGCTTTACTAATGTTAGGAGTATCTCAATGAGATATCTTCTTCAGCTAACATTGGCTAAAAAGTTAATGGGTGCTAACCCCGAATTCTAAATGTCAATCTAAGTTGAAAACCCTTCAGTGTAATTGTAACTGTACCCGTCCCTCAAATAAATACAACTGAAAGTGGCAGCTTTGCCCACCTTAACATACGTTTCGGAATTCGGGGGTATAAGTCATTAATAAATAGGTTTCGAAGTCACATCTACTTAATCGTGCAGTACCTACCCGTTAGGTTTACGACGAGGCGCGCACGAAGCGAGCTCGCCGCGGTATCGTGCGCAGGCGCACTAACTTAGTCAGCCAATTACCTACCCAGTGTTCTGCGTCGGCCGTAGGTACTCGTTCCTGTGTCAGCTCAATATGTTAACATATTTTTTAATTTCTCCACCGGACAGCTAAAGAGGCAATCGCGAGTTCATGCGCAGGAGTGAGATTTATAATAAGAAAACGCTCCTACCGCGCATGCACCATAAGGATCTATAAATCTTTTAAGTACTGCATCGGCCAATCCCTGTTGAGAAACGATAAATCATCCCCGCGGACAGTAAAGTCGAATCGAATACGATCGCCGTCTCTCTCGCACTCCCCGACTCTTATGCCGTTTAGATCATTTATCATTTCTGCCTCTCGTTCCTTCTCAATGATAAATTCAATTCTCTTTTGGAATATGATTGTTCCTCGTTTTGTTATTGTGGTGTTTTATTGTGGGTATCGTCACGGAGTAAGTTTTTTGATCGGAATCCGATCGAAATGATCGCGAGAATTGGATTTCCATTTTAGATTTGGTGCGCGAGCGATCAATCTTGTGGCCTCGATGTTCGATGGACTTACGATTGATTCAGGAAAAACATTATGCATTGTTAGGCGATTTCAAATCACCGAATTATGTCGGCATTATGATAGCATTTCTTAATTGGATTAGTTGGATTGGAGCCTTTGGCTTTTAGGAAACATGCATTTCAATAAAGATTTTTTAATTATATAATATTATGTTCAGTATCAATGGAAATTTCCGGATTTTAATAATAGGTGGCGCCTTAGACAACATGTCCGAACTTAAGTTCTTGGTAAGTAACACAATGCTAATTGGTGCTATACCTCACCACCTGTATAATTCTCATCCGTCGCAATATCAGCAAAATTATTATAACTATAGGGGTCTTGGCAATATTAAAAAAAATATTTTTTATAAAAGATAAGTACTAGAGAAATCAACAATACAAATCAGTTTAAAAAGTGTTTTTTGTCTGCCATATATGATTTTAAAGACACCTTGATGATTTGTAGAGTGTAAATTATACAGCATGATATAGTTTACACTCTACAAATACAAAACTTTGCACTAAATGTTAGTTTTTAAAAATTCATATAAAGTAGCAATAAAACTGCAGAACTATCGGAGTTGAAATATTTTTGTTTTCTTTATTTTCCGCTATTTACAGGGCTGTAGAAAAGACAACATGTTTTCTTAAAATAACTTATAATACATCGTGCTTTTTCAGTCATTTATTTATATAATAATATAGACATATACATAGGTTCAACTACCCTTTCTCTCTTTATCTAAAATGTCGGTCCGTGAAAAAATAGTATCACTACTATGACGTACATAATAATATTACAATCATACAGCTCAGGGGTAGATAGCACAAATATAGCAACTACGTGAGTAATTTACAATAAAATCAATCCCTTATGTCTACTATCACTTGGCTTTTATAATTTATTTTTACACGACATTACCCATCTTAGAGTTACTTTACACGAATTGTACAACCTATAAATCGTAGTTTTATTAGACTTCGGTGCTTTGGCCATGCTGATCATTATAATTTTATGGTACAATACAAGGCTTGCTTTCAATTTTTGTCACGTTATCAAGCAAATACAATGTAAAAGTTATTATCGAGTTAATAGTAGAGCTCCTGAGATTATAATAAATAAAATTTCATGTCTTGAACATTTCAGAATTGTATAGATTCATTATTTTAAGGCGTTGCTTAATAATAACAACACAATTTGCTTGTACATCGCAGCTTACTCTAAATAAAGGCTGCAATAAATCACTGTCAGCAAACTGTTGACGAAAATCTGCGTTGTACATTGTAGCGCGTCCCATCATCACAAAGACTGCTCGATCCCGGACAATTCCCGTAGACATTCACCAAATTAAAGGACATCTCGTAGACTTTGTTTACGGAAAATATAATATATAAGTCTCACCAACACAACAGCCATTCGATTCGACTAACTATTGTTACAACTAGACATTTTTAAGTACAATAATTCTCAAATAATGTTCTAAAGACAGTCAGTTAGACTCGTTAGATAATTAAAACTTTAGGACGGCTGGTGTCTGGAACATTAGGATGGTCGGATTTGTATACGGACTAATAAATAAGCGTATTACTTTTAGAAGCAATAGTAAACCTGGAGCGCTTTAGCGAACTTTTCATTCCACGTCGGCGAGCAGAACTTCCTTCACGCGAATTTTCACAGAAACGGCAAAGAATAATGAAAATGTTTATTAGCAGCGCAGAAGCCGTTGTCTCCTAACCGTCGAATGAAGAGTTCCCTAAGCGCGGTGAGGTCAATACGCTGCGGCTGCGCCAGAGTGGTGCATTAAATGGTGATGGTGATACGACTCCTGCGTGGGACACCACCAGTCCGGGACTCCATGAGGAACTGTCGGTGCAGGTTGTTGGAACTGCGTCCAATGCCCACCAAACCCTAGTTTATTATCCATAACACCGTTACCGCCAATATTCGTTATGTGCGGTTGGTTGTGGTGAGGTGGCGCAGGCGGTCTTTCGTAGGATTTTTGGTCGTGAGGGTTGAGGTATTTGTCGTTAAGGCTTTCTAGTTTGTCGGTTATTGAGGGGTGATGGTGGGGGTGGTGTGTGAGGTGCGGGGCGGGCGGCGGTGGCGGGTGCGACGGCGGCGCGGGTGGGCTGGCAGCGCCGGCGGTGACGCTGACGCTGCCGGCGGAGGAGGAGTCGTCGGCGTCGCTGTCGTAGCGCGGCGAGGCGTCGCCGGCGGCGCCGTGCACCTTCATGTGCTTGCGCAGCGAGGAGGGGTGCGTGTACGACTTGTCGCAGCCGTGCACGCGACAGTTGTAGGGCTTGTCCGACGTGTGCACGTGGGAATGCTTCTTCCTATCCGACGAGTTGGCGAACCGCCTGTCGCAGCCGGCGTACTCGCATTTAAAGGGTTTTTCGCCTGAAAATAAATGTAAAATAGATTAGCACTTATTCACGTTTTTTCTTTTATTAGGTTGTAGGAGAAGGCCGCCTTGCTCCAGCGCAACGCAGTGATCTGTTAGAAGCTCCGAGTCTCCAGCACGAGTACACGAGTGTATCATGCATGCCCCATCATAGAGCACCATTCGGAATGTAGATACTACTATTAGTAAGTACTAAGTACAACGTTAGGTCTTGAAATTGTATATAGGAAGGTGAGGGGCACTTCTCTGTTAGTCTGTGTTTCAGTTTTTTATTTATTTGAGTAATTATTATTACAAGAAGTTAATATAGGACTGGTAGTTACATCGTCATTGAATTGAGTGAATTATTTTGCTTCTCAGTGTAGGTTGCTATTCAATATACCCTTTTTACCTGTGGACGTAAGTTATCGCTACTACACATTTTATAACTCGAGCACATCACATTTCAATCGTATTCGTGAAATAAATCACTGCAGTAGACCGATTCGCTCCTTTCTCCAATCTAAGAATAAAACGATGGAGCGCCGAACGCGAATGTCCAATCACGCCATAAATAACCAGATTTGCTCGTTGTTTATAGTTACGAGTACAAATAAATATTCACAACAATTGCACGGGATACTTAACACGACCATAAATCATATTTATAAGAAGACTTTGTCACAGTGCCCTATACAAAGCCGTGGCAGAGCGGAACCGAGCGATATTCAACTTTAATGTATTGAATGAAGACGTATTTATGAAGATGACAGATGAAGAAATTCTGATGTTTACGCCAAAAGAAGGCTTTGCTCCTGATCGGCGCAGGATCAGAGCGAACAATCAAGTAATCCCCCAGGGTAGTAGGTAGTGTAACTAGCAACGTTAGGCTTGGAATGAATAAGTGTGAAGAATGTTTACAGATACTTACCATGATAAATGTTAATGATACTCTTACGAACCAATATAACTAGTCAAATTTCTACAAACACCTTTTTTTATGCGCCAGACAAAACACCTCTTGTTGGTCTCGAAGTAGGGATTAATATCCCTGTGTTAAGAGGTACCACACAAGGACATAAGCCAGGGGCGTCTCCCAGCACACCCAGACCCGAGTCAATTCAGAAAAGATCGTTTCCTGAATTGACCCGACCGGGAATCGAACCTGGGACACTAGGGAAATCGAGGCGAGAAACCGTGCTACAGCGCACTACGCCAATCGTGTCGTCGAATCTACTGATTTTAAGTGCCTACTTTAAGAAGAAACTTCATTCAGCATTTCAAAAATTGAGCCTTTTCAATCTTGTTAATGGCTATTATAACAGGCCAAATGTATTTCTAGCTATATTAAACACGTGAATGATATAGAAGGAACTAAATAAAATCAATATTTATCCGAATGAAGATAAAAGTGTCAGTATTTTGAAATGAATTTAAATTCTACATTGCCTACTCGATATCGACCCCATTTTTTGCGCATTTTTGCCGCATGTGGACAGATTCCAGGCCTGCATTCATACACGCAGATCCTTCACGAGTTCACCGAATCGTATGAGTGTAACGTTCAATAAAATACATCATAAGTAGGTTCGGCTAGTGTGACCGCGCACACAATAACCTTTTTACTATCATGTTTACAAATAAACCTCTCTGCTATAATCCCGCCATTGTGTTTGAAACTTGAGGATCGCTATGAAGCACAGATGCTAATCTCAAGTGTCTGTTAACGTGGCAAGAATAGGGCTTTTTACGCGATCTCTCACCGCAATAGTTGTTGCTACTTCGTAATCTGAATGAGGATCACACATTCGCCGGCTTTCATTCAATGCTTTACTTCCTTTGAATTTCACGCTTGTGCGTATCTTAGCGTATTTAGCAACTATTTTCCATGTTACATTAAAAATGTATCAATTCACAATATTAGAAATTGGTTCATGGGCCTCGAGCATGCATTATTTTTTGTTATACGTCCATTGTAAAAGGCTCTTGTTATCATATATCATTTGAAGGTGGCTTAATTTTTTCTGTGGTATCAAGGCAGATAATATTGAAAATTTGGGTTTCATTGTGAGCCTAAATTTGTTGATTTTTTAGTTTTATGCAAAAATTTAGCCGCTGTTACCTGAAGAGTCCAAATAAAAGTCAACCTCATTCCGATCAGGTCAACAAAAACGTCTTGATCCCAGACGCTAATGAGCCATATCCGAGATAAAGGATCCTCAAACATGTGTCCGTTTAATTACTAATCGGGCGACTGATCTCGAAGGCAAAAAAGGATCAACGACAAACACTATTAGACTGATCTGTTATCTTATCATCAGGCACGCGCCGCTCCAAGAACTGATGCATGTCTTATTAATTAAATACTACTTTTAAGATAATTATTTTACTGATTCCCACAGCTATCTTTATCATTTAATGGAGTAAGTCATTTTCTTTATGGATTTGTTTTTGTAAAATTAAGTAAGCTCAGAACGTTAATATCGTCTTCTAGGGCTGATAAACGTAAATTCTTGAGATTATCTTGATTTTGATAACATCTCTGCGACGATTTGTTCGTTACATTAATGATCAGACTGAGAAATTACTTTTTTTCATAGCTTCGAGACATTTTTGTTTTATTGATATCTTTTTGAAATATTTTCGTCTCTTCATAACTGCTGATTTCAAATGAAGTTTAAAGATTTTTGACTAGGAAATACTTGCATTAAATCGATTACGAATGGTTTGAGCGTCAACATCACAGTAAAGAATTCGTTAAAAACTGGAAATTGATTAAACCTCACTCTGTATCAATTTCTGGTATGGGCAAACATTCGCTGCCGATAGGAAACTTCCATACACAAACCTTTTAATATTGCAGTAAATATATTTAGTGGTACAATACAAAAAGAGATACAAGAACATAAGCCGGGAATGCGCGTCGTGAATTCGTCGCATGCCGCGCCGGGACACGGCTAGGGTCAGATGTTTATCTTAAACGGCTGTATCACCCGCGGGAGACACTTTTTTGTGTTATTATCGATGTGAAACTTTATCTTCAACTTGTTCACCCAAAACGTATTTGACGGCTTAAAACATAAGAGTATTTGTGAGTAGATTGCCTTTGACAACTGATTACGCTACTTCAGTAGCGTTCGTTGATTTGGGTATAGTTTTAAAATGGCCTTTGTTGTAGAAATGACGTAGGTCACCAGATAAATTATAATTTCGAGGCTCGTGTGTGATTCAAAATATACGTTTTAGGGTTTAGAATATTTTGATTTTAAAAGGAAGATTCCAACTATTTACATAGCTTCTAATGTGTAGTTGCGTAAAACCGTATCGCAATAACATTAATCGAGTTTTAATAACAAACATTCGAGCAAAATGGTGGACTTCTGAGTAGTTGGCAAACCGCCTAGACCAAATTACACTCAGGCATCAAGTTACAAAATGCTACTTAAGTGCGCTCCGCTGAGAAAACATCTTTTTAGAAATAGCACGAGTTGGTGAAACCCGAGCGCACGGCCTTTGCACCCAAATTGTGTAAATGGCTTCGGGTGAGTTTGGTGAAAAAACAATCGCGGGTCGCGTATCGGGTTGCGGAACTACGTTAAAAATGCTATTTATTACATCTCAAGATCATCATGAATATTACTGGACTACTCGGACGACTACTGCGTTCGTTGTCATCACCTTGAATAATAATGTAATTGGGTGACATCCGATATTCGCGCACCTGTTTCGGAGATACAATATCATGCATGATTTAGTTCAGAAATAATTTCAAGATCTGCAAATGTCAGGCGAGAGAAAAGTTTTGCTATACTTAAATAAACATTACGTATTTAAAATAACATTTAGGTAAATTTAGTTATTTCGTCATGCTAAAGTGAGATCATACAC
The DNA here is from genome assembly GCA_947369235.1 of Udea olivalis. Lineage (NCBI taxonomy): Eukaryota > Metazoa > Arthropoda > Insecta > Lepidoptera > Crambidae > Udea > Udea olivalis. The sequence continues at coordinate 13,523,107 of OX376342.1, forward strand.
ACTTAATTATGGTGAAAGTAAATAAGGAATTGAAGATTAATCAAATATGACAGAAACAAAAAAAATCATTCTTACTATTTAATAATATTGCATCTCTAATATGTGTGTGTTCGATGTTTCGATTATTAAATGTTAAAGAACAACGCATTCGAAGTTAATTCAATCTCCAATAGACAGGCAGCTAATGAGTAGGCGATGACTGGCCTTTTATTGACGCAAGCGTTCAGCCCGACATAACTACGCTCCGTTATAGTCTGACCTAATCAAGTAATCGCTCTATTTAATGACAATTACTGACAAGAATTTCACAGAGATACATGGAGTTGGTTTTTATGTTGCGATTCTTAGGTATGGACAATCGACTTCTTAGGTAGAGTCAATGTGAAATACAACTTCCTATTAGCAAGCTAGACAAACACTCAAAGAGCCCCTTGCAGCTGTCACAATAATAGCTGATTGACGACACTTCTTCGAAAAACGATTTTCTCTCGCATATTTAAAAGGGATTTCGTACGGCCCGCATAATGATTTATGATCTTCCTTTTATCCGAAACGTATTTCGAATTAGAAAGATATATTAATATCTTCATTTTTTCCACTTCTCAGAGAATACGGCCCTTGTCCGCGGAGCACAAAAAGAATACGCAGGGTCGGACGAACGCATTCGGCGCCCAACGACCGTGTGACAAGGTGCTTTATGCGGACGATTATGAGCGGACCGAATAATGTTCCGATACCCGATAAATATCTGCCAACTCATACAAAAGCATCCCAATAAAAATATAATAGTAAATGTAGCAACAAAACAAGCCACAAACTGCACAGTCATATCTCGCTGATAAATATAAATTAAAATGAAAACGTGTAGCGAGAGGAAGAAGGACGGCGAGAGTACTCGTACGTGGACGAAAACAAATTAAAACTGATACAACATTCGAATGCGCACGTGCGTGTTGCGATGGCGAAGGAATAGCGAACATGCAGCCAAGCCTGTGCACTCGCGATATGTAGCCTTTTTGTCCTGCGCCTGCCAGTCCGCCATCGCTGATTCACAGCGAAACGGTTCCCGAGACCGGTTGCTTTCATAACGTTACATACAATAACTCATTAACTGTCGCATTTTATGTGCCTTGTTCCAGCAATTATAACGAGAAAAATAAATGAAGACTATCAGCTCACTTCATTATACCTTTCAATGAATAAGACGATTGTTGTCAAGTTGATGATGTTCACAATTATTTTTAACTATCCAGCCTCTAAAAGTTATTTAATTAGTAAATATTCATAAAGTCCTGGTTAGAGCATTGGTTAAAAATAGAATGACCATTTAGTTAATAGTAAGCATAAAGAAAATACCTGTTGATGTTATTGTCAATTAAACATAAACAATGTTATGAAGATAGCCAAAAGCTTTGCCAACATTTTCATTCTTTCGCGATGAAATAATAGCGCATTTGTCCCGTCTCGCCGTGTACGAGTAAATTAAACCAGCCTCCATTGTTCTGGGTGAAGCTGTGAAAATACCATCCGTCTTGCTCTGATAAGTATCTGCTGGGAACGCAAGACTGAGACAATCTGATCCACCATATATTTTTGTAAAAGTAGAGTTTTCCTTGCTTTCCGTATCATAATTGCTTTTTTAACGTTTATGGCCTCGCCGGAGTCGTCGAGGATGGAAAACATCGAAAATACTTAAGATTTCAAACCTCCGAGTATCTTCGGAATTACTTTGGTACTGTATATAGTTAGAGCAGCAGCAACTCAAAAAGAAAGATAGATGTCATACCTAAAATCTTTATGAGAGATTGCGTAGACATTTTGTCTCTTGAGATCCCAAAGAGCGATAAGTGTAGGTATGCCGTGACTTACGACACGAGCCAATATGAGCATCCTGGAACCTTTGCCCTTACGACTCGTTTTCTATATGAAGAAAATGCGATTACAAATGTCATATCATAATCTATAAATTACGTACAATGATGTCCAAAAGCAAGGCTGATATAGTTTTAATTGAAAATGCAACTCACTATCACTTGACATCGGACCAATTCAAATATATTGGTAACAAACGAATCACAAATGTCACACAAGTTTGGTGGGTGAGCCAATGCCTGGTAATTTGTAGGGCTGACATTTGAATGGATACCTGCACAATATTCTTTATATTTTCCGAATTCAAGAGCGCATTTTCGGTTATTTTTTTCGGTCAGCGATGATGCCGGTTAAGTCTGTCAAAACCCTGACGTCTGGATTGACGAGCGTGCCTTCGTTTTGCTGTCTTTTTGTACTTGTTCTTGGCAGGTGCCTTGTACCATATTGTTTATCTACAAGTTGGTGGGAATATGCTCCACAAGTTTCGGTGCACTCGGCGCGTCTAGTTTTAATAGACTTGATGATGGATGGCAGCGAAGATAACCTTTTTAATTTTCATTTATCAATTGAGAGCATCTATCAATCCTTATGTGATAAAAAGGGTTCTGATAAATTTTTCATTGCTGAATATTAGAGTAAGTAATAATTATGGAATTAAATATATATTTTAATTACGGGATACTGTACATTCTTGTTATAAAGGCGTATGTAACGGTATTAAATTATGTGCATGATCTATAGTGCCCAATCATTTTATAGTATTTTATAATGAGCTAGTTAATTGTTCATAGACTTAGAATAATTACGCATAGATGGCGAGTCGGGGCACCCGTTTTGATGCCACAAATATCAGGACGTCACGTCTGGATCTGAACTTCTCGATGTAAATTTCTCGAGGTAAGAGCTTCTTCAAAATGTTTATTTGTGCAGTAAATGGTTGCAACAATATAACAGAGAAGCACAACTATTATTCTCCTAGGTGTAATTATTCTAAGTTCATATACACTTATCCTTAATTGTAAATTCAGATACGTAAGGAGGACAACGGGTCAACTTCCACAGAACCATTGCAAAATGAATCCTATAACAGCAGAAAAAGGTCCAACCATAAAAAAATTGTCACTTGTCATGGTCTCGAAGTAGGGATTAATGCCCTGTATTAGAAGGTATCAGACAAGGAATTAAGCCGTCTTCTAGCACACCCAGACCAGAGTCAATTCAGAAAAGATCGTTTCCTGAATTGACCCGACCGGGGATCGAACCCGGGACACTGCGGAAATCGAGGCGAAAAACCGTGCTACAACGCACTACGCCTATCGTGTCATCAATTCGATATTAATCGTTAAGTAGTTACGATTGAAGTTTCCCAGTAATTAGGGTTAAATACATATTTCATTCATCAGTAAGTTGCTGCTGAGCTTTATTTTAGGCAAAATGATAGCATGGACTTGCCTACTTTTTTAAATATAGAGCAACTATGTAAAATAAATCAACTTTTAAATAAGTTCACCAATAACTCACCTACATAAAAAATATAAAGTTTGGTGTTATAATATAAAGTTACAGAGCTTTTAAAAAATAAAACGATACTAAATAAATCAAATCGACAAAATGACAACTAATGTTATTTCTAAACATTTATGTTGTTCCGATAAAAAAAAAAAATCCGTAAGTTTTAACAAAACTGTAACAGTGCGTGTCTTATTGCAAATTAAATTTTACATCTTAAGGCAAAAAATAAGAATCATCGCCCTGAAGTCCTAAACAGAAATGACCTCACAAATCACAAATCTCATAATTTCGCGGCATTGACGCGGCAAAGTTGACCAATAAATTGCTTAGATAATGTATGTTGAATCGGTCCCGAGGCGGACTTGTCCTCCGACACCCACGCGGACCGTGCGCCAGCCCCCGGGCACATTTTTGGACAAACCAATATTTCTAACGAATATTAATAGCTTGTTTTTGTTTTTTTTTCGGTCCTCAATCTTTGTTTCCCGAGACGTGGGCGCATTCTGTGCGAGCCAGACATTCTTTAAACCTTTTGGAGTATTTAATACCATCTAATTATAGGCTTGTAATTAATTACAAAATGGTGATAAAAACTTTTAAATGTAACATCAAAGTCATCTTAACACGATTGTTGTGTCTAAAACTCTCTTGAAAGGCTTTTTTGGTTACATACTTAGAGACCGTCAAAGATATCTAATATTACCATGTATAAACACACACACACACACACACACACACACACACACGCACACACGGGCATACATACTTAGAGATTCGTAAAAATGTGTTATTTATTTTTGTTTGATTTTGTTGTTTCAATTGGTTCATTTGTATTTCGAGTATATTCTAACTAAACTGATACAGAAGAGCGGAGTCTCCTAACACAAGCAAAATAATTGCTTCAAAGGGGAGTCCAACCACTGATATGTATTGTTGCAAGCAAATGAAATAAAATATTTGTATTTGTATTTGTATTTGTATAACGGTCTTCTCTGAAATCGGAAAACTGCGCATGATAGAATACCTGACTACGTGATATATTCTTTTGATGAGTAAAGTAATTTAAAAGGTCTAATTTATAGGAATACTGTTCCATTGCTAGATAAAGGCCTTCATCATTAAAATTAAGTCAATGCAATAAATGAGCCAGTACCCAAAAGTAGGCTAGTTGATTATATTCATTCAAATGAGATTGCAGTTCTTTTAAATCAGTGAGATAATAAAAACCTTAATTTTCATAATTTCGCCAAAAATTATAGGTAGGTACTCAGCTCGATAAATGGGAAGAATAGAGATGGGACTAAAACCAGTTAGGAATTAGGTATTCAGGTGTGATTCAAGAAACCTTTTTCCTAATTTCACTAACTTGTTTTCACTTCTTGATGGCATTAATTATGTTTTCGTTACAGTTTGTCAAAGAAACGATGTGTAACATATTGAAATGTCTTTCTTTTATCATGTAAGTATTTCGATTGTTATCCGATACGTTTGGTCCGGAGGTTTTCAAATCAGAGTTGTTTTTGGGAGGCTGTGTTAAATGTTTAGCATTTTTGTGCCGTTAACACAATAGCGTGTCGATGGTTTTTAACCCTTAAATGCTAACGCTACTCAGAATTTGACATTGACACGAAATTAGCATTGTTTTATGTGACAGTATAAAAACTGGCCAGCTCTGCTACTTTCAATCAACACTTCGGCAATAAACCAATGGACCCGACTCGATGGTGAAACTCAACATTATTGCACTTTCAAAGACTGAAACATTAACATGTGTTTTTTATTACATGTTCACGGTAACACATGCATGAATACAAGTTGGTTGGTATGCTTCTTCTACTTAATCTTGATTTGACATCACTCGCTACTTACATTGAGCTATGCGAAGCACGATCGCATCATTTTAAAACTCCAATGTAAAGATGCAATTCCTATTTCAGTAAAGAGTTCAGCATTCACACGATAATGTAAAATGTGTAATTATAAACCATTTTGGACGGATCCTATTTTATATATAAAATTCAGCTTCCTATTTGTTTCGATCAGCTCTTCTCGGTTTCTCTGTTTCATGCTGCTTCTAGAATAGTGTAGAATATTAGAACTAGAAGCGCGAACTTATGAGTGGGAGCCGATAATATAAAAACTTTCCTAGTTTTATAGTTTTATCTTAAAACGGTTGCGATGGAAGCTCACAATCTCCGGGTTTTCAGGCTTTTATTCAGAAACTACATGGGCCATTAATTCGCCAAAATGGCTTGTCCTAATGATCCAACACTAGTTAGCTTAAGGCGGCGATATCACACACTTCCATCCATATTGATAGCAACAAGGTGTCGGCGAAAAAACGTATGAATCATGCAGTGAGACCGCCGCTGTCGCTACAACACCGAAGAATTTCGCACAGTTAGTTCCTACAGTCGCGTTTTTACTCGACACACTGAAAACGGCTGATAGCTCATTTAATTTAATGAGCTTACTATTTACACGGTTTTGATCCGAATGTTTAGAAATGTTACCGTATACGTTCAGAATATGCATGTTATTAACACCTTGTTGACCTCGCTGAACGGTTTTACTGACGTTTTGTTAACATAAAAATGCGCTTGGACAAGTACTACGTTCAATAAATAATCAAAGTTAGTTCATTTTCTAAGAGTATTCACACATACCTTAACGTAGGTGTACTTTTTTTTGTAGTTGTTTATGCAAAAACTATTCCAATAAAAATAGCAATGGGCATCTGAATGTCGTTTAAATGTTTACGACTACTTATTGAGAATTGTAAACAGTAAGCTATTCCATTTAAGTATTTATCTATCAACAGGTCCTGCCAGAATACCAGCGTCACTGCAGCTGCAGTCTCGTACTGCAGTGACTTAAGCTGAAGCAGGGTCCTGATTAAATTTTAACGTGATTCTTTTACTCTTTGTTTTTTTATTGTTGTTTTTATTATTTTGTGTTTTTTAATTTTGATAACTATGGTCAATAAATGATTTATCTTCTTTTTTCTATTTTCCCAGTGTGAGTGAACATTTTAGTGCTATAACTGAAATTTATAAATTTGAGAGAAAATAACAACGCAAACAAAATATCACGTAACTTTAATAAAAATTATACAGTGTATTTTTTGATATATTTTACGTGTTACAATAATTATGCTCTGCAAAACCGTAGCCACTCACAACTAATTTATTGGTAGGTCAGTGTCGATGTTCGGTGAGAGTTTATGACAAGCACGTTGGTCACACACCTTGCAACAGACAAAAACGGTTGTCATTATAAAATACAAGTGCAGATAGTAAAATGTCAGAAGAAATGATGGTAATAAGATAGGAAGGGCGGAGCGTAGGCTGGCCGGCGCTCGCGCATCGAGCATCTCGGGGATTCGAACTATTGTTACTCTGCAACCGCGCGCAATTTATGTCACCTTGGTAACACTGGTGCGTTTTGTATAATCGTGATGCCTTCGAATGAGAGTTTGCACTGCTTCTACGCCTCTTTCCTATCTGCTTAGCTCCAGGCAGTTATATTTTTATCTCATCAAACTTTCTCTAGATAGGTATGTATTGTTTTTTACATGACTGCACGCCCTAAATTGACTTTTTCACCGTTTCTCTCTTATCATGTCTCAATTACCTAAACGTCCCTGTTTCATGTTTTTCCTTAAACCTCGTTAGGGCGTCAATGAATAAACGTTCGTTTCCAATACAAAAAAATCTTGATTGGTGTGTCAGTGGATATTAGTAATAAGCCAATAATAGTCCTGATGTAATCCTTCTTACACGGTCATTTATATGAATTGATTGTACTGAATTTTTGATTGATTATATGATACTTACGAGATGGTTATCTGATGGAACAGAATAGCTCTTGTTTTGATTAATAAAATACAGAAAACTCACGAAGATTATCTCGAATTACACATAAAGAAGGTTAGGATAATAAACACTGTAAATTTATTCATTAAACTTGCTTCGATGCGGGTGGCTTGGCTAGCTTAGAACCAGGAGCAAATTATCGCATGCCAATAAATTATACAGCACCTTGTTCGTCTTCATATAGAGCACTGCATGAAGTGCACTTTAGTATTTTTTAATCATTATCATAGTGATTTGTATAAACCGGGTACATAAAATATTGATGACGCAAACAAAACATAAGACGCTGTGACTAATTGGTGGACTTGCATTAGTGATGCCGGGTTCGTATCGTCGGATCGGTATGCGATTTCATTCGATTCGATAGAAACGGCACTGAATACATGAAATCCGATGCGTAGAGCCGTGTCACGGCAGGTCGTTTTTGTGCGCGCTCCTGAGCGCTGTTCGCACCATCTCTCTGACGTTTAGCAAAATTCTTGCGCATATAAAAACAATTTCCACGTCTTCAGAGGAATGTCCAGGGCCCGAGAACGTGTCTTCGCCTCCTCTGAGCTGGAAGTTTTTTCACGTTCGGCGTCCTTTTCAACGTCGATGGAGGGTAATTTATTCAAGCATCGCTCACTTTGTTATTTAAATAGCAGTCGACAAATCCGTACATATGAGACGGAGTATGTGTATCGGGACTCGTCACCTCGCTGATGCGCCGAGGGCGACGTAGGGGTGTTCGACAAAGAAGACAAAAAAGTAAAGCGCTTAACGCTTTCATTGTCTCTGCAAGCGATTATAGCGATGCGTGTTTGTACGTACGTACGTACTGGTGTGTGTACGAGTACAAGTGGGGCACATCTGTGCGTGTGTGCTGCGTTGGTCGATACCGGAGTGTGTGAAGAGGGTTGTAATGTTGCTACCGACGGGTGATGGGTCGACCACGCCCAACAAATAATCGTTTGTTTTTACACGCTTGTTTGCAGGGCGGAAGATTATGATTTCATTTAAAAACCAAAATTTTTGAGTCTGAAATTTAGATTTAAAAAAATTGCGGATGAGCCCTGTAAAGTCTATTTTTATTTCGGTCCACAATTTAAGTAAACATTAAAAATACCAAACAAAATGGTCCACAGTGCTGTTAGCCGTCCGTGGGCCGTATTACCAAATTTTCATTTAATTTCAAGTCAAGTTGATTCATTTTCTTTCAGCCAGTCAGCGGTTACCTGTCAATGAGGATGCATCCTCTAGGCCAGATATTTACTGATGAAATTGGTCACTACCCTCAGTTTAGGAAATTAACTTGACTGGCTATAAGAGATGGTAATACGGCCTCTTATCAGTTTGTTACTTGATCAGAATCTTACGTTGTTCTTCAAAGCAATAAATTACAATTGATTCAATTTAGTCAAAATTATAATTGTATGAGTTGATATGAATTCGTATTGTATTGAGAATAAATAGGTCTTGCGATCCTTATTAAAGCAAATCACTAAGTATTATAGCGATGACAACGGTCGATTTCAGTATTCGACATACAAAATCCCCTCTTACGCACACATACGCAGTGTATTGTGTCGGCTATATTTTTTATACAATTTATCAATCGGGGCAGATGGTCCCGGCTCACATTAAACACCTTTCAAAAATGCACCCGACTATTGTAGGGTTACAACATTATCATACGCAGATAAAATGGCCGAACATTGTATTGGCTAACAGCTTATTTGGAAACTGCTTTGTGGTTATTTTTATTTGTATCATTATTGTCCCACAATTTTTAATGATAAGTAGTTTAACAATCCAGATTGTTCTACTAGTTACATTATTTTATTTTCTTATGTTGCTCCCACTACACACAAAGGCCTGCCTACTACGGCACTTCGGTCAGAGGAAGACTGTTGAGTTTTAAATTGAAATAAATTTATTTTTAGTTTAGATGAATCCGCTATCTCCTGCTGAAGCTCAGACTCTTGATACTGTCTTCCGAAGCATAAATGCAGTTTTCATACATTTTCCTTTTAAAGTAAATGGTGTCTATCTGAAAAATTATTGATCTCTACATCAATAAGGCCGCGTACTGTTATTACAAATGGAGATTTCTGTGTTATCTCTTAACATAAAATTTAAGTGAACATCTCTTAAATTGACGACACGATTGGCGTAATGCGCTGAGGCACGGTTTCTCGCCTCGATTTCCGTAGTGTCCCGGGTTCGATTCCCGGTCGGGTCGATTCAGGAAACGATCTTTTCTAAATTGACTCGGGTCTGGGTGTGCTGGGAGACGACCCTGGCTTATTTCCTTGAGTGGTACCTCGTAACACAGGGATATTAATCCCTACTTCGAGACCATTACAAGAGGTTTGTTGTCTGGCGCATATTTATTTATTTATTTTATTTAATACTGTTATTGTTAATTTGTGCAATAAAGTTTATCCATCATGTTACTAACTGCAAGATTTTGGCTCATGAATCTAACACCATCAAGCGAACACTGTGAAGTAGGTCTTTAAACGATTCTCATTTGTGCTCACACGACGCAACTGCGAAACTCAAGTTGATGTTGAGAATTATTGACTGGTTCGTATTAACCGCTTTGCCTGTTTTTAGTCATAACCGCGAACTGCAGACGACGGGTCTAACAGGCCAACCAATTTAGACTTCACTGTTCAATTTTAACCTTTATGCCTTTAAACATAAAACCTTCCTAATGTATGATAGAAGTTGGTAGTGCAGCCGCAGGGGTGAGAGGGTTCCGCATTGTTTGCAAAATATTTTGAAAGCGTCATTTTATACGGCGTATTAGGCACTGCTTTTGATAGTAGGGGGACGTCTTCACCGGTCCAATCATATCATCATTACGCATTGTGCTCACCCCAACGCTTCACCGTTGAAGTACTCATAAAGAAACTAATAAATCCATAACGTTTTTAGTACGAGATTTAAATACTATCTATTTTTACGTGGATCTCTGAAAATTATTAACAACATTGTATTATTCATAATTCAATAGATTTAAGATCAAGTTACTTTATTTATTTAGATTCATTTCTGAAACTGATCTGAAACAGAAAAGGTCCGGAAATCATATGTGATGCAACAGAATTTATTTATTAAATCATTGTGGTGACCCCTTTGTGATATTAGGTACCCAGACGCAATCAAAAATGATAGGGTTAATGTTAAGACGAATAATAGGAATTTTAGATATTACCTGATTATTATTCAGCTTCATTGTCAAGTGACTTAAATTGTACTTTACGTGCAGTTGTGAGTGGAAATAAAGTAATCGATGTTGCGCGGGCGGCGGCGGCGCCCGCGGCGGTTTGACGCCCGCTATTTGGTAATGCGATGCTGATTGCCGATTGAACTTAAAACAATGTCTTTGGAATGTTGTGTTATTATTCATTTGAACTACACACATCGGTAATTTATGGAACAAACAGACTGTTTCGGCAACTGGTTTACCATAGCATACACAAATGCTTCTTAAACATATCTACTTACATTTAATCTTACTAATCTTATCGACTAATACTCGTATTATGAATGCGAAAGTTTGTGAGTATGGATGTGTGAATGTTTGTTACTCTTTCATGCAAAAAATACTATACGGATTTGCATGTAACTTTACAGCAATACAGCTTATACATCAAAATAACACATAGGCTACAATTTATGTAATTTGCCTAGATATGGAAAGCTAGTTTAATCATAAATTAATTTAAAATAGTATCTACATATTAAAATGATAAGTGGGTGAGTGTAAATACAACATTAGAACAGATAACCTTACTTAAGGCCTCTCGGCTAACTGCATTTAGATCATAGAGAAAACCTCATAAAATCATGTGACTAATATAAACACCCAGACCTACAAATGTTTGCTTCCATCAATTAAAATTTTTGGCAAATTAATATGCTGAAAATTGCATAAATAAGCTGAATTTATTTTCCCATCCACGGCGTTTAGCCAAATAACCTGTTCATTTTTCGGTCTCACTCGACACCGGCCTGTGAGCCGACCTAGCCTCGGGCTGCGCGGCCGGCCTCTCTTATTATACTTATCAATGCTTATTATGTTTGACTGCGCCTTAATAGACGTGCGATAATATCGCATATTGATGTAACAATGTTCAAAAAGCTTAAACAAACGACGAGCTATATTATTTTTTAAGTGATTATCTCAGTGAGCTGATCACATCACATTATGCGAAGAATTCATTAGTAGATGATGGTTATACCCAGTAACACTAGAAAGACAAATGGAAGGATGGTTTGATAAAGATGGTCCGTTGCAGGATTTTTATAGCTGCAGGCAGTCTATAACCGTCCGGACATCTTTGTGGGAGGTTTACTGTCAGCCGTTGACATCCTAAGTCTGATAACGATAATATGAGAGGTATTGACTTAATCACCACACTTGCCTGCTCAAAAAAAGTACTGATTATGTGATAAAGTACTGAAATAAGATTGTTAGTATTTGTTGGTAACCGATTTTTTTTTGGAAAATTAAATTGTTGAAGGCTGAGGAGTTATAATATTCAGTAAATAACAGAACGAAGTACATAAATCATTTAAAGTGCCAAAACTGATTTAACGATAACTATTACACATACTCAATAATGAATAATCAAATTGAAATGATGCATTCATTATAATGGATATTTGAAATGGTGATTATTTTTTATACAGTTTTTAAAGCAGTAAAACCACGTAGAACTTTGATTAGTCCACATTTACTTTTGCTGTTGATTTGTGCTGAACCATTGACAATTTTGTCATCTCTGAGATTCCTAAGTCTGGCGAATTCAATTAATTTGAAAATCCGTTTCATGGTGTTTTTAAAGCTTCACTGCACTGATTACGATAACATCCTATCGTCAGCCCTCCTAAAGAGCTCATTGTTTGTAACATAACAGTGCTTCAAACGGCCGTCAGGCACACGACATGAGGGCAGGGCGGGCGACTTCACCATCCCTCTTACAGAATTGCTCTATAGTTTTGGATTCTAAATTACCGTTGACTGGCATTTTGGCGCAATGGTAGCGATAGTGGACACCCAGGGCCAACATTTTGTGAAAAAATATTGTGTATTATCTGTGTCTGGGTGTTAATATCTATTCACGTATGTATTACGTGCCTTACGTATGTGAAACATTTAAGCATGTTTACCTCTGACAACCATAGCGCAGGTTTAATCTTAGGTTGGGGTGTTAACATCCATTTATGTATGTATTTTTTTTTTAGTCACTGACATCGATAAAGCTTAAGCTTAACTTAGGTTGATGCTCTTGGTAAAGTTGTCCGACATGTGAACCTGACTATTCATTTTCTGCAATAATTACCAAATGAAGGATATCTGTAATATCTCCATAAAATAAAACTTTATGATGATACGGTACATACATTTATACTTTATACGAAAATCAACTGTGAAATTTAAAGTTACGCTTCCTTCATAGAGTTTCAAAAGCAAAGTTTAGTGCAGTAATCGAACTTGCGATTCTTTATGACTCTACTGGCGCTCCTAACCACGGCTCTGTACGTCTACCACGAGTTGCCACTTCGTACGCGTAATTAAATGTATTTAGATTTGATAATGTTAGGTATGTCATGTCATGTGTCATCCCAATACAATTTTTTCACGCTAATGATAGCGTAAATTTAAATTGGCTACTCGTGGTAGACGTACTATACGGATAATATCGATGTGTAATTTGATTCCCATGTGTATAAGATGCGCTAGCAAAATTCGTCATTAAGAATTGTTTTAGGAAACGAAATTAACAGGAATGATAGGCAAGTAGGATTCTATGCTGTCACACACTAATACCTATTAGACGCATGAGGATCTTCACTACATGAAAATAAGAAGTGGCTAATTAACGATCTTTGGTCTTTATTAAAAAAGCCATAACTAAGAAAATAGTTTTTGACAGGATTTATAATACTACGGGAAAGAAATTACAAGTTCAATTCAATAGTGAAAGTGAATTTCTATCTGAATTGCTATTAAAAAGCAAATATCTAGTTGTAGGCGTTTTAAAAAAACTATCTTTCATTAAATAGGGAACGGCTTTTTAATAAAATGGCTCCTTCATGTGACTTTGTGAATGAACTCAAGAACTTAATGCAGCTCACTTGCTGTGAGTCAAAGTTTTAACCAAATAAACGAAAAAAAAAACACCAGGGCCGTGACCATACATTCTGAAGAGATTGAATCATACCGAGCAATAGCTACTGATATTAATAAGTATCGGCTTACAGTGCATAAGTAATAAAAATATCGGTTTCAAACGGACGGACCGAGGCAGACGACATCGTGTCACACTGCTTTGTTACGATATGGTATGCCACGCGTTTGTTGGAAAAGTATCGATGACATCCAATTTCGATATTTTTATAGTTGTGATAATTAGTTGATAAAAAAACAAAATAGATTGTTAAATAAAAACTCTTTTGAATAAAAAATATGCCACATAACTTTTTTAAACTGAAAAAACACTCTATTTGACTATCATGTTAGGTTTTTTCCATTCAGAAAAAATATCTCATAGGTACTTATATTTGCTATGAAAATACAAATAAACGTCATTTTCTTAGCAAGGCAATTACTATGGTGCATGAAAATGTTTTGCAATTAGAAATCCTTCGTAATTTACACGTTTTTATTTTCTTGGCCTTTTTTAAATTTTGCAATGGTTAGATTAAATCTCTCCAAAGTAACTTATTGGAGAGTTTAACGTCGAATACATCTCAAATAAAAATCTCCTAAAACTGTAAGGAATGTACAAATAATAGAATAGGCTATTTTCTCTTCTTAATAAAAATTAAAAATGTAGAACACGTACATGCTTTTTAAAAATGGCCAGCGAACTTGCAGGCATCTACTTTTATCCGCCAATTTGACCCTAGCTAATTGACTCCGTAATGAGTGCAGGCTCTGTCCTCTCGGCTACACGCAGCCTCCGAAAACTAATTTATGGCGCCCATAAAACAATTCTTCAAAGTTACCCACAAAAAGGTCTCTATTCAAAAGCCCGTATGAGATAATAGAGGACAGGGGCACAGGACAAAAGTCCGAACGCAACTCTAAACAGTGACGAGAAAAAAAAAACATCTGGCTATCCACGACACCAAACGAATTCCTGGACGGTTCCCTAAAAATCGTCATTTAAAGTTAAGTACCAATACTTTACCATGTAACAATGGTGCAGTGTGCGAGCTGGGCGACGGAACTGGACGTTTTAATTTATGACGTTTTTTTCATCTAACATTACACAGTTCAGATGAATCTTTCTACTTTTGTAATGAATTGAAAAATGGAGCTACGACTCGGACAGTTTTTGTTCATACCGAGAAACGGACTTCACAAGTCGACGGAGGACGTAGGATCCGTTAGCTCTGTTTGTGTTCAGATCGAGTTACAAGGATGCTCCCTGACAGTCACTGTGTTTGATGCGATTGTGTCTACTCGGATATTATTAAGACGTGTTTAGCGCAACAGTGGGATGATGTGGCCGTGGGGGGCGGTTCGTTGAGAATTAATGAGAAGTGTTTCGGCGGCGATCAGCGAGCCGCACGTCCGTGCCATTGGATTTGGTATTTCACAATGCGACTACGTAAAGCCCAGATTAAAGTTGCGATTTTAGAACGTGACGAATCAATTCTACTGCAGTGATTATTGAAAAAGAAGTCGATGATACCTGAATAAAATATCAACAAAAACTTACCTGTATGTGTTCTCTTGTGAATCTTGAGGTTTTCTGATCTCGCGAACACCTTGCCGCAGCCAGGGAACGGGCACGGGAACGGTTTCTCTCCGGTATGCACGCGAATATGATTCACTAGCTTGTACTTCGCCTTGAAAGGCCTGCCATTCCGCGAGCACCCCTGCCAAAAGCACGCGTGGGTCGTGCACTCCGGCCCTCCGACGTGCTCCACAGTTAAATGAGTCACAATCTCGTGCATGCTCGAGAATAGTTTGTTGCACAGTTTCCGCGGAGGGGGTTGTTCGGGGTCGAGCCACTGGCACCGCATGTCTCGTCGCGGTGGCGCGCGCACGTACCGAAGGAAAGCGTGCGGCGCGTGGGCGTGCGCGTGGGGCACCAAAGGTGGAGCTCCGCCCTGGTAGTGCACGTCGTTGCGCCAGTCCCAGCTCTGCTCGAGCGGCTGCTGAGGGAACAGCTCCCCGCAGCCACCATACTCCCTCAGGTAGCCGGTCTGGTAGGAGTGCAGCGGGTAGGGCTGGTAGTGCGGCGGGTGGTGCGGCGCGGGATGCGGCGCGGCGGCGCGGTGCTGGCCGACGCCGCACCCCGGCTGCGGTGACATCTTCAGCCCGTAGGAGGCGAGGTGCGCGTGGTTGGTCTCGAGGAAGGCGTTCATGGCGGGGGTGGCCGACGCCGGCGCATAGCCCCATTCGCCCGCCACCATCCACGCGGCGGGCGCGCCCCGCTGCCGCCGACGCTGTCCTCGTAGCCTTTCCCACCGAACTCGTCACGTTCTCGTGGACTTCGCTACTATTACTTTTTCCACACGATCTCGACACCCTGTTAAAGATAGAGCGATGATATTAGACTTAACGTTGTTATAAAAAAACATACAGTCCTCCTGGATGCATTAAATGTTCCTAACCCAAAGGTAATCATAACCTCCCGAGACAAATTTAAAACCATTTCTCAAAATAATAACATACATTCGTGCACCCATAACCAGCGACGAGCGTTTATTTATAAAAAAATTGTGAGGCAGGTACTTTTGGACATTAAATTAAACTGTGGGTAAATTTATAGGACATTTTTATACGTCTGAGACAAAAATTTGGATTGTGTTCGTGTATATTTAATTTTACTTTATTTGTTAGGTTGGTTCCAATCTCTTTTATGGCCGTGGTTTAGCATCGATAGTTTATTAAAATAGTTTTATGAATGATAAAACCTGTTTCGCTGTGGACGGTCAGCTCCACGCTTCATTTTATTATTTCTCATCCCTTTAAATATAATTATTACACACTTAAACCAGCAAAAACGTGTATTTTTTTACCTTGTTAGGGTTTTATTTGCTTTTATACATTGTTCTTGTTCATAGTTCGTTTTTGAACATTAATTCTATCGTTGGATCTGTTTTATTTAAAGGCTTTTTTTTATATAATTAAGTACCTACTTACGAATAAGTTATAATTTAGCTAGACGTGTTGTTTTTGCATGTAAAACTAACTTTTCTTGCAAATTTCATTTAGTTTGACGTCTCTAAGATACTCGTAGCAAAGGAAACTTTAAACGTAAAAAAAAGTTCAGCGAAAGAAATAATCGATTCATTGATTACTTTTCACGCAATTTTTACCCTTTGTCTTTTTAATATTTGTTTTTATAAGTAATTCAATTTTCTTTGCAAAAATATACCTGAGCATTCAATTTAACATGTTTCACAATAAAAGGTATTCAATTTCATTTAAACTGCCAATAGATAATACTAAGTGACTTTAAATCTACTAGCTACCATTTCTATGTAAATTTAAATAGGTACTTATGGATATATTTTCCTACTTTACATAGGATATTCGCATGAAATTATATTCCAATCATGCTTAAAGACATTAGGTACATTATTTAGTCGAGAACGCTAAATCGGCATTGTGTAATGTCCGTTTAAATACTTTGTAGGCATATAAGCATATATCATTTTAGAAAGGTAAATAGGTACAAAGGTTCCTTAACTCTACTGAAACTAAGAATATGTTTTTGATGAAATCGGTTTTAATGGATCTATTACATTTTTTATTGTAGTCTTTCTGTAAAGCGTACCTATCATGTAATGATGTCATTAATACACAATACGCCCTACAAATAACCTTATTCATGATAACGTAGGTATATTCGGTGGTGGTTACCTAGTAAAATATTTTCTTATAAATATACCAAGTAGTTACTAAGACAATAAATTTCAAAATATCAAGTCATCGTAGGTAATGAATTGTGGAATGGTGGCCTATCTTTCAACTAGCATAAGCAGTTAACGCTATCAAAGATTAAAAATAAAACATGACAATTCGACCTTGACAACTATAATTCTACTTAATATGTCCTTGAATATATAGTTAGTTTACTACACAAAGATAGAAACTAGAAAAATTCGACCTGATCTTAGGGACTCAAGCGAGATTATGATGCATTGTTAAATGCTAAAAATAAAAGGTAGGTACTAAACTGACTTAACACTAAATGTGATGATTCACCCATACTGTAAATTAAATGATGATAAGTTTTCTTGTAAATATCAAAAACGTTTTCGTTAACAAAAAAGAATAATAGCTTTGCCGTTTTAAAATTAACTAGCAGGAAACCTTTGACAACCTCCAAATCCCATCATCGCCCCTAACAAACATCTTCAAGCTGTCAATCAAAGCAACTGTTTATTTTTTACTAGCCAATAATCGCGTTACTGCAAAATAATGTTGTTTATGTATTGTTTAAGGCACTCAGCGCTGCATAGAGGCCGTGCGGGCCTACCTGCCCGTTAAACAATGTCGTACCTTTCAGATTTCCATCTAATCTCAACATTATCTTGTGGCTCCCCGCCGGGCAGCCGCTTCATCACAAAGCAACGGGTTGACAGATATCTACAGGCAGACATCGAGCAATAGGATTTAAAATATGTCATTTTCTCGCGCCTAAAAACTCTTTTCAATTCACTGGGCTCAAAACCCTTCCACCAAAACATTACTGAACTGCAAAAGTAAAGTTGTCACACTACCAGCTGCAACGAAACTACAGTTTTACGGAATTAGTCATAATACCATTAGGGATGCGCAAAGATTATCTGTTTAACGGATCTTTACGCGGGTTGAACATGATACTTTAAGAACCATTCGGCGATACTTAATAGCTTTTGTTAATTTTAATCCAATTAAACGCAAAGATAAGATTTTCATCCTCACATTAATCGTTACCGAGCAAGACACGACGAAATCTCCAGAGATAAGTATCGTTTTACCACGTTAATTATTAATAACAAATTGTGGTTGAAATAAGGCATCTGAAACAAATTGGACAGAACTTTCACTCATCTAGACGTAGGTAAGTAGGTACTTGGTTAGATTTTATCTCATAGTGAGAGATGTGTACGTACAATTAGTTAGGAATAAATAATTAATTTAAAAATACCTTGAGAGGCTCTATGCGGACTACGGTCTATATAATTAGGTGTTTTACGATCATTAGCACAGTTCTTTATTTAACATTAATTACTCAGTTAAAAACTTTTTTTGGATGTTATTAACTAGGTACATCAATCCACAAGTGAAAAGACTACTGGTAATAATAACCACTAAGAGAGTGAAATGGGGATGGTGATGATGATGAAGGGAGTGGAATGCGGACGAAGCGTACGCAATAACTCTATCTAAAATTGGTTTACATCATAGTTACATAATGGACAGCGAGTACAAAATCAAAAGTTTGTGAGTGTGTTTGTTTGTTACTCTTCACGCAAAAACTCCTGAACGGATTCAGATGAAACTTTACAGTAATACAGCTTATACATCAGAATAACACATAGGCTACAATTTATAAAGATTTTATGTATCCATTTTACAGAAATGAAGTTCACGTGGGCGAAGCCGCGGGCGGAAGGCTAGTTACTAGTATAAATGCGAAAGTTTGTGAGGATGTATGTATGTATGTTTGTTACTCTTACACACAAAAACTACTGAACGGATTTGGATGAAACTTCACAGTAATACAGCTTACATCAGAATAACACATGGGCTACAATTTATAAATATTGAATGTTATTTGTCCATAATATATAACGATTACGCGGGCGAAGCCGCGGGCGGGAACCTATGATTTAATATTATTAAAAAATACATTAAAAGAGGGCCCTATGAAAATGTTGTTTTTTTTACTTATTTACCATTCATTTAATGGCAAACTTGGGTGTGAAAATCCATTTTAAAATAATTAAAAAATACTGAACCATTCGGTAATCTACACAGAATTTTATGCAACTTTTGTTAAGACACCATAATCATAAACGCAAAATTTAATTTAACGGTCGAGAAAAATTTTTGCAAAACGCAAATAAATAGATGGCAAATGACGTGATTTACAGGCGGCAGTATGTAGCTTGTTGCGGCGTATTCGGCAAGTCCAATAATATGATTTTTAAAATAGCTCTAACTGTGGCAGTGGTGCTTTTGAAATATATTTTTTACCAATGTTTCTATTTTTGAGAGGTCTTTCGATGACAAAAACCACAACAAAAACCTAGTCAAATACCCTATTGGGCATTGCCTGTGTAATTAAGTATAATAAATACACATAGATAGACTAACTGAAATACATGCAGAGCAGAACACACTAATAAAAGTTATAATAAATATAGTACGAAATCCTTTTAATTAGAAATCGAACAATACACTGTGAGACTAATATCAGTTATTAAAATTGGTTAAGAAAAAATTATAATATGTCAAATGACTTACTCGATAACTAAGACAACACACACAAATAATTAGAACTCAATAAGTAAGTAACTTTATCAACATTGTTCTGTCGATTTGAAATTGGTAATCACTATTAAGTAATTATTAACATCGCAAATCAAAAAAAAAATTGCCAAAAATCTTAACGTGCAAAGAAAAAGTTATGACAGTCCCGTGAACAAAAGATATTTTAACTAAAGAAATAATAAATTATCTTGTCGCTTATTCAAATATTCGCAAATATAACCTTGCTTGGCCAAATATAGTTTTGGGATTTAAACTTTTAAAGACCTTCTAAACTACTCAGATACCTGTTTAAATATTTAAACGTTGACCTGTAAATTAATTCCCTAACTACAAAGGACTGGTACCTAAGTGTATTTAAAATAAACTATTTTGTCCTTGAGGTACTACTGCAAAAGGCAAGTTGTAAAACCTATTTTTATAAACGTATCAATGACTACTATGTTGTTTCATTCACAAGAGAAATAACGATGGTACTCGTAATGCAGACAAAGAACGTAATCGAAACCAAATGAATTAATAGGGAATATTAATGATGCATTCTTACTACGTCCATACATACAACTATATAACTTTAACATATCTGCACTGCTTAAACATTGTAAGTTAGTTTCAAAGCAAAAAACAATATTCATGAGAAGTAGAAACAGTTTTACTTCCATTTCAGTTCAGATAACTTTAAGGCCTGCGCAGACGAGGGATTATCCGCGGTGTACTTTTTTCTCCGTCAAAATACATCCCTTACAAATTATATCGAGCAACGCACACGAACGACTAAAAGTACGACGAACCAAAAATCCGCTGAAACACCGCAGACGCCCGCGGAGCGAACGAAAAAAATAGAACGAACGAACTATGAGCAGTCAACGCACAAGGAGGACTTTACTCCGCGTTAAATATCGTTCGAAATAAAGGGATGGACCAAGTACATATTGTCTTTTAAAACGTCATTTCTTTTGCTTAAGCTTAACGTAATCTCAGAATATTTAAATACTCTCGGACAACAAATGATCGCACACTGTGTGCGTTGAGTCCGCGGTAAATCCGCGGGGCATTTTGTAGTCGCAGAGCGTAATCTTGTATCCTCGGAGCGTAGGTACTTTTTTATCCACGTAAGTACGTCGTCTGCGCAGGCCTTTATTAATTTCGATCAGGCGTTACTTTGTACTCAATTTTGAATGCACTTTCTTTTGTAGAGTAGGTAAATTACAATATGCTTGTAATTCCTTTGTAGTTATATTTAATTATATTTATTTAATGAAAAGTTAATATTGATATTGTCACTTGAACTTGTTTACTTGTGTTTTAGCTAATATTTATTTATTTATAAGTTTAATCTTTTATGCACACGAATACAAATGGCGGACTTAATGCTAAACACATTCTCTACCAGTCAACCATTGGCAGTCATAATACTGTTAGATTGTCGTACAAAGAGAAGTTCATTGGAAAGAAATAAAAATGTCCTCATGGTTCTGTAAGCAAGTAAACTTATAATTTAAAAAAGAGACTCGATGAACCGAAGATTTTTTAAATCCATTGAATAAGCCACCAATGCGACTGCAATTGTTCGATTTTTATAAGAACTAACTTAGTACCTGTCTATTATATGCATGTATATAAACAAAAATCTGATATATTGCGGACACACACATGCGGAAAATAAAAAAGCTATGCCACTTATGGAGAGTGTGAAGCCGCAGGTGTAACAAATTCACAATAATTATGCCATTCGCATAATCATTTATTACCTACATGTCTGCGATGCTTAAGATAACGCTCAATATTAGCTCTAGCTAGTATTAGCTAGTTGATAGATAAAAGACTAGATAGCCTCGCAGAAGTCTAGTTCAAAGTGTGATATTTGCCGTCGGCAATCATTAAATCGCATTACAAACCCTGAGCGCCATTAATTTATCTAATATTTAAACTGTTTACGCTATTAGTGTGGTTTATTTTTTAAGGTTATGTGTACGTAAGTAGATATAAATTGTAAGATTAATCTTCTTGGCACTGATTATTTAATTTAAAATAACTATTTGGAAGCAGATACATATTAGGTATTTTATTTTTTGCAATAATTTTCAAATAAATAGAGATGCTCTGAACAATAATTACGAATGCTATTTTGTGTGTTTAATGAATTAAAATATAACTCTTTTTAAAAAGATCAGAGTGTATGAATAATAATATTTTACCTTTATCAAATCTATATACCTCATGGCAATCGCTTCTTAAATATCACAGGAAAAGGAGATTTACGATATCTACATTATCTGAACACTGTAAGACACATCCAGACGCAAGTCAGAAAAAAATCTTCAAAAAATATATTATTGCTTTAATGCTAATGCATTTTCATGCAAACCTACAACCTTCGAAATATAAACATTAAAACTAATACGATTATTCGATTTACATTCCTGGTCCTAATAATTCATTTGATTTGTTTCACTTAAGTATGTCAGAAATAATCATATGACCCAAAATAATCGTTAGCTTAGCCGGTCTAACTAAAATGTATATTACTAGCTTTAACCGTAAATACTCCAGTGCAAATTGACCCCTCAATAGAATGCAAATAGTTTCATCTAAATATCGAAGAATATTAATTGTACATGCAAGAATAGGTACTATGTCCTTAATTAATAAATGTCCTTACAATAAACAATTATAATGTGACTCTACCAACGGCATCGGAGAGAGTATAAAAATAGCTATGTTTTTACTGATAGCTAGGTAATACATGAGTCTATTGATTTAAAGGTGTTTATTTATTTACATTGTAAAGCCGGCTTGCTTAGCGCGAACTGCAGCGTCATTTTGAGATGGTTTAACTACCTAGGTAGTTTTCGAATGCGTTTTAGATTATTGGTTTTAATGCTTGAATTGTTTCAATGACTTTGAGGTTTTTGTTCGGATACACAAAATAACTATGCAGCCTCACGAACGCCCTAATTTGTGATTGTGAAAAATACTTACTTACTTGAAACTAACAGATATCCAGTCTTTATTTTATAAAGCGTAGTATCACTTGGTTTTTAAACACAGGAAAATATAACCACTTCACTAAACGTGCAAATAACTGTATCTAAAATAAACTTCAGTATCCTCATTTAACTAGATCGATAGTATCACAGAGTTTGGCGCGTCGCTATAACGTTTCGATGTCGCGGGAGTCGTTCCGTGTCGCCGGCAACATGCGTGTTTCGTGCGACTTGTCACGGAAGGATTTTTTCTCGTAACGTTGGATGTCGCGACGTGTGGTGACGTCCGGTGACTCCGCTGAGGCTCTCAGCATGACTGCGCGCTCCCGCGACGCCGCCCCTCGCCAGACCGACATACTGTTTCTTAGAACAATATTTTGTACGGAGGCGCGAACGCAGCCCTGCACGCCGCAAGAAGGGCGGGACGCCGTAAACTTTTTCACCCAATCGTGCCGACCCCGATCCGAACTCTGAAATATCGCTACGTCTCTCTCTAACACAAATTCAGCAGCCGGCACGAGCGAGACAGACGGTAAAGCTTGTAACTTTGAAGAAGAAAATTTCTTTGTGTTGGTGTCGTAATGTGTTCGCTTTATCAGATTTACGTTGAAAGCTCACTGTTAGCTTAGAGGGCGCCGTATGTCTCTCTCCTTTTCTCCCAAATTATAAAGTATGGGCGAGTGAAAGGGATGAAATACGGCCGGGAAATGTTTCGGCTAATGTATTTTCCTGTGGGAAGGAAAACACATGTCGTCGCTTTTAATTTAATACGCGTCACGCTGCGTTCTCGTGTCCCGAAGCTTACGTGCTCTGTTATTTTCCTAAGAAGCTCTATTGTGCTTTTATTACGGCTATTGAAAAAAGTGTTATTGTAATAGAAATATTTATTGCTGTAATTAATAAGCTTAACTGGGCAATTACATTGCTTGTGGATAAAGAAAACTTAATTACCCCCTTAAATACTTTTTGTTCTTTTTGGTGGCTGTTTTGTTAGTTTTAATTATTTTGTACTTAATGTTATATTAATTACACGAATCAGCAGATAAATTAATATTAAACCGTCGTAAATAAAGTCAATTTTTTCTCCTTTGAAATTAGTCAATGGGGTCTGATGACCACGTGCAAGGGTTTTTTTTCATATACTATTTATATTAAATTACACTTAATTATGCAAGGAACCATATTATCTAGAAGAAGTAGTTGATAATATTCCTTAGGCATGTTAAAAGTAAAATCAATGCACAACTTAAAGGTATTGTTGCTGTTGAAAAACTCATGGAGTTGAGAACGCAAAGATACAAAACCAAATACAAGATTAAGCATAAAGCAAGCAATGTATTGTTGTTAGTAGTCCATAGAGTAAGTACAGGAGATTTCTCCTAGAAAATGTGTTTAAGTAATTAAAATGCGATTATTAGATAACCAAATTACTTTTAGTTACAGTTATTTAAATATAGAGGCCTAAGCTGTGGGTCAAAAAAGTTAACTGCCTTCTTCTAAAAACGGCATGAATTTATAATTTATTGGAAATAATTTAAAAAAAGTTTTTCTATAATGGGTCTTATTAGAATATTATGGTAAATCACATGTGTATTAATAATAATGGAAAAAAGAAACAGTATAATTTGAAGTTGATGTAAAGTAAATTATGTTGGCGTTCCTACCTACATTTTAACATCACGAATAAATTTAAATCATATACTTACCATATGGCGATTTCTTTGCAATCTTAGTTAAATTGTGTCCATTCATTTTCATAGTCAATTTTACCATTTGCTAACGTCTCTGAGTACAATCGGTACACTTGGGCAGTCGATAGCTATAAAAACTGATAAACAACAATGTGACATCGAAATAGATGACGCGAGTCAAACATGAGTCAGTCACCTCTCTTGACGCTGATACAGGTTCACGCTCAACTTTATGGCAACGGATGCTAAAATAAGAAGATTTACAGTTATCTTTACTTTTTCCCTAATCGATATTATGAAACGATTGATTCCTATCTCTATAAACGCTGTCGTGTTGACTGAATAAGCGTGCGGCAAGCTTTATTCTCATATGCACCTTGCGTTATCTATTTAGTTTTATGCTAATACCTTATCAATGCGATAAAGGTCATTTCATTTCCTAACCGCTACGTTACGCTTGCATGGTGGACTGTACCCAGATTTGAAGGCAATTTGCATACTTTAACAATAAAAACCTCTCGTTATTCGTGTTATATCATGATTATCATTTTATACGGAGGAAATGTGTTCATATTAAATTTGTAGTGTTATTAGTTTGTCAATATTTTATCAATAATATTAGGTACGATGCAGCGTAGGCGCATAACTTCTTTGTGGATAGGTATCACTACAATTTTTTTTCACGAGTCCAGGGGAGCTCGCCAAGAGCAACACGCTACACTCACGTTTCGACATGTCACATTCAAAAATGTATGAAACTGACATCAAAAATGTCATTTCGATGACGATTGCTAATGTCATTCCCATACAATTTTCAAATTTGACATGTCGAAACAAAAGAAACGTGTTGCTCTTGGCAAGCTGCCCTAGTAAGAATAGAGGTTGACGGATAAGTAAGTACAGCAAATTAAAATAGTTTCATAAGTACTATGAAATTAATTATATTTCAAATCTACTAGTGCCAATTCACCTCAATCTACCCAAGATTTATTGTTGCTCATGCGCACGTTCTCGCACAGAATGCAGTGCTATCAACGCCATAGCTAGTTCAACATTGGCAAAGTTACTTCTAGCTACATACCTTTTGCCGAGTCTCCCGTGACCAATTAAAATTCTAAACGTACCGTGGCGCGCCAAAAATAATTGAAATAATTAATAAGACATTCCAGGCCTAGATTGTAATTATTTTTGTAAAAAGTGACATTCCACACGTGTGCACGCCCCCTGCTCGGGCGCCGCCATTGGCCGCAAGCCGCGAGGCGGAGGCGCTCTCTCGTTCATAAACTTTTTACTTTTTTCAACATTCATTCTCATTCGCCGCACGAACTCTCGTGATTAATTTAATATATATTACTAAGATGCTTTTCTCACGCAATGTGTGCATTTTTTGCGATGGACCATGCGAGTTTATCGGTGTACTTAGATACTGACGTCTCGTTTGTGTTGGACTGAATGAAATACGTCGATGCATTTTGCTGGATGTTGGAGAGCAAGTAATTATCGGTTTATGCGCTCGTGTCTTTTAAGAGAAATGCTAATTGGATTTTAGTACTGGTTCGAACAGTTATTCAGCAGGTATTCTGCAGAAATATAAACGATGCTTGTAATGAAATTGTAATTAAGCTGATTCGACACGTAAAGTGATCAATATTGAAACACGTGCTAGTTATTTAAATATTTTTTTATAATAGTTGATTATTTTACTTGGTAATGAAAACAACAAAACTACAAAATCATCCATTTATTAAAAAAAATTGGTGTTTTATTTTATTTTATTAATCATTTAATTTTTTTAGAAACACTAAATAAGAAATATAACTTTGTTTCTTTCTCACTAGATAAACTCGTTATTTTTACATTGGTAAAAGTCGAAAATTCTTAACGCGACTATCGCAATTATATCTAACAAACAATTTCCATCTGTCTTACTTCTTATAACAGTTATAACCTACAAAACTTGTTTGCTTAGATCATTAAACCGTTTTTCTTTAAATCCTTTTCCCGCTGCACACAACATATTCCATGATAATCCCTACGTTTTGCAGACACAGGCTTTTCATCAAATAAATAAGGTTATTATTTATTTGTATGTACGACAAATTACTAGCTACAAATTACTCGGACAATGTCTCCGCGGGGTACGCCCTTATTACGGCTCAGCAGATGTCGGGTTTGGCCCCTGCTACTCTATAAACAATATTAAATTAAAAAATCGTTGCGGTACGTTAGAGTTATTCCACAAAAATATATTAATTTTAAATTGTTTTGCTTTGTAACTGTTCCTGACAGAATAAACTTTGTTTCTATTGATTGGTGGGTAATTCAGGTTCACACGAATTTATCTTAAAGATCCGAAATCAGAATTACTTGAAAGCAAATTCACATATACCTACGAACGAGTATTACAAACTCTGGAGAGACATCTTGTCATGTTAACTTTAACCATGTATCAATAACATGTATAAGAGAGTTTTAATATACTGATCCTAAAGATAGAGAATAGATCCCAAATTCATTAAAAAAACTCATCACTGTAACTAAATAATTAAAAACAAAGTAGAAAAAACAGTACAAAATGCTCTCATTGATTGTATTTCCTCATATATTCACGTAAATTGAAATCGCTGAATATCTTGGTCTCAAAAATAAAGACGGCGATAAAATTTGAAACCATAATTCACAATCCGATTACGAAATGAAAATATCAAAATAACTTGAACAATTTATTGTAACTAAAGGAAGCAATGCGTTAAATTGTGTTCAGTGGAGCATGCAAAGCGTTCTCAACGTTCATATCAAACTAAGCCTCTGCTAACTGTACAACTGACGACAGTAAAAATATAGCCCATGACCATGACAGTATTTCTACCATGAGGTTCCGTCACGTACTCGTAAACGGCGATCTTAGCGTTCAGGAATTTGAATGCAATTTTTGGTTCCATTGCTAATCACTAGCGCCTCTGCGCTACGTACGAAATCCTACAGAATAACGCCAACGTGGGTTACGCGGACGTTAGCGGCTGTCATTGATGTAAACTCATGGTAGATATACGGTTAGCGCCATGGCAGCGATCCTGTCATTAGCCCCGAAAAGTTTTTGGGTTCCGCCCCAGCCATTGCGTCTACCACGAGTTGCCAATTTAAATTTACGTAATCGTTCGCGTAAAAAAATGCATTGGGATTTGACATTGTCATGTCATGTTATCTGTTATACCAATACATGTTTTTTACGCGAACGATAATGTAAATTTAAAGTGGCAACTCGTGGTAGACGTACAGGACGAACATTCGTGTCACCGTAAGTATTTGATTGTTTAATGTCTAGTCTAGCGGCCTCGACAAACTTCGTTCTGTCAAAAGTTATTGGCAAATGCTTGACAGCTGTGAACATTTAGTATGCTTTTATTTATTTTCTTCGTGAATTTCCCAATGTTATTCCCGATCCACGTTGGGAAAAAGGCGTGATGGTATGGATGTATTTGTTTTATTCTAATTGGTGGAGATTGCGTTTCTTTAAGGACGGATAAATTTGGTTTGCGTTTGTAAGTCTGTTTTTGAACAAATAGTGCAGGAATTTGATTTATACACCATTCAAGGTCTTTTTGACTTCTACATTATTATATTTTTTAAGGACAGATTATTATTGCGGTTACTTAGTCAAAATTAAATTTCAACTTCTGAATAAAGTGCAGGTGGGGAGTCGAGAGCCCCACTCATGTCGCGCAATATCAATACAAATCCAAAAACACAAAAATCATAAAAATCGGTCCATAAGTGATGTAACTAACACGAGTTTCTTTTATATATAATATATAGATTTTGCTATCTATTTAAGAAGTAGAAGTTCGATTAAGTTTGGGACGATGATCCTGTTGCATATTAAACAACTTTTTAACTTTTTTGCCAAACCTTCCAAAGTAATTTTTCCAAACACAACATCTATACTAATATTATGAAGAGGAAATATTTGTGTCAAAAATAAAACTCAAATATCTTTATTTAAATAAACTTTATCAGTACTTTTAAATAGTCAAAAAATATACTAAATAATAGAAATAAATACTATAACAGAGTCCCAGCAATACTGGAACCACCAAGGTTGTTCCGGGACGATGGCAAGAGGCCTGACGGCATGACGCTCGTGCCCTGGAAGCATGGGAAGCCACTGGTGTGGGACGCAACATGCGTTGACACACTAGTACCCTCCCATGTTTCACAAAGTGCAGGGGCCGCAGGTTCTGCGGCCAGTGCCGCTGAAAACCTCAAACGGCGAAAATTTGCCTGTCCTAGGGGGGCAATATATATAACAATAGGTCCATGGGGCCCAGAGGCACGCTCGCTATTTAAAGTTTTAGCGACACGCCTCATCGACTCGACGGGAGACCGGAGAGCCGGTGCTTACCTCGGCCAGGGAATCAGCCTGGCGATACAGCGAGGTAATGTCGCCGGCATTCTGGGCTCTCTACCGCGGGACACCGACCTGGGGCAGGTTTATTCCTTGTAAATATCGGCAGGGCAATTATGGCTACATTTAGTTTTAATTTTTCTGTCTATTTTGTTTTAATTTTAGTTCTATATTAAATTATTTAAAAGTAAGATAGTAAATGAATAAAAAATTAAAAAAAACTATAATGATATGAATATATAATAAACAGTATACAAACATAATGCGACTCCACCATCGCGTCGGAGAAGTTGATTCTTACTGAGAAGACCCGGCGAGAAACTCAGTAGTTACTCTTTTAAACTTGTTGTGGTTTTACAATGCGAGTTTTTATTAAAATATTTTGTAATAAATAGGTAGGCTCCGAAACAATTGGACCGATTCCTCAAATTCTTTCACCAATATAAAGCTACATTAGCAGGGAGTGACATAGGCTATATTTTGACGAAAAATACAGTACGTTAACAGCTAGTGTGAAATAATTTTGTGTTTTTGACTGGCCTGTTGGCGCAATGGCAGCGATCCAGCCTTCAGCGCCGGAGGCCGTGTGTTCGATCCCCCACCCATAACAAACATTCATGTGACGAAAATTTGTGTTTGTTGCGTGTCTGGGTGTAACTATCTGTTTAAGTTTTTCTTTCATAAATAAGTATGTAACTATGTTTATTAGAGTTTCTGACACCCATAGTATAAATAAATAATAAATAAATAAATAAATATGCGCCAGACAACACACCTCTTGTAACGGTCTCGAAGTAGGGATTATTAAATCCCTGTTTTACGAGGTACCACACAAGGAAATAAGCTAGGGGCGTCTCCTAGCACACCCAGACCCGAGTCAATTCAGAAAAGATCGTTTCCTGAATTGACCCGACCGGGAATCGAATCCGGGACACTACGGAAATCGAGGCGAAAAACCGTGCTACAGCACACTACGCCAATCGTGTCGTCAAATATAGTATAAACTCTGCTTAATTTGGGCTTAGATAATCTTGAGGTTATTGGTCCCAGATATTCATTTATTTATTCATATTAATTAAGTACCAATCGGCCTTTAGTAAGCGTAGTGACCAAGCACATATGTATTATAGCGAAAGCCCGACTATACCTACATTATTCCTAGATCCAGACATTCTCGAATGATGACGACCTATATAATGATGGTCTAATTTAAACTTTAGCATATACGAGTATATATGACGTTGACGTATGACTATGGGCGTTATACTTTTACTCAGTCATTTCTCTACAGAATAGGTAACTAGCTTGGAAAAATCTGACTCCAAATTTAGACATGAGCAGTGGTTCAACACGTTTATGTGAGATAAACCAGACACATATTGCTATGATGTCTATAGGCGTTCGATGTACTAAAATGAGAAGAAAAACCATCATTCCATAAATATAGCGTGTGTGGCGCTGTAACCTAAAATAGATCTTGGACAGGAATGATGATGACCAGCAATGGCGATATGCTTTGTTGTCGAAGGCTAATATCCATTTTAGTTTACCGCGTAAGACATCAGATATTGAAGATCCTAAGGTTTATTAGTATGCCTACCACGGGTTTACACATGGCAGGATAGCGTTCGAGATTACCGCGTTGACACTTTTGTATGGTATATCGGTACAGCGCCCCTAGTGGTTATAAATGGAACCAAAAATAGCATACAAACTGAAGTCAACTATCGTAGTTTACGTGACACAAACTCATGGTAGACATACATATAAGTTATCTTATCCATCTAGTTATAACTAGCTCAGGTAGGTAAATTATGCCTGGAAATATCAAGAGGAAGCGTCAATTCAAAACTTTTTACAGAAAATAATATTCCGGAGTTTATGTTTAATATCAATCATAATTTAAGTTAATTTGATGTAAAAACATATATTTCTCAAGTGATTATTCAACTTTTATATCACTGTTTGAAGTGTTTATGATGAATTAATTTAATGTACAAATACTTCCATACCTGCTGTTCCATAACTACAATATTATAGATGAATTATTAATGAAGTCAAGCTGGAATACTGATCAAATAAAACACCTGAATTAAAATAATCAGATGTTTAAAGAACTTTAATGTCTAAAAGTACTTTCGAAAAGTTGGGAAGTGTTCGTCCTCATCAGCCTTTACAAAATCATTGCAAAATGGTCTTATTCCAGTAGCAGAGGGTGCCCCTATATAAAGCTTGACGTGAACGGCTACACTTCTTGGCCTTGTCAACCATCTGCAGATGCTTCAACTCAAGAACTATTACTATGTAGTGGCCTGAAAGAAAGCCGGGGCCGAAAACAATTCAATAATTTTTATTATCAAATTAAATTATTTTGGAAAATATTTTTTAATTCGTTGATGTCTAATACATGACTTCATTGTAATTGTGCGCTCGATTTTGAAAATAATACATGAGTTATTTATTTTTCTGTACTCATTATTATGCTGTTGTTATGATTTAGCTAAAAAAACCTAAAAGAGTATATTGTTTCAAACTGTCACTTATATGATAATAACTATTAGTTACGGGATTTCTACCATGTACCTCCTCGTCCTTATACTTACTTTTTATCTAGTCGTACGAATATAAAGAGTATGTTATCAAAATTCAACTGCTTTTGTGATGAGGTCAAACTTCTTTAATTCACTATAATAAATTTTAATAACAAAACGCGTAAATTTCGACTTACTTGCTAGCCTTGATAACGGTTATATATTTATTAATCAATCCGATTATAAAGGGATCGATTTCTATTGACATCTAGGAGAACGCCGACGCCATCGATTCGAACCTTTCGGGGGATTACATTAAACTCGAATTAGACTTGGCCTCGACTCTTTTGTCACAGATCTACCTGTTGCGTGGCGC
Organism: Udea olivalis; assembly: GCA_947369235.1. Taxonomy (NCBI): domain Eukaryota; kingdom Metazoa; phylum Arthropoda; class Insecta; order Lepidoptera; family Crambidae; genus Udea; species Udea olivalis. The sequence continues at coordinate 13,554,855 of OX376342.1, forward strand.
ATTTACATAAAAACTGCGTTAAAAATTCACAGGTCGCTGCCCTAAAAAACTTCAATAAAAACAAACATCTGAACCGAAAGTTGCCTAATTCTTGACAATATATTATTCCACTTGCTTGAACCTTAATTTTTACTGTGAGGATGAGCCAGCTTTTGTTTAGAGAGCAGAATAGCCAATACTTTTTATCTTCTTCAAAACGGCTGACTGAGGATCGACATAATTGAAGGAGAATCCAATAAACTGGCAATGTGTCAAAAGTAGTGTCATTAAGAATGATTGAGCTACATAAAAGTCGAAACGTGTCGATTTTGATACTAATGACCTGCCTGTAGAATTAAATTTATGCTTAAATTGGTAAATGATTTTAACTCAAGTGTAACGGACGAGACTCCGAGACTATAGTCGTTACTTAGCTTAATCTTAGACTTAACTTACCGAAATGAAATTTATAGTAGAGATTGCGGCTCTGTCTTAGCCCACGCTGAGCAAAGTCCAAGTCTGCGAGATCGACGACTTACCAAAAACTTAGAATATTAACCTGACAAAAATAGTAGGTTATTAAAAGTCTCCCAGAATCAGAAGTTCGGAAGCGATCAACAAGACAAGTTTGACAGTTCACCGCTGTCATCACTTGGATTGCGTTCCATTTCACTTGAGAAGGAATTCAAGAACTATTTAAAAGCTTTCCGATTTAATTAACTGGATAAAAACGTCAGTTTCATGGTTTTTGTTAAATGTTCGAATATAATTTAATAATATTTCTTGATTATTCACCAATAATAACCATTCATATTTATTTTTATCCATAGAACGAAAGAGTAGTTTATACTTGTATCGGAACGTTGTGAGATTCATTGGCTAAGCCTGTGCTCAGGCTACACTTTGCATGATACGACTATAAATTTCAAATCCAAGTTTAAGCTAAGTTCACACTAAGGTAAGTTCGGCGTGAGTTTTGGCTGAGCAAAGCGTAAGTGGGGACTATAGATCTCGGCCTAAGTCCAAGATCTATAAAGCATGCTTAGCTTTAACTTACACTTATCTTAGACTTTGAACAGCTGTATCTGTGTTTATTCAAAAAAAAACTTTATTGAAATTTTTGCATGTAATGATACAATGCGTCACTAGTTTCCACACTAGGATTTCCTGTGTTTTGGCAAACTAGTCTCTTCAATCCTGCAGTTAAAGTTATACAATGGGAAAAAAATGACTTAAATCAAACATTTCTTATGCGAAATAATAGGAAAATTTGTTATTTCTTATCGATATTGAAGATTTTTTCTCTTAGTTAAACATCAACTTAGTTATTCGTCGTGTAATCATTCTAACAATTCTCGATAAGTAAGAATAGAATCACGTGATAAGTCTTTGCTAAGCTAAGTTACGACTATAGATCTCGTCCTAAGCTCTTACGGTGTTCATTATCGAAATAACGAATGCTTATTAAGTTTCAGAAATCGTTTTAGTAAGGTCCAACCAGCGTACGTTTTTTTTGCCACAGATACTATATGGTACACGTTATCCATTCGGGCTCATAGGATGTAGTTGTGAAAATTGTAAAATCTCGTATGCATGTTCACGAACTAGTTTTTGAGAACATTTTGAAGATGTGGAAAGACGGTGTCTGTTTATGGAAAGTCAATAAAAAAATTAAGCATTTATTGCAAGTCACTTTTTTGTTAAATCCTAATCTATTTATTTAGTTATTCAATCAAAAAATTATAGCTTTTAATTACAAAATTACAAGTAATAATACAAAAAAAAAAAAAAAATTGGCAAGGAAAGGTTGCAGGCTCTTATTGTTTTTTGTCAACGAATTTAATTCTTGTTTAATACTCTTGGGTCGCTTTTTTAACATCAGAACAACAATCAAAAACACGTTTATTCTAAAATAATTCAAGTACTAGACGTTTCGGGTCAAGAAACGTATCAGCTGAGCCGCACTGGATGCGCAGACGCGTGACTGCGCGCGTCCCCCGCGGAGATGCAAAGAAAGCGTACTGAGGTAGCTGAAACGCGCACATACAACATTCCCGACAATAATTTAATATGCCATTTGCTCGAAACCAAATTGAGCAATTTATATACGTCGACGTATGCGTGCGCGGGATTACTCCACTTATGAATACCGGCCAGCAGCGGTAATTAACGTTATTATACACTCATTATTGATTCTCTTTATGTCCGCGCTTTATTGCTTGGTCAGATTGCAATCAGTAGCCGGTTGAAAATATTAATTTAATTCCAAGTGTAATTGTTTTATCCATGTTTAGTATTCGTGATTGAATGCGTAGTGTACGCATAATAATTTGCGTGCTACGGCAAACAATACATTACTACAAAATGTCTACGACAATTTTTGTGGTTTATATGTATCTTTTAGAACTTAAAATATCGTGCGCATGTCCTTGTTTAGAAGTGCAAGACAATTAAATAATATGATGACTTTTAACAAAGGTACTTAGTATAGTTACCAACTGAACTACGAAACACTACGATCTATAATACCCCTACATCAACGTTATACTCGTAACTATAATCGAGTGTTTAACAAAAGCCTAGCTTCATGCAGTTTAACCACCTAACAAGCGCCTACCTCATCATAAGCTACATAACTGAGAGTAATCTATATTAATGTGCATGTTTTTCCAAAACGATTTATACTTACTCATCTTGTAATTTTGTGTACAGGCAACCGTACTTAAAGAGCACCTACGCTGCGGGCATAAGCCGAATGTTCGCAACTGCTCACGGATAGTACGAAATTCGAAGTTTCCTATGATATATGGGTGAGTGTACAAACCAATAAATAAATGAATGCCAGTTGAAACTTGTACAAGTCGAAGACGACACAAGTGGTAACCGATTCCAGTCGGTGAGCCGTTAGATGTTTAATTGATGCTGACTCAGTACCCGCTTTTTAGACGGCATCAATCGTCCCTCTATTATTTAGATATTTTAATCAAGTCGATCGATTGTACCGTATAGGTATAAAAGAAGGTAATTAATAATAAGAGATCGAGCGTTGCCACATGCCGCAGCAAAAACCGATTTGAAATGGATCGATTCGAAACGGACTGATATAAAACGGTCTCGATTGTAACCGAGCCCTTTTTGCTCTCGACTCGTATTTAGATGATTTGCGGTATCAGCGGAAAGCGGCGACAAACAAAAGAATGATACAACTCATCCGGTTTTCAAAACATTTTAAATGTCCGTCTGTCTGTGCGTTTTTCATGAACCACTTGTAGCGCTTTGTTTTACGTCTACATTAAAGGTTTTATTCGCTAGCCATTCACTAGCACTTCGCAAAATGATCTATGCAAATAATAAAATTTGTTGAAAGCATTTACGTAATACCTTTATGAAACTAGTTATATTGCTAACCAATATTGCGAGCACGACATCTACAATGAATGGTCTTTCAGAATTTGCTCGCTAACTGCGGATTTGTGACCACAATACCAGCAAATCCCTTGTGTCAATTTTATTATTGACGTGCAACTTTAAGAGTATTTAAATTCAGCCTTGATGTTAATATTGGGTTAATACTTGGGATGTTAATACTGCACACTAAAAGGTCTCGTTCAGAGAAATTTAACTGTCAATTAAGTTCAATAGTTCAACTATAACCATGGTATAACTATAGGTATTTCGAATGTGTTTGCATCTTCGTTTCATTCCTTAAAGTGTGGTTTAGTAGAACGATGGTTCGATTATACTCGTACGTCAACTTGTGAACAGGTGCCACTTTCGGGAACTGGTCTGCTCAGATCCACTATAATTTGGGTACCGTAATGAAAACTTTATATTTATTTTGTTCAAACTGTATGGCTCAGGTTACAATGGCAAAAAAATTTAAGTGACTAACCTACATTGTAAACCACATCTTTTTTTAAAATAATAACTACACCTACTGAGTTTCTTGCCGGGTCTTCTCAGTGGAATCAGCATTTCGACGCCGGTGGTAGGTAGAGTCACATTACTTGTATGATGTTATTATATTTAGTAAATAGATTGTATTAATATTATGTGTGTTTATAATACGAGTTTATAGTCTAGCTAAAGTTAAAATATTAAATGTCGATTCAAAAGAACTGGAACTAGTATGGTCTCCTTAGATAAAGTATCGTTGATTTTTATTTTATCAGAAGAGAAAACTTCGTTACCAAAAGCCTAAAAATATAAGATATATTTTAATATTTAAAATCACTTTTTGGAAATCATTATGGTGAGATATGCATTTTGGTGCAAAAGTACTGGTTACCGTAAAGTATTTTTTTCCGATTGTGATCATGAATGTCAGAGACTAATAAAATTCATAACTAAAATATGTTTCATTTGATACTTTAAATAACTACTAATTCAGGCGCGAACATAATATATTGTGCATGGAAATCGAACCTACAATCCTTCCTCGCCATAGGCTCTTCAACACAGTATAATCAGATACTCATCATTTGGAAATGAATGTAGGTATAATTTTAGTACATTGTAGGTCATTTCAATAGTATTTTATGAGTACGTTTATGTGACTAATCGTATTTGTAGAATTTGGTTAGTTTTACGAGTATAAGTAAAGGTAGGTAGTAATTAGCCTATGTAATGTCCCACAGCTGGTCAAAGGCTGGTCAAAGCATCAATTGATGGCTTAATCACCTCACTTGCCAAATGCGGGTTGGTGCTCACAAACCCGGGCTATGATTCTAAAAATCCAAAAACACACTTTGCCAGAACACAACCTTGAGAACTCAGGATTTCGGGCCTGTTACCACTCAGCCACGGAGGCGTTTACGGTCAATACCTGTTGATTTATCAACCGTAAGTTATTACATTATTTACAAAACATACATGTATTGCAGAAAAAAAGTAGGTAGTTACTCAGTAGGCTTGCGTATTGATCTCTAGGCTGTTAGGGTAACTGGTTTTAGGTGGCATGTTGCACCGCTCCAACGATACATTTATACTTTTAAGCAGGAAACTACGGAAACCTTTTTTGCCCTACGAAATACATTTACGTGAGGCCAGAGAAATGCCAGGCTCGTGTCAGCTGGGGATTGTGTGTGGTGCCACCTAAGAGTTTTTTTAGGAAAAAAAATGCCCACCAAAACCTTTCGGCGAACTTGTCCAGCGCAAAACAAAAGAGGGTAGCCACATGACCCTTTAGCTCTCTACTCCCCTAAGCTCGTGGTGCAAGACAAATCCGATGCAAGCTATCCATGTACTTAAACTACCTGAACGCCCTTTTCGTCGCTTTCTTCTCATATTGCAAGGTGTACTCTAAAGACCTCTCAATCTATAAAATGCAGACGCACAAGTTATTTACGAGGTAGCACTAGTACAGACCAGCATCGACAAAGGCGCGTAATTCAACTAGCTCTACCGGCCGCGACACCGCTCCCGCGCCCGCCCACAAAAACCGATCAAAGTCGCCGCGCCGCCACGAATCGCTTGCGACAAATTGCTTCCATTTTCAAAATAGACCAATCGTTGAAAAACGAAAGAGACGAGCTCACGAGAGCCGAGCAAGGCTAATTGACCGCTTTGGACACAAGGGCCGGAGACGCGAGAGAGGAATTACGCTCGCGTACTTTCTGATTGGCCGGTTTAAAAAGTGAAGGTCTGGACAATAATACGAAAGCTTACTTGGGATGCAGACTATTGTCAAAATAAGTCATGTAAACTTCCCTTCATATGAAGAACATTTCTCTAATATAAAATTTGACGACATTTCATGATTCAAACTCGGTTACAGAGGTGTAATGCCGAAGTAAAAGAAGAGAGGACGCGGATTGCAAGCAGGTACGGCCATGTGCAGCCCTGAGGAAGATGCGGTATATTGGAGGTGTAGCACCTGGGTGCTCCTGTCATACTAAGTAGATTACAGCGGCCTGACTTTAAGCACAAAGATATAAGATTGAAAGATTCTGGGTGTTCATATAATAGTGTGAAGCTCGTCTTAGTGTGGTTTTATTCGGTGAGTGTCCGCTATTAACCATCGTCACATTATGAGAATTTTCACACGCTAAAAGAATATAATCAGCCAAGAGCGTGTTGAGATGCACACTATGGTGGTTCTCCACTCCTAAAAAAGGTAATTGAAAATACTTAGGTACACATCGTACATAAATAAAGTAAGACAGACTAAAAATGTGGTTTTCAATAATAAAAATTAAGAGCTATTCTTCATAACGACGCAATAATATGTCTCTCGCAGCGAGGGACCTAACAATATGTCAATGAGAAGTACTTACCAACTGTCCATTTTAGCTTTCTCGCGCAAATTGGCCTCAACAGACAGACGACATAAGGAAACCATGAGGATTTCTTGATGCCAACGGAACCCTGAGAAGAAATGGAACGAGGTAAAATGGGCGTATAAATATTTTTATTACTTTATTCAAGTCAATTAGTGCCTCAATTGTATATGCTTTAAGAACACGAGCCAGATCGCATGTAACTATTTAATTACTTCTTAATTAAATGTATTTACGACCGCTATACGCACCAACTTACATACCACGGATTAAACGGAGTATACTTAGCTAATTATAAGGGTAAAAACAACATTATCAAATACTTTAGTTCTTTGTGTTGGTGCTCTAAGTAGCTTCTGGTATTTTGGAATTATGACGATGATTTGTAGATCCAAATTTGATATATACTTAAATATATATTTTTTAAGACCACTTTACCTTCTTCTGAAAAAGTAGTAATTAAGTACACTTTAAAATGTCTACTGCATAAAAAACTTATAAAATGTATGAAAGAGAAACACCAAGAATCTAGTGTGATTGTAACGATTTTCTGTGTACATACGTTGAACAGATAATCTAAATAAAAGTAACTACTTAGGTGCATTTAGGATCATGCTTATCACGTGTTCGGACTAAATAAAAGTGGTGTACTGTGACTAATCCTTAAAAGTCTACTTCTTAGTTTTATCAAAGCGGGGAGAGGCATAGTGTGCTGAGACGTTGAGATTCAATCTATCTGTGAGCCCTGGTCTGGAAACTGCCTGAAATGGCAACAGCGGGATTTGCTGAGCTCCGAACTTGAGTATTGGTTGGAACACCATTTCCATGGACAGAAAAAGATGGCAGGCCTCCAGTGTGGCCTTGAGAGCTTAGAAAGGCTCAGAGTAAGAGAAATGAAACAAATGCATGCAATATCGCATGCCTTAAATTATCACCTAAACAGTTATTTGGATTGGACACACACACCCGAGCACTCACGCACTATTAGCATTATTGTTCTTTTTATACTTATTACTTTTGCAATAATTTATAGACTGGAAATATATCTAATAATAGGTATCACTCATGTATTATGATGTGTGGAGAGCGGGGTTTTTATAACACAAGTAATTTTATTACATGAAAGAAAGCCTCAATCGAAATTGAGATGTGTGAAAACTTGATACTGAATAAAGAATTTGTGTTGTATTGTATTGTATTGGATTCTAAAATGTAAAAGTAAAATTAGTAGTTTATATATTTTTTAAGTAAAAACGTATGCTTAGATATCCAAACCCATTTTATCATTGATTGAATAGAACTTTGTATTTCGGGAACAAGGAGCCTAATCAGTGTCAATAGAATAAATCTGCAAACCATTGCAAAGTAAGTAATCGTAGGGGACAAAATCGTTTGGCTTATCAAGATGTTTCTAATCAACTCCATTGAATAAAGCTATTCGTATAATAGCAAATAATGAATTGTTCGAGTTATCTCTCGCAGATCTTATTTTGGTTTAGTGAATGTGCACAATTTGCTTACCTTTAGTGTTTTTTTTGCGTCCATTAATCATTCTGTTTGATTTAACAGGACTTTCTCTAGTAATTTTCCAGATGTGGTAGGCAGAGGCAAGCGGATTTGTTGATATCCTATTTAATATTTATTTACAGATTGTTTTCTGAGTACCGTTCCGTTTTTTTTATTTGTTAAGATTATGTTACAGCATCAGTATCGAAACATACTATGCCGAAGATACGTGACGGAAGTTCTACATGATTACGCCTTTTTTTTTGTTAACCGGGTGTGTAAAATGCGTTGCGCACTATCCCAAAGCCCGGGGGAAGGCAGTGGGGTAGTGTGGGACTCTCCGCCGGCAAATCCGGCGGCATACCAACTAAAAAGAACCCGGGTATACCCTCACCGCTTTGGGATAGCGCGACATGGAGCCTTACGGATTACCATGTCACCCCAACGGTCGGCCCAGCCTTCATGCCGGGCCTCCTCACGCTACGGGGGTCCCGATATACTGGGAAACCCCAGACGAGAGCACCGTGCAATGAGGTGAAAGCCCTCCGGCTAACACCCCGGTGCTGTTTTTAGGGAGCAGGAGGAGGACGGGCGAACCGCCGTCTTCGTGCTCCCCGCCGAGAGGGGCCGCCAGATGATCATCCTTTCGGGCCCTCTCCGCGATCTCTTTTTGCGTTATTACCCCCTCACAGAAGGAGACCATTGCTATCCAGGCCATTTCACTCCCCAACATGGCTTGAACTACGGCCGGGAGCGAGAGGTCACCACCAATAACCGCCACTAGAGCGCGGCGCCGATCCGCCTATGCTGCGCACTCTTGAAGAGTGTGCTGAGCGGTGTCCTCGTCCGCACCGCATTCATGGCACTGCGGTGTGACCTCCAGCCGGGCGACTTTGAACAGGTACTTCCCGAAACATCCATGTCCGGAAAGCACCTGTACCAGCCGGTGTTTTAGAGGCCCCTTTCTATGACACACCCACCGGTTGACAACCGGCCGTATCGCTTCTATGCTGTCGCAGCCATAGAGCGGGTCAGCCAGTTCCTCCGCCCACCTCCTCATCAGCGCTTGTTGCGCTGATGAGTAGGTGTGCGCAGTGTCTTCGGGCGCCCTCTACTTGGTCAATACCCGCGGCATACCCGCTAAAACGCAGGCAGCCACCGCGGAGATGGTCCGATATCCTCTAATGGCTCTCACCGCCATCACCCTTTGCGGGGCCCACTAAAGTGACACATTGTATCCGTAGAGCGCCATGCTGCGAATTATGCCGTAGTATGCCCGGGGCCACGCAAATTTAGCAAGAGCCGGCCCAAAGGGCCCGCTGCCCGCCTCAAACTTCTAACGTCCATCCAAAATGAGGCCCAGATACTTCATCTGGGCCGCTAACCTAACGTTAACGCCGTTAAGGTGGACTGACGCCGCGGGAGGCTGCCCCTGGCGATTTCCGTGAAATAGCAGGGCTTCGGTTTTGTTGAGGGCCACCGTTAGTCCCAGGGCTTCGATGCGGCCGATTACGAGGCTGGCGCCGACTTCCGCCCGCCTCTGTACCTCAGGAAAACTGCTGCCCCTGACTACGACTAGGGTGTCGTCCGCGTAGCAAATGACACGCATCCTCGGAAGGAGCGTGCCGAAGAGTACCCAGTCGTAGCCGAGGTTCCAGAGCAGGGGCCCTAAGACGGCCCCTGGGGAACCCCACACTGCATTGGGTGACGGACCAGTACCCCGTCATCCCCCTCATAGAGAACCTCCCTGCCCCGGAGGTAATCCTCGATCAGACTGCCTATATACAGGATGTCCCAAAAAGAAGTGTCAAGCGGAAGCCCACAGAAAGAGCACCCCTTGGGGTACCCGAATCACCCCCATGTATGTTCCGCGATTGTTCATAGTTTTCGAGTTATGTTTTTTTTCTGAATTTCTGAGAATTTCGGACCCAAAAGTTTAAATTTTTTATTTTATAAAAAGTAGAAGACTTTCCAAACTTTTTCTTTGCCCAACTGAATCATCCTTAATTGTACTTTGATGCATAAAATAATCAGTTTCATAACTTTGACCAAAATGATGAAAATGTTGGTATAAAACCAAAAATGTACGGTTGATGAATAAAGACTTAAATTTTCAACTTTAAATTAAAAATCTAAGCTGTATGGTTTCTAAGTAAAGCTCAAAAATGCTCCAGAATTCCACATCTCTTAAAATGTGACTCATCGGTCCATAAAATAATAAAAAAAAAACGTTTTCAGCTTGACGCCGCAACATTTCCTGACAAAACGCTACTCTTCTCGGATAGTCTGCGGGCTTAAGCTGCTGAACTTTTGGTTAGATAACAAATTCATGAACTTCAGGAATGATAAAATGGCCACAAAACAATTATTAATCTGATGGCTAATTTCAAGAATTTTCCACCTCGCTGTCTTTGAAGGCTGATTTTAGCCAAAGTAGCCCATTAAGTACTTCTTTTTTGTAATGATTAAGAAAGCTGAGATTCTGGAGCATTTTTGAGCTTTACTTAGAAACCATACAGTCACCCGCTTAGATTTTTAATTTAAAGTTGAAAATTTAATTTTTCATTCATCAACCATACATTTTTGGTTTTATACCAACATTTTCATCATTTGGTCAAAGTTATGAAACTGATTATTTTATGCATCAAAGTACAATTAAGGATGATTCAGTTGGGCGAAGAAAAAATTTGAAAAGTCTTCTACTTTTTAAAAAACAAAAAATTCGAACTTTTAGGTTCGAAATTCTCAGAAATTCAGAAAAAATCATAACTCGAAAACTATGAACAATCGCGGAACATACATGGGGGTGATTCGGGTACCCTAAGGGGTGCTCTTTCTGTGGGCTTCCGCTTGACACTTCTTTTTGGGACACCCTGTATATGAGGGCACTCCGAAAAAATGGAGCGCCTCTCTTATAACGCCGAACGGCCGGCTGTTAAAGGCGTTGGCGATGTCGACGTTGATCACCAACGACCGCTTTCCGTGGGCAGACGCAGTCTCTGTCTCCTCTTTAAGGAGCTCTAAGGCGTCTAAAGTAGAGCGGACATGATTACGCCTGCAATGCTATTTGAATAGCCTAACTTCGCTCGGGCGTAAGTTCAGCGTCAACTTATTTGTTAAGCTCACAATTATAGACACTGAGTAAACACCAAGTTAAGCAACAGAATTTCTGCCGTGTAAATTTGGCACTTATGGTGTGTCATATCAGCCGAATACGTCGGAATGTAAAATCAGCCGCAGAACTTCGGTCGCGTACTTTCGGCATAGTGTGTTTAGACACTTAATACTAATTAGTTGTAATGAGAACTAACAATGACAAAACTTCAAAAAACTTTACAGCCTCACATTTTATTTATTTTAAATACTGGTTGATGACCTTGACACTCTTGTGGTTTTACTTGTGAATAGCTAACAATACTCCTAACTGTCTCATAATCAAGTATTCTCTTTTTTACGTGCTGTAAGCATTTGTTTGTGCAATAAAGATTATTTATTATTATTATTTATTATTATATTATTATTCTTTCTAATATTATCCACGGAAGAAAAAATCCTATAAATTTCTGATTTACAAATGGATCTAGAGTTGTCTTTGGTTTTCTGTTCTTTGAATTCTGAAAAGCACGTTTGTAATGATGTAATTTACGCGGAAGTTCTCACCGGTTCTCAAACAGCAGACGAATTCCCTAAAAGATGATCATATCGAGGTCGTCAGGAGTTTTCCGTGTGCCGAGAGGGCGCGAACCACGCCCGCCCCCGCCCCCATACGCCCTCGCTGCGTGTGCGCATACCTTAATAATGTTTTTGTATTTATTTAATAATAAGGATAATAACTTACCTTGTTAAAATATATTTCGATTTGTTGGAGAAACATTTGAAATGAATGCAGCCTGTATCTTGATTTCTTTATTATTTATAACTGGAATTCGTTAGGTCCGTTAAAGGCTTCAGTAAAGGTTTTAGTTGGAAGAGCCTTCCTAGGACCAAGGTTTTTTTTTTTCGATTTTATAAACAAAATAGAGTATTAAAAATGCTCAAAATAATATTCAATGTGTATAAGTGTGTGTGTAGACTAATTATGTTTTTACAATAAAATAAAGTAATAGGACAATCCATTTTTACATTACATCACTGACAATTAACAAGCCCGCGGGCTGCCTAATGGTAAGCAGTCACCGCAGTCTATGGCCGCATGCAACACCAACACAAACACACAAATTCTCCACTGCAATGTGCAAGGGATTCGAGGTAAATTTAGAGAACTCAAGGAACTATGCAAGAAATACGCGCACCGGACATACTCATTATAACGAGGCCAAAATAGATTTGACCACACAGTAATTCAACATCGACAACTACGACAGATTGGTTGATCAGACAGCACCGCATCTCGGAACAATAACGTACGTCCGGAGAGGGCTTCGCTGGATCCATACTCAACTATATGGACTCAGCCATACGCTTCTTACAGCACCACAACTGTGTTGAGGCAATCACCATTAAATCCGTATATATACCGCCAGGTCACACGCAGGACGCTGAACTAGAGGAGGAATACGAGAAAAAAGAAGCACTGATCATAGGCGACCAGAACCTACGCATGGGAGCCCTGAACCATTCGAGAAACTCGGGACTAGGCACATGGGTAAGTAGAGCACTTGCCGCTGAAAACATTCGCCTAATACATGCCAATGCCCCTTCCCGACCCTATCATCTGGGGGATGGCATCCTTGACGTGGCCATCCTCACCGGCAACCACAAATCGCTATCCATAAAGAAAATCAGGCAACTAGAAGACATAAGCTCAGACCACCTGCCTTGGCTGCTTACCTTACACCTACCTCACGTATACCAGCCGCCTAAATATCGTGACATGCGAGCACTCTGCTCCGATAAGAATACTAGACAGGAGTACCGTATGAAGATTGCATCTCTCACCAAGGACATGAAATACCCTGAGTCGGACGAAGACTGCGATAGACAAGTCCATCTTCTCGCGAACGCTATACAGCAAGCTCTGGACCTAGTAGCACCGCTCAAATTACTCGACAGCAAACAGTTCCTGCCGCAAGAACTGCAGAAAATGATCAAACACCGATGAAGCACGCCGCAAAGCATGGAATGCTCGCAGTCACCCAAACGCCACGAAAAAGAGGGCCTAATACAATCGGGTCAAACATGACCTAGCGAAGGCCCTGGCCCTCTATCGCGACGAAGTCTGGACCAAGCTGATAGACAACGGAGCAAACAACTTCTCGAAAATGTAGTGAATTTAACGGGCCATGAAACTATAACTGCTTCCAACTCTAGTGGGATGCCGAACCGATTTGAAAACGATCGACCGTCTAGTGGAAACAGCCATAGTCACCGAAGCCCTTATCTCACTAGAAGACGAGGGAAACGAAAAATCTACGCCTTTCCAATCGCTCCTTCCCACCTCACTTAGCGAAATACGCCGAGCACTCTCGATGTTCTAGAATATGAAGAAAGAGGGACCGGACGGGATACAAGCCGACTATTTGAAACTGTGCGGCCAGGTCGTCGTCCACAAATTCCACTTGATAATGGATTATGTCCTCAGAACGGGTTACTTCCCTATCGCCTGGAAAGATACCATTTGCATCATCTTACACAAGACCGGAAAAGACCACACCAGGCCCGAATCATACCGCACCATCTCGCTACTCAACATCATAGGAAAATGGGCCGAGAGACTTATACAACAACGCATACTAGAAGAGTGTTCCGACCTCATTCCCAACCACTAACACGGATTTGTCAAAAACCGAGGCACCCACACGTAGATCCTCCGCACTGCGTAGAAGATCACCGACTCGCTAGAGAAAGGCCAGAGTGTAGCGATGATATCCATGGACCTGTCGAAAACCTTCGACTCCATCAACCACAAAGGACTGGTGAAGAAACTGCAAAACGTCGGAGTGCCAAACAACGTCATAAAAATTATAAAAAACTACCTAGACGGGCGCACTACCCGGGGTAGTTTTAGACAACAACGCGAGGCACCGCTAAAGAAACACCGCATGGCGTGCCACAGGGGTCCATATTGGGCCAATAATCTTCAACTTATATGTTTCAGATATACCCCGCAGTGGATGCCGCGGGCAGCTCCTTTCGCAGTATGCCGACGACCTGTGCGTCCTAAATGCTGCCAACAAACCGGTCGACGCCACCACACGCGCCGAATGGATGACCACCGAAGTCGTGGACTACTACCACCGCTGGGGACTCAGGTGCAACGTTTCAAAGACGGAATGCGTGATGTTCACGCACAAGAGACCGGCGAGCGGTTCCTCCAACAGCCATGGCTACCGCAACCATGTCGAACTAAAGGGGGAAAAAATTATCTACAAGAATCACACTGAGTACCTGGGTTTGGTCTTCGACAAACAACTCTCGATGATTATACATACTAAGTAGAACGTTGATAAAGCAAAGAAGGTGAGAGCCCGTCTCTACGGCATCGTCGGCTACCGGGCAAAGGTCTCGGTCGAAACCAAACTCAAGGTGATCCACGCCTGCCTGCTGGCTGTCCTGGACTATGGGGTAGTGCCGCTGCTGCCGTTGTTCAGCCGAACCAACCTACTCACGCTCGAGCGCCAACACTGAATGGCTCTTAAGGCAGCTGCCCAATTCAGTCGTAGACTGGAGACTGAAGCCCTCTACGACATGCTTCAACAAGACCCTTGGAATATATGAATTCACGACCTGATCAAAGACCTACTAGACGCCGTGAAACGCCTTGACATTCCGGATCATCGAAACCCCGGCGAGCGCTACACTCGACACAATAAATACGGGTTGTATCTCCTCTATGCAGTTAGAATTGGCAAGGTTGAATCCGTAAACAAACATGAGTGCAGTAAACCTGTTGACAAGCGAAAGGTACCGACCCGCCCAGGCCTGCTAGAGACCCACTCACACCGCTTCCGACACCTGAAGGCCTACGGAACACGCGAACACATTGCCCTCCCAGACCCTGAAAGGGGAAAAAAAACCACGCAACCTGCAAAAAAAATCTCAACAATTAAGTTCCACATACCAAATGATCACTCTTCCAAGGACCGGTACTCGGATATGAACTATACCCCTAGTGTAATTACATGCAAATAAATAATTTATAAGTAGCTTCTAAGAACACACTCGTGAACTTGTATGTACCACGAACTAGACCAATAACAATAGATTATGTTCTTTTCTACATCACTCGCACGTTGCTCACCCTGTGAAAACATTTTCGAACCACTCTAGAAGAACTCCTTACTATAGCCAGCCATACTATAGCTCTACACGTCGGCAGGTTACTTAATCCCCAATAGTAAGCAAGCATCTCTGAAACCGAACTCTACGAGACTGTGTAATATACTTACCACGACCGTCCTCATAGCACAGCCTCCACTATTTGTTACAGTTTCGCTACAATCTCATTGTTAAGTGTTGAATTAATCACCATTCAACATGCTTGCCAAACTATAAGAACACGATCATAAACCTGGGCCTATTTAAAAAAAAAAAATCTTCGTCGAACCTGGGAAAATTGTTTTGCTTTGTTCAAAAATAATTTATAACTAAATCATTATAATATGTCAGCAGGTGAAAAAATAGTAAGTAGATACTCGTGTTAGCTCTCTTTCTTTCGAAATTTTGCTTGATGATTAATAGTAGTTATCCGATAAAGTAATTTTTCATTTTAATTACTGCTACTTGCTAATTCACTCACTATTTATTTATTATATTACTGGAATTAATGTCATAGAGATAGTTCTTGCTACTGGAATTCTCCGCTACGCATAGTTTACTACGGTATTGTTTCGTGAGAAAACTATATCATTAATAAGGTCTCTAAATAATGATTTCCCTACTTAGTAGTTTACGTGTCTAATTGATTCTCTAGACGTCATATATCAACCCGTTCCAATATGCAAGTACATAACCATGGCAGTTTTGCTTTTGTCCTCTAAAGAGGATGTTAGAAAGTATAACGTTAAATATAGACATTGGACATCGAGATGATAAAAAATGCTTAAAAGATTGATATGGTTTTTTCATTACAAATTGCGGCTAATAATTTAGCCGGCATGACGTGCAGAAACAAAAGACTAGCATTCGCGAGACCGATGAAAACTGCGGTCGCGATGACTGTCGAAACAAAAAGCGGAGCCGCGGGAAACTGTTGTCCTTATAAAGGAATTACAGCAACCCTTGTACGCGGGCAATATAGCGGCTGTGCCATAGAAAGGCACTTATGGACCAGCGTTTTTCCCGAGACGCAGCGCCCCGCCGCGCCCCGCAGGGATCCAGCCGCCCTCACTTAACGCAATTTATGGCGCGACCCTTTAATAAATAAATGAATAACCGGGGAAATTCGATGAAATAGAAACTGGCACGTGCGGTTCGCGGGACGTGAAAAATCGCTTTAATTTCTGAGGTGGCGAGTGGCTCTCGTGGTTAATAGGAAACTCGGAGTTATGGTGGTGCGGGTAATATCATCACGAAGATACGATAGTAATAAACTATCGGTAAAATAAATTTTAGCAATTTCGCTAACGTTAATAATCTACCTCAAGAATTCGTTTATCGCTTATTGTTTATTGTTTCTCACAGAACATACTATAAAACATAATATGTAACAAAAAACAATTCTGGATCTATTGGCGCAACGGTTAAAGGTCCTGGCCATTCCAATGGTTCGCTTTCTTCACTTTTCTGTGTTTCTAGATGTTACTAGTTACAAGATTTATAAACAATTTTACCTTTTTATGTATAACAACTGCACTTCATAACATTTTCAACTTTTTTGTTGCATTTTTACTACTAATTCTAACACTAACGGATGTTATTTTGTTGTAATTGTTCTTTGCAAAACCCCTTCGTGTCAGAATGACTTCACTTCAACCGTATTACTTTGCTTAGATCTGCTTAACGTCCTTAATAAGATGAATTTAATTGACTTTTTTAGTTCTTGATTTGTGGTCTCTTCTCTTCTAGGATCCGAATTTTGCGAAGATATGAAACCATTTATCAGTCCTAAATAAAAGTTACTGCTCACTTCTCCATGGTAGGTAAGGTCTCATTGTTATCGTTAAAAGGCTTCCTCACTTGGAGCATTCGCCTGTTATGTAACGTAATAGTCTAGCATTACAGCAGTGAGGGAGGAGACCCGAGCATAACAGAGCGCAACTTGATGGTACAATCTGTAATTTGCATTTCAGATCAGATTTTGAGAGATTTTTTGAATTTCGAATTTGCAACATTACAGTTTGCGCACTGTAATGCGCGGTTCTCCTCCCCCGTTGTATTACAGAAAAATGCTTTAGGTAAGGTAGCTGCACGTTTAGAGTAATATGTAAAACTCTCTTAAATGACCATTGACCGAGATGGATTCCTGTTTCTTTGTTTTTAGCATTTTACTTACGAGTAGGTACAATACATTCGACAGTGCCCAAGTTGGCCTATGAACCAACAAACATTTGTCATTTGTCATAATTCTGGCCATGATTTAAGACATAATTATCACTGATTAGATTGTCACGGACACTTCTGATTTTTGATATCAAAATTAAAAATACTGAAAAAATTTATCGTACGAAAACATTTTTTTAATACCATTTATGTTGCGTTCGTCTGTGCCCTCTGTTGTTTAGTCATCGCAACAATATTTTAATTTACTTTGTATTGACAAAAGAAACCTTGTATGTGCAAGAAAATGTAGTTGTGAACTTACTAAAGGCTCTTAAAAATGAGTAACAATACATTACTGTCAATGCGATAGATGTAATCAACTTTTTATTTTAAATTCGGCTTAAATCGGTTTTGTACGAAGCCAAAAAAAAGAAGTTAATGACGTTTGGTTGACTTGACACCAAGAAGGCTAGAAACTAAGGAGAGATAACTCCCTGGAAAGGGTTGGACTAAATCCGTATCCCACAGTGACGCATGCGCATTACGCTTCTTTGCCGCGATCCTCGCGAAGTGTCAAAATGATCCTCGCGAAGTGTCAAAATTGGTCAACACAACCTCGAAAAACAACAACTGTCGCACGTGACACCGTTCAAAACAAAACCATGTGACCATGAAATGACAAATAGCTGCCGCTGCACATGCGCAATACAGCGTTTTGCCCGGCACAGAGTATACGACTTTCGGCCCTCGAAAGCTTACCCCCACTTCGGGAGTTATCTCTCCTTAGTCTCTAGCCTTCTTGCTTGACACTTCAGCGCAAAAGAAATACCGGCCGGCATCTGTCTGTCTTATAATATTTTTCGCTATCAATTTGCAATGCTGTGTTATTGTTTTTATATTAATAATTTTATTCTTACGATTCGGCTTAAAAAACGGATGTTGATGGCTCTCTGTAGTGACCTACCTCCTTTTAGATTTAACCGTTTAAAGACTTTGTAACCTGCACATAGCTAACCCAGCGATAACGGATTTATGATCATCGCAATGGAATCAACATTTTGTGTGAATTGTGGCTCAGCTAGTGGTTCCATGGTACTGGCAGAAGTGACAGATCAACAAAATATGTGCTTGAAGAACATTAGTCCTACTCACGTAAATAAAAATTCGCATTATATTATTAAATATCACCTCAAAAACCTTTTCAGTTTTTTGATATTTACGAGTTCTCAGAAGTGTCCGTCCATAAACTACGTTTTGACACTAAAGTGTATGTATCTAAGAACCCTAAGAGGTATTTTGCATGACTGTTGGTTCATAGGCGGCAATGTATGGGCGAATGTACACTATCCTTTACTTACAGGCATAACTTATGGAGAACAACTAGTTTTCTCTAAATAGCATTGGAAAGCGTTGATCATATTTAAAAAGATAGGTACCTCTGCACAAATCCAGCTAAAAAACTAAACTATTCTCACCTATTATAAAATCTAATTACTCCAAAACGCGGGTCCGTATTTACCTGTTATTAATTTCGTAGCGTCGCGAGTGAGTGAGTTTTATTAAATTACTGCTTTCACAAATTATGTGGAAATAATAATTCGGCTGCCGCGGAGGCGGCGCGGTGGGGGGCTGCACTTTTAATTAAACCCTAAATTATGTTCACCTTCATTTATTCTGCTCCCGGTCGGCCCTTACTAATGAGTTGTACTTTTTGTACGGCCAGACAAACGGGACGAACGAGTGATAGTCTCGTAAAAATAGTAATAAAACGACGTTTGAATGCTTGATTGAATAATTCGCTTGTGTAAGTACTTTTGACTCGTAGTTCTAACTCACTATTCAACAAAATGGTTTGCATGCCGACGATTTATTAATTGATTTATAAACAAGCTGCCAATTGATTTATAAACAAATGTATTATTTTAAAAAATATTGATACTTTTGATGTTTATATAGTTTTAGTTTGGCATTTAGAAAAACTTCGTCGGATAGTGTTAATCCATAGTCAGAAAAATAGAGATATGCATTAAAAAAAATGGTTGCCTGTAAAGTCGGTTTTACGGGCGAAGATTTTACGTGACAACGTCTTTTTCTCGGTAGAATATTTATTGATATGAATATAATTAAATTGCACAATAGGAACAAGGAATTGAATGAAAATAAGAATTGCACAAATTTTAACTATAGAAATATATTTTGTTTACTAAAACAAAAACTCATCGGTGACTCATCGTAACGTTACCGAGCGTTACACTTTTTCATAAGTGACTCCCAGCCGCAACCTAATTTAAGACGTTGTCACGTCAAAAACTGCTCAATTAATTATATTACGTAAAAGTAAGTAAGTGTCCTTGTACCGACAACAATATGTTAATTCTGATTCGACTTCTGCACCTGTGGCTCAGCTCAGGTGTTTAAACGTTCCTAAATGCAGTATTAAAAACAAACGCTCTCTCTCAACGTCTTTTCTCACAAGTATCGTGTAGAACGCTTTCAAGCGTGACCCCTAGCGCTAAGAGAATGGCGCGCTCGAAGCTCAAATCACTGTTATTACGGACACAATGAACAAGGGCTCTTTGATGCTAACACAGAGGGATCTTGAGGAACAAAAGAGTATTGCACAATTTTGATGCTTATTGTACAGGTAACGACAGTCAATCAATTATTAAGCAGAACGTTGCGATTAAAGCTATAAAAATAAGCATCTCACATTTCTTGGTAGATTCTACAGCAAAGGTCATTTTGCATATTTTAAAAAAAATATAATTTATTATTATACTCGTATTAATATTTCAAAAAGTAGGATTTATTGAGAACAGTGTTCTTCCACTCTTCGTAACAAGTATAAAGAAATACTTAATTTGCTGACTTTAAATCCTGCGTTTGTTTTCTGTAAACGTGCTGCATCATAAATTATTTGGCAAATTACAGATCCAACAATGACAATAAAACTATGTGCACTGTGCGCAGTACACGTGAAACAATGTCTTAGGTGACTCTGAACGCTCAAATCAGATATCTCAGCAACAAAATCGTGCCTGCTTGGTAACCATTGCACTTTTGTGTAGTGTGGTGAAATTTTATGAGAAGGTAAAGTAGCAATGGACTATCGGAATGGAGTATTGTTTGGCTTATAGTGAGAGTCGCGATCATTACAACCCCCTGCCTGGAAACCCGAAACCGAACGGAAGTGCGGGACCCCCGTGACGCGGGTTTCTTGCGCTCGCGCGCTTTCGACTAAAAACTTTTGAAATACTCCGAAGAGGGCTAATACGGTGCCATTTTTGTTAAGCATTGAAGTCAACGCGACGGCATTGTTCAATGGCATAATTATACCATTCCTTTATTGTCGCGCCAAATTAAAGAATATGTTATATTCGCTTTCACTGACTTTGACTTGGAACGTATTGGGCAAACTTAATGGAGGACGGTTAAATCTTCTCACGAGCTGCTGCTTCTGTGAGTGCGTTCAAGATTTTAAGATATAATAAATAATAGGGTCAAGGCAAACAATACGATCTATCCGTTAGTTTTGAGTACTAAGGTAAGTTATAGTTAGCTGCGTATGTTATCGTTACTTCATGATCGTTAAAACGTTAGCTAAATAAAACATAAAATAGTAAGACAGACATAATTATAATTAGTATCTCCATTAAGACATGCCTTCACCACTTATTATCAGAGTGATATTATTCACTAAAATCCTACAACCTTAGTCAAACCGTGACCTACCCCATGCAAGACTCAGCATGAGCATAAGCATGAATTCTAGGATTTCTAGGTGCGATCGATGGGTATAAAGACGCTCACTTGCTTCTTTCCTCGTTTCAAATATATGAGCAGACCAATACAATAGTCCGTATACTACTAGTCAGTACAAAAAAAAAGTTATTTTTCAAAATTTAGATTGTGAAGAGGTATTTTCCCCATATTTTTTTTTGGAAAGAAATTTTCAGAAAAAATAATATATTTAATTAACGTCTGACTTCACTTACATTTACTCTTATTATACCTCTTAAAAAGCGCTTATTCTTTACAACTAACTCACCTGATCATAACCGTTCAAAACCTTCCCTTCTTGACTCCATCCATATGTTCAGGAGTCCTCGGCGCCCCATGCCACGTGCGCACAAGCGTCTCAGGGGCCCTGAGGGCTCCTCGTGTGATCATCAGCTATTGTGTCATGATCGTTGAGATCGCTGCTCTCAAGTGATGACGTCGGGTGGTCTTTAGCTTTGGCTCGTGGACGTCAATGGTTAATTCGGTACTAGAATGTGCGTTGAGCTCGTGTTAATTATATGAGCGGCATTCAACTACATTAATGAATAGGAAGGTTTTTTTGAGATTGCTAAGGCACTAACCGACAATTTCATACCTTGCCATCATTTACCAATTTGTAGAGTGTTTTGCTTGATCTTGTCACCAACCATAGACATAACTGTCCGGCCTCACTAGTTACAATATTTTTTGTAAAAACATACAGCTCACTTTTGGGTCCGACTCTTGAATCTAATTTCACCAGATTGGCATCAGATTAGTCTCCCCAAAAAAAATTTCAAACCTTAACGCTTTGTAATAGGGTTAAAAAAAACTTGTTTGACATTTCTGCAATGCTTGTTCAGTTAAATTCCGTTCAAGAGTCAGGCCCCTAGTCATGGAATTCTTAGATACGTTCTGAATTTTAAAATTCTACTTCTTAGTCACTCAATAATTAATACGCTCATATTTTTTTGCAATTTGACAAAAACAAAGTCGAAACCAAAAAAACGGTACGCAGTTTGGTTTACAAAAACGCACCACGAACCACGTGAGCGCTGAATGGAATCAAAAGTCGTCATTTCTCAACATGTATAATTTGTTTGATTTGTAAAGAGCGAATGTACGTCTGTATTAGTTGTAAAGCCATTGTTTGGAGTTCATGGGTGTCCTCGGAACCCCGCGATTTTCTCGCCAGGGTTCCGCTAAAGACCCGCGGAGCCGCGGCGAGCCCTGTTCAACTGTCAACTCAGAATGTACTCTTGCCCTTTGAACGGTGTCATTATTCGATCCCGACAATCGGAGCATGTAAATGAAAATATTATTCCGCATAATAGAGTCCGCAAATATGTACTTACACTTTTAAAGTTTGCCGTTGCTGAAGTCGATCGCAATTTAATTATTGGTGCAGCCGTTATCTAAAAATTTGTCATAATAACCTTAATAGTAAATAATTTCAGTATTGTACATCACAGTGAGAGCAGTAGTAGTAAACCACATATTTAACTATACAAAAGTTCTTCTTATTTTTAATTTTTAGTTTTTACAAACAAAATACGTTTAAACAAAATTGCTAATTATTGTTGAACTATTTTTATAGGTGAGACGATTTTTAATGTCTTTTATAGCACTAGTTTTGGCATGAAACACCGTTAGCAGTTTTACCGTTTTAAAAAAAATATAAGTTTACTATAAACTTCTTTAAATATCTAAATTTAAAGAACTTTCCTAGCTAAATAAAATAACTTTTAGATCCACCTTGAAGAACGGTGAGCACGATTCGAGCTCTCAGAATGGTAGCCAGGGTTGCAAACGAGACAAAATTGATAGAAGATCTTTTGACATTTTTTGAGATAATCAAGTGTGCAGTGCCCCCTAGAACTTAGTCAATATATTTAATTTTTTAAAATTGTTATTACCTACCTATAGCTAAAACGCGGAGGCTAACGATAATCGCTGAGTTCCATTTATTATTGATGTTAATTCACGTAAATCTATGTGCAGGATAACATTGACTAACTAGGGTAGGTAATTGGAGTCAATACACACCATGTAACATTCATGGACATATAAGTTCCAACTAAGTACACAATTATGAATGAAAACAAAAAAGCTCCGCTGAAAAGCGGAGGCTAACGATAATCGCCGAGTTCCATTTATTATTGATGTTAATTTCACGTAAATCTATATGCAGGATAACATTGACTAACTAGGGTAGGTAATTGGAGTCAATACACACCATGTAACATTCATGTACATATAAGTTCTAACTAAGTACACAATTATGAATGAAAACAAAAAAGCTCCTGGTCCAAGACACAATACGTTTTTATTTCATAAATAAGTAGCTCTTAAAGACATTTCTATTTTAATAGTAGTTCGGTTTAAGTATTATCAATGGGACATATTGTTTTTCCTGTTTGAACAGACAATAGCAAAATTAGTTAGAATACCTAATTCCAAGACAGGGCAAAGAAGAACAAGAAATTTGCCTATGCAACCAAATTACCACTATCACTGAAACTTTAACGGCACGGTTAACTTAGTTCAATTAATACATACACGCAGCCAAGAGTACCTATTACCTACCTATATTCTATCCGTATATACGCAAAAGCGAGAAACATATAATTGAAAAAGAGTTCACAATACTTACAATTTGAAACGTGTTGTTTTTTGTAAAACATAAGCACATGTTCATCTCGTATTTTTTGGTTTTTGCCCATACAAAGTTTCGCAAAGTGTCGTAACTTTTCTACTCAAGTAGGCCTACTTACTTCCAGATTTGTCAATCTAAAGAAATTGCAAATCATCGAGGACAAGTCAAAATATAAATCGTGAGTCGTCGCTGTCCCCAGAACTAATTGCGACGGACGTGCCTCAGCGGGGTCTGAAGGTTTTTACATAGTACACTTTTGGAGATCAGGCCTTATTACAATCTCTTATAACTTGTCAGGTTTAATCTCTAAACTGAGCGTAGCGAGTAATCAGGTAAATATGATCTTTCATTTTCAGATAGTCAGCGGCTATCTGGCACTAACGCGCATCTAGGCTGCAAATTTACTGACGAAACAGCTCGCTAACCTCAGTGGAGGAAATTAAGTTGACTGAATATACGAGATTGTGATAAAGCCCCTGTGGTGATAAAAATATGCAGATTATGCTAAACTATTCCGGAGCATTTATAAGGCTTAATTAATTTAGTACCGACTTTTTAAACTTAAGTACTTGTTTATGAGTAAGAATACAAAGAAAAATGATTGAACATGCTATTTTTCCTTTTACGACATCATTACGATCTGACTTTACGATCACGCCTGGCGCCTCTTTCGCCTGGCGAACAGTATATTGATGCATTAAATAAGGTATGTCGGTAGGTACAGACGTTCACATCAATCTTTACAAAACCATAGAGAAATGGCATGGCATATGGCAGCAGTTTATTAGGTGTGTGTACGCGTGTGTACATATACAATTTATTTCACAAGGCCTACATAGAAATGTAGGCCTTGTGAAATAAATTGTTAGAAACTCTCGAAATCCAAATCAAAGTTTTGCGATGTTTGTTTTCTTTTAATACGTAGGTATGTGTTGTGCTGTTTCAATGCTGAGCAAAGGCGTCCATCATTGTAATTAAAAAGCAGTACAATTGAGAGATATGTATTTATTCACCACGCTAGACAAATGCGGGTTAGCAAATACAAACCCAGGCTAGTTTTTGAAAAATTCAAAAAACCACTGCTTACAGGTACCTAATTGCAGTAAGCTGCAATATGCAATAATACTTGCAATTAATTGATACGGTAGCTATAACACTTTGTTAACAGAATATGATAGAGACATTTTATATTTTTACGAACTGGTTAAAGGAGGAAGTACTCGTATAATATATTATTTTTAGAAATATCCGTAAATAACGAAAACTGTGGGAAAACCGCCGCGCTGATACGAATGTTTACTTTATTGCTTAGACTATTAATTAATTTGTAATAGTTCTAACGTTTTTAGTTTATGCGTTATGGAAGAGGATTTAAATATCAATCTGTTATTTTACGATTGTCTTTAACTATATTGTTGGACAGTAAATTATTTTGGTAAAAATGCCCCGTACCGAAGAAATCATTCGGAATAGATAACGCCAGTCCCTGCGTTTGAACGTAATCCCAGTTACGTACTTTTCGACTCTGACTCTTCATTGATGAAAATTTTACATTTATTCATCGGTTTTAATCAAATTCATTGAAAGAGAAATAATAATGTATATGTACTTTGTCATAGCATAACATATTATCACGACTACGAGTGAAACCGGGTTGCCAGAGGCTAGTGACTGTTGCCGTCTTATTGAACGGAACACTCAGAAGCCCACTTTTCAGTAATGGTATTAGAATCCAACGTGGTAGGTGGTGAGCCTTCCGTCGTTATCAGGGTTAATTTGGTTTTTTTCGATGTTTTCCATCACAGGAGAGTTAGTCGGAAGTTAAACAATAAATACGAAGATAGTTCTGGCCAGATTTGAACACGCGACCACATGATCCACGATCCATGTTGAGTTCGGGTGCTAACCTCTACGCCACGACGCTTTCGGTACTTTGTCATCCGTGGCCATAATGCTCTACCGCAGATTAAATGAAGCAGCATCGAAAGAAGAGCTTTGCACTCCCTTTTGACACGCGAAATACCCAAGCACACCCGCATAATTTATTTCGATTTATGTCTATCACCCGTACAATACAAATGCGCAGACGCCGACAGCGACGGGGGGGCCTCGTCCAGTTGCATTTGCCTAACAAATATATACTTAGTTATATGTTATTGACAGAAACTATTCATTTGAATGTCGTCAACCCTGGCCAAGGAAAATACATTCAAAATATGCAAGTTAAATACAAATTAATTAAAATAAATACTTTAGTAAAAAAGAATTGACTAAAAATAAAAAGCGAAGGAAATTAGCAGTTACGGAGGGTGCGGGCGAGGAAATAAGCTTCAGTTCTCGTTTTAACAATAATGGATAAGGATTGAAGGATGAAGAATCTTTGAAGAACATGAAATATTTTGGGGACTCCGAAACTTATTAAAAAAAACCCACTAAGAAAACTGCAGTCTGCATTAAAGAATGGGAAAGAGAGGGAAGAGAGATGACTAGACAAGCACAATTTCGGTGTGAATTTACAGGAAATTTTGAAGTCAACCTACAGAACCTGCAGCAGCAATCACTGTCCAAGTTGAAGCAAGTACCTATAGTCGATAAAAACAGTTCACAAAGAAATATTCCCTAAGAAACCACGTACGTTTCAATTTCGAAGGTTAATATTGGCAAAACACCCTGGCAGTAAACTACCCATTTGTGTTTTCACATGTGATTTGATAGTAAGCATTGAGATTTTATAGCTCCTTCTTAGTTCCACATAGCCGTTTTTTTCCTATTTACTTTCAGACATCTACCCAGAAAACATTAATACGTTAGTAAGTACCGAGTGTAGTCATAAAAGAGTTTGTTCCGATAATTTATGGAACAAGTAATGTTCCGCTTCCGCAGCGCGCGACGTGCAGTGTGACATACGACACGATTAATCTTTGTTTATTGTTCCAACTGATTTTTATTACTTTTCTCAAGAATAGTATGTTCATTTCTTGTAATGTTTGGAATTACGCAACACAATGTTTTTTAAAATTACAACAACGATAACTCACAGGCCAATTTGCTTACTACTTTTTAAACTTACTTAAGTAATATGTAAGTATTTTTATTCCCAGTCATAAGCCTGTGGCGATTATGTTCAACAGTTTATAAGGCAGAGGTCATTTCGCATAATGCTTAGGTACTTAGCTGAGCACAGGCGGAAGTGCATGGCGGAAGTGCATGGCGGAAGTAGAGGTGGAGAGAGAGAAAGAGAGGGTGCGGAACTTCTGACATGCATGTCACTGACTGCATTGCAGTCAATGCCATCAGCAATAGGCCACTCTGTAAATTCAAGTGTAGAGCCTTGACCAAAAATTACCAGGAAAAGCTATACTCCTATATACAAGCACTAAGGTCCATAATTAAATAAATAAATATGCGCCAGACAACACACCTCTTGTAATGGTCTCGAAGTAGGGATTAATATCCCTGTGTTACGAGGTACCACACAAGGAAATAAGCCAGGGGCGTCTCCCAGCACACCCAGACCCGAGTCAATTCAGAAAAGATCGTTTCCTGAATTGACCCGACCGGGAATCGAACCCGGGACACTACGGAAATCGAGGCGAGAAACCGTGCTACAGCACACTACGCCAATCGTGTCGTCGAAATTGCCATAATTGCTCTCATAAATATCAGATCAAGGCTATCGGGGCGTTCATAATGGCGTGCCCGTACATTAGCCTGTCAGTTTCCTATTTACACTTCTCGTTAAGTTGTTTACATTTACACCTGTGAAGTTTTGAGGGGAAGGATACAGATGGTTAGTAACTATGATAAAGAATTGCTTATTAGATGGTCGATTTATTTGTTACAAATAATGGTTACCTACCACATTTTTTGTTAGGAATAAGTAATAAAAAATAAGCAATCATTGCATTTTCGACTAATCATTCTTCACGTGGTAAAATTCTAGATCACACAACACAACTTCTAAATATTGAAGGGTAGGTACTGAATTTTTATATCTTGCTTTCTAAAAAACGCCTAAATCCAGCATTGGATGGCTTTTACGGTTGCAAACGATGATGAAAAGATCTACGTTTTCATTCTACGTTCATAAAGAGAGGATAAAAATAGCACGACTGGATAGCATGATTAAGTTGCTGGGATGAGAAAATATAGACAGTCGGATTGAAAAATCTTAACATTAGTGCAAAAACTGACCGCCCACCCCACCCGTAACAAATAAGATAGGTAAATGCTCAAGACTAAAAATATCTAAGTATCTAATGCTTGTCCTTATATAAGTATTAACACTGTACGGTTTCAGCATATAAAAGGTTTCACATACATAACATCACTAGCCATATAGGTATTCATACGCTGTGGGCGGAGCGCGGGGCGTGGCTTCTCGGCGCCGCCCAACGTGGCGGGCCCAAACTGGTTCAAAATAATTACATACCTACCTATTAACATCTTTATATGGTCGTTATTGAATACCAGAATGCTGAGCGTTTGTTCCCAAAGAAGGACATTGTACTCTGAGGAATTCACAGATCGGCTAAGTAAATCATGAAGCTTTGTGTTACTAAGTAGATAAAAATATACGCGTCCTCTTTATTAAGTCTTAAAGGCGTTCATTATCTTTCAAATTGCCTGAAATTAAAATTGGTACCCACTAATGTGTAAGTAACGTTGTGGCTTAGGGGTTCCAAGTTGGAACTGTTTTGGAGTTCATGGTCTCGGTTGCAAAGCTGTCCATCAGGGCTCAAATGTGCACCACTACAAAATTATAACACATTTTATTATTAATCCATACAAACTGGTCGATCGCGAGCTAACGCTTGACTAAATTTTATCTTTTGACTCTACAAAACGTCTGATATACATAGGTACCTTACCCACAATTTGTTATCATATTTGTGGATGTGACTAATCCTGGTAAATATTATTTCATCTCTGTCCTCGGTTTCTTTCTACCCGAGGACAGAAGGACTTTATAAAGCATAAAAGAAAGAAGATTTGCATTTAAAACCAAGAGCTGTACCTATAGACAAAACATTTCGGTACATTTCCTTGCCGTTGGAATCAAACATTCTTCGTACTTAAAGCGTTCACACATTTGAGAGTTACACTTCATGATGGCAAGTGGCACAGACAGCCTGTACGTCTACCACGAGTTGCACTTTACATTTACGTTATCGTTCGCGTAATTTTTTTTATTGGGATTTGACATGACATGACAATGTCAAATCCCAATAAAAAAAATACGCGTACGATAACGTAAATTTAAAGTGGCAACTCTTGGCAGACGAACTGCTTCTCCTGACTACTCCATTCGGAACATATACCTAGTAACTTACATAGTCTTGACTGTAATATGTTTATTTTTCGTCTTTGAACGCATAACTGAGCAGACGTGCTGACAGTTTTCTCCCTAAATATAATAATCCGGTCAAGCAAGAATTTGTCTGTCTCCAAGTTAGAAAGTGTCGCGTGTGTTCATATTTGCGTAAAGATAAACGGTTAAAAGTTTGCGCGCGGTTCCATCGGTGCACAAAAATAGTGAGTGGGGTGCCCTTCTACCTCACCGCTGCGATAAGAGAGGTCCCTGCCATAATTGCCCTCTCTGTCTATCGTCACTCGTCGTGTCAGGTCGTTTGTTTACGCCGCTGACTCGGGCACTGCAGCTCCTCCCTCCGTGTGAATATTATTTCAACCAGCTAATCTACCTACCTACACCGGTTTCAATATGAGGACTTGTCAAGCCTGTAACAACGAGCTAAGAGAAAATGAAGATCGCCTGGAATGTTCGAAATGTCAAGAACTATACCATGTTTTATGTCTAAATGTGAATCCTGGCGATATCACTTCTTGTGCTGTGACGAACTGGTTGTGCCCATTATGTATGACGAAGCAACCCAAAGGGAACAATTCTGAATGCTTAGCTCGTCCGTCCACACCGACAACATTGGCGGAGGTTTCTTTTAACGTTACTCGCCGCAAAGCGCCTAATAAACTGGACATATCTGCTGCGAATAATAATGGTAATACGTGTGACTATGTACAACGCTCCGACTTACGCAGTATAATTAGAGAGGAAATGTCTTCTGTGTTGAACTCGTTTACCATAGAAATTAAGGCAAATTTCAATAAATACTCAGAGCAGATTAGTAACTTCCAAAAATCGATCGAGTTCATGAGCGATAAGTTTGACAAGATCTCAGCTGATGTCTCACGGCAACAGCAAGAAATTGTTTCTCTGAGGGGGGAGAACTCAGTTTTGCGCACTGAGGTCAGCGGTCTCACAAGTAAACTGAATATGCTTGACCAGCTATCCCGATCCTCTTCGTTGGAAATACAATGTGTTCCCGAGAAAACAGATGAAAATGTTGTTCAATTAGTGAAACAGTTGGGCCGTGCTGTGAATTGCAGTATTGCGGATCAGGATATAGCGTACTGCTCTCGAGTGGCAAAGCTGAAACCCAACAGTGTAAGGCCACGCACAATACTAGCCAAGTTTACCACACCGCGAACCAGGGACACCATTCTTTCGGCCGTGGCCCGACACAACAAGGAGCACCCACAAGACAAATTAAACACCCACGACCTTGGCTTTAATAGTGAGACAAAGTCTTCAGTCTTTGTGATAGAAAATTTATCATTTGAGAACAAGCAATTGCATGCTGCAGCTCGTCGACGAGGAAATGAGCTTAAATACAAATTCGTTTGGGTACGTGGAGGGCGAGTCTACATGCGGCAAAGTGAAACTAGTGAAACTATTTTTATACGGGACGGGTCTGTACTTGATAAGCTGTAGTGGTATCAAGTTATACTATTTTGTTTCGAGGAGAATGTTTTCATTGGAAGTGATTTTATACGAGTATCAGAGCTCATTAAGAAGATTGTTTGTGTTACTAGTTTTTATTATCCAGTATCTTTTGAGAGAACTTAGAATATTTCTATTGTCTTCAGATGTAGCCTTTTACCGTTTGTTTTATGCAA
Source organism: Udea olivalis (assembly GCA_947369235.1). Lineage (NCBI taxonomy): Eukaryota > Metazoa > Arthropoda > Insecta > Lepidoptera > Crambidae > Udea > Udea olivalis. Next base: position 13,585,428 of record OX376342.1, read on the forward strand.
CGTACGTGGGAAACCTGCATGCTGGCCGCCTGATGGTAAGCGGTAACCGCAGCCTTTGGGCGCCTGATAACGAGGTATCTGTCGCGGGATCCCAACCCTGTACATTGTTTGTTTACTGTAGGTGTCAAAGAAATCCTGGAATAGTGATAGGTAGGCAAACTAGTTTTATGTCTGAGTTTTTTCTCGTGTGGTTAACTGTAGGTATGTGTGCGGGTGAACTTTGTTATTATGTAATTCTATCTCAGATCCAACTATTGCTGATGGCCGAAACGATATTGCCTTTCACAGTAATAGATATCTTTTGTCACGTGATTATGGGTTGCCGTAATATCACGCCTGAACTGTCTTTTGTTTTAAATATAATTTTAATGTGCGTCAGTGAGGGCAGACATTGTTGTTTCGTCATGTTTTTGTGTACCCGAGTAAAACATTGTTGTGTTTCTAACTTAACTAATAATTTTCCTAGCAATCCGTTTTCTATTAGTGTTTCACGACATCCTTGTCACGTTAAAATTATAAAGAAACTGTCTTCGCTGTATAGGTTTGTATTAATTCTTAAAAATAATGTCGAAGATGTATGTATTGTTTGTAGGAGACAACCTAGGTCACTAAATGTTGCAACTCGTTCTTTGTGTATAATGTATAAGAAAGCATGTACTAAAAACTACTATACGACAGGAAATATAATATTGGCGGCTAACATTAATCTATTTATTTACACTACAACACAAACCTTGCATAAAGTATTTACAATAACAATGTGGTTTTGGCGTTTTGTCTGTATTTGTCCTGGGGAAATACTACGGTTTCTGATTTGTAATGCAATCAATTTTTACATGGTTGAGTTGATGCAGTTTGTCTTTATGTCTATCGAGGTGTTTTGCTTTGTTTGTTATGGAAATGCATGATGACATAAATAATTTGAATATCTACTATCAAAACGTACGTGGACTTAGAACAAAATGTCATGAATTTTATGGTAGCGTAACTGGCTCTGATATCGACATATTACTTTTTACTGAGACATGGCTTCAGCCAGATATACTCAGCTCAGAACTGTGTGATAGTAGATATGACATTTTTCGAATGGACCGTAACTTACGAGTTTCAAATAAAAAAACGGGTGGAGGGGTTATGGCTTGTGTGAGAAGTGTACTTGGTGCACAGCAGGATCACAGCTTTTTGTCGAGTTTTGGAACTGAGTTGCTTTTCATTACTGTGCCGGCCCATACTGTCGGGAGTACAAATAGCCTGAATATAGTATTGGTATACCTCCCACCTAACCATGGCAGCATACCCGCACAGCTAGAAGAGATTAAATTATTTATAATAAGCCTGATTGAGCGGTCACCGAAAGAGACATTTCTCCTAATCGGAGATTTTAACTTACCTTGTTTGCAATGGCTTGATGATGGCTATGTGCTGCTACAGAACGTGGGACCTAGTATGCGAGACGCCTCTCAGTCATTTGTTGATAGCATGGCATTTGCTGGTTTGGCTCAATATAATCATGTTCTAAATAGCAATGGACGCTCACTTGACCTGGTATTTTGTAATTTAAATTCAGAAATAACTAAAGCTAATCAACCCCTCTTAAAGGAGGACATACATCACCCGTCTCTGCTCGTGGTGATCAAAGATCTGTTCATCAAGCCCCTGAAGGAATTAAGCGTTCCACGCCGTAACTTCCGTAGTTGTGATTACGATGCAATCAATAATTATTTAAATACGGTTAATTGGGATATTTTGGTGGGTGTGTCTGTTGATGTGGCATTGGATAGGTTCTATGAGGCTCTTAATGAATGTTTCGACCAATTTGTTCCATTGACCAGAAAGTTTGATTCAAAGAAAAAATATCCTAACTGGTATGATTCTGCTTTAGTCAAAATAATCTGCGAAAAAATTAAATACCATAAAAAGTGGAAACTATATGGCAACCCTCGTGATTACGACACATTCGCACTGATGCGAAAGCGGGAGCAGTTAGTCAAAAAGCAGTGTTATAATAAGTACATGTCTAGCCTGGAAAGCAAAATCCGTCACGACCCTAAGGCCTTCTGGACGTATGTGAAATCTAGACGTGGTGGGTCACAGTACCCCAAGAAACTTACTTACCGCAACAATATTGTAATAGATGGCGCTTCTATATGTGAAAGCTTTAATGAGTTCTTTAAGAGCATGTTTTCCCAAATAGGCTCTCAGGGTGCCGTAACATCTCGGACTGAGACGGATGATGACGCTGTAGACATCTTGACGTATGTTGTGATTACTCAGGATAAGGTGAAAAAATTACTTGAGAACCTTGATATCAGCAAGGGTCCGGGATGTGACGGTATTCCACCCTTGTTTCTGCAAAGATGTGCTGTTTCTCTGGCCTACCCTATTTATCTGTTGTTCTCACAGTCGTTGAAACAGTGCGTTTGTCCTGGTCTTTGGAAGCGAGCGCATATAGTTCCTGTGCATAAGAAGGGATCAAAAACCGAAATTTGTAATTATCGACCCATTTCTATTTTGAACACCCTAAGCAAAATGCTCGAAAAAATTATTTACGAAAGTATCTATCCCATTATTAGTGGAGGTATATCTCACCACCAACACGGCTTCCTCAAACATAAATCGACCACATCAAACCTGGCCGAGTTTTGCAATTATGTTTTGTGTGGAATGGAAAGCTGTGGACAGGTTGACGTGATCTACACAGACTTCGAAAAAGCCTTCGATCGTGTGGATCACGTCATCCTGTTGGAGAAACTCTTTTGTCTCGGGATCAGAGGCGATTTGCTTAGATGGATTACCTCTTACCTCATCAACCGGTCGCAGGCTGTTGTAATGGGGGGTTTTAGGTCTGATTTCGTAGAGGTCTCCTCCGGCGTTCCACAGGGGTCGCATCTTGGCCCTCTCTTCTACTGTGCTTACATTTATGACATTTATCGATGCTTCAGAAACTCGGAACATATACTTTACGCCGATGACAAGAAAGTGTTTATGAAGGTGGCGGCGGTTTCTGACTGTGAAGCCATTCAGGGTGACTTAGATGCCTTATACCAATATTATCAGAAAAACAATATCACAGTCAATGTCAGTAAATGTCAATGCATTAGTTTTAGTCGTAAGAAAGAAGTTATCAAATTTTCCTATAACTTTAACGGTACTAACATAGCCAGGACAAGCACTGTAAGAGATCTTGGAATTTTATTGGATTCTAAAATGACTTTCTCAGAACACGTTGATTACGTTACTAACAAGGCATATCGTAATTTAGGCTTTCTAATGAGAACCTGTAAGCCCTTTAAAAGCATACATAGCCTCAAAATAGTATATTATGCGTACTGTCGTAGTGTTCTTGAATACGCTAGCCCAATCTGGAATCCCCAATATACTACGTATATCAATAAATTGGAGAAAATACAAAAGCGCTTTATCAAACACCTAAATTTTAAAACCCACAGAAGGAACCAGCCCTATGCGCATGATTGCAAACATTATCAGCTGTTGCCTCTTGATTCCCGTCGAGACTTACTGGACTTATGTTTACTGCATGATATTCTCCGTAACAACCTGGACGTGCCTAACCTTATTGCACAAATTGGTTTTTGTGCACCGAGGATCCGCACGAGGCATACTCCTTTGTTTAAGGTTCCCAAATACCGTACTAATTATTCAAAAAATTCTGTTATGACAAGGTTGCCTAGAACCTACAACGAAAAATTTAAGCACATTGACATTTTTAGTACAGGAAAACGAGCCATGAAAATGAAAGCATTTGAAGAGACCTTTAGTAATCGTTAGATAACGGGAAATCAAATGAATATACTTTAAATATACCTTAAATTAAATGAATAAAAAAATAAAAAGAATAAAATGAAAATAATATAAAACTAAATGGAATACTCACTCCTTACCTTTATTCTAAGACTTACTTAATATACCTTAAAATAAATGAAGAAAGAATAAAAAGAATGAAATGGAAATAATATAAAACTAAATGCAATACTCACTACTACCTTTATTGTAAGACTTACTTGTATTGTATTGGCCTGGTCTGGCTTGTGGTCCTCATTTAATCTAAAATTTAAATTAACAAACTAACCGGACTTGTTAACCTAACAAATTAACTTTAACCTTAACTTAGACACTTTGGGAGAGTAATTGAGAATTTATATTAAATTTATATTAATTATTAAACGTGTCACCTATTCAGAAGTGTTACCAGACGTCTTTGCTGTATTAAGTTGTTGTTTGCCAATGTCTGATAACAAGACTTGTCAGTACTTGTCAGTATTCTGATGTTCTATTGTGCTTAGTTATAAGTGAATTAAGTTAGTGGTGGAACTCTGTAATTGGCTTTAGTAATTTTATATAAGTGTTTTAAATGTTTTTGTAAAAAAAGCTGTTGAGTTCCCAAATAAATAAATAAAATAAAAATAAAAATTTCTTTTCCACACATATCTACCCTTTCCTACTGCACCACGATAGTAGCCAGACTGTAAAGTGCAGGATGAGTCGGCGTCTTCACAATAATTTCTGGGTTTCTTCAAGACAAGAGTGAATCGGAATTTACTAGGCAGACATGTACCATCATGAATCGCATCGTCACTTACCACCAGGTGGGATTGCGATCAAATGACTGTCTAGTCCAATATATATAAAAAAGTCTAAATATTTGTACTTTGGTTTTTATAAAGGTGGAAGGACTTGCCTTATCATTTCGAATAATGTCTTTGTATATTTTAACTGAGTATGTTATTCAAACCGTGTAGCGAAGCGATAGGAGACAAATAAATGTGTGTGAGCTGCTTATTTCAGCAAGTACACGCCACGCCTACTTATGATGATTATGACGTAGGTGGGTACATCTCACTGGAACCTTATAAAGTTTATAATATCGGCCTCCACGTCCACACACGGTCACTTCTATTTGATTCAAATTGCAGCCTCATGCTGATTGGACGATGTATGGCATAGTGTATGTCACACATCATAGTGTGTGTGTGTGACTACATTATGTACCACCAATGCGTAAGTGGTCACCATCAGTGATCCGCCTAAAGATTTGCTAACTCGCAATGTCAATAAAATGCTAGTTGGTCGCTAATACTTCGCTTCTATTGCAATCGCAATTGGTGAATTACCGTAGAGTTAGCAGAGAATTTTAAAAAGACCGTTTTGAGCTTGTCAGTGTTTTATTGAAGGACATCATTTGCAGAACATATCTTTAACGAGGTCACTAGGCACCGGTTTTCGTTAAAGTGTGCAGTTATGACGTTTCCTGCGCGGCTCAATTCCTCGCTAAGTGCGGACACGTGCGGCGACGGGGGGCGCGCTATGTGGTCGCCCACCGCAGCTCTGCATTCATCGTCCAGCTGCCTTTGATAAAGCTGATTTGGCTTTGAAGACATCTCCGTTTTAATTTTCATTCGTAAAGGACTTTTGAGCTGTCTTCGAAGATTTGTGTTGACTTTATTTTTAGGACCCCAGTTAGCTACACATAATTCATCCTCATGAGTTACCAGATCGTCAGGGAATATACTGATTTTAATTTATATGGTCAAAAAAAAGTAAAAAAAAAAAAAAGGTAAAGTAAGGTAAAATGGGTGTGCTAGGAGACGCCCCTAGCTTATTTCCTTGTGTGGTACCTCGTAACACAGGGATATTAATCCCTACTTCGAGACCATTTCAAGAGGTGTGTTGTCTGGCAATTGGCAAAAAAAAAAGATTTTTTTAATTTAAAACCATGTTGATTTCAACTGCAGACAATCTACCTACACTGCTCTACCGCAAACATCATCAAATGTGTATGAATTTTTATATATAACTCTACGTGTCTTTTTGGATTATTTCACACATGCTCAGTTGATATCAAACTTTGCAAAGCTTTAAATGATGTGCAAGAGAATACAAGAGACTATACAATACTCGTATCCACTCTTTTTCGTAAATTACTTCCCTACATTTTTCTTCTAGTTCTGTAGCACGTATCTACCTATATTGGGTGTTGTCTCGTGAATGTTGCCCTGTGTGAGATTCAAGCCTTCACCCTTGCTTGATTCGGACAGGCTCACTGCACAAGCGGCCCAGTGAAAATAGTTTTGAAACCGCTGCGAAGTTCATAACGAATTATTTTCGCGCTTTAACTACCTAACTGCCTATTGACCATCAGCTAATTTTCATTTTTAAGTTGAACAATCATTTACCTTCTAACTACCAACGATAAACAGGCATCTTTTATTCATGAAACAATGTTTGCATTATTAAAAACTAATGCAGTTAAGCAGGTACTCGTCGTAAATCAAAACCCTCATAAATTCGAGAGCATAAATAACTCCATAAAACAAAACAGCATCTAAAAACGAGTTCGAATCAATGCGGAACGTAAACAAAACATTTAACAACGAATTTAGGGAATGTAAGTAATAGATCTGTCACCCAAAATCAGTGACGCTCAACTAAAATGTAACATTCTTTATTGTCAACGTTACTAAATTGACAAAAGCGTAACAAAGTAAGAAGGAACAATGAGTGCACCCAACGTCTTGTTTAGGAAACAAGCCCTGTGTTCAATTATTGTGAAGTGAGGATCACTAGGCCACCGTGACGGTCTCAATCGAGGTAATAAATCACTTTCAAATGACAAAATGGATGACAAAAGACGACTAGGAAACTCATGAAACTTTTAGAATATTCGTTTCTAAATTGTAAGGTGTGAAATTGAATAGGGGAAGGACGAACTAACTGTACTGTACCCGGTGTATCCCAAAATTCCCAAAGCAAGATATATTTGTGTATAAAAAACGAGCAAAATAAAAATACATAAAAGAAAAAAAATATGCCCTAACAACACTCATCTTGTAATGGTCTCGAAGTAGGGATTAATATCCCTGTGTTACGATGTACCATACAAGGAAATCAGCCAGGGGCGTCTCCCAGCACACCCAGACCCGAGTCAATCAGGACACTACGGAAATCGAGGCGAGAAACCGTGCTACAGCCAGCGCACGTCGCCAATCGTGTCGTCACAAAGAAATTTAAACACAATAAGAATTAGGAAAATACGTTAACTAGGTAAAAAAAAAAAATAGGTGTTGTTAATATGCTATTAAAGGAAGTGGTGCTAGACTATACCTTAATTTTCAACCGACTTCAAAAAAAAGAGGAGGTTCTCAATTCGACTGTATGTTTTTTTTTTATGTTTGTTACCTCATAACTTTCGACTGGCTGGACCGATTTTGATCGTTCTTCTTTTATTTGAAAGCTGGTGCTTCCCGGATGGTCCCATTTTAATTTGGTCTAGTTCTGACATTGGCATCCATGAGAAAACCATATAAGTCTTAAATCTAGATAGACAAAATGCGCGACAAATGGACGACAAATGGACGAATAACTTAATATTACGCCAACCGATTTTGATAATTCTTTATTTATTTGAAAGCTGATGGTGCCCGTGTAGTCCCATTTTAATTTGGTCCAGTTCTGACAGTGGCATCCATTAGAAATCCATATAAGTCTTAAATCTAGATAGACAAAATGCGCGACAAATGGACGGGTAACTCAATATTACGCCAACCGATTTTGATAATTATTTTTTTATTTGAAAGCTGATGCTGCCCGTGTGGTCCCATTCTAATTTGGTCAAGTTCTGACAGTGGCATCCATGGGAAATCCATATAAGTCTTAAATCTAGATAAACCATATGCGCGACAAATGGACGAATAACTCATTATCACGCCAACCGATTTGAATGCTTCTTTTTTTATTGGAAAGGATATACTTCAAGGGTAGTTTGATGAGTGTTAGGTTCTGATTATGGGATCCATGACAAAGTAACGGAACTCTTCAATTCTTAGGAGCAATTGGACGATACTTTTTCGATTTATAAAATAAATAAGAACTATTCACTGAAAATCAAGAAATAAACAAACATTTTAACAAAAAAAAAACCAACTTCAAAAAAAACTATTCCAAAACAAAGCACTAAAAAGTAAAGAAATAATTGCGTATTCTTCTAAAACTTATACGATAATATAATGTAGGTACGAGTACAGTTATTGTTATTGTTGGAGTCGGCGTCAGCCAATGTAGGTTTGTAACTACCTACATACATACGTAAACGTGATATGTAAGAAATAGGTATATTGCTAGGTATATTGTAGTGTTTTCTTGGGTGACACCGACTCCAACAATAACAATAACTGTACCTACATTATATTATCGTATAAGTTTTAGAAGAATACGCAATTATTTCTTTACTTTTTAGTGCTTTGTTTTGGAATAGATTTTTGAAGTTGTTTTTTTTTTGTTAATTTCAATAGTGATCAAGTCGCTTGTTAATAGTTTAGTTCGAGCCATTGTCAATAGATGGCGCAGCATGTACGATAGCTCGCGCAAGCGTTTCGTTTTGTAAATTACATCTAAGGAAAATTTGGTTTTGGTCAATATATTATTTTTACGGATATACGTATAGTAGTAGTATAGTCTACGTTTTTTATTTATTAGGATGTTAGTGCAAAGTTAATCAAATAGATTTTATGCAAAACCAGCAACAATTTTTCATTAATATACTAGTATTTTTTAGCACATTCTCTATGAATATTTAACTTACCAGGACGGCCCTGTTTCAGTGGTCCAAACATATCTTATAGGGATTTCTGCTAATGAAGACTTTGGAAAACATCGCAAATTTTCCATCGAGTTACTTTGCATGATGTTATTTTTGACGATGATACTAAACATATACTATATATTATATAGGTATAACTGTTATATAAAACAGCAGTTTTCGTTCAGAGATTGAACATAATAAGGCAGTTTTTGAAGCAAACAAAAACAAATCTTCGATACCACATTTATTTAACCACAGTGATTTTAAAACATTCTAATAAGTGTTCAAAATTTTACAAAAAGTTACAAAAAAGTCAAATAACTGTCTTGGTGTTCTTTGAAAATACAAACAAGTGTGCATTAATTATACGATAGCTAAGTACATGACTACACTACCTCCATGCCAAAATTTAATTGGATAGTTGTTTTCATGACAGGTTAGAGAAATAAACAAAATTTTCAAAAAAAAAAAGTAAAACTTCTAACTGCGAAACTAGATTTTCTGGAAATATTTTTTGTTAAAATTACTTTTAAATCCTGTAATGATGGTTCAAGATCACGGTTGCTTCGGCATACGCGCTTACACCTGCGCTACATTTCACTGTTCAGAAAACCACACACGCCACACGGGCTTAAGGCGGCGTGTTCGCTCATACTGGTAGTGGTGAGTCTGTATCTAGGTATACGCACTATACGAGCTTATACGCGCGTCCGTACGAATTCCGCGTAATAGAAAAAGGCGCACTTGTATGCGCCTACATGAGCCTCCTCAAAGGAGCTTAAACACGCGTATAGAACGCTAGTCTGTAACCGCTCATAAGCTAGAAAGCTTCGAAACACCGAAACTGGGCCGCTCTGTCGAGTCTAATATGCTAAAAATAACTATTTTTCGAGAATTTAATACCCGCAAAGTCGAATTTCGATGAATACCTAAATAGGAAAATCTGTGGTTTTTATTGTATGCAGTTAATACCTAGGTACTTGACATGTCTCCTTCGTCCATAATACATATTCCTCAGGGCTAATTACCGTTGTATTACTCAAACAGTTTTTTGGATTTTTCTACTTTTGGATAGGAAGGGGGGGCCCACAGCTGTGGATTGCTTAGGGCGTCAAGTGGTCTTAATCCGGCACTGCCTTAGAAACTAGGCTCGCATACCGGATGTTTTTTCGAAACGTTATCAATCATGCTTATCTTTAATGAGTAGGTACCTATCTGATTTGAATTTATTATTTTTTAATCTAGTAAATTTAAACCGTTGTTATGCTCAATATTATTACTAAAAATAAAAAGTTAAAATACCTACTACCTACATAATGATTAAGAGATTTTACTTGGTAAAGGACATGATAATTATGCACTTTAAGAAATTGTACGATATTTGACCGTTCATCGACATCTAGGTCGCGCGTCAGCATTTTACCCCGTCGCATACGCTCCAATTTGTGGCGCAAATGTAATTTCTGATTAACTTTATGATTTTACTTTTAGTGTTAATCCGATAGTCATACCAGTCGCGCGTTCTCACTCATGATTGGTTGGGGAGAAAGTTTCTTCGCATTTTTTAAGAAAATTCAAAACATTTTTTAATATAAGTAGTTTATTTACATTTAATTAAAGTATGTAGGCTTGGTATTTCCCTGCCCGATCGAATCAGAAATGATAAGATCCGCAGGAGAACAAAAACAACCGACATCGCTCGAAGGATTGCATCGCTGAAGTGGCAGTGGGCGGGTCACATAGCGCGGAGAACCGATGGCCGTTGGGGCGGAAAGGTTCTCGAATGGCGACCGCGTACCGGACGACGTTCCGTGGGCAGGCCCTCTACAAGGTGGACCGACGATCTGGTCAAGGTCGCGGGAAGCCGCTGGATGCGGACAGCGCAGGACCGATCGTTGTGGAGATCCTTGGGGGAGGCCTATGCCCAGCAGTGGGCGTCGTTCGGCTGAAATGATGATGATGATGAAAGTATGTAGGTGCCATTTTGCTCGATTACTTTTTGCTATCTTGTAGGTAGGGACATGATTCCATTGCTATAGGAATTTTGATGCTTCTGATCAAAATACCGCGACAAAGTGGTTTTGCAGTTCTCTCGTGATGTTAACCTGACCCTGCCTAAAGAATTCTGAAAAGACCGAAACAGGTGGAAATCTGAAGGTGCAAGGTCAGGACTATACGGCGGATGCATTAACACCTCCCAGCCAAACTCTCTTAATTATTGCTGAGTGGCTAAAGATGTGTGAGGTCTGCCGTTATCATGATGAAATACCACACCCTTTCTGTTGATTAATTCCGGCCGCTTTCCCTCAACTTCATGCTTTCATCTCATCAGTTGTTCGCAGTAGAGTTCAGAATCGATGGTCCTGCCTGGTGGTATCAGCTAATAATGAATAATGCCCGTCCAATCCCACCACACACACAGCATCACCTTTTTGCGAGTTAACCCGGGCTTCGCCACAGTCTGTGAAGCCTGACCGCCCTTGACCACGACCTTTTTCGCACGTTCTTGTCGTACGTGATCAGTTATCAGCTTCTTCAAAAATGGTTCAGTTTCATTACGTCGTAATAAAGAGTAACAAATGAGTACACGGTTCACTAGGTTTCATTTAGTGAGCTCGTGAGGTACCCAAATATCGACCTTGCTTGTGTACCCAGTTTTTTTCAAATGCGCCAAAACTGTTTTGTGGTCAATTCCCAGTTCTTCAGCTACGTCGTAACTACTGATATGCCAATCTTGCTCCACTTTTTCAAAAATGGCATCCATTTTATCCGTAATGGGGTGGCGGGCGACCAGAGCGACAACATCTTTGACATCTAAATTTCCGGATTGAAAACGCTTAAACCAAATTTGTGCTACCACACACAGATACTGCACTAGGTCCATAAACATCTCAATTTTTTTTCGCGGCTTGCGTTGTATTATTACCTTTTTTGTAGTAAAATTTTAAAATGTATCGAATTTCTTCATTAGATTCACTCATCTTGACAGTAAGAAAAACAAATGAAAATCACACATTTTCCTAATTTGAATTTGGAATTATCTTCTTTAACATTTTAACTTTTAATGATACCAAAACCAGCCAGATACAAATATTATAGCCAAAGAGATTTTATTACAAGTTCATACATACCCAATGCGAAAAGACTTTTTCCCCAACCTAATACGACCATTTAACCATAAGTCACTATTTAGTAAAAACGATTACAATGGAACCCTCCGTTACCATTACCAGTGACTTTCTTTCAATCAACCATCCTTCTCTTATGTGCGTACCGTACAGCAATGATGAATAAAAGTAGATAAAAAATATTGACAGTAAGTTTTTAAAGGAAAGGAACTCTAAAACAGATGCTTTTCCAAATAGGCATAAACAATGAAGATTTTAATTGGCGTTGTAAATAACCACGTCATGGCTTATGCAATGGACACTGCTGATTTATGCCCTTTTTATATCCCATTCACAAAAGATTCCAGGTCATTGTTACATAAAATTAGGCAAAAACATCATTTTGAAAGAAACCATTGTTTGCGGACCCTGTGCCATGTGGTTGAAAACATTTGAACGACATTCGAATAAATGGCCAACATCGCACAGTTCATTAGTTTTTTTTTAAGAAATGATATTGTTTCGAACTTTTTCTTTTCAAAAACATAGGCATTCACCCACGAGAAACCGTGTAATTCATTTAATTAGGTACCTACTTCATCCCTAATTTTCATCACTCTTAAGTTATTTAAAAGTTTAAAAGCATTCATTATTGTGTTGTCACAATACGTATCTATCTATCAGATACATTTGGACAATAAGAACTTAGTGTTTTACATAAGAGCCAAGATATTTAAGGAAACGTTAATTACAACGAATTATTCAAAATAGCTATTACAAGACAAACCCATAACTTGGGATGCCGTTTATAACATTTGCGAGTTCATACGTCTTTTTTGTAATGCCACCATAAATTAATTTATTTGTAAATAATACAGGAGCCAAAATATGGAAAACCGTAAACCTCATTCGATTAGATTCCTATGGATTAAATAGTGAGGACCAGCGCGAGGAATAGTGTGAGATAATTTTGTCGCGGTTAGCATCGTTCTTTGGGCAACGACAACTAACAACTTTAATGTATTGTTAATGTGTTATTATTACATTCAAAGTAAAATTAAAAACTTTATTTATTTGACGACACGGTTGGCGCAGTGCGCTGTGGCACGGATTCTTGACTTGCGTGGTGTCCCGGGTTTGATTCCTGGTCGGGTCAATTCAGGAAATGATCATTTCGGAATTGACTCGGGTCTGGGTGTGCTGGGAGACGCCCCTGGCTTAATTCCTTGTCTGGTACCTCATATTTATCCTTAGGTTCTCCGCGACCATGACAAGTGGTTTGTTCTCTGGCGCATATTTATATTTATTTATTGAATTTAAAGATTCAGTATTATAAAGATTTATTACATGGTTACTGCAAATTTATATTTTAATGACATACATACCTGTGATTTATTTGTGCTGCTTTTGTATTGTATGGTGAATTTAAACAATTGACAATTTTATTAGCATGTATTGTACCTACCAGTATTTGCATGACAAGACAATAAGTCAACATGAGGACTTAAATAAAACGCTGGATGGCTGGCGCTCAACAACCGTGCGTTTTTCGCGCCAATTTCTTCCACGTACAGCCAAGATATGGAATGATCTATCTGCGGCGGTGTTCCCAAAGGGATATGACATCGGGGCCTTCAAGAAGAGAGCGTATTCCCATCTAAAAGGCAAGCAACGCATCGGTGACACCTCTGGTGTTGCAGTTGTCCATGGGCGAAGGTGATCACTCTACATCAGGTGACCTTCTAGCTCGTTTGCTCCCTATTACATAAAAAAAAAAAAAAAAGTTACAGCAAATAAATAATTATCTTATCTTATAAACTGTGTGTATGTCAATAATATTCATTTCTATTGAGCTCCTTGCAGTGTCTTTCCCTTCTTTTGCATTAAATCTAATTCTTCGGTTGATTCTTACTAAATATGACTAATAAGTTGCGGCTTCACAACCAACGTAGCTAAAGAAGGTACTCTTTCAGAACATTTGTTTAATAAAAAACCTGTGGTACGACGTTTCATAACATAACCAGCTTTCCGCCCGCAGCTTCGCACGCGCGAATTGGTTTTTGTATTAATCTGATGTATGAATCTGTTTTACTGTGAAGTTTCATCTAAAACCGTTTATTTCGACTGGCCTGTTGGCGCAATGGCAGCGATCCTGCCTTTAGCGCCGGAGGTGGGTTCGATCCCCACCCATGACAAATATTTGTGTGACGAACATTTATATTTGTTGTGTGTCTGGGTGTTATTATCTTAAGTATGTATTTAGAAATATTTAAGTATGTTTATCAGTCTCTGACGCCCATATTACAAGCTCTGCTCAGTTTGGGGTCAGATGATCTTGGTGTGAATTGTCCCAGATATTTATTTATTTATTATTTATTTATTTGTGTTTTTGCGTGAAATAAATCTCACAACATATTCACAAACTTTCGCATTCACAATATTAGTAAGATACCTGCTTCATGAGTAGGAGGTAGAGATTATTAGGTACCGAGATCATTACTGTAATTTCTGCCAACTGTACAAAAACTATGCAATAATTTATTATTTTCTTAGTAGTTAACTTACTTAACATTATAAGAGAACTTAAATTAACTTATTTTAAAGTACTATAGTACATTTTTATGAACATACCTGCCTATAAAAATCATTTTCAATGTCGTGATTCGACTCCTCGTATCCGTCTAGACACTAGCCGCAGAGTACCGAGCTTTGGACAGGTTCATTATAAATCTCCGATCTTATCGCTCCTAATCACAGCTATTAAACTGCATAAGAAAGCCTCTTTAGTTTTTGTCGGCTTATCTATGTGCCTTCTCGTAGTTTAACGTCATACTTATTGAATAATTGAACCTACATGGGATAACATGGATAACCATATAACTTTATTGTTTTACAATACAATAACACTACTACGAGTATTATAAGTGCAGGTTTATGTTGGTGATCTCTGAGAAGACAACATTTTCCTTTCTTTTTAACTCAGGTTATCTAGGTAAACTATGAATATCCTTCTCCTTCTAGCTTTACTCCTAATCCTAACATTGTTGATTTCATTAGAAAATATTCACCAGTCGAAGAAAACCTATTTATAAGAATCGCGACGCGATGCATCGTCTGTTATAATATCATTAGGCAAGTGGTTCTGTTCTGGCGCTGATGTAGCACGGACAAATTGAGAGTATTGACTGTTCCCGCATGAGAACTCTTAACGATCCAACGACCGTCCACTCCATCAACGAGCAATTAATAAAAATAACCTCTTACATAAAACTATTAATGTCCAGCCGCGACAATAAACTGATCGGAATCATCCGCCGCAGCGATAGGTAGTAAATTAATTGTTTTATTATGTCACCAGCGAGATGTGATAAAAAACCGACAAATTACAGCTGAATTGAGACATCCCGCTATCCCTTTATTAGACACGTGTCCCAAGAATAGCAGCCGTCACGAGATAAAGCCTATCGAAAATCAAAATGGCCGAACCGACATTTTTAATTTTTTACCCCGAAGCAGCGTGAGGCTTATGCTAATGAGACCCAAAAACAAACATTGTTACAAGCCAAATGTGTAACATACAATAAAAATAAATTAAATAATAAAGGGAATCGTTAAAATGGAAGAAATGCCCGTAATTTATCCACGAGTCACCTTTTAGGCATTCCGTGGATGCCTTCGCGGCGGGGTCTCGCCCGCTCTAGACGCGATCTCCGAATAAAAAGGCGCCACAAAAAGACGCATTCAATAAGCCATTGGCCATTACTGGCCGTAATCGATGGGATAAATTAATAATAATGAAATCTGAAAGAGACAGCACACCGCGGCGTCCGCTGATGTTTGACAAGCACTAGCGAAACACGTCACTCCGAACGTTAAATGCCTAATGCAGCCGATGAGAAATTGACCATTGATTAAGTTGATGATCTACATAGCTGATCGGAACCTAATGGATCTGGAATGCAAATACGTTACAGATAACAGCAGATTAGGTTGCCACAAACTTCCAATTTCTTTAATCTGTATTGAACCTTATGACTTCGTTAAGAAGATCAAAATTTACTGAGGAAATTTGATGTTTGTGATAATTTGATGTTTGTGATAATTTGATGTGCTGTGTCTCCCCATTAGGCCAATCATTTTAGCAAACATTGTAATAGCAAACTCTGAATGAAAGACTAAGCTGAATTTTGTGTTTACCTTAATTTCAGCGTTCTTAAAAAAGGCTCAAACAAAAAACTCTCAATTACTCGTATAATCTCGTGTCTGCGTCGTGTGTGAATTATTCAAGGTCAAAGGTGAAAAAAACGTTTTTCATGATGATTATTACGATTTCTTTAAATTACTCTCTTTTAATATCTACTATAAACTTGTAGAACATAGAATTTACAAGAATTTCATTTGAAACATTTTTTGATGATGGCCACAGTCAACTTGCCTCTGATTACCTGTTTTGGGATATAGTCGTGATGGTATATATGTATTCTTGTATGTATTATATCATAATATATCTTAAAGTTATCGTCAGGTAGGACTCCAGCCATCTCCAGCCCATGAATCACAGGCTACCCGGTTAGCGAAAGATGAAAGGGGTTTGATCTGGCCCGTTTCCTTGATCATTTTAATTTCTCGGTGGTATTTCTACTAACTTCATTATTTATATCAATCTGACCACTATTGCCTTTCTGCTCAGTGTGTGCCTCGTATTACTTTAGCATATTATTCACGAATTAAAATAAGGAACGATTCATTAGCAAAAAAAAAGCTTCTGTAAAGTCACTGTAATACTTAACTAAATGTCTTTTTTTTTATTTATCCAAAAATTAATACATTTATATTTCTTATTTACAATGCCACTTAGGTGAAGCAATTTTGGTTTTACCGGACACTGGTACTTATCCGTCGCCTTCACTCAGTTAACAATTAATGCCCGTCTAACTAAATAATACAATATTCACTATGGTCTTAGAAAAGTACCCGCCCCGCCCATTGTCTATCGCAACACCGCACGACCGGCCGGTCAACACGAAAATCCCATACAGAAATACATCTAAGGTGTTACAAGACACGGGTGGATTCCGAGACTAGCTACGTTCTTAGAAGTAATAGATAAACAACATTAACATTTGTTTTATCCTTTACGGGAGGGATGTTTCTAATGATCACTCAGCGTTAGGTTAATCAATAAATGTTTTCTTGAAAAAAATGGTTTGCTTGGTAACTCGCAATTCGGATTTAGAAAAGGTAAAAGTACTGCGGATAACCTCAGTATCTTTTCTAGTGATCTTCATTTAGCTTTCTCAAAAAAAGAATATACAGTAGCAGCTTTTCTAGATATTACCGCTGCTTATGATAATGTTGATTTAACAATTTTAAAGACTAATTATACTATAATTCAAAGACACAAAATAGTTACACGTAACAGGCAAAGTGAGCCGGGCGAGAGACGCGATACGAGTACATGCGGGATAATTATGCTGTTTGTTTATTTACTAACACTAGCTAAGTATTGGTTCAGAGACACAGAATACGTCTTATGCCTCAAACACGACATTCCGTCACTTCTGCGTTAGGGCCCGTATTGACTTTGATTAGTAGTAAGTGCAGGTGTTTAGTGATTATGAGAAAACACGTGTGGATAGTGATTGATTAGTGCGATTGAAAAGAACACGCTTCTAATTACTTCACCAAGCAGGCAAGCCTGCTCAAGCGACCACCACAGCACGGTAAGGGTCGCTGTAGTAATGCGGTGAAGGCAACTACGACTTGCTTACCGTTAAGGCCCGTACTTATTCACTTTGATTAGTGCGAGTGGTGCAGGTTCTTAGTGATTATGAGAAAACACGTCTAGACAGCGATGGATTATTGCGAGTGATTAGTTGAAGATGAGGGGAGGGCAATGTATGTATGAAATTCCTTCCTATGAAGGTTATAAAAATACACTGTACAGGTCAAGACAAAATTTAATGGAGAACCCTAATTTTGTACATTCGAAAGGCGTGAACATACCGAGAACCATAGCTGAAGACTTTTTAGTTTGTGATGACGGTGATAACGAAAAAATGTTGATCTTTTGCTCTAAATTATGTAGAAAAATAGTAAAAGACAATGAAAAAGATTTATAAAAATCTTCAGACGGCACATTCAAATGTGTTCCAAAACCTTTTTACCAGTTATATAGTTTGCTTATAGAATATGAAATCAACGGATTTGTCAGTCAACGTGTACCCTATTATTTACGGGATATTGCCAAACAAAACCGAGGCAACATATATACGTTTCTTTCAAATAATTAAAGAAAAACTGGGAGTCAAAATTGTACGAGCTACGTCGCACATTCCACAGCCGTCAGCAGTCTAGCAGCCTACTTACGCCGGCCTAGTGACCGATGGACCGATTAACGTGCAGCGCCGGCACTCTACACCGACGTCTCACAAGCAATAACCTTAAAATTATTATAAATCAAAGGGGCAATCAAACTTTAACTCGTGGTGGGTTTCGCTACAATGTAAGTGTAAGAAGTAAAGGCGGGACTGTATTATGGAGATGTGTAAATAGGGAAGAATGTTCAGCTACCATTACAATAAAAAACGAAAATGAAATAATACGCGAAAAACCTCACATTTGTTAAGGTGATATTGTAAAAAATGAAGTTGCTTTAGTAAAACATGAATGTAAGAAGGTTTGCCGAAATCTAGTATCAGTACAATCAACATTTGAAAATAAATTTGAAAAGTTGAAGATGAGGGGTGGGGCAATATACACACATCAACATGGTCTAGGGATAATTTCATTAAACCTAAATAACTAAAATTCTATTAACTTTTTGTAAAGACACCTACACATTAAAATAAATCTTGTTTAATAGCCTATCTCATCTGATAAATAAACTTTTAGATAAAGTTGAATTTAAAAAAACATAGAAGCAGCGGAAAAACTCAGACAAAATTTCAATCTCAACTTTATTTTTGAAACATCAAAACCTAAACAAAACAACTATTTTCTTTATAAAATTTGTTGAAAACTTAAAAAAATTATAATCCGTGGATCCACCTAAGACTCTCCTGACACATCTGTAGCGGTTCTGCATACTCAAACCAAGGGTGTCAATATCCTGTTGTGGAATACTGTCCCAAGTCCTGCTAAGATGCAAGAAAATCTGGTTTTCATGCACAATATCTTCAGTGAAATTCCTAAGAGCTCTTCTTTGAAGCATATCCCAGGCATGCTCAATATAATTCAAGTCAGGGGATTGTGCAGGCCAGTCTAAAGCTTGGATATCATGCTGTTGTAACCAACTTGTAACGATACGCGCCGTATGTGGACGGGCATTGTCGTGCATTAGCTGGAAATTTTGTCCCATTTGCTGTCTGTGGGGCAAGATTACAGGCTCTAGCACCTCATCTCGGTATTTTACAGCAGTCATATTGCCTTGTATCCAAACGAATATTCCTGGCCAAACCATAATCGTGCCACCTTGATATGCATGAACTTGTTGTGGGTGCTGCAGTCGATTCCAACGCCCAGGTTCTCTCCAAACGCGTACTCTTCGCGAATCAGGATGAAATCCAAACCTGGATTCATCAGTGAAAAGCACAAGTGACCATTGAGAATGGTTCCAGTTTTCGTGTGCAATAGCCCATTGTAATCTTCTTCCTCGATTGCCTCTCCTTAGCGCTGGTACCCGAAGTGGCCTACGAGAACGTAGGTTGACTTCATGCAGTCTTCTCAAAGTTCGACCGCTTACCAGCAAACCATACTCTCTCTGTAGCCTTTGAACCAATTGCATCGCCTTTACATTTGGTTGACTTCGTGCAGCATTTATTATGAATCGGTCCTGTACATGTGTTGTAATGCGTTGAGGTCCTCGGTGCCGTTCCACCACTTCCCCCGTGACACGATAACGTGACTAAAGCCTGGATATAACGGTCTGACTGGTCCTCATGGCTTCAGAAACCGCAATTTGGGTAGCGCCAGCTTGAATCATGCCCACTGCTCTTAACATTTCGTTCCTGGTCAATATTCTACGTGGCATGATTAAGTGAACACCGGAGATGCGTTTGACAAAGATTTATAGAAATTTATGGAGTTTTAATCAAGTTAGAAGTTCGTGAAGATTTACTTCTTTAGAAAAAATTCAATTAATGTGAATTTCATCTTAAAACAAAACCATTTATCTATATACAAATTTGAATTTAAATAAAGAACTTATTGTTTTTATAATCTGTCAATAATAGTTGTTTTGTAAGGCTAGTACTTTTTCACACCACATGCTCAGCAATCACCTTTATTAGTGTGCATTGCGAAAATTATGTATATAAACAAATACTTTTTACAAATAAACCAGATTTCAACCGAGCGTGTTGACTTCTCATTTCCCACCGCTGCGGCCAAGACACCTTTCGCCGTCAGTCACATGATCAATAGCGTGAGCCTGCGCTATTGGCAGCGGTTCCAACACCCCTACCTACTACCCTAACTATCCCCAGGTATCCCCGGTAGCAAGTTACCTTTACTTGTGTTCCCTGTACGGCCGGGATGCGGTGCCTTACCACCTTGCTTCCCGAACGTACATTTCCAACTCTTCCCGTTTGCACCTCGGGCACCCCGGGGGCAAACTTCCCCCCTTATTATCTATGTATAGTTGTATATTGTTAGGTAGGACTAGGGCTCTAGCGACCTAGCGTCTCGGCGCAAGGGACTCTAGGTTTACTAGGGAGTTAGGTTGCCCTCCTGACCTTTTATTCCTCAACTGTGCGGCTGTAACGCGGTGACTTACAACCACTTAGCTCCTTGGCCGTAATTTTTTTTGTCAAAGTTAATGTCAATAGTTAATTTAGTGTTCAAAAAGGGGATAAGATCTCGTAAAATACAAAAGTTGACCGTTTGGTTTCTCATTGAACATTAACTAATTTGTCTTCCGGCTCGTATCCGGCTCGAAAGACCAAAAAAAAAATGTAAACGTCGATGTCAATGTCAAAAGTTAGTTATTGTTCAACGAGATAAAATGTCGTCAATAAAGTCCCGAGACCGCGGGCTATTTGATTGCGGGCGTAACTCCGACAGTCAAATAGATAGAATTTAAAATTCTATATAACTATTCGTAAAAGCAAATTCAGAGAAAATGACTTGTACGGACCAAAAAAATGTCTATAGGATACTAATTCAAGGCTCGAAGGACCAAAAAATGTACATAGGATACTAATTCAAGGAACGAAGGACCAAAAAATTTACAAGCAGGGAGCTAAGTGGTTGTAAGTCACCGCGTCCCGGCCGCACAGTTGAGGAATAAAAGGTCAGGAAGGCAACCTAACTCCCTAGTAAGCCTAGAGTCCCTTGCGCCGAGACGCTAGGTCGCTAGAGCCCTAGTCCTACCTAACGATATATAAATAAATAGATAATAAGGGGGGAAGCTTGCTCCCAGGGTGCCCGAGGTGCAAGCGGGAAGTGTTGGAAATGTACAGTCGGGAAGCTAAGTGGTGGTAAGGCACCGCATCCCGGCCGTATAGGGAACAGAAGTAAAGGTAGCTTGCTACCGGGGTGCCCGGGGCACGTGGGGATAGTTAGGGTAGTAGGTAGGGGTGTTGGAACCGCTGCCAATAGCGCAGGCTCACGCTATTGATCATGTAACTGACGGCGAAAGGTGTCTTGGCCGCAGCGGTGGGAAATGAGAAGTCAACACGCTCGGTTGAAATCTGGTTTATTTGTAAAAAGTATTTGTCTAAATATGTTACCGGCAATGTGTATATTCCGGCATTGTATACAATGCCGAAACCGTTCAGGCAATGTATGAAATATTCTTTATTTCATACTTTGCCGAAATGATAGATACTGTAGACATAATTATACTATGGACGAAATGATACTGTAGACGTAATGCCACTATGAACCTTATGCACCAGGAAATGATCGCACACTTGTGCGTTGAATCCGCGGGGGATTTTGTATTCGCGGAGCGTACTTTTGTATTCGCGGAGCGTACTTTCGTATTCGCGGAGCGTACTTTTGTATTCGCGGAGCGTACTTTTGTATTCGCGGAACGTACTTTTTTCTCCGCGTACGTCGTCTGCGCAGGCCTTAATACAATTCGCGTTTACGTGGTTGTGACCGAATAGTGAACGGAACTCGTACTAGGCACTCAGGTTATACCAGAGGGGCTAGCACGAACCATCAGCAGCTACGTAATCGTATCGTTTACGTCCTAACTGATAAATTATGTATACTAATATTGTAAAGAGGAAAAGTTTGTTTGTTTGTATTGAATAGGCTCCGAAACTACTAGACCAATAATTTTAAGAATTCTTTCACCAATATAAAGTTACGAGGGGAGATCAAAAAGTTCGCGGAATCGAGGCTTAAAGGTAAAAAAATATTCCTTATCAATTTATTCTTCATCAACGCTAATTTATTTGTTAAATATTTAAAAAAAAAAATTATGCCTTAAAAAAAATATTTTGTGTTTGTCCTCCAACGAGCCTGAAATTTTGCTCATAACCACTTCAAAACTTCTCCCCATAAAGCACTTTTTATCGGATCGACTCGCTTGCTGAGCTGTATCTAAGTAAATTAAGACCTGATTTGAATGAAACTTTGTATTTATATACCTTCAATGAATGTCCAAACTAGTGCAGCTAGTAAAAAGTGACTATTTCCCCCACCATACCCCAACCCCTCTCGTACATTATCAGCGAGTGACATAGGCTATACTTTTTTTAATTTAGGATATATTTTGATGGAAAAGACAGTCTACGCGGCCGAAGGCGCTGACGGACAGCTAGTTTTAAATAAATAATAAGTTTTTCACGTGTATAACAACTAACCAAAAGCGTTGGTTAGTTATTTAACGTAAACGATACGATTACGTAGCTTCCAGAGTTCGAACTAGCCTAGTTCTGAAAAAATCTATAAACATCAGGACGACGTAAGGTTTTTTCAAATATCATGTGAATATGATTTAATCCCATACTTAGTTCTACTAGTTCATACTTGCATAGTATTTCAGTCATTTATTTATAAATTTAAATTAAACATCACTTAAATCATGTTCACATAATATTTATAAAACCTGGCGGGGTCTCGCCATCTTGACGTTCATAAATAAAGATCTACGTCTTTTCACGACGTAATTTTTTGTCCGTCAATACAAATCCCCTACACTGAACTGTATCGAACAACGCACACTAAGGACTTATAGTACGCCGTACAAAAAGTCCGCCAAATAACCGCGGACGCCGACGGACCGGAGCGGACAAAAGTACGGGGAAGTCCGCTGAAAAAATAGAACTAACGACCTATGAGCAGCAACGCACGCACACAGCAGAGTTTAGTCTGCGTTTAAAAAACGATACATCCTCTTTGTCTGGGGTTTCCTACTTGAAATCGAATGCCCTTTGTTCGAATATTAAATACTCGAAAAATTCTCCTCGAAAACTCATAAGATCGACAAATCATGAGCTCGATAGTTCGCTACATCAATGCATCAAAATCTCGAATGACGTGAGATCGAAGGATTGTATGCGTGACGACGATATCTGGAAACATCATTTCTTGAAAGATTATATAAAATAATTTAGGTAGGTAGGACCCTCCCTCCCTTCCCTCCTCAAAAATCTAAAGTATTTACCTACATTATTGTTTATTACAGTAGTCAAAATATTAATCATACTTTCGTACTTTCTGATGAGTAAATTGTTTTCTTTCTAAATTTCTTTTCATAATAAATCATATTGATTATTGTTAAAATTATTATTTAAGTTAGTACCTATATTGCTTTAATTCGTTCTCAAGATCTTTCGAGAAATTAGGCTTCTAGATAACGTTTTCACGCATACGATCCTTCGAGCTCACGTCATTCGAGATTTTGATGCATCGATGTAGCTAACTTTCGAGCTCATGATTTGTCAATCTCATGAGTCTTCGAGTAAACATTTTCGAGCATTTAATATTCGAGCAAAGGGCATTCGATTTCAAATAGGAAACCCCTTTGTCTGCATTGAACGCTCGAGAGGTGCGTACGTATGCAACGATGGCGATGACGCATGACATCGATTGTAGAATTTCAATATGCAAAAGCGAAAAAAGAATTCCACTAAATGTAGTAATGTCCAAGGCTTGAGGCTTCAGAGTGCAGAGTGCGAGTTGCCGTGAGAAAAGTGAATAGCTTCACCATCGTTTGCGAGAAAAAAAACGCGAAATTGTATGGCATCGAGTGAGCGTCATCTAGCGGCCTTAATGTTGCCTGAATTTGCTGCTAGATGGCGCTGACTCGATTCCATACTAATTGAAATTTACGTGCTCGCAAAACGCGATGGTGAAGTCATTCACTGCTCTCACTGCAACTTGCACTCGGCACTCAAGAGTCCTTTTGTCTAGAGCTCGGTGTGGTTAGTATGAAGCTCGATGACTCTTGGACTCGGGAGTCTTTTCCAGAACTCGAGCCTTCTTGAGAGCTCGACTGCTCTCGAGGCTTTTTCAGGGCTCGATCTCGAGGCTTTTTCGAGTGCGAGTTAGTGAGCGTTTTGTGAGAAAAAGTATGGCATCGAGTCAGCGCCATCTAGCGGCCTCAAAAATGGCGCTGACTTGATTCCATACCGATTGACATAACGTGCTCGAGCCTACCGAGGCCACTGAGTCCGGCCAATTCGCGTCGAAGCTTCAAAAGTAGAACTCGGCGCCTCGAGGTTTGTACATCACTAACTGGCCTGCGCAGACCTTTTTCTTGTGTTTGTCTGCAAACTAAATAGTCTATGGTAATCGCGATCTAGTGCGACGTTGCCGCTTCGCGTGCCGCTGCAATAATAGAGTTAAGTGATGATTAAACACGGCGTAATTAAAATATTTTTTTGGTTAAAACTTGAACCCTATTTTTTAATACTGGAATGGATTCTACTCTCGATTCTGTACAAACTAATTTCAGGTTTTGCGCTTTTTCATTAGCACGTTGTATAGGAAATAGGGTGCTTGGAGATCAGAAGAAAATTTTAAACATCAAACATCGTGTTTCTTAATTTTTATTGGTAAATTCACATTCAAATTATAGACCACGTCGATGACAGATGTTACAATATGGATTTCTACAGACAAAATTTAGTTATTATTTACTATGATACTGTATCGGTACTTTTCAATTTCTAAAACTACTGCGTCAATAGCTACATCGATTTTAGGGTGCATAAATGCTTTAAAATTCCTTCAGGAGGATCAGCAATGAGACTGTCGGAAGGTAGGAAATCGAAATTACACAATGACATCTTCCATTTAGAATTCACGATACAGATCGAACATCAAAAATATTTCTATATTAATTATCGACTACTCACATAATCGGTACTAAAAATATTAAAAACGCGTGCGTGCGTCACGACAGAAATGAAACGTGATTGTCATAATTTATGCTATTTGTTGAGTCGGGATATCGTATGGCGACCGGGGCCGAGGCCGGGCCGCTGCTGCAGAGTAAGGATAAGAAACGTTGGAGCCGCCGCGGAAGCGTCTGAGATTCAGCCGCGGCGGCGCGCACTCGACACTCTTCTCACTCGCACCGCTAACTAGTATTACACTATTCAATAATCACGGGGCAATTTCAGTCCGACTCGGTAAACCGATTAAGAAAAAATTAAGCTAACACCCCTCCATTGAATGCGCTGCAGAACAGCGATAATGCGGCTCCTTACAGAAGACGCTATAATATACTAGTCGGAAATGAAACTGGGACATAGACCGTCAGCAAAATTGATGTTTGTTTTTTTATGACAAGATGACAAAGTTTGGCGTAACAAGCCGGGGCCACCTCTGCGAGCGGCTTGGACCACTATCCTAGGAACAGGATGGATACGCACAATGATAACGAATTATGTGAACTGGAAGGACTCCCTCATGAGAACTGGTTGGCACGTACATACTGGTATATAAAATGGTAGTAACGTGCACGCTATGCTTGCACGACTACTGCATCTATCCGTGCTGTTCCTAGGAGGGCGGAATATCGAAACATGCTGAATACAACTTCTGGTCGCCATTTTGGTCGCTACATCGATAACACTTCCTGCAAGTATATGTATGACTCACACGCATATGCCGTAACATATCTAACTGCCACACCCTCCAGGAAATTCGCCACAATGCCTACATAAAAACACGAATATTTAGTTTTTATGTCCCTGTCAAGGACAAGCATTGGTGGAATCTGGCTTGCGATGGGTCAAATCGGGTCCCCTTAATCGTTTACCGTGACCGCACCGCTCAGTATCACTCAGCCGTGATGGGTAAAAACGTCAAACTTGTGTCACCTTTTATTCACAGGTGAATACCTCTGCCCTTGAGGCATACTTGAAAGAAAACACAAGTCCGCTAACTTGATGTCAGATAGCAAAAAATGGTGTTTTCTTTCCTAGTCATTGTAAGTTCACATACATCCACTTTTCTTTTAGATATCGAGGTAGCGACAAGAACGCGACATGCCTTTCGTACGATATCAACATAAGAACTCAAACATAAAAGCGTCATTACGACGTCATCTAATGCTGTATGCACACAGTCCAGCGGACCGCCGGGCGGGCTTCAATCGGAGTCGCGCATCGAACGTCAGTTAAAAGTGCGATCGGTTCTAAATAATAAATAAATACGATACACCCTATCAGACAACAATCAGAACGATACGCCACATCCGCTCAAAATCCGGAAGACTGTGTGGATACGGCATATAGTTATAATTTATCATAGACCGTTAGTGTCGCAGAGGTGGGTCCGGCGGCATAGTACCTCGAAGATGCACTAGCGAGAAAGTAATCGTCTCGTAACGTAAATCGATTCTAGACCCTTAATTTTTGGCTAATAAATAAGTTCATTTTTCTGCAGGGTGATTCTAAATTGCATACAAGGCGTTACGAGACGATTGCGTGGTCGCTAGTTTAGTGCTCCCACCGCGAGTTTAGTTCAATAGTTCCCGTCATTTAAAAAGACGCGATCAGTAACTACAGTGACTTGAATGCTATTTTTGGTTTTGCTTCCACTGGTGGCGCTGTTGGAAATTCCATATAAATAGGTGTTTGGTAAACTCACAGCAGGGGGTTAAGTAGCCTTTACAACGGAGTTTACACGGATGACAGCGTCAGTGTTGACGTTTTAGTATGATATTATACAGTACAGCGCCTCTAGTGAATAGAAATGGAACTGAAATGGTATAAAAATTGCTCGTTTCCGTGACGGAAACTCATGGTAGAGGTACAGTTCGAGGTACGGAAGTCAGATATAGGGAAGAGGACGGTAGACCGGGGGTGCGGGTGCGCGTGCGGTGCGGGGCGAGGGCGGGGGGCGGGGCGTCTAGCTGTCCCACCAGTCCGGGCCGCCCGAGCCGCCGCCGCCGCCGCCGCCGCCGCCGTACGAGCCGCCGTAGTTGCCGCCGTACGAGCCGCCGCCGCCGCCGTATCCTGGAAGCGATCGTACATTGAACAGACTGCAAGGGATTATTCTACACACTTTGTTACTTGATTCACTAAATAGTGTAGAGTTCAAATTCCATTTTCATTTGATCACACACGTAAACATGTGTGTAAGCATGCTCCAATTCAAAATTCTTATTGGCATATAAATTCATGTTTATACATTAAGCTGGATACATCCTGATGAAAAGTAACATTTAACGTAACGTGAAAGGAGCTAACCTGACATGCATTTCCTCGCAGGTTGCGCGTGTAATGTACAGTTCACACGGCAGAGAACGTCCAGACTATGGGAACTCTGTTACATTGCATGATGCATTGCACGAATGTGGACGGCTAATTCTTTGTCATGTTGCGTTACAGAGTTGATCGTTACATCAGTGAGGAAGGAGAACGAGCATTACAGTGCGCAAACTGTAATGTTACAGATTCGAGCATTACATTGGTGAGGGAAAAGCTCCGAGCATTATAGGGCGCCACTTGATGATACAATGTGTAATATTTTAATAACTTCCCTGAAGTCTTGTAAGGCGGCATTGTAATGTAATACTCAAAATCGAATCTGAAATGTAAATTATAGGCGAATGTTCGTCATGTTAGGGAGGCGTAGTACTGTAACGCTAAAAATCAAATCAGAAACGTTACATTACAGGAAAACGGTCCAGGTGAGGGACCACCTTTACATTTCATCAGTCTGTACCTAGCATCAGATGCCGGTCACTGTCCATTTTCAATGCACAGTGAATGTTTCTTCGGTTATGCCGCTGGCTAGCATTGCAATGAGTATGCTCCATACCTGATCCAGGCCCGGCCGAGCGCGGCGGCTGGCGCGACTGCGTGCGGAAGTCGCGCGCGCCGAAGCCGCTGCCGCTGTTGCCGCCGAAGCGCGAGCCGCCCGAGCCGCCCGAGCGCGAGCCGCCGCCCGCGCGCCGCCCGCCGCCGCCCAGCCGCCCGTCCGCCGCCGTGCTCGTCAGCCAGCTGGAATGGGGCTCATTGGTTACCAGCTTTCAAACACTAAGCCACAGATTACTCAAATACTATACTTTATATCGAGGGACTAAACGAAGCCATAATATACCAGAGGTGGTTTGACTCCCGAGCGTGCGAGGGAGTCAGTAAAACCGAGGGTATATTAAGTTGGCATTTAGTCTCGAGGTGCAAACTGTACTTCTCACTTTGAGTGCGAGAAAAATAGTCAATTTAGTACAAAAACATTTAAAACCGAACAAATTTACACTTGACAAAAGTTCTAAAATTGTCATGGTCAGTTTTTTCTTCTGAACTGAACCACTGACTAACAATTTAAAACACATGGCGCCAACTTCTTAGCGGACAAACCTAAACTAAACTCTCAACATTTTCGCAATGAAGACTGTCCACACTCCACAGATAATAGTATATTTTTACTGGCTGTTTGAGTTTGTCTATGTCACATGAAGGAAATTACAAAACTAATTACTTTTTACTCCCTTGGGACTGAAGTGGTCACTTAAGTCCCGCTTCGTGGGGCTTTATTGGCGTACGCCAACTATTTCACTTCTCATGCTCTAAGAGTACTCTTAGAGCATGAGAAGTGAAATAGTTACACAAACGTAACCGATACATCACTACACAGAAACCAATGTACATTTCTTGTACTACATTTTCAGTGCTCAATTTAATACTATTAGTCCACGTGTATGCTATTATTTTCCTTAAATGTTTCATTGTTTTACAATTTTCTTATTTTGTTTCAAATCTGTTAGAGAACATAGTTTTTTACTATTATCTTTCGCACTGCCTGTAATTACTCCATCTGACTGTGTCGTTGACTGGTAGACTCTAGGCATTAGTACGCCATTTGTACTCTTAGTTGTGTGCAATAAAGAGTATAAATAGAAAATTAACAATTTTGACAATTTGAAATGCGTGCTGTCATGTAACAGGGCAACCTCTTTCAATATGAGATGTCAGTAGTCAGTACCTACAAAACGTCATCGTGTCAGTTCAACCGCAAGATCCGCGTACAAATGCTCTACGCGGCTGTTGACAACCACTGAACTGAACTGCCAAATAAGTCTTGGGAGAACCGGCGGCTGGTAGGTAATTATCACGCGCAAGTACATGGAGTGACAGACGCCTAAGCTCCCGGCATCTAAAAAGAACGCCAGGATACATGCATAATCCCCTTACCGTGTAAAGGCTACTCACGTGACATTGGCGGAATTATGGTTAAAAAAACCCAGAGAACGCCATTTATCAAAAGAAGAAGAAGAACGCCAGCCAGGACACTGCCTCTTGCGCAGTGAGCGAATTTAGTGCAAAATTAGTGGTAAGTAACTACTGCACCCGTGCGCAGAACCGTCCGGTGGCTCGATTTCTGTTCTTTCAAATGTAGTTAAAAGTTGTGAAGTAGATACTTGTTGAGCATTTAGTAAAATAATCATTTTTGTTTGAAATCATTCCCATTTCAATGTTATGGAGTGGTTGTCAAAAACAAAATGCAAATCTAACATAAGAAAAAAAAACTCCAGACAACTCACAACTCAACGATTTTAGCAATTCTTTTGGAGAATTGATAATTTCTGACTGCTTAGGTACAAACGGCCTTTCACTTAAAGGTCGACTCAACTACTAACTGTAGCATGGTCACAGAATTTTTCAAGTATTTACTCACCTAGGTACATCCTGCTTAGCCTCCACAAGTAGTTCAACGAGGTCCCGGGCCAGCCCGCGGTTGGTGTCGTTGAAGAAGGAAGTGGCCACGCCGAGGTTGCCCATGCGGCCGGTACGCCCGATGCGGTGCACGTATTCCTCCACGTCGGACGGCAGATCGAAGTTGATCACGTGACGCACGTGCGGGATATCCAGACCTGGGGCATAGACGGAATTGGTTTAGTAAAAAAATGTGGTTGGTGGAGCAGCGGCTCTTTGCAATATTTGACTCAAAATACCGCTGCCGGCTGCTGCTCTTTCAGTAGTAATTGACACTTGATGTACTCCTGGCGGCCAGGAGTATGGGCGTGGCACCGGTGCGCAAGCGGCGCGGTGACGTCACGCGGCAGGTACGTACCCCGGGCGGCGAGGAGTGTGGGCGTGGCGTCGGTGCGCAAGCGGCGCGGTGACGTCACGCGGCAGGTACGTACCCCGGGCGGCGAGGAGTGTGGGCGTGGCGTCGGTGCGCAAGCGGCGCGGTAACGTCACGCGGCAGGTACGTACCCCGGGCGGCGAGGAGTGTGGGCGTGGCGTCGGTGCGCAAGCGGCGCGGTGACGTCACGCGGCAGGTACGTACCCCGGGCGGCGAGGAGTGTGGGCGTGGCGTCGGTGCGCAAGCGGCGCGGTGACGTCACGCGGCAGGTACGTACCCCGGGCGGCGAGGAGTGTGGGCGTGGCGTCGGTGCGCAAGCGGCGCGGTGACGTCACGCGGCAGGTACGTACCCCGGGCGGCGAGGAGTGTGGGCGTGGCGTCGGTGCGCAAGCGGCGCGGTGACGTCACGCGGCAGGTACGTACCCCGGGCGGCGAGGAGTGTGGGCGTGGCGTCGGTGCGCAAGCGGCGCGGTGACGTCACGCGGCAGGTACGTACCCCGGGCGGCGAGGAGTGTGGGCGTGGCGTCGGTGCGCAAGCGGCGCGGTGACGTCACGCGGCAGGTACGTACCCCGGGCAGCGAGGAGTGTGGGCGTGGCGTCGGTGCGCAAGCGGCGCGGTTACGTCGCGCGGCAGGTACGTACCCCGGGCGGCGACGGCGGTGGCAACGAGTATGGGCGTGGCGTCGGTGCGCAAGCGGCGCGGTGACGTCACGCGGCAGGTACGTACCCCGGGCGGCGAGGAGTGTGGGCGTGGCGTCGGTGCGCAAGCGGCGCGGTTACGTCACGCGGCAGGTACGTACCCCGGGCGGCGAGGAGTGTGGGCGTGGCACCGGTGCGCAAGCGGCGCGGTGACGTCACGCGGCAGGTACGTACCCCGGGCGGCGAGGAGTGTGGGCGTGGCGTCGGTGCGCAAGCGGCGCGGTGACGTCACGCGGCAGGTACGTACCCTGGGCGGCGAGGAGTGTGGGCGTGGCGTCGGTGCGCAAGCGGCGCGGTGACGTCACGCGGCAGGTACGTACCCCGGGCGGCAAGGAGTGTGGGCGTGGCGTCGGTGCGCAAGCGGCGCGGTTACGTCACGCGGCAGGTACGTACCCCGGGCGGCGAGGAGTGTGGGCGTGGCGTCGGTGCGCAAGCGGCGCGGTTACGTCACGCGGCAGGTACGTACCCCGGGCGGCGAGGAGTGTGGGCGTGGCGTCGGTGCGCAAGCGGCGCGGTGACGTCACGCGGCAGGTACGTACCCCGGGCGGCGAGGAGTGTGGGCGTGGCGTCGGTGCGCAAGCGGCGCGGTGACGTCACGCGGCAGGTACGTACCCTGGGCGGCGAGGAGTGTGGGCGTGGCGTCGGTGCGCAAGCGGCGCGGTGACGTCACGCGGCAGGTACGTACCCCGGGCGGCGACGGCGGTGGCGACGAGTATGGGCGTGGCGCCGGTGCGGAAGCGGCGCAGCGCCTCCTCGCGCTCGCGCTGCGTGCGGTCGCCGTGAATCGACGTAACCGGGTAACCCTGTGTGTCCAGGTACTCTTCCAGGTGGTCCGCGCCTGAAAAGACACAGTATAGCACATCAGTATACTGATGATCAATGGTCGCACGCTCAATGGTGTGGTTTTGTGCATCTCGGTGTGTAAGGAAAAGTTCCTCATAAATGTCTCACAAGACAGCCTTCACATAGGTCGCAAGCAACGAGCTAGAAGCAGCGCGACTGTCACACGACAGTCGCGCTGCTCAGAGTACCGAGTGCGAGTTACAGTGAGAGAGGTAAAGTGAATGACTTCGTAATTTTTTCGACACGTAAATGTCAATTAGAATGGAATCGAGTCAGCTAGATGGCTAATTCTGGCATCAAGGCCGCTAGATAGCGCTGACTGACGTTTTTTTGTTCGCAAAACGCGACAGTGAACTCATTCATTTTTCTCACGGCAACTTGCACTCTGCACTCAGAAGTCTTAGATTTCCATACTAAAGAGCCGTGCGACCGCGACACGCGACCGGCAGCGTGCCAAGCGTTCGAGCCAGTGTGGCAAGCGCACTGCTCACGACCTAATGTGAAGGAGCTCTAAGGAAGGATCCTCTGAGTGTTGCAGTATACATGGAAATTTCTAGGCAAAATGAATAAAAAGTATGCAACGAATACACTTGAGTTACCATGTGTTGAACTAAACCAACTTTAAGGTGTCTACTTTTCTCCTTAGTGAATGAAATGTAAAATTTAAAAATAGTCATGCTAAACTAAGTAATTTAGCTGATGGTTTTGCTGCTAAAGGGGTGATGGTTTCACTTACATACCTTCTAAAACTGTCCGTAGGAGCAAAATTTTGACAGTCTTTTGGTTTGACAGCCATCTCTTTTTACATTCTCTAAGGAGAAAAGGAGAGAGATTTATAAGTTCATTTAATTTGGAGCTATAATTACGAAAACAGAGAATTATGGCGCGTGTGAGATTACGAGCTCTTCGGCGTAAGCATATTATTGCCACCAATGGTACGAAAATCAAGATAAAACAGTTACTTACCCTTCTTAGTCTCGACGAATACGAGAATAAGCTGATCCTCTTGAGGATTAGAGCGCTGGAGTAAGTTGGACGCGTTCAAGAGATCCAATAGGAATGAACGCTTGTCCATTTCTTCCACCCAGACAACCTAAAACAAAAATTTATGAAGAATAACTAGGTAATTTGCTTATGAAACCATGTTTATTCTACATAGTGAAGTTTTATCAACTATTGCCTAACACGCACTATATAGCAGGCCGTTTAAAAATCATTAAAAATACTGGTTATTATTTGTACTGAATTTCAATATCTATTTAAAAATTGGTCTTTAGTGGACATGCAACAAAAAAAAGTAATCTCAAGAGATCGAGAATTTTCATTTAAATGGAGAGTAGAAATACTTTCACCAATTACAAAAATAATGAAGTTTTTCGTTATAATTAGTCTTAAAGAGTTTACAATTTTTTTTTCAAAGTTAAACTCACCTTCTGTGTAATATTCTCCGAGGTAGACCCCACCCGTCCGACGGCCAAAAAGACATAATTGAACAAAAAGTCCTGCGCCAGCACTTGAATCTGTTTCGGGAACGTCGCGGAGAACATCAGCGTCTGCCTCTCGCCGGTCTTGGGCATGGTGTGGCACTCGACGATCTTGCGGATCTGCGGCTCGAAGCCCATGTCCAGCATCCGGTCGGCCTCGTCCAGCACCAGGTGCCGGCAGTGGTCGAGCAGCACGCGGCCGCGCGCCAGCATGTCCACCAGCCGGCCCGGCGTCGCCACCAGCAGGTGGCAGCCGCGCTCCAGCTCGCGGAACTGCTCGTGGATTGGGGACCCGCCGTATCTGTGGGAATAATATGCAAATATAGGCAACCGCTCTCGAGATCTTCTTCTCATCGAATCGATTCCGGATTGCGGTCGTATATATTTCGACCAGTACTCGGTCACGCGAACTGCATCGTCTGTGGCGCTGTAGAGGTCCTCCAGTGTGCAGGTGGAAGGGCACGCAGGACACGACAATAGGTGTGCCATTGTTTGTGGAGAAGCTCCGCACGGGCATGAGTTGTCAGAGCTGAAACCCCACCTGGACATGTTCTCCTTGCTACGGGCGACTTGGGTCCAGAGTCTGTTTAAAGATTTCCATGTCAGTCAAGGTAGGTTGTGACCAAGGGGGGGGAGAGTTTCTTCGACAAAGGAAGGAGTGAGGCCGTAGGAGATCTCTCTCGAGATCATTCCATACAAGACATCGCGAATTGATGCGAGCTCGCTAATGACATGGCGCAACGTCATAAATGACGTCACAGACTCCGCCATCCTTCGATGGCAGTGCTTTTGCTAATGAGCCTCAATGGAATTGTAATTGAATGGCGTGATTTTGGCAGTTTCAGTATGGACCAAACGTCGAAATCATGCAATTCAAATAAGACTCCATCGGCATATAAATAGCAGAATCGGGCTCCTGGGCATTTGCACACGCTTCAAACATAAAGATACGAAAAAAAGTGTTTCAAATACTGTCCCAAAAATGCTCAGAATAACTTGTAAGAGGCAAAATCGTCTTCAACGTTTACATTCATGATAGTGACAATATCTTGCAAAGACTACAACCAGTTCATGAACAAATATTGAAATAGTGTCACAATAACTTACTGGTCTGATTTAATTTGAATGCAGATAGCAACGTTAGAGCTTTTATCGCACTTTTCAATTAAGATCAGACTTAAAGAAAACTCCTCCTTTTCTGAAGTCAGTTAATAAAGCCAGGTTACTCAAATCGAGCAGCAGGGAGTGCATAATCTGATTGCGAGAGAGAGAGAGGCAGAAATTACGTTTAGTTGACTTTTTATAAATAAATTAACTTACACGACGCAGGGCCGCACACGCGAGCGGTAGGCGAACTTTCTAGCCTCATCAAAAATCTGGGTGGCGAGCTCACGCGTCGGAGCCAGCACCAAACCCAGGGGGTACTGTTTGCGTCTGTTGTATGGCCTGTAAATAATAATGAAAATATTGAAATCACGTTTTAAAAGAGTGGAATTTTATATTTATTTGATATGTGCTATTGGCGTCGTGACCTAATGTTCAGCAGTAAACTCAGATCGGGGATCGTGTGGTCCCGAGGTAAAATCTGGCCAGAACCAAAATCTTTGTGTTCATTGTTAAATGTCCGACTAACTCTCCGGTGACGGAAAACATCGATAACAAACCAAAGCCACCCGGATAACCACGTTGGGTTCTAATACCTTTGGTAAAAAGTGGGTTCCTGAGTGTTTCGTTCACCATGACGGCACAGACACTTGCCTCTGACTACCCCGCTTGGAATAAAGTCCTGATGGTATGTATTATTTGTCAAATTCAAATGAAAAAATAAATTATTTCTGAATTTGAATTGCTAAATATTGGGTCACCAATGCACATAGCTTAGTAAAATAAATAAAAATAATAATAAATAAATAAATAAATAAACACGAAAAAATATGGTATTTATTTAGTTATAGTTATGTATTTATAAAATAACAATGTGCAGGACATGATACTCATTTGTTTTCAACGAATTAATTAATTAACAAAAATCTTACAAATATGCGACGTTGCTAATACTTGAAGTGCACGCTGTTAACGACAAATGAATTAGATCAGCTCACCCCATGTTCTTCACAGGACCTGCTTCATACAACTGATTGAGTATGGGCACGAGGAAGGCTGCCGTCTTCCCGGAGCCGGTCTGCGCGCACGCCATCACATCCCGGTGCGAGCACACTATCGGAATCGCGTACTTCTGAACCGGAGTCGGCTTGTCGTAGCGGGCTAATGCAATATTCTGGCGCATTATTTCCGTCAGGTTAACGTCGTCGAACTGTGAAACGAAAATGGTTTTCAGTCTAAATTTTGGAACAGGCGTCAGTCGTAATAAATGAGAAAAATGTTCTACTGGAATAGGGAATTGTCGCAGGAAGTCACCTTTAGCCAATCATTGTTTTAGGACCAACTTCAAAAAAGAAGGATTTTTTGTTTGGTCCCAGACTTCATCGCCATTTTATTTAATTTTTAATGAAACTTTTAAGCAGGTATGCATTTACAGAGACAAATTAAAGACAATGGACACATACGGGGCACGTGCGGTCAAACTCCTAACTTAAATCTACAACACCAGCATTTATGTGCCTGGAACAACTATTATCTTGTTTCCTATGAAAAAGTAAACGAAATAGAGGATTACTTGGGAAGATCTATTGCACTCTCAGAAGCAAACACTATTATTTTTATTTGAACTTCTTGCTAGTTACAGTTCCGAGTGCAGCTACTTTTAAGGTTCATATCCGTAAGAATATTGTAGGAAGAAATCTGCCACAGTAGACAATTTCTTTTAAATGTCTGATCTAAAATAATACAGAACTCTGTTGGACAAATAGTTCTATTTGTATGTTCATACATAGGGAGCTAACAAAAAGGATGTTGATAAGCAAACGGACTCACATTTTTACTGAATGATAGAATAGGATGGAGTTGCCTATCACATGTAAGTAGTAAAGTTGCTTACTTCGAGATATCTGGACTGTGGATTGGAAGTTATGGTAATCAAATCCAGTGCCAAATAAAATAGGTCAATTCGAAATTTGCGTCATTCGTGTGCATATCGGAACAAATCACCATTGACGTCATGATGTAAAATTTATCAACACCTCGAAATAAACTCTGCGATGTATGTATCGCAAAAGGCGTGAGATACTTAGATGGGCTAGAAACCAGCTAAGCCAACCACTTGCAGCTACAAAACTTCTAAACATGAAAGAGTAAATTTCTTCAGAGGTCAATCTCTGTCATCTTTGAGCTTAAATTTTGCAACAAAAACCACATCTATACTAATATTATTAAGAAGAAGATTTTTATTTGTTTATTTGTTTGTATTGAATAGGCTCCGAAACTCCTGGACAGATTTTAAAATTCTTTCACCAATATAAAACTACATTTTTAGGGAGTGACATAGGCTATTTTTTTTTTATTTAGGCTACACTGTGACGGGAAAGACAGTCGAAGCTGCTGATGGACAGCTAGTGCCTAGTGTCATCGTGCCAATGTGGTGATCGAATTGGCCAGCCTAGACCCTGCGTTACAAGATCTAGCTGTTTCCAGGGTGCACCGCGTGGAGTCTCCTATCATGAACCCCAAACACAGCTAGAAACTTATAAATTTAACTGAGATAACTATCTATAATCATGGTGCATTGCGAACTAGGCGTCATATGGTACAAGGTACAAAAATGATGAGTTTGTGAAACTTACGCTCGTAATGCAGTCCGGTACACGGTCGCCGCTGGCCTCAACCGGGATATCCTCGTATTTGGAGAAGTTGATGCCCGTGTTGCCAGTGCCAAACAGGTCCAGCTCCGTCCGCTCGTCGCGAGGTAGCGGGATCGTCCAGTCATTCTATAATCAAAACGAATACGGTACTCCATTACTTTTCTTTAAATTGTTTGTTCAAAAATAATCATCAGTAACATGTTTCCTTTAATCATTATGTGCCATAATATACACTCTTTTGTCTTAAATCGGTTACTGTAATAGCTAAATGTCCTAGCTTTGCATGCATCAAACGGCTGTATTAGGTTAGTATATCAGTGACCATGCTGCCAGAATGTTGTACATTAGGGGCGAAATAATGCTTTTATATGTTTTTTATTATTATTGATAAAAGGTCTTATTTAGTTCAGGGATTCCCTATCTCAGAACATGGTATTGTGTCTATTGTGTGTAATTAAGTTAGGGGTTATGATTTAAAAAAATATGACATTTAGATAATGGATTAAAAATGTATAAAACAAAATACACAAAAATGAATACGCATGTTAGACGCCTTTTAGTTAATGTCACAACAAAATATCATAAAAGCTCTTTCAATTACTTGATGCATTCATTAAAATAATTGGAAGTGCTCGAAGATTACCAAGAATGTCGTAAAGTAAACAACAACATTATTATTCCAGTAAACAACAGATGGTGCTACATATAAAAGTGGAAGATTATACTTCAATGTCATCTCATCTTTCGTTTGACGACCGACTTGGTGTAATGGTTAAGAAGTTGGCTACTACACCAGAGGTCGCGGGTTCGATCCCCGCACAGTACAAACATTTGTGTGCATGAACATGTCTGTTTGTACTGGTCTGGGTGTCTCCTATGTATAATAAGTATGTATTTACAAAAGAAAATGTATTTAAGTATGTTTATCCGTTGTCTAGTATCCCATAACACAAGCTTTAATTAGCTTACTTTGGGGCTAGATGGCGCTGTGAGGAATAATGTCCAGGGATATTTATTATTATTATTATTATTATCTTTCATCTTAATTATGTTAGTGGACTTTGTTATGTATCATTCACTAAGTAAACACACATTAATCTCACTCATTTAATGGTAGTCACTATTATAATGTGAGTAGAAAGAATGGTCCTGTCTGTCTCTGCTTGTGTTTGATTTGCTTAGCTTGACCCTGCGGCGTTTCGCATCATTTACACACAAATTCATATTAAACTAAAAAATAAATAATAAAAAAATAAAAAATGCCAGTTCGTCTCTGTGCCTTGTACCTACTTCGCTCACCTCGTCCCTGCGAGAGCTTGTGCGGCGCACGTCGTCGGTGGCCCAGCGCGTGTTGGTGCGCTCTTCAGGCCTCGGCGTGGGCTCCTTCCACCGGTCGTTCCCGGGCGCGGGCGGCTCGAACTCCTCGTCGCGTCTCGGCTCGCGCGAGCCCCCGCCGCGGCCGCCGCGCTCGCCGCCGCGGTCGTTGCCTCGCTCGCTCCACCTGTCGTTGTTGCGCTCGCCGCCGCGCTCGCTAGAACGCTCGCTCCGCTCCGGCTCGTTCCAGCGACCTGAATCGCCATTTTGATATTCTGGTTCACGACCTGCGGAAAACGGAAAACAGATTTGAAAAGAGTCGGTAGCATGTATCGATTTCTCAGAGTTATCTTTGAAATCGAAAACATTACATCAAACACAATTAACTTTAAGCAAATTTGCGATATTGTGAATATAATACATGCACTGGTAGTAAATATTTATATCCTTAACCATTCAAGTGAAGTAATAAATAAATGTGTTTATCAGCAAAAAATAAAAATATGTCTATATCTCTACATGATAATATTAATAATTATAATACGTGAGTAATGATTATGTGCAATTCATAATAGAAATATTATTTCTTTGAATATCTATCAATTATTCATATTGTCTGTAGGGATCACAATTGGCCATTTTCGTTAACATCGCCTTCTTACCAACTGCTGGTGCTATTAAAGGGAGTAGCATGTCACTCGATGAACAACGCCAATGCCTGGGGAAACTGGACCAAACAATTCTTTCAGACATTTCAGAAATCGCAAATAGAAATATCTAAAATTTCTTTTCTCAATAACGACCTTCTCAGATCGAAAAATTTTAGGAACACTTCTAGTATTTAGTTCAACATAATTACAACTGTGCATATCAAAAAGGTTGGCTCACAACTACCGTACTCAAATCAACATGATTCAAATTAGTGTAGATGCTACATTTCTTAGTCTTAAATGTTGTACGAAATACTAGATATGCAATATTTCATGATCTAGCACTACGATTATTAGTAGAGGAAACGAGACATTCGGGATTGTATTGTGTTATGCGTTGCAACTATTTGTTGGATAGAAGGTAATTTAAAATTTTAAAATATATTAATAATTCGTCAGAAGACGTCATTTATTTCAGTCTTACAACTGTACCCTTGCCCGTAGGCAGGTACCAGTGAATAATGCATTTGATCTTTCGGAAATTCTAAATTGACTACACTAACTATCATAATAAGCTTCCCAAAATTGACCCAGCAGGTCATCTTGTTGGGCTTAAGCCACAGATACTTGAATTTTCACCATGCATAATACTGCTTGAATATTCATATAAATCCTCTCAAAATCAGTCACAAATCATTAAATTTAGATTCGTTCCGTATCTTATTGAAAGTAAATAGTTATAGCAATTCGAAAGTGTTTTTTGTTGTACTCATCTTGGCTCTTCGTGATGAGGCCAACTGATGGCGCTATATTTAGCATATTGTGTAAAGAAATCATGAATGAATGACGAAACACCCCCTGTAAAACGGTTCAATATTTATGCCAAAAAAAATATGGCAGAATACACCTACAAGTTATTGGGAACAATATACTAGTACAAAAAGATAGTTCGAGTGAATTTTCAGATGATTTGATTTTTCCTGCGCCTACACTCTTGAAGAGTCAGAAGTAAGAAACTCAAGTTGATAAGCCAGAGCAACGTAAACAGAGTTTCTAGAAGTAGAGCCGATCCTTGGTCAGCTTAATTTTTCGGCGATGGACTGGCATTAATTTTACTGTTGTACAGCGACAATTTAAGAGTTTGCTGCAAGAACTATTAAACTTGATGGCAAATGTATCTATAAGTAAGACTTTACCGCCGCGGTCCCTGCGCTCGTATCGCGACCCGTAGCCGCGATCGTAGTCACGGTCGCGGTCACGCTCGCGGTCGTCGCGGCGACCACCACGGTCGTATCCTCCTCTAGAGTTGCTTCCCAATGATGAACGGTTGTCCTGTTGGTCTGAAGGACGGTCGTCTAAGCTTTGACGCTTAGACTCTTCCCCTGTTAACAAACGAATCAGTTAACGAGCTAAGATTCATAAAGCATCATCATGAGATAAACTCGTGATAAGAAAAAAATTAAGAAGTTTAACAGCTTACTTTCTGTTGTTCTTTGGTACATCTAATATTAATATTAAATAAATTCTTATGACTTTTCTAAACATTGTCAAATAAGAGAAGAATATAATTTCAAAAATCAAGTGCCTAACACACCCTACCGTAAATTTAAAAAAAAACATCCGAGTCTTGAAAGTAAGAGCAATTTAAATTTGCACCAGCAGGAATAATCCACTAACTGCCAAATTTTCGAAAAGAAATTGCAGAAAAATATAAGCCACAAAGCAACGCGTCCCGCGTTTGTTGTCCAACCTGACGTACAACCTGATGAAGGCCGGACTGCCAATGATAGACGGCGCTTAGGACGTGAGCTATGACAGATGGCTTATTTACATCTCGGGCGGACGAACAAAATGCATATGTCGTCGGTTATAAGTTGCTAAGTTGAATGATGAAAGTATTTAAATTGTATGGTGAACCCTATGTGTTGTGGGCGCAAAGGTGTCTGACCACTTACCTAGTTTATGCAACCTAAACTTCACCATACTTCACACTCTTTGCGAATCATCATCATGATACATTATTAAATTATTTCGTATCACCAAATCGGCTTGAAGTTTTACGTTTATAACTCAGATACTAATATTTCTCAAAACTAGAAGCATATTATTATAATTCTAAAAGAACTTCCATAATCTCCTGCAATTTTTTTGCAATAAATGTAGACTAATTTGTAAAATTAAGTCTAGCTATGTTGAGAATAGTTTTAATTCCTTTGTAGCAGCGCCGTTGACGCATCGTGCTGCCGAGTGCTTGACCTTGCAGAGTGATGCAAGTTTTGTTTTACTAACCTTACTTGTCTGGGATCTGCTTATACGAGGGTCATTCAATAAATACTTAGCCTACAAAAAGTAAACGAAAATTTTGGAATAGTGGCAATTTATTTTTCAACATAGTCTCCTTTTAGTTCGATACACTTAGCCCAGCGATGCTCCAACTTTTTTAACCCGTCCGAAAAACAGTTTTTGTCAAACTCTGCAAAATAGGCCTCCGTGGCGGCGATGACCTCCTCATTTGATCCATATCTATTCCCGGCGAGTGATTTTTTCAGATTAGGAAACAGAAAGAAGTCACAAGGGGCCAAATCTGGAGAATACGGTGGATGGGGCAGCAATTCGTAGCGTAATTCGACCAATTTGGCCATGGCAACGGCAGACGTGTGAACCGGTGCGTTGTCGTGGTGAAACAGCACTTTTTTCTTCGCCAGATGGGGTCGTTTTTTCTTTAATTCGGCGTCGAATCGGCCCAATAAATCGGCATAGTAAAGCCCTGTAATTGTTTTACCCTTCTCGAGGTAATCGATGTAGATCACACCTTGTGAATCCCAGAAAAACTTTTCCGGCCGATTTTACCACGTTCCCCTGTCTGGATCCATTGTTTTGATTGCTCCTTGGTCTCTGGTGTGTACCAGTGGATCCAGGTTTCATCGACGGTCACAAAACGACGCAAAAACTCCGCTGGATTCCGCTTAAACAGCGTCAAACACATCTCCGATGTGGTCTCACGGTTGCGCTTGTTTTCCGGTGTGAGTAAACGCGGCACCCATCGCGCCGACAGCTTTCTCATGCCGAGTTCCTCGTGAAGAATATGATGCACTGTTCCTTCTGAAATGGCTACAGTCTCAGCTAGCTCCCGAACCTTCAATCGGCGATCTGCCAATACGAGATCATGGATTTTTTTAATGTTTTCCTCCGTAGCAGCTGTTTTCGGTGCACCTGGACGTGGTTCATCAAAAACCGACGTACGGCCACGTGCAAACTCGTAGAACCAATTCTTGACGGTGGCCATCGATGGAGAAGAGTCACCGTACACAGCATCCAAGCGCTCTTTGATTTCGATGCGCGTTTTCCCTTCCAAAAATAGGAATCGAATCACCGAACGATATTGCTCTTTTTCCATTTTTGTAAAACCGATCGACACGTTCGCTTCCATAAGTTGTCAAATTAAAACAAATGAAGGGATTGGAATGAAAATTTGAAAAAAGAATGTGCTACACTGTGGTAAAACTCTTTTGAAACTACAGCGCCCTCTGGCGATGAGGCTAGGTACTTATTGAATGCACCTCGTACATTAGTTTTATCACTATCAAGGATTTCGATACAATGCTATGGTGCTATTATATTTAAATGCGAAGCCGCGGGCGGAAAGCTAATATTGAACGTATCATGAAATAGGTCTGTACGTCATTTTCGGATGTTGACCAAAAATGTAAAGGTAAAATTTATGAAAATTCAAATTATGGTGGGCAGGGGAATGGAATAAATGTGAAGGAAACTTTGCAGATCTCCGTGAGACATGACCATACAAACGAAGGCTGCACTCTTACATATAGTATATAGACTAATTACTTTACTTTATGTGTGCGTGAATGCGGTGGAGGGGCGCGCCATTTCAGATTCGGTAAGTTCTACATAATTATGTTCTGTATTATCGCTCTGCTACATTCACACACATGACTGGCCTCTTGGCGCAATGGCGGCGATTCTGCCGTCAACGCCGAAGGTCGTAGGTTCGATCCGCACCAATGACAAACATTTATGTGAAGAACATTTGTGTTTGTTGTGTGTCTGGTTGTTATTATCTATTTGAGTATGTATTTAAAATATTTATACTTCATTCATGCACGGAGGCCCAGCGCTGGTTTTCAGACTGGCCCTTATGGCAGGTCGGCATTTTAGGAAAAATATGTTAGGTAGAACGAACAGGATGTAAATATAATTAAATAAATGAAATTGCCGTTCTGCAATACTGGCCATTTATAACATTTAGAATTAATATGATGTAAATATGAAAATAGGAAGTAGGGGTGCTAAATTGAATGACAATTTGCATTTCACGTTGCCATGACGATGACATACCTGAGTATAACCTGGCAAAATTAAAAAAACCCCTTCCACCACAACGTATGAAGGGATTATGTAACATTTTAGATTTGGTAGAGTTATAGTGACAGTAAAAATGTATTCGGATTAAAACCCCTGCTTCTTATAGGTTTTTACATCAACAATTTAGTTTGATGCAAGACAAAATAATTTATTTAAGCAAAAGCCACATAAATTCTGAAGTTACTTTACTTTAAATGAGAACAATTTAAGTGTGACATTTTTTGTTATGACAATGTCACTTTACTCTGTCAATTCAATTTCATTTTTTTAATTATAAAAACAAGATTGAAGATAGTAACCATCGAGTTTCTTGCTATAGTCTTCTTGATCGGAAACAACCTCCGAACCGGTGGTAGAGTCACTTTATGTTTGATTGAAAAAAAAAAAAAAACCTACGAAACGAAGGAAAGACAAAGTATGTTGAAGTGTAGGTTGTAGACTTGTATTGGCGAAACACCATTATAATTTTGTTGCACCACTTTTATATAATAAAATAAATAAAGAATTGCACATATATAAACAACCGTTATATAGATGTAAGATTATTATAAGTGAATGGCTCCTTAGCCTTGATTATGACAGTGTGGAAGCAATGATGAAGTAATTTGTCAACCTTCCGTAGTTGTTTGTAAAATTCCGCACCATAGATAGAATTGGTTTAACTAGTTTAAGTTTGGCTAGTTTAAGTAGTTATTACGCTGGTTATATTATATTCTCTTTGTCTATCACTACTAATGTCTGAAACGCCTGTCCGTTATGAGGTGGGCGCTAACATTTGCGACACAGTCCTAGACTACTGCAGGTGTTAACGCAAACCATTAATTGTGAAAAATGAGTTTGGTTTCAATAAAGATTTTTATTTATTTTATTTAATTATTTATTTATTTAATTATGATATTTACTCTCACAGTATTATTTTATGTAAGTATATTTTTATTTAGTATATATTAGCTTTAATTTTTTCAGATATTTTTTACTTTGCTTTTACTTACTTGAAAGCTGCTATATAAGTAGATTTTAATAAATTCGGCATAAATCTTAAAAGTTGTTATGTTTGTACTACAGTTTTGTGTGCTAAAAAGAACCTTTTTTACTTCTGTCTAATGCTATAATGAATGGAGTATAGGTATGTTTGTTTATCAGTCTCTGATACCCATAGTACAAGCTCTGCTTAGTTTGGGGTCAGATGATCTCGGTGTAATTTGTCCCAGATATTGATTATTTATTTATTCCAAATAAACGAAATGTCGCGATAAGTAGTCACTATTCTCAACTTCTAAGCATACAGATACACTTCTGGTTTTCAGATTGCAAATTAATTATTACTAAGCCTTGGCTTGACAAGAAACAAAACGCTTTTTTGTGTCCATACATACCATAAGTTGTGGGTCCAACAAAGTAGGAAAAACCACAAGCATATTAATGTAACTGCGGCCTGGTTTCCACCAAAGCGGAAAGGGAGGAGATGTGTTTTGATAATCAATCAGATTTCTTTTTTTC
This sequence comes from Udea olivalis, assembly GCA_947369235.1. Taxonomy (NCBI): domain Eukaryota; kingdom Metazoa; phylum Arthropoda; class Insecta; order Lepidoptera; family Crambidae; genus Udea; species Udea olivalis. The sequence continues at coordinate 13,630,269 of OX376342.1, forward strand.
CACATCTGCCTGTGAAATGTGGAAAAAACTAAATCTGTTGGTTTTTTTTTTGCGGGCTTATAGGTGCAAAAACGGGTAAGTATATGATATTAATACTCATATATTGATTTATGCCAATTATAAGGAATTACAGGGATTACAAGAAAATATGTAGGCTCATTTGACATATGCATCAAAATAAAAAAAATATTTTAATATGGCGCTGTAAACATAAATTATAAGCAAAAATAATAAAATAAAATATATTTTCTACTTTTTGTTTAATAATAAATATCTTGTACTATGTATAGGTGTCAGAGAAAGAAAAACATACTGAAATATTTCTAAAATACAAGCCAGTCAAGCTAGTCAACAAGTCAGTTTATATGGTACAAATACAGTGTGAGTTACTATAAAGTTTAAAGTAGGTAGTTCATTTTATCGACGGAAAAATTATTAAAAAAAATTCAGCATTTTTTAAACTTATAAATTGACATTTAAATAGGCACGTATTTAGTCGCCTTTAATAACGGCATCAGTTTTATGGTCTAAGCAAAACTATTTCAGTTGCACGCTCATCTGTTTTCGGAATGCAATCCAATAATTTATTCGTCTAACAAAATATGTCAATCTATTCAATCAAATTCAAACATCACCTATTTTGGAAAGAACATCATTTAAGGATAATTTCGATCTTGAGAGAGAGCGAAGGTCGCTGGCTGTCCGGTGCAACATATTGGCTCGTAGGTTTGCACGTCGTACTTTAACAGTAAAGATAACGCTTTTTAAAGCCTTCTGTCAGTCTTTCTACACTTGCAGCCTATGGGTTAGCTTCACGCGGCGGACGTACAGTGACCTACGCGTGCAATATAACAATGCGTTCAGGATTCTGGTGGGGATGCCACGATTTTGCAACGCGTCTGGAATGTTTGCAGATGCAAGAGGTGCGCCACCCTGCTTGCGCGGAGTCGCGGCAGGCCTAATAGGCTTCTGAGCGTATTTGCAGGCCGGTGAGACTCGCGGGCATGCCCCCATGGGAGATGAAGGCGCAGGTTCTCGCTGCTGTCTACCAGCACAGGGCAGCAGCGAGAGCAAGAGACGAGCGCCCCTATTTCGACGAAATAGAGGGCGTTCGCAGGCGAGCGCATAGCGTTCTTCTACGGCGGTGGGCGGAGGACCTGAATGAGGCCGTCTATGGCAGGCACACCATAGACGCCATCAGGCCGGTCCTCAACCAGTGGGTGCGTCAGGAGAAGTGGCCTGACGCACCCACTGACGTACCGGCTGGTGCAGATACTTTCCGGGCACGGGTGCTTCGGGAGGTATCTGCACAAGATCGCAAGGCGGTAGCCCACCCCGCGGTGCCACAAGTGCGGTGCTGCTGAAGACACGGCCCTGCACACACTACAGGTGTGCGCAGCATGGGCCGGGCAGCGCCGTGCCCTCGTGGCCATCATCGGAGGGGACCTCTCACTCCCGGCCGTAGTCCGGGCCATGTTGGGGAGTGAGGAGGCCTGGAGGGCAATGGTCTCCTTCTGCGAGGAGGTGATGACGCAGAAGGAGACCGCGGAGAGGGCCCGAGAGGACGATCCTCTAGCAGCCCCTCTCCGACGCAGACGGCGGGGAGCAAGAAGACGGCGGTTTGCACGCCTTCTCCCTGCTCCCTAAAAGTAGCACTGGGGTGTAAGCCAGGGGGCTTACACCCTATTTCAAGGTGCTCCCGTCTGGCGGTGTCCCAGTATACCGGGATGCCCCTGTAGCGTGAGGAGGGCCGGCGCATAGGCTGGGGCGACGTGGTAATCCGTTAGGCTCCATGTCGCCCTATTCCATAGCGGGTGAGGTATACCCGGGTGTTTTTAGTGGGTATGCCGCCGGCTTCAACGGCGGAGAGTCCCACACTCCCCCACTGCCCGACCCAGGCAGTGGGATAGTGCGTAACGCATTTTACACCAAAAAAAAAAAAAAAAAGGCCGGTGAGACTCCTCTCCTAACAAGGTGGATGCGGGTTCACACAGATATAAATAAATAATGTTATGGAACGGTATTTTTTTGTACTAACAAATAGGTATAAGAATCATTATTTTATTACTAACACTTGAGTCATTGTTGTTACTCGAAATAAATTATTTAATTTGATTTATTTTGAATTGAACATCATTTAATCTGTCATGCATATCTAACTAAGCACACATGAAGTCAATAAATGGGCATAATGTATGTACAACAGCGTGGTAACTCTATTTAATAAAAACTAATTTGGCTTAGAAGTAGTGCTATTGGGTAGTATCAACAGTTCTAATCTGGCAACACTATTGATACACATAAATACTAATGATAGTATTGATACTATTGCACTTCGCCCTATATCAAACCGTGATTAGTATCCATACTTTCGATAGCATTACTGATAGTAATACTGATCATACCAGAAATACTATGGATAGTATTTTCAACTATCAGGCGTCAATACTATCCATCCATAGTATTGAAACCTTTTGTGAGAAGTATTCTCAAGAACGTTTTTTTTTGCCACTTAATTTTTAGCGAATGAAAAATTCGCTTTTGGCACTCGCCGGCCGCTGCCGGGACACGCTCGCTACGCTCGCTCGGCTCGTGCGATGTGGCCACAGTTCTAACCTAACGAATATACAGTCTTTTTAAACTAATGTCTGTTATTAAATTTCTGTAAAGTATGTTTCTATGAAGTAAATAGTCGTTGAAACAATAATTCAATGGAACATTTTCTTTGAACCGAAATTCTATAAAAATTCTGACTGAAACAAGGGATCACCTAAAAAAAGACTATCGGTATTGATAGTATTAGCAGTATAAACAACAATACTATCGATATTTTTTTTTGCTATCTGGGTACACTACATAATTCCGAAAAACATAACTCCGAAAATCAAAATCCCGAATTTCAAAATTCCGAATGATTCAGAATCCTGAAAGTCAAAATTCCGAATTTTTATAAATCCGAATATTAAAAATCCGTAATTTCAAAACTTCGAATGTTCATAAATCCGAATTTCACAATCCCGAACCAAAAATAATCTGATCTTTCATAAATACGAATTCCGAAAAATCGAAACTCGAAAAATCATAAATCCGAAATCTATTATAATTTTATAAACTTTTTTTTTTAGCGGAATAGTTACTTTGTCGATAAATTCGGTTCTGCACTTCTGGCACTTACGGGCCGCTGCTGCGGCACGCTCGCTTCGCTCGCCCGGCTCGTACGTTATTTGAGTTTTTTCAGTTCTAACTTAACCTGACCGAATTTATGTCTTTTCACGACTCTGAAGTTTTTTTTTGGCGGGAGGCTTCGCCCCTCTAACCCCTTGCAGGGGGCTCCGCCCCCCGGGCACCTTTACCGGTGTCTGTGCCGACCACCGTTGTCGGGATTTTTAGGATGCCTACGGCGAGTCGGGTTTCAGCTTAATTTAATATGTAAATAGTATTCTTGATGTAAACTTTTAATAATTGCAATGAATTTTCAGCATTTTGAAATTCGGTAAATCGTTTTTCGGACAAATTCTATCCGTTTCCGGATACTTACAACCTTAGTATATTCAGGGCCAGAGTGAATAGGCATTTTCTGGGTAAGCGTGTACCACCATCGGCCTCGTCATCGCTTACCACCAGGCGAGACTGAGGCCAAACGCAAACCCATTTTACATTAAAAAAAAATTAAACTTCGGTTTTTAATTCTTCGTTCCAATAAAATTCGGAAATTTGAAATACTGTATCTGTGACCTTTCGAAAAATAACTTTCGTGGTTAGTTAATATTAGGAATTTAGTTGTTTCGGAATTATAAAATTCAGATTTTTGCAATTCGGTATTATGAAATTCGGAATTATTTGTTTCGGAATTTTTGGCGTCTGGCGTCAATTAATTCTATCGATAGTAGGTATTACAAATTTAATCGATTGATAGTTTTGATACTATAAACAGTTTAAATTTGGCAATACTATTGATAAGATCGATACAACCGATAGTTTTTTTAGCTATTAGGCGTCAATACTACCAATAGTACCGCCGACGGTTTTGATAGTATTAATACTATGAATATCGATAGTATTGCCGAATTTACCCTATTACCCTATTTTTTTTTTAATTTAAGTAAATTTACTTCGTATTTGCGGTTCATATGGTATAAATACCATGTTTGTAACCCAATCACAACATCTTAGTTCAGCCTTCAAAGAAGACTCTTGCGCGTATTTTCGCACAACTGATAAGCAGGTAAACACCCTTTTTTCGAGTTATTGAAAACGGGAGCGGCTCTTGGTGCAAGGAAAAGCAGGTGAAGCGAAAGAACAAAAGATTTGTCCTATGAAAAAAAATCCTGCTTATTAATTTGTGCGAAAATACGCGCAAGAGTCTTCTTTGAGCGCTGATTTAAATGTTGTTATTGGGTTACGAACATACTTATCAACCCAACATTCCACACTAATGCAGGCAAGCGGTCGCCGATGCCATGTGTCGTCTTATTGATATTTATAATAAGTATTTTGTATTTTTGTACTTCTAAATATTATATTCACCATAGAGAAATATTTTTTAAAGAATATAATATTATTGTAGGTGTGAAATCATATGAAAGCTCACACAACGTTAATATAAAATTAATAGGGTAAAGTGAGCAAATATTTATAAATTTTATTTTATAATTAATAAATACGTAAAATAATAATGATTTTCTGCAAAAATCATGTATTTACGAATCTGGTATGGTATTTATTTTTGCATATTTTTTGATTTTATGGGCATGGCCTGTTATTTTATTAGTAATTATCAGAAATTTTATTTCATTGCGATAAGGCATTTAGTTTAAAAGTTATAACATTATTTCTAAAGAGTACCTGCCCAACTACAAATGCTTTACTTAAAATGTCCATAATTTTTTTTAAAAAAGCTGGAATTTTTAATTTTTTTTTTCCTCATTAAAAATGACTTTAGCATCCTGGCATCTATCATTTTATTGGTACTGAACAAACACATTCCTCACGACTCATCCTCACACATATCTGGTGGAAACGCACCCTTACAGTGGCTGAAAACATCATTTGCTTTTATTGCAGCACTGCAATGTACGCCAAATGTTTTTACAAAGCCATGTTTTCTAGTTTGTTATTAGTTGTTACTGTTAACTAAAAATATAGCAAAACCAAAAAATACAAAAATACACCAAATTACCCATAATAAGCACCTTATTCAGGAAAACTTTTGTAAAAAAACTATTTTGATTCACCTTTTGTGGCAAAACTTTTGTTAAGTACTTCTTAAGGCCATTGAATAAGGTAATTTAATTTTTTCCTTACCTTGAGGAGTAGTGGCCTGCTGCTGCCTGCGCAAATGCGGGGGGATGTAGCGGCCAGCACTCTTAGGAGCCTGGGGCTGCAAGTCCAGACCAGCAAGCTAGAAAAAAAAACAGCTACTTACAACCTGCTCTTCTTTTATAAATGTAATTGTTGCTCCATCATGCCACAATCACAATGTTTGTTTATCATTTGCTCTAGTTTTCAATGCCCAAGATATTTATTTTTAAAAAGATATCTTGAGTGACATGTGTGTGAGAGAAACATCGGTATCTTTAGCTAACTTATATTTCTATAAATTTCTCACTTAGTTATTAGAAAAGTACTGAATTTGCCAAATTGTCCTAACATAATATTTTACTTATTACTTTCAAACATTGTGTTTCAATGGCTTATGTTTATACAAGCAAGAAAGCCAAACCCTCGTCTAGGATGGTCTAAAACACACCATTCCTTTCCACTTTGACAGTCTCAAGGTTACAGAAGTCCATAAATAGATAGCTGCCAACAATTTAATTTGGAATAACTCTTCTCGTTCCTTGCTAAGATCTTCACTCTAGCTAGACCATTAGCATGTCATGTTCAATTTTTCTCTTTAGGCCACTTATTGAAATTTTTCATGCAGTTTAAGAATATTACCTATAAGTTGAGCCTACCCTACTGCTTTGGTCTATCTAGTTTAGTCATATTATACAAATAATTCTAACTTACTAGCAGCATGACTGCACATGCATGACCTACATGTACATGTAGGCAAAACAACTATAGAATAATAAAATATTGCTACTGACTTGAATTGATTAGAAGCAACCTCAAGTTAACTTTAGAAGTAATATTTCAGACATACTTTTCTGATAATCCGACACAATGAGAACAACACAGGTTGCGAAATATAAATTTCCTCCCGCCATGACACGCATTTATAACGTGACAATGACCTCCGTGGTTTGGAAAACTACCGCGTAGAAAATAATCTCGCAAGTCGCTTGAAGGTTGCAAGCGACACAAATTCGGCCAAATAAAGAGTTGAAGTAGCAGAAGAAACGGGGCGCCATGTTGGTTATCCCAGGACACGTAAAAATGATTCTTGAGGTAACCAACATTTTCAAGTGTGGCGACTGAAAATCCTCAGCTAATTGCATCATATTTCATAATTTTATTCTATTTCAACCAATGGCTTTACATGGAGTTTCATTTTCATTCAATAAAGTAAAAATCAATACATGGGGCATGTACATGAGGTACCGACCTGCTGCTCTAGACCTGTTCCATTTTGGTTGGTAACATTACTCATATTACTACCAAGCGGTACGTTTTTTTGGCAACTTTGCTCCAAAAATTATACAAACACAGTCTACAATGAATTTTTCACAAACACAAATTCACAAAATCACAGAAAAGGCTTCAATTTTTCTCTCCGAAATCACTTTTTCATTCGTAGTTTTTGTTCTCCTTCTTGCTTATTTTTTTAATTTTTGTCTATGAACATTCACTCGTTCGTTTCGTATGCTCTGCTCTTTGACTATTAATGCAATGCCTAAGCAACCGACTAACTGGTTTCACACACAGCAGCACTTTGATCTAAAGTAATGATAAAATAACACCACAATTCACGACCACAATGTCTAAAGACTTTAAAGTGAAGCAGGGGTTTATTCAAAACCCATATTTAAAAAACTGAAATAAGATTCAGGCTCCTGTTAATCTGTGGTCCCTGGGCACCAGTAATGCTAGCTCTTAGAGCATTCAGAGTGTAGACGCCACTGGCGCCTGGCGGGCTTTCCCCTCTGCCATCCGTTCATGCTGGTTATATAAAACTAGTTGACGCGCGATCGCAAGTCATTCTGCATGTCACGGACCACGGTACACGCGGTCCGCCAATAGCAAAAAATTCCGATTGGCAGCGTGTTTTCTTGCAAAAAGAGATCAGAAACATCCAGTGTACAAAAGGATGGCGTTTCATTCCATCTTTTACTGAAATTTCGTCCAAATATTTATCAAAATTGAACGAAAAACCAGAAAAAAAATTGAATCAATAAGTGTTGCCACTTTAGTTACGAATAATCGTACATCATATACAGGATTGTCCGAAAGGTGACGTCTAAAAAATTTTTTTGGGTATCTGGGTACATCTGGGGGTAATCGAAAATACCCCATGTATGTTCCGCAATTTTTTGTAGTTTAGGAGATATGAATTTTTTTTTCATATTTCTATAATTTTCGACTGAATTACTTAATTTTTTTTTCTTTTTGCGAATTCTGACTTTTTTATTTTGATTATATTTTCTGATAGTCCCCATGAATTGTGCTTTCTCATGTAAAATAACTAGGCTTCCTACTCTTCACAAACATTATGAAAATTTAGATCAAAAATAAATTATTTGGGTTAGAGTGAGTCAGAATTAAATTTTAAACTGAAAATTAATAAAAATAGAAAAGTTCCATGACTTCTAAGTAACTTTAAAAACTTTCTGGGACCCTAAGCTATAATTGTAATACAAAAAAAGTGGTGCTTATTAGGCCAACTTTACTTAATTATTTTAAAAGCACCTATTGTTCATTTAAAGGTTCCCTAGTATGATAAAAAATAAAACAACCAAAACTGTTGTAACAAATTTTAATTCATAATAAATTTTCAAAATGTCTGCTTCCAACTTCGATACACAGTCTACAACGCCGTAAAAAAATATCTTTGAGTCTCCTAAATGCACTGGTATTTTGTCTTACTGTAATTTCCGCTTGCCTTAATTTTTCACGTAGCTCGGTTTCGGTATTAGCTTCGCGTGCGTAAACAATTTCTTTGTAATATCCCCAGAGAAAAAAATCTATTGGGTTTAGGTCTGGCGAACGCGCTAAGTGACCATTTCCCTGGGCAACACCATAGTAATAATGCATCTCTGCGTATTCGCTCAAAGAATAGCTCATGTTGCAGCACAAACATTCAAATAACTAGCTAGATAATCAAAGTCCGAAACACAAGCACAGGTCAGTCACAGGGCGAATCGGAGTCCAGGTAGCAAGCGAGAGTTGGTTGTAGTGAATATCAAAAACAAACGTGGGAAAAATAGTGGTAACACGAGCGAAAGCTGTGAACAACTGAGATGACGTATGTGTGACGCGTCAGATGGGCGCGGATAGAGCAAGACGACCGAGGAGAGAGCGAGAGGCCGCGCTTCAGACGACGCACTATCGCTACCTCCATCCCTATTCCTTTGTTCGGCCCTTGGTATTTTGTGTGACCCATCAACGGGTCTTCGGTATGACCCGAGCGTCTACCTGAGAAACCGAGAACTATTATTATTATTTATTACCTGTAAAAGGCTAAAAAACTTGTTGTTTTGTGCTGTTGCTAAAAAATACCTAGATTGAACATTACATTTTGTCATGTGTGTATTCATTTCATTGAATGGTAATTATTTTAAAAGTACATAGCAAACCTAATTTAACCTTAGAAATGAAGAAAAGGTGTCGTTTAAATAATTAAGTAATTTAGGACATTTTCACCCTTTTTCATTTAAAGACAGATTACAGCTAAAGTTGGCCTATTAAGCACCACTTTTTTTGTATTACAATTATAGCTTAGGGTTCCAGAAAGTTTTTAAAGTTACTCAGAAGTCATGGTACTTTTCTATTTTTTTACATTTTAAGTTTGAAATTTAATCCTGACTCACTCTAACCCAAATTATTTATTTTTGATCTAAATTTTTATAATGTTTGTGAAGAGTAGGAAGCCTAGTTATTTTACCTGAGAAAGCACAATTCATGGGGCTATCAGAAAATAAAAACAAATTTAAAAAAGTCAGAATTCGCAAAAAAATTTTTATTAAGTAATTCAGTCGAAAATTATAGAATTATGAAAAAAAAATTACTATCTCCTAAACTACAAAAAATCGCGGAACATACATGGGGTATTTTCGAGTACCCCCAGATGTCAGCTACCCAAAAAAAATTTTTGGACGTCACCTTTTGGACCACCCTGTATTTTGCGTAACATTTAAAGTGGAATAAACTAACATAATTTAAACTTGTTTTTCACATTAACCATTGTAATTTATTATTATCATAACATTTATAGCAATAGATACACAATGAATTAGCGAGAGATTACTGTTTGCAAATTAGTCAATTTTATTAAGTTTTTTAACATATTTTCAAACTAAATAAATACTCTTAAAATTTTATTTCTATAATTGTATTTTGAAGATCCGCTTTAATTATAATTTAATAAAAAAAGTTTGAAGACATTCAACATACTATACTCAATAATGTTAAGCTACCAAATTGATCCCCATACGTCGCAATCATGTATAATACGGCTACAAAATGATTAGTTAGGGGGATTTTCTTAAATAGTCGCCAATAGAAAAACTTTTTGTGATTTTTTTTTTGTTTTTAATTTAGTTTAATAATTCATAATTCATTTAATCGATGCTGCATGTGGTAAGTTACAGGTCTTAAATAAAAATATAGTACATACACATGAACCCTGCTAGGGCACTGCAAGATATTTTTGAAATAATTAGGTATGTTATTCACAAACTTATGTTTTCATGCACATTTTAACATTTATGATCAATTTAAACAAATTCAAATCTATAACTAAGTTATATGTTATGTATAAGTATATCTAAGTATATCTTTAACTAAGATTTATTTGATACCCTAAAACTTGATTTTACTTCTTCTGATACTATAAATGGAGGACAATGTCGTTGAATTACCACTTGAAATCAGCATGTTAAATAGTTGATAGATATTGGAAGTTAAGTTATTAAAAAAGATTTTAATTACCAAATAATGCTTTTTTAAACGGCATTGTAAAGTTTGGGAAAAAACAGTGTTTTTCACTTTTTCGGAAAAAGTCAAGCTTGCGTTATAAGTCGAGATTGATAGCCCTATGGATGTAGATGTTTCAGAATCAACTAGGCCTGGTATTTATTTAATGGTGAAGGAAAAATCAGGCGTAGAGGGCTAGTCGCGCTACTAAGTCCGAAAAAGATACTCATCCTAAAAATGATTAGTTAAATTTTAAGTTTTGATGTTTATTACTTTATAAATAATTATTTATTTTCGTTTTTTTCTCCATCTATTGAGATGAAAAAACCTGCATTCAGATATCTCAAAAAATCTCCTGCCTGAAATGAAATTGGAACCAGTTAAATGTGGATAAAGGAACATCATGTTCTATTATTTTTATGATCTTCCTTTAGTTATGTACCTATATAAAAAGACTGATCTGAATTCTTGAATTATCAAATGAAATATTATAGTTTTTAGGTTAGTCAGCTAAGTATTTTTTTACATGATCCGGCAGTAGAAATTTAGTTTTTGACTTTAACCTAATAAATATTCGTAAAATTTACTGAATAAATGTGTCATGTGTTATCTATACTAATCTATACTATTACTACAGAGAGGAAAGACTTTATTGTTTGTTTGTATTGAAAAGGCTCCAAAATTACTGATCCAATCGTAAAAAATCTTTCACTAACAGAAAGCTAAAGGTTAACCACCGTAAAGTTTACCCTCCTGATGGTCCGCGGAACGCGGGGCAGGGGTAGCACGAGTACACACGGAATTACGCCGCGGCAAGATAATATCTTAACACATTATTAATACAATCTCCGTGTTGTTATTTAGGAAATGTTTAACTTCAGATGTGTTAGTATTTGTTTTAAGTATTATAAAAAAAAAAAACTGATTAAATATCAATTATTTATTAGACGTGGGACCAAATACGGCCGCTTTTACTTTACTTTTTAATAGTTGTCATAAACGCGCCAGTAACCTCTGAAATTGTCTTATTTACATTTATGTCTTCGCCTGGGCAAATCATAAATACATTATACTAACGAAATAGTAATAACGATGTAAAATAATCAAAACACATCGAAAGGACTATGAAAATTTTAGTAACACAATGTAGAAAACAAAATGAATGCCCACCATATGAAGACGCTTCCATTTTTGTATTTTTCTCATGTGGGGAGACACAAGTCTGCGACCGCGCAAGCTTTGACGTTGAACCACAAAATAGGTAATCGTACTTCGTAGTTGACGTCTATTGCTGTCGGTAGCCGACAGGTGACTGATTGAAGTGATTGATTGGCTTAGAGCATTCAGACTCTTAAGTTTATTGGCCGAAAGCATCCCCCTCCCGCGTCAGGCACACCATCAGGAGGGTCGACTTTATAGCGGTCAAACTATAAATTATTCACCAAGAGTGATTTAAGCTATATTTTATTATGATTAAACAAAAAATTCAGTAAATGTAAATCAAGTCTGAGAAAAGCGGGCAAAATGAACCAAGCATTTGACAGAACGAAGTTTGTTTGGGCAGCTCGTTTATTATCAAACACCTGTGAAATAAATTGCATTATAAGTAATCGAAAAAAATTATCGAAAGCGTCAAGCACTATGTTGTTCATTCCAATCTGACATAAGATTCGTGCATGTACAGGTAAACACAAATACATTCTTGCCACTGTGTGAGAATGCATTTGTGTGCGTCTTGTTCATGCTTCTGTTCAACATTTTCATAGTGTGCGTGTGTAGCGACGTCTCCGAAAAATGCATCTGTGTTGACTCTGACGCACACACGTTACCTCGTCCCCCGTAGAAAATGGCAGACTTTTTTGCATAGAAATAATTTCGCGTGACGTCTCCCGTCTTATTGCTCTAAGTGCTGGCTGGTCCACAGACTAACTAGTGCTGGCCCCTGACTCCCGAACCAAATTTCGCCGGATAGACATTACATTAATGTCACAAAAAAATAATGAACCTTATATAGCTTTGGAATAAGGTTCATAATTTTCTTGTTTGACATTTCTGCAATGCTTGTCCAATAAAATTCTGTTCAAGAGTCAGGCCACTGGTCAGGGGGCCTTACCCCCGAACCCAATTCAGGGCTCAGGCCAATTGGGTATGAGAACAATTTTTAATTAATAAATACCTTTTACTATTTCAAGTAACTAATTTGAATATTTCGTTGATCTAGCCGCTAGTTAATTTTTTATAAATTTTTAAATATTGCGAACTCATGACGTCACAAATTCACTTAGTATTCCCACATGTGTTTTTCCCCGATTCGTGGTAAATAAATAATAAGGAGAAAATTACTGATTTACAGCACTTACGGCTGAAACAGAGCTCTCCGTTCATCATGTAGCATCCTATGAGAATGTGAGAAGTAGACTTCAGATATACAATTTATGTTGCAAAGTTCTGAAACCAAACCTTACCTGAAATGGTTGGGATTATAGCGAATGGCTATTTTAAGTCCTACCTTACCGTCCGGACAATGGGTGTAAAATAATGTACGAATTATTAAAAATAACTTTGTGGAAAATATGTTTTACTTGGGGGAATTCAAAATCTGCTATCTGACAACACCATTAATACCATGCAGTAGAATCACCTAGCTAAAAATCTCACTTATGATACAGAGCGCGTCATTTGATTGGTTGATGGAAAGATTATCAACCAATCACGTGAAAGGACGGTTATACGACCCAATGGGTTTCAATTGTGAGATGTCAATTTGATTACCGTCAAGAGTCCAAAACTAACGAATTCAGTGATTTATTCGCCAAGTGTTTTGTGTCAAGATGCCAATAGTAACGTGCGAAATATGGGGTTTTAAAATGAGTCGTGTAGCAAATAAAAAACGAACATTTAAGGCACAATTCCCGCTGGATGAAGATCTGTTAGTACTTATTATAATTTGTTTTTGTTGTAAGGTCATGACGTATGGTGTAGTTTATCGGGATTTTAGTGCAGATTTTCGTATAAAAAATTCACAACCGTGACATTCATAACATGTGAACAAATAGTACAGTTCCGTTTTTTATCGACAGTCGTCTTTTTAAATTTCACATTTCGCTCTCTCGTGTCATGCTATTACAATGAGTAAATTTTATCAGCTTTTACAGCCCTCCATCCCTCCGCGTCCCTTAATACTCAAAATATTTTTTTACTATAATGTTGATTCACTTTCCAGTGGCTCAGGCAATGGGTAAAAGTTACTGGCGAAGAAGATTTGGCATATGTGCCAAAAGAAAAACTACACCAGCATACAGCATATTTGCGGAAAGTATTTTCGAAAAAATAATTTTGTAAAAAGAAAAAAACTCAACTACAGAGAAATGCTATCCCATGTATTGAAATTACTGCCAAGCCATTATGTGATGAAGTTTTGTGTCAATTCCCAAAAAAATAGCCAAAAAAGCTGTGAAAGATCGGCCTTCAGCACCTCAATGCTCAAATGGTTCGTTATTCTGTTTACTTTCTCTTCTTCATTCATGTGTTTTTCACTACATAAACAAATTCAAAACCTAGATTCCTACAGGTATCTTCGATCTCATTTTATCGATACCACCAATTCACAGAATCATTGGTTAGCACAACCCTATTATGTTGGTTATGATGTTGGAAGTATAGCTTGTCATAGTTTTTGTAAGGTGGTCACTAAGCAGTCCATGCGTTTCATACTTATTGCCTTTTTTTTCTTGGTATGGGAGTCCCGTCTCATTAAACGCATATTATCCTCTTTAGCTTTGACATTGAACGTTGGAGGAACTTGTGGATTGAGGAGCTGTAAACTAATGAACACTGCAGGGCGGTCCGTTTTGGAGCCATTTATGGTTCCAATTACGGTGCTTCAAAATGGGCGCACGGACTTAGTTTCTCTATGTAATTATTCTAAGACTAGAGGTGTCACATCACTTTGCAGACCCTGAATCTTTTTATACCCAAGCTCATTGATATAAATATACTAGTTATGCAATTTCTGCGTCAAAGCGTTGCCACCGCACATATTATGTGCACAGACATATGCCCGGCTAACTTCGACGTCGACCGAGTTGAACATTTTCCAAAATGGTTGAATTGTGTAGTGAAAGAATGCATTTCAAGGTCTCAAACACATAATAAATTAAGCGGAATTACTTTCCACACGTATGTTTGTTGATTATATAATCAAATTAACGTAAAACACGTAAAAACTGAAATAAAATATCGAATATTCACAGACTAACTAGGGAACAAGTTCGAATATTGCAATTTAGGTTCAGTGTTACCACTAAAAACCAATTTTGGTTTTCCCACATTTATGGGTGAATATGTAAAATATGGAATAATATTAAAAATAGGAATAAATCTTCTTAGTGAAATAATGAATAAGATAGTAACTTTATTTTATTATCTATTTTAAATTAATAATAATTTTACACACAAAAAGATGCAGCACGCCGTACGAAATGGGAGGAAGTAATGCGATTGCTGAGAAAAGAGACTGATTGGCTACCCCTTAAGTCTACTGTCATTTGTTCAAAGCATTTCCGGGATCAAGACAAACTAGACCAAAAAGCGATTGTGGCCGTGTTATATCTAACGAAGCAATTCCAATGCTTGTTTAAAGTAAAGTTTTAAAAGGGCTAGGTAATTCATATGGGTTTAAAAAATTAAAGATGTTGTTCTATGATTTATTATTATAACTTAGTAATCTGGGTACTGCTGCCATCTTTGGGCTGGAGCAAAACAGTATCTTCTCCATCCTCTTGACCGTATACAGTGGAGAGCTGCACGACCAGAGTCAACGACCCTGTGATTTTCGACTGCTTAGATAATTTGGTCCTACGGAGACGTTACATCTCTCTGCGTTTTCTACCGTCTATACAATGGGGAGTGCTTAGACGAATTGCATGATCTTATACCTGCCGCTGAATTTCATCATCGCATGACACGTTATAAGTCGAAATTCCTCATTCTTCATCACATGGATGGCTGGCACTCAACTACCGTACGCTTTTCGCGTTAATTTCTTCCGCGTACATCCAAGATATGGAATGATCTTCCTGCGGCGGTATTAGCGCGGCGAACCGGATAATCAAATATTTTTAATGGTTTACTATCAATTTAATGGTTATTTACACATCTTGACATCGCTATGGCTGCGTAATGCACTGTAGCACGGTTTCGCGCCTCGATTTTAGTTAGTTAGTTCGACTTAATTTTAGTTAAAATTCATGCTAATTAGTAATGTTTATTTTAGAAAAAACTGACTTCAAATGGGAGGGTGCTGGGCAGCAGCTTTTCGTGGGTGCCGCAAACTCTTTGGCAGCAGATATGTCGAAGAATGACAGTGGCGCCTACGACGTGGTCACTACAGGCGAAGAAGATGAGGTAATTTCGCTTGATTAATTTCGTGGTCCAATTTTTGGGGAATTATTTGGTAAGATAAATAATACAATTATTGAACTTAACTACTTGTCCTGCCTGTAACTTACTGATGTGATTTCTCAAATACAGGAAAAGGTGTTTGGCGAAAGATGTAAGTTGTACCGGTATGATCTGATAGAAAGGAAACGCAACACTGTTTTACTATTTGTTTACCCACTTTATTGACCCAGAAAAAACTTTCATGTGATAGATATTGTATGCTACTGTCAATTTAAGTAGAAATATTATACCTACTATATACTTACCAGCCTCGCATAAACGTCAGATGTGGGCGGGCACACATGACGCGTCCAGAAGGATAAGAAAACCTATGCAACTTATTCCTTCCTACAGTACCCTGGGAAACATCTCATCTCAGAATCTAACAGAATGTAATTTGGGCAATGTTTTAAAATGATGTAGTTTGTCATCTTAAGGTTTATTTAACAAATAATGAAGTAAGTTAAGGTTTAAATAAAGGAAAAAATATTATTTATTATAAAATATATATTATTAGTTAAAAATAAACAATAAAAATAGCGCGGCGAACCGGATAATCAAATATTTTTAATGGTTTACTATCAATTTAAAATGGTTATTTACACATCTTGACATCGCTATGGCTGCGTAATGCACTGTAGCACGGTTTCGCGCCTCGATTTCCGTAGTATCCTGGGTTCGATTCCCGGTCGGGTCAATTCAGGAAACGATCTTTTCTGAATTAACTCAGGACTGGGTGTGCTGACAGACGCCCCTGGCTTATTTCCTTGTTTGGTACCTCGTAACACAGGGATATTAATCCCTACTTCGAGACCATTACAAGAGGTGTGGTGTCTGGCGCATATTTATTTATTTATTATTTATAAGCTGTATTACTGTAAAGTTTCATCTAAATCCGCTCAGTAGACTGCGTGAACAGGTAACAATCATACACACACACACACATACATACATCATACATTATTTTCAATAAAACAAATCCCAACACCAAAAACAATGCCAAAAAGATAAGACAATTTTTAGGTAAGTAAGATATTTTTTTATCATTAATAATTATGTTAGAACTCTTTATAATTTGCTTCGAAAAAATCAAAAATCAATTTGGTCTTCAGATTGTCAAAAATCTTTTAAAGAAATAAAACAAATATTGTGCTCACAACCTATTTTATTCAAAATTGACAACTACAACATACACACCATCACGACTTTATCCCAAGCGGCATAGTCAGAGGCAAGTGACTGTTCCGTCATGGTGAACGAAACACTCAGAAGCCCACTTTTCACCAATGGTATTAGAACCCGACGTGGTAGGTGGTGAGCCTTCCGCCGTTATCCGAGTTGATTTGGTTCTCGATGTTTTCCGTCACCGGATAGTAAGTCGGATATTTAAGAATGAACACAAAGATTTTGGTTCCAGCCAGATTTGTACTCGGGACCACACGATCCACGATCTGAGTTCGGGTGCTGAACCACTAGGCCATGACGATCTCAAAATTTACCAATAAACATTTATACTGATGCATCTATTGAAGGTCTTGGAGCACTGTTAAAGCAAACACAATCAAATGGAAAAGATGAACCAAAAAAGCAAAAGCTTATTTCTCAAAAAAGTTAAGGTTCAGAAAAAGCAAAAAGCAATATATTTGAGATATTGGCAATACTGGTTTATAGGAAAATCATTCACAGTGTATTCTGATCACAAGCCACTAGAAAGAGATTTTATAACATATTATTTATCACAGTATGATTTTAATCAAATATGCTCCTGCCTGGCTAAGATGCGCAACTTAAGGTAATTTCTCGTTTCTCGTCTCTGAGAGTCGACAAAAGAGGTAGACAAGACAAGTTTCCTCGGCAAAGGGGTGTAGACATGTTTAACACAGATTTATTAATATTATAATGGATATTATCAATAGTACTGATTTGAAGACACGATATTATCGATATAAACAATCAATACAAATAATCGATTAAACTAATCGATGTAATCGATGCAGCTAAACGATACAAAGAATCGAAATGATCGATGCAACTAATCGAATCTACTAATTGATTCAACTAATCGTTTCCACTAATCGATTCGACGAATCGATTCGACTAATCGATTCAACTAATCAATTCGACTAATCGATTTAACTAATCGATACGACTAATTGATTCAACTAATCGATTCAATTAATATATCCGAAATAATAATCGTTAAATACTCAACTAATTGATAAATAACAATCGATTTATTGAAACAAATATTCAATTCATAGATAAATAAAATCGATTTAATAGAAACCAATAAATTGAGATAAATAATTTTATCAATCTATTGATATCCCATCTTGTCTTTTTTTCTTGGGGGGTAGGTGTAAAGAAAAGTCATATGTTTTGTACTCTCTGAATTTAAATATTTAAAAGAAAAAACATCAACATTAAATGTTGAAATAATAAGGACAATACCTGCTAGCACTTTCCTGTTAAAAATTCACACTGCTAGATCACTTTTTTTTTGTGCACTTCATACAAATAATGGAATCACTGCAGAAGTCCCTGGAAGAGGTTATTGTGGTTTCTGCGCCAGACGATGTTTTTCACAAGGTGACTAATCTCGAGGCTCTTAATAAAATTCCGCGTGCTGCGAATACTGACAGCCAGCCTCCAGCTGCAACAGCAAGCCCAAGCCAGGTCAAGGTGACTGCAGGTCGCGGCGGCCGCGGCGGCATCGGCGGCAGGACTACGAGACGCGGTGCTAAGAAGTAATTTTCCGGGAAGTGTGGTTAGCTCCTCTTGGCGAATAACAGTAGTCTATTTATTTTCCATTATTTGCTACTTCGTTAAGATTACTTAATTTTTGAGATTATTATTTAAGGTTCCTGGTCAGTAATATAATTTAAATGGTCTAATTTGTGGCATTTGTGGCAATGCTTTTGCTTATTATCAAAATTACTGGGCCTTGATCTTTTCGCTGGTATGCTCTGATCTTGGTCTTTACATGGTCTTTTACGCTTGTATGAATTCAAGCTTTGAATTAGTTGTGGTTAATTTTTGGGCGTCAAACGTAACAAGTCCGAACGAATACGAAAATCTGACATACCTGAGATAACAGCCTCCACTAAGCGTTGATCAGTCATATCCACACCAATAACCTTCCTCGCCAACTCCCATTTCCGCGTAGCATACTCGGTGAGATTGCTGGCTTGCTCGCTGGTGTACTTCATGAAGAGGGTGAGGTCGTCATAGTAGCGAGCCTCATCCGAAAATGTTTCCACGAGGCTCGTTTTGAATTCTGACCAAGTAGTCATGGTGGTATAATTACGACGTGACCATTCGGCGGCACGTCCGCGTAAGTTTTTTCGGGATAAGTTTAATATTTCTCTGTCAATTCATTTTCACTTTTTAAATCTTCTAAATTGTTGCGACGAACTTGTATGGTATCTGTACGAACGTCAGGATCAAAAGGCGGCACATAAATATGTTCCAAGTTACGAACTCGGGGGACAGATTTTGAATACAGTAGCTGTAGTCTCTACTAATTTAGCCATCATAGTTTGCATAAATGAAATTGGAACAAATCCTGTCCTTATGTTTTGGCTGGTTGCGGAACTGCCTGGGCCATCTCTGCCGCAGGCAAACGTAGGTGAACCGCTCCGTGGCTCCAAAGCGGGTGACGTGTTGATGCCGCATGGCTGCGAAGACGGGATGTCTCGCAACGGTATTGTTTCGTCCGGCGGCTGCATACTCACAGCCTGAGCATAATTCATAAAATTCATAGGCGCAAAGGGGGTGTACAAAGTCCTCTATCCCGATTCTGATGTGGGAGATAATTACAAAAGAAACGAAGAAAACTTAATCAAAAGATGTTTATTATTTTATAGCAATAACTAAAGCATACAATTGTATTATTATTTAAGTACTAGAATACTTCCATAGCATCTAACAAAATGGCGTTATCTTAATAATAGTTTACTTAGCAATTTTCTTAAATTAATTACTTCTTTAACTTTATTTAAATAGGTACTTAAAATTAGCACATAGTAAGAATGAGTCTGAGCAAAATTACGATGAATTTAATTATTATCAAAAGGGATCAAAGATTGGTCAGTATACTTTAAATGTCGTTCATTTCTTTTCAGGTAGGATAGTGTGATTTTGGCTTTTAGTGGATTTGATTGTAATACGTATGTAAATACTAAAATAACCACTAAAGTGCTTTATGCAACCACGGTTGCATGAAAACAGACGTCCAAAGTGCTTTTATGCAACCACGGTTGCACGGCGGCAAGTGAGTCGCTTCGCATACTCAAAAGGCTCAAATAACTGAATCACTGGCCCGTTTCTTTCCTTTTAAAAAAAAATACATAGACTATGGACAAATGCATCACTCAGAGTCATGCGTTCGATAAAATCACAGACCACCTATCCCATAGACTCCTCTTTGAGCGTTTCTTAGTTGAAAACGCAATCGCCAAAAGTCGGGGGGGTGCAGAGGTATGAAGCTCACTGTAATTGGCGGATTCAACGTCAATCTAGTGACAGATGCCACGTGAATTGCAAATGGCGGCCGACCCAGGGATGGGAAAGCACGATATTTTTATCGTGATCTACATTGTGGTTGTACTGTGATATTTGGTTGGGTGGGTAAAGTAAATAAAACAATCATTTATAATTGAGCCCACAGCTACCTACTAGGATTTAAAATGTATTATTTTTTATAAAGGCTCCTTACGTTCTTTTTTTGTTCCGTATTGCGGGTCAAGTAAGCTAGCCGTGTGTTTATATATTTTTCCATCACGCATTTTTCTGCCATTTTTATTCTTTTTATCAGTGAATGCACAACAAATCCCGCAATGTACTCAATGATGTTTTTAGCAAACAGTGACAACGTTATGTTAATAAAAATAAAAATTAAATCATCATTGCAGCTGGATTGGCCTTGAGAGCTCTGAAAATTAGATAATGACATTTTTATCACTATAAATATTTGATTTCTATACTTGTGGGTGTAAATATTTTAACTATTACAACGAGGAGTTTGTTAATTACAATGCCATTAGGTTTGCTTTTAAAAACATGGCTAAAAATAAGTTTTACACGAGATTAAATAGGTCACAAGGTATGTAGAAGACACCGTCACTTACCACCAGATGTGATGTGCATTACAGTTTATTTATTTATGAAAAAAGTATCTGTTGAGTTACTGTCCAAATACTCCGGATCCTATTAGCACGGAAACAACTGTCCGATACCGGTGGTAAGAGTCACATTATCATTTAAGTATAATTGCTTGTCCAAACCCAAGCAAAACTTAGCTTTAAGTCTCTTTTTTTTGTACAATAAAGAATATACCTATCTATCTACCTACACATTATTATAAAATTCATGTCTAGACTTAAAAACTTGCAAAATGTCTATTTCATAAAAGAACTATGAATTTCACAGTGAAAATAAGATAAGCAAACTGACTAAAATTTATAACTTATTTTTGAAAGTACGTACCAAAGTTGGTAACGTGAGGGTAGGTTTTGTAAACACACATAAATATCTCCGCTTTTTCAATAGTTGAAAACTTGAAAGCAATCCGCAGAAAAATGCTGAGAGCATATGACGCTATTTGCCGTTGGAAACCAATTAAGATCTCGACTTGTAGCGTCTATCCACACTTTTTTCAGCTCCCGACTTTTTGGAAACCTTTAGAATTGGAAAACAATAAAAATATAAGAACGACTTTCTGTATTATATCTACATTCAGAATAACTTTACAACTATCAAAAAACTTCTGCCATCAACTGAACATGATTTTTTTTTATTAATAAAATAAATTAGGATTGATAAGTGCTTTTTCTTAATAAAAAATTCAAATGGACATTCGTTTAAATAAATTATTGTTTACTTTGAATTACACGAACAAAATAACTTATCGATGAAAACGATTTTACTTTGGGTTTGCCCACATCACTAGCGTACAATTTCTACGTGAGAGCGGGATAGTCATTTGCAAATATACACAGGATAGAAAGGGATAGAGAGAGTGAAATAAGACAACTACGTATTGGTTTTGTAATATTTTCTCAAATTTATTTAAATCTTATTTCTTGAGTTTATCTATAAAAAGTGACTTACCTATGAAAAGTGATACCGTCTATTTGTAAACTGGATTTGGTACTACGTTTCCCGCACCATTTCACGGCGCAACACAACAAGGCATTTTACCCGCTTTTTAAAATGTATTCGTACGAAAATTTCGCGATGACGTTCGAGAACAGACTAAATCGCCAATTGGAGGCGTGGCTCTTTATATGATCAGTCTGTGCATATGCTTGGCGAGCGCGGTTCCCCTCCTATGCGGGGTCTATGGGCTATGTGGTCTGTGGATAAAATAAATCAAAGACAAGAAGGCTAGAGACTAAGGAGAGATAACTCCCGAAGTGGGGGTAAGCTTTCGAGGGCCGAAAGTCGTATACTCTGTGCCGGGCAAAACGCTGTATTGCGCATGTGCAGCGGCAGCTATTTGTCATTTCATGGTCACATGGTTTTGTTTTGAACGGTGTCACGTGCGACAGTTGTTGTTTTTCGAGGTGGTGTTGACCAATTTTGACACTTCGCGAGGATCATTTTGACACTTCGCGAGGATCGCGGCAAAGAAGCGTAATGCGCATGCGTCACTGTGGGATACGGATTTAGTCCAACCCTTTCCAGGGAGTTATCTCTCCTTAGTTTCTAGCCTTCTTGATCAAAGAATTTTTAAATGACAGTGACAGAATATGCTTGGTGAAAACTGGCTGCCGCCTAGCATGGATGATGATGTAATATGTGTTCGTAAATTCCTTAAAAATGCTAGAATTATGAATTACTAAAGGTGTTGTATATCAAAATAATCTTCAGTTGGCTCTGTTTCGAAATATGGGTATTTCGAAACAGATTTTTATAAGATCACCAAGTATTTGTCTGAAATGTAGACAAATTGGTAAATCATTATTTTTTTTTGCTGATAATGTGACTTTTTTTATTTTATTTATTTACTTGGTGATTCCTGATTATTAATACCATGTTTCTTACCAAATATTGTAAATAGGAAACGTATCTTTCTGTAGCTGAACATATTTTTGTTCTATTTTCAAAGATTTATTTTTAGACATTTATTTTATTTATTCATTTATTTCCGCTGACATCGTGAAAATTATTTGCATACTTTAAATTTTTTTTATGGTTTTTTTTTCAAGTTAAACATATGTTTAAAATTATCTTAATTAAGAGGAAAACTAATATTATGATGAATTCAAATATAAAACATATGTCACCGTGCTGTATTCTACAATAAAAAAAATTCGTTCATTAAGTCTGGTATTTTTCACACTAATGAAGTTTGATATTTTTTGTAAATTATAACTAACTACAATTTATAATCAAATAGAGCATCTATTCCTCAGTTAGAAACAGTCATTTGTTTAGCTTAAAGCCACACGTGTGACTCATAAATCGCGTTTACATCTCAAGCGGCGAGTGGTCCGGAGTGGTGTCAAATTTCATGCGCGGCGCAAACGCAAAACAGTGATCCCACCCGCCGCGCCAAGCACGTGAGTGGTTAAATCTTTGTTTTTAGATTTATTATATAGAAGTTTTAGAAATATTACAATACTTCATAAAAGAAATAAAATAAAATAATGAAATTTGTAGTTGTTTTATTTATTTCCTGTTTCCATTATGTTTTATAAAGCATGATTACAATGAAAAGATTTAATACAATGCCCTATTTTTTTTCTGCATTATCGATAAAATCGAGTGCCACTGCACAACACTTTAAGTATGGTGTAATGGTCACGTTGCTAGTCTTTCCAGCCATGACAAAAAACTTGTTGAAAGTTGGAAATGTTGGCAGTAGGGGCGTAGCTCTATGGCTCTTAGGTTTTCTCTATGGTTTACTTTGTCTTCCGTTTTTTCTCTTTTGACTTTTGTTTGTTTGAAATTTTGAATCTGTGGTTGGTGTTTGCACAGATTACAGAAGAAGAGGTGTTTGTCACGCACGGCTGGTAATGTCGCCTTCAAAAATACTAGACGTGGGGGAAAATGATACATGACTTTTACCTCCCCTCCCGCTTCCCTGTCGATTCAACGCCAACTTGGTTATTTTTTTAAAGATTTATTTATGGCTTGGTACCTAGTTTTTTAAGCGAAAGCTACCTTGTTCACAGAACTTTTGACGTTGCAAGTGCTTTAGCCATACAAACAATTAAAAAAAAAACTTTGACATTTGTCGGTTCGGTCCCGCCCCGCTGTTTCCGCCATTTTGCTTGACATCGAATGTTTGCTTTGATTCACTTTGACTAGTTTGATTTATTTCCGTTTTTCGTCATGTTCTGGTGTTAACTTCAGGTTATCCTTCACGAAGTATACAGTGAAGTATTCCAAGTGCTGTGTGCCGGGTTGCAAAGTATAGTTTATGACAAGAAGATATTTACAAATTCCCCAGAAAAGACTCCAGATGTAATTGATTTTTATATAAAGTGACTTTCTTCGACGATTAAGTGCAGAAGAAGCTTTTTATTTTGATGGCCACTTACATCGATGTACATTTTAAACCAGGGAAGATAAAAATAATCAAGGTAATTTTTATGATAACCATGTACCTACGATTATACTGTTAGCGTTGTAACGATGCCGTTTCGTTTCAGTCTCGTAGACGTTAGAACCTCCACGATGGCTGGAAAGTTCATAGTTTAACTTACTGGCCATCAATCGTATTCTGTACCTGTCCTTTCAAAATTTAATTTACTATCTATACTTTTACCCTATTCAATTAACAAGTCACTGGATCGGCTGATCTTTTATTCATTATTCCACAACTACATCTACTCCTTAATATTGTGTGTAGAATCCCGACGCTTCGGCTCCTGTATTGCTAGCCTGCAACTAGGATTTCGCCACAGCGTAACGGGTGGTGGCTCTGTCTACAAAACTGAGGGTCATTGGTTCAGGTAGTCAATATTAAAAAAAAATATAAGAAATTATTTCTAACTGTATGCATAATGTGACAGTTAAATCATCTTTCAAATTGTAAAATAGCCTAAAATACACAGTATTTGTTTTATTTACAGGTTCAAAACCATCAACAAGTTTTTATTAAGACTGTGGCTTAGGACTGCTGCATTTTGTAAGTATATCTGGTTGTTTTTCGTGTATCATTTATTGTTTTGTAAATTGTTACGGCAACCACAGTACATTTTTTTACTACTAAATCTTTGGGCAATATCAGTTTTAAGAATTAAATTCACCTCCATAAGAACATTACATAAATTATTAACTTAAAAACAAACAATTGTTGGGCAACCTAATTAAAATGTAGTTATGTAGGTAAATCAAAATATTGTGACAAACACTCGCTTCGCAACCCAACTTTTTATTGCATAATTGTTATTTATTTGTTCAACTAATTGAGTTTTATAAATTGTCAAAATATGGATTTTATTATATGAAATATAGGTATCGAAACTTATGTGCTAAATATGTGATGTTTTAAGAGTTTTTCAAAAGATTTGGATGGCTTGATATATTCAGGCAGCTGGTTATACATTTTGAATGCTTCATACATCATATTCCTTCTACCGTAATTTTTATGTAGTGTGTATAATTGTATGTCATCGCAACACCTGATTTTCATTTTATGTGTTTGAGGTTTTTTTGTGAAACTTGTACTTATATGTATTTGTTTATTCAATATTTTACGAACTAGTATGCAGGTACAGTATTTGTAGATTTGAGCTATATTAAATAAATTGATTTCTGTGTAAAGTTTACTAGTTGGTGTCATGTACTCAAAGTCATCAGGTATTGTCAGTAGTTTGTAATATGGATAGATTTGTCTTATCTGCTGTGCCCCATAGTTCTAGTAGGTAATCGAATTCTAAATTGTATAACGGACACACCGCAGTAATGATTTAACAATTCAACGTACCATACCCGTAAATGATGATATTTTGCTTTTAATTTTGTGAATAGGAATGTGGACGGACGCCAAGTCAATTTAGTATCTAAAATCTAAATATAATTTGATTATTCACTTTGTAAAAATAATTTTAAAACATAATTTTCAGCACACTACGCAGAACTAATCCAGTGAGCAATACTTTAAAAAACATGGCAGAAGTGGTGACTTTCCTGGACAATCTCTTTAGTGGTGGAAAGGGAGCCAGTATCTACAGCAATATAGGGAAAAGAAGCTGCAATCACCTGTGACAGCCTCTTCAAAACATGAAATGTTTTTGGAAACAGTAATTGAATGTCTTAGTAAATCGTCGGCTTACTGCAAGAAGTCAGTAACTGCCAAAAGTCATTAAGTGAAGTTGAGACACAATATTTAAGGGAAATAAGACTTGATGATTTTTTCAGTTACTTAATAACTTCCTGATGTAAGCCGAAGAAATTTAAGTTCCTAAATCCACAGTGACAAGAAAATACTGTATCCAAAAACTAAACGTTTTTAAAAATGTGTCTTCTAAGTTGTTGAAGAATGTCGAAATTTTTGAAGGCAATGTCATGAAAGTTATTTCTTTGATCAGACCACCTACACCTTTGTGAATACTATTAAATTACTTCAGGTCATGGGGTTTATTAAATTTCATCATGCTTCACTAAACTTTGAAGAAGATTCCAGTGACCAACTTTAAAAAAAATAACTTTGTTCAAAACCATTTCATTTAAATAAAATATTAAAATACATGGTGAATTTTACATTCAAAAGCCCCTAGAGTGTGATAATGGTCTGGTTGAGGATAATGTTCTGACAGCAGCACCAGTATAGTATGCTGTTGCAGCATAATATCTTTGTTTCAGCCAGAAGTGTATGACACTTCTGGGTGGAACAAAGATATTTCCAGAAAATAACTGCATAAACTGAAAAACTCTTTTGAGATAAGACAAAGATTTAAAAAGCAAAAAGCATTGTTAAGTGGGATGATCTAACTAAACAAGCAAATGCTCATTCTATCCCCACCCTTCACATTCTCTTTGTGTAAACATAGACATAGCATTCTTTTTTTGTTTTATCTTTGTTCCCAGAGAACCTAAGGTACGAGCTAGAATGCTTGTTCTGGATTCCTAGTTCTTGTTCGTTAGAATTCTTTCGGTGTGTAAATGAAATAAATAATTATTTATTTACACTAAAAGATCATAAAAGAACATAATTGTTCTAACTCTATGTTCGTTTGGCCTCAACTCACCCTAAGCCGATCAAACAAAAAAAACTGACCCAACAGAAAGTTCTGACTGTTACTTTGGCACTTTTGTTCAGTAATCTAACAAATGTTTAGTAAAAAATGCTTTTGCAGAAGATATTGGCGTTGGGATAGAATATACTATGTTTATTTGCTTTAAATGTGCTACATTTTTGATGTTATTTCTTTATTCAGTTACACAACACAGCACATTTAGCTAATTTACTTAGGAAATTTACTGACATGTTTGTGCAATGGCAGCGATCCTGCCTTTAGCACCGGAGGTCGTGGGTTCGATCCCCACCTATAACAAATATTTATGCGACAAAAAATTGTGTTTGTTGTGTGTCTGGGTGTTATTATTTGTTTAAGTATGTATTAAGAAATATTCAAGTTTGTTTATCAGTCTCTGACACCCATAGTACAAGCTCTGCTTAGTTTAGGGTCAGATGATCTCGGTGTAATTTGTCCTGGATATTTATTTATTATTTATTTAAACAAAATTATAAGTGAAATATTATTAAGACAGTTTAACACAAACATGTCAACCTTATTTTATTATAAACTTAAATTGGCAAGCAGCATAATTCGAGAATTAACAAAATGAGATTATAATTATGTAATTACAAGTCAAGTTAATTTATATAAAGAGATGATAAGTAAATAAATATCTGGGACAATTATCATCATCATCTAACCCCAAACTAAGCAGAGCTTGTACTATGGGTGTCGGAGTCTGATAAACATACTTAAATATTTTTAAATACATACTTTAGTGGATTATAACACCCAAACACACAACAAACAAATTTTCGTCACATAAATGTTATTCATAGGTGGGGATCGAACCCACGACCCCCCGAACGAAGATATCATGTCAAGATAATCTACATTCTCTAAGATACTTGTCATATTATCAGCTCTGATATCTAACTAATTATGTTTTTTGTCTTAGAGCCATTTGCTAAGTGCCTTTTTGTACTGTAAATATGGTAGAACCCTTCATGTGACTTGGTATGGCATTGTATTTTTTTTACACATTGCGCAGCATTGTCTCTTACACATTTGTCTGCAACAAAGTATCGATAACTGCGATAAAAAATAATCTCCAGTATAATTGTAAATTCATGAGAGGAGCCAAATTCATTAATGTTAAATGCAAGTAGCTTTTATTTTATGTACCCCACTTAATAACCTGATAACTTTTCAACTGAGTCTTAATTTGCCCCGCATAAAAAAAGCTTTAAATGAATTTCGTTTATGAAAGGTTCAGACAAAAATAAATAAGAATTAATCTTAAGTTATTGTTTTTTATCTTTTCTAGAGTCTTTTTCTTTAAATTGATTTAAAAAATTATAAGGAATCAATTTAAGGAAAATTTATGGCTCTAGACATCCTAACCCTTTAATTTTTTAAAAACTTAAATGCCTTAATAGGTGCGCGCGTGCTCCATTTTGGCTGCAAATGGAGAGTATCTTTGCCTGGCATTTGCCTTCAAGGAAAAAAAGAAAAACGTCGTGTATCATTTTCACCCAGCCAATCAGCGATGATACTCTACGTCTAGTGCAATTTGTATGGGAGATTGCCGTCTGAACTTGTTCCCTAGTTAGTCTGTCTGTGGTGTTTGTTTACAATTTAACATTATTCAGATTTTTTAAGTTTTTGGGTTTTGCTTATTCTTTTATTTTATGAATTATTGTAGTATTAGCTTGTCATCTCAATTTACTCAAACTATGGTATCGATTTAGATTGTGAATGAAGTCCTGTTCAAATATATTATGTGAGTTGTACTTCCGAGTATTATGTACGTACAACAAGCAAAGTATTATTTTGCCACATTCTATGCTATAATACTATGCTATTATAGAATGAGTACGGTCCTTGTGTGGGATATCATTTTATTGGATTTTTAATTACAGAAAATGGACAACTGTGGGCCTCCTGCTCCTAGAGAGCGCTATCCTCCCCCGATGCCGCGGGCACGTCAGGTGCCACCAGAGCCGCGTCGGGCGACTGCGAATCCCCCGCCGCAGCCACGCGAGCGCCACCCACCGCCGCAGCCGCGGGAGCGCCACCCTCCGCCTCCACCACGCGAGCGTCAACCGCCGCCACAACCGCGAGCAAGACAGCCACCTCCAACATAAATAACTAAGATGCATGTTCGTACCCAGTGAACGAACAGAACAGAGCAGAACGGCGTTTGCAGTGCACATTATCTGTTTGTCCACATCCTCTGCATTTTGAACCAATCCAGAAAACTGAGTACTGCCACTCTTTATGTCCCATTATCTGGCACCTTGAAAAATGAGGTGATTTACTAAGAGTTATCATGTTACTACACAAATAACAACCTATAGAGTGTAGAGAGAGTTTAGTTTCAATAGACCTTTTATTGCATCTTACACTGCACATCTTATACCAGACACACTTAAATTCATGCCTTAGGGACAGATGAAATACTGCCAAATTAATTGTTAGGTATAATGTTGATATTAGCCGGAAGAACATAGACTTTGTTAGTGTTTAACTGTGGACTCTCAAGTTTCCCAATCAACAGATTATTGTTATATACATAGCTTAACTGATATACACTAAAATTTCAGTTATATTGTTGAAGCAGTCCTTTGCAATCAGAGAACAAACTACTTTATTTAATACTTGCCTAAATATTATTGTAAAGTAGTTATATAGTTAAAAAACCCCAGTGCAGTCTGCAAAGTACTTATGTGATATGATTTGCTAATTATTTTTATATTGTGTCGGTCGATTATTGTGACTTACATGTGATTAGTGTTATTATTTTGATAAGTGTATTTTTTATTATTGTTGTGAAATCAGAGATATATTTGTTGTAATAATTGTTATTTTTTGTAAAATAAAACTTCTATAACAAAACATATTTTTGTATTTTTGAGTTACATGTCTGTAGTGAAAGTGGTGATAGAAATACAGACAAACAAAATTATTATTTATCAGTGTGAATAAATACAAATTAAAAGTAGGATAAACTTTCAGTTATTGGACACTTAAGTATTGATAAGTTCACGAACACATTGACAAAGCTGGTTACTAAAATCTATGTTATTTCATCAGTTTAAATGTATCCATGTATAATATATTCTTAAAAACCATATTATCAGCAACAACGCGGCAATCATTATTCAAAAAAGTAGCCAATTAAACAGTTAATGGACAAAATTTTAGTCATTGGACAGTAGAACTTAGTCATTGGACAGCACTTTAGTGCTCATTTATATCTTCACAAAAGTCAATTTTGGCCGTTTTAAATCTCTTTAGAGTATAGTTCAACGTGATACAAAAAAAATCTAAATAAAATATATAATCTGGTTTTACCAACGGATATTGTGAATATATTTATAAACTGAAAGATATTTAAATATCCCTGAACCTCTAATTGTCGCGCTTAAACGCTAAATCCTTCCTTATTTTACAACATACGAAATTAGTGGACAATTGTGTAAACTAAATTCTGTTCCGACCGTTTTTAGTTACCTATATTTTGTCGTTTTTGAGGAAAATATAAAGACCCGTTTCGATGGTCGGCACTCGACGGCAGACGAGACGGCTCGGCCTTTCAGACGGGGACGGGGAACTTGTGTCTAATCTCGCCGCGATCGCGCACGAATTTTCGTTTCTTTTTCGATTTTTCAATTATTTGCATCAGGATTATATTGTGTGTGTTATAGTTTAGTGACTTTAATAAGTGACACTTAGTGACTATATTTCATTATTCTTATTAATTATAAAGCGAAATGACACATTTTAGGTCATTTTTCATTCGTTTTAATTTGTAGTTGTGTTTTAGTGCTAGTGCGAACAATATTAGTCAGTTAGTGCGAACAATATTCGTTACAATATACATTCGATTTTTTTTTTCATGTAAATTAAGCAAAAGGCCCGATTAAAAAAAAAATCTAAGTTTTCTAAAACGAAACGTTTACAAAAAACAAGACTGGGAAACATAAAAAAACCTTCGGTGAGTACCTATGCGATTGTATGTACTGTGCTCAGTGAGTTCTAACGTAAAAATGTAAATGTTTCTCTCGAATCTATGAAGCTTGTGGTTTTCGCAACAATGTTTTAGTTGTTGTCATAGCTTTTGCCTAAGTAGGTAGTCAATATTTTGTTGCAGATCACATAGACGCAATAGCGTTGACCGAGCGCCCATTTTGAAGCACCTTAATTGGAGCCATTTAAGGCTCCAAATGGACCGCTTTGCAGTGTTTATTACAGCTCCGCAACGTTCAATGTCAAAGCGCGCCGCACGTAAGCAAGTAATAGTCACGCATGTGTGGATCGGATTAGTGCTTCATTTTTGACGGGGCGGTTGTATGAAGACTATCCTTCTATATGTTATTATTCTTCTAGCTAGGTTGACCGTTTGACATGCGTTTTGTTTTATATTAATTTATACTGAGACAGGGATCACGGGGATCAAATCCCGTCGCATCGATTTATTGTCTTTTTGTATTTTTTTTTTTATTTCATTGAAACTATTTAGTGTTTTTTTTAGTACCAAAAGAAAGCTCTAGCCTTACAGTAAAATGAACAAAGATGCAACATCCAAAATCCGTTTCAGCTTCATGACGATCCGGTCAGCATGTACCTAAGTGAAATAGACTACGAGCCTGCGCTAAATATTTTACGTAATGAACATTATTGT
The DNA here is from genome assembly GCA_947369235.1 of Udea olivalis. NCBI lineage: Eukaryota > Metazoa > Arthropoda > Insecta > Lepidoptera > Crambidae > Udea > Udea olivalis. The sequence goes on from OX376342.1 coordinate 13,661,670, forward strand.
TTGTTCCTTGCCTGTGTGAGGATTTTATTTTATTATTTATACCTTGTGATTATACGCTAATAATAATATATGGCACACTCAGTAGGTAGTGTAGAAACAATCTAAGCGATAATTTGGATTAAACCATTCATATCAGTTAACATAGAGATCGACCAGCTTATTTTTCGAATGAAAATCATAGAACCATATTTCATAATTCAATTTTTTTCTCTGGTAAAAAAATAGTCACCCAGTAGGTATACAATACGTATAACCATCTTTCTCACCGCACGACACTGCGTTAGCTAAAATATTTAGGTACTTAGCTTCTAAAACACTTATCACAATATTTGCTGATAAATAATGACATCCCCTCCCCTACTATATTGTTTTTTTAAATTTTCAGACCAGCTTTGCAAGATGAAAACTCTAATTTTCAGCCCCAGGAGAATCCTGACCTGATACGAAGTTAGTAAAAATATAAAACGTTTTTTTTTGCAGTTAATTTTAAACTGTTTTTCAAAAAAATGAAAGAGTATCATAGTAAATAAATCTGGGGCAGTTGGTTGTTGTAAGGTAGGTACTTGACTTGCCTAAAACCATTAAAGAAATACGAGACACATTCATGGTCTCGGTAGCTCAGTGGTTAAGGGTTGGTGAAAAATGTTGGTGCAAAATGCACACATAAACACAGAAATGATGCATCCCACTATCTTACCCTATAATAGTCAATTGACCGACCTCATAATTGATGACGCACATAAACTGACCTACCACGGCGGAGCTCGAATTACTTTGGCTTTCATTCGACAAAAATATTGGTTGATAAGTGGAAATCGAGCTACTAAGAAATACAGGAAGTGTGTAATTTGCAAGAAACAAAAACCAATTAAACAAGAACAGATAATGGGTCAGCTACCAGGAGCTAGAGTCAATCAATCCCGCCCGTTTCTTCACACTGGAGTTGATTTTACAGGACACGTGTTTGTCAAAGCCAACAAGCATCGTGGAATAAAAACACTAAAAGCTTACATAGCAGTATTCGTGTGTATGGTGACAAAAGCCGTACACCTCGAATTAGTGTCAGATCTGACAACGTCTTCATTCATAGCAGCACTTCGCAGGATGGCAGCGCGAAGAGGAAAGCCCAGTCATATGTACAGTGACAATGGTCGAAACTTCGTGGGTGCGAACAAAGTACTCCAGCAAGAATATCAAGATATACAGCAAGTTTTTACTGACGAGTTGATGACAGAAATAAGGGACATGGAAATAACCTGGCACTTTAACGGTCCAGCGTGGCCATCAGCAGGAGGAATTTTCTAATCTGCAGTGAAAAGTTTCAAGTTTAACTTCAAAAGAGTAATTGGTCAGCAATCACTTACCTTTGAAGAGGTCTTTACTTTATTAGCACAAATAGAAGGATGCCTAAACTTAAGACCTTTGTGCGCTTTATCAGAAGATCCTGGAGATCTAGATTTTCTCACTCCATCACATTTTCTCACTGGTGGTCCTTTATTGACCATAGTAGAAACTGAAAGAGATACAAGGACACGTTGGCAATCGGAATACTTGACACAATTAACGACAAGAAGTAAGTGGAGAAAACCACAACAAAATGTGAAAATTGATGACGTCGTCATAATACACGACGAAAATCTTCCTCCAGGCAAGTGGATCATGGTTCGAGTAGTTGACAAGTGAATTTTTATTTTTTAGCATTAAACAATGCTCTGTTTTCTACACTAAGATAGAAACTAGAAAAAAATAATTAAAGGCGCTTGCCTATAACATTGATGAAACAACGTTGGCTTACAACGTAATAATACACTAGATAAATTCGCCAGGTCTGTTAAGGGCCTCGGTAGCTCAGTTGGAAGAGCAGTCACCCGGATTGTGAAAGGTCGCGGGTTCGAATCCCGCTTTAGTCCCAGGACCTGGTCGAATTTTTCGGTTCGAAGTTATCAAATATGCAGTTAATAAAAGACGAATGGAAACTCATCACATATTTTGACATGGAACCTTACTGGCAAGGGACACAAGCTCTAGAAAAATATCTAAAAACATTGGAAAAATCAGGCGAAATGATAACGAGAGAACAAGTTCAATGTAATGCAATAACACTTCAATTACGTCATTAGTTCACAGAACTGCAGTACCTACTACAATCACCTGCTCCTGAATCAGCAAATTCCAGCTCGTGCTAAGCACGCGCGGCGCACGCGACGCGGCTTCATCAATGCAATTGGATACCTAGCCGGTTCGGCGTATTAGACGAGCGCTTTGCAAAACAATACAAGCAAGAAATTGATTTACTGCGTGGGAATCAAAATCATTTATCAATTTATGAAAAAATCAGGCCTCAATAGTAGAAGCTGAAAATAATATTTTAAAGAGAACTGAAGAGACGATGAATCAGCCGCATGAAAGCGCAAATCAACACAATGACATGATAGCATTGAAAAAAGCCATGGATGAATTGAAGAATGCCGCACAAGTTAATATCATTCTAAACGACTTCGCTTTAGAGTCCATAATCGCAAGTAATATGCTGAACGATTTAAGAGATTTACAAAACACTCTTCTTCAGACTGTTACAGAAATACACCAAGGACATTTTAACATTCATAAACTTACACCTGATCAACTTATTAGAGAACTGAGTACTGTATCAAGTCAAGTACCACAAGACGTGTCTCTACCAGTAAACAACATCCACTCAGATCTCTGAGTTCTTGAGCATACGAACAAGAGTCCTGGACAAATACTTCATATTTGAAATAAAGATACCACTCATTAGCAGAGACACGTTTGAGATTTTACGGATAATTCCATTGAGGACTCTGCCGACGCAAATGTTAAGTTGTCGTATCTTTTTTCAAGGTCTGAAAGTTTTGACTGTAGGTTATGCAATTTCTCTTCCGAGTGAGGGTCAGAGTTTGTGTCAATGCGTTCAAGACGGAAATTTAAGTGATTTCAAATTTCCGCCTCTGGACATTTGGCAGGAGGTAATTTATTAGAGAATTGTCGAAGCCATTTTTGCAAATTGTGAAATTTACCAAGGCTATTATAACTCGGTGGATGTTAGTCCTCGAGTGTTGTAAGGATGAAGGTTTATCCATTTAGACCTAACTTCAAAGAAGACTCCACAGAAATAAGTCTCAATAGCGTTAAACAATGATCTTGGCGGCCAGTTGATATTACCCTGACTTGAATTTATGCGTCCTTAAGTCTTTCCTAAACTTAAAACGTTTCAGTTTTTATTCCACAATGATCTCCTTAATTTAGTACTAAAATTAGTAATCAATTATCATGCACCTATAGCACTCGCTATCACTATTGACTGTACCCGGCAGACCTTCATTGTTTTGAAAAATTAAGGTCGTAGTCACGCCACCTGACCACAACGCGCACCACACTGTAACTTTTTGAACTTGCAATTGTGTCTCGACTCTCGTGTCGTGTATTACATAAGGATCATCCTCGCCCAATCCAATGTGTCAATTTTGTTTATTAACTTACTAGCTTTCCGCCTGCGGCTTCGCCCGCGTTATCGTTATAGTTAGCGATGATAAATACAAACTTTCCAGTGCGTATCGTGTGAGGCCCATAATGGTTCCCAAAGGGGTTTGAGTAACTTTGTATGGACCTGTGCGTCATTTTTTGTATTAGTCGGCCAGCAATAATTTTACCACTATTTTATAGCACCCTAATAAAGAAACAGATTTGAATGGTCAGAATTGTTTTATGTGATATCGGAGCCGAGATATGATTTCTTAAAGTATAATATTTTGCCTTTGTTTCTCTAAAATAATAGTTCTGAAATGTAACTTTATGGAGCTAATCTCACTTATCAGCTGTTAAAAAGGATGTAATAATAGGAGAGGAAGGTTTTTCTTTTCAAGATGTACCTGTTGAGTATATTTTTCCAATAAAAGTACTTCCAGCAATACTTTGAGTAAGATATCCATAGTTGTAAATGTTGTAATGTTGTCTATTTGGCAGTAAATATTAAGTATCTGGCATTAGGAAGTAGAACACAAGCTATCACGAAAAACGACCTTAACTTAAATGACATCAAACATACATTTTCTAATAGTCAATATGTAAATAGGAGATATTGGTTCATAACCGTCGACATTATAGACATTACATGGGAAAAACACCTAAAAGTCTTTTACCCAAAATACAAGAACAATAGTGGCCGAATATTGAACCTGGCCTATGAAAACTAGCCTTCTTTAATCCTAATTGCGTCGCATGTTTGTAACCAGGATTATTATTATTTATAAATAATGCCGCTTTTTTACCTTTTCCTTGGCATGGATCAAGTACAATTGAGTAGTTATTTAAAAATTCAATCCCTAATATCTCAGCTCCGGTATACTTTAGGTATATGTGCACCATATAAAATTTGTTCCCCTTGATATGTTCTTTCATAATAATAAGGTTTGGTGAGTGGCCGCGATATTTCAAAAATGAAGCCAACGTTACCCATACCCCTTTGTATGTTTTTTTGTTTTTTTGTAATGCTCTACGCGGCTGTTGACAATCAACTGCCAAATGGTATCTAATTCCAGTTCCCGACAGCTCGGCTGCGCCAGATGATAACCTAGCAAGGGACATTTTTGACAAAAATGTTTTTATTGCAGAATCGGTATAAACTAGTAAGTCCCTACAAATTTTAAAAGACACCCGCGCATAAATCTCACAAATAACTAGAGTTTTGAGAACTCAAAACCTAGTAAGTACACTAGGTATCATTCCAGAACCATTCACAAACCTAGTATGTCGCACTGACCATTATCAAACCTAGCAAGTCTCTGAGACTTGCTAGGTTTTAAAGTGGTCGATGCGTCTTGCTAGGTTTATGAAGTGGTCAACAAGCATAATGAATGGAGGGGACAGCGCGCGGGCGCGGGCAGCAAGTCACGACACGATCAGTCGGTTGGGTGCGTTATTGGCGCGTAATTGACTTGTTTGTTTGTTGTTAGTGTTTCATTACGTAGAGGTACAACATTCACACATCGAATTTATAAGTAAATAGCGATTATTAATTTACTAAAATGAATAGTTTACGATCGCATCGGTCAAAAATAATAATGGCTGCAGTTAATATGAACAATTACGGTGATGAAGCTGCTGAACATAGTACTGAGACAAATGAGTGGTAAGTTTACTAGGCATAATAATGTATCTCAATTTTTTTTGTACCTTTGACTAACTGCTGGTAGCTAATTTTCACGCGCAAGTTCGTGAAGTGGGAGTCCCTGAAAACAAAGAACTAAGGAACAGTTCACACCGAGATGCGAAGCGGCGTTTCGCTTGCCGAATTGGGTATGGGAACCATATTTTTTTTTTGAATACCTTTTACTTTTTTAGGTATAACTATTCGAATATTTCGTTGATCTAGCCGGTAGTTAATTTTTTATTAATTTTTATACATTGCGAACTTATGACGCCATAAATTAAATATAAAATATAAAAAATATAAATATGCGCCAGACAACACACCTCTTGTCATGGTCTCGAAGTAGGGATATAATATCAATGTGTTACGAGGTACCAGACAAGGAATTAAGCCAGGAGCGTCTCCCAGCACACCCAGACCCAGGCCAATTTAGAAAAGATCATTTCCTGAATTGACCTGACCGGGGATCGAACCCGGGACACTACGGAATTAAAGGCGAGAAACCGTGCTACAGCGCACTACGCCAATAGTGTCGTCAACTTCACTTAGTGTTCCCACATTTGTTTTTTCCCGATTCGTGGTAAATAAATTATGAGGAGAAAATTACTGATTTACTGCACTTACAACTGAAACAGAGCTCGTCGTTCATCATGTAGAATCTCACTAGAATGTGAGAAGTAGACTTCAGATACAATTCATTTTGCCAAGTTCTAAAACCAAGCCCTACCTGAAAGGGTTGGGATTATAGCGAATGGCTATTATATTATAAGTCCGACCTACCCGTCTGGGCAATGGGCGTAAATTAATGTACGTATTATTAAAAATAACTTTGTGGAAAGATATATTTCACCTGGGGGAATTTTAAATTTGCTATCTGGAAACACCATTAATACCATGCAGTAGAATCAACTAGCTAAAAATCTCACGTATGATACAGATCACGTCATTTGATTGGTTGATGCATAGATTATCACCAATCACATGAAAGGACGTTTATACGACCCAATAGATTTCAATTGTGAGATGTCAATTTGATTACCGTCAAGAGTCCATTAGGAACCTTATTGTACTCTTTGCGGATGTTAAGAATCTGGGGTCATTTATTTGACACCAGATTGCAAAGGTATTTAACTAAAAATATCCTAGATCCTTTGCCTTTAAAAATGTTAAATATATAAATAAGGTATAAAATACAAATACCTCGAAATGGTTACGATTTAGGACATGTTTGATTTTTGTTCCCATATCCAAATGGATACTGGAATGGATCACTGAAATCAGTGAGCGCTGAGTCGTAGCGAGCGATACGGCTAATACAAGTAGGTATGTACGCTATAGTTCGGCGCCCACTCGAAATTGAGTTAGCGACCGATGCCAGAGATACGCCATCCAGAGACTCTGAGTTATTTAGCGAACAGTCAGCCGCTCACTGTGAGCCTGATGGGGACACGGCCAAAGCAAGCAGAATCAGTATCACACTTGAAATATTCCAAGGTACGTATCACATACTCACACAAAAAAATAATGATATTTTAATCAACAGACATTTTGATCAACTGCCGGTCCACTTGTTTTTGTAGGCAGACATAGATTAGCTAAAAAGGCGTGATTTCCGGCGCGTAGGCAGAGGAAGTTGCTCGTGTCCATACTTTTTGATAACTTAGTCCTCACAACTGCGAAATTCTGCACAAGAATGTTGCGTATAATTGGTCTCCTCCTATTATTGGCAATAGGCTATTGCCAGAGCAGGCCTCCTTTGAAATCGGAGTATCAAGAAATCATTTTACCAATAATAGTAGATAATCAAGTTGTGTTAGTCAAGAGTGCGTGGGAAGACTCACCAGAGTACGAATATGGAGATAATGCAGAATCGAAGTGTCCCGATGGCTATCAAATGGATGTGATTGGAGTATGTCGGGAAGTGTGGTGAAAGATCTAGAATCTGAGACTCGAAGAAGGACGTTGGTGTTTTTAAAGAGTGCGTATTATGTTTATTGTAATCGTCATGGCTTAGGTCTGCTTACAAAACATAAGTTTTAAGTGAATCTTTATTTTTAACATTTACCAATGCACTATTATCATATCACGCTTGAGTCTCTAGGATGAGGTCGAGTTTTTCTAGTTTCTATGTTTGTGTTTGAACTTAACTTGTATTTAGTATTTTTAAATAATCAAAAGCTGCAGGTAGAGGTCTACCATGAGTTTGCCTCACGTAAACTACGATAGTTAACTCCAAAAACTTGTATGACATTTTTAGTTCTATTTATATGTCTAATCAAAAGAGGCGCACGGCTAAAACCGTGACGGCAGACGCGAGCGACTGTCGTCGGTGTACCTAAACTTATGGAGGGGTACAGAGGCGTTCACATCAACCTTTACGCTGCTGACATAAGACTACGACCCAATTTGCAATGGTTTTGTAAAAGTTGATTCGACGTTTACGATCAACCCTCAGCAAACGCTCCCAAACCAATCCCTAGGCTGTCCCAAGTATCACATATGATACTTAACAATGGATTTTCTATTATTATATTTCCTGGACTGGGAACCTTTTACAGTCTATTCAATAAGGAAATTATGATATTAAAAACTACACGAGATTAGTCCTGCATTGCCCACGTTTTCGTATAGGATTTCGCTACAGAGCGCCCCTAGTGATTATTAATGGTACCAAAAATGACATACAAACTAAAGTCGAATTATCATAGTTTAGGACACGTGACAGAAACTCGTGGTAGACATACAGAGGGGTGTGTTTAAATGACAATAAAGTTGAATTAGCCAATACAGTTCGTCAAAGTAAAATCAATAAATAATTTTATATTGTTTCAACATGTGTATCATTTTTCTTTCAACTTCCATTAATTTATCTTAAAAATAATAACTAAGTATAGGAAAAATTACACTGTCCAAGGTATTTGGTTATCTGACTACTTTATTTATCAATTGTTTTTAAAATTTTTGTACGAGTATGTCCTTATTGTCCATTACTACTAAGCCAGTTTGATTTGTGAAAAATAGAAATACTTGTTTAATTTTGTGTCATTTCAATTTCCATCCAAAAGTTTTAGAGTGCTTCATTGGTCCTAGGCCTTGGGACGAAAGGAGCGATGTATCTCCACGTGTCCAGCTGGTCCAGAAGAGGGTTTCCGAACTGGATGATGGCGGAGGACGCTACGCTGGCGATGGCCGCTTGGAACCGGTTCACGTAGTTGATAATCACGTCCTCGGTGATAGCGTTGACGATCTCGTCGATGTCACCGCCGCCAATCACGCCGGAGAGGTTCGACTGGGGAATCACGATAACGCTGTTTAGGTATACATACGAAACTCTGCAGGAACTTGCTTTGTCATATTAGATAGCGCCCCAGGATGGGGACGTCGAACCTGTTTTATACGAAAATACATAGACAAAATGGAAAGGCGCGGTGGGACTCCGTGGGAAAGTCGTTTAATTTGAATAATGTTAACAAACCATTTGAAGTATTTTGCTATTGTTGTTTAAATAAATAAATATCAGTATAAATATGCACCAGACAACACACCACTTGTTATGGTTTCGAAGTAAGGATTAATATCCTTGTGTTACGAGGTACTAGACAACGAATTAAGCCAGGTGCGTCACCCAAAACACCCAAACCCAAGCCAATTTAAAAAAGGATCGTTTCCTAAGCTGAATTGGCATGACCAGGAATCGAACCCGGGACACAACGCAAGTCAAGGCGAGAAACCATGCTACCGCGCACTGAGCCCATCGTGTCGTCAAAACTACATATTAGCTTACCTTGAGGGCAGGGATATCGAATGAAGCATTTTCGATTCTGTCAATAAGAATAGATTGCTTGTCCTCTGATTGCTTCAAATAGAGTTTGGCGGCGAATCGGAAGTGGTCGACGTGGAATCTGCAATAATATTTTAAAACTTATAAAACAATATTTTCGGTGGCAAACACACTTTCTGGCCTGATGGTCAGCACCGGAGCTACGTGCCAATTTAAAAACTCATGCGTTGCCGACTATAACAATTGTTAACGGATCAGCAAGGCCAACCTCATATTCAGAAATATCATATGATCAGACAAAGGGACATTAGGTTACCCATAACTTTATAAAATTGTTTATTGACATTTAATCTTAATGGGTGTCTGTTCCCCTACTCGTGCCCTGGCAGCCCTGGCGCGTTTCTGAGTTGGGTTTTAGCAAGAGTGAAACCCCCAGTACATACATATATACCCACCGACGTATATAAGGGGGAGGGGGTCCCTTCCTGGGGGTTTCCCCCCATTCATATCCATCTTACGTGTCCATCAGTAAAAAATTTACACGTTTAGCACCGCTTATAGCGAACGATAGTTGCGGAGTGTGTACGACGGACGTAAAAGATTGAAGTTTTAACATTGTTATGTTTAAATAAAGGGTGATCCGATTTGAGCTTCCGGACTTCCTTTATAAAACAACTCGCAATTTTTTTTTCAGATTCTTACTACTTTAATTAGTGTTTTACATTTATTATAAAAAAATGCCACCGTCAAATTACCCTCTTTAATCATTTTGCAGGAGGTTTTCGAAGCCATTTTTGCAAATTTCGGAAGTTACCTCAGCTACATGGAAACTATATGGAACCGTTCGGAACGTTTTATAAACGTTAGTTTTGCAGGTTTGTCCATTTAGAGTTTTAGACCCAACTTTTAAGAAACCCTATAGCAAAAAGTCTTAACGGCGTTAAACACATGATCTTGGTGGCCAGTTGACATCACCCTGACGTGAATTTACTCGTCTCAAGTCTTTAATTGCAAAACATCCAACGTTTCAATTGATGTGTGGCATGTTGCGTCCTCGTATTGAAACCTCTTTCTCCACATTAATATCCTTAATGTGGTGCTAAAATATTCGATTATCATGCACCTATAGCACTCGCTATTGACTGTACGCGGCTGACCTTCATTGTTTTAAAGAATCTGACCACAACGCGCACTACATAGTAACTCTTCTTTGAGATGAGTTCGAAAATTACCGCGAAGAAATAACCTCTTGCAGAATGTCGAGAGGAGGAAATTTAGATGTAGCTTTTTTTAATAAATGTAAAACGCTAAATATTACACGAGTGAAGAAAAAACTGTAACAAAATTGCGCTGCAATTTTTTTTAAAATGATGGTTCGGAAGTTTAAACTGCGTCACCCCTTTTTCAATTCCTAAGTTCCATATTACTTTTTATAAAAGGCACGGTTACTTAGAGTAACCAAAGTTAAAAGATAAACAGGGTGTCCTAAAAATTTGCGATAAGCAGAAGCTCAGTCTAGAACATCACTAGGGCTACCCGAATCACCCCCATGTATCCCCCATAAGGGTTTGGTTACGAATTTTCTGGGTTAAGTCACTTTTTTTGTCACCGTGACGCGAATAATTGAGTAACATGCCTTATTTTTCCATTGGTAGCTCAATACTAGGCCTACTTGATTCAGAATTCTATACATTCATAGCACTGTACAATAATTTTCAAACAAGAAAAAAAAATCTGATAAAGTGGAAAATACTGATTTTTTAACGCCATTTGAAAAAAAAAGTTACACAAACTTTTTCCTTCAAACCTTTTTTAAAAAATTTACTTTTTTATCAACTATTCATCACGTAAATTTCAATGAGATACTATAAGCGCATCATGCCTAAATTTTTATTCAAAGTGTCAGAAGTGTAAAATTAAAGATCTCATGGTTGCAAACAAAACTCAATTTTAAGTAAACCAAATTCATTCTAAAAAATACATACAATAAACTTAGGGAATAAACATAATTTACTTACCACTTTTTCAGATTCATGTTTTTTCTGAATTATTATTTAGTGCTTTAAATGCTTTTGAATCAAGTAGACCAGCAACAAAGAAGAAGAAAATTTAGCGTGTACTACAACTATTTCCGCCACAGTAACCAAAAAGTTACGCAACCTAGAAGAAACATGGGATAAAAAAAATCATAACTCGAAAACTACCAAAAATCGTACATGGGGTGATTTGGGTAGCCCTAGTGATGTTCTACCACTGGGCTTCCGCTTATCACAAATTTTTGGGATACCCTGTATATTATAGATTACCCGGGCCGCGACTATACTTGCGTGTAATGTATAGTCACGGGCGTGTTTAATTTCCAATTGATAGATTTTATTGGCGTTTAGAGCTCTTTTTTTTTCTTTGGGACCCCCCGCTACGTCCGTGTATATACCTACTGTCGGCGCGTCCGGTAACCGTAAAGTATCAAGAAATTGGAGAATACTCACTTAGCCTTTCCTTTGCCAAACAGGGGAATTGCAGAGTAAAGATCGCCGACCAATTCGTATTCCTCTAAAATAAGAAGAAAAGTCTTGAAAAGAAACATGGCAATTTACTATTGCCCGCTCTCCAGGCATTTGTACTGCTTTAACAAGAATGCAAATTCGCTAAAATCAGACCGATTATAATATATCTTATTAGATTGCAATACTGAAAATATACACATACATAAGTACATACACACCAAGTTATTATCACACCCTCTACATCGCGCTGTAGGAAGGAGCCCATGCGCCAACGCGACGAGCGTTTTGCGGACTCCTTCATAATACGAACAGCAAAGGAGTGGGACTCGCTGCCCGCGCATGTGTTTCCGAACCAATACAATCTGGGTTTCTTCAAGATAATAGTGAATAGGCATTTACTAGGCAGACATGTGCCATCATAGATCGCATCGTCACTTACCACCAGCCCCCCGATTCAGAACAAAGCTATCGACGGATTCGGTTATTAACTTTTATTTTTAACTATTATTTTAAGTAGAGTAGTTATTATATAATTAAGTTTGTGAAAACTTAAGTTGGCTTTCACATATAAAAATATTGATTGCTACCTTCAAGCGGATCATTTACTATAATTAAAACAAATTTACCGAATCGGTCGATAACTTCGTTCTGAATCGGGGGGCTGCTGGTGCGATTGCGATCAAATGACTGTATAGTCGCGAATGAAAAAAAAAAATGTCCATCAGGCGTTTTGGTTCTCAGGACTTGATTTTGATACCAAAACGCCTGACAGCAAATTTTGAGCAAATTTTAGAATTGAGAATTTTAAAATCAAAACTCCGAGAAAACAGTCGTGTTAGCTTAAACACTTATAATGTGCCTTAGGGTGCCCCAAAGCAGGGTACAAACGTAGACTGTGGTGATACTGAGGGAAAATCGCACATTATGTAAGTAAGGTCTTTACCAGCACCAATGTCGATTCGGGGCACGGAGATTTCGATGTCAAAGGTCATGGTAGCGAGGTTGAGCTGACTCTTGTGTACCACAAAACCTCCGAGACCAGACATTTTTATGTTCTTCAGGTTCAAATCCAAGCTGAAAAAAAAAACTGTCGGGTAATTGTCACCGGTTAGGTAGAGCACCCATGTTAAAAAAACATGTTTTAGCGGTGGTCAAATTAGGCAGCCAATGAAAAAAAACAACCATTTTATCTGAAAATAGCCATCTAGATGTAGATATGTAATTACGTACTAAGCGCAATATTTTTTTGGCAGATAATGATTTTACGACAAACAAACGCGGTTAGGGTAGGTATAGGTATTAGTACCTCTCACGATTACCATTTTATATAACCTGATGATTTGGTTAATATTAAACGAAAACGCATTTTAAAAGTAATGACATAAAGTTAGCTCTTTTTATATTGTAGGCCATTAAGCTATTTTTTCACTTCAAAGTTACTTAACGTTTTTTTCGAAGTTTTTTGAAGTTGGTTCATTGAAAGCTGCAGGCACTCACACAATTGTAACACCGATGACAAAGACTAAACTCTCATGGCTCGGATAAAAGGCGCAAAACCACATTGTTACTCTTGCTTGAGCATCGGTGGACAGTATCTATGTTCGACGACGATATCCTCAACAATTAAATTAAAGTGTCTAGCAGATTATTAATCGACAAAATACTTACTTAATAAGCTGAGCAGGTATGTTTAGGTGGTACTGTTCCAGCCTCAGGGGGTCTAGCGGAGGAAGGCCGAATAGGTAGGAGCCATTGTTGATGACGCGGCGTACAAAGGCGAATAGCTGGGTGACAAGGATGTTAACCAATATGTTTCTGCCCTCAACTGGGCTCTCCAGGATTTGTACTTCGCCTAAATTGTGTGAAAACGGTGATGTTAGTTGCACTGAGAAGTAAAAGGCCATACAATATGCTTATTAACGTGACGAGGTAGATTGACTGGCGACTATCTACCAGACCGTGCAGGTAGTCCTTATATTATGACGAAGCAGCCCCGATTAAGCTTATATCAACGCTCACATTTACCGAAGCGTTGGAAAACCGGCACAGGCAACTGGCTTTCTTCGTGAATACGCCCAATGCTGGCCTAACTGGCCTTAGCCTTCTCGGTCATTTGATAACAAGATTAAGTGCCTCCAAACTGGGCTAATAAGCTGCTCTGAATATGTATTTTAAAACTATTTAGCTAGACTGAGATTCGTAGTATACATTACAAAAACAACTATTTACAATCACACTTCGAAACGTTGCATAAATTTCAATGCCGTTTTGTAACTCAGAGGCAGCATTGGCGTAAAGTGAAGGCGTTGTCACTCTAGATAGGTAGTAAGAGGCCCCAAAAGCCAAACTTAAAGATAACAATGCAAAAATTGTGCCTTTTGATGAGGCGCAGAGCAAAGCAGAATTGTTAATGAAATCTCGCATAGAAAATCCGACCCTGATAAAGGGCTAGTGCTGTCACTGATTACACTGTCCTTACTTACTTGTAGCCGCCACATGTCCCGGCTCCAGGGAAGGGGCAGTTGCCGCCGCAGCGCAGGCGCAGAGTGCCAAAACCAAACACAATTTCATTCTAAAATAACGAAAAATAAATACTTATCGTGATATCCTTCATAATACAGCAATTTGTGGGCGTTTTGAGGCAATTACGGTGGAATAGTTAGATACTCATTACGTCTCCATTGTTGAATCGGGAAAGTGAGTGCAGTCAATGATAGGTAAAGGGTTAATTTGCCTGTGTAAGCTGAGCTCACATAAATTAGCGGCCGATTGAAGGCGAGTCTTGGTGCGGGGATAGAACCCGTGACCTTTTGTTACTGATTAATCATTGCAGATGCAAGGAAGTACCCAGAAAGGGTGATGCAAATGTTGCAATCTTATGATGGTGGATGATCTACACATTAAATTAAACAAAAAAATAACTAGAGCTAGAAATAATTTTTGTCCTCAACTTGCAGTATTGTTTTAAACTATTTCAAACTTAGTCTGTGCTTAAATGTGTCTAATGAACTAAGGTAACGAATGGGAACAATTTTATTTAAAATTGTTCCATTCGTTTGCAAATAAGTTTAATTAATTTTTTTTTGAGCTATCTCACTTTATGCACAAAAAAACTTTTATCACTTAAACACTGCCTCTGCTAATGGGTTGTTTTGTCACACAGCGCAAAGAAAAAAAGGGAGCTAAGAAGTTTAATTAATTAAATTAATTTTTTTTTTTTTTTTTTTAAAGTTTAAGTTAATAGTAGTGTAAAATTAGCGAATACCTACTTGTATTCAATGCGTATTTATTTTACAATACAAACTTTTTATTTTAAGCTTATTTTATTCCAAAAATCAAAATCAACTTTAGCTCAGGTAAGTTACTAACTACATAAAATAAAATAATAAAATAGCTCTCCCACCTGATTTTCACAGCTCAGTTAAAAACCTACTGTAATAAGAATCAAAATCACAGCTTTAAATATTTTAATCTCAGAGATTGGCAGCAACTACGCGAATAGAGTGATTATGAACATAATCAATATGGAATTAATTATGATTGTTATCTTAATATTGCCATTAATCGATATTTTTTACCTACAAAGGGTGCGATCCGAAATAAAGTGGTAGTTAAGTATTTATTAATGCATAAAAGGTGTGCATGCATTCAAGTTCCGAGACATGTGTTCGAAAACCTTAGGCCCTGATTTAGAATGCTACAAGCAGAAATCTGAGTTCAAGGTGAAGATAATGACAAAATCAGTTCATTCAAAAACATCTTATAGATTCATACTTAAGCACCTACAACTATTTTGAATGAACAACTTATCTGAAGAAACGGGTCTTGAATAAATTAGAATTCTTATTTTTTATTAATCTACTTTATGGAATGAAAGTTGACTAAACTACGAGTACCTACTTATCTAGGTTGTTAACTTTACCTACGTCAATCCAATTTTTATCAATTCATTTATCTATAAGCGCTTCAAGGTCTAATAAGTCGAGTAACTGCATCCCTTTATTCTATTGTTTAAATAATTACCAGGCTACTTAACAGTTAGTAAAGAATTGATTTGAATATTAAAAAAAAGTACGTATTATATATTATTAGCTATATATTTCAAAAATGCAAGTGGGTTTTCCGGTAGGTACGTCAAAGAATCATAGAGAAGATGCTCCAAGTGTCGTACTGGTTTAGCACAGGGTTGACGGTGGACAAGATAGAACCTTTGTACAAGTCGGCGATGTATCTGCTGAACCTGGTCAGGTAGCCTGCGAGGTAATCGTCTATCAAGGCGTTAAGGATGTGGTCGATGTTCTTGTCAAATTCTGTGAGGCTCTGAAAAGTGAACATGTGATTAGTCTGTTTATTCCCACTGCTGGTCAAAACCTACATCATTGAAGTCAAGTCTTTCATCCAGCCAAGCCAATCTAGATAGTGTAAAAAAAATATCGAATGTCCGCAAATCCATATCTAGTAGTAAGTAGGTAAAAATTATTCATACATATCGCCATGTCTTTACAGAAAAAAAATGGTTATTTATAAAAACATTTTGTAGTAATTCCACAATTGAAAAAAAGATTCATTCTTTATATTAATTAAATACCTAAAAACCTAAATAATAAGCTATTTTAGTGTACGGAAAATAAATATACTAACTAAACTGCGTTTTCTATTTCGGTAAGGTACTCGTAAGATATAAGTATCTAACTAGTTTTAACAATTTTAGGAAATAACTACTTACTACAATTTTTCCAACAGTAAAACTTGTATTTTTCAAATTGCCAATAAGAACTGATTTTCCATCTTCAGATTGTTTCAGTGTCATCTTGGTGTTAATAGTGATATGTTTCGATGAAACACTAGAAATGTAAATATTAAGTAAATATACGAGTTATATAAGGAGGAATTTCAGCCATTTTAGTCAATAAAACTGTAACAAGAAGTAGGAACTCACTAAATTATACCGGAGCCTGCTAAGGGTACAGCCTCAAAAATATTTCCTTTCAATCCATAACATTCTGAAACATTACAAAACTGTTATGTGTTTGTTGAATCTTTTCTCAGCCATAGCTTTTTATAATATATTATACATAATACCCGGGGCATAGAATAGGTAATATTCGGGGTTGGGCTGGGGAATAAATTCAAAACAAAAGTCCCAGTGTAGACATAAGTACTCCCATTCTTTATAGTAGGCAAATCCTTATGGATACCCCTCCACCCAGGGGGATGACGAGGTTATGACGGACCCAGGTTACTTACCAGCTTCAAATTTTAACAACGGTATAGTAATTTTGAGGTCCAACGTCCAATCTTCCTTAGAGAAGTCAAATTCTTCTAGACGGAAGCTTCCAAGGCCGGTGAGGACACCGTTGGTGATGATAAGCTCGCCACTGTAACGATAGAAAGCAATGACAAATTAACACACATAGGTGCCGGTGGGCGCGGAGGCTGAGACAAGTGTGTTGGTCTCCCGTAGGCTTATCTGGGATGACTAAAGTGTCTGTCTCCTGTCTCGAGGTATGTTTTTCCGAGAACCTTCACCCACATTTTAGTTACCCTGTCTCCCGTCGTGCAGTGTATCAGCCTTGCTCTGCACCTTATATTAGATCCCAAACAGATGTAACTAAGCAGAGGTTGTACTAAGGGTGATGAACATACATAATTTTTTTCTAAATACTATAATGTACAGATAATAGTTAACACTCTGACATTCGAGCCCAGATATCTAAATTGTGTTTATTGTGTTTATTAAGAGGCTTTGGTTGTTTCTGGCTTTCATAAGGAATTGGGAGAACCTTGTTTTGTGATTAGGACTGTCGAGTGTATGTAGTTACCTATTATTGTAAATTCATTTAAAAAAAATCCACCAATGTACAATCTAATGTGGTGTCAGGCTTTTCTCTACTATAATACTCGTATCATTTGAGTCCAAATATACCATCCTCCTAAAACATTGTCTATTGATAAAACCCGTCTTAAAATCCGTTGCGTAGTTTGAAAGATCTAAGCATACAGCCCGGTGAGAAATGTGTGCAATAACCGTGCAATAACTTACTGAATTATTCCTAAATGAAATTGAAGTTCGTTAGCCTTGATAACAAACGGGTCTGATACCGGTAAGTTCTTATCTGCGTCGCCGTTCAGGATCAGGCTTCTGAACATTTCGAAGATTTGGTAGATTATTGCGTTTGATGAAAACCGACTGTCATTTTCATTAGTACCTTAAAAAAAACATTTAGAAAACTTATTATACAACAGATACCTTATAACGGTAACCCTAAACTGAGCTTAGCGAACATTTTCATTATAGGATCTTTCAAACTCAAACTCATTTATGTAACTTTATTCAAATAGACCTTCACAGTAAACACTTTTAAATCGTCAAATATAAAGCAAGATATACTAAATTATAGACATAAATACTATAATAATATAGATATATAAATCACAGTCATTTTGCCTAGACGGAGGTACTTCGGACAACTCCAAGACTTCCTTAGAAAAGGTCAGCCCTCCGATTCAGAACGAAGTTATCGACCAGGACCAGACCAGGTCAGGAGTCCCCTTTTTTTTTTTTTTTTTATTATCGTGGGGAAATCCTCATGGATACCTCGTCGTTCGGGGGAACGATGAGGTTATGTCGGACTTCTACCGACTAAAACCCCACGGTACTCGAGCTCAACACTTCAGCGGCGAGGCGGGGTCCCTAAAAAGTTTCACAACGCCCCGCCGCCAGTGTTTCCCCGTATTGGGGCCCCCTCCAGCCGACCCCCCAATGAAGGGGGGAGGCCACGGAAGTACCTGGAGCACGCAGGTACTTCCGCCGTCGGGGTGAAAGCCGTGCATTGCGGGCAAAAGCACCCCCGTACTCAAGCCCGCTGGCTCCCACCGTACGCGGACCCTACTAGGTCCGCAACCACGATCCACCTAAAAGGTGGATCCGCTGCCACATCTGGCGGTGCGGCCCCGCCGAGCCGCAGTGCACAGGGGGGGGCAGCCGCGGATCACTGACCCCCTCCAAGAGGTTGTGCACTGCGGCTCCCACCTCGCGCCCTAAGGCGCTGCGCCCGTGGGCGCCCCTTTGGGCGGGCAGCGATAGCACCATACCATCACCACGCCCGGCGGCAGGCAATGGGTGGGTGGGAAGTCCACCGCACTGCCATGCCTGAGCCCTCTTAGCTTCCCGGTGGTTCCACCTACCACCAGTACTAAGCTCCCCCGCCACGACAAGGCGAAGGCTCATGGGGGGGGGGTCAGGAGTCCCCTAATCGACGAGCATGTGTATGAAAGGATTGATGAGAGTGGAAGCGCAAGATGTATTAGGACCGTAGCAAGTGGAGATGTGGTCTCTGCCTACCCCTTCGAGAAAAAGGCGTGATGGTATGTATGTATGTACTTTTGATTTCCAGCCAGTCAGACTAACACATCTTCTAGGCTGGATATTTACTGACGAAATTGCTCGCTACCCTCGGTCTAGGAAATTAATATAAATAAGCGATTGTAATAAGGTATCATGGTGCTATCGGCAGAGTCCTGCCCATAGTGCCAACTTAAAGTAAAATTATTCTGTTAATTTGGTACTTACAAGATGCTATCTGCAATGAATTCACTGCTACAAGTAAAAGTAGTGACATAAATGCCAGTGCCATTTTGAGCAATTTGTTAACTATAAGCAATGACTTTTATCACTAAGAGATGGCTTAGGAATGGGTAATATTTTAACCGCTCAAATCAAACACCATGAGAGGTTTAATACGGCCATTATCACAGATATTGCGAAAGTTAGGATTTGTTATCTGATAATGTTACTGCATGAGTAAATTGTTTAGATTTCATAACAGTGCAGTAAACTAGTGAACGAAGGAAACGAAAACCTGTGTAGTCAGAAAGTCCTTTTATTTTATTTATTATCATACCTACTACAGATTAAATGACTTAAATTACTAAAGCTACATGCAGTTTAAACACTAGTTAGAGGAGAAATCCTAAGTCCTTTATTAAAAGATCTTTTATAAATATAAACACCCAGTAAGTGAAAGACCTGAAATCTACAGGAAAGTTCACTGCTTCAGAATAACTACAGCTCAACTGTTTGCGTACTCCATTACAAAACTCATTGAAAGTCGTCTATTTTGAAAGAAGTAAGTATCTTTTTAGAGCACTTCAAAAGCCATTCACTAAATCTACTAAAAGGTTTCTAATTGAATTAATTTTCCCACCATGATAAAGGCAGACCAACAATCGCGTCTATGAATTGTATGGTTACATGGCGATGGGCCTTGACACAATTCAACGAAAGTGAATTAAACCATAAAGAGTTTGACATCACCACTCCCATTTTGGGGGGTAGATCCATATGTCGGTGTAGGTATGAGTACTTAAAGATTGTGAATGCTACGACTTACATTACAACACTGACATTTGTTAACTACGTCAGATGATTATCTGAAGCTTTGTGAACCTTATAAGTTTTATTGTTTGAATTTGACAAATTTTTGGCATGGCATGGACAATAACCTTATCTGAACTTATGTTTGCATGGTGGTGTTAGTGGACAGTCGTCCTTACTATTGTCTAGAGGTGTTTGACGAAACTCAACTTAAATAAGGTCCTAACATAGGGCTAAAGGTGACTGGGGTACTGCCAGTTTCCTTAATTTTTATGCAGCCAATACACAGGCGTGTCTTTTTGGATTTTTGTAGGCCTTATTAGTTACAATCGCTTAAATTCAGTTATGTTAATTTCCTTATTTGAGTGTAGCGAGCAATTTCTTCAGTAAACACCCAGTCCATAAGATGCTTTAGGGCCAGGAAACCGCTGACTGGCTGGAAATGATAGATCACATTACGAAGTTCCTTGCTACGCTCAGTTAAGGGAATGAACTGGACAAGTTATGACGGATTATAATAAGGCCCCAGGTAACAACCACTTTCTTTAGGATTGTTTTTATTCGCCATTAAACGAATATGAGCTGACGTCAGTGAACTCTTTCGGTAGGTAATTCGTTTATTGGATCATTATTTAAAAAGGTGTTTAGGACAATCTTTCTTCCTTGGAAGCGGGATACGAATACATAGGCATTTTGTGAGCCAAAATATACACTATGACGGTAAGATTTGGTCAAATTTTAATATAATAATTTTTATTTATTTTTGTAATTGTTATATTTGTTCAATAGAGAATATCTTATCTTATCCTAACTAGCACAAAAGCGTGAAGGCTACCTGGAGAATCTATCAGGTTAATGAATATTTTATTGAAATCCAATGTAAATAAATAAATATCCATTGCAACCACTAGTCGAGTAGTTAGTTAAAAACATTTAAAGGAAAGGTCGTGACTTGTTGATTTCAGTCGTTTTGGAAACGAAATAATTATGCGGAGTCGGCGGCACCATAAATCAATTTATTTTCATCGAAGGAAAGTTCAATTCCTCGTATAGACAAGACAGCTTGCTCTAAATAGAATAAGTATAGACGAGAAATAGTTACAACGCCTCAATTAGGTCAGTGACTGGATCTCAATTAGTGACTGACACTAGTCACTGGACCACTAAGTCAGATATTGACGACACGAATGGCGTAGTGCGCTGTAGCACGGTTTCTCGCCTTTAATTCCGTAGTGTCCCGCGTTCGATCCCCGGTCAGGGCAATTCAGGAAATTGAAAAAAGAAATCTTTTCTAAATTGGCCTGGGTCTGGGTGTGCTGGGAGACGCCCCTGGCTTAATTCCTTGTCTGGTACCTCGTAATACAGGGACATTTATCCCTACTTCGAGACCATAACAAGAGGTGTGTTGTCTGGCGCATATTTATTTATTTATTTAATTATTTATTGTTTTCTTATATTAACTGCAAGAATAATACAGATCACGACTGCTGTAATGGAAGGAGTCGAAACGCATGTTATATTTGTCAAGTGGTTTTACTTTAAAAGTAGGTAAGTCAGATATTGTGTTTTAAATGGATACGTTCAGGAATCAAACTTCAATTGACGAACACGTTAGCGCAATTAGTTGAGATCCTGCTTATTCGCTATAAGCAACAATCGTGAGGGATCGATTTTCGATTTCCAGCCTAGGGCCGTATTACCACCTCTAGACTTAGCGGAAGTTACGCGACCGAAGTTCCGCGGCTGATTTTACGTTCCGAAGTGTTCGGCTGATGTGACACACCATAAGTGCCGAACTTACGCGGAAGAAATTCAGTTGCTCAACTTTGTGTGTGTATTCAGAGTCTCTATTTGTGTGCTCTACAAAATAAGTTGCCGCTGAACTTCGCCCGACCGAAGTTACTGAAGTGTCATCAGTAATTAAAATAGCATTGCTGGCGTAATCACTTCGGTCGCGTAACTTCGGCATAGTGTGTCTACACACTTATAGCCATTCAAGTTAATTCCGTAAACTGAGGGCAGCGAGCTATTTAGTGAGTAAATATCTGGCCTAGAGGATGCATTATTGACAGGTAACCTCTGACTGGCTGAAAATGAAAGATCATACTAGGAAATCACTCGCTACGCTCAGTTTAGCAAATTAACTTGACTGGCTATAAGAGATGGTAATACGGCCCCTGGTCAGACATTTGTGTAGGCAGAGCTTGTCTTGAGCTCTCCAAAGCTCTCGAACCTAGAGAACCTTAATTTCAAATTTAAAATAAAATTCATTTGATAAGTAAATATTTGTAGTTTGAATAGTTTAATGTTGTCGCTTTTATTATTTTAATGTTGTGAACACAACAGGTACTATTTATAATTTTATACCATCATATGTACATACCACATAAAGTAATAAATGATTATGATTCATTTCTAAATTCAAAATTTATTTTTTCGATTAAAGATGCGGAGCATAATCGGCGCCACCAAGTGAGTCTTTCAAATCGTCAAAAAAATAATAAACACACTACGATAGTAATAAATTTATGAATACAATACACTAACAATGGTCAAGACCTTCAAATGTGTACAAATGATGAATTTCGAGGCACAGAGTTGTGAAGAACGGCCGTGCCTTCATAAAGGTATCCGTCGAATAAGATGGAAAGTTATAACCACTTGCATTAGCAAGAGATAAAAATAGATTTAGTAATGACAGATGGTGATGAATGCACTAAATGGGTCAGCGACTGGCCTGCAATTGGAGCATGACGGAAGGAAGACACAAAAAGTGTAATTAAACGACATGTTAATAAATCTACGTCTGCGACCTGGCGTTCGATACGGTACTTGACTCGGCGAGTTTGGCTTTGAAGTATGTTTCCGTTGTTGCACGGAGGCTACGTGTGGAGTAGCACATTAAGAATTTGCATGCATCCCAGGTTGAATCGAATTTTACTGTTATTTTCCTTCTTTAGCTCATAGTAAACGGAAACTGGTGCAAACGCTATCACAGAATTAATCAAAGTAATATTACTTATTGTATCTACTAAATATTAATATTTAAACTTACTTCTACATCTATTTTTCATAACTTTTGCACAGCCTAACTTATTCTGTGGAAATCTTTCTGATAAGGGTTGTCTGTAAGAGATCGCTTGGTGGCAATAGGATTGCCTAAATTGTACATTAAAGTATCTCCATTCTGTAAGTATCTCCATTTTGTTTGTGCAATAAAGATTATTTATATCTTCACTATCTTATTTTAAGTTTATTTAGATGAGCACCGGATATTTAGGCAATATTAGAAAATATTCATGTTTGAGCACAGATGTGAAAAGTTATAAAGGGCTAGCTTTATAAATATTAAACTTTAATTACCTTCCAATCCATAAAAAAAGTCATTCTGTAAACAGTTTGAATATCTTAATAACGTATAGCGTAGCGAGCCAGTTACGCAGTTACGCGAAAGATGTTGTGTATGTACCTAAGTACATCTTTCAACAACACATCGAGTTAGTAGGTACGGTATGGAATCAGTTGGCTGAAAAACTTGTGTAAATCACGACGAATGTGTTTGAATTTCGTCTGTTTCGTCTTGGTAACGCCCGGCTATTTTCAGGTGACCGTGAACTATTGCTGGTCAAGCCCAATGGTTCAACTATTAGGTATCTACCTACGCTGAAAAGCCCAGCGCCAACAGTTGACTTTTAAAGATCGACCGTAGCCTAGGGGTTCAATTATTTTATGTAATGGAGAACATAACATCCCAGGGACTAACGTATTTTAATTTCATTTAAGAATAGATTGTTAACTCAAGAGCATGTGGAGTACTCGTACAGAGGCGTTCACATCGACCTTTACATAGGGCCACCCTAAGCTGCTGAAATAAGACCCATTTTGCAATGGTTTTGTAAAGGTTGATGTGAATGCCTCTGTACCAATACTTGGTGTGTGCCTAGTTACT
Organism: Udea olivalis; assembly: GCA_947369235.1. Classification (NCBI taxonomy): domain Eukaryota; kingdom Metazoa; phylum Arthropoda; class Insecta; order Lepidoptera; family Crambidae; genus Udea; species Udea olivalis. The sequence goes on from OX376342.1 coordinate 13,685,454, forward strand.
TAATGATATTAGCTACGAGTATTAATGTTCTTAAAACCACACTTGAAAATATACTATTACTTAGACATAGAACTAACTCCAATGTTTGACCTAGGTGAGGATCGAACCAACAACCTAATAAGTAGGCAGGATTTCTGCTTTTAACCAGTTATCCATGGGAAGTTCAATAAAATAAAATAAGGACAATGCTCCGGACAGCCTAAAAATCCTTTCAGCGTGGTTTCAGTCACCGATTTAGGTTCGTTTTGGGTGATCCGATCATACTCCGTTGGACTATTTATTGTAGAACTGTGTGGATCTCATTTAGTTTGCGCGTCTGTCTGCTGCCTTGCGGTAGTAACTAGTACACCGTCCTTTGAAAGTGAAGTGAAAAAAGTAACTAGGATCTTTTATAAATGTGCATCCATTTATAAAAAATCTGCTGTGAATATGCCATGATTAGCCTAAAGTTTGTGTGTTTTAGGAATTAATTAATATGTGGCTAAGGGTTGTGTTTTTTTTGGTAGTTCTCTTATACACTTTTATGTCTTTAGTTGTGACAGCTCCAACATCCTATCATCATTGTAAGTATTTTCTAACTTTTTTACTTAATATGATCAATAAATACGAAATTACACACACAGAGGAAGGGTTTTCACTAGGCTCTGGATATCAGAAACAGGGAAGGTAGGAACCTACCACAAACAACCCAGACCTTACCCAAACACCTGTATATCCAACGAGTAATAGCACAGAATAGGTAATAGAGTAGGACCCCGTGTTCTCATCAAGGAATAAAACCTAACGCTGCTAGCTAAGGCTTGTATCGTAACTACTGCACTGAGCAGGTCGTCAATAAAAGTTGAAGTTATTAGCCTAATATCTTTCCCACTGCTGGACAAAGGCCTCCATCATTGAAATCAAGTCATCGCTACAATTGATGGGTTTTGGCTTAATTGGGTGCCTTCAATTACTAAGGAAAAATCAATAAAGTTGTAGTCTTATTTGGTGGGTGTAACTATGCTTATTACTATACTATTATACCATGTATAATTCTCTTTATTCAGCATGAAACATAAGTATAAAATTTGTTCAGTATTCTTACAAAAACAAAGATTTATAACATTAAAAACCACTTTTGTATTATAATTTTAAAAATGAAATAATTACAATTATAAAACTTACGAGTAAGCTTACTAAATTTTATATATAGTTAATACCAATAGAATTATTTGTTTTGAATTAGTGACTATTAGTAACGGTTGTAATTTACAGTTTCGTAACGTAAACCAATACTTTAAAAACGTTTTTTGCGTCACATCAAAACATACTCAAACTTACCGAGTAACCACGGCTACCATTAATGAATGAATTTCGATGATAGAACGACTTTAATGAACTATGTGTGTAGGTATTGAAGAGATATGACTTTGGTACAGAGCTCCGTGCCTAAAAAATTGTATTGCGATGTAATATTACAAGCATGCCAGATATCGAAATCGTATTTGTTTTCGTGTCATACATCTTAATTAAATTAACATAGCTTTGAATTTTTTCTGATTAAATATAAAATGCGAACCATAAGCAAAAATATGCAGCTTTGACAGTAAGTGATAGACGAAGACGCAAGAGCGATTGTAGTCCTCAAAAAAGGTGGCGGGTAGCTACCAAGCTAGGTACCACAGTCTCCGACTCGCACATGGCCTACACCGTATGTACTGTAAGCATTCAATAAAATCAGCCCATTGGATACATCTTCACCGTGCCAAGGCGCTTTTCTTTAGGATTCCATTTTTATTATTTGATAAGGAACCACAAGCACTATACAATTTCATTGTGTGCTTGTTTTACCAGTCGAACTCATTTGTATGACCCCCACAATGGCCTGTTAATTGATCCAGACGTGCAGCTTCGTCCATTTTCGTAAACGTTTATGTAACGGTCTGAAGACGCGTGGGCATTTAGAAATCGTAAGTGATAACAGGAGCTCAGGAGGTAACAATCACGTAGGACATTTAGGTTTCATCTAATTCCAATGTTTTTTTATTTTAGGTTTATTTGTATCAAAATGACACATTGGACTCTACTAACGCCTGCTAGCCGCCAGCGTTATTTTATGCATATTATGCGCGAACGATGGGTTGTACTTGTGGGTTTGATCCATATACATCCACTGGCATGATGGTGCAGTGGTAGCGATCCTGCCTTTAACGCGAGAGGTCGTGAGTACGATCCCCACCCATGACATACATTTACGTGACGAACATTTGTGTTTGTTGTGGGTCTGGGTGTTATTATCTATTTAAGTATTTATTTAGAAATATTTAAGTATCTTATCAGTCTCTGACACCCATAGTAGGTAACAAGCTTTGCTTAGTTTGGATTGGAGTCAGATGATCTGGTGTAAATTGTACCAGTTATTTTTTTACATATTTTTTCTTCGGTGCAGTTACAGTTTGATCTATGATCTGAGATCTTCTCTTCTTCTTTCGTGTCGGCAAGAACACGGGCTAAATCCGACTTGCCCAGAAAGCGGCTACTGTGGTAGCCCTCTGGTTACTGACAAGTAAGTCCTTACGCGAGCAGGTGGTCGGGCACGCGGGACAGTTAGTGAGGTGAGCCATGGTTTGCAGGGGTTCTCCACATTCGCAGCTGATCTGAGATAGAAAAATAAGATATGGGTACTTTGTTTTAGGTTTAAATCCATGCCGAGCCCAGCCGCCGACGGCACCGATGCTGTTCTCTGCATATAAACGTATTATTCTATTTGAATCTCAATTCTGTTTCCAGTGCGAGGTCCCCACTACACAGTCAGCACTTCTCCCGAGAAGAAGGCCCCGTACATTGAGGTCCGCAATGTGACTTACCACGGCGGTGGCCCGAGGGAGGAAGCTCGTGCGATGTGCTCTGTCAGAACGCAAGAGGTCAACGCCACGGCCAACGCCACCATCACTCGGAGGCTTCATGGTGTTGTCACTTCTCGTAAGTATGGTGTATGATTTTGCATTAGGCTCGATAGTAAAGTTACCTATGTCTTTCTTTTCTCCTTCTTTAAACCATCGAAGTTGTAGCGCAGATAAAAGTTAAGGGCATATTCACGTACAGAGTTGCTACGTGAGTATACGCCCGATCTACCGCGCTTATTGGCAAATTGAAACTTCTTTGAAACAAACAAGTCTGCGACTTAAGGAGTTTATTGACGCTGTTCTGTCAAAATAGTTACGAAGACAACTCGCGCGGACCAACACTGGCAGACCGGCGCAGGCAACCGGATTTTTACATGAATTTTGGATTCTCTTTCGGTTCCATAGCATGTTCTAGCGCTATTGCGAGGATAATAATGAAGCTTATTATAGCAAAAATTAAGATTAATTACTGCGTTTCCTCCTTGGTTCATTTCTACTATAGGAAAGTTTTGTTCTTGCATTGATATCACTTATTATTTTCTGTCTTCGTAGGCGAGCTGCACAGCGCCATTCAGCGACTGGAGGTGATAATCTTCGGGCAGATGCAGCAACTTTGGCAGAGCTTGGACGGTCTGCGCGGCCACCTGGCGGGTGACGCGCACAAATCCTATCCGGATCGAAGGACCGTTATGTTTCGATATAAGCCAGGAATGAAATAATGTCTGCTTAACTCAAAATTTAGTGTTTAGCTGTAAAGGCCTGCGCAGACGAGGGACTATCCGCGACGTACCCTCACAAACTGTATCGAACAACGCACACGGAGGACTAAAAGTACGCCGAATAACCGCGGACGCCGTCGGACCGGAGCGGATGAAAGTACGGGTCCGCGGCGATTTAAAACTAAAGAACTATGAGCAGCAACGTACAAAGCGGACTTTAGTCTGCGGTAATAATCGATTAAAAAAAAGGGACGGACCCAATATTCTATAATATAACGTCTTCTATCTTAAACTTCATGTAAATTACAGCACAACGTAATCTCAGAATATTTGCACACACACACCCAGACACACGGGCATACATACTTACGAGACTCGTAAAAATATGTTATTAACTTACATAATTTGTTTGATTTTGTTATTTCAATTGGTTCATTTGTATTGCGAGTATATTCTAACTTAACTGATATAGAAGAGCGGAGTCTCCTAACACAAGCAAAATAATTGCTTAAAAGGGGACCAACCACTGAAATATATTATTTGTAAGCAAATGAAATAAAATATTTTGTATTTGCCTACATAACGTGCGCGTCGCAAAATTTGACAACAACTGAGTGCAGTCCGTGTGCGTTGAGTCCGTGGCAAGTCCACGGCAGACTTTTTACTAGCGGAGCGGACTTTTTTCTCCGCCACGGACAAAAGTATTTAGTCTTCGCAGGCCTTAAATCTTAGCTACAGAAATATAGGACCCAGTGGCTGATTTTGTTCAGGGTTATTTTTGGGGACCAGTTTATCTTGGTTATTATAAGTATGTTGTTGTTGTTGTACCTACAATTAAAAAAGATTTTTTCCCTTTTCTAAACGATTTCGAATAAAAGAACGGGTTTGCATAGATCTCACTTCTTTAGTATTACATAGTTCGTAAATGCACTTTTTTCCATTTTAGAGAAAAAATATATCTTCAGTGCCTATCTTAAAATTTATTTTGTTTAATTGTTAACTACATAAGAAATAAAACAATAATTTTATTAAATTTCAATTTATTAACAATTAGTAACTGAATTAATTCAGGTTTACCCGGCCCGGATCACTTGTACAATCGTAGCGGTGAAATTGACCGGGTAATAACAATTAAAATACCTCGTTAGTTACAATAGTTAACTTAAGATTATAAGCCTATAATGTCATTAATAAATATTAACAAATAAACAAATTTTATTATGTTCCTCTTACAATTATAAATTTTGCATTATCATGTACTCGTAGAAAGATTCGAAATAAGAAACAAAAGAACATCCCCATTATAACATGTACCTCATAGTTAAGTGCCATAACTGATACTGTCAAGTAATATTTCAGTAGAAATGAAAAGCTATACTTGAAGGCTACTTAACTTTGAGCAGCGGTTGAAAATTTAGGTGTAAGATACTAAGAAATTAGTAGACTAATTGTCTTTTCTCAGTCCAGATAATGTAAAGCCTAGTAATTAAAATGGACGGAATTGGTGTGTATCTCATTTTTTAACATTCATTTTCAGATAATTTCATCACAAATAATCTGTGGAATTAAAATTATACCCTTATACTTAATGCCATTTATTCTTATATGACTGATATCATTTTTGGGTAAGGAATGTAAACAATCCATAAAGTATACTAAGTTTTCGTAGTACGTTACGACGTACCTACTTGTAAGGTATAATTTAAAACCGTGTAAGATCTACTGGAAATATATCCTTGGCAATTCTAACATAAAGCGACAAGTTGACAATTCTAACTGCGATCTAAAACGGATAGGTGGTTATCCGTTGAAGGACAAAAGATAAAAACCATGGTTTTGAAGGGCTTCTGTTTCTGGATAGTGAAGGCTCGGTCACCCTCGGTACCTTGGGTGAGAGTATTTTTAACAAGACTGGCACTCGCTATGGAGAGCAGGGTGCCTAGTGCGAGTTGGTTCGAATGACTTCACCATCGCGTTTTGCGAGCACGTAAATGTCAATTTGTATTGTATTTAATGCCATTTATTCCTATATGACTGATATCATTTTTGAGTAAGGAATGTAAACAATACATAAAGTATACTAAGTTTTCGTAGTACGTTACGACGTACCTACTTGTAAGGAATTTAAAACCGTGTAAGATCTACTGGAAATATATCCATGGCAATTCTAACATACAGCGACAAGTTGGCAATTTGAACTGCGATCCAAAACGTATGGGTGGTTATCCGTTGAAAGATAAAAGAAAAAAAACATGGTTTTGAAGGGCTTCTGTTTCTGAACAGTGAAGACTCGGTTACCTTTGGTACCTTGGGTGAAAGTATTTTTAACAAGACTAACACTCGCTATGGAGAGCAGGGTGCCTAGTGAGAGTTGGTTCGAATGACTTCACCATCGCGTTTTGCGAGCACGTAAATGTCAATTTGTATTGTATCGAGTCAGCGCCACCTAGCAGCTTTAAAGAGGGTTTGTTTTTTGCGTTTGGGGAAGATGTAAACGTCGCATTTTTTCAAGGTTTTCGTGATTATTTAGCTGAATTCAAACTAGTATAAATTATCTCTCTATTATTGAATGCACCTCTTAATTTCATAATTATAACTTTAACTGTGTACAGTAAATTTTTAAGTGTCTTATCATGTTTAAAAAAAAACTGTTTTATATTTAATTTAGCAAATAATTGGCGACTACCTAATTTTAAACAATTCAATGTGTTTTTGAATATTATTATGCACACAAAAATAGAGCAAAAATTAAAGTTTTATTTCAATTCAATGAAAAAATAATCACGAAATCATACAAAAATGCGACGTTTTCGATCCACCCCCAGCTATCGCTCTGAATGTTGCCTGATTTCGAATCTTTTTAGGCAACTCGCACTAGGCATTCAGATTTGTTGTAGAACTATGTTATAAAGGCACTATGATTTCAATTTGCTACCTCGTCAGATATTAAAACATGCAGATAGTGAATTTAAAGCTAAGTTGATTAAAATATTTATTTGTTTGTTCTAAGTTGTTCTACTTATTGAGGTTTTGACGGCAATTTAATACCAAACTATAATAATGAGGAATCGTTTTTAAAGATAGATACGGACGGCCAAGTAACATTTTTTAAATTTCGCATATTGATAGATTGATTTAAAATTTCATTTCTAAGTGAAAATATGCCCCTTATATCTTAATCTTCAGTATATAATTGCAACATAACCTTAAGGTGGGAACTACTTTCTTGGCCAACTGTACCTTATAATAAATCATAAAAGTACTAGTCCTCATACGAATTTATCAACAATGGAACGTTAAACAATCAATAGAATGCTCAATTAAAAAAAATGTTTAATCAATTATGTATTTTCGCCTACTAGTCTGTTACCCACCGAACCCACATAGCTATAGAGAGAAATTAAGTTACAATGTCACGCGGATAAACTGTGGGACTTCCTTTTTGAGAGTAAAATAGACGCCCATCCAAAATCGCACTTCCGTACATGAATACAGCAGTGGCACACCTCACGTCATCTGTGAAGAACGCCAGGAGCTGCGCAGTGAGTGTGAGTGAGTGAGTGAATCCGTTTATTCTGTACCCGTGCAGAACCGTCCCCACTGTCGCCTACCATTCTTTTAGGGTTCTGTAAGCTATCCGTGTGACGCGGTCGTGGCGGCTGGCAGGTACCGGCGTAGTTCCTCCATGGTGTCGAAGATCATGACGGGGAAGGGCGAGCCGGGCACGTGCCGCCCGGCCCAGCGGACCTCCACGCGGTAGTCGCCGGGTTCGGTGGGGGAGAACTGGAACGAAAAAACAGTGAGAACGGAGGTATTTGATAAATGTCATTGAACGTCCTTTATACGAATATACACATATATACGATCTATACTAATATTATAAAGAGGTAAGCGTTTGTGAGTTTGTTCGTTTGTGAGTTTGTATGCTTGGGACAGGTAAACTCCGTTCCCCCCCATGAGCCTTCGCCTTGTCGTGGCGGGGGGGCATAGTACTGGTGGTAGGTGGAACCACCGGGAAGCTAAGAGGGCTCAGGCATGGCAGTGCGGTGGACTTCCCACCCACCCATTGCCTGCCGCCGGGCGTGGTGGTGGTATGGTGCTGCCACTGCCCGCCCAAGGGGGCGCCCACGGGCGCGGCGCCTTAGGGCGCGAGGTGGGAGCCGCGGTGCACAACCGTTTGGAGGGGGTCAGTGATCCGCGGCTGGCCCCCTCTGTGCACTGATGTGGCAGCGGATCCACCTTTTAGGTGGATCGTGGTTGCGGACCTAGTAGGGTCCGCGTACGGTGGGAGCCAGCGGGCTTGAGTACGGGGGTGCTTTTGCCCGCAATGCACGGCTTTCACCCCGACGGCGGAAGTACCTGCGTGCTCCAGGTACTTCCGTGGCCTCCCCCCTTCATTGGGGGTTCGGCTGGAGGGGGCCCACTGGGCCCAATACGGGGAAACACTGGCGGCGGGGCGTTGCGAAACTTTTTAGGGACCCCGCCTCGCCGCTGAAGTGTTGAGGTCGAGTACCGTGGGGTTTTAGTCGGTAGAAGTCCGACATAATCTCGTCGTTCCCCCGAGCGACGAGGTATCCATGAGGATTTGCCCACGATAAAAAAAAAAAAAAAAAAGTAATCTCCGTTACTAACGAACCGATTTTAAAAATTCTTTCGCTGTTAAAAAGCTGCATTATCCCTGATTGCTATAGGAAATTATAGTAAAATTTTCAGCCAGATCAATTAACACTTATAAACTAATCCGTGAAAAAAGCGATATCGAAAATCTTTTCGTTCGTGCGCTGGCCCCACTGTTGATTATATGTGCATACAATGGACTATAAAAACATAGGATTTTAGTAAATCTATAAAAAAAGTCTGCGACGCAATACATCTATCTATTATGAATAAGCAGCTATATGGTATGTTATGTGCTAAAAAAAATGTTAATTAAAAGTTAGATTTTGAGAATTATTACTACACAAGCATATCAATCGTTATGGTTAAAAGTTATTTCATCATCAAGATAATTTTACGGAGGTAAATTTTGTCCTTTATAACACATTAATTGGATTAATAGATTCTGATATATCGTGAAATTAAAAAATACGCACGCAAAATTTTCACTTATTTAAAAATATATAAACGCATAAGGTCACTCATCACGAAATCTCAGAAACTTCAAGTGCATAGTGGTTCTTTTAAGGACGTAGGTGCTAATTAAGACGGGATTTTGGAATAACAAGTATCGTAAGCCGGAAAAGGTACCAAATGTCATAAAAATTAAGTTTACGTTTACGTTTTAATTAGTTTAGCTTGTAGTTTATAAAGCGAAGACACATAATAAGATAATTTAAAAAAACACCTAGACACAGAACAAGCACTTTTTTTTGTTTTGTTAATGTTCGTACTAGGTGATAAGGGTCTGACGCAGAATGTGCACTTCGCAGATAACAGATACGAAAAACTAAATGATTATCTTTCTGTACAAACAAAAAATGACACATATTTTATGGCATATGGCATATTATTTAGTGATCTAAAATGTGATTGTTATTTGTAATTATGACTTTATAATGTGATTCTTTATTCTATTTTTTTTGTTATAATAGAGTAAATATTAAAATAAACCGAATGTTACTGATATACAGTTATTTTTGTGAGGGTGATGACAAGCATTTAAAATATGTGTCTTTTTTTGTTTGTACAGAAAGATAATCATTTAGTTTTTCGTATCTGTTATATTATACATAGAAATATTTTATGGACAATCAAAACCTAGTGGATTACTTTTTAAATAAATGATAACTTTGTAAAAGTGTTTATTTTATTTTAAATACCCAGTACCCATATCTTTTTTATTAATTAACAACTTCCACAAAAAGTGCTCATTCTGCGAAATGCTCATTCTGCGAAGTGCTCATTTTGCGAAATGCTCATTCTGCGAAGTGCTCATTCTGCGAAGTGCTCATTCTGCGAAGTGCTCATTTTGAGAAGTGCACCAAATGCGAAATGCGCATTTTTTGTCGAGTGTACATTTTGCGAAGTGCACATTCTGCGTCAGACCCGGTGATAATAGAGAGAAACTACGGCTGGTGGCTTAGCAGGCAGTTTCACAACTATAGTTGCAAAAAACCCGTTAGCTATCGTTACTTAACCAAATTTATGGTTTACTACAGATACAATGCGGTTATTATCGGTTAATTATCCAACTGCGACCGAGAAAAAGAGTACAGTTCTTCAAGGTAAATAATGGGCATCGACTAATTTCGTGTTCTCGAAGATGACCGATCGAAACTAGTCAACTGGATAACAGCGCTATGGTAAAATAGCAAGACGGCTATGAAATTGACATTTATTTGTTTGAAAAAAAGTTGAAGTTAGAAGTGCTTTTTAAAAATAATTACTTTTTAAAAATTGTTTTTGTAATGTTTTACGATTGTTTCCGAAATTACGATGTTTTTCGATGCCCATTATTTGTCTTGAATTACTGTAAATAATCTGTCTTTTTATTATTTTGTCAACTCCTAGGTGAAGCCTCCTTCTTACGAAATTCCCATGGCACTGTGTGTCTGGATTTCAGACTTCCTGAGGGAACAGTCAACAATAGTGCCGCCAGCGCCATCTAGTAGTGGTATTTAACCGTTACAAGCATAACATGCGGTTAATAAACCGTTAATAACGAAAAATGCATTTTTAACCGCTTGGTTAAAATCGCTAATGACCTGCTTCGCATCTATCTACAACACAACTAGTCGAGCCAATGAGTCAGTCTAAGCCGAGATTTTCCCTGGTTGTCTTAAGAGGCCACATATGAATGGCTTTTTGCAGTTAAGTAGTTGAAATGCTGGCGTAAGAGTAATTCTTCGTATGGTTTTATTCGTTAAGAGTTCCATATCTTAGTAAATCTGTGTGTATGATGTTTGACTTTCACAAACTTGTACAAAAAAAAGGAGATTGAGCCAAACATACCTACGGCTCGTTTCCTATAAATAATAGCGTCTTTATGTATTTATTACGAACAATAGAATTATGTTTTATTAGGATACACGTGTTAAGAATTTATTTCTTATCATTACAATGTGAAGGTTGGTCTAGCGATCGCCTTTTATGATAAGGAATTGCATTAAAGTGATCGAACCTAAGCTTGCATTGGCAGCTGAGCGCAGGGGTGCTTTTCTCACTGCACTTATAAATCGTGGTTGAAACCATTCATTAACATGAGCTCAGTATAAACCATTTATATTCAAGTTTGTTTGATAATTTGTAATACTCAAACTTAATAGAAGGGAAATGGTTTTAAATTAACATAGAAGTGATCAATGTGTATGAATAATTTTATTATCCTGTGCGATGGATGGGCCGATTAATCAATAATTCAATGTTATTTCTTTGTATAGCTACAGAATAGGTAATAGTATGGGACAGTACAGCTAAATCTAAATAGGTAATCATAGCAGAACAAAATGTTTTATTTTTTTCAACAATTAATACCTAAATGGTGTTTTTTTAAAAGTCGATGAAGCGATATAATTATCAGTAATACTAATGCCTAATGACTTATGATATCAGATATCACCACACCGAGATGATTGGTCATAATAAGCTACATAAGTACATGCGTAGGTTAGGTACCCACTTGTTTTTATTAGATTAATTTATTTAGATAACAGTAATAATCATCAAAGGTTTTAGAAATCTTATGTACAGATACTTATGATAACCATCTAATAGTCTGATTACTACTCAAATGAAGGTTATAAACATTTAAACATTATTGAATGCAATAAATATGTTTTTAAACGTTTATAGTCCAGTAGCGCTAGACTTGGCTAAAATGTTTGCCATTTTGGTGCTTGCTTAGGATGAAATATAGATATTTGTATTTCAGAACAATGTCTGTCAAAACAAAAATTAATATGAAAACTCTACTTTCATAACCACAATAGTAACCGCTTTACATGCGCGCTTTGTGCTATCTCTGTCCATGGGAATACTGTCAAATAGGTCGATTAACGAAAGAAAGCTGCCACTTTTACAGCAGCTAAAATTATGTAGTCCGGCGAAGCTGTGGGCGGTTAGCTGGTCTCTATAATATTGGCGTAAATACATAAATATAATACAGTACCTTGCACAGTATAGTCCGGTCCTTCTGGTTTTCGCGCTGCATCTCGACGCGGAAGGCGCCCTTGGGCCCTCGCACGCGCACCGTGAGCTGCCCCGCGCCGGCACCGCGCGTGTCGCAGAAGAAGCGCGACTGGAACGTGGCCAGCACGCCGGGCTCCACCCCGGGACCGTATACGCGGACCTAAAATACAATATGAAAGTCAGTGAGGCATTTAAATTATTATTATAAGAAATTGAACTGTGACTTTTAGAAAGCTCATCAGTTCGTCGAAAATAAATTCTCGCTTAAAATCGTATCATGTTAGAGGAAGGTTGAAAGAGAAACCACTAACACATTTTCCAAAAGATATTTATTGGATTACTACTATATGACTTTTTGATGGTCAAAAAGCGGACTTAAAAAAGGTTATCGGTGTCGAGTGAAAAAAAAGGAGTTTAGAGTTGCATGCGCTCATCATAGATTGTATAATCTATGAAGTTCCTCTCTTAACACATTCACTGCCACCACGATTTTCTTGAAGTTCATCGAGATACCGCCATATAAAACTGCGGACACGCTAGGCGTGTTCGCGGCATTGCGTTTGGAAAAAAAGTGAACACGCCGCGCGTGTTCTTGGCACTGGTTGAAGGTAAAATTCTTTGAACGGCTATTTTTCGGTTTAAATTATGTTTACCGGTTAGTATTTCTTGCACTGTGCGAGAATAAAGGTGTCTAAAATAGTGTCGTGAGTTTTGCTACTTGGAATTATGGCGGAAAATAGATTTTATGGTAAGTAAATGTATTATAATGTAATACTTGGTTCTCATACTTGTTTTACCAAAACCCCCATGCATCAATGAATAAAGTTTGCGGTTACTGTGAATTGTAACATTGGAACTGTTTATTGTGCAAGTACATCCGTTTTATTATTATATGGAGTGACAATGCTTTTTAAACGTGTTAGTCTATGAATGAATTAATTCATTTAAATTATTAAACCGATAAGCTTTGAACTGCGGAAATTCCCACACTTCTCAGTTAGCCCGACAAAAACAAATAATTGGTATTCAGTCAGTAACGGCATGCATCTCTTATCGCGCGAAAACCCATATATCTATTTATCGTATCGTGTGTGTTATTGCAACAATGACCCATGTCGAGTATATGTTAGTGGTGAAATTTACGTGGGGCGCAAGCAAAGCCTTTACCGCAGCAGGTAGCAGGAGTAGTATTGGTACTGATATGTTCGAATTTCTTGAAAGAAACTCGTGTGCTAGCACAAATGAGGCGACGTTTCCTCGTCAACCTTATTTTAATAGGACAATATTAGGACAGCACGATGGAGAAGTAGATTCGCGTATTAGCAATACCTATTTTTTATAGGAAAAAATAGGAATGTGGGACTCAAGACAACTTCAGAGCGGACTAGAAGTTTGACGAGAACTATAGGGTGTGATACCTAAGTGGAATGTGAGCGGAGGCTGACTTAATTTTTACTTCCGATGTGTGGGGAGGTGAAAAGACTCTTGTACGTTGAGGAGGCACAAAGCTATGATGACCTCAGATGATAATTTCTACTTTCGAGCAAATAAAAATATCTACCTTATAAGAGCAAATTAAAATATCTACCTTACACTTGTTTATTCAACGAATAGTTTAAAGAAGCGCGCGCGTTTGTGTTTTGAGATATGTGATTTTTCAGTTTATCACTACGAATACTACGATCGTTTCGATGAATGGCTTCGCGTACACAAATAATGTGATCACGTGAGCGTTGCCAAGTATTGAGCTTTTAAATGGATATTTTAATTCACGCCATATGAGACTATAATAAAAATAAAAGAAATCACTAAAGTTGCATCTCGAAATATTTATTTTGAGATTTGGTGCGTCCATTCCAGGTCACCCTGTATTTAAACGCGACAAATTGATAACTTTCTACTTTCTGAAGTCAGTTCAAAATCACACATCGCAAGCTTATAAATTCAAAATTAGCGAAGCGTTCAATCGAATAAAAAAGTTTGGGAACCTAAGGGCAGCTTTAGTAAGTGAACACGCCGAGCGTGTTCTTGGCACCACATAACACCTATTTTTCGTCAAAAATTATAACTAGTTTTTTTAGGTGGCCGCTTTAATATGCCATAGCCCGTACCTTAAAAATGATGTACAAAAAATTTGAACAGAAATATGGCCTAGTTTGAGAAAAAGTACCAAAACATTGAAAACACGCCAGGCGTGTTCTTGGCATAGAGACTTAGCTTAGCCTGAACACACCAGGCGTGTCGGTGGCATTAAATGAGTTAATAAAAAGGGCGTTGAAAATGATCTTCTGCTATTAGACCCGTAGCGCTAGGCTATTTTAAGGTCATAAGCTTCAAAAATTCTAAAGTTGCTTATTTCCTGCCTGTAGATAGAATCGTACCTAACAAGCTTATTATTGCGTTTCGTGTCACATCTGTCTGTCGCATAATCAGCAATTCGACTATTTGTATGCCATACTTTTTATTCATGATAAAACTGCCAAAATTAATATTAATTTGAAAATCTTTATAATATCATGTCTAGTATAGCCTGCGGAGTGTGCAAACCTAATTTGTGTCATCTTTGTCCAGCGCAAACTGTCTTAAGGTCAGTATGTAACAACAGTTACAACTCTCGCACCGTTTTGTTCAAACAAAGCTGGCTTTTTCAAATAATAAGATTTCGTAGATGAAAATGGCTCAAAATAAGAATTTAGTGTTCTATTACAACATAATACGTAAACTTTAATAACTTGCATTTTCTTCACGGTCGGGAGTCAATGAAACCGAGGGTATATTAAGTTGGCGTTTAGTCTCGAGGTGCAAACTGTTCTTTTCACTTTGAGTGTGAGAAAAATAGTAAATTTAGTACAAGAACATTTAAAACCGAACTTTACACTTGACAAAAGTTCTGAAATTTTCGTGGTCAGTTTTTTTTTCTGAAGCCACCGTCTTTGCGGACATACCATGGAACTAAAAATCTCAACATTTTCGCAATGAAAACGGTCCACATTCCACAGATAATAGTATATTTTTACTGGCTGTTTGAGTTTGTCTTTGTCACATGAAGGAAATTAAAAAACGAATTACTTTTTACTCCCTAGGGGCTAAAGTGGTCATTGGCGTACTTTTAGAGCATGAGAAGTGAAAAAATATATAATATAATATATATATACTAATGTCATGGATAAATTCGACACAAAATACGTTGTATGACAGATATTAGTATTCTAAAACGCATAACACCAATTTAACCAACTGTAATATTCTTTTAGAGCTAGTCGAGCGACATGTTAGGTATAAGTTAAATGTCAGGGTTCCTGTGGACAGAGCTGACACAAAATGCCTCTGTACATCAGTTACTACTTCGTTATCATCATGACCCCATGATCCCGACCGAAATTAAGTGATGTGTTTTCGGGCATCTCCGTGCTTCGGAAGGCACGTTAAACAGTTAGTCCCGGCTGACGTCGCAAGATATCAGTCGTAAAGCCTAGTCAGAGGCCTACAAAGGCGGCTTTGGCCCGGGTTCGATTCCCGGTCGGGTCAATTCAGGAAACGATCTTTTCTGAATTGACTCGGATCTGGGTGTGCTGGCTTATTTCCTTGTGTGGTACCTCGTAACACAGGGATATTAATCCCTACTTCGAGACCATTACAAGAGGTGTGTTGTCTGGCGCATATTTATTTATTTATTTATATTTATAACATCTGACATCTGATTTTGTAAAATGAAAAACAGTAAAACATTTTTTTTTTTTTATATATACTTTCCCAACAGGCTCCGCAGGTTCATATTAGGTACCTACTGTCTATTTTGAACTAGAACTGTAAACTTTTTCCAGCTCGTATTCAGTGCTCTTCTTTTTAGTCGTTACTTATAGCTTGATTGGTATGCGTGGAAGCTGAGATAGCTTAACATCTGTCATAGTATTGAGAATGCCAGACTATTTTCAAACAATACTGGCCGACAGCTGTGCAAGAATATGGATCACTAGGTGTGTTAATGGCTAGAGAAGTTGGAAGCAAACCATGAAATACCCGCTCAGCACGTGTCTGTTGGCTTCAGCTGGCTTCAGGTTTAGTTGGGGTGCTTTTTTCAGTTGTGCAGTATTGATACAGTTAGCTCCGACATCACATTGCCAAGAACCAAGAAATAAGGTTATCTCTTGTTTCACAGACAGAATTTTCATAGAATTTCGTTTCGCAAAAAATATTTAATAGAATATTCAGTCCATATATTTTAATTTCGAGTATTATTGTTTCATCGGCTATTTACTTCATAGAATATTCAGTCCCTATATTTTCATATCGAATATTATTGTTTCAACGACTATTTACTTCATGGAAACATTTTTCACAGAAAAATCTCTTGGTTAGGTTAGGACTGTGCCAACGTCGCACGAGCCGAGCAAGCGTAGCGAGCGTGCTGCGGCAGCGGCCGGCGAGTGCCAAAACCGAATTATAGGCGAATGAGCATCAGTGGCAAAAAATATATTGATTGGTATTAAGTTTGAAATTGTCCCTCGATTAATAATATTATTTGAATAGCTATTCTATGATATGAATATTCTATGAGTACATTTTATTTGTAACGAAAATCTACGATTTAAATAGTTTCAGAATAGTTACTCTGCATATTGATTATTCTATGAAAATATAATATGAGAAACAATCTCTGTGAAACCAAATTCTATGTAACCATTGTCTATAAAACAATGTACACAACCATTGAAATTTCAATAAAACAACAATATAAAAAAAAGATTTTAATTTCATATGTGTCATAGTAATATCAGTCACTGTCAGGCTTAATGTGAGCAGACACGGAAGTCGAAGTATATGGGGTTTTGTTCATACTTGAATCAATTTTGCGCAACATCTCGGCAGATGGCTTCCAATCTATCCGTGATGCAGATTCCTGAATATGTTGTGCCGCCAACAACGTCCCATTTACTGTTTCTAGCATCAATTTATTGCTATTTTTTGTTATCATGAGATTGACGCGATTGAATACTCGTTCACATTGTGCATTAGAATGAGGAATGCACAAAGTGTCTAGAGCGAATTGTGATAGCTCCTTATAATCTTGGCGTACGCGTAACTCACTCCAAAATTTGACAACCGGGACAGTCAAATCTAAATCGTAGTCTATATGTTTATCTGGAAGATTTCTCCATTGATCATCGATTTTTTGAATTAGGTCCACATTTTCTTTCGGTACTATTCTAGGAAGTAAAAGAATTAATGAGGAAATAGAAGGCACAGATTCTCGAAATTTTAATGATGCAGCATTCGCAGGATTAAGTACATTAAGATTTGATAAAAGCGGGTCATTCATGCGATAACGCTTTCGTAGTTCCTTAGCACTCGTAACTAGGAATTTGCGGCACTTATTATAAAAATCCTGGAGGGATGATGGGTTTTCCAGAAATTCTTTATTTTTGACATCATTAATCACTAAGACACCTAAGTACATTTGCTCGTTGCTTAACCACATTGTTTGTTTTTCCAAATTAATTGTTTGTAAGTCATTCTGCTTAACGTAATCTCTGTTTAAAAAATAGCATAGTATGCGCCGGTATAACTCGTGTATTTTGTCATTCAACGAAGTTGTCACAACCGTTTCTGATTGAAATAAATGGTTGAGCTCTGCAAATTGAGGCAAAATCCATGCTAGAAAGTTAAAATATAACTTGATGTATGAACCTTTTAAGGTATCACGTATGAATTCTGTTGTAGTAAGCTTCTGGCAATCCCATGTCTCTGCGAAGAAGAGTCGCAATGCATCCCACTGTTTGAGTATTATTTTCACAATTGCAACATGTGAGATCCAATGAGTTTGTGATGGATGAAGCATTTCGTGTGGTTTCAAATCAAAAAGTTCTTGGAATTCAACAATTTGACTTTGTCTCTTGGACATACTTTCGAAAAAAGTGTATATTTCACGAAATAAAGCCTCACATCTTCTTGGTAGCCCTTCACAAGCTAAAGAGGCACAAAGGTGGATAGAGTGACAAACACATTTCATTATTATGATACCAGGACAGTGCTCTTCTAGACGACTGGAAACTGATTCTTTGTCTCTCATCATTACACTGCAACCATCAGCAGCAAATCCTATCAAGTTGGTGACAGGAACATTCTCTTGTTCAAATGATTTTATAAGGGCGTTAAATAAATATTTTCCTGTGGCTGTTTTGTTGGTTAAGTCAGGATTCGACGAATCGAATATTATTGACAGTGCCCAAAACTTACTGACGATTTCTTTCAATTCCTCGTCATAAAATCTAACGACAATACAAGAAGTCTTTTGGGTACTTTTATCAGAGGATTCATCACACATTACACTGAACTTATTAAGTTTCAATTTTGACGCTAAGGCCCTTTTTTCGGTGTTTCCTATAACCGTTGCTGCAATGGCAGTTGCTTTCTCACTTTTAAGCGAAATTTGTTGAGCTATCATCGAATCATGGAATATGCTCTTTATCAATTTTGTCAAGTGGTCTGCTATATTGAATGATAAGTCATGTTCAATTAAAAAACTTGTCAGTTTTCCTTCCGCATATGCCGTAATGGCTGTAATGTGTCTTTGGCTATTGGCATGTAATTTAAGAAATTTCAGATTTGCAGGTAATATACAGTCGCAGATACTGCATTTAGCATCACTTTCAGTGGATGCCGGTGTAAGCCACTTCTTAAATTCATCTTCTGTTTCCCAAGAAGCCTCATACTTTCGAACCCTGTGTTTCTGACGTTCTGAGTTGTGTGACTCTTGACTACTTGGCTTATTTTTAGATGTTCCAGGACTTTCAGCCATGATTCTGAAGACAAACAATACCAATGACAGGAAGACTGACAGATAAAAAGTAAATAAATGTGCGTACTAAATTTCTTCAAGGTAAAAAAAATACCAACCACACTTAACAATCAAATCACTCGAAACAGATAACACTATTTCCTACTCACTTTACAATACATATTTTTACTAAATTTAAAGTAAGTTAAAACTCCTCCTCAAGCAACCGTAATGAAAGAACAGAAATCAAATTGAAATAAACTTAAGAGCGTTCGTGTAGTAATGAGGTTAGATTGTGCGGGGCATTCCCTTATCGGTGATGGATGAGATACGATATGAGTACTACTCATACTAAAATCAACACAATTGTACTTATTGAGTACTATTACTACGATAAAAATAATTGGATGAGTTTATAAAAAAAAAACCGGCCAAGTAGCCAACAAGTAGGTATATTGACTAAAAATATTTTTATTATATGATATAACTAAAAATTTACGGCTTTCGCAAGTTTTCGTTGCTTTGTACCAAATTTCAAGATTTTGAGTTCACAGGAAGTACCCTGTAGGTTTTGATTCGTTTGCCAGTGTCGAAAATTTGCGGAAATTTGCGGAGAATTTGCTTAGAAGTTTGATTTTTTTACAGCTTCAAGGGACAGTAGACCTGAGTAATTCCAGCTTGATACTTTCACGCGTTCCTGAAAAAAAGGGTCTGACAGACAGACAGACGGACAACAAAGTGATCCTATAAAGGTTCCGTTTTTTCCTTTCGAGGTACGGAACCCTAAAAATACAAAGAATTTATAGGTTGTTATAACATTTTTAAATACATAAAAATACTATTTTTTCATTTTATTTAAGTTGTTATATAGATTATTCGATAAACATTTAAGATTTTTTATTTTTGGAATATGAGATTGTATAATTAGTATTTAAATGATACGGTTGGCAGCACTGGCGTTCAATCTTTTCTAGGAAGATGACTAGTTAGCTAGGTAGTTACAAACCTTGGAAGGATATGTAAGGCGAGCCAGGCGAACTGTCGGTTTAGCTGTCTTCACGTTTTCATACATCTATTCTGGTATGAAGATGGCTCGACTAGTTGGCTTCAGAAACAAGCCGCTTAGCACGTGTCTGTTAGCATCACGTTTTCAGTACTGTCTTTGATACAGCTTTTCTAGTATGTAGATAGTTGACTGGCCTGTTGGTGCAATGCATGTTGGTGCATTATGTTTGTATACAGTGTATTTATGTATTCATATTATTATAGTATTTAAGTCTATTACTAAGTATATTTTATTTTTCTCTTGTAATGACGATTTAAAAGTACTTGTTACAGGTCTATTTAAATAAAAATATTTTTTGTTTGTTTGTTTGTAACGGTAGCGATCCTGCCTTTAGCACCGCACCGGAGGTCGTGAGTTCGATCCCCACCCATGACAAACATTTGTGTTTGTTGTGTGTCTGGGTATAATAATTTATTA
Source organism: Udea olivalis (assembly GCA_947369235.1). Lineage (NCBI taxonomy): Eukaryota > Metazoa > Arthropoda > Insecta > Lepidoptera > Crambidae > Udea > Udea olivalis. The sequence continues at coordinate 13,705,446 of OX376342.1, forward strand.
TTATCTATTTAAGTATGCATTTAGAAGTATTTCAGTATGTTTATCAGTCTCTGACAGCCATAGTACAAGCTCGGCTTAGTTTGGGGTCAGATGATTTTGGCGTAAATTGTCCCAGATATTTATTATTTAGTGTTGAGTTATGAGAACACAAACCAGACTACTTGGAAATCGTTGCAGCAAAGACGCACGCTCTCTACTCTGCTCTGCGTAGATACATCGTAGTATAGACCATTTTGTGATGCGTAATTTTCTCAATTATAATTGTTAAATAAACCAGTTGAAGTCATTCTTGCATTTTATTGTTCAGTTGGAAACAAACCTTGGAAGGATCGGGTGCGCCGGCCACCTTGAGCACGAAGGGCGAGCCGGGCACGTGGTCGCCGGCGAACTGCACGCTCAGCACGTGCCGGCCGGCTTCCGCGGGCTTCACGTTCAGCGTGAACGTGCCGTCGCCGTGCTCGTACAGCTCGCAGTACGCCACCTGGTGGAGAATATGCTTATGATTTATTGATGACATTATTTAACAAATTGAGATAGATGCAAGTTGGCGGTAAACGGAACACTCAGAAGCCCACATTTCATCGAAGAATAGAAGTCAACGTTGTAGGTAGCGAGCTTTCCGCCTATATCCGTGTTTTCTTGTTTTTTAACGATGCTTTACAATAATCACAACCGGTTATCTAAAATAGTTATAGGTTCTTGCAGTGCAGTGTTTTGGTTAAAAAAATAATTTTGGTAAGTAATATATGCACAACTAAAATCTACTATTTTTATTACTCTTGATGTATGAAGCCAAAACTGCATACGTCAAATCCGTCCTCATTAAAGTCATATGATATAATCACATTGTATTCATCCCTTGACCATTTTCATGAAAATGAAAGCAACTTGAGCCGCGTAACAGCCGTTCTGACTGCTAGATCAGTTTCCCAGCGGAATGTGAACGCTCGTGCCACGCGACAAGTTTCGGTTTCGCGTGCAATCCCACCTCTTTTACCCTTTGACTTTTGTTTGCAAGTGATGCAGGGGCCGAACAACTACGCGAGCGGCGAGCCGCTCTCCTCGCCTGCACGTACTTTAAACTCGATTCGCATTAGACAGAAGTAAAAAAAGGTTCTTTTCAGGGTAAACTTTTTGGTCAAAATACAATAAACATTATAACTTTTAAGATTTATCCCGAATTTATTAAAATCTACTTATATAGCAGCTGTTAAACTCAATTGTTCTCATTTAAAGTAAAGTAACTTCATAATTTGTGAGCCTTTTGCTTAAATAAATTATTTTGTCCTGCATCAAACTATTTTGTCGACGTTAATAACCAAAAGAAGCAGGGGTTGAGTATCCGAACACATTTTTACTGTCACTATAACTTTACCAAATCTAAAATGTTACATAATCCATTCATACGATTTTTTTCAATTTATTTTATTCTTCTCAAAACTTACTAAGCTAATTTTACAATTCTGCCTAACTACAGACGCAGTTTATCGGCAGACGCAGACGTTGTGGTGGCGGAAGGGGGTTTCAATTTTGCCAGGTTATCCTCAGGTATGTCATCCGACATCGCAACGTCAATTGCAAATTGCCGACCACGCCGCCCGCCAGCCCCGCGCCGAGCAGACTCGCGAGCTGCGACACCGCTCATAGAGCCTGCACGCACACTAGAGACAGATCACACGCACCTTGTTGGGCCCGGAGCAGTGCGCGGTGAGCTCGCCGACGCCGGCGCGCCGCGTGTCGATCCAGGAGCGGATCTCCATGCCGACCACGCCGCCCGCCAGCCCCGCGCCCGAGCAGACCACGCGAGCTGCGTTGCCGCTTTCGGAGCCGGTGTTCACGTTCACGGTAAGGGGGCAACCTGAAAATTTTGAATCATTAGGGATTTTGGCAAAATTATGAAGCCAGGGAATTTTTACCCGACTACGCCAGAAGGAGGGCCGACAGGCGGTAGCGTGTCAAAGCCAAGTTCAAGCTAACAGAAGTGGCGAGCAGCACCGTGTGTAATATTACACGATCCATTTGGAGCCAGTTTTGACCCCTTCATAACTCTAAAACTATTTCACGTAAACATGTCAAATTTGACTTATCTATTGAGACCCGCGAGTTAGATATATATTCAAAATTTTATGAATACAACTCAAACGGTTATTTAGATATTAACGCCCAAAAATCGTCATTTTTGTGACTGACTGACAAAATCAAAATTAAAACCCAGTTCCAGATGACCTAGAAAGTTCAAATTAGGCATCCAGATAGGTGGTTGAGTGAATACAAAGGAGAAAATCCGAAACTAGTAAATAAAAAATAATGTTTGAGAAATGTTCATAATTTCCAGTGTAAGCTGAGCTCAGATATATTTATGAACCATATTTAATAAGGTTCAGCTTAAACTGGACGATCGCATCACTCACACACTTCCAAAAATAAATCATAGATGTCGCTTGTAAATGGCGGTCGTCGATAGTTTCTAATAGGCGGTTTAACATCTTATTTCGTTCGAAGTTGAAGTGTGCGTTTGAGAACCCGTGAGTACATACGACGTAATCGGCCTGAATTCACTTTGTTTAGTAGTTACTACAGGTGCTTAGTGATTAGGAGAATGCACGTGTTGACAGCGCTTGATTAGTGCGAGTGATTAAAAACAAGCGCAGTCAAGTGATAGAAGCGTGTTCTATTTTGTTGCGAGTGGGTTGCAAGTAGCTTCGCTCGTCCCGTGCGCCTCCCTTCCCCCTCACTGAACACGTTTGGACATCAGTTGTTAGTGTTTAGTGTTTAGCGTTTTGCAAAACTTGCAATAAATGGCGAAGGAGACGGAAGATATACCATAAATGTGTGCAGGAGTATGTAAAATATGAATGTCTTTTAAATAATTGTAAAGACCTTAGAAACAAAATCAAAGATGTCCGAGATAAACTAAACACAGCTACTAAACAGAATTGGACACTACTCGCACTACACACCTGCACTAAACACTCTCACCTACTAATCACATGCACTCGCAATTAGTCAAAGTGAATACAGGCCATTTAGTACAGTGAGTCTGCCAATACTCGTAGAATTACTAGTGGGTGACGTTCCTAGACCCTAGTTTCCTCAATTCCTACCACAAAATGAAAAGTTTACTGCAGAAGGACCGCTCGCACCTTTTTCCTAAACTTGTGTGAACCACCCAGGGTTATAACTGTATTCGCTCTGAATTTTTAAAATGAAATAAGAAAGTTATATCACCTTGACAGAACCGGCTTAAAATAAAATTCTTTATGTAAAATTGCACCAAGTTCGACAAAAACAAAAATACTCGCGACAGTGCGACTGGCCGACTAACTGCAACTCATTGGTATCGCCTGTAAGCTCACTGTGTCTGTGTGCGTGATCGAAATGGCAGGTTTGTTCAAAGCGGGCTATCTGTCAGAGGCGCTGCGCGGCATGCGTAATTTGCGTTCCTACCTTACACCGAATTATTGCAATCCTATGCCGATGGGAGCTGCTTATTCCATTCGATTTTATTATGAATAATTACCAAAGTACTATAAATATCTGTACAAAAAGTAATGAAATCCCAAGAAAACATAAATGTGAAATGAGAGCCAAGTTCAATATTATGATATGCCGTGGTTGTTAACTTGAACGACAAAAGAAGTGAGATCTAAATGGGTGCCAAGTTCAATGGTCAGTAGGATAATATATTGAAGCCTAAAGTTTGATTTGGCTAGTTTTCATATAAGAATTATATTTTAGCCTTCGCAAGTTCTAAAGCTTTAAGTTCTTACTTAATTCTTCCAAAAATGTGGCTTGCTGGTAGAAACTAGCCATCGAACATAGGGCTCTTTCATGACTGTTTAGGTTATTTAACGTTATGAAATGTTTTAGTTTATTATCACAATGTAGAAAACGAAATGAATGCAATCCTGATGAAGACGCTTGTTTCAATTTTTTTCTTTGTAAATAATTCGCCACATTTTAAAGCATAATCTTTGCTTGACTTCTTAATTTTTCATTACGTAGACTCGGCAATCTCATTTTTGTATTTATCACATATGGAGCAGACACAAGGCTGCCACCGCGCAAGCTTCGACGTTGAATGTCTATCGCTGTCGGTAGCCGACAGGTGACTGATTGAAGTGTTTGATTGGCCGAAAGCATACCCCTCCCGCGTCCCGCGCACTATCAGGGATGGCTCCACTTTATGGCGGTCAAGCTATAACTATGGATTCAATGATTTACCTTTGACAATCCTCCCAGCCCACATGACCCTAAGCTGATGGTCTCCCGCTCTTCTCGGCGTATACGTGGCTCTCCATAACCCTGGACCAGCTGCTGCCAGCGCGACTGGTATCTTATCGCCGTCTGGCGAGGTTAGTACTGCTTCTGGCGCTCCGGGACCGGCTGCGCTGCCATCTGGTGGTCAAAGTATATTTCAACGAATGCGACGGACGGAATTTTTAACTGCTACACGGATTCATAATGGCGGTACTTACACGACGAGGGTGTAAAGAAATTTCTGATTGAGTCACGGGCAATCTTATATACTGATGATTCTTATCGAACTGATATTATTTGAAAATGCTACAGAAGATGCCCAGTTCACTTTTGAGTCGCCAGAGGCGCTGCTTTCTTATTGGTTAGCGATTCGTGCTCGCCCTGCTCTATCTATTACGGGCTACGCTAGACAGTTAATCAACAAATTCAATCTCCAACTGAACTCTCGATTCTTTTAGCACGTCACCGGGCCCCATCAGAAATGCAGTTGCTTTTATGCCATAAAAAAGCGAATGTCACATGGTCCTCTGACTCCGCTACAACTGTAATCGACAACGTTGCCCAACTTTTCATGACTTTGAATGTTGCTGTTTGCTGCTCCTATCGTTATATTTGTTCCTATTGTGATAGAACCAACTACTTACCGACAGTGAAGACCGCCGGAGTATGCGGAGCGGCATGAGCTAACCCTCTCCCAGCCAACGTGACTCTATCAGCTGTGTTGCCCGAAGCTACTAGAGCTCTTCTCGGAGCCCCCGCGACGAGTGCTCCGTTGTACGTCAACTCCAGTTCTTGTTCGCCGCTGACGCCTTCTACTGCCGCTAGGGTTACTACTGCACGGCCTGATACCGTTTCCACGCCTGAGATTGAAAGTTTTTTTTTTAATTTATTATACTTAATTCATTATAACATTAGAAATAAGAAGCAGGGGTGCTAAAATGAATGACAATTTGCATTTGACGTTGACATACATGAGGATAACCTGGCAAAATTGAAAACCCTTTTCGCCACAACGTATGGAGGGATTATGTAACATTTTAGATTTGGTAGAGTTATAGTGACAGTAAAAATGTGTTCGGATAAAAACCCCTGCTTCTTTTAGGTTTTTACATCGACAATATAGTTTGATGCAAGACAAAATAATTTATATGAGCAAAAGCCTCATAAATTCCGAAGTTATTTTATTTTGAAAGAGGACAATTAAGTGTGACAGCTGCTATAGAAGTCGTATTTAATAAATTTGGCATACATTTTAAAAGTAATAATGTTTATTGTACTTTTACCACACAGTGTACCCCCTAAAAATAACCTTTTTTACTTCTGTCTAATGTTATAATGAGTGGGGTATTTTTGATTGGTCAACATAAATAGTATCAGAATCGGATACAAAGCTACTGTAGCACATGTTCATCTTTGCTCGCCCGTACAAATAAAAATAAATAGGTTGCTAACCTAAATAATACATGCATTATAACGATAAGATCAAAATGTTAAAAAAGTAGTAATTATTTAGAATTTCCATTAACAGCATCTGTTTGGTAACGCATTCCAAATTGGCTTTAACACTAAGTTACCAGTTTGGGTCATATTAGTCAAATCATGGTAACATCATAAATGCGAGAACTCTGATGTTTGGATGTTTATACCATATACATACCTACATACATGTTATGTTATAAATACAAGCTAGTGCTGGTAAGCAATATGATAAAGCAAAGGTGCCATCAATACAATATAAAGAACTTACGTTGATGCCTGCCCGCCAGCAAGCACTCCAAACTGCCGGGTCCGGCGTTGCTAGTGTCCAGTACTAATTTGGAAGGTGCTCTCACGCGACCGGCGTTGTCGGCGCCCCAACCTCCTACTGGCATTATGGCAGATGTATCTATAACCTAACAACAAATAAACTTTTTATGACGCCAGATCACTGGACAGGAAAAATAACCCTAAGTTACTTAACTAACAACAAGCAACTCAAATAATCCAACGTCATTGAAAGAAAAGAGCCTCTACAAGTTTAGTTATCACTTTATTTTTGAAAGAATTCGAGGATTTCAATTCTATTTCGGAGTTAGCTCTTACTTTTCTGAAGTATTTATATATCACAACAACCTCCCGAGGTTTTACCGATGAGTTATAGTATGGAGTTCTTCTAGAGCGGTCAGAAAAGGTTTTTCCAGGGTCGACGACGCGCGAGAGATGCCTTTTGTGATGCAAGCGTCCATAGGCTGCGGTAACTGCTTACCATCAGGCGGTCCGCATGTTTGATTGTCACCGACGTGTTATAAGAAAACCTCTATTCAACATTACAAGCTAGCTTAACATATTTTAGTGAACATATTTACAGAAGATTTCTTCACAGTTTAGACCAAAAATACCAAAAGAAAACAAGAACCGGAAAGAGTGTGCTTACTTTGACAGAGAAAGGGCTTCCAGGCAGCGGTCCGGAAGAAGTGAATATCCTAACTTCGTATAGGCCGACGGCCAGCGGTATGTACGCGCAGAGCCACTCGCGGGGCGCGCCGGGGGCAACCCTGCATTCCAGCAGACCAGAGTCCGCGTCGTCTTCTTTGCTCTCTGTCAGTCTTTCCACCTGGGTGGTGTAGAGATAAGTCAGTGCGGTGAAGAGTCAAGGGGAGACAGGAATGAGGAAGATATAGGATTGAACTAGAAGGGTGCATAAAATTGTGAGTTGATGGAAGGAACTATTTACAATCAACAAATTTTCGAAAATTCTCGGACCAGTCTAAAATGAGACACCCAAGATTCTTTTGACACGTTTCGTTCATACATTTTTAAAAATGAATGAATTTCTGTATAACGAGAGTAAACGCTAGCACAAGACTATCGCACGCTGGAAATAATATCAAATTAATCTCATTTATTATATTGACTATGTATTATTTTATTCAGGTTTATATTTTGAAAAAGTTAATCTATTTTATAATCGAATATGTCTTGAAATCCAATTTTTAGTGAATGAGTATACATATTACATTCAGTTCTCACATTGGATTCTGAGGCCCGTATTCTGAAACGACGCTCAAGCGTGAATCTTGACTCAAAACTCGAGCAGAGGTCATATTCTAGAACCGCCCCTGAGTACAGATTCATTGATCACAGTTCAGACTTATTCCGAAACGTCACTCAGGTGCGAATCGGCGCTCAAGTAGAGATTTGATCAGTGATCACGCAAGTGACTTCCTGACCACGCAAAAACGATGAATTCCTTTAAGGAAGGATCCTTAGATATTTTTGACGACCTTGATTAATATAGATAATTCAATTTTCTCATTCCTGGATTAACTACAATCTGTAATTAACCATAAATAAGAAGAAAAAATCAAAGTGGGTATGCAAATCTATATGTAGGGGTAGGTATAGTGAACCACACACACATACATACCCACCAAGTACAGATTATATCAAGTCCCTCCCTTGTCAGAGTACAATTACGTTCCGTTACAGCTAATAGCTTAAATTAAGAAATAAAAAGATAAAACTTAATTAAGATGGTAAAGTTTCAGTGTAATAATTATATTACAAGAACAAGTTAAGTATTTAATACTTAACTTGTTCTTGTAATATAATATAAGCAAGTTAAACTTTTTCCTGGTGCAAATCCATTGTGTATCGGTTTAATTTTCACAATGAACGCATAGTATCTGCATGAAATGGAACGTAAAAAAGGCAAAAATGAAATAATGTAAACGAAAACGAGCCTGATTCATAGACAAAAAGCAATATCTACTCAAATCTTGTTTGAAACTCGACTCTCGTCTCGACTGAGACCCGTTTGCAATTCGTTTTAGAATAAGCATCGTACTCAAGAAAAGATTCTAAACTCAAGATTAGATCAGGTAATCACAGTTCAAAGCGCGCTTGAGCGTCGTTTCAAAATACGGGCCTGAGAGAACATTATGGAAATCTTAAAGTTCACATTTTGCAAAGTCAATGAAATTGATGTATAGTATTTTTGCAATGACATCCCAAAGACAAGTTGAGTGACTTTTGGGTGATATCTTAGTTTTAACATATTATTTAAACTTTCGAGGTTTTGCTCTTGTGTTTGCCGTTTGAACAAGGCAACCACAATTGCAGCTCTATTACCTGTACAGTGGGCTCTGTGTCCTCCGCGCAGTGAATGGTGAAAGCTGCCTCCTTGCCCACGTGGGCGTGAACCAACCCCGTGCCCGCGCACCGCGCCGCGGTACTGCTGCGGCCGCTTAGCACGCCTAGGGAGATTGGGCTGCCGGCAACTATGGCACCTGAAGATAAAACAAAATATTTATATTTTTTTTCTGGAGCAAAAGCGAGCGTATTATCAGAGTTAATAACCATAGAGATCATGTTAGCACAGCATTGTAAGGCTGCGTTCCCACTATACCAGACCGGCGGATTTGCAGGAAACCGGCGCACGGAAAGTGTTCACATTAAACCGCACTCAACTTAAAACAAAACGCAATTTATCTCGCAATCATTGCGAACATCGGAAAGGTAGCCGACTACTCTTGCCGGATTTATAGATAAATATAAAGAGGAAAGATTTGATTGATTGTTTGTATTGAATAGGCTCCGAAACTGCTGAACCGTTTTTAAAAATTCTTTCACCAATATGAAGCGGCATTATTAAAATTTAATATTATTACATTATTAAAACATTAAGGAAAAATAATAGTACTTATATGTAAATCAAGTCGGAGAAACGCGGGCGAGATGTGCTTCTTTACCGACGCTGCGACGTGCAAATACTTTTGACAGAACGAAGTCTATCGAGGCAGCTAGTTTCGAATAAAATTGTATTTAGTCACTAGCCTTTCCGGCAGTTTTACCAGCCCGTCAAATCCATCGGTCCAGCATAGTGGGAACGCGGTCTAACGCTATAAATGTATAACCAGGCGAGGATCAGCTGAGATTTTAGGAAAATTTAAGCTACGAAAACAAGCCTGCTTATTGGTACTTAGTCGGGTGGGCAAGTCTTGTTTAGGCCCTACGGCCTTGTAAGTGTGACAAGCTCATTTCACGTAAAGGGCCGTGAGTTCGATTCCAACACAAACACAATTACAAACGTTTGATATTTGTATATGAAACAAATATTCGCTGTCCACAGAACAAGTAAACACATTAATTGGTACAATGAATATTTTGATTTTATCACGTATTTAAATCTAAATTACAAATATGATCTCAATCACTAATAATCAACAATGGACAATAATCATAATGAGTTGCATTAGTTAAGCAAGAAACAAGAGAAGTGGTAATAGTACATTATGATATAAGTGCGGTAAGTTGAAAATTACAGCCGAGGCGATATTGCTAGCCCGAGCCGTAGGCGAGGGCTACAAGAAAGCAGAGGCTGTAATTATCAAAGCGCACGTATGTCATACGACGTTTTATAACATATTTGAGAGGAAATAAATAAAAATCGGACTTTCTAAAACAAATAAAATCTTTAATCACTTGTTAGAGCAGTTAGAAAATGTTTACTTGTTCACAAATTAGCGATGCGCGCGCATCAGCGCTTTTTTTAAGGCAAAAGGCATTAAAAACAGCCAGTATTACTAATAAAGTAAATTAATATTTCTGTGTTTTTGTTACAGATGGTTGTAATTTATTGTCAAAATTAAATAAATTAAAGAATTAAATGTTTATTTATTATATTTCATCTCCCAAAGTTTATTTTATTCATAAAATGTTGACCTCTTTTCTGACATAAAAACTCTTTGCTAAAATTTAAAAAAGTACCGTTCGTTTTAGACGGAGCATCTTGCTAAACCGTACGTTTTACCATAATAAAAAAAACTCGTGCGTTTTACATTACATTACCGCACAAGTGCGTAATGAGATACATTACGTTATTGAAATTGGTGAAATAAGAGACCCTTTACGAGCAAATATGTTATAATAGTAGTTTATGCAACCGTTACATAATGAGGGACCTTAAAACACGAGTGTGGTTTTTTTAAAACAAGGCTTGGCGAGTTTCAAAATAAGATCACACGAGTGTTTTAAGGCCTAATTACGTACAGTTGCATACATTACTTTATCTACACACATATCATAGGTACTCTAAGATGGGTTCAGAAGCAGTAGGGAAATTACCAGCATTATTACAACCAATTATACTAATCTTTGTACGCCTTCTTGTATTTGGCTCTCGATTTTTCACTCACTTGAATTTTGACAGCTGTTCCAAATTCAAACTCATAACTCTACAAAAATCTATACTGTAATAACATTACAGTACAGATTTTACCTACGGCCACAGACAACAAAGTACTCACAGTATAATTGGTTCTAATAATGCTGGTCATTTCCTACGGTTTCTGAACGCACATATCATTAATGATATGTGCGTAGCTAAAGATCCTTAAACCTGTCGTAGGTATTATAACTTACCACCATAGGTAATGTAAATGCGGTAGTGAGCAGGAACCGATGGCCGTAAGCGCACTTTGTAAGTGTGTCCATCTTCCCGGATGTCAACTGGGAGTCGCACGCGCCGGTCACCCATCGCTTCGCAGACCACTTCTAGTTCACCGACACCAGCGTCTTTTGTGTTCACTAGGGGAAAAAGAGGTCAATACGATTAGATTTTAGAATCCAGCAAATAAAAACAATTATGGGAACGACTCTTGAAACTTAATATGCTACAACTTCGCCATTTTTAAGTTCAGTCATGATCGACGAAGAAAACTATTTGATAATTTTTAAGGTCGAAGTTTCCTACTCATTAGCTAGTGTTGTGGCGATGCTGGATCATTTCTTACCTGTAAAGTTGATCGGTGTTTGCGCAATGATATTTCCAGTAGGAACGCCCGATATTATAACTCTGTTAGGGTCGAAGGACTCGCAGGTGTATGGGCTTCCAGAAACAGGCTTCGATAGGTGGAGAACCTCTGAAATTATATTACACAGGTATTATTTTTACTGTAATATAAGCATAAAGCAGTACGTAGTATATTTGCCTGTTTTTATGTTCATTAATATTTGGCTTTATACAGCTAACACACACATCGTGAGTATTTGTACTAGTTAAGGCAATTTAACGTCACACTGTCACACCCTGTACCTGTTTTTATCTGCTACCTTGACAGTTTAGGCTTATGCAATATTTACCATCATAAATGAGGTTTTAATTTCATTTTGTGAGTAAAGGCGGGTAATTTCATCATTTCTGGAGGGAATTGTATTTTACATCTAAATATAGTAGCAATAAACAAGCTTACCTATCGTGCTCTGCCCAACTTCAGTAATAGTGTACTCTGCTTGCAGCAGCCCTGACTTGGTTTGATAGCACCTGACGGGCAAAGCCCTAGAGCCCGGCCCTGAGACCACGACGTCGAACTCGCGCGCCGGCCGGCCTAGAGTGTCGATGCTGAATGACGCCACTCGGCCTACTTGCGCTTGGTATAGGCCTAGGCCTGATGCTGTGACCTGGATAAATTAAACTTATGTAAGGCTTTAGTTTAGAGGTTCTTAGTTGAATATTTTGCTAGACAACTAGTATACTCGGAGCCAGGCGAGAAATTGTGTTTGAATTCCATCGACTTATTCATTCTGTCAAAAAATTTGTCAGTTTTTCGAAGAAAAGGCAAGATCAATGACTTTTGGCCTTTTTATTTTAATGTGTTCAAAAATCATGTATGGTGAAAAAGACCTGTTTGGGTTATCTTTGTGTTATAAAATCCCAACCCTTTGAACGCGACATTCTAAATCGCTCTCAAAGGCATGTGACGTCATCCTAAATTTCAAATGGCCATTGCCCCAATGTCCCCACCCTTGCTCCGAAACAACTGCACATCTAGCTTTTCGAACGCTATCTAAACTAGAGCGCTCTATTAGCTGTGACGTCACACGACATTCTACGCCGACTCGAATAACGCATGCGGCGCGGCGCCTCTGACAGATAGTCCGCTTAGAACAAATCCGCCATTTTGATCACGCACACAGACACAGTGAGTTTACAGGCGATACCGGTGAGCATCAGTGTCACTGTCGCGAATGTTTTTGTCGAACTTGGTGCAATTATTCAAATGATGTATTTTGTTTTTGGCCAGTTCTGACATAATAGGTATAATCTACCTACTTCATTTTAATAATTCAAAGCGAATATAGGAGTAACCTTGGGCGGTCACGCAAGTTTAGGAAAAAGGCGTGAGCGGTCCTCCTGTAAACTCTTTGATTTGTGACGCTGCGTTCGAAACGCCTGTGACGTTATGCAACATCTCCAGCAATAGGTCATTGCCCCTAAACTTGCTGCGTAACAACTGCACATCTAGCTTATGGAATGCGAATGAGTGCGCTGGACTTCGTCTGACGTCACAGCGGCGCGTGACGTGCACAACAGATGACCACCTACCTGAATTTTATGGTACAATGATTGTTAGTTGACGAGCTATAGCGATCACCCATCATCTTTAAGGACGAAGTGAAAGTTGCTTAACCAGGGTTTAGCGTTTCGTCGCATTTCGTCCATTTCGCATTTGGTCCACTAGACGAAAACACGTCTACTTCGCGTTAGGTCCACTTACAGGATAAACCATGATATATTAGAGTGTCAACACCTTCTTGGTTAGTTCCTAATTCCATATCGTCTCGTTATAATTTGAGCAGTGGCGCCACACCAGTAGTCTGTTACTCACCTCTCGGCCGTGCTGCGGCGGCTGCACGTCCAGCAGCAGCGGCTCGCGCGCGACGGGCGTGGCGCTCCACAGCAGCGCGAGGCGGTGCGGCGCGGCGCGCGCGGGGTGCCACACGAGTTCTTGTCGCGCGCCGCCGCGGCGCCGCACCGAGTGCGGGACGGCGACTCCGCCGCAGGTCACGCGGCCGGACAGGCGGCCCGCGCCGGCTCCGTTTGTGCTCACTGGACAAATAAAAAAGTGATCAGCCTATACACATGTCCCACTGCTAGGCAAAGGCGTCCCATCATTGAAATCAAGTCATCGTTACGATTTATGGGTATTGGCTTAATCAGCACGCTTGCAAAATGAGGGTTGGTAATCACAAACCCCGGCTTTGTTATATATGGGAATTTAACCCGGGACGGGTTGACATACATATAGCGGAATTAACAAATCTACTTTAACTACAGAATAGGTTATAATGAAAATATCAATAGTAGACAAAATGATACACTTTGGAATGACACTTAAATATAGGAGACGCAGTCATATCGGATTTTCAGAAGTGACACAAATTAGTTGTTACTTTAGTTTAAGCGCGTGCGCTGGGAGCATTGGCTGGATTAACATGCAACGTCACGTTCCCAAAGTTTTCCGGTTTTTCGTTCAATAAAACTAAAACGGGTAGGTCAGATGCAAACAATCTGCTGTTTGTACGGTGAAGGGGACACTCATGTTCTTAGTATTAAAAATTCACTTCGCACGATGACCCGGCCTAGGCTGAAATTGGATAGATTACTCACTTTCGCAATATAAAATGTACAACAATATACTTTCAAACTGCGAAAGTCAAAAGATTAAGTTCAAAATAGAAAAAAGAAGATCACAATAAACTTTATCATTTAGTTCAATACTCTTTAGTAGCTCACCAGTGAGTATAGCAGGCCGATGAGCTACCGCATCTCCGATAGACAGCACTTTGACGGCCGTAGCATCCAAGGCTTCCACTTCAGCCACTGGTCCTCTCGAACTCCTGACCATGTAGCGGCCGACTCTTGCAGCAGGGAACGCTAGTAAGCCCGAGTCCTCAAGCGTGGCTTCCGACACGCGAGTGCCGGTGGGGGATATGACTTCTACGTCGGATAGGTTCTCGTCTATATCCACTGTTGCTATGCCTCCTGTTGACCAAAACGTGAATGAACGATATGAATTTCGGGCGGGTTTCTCAATTAACGCTGTCTTTTAGTGTAAAATACACAAGATGAATAGGGTAGTTGACATTTTTTTTGTTGAGGTGCTATCGAAAGACCTCTTGATAATAGAAATATTGGTGATATAAATATTTCGAAAACACGAAAACTCCCCGAGAAATGACAATTTTAAAATCATATTTTTGGACTTACACTACAAACTGTCGTAAGATAATGACGTCACAAGTTACCTATTTCTATGCGTTCTGCAAGACACTTCTTCGACAGCTTTATTAAAATTTGCGCTTATGAATATGTTTTCTTACCAATGTTACTATAAATTGTGTGGATTATCGAATGGTATACATATTTTTATTTATTTTACACTTTTAAATTTGACTTGCGCACTTGAGTTTATTAAATTAATTACAAACTAAAAGTTTACATATGCCCCTTTTATTTTTGGATTATTTTTAATAATTTTTAGCATTCGATGATGTTGTCAACAACCCAATTCACCAAGTTTGCTAGCGTCTCGGAAAGTCAGTTGGTTCCAGCAGCAACACGGTCAAACCTTTATTTTTTTTTTTTACTAAAAAAAGTAATTCAATCGGTCAAGGTTCCGTTAAGGGATTAGGGGACTACGAAGCGTCGATTTTGATAGGTAATTTCGGTCATATTTGCACTTGTCTCTCTCGCACTCTGCGAGGGGCTCGAGGTTTGCAAAAGACGGCAATATATTATTGAAATATATTTCACAATATAATTCTCTCGACCGTGCTGTGTAATCTTAAATAGGGAAAATAAATAATGTATCAACTTCTCGAGGAGTTGGGGGTGGGGACAACTTCTGGGGATGAACCCCAGTTTCAGTCCAGGGCAAATGTTGTGCTGTCCTTTTTTTTCAAAGAATACATACCAATTTGTACATAGGTGTGCGGCTCGCTGACGCGGCAAACGAACGGGCTGCCGGGCACAGCCTGCTCGTTGAACGTCACGGACACGCGGTGCGGCTCGCGCGACACCGGCACGAACGTGACGTCATACAGCCCGCGGGCGACGGCCACCACCTAAGGAACAAACGAACATTAATTTTGACGACATGATTGGCGTAGTGTGCTGTTCCACGGTTTCTCGCCTCGATTTCCGTAGTGTCCCGGGTTCGATTCCCGGTCGGGTCAATTCAGGAAACGATCTTTTCTGAATTGACTCGGGTCTGGGTGTGTCACCCCTGGCTTATTTCCTTGTATGGTACCTCGTAACACAGGAATATTAATCCCTACTTCGAGACCATTACAAGAGGTGTGTTGTCTGGCGTATATTTATTTGTTCATATATTTATATATACTTCCGAGACAATTGTTGATCAGAGGGCCTACTACAGTTCAACTTACGGCCAAAGTTTCGTTTGTTAAAATTGAAAGGGAGTAGGAGGGTTGTCTGTAGGTCGCAGGTGACGTCCTTGGCGTTCAACGTTGCTAACGCCTAAATATATCGCCAACAGCCACACTGACTAAAGCAACTAAAGCTAAACTCATTAGCCTATTTCCTTGATGGAAAGATAAAATAAATAATAGAAAGTAACATAATTAAAAAAAATGGTTACTAAATAAATATCAAGCTCGTAACAATTCATTCATGCTCGATTTTTATCTTTCTGTTTTTAAACTCTATTGAGGTCACATTTTTTTAAACGACTACGAGTACCATGGCAAACAAAATTGCAACCGCTATATGCGACGTAGTATTGCAGACTATAAACTCGTGCAACAACAGAAGTATCTCTTGCGTCACCTCGGCGTCACCACAAAAAAGTGTTTCTCACCTCAGCCTTTACAGTAGTAGAAGGCGTAGACACAACCAGTTCCAAAGTGCCTTCGCCAGCGCCGGCCGCGTCCACACTAAACGTCACGGGCTTGCCGACTTCCACGCCTCGCTCTTCGTCAACACCTTCGTCCAAACTCAGGCCTTCAAGTGTGCCTTCTAATTCTAAAGATAAAAATACAACATATTTATTACACGAGTTCGTACAGAGTGCCTAGTGCCAGTTGCAGTGAGCAATGCGAATGACTTCACCATCGCGTTTTGCGAGGACGTAAACGTCAAATAGCACGGCATTACGTCAGCTCCATCTAGCGGTCTTGGTGTTGCCTGAATTCACTGCTAGGTGGCGCCGACTCGATTCCATACAAATTGACATTTACAAGCTCGGAAAACGTGACGGTGAAGTCATTCGGATCTCTCACTGCAACTCGCACTTGGCACTCAGGTAAAAACTCGACCGCGCATGCTGATGACCCTTTGTTTATAAATGGCGCGGTGATGTCTGGAAACAACAGTTTCTTATCAGGTGAATGCAGAGTGATATGATTTAAAAAAAGCTACTCTTAAGAAGTGGGTAATTACTCTTATTATTTGTTGTGTCTAATCTGCTAGCAAGAATCTAAACATAAATCGTTCTTCAAGGCTCGTGTAACTCAAGTGTTGATGAGTCCCTGTTTAGTTTGTGCGGCACGTGGCCGTGAAAAAGCGACAAATCCTTGTCCAAAGAGTCTTAGTAAAGTATAAACCAATTACCTCCAGGGCCTAATCCCGTAACCCTCACTCGCCGCACGTCATACACGTTGCAAGTGAAAGCCGACTCATTAAGGTGGCGTCCGGCGCAAGTGACTTGCACACTTTGCCTGCCAACCGCTTTCGGTGTATATGCGGCGGTGTATCAACCTTCCTTCGGTGGATGTCCCGTTTAAAACACACTGCTGAATAAAAAAAACCAAACTGCTCACCTCCAGCTCCCAATCCCGTGACTCTCACTCGCCGCACGTCATACACGTTGCAAGTGAAAGGCGACCCATTCACGTGCCGTCCGGCGCAAGTGACTTGCACACTGTGCCTGCCAACCGCTTCTGGAGTATACGAGGCGGTGTATCGGCCTTCCCCTATTGGGTTTACGCGGCTGCGGACGCTGCTGCCGCCGGGACCGGCCACGAAGACTGATGGTTCTCCAGCTGCAAAGAGGTTAAGAAATAGAATCATAGGATAACCTAAAAAAAAATTTTTTTGACTACATTAATTATATTTCACTTTTTGTTTATGGATACACAAAAAGTGATATTTGTTTAACCGAATATTAATTTTCACTCATAAGTGAGAAAAATACTTATTTTGTTGAAAGACCAACGAACGTGATGGAAAAATTGTAGTCGATTGTAGTTCGTGCTTTGGATTGGAAGGCACATACAGCCGTTGGTTTCGGCTACTATAAATATGCCATGCCTACATAACACGCCTTGTCGTAGGTGCTAATAGTTAGAAAATAGACATTAGATATTCAACCAACGGATTTCAGAGGAATAAAGGTTAATTGAGATTATTATTATTTAGGGCTTGCAAAGTCCCGTTAATGGGGCTGTCACAGTAGCTGGCAGGCCGACTTACACACAGACAAAAGAACAGAAATAATACCAATCAATTTGTTGGCCAATTTGTATAGAGCAACGTACAGTGACATTTCGAGCAGGCGAACTGTGCGACACAGAGATACAAATTAAAACACATTGGCCGAGGCCAACAAATGTAACGTATGTCCAAACAAAACAACTGCGAGACAATGATTAGATTTGCAAACAGACAGATTGAATCACAACATGCTGCAAACTATTGTTACAAAACAAACTACTAATTAGATATGTAAACATCGTTTTAATTCTCCTATATCTACACCAATAAGTTAAGACAATCAAATATTTAAATGACTATATTCACTAGCTATTAACAGACTGATTTTGAGAAAAAAAGAGAGTAAAAAAAAGAGTTGAAACACAAATATTGACCTTTGTTTAACTACTTAAGTTTGCTGACTCGCAATAAAATAGTCTCGAAATCTCGACATGACCGCATAATTTTGGCATTTTGGCATGCTCCAATAAGAAGAACATAATATACTCTAACTCTAGCTCAAGTACAGAGCCTGTTAAGTAAAAAAAACGCTAGGTGATAATGGAGGAGCCGGTTCTGCGCATGAGTTTCGCCCCAATTTGCCCCTAAATAAACTCACTGCGCAGGTCCAGATCCGTGTTATTTTCAGGTAGCAGGAGTTTTACTCATTAACTGTTTTCAGTTCTGTGCGTTGTTTGATTGATTTGTATGGTGACCTTGAAATAAAAGTTGAATAAATTTTATTTTTGCTTAGATAGTTTCTACATCACTTAGTGAGTATGCGATAATCACCCGGTATATGGATGCTATATGCATGTTTATTCAATGTCTTAAGTAGTTGTGGTAGTTTAATGATTTGGAGTGTTATAATGATTTTGTATTACAAGTTTAGTACATTGATACTCTTGTATGCACTGTTGTAAAATGAGAAACTGTCTGCGTATATGTTGTGTATTGGGATGATTGCCGTTTTTTTGCATTTTGTTTTTTTGGCGCGCATAGTTTCTCCTCTAAGGCTTCTACGACCAGCGTCTTGGTGTCTTTAACCCAGGCATATGCTGAGTACATGCCTTTTTGGTGCCAAAACGTGTCACCACATTTTTAATGTGCACTTTTATGTTTTTTTTTATGTTTTGTCAACAAATAAATATATTTTTTTTCTTCTTTTGTTTCTTTCTTCTTCCTACTTACTGTGAAAGCCAGTGAGCTGTATCTCCGCAGGTTCTCCCCTTGGAGTTGAAGATAGGCCAGGACCGGTGGCTCTGGCATCCGCAGCGGCGGCCGGGGCGGTCACAATACAAGTGAACGGAGACCCTGGGACCGCGTGACCGTTGAAGCGGACTGAAAGGTTGTGGGGGGCTGGCTCAACTGGCTTGAAGTTCACCTAAAGAGAGAAGGAATAGGATTAGGCTGCGTCAAACGGAGACACGGACCACTCACGGCCACAGTCAGTTTTTTACCTTGAATCGTGCATTTCCTTCGCTTTGTACATAATTTGGTACGTTCCTGCCATTCACAGCTACAATAATTTCTAAATTTCCGGCACCTGTAATAATAAACCATGGTTTAGGAATTTAAGGAAATGTGTCTTTGGTCACAGGGAGTAACAGAAAAGACTTTGAGACAGATAAAAAATGCTCAGCTTTCTTTAAGAATATATGCGCAATTTTTTTTTTTTGCAAAACACCCTTTTTCGAAACGTATTTTGAAAATTATGCAGCTGCAAAGCTATAATAAAGGTTATAAGCATTACCTGCATGTGAAGCATTGATAGTGAATGCGACAGGCCTTCCAACTACTCCAGGGGATATATCCGTGACTGCGACTCGAGCGGCGCTGTAGGCCTTGACGAGGAACGGACTTCCTTCGACGTGCCCGCCCATTGCACCCGCGCGGACCTATGGAACATATTATGGATTAAAGAAGTTATTTACAGGTACAGTCAGCAACATTTTGGTACTTTGTCACATTTACTTTTTCCAAGTTTTCGTAGCCAAAAGTTAGCCATCATAAAAGGGCAGATGGCAGTCAGTCTGGCATCAACTACGCTAAAGTACAAAAGTGCTGAGCTACTTCTCTCTCTTCAGAGACGCGTCGATTTACTAGGCAAGAACACGACTGAACAATATGCTCACCTCAATACTGTGGTCTCCAACATCAACGGGTACGAACGAAATGGTATATCGTTTGCTGGCTTCATTCTCGCCTACAGTCTCTTCAGCTGACACCTAAAACACAAAATTTCATTGTTGTAATTACTTCGCGGCTGTAGCCAAATGGTGTTGGATTGAGCGCAAGCAGAAAACAAAATTAGAGAAAAGGTTAGCATTCGCTTAGTTAACATCACTCCCGTTAGTATAGTGGCCCTGCAACACTGTCTGTGATGTAAGTAACAAAAATAATATTTTCTTCTGGCAAGAAACTAGATACAACTTTTCAACTTTGTTTGATGCCCGCCTGACATTTTTCCTTGTCCTATTTTGTATCATACCTGTACGGGCACGGGTCTTCTAGCTGGTCCAAGTACTTCAACATGCGGCGACGTAGGGGAGTCCACGCTAAAAGTGTACGCGTCTCCCACAGAAACTTTGTCTGGAGATTCCCCCGACCCGGCACCTATAACTCTAGCTGGTGCAGATACGTGGCACACGAATGGACTGCCTGTTGGTGAAAATTAACGTCATTTTAACATATTCATTTAAACGAGTCAACTGAATTGAACTTCTTATACTGGCTGTCTATCTTTTCGCCATAAAACTGTGCTTCAATTCGATCAAACTTATTTGTCCCAATATAAATTATGTATTTTGTAAAGAGGATTAGCTAGAAACATAAGTAGGGATTGTTTAGGTAATGCTAAGATCACAGGGATTCATATGCTGTCAATTATGTTGTCAAGGTAGAAAACAACGTGGCAAAATTCAACAAAAAAAAAACTTTCATCACAGTTTAAAAGTGCCATAACACAACTGTGAGAATATCAAGCGAAATTTTCTACTAGGGATGCTTACCTGGAACATGGTCACCATTGAACCGTAGCTCGACTGTGTGCGGTCTTGGGTCTCTTGGTGTAAAGCTGATGGCATATGTATGGGCTCCTTGCGCAGCCGCCGCGGTTGGCACACGTCCTCCATTCACTGTCACCTCGAGGTTGCCAGGCCCCGCTGCCATTGTTTCCACTAAAAAACGAGTGATTCTTGGTTAAAGACTCTGGTGTATTCCAAGTTTACCTAACTAATTGCATAAAATTTGGCAAAGGTGTAAAAATAGTGAACTCACCAAGAAAGGTTACAGGCTTCCCAACAGTTCCGTGAGCGACATCTTTCACTCTAATGGCAGTCACATCATATACCTAAAAAATGAAATAAGGTTAAGAGGGTTTGCTTTTTGCGTTTAAGGTAGATCGTAAACGTCGCATTTTTTCGAAGGTTTTCGTGATTATTTAGCTAAATTCAAATTAAGTATAAATTATCTCTCTATTATGGAATGCACCTTTTAATTTCATAATTATAACTTTAACTGTGTACAGTAAATTTTTAGGTGTCCTATCAATTTAAAAAACCGGTTTTTCATTTAATTTAGAAAATGATTGGCGACTACCTAATTTTAGACAATTCAATGTGTTTTTAAATAGTATTATGCACACAATAATAGAGCGAAAATTTAATTTTGATTCAATTCAATGAAATAATCACGAAAATCTTACAAAATGCAACGTTTTTTTTTATTCAAGACTAGACAGTCATTCGATCGCAATCGCACCTGATCGTAAGTGACGATGCGACCTATGATGGTACATGTCTGCCTAGTAAATGCCTATTCACTCTCGTCTCGAAGAGAACCAGATCAAAATTCACGTTGCTGTTATTTAAAATTAAATATGTCTTAAGTTACATTATGAAAGACAGTACAATAAAAACATATCATATTAATTATTCATTTAATTGTCAGCTTAGATTAACCAAAAAATTATCAAGGTGCTTCTTGAATAATTTTGAATACTAGTGTTTCAAACGTACCTTGAGATGGAACGGGCTGGCAGGTATCGGCACAGAGTCAACGAGCACGTTGAGTCGATGCTCGCCGACCGCTTTCGGCACGAACTCGGCGCGAAACACAGCGGGCCCGGCCGCGGCCACCGCCGCCGGCACTGACGCGCCGTTCGGACCTACGCCCAACGCTCAGCTTACTGCCACGCCCTAACGCCCTAACATCCTACACTAGGCTTTTTGACCAGTAATGTTCTTTTTTTAGACTTAGTTATTCACTATACACAAACTCTTTTACTTTAATCCTCATTTCGGAAGATACAAATATAGTTAAATGAAATAAGGTTTTAATTGATAAATCTATTCTCTTTGTTAATCTGGCCTTGTATATTGAGTTTTCTACTATTCTCATGAATGTTAGGAGTTAGGGCGAAGCGGATGAGCATATATCCTAAATGATTGTTACAGTGTCATGTTATTTTGAGTATTTATGTAATTTGACACCAGTGTCGCTGTTCCTTCATATATTGTCTTTGAAGTTTTATAACTTCTATCATTGGCTATTTCCGCGAAAAAACAGCTATTAAACATACCTTAACTTTGAGAAAGCGAAGTTAATGTTAGTATTTAATAATGTCGTGTCAAATCTAGAAGTTAAGAGGTGGATTGTTAGTACAGCAAAGCGATATGAGACTATTAGTATTTTCTACTATGCCTAAACTATGTATAATATTTCTTTTAATTCTCCTTTAAAGATCTCTTGGAGTTCTACAGATGATATTTCCCTCACTATTTATGTTTTTATTTCAAGTCAACTCTTTTTGTTCTCATCTATACCACCCTGTAAAGAGAGAATCAGATAATTAAGATGTTATGGCACATGCTAAAATAAATTAGCTACAGTATTTGATACTCATTTTATTTGTACAGCAAAGGGCACTTCAAGAGCAGATTCATTGTTTAAATAAAGTTTATTTTGCTAACATTTTATCCACCTCTTAAGCAAAAGTTAACTTATTATGCTGAAAAACTAACAATACTGTACTGCTTCAGTGGATAGTATTGGTTTCATATATTTATTTGATGATGTAGCAAGTAAAAGTTTCATGTGTAAAGGTTGTGCGTGTCTTCGCCTTACCTTCAACATTGACTTCGATCTGATCAAGCGTGGCAGCCGGATGGTGTAACGTGAGCGAGGCCGGCTGATGCAGCGGAACCGGGCCGGGCAGCGCCACGCGGGCGCCGCTGCCGCTGCCTTCAGACACTTCGATGATGAGGGGGCAGCCAGGGACTCGCATCTGTGATAAACGGAACAAAGGTAAATGGTAGTTCTGCTTTTGAAGTGACAACAAGCAAACAACAAACATCTTCTTAAATTTAAGAACCTAAATATTCTTAATTGCACTATTGAAAATAACAATAACTTACAGAAAAAATACTAAATTGGTTCTTAATATAATTTTGTAATGAACAAAATTAATTTAATAAAAAGGTTACTGTGTACTACACTCAATTAACAGAAATAAAAATAGAAATCATAAATGAGGTCTACCTTGTTGAAAGACACATTGACGACATGATGGCATGCTTCTGTTGGTGTGAATGACACTGTAAAGCGGGCATTTCCCTGAAACAAAATTCATCATTTAAAAAAAAACAGCTAAGTAAATAAAGTTATTTGATTTTCTCTGATCTATGTTGCATCATTTTAGAGCAGCAAAAACTACCAGTTAGATAGCAACTTATAGGTAGTTACCATAAAAATAATTAAAGTTACAGCCAATAACATAAAGGCAGACTCTTAATTTAGTGCAGCTGTAACAAAATAATTAGAGTTAGTTAGACAACCATTTATTTCTGAGATGGAAAATGTAACTAGCCCGATTGATTTATAGGTTGTACTGTGCCATAGATGACAGGCCAGTAACCACTATATTACCAACCAAGCAGATAAGCAAGTACATTAAAAAACCTGATTAACTCACCTGTGGATGGACTTGGGTAGGTATGTTCAGACCATGAGCAGCAACTGTGATTTCTAAGTTCCCTTCCCCAGCCTGGGCTGCGTCCACTGCCAATTGTACTGGCACACCCACACGGGCCGATGACCCACCAGTTACAGTCACCAACTTGCCATCATAGGCTTTACATGTAAATGGAGTGCCCTGTGACAATGAAACATAATTATCATAACAAAAACAGCTAAAAGTATTTAATAATTAATGATAATTTAAACTGTATTAGAACTAGAATTACATTACAGCATAGAAAAAAATATTCCCTGATCGAAAACCAAAACAAGGTCCATTGTGTTTTTGATTAACATAAATGAGATTACATTTAGAACATAGCATATTGCCGCAGATGCCTTTAGCTATGTTAAGTGTCTGAACTATGACGATAAAATATAATAGATTGATAAGTAAATCAAACAGGACTTAGAAAACTAGATATAAGGAATTCTTAATTCAAATCTAGTGATCAGAAGCTTTTGTTTTTGCCAAATACTTATTCTAATGTTCCTGACTTACCGGTACTGGCTGAGTATTATAGTGTGCCGTCAAAATATGAGGTCCAACGTGCCTCGGAGTGAAACTGGCCACCAGACCGGTAACCGCATCTCCTGTTAATCTGACTGGGACGTCGCCTCTAGGTCCTCGCACCGTCACAGTCAGTTCGCCGCCGCCAGGGCCTTCCACTCGTACTGAGCATGATGCTACTTCACCCACTGGTATCAATTCTGTTGAAGAAAAACATTGCTTTTTCAAACTTTGATGAATGCAGTTTTGTTTTGTAAACAAAACAAACAAGTTTTTCTGCAATCTGTGCAAACAAGACACAAACGTCAAACTTAAATGTCATTTTGCGAAAATACAGATTATAAAAAATGGTTGACTGTGAACTAAACGCAATTTCGTTACAGTGTCAGAGAAGATTTTCTTACACTTACCGCTTAAGTGGAAGAAAATCATCTCTTGAAAAAGTAGTAACAAAATAGATGAGTAATAGTTAACATGATACCTTTTTAGTTATTTTTGCCTTATGAAAAGAGTGCAGTGACATTTTCGTTTCTGATTGTACCACAGCGACTTTGTTCTAATAGAATTTAGTAAATAACTATGCGGACAACAATGTTTTGTATTCTTGAATTCCGTTTTTATAAGGTTTGTATGATTCCTTAAAAAAAATTGTTGGACACTCACCTACTTGCGCGGTGTCTATGGTGACTCTTTGAGCGGGAGCAACGTGGAAGACAAATGGCGATGATGGCACAGGTTCCCCATTGAACTTTATATCCACTCGATGTGGTGTCGGCGTTTCTGGACGCCAGAACACTAAGCATCGGCCTCCACCAACCACCTGTTTAAAAAAAGTTGGTTATGAAATGAAGGTATATTGGATCCTTCAAACGAATTTATATCCAGTATTTTAGGTATGCTGTGAATGGTTTACACATACGGTAATGGTCCTACCTGTACGTGATTGGGTACTTCGCCTTCGTTTATTGAAATTTCAAGCTGCCCTTCTCCAGCAGCACTTGCATCCACTGAAAAAGAAAATGATCTCAAATGTTGTTTGTGATGACAATATATTAATGGAGTAAGTATAAAACAAAAGAAAAAGAGTCAAATATCTGATAATAACTATTTACATACTTAACTAAGTAATTAACAATTTAATAGGTATTGTTATTTTTAGCCTCGTTCATTTGTCAGCTGACATGTCTTACATGTCTTACCGGACCACTAGAAGCCGGGAGGGATTCCATCAACCATGTGGACCACTTTCCAACAATCCACACTCAAGGGTTTGCTGTGTCTTTTCTGCAAGAGAGTGGAACGCTCTCCCTGCGTCTGTGTTTCCGGATACTTACAACCTTGGTATCTTCAAGGCCAAAGTGAATAGGCATTTTCTGGGTAAGCGTGTATGTACCACCATCGACCTCGTCATCGCTTACCACCAGGCAGTGCCGGATTAGGACTACTTGGTGCCCTAAGCAGTCCACGGCTGTGGGCCCCCCTATCCTTAAGTAAAAAGGTACAAAAAACTAATTGTTTGAATAATACAACGGTAATTATCCATAAAGAATATGTATGAAGGACGAAAGAGATACGTCAAGTAGGTATTATCTGCAAACAATAAAAACCATAGATTTTCCTAATTAGTCATTGAATTGCGACTTTTCGGACATTAAATTCGCGAAAATATTTCTTTTTAGCATCTGAACAGATCGGCCCAGTTTTAGTGGTCCAAAGTTTTTTTTAGCTTAAGAGCGGTTTCAGACTAGCGTTTTATACGCGCTTATAAGCTCGTTTTAGGAAGCTCATGAAGGATAAAACAGTAGGAATACAGGCGCGCCTTTTGCTCTACTTGGAACCTTTACAGACGTTGACGCGCTTATAAGCTCGTATAATCCACATAGATACAGACTCACCACTACCGGTTTGAGTGAACACGAAGCAATAAGCCCGTGTACGCGCGTTTGGTTTTCTGAAAGCAACCGTATACGCGCGACCAAAACCGCTTGTCTGAAACCGCTCTTAAACCATCACTAAAATATTCACAAAAAAAAACCCGAAAATCTAGTTTCGCAGTTAGAAGTTTATTTATTATATTTTTTAGATCCTTTTTTTACTCTCATCTGTTGTTAAGAAAATTATCCCAACAAATTATTTAAATTTTAGCATAGAGGTAGTGTAGTCATGTACATAATAATAAAGCTATCATAATGCACACTCGTTTGTATTTTCAAGGAATACTAAGACAGTAACTTCACCATTTTTGTAACTTTTAGTTACAAAATGGTTAAAATTTCAAACAGTTAGAATGTTTGAAAAATCACTGTGGTTAAATAAATCTGGTATCCTAAATTTTGTTACCAGCTTCAAAAACTGCTTGAACATTTTTATTCTCTGGTCAAAAACTGCTATTAATGTAAGTTTGGTAGCAACATCAAAGATAACATCATGCTTAGTAACTCGATGGAAAACTTGCGATCTTTAGGCATCAAAGGCATTATTTGGATAAATCGCTACAAGAAATGTTTAGACCACTGAAACAGGACCATCCTGGGGCCGCATTACCATCTCATATAGCCAGTCAAGTTAATTTCCTACACTGAGTGTAGCAAAGAATTTCGTCAGTAAATATCTGGCTTAAAGGATGCATTATTGACAAGTACCGCTGACTGGCCGAAAATGGAAGATCATATTATGAAATCGCTCGCTATGCTTAGTTTAGGAAATGAACTTGACCTAAGAGATGGTAAGTATAAAATATAAAATTGATAAAGGATCGAGCTTTAGACGTCTATGGTCGTTAATTACAAAGAGTGGATTTAAACAGCCTTGCCATGAATGTGCTAACAAATACTAGTATATTAATGTTGTTGGGTTCTGGTGCCCCCCAGGACGTGATGTCCTAATCAATTGCTTATTTGCTTAATTAATCCGGCGCTGCCACCAGGCGATACTGAGGCCAAACGCGAAAACATTTTAAATAATAAAAAAAAAACTCTGATTACATCAAGATCATTATGACCACAAACTAAGCAGAGCTTGTTATATGATTGTCAGAGAATAAGCATACTTAAACATTTCTAAATAATATATACAGGGTGCCCCGGGTAACCTGTACCAGTGTAGGTCTGTGATCTGGGGACCCCAATAACTATCGATTGGACCGCATGTATAATGTTCCGCGGTTTTTGGTAGGTCTCGACTTGAAAAGGCTTGGATAAAACCTGGGTTGTCACTTATTTGGTTACTGTGGCGCAAATAGTTGAGGTACATGCTTATTTTTTTTCATTGTCAGCTGAATACTAGGTCTACTTGATTCAAAAGCATTCACATTAATACCACTGAATGTTGGTTTAGAAAAAAAATATGAAACTGAAGAAGTGTTAAATACTGTTTTTACCCTAAGTATTGAACGCCATTTAAAAAAAAGGTACATAGTCTTTTTCTTCCAAACCTTATCAAAAACCTTAACATTTTATTAACCATTCATAAATTTCAATGAGATACTTTAAAAGGGCATCATACTTAAATTTTCATTTAAAGTGTCAGAAGAGTAAAATTTTAAATGTTATAGTAGCAAATAAAACTTAATTATAAGTAAAACAAAATCATTTTTTTTTTAAATACATCATAAAAGTTTTTAAAATGGCAATTGTCATAATAAAGCTCTAATCTAAAACGTCAAAAAAAATTTAAAGGCCATAAAAGCGTTTACGTGTATGATTTTTTTGAACGAAAAAATATTTTTTTCTACTAAGTAGAAAAAAATATTTCAGGCTAAATAATAATCAGGCTTAATTTTAATTGGATTTTATTTGCTACCATAAGATCGTCGTGGCTTAGTGGTTCAGCACCTGAACTCAGATCGTGGGTCGTGTGGTTCCGAGTTCAAATGGCCAAAACCTTTCGTGTTCATTGTTATATATCCGATCAACTCTCCGGTGACGGAAAACATCGATAACAAACCAAATCAACCCGGATAACGGCGGAAGGCTCACCACCTACCACTTTGGGTTCTAATACCATTGGTGAAAACACAGTCACTTGCCTCTGACTACCCCGTTTGGGATAAAGTCGTAATGGTATGTTATGTTAAGATCGTGAAATTTACACCTTTGACACTTGAATGAAAATTTAAGTATGATGCCCATGAAGTATCTTATTTAAATTTATATGATGAATAAAATGGTAAAGTTTTTCGAAAAGGTTTAGTAGACGAAAAAACTTAGGCAAAAAACAGTTTTACCACTTTTTCAGTTTTACATTTTTTTCCGAACTATTATTCAGTGGTATAATTAATATAAATGCTTTTGAATCAAGACTACCTAGTATTCAGCTAACAATGAAAAAAAAACATGTAGGTACTTCAACTATTTGCGCCAAGGTTAGTTACCTTGGCTGACACAACCCAGAAATTTACGAAAATTCGTAAAAAAATCTCGAAAACTACCAAAAATCGCGGAACATACTTACATGGGGTCCAATCGATAGGTATTGGGGTCCCCAGACCACAGACCTTCGCTGGTACAGGTTACCCGGGACACCCTTTATATTTATATAAGTAGGTACTTAGATAATAACACATAGATAGACAAACAACAAACTTAAATGTTCGTCGCATGAATGTTTGTCATGGGTGGGGATCGAACCCACGCCCTCGGCGCTGAAGGCAGGATCGCTACCACTGCGCCAACAGGTAGGTAGTGCCTAGATTTCATAATCTAGGCATTGGCTAGGGTTAGTAAATAAATTAAGGAATTGAAGTAGGTATGTACCTTTAAATTGACACTGTTGTCCGACAACAGCGTTGCCGACGTCCGTGACTTTGATGAGGCTTGAATCGTAAACCTTTGCGACCAGTGGGTCAGCTGCCAGCTTGTCGTCTGCGATCGACACCTGACGAACAAAGATAAAGACTCACGGGTTGTACCAAAAATTTGTTATATTAAGCGATAGTAAAACTGCTTTGCAGCACTTGGCTCGGTGCGCCTCTGGATATACGAGTAGCAGAGGTATACCGATAGCCTATAAAATTCTTAAAATTGTGAATGAAATTGACAGTCTTAACACAGGTCTGAGATTGCAATGGCTCCCATCACATGTGGGATTGAGAGGAAATGAGGAGGCTGACGAACTAGCAAAACTAGCAGCTCAGGAAGGAACAATTACAAATAATTTGCCTGCTTATTCGAAAATATTAGCTAAATTCAAAAACATTGTTATAGGAAATTTAAAGAATATTTTGATGAAAAGAGCAAAAGTAAAGGCATATGGTACAAAACTATGCAATGTCAACCTCCTCGGATTCCTTGGTTTTTTAATGATAAGACAAGCCGTTCATTCATTGTAGTTATGAATAGATTTCGTTGTGGTCATTATCCTTCTAACAAGTTTATGCATTTAATGAAAATAGCTGACACTCCTAATTGTGAAGTTTGTGGCACTATTGATGATGTTCAACATATTCTCATGGAATGTAAAAAATATGAGCAAGATAGGAAAATATTGTTCCAGGCATTTAACTTGTGCAAATTTGATGTAGGTGGAATCCTGTCTATACTGTCAAATCCTACCTGTGATGCTGCAAAATCATTAGTTTTAATGATTTTGAAAAAATGATTTATACAATTTTTCAATTTCTCAGTAAATTTAAGAATAGATTTAATTAAGATTAGGGTACGATGGGGTTGACATATCCAAAAAGGACAAAAGCCCTCAACCATGTGGACCACTTTCCAACAATCCACACTCAAGGGTTTGCTGTGTCTTTTCTGCAAGAGAGTGGAACGCTCTCCCTGCGTCTGTGTTTCCGGATACTTACAACCTTGGTATCTTCAAGGCCAAAGTGAATAGGCATTTTCTGGGTAAGCGTGTATGTACCACCATCGACCTCGTCATCGCTTACCACCAGGCAGTGCCGGATTAGGACTACTTGGTGCCCTAAGCAGTCCACGGCTGTGGGCCCCCCTATCCTTAAGTAAAAAGGTACAAAAAACTAATTGTTTGAATAATACAACGGTAATTATCCATAAAGAATATGTATGAAGGACGAAAGAGATACGTCAAGTAGGTATTATCTGCAAACAATAAAAACCATAGATTTTCCTAATTAGTCATTGAATTGCGACTTTTCGGACATTAAATTCGCGAAAATATTTCTTTTTAGCATCTGAACAGATCGGCCCAGTTATAGTGGTCCAAAGTTTTTTTTAGCTTAAGAGCGGTTTCAGACTAGCGTTTTATACGCGCTTATAAGCTCGTTTTAGGAAGCTCATGAAGGATAAAACAGTAGGAATACAGGCGCGCCTTTTGCTCTACTTGGAACCTTTACAGACGTTGACGCGCTTATAAGCTCGTATAATCCACATAGATACAGACTCACCACTACCGGTTTGAGTGAACACGAAGCAATAAGCCCGTGTACGCGCGTTTGGTTTTCTGAAAGCAACCGTATACGCGCGACCAAAACCGCTTGTCTGAAACCGCTCTTAAACCATCACTAAAATATTCACAAAAAAAAAACCCGAAAATCTAGTTTCGCAGTTAGAAGTTTATTTATTATATTTTTTAGATCCTTTTTTTACTCTCATCTGTTGTTAAGAAAATTATCCCAACAAATTATTTAAATTTTAGCATAGAGGTAGTGTAGTCATGTACATAATAATAAAGCTATCATAATGCACACTCGTTTGTATTTTCAAGGAATACTAAGACAGTAACTTCACCATTTTTGTAACTTTTAGTTACAAAATGGTTAAAATTTCAAACAGTTAGAATGTTTGAAAAATCACTGTGGTTAAATAAATCTGGTATCCTAAATTTTGTTACCAGCTTCAAAAACTGCTTGAACATTTTTATTCTCTGGTCAAAAACTGCTATTAATGTAAGTTTGGTAGCAACATCAAAGATAACATCATGCTTAGTAACTCGATGGAAAACTTGCGATCTTTAGGCATCAAAGGCATTATTTGGATGTCCTAATCAATTGCTTATTTGCTTAATTAATCCGGCGCTGCCACCAGGCGATACTGAGGCCAAACGCGAAAACATTTTAAATAATAAAAAAAAACTCTGATTACATCAAGATCATTATGACCACAAACTAAGCAGAGCTTGTTATATGATTGTCAGAGAATAAGCATACTTAAACATTTCTAAATAATATATACAGGGTGCCCCGGGTAACCTGTACCAGTGTAGGTCTGTGATCTGGGGACCCCAATAACTATCGATTGGACCGCATGTATAATGTTCCGCGGTTTTTGGTACATAGTCTTTTTCTTCCAAACCTTATCAAAAACCTTAACATTTTATTAACCATTCATAAATTTCAATGAGATACTTTAAAAGGGCATCATACTTAAATTTTCATTTAAAGTGTCAGAAGAGTAAAATTTTAAATGTTATAGTAGCAAATAAAACTTAATTATAAGTAAAACAAAATCATTTTTTTTTTAAATACATCATAAAAGTTTTTAAAATGGCAATTGTCATAATAAAGCTCTAATCTAAAACGTCAAAAAAAATTTAAAGGCCATAAAAGCGTTTACGTGTATGATTTTTTTGAACGAAAAAATATTTTTTTCTACTAAGTAGAAAAAAATATTTCAGGCTAAATAATAATCAGGCTTAATTTTAATTGGATTTTATTTGCTACCATAAGATCGTCGTGGCTTAGTGGTTCAGCACCTGAACTCAGATCGTGGGTCGTGTGGTTCCGAGTTCAAATGGCCAAAACCTTTCGTGTTCATTGTTATATATCCGATCAACTCTCCGGTGACGGAAAACATCGATAACAAACCAAATCAACCCGGATAACGGCGGAAGGCTCACCACCTACCACTTTGGGTTCTAATACCATTGGTGAAAACACAGTCACTTGCCTCTGACTACCCCGTTTGGGATAAAGTCGTAATGGTATGTTATGTTAAGATCGTGAAATTTACACCTTTGACACTTGAATGAAAATTTAAGTATGATGCCCATGAAGTATCTTATTTAAATTTATATGATGAATAAAATGGTAAAGTTTTTCGAAAAGGTTTAGTAGACGAAAAAACTTAGGCAAAAAACAGTTTTACCACTTTTTCAGTTTTACATTTTTTTCCGAACTATTATTCAGTGGTATAATTAATATAAATGCTTTTGAATCAAGACTACCTAGTATTCAGCTAACAATGAAAAAAAAACATGTAGGTACTTCAACTATTTGCGCCAAGGTTAGTTACCTTGGCTGACACAACCCAGAAATTTACGAAAATTCGTAAAAAAATCTCGAAAACTACCAAAAATCGCGGAACATACTTACATGGGGTCCAATCGATAGGTATTGGGGTCCCCAGACCACAGACCTTCGCTGGTACAGGTTACCCGGGACACCCTTTATATTTATATAAGTAGGTACTTAGATAATAACACATAGATAGACAAACAACAAACTTAAATGTTCGTCGCATGAATGTTTGTCATGGGTGGGGATCGAACCCACGCCCTCGGCGCTGAAGGCAGGATCGCTACCACTGCGCCAACAGGTAGGTAGTGCCTAGATTTCATAATCTAGGCATTGGCTAGGGTTAGTAAATAAATTAAGGAATTCAAAAGATACCGCTGATCTTTGGGGTATATCAGTCAAAATTGTTAGCCACATAATTGACGTGATTGCCCCTTATTTAGCCGTAATATTCAATGATTGTGTGGATGAAGGTGTTTTTCCAAACTTAATGAAACACAGTAGGGTTGTACCACTTTTTAAATCAGGCAACAAACAAGACCCAGGTAACTTTAGGCCTGTTTCAATCCTACCAGCTCTAAGTAAGATCTTTGAAAAAATCATTCAAGAACAACTATTAAGCCATTTTTATGAGAACAATCTCTTACACAGTGAACAATATGGATTCACGAGAGGCCGTTCTACTACTGATGCTGGCATTGCACTTCTAAAACACATCTTTAGGGCTTGGGAGAATTCACAGAACGCTCTTGGCGTCTTCTGTGACTTGTCCAAGGCCTTTGATTGCGTTGATCACGATACACTTATACGCAAGCTTGATTTTTACGGGGTAAGGGATAATGCTTTAGATTTGGTAATTTCGTACCTTAGTTTAAGAACTCAAAAAGTTGATGTTAACAGTGTACTCTCTACAGGATCACAAGTTAAAATGGGGGTCCCTCAAGGATCCATTCTGGGTCCATTACTATTTCTGATATATATAAATGATTTACCTTTTTACTTAAAAGATATTTGTGATGTTGTATTGTTTGCAGACGATACATCTTTAGTTTTTAAAACTGACAGAAATAAAAACCTTTTTGATGATGTTAATGACGCACTTTCAAAGGTTTTACAATGGTTTACAGTAAATAATCTACAGCTTAATGCAAAAAAGACTAAATGTATTAATTTTAAGTTGCCTAATGTTAAAGATAACCCCATTAGTCTAAAAATTGATGGTAATACTATGAAGCTTGTAGATACAACAGTTTTTCTTGGAATCACACTAGATTCAAAACTGCAATGGAACCCTCACATAACAGCTCTCTCAGGCAGACTTAGTTCGGCTGCATTTGCAGTGAGAAAAATTAGGTTAATAACAGATGTTGATACTGCTCGTTCAGTTTATTTTAGTTATTTCCATAGTGTAATGTCTTACGGCATTGTACTTTGGGGTCAAGCGGCGGATATACAAACCATCTTTATCCTCCAGAAGCGAGCTATCAGATCCATCTATAAGCTTCGTGCACGGGCTTCACTTAGGGAGATTTTTAAGGAAATTGGTATCCTCACTGTAGCGTCACAATACATTTACAATTGCATTGTTTTGGTCAGAAAAAATATTGGTCTCTATGCTAAACACAGTGACATACATTGCAGAAATACTAGGAATAAGGATAAAATTGCACTTCCACTCTTTAGGTTACAAAAAGTTTTAGGATCCTTTATGGGGCAAGGTATACATTATTACAACAAAATTCCAAAAACCATTTGTGAGTTACCTTTACATAGATTCAAACATCACATCAAAACAGCTTTATTAAAAAAGGGCTATTATACTACAAAAGACTACCTTATAGATAAAAATGCCTGGGTATAAGCGCTCTTCTCGATGCGTGATTAAATAGCTCTATTGTAACAGATGTTTTATTGTAAGAGTTAATAGGTACCTAGTTTGTATGTACTGACTAACAATTTGAAATTGTTTTTGAATTGTTTAAATGAATTCTTGTTATTATATTCTTTTATGGTTGGTTTTTTCTCTTTGTTTTATATTCTTTTAGGTATCAAAATGGCACACTGCTTGTACTTTACTAACCCCTGTTGTAAACCCAAAACAAGTTTAAAAGAGTAACTGCTGAGTTTCTCGCCGGGTCTTCTCAGCAAGAAACAACTCCGACGCGGTGGTAGAGTCGCATTATGTCTGTATACTGTTTATTTACATATCCATATTATTATGGTATTTATGTCTATTATTTAGTATATTTTGCTGTAAATTTGACGATTTGAAAGTACTGATACAGTCTATTTGAATAAAGTTATTTGAGTTTGAGTTTGAGTTTAAATACACGCACGCACGCACACGCGCACACACACACACACACACACACACACACACACACACACAACCTTTCTCATCCCACGAGTATGGGAATATTGTGATCTCATGTAGTTTTTTAGTATAACCTTTTTGTTGTAATTACTTGTTGCTATTAGTTTATAATAAAAGTTTACCATAATACCCAACATTTATTGAAACCGGAGCTATTCTAAATTTGTTAAATCTTTATCTTGTAACTCACTCACTGGCTGCTGCGATACAGGCCTGCGAGCCTAGTGCAGAAGTCGCTGTAACTTATTTTGTATCTTACCAATTTGCAAATAAACGTTATTATTATTATTATTAAATAAATGAAGAATTGAAAAAAAAAGTAAAGTAACTGGTATAGATGGACATAGCTGTTCAAAGTCTAAGTTTAAGCTAAGCACGCTCTATAGATCTCGGCCTCAAGTCAATTATCTGAGCTTGAGCGCTCAACCATAATTATCTTGGATAAACACTATTTAAGAATTACGAAGAGAGGAGCTTAAAGATAGATGAGTACGCGATCGATGTGCCAGTGGCCATTGTGTAGGCTAGCCTACACCTACCTACCATAATATTCTTTAATATTCGCGAACTTTTCAATAATTTTGTGCAATAAGGATTAAATAAATAAATAAATTATTACTTTCAAAACCATAACCGATGTCCAATCTCAGTGATCGAATGTATAAGACTTTCATCCACTATAGTGGATGAAAATCACTTTAAGCCGGCTTTGTCACCAGGCACCAAAAAGGAACCGTCAAAATATATGTATATTGAAAAGGCGAATGTGTGAAGGGGCAGGTCTATAAAACTATCATTAGGCCTGTCCTTTTATATGGCAGTCAAATATGGCCGTTACTAGAGCGACACCAGCAGGAGCTGCGCGTCACGGAAATGAAGATGCAGCGGTGGATGTGTGGAGTCTCACGCAAAGAACGTGTAACGACGGGTACTATATCTAGGATAAAAATATTCATGAAGGTAGCTCAATATTATAAACATACAGTGTGACACTGACAAGTGTCAGTCAACACTGACATTTGTCAGTGTCAAAACAACTTCAGTCAGTTGTCCCGGTCCGCCATCATTCAGTTGCGAGCCGCCGTTGATTAAGGTTAGTAATATTTTGACTATTGTGTATATTTCTTAGTGGAGGTTGGAATAAATGTTCTGGTGTTATTTACAAATTGTTTGAACTCTATTACCCCTCTCTGAGACCCTTTTACATCTCAGAAGTGGGATATTGCAAAGCAAATTGTTTAACAATGCCACCCCACATGCTCGACCGCCATGATTATTCATTTTAAAATGGAGAATTCTTAAAATATGCACAGCACTAACTAGGATATTGCTTAACTAGTGGATCGAGTGTGATTTTTCCGAAAGAGATAATGTTATTTGCTCGATGCAAACAGATTTCCTGAATAGTATTTTTCTATCAGAAAAAAAATATTCATTAATTTCCTAAAATATCTATGTTTTTAACAAAAATACTTACCTACCTGGTTAGGACTTTTGACTATTGTGAGCTTATACAACAAATATTTAGAAAATACGCACCGATCTGCATGATGCAAATAGATTCAGATAAAATAAAAATAAAATCTTTGCTGTAATTATTCACGAAATATGAACGGATCAGTAATTTCACGACAAAAACAGCATTAAAGCACTTTTAATTAAATAAAAGTGTTGTCCTTTTAGTGATGCAATTGGATTAGATTATAGTTAATAAATTATTCAATCAGTGATAATTGTAACTACAGATCGTTTCTCTAAGTTTCAGAAAATGAGTGATTCCGGGTCGAAGCCGAGTAAGAGGCAACACCTCAACCGTGAAGATTTCCGAAGTCGGAGTCGGGATTCACGACGAGCGAGTGCAAGGAGAAGTCGCAGCCGCAGTCGCAGTCGACGTGCAGAGAACGAGGCACAAGCGCGACGGTCTCGGAGCCGCCTCACGGCACGCGATCATCGCCCAAGCCGTCAGCGCAGCCGAAGTGATTCCAGTAGGCGCACGATACGAGAACGGGAACGTGAACTATCACGAGATAGAGAACGACTCAAGACACTCGAAAGGGAGGTACGTAGACAGCGTGATCGATTAATCGAACGAGAACGTAATCAATCTCGCAGGCGTTTCGATACTCCTGAGACTGGCACAAATTTTGATAATAAATACCGTCATGGTGATGATGGTCGTCGGAACCGGTCTCTCACCACGCCAACAAAACGGCATTCGCCGAACGTCGAGGATATTGGAGATAAGAGAGATTCTAAGCGCCCTAATGTGACCGTTGATTTCCTTGAGGATTTTTTAAACGTTCTTAGATCAAAGGCAGGGGATCGTGAATCGTTTGCGAGTTTGACCAACGTAATTCCAGAATTTGATCCATTATCGAAGGAACAAACAGTTAATGTCTGGCTCGATAAAGTTGATGAGTGTTCAGAAATATATAATTGGACCGACAGACAAACTATACACTATGCCCTGCCCAAACTTACTGGGATTGCAAAGTCTTGGTACCAGGGCCTACCTTCTATTAAGCATAACTGGTCAGAATGGAAAGTCATGCTGAGAGAATCTTTTCCTGCCACTGAAAACTATGCGGAACTTTTAACGGAAATGCTCAATAGACGGGTACGCCCTGGTGAATCACTTGAACTTTATTATTTTTCAAAAATAAACTTATTGAATAGATGTAAGATTTTTGGAAGGCAAGCAGTCGACTGTTTACTTTACGGCATAGAAGATAGGGGTGTCCGTGTTGGGGCCCAAGCGGCAAAATTTGATAAACCCGAAGATGTCCTTGATTTTTTTAAGACCATTAAGCATAACCGACCTCAAAATGATTTTAAAGAGTACTACCGAGATAAACGTTCCAATAATACCGGGAATAGTACCTCTACAAGGAATACAGATATGACCGCGCATAAAAACAGCAAGGGACCTGTTATTTGCTTCAACTGTAATGGTGTCGGTCACCCTAGCTTCAAGTGTCCCAAACCTATTATAAAATGTAGCAAGTGCAACTTTATGGGGCATGATGCCTCTCACTGTCCCAAGACTAGGGAATCAAGAAATCCCTCTAAAGATAAAAATGTTCTCGAAGTGTCTGTTAATGAAAACAGTAACGATAAATACAGAATAATGATTAGCGTTAATGGTATCCCCGCTATCTGCCAACTCGATTTAGGCAGCGAAGCCACGTTGATATGTGAAAGTGAAGCTTTGAGACTGGGGTTGATTTGGGATAGTGTTGAGGGTCCATATTTAAAGGGACTAGGGAATGTACCATATTTACCACTAGGCCACGCGTTTGTAAACATAGAAGTTCAGGGGATATTAGAATCAAATGTCGAAGTTTTTGTCGTAAACGATCAACTGATTAGCTACAATATATTGTTGGGACATAGTTTCACGGAAAGACCCTCTTTGAAAATTATTAAAACACCTACGTATGTAAGGTTTGAACGAATCAGCCATGATAATGAAACTAAACTTAAACTCAACACAACCTGCAACATTACTATAGATGTAGGAGAAATGGTATGTGTCCCTGTGAAATCAAACATCCCTCGTAACGGTTACATATACGTTGGTGGGTCTGTTAGAGGATGTAATGGTCAAGAGTACTACCTTTTGCCGGGTGAATATCAGATTCAAGGTACTGAATGCAAGTTACTAATACAAAATGTTGGCTCTAACGTAATACAGTTGGAGGAAGGTACCCTTATTACTCGGGCACATTTTGTAGGTCTTGGGTTTAACTGTCTACAAGTGATGGACATTTCTAATAGCTTAAATATACACTCACCTATCAAACCTAAGTGCGGACAACAGCTTACAGATAATCAGAAACAACGTTGCATTGACCTGTTAGAACAATACAAATGCAGTTTTTCTACCGGCATGCATGATCTAGGATATACGACAGTGACGGAAATGGAAATACAATTAAAAGACGCTACTCCCGTTGTATATAGGCCATACCGCTTACCATACTCAGAGCGTAAACTGGTTCAAGACATGGTGGGTGACATGATCAAACATGGGATTGTACGGGAATCTAGTTCGCCTTAGGCTAGTCCGATTGTCTTGGTAAAAAAGAAGTCTGGGGAAAAGCGACTATGTGTCGACTACCGGGCACTAAACAGCCGTACCAAGAGAGATCAGTATCCCCTGCCGAGAATAGAGGATCTGTTGGACCAGTTGTCAGGTCAGGCCTTATTCATATCGCTAGATTTAGCTTCCGGCTACCATCAAATTCCTATAGCCGAGCACTGCCGAGAGAAAACTGCGTTCGTGACGCCCGATGGACAATACGAGTACAATCGTGTTCCCTTCGGGTTAGCGAATGCTCCGGCAGTATTCCAAAGAGCTATACACAAAATTTTATGCAGGTCTAAAGTCCCATATATCGTCATTTATATGGATGATATCTTAATACCATCCAAAACTTTTGAGGAGGGGTTAGTGCGCCTCGAGGAGGTACTAAAACTTTTGTGTGAGGCAGGTCTAACTCTCAAAATGGAAAAATGTAATTTCTTCCAAGAACGAATCGACTTTCTCGGGTTCGAGATTGATAGAGATGGCATAAAGCCGGGAGCCCAAAAGATCGAAGCGGTTTCAAAGTTCCCCGTTCCTCAGAACCAGCATGAAGTAAGGAGGTTCCTTGGACTTGCAAGCTTCTTTAGGAGATTCGTTAGGGGTTTTGCTCTAATTGCAAGGCCTTTGACGGGTCTCTTGAGGAAGAATGTTCCTTGGAAATGGGGTGAGGTTCAGACAGAATCGTTTGAAAATATCAAGACGATGCTGACTGATAGACCACTGCTGGCTCTTTATGACCACGCCGCAGATACACAATCACACACAGATGCAAGCAAGCACGGGGTTGCAGGCATCTTGCTTCAAAAAAATGATTCTGACCTCTGGAGACCAGTGGCATATTTCAGCCGCCAGACTACAACAGATGAGATGAAGATGCATTCATTTGAATTAGAAACTCTCGCGGTTATTAGTTCATTGAATAGATTTCGCACATACCTCATCGGAATTAGATTTACTATAGTCACCGACTGCAATGCCCTTCGCACTACATTTACCAAAAAAGATCTTGTTCCAAGAATCTCACGTTGGTGGATACAATTCTTAGAATTTGATTGTGCCATAGAGTACCGTCCTGGCGATAGAATGTCTCATGTGGATGCGCTTAGTAGAGCACCCGTGTTATCGGCTAATGAAGATCAAGTCCACGCACTTGATGTGCTATCGGTTGGCACTGAAGACTGGATTACTACAGTTCAGTCTTCGGATGATGGAATTAAGCGCATCAAGGATATTTTAGAAGACCCTGAAACTCCCAAGATTGCTGAAGCCCTTAAAGACTACACGATCAAAAATGGACGCTTGTTTCGCATTCTTGGTGATGGCATTACTCGATGGGTTGTTCCGAGGGGCGTGCGTTGGCAGTTATTGAAAAAAAATCATGACGTAATGGGCCATTTTGGTTTCGAAAAAACACTGCAACGTATACGATCCCTCTTTTGGTTCCCTAAAATGAGAAGATTCATCAAAAAGTATGTGGCGGCATGCCTCGAGTGTGCCCATCACAAACTACCCTTTGGGGCTAAGGAGGGATTTCTCCACCCAATCCCAAAGGTGGGAATACCATTCCACACTTTGCATGCGGATCACCTGGGTCCGTTTCCGCGCAGCAAGCGGGGCAACACTTACATACTCGTGATTGTCGATGCCTTCACGAAATACGTGAGTATTACACCGGTACGCAGTACAAAAACTAAAGAAAACATCAAAGCGTTTAAAACACTTTTTAGTTATTTTGGGTCACCCTCTCGACTCATCACAGATCGAGGAACAAGTTTCACTAGCAAGCATTTTAAAACATACTTGCATTCAATTGGTGTGAAACACATCCTCAATTCCGTCGCGACCCCCAGGGCAAATGGACAGGTTGAACGGTATAACCGTACAATCTTAGCCTCCCTTGGATCAATGGTACACGGAAAGGATACTAAAACGTGGGACGAGTTATTACCAGATGTACAGCTTGGTCTGAATACCACTGTCCATAATGTAACTAAGAAGACACCGACTGAATTGCTATTCGGTAGAACGGTACCAAATCCAGCTCAGGGTTTATTGAACAACATTATAGAAGATGTAGGACAGGGTAGCGAGAAAAGTCTAGAAGATATTAGAGCGGAAGCGAGCGAACTTATTAAGGAAAATCAGGACAAAAACAAGAATCGATTTGATAAAAATCGAAAAAAAGCAACAGAATACAAAGTGGGTGATCTTGTTAGGATAGTGAGGGCTATTGTGACGGGACCAGGTCAATCAAAAAAACTAGAAGCAAAATGCCAGGGTCCATATAGGATTATAAAGGTTTTACCAAATGATCGATTCCTTGTAGAGGATACCCCGTTGACCAGGAAAGGTGCCAGGTACGAAACAGTAGTCGCCATCGACAAAATATATCCGTGGCTCAGTTTTAATGCCCCTGCTTGCTCTTCTAGCGAAGACAACGATAGTGAAAACGATTCCGATTAGAATATTACAATTTTCCTAATATGATTATTGACTAACCGAAACTGTGAACTTAAGATTACCATTCATTATATGACCCTGTGATTAATTACTAAAGAGATCTACGGTATTAATTAATTAGACTAGTTTACCCTTATTTTTATGAATAATTTGATTTAGAGATAAGTTAGTGAAAATTAAATGTGAGAGTGGCTTAGTTCGGGTATGATTGGCGTATTAATTCGCCGCCCTTGAGTGGATTAAGCCACTACAGTCATGAGATGCTCACATCTCGACTATAGAGTGAGAATGTTTCAAGTCGGGCATGATTGGCGTATTTACTCGCCGCCCTTGAGTGGCTTGAATCATTGAAGAAGTGATTTGATATGTGATCCTGAGTGAGAGTGTTAGAGTTGGGTACGATTGATAATTGGGTTTTGCTATGCCATGAGTGACTCGAACACTGCAGCTGGTAGCGAAATTAAAGTGAAATAAATACCCCTACGGTATATCGCACGGCTATAGATAAGTCCTTATGATTGTGATAAAATTAGAACATAGATTATTTTAGTCCTTTTGTGCAATACTTTTGTAATTTTATGACCAGTTATTGTCAGCGAATTAACAATAGTAATAAACTTAACAAAATCTACTAGTTTGATAGTGTTTAAAGTCGTGGATAATATATCATGTAATTTACTGACATACATCTATAAGCTATCATAAGAACAAAGAGACTTGTTCCTGAAGGATGGCCGACTGTAACGACGGGTACTATATCTAGGATAAAAATATTCATGAAGGTAGCTCAATATTATAAACATACAGTGTGACACTGACAAGTGTCAGTCAACACTGACATTTGTCAGTGTCAAAACAACTTCAGTCAGTTGTCCCGGTCCGCCATCATTCAGTTGCGAGCCGCCGTTGATTAAGGTTAGTAATATTTTGACTATTGTGTATATTTCATAGTGGAGGTTGGAATAAATGTTCTGGTGTTATTTACAAATTGTTTGAACTCTATTACCCCTCTCTGAGACCCTTTTACAAACGCGTGCGGAACACCCACATCCGCGGCAGCCTTCGTGTTCGTGACATCGCAGACAAGTAACAGGAGTGCCGCATACGTTGATATGGTCATGTCTCACGGAGATCGGCAAACTACGTGGTCAGAAAATGTCTGGCCATGCCGCCCCCGCCAGGTACCGGTAGAAGAGGTCGACCCAAGGTTGCTCGACGTCGTTAAAGGGTGACATGCATGCCAACAAACTGACCACCACTGAGGATGCACAAGACCGCACGAAGTGGGTCAAGAAAATAAGAAAGGCGGACCCTGGGACCCCACACACCAGTATGGGTTCACAACCGGGATAGAAAGCACGGATGATGATGATGAAAAGGCGAATGTGTGAGCTATTAAGCCAAAACCTTTTTAATTTTATTGTAGGTACTCGTAGGTACTCATTAATTTACGGTTGGTGAATGTTGACCAGGA
Organism: Udea olivalis; assembly: GCA_947369235.1. Taxonomy (NCBI): domain Eukaryota; kingdom Metazoa; phylum Arthropoda; class Insecta; order Lepidoptera; family Crambidae; genus Udea; species Udea olivalis. Next base: position 13,748,094 of record OX376342.1, read on the forward strand.
TGATTAGCTAAATATCTTAAATCAGGAATTACCAACCAAGTCTTACGAAGAAGTAGACATGCTAGCTAATTAACTACCTACTAATGGAATATAAAAGCAAACAACATAAAATACGCCACATTTATCCTGATAAAATTGAATCCGTAACTGTGTTTAAAAATATGCTCATAGCGAAACGAATACTCAATTGATTGATGACGATGACAATACATTTAGAAGATGAGCACATAAATCAGTGATCCGAGAACAGTAATAGCGATCGATAGGTATGACATGTCATGTGTGCCTTATTTAGGTTGAAGCATTTGCATGTTTTTTACAAAGCATAGGTATACCTATCGGTAGCTTCAAGTACTAACTGATACAATTGAAATGTTGACGGATTGTCGGCCCACACGGTCCGCCAGTGCGGGCCCGTGGGCAGGACCACTACCCACCAAGCCTATTTTAAGACTGGTTGACCCCTTTTCCTTATCCATAGAAGTACTAAAGTCATGATGTATTCTAGCGAATAACTACCTACACTAAAATAAGCAGTTACCCTGGGAGACTGGTAGTCGTTAGGGTGGAAGTACTGCGAATGACGATGATAATGACGACCCATTTTGAAGTTTGGCGTCCAAACTGCATCTGATACAATCTGACTGTCCTTTGGCACTTGATAAAATTATAAAGTGCATGCATATGCATGAAGCACTGGCTGCAGTTTAAATGCAAAAGGGAATTAAGTAGGTAGGTACGCTGCTCGTGCGTGTAAGGTATTATGCAGGTCTACTTACAAGAGTATGCCTTTTTGTAATAAGTAGCTGTCGAGTGGATTACGCGTTCCATTCCAACGGTGTTTGTCATTATTTTCGTAAATACTTTTGCGTATCAAACCTTGAAAAGTATTTTTCATCCCTTATGCTCCGACCTTTAAAGGTGAAGGTTGAGTTCGGCAGCGGTCGATTACAACTTTTAAAGACAGTGCGGCTTCCATTGTATTGCATTGGTTTTAGGATTTTCAGACTTAGGTCCAATTAATTTGGCGTAAGATTGGTTAGAAAAGGTTTAGAATCTCTCTCTTTCTCTATTGGTGCGCTTCGCAATGTTAACTTCTGAATATAACTTGAGTCTGATTAAGAATATCATAATAGCTACGCCACATTTTTTTTTCGATAATATTTAATCAGTTCAACTTCTAAACCCGTACATTATGACCCTTCAACAACCTAAAGAGACACAACATATAATACTTGTATTAAGCAAATGAACTTACGTCGATCAAGTGTGTGCCAACTTCCTCAGGTGTGAACTCCAGGCGGAAGACGCCAGGTCTTTCGGCCACGTCTAGCACACGTGCAGTCACCGGCCTTCTGGATGGCGATGTTACCGTTGCTCCCACCTGAAAATAAAGTGAGTAAGTAAAAGTGCCTATCTACTGTCCCACTGCCAGACAAAGGTCTCCATCACACAAAGCACACTTTTGCCCAAATTGGAATTGTAACCCAGGACCTCGAGATTTCGGGCGAACCTCTGTGTTTGTGCCAGATAAACGTGCAATAAAGCTCATTGACCCCACCTGTACCAAAATTTCGTTACCAATGAAACTGTCGCTTATTTGTCATACAAACTGTCTTTTTTCCTGTCGCTTCCTGACCTAGGCCCGGTTTCATCATACCTTAGGCAAATCCGCAACCCGTACCCATAAAATATAAAAAACTGGGCAAAAATATTTTAAACTTTTTAAGAATCGTTTTTTTTAAAGTTTTGATGATAAGATACGATTTGTTTTTGTTTAAGTACTTAAAAATATATTTTTGTTTTTATTATAATTTCTTCAAATATTCTTGTTCTTTTGAATTTATTGTTCCGTAAAACAACATGGCAGGCCATTACATAAAACTTTAAAGATATAGGGTCAAAAAAACATGCAATTTAAATCTTGCTTCTCTAAAATAATAATTTTTGAGTCAGTGCAATGTCAGAGCTGGCTAGATTTTGCCAGGGACGAGAAGTCACACAGAGCGTCGACACGCGACATATCCCGCGACACGTAGATGTTTGTCGCCTGCGAAGTCGGGCGACCCCGCTGCGTCGTCGCCTGACAAGTAGAATTCGTGTCGAGCGACAAGGTCGTGTAAGAAATGTCCCCTAGTGAATACGTGGCTTATAACTTACTTTACAAATTCTAAAAGCAACAAACTCTACTGCACTTGTTTGTCTTTTTAGTTCCTGAATTCATTCACTGGAGGTGCTTTACCGCAATCCCATCTAATAAAACTAGCGCTATTTATCGTCAGTGCCTTGCCGGCGACCCCCCCACGCAAGCGTAATTTCGACGTTGCGTCGTCCCTGCGCCCGCGTAGCGTCGGCGCAGCGCTAGGTCAGCGTCGGCGCAGGGCTAGGTCGGCGCCGACGCAGCGAGAGCTTTAGCTATATTTAGTTCCTATTTTTTGTAGCTAGGTCACGAAAGCGTTATTTAATAATAGTTAATAAAGTAATAGTTTTTTTCAGAACGCACAAGAGGAGTTAATTAAAAGTGATCCTAATTCAGGAATATATTTTTATTTTACTGGCCTGCTGGCGCAATGGCAGCGATCCTGCCTTTAGCGCCGGAGGTCGTGGGTTCGATCCCCACCCATGACAAATATTTGTGTGACGAAAATATTTGTTGTGTGTCTGGGAGTTATTATCTATTTAAGTATGTATTTAGAAATATTTAAGTATGTTTATCAGTCTCTGACGCCCATATTACAAGCGCTGCTTAGTTTGGGGTCAGATGATCTTGGTGTGAATTGTCCCAGATATTTATTTATTTATTTATATTTGAGCTTACGAAGTTTTTATAGCAACTGTTTTACCTCATTTTTGTTGAACGATCCACTGCCAGGAGACGTGGAGATCTCGAAGACGGCCGGCACTCGCGCAGGGATTAGCCTGGTGGACTCGCCCCCGCCCCCGCTCGCCGGCCCCGCCATCACTTCGACCTTCCACGGGGACCCTGCAATAGAAACAATGATAATTAGTGAAATTGTTACAATGGTACTAACTAGCTTAATAAATAAGCCTAATAGTAGATGAGCATAATGTCATCCAAGACTTCGAGTGCACACTACAAATAACATTCATAAGCAAGAAAGTCAGTTCTGAAAGGAAGGTGGTTCTCCCGCCCTTTTAAAGGATAATCCGTTACGGATGGTGATGGAAAACTAACTTGGAGGCGTTACTCTCAGTGACCATCTTTATGCGCTTCATCTAAAGGCCACTTCTTGAGCCTGAACATCAAGAGTAAAGTAAAGAAAGCCTGTGACCTATGCTCACATCAGAGCGAGGCTACCTGCATATTTTTTAGGGCGTAGGGAAATACACTAAACGGGACTCCAGGCACAAATACAATTAAATTTCATATTAAGACGTCATATTACATACATTTTGAGATTTCGAGTGACCTAGTAACCGTTTACCTTAATTAGTTTACATTTCTACTACGTTAGTTGGCGAAATCTAATTTAAAAAGGCTCATGTACGTGTGCCGAGCATTAAATGCAACAGACATGAAAGAGAGCCTGTGTATCCTGAATTCTTGGGAACCTACATAGTTAATGTCTCAAAGCCGTGAGGTATCTAGGTAAGTGGACTAAGAACCTCGGGTGAAGCTACACCCAATGACTGAAATCTGCCACAAGTTTTGAGTTGCATAATGTAGATAAGATATAAATAGTTAAGTAGATTTCCTAATTGTTTTTGGATGTTGCCTTTTTGAAGGAAGTTTGGAGTCTAAAGATCTTTCTGTATTTAATACTTATGCTGGGACTTCTGTGATCCTCAGCTACAACTTCTCGTACGATCCTAAATTGTTATTGAATAATAAAAAGTTAATGATTAAAACAGAAAATATTGGCCAGATGTAAATTTTGTTAGCGCAAATAATTACTTAACTTACGTTTGTAAACTTGTTCAATAATAAACAACTCATTTTACGAACCAGGGAATGCAACGAGAAAATGTTTCTGTTTTGCTCGGTTTTTCAACGTTGCTGAATGAGCCTCTGTTGAATCGCTGTTTGATGTTTTTGTAATTACGACTGAATAAATTACATTATCATACAAATACAATTAAAGTGTTTGAGTCAGAGTGTTTTTCTACTTATTTAAATAATAAAGCGTGTATAAAGGTTATTTTATTGAATGACAAAGCGAAGCTCCACAATTTCAACCATTTAACTATTGTTTTATAGGTTTGTCCATATCATAAAACATTTCGAAGCCGGTATGTAACTACATCGTCCAACTGTCAAAATGTTCTTTATCATTTCATCTAAGTAAGCTTTGTCAAAAATAATCAGTCGTTTTACCCCTGTCTTTGTATTATTGTTATTTTAAAATATTGCATTTGCTCGTGTACAGCGGTGAAATGCTTTTGACCAGTCGCCTTTAACGGTGCAGGGATCCTCGTCTAGACTCGAAGGGGCAGAGTTCTGTTTAATGCCATTATGATGTACCTATACTACTATCTACTTAAGTTGACCACCGTAACATGCACACATGACATACCTAACTACACTACATTGCATTCGCGGTAGGTAACCACACAAATAGCTAAGACTAAGTACCCAATTACGTAAATAAATCGTTTCTGTAAACCGCGCAGGGGCATGTGAATAACGACTTAACGATCAATCTTGTCGTCAAATGGCTCAAACGAAAACTTGGCATTTATGGAGATTGGCACGCACCTGAGTACAGCAGACGTATTATTTAATACTGCTCTTTGTAATTAACATACTTTGTTCTAGTTTCCCGGAAAACAGACGTTATTCAGTCCACCTGTATTGATTATTGATCAAAGAAAAACTGATTTGTAAGACAAGGTAAGTAACCTTGTCTTACAAATCAGTTTTTCTTTGAGTGAGTAAATTTTTGTAGTTGTTTTGACTGTGTAATTCGAACGAGACCGTTCAACATAAAATCACCGACAAGTTGATGTTACAAAATAAGTATTAGCAACCGGTCTCTACAAAAGGTGTCTACTCAAAACTTATTCACTTTGAAAATTTAAAAAATCTTTTTGGCTGATTGTCAGTAGGAATGGTTTAGCTCTAATCAAAACTAATTTCGTCTTCAGAAAAACTAAACGTACAAAAATGAAGACCACTATCATATATTTACAATAAGTAACATTATTCTTACTAATTATTGTCAAATGCAGGCTGCATGTCGCAGTTGGTGTTACAAAATATGTATTAGCAACCGGTCTCTACACAAGGTGTCTACTCAAAACTTATTCACTTTGAAAATTTAAAAAATCTTTTTGACCGATTGTCAGTAGGAATGGTTTAGCTCTAATCAAAACTAATTTCGTCTTCAGAAAAACTAAACGTACAAAAATGAAGACCACTATCATATATTTACAATAAGTAACATTATTCTTACTAATTATAGTCAAATGCAGCCTGCACTAACCTCAAATTAGGGGGGGTATAACTACCCGAATGAAATACATAGCGCTACACGCTTCGCGTACTCTCCCTGGCGGTTCCCACAGATAATATTAATTATTCAATTTACTATTATGGACATTATCTAGTCAGTTTCAACCGCGTAGGCAATGTGGAATCTACAAAATTACAATTCTGCGTAGGTATGTCGTCTATACCATGCATCTCTTGTCTTTGTACAATCAACTTAAGACTTGCTTCACTTCAAATACTTAAATAACAGCAAAGGCTTCTTCTGTATTTGTTATACTTTCTTCCACTCCTTAATCAAGTCTCTTATTTTTGAATACTATTTAACATTTATGCCGCAGATCGTTTTTCTTATTTTGATAAGCTAATAGCGTTCTTTATAAAACTATGAAACATCCAATATCATACGACATCTGAAAAAAATGCAAAAGCAACTGCCTCTCTCATTTCAGTGTTTATTAAATAACATCTCGGCAAAAGACTGCAGATAAAATGTGTTATGAAATCAAAAGGTCCATAAAAGCTAGGATTAGTTGAAAAATTAATTTATTAATTGCGTCGTCCGTCGCTGAGAGCTGGAATAAAATGCGTTAACCATAGATTTTAGTTAGGAGATTTTTATTTTCAATCTTTTTTTATGGTATGTATATTCAAATGAAGAAACCCGATATGGTCACTTCAACTTTATACGAGTAATCAAAGCAAATATAGGTGAAATTATAGATGGTAGGTAGAATAGGAACAATTAAGAAGAAGTAACGAAGTGACTGGTGACTTTTGTTACTGACTGTACAACCAGTCAATCAATTGTATATTATATGAAGTCAGCTAGCAACCTCACCTGTTAGGTAGTCAGAAAATCTTACTTCTTACTCCTACTTATACTTAATATTATAAATCCGAAAGTTTGTGAGGATGTATGTATGTTTGTCACTCTTTCACGCTAAAACTACGGAACGGATTTGGATGAAACTACAGTAATACCGCTTATACATCAGAATAACACATCTTCAATTTATAAACATTTTATGTGATATCGCCAAAAGGCCGGGCGGGAAGCTAGTATAAAATAAAGGTGAAATTGTTTTGTTGTATAAATGAAGGTACGTAAGTAGATGAACTGAATGAACGAATTATTTAATTATTTGTCATCACTTCCCAGATCACTATTGTTTTCAAACTGTTATATATCTATGACTAGCTTTCCGCCCGCGGCTTCGCCCGCATGAACTTCATTTATATGACATATGGGATTTTTTCAGACTTACGATACTTGTTCTTCACAAAATCCCGTCTTAGTTAGCACCTACGTCCTAAAAAGAACCCAAAGAATTTGAGACTCCTAGCACTTGAAGTAACGAAGTTTCATACAAACAAACTATCAACCCCAAAAACAACCCCTTAGAGGTAGAATTTTTGCAAATTTTTAAGGGTAACATTTTTACTAGATTTGAATGCCATATTTATTTATATCTAATCAGCAGCCGAAAATATAAGTTTTATGCTTCTAGCTCTGAAAATGACAATACTTTCATACAACCTTTCATCCCCCTTTTCAACCCTTTACAACACTTTTTTCCAATTAAAAAGTAGCCTTCGTCCTTTTAGGCTCTAAACTATCTGTGTACCAAGTTTCATTTAAATCGGTTCAGTAGCGTTGGCGTAAAAGCGAGACAGACAGACAGACAAAGTTACTTTCGCATTTATAATATCATATTATAGTTTATAGTATTAAGTATATTATAGTATGGGTTATTATAACCTTTTATACCCTTAAGCTAACAAAAATATAGGATAGGTACTTGTTTTGTCACATTAATTTCTTATATAGCCAGGAGTACAAACAACTATGGGTTCTATTTAGTTTTGAACGCCTTCCTGAAACGTGAACCAACAATGTCACCGTCACGTTTATCAACTAGTAGACAGATCAGCATTCCTTACATCTTATCAAGCCTGCTGCTTTCCACCTGGCAGCTGGTCGACCTTGCCAAAACACCTTTCGATCATGTCCGAGCAAGCTTTGTTACATCTGCTCTTAAGTAGAAATTGAAAGAATTCGGTAAATCGTTAAGCTTACTTGGAGGTTCCAGGGGGCTTAACACCTTCTGACAGAAAGGTTTCATCAGTAACCTTACTTATTAGAGACATCTCGAAAGCAACCTAAATTGTGTCCAAGTAGCAAAGTATGGCTCGTATGTACTACTTCATAGCTGAGGCGACATCTCTGCCCAGTCCGTCTACCACGACGAGTTGCCACCTTAAATTTTCGTTATCGTTCGCGTAATTAATTGTATTGGAATTTGACATTGTCATGTCATGTCATGTCAAATCCCAATACAATTCTTTACGCGAACGATACATAACATAAATTTAGAATTTATGAAGGCATAGGTTATTTATGTATTATTTAATAAGTGTTGAAGTAGAATGATAATATACGTCTGTATTTTTGACAGACTTGATAAAAGGAAATTTTACTGTTAGCCATACGAGGTGCATCCAATAAGTACCTAGCCTCATCGCCAGAGGGCGCTGTAGTTTCAAAAGAGTTTTACCACAGTGTAGCACATTCTTTTTTAATTCTTTTTCATTTTTTTTTTCCTATCCCTTCATTTGTTTTAATTTGACAACTTATGGAAGCGAACGTGTCGATCGGTTTTACAAAAATGGAAAAAGAGCAATATCGTTCGGTGATTCAATTCCTATTTTTGGAAGGGAAAACGCGCATCGAAATCAAAGAGCACTTGGATGCTGTGTACGGTGACTCTTCTCCATCGATGGCCACCGTCAAGAATTGGTTCAACGATTTTGCACGTGGCCGTACGTCGGTTTTTGATGAACCACGTCCAGGTGCACCGAAAACAGCTGCTACGGAGGAAAACATTAAAAAATCCATGATCTCGTATTGGCAGATCGCCGATTGAAGGTTCGGGAGCTAGCTGAGACTGTAGCCATTTCAGAAGGAACTGCATCATATTCTTCACGAGGAACTCTGCATGAGAAAGCTGTCGGCGCGATGGGTGCCGCGTTTACTCACACCGGAAAACAAGCGCAACCGTGAGACCACATCGGAGACGTGTTTGGCGCTGTTTAAGCGGAATCCAGCGGAGTTTTTGCGTCGTTTTGTAACCGTCGATGAAACCTGGATCCACTGGTACACACCAGAGACCAAGGAGCAATCAAAACAATGGATCCAGACCGGGGAACGTGCTCCAAAGAAGGCGAATACTGTAAAATCGGCCGGAAAAGTTATGGCCACCGTTTTCTGGGATTCACAAGGTGTGATCTACATCGATTACCTCGAGAAGGGTAAAACAATTACAGGGCTTTACTATGCCGATTTATTGGGCCGATTCGACGCCGAATTAAAGAAAAAACGACCCCATCTGGCGAAGAAAAAAGTGCTGTTTCACCACGACAACGCACCGGTTCACACGTCTGCCGTTGCCATGGCCAAATTGGTCGAATTACGCTACGAATTGCTGCCCCATCCACCGTATTCTCCAGATTTGGCCCCTTGTGACTTCTTTCTGTTTCCTAATCTGAAAAAATCACTCGCCGGGAATAGATATGGATCAAATGAGGAGGTCATCGCCGCCACGGAGGCCTATTTTGCAGAGTTTGACAAAAACTATTTTTCGGACAGGTTAAAAAAGTTGGAGCATCGCTGGGCTAAGTGTATCGAACTAAAAGGAGACTATGTTGAAAAATAAATTGCCACTATTCCAAAATTTTCGTTTACTTTTTGTAGGCTAAGTATTTATTGAATGACCCTCGTATGTCAACTGGTTATTGTTTTGTAAATACGAGTACATTTTGATTTTACTTTCAAGAACGGAGGACGAAATTGGAACTAGAAATCTGTAATGATTGCAATATATCTATGTATTGAAAAGGTAAGTGCCTCATAAGTATTTATTTTACGACTTCTAAATCTGCAATATTTGCAGCATGTCTGAGCAAACATTAACTGTGCACAATAAAACACACTTACTATATCGTACGTTTACGGCTTCCGACAAATTGCGCAATGGTCCTAATAGCGTGCCAATTCTAGCCTATGCTTCAAAGATTATTCATTTGCTGTCTCATGTGTTGGTATAGTGTGAGAGCTAGACAGGAATGTGGTTTAACTAGGAAAGTTGCAGAGTAGGGCGTTTGGTCAGTCCAGTCATAAATACTTACCTGTCCGATGTAGCTGTTACCGCCCTACGCCGTTCAGGCATGGGAACACATAACGGTCCGAATGTACGCGTACGTAATTAGACAAGTCACTGAGTAACAACGTTGGGTATTGTGGATGTGAAGTGGTGGCCCCCTTTGCAATAACAATACCGAAATACAATACCGAAATACACGGCTAGGTGAAACGAATTACAGTTTTTATTTGACTTTCAATATTCGTTTTTGTTAAATGGTTTATATTTGTTATAAATATGGAAAAACGCCCTCTTTTATATTGTCATGACCGATTCGGACCCATAAATGTGCTATGTATCTAATATTAAGACCTTTGTTATATTTTATGGAGTGCAATAAACTGATTGAATTGAATTGAAATTCGAACGGCTATTGGTTCAGATTTTCATTTGAAGGTTTTTTTCGGGGAATATTAATCTATACGTACGAGGCCTCCCGTGCTCAGAAGTACACCAAACCATCAATAAAACGATTGTTGTAATAGATCCATAAATCACGTCAGGTGCCTTTAGGCAGCTTGGATAATTCTGACACTAGGTGGAGATCCTTTAAACATACTAAGTATTAGGAAGACATACTAATCAGTATGGTATGGGTTTACCTCAAAGTAGACGAGTTTATTTACAAAAATGTGGAGGAAAATAAACAACATCCTCACTTCTACAAAGAACAATGCCAGTGCTGATAGGAAAGTTGTAACATCAGACGCGAAGTATGTAACATCGATCTATCTACAGATAGAGCATGTAATTTCTGCTAATACGCGAAGAATTCCATTTAACAGATTGTATCAGAATACCAAGATTCGCACTCACTAACTCGAGGCTGCCGCGCTACTTTATGGAAAGTCCGAGATTTTCCACGATAAAATACTTCTTAGTTGATAAAAACTCTTAAGCTGTACTTAATTCTGCTTTTTCTTAAGCGACGACGTTGAAATTACCCGATTTAGCAGTTTATGAATGATGTAGATAACCCGCTGTATCTCAGAGAAAATGTAAGATATTTTCTAGCTAGGAATAATGTGTGGATCCCCGGGGACGAGATAAAGATTATCTGTGACCGAATTCTATATGAGCAAAGCTGCAGGCACGAGCTAGTTCGTTAAGTATATTTCTACGGCATTTTCAGGCCGCTAGGATATCTATGTGATTATTTATAAGCACGTTTTTACTGTGACCATTCGAGTGCAAAGTTAACGGTAAGATGGCGCAAATAACGAGTTGTAGATACGTAATTAATACATCTAACCTTTGAAAGAAATTATACATTTAGCACCAGTGACCAGCAAGTTTTGGAATATTGTTATGTTGTGTAGTATTCTATCTGCGCTCTCTAACCGTTTTGTGTGAAAACATTTAATTATGTTTAGTTTGCATTATAATAACAGAATTGCTAATAATTTTAACATATTGCCAAAAATGCTTTTTGCTGAATGATTTATCATGGATTTATCTATCTAAATCACTCACTGCACTGTACTTGCATACTTCAAAAATCTGACAAGTTTTAGAATTGAAAACAGTTCACACACAACACAATTAAAAATAAACACATTTTAAGGAGCTTTATTTTTCTGAATCGTCAAATAAAAATGTGCTAACATCCGATAATACTAAACTGCGCGAAGAGAAAACAACGCAAAGCCTGTCCTGCTTCTGAGCTTTATGCTGTAACTATTTAGTATAAGTTTTATAAGAATACTTCTATTTTATAAGTTTCAGTTGCTGACTAACTTGAGTTGACTCGACCACTACTGACAAAGTTTCTCGTAAATGTGCATTTGTAAAGTAAATACAGTTGATATTATAAGAAACGCAACAATCACGGACCACTTCATTGATATTGACTTAGTTTGAAAAACATTGCCTGTCCTAAGCTCTGAAAGAAGAATTTTATAAATGGAGTTTGTCTTGGCAGTATATTTTCCGGAACAGGTTTGAGTCTTTCCACGCAAGACTCCACGCGTTTAAGAGAAACTGCAAGCTATACTTTGTATGTGGGCGCGAAGTGAAAAGTAAGCATGTTCCTCAAATATTTAGACGAGCAAACTTTGTGGACGTCCAACGCTTAGTTAGATTTCTTTTGGATCATCTTATGAATAAAGCCAGTACAATTATGGTTCTCAGCATGCTACAATATGATTGCGATCTAAGGCTAATTTCTATAACACTAAAAAACTTTTTGGTGTTATCGAAATCAGTAATGATTATATAATGCTACGAAGAACTTTAGCGTTGTCAAAATAACGGCAGGACAGCTAATTTCACAACCTTAGGGTACATCTCAGAAATCGAAATGCAATAGCTAGACTATAATGGTTCAAGGGAGTGAAGATAAACCGCATATAATGACGAGGATGTTGAAAAGTACGAGTATCGAATAGGTATACGAATGTGCCCATGGAATGCCAAAGAAATTACTGAGCTTTATAAGAATATCTGAGGAAGGAAATGAAATCCATTTTCGATTTCCGCTTTCAAGCCATGTCCATGTTAGGTAGACACACTGAAATCAATAATTGCTTCACAATTATCATTCAAACGTACGAATTTAATGATTCCTACATCACTATCAGTGCAAAGCACGTGTTTGTGCACAATTAACCGGGAGTTCTTTGAAGTGCTTGATAATTAACAGAGTTGGAAACTGATGCGGTCAGTTTGTCATTTGCGTGTGATCTCGTCGGGTGGAAATTTAATTGATTGGGAGCGTCCAATGTAAACGTTGCAGGTAATTTGGTTTTACCGGGAAACGTACGAGTAATACACCAATTGAATATTTGGTATCATTACCAGTTCCTGTTAAAGTGATTCCCGAAATACACGGTGGAAACTATTATAAATTAGCTACAAACTCCGTACATATTCCAGGGATTCTCACTTTATTTACAGTTAAAAGCTAGTGGAATGCTTTGACATTATTTTGTAGAAAGATGACACGGTTTTGATCAATCTACGTTTTAGATGATAAGACCTCTTTTATACGAGTTTTTTTTTTTTATTTAACCCACAGCAGTGTGTGGGGTCCCTGGGTCCGCCTTTCTTATTTTCTTGGCCCACTTCGCGCGGTCTTGTGCATCCTCAGTGGTGAGTCTGTTGGCACGCATGTCACCCTTGACGACGTCGAGCCACCGCTTCTTGGGTTGATCTCTTCTGCCGCTACTGAACTAGACTCTATAAAGTTAACTTTCAAAAAAGGTTTTAAAAATGATTACTTTGCTTTTATTTGATGTCGTGTGAGGGTTTCATAGAAAAAGGTATCATTTAGCCACGATATACACGTCACTAACGTTAGTGAATATTTCCCTAAATCTGTACTGAAACATAGAAAACCGCACAATGTTTAATATTTTAAAACAAAAACGTCATAACTGTACTCTAATAACATATTTTTTTTTCGTGTCATGCTTAGTCTAGTCGAGACATATCGCTGCTTATAAACGAAAGGGCCACAAATCGAAGTTGTCCGTGATTCGTTTTTACTCAAAAATATGGCCAAAACTACCCATATTTTTATATTTCACAAAGACACTAGTCAAAATCGGCTTCCCAACAACGAAAATACGCACGCGCCTTTTTGGCATTTGTACGCATCGCTGGCTTAGTTCAGAGCAAAGCGGCCATCTTTTGAGTTGCAAACCGGCCCACGTCGCGAGCGCATGTGAGTTTAGTAACAAAGGGCCACATCACAAAAAGTGGCCTGTGATGTGAGTAAACTTTATGAGCAAGACCGCCACATATGGGAATGCTTCCGTTTTGCTTATAAACTAACGAGTTAGTACAGAAATATTTTTAAAACAAAGGTGCCACGTTTTTAAATGTGTCCTTTTAGAAATTAAAGATGTATGTTTGTATTTGTTGTTATAAACTAAAGAGAGATTTTAGTGAAACATCCGTTTCGCTTAAAACATTGTTGTGTTTTCGTTGTAAAGGCGAGATTAATGTTTAGTAAAATAGTACATTTCTTTGCAGGTCTTATTTAATCGCATCATATTACTCGTATACTACTCCAAACAAAATAAGGGCCACATGAATTTTGTTTATTATTTATTTATCATTTTATTGTTTTCAGCAAAAGCGGTGATGAACAAATTATGTTCAATTATTAAAGAAACTGTTAAATAGGTAATTTTTATTAAATTAATACAAACGCTCATTAAAAGTAATGTTTGTTTGTCTTACAACTTTACGGGTGGCCCTTATTTTGTTGTGATTAGTTAAGTATATTATTTTATTTTTATCAACGCTACCCGATCTTTCTTGCTACACGATTTGTTGTCGTTCTATTTTACTGCCATAATTTATGTATTTACTTTGCCTTGCATTTGGGGACTACGAAAAAGCCTTCGACTCTGTCGAGTCGATACCTAGGCTGTTCTGGAGTAACTTCAGCGATGTCAAGGCGATTGGCCATCGAGGTGTTGAAGTGTCTCTATAATGCCGCAACCATTACCGTTCAAATCCAGGATGTCCAGACAAGACCGATTCCTCTACAGCGTGGAGTGAGGCAGGAAGATGTTATATCTCCAAAACTTTTCCCCAATGCACTGGAAGACGTCTTCGAAACGCTGTACTGGAGTGGGCGGGGCATAAACATAAATGACGAGTACATTTCACATCTTCGGTTGGCTGACAATATCGTTATCATGGCAGAGTCGTCCAGGACCTGACTAAAAAGTTGCAAGAGGTCCATGTTTCTTCCAGATATGTAGGACTGGGTATGAATTTAGACAAAACTAAGGTTATGTACAATTCAGTTAACCCAATGCCTGTTACCAACGATAATGTCAGTGTCAAAGTTGTAAAGGAATATTATCTACCTGGGACAGGTGTTCCGATTGGGGAGAAACAACATCAACAAAGAGGCCGGCAGAAGAATACAGCTGGGCTGGGCAGCATTTGGTCAGCTACGTCAGATCTTTGCTGTGTCTATTCCTCAAATCCTTAAGACAAAGGTGTTCGATCAATGCGTCCCGTTCTAACTTACGGTGCAGAGACCTGGACACTCACGAAGGGCCCCGTTCATAAATTTCAGGCCGCACAGCGCGCTATGGAGGGAGCTATGCTTGGGGTGTCTCTTAAGGAAAGGATCCGAAACGAATTGATCCGGAAGAGAACCACAGTCAAAGACATAGCCGAGAGGATTAGCGAGATGAAGTAGCAAAGAGCGGGTCATGTGTGCCGTAGGACTGATGAATGGTGGGGAAGATGTGTCCTGGAGTGCAGACCGCGGACCAAGCGGCCAGTAGGACGGCCACCCGCTAGGAGGACCAACGACCTAAAGAACGTCGCAGGAAGTCAGCCACTTCCTGCGACGCCACGATGTGAAAAACAGAGAACCGTGTGTGGTGACGCTCTCTAAAGAAGGCCTATGTTCAGCAGTGGACGCGTACAAGCTGAGGATGATGAAAGAGTAAATACTTGCCATAGATACACACTGATATTATATTATATTTTAGAAATACATAATAATCGTAAGTAGTTTAGTAGTAGTTTTTTAAGTATTTGCATACTTGAAACCGCCTATAAAAAGCTATTATACGTACGTGGTAAACTATAAATTTGAAGATGTGATTTTGGCGTTACCTAAAAGTATACCTGTTGAGATTTTAAAAGCATTTATTTTGTTATATACAATCTTTTTTAGTGCCAGGACACAATTTAAATCTTTCATGTTGAGTTCAAGAAATGTTACAGTACTGACAATGAGGAAAAGGAAAGCTGTTTATGTTTTTAAAATGTTCATTCATAGATTTTCTTCATAAAATAAGATTGTGATGAAAATTTTAAATAAATTTTTATTTTTATTTTGTATTGTGGCCTCTTTTAAGGTTATTGGCCTTACTCGTGACAAATGTTTTATATGCTAAAGGGACTTATCTGCTGCTAGTCTTCTTTGAGTTGTAGTTACGACAGAACTTAAACAAATAAAAGATAGAGAGTGAAAATACGCATCGAACGATGTATGACACAAAAGTATTAAAGGAAGGAGTGATAAGAAACAGGTAAAAATTCGGATAAAATTTTTCAATGTGCTCTCCTGTAAAAAAAGCTAATTTAGACTTGTGGCCCTTTCGTTTTAAAGCAGCGATATGAACGATCCTACCGAATGCTATAAACGGGCGTCGTATACACAGGTATCTACCTATATAGGCAATTTTGCACGAATACTCGAATTACATCATATTGTTATGAAAGTCGTTAAACGAAAGTTACTTTAAATTCGAATAGGTATAGCAGATCTTAACGCTTGAAGAAGCCGACACTAAACCGTGGAGGTCGGAGATTTGTGTTATACTGTTACACTTCGCATCAACAACTGTGTCGATGTGGTTACGTATCGATACTATTAGAACTCGAAATTATGAAAATATTAAAACAAATGAAAAATATATTTCGAAATAAAACGTCATTACGAACATTTATGCGGTCAGATATATGAAATCAGTGGTCATGCTTGTGGCTAGGATTCTCGGGAGTCCGATATTTCAAAGCATAGAATAGATTTTCAAGTAGGATTAAAGCTATGACCAGCATGAAAATTATTTGTATTAGTTAGGATGCAGTCTCTAAAATTTAACTGTATTTGTGGCAAAGGGCAACCTGTGTCCTAAACTAAATAATAATATATCTTTAAACCAAATTTCATCGGGATTGGTTTGGGCTTTATTACGTAACAACCAAACAGAATTACTTTCGCATTTACAATTTTAAGTACGGATTAGGTAATAACGCAAAACAATAAACATTTTCTTGATTTTCCAACAAATTACTTATCGGATAACACAGCCGGCATTCAATTGATTCAATAGAAAGTAATTAGCCTACCTAGTAAAAAGAGGAAAGTAGTCTATATTGCGAAATTGCGATATGGCATGTCAGAGAAAGCGTTAATTAGGTTTTGTAGGCAATTTAATGATTTGCGGAATATTTTAGTCGATAGCGAAGCTATTTTATGCGCAGATGTAAGTACTTATAGTTTTACGATGAAAGGTGAATCAAATCTTACTTCTTACAAATATTTAAATGCGAAAGTTTGTGAGGATGTATGTATGTATGTTAGTTACTCTTTCGGATTGGATGAAACTATTCAGTAAAGTAAGTAAAAAATCATTTATTCACTTATCCTTTCACAAAGTAAATTTTAAAATTCACAAACAAATATATAAACAATAATAGACGTAAATAAAATAATACAATAATAGTACATATCCTAAATAAACATAATGCGAATCTACCACCGGTTCGGACGTTGCTTCTTATCGACAAGACTCCGGCAAGGAACTCGATAGTTACTCTTTTGAACTGTGTTTTGTTTTACAACAATACAGCTCTTACATCAGAATAACATATACACAACCAATTTGTACATAGAATTTGTAGTTGGTACTTTATAGTACCAGCTACAACAATGAAAACTCCATATTTCACACTAGTGGATTCAAGTTGTCGCACTGAAAACCATTTAGTCTCCACCTTTCCACGATTTCATAAAGAACACGTTGATATTTGGTGGAGACAATCCCATAAGGAGGACTATCAAGTCGACACTCGACATCCTACCCAACTTTTCTGCTTCAATATGTCGTTAAATCTTGATACCCGCGGAAAAGTGTACACAACCTTATTTGTAGGATTTTTTTTACTTGAGTAATAGATTTTTTTTGCTAAGAGCCACCGTTTACGAGTTGTTAAAGAAAAACTTTAAATAAGTACCTATACGTACCTATACCCCCCCTACCCGTATGCTCCATCAGTACTTTGAGTATGTTGCTTCAGATACCATTCTCTACATTTGTGCCAGAATTCGCTTTTACACGAATTATTTCCCCTATTTGGCAGTTTTTCGTCTTCGTTGAGTGGGCTATTATCCGTCAGGAGACGAATAAAAAGAATACTGCAAGTATTTATGGGTACTGCATAGTTTACTTTTGTCGCAATGATGTTAGTGCAGAAGTTTATTCATTAGTGTGAAGAAAATATGTTGGTACCTGATCCTACAGACAAACTGTTTGAACAGTTTTGTGGGACATTGTTTATTTGTATGTCAGCTTGATTTCTTTAATAAATAAATAAATAATAATATCTAACACATGGGCTACAATTTATAGAGATTTTATGCTATTTGGCCATAATATATAACAATAGCGCGGACGAAGCCGCGGACGGAAAGATAAATAAATAAATAAATAAATATCTGGGACAATTCACACCAAGATCATCTGACCCCAAATTAAGCAGAGCTTGTAATATGGGCGTCAGAGACTGATAAACATACTTAAATATTTCTAAATACATACATAAATAGATAATAACACCCAGACTCACAACAAATACAAATGTTCGTCACACAAATATTTGTCACGGGTGGGGGGGATCGAACCCACGACCTCCGGCGCTAACGGCAGGATCGCTGCCATTGCGCCAACAGGTTTTTAGTATCTAAAAAGCTCAAAAGCCCTAATGTGTAGAGCAACAAAACTTTTTAATTGCTCGAAGTATTTGTCAAGCAATAATGAAATATAGATTATACGCACATTTATGTGGGTGATCATAGTTTTGAAGTAAAAACACACCATACAAAATACAATTTAAAAACAAGTACTTACCTTACCTAAATTGGCCTTATTTCAAAAAATGTACGGAGAGAGATGAAGTTTGCAGAAACCAGAGAAATTATTGAATGGATGAGAGGAAAACCAGGTAACTAGCATGAAAGTACCTCGCATAAATTAAACCTCAACATCATGATGAAAAAAAGAAAGGCTAAGGTACTGGTCTGCTCTATTTGTAGAAGAATGGGGGAAAGAAGTAGTTACGAGTACATAAATGTTTGAACGTTCTATTTAATGATTTACATTGCAACAGTGATCCTGTAGAAATTGGCTAATTTATACGTGTTTCAACAAATTAACGAGCTATTATCGGAGGCCTCGAAACAATACAACTTATCGTTACGATCACGTACTGGTGAGGTATCCGTGCTGGCTTTACTGATAATGAAATAGATGTCGTTAAGCAAGCTAATTTCATTTATATTATTTCATATTGTCTTGTATGAGCCGTCGGGAAACTATTCTCCTGCGAAAGCGTCTGCTTATTTATTCATCTGGCCAATCTTTGCAGTCATTAAGCCTGTCCTTATTTGTGTCTCGTAATTTTGCATTCAAATAATCAACAAATTCAATAAATTCCTTTAGTATTTGGTTTGCAGTTGTGTTACGGAAGACATTGCAAACATATGTATCATCAAGAGACATTTTGTAAGTGGTTTAGAAATTAAACCAGAAACCTTTACAAACCAGCGCTCACAACCACTGCGTTGAATAGATCGACACATGTGAGTAATTCAATGTGAGTTTAACTGATTTTCTTGTAAAATGGAGTTTCCAAACATCCACTCAAGTTTAAAAGCGGCGATTGTGTTCGTGCAGGATGTGGGCTGCGCTGACTCAGCCAACAATGGGTTCCCTCCATAAACATTGTATTGTTTTGGAGCACAAACGGCGATAAGCGAAATATTCTTGTTAGATAAACTATGTTTATTTGTCTGAAAATTGATGGAAGAGTTTATATTTTGCTAATGGTCTTTTCGTTGAGACTTACTAGTTGAAGGAAACCACAGTAGACCATATTAAAACCTGCCATTGCACACTTGGACTGTTGGTAGTCTGAAAAACTTGGCACTAATACTTATCAGCATTTCAAGACCTTTCAATACACCAATAAATCCGAACCGAGTGTCAGAACCAAGGTCAGAACCCAGCAAACGACAATGAGTGGAGCTCGTTAAAGTTGCAATTTTATAGCAAAAATCAAGTGAGTGATTGATCATCGCTGCTCAGTGAGTCGTACGAAATATCGCTAAAGCAAGTGGACCGTTACGCGGGATATAAATCTGCAGCATTCGGTTCCGGACGTTAATCTCTTTGACGTCGGAATTACTCCACCTACACGCACTTCACGTGGTTCTGAGGTCGACCGTTCGGTTGTTACTGTGCTGGGGCGAGCACATGTGCGAGCATAGACTTTTTGACATTGTAGCGCATGCGTTTGATCGACGCATCACTTGAATTTATTTTAATTTTTCGCTAGTTTTTGTTAATTCTACGTCTGTGACACCCAAGCACGTGATTGCCTGATTGTATGTGGTTACCGTAGCTAATGAACGCGCGCAACACCAGAGGTAACAAACACACACATATATTGTATATTCACAAACATTCGCATCTATACTTATAGGTACTCTTATTATTTATAAAGAGGAAAGATTTGATTGTTTGTTTATTTGTTTGTAATATAATAGGCTCCAGAACTACTGATCCGATCGTGAAAATTTAATTTCCAGTGTATGTCAATCAGGAGTGATATAGGCTATATTTTATTATGATGACAAAAAATTCAGTAAAAATAATAGTAAATGTAAATCAAGTCGGAGAAAGCGGGCAAAATGGACACCAGCTGTCAAACGTTTGACAGAACTTAGTCTGTCCTGGCAGCTCGTTTATTATAAAATTAGTCATAGAAATTATTTTTATAAAAAGGAAAGATTTGAATGTTGGTTTGTATTAAAAAGGCTCCGGAACTGCTGGACAGATTTTAAAAATTATTTTATCAATAAAAAGCTACATTAGCAGGGAGTGACAGGCTACATTTTTTTTTAAATTTATACTTTGACGGGAAAGACAGTTTACGCGGGCGAAGCCGCTGACGGACAGCTATTCTATACTTATATTACGAGTTTAAAGAGGCTTTGTGAGTTTATGAGTTTGTATGTTTGAGGTAGGTAGTCTCCAAAACTACGGAACCGATTTTAAAAAATCTTTCACCATTATAAAGCTACATTTTCAGGAAGTGGCATAGGCTACTTTTTTAACGGTAAAGAGGGTCTACGCGGGCAAAGCCGCTGACGGACAGTTGGATAGTAATATAGTAGGATTTTTTGTTTCATCAAAACGATGCATACCTTCTGTGTTATGTTATTGCTGGTAATAACCAGTACGTCGACTTGACAGCTAATTAAATTATGTATAGTATCTAGGTAATTCGTTTGTTATTCCAAGCGTGGCCGATAATGTTCTGCTCGTGTACTTTTTGGTTATTTTGCGAAGAAACCTTGAATGCTCGTCATCCATTTTACGAGTGAATCAGGTATCAAGCAGCGAGCGGGCTACCACCATAATTGAATGAAATTAATTAACGATGTTTATGCTTCAATGCATATCTAATGTACTTATTAGAAGTTTTTTACAAATAAAAGGCATGATTTTCCCTTCTAGGTAACTAACAGTAAAAACTTCCTTCTGTTAAAACCAAATATCCAATTGCAGTGTAAATATGTTATTTTAATCTTACCAATACCAGACCTATTTTACAACAAATAGGTATTTTAAAATACGGATAAATAGTTTTCATCGAAATACAAATACGAACACCGATATACGAGTACCACACTGTGTGTGTATCCCGCACTAGTTTCGTCAAAAACAATATGCTGGGGACTCATCATAACACTAAAATTATATCTTGTTTTTTCTAAACTGTACCTATATTTTAGGCATATTGTTATCTTAAGTATATGTATATAACAACATGTTTTGTTGTTATATACTCTCAATATTAAGCTTTAACTCAAAATGTATTTAATATGCGCCAGACAACACACCTCTGTAATGGTCTCCAAGTAGGGATTAATATCCCTGTGTTACGAGGTACCTCACAAGGAAATAAGCTAGGGGCGTCTCCCAGCACACCCAGACCCGAGCCAATTCAGAAAAGATCGTTTCCTAAATTGACCCGACCGGGAATCGAACCCGGGACACTACGGAAATCGAGGCGAGAAACCGTGCTACAGCGCACTACGCCAACCGTGTCGTCGTGTCGTTGCTATGTTTATGTTAATCTCGCCTCATAAGATCCTTTGTTGATCCGTCGCTCAATTAGGTAATTTAAGAACGAAATACCACTTCGGAGTTTAATTAAAAATACCAATTAATTTGTTTCGGAAGTATTCACAATTCTGTTTCGTAGTTTATAAAGTATGATTTTATAGCAATCATTGATGAATTCGTGCGTACCTTTACAGGTTGACCCTTTAAAGAGGGCGGGGGAGTACCTTGAATCACCGTTTCAATTATATAGTGTTGTTTAGTAGTTTAGGTGTAATTAATATGCCAAATATTTTGTTGAACAATGTTTTTAGTGAAAATTGTTACAATATCAGTAACAGCTACTTAACAGAGTGTCAACCAATTAAAATTTAATCGTTTGACTCGTCAAGCTAAATATGCTGTTTATTATTTCTGAGTTTGAAAATATAAAAACACATTGAAATGGCTATCTCTATACGCAAACTTCCGGACTTGCACTGTTCACTATTTGGGACAGGCAGTTTACTCAGCTTGAAATATGTTTTATTTTTTGCACCATTTTTAATTTTCATAATGTTTAATACGTTATTATCTACATTTTCACATATAGATACGAGGTAAAAACCACGGGCACATCGGCCAACGTTAAAAGAATCAATTGTGTAAACTCTACACTATTCAACATAATATTAGAAGTTTCAAGCGAGGCCCTGCGAGTCACGGCTGGGACAGCGCTGGCCAAACAATGCCTGGACTCGTGACATCCGGCCGGCGAGCCATGGGGAAATCGGCGGCGCCTGCAGCGAGCGTTAGGAAACAGATTTGCTAGAAAATTTAGAGCATTTTGTTGGAAAACCGAAATCGACGTTCAATCTTTGTACGGTTTCCTTATTCTTAAAGGTTTTACAGCTTAATAGATCGGAAACATAAAAAATAGTTTGCTTTACCGCAGGGTGGACAAAGGAGAACGCCCATGGGTAGGCTCACAATACACATTGTGCCACAAGGTTGCTACTTCAATAATTCCTATTTTTTTATATTGTATTCTCTTTATTTAACATAAAACTTAGGTATAAAATTTGTACAGTATTCTTACAAAACAAAGATTTACAACAATAAAACAACTTATGAATTATAATAATAAAAACAAAATACATAATCACAATTATAAAGCCTAAGCTTAAAGTAAAGTCATAAAACAATGATTTATAAAAATACTATAAAAACCTTAACCTAGGGTGCCGCCGGCAGCAGGGCATTATTAATAAATTATGAACTCTTCGGAAAAAAATGTTCAAGATGATAGTTGTGAAGGATGACAATTAGCTTTCCGTTTCCGTCGTATCTACTATACCGTTCAGAAATCGACATCGAGCCTAGGATGTGAGTACATGATAAATGCCAATAATAAAATTACGATTACGATTTTTTAAAGTAATAGGTTTTTTAAAAGAAATGCTTTACACTCCTTCTTATTTTATTCAGTAGCGATTGCTGGGATGTTAACCCCAATGCCGCTATGCACCACGCACGTCTATTATTATCCATAGAAAATAAGATTGATTATTTTCCGTAATCGAACCAGTAACGCGAGCTGTTGAAACTTAAAAAATGTTGGACGGAGTACACAAATGCATGTCACTTGACTGTCTGCCTACCTGTCATGTGGTTCGCATGAAAGCAGTTGAGTTTAAACGCATATTTGATTTTAATTGTTTTGTTGTTACATTCATCATGGAAAATTGTTTATTTCGACCACGGAATTTGGGTCGACAGTCGTAGTGAACGATGAAATCTACAATTTGCTTTACAACCTGGTTTTCACCCACAACAGTAAACCATGTGTGATCTAATAATTCAACTCCTGGGGGGCTGGCCAAGAGCAACACGCCACGACAATTTCTACAATAGAAATCGTTCAAATGTATGAGGATGACATAAGCTGTCACTGGCGCTGTCAGTAGCGATGGCGTGGCGTTCAGTGGTCTAAAACACATCATCATGATCTTAAAATCTGCTAAAAATGTGACTTAAGTTGAACTTGACTTTGACTTTTCATTTTTGAGTGATCAATTGATCATTTAATAACAATTACTCAAGAAGGCTAGAGACTAAGGAGAGATAACTCCCTGGAAAGGGTTGGACTAAATCCGTATCCCACAGTGACGCATGCGCATTACGCTTCTTTGCCGCGATCCTCGCGAAGTGTCAAAATTGGTCAACACAACCTCGAAAAACAACAACTGTCGCACGTGACACCGTTCAAAACAAAACCATGTGACCATGAAATGACAAATAGCTGCCGCTGCACATGCGCAATACAGCGTTTTGCCCGGCACAGAGTATACGACTTTCGGCCCTCGAAAGCTTACCCCCACTTCGGGAGTTATCTCTCCTTAGTTTCTAGCTTTCTTGCAATTACTATCAACAATTATGCAATCTATGATTTATAATTAGACATCTGATGAGGAAAGAAAGATATTCTGTAAAAGATTTAATGTTCATCTTATTTTTCAGGTTTCACGTGCAAATGTAGTCTGTGAAGAGTGTTTAGCTTGCTTACAAAATGCCTTTCAAGCTAAGCCCGCACCAGCTCCTATATTATGACTATATTACTATAGCTTGGTACCTGAGTTGGGGCCGCCACAACGATATCCATGCACCAGTCCACTTTTTAGATAGTTATATTAATTTGATGAGTATGTTTAGGAAAATGGAGAATAAAAATAAATCCTTATTTCCTTTCCCGTCCCTAGTACCCTTTTATCTCTCCAAAATACTTTATGTAAAACAAAGGACGCCAGTTTCTTTCGATAAATCTGTAAAAAAGGTGACATTGAATCTATTCGTAGTCGTTATTTTTGCTAAATTCAACATTAATTTGCGTCAAACTGCAAAGAGTTGCGAAAATAATAATGACTGTTCTGAATAGAACTTAAATAAATAAGACAAATAAGCTGTTATTTATTGAGGGCCAATAAATTTGGTAGCGGTGCAAACTTACATTGTCACTTGGGCATTCTCCTTTGAGAAATGGTAAAAATAAAGGGGTTTGTACGGTATCACCCCTAAGCTCTGGCTACCTGCCTCACTATTCAGTATGTAAACAACATTGCCAAAGCACTGTTATTTGGCTTGAGTTTTTAATAACGAGCATAGAAATACGCTGCACCATACCACTTAAATCTGAAGTTACAAAATGAATACAAATTAAAGATCTGTTGATAAAGTCACTACGAGTACAAATGACTTACCGGAAGCAGACAATTCGCAATTAACTAGAATCCTAAAAACTCACTGTAAAATATTTAATGATGTCTTGAGGTAAACGACCACCAACTGGTCGTTAACGTGGAAGATGATGGAAGAAGGGGTCATGAAGATTGATGGATTTTTTAAAGTGTGTATGTACATTTATCAATTTATGCTTGCTGTCCTTGCGGAATACGCTGAATAATTATCATGAACATAATCATTTGTTTTGTTTGTTCCATTTTGTTTTTTTTTCAAAAATAAGTAGTAAGTTTAGTCAGTTACAAAAAGTAAGAAACAAATGTCTTCTTTAAGCCGAACCGGTTTCTCAAAATATTTTCATAAATTCTTTGAAAAGACGTTTAACCAGATTGCAGAGCAATAGGCTTTCACCCATTTACCCAACTGTTCAAATATTTAAGCGGTCGTGTCTCACATGTTAGTATTGTCTGTGGTTCTGCCTACTGACCTCCATACCATTTTCCGCCTCGACGCGGTCTCATCACATCATTCTAAGTCATTGTATTGTCTACGTTGATGACGCAGGCGAGTATTTCTAGATTCAAAGTCAGACAATGTGGAAGTAAAATGTTGTGAACGTGAAATAACCTTTTTAGTTGTAAGACTATTCTTTTTTCTATTTGTATTTATGGATAAATGCCCATGCATTGCTCTATATCTACACTAATATTATAAAGAGCTAAGCATTTGCGAGTTCGTATCTTTGAGGTAGGTAATCTCCGAAACTACTGAACCGATTTAAAAAATATTTCACCGTTAAAAAGCTACATTATCCCTGATTGCTATAGGCATATACATTTTTTGAAAACGTTAGAGATCCGTATGAAAACATTGACATGTAACCCAACGTGTGAGAAAAAATAGTCACGCGGGCGAAGCCGCGGGCGCAAAGCTATGAATGAAATTTTGTTTTCTCTCTTAAATCAAACTTGAACTTTATCAGCTTGATACTAACACCAAGGAACTGAACTGTCAATTCTGGAACAAATGGGTCGTAGCGAAATAAGCAGGACCACTGTTAAACGACCTGGCAAACGGTCACAACACACTTTATGCTATGTTCGATTACGAATACTTTGCATTTAGATTTATTTATAATAAACGAGAACAATCGACCATTAACTCTGTATCTAATCTTCTACAAGTCCATACGACCTACTCGTAGGTGTTCAAGTTGCGTAGGTACACGACCAAAGTATGCACTGACGCCATTCACCTGTATTATCATATATCACACCTGTATTATCCAATGGTATTCTGCAATCTGCATATTAGCTTCGCAATACCGACTGGATGTATGTGTATTCATCGCAGGTCTCTTTAGAGTTTAATGACTTTCGTCGACGAATGACAATAATCGTGAGATCGTGACTGATACGGAATACGAGCTTTTGAAGAGAGGATCTTAACTGAAAGCTCTTTTATGTAGTAGAAATAGAAGTCATATTGCTCAAGTTCGAGGCATCACTTGCTGCATGGTGCTGCTTCCATATTGCAAGGCAGTAAAAGCGAGTAAGCTTATGACATCGGTGACGTAGGTACTGCTCGTACGTCTACCACGAGTTGCCATTTTAAATTTACATTATCATTCGCGTAAAAAAATTGTATTGGGATTTGATATTGTCATGTACAGTTCTTATTTCTTTATTACTCGGTGCATGATTAGTTAACTCTTGTAATATTTATACAACTAGTTTGTACTGACTAACAAAAATCTAACAATTTCTAGGCTTGAATTGTATGAACTTTGTACATGTTTTTGATTTATATCCGGTAGTTTAGATGTACTTTTAGGTCCATATATTAAGGAAACGTTAGAATGCTTACGCATATTTTTTTTTAAATACTCATTTTACTTTACTAACTCTTTTTGTAAAACCGAACCAAGTTTAAAAGAGTAAGTACTGAGTTTCTCGCCGGGTCTTCTCAGTATAAGATCAACTTCCGATGCGGTGGTAGAGTCACATTATGTTTGTATACAGTGTATTTAAGTATTCATATTATTATAGTATTCACGAGTAGGTCTATTACTAAGTATATTTTTTTTTCTTGTAATGACGATTTGAAAGTACTTGTTACAGGTCTATTTAAAAAAAGATATTTTTTGTTTGTTTGTTTTATTACAAAATACAAATTGCTTATAATATAACACAGCACAGGGTCTTCATATTTCTCATTTGTATGCCGATGAAGTAATACGATTATTTACAAAGACCTCTAGATTTTCATTCGTTATCCTTGTAAATTTAAGTAGATTTAATAAATAATTGTGATACTGAAGTATTTTAAATGGGTCATCATCAAAAATCAACAGTACAGTACATCGTCCGGTTACAGGTGAATCTAGACGAATTAATTATGATAATGCTTCGGGCGGGCCTGCGATAATTATCAACCATTTGCATCGGCATTCGACCTGTTCGCTAGATTCGATAGAATTCGATGGAATATTAAATTGTCAAATGATAATTAAGTTGTGGATGTACTGCACAGTGGGCTCCCAGAGGGCCCGTGCATAAGTACACAGTTGGGCTTAATCCGGAAATGTGCGGACTGTTCATCTGATTACTGCTGAGTGCCGGCGGGGGAATCATAAAAATGATTTTTCATTTCAGCGGAGACGGTATTTTAATAATGTGTTTTAATGCCAGTGATGAAAAAGGACAATTGAAAATATTAGGCTAGTCCCTAAGGAAGCACCACGTAGGTACTTAGTTTCTTTAAAAGAGTTAAATTAACCAAAATAAGATTAATACAAGTATCGGTCGCATTTTTTTATTTAAAATACATTATTATCAAGTGGTCGATTTATTGGAGCCCTCACTATTTTGCTTAGCGTTACATTGACAACTTACGTTAGTATAATATTGTTAGATTTACTTAAAATACATTCTAATAAGGCCTGACTTTGATCAGAGAACCTTACTAAGAATTAACAGTTCGATTCGCGAAGCATAAATATTAGACAGGTTAGATGTTTAGGGATGTATCTGCAACTTGAACTTCATAAAAATAATAGCCTAGTTTGAGATGATGGTAGGCGAAAATGGTGCATTTGGTTAGCTATTTCTACCAATTAAGACGATTGCGAAACTGCAGACTCGTTAATCGCTCAGACTAATTTTGAGCAAATGACGTGATGAAATAAACTGCAGGAAATAGTTGGAAACCTGTCCAGCGCGAGTTTCGAAAGCTAAATGCAGTTTTTAACCTGTTTCTTGCAGGTGCGAGATGGCTACCTACCCGCAGTATGTAATTTGAGCATACGCGTGGCATGGTCACTAAATTTCTGAAGATTCAATCAAGAGGGACACTAGCTGTCATGAAAAACAACAGCAGTGGTATTTGATATTTTTTGTATTATAAAGTGATAGTAATAAAATGATAAACGTCAATAAGGTTACATATTTCTCGAACCTTCCCCTAAAGTACGTAGAGCAGACAGGAAATAGATACTAAGAGATTGTCTAATACAAAGAACGATACTAACCTCTACAAAGAGTAAAACACAAATATGATGAACCCACGCCCTGCACCGTAGAAGGCAGGATGACTCAACGACGCGACTAACCAGTCAATACGCATTATATCATTTCCGTATTAATGTTTGCACCTTCACTTTTCTAATTGGATAACAGGAAAATACTCAACGCAGTTAAATGGCTGACGAGATAATCAACTCATCGACACAGTCAAATATAAACCCTAACTTATCAAGAACATAACAACTAAGAACGTTCGAAGGACACCAAGTTAACCTTAACATAACCGTTGCAAAATGGGTCTTATATTGCCCGCTTTATTTGCTGTTGGGTGCACACGTTGGAATGTTTCATAACAAAATTATAAAAAACCGTTACTTACATCAGAAAGGCTTTCTGAATTTGAATGTGGATACAAAAGTTTTTAAATGCCACCAATCTGACCTTTGTGTCTATCAAAATAAAGTTCTAAATCCTGCATGTAACCTGTCAGTGCCTCCGTCCGTAGCGTATTGTGTAATCTGATATACCTCATGCAGGTAACTGCTCACATTAACGTAGAGAAAACATTTCCTTGGACTTTCCGCTATAGCGCAATACAACGCACGTTTTTACTTGCGGTCGTTTCATCACGAATCGCTGGGTTTTACGTAAAATATACTATAAAATTATCATGATAACTATTCAAAATTCGTTCTAGATTAAAAGGTTCGTTCACGAATAAAAAAGTTTCAGACAGAACAACTGACATGATAATTGACTCATTAAGAAGGAATACATTCAAGGAGCTGGCAAGCTGATTTAAATATGATTGCTGTTGAGGACCTCAACCCTTTCATTAAAAAAATATTTTGAGGAAAAAATAATTAATGGAAAATACAAATACGAAAAGATCATCAAATTGTTTAGAATTAACCAAATTTTCCAGGAACAAGTGCAAAAAGGCGAAGCGCGGTTGCAACCAGATATGTCGATCGACATACGCAACCTGAGAACCGAGAGAAAAGTTCCGAGGTTGCGTTTACTTCACAGTAGGTTGAGCGAATCATTGAACAAGTAACCCCATTTATCGACAGAGTCTGATTACTTTGCGTCAAGTGGAGTTATCGGCATAAGGTTAATATACTCGTACTTAAGTTTTATTTTGTTACATTCACTATTCTTTATTTTAAAATGTTACAAATACTAGAAAAATCAATTGGGTATCCTATTAAATATCCTGTCTATAAAATGGAACCCGGATAGCAAAGAGTTATTCATCGTTTGAGAGATCGACAGCAATGTAGAAAGAGGAAAACTTTAAATGAATGAAATTTTTAGCATTTTTACAATGCTCTATGAATTTTCCATATAAAGAAGGCGTGGGTTCAAGTCCAGCTCGATCCCTAGGTTGGAAGTAAAACTTTGCTCTGCAGTTAGAAATTTTAGGCTAGTTAAATAGCGTTGATTTTAAGTATGGTTTGCTCACAAAATCCTTTTTACGATCCAAAATGTCAAACCTGTTACTATATAAGCAACTTCTGACATCAATACATCTACCACGAGTTGCAACTTTACACTATCGTTCGCGTGAAAAAAATGTATTGGTATGACACATGACATGACATGACAATGTCAAATCTCAATACATTTTTTTACGCGAACGATAATGTAAATTTAAAGTGACAACTCGTGGTAGACGTACTGCAAATAGCTACGTAACTCGAAAGTGATATAACATACATTTCGTTTTGCGACTAAATAGCCATTCCGTCCGAACCATTCGCATTTGCTACGACTGCTTTCACTGTTTTATGTTTATATCGACGGAGATTCGAAGATTAAATCAAATTTAATTTATTGAATGGTTATTCTGAGCAAATCCTATTCGTACTTATGCTAATAAAGTACGAGTTTTATATCAATTTGCATAGTCGATTGGACGTTTAATCATATTTGAGTGTTATCAATCTAATTCGATTTGGACAGTTCGCAAACTGAACTTTCGCATATTATTACGAGTATAGCACTTCATAAATAATACATTTGTAGTAAGAGTATATTCGAAGAGTTTATTGATATAAATTATGGGAAAGCAATAAAATATTGTAATGTATATTGACTAAGTATGTTTAGAGAAGGTATTCTAGTTTCTGTCTTTAGATCACAAGACCATTTAACATAACTTTTTAGCATAAATTATATTTATTTTGCCAAACGTAACTACGAGAAATTCCAATTCAATGAGTCTTAGGAATGTAGGTAGCGAAAATACCACATCAGTACAATTTCACATTACCGTAGCTACCTATTACACTCGCGCAGTTAACCTTGGTTCAAGTTGACGATCCAAGGTTATCAACGCTTGTAGTTGTTTTTTCTTTCAATTGTTTAATTATGGCCGATAAGACCGATTTAAAATATTTACACAATTGTTGGACGAAATTATATTATTATTATACTGTAAGGAAATTGCGCTAATAAATATAAAAAATGCAAAAAGAAAGAACATGTGATATTGACCTATGGAACCCAAAACGTGGTCTTTTACTACCTTAAAAAGCCTAATATACTTAGTAGGTATTTATTTATCTACGAGATAGTATTATAAAAGAATGAATCAGTTAAAGAATTAACTCAACGACCGTAATCTAGCGAATACGTAGGTCTAAGTTAGACATTGAACAAAGTACATAGCGTGAAGAAATCAAGGCCTCTCTTTTACTTTTGGCACTTTGGGCATGGGCCCAGGGCCCCGCGATTCGGAGGGGCCCCAAATTCCGTTTTTTTAGATTTTTGAACATAAAAACAAGGTAACCTAAGAATAGTAGGGCCCCATCATCCTGATGTCCTGCGGTCCTGCCTATGAAGCTAAAAAGTAAGAATGAACATTACGGCAAACGTAGCGCGCGGGACGCCCACCCGCAACGGGACAGACGACCAGACAAAAGTACAGGATTTTTAAGGGTGCACAGGTAAGTAGGAGTAACTGGCTACTTGGTGATACTTGGAAGAGCTTATACTCAGCAGCGGGCGTTTTACGATAATAATGAAGCGAACTTTTTATAAACCAGGCTGCTTAGCTTACGTCAGATAACTGGGACTGGGTATAAAATATGCTAATAAGGACCATGACCCGTTACGTAAGCCCAATAACGGCGATAGCCAGCCACACATCTGTTTTTAGACGGAGTTTTAATCTGATAAGGTTTAAATTGTGATGAGATTGCATTTGGTACAAAACTTAATGCATCCTTAACAACACTATGTCTATCGAAGCCCGCTCTATTCACAGTTCCTAATTCGAAAGCATAAACTTGAAAGTTGCAGATCGATCCGGCGGACATGTCGCGCCGCTAATAGGGTATCCGCTTTGAGGAACCCTAAAAAGTTTTAATTAACTCCTCCCTTTGATAACCCTCGCGTAGACTCCCCATCATAACTACGAGAATTCGCGTGTTTAGCCCGAGTTTGGATGCGGACTAGTTTCTATTATAATAATATTCTGGTTAGTATGCTAGTTATATTTGTTTTGCAAAGTAATAGAATTACGATTTAAATTTCCTGACTCACGAAGTTAGGTCCCAGATTACGGTATAACCGTTTGAGTGGTATGACCATCTGCCACTTTGAGAATCTTTTGAAAGTCATAGTCAAAAACACAGAAGCATAACACTTCACGCGGTAGTTAAAATTCGTGTTCCGAAAAAGCTTATTATTTAGGCACGATCCCTGATCATGAACACTGAACAATATTGAACCTTCAAATCATGTGATAAAAACGTGTTTTTTTAAGCCACTTGGGTTCTTTTCTTTCATGTCACTTTAGTGATAGTGAACTTGACTTATAATACGTTCAATGTTAAACCTTCAGTGGTCGATATCATGTTGTAAATACTTAAATTACGAGAACGTAGCATATCCGTAATTAGATAGGTAGTACTCATTACAATTTGGGTCAATGTTAAGAGATAGCTTAAGTTTATTAAAGACATTTACCTATTCTTGGAATGTAGGTAAGTTTATTTGAACCATTTAAATTACATTGAAAACTTCTTAACTCATCATATAATACACTAAAATCATTAGATGGTAAAAGAGTTTTATAATTTTACTGAAAAATGTTTTAAATTAGTCAAATACTCTCACATTATAATGTAAAAGAAGTGAAAATAAACTAAATGGTGTAACGGAACAGTTACAGAATCTTCGTCATATTTTGTGTTTGTATCAGTTTATCGGTAGAATTCGGTTCATTGTTTCAAGTCATCGTTAAGAATTTCATAAACAGTAAAACATGAAATCCGGATACGATTGTACAACTTTGGCAAGTATACAAAATTCCTAAATTAATTCACAATAGCGTCAAAGAGACAATAACTTGAATAGCGCATTTATGTATCGGTAATTAAGTAACTTGGCTTTATTAATTTATGATGCTAATTAAAGCACGTTTCTCTGTTATAATAACATAAAGTAAGTAAGTCCGAACGTACAAAAAATGCGGTGGTAATTATCAGTGAAAGTAAAATGCTGGCCTTACTTTTAATTACATTTCGAAACATTATTCGATCAGCAGTAAAGTATCTAAGGAACGCTGAATTCAAACTTTTTGTGTTTATAAGCAAGCAATACACTTTTGACAAGTGTATTGCTTGCTTAAACACAAAACAGCTGCCAAGACTTAGCGTGATCTAGATTAAGCAAGTTGGAGAAATAAAAATATGATGTATGAAGAAATTATTAACTATCATTATGCTTTTTAAGCGTCGTTTTTTATTTTATTTCTTTATGTTTGTATAGAGGTTTGTATTTAAGTGTGGATTACATTGAGGCTTGTTAACAATTATTCAAACAGGTCTAGTGAGGTAACATTTAAGCGGTACCTTACATACACCTCCTTAACTACGAGTGAAAATGCAATAGTTGCGTATATTTGTCTTCTTTTTTATAGGTTATGCCCCAATTATACAAAACCTTGTTTGTAATCATCACCGCTTTATCTGAGCGCGCTTTTTTGCCAACATACTAGTCACGCAACATTGGTTCGCGAGCGATCGGGTGTTATGAGTGCTGCCCATAAAAACCTTACATCCGTTATCCGATGAGTGCACCGCGATCATTCAGTGATAATAGCCACTAGCCCACATAGTTTTAAAGTGTTTTTTTGGATGACAAAGCCACAAAGGGGTTAGTGAGGAGCGGCCCTTATAAAAGAGTTCAACGCACGTTTGCGCTTTGTTGGGATGCGTTCGTGCGAAACTGTAACCTACATTGACAGCCCTAAGGGGACTGTTTGCTCTTGTTATAAGCACAACACTCTCACTGAAGTCACAATGTCACCTTACTCTGTAGAACTATTGACCTAATAGGTACTAAAGGTAAATAATCATATTTGAAAACATAAATTAAAGTTACACTCAATCGCATACAGTAATTATTCATAGTAAAAAACAGGCGACACAAACATATGGTGTAAAATCAACTTTCTAGAACTGAGGTCTCAATTCTCAAAAAGGCTAGGCAAAGGTTATGACGTGTCGCGCCCACACTCAAGAGACGGATGTAAGAACTCAGTGTATGCAAATCAACTTACTTATCGAGGGCAAGGGGTCCTGAGAGCTACTCGCTCCCTCTGCGCCGATCTAGGGCGCTAGAACCGATGGCAAAAAGAAATCACAACAATAACACTTTAGAACATTCACTGCACCAAACACAGACGAAGCTGCTCAACTGTTCTTGCGTTCGAAGATCAGAGAGACACTTTAAATTGTCCTACTAGTTACTAGCACGTATGCGGAACAATACGCGACGATATTGCATTTTTGTTTGATGGAGGCATCGCCTCATTCGTGTACGAACGCGGCTCAAATGTCAGACGGTGCGCAGGCACAGCCAGCCCGCGCCCAGCCGCGTGACGTCATTACGGTATTCAAAATGGCGGCGTGGAATTCGAGAGCCTACATCGGGTAGGTACTGCCAGCAAAGAAGACTCGTTAACTCACGTCTCTGGTTGAACTAGCTATTTATCTGCCAGTTACCTGCTCGTACTTTAGTTTGCATGATGAAATTCAGTATGCATCATAAATATAGCACAATACGTTTGTAAACATTAATATTCCCCACATGTTATTTAGTATTTATTTCTACTTGTGTTACATTTCTTAACATAACCTTCGTAAAGTAGATAATAGGCGAGAACTGTCATTCGATTCCGGATAGGATTTAATTGTACAGGTTTTGGACCTTAAATATTTTTTACAAACAGTACAAAGCCCCTTTTACCCTCACAAAAGAGACAGACAGTGCGTTCATTCATAATGTACGGGAGAAACAGGGATGGACAATAAGGTTCCTTATAAAGGGTTATGCAACATTTCGTTTCTTTTCGATATCATAATAATATGAAATGATTTTTTGGGAATGTAATATAAATACGTTTTTAATGAGCTATGGTTTATAGGATAGCTACTAACAGAACATGAAAAAGCGAGGATTTTCTATTTTCACAACAACTGTGACCTGAGCTTTTTCAACCCTCTGTAGCACAAGATATTAAAAGGGTCTCAACATAGCGCCTGTTGAAAAGTAATTGTTTAACATAACAGCCCTGCATGATCAAATGTGATGATTAACTATAAATACTCGTCGTATTACTATTCAGCCCGAAGATCACGTCAAGCATCTTGTCTTAATTTCACTTTAAAATATATATTTTTTTCTCTTGGATTACGCAACATAATTGGTACCTTCTTATCCCATAAATAAGTATTTGAAAAAAAATTGAATATGCTCATAATAAAAGCGTACGTATTATTTCTTAAAATAAATCTTTGAAATAAAAATGTGCCTCGAAATAGTTAAATTGGTTCCAACTTTTTGTTCTAAACTGATAATATTTATGAAAAGAAAATATTCCACTTATTAACGAAGTTAATGAAGGAAAATTCTCCAACTTGGTCATAAAAACTGAACTCACACCATGAAACAATCTACTTGTACGAACGTGAAGAAAGCTCACCAGTAATTAGAGTAATTTAATAGTGTTGTGCATAAAAGTCTTATCGAAAAATTCTACAAAATCCACCATTCTATTCCTCCGAACAAGTTGTGGCTTAATTCGTGCAAAAACCTTAATTAGTCGTTTTTTTTGTATGGTTCCTGTTTTTAAATAATTTTAAACATTCTTATTTTCCCGAAACTGTGATATTGTTGCCTTCTACAAAGCTTCCTGTATGTTGTACGTCTACCACGACTTGCCACTTTAAATTTACGTTATCGTACGCGAGCGCTAATGGAAATTTAAATTGGCAACTCGTGGTAGTTACAATAACTACAGTTGTTACGATTCCTATTTAAAATATCTATGTAAATATGTTGAAACTTATTCCATCCGTCTGTAAATAACCTCCCCTCTTTTTATTCCCAGTGTCTACCCTTAAAAATCAGTGTTATCATTGATTGTGACGTCTCTATGTTGCTTTTTTTAGACGGTGCTGGTAAAAAACTCAAATAACACTGAGCATAGACACAGGAGTCAGACAGAACTCGCAATTTTATTTTAACCGGCCAACCGCTTCTGTGTCTCTATAAACATTAGAATTGACGGAAGAAACGAAACCAATAGTCTCACTGGCCAATCAATATAAAAGTTTTTCTCTTTTGACTCCACTTGACATTGGCGAAATCAATCTGCTAGAAAAGCAATATTGTTGAGGCCACAAATAATAATAATAATGTAAATTTAAAGTGGCTAGTCGTGGTCAACGTACTGATTGCATAAAAATTGATTGCTGGCGTTGTATTTAGTTAGTATTTGAGTATAGTTCTTGCAAATGGAACTAAACTTTATTGTTCGGTATTGAGAGCGTCGGCACGCGCGCTCGTAAAAGGATTGTACTATACTTCCATGAAATTACAGTTTAGTTAAGTTAAAGTGAATATTTGATTAACCCATGCTTGGTGTTCATACAAACCGGAACCACAGTTGCGGGCTGGTCAATTCATACAATAACGTGAGGCATAACTGTCACTTAGACAGTTTAATGACATTGAAAGTTAAACAATTGTTTGCGTCGCCAAACAAGCTATTTGAAACAAACGTACATAATTTCTAATTAGAAAAGGCAAATCGTCATTGCACATGTCTGTGGACACTTTCATACAGTGCAGTTGACCCACTGCTTTCCTTCTGAGTGTGACTGCAATCACGCCGAATTACACGCATCGAGAAGTAGCAATCCACTTTCTACACAATATGCCATTAGAGTGAAAAAGAAAATACGCTGTTCGTTAATGGGTGCACAAGACATAACGCTGTGACGTAATGCTAGAGGTTCATTTTAGAATAGTACGTCTACCACGAGTTGCCACTTTAAATTTACATCATCGTTCGCGTAAAAAAATGTATTGGGATTTGACATGGCATGACATGACAATGTCAAATCCCAATACAATTATTATAATAATAATACATAACTAAAGAACTATCCACTGACTATCTGCCGACATTGTAATAGCGCCTCCGAAACAATCCAGCATATCACAGGAGCTTGTAAAAAACTAGCTCAAACAGACTACAAACACCGACACGACCAAGTTGCCTCTATCATCCACCAACAACTAGCTTTCACACACAAATACATTCCCAAA
Source organism: Udea olivalis (assembly GCA_947369235.1). Lineage (NCBI taxonomy): Eukaryota > Metazoa > Arthropoda > Insecta > Lepidoptera > Crambidae > Udea > Udea olivalis. The sequence goes on from OX376342.1 coordinate 13,785,004, forward strand.
AAACTCCCATACTGCAAATATTCACCAAGCACAGTATTAGACAACAGTAACGTAAAAATATACTGGGACCGTACCATTATCACTGACAAAACCATTTATTTCAACAGACCAGACATAACACTGCACGACAAAAACAACAAAATTGTCTACCTGATCGACATCGCGATTCCAAATACTCACAATGTACAATTTACTATATCAGAAAAAATTGCCAAATACAATGACCTGGCAATTGAACTAAAAAGGCAATGGCAAGCCCAAACAGTGTACGTTGTACCAATAGTTATTTCCTCAACTGGCGTGATCCCCATAGTTTTGCATAAGAGCTTGAAGGTTCTTGGCATACCTGAAAGCATATCAAATCTACTTCAAAAGGCAATTATTCTGAATACGTGCAGAATCACCAGAAAATTTCTGTCATCTGACACATCCTCTTATGGGACTGTTATGCTTGGCTAAGGCCCGCATAACATTTTTCCCACCCACTTCCTCAAGTGGAGATATATAAATTTCAATATAATAATAATAATATATTAACGCGAACGATAATGTAAATTTAAAGTTTGACGACACGATTGGCGTAGTGTGCTGTAGCACGGTTTCTCGCCTCGATTTCCGTAGTGTCCCGGGTTCGATTCCCGGTCGGGTCAATTCAGGAAACGATCTTTTCTGAATTGACTCGGGTCTGGGTGTGCTGGGAGACGCCCCCAGCTTATTTCCTTGTGTGGTACCTCGTAACACAGGGATTTAATAATCCCTACTTCGAGACCATTACAAGAGGTGTGTTGTCTGGCGCATATTTATTTATTTAAAGTGGTAACTCGTGGTAGACGTACAGACCGTAAAAATATAAATATGTGCCAGGCTTGTTTATATTTTTACGGTATCCCTGTGTACGAGGTAGCAGACAAGGAATTAAGCCAGGGCAGGGCGTCTTCCAGCACACCCAAACCCGAGCCAATTTAGAAAAGATCGTTCACTGAATTGACTCGACCTATCGTTGCCGAGTCCCTACGTAAGTCAAGGCGAGAAATCGTGCTATAGCGCACTGCACCAATCGTGTCGTCAAATTGTTATCTCCTTGCCTCGACTAGTGGAGCCATATATTAATCTAGGAGCGGAGCACATGCTGTGATCACTTACCCACACGCAAACTCGGTAGGGTTTCATTGCAAAGCTTATTAACTTTGTCTTTTCCACTCGTCTATCTTTACCAGTAACTATGTGTAAGGAAAAAAGATCTAAAGAAGATGGAAACTAAGAACTATTTGTAACCATGGTCTTATGTTACCAACGTCGATACCACATTTAAGAAGATTGATATTTTATCTGTGCACGCTCAGTATATTTTCGATAACATAATGTATGTGCGAAAAAACTTGCATCTGTTCAAAAAAAACAGTGATACTCATAAACACAATGCCAGTAATAAAAACAAACTTATTACTCCAAGTCTTAGGCTACATAAGGTAGGATCTGTAAAATACTCTAACAAAATACCTCAAAGTCTTGTTGATCTACCTCTTCACAAGTTCAAGTCTGCAATTAAAGCAAAGTTGATAAAACAAGGTTATCATAATGTGAAGGATTACTTGAACGACAAGAGTTTGTGGTCATAGTAGGAATAATCTGCTCCTCTGCTCAAATAATGTACTTTTCTTGTTCTTTTGACTGTACTACTTTTGATCAGACATTAGTCCTGCATAGAAGCAATTCAGAAAATTCAAATCATTCAAGCAGTTTTCCGAGTTTCTTTTGAAATTCCATTCCTGTGCGTAAACAGGAAGTTTTTTGTTGCAAAACAAAACTAAGTTCAAAAGAGTAACTATCGAGTTTCTTGCCGGAGTCTTCTCGATAAGAAGCAACGTCCGAATTGGTGGTAGATTCGCATTATGGTTATTTACGATATGTACTATTATTGTATTATTTTATTTATGTTTATTATTATTTCCATATTTTTTTTTGTGAATTTTGACATTTCATAAGTGCTTCTTTGTGAAGGCTTTGTGAATAAATGATTTTTTACTTTACTAGTCAAAGTACCAAGGGAAAGAAACTTCTCAGGAACCGAACTGTACGAGCTACGAGACGCTTTAAATTGTAATAATAAAACCCCTGAAGATGGCTTGCGGAGTGCAGTGACGATATACAGAACAATCCTCAACATTTTGTTTCTATATTTGGTATAGAATAGAATAATGCGCCTATAACAAATCACTAAAGCGAGAAGCATATCGCATGCGGTGTTTTCCTTGAAGCGGCCAATCCGGCCCGCATTACCTAGCCGGGATCCCCCTGCGTACATATTGTAGTGATTCCAGGAACAAAGAGAATACCTCTTGCCTGAGGAGAATATACTAACATACAAAGAAACATATCAACGTAGAATTCTTGTGTACGAGCGAGAATTGTAACTCTTTTCAAGGCGTTTGTGAGAGTTGGTCTGGCCTGCTGCTATAGTCTTGAAATCCAAAATGTATTTAAAACATAATAAAGAAATCGATCGTTTCGGGGGACTAAGCTTTTATTGCTCTTATCTTATCTTATCCTAATGACCAAGTTGAGTCCGCCAAAATTAAAACTCCTTCATTTGCCGATAGTTAGATTATAAGTCTATATCGTTATAAGATAAGATAAATATTATTTATTGTACATCAAAAACAACATTTGCGTGTACTAAATTTAATTGTTGAGAAAAAACATTTCCAAGGGTAGACTTCGACCCCTTATTGCAGTGTCGTAGAAACTATTTCTCTGATGTCGCTTATAGATTGTAGAGTTTATAAATCCAAACGACTTTTTTTTTATAATTGTGGGGAAATCCTCATGGATACCTCGCCGCCCGGGGGACCGACGAGGTTATGTCGGACTTCTACTGGCTAAAACCCCACGGTACTCGACCTCAACACTTCAGCGGCGAGGCGGGGTCCCTAAAAAGTTTCGCAACGCTCCACCACCAGTGCTTCCCCGTATTGGGGCCCCCTCCAGCCGACCCCCTAATGAAGGGGGGAGGCCACGGAAGCACCTGGAGCACACAGGTACTTCCGCCGTCCCGGTGAAAGCCCTGCATTGCGGGCAAAAGGCGGACCCGCACAAGGTGGGCCAGCCGCAGATCACTGACCCCCTCCAAACAGTTGTGCACCGCGGTCCCCACCTCGCGCCCTAAGGCGCTCCCCCCACGGGCGCCCATATCCAAACTACTTACCTGCCCCAACAGACTTCGTTCTGCAAGATCAGAGTTATTAAAGACGTTAAATGTTTAACAGCTGGGAACAGTACGTCTACCACGAGTTGCCACTTTAAATTTACCTACAAAATGTAATGGGATTTGACATTGTCATGTCTTGTCATGTCAAATCTTATGAATTTAAAGTGGCAACTCGTGGTAGACGTACAGACTGGGATTAGTTCGTATGGGAAAAGAAAAGCGTTGTTTTCATAATTTCGATTTCTAGGTCGTAAGAGGAAATGACAATAATTTCCTCGGCCTCAATACCTCAGAACCAATTGCAAAACAGAACATGAAGTGTAAACTATATTCACCGAAGTAATATTCGACATAAACCCACCACTTTCAAAAGTTATTTGGCTGCAGCAGGCCAAAACGCTAACCTTATTAAAGCTCAAAAAACGTCCAAATAACAACACGATTAGCCGGCTCAAGCAATCGCAATTAGTCAGCACAATTAGATACTGAATGAGGTTTAAACTTTAAATACCCGTCATTACTAGGCAATGCAGCATTGGAACCTTAACGGACTAATCTTCGCGGAAGCCCGACATCACGGTATCTGGCGAAACCATAATTTATCATGGAAAAAACGGATTCAAATTGTTTGTATTAAAAACAAAGTTTCTTTAGCTTAATAATAAATATACTATATCCCGGATGATTTTAAAGGAGGCAACATAATTTTAAAAGAGTCAACCTGTTTTCTACAGTCATGGTAAACTAATAAGAACCAGTGAGAGCATTTTTAAATAAAAAAATTAAAATGTCTGCCAAGAAACAGACTAGTCGTTCTACTTACTATGGAATATTATAGAATTATGTTCTTTACTTATGTATTTTTACTAGGATGGAGAAGAACAAGCAATTTTTTTATTTCGTTTTTTCTTTTTCTACAATAGGCATAAAGGCTGCTGATGATAAAGATAACTGGATTAATAAGGAATGAGACAACAAGCTCTTGGTGTTTTATTAATAAGAGGATTTTGTGTGCTCAAATTATCAACAGATAAATAATAATGAACTCATGAGTAAGTAGTTATAAAGAAAAATGCCGTAAACATCAAACATATTCGTAAATCCCTCACATTTATCAAATACTTATCTTTTTTTATGTCAACAAATCAAAAAGTTCAAATATCTAACCATGTCAGTATTATCTGAACTAAAATGAGAGGACATGTCCGGATGAAACAAAATGTTTGTGGTGACCTTAACAGTGACATAATCGGCTTACTTAATTGAACTGGCGTTCAATGTAAATTAAACGTTCAGAGAGCGATTTTGTAGAAAAACTAAATAGGTAGAACCTTTTCAGAGGAACGCACAGTGTGTCTATTGTAACCATTCATCAATAACACATATTTCAATGCTCTAGAGGCAAGTGACTTTTGCCGTCGTGGTAAACGGAACACTCGGATGCCCGCTCTTCATCAATGGTATTAGAACCCAACGTGGGAGGTCAATTTATATCTAAGGTATTATAAAATGAATAAGAACAGTTATTGAGTGCAAAATAGTTTTGAAAATGTACACTAAATCAGGTTCTACTAATATATTACAGTAATACTTGAAGGCTTCTCCAAGCTTTAGTTAAGCCTCGAATATTTAGTCTTTTCCGTGAACTAAAAAAGAACGAAACATGATTAATTATCATGCGAGCTGTGTACATCATTCTCTATTCCTTTTCTTTTTAACTGGCCCCTGAAAGTAGAGCCTGCGACCATCTTTCAACACCACTGGTGCTCGGACTCGCTTTTTATACGTCTAAGATCTAAAGTCTCGACATGATTGGCTTAGTGCGCTGTAGCACGGTTTCTTGCCTTGACTAACGTAGTGTCCCGGGTTCGATTCCCGGTCGCTTCAATTCAGGAAATGATCTTTTCTAAATTGGCTCGGGTCTGGGTGTGCCGGGAGACGCCCCTGGCTTTATTCCTTGCCTTGTACCTCGTAACACGGATATATTTATCCCTACTTCGAGACCATACTCTACTAACTCGCATTGTAAAACCACAACTTAAACTTACTTCAAAAGAGTAACTACTGAGTTTCTCGCCGGGTCTTCTCAGTAAGAATCAACTCCTCCGATGCGGTGGTAGAGTCGGATTTTGTTTGTATACTGTTTATTTATACACAATGTATACTGTTTATTTATATATATTATAAGTTTAGATTTCATGGTTTTCCTTGTGTTTAATTATTATTATATTTATTATATTATGTATTATATCCTTGTATTAATTTACCGCGTTTGTTAGAGAGATTTGATCCTTAAGATTGACCCCATCGATCGACGCCGTAAAAGTACACCCGGTTCGATTCCCGGGTGTGGCAAGCGAATTTTCGAAAATCTGTGAACGCAGTTCTGTTTCTTTTTAAAAATAAAGGAATGTTTCCTATGAGTAAAATTGTCTATCTCCAGTATGTACCAGTACTTTCCATCCAGGTGGCGTTAAAAAAATCCACTCTGTATATTCATATTATTATAGTATTTAAGTCTATTATTAAGTATATTTTTTGACTATTTAAAGTACTGATTAAGTCTATTTAAATAAAAATATTTGAGTGTTGGTTACAAGTGGTGTGTTGTTTGGCGCATATTTATTTATTATTTATTATATAAAGTACATCGTCCACTTACCCGGAACATGCTCATCGTTGAACGTGACCCGTACCGCATGCGGGCGCAGCACGCGCGGTATGAACGCGGCGGAGTACCGGTGTCCTCCGAGCGGCCGTACTGAGCTCGCCACCAACGCTCCGTTGCCGCCTGACACTTCCAGCTCCAAGTGGCCTGGGCCTGCTGTACTGCAGTCGACTGCATCAGGAAATATTTGTATGTACTTTATTACTTAACTGGTTTTGCCGCATTTAGGAATTTAAGTTCTAGACTGGAGACCTTTTCAAGGCAAACGCATCGTAGGACAGATGAGGTGGACTGACGACCTGGTTAATATAATGGGATTTCAATTGATGCAGACAGCCTGCAACTAGCCACTTTTGGGCGAGGCCTATGTTCAACAGTGGACGTCTTTGCGAAGTCACTTAATAATTTTGAAAACCCTTTTAGAATCGAGTAGGAGATCACCTGCCCACTTCATAAATATTCATTATGTGAATGGCGGTAAACGAAATTGAGGAGACAAAGGACTGCAGATATTTTTTACATCATCATTTGTACGAGTAGTCATAAAACGTCCACTGCTGAATACGAGTATCCTTCATAAAGAGGTGTCGGTAACAGGTGGCCTAAATCAAGTAGTTTATTCACTTAGCGGATGGGATTCAATGATGCGTTTACCATCGAATGGTAATTTTAGGAGTGTCTGCCTCAACGACCATCAGTTATTCGCGCTATGTGCCCTATCTACTGTCAGTTAATCCTACCCACCCGCTAGGCTACTACGTCGTAAACTTTAATTACTTATATTTTTTAACAATATAAATTTATTTTAAATATATTCTTGATTTAACAGACATAATTCTTTTATTTCGATAAGTAGTGGTATGAATTGCATAAAATAGTTATGCAACGCTTCACATCACAATACAAGAGTCAGTGATATAGCAAAGCCAATAGCGTTGGAGGTGCTTTCTCCCCGCAACCCGCCCACACCGCCAAACCTGGCGACTTTGAATTAGAACAAAATTGACACCATACGATACGGTATCTATCGTAATCTATGCGCGTGACCTTACCTATAAACTCGACAGGATGACCCACCACCCCCTTATGACTCGGCTTTACGGTTACTCTTTTGGCACCTTTATTGTTATCCCTTTGAATTGGTCTGAAACAAAAGATAATGCATTAGTTAGATTACCATTCATACCTTCCTTCCAAAACATATGTATAAAATAACCCTTTGTTCTGTATCGTCACTCAATATCATCTTTATTGTTAAACTTCCTTTAATGATCTCATGTCTTCCTGAAAATAAGCTTTCCGTTAAAAATAAAAAGTGTAAGAATGCTGTCATGGAATATAACCGAGACAAAGCACTGCTAAGAGAAATATTTTCAAATTAAGTTACCTCCGAAGTAAGATTCATTCTGTATAGAAAATATTTTACAATAAAAATTGCTTCAATAGTGTAGGACGGTACAGGGGTGAAAAGTTTACAGCGTCGTGAAAACGTCGTCACTGTTCAACAAAATCATATTTTCAGGTTTCAGGATAAACGAGTTATTTCCTTTTTGTCGTTCTTTTTACCTCCACCTTCGCGGTAACACCATAATAATATAAAAAAGTAAAGCCTTTGCCATACTTTCAAAATAATCCTTAGCTTAAACATCGTGTGATGATGCGCTTGGGGGTAAGTAAGCATGTTAATATCCTGAACTAGTCGAGATAAATCGAAAGAGTAAAGAGTAATATTAAACTGTTTTTTTTTCGTTAAGCGCAGGACTAAGGGCGCGTTTCCACCAGAGATGTGCGAGGATGTGTTTGTTAGGAACCAATAGAAACGCAAAGCTAGGTGAATGAAACAATTCAATTGGTTCTCAACACACACATTCCTCGCAACGCTTCCTCGCACATCTCTGGTGGATACGCACCCTTACTGAGGTGCTAAACAAGCGATCCGCGAGCGGGAGCGGGAGCGGGAAATGTATGGTGCCGCCACTCTACCCGCGTCCGGTCTCTTTGTGGCATGTTGCATAGCAACTTGAACGTTACATAAACGTAGAAAGAAGTGTGTGTGAGTGTGGTGTATTGGTACGGGTGTGTACAGTGTACTCGTACCTACGTGTCAATCGAACATGATTTTAATTAGGTATAATATGTTAAGCGGTTCCAAAAAATATACCTGAAACGGGCGTGTGCTGCGTCCGGTTCAGAGAGGGCCCCCCCGGTAGGGTCGCGGGGGGGCCTATTGGATAAAAAAGACTGCTGTTGCTTCTCCTCCACACTGCTGTACGAGGAGTCTCGCACCACGTATGAGCTCTCCCGCACTTCCCGCTTGCTGAACTCTTGCTGTAGAGAGAAAACGTCTCTATAAGTACCCAGGTGACTTCGACACAGTCTTTGCGCCGCACGCACGCGGGGCACACGTCGACATCGACGCCGACATTATTTCCTAACCCACCAATGCTAGATTGCTGAAGATATATAGTCATGTATTTGAATATTTTCTAACACTAAAATGCAAAGTTGTAATTGGCAATAAGTGGCGAAGAATTTCTTATTACAAGCACTTAAGCTTTACTTGTAATATTTTCTCGTGCAACTATGCAGATGTCTTGTTGCATGAGTTCTTATTTTTCCAGCTCTCTTATATAAGTTTACCAGATGCATCTTCACGTTATGAATTTAAAAAATGTACAACAAGTCGATATGAGAAAATATGATATATCTGTGTCCCACAGCTGGGCAAAAGCCAAGACCGAAATGCTTGCCAAATGTGGGTGGGTGATCGCACAACCTTATTCACCTTATATTCAGAACATAGCCGTTCTGAATAATCCGAAGACACACTTTGCCCAATCTGGGATTTGAACCTTGCTCCCCACTCGGTCATGGATCTACGTGTATAACCTTTTGCGGTCTCCACCGAATCGGAGAGGAGAGGACATGTATTTTTAACAACATATTTCGTTACTTCGACATTTCACACACAGATATGGACATATCGAAATCTGACTCGATATTCAAAACCCATCGCTTGTCTCCTCTCCCTATTGATGAAAACCGGGCCATAGGGAATGAGAATGACATCTAACGACATTATGAATAGGTATCTCTGATGCAATACCATCCAGACGTGGAATGCTCTTCTAGTGCATGTGTTTCTTTCCTCTTATAGTCCCGGAGTCTTCAAGCGGGGCGTGAAAAGGCATTTCTGCAGGCCCTCAAAGTGAGGATGGCCATCGTTTGAATGACTGGGCTTGTCAGCCTCATATCTAGACCTCACCACCACTTTCCATCAGGTGGAGTGAGGTCACCTTGACGAGCATTATACATATATAAAAAAAGTTAAGATTTAATTTTGAAAGTTTTCTGTATGTGTTAAGAACGTGTTGCTCTTTAGAACCTTTAAAGTAACACTGTACGTACCCGGCTAGAATAGGTCTCAGAGTCCTTATCGTCGGCGAGACGGTCGAGTTGTCGGTTGAAGGAGTCTTGCGAGAGGTCGGTGAACTTGTTCAACTGTGTGTTGCGTCTCGTCTCGCGGTCAAGAGTGCTGCCGCGCTCAGGTGACTCCAGCCTGCAGGTGACATAATGAGAATTAAGTGCTGGGGTCTTACTTGAAGATAAACATTCTTCATTGCAAACTGTAAAAGAAAAAGTGTACCATGTTTCCTACATCATTGGAATCAAGGCGTTTCACTATGAACGTATTTAATGGATCAAAAGATAGTAGGTTACACCCAGACTCAAATACAACTATTGTTACACTTGTTCTGGGTGGGGATCAAATCTACGACAGGCGGCTTAGTAAGCTAGATCATGGCCAGAACCAAACCAACTTATAACATGCGGCATCTCATTCATTGTTGGTGAATGAAGGCTTTATAACACATGGTATACCTATTTTTTTTTGGTTTAAATCATGGTTCAGAAATTCGATTATGATGAAGTACTTATAACATTTTTATGATGACAATGAAAAAAAAAAAAACTCTATATAACATGTCTAGTCTAACAGGAGTTCTTCGAAAAAGCAAAATTTCTTTCGAAAACTGTCATGGCTTTTTACTTTGACACACCAAGAAACGGTTATCAGTATTTTCCACCACCAAACGGTTCCATGCTCCAACTTGCGGAGGAGATCCGTATTCAGAACTCCGTTTGATGAATAGCTCTTCGAATTGCATGAAGTGGTATCTGAGGTGATAAATGTTGTACCCTTAAGCGTTGGATACTGGTGATTATAATTTTGTAACGGTGGTTCATAATAATAAAAGATATCATTAAGGGAATAAAAGGAAAAAACATTACAAATTGTCTGAGAATTTGTACATGTGTACAAATACCATCGTCATTGGCACTTACCAATATGAATGGTCTCCATATCACAAAGAATCCATCTAACGAAATGTCAGCTAAGTACGGACTCCACGGTTGGCAGAGTAAAATAAAAAAGATAGCCATTTAAAATCCCTGATTCAAATTCAATTCCGAAATAAATGGGCTTATGCAAGAAACTTAGCGGGCGAAAATCTGTACGTCTACCACGAGTTGCCACTTTAAATTTACATTATAGTTTGCGTAAAAAAATGTATTGGAATTTGACATTGTCATGTCATGTCATGTCAAATCCCAATACATTTTTTACGCGACCGATAATGTAAATTTAAATTGGCAACTCGTGGTAGACGTACAGTTGTTACGATTCTGTAAAATACTTGGAGGTTCGGGATAAACGGGGTACTCAAAGGGCTCGATATCTTATAATTAGTAATGTTCTCTCTACGTGGAACAACACTCAAAAGCTTTTGAGAAAGACTTACAGCTATTTGCTTAACTGAGAATTTTAGAGATAAATCTTCATTACTTTTTTTTAAATAAAAATCTGAGTAAACTACAAATTATTAAATTCTTAGAAACCGACAGTTAACGTTAATGTTTACTTACTTACCGATTAGCACTGAGCATCTGCCTTGTTTTTTCAACCGAGTCCCACGAGTCTTTTCTTCCAACGTATGGTTTTTCTCCAGGGTCACCAGAACCTGCCACATTAAAATATTATTTTCTAAGAATTTAACCCATAGTACGACGACCACAAATTACCTATAGTATATAAAAAAATAGTTTATTGACAGTGTTTGTTTTGGATCGGATCGGATATGCAGGATCCGATGAGACGTTTGTTTAGGTTGACTTATATATTTATCATTTATTTCGTTCCAGTTGCAATTTTTTAAAACTTTTTTTTACTCGACGAATGTGACAAAAAAATTGTAGGCAGCCTAATGGTAAGGGGGTTACCGCAACCTATGAGCAAATAATACTTTAAAAAATATTAAAACTAACGGTCTGTGAGCACATGAAAAACCAGGGGCATCGCCGCGAATTGCTGAGATAACTTTTTCAAACTCTTCTTAGACAACCCCATACTGTAGATCATTAGGTAAACCACGGCAGTGAGTTCATTCCACAGTCAAATGTTAGTTCATGAATTTAAACTAACAGAAAGGTTTTTTTAATTGAATTTTCACTTTACGTCACTTACTGAGTGTGCCATAACATTATTGTAAGTCTTTTGATAATCAACCGTTATAATATTACAAGCTATGGGTAAAAAAACCGTAAAGAGTCTGAAACTTACTTGGGCTTCCAAGTCTTCTAACCCTGTCGTTCTCAAGGGAGGCGAAGGGGCTGCTCTGGTCGAGGTTATCCTGGGAGCCGCTGAATGAGCTGTACTTTTTGTAATTGGACCGTTTCTCCACCACTCTCTTCGTTGTCGTTACAGGACTTTGTCGGTCAGTCACAGGACTGCTTACTCTAGAACAACAATCATTATGTGCGTAATAGTGTGTTTTTTTAACCTTTCCAATAATTGGATATAATTAGCTTGAATTATAATTTTTTGCTCGCTTACTCAGGCAAGGACCGAACTACGATGTAAAACCTGCTAAAACACGACCAAATATACCTTTTTAATGAATTGTCAAATAATTTGTTAAACCAGAAATGTTCACTGAAGATATAGCGATAGGTCATGAAGAGATCTTACATACAAAATGTATACTGTAACAACAAAGTTCAGTTCTAAACGAGGCTGTTTGTAATCAATATTCATAACTTTACCCTAAATCCGCTTGAGAAAACTCGGGGACAAAAGTTAATATTTCTTAAAGAACACTTTGCGTTAATAATTATGAGCCGTGAATTATTTTCCTTCGCAAATGTTTGCTTTAACTTGGCCCCTTTCAAATTATTTTCGATCCGACCCGAAAGTTTTATTTTCCAGTTCGCCGTCGATTAGTTGGGTTTCAGGTCACCGTGCTGTTATTTACCGGGATCCGCATTTAAAATGCCGAAAAAAATAAGTCTCATATATTTTTCGCGATAAATCAATTTTCAATCAGTTCCGAGCGCGCTGTGTATAAATCAGCGCTTTTCATTTTGAGTGACCGTTAGTTTTTGCGCCAAGTTCGCATTTATTTCAGCATTAAATAACTGGTTTGCCAACGAACCGGCACAATGAGTTTACAGTGCTGAAGGTCGTATGGCTTCGATCCCCAACCTGGGTACATAAACACAAATTTTATTATCAATTTATCACTAAATAAATATTTTATAAGTACTTCATACATTAGGTACATCTATTATATTTATGTTTTAAAATCATTTGAATTTTGCAAATTGAAAACAACCAATCAGATCATTATTAAACTGTAAATTATTGTCAAAAGCCGCTTCAAAGAGTCGTTGCGACGGCGCGGCGGTTTACCAAAGCTCGCGCCAGGGAGCGGAGCTCAAATCTCGTCATTGTGTATCCGAATATCGTACCGGTTAATTGGACTAGCTGTCCTGTCCTGTCCTATTCAGGCCCCCTCCCTCGTTAACGAACTGTTCGCTCGACCGGACCTATGCGGACTAACGGAGCCTATTGATGTCTAATTATGACGCCGGGCATCATGTTCGTTGCATTTTACAATTTCACTGTTGAACTTTATCAGTTAATTCGACTCTTGGGCACAAATGTTTGATAATGAAACAAATATTTATGTGGATTTGGTGTTTGCTTTTTAGTATCCATCACCCAGCATTAACTCTTATCTTCTTCTCCAATATAAAATTTTTGCACTTATGAGTAGGTACAAAGGTTTGAGGACTGTTTCAGGGTGTCACTGTACGGGCCTCTTAGTCTACAAGAAACCATGATGTTCGCTTAGTGCTACAGACTTGATTTTATGGCAGCTTTTTGTCAACAGGGCCGATAGCGACATAAAAAATATAGCGTTACGACATTTCGTTGCCGAAGCTCGAAGGGGCGACACTATACGTTGTCTATAGTACTTGGAAATTGTTGTTACCTGTTAATTGGGCTAGCCGTCCGATTCAAAGGGCTATCCCGCGTAAGCGGACTGCTGCGTCCTAGGGGGCTGGTGGCTCTGTACGGGCTGCTCGCGCGGTACGGACTAGTGGGCCTATTCACGTCCAATCGCGACCCATTCCCAAGATGCTTCGTTGTTATCGGACTCGCTGTTCTATTTCTGGGACTCTCAGACCCGTATCTACTGAAATCCTTCTTGTTAACCCGTGAATAAGTCGCATCAGTGACGTCGTAACTCTTATCTTTAATGTCGGAAAAGGACTTGTAATAATCGCTCGAGTCGCGTCTCTCTTCGCGACGATCAATCGAGCTTGTGTTATGCTTCGTTGCATTCGATTCGTATAGATTAAAATTGTTGAGAGGGCTCTCTGATCTCAGACGAGTTACTGAAATGAAAAATAGGAAAATGAGTCTTCCTTTTCTTAACAGTCACAATAAAGTATTAAAATTGTTAACACATACCCGGACTGGATATCCTCGCATAAGCTGGTGAAGGACTAGAACTTTCACGTGGTTTCTTTGAACGCGCTCCCACTCTGAACAAATGTGGAGACCCGTGTACATCATATCCGTTGAAGTAGATGTATAACTGAAAATTCAAAACAACACATGATCATCATCCACTAATGGGTTTGAAAATCTTCACACATAATACTAGTTGCAGTGTCTTCTTTACATACCCTATGTTTTCCAGGTGCTTTAGGCATGAAGGTAGCGCGGTATTTGGTAACAGACAGTTTTTCTAGCGCGCACATGACGCTGCGTTTGTCATGCACGATGTCGAGCTGCAGATCTCCCTTCACTCCACAGCCGCTCGTGTCCAGCTCGAAGGAGTGCGGCTTCAGGGGCTCCGCACCTTCTAAAGCACCGGAGCTGAGCCGGACGCCTGCAGGGTCGAAGACTTCGCAGGTAAAAGGTCCACCCTAGCGTTGGATAAAAATATTATTAGGCATTCAGGTTCATAGTTAGGTACTGTGCAAAACATGTGGACATTGTTTAAGCTTGACTCCATATAGAAAATAAATCCTAAGGCGGTTTTTTTGCTGCAAAATTGGCCGGCTGCCTAGGGCGAATTTCACACTACACCGCGCTCAGCCGCTACGAGCGGTGCAGTGTGGTAGTGGCCAATCTCATTGTCGGCCCATCTCTAGTTATTATATTAAAGCTTCATAGTTAGGTAGTTAAATACCTGTATGTGCTCTCCTTTATAAGTGATGGCGATGGTCCAGGTTCCGGCTTCATCCGGCTGGAAAGTGGCACTAGATGCGGTGGTGCCAGGTGCTGACGGTGGAGGATGGCGAGCTTCCAGGGGAACAGCTCTCCCGCTAGGTGAGTGGGCTGTCACATCGATGTCCTCTCTTCTTGGAGCGCCTATGGATATTTTATTAAATCAAGACTAATAATGCTAAAAGCTTTAGAGAGTTTGGCATGAGAACGCGAAAAGAACCTTCGCAGTCTTGGCCTTTGACCAGCAGTGGCCTATTGGTAGTAGTTAATAACTTTATTTGGATGAAAACGCTGACCCACAACCAAATTCCTGATCTAGACTTTTTTCCTGATTAATGGAATGTAATACAAAGGAAGTGTTAAACCTACCTGTGGCACTGACTAGAACTTCAACAATGCTTCCAGCGGCACAAGGGGCCATTCCTGGCGGAGGCACCATCACTAACCTAGGCAGCACCCTGAAGAAGTACCTTCCATCAACCCTGAAAATAAACCAAATTGAAATAACATCGGTTGATATAAATACCTTTATAAGTATTTATATCAACCGATGTTTTTTCAATTGATAAATTATTATCAAATCAATGGTAGACATAGTCATTTACGTAATTAAATATTGTAATTTGGTGGTTGTCTAACAGTTTGCCGATAGTATTACCCGTTTTCGAGTATCAATAACTGTCGGAGAACCGCTCGTGGGGCGCAGGTTCTGCCCGTTAGTGAAACGTTCTGCCGGCGTACAATCAACCGCGATAAAGTCGGAGATATGTTTCAGACCATTATTTGGAAAAAAAAATCATTTAATATAACTTACCTAATATCATCGACTGTCAGGACTATTTCATGCATGCCAGCATGTTCCGGAATAAATTCTCCAGATCCTCGAGCATCTAGTTTGAGCCTCGATTCCTGTTCTAAGGGATTGACTATAGACACTTTAACTTCAGATATGGAGAGCTCGTTAGATAAGGACTCCACTTTGATGTACGTCTGCAAGAAATAATACTCGTGACTTAGGGGATTAAGGACACAGAAATGTATATTGGTTTTTGTTAAACCAAGTCAATTTTATGGTCTATCCAATTTAATCAGCTATTAAGTTAAATATGTCCATGGAAACACGAAGAATTTCAAAAAAATATAGAAATGTATCGTAGTGCGCAGAAATCAGAAGTTTATTTTTATATACACTGAAAACAAAGGAATGTGAATCTGATACGACATGATCAATGTTAAATAAAAAGACATTAATCCTCTTTTTACCTCTTCCCCGACTCTTCCCGAGGTGGAATCTAGAGCAACTCTCAGCATATCATGCACGGGCGGTCTCGGCGGGATATTGCGGAACTGGGAAGCCCAGGCCATTACCCCCAAATGCTCGACATCATTCTGGCTCATATCTTTAGCTGATAGCACTGGTTGGACTCCTACAGTAAAAGAAAATGGATTACACCTAATTTACAATGTCGTGAAGAAATTCAAAAAATATGTTTATTTTCAATTTTAACCTTACCCAACGAAGTGTTTATTTATTTATTTAGGTTTGCTTACAGCTAAACATGGACAGCATGTATATAGATAAACTTAATATCTAGGACATACACGTCATGTAAGTGTTAACTTTGAAACAAATGAATTCAATACCATTTCCTGTAATGTCAACAAAAAAGAATTCTTACGACTGCTTCTTTATCTTTATTTGGATTAAATTAATAAATTTTACTTACGACTAGTGTTCGTGAGCTAACGTCCTTCAGTAAAAGTTTGTGTGTGAGAAAGGTGATGGACGTGTCTTTTTGGCAAGTGTGTGTGTGCAAGTGTCCTTTTTATATTTATGTCATTCCATTGTTTTATAAAGTTTCTTTTCTAACGAAGTTTATTTATTCATTTAGTAGTTAATACTCAGCGCCAGGCTAATTTTGCTAGTCTAGCTGTGGTTTATTGAATCTATAACATGCACAAGTAAGAGCTTACCAATTTTCTTAGCAGCATCAATAGCTAGCTGGTTATTTTCTTCCCACCGAGCTGGATCTCGACGCAATCTGCTCAAAGGAGGAGCTGGTCCACCCATGCTGCGTACCAGCTCGTTTGCAACCCGGCCGTCATTCCAATCGGTCTGTATTCAAAAATGAAAAGCGGTCAACAGCGAATCGACTAGCGCCAGAAGGTCTTTTGCTCAGAAGATTTTTGGTCCATTAAAAAGTATGAGACGGCATAGAAAGTTAGAAACCATTTAAGCGAGGTTATTCGAGTAAGTAGTTCTAACCCTCCTTGGCTTATTGTAGATACAAATCTTTATTTAATTTTTAACTAGTAGTAACTCATAATTAGTATTAACACATAACCAAAAAGGTATCTAGAAAATGGAACTAGTACTCAAATACTAGCAACTATCCTGCTTAATCTTATACCGTGAAGTTGGTGATGCCTCTCTCGAGCCGTGAGTTGACCCAATCCAGCGTTGCTTTGTATCCAGACGAGCCTGGCTTCATGAAGTATGACAGGTATGTCATTCCGGACAGCTCGTCCAACCATGGAGATGCCAAGTACTCTGGTTCCAAGACCATGGGCACTTCGAACTCACGGTGCGCCAACTTCATGGCTTTGCGGCAATTTTCGACAGCCTCGTGGCGATCTAGAAAAATAAACACAGTTAAGACATACAACTCATGATAGACCATAATACTTGAGATAAAAAAAAAACTGCTCTTTCAAAGCCGTGCAAATAAATAACTGGCTATTTAATGGGTAGAGATTCTGCAAAAATAAATAAATAAATACGCGCCAGACAACACACCTCTTATCATGGTCTCGAAGTAGCGACATACAGGGTGTCCCAAAAAGAAGTGTCAAGCGGAAGCCCACAAAAAGAGCACCCCTTGGGGTACCCGAATCACCCCCATGTATGTTCCGCGATTGTTCATAGTTTTCGAGTTATGATTTTTTTTCTGAATTTCTGAGTATTTCGGACCTAATCGTTTAAATTTTTTATTTTTTAAAAAGTAGAAGACTTTTCAAATTTTTTCTTTGCCCAACTGAATCATCCTTAATTGTACTTTGATGCATAAAATAATCAGTTTCATAACTTTGACCAAAATGATGAAAATGTTGGTATAAAACCAAAAATGTACGGTTGATGAATAAAGACTTAAATTTTCAACTTTAAATTAAAAATCTAAGCGGGTGACTGTATGGTTTCTAAGTAAAGCCCAAAAATGCTCCAGAATCTCAGCTTTCTTAATCATTACAGAAAAGAAGTACTTAATGGGCTACTTTGGCTAGAATCAGCCTTCAAAGACAGCGAGGTGGAAATTTCTTGAAATTAGCCATCAGATTAATAACTGTTTTTTGGCCATTTTATCATTCCTGAAGTTCATGAATTTGTTATCTAACCAAAAATTACTGCAGGAAGGCTAAGGGAAATAATAGAAAGAATAAACATTTGAAAGTTTAATTATTAGAACAAAAAGAAATAGTTATTAATTGTTTACTATTTATTTACAAGAAATGTTCAAAATGTCTACCTTCGTTCTCGATAAAAATTCTACATCGTCTAAAAAAGTTGTCGTTTAGTTTTATAAAGGCAATTCTGTTGTTTTTTATCGTCTCTTCTGCTTGCCTCAATTTTATTCGTAATTCGGCTACGTTGCTGTTGTCCTTGGCGTAAACCAATTCCTTGTAATATCCCCAGACGAAGAAATCAATTGGGTTCAAGTCGGAGGACCGTGGCGGCCACGCAATGGGCCCTCCACGGCCGATCCACCTGTCTGGAAATCTTTCAGACAATTATTGTCTGACGATTCTCGCAAAATGGCATGGGGCGCCGTCGTTTAGAAAAATCATATTCCTATAAAGCGTTAACGTCAACATCTCCTAACAAGTCGGTGAGATTATGTTGTAGAAAATGCAAATAGGCCTCGCCGTTTAGTCGGTCAGGTAGTTCGAACGGTCCACCCAGCTGTCCGTTTAAGATGCCTGACCATAGATTGACACTGAATTGTTCTTGAACATTAGATTCCCGGGTCAAGTGTGGATTTTCAATGTTCCAAGAATGATAGTTGTGTATGTTGAAAATTCCACATCTCTTAAAATGTGACTCATCGGTCCATAAAATATTTAAAAAAAAAATTTCGTTTTCAGCTTGACGCCGCAACATTTCCTGACAAAACGCTACTCTTCTCGGATAGTCTGCGGGCTTAAGCTGCTGAACTTTTTAAATATGATATGGGTGAAAACCCTTTTGTTGGAGTATGCGATGTGCCAGTGATTTTGGAATTCCGGTTCGACGTTGTATTGTTCTCACACTTATTTCCTTAGCCTTCCTGCAGTAATTTTTGGTTAGATAACAAATTCATGAACTTCAGGAATGATAAAATGGCCAAAAAACAGTTATTAATCTGATGGCTAATTTCAAGAATTTTCCACCTCGCTGTCTTTGAAGGCTGATTTTAGCCAAAGTAGCCCATTAAGTACTTCTTTTTTGTAATGATTAGAAAGCTGAGATTATGGAGCATTTTTGAGCTTTACTTAGAAACCATACAGTCACCCGCTCAGATTTTTAATTTAAAGTTGAAAATTTAAGTCTTTATTCATCAACCGTACATTTTTGGTTTTATACCAACATTTGCATCATTTTGGTCAAAGTTATGAAACTGATTATTTTATGCATCAAAGTAAAATTAAGGATGATTCAGTTGGGCAAAGAAAAAATTTGAAAAGTCTTCCACTTTTAAAAATAAAAAATTTAAACTTTTAGGCCCGAAATTCTCAGAAATTCAGAAAAAAAATCATAACTCGAAAACTATGAACAATCGCGGAACATATATGGGGGTGATTCGGGTACCCCAAGGGGTGCTCTATCTGTGGGCTTCCGCTTGACACTTCTTTTTGGGACAACCTGTATATCCCTGTGTTACGAGGTACCAGACAAGGAATTAAGCCTGCCAATTTAGAAAAGATCATTTCCTGAATTGACCTGACCGGGGATCGAACCCGGGATACTACGCGCTGAACTAAAGCGCCGAAGGTCGCGTTCCTGTCCCTATAACCACCCAGAACCAACATTCTTGTTCTTAAAACATTCGTTCATTCTGAGTGTTTATCTGAAGACAATTAGTTAGAATAAAACTGTATTAATATATAGTTTAATCATAATGACTACTTCAGGTCTTCTGGAATTTGGTAAACCAGAAAAGTTATTTTACTTTAAAGATCAACCAATATCAACCATTGATATACTTAAACGCACCGAAGTAAGCTATTGGGACATTTCCTTACAAGAAACACTTTCCGTGGAAAACCAAATCCCACGTGTTCGGTCGGAGACGGCAAAAGCCATAGACTTAAATCAAAATTGATGACGCGAGTGAGTACTGTATCTTGCTCACTTGTCAAAAAGAAGTGCAATGCTCTTCTGTCGAAGGTCAGCGCTCTACCAGTTTGGCAACGGATGTAAAAATCCAGCAGATTTACTTCTCAGTCCATAAACTTGATTGAAATCGGTTTTGAACGGAGAATCCCATCGTTATAGCTCTATTGCGCCGACACCGTACCCAGCTATTGGGCCCAGGTATTCGCAGAATGAGTAAGATCCTCTTTGTTGTTCAATATCTGAGGCCCTAGCCAAGAGCGATACGCTACTTTTGTTTCAACACGTCAAATTGAAAAAGTTAGGGAAATGACATTAGCACTCGTTTAATCAAAATGACATTTGATGTCAGTTCGATACATTTTTATATTTGAATTGTCGAAACGAAGGTAGCGTGTTGTTCTCGGCTATAGCCTCCCTGGTGTCTAGTCATAATTTTCCCCTTTTTGTTGTATTTTTTTGGTCACTACGTTAGTTTTGTTTTTGTTCAGTGTAAAATTGTCCTCAAATAAGTATGTTTTTTTTCTTACTTTCAGTAAACGTCTAAAAAGTTTCAAGTATGTTTTAAATTGGTAAGTTTTAACATTTGGAGAGTCACGTTATCTAATTTGATTTATGACTGTAGTAGAAGCTAAGCTCCAATACGGGATTGATCTCACATATGCACATTGTACCGCTAGTGGCATCTGACTGAATGGGTATTACACCGTTGCATTTAAGTTGCCTTGTGGCCAATTCGCTGAGCAAGGTTCTGATAAATACGGATAAGCTCACTGGCAAAAGAATAACTTTGCAATTTCTCAACATTAAAATTAACCATCCTTTTAAAATAGAAGAAAACGCAGAAACAATTTGTAAGTCACATCCGATTCTGGAAATTAACTTCAAAATTACTTTCGAGATTACTTTCTTGTTTAGGTACTTCATACACAATGAAACAAGTCATGAAAAACAGAATGGCCTTCTATAAATAAGCTATCCCTATCTTCAATATTTCAATTTGACTTGAAAACGACAGGTGGGTATACAAATTCGCATTCAAATCAAGTGCTCACATATTTATTTATTTTAATCGAACGCTAATCGGGTGTATTAATAAATGGTATATAGCAGAGTATTTACAGTCAGCAATATAGGTCACTGAATAAAAATAGGCCTTTTCATCACATTTACTATTTGCCATGATTAAAATGATGCCAACCTCATTAAAACAGAACTAAAATTTGTGTTTTCACCACACGTACATGCCTAAACGTTTATATGTTTTCTTGATTTATTAACATCTTTTTTGTAAGGCAAAAAAACATATAAAACATCGTTTTTTTATGAAATCAATTTAAAGCGATCATATTTCTGGCTCAGAACGAACTATTGTTAACTTTGTTTTACAAATGCACAGCTTGATTTAATTTAACTTGCCTTGAATTGACCGTAACTACTCGTAAGCTATCTTACAATAGGAAGTTAATCTTGATTAGTGATTAATTTACGAGGCGTGTTATCCGCGTACTCAAGGACTGTGTAATTCATGTAGGTATTTGTTTAAGAAAAGCCAAGTAATTCCAAGTGTCGGATAAAATATAGCGATTGGCCTACACAATACAATACAAGATTAGTAGTAATACATGTAGGTAATGATAATTAAGACAATTAAACACCCATTGCTAATGACAGTGTAAACATGATGTTTTTAATGAAAATAAAATGCATGTGTCTAACTCTAAATTCACGTTAGGCCATTAGGTTTCTCTGTGTTTTAAACTTACTTCCTTATTAATGTACTCGTATCTACAGAGAAGTTATCTAAATGTCAAACAGTACGTCTACCATAAGTTTCCATCACGTTTACAGCAATCGTTGTGATCAGAAATTGGTATGCTATTTTTGGTTCCATTTTAAATCATTAGGGGCGCTCTGTACCGAAATCCCATACAAAAACATCAACGAGATTTACGCGGATGCACTTAGCCGTCAGTACGATAACGTAAATTTAAAGTGGCAACCCGTTGTAGACGCACAGATTTTAGACCACTAATTTTCATGCACAAGCCCATTCATTTCGGAAAATAAGTAAGTTGTATTCTGTTACCTTTTTAGCGCTGTTACGATGATATTTTAACATATTTACCGGGTGATTATCAAAAGACTTACAAAAACGCAAGTGAAATTGTGTTTTTTCAATTGTATTCAAGTTTATTGGTATGAGACAAAGAGAGTGTGTATGTAATGACAAGTGGGAACATCGTTTTTCATAGGGTTTTAAAGCAACATTTACACGTCTGTCATCTACTAGGGATTCAATGTTGCAATATTATTTACAAAGATAATTGTTACAAGTAAAGTGAAATTGAAGTCAATGTACATAATAATAATGCTCATGTATGCAACAGGCGCCCAAAATAACTGGTTTCTTTCCCAAAAATAAATCGTAATCGTTTGAGACTATAAGTAGTCCGATCTTACTTAGTTCGCGCCAGTGCGGGAAGATGCCAGGCTTGCAGTGGTCGAGCAGGGCAGAGAGCAGGATCCCGCTGTTCCAGTCGCTGGTCAAGTTGGCGACCCGACATTCTGGTAGAGCTGACTGAAGCCACGACAGCATCAACTTTCTGAAAACAATAATAGAGACCTTTTTCTCAGCAGTGGGACACGATAGGTTGAGGAAAAAGAGTGATATTAAAAAAAAAGTCAGTAAATGCTTTCTTATATACCCTGTTTGCTGTGTTTTTTACAGTAAATTTCCTAAGTGTTGTTACCCAGACGTAACTAGCATTCGAAGTCTTTCTTGCCCCTTTGGTGCTGAATTTTTATGAAAATGGTTATATAATAAATAAAAATAATAATAAATATCCCTGGACATTATTCCACACAGCGCCATCTAGCCCCAAAGTAAGCTAATTAAAGCTTGTGTTATGGGATACTAGACAACGGATAAACATACTTAAATACATTTTCTTTTGTAAATACATACTTATTATACATAGGAGACACCCAGACCAGTACAAACATACATGTTCATGCACACAAATGTTTGTACTGTGCGGGGATCGAACCCGCGACCTCTGGTGTAGTAGCCAACTTCTTAACCATTACACCAAGTCGGTCGTCAAAATATTTTACTTAAGTATGGCCAAATCAACACAATGCAAACTTTGTGTACGTAAAATCATACTTTCGTGACAAGCAAGTTAACACCTCCGTTACATTACATCACAATGACAAGGCTGATCTATTCTGATTTTGTGCTAAAGCGTTCTCACTAAAATCCTGATTTCATTTAGCCCTAGTCGGTTTCGTTAGAGCTAGCTATCTACTATGGTAATTAGATTTCCTAGTAAATTTAAGACGACGAGACAGGGAGGACGGCGGCTTACGATCCAATTTTCTTTACGTTTACGTTACGTTACGTTTAGTTTTACGTTTACGAAATATCCCAGTTTAAAAATAAACTGAAATTTCTGAAGCACCACAATAGTTTATGGGAGAAGCTTTAAATTATTGAACGGTACGTGACTACAAAGACACATACCATTATTAGCACAGGCTAGACCGGCACAACAATCCACAGTCATTTATAAGCTACGACTCGGAGCCAAGATGACACACCAGTCAAAATTCAACTGTAACATTATTAGAATAGACGTTGATCAAAATAAGGTGCAATAGTAATAGTAGGTGGTATAATAGTAATAAGAGTTGCAAGTTTGTAGCCGACATCACGCAGCAGCAGCAGACGACGTGTCGTCGCGACACTACAGGTTACTATGAATTTCTATGAAATACCATCCGTAGTCAGCGACACGAAGATTTAATAGAAATAACATGGTAATCAATAGTGTCGCGACGATATCTCATCTGCGTGAAGTCGGCTACGAACATGCACTTTTACTAAGAGTATTTTAACTGACTTGATGCTAGCTGTACCTACGAGTCTAATAAGCAGCCTGCTGTGCTACAATTATGCTCGTAGCTAGGTAGAATTGCCTGTGTCACATCAAAGAGAGTTTGCTCCGTCGAGTATCTTACCTCGGTGGAAACTTGCTCCGGCCGATCTGATAGCGAACGATGAGCGACCAGATCAGGCCCAGAATCAGCTTTAGATTTCCGTTTACAATGTCCACATTACCTGTAATGTATTACAAATAAAGATAAAAACACTATTTTAAAAACTGTTATTTGGGATTCAGAATCGAAATATTTAAAAAACCGCTTTGTTTTGAGAAAAATGTATCTTTGGTTAAGATTTTAAAATGTGTAGATAATATAATACGCTAACGACTATATTACAGATATAGGAAGAGCCGAGCTTCAAAACTCTTGGGTCCGTCACCTTGATGACCCACCACAAAATAATACAACACGGTCCTTACCAATGTTAACTAGTTTGACGCCATCATCTTCAATGGCCTGCAACGCTGTGGTAACATTATCCAAATTTTGATGTTGGTTGCTGGGGTTTGGACTCCAGCCCTTCAGCTTCCGACCTTGAAGCGCCTCTACCAAGGAACACAGAACAGTTCCATCACGGAAATCTTCTACCAGATCTATAACCTGTAAAGGAAACGACTGATAAGAGTGCTTAACTTTGAGACTTCATATGTTTTTTAAATCCAGTATTAGTATTCATAACAACAAAATAACATCCGATTGCTTAAAACATTTTTGCTTTATCCGATTTTGATTATTCGAATAAATTAGGTTGCTTAAAAAATCTTGATCACAAAATAAATAGAGGCAGAACGCTGGCTCCCCAAGTGCAAAGTAAGTAACACCTAATAAAGATAGGAACTAGAAAAAAACTTTTGTCCAAGGGATCGAGCGGGACTTGCGCCTTCCGTAAACCGCGCTATTGACGGACCCCGCGTATTTCTCTGGTGTATTTTTACGTTGTTTCCCAACATTGTTTCATCAATGTCATAAGGAGAGCGCATTTCAACATTAGATAATCGTAGAAATACTGGACACTATTGATAACGATCAATTCATTCAGGCCCGTATTCTAGAATAGTACTCAAGCACTGATCTGTACTTGAGTAGAGATTTCGAAACGTCAGTTCATACATAAAACGTCACTCAGATCTATACTCAAGTACAGATTTTGTTTCAGAATAAGGGCCTTAGTTTGCAAGAGCTGAGTGTGTCAAATAAATACTACCACAAAATGAAACACCATGAGTGTAGGTTATGGTAACAATGATGGCACTGTATGTAGCAGATGCCACTGATTTTAAAATTAAATAATTGATCCACATTATTCTATTGCCGACGATTTGCTGTACGTATGAAGCACCCACAGTATGTTCGCATACTTTTCGCTCATTCTAAGGAACCACATTCCTGTCTATATTTGTTTTGTGCGTCAGTTTATTTTGCCTTTTAAGGCAGCATAATTTAATAATAACACCGCAGATTATCACTTAATCTTGCTGTTATTATAGTAATTGCGTTTAAAATTACGTTAACGCGTGTTTTACCATGAGAATGTCATAACTGGTCTTACCTTGATGTTCATAGGTTTCAGAGTCTCATTGACCCAGTTTTTAAAGGTGTTCGCTTGGATCTCGACCCAGAGATCCTCGTGGCCTTTGATGGCCATGCCTTTTGCTGCAGTGCCGGCAGTGCTACGAGCAGCCAGGCCGGCCTGGGTGATCCTCCCCGCGGTGCCCTCGGCGGAGTGGGCCCGCACCCCCTGGTGCGAAACCCTTACGCCCTCCATCTTGGGGGTATTCGTCACTTAAGTTTTAGCTGCTCTGCTGGCTCAATTTCTTCGGTTTTGCACTTGGCTGTCATCTGAAAAGAAAAGTGTTATTTAGAAATCACATTTCGTGATGTTTGGAGTTGGACACTTTTTTATATATTTTAAGTAGAGATTTGGCTATTTTAATAAGCCGTCTTTTACACTTCCAGGTTTTGGTTTGTAAACTGACATACGTTTTTTCAGAACATTTCAGAAAAGTCGTAAAAGCTTCATGGAGTAAACGTTTTGAGAGTAGGTACCTTATTATTTAGCGTGTTTAAGAAGGTGCGGGTTTCGCTTGTTACTCTTCAAATTTCACTTTATCGTGAAGATAACCCGTATGATAATGGAATTAGATCTCAGATTCATATTTTCGAGTCCTTTGCTACCGTCCGAGCTTTTTCGCGAAGATCCGTTTTTACGCTGATTATTCAGATGTAATGTTTAAATCGCAGAAAAGGCTTTGTAAAGTTTGCAAACGAATCTTTAGGTTCAAAGGAGTTAAATTAACTGCCAAAAACTGCCGGTCTAACCTGAGCTCTTATTTCTATGAACTCGCATACTAAGCACGGATTATACGGAGTGCAAAGTGTAACGTTTGAACTGTGGTTGTATGTTGTATTTAGTCACAAGCAACAATATGCACCCACATTTCGACCTTATGTCTGTAGCTTAGGAGCGTTGAACAGATTCAACACAATTGCGCGATCTCATTTTCGCGGAAATATTTTTCGTGTGCGTTTTGTGTTTGTGTGTATGAGCAATATTTCAAAATTGTTTCATTTTATGGCCAGCTAGAAAAAAACTAGAGGAAAAATGCAAACTCGGCACATGGTCATGGTTGTCAGCGGAGTAAATTAAGGTTAAAAAGAGTAAGTAAACGTAAGTTATGAGCTTGTCTTATTGAGTATCGAACATTAACATAAAACATGCAAGGACCTTTGTTAAGTTACCTTCAATTTAAAATAATTAATTTGCTCGTCACTGAATGACTATTAACTTACATGTCACTTAGTGCTGGCATTCATAGCGCGCCTTTTCAAAAGTCGTTTAAAATAAATAAATTACTACCAGCAAGGCGCCTTCAATAATATACCTCGGAGACAACTACTTAGAGGGCTAAGTCAAGTTGTAATTCCATTATATCCACTATTTCTAGTTTTATGCATTTCTTTTAATTTTTATAAAAACTTAATTCATTTCTTTAATGTTATTATGTGAACTCATCGATCTTTTCGTGTCCTATTTTTGATATATTTTTAACTAATAGAGTCTGAGATATCCTAGGAAAGTATGCTTTATTCCTATTTTTATTATATTTTACGAGTATAAAAAGAGTAAAGAGTTTACTAAATTATCACTATAAAAATGTATATACCTCAAATAAATTCATGAATTGTTTAAACCTACATTGTATATTAATATCTAGTAAGTGCATAAAGGCTCAAACCGCCTACACATAAACCCACTGTATGGGATTACAGTAGGTAGGTTGAAAATTAAAAATATCGTAAAGTTTGTGATTTGGATAATTAAACAAAAAGGTAATTTTCGGGCTAGAGAAAGTGAATCAAAGTTGAACCCTTTGACTCTTTATTTTTTATCTACTACGAGTATTAAGATATGGGCTCCTAGCAGTAGCTATCTACGGCGAATTGGCGACCTGTTACCTGTGATACATACATACATACATACCATCACGCCTCTTTCCCAACGGGGTAGGCAGAGACCACTTCTTTCCACTTGCTACGATCCTGACATACATCTTGCGCTTCTTCTACTCTCATGAGTCCTTTCATACATGCTCGTCGGTTAAAGGTACTCTTGACCCGACCCTTTCTGAGAACATCTTGAACTTGGTCAAGAAACGTTCTTCTGGGTCTTCCCCTTCCAACAGTCCCATTTACCCTTGCCTCATAAATCCGTTTCGTTAATCGCCTTTCATCCATTATTTCCATATGACCAAACCACCTCAGCATTCCCATCTCAATTTTAGTAACCACGTCTTCTTTCACACCACATCGTTCTCTTATTACACAGTTTCTAATTCTATCACTCAGTTTTACCCCAGCCATGCTTCTTAATGCTCTCATTTGCACTGCATTTATTTTACTTTCATCCTTCTTCTGCCATACCCAACTTTCACTACCATACATTAATGTCGGTACCAGCACGCCCCCGTGAACTGCCAGTCGGGCTTTCTCCGACACTCTGTGACTGCCCATAAAGGCATGCAGCGCCCCGTTCACTCTATTACCTGCATTCACTCTCCTTTCAATGTCACCCTCATATCTTCCATTTCTATTTTTTTTTGTTACCTGTGATGAGACATAAAAAAGAGGACTTTTCTGGCCGCGATTGACCTATTGCTCGTTCTTTACTTTTTGCCGCTCATCTCTACTCTCACTTCATGTCTACAAGTCTAATTAAACCGATGACAATGCTCTCTTTAATCATAGCTTAAAAAAGCGGCGCACACGCACGGATGTGTTAATTTAACCGCTCTAATTGGTTACTGTTTTTGTAAATCTGCTAATTAAATGCGCTTTTTCTCTGAAACGGTCTGCCGGCAGCAGTTAAGGCTCACAGAGAAGTTTTACTACTCACTGTTTGATAAATTGAACTAAACGCAATTGCTGCTTGGACAACTGATTGCGAAGATAATCATTTCTCCGCTGAATTAGCGCTTCTACGGAGAAAGGTGACGGTTGTTTCGTAGAAAATGCAACTCGTAAGTTGCTCGTTTAGTTCTGCAAACCATCATTAGAGTGAAGCGTATGTGTTCACAGGTACATACATTTACGATTTACTCGTTTAGCCCAGTGGTTGTACGCACCGGTTGGGACGCATAGATTTCGAGCCTGCCATAGAACAAGCGAAAACTTTAAGAATTGGATTATTTGGTAGGAGCTCCATTTAATCTGATGATGTGTGTGTGATATGTCTCTACGATTTTAACTGAGTTTGGTGCAACAGATCATAAAAAATCGATTCTCTAAACACATGCTTGGTAACAAGTGTACGAAGCAGGTTTTCGTTATCTGCCCCAAACACCAAATGAACTTTAGAACCTTATTACTTTTATACAAGTGCAAAAATAGGTACATATTCATGTTCGCAACTCTACGAGTATGTATCTCACCCCCTACAACCCTAAAGCCTCTCAGCGCTTCCATCAACACCGACGAGTGATCAATCAACGCTAAGTGACAATACGTCATCAATCCACTTAAAACTTCCCATTGACATTGAAGAACATTACTACAAGGTTAAAAAATTGCAAAGTGGGAGTCGGGCACCCACGTTTAAGATCTCAGTAGAGTTTACAACGGTGATCTTAAAAATAGAAGATCTAAGAATTTATTAGTTTAGGAACGTGCTTTGATAAATACAATGAAAAGCCTTAAGAACTGGGAATAGTCGTATATCCTAAGTACAATAATAAAACAAAATCATGAAATTTCAATTGGGAAGATGGTTAAACTACAGCTGTTGGGGAAATTGGTCAAATGATTTGGATTAGTGACATTTGTTTTTTGATGCGGCGTATTCTGATTTTTGAACAAAATACGATGAATACTCCTAGCTGATTCATTAGATGAAGTATTGTAATGTACAAAAATATAAAATATAAAAGCTACCCATGGTATTTCAAAATGCCGCAATCTGTTAAGCCTATTATTCGTTTGATCTCTAGCGTGATAATATATTATTATGCGTCAAAATTATAAAAAATAAAGCTCTTTCGTAATTCAAATCGCCAGTAAAATTATTAGACAATTATTGCCGCTGACACTGGGACTGGCATCTAAAGCGTTATGAACCTCGTCTAAAGACCCCTAACATCGTTATGTCAGAATTTAATCACCTCGGCAAATAGCTAGCACTAAATGCATGCGAGCACTCAGTTCATGCGTTCGCTTCTCATCCGTAGATGCGGTCTAATTAATCTGAAATATATATCTTAGCTATACCGTTTTGAGAATTCAATTCATTTGAAACAAAGCGGAAAGATTACCTACTCGACTTGGACTGAAATTCAGTTTTTGTAGAGATTGATTAAGAGTATTATGCAAAAAATATGAACAGTTTTAAAATTACACACGCACATGCATCAATTTATTTTGGTGTTTTATTTTTATGAGTTGCATAACCTAAATAAAAATTTTTCACCTACTAAATATATACGAGTATATTTCTTCTGAAATATTTGTATGGAATATCACCAATTTTTATAAAACGAAAATGTATTTCTTTCACACTTTGTAGCCACGAAATCCTTCTTAGATACGAATAATTAATCGAGACAAGTATCATGTGTACTTCAATTCAGTTGATCAAATAGCAATATTAATGGATATCGCATTCTGGCTGCACAAGCACAAAACGTAAACATTGCCGTCCCATAATATTTTGATATGATGCTGTGTCAACTTTAGAGAACATGGAATTCATAGTGCTTCTGGAGTTACTAAAAATAAATGTTCTTACTACTTAAGGAGATTGCCGACGGAATTTTTTCGCAACGATTCAGTAGCGTATTTGCAAAGGGATTCATTGGAAGCACTACTGTATTTGTATTCATTCAGCATTGCTATTACCGTGCGACTGTTTCCTGTGACACTAAATCGCACCGACCACAGACATAAATATAATCATATAATCCAAGGAGAGAATTGTATAAAAACTAAACGTGCTACTTTTTTGACAAGATAGCGCTTTTATGTTGAGAATCCGCGAGAATCTTCTCAGTTGCCATAGGGGCTAATGGTCATATAGCACACTTTTCCAGCACCGCACCAACCCGGCAATTAACTTGCCATTTAAATTAATGCATTGAATTGTGTGTACAGAGGCGTTTACGTCAACTTTTACATAGGGGCACTTTATGCTGCTGACATAAGACCCATTTTGCAATGGTTTTGTAAAGGTTGATGTGAAATACGAGGATTAAAGTTTAGAGCGGTGCTGTTGTCGCGCCGTGATAATGAGCTTCAAGGGTCAGTTCGCACAAAGACGCGAAGCGACGCGACGCTGCGCACACATTTTAATAGAGCGACTCAAAATTTAACTTTATTTCCTTCACTATAACATACACATTTCATTGTGAAAATTCAGAACACGTTGCTCCACGCCGTGCTGCGCCTCGAGGCGCCTAGAAGTACCTAGAGGTACCTTGAGGTGGCTCGCGGCGTAAACTTTACATTTGAAATAAAAACCGAACTTACATTACAGACTTCGACTGGTATACGTTGGTACAGACGCGTTCACTTTAAGCTTTACATTGGGCCACCATAAGCTGCTGACAATTGAAACCCATCTTGTAAAGTTTTACATGTGAGCGCCTCTGTACAATACTTGCTTTCATGGAATGAATATTTGTGATTTTCCTGTGTCTGGGTACCGAGAATTACCTACATGATAATCTTAGTATACCCTGTGCCAAATATACATTAGATTATTAATAATCTTCGATCTTAATAGTAGTTAAAAAAATACGTTTTAATACGTTGCCCTGCAAATGTGTCCAATAAAATTCAGTGAAATTCGCAATTTCGTCTTCCATTTCGAAATAAGAAATCGGAACACAAAAATCTACAAGTGTGTACTCACGTTCATTACTTTCTGGATGGAATAAGTAAGTAGGTAAGTGACTCTGCAGTGAGATAACAAATGAGACTGGGGATCAATCCCTAAAGTAATTCCCACATTTTTTTTTCTAATTTACTAGTGGTAATTGTCTTTCCAGTTCCCATTACCTATAATATCTTTAAACTCTATGTAGAGTTTGAAGATAAACACATACAACTTTGTAAAAATGGAATATATGACAGCGTTTTCATAAATCAAAATTTTCTACCTCTTGAAACAGTGTTCCCTAAATCCTATTTGTGATATGGAGTGTAAAGGAGTGCATTTGTGCTACTTTGAACGCCCCAAAGCTCTCAGTTTTTGATATTTGGGCCCCTTTCTAGAGCGGAGCGGTCAAAGTGGAGGAGCCGGCACTAGCATGTAATAGCAGAACGCGTATAGTTAGTCTCGCTGAGATATTTATACTTTAAGAATAGAATAGAATAAAAACTTTTATTCAGTAAATTATAAGCTATTTACTAGCATTGCGCCAGCATTGTGACATAAGCGCCAGCGACCGCCCCATACATTTAAACGATTTCTACGATAGAATTCGTCGTGGCGGGTTGCTTTTGGCTAGCCCCCCTGAAATGGTCTTTACTTGACGTTATATCGTCAAAACACATACCCACATTGACATTAACACCCAGACACAACACAAATGTTCGACTCATTATTGTTGTATTGGGTGGGAATCAAATAATAATCCTTGCTACTTTAAATAAGAGACGTATTTCTAGGAATTGAAAACATCACACACTCGTTTTTATTGGCTTTTATCGCTACAAAATTATATGTATCTTCGTTAGATATTATTTTGTTGTACCAGAGTAGGCCTTCTGGACCAGTACCCGTATCATGTTATGTTATCAGTGTTCTGCAGTAAAATGTTTGTATGGGATATCGGTACAGTGCCTATAGTCAATAGAAATAAACTGGAATTACATACAAGTTGCTGTAGTCAACTATCGTAGACGTGAGGTAATCTCAGGTAGATACTGAACCCATCTCGTGAATAAGTTCGTCGGAATTAGAGGTCCGCGTCGTGGCCACTAAAGCCGGCGGCGGCGCGCTGATGGACGTACCCTGCGCGGCGCGGGGTCGCTGGCGTCATAATTTGTTTTAAAAAGTATAAATAAGAACTCTATATTACCTTTGCCTATACAGTACCTGTATTTGCTTGAATATAACCATTTAAAAATTATAATTGTCGTGTATGAATATTTTTTTTTTATTTTAATTTTTATTTAAAATAGGTTTGCGTATGGCCTCAGTCTCGCCTGGTGGTAAGCGATGACGAGGCCGATGGTGGTACACGCTTACCTAGAAAATGCCTATTCACTCTGGCCTTGAAGACACTAAGGTTGTAAGTATCCGGAAACACAGACGCAGGGAGAGCGTTCCACTCCCTAGCGGTGCGTACCAGAAAAGACGCACCAAACCGTTGGGTACGGACTGTCGGAAAGTCAACCACATGGGGGTGGAAGCCCTCCCAGCGTCTAGTGGTCCGGTGGTAGAAAGTAGACGGTGGTATCAGGTTGTGTAGTTCCTGAGCACACTCTCCAAAATACACCTTATAGAAAACCGATAGACAGGCGACTTTACGCCGATGCTCCAAACTCTGAAGTTTGGTTCCAACGAGCGCATCGTCGCCTATGAGTCTCCTAGGCCTTCGGTCCACTGAGTTCATTGCATCCAACTGGTACTTGGCAGAGCCATCCCACAGGTGACAGCAGTACTCCATACACGACCGAACTTGTGCTTGATACAAGCGGAGCAGCTGTTCCGGTGTGAAGTAACGCCGAACGTTAAAGAGGATACCAAGTTTTTTGGCAGCGGTTATTTTTTTTATTTTATTAATTTATTTTGATCAAATTGAAGCGTGATTGTTTAGTAGTTAAAACTTGCCCAGCCACAGAGAATACTCTTTCGCTAGGTGTGCCTGTGGCTGGGATAGCCAGTAGAGATAGCTCTGACCCGTCTAGCCATGGGTATGTGTTTTTACGTTTCTGCCAGAAGTTGAGGATGTCGCCTTCTTCTAAATCAGAGGGGCTCAGAGGCTCGGGGGTGAGGTCGGCGCGAAATTTTCACTGATCCATTGGCGGCGGCGCGGATCTCTAGTCGGAATACGAAACTATTACAAAGAAGATGATTGGCATTAGAGTGTGGTTAAAATTAGACAGACCATAGAATTATCTCGTTAAATTCATAATAGAGATGACAACTATCATGATTCATGACACGACTTACTGAAATGGTCACAATTTCAAATGGCTATTTCGCAAAATGCATTCTGTTTAATCTGATGCGTGTTGAATACAAAATGAAAATTGTGAACCGCAAATTGGAAACCCAACAATAAGTTTGGTAGTTAAGTCTGTAGGTACAGTGCGTGGGTCGGTAACGCTTTAAAATTAGTTCGATACATATTTATGTAACTTGGCTGTTATAGTCTATGCTGGTGGGTTGAAATATACGGAGGGCTATCAAAATCATCAACTTTCTAACTATAATATTAAAATTATAGCAGTTTGCTACAATTTTTCACAAGGAATATAAAATAAAATGTAAATAAAGTTGTTATCTTCCAAGCTCTCGCTCTGAATCTGCATGAGCAGGACTTTTTTCTAAGCTTATTTCCAATGTCCAATTTAGTGGTAAAGTATCTCGTCGCATGAGTTTGACAGGATTACTCACGTGAATAATAATTTCCTGACAGTAAAGGTTAACGATGTATGATTTGATTGGATATACGAGTATTCCTTTAAATCTCTACTGGTAAAAGAATAATTAAAATGTAACAAAAATGAGGCAGTAACATAAATTATCTTCTCATTATTTTAGAAGACTATAAAACTTTGATTTTGACAACCCTATTTAAATATAACGACAATTCAGCTTAGTTCTACGTCATTTCTATTTCAGTTATCGTTATGTCATGGCTCAAACTGCGATCAAGTATAGCTGTCCTTTGTACGGCGAGATGCAAGGAATTTATGCAAATAAGGTAAATAGCTCATCTTATGGAGTAAACAGGTTTTAAAATTGAAACTATGATTCAGTGTGGGCACGGAAAATAGCATTTTTAGCAAAACATTATCTTTATGCTAAACAGTCTACCTGTAATACGAGTGCTACGCTGTTATTTACACAATGAACCGTAAGTCAGGTAATGCACTCGTTAATCATTTGTTTACATTTAAATCAATATTGTTAAGGATATTGAAGACTATAATTTAAGGATGTTATCATCCTTATAATAAGATAAAGATAAGATAAATATACTTTATTGTACAAGAAATCATAACATTAGCATTACATAATCTTAGATTGTAGGTACAATGTAGGCGGTCTTATCGCTAGGGAGCGATCTCTTCCAGACAACCTGCAGGTAGAGGAAATTGCAAGATTAAAAAGAGAAATAGGTAAGGGATTGTGAGATAGTGAGATAATTTCACGAAAGGCCTCAAAGTGGGGCCAACCAGGTCCCTGTCTCAGCATGCGCTGCTGCAGCTATAAAGTTGCAGCAGCGCTGGTATTCTGACAGGGCCTTAATGGGGGTGTCGTTCGACATCGTGCGCATACATACATGAAGTTATTTTATGCATTCATGAATGCAATTACATATAATACTTATAAACGTAGTAAATATCTGTAAACATACACAAAATTATAAGCTAATACCTGCTTTATAAAGCCTAAAGTTGGTTTTGGCACACTAGAGGCCGTACCAAGCCAAGAGCAACACACGAAAAAAATGGCGACGTTCAACCGTTCAAAAAGTATGGGAATGGCATTTTATGCAATTTTGATTTTGCTAATAAAATCAGCCCCGCGTCATTTCAATACATTTTATTATAGTTTCAAATATAGAAACGATGGTAATTTTTGCCCAGGGCCTTAGGATATCAAAGAGTGATTGAACGAAGTATGTATGGTATCATATGTATTCATTAAAGAAACTCAAAAAGGTTCCATAGCTATACTGAATCTGACAAGGCTAAAGTATAAATTCAAGCCTGCCTGCAGTGCCTGCTAGATGAAGATTTCACTAGGTGCCTGCTATGTTTTTTTTCTTTATGTAGGTACTAGCTGCCTCGACAGACGGCTGTCAAAAGTAAATGCACGTCGCGGCGTCGGTAAAGGAGCACATCTCGCCCGCGTTTCTCTGACTTGATTTACATATACTATTATTTTTCACTGAATGTTTTGTTCAATCATTATAAAATATAGCCTATGTCACTCCCTGATAACGTTGCTTCACATTGGTGAAATAATTTTTAAAATCTATCCAGTAGTTTCGGAGCCTATTCAATAAACACAAACAAACAAACGAACAAATCTTTCCCCTATAAAATATTAATATATATAAACAAGAATTAGAACGTAATAATTCATAAAAACGTCAGTAATAATCTACAAAATTGTACTATTGATTTAAATCCTAATAGGAACAGGATATGAAACTTTTAGGTGCTTTTACATATAAATAATGTATCAAATTAATAATCTTAAGCACTGCAACATTGAAAAAGGCGGACCCTGGGACCCCACACACCAGTGTGGGTTCACAAACGGGATAGACCGCACGGATGATGATGACTGCAACATTGAAAAAGTTATAAGCATGTAGAGACATCCCCTGCTAGACTGTGACAGCGCTGGCAAGCTGTGCTCTTTAGCACTAAAAACAAATACATCTCTACCTATTAATACTAATAATTTAATGAAGAGTAAAGATTTGATTGTTTGTTTGTTAGTATTGAATTTAAAAATTCTAGTATATATTCTTCTATAGGCTTTATTTTTTAGCCTATTTTACATAGTCCACTGAGGTACGCTTGAGATTTGGCTGACTGTTCACCTTATGTAATAGCTCTGTGATTAGAAATACGATTTTTTGCTCTGCAAATAATCGCCCACACCTTAAACCTGTTTATTTAAGCGATGATCGTATCCAGTAACACCTCTCTCACTAACCAAATGTCATCGTTATACGATGTGTTATTTGAGTTATATGAGATCAATTTAAAGTGTAACGTTTGCAGCATTAAACTTCCAAAAATAAACAATATGGCCCTAGCCAAGAGTAACACACTACTTTTGTGTCGAAATGCCAAATGTGAAAAATGTACGGGAATGACATCAGCACTCGTCTAATCGAGATGACATTTGATGTCAGTTCCATATATTTTTAAATTTGCCCCCCAGGCTTTTAAATGGTAATACTGCTTACCTATAATAATAATTATAGAACTCAATGTATTACACTTGACTGCGATGAATTAGGTTAATTTTAATTAATTTTGTAGGTATATTTTTGATGACTTTACACCGATGACAGTCACTAGCGCAGTTACCAATTTTGTACAGGATTTCGGTACAGTGCCTCTAGTGATAAGAAGGGACAAATAAAATGGCATACATGCGTGCCAACAGACTAACCACTGAGGATGCACAAGACCGCGCGAAGTGGGCCAAGAAAATAAGAGAGGCAGACCCTGGGACCCCACACACTGGTGTGGGTTCACAACCGGGATAGACCGCACGGTTGACGATGAACTTAAATTACATACAAATTGCTGATGTAACTATCGCCGTTCAAGTGACTGAAACTCATAGAATACCTACAGTTCTTAAATGTGTAGCTGTTAAGTACTTTCCTTTACTGACATGTGAGAGGATCACATCTATTTGAAGGGTGCTGAACTGCTGAAATATGTTTTTCGCTTACGAAATCGGGGTTCAGAGTTTGATATATACCGTGTGATTATCAAAATACTTAGACTACGATGTGTGGTGTGACTTTGTAAGTGATGTAACTGAAAAATTGTTTTTTTCAATAGACTTAATTTTAACGTTTTTCATACCAAAAATACTGACTGTTCGACTGATTTGTATAGTGACCTTGAAAGTTAATTAAATAAATTTCATTTTCACTTATATAGTTTCTGCATCACCTACATACTAGTTATGCCATATCGTTTTTGTAAGTCTTTTGATAGTAACCCGGTTTAATTTAATATAGTTTGGTAAATCCAATGAAACCTGTCGTGTTTCTGAAGTAGTTCCTATTAAGGTCTAACGTGAAAGGTCGTGTTCGAGTTCAGCGGAACACGAAGACCCTTAGTGAAACCAATTTAAAATCTGGCTAAATTCGGGCAAGTACTTGCTTCTGGCGTATTAATTTTCATAAAACCCGCCAAACTAGTTTTAGCAACACGAGTTTAGTTAATTGAGAATGTTCGATGGAAATTATGTAATATTTAGGGCAAGGATCATTTGTATTTAGATGTTATTAGTGAGGAACTGAAATCATAACAAAACTCTGTTTTTTGAAGAATGTTATTGGAATACACCCAAAACGATGGTGGTTCATTTTCAAACAAAATATGGCATCACTTATTTAATAAACTAATACTT
This sequence comes from Udea olivalis, assembly GCA_947369235.1. Taxonomy (NCBI): domain Eukaryota; kingdom Metazoa; phylum Arthropoda; class Insecta; order Lepidoptera; family Crambidae; genus Udea; species Udea olivalis. The sequence continues at coordinate 13,822,620 of OX376342.1, forward strand.
ATCGCTTGTTACCTGCATCGTATTCTTAGTGTTTCTACACACTACTGATAATCTAGTATTAAATGTATATAATTTGAAGTACCGCAGTACAGTGTACTCGCAACGCACAAAGTCGACAAAAGTGGAGAGACCTCGGGCGACGTGCGGCTGCCATAGAAGCCAGCAGCCACGACCACTTTCGTTTTCATACGGATCCCTAACTACCCACCTCAAACTTACAAACCTACAAACTCACAAACGCTTACCTCTTTATGATAATATTAGTGTACTCGTAGATAACTTAACTTATTTAAGTAGTAGGTACGTAGCGCAACGTATTTGGTGTTACTAATTTAACATGAATTAGGCTAAGGAAATGCCACGATATCCAATTGGCCGTTTCTATTCTACTGCTTTCTTAGCCAGCGCTAACGCTTTATCTGCAGGCCATAATATTATCTGATCCACTCAACGTACTAACGCACCATTAATTGATTCAAATCACACAGTGGGTGGCTGCGTATCGGCAGCCGGCCCACATACCGATGTATGTAGATATATTCATGATAACAATGCCGGATGTTAATTATGATAGTGCGACATTTTTAGATGACAGTTTATGTTGAGGTGGAACTTAGATGATCTTGATCTTGTTTCAAGCTAGGGCCCGTTTCAAATTGCAGACTGATTTTCACCCTCGTCGGTCAGGTGAATTTCATTGTGTTTCAGGCACCGGTAGAATTCGCACTTGTCAGAGCGATAAACGTCACCTGAACCCGTTTCGACACAACTAGGAAACTGTCAGGTGACAGCTCGGTCTCGGAGGAGAGCGCAGGAGGCGCTCTTGCAGAGGTGGGCGGAGGACCTGGCCGTCCCGCTCTATGGCTGCGACACCAGAGACGCAATACGGCCGGTCCGCAACCAGGTATACGTCAGGAGAAGTGGCATCTGATGTACCGGCTGACGGAGATACTTTCTGGGCATGGGTGCTTCGGGAAGTATCAGCACAAAATCGCGCGGCGGGAGCCTACCCCGCGGTGCCACGAATGTGGCGCTCCTGAAGATACGGCCCTGCACACACTGGGTCTATATTGGAATGCCTAAATTTTTGTAGCCCTAATTGTCACTGGCACACAAACTATTGGCCTAAATTTTTTTCGCACAATCATCACATGTCCTCCACCAGTTTGGCCTATTTCATTTCGCCTAAAGTTTTAGGCCGAACAATGCATAATCCCTAATACTCACAAACCCTAAATTACAATTCGCTTAAGGACGTAACGCCTAATCATTGTTGTGTAGCAAAGCAAAATATTTTCTTTGCAAATATATAACCCCTACCTACACTCAAGCAAACATTTAACCAACCATGCAAATGAAAACAGTCATTCAGGCAAGCAAACATGCAAGCATATAGGTTTTCCTCTTCTCCGGCGCTGCGGGAAGTGCAGACCTTTCGCCCTTGCGTAGTAAATCACAGTCACCCACGCTCGCTTGCGCAGCTTCGGCTTGCTGGTCGCCTTCGGCGACGAGGGCTGCTCTCCCTCCGCGCCTCCGGCTCTTGATATACACTCTAGTGTAGGGCAGACTAGTATCGTGGCGAAGGACCACGGCCAGTTCGGTTTAACATACCATTTTTTTACTTAACTGACTTTATAGGTACCTCATTAAAATTTGTAGATAAATGAAATAAAATAGATTCATGTGTAGATAATATATGCATTATTATTATACATCAAATGAATTACATAAACTGATACTCATCTTGATAAAATTAGGGTAAAACAATTGGCAGCTTTGTTATTGTTATGCCAAAAGTAATGTATGCGAATGGATTTTAGGCCATTAAATATTAGAAGTGATCAAATTAGGACTTTAAATATTTAGGCCAATCTATAATGGTGCGAAAACATCGGTTAGGCGAATCAATAATTCTGCGTAACAAGTTTAGGCCAATAAGGTTTGGCCAAATGAAATTAGGAGCAATATTTTTAGTCACACACTACACGTGTGCGCAGCATTGGCCGAGCAGCGCCGTATCTACTGGCCGAACTCTCGTAGCCGCCATCGGAGGAGACCTCTCACTCCCGGGTGTAGTTCAGGCCATGTTGGGGAGTGAGGAGGCCTGGATGGCAATGGTCTCCTTCTACGTGGAGGTGTTGACGCAGAAGGAGACCGCGGAAAGGGGCCCGGGAGGACGATCCTCTGGCGGTTCCTCCCCGTCGAAGACGGCGAGGAGCAAGAAGACGGTGGTTCACCCGTTCTCCCCCTGCTCCCTAAAAGTAGCACCTGGGTGTAAGCCGGTTTCATCCTATAACATAGTGCTTCCGTCTGGGGGTATCCCAGTATACCCCCGTAGCGTGAGCAGGCCCGGCGCGTAGGCCGGGCCGGTCGCTGGGGCGATGTGGTAATCCGTTAGGCTAAAGGTGGCCCTATTCCATAGCGGTGAGGGTATACCCGGGTGTTTTTTAGTGGATCTGCTGCCGGCTTTACCGGCAAAGAGTCCCACACTCCAAAGAGATACAAAATAAAGGTGACAGCCCGGTCAGCCTCGATTTCAGTCGGGTTCAATTTGGAACGGGTTCGACTGATTTTCACTCCTCAGTGTGAATTCCACTCATTTTGGAATTGCTACGTCTACATTACACCGCATAGAGTTGGGAAGTGGTTATGAAATTGGGCAGCGTGAGTATGTAAACGGGTTCACTCGTCATGCCGTTTGCTCGCGTAAACACTCATAACGGTCGACATTGCCTCGGAATTATTTAAGGAAATATTTCCAGCACCACAAGTAGCCTTGGCAATGATATTAGTCTACTGAAGATGCTCAGGGTTAGAAACAGTATTTAGTGCTTGTACTCATAACTATGCAGGATCTCAATCTTGTTTCAAAAGATTACTCATCTACCCCAGGACCTGCAGAATGCTTGTAACTTAGTTTACATATTCATTAGTGAATACAAAAATAAGATGGTAATGAACTCACGTATTTACTTAGCAATGACCACACGTGCGTGTTATTTCCTTTATTCCTATGTAGGCTGACATTTGATCACGATCTCATCTGATCTAGTAGAGTGATGACGAGAATGGTCTAGAAGCCTAGTTCTGTCAGAATACTGGACAAATGCTGGGAATACCTCTGTCGCTGCTCTCGACTTGTAGATACAACCTTTTATTGTTTATCTGTTCTTTTTCCAAGATTATATTTCATACTTATTTTCTTTACAACCTGTTTTCCGACCGTATTTGTACAGCAGTATTGATAAGGACTCAAAATTATTATCAGTATTGTCTAAGATTAAATGACGCGCCCTCCACCGACGAACTACATGAAAACATGCCACTGTAATTGGTCGTTCAGCAGTCGGTTCGGTTGGACTCGAACCTGGGAGCACGCGTCGTTTGTCCCCAAAAGTACACTCAGCACATCTAAATCAAATGAAAAGTGGTGGGGCGCGTCATTTCAAACTAGACAAGCTCTAACAATGTTGAATGGAATTAAGTTCGTTGGAGATTTTGAACTCAAAAATCATAACTATATAATGAGGTTTCTAAAAATGTTAATGTTTTCTTATGATTTTTTTATTCAAGAGAAAAACGACCCTTTGCTGCGCAATACCCAGATAAATTATTCAAAGCTGCCTACCACACGTTATGCACGTGGGTGTCACGGCTAGGAAGCAAGTGGTTTCCGCTCGAGGTGATAATGCGCCGAGCGACCTGCGTATACGCATAGAGACACTTTGCATCGCCATTATATGGCAATAAGGTACGTTCCCATGGGACGTAATAGGAACCAGTTACGCGGAAATGTTTCAACTGTATAGGACAGGAAGATTTAAATCATCAGAAATATTTTCTCTGGGTGATTATTCTCCGTTAGCACTTACAAAGATCCAACCTTCACCAAAACAAGGAGGCTTAAAAAGGCTTATGTGAAGTTCATAGGGTCCGGATGAATACTTACAAAGATGAAGTTATTAAGTAGATGTTCTAAGAATTTAGGACCAAAACTAAAGCAGTTGCTTCAATGTTCTAAACATTGGGTAGAATAATACACTTTTTCCTAATTGCACGCAGATTTAGAGTTGACCCTGAACTGAAAGTGTCAAGACTCAGATTATCTTCCAGAAGATACATATTAAGCGTCTTTTAGGTTAAGTCACTGCCGAATGTCCTGGAATGAACTCCCTGCCGAGGTTTTCCCGATGAGTTATAGTATGGAGTTCAAGCGGGGTTTGAAAAGGTTTTTGCAGGGTCGACAACGCGCGAGTGTTACCCCTGGTGTTGCACTGGTCCATAGGCTGCGGTAACCACTTACCATCACGTGGTCCGCATGCTTGATTGTCACCGACGTGGTATAAATAAAATAATAAGTGCAATTGAGCCTTTAATTTTTTTGGGATCACCAAACAAAGCCTTCGCATTAAATAATAACGTATTTCGTTACAGTTACTGTTCCTACAAGATAATCTAGTGATTGAGATACGCACGTAACATAAAACGTATATTAGTTAACCGTTACGCATGATTAGAATCTAATGCATAACACTTACGGCGTGATAATGGGATAGCAAATGTATGATAGCAAATATCATGCAATAATGCCAGTCAAATTGTAGGCACGTCCTTTGTTTACGAACTGATGTGGCAATTCGAATATCTGGCAGTTTAGTGTGTCTCCATAGAATTGGTTTTAATACTCTATTTCACGTTCGTTTAAATAAATTTCAATGGCTTATATTGCGCTAACTACCGATTTTTAATTTAAGAGGAAAGCGTTTTAATTTTATGACCGTTAAGTAGTTAAGATATACATGAACAGTTTAGTAACACAGTCAAAAACAAAGAATATGCATCTATTCAGTTGCAGTTATTTAACATTAAATCAGTTATAATCGATATTTATTGTAACTGATTATAAATAATGTAGATTATATATTATAAATGGTATGTATGTATACCATCACGAGTTTACGACTTTATCCCAAACGCGGTAGTCAGAATCGAGTGACTTGCTGTAATGGTGAATGGAACACTCAGAAGCCCATTAGTCACCAATGTGGTAGGTGGTGAGCCTTCCGCCGTTATCCGGGTTGATTTAGTTTTTTTCTATGTTTTCCATCACCGGAGAGTTAGTTGGAAATTTTACAATGAACACAGAGATTTTGGTTCTGGCCAGATTTGAACTCGGGACCACACGATCCGCGATCCGAGTTGGGGTGCTCAACCACCAGGCCACGACGCTCTCAACATATATAGATAGATATCTTGTTTGGATTCACAGAAATAAAGCACTTATTGACATTCATCAAACTTTTTTATTATAACTGTGACTCAATGTTTATCATAGAAAGAGATGGGTTAGCGTTTGCCACGGTCGTGCCTATACATGCGCTTCCTGAAGCGAACTTTTACGCGCAAACGGTAGCTTTAAACCGCTCTAAAATAGCTAGTCTGCATAAGGTAAGGCACATGCTCATATGAAGCACAGACAGAAGCACCTCAAACTGTAATTTTTTCACAATTTGGCTTCAACTTTATCTATCTCTAAGATTATTGATTTTGGGAGATATTTCACAGAGTTATAGTTAACCTGTATTTCTTAAATGAGTTCCTGTCGAGTAAACTACGATATTGACTTCAGAAATATGTATGACATTTTGGTTCCATTTTTAATATATATACCCCTTCAATAATTACATCTAAAAGGACCGATCTATACAAAAAGGCGCGCAATTTGTGATGTCAAAATTGACTGTCAAAATAACAATTTGTTACACATGTCATCACAGTTTTATGAATTTAACATGTATGAATACTACGTTTGTTTCTCTTTTATGTTGTTGCAACCATTTACTGCACAGATAAACATTTTGAAGAAGCTCTTACCTCGAGAAATTAACATCGGTAAGATCGGATCCAGGCGTGACGTCCTGATATTTGTGGCATCAAAACGGGTGCCCCGACTCGCCTTCTATGCGTAATTATTCTAAGGCTATACCGATATCCCATACAAAAACCTCAACGCCGTTTACGCGTAGTTAGCGGTTGTCATTCGGGTATACTCATGGTACACATGCTGATAAGTTGATGTAGGTATTCATAAACCACGATCACTCTTGAACCCACTTAAAACTGCTTATTTGAGTACCTAGGTGGCTGTAACCTTTTTGTATCTAGTTGTCATCCATGAAATAATGTAATTCCAATGCTGTTATGAGTTTTCTAACTGAGAGCCGTCAAAAGTCAAAAGTCTGGTCTGAAATAAAGTTTTATTATTATTAAAAGGCTAGTCAGCAATATTTAACAAGGAAACATAGGAGCTCGAGAGTAGCGGTATTATTTCTGAAATAAAATCAAAACGAGCGTTTACAGGGTTGACAACATTGCATTAGACGCTATCGCAAGGCATAATAACATAATGTCTTAGGATAATAGGAAGAGGCGGATTTTCCCGAAGATCCTAGGATGATCGCGAAACGCTGGATAATAGGAATCTGACATTCAATATCGCTATTGTCCTGATTATTTTCAGCATGATCGCGAATATCCGGCTCGTCCTAGGACGATTGGAAACATGAGCGATAATTGGCTAATTGAACTTGGTAGACTTCTACTGACTGACATATCTTTTCTGATTGGTCGAAATAACACAGTCACTTCAGGCGATTCACTCATTGCACTGGTTAACAATAATTCCTATTAATTAACCTTAACACGCGGTGGTATAAAAATAAAAAAACTATTTAGACCTAAGCAAGAATTGCATGTTAATTCGAGTGAAATTTTTATTTGTTTACTTTGAAAAATGCCGACTATAGGCCGTTCAACTTTAACAAGGTCCTTGCAGTACTGCAAAATTGCATTTTTGGCAGTATGACTACTATCATCAACTCGCAATGATAACTTAAATTATGTTAATTAAAGTGTTTCCGATTTTTACACATTCAGTCACAAGTGCTTATTCTGCATTACTGTTAAAGTGTTACTTTTTAGTGAAACTTTTGAATTTGATGATTTATAATGTTACTATTTAAATGACCTAGTTTATAGGAAGCTATAATTGAATTATTCTGCAGAATGCAGCTCGTACAAGCAACACTTGGCAGCAGTAGCAGCCCTTGGCGCACGTACAAAAGGAAGCCGGGGGGTGCTAAAATTGTATAATTTTATTTTTAACAAGCGGCGGCCTAACGACGAGCTTCGTGCACCGCTGCCTCCTATAATGTGCGGGGCAACCATGTAGAAACATCTATCCATAAAACCGAGTATATCGCACCTTTGCACGCATAGATTTTTTATTAATTTACTCTTCAGAGCAGATAAAATCGGCTCTTGAAATCTTTTTATCGTCTTTAATAGTTAACTTTCTGAGATTCAGGCAGCTGTTTCTGATTTTCGACGACAGTAGGCGATAGAGATTTAACAGAGAAAAGCTAACTTGTAGGTACTTTTGTAGTCCTTATTGTTTTCAATGTAAGTAAATTGTCTCTTTGTGAACGAAATAAAAAATAAATAGGTGCGCTATGATTAAAGACGACCGTTTATCTGATGCTACAAGGTATATTACAAGCAAGGTACAATTGTTTTTGCCCAGTGAAATTTGACTTGACTGAGATTAAAGCTCCTCATTTTATAAGAACAAACAAATTTTTCGTATTTTTAAAACCTAAGACACTCTTTTAAAAACAACAGTTCTAATAATAATTACGCTTCCTATAAGGCAATGGTATACGAAACGTAACGAGTTCCTGGGTCGTTAGATGCAGTATTTATGTCATTTGTGCAGGAAGTCTGGTGAACACAAGAGGACTGTGATGACTTCTTCTCACAAAACGAATTACATATTGTGTCTGTGTTAATGTTAAATGCATACTGTGTTTCGTATTTGTTGTGGTAGCAAATTGAAACTTTTCTGTCGTGAAACTGAGGTAACAAAACTTTATTTTGTTTAGGAAGGTACTGATCTCTTTTACATACTTCTGTATTCTTTTATTCTCAAATAAGAAAGATTTAAGAGGAAATAGGAACTGCTTAGCAGAATCCATGAATGGCGAACCATTTATTTATGACGAATAAAACTCTCTCTACGAATAACCTTCAAGTTTCAATTAAGGAAATGTTTTTTAAATCATCATATTCGGTGCTGTCACTTTTGAGTTCAGCATTTGTTTGATTTCACTTCCCCTACTTGTACAAGGGTTGGTCTACAGTAAAGACACACCTTTAATATAATGAAACAGTAAAAAAAATACTTTATATTTCTGTTAGTTCATTTATTACTATAAAAACAAAACAAAATTATTACTTTGATTGTTTGAGCATTTCACAATGCTTGTTTTTCATATCTAAAGATAGAAAATCTGGATATATCGATTTCGGACCTTGATGATCTCGAGCGGGAATCGAACCCGCGTCTTTCACAATCCGGGTGACTGCTCAAAACCACTGGGCTACCGAAACCTCTTTTGAAGTTTCGGTAGCTCAGTGGTTTAGTGCAATCTGAGTGAACTCGCAAGGGTAGTTATAAATAAAAAAAAATGTTACCCGTTTTTCTTTGGTCGCCGAATGACCAGCAAACAATAGAATATCTATTGTGTCTCGTTCCGCGGCGAGGAATGTGTTAATAGGATAAGATAGCAGCTAGTTTTTCATAGTTAATTTTTTATTAACTTAATATTTTAAATGACCATATTTTGCATAAATCTATAGCTTAAGAATGCCTGATTATGATGGTTGACAAAACCTCTTTTGAGGTTTCGGTAGCTCAGTGGTTTAGAGAAGTCACCCGGATTGTGAAAGACGCGGGTTCGATTCCCGCTCGAGGTCATCAAGGTCCGAAATCGATTTTTTCCCGTTTTTCTATCTTTAGAAAATAAAATTACTTTACGAATTAAAAACAATAATAAATACTGTTATGCTCGTTGGGTTAACAATATTAGTTGGACAATAAATACATCAATAGGATAGCAGATAGGGATGTTTTCGACAAAAACTGGTTTTAAACACGTTTACCTTCAACTGACCTACTTCAAAACCATAATAAACTTTACAAATATTTTATTTTTTCACAGAATAACAGACGATGTTGTATTATGCGAATTAACAATTCATGTCATAACTTAAGACACGTGTATTCGTAGGCGTAGTGCGAATACACGAGTGATGTCATTAGGTACCTTGTCACATAATCTTTGTACTTGAAGAATTTATTGACTCAAATGAATGGCATACTCTCTTGCATAAGTAAGAACCGGTAATTCGACTCACTCTTCGACTCCCATTCAATGAAACCCTTCACACCTGTTTTACCAAATATGACTTTAAACAGACGAATAAGGGTCAAAATATCGATTGTGATAGAAACATATCGACAAAAGATACATCCAACGCACTGCTGGTACTCTAATGCCCTTGCTGCATAAAATGCTGCACAGAACTTTACTGTGTTAACTCCACGTGGGAACATTACCTTATTTACAAACACGAGCACATCACTTCATTAACTCGAGTCACTCTCACTTATTTCTCACTCGTAATTCGTTTGTTTTCGGATTATTCGGCACGAAAGTTATCGAGTTTTACGTACGGCGCAGCGCATGCGCGGGCGAGGCACTAACTGCTAGGAGTGAATCGAAGGCAGCAGGTTGCGCGGGAGGCTCCCCCCTCCTCTCGGCAAGGCTGCCCCGGCACTCAGGCATTCCATCTGTGACGACAACGTGCCCATTTATGTCTTTGGACATGGTTGGCGGTCACAGCGGCCATATGGTGCCTTACGGTGTGATTAAGTTTTTTTCAATGGAATTCTGTAATGATTTTGGATTGCTATAACGTGTGGGAAATCAGCGTCTTGCTGCAATTGGCCGAACAGTTCGGTATTTTGCAACGGCTTCGATTTTTATAACTGGTCTGTTGCACACAACTGCTGCAGAAGTGCACATTTGCCATTCTGGCAGCCGTAAAAAGGCTATTAACAAGGAAATGCTAGAATACCGATATACTCAAGTGAAGAAAACTCTTTGTTCGCCTACACGTCATTAGTTTAGGATACTCGCTGTCGAATGGGTATGGGCGTAATGAACGCGAGTGCAGCTTTAACAACAATGTTTTATCACGCAGGCTTCATTTAATTGTAAGTAGGTACTTATGTGAATAGTGCAAGCATGTGTTTCAGTATTATGCCCTGTAGTGAACTTTTTAATTTCAACGTTATTTATTTATTTAACACAATTAGTAATAATAAATAAATATCCCGGGATAAACCCAGTTATATAAATATGGAAGTTACAGGGAGGAATACATTACACCAATTTTTCGACTTTGTTTTTACCAACCTTAGCGAACTATTCGATCTCTAGATAGACGAGGAAATCACTGCTATTTTCTAAAATACGGCTAATCAATAAACTCAAACTCAAATTCAAAACTCAAACTCAAATATCTTTATTTAAATAGACATAATCAGTTCTTATAATAGTCAAAAAAATTACTAAATAGTAGACATGAATACTATAGTAATATGAATATATAAATAAACAGTATACAAACATAATGCGACTCTACCACCGCGTCGGAGAAGTTGATTCTTACTGAGAAGACCCGGCGAGAAACTCAGTAGTTACTCTTTTAAACTTATTGTGGTTTTACAATGCGAGTTAGTAGAGTACAATTTGTTTGTTGATAAAAAAAACTGCTTAAATTCTAACATTAAAAAATAAACAGAACAACCTACAAAAACAAGTACAGCAAAGCTGCATAATATAAAACAATACGCTGTACCAAGTCATTTATACAATTCCAAAAATAAACATTGTAAGTCATTAATACACTTAAGTCCGGTATTCAATTAATAAGCATTACGGGAGGTAACCGATCCCACATCGAGCAGAGAGCTTAATTCCTAGGCTTTTTTATCTCAGAGGTAATCATTAGTAGTTTTAACACCCCTTTTTTAATAAAACAGATTTTATGTGGTTTCTGAATCTGTGCAGCGGTAATATACAAATTGAATGAAGAACTTTGTTGTAGTAGTGTACACCTTGCCTCATAAAGGATCCCAAAACTTTTTGTAATCTAAACAATGGAAGCGCAATGTTATCCTTATTCCTAGTATTTTTGCGTGTATATCGCAGTGTTTTGTGAAAAGACGACATTATTTTTCACCAAGACAATACAGTTGTAAATAAATTGAGAATCCACTGTAAGAATCCCAATTCCCTTAAAAAGCTCTCTGAGTAAGAAATAATTTACTTACTTAAAGTTGCTTGGTATTTCCGCCATTAAACTCTTGTGAAGATGCATGTATGCCTAATTCCATACTCATAAAGTTATCAGAATGTAATCAAATAGGTCAAAATAAGCATGACTTTGAGCAAACACCTAAAATGGTAAAACCTCATATCCACCAACAGAGTGTAGTGTTAGTAATACGTTTACAAATTACGTATACACTACAATGTGTCATCAAATGACGTCAGGTAACAGCATTATCGGAAAATGGTCAGGGTGCCTCAGCAGTCGGAAAGCATTGAGTCATATTGTTTAATTGTCTTTATTCTTTTGTTTATGGGTTAGGTAAAGATCATGCATGATGTTACAGTTACATCGCGTAATTTTGATACACGTGTCTTTAGTCTTAAGTCTAAAAATAAATACTTGTTATCTGACGCACGTTTGCACGGACGACCATATACCTCGTAGTATGCAATTTCACAGGAATGGCGCCTCAGCTTTTACCGGCTAACATTGCGACTCGAGCGGTGGTTGGCTGTTCTTTATTCCACAATTAAAAAACAATAAGTACATTTTTTCTTTGTAATACTCGTAGCTGATTTGAAAGGCCATGTACAATTAATTTTGTGGCCCCTTTAACTTGGGTGGGCAAATCCATTTTTGAAAGTGGTTAAAAAAAAACTAAACTCTTTGATAACCTACACAATTTATAGCAACATTTGTTAGGAAAAAATATTCATAAACGCATAGTTTGTAGGTTGGTAAACCCAGATATGATTTTTAAAACAGCTATATCTCGGGGAGTTCCAGTGCTTTCAAAATATTTTTTACCATTGGTTTCTATTTTTAAGCGGTCTTTTGATAACACCTTAACAAAAAATTACAAATACCCTATTAATCGATCCAAATTAAACAGTACGTCTACCACGAGTTGCCACTTCAAATTTACATTATCGTTTGCGTAATAAAATTGTATTGGGATGACATATGATATGACATGTCATGACAAATCCCAATACATAATAAACTATATAATAAACTTCCTGTTCCAATCAGAAAATCTATTAGTAAATACAGGTTTAAAGTGGCTGTTCGAAAGCATTACGGATCGGTGGTCACGCATTAGGGATGGGTCCTTGAGTCACTGTTAGGTGAATGTGGTTCAAAGTTAATACGAGGTTATTCTGAGGGGTTTATATGGCTATTATTATGTAAATTTTTTTTTTGTGGCAAGCAATTCTTGGTTTGGTTGGTTCTATTTATATTATGACTTCTATTTATGTATGTTTATTTTTATCGATTTATATTGAATTTATATATTATTTATTTCGTTGTTTTGTTATTTTATAATAATTAGCATCTGTTGTTGTTTTCAAAAGTAATTTATTTAGTTTAATCTCGTGCACCGTGTTTAATTTATCTGTTTAATCGTGTGGTTGACTGGTAGAGAATGCCCTTTGGCATTAAGTCCGCCAATTGTATCATTAATTTTGTGCAATGAAGAATAAATAAATAAATAAATAAATACATTCTTTTACGCGAACGATAATGTAAAGTTGAAGTGGCAACTCGTGGTAGACGTACTGGAAACGTCAATGGAATTTTGTTGAATCCCTTCTCGAATGCATCTCACTGCCCTTACAACCGCGCACGCGATGACCTGTTGTGTTGTGTGCCAATAAAAAGGCTTTAAAGGAGGCGGAATACTGGTCGGATGAAATATAGTGGTGCTGTCGACAGGACAAGAAGAAGAAGCCCTTGTGCCTTAGAGTTCTTAAACACGGGACGGGAAAAGCCGTCGACCTCTTTTTTAGTAGTCCAAGATCCAGTGCCGGATTAAGACTACTTGATGCCCTAAGCAATCCACGGCCCCCGTATTTACCCTACAAAAAAAGATGACGCCATAACTCCTCACCTTTTTTTTCTTATTTACGTGCTACGGTTCAAATTGATTCGTATGGCCTACAGATCAATCGTTCCGATGTACCTTTAACACCTTTTGCAGGTTAATTTAGCGTAGCGCTAGCACTATGCTGTTATGTAAGTTTGGTAGCACCGTCAAAAATAACATCATGCAAATCGGTTGCAAATTTCCAAAGTCATCAACTGGAGAAATCGCTTTATGAAATGGTTCGACCACTGAAACAGGGCCATCCTGTTAAGTATAATATTGTTAAAGAATCGAGCTTTGACTTTAGACTTTAGAGTATATTAATTTTGTTGCTGGTTCTGTTGCTGATGACGTGATGCCCTAAGCAATTGCTTCATTTGCTTATGGGTTAATCCGGCACGGCACTGCCAAGAGCTAGGAACCACACCACATGAGCTTAGCCGAAGAAATTGATTCTAAATGAATTATTAGTACTTTCAAAAAACACATTAATTTGGAATTCGAACTTATAACATTACCGCAACATTCGAAAGCAATGCAATTTTTTTTGCATTTTTTTTTGGTTACAGTGGATAGAAACCGGTTCTCTATCGAATATTATTTCATATACCTGGAATCATCGGTCTTTTGTCGACGACGACAGAGTAAAATCAACAAGTGTTTCTTTAACGAAATCAATTTACACCTGGCTCCTGTGCAAAGTCTGTCGCTGACGTTTGCTGTAGGTGTAGATCTCTGCCGTCGGCGTGTTGACGGTTGCCGTCGACGTGTTGACGGTTGCCGTCGACGTGTTGACGGCATAGGTCGACGGCTACTGCCTTTCGTGTGTTAGAGCGCTTAACCGCCCGTATAAAACGGAGGTCTGAAACCGCCCTAATGGAGGCGTTTTTAATGCTGTTGGACAGTATATTTGAATAAGACATAGGTACTTACTCAGTTTAACGGCACATCCGCTCACCTGATTTAGCTGTCATAAAAGTATTGGCATGTTAAAATATATGCGCCAGACAACACACCACTTGTCGTGGTCAGGAAGTTTAAAGGGATTAATATCCACGTGTTACGAGGTATAAAAATGTATCGCTATTAAAAGCTAAAGAGCTATGACTGGCATGAACGGACTCGTTGCGAAATTTATATCAATAATGCCAAACATATCATGGACACACGATTCTTCATCAACAAGTTCTAGCTGCTAAGTTCCTTACCTACTGATTTAAATGACGTGCGAATTAGAGACTAATTTACCCGAATTTACCCGACCGGGAATCGAACCCGGGACACCTTGCAAGTCAAGGCTAGAATCCGTGCTACAGCGCACTACGTCAACCGTGTCTCTACATGATGATTTCTCTACAGCAGTGTTTTTCATTCTTGTTTGATTCACGACCCCTTTACAGGTTGAGAAATGCTGGCGACCCTCTTGAGCCATAGAAAGACAAAGAAATTATTTCAAAGACTATAATGTTTTTTTCTATTTTGGTACCTTTATTTCTCGTACACTTTGCAAAAAAAGAAAGTAAGTACGAGGTATAAGACAATCCGTGCCTTCGACTTGGACGTCAGCTCGCACGGGCCATTGATTGTTTTTTTTTTATCGCTATTAGTTAGCGATGATGGCGCTAAAGCTATGACTGGCATGAGCGGACTCGTTGCGAAATTTAAATCTAAAATGCCAAAAATATCATGGACACAATTCTTCATCAACAAGCTCTAGCTGCTCAGTTACTTACCTTCTGATTTGAATGACGTGCGAATTAGAGACTGGTTTGATTATTAACGTTTCAAAAATAGCACCATTATTTGACAATTTTTTCAATTTCTAACCAACTTATCCTTCTCACTAAAATTGTGTTTTTATTGTAGTGAAAAAATCTTATTTATTTTTGCCGGTGGCGCCCTGAGTAAGGTTTCGCGACCCACTTAGGGGTCGTAACCCAAAGATTGAAAAACACTGCTCTACAGTTACCAACCGGAAGTTACCAAATTGAAGAAGCCTGCTTGTGGCCGTATAGAAGGTCCACCGGAAAATTCTATTTTCAGCTTGTTGTTAACTTCCATACAACTTAAAAGGATACAGAAGCGCCGTTTTCCTATACAAACGTAGTTGCTTCCTCCCTGGACATTGCTAGTAAAGGAATATTTTTTTTCTTAAAAAATCTATTGCCACTATTAGCGTGTTCCTATGTTCTCTTTTTTATTACAAATTCATTATTAAAAGAGATATGAACCCTAAAAATAAAAAACAATGGCTTAAATTGAAAATTCGTTAATTTGACTGGTTTGTATAAAAAAAGGAAAACATTAAAACACGGCCATTTCTTTAATTTTTAATGAAAAAAATATATTGTGTACTTTTGATGGGTAATTTCGGTCTAAATTACAGTCGTATCTATCGCACTCCTCGACGCGCTCGAGGTTAGCAACAGACAACAATAGATATTACAAATACTACGTGCTGTGTCCTCTTAAACATGGCAGGACATGATGTCACATATGACCCTGAGGTTTTGAGTACTCTCTATCACTTTCTATCAAATTACTCAATCATTTGTGGTCAATTTCAAAGCTTCCAGAACATTCTCTTAAAATATTCATCCAACCAACGAGAGATCTAAATAATGTAATGTTACAGACTGACGAGTTAGGTTGAAATTCTTTGACTCAGTTAAGGAAATTCATAGATTTAATGTTTGTTATGCACACTAAAGGAAAGGAAAATGTTTTCGTAATTTATGTGGGCATAAATTATTAATACACCACCCTCCACGAGCCTGCAGCTATCTGTGGAAGAGTTAAATTGGATCCAAGGGTCGCTAAGGTTTAATTTGATGCGGGCTTGGTCGAGCGAAGCCCTTTATGTAAAAGAGAATTTGTCGATTTTGAATACTTCGCAATTCTCGTCTATTTAAAATTACCAACATTATATTAAACAAGTTTGTGAAAGGGAAAATTGCTAATCAACATTATTCGACGTGTTTTCCCGAAAGTCAGGTCAACGAGGAAAGTATGTTTGCCCACACTTCTTGAAAACCTGCGCTGGTTTTTAGGTTGAATAATAATAAATCTAAAACAACTTACCCAAAAGTCAACTGACCATATGCTGAGCACTATTTTTGATTCAGCATGCTTGACAATTTTTAAAAAGATAATAGTGCCCAGACACATACTAAGCACAAACATTCGCCACATCAATGTTCAAACCTGGTCAAACTAACGCTCTCTGACACTATAGGGCTGACTTCTGCACATTCAAATATAGCCCCACAACTGGCCAGTCAAATTAAAAGGTAATAAGTTCTTGAAAGAGACTAGAAACAACCTACCTTCGTGAATTTACTGTAAAGTTATTTATCTTACTCCATAAAGCTTGAGAAACCGTTCTTAACTAATGGAATCACTTATTGACAAGACAAAGTTATATAAAGGCAGACAAAAAAATACCTTGAAGACCATAGTTAAAAAACTCTTTACTGATAAACATTTTGAACGTATTCAAACGAAAAAGTACATATTTGTACATTCCGTCAATCTGTTCCATCGTAGATTGTCAGTCCGAGCCAGATCGGGAGGACATTCCTCGCACTAACTCGTGAATAAATTTGAATAGATGAGCAGGGGTTGCCGACATTTGGCCTACAGCCCCCAGGCCACAGGTGTCGCTGGCTCCACGCTCCAATAAAAGGACACCAGTCGAACGCTTAGAAAAATCTGTATAATTTTTCAAACCCGTTCTTATATACCTTTTGCGAATCGTATGCGTTTTCTGAAATTGATCTATGTTTATTGCATTGTTTTCATCAAAGGAAACCCAGTACTGGCAGCCATTGCATTTTTAACTCTACAATTTTAAATATAAATAATATTAATAAATAGTAAATATGCGCCAGACACCACACCTCTTGTAATGGTCTCGAAGTAGGGATTAATATCCCTGTGTTACGAGGTACCACACAAGGATATCAGCCAGGGGCGTCTCCCAGCACACCCAGACCCGAGTCAATTCAGAAAAGATCGTTTCCTGAATTGACCCGACCGGGAATCGAACCCGGGACACTAAGGAAATCGAGGCGAGAAACCGTGCTACAGCGCACAACGCCAATCGTGTCGTCAAATAAAATCCTTTACATTATTTTTTTCTTCTTTTACTGAAAAAGTTTAATAAACGATAAATTCTCTAATATTTCGCAGAAATGAAAATCAATCGCAAGTCATCTAATTTCATAGTTTGTTAGTAAATAATTAATAAATGCACACGTATACTAAGAGTATTACTGAACTGAAAAATCTAAATGTTACTGCTAAAGCTTTCTTCCATTTTATTTTCTTTTGAAATAACCACGAAAATATTCGCGCGAGCATAATCATCTCCTAAATCCGATGAATGTTTTTTGTCCGTTTTAACCCACCCCCAATAGCAGCGTTTGGCAAAAAGTGGAGGGAGCGGTCCCGCTCAAATTGTTCTGTAATTTTTCTCAGTCGTACCGAACTCTCTAAAAGCGTTTTCTCTTAAATAAACAGTGTATATATTTCGTTAGTTTCAGCTAAGCTTGGGAAAAAATCCGCGCCGCTGTCCTTTGTCTCACCTGCTTTGTTGTGACTTTTTTGTTTACTTGATATCTTATCTGCACAAACTGGGCTTGTTATACTTTGAAATTTGGTACATAAAAAGAATTAAAAAATATATTAGATTAGCTGCTAATTAATATTTTATGAATTGAAATAGGAGAAGAATAAAGTTAAAAGTACTTTTCTTTACATGAACGGTCACTAACCAAATACACATGAATACTTTTATGCCCAGAAAAGTTTTCAAGTAAAACATAAAAAAAAATAAAAAATAGCCTCTTTGAATATTAAATATTATTAAGCATGGTTTATTATGCTTGATTAAGTTTTTTGTGTTTTGTGTGATTCAAAGCGAATTAGTAAGCTGTAAGCTTTCCACCGTCCACGCTCAGTAGTAAAAAGAGTAATTTATCTAATTAGCCTATATATTTACTGCCATACAACTGGGAAAAGGCCACCCATCATTGAAATCGAGTCATCGATACAATCGCTGGGTATGGCCTTAATCACAACGCTTGCAATGAGGGTTGCAGATCAGAAATCCGGGTTCCAAAAAACCTGGATTCCCACTTTTCCCAGATGTGCTCTGTGACCACTCGGCGGCGGAGGTCAAGGCTGCTTTTTCACCAGAAATATGGTATGCAGCTATGCTGCGAGGATGTGCAAGCTAAGCTACGAAACTATTACACCGTTTTCACTGATGCTATGCTATGTAACGGAGCGAGTGAGATGTTCCGCCACAAGGTAGCAGTGCGAGGAAGATGCGCAGCTCGAGCTACGGGATGCATCGACAGTAGTGAAGGCACGCACAGCCAATTCCATAGCATGCCATAACACGCATCCACAGCACGCATTCACAGCACGCATCCATTGCTATAAAAAACCTAGCTCAGTAGAACCCGTTTCCACCAACGCAGTGCTATGCTATGTGGACCAATGAATGTGATTGGTGGATATTAAACGCATCCACAGCAACGTTGCCTAGCACATCTCTGAATGAGGCCGAGGCTTATGTCGAGTTCAACCGCCAACTAGCGCCACCAATTGATTTAATGTTTTAACTTCCAAATTAGACATTATGTTTTTAAAAACTGAACAATGAATATCTCAAAAAATACTTCTTTTAAATATTGAATGTTTTACATTGCGTGTTTGCTAAAAGTGTTTAGCAAACTAAAATTAATACTAAAAACCATGAAAAGTCGTGGACAGACATTCATTATTTAAAAGGGTGTAAGCTCTCTGCTCGATGCGGGATTAGATAACTCTATTGTAACAGATATTTTATTGTAATACCTAGTTAATACTTAGTTTGTACTGACTAACAATTTTTCTTTCTTAATTGTTTAAATGGCCTAAGTTCATATTCTTTTATGTTTGTTTTTTTTCCATTGTTTTATTCTTTAGATAAGACACTCAGCAGTTTAGGAATATTGTTTTCTTAAAGGCCATAGTGTTGTGCAGTGCTTAAGTGTGCATATAAATAAGAAGGGCAAAAGTTTCCAACGGGAAATAAATACCGATTAAACAGTGGCTTGTAGCCATTCGCAGTGATAAATTAACTCCAAAAAAAATAGCCTCTTTGATTAATATAAATTATTAAGCACGGTTTATTAAGCATAATTAATATACATTTATCAACTACAACCCAATGAAACACAAATAACTGCAATTTAGAAGTAAAAAAACCAAATCAAATTGTGTAAACAAATACAAGTACTTTATGTTACCTTTCAATGAGCTTTTCCTTAGTACCAGTGACTTTTGCGCCTCTGTTTTTGAGCTCAATCTTCAGTTTAGCGACTTCTTTCTGGTCGTTATCCATAATAAAACCAATAACACCTCCAAATTAATAGAATTTGAAAAAAAAATACATTTTCGGTGCGAATCTATGGGATCTGATAGCTGTTTGGACCTAACGCAACGGCAGCGCCGACTAGTGGCAGAAAAAGTATCGAAAACCCTCATTGGTGGAGCTAGTTGGCGGCTTAACTCGCCTTAAGCCAGCGGAGTTGAGCTCTATCTGTGATCAATGTAGTCGTGATATTATATTTTTACGAAATTGCATCTAACAGTTAGTTACAATTAGAAAATCAATATTTAAGTGGTAAACCTATTCCTTCACCTACCTAACCTATTCATGGATGACTGTTTGACAGATCTGAAAGACAGTGATTATTGACTGAGAATGAATGGGTTGCTTGTGAAATGCCTTCTCTACGCTGATTACCAAGTCATACAGGCGTCGTCACAAAAATTGAGATGACAATGCTAAGATGGTTTCGGCATATGGAAAGGATGGATGAAAGGCGATTAACGAAACAAATTTACAAGATGGAGCTGTTGGAAGAGGAAGGCCTACACGGGCGTACTTAGGACAAGTCCAAGACGTGCTCAAAAAAGGTCAGGTCAGGAGTACCCATAATCCCCCCCATGAGCCTTCGCCTTGTCGTAGCGGGGGGGCTTATTACTGGTGACTGTAGGAATCACCGGGAAGCTAAGAGGACTCAGGCATGGCACCCCACCCACTGCCTGCCGCCGGGCGTGCTGGTGGTATAGTGCCTGCCTGCCTACCACTGCCCGCCCGAAGGGGCGCCCACGGGCGCAGCGTCTTGGGGCGCGAGGTGGGGGCCGCGGTGCACAACCGGTTGGAGGGGGTCAGGGATCCGCGGCTGGCCCCCCCTGTGCACTGCGGATCGGCGGGGTTACACCTTCAGATGCGGCAGCGGATCCACCTTTGAGGTGGATCGTGGTTGCGGACCTAGTAGGGTCCGCGTCCGGTGGGAGCCAGTGGGCTTGAGTACGGGGGTGCTTTTGCTAGCAATGCACGGCTTTCACCGCGACGGCGGATGTACCCGTGTGCTTCAGGTGCTTCCGTGGCCTTCCCCCTTCATGGGTGGGTCGGCTGGAGAGAGCCCCAATGAGAGAAGCACTGGCGGCGGGGCGTTGCGAAACTTTTTAGGGACCCCGCCTCGCAGGTGAAGTGTTTAGGTCGAGCACCTTGGGGTTTTAGCCGGTAGGAGTCCGATATAACCTCATCGTTCCCCCGGGCGGCGAGGTATCCATGAGGATTTCCCCACGATAATAAATAAAAAAAAGGAGTACCCATAATCGACGAGCATTTATAAAAGGATTAATGAGAAGAATGAATGAATAAGCGCAAGAGGTGTGTCAGGACCGTAGCAAGTGGAAAGGTGTGGTCTCTGCCTACCCCGTTGGGAAAAAGGCGTGATGGTATGTATGTATGTATCTATTCCTTACCTATTTTTTCGTCAGCTTCGACTGTCAAGACGATGCTTCCTTATAAACTCACACATTTTCCACTTCTATGCACATAACGCGTGCATATTAAGCAAAAATGAGCAAGACGGTATAGCTAGCTTTAATGTAGTAATAAGATTTGAAAAGGATCTGCCTAATGTAATCAAACAAATTAAGGGGTAAACTGGAAAGTTAAATCACCTCCTTCGGGGATTTATAGTTAGAGAAACGAAATAAAGTAATGAAACAAGCTTGAGCTCTCAAAATTAAAATGTTGGAACAGAACGCTTTCGATTTAACCTTTTTCATTTCTCGAGAGTCTTCCTGTTCAAGTAAAATATAGGGCCGTCAAATATTTAAACCGGATTATGATTAGAACCACCTGCCAGGTAAGGTAAATGGTAGCCATTAAAAAAAATAGTAAGTTTCAAGAAAATTCGTTTTTTTTTCTGTTTTGTCACGAACATTCTGTGCCACTTCGAGCTTTTCCTAGCTGATTTGTGTACAATTTAAGCAGCTTTATAGCCAGGAGCGATCTCTTTCAGACAACCTTAAGGCAGATGATCAGGAAGAACAAGACGTTGATGATTGACCATTTTTTTGTGCTCAAATCTATTTTATTTCAATTAGATTTTTATTATATTTTTAAAAATAAATTTAAACATTGAACTAACCTACTTCTTGTACAGCCTCGGTCTCTCGGTTGTTGTACATACAAATCGATTACTTTTTGTTATATGATGAGTTACATACTACTTAGATGCATTGTATATTTTTATATTATATTTTTAGACTTTAAAATAATCCATTACAATAAAGTCTGAAACTTTTTATAATGTTCCTTACGATTTTATTATAATAGATAAATGAAGAAATACAGGTAAGCATAATGTAATAAAATCCTACTATCTTCGTTCTATGAGGCCTAATATTATTAATTGAAACCTTTAACCAAGAGTTCAATAAGCCACCCTTGTAATTTTGATGAAATAGATTATCAGGTTTATTCAATATCGCTTATGTGAACATTTTATCATCCCTGATCTATTCACGTTTTGATTAACTTTCCAATAATAACTTGAAGTCGGGAAGTACGATATTGTTATCAAAATCTTTCTTTGCATAGGTACAGTCAGGACAGAAGTAGGCGCACTTCAGTATTTTGTCGTAGTTGTTCCCATTCTATACATAATATGTATAGCATGAGTTTTCGACATGTAAACTACGATAGTAGACTCCAAAATGTTAATGTCTTTTTTTTTTTTTTTATAGTTATGTTCATAATTGTAACACTTAATGTGAAGACTGGTGCTTGAAATAGGTTATTAATAACCTGTGCTACAAGACACCAGGTTCTCCACCTCATAGATTTTTTAACATTATTAAAATGAATAGTAAAACAATTGTATTAGGTGCTAAACTAAATAGTTACATAAGTAAAATTAAACAGTAACGTAAAATAAAGAAAATATAAGTAACTTAAACATTACAAAAGTTATTCTCAATTAAATCTTCTGTGAAGTTTACAATAAAAACTAAGTTTATATTTTTGTAACTCTCTTAACATATAATGAAGTAAAATTAAAACTATTTAAAATTAAAAACAATAGATGTCACTCTCATTCTAAATAACAAGAATATGTATATATAATAAAAGTGTCGCTCTCACAGGGCTACAGCACAAACACAAAGGCAAATTACATACATATTTAAAAAAAGACAGAATAGATATTTTACTGCGTTCATTACAAGAAACTGCGATACTCACTTGTAATATACATATATGCAAAACCAAGGTACAACAGGAGTATGTGAGCATCATTATTTAACTAGTAACAACAAAGTCAGGCCAAGGGGATGTGGATACGGTTCAGGTCACACTCATTCATTTTCAATAGATGCTTAAAAAGTGGTTGCCTTATTGTTCTACTGCTGAATTGCCGAAGATTAATTTTGCTATGTAGGATATTGTACATTCCAGGGGCTAAAAATGCATAAGATCTCTGAGCAAAACGGGTTTTGAAAAACGGTACCGGGTACCGGTTTAATCTTTTGTTACACACCGGAACCGAGGGCAGTGTTCTACAGTGATATCTGCGAATTGCTTGAAAAACAAATAACTTGCGCACAGACAGCGTGTTAGTCATATCATGCAAGAAAGCCGTTGGGTGGCGAATTGGTAGTGACATGAGGACCTTCAGCACAGCCCTTTGTGCTCTTTCAAGTTGCAGAAGATGTACCTCTGCTGCCCCACCCCAGGCGCAAATACAATAACTTAGGATAGACTCTCCAAGTGCTTTATAAATTCTCAGTAGAAGGGAAAGGTTTGCCACAGTACGAAGGTTTTGAAAAACGAAAATTAGTTTTCTCATACGGCCGGAAATAAGAGAAAAATGTGAATTCCAGTTCAAGTTTTCATCGATTATGACACCCAAGTATTTGATGAAATGTGCACGGTTTAGGTTAGAACAGTTACAACTTCGTGGTATTCTATCGGTAAGATTACAGGGAAACGTATGAATAGGTAGAGTAAAAATGTCCTTAGGGCTTAGACCAGCGGATGTTATGCTGAAGCAAATATATTTTGTTTTGCTTGTATTGAGGGACAAAAGGCTGTTTTCCAGCCAGGCTGTAACTCTAGATAGGCCTATTTCTGCCATTTCACGCACGCTTTCCCACGAGGAACCAGAGAAAACTATAGCGGTGTCATCAGCAAACATGAATAAGTCCCCATTTTTGAGCTTCATTTTGCATAAGTCGTTGATGTACACCAAAAACAGCACTGGTCCAAGGGTGCTACCCTGCGGTACACCATACCCACAAGAGGTTACCTCACTCATATGACCCTCAACACAAATTTTCTGATCTCTATTACTTAGATAATCAGTAAACCATTGAAGTACTGTGCCCCTTATCCCAAGATTTTCAAGACGCGATAGTAGAATCGGCACAGACACTGTGTCGAATGCTTTTTGAAGGTCTAAAAACACCCCTAAACACTTTTTACCTTCATCAAGACATTTATGTATTTTAGATGTAAGATCCAAAACCGCGTCTTCTGTAGAAATTTTTGATCTAAAACCGTATTGATTCAACGCTGCTTGAAAAAAATGCTTCCATTTCTTATCACTAGGGGCCCTGTACCGAAGTCCGATAAAGAACTTCAACGCAGGCGCTAGCGGCTATCATTGATGTTAACTCATGGTAGACATACTGCGATCTACAACTTGTAGAAAGTGTTAAGAGTGTACAACGTTTAAAAACTTCTGTAATGAGATCTTTTCTGTGTTTTTTTGCTTAGTGTGATTATTCGGATCTATCTGTATGACCTCATTATCATCAGCCTGTAATTATACACTGCCAGTTAAATAAACCTTCTTTAATGCACACCTTCGAGGCGATCCACACTATGGTTTTGCAAAACGAGACTCTGTTTAAGCAATGGCCCTATTTGCAAAGACTGAGGCCGAGATCTATAGTCGTTATTTAGCTGAACACAGACTTATCACACATTAATTTTTGTCTTACTGTCTTTGAGTTATGTACTTGTAAATTATTACTAACGGATATCTTAGATGATGTTTTGACTAAGACAAAAACCATTTGGTATCGCTAAGAGTAACTGATATAGATAGATACAGCTGTTCAAAGTCTAAGATAAGTCTAAGTTTAAGCTCAGCACGCGCTATTATAAATATAAATATGCGCCAGACAACACACCTCTTGTTGGTCTCGAAGTAGGGATTAATATCCCACGAGGTACCACACAAGGAAATAAGCCAGGGGCGTCTCCCAGCACACCCAGACCCGAGTCAATTCAGAAAAGATCGTTTCCTGAATTGACCAGACCGAGAATCGAACCTGGGACACTAGGGAAATCGAGGCGAGAAACCGTGCTACAGCGCACTACGCCAATCGTGTCGTCAAGGTATTATAGATCTCGGTCTATCATTTTTTCATATTAAAAAAAATTAAGTAAATAATAAATATCTGGGACAATTCGACCAAGATCATCTGACCCCAAACTAAGCAGAGTTTGTATTATCGGCGTCAGAGACTGATAAACATACTTAAATATTTCTAAATAATACTTAAATAGATAATAACACCCAGACACACAACAAATACAAATGTTTGTCACACAAATATTTGTCATGGGTGGGGATCGAACCCACGACCTGCGGCGCTAAAGGCAGAATCGCTGCCATTGCGCCAACAGGCCAATTGAAACATAACATTTTTACCTAAACCAGTTAAAGCGTTAATGTCTGCAGTAGTCCATGACTTTGTCGCATTCAGTGTTGTCGCTGAAATACTGCCAAAAGGCTGTACGTGTGGCACGAGTTCACAACTTGCCTATGCCACTCAATATACCATGGTGTCAAATAATATCACATGCTTAATATTTTCGCTGTGTTGTTATTCTAATGGTTTTACATGTTCCTGTAAATTATTAAGATAAGATAAGATAATCATTTATTGTGATAATTGTGTACATTGGTTGTTATAAGCAAATTGTGTATGGTGGTTTTTTGATCTCTTTTTAATTCTATAGTGCCCGTTTCGACGACCTCACTTCATCTCATTGAAAGCGGCCGTGAGGTTCAGATATGAGGCTGACAAGCGCAGTAATGCAAAGAAATTCGAAAGATTCATTAATAAAATAATATTTAATTTAATATTAAAATCAGTTAGTTCAGTCGCAATTAAGGTATAGTTTTTACTTCTGCCATAAATCAAGCTTTTTTAAAATTTATAAAGGGCTCGTGCCTAGGTTTACCACGCGTCCTGATTTTCCCGGTCACGTCCCGACATTCTGTTTAGCTAGACATTTTTCATTTGTCCGGATTATAACTTTAATGTTTAATCATTTCTCATTTAATGTTTAAAATTAACAACTAACCAGTAATACGGTCTCCGATGTTTAAAACTGAAATGCCATTAGTGCATGTAATGAAGAACTCTTTACTTATGTCAATCCTAACAGACTTCGTAATGGTCACCCTACGCGCGAAGGCGCCACGGCGCTAATCTTATAAATTATGAAAAACAAGGAGAAGCAATAAATTGTTATTCAGGCACCCGACGCCGGTGGGGTCCGGCGGACCGACCCCATGGTCTCGCGGACGTCATCTTTAATGAACCAATGTCCGCTGTTTGCGGCTTTGTTGTACTTGTGATAGACCTAGGGATAGCCTTGTTATTAAGAAATGGTCAATTATTCAATCGCAATTCAAATATGAACATAAAATATTCATTTTTGTTTTTTTTTTGTTATATAAGCTCATAGCATACATATTCGAAAAGGTTTCGTCAACGTATCGCCTTTCGCTTTGCCGACAAACAGGGGTCAACCTAACGTAAGCACGTAAACAAAGCGTATCGAGTACCTCCAGCTCGTCGACTTGGCTACGGGCTAGGCGACGCCGCGCTTACGGCTCGCCGGCCTGGCCGGTAACAGACCCGAGAGAAGGGTGAGAGGGGCAAGCAACTATGGACGAAAAGACGTAAGCGCAGACGACAAGCCGCAAGTGCGCGGACGACGAGCCGTAAGCGCGGGGACAACGAGCCTTAAGCGTGGGGACTGCAAGCTGCGACGCACCGCACCGCGCTTGTTCCGAGGCGAGGCAATTACGTTCCGATTTCGATTAGTGTGCGTTGTAGTAGAAAGCTTCGTACGAAGAATACTGGGGCCTGATTCTGCTATTTAAAAGCCAATGAAATCATAATTGAACTGCATAATATTGACGTTCAGTCCATACTAAATGATTACGATTCCATGACATTTAAATAACAGAACCGGGCCCCTGTACGGCTGGAGTTGATGCGATTGCCATCCCTTTTCGAGTTGATATGTGTGCTACGAACTGTAATCATACACTTTTAATTTCACTAGCTTTTTAGTGACACGTCCGGTATTATACTACCGCATGTGAAATAAATAAATCTTCCTACAAATGTAGTGTGTACAGTACATTCAGCTGAATGAAGCTGTTTTTCAACAATAGCCATTTACGTTACCTTACAATCTCATTTTACATCTTATCTGCAGCTTGAAGCGATAGTATTCGCCGATATAACATAAATATGCAATCTTTCTCATTTGAAGGCATAACTTCGGTATAGGAAAGCGTGAATATGCACGCTCTGTCGGAAACCAATTCCATTTTTCAGTTATTGAAAAATTTCCTAGAAATGTTTCACCTGCGCCCACTAAACACGGAAATCCAATCTCAGTTTAGCCATTTCCAAGTTAGATTGCACAATGTGTTTGTCTCTACATTATTTACTCTGAATGTCATCGCAAACCAGTTAACAGACGCATTCACCGGTGGCCAGAATCAAACAGATCGTTCGCTTTTTAAATTCAAATTCAAATTCTTTATTTGCAGAACATGGGTGTTACAAAAAAGATGGAGAAGTTTATAATGTCAAATCGCCACATTCGGTTCAGAGCGGCATGCAAATCGATTAATTTTCTAAAATGTCCATTTGACTATATCTAATTAAATGCCTACAAGTTATAGCAGTGATTCATAATAATAAATGAATTTAATAAAAATTAGGTCAATTAAATAGTTATAATAAAATTTACAATAAAAAAAAAAACACCATAAATTAAATGTCATTACTACAGAGCCCAATTATGTAACATTTTGTCAGACAAATATTCATTCACAGTGTAATAGCACTTTTGAAGTAATAGCTTTTTAACCATTTGCTTAAATGATTTCATGTCTGTAGTGTCCAATATAGATTTCGGGAGGTAGTACGGAGTTGGTGGTGGTGGTGGTTTAATGATTTTGTATAGGTATTCCCACACCAGTGATTAGTATCGTTCTGAAGCTTTCGTAAAAAAATAGCAAAATTTAATTTGTCTTATTTATGGTAACGCCGCCGTGGTCTAGTAGTGACATCGCTCGGCCTAAAATCCAAAGTGTGTTTTCGGATTTTCCGGAACATAGCCCGGGTTTGTGATCACCAACCCACATTTGGCAAGCGTGGGGATTCAGTAGCGATGACTTGATTTTAATGATGGAAGCCTTAGCCCTGCTCTGGGGATGTAGGTACATAGGTTAATTACTTACTTAACTTTATATTTAGTGTTGATGAACGCTCCTGAACCCCAGTGCGCACACTACTTAATGGTTCACTTAAAGTGTTTGGACACTTTCGGTCGCCACTTACTCCATACAGGTGATGATGCAGTTGATATCCACCGAACGTTAGTGTTTCCACGTTACTGTCTAAGCTGAAATGACGCGCCCCTCCACCGTAAGTTTTTAATATAGGTCGTTAAGAAGCCGGTTAGACTTCATCCTAGGAGCACGCGTTTGTTCGCAAAAGTACACTCGGCACATCTTAATCAACCAAAAAATATTAGGGCACGTCATTTCACATTAGACAAGCTTTAACACTACCTTGAACTCACAGTACACAGCATCGACGGTGTGTAAAGTTTATATTCTCGAGTCCCCGCCTCCCAACCTGGCTCATTTTTATGGTTCCCTGCTACAAACGTCCGCCGGTCATTAGACGACACTCTGTGCTTCACGCTCCGGTGCGCTATCGGAATTATTCCCCCAATTCGCTCCTGAATTATTGGGGAACGCTTGTATTTCTCCTTGAGATGATGTATTTAAAATCAAATCAGCTCCCCTTCCCGTCCAATAAAGATAGCTGTTAAGGCTCTTCTCCAATGTTTTGTTTGCTTTCATTTTGTGCCATCAATAACTGGGTTCAATGTGGACTTTATTAAACTTGAAACTAAATTTAATATAATACAGTTCATCATTATAAATCAGCATGCCTGCCTATGTACATAATGTTCTTACAAGTTTTTGGGATTCAATCACCAGATTAAAAGTAAGTATTACATACAAATATGTACAACATTGCATGAATATTATAACCATTATGAATGTGGCTGATTACATTATTTATATCAGTAGCAGAAAGTTGTAATAATAATGATTCCTAATATGCTTCTGAGCCTTACTTGACTTAAGCTATTCACTATTCATTGGTATTATACTTATTTTACCACAATTTTTAATGCTTTGTTTGACAGTGTTTCCATTTGTAAGAAAAATTGCGTTAATAATGCTCAATTTAAAATTAATCTGAAAACGACCAAATAATGCAAAAAAGTTACTGCAACAGTACCTTTAACGAAATGTAACACAATATGAACACTGTTTAGTAAATAAATCACGGCTTGTATCAGTAAATAGACCACCTTCTAGGTAAGCCAGTCCCAATTAGTCCTAGTTTAATAATACTAAACCATACCACAGAATAGCTAATAAATAGTAACATTACACGTAAGCATTATTCATATCAAAGCATAGCAACACACGATGAGCATTGTAAAGCAGGAATTAAAAAAGTACATTTACGCTAGACGCCATTATTTATTTCTCCTCAACTCCGCAGAAAAACACTTTAATGTTTCGAAAATTGAGACTTGTTGGGGCTCCGGCACCTAATGAGTCCGTAATTAGTTTTGGATTGGTGGCTCGCAAATGGCTGGCCCACTGCAAAAATCACAGAGCTATTCCAACAGACATAAATTTATAGAATCTACCTATATATTTCTAGATACTCGTATTAATAAAAACGAAAGGTCACTCACTCACTCATCACGATATCTCAGAAACTACAAGGTGCTAGGAGTGCTAGGAGTTAAAAATGTTGCATGGGGATTTTTTTAAAGACGTACTCGTAGGTGCTCACTACGACGGGATTTTGCGTAATTTGATTCTTAAGGAGTTGTTTTTAAGGTTGATAGTTTGTATGAAACATCGTTACTACAAGTGCTAAGTCGGGATTTTGCGAATAATATATACCGACGTATCATCAGTCGGGAAAAATCCTGTATGTCATAAAAATTAAGGCGAAGCCGCGGGCGGGAATCTAGTTAGTGAAAATAGGGGATATCTTAGATCTTGCGTTTCTGGCGATATACACACTGGGGCCCTATTACAATCGCTTATATCTAGCGATTAATAGCGAACAATTTCGTCAGTAAATATCCAGCCTAGAAAATACGTTAGTGCCAGGTACCGCTGACTGGCTGAAAATTAAAGATCATATAACAAAATTTCTCGCTACGCTCAGTTTAGGAAATTAAATTGACCAGGTACAAGGGATTGTAATAAGACCCCTGTAGGATAAAGAACGTGGTGTGCACAATGAGCCAAGTACCTAGTAGGTTGCACCCAGTTCCAGTGCATTTCTGTTCACCTGGTAGATTCAATAAATGATTAGTACAGAATAACTTCTATCGATATCATTTACTTCAAATCTTGAATGCACTTTTCTATGTTGAGCTACTGGTGCAGCTTCGAGGAATGAAATTTTGATATTTTTCATCTTTCCACGAATCGCAAATCGCTTCGAGGAATAGTTTACGTGCGCCTCGTCTTGTGCGCTTTAGATGTGTGCGCCTCGAGGAATACCTCGCATACATCAATATTAAGAAAAGCTTCTATTAAAAGTGTCACCAGTGCAATCCGGAAACGATGTTTAGCACTGATGATTTGATTGATGCTTATTAAGTATATGCATTGTTGACATTGAAATTGATTGCTTTTCATTTAACTTAGTATGACCTTTGATAAATATTAATACTGTAAGCATGCTTCCGAGTCTAAATAAATAAATATCACATGTCAGTAGAAATTAAAAGGACAGTCAACTTTAATTGGTATTTCAGAATTTGGGCGCTAGTAATATGCTTTAATGTTACTAATACAAACAAAAAATAGATGATAACACCCAGACACCGAACAAACACAAATGTTCATCACAAACCATAGGAACCATGGTGTTATAGGATCGCTAACACTGCACCAACAGATCAGTCCTAGCTATCATGCACTAAATAGATTGTGCATGTCATGGTAGGTGACTGTTCTAAACAAGTCCGACTTGGTAAACGTAACAGAAGCCCACTTTTCACGAGTGGTATTAGAACCCAACAAGGTAGGGGCCGCTGTTATCCGGGTTGATTTGGTTTTTTATCGCTGTTTTCCATCATCGAAGAGTTAGTGGGAAATTTTAAATTGAACACAAAGCTGGTTCTGGCCAGATTTGAACTTGACCACACAATCCACAATCCGAGTTGGGGTGCTTAACTCCCAGACCACGTTTTTCCTGAGAAACATTTGCTTCGGTGAAGTGGAAAGCACTGCACTTCCTCCGAAGCTGCCTCATTTAGGCTGCGCTCTACTGTCATCACTAACGCGCTATGACACAATAAGCATAAGTGTGGCATGACATGATTCGTTTTCATACAGGGTGGCCGGGGAGTTGACGTTTAAAGCTAGAATTTAGATGCTCTAAATCGAGGTGTATCCAAATTTTGTTCTTACCTATTATTGTTTTTTTTTTCTTATTCTGGCGAGCACTCGTAGTTCGTTTTTGTGGTAATAATTATTCACAAAACTCACTCACAAGTACCTACCATCCTAGAAACTACGATGTATTTAGGTACTGCGGAACTAACTTAAAATTTTGTCGCAAGTTCAGAATTACTGACCGAACTTGGCAGTTGCACATTTTTAATGTATCAAAAGAAAATCATAATGGGGAACCTGTGGATTCTTAGTGTTGTTAAAAACTGCCCAGGACATTAACAGACAAAATAAATTTTAGTATTTATTTCGATTTATTTCTGTGTACGCTCCATTATAATGGACTTAGCTCGAGATTGTCACTCCATTGTTCGGACTCTCGAATTAATGAGACTACTATAGAAATTCAAAGTTACCATGTCATTTTAAAACCTCTGATCGGAGATAGTTGGAGCTTAGCTTCGGTTTTATCCAGTTCCGACCTATGTAGCCAATTCAATTTTGAACTAAGTAATTAAATAAGGGTAACGTCTATTTGTAAGATGTTCGCACATTCGACATATTCATAGGTTATACCCTAATCAAATATCGAGGGACCCCTAAAAACTTTGAACCTTTTACCCTACAGAACGTCAGAATTTACATCAAAATTAGCTGTAACCACCACAATGTCGTATCATGAGCGATGAGCTCAACGAAAATATTCTAGAATACGTGCCTGAATATTATTTCAGGGTACATGAACACTTGATCGCCTTCCGTACTGAAAGGCAGCAAGTATTCAGGACAACGCACCTACTAATAATTCAGTGCGCCAATAAGCGTACTCTGCAGGCTCACCTTCAGAGAAAATTATTTGGGACTAATATTCTATTACATGCATGTCTCAGTGTACATTAATGCTCGTTGTTGGTCGTTTCGGTTTAGGCCGGGTAAGACATTTTGATGAACCTTGCCAGACAAACCAGTAGTGTGGGGAACTCACATACTATGCGCGGTTACCCATCAGCTGTGGTTGACTATCCCTATAATATAGTTTATAGTTTAATTTTATTGGAGGTATGCCTTATCGGAGCTACCGCTGTAGCAGTACTGTTCAGTAACGACCGCGTCACACATACATTTATCCTTTTGTTCAAATCAGACGCTTCAAAAATGGCACGTTCAGCGACTATTTCCGCCTAAATTGTACCGCTTAAGTTTTGCAAGCTTTACTTTTATAATTGTTATATTTTGCAATATATAATGTTAATATGGCCGTTTCTGTTTAGAAACCTACTCGTATTTCAGGGACCAGTCTCTCACAAAATTTGGGGACTGAAAAAACTTGTTTATTTATTAAAACTTGTGAAGGGATAATAAACATATACAAAGTGACGCGTTGGTAGTGTAACAACATAAAGGCTGTAATTTAGGATTAAATTCATCGAAAAAAAAACATAAACTAAGGGCCCGTAACTTATTATTGTAAATTTAACAGGGGAAACCTTTTTTTTTTCAGAATCTTTCAATTTGTTTAATTACTCTGATTTTAAGTTCTAGAGCCATGATTTTTTTTGTTGAATACTTGAAGTGCTTTAACTTAAAAATAAAATGGCCATTAATATCTTCTTCATTTGAGAAAAAAAAATCTGTCAAACTTCCCAGAGAAGTTTTTTTTACAATTTTGATTAGTACACTATTTTGGCTGCGAATCATTGTAGCAGTACAGACACCTTTGCTGTAACCACAGTTAAAAATACCAAAATGACCTTTATGTATAATGTTTATTCCTTTGAATGATTCCTCCACGGTAATTCACAAAGTAAAATAATTTATTGCTTTTCAGCTGTTGTTGTTGTTTTTAGGGTAAAAATTATATTTTAAGAATAAGGCAATAAATACCGA
Organism: Udea olivalis; assembly: GCA_947369235.1. Classification (NCBI taxonomy): domain Eukaryota; kingdom Metazoa; phylum Arthropoda; class Insecta; order Lepidoptera; family Crambidae; genus Udea; species Udea olivalis. The sequence goes on from OX376342.1 coordinate 13,855,803, forward strand.
CTAAATGACGACCGACTTGGTGTAATGGTTAAGAAGTTGGCTACTACACCAGAGGTCGCGGGTTCGATCCCCGCACAGTACAAACATTTGTGTGCATGAACATGTCTGTTTGTACTGGTCTGGGCGTCTCCTATGTATAATAAGTATGTATTTACAAAAGAAAATGTATTTAAGTATGTTTATCCGTTGTCTAGTATCCCATAACACAAGCTTTCATTAGCTTACTTTGGGGCTAGATGGCGCTGTGTGGAATAATGTCCAGGGATATTTATTTATTTATTTATTATTTACTTAATTGTTTTCATAAATATTGTTCTCATGTAGGTGACTGTTTAATATTTTAAGGTTTTCATACAAAGTCAGTCGGATATTCGTATTTTTTGTGTGAAAAATTTGAAACTGATTTAAAAAAAAATATCGTAAAAAGTTTTTACATCATCTACTGAACTACGACATATAATTTTTCTTAACGTTATAAATAATTATTCGGTATATAGCAACGTATGCTTCTGGTAGTTTAAGAAAAACATGAGTAGGCCGATAGCGCCTGACAATTTTATAAAACGCCACAGGCTGGCGTATTGCAATGCAGCAATTTTGCTGAGTTCGTTTTAAGTATTTTGATTAGAAACGTGCATGTACTTGGTTTATTTTGGACATAAACCTAAATAAATAAAATTCAGTGAATATTTATTTCGGAACAATGTATGAAACAGATCACATAGGAACTCTGCATAAAAGGTGCAGGTATTTTTTTTATACCACGTCGGTGACAATCAAGCATGCGGACCACCTGATGGTATGCGGTTACCGCAGGCGCAGCCTATGGACACGTGCAACACCAGGGGTAACACTCGCGCGTTGTCGACCCTGCAAAAACCTTTTGCAAACCCCTCTTGGAGAATTTCATACTATAACTCATCGGGAAAACCTCGGCAGGGAGGGAGTTCATTCCACAATTTAAGCGTCATCGGAAGGAAACATCTCTGAAACCGAACTGTACGAGACCATTGATCAGGTTCAGAGTGTGAGGATGAACGCCCTGACGGTGGCGAGCGGTGCGGTGGTAAAAACTAGCCGTGGGCATCATATAGTTTTTTTTATCATATCAAATTTCTCTGGGTCCCTTTTTGGTTGGTACCAGTTTTAATGTTCTCTATTGTACTGATAAATAGACGTCAAATTAATATATAATGGTTTTAAAACAACTAAGGAAAAAGGTTCGGTGACTCGTTTCTTTGTCGTACCATCCAGACGTGGAACGCTCTTCCAGCACATGTGTTTCCTTCCTCGTATAGTTCCGGGTTCTTCAAGCGGGGCGTGAAAAGGCATTTCTGCAGGCCTTCAAGGTGAGGATGGCCAGCCCAGTGATTCGTTGAATGACTGGGTTTGTCAACCTCATATCTGGACCTCACGACCGCTTTCCATCAGGTGGAGTGAGGTCATCTTGACGAGCAATATAAAAAAAAGGAACAACTATGAGTTTATGAAACGGGTAACTGATTGCAGCTTACCTGTATGATGAGTTAACGGCAATTCTGTGAACGCCATATCTTCAGTTTTTTATAAAAAAAACCAAACCTAAGGTAAGTTTATTAGAATTCCTGGTAGCGTCTAATTGCGGTAGTTTTGCAGCGGAGTATGACAGTCGTAAGTGCCCATTTTACGTTGCACTTGGGCTTTGCCAGGTAATTCCATTTTACAACAGCAGCAACCTTTGCTTTGAGATGGGAAAGTAATGCTTACGGGCGTTGCTAAACATATTTCGTAAACTACAAAATACTATTGAAATAAGTTCGCGTTAAAAAAACTGTAGGCATCAAGACAGATTTATTATTATGGTAAATGGAGATCTATAAATATTTTTTAGAAGATACTCAGTTGAAAAATACTTTAGTGACCCCTTTGAGATAGTTGTACCGTAGTCACCTATCTTGAGGATTTACCTAATATGTTTTTTTGCCTAAAAATTTAGATTTTGTCAAAACGCTAATTATTAAGGAATCGTAACAAATTTATCTTGGTCATCAAAAAACGTAATGTTGTCGATTTTAAGAGAAAAAAATGCACTTTGTAAGTCTCTAGCTTCATCACCTGAGTACCTATACATCCACAGATTTATACATCATTATGCTTGTGCGACGGTGTGAAATCCTCCCATACTCAAACACAAATAAAAATGGCAATATTTAGTATTCGTGGCTTTTGGTCGCCCGATGACGTTGATTGTAGATATTGCTACCACAAACCGATCTTATTAAATAGGTACTATTAATAATGATTAGAATATTGCTTTATAGAAATATACTTTAATCTACTTACCAACGGATGTGTACGCCGGAGCTAAAAATATGATTGTAACTTCTCCTGTGCAGTAGACTGTTTTTTTTCATTCAGGTATTCACTAATTTAAAAAGTCACACAAAACAATTAGTTACAACTAAGTAACTGTCGGAAAAACCACGAAGGTTTGTGAATACTTTTAACTTTTTGTTCACATCTTCAGTTATGTTCTTTATTCGTCATTCTTTAATTTACTTTGATAGGCAATGATTTAGTACAAATTTTAAACACTATCGGGTTTTTGCAACGGCATTAATTTTATGGTAAATGGATTTACCTATTTCATCGCGACGTTTCGACGACAATTGCATGTCATCGTGGTCACGAGCGGACTGCCAAACAAACGATGACACGATATTGTTTAAAATTTGTAGTGAAAAATGCGACAAGAAAGTTTAAAATGATTTGGTAGCTTGAAGAAAACTACTTCCGTTACAATGAAGCTATACAATACCATGTAGTCACACTGTAAGCATATTGGCAAAAGTCTCTCTCACTTGAAGCCATTTTCACTTAAAACTTGCGTTGAAAGGTCCCTAATTGCAACTCTACAATGTTAGTGGATCAAAGTTGAGCGTTAATTAGAAAAGGAGACCGAAATGTAAGTAAAATAAAGTGAAGCTTTCATGTGTCCAAATTGTTTCTTATACAATGTAAACCTATTGTCATTTAGTAATTTTAAAATACACGCCTAATCGAACAGACAACAAGATCCAAGAAAGACAGTAAGAATAATTGCTGAAAGTATTTGCATTTTGTAAAATAGTTAATCTTCCTTTTTTGTAATGTTTGTATCACATAAGTAGCCAAAATAGTACTTGACACAAATTATGTTTGCAGAAAAAAAAACTATTTATAACATCTTATATAAACACTTAATCTTAAAATAACTAAATAAGTAAGTAAACAGAAAAAAAAATATAAATTTTGTTTAGGTACTGAAATATTATGTGAGTTACCATCGCGAATGAAGCTATGTCCCTTTGTCGCGACTGTGGCGCCTGTCAGCGTCACGGTGCAACTTATCTGTCAGCCGCTGGTGCACTCACAATCACAAGCACAATACGTGCTGCAGCTCGCATCATTATGACCGTGGAGCAATCCATGTTCCTTATTGGAAGTGATACATTATGTCTTGGTCACCAAAAATCATCAGTATGATGATTTTTGGATAAAATTGAGGTAAAATAAGCATTTTTTGGGTAAGCGTGTACTACCATCGGACTCGTCATCGATAACCACCAGGCGAGACTGAAACCAAACGCAAACCCATTTTAAATAATTGAATAGGCTCCGAAACTACTTGACCGATTTTAAAAAGGCACTGATTTTAAGAGGCAGTTGTAAATAGCAGTTTTGTTAAGTTAAAAATTAAAAATGGGACGTTTAATAACTAGTTCAGCAGTTAAAACTAAGCGGTAAAGTAAACAAAAATGGGTAATAAAAAATATCGAAATGGATCAGTGAATATATAATTGAGCAGGAAAATAATTAAATGGGCGTTTAAAAATATTGAATGAGCGGTTACGTGGGCGCATTAATAAATTGGAACTCGTCGAAAAAAAATCGCATTCTAAGCAATTCTATAAGCAATGAGGTGGTAAAATAAAAATTAAAAAACAGTTCTTAAATAGGAATGAAAATTAAGGATTTCCGGGTGGTCATGAAAAAAATAACCCTAACGTACTGACACCTGAAGGATTTCTGGGTGGTCATAAAAAAAATAACCCTAACCTACTGACGCCTGAAGGATTTCCGGGTGGTCATAAAAAAAAAACCGTAACCTACTGACACCTGAAGGATTTCCGGGTGGTCATAAAAAAAAATAACCCTAACCTACTGACATCTGAAGGATTTCTGGGTGGTTTTATTTGCAATTGCTTTCATGATTTTAATGATGAACACGAACCGCTCATTCCATCATTTTTACCGCTCAATCAGTTATTGGACTGCTCAATTATTTTTAGAATTGAAATCGTGTGATAGAATAACCAACCAATTGTTTTTTTTATTACTGTCCATGTTTTACTGTCGCAATAATTAATCAACCGCCATTAAATTAAATAACTGCTCAATATGTTTTCCAACTGATTATAATAACATCTCGAATATTTAAATAACAGTTCAAAAAATTAGTTCCCTTTTAAAAATTCTTTCACAAATGTAAAGCTACATTATCTCGAAGTGACATGGGCAATTTTTTTGTTTTTTTTTATATGTAGGCCATAAATGATGACAGGAGTAATAGGTTAACGCTGGCGGAGCCGCTGACGAACAGCTAGTAAATAATACTGTTTGGAACACGCTGCAATTATTTTGGAGAATACGTGATTTAACCAACTTAGATAAAAATCACCTTATCACATTTGCAGTTATTGTATCTTCGTCATTGTTGTATAAAATAGAGGATAACAAAAATCTGATATGTTTTTAAAAAAGTGCAATTTTATGTAGTCAAACCCTACTGTAATATCACGTGAGTTCTCGTCGCGTATGAAGCTGTCGCTTTGACGCGTCACGCCCGTCATCGTCACGATGCAACTTATCTGTCAACCGCTCGTGTGTCTAAAAGCGTTGCAGCTCGTATCAAGCATAAGTGGAACATCTTCTGATTTTGAGTGTGGATATTCTGATGTTTATAAACATCTAGCTTTCAACCTGTATTGTACCAATTCTTTAATCATTTATCAGTTTGTATCGTACAAGCGTACAACAACAACGTATATAAATAGGGAACAGAAGGAAATATGAATACTGGTATACTTATCTCTAAAAGTAGATTTCTATGGTAATCAAAATAGCTCATGAAAGTAACGAGCCCATAATTCTCAAGACTATGATTAAAAACAAGTTTTGATTTCGAGATAGTTACAATTACTTATACACGTAGACATAGAATGATACTTTGTGAATGACGATAAACCTTATCTCATATCCTCTTTTAAAACTATAGTACAGCAAAATGGTTCGAGGGATAACCTATGTCCTCGACGTTATGCAAATGGCTCTCATGATGGGTAAAATTTGCACACCATTTGCAAAGTTATATTATCCCGCTGTGCGGGAAACGCACTGCTCCCTGATTTTAGGCGGCGCATTTCAATAAACTTTTCAGAAATAAAAGCAAAATGGTTTCTGCGGACTTAAGCTGCGGTCGTGCTAATTTTTTTACCCGACTGAGTGATATGCTCATGAACTATAATTAAATTTAAGGTTGTAGAGTTTGGATGAATTGTGTTGTGTCACCGATATAACAGGCTTACATCATTCATGATTTACTTTTATTACTCATGTTTTTCGTGTCTATTGCTAAGACTTTTTGTGTTCCATTAGATTTGATACCTAATGACATGTAAAAGAACTTTCAGGTGTATTTGAATAAAGATAACTTCAACTTGCAGTTGATTTCTTTTATGTGACTTTGTTCTTATGTATCATCTTACCTACTTTTTACATTAAAATGTATAGAAAAAGTTAAAAGTTTTTAATCGCCTTTATAATTTTTCCTTCCATCGTAGAGATCCTTTCGACTTCTTCTACAAGCAAGGATAATTGTAAAATATTTGACAGTGTAGTAACTGGAAACAGGAACGTAGGCCTAACAACTTACCGGGTTGAAATATTTCCAGCACGCACGACCCCACCCACATGCAAATGGATTGAGATTAGGGTAACCAAATTACATTGTTACCTGCAAAGCCGTGGTGAGAGATCGTCGGTCGTCGCAATTGTTGCCAGACTTCTGGGAAATTTCCCAAATGTACAAGCGGGGAGTGCGTAGGGGATGCTTACTTTGATACTATTTTGTTCTTTGCTTTTGTCGCAGTCTTTTAAGGAAATTTATTTTAAACTAGTTAGGTTTATTTAACATTTGTCATTTGTGTAACAGCCTCGGACTGTTTTTGCAACAAGATGATCTAAGTAAATAAATAAAATAAATAAATAAATAAATGAATAAATATGCGCCAAACAACACACCTCTGGTTATGGTCTCGAAGTAGGGATTAATAACCCTGTGTTACGAGGTACCACACAAGGAAAAAAGCCTGGGGCGTCTCCCAGCACACCCAGACCCGAGTCAATTCAGAAAAGATGGTTTCCGGATTGACCCGACCGGGAATCGAAGGAAATCGAGGCGAGAAACCGTGCTACAGCGCACAACGCCAATCGTGTCCTCAAACACGTCGTAACACAAAAACAAGAATTCAAACGACACTCATTGGTGGCCCGCCAAAACCACGAAACCAACACAGCTAATATACAACAGTACGTCTACCACGAGTTGCCAATTTAAATTTACGTTATTATTCATGTAAAAAAATTACTTGGGATTCTACATTGTCATGTCATGTCAAGTCAAATCCCAATGCATTTTTTTACGCGAACGATAACGTAAATTTAAAGTGGCAACTCGTGGTAGACTTGCAGGTTTCTCATGGCAAATGAATGATTTGAAAAAAGAGGCTGATAGTAATCTTAGTAGGTAGTCGAGGAATGGCTTTGCAGAACCTTTGTGGTGGATCAAATATTAATCGAAATATAGTATTAAAATGTTTTAATATTCATAAATAATCTGATTAAACATCATTGAATAATAATAATACTCGTTTAACCCTTAACGTTTGTCGCGAATTCACGATAAAACATTTAAAGTAACGACTGTCCTAAATTTTCACTGGAACTGAAATGTAAGCTCGAACCGTCATTAACAGGAATGAAAGTAGGATGTGCGTAGATGCCGAACCGGAAGCATTTGGTGATAGTGGCAAGTATGCGGTCATCCCTCATTGTGAACCATTACGGTAGCTGTAGCACTCGTAATTTGGTTATCGTCATTTTGACCCACACGACGAGAGTTACTGTTGAAGGGTTGCAAATATATACTGTTATATATGATAAATAGGTCCCCGTACTGAACACCATTTTATCATCAACTAATATCATTCAGCTTCTGATTCTGCTCAATTAATCATAATATATCTTTTTCAAGATCAGTAAATTGGAAAAGTATCGCTTGGAATAATATAAAGCTCCATCATCAGCAAGTAACATAAGCTATATTTTGATTTTTAGGCTCTATTTTAACAGAAGAAATGCGGTTAACTAGTAGGCTACATTTTTGAATTTTTTGGCTACATTTGAACGGGGGAAATAGTTCACGCGGAGCAAGCCGCTAGCGGAAGGCTATTTAAAAAATATATTTACCGAATTCAAAAAATCTTTACCAATACAAAGCTTAACAGCAAGTTTCTTATGCTACATTTGAGTGGGAGAAATAGCCACACGGGTTAAGCTACTGGCGAAAAGCTAAAGTAATCGTAGTTATGAATAGAATGATAGCTAGCGGTACGCTAAAACTTGCAAATGGTGTTAAAAACATGAAAATCGGAACGATTGATTTTTAGGGTATACAAATCAATTTGACCCGGACCACGGCAAAAAATAAAAAAAGGGGAGGAGTAATGGCGACATCTTTTCTTTGTATAGGAAAAAAGTTTTTTGCTCTGAAACCTATCGTGTGTAGTATCTGATGAAAGGACTTACTAAGCCAATTTTAAAAATATATCACATCATTACATTTTAGTCACTTATAATAAATAAAAAAAACATTTTCAAAACATACCAAGTTTAGGCTCCTCCATATATGATACGGTTGAATATTTTTTTGTAAAATATGCTTCAAATGGTACGTAATATCCTCATATCTAACCCTAAAAAAGGATTTTTGAAAATATTTACATTTAACATTTTTTATAATATTTAAATTTTACATAATGCGATAAAATTACGATTAGTTGAAACAAAAAAAAAGTTAAATTTCAGACACTTGGTCTTTGATAAATTGAAAAATCGTATGGCTTAAATCAATCGTTCCGATTTTCATGCCTTTAACAACATTTGCAGGTTTCAACTGAATTTCGGGGTGAATGTACCGCTAGCACTAAGATACGAAATCCGTAATACCGTATGTATTTTAACCTCTAGTTTCCTATGCAATGCAACCAATACTCTTATTTTGAATAATGTTCGATAGTTTCTGCGCAGCGTCCATCTGGAGGATTGGCCAAGCGAGCTGTCATTAGCGCTAGCTTGTCAAGTACAATTTGACAAGCCGAGAGTTTTGCGTTTGATTTTTATCTCACATTATATACTTTGAAATTGTAATTTTTTCTCGAATTTTATATTTTTGCATTTTTAACCCGACTTCGACTCCTTCATAGCAGTCGTTGTCATCCCGTGATCGTAAAGTTGTTTCATTTCAATGTGTAGTGCACAGTAATCACATAAATACCGTTAATTTGGGTGCTCTTGTATTTGTAGGGATTCTTTTCAAATTCGGAATGGATCGTCGTCATATGTTTATTGGGTCCGAATAAGGTGCAAAGTTATGATGTAGACGAATGAAGTGTGCAAAGATTATCGTTATAATTATGGATTTTGTTTTTTAACTTCACTTTCATAAAAAATTGACGAGCCTTGTGTAGGCATGTGTAGGTCTCAAGCAATCTATTAATTTGTCACATTTGAAATAGTTATAATACAAATTCCTTTCGTGTACAAAAACTTCATAAACTTTATTTTTAAAACAATTTTGGCATAATTTTGAATACTACCGAATATGCCTCTTGAATTTTATAGCTCATTTTTAAACGTTTTATATTAAAACACTTTTATATGAATTAAAAGACCTTTCGTAAATTTTCATGAAAATCCGCACCTGTTTCCTGTATTAATAACTTTTCATTTTCCCTCAGCTTTTGTAATTCCCAAATTGCGGGCGTCAAGAGAATATCGCTTATTTTGTTAAGGTTCAGTTCATTAGCCCTAAATCTTTATTAAGAGTGGTTAAGAGCGCTGCGAGATTAAAGAGCGTAGGTACTTTGTGTTACGGCTTTCGGATAATCCCGGTAAAAAGTGCCTGTCTTTGGTACAGTACCTACTACGTAGGGATGGGGTAAGTGTATTATGTATTTTGGCTAGGTACCTATACCGGCTCTAATCGATCTTTAATCACTCAAGTCGGGGCTCAAGTCATCTGGAGACAGGGCTGTAGAGACGAACTTTTGGGTCCGAACAAAAGAGATAATTTCATGCTACAAGTGGGTTAAAATCACCCTTCAAATTTTATATTTATACGTGAATCACAGATGTGATAAATCGGTAAGCTTTTACGGCACTTTAAAAAATTCTCATCTAGCCGGCGAAGTTGTGGGCGTCATACGAAAACTCTGGATCCGCAAAGTAGGGGGGCGTAAGTAAATCCACAGCAGACGCTTTGAGGAACTGCTCGTTAGTCCGAGATGGATGATTTATCGTCGGCGTCTGTCGTGCACCTCTTGATTAATTACCCCGTGAGAAAACTATCGTCCAGTGCCTGCCACTTCATTTGTACGGGAGCTTATCGGAACGATATTAATCATTGTTACCTCCGAACGTCCTCGTAACTCCCACAGAGGTGCTGTTTCATGTATTATTCAAATCGCTGGATGATCATGGCCTCGCCTTCGCGCCGCCTAATAGCCAGATTTGCCGAGATTGCCGGCTCCGCCACCGCACGCTAACTGCTCTCATTGGAACCGAAAAACGCTCGATAGATCTCCCCACTCAAACATAACACTCGATTACGCTCCCTATTCGATGAGATTGGCTCCGTATTTCTTTCAAGTCATTCAAAGGTTAACCTATATAAACCACAATCTACATTATTCGTATTCCGCAGCTACACATATAAAATGCTTACAACAGAAACACATTACGGATAAATTCCTTACGGTTTTTGCGTTCAAAGAGACTCATCAACTGAATAACAAGTAGGTCGGTAATTGGAATTTCATAATGTGCATTTAGAGGAGCCATTTCAAAACTCCCGAGCTTAATAGGGTATTCATTGTAATGTTAGGAAAGGGACGGATCCGAGTCGCATGTGTCCTAACCACGCTTATCACCAGCGACCACGCAAAATTCCTCAAAAGCCGTTGGTAATCTGGGCGTGTTTATTTTGATCTCATGGGAAATTGCACCGCAGCAACCTTACCATATTAACAAAACTTTAATCCTGCCGGTACGTCCCGGCGGGTCTCTGTAGCGCCGCTAAATTTTTGTGGCCAGTAAATTTTCTTTAAGTCCGTCTCGTGGCAGACGGCCAACGCTGCCATATGCTCCGAAAATCTTTTTTATTCGGGCAGTGGCAACTTTGTTAAAACATGTAAGAATGCTGTTCCTTTGGAAGCTATTTATGAAACAAATGAACCGGGTTGGAATAACTCATCCGAATTTATACGGGCGATACATCTTCGACAAACAACGCGATCGTTTCAGCTGCAGACAAAATGACGGAGCGTGTTCCAGGCACTATCAATAACGTTCGTTACGTGTATCGTTTGCTTGCTCGCTCGGTTTATTTTGCTGTGAGACAAGCACAAGTGGCTGTCGAGTGAGTGACCACAATTAAACATATGTTTACTTCTATATTACTTTTATTCAAAGTCAAAGTCAAAGTCAAATATATTTATTGCAACCGTAGGTATTCATACAAAGATGGGTCTTAAGTTTAGGTTGTCCTGCTACAGTTAGCCAAATAGTTGGCGTGCAATAGTAAAGTACCTAAAAACAGAGTTAATCATTTAGTTTACATTAATGTTCATAACACCGACTTTTACATTATTCAATTTCTTGTTAGTACTTGTTAGTTAATTTGTCCAGAAGGAATTCGTCAATAGAGTCGTATGCCTTCTCAGTCAGAAAATTAAATAATGCCTGCTTAAAGGAGATAACATCATCCTTCTCTCTTATGCTATCTGTACATATTGTATTTCTTCAATTTAGAACTCTTATTTAAATAATTGGCACTTTGCATCGGATCTAACCAAGAGCAAGCCAGAGGCATAGACAGCGCGATGACAGCTAAGCTGTTCAATAACACCAGGCTGCGATCACAATTTATACACTTACTTAAAAAAAAAACTTACTTAGAAAAAGTTTCTTCGCATTTGTTAAGAAAATTCAAAACATTTGAATTTTCTTAACAAATCTGATCAAAATACCGCGAAAAGTGGTTATGGCAGTCCTCTCGTGATGTTAACCTGACACTGCCTAAGAAATTCTGAAGAGACCGAAACAGGTGGAAATCTGAAAGTGCAAAGTCAGGACTATACGGCGGATGCATCAACACTTCCTAGCCAAACTCTTTTATTTTTTGCTGAGTGGCTAAAGTTGTGTCAGGTCATGATGAAAAACCATACCCTTTCTGTTGATTAATTCCGGCTGCTTTCTCTCAACCTCTTGCTTTAATCTCATCAGTTGTTCAGAATCGATGGTCCTGCCTAGTGGTAACAGCTCATTATGAATAATGCCCTTCTAATCCCACCACACACACATCACCTTGTTGCGAGTTAAAACCCGGGTCGAAGTTAAAGCCTGACCGGCCTTTGACCACGACCTTTTTCGCACGTTCTTGTCGTACGTGATCCACTTTTCATCAGCTTCTTCAAAAATGGTTCGTTTTCATTACGTCGTAATAAAGAATTACAAATGAGTACACGGTTCTTTAGGTTTCTTTCAGTGAGCTCGTGAGGTACCCAAATATCGAGCTCTTTTGTGTACCCAGTTTTTTTCTGTGCAGGCGTGGTCACCGCCTTTGTAGGTACACACTAACAGCAACTGAGGTAACTGCTAGAAGTATGAGATGGCGTAGTGACTACTCTTCTTACCGCCTTGAAGAAAATACATGTTGATTTTAGAGGTTTGTAATACTTATACAAAAAAAAAGTTACAATTAAAGTCAATTCGGTATCATGACTGCCAATACTGATAATTTCATAAAGAGCTATATGACCCATACCATTTAGCAATGAGATCCTGCGATATGTGAAAGTCTTTATAATATGAGAACTAGATGATGTTATAAAAACAAATCGAATTAAGATGACAAAACTGCCTCTCTTCCCACTGCACAAGATACCTCTACGATTTTGCAAACAATTGCGCGGTTTCGTGAATATTTGATTGTTTTATAACCCAAGACAAACAATAATTTGACGTAAATATTCGTGTTTCAAATTAAAAAAAAAAAATCAAAATACTTTATTTATCATAAACTTATCGTTGTTGTTTGTACCGTTTATGTGTAAATATTCATAACATATTACTTATGTAGCAAGTGAGTTTAGACCACTATAAGTGTGCAGGATTTGGTGACACGCTTATCCAAGCTCCTAACAAGCTCTGATGAATTTGGGGACCCGATGGAAGTGTGTAAAGCGGTCTTAGAGTAGTCTCTAAGACCGCTTTACACACTTCCATCCTCCATCCTCCATCCTTCCATCCTTCCATCCTTACTAGTGTAAGTAATTAAGAATAAACATTTCGAACATAGTTTTTCCTGACCTATGGGTGTCAGGAAAATACTTGTACGGTATTTGTATGTTTCATACTCGTTTATACAAGCTCTCGAGACTTTGGGGTCGGATGATCTAATGAAGGCTTCTTCAGATATTTAATTTTAATTTAATTTCCAAATGATTGTTGAGGAAACAGTATGTCTACCATGAGTTTACGTCACGTTGGTGTCCACTTTTGGTTCTTTTTTAAATCACTGGGGGCGCTGTACCAAAATCTGTATACAATTACGCTACATGTATACAATAACGTCAACGCGGTTTACTACTTAATATGTTTGTTTTGCTTCAATTTTATTTTTAAAACGCTTTGAATATAACTGCGTTGCAGTGTTTCCGAACGCAGGTTTGGGCTTGCAGCTGCAGCCTATCGACCACAGACATAAACTGAAATAGAAGTCGCGAGTGCATGACTTCGCTTATGAAAGGGGAGTGGAAGCGCCTAACGATGCGACGCTTCTTCATATACTCGTAGTACCCCTCTTCGGCTATGGTAATGAATGTCAAAATCTCTTAGGTTAGCTATCATTCATATTTTCTTTTTGTAGGCACGAAATTAAATATATTCATAAATCGAGAATTTTTGCCTCTAAAAAGCACTATGGTCGCGTCGAGAAAGTTTGTTTCCATGCAGACAGAGGAATCGTCTCTTTGTCGTACCATCTGGACGCAGAGCGCTTTTCCAGCGCATGTGTTTATTTCCTCTCATAGTAGGGCGTGAAAAAGCATTTTGCAGGCCTTGATGATGAAGATTCTTGTCAACCTTATATCTGGACCTCACGACCGCATTCCCTCCGGTGGAGTAAGCTCATCTTGACGAGCATTTAAAACGGACTTGCGTTATCTATATCTATTCACGGCGTGCTATCAACAGACGCGCGCTGGAATGACGTAAATGCAGCAGTTTCATCGCGCACTCTTTTTTGATGCAATCGTTTTGCAGATGTTCCCTTGGGCTAGACATCGGCCTGCAATTAATTTCTCTACACGCATTCTTCTTTTGAACAAAGGTCTGTTTGTTTTATTTTGCAGCGATAGTGCGACAGCACATGGGCTCAGGGTAAGAATTTAATCAGACCAGTTGGATATTTTTAATATAGCTTAGATGATTTAGAAGGACTTCAACATATTTAAATAAATGCACATAAACCTGGCGTACTGAGATGCATAATGCAGAAAAATGATAAACGAGTAGGTACTTAATTTGTATACGTAGTGGACTGAAAACTTTGGTAGCAGGTTGGCAAATTACTAATTCAAGTAAAGATCTGTGCTTATATGTTTTATTGTGGGTTAACCACTGGGGTGGTTAGCTATTGGTGATGTAATAATTTACAATCGGCTAATCAGGCACTTGATACAAAGATACGGAAACATTTTTTCTTCAAATAATAAAGGGATGAATCCATTTTTTTTTTATTCTAAGCTAGAGCACAAACAATCACTTTTCATTTGTAACTTTTTACCAATTTTATTATGATCGGTGGCTCTAAAAAGGGGCTTGACATCATTAAAGTTGTTCGCCTGTACCTACATACAAAGAATTTAGTAATAAGCTAAACTAAGTACTAACATTAATAACAAAAGGTCCTGGAGTGTAAAGGTGCTGCGAACAGCTGTGAGATAAGTAGACCAGCAGTTGACGCAGCGGAGCGTGAACCGTCGATAATGAAGCGAGGTCTGAAGCCGACCTTTGATTCTCCTGTCTGCGACTACTGGCCCTCATATGTAGATATGAGTTATCTGCTCTGTATGGTAGGTATTGTTACTTCAGCCAACATTCTACCTTTAGCTCTTACACAAGTCGGCAGTTGGCGATGACGTATGAAAATACATCTGCCATATAGTATTGGTGATCGAGTTGGTACACGACTACATGGGGTGGCAATTCTATTGTTCTATTCCTGTACCTACGCTGTAAATGCGGGATGGTAGTGCCAGTAGCCCTTTGATTCTACAATCTGCTATCTGCTGTTTGGTAGATTTCGGAGTGAATAAAGTTACACAGACAGTTGTATTTCGCGTGATGTCCTCAAATGAAACACAGTTCACATGACTCACACAACAGTGAAAGATGATATCAGAAATAACACCTTTTTTTTTTTATTAGCGTGGGGAAATCCTCAAGGATACCTCGTCGCTCGGGGGAACGACGAGGTTATGTCGGACTTCTACCGACTAAAACCCCACGGTACTCAACCTCAACACTTCAGCGGCGAGGCGGGGTCCCTAAAAAGTTTCACAACGCCCCGCCGCCAGTGTTTCCCCGTATTGGGGCCCCCTCCAGCCGACCCCCCAATGAAGGGGGGAGGCCACGGAAGTACCTGGAGCACGCAAGTACTTCCGCCGTCGGGGTGAAAGCCGTGCATTGCGGGCAAAAGCACCCCCGTACTCAAGCCCGCTGGCTCCCACCGTACGCGGACCCTACCAGGTCCGCAACCACGATCCACCTAAAAGGCGGATCCGCTGCCACATCTGGCGGCGCGGCCCCGCCGAGCCGCAGTGCACAGGGGGGGGCCAGCCGCGGATCACTGACCCCCTCCAAACGGTTGTGCACCGCGGCTCCCACCTCGCGCCCCAAGGCGCTGCGCCCGTGGGCGCCCCTTTGGGCGGGCAGTGGTAGCACCATACCACCACCACGCCCGGCGGCAGGCAATGGGTGGGTGGGAAGTCCACCGCACCGCCATGCCTGAGCCCTCTCAGCCTCCCGGTGGTTCCACCCACCACCAGTACTAAGCCCCCCCGCCACGACAAGGCGAAGGCTCATGGGGGGGATCAGAAATAACACCTAATGCAAGTTCAACATACTAAGATGTCCCAGAAATATTTATTTACCTATCGTACCTATCTGAATGTTCTACATATCTATCTAGTAGAATACGCATATCAATGTCTCAGTGGTCGAGCATTACTATATCATATGGCAGTAAACCGCACTGCGGTCAACCCGACTTACACCAGACGACACGCCTCCTAATACATCGTGCCTGAGGCAGATGTATGATCAAAAATTTAAACAGAATATCGTGAATCTCTTCGTGTTATAAAAATTGCTGTGAAATATTTACAACGTTGAAATACTTGGTTCTCAAATACACTTGAGTATTTCAATCTTATTGAGAACAAATTAAAACTGATACAAATTTAAACTACTTACCGTTGCGGAATAAGACTCCATTTAGGCACTTTATTGTTAATAGCACTAATAAACTTTTCCGATAAACTAAATGAACACTGACGAGTATTGATCGTAAGCAAGGATGTGTATGTGAAACACACACAAAAATTACACACGCTCAAACACAAAACAGTGCTCGTCGTAATATGCACCAAATCAAAGTTTTCCGTTGAATACCCGTAAAAGGACCAGAAAATGTTTTTTATTTTTCTTTGTTTTCACACAAAAATTAGCAAAATTTCTGCAGTTACATCAAATAAGAAGATAGTAAAATTAATTGTCGAGATCATAAAGTCAGCACAAAAATCCAACAAAAATATCAATCAATGCATCCACAAACCATAAACTGATCCATAAACTGGTCAAATATGAATTAAATTAAAACAGATAATCTCAAAACAAATTCGAAGAGGTAATTGTAGGCATATCTTGCATGCAAGCAAGCAAGCAAGTATATGCCTACAATAACCTCTTGTTGCAAACGGACGAACGGTTTCATCGTCTTACGAGTAATGCGGTTTCATCTGACGGAGTGAGGCGTCAGCAAAATCGAAGTCGAGTCAGCGCGTCAAGCAATCTAATCCGAACCAATCCCTACTGCGGTGCATTCTGTACCCACACTTGTGCATTTTAAAATAACTAGATATTCTCTCGCCTAGATTGAAATCGAAAGAACGATAGTGGAAATACGAAGTGAAGGACTCAACATTCTATCAAAAGAATTGGCCTGGGATGAATAGTTTCGAACAGCCGGAATCTACCTAGATCACTCAGGTGCAAAAAGCGATTATTCAAAAATATAGCAGAGCCTAAGGATTTTTCCATACCCTAGACCGGAAAAGTGTTTGTAAACTCTAACAAAATTCTTTCATTTGTAGAGATGAGTTGGTTTCAATGATAGGGAACTTTGTCTAGCAAGAGGACAGCCTAAAGGCAAATAATTTTTTATATTTATTACTTTGTAATTATTTATTTAAAGCATCATCAATCAAGAAATTTAGGATATAGGTCCTCGTAGTAGCACTGAAACGAGTGTCGATCATGGGTCTATATTGGAATGCCTTATTTTTTGTAGCCCCAATTGTCATTGGCACACAAACTATTAGCCTAAATTTTTTTCGCACAATCATCACATCTCTTAAACAAAGTGGCCTATTTCCATTTCGCCTAAAGTTTTATCGCCGTATATTCACTTCCCGAATTCGTGATTAGGCCAAACGATGCATAATTCCTACTATTCACAAGCGCTAAATTATTAAAAAAATCGTTCGTTTACCGTTTACGTAAATGAGAGTAGTTATGTACATTCACGTAGTGATAGTTTAGTTCAAACAGTCGTTCAGACAAGCATACAAATAAGCATGCATGAAAGCAAACATGCATGCAAGCAAGCAAGCAAGCATATTTACATGCAAACAAGCAGGCGCACATGCAAGCATGCATTTCGTTTGTCTCTTCTCCGGCGCTGCGGTAAGTGCAGCCCTTTCGCCCGTGCGTAGTAAAATAAAATCGCAGTCACCCACGCTCGCTTGCCCGGATGCCTGAGATTCACTACAGCGGGCAAGGCCTGCTCTCCCTCCGCGCCTCCGGCTCTTGAATTACACTCTAGTGTAGGGCAGACTAGTATCACGGCGAAGGACCACGGCCAGTTCGGCTTAATATACTATTTTTATACATAGCCGACATATTAGGTCTCATAAAATTTGTAAATTAATAAAATAAAATGCATTAAGTGTAGGTAATCAAATGAAATTACGAAAACTGATGCTAATCTAGATAAAATTAGGGTAGAAAATTAGTCATTATTATGCCAAAAGTAACGTACATATGCAAATATATTTTAGGACATTGAATAATAGAAATTATGAAATTAGGGCTTTTAATATTTAGGCCAATCTGTTATAGTGCGAAAAACATCGATCAAGCGAATCAATAAATCTGCGTAACAAGTTTAGGCCAATATAAGGCTCGGCCAAATGAAATTAGGAGCAATAATTTTAGAACATCCGAAGGGCACCCGTTGAACATACGGGTATCAATTCAATGTATATTATTAACTTCAAATAATTCATTTTTATCAAATAAATATCTGATAGGCAACCAAGACGTGTTGCATGGATTTTCCTTCTAGCCGTGCCATGAGTTTAACCCATTTCCCCATTGCCGAATTAGAAAGACAATCGATTGTTAAAACTATAATGTCCTTATTTCATGTGTCACTGCTGTTTTGCTTTCTAAGCTAGCGCGCTCTATCCAGCGATTGTTGCCCGAAATATCTGAATGTATTCTATTTACTGATTCAAAGATTGCGCTAGGATGGATGGACTCACTTCCTGTTAAGCTTCCAGCTTATATGGCAAATAGAGTCCATGAGATTCAAAAATGCAATGCAACCTGGCTTCATACACCAGGCACTCTAAATCCAGCCGATATTATTTCAAGAGGGTCTTATCCGCATGAATTGAGAACTAGTGAATTATGGTGGCAGGGACCTTAATTCGTAACAGGAACTGAAAATCATATTCATATGTCTAATATAGAAATGCCATTGAGTTTGTGTAATAATGACGCTAATATCTGATGCCAATTAGTGATAATTTACAGAACTATTTATTTGTTTTTATTTAGGCAAGATGCTTTTTAAGTTAATTTTCATTTTCTGTTTATAAATAAGCTGTTTGAATGTATATATATATATATATATATTTTGTATTTTGTCAAATACATAGTTTCAGTTTTGTTCGGGTAACTTGCGCGCCCGCACTATGTTGCAGGCAGCAACAAAACTTTTTAGAGATAAAATACTTTTATATGTTTTTACTTTTTATTCTTCTAAGTTTCAAATAAATCGATCTTCTCTTTTTTATAATCCACGAAAAATGTTTTTTATTTACAAAATAATTTAAATAATACAAAAATAATTATTAAATGTGCGTTTAACGCAACATTTGCTCATTTGGCCAAGCCTAAACTTGTTACGCAGAATTATTGATTCGCTTGATCGATGTTTTTCGCACTATAACAGATTGGCCTAAATATTAAAAGCCCTAATTTCATAATTTCTATTATTCAATGTCCTAAAATATATTTGCACAAGTACTTTACTTTTGGCATAATAATGATTAATTTTCTACCCTAATTGTATCTAGATTAGCATCAGTTTTCGTAATTTCATTTGATTACCTACACATAATGCATTTTATTTTATTTATTTACAAATTTTATGAGACCTAATATGTCGGCTATGTATAAAAATAGTATGTTAAACCGAACTGGCCGTGGTCCTTCGCCGTGATACTAGTCTGCCCTACACTAGAGTGTAATTCAAGAGCCGGAGGACCGGAGGGAGAGCAGCCCTTGCCCCCTGTAGTGAATCTCAGGCATCCGGGCAAGCGAGCGTGGGTGACTGCGATTTTATTTTACTACGCAAGGGCGAAAGGGCTGCAATTACCGCAGCACCGGAGAAGAGACAAACGAAATGCATGCTTGCATGTGTGCCTGCTTGTTTGCATGTAAATATGCTTGCTTGCTTGCTTGCATGCATGTTTGCTTGCATGCTTATTTGTATGCTTGTCTGAACGACTGTTTGAATTAAACTATCACTACGTGAATGTACATAACTACTCTCATTTGGTAAACGAACGATTTTTTTAAATAATTTAGCGCTTGTGAATAGTAGGAAAAATGTTTTTTTTTTTAAATAATTTAAACGCAACATTTTGCCCCTGGTTTTGGCACCAAAATGTTGCGTTAAACGCACATTCAATAATTATTTTTGTATTATTTAAATTATTTTGTAAATAAAAAACATTTATCGTGGATTATAAAAAAGAGAAGATTGATTTATTTGAAACTTAGAAGAATAAAAAGTAAAAACATAAAAAATATTTTAACTCTAAAAAGTTTTGTTGCTGCCTGCAACAACCTGTGTTTATTTTAAGTGTCAAAGTAAATTTATTTCTATTTCTAAACTCTCCGCTCCGTGGTGTGGCATTCAACCAGTTAAAAACCTGTATTCTAGTAAATGATTTAACTGATCTATAAACAGAAAAATACTTTCATATGATCGCTTGCTTGTGTACCAGGATAAATCGTATTTACTACTCACGTGTCTCCTTCTTGAAGATCGCTTACTCTGTTTAAACACCGTAATCGAGAAGGCAGCTCTGTTTGCACACTCGACACCCCCAAGATAAATGTTGAATATAGCTTAAAGTATTTCGGGAAACCGTTTAATATGCGTCAAGCTTTTATTTCAACGCTCCCTCGGTTTTTTATCTGTGGCCAAATTACAGCCGGTGTTAGGCTTATCCGCATTTATTTGTAGTCGCCTTTGTGGTCCGATATTGAATTTTAAGTCAGTGATTTGCGTTTGGTTTCGATACATACTCGTATCCTGGCTTTTGTTTTGATTACGTTATATTTTGAAAAAAAAAGCATTTTATTATTTGTTTTGCGTTGACAGGACTAGGATTTAGGATTAGTTGGGTAGCTATATATTTAATGAGCCTATCTTTTCACACATTCACAGTAAAGAAAACCCTTCTTCCTAGAGATCATGTACATTAGTACATGATCTCTAGGAAGAAGGGTTAACATGGATCTTCCTTCCTCGTGGGATCAAATATGCTAGGATGTAGATTAGATGTTTTTTCGTTTACCATGACTGAAACAGCTAACTTCCGTATGAATGGCGTGATTGACATAGATCCTTAGCATCTCGTTATCGCTTTATTGGGCTATTTGTTGGTTCTTATTTTTTATCGTTAGTTGTTTAGCAAGCATAAATATCGTGCTTATACTACCACTTTTTATATATATATGTCACTACTATATGTATGCTTATTTTTAGAAATGAACAACACAATGACATACTATTCACTAGGATGTCACAATTCTACTTGAATTATGTTTCACTAGCTTTCCGCCCGCGGCTTCGCATGCGTAAACACGTCAAATTACATAAAATCTTTATAAATTTTAGCATAAGTATGTATTATTCTGATGTATAAGCGGTATTACTCTAAAGATCTAGTCCAAGTAAAAATACATATCACAGTTAGTAAAAATAGTGACAAAGTTAAAGAAAACAAATTGATAGATTCGAATAGCCAAAAACAGACAGATACACAACTCTCTATTTTACTTTTATCTCCTGAAAATATGGTGATGTAATCTACAGAGGCGTGAACAAATTGTTCTTAACACGTAGTAAAATAAATCCGCAAAACGGCGATGGGCTGGTGCTTATCACGGGGGGTCCATAACTCAGCGGCTGGAGAGGATTCGGCACATATTCCGAATACTCACTTGCTCATCGTGACCTATTTAGAATCTCTAAACTCTTTGTTGGTAGACAATGTAATGAATTTTGTAAGAACTGTAGGTAATATAAAAATAATGAGCAGCGTCCGTGTGGACCTTAGCTTTTCATTTTTTCTTTTAATTTTATATTAGCTGTCTGTCAGCGGCTTCACCCACGTGGACTGTCTTTCCCGTCAAAATAAAGCCTAAATTAAAAAATAATATGGCCTATATTTCCCACTCCAGAATTTTAAAAATCGGTCTAGTAGTTTCGGAGCCTATTCAATACGAACAAACAAAAAAAACAAACAAGAAAATCTCTCCTATTTATAATATTAGTATAGACTAGCGACCCGCACCTGGCTTTCCACGGGTGCAATATAGATACAATACAAAGTGTGTTTTCTCTTTAAGTCAACGGGATGGAAATCGCATTAAAATCAGTTGCGTAGTCCGAAAGATCTGAGCGTACAGACAGCGACAAGTGACGTTGTTTTATAGTATGTACCAACTAAATGATTGATGCATCTTAAATGTCATCTATAATTTATAGTCTACTTCAGTGCACAAAGTTTCCATAAGCTCCATTCAGTAGTTTCCACGATCTTTAAAATTGTTCTTTCGTGTTTATTAAGGTTTTAGATAAAGATCGCAAATTAATTGTTCTATGAAATATTCAGTTATGTTAAGTTCTGTACAGGCTTATTATCATCTATGGAAATATTCGGTTCAACGTTTTGGTTTCAGAGATATCATTTTTCGAGTTCATATTGTTAGCAATAACTTTGTTATTTATATATTGGACTAGAATTTGATCGCAATCGCACCTGATGGTAAGTGACGATGCGATCTATGATGGTACATGTATGCCTAGTAAATGCCTATTCACTCTTGTCTTGAAGAGACCCAGATTGTATTGGTTTGGAAACACATGCGCGGGCAGCCAGTTCTACTCCTTTGCTGTTCGCATTATGAAGGAGTCCGCAAAAGGTTTTGTGCGAATGGCTGGAATATCCACAACGTGCGGGTGGCAGCCTAATGTGCGTCTTGTGCTCCGATGGTGAAAAGGAGATGGCGGAACCAACTCATGCAGTTCGCTCGCAAACTCCCCGAAATTAAGCCTGTAAAACACCGACAGGCTAGCAACACTGCGCCGGTTTTCTAGATCCCGCAGCCCGGCTGAGAGAGCCGGATCATTAATGAGCCTCACGGCGCTTGACTCCACCGAGTCTAGAGCAGCAAGCTGGTATTTAGTGGATCCACCCCAGAGGTGGCAGCAGCACTGCAACCATGGCCGGATTTGCGCTTTATACAACTGGAGTATCTGCGCCGATGTGAAATACCGCCGAACCTTGGATAGGACGCCAAGCTTTTTAGCAGCAGCTTTTGCTGACGACTCAATGTAGTCGCCGAAGTTGAGGCTTGCCGACAGCTCGATACCAAGCAGCTGGATGTGGTCGGCAACAGGAAGAGAGATATACCGAAAAGTTGGAGCCAGATTCAAAGGGCTGCGCTCAGCCGAGAACAAACTCGCCTGCGTTTTGGCTGCATTAAAACTGACCAGATTTGCATCGCCCCAGTCGGACACAGCCTCTAGGTGTGCGTGGCATACGCTAGAAGATCCCCAGTGAACCTTCCGGGGCGGAACCCGGACTGGTGGTCACTGAGAAGGTCGTTATCTTCTAGATATGCCAGGAATCGGTTGTTTAGTATACGTTACATACTCTTGCAGGGTATGGAAGTAACTGAGATAGGTCTGTAATCATTAGGATCAGCACGGTTCCCTTTTTAGGCACTGGTTGAACGTTTGCAAGCTCCCACGATGAGGGGACCCTACCAGTCTCGAGATATAGGCGAAAAAGGCGTGTTAGTATCGGAGACAACTTAGGACCGCAGTTTCGCAGGACAATTGCTGGTATCCATCCGGTCCACTCGCCTTGCCCACATCGAGACAACGCAAGACATTGTGTACTTCCTTCTGGCGAATGCAAACATTACGCATGGAGATGTTTGGTTGAGGTAGTGATGGTGGATACTGGCCTGGCGTGTCCAAAAGCGAGCTCTCCGCAAACAATGCAGCAAATAGGTTAGCTTTGCCGCTAGTAGTGTGAGCGAGGGAACTATCCGGCTTTGTCAGTGGCGGTAAGGAAGGGCGACTGAAGTTCGCCTCGACTCCGGCTAATGTGGTCGAATCTTGCCCTACTCAAGCTTTTGTAAGGCTCAGAAGCACAATTGTAGGCTTTCTTCTTACTCTTGGTGTCCGGAGATTTATGCGATCGAGCATCAGCCCAAGCAAGATAGGCAAACTGCTTCAGCGCGTTAGCAGTCCACATTGAACCACGGGCGAGCTTTGCCACCCGATGGCACATCCGAGTACGGAACGTAGTATTTCACACCCAGACGCAAGACATCGGTTATGGCATCAGCGCATCTGGACGGATCACGCGAAGAAAAGCACGTGCGTTGCCAGGGATATGACGCAAAATAGTGCCGCATCTCAACCCAATCCACTCCTGCATAACGCCACAACCTTCTTTTGCCACCGGGATCGTTACTGGTCGGGTCGAAAACGGAGAAAGACTTCACCAGACAGTATTCAGAGGATCCCAGAGGGGCTGACACCGTCACGGAGTGGCCGTCCGGATCAGACGTTAGCAGCAGGTTCAAGCAGTTGGCCATGTGTGACTCAATACCAGGTAAACTCGTGGCACAGTTGACATGCTATGGAAGGCCAAGTGTCAGCGCGAACCTCCTTTCCAGCGTGGTCGGTCTTCTGGTATGGGAACAACCACTCTTGATGGTGAGCATTGAAGTCCCCCAGTAAGATTATGCGCCGAGGGATACCTGACTAAGGCTATATTTGCAGTCGTGCTTAGGTGATCACCTGGTCGTCTCCTGGTCTCCACTGTGCGAGCGGTAAACAAAAGCATAGAGAATATGTTCAAAGCAATATCAGACCAGATCTAGGTATTCTTCTTGACAAAAAGCTAACTATTGTGCCTCACGTCGGGAAGATAATCAGCAAAGCTTCCAAAACCTTGGGATTCGTACTTCGTCAAGACCTTTTTAAGCTATAAAACTAAAATAACGTTGTTTAATTGATTGGTACGAAGTACGCAAGAGTACGGTTCTACTGTATGGCGGCCACACTATACAAGTCATACGCTCAGGCTAGAGAGAATCCGAAAAAGATTTTTGTGGTATTTGGCTTTTGCTGAAGGCGAAGCTAAAACAATAAGATCGTACCACGCCAGATTGAAAAGGTTTCTTATTGCGTTTGTGTTCGTCTCATGAACGTGTGATTTTTTGCAACTTTGACTGTATATTTCAGTAAAAAGTTTCCTGCTATTATGGATACATGTAACTGTTGTATAGGGTTTTTAGTCGTTTATTTTATTAACTGGTGTGGGTGGGATAATAGTCTAATAAATGTTATCTATGTACATACATGACGTGTGTTTGCACGTCATGTATGTACATAGATAACATTTATCACGTCTGCGATGCGTATGCCGGCGTCAGGTCCCTTGTAGGTGTTTTCGACGATCCCCATGGGCCAAACGTTTCTTGGTAGAGTGTGATCAACTACCACGACGACATCGCCAACTTGCAGTAGGAGCTTGTTGTCTTTCGGCTCTCCTCGAGGTACTAGAGTGGGAAGGTATTCTCGTACCCAGCGACGCCAGAAGTGATCGGCGAGGGCTTGACTGACCCTCCAGGTTCTGCGGTCAGCCAAATCGCTGGGTCCCGTTGATGGGAGTCCGCTTGATGATCCCATCAAAAAATGGTTGGGTGTGAGTGCCTCTGGATCTTGGGGGCGCACACTCACGTGGGTCAATGGTCTTGCGTTGATGGAGAACTCGGCTTCGGTCAGTAGAGTTTTCAGGAGTTCTTCCGTTGGCTCCTTTTCCCGCAGAGTTGCGCTAAGTGCTGTCTTCACTGAGGGTACCATTCGTTCCCATGCGCCTCCTTGATTAGGCGCACCCGGTGGTATATAACGCCACTCCATGCGGTGCAGTAGCCCTTCTTCACGCAGGGCGGGCGCCCACTCGGCGTAGGCTGCTCGGAGTTCCTGGTCTGCCCCACGGAAATTGGTCGCGTTGTCCGAGTAAATCAGCCGAGGCCATCCTCTTCGAGCTGCCATCCGTCATAGCGCCATTATCGCTGAGTCGGTTGAGAGCGATGCGGCCCAGCTTTATGATCATGGGCCCGAAGTAATCTACCCCACAGTTGGTGGAAAGGGTCCAGGCGTGCTTGTGGCAGATCTCCAGTTGTCGGTGTCTGTGGCTTCCCTTGACGTACTCTACATAGTGCGCAGCTGCGTTCTACTGCGCGCACTGTGGGTCGCAGATGAATGACACAATATCTTTGGCGTAGGTCATTTGTCACGCGTTCTCTGTTTGCATGACTCGCAGCGCAATGTTTGGTGTCTTGATGACGTCTATCCAGAATAATCGGCCTCTTTTTGTCTGCTGGTGCGGCGGATGCTTCTATTCGGCAGCGCACTCGCAGGATGCCATCTTCAAGGACTGGATCTAGCTTGAAGAGTCGACTTGTTCTGCTGATCGGGCGTCCAGATTTTATCTTCGTGATGTCATCTTCGAAGCTTTCTTGCTGCGCGTGTCGGATGAGATCTCGTTCTGCTTTCTCCAGATGTTGGCATTCCATGCGTGTTGCTCGACGCCTGCATATGTCTATGAATGCAAGCACTCGTGCCGTTTCCCTCAGCAGTGTCTCGTATTTGGAGAAACGAGTGTGATCAGGCAGCCAACTTTGACATCTTCCGTTCTCTGACGTGTGTAGTAGAACCTCTTCTGTTCGATTTTGCAAAGTCTACGAAATGCTGCATCGTAACTGGGCGGCAGAGTGGTGTTGTCTTTCCGCCATGGCAGTCCCACTTCGTAGCCGCTGTCTATCTTCTTAACGGTCTTCTCTATGATGTTGATTGCTCGTTGATCTGCGTCACTCACTATTTGTTTTTGAGCGACACCAAGGGCTTCTATTTTGAAGTGTGTTTCCACCAGGTTATGGAGTTCTTGGTCGCTCTGCTCGTTCGTGTCTATGTTTCATAGACATGCAGCACGCTCTCGTGGTTGTAGATCACGCTTCGAGGTGTCGTTCCATGCATTACCCATCCGAGTTGCGTTCTGGAAGCGGCCGGTTGATCAGGCGCCCCCACTCGAAGTTCACGGGAAACCATGCATTCCCAGTGATCTGTTCCAATCAGAATACCGGGTCGGGCTTGCTCGTAACATAGTTCGTCTTCATTTAGATTTCGCAGGTGTTTGTATTTCATCAGCTTCTGTGGTATTGTTTGTTGATGAAGCTCTAAGTTCTTGACTGTGCGTGCGCGTAATCTGTGTTGCGTGTTGTATTTTTAGCCACGCATTAGCACTGTTACCAGCTTGCTGTCGTTTTCTCTCTGGAACATGTTGACCCCATGGAGATTCAGCGGTGTTGATGGGCCTTCTGCGCCAATGCTCTTCGCCAGGTCTTCATCAATGAGGGTTATGGTCGCCCCTTCATCCAGCAGCGCAAAGGTGTTCACCTCCCCCCGTGGACCGTTGACGATGACAGGGCATACTCGATGTCCCACTGTAGACTTAGTAGCCACTGACATGACAGTAGCATTGCTGCTCAGTGATGCTTGCTTCGTGATGTGACTTGCTGTAGCTTCTGTACTGTCAGGTCTCTCTTGATGAAGCATTGCGTGATGTGGTCGCTGACATCCATTTATTTCGCAGGGCTTTGCTTTGCAGTATGCGCGCCTGTGTTTCTTGCAGATGCACTTGAAGCAGATTCTCCTTTCTTTCAGGAATTCCCATCGCTTGTCTACCGCCAGTACCTTAAAGGATGGACACTGAGGCAGTGTGTGGGCTTGTCCACAGCTTGGGCATCCTTCTTGCTCTTCTCTGTCTTCTGACTCTGTCCTATTTTTTTTCTCAACTACGAGTATATAAAACAACTATTTCAATACTCTACTATAAAACTCAACCAACTTCCACCCACTCAACAACAACCCACATACAAACATTTACAGCAAATCACGTGCCAACTCAATCCATCCTATCAGCTACGCATTTTATTGTCTCGGCATCCTTAACACTAACCTTTCTATTCAAAATCTTGGGAAACAAGATCGACTGCCCACAACTTCTCTGGAAATTTAAATTTTTAAGTTCCTTTACGTTATCCGAGTACTATAATTTGTAATGTACGAGTACTTTGTCCGCCACATCGAAGGAAGCAATTTGGCGCTAACTCACCAATTCCTCGTCTTCGCAAACTATAAAACGAATTCAGTAAACACTTGGATGTTCACTTTGACTCCATCCACCGTTTCAAACATACTGTATCGTCACAAAATTTGTACCTCGAAATGTGTTGCCATCTACTGTTTTTTTTTGTTTGTGCACTCCTGTATTGTACTTTTCTGTTGTTTTTTCGGTGCATTGCGCACTAATTTCGATACTGCAATGTCTTCTGTTTTCTTTTATGCTATCCGCTGCTGCTATGATATCCGTGAGATATCAGATGATTTTATTTAGTTAATAGAATACACGTGTGTAATTTATGGAGCAGGCAGAGTTTATCTTTAAATCCGTTGTGCGATAATTTTAAGAGAAATACTCATGTAACGCTAGATTAAGAACCATTGTTACAACGGTTGATAAACCTAATAAAGAAAATGAAAATAAAATAAAGCCAGTATCGGCGAGGAGCCAGATAACCGAAAAACAGGGTCTCTCGCAAGGTTGCGAAGGCGCTTGAAACAAATGTCATCGCGAGCATTTATTACTAATTACGCATTAGTAGAGATGCTTTGATTTTGATGGAATAGTGTCTGCCATTATTCACATAAAGTTTATGGCTAAAGGCTATTATATAGCCCCCAAAGTCTTCTCGACTCTGTTTTGTCATTTTTGTTATGAAAATGAAATAATTAAATTATCCCTTACAAAAAGTTGTATCTTTCAGTCAGCAAAATGAACTGTTGTATTATGAATGATGAATTGAAGGCGACACAATGACTGATGGCTGTAAATAAATTAAACTAAAAGGAAAGTAAAATATTCATCCTACAGAAGGGGCAGATGCTTTCACCGTAAAAGGAATTTTATTAACCAAACTTACCATTGCTCAAAATTGAGTTTTAGTAAATAGTATTGCTATATTTTTTTAAAAGCAAATAATCTAATTACTCTCTATCATCCTTAGTTAAATTAGGTTTGAATGTGAAATAATTGAGACTGTTTGGTACGTTTTCACGCTTTCACCTCTGAACCAATTTTGATGACTTTGATGATTTATATGAAAAAAATCTTTAAAATCTATGCAAATATATATTGGATCGTGAGAAAGCGAAATAACGAAAATAAAACATAGTGTCGTGGAAAAAAACTCGTCAACGCGGACGAATTCGCGAACAAAAGCTAGTTTAACAATGTTTGCATAGGTTCACTGTAAGAAATAAAATAAAAGAAGATCCATTGTTATGTATCATAATTGGTAGGTACGGGGCAGGGAAACCTCATTTTTTTGCTGCATTGACACTTAAAGGAAAAACGACCGGATTTGCTTGTCTTGTAAGTTGTAATTCTTTGTAAATCAAAGCTACAAATGTGAGTAAATTGGCAAGAAACAAAAGAGTCCATTTTGAAAATGCGATATAATAACTCTCAGGAGAGCAGGATGGGGTAATAAACATGGTGGATTGTGGTGTAGCAGTTACAAATGGTAGCAATCTGTTGTCTCCGCGGCTCCCTTTGGCACTAATGAGGCCGGGAATCACATTCCTAACCAAATCGTACAAATTTCGATACGAGTGTGCGGCCAGGCTACTTTGATTAAGTGCGATGTGTGTAACTTTAGGCATCAGATTAAATAAATCTAAACATAAAATTAAATTGTAACTGATTGTCAGTACATGAAGAAGAATAAAGAAAACTATTACTAGCTCCATAACTGCAATTGTTTGCAAATCAACGATTTTTAGAATTTTTGTCTGTTTTTGTTACTGTTGTGCCGCATACCCCCCGTAATGATACCTACAGGTGTTTTCGGGTGACGATAACCGGTTTATCAATTCCTCTCCTTAATC
Organism: Udea olivalis; assembly: GCA_947369235.1. Taxonomy (NCBI): domain Eukaryota; kingdom Metazoa; phylum Arthropoda; class Insecta; order Lepidoptera; family Crambidae; genus Udea; species Udea olivalis. The sequence goes on from OX376342.1 coordinate 13,885,126, forward strand.
AATCTTTTATATCCGTAGTAACAATCTACTTAGTTTGGAGCCAAATATTTTACATTAATGTAACATAAGTAATTATTTGGCTAATCTCTTCTGCACTGCATTGGTAAAGATTCGTACTGACATTAATATACCAGTAACCGACCTCTAATCTTTACACAAGCTCCCTTAAAATGAATGTCTGAACCATAAATAAGATGGTGGGTAGAAAAAGGTCAGAAAATATTCTACATTATATGAGAAGTAGGAATACTTCTGGGTCTGTGCCAAATTAAAAATCATTTGATGATTATATCTCTTAGCACTGCACAACTGATTGTCTGTACATGAAGAAGAACAAAGAAAACTATTACTGGCTCTATAACTGCAATTGTTTGCAAATCAAGGATATTTCGAATTTTTGTCTGTTTTTGTTACTGTTGTGCCGCATACCCCCCGTAATGATACCTACAGGTGTTTTCGGGTGACGATAACCGGTTTATCAATTCCTCTCCTTAATCAATCTTTGATATCCGTAGTAACAATCTTCTTACTTTGGAGCCAAATATTTACTTACATTAATGTAACATAAGTAATTATTTGGCTAATCTCTTCCGCACTGCATTGGTAAAGATTCGTACTGACATTAATATACCAGTAACCGACCTCTAATCTTCACACACGCCCCCTAAAATAAATGTCTGAACCATTAAATAAGATGGTGGGTAGAAGGTCAGAAAATATTCTACATTATATGAGAAGTAGGAATACTTCTGGGTCTGTGCCAAATTAAAAATCATTTGATGTAAATATCTCTGAGCACTGCAACTCTGAGCGCAAGCGTTAAAAATAATGTAAGTGGACTTTAAAGGAATTCAAGTAGTTTATCTAAAGATAAAGAGACTACATGTGCCATTTTTTTTTGAATAATATTTAATTTAATATCTCATAATATTAATAAATTTTAAACAATGTTTAATAAATGACATTATTTATAGTAGATCTCGGATACTGAATCATGCTTTGTGGTCCAATGTCTAAAAGCCAAAAGAAGAAGAGGTTTCAGAAAATAATAATACAAGTTTTCTTTTTAGCATTTAGTATATCAATATTCTATTTTTCATCTGAAATACAAGTTCTGAAGTGTATGAAACGAGTAAAAACCTCATTGATATTTTGATTTGTTTACGTTTAATATTGATGGACATTTTTGGTCATCTCTACCAGATTTTTGGTGTTAAGTTGTATCTAATATACAAGATTTTAAAGTGGAACGGCAAACTCCTATGGGCTTCACCTCCAGTTTTGTGTACCATTCACGAATGAAAGTAGAATTACTTTATATATTATACTTGCTGTGTTTTCATGCGTTTGAATCTGAATGTTTTCCGGAAACATGAAGCCTTCTTCCGCCAGGATAATTTTTTTAATTAAATTACTATTTGTATGAATTAATACGATTCTTTAGAATAATAGTAGGGTTTCGTGTAAAACGTAGTTAAGGCAGGACTTACTTTCTATATTAGAAACCAATATATTTTTGGAGGGCGTTGTAGCCGTGGGATTTAGTACTCCGGCTCGAACCCCGTGTGGTTCTGAATTTCTGACTTCAAATCTGGGGCTGAATTATCATCACTATGACGGCATAGCCTTTAAGTGTATGTAGAGTAATTAAGAAAGAGTATGTGATGCAAATGAAACTTTAAACTTGTTTAGCATCAATTTTAGTAATCAGGACATATATTTTATATAATAATGACAAAATCGTACACGTGAATTCTAAAGCAACGTAAAATTAAAACTTTTGAACCGAATTCGAGTTTAAACTTTGGAGACGCAATTAAAAGTAAACGCCCCGTCGAGTTCCATCGCTGACGTAACGAAGACATTTTTACTGAAGCAGGATTGATAAATAAATAATAAACGTAGCATTTTTATGTAAAAGAATGCCCAAAGTTATATATTATTAAAGTTAGTTTTTCAATTAAGTACCTCTTAAAAAGGCAATCAATCCTTTTCGAGACAAAAATGGCGCACTTCACTGCTCGTTGACTAACAACGAGTTTGGAATGTGAATGTAACAATGACAGTCTAGGAAGAGGTACATGAAAAGAAGAACTTTCAAGATAGAACAAGATCAATGAGTTCGTTGTACATAGGGACTATTCACCCTGTTAAAAACCCAGGACGCTCAATCATTTGAAAGGGTGCTAATTAATTTTTTATTAAAATCCATTCAGAAGTTTGCACAAGAATTTCTTGAGATTTTACAAACAGACAGACACAAATTATAAAAAATATTCTTATGTATCAGCAGTTTTTCAAAAAAAACGGGGTGATAGAAGGTGACCTGTTGGTTGGTGCCTTATGGCAGCGATTCTGCCCTTAGCACCACCGGACAAAATGGGTTCGATCCCCCATCGATGACAAAAAATAAAGTCACTAACATTTTGTGTCATGGTGGATCTGTCTGGGTGTTATTATCTATCTGAGTATGTATTTAGAAATATTTAAGTATATTTATAAGTCTCTGACACCCAAAGTAACGGGACTGAGATGCTATTGTTTAATTTGTTCCTGATTTTTATTCATTTATTATGTAGGACCTTATTGAAATTTCGTATTGTTAAAAGTAAGAAATATACAGTCCACCATAGCTGAAGTTCAATCCTACCGTCAAAAGCTGACATCTGATTGCAGTGAACGCGCAAAATACGCGCGGACCATACGAATTGCCGTAGGATACCATGCAACGCAAGCCACGCTCAGCTAAATTTTCTGGCAAGCTCCACTGTTAAAAATATTAGTTTGCGTTGCATTTTCTTATGCAAATTGTTTTGGTTATTTTAGGTAGACGGGGTAAGACCCAGTTTCACGTGCCAACGCCTCGCCCGATGTAAACCGAGGTTTACGCGTTCGTGTTTGTATTTTGTATTCATTCCCAGGATTTACGAGTACATATGAAGGGCTCCGAAAATACGATGATGTACGACGTTGTAATTGGTATTCGTTGGATATTATAAACAAATTAACCTTATCAACAATATTTTAAAAGTTGAAACAGTCAAGTAGTAGGATAGTGCATGCCAGAGTGACTACCAATGCATATGTACTTATTTGAAAATACTGAAAAATATTTTTTAATTGATGCAACTCCTGAGATATTTCATTCTATAAACGGTGTAGCAATTTTAAGGCACAAATAAAAGTTATTCAATAAAAGTGCACAGCATTTTCCTTCCTTTTGTTATATTCCCGTGACGTCACAGATGCGGTCTACACTGGCACACTGTTCTGACGTCAGTGACTGCGCCCTGCTACAGTGTATCCGTGAAACAAAGATAGCATTACTGTGTATTACTGTGTTTGTATCTGCACGATATGAGTTCTACCAGTAGTTATTGTGAGCGGCTGCGGTTGCAAATATTTGTTCTACTAAAGGCTTTTGAATTGGCAAAACGTGTTTTAGCGGTAATTTATATGCGAACGTGGTTAACTATCAATTTACATAATATAATTTGATTTATACAGCTTTAATTTGGTTACAGAAACTGCATGACGGACTAACTTTTTTTAGAAATGACGAAATAGTTCACGTTTTTTGCAATGTCTAATATAGCATGTTAACCCCTTCTGCTGAAAAGTTGATCAAATTATCCAGTTGATAAATCCCACGTCAACTTACGTGATGGGTCACGAAATAACTGAAAAATATAAACAAATTATAGGGATCTTTTCTTGATATTTACATCACTTTTTTAAAAACGCTAACAGATTTTCTTCTAATATTAAAATAAATGAATGCGTTGGATTTATAATAGAAACCTACTTTTTCTAGTAGAATATTCACAAAATCGTTATTATTTTTAATTCTGAATGAGCTCCCTGCAGAGTTTTCCCAACAGGCTAAAGTATGGTAGTTCTTCAAAAGGATTTTGAAAATGTTTTCTTAGAGTCAGCAACGCGTGATAGTGCAGCGGTTCGCTAACTTAACCTGCAAATGGTGTTAAAGGCATGAAAATCGGAACGATTGATTTTTAGACTTTACGAATCAGTTTTATCCGTAGCACGGAAAAAAAGAAAAAAGGAGAGGAGTTATGGCGACATCTTTTTTTGTATAGAGAAAAAATTTTTGCTCTGAAACCTATTGTGTGTGTTATCTTATGAAAGGGCTCACTTCTAAAAATATATCACATCGTTCTATTTTATTCACTTGTATTAAATTAAAATGAAAATTATTTCGAAAAAACACTAAGTTCTCCAGATAATATGATACGGTTGAATATTTTTTTCTAAACTATGCTTCAAATGGTACGTAACAAACATCCCGGGAGGATATTACGTACCGTTTGAAGCATTTACATTTACTTCTTTTTTATAATTTTTAAATTTTACAAAATGTGATAAAACTACAATTAGTTTAAACATGTGGAAAAAGTTCAATTTTAGACACTGAGGATGATAAATACTAATGCGAAAGTAGTTATGAATATTATTTACGGAAAACGGGCGGGATATTATATTTTAAGCTGGAAAATTGTGGAAAAAAGCTGACAAACTTGAGCAGGCCCTGACGCCACCCAAGAACTGGGAATGGAAGCAGCCAAGTGATTAAATTTGAGAACCATTAAGGAACTCACAAGGTACGCACTGGGAAGTTTGTATTTATCATCCTCAGTGTCTAAAATTGAACTTTTTATACATGTTGAAACATTGAAACGAAATTACGATTGGTTCGTAATACACACATCAAAAGTGTCTAGGGATCAAGCATTTTTATGCGGATTTCTTGAGATTGAGATGTGGCTTTGTAATAAATTTATGATTTTATAAATTTATATGGATCCTTTTTGGTGCATTTCATAATTTGAAACAGGAACTGTCAATCAAATTCGAGTAAAAGATGAAAATCAGCTGTCAATATTTTCCCTATAAAAACATACAACGCATTGAAGACATTATTAGTGCTACTGTTTCCCTACTACTGATTAAAACCAACGTTATTATGGAGCGGCGACGTCATTTAAGCAGGGAAGAAATGCTCAGAGCCGTGGGAATGATAGAAGCTGGTTCCCGGCAACGTACTGTGGCTTTAGCTCTGAATACAAGTCAGAGTGTTATCAGTCGACTTTGGACACGTTACCGAAGCACTGGTACCATGGCTGAGCGCCATGGAGGACGGTATCGCTGCACCACACGGAGACAAGACCGATACATTCAAATCACAACTCGAAGAGCTCCAACAATAACCGCCATGATGTTAGCCGTGAGGCTTCATCACTCTTCAGGGAACTTAATTAGCGACCAAACAGTCAGAAACCGCTTGTATGAAGTGAACCTTCATTCCCGAAGACCGCTAAGGGTACCACCTATAGCAATGCACAATCGTAGGATTCGATATCAATGGGCTCTTGAACACAGAAATTGGGCAGAAGAACAATGGCGTTTCGTGTGCTTTTCTGATGAGTCTCGTTTTGGTATGAGACCGGATACAAGACGTATACGTCACTGGAGAACCCCTGGACGCTAACAGCGATTAAAATCCTGCCAGGAAGTCCATCCTTATAGTGGTGGAACCATCATGGTATGGGCGGGTATTTGGATCGGCGGAAGAACTGAGTTGATTTGGATCAGAGGCAACCTCAACGCTCAAATTTATGCTGAGATGATTGTATCAGACGTCATCGTTCCTCTACAGGTGCAAATCGGTCCCTTATTTCAGTTAATGCATGATAATGCACGACCGCACACCGCAAGAGTTGTAAGGCAGACTCTCGCCGCAGCTAACATCAATGGCCTGCCCTGGCCTGCTCAGTCGCCAGACTTGAACCCGATTGAGCATGCATGGGATACGCTACAGAGAAGAGCTCTGCCGAATATGGAGGGTATCCAGTCGCAAGAAGACCTTTTTTTGTTGTTGCAACGAACATGGGCAGCCATTCCACAGCGTGATTTGGATGAACTCATTTTGAGTATGCCAAACCGATGTTCTTGTTTTGTTAGTGTTCGCGGTAGAAACACGGATTGATAATTGTTTAAGTTACCCAATAAAATTTTAAAGAAAACTGTTATTTCAGTCTTTTTTTCGAACTTTAATGTTAGTGGTTCAAATGTCAAAAATCCCTTTATTAGGAGAATGGCAAATTTCTTTATTAATGCAAAGGTGACTTGGTTTATCGTTACTGTAGACAAACGAAAACACTTTATTTGATGAATCCTTAAAGAAAATTTTAATTAATATCAATCAGGAGAAAAGTTATTGCAAAAATATATGTTGATCCCTAGACACTTTTGATGTGTGTATTATCACATTTTGTAAAATTGAAAAAGACATTTGAGGCATATCTTACAAAAAATTATAATGATGTTATATATTTTTAGAATTGGCTTAGTAAGCTCTTCATTAGATACCACACACGATAGGTTTCAGAGCAAAAATTTTTTTTTACAAGACGAAAAAAGATGTCGCCATAACTCCTCCCCTTTTTTTTCTTTTTTTACGTGCTACGGGTCAAATTGATTAGTATGACCTAAAGATCAATCGCTTCTCTTTTCATGCCTATAACACCATTTGCAGGTTTTGACTGAATTTCGAGGTGCACCGCTAGGTCACTATGATGCACAGGCATATCAACGAAGTAGTATAAAAAAAATGAACACCCAAATTAAAAAAAACCACCCTTGTAGTAGTGACTTTACATTTCGAAAAAAATTAGATGTTAAATAAAATTGAGACGATTCGGCCAGCGCTCCAACGTCACCAACCAGCGGTGCTCAATGCTGTTTATGCGAGCATCTTTTACTGCCTTATTACGACTTACTCGCTGGCTCGTGCCGATGAATTAAAATTTTAATACTTTTCCGATGACGCAAGTGAAATAAAAGCGCGGCGATAATACTGCCACCAATAACACTATCGACGGGGAAATGGCGAATGTATTTTTATGTGTCAGGTAGATAAGTATTTAACGCTCGTATTGGCTATTAAACATTGCAGGTAGGTATTGCTGTTTGTTTACGCGGTAAATGGCGGAATGAAAGGTTTGAATTTTTATAGTTAATAATTTCATTTATAATGACAGAGTCCCTTGGCCTTTATTAGGACAGTTTGTAGGAGACCGTAGAACCAACTTAAAGGCTTGTGTCTTAAACTTCATTTCATACACTTCAGTAATACTCGTAATGTACGTGGTTAGTACGCCGCATCAAAAGGTGCTGATAGCTTCGAGCATTCACTCGTAGCAGATCATCGAGTATACGTCGTTTTCAAATTTACTCGAACCACATTGCGAACTTGTCGCTCGATGGTCTGTTATTACTTTTCATGGAAATGTTTTCAGAAAACTGAGCCTGTATTGTACCATTCGTAAAAACGGTACATTACAATGTAATGCTTTTAAAAAGCTTTAGTCCATACCCACCATAAGAGATCTCTTATGTAGGCGCCGGATTATAGAAATTAAGGAATTTGCGATAGTTAATCGTGTTTTCAGTAACAAGGAAATGGTTTTCAATGAATTTTTTTTTTGTGATTTCTAATCCATATTTCGTATCCGTCAAAAATTAAGGACTCGTGTGTTTAACACGAGTCCTTAATTTTTGACGGATATGCATATGTTTAATATGCGAGGACAAAAGTAAAGCATTTTTTTACATTTTATAATCTCAACAAAGGGACCGTGCCTCTAATCAGAGCTTCAGATGTGCCTCTGGTCACAAGAGAGACCACAGAGTCATTAATTGAATGTTTATGATCATTTGTCCTCGGGCGAACGAGGTAAAATTCGCAAAAAATGTTCCATTTGAAACCGTTGTAGCGTATCCAATTACAAAAAAACAAGATGTGGCTGTGTGGGTTTGTTGTGTTTTAATCTGGCTAATGATCTACCATCATATTTTTTATTTTAATAATCACATACCTAGGTTTTTCTCAACTGAAATTACCAAAATACTCTGTATACTTTTATTTAATGCCATGTGAAAAGGAGTCCTAAGTGGATTTAATAAACATTTTGCAATATTAAACTCAAACTCAAATAACTTAATATACTTAATCAGTACTTTTAACTAGACTAAATCATAGACACAAATACTATAATAATATGAATATATAAATAAACAGTATACAAACATACTCGTAATGCGACTCTACCACCGCGTCGTAGGAGTTGATTCTTACTGAGAAGACCCGGTGAGAAACTCAGTAGTTACTCTTTTAAAATTGTTGTGGTTTTACAGCCATCATCAACGTAAGTATTGCTTTTTAGTAAAACTTTTTAGTCTCTTACTACTAATAATCAATCGCAATAACTTTCTCTTAAATCAGGTTGACATTCATTGATCCTACTGGGAATTAATAATAAAATATATACTAAATAGTTTAGTTAGGTACGAGTATGTCAAGTTGTTTAAGAAGTTTGTAGTTCTTCACACACTTTCTTGTCAAGCACAAAACACATTTTGTTATACTCGTGTTGAGTGAGAGAGACTAATCCTATGGGACCAACCAATCCCTTTTTTCTAAAACACAATTTTGTGTCTCTCAAATATCATTACCTGACAATCTATTTGTTTACATGGTAAATAGGCTTTCACCTGTGGGTAATATGTATTTTGCGAAAAACATTTGAGATACCGTTTGCTTACGAGATGAAATAACAATTTTCGTTCGAAATCGCAGGTTTTTCTTTCTTCTTTATTCTCAACAAATATTAATCACTGAGTTAGTATCGATCAATAGACTCCTGACTAGACTTCCACTTTGAGTATAGCGGGTAGGAAATGCGTGATTAATACTTTAAGTGTTGGCTCATGATTATAGGCTGCCTAGCTGCTTAGTTTCAGGGAGTGCGCTTAACTGGGGCCTTATTACAAACAATCCCTATAACTTGACAAGTTCTTTCCCTTAACTGAGCGTAGCGAGAAATTCCGTAAAAAAATCATTTATTTCCAGCCAGTCAGCGGTTACCTGGGGGCCTCCTACGGTACAAATTTAAGGGTAAAAAGGAAACAAAATTTAGTATATTATAAAGAGGTTTTGTGTATTTTGTACAATCAACTGTGAACTACTAAAAAATGTACATTAATTCCTAACGCTGAGTTTTTTAAAGTCTGAAAATTCACGTTACTAAGTACGTGTTCGACGCAACGCAACCCTCAGTACTTTTACCACGAGCCACTTTAAATTTACGTTATCGTTCGCGTAAAGAAATGTTTTACATTGCATGTCATGTCATGTCAAATTCCAAAACAATTTTTTTACGCGAACGATAACGTAAATTGAAAGTGGCAACTCGTGGTAGACGTACTAATAAGGGAATTGACCTAATTGGATGTAAGCGATTGTAATAAGGTCCCTGTTTTCTACCGACGTCGTATAAAAAACATGTCACTTCGGAAGATCGGGCAGAATCGGGAGAAGGAAGGTAATCCCCTACATTTAGCTATTAATTACGTTTAGCTCGTCATCACACAGCTTAAAAATTGAATGGCAGAAACCTTTAAGACTAATCTATCATAAATCGTATGGGGAAATTCTGTGGAAATAGATAGAGTGTTTAAGCTCCAGAAAAGATGTATTCGAGCCATAACAAATACATGGTTTAGAGTAAGCTGCAAACCCTTATTTAAAGAGTTAAAAATCTTACCCCTGGCTTGCATGTACATACAAAATGTTTGCACTTTTGTGATGGCCCACCCTGAGTTCTTCCAAAAACTCGTTGAAGTCAAAGTCCGGAAACTGAGAGCACAGTATGTCAATCTATTACATCAACCTAAATGTTCCACTTACATTTATGAAAAAAATATTTTTAACATGTGTATCACACTGTTTAACAATCTCCCGGAAGATATCAAAACTTTGAAAGGTAAAAGGTTTAAAATTAAATTGACTGCATGGCTAATGGAATATTGTTTTTATAGCGTGACTGAATTTATGAATTATAAAATAACATGTAATAAATAAAATCACTTACATAAATTAATACTTAATTAAATTGATTAATATGAATATTTAGTACTAACTGAATACATTGAGACATAACCTAATTACATTAATTTGCACACCTGCGTGCAGGTTGAGTACATGTACATACATAGATAATTTTAAGACCTTTAGAACTTGTATTCTTGCAAATAAACGAATTTATTATTTATTATTATTATTATATAAACTGCGCCGTAATCCCAAATCTCGGGCAGACAAAGCCCCCTTTACGACCGGGAGAATGTAGGTCCAGTAAATAAATGCACTACAGTAACGGGGATTTAGGCGTTATTCTTTGTCTGACTGCAACGAACGAGTTAAATAATGCTGCTACAACCTAAATGCGTTCTAGCAATGTATTTTCAAGAAGATAGTGTGTCTGAAATGTGCAGAATGGTTGCAGAGTAAAATCTATAATATTGTACAATGCTTTTCGGAGTGACTATTTTTAACTGTATTCATTTGTTAATGACCAATTATATAAAATCACTTTTTTCTTGTTACTTGTGAAGAATTTAATCAGCAGCTTACATTTGGCTTGACCTGGGATTATATCCAGGACCTCGGACCTACAAAGTTAGGTTTTGAATATTATGTTTTGATAAATGTTTTGTAAAAACTGTGTGTGTGTGTGTGATCTCCTATGACAAGGACAAGTACATATGAAGCTGGTTATGGAAAATAAGAGACTACACTAACGTGGGACCTCGGCGCGGGGCATGCGCTTTTCACTAATGAACATTATTAAAAGTATAGTAAATAATAAAAAAAATAATAGGTATCTGATACCATTAAAACACTGATAGTGCTGGCGAAATTTTGATCACCTGAACAATAGAGTTGTTACTCGCATGATAAAAAGAATACTTATTTGGGTTGCGCTAAAGCTTTTTAATCCTCAAATCTCTGTGTTTACCTGTATCCTGAATCACTTTCAGATTTTCATACAACAGTTGAAAAGTGAAGCTGCCTTGCCAGTCGAACCCTTGCTTTCAGTTCGACAGACAGAATAGCATCTGGAAGTACCTTACCTTCAGATTCTGAAATATCAGTTAAAGTTCTGATTCTAGACCTGAACGAATTCTCACTAATATTAAAATTAGCGTTAGGTAGGTACTTACGTGAAAATTGCGTTTAGAAAGTAAAATTGGCTCTTTGTGAATTGAAGTATACTCACTCATCCTCAGTGCTCGGCTCCTAAATATTCCATTACAATTCCACTAAAACAAAGCCCATCAAACAATCTCATCCAAGTACTGTATCTAGGGCGGCTGTCCGTGGTGTGGCCACAGAATAAAAACAAATAAAGGGTACAACCACATCCTAGTGCAGTAAAACTAACAAGTAAAGTGGTGAAACTAGCTGTCTCCCCCAGTGCCGGGCATAAGCCTTTATCAATGAAAACAAATTGTTGCTGCAATTGGAGGATATTGGTTTAATCACCAAGCTTGCCAAGTACGTGTTGTTTATCATAAAAACTGCGTTTTGCCAATTTGGGATTGGTACCCAAAACATCCGGATTTCAGGGTGTGCTATCATCACTACTCGGTCACTCATGCGAACTGAACCTAATGTGGTTAATTACTTTAAATTGTAACGATGACACATTAAAAGCCTTAAAAAAGACTTAACGTTGACAAGTAGAGCATGGTCATAAAATTATAAAATAAGTTTTACAGAAGAGTTGTTCTAAAATGTTTTTCTCACTGTCATTCCTTCAGAGCCAACACTTTTACAGTATACTAAGTATACACTTATACACGCCTTAATTAATGTATTTATTAGGCACTTGAATATTATTACCAATGTTATTCAAAGAAAACTTTTCAAAGTCTTCCTTAACGAATTAATTTTGGTAATGCATTAATAAAATTGTTTCACTACAATTTTTATGTATGTGTGTACCTAGCTGAAAACAAGAATCCCATTAAAATGAACAATAAAGAAGTGTTACACAACTCTGACTGTGCAAGTGCCGTCAACAGCTAAAGTAGACGATGATTGAACAAACTTCCAATTTGTTTTCATGAATGAAAACTACGTGATTTTTTTCCTCATTTTATAGTATTTCTATAATCATCAATTTTGGCACTTTAAATTATCATTTATTTCTGGTGTTGACTGTACTTTTTGGGTGCAGGATCTTTATGCGAGTGCTCGCACTCGCTGGTTTTGGTGCAGTCCACAAGAGCATAATCCCGTGCTCACCTAGAAAGTCCGTTCTGTATCATTTACCTCACGTAGTGCAGCCTGTTTAATAGTAAAAGAAACACTCCGCGAGGCCTTCACTTTGTGAGGTTGCCGGGATTTCCTTCCGTTAATATTTCAGGCGCTCTAACGCGCAATTCTCCGTATTTACCTGGTTTCTTGTATTCGCTTTTGTTTTGGCCAACAGCGTGCGCTAGGTTCGCTACAGCGAAACAACTTTACCCTTTTTCTGTGATTTGTCTGGTGGATGGAGCGAGATTAGTTATTTAACCTGAAGAGAAGTGGGAAAAACTCCAAGGAAGGTTTTTGTGAAGTCATCTACAGGTAGGTAAAGGGCAACGTGGCCGAGCTGACCTGTCTATCTACCATAAGTTTACACCAATCACAGCCGCGTAAGCCACGTTGACGTTTTTTTTGGGATTTAGGTACAGCACCTCTAGTGATTTAAAATGGAACCAAAAATGACATATGAATTTGTGAATGCAACGATGGCCGTTTACTTTATTGTAGTGATTTTATCAACATCTTTTTTTTTCATTTAGAAATACATTTCAACAGTAGCCGAAGCAGTAACAGAGCCGATATAATTCGTAAAATGCGTCGGAAATATAGCTAAGTCAGCGGGTGCTGCGTTTCAGTCTGCCATGGCTAAAAAGGTCAGACTGACCCTGGTTTTCAGCCAGCTCACATCCCACTCATAGGTAGTTTACTACTTACCCATGAGATAACAGTTGCCATGCCATGTTTGTAACAGTTGTAACATAACTATGTAAATGAGTAACATAATTTATTGAGTTTCATTGTTTGTTTAGCCTGAACTACGGATATCAGAATTTATAAAATAACATGACTGTGTTGTGTAGGTCGCATGAATGCTCCCTTATCTTTGCGCTACAAAAAAAAATTACCCAAGAACAAGATACATCGTTGGTCACTCATTCATAAATAATTTATTATTGAATCCATTATGTAGTCTTAGAAGCTACAAATTATACAGATCACTTTCTAAACCAATATACTCGTAGATAAGCTCTTGTGAAATGTAGTTCATTTTCCTAATAAAGTGCAACTTCAATCGTACATAAATACAAGTTACTTGATTGCAGTTAAATTACCATTTCACTATGTGACTGCAAAGATATTTAGCTAGTCAGAATGTAATGTAATTTGGTTCTGTTATTAGCAGAGTTTATTTCTTTGCAATAAAAGCTCAGGCTTCAAGAAAGCTTTTTGTAAGGGCTTGCTGAGCCATAAAATATAAAGCGTTGATCCCATACATTTCTTATTAAACATGTTCTGCTTCATCCGATTTTATTGAGCAGTTCAGTAAACATTGAACCCGTTAACAGACTTACTCGAAAAATTGCTCCTCAATACTTAAATTTAAAGCTCTTTCAATGTTATAAATAAAAAATCATCATCATCCGTGCGGTCTATCCCGGTTGTGAACCCACACCGGTGTGTGGGGTCCTAGGGTCCGTCTTTCTTATTTTCTTGGCCCGTTTCGCGCGGTCTTGTGCATCCTCAGTGGTGAGTCTGTTGGCACGCATGTCACCCTTGACGACGTCGAGCCACCGCTTCTTGGGTCGACCTCTTCTACCGGTCCCTGGCGGGGGTGGCATGGCCAGACTTTAGTTTGCCGATCTCCGTGAGACATGACCATACCAACGAAACGTTATAAACAAATAATAATAATAAACATCTGGGACAATTAGTTACACGCAGATCATCTGACCCCAAACTAAGCAGAGCTTGTACTATGGGTGTCAGAGACTGATAAACGTACCTAAATATTTCTGAATACATACTTGAAAAGATAATAACATCCAGACACACGACAAACACAAATGTTGTCCACATTAAATTAAATGTTTGCCATGCCCCATCCATCGAACCTTAGGATGATTGATACCCACAACCTCCGGTGCTAAAGGCAGAATTGCTACCATTGCACCAACAGGCCAGTCATCATTTGATAATTGGAAATTGATAATTGGAAATAACATTTGCCAAATTATATTTTTTTATAGTAGATTTTTTTTATGGTAGAACTAGGGAACGCTTCAGTGTTTTCCATATAAGTGAAATAAAAGTAACTTTATATTATAATAATCTTTTTATTAACAATAAAATGAATCATGTGCGATACATAATTGAATTTCCCATTTGAGATGCACAAGCCTGATACTGCAGACACTACCGAACCTTTCCGTTCTGTTTCAACTCGTGAAGGTAAATAAAGTACTTACGATACATAATTTAATCAATCGTTCAAATTAACTGCGTTAGACTTCCGGTGAGGGCGAGGACTGAATGCATTCGTCTACAGGTTTTATATGTAAGAGTGAGAGGAAAGTTTCAAAATACGAAACACTCTTCCTACTGCTCAAAAGTGCTGTAGCTCACAGCTCAAGCGCAAAAATTTTACGGTAACGATCGTCATTCTCTGACCATCATTTTAATTTTAGGTGTAATACAGGACATACCCAATTTTGAGATGTGGTTCCAACAGACATGTGCAAGTGAAATCCTCCAATCTTATAACAATATTTTTCTAGCTTGGCTCAGTGCAGAGGGCTAGCAGAGCGAGGAATTTGTACATCAAAAACACGTAAGATACTTAAATGTGAGGGACGCGAGTGATGAATTATTAACTGATCCGCTTCATTTCACCTCAAAACAGCACAAATACTTCTAATACTCGCAGCGCTGTGTACACTATTTCGCCGCTTCGCCATGCATCCCCGCGCCTCTTATCTTCCCCTGCAACACTAGTGCAAAAAGTTACAGCGTTTTAAAGCCTCGCTATGCTCTTTCGCATCGCTTAGTTGCGATGCCGACATGCCTGGTGGAACGCACTATAAACCACCTTATATAAAGGGGATCTCCAACGAAACGATTGAATATTCCTTCAACCTCCGTTTTCCTAGATAAAAGTTAATTTTGAATTTAAATTTGAACTTAGGTGCTTGAGTCAAATATTGATAAGAATAAGATGAGTTATCCCAGTTTGCAAACACTCTTAGAACAAAATAACTCCCTCTTTTAACTGCTAAAAGTATCTACTTTAAAAAGCTTTCCTCCTAACTAATGAGAATTGCCTTAAGAATGAATTTACGGCATCTCCGCGGGCATTTAAATGCCGCTGCCCAAACTCAATTTAACCTGAACGGAGGTATAGTTTTCTTCAATTGATATGCTAAAGGCGACAAGCTTATAAAGTTGGAAAAGTTTAATGAGTTTCACCGAGAACGTTCTTATCTCTATCGGAACAGATTCCGGTATTAGGTTCTTCGAACACCGATTGTGTTTCATTCAATTATTTGTTGGGTGACTCTTTGCTACGCTCTTTCGGTTTAGTTAAAGGCTTGTCTTTTAGTAGCGGAATAAATTATATAAACTTAAAAACATGCTGTGCGTAGTAGTGGCGGGTTGACGGTAACTGATGCTTAGAAATTTACATCTCTTGACAAATTTATTGAATTTCAGAACAATATCTCGTTAAGTCGTGTTAGTTTGGTATAAGACCTTGTTGCTCAACTGCGATTTTAATTGCAAATGTAGGGGATTTGCACTGCATTGTATGGATGAATTGTGTGGATTAAACAAAGGAAGCATTTTGAATTGCTATTGATTGGTTGGATTAAGAACTTCAGGCTAGTTCCGGACAACTTGTGTGAAACGCTACATCATAGCAATTGGTTGGCCGAGGAGAATGATGGGTAGCTCGCTTGGGAATAATATGGATTGCACTAACAAATGGCCCACACTGGTGTGAATTTGTTAAACTGCAATTGTAGTTACAAACCAAAAACTTACTTCCAAACTGAGTGAAATGTTGGGGATTCAATAAAAATATTATGACCTAAACACATAATAAGTTATATTCTGGCTCTTTTTAGGTAACGATACTCGTTATATAAATAGGTATTTAAAATTACGAATGTATTATTGACTGATTTTTACCAGATATTTTAAAAACACAATACTTACTTACCTTGTTCTAATTTGTCGGAACAATATCATTGTTTTTCAATTGTAATATTTATAAAAAAAGGAGCCAAAGTCACCGGAATTCCATTTTTAACTACACATTTGAACTTACAGCTAGTGTGTTCGTTGTATGAAATCCAATTCAATATTTCCATATCTATCGACTTTTCGTGCTGAATGCCAACCAAGTAAAGTCGATATGTAAAACTGTAGACAAACGCATTTACCAGTTCACTCGCCCTTCGATGCAATAAAATGTGATGAATCGTATTCATATAGCTAGTCATGTTATGATAAAAAGCACTTGCATTTTCATTTATTATATTCAATTGAATAATGCCTCTCTCTTACCATTTTTTTTATATTCGAGAAATATGTAAGAAGAAAAATTTATGGAATATAATAACATTAAATAAATATTTTATTTACAGTCAAAAATTTTATCGCCTATCTATTATACCGTCGGCGTCAGGAATGGGAACGGTAACTGATGCATACGAAGGAACTAAAGTTATTCACAATTAAATCGGTTTTAAAACATCTGGAACCTATAAGGTACATCATTTTTCTTAACTTATTTAGGGCATTGTTTTAAAGCTTGGAACATGATTTTATTAATCTTTAAGTTGCACAACTTCCACTTTTCGCAAGTGAATGAATTATAATTATATTGGTATTACTAGTTCAGCTGGTATCTTACTAGACCGCTGATTTAGCTATAAAATCTACTGTTACCATCTTAAATTCAGTAGGTACCTAATCGTTTGGTCAAGTGATTACTTATTTATTTACACAAAGCTCTAAGTTTAAAACAATACCCTACTCATATGTATTTAACAGTACACCACTGACAACAGGCATTCGTTTGTTATGTCTACGAAATTCAAATCCTACCAAAGTCCTTTCCCTAACTCGCATCGCTCGCGGCCAAAACAACGTCGTCGCTTCAATGAAAACAGCTTATAAACACGAATCATAGATTAATATAAGTATTTACAATGTACTTAGTGTTGAATACGCTTCTGCGTTTTGGTACTCTCTGAAAAGAAAGGGGATGACTAAACAAATACAGAAGCTTCAACAACCAAATTCACTTATGTAGACACATTTATGCTAACTAACGTTCTCATAACCGAATTTTAGGTCAATAGAAAGGGTATTAAGTACAAAACTCTTTTAGTCAATTGGTAATAATCTTCACATTAAAACATTTCGTTTTATCTACTTAATTATTATTTGGCAGTAGTGATTTTTAAATTACCAAAACTGACTTAATCATCAGTTTTAAGCTACATCTTAATACGAAGGTAATAATCCGTTTTATATAACAAATTACAACATACTATGGTCGATTTTATATCATTACAACGGGCAAAACTGCTTCAGAATTTAATATTTCACGAATATACATAGATTATAAGATACCAAATTTTATGACGATGAAAGAACTATTCCCTAGACTGTTAATTATAACCAAGTAGAACAATTCAAATGAATTATCAGAATGTTTGATCAAGTCTTCCGGGATTTTATTATAATTAAAGCTCAAATTTGATGGATGAAAATATCCATTACTCTATTTATGAGTAAACACAAAAATCTTATTCGTAACACATTCACTTTGGCCACTCATTTGGCACATAGTTCCGGTTAGTTATTATACGATACGGATAACTTTTGTACACAAACTTTCCAACTCTAGTCGAGAACATTTCGCCATTAGATAACAACAGCAAAAACAGGAAAAACCATATCACATTAATAAAGTTGAATTTTTACTCCGTAACAAAGCAAACTTCGTAAAAATTAATGGTTTGATACACTCGGCAACAAGTATGTACTTTTTTGTTATTCTTATTTGCAAGTTGATCAGTTCAGTCGATTTTGTTGCCGATCGCTCAGAAATCAACGAAACCTTTGACCCTTTAGGACAAACACGCAGATTTAACACCAATACGAGACGCGGGCGCACAGCGCGCCCCCTCACACACACTCGACACCCTCGATGTATCTAAACGATTTAAATTTAAGATAATATTGTCTCGGCAAAATCTCACTCCACGGCACTCGATTATTAGCGAGTCGTATATACTACGTATATATAAATTTGATAAAGTTAATTCGTATTTAAATATACCATAATAATATTTTACTCACCATAAAAACACTAAGTCTTATTCGAGTTCACAGTCACTTGAGTACGATACAGGGGGAAGGGCAACCGCGCGGACTTAAGTAGGCGCTACACGCAAAAAACATTGGGGTTGGTATCACCGTGGCCTTGAAGTTGATTTATCACTTCAGCGTTCATCTGGTCTTGATCTTGAGAGCGGTGCAGTATTCAACATGAAGTTTATCTGGCAAAAGTCACCACGAGCTAAGTCGAGGTCTGTCACCCGCCCTCGGGCAACCCAATAGCTAGAGCCATTTGACGGCTTTACTGAGCGCTTCAATCGCTTACAGCAAGGTTGGGTTTAGTAGACGGTGAACGTACGCAGCGTAGGCAGCAGTGGCAGTGGTCGCGGGCGCGGAGGCGAGGGCAAGGCGCGCTGTTAAATGATGCTCTCGCGATTCCGCTCGTTCTCCTCCTGCGAGCTGAGCGAACTACCACCGCAGATCTGCATCTCGATTTCTTGCAGTCTGTGAAAAATATCGTACATTCATACTTGCATTGTCACGCCTTTTTCCCGTAGCCTATTTCAGTTTATCTAATTGCAGATGCTATCTCTGACTTTTTACTGTGACCATCAAAGTCAGCGAAGCTTTGAATAAGTATTCATTTAATTTTAAACCTAAGAAATATCGTAGTTATTCAAAATAAAAGTTTGTTGTCATTAAGTGCGCTTCGCGCGAATGCAGCACGAATAAGTTTCTCCTAACAAATTGTCGTTAAGAACTTTTTGCTAGAGCCTAATCTAGCTCAGCTTTCTTGTAGAAGGCACAATTCCGCGATACTCGACTTAGTTGTCGCGGTTCCTAAAAGTGTATAACAAAAATGCACACACAAGGAAATTTAGTCGGGTACCTCTGATCCACTTCCCACTGTTGCTGGCTGAGCTTAGCAGACATGGCGGCGTTCTCTGTCTCAACGGTGTAAAGCCGTTCTCGCAGACGCTTGATCTCACACTCGAGCACGTCATGCGAGTCGAGGTGAACGCGAGGAGCCAATGAGGACGCGGCCACGCTGCCGCCGCCTGCTGCGCTGCTGCGCACGCTCGATGCCAACGATGCTACAGGAGACGCTACACGAAGAGGGCTTACTGACGAACTGCAACAGAAGACAACAACATAATTTGCGTCAGCAGATTTAAGGATCTTATTGCATGATGACAGAGGAATATGTTAAACTAAAGACAATGGAGTAGATATTTCACAGGGTGGTAACTCCCGCCCCGCCGCTGAAGTGTTGAGGTTGAGTATTGTAGGGTTTTAGTCGGTAGAAGTCCGACATAACCTCATCGTCGTCACGGGTGGCGAGGCATCTATGAGGATTTCCCCACGATAATAGTAAAAAAGGGTAGTAGTTCAAGTTGATGCATTCCATATATTGGCACGTGTGAGTGGTGCATCAGCGAATGCGCCGGCGCCGACAGGAGCTGCATAATAGAAAACTAGATTTTGCCACTCCCATTTAGAGTATTTTCACTACCGGTTCTGAGCCCTGCCGTTATGTCAGTAACAGCTATCCAAATCTTAAATTACTTCAGTGAATTCCTAGGAAAGTGCTTAGTACCTATAAAGCTGGTCCCGGTAGGAAGGCGGGTGTGAGTGGTGCATCGACGGCAGCACCGGCGCGGGCAGGAGCTGCATGTCTTCGATGGGCACGCGCCCGCTCGTCTCCACGAGCCCAGGCGTCGACTGGCAGCGACCCATCGCCACTGCCAACATATCTACACTTAACACTTAGTATTATATCTATGTGTTAATTGGGCGTTTTAATATGATTTATGTTATGAACACAAATCCAATGTAACAACCACGCTGATGTTAATCTACTATATTTCAAATTTCTATAAAAAAACTTTTTAAACTTATTTGAGTCAGAATGCTATGCTAGCTAGTGTTATGAAAGATTATGTTTTTATCGAAGTATGAAGAACATAAAATTAATGAATAAATTAATTTGCGCCAGACAACACACTGATTGTCGTGGTCTTGAAGTAGTTATAAATTCGAAGTCTTGTCCTGCGACATCTGTTTCACTTAGTTGAAATGATTACCCAGCCAGGGGAATAGGTTATTGTAATATTGCAGATAATTTTAATCACAGTTTTATTGAAAGGTCCACAAGCATCTTCTTGGCATAGCATGTTTTGAACCACAATAGGCAATTAATTATTTTATAAGAAATTTGGTGTGATCTTATGATCATCTTGACTGGCCTGTTGGTGCAATGGCAGCGATCAGCACCGCAGGTCGTGGGTTCGATCCCCACCTATGATAAACATTAATGTGGCGACCATTTATTTTGTGTTTGTTGTGTGAATAGAATAGAATAGAATACCTTCATTACATTGTCTGGGTGTTAATGTCTATTTAAGTAGGTATTTAAAAATATTTAAGTATGTCTAACAGTCTCTAACACCCAAAGTACACGCTCTACTTAGTTTGGGGTCAGATGATCTTGCTGTAAATTGTCCCAGATATTTATTTATTTAAATGCATAAAAATATTTCAGTTTACTTAGCGTTGATCCACTTTATATACACTTTTAAAACACATCTCAAGCTTAACAGTTAAACTCATTGTAAAACTGGAATGGTGTGTTTAAGTCAATCAAGTTTAAATGAAGGAGTATAGTTTTCGCCGTAGTATGGTGTCATAATATTGAATGAATGTCATCATATTAAAGAAACAACAAACTAGAGCACTACCTTGCAGTACACCTGTGCAAAAATGAGGCAAAGATGCCATTTTAGACACCATGTGAGTACTGTTTTAACTTTTTAAACTGATTTATATGTAGATTTTATAGACTTCGTGTCAAAAAATAATAATTTACAGTGTTTGGACACGAGTGTATTAGTTTGTACCTTTTTCAAGTGGAGCTTTCTTATACTTCTCAAGTCTCTTGACAGCTATCGCCTCTAAACGGACCCTGGCGGCGGGGTACTCCTTGAGGACGTCCCACATGTCCTTCTTGCTCAGCACGAACAGGTCCGAGTAGCCGACGGAACGCACCGATGCTGTCCGCCGGTTTCCTGTCGACGTGTCATACACACACTCCGTGCCAACCGGTGCTCGGTCCACACGTCTTACGACCTGTTTTGGCTAGTTCTTATGTTGTCACTTACATTTTGCAAAAGTAATATGTTTTATTAAATTGGACATTTTGGTCTTATCTCATTCTGGTAAAATCTTTGTAGACGCACTAAAATAATCTTTGTCGTTAGACTAACGACTCGGTGCTAATATTTTACGCTTTCGAGTACTGCCAAAACAGATCATAAGAGTTTTCACACGGAAGACCGAAAACACCGGTAGCAGGGTTAAATAAAGAGGACTTTTCGAACAAGGTTATTAGGAGTAAGGTAAGGTATAATGTTAGAGAAAGATTATAATTTTAACTACCTCATAGCAGGGGTTGGTGTATCAATCCGGAAAGTTCGTATATCAAAAATAAAGTTTCAAAACCACTATAAGAAGCATGTCTATTGAATTTTTAATGTGCTTCATACAGACAAAGCATCAAGGTAAGTATAGAAAATTCAAAGAATGCCGAGTTCTTAAAGGAATTAAGCATCAAATAATCTACAAGTATCAAAGTTAGACTTAGAAAAAAGATTTGTTGGAGCTCAACCGACAGCACGATGAAAGATTTTGAGAGTAGATAAACAGTACACTTAATAATAAGGGGTACATGCACCAAGAGGTCACGCCAAATATAAAAACGAGATAATCAGGGAGGATGCAAAGCGATCGGGGACACTGCCTTCAATACAACCAAAGGAGAACATAAAAAAAGAAAATGCAAGACACTAGACGCTACTTATCCTGGAGGAGGACATTCTAATAAGAAGCCAATGGAATCGAAAAGTCCAAAGAAACTTGAACAATGCAGCTTACCAAAGAGTATTGTCACTTCTTTGCAATGTATAATAAAATAAAAACAAAATTAAGAAAATAAACAATTGAAACAATATTCTAAGCGGCGAAATATTATTATAATAAAATAATGAGTAAAAATGTATAGTAGGCATTCCCTAATAATTTCACAGAAGTTACTGTTACCGCAAGTCAATGGCCGTTGTTTTGTTGACTAAGAGGCTAGAGATGGTCTACGTAGTTTAGAAAGGTCATCCATACAACAAGACGTAGTGAAGAATGTTGTTTTCAATTATATTTTTATTAATTCACATAAGTATTAAGATCAATATTTAGCAGATAATGATTCATTAATATGTGTGTCTGCTTAAGAGTGCTTAAGTGGCACGTTTTTAAATATTTACGTAGAATGTAAAACATTAACATTCAAAATAAATTCCGACTGTCTCCCGGTTGCATGGAAGCAATTTCGTTTGTGGCTTGTTTATATTGATTGACATAGTGAATTCAAAACATGGTCAAGGTCAAACAGTAACAGTCAGTGTTGATGTCCCAGAACCTGTTAGCGTCGCGGCCGCTCCCTCGGCCTGAGTGCAGCGTCTCCTCGAACCGTTTGCAAAATTTTTCAAGAAAATAATGAAGTAGGTGTAATAATGGCGTGGCGTCTCGGGCCGTGGATATTTACCAAGTTGTTTACCTGCCGTGCCCATGTTCAGAATGGAAATTTCGCCAAAATAAGAACCCGCCTTGAGTGTTGCCAGGACAGTCTTGCCGTTGTCGCCTACCACCTGCAGTTTTCCTCGGTTGACTATGTACATCTCCTTCCCGACTTCACCTAGATAAGATAATAATAAAAATATATTTTTGTAAGACCTTTTTTAGTAAAAAGGTTGTTAAATAACTTTTTTTAATTAGTTAAGTTGACACCGTTTGACATGATGATGTATGTAATAATTAAATGTCAATTTTCAAAAAAAGGATGTCTTTTCAGAAATATTTATAAATCTTACCTGGTAAACACGTAGTGTACCAAAATAAAATTTTCGTAAGCATAAAGGATAAAATGTTTCCTCTTCCGTTATAAAGCGCCTAGGTACTAGTGAAATGTAATAGATAAGCATTTAATTATAAAGATTAATAGCGTTACCTTTCCTGCAGATGTAATCGCCCGGCGAGAACAAAACGGGCCGCAACCTCAATACTAGCTCGCACAGGAATCCTGCTTCTGTATTTTGAAAGATCTCCACTCTATGGGGAAGAAAAAAAGGAAAACTCGTGAAAAAATATGTTTTTTGCATAAGTTCATTTTTAGATACTTTAAATCTCCATATCTACAAATGTAAGAGAACATGAGAAAAATGCCCAATACTTGACAGTTTCTGTTGTGAAAAAAAGAACAGCACGCCGAACCTAACATTTTGGATTTTTGGTCGAATTACTTTAGGACCAGTTGAGTGACTATTTTTAGATATGGTAACAAATAACGACATGAAAAAATCAAGTTCCAATAGTTAAAAAATATTTTTTAAAAGAATGATCAGCGTGAAGCTAGTGTCACATACGGACTCACAACCCGTAAACGAATTTCGTCTAAGAGGAAAGCTTAGTAGAGCCATTTGGCGACAAAAATTTACGGATCGTATAAACGAACACTTTTGCATAATTCATGGACGTAAAAAGCGAATGTTTCTCTTTTTAATTATACGACACGGGATATTAAGCTTGAACTGCCTCGCTGCATAATGTTTTCATGTTGTGTACACTGGTCTTGTCAACGTCTTTATCATTTCACTAAGTTTTATTTGGTAACGTTAGGTAAAACAAAACAGTTTACAGTGAATTATACGCTTAAAAAAAACATACAGTCGAATTGAGAACCTCCTCCTTTTTTTGAAGTCGGTGAACAAGTAGAAATGCTTTTTTGCTACCTTGATCTGGAAAATAGGTTATCAAATCCATGCTGATTTTTGAATCGTATATAAACAAATACGAAACACTTGAATACTTATTATTTTCTCATATTTACGCGAACACTACACAGTGAAAGCGAGTAGAATCCGTAGTAGTACATTGTTACCCTAGGGGTAAAAGTAACTTATTTAGTCCCGAGACGGGGTTTGGCGCCCGGAACGAAGTGAGGGCGCCAATAGTTCGAGGGACTAAATAAGTCTTTAACCCGAGGTAAACACTGTGCTTTTCATTACAAATACAAGGAAAGTAAAAATAAAAACACGAATTAGCTAAATAAAAAATGAGTAAATTTTAATTTCCACTACCGCTTTGGCCTCTTCTCTTATAAAATCAGGCGTTAAATTCATATCAGAATCAGATGAACTAATTTTATAGGTACAAATCTCTGCTATACGTATAAACAAAAGTCTTCAAATCGAAAAAATAAATGAAGATCGAATTTCCGCTTTCCCGCCTATTTTGTTAGTTTTTTTTTCTGTGGCCGGCCAGCTATTCAGCCATTCTTTTTTATTTTCTTCATTGGAAAAATGGTAAATATTTTGCCCAAATCTAAGTTATTTTAAAGAAATTGTTGAAACTAAATTATAATAAAGTTATTTAAAAAATATATATTCTTTAATCAATACTTAACTTTAAGTTATTTCAATTTTACATCGTGGCTGTGTAGAAAGTTGGAGTTCAATAGATATGTGAAAAAGAACTAGTTTTTTTTAAATAATTTGACAGCTGTCAGTTGAAAGTGATTCTCCCTAGGGATGAAAAGTATTACTTTCATCCCGCTCCTCAGGCAACTTCACACCTACTTTCAGAGTATGAGTAATGAAAAGTTGTTTTACAACTTTACGGATTCTACTCACGGAATTTATAAATACATGCCCTTAATAAACCCAATCATTATATTAGATTTGATAAGCCGCAGGTTATCGCTAGGAAGAACCGGTATGTTTCCAGGATGCTACGGCAGGCCATTGAAATTAAGAAACATCTAAATTTCAATAGTGAAGATGGTTGGAATCTACCACCTGCTCGGGATTCGGTAATTAAGCCTAGCGGGCAGCACAATACTGCAAGACTTCAAGATACGGTTATTGTGTTCTGCGTGGATAGGAAAATTCCCGAGGATGATAGTGAAAATGACGGTTGCTATGAAAATACTTACTTTTTTGACATACATGGGGCACACTAAAAGTTTTGCACTTATCTAATCGGGACTTTTTGAATTTCAAAAGTTATATTTTTTTAAACGTTGCAACCTTCTTAGTAATAAAAAAAACAATTGGCGGGAAATCAATTCTCAATTGTTTTTTATCACACATCAAAGTTCTACGCAACGAAAATTGAATTAAGTCGAAAAGATTTTAGAGCGATGATTTTTTATGATTTTAAAAGTTCTCTCTCTCCGCAAGACTGTGCCGCTCGTCTTCAAAATGCTTTTGGGAGAGAAGCACCTTGTTTGAGCACCGTGAGGCGATGGTTTGCTGAATTTGAGAGAGGTCGAGTGACGAATTTCGTGAAGGGCGGCCTTCAACTGCCGTCAACGAAAATAATGTGGCTACTGTTAAGCGGCTAATTGAAGAAAACCCGCGGATTACCTATGAGACAATTCGAGGACTATTGGGGATTGGTATGAGCCGAATTCAGAAAATTTTACACAAAGAATTGAAAGTTCGGAAACTTTATTGTCGTTGGATCCCTCATGAACTGACAGCGGACCAGAAGCGGGCTCGCGTGGAATGGTGCTCACAGATGCTACTGAAGTACGACCACGGACAATCTAATGCTGTTTATGACATTGTCACAGGAGACGAAACGTGGATTTGTTTTGAACCCGAAAAAAACAGCAATCTTGTGAATGGGTGTTTGAAAATGAGAACAGGCCAACAAAAATGAGGCAGGCGAGAAACGTTGATAAAAAAATGATCGCGTTTTTTTTCACAGCTACGGGTCCCATCTGTACAATTCCACTTGAAGATCAAAAGAGTGTTAATGCCGAGTGGTATTCTACCATTTGTTTACCCAGGGTGTTAGAAAAAGTTCGCGAAAGACGACCCAAAAGCCGCGTTCTCCTACATTATGACAACGCTTCTTCACACACGGCCAACAAAACAAAGTCATTTTAAGCTTCCGAAAAAGTACAACTCGTCACCCCTTCTGTGCATAGCCCCGACCTAGTAACCTGTGATTTCTATATTTTCCCCAAAATCAAAGATTTGATGAGAGGTTTCACTTTTACCAACTCCGAAGAGGCAGTGATAGCGTTCAATCAGCACGTAGAAAACATGCCTTCAGATCTGTGGTCCTCCTGTTTTCAAAAATGGTTCGATCGCATGAAAAAATGTTTAAAATGTAAAGGAAAGTATTTTGAAAAGCAATAAACATAACATTTTGGTTATAACATGTTGTTTTTTCAAGTTACGAAAAACTTATAGTGTGACCTACGTATAACATCTGAGTCATCCCGTGATCACTGCGAAAATGTCGAAACGTCGGGTTAGAAAAATTTAAAAATGTAAATTCCGCGAGTAGAATTCGTGAAGTTGTTTTATTTCAACTTTAATACCTACTGGATTATGTATTACTAATCTTTAAGTCTAAAGCAAAGATCAGATATGCTAGAAATCAAGTTTTTGGCCCAACACACTGGGCCATGGATTTTAAACTGAAATCATAGCATGATATAACCTATACTTCATTAAATATATAAATATAAATATGCGCCAGACAACACACCTCTTGTAATGGTCTCGAAGTAGGGATTATTAAATACCTGTGTTACAAGGTACCACACAAGGAAATAAGCTAGGGGCGTCTCTCAGCACACCCAGACCCGAGTCAATTCAGAAAAGATCGTTTCCTGAATTGACCCGACCGGGAATCGAACCCGGGACACTACGGAAATCGAGGCGAGAAACCGTGCTACAGCACACTACGCCAATCGTGTCGTCATCGTCATCTGACGTTGCCATGACGATGACATATCTGAGTATAATCTGGCAAAAGTGAAAACGTATGAAGGGATGATGAAACATTTCGGATTTGCGAGTTATAGTGACAGTAAAAATGTGTTCGGATAAAAACCATTGCTTCTTTTAGGTTTTTACATCGAAAATATAGTTTGATGCAAGACAAAATAATTTATTTCAACAAAAGCCCCATAAATTCTGAAGTTACTTACCTTTAAATGAAAACAATTAAGTGTGACAGCTGCTATTTAGTAGTTTATATAAAAATTGGCATAAATCTTAAAAAGTAATATTTAATGTACTTTTACCACAAAGTGTACCCTAAAAATAACCTTTTTACTTCTGTTTAATGCTATATAATGAATGGAGGATTTTGATACTGAGCATTTTGATTATAATTAGATGTCAATGCTGTCAATTTCATTTAGAGTGAAAGTCTTAAACTGTCTATAGACAAAACTTGTAACTGCCTGAAGTCATTAAACATCACAAACGCTAAAATGGACTGTTTGGGCAGGCATTAACTCAATGTGACATGGGTCACGTTGACCGTTTCAAATCTCTAGCTTGAAAAGCAGCTGACAGCAACATTTCGTAGATATCTCGATGCTACGGTCTGTGGAGGGATTAATTCCCTAAAGTAGCTATTGAAAGCCGATAGTTAATAAATAAGTTACATATTTTTGCAAGTATTCGATAGATTTCAAATATTTTGACGTCAGCAGCTTTATAATTTTACACAATTAGCCCAGAGCTATGTACGGTTGCAAAGCATAAACATTTTTTTTGTAGTTAGTTATACTTAGTTGTTATTTATTTATTTATCACGCAAAAGAGGCAGAATAACTTCAGTTTAAAGAAAAAAAAATCACCTATTTTCATCAGCGATTAGCCGTGCATTGCCTATGTAGTCTCGGAGCCTCTTCATTGCAAACCAACCAACAGTCAAAATCTTACATCTTTTTATATTAGTATAGACTAATTAAATACCGAAACTGTGCCACATAACTATTACAAACACACACAACCCATGTGTTAGTTATTACTTATTATCGTCCGAAAAAAAATACAAATTCCATCTAAAAATACACTAAGTACCTGCTACATTTTTAGAAAAATACACTGGAAAAATTCGCCAAGTTTTTTAATGGACTCGGTAGCTCAGTTGGGAGAGCTGCCACCCGGAATGTGGAAGTGCGCGGGTTTAAGTCTCACTCGAGCTCCAGGATCAGGCCGATGTTTTCTAGTTTCTATCTTTAGATGAAAAATACTTTTTCTTCATCTTCATCGATACTTTCTTGACAGAGCGGTCGTGGTCGTCATGTAGTCGTGGAAGTGGAGGGGGCAGATAGAACACGCCGCACGATGCCTCGCCATCTCTTTCGGCTTGACATCATCCTACTGCACTCGTTATTGGATTTGCCCACAATGGACTTGATCTGATCGGTCCAACGTGTAGGTGACCTCCCGCGCGGTCTGGTGCCTTCTACCTTCCCTCGGACGACAAGGCGCTCTATGGACAGGCTTTCGCGTCTAGAAACGTGACCAAAGAATGTTAATCCGCGAGACTGTACTATAGAAAACAGACGCTGCTTTATGCCAAGTTCTTGAAAAATACTGCATTGTTATAATGCTTAAAAATAACTTGATACAAATTCCTCTTTTACGTAATTTCAGCAGGTCGTTAAGGGGGAACTAAAGTGTGCAGATGTAAGCATCTAATTTCGTCAGTTTCTGCTTTTGACGAAAACACAAAGAGCTTTACCAATTGAGCAGATACGCTGTTAATGTTTATTTAATAGGAGCGTCTAATACAGAGCTCAGGGGGGACAACTATCAATGTGTAGGTACGGGGAAGTTACGACATGCGACAGAACCTCGATTCCATTAGTGCTACATCACCTTAAGATATTCATTGAAGGGTGTGTCACGTAGGCAATTAATTTAGGTAGGTATTTAAACTTTGAGCAGGAAGCATTAGATGATGAATTGATCATAAGTGTTCTTGCTTGTATTATAGGTATTTAAAAGAAGACATTGATACAATAGTGGATGGTTGGCGCAATGGTAACGGTTTTTTTGCGCCGAGGAATGTGTGTTTCAGTCAATACAGTCATCCCAGGACAAACAATGATGAGAAATATTTGTGTCTAGGTGCTATTATCTATTTGAGTATGTCATTTCTTTAATGAAGGAGTGCATTTAAATATGAAATATATGACAATTAAAGAATCGATACTTCAAATGAAAAATTTGCCTTCAAAAGATTTTTCTCGGATGTTATTCAGCTTGACTTTGTAGCCTGTAATTTTAAAAATTGTTGGTCAACTAAGTAAACACCAAATTGCAAAGGTACAGCATTAATGAGTGCCCATTTGCACCTTAGTCAAAGGCATAAGGTTCAATTTTAGTTTTTATATTGGTGCTTGGACTATATCTCCGTTGGGTTGGGTTGTCATTGTGTTATCTGTGTCGCATGAGGTTTTGGGCGGGCGGGCGCTCTATTACTGTGCATTCCCTGTAATCTTACTCTGTTGTTCAAATTGCCTTTTTCGCCAATATCGTTACAGAAAATATGTTACGATTTTTTTAAGAATTCAGCGAACCTAGCTACCATCGGTTAAGTTAAATATACCTTGACTGTGCTTGACAACTTTCGATCATTTAGCCATATTGCTCTCATCGGATATTATGGTCCAATTTTAAATACCTAACGTTTGAAAGTTTCGCACAATCTAGCCATAAAAACTGAACAATATCAATTTCAAAGGAACGGCTCACGGTATAATCCCATTTATTTTAATAATAAAATTCTTTATTTGTTTACATGACAATTCACATATACGAAAAAAAATACAAAAAGAAGATAAATGATAACTTAAGTAGACAGCCTGTTACCTTCTAGTGAATAAACAGTGGACACCGCACTAGGCGCAGCCTGACCTGCGGAATCTATTTTCTCAACCAACCATTGCGATGCATCGGTGCAATCTTTAGCAAGTCTGCAAAATTCTCCAAAATCCAGAGGTCAAGGGTCCAGATTTGTGTTCACCAACTAGCATTTGGCGAGCATGGTGATTATGTTAAACGTATCATTGTAGCGATAGCTTGATCAATGATGGAGGTCCTTGCCCAGTAGTGGGACATTATGTAAGTATGTGGGCTAATTACTTTATTGTTTGTGATTTATTTATTTATTCGTTGCATGTCACATTATATTTTCTGTATGTTACGAGATTTAGAGAAGAAGAGGGTTTAAAAACAATTCCAAAAAAATATAAAAAAAATCTACCTAGACATTTCAGACATTTTCTACTGATCTTACCTTTTTAAAGTATCTAAGTGCACGTTGATGGCTATCTCGGCCTTGAGCTTGTCCGGCAGACACGACACCGCCTTCTCCTCATCGGAGCACTTCTGCGTGAGCCAGAGGTAGTCGAACCACTTGATCACTTTGATTTGCAGATGCGTTGGGACCCGACGCATGCGCATGTATGTTTTCACGCCGTCCAGTTTCGCTGTAACAAAATGATTGATAAGAGATTTGATGAATTGTAATTCGAATTTGCAAAAGTGAATCAGGTAGCAAACTACAAACACTGTCATGTCCATGAAAATCAAGATTGATGTTTTTGTAAGACTTCACTATTACAGTTTGTTCAAACCAGCCGGTCGACCAGACTGCATATGAAATACAGATCATTACTAAATTTAGTCATTGCTAGAAAATATCGTAATTAATCGCTTAATTCGAAAATATGTTTTAATTGATGAAATCGAAACATCAAAGAAGGTAAATTTAATTTATTGTGTTGAATTAAGGCACGTCACTTACGAGTATCACGTTCACTTCGCAACTATTACTTTTCGCACATTACGTACGAGTATCAGGGAGTTTTGCGCAGTGTTCATGCATTTTGAATGTGACAAGAGCCGATATCCCCAGGGAGAAGTCTCGAGACGTGACGTCCTCAAAACGGGAGCCCTTCCTATTCATAGTCAGGCTCACGTCTCCACCACCTGTCATTTGAGCTACGTGCGCGAACCAGTAACACTTGGAATCTAACAATAATTACGTGATGCGCGTCACTAGTGTGTTTATGAGATCCAATCATTGAGTTTCGATTATTAATAATTAATAATAATTTGATTAGTGAGTATGTTATTTATATATCATTTGTTATATATTTACTGTATTGTTTTTCATTGATTGAAATAGGTATTAGGTAGTTATGGTAAGTGTAGGTTATTCATTGTCGTTTTTATTATCTTTGTTTCTTTTCTTTTCTTCTCAAACCCAGATACTAGCACCGCCAACAGCATTTCTGTCCCGCCCAATGGTTGACTGGTAGAGAATGCTTTTAGCAATAGTTCCGCCATTTGTACAATTTTGTGCACTAAAGATTAAATAATTAAATTAAATAATAACTTATATACATAGTAGGGTTGCGGATAATTACGTAATAATGTCTGTATTTTACAGAAACCCAATTATGATCAAGCTCTTCTATTAGCTATTGTAGTCAAGGGGTAATTGTTCCTGCTAAGAAACTTAAATTCATGAAAACACAATTTTTATGTAACCCGATCATACAAAATAAAACCAAAACGGAACGTACAATTTTCGTGCCACGGTGAAAAGAGCAGAGATCCTTTCGAAAAAAGAGAAAGTTTACGTCGGAAACGTTCAACTGAAAATCAATTCAATTTCTTTGCGAAGTGATTTGTTTTGCAAATACCGTTGCAGAAAACCGATGCCTTTTTTCTCGGTAATAAATCCGGAAACCTGTAAAAGAACTGCATCGCCATTTGACGTTGATCGAAAGGGGCCCTGAGGGACAGAGGTGCTCAACGCTGCTGTTTGCTGTCATAAAATCTGTCCCTTATTTCCAGCTCGAGACTGTGAAATGGATTGTATGCATACGCAATGATAATTTAGGCAAATTCAAATAAGATAACATGGGCCCGCTGTTTGATTTGATTATTTCTAAATTTTGTAATTGCTTTTAAAGAGGCAGCAGATTCTCGTTCCGAATTTGGACCGCCCGCGGACGCAAGTAGGTACTTTACGGAAACCATCACATATATGTGTGGTTTTGTAGAGTTATGTTTCCGCTAAAGTTAGCAGAGCTCATTGGGGAGCTCTCGCGTGGTCTACTGGAGGCTGAGGTTTATTAAAAAAAATATAAATTAAAAAGAGTGTCACCTACGCAAGCCCAACTCACACTTTACCATTTTTCCGTATCGCCAATTGCTTCGAAACTCCGCTACTAGTACGAAAGTTCTACAGAATCTAAGGGGTATATTAGCTTTTTTAGCACTAAAAAAATTATCTAGAAAATATTCAAACCCGTTAACGTATTAAGTAATTATGTCTTTCGAAAACAGAGTGTGTACCTACCATGATTACCTTAGTACATCTAAAAATCAAGATTTGCGTCAAATTTATCTTTGCCTTGGGGTGGATCAAGCCTTCTTCTGTCGATCAAACTCAGTAGGCACCACTACCCATCGAGCCAACGAAATGCATCAAAGTGACATCGTTCAAATTAAAATAGGAACGACTACGGTTTAAAGAAATTAAGGATGTTTGGCACTGGCGCCTTATAACAGTGCTGAACTGGTTTTGCTCACATTTTGAATTATCATACATGAAGACGTTGGATAGTGGCACGTCAACATAAATCATAGCTAACGAAGAATTTCGAGATATTTGCGAATATTTCGTGGTCTACGGCATAAGGTTTAACTGATCAAATGTATGGATGGATCCTCGAGTAAGAAAACTTAATAAGGTAAGCCGTTAAACACTTTTCAAAACAATAGAACCTATTATTGTATTGTGTTAATTATGCAGTTTACAGTATGTATTTTTCTAAAGGAAAGTTCACTTTGTCTCGCTTGATACCTTGGACCAAGTTTTTTTTTGTTTTTCGTTCCTTTAGATGTAACATTATAACCTATCTGACCAATTTTCTGGTTGAACGTTGTTCTATAGAAAATGGATACATAGAATTTCGTTTCACAGAAAATGTTCCTCATTTATTATTTCATACAATTATCAATACGCATAATTGTTACATAAGAATCATAGAATATTCATATCATAGAATAACGATTCATACAATATTATTAATCATAACATTTAGTTAGGTAATATAAAACTAATTACCAATAAAAAAATAATCTATCAAGGGACAATATTACACTTAATATAACTTAAATATACATTGTATATTTAATTTATATTAATTTTATTTTTGTATATTAAATTAAAAAAATATTTTTTTGCCACTAATGTTCATTTGCCGACAATCGGTTCTGTCACTCGTCGGCCGCTGCCACGGCACGCTCGCTACATTCGCTCGGCTCGTGCGATGTGGCCACAGTTCTAACCTAACCAATAGTTTTTTCTGTGAAATATGTTTCCATGAAGGAAATAGTCGTTGAAACAATAATATTCGACATGGAAATACATACAAATACAACGAAATTCTACTACAAGTTCTGTCATCTGACCTAAATCCGGTAGAACTTTAGAAGTCAGAGACTGAGAGAGAGAACTAGAGTTTAATTCAAATTCATCCTAAAATAGCACCATTCGTACTGTATAAGTTTAATATAACTGACGTCTATTTATAGACCATCAAGAGCGTTCCCAGACAAAACAAAGACGCGGTAACCAGCTAAGATCAAGGTTACCCGGATCCGCAAAGGAGATTACTTAGCAAGCGGCGCACGGTGCCCAAATAAACGAACGAGTCAACACACCAAGACCAACCCTTCAGAACAGAATACTGTAACACTTATGCCGACGGGGTAAGGCCCATAGTTCTTGCTTGTGCAATTGTTAGCCAGAGAGGCACTCGGGTAATTTAATCGTCTTTAAACACGGCACTACAGCTACAGCGGCTACTGTTGGGAGTGGATTGTGAAACGTTCTGTTTCGGTGTTGTGACAGGCGGAGCGGCTTCTGCTGAGGTCTTGCACGAATGCCCTGACACGCAAACACGGTTAAGGCTTGGTTGGTTGGTAGTAAAATGAGCAACTGAAGTAGACCAAATCTTGAGTGTTTTCTTAAAGCAAACGGTTTGATTTAAGGGTATTCTTAAAGTTGTTTTCCTGCTGCTATGGAGATGGTGATCTAATAAGACTCGGTTTTGTTGCTATGTCGGTGGCAATCAATCATTCTTACAGCTTTAGTTATACAAGCAGTTAGAACTAATTACAGGATTTTAGTACTTCAACGCATCCTAAAATATTATCACTACGATCACAACATAACTACTTATTACAACTTTTTTCATTATCTATTTTAACTTTTTCACTAACTATCTCTGTATTTTGTATGTTATCTTTCAGGATTCTTAAAATATAGTCAACTTTATCTAGAGCTATGAAAACTGTTGACTAGATGAATAAATGAACAAACAAGTGTACAAGCAAACCCTTACGTTGGCGCATAGTGTTATTAGCACAGGCATCCCGCGTAATTTAATCTTCTTCAAACACGGCAATGCGGCTGCGGCTGGCTCCACGGCACATTTAGTCTTACATAGCACTTTTTAGAGTTAAAGTTTTGAAACGAGGATTCGCATAGCAGAGACGGGTCAAGCAGTCCGAATTTGGTAATATCATGGACACCATTTTCAACAAGACCATTTTTGTAAAATATTTGAAGATTTTTTTGTTTAAATGAAAGCCATGATGATATCTTCTAGGATTTCTGTCTGACCTAACATGGCAGGTTATACTTTGTATATTAATAGCTTAAGTGAAATATTATGGAATAGGAAATATGTATTTTTCACTATTAATACTCAATTTTTTTCTGTTACTGTGAGCTTCCGATCAATAGGATATTCAATGAATAGAAGGTTTGTTACGAACTACGGTTTTCCTACCCTAACTACAGAGTAACTTTGTGCAAAAAATGTGACAAAGTAAGTTATTTATTATTTATTGCACTACCTTATTAAAAGTATGAATGGCGGTTTACTGAGATGTATTCTGCAATTGCAACAAACTATACGAGCAGGAGTCGCAAGTAATAAATTATAACTTGCGTTTGCTTTATATAGCCAAAGCCCTTAAGGTGTCGCATTTCAAATAATATATTAAAAGCGATTTCAGACAAGCGTTTTTTTGCGCGTATACGGACGCTTTGGCATACGCGCTTACACTCGCTACATTTGGCGCTTCTAAAAATTAAACTCGCGTACACCGGTAGTATTGAGTCACCATCTATCTATATGGAATATACCAGCTCAAAAGAACACAGCACGGTCGAGAGAATTGATTAATAGGTATTTGTAAAATCTATTGCTCTCTGTTGCTAACCTCGAGCCCCTGCAGAGTGCGATAGAGACGACTGCAACTTAGACCAAAATTACTCGTACCTATCAAAATTACACAAAATCGACGTTTCGTTGTCCCCTGATCCCTTTTCGAAAAGTTGACCGATTTAGTTACTTTTTTCTTTAAAAATCAAAGAATGACTTTGGCCGTGTTCCTATGTTTTCTTTATTTTACATAAACCAGTCAAATTAGTTTTCTGGTTGTTTGAATACAGCGGAAGATCTGGCCATCTTTTTGATTTTTGATGGTTCATATATTTTTTAATAACGATTTATGAAAAAAATAAAAACTTAGGGACATGCCAATAGTGGCAGTGGATTTTCGAGAAAGAAAATATTCCTCTACTACGTAGTATACGTTTTTATGAAAAAACGGCGCTTCTGTATCTTCTCAAATATTCAAAACTTGAGTTTCTGTGTGTTAAGTCTAAAATGTATTCATCCTTAACTTCGAAACAAAGGCGCGTCAACGCTCGTACGAGTTGCGCGTGTTGCCAAAAGGAGCGCCTATACGCGTCTACAAGCGCTTTCAAAACGAAGCTTATAAGCGTGTATAAAATGCAAGCTTGAAACCGCTCTTATGTACAAATATACGGTAAAAGCAAAGGAAGCAATAGGACGCGCTGTTTGACAACAAGACAACAATTTGAATATAAACTAGGCGCTTTAGTTTACAATGTAGATGCGGATGCACTTCAGATTGTTAGATTTCTGAGTATTATCGCTGCAGCAGGACAAACGGCGAAGATTTATTTCCCTATATTCAGGACCGTCCTTTAACTATTTGAGGCCCTGGGCACATGAGGATAATTGGGCCCTTTTGACTTGAAGAGTCAAATATTATGTTGAACTGTTTTTTTTTTTATACCACGTCGGTGACAATCAAGCATGCGGACTACCTGATGGTAAGCGGTTACCACAGCCTATAGACACGTGCTACACCAGGGGTATCAGTCGCGCGTTGTCGACCCTGCAAAAACCTTCTCAAACCCCTCTTGAAGAACTCCATACTAAAACTCATCAGGAAAACCTCGGCATCCGAGTTCATTCCATAATTTAAGCGTCCTTGGAAGGAAACATCTCTGAAACCGAACTGTACGAGACCAATGCGGATTCAGAGTGTGAGGATGAACGCCCTGTCGGTGGCGAGCGGTGCAGTGGTAAAAAGTAGCCGTGGGCATCATATCGAACAGTTCTTCGGAACAAAACCCGTTGTACAAGCGGTAGAACACGCATAGGGAGGCGAAGTCTCTCCTCAGACTTAACGGCTCTAAACCGCTCATTTTAGAGGAGGGGGCCCTAAGGATCGCGAAGGAGATGAGTAGTATGGTTGCTGTGTTGCTACAGACAGATAATATTTACTATGAATACTTTAAAAATAATCCTAAATCGGGCATTCTATAAACTTCCCTACCGACTAGTTTCGCCTTGCACAAATATTATACAGTTTTCTAATATTTTGAAAAATAATAAATGTAATGTCAATTGATTTTATGTGTTTGTTAAAATGAAATAAAATGCTCAGGGGAGTCAACCATCTTTTTCAACAAATAAAGAGTAGTATGTTTTTGTAGTATCCCATACACATATGTGTATGCTTTACAATTGGGAAAAATGTAACAATCGTACAATATAAATATAGACCAGCCACGAAATATAATAATACTCAAGTGAGAGTTCATAGTTCGGAAGTTGACGATGTTGTTATTAGGTACAGCTTAGTTAAATTAGTTTAGTTTTAGAAAGTTTATTTAGTTTCGGAATTTACGTTAGTTCAGATTTGTAACATATGGTATAAACATCTACAGTTTACTTTTTTTCCTCTCATGAAAATACATAATTATGAAAAATTACCATAACAGCACGTCTACCACGAGTTGCTACTTTAAATTTACATTATCTTTCGCGTAAAAAAATGTATTGGGCTTTGACATTGTGATGTCACTTCATGTGTCATCCCAATACAAATTTTTTAGGCGAACGATAATGTAAATTTAAAGTGGCAACTCGTGGTAGACGTACTGATCTCAAAGTAAAGCTTTTCTATTTACCCAAAACCGTAATTTGTGCTGCAGATCGAACATGTGACTCTGTAAGTCACAACCGATTTTTCTAACCACAGTACAGAATCGACAGATTAACCAATCGCTCTAACTAGAAGAATCACTAACTTATTTGTACTTACTTGTTCACATAGTCTGCGTATGTGAACAAGTTCAATTATATCATTCGCTCAGCAACTATCCGAGTCTAAAGGAACGAAAAACGTTGTGTACACACAGGAGATTAGTTGTTAGCTTCACCCAGTGACTGATTGTGTGGAATTGTGGAGTTGCAGCGAGCTGGCGAGATTGGCTAGCAATTCTGTATTTCATTAGGCGTGCAAGCACTCGAGTAGTGAATTTGTTGGCTATGCCAACTTCTGCTGATGAAACAACTCAAACTTGTTCTCTGAGAGGCGTACCTATACAATCCCTTGATTCTAGTAGAAAGTTTCCGATGTATAGTTTTCCATTCATTACTGAAAGCCTTACGTAGTGTTTCATACGACTTTAATTTTAATTTTACGTTTGAAGTCATCAGAAACCTTAGCCCGAGTAATTTAAGTCTTAATAGTATCGACCAGCATATTTAGGAACACCGCAGTTATTTTTCAGTTTTACTAACTTAAACTGAACACGGTTTGAAATTATTAATCGATTTAACATACTGTTAAATTAAAAGCGAAGGACGTCGCTGGATATAAAGTTAATATAGATTTACTTCAAAATAACAAAAGTAAGCAGTTGGGTTATGCTTCAATAATTTCTTCACATTAGCGTTTTTTAAACCTATTTGTTTCTAAAGCAAAGTGTAGCTATTCTTCAAAGAGACTGCTACGGCACGTGGAGGTCTATTCTATAAACGTATAGATAATACAATTTATGTAAGAGCTGAGTGTCATCCGTCTCTCGTAAATGGTCGTAGGAGCCGCCGGTACCTTTCCCACTTACAGCGTTCCTGGCATAACTCCACTCCGTACACACCACATACTTTAATTGAAACAGATGACGCGAGTGTTCGTACTTTATGTTTGGCGTGTCAAAAAAGAGTGTTCCGCTTCTGACACTGTTTCGTTCATCCCCCACTGAACCGTTATGACATCGAATGCCAAAAAAAGTAGATTTACACCTACCACTAGACGCGGGAGAGCTTCCAGTCTCATGTGGTTGGCGTTCCAGTAATCCGCAATCAACGGTTTGCTGTGTCTTTTCTGCTCCGCGCCACTAGGGAGTGGAACGCTCTCCCTACGTCTGTGTTTCCGGATACCTAGAGCCTAGGTATCTTCAAGGCCATAGTGAATAGGCATTTACCCCTCCGTTGACCATTGCTCCTTCTTTGAACAAAATTTTAAAAAACGATTTCTAAATGACGTCACAATAAGCGTCTAAACTGTGTAGCGCTACGTATCTATTAAGATTAATGTCTATGTACACAGCCATAAAATATCTTCGTGGTGCCGACTAAGGCATGTCTGACCTTTCTTGGCCATTATTATAATAGAAAATAACAAAGAGCGATAACTTCATAGTAAAAGCACATGACATAAAGGTGATCGCTCATCACAAGGGGTAATATATCAATTAGTTTCATCATCATCATCAGCCGTGCGGTCTATCCCGGTTGTGAACCCACACTGGTGTGGGGGCTCCCAGGCTCCGCCTTTCTTATTTCCCACTTCGAGCGATCTTGTGCATCCTCAGTGGTGAGTCTGTTGGCACCCATGTCACCCTTAACGACGTCGAGCCACCGCTTCTTGGGTTGACCTCTTTTACCGGTTCTGGCGGGGGCGGCATGGCCAGACATTTGTTGCCCACGTAGTTTGCGGATCTCCGTGATACATGACCATACCAACGAAGGCGGCACTCCTGCAGCTTGTCTGCGATGTCACGAACACGAAGGCTGCTGCGGATGTGGGTGTTACGCACGCGATCTTTGCGTGAGACTCCACACATCCACCGCAGCATCTTCATTTCCGTGACGCGCAGCTCCTGCTTGTGTCGCTCTAGTAACGGCCATGTTTCACTGCCATATAAAAGGACAGGCCTAATGATGGTTTTATAGACCTGCCCCTTCAGCTTGATCGGCATTTTGGGGTCACAAATGACACCTAATATCTAAATTAGTTAACTGAAATAAAATATATGTGTTTATTTATTGACATACCTGTTTGAGTGTCTGACAGGCAGCGCAAGCAGCGCCGGTAATTAAATAAGCAAATATCTAGGACAAAACTACTAGAATTAATTATTTACGTACCAGAATTGAATCCAACCATAATAAAGGTAAGCTCGTTTATTTGCGAAAATAAACTGCAGGATTACTGTATTTTTATGTTATTTTCAAATTAAAAACATAATTTGTAATTTACGAATATTATAGTACTGATAATTTTGACTTTATCTCTTTTATTGGTAGATATAGTAATAATAAGTTAGATTTCACTAAATTTAAATACTGATA
This sequence comes from Udea olivalis, assembly GCA_947369235.1. Classification (NCBI taxonomy): domain Eukaryota; kingdom Metazoa; phylum Arthropoda; class Insecta; order Lepidoptera; family Crambidae; genus Udea; species Udea olivalis. The sequence goes on from OX376342.1 coordinate 13,925,127, forward strand.
GTAAGACTTACTCTTACTTATTTTAGATTTAAGATTTTGTGCACATTATTTTTTTTGTTTTTTTAACTTACTTAAAAATAGCCTTTTTGTAAATATGTTCAAAACACATTTACTAACTTTTTAAATATTGTATAGTGGAAAGTCGATCAGGTAATTTATAATAATATGTTAAATAAATTGATTAACTTTTATATTATTATTATTAAAATATAAAAGTCAAACTACTAAAAAATTTAAGTTAATGAGTAAATGAATCTAAAAAAAACATTAACATAAGAAATCGTCGTAATACGAGAGCAAATTACATAATTTTGAAAGGAAGTGCAAATGTTACCAGCAATGTGTATAATTCAGGCATTGTATAAAATGCCTAGGCAATGTATACAATGCCGGGTGCGTTCAGGCAATGTATGAAATATGGCGAATTTGATTATCCATTGCATACAATGCCTTGGCAGTCTGAACAATGCCTAGGTATTGTTAACAATGCCGGATGCGCAGCCGGCAATGTATGTAAAAGGGTTCACTAAAAAGAAAGCTTACTGTCAGAATCGTCCTTTGGCATCCACTTGAAGTAGGAAATATAAATCGTGGGGAAAAAAATGCCCAGGCAATATAATATATAGCAATATAATATAATATAAAATGAATAATATTTCATACATTGCCTGAACGTTTTAGGCATTGTATACAATGCCGTAATATACACATTGCCGGTTAGACATATACTATGTCTTCAAAAATGTATTGTGTTGACAATATTTTGAAAAACTATCTTGGTATACTTATCATTGCACGTGACTGTACATGCCTAAGCATAGAACAAACAAAATTATAACCCCTCAAAGCAATATTAAAACAATCATACTCATTTAACGTCTTATTTATACTACCATAAAGTTGACATTAAGACGTGGTTAATGTTAACATTGCTGTTAGAAGTTATAGTTTATAGGCCTGTTGTCTAAACATCACCAGATCAATTATTGTCGAATTGTTTAGAGAGAGGCGCAGTGCCGACGACAGATCGATGGTAGCGGGACGCCCCCGTCTCGGCTGGGGGGCGCTAGGGCTAGCCCGGGCGCGTAACGAGTCGCACTAACACCCCTTCTTAGTAGGGGAATCCATAGACCTATGTTAGACCTGGCAGATCTAATTATGTCCTTAACCGTTACAAAATCCTTTGCGCCTTACTAAGTAACAAGGGGTTGCTTCAGAAAACTAATCAAAAATCCCGAGCTGAGAAATATTTATCATCATTACAAACAAGTTGGCCAATAAATAACTAAATCCTGCTCTCAGCATTCAAACTCAAATAACTTTATTCAAATAAACTTTCACAGTAAGTGCTTTTAAATCGTCAAATTAAAAGCAAGATATACTAAATAATAGACATAATTACTATAATAATATAGATATATTAATACACAGTATACAGACATTATACAAGTTATAGCCATCATAGAATTTAGGTACTTTTTTATTAGCTAAGTCATTTGTAACTGTTGTAACTACTAATTATCATGTTAAAACAATAAATTATATAGTACAAATTCTTAGACGGTATTGTCATAACCACCTTTTGACGTTTGAGTAGTTTATGTTACGCCTATTCAAAACAACGCGCTAAGTAAAAATTCTGAAACTAAAAAAGTTTGGAGAACCATTTAAAAACATCTCCTCATCCAGAAACGTTAAGTGAATGTCTCATTTCTGTCTATTTTAGCCCGCTTCCTAGTGAATTGGCAACCCTCACCGCCGCCCGACTTTCGCCAAGCTATTTATAGAATTCAAGCCGCTGACCTATTTCGCTGCAGCCGCTGGAAGGTCACGGGTCCAGGCTCTTGCCATCGCGGCGCCATTGTCTCCTCAAACTGCAGCCCTAATTAAACTTGTTGACACTTTATCGCTCTCTGTGAGCAAAACGCTTATCAAGTCATTGGAAGCGATATTGATTTAGTTTTTTGGTTTCAGAAAAGTGTTTAAAAGCAGATTGACCATTCAGATATGGGTAGATACTAGATTTTTTGTTCTTTAATTGTGATTGTTCAATCTTCAGGACTATTTTAATTTCATAGAATGATTCCACAAAATTATATGCTGCAGTAATCTGCGCTGTTTAATTTATTAAATTATTTATTTTAAAGATACATTAAAGAACATGCACATTGTGACGATTACTATCACAGGTTTTGTTGCGGATCTTTGGAACATGTAAAATGTTATGAAGGTAGTAAAGTAATGAATGAATAGGAACTTACTTTAGGGCACTTTAGTGCCAAAACGTAACATTTATTATAAGAGGAATTATTTATAATTCTGTGCGGTAACTGTTACGTATAAATACCCTGAATAAAACTTTCATTCATATAATCTAACCTTGACTCTACGTGGATTAAGAGCACGTGAAATGTAAAAACATATGTGTTGAACGTAGTGTTTTTGTTTTATTGGAAATTGTCTTATCATCTTGTAGCAAAATGTAAAGTTTTTGTTGCAAACTACCGACAGGTCACAGCGTCAAGTTCTTGCTGTTGCGACTCCAATGTCTAAGACAAGCTACAGCTTCAATTAAAGTTGTTGACACTTTGTCGCTCTTCGTGAGCAAAACGCTCGTGTTGTTATTAGAACGGAAATCGATTTGGAAAAGGTAAGTATTTCAATTTAAGGAAATTGGACGTTGTAAACAATTTCAAAATAATGTGGATGACTTATATTTAATGACAGCCATAGAAAATGAACTGAATGGACTGTTAGATAGCTGTATTTATGAACGACTGCATAAATATTAGATTAATCATTGTTGAACTTCCCGATAATGTAATGATTACAAAGCCAAGTGACAAGGTAGGTATACTTATACCTAGTAATTTCTTTGATTTTTATGATATTTAAAAATAAAAGTTTAACAACATCGGAGAGTAACCATTGGAGAGTTTACTGTTAATTGCGATTACAACTTGAATATAATAAGAACAACTTTAATTGCTAGTTTTCCAATTGCTAGCAAGAAGGTATATTTTTCCTTCAATAAGAAGAACAAGCAGGAGGTACAAGTTAGTTCAGCTGAAATACGGAAAAAAGCAGTGTGCACCTGCATGCTGGGTGGACGGACGACCCAAAAAGTCAAAAGGAATCCGACAGTTCCAATAGTATCCGTTTAATTACTTCCAGACAGTTGTTACGGTGAGGCGAAATTGCTTAGTCCTAAAGAGCTTGTTATTTTTTTCGTTTATTACATACACATGACATGCCCTGCATTACCTATAAGTATTCGGATCTTTATGTAGGCTGTGTATGAGTTTTAAAGTTTAAAGTAATTTTACTCCTCACCGGTCCGGCAGGTCCCTAAGAATTTTTCTCTTTAGTAGGAAAAATGAAGTGATTTCGCTCATGAATCTAAGATACTTACTATTTTTACTCGACAAATTACTGCTACTACATATCTTAAAGCATTTCGTCACGAACCTGCTTATTACACTAAAGTGAAACCATGTTCTAGGGTTACCAACTAGTCAAATATGTTGTCAACATAATTTATTGCCTATTTTATCGACAATAACTTCATTTCCTTGAGTGTTTGTTGTATATGTAACACACGACGGGTAAATATCATCATTTATAACATTTTTTAACATCTGTGTGACCTATAGTATATAGATCGCAATAAGTGAATGCGGTTCGTCTCATTTTTGCAATTAGTACTCGTATAAGTTATGTAGGTTTGTTAAACAAACTGCTGGTTGGTGGGACTAGGTTACTAAAAATAAAGACCATTTCCTGGCCAACGCAGCATGGCCCCCTCATGCAAGGACGGATGATTTGAACAATTGTTGGAAATGAGATGAATCTCTTTCATTCAATCATCATCCTTTCAGTTGGGTTTAAGTCTCTCGTTGCATCACGCGATACTCAGTTGACCTCAAAGACGAGATAAAAGTGCACCTGAAAAGATACGAAGTAGGTGCGACGGGTGACTTGCGAGCGGCGTCGCTTAGTAATCTGGAAGATTGTTTTTCCGGCGTTGAGGGATCGCGGCGCGTGCCAACACGTACCTGCTCAGTGCGCCGTTAAATGTCATGTGCTAATGCGACGTTAACTGCTAGGGCTGAAGATATTTACTTTTTAGAGACTAAATGGTAACTGAAGCTAGAGCGTCAGCTGCCGTTGCTGACAGCATTTGGTAATCGCGGTATACAGATAGTGAACAAACGACAATCAAAGTTTGCAATTTCATGTTGATGCTGTTCTGTCATAATTATGTTAGTAAAAATATACATGTAAGCGTTGTTCAACTTTGACGTCGTTTCAGAATTAGGACGAATTAACGTTCAATGATGTCATACACGTAGGTTTTCTTAAGTCGTGCTTATGTTAAGTCGACCTATACTTTTTCCAGAGTATCAATCGTGGTCTCAAAATACAGTTCATTTATAGTCCTCTTTATTAATGTCTGCCAAATCAATTACCACAATTTACAATTATACAAACAAAGTGAATTGGTGATATTATTATTGTATTATTGGCACAATAACTGTTGGCATGTAACTCGATGTCTTGAGTTTTATTAATATTATACTGTATTACTAAGAAAACCTCCTCAATATACTTAAATGGTTGAACTGTTAAAAAGCTACTATCATGAATAACTATTAAGTTTGCCTATTCTACCTCTACCGTTATAAGTTCACAAAATAAGCGATGACAGAATAGTGCAAACCCTGCCACCCCTCCGACCACGTGTCACGCGCACATGATATATTGTGTTAACTATCTAATGTATCACGGAGATTGATACGAGATAAAGTTAGGTAGCAGCGGATATTCACACAGCGTGGTCTATTTCCGCCGCGACGCTTGTCGATGGTTGCATAGGCAATCGTGCTCATGATATTAAGAAAAAAATTAACTTTGTCGATTAAAGGTTCGAGTTAAAATGCATCTATAGCATTCCTTAATATTTTTTTGAGCTAATCAACTAGTAAATAAATAATATTGATACAAGGGAATTTATATCACTTAACATTGCCCTGTAACATAATCGACAACAATGAGTAATCGATTAGAACTAAAACATCAGTAGCGTTGATTCTCCAAAAGGCAAACATAACATTACAAGTACTTACAGCAAATAGGCACTTTATTACAACTTTAATAAAGACACACACTAGTGTAATTTGTTATATGGTAAAGCCTTAGTAAAATGGTAATAAATCAGACTATCATCAACTGTTGTCTCATTTCTGCCATTCCCGTCTGTGGTTAAAACTTTCATTTAATCAATTAAGTAGCTCAATGTAATCCATTAGCTTGCTCATTTATGACTATAATTAAAGGCAACATCCTTTTAATAAAAGTTACATAAACTAATTTATCTGCCGACCGTACTTATCTCGTCTCATAACCGTTCTGTCATGTCCAGACGATGAGTGATTGCTTAGAAATAAAAATAAAGGTACAATGTAACGACATTCCATCATTATATTACCTAGCGGAGATTGCGGGGAAATGTATTATCTTTTGTTACGAAAATTAATTCTGGGGGCCTACTTCCGTTTATACAATCACGCAGTAGCGTGAATCATTAGATAGTATGAAAACCTACTTTATTATTATTTGGCATCTATACCAAATAAACAACTTCATAAATTAACACTACCCGCGTGACAGGGAGACAGGCTGATGTACTTATAGCATTACTTCCTTAGAGTTTATTCGTATAATTTAAAGAGTTTCATTTTTGAATTCAAGCACTCCCTGAAAACATTTTTTGCTAACTTTTCCTAACTTCAAGAGCGCATAATTGACATGCTAAATGTTAGCGTACAAAGTTTTCTGTGCTGTATATTTCACACAGATAAATCTTGTTGGTAAGCAAAGTTTTTTGTGACTTCGTGTGCAAAGAAAAATGAGACTTGAGGTTTTCTTATCTGTTGCGGCAGGACAACGGGACAACGTTCTTGAACAGTTGCTCCTACTTATTTAAATTTAAGAGTTTTAAATTTAGGTTAAGTTATCTAATCACGTCTCGGTGGTCGAGTGTCAGGAGTAGACTTGAATTGACATACAGAGTTTTGGACCCTATTTTAGGGCAGGATAACGGAATATCAGATTTTTCGGAACATATCCCAATTTTATGATAACCTACCAGCATCCTTGGAAGCATAGTAAATTAGATGTAGGTTGAATTTAGGTGATGGAAAGTATACTACGGTTTAATCAATTAACAACTTCTAAATTTACTGGCATACTAGCTAAAAGGTATTCACAATGAATTTCCAATCTTTTCTTTTAGTTCAGTTGCTGAAATCAGAACCTGTTTTTCGCGCATTCGAAATATCACAATTGATAAATCAGTAGAACTTTCTAACTAATTCTCTCAATTAGCAAGTTACAATAAAGTTTGCTTGTGCAAAGATTAATATTTTACTTGAATCATTTAATTTCAATAAATTTTGGTACATTTTCTTCTTCATTTTCAGATTCTTCGACAGTTCTACTAATATTTATGTTTCGATTTCACGCCAGGCAAACAAAAATCCCTTACGTCCCGGGTACTACAGATCCCAATAAAAATGGAGTAGGACAAATAACAACTCACCCTGGAACTCTTTTCTGGCTGTGCTGACCGAGGTGACTATGTTGGCCACGTGGCCCAGCACCGTTGCGAACATGAGCAGCCCGAACAACAGTTGAGCGATCACGAACACGTACTCTCCTTTGCTCCTAGGCCGTGGCAGGTCACCTGGGGAATAGGAATCAAGTTAAATAACGATAAACACATTGACATAAATTCTACCCAAGGCCTTAAAGCGCAACGCGTCACTAAACCCTTTTGTCAGCACACATACTCGTATCAACTCAAAAGAAGATCGTTACCGTTTTAACTCAAGCCGTTCAGAATTCTTTGCATGAAACTCCTTACTGCGAAGCATTCAAATCATAATCGTAATCATCCTATATAGTGTATTTATCCTGACTTTGAGACCATGACAAGTGGTGTGTTGTCTGGCGCATGTACTCGTATATTTATCTGTTTTGTTTATAACGTAATCGCCTCGCCTCGGGATAAGCTCATTATCTGCGGTGCAAAAGGCGATACGACACGGTGACGATCTCTGTTATAGTGTGTGTGCTCCATGACTTTTACTCAAAACTTAATGAGGGATAGGTGAATTTTTACTTTTAGCATTTAAAAATGCACTATTGTCTAAATAAGAAAGCAACTAGAAAACATTAACCTGGTCCAAAAACAAAAGATGCAAAAAATAAAAAATGTCCTGATGAAATGCAAAAAATAAAAATTAACTTATCCTATAGCTAGTTTTATCTTAATCGAAAGTCAAATACATTTATAAAGGCACTTGCCTTATAACATTCATGAAACAAACGTTGGCTTACAACTTAAAATACACTAGATTAATTCGCCAGGTCTGTTAACGGCCTCGGATTGTCGCGGGTTGGTATCCCGCTTGAGTCCCTAGGACCAGGTCGAAATTTTCTAGTTTCTTACTAAATAAGTGCTTTAAGACTTCCTTCACTATCATTGTGTTCTATCTATCTCATACAAGCAGCTTTTGACGCGCTAAGTTTGAAAGAGACAAAATAAAACAGCCAGCGGTGTGAGACTGATTGATATTGTATGAATAAGGGTTAAGTTTACTTATTCGTGTGTAGTTTTTGGCGATTGCGATGGCGGGCACGACGTGACAAACGTGTGAAACGCGCCTTTGGCCTTTGCTACTCATGGACGCAGAGGCGCGTTTCATATGTTTGATACTTCGCGCTCGTCATCGCGACCGCGCTAGGCTTGCACTGGGACGTACACTGGGAGCTCCAATTTGTAACCAATTGAACCTGACTAATTATGAGTGAGTCTGTAACTATACAATGTCTAGACAAGAGCAAACTTCACGAACTTTCTACAAGTATAGAATTAAAAAATGCACAGGTAAGACACCAAAAATAATGTCATATTAGTTCTAACCGATTTGGCTTGTGTCTGAAGGTCGTGATTATGGTGGGGTGTAAGTTTGGCGCGGAAAAATTGTCTCTACCGGCCTCTGTCAGTAGCAATTTTGGCGACTGTGTAGAACGTAGGTGTTTCTGCATCTTTAAGTTGATCGGACCATCTCGTTGGTGATCGGCCTCTAGGTCTCTTTCCTTCCGGCAGGAAGAGAAGGAAGGCTTGTGCTTATGTCATTCATATACATTTGAATAGAATAATGTTAGCAAGAGAACACCAGAAAAATTTCGACATGTAAAAACATGTTCATGTCATATACCTATGTATATCTTTTTCTATAGTGTTCGTCAAGATGACCTCACTCCACCTGATAGAAAGCGGTCGTGAGGTACAGACATATTTGTAAGTTCGATAAGTGATTTTTCATAAAATTTAAGAAGCCGTGCTATTTTTCGTATAAATATCTCAGTCTCCACTCGACATACGAAGTATCAGAACGACTGTTATTACATAAAATAAGTATTTAAAAGAATAAACACTGAGTACGGTTTTTATTCCTTATAAAAACGTCTAAAAACTATCTTGACCCAAATAGGTACCTAATATCTGCACCGTATGGAATATGTTATTTAGTTATAGGCTGTTAAGGCCGTAAATCGTAAAATGCTCGTAGGATCAAGTTTCGTGCGTGGTGTACTTGACATTGTGTTTTACTGAGTTTAATGCTTTAGGCAATTACATTTAAAAATTAATAACTGTACATTTTTAATGAATGACTAACAATTTTTATCTTTTGGAATTGTATATATGACTTGGTACATCCTAATGTTTTATATTCTGTAGCTTTGATGTACTTAATAACTATACTACACTAACGCGCATTGTAAAACCAAATCAAGTTTTAAAGAGTATCTACCTACTAAGTTATCGCCGGGTCTTCTCAGTAAGAAACAACTCCAACGCTGTGGTAGAGTTGCATTGTGTTTGTATATTGTATATTATTATGGTATTTCTGTTTATTATTGAGTATACACTTTCTTTTGTTTTGACTATTCTTATGTACTTTCACAGTATAATTGAATAAATATATTTGAGTTTGAGTTTAATTATAAAATCAAAATTCAAATCTTAATTGTGATGGTTACGAGTAGGTACAGTCATTCTGTCTAGACGAAACCGGCAAAAAAAAGTACTATTGTTGGTTAAATAATTTGAATAAGTACCTACCTAGTAGCTATACTTGAGAATTATTATGCTTTTTAAAACTAAAATTTTATGGTTTCAATGAGTTTACTCAATAAAACAATAAAATTATAAAACCAAGTCTTTATCAGAAGTATTCGACATCACGGTCTTAAACGCACTGAGTGAGTAAAAATAGTAGTCATAAGTTTAATTTGCGTTTAGACCCGTCATGTCTAATAATTATTGCAATGCAAGGCGAAAATTTAAAATCTCAAGTCTTAATCATTTGGATGACATGGAAGGTAAGATAACTTACAGTTCGCAATGAAAGATGTAATCAAATAATGTTTTCGGTCGACACAACCATTTATATCATGAAATAAATTCGATTTGTTTTCTTAATTGGCCAAATGAAAGCGACTATCATCAATTAGCACTATCAACACGAGCATTCAGCGTGAATGCAGAGATATATTTATAGTTGGATTCGTGTATCATCATTGCATAGCTTTCCCCGAAACGTTGTACAAATTATTCCGATCAAATATTATTCGAATCGTTCGAATGAATTTATTTAAACGAATTTCGCACGTGCATTATGATATGACGTATACGAGTACGCATTGAGGTATGATGAGATTGCAAACGTAGCTTTCATTTCAAAATCTCCATTTAAATAAAACAAATGAATTTTAATGCAGACACGTCGACGAATTGAGAGCACAGTGAAATAATTTCGGGCGTCAAAAAACCTGCTAGTGAAATGCATCAAGCTCAAATATCAGCGAACGTTTATAGCTAAGTATGGGTATAACGCTGGTACAGAATGGAAGTAAATTCCTCTATTTCGAGTCATTAGTAGTTAGTGCTAGGCGGAATTCTCCCCCAGGAGAAACTACTTTACCGGAAAACCAAAAATCTAAGATTTTATACGCTAATTTCTTACAAAGGAGCTGACGCGACGTATTCAGGTCCAAAAAATGCCATCTGCATGCTATAAATACGATTATTGAATGTTTATTTAATTTGATTCATAATCTTAAAGCTGCTGGTGATAGCAGCATATTTAGTATTTTGCATAAATCCCTAACTTGCAAGAACAAAACGAATAATGACAATTTTCAGTCAGTTTTGCCACGAAAAATAACCAGCAAAACAAATCAAGTCAGAATTTTTACCAGGCATATACAGTTTTTGTTATTTGAACGATAAATCGATCAGAGTAAAGCAACACGAGGATAACGTGTGTATTTCTATCATAGAAATACGATACGATACCCCCTTAATCGCAACTAAATCCGCAAACACTAGAAATGGCGAAAGAAATACGAAAACCGTAGACCGCGAAGAAGAAACGTTTTTACGTCGCAAATTCACGGATAGATGTTTCATAATGAGGCCGTAAACTGGACGAATTTAAGGGTACATGCCTTTGTCAAAGAATAATAAAAGTATCATTGCCTTATTCTTTTCATTAAACGATGAGCTGAACATTATGCCTATTGTAATACTGAAAAAAACTACCGGTATTGACTTTATTGACCGTGACGCTGCTTCCTAAACTGAAGCTCGTGGTTAATTTACACCCAGTGCATACATTCATGTTAGCAGCTGGACTGTTTACTCTGTGTCCGGCTGTATTTAATTCACAATTAATCAGTTATTGATTATGACACAATAAAGCCATACATCATCTTAATCAAGCTAAGAAACAGTTGCTTTATTGTTATATTTTTCATTAATGCCCGCTATGGGTAAACGATTTTTTCCACATATTTATGCTCTGGATCGGGTCATATGGTCGGTCACGTGTGAAGCTGATGATGTGATGTGATCAAAAAACCCACCCGAGTTTTACTGATACGTTTTATCAACCATTAACTGCAAATGAACATTATTTCGATCTTACCGCAAAACCTGTAATTGAGCACTGACGGTAAGTCTATATTTAGCCATAATATACTTTTTGGACGCCGGACTCCATTTCAATGCGTTATTATTCTTATGATGCCTGTTACTAGGCTTTTACTGGATGAACAAACCTTAGCGTGCCTTCTGTAGGATCATTTGCTCTGTGCCTCTCCGCCCGTTCAGCCGGCTTCATTTTTATCCGACGCTCGAGTCAATGTCACTTTAAGCTTACGAAGTAAGTACTTTATCCCACCACCTGTGACGGCCAATGTGGATTTTATTTTAAAGGAGGAAAATGTCAAACCGCCCGGAATAAGTAGCTATTTTCTGTTTTGCACAAATACTGTTCATAAATTCCTATTGTGTTTCAATGTTATAAAAACAATTTGATGTGAATGATGAGATACCTCTCTCTCTCTCTCGTCGGTCCCTCGTTTCTGAGGATCGTGGTTAGCATTAAGGTTGCGTCTGGAGCGGATGATCTGCCTCCACCGGTTTCTGTCCTGCGCATCTCTTACAGCGGTATCAAATTTGCAGGACGATGAGCTTTTCGTTTGATCGGTCCATCTTGTTGATGAACGCCCGCATGATCTTTTGCCTTCAGTGTTTCCGACCAAAATCAATTTATATAAATTTTTGTCGTCTCTGTGCACTGTGGCCGAAATATGAGAGGATGCGCTGTTGACATATGGTGGACAGGCAAGTTTTTATACGGAGGTGGGTCAGGAATAGTCAGGATCGATGCATTGGTGCGTTTCGCCGTCCAAGGTATTCTTAACATTCGTCTCCAGCACCACATCTCGAATGCATCAATCCTTTGTCTTTCCCGGGCTAAGATTGTCGACGTTACCTACCTACCGTGTAAGATACCTACTCATGGAATTTTATGCAAATTTCGATTTAAAAATTACAATTGATACAATTTGTTATTATTTTTAATCCGATAAGCTCCAAACGGGATAACGGCAGATTAATCCCCATATAGAGTTCATTATGTATGCATGCGAAAGGTATTATTCATAAAGCATACCATATCAATTGGTCGATGTCGGTGTCGGTGTCGGTAATGAAAGGTGAATTTGATAGGATACATCGATTTTTCACATGTTGCCAATAAAAAAAAATGAGCTGCGCAGATCAGACTGAAGTATTTTTATGCTAAGTAGGTTATTATGCTAAATAAGCAAATTTGAAAAATAACGAAAATGTTCACGGTACGAAAAGACGATGCTTAAGAATCAAAATAAACGCTACTATTGAGCAAAAAGTATGTTATAAACGCATAGAGATCGCTATTCAAACGGCCCCTTAATCCCCTGACATACTCGTATGAACTAGATTATCCAATAGGTAAGTCAAATATTGGATTCTGGAACATATTGCCGACAGTCAGTTCTCCGATTGACTCTCCGCCGACAGAACGTTTCGCCTTCGGGTACTACGCCGACAGAACCGTTCACGGGTACTATGTCGACGAAACGTTCGTAGGTCGGCGGAGAGTCAATCGGAGAACTGACTGTCGGCGATATGTTCCAGAATCCAAATATTGTTATTTGTAGTTAAAGTGTTAACTAGATGCAATTCTATCTGAGAGCATTTTGCGAAAATGTTTTTATACTACACCTGCTCGGAAAGTACCTTGATACTTTATCAAATTTACGGTAGAAAGTACGTCATTGCATATCGAACAAATATGCGGGGAGAAAACGCATCTGAGCGGGAGAGAAAAGTGTATGAAAATCCAGTTTTTACGTGGTTTTTCTTTTTTAATTTTGGGTAAGACTATGCGCCGGTAACCTAAATATCAAAAGCCAAAAAGTTTTTACAGTGAGTTTTTCAATATAAATTTCAATTAGTAAAGATTTAGTTTTTTATTTTCCTCGTAGGTGTAGTATAAAGCACTATGTATCACTCGAGAGAAAGTGCGATTCCCGATCTCGGGTGTTTTAAAGCCCTCGCCTACGGCTCTGGCTTCAAACGACACCCTCGCCGGTAATTGGTCTCTTTCTCCTCTCGGTGAACAATGTACTATATTTTTTTTTTATTGCTTTTTCATGCCTAATTTGTTAAATAGACAGATAATTCTTACAAATTCATTACCTAAAATTAAACACTATTGTTTGGTATCAGGAGCATCCTCACGCAAGAATTAATTGACTTGCAAGAACTAATAATTAAATAGATTAGGTTTAGCTATAACAAAATTTTAAAACGTAACAAAATTACGACAAACACCTTTTGAAATAAAAGATAACTATAGGTATTGTTTTTGATATGTAATTGAAAACAATTATGTTACGTACATCAAAGTTATACAAGGTTATTGTAACTATTGAAGTATCGTTATCATTCCTCTGCCATATTCTAGAGAGTCTAAATTATGTCAAACGATTTTGAAATTGACAGGTCTATACCAGATATTAACAGATCTACTTACAATACCTACTACCTTTAAAGTTGTAAGACTCAGAGCTTTTATAAAGGGATCCCTAGTTAAATACTTCTCCCTAAAAATATTTTAATTTGTAAATTATAAAAGGGTGGGCTAGACGAGGTTTGCTGTTCCTGAAACGAGCCCAACAGGAAACAAAAACAATTTAACTTTTGACACATCTTTCCCACGATAAAACTCTATGGCTGATTCGCCGCGAGTTTGGAAAAACTTAGTAGTTTACCTTTAAATAGTTTACTTGAACGGAATTTGCGTTTATTTTCAACAGCTTTGAACACAATACTTGATGGGATAGGTTTTATTTTAGACACGTTTTTCAAGCGGCATCACCTTAAAAAAATAGAAATCGAAAAGTCACGCAAGCTAATTTTTTTTTGGGCAAACATTTAATCCTCTCATATATGGGTGGGTTATCAATAATTATTTAATTATCTTTACATTTTAAATCATGAAAAAAATAAAACACCACCATTCTTTGATTTTCGTGGAGTGTCCCAAACCCAGATCTAATAACTTAGTAAATTATACAAAGATAGAAACTAGAAAAATTCGACCTGGTCCTGGGACTCAAGCGGGATTCGAACCAGCGAATTATTTATTTTAAAATAAACGGTACATGCTTACAAAAAAAAAACACTAAGTCTAAGAAGTTGACAATGCTATGAAAAATTAGACCATATTTTTAAAAGATTAGATTAAATAAAAAAAATTAAAATGTAACTGTCCTGGGGTAGTTACTGATTTGCGTGGATCATTGCAAAATCACTTTCACATCCCTGACTTAGCGGCCCGATGTTACGTCATCCTAATTCACGTTACAACTAGTCTCGCTCCAACGGCCGAGCAGAGTGCTTGTGTGACTCCTTATCGAGTTTCCGAAAAATTAAGGTAAGAACTTCGTTGCGTGGGGTATGATTTCTTAAAACATTGATTTGCGTGGTACATTTTTCTCCGGTGTCTGTGAATTTATTAATTGAATAAAATATTTTAGAGAACAAATATAAGGTAACGTAACTTATTTTTAGAATTAAATGGATTTATTTTGTTTTCCGTGGTCGTGACTTACGTGGATTACGTGGTAGTTTTGATCCACGCAAATCAACTATTGGCCATGCAAATGATTTTTTTTTTGTAATGGTATGGTATGATATTGTTTTTTATTACTTTAGTTGAATGTCAATTCGTTTAAATTAAACTTAAAATGACGCAGTTGATGGGTTGCTGATTTTATAAGTAGGTACCTAATAAAAATAAAAACAGTGTCAAATTAGCTACCTATATGAATGTTTGATAAAATTGGAGAGAAAGAAGTTATCTGAAAGAAGAAGAAGAGGGCTAATTAAAAATAATGAAGAGTTCAAGGCCAAAAACCGGGCGAGATATTATAAAAGGTTAACTGAAGGAAAAATTATTCCAGGTCGGTATCTGTCGGGTCTTCCAGCAATTAATTTTAAGCCCCGTTTTTCCCGCCTCCTCACTTAGATCGTCCACCTGGCACTGCACGTCGCGGTGCGTATGGCTCAGCAGGCAGAGATTATCGGCATAGTGTAAGTCTTCCAAGACATCAGTTATAATAAATAAAAATAAAATAAAAATCATTTATTTCAGATTAAATCCATATTAAAACAATTGCATTGATTAAAATTAAAATTAAAATGTCCAGATAAGAGAATTACATTAATTTATATTTGACCTGTGACAACACTCACCCAGTGCTGTTGGATAGGACAGTCGAGGCGGGACGCAATCATTTTCAGAATCCTATTGGGACTGCTTCGGAGCCGATGAAACATTGACGCGGCTTTTTTTCGCATAATGGCATTAAAACCATCGACGCGGGCGTCTGCAAACATGTCAGAGGCACTACAATACCTCGGCAGTCCCAACACTATCCCTCACTCTATCCCACGATGCTTGTTCCTGTATGCGCGTTGCATAATCCCGTCGAGCACAACCAGGAATTGGACGTCGAGCCCGAATTTCCGCGGCTTGGGCTAAATGGCGTGAGGTGGCTGGTGTCATTTGTGACCACAAAATGCCGATCAAGCTGAAAACCTATAAAACCATCATTAGGCCTGTCCTTTTATATGGCAGTGAAACATGGCCGTAACTAGAGCGATACAAGCAGGAGCTGCGCGTCACGGAAATGAAGATGCTGCGGTGGATGTGTGGAGTCTCACGCAAAGATCGTGTGCGTAACACCCACATCCGCGCAGCCTTCGTGTTCGTGACATCGCAGACAAGCTGCAGGAGTGCCGCCTTCGCTGGTATGGTCATGTCTCACGGAGATCGGCAAACTACGTGGGCAACAAATGTCTGGCTATGCCGCCGCCGCCAGGTACCGGTAGAAGAGGTCGACCCAAGAAGCGGTGGCTCGACGTCGTTAAGGGTGACATGGGTGCCAACAGACTCACCACTGAGGATGCACAAGAGCGCTCGAAGTGAGAAATAAGAAAGGCGGAGCCTGGGAGCCCCCACACCAGTGTGGGTTCACAACCGGTATAGACCGCACGGATGATGATGATGATGACAACCAGGAAGAGGAGAGGCAAGAACAAGCAGCCTTGGTGGACGCCCGCATGTACTTCAATCTCCTCGGAGATAAAACCGTCGTGAGTAACTCTATAGGAGTATTTCCTGTAGATAGCTCGCACTAGGTCGAGGATCTTCGGCGAAACACCAACGTCGGATAATCGAGTCCATATGCTTGTCCTCTTCAGCGTATTGAAGGCCTTTTCGAAGTCAACAAAGGTCAGGTAAACCTCTTTTTGCCATTCTGATGGCTGTTCCAAATTAATACTTTGCATGTTATCACATGCACATGCAAAGTATTAATTGCTCGACGCGGTTCCGGCGAAAGCCAGCCTGTTCCCTGCGAATAAGAGGTTCAACGGCCCCCCAACAACCTGTCCAAGACAATCTTGCAGAAAACTTTCGATGGTATCAAGAGCAAGTGATACCTCTCCAGTTGCTGCATTGGCTAAGGATCCACGGATGGCACGGTTATCAGAAGCCCTTTCATCCAGTATCTAGGCGTTCCTCTGAAGTCCAGATTTTTTTAATAAGGGGTGTCAGGACTTCGACGGCGGAGCGTAAGTCTTCTTTCAGCATTTCCACAGTAATGAGGTCGAAGCCTGGAGCTTTGCGAATTTTGAGTGACAGGATAGCCTCAGTCACTCGGTCATGAGTTAGTGGGTCAATCTTGATGCCAAAAAGCCGAAGTGAACTAGAGGTGTGCTGTGGTACATCAGGCGTGTCTGGTGTTTTGCAGTGGAAGACCTCCTTAAAGTGTTCACGCCAGCGCTGCAGTTGCCCTTCAGATGTCACAATAAGCTGCCCGTCATTCGACTTAAGGGGCTTCTTCTAAGGTCTACTATTTCCTGCGAAGGTTTTGGTTGCTTCGTACAGCTCTCTCAGATAGCCAGTGTTTGCAGCAAGTTGGGCTTTATCAGCAACAGCTGCTGCGGTAGATTTTCTTCTGGATCTGACGGTGCTGTTGTCTGAAGATTACTAGAAGTTGAACGTCGGTAACGTCAGTAGTTTGTGGCAGTTTCGAGTGTAGGTCTCTTCAGTCGTTGATAAGCTGCCATGTGTATTGTAACATCCAGTCTTTGAGCGAGTGTATGTTGTGTCCCAAGACGGCAGAGCTTGTCTCTGTATAGGCCACTTTAATACGGTTCCAGTCTTCGCCTATTGAGTTTTCCGTATCAAGGCTGGAGAAGCGGTGTCGAAGTTCGAGCCTGAATTTGGTGCAAGTGTCAGGGTCCCTGAATTTTGCGACCGCAAACCTTCTCGCGACCTCGCTAGTTCCCTGGCTGGTCGTGCTACCGCAACCTTGAGGCGCAGCTCGACAACAACCAAATGATGGTCGCTGTCGATATCGCCACCTCTTCGGTTTCGGACATCGAGCAACAAGGAGCGCCATTTAGAACTAATGGCAAGGTGGTCAATTTGGTTTTTGGTAGAGCCCGCAGGTGAGATCCATGTTTGCTGATGGATATCTTTATAAATAATATTCTTATTTAAATATTCTTTTAAATATGAAGTAACATCAAATAACTTATTTGATAAAGTTAAATTGAAACAAAAATCATTTTCGTGGGGTATTTGTGATTTGGGTGGCCTCCAATTTTCTATCCTCGATTATCTCTGTAAGTATATCGCTCTCGGAGGTGCCTCTTCTTTAAAAAATATTACTTTGACGTATGGTTTAAGATATAGATGTCGATTTAAAAAATGTATTAAATTTGAAAATGGCCACGCAAATCACCAAAGAATGCCTTACTCAAAGAAGTACCCAGGAACATAATTTCAATATTTTTTTTATATGTTACGATGAATAAAGACTTCCAACAACTATTTTTTGATGTAGGTATTCTTTAATTTTGAAGAATGTGAAATTTGTACCTAGGCTGTGTTTTTCATTTGTCATTATAAAGTTCAGGCACTTAAATAGTTTTACTTAAACGGAATATACGTTTATTTAACAGCTATACTTATATTAGGTTAGGAATAATATTTAACTATTATATGCAAAATTTTAAACATTATAACGGTATGGTTCTAACATTTTCGTATTATCAAAACGTGATAACCCAAGTATGCTCAGAAAATAGATTTACTGCTCGATATCATCAGTTTTGCATATTTAATCCCAAATCGAATAAAAATATTTTATTTGTTCAAGTGTACTTTTTTCTAAAATGCTTTTTTGCATGTACCTAAACATAATTAAGGTGTAGCGTACTGAATTCTAGTAATTATAATTCGTTTTTAAATTTGAATTCCAAAGTAAGTATATTTGAAAGTAACAACTTCTAAGTAACATCCCTGTAGACAACATGCACGTTACCGTAAATTTAAAAAATACTACATTTCGTGTTTATAAACGTGTTTACTTACAAAAACAATGAAATAAATTACGTTAGTTGCAGCCGGAGGATCGAAAAAAAACCAAATCTATTTAACTAATTTATTAAGATAATAAAATATTACAATAAAGACTTATGTGTTAAGAGATGAAACCTAATCGAAGTATGATTATGGAATACAATTATAATTAAAGATTAATATAAAGAAAAGTGGGTTTGACGTCAATGCATCGAATTGCACCGTCGACACCTAGCTAATAATCAATAAAGTGCAAACTGCGGCCTCAGCGATCTTCTTAGGGTACCGTATCGTAATTCCTCCCCCATTAGAACGGCAACTATTTTAGCACGTTGAGTGAAAATGTTGCCGGAATAGTCGTAGGGTCTTCCTGTTCCTCCGAGGGTGATGCCTCCTTCTCGTTTCCTTTTTCTTTCTTGCAGTTCCAGGATCCGCAGCGCCGGCGTAAGAAGAAGATTGCGAATGTGCAACAGCTTATCGTTACGACATAAAATGGTAGTGTCGTATGATATAAGGTTTCAACTGGGATGCTGTCAATCTTGATGGGATCTTGTACCATGATCTTATCTTGGATGCTGTGTAACTCTCGCAAGTTGATGGAGTTCAGTTTGATGTGAGATGCTATGTTGGTCTGCCTAGTGACGTCGTATGGTATCTTGGTAAGCATGAGTGGCTGCCCCTTGATTTCATCGTTGTCGTTGGTGATTGTGAATTCTGAAGATTTCAGACGGCAGCCGACGGGAATAGTAACGAGATAACTTCCCTGGAGAGTGATGTAGTCTTGTCTTCCACAGGTCAGTTGAATTTTGCTGGGGTGCGGGAAAGAGATGACGTAGTGTTGGTCGTCCAATTTTTCCAGGGCTTCTTTCTTCAGCGTGACTGTTGCATACTCGCAGCTGTCCTTCAGGATTTGATTAACTATGAGCTCGTGAATACAGTCAAATTTAGTAAGCAGCTGATGATTTGGAGTGCTCTCACACAGAAACCAGTCGTTTAACTTCGGACATTCTGTCTCTATGTACATGAATGAAATCTCGTCTGTTGCAATGAAAGGATAGGTGGGGACTAAAGCCTGTGCATTTTTATTTGGTACTACTGATAAATGATATAAGCTATATGAATCTCTGGAGATAATCGGGAATTTAAATATAAAAACTAGTTGATTCCTAGAATAGTATGACCCTGGTTTTATGATCTCATAATACTGTCTTAATTCGAGATTTAATATTTGATCCTCTCCATAAATATCCTTAAGCTTTTCTATCATGGAACTTAAAATATCTATATCTATCATAGAATGGTGAGTGCTAGATGCACGAATAAAAGCTAAACAATTTTCTAACCTAATTAGTTCTTGAGCAAGATCCTCAATGTTCTCATTTACTATTATTAGTAGCTGAGCAAATCTGGCATATTTAATAAGACTATTTTCCCTGTAAGCATCACTGTTTAAAATTAGTTCAATTGTACTATTAATCTTATTTTTGTTATCTAATAGCTGAGTTAAAATGCTGTTATGTTTAGATATCAATTCCTTGCTGATACTTATATGATTATTAAATTCAGAAGTTATCTTATCTTGATTGCTTTTGAGAATCTTAATTGTTTCGTCGTATTTTACGGCATCCGTATGATCCAAGTTACCCGTTATACTTTTAATAACTGAGCCTAGGCCATCTACAATACCTCTTTTAACTCTATTTGGCTCTAATGATTTTAACTGCTGTAATACATTGCCAAGCTTGTCAGTTAAATAGTCGATTTGCGTCTCGTACAAAAGAAAGGTGTCGTTAGTAAGTTGTAACTTGTAGCCTTTTAATTGAGTCTGTAATGAGTCGACTTTGTCCTTAATGTCGTCAATCTGAACGTACTGTATGAAGGTATGATGATGAGTAGTCAGTCGCATGGCTCCAAGTTTGTGAGGTAATAGTCCTGGTCCGTCGGCTAGACTCTCAAGTTTTATCTCTTGAGGGTGGACGATCCTGAGGATCGCTACTAACAGTATCCTGCAACAAATTAACTGCTTTAGGCACTCGTTTCAGACGTGACTTGGCCACGGGGCCACGTTTTTTAGATGTATAGATATGTATTGGTAGGTTTGCTAAAACTGTATCTTGCGTATAGCGAGCAGCTGTCTTTTGGCGACTAGCAAGCGGGTTTTTGATGAAGATTTGTTGTTCAGGGGCGTACTGTTGTTCGGGTTCCCTATCTTTGTTCCTATTGTCTATAATGTCAGTCCGATTAGCTAAGGATGTACTATTCACTATCTCGTATACCTTTTGCACTTGCTCTCGATGATTTTGAACGTACTGTTGCAACAGGTGTTGGGTCATGTCGATATCTAAACAGTCTCTTGGGTCGAAGTGTCCAGTCAGTAAGTCAAATGGTCTACACTTAGTGAAGCTATGGATGGAACTATTATAGGCTATCAACGCGTAGGGCATGAGATTAACTATAGGCTCTTCTTTGTGCTGTAGCTTTAGGAGTCTGAGGTGTTCAAGAAGAGTTGAGTGAAATCGTTCGATGTTACCGTTTTCATTCGGAGAGTGAGCTAAGATTCTATGGTGATTAATCTTGTGCAACCTAGTGAATTCTAGAAATAGTTGGTTGGTGAATTCTGTTCCATTGTCGGTGATTATAGTCAAGGGCACACCATGGTGAGTGCAGAAGTTTAAAAGGGCCTGGAGAATACTGAGGGCTGTACCATCACGCAGATGATAAGCTTGACCATACTTGGTGAAGACATCTATAAAAGTGACATATTTTTCACTTTGCACCGTGAATAGATCCATGTGAATTATTTCAAATGGCTTTGTAGCAGGTGGTACTACGTTAAATTGGGGTCTGATAGGGTTTCTATCATACTTTCCTTGACCACAGATGGTACATTCATTAATGAATTTAGCAATATGATCTTTCATTTTTGGCCAGAAATATTTACGTGATAGAGCTAAGTGGCATTCAGTAATACCACGATGGTTAGTTTTACCCTCGTGATAGTGACGTATAATCTCCTGCTGGCGGAGATATTCCTTCACATTCTCAATTTCGAATTTGGTAAGTACTAAATTCATTGAGGAACATTTGAACTTGTCTTGTAGAATGGGGATAATAGAATACATTGCTAGCGGTGGATTAATAAGAAGAGCTGTCTTAACTTTTGGACTGGTGTATTCTTTAACGGCATTTACTAATTCTTGTTCTAAATTTGATTCTGAAAGTTGAATGTTTATGCGAGTGTGGGTGTCGAAAGGCTTAGTTACTGTGGGTTTTCTCTTTATATCATTTACTACGTTAAAACATATTTGTCTGTTGAACTTGTTCAAAGGTTCGTCAGTGATTGGGACTTCTAATATGGGATTTTCGTTGCTGGTATGAGCTGTTGCGGTAGAAGAGTTTGGCTTAGCATTTAAGGTCTCAGAGGGATTACCTAATAGAGAGTTAAGCTCATCTATCTCATCCATCAGAGATTTAGTGTCACCTAGATGAATTTCTACTCGAGATAAGGCGTCAGCATTGGTGTTCATTTTGCCCTTCTTGTATTCCGTCTTGAAGGTATATTCACTCAATCTTAAGCGCCACCTAGTCAATCGTGGGTTCGATTCCTTCAACTTCATCATCCATTCAAGAGGCTTATGGTCCGTTAAAACTTTAAAGTTTCGTCCAAAAAGATACGGCCTGAAGTATTTGGTAGCCCATACGATTGCCAAGAACTCTTTCTCGGTTGTGCTATAGTTCAATTCACTTTCATTGAGAGTCCTTGAAGCATAGCACACTGGTTTGTCACAACCTATGGGACCTTGGGATAGTATGGCTCCAATTGCCACATTAGAAGCGTCGGTAGTGAGAAGAAATTCTTTCGTAAAATCTGGGTATTGAAGGATCGGATCGTTTGTAAGAAGAGTTTTACATTTTTCGAAGCAGTTGACATATTCTGGGTCTAAAGTGATCTTTTTGCCTTTTTTCAGACATTGCGTGAGAGGCTTGGTGGTATGTGCAAAGTCTGGGATGAATTTTCGGTAATAACCGAGAAGACCTAAGAATTGCTTGATTTCCTTTTGGGTTTTGGGAATGGGATACTTTTTAATAGCGGATATCTTATCAGGATTCGGCTTAATTCCGTCTCTACTGATGATGTGTCCGAGGTAAGCTGTTTCAAGCTTCAGAAATTCTGACTTATCCATCTGAATTTTGAAGTTTGACTCTCTAAGTCGTTGGAAGACCTTTTCCAGGTTTATCATGTGTTCCTGGAGTGACGTGCTAAAGACTATGATGTCATCGAGATAAACCAGGCATATGTCATTCTGGAGACCCCTAAGGACATTGTCCATCACCCGTTGGAAGGTAGATGGAGAATTCTTCAAACCCATAGGCATTCTAAGGAATTCGAAATGTCCATGCTCGACATTGAAAGCTGTTTTCGAAATATCATCGGGATGCATCTCGACCTGGTAGAACCCACTGGCTAAATCTAGGGTGGTAAAGTATTGACATTTCCCTAGTTTGTCAAGAACGTCACTGATGTTCGGGATTGGGTACTTATCGTCTATGGTCTTCTCGTTAAGTTTGCGAAAGTCTATTACAACTCGCCACTTTTGCTTGCCTGAAGCGTCCATCTTCTTGGGCACAACCCATATGGGTGAGCTCCAAGCTGAATCCGAGGGCCTGATTATGCCTTGTTCTAACATCTTCCCTATCTGATTCCTAACTTCTTCCCGATGGACGAACGGATATCGATAACTTTTAGTGTGAACTGGGTTTTCGTCGGACGTTCGAATGCGATGTTTGATTCTATTAGTGAAGGTTAATGGTTCACCTTCTATGTAAAAAACGTCTGCGTACCGGGAGCACAAAGTTGTCAAGTTAGCTTTTTCTTCTTCGTTAAGATGGTCGGTTCTTAACCGAGAGACAACGTCTCGAGTACGTATATCGAGTTGATTGGCACGAGTAAACTCTACGTTAAAAACTTCAGCTTGTGCTGGACTATCAAGAGAAAAGATGATGTCATTAGCCGTTGGATTTTCTATCTGTATGTAGGCGCGATTATTTTTAACCGTAGTAACACATTCGTGAACGATGCAATTACATATAATTTGTTCTCGA
Source organism: Udea olivalis (assembly GCA_947369235.1). Classification (NCBI taxonomy): domain Eukaryota; kingdom Metazoa; phylum Arthropoda; class Insecta; order Lepidoptera; family Crambidae; genus Udea; species Udea olivalis. The sequence goes on from OX376342.1 coordinate 13,948,634, forward strand.
ATGTACGCGTCTCCATCTTGGACATTAAAGGGGACTCTAATTATTTTAGATGAGGTAGCCGGTATTATGTCTTCATATAAGTTAACATTTCGCGAGTTATACATGCGAATAGGGTTAGATGCGGAACGGGTTACTAATTGTCCGTCTTTCAAATCTATTCGGGCTTCCCATTTACCTAATAAGTCTAGCCCTATTAGGCCGTCAAAGAAATCGTGAAATCTATATACAAATAACTTCATACTGTCTTGGTCGTTAAATTCCGTGAAACAAGGAAGGGTGATTGAATAGTCATTTCTAGTAGTCGCGTGTATGTTAGTTACCTCAAACGGATCATAGTCCAAATCAAAATTAAAAAAATATTTTTCAACTGCCTCAGGGCTGATAAAAGATTGATTTGCGCCTGTATCTATAAGTAGTTTTAGTGGAGGATGATTAATTTGAATATAAGGTAACTGTCTTTGCGTCTGGAGATTTAACTCTATCTTTGCTTTTTTAATACAGAATCCTTTGGAAAATCCTGTTCATCATGGCCAGAAGATGTCTACGGTTGTGATTCCTCAACTATTTGATTTTCGTCAGACACATTATAATAATTATTAAATTCGGAAGATAAGCCAGGGTAATCGCTATAAGTATAGTTTGAAGCGACATCGTCAAAGTAATTGTACACCGGCTCATGATAATAGTCACAATATGTGTTGTAATATGAATACGCGTCGTCATACGGCATGCATTGATTCACGTTCATTTCGCGACTTTTAAAATAATTACTGGGTGGTGGATTCCCGGATTTATTCCAATCATGTCCCGTTGACATCAAAGTATGTGGTAAAGTTTTAGGCGTAAAACGTTGGACGCCACTCATTGGTTGTGGTGGATGACTACGGGGTGGTATTCTAAATACGTTACTACGAGGGTTGTAATTAGGTGGTGGTGCACTGAACATTCTCTGAGTGTTAGTGGGCATACGCATACCCTGATGAGGTTGCATATGACCCTGGAATTTAAATGGCTGAGGTGGAGGCCTCATGGGTTGCCGTCCCATGGGAACAGGCCAGTTAGGTACCGGGAGTAAATTATTATTCACTCGCGGAGGCGGGGTCATTGTAGCCTGTGGTGGTAAAGTAGCTCTAGGTGGAAGATAAGGTTTACTGGGTTCGTTTCGTTGCTGAAGGTATAAGACATTCAGCTCTTCCTGGACGTATTCCAGCGCCTTCTCTATAGTAGCAGGGCGCATACAGCGTACGTGGGAACCTAGGGGTTCCTTTAAACCACGGACAAACGCCTGCACTGTTACCTTCTTATATAAATCCTGCTTAGCCTGAATAGTCGTTTGTACCGATTCATGCAATGTCACATAGGTCATTATAGTGCTAAACAAAGTCTGGCAATAGTCATAAAATTCCTGTGGGCTTTTACTACCCTGAGTAGCCAGAGAGAGATCATTGTATAAAGCCGTCTCGTCGCGTTGATCTGAGAAATTGTTAATCAAGGCAGATCGAATGCCTAGCCAGCTATCAGGTATCCCGTTGGAGTTAATAGTACATGCAGCACTACCTGTTATCTTATTAAGTATGCCATTCAATAAACATATATTAGAAAATTCACTACCGGGTGTATTACTTAAATATTGCGCAGCTAGTTGATCGCAGATTCTAATGAACCTGGTGAGAACATTTGGGTTCCCGTCAAATTCCGGGGCAAGGCGTAAGCCTTTAAAAATAGTGTCCGGGTCGTGGGCCATATTACTAAAATTACTTAAGCTAAGATCTGAGTCTATATCTAAATTTCTATTTATATCTACTTGATTACGGCGAGCCTGGGTCGATCCAGACTCCCGGGAACTATTGGCTCTAGGGTGGTAAATTTTGCTAAGGATAAGATAAGGCTAAAGGAAGCAACACGAGATCAATTCAAGTGTACTCACATTCGTTGCATCTGGTTCTGATTCGTGAATCGAAGGTTGGATTCTCCTCTGGGTCTGCAGCAGGTCCGTAGAGTTCGGATACTCGGTGACGGGGCTGGATAGCCACCCGGGTGACTCGCGACGTGGATTAGATAATATTCCTAATATTCCCGATATCGCGAACCGGCCCGCGAGTATCCTACCGACTGCGCCAATTACGTTAGTTGCAGCCGGAGGATCGAAAAAAAACCAAATCTATTTAACTAATTTATTAAGATAATAAAATATTACAATAAAGACTTATGTGTTAAGAGATGAAACCTAATCGAAGTATGATTATGGAATACAATTATAATTAAAGATTAATATAAAGAAAAGTGGGTTTGACGTCAATGCATCGAATTGCACCGTCGACACCTAGCTAATAATCAATAAAGTGCAAACTGCGGCCTCAGCGATCTTCTTAGGGTACCGTATCGTAATTAATATTCAGAAACCCACCCTGAAAACCTAACCGAGCAGTAAAACCGCGTAAATAATAACATAAGTTTCATATCTGCCCGAAAAAGGACGCACAATTTAGTTTAATAACGTTATCCATAAAAGTGGATTCGCCGACCCCGTTTTCACTGTCATCTTTGGAGAGGCGATCTGTCTCTCGAAGCATTACGTCTAACACAGACCTTATCGGCCACTGGGGTATTCGCAAAATACTGCTCGGGGAGTTACTACAGAGTCACGTTTCGGTGAAAAATTAAAGAGTGATGATCAGTGACAGCGGGTATATTGTGGCGCCTAGAGATTTTAGACATAGTCCATCTCTGAGAATGGTTTGAAAAACCCCTTTTTGTGCTGCTACCTACTTGTCTGTTACAATTTACAATCATTTTCCTCGAAAAGCTATACTTTTGTGCTAAAAACCTTTTTAATATGTATTAATATTCCCGGGTTCGATTTCCGGTCGAGTCATTTCAGGGAACGATCTTTTCTAAAGGCTTGGGTTTAGGTGTTTTGTTTTCGATTATTTATTGTGTTTGTCGTCACCATCGCTTAGGTTTGTTGCATACTCATGTAATATAATTCTGCTCATGAAATAAAAGTGTTCTTGGGTAAATTGAAGAACTTCTTAATTTCAGAATGTTTCTAGTCTTGAAGATTTTTTTAAAAACAAAGTTTCCTGTGTAAAACTGTACTTGTATTATTATTACATAATGTTATAATGATTATTTTTATAATACAATGTTTGAAATGGACATGGTGGTTTATTGATATTTGTTCCAGTAGAGTCCTCTGCGCCGAGCTTTGTGTTTGAATACTTATTTCTTAAGGAACGTTAAAAGAAATGATACACCTAATAGCATTACCTACATAATGCAATGTTGTATAGGCGGTAGAAGTAGACGAATGGAAATAAACGAAAAACAATCGTATAGTTAGACCACAGGGGCTTAATAACAATCCCTTAAAACGTTGTAAGTTCATTCCCTAAACCTGAGCGTAGCGAGCAATTTTGTAATATGATCTTTCATTTCCAGCCAGTCAGCGGTTATCTGCCACTAAAGCTACAGTTACACATGCTTATAGCTAGCACGAAAGCATGCTACTATTGAGCAATTGCTACTTAGTAGCATGTGTGTCGGAGCATTGCTAATAATGTACATGCTCATTTCAGTAAAAGTAGCATGCTCGTTTTAAGCATGCTAATAATCACGCTATTTTAAAGGATGGTAACTGTAGTTTAACGCATCTTTTAGGCTGGAAATATACTGACGAAATTGCTTAAGTTTAGAACACACACAGAACCGTTAAATGCAGAAAAAAAGAACGGCTGAACTCCGGTCTGATTACCGAAATTGTTCGGAATTATGAACCCAAACCTCGCATTAACAACTCAAATTATAGAACGATATATGATAAGACAATTAGGACCGTTCCCGATTAGTACATAATTAAACAGGGGAAAGTAGTACAGGTGGGCCGATATAATAGCAGGCGACGCCACGAGCGCAAAGGATTCGCTGTTGATTTAAACTTTTCCCATTATCGTGAGGGCCTTGTGTAGCAGTACGACCAAAACACTAATAATCTGCTTAACTGTAATACGCATAAAGTCCATAATAAACGAGCACAACGCCGATGTTGGTCTGCGTGCCTGACAGGCGAGGTAATCTAATTGAAGTAAACTTAGTGGTATTATCCTAATTACGTAAAAGTCACCTTTTAATTATTTGCTTACATTGTTCAGACGTTTTGTAGGGAGCGTGTAGTTAGATGACACAAACCACTTAGATATTTTTTAAATTGTTTAAATGCTTCTTAAAAGCGTTCAGTAAACCTATACTTCATTCATTATAACATTAGAAATAAGAAGCACCCCTGCTAAAATGAATGACAATTTGCATTTGACGTTGCCATGACGATAACATACCTGAGTATAACCTGGCAAAATTGAAAACCCCTTCCGCCACAACGTATGAAGAATTATGTAACATTTTAGATTTGGTGAAGATAAAGTGACAGTAAAAATGAAAACCCCTGCCTGTTTTAGGGTTTTACATCGACAATATAGTTTGATAAAAAAATATTTTAAGCAAAAGCCTCACAAATTCTGAAGTTCCTTTACTTTAAATGAGAACAATTAAGTGTGACAGCTGCTATTTATGTGGATTTTAATAAATTCGGCAAAAATCTTAAAAGCAATGATTTTTATTGTACTTTTACCACAAAGTGTACCCTAAAAATAACCTTTTTTACGTCTGTCTAATGCTATAATGAATGGAGTATAGTTACTGTGTCAAATGATGAACACAATAAAGTCCCGCCTCGTTAATGTTGTTCAGCATAATTTTGATTCAATATACTTACTATTTAGCGAATTTCAAACTAATTGTCTAATCGGCCCTGTGCCCAAGTGACTGGTTTACGATTACATAATACTATTTAATAATTTCATGAAATTTATGAAAATCACTAAATGCAGTTATACTTAAACTTTTTTCCAATATAATGAAAGTTATTTTATAGGTTCATTTATATTAACTCACTGGTAGTACATACCTATTTTACTTAGAAAGGCCTTTGTTTTTCTAACTTGTATACATATATTATATGATAGCAATTTTGACTAGAAGGTACGGAAAAAAATTCGAAAGCAACTTCATTAGTCAGTTCTATTAGGCCATTTGGACAAATTGATTTAATATTGTCCAATCTAGCGTAGATTTTACAAAATAGCGAGCAAAACTGACAATAATTATTCATTTGATGCTTAACAAAACCAATATACCGATATTGTAAATGACAAAAGCTGTAAATTGAATTTTCCATTATCAATAATTTTAGGCATTCATGAATCGTAATAATTTTGATCACTATTTCTGAAGCGTAGAAAGTTGCTGACCATATCGCATGTAAAATTTAAGCGCGTCGAGTTTTTAAGGTAGAAGACTGACTAGAAATGACTGCGTAAGAATCGTTTATGTTCAGGATTAACTAATTTTGATACCATTGTAATAACGAAATATGAAGAACGTAACAAAAGCTTGAACGTTCCGCTTTTATTATTCCGTAAAGTTAATACTGTAGAACTCCCACGCACCAAATCGGACTAGTTTAGGAAATATAATTTCTTGATTTTTTTTGCCGGTATTATCGTAAAATAATTAATAACTGTTAAATTATAAATTAAGAAATAGCTATCATGGACAGATAGAACATTCAAAATAATAACTAAAACTATTTTAGTAAGAAATGTATGTTTATGTTTTTATGCGAGGATTCACTGAATTAGAGGATGTTTTATCTGTACTATGTAGTATCTCGAAATACACAGCTTTGTATTTCGTTTACTTTATTCTCGTTTGTAACAATCACCTCGCGCACTTCACCATTGTTTTTCGTACCCTTAAATTGACGTACAGTACGTCTACCAAGAGTTGCCACTTTAAATTTACGTTATCGTTCACGTAAAAAAATGTATTGGGTTTTGACATGACATGACGTAACAATGTACTATCCCAATAAAATTTTTACGCGAACGATAATTTTCATTTAAAGTGACCACTCGTGGTAGACGTACTGATTCAAATTATTTTTACAGAATTTATCTGCACAACTTATCAAAACTAGTTAGCAATTTTCAACGTCTTTTTTTAATTACCAGTTTATCTACTCTCTTTTTACTGTCTGGTTTTGTGTATAGGTAGATTGTGGATATGAATGCTATGAATTTACTAAAAGTTTTTAAAGATAAATTATATTATGGTCTGCCAAATATTGTATTATTGATATGCGAATAAACAACTATCATTTATTACTTTTTGGGTAGCATTTTATGATTGTACAAGCAGCAGTTATGCTGCTTGTACAATCAAATTGGCAACGATGAAACCTAATAATCATAGGCAAACGAACACAGCTGAAGTCAGTAATTTGTAAAGATCGAACTATTTTAAGTAAATATGTGTGGCCCTTGAATAAATCATTTATAAACAACATCAGTGGCAAACAAGCAAACACTATAGATAATACTTGCACGCTGCGGATCCTGTAAAACTGAGGAAAACTTTTGAATACATAGTCAGCAAAATGGGAAAAGGTCCCTCTAGCTGACCGAACAACAGCAGAGGTAACTTAAAAAAAAACTTACAAAAAAAAACAAAATCAAAAGTTAGTGCGAGACAAATAAAGTAATTTTCAGTTTTTTAAGTTACGAAAGAATTTATCTTGCCTTAATTTTGTTCCTTTTTTCTCCCAGCAAGTATATTCAGAAAGCTGGTCAACTGAAGTGGACTAGGCTAGCTATAAGTAAAGGCGCATGCTGAGAGAGCTCTGGGCTGTGGTTGTAGATTGCGTGTCCAAAGATTTATTGCGGTAAGCCGAAAATGCGATGACATGGGATATTTAAATAATTGACCCACGATAACGCAAAATCAGTAGATAAGCAATGGTTTAGCTTTTCTTTAGCTTTGCCATGCAGTGGAATATAAAAGCCATAATGATGTCAATAACAAATACGTATTTTTTCCAACAAAAAAAAATTGGGTGCTGACCCCAACCACTATATTTAGCTGATCGTTTAAATTACTGCCATTGAAAGTCCGCAAAATACACAAACATTTTTCTCCCGCAAACGTTTGCGTGCCAGTGTAGTAGAACAAAGCTATTTTTCCCTGCTCTTCTTATTTTCGTTAACGTGTCCAAAAAATTGAAAGGGTTAAAAACGCCACCTGGCCACAACAAAGGCCTATTCGGCCACAAACAGAATTGTTACGGGAATACGAGTCACAAAAAGTTATTTAAAAGCACGTCGGTCGACACCCGTTCACCTCTCCGCCGTTTCATGCCTCTATCGATATTTGTTGAAAAGCAAACTCGGGCGATATATTTACGGTCGCCAAAGGGATAGAATTACTTGACCTAAATACTTTAGAAACGATTTTGTACTGTTGACAACGAATGTCCTACAACCGTTCCGTTTGTATTGTTGTGAAAGTTTGGTAGAAATATTTTTTGGCAGCATAATTACCTGCAGCTAGCTTGTGGTTAAGAATTAGCCTAAATACTTACATATTTAAATAGTTACCAGATCACATGAAGAAAAAACATTTTTTTTATTGCTTTAACGTGCAATGTCAATGGAGTTAAGACGAAAAAATACCGTTCAATATAATTGTATCCTGTGCTTTCATGCTCCGCGAAATCGGCCTTTACAAGTGCACACTTATAATATTTGAAATTTGAATTGTCTTGGGCAATTTATTGAATCGGAACATAAAATATCTTCAAAACGTTAAATTTTATTGTCCAAACATCATTTTATACATTCAGCTGCTCGAAGAATATACTCCAATCTAAAGCTCACTTTGCAGTTAAACATTATATTATTTTCAACAATGTGTTTCTAAAGTAAATCATTAAGTGTCATAACATCAGCCGAAACAGACGCCGCTCTACGGCAGTAAAGTACCGTTTTATAAAAATACAATTGAATGAAATTCGTATTTTTGAAGCAAACAGAAAACTGGAATGAGCTCTTGTGACTGGCCCGGTGAGCTATCTTGCTTATTCCTATGGGCAGGAGGCTCGATTTTCATCCAGGATAGACATTTGCGTCAAAAAATGGTACTAAACATACAGCTGACTTTGATATCATTGGCATAATTTCATGAGTAGGATCTTATTTTAAAAGGATGCCAATGATATCACGCTCACCCTGTATGTATGTTTTTTGAAAATTTCTTCGGAAATGTATATGTCACCGGCAATCTGTACGATTCAGGTATTCTTTAAATATTAGGTGGTCATTAACCAGCTACACGATCCGAACGAGCAAAGAGAGCGTGCCGCTGCAGCGGCTGGCGAGTGCCAGAAACGAACTGGCCCCAGTGTCTTGGTTGCCGTTCTATACTTTGTTATTTTAACTAAAGGTAAAGTAGGTAACGCTCAATTTAACAAAAAGTAATATTCGATTTTATTTCCTATCCAAAATGTGTGCCAAAAGACGAAATTCATACCTTAAGGCAACATTCTGTTTGGTATGTATCAAGCTTATGTTGCTCTCAAAATAGGGTTAAGATATCAGTGGCCTACCTTAGTAGTTAATAAAAATAAAGATACATAAACAACATGTAGTATAGCTGAGTGCTTTTAAAATCAGAAAATAATACCTACTTCTGCAATTCTCGAAAGCGCAACTTTAACGGGAATAACGTCATAATAAGCGCTCCTGAAGTGCTCATTTCGCAAATTTCTCAAATGTTCCCCAGCTCCTGGCGCGCCATATTAATTTATTCTTTGTAATAACTAGCTGGAAGTACGAGCTGTCTTACGATTTAAGATCTCGCATAAATGCATGGCTCTTGGCCTCAATGCGAGTGTTCACCAAGCGGAAACAGAATCACGGTCATTAAAACAGAGCTCTACAATGAAACACCTTCATTACCTCTTACATATTGACTACAATTGCTTAGGGGAGATTTTAAACTCGCTCTTTATAATATACTTAAAGGAAGCATTAAAACGAATAGTGGTACCCTCGAATAAAATACATTGAGTTTGACGAATGGGAATTCAGGGTGCTTATGGTTATGGCAACAATAAAATACTCGTAAGAACAAGGGTCATGAAAGCTTCTGAAGGAGTTTTGCTCATCAGTGAGACGTATGTACTCGAACGTGACAAAACACTATACGATAAGTTTGTAATATCTTTATTGTGTTTTTTTGGCGTACAATAAAGGTTATTCATGAGTACGAGTATTTGTCTTTGCGAAATAAACGCTATTATTATAAATATACCAATTGACAGCAGTTGCTACTAAACTTTTATAGCTACAGAACTGAAGATTCATAGCGGGTTAGTGAGAAAAAAATATACTTTGCCATATTTTTGGTTTAACGATGTAGGTAACCGTGATAATAATACCAGTTTATGATGACCTATGGGTCATTTAAACTGGTCTTTTAAACCAACTTAAAATAGTTTAAAATAGGTTTATTTATCAATTCTTAAGTTACCAGGACGTCTATCCATGAGATGCCACTATGAATTTACGTTATTGTTCGCGTAAAATATTTGTTTTGGGATTTCGTACAGCGCATCTGTTGAGACGAAATGGAACTAAAAAACAGTACCATAACGAAACAAATAGCATAAAGGTACCGTTTTGTTGTACTATTGACAAATATTTTAAGAGTACGATAACGTAAATTTGAAGTAACAACTTATGGTAGACGTACTGATGCGTTCTCTTAAAGTGCAATCAGTGAAAAATAGTTTACAGACTACAAACAAGTTATATTTTTATGACGAAACCTACTCACTGTCATCATCATCATCATCCGTGCGGTATATCCCAGTTGTGAACCCACACTTGTGTGTGGGGTCCCAGTGTCCGCCTATTTTATTTTCTTGGCCCACTTCGCGCGGTCTTGTGCATCCTCAGTGGTGAGTCTGTTGGCACGCATGTCAACCTTAACGACGTCGAGCCACCGCTTCTTGGGTCGACCTCTTCTACCGGTACCTGGCGGGGGCGGCATGGCCAGACATTTGTTGCCCACGTTGTTAACACGTTAGAAACCTACTCATTGTAGGTGTACAAATTAAAAAATTAAGATACTTAAACGCACTTAACCCTAGGTTGATATTTAATTTAAACCAATATATATAAGTGCCATTAAAAGCAAGAGAAATCTGTGTTTCATTTTAAAAGAACCGATAATATTATAAGAAGGCTTTACGAGTAGTGATGGGAGCATCTCGAGTGAAGCGCTGTCGACTTGAGTGTCTACCTACGTAGCACTTGTTTATCGAGAACGGTCTTCGACTTTCAGAGACTCGACTAGTGGAGCGACTAGTTGCTCAATCGATCTCGAAACAAATGGCCCATACTAATTGTAAAAGGATTTCAACCCTGTTGAATTACCCTATAAAAAGGGATTGACATGACCGCACTATGATCTCTATAATACTCGTTAAAGTTCTAAATAGCTATTTTCTAGATAGAAGGTTAATGAAAGTTTTTGTCCAAAAATCATAATTATTCAACAAATTCTCTAATGTCTATCTCATTTCTTGTAACATAAAGTTTTCTATTTAATTAATTTCAAAAACAGTGGTTCTTACGCTACGAAAATAGAATTTTAAACAAAAACTTTATTCTAAGTTAAATAAATTTTACAACAAAAGTAGGTGGTTTTAAGTAATTAATATAACACCACTGGTGCATTCTTACGTTTGATGGGTATAATTTCCGACATTCAAGTACATGCCAACTCATCTAGGTTTCACGTTTCACAATAATAATCCACACAAATTTACATATTTTTAAGTCGAGTTTACCCTAATTTAATCCTCTGCTAATTATTTCGACCTACGCGGTGAACATTCTTACTCGTAATTTATTCGCTAATTCACTTTATTAATAACGCAAACTCTACGTGCGAGTTTATACTCCCCGGAACTCATAACTCGTTCTATAATTAGTTGTTCCGAGCCCATAGTGTAGCAGATTAAAATAATAAACTAAACACCCTCCGCCGTTGTCACCGGAGTCGCGAGCCCGAGTTACCCAGACCTCGACACTCCCCGCCATAAACAACGAGATAATTGTAGGAAAGATAACACTTATTTATACCGCTAATACCGGATAAATCGAACCGCTGAAAGCTATACGGGATCGGTTTCAATAAAACTCCGGTTTAAAGAATGTTTTAGAGCTAACGGTAATAAGATGGGATGAAGCGCTTTATTACGAAGTTTAAGGAGCATTTAAAGGATTTTAACAGTTTGAAGTTGTAACAAGAAAGAGCAGATTAGTTTGTTAATTATATTAGGCACTGTTTTTGCCAGCGAGCTTGAAGGTCACCTAGTGGATAGTTATCACCTCTGACTTGTAAAATCCACATATGGCCCGTGAGCATGAATTCTATACTGCTCGTGTGGATTCCATTCCTAGAGATGATCATCAATATTTGATAGGAGTAAGGCGAACATTTTGTTTCGGAGTCATTTATTTATTAAATGTAAAAATTTAAGGATTGATCCGTGGTGTGATAAGGTTTTGCCTTTTTTCTGAGTAAGTAAACAAGTCGTTTAAAAACAAATAAAAGTAACAAGTATAAAAAGGGTAGTAACCTTTTTTATAACATAAGTTAAAGTGGTTTTTTGTAGTGGGTTTGTTCTGTTTGTTCTAAGAGCTAATCGGCTAAGTTTCTCAGACAAGACAATGAAATAAGGGCTATTTTCATATAATCCTGAATGACGGAGAGCCTGTCCGACGCCCAGCGCGCTCGCTCATTTCGCTCCTTGCGAATATCGCTTTTTAATAACGTGAATGGAGTGAGACGAGTGGCTGTTGGCTCCTTTCTACCATGCCAAAGTATATATAATATTGTTCAGTTAACATTGATTAAATTAACTGTTATGAAAAGCATTTGTTGTATTAAGTGGCTACTGTTTCTTTTCAATATAATTTGCGCTATTGTGAAGTAATCTACTTCAAGTGAGGTTAATGATGATAAAAGGTGTTGAAGAAAAAGGAGACCTGTTGGACCCATGCTATGAATATATAGGGATAGAACGCAAAATTAAATTCCAGGCCACACATTCCACGTTAGAATGCGATTTGAAGAAATTGTATGTGTTTTATACGAGTACGACGACTAAGAGAAGCTTTTTGTTAGTAGGTAGAACGAGTATTAGTAGATGAGATCAAAAATTAGGATTACAAACATATTCGTTGAATCATAATGATCGTTCGTAATTTTGTCTTGCATTTGAAATAAACAGACTGATAAATGCATGTGTGTTTGTATGTAACATATTGAGCAAATACTAAACTTCCTAGAACCAGTGAATTACAACCTATATTACAATCAACTAAAGTTGGAAAGTAGTATGCTATTTGTTCGGCATGGCATTGGAACGAAAATTAAACATAGTTCGTTTATGGCACCAGTCACTCTTTAGCCGCTATCACGAAAGCTTGATAAAATCTAACTTTGAATTAATTTTCATCACACAAGCAGAAAGAAAATCATCAATTACTTTATATATCAACTATTGACAAACCTTTTTTAACGTCTATTTGCAGAGGTTATTTCGTGAAACAGATGATGTACAGATGTACAGCTTCCTCTAAAACACTAATCAAGTAGGTATAGGTATCGGGCAAGGCTAAATCTGCCAGACCGATTTCTACGTATTATTTTATCTTCGAGAGCATCGTGGACTAGTGGTTTAGCACCCGAACGCAGATCGTGGATCGTGTGGTACCGAGTTCAAATCTGGCCAGAACCAAAATATTTGTGTTCATTGTTAAACATCCGACTTACTCTCCGGTGATAGAAAACATTGATAAAACACCAAATCAACCCGGATAACGGCGGAATGAACACAACGTGGTGACCACGTTGGGTTCTAACTTCTGAGTGTTTCGTTGACCGTGACGATACAGTCACTCGCGTCTTACTACCCCGTTTGGGATAAAGTCGTGATGGTATGCATGTATGTATGTATTTTATCTTAGTTTCGTCTGCGTTACTGATTTCACGCCTAATACACGTTGGCGAGCCGGCTAGTCATTTATAATACCGGGTAAAATGAATTTGTATGATGAATGCTTTTTGCTTCAGATTTAACCATACGCTACTTCATTTACGATATTTGAAACGCGTAGTGAGTTGTGGAATGTGGAGGTGCATAACTACATGTAGGTAATGGGTAAGTAAAAGGAAGCAACTTTTTTGAGAGAAAATAGGGTATATAATGAAAATGTACTAAATCTTTTTAACTATTAATAAATCCATATTTTCTATCAAATATAAATGTTTAATGAAATACTTTAGTAACATGTTCAATTGGTTAAATTGAGGTTGTGACGAAATCCTTAGTAATAGCACTGAAACATTTCTATGTATAAGAGATATACTGTTATTTTTTTGCTGCCTGATAAAAATAAAGTTTTTTAGTCGCTAGTAATGCTTGCACCAAAGCCTAAATTCACTATAATCTCCAATTTAGCCTTTCGTTAATATTTGTCTAAATTGGTATCACAGAAGATTTAAAACTGGTGAAGCGACATTATTAGCTCTTTGATTCAGAAACAGGTAGTTGTTTCTTTAACGTTATGATTTTGGTGAATCGCTCATTATGTAAAAGCGTCTGGAAGCTTGAATCCACAAGTTATTATAAAAACTATGAATGAATTTAAAATTAACTTTCGTTGATCAGAAAGGTTCGTCTGATGATATTGGCGTAAAAGTTATCCCCGAAGGCCTTGCCAATAGCAACCCAAATTAAAATATGACAATGAAAGGGGTTTAAACTTTTTGGTATGGAAGCTTTTGTATAAAGGTTCCGCGCACAATGAAAGCGGTATACAATAGGTTAATATGGTAGGAACCCTGCAAATTCTCATGCTATATTTAGTTATTTTGCTAGGTATACGTGATAAAGAAATAGAGGGCTTCCTAAAATGATTTTGAACTCGACTTGACGGACGCGGATGATCCAGAAATTCGTCCAGAGTCTCAAATAAACGACAGTATTTGCCTTCAGATTCGTTAAATATAGTTAAAGTAACTCGTCCGATATTAGAAGTGTCCGTTGCTTCGTCCACAAGTGCTGTACGTAGGAGTCGTGGAAGAAGAGGTTGACCAAGAACACGCGAGGGGCATGAGAACTCAAGATACGGGTTCACCGCTGCCAGTACAAAATAGGGACAACTAAACGAAAAAATCTGGCACTTGCTTCAACAGATCGTGCCACAGTAACCAAACAAGTGACTCAACCCAGAAATTTTGAAAAATCCGTAGAAGAATCATAACTTTAAGCAAATAATCAGGTAACATACACAGGTTGCCTATTTTTGAATACCCCTGAGTGTGAGCAATCTAAAAAAATATTGTCGTGTATGTTTGGACCCCCCTGTATAATATTAAACATATTACTACCGAATATATATTATTTCTAAATAGGTAGTTTGAGTCATTTATATTATATAAATTACATAGATTATCTATAGAATAGGGAACTTAAGTTGTATATACTCGTATTATACATTGAGAAAATCTACATATCTACATCATCTAGTTCATGTGATGAATAATACCCATCCCAACCCATCGTGGACCCCAGGAAACCTGGGGCCCACGATGGGTTGGGTTGGGATGGGTTTTCAACCAAAAACCAGTTAAAATCTGGAACTAGCAGAATAACGGTTATTATTACTTTTAAATAAAAAAAATACTATTACAAAAGTCATCAGTGACTCTTGTGTTAAGGGAACGACAGGTAATTCGGATGACTTGACGATTTCCTAGCCAATCGGAAATGTTCTATTCCACGGTCAGCAATGAAAGTAAATAAACGCTTTAGGCTATGCTATCCCAAGATTGTCACCCGAACTCAGATCGTGGATCGTATGGTCCCGAGTTCAAATCTGGCCAAAACCAAAATCTTTGTGTTCATTGTTAAATATCCGACTAACTCTCCGGTGACGGAAAACATCGATAACAAACCAATTCAACCCGGATAACGGCGGAAGAACCATACCACGTTGAGGTCTAATACCATTGGTGAAAAGTGGCCTTCTGAGTGTTTCGCTCACCATGACGGCACAGTCACTTGCCTCTGACTACCCCGCTTGGGATAAAGTCATGATGGCATATTGTCAATATTTGATCGACTTTGTTTGAAAATAACTAATAATTAAAAGATATTCAAGCAAATAAAAAATTGTACGAGTAGGTAGGTAGGTAACACAAAGAATTACATCGACGATTTTTTGTTTTACTCTCATATATTCATTATATATATATATAGATAGGTCTATGTATATTCTAGGTCGACAACTTTTAAAACTTTGTAATTTGTCTAGTATATTATTATTTCATAATAAATTAATTACACGTAAACAGAAGGAAGCCGTGGCGTTATTCCGTTCGCGCAGAACTAATCAGTGGCCCACCGAATGCTCTATCGGAAGGCGCGCTAAATCCCAACCTTAAGTGCATACATAATTACGAGTATAGGTATTAACTTTGTTCGACATGTGGTCGTAGATGTTTGTCAGACGTCAAATTAGGTTAGGCACTGTTTCCAAGTACTAAAGTGTACAGTGTACAGCTAATATTGTTGCTGATCGTTAATTAGTAATGAGTTTTTACTCCAACTATCAATAGCCTATTACTGACATTTTTTTATGTCATATGTTTGCCCCCAAACGAGCTGGAAGGTCACCTGATGGAAAGTGATCAACTCCGCCCAGGGACAACTGCAACACCTAAGGTGTTACCAAAGTGTTTCTTGCCTTTTAAATAGGAATACGCTCTCTTCTTGAAGGCTCCAATGTCATATTCTTTTGGAAATACCGCCGCAGGAAGATCATGCTATATCTTGGATGAACGCGAAAGAAATTGACGCGGAAAACGCACGGTAGTTGAGCGCCAGCCATCCCGGTAATGAGCATGGTATTTCGACTTATGACGTGTCGTGCGATGATGAAATTCAGCGGCAGGTATAAGATCATGCAGTTTGTTTGAGCACTCCCCATTGTATAGACGGTAGAAGACGCAGAGAGATGCAACGTCTCTCTGTAGGGCCAAAGGATCTAAGCGGTCGGAAATCACAGGATCGTTTACAAGTCGAGCAGATCTCCGCTGTATACGGTCATGAGGATGGAGAAGATACTGCACCAAAGATGGCAGCAGTACTCCATGTAAGGCCTTACTTGTGCTTTTTAAAGTTGAAGGCGCTGAGACGGCAAGAAATACTGCTTTGCTTTGTTTAGCGCTCCAGTTTTTCTTACAATCTACATATATATACATTAAATTTTTGTTGTAATCTCATACATCAAAAGGTTTTTATTGAAAACGTTCGTGTGAATACGTTAGATACTTTTATATTAAACAAAAGACTTAAAAGTAAGAGCAGCGTTGATTAGCGGGCTCAGTTACGCCACAGAGCGCCGCAACCACGACGCGGTTGCCAGCCAATCGCGTATCAACCGCTGCATTCTCCCCAGAGCTTCCCGCTAATATCCAATTTCCTTTATCTTAACTTGTACAAACTTAGCTCGAGAGGATACTCTTGTATTTCAAAGCAAGAAAATGAATCGGAAATAAAGTAAAGACTCACCTATCGTCGTGAGCGCCAACGTGCACCAGTAATAACTTTGCAGATAATGTTTCACCACATCCGCGTTCTCAGAGTCATGATACACCCAGTTTTTACTCCCGAAACCATTGTTTTTATATATTATATGGTACAAGCACCCGTTCCAATGAAATATCACTAGTAAATAATGAATTAAACTCATTGATCTAAACAAGTTTGGGTAGTTCGTATGCCGTTCTGTTCGGTCCATGAATGCCCAGAAGCGGTATATTTTGACGAGGCGGAAAGAGCGCAGTATGGAGTTGAAGCCGATGGACAGGTAGAGGAAGTCCAGCGGCAGGAGGCAGAGGCAGTCGATGTAGAAGGTGGTGGAGTTCATGTAGTGCGCTCGGAGCTTCGCTGCGTCGGTCTGCAGCACGCCATCTTCCAGGTACCCCGTCCGGAAGTGAAACAAGATGTCCGCCAAGTAAAGAAAATCCGAAAAGTAATCCAAAGTAAACCACACTATTAACGTCTCGCCTGAAACAATAGAAACACCAGTTTTAGAATAGGAAAAAATAACTTTACTTAGGAGTACTGAATGAGTCACTTACTGGTAAAAATATTAGTACATATTAGTAAAAATAACACTGTTAGGGTGAAAAACTATTACCAGCATGCCAAATGCAGCTTTTATGACAGGGAACTCATTTACTGATTAATCTATTTGTTATAATGATACACATATGTTATGTTTGAAGTTGCACAAAAACAATTCAATTTAGTTAAGAAATTAATTTGTTACTAAATTCAAAGTTGGTACAAGATACTCTATACACATTGAAGATAAAGACATATTCTATTTGAACTTTCTTCAAAAAATAACAGATTCTGAAAAGGATTGCAATTAAAATTAAGGTAAGTGCTTGAATGTTAATAAATGGTAAGCGGCCAGCTATACCCAACGAAATTAAATAACTTTGGAAATGTTAATGCAAATTATTCCCAAGGGTCATAATACTTAAAAACTTCATTACGCATTAAAATATATACAGCGAAAAACCTTTAGAATTTATATCCCTTTAAAATTCCATTTGATTTTCAATCGCGTTGTATTACAATACTGAACTTATGTTAGTCGAAAAAAAAGTAAACATAAGTGTATGAATCATCATAACGTCACATGTCTAATGTAGGATATAAGTGTATATGTTTACGAAAATACAAACGGTGTTCCACCAATACGTAGGTACGAGTACGTAAACTAATTAAAGTTAACGGCTGTAAATGAATTAACGCTTCCCTTTCATCAAAACTTTTTCAGTTAACTCTCAAGAATCATTGTGATCAATTTAAAAGGAATGAAAACTTAAAAGGAATGAGAACAAGATTATGTATCATTGGGATCCCAGTTGTTGACAATAAGCAACGAAAATTCAGATGAAATATCAATATAAGCCTACCCCAAAATGTGTTCATAAAATGAGGCTGGTAAACTTTCCGTTTTTAAACCTGGTTTAATATTGTAAAATACTTTGGCCTGAATTGTGATTTTGTATTTAGTATACATAACATTACATGAATCGAGACTCATTTAAGCCATGTTTACATATAGCCCAACTTTCATGTTCTTATAATTTGTTTGTAAAGATATAACATTCGAGAAACTTAGTAGCAACTTCTGAAATAGTGAGGCATGAGGCAACTTAAGTTACGATTTAGCTTCGTGATTTAACTGGATGAAAAACTAATTTTAAGCTCAGCCTCGGGCTTATGCAAGGGACGTCTCCATTTACGATGGCGAGCGAGATTAGCGGCGACGATCCGCCTGCACCGACTAAGCTCACTTTCGCATATTTGCCCGAACTTGCTTCGAGGGGAAATAAATTACTTACCAAAATAGCTTCTCCGAAGTAAACGTCGTACAATGTTACACTTGCAAACGGATAAATGCCCTGCGTCTTTGCATGAGTGACTTGAATATACTCGAATTAACCTTTGTTACGTAACCCGAAATTTTAGTTGATACCTATACAGCAAATTTAATACATTTTTTTAGTAATGCAATTGTTAAAATCCTCTACATTACAGTTGCTTATTGTTTACTTCTTCGTGCAAAACCTTAAACGTAAACTAACAGATTCCAGCATCAATTGTTTCAACAAAGTATTTATACTTTGCCATTTATGGCGATATCGAACACTAAATAATGGAAACAAAACAATACGAGTATATCGTTCAGTGTTGTGGAGTGTTCGCCACTGAAGTTTCGATGATTGTCGAGCTCGATTGAGTACGTTATCTCGTACAGAATATCTCGAAAAAGGCGGACTCAGTGACAGTCTGTTACATGTTGCTGTCATGGCGCGCAGCAGCGACACCTGCGGTAAAGATGTTTCAACAGGCTATGACTTGGATGTTGAGACGCTTTCTTAGCTAATCAGAAACATCATATTCCACGATCAGCCAAGATTGTGGCTGAACACTTAAGTACCTCGTTACCTTAACCAGGCCCCTGTCACTTCACGAGCTTGCGCATGAAAATTACCTACCAGCTGCCGGGACATGGAACTCCCATTTGGCAGTTGATTGTCAACAGCCGCGTAGAGCATTTGTGTGCGAATCTTGCGGTTCAACTGACACGTTGACGAACTGTAGGTACTGACACGTTGACGAACTGTAGGTACTGACTACTGACATCTATATCGAAAGAGGCAGCCCCGGCATTATTTGCCTGACACATGACAGCACGCATTTAGCCTTAATAAAATTGTCATTTTCCTATTGTTGTGATTTATCTGTTGTAATCTGTGCCTTAACTATGTTTTGGCAAATGTTGGTAGAAGTTTATCAGACGTCAAATTAAGTTAGGTGCTGTATCAAAGTACTTAAAGTTTGCATATTTTAGTCTTTGCCGTAAGTAATTATCAAAAGTATATTACTGCAATTTTCATATTTCACGACCAGCAAAAAAATTGGCTTAACACTTAAGTACTTAAATAGGTACCTCGTTACCTTAAATTTGTTATAACAAGTGGTTGTAGAAGTTTATCAGACGTCATATTAGGTTAGGTACTGTACTAATGTGTACAGCTATTTTTGTTGCTGCCATGAATTTAAATAAAGTTTTTACTGTAATTACCGGAAGTTATTACTGCCATTTTTTTTTTTCTAATAATCTTGTCGAGCTCAGTTGCGTACTTTGTCTAGTACAGAATCAAAAGGCGGGCTCGGTGACAGTCTGTTGCGTGTTATTGTCATGGCACGCAGCAGCGACCCGTCCAGTAAATGTTGCATCAGCTAATGCACGCCAGATGTGCATATTTTGTAGTGCATTATGATCTGACGAAAAATCACTCCAATTTTTTTTGGCTATAGCCAAACAAAGAAAATTACAACATAGAGCCAATTATTTCATGTGTTATTTTTTAATGCATTAGTTATTTAGCGATCGATAAGTTACAAATTTCTTGGAGATTCGCGTAGCAAGCAATTTAACGGGCCCTTGAGCTGCTATTCAAATTTCAAACTCAAAACTCTCAAACTCAAATAACTTTATTCAAATAGACTGTATCAGTACTTTCAAATCGTCAAATTTACAGCAAAATATACTAAATAATAGACATAAATACCATAATGATATGGATATGTAAATAAACAGTATACAGACATAATGCGACTCTACCACCGCGTCGGAGTTGTTTCTTACTGAGAAGACCCGGCGAGAAACTCAGCAGTTACTCTTTTAAACTTGTTTTGGGTTTACAACAGGCGTTAGTAAAGTACAAGCAGTGTGTCATTTTGATACAAATAAACCTAAAAGAATATAAAACAAAGAGAAAAAACCAACCATAAAAGAATATAAAAGAATTCATTCAAACAATTCAAAAACAAAAATTGTTAGTCAGTACATACATACTAGGAATCATTCATACTATGGATTTCTACGAGGGGCATGTCAAAAGAAGTTAGATATCTACTCTTTACTCATTTGATTGACACTGGCAAGTTATACACCATCCTAAAGGCTGGTTGTTTATTGATATATTTGAAAATAGAACACACATATATTTTTTTTATTTTTATTTGAATGAGCATAATTTTTCCGAGAATCTGGCGGGAATCCGCTTGCAGCAATGGAGCTCAGTCGACGTGATTTTCGTGCTATGATTTATTAAGACTATAAAAAAGGTTTAAAGACTCAAGAATGTTTTGAACTTTTGGCTACTACTTTTGGTGAGTCTACTTGTTCACGAGCAACAGTATTTAATTGGTTTGCTAAATTTAAAACCGTCCTCTTTTATACATATATGGATATATGGATGTTTCGAAGATGAAGCGAAGACAGGTCGGCCGCCAACCGCGGTCACACAAGAAAACGTTCGTGCAGTCGAAAAAATTACCGAAAAAACCGACGAATTACGTATGTAGGGCTGGAACGAGAACTAGGAATTGGATCAGCAGCAATGAAAACCATAATTCACGACCACTTTTCTCTCCGTAAACGTGGTTCGAGATGGGTGCCGCACAAACTTACCGATGAGCAGAAAGACCGTCGGGTGGATTGGTGCCTATTCATGATAGATAAACTCGTCGGTGGCGAGAAAAAATACGTGTATGCTATACTGACTGGTGATGAAACATGGCTATATAACTATGATCCCGAAACAAAAGTCGAAAGTAGACTGTATGGTGTTTTAAAGATGAACCAACTCCAACGAAATGTCGCCGTGCACGAAGCACACAGAAACAAATGGTCTACTCGTTTTTTTTGCAAAACGGGTCATATTGCTACTGTGGTGCTAGAGGATCAAAGAACGGTGAACTCTGAATGGATGTGACAGTTTGTGCTCCAACAGTAATATCAGCTTGGTGTGACAAGCGACCGAAGTCAGGAATCCGGCACCTTCTCCGGCACCACGACAATGCGGCGCCGCACACGTCTGCCAGAACACTTGACTTTTTCAACTCAAAAAATGCGTTAATCCTTCCTCAACCACCATATTCCCCTGACCTAGCGCCTTGTGATTTTTACCTGTTTCCAAAAAATAAAAAAAAATAAAAGGGAAGAGGTTTGAAAGCAAAGAAAATGCACTGGCTGCATATAATTTCGAGATCTCTGAGGTGTCTAAAGAAGAGTGGTCACAGGTATTTTCCAATTGGTTCAAACGTATGGAAAAGTGTATACGTTCTCAGGGTGAATACTTCGAAATGATCGATACTTGTAATAAAGAATACATTTTATAAATAAAATAATATTTTAATGAAGATATAAAACCAATTACCATTAATTTCTTGAAAGGCGAACCTATATACGATGACCCAAAGGTTGTAAAGGAAGGCTAGTGAGACGACCATTGACCAGTAGTAGCAGAGTCGGCCGGCAGGGTCAAACACGAACGACCAGTGCGGGCCTGCGCGGAGCCGCCCGCTAGCGTACGTGGATCTGCGCCTGAGTCCGCCTCTGCTTCCACTGTGAACAAAAATAAAAATTAAACACATAAACTAAAAGCTCCGTAACAATAAAATTTTCGGAACGTTGATTTGTAAAATGTATTGGATTTCTTTTTCAAAAAAAAAACACACACGGTAAGCGGCATTCACCAACCTCTTTGAAAAAACGGATGTAACCTGGTTAAGGTAGAAAATGTGCCATAATTATGATTTTACTAGCTTTCCGCCCGCGGTTTAGCTCGCGTTATCGTTATTTTTATGGCTAAATTACATAAAGTCTTTATGAATAGTAGCGTGAAAGAGTAACAAACAGACGTACATACATACATACTCATATGAAATTAAATAACCTTAGATTAAATCAAACAGCGGAAGTTACGGCACGTCCTTAAGGGGAGGTGGTTCACAAAACACGTTTTTAGAATTCATTTTTGAAGTAGTAAACAGTGCAATTAAAACCTAATAAAATTGACTGATATTGTTCACGGGATAATACAGTGAATTCATCTGGTAGAAACATGATTTGATAAAGTTGGCTCGATAGAATAAATTCACAACGTTGACTTTTCGTGACATTTTGTCTTCTAGTTTTGGTTTTATTCCTAAAATAATTGATCTGATAATATAGGTCCCCTACCAAAACTCATGGTGTTATCTGCAGCCTACTAGGTAGGTAGGTAGGTAGGACTGTATGATCAAGGCCATTAGACTAGCAGGTTGCACCTGGACTCCGGAAATGACTTATAATATAATACTTTTATACGTATTCACCCATCTTAACTCCTTTTAATCTAACTGGACCCCTTTTGTATATTTTTGTTTTAGTCAAACTAGGTGTAATTTTTCAATCGATGTATTTTATTTTACGCGGTATCTGTCAAATCGCGCTTATCTGGCGATTATAGTAGCAAGTAGCAACCCTAGGCGATTGCCTAGGCAAGTTGATAGAAAAAGGCAAGAGCGGTCCTTCTGTAAACTCTTTATTTTTGCTGAAACTCACTGACTTCGCTTGTAAACTCACGTCTCTGTGTTCGTGTGTCAAAAATGGCGTTTTGTTCTAAGCGGGCTATCTGTCAGAGCGCCGCGCATGTCTAATTTGTGGGAAAGTACTGTCAAAATTAGGCGACGGGGGCCTGATTTAAGCGGTCCACGCGTTAGAGGCGAGTCACCTATATTCCATTTTGATTTAATCTAAGTTAATAACAGATTAACGCTACGATTTCTGCCTAATGTAATTCGGTCAGCCCCATGGAAAAGTTCACCTGTCTCAGAACTCTAGAAGAATCATAACAGGCATGCAATAAGGGAAATGTAGTCTATTTTAATGTTAATACATTTCCACTAGTGAGTTTTTCAATCTGCTATCCGTTAAATGTTATTTGGTTTGTATTTAAAAGTATACTTTTCGGAATTACATTTTTACATAGATAACGATTTTTATTTTGCTTGAAATCATCAATCTATAAAGCCTCCCTCGAAGGTAGAGGATAGTAGATTATATGTGGCTTCAATAGAGTTTTAAATGAATGGAAAAATAAAAATAAAATAAACCGCTATATTTAAATTATTTTTTGAAACTTTATATAATGTTTATTCCCATATAAATGAACTACTTCCCTCACAAGATGTCTCACCAAAAAAATATTTTCTTTCCTAAACAAATTGCATCTATCAGCTCTAGTATGTAAAAGGTGAAATATTTTTTTGAGATTTTACCCTATGTGAATAAAGTTATTTATGAGTATGAATCGCTGAGTTATTATACTATTAAAAGCAGCGGTGTATCATTTCACAAGTACAAAGTGCAAAATGGCACACCTCTACGGTAAATTTGCTTAGGTATTTCGCTAAAATCTAATGCCGCCATGTTAGTTAAGATTAAATCCGTGTGCATGCGGTAACCGGTAGCTTGGCCTCAACCCCGAACAGAGTTAAGTCTAAACAATCAACTAGTGCAAACACCGGCCTACATATCTCATGTCTATCTATTACTGCCTCTAGAACGTTGCTAGTGATGTGACAGTGCCGATCATGAGTTTACGGCACGTAACTACGCTAGTTAACTGTAGTTGTATGCGGTTTTTAGTTCTTTGTCTACTCATTATGAAAATGGTATTTTTAAGAAACATTCTCCAGGGTTATGATCAAATACCTGTATGATTAAAGAAACAGGATAAACACATGGGAAGTAGGGCTCAATTAAACCTCAAAAATACTATATGATTTGTAAAACAAACTTAAATAATGCAAAGCTGTTGTATTTTCCAAGGAGGAGGCAGGTATTTGTATCTTTATAACGAGTTTACGCTAGCGATAGTCGTTAGCGTCTTTAGTGCATATTTGCATAAGATTTGGGCACAGCATCTCTAGCCCGTCTCGTGTTTCTATTGTTCTGGTTTTTGCATTGTGTGCCATTGTTTGCCATTTTTTTCTTACGGTTTTCTTAGGAACACCTGTGTGTTCCGCTGGCACTCAAGGGGCTAGGAAAATATAAACAATTGAAAACGTATAATTTCATTTTACGTAACGTTTGAAATAAAATTGGTTTTTACTGAAATATCATACTTTTATTTACTATTTTGTCCTTCTTCTTCCATTAGCCCGTCTCGTGTGTCTATTGTTCCGGTTTTTGCATTGTGAGTCATTGTTTGCCATTTTTTTCTTAGGGTTTTCTTACAACACCGTGTGTTCGGCTGACACTCAAGGGGTTAATGCCTATTTTCTATAGTAGACCAGTAGTTACGAATATGCCTACTTATGACCTAGAATCTAATCCGCACGTACCCGGATCTGCCTTCACTGCGTTTTGCCCATCACTACTGATAGTATACCTACTACCTAGTTACGTTACTCTGTGCAAAGCCAGGGAATGTTGTTAGCTTGCGCATTAACCGGCTAGAGGCGCAGTGGTTCCGTCTGATGTACCTACTTCACAGACCATGATTACACCTCTTGTCGTATATTAAATCTGTGGTTATATATTCACGTTATTCAGTCATATCGATGTTTTGCCAAAACAAAATCACGATTGGTGGCTAAGTATGCTTTAGTAATTACAGTGTTTGTTACCACACATGTTAAAATCATGAAGTTTTCAAAGTAAGGGATTTCTCATGTGATTTAAACGAATGTAAGTTTTATTAATTCAAGAAATCATAGTTTTTAATGATCGCACATAACCAAAAAAGAAATCAAATTGTATTTTCCTTGTTCCGCGTACTTGTACTCAACAACAATAAGCCCTAAGGGTCAACCTAATTAGGAAGGTAATAATTATTATATTATGTAATCTAATACACTTGCTTGTGTAACCTAACCACAGTCCGGGGTTTGTGTCCAATTATATACATTATTTGGCCACTGATTTATTTGAGGCAGGGCAAATACGGTTCTGTCTATTCAGTGCCTTAGGCTGCAGATTTAGGTATGTATGGATGAACAGTACGTCTGCCACGAGTTGCATGGAAGATATTTGTATGGGGTTTGGTATACCTTAGATTACCCAAGAGCCCCACAATGGAGAAATCAAAATATAGTGGCCAGTGATGAAACGCCTGGCAATAGATAGACAAAGGCCATACAAACTGAAAATGTATTTTGGTTAAATCTCGAAAACGATATACTTTCGGAAATATTAATTATTTTTGTTCTAAAAATATTTTTTTGTGTGTAAATGTATTTTAATTTCTTCATAGCGGGGCTCTCTTGGGGAAACTTTAGGTAAACCAACAACCATATTTCATGCTCTTTACGTGCTCGCAAAACGCGATGGTAGAGTCATTCACATTTCTCACTGCGACTCGCACTTGGCAGTCTGAACAAAACATTAGCCGCAAATATCTATACAAGACAGCAAAGAGTCTGAACAAACTCTCGTATTGACATTCGTAGCTTATGTTTAGCTGCCTCATATTTTTGATGCCTTTGAAACGTGATATTTATGCTTAAGACCTTACCTATAGTTAGGCCTAATCTGTGGTCTACTGTACTTGTAGTCTTCCGTAATCGATCCGCTGACCAGTGTTGTGGTGGGGGCCGTTTCCCACTACAAACGATTCATTATGTGACGCGCACAAGGACATAAATAGAAATAAATAACGCAAGTGTACGTTCAACGTGTGTTTTAAAGAGATCAGTGCACCTCTTTTAACGTTGTTTTATTCAGTCCACACTACATTGGTGGCAAGCAAGCACGGGGGCCGCCTTTGTGGAAGCGGTTACCGCAGCCTTTGAACATTATCACTAATTGGTATTACTGCATTGGTGCGGCTGCAGCCAGTGAAACCACG
Source organism: Udea olivalis (assembly GCA_947369235.1). Classification (NCBI taxonomy): domain Eukaryota; kingdom Metazoa; phylum Arthropoda; class Insecta; order Lepidoptera; family Crambidae; genus Udea; species Udea olivalis. The sequence goes on from OX376342.1 coordinate 13,974,881, forward strand.
CTCAAACGCTAAGGCAACGGGTTTCAAAACATCAAGTAGATATTATTTTACACTCATCATACCTCTTCCTATAAGCTAAAATAGATTAGGATACTGCGCTATTTATTTATCTATTTATTTATTAAAGTAAAAAAATTGCAAAACATAACAGCAATACCGGGCATTGTACAATTTAAATAAAAACAGTTAGTAAATAATAATAAAAAAATACACAGCAATAGTTATAATTTATAACAGCCCTCGCAAAATTTGAGGCATACATTGACAATAACGTGGGGCTCGTCAGCAAATACGTCACATGGTACCGTTGCCAGAAGGAGGTTCAGATCGTTGAGCCCACGTATGAAAGGTGAGAAACGGCGAGCCTGAGTTCTGGTAGTTGGCACCGCCAGTAAGTTGTGCCGACGACTACGCGTATAATTGTTAAGCACAAAAAATCCGCATAAACGGGTCACCAACTGGTGACAGTCAGATTCACCGCGTAGGATACGACAAATATAAACAACCAGATGCCAGTTACGTCGCACCTGCAATGAGTTGAAACCCAGTGCACCTAAAAGGAAACTAGTCAGGTAAAGAAATGGCTAGTAACTGTAGATTTTCTTATACAAAAACCTCAGGAATGCCTTTTGAACCTTTTCGATTATTAGGGTATAGGATGATTCGTGAGGGTTCCAGACTCTAGAACCTGACTCTAATCGATTTCTCACCAGTGACATGTAAAGCAGTTTAATATATAAATATATAAATATTTTCTTGTCCAACGAATGTTCAGGACGTCTTGTGGCTGTGAATGATGGTGTGATGATGATGTGGTATACGGTCGTTTCGGCATACGCGCGCTACAATAAGCGCTTCAAAAACCGAGTAATGGTGTCAGTAAGCGGCTCGCGCTTATACGAGCTTACAAGCGCGTCACGCGCCCGTAAACAACTACATACATGAGCTGATTTAAACCGCTCTTAAACACCGTGTCTTCACAATTGGAGTCAAAAAACTGGCACGCTTAGTTTTCATAGAAACGAAGTGCCTTGAGTTATCTCAATACATTTATGTCTGTGAACACGCAAAACCAATATCTACGATCAAACGTTTGTTCCATTGTTCAGGAAGATTATATGCTACGAATATAATTGTGTTCTAGATTGGTGTATCGATGGTTAATTATATTGACTATTAATAAATAGTTTTGCAAGATAGTTGAGTGTGGAGATAGATCATTGACCTGAAAAGAATCCTAGCTTTTGTTACCGGTAGGCGAAACTGGTGATTAAGATTGGTAAAGGCTTTAGCGTGCTGAAAGATTGTTTGAAATAAGGACTAGAAATTGACGTAAACATTTGTTCTTTTTCTACTTTATCATACGTCTATGGCAATGGCAAACAAGCACATTGGCCTGATGGTAAGCAGTTTCTGCCGGCTATAACTAAAGCACTAAAGGCATTACTCGTGCGTTTCCCATGTAGTTAATTCCTTTTGAGGAAACTTTTGTTCAGTCAGCTAAAAGGACTAAAGTCCTCCATCTGATCATACAATAGCTCCCCAATAAGCTAAGGCCACCACACTCGCTACTGATCAGTAAGGTAGCCAGGTAAAGTAGTGTTGTGTTCCTTCCTACCGGAAACACAACAATGCCAAGTCAATGCTATTAAGCTTCTTTTTTCCTTAAGGTGGAGGTAGGTATTTGCGTCCAAGTGAGCGGGCCAATTACGAGCGGAGGAATCCACTGTACCCTACCTCTCATAAAATTAAAAGATATTAATAAATTATTTTCGGAATCTATTTGTTGTTGAGATTCATTTCGATAATTTTATAATTCTCTTTTCTCTTGAATTACTCTAAAATCTTAAAAACCTCCTAATGGAATAGTATTCCATAAATTTAAAAAAAAAGTAGAATTTCCAACTTGTTTAACACTAAATGGCTTGTGAAATATAAAACCACGAATATTTTCGTCTTTACAGAAGTACTGGTATTCAGAGATCCGAGTTTGTAGCCAGTTCTTAATGAGATTACATTTGCCCCGAGCAGATATGCAGCTTTTAGAAGTCGTTTTAGTTTAAAATTAACTTGCGGTGCGGCAGATCAGCATTACTACGAGGTAGCTGAACTTGTGCGAACGGCAAGAGTAAGCTAAAGCTGTTAGCAGTGAAGACAAAATTGCATATAAGATGGGTTAGGAATTCAATAAAGTAGTTTATCTTTGCTTTGAGAAGTATAGTAGACAAACCTTGTATCAGTGCAAGCATTAGACTGCTTTTCTACCAGAAATGTGCTATGCTACGTTACGTTGCTGTGGATGCGTTTGATATCCAACAATCACATTCATTAGTCTACATGGCACTGGTGAAAACCGGTTTTACTTAGCTATGTTTTTAATATGATACATGAATGCGTGTTAGGAAGGCGTGCTATATAGATGCATGCAATGGATGCGTGATGTGCGTACTCGATACATCGCATAGCTCGAGCTGCGCATCTACCTTGCTCAGCTACCTTGCGGCGCGCATCTTTGTAGCGCATCTAACTCGCTCTGTCACATAGCATAGTATCAGTGGAAACGGTCTAATAGTTTCGTAGCTCAGCTTGCAAGCATAGCCGCATCTTTAGCGGAAAAGCAGTCCTAGTACCTACAAGCATCCTCGATGAAACAGCGCGGCTGTATGTTTAGACCAATAAAGCCGATTTTTCGGAATTCTAGTAAAAATCAATTCAGTTTTTGTCTAAGGCCGCACGCAGCCTGACAATATGGCTACCCTATTTGGCTAACTGACATAATTTGGGACGCTGTCCGTTAAATTGATGCAACAATTTCACAGGTAGGTAGGTAGGTAGGTAGAGAGTGAACCTGCCCGCAAAGCTATAATTTCTATTAACTAGCACACAATTCGGAGATGTTTCCAACAAAGTCATACGGGTAAAGCAAGGGCTGCATCATACAGTAGCAATTTTATGCTTTTTTTATGCTTTTTTATTTTGTCTATGCATGTTAGTGGACCGCATCATTGCCCACTATGCGCAGCGTTAATTAGTGATAGGTATTGACCGAGCAGCATTAAACGCGCTGCTGAAGGTTCAGCGCCTTCATAAACGAAACTGAAAATCGCCATTCATTAGTTTTCACGCATGACATTGCACGTTCTTTAGCGAAGACAAAAGAGTACTTGTCGTCTTTATAAAAAATAACTTATAGAATATGCAATGGTTTGGGTTTTGCTCTACGATATTATGCTGATTTACCGGGAGATTTTTAATACCATTAGAAAAAATGACGTTTTTAATATACTTAGCAGGTAGTTTAATGTACTAGATAGGGAAGTCAAGAGGAATATCCGTAGGGACATCAGAAAACACAATAGCCAAATGGTTCAAGCAGCTTTAAAGGGTAACAAATTCCTAATGATGGCTATGCGGGGAACGGGCAATGGTAAATCATCTATCACGCACTTAAGAGACAAAAATAGCGTAAAGCAAGGAGACAGGTCCATGGTGATGGATATTTGCACAGATTTTTATAGCTCCCTATATTCCGACAAATCAACTCCACATCTAGTATCCGAAGATTACTCATGCCCTGATGAGATACCAGTGATGACTGCCATTGAAATCAAAAGAGCTCTCAGTGGCATGATGTTCAACAGAAGCCTGGGCGCAGATGGTGTTACACTGAGGGTTGGAGATGAAGTTCTACTGCCGCACATTTGCAAATTTTTCAATACAATTCTAAAAACTGGTCTTTTTCCTTCAAATTTTTGTCACTTCAACATAGTAATCTCACATAAAAAAGGCGACAAAGCAGATATAGGCAACTATCGCCCCATAAGCCTTGTCTCACATATTTACAAGCTGTTTATCAAAGTGATAGAAAGTCGAATATCCAGACAGCTTGATCAACATCAGCCTCCCAAGCAAGCTGGCTTCCGCAGAGGCCTCTCCACGACTGATCTTTAACAAACGCTTAATCAGCTCTTGGAGAAATATCCGGAGTTTCATCAGCCAGTCTATTTAGCTTTTATCGACTACTCCAAGGCGTTTGATAGTTTAAAGCATTCAGCTATATTCGGCGCACTCCACAAACAACAAATAGAGCCAGTCTACATCCACCTTCTCCAGAACATATATCTCAATAGCACAGCAGCCATTCGCTTAAACTCCTCTGATCCATCTTTTGCGATCCAGAAAGGTATCAAGCAAGGAGACCCACTTTCTCCCAAACTTTTTACCGCCACCTTGGAGGAAGTTTCCTAAAAGCTGACACCGCTCTGGGTAGACAGTGGTGTTGTAGTCGGTGACCGTAGATTGACCAATCTCCGTTTCGCTGATGATATTATTTTGTTTTCCTCGTCCGCAGTCGAGCTAAGAATTGCTTGGGCAACGTGAATGTTAAATCGTGTGGGATGGAGATTGGGGGGGGGGGAGGCCTTTGCCCTGCAGTGGGACGTACCGGGCTGATTTAGATTTTAGATTTAGATAGTAGGTCTAATTACTCTCTAATCTAATAAAATCAAATTTTCGCAGATTACTCTGAATAAATATAATCTTCAATTGGCATGGTGTATATGGCTGTGTTCAGTCTAGCACAATACCTGTCGGTGGCATTGCAGTTCGGCGGCGCAAGGTGGTGGCGCGAGTGGTGAGGTGCGGGTGTGGCGTACACGTGCGGCGTGCTGTGCTAGCTACCCTGCAGAGGCGCTTCTCCGGTAGCGCCTTTCAGTTTCAACTTATGGCTAATTATGTTCAAGCTAGTGCAATACCTGTCGGTGCCGTTACAGTGCGGCGGCGCGAGGTGGTTGTGCGAGTGGTGTGGCGCGGGCGTGGCGGAAGCGTGCGGCGTGTGCGGCGTGCTGCGCCAGCCACTCAGCAGCGGCGCTTCTCCGCTGGCGCCAAGCAGTTTTAATCTGTGAGAACAATTAAAAATAAATATCTAAAGACAGCTTACGCAGCAGCAACCACCACCAATCCCCGATCTTTGCGCCAACGTGCCGTTATATTTGTGTTTTTGGATTCAGTAAAAACCGAATGTTTTTGAACTTAATAATAATTAGGAACCTTATTGAAACACATTTCATGTATATTTTACAAGAAAAGTCACTAAACATTATGTATCTTTTAACACGCAGTTTGTTAGCTAACATATTCATATGAATTAACTAACAAACTTATTGCTTGGGATATGTCTGAAACAAATCATATCAGGGCAAAGTTCTCAAGGTACTTGTGTTGCTGAACATACTACCAAGTTGCAAACTCTAGATTCATTTTCTAGAAACTTTATCTGAACGCTCATTTGCAATGGGTTCGCAAGCACCGAACCAAAATCCAACCTAGTAGCAAAGAGGTTAAATAATTAATTAGTAAAGTAATTAAATGGCTACTTCTTTCGCAGGGGTCCTTGACACTGAACTTTTATCTCTAAATAAAACTTCGCCTGCAATCTAGGCGGACGATTTGACTATTATGGGGAGACTAAGACCACAAAATAAAGAGTTTACAGAAGGACCGCACCTCACCTTTTTCCTAAATTTGCGTGAACCGCTGGGTTACTACTATATTCGCTTTGAATTTTTAAAATGAACTAAGTAGGTTATACCTACTTGCAGAACCAGCCAAAAACAAAGTTCATCATGTGAAAAATTGTACCAAGTTCGACCAAAACAAAAACGCACTTGTGACAGTGCGACTTTTCGACTCACTGACTTCGCCTGTAAACTCTCTGTGTGCATGCGTCAAAAATGGTGTGTTGTTCAAAGCGGGCTATCTGTCAGAGGCGCCGCGCCGCATGCGTAAGACCTGAGATAACTTGACATATACTCGTAACACGCATATTATATTAGGGCCACTACGAGTAGAACAGTTTTTTTTGGTTATAACAGTCAGAAACGTCCGCTAAAAGTACATTTGCACGTGATATAATACTCGATGATGTGACTTTAAATGTATACAAACACAAACGCTCACGACTATATCCCAGTGCGGTAACTAGAGCCAAGTCGACTGTAGCAGTCCTGGTGAACGGAACAATCAGAAACCCATTTCACCAATCGTATTAGAACTCAGCGTGGTAGGTGCGAGCCTTTCACCATTATCCACTTTTTTTGGGTATTTTATCGCTGTTTTTCATCACTGGAGAGTCAGTCGCAAATCAAACTATGATAGCACATACACTTAAAATACTTTTTTAATTTTAAAGTAAATTCACTTATGAAATATTTTTAGGTTCAATAAGTAAACTGTTAAGCAAAACCCAGCCAAGTAAGAGAGCCAGACTGATTCTTATCATAAGTCAGCGTAAAATCCTTTAGATCGCTACATCACCTTGTAGCTACGAAAATTGCTGGCAAAGGATAATCCACGCATTATATCAAGCGTCATAATAAATTGAAAATTTGTCTGAAAAGGGGAAAAATAAGCCCAGCAAGGCTACGTAACCGACAGGTTATTTACACTTGCAATTTTTTTTTTAGATTATCCAGCTGATGCTCAGCGATTACAACCAGCACATTGAAAAACAATAGCTAAAGTTAGGATAGTTAGTAACAATGGGTATTAATATAAATCCAGCAATCTACTGAAATAAAATTGAAGTCTCAGGATATCCGTAGCTGTGTTTTGACCAATTTGATCCTAATTACGATAATGCCTTCTTCTCTTAATAACCTCAATCTTGAGTATGAAATTCGAAACGGAGCCGTTCAAAAATCGGAGTAAATAATTGACTATCATCTTAAACTTGAGTCGGAAGATATTTATTTCAATACTGATTTTGAACCAAGTTAAATACAGCTGCTTTAATAACTTTAGGCGTACGTATTGGTGGCCGAACGCTATAGTGCTTTGTCAAAAATCTAGTGGGTCGGTGTTTTGTTGGATAAGCCCGAACCTGTATGATAACTTCAATAGAACTGGGGGTGACCTATATGTGCATGAGTTTCTGTAAACTACGATAGCTTACTCGGTAATTTGTATGTCATTTTGGTTCCACTTTTAATCACTAGGGGCGCTGTACCGAAATCCAATACAAAAACGTCAAAACGGTTTAAGCGGACGCTAGCGGCTATCATTTGTGTAAACTCGTGGAAGACATACTGGCGAGGAAATATAGTATTAAACTATAAGTACTTTTGTTGCTGATTGTACCTTCATAGTTAAACACCCAGGTCGTTCGTAAATTGTTTGAATTAGCAATTCATTGACACGCAACGGCGAGTACTGGCGAGTACACACCCGTTGATCAGCCGCATTTGGTTTGCTAAACCATTAAATAGGATTTCTTGTCCAATTACCCTACAGTCAGCTCCTAACGCGGCGATTGCACGCTCTCATATCAACCAAATGGATTACGCGGGTTGATCGTGACGTATTTACAGAAGTACTTATTTAGAATAAACAATGCGATGCGCGCAGAATAAATTAATTTTCAGTTATTCAGTGACATTGACTTGTTATAAGGTGGTAACTGTTGTAAATTAATAATAATACTAATAATACTCGCACCAAGGCCGAAGTAAAATCTTTAAGGTTCTTCTATCTTCTATTCCACTCCTTCCAGTAGGCGTATTTCCTCAACCGTATCGGATTCGTCCCTACGGCGCGACGAAATCGATACGCTTTTTAACCGACTTCAAAAAAAGGAGGAGGTTCTCAATTTGGCTGTGTTTTTTTTAATGTTTGTTACCTCATAACTTTCGACTGGGTGAACCGATTTTGATCATTTTTTTTTATTTGAAAGCTGGTGCTTCCCGTGTGATCCTATTTTTATTTAGTCTAATTCTGACAGTGGCATCTATGAGAAAACCATATACTCGTAAGTCTTAAATCTAGATATGCAAAATACGCGACAAATGGACGAATAACTCAATATTACGCTAACCGATTTTGATAATTCTTTTTTTATTTGAAAGCTAATGCTGTCCGTGTAGTCCCATTTCAATTTGGTCCAGTTCTGACAGTGGCACCGATGGGAAATCCATATACTTAAGTCTTAAATCTAGACAAACCATATGCGCGACAAATGGACGAATAACTCAATATCACGCCAACCGGTTTCAATGTTTCTTTTTTTATTAGAAAGGATATACTTCAAGGGTAGTTTGATAAGAGTTTGGTTAGGTTCTGATTATGCGATCCATGACAAAGTAACGGAACTCTTCAATTCTTAGGAGTAATTGGACGATACTTTTACGATGTATAAAATTAATAAGAACTATTCACTGAAAATCAAGAAATAAACAAAAAATTTAACAAAAAAAAACAACTTCAAAAAGAACTATTCCAAAACAAAGCACTAAAAAGTAAAGAAATAATTGCGTATTCTTCTAAAACTCATACGATAATATAATGTAGGTACAATTATTGTTATTGTTGGAGTCGGCTTTGCTAAAAACATTTCGCTATAATATCTTAAAAAAACCGTATTCGGGTTTGTTAAGATATTCTAACGAATTGTTTTTAGCAAAGCCGTATCGATTTCGTCATCATGATGTTTCAGCTTAAAGATATATAGTGAGATGAATTTAACAACAGATATATTTTATGAAGAAAAAACTTCGTAAATTAGTAAATTATTTAGATAAATCAAGCTTTGTCGTTGTTTTATAGAAAATGGTTCCTTAGAATTTCGTTTTACAGAAATTGTTTTTCATATTATCATCTCATATCAATACGCAGAATAGTTACTAGAAAGAAATTTAAATCATAGATTTATGTAACAAATAGCATTTATTTCATATATAACGACTCAAATGATACTATTGATCATAATGTTTAGGTAGTTAATGTAAAACTAATTAACAAGAAAAATATTCTGGCGTGAGATAATTTATTATACATTGTATACTTAATACCAATATTTTTTTTGCCACTTATGTTCATTCGCCGACAATGGAATGCTGCCGCGGCTAGCTCGCTCGGCTCGTGCGATGTGGTCACAGTTCTTTTTTTTTTTGCGTCAGGGAATGCATTTAGGCCTTCCCAAAGCCCTGGGTTCGGGACACCTGGGATTGTGGGACTCGGAACTCCAGGGAAAACATATATGCATATTATGTACTACAAAAATATAGGTTTTTAGTAGATCCATAAAAAAGTCACGACACAATACATCTATCTTTTATAAATAAGTAGTTAAAAGATATGTGTATAAAAATAATGTACATAAAAAGGTAGATTCTAAGAATTATTACTCCACAAGCAATTCAATCCTTATGATTAAAAGTTATTTCATCATAGAGAGAATTTCACGGAGATGAATTTTGTCCTTAACAACACATAAATTGGATTAAAGATTTTGATATATCGTGCAATCAAAAAATACGGACGCAAAAAATCCAACGTGTGAGAAAAATTTGTCCATGCGGGCGAAGTTGGGCGGAAAGCTAGTGTAACATACTCGTTCAAAGAGTTTCGCCAAAAAACCGATAGCTAGGTGAAGCGCACTTGGGTACACTGCACTCGTCATCGAGCTGCTCGGCTCACTGTATTGATAATTGGGTATTTGTCTTTTTTTATGTGGTAACGAAAGAGCTCTCAATAATAGAAACATTGGTAAAAAATATTCCAATAGCACTAAAACTCTCCAAGATATTGCAATTTTAAAAATAATATTTTTTGGACTTGCCAAAACGCTCTATGCAAACAGAGCAAGTTTGTGACGTCACATCTCTCAGCTTCAGTTCTATTACCATGCGTTTAGCAAAACATTTTGTTCGGCAGCTTTATTAAATAATGTAAATTGTGTGCATAATGGAATGGTATATATTTTTTCTTAAACATGCTCGGAAATATTGTCATTACTTTTGAATAAAGAACACGCGAAGTATCATATTTACGTAGACTGAAAACCCAAAATCACTTCCCGGCGCGTTCTTTGAATTTCGAACGAAGAGCGCGCCGGCAATGTTGTATGAAACGGTGTGCTGTTTGAATTTAGAACTCTTTCATCTATCGTACACATTGCGTTCTCGTGGCTGTATAGCCACAGATGCGTTTACCTTTCGGCACAAATTGGAAAATAAAAAAAAACAAATTGGCGGTAAAGCGGAGTTGTTATTTTGTTAATAATATTAATTAAATTTATTATGTAAAAGGCCCTTTTTATTTCCTTGCATTTTTTTAAGAAAAGCACTATATATGCCTCGGCCGAAATGGCAATTGCCTGTCTCGTATCATTGAAGTCCTCGCCTGCGGCTCGGCCTTCAAACTCATACTCAACCTGCAATTGCCTATTTCGCTGCCTTTGCAATAATGTACTATTATTATTACTCCATTTATTTGTTTTTGTAATGGGCGAAGAATGTCCGGCACTACAATCTTCAGTCGCGAAGTGATCGTGAACAAACGAAGCCTAAGTCAACTTCGACTACTAGAGTATTCATCACAATGTCAGTACCTAATACGTTTTATCTTCATACAGCTATTCCCTTACTCTCATACTGAGCTGTCTCCGGGGGCTAACTTCGCAACCAGGCTATATCGCCTCAAAGTACCTACTTGATATTTACTTTCTCTAATAAATAATTCTAACAAACGGAGGTGTTTAGTTAGGGAATGTTCTATGATTGTCGACATAACTAATTGGCTTAAATATTGAAGTTGCATTTGCGTGGTAATAAGCTTGAAAGTCCAAATATACCTTAATTGTGTTTTTGTTAGGCAATTAGCATGCTTCCAGTTAGTTCCAGTAGGATATTTTAAACATCAGAAAAAACTTGAATTTTAGGAATTTGTCCTACCGAGCATCTATGTGATTTTCTTAATAGAATCATTAATGGATATTATTTAAATCGACTTATGCAGTTAGTTTACACACGAACAATTTCGCACAAACAGTGTTACTTAAGAATTTGTTTTTTTTTTAAATGAAAACAGTAACCACAACAAGAAACCAAACAAAATTACATTAAATGTAGAGCAATAAACAGTCCAAACATCGCACCTTTTTGCAAATGATAGCGCGGTTAACTCGAAAGCCAACCGACACCTCTACTACAATAATTAATAGGGTTGTCAAGGGTGTTTAATAGAAAACAAAAATAATATTAACTGTAAAAATCACACATAAAACCATACTCCCAGAACACATCCTAGGTATAACCAAGGACACTTTATTTGGGGTTTTGAGACAGCCCATTGTAATTTTTATTCCTATATATCCATATTAGGTGATCATACCGTAAATATATGGCATTTTTGAATAACCCCTTAAAAGAAAAGAAACATAAAAAAAAACTTAGTTCATTCTTTCCATCACTTTAGTATGGAATTTTATTTATATTTAATTTATTTATATTTTCTTACTGTATAACGTTATGATGATTGTTCCACCATTACCATCCTGACTGTGATTGCAGTTTATGCTCGTTACAAGAGCGTGAAAAATACCTCTGAAAGTAACTTTAATCAACTTTCTCATAAAAAACTTGTACTGAAAATTTCACGCATTACACACTGACCCAAATGTTTGGGTCGGTCGATTCGCTAACAGTTTACACCCCTAATCCCCGCAGCCTAATGACACGCATATTATGGTGGGTGGCAACTTAATAGTTGCGTCGCCCGCACCAAAAATAGGCTGGCGATAATCCACGAAATTATGTAGATACGAGATTTTCAGAAAAGGGAAATTCGTTTGATGTTCAATCGACTTAGTAGCACGCGAGCGGCTACCGGTAGAAATTGGTTTCCCGAATACGACATCGGAAAGGCTAAGGGAGCTCGGTAGCTGTCGTACCGTGAAATGAGATATAAACCGCTCAAAAATGTGATCAGTTCCGTTGCGGTGGCGAACGGTCCCACGATTGAGGGTAAATGAAGTCGTTCAGAACTAACACCCGCCTTGAATACACGCAAGAGCCTTCGAAGGGTAAATGACCGATAGAGAATATGAAGCATGCTTGTTTCATTTAAAACATTTAGAATCAAAACGTGCACGCGTAAGTCCCCAAAATCTTATGGGTTTCAAGTGGTTTGTTGTTGTTGCTGCTTTACCCAAAAATTAAAAAAAAAAATATGATAAAAATGACATTGTTAGTAATATTACAAAGTCAAACAGCTTCTTCGTTTGACTACTGATGTAAATTGTTTATTTCTTATTTTTTTTAAGTTACCTATCAAGATGACTTTGCTTCCCTTGATGGAAAGCGGCTGTGAAGTTCAGATGCGAGGATGGAAAGTAGAGTATGTATGGCATTTTGGTACAAAAATGTAGCTATTGTAACTGTTATAACACGCCTTTTACTATTCCTTTTTACCTATGAACCAATCCAACGAGACGCTACAAGGAGCGAAGGAGCTACGACAAATTATTAGATGCACCGACGGCGACGCTACGATCTTATACGAACTACGAAATTTCATCACACCATGCTACGCCGCCTGCTAACGACTTCGAACCATCTTCAAAGGATATCGCATGGTCAAGTAATTCCGACGCAATCCAGCAATAGGTGTAGAGGAATTTACAAATACATCGATCAAATTTGAGCACTTTCCTTTGTTTGATGACGGTTAAGTGATTTCTCTTTTTAGCAATAGGTATTTTGTGAATCAACACGCAGTATTGTTTTGTTCGGAGCTCAGGTGAATGAAGATACACCAAAGTAAGGGTAATCGATGGCATCCTCGCGCTCAGCAATTAGTCCCTCTTTTTACGACCGCTGTCAGTCCGACAAGGTTTGTGTATGCGCCCTGTATATCGTGGGCTTAGCGTAATTCACGTACGGCTTTTGTAGCTTCTAATGTAAAAAGAAAACAACGAAAATGGTCATGAATTTTATAGACAGATTTAAAATCTATTACGGAGAGTGTGCGAGTGAGCTGCACGGGTTGGTTCCGCCGGCACTTTTTCACTATCGGAGCACTAGACGCACATTGGCTTTCCACCCTCACGTTGTGGATATTCCAGCTATCCGCACGAAGCATTTAGTCGATTCTTTCATACCGCGAACAGCAAAGGAGTGGACCTCACTGCCCGCGTTTTTTTTTCCGGAAAAATACAACCTGGGTCTGTTTGAGGCTAAGACGTGACGGCGCGGTTTTTTGCCGCGCTCGCCGCGGCGGCAATTCGGCGGTTTTTTACCCAAACTCACGAGACCGGAGTTGCGATTTTCGCCCGCAAAGACAACCGCCGAGCGCACGGCCGCAAATCACCGCGGCTGCGGCTGCCTGCGTGGAAATTGCGCCCGCCGCGGTAATTAAACGCGTCGTCGTGAAATCTGCTTTTAAACATCATCATTCATTTCTGCATACTATAGAGGCTGCGGGCACGCAACCGCGGCAGGCGCAACAGAAAACGGCGCCGTCAGCTCTTAGCCTAAGACAGAAGTGAATAGGCAATTACTGGGCGGCCATGTACCACCATAGACTACTTCATCACTTACCTCCAAGTGCGATTGTGATCAAATGACTGCCTAGTCAGGAATTAAAAAAAAAACTTAAAAAACGAATTAAGTGTTTAACAGACCTTGGTTTCTTTTTTTTCATTCTCTATCTTATAAAACGAAGTACTTATTTCTATTAATACTTTGATAATTTTAGCATTTTACTATGTTTGTTTTTCTATCTCTAGATACTTATTTCTATCTCGAATTTAGCAAGAATATCGATCCATAAAATTACTCAAACAATTCTAAATGGTCCCATAACCGTATAACTAAAAGCGTTTATACGATCAAAAACCACCTATACTTGGTATTTAGGCAAAAACGCAGCGTATTTATTGGGATATGTATATATAGCGTATAAACTTTGAGGATATTCAGTTATAATATCTAACCAGCAAACTATCGCCGAACATAGTTGTACAGGCCAATTTGACACTCTAACAAAAGCGTCCATAAAAAGGACAGAACAACGCCTAAAATATCAATCACCCCGTGATGCGGTTAGCGTGCAAAGTCTCCATTTAGGCGGGGAGGGTTCGAGAGCGTGCCCTTGTTTGGGCAAGGCGAGGGCCCTCTCCTTGAGTGCCGCTTTAATCATGAGTGTTGACTCGATGGGCCAGGCGGACGTGAAAAAGACTGCCGCTGATTGGCCCTCGGCCGCCAAGGCGAGATATTGGTGTTTTGTTCGACTAATGGTTCGCGTGGGACTATGTTGTAACACTTTATGAAATTGCCTTAATAATGTCAGAGTTAAAGGTTATTTATACCTTAGAAGGTACTGTTATATAAGTCACGATTATGGACCATTACAAAACTACTTTTTTCTATTCTCGTTAATAAGTATTCGTTTAAGAAAGTGAGTTCTCCATTGACTGAGCTCTTGGCACACTGGGAATAAATTCTGTCTATGTCCGGCAGCGATCAGAGCTGATAACTTATAACACAGCGTGTTCACTATGGGTAATTATGATTGAAAACGTCTCTCATTTTAGAATTCAATTAAGTCTAATTGGCACGGTTCCTCTTAAATATTCTCAAGCATTGCTCAAACCCCTTGTCGAAGGGTGAGCTAATCAGATTTCATATAATTTTATTACATTTTTGAATTAGATAAAAAAACATTAAACATGTTAATTCTTTAATTTGAAATAATTCATTGTATTCAAGTATTTATAAGATTAGTCCACTTCTTATTAGTTTCACATTCTGAAATGCTGTTTTTTAAGTGCATATTAAATGTTTTATAGTGTTCATTTTTCACTGTCAGGCCTATTTACACACTTAAAAATCCACCATTTATTTGACTTCATATTTCAAGTCTGGAAGTACTTTACTTTTGTTAACCTAAATGATCTTATTAAATTCCTATATTTTTCTGTGACTTAAAGTTTATGTTAGTTGTTCCACACTTCTTTGGCTCCCCAGGGTCACCATTCTTCGGTCGTATACAAAGTTTTTGTGTAACATACTGACCAGATCCAGATTTATTATATTTTACAATTTTTACTACAGATCTTAAAATAGAGCATCACAAAAATTGTTACTGGTTTGTATGGATTCTCTGAGCATCTTAACGCGGACTGTGCCTATAATTAAAACTAAAATATTGATTTAAATATATACAACAACGTCATCTTGGCCGCCAACTTCCCCATGGTTGTATATATTGAAATTAATCTACCTAGAGAGCAACTATCTATAGCCGTTAACATTTTTGACAAGACTCAGCTAACTACCTAAAATACACTGGGTCCCACAGCAGTACACGCACATTTAAATGATGATGTTGACCGGTCAGGGCTGAGGCTGATTATGTTCGCTCCATCCTGAAAACCCTAGGTGCTTCTTCAAAGTGAACCATGACTAGCGAAAACAATAACGACTGATCTACCTATTATGAAAGATACGTCTAACTAAATACGCATTAGTCTCCAACAAATCTAATGGAATTTCTTGAATTATAAAGTGTGTTATTTTTGTTAAAGTTAAGAATTTTATTCTGAAAACTGCACATTAATGCACGCACTTTACCAAACTAAACAACCAACTATCGTAAATATTTTACAGCATACATTCAAAGTTTTTAGTTGGGAATGGGAATTATTCAGCTTGTGCTGAAGTCCCCTCAAATTTCAATTTAATTTAAGTGGGCAACACACTAAAACTTTTAAAGTAACGTTTATATTTTTAGACATCTCTCACTTTTTTCCAGCATTTAAATATACCTAAATAGCGTCTTGTTGAATGTTACGCTGTCCAGTTTTTTGCCTTCTGCCGTTGCCTGCCTGTTACGTAGGTAGGCAGACTTCGAGTAAATCCGCCACGTCATCCACTTGCGCATATTCACAACAGTAGTGACGTCACTGTAGCTTATGTACCTACCTAGCTTTGTGTGCTCTCCGGGAACGCGTGGAGAGGTCCAGTTCGCTGGCGGCGGTGCACGCTGTGCCGGCCTGCAGGGAGCCGCGGGAGCCGCCCAGCCGTCGCGAACCCAGCCGGCACGTCATCATTTCTGTAACAAATTACAAAATGCATTAATTTTCAAAGCTGGCGAACCTAACATAAGTAATAAAGTTTCATAACAATGCTGCTGAACAGTGCTGAATAAATGAAACTAAGTATTCGAAAACGGAATACAATATCGATAGTTAATCCCTCAATTTTTATCTTTGGAATTGTATGAATGACTTGGTACATTCTATTGTTTTATTTATATTCTGTGGCTTTGATGTAGGTACTTTGTTCTGTTTTTTAATGTTAGAATTTAAGCATTTTTTTTCAACATCGAATTGTACTCTACTAACTCGCATTGTAAAATCACAACAAGTTTAAAAGAGTAACTATTGCGTTTCTCGCCGGGTCTACTCAGAAAGAATCAACTCCTCCGACGCGGTGGTAGAGTCGCATTATGTTTGTAAACTGTTTATTTATTTAATCATATTCAAAAAAAATCGAACTGTTAAATATTTCTTTCGGATCTTTGTAGGTGCTTGTCTTGAAACATTGATGAAATAACGTTGGCTTGCAACGTAAGCATATATTGGAAAGATTCGTTCGACCCGCTAAGGTTTCGGTAGCTCAGTGGTTTAGAGCTTTTTGTATTTTAAAGAATGGAAGCGCAATTTTATCCCTATTTCTAGTATTTTTGCCGTGTATACAGCTGTGTTTGGTAAAAAGACTGATATTCTTTCTTACCAAGACAATGCAGTTGTAAATGCATTGGGAAGCTACTTTAAGAATCCCAATTTCCTTAAAAAGCTCTCTGAGTGAGGCCCGTGCACAAAGCTTACAGATAGATCTGATCGCTCGCTTTTGCAGGATAAATATGGTTTGTATATATCCGCAGCCTTACCTCAAAGGGCAATGCCGTAAGACATTACACTGTGGAAATAAAATAGCTGAAATAAACAGAACGATCACTACGAGCAGTGTCAACATCTTCTAATAACCTTATTTTACTGACAGCGAATGCTGCCAAACTAAGTTTATCCGAAAGGGCATTTATATGAGGGTTCTATTGCAATTTCAAGTCTTGTGTAACTTCAAGAAAAACAGTGGAGTCTACTAACTTTATAGCATTAATATCTAAATTCAAATCAATTTGGTTATCTTTAACAATAGGCAATTTAAAATTAATGTATTTAGTCTTTTTTGGATTGAGCTATACATTATTGACTGTAATTAATCGTAGTACCTTTATGAGCGCGTCATTTACGTCGTCAAAAGGTTTTTATTTCTATCAATAATAAAAATTGAAGACGTATCGTCTGCGAATAAACGACATTACAATATTATATCTTTCATGTAAAAAGGCAAATCATTGGTCTGAACTAGGAATAGGAAAGGACCCAGAATAGATCCCTGTGGAACCCCCATTTTAGCTTGTGTCCCAGAAGATAACCATTACACAATTAACATCTACCTTTTGAGTTCTAGAACTCAAATAAGAAAAAAATAAGATCCAACGCAGTATCCTTCACACCATAAAAACAAAGCTTACGTGTAAGAGTCACGTGATCAACGCAATTAAAAATATGTTTCAGGAGCGAAATACCAGTATCAATACTAGAACGGCCTCAAGTGAATCCGTATTGTTCACTGTGTAAAAGTCTGTTCTCACAAAAGTAGCTTAACAGTTGCTCTTGTATATTTTTTTCAAAGATCTTATTTATGGCTGGAAGGATTGTTATAGGGCTGAAGTTACCTGGGTCTTTTTTGTTGCCTGATTTGAAAAATGGTACAACTTTACTGTGTTTCATAAAGAGTCAACTCACACCGAGACGCGACGCGACGCTGCACGCACTTTTTCATAGAGCTACTCAAAATAAAAAAATATTTTACGAGATGCCTCGCGACGGAGTGCTGCGTGGTGCAACGTATTCTGAATTCTCATGTATCTGTTCGTGTAATGAATAAGTAACATTTTGAGGAGCTCCATTAAAAAGTGCACGCAGCGTCGCGTCCCGGTGTGAATTGACCCTTAGTCTAGAAACACTCCTTTATTAACGCAATCATTAAATATTATGGCTAAGTAAGGGGCAATTACGTCTATTGTATGGCTAACAACTTTAACTGATATACCCCAAAGATCAGTGGTATTTTTCAAACTAATTAACTTAAATAATTTTATAATGTCAAGTGAAGTTGAATGTTGTGGAATGATAATGTATCATGTTGCAGTGTCTAATTTAAATTTAAACACGTGAATGTTTGAATTTAAATAAAACATTGCAACATGATACATTATCATTCAACAACTGTTCTGCTTCAATGGGTGAGGAATTTAATGAAGCCGTGGTGTTTATAGGTTGTTTCTGAAATAATTATCAAAAGCTTCGGCAAAGTTAGCTTCCGATTGAATAATTTCGTCGTTGATTTTAATAGTATATGTGGTATCGCGTTTGATTTTACCTGTTTCGTGATTTATGATGTCCCAAGTGGTTTTTATTTTGTTATTAGACCTAGATATTCTTGAAATAGTTTAAAATGTTATTTTTCTTATATAGATTCACTGGCCACCCATGTCTTTGTGCAAAATGGATTTCCTTAGTATTCTCCAGACCAAAAAAAAATCTGTAGTTTTCTCAATTCATTTCGGAAAATAGGATATTGATTGATCTATCCCTAGTTTTCAAATACAACCACTATGTAAAAATGCGGCTACATCAGTTTAAGAAATCGAGCCGATATTATCGAATTCAAAAATTCATTCCAATTCTCAAATTGATTTGATTAAAGAAGTGCTAGTTTAAGGAGAAAACCAATGAACAATGAAGATGTAAGAACATCAAATCATTAAACATCGTAGCTTTAGCAACTTCTGAAATATTATCGTCACCGAATTCACCAACCACTTCGGTTTCACATTTAATATCAGTCTGTGAATCACCCAGAAAAACATTTTTAGGGAAAAATTTACAAAGAAAAAACAAAAAAATATTAATAGAAAGCTAGTATTATGAATGCGAAAGTTTGTAAGGATGTATGTTGTTACTCTTTCACGCAAAAACTACTGAACGGATTTAGATGAAACTTTACAGTTAGTAATACAGCTTAGATATCAGAATAACACTTAAGCTACAATTAATGAAGGTTTTATGTAATTTGGCCATGATATATAACAATAACGCTGGCGATGCCGCGGGCGGAAAGCTAGTACACATATAAATACAATTCTTGTTATTGTTGGAGTCGGTGACAGCCAAGGAAACACTACAATATACCTAGCAATATACCTATTTCCTACATATCACGTTTACATAAACGTGATATGTAGGAAATAACCAACCACCTACATACATACATATGTATGTAGGTAGTTACAGACCTACATTAGCTGACACCGACTCCAACAATAACAATAATTGTACCTACATTATATTATCGTATAAGTTTTAGAAGAATACGAAATTATTTCTTTACTTTTTAGTGCTTTGTTTTGGAATAGTTTTTTTTTGAAAATGGCTTTTTTTTGTTAAAATTTTTGTTTATTTCTTGATTTTCAGTGAATACTTGTTTATTTTATACATCGAAAAAGTATCGTCCAATAGCTCCTAAGAATTGAAGAGTTCCGTTACTTTATCATGGATCCCATAATCATAACCTAACCAAACTCTCATCAAACTACCCTTGAAGTATATCCTTTCCAATAAAAAAAGAAGTATCGAAATCGGTTGGCGTGATATTGAGTTATTCGTCCATTTGTCGCGCATATGGTTTATCTAGATTTAAGACTCATATGGATTTCCCATGGATGCCACTATCAGAACTGGACCAAATTAAAATGGGACCACACAGGCAGCATCAGCTTTCAAATAAAAAAAGAATTATGAAAATCGGTGGGCGTAATATTGAGTTATTCGTCCATATGTCGCGCATTTAGTCTATCTAGATTTAAGACTTATATGGTTTCCTCATGAATGCCACCGTCAGGACTAGACCAAATTAAAATGGGACCACACGGGCAGCAACAGCTTTCAAATAAAAAAAAAACAAAATCAGTTGGCGTAATATTGAGTTATTCGTTCATATGTCGCGCATTTAGTCTATCTAGATTTAAGATTTATATAGTTTAAACATAAAAACAATATATATACAGTCGAATTGAGAACCTCCTCCTTTTTTTGAAGTCGGTTAAAAACACATAGAAATCAGTAGTGTCGCGACGACACGTCATCTGCTGCTGCTGCGTGAATTTTTTTACTTATGAAACTAACATACAGACTACCTATAACGGATTTGTTTTTTGTTGAAAAAAACAGATACAGCAGACCAGTCGCATTGAAATGTATATCAATTTATTGTAGTTGATTATCACCTTACAGATGCAACATTTCTGCTCCTCGATATTGAACCATAAATTGCTGTAACTTGTTCAAAAGCAATGAAGTAGCCACTTTAGGATATCACAGCCAACCGTGTCTGGTAGGGTTTAAGAAATTAGAAGTACGTTCTAAATTTCAACTTTCTATCTTTATGTGTATGACTAATGAATTTTTAAAATAGTATTTTGCCCGTGGTGTAAAATTTGATATTTTGAGATACGACATAATCGCTTTCTACCATCGATATAGACCACTTGAATCGTACGCGGAAACTTTGAGCAAAAATTGTTTAATTATTGTATGACCATTTTCAGAATGATCATAAAAATGTATTTCTATTCTTGAGTCAAACAAAATAATCATACCGCTTATTTCTTTACTATGTCGCTGGCAGCGACGTCATATGTCAAGTGGGCATGATGCTCTTGAAGTTCGGGAAAGCGCTAAATACCTACTTCTGCAGAATTACGTGCCCTTAACTGCCATAAACAAAACTTTACGCCCAAATATGGCAAAGAAGCACAAAAGAATGTTTGCGATAAGCTCCAATCTCCCTTATAAACTGTTCAAAGGGCCAATCACGACTCAAAGGGAAAACAATAAAGGCAATAAACGCGAGCCATCTCGTGAGCGAATAAAATGAATGAATGAAGTGAAGGCTCGAATCGAATGAGCCCATTGTTGTGACGATTCCTTTTTATACACTGACCACAATTTGGCTCCTTGTGGCGCCCAGCCTTCAGTTTTTCCCAAGATTACGGTAAGGTTGCGTAACACACATTTTTTAAAACTACTAGCGGCCCCGACAAACATTTAGTATGGAAAAGTTATTTTGCTTTTTTTTTCGTCATGCGATGCGGTAGCCTTCGTGTTCGTTACACTTGATGCATTCCTCAACTGGAATTCAAGTAAGCCTGAAATCTTATTTTATGCGCCTATGATGACGAAATAAAGCATTCATGCTAAGATCATACACAAGGTGTGCATTAACAAAAACATAACAACAAAGAAAGCATATCTTGCATTTTGGTTTCCTGTTCAATCTTCGTTCAAAATAAAGTTGCAACAATTTGTTGATTGTGGCGTTCATTTCGCAAGTTCGCTCCAAATTGTGCGATGAACAGTTACTTCGCTCGCCGAAGTTCACGACGAACTTAAATAAATGAAATACACGATGCAATCGACTTCGACGCGACTGCACCGCATTTTCAATGCGGGTTATAAGAAACTGATAGAACAGAGGAGAAAAACAGTCAATATCTGTTGGGCGATGCTCCTATCTCATCTCCAGTGCGCTGCCTTTCGTTTTGTTTTCTTATTATACGTATTCGCTTTCGCTTGAGATCACTTTAAAATAATGTGAATTCCTAAATATTACTTTCTTAATTTACGTGAGGGTTCGAAGGCTGCAATAGAGCTTAGTTTATGATATTGAAATGACTGCTTGCCCAGCGACTAAGGCAGATCGCATTCCTTCACAAAATAAACATTTATATCACAACAGTTTATCACGGTGAATTTATGAATTTAAAATTATGTTTTTGATAATAAAACTTTCTGCTGCACCAGTAGAAGCTTTATCTTAAAAACTCCAGGCATGGCCAAATTCAATGTAGGGTACAAAGTGAGACCTGAGATACATTTCTGTATTATTAAACCGGAAGTGTCAATAATTTGAATGCAGGGCTTCATACTAGGTTAAATTTTTTGCATCGTCATATTTTAATAAAAGAAAACTGAGCCCTCAAGCCTTATTTATTCAGAAAGTAGATTTCAAAGCATGCAAATAAGCCCATCTTGTTGTTTACACAATAGCTGACCCACACATGTTAATGCTGTGCATGTGTGCTCGCAGCTTGTTAAGGCCAGTGTTACTTTTTATTATTCTACGCAAGAGCCCCACTTTAATCGCAGGCCTCGTGGCCCGAGACACTGACGTCATGGGCGTAGTATGTAAATAAGGCTACGTGAATTGTTTCATTCGCAAAATCGCGGCGGTTTCGGTAAATTTTAATGACATGTTGCGTCGCAGTGCGGAAAGGCCGGGACAGCCATGCGGCCTGCTTATCATACGTTACGACTGTTTATTTGCATACACCTTATCAGAATTAAACCCAACTAGTAACGGTAGTTTACGTAAACAAAATCAAATGCTGTTTATTTCATATTTGAAAATAATACTTTGCAGGGATCATACCTAAGTAGCAATATAATTTTAATGACAATAAAGATCAGTAAGAGCGGAGAAGATTAGTAGCAAGATCTATTATCGTTCAATTATTTATCTATGAAAAAGAGGACACAAAGGATGCTAAAAGGATGTTAATACGATATTTAACAATTTTTAATAGCATTATTTGTCTACGCTAAAGTCTCATCTCTGCTTTTTAGTTGCGGTTTCGCCCGCGTGAACTCAAAAAAACTTTATAAATTGTAGCCTATGTAATTTTATGTAAGCTGTATTACTATAAAGTTTCATCTAAATCCGTTCAGTAGTTTTTGCGGGAAAGAGTAGCAAACATACACACATACATACACACTTTCACATTTATTATATTAGTAAGGATGACGATTCAAGCTAGAGCGAGAGAACCTTAAAAGTAAAGCTGACTAGCTACCCAAGAGAGTAAGCTTTCGACGAAAGCCAAAACACGCAGCAAAAAAGTCTTTTAAATATGGAAAGTAGCCCATTGTTCGCTGCACTCCGCTGTATTGGTGCAATAAGACCAGCCGATCGTTCCGCACGTCCGTCGATGCACTCGGCACTCATTAAACCGGCATCTATTAACAGGCGGCTCACGCGCCGAGCCGATTAAACGTCAACCAATTACGAGTTTTATAAGTATTGTAAATGTAATGCAGCCATTGATTGGCTGTTTCCTGCCCATTCGTACGTGCGGTTTCGCTTTAATCTCTCTTTTGAATTTCTTCTGCCTTCTTTATCCACGGATACCGTTTGAAGTGGCTTCGGAAGTACACTTATTATTATTTTAAATTATTCCTTTGCATTCTTACTCGGATCGCAGATCGTGAGGTCTCGAGTTCCAATCTGGCCAGAACTGAAATCTTTGTTTCATTGTTAAATTTCAGACTAATTCTCCCTTGATGGAAAACATCGATAAAAACAAATTAGCCCGTATAACGGAGGAAGACCCACCAGTTCACCACCTACAACGTTGGGTTCTAATACCATTAGTGAAAAGTAGGCTTCTGAGTGTTACGTACACCATGACGGCAACAGTCGCTTACCTCGGACTACCCCGTTTGGAATATAGTCGTGATATTATGTTATGTTATTATTCCTTTGACGACTATGGTGACGTAAGTAAACCATAACCTTAGGTATGACTACTCAAAAAAAAAACTTTTTCACAAAGTTGGTGGGTAATTGCAAACTTCCTGATGGTAAGTAGTTACGTTATAAGGTAAAGCCTATGAACACGACAATCTATAAAATAGAGCTCGCGCGTTGCCATCCCAGTGAAAACTTTTTCTCACATACTTACTAAGTCTGCGGTATTACTTGAAGTTTCAATACTGCGGAGATGAAAATCAAAGTCAATAAGAATCTACAAACCTGATTTACGAAGACGAACGCCTTTACGCAATCCGGTCCAATACCAATAAACAGTCGTGACGTATGATAAGCAGCCCGCATAGTAAAAGCGCTGGCCTTCCGCACTGCGACGCAACATGTCATTAAAATTTACCGAAACCGCCGCGATTCTGCGAATGAAACACTTCACGTGGACAGTTACATACTACGCCTGTTTGATGTCCAGTCTGATAAAACACTGGCTGTAATTAGCTGAGCACACAGTAATTAACTAATTACTGTGTGCTTTATTAATTTAAATGATATTTTATAAACTTATGGTGAAAAGTGACCATCTGATTGTTCCTTTCACCATGACGGCAACAGTAAACTTGCCTCTGACTACTCCGTTTGGTATATACACACATCAAAAGTGTCTAGGGATCATCATATATTTTTGCAATAACTTTTCTCCTGATTGATATTAATTAAAATTTTCTTTAAGGATTCATCAAATAAAGTGTTTTCGTTTGTCTACAGTAACGATAAACCAAGTCTCCTTTGCATTAATAAAGAAATTTGCCATTTTCCTAATAAAGGGTTTTTTGACATTTGAACCACTAACATTAAAGTTCGAAAAAAAGACTGAAATAACAGTTTTCTTTAAAATTTTATTGGGTAACTTAAACAATTAATAATCCGTGTTTCTACCGCGAACACTAACAACACAAGAACATCGGTTTGGCATACTCAAAATGAGTTCATCCAAATCACGCTGTGGAATGGCCGCCCATGTTCGTTGCAACAACAAAAAAAGGTCTTCTTGCGACTGGATACCCTCCATATTCGGCAGAGCTCTTCTCTGTAGCATATCCCATGCATGCTCAATCGGGTTCAAGTCTGGCGACTGAGCAGGCCAGGGCAGGACATTGATGTTAGCTGCGGCGAGAGTCTGTCTTACAACTCTTGCGGTGTGCGGTCGTGCATTATCATGCATTAACTGAAATAAGGGACCGATTTGCACTTGTAGAGGAACGATGACGTCTGATACAATCGTCTCAGCATAAATTTGAGCGTTGAGGTTGCCTCTGATCCAAATCAACTCAGTTCTTCCGCCGATCCAAATACCCGCCCATACCATGATGGTTCCACCACTATAAGGATGGACTTCCTGGCAGGATTTTAATCGCTGTTGGCGTCCAGGGGTTCTCCAGTGTCGTATACGTCTTGTATCCGGTCTCATACCAAAACGAGACTCATCAGAAAAGCACATGAAACGCCATTGTTCTTCTGCCCAATTTCTGTGTTCAAGAGCCCATTGATATCGAATCCTACGATTGTGCATTGCTATAGGTGGTACCCTTAGCGGTCTTCGGGAATGAAGGTTCACTTCATGCAAGCGGTTTCTGACTGTTTGGTCGCTAATTAAGTTCCCTGAAGAGTGATGAAGCCTCACGGCTAACATCATGGCGGTTATTGTTGGAGCTCTTCGAGTTGTGATTTGAATGTATCGGTCTTGTCTCCGTGTGGTGCAGCGATACCGGCCTCCATGGCGCTCAGCCACGGTACCAGTGCTTCGGTAACGTGTCCAAAGTCGACTGATAACACTCTGACTTGTATTCAGAGCTAAAGCCACAGTACGTTGCCGGGAACCAGCTTCTATCATTCCCACGGCTCTGAGCATTTCTTCCCTGCTTAAATGACGTCGCCGCTCCATAATAACGTTGGTTTTAATCAGTAGTAGGGAAACAGTAGCACTAATAATGTCTTCAATGCGTTGTATGTTTTTATAGGGAAAATATTGACAGCTGATTTTCATCTTTTACTCGAATTTGATTGACAGTTCCTGTTTCAAATTATGAAATGCACCAAAAAGGATCCATATAAATTTATAAAATCATAAATTTATTACAAAGCCACATCTCAATCTCAAGAAATCCGCATAAAAATGCTTGATCCCTAGACACTTTTGATGTGTGTAGAATAGGATATAAATTAATTAATTATAAATCAGAAAATCAGAAATCAGAAATATTTATTTTTTACAAACACAGTACATAAAATGGTGAAATAATAATGTAAGTCCAGTGTGTTTCGCCTGCTCGCAGACGTGCAAAAAAAAATAGCAGTACAATTATAAAAATTAAACAATGTCAATAAATACCAATTAAATATGGACAAAATTAGAATAACATCAAATTAAGAATCACATTTAATTAAGATTTAAATTATATTATATTAAATTATGTCGATTTCCAATTAAAATATTCCTTAAGACTATAAACATAGAATACATATAATAAAAATAGAATACTATACATATAGAAGTTTTATTACTTTAATTTAAATTGGTGAGTTTGGTGACTGGCGATTCTGTATGATTGTTCATATATGTAATTTTTGTATTGCCTATAGCAAAAGGTATACCTACCTATTTCTATTGCCTTTAACAGAATACCTATGTAAGTACCTAGTTTTATTAAATGGTAAACTCACGATGTTTCTCAAGTGTAAACCTTAGTGGTTTTTTAGAAACTATCACTATGCGAATGTATGCAACTATTTTTATTTGGTAAATAAAAGAAAAAAAAAAAAAAGTGATGGTATGTTATGTTTTTTTTAAACATTCCCACTCATGTGCCCATACACCTCACACCACCAACACCTCCAACATTAAAATAACGCCATCGCTTGGCTTAATCGCCACGCTTGCCAATTGCAAAAAAATTGCGGTTTGCTAAACACAAACCGGGGCAATGTTTCGAAGATTCAGAAAACATACTTGTGCCGGCCTTGGGATTATGGGCCGAGTGCTCTTATGCATGAAGGAAACGAGTACACAGGTGAATTTAAAATAATAAAATCGTTGTACGCAAATGTTTCTAAAAACATAAAAGGACATAAGGGGTTTCAAATGATAGCGCTGAATCCCAAGCCAACCTCCTGCTGATTGATAAGGGTCTAACTACCGATGGATAGGAGGATCAACATCTAAAATTAGTTATCTAAGAACACAGGACAACAGCACGCGCCGACTGCCAAGCTTAGGTATTGGCAACAGTTCACATGCAGGGGAAGAGTTATGGACTCGAATGATGAAGATTTTTACTTTATTTATACCACTGTTGCAAAAGTTATTTATTAACTATGGCTTGCGATGCTTGTGGGAAGATAGATGATGTGCAGCATTTGCTGATGGAATGTGTCAAAAATCAAAGGGAACGGCATCTACTAGTATTTTTTTTAAATCTCCAGTTAATTAATGTGGGGGAGTATGTCATAGCATTTTGGCGAACCCTCAATCTGAGGCAGCCAGACTAGTTTGTGAAATGGTGACTTTGCGGCCGTGTTAGTTTTGTTATCTCTTATAATTATATTTGTATTTTTATTACAAGTTATATAAGTGTATTATCGTAGACTACTAGTTTAGCGCATGATGGGACTGACATAACCTGTGGTTAAGAGTCCCAAAAATTTTATAAGAATATTTAAAAAAAAAACTATGGCTTTTGCATTTCTAAAACAAGCACATTTTTGCAAAACTATACTGATTTGTGGTGCAAGTATACGTATTAGTTATAACTGTTTGCAAAAAATGCTGCAGAGTATTTTATGACTTTATAAGGGCCAAAAGTAATTTGTTTGGAAAAATATTTAAGTTTGTCTTCAAAGTTTTAGGCGGGTTTCAGTAAAATGTACACATAAACATTACAGAACGGTATGTTGACAAAATATTATATCGATACACAGAATATAAAATAAGGTAACGTTAATACATATACACCTAAAACATCATAACAGGTTAACACACATTACACTAAAAGGCATGACGAAGTACGAATTATTATTGGTACTTAGTACAAATGCCACATACCGCTTATGTGCCTTACGTGAATCAATTTAGGAAATAAGCCTTCTTATATTGAATTTGGATAGTGAGAGAACGTTTAACCGAGTTATTACCGGCTCATTTGCTCAGAGTGAAGAAGTAGGCTTTGTAGATACAGAATGTGTGCTGTGCCAAGTGGCATACTGTTATGAGCTGTGCTACAATACAAAAATCGTAGCACACCGTACCAGAACATACGAGACGAGACGACAGACGATGACAATTTTGACCGTACTTAGTTTCTAGTTGCAGTTTTGCAGTCTTTTATGACAAAGTGAAATAAAAAAATCGAATCCTGCCTGATTTCATCAAGGCCCGAAATTCGAATTTTTCTAGTTTTCTGTGTGAAATAGAAAAGTTAATATTGGATGAAAAGAAGAAAGTTGCAAAAGTAAAACGACGAATATAACGTTATGTGTAGCATATCGATTTAAAGGGCGGTATTGGATTCCCGCTAACCTAATTACAGTTCATAGTCCTAATAACTCATGCCTCAAGTGTCGTGGTTTCTGGAACTCTATATGAAAAAAAGAAAGAGTAACGGCGAGTAGTGTGGCTGAATAGGCGCGGACTCGAGCTCGATAAAATGGCGACTGCTATCCTTCATTACTAGACATTCACATGACCAGAGTTTGCAGGCTTTTAACTCGCCCCACATACTTTGTTATTTGCCGTCTTCTGTAGTTTAGCTCTCATTACTAATAGTAAAAGAAGTGCAGGCATAAGATGACAGAAACTCGAAACATTGTCCGGTCTGTCGAAGTAGTGAACATATGTTGTTGTTATATGTTATCGATATTTACGTTGTTGTTATTAGTTAGTGTGCCGAACGGGCCCTTCGCTGCTTTAACTTCAATGAGGTTAACCTCGTCTAAAACATTGATTCTATTTGTAATTCTTGTAGTTAGTATTGCTACGCTGGGCAAACAGGTACCATCATAGACCACATCGTCACATACCATCAGGTGCGATTATGATAGAATGACTGCCTAGTCTATAATTAAAAAAAACAGCTTCAGTCACGTTAATCATTTTAGTTTATTGTACAGTAAGACACAGCTAGAACGTAAAACTCTCGGAGGAAATCCAGCTCTCATTGAGAAGGTACTCGTAGGTGGTGTAGGTTCTCAATACGTTTGACAAACCAGCGACGATAAACTCTGAGCTCTAATTAGTTGGACAGTGCTTGGGCTTCATTTGAGATTTTAATTGGATAAAACATTATTTCTTTATTTTCGACCCTCAAATACAGACACTTTGGAGTTCTGCTCTGCACAAACAAGAATTAACAAGAAAACTGCAAGATACATGCGCACATACTTTATAGGATTAGCTAGCATGCAAGCAATTCGGATTTATAATGAAAATTACATACGAAGCTAAATACGTACCAGATACTAAGGAATAATACTGCTAGTTGTTAAAATTATAAAGCATAAAAAAGCTGAATTAGGTTTAAAAATGCAACGAAGGTTTGTAGATTCTTAGGGAAACGTACCTTATTTTATTCGCTTAGCAACGCTATCAGAGACTTTTACTGAGCTATAATAACATAGGAACGCGCTATCCAACGCAGTTTTTTAGATGACGCATTTAGTTTTAGATGACAAAAGGTGATTTTAAATATTAAACTTTGTATTGAACTTGATAAGCCCAAATTACAGATTGAGACTTTCACGATCCCAGAAACGAGGCGGCTATGCTACTTACTGTATAGATTAAGAACCTACAGTTTGAAAACCCGCTTCTTAAAAATGCTTAAAAAAGATCTGTACCAAAATGGCAAGTAACATAATACCTACGTATATAAGAAATTGGTAAATTAACTTGCTTGGTGATGGTTAACTTTTTTATGTGAATGAATACTAAATCTTACGCCTTTTCCAATTTCCGATGAGTGGACCGACTAATTTATTGCAAACCACGCGTAGTAGGCTACAAATTGCATAATACCAGTAGTTTTAACAGTTGAACCGCAAGCTTTCGATCTAACATAACTGCCGTTCTAGCTCTCTACAAAGGAAGGATTAAATAAGGATTTACAAACACGACCTATAGTTTTTGTGCGAGCATATAATTGTCTGTTTGTGCTTGTTTTTACCAGGTTTTAGTAGCCAACAGATAGTAGCAAAAAAACAGATTAATAAATAAATAAATAAATTTCCCTGGACATTATTCCACACAGCGCCATCTAGCCCCAAAGTAAGCTAATTAAAGCTTGTGTTATGGGATACTAGACAACGGATAAACATACTTAAATACATTTTCTTTTGTAAATACATACTTATTATACATAGGAGACACCCAGACCAGTACAAACAGACATGTTCATGCACACAAATGTTTGTACTGTGCGGGGATCGAACCCGCGACCTCTGGTGTAGTAGCCAACTTATTAACCATTACACCAAGTCGGTCGTCAATTTCCGATTAATAAAGATTCCATAACTGTCATCAGCAATTAAACGTGGTTTCAAACTATTCTTTAAAAAGCAAGTACCTAGGTTCGGTACGTAACTAATAATAATAGAACTATAAAAATGTGTAGTACATAATTTTCCATTGGCACGTACATGTCATAAATTTAAAGCAATATTGACGTAACTGTAAAATCAAAACTAAAGCTTCACCACAAACTATCGAAATCAAAACCGAATGACGTCACAATTTCAACAAGTCTGCGGTCTTTGTCCCAACTGCGTTTTAATTAAATAATTTGACGGAATTATTCAAAACACTGAAAGCGAAATCCCTTTAATGAGTGAATCCCAAATGAAGTCATTTGAAGCACATTATTAGGTAGCAGGTGTTCCTTTATAAATGCGTTAAGTCGGTATCAAAAATGACTTAATACCAAAGCCATTAATTACGTCGAGTGTTGCGAGTTGCGACACAAATCTTAACGAGGCCGCAGCACGTCTCAGTAATTAGGGAAAAGAGGAGAAACCACCTATATAAATCATCCCATTCCCTGACAGAGACTATTCCAAGTAAGGTCGGATGCACACTTACGCAATCAATAACGAAATAAAAACAGTACGTCTACCTGGAGTTGCCACTTCAAATTTACATTATCGTTCGCGTAAAAAAAATGTATTGGGATGACACATGACATTACATGACAATGTAGATTTAAAGTGGCAACTCGTGGTAGACGTACTGTTATTTTGTTTTCTTGTTTCTTTATTCAACTTCGAATTTAATGACTAAAAAGTTACCTTCAAAATCTATGGGAGAGACATAGATTTTTTATGAACCTAGATGTAGCATTGGACATCTATTACCTAGTATTATGAACGAGTAGCTATGAAAACCTTTTAGGCCAGACCCTTTTTGCGATATTTTGTACAAAATTACAAAATTATCATCGTTTATGCACACACATGGCGAATCGTGAACTCATTAACCCCCGACACACTGATCCGCGCAGTTCATAAACGAGGAACTAGACTAGACTTTGGCTGAAGTTAGGATTAAAATATTGAGAGTAAAGTTAAACACTAAGCTGCCGTAGATTTGCAGCAGCAGTTTAAAATTGTCATAGCAAATTCAAACTCTGATTATTAATAACCGACAAAGCAAACACTTAGTCTGTTTTATATGTCTGCCATCGTTGACACTGAAAAAAAATATAAATATAATATTGAGACACGTTAAAAATCTTCTGAAAAATAATATTCATTTATTTTCTCTCCGAAAATAGAAGAAATATTATTATGATGGTAAAAAAACAAACGAGACTGTATAACCATATTGTAAAATAAATGATCTAGATTCGAGATGGCTCTTAACAGCGGGTGCTGACACCCATTAGTTTTTCACGCCCTGAAGACTTAGGATTCTTTCCTTCGCGATGCATACGATCGAAGTAACTTCGCCAACTTTTCTATCGTGTGCACTCGGCTTAGGCGATAAAAAGTTTTTTCCTTCACAAAAGAATCACGCTTTATCTCACCGAGAAAAGGTCCGTGAAAATTCGAGAAAAGTGGAGAAGCAACGAAGCGAGCTTCAAGTCGGCTGTGACCGATCGCGCGGAAACTGACGGCTACTCCGGCAAAGAACGTTTCCGTACCGGCACCTGTTATCTAATGTTTGAAAAACAAATAGCACAAGAAGTGTGGCCAGTCAGCGCAATAATTAGTGATACTACACTGGTAGAGGGTACCTACAATTTATATTTCGAAAATTAAAGTCAACAATTTGTATTTTATTTGAACTAAACATAAAAATTACGCTGTCCCTAAGGCACAAATAATGAACCAGTATAGAAAGCAGGTTATTGAAAAACGTTCATGAGAAGAGTTGTTAACAGAGTTTTTTCCAGCAGAGGAAATCCCCCGACGCAATTGGTATATTAATATTGTATTATTTCGTAACTATTACGTAGTTAAACAATAATTGACTACTATTTGATAGAAATTGTACATTAAATGGTCTAACGGTCCCTCGCCTCTGTCAACGTTCTGCCCATTTTAGACCCGCAAGGTATTACGTGACGACGGTAAAAGACTTGACGGCTTGACACTTGTTCCCTGGAGTATGGGTCGGCGGCTCGTGCGTGCTGTGGGATTCCACTTGCGTCGACACTAGTCACTTCACATGTCCCAGGAACGAGTATAGGGGCCGGCGCGATGACTGAAGCGGCCGACCCAGACATCAGCCAGTTACAATTATTTAAACGACTCAAACAGAACGGTTGAGTTCTTTTAATACATTTTAGATTATGAGCCACTCCAATTCCTTAAAATTTTAGGGTATACTAATAATTAATTTTTTTTAATATTTTGCTGGCTACTATCTACAATTGTATTTATATAGCATTGCCAATTATAGACACAAATCTAATATTTCTGTGTAGCCAACACAAAATTACTTTCTGACTTTTACTGAAACTTCTTTCACCAATCAGAACAGTGTTTAGACCGAAATGTGTATACAATAAAATTATGTTCGACGTGCCACTAAACACCAAGGTTCGCCAAGTCGGCAAGTCGCCGGTGCATTACCAAACAACAGCAATTTTCGCCGACACAACTAGTTGCTTTAACTTCGCCTTTGAAGGTCTCGATCAACTTAGGCATGCCACGTTCAATGCACTCACGGCAAACTTGGTAAACAAGCATCAAATAGCTGCACACATTGCCGACGGTAATTTGCCGTCGGCGATTTACGGGAGCCGGAATAAACGTCATTATATTTTGATTCTGACAATTTAATTTTGTGGGGTACAGTTAATTATTAATAAACGCCTCAATAGCCGAGTGATGATAACCGAGCTCGGCCAAAACCCAGAAGTCTTGGACTCAAATCCCAGGTAGGACAAAAGAGTGTTTATTCGTAAATCGGCGACCCTCATTCGAAAAGCGTGGTGACTAAGGCAATACCCATCAATTTGTAGCGATGTATTATTTTCAATAATTGTAGGCCTTTGCCCAGCAGTGAGACAGTATACCTATTATAGGCCAAATACTTACTTACTTCTTATTGTAAACAAGCGACTTGCCCTGGCTTCGCACAGGTGTAATCATGTCATAATTATTCTGTTTGATTGTTTTTTTATACACAACACAACAAACAAGATAAAATATACTATCTAATTTGCTGCGGTCGTTCAGAACTTATGTGTGTACAAACATGCATTTCCCCGGTTTTCATTAATAATTGTACAGATAGATGCATTAACGCTCATTTTTTAAACAATACCCCAGTATTATGTGCCATAACGTGTTCAGCAACAAACGTCTTCTGGATGGCGTGATGATTGAAGACATAACTCTTTAGAAATAGATAGCTTTACGACATTTTTAATAAAGAGTATCATAAAGAACTGAATTCAAACACGAGGTGAAGTTTATCTGGGTATGAGGTTGAATGGAAATTCTATGAAAATGGGACAATCTCGTTATGCGGTCCCTACTACCATCTACGTGTACAAGTACAACTTATACAGTTCAGTGACCTTAGAGTTATGAACATTTCACACTTTCACGTGCGCTCTCCATTCATTCGTATTTATGCCTCGCTCTTGGGTTTTGAGGGAATAAAGACACTGTTTAACATTTCCGAGCATTATTAATCTGATTTTTTTCCTAGCCAGGTCAGTTACAGGCGTTCAGGTACTTACTTCTAGTGTTATTATTATTTCTATTAATCATGAAAAAAAAACTACAAAAACTGGAAAAGTAGAATACAAAAATAAATGAAGACATTATTTTGATTTATTATTCTTCTAGTCATAGATTTAAACCGATTAATATAATAAAATATTATATTAATAAAAAAAATACAATACATAATGAGAAATTCAGCGAAGGCAAAACTCGGCCGATCCGTGCAGGTTGGCCGAGATCTGAAATTTTGATAAAGACTCTGTAAACTTCGCGGCTTGTTCTACCGACTCCTTTTGTTCCAAAGTGGAAGCAGCAACTCGCAGTGGCCCGAAAAGTTCTGTCTAAAGTAACTAGTGGGCGAGCAGGTGGCAACAAGTTGCTTTTGTAGAGGCTAACCAGAAATCACAGTAGTTTGTTTACAACCGCAGATTCACTCGGGAGTGCACCAATGCTACATACATTTTAGACACCTTTTTATTCGAAGTATGCTAACTAAAATGCCCTAACCAGATTGATAGTCAACTTCATGTTTTTTTGCCATTATATAACTTCTAGATTTTCTACCCTAGTTTATTATTGCTAGGACAGTGATAGCTGGTGCGCGAATTTATATCCGATCTTAGTTTTATTGTTTACCAGGCCGCAATGAATGGCTGAAAAATAACAAGACACGTAGATGATGAAATTGAAAAGTTAGGAAACTAGAAAAAAGTTTTTAGTCCTCGGTAGCCCGATATCTTCAGATATACTCGAATTGTAGCAATGTATAATGCTCAAAACCCTACAATTGATTAGGACATACGGAATCGATTCCATTGCTTAATGAGCTTGCGTTGAAGTTAAAACTTACACTGACTGATGATCAAATAATAATCAAAAGAGTCTTATATCAACAAAAAAAATATTTTGAATTAAAAAGTAGCTATTTGCATTAAAATCTATGCAAGCACCTACTAGTTTTACCCGGCAGTGTATTAAAAAAAGTTGTAGACTTGGGCGCCAGAAAGTAGATGATAACTTTTTAGGATGTGGGTTGTGGCCGAAGTTCATCTTCAAGTTTTGTTTGAAAGCCATTGTAAAAGTTCAGACTTTCTCTCCCACCATTGAATAGAAAATTACTTGGTGAGCATTCACTTGCGCTGAAAAGTAGGGTATGGTGAGCCTTTACTATTTTTCTGGTATTTCATTAGAATGATTCTAATTCGGTGACCAACTTTTGATAACTATCTTTTGAAAAGAATCTGTAATTTATGAGGTCTTTTTTTAATGCAACGATTTATTTGCCAAATAAAAAACACATTCAAGTATATGACTTATCTAATTATATGTACTTATCTAAGCATCTTCTCATCCTTATTGAAGTTTTAACTCTACAGGTACAAAAGTCCATCAGAGTATGTTGTTGCACATCCCTTAGATTTTTTGTAAATTAAGTGGTAACCATTGAGTTGCTCCGTAGACCTCTCCAACTCAGGGCTCAGGTTTGACTAGCCCTTAACACTGTTTCTTTCCGCACTGTAACGTGACGTGGGCTGTTTCCGGTCACCCACTATTTCACCGGGACTTTTTACAGAGTCCCACTGCAGCTCATATTTTATTTAGCGGTGTGGAGGGCGGGGGGCGGAGGGAAACTTCTGACGCGGCTATCGATTAAAAGTGGTTAAACAATCAAATTGGGGAGATAACTTTTTTTGACTCAAACAACGTATGTATTTAATTTGAATATTTAATTTACTCAGATTAATTTAAATTTTCAACTACAGAAGAAATTATGGGAATTTGGTTCCATTGGATTTGATATTGCGGTATTTCATGTTAATATGTGCACTTTGATCCCGCAATGCTATTTAATTTGACCAAAGAAGTAAGTAGATAGGTAATGATTAAAAGAAGTAAGTAGATAGGTAATGATTAAAAGAAGTAAGTAGATAGGTAATGATTAAACGAAGTATAATAACAGTTTCAAGAATTCAAATGGCATAAGTGGTTGTGTAACAGTTTGAAATGGCCATTAAAATAAATCGAATATTTCATTTATATATTTGACTAGCTGTCCTTCAGTTGTTCCGCCCGCGTAGACTGCCTTTCCCGTTAAAAAAATAATTAAAAAAATATAGCATAATGTCACTCCCTGATAATGTAACTTTTTAACAATGAAATAATTTTGAAATTAGTTCGTTAGTTTCGGAGATCACCTACCTCAAACATACAAACTCTCAAACGCTTACCTCTTTATAATATTAGTGTAGGTTGAGAAATGTTTAGGTACTTTTCATAAAAACATTACTTAGTTCTGAAACTTTAGGTTCCTTATCAATTAGTTCAGCTGTACAAAGTTATGCATATGCCACGAAGTGCTGGATAGAAATAGAAATCATCATCATCATCCGTTCGGTCTATCCCGGTTGTGAACCCACACTGGTGTGTGGGATCCAAGGGTCCGCCTTTTTTATTCTTTTGGCCCACTTCGCGCGGTCTTGTGCATCCTCAGTGGTCAGAGTCTGTTGGCACGCATGTCACCCTTGACGACGTCGAGCCACCGCTTCTTGGGTCGACCTCTTCTACCGGTACCTGGCGGGGGCGGCATGGCCAGGCATTGTCCACGTAGTTTGCCGATCTCCGTGAGACATGACCATACCAACGAAGGCGGCACTCCTGCAGTCCGAATCTGCTAGCGCAATATCATCAGCATACATGAGCAACCAGTGTGGCTGCTCGTGGTGGTCTCGGATGCTGATTGACAGAACGTTTAATATTACGCTGAACAGAAACGGGCTAAGCACGGAGCCTTGGTGTACTCCAACGGTGATAGGGAAGGGAAGCATGTCACCAACCGCAGTCCTGACAATGGAACTAGAATCGTGGTACCGGATAATGTCAATAAAGACCTCGGGAACGGCTCTGGACCGCAGCGCCCAGCCGATCATTTCACGAGGGACACAGTCGAAGGCCTCCTGCATATCCAAGAAAAGGAGATGCAGAGGTGTATTCTTCAGTCTGTATCCCTCCATGAGCGTTCTCAAGAAAAATACGGGGTCCATGTACATTCCTGTCGAATCCGAGAGTCCACAGTGCGCTCGAGAAGCTTCATGGTGTAGGACATCACCTTTATGCTGCGATAATTGCTGCACTCCTGCACTGAGCCCTTGCCTTTGAAGACCGGCGTGATAATGCTCAATCTTCATTGGTCAGGTATCTTCCCGGTGAGGAGAATGTGGATGAAAAGGTGGGTAAGTATGCCCACACCACGAGAGCCCATCGATTTCCACGCTTTGATAGGGACTCGATCGGGCACTAGTCCCACAGACATATATTTAATTTAAGGACTTCGGTACATTTAACAAAAACACATAGGTAGTAGGCATACAACAACAAAACATGATAACAACAAGATAAACAAATACCATCGACAGCGGTGTCCCGATGCCCAAATGATGGTGTATTATGTAGAGTATTTTTATAAGAATATTCATAACAAAGTGAGATTAAGTTACTCTAATAATGCTTTACTCCGTTAGGAAGAATACTTGATACACATGTCGTGTCCTATGACCGAACAAATCTCGATAAATCGCCTTCATGGAGAATGCTCTCTAGGTAGCAAAATGGGATCTGGATATTTACCACGATACATGAAAATCAGATATCTAGTTATTTGTGGAAAAAGGTAATCATGAACATATTACAAACAAGAATAAGCGGTCTCTTAAAAAAAATACCATACTGACTTATTTCGTGGAGATTTATGTGTGAAATATACAAAAAATAAGTGTTATTATAATACTATGGACGAATTAGTTACAAAAAAAATTAACTGCACTTTCAGGACAGAAACAAAACCTCGTGAACCTGTGCTCAATAGGTATTTTGTTCTGTACTCATTTATGTAATGTCTGCAGTTGGCAGACTACTGCTACGATTTAAAAGCCGCGCAGTAAGACATAGTGGCATTTAAAATTAACCTCAATGGCTGGAAAAGCCTGCCGGGCACAAGACACATGGAATGCTCCCTATTGTTTATTACTAGTTCCAACCCGCCAGTGCATCTGATTGTTTAAATAAACCACGAACACAATAATAGAAACAGTATTTGAACAAATTACCTATAGTCGTATATTTTTTTGATTGTAATGTCCGTATTTTATGTGTCAAAAAAAAAACATAATCATAACGAAAGCGCAATACAAATGAAGCAGTTTTCATTTGTATAGTTCATTTGTTTTGATTTATTCAACCTACATCGTAAATACGAGTACATCGTTAACCTCTGTAATTGTACCGCTTCTCCCTTTTCCCTAAGGTTACCCTTTGATTATATTTATTTATATATATATATATATATATATATAGGTTCCCACTGAAAACCAGCGTCGTGGTGCTATGTTACTGCGGCATAATTATGCCTATTTGAGACTTTTGGTATTTTTTGTTTATGTCCTGTATTTAAAGTGTCAAATAAATTCATTTGTATTTCAAAAAGTATTTTCGGTAGAATCAACCGATAGTAGAGCTATGGTTGAAGCATTTTTTTTTGTAATTGACTTTTCATGAGTGTGTTCACTTCACTATGAAATAAATGTAATACAGGTTATTTACTTCTTGTTTATTGATCTTATCTTTTATCTTATGAATATTTTTAAATATTCCAAAAAGAATATAAGTGAATAGATAATTCAAATTAATTTTAACCGTTGGGAGATAACTATGTAAACGAAATTGGGCACCAGCATGGTTTAAATTGGTATTAGTCCGCGCAGATCTCTTTGACCAGGGCTTAGGTATGGAAGTGGCGCAAACAATCCCCCATTTTGTTTACTTAGTGGCCCCCTTCGGTGCTGAGTATAAATAAATATTATTTATTAATTTAATTCGTCTGTTGTCGCAGAAAGTACAGATTTGCCTTTAGCGCCGAATCAGTGGGTTCCGTGATTCCGTCCTACCCGACGATAAAATATATACTATTTAAACAAAATATATATATACTTACATTCTTAAATGTATTGGTCAGTTCTCAAGGATGAAATAAGCCTCTTTAATGTGAAGGGGATAAAAAGTCCCTGACACTATCAGAAAACACGATTCAGCATGAAATACACACAAGACCCTTCGAAATCCACTCTTAGTTTATATCCGCGCTGTCACTTGCATTCATTTTATTTAAATCGTCGGCAATTTGCAGCGTCCAATAAACCCTCCTTTCTTTAATCGCCGTACTAATTCATCCTCAGATAACGTCAGTACCTACACGGAGAAGAACCCACAGCAATTAATTGACGAGGCCGACTGTCCCTCGCTCGGAGACAAAGGGTTGATGAATAGCGAGACCCTCAAATCGCGGTTTGAGCTGCTGCGGGATGGAATGAGAGCAAGAAGCGGGCGATGCTTAGAAAAAGAGAAGTACTTAGCCCACATTAATCAATTAAAACCTTTTTTTTGTCCACAAGCAAACGTTATTCCATACGAAGTGCACACACACCACCACCTAAGTATTTAACCTGCAAGAAGCGACCGCACCCTTTTTGTTTTTGTTTTCAATACTGCAGCAGTAATTAACACGAGACCGATGGAGTCAAAATATAAAAATGTAAAATTATAATAAGAACAACACTATTTTTAACTTTTAACTTATGCATATGTGATGTTTTCTTATAGGTTTGTTCCCCCTCCCCGGTCGTTTATGTATCTAACGAATATTTTACAATCGATTGTCATTTCTACTGTGTCTGCGTTTTGGCCAGAATAACGCTAAACTAAATACTAGGAATGAGACCGAGTACAACAGAGACTGAATTAGCGTCAGGTATTTGTTTCGCGCCAGTACTGTGAATTAGCACCCCAATTAAAAAGTTAAATTGTTTTCAAAGGGATAGTTATGTTTTTTTTTCCAAATTATATTGAACCACTCACTTTCAGTGCACTAGTTAAATTGTGGAAATATATCTGTACAGATACGTACGTCTACCACGTTTTTTCGCGAACGATAATGTAAATTTAAAGTGGCAACTCGTGGTAGACGTACTGTAGGTATGTATAATATGTATTTATACAGGTAAATAAGCAGTGTTTTGTTTTCCTCTTTACCTGAAAGCGAGCATTCTTTGAAGACAACATTATTGCAAAATAGCACTGTTTTGTAAAATACCTGACACAGAGACAAAATATGATAATTAAAAATGCTGTGACAGTATTAAAGTTTGTAAACTATAGTACATAAAGCACCTAAACTTACTAAAAATTTTTTTTTTTCGTAACCATTTCGAAGTTTCCGACAACTTTTTTCACTATTTAGTATTTTTTACATGCACACAAAATAAAATAACAAGTCATTTTAAATAAATCAGAAGGGTTAATTCAAGCACCACTATCATATCTAACCACAGCGTAGTAGTATGTAATGGGGAGTTTAATATATACAAGTATATTTGAAGTTCGATTCATATCGAACGAAAGTTTTTCCTAGAAATCACGGTGACAGGATTAGTTCATTGGATATTATTTTTATATTTTTTTCTTTTTTTCATCTTATAGGAGAAAAAAGAGAAATAAAGAATGGAAAAAGTTGATGGCCTCGGTAGCTTAGTTGCAAGATTAGCCGCCCGTATTGCGAAAGGCGCGGGTTCGAATCCCACTCTTTTTCTAGTATCTACCGGGTGATTATCAAAAGACTTACAAAACATACAATATGGCATACTTAGTAAGTGGTGTAAAAACTATTTAAGTAAAAACTAAATTTCTGTAATTAACTTCCATTTCAAGGTCAAATCAGTCGAACAGTCAGTATTTTTTGGATGAAAACCTTAAAAATAAAGTCAATTGAAAAAAACTCTTTTGATAATCACCCGATATAAATAAATAAATAAAATAAATAAATGAATATCTGCGACAATTCACACCAAGATCATCTGACCCCAAACTAAGCAGAGCTTGTAATATGGGCGTCAGAGACTGATAAACATACTTATATATTTCTAAATATATACTTAAATAGATAATAACACCCAGGCACACAACAAATATAAATGTTCGTCACACAAATATTTGTCATGGGTGGGGATCGAACCCACGACCTCCGGCGCTAAAGGCAGGATCGCTGCCATTGCGCCAACAGGCCAGATATATTTAGAAGGATAAGTTTTTAATGCGAGCAACAGCTAAATTCTGAATGATCTAATTTTCAACACGCCCGTCGCACTGTTCCCGCTACACTTAAACCGAGTCGTACCCTCCCAGAGACGTCAAATGAGTTTAGGCGGAGAGGTAAGTAAGTGAAATTATCTTCTTTTGTATTTGAAACGTCTGAATTTATTAGAGCTTTCTGCTCGGAACCGTTTTTATTACGCC
Source organism: Udea olivalis (assembly GCA_947369235.1). Taxonomy (NCBI): domain Eukaryota; kingdom Metazoa; phylum Arthropoda; class Insecta; order Lepidoptera; family Crambidae; genus Udea; species Udea olivalis. Next base: position 14,015,956 of record OX376342.1, read on the forward strand.
CCTAACTTGCTATGGTTTTTCCTCGCTGAAATTGGTCCTTGAATTAATATCGGAGCAAAGGATCTGAAACATAATATGGTGGCAGGAAGTTATGTACTGTTCTGTTCAGGCTTGCCTTCCTATATTCCTTCCCTTTGAACCCTTTCTATACACCTACACCATATGTGCAGAGCAGTCGTCATTCTGTACACCATTAATCGCCACTCTATGGCAATATTGGTGCCACACAAGCGCTCGCGCCCCGTGAACCAGACTATTAGGAACAATCCTAAAGCTCGCACGCGCTACATGTGATCTTAACATAAATAGCCTCAAAACCTCATAAAGTATATATAAATACAAGCATCTTGTAAAGACGTGTCAACAGGGTCACCTTCACCAGGATAATCATCATAACGCTGACAAAGTCGTCGCTGCCGACCTGCACGTGAGTCCCTTCCTTTCCTTATATTCTGTTTCCTGGTGGGCCAGGCTAATACGCCTCACATTAGGTCAAGCAGTAGCAAGTTAGGTCAAGGAACACGGGGTTTAATGGGGGTTTCTTAAATCTATCTAAAACCATTCAAGTACTATTAGTTCTACACATTCTGCTTCTCCTGGTATATCAGCTAGGGGTAGGAATCTTTTATAATGTTCTGTTGTGTACGTCTACCAGGAGTTGTCACTTTAAATTTACGTTATCGATCGTGTAAAAAAATGTCGTCTTATTTTTCTTCGGTACCACGAAATAACACTGGTATGTTTTTAACTCAATATTACGTAATGAATATTTACAGTTATCTGTAAGATAAGGGTCCTATTATAAAGCTTATTTAGTGTTATATATAAAATATGACAATGCAAATACACTATCCATACAGAGAATCATTAAAATCGTATTTTTTGCAAATGCTATTGCTTCCGCCATATTGCGATTTATTTGACAGCGCGGGACGGTCTCTATAGAGTCCAGACTGCAGCGCGTCAGCGGTACATTTTTTTACGCGAACGATAATATAAATTTAAAGTGGCAATTCGTGGTAGACGTACTGTATGTCTACCATGAGTTGACACAAATGATAGCCAAGAGCGTCCGCGTAAATCGCGTTGACGTTTTTGTATGGGATTTCGGTACAGAGCGCCCCTAGTGATTTAAAATGGAACGTTAAATGGCATACGAATTTCTGATCGCAACGATTGCCGTAAACGTGATGGAAACTTATAGTAGACGTACTGTTTATATTTTTAACGGATTTTCACTAAGACGAATTTCGTATTTACTATTCTAGTAAGGCAACAACAATAAACCTTGTGCCGCTCGGACATTACTATATACATTCTACACACATTATATTATCACAGGCTTCTGCACACATACAAATGCTAGGACAAAAATGGCAACAGAACAAACAAGAATTAATAGGGGTTAAGATAAGAAGGGCCTATTTGTCATGTCTCGGGGTTGAAACGCTCTCAAGGGTTGGTGCCAACTTGCGTTTATTTGTTTTCCAATTTGTGTCGTTTTAGGGTGTTACACTAGTTCGGGTAAGGCGAAAATAATTAAAACGGAAATGATGTTGGGACTTGATTATGTAAGCGGTAAAAATCAAAAAGCTGCCGTAAGGCACCATGTTTTGCAAGAGTATTGTTCCAACTCACTCATATATTTCTATAAAATAAGACATGCACATACCTGCGTATTGTATCTATGCACGTACTTGCCATTCTTATATTATATTTTCCCTACCTGTAGGTTGCCTGGTAGAGATCGCTATTAGCGATAAGGCCGCCTGAATTGTGCATTGTTCTTAATGTAACACTTAGCATTAAAAATAGCTGCATCTTTGTAGATTGACTTTGTGTAAAAAAATACTATACTGGTTAAAGGGTATCCATGTGTTTTTTTGCCGATTTGGACGGCTTTGTCTCTCCTGTCCTTTTTTTCTGTTATTCACTCTGCTCTTCGTGTTCAAAGGACACCCAAAATCAATTTTTAAAATCAGCGAGGAGTTTTAAGCTAAAATTCTCGATGATATTTTCTTGCTCCGAAGCGAGCGTACGCTCACAGTCAATCTCAACTGCATACGGTCAGAAGTAAGTGGGCACTTTAGTTGTTTGTCATTTCCCACAATTTCTCTATCTCACCTTGGACAAAGTACTAAAGTGCCAAGTTACTTATAAGTTGCTGACTGCACCAGTTTTGTGGATTTGCATCGTCCACGTTTACTATGAGAATGCATAGTCTTTCAACTGAGGCATCATATTTACCAGTTTTGCTGGTGATGCTGACAATATAAGTGTTTTAATTCAACTCATCTAATTATGGCATCTTCTCGAAAATTAACGATGTTGCAGTAAATTAAAAAAAGACTACAAGATGTGGTACCTACACTAAAGTATCATTTCATTTAAATTTTCTTTGCTGTAGCTAAAATTCATAACGTAACGTTAGTAACAAATAAAAAGAAAACCAAAGCCTGCTTACCTTATATTGCAATGGCATTCGAATCCAACCTACTGTGCCGGTTCTCAAGATAATATTATATTATCTAGCAATAGAGAACGCAGAATAATCTAGATATAGAGTGATAAAGAGTTGGAGGTACAAATATTACTTATGGTCATAATAATGAACAAGGGAAGGAGTCGGGGTGGTGGGGGCACGACGCGTATCTTCTAATTGAATCTGAGAACTCGCTCCGACTTGCCGAAGTTGCGAGAAATTTGATTATTCGTCATCTTTCTTCGAGCGCCGAGTTTTAATTTTTTAACTCGAGATTACCTATTCCGAGATTAATCATGACGTCAGCATAACGGCCGCGTATAATGCGCCAAGTTCGCCCGATTGTTGTAAACACGACTTTGTACTTTGTTCATGTTGTTTTGTGTGAGCTTAAAGTTTTATCCAATTTACAAGTTAACGACAAACCCTGAAGGATATTGATAACGGGAGCAGGTGGTGGAATACTTCTTAAATTCGTTATTTCATTCTCTTAGGCTCCAGTTATATTGAAAAATAGCCTTAACAAATGTAAAACTGTACATGTAAATGTTTTATAAATAACGATGTAAAACGACTGATGGTAGTTGAATACAAAAATAATGTTTTTCTTTTCTTTTAATAGTCATGTTATGGCATCATATTAATTCACACGAAACATAACAAAGTTTTCTAAAAAAACAGATACTAAAAATACTCGCGGTACCTTAATTTTTGTATGCCTTTGCCAGCCTTCTGCGAGGATTAGCTTCTAAAAGCTAATCCTCGCAGAAGGCTGGCAACAAATTATATTACCAATTTGAAGCAGAAAAGAACAAAATAATTAAGTATCATTAAAACATGGGATGTTTGACTGTGTTCTTGCCTCAAATAGATAAATTCACTTACAAAAAGAAAATTAATCGTCTTTCCTCTTCACTGGAGTCAAAAGCTTCAAATGAATAGGTATCATCAGAATTATGTAAAATGTTGTTTAATTCATTGGTCCGTTCGGCAAAGGCCGCGTTCTCCCTTGAAATTAGTAGGTGTAATTTTGGACAGTATCTGAGGGAATTTTGTAGCACTTTGACTAAAGTATACAAGTTTGATCTTTAATTATAATTATAACTTTTCTTTCCCATAAACATTAAATGTTTTGTGTTGTAGAGTCAGCTATCTTTGTGATTTGTGAAGCATGATGGTTGGAGGCTTTTTAATTCTTTTTCATCACTTCTCATGCTCTAAAAGTACGCCAATATATCCCTACGAAGTGGGCCTAAAGTGACCACTTTGGCCCCTAGGGAGTAAAAAGTAATTATTTTTTTAATTTCCTTCATGTGACATAGACAAACTCAAACAGCCAGTAAAAATATACTATTATCTGTGGAGTGTGGACCATCTTCATTGCGAAAATGTTGAGAGTTTTAGTTCCATGTTTTGTCCGCAAAGAAGGTGGCGCCATGTGTTTTAAATTGTTAATCTGTGGTTCAGTTCAGAAGAAAAAAATGACCACGAAAATTTCAGAACTTTTGTCAAGTGTAAATTTGTTCGGTTTTAAATGTTTTTGTACTAAATTGACTATTTTTCTCGCACTGAAAGTGAAGTTTGCACCTCGAGACTAAACGCTAACTTAATATACCCTCGGTTTCATTGACTCCCGAGCACCTCTGGTATATTAATAGTCCCTCGATATAAAATATATCTACTATTATACGTTCTTCATTTTGCTAACAGAACAAATGACATCAAACGAAACATAGCAGTTAGATTTTGATAATGTGGTGATACTGTTATCAAAGTATACAGTACCTATGTTAGTGTATACCAAGTAATTTTTAGACCAACATAACAAACGTATATTCCACAGGCAACAGAATAGAATGTTGTCTAAAAATGTGTCAAGACCATTGTCAGTTTTGACGTGTTTAAAAATAAATTTGTCTTGTCGAGTCATTTTATTGCTGAAAAGTGCCCATACTATATTTCGGAATTAAATAAATTCATATTGTTGCTGAACAATGAGCTAATATACATAAGATCAATATTGATTTACCTAAAGCATTTTTTCACGTAAAAAACCTAAAAATAAACAAAGAATATATTTTTATTATTCTTACAAAGAGTTTGAATGTGTTTTAGGCACTCGCATGTTAACTCCTCCTATAAAATGAAACTCATGTATGAACGGCGCGGGGGCCGGCGCCGCCTATCCAGCGTGCTAAAGAAGTGCGTGGATTTACGAACAAGCAGCTTTAGTTTAGCTTTATATGAGCTTTTTTAAAAAAGGCCAAGATAGTATTCATGGTGTTCTTACACTGCCCCCCCTTTTCGTGTTTTTCTTCTTCATTTCAGTTGAGTACATAATTTAAAATCATTCATACTTTTAAGCGCCTGTTGTTTTCTGTTGTTAAGTCGATTTTAATCACGAAACAAAAACCAATTAACAAACATGCCACTTAATTTTTTGGCAGTGTAAAATTAGCAGCTCAGTAGTCATGAAATAAAAAGCAGGAGTACCAAAATTCATCTCCTTCACAAAATTAAAATTACTCCCCTTTGCCTTAGCTTTATAATCCTTTACAAGCAAAGGACGCATGAAGGACTTTCCGTTGCGCTAGCAAGCCTTCAGACTCTGCAACAGTAGTATGTAGGTATTAATTAAAAATATTAGCGTAGCGTTACGTATGTCGTAGGTATGCTAAGTGTAATAGCATGTTTGTACTGTAAGGTTTGTTTTAACTAAAATCTTTTTTTTTTTTAGAAAATCCCCAGTTTTTCTAATATAGAAGCACACTATATTAACATTATTCGTATATATTGTGATATCGCAATACAAATTCAAAATACGAGTACATTACACTAAAATAGTAACGCAAAATTGCCAACGTTATGAACTACTGCTCAGTTTGGCTAGATACATTTTGCAATTTAATGAAAGACAATATTGTACTGGGTTACTACATTAGGAACGATATGCGATCGTTATGCAATTTTTAAAAATCACAACCTATTTATTTAAAGCTATTTGGTTGAATAATACGGCCCGGTGACTGCCCAACAACAGATTTTCTATCGAGCAAATCGGTTATGGGAACTAAAATAGTATTAGCTTGGACAGAATCGCAAGGAGCTTAGCACATAATATTGCATGCAACATGTCTATCACGCGATTTCAGAAGCTTCTGTCTTCAAGAGTCAAACTAATTGTCGTTGGCGTGAGTGGCCATGGCGAGGTTGCCCTTAGGGTTATGCCTTAGGTTATGCAGCTACCAATCTTTATCTTCAACGATGTAAACTCCTTTGTTGGAAGTTGTGCCTCGCCTAAGAATTTCTTACCTTAATGAAAGTTTATGGGCTCTGCGACTTCAAAATATTTTACAAAACATTTCAGAGGGCTCTTTATTTTTCACCCATTTGTATACTAAATGCTCGGGTGTCTTATTTCTTCTGCTTTAAAAAACAGTTTAACTAGGTAAAATTTTGCTTTTGCTGATTTAATCGATCGTTTTTTTAAATTAAAGTAGTAATTAGTTTTGATGAAAAGAGAATGCCACAAGTATGATACTTCAATAACAAATAATTAACTGTCCGGAAAAAAAATTAAAGATAATAGTTGTGAAGGATGAAAATGTAGTTCCGCTTTCCGTTCCGTCAAAATTCAAGCTTGGAAGACAAAGTGATCGTGAGACAGATGCTATTAGTTGAGATAATCATGGAAAATCCAGTGCAAAGGTGTATTAATTGTTTACTTCGACTACGGATTTTGCGTCGGCAGTCGTTGAGGGAAGTCAATGACGAAATCTACAATTTGCTTTACAACCTGGATTTCACCCACACGTCATGTTAATCTAATAACTCCACTCTTGGAGTAGCGATGGCCTGGCGTTCACTGGTCTAAAAAACATCATCATGATCTTGAAACCGGCTAAAAATGTGACTTGAGTTGAATGCTGTTTTTTTTAATTTTCGAGTGATCATTCCTTAACAATTATTTTCAACAATTATTCAATCTTTGTTTTATAATAAGGCATCTGATGAAGAAAGTCAGATAATTTGTGAAAGATTTAATGTTAATCTTATTTTTTCAGGTTTTACGTGAGAACGTAGTCTGTGCAAAGTATTTTGCTTGTTTACAAAATGTCTTTCAAGCTAAGCCTGCACCGACTCCTATATAAGGGACTATTTCCTATTTCACTATAGCTTCATATCTGAGTTGAGGCCGCCACAACGATATTCATGCACCAGCCTAAATTTGAGATAGTAATATTTGATGAGTGTGTTTTTGAAAATGGAGAATAAAAGGCAACCAATCTAATTAAAGTTGTCTTATTTGCACAATTTTATTTACTTTCCTGTCCCCAGTACCTTTTTACCTCTCCAAAATACTCATGTTAAACCAGTTAAACGAAGAACGCCAGACTCAAACTCAAACTTAAAACTCAAATAACTTTATTCAAATAGACTGTATCAGTACTTTCAATTCGTCAAATTTACAGCAAAATATACTAAATAATAGACATAAATACCATAATAATATGGATATGTAAATAAACAGTATCCAGACATAATGCGACTCTACCACCGCGTCGGAGTTGTTTCTTGCTGAGAAGACCCGGCGAGAAACTCAGCAGTTACTCTTTTAAACTTGTTTTGGGTTTACAACAGGCGTTAGTAAAGTACAAGCAGTGTGTCATTCGTTTGAATGACTGGGCTTGTCAACCTCATATCTGGACCTCACGACCGCTTTCCATCAGGTGGAGTGAGGTCATCTTGACGGGCAATATGAAAAAAAAAAAAGTATAAAACAAAGAGAAAAAACCAACCATAAAAGAATATAATAACAAAAATTAATTTAAACAATTCAAAAAGAAAAATTGTTAGTCAGTACATACTAGGTATTAGTTATTACTATTACAATAAAACATCTGTTACAATAGAGCTATTTAATCCTGCATAGAGCAGAGCGCTTACACCCAGGCATTTTTATCTATAAGGTAGTATTTTGTAGTATAATAGCCCTTTTCTAATAAAGCTGTTTTGATGTGATTTTTGAATCTATGTAAAGGTAACTCACAAATGGTTTTTGGAATTTTGTTGTAATAATGTATACTTTTTGTAACCTAAAGAGTGGAAGTGCGATTTTATCCTTATTCCTAGTATTTCTGCAATGCATGTCACTGTGTTTAGCATAGAGTCCAATATTTTTTCTCACCAAAACAATGCAATTGTAAATGTATTGTGACGCTACAGTGAGGATACCAATTTCCTTAAAAATCTCCCTAAGTGAAGCCCGTTCACGAAGCTTATAGATGGATCTGATCGCTCGCTTCTGGAGGATAAAGATGGTTTGTATATCCGCCGCTTGACCCCAAAGTACAATGCCGTAAGACATTACACTGAGGAAATAACTAAAATAAACTGAACGAGCAGTATCGACATCTGCTAATAACCTAATTTTTCTCACTACAAATGCAGCCAAACTAAGTCTGCCTGAGATAGCTGTTATTATGAGGGTTCCATTGCAGTTTTGAATCTAGTGTGATTCCAAGAAAAACTGTTGTATCTACAAGCTTCATAGTATTACCATCAATTTTTAGACTAATGGGGTTATCTTTAACATTAGGCAACTTAAAATTAATACATTTATTCTTTTTTGCATTAAGCTGTAGATTATTTACTGTAAACCATTGTAAAACCTTACATTGTAATCCAGTTTCTTTCGATTAATCTGCCAAAAAGGTGAAATTGAATCTATTCAAGTCGTTATTTTTGCTAAATTCTAAATTAAATTGCCACAAACTGCAGGGAGTTCCAAAAATAATAATGACTGCAACAAATAGAACTTAAATTAAAAAGGAAAATAAGCTATATTAAATTGAGGGACAATAAATTTGATTGCGATACAAACTTTCATAGTCACTTGGGCATTCTCCTTTCACATGAATTTCAAATCCTGTAAGTAATTAAAAGAATCCCAATGGTCATATCAATGTCTAAACATACTGGTTGATATGACCATTGATCTAAATCTAAATCAATATTTATATTAAGAGAGAGAGAAATAGAGAAATATTCAGAAGCTTTAATTATTTCCAATGCCACATTAAATACATGTGCCTAAGAGTGCTAAATACCTCAGTTTGAGCGATGTTGTTATACATTTTAAATTACACATTACAGTCAAGACACGTTAAGTGTGCTCATTACCTTTAAGGAATATTATGGAACGTATGGAACACATCGGGGTTGTATTGTGTTTTCACAGGATCGGCGTTGACCGAACATCTCGCTAGAATAATGACTGCAACGCAACTGAATGAACGGAGCGCTAATAGCCGCGGCTGCACGCGCATTCCGCTTAATAGCCGTAAACCAGCTTAATTAGCACTTAAACAATACGCATTGGCCAATTTGAAGCTGTCTTTATAAGCCTATTCATGACTATAACCCGATAGATTGAAGTCTCTCGATATCAAAACCTTTATTCTTAGAAACTCTCCTATTCCTGAAAAATAAATGAAATGTCACAACACTGTTTTAACTTTTTGTTTAATCGTTCTTAAGCAAGGGTACGGTGCAGGGGAGCAGCATTTATAGCGGCATAGAGGTGATGTCCCACACCATAAAGCTCCTCGAGCGCATTGTGGACTCTCGGATTCGACAGGAATGTACAATCTCGGAGTGTCAGTATGGGTTTCGACCGGGTTGGTCTCGGGACCGAGGTCTTTATAGACACTATCCGCGACATTTACCACGACTCCAGTTCCATAGATAGGACTGCGGTTGGTGACACGATTCCCTTCCCTATCACCGTTGGAGTACACCAAGGCTTCGTGCTTAGCCCGTTTCTGTTCAGCGTAGTATTTGTCGTTCTGTCAAACAGCATCCGCGACCACCACAAGCATCCACCCTGGTTGCTGATGTATGCTGATGATATTGCGCTAGCAGATTCGGACAGGGGACGGCTTGTACAATGGGTGAATAAGTGGAAGAATTCACTTGAAACCGGCGGTCTGAAACTTAATGTGGCGAAGACGGAGTACATGGCCTTCAACACCACAAATCCGCAGTCCGTCCAACGCATAGGCGTTGACATGGTCGAGCGCACGCACCGTGTCAAATACCTAGGATCAGTGTTGAGCGCGTCCGGGGACATCGACAGCGACGTCAGAGCCCGAATTTCTGCGGCTTCGGCCACATGGCGTGAGGTGACTGGTGTCATTTGTGACCCCGAAATGCCGATCAAGCTGAAGAGGCAGATCTATAACACCATCATAAGCATCTCCTTTCATATGGCAGTGAAACATGGCCGTTACTAGAGCGACACAAATGGGAACTGCGCGTCAAGGAAATGAAAATGCTGCGGTGGATATGTGGAGTCTCACGCAAAGATCATCGCGTGCGGAACACCCACATACGCAGCAGCCTTCATGTTCGTGACATCGCCGACAAGCTGCAGGAGTGCCGCCTTCGTTGGTATGGTCATGTCTCACGGAGATCGGCAAAATACGTCAGCAACAAATGTGTGGCTATGCCGCCCCCGCCAGGTACCGGTAGAAGAGGTTGACCCAAGAAGCGGTGGCTAGACGTTGTCAAGGGTGACATGCGTGCCAACAGAATTACCACTGAGGATGCACAAGACCGCGCGAAGTGGGCCAAGTAAATAAGAAAGGCGTCCCCTGGGACCTCACACACCAGTGTGGGTTCACAACCGGGAAAGACCGCACTAATGATAATGATGGCTATGTATCGACTCGCTTTCTCAATTCCTTTCACGTGGAAGGGACTCTAAAGCGTCTTCTGATGCGCCTAAAAGCGTATTTCTGTTACCAATTTACAAATATGCCGCTTAGCCAAAGTCATCTTCATCTCACAGTGAGAGCGTATTCAATACGCGCCTCACGCGTCGCCGCGAGTTATCGTCGCTTAGATCAAAGGCAACTCAGCCCCGATCGGGCCGCAGATATAATTGCTCGCTGTGCCGCCGACAGCCGAATCTGTTACGTTTCGGCAAAGGATACGATAATAGAAATGACACGATCGTCAGCTTTTGTGTAGGAAGGTTTTGGAAATGTTAAACGTTTTAGAAGCAAGAATCGTAAAGTTTTCTTTGATTAACCTTACAAAATTTGCTGCTACTTGAGTATAGAACTAATTTGTCTTTATTTTTAACTTATCTACCAAGCTATGAATCTAGGTATTTTTATCTTTTAATAAATTATTTACTATTATTAAAACAATGCACTCATAAAGTAACTCCAAAAAAATTAAATTAAGGAAATTACCCTTAATTATTCTAAAAAAAATGCAATCTTTAACACTTCATCTATCTATGGACTATTTTGATTCTTTCTCGCCAAAGTTATAGTTTATTAAAAATAATTAGTTAATTATTTGTCAGATGATCTTGGTGTGAATTGTCCCAGATATTTATTTTTATTTATTTATTTATTTAAAAACAGTGTTTTACAATTGAGTTTTTCTGAATATGCTAATAAGTCATTAAGTTAACAATTCGATTTCTACATTTCATTTAGAGAACGTGTAGCAATTTATTTGCTCCAGAAAAACACAATTCTGATTGCTAGGATTATTGCTAGCATATCCTGTAAAACACGGCATAAAAACTGTATGCGCCGAATATAGAATGAATTACAGGGCCCTCTGTGTTTTATTTTTTGGCGGCGTAAATGCAAAATTTCACTCTCCAGATGTTGATGCCGGCAATCGTAACGCAGCCTATAAAACAGATGGACTTTACGATGCGATGGAACATTTGCCGCAGTTTCACAGCATCGTTGTAGGTGTGACACCTACGAGTACATACGAGCACAAAATACAGAGTTTACAGAAGGACCGTTTGCGCCTTTTTCCTAAACTTGCGTGACCGCCCAGGGTTACTTCTATATTCGCTCTGAATTTGTAAAATGAAGTAGGGAGTTTATACCTTCTTGTTTTATCCTTTCTTCTGTTTCTATCTTTAGATAGGTTATACCTTCTTCACAGAACCGGCCAAAAACAAAATTCATCATGTTAAAAATTGCACCAAGTTCGACAAAAACAAAAACACTCGCGACAGTAAATGCGACTGGCCGCGACACTGATGCTCATCGGTATCACCTGTAATCTCACTGTGTCTGTGTGCATGATCAAAATGGCGGGTTTGTTCTAAGCGGACTATCTGTCAGAGGCGCCGCGCCGTATGCGTAATTTGTGTACATAGTCACATGTCATGTGTCGCCACGCACTATGAGACTATGACGTCAGCTTAAAGCGCGTATAGGTGAAAAACTTTCATGGGCCGCGAGTCGCTACGATCTACGTTATTGTGTTCAGAAAGGTGTTAGGTACATCACTGCTTTTTAGTACAATATTTTGTGTGCTTGAATTAAAGATTTCTTTTATCTCCTTAACCATAAAACATAGTCCTAAATTACTGTTTTAGAAAAATGTACTGACTTGTCATTTTCTGTCAATGTTCGCGTGATTAGCAGTCTAGTGTAGTTTAAAGATTTTGTAGTCAAAATATAAACAAAAATGGAGAAGTTTTACAATATCATTATATACGTACATGTTATTCGAGTATGTGCTCATTACTGAAGATTCACAACAGAAACTGAAAACGTTTTAAACGTAAAAACCGTTATGACCAAGAAACCCTGTTACAGAGCGCCCTGGTAATTGACATCGGATAAATTGAAAATCGCTGTTAAACAGTGCCCCGCCAATTTACTGCACTATTTTTTCTTATTTTGCAACGTTTACAACAGAAGCAATTTACACTGCCCAAATTAGGTTTTGTTGTTCTTTTGGGACAGTATATTTTTGTTTCTTTAGAAAGGTCGAATAAATAGGAACCTATTAAACTTGTTGTCAAAATTAACTTTCTGCTCTACTAATATTGACGGGACACAGTGTTTTTCTTTCACTTTCAGAATTTTCACGCATATTGTACATATATATGTGTACAATTTTTTCGAACATAATGTGGGGTAGTGCTGTTTGTATAATGACATTACCTTAAAGTGATTTTTTGAGTTTCATCAATCTTTAGAGAATGACATCACTGATTGATATTTTTCTTCGTGACTAATTGCGACTGTCACGTGCCTAAAATTTGAGAACAATAGCAATTATTTTTTGCTTAGACACAACTAAAACATGAACAAACAAAGAATGTCGAATTATTATAATCAGTCAATCTAAATTTAACACAAGGCACTTAGGCTTCACGTTTTGCCGTCCCAAACAGGAAAATTCACTATTTTAAAAACCGGACGATACCTACCTACGTAGAAAGTGAAAATGTTCGAGAGTTCCGACACTCGCCCGTCTCCCATGAAATATGAGCTTGAGTAGGGCTGCTATTCGTAAAACCCTCTTCATTTTTCGGGGAACGATGATGAAGTGATCAAAACTGAAAGCCTACTTTCGTTCGTGCAAACACGAGTATCGTTAATAGTTGAAAAATATAGTTAAACAAAGTTTTGAAATGTTTGACATATCACATTTTATCGTGCAAATTACACTAAATCATAACATAATATAAAAAACATCATACTCGGCTTTATTGGCTTTCAGAATCAAAATCACGAAACGTCGTTAAGTGGAGAACTCCATTGGGATGGCACATTAGAAATTAAGATTGACGGTGATTTTAAATAATATCAGAATTTCTATAATCTTGGTCACTTTCAAGGAAAATGCAATAACTTCAGTTCAATGTTGAATGAATGAATGAATTAATGACTTAAAGTTTATTTGGTACATACACAAAAAATAACTTATCTAAGCTTACATCTAATACAATAGCAACAGTACCAAAAAGGTCTCAGCATATGTCGTGCGTGGCGCAGCACCACGACGCTGGTATTCTGCGGACACCTTATAAATATAACAAAGAATAGGTAAATAAATAAAAAATATCAAGAACGAGACACCTACTCAATAACATAAAATTCGACATACAAAAGCTCCGTCTTTAAAGGACATAACTTCATATTACAATAATCAATTAGTTTTTACATTATTATTATACATATTTCTTCATTCTTCTTCCTTCTTCATTCATAGCATTTCCCTTAGCATTTCCGTTTAGCTTTTACGTTAATTTAATTAATTATTTTTCTGTTTCTGCAATAAAAACTCTTTCAATTTTATCTTAAAGCTTTTGGCACTCGTAGAATGTCTGATGGGCGGAGGAATGTTATTCCAACACTTTGTTGAGGCATAACGGAAACTTCCGCGGAACGACGCTGTTTTGTGGCTAGGACATAACAATCGGTCAGCTAGACGAGATTGGGGCTGTGTAAAATTATGTTTAGCAAAGTGGTAGGGTGGACTTTGATTTCGAATGATACCGTATAGTCCTGAAAAATGTAAAGCACGTCGTGACTCCATGTTCATTAGATTACTTTTATTTAAATAAGGAGATATATGAGCTCTACGCAGTATACGGAAGCAGAATCTGGCGCAGGAGTTTTGAACTCGCTAGATGAGTTTTTTTGTACGAATCAACAGACATTCCCCTATCACTATATCAGCATAGTTAAGCTTTGACAAAATGAGAGATTCGCACAGATAAATACGTGTTTCAATGCTTTAATATTGACGAATTTTATACAACGATTTTAGTCTTCAATAACATTGCTTGACGGTCTCGCTAACATGTCTTTCAAACTTTAAACTTTCATCAGTAACAACACCTAAATTTCTCGCTTCAGTTACTTGTTCAATTTTTTCCTTCCCTATTTTGAGTTCTATAGAGTGATTCCTAATTTGGTTTACTTTCGCTTTACTTCCAATAATTAGAAATTTAGTTTTTGATAGATTTAAAACAAGGCTATTTTCTTCCGACCATTCAGTTACTTGTTCAAGGTTTTGATTAATTTTATCTATAGCTATGGCAGTGTCACTAGGTTTGAATGATTTGTAAATCTGAAGGTCGTCAGCATATATGTGATGATCACAAAAGGACACGGAGTTCGGAAGGTCAGCTGTGTAAAGAATTAAAAGTATAGGCCCCAGTATCGATCCTTGTGGTACTCCTCTCGTTACAGGAGCAGTAGTCGAAAGTTTTTTTGTGCCATTCATTTTAGTAAGCTCAACTGTTTGGGACCGATTTGTAAGATAACTTGAAAACCACTTCAGTGTGCTGGTGGTAAACCCATAATAATTAAGTTTAGCCATAAGGAGCGTCGTATTTATGGTGTCAACCCTTTCCTAAATCTTGCCCAGCCAGTATGTCATCAACTACGTCTAACAGGGCAGTCCCAGTACTTATACCAGTTCGGAAACCTGACTGTTTTTGAGGTAACATATTTTTCGAATTTAGGTATTCCGTCATTTGAGAACACACAATTTTTTCTAAAATCTTTGATAGCAATGGTAAAATACTAATTGGTATCAGACCTTTAAATTCTGTGGGGTTTTTGACTTTTGGGAGTGGTTTCACGATGGCGTTCTTCCAAATGGCTGGCAAGGTGCTGGTTTCAATTGATTTATTTAGAATAGAAATAATAACAGCTAAAGTTCGGCAAAGTCAGTAGAATCATATTTAACGATATACCATCTACACCCTGTGCATTGGTTTTAATTTTCTTTATTATCCTGTACACACACGTTTCGTCAACCGGTTTCAGGAAGAACATAGAGGAGTTGAATCTATTAAAACAAAGGGAGGCGACTTGAGAGACATTTAAACGGTTTTCATTAGATCCTTTTAGAAAATGTTCATTAATATGGTCTGGATTACTGATACTTTCTGGTAGCTCTATATGCTCCCTGTTTGGGGGTAACACGTCCTTTCTTATGTTTTTCCATAAGGTTCGTGATTTTTTCAAGTTTCTATTGATACAGTATTTAAAGTATGCTGACTTTTCATTAAATAAGGCTACATTCACAATACTTTTGAGCTCTTTGTAGTATTTTTTGTCCGTTTCAAGTTTCGTTTGGCGGCTTTTAGTGTGAGCTGCGTCACGCAATTTCAACATTTTTTTAATATTTTCCGTTATCCACGGATGACTTTGCTCTTTCACATAAGATATCTTCACAGGGCATGGAGGTCAAATAATGTATAAATTTGTGTGTTAAAGGCGTTAAGCATGTCATTTACGCTTTCAGAAGGTAGCTGTTCCCATTCAATCTCATTAAGATGTGCATTGAAAAGTTCTGTATTCATATTTCTAAGAGGTCTGTAAGATATCCACCGAGGTATTGGTAAGGGTTTTTTAATATTTAATTCATATGAAATAAATGCATGGTGGCTTAGGTCGGGCACGTAGTCGACAAATATGTTTGTAATTTTTGAACTACAACATACGAGATCTAACAAGGTCTCATGGTCAGTAAAATGAGTTGGTTGCGTAGCGTACTGCTTTAAGCCTATGCATTCTAAAAAAATTAAGAGTTTTTTTGCGTTTGTTTCATTAATTCTGAGCAAATGTATGTATATTGAAGTCTCCCATCAAAACCACATGATCAAAGCCAGAGAAGGAACATACTGACTCTGTCAAAGCATCAATTAATGAATCAACATTCTGCCATTCTGGTCTGTAAGCAGTACCCACCGCGAGCCTTTGACCGTTTACATTTATACCAAGCCACATCTGTTCGATTGGTGGGGTGTGTGGATGTTCTAGGACACGCGCATAGACGCCACGACGGAGGTAAAAGCCCGACACCACCGCCGCGCAAACGCACCCCTGGCGGACGCGGTACGTGCCGCAGCCTGTAGCTGGGCGGCGCCGGCGCGCGGTCCTCCTCCCCTGTCCTAAGCCAAGTCTCGTTGATGGCTAGTACGTCCACTCCATGCTTTTCCCAGGCCACTAACAGCTCTTCATGTCTAGTACCGAGAGAACCAGGATTAAGTATACCTAAGGGAATTTTTTTATACAAGTAAGGAATTGTATGACGAAAGTGTGTGAAATTTGTATGTAAATGCAATTTAATAACTTTATAAAAAAAGCGGCATGCCGTCTATCGAGGTTAAATATTTGCGCGAGTGAAGCTTGTGACTTATTAAAGTAGCCAATCACAGAAGAAACAAATGTGTTGAATGATCCGTCCCACTCAATTATAAATGTTGTCATTATGAGCAACGTAAGAAAATTGCCATGAATAATAACTACACAACGAAATGATTCAGCTGTATATGTAATAAAAATATAGGCACATGCAAAAGAAGCACAGTTGTTTCTAAGGCAATAGAATGACAAAAAACACCAAAACAATCTCAGCACAATGTATAACATGTACATAACAAGCAAGCAAGTGTAATAACCACACAGAGCACTGAAACTAAGCAAAAGCAGAGCAAACGGCATCAGAACCGAAAACCCGAGAGAGATCATCCTCTGTATGCAAGCGATGGCGTGGGCTGTCCCCACCGGGATGCTGACGCGCAAATATCTTTCCATCTTTTGTCCATATATAACGCCACTTTAAGTGGTCACCAAACTTGCGCGCTCGCCGAAACAGCAGCCTATTCTCATGTGTTAGGCGTTCATTGACGAAGAAACGTTGCGGTGGATTAAGAAAGTCCATGCCCTCAATGGTTGCGCCACGGCGCACACGAGCAGCCTGAAGCAGACGATCACGCACGGCACGCCGGGCTAGCCGCACTACAATAGGCCGCGGACGCGGCGCGGAGGTCGTCCTTGCTACCACCTCCTGTGCATGGCCTACGCGCGTGGCGCTCACAAGATCTTGCTCCACGAGATGGACGTCCAACTTGTTGGCCAATGTGGTGATAATATGCGAAAGGTTCTCCCCCGCATGCTCCGGAATACAAGAGATCTCTACATCATTCAGAAGCAGGTCCTGGTCTCGCTCGTTGAGTTGCGCCTTTAACTGAGCAACAGAAGCCGATAGCGATTCGTCAACCATCCCACTGTGAACGCGCTGCTCCAAACTGCCTATACGCTCGCTGAAATTTTCGAGGCGGTTCTCACATTGACTGACTCTTCCAGATATAGCAGCCATAGTTTCGCTCAACTCAGCCATCTGTGCCCTACTCGCTCTCAAGTCCTCACGAATCTCTTCCCTAAATGCGCGCATTTCCATGACGAAGGCCTGAAACTCCGTGAGCTCTATGGTTACATTGTGAGCAGTGTCGTTCAAAGGCTGTTCCACCAGAGACATGTCCAGGCACATAGAAGTCTCCACGATAGCCCCGCGACGCAGCGTGATGCCATCGTCCACACCGCGTACGTGGGTGTTTGTGTTATCGTGTTTAGGCTGCTTGCTTATACACAACACACACCTCCAAGTGTCTCTGTGCTCCTTCGTTAAGGTATTAAAAAAACGCTGTTCGGAGACATTGGCACAATCCAAGTCATAGTGCTGCTTACAATTCTGACATGTTAAATATCTGCGATCTTCGATTGCTTTACGACACCCACTACAAAGTAAGTTCGACATTTTCGCCCGTATAAAATGTATATGCAATGAAAAAAGAATAAGAAAAAAAAAATTGCAGAATGATATCCTGCTCGTAGGTTCGAACCCGTGCGCACCCCTTGTCCCTCGGTAATACGCTACCGGAACACACAGCTAGTTTGCGAAATTAGTCACCTTGCAGTTAGTTAGTAGGTAACTCTGAGCGAGCGGTCAGCGACCGGTTTTGAGTGGAACACGAGAACAATGATCGACACACGTCACGAACGATGAACACTGTCCGTTAGCACTTCCTAAACAAGATTTAGCCGTAGTGATTGTTTTGCTCATTGAATCATTACGAGCCTATGCCTAGACAATAAACACACACAGTTCGGTAGGTCTTGATTCACGGAATGCACTAGTGATACTTTTACTGCAGAAACTGCGAATTTTACATATATAAGAGATTGAATACAGGAGCACGTTCTTAACACGTTCACCACCGCTACTAACGTTACTCAAAAATACCTGAAAACGGGATAGCCTAGCGAGAATATGAGTTTTGAATAGTCGCATAGCTAGGTTAATTCAAAATAATTGGGAACTAATATCAATACAGTTTACTTCACCAATAATAATGTTGGGTTCGCTGCTTGGAGCAGTTACATAGCTTAAAACCAGCCTTCTTCTTCTTATCGAATCGATTCCGGCAAGTTATTTAAAAGCCAATTTTTGATTTTTAGCATTTAACAATGCACTATTTTCTACACAAAGATAGAAACTAGAAAAATTCGAGCTGATCCTAGGGGCTCAAGCGGGATATATATATTTCGAACATTACTCGGCCACGCGAACTGCATTGTCTGTGGCGTTGTAGAGGTCCTTCAGTGTGCAGGTGGAAGGGCACGCAGGCAATAAGTGTGCCATTGTTTGTGGAGAAGCTCCGCACGGGCATGAGTTGTCTGTCAGAGGTGAAACCCCACCTGGACATGTTCTCCTTGCTACGGCTGACTTGGGTCCGGAGTCTGTTTAAAGATTTCCATGTCAGCCAAGGTAGGTTGTGCCCAGGGGGGAGTTCCTCCGACAAAGGAAGGAGCGAGGCCGTGGGAGATCTCTTCCGCTAGATGTTTAGCCGGGTGACATGAGTGCTTTGCTGTTGGGGCGGAACCTCTTTAATAAAGCTCTGCCGACTCTTAAGCCTTGAAATATATGTATAGATGTTTCCAAATACAATCTTGAAAAATGAATAAATGTGTTTCACTGTTGCACTCCCAATAAAACAGACCTGTGATAGCCCTGGACTGAGTTACAACAGGTGTACATATGGGTGTACGTGTGTCCTGGATGTCTGGACCGACTGTTCGACTTTTTATGCCCTCCCATTTGTCATTGTAGGGTTGATTATGTCTGAAAGGTTTCTTGTGGATCAAGTGATATCGTTGACTCGCACTTATGGCCCTCTGAATTAATGATGTTATGAATCTGGCTAGAGTGGTGAGACACTATATGGTTGTGTGGAATCAGTCGGTAGGGCCTAACATTTTCTATTTACAGTATAAGATAAGATAAGATACTTTTAATTGCACAAAAACAAAGGAAAATATCAAATAGTACAAATGAAGTTGATGTTGTTGTGTTGATGTTGTGTAGTATTTTAGAGATCATTACAACAAAATACAACGTGTTAAACCAATTCCTCTAGCGGTACATAACTGGCTGTATGCCAAGCACATCGTAGCTGTGCTACCGCTGCACGCTGAGACAGTCAGTATACCATGCAGGCTTCATACTGATGCTGACAAACGTACAATGGATACACACCTACTTTCATAAAGGCAAACGACGTTTAGAAATACGGGGTTTAGGAGCTCCTAAACCCTTCAAAGGCACTCTGATAGGTACGAGTAGCAATTAACAATTTTGACAAGACAATACTATGAGAGTCGACGGCAGCTCTGCTCTAATGTATGTTAAGCTAGACCCCACTACAGACACGTGCGACTAACGAGAACGTGCATTATAAAGCCTTTGAATTCAGCCGTCGGGACTTACGACAGTGTCACTTTTTCAGGAGTGTAATTTTTCTTTAGGTCTAATTGTTGGCTCTATGTTGTCGTAAATACTTACCAATGTTTTTACTTAAGATATTTCATTCATCGTCAGATAAATCAAAAAATCGTCTGATTTTGACCGTTAGCTATGTTTTAAATCAGTAAAATTACATGATAGCATAAGTATCTATATTGTATACCTGACAAGTCTAAACTAAGAGTATTTTTGTGCGAATTTCCTATAACGCTTACACTTCGCAAGTTGATGATAGACTGAGACATTGACGAAGTTATGACATCACATTGTTAACTCTACCTCGATAACTGTTACGTCACAAGCGCGGGCTTATTACCGACTTGCGCCTAGAACTCGTCGTGTTCAAAGGGGGCTGCCGTGAACTCTCACAACTACGTGAATAAACTAGGTAATCTATTACAGGGGTGGTAGGAGCGCTTATTAGGGTTTAGTATTTTAATTATATAATAAAACGGTCTGCCTAATTATTTGGGAAGCAAAATAGAGAGTTTTGAATCGGAAACTTTAAAATCGGTTTACACATTGTAAATTCACAACTGTTTGCTGCAAGGGAAATATTCTACTCTATAGATTTGCCGAATCTTACGGTGCCTTTTCATGTACTGTACTGTTTACTCATAATTCCTGCCAACCAAGAACCATTCAAACTATAAAAATCAGCACGTCAAGCAGAACTATTAACCGTATTTAAACAAGTTGTTTAAAATAGGTACTATGAGACTAAGCTAGTCTGTCTTCAGTGCTATTCGTTTTGAGTACACCTCAAAAAAGTTGCTGTAGTGACACTGAAACATTAAAATCAATCTATTTAATTTAGATTTGCAGCATCAGTTGCATAAAATGTAAATAACAACCAATATGTTTTCATCGATCCACGCGAATAAACTGCAACTATACTTCCCTTTTTATTTAAGCTTTAAATCCAAATGAACAGACAAGCTAAAAGTGCCAGTGCTTTTATTTCTCTGAAATAATGATATAATTATCACAGAATATAAAATGAAATGTCGGCTATATCTGCGGATGATGCCAAAATTTGAAGAAAAATGAGGCTCCAAAACGACGCTACTTTTTTCGGAATATGTCTGAATCGTAGCATTTGCCGCACACCGCCGGCACGTATCCTGCGATACGTTCGAAACAAAGCGAGCGCACGCGACATACTAACCAAAATTAAACGTTGCGCTGGCAAGCCCCGATGCATTTACTGGCGAACGGAGCGAAATATCAAATTACCCTCGCTCTGGGACCCAACGCGTCGAAAAAATATCTAACAGGTAGAACGGTAATGCAACTATCGACACCAATGCTAGTACATTTCTAAAATGCTAGCAGAATGTTCTGTTTTGAAAAAGTTTTGCTAAATGAATTGAATTGAAATATGCTCAATTTATATTAACTGTTACATTCACACGTTTCTCTCTATATACCGTCTATGACACAAAACAATGGGAACTGGTTAGTAATAATAATATAAGATTGTGACGTCGCAAGATATCAGTCGTAAAGCCTAGTCAGAGGCCTAAAAAGGCGGCTTGATAACATCTTGTGTTGTGATAACTTTTTGTGCCGTGCTGGTTGCGGCACTTTAAAATAATACTTTCCACCGCCCCATCTCCTTCCCGTGGGTGTCGTAAGAGGCGACTAAGGGAACCCTGCAGCAGACCATCTGCTCGGTTGATGTTACCACCATGCAGTTGCGTAAAATCCGCCAAGTGACTCTGACCTATCTCGATCAGGTCGCGTTCCGGGATTAACACTGCACTATCCGGGCCAGGGCAGGCCTTCGAGATGAGTATGGCCAGCTCAGTAATTGCTTTGCATTATTGTGTTTGTCATCCTCATATCTGGACTTCACGACTGCTTTCCATCAGGTGGAGTGAGGTCATTTTGACGGGCACTATAAAAAAAAATCTGACGGTAAGTTTTATCACTGGCCTTACATTCACCTCTCCCACAATCCGCACTGAACCCGCGTGTTAGAGTATGGCTCGTACCACCTCATAGTTGAGGTGAGGCCTGTGCCCAGCAGTGGGACGTATAAGGCTGTATTTGTTTGTTTGTTTGTTTTTGTGATTCATAATCACGGAACCTTAAATATAATATCAATATCTTATAGCAGCAATATCTTATAGCAGTATCAAAATCAGACTATCCGGTTGAGGTCTAAAGTTTGGTCTATTGATCGTAACGCACAAGGCTGCGGTATGCGGCATGCAGTGCCGGACGGTACTCCCTTTCTTCTTCGAAAATTGTTAGTCCGAAATTCAAAATCCCTAACGCGTTTGCTATAATCATCACTATCCATAATGTTCGAATATACGAAATTTTATTATACCTAATTGTCTTTAATTCTAATGCTTTTGTGTCATAATATCGGGTGCTATAATAATTAGATATCTTAATTTTCCTTGCTATAAAGTCACATGTTCTAAGTGTTAAATTGTATAATGTAGTAATTGTATTGTATAGTGTTGTTAGTCCGAATGTCAGTTGGTTAGGGTTATTTTTTTTTATGACCAACCGGAAATCCTGCGAGTGTCAGTAGGTTAGGGTTATTTTTTTTTATGACCACCCGGAAATCCTGCGAGTGTCAGTCGGGTGTCTGAATTTAGATTTTAGGGTTAGTTAAATTATGACACATCACGTTAGGACTTATTAATGTTATAGTAAAGCCTTTTATTTCTTTTGAACATTATAGATTGTAATATTTACAGCAATAAATTTAGGACAAATTATATTTAGGGATTTGGATTTTAGGGCAAGTGATGTTAGGAGACATTGAGTTAGGGCTAATTATCATTCGGACAAATGATGATTAGGTCACAAAACATTATGGCATGTCAGATTATAGAAAAAAAATGTATGAGACAAAATAGAGAACCGTGCCGGACACATATTGCAAACAGCAAACCTAGAGCATTTTCCTGTAATGCAACGCTACAGAGTCGAGAATTACATCAGTGAGGAAGGAGAACCGCGCAATTTTTTGTTACAATGTGTAATTTGATACAATTTTCCTGAAGTTTTGTAAGGCAGAATTGTAATGTAATGCTCAAAATCGAATCTAAAATGCAAATTACAGACAAATGTTTGTCATGTCATCCGAGGCAGTACTGTATTGTAATGCTCAAAATCGAATCTGAAATGTTACATTACAGAAAAATGTTCCAGGTGAGGGACCACCTTAACGCATACTGAAACGAAACAAAATACTATTCTAGACGTTTTTCATACGATTAGATATATTGTTTTATGTAATAGGGACCAAACGAGCAGGAAGGTCACCTGATGGAAAGTGATCACCTCCGCCCATGGACAACTGCAAAACCAGAGGTGTCACCGATGCGTTGCTTGCCTTTTAAATTGGAATATGACTGGCCTGTTGGCGCAATGGCAGCGATCCTGCCTTTGAGGCCGGAGGTCGTGGGTTCGATCCCCACTCATGACAAACATTTATGTGATGAACATATGTGTTTGTTGTGTGTCTGGGTGTTATTATCTATTTAAGTATGTATTTAGAAATATTTAAGTATGTTTATCAGTCTCTGACACCCATAATACAAGCTCTGCTTAGTTTGGGGTCAGATGATCTTGGTGTGAATTGTCCCAGATATTTATTATTATTATTTATTATTATTAAATACGCTCTCTGCTTGAAGGCTCCGAATATGACCCGCACCGCATGATGCATACCTCAGCGTTGTGCGTTACGATCAAGATACTATAATAGCTTAAAGGGGGAATTCTTATTTTAATCTGACAGCTGTAATCTCACTTGGTGCCCTGTTGAGTTGAGAGAATGATGATGTGGGCGATGCAACATGGTCATCTAAAAGGCACAGGGTAGGAAATTCCATTCGAGGACTACAAAAATGTATTTATCAAAAACACAGACCTTAGTAAGGCTGATAAGACCCGCTCAGGCATACGCATTATAATTTTATGATGAAGCTGTGACGTTAAGCAGTGCGTCGGGTTGTCATGGAGGAAAATAATTTATATCGTCTTGATCGGCATCCCTCAATAAAATTGTTTTTAAAGTTGTTATTGGTAATACATTGCTCTTAACTGTATCCACTAAGACTAAAAAAATGGTCTAAACTTAAAGACATATTTAAGCACATTGAGTCAAAGTTGTAAAGCAACAAAACATTCAAGAACAGCTCTGCCTACTTGTTAACAGTTAAAAGTTTGCGTACATTCTGAATCGCTGTCACAATGAACACAACGGTTGTCACGCTATTGTGACGGTTTCAAAGGAAACACGGCGTGGCGTGACGTAGGCCGACGCACAACGCGATGACGTGACGGACCCATTGCGGTCGGACGGCGGTTTACACAAACTAGTTCACACTATATCTTTTTAGGATGAAAATTATTTCATCATATCCTGATTATTAAATCAGAATAAAAAACAGCAAGTACTTAGAAGTAATTGCAATACTTCATGGACCATATGAATAATCATGACCATGACATTTAAGAATAAACAAGATTTCAACCGACACTGTATTGGTTTCTTTTGCCACCATTTATATCATCAGAAACGTGAACTATTGGCGGCAATTGTAAACCCCTAGGTACTCTCCTGACATCTTCCCGCATGCTAACCAGGCACCGGGAACAAGCTCCCTGTCACAGCTATTTATTTGGGTATAAATTGTAAGGCGGGGGGGTTTCAGTGACCCAGCAAAGCGACGGGCTTACTATGGATTTAGGTAGCCTTCCTTCCCTGCTTTTCTATGTGTCCGGCAGTGTATACCTTTAACGATGACTTAACTTCTGGAAAAAGAAGGACAAGTTTCACAACAAAGTTTCAAAAAACATTCACGAAGTTTCGTAAATTTATGTAACCACCATACACACGCAATTAAAATGGGTGTGATGTTGTATGGTTTTAACAATTAACACACTACTTGGTGTTCCATAAAAAGTAATAATGGTAATAAACTCCTTAAACAACAAATAAAATTATTGATTTTCTTTTCTTTATTAAAAATAGAAGTCATTTGTTTGCGTCGTGTCGGAGCGTGGTACGCAAAATGGATAAAATTTCAATTCGCGTCGTAATAAAATATCTCTGCCTGAAAAATAAAACTACTGAGCGAGTAAATCTTGACTTGAAAGGAACATTAGGGGTTCATGATACTCCGTAATCTACGGTTGCGCGGTGGTGTGCCGAGTTTAGAGGTAGAACTTTAACTAAAGACGTCCCGCGTTCGGGACGCCCTACGATGGCAGTTACCGAACAAATGATAAAAAAATATGAAAAAATGTTTTTGGCAGATCGTCGTGTTACTGTTCGTTTTGTAGCTGAAGAACCAAATATTTCGATAGGAAGTAACCATAATATTATACATGAACATTTGGGCATGAAAAAAGTATTGCAGCGCGTTGGGTGCCTACAATGCTTACGAGCATAAACAAACAAGACTGCGGATTTCTCAAATCAATTTGGAATTGTTACAACAAGATCTCGACCGATTTTTGGCTCGCTTCATAACTATGGATGAAACATGGCTCCACCATTATGATCCTGAAACAAAACAACAGTCCAATACTTGGAAGAGGCCGTCATCTCCAACGCCTAAGTAGTTTAAGGCAATTCCATCCGCCGGTAAGATTATGGGCTCTCTTCTCTGGGACAGCCAGGGGGTGATAATGAATGAATACCCCAATCATGGAACCACTATTACGGCGCCCTTATACGCAGAATAAATAAAAAAACTGCGTCAGGAAATACGCGATAATCCCCGCGGCAAACTTGCTGAAGTTGTGTTGTTTCACCAAGATAACGCACACAAGTCCAGAGTTGCGATGACTATCCAAGATTCGTTGAATTGATGGAACATCCTCCATACTTACCTGACCTGGCGCCTAGTGATTTATACGTGTTCCTGCGGTTAAAAGAACAATTGAGAGGTCACAAATATGGCGATGATGAGGAAGTGATTGCCGCCGTACATAATTTTGTAAGCGATCAAGATGAAGATTTTTTCAAGAAGGGATTCTCAGGATTAGAAAAACGATATACAAAGTGTATAAACCTCAAAGGTGATTATGTCGTAAAACAAAATAGGAATAAATAATATATAATTGCTTAATACTCCTTATCACTTTTTATTGAACACCCCTAGTATGTGTTCAGAATATTAAAAAACGAGATACTCGTACATTTCAAAAGTATTTTTTTTTAAACCGTCAACGAGTTACGATACTTCGTGTTCGTAGGTACAAACGAGAGTAAACGTCCTGGCGTCGTTTAAGTATGACGATGCCAATGCCCTGCTAAAATCCAAGTCCTAAGACTGAACCCTGAAACGTTAATCAAAGTTGATTTTAAACGCATATTCCTATCTTTGGTTTTATTCGATGTTATAATGGTAACGACATAGGCTATCATTTTACCATTCACGTTTGGAAGACGAAGTGATTATGAGACAGTTAAATTCATCATGGAAAAGCCAATGTATTACTTGTTCACTTGTACTACGGAATTTGTATGGGCAGTCGTTAAGAGAAGTTAATAAAGAAACCTACAATTTGCTGTACATACTAGATTTTACCCACACCAGTCAGTCATATTATGTTTGATCCAATAATTTAGCTCCTGAAGTAGCGATGTCGTGGCGTTCACTTTGCACACATGATCATAATCTTGAAAGCGGCTGAAAATATAAATTTACTTTTTTTCATTTTAAAGTGATCATTTAATAACAAGTATTCAATTCAATCTATGTTTTATAATTAGGGGTCTGATGAAAAGAAAGATTATTTGTAAAAGATGTAATGTCAACCTTATTTTTGAGGTTTCACGTGGAAACGTAGTCTATGCAGAGTGTTTGCTAGCTTACAAAATGTCCTTCAAGCTAAGCTTGCACCAGCTCATATAATAATATAACCTATATCTTGGTATCTGAGTTGGGGCCGCCACAACGATATCCATGCACCAGCCCAATTTTTTGATTATTTATTTGATGAGTATACGAAAAAGAAGAATAAAAAGAAATCAATTAAATTGAATTTGTTTTTATTTGTACAATTTCATTTCCTTTCCCGTTCCCACCGCCCTTTTACCTCTCCAAAATACTCATGTAAAACAAATAACCCCATTTTCTTTCGATTAATCTGTCAAAAAGGTGACATTTAATCTGTTCCAACTCGTTATTAATGCTAAATTCAAAATTAAATAGCCGAAAACTGCGGACGGTTGCAAAAATAATAAGGACTGTAATAAATAGTTTTAAAATTAATAAGAAAAATAAACTATTATATAAAGAGACAATAAATGTGATAGCGAAACAAACTTCCATAGTCACTTGGGTATTCTCCTTTAGATTCCTAAAAACTCAAATCGATCTACCATAAAATCGCTTTGGGTCACGTGAAATGTGAGTAAGCAGGCGTGACATAGCGTCGCCGGCTGTCGGCCCGCGTCAAGCAAGCGCCCATCGCGTCGGCCGAAAATTCGTAATAACGTGAAAAATAACGCATCTGACGCTGGAAATCGTTACAAGTATTAAAAAAGGAGATGTCCCAGAATTGCCCCAGTCGTTTCAAGATTGAATAACGAAAAATACCAAGAGAACTAACGTTAATAATGTGATAAAACTACTTTTGAATTGGCGCGGAATTGGTTTTCCCATGTTTATTATCTGTGAACTAAAACATTCCAAAAAGATTAACAGATATTATAGAGAAGGAGCCTACCTATTCATGTACATACATTCTAATGTAGCTGTATGATACTACACGTGCATGAATCTAGAGTTCACGCACGTGTAACGGGTTCCTAACAGTTTAGGCATAGGTCTCAAGTTTAACATCCGTCTGATGTGCTGTAATTTTTACCTAAATCATAACTATAAAATCCTTTTAACAACGGAAAAGCAGTGTCCATTGGAATTGTATGCTTTGATGACCATTCACAATAATAATGTGTGAAGATTTCCATCCTGATCATACGAATGTTTTTTTTTTCTTTTTTCTTTCTCTGGCTCTTTTGTGTGTTATCCTTTCACACAACATATGAATGTTCATCTCAAGCATACAAACCAGTCAAACTCAATTCCTTGCCAATGCCATGAAAATGACGACAACTTTGTTTTCTGTTGCTTAAAAGTAAACAACAATATCAGTGTTATTATTAGCATACTCAGAAAAGCAACTCTAATAAAATCATGTATCGAAGTCATTCTAATAAAAATATCATACTATAAATTATAATTGACCCACGGACCTACCATGGTGTACCATACTTTTTTTAAAACCTACCGCTATAGTTTTGGCGCGAACGCAAGCGACAGCACTTCTTCGTCAAAAAGTCGTTGCTTAATTGGCGCTCGTCGTCGGCAAATCACTGAACATCTATCACTTGTCTTGTAAGTACCAACGATACAAGACTATTTCTTCTCGTCACATGCTTCAATTTACGTCCGTCGCGTGACACGTGTTTACAAGGGCTCTAGTAAAACGCTTTTAAACTATTTCGAAAGTAATTTACATATTTCTTTAGAACAATTATTGTCCTTTGCCATGATGTATAAATCATTATATAGAAATGTATGTGAAGGCAAATACCTTCGAGGCGCGTGTGACACCTCCAAAACAGGCAAAATCTCCCCGTATCTAGGCTAGGTGGGTGGTTTTCTGATACTTAATGAACACTTCTGCACTTTCGTTAATGATGCCTCGATAGAATATTAATGGGTCTACCTTTTGACAACGATTTTACTGATAAAATATTTGTAGTATATTTATTATTGCGGTATTACACAGTTTCAGCCAGTTCCCTAGAATCACCCGGTTTTTGTCTTGAGCTAGGAATAATTGTGACCACTAACATCCACCAGCGGCATTCTTGAATGAATTGTTAAATGATTATGATTAAAATAAAGATTAAAGGATTATTCAAAACTTTTTATTTTATTTACTGTGTTAAATTCTAATGTTTCTATTGCCTCACCTTACCTCCTGAGCCAGGGGTCGTAGGTATGAACCCCACCCAGGACAAACATTTATGTGACGAGTATTGGTGTTTGTTCTATGTCTGGATATCACTTATAGAATAGATAATTTATTATACTATTTGTCATAACTCCGTTGTTTCTAAAATTCGTAACACTAAGTGATCAAATAAAATCCTGACTATGTATTTCACAACAAGATCAATGTGTTTAATGTGAGGTATTTATTTATAATAAAAAGTAATGAATTGCTTGATATTTCATCTAAAGTCTGAACGTGCACAATCCAAAACAGTACCTAATATAGAACTTTTTTAATTTCATACATTTATTCAACTTATAATTTTATTATAACAAGTCACTTCGTCTAATCCAACTGAATTAAAAAATGTGTTATGGGTTAAACTATAAACTTCTTTTTTGACTGGCTTGTTGGCGCAATGGCAGCGATCCTGCCTTTAGCGCCGGAGGTCGTGGGTTCGATCCCCACCCATGACAAATATTTGTGTGACGAACATTTGTATTTGTTGTGTTTCTGGGTGTTATTATATATTTAAGTATGTATTTAGAAATATTTAAGTATGTTTATCAGTCTCTGACGCCCATATTACAAGCTCT
Source organism: Udea olivalis (assembly GCA_947369235.1). Lineage (NCBI taxonomy): Eukaryota > Metazoa > Arthropoda > Insecta > Lepidoptera > Crambidae > Udea > Udea olivalis. The sequence continues at coordinate 14,045,467 of OX376342.1, forward strand.
GCTTAGTTTGGGGTCAGATGATCTTAGTGTGAATTGTCCCAGATATTTATTTATTTATTTTTAATTTATTTTCTTATAAGTATTCCACATAGTAAAACTAGCAACGTGGTAAAGTAAAAGGTATATAACAAAGACTTATTTGTACTTGGTACCCTACATACAAATAATAACGTGAGGGGTTATCAATCACTATCTAACTACTAGATTCTATTCAATAACGAAGCTTTGAAGCTACACGTGCTTAAAGGGATGGCATGCAGCGTGTTTGATATTTAATTATCTGGATACATTATTTTATTTGCGTTCGTTAACAACTGCCTTTCATTATTACCATAAGGTAGATCAGTCAATAGGAAATACCTGTAGGCCTGACAAGAACAATACCGATGTCGTAATTTTATACAAATTAAGCGTAACTCACCGACGACGGTAAAAGGGTCATATTCATATTACCGCAAACTATCTTTGTCAACATCAAACGTAAAAATATGGTAGAGCTTGTCTAGCCAGAAATGACGCGCTCGACTGCATTTTTATTGCGTCCATATTACAAAAAATAAGCCACCATAACCCACCCATTGCAATATAGCGATGACTAGGAATAATGGAGGCCTCAGTCTATAGGTTAATTACTTTACCGTTCTTTACTTATGTGAGCTTGAATGCGGTGGAGGAGCGCGTCATTTCAGATAAGACAAGCTCTAACTGTTAGGAAGTGGGTGGTATTAATAAATGTGTTTATAAGGTCTCATCAAGTGAAGGAGATTCGTGGTTTGAGATTACTGTAAGTAAACTAAGACAGTTAACTACAGCAACTTCTGTGCTATTTGTAGTTAAATTTCCATACACTACCGAAACTGCTGTACCGAAATCCCTCACAAAAATATGGCACACACGCTAGCCATCGTCATCGACGTAAACGGTACGCTCACGGTAGGGGAAGTAGGGGAGGATGTACAATTATTAAACAGTTATGCCAACACAAATAATCAACAGTTGTACCTCCAGGCAAAAGTTACATGCTTAGGTTGTCAGCGGTAACGAGCCCATCCAAATGATTTAAAAATCATTTGGATTCACACAGCCGCATAATGATTTGAACAAATTATATTGTGGTTACTGTTTCCATTGTTTAAATAAGATTAATAAATCTAAATAAATATGCGCCAGACAACACACCACTTGTCATGGTCTCGAAAGGGCCGTCTTCCAACACACCCAGACCCGAGTCAATATAGAAAAGATCGTTTCCTGAATTGGCCCGCAAGTCAAGGCGAGAAACCGTGCTACAGCGTACTACGTCGATTCGGATCGTCGCTTCGATCGCGTCGAATCGATCTTTTTTTTCATTGTAAATTTGCGACTGACTCTCGGGTGATGGAAACCACAGAGAAAACCTCACTACCTATCACGTTGGATTTTAGTATCCTTAGCGTAAAGTGTTCCTTTCACCATCGCCCATCCCTTCTAGAATTTAGTCGTGAGCGTATAACGTATAAGTAACCGTTATATTATTTGTAATGCGTGTGTAAATAAGCGAGTCCTCGTCGCCGGCTGTCACGTCACGCGTCACGCGGCGATCGAGGCTGAGTGCTCGTAATAGCGTGAGAAATGAGGTATTACTTAGCGAAGGGGGTTACGCCGCGTTCCTAATGTGCGGCGTTTCATATAGGTCATATTGAGCGTAACATATGAGAAAACGGTCAAATAAAAAAGAGGACATCCATTCCTAAGAGACGTTTACTTATACAAAGTCATTTTGTGGTGGCGCAACTTGCACGGGTTATTTTTACATTATTGGTTGGTTCTACAGTTCGTCACTCCTGACTAAATTGCGTGAAACCATAAATTTGTGTTTTTGTGTTAACTCTCTGGTGATGGTAAACATCGATAAAAAACCACAGCAACCCGAATAACGGTGGAAAGCTGGTGCGCTTGTGGGGGTAGGTGGTGACCTACCACGTTGGATTATAGTACGCTTGTTGAAATATCCCGTTCACCATGACGTTAACAGTGCAATTGCCTCTAACTAACCGTAAAATTTGTCTTTCAATAAGTCAGAAAAATTGTCAATTTCTCACAAAAATCTAGTGCCTGTTTTCTTTCAGGTTCCGTATGTAGCTTTTTGATTTTAAACCTAATCTAACAGCGATGCAGACATACTCTTCGCAACGCAGCCGTGTGTCTGACGCGACAGCATAATGTTGTTCCGTTACGTGAGGAGTTCCGACATCTCGAAATGCCGCCTTTATTCTAAAAATCTTTTGTCTTGTACGGGCTCTGAATATCAAAATAATTGACGGTCTTTGCGATACCCGTACTCGTATTGACATTGACACGCTCACTGAGATTTCAACTTTAAAATTGCGCTTGGATGACCAGTACGAACCAGTGCGATCCCCAATGACTCTTATTCGGTACTTAGATCTGCAGGTCGGTCAACCAGAATTCCCCAGGACCCGATGACTGGTGTGGTGGCCCGCACTTCATGCACCCCGGCAGGCATGATCGTCGTCTTCTAATTGATTTATTTTATTAGGACAATCAACTCGACCAACACCAATAAAAACAGTTGCCGAACACTCAAGAACTTAATGCTAAATGCTATCTTAATTAAAAGCTGCCGGCATGAAACGTGGACTAACAGGTTGATTAGTAATGGTCTTTCAACACCAGTTACACATAATTATGAATAATTAATAGTTATTTGCATTATTTACTTTGCTTTAGTGACGCCTCTGTGGTCGAGTGTTGAAAGCGCCCGGCCGAATCCCAAAGGTACGGTGATCAAATTCCAGGTTCGGCTACGGTTGATTTTTCGGAACATAGAACGGGTTTGTGATTACCAACGAACATTTGGTGTGCGTAGTAATAAAACCAATACCCATGAATTGTAACGACGACTTAATTTCGATGATGGAGGCCTTTGCCCAGCAGTGGGACAGTTTTAGGCTAACTTTATTTGTTTGTTATAGTATCATTTTACTTAACTTTCACAATTGAACATCCGCCTCCGAACACCCTAATGTGATTTAACAACAGTTCCCGATAATTTCTGAACTAACACAACAGCAGAAGCACATCACTGCCTAATGGGATTTAGCTGCGGTCACCGTGAGTTGGAGGAATTGGCATCCAAGCGGGCAGCCCAATTATGGGCGAGGAATCCGCTGTACCCTTCATCTCTCGAACAAACCCACCATCCACCCGTAGTCCTACCGATCGTCATGGTCGGGCGAAACGCGAAAAAAGCGCGCGGATTTTGCTATTGCTGGGCAGCTTCAGCCGCAATACCTGACTCTCTACAAGTTCCTTCCTCTTTATTACCTTCGTCAGTCACGCCTTCAGCGTCGAGGCATAACTGCTTCTCTGATTCTCCTCCTCCGAAAAGCTACTCGTGCTTCTATGTTGCCGCTCTCGCATCCGATAGAACGCGTATGGGAAGTCCCGCGGCATTCGGAGGATACCCCAAAAAGAGGACAACACCACAGGACGTTGTACCGTGGTTGCTAAAAAGCCTAAACGTTTCGTGGTTGGGCTCGACCCAGGACTGCCAAATCCTCTCTAAAACAACCGATTTTCTTACGGTTAAATTCAAATCTGACAGCGATGCATGCTTGCGAGCACACCGCACGCTCCTACGCGCGGCGCGCATCTGCATAATGGCGTTCCGCTACGTGACGAGTTCCGACGTCTCAATATGCCGTCTTTATTTGAAAAATCTTTCATCTTTTCGAGCCCTGAATGTAGCGATTTTGATGACTACAGCGCATTGCTTTGAGTTTGATATAGGAAGAACTCCAGATCCATTAGTTAATATAGCTGGAATAGGAATCTTTTAATTCTAAACACGCAAAAGTTAGTTTCTGCTAGGCTATGCAATTAATGCATCTAAAACATCAGTTTGTTATTTTAAATGTTATGAAGAAGAATGATATGCACTTGAAAACTCTTAGGTTATCTATAAGGATTAAACTACATTTGATTCCAAGCAGATAAACCGTACCTCACCGAGTTGTTAAATTAAGTGATACCCGTTAAACGCTGCCCAAAAATAACATGCTCATCGTGGTATATTTTGAATTTTCGGTTCTTTTAGAATAATTTGTTTTTGACATGGCAACGTTAAAATGACTTGGAAATACAGAATAGGTTTAATGTCAAAACAAAGGCAGTTACGTTGTTAAAATAAGTTTCAGACGTGCGATCGTAACGACTGGGGATACGTGACGAACTGCACGCCTCACTTGGAAAAGCTTTGTCCTATATCGAAGCTACGCGATTAGAATGTGAGCATTCCTGCAACATTGATAACATTTTGATGGCCTCAATTCGTACAAGATGGAGCCAACAGGTTTTACAACTTTATTGGCAAAACTTAGTGATTTAGATGCCAGAGTGCAGTTGTGCAAACACAAACGAACATGCAATAGCCAGTGTGTGTTGCCATTGCCAGTGATTACTGTACATCGTGAACATGGTCTCATAGATAGGGCTTCATAAAAAGGCTCAATGTCACTGAACCTGCTCTATATGGGTTATGGTCGCTACGAGTTTTCGCTTTCACCCATAAGAATTGAGGAAATCTGTAGAAGTCAAAAACTGCTGGCCCCTTGCTGCGAACCGGTGGACGTCATAATATAATACAACCAAAAATGGCCGTGAATGATAATTTTGACATCAGCCGTTTCATGTAAAAGACTTACTTCTAATTTATGTATGCTTAAACGTTGGCTTTAGGACACACTTTAGTAGTGCAGATTTATTTTGTTACCTCTAAAACCTTTGCAAGATAACAAATGCACAGCCAAAGCGGGAATAAATCCGTAAAATTACAAAACGGACCAATAATTCAGCATTTCCCTAATTAATGTTGTTTGCACTACTCGTTGGACGTCACTGACGTCACAAATGAATGCATAGGGACAATAATCATCGGAGGTTTTGCAAAACTATCCACGTCGCGATAAGTTTTAACATGACATTATCTCGTTTACGCCTCGGGGTGACAGGGCCGCCATGCGACTCGTGACGTTGGGGACATTGTGTACCTATTTATCGCAAGGATAATGTCAAAAGAGGAAAAGCTCAAGCGGCACTGCATAAATTGTCTGTGATCACAGACAATATGCGCCAGACAACACCTCTTGTAATGGTCTCGAAGTAGGGATTAATATCCCTGTGTTACGAGGTAGCACACAAGGAAATCAGCCAGGGAGTGCGCCTGATTTCCTTAGGACAATAGCTGTGTCTGCGATGGACGCAAAGGCTGGTGATGATAGTCAAAATAATAATATCACATTTTCTATTCACTTCAAATATTAACCGCAAACCACATTTATGTAGTAATTTAAGTATTTATTTTAACATAATACGTTTATTTCTAATCAATGTCTGTCTGTGACATTTCAATCACTGCTTCATTTGTAGTGGAATAATCGTGGTATAAGCTGACCCATACATTAACTTATTAGCAACAAATAATTAAAAAGAAAAAAAGCCTCTAAGCAGTTACGACAAGCTGTTAAGTAGCCCAATTAAAGCTGAGATAATAACGAGTACACGTTCCTCTACAAGCGAACGCATGGCTACCCCAGACCACCATCGCAACGGTGACACAAACATGCAAATAATATTACAAGTCCACAGATACCGCGGCTGTATGGACTGTCAAACAGAGCGACGCGACGACGACGCTGGCGGGAAATTACAGCTGTAATCGCGTTTCGGCAACAAATCAAGCCTATTTTTGTATGGAATGGAATGGAATTGGGGAGTAGACTCAATTTGAAAGTCTCAAAATGTTACTCGCTGGAAAATTTCAACTGGCTGTTAAGTTTCTACATCTAAACCACTTTAAAATATGTCTGAATAATTTTTAGTGAAATCTAAAGATAGAAAAACTAGAAAAAATCCAATTTCGGACCGTTTTGAACATTGATGAAATAACGTTGGCTTGCAAAGTAAGCATATACTAGAAAGATTCGTTCGGGCCAGTAAGATTTCGGTAGCTCAGTGGTTAGGGCAGCCACCCGGATGGTGTAAGACGCTGGTTCGAATCCTGCCTGATTACTTCTAGGTACGAAATTCTAATTTTTATATTAAAATCTATCTTTAGATATGAAAAACAAGCATTGACGACACGATTGGTGCGCTGTAGCACGGTTTCTCGGCTCGATTTCCGTTCCGTCCGAGGAAACGATCTTTTCTGAATTGATTCGGTTCTAGGTGTGCTGGGAGACGCCCCTGACTTAGTTCCGTGTGTAGTACTTCGTAATTCAGGGATATTAATCCCTACTTCGAGACCATTACAAGAGGTGTGTTCTCTGGCGTATATTTATATATATATATATTGTAAAATGCTAAAATAAACAAAGTAATAGCAAATCATCACAAGTTAATAATGTTATCAAGTCGGCTTTCTGATTACCTTTACACTTTCATTTCTAATGACTTGTGAAACAGTCTCAGTGAAGCCTCAATTTGAAGTCGTTTCTGGATTCGACGGCTAGTGGCGTACTTTGATTTGTTTTTAAAAATATCTATGTTATAAGTCAATAAAGTAACAACCCAAAAGAAGGAGGAATGAGACTCGTTTCAGTAACTGTCTATATAAACGCCTTACATAGACGTTTTTTTACCCGGGTCGTTCGCATTTATTTTAGTACCTACATAGGTAAAATTAATTCGAACTGTAATTTAATACATGATACAACAACACACAGAATTTCATTAATTAACCGCGTTCTTTTGTTAAAATTAGTAAAAAGGAATAAAACACACTTTGTGCTGGAAATTCAATGAAATAAAGCTCATGGATTTTTGGAAGGTTTCTCTGTAGCAGGAAAATTATTACCTATTTGGACAAAGCTGGACTTAAATGGGGCAAATCACTGAGGCAGATCAGGTGGCAAAATATCGTAGAAAAGCAGCAACCCTGATTGGGTTCTAAGCATCCATTTTGATCGTACTGCGACGAGGTTACACGTCGCTGCGTCGTCTTGCCGATCTTAAAGGCTAGTAGTTAGGGAGCTGGCGAGCGTTTCGGTATACCTATGATTTGCACAAGTTTTACATCAAGGTAGATTGCAGTTTACGTAAGTACGAATTGATTTGGTACAGTCAATTAAGGTCCTACGTCGCTGCGTTTTCGCGTTACAGCAGATTGAAGTTGCTTAAAAAAAGGGGGGTATTAAATCTTTTTTTTTTTTATTAACTAGGACAATCACACCAAGATCATCTGACCCCAAACTAAGCAGAGCTTGTAATATGGGCGTCAAAGACAACATACTTAAATATTTCTAAATACATACTTAAATAGATAATAACACCCAGACACACAACAAATATAAATGTTCGTCGCACAAATATTTGTCATGGGTGGGGATCGAATCCACGACCTCCGGCGCTAAAGGCAGGATCGCTGCCATTGCGCCAGGAGGCCAGTCATCAGATTTGCACATCAATCCATCATTAGCAACTCCGTCCGTAGCAAAAGAGGTCTACCGTACCGATGTGCGGTCCAGGCGTAAGAGAGCGGTTAGAGAGTTCCGGTGACGGAAAAAACCGTTAAGCCCGAAGCACACTTGCATGTTACCTTTGTTTCATTGCAATATAAAAAGATAAAATTATCACTTCCTAAACAATTTTCCAAATTATAATAGTATAGTTAGAAAACTATTACATAGCCTTTACTAGATAAATACTTATCGACGTAGGTACTCGACGTACAATTCTCAAATTAACATACTTGTAGATTTGTTGTCAGGGAGGTTCCGTGATAAGGAGAGAACTATTCCGCTATCGCACTTCTGGGGGCCTAGCCAAGAGCAACGCGCCACGACGATTTCTACAATAGAAATCGTTCAAATGTATGGGGATGACATAAGCGGTCGTTGGCTCAAAAACGAAACTTATGATTCGTAGCCAAAATGCAAAAACTGACGTCTCCTGCGTTTCTACCAAACTTTGTCGAAAGATGGACGACCGGTCTTTTGAATTCCTATACAAAATGACATAAATCCGTAGCCAAGAGCAACTTTTGGCGTTTTGAGCAGTCGACCGTTTAGCGTCAACCTCGGGGTTGTAGTAAGCGACGAATTCAAAATGGCGGTTTGCTAAACAGCTGATAGCAGGGTTGCGTTTTAGCGGCACTTTTGAGTGGGAAATCTTTGTCGTTCGAACAGTTTAGTAACTTTGTCCGTCAAAGTGTAGTGAAAAAAAAACCATAAATCAATTGATACAATTTAGGGTGAATCGTTTAATTTAAGCCACCAACAATGATACAATCAGGCTGCCGAAGCCTGAACCAAGAACGTTTTCGTGCCTGTGAGAGTGAAACTATCAATGAAATTCTGGTTTGTTTACATAAAGCAAATGACCGTCTTAACAAAGTTATATATGAAGCATTGTCGTGCCACGCATTACGTGCACAAACCATAATTTAAGAGGATCTAAGGTAATTTCTTTTGAGGCAAAATCATATAAGTGAGTACCTACCTGTGCATTGCATTTTGTCTAACAAATTGTATTAACAGCATGCATCAAATTGATTTAATACTATATTAATGTAATGCACACAATGTAAATACACTTACAATATTCTCATGGCCTGCCTTATACTTACGTAAATAAATTAGTTCTTATCTATATTGTTATTTCTAGGTTCCGTGCGCTGTAAGTTTTTTAGCGACTGGTTCGTAACTACCAGAGGAATGTGAGTGTTTCTAACTAAACCTTGCACTAGCTGACAGCAAGCTACTTCACTTCACCACCGGCAAACGCCCTTATTATAAATCCAGGTAAAATGTAAAAGAAGTGTTAGCACTTTTCACCCATGGTATGGTGGTATGGTATGCAAAATGGTAGTTTACATCAGTTCATTAAGCACATGATACCATCTTTGCATGACGCCCCACCAAGCAAAGCTAAAAGGTATTTTACCTGAGCAAGATATTACTTTTACCTTTTAGAAAAATTATTTGCAAAAAAATCTTATGCTTTTACACACACAACACTGTGTACAAATACAATGAAGTGACTTTATTAGTATTTAATCTTAAAAACTCCAACCTCACCTAAATATCTGGGACATAATATCTAAGCCCTAACTAAGCAAAGCTTTTGAGTGTTGTCAGAGACAGAGACTGATAAACATACCTAAATATATCTAAATTCATAGTATACATAGTATTTAGATAGACAATTTCACATCATGATGAAACAAAACAAACAAATGTTTGACCTGGGTGGGAATTGAACCCATGACCTTTGGTCCTATCGGTAGGATCTCTGCCATTTAACCAACGGGCCAGTCAACAGGGTAAGTTCAAAAAGGTAGTTGTTATAAGGAATACTTCACTATACTGTTTCAGGTGTTCTGGTTATCCTTAACAACCCTGGCTGTGGACGCCTAGTATAAACCTGAAGTCATCAGCAGTCAAGCGAGGATCAATTACTTCTGGCTTTACTTTATTTGTACCTTTTTACAATAAATAGCTTATTGTTAAAATATTTACTTGTCATTTCATTTTCACACTGTATCCCTAATAGAACTAACTTCTTATAGGTGTTTCCTAACCAAGTTCTTCAATAATATTAAAGTTATAAGTTATAAAAATTCTTAGTATATTTTAAACTTTTAAAGTTGGATTATTTAAATATAACAGTTTAAGTATCAATTATCTAATACAATAACAGCACAGGACTCATATCAAATAAGTGTGTCTTGAAATCACCTAAAAATTATGAATTCAAGTGTTTCTAAATTTTTTCCCCTAGCTTAGGTAATCCAATTTAAATAACAAAAATAAAACAAGTGTGTAACTTGCTATTTTTAGGTATAAGTATAGTATTGTAAATGCTTCAATTTTAATAAATATGAAAATGATGTACTTATTTACCTAGAAGGAAAACAAAATTATGTCTTTCTAAATTTTATATTATGGTGTTTACAACCCAAGCAATATTTCTGAATGGTTAGAAATATTTTCACTAAGTTATCAAAAGAAGTGTGGAGCGTGCAGGCCGAGCTGAAGGCCCAAGAACCAGAAGTCTGAGTGGAATCCAGTTTCTTGATGGTGATGGTTCAGGAAGGGTCCGAAGAGTAGGTGAAGAAGGTGATATTTCTGCAAAAAGTTATTCAATGTGTATTCAATATTGCTGTGTTTCAAGCAGTACAAGAGCCTAGGAGGTTTGTCCTGACTAGTTCAGAAGGAAGTATTTCTCGGTACACTATTGGCCAACTGTAGGTCCAATTAATAGTATTTTATTATTTAGCATTCACAATGCTATCTAAAGATGGTAAAATCCCACCAGATAGCTAGTCTTAAATTGCTTATAATTAAATGAATAATAAGATGTTTATTTACTAAGAAATCACTAGCAATATAATAGAAATTTCCTGTTATTGTCACATTTAATAATAACACATCTACAATCTCAAAACGTAGTTTTGCCTTATCTTATTCTACTTCATTTATTGGCTATGGTAGCCTCTTAAATCAAAATATAAATCATGAATGCTTGTTACCACCAAATTTTCTATTTTACTTAACACAATAAGGCTTTTATTCCCCGACACATTATTACAGAAAAAGTACAAATAAATACACTAGTTGAGGCCAACAACATAATTTAACTGTTAAGTTAAACTAATAATCAAGTATTAAATAATAGACCAATTTCAGTTTGTAGTTTTAGAACATTTTTAGGGGAAAATTCTAATTTATTCTTTATTAAATTTACAATTGGCAGACTTGATGCCAAAAGGCATTCTCTTATAACCTATTGACAAAGCTTTCACAAAATTTACTAATTGCTGATAAATTGCAGTAGGTACTTACATTAAATTATTATCCCTTGAACAGCAATGGGGCCCATTATAAATAGCAGCCTTCCTTCCAACACTGTCAGCGTTTGGTAATAAGGTGGACCACAAATTAGTAATATAGGCAAGCTATTAGCCCTGTTGTGTTAAGGCCTATTTCTTGATTTTAGTCTTTCAATCTGTCCAGACCTGAATGAAGAGCAACAAGCAGAGTTAATTTGAACAGCACATGAGAGTGAAACTTATGACACAACTGTGACTGAGTAAATGTTCAAAGTGAAGCTTGACTAGGGGTTGGATTACACACATCCAATTGGAAGGATTAGGTATACTAAACAATAAAGGTTACATGTATTTGTAAATGTCCTATTATTTATGTGACATAACCTCAATTACTTTGTAAGCGCCCTAGATATTAGATAGATAGATGAATCTTATTACAAGTGAACATTTTACTCATAGTAACTCACCTGTAACTTCCTCCGGCTAACTCGACTTCCAAATTGCCAATGCTGTTTAGGGACCGCCACAGACGGCCTGCTATCTAACGCGCCTCAGCACCGAGGCTAAGCCCTACTCAGGTGATTGCCATTTATAAATGAATCAAACACTACCTACTATTATTTATACGCGTTCTTAGGGTAAATTTTAGGTTGCGATATTTAGCACTATAACTCACAAAGATCATGCTTCAGTGGAATTTGTAACACTTAGAGTAATTGAAAAACTAACTTGTGTTAGTTTTTAAAGCTTATAAATGTCATTATTCTTTTAATATTCACTGTTTTATCATATAACAACAAACTTCTAGAGTTCATTGAAAGTTTGACAATTCCGAATTTCCGACCACAGATTACAGAAAAAATAATTTCGACCCGCGCGAACGCCCAAAAGAACGAATGACCATAGACTAAAATTACTTTTTAACGACCACAATAGTCGGCAGTGCGTTTTTGAGCAAATTGTATTTTGGCTACGAATTTTAAACGTAAACGCGCGAAAGTTTGTCTGAGTCGACAGTTTGACGTGTTGCTCTTGGCTAGGCCCCCTGATATTTTTAAAAACTTCGAAAGTTGTCATTTAGCAAGCAACTTTTCGAGTCAACCTCACGCAAGATAATGAATAATCTGTTTCGTTTTATGGTCATCAGTTTTGCCTAAATAATAAAGCCATTTGCACTTAATATAAGAAGCTAGTAACATTCTGAGTCCGACAATAAGTACCTATTACGTAACAAAACTACAGTAGCTTTATTTCTGAGTCTATATCGTTCTACAAACAAAGAAAGAACAATAAAGTAGATAAATTGTATTCATTGAAAGTTCGGCGAAGTTAACTCACCGTGTTACTTTTGCACCGAAGCGAAAAAGGAAAATCTATCATAGCCAATTCGGTGTAGGGATTTTTTTAAAGCCGGAGCACAAATATTATCATGGATCACACTTTTTTTCGTATTTACGCGAATTTCAAGTGTATTCTCCCCATCGTCACGTAATACATCATGTTTGAGATCAAACATTCGGGAAACAGAATTCAAACAATACATTATCATTGGCTGATATTCGGAAGAAAAGCCTCTCGTATTTCTTATGTAAATACAAGGAGTGAAACTGCGTTTAATTGGAAAACTTTGATGTTGATTCTGCCTGCGTCTTTGTTTTGCGATTGCCTTATTTTTTTAAGAAGTAATTACAAATCGCTAGTCAAACCTGTCACATTGTTTATCTTTTTATTTTTTAGAATCAATAAAATTCACCCTTTCTGTCCCAGAAACTTATTCGCTTAATTTTTCTCCAGATGTTAGAACTAAAATTAAATGGACTTTACTACAAGCAGTTACTGTATAGTAGAAAACGTACTTCTTCTAAGCCTATATGCGTAGGTAGGTAATAATATCACAAGCGAACGTGTGTTTTAATAAAAGTACTAAATCCTTACTTAAAAATGGCTACTATTTCTCAAACTTGTCTTTTAATTCACTTTGACTAGTTAACCAAACACTATGCGACCTATCCGTGAAGCCTCCGATCCATACAAAGTTATGTAAAGGCTTATCCTCAATTAATAGCTAGAGCTGCGTACTGCATTATACAGCTTACCCAAACCCAAACAGCGCCTGTAACTATCTGAAACGTTACTTGTCTCAATCCACGTACAACATCGTACATAAATTATTCCGATTCGCCTATTAGGTATGATGCGGGTCAGAGCACATCCCGCGGAGTATGCCAAGAATAATTTACCAATACTACTGATAGGGTTGCTCTTAGTTAATAATTCATGGTAACACGATAGCAAACACGTGGCCCATTCATATCTGTGGTAAATATTCAACATGCTCGTATTTGCACACCCCTGTCCCTTACCCTTTTCATGCGCCAAGAAAACGTAAAGAAAAAAGCTGCCGTGCTGGGACAATGGAATCTGTAATCCGATTTCGATGAAAATTTGTATGTAACAACAACTATTCGTAACCTCCCATGCTAGAGGAATGCGCTTGCTGAAGTGTATAGATTGTTGAAAAGTATGACCATCACTCAAATTGTTGTATCGTACCGACTTTTTCTTTTTGCAGTGTGACGGTTTAGCTGTGTGGTTAAAACCAAGATAAAATCTTACAACTCTATCTCGCAGGGTTTTTTTATTACGATACGCAACTGCTCTTGAGAATACGTTATTACCACCTGTGATGTGATATCTGTAGGTACATGATAGGAATACAAGAATACAAAAACGACACCACCCACGACATTTCAAAAGGCCTAGTAACGTTGTCACAGTTTAATGGGTATGTTTTGACAACGTTGTGTCCTTTTTGTTTTCGAATATTGTAAAGATTTTCCAGCAAATAAATGGACTGTCCGAATACATAATAGCTTCCGCTTCCATACAACAGAAATATACAGTTATTTATGCAGGGACGAATGTTGGTACATACGTTTACGTACAGCAAACTAGAAGTTTTAACGAGTCGCCGTGGGGTTTTCTAAAGTACCGAAGTATAAATTGAGTATCGGCAAACCGTTGCCAACATATACACATTGTTACGGAAATTGGTTCTCGGGGCAAACATCAGTTGACTCGCACACCAGTTATGTTGTGGTTAAATAAATAAATGTTTGCATATCAAGGATGAAGAATTTTCAGGGTTTGCTGATATTTTTAGTACTTAATAGATAAAACTAACATTATAGAATGAGTAATCTTAGGCTGATACCGATAGTAGGTACATAGAAAAGCTGTTAACAAAAAAAAGTGTTTATTGTCAATTAAACTGTATCCATCCCATCAGGTTATCTCATCATCATCATAATGTAACTAATTTTTTCTAAAGAAAGTAAAATATTTGATAATTTTATATTTCTCACATTTATTTGTTAAAAAACCTGTATTTTTTGCAAGCCCTGATAAACTTCACACAAGTCGTTTAGACGGAACGGATATTCAAGTAAATCGTAAACTCCATGTTGAAGCTTAGACTGTATGAAACAAATTTAATTTCAGTCGTTAAATCTGTTTTGTTCTGTATACGCCTTCACTTACTTTTAAATGGTGAAACAAATTATAAGGCTTAAAAGTTGTTATTACATTAAAGGAAGATTAATTTAAAGGCAGGAAAATAGACAGTGAAATCTCACCATAAATTTATGAGCACCTAAAGCCCTCTTATATACCCGTACAAAAACACCCTCAGGCATGAGCCCCCACGCCGTTTTTAAGAAGCAATAATTAGATGACGCTCCTAAGCTGTGAAAAATCAGGAAGCATTCACAATCCCGGAATTGGGGTGAAACGGCGAATATAATGAAATCCCAAATAACGCTTTTAGATGACTAACACGGATTCTCTGGGAATAAATTAATCAAGCGGGAGGGTGGCCACGTAGCGGAAATTTACGAGGAGGCTCAATCCGCCCTCCGGTACACAACTCATCAATTTTCTCAGGACACACGACTCGGAATCCCGTTAATTAAACTATGCCGGCGAAGTAAGCCAGTACATTTGAGCGAGCTTGCGGCAATAAAGTATGCGCATTAACACCCAATGTTCAAAAGTTGCTAAGAATTGGCGAACGAAGAAGCGCCGCGTCTCTTGAGGCGCCATGACAACACATCTCGTACACCAAACAATACTACTTAGTTCTGCAGGGAAAGCTCAAGTAATTGGTGATAACACCGTTTTCGAAACACTAAATGAAGTTTAAAAGAGATTTTATATTAATGTACTAGAAAATTTCTACAGGATTTAAAGTGAATATTCAATAGGTTAATTTTGAACATTTCTGTGAGTACTCTTACGTTCCTCCGACTCACCAGTCTTTGTTGGTATGGCTAATGGTGAGAAAATTTAGGTAATTTAGAGTTGAGCGTAAGTTGAGTTGATCGTAAGTTTAAGATCGTTAGTTTACCTACATGTTTGTCCAGTATACTAACAACATTGATAACACGCCTTAATACGGCCAATAGAACTACCAAATGAATGGTTCTTAATTTCATTTTTAGTTAATAACCCTACTAGTACGTAAAAAAGAGTAAATTCCCCGCTAACAATCCTTTCATCATCATCCGTGCGGTCTATCCCGGTTGTGAACCCACACTGGTGTGGGTTCCCAGGGGCCGCCTTTCTTATTTTCTTGGTCCACTTCGCGCGGTCTTGTGCATCCTCAGAGAGTAGGCACGCATCACCCTTAACAACGTCGAGCCACCGCTTCTTGGGTCGACCGGTACGACTACCGGTACCTGGCGGGGGCGGCATGGCCAGACATTTGTTGCCCACGTAGTTTTCCTATCCCCGGACGCGCTTAACACAGATCACAGGTATTAGACACGGTCCGTGGGCTCGACCACCCGCTAAAAATCTTTATTAGGCTTCCATTTTATGAAATACAATATGACAATGCTGACACAGTTTACATTATTTACTGCCCCTAAAATAGATGAGTAAAATAATTCAAACCTCAGCGTCATTAATATTTCCAGGGCATAATTATCGCGCATTTCAAATTACAGTGTTAAAAATGTTCACTTACAGGGAAAAATGATTTCCCGAAAACCTTTTGTTACCTGAATAATGGGTCTACGTCGACGATGCTTAAATATAGCATTACATTAAAGCCCGAATGTAGCATTGCGTAAATATTGTTCACTTGGCTTCAGACGTAGGTAGTTCCCTACATTTTATATTTACAAATACACACCATTACGAATATATCCCAAACGGGGTAGTCAGAGAGGCAAGTGAATGTCACCGTCATGGTAATAGCCAACGTTAAAGGCGGTGAGCCGACCGCCGATATCCGGGTTGATTTGGTTTTTTATGTTTTCAATCACCGGAGAGTAAGTCGGAAGATTAACAATGAACACGAAGATTGGTTCTGGCCAGATTTGAACTCGGGTAGGGGTGCTCAACCCCTAGGCCACGACGCTCTTATTTTCTCTGTCTTTATTCTTGTTTGGCGACAAGATTTCAGTGGTTGCTAGCGACATTGATCTGAACACTTCGGAAATCTATAGGGTAAGTAATTACCCCTATGTTGAGCAATGAGCGTCTTGTGGTCACCAATACGATTTAACATTGTCCCATCCCGAATCAGAGTCGTCCGTAGCACCATTGATACGTGAGTTGAACAATATGACATTAATATCAAAGTTGACATTATAATGGTTCTACACTGTTTTAAAGAAAATCGATTCAGAGAATTTCGTTTCACTTAAATTGTTTCTCATATATCATTTCATCGAAATATCAATACGCAGAATAGTTTCTTCAAAGAAACTGAAATCATAGATTTCTGTTATATTTAAAATTTATTTCTTAGAATAATCATACCATAGAATATTAAATCAAATATTATTATTGCTCTTAATGTTTGGTTATTGAAAAATTCTCAAGATTTTTTTTGCCACTTATTTTCATTTGCGGAAAATTCGGTTCTGGGAACAGTTCTGACCCAACAGAAGTTCTTTAAACGATTGTATGTTTTCGAACTATCGATATTAGTTATGAGAATCTACTGATTGATATTTTGACAAATATTTTTTTAAAAATTTATTGTATTTCTGTATTGTAACTATGTTTCTATGAAGTAAATAGTCGTTAAAACAATAATATTTTTCATGAAAGTATGTGGACTGAATATTCTATGAAGTATATAGTCGTTGAAACAATAATACTCGAAATGAAAATATATGAACCGAATATTCTATGAAACATTTTCTGTTAAACGATTTTCTATGAAATTTCTGTCTGTGAAACAAGGGATCACCCACTTGATTATAATACACTGCTTGAGAAATCATCCAGCAGCACTGTAGCAGCTTTGCAATTAGAATGAAAATCGCATATCAGTAACTACGACTCCAGATTCAGTGAATGGTTATCCACACGACCAAAAAGTTATGAAAGATCGATACGAATTTATAAAGCGATCCAAAGCGTCAATTTCAAGTTCATTCCACTTTCAAACAGTGCGGTATTCTCAGATGTTAGTTATCCACCACATTATTTCCCAAGATTTGTACTAATAAATGTGTCTAACACATTTAATGAAGTGTCAGAGGTACAGTCGAGTAGGTAATTGTGTCGGAACCCGCTAGGTTGTGCGGAAACAGATGCCTTCAGCGCGCCTTAGATGCGGTCGCTGGCTGACGTGTGGTTAAATATAACTCCATTAAAGCGGCTGTAGCTTTATAAACGATGTTGAAAATATGATTTAAAATTTAGAGTGGATGAATGGCCTTTCCCGTCGCTTTTTGCTGTGTAGGCATTTGCTAAAACGCATACATTCACCTGGAACATCCGCCTACACAGTAGATTGATAGAATGCCAGCTAGTAGGGGGGGATTAAGGTGACTCATTTCAACCGAAATCCTGCACTCTTTATCAGATCGCCAGCCACCTTGAGGGTGGACCTACCGAGTTACATTTGCCAAACCCTGTGGTCTTCATCAGTCAGTTTTACGGATTCCTTTATTTCGTTATAGTCCGTTGAGCAGCCTTTACTTTTCTTATGAGGCCTCTGTATAAGACTACGCTTCGGATCGATAACCAGTCACTGTCTACCAGAAGTAGCTTCATGCATGCATCGTCATAATAGCTTGCAGCTAAAATACTAACTACCTATATGAAACCCTTACCACAAATTGAACATGCGCGGCGCTCTGACAGGTAGCCCGCTTAGAACAACACGCCATTTTTGACGCACGCACACAGAGACATGAGTTTACAAGCGAAGTCAGTGAGCTTCGGTGAATCGCACGGTCGCGAGTGTTTTTGTTTTTGTCGAACTTGGTGCAATTTTTCACATGATGAATTTTGTTTTTGGCCGGTTCTGTCAAGTAGGTATAACTTACTTACTTCATTTTAAAAATTCAGAGCGAATATAGTAGTAACCCTAGGCGGTTCACGCAAGTTTTGGAAAAAGGTGCGAGCGGTCCTTCTGTAAACTCTTTATTTTGTGCCCTTACGCGTTCCCTGCGTCTGTGTTTGTGTTTCCGGATACCTGCTTATAACCTTGGTGTCTTCAAGGCCGTGCCATCATCGGCCTTATCATCGCTTACTACCAGGCGAGACTGAAGCCAAACGTAAACCCATTTTAAGTGGCCACTTTTAGCGAAAACGCGATCTAAAACTAAAGAACAGAATGAAAAGTCGTGGACAGACATTCAATATTTAAAAGAAATATTTTTTGAGAAATTCATTGTTTAGTTTTTAAAAACAATGTATGATTTATTCTAATAAAAACTGGTTTTTGCAACGAAACAAAACTACGGTAAATTGTGTCAGTCCGCTCGTGATCACGGTGACATGCAATTGACGCCGAAACGTCGAGAGAATAGGTAAACCAATTTACCGTAGTTTTGTTTCGTTGCAAAAACCCGTTTTTATTAAAATAAGTTAATATGCAACCAGAAAGTTTAAAATGTTAATGTATAATTTGGAAGTTATAAAAATAAATCAGTTGGCGGGTAAAATCGCCCTAAATTAAAAAAAACTACGTCAACGCGGCAGACGCGCGACTAATATGCGTCTATGTACATACGAGTAGCTTCGTCTCTGTGAACATTGGATATAAGTTATCAGGGTAGGTTACACTTTCAAAATATTTATTGATGATTTTCTAATAATCTATTTCGCATTTAAGATAGGTAACCAATAAGAAGATCATTTTGAAAATAACCAGCATTATAGCGAAATTAAATGTCAGATCCCTAATTATCCGATATTTGGCGATCTTTCTAAGATTATCGCGAAACGCCGGCTCTACTTATTATCCTACGACATTTGTAAACTTTTATAATTGACTAGTGTTTCTCAATGAGTGATTTGTGGTAGGTTTTTGAGAAAAAATGCCTTAAGCTTTAACACACAGTTGGGCAAACAACAAACAAAGAATGTTAATTGCACTAACCAATCAAACTGTGCCGGCTGGCGCCGAGGCTGGGCGCGGGCGGCGAGCCGGCCGCACGCAGCGCGCCGAGCGCGCCGCCGCCGCCGCCGCCGCCCAGCGCGCCGCCCTCCAGCGCGCCTGCAACAACATTAACACACTTAAGAAGAACAAAAGCTAATTGATATATACACTGTCCAACTGCTGAACAAACATTCAAGTTATCCCTAAAATTGATGGGTACCTATTGGCTTAATCACCACACTTGCCAAATGTGGGTTGCTGATCACGTTCCGAAAACACACTTTGCTTGAACTGAGATTTAAATCAGGCAGCACCTCTGGATTTTGGAACCAGGCTAGTCTTTGGAGGCGTGAAAACACCTTTTTTTATTATTATCGTGGGGAAATCCTCATGGATACCTCGCCGCCCGGAGGGACGACGCGGTTATGTCGGACTACTACCGACTAAAACCCCACGGTACTCGACCTCAACCCTTCAGCGGCGAGGCGGGATCCCTAAAAGGTTTCACGACGCCCCGCCGCCAGTGCTTCCCCGTATTGGGGCCCCCTCCAGCCAACCACCCAATGAAGGGGGGAGGCCACGGAAGCACCTGGAGCACACAGGTACTTCCGCCGTAGCGGTGAAAGCCGTGCATTGCGGGCAAAAGCACCCCCGTACTCAAGCCCGCTGGCTCCCACCGTACGCGGACCCTACTAGGTCCGCAACCACGATCCACCTAAAAGGTGGATCCACTGCCGCATCTGGCGGTGCGGCCCCGCCAAGCCGCAGTGCACGGGGGGGCTAGCCGCGGATCACTGACCCCCTCCAAACGGTTGGGCATCGCGGCCCCCACCTCGCGCCCTAAGGCGCTGCGCCCGTGGGCGCCCCTTTGGGTGGTTAGTGGTAAGCACCATACCACCACCACGCCCGGCGGTAGGCAGTAGATAACATTTAACTGACCATTGAAAAATTAGAAATCTTGTTAATCTTCAAATAAACTTTATCCTACAGATAAATTCCAGTAACTAAGGATTGAAAAGCGGCCCTAAGTAAAATACTAGCAAAATATGAGTAAAGGCATAATTTAAAGATCAAGTAAAGTAAATAACTATACAAAGCGTTTCTCGTCTATAGAAAAACGATAAAAGCTTAATGTGCACATTTATATAAAGCTACAAATACATTATAAAAGCCTAAGTAGATACTTGCACTAAAGAGCGCCCATTCATTTAGCTATAACAGCACCCTTCGATATAACTTTCACGGTTGTCTTTTACGGCAACCGTCATTACTGCGAAGGCGAAGCATCAAACGTCAAAGAATTTTATTTGTCAGTGGAAAAATTTCGTCGCGTCATCGACCGGCAAATGACGACAGAAATAGGACAGGAAATTGATAGGTCCTTACGGTTTCCAATGCAGACATAAATTATAAGCGCTGACGCGAGTTTAAGTACATCACGTGTCAGCAATTGAGTGTAAGGTTTTCTCGATATCGTAACGCACAACGCTGCGTTAATGCGGCGTCCGGACACATATTGTATGGTACCGCTGTCGCATACTGCGACGGAACAAGAGACCATGCTAGATGTTTTTCATACGATCATGTGTCCGGCACCGCATGCCGCATACCGCAGCTATGTGCGTTACGATCAAGAGGCCAAAAATTGCATCATCATTTAGTCCTCACGCAACCAAGATGTCGAAATCAAGTAGATTTTAATTTTATACATCCTCTATCTGTGAACCTAATTAAAATTGATTGAGAAATGGCTGGGCTGTCGGCACAATAGTGGCAATCCTGCTCTTTAGGTTCTTTGGTCGTGGTTACGATCTCCAACAATCATGTGACGACCGTTTGTGGTGTTTGGTGTGTTACCTAAGTGTAATTACATATATTTAAGAATGTATTTACAAAATGTAAGCATGTTGGTCTGACAGTCTGTAATTAGTCTCAGAAATTTATTTAGTTTTTATTTTAAACAGCAGACGCCACAACAAGCGTCAGACAACACGGTTAATTTTCATACAAACGGAACGCCTTGCGATATCTATTTAGATTATAGTCTGCGGTTTCCAATAACGGTGGTGATAAGGGCCCGCACGAAGCGAATGATCTGGACGACTCGCTGGGGACTCGTCTGGCGTACTTTATGCCTTCTAATGTGGCCTACTAGGGGCTTGCTTCCTCATCTACCAGTTCTTCAACTAAATTACGGTTTCTGAGCTTGCTTTCAATATTAGGTTGTTTGGAAGTTTATTTTGAAAACAGTCTAGGTATATATTTAGTAAAATTATAAAGTTAAATTATTGGTTTGTTCGTAGATAGATAAAGTCAAAAAATACGAGGCTGCTTTAAAAAAATATATATAGCTACATTATCAGCGAGTAACATAGCTTTATTTTTTATCAATATTTTCAATAACGAGTAAAGTTAATGTAATGCATTATGCATTACATTATTAAGGCAGTACAGCATTTAGAAAACTGTCGTACATATGTTATCACCAGACACAAGGAAATTGCTGAACGTACAACGTTATGTCTCACACGACACAGAAACAGTGGTTAGTGCGGTACATGAACGTGAATTTACGATTAAACTATTACTGTGTGTAACAAAAATTTTAAAAAGCTTGCAGTATTAAATGCAGTTCTGCGCAGTCAACGATATTTTTAAAATGTACTGAACGTTCAATACATTTTAACATGCATAGATCAATAGAGGAAAATATGCGCATAATGCCAACATACAAAAAGCCAGGAAACGGTAGAACTACCCAAAGCGAAGGAGAATGGGCCATAACGTGATCGACAACATGGCTTTTACGCATTTGGTTGTACACAAAACGGAGAGATCCTAAAACTTAATGTTGTATATATACGACGGCTTCATTTTGTCTTACATAAGGTTCACGAAAGTATGCTTTAGCCTCCATGTATAAGCATTATAATATCTGTGTACGTTATCACAGATCGTTTTGATTTTAGTGGAGAGTTAGCATTCAAAAAAAGAAGTCAAATCTAAGTAAGGTTGCATTGAATCCATTGTTTGTTTTGTTTGTTTGTTTGTGTGTCGATAGCTCAGTAGTAACTACGATGTTTTATTACATTGGTCCTTTACTCGTAAGAGCGTTTGCTGGGGGTGGATAATCACGAAAATCTTCAAAAAATGCGACGTTCACGATCTACCCCCAGCAAACGCTGTTATGGTGCGATGTATCGTTAGTAGGCACGAAAGAAGATGTTTTGACAAACTTTACAGCCATAACTCATTAATTCGGTTTTCGAAATTACAATTGCACTAAGTCATATAAAATAAAATAATAATATCCCTGGACATTATTCCACACAGCGCCATCTAGCCCCAAAGTAAGCTAATTAAAGCTTGTGTTATGGGATACTAGACAACGGATAAACATACTTAAATACATTTTCTTTTGTAAATACATACTTATTATACATATGTTAAACTTGCCGTACGTATAATCATATTAAGGGTTACTTTATAAACACCATCCAAAATTTTCCCAGACATTAGGCATCAATCGAAGACAGGTTTATTTAAAAAAAGGTAGGTCTTTCTAACTTTAACATATATACATACTATTTTTATTTAAACAGATTATTCATGCGGTGTGGTTACTTATTCAAAGTTAAATTTCAACTTCTGAATAAAGCGCGGGCGGGGGGGAGTTGAGGAGGCTGCTAGCCCGCCGCCATTCACGTGGCACAGTATCAATAAAACTAGTGTTTTTTTTAATACCTTTGAGTAGTTAAAATAACATTAATAACTTAACATTTTAGTACTGAAGGTTCTCAAACAGAAAAATACGTATTTTGCCATTTTCTCCATAGATCCTCATATTTCAATTTGGTTGGTGTTTATGAAATAGCCCTGTTTAGACTTCAAAGAAACAAAGGAACAAAGTAAAACAAAACGAATGGTCCATCATTTTTAGATAGGTTGGCTTAAATACAAATACGTACGGCAAGTTTAACATAAACCCCCAAACTTAGTACAAATATATGTTTAAACTTATCTGCTGTTGCGGCAATCGACCCTTTACATCTTTACCTTAAATAGGATGTCAGGTTTATTTGTGTTATATCTTCATCATATTGTTATTAACTGCTTTTGGGATATCAATATTCTTGTACATTCGGCAAGAAAACCTAAAGCCGACGACGTGCACACAATGCGACATCTAGGTTTCCTTTCGATCTTGACCACATTATTCCTTCGCTTTTCGTCTTTTTGACAAGCCGGCTATCCTCACTCAAAAAGTATTAGTTGAAAAAATATCTCGATTTTATCGAAAATCGAGATATTTTTTAAGAGATAGGCTAAAACATTAGTCAATAACATCTGGACTAAAACCTTCTCTCAGGAAGTGATACAATCAAAGAATCTCAAAACAACAGAGATCTTTTCACCTCTTTAACCAACGGTCCCAAACCCCCCAAAATATGAAGAAAGTAAAATCGTACGTATAATTTGCGGCCGCTGCCCGGGGGTCGCCGGGGCGCATCTGGGGCCGATGCTGGATGCCACAGTATGCGAACCATCGGCGATGAGGAGCTGAGCAGGCGGGCTCCCATCGAACAGTCTACTACAGCCGACCAAACGTCACGTTCGACTTCACCCGAATCACTATTCCCTTCTTTACCATCTTCCCCGAGGTCTTACATGGAAGAGTTCCATACATCACCAACGTCATCGGTGATTACAACTTCCCCCACCCCGCTTGTGGATGTTGTGCAGGAGGCACCTGTCGCCGCACACCCTGCACCCGCCACAGGTGGTCGTCGTGTACGCAGGAAATGGTCCTAAGATATGAACATTTTTATCCTGCGTACATACTTCTTCATCACTAATTTAGAATCAGACACAAGGAACTACCTCTCCGAACTACATGAAAAATTCATAGTTAAATTCCCTGACATGCAAGCCAGCAAGCAAATAATAGGATGCCAACGAAGGGCTATCGTTAGCAATAAATTGCTAACCCCCGACAAAATAAACCAAATTCGGTCTGAAGTCCGTATAGAATTAGAAGAAACACCTGCTCAATCCAGATCTTGTACACAACAAAATCCTCAACAACGAATGCGATGGAGCAATACATTAAATGAAGCAATATACCGAGGGTACCTAATAATCACAGAACTAGACACAAACTTAACAGCTTACAGGCCGCGTCTGCACGAATATGTTATTGCACACCACCCTGAAATAGCTCACGTATCAGAGCAGAGAATTTCCGATCAACGAAGAGTCATAATAAACAATAGGATGCTGACTGAAGAACGAATGCAAGAAATCCATGACGAAGTAGCACGTTTTTTACATGTACAAAATAATAACTACCCTACCACTACTAACAATCCTGAACCTCAAAGTTCACCATCACAACACATTCCAATCACATCAGATCATGAAATTACGCAACAAACACAACGACTTACTTCAGAACATAATTATTCGCAATTATCACAAAATACTACACAAAACATAATCGATAATACCTCCCCATTACCCGACAGTGAAAGTAATTTTAACAACAGTTCTACTAATCCTAATCATAACCAAGGCATACCTACAGAACACAATGAAATCGAGAGCACCTTCTTCAACACAATAGAAAAATTCAAAAACTCTAACCCAACCCTAAGACCATACATACCCAAGTAAAAAACATCCAGAAAATTTGCACACATAGTTCACTACATAAACTCGGTAATTTTACCGAAACATCTACGTGAAGATGATGATTTTCGCACAGTTCACAATATTATTTACTGCGCAGCATACACTGCTGCTATCCACAACGGATCTAAAATATACGACAGTAGTAATCGACATAACAACAACAGCATATACATCCCAATATGGCAGAAGAGGCTCCAAAAGAGAATAGATAATTTAAGATCATGTGTTTCAAGGATTTCAGAATACATCAAAGGCAACAATAGCGCAAAACTGAAAAAGCATGTTGAATCAATAAAAAAACAATATAAAGTCCACAGCAGACACGAAGAAGACAACACAGAACTATCTCATTTTCTGGATACCCTAAAACAAAAACTAAACGCACTGTCTAGCAGATTACGTAGATATAAACAAACTACCCAGTGAAAATCTCAAAATACACAGTTTCATAATAACGAAAAATCATTTTACCGAACACTGAATGACCACAATTCACAACTAAGTTCAAATACCCCGCCTACACCCCCCTTAGATAGTCCCACAGCAGAGGAACTCCATAGATTCTGGTCCGATATAAGGGCTAAACCAGTTAACCATAAAACAAATGAGTGGGTGGAGAAAGACAAGGAGACACTCAAAAATGTACCAGAAATGGCGTTCGAAGAAGTCACAATAGATCTTCTCCAAGCAGTAATAAACAAAACCCACAATTAGAAAGCTACCGGCTCGGACAGAATCCACAACTTTTGGATCAAAAAATTCTACACTATTCACCCATTTTTATTGACACACATAAATAAATTTAGTAAAACACAGGACACAATGCCCCTCTTTATAGCTACAGGAATTACATACATGTTACCTAAAATTAAAAACGACCTTCAAAATCCAGCCAACTACCGGCCCATAACTTGTCTCCAAAATATTTATAAAATTATTACATCGTGTATTTCGCATTTAATTTACAACCACACTGACAATAATAACCTGTTAGCCGAACAACAGAAGGGATGCAGAAAGCGAAGTCAAGGTTGTAAAGAACAACTGACCATCGATGCCATAGTATCCAAGCAAGCCCTCAGACGCAAGAGAAATATTTACACGATGTACATTGATTACAAAAAGGCATTTGACTCTGTTCCACACGGCTGGCTAATATACATTCTACATCACTACAAAATTCATCCCATTATCATACAGTTTCTACAACAGACTATGAAAAATTGGTCAACCAAATTAAAATTAAACAATCAGATAGAAACCGAAGATATTAAAATCCAAAGAGGCATATTCCAAGGAGACTCTTTGAGTCCTCTTTGGTTCTGTTTGGCCCTCAACCCACTATCCAATCTACTTGACAGTAGCGATAGTGGTTTTAAGCTCAAATACGACAGTACACACATGAAGATATCACACTTACTTTACATGGATGACATAAAACTTTATGGAAGTAGTTTGGCTGAAATTCATAAACTAGCAGATATTACGGAATCATTTTCATCTGATATACAAATGTCTTTTGGTATCGACAAATGTAAAATACAGTCTGTACATAGAGGTAAAATTATACATAACACTCACTTATTAGATGCAGGAGAACAAATAGAACCAGTTGACAGTGTTACAGGCTACAAATATTTAGGATACCATCAAACCCAGCAAATACAAGAAAAGGTCACAAAAACAGAAATAACACAGAAATTCAAGACATGGTTACACAAAATATTAAATTCTTACCTCAATTCAAAAAATACCATAAAAGCCATCAATACGTTTGCTATACCAACACTCACCTACTCATTTGGAATTATAAGATGGTCACAATCTGAACTTAAAAAACACCAACGTATTATTAACACCCACATGACAAAATATAGAAAACACCATCCCAGATCTTGTACACAGCGATTCACGTTACCAAGAAACGAAGGTGGAAGAGGTCTCATTGACATTCAAAATCTCCACAACAAGCAAATAACCACACTTCGATCTTTCTTCCACAACCGTGCTCAAAATTCCCAACTGCATAAAGCCATCGTTCAAGCTGACACCAAACACACTCCTCTCAATCTTGAAGACAACACAACTCAGCGCAATGAAAAAATCACTCACCCTCAACAAAAACTGGAAACATGGCTGCAAAAATCTCTACACGGCAGACACCGCTATGACCTTATCAACCCCAATGTCGACAAGAATGCGTCGAACGCTTGGTTGAAAAGGGGCGAGCTGTTTGCTGAAACTGAGGGCTTTATGATAGCCATCCAGGATCAAACCATTGACACCAAAAACTACCGGAAACATATCATTCGCGACCCCAACTTCCAATCAGATTTATGCAGACATTGCCACAGTGCACCGGAAACCATACAACACATCACAGAAGCTTGTAGATCAATCACACAGACTGACTACAAGCACAGACATGACCAAATAGCTGCAATAGTCCACCAGTACCTAGCATATAAATATAAACTGATCTCAGATAAAACAGCATATTATAAATATAAGCCACAGATCATTTTGAATAACTCCGACTATAAAATGTATTGGGACAGAACCATTATAACAGACAAAACAATTCAACACAACAGACCGGATATAACACTACATGACATAAAAAATAAAATAGTCTATCTGATTGATATTGCCGTCCCTAACACACACAACCTCACAACAACCCATACTGAAAAACTAAGCAAATATACAGACCTTGCCATCGAAATCAAGACACAATGGCGAGTAGATACAGTCAAAACTATTCCTATTATTATTTCTTCTACAGGAATCATCCCGAAAGCATTACACAACAGCTTAGAAATTTTACAAATTCACCCCCTTTCGTTTCTTCTTCTACAAAAAGCTGCGATTTTAAATACGTGTAGAATCGTACGCAAATTTTTGTCTCTGGACAAATAAAACAAACGCATTTTCGTTTTGGCCGCAAGCCCGCGAAAATGTTCAACCCCAGAAATGGGAGACTTTTAATAAGAAAATATATCCATAATAATAATAAATAATAATAATACATCATGAAGGACGGTACAGTCGACATTTGTCGGGCATGCCGCCGTCCTGGCGAGCCACGTTATTTCCGGTTGTTCTCACCTTGCTAACGGAGAGTACTTGCACAGGCACAACCTAGTAGCCAGGATCATCCACCAGCAACTTGCTCTTCGATATGGCCTTGTCGAGTCGGAGGTACCGTACTATAAGTACGCACCGGTACCAGTTCTCGAAAATAGTCGTGCATTGCTCTATTGGGATCGCTCTATCATCACGGACAGGACTATTGTAGCCAATAAGCCTGATATCGTATTGGTAGACCGATCCCAACGCCAGGCAGTGCTCGTCGACATCACCATTCCACATGACGATAACCTCGTAAAAGCTGAGAAGGACAAACTCAGCAAGTACCTTGACTTGGCTCACGAGGTGACCGCCATGTGGAATGTTGATTCGACGATCATTGTCCCGATAGTCGTATCGGCAAACGGCTTAATAGCGAAGAGCCTCGACCAATACCTCGAGAGACTCTCGCTCAGCGGTTGGGTCAAGGGTCAGATGCAGAAGGCGGTGCTCCTGGACACGGCTCGCATTGTCAGGAGGTTCCTCTCTCTGCAGCCCTAACCACCGGTAGTCTGGGCCTTGCCTGCCCTGCTGCCGGCGGCACCCTAGGTTAAGGTTTTTATAGTATTTTTATAAATCATTGTTTTATAACTTTAATTTAAGCTTAGGTTTTATAATTGTGATTATGTATTTTGTTTTTATAATTATAATTCATAAGTTTTTTTATTGTTGTAAATCTTTGTTTTTGTAGGAATACTGTACAAATTTTATACCTAAGTTTTATGCTAAATAAAGAGAATAATAATAAAAACTTTATTCTCACCATAGTTTTACAATTTTAAGTTTACAATAATATAACACACACTATAAAAAAACAAAGTACAATGTGGGTAGTTTTAAAGTTAAATACTACGGTATGGTCACAGTATAGTTAAACCTGCACAGTGAAGTTTATATTGCATGGTTTTACTGCATAAATCTTTTGTTTTCGCAACAAACTACACTTGCAATAATTTATTTGTATAAATGGTAAACGCAAACTAGTAGTGGTTTACCATTCTTCGAAACAAACGCCGCAGATCACTGCTGAGTCTGGATGAACCCAAGAGCAGTAGCAATCAATAACTTGCCCTTGAGGCTTTTTTCAGGACTCTGTCACTCCATATACTTGAGCGCGATAATTACCTACGAGCCACCAGGTCTTCTAAGATCCATTTGGCAGTTGGTTGTCAACAGCCGCGTAGAACTTTTACGCAAACCTTGCGGTTGAAATGGACGCGATGACGTACTGTAAGTACTTACTACTGGCATCTACAGTGTGATGCTCTATAAAGTGCACATATTAAAAAGTAAGAAAATATAGGCAATTTTATCGACGGAAAAATTATATTTTTTTATTTTTAATCGACATTTTTAAAAGAAGCATTTGTAGTTGGGTACTCTATGCAGAAATAATTATATAACTTTTGAACTAAATGCTTTATTGCAATGAAACAAAGATTTTGATAATAACTACACACAACCACATGGTCTAGGGATATATAAAACTTTTTTACTAACTTAAAAAGTACTGACCTTACAAAAAAACTATTAATGACAGATTATAAAAACATTGATAGGTTCCTTTTTTAAATTCAAATTTTTATATATAAGGTTTTGTTTTATGATGAAATTCACATTCATTGAATTTCTTCCAAAGAAGTAAATCTTTACGAACTTCTTGAACTTTAACTTTAACTTGATTAAAACTCCATAAATTTCTATAAATCTTTGACAAACGCATCTCCGGTGTTCATTTAATCATGCCACGTAGGCACTTGACCAGGAACGAAATGTTAAGAGCAGGGGGAATGATTCAAGCTGGCGCTACCCAAATTGCGGTTTCTGAAGCCATGAGGACCAGTCAGAGCGTTATATCCAGGCTTTGGTCACGTTATCGTGTCACGGGGGAAGTGGAGGACCTCAACGCATTACAACACATGTACAGGACCGATGCATAGTAAATGCTGCACGAAGTCAACCAAATGTAACGGCGATGCAATTGGTTCACAAAGGCTACAGAAAGAGTATAGTTTGCTGGTAAGAAGACGACTTTGAGAAGACCACTGCATGAAGTCAACCTACGTGCTCGTAGGCCACTTCGGGTACCAGCCCTAAGGAGAGGCAATCGACGAAGAAGATTACAATGGGCTATTGCACACTAATGAATCCAGGTTTGGATTTCATCCTGATTCGCGAAAAGTACGCGTTTGGAGAGAGCCTGGACGTTGGAATCGACTGCAGCACCCACAACAAGTTCATGCATATCAAGGTGGCACGATTATGGTTTGGGCAGGAATTCGTCTCGGCGGTAGAACGGACCTCGTTTCGATACAAGGCAATATGACTGCTCTAAAATACCGAGATAAGGTGTTGGAGCCTGTAATCTTGCCCCACAGACAGCAAATGGGACAAAATTTCCAGCTAATGCATGACAATGCCCGTCCACATACGGCGCGTATCGTTACAAGTTGGTTACAACAGCATGATATCCAAGCTTCAGACTGGCCTGCACAATCCCCTGACTTAAATCCTATTGAGCATGCCTGGGATATCCCAGGCATGCTCAATAGGATTTAAGCTATATGCTTCAGAGAAGAGCTCTTAGGCATTTCCCTGAAGATATTGTGCATGAAACCAGCTTTTCTTGCATCTTAGCAGGACTTGGGACAGTATTCCACAACAGGATATTGACACCCTTGTTTTGAGTATGCAGAACCGCTGCAGATGTGTCAGAAGAGTCTTAGGTGGATCCACGGATTAATAATTTTAAGTTTTCAACAATTTTTATAAAAAAAATGAATTGTTTAGGTATTGATGTTTCAAAAATAAAGTTAAGATTGAAATTTTGTCTGAGTTTTTCCTCTTCTTCTAAGCTTTTTTTAAATTTAACTTTATCTAAAAGTTTATTTATCAGATTAGATAGGCTATTAAACAAGGTTTATTTTAATGTGTAGGTGTCTTAACAAAAAGTTAATAGTATTACCGTTATTTAGGTTTAATTGAAATATCCCTAGACCATGTTGATGTGTGTCAACAGGCCATGCTTATAAAATGAAAAAATACGAAACAAATAGTATCATAAATTTGTAAATAAATATTTTTTGCAGAAAATCATTATTAATTTATTATATTTTTTTTTTATCATAAAATTTCTAAATATCGCCCCTTTACCCTGTCATTTTTTTATTTCAAGTAAATTTACGTTGCATCAGCTTTCACATGGTATAAATACCATGTTCGTAACCCATTTAAATCATTTTAAATCAGCGCTTAAAGAAGACCCTTGCGCGTAGTTTAGCACAACATATTTTGATTAGCAGGATTTTTTTTCAATATTTTACATTCACAATTTCTTTTGTTATTTCGCTTCACCTGCCTCTCTTATGCACCATGAACATCATGACCGCTTCCGTTTTTAATAACTGACAAAAAAGTGTGTTTACCTGCATATCAATTGGGCAAAAACACGCGCAAGAGTCTTCTTTGAGCGATGAATTAAAATGCTGTAATGGGTTACGAACACGGAGTTTAAAAGTTATAACATTATTTTTGCATAGAGTACCCAACTACAAAATGCTTTTCTTAAATGTCCATTAAAAATAAAAATAAATCTTGAATTTTTAAGATAATTTTCTGTCGCTTAAATTGACTGTAATTTCCATTTTTATCCCCCTCATGACCTGCTGTGTGCCAATGAAAAAGCTGTAAAGGTTGCGGAATACTGGTTGGATGAAATATAGTGCTGCTGTCGATACGACAAGAAGAAGAAGAATAATATGTGCACTTTATAGAGACTCACACTGTAAATCGAAAGAGGTAGCCCTGGCAATATGCCTGTCACATGACGGCACGCATTTATATACATATATACATACATGCTATCACGCCTTTTTCCCAACGGGGTAGGCAGAGACCACATCTTTCCACTTGCTATGGTCCTGACACACCTCTTGCGCTTCTTCCACTCTCATTAATCCTTTCATACATGCTCGTCGATTATGGGTACTCCTGACCTGACCTTTTCTGAGCACGTCTTGAACTTGTACTAAGTACGTCCGTCTAGGCCTTCCCCTTTCAACAGCTCCATCCACCCTCGCCTTGTAAATTTGTTTCGTTAATCACCTTTCATCCATCCTTTCCATATGCCCAAACTCTCAATTCCGTACATAAGCGTCGGTACTAACACCCCCGCATGAACAGCCAGTCGCGCCTTCTCTGACACCTTCTGGCTGTTCATAAAGGCATGCAGCGCTCCATTTAACATATTCCCTGCATTCACTCTTCTATTAATATCACCCTCATGCCTTCCATCCCTCGTGAACCTAGTCCCCAGATACACAAATTCTTTCACTTGTTCTACCTTTTCAGCTCCAATTAAAACATCACATTCTGTCAAATCATCATCTCTTTCAAAAACCATGGTTTTTGTCTTACTTAAGTCACTTTCATACCTCACGCTTCTAACGACGCATTCATCAATGTTACCATTACCTGCAACTCGTCGGCCGACGACGCCAGTATGACTTGGTCATCAGCGTAGAGAAGGCATTTAACAAGCAACCCATCCATTCTCAGTCCATAATCACTGTCTTTCAGATCTGTCAAACATTCATCCATGAATAGGTTGAACAGCCATGGGGACGCTACACAACCCTGTCTAACCCCTTTATGGATGTCAAACCAGTCAGTGTACGCCCTGTTTATTCTGACGCTGACGCGAGCACTGGAACACTCATAGAGAGATTTCAGCGCTCGTATCAGACAGCTACTCACCCCATGCGCGGATAAAGACAACCACAACTCATTCATTTTTACCCGATCATAGGCTTTTTCCAGGTCCATGAAAATGCAATAGACTTTTTTGTTTTTGGCCAAAAAAATTTCCGCCGCGCAACGCAAGAAAAAAACCTGATCCGTACATCCCATTCCCTTTCTGAATCCTGCTTGCGCATCCCAAATCTTTTCTTCCGTCTCTTTCACAACCCTATTAATCAACACCTTAGCATATAGTTTGCCGACAACACTGAGAAGACTGATCCCGCGGTAATTTTTGCAGCCCTGTTGTGAACATTTTTCTTTGAAAAGCGGCACGATCACAGCCTTGCACCAATCTACTGGTACCCGGCCGGCCCTCCAACACAAATTAAATTACAAATGACAAAATTGACAATTTTCTATGAAGTGATTTATCTGTAACGTAGTAATTATTAAGTATTTGTGCTTTTGTCTCCATTATTGAAGTCAACTCATAGCTACAATCGATGGGTTAATATAGCTAAAATACCACGACTGCTAAATACGGAGTCGAGGGCAGTAGTTAAATTATTAATATGTATGTTAAATTAGTTTCAAGTACACCACTTTTTCTCCAATTAGTACAATAACTTAAATGAGTGTTTTAACTCATAATAATAAACAATTTTTATCTCCAATACACAATACATACACATACTGCGGTCTTCACTTAGTCTCCCAGGGTCCCTACCAACCAAGCTAACAAGCCAGTCAATAAAAGGAAAGATTTCAGCATACCTGTTCTATTATTTACATGAAGCACCTATCGCGGCGACCGCATCGGCTGACCCAAATATAGCCGGCCCAGACGTAAATCCAACTAGATACTTCAAGGCGCTCCCTTTGTAGCTTGCCACTCTTTAGACGCTTATTCTGACGTCACGATAGCATTTTAGTAATCCGCCAGTGACGACAGGATTGGCGTAGTTCGCCTTAGCACTGTATCCCTACTTCGAGACCATGAACATGTGTTTAGTGCATGTTAATATTTATATTTTATATTTTTCAAATCAATCGATTTTAACTTAGTTCACAGGAAAAGGTGGTTAATGTTAATCTACTTGATTACAAATTTATTTATTTTTTTACAATGTAAACTTACAGCTATTAAGCTATAATTATAACAATTAACGAGTGTGTAGGAAAAGAGGAACCCTGCACTTATTTTTGACACGTGAAGTACGTATAGTCACATCACCTATTTCAGTTACTGTCCGTGTTCGCCGGCTTATTTCCCAGAGTCCAGTCCTTTGCTTTTATGGGCCGTGTGAAGCGAATTTATTGCAGTAATTTTTCCACATTTTCTATACGTATTGTTTCAGCTGCGCATTTGGTAATATTTTTATGAACATTGTTATACTGGTACTTTGATACCATATGTTGTAATCATTTCGTTTTATGAATTCATTGTTTCACTTTTATGGGGCCACTAGGTTTTATAACAACTAAAAATGCGTGGTTGGTTTGGAAATCACGTTGCATGTTCGGCCATTATATCGATGTTTTGATTTGAAAAGCGGATACGTGCGAGTCGGACATGCGTCGACTTCTGTGCTAAGGATGATTAAAAACGTTTATTCAAATATTTATCAGAAATTTCACAAAAGTTATGTTGATACTGTTACTATTGTTCCAGATTTAACACAATTCATGAGTCGATATTTGCGCAAAATGAATTGAAATTGAACCTTTTACGGACCAAAGAATCTTTTCACAGAGACAAGCTGTAAAAGCTTTTACACCGAATCTTCGAATTTCTGTTCGAGATATCAATCAGGCGAACCAACATGTCCTTGTTATTTCTGTGCAAATTACTTTATCGCTTGTGAATCCAATTTGAAAGGATTTTTTCCTTGTAAAATGTACAGCGCGTCGTGGCCTAGTGGTTCAGCACCCGAATTCAGATCGTGAATCTTGTGGTCCCGAGTTCAAATCTGACCAGAACCAAAATCTTTGTGTTCATTTTTAAATAACCGACTAACTCTCCGGTGACGGAAAACATCGCTAACAAACCAAATCAACCCGGATAACGGCGTAAGGCTCACCACCTACCACGTTGGGTTCTAATACCATTGGTGAAAAGTGGGCTTCTGAGTGTTCCGTTCACGTTCCGTTTACGGCAGTCACTTACCTCGTGATGGTATGTTGAAATGTATATTATTTCATGAAGACTTACACAAGCAGTGATTTATTTCGCTAATCGCATAAAAAATCTTGCGCGTTTTACTGTTCAATTCAGTTTTTATTTTATCTAGATTTTATTTTGCTATTTTTGGATAATAATAGATATAATTTGAATAGGCATATGACAGTGCGCAGCATTAATTTGAAGTGTACACAACTTTGATTATAGTGTAATTCAATTGATTATAGAAAGATCCCGCTTGAGTCCCAGGACCAGGTCGAATTTTTCTAGTTTCTATCTCTGTGTAGAAAATAGACCATTGTTTAATGCTAAAAAATAAAAATTCACTTAATTGATTATAGTTTAGTTTAAGTTAATTTTATCTAAAGTCATAATTTTTTATGTCGGTTAATTTGCTAAGCTGTCAACTGATTAACTCGCATAATATTCTTAAGCTAAGAAAAGATAATAAATAGGGGCTTGTAATAAAAAATATTTTCTACCTATGCGACGAATCAGCATTTCCAGTAATATGAAAGTGCTTACAAACAAATAGACAAGGCTAGTCTAATTTAATAATAAATTCACTCTAATAGGGAGGTGGCTTAAGTGCGCAGTGATTCAAATTGTAGGGGTCCTGTCAATTTTGTTAATTTGATTAAGCTTTGGAGACAATATGGCTTGGCTTTGCGGGTCAACCCGGCGACCTTTGGCCCTGTGAACTTGTGTCTACAACATTGGGTACACTGTACATTTGATTAGCTGTGTCGGACTTCAGGTCAACGGATCTGATGAACCCCAAGTTTAGTTTGGTCTCTTTATTGAGTTCAATTTTAATTAAGATTATGGAAATTATAGGAGTTTTGATTTTTGAAATATTGTTTTGCAAATATTGACCGGCCCGGCAAAATGGCAGAGCTCCTATCCACGAAAGGTCATAGATTTGATGCAGTAAAAACATTCATGTGATGAATATTTTTGTTTGGCTGAGTGGTATTATCTATTTAAATACCTATGTATTTGAAAAAATATTTAACTAAGACTAGACTGATAGTCTCAGACACCCCTAGTACAAACCACAAAATAAAGAGTTTAACTTGCCTGACCGCCTAGGATTACTACTAACGAGTACTACTATATTCATTTTGAATTTTTAAAATAAAGTAGATAGGTAGGTAGGTAGATAGGTAGTAGGTAGGTATACATCCTTGAGAGAACCGGGCAAAAAAAATATGTGAAAAATTGCACCAAAAACAAAAACAGCACTTTCCCGTTCTTTATTAAACATACCTATATATCTCTTCAGAAGGTAGAATCTCTGGAAGAGATCGCTTTATCAGTTGCGATAAGACCGCCTAAATTGTACATTTTATGCCTTCTTACTATATAACTTGTTGTATTTGTTTGTTTGTGCAATAAAGATTATCTTATCTTATCTTAAACACTTGCGACTGGCATGACTGGCCGCGGCACTGATTCTCACCGGTATCGTCTGTAAAATCAATGTGTCTGTGTGCTTGATCAAAATGACGGTTTGTTCTAAGCGGGCTATCTGTATGGGGCGCTGCGCCGCATGCGTAATTTGTGTACAAACTCTGATTAGTTTTTGCGTTTCCCAAAAATATATTTATAAATCCACACATACACGATCAATAACACCCAGACACAGAATAAACTCAATTTTTCGTACTGGCCGATGATGATCGTAACCACGACTTTCGGCGCCGTAAGTAAAACCTCTGCCATAGCGCCAACCGGCCAGTCAAAATAAATTGGTAGAGCTTATCTGATCAGAAATGACGCGCTTCTTAAACTCATTTACGCACACATAAAGTAAATTAGAGTGAAGTAATTAGCTTATTATACTGTCCCACTGATGGGCAAAGGTCATCGCTCCAATGAATAGTTATTGGTTTCAAATATGGACGTAATAAAAAAGTAGTAGGGCGCGTCATTTCTGGTTAAACAAGCTCTACGAATATGGTACATACTTATAGACGCAGGTAATATTGCTGCTCGCTATATTCAAAGTGTCGGTCGAGCCAGAGACGGCCCGGGCCGATGCAACTATCGTAATTTATATTTTAATCAACGGCCACTGCACAGGAACGGATATGATTGACATCCTCTACGAGTGCGCCAACCGTATTTATGCATAAAATGTTTCAGCAACATCGCCAATTCCACATTCAACCTAATACCAATCACCATTGGGACTATTATTCACTAAATTAGATGCTTTTATCCTATGCTTGTGGATATTAACTCTCCTTCTTTAGCAGCTCTGGCGCGTCGCCAACAGGAACCAGAAGACAAAACTTTTGAGTTACTTATCAACTACTTTCTATTTATTTCTGTTCCGCGGGTGAACATCGTAAGTGTATACTAATGGTAGAATTAGCGATACTTTTTGTTACTGTTTAAGATGTTTTTTGATCTGATTTTGTGCGTCACTGAAAGACCTCACGGATCTGCAAGTCCGGTATACATTACTTCATACCTTGATCTAGACATGACGAGAACAGAAACACAATTTCCGAAAATTATCTCAAAACATTTTAATTTGGAAGAGACGACTAAAAATAAGAAAGTTTAAGATTAATAATAAACAATATTCAATTTTCAACACGAAATTTCTTCCATACGTGACATCATTAATATTCACAATCGTAAAGCATTTTTTACTAAAAGTAATTTTTAAATAAAATATTTAGTATATTGTCGTTTTCATCGTTATTACTAAGCGATGTGATTGCTCGCGGGCGCAGCGCATTTACGACTTTATAGACATAGAAATTCAGTACGTCTTCGTCCCTAGTTATTTGATTTATTTGTAGAGTATCGCCAAGTACTATTACCTATTCTGTGGTTATCGCTATATGAATGAGAGGGCTTTACACACTTATTAAGTTTTTTAGAAACAACGGTCGTTGCAAGCTAGCATGAAGAAAGTCTTATACTTTGCGGTAACCGTAACTGACCTACACTCATTTATGTTATCCAAAAGTAACATTAATCGGACTAACATTTAAAGGGTACCTATACCCTTAAAAGAAGTGGCTCATTGTAATTTTTAATGAAATCAAACAAATAATCAACGGATTTGTTTGATGACGATGAAATGACGATGATTATTTTCCTGTACCCTTCATTTGTGTTCGTTCTGTGTCTGAGTTGTTCTATCTTTATATTTTAAACTATTCAAGAAAATTTTGTTTGAAAACGCTGCGGCTTCGCAATTGTAAATTGTCTTCCGCGTCAAAATATAGCCTAAATAAAAAAAATACAGCATATGTACATATGTAACTGATAATTTAACTTCATATTGGTGAAAGAATTATTAAAATCAATCTAGTATTTTCGGAGCCTATTCAATACAAACACACAAAAAAACAAACCATTCCTCTTCATATTATTATAGTAGCATGTAGTACCTACTAGCGGTAACAAAGGCTCTATGGGTATGATGCCGAAATCCCTTTGCAAATCTCTAAAATATCTTTACATGATGACAACTGACCCCAAAGTCAGCAGTTCTTTTACTATTGGTGTGTCATTCTTATTTTAAATGTATGTGATTTCCAGCATGTCTGCCGAGCTTTTGTTATTTTCTCTCAATAGATGATATTAACAGGCCGCTAAAAGGGATGCGAAAAAGTTTTTGCCTAGTTTTGGCGGAGCGGTTTTGTGTAGATGAATGGTTACTTACGCAAACAGTACAGGGCACGATTTAATATGTTTGTTACTTTTTTACGCAAAAACTACGAAACGGATTTAGATGAAACTTCATGTGCCTAATTTAAATTGTATAATCTGTTTGTATTTAAAAAAAAATGTTACTGTGGTTTAGATAAATTTTGACAATGTTGTAAAAAACGCGGTGGCAATTAACGATAAACGTACCTTAGTACTCGTAGTTAATAATAAGTATTTATTAAATTGTGTTTTTCAATGCTAGAAGATTCGACATGTGGGAAAATATAGGATTCTATTATATTTGCTACATTATTTGATCACGAAGGATATCACAAAATATGTTTTCTAAGTAAGACATGCTGAACAAGATTAGAAGGACTACATTGACATAAGCAGGTGCACCCAGGAATCTGAAAGAATCCTACATTGTAGTATTTTAATAGTTTGGTCTGTGTGTTTGTTTCTTTTTTCTTTTGCATAGAATGGAATATGATGCAGTTTTCAGTTCAAACAGGAGATTTCAAATTCGGAGGTTTGTATGTCATCTAACCCCGCGGCCTTTGACAGTGAGCTGGCTAAGGTTAAATCTTTATTTTACCATCCATTTCACATTTTGTATAACATAATTTTGACGATCATAACATAATGCAAATTCTTATAAGTGACAGCGAATGTAATATATATTGTAACTTTGTATTATGAGTTAAATAAATCGAATCAAATCTAATCTACCGTCTAAAGCAAAGGCGCGTCGCTGCCAATGTTTTAATTTACCCATTGTTTGTTCATGTTAAAAACGAATAATAAGAAAGCATTATATTTCATCTATTACATTTGCTGCGGTTCTAAAATAGAACAGTTACAAGAAGCACACCCCGTATCGGTCTCGAGATATTCGTAGTGGTGTTGGCGCCGTAGCCCCAAGACGCCATTCCAACCCACATCTACGTCGCTATTAACTCATAAATTTGTCGAACCATATTACTGGACGCCTCGGAATCCGGCCCTGGGTATAGTCAGACAATTCTTGATACGTAATATATATCAAATGCTGCAGGCAGGACTTCGGATATAACTGGGAAATAGGTAAAGTAGAATGAAGTCTAGAACATATACAGCGTGTCAAAAACATGAGCACTAATACTTAAGAGCGTTTGCTGGGTGTAGATCGAAAACGTTGCATTTTTGTAGGATTTTTGTGATCACTTTTTTTAATGGAAATACAACTATAATTTATCCTTCTATAGTCTGCATTTACATCCTGTATAGAATTTTAATTACTAATTCTTGATCAACCATTACCAAATGAGCTGTAAAACCAAAGGACTTTGTAAGTTTTTTATCATGTTGTAGTTGTTATATCTAAGTTGTCGATAAAATAATATTAATATCAGCTTTAACTACGAGTATGTTTGCAAAGCACATAATCAGGGATTTAAAAAAAACTACTCTCAAGCTTCAATTTATTATAGTTAGATTGACTAGGTACTATCGTATTTTTGCAAAATACATACAATCATTCATTCTCTTTAAGCTTGGATGTTTTTCGTAAAACTGCGCTAGCAAATTAGGAAAAACATTTTACAAATGCCACACATAAACTGTGAAATCAGAATATGGAATTAGTAGTGAGTTATCGAATTAGCATGTTGGTAATTTATCATGAAAAAATGACTAACAATAGTGTACAGGCATTTAGTAGTTCTGATAAGATTAAGACAAAAAGCCTGTCTCCTAAAAATCAACGCATTGGTATTTATGTATTTGTTCAATTGACTACTTTCAGCGTATTTTTGCAATAGAGAGAGCGGTAAAAATTTTAAAAAAACAAAGAAGCTGCTAACAAAATGAGAAAAAATCATGGAATTAGTAGTTATCAAAACGAGCATAAGTAGGTACACAGGCCAAGTCCTCAAAACCACTCGAGGCACTTTTGGCACGCCGCAAACTCCTTAATTTGAGAGATGCCAAAAATGGCCGAGCACAATAAAGATAAAGAGGCAACATTATCCTTATGTAAGGATTAACCGTGTTGGCTTAAGCCAAGTTTTAACATTTTTTAGAATGATCATTTAAAACAGGCAAAGAAAACAGATATAGCTTGTCTAATTTGAAAGGACGAGCCCCACAACTTTCTTATTTGATTTAGATGTGCCGAGTGTACTTTTGCGAACAAACGACGCGTGCTCCTAGGTTCGTGCCCAACTGGCTTCTCTCCGTCCAATCACAGTGGCATCACAAAATAAAGATCTTACAGAAAGACTGCTCTCGCCTTACTCTAGTATAATTACCGAAACTTGCCTGACCGCCTAGGGATACTACTATATTCACTCTGAATTTTTAAAATAAAGTAGGTAGGTTATACCTACCTGACAGAACCCACCAAAAACAAATACCGAAATAAACGATTCTCACCGGATCGCCTGTAAACTCACTGTGTCTGTGTGCTTGATCAAAATGACGTTTGTTCTAAGCAGAACTTCTTAATTTGTGGTGGCACGTTTATATATTGCGTCCATATTTAAAATGGATATTCGTGCGTGAATGCGGTGGAGGGGCGCGTCATTTCAGCTTAGACAAGCTCTACAACTTATAAAGGTCAATGAAAATGAAAACAAAAAAGTAACGCAACTGCTGGCGGATATAAACCCATGAACAACGTAAATGTTATTCTTCATTAAAGATTAGATCACAATTATTAAATTTTAGGATACCGTATTCCACAAGGAACCCTTATCATTTTGCCATGTCCGTATTGTCTGTTTGTGTCTGTGTCTCTCCGGGATTGTACAATCAAGGGACGCCAAGCTCAAAATTTTTATGAAGTAAGAATACAAATAGTTACTAAACAATCAGCGTCAATAGGAACGCATTATTGACTTTCAAAATGAGGTCTTCTAGCCCATTAACTCAATAAACAGGCAATGATGGGCGTTCGCAGGTTCATTTGACTAGTGACCACAACCCGGCGTAAATGTTAACCTTTTGAGAATCTGCGCCTTCAGACGAGAGGTAAGTGTTGGCAATCGTAAAATAATAGAAAATACGTAATTGGCTGATGAAATAGGAATCTAGGAAAAGGTGCAATTACCTAATAATTTTCCTGTAAAGTTTCCTGTATTACTGTAAAGTTTCATCGAAATCCGTTCAGTAGTTTTTGCGTGAAAGAGTAACAAACATACACACACACATACATTCTCACAAACTTTCACATTCATAATATTAGGTAAAATTAAAAAGGGGGGAAATATTTGTATTTTTGCTAGTAACGAAAAAATAAACTCAAAAGGTAGGTAGGCTACACCAATATAACGCCACATGATCAGCAATTAACATGCTTTGTTTTTTGGCTATTTTATCTTCAACAAGCGCATGCATCGTTCGATGTAACGTTGCTGCGGTAAAAAGTATCTAGTTATATATACGAAAAATTCAAAATGTGTACAGTTTACATATTGAAACATGTTTTTAAG
Source organism: Udea olivalis (assembly GCA_947369235.1). Classification (NCBI taxonomy): domain Eukaryota; kingdom Metazoa; phylum Arthropoda; class Insecta; order Lepidoptera; family Crambidae; genus Udea; species Udea olivalis. The sequence continues at coordinate 14,087,595 of OX376342.1, forward strand.
AATAGTTTTATCGATAACCTAATGCTTTACATGAAATGTTAGTTCGATGTACCGTTTTTCTGGTCACCAAAACAACTTTACAACATTTTTTATGGGGGACTAACTTTTCGCATAACGTCGATTATCCTAATGTTGCTTGGCATAACTCATTAGGCATACAATCATTAAGCATAACATTAACTTCTCATAATTTATGCTTGGTATAACTTTAATGAAGCATAATAATACGAATGCATATTATTACATAACATAACAGTCTAAATGCATAATATTACTCGTACATAGCTTAAGTAGTGAAAGCCCTAATTACTTTTGGCATAATATAGTTAATCCTAATATTTCAAAGCATAATTTAGGATGGCATAATTAGTAAAATCCCTATTATCAATACCACTTGGTTTGTTAGGGTAGGTCAATTTTACCGAAATAGCTAGGTTAGGTTAGAACTGCGACGTTCCCTGCGGTTAGGGGAAGAGAATACTACTGAGGTATCCCTGCCTGTCATAAGAGGCGACTAAACGGGCCCTTGGGGTCGCGCAGCGCACGCGAGGGGCCTACATGTGTTTCGGTTTGCGATCCCAAGGATGACGGTAACGCGTGTCTTCGGACACAGTGGTGTGTGTTATCGTGCACTGAAGTTGAGCTTGCTCCTCCTGAGGCTGGCTGCCAGGCGGCCTTGCGCGCCGAAGGTTTCTGCGAAGAGTCTCTCCCTTGTTGGGGATCCCGGGTCCCTTCCATTCTGCGCCGAAGATGACCACCGTCAGGTTTTAGTGGGTAGGGGTCTCTGTTTTCCCAGGAGTTCCGAGTCCCACATATCCCAGGTGTCCCGAACCCAGGGCCCTGGGAATGCCTAAATGCATTTCCTGACGCAAAAAAAATAAAGCTTCGAACTGCGACCCCATCTTTAGCCAAAGCCAAACTTTACTTATCAAACTTGGTTAGTTAGAGAATGTTAATTGCACCAAAATAAATATTTTTTCCAAGCATTATGTTCATTGTCATTATTTGATGTCAACTTATTATTCGTTTTAACTAGCATGCTTTTTAAATATATGCGTTTAGTTATTATAAGTTTTGATTATTATACTTGGAAACATTATGCATTTTAATTATTGTGCCCTTAGAGTTCATGCGTTTTTATACTTATGCCAATAAATATTATGGCTCGTGAGGATTAGGAAAATTAGAATTACGGAACATAATATTATGACAATGAACATAGTGCTTAGAATAAGTGAGCCATTTTTATAAAAGGTTGTTCGATAATAGAAACGGTGATGAATGAATGACTATTCAATTATTTGAGAAGAATAGATATTAAAAATCGTGAAATAGTTTTCGGGGAAATTAAATACGATATCAAAAAAAAATATATAATAGAGACCAGTTAAGTATCAGTCCGACGCTCTGAGTTGGCAAGTATTTTAATAACTGGCTTGGGGTGCTACGATTTATGAATAGGTGGATGGACATTTGCCAAGTTCAGACTTAAAAAACTTAAAATATATTAACTTTAAATCCGAACACGTGTTTTCTGTGTTTATTCACTGATGTTTTATAAAGATATTCACATGTTTTAAAGAAGATAATGTAATGGGAATATATATGTACTATTTGAATTAAGCATTGCTTTGTTTGGTTAATTTCCTTTTGTTTGTTTATCAGCTCTTCTGATGTATGCAACGATGTGTTCACATAGTTTTTTAAACAATCAACTAATTTGATTCAGCATTTCTTGAGTTATTATTATATAACAACTATTGAAATTAGGCTTTTATTCAAAATCCTCAAAAGTAAAGTATCCTCATTGCAATAATATAAAACATTGTGACATATGGTCACTAGTGTTTGGAAAACGACTTCTGAAATAACACTCAAAGATGAGCAGCACTTATGAATGCAGCTGTTAATTTCCATTCTACTGACATAACTACTCGTAGAACCTAGAAACGTTAACATTGCAAATACTTTATTTTAAGCAAATGGGTGTCTTGACTTTTACCTATTTCACGTACCCAAATGAAGCTTAACATCGGAAGTTTTCTGCCACACGCGTCTACTAAACTTGAAAGAGCGTCTAAAACGTTAAAATTTGAGGCAAAGTCCCGGCGAAAGATTACCAGGGCGGGCGGACGGCCGACCGGCCAATCTCCGCGTCATTTCGGCACATCCTGCCCAAGCCTCCACCAAACTCATCGATATCGCTTAATTCTTCCAGAGCCACGCTGATTTATATTCAATCAGATCGGAATCCACCTTTTTCAATGCGAATCTCTATAAGCCTATTAATGCTAAATTAAACGATCAGGAACGCTCACCTGCCTTCGCTCTTTGCAACTTTCGCTCCAGTTCATTTTTATCCACATGATGGAACATCAATTAGTCTGTCAAGTACAGATTCTGAAGCTTTATATTTTACTTGAAACAAAAACGCAAGCTTGTAACGGAGATAAAGAATATACGTAATTTCAAATTTAATTTACAATCTTCCTCCAAAAATTGTCATGACTGAATTATGCCCAGAAGCCTTTGGTACTTTATCAGGAATAAGATAGCTGCTAATTTTGAAATAAAACAGAGGTAAGTTTAGCTGTGTGCATAGTGTCATCATGCCGATCGAGTTCGAAACAATTAAACGATTCATGATATCCCCAAAATGAATTTCCTCATACATTGCATTCATGCTTTTCATAGATTCCACCACATCTCCACCATGAAAGATGCATGAATAATGAATAACTGGATAAGTTTTTTACAAAGTTTTTTCGTAACCCTTTCTTATTTTATCATCGAGATAGATTTAGCATAAAGACCAATGGAAACCAAAAATCATGAAACAAATGTATCGAGAATAAAACATGAAAATAGCGTTTGCGTATTTTACATGCAAACCACAAAGTTATTTGCTAACCCTTGCTTTTGTTTCAAATGCAGTTCAGGCACAATACCGCAAACCGTCAGTAGCCATAGTAGAAATCGTATAATCCAATCAGGCCACGCGCCCCGGGGGGTTGCTAGCGTTGCGCCCTTAAATTGTTCCGTCCGACTTCATTAGGGCGCACTCCCATATGGAATGCACTGCTTTACCATTACTTACATTTTCCACAACTAAACTCCCTCACATAACATATCCAGATGATTACTTTGTTAAACGAGAAATAAAGATCCCTTGTTTCACAGACAGAATTTCATAGAATATTCAGTTCATATATTTTCATGTCGAATATTATTGTTTCAACGACTATTTACTACATAGAAACATATTTAACAGATAACAATTAATTGAATTTCATAGTCTAATTTCTTTTAATTCTTGTCATAGTTCGATGTATTTTTCTATGGGATTTTACTTCATCAAAATTTTTTTTAAAAAGTCATTAGTTTGAAGCTTCTGTTGGTTAGGTTAGTATAGAACTGCGACCACATCGCACGAGCCGAGCGAGCGGAACGAGCAAACCGCAGCAGCGGCCGGCGAGTGCCAGAACCGAACTGTCGGCGAATGAACGATACGGCGATTTTGAGTGGCAAAAATATACAAGTATACAATGTTATAAAAAAGTGACCCGATCATTTTTTATATCTATTTTTATTGGTAATAAATTTTATGTTGTTTGTTATTAAACTATGATATGAATATTCTATGATATAAATTTTATTTGTTACAAAAATCAATGGTTTAAATTTCTTTGAAGTAACAATTTTGCGTATAGATTATTCTATGAAACAATTTATGTGAAACTAAATTCTATGGAACCATTTTCTAACGTTTAACCAGTAGGCAACTGTGCTCTCCATTGAAAGCTTTCAAATCGACCGAACCACGACGTGCTATCTGCATGGGCTCGAACCAAACGAAACGACCTAAGCTCACACGAAGATACTGCGCCAGCCAGCAAGTATGCTTCCATTCTGCCTAAAATGTAGCTCGGGAAGAGTTAGGCTGGGGCACTGTTAAATTGTGTCGTCTAAGTTTATTAGGGCAGACTAGGCGTAGGTAAGCGCATAATCTAGCAGGTCTATTTCCATTTTACGAGAGGGAATGTGCGCGGTAGGGCCATAAACATGTGTAGTTTACGATGGTCGGCCGGTGCGTCGCGGGACTTCGGGGTATCATCAACCCAACATGTCTAGCATTGAATGATGATGAGCGTTACTGACTCGCGGGTACTTACAGAGTTACGGCAGGGTTGCCATGTGATCTACGGTCTGGAGATAAAAGAGGTTTTTCAGCCCATTTTAACGTCGTCAAGCATGCAGTTACGTGAACAATTTGAATGTCTTTGTTCGTAACAAACAACTGGGTGATAACAGCGCTCGCTCGCCCCAAAATCCAGAAGGCCAGGGATCAATGGCACTACCTTTATTAAAGAAAGTTGAACTTGGATATTTAAATAAAATAGCCCATTATTTTAATCACACTTGATTAACTGGTTCAACATAGGTAAGAGCAGGCCTTCAAGGTGAGGATGGCCAGCCCAGTAATTCGTTTGAATGACTGGGCTTATCAACCTTATCTGGACCTCACGACCGCTTTCCATCAGGTGGAGTGAGGTCATCTTGGCGAGCAATATAAACAAAGAGCTTGTTGCAGCTTTTCCAAAAAGTAAATAATATACCTACACTGACGACCCATAATTGGTCGCTGACGCCGCAAAGGGGCTAACCTTATTTTTAAACAATCAATGTCGTCCACATACAAACCTAACGATAAGCCTAGCTATGTGAAATTTAAATACTATATCCATAAAAGGTATATTTTTAACATTGCATAATAATCGTAAGTAACATGAGTACTTTTTCTTGAAATAGCGAACGCAATGTTCACGGCATGTTTTGAGTGAATAATCGAAAACGGAACAAGCGGTTCAAGCGGAAAACAAACCCCATAGGATAATATTAATAAACTGTCATAATACCAGCCCATATGAACGTTTTCGTATTTCTACCGGCTGCACCCCCTACCCCCTTTATTTACCTAACGAGGAAGGAATAATATTTTCACAAGAAACTAAAATGAATAACGGAGTGATTCTTTAGACAGCTGACTGTTACAGATAGCGAGGCATTTATTAGGGAACGAAAAATGTACTATTGTCCGTCACAAAGGCTCAATCCATTTACTTTCAAATGATGGCCCGATCCGATACCGGTTTCATCGCGAGCCCAAGGGAGGACCTCACAAAATTGCGAGCTTCAGATTTTTTTTTCCTTAAAGTGTGGTCGTGAAGATTTCATTTATTTTTATCCACAGCTCATAAGCACTTGCAAGACCACAAGGTTAAGGAGAACTTTCAACCACAGGTCATTCTGCTAACAGTTTTCTGATGAGCTCTGGCGACCTTGACCCCGAGCAGGAATACACCTCTTTATACACCTTCCACTCTACCACCATTCTAACGAAAACTGCTATTTGTCCAGTCACCTTCTCCATCTTATTTCTCAAGTATGCCCATAAAATTGTCCATTGCTATACTCTGTCGCCAGTTACGTACCTACGTGACGATTGTGTTGATAGCTGTTGTTAGAAACTTAGGCGAGGTCAAGCACGAACTAAATTAATATCCAGTGAAAGTCTAAACTAAAATTAAGCTGCGTGTTTATTGCTTTGGGATTTGATTTGACGTAGCTACTAGTGGAGGTAGATATTAATTCTGAGTACCTCGAAACTCGAGACGGACCTGATATCCTTAGGAAATTGCCTATTGGTTACTTTGATATTTCGCTGCTGGGTATTCCAATCGATACTAAATTAGGAGTAACGAAGCAAACGAAGGATAGTAGCCCGCGGCTTAGCTTGTGCAATATTTTCATACAAACTTTCATCCTCAATCATATTTTCTTTAGGATAGAACTTCCTGACTTGTATGTTGCGTGCTTCATCCTTCCAAACATGAAAAAGTACCTACAACCTATAGTTTATTAGTAATAAGCCTTTGCGATGTGAGCCAATCGTGCAACCCCTGTGTTTTTTTAAACAAAACCTTGTTATATTGTTATTCCCTGAAAACCCTTTGTTCAACTAACTTAAAAAGAGCAGGAGCGTTGTAAAACTACCGGTTCTGGAAGTAATTTAATCATTTAAAATCTTTTGCACTTAGTCTGTAAAATTCCCCAATAATCCCCGATTTCTAAAAATGATTATTCAGTCTACTGCACCTTGTTGTGTTTAATGTGGTAATATTATAAAAACAAAGACAATCTTTAATCTCAATCTCTAATGAAATAAGTGAAAAATGCCAATAAGGAAAAGTCTTTGTGTTGATCATCAACGAGGGTCTTGTTAAATTATATTTGTTAGATAATACTTGCCCTAAGGAATTTTAATATCTGAAACGGCGCAATATTTTATTAAATTGCGGAGGTACACACGTTAACCGTGAATATGATTTCGGATATTTCACCGATCATACTTCTTTTCTACTTCTATATAAAAGACAGATAGGAGGATATAACTGAACGGACTGAACTATTTACTGGGATCTATTGGGTTACACATTAACTCTTAATTTTTATGAGGGCCGATTTTTCAATCCTCGGATAATGTAAAAGTATTCGAAGGTTAACAAGATTTTTAATTTTTCAATGGTTAGTTATATGTTACCTGTTGAATAAAGCCGCTAACTGAAGAAAAAAGTTATCTGCTTCTTGAGGCTGGATAAGATTTATTTATGCGTTTTCCTTGACCTTTTGAGGTTATGAGGAGCGTGATTTGAGCTCATTTTCATTTTCTCACAGAAGGTAAGGAGCGTTATTATAATCACAAACTTTTTACCACAAATTCAGGCAGCAAAAAAAGCTGAGGTTGTTTTTTTTATACCTCAGTGTCAATTTGTCAAACATCAACTTTTGTCTTGTTTCATTCTAACATAACAATGATTGTATAACTGCATCTCGCTTGTTGATAATCAGCGTGATAACCCTATTCGCTTGATAAACAGCCAGTTAATTTTATACTTCAGTTAGTTATCTAGGGAATAAACTAAGAATTGAAAAATCGGCCCTGGGAGTATGATAAAAGTAAGTGTGTGTCATATAATATAACAACATATCGTATAAAATTCAAAACATATACAACCATATAATATAATTTTGTTTAATATAACACTTTTTTAATATAATAATGGAATGATATGGTTTTTAATTACATAATTTTGAAAAATATAACAAACTCTTGAACTAAAATCATTTAATATAATAGCCGTTTAATATAACATTAACGTGATATAACAATTAAAACATATAACATTTATTTACTATAATAACATTTAATATAATCTTCATTTACCATAACACTCTTTTTGAATAATATTTAAAAGATATAATGATTACTTAATATAAACTCCAATTCATATAATATAAAAATAACCCTAACCTACTGACACCTGAAGGATTTTCGGAGGTCATAAAAAAAAAAACCCTAACCTACTGACACCTGAAGTATTTCTGGGTGGTTATAAAAAAAACCCTAACCTAAACAGCCAGTTAATTTTATACTTCAGTTAGCTATCTAGGGAATAAACTAAGAATTGAAAAATCGGCCCTGGGAGTATGATGAAAGTGGGTGTGTAACATATAATATAACAACATATCGTATAAAATTCAAAACATATACAACCATATAATATAATTTTGTTTAATATAACACTTTTTTAATATAATAATGGAATGATATGGTTTTTAATTACATAATTTTGAAAAATATAACAAACTCTTGAACTAAAATCATTTAATATAATAGCCGTTTAATATAACATTAACGTGATATAACAATTAAAACATATAACATTTATTTACTATAATAACATTTAATATAATCTTCATTTACCATAACACTCTTTTTGAATAATATTTAAAAGATATAATGATTACTTAATATAAACTCCAATTCATATAATATAAAAATAACCCTAACCTACTGACACCTGAAGGATTTTCGGAGGTCATAAAAAAAATAACCCTAACCTACTGACACCTGAAGTATTTCTGGGTGGTTATAAAAAAAACCCTAACCTACTGACAGCTGAAGTATTTCCGGGTGGTCATAAAAAAAATAACCCTAATCTACTGACTGACACTCGTAGTATGTCCGGGTGGTCATAAAAAAATTAACCCTAACCTACTAACACCCGCAGGATTTCCGGTTGGTCATAAAAAAAACCCTAACCTACTGACACCTGAAGTATTTCTGGGTGGTCAAAAAAAAAATTACCCTAACCTACTGACACCTGAAGTATTTCTGGGTGGTCATAAAAAAAACCCTAACCTACTGACACTCGCAGGATTTCCGGGTGGTCATAAAAAAAAACTCTAACATACTAACACCCGCAGGATTTCCAGGAGGTAAAGTTATAAAAACAGAAGGTTATTTCAATTGTAGAGTATATGTATTAATCGTTATTTGAAACGTTATTATCTTAAATATTACTTATATGAAATGATGCGTATATTAAACAAAATTATATCAAATAAACGTTATCTGAAATGAGTTTTATTTCAAACGTATTTATTCGTTATGTACGTTATACTAAATAGTATTATATAAAATGAATATTATATAAAGTAAACGTTATGACAAGCAAAATTATATTTTGAGTTGATATAACAATAGATTATTATATAAAATGAACGTTATTAAAGTTAAATTATATCAAATGATAGTATAACAACTAAGACGCACCCGATAAAAGTATGATCGGCAAAAAGTCCAAAATCGTATTTTGACTCAAAATAAATAAGGTGCACAATATGTGCGTAACAATTCATATGAGTAATAAAACACCAAGATCATCAGACCCTACATTCAGCAAAGATTATGGTTTAAGTTTTTTTTTTTTTGCTTTTATGTAGTTAGTTCAATCTTGGTTAAAAACAAAAAAAATATGATAATAATTCTGTACAGTTTGTTTTGTTTCGTTGCTTTTTCTTTTGTAAATCTCGTGAGTTAATATTGAAGCTTCGCTGTTCCGTTTATACATTTAAGCTTCTTAACCTTTTGATCGTTATCTTAAGACGCCCACCGTCACTGCAACTCCCGCGTAATCAGGATCAAGTGGTGATTGCCCTGTTTCTTTCTTTCATTCGTTTTTAACGATGGAAGACACAAAAATAAAGATAAAACAGTTTTCTGCCGTACGAAAAGGAATGTGCGTCTTGTGAGGTGAAAAGGAAAGCAGAGCCGATCAGGGCTGATAAAAGGGATTATTCGTGGCAATAAAAATCACAAGCACTATGTACTAATTCTATGGGCTCAGTGCACACCTAACAATATACTTATTACGGTGAAATTGAATCTTGAAGACGATATAAGCACTTAACACAACTTATTAAGTACGCAAGTCAAATGTTTAACATGCTTTGAGCAAAGGGTTAAAAATATTTACTCTTGCATTATCGTCTCAAGTCCTCTACAAACAGGGGAACAACACGGCTTTAATTATATCCGCCTGTTTTGGCGAGGCATTAAATTTTAACTAGAAAACACGAGATAAAGCCCCCGCGTGCCTGCGTAAGCAACTTTTAGAAGGAGTCCGCAGTGTTCTATACTTGCAAATTGAATTGGTACTCGTAAAACTGTTGCCAAGTTACCATTGGGCCCTCAACTCGATGTTGTAGAGCATGAGGGAAGTAACTGAAGGCACGTGAACGGTTTCCGTGCAACAGCGCGTTGAAGAACCGACTCCCTGATGTGCCGGGACTGTTGGTGTGCTAGGAACATGAGGTGCATCTAAAATCTACAATATTGTATTACCTACTACTAACACAGGTTAGTATGATGGAGACACCAAATTCAAGTTTTCAGGACTTTGGGAGATGATACGCGCCTCAAATCAAGGTTTGTGGCATGGAATTCATCGGAATATACATTATGTAGGTTGTGAAGCATTGACTGGCGTGAATTGAATGATAATATTAACTAGAATAGAATAAAATAGAATATGTTTATTTTGCTTTAAATGTGGTACATTATTGATGACATTTTTCTTTTTCAGTTACACAGCACATTTAGCTAATTCACTTAGCATGCAAAATTATTTATTGTTTAGTGAAATATTATTAAGAACAAGTTAGCAAGCACGTACGCGTCGACATTATTATCTATATTAATAACTTAAGCCAAGCAGCATTATATTCTAGAGTTAGCAAATAAGATTAGAATTAGTTACAGAGATAATTACATGTCAAGTTAGTCTACATTTTAAGATACAACTAGTCATTTTATCAGCTCTGATATGGAATAATAATTTTTATCTTTGAGCCATTTGCTGAGTGCCTTTTTGTATTTCATATATGGGAGACCCTTCATGTCGCTTGGTATGGCATTGTAAATACTGACTAATACAATATTGCTGCACCCTGCCTAAAGAAAATATCTCAATTTATTTTAAGCTGATTATACAAACACAAACAAAACAAAGAATATCTTTATTTGAATATACCTGTAGTAAGTACTTTTAGAAGAAAAAAAAACTTCATAATAGACCTAAATACTATAATGTTACGGGTACATAAATACACTGTATACAAACATAATGTGACTCTACCACCGCATCGGAAGTTGCTCTTTTACTGAGAAGACCCGGCGAGAAACTCAGTACTTACTCTTTTAAAGTACTGAGTTTCTCGCTACAGGTCTATTTAAATAAAGATATTTTTGGCTTTGTTTGTTTGTTTTGTTATTAAAAGTTTTGTCTTGCTAATTTTTAAAGGCTCTCAAATTAGTGAGCTTAGTAACCGCTAACCATAGAGCCTTCCACATGCTGGTTTGCTACAAATATTATACAAAAAATATTCTGTAAATAAAGGTTCAAATCGATCGTTGAGATGTTCAGCCGGCCCAAACGGCCTAATAGCCTACACAAACACAGCCTCTATGACGCTGTTAACTTTAATGCCAACAAATCTCTCATTTTCTTCGAAAAGAGCCTTTACTTATTCATGTATGTCGTCTAAAAAGTTCCCAGTTGCTAAGAAACGAATTCCCACTCTTGCATGCTGAGAGCCCTCGACCGAAAAGTTGCTAAGGCTTTGTAGTGCTAACTTGAATGGATTTTCAAATATTTCTGGCTCGTTTGTTTATGATAACGCATGAGAGAATAATGTTCCCTGGTCCTTTAGTAATTCGTATTTATTTATGAATCAACGAAAACAAATTTGAAATTCAAACGAATGTAGGTACTCGTAATTCTGCCTTCTGGTTATTTTTACTCAATTTTGGTATTATTTTTGGTTAACAAATATTTTTTGAATGTATTTCCCTGTTTAGTTTATCATTGTGGGGTTTTGTTGTGAACAAAAATATTGTTCTCGTTCAAAAACAATAATACTGAATTTTAAACAAATAAATATCGGAGACTTTTATTACGAGATCATCTGGCCTCAAAGTAAGCAAAGCTTTTGCTATTATTTTGAAATACAAACCTACTACTAACCAATAACACTAAATCTTCATCATGGCAAAAAAAGAAAAAATCAACCAAAATCAGTCCATCGCTATAATGACCGAAAACCAAACGCGTTGTTAATAAACGGGGGACTTTGCCAAATTAAATGTTATTCAACAAAAATTTTATCGGCTCGGGGGAGTCGAGTACTAACTTTTTGTATTATGGTTCTCCCTTCAAGTTGTGCTTTACACAGCTGGCCGGTCGTCAGGGGAGCGGTCCGAACTTTCAGGGAAGCAGTTTGCCGCCTCGAGTCCGTACTTAATTAGGCAGTAGGCCATTTCATTAGAAAAATTAATAAGCATCACGGTAGAGCCCCGGCCTAAGAACGCTTCGCCAATGAGAAAAGTCCGCAATACACTCCGGAATGAACCTTATTTTCAGGAAAGATTTATTGCAACTCAGGAAGAGAATCGAGAATTTTTGTTTTAACTTGTGAAAAGATTCCACCCGATGTGAAGCGGTTGAGAGGTCCAGATATGAGGCTTTCAAGCAAAGTCAAGCAAAGCATTCATAGACCCCATGACTATAAGAGGAATAAACACTGTCTGTTGTCTTTTAAGAAATTGACTTTTTAATTGTTTAAGACAAACTTATGAGTAGTTTATTTTTACTACTGTTCGCAGTGTAAATTTTTCAAAAATAAATTTTGTGCTTACATCTAGAAGGAATTACCATGACGTGTGTCTATTTGTAAACCAAATTAAAAAAATAAACACATGCGCTGGAAGAGTCTTTCACGTCTGGATGGTACGACAAAAAAAGTCATCTAACCTTTTCGTACGGACCAACAAATGCTGGATTGTGTGCTTCTAAGTATCACATTAAGCTCAGTCAAAATACCTTCATAATTTGCATCGCAACTTGGATACTTCGATGATAATTATGTATAATGATAATTTGTGGACACACATTATTCCCTGTACATATATTATATAGGATATTTTGGAGTAGTTAACTTAATCAAACTTATTAATTCTGTTAAATTGATAAGCTTGGAGAATCAAATGAACCTAAAATTAATAAAGATACGTGTCTGTTCGTACTATATCATTAAACACAAATTGATTCTTTGTCAGCCGACGCCCGTTCTGCTCCTAATTGTTGATTACGACGAGGCGAGGGCCATTATTACATTGAACAAACGACAAATAAGTTTTAACGAGACTAGCATACGGAGAAGAATTATCGACTAAATTTCCCCGGAGCGAACATGTCGTGTTTTTACCCGACGACGTGCGAAGGAGTTATGCGGTGAACAGTTCACATAATACAGCTCTCCCTAGTGGCAAACTGTTCAACTCGACGACCAAAATTTCCCATGGGCCTCTGAGAGGTCACGATTCCGCAGAGTGATCGCTGCCCATGTGTTTTGTTTGAAAACTTCTTCTTATCCTTGCACCACTTCACGAAATGCAAACATAACAAAACCTAGAATCATGCTTACTCTTTCCGAATCGTGCTTAAATTATAAACGCTTGCCTACTAAATCTTTTGAAGTATACTCCAGTAATAAACCCTTTTCGAAAATGAGTAATTGGAAATATCCCAAACGCGGAAACCACTATAAAGCGCCGACAATGAAGACTTAAAAAATTGCTGCGATAAAACGGACGTGGACGCTCAAATTTCCGTTAGCCAAATTGATATCTAGATATGGATTTTTCCTTTTTATTGCAAAAATTTCATTCATATCTTTCGCTAAAACTCGCTGTAACTTCAGAGACAAATTTCAGATTAATTCAGCACACTTTTGCGAACTTGAAGGTACCTAATGTTTTAAGTTTTTTGAATTGATTTTAAGCGTTGAAAGTACCTTTGTACTAGTCGAAGTTTTCCTGATATAGCTTTCTAAAGCGTAGCCTATAATTTTGAAAAAGGCTAAGTTATGCGGATATAATTCGATATCGGGAATTAAGTTTGTGAATAAAAGCAATATATGGTATGTCAAAAGCACCAGCGGAAGTGGTTTAGCGATGTAAATATTTTTAATTAACCTACGGTGGTCAGGGTAATCTGTTTAACCCCAGCGGAAGTGAACGTTTCAAAATAGGCCTCGATATATATATACCGGAAGGGTGACAGCAAAATCAAAGGTCTCACTGACAACTCTAGCTTTACGATGATTCGAGCTTATTACTTGCGTAATTAAGTATAACTTCGTTTCACTTTGATAAATACTATAAGTATTTGTGTTCTTAGAGGTAATATATTGAGTTTTATCTGCAGTAGGTACGATACATACGACTGCCTCTCCTATTAATGTTGTGTTTACAGAATAAGCTTGATTAACCAGTAGCTCAGTTAATGCTTTCTGTCAGAAAGTCATTAGCGACGTAATTAAATTACGATTATTGACATATTCGACAGGCTCGTGAAGTGCTAATATTAACCTATATTATAGATTCGTCGTAAAAATGCCTGTACGTTCACCACGAGTTGCCACTTTAAATTAACGTTATCGTTAGCGTAAAAAATTGTATTGGGATTTAACATTGTCATGTCCTGTCATGTCAAATCCCAATTCAATTTTTGACGAGAATTTCATGTAATGTACTAATTAGTATTGGATTTTTATGGCGCATCTTACATATTCTGTAGCACAAGTTAGTTATATATTATATAACCAATTTAGTTTATTTTATCATATCTTATGTAATCAAATCATAGTCCCATAGTGACACTTTACTCAGGCGTCAGAAAATCGTAGACTGTCTTTTTAGAATACAAGAGACCTATGTTCTGGCTTAACTTTTGACCATCAGTTTGCGCTGGTGTTGAAAATGCAGGTCCCGAGTTCAGTCTCTAGATTCTACAAAGTGAGTTTAGGTTTTTCAGAACAGTGGTTAGCAAGCGTGATGAACTGGCGACAAAGCCAATACCCATCAATTGCAATAATGACTTGATTTAAATTATGCATGCAGGTCTTTGCTTACGTGTATCTCTTAAGCGCAATACACACCAAAGCCGCCGACCCGCCGACACAGCCCGCCGACGCGTATCGGCGGGCTGTATTCAATTGCCCGGCGACACTCGTGCTAATAGTGGTGATAGTATTTTATAAAAAGTTGCCGATATATAACGGCGGGTCGGCGGCTTTGGTGTGTATTGTGCTTGACGCAACTGTGTATTGAATAAAAGCTTTCTTTGCATTGGACAATCTTCCAGGATCTGTTGGAGGTACTTACCCGTGAATGTGGCGCTCGTGGTGCGATCGGCTAGGTCGGGGCGGGCCGGCGCGCCGCCGCCCGCATGCTATCAGCTGGCTGGGGCAGCCATCTCTTTCCCGCGCGCCTTGTCTCACCGCCCTGCACCTGTGTCAAAAAGTACCATAATCAAGCACACGAAAAGTCAGATAAAGATCCAATGGAGAAGACTACGGCAAGTCAACTGATTCCGTCGTGAACGGAATCACAAGTTGGCAGTTGCCGTCGTGAACGAAACAACAAGTTGACAGCAATGGCCGTCGTGAACGGAACAGCAAGTGAACTGAACCATCAGACACCCACACTGGTTTTTTTGATATAGCGTGGTAGGGGTGTAGTTCCAATAAATAACCTGAGAAGTCTCTACAAAAACACAAAATAGATGTTCTGACGGGAATTGAACTGATATTTCACTCGAGCACATTTCTTCTTCCCCGCATGTGCGTCATGCATCAATTCAACTTGTCACTAGCTATACCACTTAGCGTTAAGTATTTTATTATATTTTGTTTGTTTTTAGAACTACATTGCAAGGCCAGGTGAAGATATATGCAATGTCAGAGCATGAAAATCCTTGCAAACAGCCCGTGATTATCCCACAGGCTAGTGCCCAATTAATAAATCTGTTCCATCGAACCTGACTGGCTAAGAGGATGTATTAGTGGTGTAGCACACACAGTCAGATCTCAAGCCCTTTGACCGGCGTAATCTCGCAGCTCACGCGGCTTAACCGGATCTGCACCAAATGAACTCCACCCATTACCTACCTATTATTGTCTATGGCATCGCCCTGACTAGTTCGGCTGGTCGATAATTGGTAGGCTTAGTTTACGGTTGACGTTGGGGGAACTTTGATGGAATGTTATTGTAACAAAGTTGACAAATAAAATTATATTACCGCTTTGTATAATTCTGGGTTTGACTGTCTCAGAATGCAAGAATAAAAATCTAAGAAAACTAACTGATGAATTTAGTTGCAGCTATATCTTCAAATGCACCCGCAAGTAGATATTAACTTCCAATAAACTTGTTAGTTAATATGTGTTTGAGTGGTTTGGATTCTTTTTACGTCTTTTTATTGAAGAATAAATGCCGTCGAAAACACCGATGAAAAGCGTAAAGGGCGACTCCTTTACGCTTCTCATGCCGACGATGCCCGACAATGTACGGTGGTGTGAGTAAGTAGCTACGAGTATAATAAAATTGTGCGAATAACGTCGAAATGGAATGTAGCACAAATCGTGTCGGGATCACGCCCGCGGCGAATACATTTCGGTGGCGGTTGTCACAAGCACATTCATGCTATGAGCCAGCTCGACGTGCATGCTTACATGACAATGCGTGCTAATTTCAAATGACTTTGTAAATTGTAATATTTTCCTTAACCAGTTTTTCGTAGTATCTTTTGGCTTGTTTCAAGCGAATCATCTCAATGGCGCCCAACGTGTGGCCACAATTTTGTTAGTCATGTCATGTTATCAATGTAACACTACCACTATTAATGAGCTTGAGTTTCGGAGCAGGTTTCAGTGAAGTTTATTTGAAGACAGACATTTAATTAAGAGCATAAAGTTGTTTTTTTATGCTCGGTTCTAAATTTCAAAATAAATTATTAAAAATCTGGGACAATTTACACAAAGAAAAATTTAATTTAATTTTTATGTAAAGAACATTTGTGCTTGTTATGGGTCTGGGTGTTATTATCTATTAAAGTATGTATTTAGAAATATTAAATCATGTCTCTCAGTCTCTGACGCCCATAATACAAGCTCTGCTTAGTTTGGGGTCAGATGATCTTGGTGTGAATTGTTCCAGATATTTATTTATTTAAAGATCACCCCAAACTAAGCAAAGCTTGTACTATGGGCGTCACAGACTGATAAACATACTTATATATTTCTAAATACATATTTAAATAGATATATGATATATAAGTAGATAGCCTTAAAAGTTCTAAGAAAACAAGCAATTGGAGCAACCGTATTCCGCTCGAAGAATCTCAAAACGAGGTCGCATTTCTTTCTAATATTAATGTTATTTTATAGCAGTTCGCTTGCAAAGGTCCGTAAAAAATATCTCGTCTCGGTTATAAACGGCAAGGGGACATAAACAGTAAGCTGCAGGAGACCGTAATAAAAGTTACAAGTATCTGCCTTATATTACGAAGCTATTTTTAACTTGATTATAAATTTGCCTATCGTGATCATCTGATTTTTGTTAGATTATTATATTTACTTTAATTATTCATTGAATTATACTGCCTAATTCAAAGAATTAGAAAGCAAATCTAGTAAAGTAATCTAGCTGCCATTTGGATAAATGCTCGTATAATCCCTCCTTGCTGTAAAAACTAGGAAAGGAAAATACATATTTAATACACCTAAAGCTGTTCTTTTACGGTTTTGAGACATTCAATTATCCCGAAACCTTAAAAGATTGATATTGTAAAATAAAAGAAGATAAGCAAGTAAATGTAAAAAAAAACCTGGTCGCTCATGGAATGACAAAGTAGAGCAGGCATAAAAAGTTTGGACTTGGGATACTATGGTTTTACCATCGCAACTTTGCTATGACATGTGGAAATCCGAAGAAAACCGACAGTCTGCGATTGTAGCCTGACGGGTAAGAAACTTAAAGTGGCGGTGGGTGGCGCGGCAAAAGGCGCTGACAACTAACAGCCATAGGGGAAGAAAAGCTCCGGATGCAGACCATTCTGATTGCAAACGCAGCGTGGAAGTGAACAAAAATAACAAAGAGAAGCAGGATTAGTTGCAAGCTGCCTCTAACTAGCAGCTGAGAAAATCTATGTTCAGCAGTGACCGGCTTTGGTTGCAAAAGATGATGTTTGGTAAAACGAATTATTAGAAAGTAAGACTGAGATAGTAAGAAGAGGCAGGCCTAGAATAATATACGGCAAGTGAAGCAAAAGGCGCCCGAACTACTTGAACATCAGCCTAATTTTATTAAATTTAAATGAAAATACAGTTTTGTAAGTAAGCCAGAACGTTCTTACAGGCCGCCATCTCACGCTACGTAACTTTGCTCCCAAGCCGCTCTCTTTAGAAGTCCTACACTACATTCAAGGAGCGTGAAAACGGGTTAACCGCGCTTAAGGCCAGGGGACAACAAAAATAGATTAGCTTAGTGTTTTACAAGCTTTGTCTGTGAAATCAAAGATCAGTGTTGTTGGTATAAAAAGGAAAAACTAGGTGAATTAATGAAGTCTACTGTTACGAGTACCTTCACAGCCAGGTTGCTTCAATCGTTTTTCTAGGAGATGCGTGGCACTATGTTGTGAGCTTTTTAGCAAATAAGTATACCTACCTAATAAGCAATATTTGGCTAGCAAAATTGTAAGTAGGATTGAACTTCTTAATTTCTAGTTAAGAATGAATTCTTTGATACCAAACACGATAGTTTTAAAAAAGTGAGCATGCACAATAAAATGTATTAATCAAGAGAGAGAGGCAAGTTAGACTAGCCGTCGTAAAATGAAAAAAAAAATAGTTTCGAAATAAGATAAATTGAAAAATATTTTGCGTGTAACCACCAACTATATTTTAGTTTAAATGAACTATGCCGATTGATTATCAAAAACGATTTGGCATACTCACTAAGTGATGTTGGAACTATTTAACTGTTTTTTTATTGACTTTAAATTTTATGGTTTTCATATGAAAATACTGACTGATTAATTACCTAAATAAATTTCAACATACATAGTTACATCACTTACTGCGTTTGCCAGATCGTTTATGTAAGTCTTTTGATAATCACCCGGTGTATTGTATTTTACACACTGTGTGTGGTAATGGATTTTTTAAAATAAAAACAAGTTTATGTTAAACTACCTTCATATATTTCCAGTAACCCCATAGCCGCACCCACATTCAGAAAGCGTGAAAGAGGGTTAACCACGCCACAGGGGCAGAGGGTGACATAAATAGATCAGTTCACTCCAGCACAGCTTTATTAATACCAACTATTGATCCGGGACGAGCCTCGCTAAAATTAAATCAGCAACGTTATTTTTATACAGACACTAGGTTCTGTAAGCGGTTGAATAGCTGACAGTTGCTAGTGATCAGACGAGGGTCATATTGTATCCCTGAATAGGGTAAGTATAACACAAATTGAAAAATATAAAGATAAATCGTCCTCTGTGCGGATTCTGGAGAGATTTATCTATTTTGTAGGTTTTCGATTCTCTATTCACGTCATGTGTGATATCGGTGTCAATTGATTTACTACAATAAATGCAATTGATTTTATAACTTTTACGTATTCTGTGGTTAACATGCAAACGTTTTTAGCAAACCGATTTTATTAACAAGCACTTGTGTACAATATTCCATTGAAGTTGCTTTTCTTAAAGATCGAAGTAATAAAATAATAAATAAAAATAAAATTTATTTATTTGAAACATATAACATTTTTACATAAAACAGTAAAAGGGTTAATGTCTGCAATAGTCGATGACTGTGTCGCATACATTAGCGCCCGTCTCCGAGACAGGCGTTTCAGACTTTAGCATATACATTAGGTTTTAAATAACTTAACTAAAATGGCCAGCTTGCATTAAACATAACGCGTGCGCGCGCGGTGTGTGTGTGTGCGTGTGTATGTATGTGTGTGTTAAAGTGTGTGTGAGTGTGTTTGTGTGTGCGATAGGGCGTGAGTGTGTGTGTGGTGTGAGTATAGCATTAAAAGATATAAATTAAAATAAACATATAGAGATTATAGACACATATAGATATAGTTCGAAGTATGTATATATTACTTAATTAAAGATTCTACCACATCGTAATTAACCTTAAGAAGCTACTCGGTTAAAAGGGTCTTACATTGATATAGGTTCCGAGGATAAATATTTAATTCTTTATTTACTTTATTATAAAGCAGCGGTGCTTTATAATTGTAGTGATGTTTGACTAATTCAATTATACATTTACCCGGCTGACATACTTTATCTTGCCTTCTTTTGTCCTTGAATAAATCTGGGCAATAGTGAGTAGTAACATTCAAGACATACAGTTTCCGAACAGAAAGAACTTCCCAGAAATCGTATATCAATTTGGTAGAGAATCTAATCGGTTTAGAGGCCATGACCTTCAAGACCGCTCTCTGTACTCTTTCAAGTGGTAACAATTTAGTTTTTCCAGTGGCACCCCAGACAGTGATGCAATAGTTAATAATAGATTGTGTAAGGGCAAAGTAACCAGTCCTTAGAGTAGGAAGATCAGCTCCAGCTCGAAGCCTACTAAAAATGAAAATCAGTTTCCTAATACGCGCTGTCACTGCTTTAATGTGTTCATTCCACGACAAGGTGCTATCAAGCGCTACCCCTAAATACCTAATACTACGAGAACGTGACATTGAATTACATGAACAATACATTTCAGGGTCAGTTTTACATTTATGAGCCCTAATCACAAATGATGGATCGGGCTGTGTCGAAAGCTTAGGAGAAAAGGTGATGAAGCGAGTGTTGCTTAGATTCAGAGTCAGCAGATTTTGGGAAAGCCAGAGCATCACGGCTTTCAATGCTGACTCTGTATTGGAACGAGTTTCCTCCTGATTTCGTCCATGGGTAACAATGGCAGTATCATCAGCGTATGTGACAATTTTACTGCGAGGCAGCTGCAATTGACACAGGTCATTGAGGAATATAAGAAAGAGGGTGGGCCCCAGGACACTTCCTTGGGGAACACCGTAAGTGACTGATTAAGCCTGACTAACTTTATTGCCTATTTTAATACACTGACTTCGACCACTGAGGTAACTCTTGAAAATATCAAGCACCATACCACGGATACCGACATTAAAACGCTTGTTAATTAGGATAGGGACAGACACAGTGTCAAATGCCTTGGTAAGATCGATGAAAATGCATAGTGGGTTTTGTTTCCGATTCATACTATCAACTACAGTATTTGTTACCTCCAAAACCGCATCCTCAGTTGATTTGCCAGCTCTAAACCCGAATTGATTAGGAGCTAGAAGATTTTTAGAGTCTAGGAAATTCGTTAATCTTTTGTTCAAGATTTTTTCAAATATTTTGGATAGTGTGGATAGAACGGATATTGGTCGGTAATTATTAGCACAGTGTATTCTCACTCTTATATATTGGGTGTACTAGTGCCCTCTTAAAGACAGTAGTAGCGACACGCAAACAACCAACTTTGTTAGAGGACTGTAAGATACATTTTACAGGAATGATTTAGCAAGAACAATTCAGGCAGATCAGAATAGTATATTTTATATCGAGGGACTAAACGAAGCCATAATATACCAGAGGTGGTTTGACTCCCGAGCGTGTGAGGGAGTCAATGAAACCGAGGGTATATTAAGTTGGCGTTTAGTCTCAGTTCAGTCAGTTCAAGTTTTTTCTTCTGAACTGAACCACAGATTAACAATTTAAAACACATGGCGCCACCTTCTTTGCGGACAAACCATGGAACTAAAACTCTCAACATTTTCGCAATGAAGATGGTCCACACTCCACAGATAATAGTATATTTTTACTGGCTATTTGAGTTTGTCTTTGTCACATAAAGGAAATTAAAAAACTAATTACTTTTTACTCCCTAGGGCCTAAAGTGGTCACTTTAGTCCCGCTTCGTAGGGCGCTATAATGGCGTACTTTTAGAGCATGAGAAGTAAAATAGTACATTGTTACCCTAGGGGTGAAAGTAACTTATTCAGTCCCGAGACGGGGTTTGGCGCCCGGAACGAAGTGAGAGCGCCAATAGTTCGAGGGACTAAATAAGTCTTTAACCCGAAGTAAACACTGTGCTTTTCATTACAAATACAAGTAAAGTAAAAATAAAAACATGAATTAGCTAAAGAAAAAATTAGTAAATTTTATTTTCCACTACCGCTTTAGCCTTTTCTCTTATAAAATCAGGCGTTAAATTCATATCAGAATCAGATGAACTCATTTTATAGGTACAAATCTCTGCTATACGTATAAACAAAAGTCTTCAAATCGAAAAAATAAATGAAGATCGAATTGCCGCTTTCCCGCCTATTTTGTTTGTTTTTTTTTCTGTGGCCGGCCAGCTATTCAGCCATAATTTTTTATTTTCATCATTGGAAAAATGGTAAATATTTTGCCCAAATCTAAGTTATTTTAAAGAAATTTTTGAAACTAAATTATAATAAAGTTATTTAAAAAATATATATTCTTTAAGTTATTTCAATTTTACATCGTGGCTGTATAGAAAGTTGGAACATGGTTCAATAGATATGTGAAAAAGAGCTAGTTATTTTTTAATAATTTGACGGCTGTCAGTTGAAAGTGATTCTCCCTAGGGATGGAAAGTATTACTGTCATCCCGCTCCTCAGGCAACTTTAGACCTACTTCCAGAGTATGAGCAATGAAAAGGTTATTTAGAGCCCTCTCAGCAAGCAATACTCACCACTGACCCTCACGACTTAAGAGAATATAATAAAAATACAAATCAAAACATTGCTGCTAGAAACTTTATTATTCGAAATTTTCTTCATTACTGGAGCGTGTAGTTTGAAAACGGTTGGGAATATGGAAAAGTGTAACGCTCAAAGTTATATAAAATTTTATAAGCTTTCATTTCATCCTTGTACTTATTTTGCTACGACGCATCATTTTTCATAGACAACCATATTTAAAAAAATGTACTTTATATTAAAAAATATTTATAGCCTACCCCCAAATCACCTCCTGTTGGAACTATTATAGAGTTATGTATAAGATAGAGCGATACGTTTACAACATTACCCCTTATAATGGAAGGTTCTTCCCCCAGATTGTAAGTAAGGTAACTTTAAATCACTTTTATGGCCGAGGACATAAAACTAGGTCACTTTTTTGGACCAATATACATTACGTTTGGCCTACTATTAGTAGGTATAGTAGTAATACGGTGATAAAACGGAAGGTGTAATATAATGTGATGTTTTTAAAAAAGGCTGATTGCCATACATGGTATTTAAAATGATTGTTCATAAAAAAAAGCTATACAAAGATAGATTGACCTGGTCCTGGGAGTCCCAGGACCAGGTCAAATTTTTCTGGTTTCTATCTTGGTGTAGAAAATAGAGCATTGTTTAATGCTAAGAAAAAAATCACTTAAAAAAAAGTTTTTTAGTTATCTGGCCAAAAATCCCAAAATGCCCTGCAGCTAGAACACTTAATACATAAAGGTTGGTATTTGTGTGGGATGTCCCGAACATATTTTTCCGCTGTAAAATAAACTTCGATAAAAATGTAGCCCTAATGGATTTATGTGGTAAGTTTTTCCCTATTGTGTAAATCGTATATACGTGTATATAATCAAAACAAACGTTCTTCACAAAATCAACTTGTGCATGCGGTTAGTATGAGCGGTCTAAAGATGATGACTTGGTTTAAAAGAATATGATTTTGTTAATTTTACATTTTTAGTAATAGTTAAGAGAATATGGTAGAAATGTAGCTGCATGGGGTCCACCGGAACCAGCAAAATTTTGAAAGTGGTCTATGCAAAAAAAGTTTGGAAACCTCTGGACTAAATCAACACGCTAGCCAAATGTGGATTGATGACCACGAGTCCAGTATATATTACGAAAAAACACTGCCCTCACCTGTGATTGGGACCAATATCAGTGTTCCATGGTTCATAATACGAGAATCATAATAATGATAAATTATAAAATGTAATTTTTCTGACAATTTTTTTATTAAGTACGGCCACCTTAGTTTATAATTCTTAAAAAAACTTTTACGCCTTTCAAAAAGTAGGCAAATGAAAAAGGATTCCAAGTCTTAGATAGATATTTCCTGCATAAAACATTTCAATATTCCAAAGCTTTCCCTGCTTTATAAAAAGGCAAGGCGTATAAGGACGCTCTTTCATCTCAAAAGCTCTCTTCTTTCATGAAAAAAACAATTTCAATTTGGAATCTTAATTTTCAAGTCGGACTTTGAAACAATATGACGCAAACGAGCCGCTTTTCTGTAAAAACTCAAACAATCGTTCAAATTATGCAAAAGACAAATAATAAAAATGCGATTCTACCTAACAAATATTTAGAAAAGTGCTTCCCGAACGTAATTGAAGTTTTATGAATGTCTTATAACTAGGCAAGTTTTGTGACGATAGGGCAATCACGAAGGCAATACTGAGAGGAATATTATACTGAAGTGGCTATGAAAAAGATGCTTGAATAGAAATGACAATTTATAGCCGAGGGTAGGAACTTGGAGCTCTAGAGTAGTTTGTTTGGTAACTAATTGAAATCGGTGCTCTATCACTTAGAAATAAATCCTTAGATCTTGATTAGAAGCGCAAGTACCCAATTTAAGTGTGACTAAGTGCTTCCAAAAATCTGGCCTAAAAAAACATAGGCAGGAAACAGTACAAAGTAATTTTTAAACAGGGTGGTCCAAACATACAAGTGAAAATTTTTTTTTAGCTTTCTCACACTTAGGGGTATCCGAAAATACCCCATGTAGGTTACCCGATTTTTAGTAGTTTTCGAGTTATGATGTTTTTTACGAATTTTTGAAAATTTCTGGGTTGACTCACTTTTTCGGTCACTGTAGCGCGATCCGTTGAGATAAATGCCTGTTTTTTATTTCTTTCTGATATGCATCATACCGCTTATTAATTATGAGGAATTTACATGTATAACGCTTATCATAACTATAAAAAAAATATGAAATTGAAAAAGTTGGAAATGCTGTTTTTTCCCTGAATTTAGAAGGCCGTTTTAAAAGAAAAGTTACCCAAAATGATTCATCCAAATCTTTTTTAAAAACTTTACTACACTCTTAACTATGTTTTTTTTTATACCACTTCGGTGACAATCAAGCATGCGGACAACCTGATGGTAAGCGATTACCGCAGCCTATGGACACGTGCAACACCAGGGGTATCACTCGCGCGTTGTCGACCCTGCAAAAACCTTTTCAAACCCCTCTTGAAGAACTCCATACATATAACTCATCGGGAAAACCTCGGCAGGGAGTTCATTCCACAATTTAAGCGTCCTTGGAAGGAAACATCTCTGAAACCGAACTGTACGAGACCATTGCGTATTCAGAGTGTGAGGATGAACGCCCTGTCGGTGGCGACCGGTGCGGTGGTAAAAAGTCGCCGTGGGCATCATATCGAACAGTTCTTCAGAACAAAACCCGTTGTACAAGCGGTAGAACACGCATAGGGAGCCGAAGTCTCTCCTCAGACTTAACGGCTCTAAACCGATCGTCAGTTTGGGATCGTCGACAATCCGGGTCGCACGCCTCTGGACTGAGTCAAAAGGACTGAGTTAATATCCAGGCGCACCTGCCCGAAGGTGACAACAGTATTACACGTGTGGCCTGACTTGCGCTTTATACAGCAGCAGTCTTTGCCTGGAAGTGAATTACTGCTTCGCCCTGATTAGCACACCGAGCTTTTTGGATGCCAACTTCGCCTTTTGTTTCAAATGACTCCGAAACTGTACGTCACTAGATATGTCAACACCAAGGATCCCAATACTATTTGTTAAGGTAAGGGTAGTGTCCTGGAACTGAGGAGCTACAGTGAAGATATATTAAAGATAAAGATAAAGATATATTTATTTACGTGAACATGTGGGCATAATACATATAGATGCTTAACATGGTTTGCCGCTAGTGGCGTGTAAAAATTGAGTGAAATATTAATTAGACAATAAATTGAAAATGACAAAATTATGTTGGACGTTATTAATAATCCTTAACAAAATTACAAATCTTAGCGCATGCACTAGTGTCAAAAGTATCTATACATAAAAAGGTCAAATAAATAAATTAAAGTTAAAATGAGTCATTCGGGATTTCAGTAATATTATAGTAGCATTTTTCTATTAAAAATTTCTTAAATCTAATTCTGAACAAATGAATGTTGAGCAATTTAAATGTCTTAGGAATTTTATTATAAATTTTCGGGGGGCCATGCACACTACGCTTTTTTGCAATAAGGTAGTTTAAGAAGAAGAAGTGAGTGGAGTTTTCTTAGCGGTCAACGCGCAAACTTGTGTCTTAGTGGGGTTAAACTGAACCAAATTGTTCCGACCTCAATCGGAGACCCAAGCTAGGGTATTCTCGATTTCAGACACAAGTTTAGTTCGACTTTCCTCCACAAAGGTACGAGGGATGTTTGCTCGGCCTGTGTAAAAGGCATCTCCAGTGCTATCATCCGATTAGCAATGAATTATTAGAGAGCATATCATTGATATGCAAGAGGAATAGCGTAGGAGATAGCACAGAGCCTTGTGGGACGCCAGAATTGATGTCCAAGCTATCGGAGCAACTACCGTCTACAACGGCTTTAATGCATCTGCTGGACAAGAAACTGGCAATCCATTCGCATAAACCCTCGGGCAGTCCGTAAGATTTGATAGAAGACCTAGATGCCAGACCCGGTAGAATGCCTTAGCTATATCTAGGCTAACAGCCAAAGCCTCACCTTGACTTTCAATGGCCTGAGCCCAGCGGTGTGTGAGATACACCAGAAGATCGCCAGTCGACCGACCATTACGGAAGCCGTATTGGTAGTCGCTTATCAAATAGTGACCCTCTAGGTACCTCAGGAGCTTTGCATTCAACACACGCTCCAAAACCTTTGAAAGAAGGGAGGTAATTAACCTATATATAACCTATTGCTAGGTCCATAATTCGCCGGGTCCGACCTGTCACCCTTTTTAAGCACCGGGTGCACGTGGGCGGTCTTCCACAAAGACGGACATTGCCTTTTTGCGTAGAAAAGTGCGAAAAGGCGCGTTAATACCGGGCACAACTCGGGAGCACCACTTTGAGCACCACTGCTGGGATGTTATCCGGCCCACTCGACTCGTGGACGTCCAGAGTTTGCAGCTCTCGCCGGACTTCTTTCTGGGTTATGCGGATCTCCAGCATAATGTGACCGCACCAAGGGATGGTAGGTGGCACGGCGCTCCCAGCGTCCAAAGTCGAGTTTGAGGCAAAGAGATCGGCTTTCTCTTTAACACTGTGGGCCAGATTTCCATCTCGTTTTTGGAGTTGTGGCAAAGACGAGCGGTAAAACTTTCCCTCGGCTGCCTTGGCAAGCGACCAAAAGGCACGACTCCCCGAGGGGTGGCCCACGAGCCACTCCCCAATGCGACCAACGAAGTCGAATTTTGCCCTGGCGATGGCTTTTTTACTGGATCTCAAGGCAGCATTCAGTTTGCGCTTTGCATCTGCTATAGAGTGGTCCTTTTTAGCACAGGCCGTGGTCAAAGCCTTGAATGCAGATTGTTTGAGGCGCAAGGCCTCTTTGCAGTGCTTGTCAAACGGCTAGGCTGGCTTCTACCCCTGACAGCCACTAGCGGGTGAGGAATATAGCATTGCATACCCGCCAGGATCGTCTCAGTGACCGCAGCTGCGCAGGTATCGGGATCACCAGACGCAAAGCAGAGCTGCCTCCAGGGATACTATGTTTTTATGTACCATGTAAGTTTCAATAAGTAACTTCGACGGCATCATACCTAAATTTTCATTCAAAGTGTCAGAAGTGTAAAATTCAAGCAATCAGTGTATCAACTAAAACTTGATTACAAGTTGATTAAATGAATTTATTTATCAAAAACGTCATATTAAGTGTTCGAAATGACGACTCTTTAGATTCACATAGATTTGATGGTGTTTAAAAAAATATTATTATTATCTAAATAAACACTTTTTTTTTGTTTTGACGATGCATTATCTATATTGAGCAATAAAATGGTCATTTCGAAAGCGTTTTATGGCTTTTTTTCGTTAAGATGTTTTTAGTTTACTTATAATCAAGTTTTAGTTGATACACTGGTTACTTGAATATTACACTTCTGACACTTTGATCGAAAATTAAGTATGATTCCGTTGAAGTTACTCATTGAAATTTACATGGTACATACGAGTAGTTAAGAGTGGAGTAAAGTTTTCAGAAAAGATTTGGATGAATCCTATTGGTAAACTTTTTTTTCAAAACGACCTTCAAAGTTCAGGGAAAAAACAGCATTTTAAACTTTTTCAATTTCATTATTTTTTCTTCAGAATTATCTAGCGCTATTATTCATTTAATAAAGAAAATAAAATCAGGCATTTATCTCAACAGATCGTGCTACATTTATGTTGTTTCTGCTCGTATTATGTTACCTATGTTTTGTAATATTTAATTAATTGAGACCTTTTTCTTTAAGCACTTACTCGCCCTCCGAGATAATTTTCCTTTGCCTATGGGTTGCTTGGTAGAGATCGCTTTTTAGCGATAAAGCCGCCCACATTGTACAACATTGATTTTCTGTTACTTGCTTTTTTTTGTGCAATAAAGAGTATTTACTTACTTACTTACCCTGACCTGAGATTATATCTCAAGTAAACTACGTTATTATCTCTGGGTCTCTAAGGTCCTGTACCGAAATCCCATACAAAAACTGATGGGGGGGAACAATAAATGCGCGTTTTTTGTAAAACTTTTCAAATCTTTTTATAGATTATTTTGTAAAATATTAATTCTTGTAGCGCATGTTATCTTACTAATAAAACTGGAAACTTGTAAAACTTCAAACATTAATTGATAAGTGTAACTGCGGACTTTAATGCTGGGTCCCCTACACAAACTTTCCGAAAGAGTTAGTAGAGTCCAAAGAGAATATAACACTTGTAGAGTCATATAACATTTAAGATTTGGCCGACCGTTTTCGGTTATGGTGAAAGTATAAAACTTTTTTTTGTTATTTCATGAGTTAAAACTATTGTGTGAAATTATTTTGAATATAATATGTAACTCAAAAACACATAATTATACTGTTTTAAAAACAAATGATGAGATCTATTTTCACAGTTTTATGTTTAACCTCTTGAAAAACGTTTTTAGTGAGAGCAAAACAGCGTCTTGGTTGACGCCGTGAAGCATGATTA
Organism: Udea olivalis; assembly: GCA_947369235.1. Taxonomy (NCBI): domain Eukaryota; kingdom Metazoa; phylum Arthropoda; class Insecta; order Lepidoptera; family Crambidae; genus Udea; species Udea olivalis. The sequence continues at coordinate 14,116,149 of OX376342.1, forward strand.
ATTCCGTTTTTTAATACAAAAAAAGATACTCGTACTTTCGAGACAATAACTCCTACTTCTAAGCACACTTTTATCGTATGAAACAGCTGACACAGAAAATTTAAATGTGTTTTATGTGTAAACTAAAAGCGGGCTAAGCCCCACTCTATTCACCGACATCTCTCTACCCTGCGATCGGATAGGACAGAGACAACAAAGAAGGCATCCAGCTCTACCAGAAACTGCTTTCTTCAAAAATGTATTTTCATTTCCTCGGGAAATTCATTTGATTTCGCCTTCCACATTTTTGGGGCTCCGGTTTTTCTCTGCTACTTCATTTCATTAAATCGATAACGTGGTTAATGTAAGTTCCTCAATAACGATTTAGTTTTATTATTAACATACTCTTTTGTAGAGTTTCGTTGCTAATGTTACAATGCAACACGATTGGCGTAGTGTGCTGTAGCACGGTTTCTCGCCTCGATTTCCGTAGTGTCCCGGGTTCGATTCCCGGTCGGGTCAATTCAGGAAACGATCTTTTCTGAATTGACTCGGGTCTGGGTGTGCTGGGAGACGCCCCTAGCTTATTTCCTTGTGTGGTACCTCGTAACACAGGGATTTAATAATCCCTAATTCGAGACCATTACAAGAGGTGTGTTGTCTGGCGCATATATATGTCTGGCGCATATATGTTCCGGATTTCATTCATCCAGAACAATGACGTCGAGATGTTAATATCAGTTTAAGATAAAATATAGGAATAGATTGATTTCATAATATACAGATTAAATAAGCGTGATACTGATAAGTACATTTTATTAATAATAATTAGCTCGTTCATTGGCATTTCCTGCAGGCGTCGTGGCGCGGGCCTTTGAAGAGCAGTGATCGTGACAGCCGAGTTCGGTTACAAGACGATTTTAGACACTCGATTCCCGTTGTGAAACCAACGGTGTCAAAAGCTTTGAGTTCTCAATAATGATTGGAAAATATATACAACAGTTTACGGCTCAATTTCTAAGAGGTTAAAATCAGAGGCATATTTGATAGAATACGTTTGTGAATGATGGAAAACTGTGTTATAATATTTGATTTTGTAAAAATGTTATTCGCTGTTATGCTCTGTTTTGCAGATTTTTTGTTTACAGATTCGAACATTACATCCGTAAGTGAGGTGAATTGAACATTACAATATGCGACACCATATGTGCAATTTGTAAAAACAAAGCACACCACTTGTAATCACTTTGTGCGGCGCAGGCTCAGTGAGCAGTCAAAACAACTAATTAGACTTTGTTCGTCATTATACTCGAAATCAAATCTGTACTAGAAATTGTGACATTACAAGCATATGGGCGCCAGGGAGTGCGGTACTTTTACACAACCCTCTAAATAACCTTTTTGATTATTATTTTAAGGCGCTTTCTCATCGGGTACATCCTTTTGCAAATGTCACGTTTCAGATTCGGGGAATACATCAGCGAGTGAGAGAACCGAGCATTTGCTTGTAAATCTTGTAATGGTGTGATTAAGTGCGCCACTTAAACTAGTACAATTTGTAGCAAAACATAAACGAATGAGGAGGATCGAGCATTAAAATGCTCAACGAGGTAGTGAATATTCAAAATCTTGGATTCATCACAGGCGAATAGTCAATGTGACAGAGCACACCATTACAAGATTTACAAGCAAATGCACTCGGTGAAGAAACACCTTTACGCTTGATCTGTAGTCGACTGTACAATGTACGCACTAACAATAGCCTTGTCACGTAAATATACAACTTAGTGTGTTCAACTATTGTTATTGATGGGGCAATATGTACTTAAACCTTTACTTGAAGCCTTACAAACAAACTCTTAGCCGTTTGTAAATAGCTATACTATAACGTTGCTCTACATAAACATCCTTGAATATGTTTCGTTGTCGATGGGTAATTTTAAACAAAAAAGGTCACGTATTATCTGCTATGTACAAGTATGCAAAATCTTGCATTTTTCTATTTTCTTTTTTTTGTTTAGAATTCGTCGCATTTTCCTACGAAAAAAACGTTTCTGGAGGAAAAGGAAATGAAACTCTCGAATGTATTTTTAACCATAATATTTCGTTTACGGTTCATTATACTAAAAAAACATTTCATACAACCTCATTATTTTAAAACGACCTGTGATACGATAGCCCACGTGATGGGGTGCCTAAATTAAACTCGCCTGCTTCACATCAAGGGCGGGTAGCTCTGTGTGTGTATGATTAGTGACCATACCTTGAAGTATTTTTCAGAGCTGATGAAAAACTTACAGCCTACCTTGCAACCTACTATACCTAAAAAACTGCTTTTATTTGCAAATATGCGTAAACACAGAAAGGTAAACTATTCACCGATGGATTTCCGCCAATGACTTGCAACTCTACTATGTAACAGATAATATGATTTCTATCTAACGAGAAGCAAACAATATTCGTAAACATATATTAGCTCTCAAAATAAAGTGTATTTCATAAAAAGAACCCTAACAAAAAGCAGTCAGGTTCAAAGACTCGATAAAAACCAAAATGTAAAAGCTAGCCTCGCTCCAGCAATGTGCATAATAATTACATTGCTTTTCAAGCAAGAGAGCACTAATAACTATTTTCAACGCCAGCGGCATTCTGGCAGCTGTAATGGTTAAGTGTTTGAACCATCTATTTGTCTACGTCTGGAGAATTCTGAAATACTATTCAAACATTTATGTCCGTCTGAATTTTAACGCTAGTTTTTGCGTCTCAAAAATTTTACATAAATGGTCGTGGGAATTACATCTGTAGACCAATTTGGAGATGTGAATGACCCTGATAATTATACTTTGTGAAACTTAAAATATTTATATACACGAACTAAAAAAAATATGGTTTGAGTTAACATATAATAATGTGTAGATAAAATAACTTACTTATCAAGTTGAACGCCGTGGGGGTCACCGGTGACGGGCAATCAATTGATTTTCTATTGTCTCTGCTTTGGCGGCAGTCAAAGACTTAACGGATATGCAAGCTTAACTCTCATGATCGTCTCAAGATTATAAGTGTGGAACGATGCCTATAATGCGTTAAGCCTGTTTGTTAACAATTCCAATAATTAACCTCATAGCTTGAAAAACCGTAGTACCCCACGTTGTCACTCGAGGGCTAACTGAATGACAATGAGATTTTATCATAGTACTTTTACTGGATACCACAAACAATGACCTTACAAGGTTGATTGCCCTTTCAAAGCTAACTTCATATGTTTGTTTTAAAAAGGTAAACGTTAATTGTAAAAGGTGAAACAAAGTCGCTGCACCCATACAGCTTTTGACAAGGGTCCTGAAAGCCCTGCGCTGTGCCAACAAAAGGACAAAGCAAAGGGATACGTGTGACTGAACGAATGACAAGTAAAGAGAATCAGTCATTTGAGAGTCGAGCGAGAGACAAAGTACAATTAGCATCGTTATTAACGGGCTTGTGATAACGGAGAAATGTCTATTGGTAAAACGCTATTGTTACTACGAAAATGAAGGAATGGTAGAATGGGTGAACTGTAAATTTAGTCGGCTATAATTTTTTTGTTTCCATCTTGACACTAATTAACTCTATGTATTGAAAATGAAGCCTGCTTTTGAAAAAAATATACCTACTTTACATGGAAGCAAATAATATGTTTGTTTATGTATAGAATTAGCACTAAAATATTTAGTTTTTCCGTTTAATTAGATTGGCATATTGGTGTAGGAGCATTTTAAATCGGAGAGATTCATTGTTTTAAATGTGAATTATTGAATATCTTCTTTAATGCATTTATGGGAGTATTTAGAAAAACACGAGGGCGATAATTAACTGATTTATAAATTGAACATTTGCTGGCACTGTGAAGCTTTAGGCCATCAGGGAAATAACAAGTTAAATCCAATAATAAATCGGAAATCTATACCCGAGAACAAAATAAAACTTTTATCTTTACTAAAAAAATGGTACAGAGCCGTGTACGTACTGTACTGTACGTACAAAATTGTATTGATTTTTATACCTAACAATCCGTAATTCAATGTAAATTTTACTGTTTCGCTTTAGTCGACACCTGTTACATTCGCTATGTACTATCATCGAAGAGTTCTTCCAGAGGCAGTAATATTAATTATTAGCGTTATTGTTAACCTCTAAATATGTTGTTCAAGACTCGATGAGAAGTCGAGCGTAGTCCTTACGGTGGAGACAACAGCGCACGTGCGCGACTGTATCCCCTCCGGGTAGAGGTTAATATACAACGGCAGCTCTCCCGGGCTCAGCTTCGTAATTCATTCATTTTTATTCCGAATGCCACTCGCCGGAGCTGTTAGCTTGCGGAAAATCGTTACCGGCGAACGTCAATCGCCATGCGGGGTGGTGGAATACGCATCGCACTTACACATGGATTCACGGTCGCGGCTTCTTTACATCGCGCCACAATCGCCGGCCCGGGAAGCGTGGTCACTGAGTTAGGGCACTGGCACTTCGCGGGGCCGCACCGGCGTGGTTGGCGGTTGGCGGTTGGCAACGAGAGTCACGAGCGGGCAAGCACGCGGGCTGCGAGTCGCGAGGGCGTGTTCGCGGGGTTCAAGCACGGCTGAGACGAGCGGTGCGATGCGGTGCGGGACGAGCGCTCGCACGGGCCAGCGCCGACACACGACAGCCTCCGTCGCAATGACGAAGCGTCCGGGTACGCGCGCGCGCCCTGCGACGCAGCCTCCCGAATCTCCCCGACTGCCCCCGACATCTCTCGACGCAGGGTTGAACAAACCCACCGCGCTTCTCCTTCTAACACAGTGATGAGGTTAAGAAGGATTTAGACTTTCTCGTAGCATTTTACGGTTCGATCGCCCTATACGTTGTACTCTCTGTGAACCTAGACGTTGTCTTAGTTTGGAAGTAGTCTGCGTATAAGTGGAATGTCCGGGTAGCGAGCGAACCGCGGCGCCGGGCGATGCCAGTGCGTAGGCAACTCGTCGCGGCGAAAAAGACCTGCTGCAGAGTCACGTGTCACGCTTGAGCGATTAAACAATTTTCATGAAAAAGCCGCCACGCCATTTTAGACTTTGAAGGCCGAATTTTAAAGAGTTATGACTGATTGATAAAGTAATTTCAGCAACGTTATTAAAGGTTAAAGAGTCCTTACAGTAGTAATTATACCTCTATAAAAACTATAAATATCGTGTCCGGTTAATTAGATAGTTGATTGTTTAAATTCTCCAACGTTTGAATGCTGAAACGTCATTTACAAAAGACTGCGTTCCAGGGCAGAATCAACATAAATCAAAAACATCGAAGTTTCGCTGTTTCACAACCCTAATAATAAATCTATCTACTTATTCAGAAGCACATTTTACAGTCGCCGTAAAACAAAGCATAAAAGCAGAGGCCTACCTAACAAATCGACGCTAATTACGAAAGGTGTTCGATAAATTGCAATGTTTAAATTCTTCATAGAACGGTAAGTGCTGATCGAAAACGATTAAAACGGCGCAAATTGATATTCGTGGGAACACGCCAGGTGACGCGGCTTGCGAAAATCTCTATAGTATCGTAGCACCTACGGCTACGGCGCTACGGGCTACGGAGCTACGGACTAAGAGCCATTGCAATTTACTCTAATGACAATTTATGTAGCCACTAACGCTTAATTTGTAAAACTATTTTATTGCGACCTTTTTCTTCTCCGTATATCGATTTGATACCGTATATCTTAATGGCTGGGCGTATGAGACAGTAAAGTTACACTTACAGAAGGGAACTTATCGAACTGGTCATTTTCTACTCATAATGTTTTCAGTGTAATTGTGTTTTAAAAAATAATATTCTCTGTATACTACATTGTATGTAATCTTGCCTGAGCCTTTCTATATCACTGGATGTCTTTTTATAATTGAATCATGCAATTATGAATCATTGAATTATGTTGTAGTCGGTGTCAGCCAAGGGATATACCTAGCAATATTCCTATTTTTTACATCTCATGTTTACGTATGTATGTAGGTAGTTACAAACCTACATTGGCTCTAACACCAACTCCAACAATAACAATAATTGTACCTACATTATATTATCGTATAAGTTTTAGAAGAATACGCAATTATTTCTTCACTTTTTTGTGTTTGGTTTTGGAATAGTTTTTTTTGAAGTTGGTTTTTTTATGTTAAAATATTTGTTTTTTTTCTAGTTTTTCAGTGAATAGTTCTTATTTATTTTATACATCGAAAAAGTATCGTCCAATTGCTCCTAAGAATTGGAGAGTTCCTTTACTTTGTCATGGATCCAGATCAGAACCTAACCAAACTCTCATCAAACTACCCTTGAAGTACATCCTTTCCAATAAAAAAAGAAACATCGAAAACATTGACGTGATATTGAGTTATTCGTCCATTTGTCGTGCATATGGTTTATCTAGATTTAAGACTTTATGGATTTCTCATGGATGCCACTGTCAGAACTGGACCAAGTTAAAATGGGACCACATGGGCAGCACCAGCTTTCAAATAAAAAAAGAATGATTTAAATCGGTTCACCCAGTGGAAAGTTATGAGGTAACAAACATTAAAAAAAACATACAGTCGAATTGAGAACCTCCTCCTTTTTTTGAAGTCGGTTTAAAATATAAAATACCTACAATATGAAATGGACAAATCCTGATTTACTTAAGTACACCGCAAGAAGTTAACTGCATTTTCTAAGCATCATCATTCTAACGTCTTTACGAAGAATATTACCTACGATATGAGCAAGTTATTAAATCTGCTGAGTGTCGATTAGATAAAGGGGCAAAATCTTGGGCTAAATATAAAATAAAAGCTTTCGATAGTTTATTCGTAGCTCGCAAGAACACTGCTACGGTCTACGGAGCTGCGAGGCATAATTCAACACAACACATTCTCGTACTCGTACGAGTACATTCTCACCGTAACTTAACTGAAACTCAAACATTTATTTGCTTACTGGAGTAAGCACATTGTGATATTTTGCAAAGACTACCGACTTTTGATAGTTATTTTGGCGTCTCACGTTGCACATAGAATTATTTTACACTGTATTTAATTTTTATGTTTCTCAGTAAGTGAATTGTATTGTAAGGGGAAATAAAGTATTCTTAACCATAACAACTATGCCAGTTGTGGGTTTGATTCCAGCTCAAGAAAAGCTTATTTAATTAAAGGTTTTTATTTAAAATAGCTATAACGTTTAAAACAATTTGGGAAACAATTTTACAGTGCAGCTTATTTTTAAAACGGATTCCTGACAGAGAATACAGTAATAGTGCAGCCTCCATGGGGCTAAAACTGTGTTTGTTTCGTATCTGGGTGTTAGTATTTCCAAAATATCTATATGTAAAATGTCTAAGAATATAATGTATAAGTCTCTGTCACCCATAGTGTAGTGCAGTCACGGGCTATAAAATGTTTACTTTGACAACTTTTCGCATTTATACCAACACAACACATTGCAGAAGAAAGATACAAGTTTTCTCAAACAACATTTGTAAATTGTGCATTGTATTAAAGTTTTCTAATGTATTTCAGTCAGTTTTTGTAGCTTTCCTGGCCAACTTCTAAGAAAACAAACAAGACAGTTTTTTTGGTGTTTTCTGAGAACGGACCGAATAAATGTGGAGGATTCCAAAACCGATTACTGACTGCAGGTCGCAACTGCTAACCGCAAAACTCTGCCGCCGACTGCAAACGACGTTAATAGGGTTGTTGTAGGTTGAACCTGCCTCCCCGCATAAGCCTTCCTCTTGTCGTGGCGGTGGGGCTTAGTAATGGTGGCAGGTGGAATCACCGGGAAGCTAAGAGAACTCAGTCATGGCAGTGCGGTGGACTTCCCACCCTCCCACTGCCTGCCGCCGGGCGTGGTGGTGGTGTGGTGTCTACCACTGCCCACCTAAAGGTGCGCCCACGGGCGCAGCGCCTTAGGGCGCGAGGTGGGGGCCACGGTGCACAACCGTTTGGAGGGGGTCACTGATCCACGGCTGGCCCCCCCTGTGTACTGCGGCTCGGCGGCACCTTCTAGGTGGATCGTGGTTGCGGACCTAGTAGGGTCCGCGTACGGTGGGAGCCAGCGGGCTTGAGTACTGGGAGTGCTTTTACCCGCAATGCACGACTTTCACCGCTACGGCGGAAGTACCTGTGTGCTACAGGTGTTTCCGTGGCCTCCCCCCTTCATTTGGGGGTCGGCTGGGCCCCAATACGAGGAAGCACTGGTGGCGGGGCGTTGCGAAACTCTTTAAGGACCTCGCCTCACCGCTGAGTGTTGAGGTCAAGTACCGTGGGGTTTTAGTCGGTAGAAGTCCGACATAACCTCGTCGTTCCCCCGGGCGGCGAGGTATCCATGAGGATTTCCCCACGATAATAAAAAAAAATGGTTGAACCCGCCTGCTTGTGGCTCCGGTGACCACAATATGACCTGCGCCGACCAGATTCACACCTTTACGAACACTGTCTTTTTCGATGAAAGCTGCAAATATTGGTTACTTTATGAATTATATAAATATAAATAATACCGTAAGTAAATCCAAATACTTGGAACCCAGGAACAAAACTTGACAAACCGAAATGTGTGTTAGGGTTACACTAAGTTTACCTAAGTATACCTATCATGGTTATAGTATTAGTGAGAGTTAATATATATATTTTTTTTTAATTTTGTTCCTGGCTTTGGTATACATACTTATGACTTTGAACCCTAAACATTCAGAAAACCCAATCTTTTCAAAATTTACACACATTTTTGTCGAGCCAAATGAACTTTTCTGGTAGCAAAGGCGATAATTGTTCACCTACATTCACCTGTGAAGTGCCGACTTTAATACCGCGAGAAAAGATTTATTTATATTTCTTAGTAAGGAGAAATCTACGGACCGGATATAACTAAGTGAATTACAACTGTATAGTCAAAAGCAAAGATTTATAGAAGCAGTTCCAGCAGCTAATAGCTAATTTAATTGATAAAAGGCGTAATAATTCTTACTTGCAGACTGGACGGAATTTTATACCACCCAACTATAAAGAATATTAATGTACTTATCACATATCTTCTAGAAATGATTTTAGAAGTAAAGGTCAACATTATTTTAAACAGACATATTTGAACCTAAACTAAGCAGAGCTTGTAGTTAATGGTTGACAAAAATTAACAATACTTGAACTGAACATAATTTTTAAACTTTTTTTCATTGATTCTTTCTAAGGTAAGTATCACGTAATAAAGGGAAGGCAGGGGTGTAAAAAGACTCTTAACGAAGCCGACACCTACGATTTTTTTCTTTCCAGACCATACCTGGGAACTCAATAGTTACCAAGTTATCGAAGGTCAAAGTCAACAAAAAAAATCTCAAGATTTTGATGAAAAAAAACTATAATCATTATTACTTCATTTTTGTCCTGAGTAACATTATCAAAATTTCAAGTATTTCCTAACAAAAAATTGCTTCAAAACGTTCAACTCGCAATGTACATCGTGCGTACCCCTTGACCACGCATGTCTAATTTGTGTTGACACCTAAAAAAAATTTCGTTTCCCATCAATAATTTATTTTTCTGTGACTTAATGGTCTGAGTGCGTAGACGCCGGCTTTATTAAGGGCCTTTTTACATCCTGTATAGGCATAATGGTAAAAATTGGAGTTGTAATAATGATCAAACCTATCTTAGGCCCTTACCTGTACTGCGGCAAATACGAGTAATGTATGCCTATAATCGTTACCATCGCCCAGTCTGAGAAAGACCACTGCTGGACTTAAATTCACCCTACTCTATCCTCAGCATGTCGGATTCAGTTCCTGCAAGAATACTCACTTGTCATGGCTTTACGTGGCCGGAGTTCATTAAACACTTGGTATCACTCGCGCGTTGCGGACCCTGTAAAAACTTAATTGAACTATTCTTGAAGATTCTTGGTTCCGTGCTGGTGGTGGCACAATAGAAGAATACTTTTTTTTAATTATTCACCATTTTAAATAGTCACACAACACAATTAGTTACTTTCCACCGCCCCATCTCCTCCCCGTGGGTGTCGGTCGTAAGTAGACCATCTGCTCTTCAGGTGGGAGATATATTATGTCGGCCGGTTGATGTTACCACCATGCAGTTGCGTAAAACCCGCCAAGTGACTCTGACCTATCTCGGTCAGATCGTGTTCCGGGATCAGCACTGCACTAACCGGTGCCAGGGCAGGCCTTCAAGATGAGTATGGCCAGCTCAGTAATTGCTTTGCATCCTCATATCTGAACCTCACGACTGCTTTCAATCAGGTGGAGTGAGATCCTCTTGACGGGCAATATAAAAAAAACTGTATGCTAAAGCTAATCGAGAAATCCTCAGCAGGGGCTCCTTACGTAATCCTAACGTAACGATACAATCTACCAATATCGTGGGGGAATTAAACAACGCGTCACATTCGGACGTATTGAGCTCTTAGTAGTTATAGTTCATTCAGGTTTAATGTGTTGCCCCTTCTCTTCGTGCGCCTAATGCATAATAAAGCAGTTACTAACTCCTAGATTACCGTCTGTTTACGTTGAATACATGGATGAAACTTGCGAACGGCTGCATAATGCATTTCACAACGCAGGCAGGTTGCATTAAATGAAAACAAATTGGTAATGAGAGCACTTCATACTTACCTGACTTTCGTTCACTTCAGTGTGCTATAACTAAAGTTAAAGGATTAAGTTTTTAGTAGTTTATTCAGGTTTAATATAAAATTTTGCCTCGGTTACGTAAGATTGCGTCTGTACCTTTATCTCGGACTTTTTTTTTGGGTTTTTGTTTTAGTTTGAACATTCTACCCAGGACAAGGGCCTTCATCATTCAAATCGTCGCTGCAATCTTCCCTTTTGGATCTCCTGGGCTGGATGTATAGGGTTAAATACGAGTAAACCATTTATTTTCGCTTCGGTAAGTCAGTTTTGAATGTAATTATTTAAAAGTTAGCTATAAATCAGCTTATGCAATCGCAAAGAACAAGCCAGCTTAACCTTGCAAAGAAAGCGGTTTTAAAATTAGGTACAAGGGCCCCTCGGATTTGAAAACTTGTATTAGATACAGAAATAATTTTAATAAGCTATAAATTATAAAGTATCACCTGAGTCCACAATTTATCTCGATCCGCCAATGGAGATCCCATCATCTATTTTAATCAAAATGTCATTATTTATACTTAGAGGAAAACTTTAAAAAATAAGAATGATCTAATCTAAACTTTCCGTGTTTACACGAGTAGGATCCAACACTTGGACAAAGGCCTTCCAAAAAGAAGCTTATCAAGGTATTCTGTGAGAATACATTTATTTAGCAAGGGCGTTAGCATGTTATCATCAATTTGCATACATAACTAACATTGTTACCTAGGAAGCAACTAATAAGCCACTCGCGTAAAACCCTGAATGATCTACTCTCATTTAGCTGACGCAATTATATTGCAATTTGTATGCAAAGCTGTGCACGTGAACACCCCGGAGCCGGACGCTGATATTCGCAAATAACGGAGAGGTCTACTCCGTTGCAACATGTACGAAGTTTCGCATAACTTTGAAATGCTCAAAGCCAACAAATTATTTAAGTATTTTGTTCGAACGTTAATTATATAAAGCTTTTAACTAAAAGTTAAACTAACTAGATTCCTCTGCTCATAATTTTGACTGACCTGTTGGTGCAATGGCAGCGATCCTGCCTTTAGCACCGGAGGTCGTGGGTGCGATCCCCACCCTTGACAAACATTTATGTGACGAACATTTGTGTTTGTTGTGTGTCTGGGTGTTATTATCTATTTAAGTATATATTTAGAAATATGGAAGTATGTTTACCAGTCTCTGACACCCATAGTATAAGCACTGCTTAGTTTGGGGTCAGATGATCTTGGTGTAATTTGTCCTGGATATTTATTTATTTATAATAGACTTGCCAGTTGCTATACAAATACCTCTACGTTCGCGTTATAGAAAACCACAGCGGATTCTCTTTGCTTTAAAGAATATTGTATTCTTGCTAGTAAGTAATAGGGGAGTGGTTAACTAGCCAGCTTATTCATAGTACTTGTTTACTTTTGAAAAGTAACTCTTAGCCACACGGCTGCTTACCATAAGGCGGTCTTAATGCTTGTTGTTGACGGACCAAATAAATACCAAAATATTCAAAAAAACTAAGAACTTGTATGTTTTACGATAACGGCTAGCGATATGCGATACTTCGTACGAGAGTAGGCCCCGTGAAATTCGCAAATTACGGACATAAATGCATCAAATAGGACATTCATGTAATGCTCTATTAATTCTATGGTCCAGGTTCAATGTATCGATCGGACGAAAACAAGCACCTGAAATGCTATTGTCAATTTCAACGCGCTCGTACAAAGCCGGTACCTTTTACAGAATGCCTAGTCAGCCGTGATCAGTAGGACAGAGTGGGGTACGCCATCTGTACGAGTTCTTGTTAACTCATACACTTATCTTGAAAGATCGTGGAAACAGGAGAACACGTATGCAACCTAGATGTAGTTTATTCTTGAATAATGTGTGCACACAATGACAAATGAACATAAACTAAATAAAATAGGTAATTAATTAACAATAAATCAATTACGATCGAAAGAACAAACGGCGCACCAATAATTCGCGAAGTAATCGTACACCATCATCGTAGGTAGTTCGCTAAAGAAAGAAGGTAACCATTTTGTGGTACTTTCGAATCGTCATTTTCATTAGGTACCTACCAAAAGAATAGATAATATATCTATTATATTATATTTATTTATTCATACATAAAAACTTACAAACATTTGGTTACTAGTATCTTAAATCAATATGTTCATCTAGATACTAAGTTCTCTAAATTAACTGAATAAACTAAAAAACGCAATCTACATGTAGGTAATAATCAGTCCGAGCAAGCGCGCACATAGACAAAGACAGTCGACATCCTAGGCAAAAACAAACAACAAAAGAACCTGGATATATAATTATTTATATTTTAATAGGCTAGGTACTAATTAAAATATAAATAATATTAGTAACTACCGGACCAACCAAGCAACGCGGCAGTTCATAAAAAGTTTTTTTAAGTGTAAGTTTGAAAAATGTGCTTTGAAACCTTAGCCTGCTTTTCCACCAGAGATGTGCGAGGATGCGTTGCGAGGGATGTGTTTGTTAAGCACCGCATCCTCGCATATCCTCGGTGAAAACGCAGCCTTAATTTCTACATGTTAAGGTTTTAAAGCACATTTTTTAATAAATAAACTGAAAAAGACATTCATCTGGCTATATTTAGTCTGTCTATACATTATATGTAATCATCTGATCCTTAATGAAGCATAGGCGATTCAAATGGTGTTATAGAAATACACATACTTTGGTAATGTTAAATAAATACTCAAATAAAAAACCCCCAGAGAGACTTATCAATCACAAATCTATGTCAATGCTTCAAAACTCAAAAAAAAACTTAAATAACTTTATTCAAATAGGCTTCCACAGTAAGTACTTTTAAATCGTCAAATTTAAAGCAAGCTGTACTAAATAATAGATATAAATACTATAATAATATACATACCTAGATATATAAATACACAGTATACAGACATAATTCGACTCTGTATGTACGCTTGTCCAGTATGTCTACCACGAGTTTACACAGATGACAGCCGCTAGCGTCCGTGTAAACCGCGTTGATGTTTTTGTATAGAATTTAGTACAGCGCCCCTCGTGATTAAAAATGGAACTAAAATGGCAATAAGACATCTGCCAAATCCCATACAAAAACCCCAAGCCCGGCCTTCATCTATATAGGATTTCCCAAGAAAAAAACCAAAGGTGCGCACACACCTCTACCTATTCTTATAAATATACACATACAGTCTTCGTAGATAAAATGTGTGCGTGCAATAGTCGGAATCCCGTCTTTCCAGACATGTAAATCGCATTTTAAGGAACTGAAATTATTAACATTGCCAAGCCTTTACATTTTTGAAATTAAAAAAATATTTTAGGCCGAGATCTATAGAACGTGCTTAGCTTGATCTTAGACTTTGCTTACGGGTTAAGTCGAAAATGAAATTTATAGTCAAGATTGTGGCGCTGTCTTTGATCACGCTAAGCAAAGTCCAAGTCTGCAAGATGACTTACCAAAAACTAGTGATGGGTCAACTCGATTTACTAACTCGAGTTGAGCTTAACTCGGGTTGACTCGAGTCGGATAGTCTCAACTCTAGTTTGGCTGTTGTATACGTAACAGCACGTCAAGCTTCACGTGTGGGCACATTATGCTGTCTACATAATATGATTCATTTTGCAATGGTTTGCTAAACGATTTACCTGCTGTCCTCCGAACACACGCGTTCACGTCAAGCTTTACAAAAGGGCACCTTATGCGGCTGTCTTAAGACGCATTTTGTAATGTTTTGTAAAGGTTGACCTGTTATCTGTGATGGAGAAATTAAGGCAGCAATAATTTATAACAAAGAAAAAACCCTGATCATCAAATTCAACGGTTGTCCGAGAAGAAGAGAGTAGGTAATTTAACTAAGTTGTCATTGCCTATTTTATAAGTATCAACTTATGCTAATAAGTTGAGCAAGTTAATTGTATTACGTAAGTAAAAGAATTTGAATGAAAAACCTAAATGAACAAAAACATTAAAAAGTGATTTCGATTTCGACCCAAATCATTATTTTTATTTTATTCAAAGCTTGGTCCTGCCAACTCGAGTTGCGTAACTCGAGTTAAGTGAATTACAACTCGAGTCGTCTTACCCGTCTCGTGTTTCTATTGTTCCGGTTTTTGCATTGTGAGTCATTGTTTGCCATTTTTTTTCTTAGGTTTTCTTACGAACACCCGTGTGTTCGGCTGACACTCCAAGGGGTTAAATTTGGCGGATCCCCTTTCTGAACTTAACGATCGCAGTTAACGCAACGGAAACTATGAGTTTCCGTCGCGTTAACGGAGACAGAACTTTTAAAATGTTATTGTTGCATTTCAACTAACTAATTCAATTATAAACGGGTTTTTGCAAAGAATAACATTACGGTAAATTGTTTTACCGTGGACTGACTTGAGTCCGCTCGTGACCACGTTGACATGCAATTGTCGCCGAAACGTCGAGAAAAATAGGTTAAAACAATTTACCGTCATTTTGTTCGTTGCAAAACCCCGTTTTTATTAGTATTCGTTTCATAACAGACATAGGTATTGGTTGAGGATCGAAGCCATGACTTTCGGCGCTCTCTAGGCAGGAGCTCTACCTATTGCGACAACAGGCAAGTCTGCGTTCAGTTTTCTTCTCAAGGCTGTCAATGAAACAAGGACACCCAAAAGAAATAGCGAAAAGAAAAAACAGCAGGTTCGAAACAGAATCGTTTATTAAATTCCGACCACATTACCTAACTCCAATGAACGGACTAATTAAAGTAAGCAACATAGTTGTTCCGGCCGTGCGCGCCAGCCTCTATCGACCATTGCGATTTGCGAAATACCCTCTCTAATTCCTTTGGTGCCGGAATGCTCAGCATAATCATATTTTGAATACTCTCTCCTTGTGCACAGTTCCAATATGAATCCTATTTTAAACTGAATATAATAAGCACAACTGTAATATCTCACCGGCTACAAATCATAAATAAATACCGTCCCTTTTTCGTAAGGAGTATCCATGATGTAGGACGCGAGAGCCTCTTGAATGTTAAACACCCTAAATATTTTGTACGGTACGGTGGAATATTCAAGTATTGATTACTTTCAAAAGCAGGCAAAAAAAAATTTTTAACACTCCACAATCTATGAATAAGAATACTAATTGCCTTTAATACTTAGGTACACCTTTTAAAGTGTGTAACTTAACTTTACTTAAGTTTTACTAAAATGCATCCAGTAATTTTCACGTTAAATTAGGGCAAACAAATTCCAAAACGTTTTTTTTTCAAATGTCATGGTTAATTTACAGTTTTATATCGGTAATCTACTATTTAAAATACGTAAACAGGTTGTTCCAAAAAGTAGTGAACAATCGGAAGCCCAGTGGTAGAGCATCACTAGGGCTCCCCGAATCACCCCTTGTATGTTCCGCGATGTAGTAGCGCGTACCTCAACTATTCGCGCCACAGTAGATAACCAAAAAAGTGAAAAACCAGATTTTTTCTAATTTCGTAAAAAAATCTTAACTCGAAAACAACCAAAAAACGCGGAACATACATGAGGGTGTCATCCCTTCGTTGGGGATCCCGGGTCCCGTCCATTCTGCGCCGAAGATGACCGACCACCGTCAGATTTTAGTGGGTAGGGGTTTCTGTTTTCCCAGGAGTTCAGAGTCCC
This sequence comes from Udea olivalis, assembly GCA_947369235.1. Taxonomy (NCBI): domain Eukaryota; kingdom Metazoa; phylum Arthropoda; class Insecta; order Lepidoptera; family Crambidae; genus Udea; species Udea olivalis. Next base: position 14,132,467 of record OX376342.1, read on the forward strand.
ACATAATTATCCCAGGTGTCCCGACCCAGGGCCTTGGGAATGCCTAAAACATTTCCTGACGCAAAAAAAAGCCCTAGTGAAGCTCTTCCATTGGGCTTCCGCTTATTACATACTTTTTGGAACATCCTGTTACGTCTACCACAAGTTGCCACTTTAAATTTACATTAGCGTTCGCGTAAAAAAATGTATTGAGATTTGACATATGACATGACAATGTCAAATCCCAATACAATTTTTTACGCGAACGATACCGTAAATTTAAATTGGAAACTCGTGGTGAACGTAGTGTGTGTTATATCTCTTACCTGATAAAGCTTAATTGAGAATGGAATTAAACGAACAACCAACCAAATCGATAGCACTACAAAAGCTCCAAACAAAATTTCGTGAAATAAGCACAAAAGTAAACAGCGAAAACGATCTTCTACGAGTATATCATTATGTCCGACCATTTGGCAACAATAATAAAACATGAATTAATTATCTTCGGGCGCGAATCGAGACGCAGACCGGCTAAGAGCTCGCAATCAGCATTTCAAATGGTTTTGTGGGCAAACAGACCGCAGCTAAAAGCCGTTGCGAGAAGTTATTTCATAGTTTCAAGATTAATGTTATCGTCACTGTCACTCTGAGGGAGAAGTTTTTAACAATGTAAGACGGGCCTTGGGCATTAACGCCTCAACAATTCAATAGACTGGCTTTACGTGTGCATTATAAATAAAACGTGATTTAAAATTTTTTGGTTGTTTTGTTTTCTCGGTACGTTACAGGCTAAATACGACAAATGACTGGACACCAATGATTAATTTATGTAAAGAAGCAGAAGGGTTTATATTTTTGTTGCGAAACAAAGTGTTACGTTGTCACGGTGTGATAAATGCATTTGAAAGGATCTAACTAAACATTTATAAAGCAATCATTACTTTGGCCGTATGTAAAGAGGTGTTATTTGTGAAGAACTTTTTAAGTGAGATCTTTTATGGAAAATCTTTACCGTTAATGGGTTTTGGGATGCGATAGTGTATGATGTTATGTAAGGGTTGTGTTGTAAAAAAATAACTTCATAATAACGTTCAGATGTATTTATTCCTAAAGGAACAAGTCTTATAGGCACACATCAGGTAAACTATAGTCAACAGTAGTATCACAGTCAATTATGGCACTCGTGTGTTTATATTCTAATGACATTTCAAACGCATCGCGCTCTTCAGTCAATTTGTCGAAGAAGTAACTAGTATTTACTTTACAATCAACGTTACTTGGAACAAAATTGTCACAAATGATTGAATTATTACCTGATTTGTTGACATAATTAAAGCTTTTTCTTCCAATTGGACTACCTTTGGGCGTAGAGCAATGATTATTATATACTTCGCGCAGGATACTTTTTCTCAAAATTGATTTTCTTGGGGTTGAAACTTTATTATCGAAAACAAGTCTAACTAAATTATTGTTTACTTTAGCAGTTCGTACATCTGCAGGCCTAGAGACAATATTGTCTATTATATTAGACAAATCACTATCATTAACATCGTCTCCAGTGTCATTCAGAATGCTCAGAAAATTGTTTTCTTTATTTGTATCTATGTTTGAATCGATTTCAATTGGAACATCGGAATGATTAAAGTCACAATATTTGTCATCTCCAATAGACATTTTCCTGAAACTATTTCTCAAAGTGTTTACCGATTCTTTGATAGACTTCCTTCGTTTATTTGCAATGAAACTGTCAATGGTTTTTTCCTTTTTTTTTGTGTTGGTCTTTAATTTTCTCTTTAGTTTGTTTATAGATACACTTACATTAACTTTGCTCGAATTAAGCTCTTCTACCGACAAATCAAGATTTTTGAGAGACCCACTCAAGTTATCTAATTCTTTGTCCATAATTTTTGCAACCTTTTTATTGTACTTTCTCTTAGGTTTCGCAATATCAGGATTGTCATTATCTTTCTTCTTTTTTGCCCTGGTTTTCTTTTCTTTCGGTGGTTTTTTTATAGTTTCTTCGTAAACTTCTACCACTTCTGGATAGTAACGACGCATTAAATCCTGCCTTTCAGTTGTCGTCCAGACTGATGCAGGGTCTTCATCTTCTGTTAAAGAAAATAACATGTTTTTTTTCTTTTTTTCGGTTTTCATGAACATAAAAACAGCAGGGCAAAAGCAAGCAAAATTAAACTGTAGAAACAGTGAAATATAACTCTTGTAAAAGTCGCATTTAATTATCATTGCATTTCAGATGTATCATGAGCCAATTTTGTTAGAAAAATAGTGCAAAAGTGCGGGTAGGAATTGTCTATACTACACAAATTGATACAATAAATAGTAACTGTGTAAATGGTGCATGTAAGTCTGAAAACATTATTACTGTAAACACGAACTTAAGATGTTAGTAAAATTCTAAGTTCCAATCTAAATGAATGAAATAAGATATTTACCATTCATCTGGTCATCAGGAATCAGCGCCTCATATTGGCCGTCAATGTCACCCCAAACCACTTCATAACTTGGAACACCTATGAAATAATTCATTGTATTATTTCTAATTGGCCTTCTACTACAATTCTAGTTAATAAAGAAGTACTTAGAACAACATTTACCTCTAGGATTCCTCTTTTTCTTTATGGTTATAGGTTTTATTGATCTCCGTGGCACATTATCTTGAAAATGCCATTTGGTTAGCAGTGGCAAAAATTTCACCACACAATATTTTTCAGACCAGTCTAATTTATTTAACATCAGTTTCTGAGAACAAAATGAGACATTATTGTTTAAGTCGTATCGATTCACAAAATAACACAAACTGGTCATATTAAATTAAAAGCAAAGACTGAAAATACGATGGTAGGAAAAAGGCATCTTAAACAATTCTTTACCATAAAATTTATCAAACTGGGAACCGGAGTTTTTAAGCTTTCAAGATCTATTTCTTCTGGAACATTGTCCAGAAATTCCTTCATGACCTTAGGCTCAGGGAACGGCATCCCACACGACACGGCGCGGCTGCGAAGTGACACCTCGCGTTTTGCTTCTGCTACTTTAGCCCTAGATAGGATAAACAATAGTATGTCATTGAGTATTACAGCCGAGGCTGTAATAGAGACAAATAAATAAATCACATCAAAAAGATCTTTGTTTTTTCCCAGTAGGCACCGCTCGTAGCTTACCGAAACCGAACACCTCTAATCTCAATGAGTTTATTAATATATAAAGGCCAATTTTCATTTGAAAACATACACTGGACATCTTGCAGCACCGAATCGCACTTTCTATGCAGAAGCATATCACTAAGAATCGTCATTTACTAGAGCGAGAGCGTAAGTGCGACCGCACGGCGGAATCGACGAGGAGCAAAGGGAAGTGCAATTTGGTGTTGCCAGACGAAGCTCAACCCTGAAATTGAGAATTTTCAGTGCTTCTAGAACAAAAATTTAATTAAAGATTTCTACCTGCAAAATTGATAAATATCTTACTTATGACCCAAATCTTTGCATGCTCTGTGCGTAGCGCAAACGGGGCAGCCGTTCTTGACGTGCGTGCGTCCGACGTGGCCGCAGCGGTCACAGCGGCCCGGAGCGGTGGCCCAACGAGCCAGCTCCTCGTACCGCTCTGGCTCACTCACCCAGGATATCAATCTGAACAAGCAAGTAGTATTTAGCTCATGGAGGTTGAAAGCAGAAAACCAGGTGAACGAAAAAAATAACATCTAAAAAAACGCACGCATTTTGGACAAATGACAGCAACCTACTGTGGGTGAATTTTTATGGTATGTTTGAGAAAAAAATAAATTCATATAAGCGCAAATTATTTAAAGAAATATATACATTCATGTGAGGTACAAAGTCCTGATTGTTAAAAGTTTCTTACCTACAGAAAAGAGACTTTATGCCCAATTTTACTAAATTTAGAATTTAGAGAGAAAACAAGAAAAAAACCTACAAAGTAGGTAGACAGTAGACATGTTTTTTAGTACCTTGGAATAATTTCATGGTCTGCAACAGTATGAATAAAAGCAACTGCTGTGGTTATTGAGGAGCCGCAAGCACCGACGCCATAGTCGCAGCCACATAGCATTGCTAGGGCTACCATCTTATTCCGGCCAAAACCTATCAACAAAAATTATGCAATTCTAATCATATAAAACATAAGCATGAATGTGAATGAAACACACGACAGCACAGCAAGCTCTAAATGACCTTATGCTGCTAAACATAAGACCCATTTTTGCATTAGTTTGGAATTGGTTGATCTGTTGTCTTCTATAAAAAAGGAAAAACCGCTATATTTTCTCGCTCGCTCGACACAACTTGTTTCAGAAGGTCGAAGTTGTCTAAGAAATTATGGGGGGGTCGATGATTGACAGGGACCGAAGGAGTCAGTGCGAGTTTTGTCTCGCATTCGTCGAGTGCGTACACAATTTGCATAGAATAAAACGGTAACGTTAACATGTCATTAGAGGCGCCACCCCTAGTTTCGTATAAAATCACGTTTTCACGACAGTAATGAAGGGCTTACTTTGCACTCTAGTGGCCAGAACTGTCTTTTCAGGAGGTTCAAGGGTTACAATTAATATGGACCACTATCAATTATTCATCGATTTTTTTTCTACACTTACACTTTGATTGACGGATACGAGTTTATGTAATGTGCGAGCCCCAGCGCCGAATATGCATAAATCTACCTCGCAAATTTATGTACATTTGAAATCATTGAAATCACATCAAACTTCACATGGGGGCATCCTATGCTGATAACATAAATTCCATGCTGCAATAGTGTTGTACCTAAATGTTGACCTGTCATGCTGTACCATTGACTTGTAGCATCTTGTCCGCGTCGTAGCAGTCGACGGAGCCCTGCATGGCGCCGCCACCCGCCGCGCTAGAAACACTGAAGTTGCGGTAAACGCGCCGCGCGCCGTACGCGAAGCAGTCAGAGTCTTGCGACACTACCGCATCAACTAACTGTATGGGTAAAAGCTTATCAGAATAATATAGTAGTAGAAAATTAAATGCCTATACTATGTATCTAACTGGAACTGGAATACATCTGAATCTATACCAGAGCCTGATTCTCATGCAAGTTCTAGTTTAAGACATTAGTTTTCTCAAAAAGAATCACAATTTACTACAACCCAACTATACAACGTTATAGATTTTTAACCATCAATATGTATAAAGCTACACTCTTTTATGTTGCTTTTGAGTCTGGTGCCTTTTGCCTTTTGAGTCTGGTGCCTAGGCCTTAAAGTTTATTTTAATTTTGGTGGTGGTTTATGGTGGTGGAAATGAAACATACACTTAATTTTAAGTGGAGCTTACTACAATACATTAGCGAAAACCGCATTCAAAACAGTTTAGTCGTTTTTTGAGATTGGCGCGTACAACCGCACAAACAGAAAAACAGACAAACAAAAGGCAGGTGGTTATTTTAGCAACCACCGCCGACACCGCCAAATCCGTGTACACACCGACCATGCAGGAATTGTACATTCTTTGTGCCCGAGCGTTATTAGAAAAATAAAGATGTTTTTTTTAATACGTTACTTCAATTTCAAATAGCAATAATGCGTGAAGTACCTAAGTCGTTTGAAAGGGCGTGTGTGCATGTGTAAGTATGAATGCAGGTGTTGGGGATCGTGTGCGTGCAAGTAAGTGAGTGAGGAAGATTGTGTGTTTGTATGCATAGGAAAGCGCACTGTGCTGTGTGTCAATGAGTGTTATAGTTTAAAGTTAGGTGTTTAGTTTAGTTTACTACACTAATATATTTGTCAGTCAAAAAATAATAAACGCTATTTCAAATGATGGCGGGCAACCTTAATTTTTTAGAGAAAAGCATACTTTTGTTGGATGCTGATATTTCATAAGATAAGTGACCACATTTAGGTGACTTGAAAAAATTGGAGTTAACATTTTGATAAACATCTACTATACGCCTAGTAGATGTTTATCAAAATGTTAACTAACAACAACAACAAACAAACAATAACAATAATGTAACACACATATGTTAAAGATACATATTTAGGTGTCATTTGCTTTATTTGGCCAACGTTAACATAAATAAATAAGTATGTTTTAGTATTCAATAGAGTAACAAAATTTAGTGAACATTTACCAAAAAAAATTTTTTTTTAAGTGTAACTTTTAATTCAATTTGGTAAACTTAAGCCATTTCTTTTTAAATTAAAAAGGCTACTAACTATAATTAGGGAGCAATTTATTTCAAAAGTAATGTTAACTAAAAAAACTGAACTAAAATACGAACACCTTGAGCATTCAGCTGTGCACATGTAGCCTCTGCTTCGCCTCTTCCCTTGATGCACCGTACACCCATGCTTGTCAGCAAAGACTCACACTGCAAGTAAAATGATGGCCATTTCATTTGAAAAGCTTGAACTAAAATTAAAATTGGTAATTTTAAAGACGAAGTTAAACTTGAGGTTAAATAACTTATTTTATTCATTTTCTTATATTTATTCCTCGAAATAACATAGCTGTGAATGTTTCTGGATTTTATCATAAAAAAATGTTAGTTGGGTGATAATTACTGAGAAAATAGTAATTTTTAGAAAAATAACATTTTTGTCATCCTGTGCTCACAACTATTGTAAGGTATTTGAAACTTCTGCAGAAAAATTTAATATAAAACCACACATAGAATCCATATGGTTTATTGCTTTCTTGACTTAAGTAAGCAGGTAATCCACAGACAATGGGTTACAAATTGGATCATAATATCACTAATTTGGGTAATAATTGGTAACCCATACTGAATAATTGAGGTGACTCACTTCTTTCAAAACATTTTTAAATCTCTTTCTTCCAACATCAGGCCTTTTATTAGTTACTGCAGATTCTGATCTTGGAGCAGCACCTCTAAACTGAATGGCATTTCTGGCAGCCATTACATCTTGCTTGAGCGCTGGAGCATCCCCTTCCAGTACGAAAATTGGATTTATATCAGCAAGAATCAAGTAAATGGTTCTAAAAAAGAGATTCCTGAAATATTTATTGGACAATTTAAGCACATTAAAAAACCAATCTAAATTATAAACACTTGAAGGTAAACTGTACTTGCCACTCCTGCGTACTGTGTACTTGCCTCAAATATAACTTAGGTTGAACATAATAGTCCGCAACATTTTGACTATCACATACCCAGCCAGATAAGTCTACAGCAAGAGTTTCACCACGTATCTAAAAAACAAGTAATATACTCACATACGTTTGACAAAAACCTGTAAATACCTACCGGGATCAGCCGTACCTCATGCAGAGACTTTTTTTCACTGTAGGGAGTCAACACAGTCCACAATCCTTTAATGCCCATGATGACTAGTACATGGATCACATGGATTTCAAAATCTAAAATCTAGGAATACATCTGAAGCCTTGCTTGCTACCTAATTGTGAAATAAGTTCAAAAATCATAATCGCGCTCAACCCAACTGAAAGAAACGTAAACACCACAGACTAGTAAACACAAACAAAACAAACAAACGCCTATCAGTGAGTGAGCCACAGACTGAGTGAGTGACGAGAGAGTCTGTGGACGAGAGTGAGGTGAGCACGTGAGTGTCCTCCAGGGGGGGACAGTTCCATACATCGCAAATTTTTCAAAGAGACTAGCGCCATCTAATTTACCTAACTAAAAACATTATCATGATAGTGACTCCCAATAGATGGCGCAATTGCAAAAATAGGTACTCAAAACACCCTCCCTATCTATCACACAAAAAATGGCCGTTACTTTTTCGCTTCTGCGTAATTGTGTTTTGGTTGGTGTAGTTTTTGTGTAATTCGTATTGCGTAAGAGGTATTGTCTTTGCTTAAAACGTCGAGTCGAGTTTGCTCCTCCATTTTAGTGTGAAGATTACTGTTAATTAATTACCTACTTATAAACATAATTTTCCTTGCGATAAAGACGCTACGTTAGTTAGTTGTGTGTTGTGCTTTAACATTGATAAGATGCCTCACCGATGTGCATTTGGATGTGCCGCCACAGGTAAGCTCTCATAAATATTATATTTATACGTAACCATAATCAGTCTCCTATCTCTGTTAGTATTTAAAACCGGCATTATAACCTAGCAACTGCCGGCTTTTAAACCTCATCATTGTCAAAATATTTGGTCTGAGAGTCATCTTTGCAAAATTTTATAAATATCGGCTTCAACTACAATCTGTCAATAGAAGGAACTTGCTTTTCACTTTAAACTTGGTCTTTCATTGATAGTTTCAGTAACAACAACATAAAAACACGATTGGCGTAGTGCGCTGTAGCACGGTTTCTCGCCTCGATTACCGCAGTGTCCCGGGTTCGATTCCCGGTCGGGTCAATTCAGGAAACGAACTTTTCTGAATTGACTCGGGTCTGGGTGTGCTGGGAGACGCCCCTAGCTTATGTCCTTGTGTGGTACCTCGTGACACAGGGATATTAATCCCTATTTCGAGACCATTACAAGAGGTGTGTTGTCTGGCAAAAAAAAAAAAAACCTACTTACTCGTTGTAAATTCAGATTATTTCTACATGCATTTGTGATAGGCCTACCTGCACCGTTGTCCATCATTCATTATTTTCAAAATCTCTACCTTTTCAAAAAAGGCAACTGTTACTGACAGATCCATCCGCACTCAGATCAAACTACTAAACGGATTGTGCTGAAATTCGGCAAAAAAATAGTTACAATGACATAGGCATCCGCTAAGAAAAGATTTTCCAAATAATCATTTATCTTATTTTTGTTATTTCAGATGTGGTGATGCATGTCTTCCCAAACCCTGAAAAGTTTCCTGAACGTTTTAGAGTTTGGGTTGGTCTTGTTGGAAGATGGAATCATTCTCGGACCATGAAATTTATAAGAAGAAGAGGATTTGTGATATTAATTTTATCGATGATCACCGCAATCGTTTTAAACGCCTAAGTGCATTGGCCGTGCCATCCCTTCATTTGCCAAGTAAGTGAATATCTTTACAGTTTATAATTAATGTTTTGAAATTGAATAATAATTATTAGTTTAATCTGCATTAAATGGTCTGAAATTTTATGTTTTGAATACTAACATAATATTTTTAGGAATTTCGTTAATGCTTTGTATGGTTTAATATGAGCTGCTACTTACTTGCTAAGTCACATTTTGAACTAGTGTTGCGAGAGCGTGAATGCGATCAATTTATTTTGTGTTGTAAGGGGAGATATGACCCTAAGAGGATGATTCAGCTCTATAATCTACTATAATTTTAATACCAGAATATTTCTTTCCCTATTTCTCTTTTGTTATATTTCAACTCATGTAATTTATAAACATAGTATGTAAATTTTAAGCAATCTTGGTAACTAAGAATGGAGTCACAAGTTCATATTATGGAGACCTATCTCAGGCACTTCTATTTTACACATACTGTTATAGTATACTAGCTTTATGCCCGCGGCTTCGCCCGCGTTATTGTTATAATATATGATGGCCAGATTACATAAAATCTTTATAAATTGTAGCCTATGTGTTATTCTGATATATAAGCTGTATTACTGTAAAGTTTCATCTATATCCGATGTATGAGTAGTTTTTGCGTGAAACAACACAAACATGCATCTTCATAAACTTCGCGTTTATAGTTTATAATATTAGTAGGAAGTATCAAACCTTTGATGTAAACAACAATATGGAATTTGCCTTGTTCTAGAATCAAAATTGCTTGACTTGTTCGCTGGCAAAATTAAGATTAAAATTATTTCTTCTAGATACATCAACAGCTCATCAGCTTAGTGCTGTTGTTGAGGTTCTAGCTACAGCTTCTGTTCCCAATGCTGCGTCAGTTCCTGAAGCTGTTGCTGTTCCAGACAGTGCACCTGTGTCTGATGCTGCTTCTGTTCCTAATGCCGCTAGTTCAGGTACTTATTATACAATACAATACACTTTTCCTCTCTCTTCATTTCCAATAAAATAAAAATTTATACTGCCCTAAGCCGCCTTCCTTCATCATCATCAGTGCGGTCTATCCCGGTTGTGAACCCACACTAGTGTGTGGGGTCCCAGGGTCTGCCTTTCTTATTCATCATATTAGTATTGCCTTTCCTATCATATTGTAAATATAAAAACTAGTTAAAATAACTCTGTAAAATTACTTTCAGCTCAATCTTCTAACTCAGTAGCAGAAGGAAAACATTTGAAGGAACATAATTACAGTGCACTTAGTAAATAAAGACCAAAGAAAACTATCAAAGGTAATTAGTACATAAACAATACCAAATCCAGTGTTGTGTGCTGTGTAGTCATAATCAACGCCTTAAAAAAAATGCAAACAACTCACTCCCAATTATTTAGTTTTAAACTAAACAGATGTATTAAATATGAACATCATATTATCATCTAAATATTGTGCTTATTGAAATAAAGATATTTTGAATTTAAATTTTAAATTTTATTAACGTAATAACGTAAAATAACAATAATAACGTATAGAATACAAAAATGGATATGTAAAAACAACCCTAACTCTGTAACAAATATTTGTACTTTCACAAACACATGCCCCTATTGGGATTCGAGCTCAGGACCTTAGTCACAGAAGGTAGGAATTGCTGCTAATCGGTCAAGCTAAGAATCTTTACAAAGCATTTTTTTTAAATTTCATTTCAGATACTTCTGGGTAAGCCAGCTTCTCTGTTTATGGTCAACCACCTCGCAAGAAGAAGAGATATCTTGTAAACGAGATAAATCGTTTGCGAAAAAGAGGCATTCTATATAAAGAACGTCTGGCTAATGAAGAAAAACTATCAAAAAATGTTGCGTTTCAACAAATTGTTCAGTATATGACTAAACCGGCTCTACTATTTATGCACATGCAGCAACAAACTAGTAAGAAACCAAAAGGAGCTTTACAACTGAAGAGAAAATATTAAGTCTGTCATTATATAAAAAAGTCCTAAATGTTATCGGCTGTTATGTAAACATTTTACATTCCAAACTGTCAGCAGTAAGGAGCCTTCCGATCGCCTATGTAGCCTTATCTTCGACGAGATGTCAATAACTCCACAAGTTTTTTATACATCTACAAAAGATCAGTTAAAAGGTTTTTGTACCAATTCTTCAATAAAGTTTGCCGACCTTGTTCTTGTTTTTATGATAAAGGGAGTGAAAAATAATTTCAAACAGCCTATAGCTTATTATTTTACCAAAGAGTTGAAAAAATGTTAAAAATTGTTATTTAACATTGTTTTAAAGCGAAATTCTCCTCACCAAGAACTGTGGGAAAAGGCTAAAACTTTACTAAAATCAGTAAAATTTATTAAAAAAGTAAAATTTGGGGATAAAAATCCTATTAGTTGAGGCAGACGTATCGTCTGTGACGAATTTGATAAAAACAATAGAGGGTGTGGAAACTATTTGGAAAATGTTGTCTCGTAAATATGATTTTGATACACTTTTGACAAGAAATATGAATCAAGATCCCTTAGAAAATTTCTTTGGCAATGTTAGGAGCTATGGTGCTCCAAACTCAGTCTCCTTCAAAGAAGCTTATAAGGCTTTGTTGCCAAATAATTTTAGCACACCTCATTCACGAAGCTCAAATTGCGAAGAAGATTTCAATGAGTGCCTCCCCAGACCTTTGATTTTTTTTTGAAAGAAAACATGGATTCTCCCGACATTTCCGAAGAAACTGATAATGTGCACTCCAATAGTGAAATTTGCTTTGAGCAGCCACATCAAAATTTTGGTGGTCAGGGCAATTACGTTTGTGATTGGGTGTTAAACATTTGCTTGAAAAGAGTAGTAAAAGGTTGTAAAAATTGTAAAGAAACGCTGCTAGGCTCTTCAAACCAAAACAATGCTTTTATTCAAGCTAAGCAATATAGTAAAAAATCGCTTTGTTATCCTAGCCACTAAAGTGCTTTCTGCAACCACGGTTGCATGAAAAACAGACGTCCAAAGTGCTTTCATGCAACCACGGTTGCACGGCGGCAAGTGGGTCGCTTTGCATACTCAACAGGCTCAAATAATTGAATCACTGGGCCGTTTCTTTCCTTTTAAGAAAAATATACATAGACTATGGAAAAATGCATCGCTCAAAGTCATGCGTTCGTTAAAATAAATCAAAGAATTTTGAAATGACAGTGACAGAATATGCTTGGTGAAAACTGGCTGCCGCTTAGCATGGATGATGATGTAATATGTGTTCGTAAATTCCCTAAAAATGCTAGAATTTTGTATTAGTAAAGGTGTTGTATATCAAAATAATCTTCAGTTGGCTCTGTTTCGAAATATGAGTATTTTGAAACAGATTTTCATAAGATCACCAAGTATTTGTCTGAAATGTGGACAAATTGGTAAATCAATATTTTTTTTTGCTTATAATGTGTCTTTTTTATTCTATTTATATACTTGGTGATTCCTGATAATTAATACCATGTTTCATACCAAATATTAAAGATAGGAAATGTATCTTTCTATAGCTGAACATATTTTTGTTCTATTTTCGAACATTTATTTTTAGACATTTATTAAATTTATTCATTTATATCCGCTGACATCACGAAATTTATTTGCAAAGTATGAAATTTTTTTATGGTTTTTTTTTTCAAGTCAAACATATGTCTAAAATTATCTTAGTAAAAAGGAAAACTAATATTATTATGGATTCAAATATAAAATCACATGTCATCGTGCTGTATTCTACAGTAAAAAAAATTTCGGTTATTAAGTCTGAAATTTTCCGCACTAATGAAGTTTGATATTTTTTGTAAATTATTACTTAGTATGCTAAGCATATTGTATTTAAAATCAAATAGAGCATCTCTTCCTCAGTTAGAAACAGTCATTTGTTTAGCTTAAAGCCATACGTGTGACTCATAAATCGCGTTCACATCTCAAGCGGCGAGTGGTGTCAAATTTCATGCGCGGCGCAAGCGCAAAACGGTGATCCCACTCGCCGCGGCAAGCACGTGAGTGGCTAGTGAGGAAACGGAAACATTTTTTAAAGAAGTGCAGAATATCGCCATTTCTTTTTTTAAAAATGAAGTGCCAGTCAAAGGCCTCAAAACTACTAATAACTATAATAATGTTCACGGACATACTAATTGATAATAACCCATTTAAATGTCGAGGAATCACTGACACTGATAATACAGTTTTTACTAGTTTCAATGTCGGATTCAACCTCCTAATGCAAATGTATATCTAACCCGGCCTACACCATGTATCAGCCAAACTAACATTTTTGGGTTATGAATAAATGATTATTATTATTATTTTCTGAAAGGTACATTTTCTCAGCCGAAACTGGCAAATTTATGTAATTTACGGGCCTAGGCCAAGTAAATTACATTTAAAAAGTTTTTATCCTAAGGTCTGTTTATTCTTCATTCCTGTTGTCCTCTTCGCTGCTTTGTAGAAACTTTCTAGCTATGCGACATGTGTTCAGTATGGCGGCTTTTTGTAATGGTATGTAAGTGTTAGGTGTGAGGTCAATGAGTCGTAAACTGTGGTGAAGGTGGTTTGGGATTACGCCGGTTGTGGACAGAACTATGGGGACGATATACACTTTCTCCTGTTTCCAGATCCTAGTGACTTCATCCTTAAGATCCGAGTACTTGTGAATCTTTTCCGTTATTGTTTTGCAGATATTATGGGTGTTGGGGACTGCGATATCAATCAAGTAGGTTGTTTTATTAATTTTATCCTGTAATGTAATGTCTGGGCGGTTATAATGGATGGTCCTGTCTGTCAGTATCGCTCGGTCAAAGTACATTTTATGTGTACGGTTTTCTAAAATAGGATTAGGTGTGTATTTGTAGTAGGGCGTGTGTGAGTTTATTATGAGTTTATGTTTGACCGCAAGTTTTTGATGGATTATATTTGCTACCTGGTTGTGTCTGTGAGTGTAATCTGTTTGCGTAAGGTTAGGGCATGCTCCGGTTATGTGTTGAATAGTCTCAGAATGGATGTGGCATTTTCGGCATTTATCATTCGTTAATGTATGGTCTTTAATTATATGTTTCCTATAATTTTTGGTGTTTATGATTTGGTCTTGGATAGCTATCATGAAACCCTCAGTCTCTGGGAACAGGTATCCTAGTGAAAGCCATTTGTTAGATGCTATAGAGTCTACGTGCGGCTGTTCCAAATCATGAGGGTGTCTTCCGTGCAAAACTTTCTTTTTCCATTGCTCCAAGTTTGTAGTTTCAGAATCATTGATAGCGGTAGATGTTTCTTCCTTGGAGAGGTTCAGTGGAGTAAGATTCTGATCATTAGAGACTATGGATTTGTGGAGATCGCTGTAATTTGCTTTACTTAGAAAAAATGATTTAAGATTTGTAACCTGTTTATTCCACAATATGTTTATGTTTATCAATCCCCTACCACCATTCTGTCGTTTGAGGGTCATCCTTTCAATGGCAGATTTCGGATGCAGGCAGTTATGTTTCGTGAGGAGGGTCCTGGTAGTGATTTCTATTCTATAGATATCTGTTTTGGACCATTTGATAATCCCGAACGAATAAGTGAGTATTGGTACAGCGTAGGTATTAATGGCTTTGATTAAATTCTTTCCTATTATTATTATTATTATTATTATTAAATGCCCCGTGCATAAAACAAAATTAAAAGATCTTTTTTTTAATACAATGCTCAATGTTATAATCTATTGTTGGTGAAACTACATTAACTACATTAACAAGTATAAAAATTATAAAAATAGAAAATAAAAGAATAGTATATGATTTTCTGTGTTTTATTTAGAGAATAACCTTTACTTTAACCGTTTTCCAATAAATATGTTATATGTGTGATTTGTTGTAATTTTCTCTTCAGATATTTTCTTTTGTTGTACTTATTTGTTAAAGTAACAAGTTTAAAAATAATCTACTCAAAATAGCTAGTTATTTGGAAAGATGTAGACAAACATTAAAGTTATCCTATGCTTATACAAAACCTCAAAACTATTTGTAAGGCTTTTTATGTATCTGTGAGCCTTACAATCAATTTTGAGGTTTTGTGTAAACATAAGATAACACTAACTTCAGAAATATCGAATATAATATAAATATAGGCATGTAGGTATACAGCTATATATGACAATAATGCTTGTTAAGAAATGTAGATTGCGCTAGTTGACGTTTCAAATGTAACATGCATAAAAGTTCCGTGAGAGGGCTCTCTATTTCCGTAGTATTATAATCCTCTTTAGTGTCCTCCCCGGAGGACATCATGAGATGACTGTCAAGTCTTAGTATCTTTCAAGCTGCTGACATTGACAATGGCACAGAATAAAAACAGTGGTCCGATTTGAGAAAAATAAATAATGAAGTTTACGGCAACATCTTCTGTCAGTATGGCTGTATTTTTAACACCGCGGCCAATATTTAAAAAAAGATGTTGTCACTGTCAGTGCGTGAGTGCGAAGAACTGTTTTAACTACCTACCTAAATGTTTGTTTACTTGTTGTTTACATCGTCGCGTCGATTGTAATCATCAGAAACCAAATCAAATGAATGATACTGACTGACTTATGAAAACAACCAATAAATAAATGATGATACTTATTGTTTATTTTATAGAAGAATGCTTCCTTAGCGTCCGCAGGAACGAGAAACAAGATCTCTCAATGCCTGTACAAAATAAGTTTCGCCTGTTTTTGAATTTATTTACTACGGGCACAACTAATTTGGAAGTATAATTTATGAGATAATGACCGACGTAATGACGATAAGGAGTGATACTACTGTAACCGAGGCGGGGCCGGGCTACAGACGTATCTCTCACAGAGATAACGAGTTATAACACTGAAATCAGTTCATATTTTTTGCAACAAAATGTCCTACTTGAAGCATATAAATAAAATTTGGTAAGCCCTAACCTTATCTCACTATGTTTTCATGGTGTGCCTAATTTACTAATATAATAATGTGTTATTTGCAACTGTCTTAAGTAGTTAGGTACAAGTAAAAATTATTGTATCTACATGCTGTGTCATCTTATATCAGTTACGATTAGCTAAAGACCTAATCTTACCGAAGATTTACAATTTGAAGTTGTAATTAATGATCTGGGCCAGATTCATAACTTTTATGAGTTTACAAATAGTATGAAATGATCACTTCCCTGTTAACAATGGCTTCTTCTTCTTAGTGATTTTACCAAAATTTCTGTATTTCTTCGCTTATTATTTGTTTATGTGTATGATGCACTTCCTCGTTCGCCTTGCCCAGCTTTCCCTATCTTGGACACAAGCGATGCTGGGGAAACACTTATATGATCAGAGGTCCAGAATACATTTGAATTGTGCAAACAAATATGTTAGCCATCATATTTGGGCTACATTTTTTTTTGTTTCTGCTAAAAATAATGAAGGTCACATGCTAGCTATACACCTAAGAATTAAAATAAATAAAATGTATACTACCTTTCAGCAATAATTTAAATCTACACTACACAGTACGGTTTAATCATGCTAGACTCTTCAAAGAAGAAATTAAACGACAGCACATTAGCAAGGTGCTCATTGCAAACCGTGGTGAGATAGCATGCCGGGTTATGAAGACTGCAAAGAAGCTCGGGATCCGTACTGTGGCTGTTTACTCTGATGCTGACAAACATGCAATGCATGTAGAAATGGTAACCATTCATATGACATAGTATAATGATTATGAGGCTTTGTTTATTCAGTCCAACTTTTCTGTCTCCCTCTGCAGATGTCTTGAGGTATGTTTTGGGTGCCTAAAAATTATTATAATAGAAGTATTCATTATTATGAATGAATGCTTGATGTAGAAGGCCACAATTCCTTTCCAAAGCATAATAGAAATAGTTTCTTTTATGAATTTTAATAACTTTTAAGTCTTCATTATTGCATAATATTGCATAAAGTGGTATTATCATGCTATGTGTGTGTGCACACATGTTGAAAGGTTGTACTCTAGTTTTAGGCCTGGATAAGATAAGATATCGATCATATACTGAGACAATTTATATTGTGTAGGTACCAAATAAGTTACTAAAAAATAGATTGCATAAATAGATTTTTAATTTATTTATTTAGTTCTCCGTAAAACATATTGATCTGAAGTTTTCTAATGTAAAAATGTATATCGCTTACTTCTACATACCTACATAAAGCTACTTACAAGTAAACCCTATGAAGCCTTTGTTTTAAATAGACCATACAATTAATTATCTTTTATACTGATTCAAAATTTATTGCAATTTTCACTGTATTTTACAGGCTGATGAAGCGTACCACATCGGCCCGGCACCATCATCCCAAAGTTACCTAAATGCAGCTAAGATACTTGAAGTGGTAAAGAGGTCTAACAGTCAAGCTGTGCATCCTGGCTATGGGTTCCTGTCAGAGAATGTGGAGTTCTGTGAAAAGTGTGCTGATGAAGGTGTTATATTTATTGGACCCCCACCAAAGGCCATAAGAGATATGGGTATTAAGAGGTAAATTATTTATTCCTTGGTTACAACAACAGCTCCAGACTTTGTGTTGTGTGATGTCATTTTTGATTCTTAAAAGTTGATAAGTTGTGTATTTATTTGTGATACATGTGAAACCTTTATTCAAGGTTTTAGATCCTTTAAGTCTTTCAATTTGGATTTGATTAGCAAATAAAAATGGGTCAATAAAATGTTATTTATTTTTTCAAGGTTTTATAGACAGGGAATAATAATTAATGTTTTTCAGTACATCAAAAGCCATTATGTCAAGTGCTGGAGTGCCAATAGTTAAAGGATACCATGGAGAAGGGCAGAGCATAGAGAAACTTCAGGCTGAAGCTCAGAAGATTGGGTTCCCTCTGATGATCAAAGCTGTTAGAGGTGGTGGAGGCAAGGTTTGAGCAAATAAACAGAATGAATTTGATCACAGTTTAAAGTTTAGTTATAAACTTAGTTAATAATTATAGTTGGTGTCCATTATCATCACCTCTTGCCCGCTTTTCTTTGACTTGATTTACATATACTGTTATTTTTTACTGAATTTTTTGTTAAATCATAATAAAATATAGCCTATATCACTACTGAATAGTTAAGCTTTCTGTTAGTGAAATAATTTTTGCGATTGGATCAGTAGTTTCGGAGCCTAGTCAATATTAACAATCAAATCTTTCCTCTTTATAATATTATACTTATTATAGTATAGATACGGTTTAATTAATATTTTTTTGTATTAATGTTTTTAATGTAAAACTTGCTTTTTACATGACTTAATGCTAAAAGAAGGAATTAGGGTACTAAAAAGGAACTATGTTTTAGTTGATAAACCCGTAAATTGACTAATAAACATACTAAATAGGTATAAAATAACTTTTTGCTTTTAGGGTATGAGAATAGCAATGACAGAAGCTGATTTTCTGCCTCAACTAGAATCAGCTAAGAGAGAGTCATTGAAATCATTTGGAGATGACAACATGCTTCTTGAGCAGTACATTACAGATCCTAGGCATGTGGAAGTTCAGGTAAATATAAACATAATTTAACCTTTTTTTTTATTATCGTGGGGAAATCCTTATGGATACCTCGCCGCCCAGGAGAACGATGAGGTTATGTCGGACTTCTACCGACTTTAACCCCACGGTACTCGACCTCAACAGTTCAGCGGCGAGGGAAAAGTTTCACAACGCCCCGCCGCCAGTGCTTCCCCGTATTGGGGCCCCGTCCAGCCGACCCCTCCGATGAAGGGGGAAGGCCACGGAAGCTCCTGGAGCACACAAGTACTTCCGCCGTCGCGGTGAAAGCCGTGCATTGCGGGCAAAAGCACCCCCGTACTCAAGCCCGCCGGCTCCCACCGTACGCGGACCCGTCGTCGTTGCGGGACCTACCTCCGCAACGACGATCCACCTAAAAGGTGGATCCGCTGCCGCATCTGGCGGTGCGGCCACCTCGCGCCTTAAGGCGCTGTGCCCGTGGGCGCCCCTTTGGGCGGGCAGTGGTAGGCACCGTACCACCACCACGCCAGGCGGCAGGCAGTGGGTGGGTGGGGAGTCCACCGCACTGCCATGCCTGAGCCTTCTTAGCTTACCGGTGGTTCCACCTGCCACCAGTACTAAGCCCCCCCGCCACGACAAGACGAAGGCTCATGGAACTTGAATTACTCCTAGCCTTTGTTATGCTATAAAAATTATATGATAATGGTATTTTTTTTTCAGGTATTTGCGGACATGCATGGCAATGCTGTCCACCTGTTTGAAAGGGATTGTTCTGTGCAAAGACGTCATCAAAAAATTATAGAGGAAGCCCCTGCAGTATGTATTATTTATATTTGTCTCAACTTAGCTAATCTTTGAACTTGACAGATGAAAAGTTAAAATGTCTGACTGTAGACATAGAGCTTATTTTAGAAAAAAGTAAGTTCAGGAAGAGTTAAGTCAACAATGTCACTATTTAAGGAATTACCACAAAAAATACACTATGTTCGGCCTAGTTATTTACCCCCTTATTCTTAAAAAAGGAAACAGTCTCACAAAACTGTTTTCACTTTGCTAATATAGTTTTAAAGCACTGCTTAGGTCTGTAAGATAAAGGGATTAAGCTGGAGTTCGTCGCTGTGTAATGGTTAAGCACCCCATGTGGTCCCAAGTTCAAACCTAGGCCAGAACCGTCTTTCAGATTATTGTACTTCTAACTCTCAGGTGAATTAAAACACCGATAAAGATCAAATTAATTTGTACAACAGTGGAAAGCTCGCCTCCTACCTAAGTTGGGTTCTAATAAGCTTTTCGAAACGTGGGCTTCTCTGAGTTCCGTTAACCATGACAATAACAGCCTCTGACTACCCCACGTGGGATATACAGTAGTGGCCACATAATTAGGGACGCCAGTCGATTTTCATACAAAATAAGTAACTTGGCGGAGAATCAAGGCTTCATCTTGATTCTCCGCCAAGGATTGACTGAGCTGTGATCTGATGATAGCCATCTAGGGAGTGAACGAAGATTGCCATACACAGTCAACAGATGTGATCAGCATTTTATTAGAATAGATAGATACAAACAAGGGTCAGAGTTCTCTGTATGTTATTTACGCGTTTTCTTAAAGTTTTCCTTATACCTATTAAAATGCTCCTCCATTCACTCCATGGATGGCTTTCATCAAATCACAGCTCAGTCAATCCTTGGCGGAGAATCAAGGCTTCAAAGTTACGTCTTCTGTATGAAAATCGACTGGCGTCCCTAATTATGTGGCCACCACTGTATGTATGTAGAGTGTGATGAATCCTAAGAGATCACTGGGCCAATAGAACCAGCTATCGTCCCTGCTTTTCCCAGCCCGGCATATCGGAAGAGACGCGGCAAGCGCTCGGCGCGGCGGCGGTGCGCGCGGCGCAGGCGGTCGGCTACGTGGGCGCGGGCACAGTGGAATTTATCCTGCATAGAGTGACACACGAGTTCCACTTTATGGAGATGAACACAAGGTTGCAAGTTGAACATCCTATCACTGAGATGATCACTGGTGAGTCGTCCACCTAATATTCGGTAATATTTAACTATATTTTTTCAATCGTGCTAACTTGCAGGGTTTCTATTAAAATTAAAAACCTCTATCGGAGATCTGGTTTTAAGAAAATCTAATAAAGTTTCAATGTCATAGTTGTTCACAGCCTTCAGTTCATAGTTTGCATTAAAGTTTCGAATAGTCTGCTGTTACTTCACCATAGTGTTCGTGAAATTCATGTCATTGTAACTGATACTTTCTTAGGTTTCGTAGTAATTGCCGAGGGAGCTATGCCAGTGTTGCTGAGTGAATTTATGCCATAAATTTGAACCAGATATTCATTAAAAAAAATGAATATCTGGTTCAAATTTATACCAAGGCCATCTGACCCCAAACTAAGCAGAACTTGTACTATGGGTGACAAAGACTGATAAACAAACTTAAATATGTATTTCTAAAATCCATGCATGTAAAGATTCCTTATGGTACTCAGTTTGTAAGTTTTGTAACAGATAATCGAGCATTTACTCGAACCACATTGCGAACATGACTACACTAACACTATTGTTTTGTTACAATTATATTTTAAATACCAACAAGCGCTTTGGTGTAATATTTTATCGAGCAAACGCACGAGCGCGGGGGACGGCTATTTAAACAACAGTACATATTCATATCTACGGAGTGCACGTTAAAATGTTTTAGGTATATGCTCACTCGCAATGAGCATGACGTCAAACAGCGTCGAACATTCGCAGAAACGTTACATTACATTGAAATGCTCTAGTCTACACCCACCTTTAAGATAACTAAAGCGTATATCTAATTT
Source organism: Udea olivalis (assembly GCA_947369235.1). Classification (NCBI taxonomy): domain Eukaryota; kingdom Metazoa; phylum Arthropoda; class Insecta; order Lepidoptera; family Crambidae; genus Udea; species Udea olivalis. The sequence goes on from OX376342.1 coordinate 14,153,724, forward strand.
CTACCAGGCACGGATCTAGTGGAATGGCAGCTCCGCGTAGCCGCCGGCGAGCCCCTCCCGCTGACGCAGGACGAGGTCCTTCGCCGCGGACACGCCGTGGAGTGCCGCATCTACGCCGAGGAGCCCGGCGCGGGGTTCCTGCCGCGCGCGGGCACGCTGCATCGGCTCACGCAGCCGAGCGTTGAAGAGAACGTGCGGGTGAGTACTCTCAGGCTGTAATTGGGCCTTAGACACCATCATCGGATTCTAATAAGTATTAATTATTATCCAATATTTATTTTTTTGCGCCAGACAATTCAAATATATTATATTTATTATCCCTTCACAATCATAGGTCTTCAAGGCTAATCTTAGGTCTAAAAAATGAATATAGCCTATATTTTGTGAGGAACTGGTGCCTGAAATAGGTTTCAAAATAGAAACCTGTCCTACAGGTCACCAGGCCCCCCTACTCGTAGACAACACACCTCTTGTCATGGTCTCGAAGTAGGAATAAATATCCCTGAGTTACGAGGTACCAGACAAGGAATTAAGCTAGGGGCGTCTCCCAGCACACCCAGACCCAGGTTAACTTAGAAAAGATCATTTCCTGAATTGACCTGACCGGGGATCGAACCCCCGTGTCGTCAGACATAATATAGGAGGCTACATAATTTATTTTATGGCCCTTCAAACCTGCGGGGGAAAGCTCATTTTTTAAAAGTGCAAATTGAATAGAAATAGATATACCAATCGGTAATCTATACAATTTATAACACCTTTTGTTGAGAAAACATTTTCATAAACGCCATAATAAAGCTGCTGAACAAATGTTTTGCAAAACACTTAGAAATAGACGTCATGTGACGTCACTACCTTAGGACAATTTGTATCGAGCGTTTTGGGCGAGTCTATGATTTATGATTTTAAAAATTGCAAATTTCGGGAAGTTTTAGTGTTATCGGAATATTTTTATTGCAATTTTTATATCTTCGAGTGCTCTTTTGATATAACACATCAAAAAAAAATTTTAAAATACACAATTTGTGATCGTCATGATGAATGGTGATGAATGGTGATGTTACGTTGTTAGGCAACGACGTAGTCAAACAAACCCAAGGCGTTCAAAATGAGGATGCCCAGTGATTCGTTTGCATGACTGCGCTTGTCAGCCTTATCTGGACCTCACGACCGCTTTCCATGTGGTGGAGTGAGGTCTTCCTGACGGGCACAATAAAAAAAAACATAGCCACTGATACAGCTCATAATTGTTTTTTATATACATACTTAACTGAACGCTTAGACACATAAATACACGGGTAAACATATTACAAGCTTTTTAGACCCCATACTAAGCAGAGCCTTACAATAATTGTTGAAGAAATTTTGTAAATTTTCGATTACAAAAACGGAGTAAGACAAAGAGGGACTATCTGATGTCATCCCGATGCAGTAAGCTTATAAGTAGCTACTCAAAGTTTATAGATAAGACCTATGTTTAGTAATAGACGTCTTACAAATGCGAATAATGACAAATAAAACTGGTAATGAATGGAATGAGAATTACGTGATCGTTATAAAAGCAAGGAATCTTCCGTTTCAGGTAGAGACTGGAGTGCGGGAAGGGCAAGAAGTATCAGTGCATTACGACCCGATGATCGCCAAGCTGGTGGTGTGGGGCCGCGACCGCAGCCAGGCTTTGGCCAAGACTCGCGCCAAGCTCTCTGAATATCAAGTGAGTTGTAAATAAAATGAGTACCCCAACTAAGCCTAGCTTGTAATGAGTGCCGAGTGCGAGATGCAGTGAGAGAAGTGAATGTGAATTTGTATGTCATCGAGTCAGCGCCATCTTTTTTTTTCGTGCTTTATCATGCGATCAGTCGATTTACTATGAGCAGATGTGTTGATGATGTGTGGCGGTGAGCAGAGCATCTTCCCCACTGGGTAGGCGCCTTATGCGATACATAGCTTGTCTAGTTCCAGGATTTTCCGTCTTTTCAATCTCTGCACAGTGCCTGGTATAGTCAAATGCACAGCAAGACTGTTTGGATGATTTTCGAACCCTGATTTGTATTAGAGACAGTTAGGCAGGAAGTTGGGGTCAAGTTCCTGCCTAACTGTCTTCACATCAAGATATTCATGGACTTCAGCATTCCTTATGAACCATAGTGCGTTGGATGTTTGCTTCAGTATATAGTTCTGAGCTCTTTGTATAATGCTTATACTGGAATCACACGCCGATCCCCACAGCTGTATGCCATACATCCAGAGTCAGCGCCATCTAGCGGCCTTAATGTTCCCGTTAAATGGCGCTGACGCGATTCCATACTAATTGACATTTACATGCTCGCAAAACGCGATGGTGAAGTCATTCACTTCTCCCACTGCAACTCGCACTCGGCACTCTGTTTCAATATAGATAAGTTATACTAGACACAAAAAAAAACACCAGACCAAGCTTATGTATTCGTTTTTTTTAATGGGTATGCGTTTGGCCTTAGTCTCGCCCGGTGGTAAGCGATGACGAGGCTGATGGTGGTAAACGCTTACCCAGAAAATGCCTATTAACTCTGGCCTTGAAGATACCAAGTTGTAAGTATCCGGAAACACAGACGCAGGGAGAGCTTTTCACTCCCTAGCATATCACTTGAATGTTAGCCTTGGGCAGAGACTAGAGATCGCATCTCTACTTAGTAAATAAGATCATTTACTACTTACCAAGCCACTGTATACTTTGTAGACTTTAGAATCTTTTTCTTTATAAGTATTTTTTTCTAGGTAGCAGGTCTGGAAACAAATGTCAACTTCTTACTGACGCTAAGTGGCGCGAAGGCATTCGTGGAAGGAGACGTACACACCGCGTTTATTCCACAGCACGAGGCTGAGTTATTCCCCCGAACGAGTGACGTCACCAAAGAAGAGAAGGCGATACAAGCCGCTTTAGGATACGTGAGTATAGATAGATGAAGTTTATGTCAACAGAAAACAGTATGAGGTTTTATGTAATAAATATTTAGCTGTGTAAGTATTCTTAAGATAGATTTATTTTTATTTTATTTCAGATTTTACAAGCTCAACGGCAAACATTCGAAGATGATAGTTGGAAAGGAATATCTGTAAGTCAGACAGGTTGGAGACCAAATTATCAGCAAAGGAAAACAATCACGCTTAGATTTGACGAAAAAGGTAAGATAAGATAATTAGTTTTTATTGAACACTACACATACAGGTTGATATCATAAAAAGCCACATGAAATACGATAAGGCGGTCTACGCTTATTTAAATTTCGAGGAGGTTCATAGCTGTTCATTTAATATTAGTTACTTTGGGCCTTCTGTCCGATTACCTTCGCCCAGTAACGCCTCAATCACGAACTTCCTTCTCTGTTTCAAATTGCGTTATCCCTAGTCCTTAAATAAAAACTAACTGTATTTTTTTCAGATCTTAAAATAAACATTGAATACGGCAGCTCACCTAACTCGTACATAGTGCAAGTGAACGATGGTGAGTGGAAGCAAGTAGAGGCAGCCCTGAAGAACACCGAGCAAGGACTCCAACTCATCACTTTGATTGGCGACAAGACCAGCAGCGTTGGCTTCCTGACCTTCGAGAACCAAGTACACATATACGACGAGGTAAGTTTTTGGCATCGGAACTGTAGTACAGACTACAGAGGCGTTCACATCAACCTTTACAAAACCAATTCAAAATAGGTCTTATGTCAGCAGCATAAGGTGACGCCATGTAAATGTTGATGTGAACGCCTCTGTACCTAATTCGAATTTAACGGCTTTTTAAATACTGTTCCAAGAGGTTAAAAAGAGATAGGTATAGTCTGTCTATTTTATGAAGACCATTTACCTATGCTTGTAGTAGTGACATGAACTGACATACCAGTATGACTTACGCTAGTGTGCGTGCTATCAGCGGGAACAATTGACACCAGTGACACTAAGACAGTGTGTATGTACGCTATTGTACATGTCACGACTACAAGCATTGTAAGACGCAACTCAAAGTTAGCCCCCTTCCAATTAATTAATGCTGTGCTGTAACAAGGCAGTAGAAATGAAAAAAACAGCTATACAAGTAAGGGCTGCTTAACTTTGATTTGCATTTCAGAATTCAGGCGTTAGCTATAGACGGTCTATTTCAGGAAGACCATTCAATTTTTTTTTTTTCGGGGGAAAAAATGCGTTACGCACTATCCCGCTGCCTGAGTGGGGCAGTGGGGGAGTGTGGGACTCTCCGTCACTGAAGGTGACGGCATACCCATGGACGACATGGTGCCTAGTTCGGATTACCATGCCGTCCCTGGCGGACGGCCCAGCCTTCACGCCGGGCCTCCTCACGCAGCAGGGGCGTCCCGGTATACGGGGACACCCCCAGACAGGAGCACCGTGCAATGGGGTGAAAGCCCCCGACTTCCACCTCGGTGCTGCTTTTAGGGAGCGGGGAGATGGCGTGCAAACCGCCGTCTCCTCACTCCCCGCCGCCTGCGTCGGAGAGGGTCCGCCTGAGGATCTTCCTCCCGAGCCCTCTCCGCTGTCTCCGTCTGCGACATCACCTCTTCACAAAAGGAGACCATCGCCTCCCATCCACTCTCGCTCGCCAGCATGGCCTGTATCAGGGCCGGGAGCGAGAGGTCAGTGCCGACCACATCCACAAGTGTGCGACGCTGCACCGCCCAAGCAGGGCACACCTCAAGGGTGTGCTGGGCGGTGTCCTCCTCGGCGTCGCACTGGTGGCACCTCGGGGTGGGCTCCCTCCGGGCGATGTTATGCAGGTACTTCCCGAAACAGCCGTGTCCGGAAAGTACCTGCACCAGCCGGTACGTAAGGGGCCTCTTTTCCCTACGCACCCACTGGTCGAGGACCGGCCTGATCGCCTCTATGGTTTGTCCCCCCGCGCGCCGCGGAGCACCCAGTCATAACCGAGGTTCCATAACAGGGGCCCTGAAACGGACCCCTGTGGAACCCCACACCTCATCGGCCGGCGGACCAACCGTCCTCCTCCCTCATAAAGGACTTCCCGCCCTCGCAGGTAGTCCTCCAACAGTCTGCCGAGATAAGTAGGCACTTCAAAATACTGAAGCGCCTCCCTTATCACGCCGAACGGCAGACTGTTGAAGGCGTTGGCGATATCCAGGCTTAGGCTTATCCAGGTTGCTACCTTCGTGACCCCCTTAAGTTGCGCCAGCGCGTCTATGGAGCTGCGCCCCGCCCTAAACCCAAATTGTTGGCCAGAAATGTTTGGGCCCCCCTCATTTAAATGCTGGATGAGGCGGAAAGAGAGGAGTCTCTCAAAGACCTTCCCAGCCTCATCCAGCAGGACTATCGGCCGAAGGAAGACCATTCCTAACCGTCTATAGCTAACGCCTGTATTCTGAAATGAAAATCAAAGTTAAGCAGCCCTTACTTGTATAGCTGTTTTTTTCATTTCTACTGCCTTGTTACAGCACAGCATCAATTGGAAGGGGGCTAACTTTGAGTAACGTTTTAGAATTCGGAGGTAAGACGTATTCAAATCAGTCCCTCTGCGTAAAAGCATTCATGGCTAATTTGAATTCTTTCTTAGATACGTTTCGGACTCCCTTTATGAATCGGCATCTCTCAAAAGGCGCCTTTTTTTTCAAATTTTGGCATTAGTCTGATAGCGTCGTGACCTAAGGGTTAAGCACCCCAACTCGGATCGTGGATCGTGTGGTCCCGAGTTCAAAACTGGCTAGAACCAAAAAAATTTAAGGTCATTGTGAAATTTCCGACTTACTCTCCGGTGATGGAAAACATCGATAAAAAACCAAATTAACCCTGATAACGGCATAACGGCAGAAGTCTCACCACCTACCACGTTAGGTTCTGACATCATTGGTGAAAAGTAGGCTTCTGAGTGTTCCGTTCACCATGAAGGCAACAGTCACTTGCCTCTGACTACCCTGTTTGGGATATCGCCGTGATGGAATGTATGTAAATTTGCCTTTTTAGTCCCCTTCCCAGCTGACACCATCTTTTCACACTATAACCTAACCTTTTATATAAATATGCGCCAGACAACACACCACTTGTCATGGTCCCGAAGTAGGGATTAATATCCCTGTATTAAGAGGTACCAGACAAGGAAATAAGCCAGGGGAGTCTGCCAGCACTCCCAGAAAATATCGTTTCCTGACCGGGAATCGAACGAGACACTACGGAAATCGAGGCGAGAAACCGTGCTACAGTGCACTGCGCCAATAGTGTCGTCAAGTTTTATATTCCTTGTCCACAGAACGGCCAAACAGTTCTAGAAGTGCCAATGCCGCGGTACCGGGCAGCGGCCGGCGCGTCCTCCGCCGCGGCCGCCGACAGCGCCAGCTCGCCCACGCCCGGAGTGCTCGAGAAAGTACTCGTCAGTAAAGGAGATAAGGTAAACTTAATGGTCCTATTTAGATTTAGCTTTTAGCTCTATTATTTATAAGATAAGATAAGATAAGATAAATATACTTTATTGTACAACTACAAAGAAAATAATTACAACAGTGCTTAAAAACTTAGTCTAGTACAATTTAGGCGGCCTTATCGCTAGGAAGCTATCTCTTTCAGGCAACCCACGTGTAAGGAAATTACTAACAAAATAAGAGAAGTGGGTAAGGTAATGAGAGATTATGAGATAAATTAAAACATATTGTATGAGTAATCCCATAAACAGGTCGTGAATTTATAATGGATAATAATAATATAATATAAACATATAACATACGTGTTAGAGATCAATATGAACATAAATAAGGAGAACAAAAATATTTGGTTTGGCTTATCCACGCACTAGATATATACAATACAGGTTACATTTATCAAGATAAAAACAAGGAAAGTTCAACTTGGTATAGGTATCAAACGGACTACAGTTCGCGAGTCGTAATAAGTGCCCTGGAAGACAGTGGAGGGGATGTGTTTGCGCATGGGTCGACTAACGAACTAATGGCGCAAGGCCCGCGCCCTTGCGCCATTGGTTTACGTGCGGCGCGCGGACCCTCCTCCTCCTCACTTCGTACTACCAATTAAATCCATAAATTTAGTGCGCAGGATGAGCCCCAGAACGCTTTTTTCGTGACGCCACCTGTACCAAGACTTAAGGACTTAAACTTGAACGTTGAGGTTAACCTGGCGAAACTAGGATTCACTCAGTTTGCCGGGATCTCAATTAATTAGACCAAGTTGAATATCTAAAAATAGCCAAGGTAGCTAAAATAACATACTAAATTATAAATTGTTACTTAAAGTGGAGATCCCTTTAAATTAATGATGTCCTGTATCATACTTGTGCAAGGCTACTTTTATTTCATGTGTGATTTCAGAATATAGGTTCTGCTAGTCATATAGCTACACTAGTTTGTTTAGAAGTTTATCCAGCAAACTGGCTGGATACACACTTCTTCTATTCTATTTTATACGTTTCCTCTTAGGCTAAATATTTTACACAACATGTTTTATTTGTTAGAAATGAATGTTTTATATGCAGTTATAGCCAACTAACCACCGAAAAGTGCTCTTGTTTAGTTTTTTTCCACTATAGCCACTGTCCAAATAGATAACCACAGACGCTCCGATATCACCGATTTCAAAACACGCAGTAAGAGGGTTTGCTTTTTGCGTTTGGGGTAGATCGTAAGGGTCGCATTTTTTAAGGCTTTCGTGATTATTTAGCTGAATTCAAATTGAGTATAAATTATCTCTCTATTATTGAATGCATCTTTTAATTTCATAACTATAACTTTATAAGTGTTTTATCAATTTAAAAAAAATACGGTTTTTTTATTTAATTTAGCAAACAATTAGCGACTTCCTAATTTAAACAAATTCAATGTGTTTTTAAATAGTATTATGAACACAATAATAGAGCAGCGAATTAAGTTTTATTTCAATTCAATGAAATAATCACGAAAAACTTACAAAAATGCAACGCTTACTATCCACCCCCAGTTAACACTTTTAAATTGATATTGTAGCTGCGTACGAAGTAACACCTCTTTGTCCTTCCAGGTAGTAAAAGGCCAGCCCCTGTTCGTGGTGATAGCCATGAAGATGGAGTACGTGGTGCGCTCCCCGCGCGACGGCGTGGTGGCCGGCGTGGCGGCCGCGGCGCCCGGCGCCTCCGTCGGCAAGGGCGCGCGGCTCGTGACGCTAGAGGGCGAGAACTGAGTGAGAATGGACATTTATTGCTCATTTGTACTACTAAATATGCAATAATACTTTGAATTTCAAATTAAGTTGAATGACGATTGAGTGAGAATAGACATTTGATGCACATACTAAAGCGGTGAGAATCGAGTCAGAAAGGACATTTAATTCACTCAGTTAAAGTACAGAATACACAATATTACTACATGCTAACCCAGAGATAAATTGAAAATGGGCATTTAATGCACTCAGTCGAAGCAAAAAATACACCATGATACATATTACATACTGAGCTAGAGAATCAAGTGGGGGTCGAGTGCTAATAGACATTTATTGCAGTCAAAGCACAGAATACACCATAATACTTACTAAGTACATACTGAACAAGAAACAATCGAGTGGGGATCACATTTAATGCACTCAGTCAAAGCATGGAATGCACAATAATACATATTACATACTGATCTAGAGAATCAAGTGGGGGTCGAGTGATAATAGACATTTATTGCAGTCACAGCACAGAATACACCCTAATACTTACTAAGTACATACTGAACAAGAAACAATCTAGTGCATTAAATGTGATCCCCACATTTAATTCACTCAGTCAAAGCATGGAATGCACAATAATACTTACGAGTATTACACACTGAGCTAGAGAATCGAGTCCTTACTTATCGACATTCATAGTGCACCAAATCATTACTTCGTACAAAGACAACACAGGACGAGCCCCCCTCGAACTGGCGCGCTGAACTAATATTTTATAACTCAACAGCTTGCCAAACAACCGGATGATTTGGGTTTGAAACAGTGGCAGAGTGACACGTAATACGTTGTGCGTTGGGCGCTTAAAATGGTTTAGAAGTTGTTATGATTGGCTCAGAAAATAATGTTTCTTTGTACCATATTAAATTTCCCCCAGTCTGTCTTATGTGTTAGACACAACAGAAACACAATATAATTCACCGTCGGCCGATGCATCGATACGACGGGCGGTATATATCAAGACATAATGTTATGGAGAAGGGAGATTGTGATTAGATGCTTTTGTTTCATGTAAAACTATTTTTTTTTTCTTATCATCGTTCTACTTTGCATTTAATTTGTGTAAGTACCGCAGTGTATATGCATTCGATTCGGTAGCAACGCGTATAATGTGAGAGCCTAGTGCGACTTTACTCTGTCAAAACTGTCACGTATGTATCGAGCGCATAAACGTGAGTTTGTGTGAAACTTGGGGTGGGGCCTCTGGTGGCCGATAAATGTTAGCTTTTTTATACATATATTCCTCATTTACTCACTCGAAGATTGTGATCAAGTAAAACTAGCAAGTTGCACTCTGACCACAACAGAACTGCTAAACTCCGTATAGATCCGATACTGTACTGATGTTGATGTACTGTACTTCTTAAACCGTGCACCCGGTTGGGGAAGTACAGTACATGGTTTTGAGGATAAAATTAATTATCTTTATTGCTCATATCTTTTTTGAATAACGTTGGTAATTACATTTGCGGCTTGCTCGAACCGGTAATAGAGAGTCGCTATCTATGTTATACGAGCTGATAAGATTTATCGCGCGAAATACGCGCCAGCGTACGCGTCCAAAAACGAGCTCATGCGCGCGTATAGAACGTTACTCCGAAACCGCTTTAAGTTGTTCAATGTACATTTGAATTGGAATTGTAAATTAATTTGTAAATAAAAAATATTTTGTATATTATTGTTTTGGTTTTCTACTCTTACAGTATGGGGCGTGGTCAAGCTGTAAAAATGTTATGAAGCGATGATGAAATTGCATTTATTGTTGTTATATAAATTGTTGTTGTTCTTTGTTTTTAAGTTACTTAAATATATTTTTGTAAGAATTGTCGTGTGTTGTTAAATTACCTTGTCCTGAAAAAAATATTATTGGAGGCACACTCCGAACGAAGACGTGCTGCAACTGACAAACCGCCAAAAGCTTTACTACTATCAGAGCCTGACATAATCTTCATTTAAAGGTACTTATATTATAAAGAGGAAAGATTTGTTTGTTTGTATTGAATAGGCTCCGAAACTACTGGCCCGATTTTAAAAATTCTTCCACTAATATGAAGCTACATTATCAAGGCGTGACATAGGCTATATTTTTATTATATTTGAACAAAACATTAAGTGAAAAATAATAGTTTATGTAAATCAATTCGGAGAAACTCGGGCGAGATGTGCTGCTTTACCGACGCTGTGACGTGGAATTACTTTTGACAGAACGAAGTCTGTCGACGCAGCTATCCTTCAAGCATTATAACATTAAAAATAAGAAGCAGGGATGCTTAAATGAATGACAATTTGCATTTGCCGTTGCCATGACGATAACATACCTGAGTATAACCTGGAAAAATTAGAAACCCCTTCCGCCACAACGTATGAAGGGATTATGTATCTTACATTTAAGATTTGGTAGAGTTATAGTGATAGTTACCGAAACTACTGAACCGAATTCAAAAATTATTGCACTGTTAAAAAGCTACATTATCCCTGATTGCTATAGGCATATATTATTTGTTTTAAAATAATTAATTCTCAGCTTGATCAATTAACACTATCTTAGTAATCCTGGAAAAAAACGCAATTGAAAATCTTTTCGTGAGTGCGCTGGCCCCACTGGTGATTATACCAGCATACAATGTACTACAAAAATATAGGTTTTTAGTAGATCCATGAAAAAGTCTGTGACACAATATATCTAACTTTTATAAATAAGTCGCTACAAGGTATGTCATGTGTTAAAAAATCATGTAAATTAAAAGGTCGATTTTGAGAATTTTTACTACACAAGCATATCAATCCATATAATTTAAAGTTATTTCATCATCAAGAGAATTATACGGAGATGAATGTTGCCCTTTACAACACATTAAATGGATTAATAGATTCTGATATATCGCGAAATTTACAAATACGATCAAAATTATTAAATTAAAAATATTAAAAGCGAAAGGTCACTCATCACGAGATTTCAGAAACTACAAGTGCTAGGAGTTTATGGGCCTTCTTTTTAGGACTTAGGTGCTCACTAAGACGGATTTTTGCGAAATTCGACCTCTAAGGCGTTGTTTTTGGGGTTGATAGTTTGTTTGAAACTTCGTTACTTCAAGCTAGGAGTCTCAAATTTTGCATAGGGGTTCTTTTGTGGATGTAGATGCTAACTAAGGCTGGATTTTGTGAATAACAAGTATCTTAGGTGAAAAATTCCCTATGTCATATTTTTTTTAAATTTCGTTAATCGCCTTTCATCCATCCTTTCCATATGCCCAAACCATCTTAGCATTCCCATCTCAATTTTTGTCACTACATCCTCTTTCACACCACAACGCTCTCTAATTATGCTATTCCTCACTTTATCACTCAATGTCACTCTTGCCATACTTCGCAATGCTCTCATTTCCACTGCATTTATCCTACTTTCATTTTTCTTTTACCCAATTTTCTCTATACCCAACTCTCACTTCCGTACAACGAAGTTCTATAACGCCCCTTATCAAAGACACCACTCATTCGTGCTAGCACCAGGAAGTGGTCTGTGTCGACGCCAATCCCGCGAAACACCCGGGTGTCCAGAACATTCCTCCTCAATCGTTCATCCACAATCACATAGTCAATCACGCTCCTCGACACACCTTCTTCTCATGTGTACATATGAATCCTTTTATGCTCAAACATGGTATTCATCACCCACAAATTCCATTTCATGCAAATCTCTGAAAAACTACTACCATTGTCATTCACTCTATCGTCACCATGTACACCAAGAACCTTTTCATACCCATCTCGCTTTCTACCTACCCAGCCATTAAAGTCTCCTAACATGATCACTCTGTCATTTTGCGAACATTTTTGTAACGTCTCTCTCACACTATCCCAAAACTCCTCACTTTGTCTTTGGGCTTTCACAGTGGCGTTGGAACCCGTATCTGTGGGTGAATACACGCCAAGAACGAAGATACGAGTCACACTCATACTCATTTACACAATCGGCCATTCGCTCGGACACAATAAGGCCTACTCCTTAGACCCTCGGCTGTTTGCAGAAACTCCGGACCAGTAAGCCGTATAGGCTCCATGCCTCGACATGTCACATTGTCACGTTCATTCACACAAAGAACATCAATATGCCTTTCTTCCATCATGTGACACTTCATCAATTTTGTCATTTATTCCAGCCCTTACATTCAACGTAGCGAAGCGGCTCTCCGTGGGCCGCTATTCGCCACCGCGGAGAACAAGACGTGACGGGTTGCGAACCACACCGCCGCCAACTGCTAAAGCTAAGGCTAGCCCGATTCTGGGGTCGCCCAGCCCCAAAGCAGTTTGGCCGCTTGCGACTAGGCTTGCCCCTAGCCACGCATCCATCGGTATGGCAGGCCCTTGGATTGGCAGAATAGGAAAGGAAACAGGGAATAGGAGAGGATTAGGATTAAACATAGGAATTGTTTTGGGCATGGGTAGGAAGAAGGTAAAAAGGGATATCACTGCCTCGGAAGGATTGGGGTGAGTCAGTAATAGCTCGGGGGCCGGGTCGCGTACCCGTATACCATGCCTCAGCTACCGGACAAGTAGCTAGGATGAATATCCCTGACCAAATTTACAAGGCGAAGGTGAATGGAGCTGTTGGAAGGGGAAGGCCTAGACGGACGTACTTAGGACAAGTCCAAGACGTGCTCAGAAAAGGTCAGGTCAGGAGTACCCAGAATCGACGAGCATGTATGAAAGGATTAATGAGAGTGGAAGAAGCGCAAAAGTTGTGTCAGGACCGTAGCAAGTGACCGTAGAAAGATGTGGGAAAAAAGCGTGATGATATGTATGTATGTCATAAAAAGGTTCACGCGAGCGAAGCCGCGGGCGGAAAGCTAGTACTAAATATAATACATACATATAATGTGACTCTACCACCGGCGTCGGAACGCTGGATCCACTGAGAAGACCCGGCAAGAAACTCAGTAGGTAGTTGCTCTTTTAAGCTGTGGTTTCCCGTAAGGTAAAGTAGGAGGAATATACATCCAACCAGGCAGCTAAATTTAGGGCGAGGAAGAATGCCAATTATGGGGCACAATGTAAATTGTTTGTACCTACAGAAAGATAGAACCTAGAAAAAATCGACCTGATCCTAGGGACTCATTTGTAGTACCTCCTTGAATAAATAAATGTGTAAGAAATTTCACACCTTGCCTTAGGTGGGGATAGAACTCACGATCTTTGGCGTTACCAGTAGGTACGCTAGCGGGCCAAGCACACACAGAACGGTACAAAGGGTGAAAGCTAGGCGCGGTAGCGGCCGGTGTGACTGCAAATAAACGAATAACATTCGTTGTAGTTTTTCACACATTTTTTTTGGTTAGATTTACACGAAACTTTAAAAAAGGACCTAGAACTTTAAAACGAGTAAAATACAACTAGTAACTAACTTACTTTGATGGCACAGTGACCCAAAGTGGGCCTTGGCCTCCGATGCCAAGAGACGCCATTTCGGTCTGTCGAGCGCCACCTCCTTCCAGTCATCCACCGGTGCTCGCGCAAGTCCTCCATGACTTAGTCAACCCAGCGGTACCTGGGCCGGCCGACCGTGCGTCGACCGCTCAGCCGTCCCAAGTTTGCCCGCTTGACCACACGATCCTGCCCCATTCTCTCTGAGTGACCGAGCCAGCGAAGTTTGTGAGCTTTGATGTCGCTGATGATATTGGGTTCTGTCACCAGTAGTCACACAACTAGTAAGTTTGGTGAAATCCCGCTCCTGGACCGCTTCCGCCTCAGTGTGGGTTGCGCTTGAGGCCGGCCTGGAAGCGAAGTTTTTTAAATGTTTGACTAATAGGATTGCTTACATCGCAGTCTTTCCTTGTTGGGCCATTACTCGCTATCCGCAACCTCGCTTTGGGTCAACTGGCAGGCCACACGCAGTGGGGTTGAAGGCGCAGACGATCTTCAGTTTTGCGAATGTTGCGTTTGTCATGAGCTCCACTTTGTAAACTACAAAGAACATGTTAAATTTTAAAAATAAGATATTGGGTACCAGGAAACCCAATTGTTAAAAGTAACAGTGATTTAAAAGCTAAAAAAAAATATATTTGTGTTAACAGAAATGTTCTGTTAAAAACTAATAATGGTCGCGTCTCTGCTTCATGAATTCTCGTAAAAGTATTTTGTATTTTCCTTTGCATGTTTGTAACTTTTATGAAAGTGCTTTACCTGGAAAACAATAATTAGAGTTACGGTTATAGTGCCAGTTTGTATCCTTTGAAGTAAACAAATCTTCTGCATCCACATGTTCGGATAATTTAGTGTGGCGACCTGCCAGAACCGAACAAAGAAAATCATAACTTTGAACCTGCAAACAAAGACTAGGTACCTCACTAAGTATAAAAGAATTGCGTCGTTTTTATTTAATGGGATTGTCTTTCCGTGTGCATTATTTGCTTCCACAATCATATTTTAATTGCTTCAGTATGTCTGTCTCTCAGATCATAGAGTCTGTCTTCTATTTCAATGAACTGGTGCATGTCAAAGTTCTTATCGAAGGCTTCTCTCGTAAGTCCACTTTGTGCTTCACCTGGGGCTATGGAGAATACAAATTGGAATACTCACTCGAACCTGTGCTAAAAAGCTTCGCTGCTTAGAGGATGACTGGTCCACGTCGTATTCTTTGCGAAAACGGGATAGGTACTAATAGATAGCAGAAGGCGCATCCGAGAAATGCCGGAGCTTACCTCCAGAACCTCATGAACATTAATACTACTTAAGAGACAAATCAGTTCATGAACACTCTGGCCATCGAGAAATACATATAAATAATAGAACTTCTCTTTCATTTTGGCGGCTGCGCAGTAGGGGTAATTGAAACGGATACTACTATCCAATCAAGAAGAACTAAATTAAATGTATGCTGACGAATGTTGTCCCGAACAAGATCACCGTGCAAGGACGAGGTCACTTTGAAAGCATATCTTTAATTTGAAGTCATGAAGAGCGGAATACCTACACATTCTCCTTTCATCGACTGCCACCTTGCAGATAACCATGATGATAAGGCTTGCCTTGGCACGGTTGTGAAAGTAAAGTTCGCATACTAGCCTCATTTCAAAGATACTTGTGGTATAATTATTGTGCAAACGTTCGCAATCTCAGCCATTGATTGTGGCACGCGTCTGATCCTTAGCGACTATTTCGACGCACTATGTATCGGGGGCGTAGCTCAGATGGTAGAGCGCTCGCTTAGCATGCGAGAGGTACCGGGATCGATACCCGGCGCCTCCAATTTTTTTGTTTTGTTAATTTAAATTTTTAACCTAAATTTTTTTGGGATCAATCGTGAAATAAAAGATAGATAGAAATTGAAATTTTTAAGTTTACACGTTGATTTTTTTATATTTCTATTCTACTTGAAAATGAACTGTAACCCTCGTAGGTTATTTAGTACATTTAACCTGAAAGTAAATCAAACACCACCACTTAGCAACAAGCAACACCGCACTTAGTCCTAAGAATGTGCACAGTTGCTATAATGAGCGTCATCAAATATTCATTGTTGTTACAAAGCATACTAATGCTCGGTTGTACCTATTCTATTGTAGGTCTATTTCTGATATCAGCTGTGACCGCAGCGTTGATATCAAAAATAATCGCGGTCTGTCTCCGTTATCTTACCGCCAGATACGACTCGCTCCCATACACCTATTTGTTCCTACCAAGGCCTGGTTGTGGTAACCATGAACAGTGCCATGGAAAATCGCTAGGAAATAACTGGTTAGAAAGAGCAAGATTTAAATAAAACGTCAATCGTTTCGTTTCTTTACTCATGAATGCTTCATGATCACGAAAATACTCAAACTTATTTCGATTAAAAGTAAATCTAGCAAACAATCAGAATAGTGTGTCGAATTGCTGTTAAAAGATAAATAGGCCAAATAAATATCCACAGGCATGCTAAAAAAATTCATATTTAATATGAAATTCTTTTGCAATCGCCATGGCAGCGTTGGAGTTCAGAAAAAGGTCGCCGGATTTTGGTAGATAAAAAGTACAGATTTGTTAGCAACTTTTTAAGGTTTACTAAGTATGATATCAGGAAAGCGTTTTAGTAATAGGAATTCACTATTCTCAATCGATTTCAATATTGTTCATAAAATGAGAAAAGATGAGTCTACTTGATTTTGTCATTCGGAGCCAATTCGGTTATGCGTGGATTAGAAAGCATTTTTAGAAGAGGTGCATTCTATGTATTCCTTTATGACACACGAAGTATGTACGTAAACTCACATCATTTATTTTAGTTAATGTCTGTGATGCAGGCGCCTACAACCAGCTACTCTGGAAATGCAGATATATCCTCAGTGCAAGTCTTACGATCAATGATGACGTTCTTTTTCCTTAAATAACAATATTCATTGTGAGAAAATAAGGAAAAACTACGTCTCATAATCAGCTTCATGTTCTAAGCAAAACGGCAAGTTCAATAGATTTACTAACGAGCACAATATGACGTAAATAACGTAACTACAATACAATTGTTTCAACAATTACGTACGTCTGTTAGCTTATGTCTACGTAGGTACCTAACTACCTGATATAATAACAGGTGCGTAGACTCTGACAACAGAAAATATGTAGAAAAATCTGCGTACAACAGTGACGATATAATTGAGCTATTGTCATGTGGCAGGGAATGACCGTGTAATGAACGAGGAACAGGATTTGTAATGATGGCGTAAGGAATTATAACATCAAATGGGAAATAGCAACATTATATGAATCAGGTCCGCGAATCCGTCAACTGGGATTACTTCGGTGGGAAATAATTTAACGCTCATAAATTATTTTCCTGTATGGCATCGCACTTGACGGTTGGTTGGATCGTGTCCTCGATGCCTTTTTAAATCAACTCATGGTGCACGTTTTCCTTTATGTCCAGCAGAATATATATATTTCAGTACTATATTGTATGTACTCGTACTAGCTCTAAAATATCAGAATTAAGGGATTTCCGTTAATTCAGAAACTTCACAAAGTTTAGCACACCTCACAAATCATAATTGTCGTCACCTTCACTTAGCTACTAGTAGCTACCAACACACAGCAGAACCAAAAAACTACTTACAACAATATCTAAAGGCTTCTAATTTGGATGTGGTCTGGCAGATAATTGGCGATAATAATTATTGACAAACTTAAAAAATGGTTTAACTTTTGTTTTAAATTTACAACCGCATACTTATCTCATCATCAACGGACTTATTTTTTTTTATAATTGAAAAAAAATTCACATAAAGACACTTTGAGCAGAAAAGTAATAAAACTATTTTTTTGTTTCTGGGTTATGACATTCTCAGAAGTTAAACAAATAGATACTAAAAATTGACGGCAAAACTTATAAACAAACTACATAAGACGATTTAGACTCATAATATCTTTGTTCGACTTCCAATTATTCTGTAGTCCATGAAATCACAGAATGTTTTTTTTAACTTCAAGGTACATCATACCGTTTCTGAAGGTTCTTATTACAACCTACTGTAAAGACTATAATTTGACGCATTTTTCCGATAGCAATGAAGGGGACCGGTGCCTTTTGTTACCTGGCAAGGGTATGTGCCGGCCGGCGCAGGATTTGTTGACGTTTTTTGTTCACATTCCTGCAACAGCTGATCGGCACAACAAACCCATGTGAACGGTCTCGCTCGGCCCCTATTGGTCTAATCTCACCCCAACTTAAATGTCTAGCAGGAAATATTTTCACGTGTACTTATGTTAACTACTTAACCACAGTATGAGCGTAAGAAAGTGGATTTGGTACGGTCTGCGATTAGTAAACGAGTCCATAACAATGAGAGCTCAAATAATTCTTGCAATGTCACACTTAGCTGTGATTGACTGTACGTTCAAGTTGCAGTATACGTGCCGTACAGCATACGTGCCGCAAAGAGGCAAAGTACTTTGCATTAAGATAGATAATTTCATTAAGTGAGAAGGCGCTTAACTTTTTCGGGCAGTGCTGAATATACGGCACTGATCGAAAAGATAGCCACAAGCCTAAGTATCAATCTGAAGATGAAGAATTTAACATTCATTTGGCATATAAAAACTTGCATTTTAGAACCTCTCATTTTGCACTGTTTAGCGTGATTCATGAAACTCAGCTTTAATGACAAATATAAATGAAAAATAAGATAAGGTGTGTACCGCTTGTTATTGGTGGTTTCTTTTAGGTATAAACCTTTATGACTATGGCCTGAGGATTCATTTCTGATTAGCTCTCTATGTTCTACTCGTATATCGGTGACCATCACGACTTTATCCCAAACGGGGTAGTCAAGGGCAAGTGACTGTGTCGTCATGATGAACGAAACACTCAGATGCCCACTTATTAGAACCCAACGTGGTAGGTGGTGAGCCTTCCGCCGTTATCCGGGTTCGTTTTATTTGCTTTAGATTTTCGACATACGATGTAGCTTCCGGTTGTCCATTCTCAGCTTCCTATGATTTATCATGTGAAATTACAATATAAAAAGATAGTCATAATTACTTTACTTGTGGTTAAATTTACATGTTAGCAAAATGTGACATGCAATTCAAAATTCCTTTATTTGTGATTATAGGTAAATAGAATAGATGTTAGTAATACAATAATGTCCGACATAAATAACCCTCACAGGGTATACAAATAATCTGATACATTTTTAAAGTATTCAAGTCATGCAATTATAATCATCGATTGTACAGATATCTAGTAATACATTCAAAACGAAATCATGGTAGTACATTAACATGTCAGTCTCATAAAATAAACAATAAATTCAATTACAACAATAATTGTCATTAACCTGCATCAAATATGCTTAATGTCAACTATATAATAAAATAATTTTAACTATAATAACACTTATTTCATAAGAATTTCTTAAGCTCCTTTTTGAACATGTCAAAGTTAAGTTCTCTTATATATCTAAGTACTGTGTTATACATTTTTGGAGCCGCACACAACACTTGTACAAAAGAGCAGTATTTGCCGCGTCTGTTGCGATTCAGAACCTCTGACGTACGCTTAAAAAGTTTAGGGTTGGATTTTACGAATATAATGTCATTAGTTCATATTTTTCAGATGTCATTAGTTCATATTTTTCAGTCTATCATTTTACAGTCTGTTGCAAACCAAACATTGATTTAATGCACCTTTTTTGTCACTTGAACACTAGCTCTTTATTTGTGGAATTTCCCCAACATATGATACAGCACCTTGAATACGATGCGACTATGCCGTGGTAGTCGTGGTACGCAGTAAGTGAGGAATCTACAGGAATCTAGCAACGGGGCCAATTTATATAAAGTGTAGGCAGAAGAGCTTAATTTCTTACATAGTTCATAGGAAGGGCCATCTTCCAGTCTAGTTTGCTATCGACAATCAAGCTTAAGAACTTGGCCTGATTCGCTCCTGGTATTGACTTGGTTGTTGAAGTAAGAGCTGCATTAATGCCACTTTCATATAGGTCAATATTTCTAAACCCTATCTATGGTTATAGTGCTGTCATCCGCAAACAAAGATATCCGTTGTGACACTTCACAATCAAAGCCACTGCTTTAGGTAAATCATTAATAGTTGTTGCTTTTCCTAGATACCTAGATCATCTGAAAATCTAGTTCGGGCAGAAACAATACGAAAAGCTATGCCTACTCTTGCAGGCAGTTGCAATAAAATTGACCTAGCAACATTTAAGTTATTTTATCGAGGTCAGTTTTGCAATTATGCAATTTGACACGTGCAAACCTTTCATTGCTTTTAATGCTAGGTGATGAAACTGAAATGATTACTTATTGCTTGTTAGCTGCCTGCTTGAAAAATGTTCAGGAGTTAACATCAGTAAAATCTGTGCTGACCCCTGAGGCCCTGAGCTACCGTACTTCTTACATTGGCGTTACTCTATGTAGTTAGCACACAACAAGCACATTTTTGCATTGGGAAAGCCGCGCAATAATATTCACTCGATTAGCATATTTTACTAAATAACAACAATTTTGGGGTGCTGTACTAATATGCTAAATCAACTTCTAATTGGCTTTCGTCTTCCATTGTTTTGTTAAATCTGCTTGTTTATAGGAGAATAGAGCTTAAATATATTTTTTTAAACGTAGGTAGTTACTTGAAAAGGTTCTAACCAAACACTCGACGAGTAATTACTTCAAACACACTGCACTGCAATAATATGCTTAGATTTACTAATTAAACAAAAAAAACAATGCTAAAATATTTAAACCAGTTTTGTTTTTCATCCAGTTTTTGAGAAACGTACAATATTCTTTAAAGACCCCTATTATATAGATTTGATTGAATAATCTCATTAATTTCAAATGTTGCCAATACAATTATCTGTTAACGCGGCTCATGGTTTTAAGGGCATCGACATATCTCAGGAACAGGTTAAGGGTTGGAACAAAAAACAGACAAGAGTGCGGGGCGAACACCTGGGCCGCGAGACGAGGGGGGCGCGGTCGCGACCACTTCACAGAATTTTATCTTACAGACATCTTGCAAGATTTAGAAGTTTGTTGAAGACTGTTTTCTTTGCTGTTTTACCACAATTAATGTTAACTGACCTAAAAATCCAATAATAATAAAGAGACGAAACATTAAATAAAAAAATACTTTACTTCATATAGCTCTGTACATTATTTTTCCAAAATTTAGAAAATAAGTTTTTGCTAAAGATTTAAATCTCTGGTTTTTGCCACATGATTAGTTGCCCTGGGTGGATCATCCACGACCTTCTTTGCTATTGGCAAGTCCTCTGTCCATTGTACAGCGGACATTTGGTTGCAATTGCTAGCACCTAGTTCCTTTTTTTTATTACTGCTTAATAAGCACACGTGAATACGGTAAAGATTACCGTGACGTAAATTAAATAAAAACTATTAAATTTTGATAGTGAGGGTGGCTAAGTTAATTTTACATCCTTCATTCGATGGGTGCTCATGGGCAGTCTAGTCTACCGTATGGGACACAATTCGTGGTTCATCGTCGTAATTTTAGCCAATGAAAACCGGTTGTACTGGTGGCGCGGTGCGGGTTAATTGAAGTTTTTCACAACTTGTCTCCTATTTTCACTATGGTATGGAAAATCATGTATGTATTGCCGTCAATTTGGTAGGATGAACACTACTGGTTCAAGTCCACGCATGCACCAAAAAAAATATTTTTAGTCACCGGTGAAAAAAGGCGGAGACGGGACTGGAAGGTTTGTGCAATGAAAATGTATGTGGTTACTCAGTTGGGTCCTACACTAATATTGTGTTTATCACTCCTTTTGAATCAATTTAAGTATATTTTATATACCTTGCCAATATTGTCAAAAGTATTTTTAGCCACTATGTGATCGTGGATTCAGATGTTATTCTCAGTCATCGAAACCTTAACCTAACCCGCTGAAGATATTTTTTTTTTGTAGTAGACTTCTTCAAGATCGGGCTTTCTGGAAATTCAGCTCCAAAGCCATTAAAATGGGGTACATACACGGTCAATGTACATCGTAAAAGTTGGGTCTAGTTTGGTTTTGCGTTGCTTTGTTTTTACTATTCAAAAAGTGAAAAGCGAGGCACTTATTACCTTAATATACTATAAACAGCAAACACTAGTAGTAACCTACACTTATTTACGATATCTACTAGTTTATAGTTTGTAATAGAAATTATTAAAAATCACACACATCTCTAAGTGGTTTATATAAAATGTTGATTTATATGCCTGTAACTTTCTGCTTCTTAGTGTACTTTCAATTCCTCGTGTGCGTGGATCTTCTCTTAAAAATAGTTACGCGTCGATGATAGCAATCTCAAAATCCGCTTAATAGGTACCTGCGCGTGACTTTCACTGGCGGCCCCGTTACTGGGAGCCTTTGATTATTGTTTAATGAACAGGTAACTCCCATACCGGGCTAGGCCATTCACAAAAAATGAGTTGAGACTGTTGCGAGAATAGTCGGCAGAAATTCTCATTGCAGGTACTCAGGGTAAATGGGTAATTGCACTTGTTTGTTACAGCTTCGCTCTCTAAGCTTCTCGTTTTGCCTCGTGCAGAATATCTCATTTGGGAGCTGAAAAGGGCCATTACTTGTTTGTTATTACCAATAATATTTTTTTTTGTGATACGCTAACGATCAGTAAAGGTTTCACTTGGCTTTCGATAATAGCCTGCCAATTAATTAAAGACGTATTATAGATAAAATCAAAGCAAGTGAATGTCTATTTTTGTGTATCGTTTCGTCTGCAAACATACCTATTTATGTAGATTCTTTCCACTTAATGACACTTGCTTCAAAGGCTCATGTAGCATCGAGTGTATGTATACCTCCCGATAGTTTGATTAGTACCTGCCTATAATCGTTATTATTTAATATTTTAATTAGCTTTTTAAAATAAAAAAGATAACATATTTATTACATCAGCAATACCTACTTACATCAACTAAAATTGTGCGTGCTTGAAGAAATATTAATTTCAATATGAAGAACGTTCGGACGTGCTCAAACAGTGACACGTGAGCAGCCTTTGAGTACGTGATCTTTCCTTGAAATATTAAAGAAATTTTGAAATGTACCTATGGACCAACAACAAGGAACTAATTACCTAACGACTTTTCTATTGTATTACTTCCAATGTTAGTTAGATAGATATACACTTATTCACTTTCTTAACTAGGTACGCTATTTGGTTTAAAGATTCCGCAACAAGCGTATCTAGATATTTGTTAGCATTTAGCATTTGAAACTATAATATGGCTAAGGAGAAGCTTACGGATAGTGATTAGAGGCGAGTAAGGCTGCTATTGCACCAGAGATGTGCTAATATGTAGCTATGCTGCGAGGATGTGCATGCTAAGCTACGAAACTATTAAACCGTTTGCTTTAAGGGAGCGAGTAAGATGTGCTACGAAAATGCGCCGCCGCAAGGTAGCTGTGCGAGAAAGATGCGCAGCTCGAGCTAGGCGATATTTCGAGAGTAGGAAAGGCATACTTACACATTACGCATCCACAGCACACATCCACAGCAAGCATCCATTCATATTAAAAACGCTAGCTAAGTAGAACCCGTTTCGACCAGTGCTATGCTATGTGGACCGATGATTATGATTGGTGGATATCAAACGCATCCACAGCAACGTTACATTGCACATCTCTGGTGGAAAAACACCCTAGTGTCTTAGATGGACGTAAAGTGCAGTATTTTCGTCTTGAAGATCACACTGACTTCCGTTCTCCCAATCCAAATTCTGTGCTACTAGTTTCTTAATGTCGAAAGCGGACGGAGTGACCTACACCTATTTTTTTTATCAAGGAGCGCTGTAACTACTGCAGCTGGATTTGATTGATAGTTTAATATGTAACGAAAACATCGTGGTGTATAAATTCAAGCTTTGTCAGCTAGTTAACCTACTTTATCCATTAAAATTAGCAGCTGACTCTTCGGTGAATAATATTATTTAAAAAAAACAGCAACAGTCAAAGTATTATCGCCACCTTCGTGACGGCAACAGTCAACTAGGCTCTTGTTAGGGGGGGTATTTGCTGGGCGGTTCGAGTTTTCCCTTGCGTTGTTGCAATGCATGATTGCGATAAATAGATTAATACGCAATTGCTTAAGATGCAATTCGAATCTCATAATTACACTGTCAAATGGCCAGTCAGCCAGAGGATGTAGAACCTGTATCAAAAACTCTTTCGCTCGATTTACATCCATTATCTGCAAGAAGGCTGGTCGAGCGAAATCACTACACTACTCGACACAGTAACTAGCGTTCGACCTATTTGAAAACGTCATTTTGTTGCTAGGTATTTAGTCACCGTTTCTTTACTAGCTGTTTAGACGACGCGACGCTTTATACTATGTAGGGCGAAAATAATTTGTGAGTCATAACTGGGCGTTATTGTAGTGCCAGATTTAAGACTTAAGAGCCTCCTAGCAACATGCGTCGTAGCGTAGCAAAGATCTGCACATAACTTCTAGTGCAACTGTGCTTGATTCTAACGATAGCATCTGTGAGGTTTTGAGTTTATAGAAAACGAACACGAATTTAGGGTACATTTGTTATCTATAGACTCACGTATTCATACGTAATTCTTACGTCATATATTACGAGTAACATCACTAATAAGTAACAATACATAGTACTGCCACTGAACAGGTTATAGTACCTACTGGTACTGCTAACCAAGTAATATGTTATTATCATTCACTGATCTTATAAAATATAATCAGCGCATGGAATTATCTAAACGCCTATTTTTCGGATAAAAAAAAGGAGCACTAAAGGTGTTTTGTGTATTTTTGACGGCCAAACCGAGGCAACCTGTCATGAAAGCGCCGGTAGTCCCCATATTCTCTTAGCTGACAAAGCAATCTCTTGGCGAATTGTCAAGTCAAGCTCAAGCGCAAGCAAAGTAAAAACCTTATTCATACGTTGTGACGTTTGATCCAAAAAACGAAATCGAAAGTAGGTACATACCACAGGCTGCCCATCACAATTGAATCTCCTGTCAAGTTCTCTTTTCTGCTGCAACGATGGCAGTATCTCATGAAATTTCTACTCAGGCCATCGCGAATTTATTATTTTCATTTCAGATTGATGCAATCCTTGACAAGTGCGAGTAGGTAAAGATAGTGATATGAAAAGACTGATTGCTTTAACCTTAACATTATACGAAGGTTACAATTTCTAGAATATATCCTATCTAAGATTATGTAAGGTCGTCCTTGCATCCGAGCGAAGGTTCTGACCTTAGGGGCTTGTAGGTACTCCTACGCATATGTACCTACAAAGAATGTTTATATCCATAGCTCTAATATTAGCGACAATGAACGGGACTCAATGCCAACGACGATTCCGTTTATACGTCGTGGCAACTTTGTCGAATGAACATAAAGGTTTCACGAAAATAACACGGATTAACAAACAGAAAACAGAACACGAAGTATTTAAACAAGAAATGTTTTCATCGTAAAATTCACAGCTTACACGCTATTCTTTTGGTTGGTTTGGTTGGGACGACCGACTTGGTGTAATGGTTAAGAAGTTGGCTACTACACCAGAGGTCGCGGGTTCGATCCCCGCACAGTACAAACATTTGTGTGCATGAACATGTCTGTTTGTACTGGTCTGGGTGTCTCCTATGTATAATAAGTATGTATTTACAAAAGAAAATGTATTTAAGTATGTTTATCCGTTGTCTAGTATCCCATAACACAAGCTTTAATTAGCTTACTTTGGGGCTAGATGGCGCTGTGTGGAATAATGTCCAGGGATATTTATTTATTTATTTATTTATTTATTTTTTCCACCAAAGTTTACATGTGGATGGTACTCGTACTATGTATTGTTGACAAGTGTTTCCATCATACACCAGTAAACCATTGAAAACTACTCGTAAGTAGTAAGAGTTATTTTTTAATGTATTTACCTATCTATCTTAGGTAAGTGATATTATAGCCCACTGTACGTCTACCGTGGGTTGCGTTCGCGTAAAAAAAAAATATTGGTATGACACATGACATTACATGACAATGTTAAATCCCAATACATTTTTTTACGCGAACGATAATGTAAATTTAAAGTGACAACTCGTGGTAGGCTAACTTTATGTGGTTCACTTAATGAAAGGCACTATACAGCATAGACGATCAATAGAAAATGATCATAGAACTGGAATAACACGGAAATAAGCAACGTTATCTGTGCCTACGCATTAATTTGTTCTTTTAACATTGTTTGAGTGAGATTAACTCTTAAGTTATGAATTATGATAACAGCTAACTGCACTCAAATCGTACTTATTTGATTTGTATGCATTTATTTAGTCTTATCAAGTTTTTACGCAGAGTTAATTCATTCATTCACAATTTATGTGCTTACAAAGTAGATACCTATTTTCTTATCTTGACCAAACTTGTATTTTCTTTTGCCCTTTTTTCAGTTTTCATTTGTTCAAGCGGCTGAGGTAATGATTAAAAATAATTTGGTCTTACAAAATACAAATCGAAGTGTATTGAAATCTACTGCGGGACACTGTGTTACATCACAGCAATGATAGGAACCATTACACGAAATTGTTTAGCTATATTTCTGCTGCTTCCTGTCCTTACATTACATAACGTACACGTAAATGCTTACGACACAGCAGCATACAACTGATCGAAGCATCTTCCTAATCATTCATTCGCTACAAAAACATTTTAAACCGAACAAATTTACACTCGACAAAAGTTCTGAAATTTTCGCGGTCAGTTTTGTTTTTTCTTCTGAACTGAACCGGTCACAGATTAACAATTTAAAACACATGGCGCCACCTTCTTTGCGGACAAACCATGGAACTAAAACTCGCAACATTTTCGCAATCAATATGGTCCTCACTCCACAGATAATAGTATATTTTTACTGGCTACACTACTACAAGGGTCATGCTTGCATTCAAATATGAGTTTTGCTAAGAAATCTCGTGTTTAAAACACATTTTATTTATTATTTGTGAATATACATAAATAATAATGTAGGTACAATTATTGTTATTGTTGGACTCGGTGTCAGCCAATGTAGGTTTGTAAACCTACATACATACTTAAACGTGAGATGTAAAAATAGGTATATTGATTGCTAGGTATAATACCATAGTGTTTCCTTGGCTGACACCGACTCCAACAATAACAATTATAGTCTACATTATATATTCGTATAAGTTCAAGAAGAATACGCAATTATTTATTTATCTTTTTAGTGTTTTGTTTTGGAATAGTTTTTTTGGAGTTGGTTTTTTTTTTAATTTTGTTCATTATTTTTAAGATTTATGCCGAATTTATTAGAATCTACTTATATAGCAACTTAATTATTCTTATTTAAAGTGAAGTAACTTCAGAATTTATGAGGCTTTTGCTTAAATAAATTATTTTGTCTTGCATCAAACTATATTGTCGATTTAAAAACCTAAAAGAAGGAGGGGTTTTCACATTTTTACTGTCACTATAACTCTACCAAATCTAAAATGTTACATTATCCCTTCATACGTTGTGGCGGAAGGGGTTTTCAATTTTGTCAGGTTATACTCAGGTATGTCATCGTCATGGCAACAAATGCTAATTATCTTTAATTTTAGCATACCTGCTTCTGCAATCTGCTCCTGCTTCTTGCATACTGAATGAAGTATAGATAAGAATAGCAAAACAGCCTTTTTTAAATTTATATATCTAATACACTTTGAGGGACCCTGGGAATCTAGGCCATCCACGACCCTGCCAACGAAATGTAGAGATATTCCACAGTAAAATACGTTGAGATGGTATTTAGCCTATACTACTGTAACCATCGTTATTTTTCTTATTTAAGCATTTGTTAGGTGCCGATAAGATTTCCACGCGCGCTACCTATCGCCTGTTGCCAACTGAATTACCTACTTGCAGGCAGTAAAATGATAAGATCAATGTCACACCGTTGACATTATGATAGATTTATTCATAATGATCTAGCTCGAGCTGCAATACGAAAACACAAATAACACGTGGTAATTAGTCTGTAATTACCTACTCTGGGGAAATATTCCAAGAATCATAAAACACAAGTACTAAGCTAATTAGATATTTAACTTTATGACACAAAGGCTACCAACATTAATGAGTAACTGACGTTTAGAACTACAAGCTAAATCCTTATTCATTTTTTTGAAAAATCTGAAAGACGTATCTGCCCGAGATTGAGTTTTACTACTTTGCTTCCGAAGCAAAGATAAGATAAAAAATTTCATAGTTTGTAAGATACGCCACATAAAGGGTTTTTCCAGTATAAAAAAAGCTTTAATTTACTCGTCGTGCATGGGTATTTTACAATGTCTTTGGAGTAAACCCTTAACATTGTCCTCATCTTCGAACCAGTGTAAAGTGATTCCTTGAAAAGAAACTTACGAATGTGGATAAAGGTCAGGGTAAATTAGCCCGCGATGTAAGATGGCGCTGGTCAGTATTTTTCCTGCAAAGTTGTTAAGTTAAAGGTCGGTTTTTTCAACATTTTTCCTATCGAGGTGCATCGCTTCCGCGTGCGTGTTAAGCCCGGCACGACATGGCAGTTTACTAGCGTAACTAACAGTAGATTTGACGTAAACAGCCAGGAAATATTTTGCTGAGCAATAAAAGTGAAAAGTAACGTGTTGTTTTATATTTATCGCTGTATCAATCCCAATTCCTACATAAAAATATCGGAAAATATACACATGGGTTATAAACGGTCCGTCCAACAGAGATAAATACATGCCAAACTAAGCCGAGCTTCTGGTATGGATGTCAGAGACTGATGATTATACTTCTAAATACATATTTGTGAAGATAATAACACACAGACACAGAACCAGCACAATATCCACGACCATCGCGATGGTAGCGACCCGGCCTTTAGCTAGCCTAGTCATTGCTGCATTAAAAGCGATTACTACTAGAAATTCCAGAGACGTGTCGCTCTTAATCTAAATGTGACATTCCTGCTTAGGATCCAAAAGCAAACCTAATGCCTAGGGGTCCACGCAACACTGAAGACCCCACGATATAGTAAGCTTTTACTGCACGGATAAATGTTTCTTAAAATGACAGTGAAAGTGACAATTGATACGCCATTCATAGCACAAAATAAAGCGTTTACGCCGCGCCGCATGCGTTGTTTGTGGCCATAGTAACTTGTTGGGAAAAGCTCTGTGTCATCTAGTAGTACCCAACCGTAGTTACTTCTTGCAGTGGTCGATCCTATATTTTTTATTAAAGTTACCAGCATTTAATAGTAATAGCACCTACGACGATGCGGTGAAGGTAGAGCATGCATGTTCAGGATGTACCTGTTCACTCTCGAAAGATTACTAAATTAATAGTAATGTGTTCAATTCAGTAGCATTAGGTAAAAAATAGAAAAGTGTACATTTGATTCATCTCAAAGAAGTTATCCTATTTCGAAAACAATAAAATAATAGATAGTCTGGCTAGAAGTACTGAATTCATTGACAAGCGAAGCCGCTAGCACTAAGTAATAGAAAGTAGATAAGTCAAGCAAGAGCGATCTTGCTGTAGGTTTCTATACAACCTCATCGTCTACGTCGTAGTCATCTTCGTGGTGCTGATACTTGTAAGTGTTAGTGATCTTTGCATCACAAACCTTGACATTTTATTGTTTCATTAAGGCGGGATAGTGACAAAACGATTTTGCCCATCTTGTCTAAAGAGCACGTAAGTTCATTTATTGGTTAAATTGAACTTTGGTGCAATCGTAGCTATTAGCACGAGATGAATTGCAGAAGTAGGTACAAACAGGCTCTGGTACATAAAATGTATACGGAACAGCTTAATAGAGACAAAGCTCTAACAACTGTGCGTGCCTACTGGAGCACTGGCGGTCTCGCGTAACGTAAAGAAACCGGTTTATACCGGCTCGCTGTGAGCGCCAGAAAAGTTTGTAGTAGAGTAAAAAGTATGTGGTTAGCTGAGGATACGTCATGGGCACCGTATAGCGACGACCATGACGCGCGTCGTTTTCTTAGCCATACATAGACGTAATAGGTCACGATCTTTGATCGCGGTAACTTAGCGCCGTTTGACTGGCCCTCTGACATTTATATTATACCCTCCCTCCAAAGCCCAAAGAGCCGACAGACGACACGAGTACGAGTACTAGGAGTGACTGGCTGGAAATGAAAGATCATATTACGAAATCGCTCGCTACGCTCAGTTTAGGGAATGAACTTGACAAGTTATAAGGGATTGTAATAAGGCATACAATCTCATAAAGCCAGCCAAGTTAATTCCCTAAGCTGACCGTAGCATGGGAGTTCGTAATATGAACTTTCACTTCCAGCCAGTGAGCAGCTACCTGTCACTAATGCATTTTTAGGCTGGATATTATAACTGACGAAATTTTTATTTTTATATGTTATTAAGAACACATTTTAGGTAACAGTTACAGAACATTATGAATTTATGCATGCAAAAAAACTTACAGACTAAACTATCGCCCAAAGCCGTGAGTCCCAGGGCAAAGAAAAACAAGATTTACTGGACTAAATACTTTAGTTACTTTTTAGATAAAATAACAAATTGAACAGTGCATTATTACAGTCATCTTCAGTACATGTTCGAGTAGTTGTACTTTAACATATACCTGAGCGAGCAATTCACGGGTTTTTAATTGCTCGCTACCGTCAGTTCAGGATATTATCTTGGCTGGCTTTATGAGATTGTCATATGGACCCAGGGCTTGCAAAACCAAGTATAACTTTGGTAGACACGCTCGCTCGCGCCCATGCAAGGGCCCAGGCTAACAAAAACTAAAGATGTCACCGCCGACTGATACGTCTGGGAGAACATTATCATAATCATTTTTCACGGATGGATTATTTAGTATTACAATTTATTGAGTTCACTTACTCTTTATTTACAAGATTGAAATATCCACGTAAGGTAAGTAAACATTCCAGAATTCGTAGATTATTTAATATTATGTAAGTTAATGATTTGTATGAAGTGAGCTCAGTGAACTATGACTAATACTTATGTTTAGTTTAGTTGATTCGGAATATTCTTCAGGGGCCTGACTTTTGGATCTAAATTTGCCGGATTGGCATTACACTAACGTCACACAATATTTTTTGAACCGAATAGCTAAGGTTCATAAATTTCTTGTTTGACATTTCTACAATGCTAGTCCAATGAAAATCTGTTCAAGAGTCAGGCCCCAGATATAAGTTAGAAAAAAATGCCATAACTACAGTAGTTACAGGTACAGTGTAGTTATGCATTTTTTTGCACGAAATTGAATGCAATAAAGAGTAAAACAACTAGTTAGGAAACGATTCCCACTAGCATGCCAACAGATTGTTCACTGGATTGTTACAAATGCGCTGAGCAGTGAGTCCCATTTCCGCCTATGCAAATAAAAATCATCAATTTACACGAGAGACCCCATAATACCCGCCTATATTTACATCAATAACCGTAAACATTGACAAAAAGTTAATATTTGAATTGTAAATCTCACTTTGACCTACTTGAGCGTCTTATTTAGTGCTAAACCCAACGATAATATTGTAGACATGTTAATTCGAGTGTAGTTATCGATAATTTGTTTATGCATCATAAACCTTTTTTTTTACTGTCCACCGCGAGAGTTGTTAGCTTTTCTCATTTATTGTAATTGTAACAACTTAACATACCTACGTGGTTAATGCGTTGTCGCAATGTTAATGTGCGTGTAGCTTGTGCAACGATAAACAAAATGCAATTAAACGCTGACGGGCAAAATTAAACAGTCTGACAAAGAAACACATCTGATAAAAAGTTTAGGTTTTAAGTTGAATAGCAGATTTTTGTTCTAGAAAAAAGTCCGCCCAACTTTTCATAATCATATCATATCAAATATCTTTATTGCTTATGTGGTTTCACAAGTTCTCAAATCTTAAAAACACAAACACATGACCCTGTTGGGGCACTGTAACATTGAATTCGTACAATAATTGATTTTACGTTTGTGATCTAAATTTATACTAACTAATATAATAAAGCGGAAAGATTTGTTTCTTGTTATATATAGGCTCCGAAACTGGACCGATTTTTAAAATTATTTTACCAAAAACATAATCAAGAGACAGTGACAAAGGCTATATTTTTTTTAATTGGGGCTATATTTTGACGAGAAAGACCGTCAACGCGGACGAAGCCGCTGACGGAGAGCTAGTCTTGTATAAATTCCAAATCCTATCTAATCTACTTACTTAATATCTTAATTGAATCAAACAAACAACAACAAATACAGCCTTATATACTCCCACTGCTGGGCACAGGCCTCACCTCCACTGTGTGGTGGCCATACTCCAACACGCGGGCTCAGTGCGGATTGTTGGAGAGGTGATCGTAAGGCCAGTGATAAACCTAATTAAATCAGATTAAATTTAAATAATTGAATTATGTTTTACATATGTAATTATCTTAATTATTTATATAGATTATTAAGGATTCTTCGTAAAAAACTATTTAAGGTTATAATAGCAGTTATTTATCTGTAAATCTTTCAGTTTTTAACTCTACATCTTTGTCTATTTAAATGATTCGGTAACCTGTTGTAAGTTTTTATGGACATAAATATGAAGTGGTCACAAGCTAACTAATTGCTATTTTAAATGTGTAATAAAAGGTTTCTCGATTATCTATCACAAAATTCACTTGAATGTTACTAATTGCTTTTTTCGTAGAGCTATTTTGGCTTGTTTTTATAATAGAATATTATTTCATGTAAGAAACAACTTGTATTTGCTTGTGCCTACTAGTTTGGACTTTGTAACACACTATAGTGTTTCTATGTTATATCCGGGATATGCCTTATACTGACGTACTGATGACATGGACAACGAAAGGTATCGGAACGCGGGCTGCCCCAGGGGTATGCAGCGCCCGCAGTAAAAAGTACCGATACCACTCTCGCGATGAATGCGTGATGCTACGCTACTTGTGCAAAAAAGGCGGTCTAACTAGTTTGTGAGTGGAAATTGGAGAGTGCAGAACGTGAGGCCACTAATGGTCGTTACATCGATGAGTGTTCGTGGGTAGTCGTCGCGGGGTCACGCAAGTTGCATAAGTAGGTGCATCTGCTTGACATTTGAATCGACCCCGAATCCTAATAGAAACTGTGTCACGAATTAACAGCGAGCGGGCACCGGCGAGTGCGTTGTGCAATCCCGTTACCGCTCCACGTGCGAACAGGCGCGCCTCAATGTCGCCCGTGGGCGCCGCCCGCCCCGCCTCCTCCCGCCCGCTCTAAATAGCCTCCGAAGCCGCCCGAGCGAGCCCGAACGAAAACCGAGCTGCAACCGACGCGGAGCCCATCCCACTCTCACCGCCACCGGCACGCGCGCTCCGTCACTCTCTCGCGAACAGCTGAGTATCAAAACAAATGAGCGAGAGGCCCGCTCGCCGGTCCCGCTCGTCGCCGGCCGGCCGGTGTCAGCGGCCGCCACTCGCGCCGCACGCACGCCAGTTCTCATCCGAACCGCGTCAGTTGAGGTCGTTCGCTGTGAGCTCACTTGCGAAGTTAACTATCGCGAGAGGATTCCCCTTTGTGCCGATCGAGGACCCGCCCTCGTATTATGTTTTCACTCGAGACCCGCATCCAGCCCCGGCGTACTGAAGAGCCGGAAGTGCATCGCGATCGAGGAAATTTTCTGAAGTTCTGCGACGGTTACCCCGCGAAACGCGTTCGCCGGGCGATTTGAAGTGTGTGTTTGGACAGTGTTTGTGAAGGAACAGTAACGATGTCGACCGGGAAGCGTTTAGCGAAGAGGTCTATAATAGGGACGCGCGTAGCAGCGTTGGGAGAGGACGGTTTGTATCATTCTGGGATGATTCAGGCGGTGAAGACGCCGGCGCCGTTTCCGGAGAACAACAATTGTATAAATTTGACGCCGAACACTCGTTACACGGTGCGTTTTGACGGTGGGAAGGTGTCTCAGGAGTACCGGGACGCGGAGCTGATCGGGCCGGGCTTCCGCGGCACGGCGGGCGTGCGCCTGCGGCCGGGCCAGCGCGTCTTCCTGACGCACAACGGGCGTGAGGTGCGCGCGGACGTGCAGCAACACGACTACGAGACGAACGAGCTGCGCGTGACCATCAACTCTCCTGCTGTGGCCACTGAGGTTTGTACCATTATCATGAATTACATGGATATGATTGATCAGGATTGTAGTTTGCACAGAAAGTGAGGTCTACTCAAAGTGTGCGTCCTTTTACGCCAGGAGAAAAAACATTAATAATATTCATCATAATATAATATATATCAATCGAAATCAGCCAAATTCGTGTTTTTTTTAAATCAAGTGATTAAAGTAATATTTAAGTTGTAAATGTAAAATGTAGATCATTATTTAATTATTGCAAAAGTTTAAAACTGTCAACCGTTTAGCTTATGTAGAGCTATGCTCCTCAAGTTAGTTTATTTTTACCTTGATCTTGACCAGAGATATTTATCAAAAGAATAATAATCCAATTAAGAATATAGAAAGATAAAATTATGATCCAATTATACATACCACTAATAATCAACAAAATTTGGGAATTCCATATTGAAGCTTGACAGGGGTTTTAAGGATAGAGGTGCAATGCAATGATTCATAGCAGACAACTCCCAATTATCATAACAAGTCGAGTCATGGTGTATTAAAATTACTGAATAATTACGTGTAACTTTTCCCTGTAACCATACAAAATAAAATATAATATGTGGATAATATTTCTGATGACAATTAACAGCGCGACTGTACTATTTTCTGCCCTCTTAGAAAAGACATCAACGATATCCTTTTTGCAATAGTTAGTGAAAGCCTTTTGTGGTGTTATTACTTTCGGTAGTGAAAAATAAAGTAAATTTATGTAGAAATATACTTAAATATACTGTTATTGAGTCATAATAGCACATAATTGTTTTATAATATTTAAATTAAGAGCCGTAATTTTTAATCTGTATATCACGTGACCTAAAACACGAGCCACCATGGTGTGACGTCATATGAGCAAAAACTGTCAGTTCAGTGTAAACAGCTAGGTACTTAACTACCAACTTGACGTTGATAGATACCGACGCCGCGGTCCATACATACACGATTGCTTTGACCAAAATTACGTCACTAAAATGGCTGACAGCGTTTTCGTGGGAAAAAAAATGGTTTAAATCTTTATTTTATTTTATGGCATGAAAGCGTGTTTATATTTCGCCGACATGAACTTTTTTGTGGTTTTTTATTAGGAAAATCTACATATTGAAGTACTTTTACAAACAGACTATAATACCCCTATTACATAGTTTTTTCATCGGCCCATTACTTAATACGCTGTCAGTTACTGAACTGCCTGTCACTTGTACATGTGAACAAGTAACATATTAAAATTCATAAATTCCAAACTAGAATCATTCAACATACGCAAAATATAGCATTTTACGCAATTCAATCAACTCTTGTCAGTTTTGATTTGTAAACCCACTACTAGAGGAGGTACAGTCAACCATAGCTTAACAGTACCATTGGAATTTAGCACTGTCCGCGCGTAGCATGTTAGAGTTCGTAGCAGTGAGAGTTTAGCTTATGCCGGAAGATTTAAGCTGTAGCCGACTGTACAAGATATGAATAGGCTACTAATATTGCTTGGGCAGGGCGTAACGTGGACACTTTTGTATCTTGTGTACAAGCTACCTATGAATATTTGATTTCTGTAGAACCAGTATGAAATCATCCACTTCCTGCCCATACGTAAACTGTGTCCGATCACCGCTACAGGACACAGCAACTACGGTTCCCTGTGATGGTGTGCCGTGTCGGCAACAAAAAGTGTCTACGTTTGCGCAGCGACTTAAAGATCTTCAGCGGTCGCAAGACGTTTTCTTGCTTTGCATGTCTCTCTTTTCACTCTATATTCTCCTCTTTGTTATGTAAAACTTGTGATTAATGAAATTGCTATTATTGATTTAATATCTTCACTAAATGTGGGTCAATCAATGTGCATGCGTCTTACAAAACAACAATTCATAAATATTAATATTGCTTTTCGGCCAATAAACTGCGACTAATCTTATAACCAGTGTTTATATCAGCTATCGCAGCAGCCACCGGTAACAAAGTAGCTCGAACAAAGCCGAGCGGCGCAGGCGCAGATCGGACAAAGCGCTGCTATTGACCCTACTACACGTGCGGCCCCCTGCCCCCTGCACCACATGGTGCATGTGACGCATCTTCTTA
This sequence comes from Udea olivalis, assembly GCA_947369235.1. Taxonomy (NCBI): domain Eukaryota; kingdom Metazoa; phylum Arthropoda; class Insecta; order Lepidoptera; family Crambidae; genus Udea; species Udea olivalis. Next base: position 14,189,675 of record OX376342.1, read on the forward strand.
CTACGATTTACGTATTACTTCGGTTGAACAATGACTTAGACAATACACTTTTTTTTTTCATTAATGGCCTCTGCAATCTTGCTTAAACAGCAAATTAATTTGGCCAATGTCAAGTAGTGGCGAGAGCATCATGAAGCTTTATTTGGCCAGTGGGATTTTTTTTTAGTCAAATCGTGATGAGTAAAGAGACATAGAAACACTGCACTTTGTTTGGTCTGTTTCATTCGCCAGACATCAGAAGTTTGTTAGAAAAATGTGCACAATGATTGTATTTTCTGACAGTGTAACGATCTTAACCGGTGCTCAACACTGCTTTGGTCTAAACTTAATACCTAATGAAGTATTTTTTTCTGCCTGATAATTTTTTAATTTTAAACATGAAAATATAATATTTTTAATACATTTCACTTTATGATGATATCATTATCCTTTTATTTATTTTCGTTCTGTTACACCACAGTATATAAATACCACTTTTGATACCGCAGAACAAATTCATACAGTATACTCGTAATACGTACGTTTTTACCTGTTGTAATGTCAAATAGCGTTTTGATACCGCAGAACAAATTCAAACAGTATACTCGTAATACGTACGTTTTTACCTGTTGTAATGTCAAATAGCGTTCTCATTGTCTGCAACGTTGAGATGAAGCCCCGAAACCCGATAGTCGGACTTTCTCATAACTGTTTAAACAATGCATGTTCAACCCAGTTGGACAAAATGTTGTGTGATATGTTTACCAACTATCAGATAACGGCCGGTGCGCCTCTAACCACTTCGTGGTTGCTGACAAGTTCGAAAGATAACTCTATCGCGGATACAACCTCGATAACAGAGCATGTGGACTCGACATCATAATACTCACAAGGTGTTGTTTTAAATTTCACGTGAATATCCATTCATCAAAATAATCTCAAGCGACGATGTTTAAAAAGAAGCTCGCATGTAAAAAACACTCATATGGTAACCCTTCCTTTCTTTATTTAACTCAATGTGTCTCAAATATTTTACTGAACCAATAAACAGGCACAACAGGATTTGAACATTGAAATCTTAGCTCAAACAATTTACTTCTCAATGCAAACAATAAAATTTACGAACAGTAAGTGTAAATTCTTCTATTTGATGTGAATAAATAACTAACACCTCGTTAATTTAAGGGAATTACGTATGATCAAATAATAAGTAAAAAAAATGCAGCTAATAAAATAATCCTTGGAAATTGGATGAAAGATTAGAAAAGATAACATTAAATATTTCAGTATAAATATGCACAATATGAAGGTTAATGATATCATTATTTTTATCGTAATACTGTTTTATATACAAACCAACATTACTTATAGGTATATTATTACCACCTTCAAAATTATGAACTTAGCATTATAGAGATAAGATACGAAATTTAGTAGCTTCCGTTGCTCATAATCAAGAAAACCCTTTAATAAGCGATTCATTGATAAAAGTAGGTACATGCCTAATAGGAAACAAGTACAAAATTAACACAAATATGTTTTAAATATGGTTTTCACCGCACAAAGTGTGTCATTGCGTCAGCATTTTCATATTCGTGCATTTCATTTTACTTGAGTATAGCATTAGTTAGTTAGTCTCGTCATATCCATCAAATTGTGAACTCGTACATATATCAAGTAAATAAACATTTTATAAACGTCAAGGATTTATCATTTATATTAAGATCCAGCAAGTTAGTTGAGTGGCAGCATCAAGGTACCACCCAACAAAAGCATTAAATTTAAATCGCCGAGCATTTACTTTAACGTTTTCTTAGAATTGATTCCAAAGCTGTACTTAAGTAATGTTCTCATTATTTACTACAGGGCTTTATTCAAACTACGGAGTCCAACCGCAAGTTTTGTTTGCACGATTTAATCTTTCACACATTGTCAATACAGATAAAATACGGCATAGTTTCTCAAACAACGTTTTTCTTTTACGGTGAACGCAAAAGATTTTTTATGTGGTTAGCAATAAGGGCTATTGATAGTTGGAAAGGTGTTAGTAGGCACACGTATCCGAAGCTTTTAGTAGTCATAGCTAATGGGCAGCGTGCGCTAAATTCTCAAATTTGGGTGGACCGTTAGTTTTTCTGAGCACCTACCTAAGTTACAACCGGTACCTCACAACTTCGCAAGTAACAGGTAGGCTCAGATTACGCTGATCGCTATTGTCTGCTCTGTCCATTATTAGACCATCTGATCCCACTCTGTTCTATTTTGAGTACAGCTAAATCCTACTGGAAATACCATTTCTCTTCTTTTTCTAACAGGTTTATTTTTAGTCTTGGAATGACAGAGCTTCTAACAGACACCACTAAGTATCCTTTCTCTGGATTTACTAACATTAGGCAAAATATGTTTGCGTTTGTATTAAGAGCCTCTATCAAAAAGGGCACTCTATTTAAAATCGAAACAATGTGCTGCTTTATCAGTATTTAAACAAATATTGGAATCACAAGCTGTGTTATTATCTAATTATGAGATAAATATCACCCATCATAATTTGTTTTGAAAGAAAACAATATACGTACCTACGTACCGGCGCGCCGGCCGGCGCTCGCGCCTGCGTCATCGCATCGGTTATCAGCGTCGAATATTGGATGACAATTAGCAGAACTATTTGTACAACAATGCCCACTCCGAACATTACATGCTGATAAACACTAAATTACCCGTTTGACCCGATATTAACTCGAACTGGTTGCACTCAAGGTGTGTAGAAGGTTTGATTTTAACTTTATTACCCGGACGCTGTCTTATTTACAATGTTGAGTAAAAACTACTTTAATGGTAATGCACTTGCTCGGTTAAAACTGTGTAAAGTACTCTACAAGGCCAATGAAAAGATATAAGCCGACGACGATTGACGACCGACTTGGTGTAATGGTTAAGAAGTTGGCTACTACACCAGAGGTCGCGGGTTCGATCCCCGCACAGTACAAACATTTGTGTGCATGAACATGTCTGTTTGTACTGGTCTGGGTGTCTCCTATGTATAATAAGTATGTATTTACAAAAGAAAATGTATTTAAGTATGTTTATCCGTTGTCTAGTATCCCATAACACAAGCTTTAATTAGCTTACTTTGGGGCTAGATGGCGCTGTGTGGAATAATGTCCAGGGATATTTATTATTATTATTATTATTATTATTATAAGCGGTTAATTTAAAAATGTAATAAAAATCAACAAATTCCAGCATGATAAGGAAAAAAAGAACTCTAAATGCCAATGCCAAATACTACGGAATAGCGTATCACTGTATCTAAGCATTTAAAAACTGGTAAGATACGGTATAAATTAAGTTCATGTTTAGTAAGATATACGGCGCAATAGTTTTATTAGATGACACAACGAGGAAGCCGGCCGGCGAGCGGCGACCGCGCACGCTGCGTAAATAGTGACGTCGCAGCACGCGATATTAGCATGACGCGCGCGCGCCGCTCTTCACTCGTAAAATATCAACAACTCATTTCAATGCATGCTTTCATACACGCATATACTGCACAGTTATAATGATACGTTCATTTCTCTATCACTTTTAATTCTATTCAACAATAAATAACAATGTCTCGTTAATTATAGCTATTCCACGCCAGGTAATTGACTTTCGTCATTTTTACATAACGTCGATGGCAGCAGACACTTCTAAGGCCTCTGTCTATATCTATCTTTTTAAAATTAGTTTTGTTTATAGCCTCCTGCTCAATAAATGTGTTGTAAATACTATTATGCATAACCAGAATAACAAAATATGAACTAATAATTGTTTTTCATTGTTAAAAGAAGTCACGCTAAAACGTAGATCACTTGCTTTACACCTTTGATTTCCGTTAGTCGAATGGTGTTAACTATTGTGTGGTATGTTTGCGTCACGTTTAGATAGAGCGCTGCGTTCATCAAAACCTGTTCAAAGATAACATCAAAACAACAAGGCACTTGCAAAACAAAATGCGCACAATTAATACGCAAAGGTAGAACGTTTACGTCATCATTTCATTATTATATGCATGTAAATTATTGTTAACTACGTAATTATTAGGATGGGGAATTTCAATGCATCAGTGAATGCTATCGTGGCAGTGACGCGGTATTCCCCGTACGACTTGCGCTCGCGTCGCTACGGAGCTTTGCTGCGTCATACGTTTTCTTGTCAAATGAGCGCGCCCGCGCTGGCAAATCCCGTGTTCGGAATCAGTTCAATCAAACCAGCACTATGACTGACTCACGCGCCGCGTCGGCCGGCGATCATCGTAAACAACCACACTCTATTTACCCGCTACCGAAGCAAACACGAATAGCATGACGTAACACGCAAAAACACATATACTTGTCTCCATTTTTGTCCAGCTTACGTTTCAATCATGAAACTTGAGCTGAATTCAGAAGCTCGAAAACGATCTTCGCTTTATATGTTGATCTGATGTCGAAGAAACGTAACGCTTAATTTAAATAGCACTCTAGATAACATAACCGGTAAGCGAGTCAGCGGCTATAACGTGTCAGGCAATAAGATATAAAAATAAAGAGTGCGCGGCCGAGAAATAAGGTCACCGGCAGGCCCGGAACCGAGTAACGGTGTTCGTTACAAAATCGCGTCAAGAATTATTTTCACGTGCGCGGATGCCGGTCGACGACGGACCGTTAGTCGCAATGGCTAACATCGGCTACCCGGCGACTCTAAGTGGAACGAGAAGCCGCTAATGCCCCATCGCAACTAACATTTGCAAATAAACACATATTTGAAATATGTGTTTATATTATGAGTATCACAGTTGTTCCAGGTCAAGGAATAAAAAGTTATTCGCAAAAGGTGTAACTATTTCGTAACCGCGTTATCGTGATTTTCCCGGTTATGGGTGCGTTCAGTGTCATGAAGAAGACGCGATTCGGCGCGCCCGCATCGCTATCTGCGCGAGTGTGAAAGTGCACCTGTGTAAGCGTACACTGTTTCAGATTCACTTATTTTAACACAATACGACATTGGGACACTTGAACAATGTTGTTCTGAACAATTAAAAGTGATTGTCTTTGAGAAAACGAAAAACTTTACAGTAAACAGATGTATTACGAATGCCTCTCATGTGCTTAGAATTTGAAATATTTAGAAAAGTTGGCATGCATTACAAATACAAGACATGGTCTCAATCTCAATGAATTAGTATCATTATTTATTAGTTTTCTTTACACGCGTGCTTTAACAATTCGACTGGCGGAGTCGAGCGGTCTGAACTGACCAACGTTGTAATTAATATCGCATTACTTGAATAGCAGGCGAAAGCAGTTACGACTTAAAGTAAATTATTGATGCGTTTTCCAGATTTTCCAGTCCAGTTAAGTATTTTTTCGATGGAACGAAAGACACTTACGCTCATGGTGACTAGCGTTGCGTGGAGCGATCGCGTGCTGTTGGCAAATTTCACTTATAATGTACTCTGCTTAACTCATGTTCTACCAAAAGCAACAAATTGCTTTCGCAATTAGCCACTTAATGGAATGATTCTCCCCAGGAAGCACACTAACACTTGAAAAGTCTGGAAATAACCTGAAAACTTTCTCAGAAAAAAAGGCCCCTTTCAAAAGAAATTAAAATATAAAAGTTTTACACAATATTGTTTCTGAAAGAGCCTTTCTTTTGTTCTGCTATATCTTCTTCTTATTATTTGTACAATTAAGAAACCTCCTTATTCATAAACACGTCATTACTTTTCCTTCTTTAGCTACCTACCTACCTGACCTATTATGTCATTTTCCAGAAGAATATTTACAGCGCTTAAAAATCAAGGAGACAAAACAGGCTATAAGATAACAGTACTTTTATTGACCTGAATGGTTTTAACTTTTAAGGGGGTAAATTGTTTTAGATATAACATGTTGCGATTAGCCGTGATCTATTCCGGTTGCGAGACAATTTGCAAGTTTCTCCGTCGATAATTTCCAGCTATACTTACGTTTTTTGCTAAGGTGTGCGAATGCGTTAACGGAACCGGCGAGCATCGGCCATTGGTGAAGAAAAGCATGGGAAGAGAAAACGCACCGTCTGCGTGCGCGGGCGCATCGGCGCTAATGTGCAAACATAGATGTTTGGGCGCCTACAACACTATGTGATCATACTTTATCTGAATAAATTTATTTACCGCTTATAAAACAACAAACGGATTTTTGTTATTAAATAACCAGAAGCCTTATCACGTTTACAAATATAGAACGCAATAATTAGATTACAATTTTGGCCGCCACGTCTTTATTAGGTAAAACTTGAAAATATGGTAATTTTTAAACAAATAAATATGTAGTAATAGTTGACCTGGTTGGACAGTAAAAATATAGAAGGGGGTTTACTTTTCTAGTCACAAAGCACATTTAGTTAGAAAAAACAAGTAAGTACGAGGTCGATAAGAACAGATTTGCCGCCTGCAAGCCAATGGCCAAGCACAGATAACCAAAGATTGAAGATAAATATTGCCGATCTACTGCAATCTAGGCCGAAGGGCTTGTCTGACCTCGTATAAACCATCTAAGTAACTAAAACTAACTTACTGATAATTCTTGCTGAAAAAAAGTTGTTGAAATATTATTTAAACATGCTAAAAAAGGTTCCTTTGCCTCAAATTCGTCTCGATTTCAATTAAGAAATCAATTTATTTATTAAATACGACGCAATTATTTTCTGCACGACTTTATTTTTAAAATAATTGCGTTAGACTGAATTTTAGATTTCTGCGTCGTAGCACAGAACAGTAGTCGCGGATGCTTCCAAAAATTTCGAACAGTATACTAAGATGAATTTGCCCTCACCGCAGCTCGCAGCTCCAAATAACATTACTCTTATCTAAATCCACTGGAAATTACATTACTTGGCATAATTTGATATTAACATTGCAATGTGAGCAGCACATTTTTGTTGAAATTTAGTTGTTTCATTAACGTATTGACTTCATTGATGAAGTTCTTGCATTAGTTTTTCTTCATAATCAAGTCAACAGTCTCTTCTTTCGTTAGAATCGTAGGGTTTGTCAACAACTCTCTATCAATAGAATATTGTTCAACGTGAATCTTTCTAAGGACCTTGATATATTTTCGTAGAGCTCATAGCAATGGTCCTCCCACTAGCCAGCGGCGAAGGCAAGGTCGGCCCTTTGTGGGTGACCTCATTGCTCTCGCCTTGGAATAGTTACACGATATACGTACACTCTTATCTAAACAACTAGCAGAACAAAGTGTGAATCTCAATCGTTTCAATTTACTCTTTTTTATCTGGTCAATCAATGCGAGATACGTAGGATGTTGTAACGTTTTTGGTTCTTAATCTGGCACAAACTAACTGGTTCAAAGCGGCGTTTGGCGTCACGCACGGCGTCGCAGACTGACTCAGCGAACGAAATTACTCGTTTTCGGGCTCGGGCTAACAGTAACTCACCACAACCGTTACCACGTGGGCGACACTCACAAATTACAGCACTTACGACATGACAGTGTTCGCATCCTTCCGTCCTACCAAACAATCGCGCCTTGTCGACTTCGAACCGCGAAGGTTGTCGGTAAGTATTTGTTTATTCGACATGACCATGGTCGCAGCGCTTCGCAGATTTTGATTAGGTCAAGTGAACGAGCTTAGCCGTCGTGAATGAATGCTTCAAGCACTTCAAGTATTTTTTGCCAACTAAAACAATAAGGATTATCAACGCCTATGTTTGCAAATTGCATGCGGGTATTTTGATGCGTTGCTAACCTTGTTTGAATCTATTACCTACCGCCTGCATAAGGAATCCCATATTGTGATACCTTGGCCAAACTATAGCGGGAAGTTTATCTGCATCCTTATTGTCCGTAGCAGGAAGGTTAGCAAGTATCTCTGCGTTAGACCTTGGACATTAGAGCGTCGCGACCATGGCGTGCCGTGCGGTAGCTAGAAATTCTTGTAACGCAATTATAATAGACAGTAGTTCAGGAGTATTTCGCATTTCTTGTCATGTATTTTCCATTTGTACGGTCTGTTTCAAAAATAACAGCACATTTGATGCCCAGGTAAAGCTACTAACCAATTTTAGAAGAAAGAAGCGCTCCTTAGATCCCTAAAATCCGTCAGTCAGACCTTGATCGCAGCGGTGGCGTGCAGTGCTGTGACTAAGATGCTAACTAAAGCAGTCTCGGGCTGTTTTTGTGCAAGTGAAGAGTTGTTTAATTGCAAGTGCGGCTGGGACGGGGCCGCGGGCCCGGCACGGTGACCCACTGACCCAGAATGGCTGATATTGAACCAGCGACGCACGTTACAGCCCGTATTCGAAACTCGACCTCCACTTGCGTTTTCCTTGTAATAATATTTGCTAAACAATTTTTTTAACTATATTGAGGTCATGTGAAGTTTGACATCTTACTTAATTATCATTTCTTCAGGCTTCATTCATTTATTTAATTTATTATAGCCTCACTATTTTTAAGCACCTGATTAGGGATCTATTTGTTATTTTTCGATATGACTTTGATAGATTTCATCCTAATTGTGGCTGTGAAAAAAAATGTTTTAACAAGAACTAGCGATTTATTATAGTAGAGAATTCCATTGTTTATTCATTCAAATAACCAAATGCAAATTAGACGTTTATTTATGACATCAATTATCTTGATATACAATGTGATTGGAAAGTTCCTAGTCGTCTTCAGGTCAACTGGATAACGGTGCAAGGTATTGGCAGTGCGTACCGCGTAGCGCGAGCCGAACAGGTTCCCGTATCCGTTATCAAGTGGTAGCCGGGGCGCGGTGGGTCGGACTCTGTTTTTGGGTCAGGCTGGGTCACGACGCCTGCGTGCTCGCCATTCACCCCCTCAGATAAATTCACTGCTATTTCGATATCCACGAATAGAAAGGAGACTCCACTTACAATCATCTCAAGGTGAAACGCTCACTTTTCTAAGCTCCCCGCGTAAACAATGCGATTATGGCATCACAGCTTTAGTTGTGTCGAAACGTAGGCACGCGTCCTTGTGCAGATTTCACGTTCAATTACGTAAGACGACGGCTTGCGATTTTATTTACGTGCACCTCGGCTATGTTACGCGCCGCCCACGCGCGCTGGCCATAGAGAGTGGGACGGTAGCATTTTACCCGTGACGTCATCCCCGCGTCGCGCCTACGCGATAGCTCTCGCCGACGCACTATGACGTCGCTTCGATAATAATTTCGCTTGGAACGTTCCGTGACGTCACTGCTTTGATTAAAACCTTCAAACACCCACTATCTAGAAGCGTGTGTAGATAAAAATGCTAACGTACACACATCTTGCATCATTGTCAGCACTACGCAATATCAGTTTCCTGACGACGGCTGACGTTGACCTACATCGTCGATTGGCTTTATTGTACTTCTATATAGAATGGATAGTTGCGACATTTATTTTAACGGTAACGGTCAATATCATAAACGCTGTTTACAAATGAAAAGCTGGCTTTCATTAATAGACAATTACATCACGTTCTAAACGATTAAGTTAATAATGTTAGCCAGTTCACATTTGCGCTGAATCATTATACCATTGACGGATCACCATAGGAATACAACGGGATAAATGGGACGTGCAGCATTGAATATAGCCAGAAATAGAGCATGTCAGTTAGCTGGGCTCGAATACAGGGCGCCTAGATGCTAGGATCGCGGCCTCGGCGCCAACTAGGCCGCCGCTCGTCCTGTGCGCTGCAATCGATGACGTTGACCCAATGGACCCATTTTCCGGCTTCCAATAACTCTTCTTGCAAAATAATTGCAAACATCCATAATTCAACGTAAACGATGATCTATTGTCTGTAGAATATCACTTCTGCAACGTCCATCGATTATAAGATTGCTAAAATTGCAAGAGGTCATTTTTTGGTACCAATTATGAAGGTACAACAGTAAATGAAATGGTTATTTCAAGGAGAATGTCTGTAATAAAAACGCTGACTGCATTTTGACGTTTGAAATGTGTGTCACGGATTTTTGGGGCAAGGTTGGGTTGCAGCGCTGCCGGCGCCGTTTCGTGCTCCAGCGGCGGCTTCCACCGCATCCGCCTTGCTATTCGCAGCTCGCATTCGCTAATCGCAAGGCCACCGTGCCGATTGAATGCTCGCCCTAACCGTACATATCCGATCAGAATAGCTAATTCCATAACAATCGATCTGTGTATGTGCGTTGTACATGACTTGTCAATTAAGCTTAATTAAAAACCTCCTCGCGAATGTTTGCGAGACTTGATCGGTCTTGAATACCACGTAATATAGACATAGCGTTTCCGCAATTACTAAACATCAACTCATTAGATTTGAGCCGAATAAAAAACTAGGCCACGCAGTTTTCAAAGGTTATTCTGATAATCTTTTTATATCTACTAAACATAATGGTTTGTTGGATAACTTTTATTACTTTAACAATAACATTTTTCATTTAAAGATTGTATATTCTCCAAAAAGCGTTGCAAGACACGCCTACGTAACTATTCAGCTTTGTAAATGCGAGTATATAAATATTTATCGTGGCATTCTCACATCATTATGAAACGTAGACTCCTATTTAAAAATTACTTGTTACTAAAATTAATATCACTCGTAGTGCCACAAAACCTATTTTCTGTTATTCATAGATCGTTTTGTTCCAATTGGTGTATAGGTTGATTTATCCTCCCAGAGCTATTTTATCAGAAGTTGATGTTTTGAAATATGCCTAACATGTCCCATGTAAATACGTAATTAGTTTAAGGATCAAGGCCAAATAAAATAGTAAATTTTAAAACATCCGTTTTTTATACTTCACAACTATTGAATTCCCAGCTGTACTAAAAACGAACAGGATCAAGTCTAGGAAGGAATATATAAAAATGAAGTTTTCATGTGAATTAAATTACACTAGAGGCAAGCTTTACTTTAAGTCGGCATGCTTGGATATGCAGCGCGTGAGTAGACACCGCCTACGCAACAGTTTCTACCGAGTCGACGGTAAAACGCATAGCAATTATTTTCACATTGCTACAAACTTCATTAGACAACAAGTAGCATGCACGTCTAATTCTATGATGAACCATTACAACCACAATTTTCAATGCATTTACAAGTACTGCTTTTGTGAAGTAAAATTTTCAAATCATTCTTTATGCGTAGTTGAAGAAGGCATTGGCCCACTTAATAGTCACGCCCAAAAATATACGACTTCAAATAAGGTTTGAGTTGAGAAATAAACGCCAACCAAAAGCTCACAAGTACTCGTAGGTAGGTACATGAAATGCGCAGTAAGGACAAGGCGCGTATTGTCGGCTCTTGTATCCGTGGCTATTGGCCTATTTATCGGTGCACGAACGCCACTCGACAACCGAATTGCTTATGCATGCGTGTCTACGTGACTCCGACTGCAGCCTCACTGAATATCTAATAAAAGAATAATCTCTGTCATCTATCACTGATCATTTCCGTTCGATATAACTGCCTCACTATCCCGCAGGATCTACGTGCACCGATGAGATGGCTACTGATAACTGAACCAGTTGGTACGCTGAATATATGATATTCGAAATCTTTCACTTATGATATGAATCACGATATGCATTCAAAGCCTCAGTTTTATCGGTCGCCTAAGCCGATGCAATCTATTGTTTTTCCAATCTCAAGACGATGAATTGAAAGTGCATTGTCCTTTGCAACTAAGAAGTGTCCTGCCCATTCGATAAACGTGCATTGTGCTCGCAGGTAAAGTTCAATAAACAATCCCTAAGTGACTGATAAGTGATTTATACATTCATAAGACAAAATAATTTTTAATGGGTTGTCAACCCTTATCCTCCCTCAGAGGGGTCAAATTAAATCTGTCAGAAAAGATCTAAATTTTTCAGTGTTTTTTTATTGAGCAGGGAACCTCTTCTAAAAACAACAAAATCTAAATCGCATCGGTTGAACTGATCGCTTCTGTTTTAAAACGATGATCCTGAATCGTTTGTTACATATGGTGCGTAACGGCGCTGCTTTTTTATTTTGAGTCTTACGTACGTGATGATAGAAATAATACTTCGCAATCCACTCGGGTTTGAAGTGGGTGGAAAATAGGTTCGCCGGCCGGCCGGCGTTTACCGACACACACGCACGCACTCGGCGCTGCCGGCCGACGCCGCGCGATGACACGCCGACGCAGTCAATGCCACTCGTTTGATAACTGCATCGACTTTCGCCACCAACTATGCGTGTCTGCACTGCAACGTAAAAATAAAGCAGTAACTTACTTGTCGTAACTCTACGAAGACACGCCTACGTTATTGACGTCCAAATGTGGAAAAAATAACAATAAATTACTGATCAAATTAGCCTTTAATCGGTTTCAAATAGCTCGGTTGGGAATTTCAAGACACCTATAAAAGCAACATTTCGACATGAAATGTTACGGGCATAGATAATCCGTTTTGCACGGCGCGGCAACATCGATGCGCAGTAGACCGGCCCGGGATTTCGCAACTTAGGTGCCAAACACCTACCCCTCGGGTATTGCTCTTACAAGACTTCTCAACGATAAGCATTTTAAATTAGAATGACATCCGAAAATACTCATCCAGTAACCAGTCAGTCAAGTCAGTCAGTATCAGACTCATCAAATTCATAAACTTGCGAGAGTTTACCGATACAACAATAGTGAACTATCTCATTGTTACCCCGTTAGTATTCACGAATTATATAATCAGTACCAAACGCTTCTAATAAATAAAAGCTAAAAACGTTTGCCTCTCTCCGCCATGGGTTTCTTAATTTGCGCGGTGAAAGTGTGTTACACTGTTAGAAAGAGTAGAAAACGAGTATTATATTGCAAAATTTTAACTGTGGCGCATTGACGCCGAAAAGAGATACATTATAGTTAACCGTTTCCCTTTTTTAAAAACCATGAATACGTTCCAGTTCGTCAATTTTAAATACTAATTAAAACAAAATGCGATGGAACACTTCATTCGTTTGTTTTCATTAGGTGTTTCGGAAGTTATAAATCTAATGCATAACCAGTATTACCATGTCAAAGTCACTCGGTGGCTTTCACCGGCATCCAGCAGTTTCGCCGGCCAATATAAAGCAATTGTGCAATAATTGTCTCTTTTTACGTAACGCACAACAAGCAAGAGAAAGAATTGACAGTGATGGATAACGGAACCAGTCGGAGATCTTAGAGCCATGATAATATTTACTCTCATTTTCATCTTTGGTTTTAATAGAACGACTTACAATTTTTTTAAAGGACTTAAAATAAGAGGTTGATACAATTCAGCCGTAATGACAGATGTGACATCATCAAGGCAATATTTTAGGTGTAATGGTAGAGCTAATTAATCTATTACATTCAAGGAGTAATGTCTATTAGTTAACATCCATTAGCAATTACTTTAATAGATCCGGGTCCGTAAACTCAATGCCTAATCATTTAAAACAAACCCCAAGAACCCGCGTAATGATTGACATTAACAGTGAAGAAATTAAAGCAGTTTGCAGAACCAGAATCTGCTTCAGTCCAAGGTTTAAAAGTGATGTATGTCGTGTTACCCATTTGGGGCGCTAATTAAAACAACTTTCATTGTTCCGGTGCCGAGGCGCGTAAGTATAATACGAGTGTAGTCTACGGCACGTCCACACTCGCACGAAATTGCTTAAAAGTGAAAGTATGATGTGATCAGCGCTTACCGACGCAGGCGCAGTCGGTTCAGCCATTTAACATTACACGCAATAACTACTTGTAACAATATATCAGTAGAGCCTGAGGGCCCATACAGGCCTTCACGATTGCCAGCGCCATTAATTTAAACTAACTTTAAAAACATTAATACTAACGAGGCTAATCGTTTTAAATGCTATAAAGTGTAAAATAATGTGTATAAACTATATTCAAATGAGGACTGCGCAGACGAGGGATTATCCGCGGCGTACTTTTTTCTTCGTCAAAATAAATCCTTTACAAACTGTATCGAGCAATGCACACGGACGACTAAGTGGTTCTTTTTGGTAAAATTCATCCGGCATTTCTGATATTTCTAACATTTTGAAAACGACTCTACAATTTCACAATTCGCTGTTTATCTTCAAAATCCGGCTGATAATATTTGCTGGCCAACTTCGAATGCCGTTCGTTTAATGCGAATTCCTCAATTGTTCTCTTAAATAAGTCAAGTTACGGACATTACCTAATTCCCTTTACTAAGAATAGAATACGCACACATAAACAAACGGAAATCGGTGCTAACTTTAAGCCACAATCAGGTTAATGATTTTGTAGGAATAGGCCATCGGTACCATTCACTAACGAGGCTAAATGCGTATGTCGTCAATTGACGTTAATGCTATTGGTATTAAATAAGCGACTACGATTGTTAATCGCTTATTGTAATACAATGCGGCAGAAATTTATACATATGTGTGAATATCTATAATCTTCGTCATATATGCCTACTTATAAATAAAGAGGTCTTGAATTCTCATATTTTAGTTTCAAAGTCTTCACCTTTCAACTTCTCCTTCGCTAGTAACCTAATCACCCAATGACTATTATGTAACTGGTGGTACATGATGATGACGTCAACTGAAAGTGACAGTGAATAGTTTAGAGGTGTCTCTTTACACAGTATTCAAATGTCTGACTACCTCTAGCATGTGTATGGTAATCACATTGTTACTCCTATTTAGTTATGTGTGTCTAAACCTTCAATTTCAAATAACCTTCAGTTTGGTTCTCTAGGTTTAAAACTGCGTCATTTCCTTCATTGGCACGTTAAACATTTTTTATTAAACATTCCTCTTACCTTGTGGTGTCAACGTCTAAAGCATAGAAAAGTTGACCTTTACTGTGTATGTTATGCGGAAATTCAATGTCACTCGTACGTGCACATGCAACAAGCCAGCAGTCTCCAAGCGACGTATCAAGTGCACAGGAGATATTGACTTGTTTACCTCCACATAACCGCACATGTATTTCCTGATCTGAATCATGTGGGTATCTGTGTCCGTTTCAGACTCCACGGCCATTCAGAAACTATTACACACTGATATAGTCACATATCGTGAGAGATACATGGAGAATTTGTTTAGATCACTAGCCGGTTTCATTCTAACTAAATGGAAAATGTCACACGTAGGTATTTCCTAAGCACTTTTAACTGATTCAACAAAGTTTGTAGAGGTACGAGTATTTACTTTTCAACTGTTACAACAATGCAATTTTTCCGTCTTTCTCATGGAAACCGGTATGCAGGTTAGATTAACAAAGGAAATGCCAAAGTATAAAGGGTACAATGTCGTCATAAATACAGAGCTCGTGACACAGAAGTTCATCTCCGGCTGTTGCACATGACGTCAGAGCGCCCGGCCGGTCCGCGAAGGTCGCCATATTGATCTCGTGCTCACGCCCACTTACTGGTGCATGCATGCAATGTTATATATCTTACGTATGCGCTGTTACTATGCGCACTTGGCATGGTCTAATTCATTTGACACGATCCAGTTTTAATAACTACTATTACATATTTTCTTGAGAATTATGCGCTGCCGAGGCCGTTTAGGCTAGGGTTTTGAAACTAGCTCTTGAGGCTACAATTACAAACTGCACTTGAGATTATTAACTAAAAGGGGAAAAGTTTTTATTTTTTAAATGCTTAATCTTAGTTTCTTTGTCCTCAGGCACCCGCAGAGCTCAAAAAAAGACTAGATGAGATAAGACTTCTGGAGTCCCGCAAGTCCGCGCGGCTGGCGGATGTGGACACGGATTTCGCCCGGCTCGCTGACATGGCGGGCGACCGCCGCCGCGCCTCCGCCACCATTGAAGTGCCTGCTCACCACATGCAAGGGTGAGTTATTCAGTAATACAGCGGGTTGATTCTTGGTTGGAATGTGTTCACCACTACTGCTCCAGATCGCAAAGCTGTCTGCTGTCAGCTTATGCAGCGATATTGCAGTTAGAGGAATTCAACTCTACTTCGTCTAAAATGCATATGCATCTAACTTACTAAGTACTGATGTGTTGGTTGGAAAATTTTCCTACAATACTCTTTTTAAAGATCATCTTGTGTTAGATTTGCCGGAACACCAAGCCTTGCTTACAAAATCGCAAGCAACACAGTCAGTAATGGGGGGCAAAACAGTCACGACTGCTGTCTTAATAGTAGTAAATCTGCATGTAACGGGTTGTGTAATTAACAAATATCGATGCTGTTTTGCCTTGAGGCAGCAGCTCGCCTCGCCCACTGCGAGGAAGGCCATCACATTTCTAATACCGGCAGCTCATTGCAGTTTCATTATATGCGGTATATCTCAATCTCAAATGCTGTCAGCCTCAAGAGACTATGTCGAATTTAATGGAGGATTAAAGATTATGTATCGTATCTGTTATCCGAATGATAGAGATTAACGTGTTGAAATAAATTTGAGATAATTTCATCAACACAGTTTAATTTGGCGAAAGTGAATGAGTCACCACATAAGTGTAACGAAAAAAAACATTTCGGCCAAGACCGACCACCAGCACACATAAATGTTTTACGATTTGCATCGCACTTTCCAAATCTGGTCTTGAGCTATTGTGTGCGGCAGCGGCAGCAGTATTGTAGCGGGTTACCTTGCAGGTAGGTGTAATCGGCGCGAGCGTGCATCGGCGAAGTGGGGCCGGGCGCGGGCGCGTTGCGAAATGCACACCGCGCACGTTAGAAACTGGATGGAAGTGTTAGCGCGGAGTACAGGCGTGTCCTTGTCACACTTGCCTACATTCTGCGGCCGGATCCCGCCGCCCGCGGCCCCCGCAACACCCCGCCACGCACACAGGGACAGAAAATGCAACATTTAAAAAAAACAGTTACATAACAAAAAACAAATATCATAAAAACAAATCCAGAGGGAGATAAGCACGCTAGCCGAACACAATAAATTTCGTCATCGAAACTTAACGGGGCACGTGAGAATTTTATAATGTAAGAAAGTAGAGTTTATACTTTCTTGAAACTGTTGTTGAGGTCAGCGGGGGAACTGTATAATGCATTGCAATAGAACCGGAACAAACGGCATCAAATGGCTGTGGCGACGTGACGCTCGTCGACGTCGCAGTTTCACTTTTCATCATGATCGCGGTGAGAGGCGAGACCTCAGCCCGTGGTTCAAATTTCACAACTGCAGCCGAAACCGACGCGCGAGAGTAATCTTTACACGAATCGCCACCAACGAATTTATCTTCAAAATGAATCTGCCTACCATTATATTATTGTGAGAATTAACTGCCCATTGTAACTAGATTGGACTTGAAGTAGGTAATCTTAAATATTAAGATTGTAATGGAAGACAGGACAGGTAGTACATGTATCTTCAAACTAATTTACGAGTGAGAGGTGCATAATCATAAAATTACTGGAATTGAAACTAAATTACTGAAAGCTAACCTTCAGTGAGAGACGGATCCGGAAAAACATAACAAAACCACTGTAAATTAATATTATTACTGTTAATTTTAAAAGCCAGTTGTTGATATTCAAAATGCAGAGACAGTGATTCTTGAAAACCAGTTTTGTTGCGAGAACCTTAGTGGCGGAGATTCGGACACAATATCTGATGTTAGAAATACGGATACAATGGGCAGCTTGTGATTGATCGGGTTCCACAAAGTCATCGATAGAAATTGTTGCACGTTCTCATTTATTGTATCATAGATAAGATTGAAATTCTCTTCGTGATTGAAACAAATTTCGCAATGACGGATCGGACCACGACAAAGTGAAAGTTTGCCAACATTCGTTTTCTTTCGACCCGACAAACTTGGAGTTAATCTACAGTTTCTTCTTTGTGAAATATTTAACGAGTTTAGAACGTAAGTGATTTCAAATACTTCGTAAAATACCGCTACAATCATAGCTCAAGATCAAGGACTGAATCAACCCCGTGTTCAGAATAAAGAAGCAAAATAACTGTCAGACTAGTTTCTTTTGTACTATTTGATATAAAGAAGTCAGCCTGTTCATATTAGGAATATATAATATAAAAATAAATCAAATAAAATTCAACATGTTACGCTCAAGACTGATATCTACTTGGCGCGGGCACCACCTGACACAGTGACCTAGTTTCAAAACGGAATGCCACACACACTAGCTAAAGTCATATCGAACAATGTGCCGACGCGTCGCCATGAAGCGAGACCAAAATAATCAATGTAATGAATTTATACTTGCTAATGACTAACTTTCGTTATATCACTGGCAGAGCTCTTGAAAACGGCGTCACTGAGGACGTGTGGATAAACAATTCGCCATGAGTCGTATTTGGAGAGGCGCTAGGCGTCTAGAAATTGACGTTTCTGGGCGTACTCGGCTAGGCAGCAAGCATCCTTTTGTCGGGCAGTAGGGCGGCAACATGACCTGCATTCTGATGTCGCAAGCAAAAAAGCATTCGCTCTGTCGCAGAGACGTTGATTAGCCTTGCCTTACAGCTGGATGCCGAATCAATGTCATTTTTTGTAATAGGTCATTATTTAAAACATCTAAGCCAAGTTCGTAAAATTTAAAAATAACAGGGTATTATAACATTATATAACAAAGAAGAATATACCATTGCGAAATGTTTGCCGTAGGAAGTATAACGAGCAAAGACTCGCAACAAGTACCTAGTTTCTCAGTAAAGAGTTGTTATTGCGACTACCATATCGTTAAATAAACATAAGGACATCGCCTCGCTTTTCCTATAGGCCTGGAAGTTCTGCATTGGTTTACATTCCGCAAGTCTTTGCGTAACATGCAAAGAGAAGGCGCGCTGGCGTGGGGGGGCCACACTTTCTCGTGGCCATGCGTTTGCTTTCGTTGGTGCAGAGGCCCGTTATCTCATTCGGCAGGTGCTAGTATGCCGTCTTCGTTTAGAGAAAGTGTTACAGAAATAATTTTATTCAATATTATGCAAACTATTTCAATTTAACATCTCTATTCAGTAGATCGCTGCACATTACGCCTAATCCAGAAATTGCCTATTACGAACATAAAGCAAGTTTATGACGCTTGCTTCTCCCGGGAAGTCTTGATACTTGGGAACGATTACTCACCTCAAATTTGACTTTCCTTCAACCGACCCTTAGGTTAATACACCGAACAGGGAACAAAAACCATTTGCAATTCTTGGAAGTGAATATGATTTGAGTACTGTGGTTGACGCTAATAGCCGGCTGATTGTAGCCTAGTAGAGTCAGTTTGCCAGCATGACTAGTACTAATGTTGCCACGCCGCTGCGCCTGTCGAAGGTCACCTCTATTTTGACCGGACAAACGTAATTTATTATCTTTTTTATACAAATAATCAAGTTCAATGTTTCGTGATTTGACATGACGTGTTACGTAATTGTACTAGTTGGCAGTATCGGATTCAATGCTAACACAATGCATAATTAATTCTAGTCTTATCGGGTTTCCTTTCGAGGGCGATGATCCTGCGACTACCTGAATTGGATAATGAATGCGTTTATTTTTTTATTGTATCTGTGACTAAAAATGGTTGTGTGGTTTAGAGATCAGCTCATTCATTAGTGATAGTAGAACCGCGGCCAAGTTCAGTGATGACCTCACGGCGGGGCGCGGCGCGCGGGCGGACCGACGCGTTAGCTCAATCACACCGGACCTTGTTTTTATAGAACGAAAAAACGCGCCCCGACCTACATCAACGCAGCAAAAAATCCGCTGCTTTCGAGCTGACTGAAATTAAGTACCTTACGAAACATTCAAATGGAAACGTTCGCAGCCTCCTACTCACAATTACTTTTAAATCGCACAATCATTACCATATGGCATTGAATCTCTTACATCTAGCAGAAGCAATTCGAAAGGCATGTTAGAAAATTGATGGTTGCGTTAATGGTAGTAGATTTGTACTAACGGTAGTCCACTGGACCATTCTGATACAATTGTAACCACTGTCTGCTGCCAGTTTGCTCGAAGCAATCTTTATATGCCTACTTGCAATATAGGTACCACATTGCACTAAAAGTGAACTGGAAATCATCATCATCGTCATAGGACTGTTTACTAAAATCACAAAAACGAATGCAAATGTTCACGAGCAATAAATATCAGATCGAGCTTTGTTTCCTCAGCATATTATTAAACAAAATGTCGGCATGAATGCTAGTGCAGATTCGGAGCCGGCGACTGGCAGCAAGGTCGTTCTCAATGCTGCGGGTGTGCCGCGTGTGGCGTGTGCACAGCCGCAAGCCGGCCGGCCGGTTACGTTGTCTAACTAAACGCGCTGAAGTCGCTCACTTGCTTCTTTCTATACGCACATGCAACGCTTTCACGACACCCGCTAAATTACGAGCGCGTGATGTCTTGACGTCAATAACACTAGTGAATTTGCGAACCAGCTTCATGACGTTAGGAATGTAACGCAAAACTTCCGAGAACTTCCTGTCAGCTCTCCAGAAATTATCCGACCATGAGTAACACTCTAATCTTTTGGAACTATTTACTATTTTTATGTTTTTGCTTGTGGGTTGAAAAGTATTACGTGAAGCTGTCATTTGTATATGATTCTGATTCGGGTGCGCAGATTATCCCCAACACAGCGAACAAACAAGCAATGTCACCTCACGGTTGGCGCCATTAACCGGCGCGATTACGACCCCTGTCCCACTTTGCCTAGGCAGCCTACTCGAAAGTTCAATAAATCTGTAGCTCCGTTGCCGACTCAGTATTTTATTTGACCTACCTTTAATGCCAATTACATAAGGGTAAAAAGTTCAAGTGTAAATAACCTATTGGGCTTGAATTTTAAATTATTCCGTTTAAACTCTGAACGTATTGTAGTAATGTATAGTATAGCATCTGCTTCAAATTGGACTACTTACAGCACGAAAAAATATTTGGTATATTGCTTTCATGACTCAAAATCCTTAGGTACCCCTCATTATCTTAACTTGGTGGGCTCTTCTACTCGTACTACGAATATATGTTAAGAACTGTTGTCTGTCACAGTTAATTTGGTTAATAATATACGTGAGTGGGTGATAGAAATGACCTACAACATACTTACAAAGATCTATTTTGAGTAGGACCTCGTAAGGTCGGGCGCAGCGGGTGAAT
This sequence comes from Udea olivalis, assembly GCA_947369235.1. NCBI lineage: Eukaryota > Metazoa > Arthropoda > Insecta > Lepidoptera > Crambidae > Udea > Udea olivalis. Next base: position 14,210,774 of record OX376342.1, read on the forward strand.
ACACCTTGTATCTGGGGTGCGTCAGGTCGATATTGACGTTAGAAAACAATATTTCTTTAAGCTTTCTACTCATCAGTAAAACTGCTAACGGCTAGTAAAATTTTGATGCATTTCTAGTTGGAACTTAAAATATGATTTATGATTTCCAAACTCGATGAAAAGATGTACTTACTGGTCAGGGGCGTCCTCCAGACTGAAAGCGACTAGCAACCCAAGCGCGGGTGGCACGACCTGGAATAAATTCATCAAATGGATCAAAGTCCTGTTCTTCGAGAATTTTTCCGATTCTGGGCCTAGGCTAAAATGTGCGAAGGGTCAGCACCCGGCGGGTGTCGAGTGTCGGGTCGTAGCTCCCGAGTCAACGGTCTGCGGCGACCCCGCAAGGACGCGGCCGTCACTGCCCCAGCCTCCTTCACCCCCGGTCCTGGATTAAACTAGGTAGTCTACGCGTTTGATACGTCACTTTTTCGGCAAAAGTTGTAAGATCGCTGAACTTTTGCGGCTGCGTGTAGAGTTTGCTAGCTAGTACCCTAAAATGTAGGATTAATTCATAAATGAATTAAGCACTTGACAAAATTGTTTATGAATTTTAGTGAAATTTCAGTTTAGTGACTCTACATTTTCGTTCGTAGGCATATTATTATGATCAATTCATCTTCTCAATACTTATCTAATCCCGGCAATGTTTTCCGATTTCATCAAAAAAGTTAAATGTTGTTTAATTCAAGTTTTTAAGTGGTCGCAAGCCCTTGAAAACTTAAGGGCCAAGGCAAAACCCTATATAGGCGGAAGCCTATGAATTAAAAAACAAACCTGTTCTGTAATGTTCAAATTATTTTTTTATTAATGGATCTCTCAGCTTAATATTTTTGAGTAGGCAACTAGGAAATTACAAAAATGTTCTACGCCTCATTGTTTGTTAAACATAAAATCAATTTTCTATATTTTCGTATAAAATATACAATTGAGTTACTCTGTCAGCCAGCGTCACTACAAGATATACAACTGAAATCATTACGTAAAACAGTACAAACAGCGTCCATTTGTCTTTTATTTGCATACCCAACTGTTTATTTTTGAATAGGCTGATCTGCGTCATCGCAGTCATTGGCAGCATTAAATTGATACTGTGTTTGTATTCAGCCTGACATTGAATCGTTGAGCCCACCGATAGCCTAAACGTTTAATTTGATAGTTTTTGCAATGCTTAACCTATTGTATTGTACTCAGTGTACCCATAACCGTGATTCGTGAATGACACCTCGTCATTACGACATTTGGCCGCACTCATCATATTCAGCCTTGATATTCAACGTATGTACAACGGACAATTTGTAATATGCATAGATTAAATCTGCATTATTTTTATAAATAGATTGTTAAAAATTAGGTCAGACTATTTATTAAAAATGAAAGACAATTCGTAGTCTATTAATGACGAAAGATATCATAATCATACGTACAATGGCGTTCACATCAAGTTTGACACAGGGGCACCTTATGCTGCCTACATAAGAACCATTATGCAACGGTTTTGTAAAGGTTGATGTGAACGCCTCTGTACGAGGTACGAGCGCAGGCAGCTGGCCTAGCCGTAGCTCGCAGTGACGCGGCAGGCGGGGTGAACGGCTCTCCTTGTCAAGGTGATGCAGGGTGATAAGACTGGCCGAGATCATTGCCTAGAACACACGACTGTTCAAATGTCTGCACGCGTTTGTGGGTCGCCGCCGGTTGCGCAACCCTCCCTCGAAGTTCGGGGATGCGGTACTAGGGCCCTGTCTAAGCAATGCCATCTCGTGAACTTAGTGCAAAGGTCAACAAACCAGTCTAGACTTGTTGATTTGATTGAAACACGCGCTTTTACAAATCGCAAAAATTATGCAACATGAATATTCAAAAACCTTTTAGAAATAAAACTAAGAATCCTGTTTGATATTTTGCAATTTAGTTGCTAGGGATATAGGAATTCCTGTCCATATTGTTATTGATTTTTCCTGGAATGGTAAACCGTTCGTAGAATTATCAATTTGTGGCTTAGGCAGAGCTGCTCGTAAACGATAGTAAAGCAATTCGCAGGCATGAGCTAAATTAAAAACGGTTTCGAATGTGGCAGTGACTGGTCGCTACGTGGGGTAGTGGAAAAGCTATTACGGTTTACATAGTGACTGTCCCTTAATGGCTGTTTTTTTTTGCAGATCACGCAAACGAGGTCCCAGCAGCTCCTGCGACCTGGGCTACGGCGAGCGCGATGAGCAGATGAACGAGTGCAACGCCGCGCTGGTGCTCATGTCACTGAGCTGCTCGCCCAACTCGCCACGGCCCAGTAAGTGCACGCCAACACGCCACACTGGATGACGTCACTATTGTAGCTGCAGCTTCTTCAGCAGACTGACGGGATGCTGCAGCTTCCACACTGTTCATATAGGTACTACATTTTTACACAAGCTTAAATTGCTCATTACTCACAGTTAATCTGAAATTAGTATCACATACAACTTTATTGTAACCTGACTTACCTGACCTGTGGAAGGCGTGCTGATGTTGCGTCATAGGCACGTCATGCTACGCAAACGCAGATACCTAGAGAGATACGATGGACGACGACCATTTACATAATGCACTATGCACCTAGGCTTGTGTATTACGATATGGAATGTTCCTAAGCGAGGAGAAGCTTCTCGAAAACTAATAACCTATAAAGACTAGCAGTATTTGTTACATAAACATTTGCGAATGAAGTTACCAAGTTTTGTTTAAAATAAAATAGTGGTTTCGGCACTTTGGTTCAGGTTGTGTTTAGTGCAAAATGTATGAAACGTGGAATGTCTAGACAGTCAGTCTAGACATTGTCTAGACAGGTATTTGGTATACGTCTCTCTCGTGATGAGCTCCAACCGAATGGCTCCTTCTTACTTAGCTGAGCAAATCTATCCTGTAATAAGGTAAAGTTTAGAAATTGTACTGAAACATTTTATACGTCTGCGTCCATTAGACCAGCTTGCTGGCTTGAATTTTGAATGTAATTCGATATGCTGTCTAGTTTATAACTGAATGCAGATTTTCATAACTAAGCAACTTGGAAGCTGTTCTTGTTGCTGTTCTTGGAAGATTGCGCAAAACAGGTGACGGGATGGAATTGCTTTAGTAAAGTGACACGCTATAGAAAACCTTGTCATTCCAATTACGTTGCATGATTTGTTACTACACAGGTAGGTGTTCACTTGAAAGCTGCTTAACTCACATACATACCACAATCACAAAGCCTTTGTTGTAATACTGCTTCGCACATAAATGGTTAAGTCTGTTTCAAAGTTAATGAATCGTTAGCGTTAATAAGACTTGTATTTGTTTTTTTTTAATTTACGGTCATAACATTACACGTTCTTACGCAGGAATCAATTAAGCACACAAGTTCAAATGGGCATTTACAGTTACATTAATTGCTTTTGGTTCAACATTGTGTTAATAAGCGCTATATTTGCTGAGAATAACAACTTTATTGATCACGTTTTATAGTCACATCAGCAATGAATTGTTTTGTTTTAATTTATTTATAGTAACTATAAGGCTTTGGAAAAATCTTACTTATCTAGTTCTTATTTCAAAATGAACTGACGGTACCGCTTTGGAATCTTCAATCAATGCAATGCTGGTTGAGATTGCGACCCAAAGGCCTTACAAAATATTTTGGCTGTAGGGCGATTAACAAAGCAACCATCATCTATTCAGAATTAAAGTACCACGTCACACTCTCAAACACAGTTCTCTAAATTCTGGCAATGGTCATTATGCAACCGCCACACAGTTCGCAGCAGTAAAACTTAACGACTCATCTTGAAGCATCTAACACGAGCGTGTGAGCCGCTATCTGCGCCGGCGCAGAGCTGCCACTTGCCAGTGAAAGTGACTGTCCGCTATTCCGTTTCGCAATTTATTGTATTTAGTTTCTTTATACCGTTACAGCTACAGCACGCCATCTTAATTCGGCATCGCCATTGATTTATGATTAACATGCTTGCATTTACATTACTTATCTATGCAGCCGGTGGTTTCTCCTGGAACCACATAACTGCTTGGATAAGTACTATAAGACACTGTTACGTAATAGCATTTTCTAGATGTTTTACTTCTCATCAAATCTCTCTCCAGCACGTACTTATATCGTGACACGTAGTTTGAATTTAAACAGAAGCTACCTTTTTTAGCGGCGTAAACTTTACATTAATTTATTATGGAATGAATACTTTTACACATTTTAACAAGTAAAACAAATATAAAATGACTCTTGATTGAGTCTACGTATCTTATCCTTGTTGATCTTCGTCATTTAGGAGAACACTATTTTTAAAGGAACTGCCAACAGGAATCTAACAACCCTGAACAATTTTAAAATAAGCCAAATTTAGATCAGATGACCTGCATTTAAAAATAACTTACACTTTTCATTTCATAATATCGAGCAGAGGTTTTGAAGGTATTTTTATGTTGATGGATAGCTTTAGTCACATATGAGTCGGAACCTATTTTGTTTTTCCCGAACAGTCAACGAAAGTTAATAACAAAAGGGCCGCCATGCAGCAATAAGGAATCTATCTTTGTTTACAATGTAGTCTTGGCGCTGATTGTTTTTTGTTTTAATGTTATGTGTGTATATGTGTAGGTGCTTGGGGCGGGCGCTCGTCGGTGTCGCCGGGCGCGAGTAGCAGCTCGGGCTCCTCGTGGCGCTCCGGGACGCCGTCCCCACCACCGGTCTCATCCTCCTTCAGCGATGAGGGCATTGCCATGGATTACGAGGATCTCCACCCGCGCAAGAAGAGGGTAAGTTACAATTATGGCAAATTTGAGACTATTGAGGAGCTTAAGGAGGAAGCTGATTACCTAAATGAATGGAAGTCAAAGCTAAAAGCGTTGTTTGCAGGTTTTTAGAATGCTTAGGTGATCCATTGATTTATTAATCCACGTCGATTTTCAGATCACAAGCCAATCGAGTAGAACGTGTTCAATTCGAAAACTCTATCAGGAACTTCTTTCTTATTTTCTATCCGCCAGTTGAGAATGATAAGAATTTCTTTCTATTAAAAAGACCGTATTTTCCGTTGCGTCGTCAACACATAGTTTCGATGTCCAATTAAAGTCGGACTCTGGTAATTAGTTCCGAATAACGAATCACATCGTCTTGTAAGCTGCTAAGGACAGTGTCTCACTGAGATGCTGTAACAACTATTTGGCATTGACAAAAAATATATTTAAATATCATCAACTAGCGCTTTCTACCTGGAATGGGCTTTTCTACTTCTTAGGACTAAATTTGGCCAACACTCTTGATTTCATTTGTAACGATATTGTAGGCAGTAGTAATAACCTAAGTTTGCGAAGAGAAGAGACTAACACACGTGTGTTAGTTACTATTATTATTCCAAGTCAGTGACAAGCAAAGCTAAGATACTGCGCTATAATCTGTTCAGAAAACAGTCATCGATCAACATAAGTGAAGGGTTATTGTGGTGGAGTATATACTCTTGAACATAACAGTATTTCAAATCACCTGTAATGAAGATTTGCAGAATAAACATTATCTGCCTTCAATAGAGTCATCCATGAATGTGTTCTATCCAATAGTTTTGTAATGAAACTTGTGTTGATTCGCACCAAAATAACTAAGCGTTACTTAAACTGAGAGTACCTATGCAATAAATCCATAAGATGACATGATACTGTCGGTTTTGTCACTCTTTCCTATCAATCATTATTGATCTGCTTTATTATCTACAAATAGGTCAGTAGCGATTTTCTATTCAAAATTTATTTTTAGAACGCGCTCGTGAGTAATTAACAACTTCCTGTTTTCCTAACATTGAACGAAAAAACTGTTGCGACGTTTGAAGGATCCCAGTGAGACAGTCCTAAAACATGGAAAATCAGCACTGTTGCAATTAGTTACGATCCCATTTCATGAAGTTGCGCATCACAAAGAAGCGTAACGGTTCGTCTTGGAGTCTAAACTCTAAATTAAGCAGATATGTCGTGTGGAACGTGCCCAGTCACCAGTGCTGGCTTCAATTAGACCGTGACATACTTCGTGCTCGCTTTCATAAAGACTGCCGGAGGTGTGGGCTAGCTTTGTTACTCTCAAGGATCGCCGATCTAAAGATTAGACCGAACTGCACAATTGTGAGCTCGGAGCTTAGTTGTGCGAGCGTGGGCGTTTTTGCTAGAGTAATAACTGAAATTAGATATATTTACCTCCCGAATGGAAGTCACACCTTATTGCATTTACTTTAAGCAGCACAATTAGATGTTAAACATTTTCTTAGGCGCTGCTCAAACGTAGACATTTGTTGCCAACACGGCGGGCCACCACAGGGAACCGTAGTTTCTTTGTCCTGTAGCGGTGATCGGACACAGTTTGATGCGCAGGGAGTGGATGATATTATACTGGTTCTATAGACATCAAATATTCATCGGTAGCTTGTATGTGACACAAGACACAAAATTGTAAACGTTGTGCCCTACCTCAATTATTCTTCTGCGCTTTATATTGAGCCTAACAATGACAACTGTTTTAACAACGTACTAAAATGTTATATTCACACCATGATTACGATTGGACAAGATATGGGATATGCGTAATGATTCACAGGCTGAATCACTAAATGCCTCGTTGCGATTAGCGCTCAGGATTCCGGTGTCATACCGCCGTTTCCTTTGTTATCTAATCTCCTTTATTCACAGCAACTATTTTGTATATTTTGCTTGATTGCAAACAACTCCACTTTCACCTAACAAGACACCTGTTCGCCGTCAGTAAATGCTATTATGTCACGTCTGTTAGGTATCTGCAATTTCTGTTCCTGGTTTCGCAAAGCCTACACGGACTACGGACATATTTTGCAAATAGCGATTACTTATGTTTTGGGTCGGGTATGAAAGAGGTGTAAAAGTTTCAATATAGCATTCAATCATTAGAAATATAAAACATTGATATTGCCTACACGATCCTATAGTACTGTGAACTTGTAAATAATACCTACTGTTATCAGGTACAAAACTAGTAGTAATGACCCATAAAATGTAATTACCTATCAGTTTACAAAGTCGTGTTCAAGATAAGAAGTCAGTGACACAAAATGCATATGTTTACTAACCTATTTATTAGCATTGTGTACACGTGTTTCAAATAACAAAAGATAGATGAGTATTTACTTATCCCCTGATGCATTTTTCTACTAAATCGCTTAAATTTTTCACTGTAATTTTTCCTAAATATCACAATAAGCGTCTCATGTCTGATATTATCTTGAAAAATAAACGGAAAAGTGCTTCTATATCGTTACCATCTCCTATTTCTAATCAAACCTATTTTTAAAACATTTAAGTAGTATTTTGTGGTTCTGTGCAAATGCTCCATAACCGCAAAGTGCATTTTAATACACCAATCACACTCGTAGATCGCTTTAGAAAATCATTAGCGCAACTTCTCGGCGGGCGACCTTCGATGGCTAGGTACTTCATTTACTGCCATCAATGTTCTTAGCTGCAAGTACCGGGTCATGGAATTTGAATTTACCTACGTTTTTAATTTAGTATAAACGTAGTACGCACTTACATACAATTTTATGGAAATCGAAAAGTAACTAACGAAAAATACTTCCAAACATGTTACTGTATTTTTACCTCGTAAATGATTTAAATTCAAATCGTGCAAGACGTGAGTAAAAAACCTAAAACCAATATATTTTATCAGGAATTGAAAGTGACCTTCCATAATTCGAAATCAATCGGTTCTCCGAGATTATTCGATTGCAGTGTGCCGTTCTCGCATATGCACACGGTCGCATATAAGTGTTTATGATTTAAGTTCCACGTGCATGGTTCAGTGTGTCGTACAATGTCAAGGCGCAGTGCCGCGGCCGCGGTTATGCAAGCCATTGTAAAATTGTCATAAACGTTTATGAGTGCGTGAACGCTGCGGTGCGATCAGCGTCAACGCATCACGCTTCTCGTGTTACTAACGCGATGCATGCCAGCTCTCCTGTCACTAGGCAATATCATAGACTTCATGATTAGTTGTTGGTCGTTACATATTAACCGATAAAATACTAAATGATACTTTATTATTGAAACTTTTTCAATAGTTAACTCGTTAGCTTATGATACACGAATATTTAACTTTGTGTGTACCTAGTGGAAGAGGCCAAGTTTTATATTATTATTTGCGCGTCCCACACCCGTGACGCGCGTTCCAAACGATTGTCTCTACAATCAATTTAACACTGTATTCTGTGACAAAATCTTAATTGCTATTTGTCATAGTCATTCTCATGCACTAAAAATATAGGTCAAGAACAATCTCTGCGTAATAAGTATTCATTGTTTATATCAGGACAAATTACAAGTTTAGGTCAATCTTTATCGATTTGAGATTGCGTCTTTGCAAATGTCAAGCAAAATCATTATGTAATATGCAGTGTCGTGTCTGCTTTAATAAGCAAAAACGGTAGCTCTCAATCTGATCACGGTAACAAGAATTTTATGCATTCCGCTCGTTTCGCCGCGCTAAGACCTACGACGTTGACAGATTATTGCGAAGACCGGCTGCGTAAATACTTGGATTGGTCCGCGCGGACAGTCGTGATAAGATGTCCTACTTTGTGATCACAATAGGTGATATGTGTCGTATTGGCCAGCAATATTTTTAGGCCCACGCGCGGTAACCTTGTACATACTGTTAGCGGCCAAATGCGCCTCGTGGGCGAACCGGAGACGCGCGTGTTACTATTAAATGGGTAGTTCGCTTACGTAACACCTATTTACACTTCCAACGATAACATCTACGTTCTTATGAATCCACAGGTTGCCATTAAGTAATTGTTTATTAACGGTCGCGAACATTTCGCTTATTCATTAGGTGCATGAAATCAACTTGCGTCGTTCATGATGACGCGTATAGGTACCTACCTGTTTTTAAACATGGGAGCGAGTATATTACGCCTTTTAAGGAAATCCCCGGTATCAAGTGAAGGGTCATGGTTCCGCGAGGACAAGGAATGATGAATTACGTAGTAAATAAATACGTTGTGACGTCATCTTTCCGATAAGAGGTTTCGTCGCGATTATCGATCGGTTGTAATCTGCCCTTTTGTGGCGAGTTGGTCGGTTGTTTTTGTCGTGTGAGTCCTACGCAACTCGGGCAGTGCTATGTGCTATTATCGATGCAGCTCGACACAATGGAGTGCCCCAGACGCGGCGTCGCCAAACTGAATTATCACATTTGCCAACGGCAGGTTCGCTGCCAGCCGGGTCCATCAGTCCGTTACCAACCACTAATAAATCTGAACAGTCGGGCAAACTTCTTCTGCTGATGTATATCTTGTAGAAATGAAAAGACTTTTTATTTTCTGTTCTAAATTCTTATGAAGAAATTTCCGCACAAAACTTAACGTTTTGAGATGGAATTGAATTCTCCTTTTAGCATTTTTAAGGTGTCCAATCCCAATTAACCAGCTTTACTAGCTAATGTTCAAACCCATGCGGCGATTAAGTAGATTATTCACCTGTAGAGGCAGGCATCAGTCAATCTGGGGTCGAAGGCCGTGGAGAATCGTATCCAGACAAAGGACCTATGGACGAGGGGTTCATTAAGGCGGCGAATGAAGTACGAAAAAGGAGTGTTAGTTCATCATTTATTGCATTTCGCGGTAGGAGTGTTCCTCTCGGTGTCACTGAGCCGCCCGGTGTCGGGATTATCGTCCCCGGGGTCGGCGACCTGCACATGTGATCCGTGCGGAACCAGTTCGTGCCACTCGCGGCCACTGGCCATCGTCGCTCTAGCCGGGATAAAAACTCATTATTACCAAGCCTACAGCGCTGAGCAAGGTTTTTTCCATTTTCCATGTTCCAAGATCCTGTACTAGAATTTTTATAACTTAATCCACCGACGTGGGCACGTACACCCTAACACACCTCAATCTTTGTTGGTTTCGCGAAACACAAAACACTATTTTTTGTTCACGTTTTACACGTAATTTACAAAAACGCATATTCATCATTGCATCACAATAAGAATTAGCAAGATGTTGATTCAGTTAAATGCATAAAAGGCTTTGTTCTTTCGTTATAAGATAGGTAATTTATTATGATAGTCCATATAACATCCAAACAATAAATAATTAATGAAGCAACGCCACGTGTAGGCGAAGGAGTAGTAGATACGAGTATAATGCTGCAACAAAGCGTTAATACATCATTTGTTGCTTGTTAGCAGCTGCGAGCTCGATGCTGAGTCTCTTGTGTGAGTGTAGGAGAGTGACGTCACCCGGCAGCTCGCAAACCTTGGACAAGGACACAGCTATTAGAGCGCGGCGAGGTCTTGCCAGCTTTCTGCATGCAATGCAATCATTATGTACTCCTCTCAAACTAAACTACCTACCCACCCGTTCTGCAGCTGCAGACGCTACATTCTGTAGATATTTTTAACATGAGACGTGCAAGAACGCATTTGCATTGTTCAGTAAATCGTCGGATTTGTTATCTTCGAGCGTTCCATTTAGTTTCATGAACATATTTTCTTCAACCTAAACCGAACCTCGTCAATATGCTCATTACTTCTCCAACAATAGAATATTAGGTTCGATATGTGTTAGTCATTGGTTCCCGTGGGGTGCTTTGTTCTTTGTAACGCGCGGTGCTAATGTCGACTGGCTGTCGTGATACGGGCCGCCTACCAGTTCCTTGCTTCATTATTCCTTTCCAAGAACGAATTGCCAGCGAAACTATTGCAACGCGACTGCAATAAGTGCCCAGTCCACAGACCTCGTATCGAGTGCACAACGCAGCGTCTTAAACTATGAAATTTCCTAGCTCCTATTGCGTTTATAACTACAAAACCATTGTCATTTGCGGTAATGGAAACAAAGTCGTTTCACTGCAATCATCTTATATTAACACGTTATATGTATGTGTCAATGTGACACACGATTGCAAAGCTCTGAGGTGTAGATGGTCTATGTCGACGCAATTATACTTGCATTAGAAGTTACTTACTGGACAATTTGAAATTGTACTCTAGAGACTTTTGGAACGTGGAATCGAGGCCGAGAGGACCACAACAAACACAACTCGTAGCAAACTGTGGTAATCTGATGCCAAAATTGTCATGAATTGTATTGTACTGCAGCGGGCATCGCTTGACAAGTCGACATTGAACATTTCGACACAGGCATTAACTGATAACGATATTTATCAAACCGCACGTATACCTATCAACCTCAGAGACAATAATATTCGTTGAGCAACACGTTCGTACCCAGAAGTGTGTTTTACTCCAGTCGTTGAAAATTACTAAACGAATGACATTGCATTGCCACTTTAATCACGTCCATTAATCCAAATCATAAAACTGAGCATATTGTGGTATTTTGCTTCTAATTGCTACACTGCTTCATGTTTAGGTGACCTATTATTGATTTTGACTAAAGCTAATGCACGGAATTTTACACGAGAACTTAAGCTTAATATGCAAATTCTCAGATGAGAAGATTATTAAGCGCTACCGCTCAAAAGTAGAAGGTGAAGGAAAATGAATATGAAGTACGTCGACTCAAGATCACCAAGTAACATTAAGGCGAAGAATCACGTGTATAAACGCAGATTTACAGTTTCATTACCTCTTAACGGCCTACGACGGAACCTTTGCAAACTTGTCGCTGGTGGAAATGTCACTAGCAACAGATCTCACTCCAATTGCCGGTACTAATTGTCTAAAAATAATAACACGTGTACAATCCCAAGTGCCTAATGCATTCTATGCAAGATGAAATCTGTACTGTCTGTGGTTATATTTATCTGCGGCACGTGTAAGCTCGCTCGCTGCAAATCATCACGCGATAAAAATAAACCAGAAGTAACTGAACAATCCTAAAACAATAAAATAATAAAAAAATGGTTATTTTCTGACTTAGTCTGAAAACCACTTTACATAGTTGTCTCTGGTTATGGTGTTAATCATTTAAAAGGACCCATCAAGTTATGATAACGATTCTAGGCTAGAATGCATGTAATTCTAAGTAATACCAAAAGTGTTGCCATTATCACCTTATATCCAGACAAGGTGACTTTGTCGGTAACTTGATAATTGACATTTGATTTCAGTAGGTACTTTAGTTTTATTTTTGCTTGGCTTTGTCTGAAAGGGCATTTACCTTAAAAACTTTACTAAATTATGATAGCTGCACATTCATCATTAGATTATTTAAAATAAGTACTGAAGTCATTTAAAAATACATTTTTAGTAAAAGTAACTGCTAAAACCACCTGTCCACTACTAAATAGGTTCCGTACCGTACCGTTTTACCCGGTAGACTTGCTTGCCCTTAAATGCAGAAATATTATTAAAAACAAGGGTTTATCGTGTATGCTCTGCGCTTACTACTTCTAAGCAGCTGTACCTTACCAAGAATTACGTGTCGGTCCATAACGGTTTCTGCAAACATTTCTTGCTCATTTCTAGGGAATATTAGCACTTACCAACGCTCTCTTTACGTGTGTAAAAGCCACAGCAGAGCTGGTCGAGTGATTTATTTAGTTTTATTTTAGATTGCTAAGTTTTAAACTTTGGAATAAACAGAAATTTGAAAAAGGTGAAAAAGTTGCGTAACACAATAGTTAAGTGTCACAGTTATTGGCTTTGTCCAAAAATTGCACTGGTTAGAAATGTTAATTGATCAAAGTTTATGCAGACAGTTTATCACCATTTATATTTGAATTCGGTTCGGTTCTTCATTTGAAAAAAAATCAATTAAAAAATAAGTACGCCTTTTGAGGGTTTTCTTTTTGAGTTTGATGTAGATTGTGAACGTCGCATTTTTTTAAGGTTTTTGTGATAATTTAGCTGAATTCAAATTAAGTATAAAATATCTCTTCATTATTGAATGCACCTTTTGATTTCATAATTTTAACCTTAACTGTGTACAGTACATTTTTGAGTGTCTTATCAATTAAAAAAAAAACAATTTTCAAAAGCAAACACTCTTAAGACGTTCTGAAATTCGACGAAAGCCATATTGCGCGATGTAGCGAAGGCCACATTATCGCCTCCACTGATAGAACACGCCAATTGTTATCTGTATAGGCGTCGAAGTGACTTCCGTGTACCTCTCACGGCCACTGTAATCACTTCGTTAATTAGAATCGGCGCTCGTCATTAGAGGAGAGATGGTTGTTGTGATAATAACACCCTGCCTTTTATCTCGCCATAGGGAGAACGCAATGTATGGTCTTTTTAGTTGCAATACATCGTTTGCTTAACGACTCCTATTGTTAAATATCATTTATAAACATTCTGTACGGTTATTGAACTATTATAGTATGCACTTGCAAATAAATAAACTTATCGATTCACTTGTTACTAAATAATTAAGTCTTTTCATTAATTACAATGAAACATGTACTATTTATCAGTCATTTAACACAAGTTATTTTACTAACATTACTTAAATTTGTATCAATGTTAATATCTTTTGTTATTTTCCTTCGCGTATTAGAACTTGAACAATCTACTTATCGTAATAGTGGCAATAGAGTCGATAAAGTCATAGATACAAGAGACCAGGTAGGCGTATTAGAGATCATGACGTCGCAGTTGGTTCGAGCCGTGTTCTATCTAGTGTGAAATATCGAACCGATAAGTGTATCGATAAGCTCAGATTGCCGGCGCGGGCGCTGCCGGCGCTCACGTGAGATCAGAAGCGGTGCGCGTGCTCAACGTGACCGCTAACCGCGAACACGACAATTTGTTTGCTTAGCCTGTTGCCAGACCTTGTAGCGCGTCAGTATTTACAAGTACTTCAGACATATAGAAGCTGACGCCACATGCATTCTTTCACACTTCGGCTGCAACGGACAAAAAATACGATTCTTTGGTTTTTTACCATATTTCAGCAAAATAATTCATATCTTGATTCTCTTAAGTTGGGATGTCAAACATATATCGTATTTGAAGCAAAAAAGCTCGTAATACTAGACCTAGACGTAACGCGGCAGCTTCCGCCTAGTGACAAACGTGACGCTCGATATTTTACTATCACAATACATTTATCTATGAGTACTAACAGTAAACAGCGTCACTAGCGTTAACGCGAGCCTCAAGGTTCGCGCACACAATGTGTTCGACCGAATAGATCGGCCTTCGCGCGCTATATTTAAAACGCGGAAGACATTGCGGTACTAGAAGCTCTCGCTCAGTAAACAGTTATAAAGGGTTTTTCAACAAGAACTTTGTTTTTTAAAACAAAATAAAACAAAGAATTTAGTGGAAAATGAATAATTTTTTTATTGTATTACAAAGAGAAAAGTTTGGCAATTATGAATGAAAAATGATATCTGACAAATGTCCACCACGACCACGCTGACAGATGTTGATTCTTTCATCAAAATTTTTAATCACTTTTTGGCAAGATGGAGGGTCTATTTCGTTAATGACATCACGGATTTTGAGTTTTAAGGCTGCAATTGATTCGATTGGCTCCGTATAGACTCTGTCTTTAACGTAGCCCCACAAAAAATAATCCAGTGGTGTTAAATCACACGATCTGGCCGGCCAATCAATTGCAGCCTTAAAACTCAAAATCCGTGATGTCATTAACGAAATAGACCCTCCATCTTGCCAAAAAGTGATTAAAAATTTTGATGAAAGAATCAACATCTGTCAGCCTAGTCGTGGTGGACATTTGTCAGATATCATTTTTTATTCATAATTGCCAAACTTTTCTCTTTGTAATACAATAAAAAATTTATTCATTTTCCACTAAATTCTTTGTTTTATTTTGTTTTAAAAAACAAAGTTCTTGTTAAATAACCCGTTATTAGGAGTGTAAATGTGATGGCGGCACTGGCTTCGCAGCAGTTGGCGGAACTGGTCCGACTGCGGTATCCACGCTTCGCGCGCGTGTGCTAGCTCCAGATTACACGTTGTACTATGACCTCCATTCGGTATGCCGCAGTTTAAATAGGCCACCGACTATTATTAATTTTGGTTTTGCACATGTGTCCCTTTATAAAAACTAAAGTAATGTATAGATTTATTAGCATCGAACAAGCAAAGTAATCACCGAAGAATTATGACTAAACTCCAGGTAAAAAGCCTGTAAATTAGTCAGGATTCCGCTAGGGTTATTAGCCCGTTATCACGAGTGGGGTCAAATACACTCGATTTTTTTAACAATGGCATGCATAATCTACATTAAATTACATAAATTATTGAATGACCGCACGACGTGGACTTTTAAATGTGCTAATGTATGGTATAGGACATCCGGCGAGGGCCGGTCCCGACCCGCGACCCCAGCCCTGCGCGCGCGCCGTGTCGCGGCGTCGCCGGCTACGGCTTTGTCAACCAATTACCGGGCAATTTAGAACACATTACATAATCTCAGATAACTGGCGATATGAGCTGCTTTGGCCTAGACAATATTACGCTATCACTAACATAGTTTAACTTGACAGTAGTAAAATCCAAGAAACTCTGTTCCATAATGAACCTAAAACTCATGTTTTCATTTGCCCATTTGATTAGCTCATAATAACCTTATGATAGTTAATACAACGTTTATTTTCCAATGGTTATAAACATTTATTTTGCACAACACTAAACCGAAACAAACGGAAAATTACGTGATGAACAAAACTGCCTCGAAAACACGCTATTCCTTCAGGGAATACTTTACGATGATAATTCTAAATAATGGCTTTTTCATTCAAATTATCTTCTGATTATAATCTTTCTAATAATCAACATTTTCATTCTTAAAATTTCTTCGTACGTTTGAGCTTTACATTTTCTTTTAGATTTCCGGGTTCAGCCGCTTAAAACAAAGTGCAATTTGCATCACGATATGACCATAAAATATATGTAAACAGTCATTTAAAATCACTTAGTCCGTTGCAAGAACAAAACAAGAAAATTGAGTGATGATTTAGCATGAAAACTAATTGTTTCTTGAGAATGTCTAATTTCGGAAATGAGATTGAGCCAATATGGAAAACAAGTTTTATTTTTTGTATCGTATGACCTAAATGTTGCTTTTTCTTTCCTGTCTTATAAGAATGTTACAGTATTATTATGATCGGTGTAATTTAGAGGCAGATCCGGTAATCTGACAGTGAAACGAGCCCAAATGGGCCGCGTGTGACACCACACTGCGATATCGATGTGGGGCGCGAATGTAGGCCGGGCCACACTTGCATCCGATTACTACAACATACTCGTACATATAATAGATTTGTCTCAGTAACCTCTAATGCCATAACCAAGCTAGCCATTTAATTGTGTTAATGCAACCTCAACTCAAACTAATGGTAGCAGCAATTATCTTAATTTCCGATTTGTTCTTTGTTTGTAAATCTTTTCGCTTGGAAATCAATTGATCTCAGTTGGAGTTTTTACCTGTACTTACTTAGTTTGTTGAAACAATGGTTATCCTTCAACAATTCATGGAAATCATTTACATAATGTCTTTACGGTAATGACACTTTAGGGTTTACCTAAAACAATTAAAATTATCAAACAGAATGTTTTTCTCATAAAATTTTGAAAATATTTTAGGTGAGTAAATCTATTAAAAAAGTCTTACTTAATTGAATTAAACTCATATGAAGGTACAAAAGGTGCAAACGCAAAGTAAATCCAACATCATACATGTTTGATAAATTATCGATCGAGTGAGTAACTGGAACGGCAGCTATAATGGTTTATTCGAGTACTCAGTGAGATCGGGTGGTGCAATAGCGAAAATGGGTTACAGCCATCCACAAGTGACCCAGTTGCAACGATTACATTAGGTATCAGCTCCTTTGTGTAGCGCGTTGCTCTGTGATACAACGCGAAGTCTAAATAAGTCGTTTCGCTTACTTTAGCTAGTTTGAATGTTCGCTACATTGGCGTGGCTTTTGGTTAGCGTGGACACAACTAACCTTTTGTGTTGGCTGCGAAATTATTGTGAAATTGAACTCGATTTGGCAATTAGGTAAGTAGCAGCTAAACACTTTAATACAATGCTATTTCAATGTAGGTAATACATTTCAAAAATGATGTGCTTTTCAGACGTACTGCTATTGTGTTTAAAAACTACAATTTGAGGGCTACAGTCAAAACTTTTCACAATATAATGTTAATTAAACCCTTAGTTATGTGCTGAATAACCTCAGTTTGAGTTCTAACAGAGTAAATAACCCGAAATTCTTTGTAGGCTTACAGTCATTTTCACACTTTTAAATGGAATTTAGAACGGTGTTTTATGGGCGGAGAGCGTCACCGAGGCCCGCGCGAACTTCAATGTTGTTGTCGCTCTATCTCGCTCTGCGGGTCATCGCTCCACACGGCTCCCTCGTTCTAATAACCCTGCTCATATCTTTTGAATTATCATTTCGCGTAAAAGCTAACCAGTACCGTCACTACGCACGTCGCCAATTAATCGCCTATCAAGTCAAATCGACGCGCGAACGCGAAGTGGGCGCCATAAGGTTCATGTACCCTATCCTGGCGACCTTGGTACGGTCAAATACCCCGTCCACGAAGACATTGACCAGTATTCGGCGGGCACATCCACCAGCTGCGGCTACGGTCATTCTGGGTGTGTAACCATATTGGGCAATTACTTCTGCTACCTTGCACAATTAAAGTGAACAAAGGAAGTGCTACGGTTACTGTTTGCGTGCTACACGACACTTCGCGGGTGGTAGTTTTTATTTGATAGCTAATAGGTATTTGTCAAGGATTATGACATCCATTGCTCAAAGTCGCAATTCATTTCTTTATTCTGTGTATCAATTTAAAATGTACATCTAAAGTAACACATTCTATCAAAGTGCACCATCCTAGTAAATCTCTAATTAATCTAGTTGCTATATGAATTATCCCCGTATGAAAGCATTAAAAGAGATCAGCAATTCTTAAGGCAAAACGCGCGATAGTTGCGTCGGCAAATAGATGGGGAGCAATGCGTTTTTTTAACCCGCATCGACAGGGCAATGACACCGAGCCGGGGCACTGTCCGTTCTTGACAGTTCAAATGTTTACACTTCACATCTCGAAGGATAGCTTGATTACTTATCCCTACAAATCCGGATTAAAATAAGATTTTCTACGTGTATGCACATAATTTTAAGCAACAGCTTTACAAACCGTTAGCTATGCTGCGATGACGTCAACGAGCGACGCTTTCCGGCTCCCCTATTAAAATAACTCTAAGAGATAAAGGTGGACAAAAATATTAAGTTTTAATGTGTCAGTGCTTTAAAAAGTTGAGGTATTGTTTGTAAGTGGGTTCGTAATGACAAAATTACATAGCTAAATGCGGCAGCGAGTATCGCCGGCTGGAACAATGGAGCGACGAGTTCATCAGACGCGATAATGAGTAGTCCCGCGGGTTCAACAAACCTCCCATTTTACAAGTATAATCGTGTTTATGCGATATCTTGCAACCTGCATTTTTTGATGATATTTAAATGACTTGATAGGCTGCCAAAAATAGTTATGTCAGACTGTTTTAAATTTGCATCGATATCGATTTTATTTGCGCGTTTACATGAGTTGATTAGGTTGATTCGTAACGAGGAGTCATTAAACCGGCAAGAGGCGCGGCGGTGCAACGCGAGTTAAAGAGGAAAAAGTGAAATTGTAACAAGTCAGAACCTGCAGAGGTCGGTGACCAGGGAGGCGGTCCTCGCCGCGATTGGCGACTGCCCCACGCGGCTGATTCATCACTGCTGCTCGGTGCTCACCACCTCGCGTGCGTGAATCATGTGCATTTATTGCAGTTTGGATCTAATTTTCGCATATCTCATGTAATTTCATTTTCTTCATTATTCCCACAGTCAAACTGGGTAACAGTTTTGTGGAACAATGTATATTAATTGTAAACTATTACTGTTAATAATAAATAAATAAATAATAATAACAAATTGGGAAAATATCACGATCACTGTCAATGAATTTGTCAGTCAGTGAGTAAGTGAATTTGCCTGAAAATAAACGATTTTAGATGTTTAATCGAAGTTATATAGAAGCGAATCTGTATTCAGTCGATACATTTTCTTATATTTCACATCAGATGTGAGACAATTACGTCACTGATGTATCTGGTAATAGGCTAACCGTTTCTAGAACTTAAGGCAATTTTAGCCGCACATTAATTAATTATAAAACATCCGAAACCAAACGTGCTGCACTTGGTATTTGAATCCATGACCACAGCATGCAAGGCTAAAAAAATGTATCTCAATTTCATCTGACATTACATTTCCAAACACACGCAGGTTTTTTTATTTAATTGCAATTTGTTAATCTGATGATTTAGAGCAAAGTAGTTTTTATTTATTTGTGGAATCAGATTCATTCTGTATAATCACTGGGTAGGTGCGTTGTTTCGATTGTTACACACGGAACATGTGCAAAACTTCCAAATTAGTTTTTTTTTTTAAAACCAAACAATCAATAGGTATCTCAACAAATACTTCTTTTAAATATTGAAGTCTGTCCACAACTTTTCATTTTGTTTTTTAGTTTTAGATCGCGTTTTTGCTGAAAGTGGCCACTTTAAAAAAAAACTATAACTACTAGATACTAGTTGGTGGCTAAACTCGGCCTAGGCTCTAAAGTCGATTTTTTAATTATACGGAAAATCTGCCAGCTGCTAATGTCACTTTGTAAAATAATGTGGCCATGTTCAATGTAATAGTGATGCGTTCCGGTTTTGTTCATTCTCAGAAAGGAATGATGAATGATGGGACCTGACTAAAAAAGGAAACTACATACTTCTAATTTTATTTTAATTTATTTAAAATTAATGATAATATCTTTTGTTTTAAATATTTTTTATATTTTTATGTCTCTATTCTAAACAAAATAATAATTAACCCGGCACGCGTTATTTCTGAACGTAACCTACGCTAACAGTTGAACATCTCGACGCTTATGACACGTATACGTGTCATAAGCGCCAAGATGACCGACTACCGAATCGTTAAAAAATATGGAAAATTATATAGATGCCTGCATGGCACAAGTCAAAGTCAAAACATCATATTCCTATAAAGCTTTCAGAAGCACTTATGACAGTTCAGTTGAAAATATAATGAGAAGAATAAACGTGAATATAGTAATACTATATGAATAAATACACTGAGATTCGAACCCAGCAACTGATATCGGCAGTCCGGTGTTCTAGGCTACCTCTACGGCTACTCGAAAGTGCAAGTATTATTTATGATAAATATTCTCATAATATGATTGTTGCATTCATTCACTACCTTGTTCACTTTGCCCCGACACTATTTTTTTTCACCAAAACGTGGCAACCCAGTAAACGTCAGATTTTTCCGTCTAATTAAAAATTAGACTTTACGTGGGCCCCTCTGTGACGCACTCTCACATGACACGCGTAGCGTCAATTGACGTGTATCACCTTTGACACTCTCACGTGCTCTACATTACGTTTTGCACTTTAATAGTGTTGAACATTACATATTATTCAGGTATTACTGGCACCAAGCCGTTTAAACAGACTTGAAACTAATTCGTGTTAAAAAAAAGAGGGTAGTAATATTTATTTATGGTAGCATATATAATTTACAGCGGTAAAGCAAGTAGGTACTACACACAAACTTGCGTAATATGATAAAACATTTCATTATCTTATTGCGACTCTTTTATACAAACAGCATTGCGTCTCTTTTAGACATACAGCATGACTGTACATTTTCAAAACATGTTATAACTTTATTTAGTAATCGAGCAGTATTTATGTAATAAAAAGAGATCTTAGATAGGGAATTCATAACTTAGCAAAATATTCTCTAAGGTTAGATTTCTTTCTCAAAGTAGACCATAGTTTGGGTTCGTGCAGAAACAGTAGACTGGTGGCGGTTAAGTAAGCAAAGTGAAGTGAAAAACATGAAGTGACGATGGGGTAGAGCCGGCGAGGAAGACGCGCGGGGGGCGGTGCCGGCTGAGGGGAATGTTTTGGATCCGAGTTCAATGCATCCGCGACGCCACCTGTAGAATATTCTTTGTGTGGGTACGCTCAACTGTGTGTTGCTGCTTCAATCCATTCCATGTACCGTATTCTGCCCTATAACATGTTTTTATCGTTCGCCTTTTTTATCTCTACTATAATTATTTTTCTATTGCCGTTATGTAGTTAGCTCTATCTGTTCAAGATCATGCATCAATAACGCTTCTGGGGCCCAATTCTGCTATTTAATTCCCAATGGAATCGTAATTGAATTACATGATTTTGACGTTTGGTCAATACCTACTAAAACTGTCAAAATGAACGCCATTCAATTGCGATTCCGTTGGCATTTGAATAGCAGAATCAGGGCCCTGGTTGTATTTTAATTAGGCTGAATGTCTTCAGAAGACTTTGCTCAGTTTCCTTAGCGTGTCTCAACAATTTTCGGAAGCACCGGGGGGCATCGTAAGAATGGCGGGTAAATAGTAGGGGTAATGCCACCGGAGGTTCACTGACCTGCAATGCTTTTAGTCCCTTAGCTCCATGGGGTGCCAGTTCCACTGCATGGCACATTTTGCGCCCTCTCGCTCATCTATACTGCTATCTCATCTAACTCCTTTGTGTGATGAGTTTCGGTATGTTTGTCAACCTGTGTAGCTATCTGGATAAAGTTTGCGCCCAATAGCGCGGGTAAGTCATAATGCCATCAGTTCATTGATGTTATTTAGATTTTTCATTGACACTTTTTCTCTTGGTAATGGTACTAACTTTCATGCCATATCCATACAGGCTACAAGCAAAACGCAAAATAAGGCACTAACTTATTACGGTTGAATTTCTTTGACGCTCAAATATTAGCACAAAGTTTATGGTCAGCAAATATTTTTTTTTCGGAAACGTCCGGTAATTCCTAGTGCTTACTTTTTAAACAGCACCGAGAAAGTTTGTTTGTAAACACATTGTGGGACAATGATTGTTTTGAAACAAAGCCTGACGCCGCGGCGTGGGCCGGCCACGTGACGACCCACGTCGTTTATCTTCTCAGTTAACATCTGCATAGAATAAACTAGCATATGTTTAAGCTTAAATTATTACATTTATATAGAAAACTAAGAACGTATAAACAACATCAAGTCCAACTCTGCAGCTGCTTATCTAGCAGCTGTAATAAATACCGCGAATCAGTATGGTCCCTTGCACTTAAGTTCATGTTAACTGGTGGCCTACATTAACATTACCGCACAGCCATATCCAGGATCTTGCTTGCAACCTAAGCCCTCATTTAGGAAATAATGTAAATTCCCTTTATAACGGCACAGTAACCGACGCTTCTGTGCTTTCCTAGACGCTTGGGGCCTGCAGACGGGCGTAAAACTGATCGGGTGTTAGAATATTACGAAGTGTATAAAACAAAATTTAATTCGTGCCAAATAATATTATGGTTTGATAAGTCCCTGTCGAAAGAAACACATTTAATGGTGACGTGATCAGGGTTACTATTTATTTCTACTCATAAGACACTTTTACGTATACTGTAATTCGCTATTCAACATTTTCACTTGAGTCGGAAACACGTGTAAAAGATAAGGTTGTTTTTAAAATAACATAGCAATTCATGAGGCAACTGACGTAATTTTCGTTACGTTGTTTGACGTAATTCAGATTACAGTTTCGGTAAATAGATAACTAGCTTTTCCTGGTTTTCTTATCATTTAATTTTTAAAATACTAAAACATTGAAATTAATCATTTTATTTCTTAGCGTACGTACATTCGTAGCGTCGTAGCTACTAGTGCTACAAATTTGTAACACACGAGTAGTGCTACAACTAAATAGTTTTCTCTAACTACATTCATTGCTAAATGAAAGAACGTTGTTAACGCTATAGATGTTTATTGTTCGTTGTCGATCGAGGATGGTCGAAATAGTGCTGGGTCATCGCCGCCCGTCTGCTGAGCCTCCTGCAACATTCTCAAAACAACACGCACACAAACGCAAGAAAGTACCGGCCGGCACCACGCAGCAACGCAACACATCAGCCTATAATGGCGTCTTCCTCATTCGTTTCTAACGCTAGAGCGAGATGACACGAAAACAACTTATCTGACCGCGTACTTACTTGAAGTATAAATAAGGAAGGTCACGTCGGCGAGACAGACTTATGCCCGGACTCGAGCGGAAAAGAGACGATATGAAAACAAATCAATATCATCTCGGCGTTTCGCAGTAGAAAGAGACGGCGCAACAACAAACCGGCATTTTATGCCGGTTCGTTATTCATACTAAACAGTTACACGAATATGGACCTTGCCCCTGCGTGCTTGGACATAGTTTTCGGTTACACGCATGTTATTGTTGTTTTTAACAATTATTTTCTAGATTGTATGGGTTTCTTACACGGAGAAGTTTCACTGTCGCAAACAAAACTTTATTTATTAAAAATTAAGTAACTAATGCCTAATTAGTCCATCAAAGTAAAATTTAATAATTCTTCCTTTATCAACATTAAATAACAAACTTACTTGCATTCTGTTAAAATAATACATTAATTATTGTTGCAGCACATACAACTGCAGTAGAGTCTCGCATCATTGCACATACGTATTACTCCATTACATTGTAATTGTATGAAATATTATTACGCTTTACATCAAGGTAATGTGCTAAGATCAAAACATCATTTTCAAGATGTTGATGTCTTTATCTATGAAGAATATGCAGTATGCACACTGTGCAGTATTCGGTTAAAAATGAAATGCATTCTTTGGTAAAAAGAACATGACGTAATACATCTCAGTTTTTCGCTTCCCCCCTCTGCTGGCCTCTTGCTTCCCTGACGGCGACACGTGCAACCGTGTCCTTTGTCTATACGCCTCCACAAGCTACACGCACACACACAAGAAAATAGTAACGCCATTTTTTTTCAATTTAAATTAAACTGAGTGCCGAGTGCGAGTTGCAGTGAGAGAAGTGAATGACTTCACCATCGCGTTTTGCGAGCACGTAAATGTCAAATAGTATGGAATCGAGTCAGCGCCATCTAGCGGCGAATTCGGGCAACGTTCAGGCCGCTAGATGGCGCTCACTCGATGCCATACAAATTCGCGTTTTGTTTCTCGCAAATGTGATGGTGAAGTTATTCACTCCTCTCACTGCAACTCGTACTCGGCACTCTGAACTAATCGAACTAGTTGCCTATGAAAATTAACTTAAAAGATTATTACTATATTATTTATACCTTTGTTCTTTCAACATAAATATTCATGCTTTAAATACGATTTTAATATTAAAAACCCCAGATGCAATGATCTTTACGCTCTACATTCTCAAACAAAGCCAATACGCGCTTACACAACTAAACAAAGCTTTTCAATTTCAATCATCGAAAATTTTACTTAAATAAGACAATTTAGCATGGTTAATGGAAGCAATTAATGTTGTTGTATCTTTATTCAGTCATAATAAGACCCCTTTTGTTCAGAAGTGTTAATTTGCTGATGAGAATCTAAAAAAAGTTTAAGAGCTGCTCGGGAAATATAAGCAAGCTATTAGTTTACAAGATCGGAAAAATGGCAAAGTTCGAGGCCCACTGGCACCAAAACTTGAATATAAGTAGTTAGGCATATCTAGCTCTACGCTTCCACGCGCAGAGTACAGTTGTCGTCAACATCTGACGTTCGGATACCTATAGCTATGCAACAAGGGGCAGAGTTGGGTGGCATTCGTTGGTGCAGTCTATACACTAGATGCATCGGGCCGCAGTGTTGCACACAGATAGGCAGGCGGCACGTGTAACTTGTCGACATAGCACACAGACTCACCCCGGTGCAGCTATTCAGGACACCGCTAGGGTTAGCACTAAAACTGGATTAACGTAACTTGGCAATATGTTTAACCGGGCTTTATGGCTTGATAATACGATCTCTGTAACCATTTGCCTGTAAGTCTTAAGGTTTACTTCTAGCGCCGCGGCGTGTTAAACTAAAACAAACAAAAAGTAGAACTAAGACCAAGAGTAGATCAACCCAGTGGTCTTGAACCTGATGATTCATTAAGAGGTAAAATCCTCAATTTATTACACGTTGTACTTTTTGGCGTTATAATGATGAAGATCCTAAGAATATTGTGCCTGAATAGTGATCACTGCCAACCCTACACTTCAGCCATGCTCGCTTTACAACGCGACGCGCGCATTTCAAAACTAGCCGTGAACGTTACGATTGCTCCGCCGGCACGCAGGAATTAGTGTATCGTCACCATGTCTTGTTAATCATTTTAATTTATTATAATTACCAATACGAAGCTTTCTTGATAGTGCAGCAAAATAATACCAAATTATCAGCATAGAAAAATCATAATTAACAATAATCAGCATAATTAAGTTTTAGAGTTAAAACTCATAAATCATGAATGATTTTTCACGCGTTCATTGTAAAAAAATGCTGCAATCAGAAAACTAGATCAGACAACAAAATTATGCTTTTGATGGTCTTTACTCTATATGAAAGGGTATAGAAAGTAGGTGGACTATCTGAAATATATTTTAAGATTAGAGATTGTTAGATCAAATTGGTACCAAACACATTTTTCTACCTATTTATAAGTTCATTGAAGCTGAAAGTAGGTCAGTGGTGCAGCGGTGGGAACCTCCCTATACCGTCGACGTCCCGCGTCACTACCCTCTCCCAAGCCTCTCCTCGCCCTCTCTTCGCTAGGGAAGGCATCCAATATTCAAATATTTAACCAGTCAGGCAGCATTCGAAATAGTATCGCCATATTATGTTAGCCCCTAATTCCCTTGTCAAAGAACATAATGGGCAAGCAAGGAATGTACAGAGGCGTTCACATCAACCTTTACATAGTAGCACCTTATGCTGCTGACATAAGACCCATTTTGCAATGGTTTTGTAAAGGTTTATGTGAACGCCTCTGTACAAACAAGCTGATCTTTAAGTTCCTGGGGGCCTAGCCAAGAGCAACATGCCACGACAATTTCTACAATAGAAATCGTTCAAATGTATGGGGATGACATAAGCGCCAGTGACAGCTAATGTCATCCCCATACATTTGAACGATTTCTATTCTAGAAATCGTGGTGGCGTGTTGCTCTTGGGTAGGCCCCCTGAAGTTAAAGTTACGCGAAGGTAATTGGTATCTATCATAAATATTGTTTCGCTAGAAAATACGTACCTTGACGTAATTGCAATGCATACAGTTGCTAGCATATTATCCTTCACAATAAATGTAAAAAACGTGAAAGGGAAAAGCTATAGCTTTCAGAAGAATATCAATGGCGCGTAAAACTCCCCTTGAGTGCGAACCTTGATGGGTGACGCTGTATCGATCCACGTTGAGCCGGTGTTCCAAGGACACCACTCTTGAAGAACCAGTAAATGGCAACGAGGTTTAATTGCTTGACGAGGGAGCCAATACGAATACGATATGATAAAGACTCTCTGAGGTTAGATTTATTTTAATCGCACAGGTTTTTAATGCCTAACGGCGTGATTGGTTCAACATTGCCCTAACTTTATAGCAGTAGATATTATATGTACTTATAAAGTATGACACTATGTCCTGATTCCTGTAATATGTGCCGTTATACATATAAATGACTCATCGAATGCAACTAACGATGACCAAACACGTCATTGACTCGTACAGAGAATAGGCCATTATCAGTAAATTTTAAACAGCGCAGTCTCTTTGTTTTTAGGCGACGTTTTGGAATAACCGCCTTGTGGTAGTTTAAATTCAAGTGAGCTGCATGCCGTGGTAGTGAGTTACGTCCTCAAATATGACAAAGAAACGCAACCTTCGTAGACCACCCTTGGCCGTGGTGTTGCGACCTAGATCGCGCCCCCGCACCCCGCACCCCGCACCCCGCACCGGACTGCCCCGTGACCTGACCTACTTTCCCGCTGCACTTGATATAGCCTCCGTTTCCAGGCGCAGAACAGCACCCATTTTACTTGCGCAACCTAATTCACTAGAAGTCCCTGACACAGCTCAGATGTGCATCCAAGGTTCTACCTATTTGTGGAATGTTCTAAATATTCCACGTTTAGTTTATATTTGGAATTCAAGTCTACAACTTGCAGGGCTGCTATTTTCATCTTCTGCAGTCAGACTTTCGTAAATATAGCAACTTGTAGTCAGCAATAATTCGAAGTGCGAAGTCATCTGAACTCCAAGCTAATTATATCATTAAGCGGCATAGTAACAGGACGGTTGCGGGTGGCAGCTCAGCCCGGGTGGCCAAAATAATGTGGCATTGGGCAGAAGGTCGATGCAATCTTTGGCAAGCCACACAACCGGCCCCGAGCGCTTGCGCGTCTCGATCACACCTTCAAATCGATTTAGTTACACTTAACTATTTAACTTTCCTCACCATCATCCATGAAATATGTCTTGGCTGTGAAAAAAACGCACAAAAAAGGTCGGCCCAATCACCACTGTGCATACATGGATGATGCCAAAGCCAACATCGCAATTACTGCGACCTACATTTTCATGATCTAACTTGGTTACAAAGCCATTGTATTTCCTGAGAATCATCGTTGATTCCTATCGTAATCGTGCAGTTTGATTAGTGCGCGTTACTATGTAGATGCAGTGATGGTCACGGTATGCGGGTGTGGCGCAGGAGGGCGCTGCTGCTGCGGCAGCGGCGAGGCCACGCTTGCGACCTAGAGCCATTTCCGTCTCTATTCATTCGCTTGTTATCTGACGATAGGCAATAAGTGTGCGTATTGTTTGATGACGAAAAGACGTTCGCGACCTTGTTTACGGCGTATTGTCTCTCGCTTGTCTTTTATTTGAAAATCTTTTGGGGACTTGTGTATTGTTTTTATATGTTTAAAAAATATTCGACTATAAGTAATCTTGAATAATCGTAAATTGTTTGATTAAAAACTTGTTTGCGGAAATTACTCTAATTCAGAATTGAGAACAAAGATGTTTTATTGTTGTTTTCATTGTTTCAGATCAATAGTGTTGTCTACCAATGCACTTGGCGAGGTTGTGGATTCTGCATCAACACATGTGCTGCCATCGAAATGCATATAAGACACATGCATTTAGGGTAAGCATTTCATTTGAATAAAAATCTGTAAGTTAATTTAACTCAGCATAAATAAAGTGAAATCAGGTCGAAAAGGTATATTTGTAAAGTAACCGTAGCCAAAACGTATAACTTTAACATTTTATTTAGACTAATAAAATGTTTGAACTATGCAAACACAGTGCTTGACTGCAACTCAAGGTTTTAACCGCCGTAAGTTATTATGCAATATCGGCATAACGTAATGCGTTGAATGTGATTGGACGGGAGACGAATAACTGGCACGTGCGGCGGGGTCACGTGCGCGCAGATAACACGTGTAGTGCAATAATAATTGCACAACTAGCCAGCTGGCGGATTTGACGTACATATGCATTACCCAGTATATTTCCTACAAAACCGTCATGTCTATTTCTAATCTCCATTTCATAATTACCGGTAAAAACTTACATAACCATAAAACGCCAATTATTCTACAATCCATTCGGGAAATACCTAGATTTAAAGCACGTTGAAAATGAAGGGCTATAATCAATGGATTAAAAATGTAACTACTTACAAAGTAAAGGTCAATTACCGCGTAGTTACTTACCAGCTACACGTAACACGAGCAGTGAGAGACTGAAAGGGCGTCCCTAGCTAACCCGGAAGCGTCGATGCTTGGCGACAAGGTTGCATGTGCCGAGCGCGCAAGGCCGCTGCCGCCCGTCGTCGGTTACGTAACCCTGCCCTGCTAAATGACGATAATACATCTAGTATACTACTCTCGTAACTGATTATGACTGGCATAAAGTTCATGACGACCATTATTCAGAGAGAAACCGTTATTGGTTACTTTTTGCGGACCACGCAACTTAAATAACCTTCTACACTTGATTTTCTGAAATAAACGTCCATTTTGCACGCCTTTTTTTAGCAATACATAATAATCGGGTAATTGCATAAAAGTACGAATTAATTAGTGTTCACAATTGTAACATGTGTGGCTAACCTCGTTTGCCAACACGTTTCCCAAGAAATCTTATACAATGAGCCTACTTTAGTTAGAACTTCAAGGACATCATGTACATGCGAATAACTAATTAGCCAACAGTAACAAACTAATTCTAATAAAAACGGTTTTTTGCAACGAAACAAATTACGGTAAATTGTTTTACCTATTTTTCCTGGACGTTTCGGCGACAATTGCATGTCACCGTGGTCACGAGCGGACTTAGATTTTTTTTTTAATTGTTAGAATTTCATTAGAATTATTTAAAATGCAACAAGAAAGTTTTAAGTGTTAAGTAACAAACTAGTTGATATTATTTGCAGTCCGAAGAAAGAGGGTGAGAGTGACCATGAGGAGGAGTTCTACTACACAGAGCGAGAGATGCCGTCGCCCGCGCCGCCGCCCACGCTGTCTCACCGGGACATGTGCCGGCCTCCGCACGAAGACCCGGAGTACCAGCGACAGCTCGTCGGTTCTTTTAGGTAGATATTGTGCAACTAATGTGAAAAAACTCGATAGTGTTTTTATTTAAGGAACAATTAATTCAAAGAATGTAAAAAAAATACAAGATTAGGTATTTTTAAGTAGCTAAGAACCACTGAATTATTATCAAAGCTTGATATTTATGCCTACACTAAAACAGAAACATATTGTGTTATTTGGCACCCCACATGGGAGAAAAATTTATACATTCCTTTCTTTGGTATTCGTGGGTAGTACGTACCTATAGTGTATTTTTTATTTTCTTAATGATTCGCTAACTTAAATAGAAAGTGTAGAACTCAAATAAAATGGAGTTTTCTGTCTTCTAGGCAAGGATTACTCTCAACCATGCAGAATGGGACCGCGAGGCCAATAAGCATTCCTGTAACGCATTCCTGGTCCAGCTCACACTCACCGGTAAGTTAGTTACCCATATTAAAAAGGTTCATCAACTGTAAAAGTCAGTTCAATATAGCTTAATTAATATTTTCTTCTACAGAAGCACATGAGGCTATCGGGAGCGAGCGGCTCGCCCGGCAGTCCGGGCCGGCGACCGCGCTCCGATAACAAGAAGTGCCGCAAAGTGTACGGGATGGACCAACGCGACCTCTGGTGCACGCAATGCAAGTGGAAGAAGGCGTGCACGCGTTTCGGCGACTAGCGTGCGCGTCGTGCGTACGCGCGCATAAACACACATCTCAAAAACTGTTACTAAACAAAACACTCGCCAGAACTGACTTTTGCAAAGCATTCGCGGGTGCGAGAACTAAAGTGCGAGTCGTGATATGATTATGAAAAGAAAGGTTTTTATTTAGTTTAAACAGAGAAATGTAATAATATAAATAGATATATTGGATATGAATCGCGAAGGAGACATATTTTTGCTCTTCAAATGTGGCTCGTATTTTGACTGCATAATATGGACATTGCCCACGTATTTTTGTAGCGCAGTAGATTCGCCTTTACTGTGACGTGCATGCGGAGTCGTGTGTCGCTCTCAGCTGCAGACTGTGAATATTAGCTATAAGGTTTTATTTAAGGTTAGACTGACGAAGCTCAGTGTGAAAACGTTTGCATAGCACGCGACGCGATTTACATACTTACATATTATAATTCACAAGGGTTTTTAAAAAAAAACCGCCTGTACTAGCTTAGACTGAGAAACACTTCGACGTACATACTACACCTTTAATCAAATAATGAAATTTTGCACTATTAAATAACGTATTTGAATTTTTGTTGTTCTTTTCATCATATTCTATTAAAAGTCTATATTCGATTAATGAATTTCTGTTCGAATAAATATATATATATATAACACATAATGTGCATATATTTCGAACGAACATATTATTTTAACACATTTGAAATTATCGATTATATAAAGGTAATGAACAAAAGGTTGGTATATTTTTATAAACTGTCCTTGGCTTCGTTGATACTTCAAGTAGAGAACGTTACAGCAATTTTGAAGCCAGTATATTCCGTCCACATTTTCGAATGTGCTTTAGAAAGTACCTACGTAGTAGCGCACCTTATGTTTTCACACTGAACTCGACCGCACGAGTCACAGCGCACACTCACGCGCATGTGCGCGCTGCCTACTCGCCGGTCAATATTATACTCGGCTTGGTATAATATTCCAGTCGAAAACCCTTCAGTGATATTAATCACTAAATATGATGTATATTGACTGAATTACTAGATAATAATGAAACAAAACTATGTTATATGAATTAGTCTTATAAGCTATCTCAGATTCGACGAAAAGACTACAAATCACGTTTTAGACTTAAATTTTTATGAACATATCTATGTGGTATACAAAGGTGGTCTTCAACAATGAGACAATACTCAGCATCGCTCGCGCAGCGTTTGCCAAGCGGCCGGAGTCGCTGCGAAATGTTTTTAAATTACCAAATAAACATGCGACATCAGGGACATTGTGATTCGTTGCCAACCGATGTCGTCGCAGACATCTGACGACCACTATGAGATAATGGAAGAAATGGAATGTGACTGTAACATCACGAGGACGACCCCAACATGGGAGAACAAAATACATCACGCGTGAGAGAATTGAATCGCTGTGATTACTAGGAGCGTTTAATGTACATATTGGACATTTGTCTTAGGAGTCTTGTGACCATAGAGTTTCACGTCCAATACCGCCTACTGTACATATGCTTCAATACCTCCTAATATTCTGAAAATGTAGAGACAGGTATGTGATAAGAGAATCGAGTGGAAATGCATATTATACCTACGAGCAAATTTAAAGTGAAGGCGATGCGAGCTGCAATATTATATTTTAAGTATTATAAAGGGAAGATTAAATTTGTAAATAATAATTAATATAAATATATTGTGAACTATGGATATATCTAAGTAGATACTTTATCTTATTCAAAAATGAAAGCAATGTTTAGGATGTGTACATAAAATATTACTTATATTATTATTAGTATTGTTACTTAATTATGTAATGTGATCATTTATCGAAAATTTTGTACGGTGGCGAAAATAGTAACGTGTTTTAAAATTTAAGATATTTAAAATTATGTATATGAAAATAATAATATGAAACAGTAAACACGTTAAAATTCTGTTTGCGTTGAACACATCACAGCGCGGTACTTCAAATCCAACAGCAGTTACCAAGGTTCGTTGTTATATTTAATATCTTACAAAATAAAATAAGTCAGTTTACATTAAGATATTTTACGAGTAAACGCAAAATTCGACAATATTAACAGTTACGTTTACGAAATAGATAAAGTGTGCCAATCGCGGATAATTTCAAGAACTATTTCAGTGTGGACTGTTTTTTAAATATTTCTGTCAAAAAATTAAACTATAAATGTTTAAACCTATCATTCACTTGTTTACATGTGTAGTTCACAAACGTATTAGCCGGCGTAAGAGCAGGAAGAGTTTTCTGGTTTAAAAAATCTTTACCAATAAGACTATTGGTATTGATTTTTTGCCATAGGCCTATCTTTCGGTGCTGACTCATAAATTACCTACTGAACGCGCAACTACAACACATTTCATAATAGGGTTTGGACCTGAGATAGTGGACTAAGTACTCGAGTGTTTCAAAAGTTTTCACTGAGAGTTGCAATAGAACATTTCTCTGTTGCTCCATGCGAGTAAGCCGACTGGTACTTCAAAAACAATTCTGAAAATTTACTCATAGTTAAATGTTCACTATCTAAATTCTGGTTGAAATAAAGGCAAGTTTACGTAACACGGATTGCCTTAAGACTAGTTGTCTGCCCAAGAACAGATTTATTTGGCAATTCGGCAACATCCATTAAAAGTTATATATTCTATTTACTTTTTGAACGAATACTTATACACTCACTTTATTTCATAAAAAACGTAGATCTCATTCAAACTACATTAGGCAGATCTGACCAGGAATCGGTTTGTTTCAATCAAATTAGTACATGGAAATCACAAAAACCACTCAATTAATGAAATACTTTAAAAAGTAACGTGTCATAATAATAATTGGTGTTTTCAGATGAAGTACCTATCATTAATATTATGAATGGAAGAAATTAAATATTATATTTTAAGACTACGCCTCGAAAGTCTAAAGCCATATTTTTGGAACTAAATTTCGTACTATTCAATACACATCGAAAATACATCCGGGATATATATTTTCTTGCCAAAATTATTTGATTATACAGCTACAGGGTGCTTACCGCTAATATCACCTTAGATATTTGAATTTCATGACAGAGTGCTATCAAAATATGTATGTTGTATTATTTACATGACGTACCTGCGAATATTACCAAATATACATTTTCATTGCAATAATGGTTGTGATAAAACATCATAAAAGTTGTCATTTTAGCAAATCTACTTTTGTTCGAAGCAACGAAACACCGCGCTCCAAAAACCAAATTGATCACTAAAGTTAGTTCGTATAATCTGTAGCAACAACTCAGCTAGCGATTTGACAACTGCCATATTGTAAGGATCTAGATATAACAGCGGCTTAGATTGTAATATAGAAATAAATATGTTTAAGTTGAAGTCATAATAATAGTATTTAATATTAGATACAAAACAATAGTTAATTTTGTTACGTTTTTAGTTAATTTTAGAGTTATTTTTTGTACAGTGAAGCTGAACATACTGCATTGCTTTTTGTTTGATGATGATCACAACTGCCTTGTTGTTTTGATGAGACTAACAAGTACTGTGAGACCTTTGAAGTGCCACTCTGACACGGCAAGGCTTTGTTCTCGACGTAACCTGGCAGTTATTGTTGCAATACATTATCTTTCTGTGACAAAGCTAAGTAAGTTTGCAGTGTTTTATTATCAATTTCACTAAGTAGTTAAAACAATTCGGTTATACTATAGAGTACGATAAAGGATTATGTCCGTACTATTATTTACCAGATACCTGGAGTTTCTAAAAATATTCATTTATACTTTTTTACGTGCCTACATGCCTTTTGAACATCCGTCGAATTAACTGTAGCCTACGATGCGAGGGTGTATTGTAGTTTCATAAACGTAATAAGTATACCGATCTCAAATTTTATTCGAAGCTATTAGAGTTACGTAACATAAAAACATAGATTTTTTTTCTTATTTTATGTAACTTATTTAGGTCTTAGTTGAATTTTTATTATTTTGAATAAAGACACTTTATTTTTATTAAGCCACTTGTAAATATTTTTACGTATTAATTTATTTAGCCAAAATTTTGCTCAATTTATATGCACTCAACACCAAAGTCATAATATTTAAAAAAGTAAAATATAAACATATCAGTACAAAGGAGCATAATTGAAAGAAATTCATTTATGATCAAACCGCCAAATTCTTCATTCAGGATTGAGTTTATTTTTATTTTAAATAATTTTATGAAGACACTTAGCGAAGACCTTAACCCGTGTCATCGTGTAAGCGACGCTGCCGCCTCCGCGTCAGAAGCGGGCGATCTGATCCTGGCCGCTAGTCGACCTCTAAGTCTTATTCGTATTGTTTGTTTGATATCATATATCGCATTACTTATTGATTCATTTTCATACCGCATAGTGTTAACATTACGTTATGTTTAGGCACAGTTCATTATTTATTTAATGAAACCGGTTAAATACCTGCATTATTTTAAGATAATAATATGGTAAATTTAAAAAGGCACACAAGCCGCGTCTTCGTACTTAGAACATAATCAAATTACCTACCTAGAGTATTAACTTCTTGTACAATTAAATTTTAAATGATTGTTTTATTCTAGGACGAACTTCGGGATACTCAATTAAAATGTCATCATCACAATAATTTATTAAAAATAATTAAGCAAAGGGTAGACAACGGGAGACCGAGTTCGCCAACGCGCTTAATTCTTTTCTGAACAATTTATACAAATTTGTGTATGTATGTAAGTAAATTGTATATCCCACGCCGAAATGATTTGTTTCTGTATGTCTGTAAAAACCATTCATGTAAATATGTACATTTATTGCAATGGGGCGGGCGGGCCCCTGTGTACCCCGCGATCCGCCCGCGTCCACAAGCCACTCAATAAATAACGATCAATCATAACCGTTGTTAGTAAGCATATTTCCTCCGATATAAATAAATAAAATAAATATAATTCCTAAACAAATCTTGAAATTAGAATCACTCCAAATTTTTTCAGTATGTTTATAGTATGTTAAAAAATAATTTGAAGTTATCATTAGTACCTAAACTAGCATGTATTTTCTCTACTTTACTTATGTAGATTTACGGCACTATTATTTCATATTACCTACATACCTTTATCATATTTATGCGGAAATATGAAGTTATAGTAATTCTCCATTTAATTGTAACTGATTCTGATGTTTTTTTGAATATGTAAATAAATTGTAATAGTTTTACTATCCTGTTACATACTGAACATTATGTGGGCAATAATATTTATGAAAATATGTCTCCTACTTTAGATAAATAGACCCTCCTCTCATTACATACAGCGTGACGGAGCACTTAGAGACAACTGTTTACTTTTAATTAAATTTTACATACATTACATTGCTTTAGTTGTAGGTAAAATGTATTTTACCAATTCGCTGCAATGTCTTTTAAGGATACGTTGTGCTCCACCATGTTGTGTAAACTGAATGGACCTTATTTTAAGTTTGTATTACGGTGATATTGTAAGCTTTTTCAATGTATTGGTTTATCTATCACAAAATTTAATATAGTATGCTGAAAATTGTATCTAAATAACAATTCCTACATACATACAGCCTTTTCTATAAATTACAAAATCACCAGTAGCCTTATAGTTAGACTTTTTTTATGTTTCCATTGTATCTTTGCGTCAAAAGAAATGATTTTCTTTCTAATATATGTATAGTGTCATAGAGGGCCTTATAGCCAGGATATATCGATGCGTCATCATTTTAATGGTTACCATTAGTTTTAAGGTTGCAAGCAACATTTTATAAAATAATGTTGTTTCAAAACGTTGTTCTTCGCTCTGATACTTCATTGTTTAGTTGTCAATATCACAGCAGTTTCTACCGCGAACTGTCAGCTTCCATTTGTTAAGCTGCCTTCCATTAGTTTCAATATCCGTGGACTACATGCATTACGCACTTAATTGGCATTAAATTGGAATTCATTGTGCTAGAAATTAGCTGACAGTTTCTCTACTGTGATATTAATAATTCTATTTATTATTTTCTAGATTATTATTTATAAGATAATGTTGAACGGGAGCGTGTGTTAATATTTTACTAATATCATATTAGATTAGGCACTGTTATTTTATGATGTACCTAATGTGAAAAGGTCCAGAATGTGTTCCAAATGATTGATTTTATAAAGTATAGATATTATACAATTATATTACTTAATAAAATGTTTATGTTGATGTGTTGAAATGAAAATGTCGGTAAAGCGTATAACTTATAAATAAATCGAAAGTTGTTAGTATTTATTATACAAAGAAAATTAAATATCATGAGCATCACAAAATTGAACAGCGTCCTAGCGCACCGAATGGCGCTCCAAGCTCTCTATAGTGTTTAATGCATTTCAAAGCGAACGAAGTTATTTGACTGTGAACCTGTGTACCTACTCAATAAATATTATACCGCGGGAATCTTTAGATGAAATATTATTATTTTATTACGTGCTACTTGTAGTACACTATTTGCCTGATATATTGTACCTCAATAATTTAGTATGAATATATTGTGTGTCTTAATAATATATTTCGATTATTAGAATCACGTTGGCATTATTTTTCATTCCTTTTCATTAGTAAGGTATAACCTACCAAAAATGTTGTAAAGTTGTACCCTTTAACATCAACAATATTTTAAAACAGAAATGCAACAAATGAGAAAAGAACGTTACATATACCATTAATGAAATAGGTACCAATTCAGAACAGAATATTTTATATATCGTAGTTCTTAGATATATAAACAGAAGAAGAATGTTATATGGAACAAGTCTAGACCTAAATTAATTTATTTCAAATCGTGTTATTTTATTCATTGATTATATATTTACAAATATAAACATTAGATTTTATTCATTTTTGTTTCAATGTTTACACAACTCCTTTACTTACTTCTTGATATTTTGCCACTTCTAGCTTGGAAACAGCTACAAAACAATTAGGTACGTTAACTGCAAAAGTCAACAGGGTATTTATTTATCCTTGCCTTGCACACAAATTATTAAAACAAGCTTAGTAGGCTATATACTACATCGAATGAATAATCTAAAAAAATACATCATATTTAAGGAATGGTATTTAGGGGGTATTAAGGTACTTAAGAAATGCTGTGCTTGTATACCTAATTAACAACTAATACGCACTGCACTAGTAGGTACACACATATTAGCCAGGTACCAAAATGAGACCGCAAACGAATAAACAAACAACCAGTAAGTATAACCTAATACCACAGAAGAAGTATTGCTAATATGTTATTCAAGCCACAGGCCTCACTAAAAACGAGGCCGCTCCTCAACTACGAAGTGGTTGAGCTTGTGTACGCTGTGTGAATGACGCGCCCCTACACCGCATTCATGGTGGGTTACTCAGCTAGAAAGTAGCTTCTAACTTATTCTTCGATCATTGTTTAGAATTATCCTGCTAGAACAACGTTACTCCCGCAGGAATCGTTTTTTCAAAAAAGACAACGCGAACTATTTTTTTTTGGCGCTCACATCCACTGCATTCGCTCTAATTATACATATGTTCCACTCATATCACTCTAGAAACTACTTTCCAGCTGGAGTAACGCACTCGCATTCACGCACGAATATAAATTTTAAATATGGACGCAATACATAATATAAACATGCCACTGTAATTGGTCGCTCAGTAGCTGGATGCACTCAAACCTGCCTAGGTACGAGTCCATCCGGCGGTTCGATGAGCACGCATCCTTTGTTCACAAAAGTACTCCTTCAGCACATCTAAATTAAATAAAAAACTAGTGGGGCGCTACATTTCAAATTAGACAAGCTCTACGAGACGAAGAGCGAGCCACAGCCCAACAAATAAGTAAACTTAGAATGTGTTATTAAATTAAGCAGCTTAATTTAATAACATTACGCCATACTTTACACACGCATCGCACATATGTGCACCTAAGGTTCGGTGCATAGGCGGTACGGAAGTAAAAGGTGTCTGTAAAGGCGCAGAAGAAGCCTCAGTTGACCGTGGTGTCCTGTCATTTTAGAAAATACTATGTTTCACAATAAGCATCAGGACTATCGCGTAAATAGACATCAGACAGACTCTAAGTTTGGTGCAATCGGGCATCACATTGGTTTTCCCTATAACGTCTAAAGACTCTTAAATCACTTGACATCTTTCGTAAAACAAATAAGTAAGGCATTCAACGCATAACTAGAAATGCTGTAACTATGTCGGCTTGAGGAGATTAATATGATAATACATAACACGCGGAATGTAAAACCAAATGGACAGGCTCATTCTGTCGTTGACTGTATTTGAGGAGTGTCATTTCAAAAGGACTTATTTCCACTTTTGAAAAAAAAAAAGTAATGATTGGAATCCACTCTCAGGATTCATTTGCACCTCTAAACCAAATTATTTCTAACAGAAAGTTTTAATTCCTCTCTAAATGATTTTTTTCTACATCAAAATATACAATTTTCTATGTAGGAAACACTCTACACTCGTTAATACATGTCTTTATAAACTGTAAGTAAGAAATGTTCGAGATAGATTGTATACCATGTTGTATAACACACAAAACCAATAACATTACTTGTACTTTTAACATTCTAAAATGACGGAACCCTATTTATGTACTTTTTTTTTATATTGCCCGTCAGGATGACCTCACTCCACCTGATGGAAAGCGGTCGTGAGGTTCAGATATGAGGTTGACAAGCCCAGTCATTCCAACGAACCACTGGGCTGGCCATCCTCACCTTGAAGGCCTGCAGAAATGCCTTTTCACGCCCCGCTTGAAGAACCCGGGACTATACGAGGAAGGAAACACATGTGCTGGAAGAGCGTTCCACGTCTGGATGGTACGACAAAGAAACGAGTCACCGAACCTTTTAGTTCGGGCCAACAAATGTTGAATTGTGTGTGGGTGACGCCGTAGTCCAGCACGCGTACGGGAGTGGAAAGGTGAGGGTGGGATAAGCTGGAATAACTCGTCAGAGCATTCCCTGCAAAGATGCAACTAATTGTTAATAATCCATACATACCTTATCTTAGATATGTAAAGTTTATTTGCAAATACAGCGTAAAAAAACATTTACAAAGGTATTTTTAAAACTGTAGGAAAATACCTGACTGAAAATTGTGTTTGGAACATTTAGATCGGATCCATTATTTAACGTTACGCGGGAACTTGTTTTTTTTAAAAGAAACATGGACACAGACCTATGCTAATTGAGCGGATGATCACTCCGCAAAACAACTCCCAACACTAGTGACATTCACCCCACATCCGGTTTCTGTACATCGTTGCCTGCTTAATGTCTATGATAAAAAAAAACAAACGTCAACTTGGAATTTTACGTGAATCACATTAATAATCACAATCGTTTATTGATTTTTCCTATTTTCATCATAAAATTAAGTGTTTGCAGTCCACTGGGTTACTATCAAATAAATAAGTAGTTCTACCAGCTATGGGAGCTGCGTTAGGCCTCTGCTCTGCAGCTCAGGTGAGTTACTCTTTGTTTAATAAGTAGGTAGTTGTGTGTTGTGTCCTCCTTTTTATCATTTTATTAAAATTTGATGTTGTAATCATAAGAATACGCACCTAGCTCGTATAACACAGACCCAGAGGTCGATAATTGCAATTTTCTCTACTCATAATGGCGTTTCGCCTTTTCACTTTACATAGAAAATAAACATCTTATCTTCTTTGTTTACTTCTAAGTATTGAACTGCTTCAGAAGATCTTCGACTCCATGACGACTTACTTTACAAGCTACAATGTCATTCTATATGGAACCCATTTACATTATACATAGCTTTTGTAATCCCAAAAGCGGGTTTTATTCAATGGCATTGTTAATTTCAAAATAAGAAGAGATTACCTTGGCATTAGTCACCATGTATTGTTATTTGCTGTAGATTTTCTTACCACTCATCTATCTGGGTTTTTGCACTATCTCTAAAACAAAGGACCTTTTAATGTTCTATTTAAGCCCCAACTCCTATTTTTTTAAATAATCTCCTATATTATAGAGTTATTATGTTAAAATTATATTATCTCAAATTATTGCTCTAATTACCTTTTGATGGTTTGTTGATTAGAAGCTATAAGTGCCATTGTAAAGCTTCCACGGATGACAAAGTAGTAGTTAAACAAGGGAATGGGCAAAGGTTAAAGCTGTTAATCCTACTGAACATCTAGTTTTGACTATTACAAAAAAAAATATGTCAGAATTGTGTTTGTACCAAATGGTTTTTCATCGAGAAATAAATAGTAAACCCTAAAAGTAGGTACCAAGCTGAGTTATGGGATGTAATGTAAGATATAAGCTGAGAAGAGAACATTCCTGGTGTCTGGTTCCTGGTGGTGTACAGGTTGCTGACTGACCACACAAGTGCTCACTTTTAACCTCTGAAGGATATGCCAGTCA
This sequence comes from Udea olivalis, assembly GCA_947369235.1. Classification (NCBI taxonomy): domain Eukaryota; kingdom Metazoa; phylum Arthropoda; class Insecta; order Lepidoptera; family Crambidae; genus Udea; species Udea olivalis. The sequence goes on from OX376342.1 coordinate 14,251,448, forward strand.
GCTGCTGAATACATGATTTTCAGTTCCTACTAGTTTACATCAGTTAAATAACATCAGTTTTAAAGCATCTTGACTTCTAATAATTTCAAATTGAGAGATCAAATGTCTCTCCATCCAGAAGTATTTCTATACTTGCATACCACTTCTATTGTCGTTCCTTTACCTCAAGGTTGTCTGAAAGGGTTTGCATGTTGCTTAAAGACTGTTACTATACACAGATTCAAGTTATATTCAATCATTTATTGCATGTCATATTACAATTGCCTGCAAGCTCATGGCAATACATGTGGGGCAAGTAAGTGCTTGCTCAACATAACATTACATAATTTAAAATTAAAATATAAATGAAAATTCTTAACAAATACTATTTAGAAAATCTTAAATGGGTAACATAACACTGAACTCTTATAATATTATGTGAGATTAAATGTGGGAGGTTGAAATGTGGTTATTTTATATCTTTATCACTGAAAACGACGTCTTGCATGTTGTAATAGCACATAATAATAAAAATGTTTTCAATGTTTTGCAGAATAGTTGCAGGCTTTCATGATTTTTTCTATAATTGGGTATTTGGTTATATATTTTTACTAGCATATTGTGGGGACTGGACATGACTAATTTTAATTTGGAGAACGCAAATGTTAGTTTATTTAAATTTCCAATATTTCTTGTTGGATCTTTTACTTGTGAACAAAAATATGGGTGTTTTCTTACAAATTTACATGCTTCTAATATGTAAATAGATGTAAGGGTCAATATTTTGTGTGTTACAAAGTGGGATCTACACGATTCCATTTGGTCTATATTAGTTAATATTCTGATGCACTTCTTTTGTTCAACAAATACTTTGTCCACGTCGCACGAGTTTCCCCATTATTATTATTATTTCAAATGGGGACGCTAACAGTGGGCCGGGTGATCCGTCCGCTTGTTATGGGCCATTTCACCCATTTCCCTGGAGTTTCCCCATAGAACAATATTATACCATAATTATGCTAGTCTAGAGTGCGCATACGCTGTAAGGGTTTTAAAATCTGTCACTCTTTGTAGATGTTGTAGAGCATGACGGCTACATGAGTAGCCAGAGCCAGACGTGACCACTTACGTCCTTTGTACGATAAGTTGGAGTCGTCTGAGGCGCAGAAGCTTGTTTACAAGCTGGTACATTCGAGAGTCAAAGCAGCCCAGGATATTTCCATGGGTCGCTGTGTAAATGACACCCTCGGTAACCTGCTATGCTAGGACCGCGCGGTGAAGGAGAGATGGCGCTCGTATTTCCACGAGCTGCTCAACAAGCAGCACAAAGAGGTGCAACCACCTGAACTCCGTACGAATCAGGAACTAGTGCTCCCGGTAACGCCTGATGAAGTCCAGTAGGCTCAGCGCCGCATGAAGAACTGGAAAGCTGTTGGACCCGATGGAGCGTGGAAATCGATGGGCTCTCGTGGTGTGGGCATACTTACCCACCTTTTCAACTACATTCTCCTCACCGGGAAGATACCTGACCAATGGAGACTGAGCATTATTACGCCGGTCTTCAAAGGCAAGGGCTCGGTGCAGGAGTTATCAATTATCACGCAATTATCACGGCATAAAGATGATGTCCCACACCATGAAGCTCCTCGAGCGCATTGTGGACTCTCGGATTCGACAGGAGTGTACAATTTCGGAGTGTCAGTATGGGTTTCGACCGGGTTGCGGGACCATGGACCCGTATTTGCCATATGAACGCTCATGGAGGGATACAGACTGAAGAATGCATCTCCTTTGCTTAGACATGCAGAAGGCCTGCGACTGTGTCCCTCGTGAGATGATCGGCTGGGCGATGCGGTCCAAGGCCGTTCCTGAGGTTGACATTATCCGGGAAATTTACCACGATTCCAGTTCCATTGTTAGGACTGCGGTTGGTGACGCGCTTCCCTTTCCTATCACCGTTGTAGTACACCAAGGCTCCGTGCTTAGCCCGTTTCTGTTCAGCGTAATATTAGACGTTCTGTAAAAGCAAGCAAGCCGAGACCATCGCGAGCAACCAGGTTGGTTGCTCATGTATGCTGATGATATTGCACTAGCAGATTCGGACAAGGGACGGCTGGTACAACGGGTGAATAAGTGGAAGAATTCACTTGAAAACGGCGGTCTGAAACTTAATGTGGCGAAGACGGAGTACATGGCCTGCAACACCACAAATCCCCAGTCCGGCCGCATAGGCGATGACGTGGTCAAATACCTGGGATCTGTGTTATGCGCGTCCGGGGACATCGACAGCGACATCAGAGCCCGAATTTCCGCGGCTTGGGCCAAATGGCGTGAGGTGACTGGTGTCATTTATGATCCTAAAATGCCGATCAAGCTGAAGGGCCAGGTCTATAAAATCATCATTAGGCCTGTCCTATAAGGCAGTGAAACATGGCCGTTACTAGAGCGACACAAGCAGGAGGTGCGCGTCACGGACATGAAGATGCTGCGGTGGATGTGTGGAGTCTCACGCTCAGCGGATGTTGGTGTTCCGCACGCAAGATCGCGTGCGGAACACCCACATCCGCTGCAGCCTTTGTGTTCGTGACATCGCAGACAAGCTGCAGTAGTGCAGCTTTCGTTGGTATGGTCATGTCTCACGGAGATCGGCAAACTACGTGGGCAACAAATGTCGGGGGCGGCATGCCCCCGTCAGGTACCGGTAGAATAGGTCGTTAAGGGTGACATGCGTGCCAACAAACCCACCACTGAGGATGCACAAGACCGCGCGAAGTGGGCCAAGAAAATTAGAAAGGTGGACCCTGGGACCCCACACACTGGTGTGGGTTCACAACCGGGATAGACCGCACGGATGATGATGAGAGCATATATGAATGAAGACATTTTATTTGACAATTGTTGAATGTGGCGTTTCCAGTTTAGACGGGACATTAGAATATATTTTAAAAGAACATTAAAATATGTGAAAAAAAAAAATATATATGTGAGAAATTAATTGATGATCTTTTGAAACAATTCCAGCTAGCATGCTGCTGCGGCAGTGCTGCATGCTCACTATGCTGCTCGGCGTGCCCGTCGTGCGGCAACTCGACGTCTACGAGGCTCATGTACACCGTCATGCTGATGCTCGTGATGATCGCTGCCTGCATAACGCTCGCGCCTGGCTTGCAGAGTGAGCTGCGGAAAGTAAGTATTGTATTTTTGGCTGGCCATGCCACGATTACCCAAATGATATAGCACCTGTCATTCAATATGTTTTGGTCTCGAATCCTATCTTATAAATGTATCATATATCTTTGAAAATTACCATTTGAACCTTCCTTTTTTCGATCTTTGTCAGTTTTAAGGTTTTATCTTATGTAAATCCTCAATCTATTTCTTAATTTTCTCAACCCATTAATAGCCTATCTATGCCATGGTACCATGAAGGGTTGTAACAAACATGGACTTTTAAACTAAATTTTATCACCAAACAGTAAGAAACTGTGTTAATATTTTTAATTTACTTTTTTAAAGGTTTATGCTATTGTTATATTTTAGCTTTTCTTTTTGTTGATAAGCTAATTATTACCTTTGAAGGTGATTGTTACTACAGAACAATGTAATCATGTTTTAGGTACCATTTTGTGCCAATTCAACGGGAAGTGCAGTGTTAGTACCAGGAAGTTTAAAAGTGGACTGTGATCAAGCTGTCGGATACTTGGCTGTATACAGGTACAAATTCTTACGAACCATGAATAAAATAACCATATTATTTATTTGATAGTCTCTTGCAATATTATATGTACGTAATTGAATTATCTTTTTCAGAATCTGTTTTGCAACATGTCTCTTCTTTGTACTTATGGCCCTTATAATGATAGGAGTGCGATCGTCGAAGGATCCCCGTGCGGGAGTTCAGAATGGGTAAATATGATACATTATCTCACAGTGCTTCGTCATCAAAGTTCCTTCTTAATAAGTAATGAACTTTTAATAATGAGTAGTAATCACTCATTTTAAAATTTCTTGGTGGCTAGAATGGTAAGAAGGATCAGCTAAAATCCGAGTTTCCGAGGTTTAATTACCATCTGAAACCATGTTTCAGTATTGCAGAACATAGCCAAAAACAATAATACTTTTTGAATTCAGAGAAATACTCACGAAAATCTTCCAAAAATAAAATAAATAAATAAATATGCGCCAGACCACTTGTCATGGTCTCGAAGTAAGGATAAATATCCCTGTGTTACGAGGTACCAGACAGGGAATTAAGCCGGGGGCGTCTCCCAGCACACCCAGGCCCGAGTCAATTCAGAAAAGATCATTTCCTGAATTGACCCGACCGGGAATCGAACCCGGGACACCACGCAAATCAAGGCGTAAAACTGCAACATTGGCAATCTATACCCAGTGCACGCTGTTAAATTTCTTCATTTTGTCTAGTTTTTGGGGCATCAAGTACCTGCTGGTGATCGGTGGTATAATCGGCGCTTTCTTCATCCCTGAGGGGCAGTTCGCGGCCACCTGGATGGTGTTCGGCGTCATCGGCGGCTTCTGCTTCATCATCATCCAGCTCATCCTCATCATCGACTTTGCGCACTCCTGGGCTGAGAGATGGGTTTGTGAGTATTGATTTAATTTAGTAATGATGCCTAAATAATGGTTTCTTTCAAATTTTATTCACTGTTTTAATTACTAGGTCTGCATTCCGAAATTGGCCAAAAATACTAAACAGTTTCATCAGAAACATAGTCGGCCCAAATGAATCAATTTTGATTGCTTTAATAATAATCAGCCGAACGAACAAAAAATAACGAATCTCACTTTTCTTTGCGCGAGAAAGAGAGCGAGAGAGATTAATGAAGCGGCCGGCAACACCACTCTTTCTCTAGGAAAATGCGATTCGGTGCTGCCAGATGTAACTCAACCCTAAGAAAAACCTCTTGAGACTCAGCAGCCACTGATGAAGCAGAATGTTCGGCTATTTAACGAGCCAAACGTCTGTAATTTCACTATTCCTAAAAAAAATTCACAAAACTAAAAAAAAACTAAAATGTTCAATATTAAATGGAATATTATATTGTAGGCGTTACCAAGATAGGCATACAGTTAAATATTGTTTACCAGCCAACTACGAAGAGTCTCAGTCCCGCGTCTGGTACGCGGCGCTGCTGCTGGCGATGCTGTCGTGCTTCGCGCTGGCGCTCGCCGGCGTCGTGTTGCTCTTCGTATTCTATACTAAGGTAATTTCATTTATCATTACTTTTTTAAGATTTCATACTATACTTCATTCATTATAGCATTAGACAGAAGTAAAAAAGTCATTTTTAGGGTACACTTTGTGGTAAAAGCACAATAAACATTATTACTCTTATAACTTAAGCCGAATTTATTAAAATCTACTTATATAGCAGCTGTCACACTTAATTGTTCTCATTTAAAGTAAAGTAACTTCAGAATGTATGAGGCTTTTGCTTAAGTAATTTATTTTGTCTTGCATCAAACTATATTGTCGATGTTAAATACCTAAAGGAAGTAGGGGTTGGGTATCACACATTAGTAACACATTTTTACTGTCACTATAACTACCAAATCTAAAATGTTACATAATCCCTGCATACGTTATGGCGGAAGGGGTTTTCAATTTTGCCAGGTTATACTCAGGTATGTCATCCGGCATTGCAACGTCAAATGCAAATTGTCATTCATTATAGTACCCCTGCTTCTTTGAGCATATTTTTTCTACTGTTAAAATGAATGGAGTATAGGTAATCTGAAAATATCTGACGCATTACCATTTAACGGTAGAAAAGAAATAGTTTTTAGCTAAATTCTCGGTGCCGTGCTAGTGGCGGCACTTTAAAAGAATACTTTCCACAGCCCCATATCTTCCCATGGGTGTCGTAAGAGGCGACTAAGGGTTTCTTCCAGCAGACCATCTGCTCTTCAGGTGGGAGACTTATGTCGGCCGGTTGTTGTTACCACCATGCAGTTATGTAAAACCCGCCAAGTGATTCTGACCTATCTCGGTCAGGTCGCGTTCCGGGATCAGCACTGCACTAACCGGTGCCAGGGGGACTGTGATCGTGGCAATTGTTGGACCAGTGGGAGCCCTAGCGGCGGTATTGTGTGTGTAGTGTGTATCGGCCCGCCGGCCAGGGAGACCCGTAGAAACGGGGTTGCCCCTGGCCGCCCGCGGCATAGTACAGGGGCCCAAAAGGGGTTAACCACCTCTGAAGGCTGCCCCACCAGGTCGCGCATAATCTCAGGGTGGCTCGTCGTGCCGGGTGGTGCCCGGTTCCGGTGGGGCCCGGCGACCACACCCGAGGGGGTACGGGGGCCCTTCCGTCCAGCGGACCGGCCTACACTATTCCACGCGATTAATACTAATGCAGGGCACCACGCTTTGTCTTTCATTGCCTCGATCACAGTCGTCCTTTCACGCCCCTCCCATCCTCCAAATTCTATGGCAGGCAGAAGCACGAAAAAACGGCCTACAGCGGCATCCCCATCCCCCACCAACACGCTGTTTGAGGTGGAGTTCGCTAACATCCGCGGACTCCATGCAAACCTCAACGCCGTCCATCAACACCTTGAGACGGCGAGGCCTGCGATGCTCTTTTTAGCGGAAACACAGATAGGCCGCCCTGCCGATACGTCATACCTGCACTACCCCGGCTATGTGCTGGAAGAGTCCTTCCAACCTAAAGCCGGTGTATGTCTATTCGTCAGGGCGGACGTCTGCTGTAGCCGTCTCCGCTGCCTAGAAGACCCATCCTTCTCCACTCTCTGGGTGCACGTTGACCTGGGCTCCACAAGCCGGGTCTATGCGTGCATATACCGCTCCCACAAAGGCGACGCCGAGACAACTCGACTCTTCGAGCATCTGAGTCAGGCCGCAGACAACGCTCAGGCGCAGTTCCCAAATGCCGAAATGGTGTTTTTGGGAGACTTCAATGCCCACCATGAGTCCTGGTTAGGCTCATCAAAAACAGACCATGCAGGCCGAACTGCCCATGCGTTTGCTCTCACGCAAGACCTGACGCAACTGGTACACCAGCCCACCCGGGTACCAGATATTGTCGGTCATACTCCCTCTTTATTGGACCTTCTGCTGACGAGTCACCCAGCCGGGTATAAAGTGTCGATTGGTGCTCCATTGGGCTCCTCCGATCACTGTCTGGTTAGCGCTACAGTGCCTTGTGCAGCTCCCCCACAACCTGTGGAGGTAACGCGGCGGTTATGGCACTACTCGTCGGCAGATTGGGACGGATTGCGAGAGTATTTTGCCTCCGTCCCTTGGCGGCAGTGCTGCTTTGGAGAAAGGGATGCTTCAGAGAGTGCATCTGCTATCGCTGACGAGGTCAGTACCGGAATGGAATACTACATTCCTTTTACTGATGTCGTCAGTGCTAGCAAAACTGGTCCCTGGTTCAATCGCGAGTGTGCCGCAGCTGTTGAACAAAAACAGGCGGCGTACCGTGCTTGGTCTAGGGCCCAGGCACTCAATGATCATTCAAACCTTGCCTCCCTGAAAGCAGCCTTTAATAAAGCCACCAAGGCCACGAAGAGGGCTTACATTAGAGCAGACGCCCAGCAAATTGCACGAGTTGGCCAAGAACTCATCACGCACCCTACGGGTAGCCGCTCCTACTGGCGACTGGCTAAACACGTGCAATCTAACTTCTGCGTGCCTTCGCTGCCCCCACTGAGATTCCCTGATGGATCGTTGGCTCATCAGCCGCAAGAGAAAGCCGATTTACTGGCTAACCTCTTTGCCGCAAACTCTTGCATCGATGACTGCGGTGCTGCGCCGCCTGATATTCCACATTGCGGCTCCACAATGCCTGATATTCGTATCAGGCAGTGTGATGTTCGTGCCGAACTGCAGTCACTCGATGTCAGGAAAGCCAGTGGCCCTGATGGAATTCCAGCTGTGGTGCTGAAGAAATGTGCAGCGGAGTTGTCTCCAGTGTTCACTAGCCTGTATCGCCTCTCCTACAATTCGGGTCTTGTGCCGCTGTCTTGGAGGGAGGCGAACGTTCAACCAGTTCCCAAAAAAGGGGACCGGTCTGACCCTGCCAATTACCGTCCAATAGCCGTAACCTCAGTTCTAGCTAAAGTGTTTGAGCGGATCATAAACACGCAGCTCATCCGCTACCTAGAGGATCACTCTCTCATTCACGACCGTCAGTACGGCTTCCGACCAAAACGGTCTACGGGTGGTCTTCTAGCGTACGTAACACACATCTGGGCTATGGACAAGCATGGGGAATCTTTAGCCGTCAGCCTTGACATTGCCAAAGCTTTCGACCGTGTATGGCATCGTTCGCTTCTTTCCAAGCTTCCGGCATATGGTCTGCCACCTCGCCTATGCGACTGGGTCGCTGGATTTCTGGAGGGACGTAGAATTCGTGTCCTTTGCGATGGTCAAAAATCACGCTTTCTCCAGATTAATGCCGGAGTGCCGCAGGGCTCCGTCTTGTCGCCGACGTTGTTTCTTCTGCATATCAATGACATGTTATCTCTTGGTAATATTCATTGCTATGCGGATGATAGCACGGTCCACGCGCGATATTTCGAGCGCCCTGGGGCAAAGCAGACTGACATCGAGGAGAAGAGGCGAAGTCTTGTTGTTGAGCTTGACGGAGTGTTGGACCGCATTTCAGAATGGGGTGCAAGCAATCTTGTCGAGTTCAATGCCAAGAAAACGCAAGTGTGTGCATTCACAGCAAAGGCGTCGCCTTTCCTTTCCCATCCCACTCTTCAGAGCACCCCACTACCGATTAAGGATAGCCTAAACATCCTTGGCATGGATGTTCGTAGCAACCTAAACCAGCGGGACTACATTGTGAGCGTCATTAGAACTGCATCCCGTAAACTCGGAGTCCTGAACAGAGTAAGACGATTCTTCACGCCTGAGCAGCTCTGTCTCTTGTATAAGACACAAGTTCGCTCGTGTGTGGAATACTGCTCTCATCTCTGGTACGGTTCCGCTAAGTACCTACTCGAAGCACTTGACAGGTTGCAGCGGCGTGCTATCCGTATTATTGGAAACCCAGAGGCAACTTTGACCCTTGAGCCTCTCCAATTGCGTTGGCATTGCCAGGCAAAGTGTTCTCTATCGCTTCTACAATGGGGAATGCTCTGACGAGTTATTCCAGCTTATCCCACCCTCACCTTTCCACTCCCGTACCACGCGTGCTGGACTACGGCGTCACCCACACACAATTCAACATTTGTTGGCCCGAACTAAAAGGTTCGGTGACTCGATTCTTTGTCGTACCATCCAGACGTGGAACGCTCTTCCAGCACATATGTTTCCTTCCTCTTATAGTCCCGGGTTCTTCAAGCGGGGCGTGAAAAGGCATTTCTGCAGGCCTTCAAGGTGAGGTTGGCCAGCCCAGTGATTCGTTTGAATGACTGGGCTTGTCAACCCCATATCTGGACCTCACGACCGCTTTCCATCAGGTGGAGTGAGGTCATCTTGACGGGCAATATAAAAAAAAAAAAACCCGAAAGTGATTTCAATGGAAGTGCGCTAACGTCAGCTGGCGTCACGTCATTTAAGACGATATTGACGACACGATTGGCGTAGTGCCTCGGTTTCCGTAGTGTCCCGGGTTCGATTACCGGTCAGGTCAATTCAGGAAACGATCTTTACTAATTTGGCTCGGGTTTGGGTGTGCTGGGAGAAGCCCCTGGCTTAATTCCTTGTTTGGTACCTCGTAATACAGGGATATTCATTCCAACTTCGAGACCATGACAAGTAGTCAGTGTGTTGTCTGGCGCATATTTATAACATACCATCACGACTTTATCCCAAATGGGGTAGTCAGAGGCAAGTGACTGTTGCCGTCATGGTGAACGGAACACTCAGAAGCCCACTTTTCACCAATGGTATTGGAACCCAACGTGGTAGGTGGTGAGCCTTCCGTCGCTATCAGGGTTGATTTGGTTTTTATCGATGTTTTTCATCACCGGAGAGTAAGTCGGAAATCAAACAATGAACACAAAGATTTTGGTTCTGGCTAGATTTGAACTCGAGACCAAACGATCCGAGTTGGATTGCTTAATTAATTAATTAATAAATATCTGGGACAATTCACACCAAGATCATCTGACCCCAAACTAAGAAGCGCTTGTACTATAAATATCCCTGGACATTATTCCACACAGCGCCATCTAGCCCCAAAGTAAGCTAATTAAAGCTTGTGTTATGGGATACTAGACAACGAATAAACATACTTAAATACATTTTCTTTTGTAAATACATACTTATTATTATGTCCATTAAAACACTCTTTTGTTGTATTTAATTATTTATTGTGCTAGGTAGCAATCACGACAATCCACCATGTACTGTGTCTCAGTCCTGTCAAAACTATCACATCCTACCCTACTTATAATTAATATTTCATAAGAGAAATACAACTAAGTACCCGCGGCTTTATACATAACACTTATTATACATAGGAGACACCCAGACCAGTACAAACAGACATGTTCATGCACACAAATGTTTGTACTGTGCGGGGATCGAACCCGCGACCTCTGGTGTAGTAGCCAACTTCTTAACCATTACACCAAGTCGGTCGTCAAATACTATAGGTGTCAGAGACTGATAAACATACTACATAACAAACACAAATGTTCGTCATATAAATGTTTGTCATGGGTGGAGATCAAACCCACGACCTCCGGTGCTAAAGGCAGGATCGCTGCCATTGCACCAACAGGCCACGCTATTTATATTTATTTATTCTTCCCCCAGTCAAGCGGCTGCGACCTATCCAAATTCTTCATCTCAATCAACCTGATCCTGGTGGTGATAGCGAGCGGCATTTCCATTCTGCCGTCGGTGCAGGAGCACCAGCCGCGCTCGGGGCTGCTGCAGTCCGCCGTGGTGTCGCTGTACGTCGTGTTCCTCACCTGGTCGGCCTTGTCCAACGCGCCGGCGGGCTGCAACAGCATCAACGCCGACCCCAACCCGGTAAGGATAAAATTAATAATATATTCTTTATTGCACACAAAACTTACAGTATGTACAGAAATAATTTATGATAAATGAAAGTACAAGTTGGGCGGCTTTATCGCTAAAAAGCCATCTCTGCCAAGCAACCCACAAGCAAAGGAAATTTGCCGAAAGGGGCGAGTAAGTGCGCCAAGAAAAATAATAGATAAAATAAGTTTGATTATAAATATCTACACAGTATAGGACTAGGTACATATATTCACATAATACATACATACTATATATAAAAAGTAAAAACAAATGTGACGTTACTAAACAGACAATAGCAATAAGCTCAGTAGCAACTAAAATGATCAGGAAATATAAAGGATAAAGAAGAGAAAGGAAGAACAACAAGAACTGATGTCAAAGTGCAAGGAAATGTGCTTTGACCCTTGCTTTAAAGATGGATACAGATTGGGACTCTCTGATTGATAGGGGTAAGGAGTTCCATAAACTTTAAAGATGGATACGGATTGGGACTCTCTGATTGATAGGGGTAAGGAGTTCCATAAACGTATGGATTTCACAGTAAATGACTGTGTAGGAGTGGGAGGATACTGTTTTTAGATAATATTCCACAGACATATCTGCCAAAATATACTGGATGATTGTTATGCCGAAAGGATTATAATGATGGGATGATGCCTACCCCAGTGGCATGCTCTCGCGGGTAATATCAGGAAACTACGTCATTTTTTGTATGATTTTTTGGTAATCGTTCTCATAGAGCGTTTCCATTTGAATAAACGCCATTCTATTTTCCTAACGGTATAAATAACATCCGATATTCTGCTCGCCAAATAACAGTCCGCTGTCGTCGCGCCGTATTTCGTCTATCTCACCTGCGGGCCTAAGATACGCGTCCCACGAAAAAGTAGCCAAAAAATACTCCAATCAAAGGAAATTGCCTAATTTTGTATGGAAGTTGGACCAAGGTTGCTGCCTAGAATGTTCACATAGTGCATTTTGTGCCTCAAACTATCATTGATCTGTAATTCAAAGCGCATAAAAATCTATCTAGGAGTCCAAAGAAAAACAGCCTCTTGTTTTAAATATTTTAATTAGAATACCCTCTTTAGAATTTTATAAAGTGTGCTGTAAATGGTTTGCAATTTATTGTGATAATTTCTTGTAATGTAAAATTATTAATGTAGTTAATGTCCAAATGTTTCATATATCAGTAGTTAAGTGCAGTGAACCTACTTGTGTTTGGTGAAAGCAAAGAGAAAAAAAAACTTATCTGTTCTTCTGCTGTACTATTAAATGTGTACTTGGAAAATATGTGCTCATGCAAGTGAAATTCTATGTATTTCTGAGAATAAATGATCTTTAACCATAATATTTGTATTGGAAAAAATATTGTGGGTTATTTTTTTTTTTGGTACCATTTTTTTTTTTAATATTTAGTAATATAATATTTTCAGTATCACTGAACCAACTCCCATTCCTAGGCAGCACTTGATCCAAACCTTGGCAATATCCTTTCGTCATTTCTCGATTTTGTCTACCGTCCTTGTCAAAATGGAGAAATGACAATATTTGATTCAAGTATTTTTTGTCTACTCTTCTCGTGGGACGCGCATCTTAGCCCCGCTGGTGTGCGCGGTTAACGGGACTGCGAAGTATAACAGCATCAGTGCGAATCCTAATGTTCAGGAGCCAGATGAATGAACTTTTTAGGAGCTGTAACCGCTCCCATCTCCAGATTTGAAAATGCTGACATGAGGCTGCGGTAACTGAACGGCGGTTACAAAATAATAATATTGATCAGCAATCTGATGTGTGATATATTTCTAGGACATCTTTACACACGGCATAGTGATCATAGATGTCAGACTGATAAAAAAAAATTGACAATGTTATTCGGGATGGGTATCGACCAATAACAACCGTAGATTCTGTTGGCAGGACCTACTTATTACGAGAATGGAACGGTGTGGCTCCTTTTTTACTCAATATTTATCAAAGCATTTGTAATTAGGAGATGTTTAATAATTATTTTAAACTATTTATGGTACATATTGCTTATGCATAATATTATTGTAACATATAAACTTTTCAAATTTGCCTAACCAGGAAACACCTACATATTGGGTATGTATATGGGGAGATATTATTTCATTTATATTATTATGTTACCTAATTCACCTCAACACACTTCAAATTTTTTAAACTTCCTTTTTATGCTTGACATTTTTTGTAGGTTTATTGTTGTATGAGTGAGAGTATTGAGTAAAGTAAGTTCATTCCTTCACCCACAATATTTTTTAGTAAAGGGGTTTGAACATTTTTGTATGGAAGCTGGCACAGCTACCTGCCGCCATTTTGTTTTTTTTTCTGAAGTTTCCGCACACGCTAAAAGTGGTTTAATATATGGATAAAGGACACAAACAAACAAAAAACTATAATGTGGTACTTTAAAGTGTCACGTTTCCGAGTTATTTAAAGGTAAAGATCTAAATGAAAAAGGTGAAATTAGTTAAAAATCTACTAATTATGTGGGTTTTCGTGTTATTTTGTCAACAATTAACAGATTTCAGGTCATTTAAACCGTTGGTTGTGTGGATTATCGCATTTTTATGGTGTGTGTACCTTTATTGAAGTGCTCGAAATGATAAAATTCATGTAGACTTTGCCTGTATTTTGGTAAAAATTCTGCAAAAAAGTTTCCAATTAAAAAAAACTTTATTGCATAGGAGAAAAATACAATTTCACTTGTGACAGCATAGGAGAGGTAAATATTGACCTTATCGCTATATATTTTCTAGACGGCTTTGGGAGATTAAAGAAGAAGATAAGATAACAGACGGTTCAAATGTCTTAAAACCTGTTATTTGTTATCAAAAAAACGTTGAAATGTCTCATAATTAGTAGATTTACAATTAATATCATCTTCACACCGATCTTTACTTTCAAATAAGTCGAAAACGTGACACTTTAGGGTAAGATAAGATAAATATTATTTTTTGCACATCAAAAAAAAATAACAATAAAGGTTTGTATTACACGAAGTAGTAGTAAGATGACACAATTAGGGTATTATATTATCAGACATGTTTTGTTTGTTTATGTGTCTTCTTTCCATAAATACTACTTTTATCAAGTGCGGAAACTTCGAGAAAAAAAAATGGCGGCCGGTAGCCTATGCCACAGAGTTACAAACCCCTTTTACGCCATCCCGTATTTAGCAATCTTTATGAATAAATTGAACCCATGCCTTTTTATTCAAAAGAGAGGTATTTGCCGAGTATTATTACAGTATTTATATCCCCATACTCTTAGTCGGTGTTTTTTTTTTAATATCTTGTACAGTTTACCTTTTTCATATTTCAAATCATTATTTTCGATTCATTCAGCATTGACTTCATTTTCATAATTATCAAACATGATAATAAACGACACAAACGCCCGATTGCACTAAACGTAAGTCACCACACCCCTGGGTGCTGGGTTAAACTGCCAGCACCGAATCGCTCTTTCCTGTACAGTAATAAGACTAACGAAATAACACACTAGCGTTCTTTAAGCGTCGTATCGATGTTCTGATACAAGTGAATGCTCAAATATCAGTACCTTTTGTTAGGAGGCGCATAAAAGAATACACGCAGATAAAATAAATAATAAAATATAATTGAGAGATCGACAAACAGAAAAGAATGGAGGATAACAACACAAGACATTGACATATAATTTTTTTTTTTTTAATAATTCTAGATACAAATTAATACCTGTAAGTACCATGGAGGCTCTCTATTTTACACGCCCCCTTAATTTGTATCGTCATACAAAAGTAAAGACCAACATCACTAAGTATAACATATTAACTATAAACTTAAATAACAAAAAAAAACACAGATTTACTTTGCCTGAAAAGCTAGGCTTTGAATCAACACTATGTGATGCCTAACCCCTCCACACATAAATTATGCTTTTCTTTAGGTAAAGCCTTGGTCAATACATCAGCAAGCATCAATTCAGTCCGTAAATGTACTAACTCTATCTCTTTATTATTACTTAGAACATTTCTTATAAAATGATGCTTAATGTCAATGTGTTTGCATCGAGAATGGAACACTGGATCTTTTGCCAAACAAATGGCCCCTTGGTTATCGACATGCAACGTTACCTTTGAAAATTGAGGTAACCCGATTTCAGTAAACAGACTATTTAGGTGCATAGCCTCCTTCATAGCTAACGACAAACTTACATACTCAGCCTCACACGAGGAGGTTGCAACAGTTTTCTGTTTCTGTGATTTCCAAGTAATACTCGCACCCCCTAATATGAATGCATATCCTGAGTATGAGCGCCTGTCTAACAAGCAATTACCCCAATCGGCATCTGAATAACCAATAACGGACTTACCGGTTTTCTTGTATGTCAAACCATAACTCAAAGTTCTTTTCAAATATCGTAATATCCGTTTTAATGCCTTCCAATGCTCTTCCTTTGGTTTATTTGTGAACTGCGCCAATTTAACTACGGCATTGGCGATGTCTGGTCTCGTCCCCGAAACTAGAAACATCAAGAAACCAATTAACTCCCTATAGGGCCATCGCTCATTACATTCACTGTCTTCGTGACCGGTAGAACAAAACTTCTTACCCACTTCCATTGGAGTAATCGCTGGATTGCAATCAAACATTGCATATTTTTTCAAAATATCTTTTATATACTTTTGTTGTGAAAGCTTAATAGTACACGTGTCAGTTTTGACAAAGTCAATCCCTAACATGTACTTCGCAACACCAAAGTCTTTTAATTCGAACTCACCAGCCAGTTCCTTTTTAAACTTTTCAATACAACCTCTGCGTTCTGAACTTATTAAAATATCATCACAGTAAATAACAACAAAGAGGTTAATTCCTTTATCATTTTTAAAATAAAGACACGGCTCGTTTAAAGACTGTTGAAGACCTATATTTTTCAGCTTTCTGTCCAATCTTTTATTCCATTGACGACCAGCCTGCTTTAAACCATATAACGATCTTTTTAGCCGGCATACATCGCCTCCAGCTTCCAGATCCTGTAACATCTTCTTAGCTCGTTTTAAAACTTCGCAATCATTTTCCATTTCTATTAATTTACGCAAATTTTGTTTCAATAATTGTGGGACTTGCATAAAGACTTCTTCTTCCAAATAGCCATATAAATACGCTGTATTTATATCCAACTGGTGTATCTCCATGTCTAACTCAACTGAAAGAGCAGCTAAAAGCCTGACTGTTTCTAATCTTGCTACATGAGCAAATGTATCTTGATAGTCAATACCATAGCGTTGATTATATCCCTTCGCAACTAGTCGAGCTTTTTTCTTTTCAGTCTTATGAACATTTAATTTCGTTGTCAACACGTAACGACAACCAACTACGTCACGTCCTTCTGGCTTCTTGACAATATCCCACGTATCGTTCTTTATCAAGCTCCTTATTTCGGATAAAATCGCTTCTTCCCATCCATAATTTTCATTACTGGTTAAGGCATCCTTCAAGCTTATTTCTGCAGCTCCAAGAAACTCATAAGTATCAAAGTATACTTCCGAAGATTTATCTTCCACTTGCTCTGAAATGCCCATGATACCATCTGAAGATTGTGCCTCTGCTGGCTGTTCAATCGGTATATCTTGAGGTTTTGTTTCTGGTTCCGGAACCACCTCAACCATACGATAAATTTTCTTTGGACGGCCTACATGACCCTTCTCCAGTCGTGGTCTACCAGCAGCTCTTTTTAACAATCTCTCTCCGATTTCAGGAGTTTCCTCTTGTGTATCATCTGGCTCCGGTTGTACATCTATGTCAGATTGAGCAGTGACCGGTACATCAGTTATGCAAGTATCCATCGTAGGTTTCTTATTAATCTCTACTTCTACAAATCTCGGTTTGTGTACTTCTTCTTTCTTTTCTAACTCAAAAGGATCGTTGTTCAAGCTTTCTTCTTTACAGTCATTTTTTACTTTTGAGCTTTCATGAAATTTGACATCTCTGGCCACAATGACTTTTCTTTCCTGAGTCAACCAAATTCTATAACCTTTTGTATTCCTTGGATATCCAACAAAGACTCCTTCAACACTTCTAGCCGCAAATTTATCCTTGCCTTCTTGCTTATTCAACACATGGACTTTGCATCCAAATGTCTGTAAATAACTCAGCTTGACAGGCATTTCATACCACTTTTCAAACGGTATTCCTCCTTCAAGGCTACTAGTTGGGCATCGGTTTCTTACATGACATGCCGTCACGATAGCATCAGCCCAGAAACCTGAAGATAATCCTGAAGCAAGAAGCATGCATCTCGCCATTTCTACGAGCGTCCTGTTCATCCTTTCTGCCACTCCGTTCATTTGTGGAGTATGAGGAATCGTAAGCCTTCTCACTATACCCTCCTCCTGCAAAAATGAATCAAATTCCCGGTTACAGTATTCTCCTCCGTTATCCGTTTGTAGGTATTTAATTTTCTTACCTGTTAAATTTTCCACATAACTCTTGTAAATTTAAAAAAAAGTAAGAACTTCGCTCTTCTTACTTAATAAGTAAACTTCACACCATCGCGTACTACAGTCAATAAATGTAACAAAATATTTCGCGCCACCTATCGCTGTATTTTGCATTGGTCCAACCACATCGGAATAAACGATCTTAAGTTTCTCGTCACACGGTCCACTAGATTTAGAAAATGAAAGAGCAGTCATTTTCCCTCTCGCACAAACATCGCAATTATACAAGTTGCTCATATCTGATAATTTTAAATTCTTACCAGAATTATTTAAAATTTTCATAAGATCTTTGGCATTTAAATGACCTAAACGTTCGTGCCAAGACCACACTTCAGCATTCAGTTCAGAAGAAATCACTGAAGCTCGCGCGCATTGTTCTTGAAGATAATATAAATTACCCCTACGTTTTGCTGTCAACTTGATTTTGCCGTAACTGTCAGTGACTAAGGCTAAATTACTTTTAAACGTAACATCATAGCCTTTATCAGTTATCTTAGCTACTGAAATCAGATTACTTCGCAAGTCAGGAACAAATAACGCATCTGGCAAATTAATCACAGTTTGAGAATCATCATTACATGTCAATAACCTTACAGTGCCCTTACCTTGTATATTTGTGCTCGAATTAGTCGCTAAATTCAATTTACCGTTCGCAGGCGATAAAGTGTCAATAAATTTACGTGCATCATTACATAAATGAGATGTGCATCCGCTGTCAATGATCCAATCCCCACTCTCTGTGCAAACAGCATTACATGCATCTGAAACACAATTGAAAGTTATAAAATTGCTATCAAAACTATCTACATCATCATTTTTATGTACACACTTTACACTTTCTTGACATTTCTTCTTAGCCTTGGTACATTCGGAAGCTTTGTGACCAAACTGATGGCATTTAAAGCATTTGAACTTGAACTGCGACTTGGATTCCTTATTATCCATGCTAATATTCTTTTTCCAATAAGGCTTTCCTTTTACTAGCAGGACTTCCGATTTCTGATGTCTAGAATTGTACTCTTCTAAAATCTTAACTTTGAGTACGTCTGGTTCAGGCAATTCGTCTCTCGATTCGATCGCACAACGAAAATTTTCAAAACTCGCAGGAAGACTATACAACAACATGATCGAAAGCAAATCCTTGTGAATTTCCACTTCCATCTCATTCAGTTTGTCTTTAGCTTCAAAAAATTTAGTTAAGTGCTCTCCGACATCATCACCTTCGCTCATCTTTTGTAACGTCAACTGTTTAAGCAACGTGGCTTTCCTAGCAGGTCCCTTCGATGCATAAATTGAGTTCAACTTAAGCCATACATCTCTCGAAGTAAGACAACCTCTTACATGTCTCAGCTCACTTGGACTTATAGAGAGGATAAGATCGGCTTTTGCTTTTGAATCAGCAGCCTCCCAAAGTATAGCCTCAGCTGCCTCTGCCGGTTTGATCTTCTTCCCGTTAACGTAGTCCCAAGCATCATTTTTTATAAGCAATGCTTCCGCCTGCAGTCGCCAGCTTTCGTAATTGTCTTTAGTAAGTGAGTCAATACGTACGGAACCCATATTCATTCCCCTTTTGTGCTTTCTACGCCTTTTTCTACGTACAACACTTTTACACTGAATCTATACTAAATCGCTTTACTTTCGCTTGGCGCTTCTGGGCCCATAACCATTGTTAGGAGGCGCATAAAAGAATACACGCAGATAAAATAAATAATAAAATATAATTGAGAGATCGACAAACAGAAAAGAATGGAGGATAACAACACAAGACATTGACATAAATATTTTTTTTTTTTAATAATTCTAGATACAAATTAATACCTGTAAGTACCATGGAGGCTCTCTATTTTACACCTTTAGGTGTCTGTTAAGTTCAGTGCAGTCGGGCAATAAAAACAACTAAACTATAAGAAAAGAGAGTAATAAATGTGTTTTTTGTACAGTCGTCGTTCGACAAGCAGTCAGTAATCGGCCTGATTATCTGGGCGTGCAGCATGCTGTACTCCAGTATCCGCACCGCCTCATCGTCCTCCAAGATCACGATGTCCGAACACATTCTCGCTAAAGAGGGCAACGGAGGTGATTATTATTTTTTAATTTGATTTTTGTTCTGTTCCATTTTGATTCGCTGTTTTATAAAGAAAGACTAAAGCTGGATTCAAGTTATCAGTTGGCAAGTTGCAGTATTGAACTAGTTTCAGTGTCAGCTATCAGGAACCGATACTAACTGGAAATCAAAACATACGCTGACACTAATACTGAAACGTTTAAAAGTTCTCTTCTCGAAATATTTTATCTAATATATATCCTAATTCTGAATTATGCAATGCAATTATATTCGGTTAATATTCCTAACAATTTTATTGCATTATTCTGCCATACTCACTTTTTAGCAATTAAGTTGTCTTGGCTAATTAATTCGTTGCGTATTAATATTATATACTGTAAACTTTAATCCAGCATATTTTCTTCTTTAAAGCAAATTTATTGTTTTATTTTAAACTGTTTCTAACTTTGCATTATCTGTGCTACACCACAAAATAGTGCAAAATACATAATTAAAATACCAAAATGAAGGAAAGCACTTATTAAAATACATCTATCCTATCTTCTTAGCCATTTTTCGTGTTCTATGTTGTTTTATGATTATTTTCGTAACACTAACTCGAATATTGTGCATTCCTTGCGGGGGCGCGCGGCGGCGGCTAAGGGCGCGGAGGGCTCATAGCGCACGAAGGTAACCTCACACACTAGCTTGCCCCACTCCATCATCGCCATCAGTACAAGTGTGATAGTACGCAAAACTTTCCTAACACTCAAATTGTCATGTCCTGCTATTGTCTTTGTACGTCTTGTTTTCCTATAACATATTTTTATTGAAATGTTGCATTTGGATTCTGTGTGTGAATTGCGGAGGTAAGAATAGGAGGTTAAGAGTCTTAAAGCTCACACACGACACGGTTGGCGTAGTGCGCTGTAACAAGGTTTCTCGCCTCGATTTCCGTAGTGTCCCGGGTTCGATTCCCGGTCGGGTCAATTTAGGAAACGATCTTTTCTGAATTGACTCGGGTCTGGGTGTGTTGGGAGACGCCCCTGGCTTATTTCCTTGTGTGGTACCTCGTAACACAGGGATATTATTCCCTACTTCGAGACCATTACGAGAGTTGTGTTGTCTGGCGCATATCTATTTATTTAAAGCTATAAACCTTTGTGCATAATATATTTCATGCTGAGAAATTGTATCTAGGCTCAGGGTGTGTCGGGACAGTATTGGTTGTTTGAATTTAAAATCGGTGATGGGGGCTTAAATATAAATGTTACGAGTGTAATATAAATATAATTCAAAATCTCAGTTCCACATTAAGATTTAAAATTGTTTTAACAGGAGTGTTTTATCATAAAACAAGTTTAGTAAGATTCCCTTATATTTCAGCAAAAGATAAATCAACGCCGGTCCAAGGCAAGCACGCTTTTTTAACTTATAGAAAGTAATATTTGTAACATATTCAAACATTGTACATATCAGAATTATTTGTGTAGATACCACGTAAAACACTAGTAGTAATTAAAGTTATTCACTTTGACTAGCGATAGCAAGACTTCATTATAAACTCAGCCCGTAGAGGATTTTGATAGTACAGTCAACTACCAACAGAGTGCGACACTGATATATGCTTAGCTCTCGTTGCTATGAACTGGCATAGTACGCGCAGGGTACGAAGTATGCAATGTTACACTTGAGCTGTGTAATTGGTTCTACTATGAAAATCATCCAAATTTTCAAGGTTACGTAAAATAGTACTATAGTTCTAGTATTGTCTTCATTTGCTGAAGGAGGAGGAAAGTGAAAATTATGATATCACTAGCTTCTGCCTGCGACTTCGTCCGCGTGATGATATATAGCATATAGCCTTCCTTGATAAATGGGCTATCTAACACTGGAAGATTTTTTCTAATCGGACTAGTAGTTCCTGAGATTAGCGCGTTCAAGCAAACAAACAAACAAACTCAGTAAACAACTATACTATTTTCACTCTAAGATGATATGCCTGACAGCTCTTATTGTTCCGTGTCACGCATACTATTTCAAACTAAATAAAAAGAAACTGGCAAAAGAAAATGTTATAAACTATTAGAAAACTATTGTTCTTTCAAATCTTATCAAGTTAATTATTGTTATTATTATTAACCGTTTATAAATGAAGTATTTGAAATTAAATTAATATATCTTTACAGCGCCTGATGCGTGAAAGGAACGCCTTTCAATAGTGTATTGACACTACTAAATCGACAATAAATCGATTAATAGGACCATTTTGTAATTTGTAATCACGTCATTCGCATCAGTAGCAGTTCGTCTGCCTTGTGTGCTATTTTTTAACTATAATTTTCGAGATACCGCGTTTCATTCTATAACTTATTAGCCCTAACCCGTTTATAAAGAATTTATTTAAAAATTAAAAATCGGTAAATCCGATTCATTTCCCTCGCCAACTCGATTAAATTACATTCGTTACATCACTATAATTGACAATTATGAACTGTCAGGGATATCATCATACGGCGAAAGTAGTATAGTACTTAAAGATAATAGGTACTTGTAATTTTTGCAAAATTGCAGGCTAAATAAACCCTTCAGTGTGTCTACCATGCGTTTCCATCACGTAAAACGACTATAGTTGAGTTAAGCAATTTGTATGCCATTTTAGGTCCAATTTTTAATCACTAAAGGCGCTGTACCGGAACCAAAGCGCTAACGACTGTGATTTGTGTAAACAGACAGTCATGGTAGACATACTGTTCTGCTAAAACTTTTTCTGAGATGTGATACTCTGTTATCCGGAACATTCTATCTAAATTTCACCCCCTCGAAAGTGTAGGTAGTTTTCTTCTGTTTATCCACTTGGCTAATGGTCTCGTGTGGTTCCTCACTGAGCAGGGTATAATTCCATAGAGGGCGCTGACGGCGGCGAGGCGGGCCGCGTGGAGGCGAAGGTGTTCGACAACGAGGGCGACGGCGTGGCCTACTCGTGGACGTTCTTCCACGTCGTGTTCGCTCTCGCCACCTTGTACATAATGATGACGCTCACCAACTGGTATAAGTAAGTATATACGTTTTCACTTCTCATGCTCTAAAAGTACGCCAATATAGCCCTACGAAGCGTGACTAAAGTGACCACTTAAGTCTCTAGGGAGTGAAAAGTCCATTAGTTTTTTAATTTCCTTCATGTGACTAGACAAACTTAAACAGCCAGTAAATATAGGTACTATTATCTGTGGAGTGTGGACCATTTTCATTTCGAACATGTTGAGAGGCTTAGTTCCATTCATGTTTGTCCACGAAGAAGGTGGCACCATGTGTTTTTTGTTAATCTGTGACTGGTTTAGAAGAAAAAACTGACCGCGAAAATTTCAGAATTTTTGTCGAGTGTAAATGTGTTCGGTTTTAAACGTTTTTGTTATAAATTGACTATTTTTCTCGCACTCAAAGTGAAAAGTACAGTTTGCACCTCAAGATTAAACGCCAACTTTATACACCCTTGTTTCATTGACTCCCTCGCGCGCTCGGGAGTCAAACCATATTATGGCTTCTTATAGTCCCTCGATATAAAATATACTATTTTTACAAATGAAAGCTCGTTCATTCGGGATACGATAGATCATGACGGATACGCGTTCACATTGAAATTTTTTTCACCCACGCACGATTTTTTACATTCATTGCGGATTCAGTTCTACGGGCGCACGAACTCAGATGGACGGAGCTCGTTCTGCGTCCACTGCTTCATCCTTCGTTTCACCGAATTCGTCATTAAAAAAAAAATTTGTTTTTTGACGAAAGTGGTTTTCAAAAGACGATACGTACGTATTAAAAGACCCGAAACAACAAACCGGGCATTTAAAAATAGTTATCATTATTATTTATTGTAGTTTATTTCTAAACGTCTCTCATTTCTGGGGGAATTATTATTTTCGCAGGCTTGTGGCCAAAACGAAAACAATATTATTATTATTCAAAACATAGCTCCGAACCGGTGGTAGAGTCACAATATGTTTATTTTGATATTTACTATCTGAATAATATTTCATTTACATTTATTTTTATTTAGTATATTTTTGCTAGTAAGATTGTATTTTCTTGACTTGTCATAAGTACTTTTTATGTCTATATGAATAAAAATATTTTTTACTTTAATGCACTGTTGCCGAGGTCAAATAAAAAAAAATATCTTAAAAAAAACGCGTGAATCAGCACTAAATAATTTTGGTATGTCTTCTCTATCTCTCCTCAAAGAGTAAAAACCATAGGTTGGGAACAAAAGAATTGAGCCACCCCTATTAACTACTATTTTGTTCCAAAAAGGTAATAAATAATACTGTTTTTCTTCAATCACAATCAACTTTGTTTCTTGCAGCCCCAGTTCGGTGCTGTCGAAGGAAAACACCGCATCCATGTGGGTGAAGATAACATCGTCGTGGGTGTGCATCGCGCTCTACGTCTGGACCCTCGTCGCGCCCGCGCTCTTCCCCGATCGCGAGTTCACCTATTAAGCGGTCAGCTGATCCAGACAATTCAAACAGATCAAGATCAAACTTTTGTCTCCAAGCTAGCCGTATTAACAGTTGACGTGACGTAGGTACCTACATCGCCCACCCATTTCCACCAATCACTCACGATGTAAACGCATCACTTACGATGTAAACGCATCACTCACGATGTAAACGCATCACTCACGATGTAAACGCATCACTCACGATGTAAACGCATCACTCATGATGTAAACGCATTTGCGATAGAAAAAGGTCACTCGCCAATAATTAATAGATAAAAGCGACATTTAAATTGAATTAGGCTGTTGACGTGACGCGAAAAATTATGTTTAAAAGTATGATCTCATGCTTGAGAAGGATTTTGTCCTGTGTATATTTTTTTATTCCTAATATCCTGAATTATTAACATTATGGACTAGTAAATAATTTAACCTAATCAATACTTTTTGTAGAATTTTATTAGTATGCTATGCATAACATGCTATGTTATATAATCCAGAATTGTTAAGTAAAAATGGTAGATTTAGATATTTCTTCAGCTTTAATGTATAGTCCAATCATTTATCAATAAATAATATCCTACCACCACCAGTTCATTGGTTTTATTAAAAAACACAATTTGTAGTACAAACTTTTTTTTAGACTGAATTGTGTAAAACTTTGTGTACCCAGAAAAAAAACACATGGTAAGTAAAAATATATATATTGAAAAATAATTCACCTTTTTCTTAATTCTACATTGTTATTCTTATCAGATCATTATCTTTTTGTACATCATATTTAACAAGATCAGAATATTTTTTTAACAATTTTCTCCAGTAACATTTTACATCTTTATCAGTCAGATGATCCCAAATATGTTGAAATCCTCTTTGTGCAATCTCATTTGCTAAAGTATCGTTCTCTTTAAAGAATTGTAAGTATTTTTTTATTTCATCTTGTGTAGCTTTGGGAGAAACAGGTACATAATGGACCCATGGTTTGAGTGCGGGATAAAAAAATTCGAGCCATTCATTACCAACATGGAACACTAGAGATTTACATAAAAACAGGTGCTTGAAGCGGAAGCTGGCCGCAACTCCTCTGTAATTGAAAAGATATTTGTATTTGCAATGTTCTTCAAATGACACTTCCGACGCTGGGGCAGCGTAAAGAGTATCCTGCAAAGATAAGACAACTCATGCTAAGTACATTCGTCGACAATATAAGATTTCTATAACATTAGCCGATCACGTAGTTGAAAAATATCAAACTCATCGAGCTCGTAAACGCGAATTTGTATGGTCTTAGGAGTAGCGCCTCTGGTGGCACGTTTACGCAACTTTTCTTCAATGCAAATCCGCCTTTACTCGCTCGGTGCGTGAGATCCAATGAATTCGCACTTGGCACTACTACATCTGAATTTTCCAATCGAAGGGGTTTCAAATCAGTAGACCATAATAACAGAAAAGAATGCAAACTAAGTTGAACGTCTAGTTAATATACTATTATATATAAAATATAGTTACCGCATCTGATTTCCATGCTTGGTTTTTAGTATACTGAGCATCAACGAGTTCTGGCTCTTTACGGGAAAGCAACATAAGAGCATCTCTTTCTTCACTTGTCCTGGAACCCCTGAAGAATGCCCTATTTTCTTTTTCATCCCAGGGCCACCTAAAATTACACAAAAATATTTAATATGTTTTAACGACTACTACTTATAGGCGCGGTTAAATGAGCATTTCACACAAGCAGAAAATAAAATTACAATTGTTAATGTATAAATCTGTAATTTTATTTAAAACACTTATTGTTGTTAATGTATAAATCTGTAATTTTATTTAAAACACTTATTGCTTTATCTCAAAGCTACTGGGTTTTAAGTTTTTTCGCATTTATAGTTGAAAAACGAATACATAGTTATTCTGTGAATGACTTTTCATGTAGAGGTACCTCACTTAATATATTGACCCATCACTTATCATTCATTTTTGTTATACTGACTTCGTTGATCGGATCAGAAGTACACTTACTTCTCTGCAGCAGAAGAAATTGAGACCCTGTGTTTATCCCAGCGCCCTATGCCTGTAGGATATAATGATATAGCAGGTCCTCCTTCCCAAAAACTCCAAGTAGGATACATTATATCATAATGATCTTTTGTCTGTAACAAAAATTGTAATAAGAATGTTTGGATTAATGAACTGTGAACAGACAAACAAAAGTCATTGAGGTAAATAAAACAAATCAATATATTGAATAAATTCATACAAAGTAATGTAACTTTGTATGAATTATTTAATATATTGATTTGTTTTATTTCAGTTACAAAAACCAACTCTTTACAATTTAGGCGACCTTATCGCTAGATGACTGATTTCTTCAAGACAACCTTTGGGTAAAAATTTTTTATTAAATAAAATATGTTTCAAGTGCATTCAAACTCAAACTCAAATAACTTTATTCAAATAGACTGTATCAGTACTTTCAAATCGTCAAATTTACAGCAAAATATACAAAATAATAGACATAAATACCATAATAATATGGATATATAAATACACAGTATACAGACATAATGCGACTCTACCACCATTGTAGTCCTTCAAAAAAACTCAAAAGCTATAGTAACCTTACTGAAAGAGAATACTGGTGCCCTTGGATGCCCCCAGGCCTGGTTGACCTGAGGCCAGTCTCTGGTGTTTACTGAAATCTCCAAGTTGGGAAGTTTGGGTGCTAATGCTGATAAGTAGTGTTCTACACCAGCACATCTGGCTGGAAAGTGACAATCTTTCTCTCGATACAACTTTCCATCTATAATCTGAAATTATTCAAACCATAATTATGTGACATAAAATAATTGGTACCTAATACAAAACGTAGTAAAGTTTATTCTCAAATAGGTAAGATAATAGTAAGCAAATAGGTAACAAAATAAAATAACAGTGTCTTCTGCACTGGGCTCCCAGGCCTGTATCGCAGCAGTCAGTGAGTGACTATCAGAATAAGGGCTTAAAAGTACCTACTTAATTACAATAACAAAGAAGTTTAGATCAAAAACTACTAGATAATATACACTTAAATAAAAGTAAGATTTCACCTGATACTTAGTGCCTTTAGCTTTGGCCAGTGTAAACTGATCTTTTGTGATGCCTTCACTGAATGGTTTCAGATCTTGCTCAATCACTTTAGAATGGCACAAACAAATCTTCTTTTCACATGGAGTGTACTGTTCTAACACCAGCTTTATTTCTTCATTTATTTTTAATTTCCATCTATTATCTGTAAGAGTAAAAATTTTGCCAAACTTTTTATACTTACTTATTTATATAAAACAAAGACTTTCAAAAATACAATTACAATTTAAATGTTTATATATATATAAATATATATCTATTTACCTATACTAGAAAGTAAAAATTAAATATTTATAAAGTTTAGTTAAAGTAGTATAAGTATAGTTTTAGTTCTTTTCCACGGTATGCCACTGCAAAATTATTAACTATAGGACTTTTCAAGGTTCTGTGATTCTGTCCCCAAAGTACCTAGTTTTTTTAACCCTAAGCATTCTAAAGTTTCATATTCAACTCTCGAAGTAGTTCCTCAAGTCGTCAAGACTAAACATTCGGGTAGAATGATTTACTAATTTAATTCGTAAGTAAAATACTATTTGCTGACTACATGGTATGGTTATTCTCACGTTTTATTTAGATAAGTTAATGAGTTAAATTATTTTCACCTTTGCTGCTCAAGTTTGAACAGTTTTCTTTTGAACAAAATTGTTCTTCAGAGCCGGATTGTGAAGCAACCGCAACACATAGCAGAAAACAAAATACAATGAACATAGCGACTAATTTTAAAGGATTTGTGGCTTAATTAACTAAAATATATTTTTTTGTTATTATCATTTTAAGGTTATTAAGTGTTTGTTTGCTTGCAGTTTTGGCGTGCTACTATTTTAACGTTTGTGTAATAAGATAAGACCAACTTGTTCCGTGATTAAAGACTGTCAATGTCAACCTGTGATTGTCGTCAACTTATGACTACAGTTTGTAAAAAATAGGATGATTAGAATGACACATAGATTTATTATCTGTGATGAATCATGAAAAGTGACGTGATAACTTTGTACCGACGGCAAATGAGCGACTACACTTGTTGCAATAATCAAACGCGAAGAATTGATTGATTGATTTGGCGTGTTTATATTTTTTTATGGTGCTTTACATTTTAAATAAACTTATTTTATAAATTCAGCTCATAAAGAAAAACAATTCATACTGATTTGTACTATCTACCTATGATGAAACAGTCAGCGATTTAGGACTGTCCATTTAATATTTTTCGATAAATTGACTGCAATATGATTGAATCTATCTATTTGTATGTTCTAGCATAACATTCAACTTATTAAATGGATTTTTTGAAAACTCATACACTTATTCTATAAAACATGGATTAAATACAGGTGGTTTTAGAAACTAGAATGAAATTAAAAATGTTTAAAAACTAAGTTCACGTCCACGTCCAGAACATGAAATCGATAGTGAACTAAAAACTTATATAGGTATCTAAGACGAGCTTAGAAGGTTACGTCATGTTGCCGAAATTTTAGAGATGGGACACATCGATAAATAAAATTCGATGGAATAAAAAGATATTATGTTTGTTTTCTTTCATTCACTAAAATGATATTAACTTCAGGCCGTGCCACACTGAATGCAGTTAATAAATCTCGACCTGAGACCCATATGGTCTGAGGTACAATTTATCAACTTTTCAGGAGAGGCAAATAAAAATCTGTTTGGAATTTCCAAATTAAGTCACATTTATTGTTCTTTTAGCCATATAAATGAATACTTATGGTACAGTAAACTTTTTCCCCTTTTATTTTCAAAGTTTATAATTCCAAAAATATTAGTAATAATCATACTTTTTATTAAAAAATGTGTTATCTGATCTTAGGCTTGTACAATTTGGGGTGTAGTAGGCCTCACGTCACGACGGCAGCCGTTTATCGCCAAAAATTTCCGATAATAATCCGAAATATTGGATTCTCATATAAAAAGTGCAATAAAAGCAAAATTATAATGGAACGAACAGACATTGCTCTTGCGCGCATCGACTTCTTACGAAAAGTTAAAAATATAGTCAATTGGGATAAAGTTGTATTCTTGGACGAGACGTGGCTGAACAAATCACACTGTGTCGAAGATTTGGACAGATGACAAAGCCGAATCCTCTACCAAGGTACCCGAAGGCAAAGGGCAAAGGCTAATTATTTGTCATGCTGGTACCTCCTCTGGCTTTGTTCCTAATTGTTTGCAAGCATTCAAATCTCTTAAAACGACAGAATACCACGAAGAGATGCATTTTGAAAAATTCAAAGAATGGTACGTGAAACTACTGATAAATTTAGCAGAACCGCATATATTTTTTATGGACAACGCATCCTATCATTCTGTGCAAAAAAATAAACCTCCGACCTCCAGTAACGGAAAGAATAAAATTATTTCGTGGCTGCAAGACAATGGAGTACAAGCTGACGATTCAATGTTAAAAAAACAACTTCTACATTTAGTGGCAATACATAAGCCCCGAACACCAACCTATGTCTTGGATGAAATGGCGAAAGAAAAGGGGCATACAGTCATTCGATTACCGCCTTACCATTGCCAATACAACGCCATAGAATTAATTTGGGCTCAAGTTAAAGGTATCTAAAATATTAATTTAAATGTTGCATTCAGTCTACATATTTTATGGTAAAATAAACTTCAAATCATTTTCTTTTAGGTCACGCAGCAAAGAAATAACACTTCACCGCCGTTCACAGCAAACAAAATGTTAACTTTGCTGAATAATGCATGTGATCATGTGACACCAGACGACTGGAAGAATGTTATTTCTAAGACACGGAAAACTATTAACAAAGATTGGGAGCGAGATGTACATTTTGATTCAATAAGTGACCAGGCATTAATAATTAATCTCCAGGACTGCTCCAGTAATGACGATGATTCTGACTAAAATATCATTTCATTTGTTATGACAGTTGGCTTTATTATGCATTCATCGCCTGCATTGTTCTATTTTTATTCATTAATCTCAAATATGTTTGTTCCATAGACTGCATGTCTATAGATGCCATCTACTCTAAATGTGTAAATTTGACATCGATATCTCAACGGAACTTTCCTAGCACTATTGACACCTGCCATTCTAATCAAGCTATATTTTACGGACTATTTCATAGAGTACTTTATTATAATTAAAAACCCCCGACACAAAAAATTAACTCCAAAAACTAACAAATAATATTTTAAATTCTCATGCATAAGGTAAGTTCAAATATTTATTATTACGAATTACATGTAGTATACCTACAAGCGATCCTAAGTTTCATGCATAGTGTAGGTGGTGGGCGCTACCAAGTGCGGCGACCCGAACGGTCAGACACGTGAGGGCAGACTACGTTGACGGTTGTGTCGATTTTTTGGAGTAAATTCTTTTCTTGCAATCTGCGACTACACCTGTTTTTCTGACTTAGCGGTCCCCCGACGCCACGCGACGCTTGGAAAATAAAAATATTTGAACCAACCTTATGCATGTGAATTTAAAATATTATTTGTTAGTTTTTGGAGTTTATTTTTTGTGTCGGGGGTTTTTAAAATTTTTATTTTACTTCTATTTTGTCCTTTTTAAAATAGGTAAAATATTAGGAAGCCTAATTGAACCCATTTAATTACCCACCTTCGAAATCTAAACCTTACTCTAATATGTCATATTTAAAGTCATGCTTACCTTACCATATACTTTCATTATAATTGAAGTAACACAGTAGCAAATTTCAAATCATTTTGGACATATGAAAGGTAGTCGGATCCCCTCATCAACTATTAAAGAACTGATGATCTTCAAACGGCTGATCAGGTCATGGTTACCTTACCATATACTTTCAATATCATTGAAGTAACACGGTACCAAATTTCGAATTGATCGGGCTTAAGGAAGTTAGTCATATGATCTTCAAACGGCTTAACAGATTTTCACGAAACATGACTAAGAACACTCGGGATAAAATTATCTATGACACAAAAAAAAACTAAATGAAAATCGGTTCATCCGTTTGGGAGCTACGATACCACAGACAGATACACAGATACACAGACAGGTTAAACTTATAACACCCCTCTTTTTTCGTCGGGGGTTAAAAAGGAACTACAGACTAGCTAGATCAACGAAATATTAGTTACTTTTAAAATAGTAAAATGTATTGAAAAATATATAAAAAAATTGAAAATTTTTGTTCCCACACCCAAATTGGGTATGGGATCAAAAATCATGATGTTCGTTCAATCAATCAACATGACTGTTCTAAATCGAAAACCATTTCGAGGTACACACATCAAAAGTGTCTAGGGATCAACATATATTTTTGCAATAACTTTTCTCCTGATTGATATTAATTAAAATTTTCTTTAAGGATTCATCAAATAAAGTGTTTTCGTTTGTCTACACTAACGATAAACCAAGTCACCTTTGCATTAATAAAGAAATTTGCCATTTTTGACATTTGAACCACTAACATTAAAGTTCGAAAAAAAGACTGAAATAACAGTTTTCTTTAAAATTTTATTGGGTAACTTAAACAATTAATAATCCGTGTTTCTACCGCGAACACTAACAACACAAGAACATCGGTTTGGCATACTCAAAATGAGTTCATCCAAATCACGCTGTGGAATGGCCGCCCATGTTCGTTGCAACAACAAAAAAAGGTCTTCTTGCGACTGGATACCCTCCATATTCGGCAGAGCTCTTCTCTGTAGCATATCCCATGCATGCTCAATCGGGTTCAAGTCTGGCGACTGAGCAGGCCAGGGCAGGACATTGATGTTAGCTGCGGCGAGAGTCTGTCTTACAACTCTTGCGGTGTGCGGTCGTGCATTATCATGCATTAACTGAAATAAGGGACCGATTTGCACTTGTAGAGGAAAGATGACGTCTGATACAATCGTCTCAGCATAAATTTGAGCGTTGAGGTTGCCTCTGATCCAAATCAACTCAGTTCTTCCGCCGATCCAAATACCCGCCCATACCATGATGGTTCCACCACTATAAGGATGGACTTCCTGGCAGGATTTTAATCGCTGTTGGCGTCCAGGGGTTCTCCAGTGTCGTATACGTCTTGTATCCGGTCTCATACCAAAACGAGACTCATCAGAAAAGCACACGAAACGCCATTGTTCTTCTGCCCAATTTCTGTGTTCAAGAGCCCATTGATATCGAATCCTACGATTGTGCAATGCTATAGGTGGTACCCTTAGCGGTCTTCGGGAATGAAGGTTCACTTCATGCAAGCGGTTTCTGACTGTTTGGTCGCTAATTAAGTTCCCTGAAGAGTGATGAAGCCTCACGGCTAACATCATGGCGGTTATTGTTGGAGCTCTTCGAGTTGTGATTTGAATGTATCGGTCTTGTCTCCGTGTGGTGCAGCGATACCGTCCTCCATGGCGCTCAGCCACGGTACCAGTGCTTCGGTAACGTGTCCAAAGTCGACTGATAACACTCTGACTTGTATTCAGAGCTAAAGCCACAGTACGTTGCCGGGAACCAGCTTCTATCATTCCCACGGCTCTGAGCATTTCTTCCCTGCTTAAATGACGTCGCCGCTCCATAATAACGTTGGTTTTAATCAGTAGTAGGGAAACAGTAGCACTAATAATGTCTTCAATGCGTTGTATGTTTTTATAGGGAAAATATTGACAGCTGATTTTCATCTTATACTCGAATTTGATTGACAGTTCCTGTTTCAAATTATGAAATGCACCAAAAAGGATCCATATAAATTTATAAAATCATAAATTTATTACAAAGCCACATCTCAATCTCAAGAAATCCGCATAAAAATGCTTGATCCCTAGACACTTTTGATGTGTGTATTTGTATTTTATACCTTATTTATATATTTGAGGCAAAGGATATTCTAATTAAATACGTTTGCAATCTGGGTGGGGAGAGTCCACAATGCGCTCGAGGAGCTTCATGGTGTGGGACACCACCTTAATGCCGTGATAATTGCTGCACTCCTGCACCGAGCCCTTGCCTGAAGACCGGCGTAATAATGCTCAGTCTTCATTGGTCAGGTATCTTCCCGGTGAGTAGAATGCGGTTGATAAGGTGGGTAAGTATGCCCACACCACGAGAGCCCATCGAATTTCCACGCTTCGATAGGGACTCCATCCGGTCCGACAGCTTTCTGGTTCTTCATGTGGCGAAGAGCCGACTGGACTTCATCAGGCGTTACCGGGGGCACTAGTCCCTGATTCGGAGGGAGTTCAGGTGGCTGCACCTCTGTGTGCTGCTTATTGAGCAGCTCGTGGAAGTAAGAGCGCCATCTCTCCTTCTCCGCGCGGTCCTCGCATAGCAGATTACCGAGAGTGTTATTTACACAGCGGCAAATGGAAATATTATAGGCCGCTTTGACTCTCGAACGTGCCAACTTGATAACGAGCTTCTGCCCCTCAGACGACCCCAACTTATCGTACAAAGGACGTATGTGGTCACGTCTGGCTCTGGCTACTGCTCGTTTAGAGGCATGTTTGGCATCCCTGTACGTTTGGTCAGGGATACTTATGCGAGCTACCTTTCCGGTAGCTAGAGCATGGTATACGGGTACGCAACCCCGGCTCCCGAGCTATTACTGACTCACCCCAATCCTTCCGAGACAGTGATATCCTTGTTACCTTCTTCCTACCTACGCCCTAAACATCCGTTGTTTGTTAATTTCCAATCCTTTTCCTCTTCCCGTTTTCCCTCTCTACTCCGCGGAGGAGAAAACCTCTAGAAAAAATCCTAAGCTAAGGCGTTACCGACCGTGCTGATAGCTGAATGGCTGAGGGTAGCTCAGTCCCGAACGGTGGGTCTCTGATACCGGGCGACCTCAGAGACTAATTAGCCTTACCCCCGCACGCGGGGCTCTGTGGGGGCGGACGACCCTTTCCCTAGCTACTCGTGGGACTCATATGGATACTGATTTATATGACATTGATATAGGGGACCTCAGTAGCCCCCTATCCCTTACTGCGGAGGAGTCCGTGATGGCCTCCGCAACTACCGAAGATGCCTCGGTATCTAAGGTTGCTGACCAAGTGTCTTGCGTTGAGATTGATGGTGATGGCATGTCTCATCTTCCTCGCGCAACCACTGACACCACTGAATCAGGCTTGGGCAACTCTGCCCTGCAGCCTACATCGGTCTCGACACCGACGCCAAAGGCAGCTAAGGCTAGGCCTGGGCTCAGACTGGCTGGCTCTCAGAAAAGGAGGCTGTACAAGCTTCTAGCTCAGGGAGTTAGCCGGGAAGAGACTGACGGGTGCCAACCTTTGGCCAAGGACCTTAGGCAGGCTCTCCGCCTGCCTCAAGGCCTAACGCTCCTGTGGGACCCGCACCAGCTGTCGACCCTCGAGCTCCCAAAAGAGTGCGATCGGAGGAAGAGTCCCCTAAAACCAACCCTAAGAGATCTGCACGGGGCGTAGAGGGCCGACCGGCTTTCAGCCAAGTGGCTGCATCGCTTAGAGTTGGGATTAGGGATCCTAATGCACCTCTGACCGAGGAGCAACAGATTTTGGTGCGGGAATATCTTCTCATCCGCATGGATGAAGAAAACCAGGGCGCCGGAACGTGTCCCCGGTTTATGGGCTCATCGAACAGGCCGGGATGGATGCTGTTCGTCTGCGCGGACGACTTCACCCGGCTCTGGTTGGAGAGGGTAGTACCAGAAGGGAAACCTTGGGAGGGAGCAAACCTTCAGGTTATGAAGGCCAGTGAGTTCCCTAAGCCGCACGTTGGCATCATTTTCATCCCAGGGCCTAACCCAAGGGACCCCGCCTTAATTGAACAAAGGTTGCGTGGGTCTAACCGGCAACTTGGCCCAGGGGAGGGATGGCGCGTTCTGAACGTCCAGTATAAAGAAGACGGGCAGGTCGTAGCGCTCGCACTGGACGACGAGGCTCTAGAGGCCTTGAGAGAGCTCAACTTCACGCTTCACTTTGAGTTCGGGTTTCTCCGAGTGAAGGTGAAAAAGGACCCTAAGGCGAAGGCTGCCAGTGAGGGGAACGCCCAACCCTCGACCTCGGCACGGGGGCTGACTAAGCCGCCGTCCGTGGTCGGCGGAGGGGTGTCCCTCCCACCTATGGAGAAGGTTATTGGCGCATCGGGTGGACCTTTCACGGCTACCCATGGGGATAATAACCTCACGGCCAGTGTGAGACCGGGGGTTCAGGTGGACACGGAGACTGCAGCTGAGTCCGCCATCACTGGTGACTCGGCGGCGGGAGCCGAATCGTCCTCCCGTGACATGGACTGGCAGGTGGTCGGTCGTAACCGTACCTTTGCCCTGCCTGCGGGTTGCGTCAGCACCCCAGGTGCTGGAGTAGAGGCGCACGCGTCGTCCACTGTCGGTCAAAGTGGGGAAAAGTGGCAACCGCAACCCAGCACTAGCCGGGCCCCGGCGCAAGCTTTCCCCTGCCCCGTTAGGGGCGAAAGGAAGCCCAACCCCAGCACTAGAGGAACTTCGGGTCCTCGACCTTCGCGGGGCTGGGGGCGGAGAGGGGTGGCGCCCACGGTGCCGCCCCAATTCGTTACCCAACGGGCCGGGGCACTTGCTGAAGGAGCAGTCAGAGGAAGGGCGGGAGGACCTAGAGGGTCAAGAGGTGCAAGAGGCCGCCCAGCTCTGACCAAGGAGCACTCCAGCAAGAAGGCCTCTAGAAACCTACCTCAACACAGGCAGTAGGTTCCTTACTACACTCCACACTCACACAAAAGTCACAGGCACACACACACACAACTACACACGGTATTGTACATATATATATATATATATATATAACTAATATTGTATCTATCTTGCATATTTGTATATATATATATATCTCAATACACACACAACAATGTTAAAAATTATCCAAGCAAGCCTTCACCACGCGAAGGGTGCCTCGGCCGTCCTGAGCCAGAGGTTCCTCCGCCAGGACTTGGGCATAGCTTTGATACAAGAGCCGTGGCTGAACAAGAACACGGTGCTCGGACTGAGTGGCGCAGGTAATGTACTTCACAATACTAGCGGCACCCGGCCTAGAGCTTGTATGGTTCTTAAGAAAAGTATTAAGTTCATCCCAATTCCAGAGAGGTGTGGTGATGACCTCATTGCCGCCTTCGTCTCTTTGCCTAGTCCTCATGGAAGGAAGATTGTTGTCTGCTCAGCATACCTTCCCGGAGAGGCCTCTAACCCGTCACTTCCACTTGAAGCCCTCGCTGACTACTGCAGGGAACAAGCAGCCGAACTGGTAGTGGGCTGTGACTGCAACGCGCACCACACCATTTGGGGAAGTACGAATACAAACAATAGGGGTGAGTTGCTCTATGATTTTATTTTAAGTTACAACCTAAATGTTCTGAACGAAGGATGTGAATCGACCTTTGTTACTAGGAGCAGGCAGGAAGTACTTGACATCACTTTCTGCACGGAACAAATACTTGGCCGGGTTAACGGCTGGGTAGGTCTCGTCGGAAATCTCACTATCTGACCATAGACATATCAGATTTGACATATCCTACAGGAATCCTAAGGCCACTAACTGGGGCAGATATGTAGAATGCCTAAGTGCAAATCTGGGCACTGTCAACAAAAGCATACGCTCCATTGAGCAGCTTGAATCAGCTACAGCGGGCGTAACCAAAGGGCATGATCAACGCCTACCAGGACAATTGCCCGCTTAAACAAGGCAGCAGGAATCGTAAAAACATTCCAGGCTGGAATAAAACCCTGGATCGGCTCAGAGCCAGGGCTCGCGAGCTATTTAACATTGCTAAGCGAACTAAACAGTGGGAAGATTACTCCAAGGCTCTCACGGAATATAACCGAGAGCTAAGGAGAGTAAAACGACAATCGTGGAGGAAGTTCTGTGAGGAGATAAATAGCGCATCACATGCAGCTAGAATCCACAAAGTGCTTTCTAAGGCACCTACGTCACATCTGGGACTACTTAGGAAACCCGATGGGACGTTTACAAACTCGGCAGAAGAAACACTAGGGCTACTTACCCAAGTACACTTCCCGGGCTTCATACCGATTACTGGCAACCACCCACCTCCTAGGATTCCTAAGAGACCTAGGCCAAGGTCGGAAGACTGGAGAAGGGCGTCATTAATCTTCAGACCCAGCCAGGTCAAATGGGCCATCAACAGCTTCAAGCCCTTCAAATCGGGAGGCCTCGATGGTATCTTCCCAGCGCTAATGCAGAAGGGCATCGAGGCCCTTCTACCATTCATCGTCAAAATATTTAGAGCCAGCTATGCACATGGCTTTCTACCTACTGATTGGACCAAGGTTAAGGTGGTCTTTATACCTAAGGCTGGCGACAAGGACAAGTCCCAACCTAAATCCTACAGGCCAATCAGTCTAACGTCTTTCCTTCTGAAGACGATGGAAAAGGTATTAAACCTTTACATCAGAGAGAGCTACCTAAAGGTAAATCCTCTGCATGGAATTCAACACGCCTATCGCTGCGGTAAATCCACTGAGTCTGCTCTGATGGAACTAACGGACAGACTGGAAAAGGCTATGGAGGACAAAGAGACAGCTCTTTGCGCCTTCCTTGACGTTGAGGGTGTATTTGACAACACCTCAACCGAAATCATAATCAAATGTATGAGGAACAAGGGCGTGGACGAAACCACCCTAAGGTGGATTGAATCCATGCTAACATCAAGGACGGTAAGAACGTCACTCCTTGATGTGCACGTAGAAGTCAAAGTGACAAGAGGCTGCCCACAGGGGGGCGTACTGTCTCCCCTGGAGTGGTCGATTGTCGTTGATCAACTTCTTTACCGTCTGATCAACGCACACTTCACAACACAGGGATATGCGGACGACTTGGTGATAATGGTGGTTGGCAAATGCCTGAACACCATCTCAAGCCGAATGCAAGGTGCTCTGCGTCTTGTGGAGAACTGGTGCCGGGAAGTTGGCCTGTCGGTCAACGCAGACAAAACCACACTGGTGCCGTTCACCAGGAAAAGTAACTTGGAAGGCATTCGTGAGCCCACCTTGTTCAGCAAACCTATAGGGTTCTCCAAGGAGGTCAAATATCTGGGAGTTATCATCGACCAGTAACTTACTTGGAACTCTCATATAAGCTACATATCCAAAAAGACGCGAATGGCTTTAGGTATATGTTGCCGACTGGTCAGCACCAAATGGGGCCTCAGCCCTAAGGCTGCTCTCTGGATATACACTGCCATAGTGCGACCCATGATTGCCTATGCATGTGTCGTATGGTCCAAGAAGACCACCCAAATAACGAGCATTACCTTGCTCAGCAGGGTCCAAAGATTGGCCTGCTTGATTACAACTGGTGCCATGAGTTCTACACCCACCGTGGCTCTAGAAGCCATGCTGTCACTGTGCCGGCTTCACTTGCATCTTGGGATGGAAGCCAGAGCGGCCATGCTGAGGGCACTAGACGGTGAAAGTAGCCGGTACCAGTCAAAAAACATGAATGTGCTGAAAGCTGAGCTGCACAAAATGCCGGTCATGCTCATGCCTAAGGACAGCATGTCGGTACAGTATCTTTTTAAAAAATGGTACTCAGTTGAAATACCAGGTAGGAAGGAGTGGGAGGATGGCACTCCTGCAAACTTCCAAACCGGAGACATCGTGTGGTACACTGATGGCTCCAGGATAAATGGGCGGGCTGGCTATGGAGTCTATGGCGAGAGACCTAAAGCGCAGATTCACAGCAGTCTGGGCCTACACGCCACCGTCTTTCAGGCCGAAATGACCGCCATCTTGCACTGCGCACAGGAGAACCTGGAACGTGCTTTTAAAAATAAGAGTATATATATACTATCAGACAGTCAGGCAGCCCTTAGAGCGCTTGACGCAGTTGAAATCTACTCAAAACTCACCCTTGATTGTGCCCAAGCCCTGAACAAACTCGGGGCCAACTATAGGGTGACGATACGCTGGGTACCGGGACACTGTGATATCCCGGGTAACGAAACAGCAGACGAACTGGCCAGGGCGGGTGCGGCAACCATCACACATGCCCCTGAGCCTGTGGTGGGTATACCCAAATGCGCCCTGAGGCAGCCGCTATTAGCCCGAATGGAATACCTTAGCAGAAAATACTGGACCAGCAGCAATGGTATGGTACATGCTAAGGCACTTATCGAAGGCTACTCACACAAGTTCACCACAAAGGCCCTTGGATTAAGAAGGAGACAGAAGAATCCTCACCAGAACCCTTACGGGGCACTGCAGGCTGAACAAACACGGACACAGGATTGGTATCGCTGAGTCACCGACCTGTAGATTCTGTCGTGAAGTGGAAGAGACCCCGGTCCATGTCCTATGCGACTGTGATGCTTCAATACACAGCAGAAGCCGCGTTCTCGGCGGGCACAAGCTTGCCCCTTCGGACGCCATTGACATCACTCCCAGGAAAAAAATTCAGTTCATGATGGCTGTAGGCCTGGAGAGTGATCTTTGAGAGGATGATGACCACAATAGATCAATCCTGGTCGCAGTGGTCAATCGCTTTGCCGACATCCTAATGCTAAACGAATAACGAATAATCCCTGTACGCAGCACGATCTTCAGGTGATTTGGACGCTTGCCACGCTTTGAAGAAGGCTTTCTTTACCCTGATCTTTCTGGACTGCTTTGTTTCACCACCAGGTCTTCTTGTCAAGCCTAGGTCCACCCCGAGACACATCCAACACCACCCTCGCCGCCTTGTTGATAGCTGCCTGACACCTATCCCAGAGCTGTTGCCCGGACTCACTATCCGCTGCGATGCACAGGTCACCGCACCGACAGCGGCAGCAAAGTCATGGGATTTGGCTCCTTTAAGCAGCCACCACCTGATTCGGCAGCGCTCCCGGCATTTCTCTCGAGGCTTCACTCGCAGGTCCAATACAAGTATTGATTTCGTCCCTAAAAGGGCTGAATTTGATACGTTTAAGGAACACCAAAGATTTACCAAAAGCGTATCGTATTCGTCGCGCCGTGGGGACAAATCCAATACGGCTAAGGCCACAGCAAAAGGATCATGGAAATAGGTAGTAAAACAAAAAAATAAAAATAAAATATTTTATAGCAGAAATTAAAAAGGTATACATATAGAAATATATCACGGCATACAGATAAAACATCATATTGTAAGGCAGTACAGAGGCGTTCACAACAACCTCTACAAAACCATTGCAAAATGGGTCTTATGTCAGCAGCTTAAGGTGTCCATAAGTAAAGATTGATGTTAACGCCTCTGTACCTAAAACAGGTAGGAATCTCAAAATATTTTCTTTGCAGTTATTTTAATTACAAATATCTGTTTACATTACTGCAAAGCTTACTTACTAACGCTAGTGGTAAACTATACAATGAAATCATACTCTTTCATTTTTCAATGCACAATTTAATTGTGACTCCATAAACAGTACATGTGAATATTCAGTCTCACAAACATTAATTTCTAATCATTCATTTGACATCAATGACATAAAATTATAATAAAACTGGTTAATTCATAAAATTCTTATTCAATCTCTGTTTTTCTCCTTAAGTAACTTACAATCTGAAGGAAATACTTATATAAATATTCACTATTATTTAATTAATCAAATGAGGTTCCTGTAACCTAATTTAGCCTTGATTGATAAGAAATTTAGAGGAAGACAATTTTGAAAAATAATTTAATTGTAGCAAATTAATACTCATCGATTACGTCACACTAAGATATAAATTCAATTTTGTATGCAGTTCTTAGGACAATTCAGTTACAACAACACCGTCTCATACACGTGCGGCTTCGTAATTTTCTTCACAGGCCCGGCCGGTCAAATACTGTAACGGCGCCGTGTCGCTTGCTTCTGAAGTCAGAATCACAACAACAGAATCTGTAAACTGTCATTGTTTTCATAATAAATAATCTAATGTGTTAAAGTGAAATCCTTTTAATCGTATATAAAGAAATATTTTCCGATTGGATGTTGTCGCATTTTGGATTTGTCGACATTTTGCAAATTGCCAGCAAACGTATAGTAGGCTCTCCTAATGTGGTTCGATGGGCGTACGTTCATACAACACTGACCCATTAGTATTCCCAAGGACTTATAAAACCAAATCTAAGAATGTGTAATGTAAGGCAACTCTAAATTGCTACAAGCATTTCAATTGTCGACTAAGTTATTTTGCTAGTTTATGGGCGAGTTGGTCGGCGACGGCTTGCAGGAAGTCCTCTGTGTTTAGGTACATGTCTTCCTTGGTGCCTGCTAACCCGTGGATGCAGATCGCCAGGTCCTTGGTCATCTTGCCGCTGTCGATACATTCGATGCACGCCTGAGAAGAAGCGCAAATATCAGTACGTGTTCAAGCGCAGGTCCATCCTTATAAGCACGGTGAGCAATAGAGTAGGTATGTCTAGAATCATAATTCAAGTCGATTGGTTAATTTAGATCCAATACTCTATCCAAATAATGGATTATTCATTTTCTTGTGTTCAAGACTCAATTCAATGCTAGCTGAATTTTATTTTCAGCATTTTTATAATGTTTTAATGACCATCTAAAAAGAGAAACTAGACAAATTCAGCATCTTTGAGGTCTCAATGGATAGCTGAAACGAAGGTGGATTTTTACTAGTTTCTATCTTTACACGTGAGTTCTCAGTTGTGGATCAAGATCTTTGGGTTGCCGTGCCTACCCGCAACCTTCTTTAGGTACTGGATTAGAGTTTGTTGAGTCTAAATACCTGAGGCAGTAAGCAAAAGCAACATCACTAAGTTTCGACAAGAAGATAACTTAAAATGTATGGGAATAACCTTCAATGTCTTCCTGATTGATCGAGTCCTGGAGGATTTGATTTTATGGGACAGCCTGATGGTTATCTTTGCCATCAGCGCAATGGCGCAAGCAATTTATCATTATCATATCTGAATTCTAGCGATAGTAGATAATCATGATTAACGAATATTAACGTATGTAGTTACCTACAAGCTGTAACAAATCTTTGTGTAGGTGCAAATCAGAATATTAAAAACAGATAATAGCAAGGTAAACAACATATTGACGTCATAACATAAGCTAAATGAAACAGTAATTCGTGCATTCAACTGCATTGCACTTTCGATAATTGTAATCCTTACTGTACCACGATTGCAGTTCCATTGTTAGGACTGCGGTTGTTGACACGCTTCCCTTCCCTATTACCGTTGGAGTACACCAAGGCTCCGTGCTTAGCCCGTTTCTGTTCAGCGTAATATTAGACGTTCTGTCAAACAGCATCCGAGACTACCAAGAGCAGCCACCCTGGTCGCTCGTGTATGGTGATGATATTGCGCTAGCAGATGCGGACGGGGACGGCTGGTACAACGGGTGAATAAGTGAAGGAGTTCACTTGAAAACGGCGGTCTGAAACTTAATGTGGCGAAGACTGAGTACATGGCCTGCAACACCACAGATCCCCAGTCCGGCCGCATAGGCGTTGATGTGGTCGAGCGCACGGACTGTGTCAAATACCTGGGATCTGTGTTAAGCGCGTCCGGGGACATCGACAGCGACGTCAGAA
The DNA here is from genome assembly GCA_947369235.1 of Udea olivalis. Lineage (NCBI taxonomy): Eukaryota > Metazoa > Arthropoda > Insecta > Lepidoptera > Crambidae > Udea > Udea olivalis. The sequence goes on from OX376342.1 coordinate 14,294,081, forward strand.
CCCGAATTTCCGCAGCTTGGGCCAAATGGCGTGAGGTGACTGGCGTCATTTGTGACCTCAAAATGCCGATCAAGCTGAAGGGGCAGGTCTATAAAACCATCATCAGGCCTGTCCTATAAAACAGTGAAACATGGCCGTTCCTAGAGTGACACAAGCAGGAGCTGCGCGTCACGGAAATGAAGATGCTGCGGTGGATGTGTGGAGTCTCACGCAAAGATCTCGTGCGGAACACCCACATCCGCGGCAGCCTTCATGTTCGTGACATCGCAGACAAGCTGCAGGAGTGCCGCCTCCGTTGGTATGGTCCTGATGTCTCACGGAGATCGGCAAACTACGTGGGCAACAAATGTCTGGCCATGCCGCCCCTGCCAGGTACTGGTAGAAGAGGTCGACCCAAGAAGCGGTGGCTCGACGTCATCAAGGGTGACATGCGTGCCAACAGACTCACCATCGAGGATGCACAAGGTCTTGCGCGGAGTGGGTAAAGGAAATAAGAAAGGCGGACCCTGGGACCCCACACACCAGTGTGGGTTCACAGCCGGATAGAACGCACGGATAATGATGATGACAAAAATACATTCTTTTGCAGGGGAACTTTCATGAGGTTTCTTTTAATTTACAAGTCCAGCGTGCTGTCAAGCTTGTAATGCCGCATCAAGTGTCGTGGTACATCGGCACTGACGTCATCAGAGCTCACAGGAGCTACGAGCAGCAGGCTCACCTGCTTCAGAGCTAGCGCAAACCGCACCAAGTCCACACACAATACAGGCACATGGCATGACACAACTAAAAGATTCGTTTTTTGTCGTACCATCCAGACGTGCAACGCTCAGCACATGTGTTTCCTTCCTCTTATAGTCCCGGGTTCATCAAGCAGGGCGTGAGAAAGCAAATCCGTAGGCCTTCATGATGAGAATGGCCAGCTCAGCGATTCTTAAGCATCACTGTGCTTGTAAGCCTCATATTTGGAACTCACGACCGCTTTCCATCACCATCAGATGGAGTGAGGTTATCTTAGCGGGCAATATAAAAAAAAGTCCGGCGTGCCGTCCAGCATGGTGCCTTGTAGTGCCGCGTCAAGTGTTGTAGCACATCAGCTCTGACGTCATCAGACCTAAGGGCCGTACAGCAGCAGAGACTCTCCTGCTCCAGAGCCAGCGCGAACCGCTCCAAGTCCGGCGTGCCGTAGAGCTTGGCGCCTTGTACTGCCACGTTAAGTGTTGTAGCACATCAGCTCTAACGTCACTCCATGTACTTGCGCGCGATAATTACCTACCAGCCGCCATGTCTTTCTAGTCCTATTTGGTAGTTGGTTATCAAAAGCCGCGCAGCGCATTTGTACGCGAATCTTGCGGTTGAACTGACGCGATGACGTAAAGCAAGTGCTAACTACTGACAATATCGAAAAAGGTACATCACACTCACAATTTCCAGTATAGTAAATTTTCTATGATTGGATTTATTTGTAACGTAGCGTAGTACCTATTAAGTAATCTGTTGCTAACGGCCCCAGAGCACCAGAGACTCACCTGCTCCAGAGCCAGCGCAAACCGCTCCCAAGTCCGGCGTGCCGTCAAGCTTGGTGCCTTGTAGTGCCGCGTCCAGTGTTGTGTTGTACATCAGCTCTGACGTCATCAGAGTTAAGGGCCCTACAGCAGCAGAGGCTCACCTGCTCCAGAGCCAGCGCGAACCTCTCCAAGTCCGGCGTGCCGTCGAGTTTCGCGCGGTGGATGAGGCCGCGCGTCCAGGCGTAGATGTAGGTGACCGGGTTGGTGGAGGTGGGCTTGCCCTGCTGGTGCATGCGGTAGTGCCGCGTGACCGTCCCGTGGGCAGCTTCAAGTGTTGTAGCACATCAGCTCTAAAGTCATCAGAGCTAAGGGACTACAGCAGCAGAGGCTCACCTGCTCCAGAGCCAGCGCGAACCGCTCCAAGTCCGGCGTGCCGTCGAGTTTCGCGCGGTGGATGAGGCCGCGCGTCCAGGCGTAGATGGAGGCGACCGGGTTGGTGGAGGTGGGCTTGCCCTGCTGGTGCATGCGGTAGTGTCGCGTGACCGTCCCGTGGGCGGCTTCAAGTGTTGTAGCACATCAGCTCTAAAGTCATCAGAGCTAAGGGACTACAGCAGCAGAGGCTCACCTGCTCCAGAGCCAGCGCGAATCGCTCCAAGTCCGGCGTGCCGTCGAGTTTCGCGCGGTGGATGAGGCCGCGCGTCCAGGCGTAGATGGAGGCGACCGGGTTGGTGGAGGTGGGCTTGCCTTGCTGGTGCATGCGGTAGTGCCGCGTGACCGTCCCGTGGGCGGCTTCGGACTCCACCGTGCGGCCGTCCGGGCACATTAGCACGGATGTCATCATGCCCAGGGAGCCGTACCCCTGATAATGAAAAGAAATTGAAACGGTGGAGCTTCAATAGTTCAGTTACGCTACTTTAGCTTAGCCATTTAGGCAATGTTTACTGGTTCAAAATTAACAGAATTCTGATGCTGATAGCACTTCATTATTGTGATGAAATTATGTTCAAAGAAAAAGATTTTTACATCTAATTTGTTTCGACCTACTTATATTGTTCTTAATGATAAATAAGTATTAATCTAAATTTCTACTTAACGAGCACCGGAAATGGCACAAATTAAAATTTTACGTTGCTTAGTAAAGTAATGGTCTATGCAAAAATTTTGGAACTAAGACAATTTTTGATAACTTCTACAATTTTTGAGGATCGTTCTACTTGTTTTAGAATTTGATCATCTACTTTAATATTGGTAACTCATTTCGTGAATCCCAGGTGTGGTCCCTCGGTCCACACGCACATAAAATTGACATGAATGTTAAAGATTTTAGGAATTCAAAAATTATGACTAAAGTGTGGGCTTCCATTACCTGCGCGACAATGTCGGACTGCACATCTCCGTCGTAGTTCTTGCAGGACCAGACGAAGCCGCCGGAGCTCTTGATGACCTGCGCCACCATGTCGTCGATGAGCCGGTGCTCGTACCAGATCTTGGCGTCTTCGAACTGCTTCTTATAGTCGCTGGGACAAATAAACATGTTTGATCCCTTGGGAGAGGGGGCGGGCCTTAGTGTGGAACGCTACATGCGTGGACACTTTGGCTCCCTCCCATGTTACCGGGTCAGCGTCAAGGGCCGGGGCAGCTGCTGATGCAGCTGAAAAAGCCACGCAGCGCAAATATGAGTCAATTTTATCTGACTACATATTTGTGCCGTTTGGCGTTGAGACATTTGGTACGTGGGGTTCGCATGCTAAAAAGTTCTTCGGGATACTAGCCACAAAACTTGCGGCCCCCAGCAAGGACAGAAGAGCTGGCTCCTTCCTCGCTCAAAGGCTCAGTATAGCCATTCAGCGAGGAAACGCAGCCAGCGTTCTGGGTTCCTTGCCTCACGGCCCATACCTTTTTTAAATTGTGAATATCATTAATATTATTATTTTGTTTATTTTATTATTATTTTTTGTTTACTTAGTGAAGTTATTTTAAGTTTTTGTGAGTAGAAATTCGTTGGTACGGCCCGACGGCCCTTATCTTACAAAACATCAGCCTTCGGTTATTATGTGAAATTTATCTGTCTGCATGTGCATCACAAGAGATGGGTGTGTGTGTTAAGACAGTGCATTGAGATGTGAGCGTGCTATACAGCTCCAGCTCCATTCTGGAGAAATGGTAGTTGGCTTCTCTGACGTCCCCAGCGGGGATTGAAGCCGCTAGCGTTCTTTCGATGCGCGTGGTGAGCGACTATAACTGCTCCGGTACCATTCTGGATAAATGGGAGTGGGTAATGCCACGGGCTACTCGCCTATGAGTACCATAATCTGTAATGCATTGTGCTTTGTGGCGGCAGGACCTACCGCAGATGGTCCCTGGTACACTACACGGTGTGCTAGGAATAGTGTGCTTTTCTGCATAACCGAGAGGTTGGTCGGAGGGGCTACTATAATAAATCTCTGTAGATTGGAAAAGGGTCTTGTCTGTGCATCACTTACATCACATAGTGGTTCCGCATGAGAATCGAAGCAATAACAGCCAAGCTTTTAAAATAGCAAGTACATAAAATACTCGCACCGTTATAGATTTTGGGAAGAGTTTGCTCATCTCTCAAAGCGTGTTTAGTAATCCTATCCGATGACACTACAATTCCCACGGATAACAAAGAAGCTGCAAACCTCTGTTCTGTTCTTATGTTTTTCTATCATACTTAATACAAATTTTCACATGTTATTGATAATATTAGCATTTGCATTTATAAATCCTCTAACATAATATGAATTAAGTTATATAGCCTTTACCATGATATATTTTCAAATAAAGATAAAATCTAGAAAAAAACATTTTGGTTACAGTTGGAAAATAATATTGGATATTCCGCGTAAAATGTTAGGAAATCATAGTTTGAAGAAAATGCTAAGCAGAATTTGTACTTTGGCGTCTTTCTACACTGCAATTTAGCGATGTATTTTACCTATGCGTTCATACTAGTATGTGGTCATAAGTTATCATATAATCTACATTGCAAAAACAGATGTTATTTTCACTCAAGTTTTGATCAATAAGACAAGCAAAAAGCCAGTTTATGCAAAATAAACATAAAAAATACATTAGGTATTACTATCAATGTTAAATAAAGCATAATTGCATTCAGTAGGTTTACCCCACATTATCTGAAGTAATATGTAGGTATATAAAAACTGTAGTCATATTTGTAGCTGTAAACAGTCATTGTTAATGTCCAGACAACATCTTATAGATCACGATACCTTTGGTAGATTTCTTCAAAGATGTCCTTGAATCGTCCGTCATAGCGCTTGAGTATTGTGTTCTTCGTAGATAAATATAGCGGCCATTTTTTTTGTAACGCCACCTGAACAAATTGTACAGAGTGCTTTGTTTTTAATAAGTCATTTTTAATTTTAAAAACAACTGAGTTTTGGAGAAGTCGACAACTTTTTATTTTGAAGTCAATTTGATCAGCATTAGTGGCATATGTTATCAAGTTATATTAATCAGTCGATTAATGAGCTTCATAATCAATTGAAAGAGAAATCAAAATAACAGCAACTGAATGACCAAATATTAGGCCTAATAGACCAATGAATACAAAGAATAGAAAAGGAGAATCCGGAAAATCGACCATCCTTATCTTGGACACTGATAATCACCTGGAAACTGGCGTGTGCGAAGCTTCTGATCGATTCGTCCGTGTTGTACATGGCCAAGGCCACACCCGGGGTCGCGTAGTCATACAACAGAGTCTTGTTGACTGTACCGTCTGCTGTAGTGTACACTATTTCCACCTGTGTAACAAAAAACACAAGTGTCATTTGTAACAAATCAACAACAGCCCATGTAAGTAAAATACTCGTAACCTTTGTTAATTTTTGTATATATCTTAATTGGTTCCCTGAAATCCATTGTTGCATCATACATGGGAGAGGATGAGAGTTAAAAAGGATAACTTGAATATTTCACCATTGTGTGGTTTTTTGGACTCCTAACTTATTTATCTTGAAACCTTGATTTGCGACTTAGCTATTATAATCTAGTAGTACTTATATTACAGCTGATTCGTTTACTTAGTGAATAAAACCATGTTTGTTTGTATTATTTAGTTGTGTAGCCTGTTTTAGGCGGCCTGCATCCACTGAAATCAGGTCCCCGGTTTGTCGACCATGCAGACATTGACAGTTATCTCAATTTTTGTCTGCAACAACAGCCATTAGTTCTTTGCACTATTTGCCTGGCACACTGTCACTGGAAAAGTGACAGTGTGCCAGGCTGAGCTAAGCTATGTCAGTGACTATTGCACGTGGGTAGCGTCTAGACGGGCACCAAGCGTGGGATACTCGGGCACCTACACAGTCCGTCACATAGACAATTTTTGATCAGCTCACCTTGCCAGGCTTGGTCACGACGAAGTCCTGCGCCTTGTACTGGTCTCCGTGAGCGTGGCGACCGATAACGATGGGTTGCGTCCAGCCGGGCACTAGCCGCGGGATACTCTTGCACAGAATGGGCTCGCGGAACACGGTGCCGCCGAGGATGTTTCGGATCGTGCCGTTGGGGCTCAACCACATTTTCTTCAGCTTGAATTCTAAATGAACAGAAAAAGATAGTTTAAAGTAACTTTTCTCATGCAATATTTTATAGTAAAGCGTTCGTGTGCATGTGTACGATTTTGGGTGTGTTTATCATATAAGTTGCGGCTGACTCGCCGGTACCAGTTGTAGTTGATGGTTTTCATGGTCAGAAAACTCTACTTGGGTAGCCGTTGACTACTTTACTTGCTACTTAAGTATGTATAAAGGCGTTCATTGAAGGTTGGTGACCTTTACAAAACCATTGCAAAATGGGTCTAATGTTAGCAGCAGCATACGGTGCTATGTAAAGCTTGATGTGAACGCGTTTGTACCTATCATGTTGGATTCTAAAATTCTGGCGAAACGGTCCAGATATTATTCTTAATAACTTTCCAGCTTCGATTTAAAAAAAGTCTATGGGAAGAAGCCAAACCCTTTTAAAGTTTGGTAACCAGAATTTTATTTACTGTTACATAAAGTGTTATCATCAATAAGCTCCCAAAAAAAAACCTAAAATATCTATATTTACCCACTTAGATATCATTATGGTGGAATAATATATAATACTGTAAAACTTTTCAAATAGCCAAAGTTTATTTATTACTTAGATAGATATGTGTATATGTGTACACTTACCGCGATATCTAGAATCAGCAAATATGATACAGAAACCTGTTTTCCGTTGCCATTTCTTACGATTTCATTTTAGATCAAGGTCGTAAATAAATTATATGATAACATTTATGGGCGTTGTCCGACGGACAGATGATAACCACATGACATGCAATGCTTTTGCTTTAAAAATAAAACTACATACATATTTCTATGCATGATCTTCAATATTAATACATAACATGTACGTTAGCGATACAGACTCCTGAGCTGCTATACTGTGCGCAGGTATACTTCCTCAACTAACATTCATTAAACACTTGACCGTTATTTGAAGCTTACATGTTTGAGATAGGCTCCCCTTTGTTTTCCGTCATGTTCCTGTCTCTTTCTACCCTATATGTTTGTCTCTTTCGCACACCTCTCTTCCTACCACCAAGCAGGGGCCCCAGGTTTGATGGCCGATCGGAGGCCTGCTTGCGCCATTGGCGTCCTGTTTTCCGTCGAGAACACACTACTTACTGAGAACTACGCAGCTACGTACCAAATTCCAGTCGATTTTTAAGTTCTTCGTAGTATCAGATACCTATTATTGTACATTCTAAAGTGAGTTCATTACAACAAAAATGTAAGTAAAGAAATATTTTGTAAATTTAATTTCGAATAACGATTTCATCGTTCGTAAATGTTCAATAAAATAAGTAGGTCATGCGCAGTATTGAGCAAAGCTAAAATGTTGCTCCATTATATGCTACCCTCTTTATTTATTTTTTATATTTTGTTTCCTATGCTATTATAACTACCGGAACACCTCCGGTTATGCAATTTTCACTTTGGGAACCCTTTTTCTTTACGAATAAGCCTTTTTCTTTACACTTAAAGCTTTTTGGATCACGCAAATAAACGCGTTTTTATGTGTATAGGATGGACAATTTAATCAATGAATAGCAAAGAATGGGTCACGCTTCGGGTTCAGCTTCAACGAATGCAACATCTGCGCGGGATAAGACACAACCACAGGAAGAAGGAATGCATCGCACGGCGCGTTCTCCACGCGGAACCAAGCATGCATCAAAAAGAAAACAAGACAGGTCGGTGGATAGTTGCACATCGAGAAGTAGTAGTAGCTCTTCCAGCAGTAGAAGTTCGAGTTCATCTACATCCTCTTCAGACAATAAAGCAAAACGATCCCGCCGGCGGCGGCGTCGTCAGCGCAGTCGCTGCAAAAAGCGCAGGGGGGACAAGCATAGCTATGATGCGAGCCGCCTAGATAAGATATCCCAAGACATTGACGAACTGCGTAGACATTTGCCTTTCAATACTTCTAGTGGTTTAATTAATTCTGATAATTGTTGTGATATATGTGGCTCTATTGTCGATGATAACGTTAGTGGTATTTTATATAATGAAAATGATCAATCTGAAAATGAGCAAAATCAATCGTCTTTTCAATTTAATTTCGATTCAGAGACAAAACTGAAAGAATCGGCAATACCTAAAACTCCAGATAACTTTTTAAATATTCTCAACAATATCCAATATTTTGATAAGAAAGAGTGGTCTGAAGTACGTTATGCAGAAGTGCAAAAAATATACAACCACTCACCTGGTTTTGTAGATTTAGAGGCCAACGACGAAGTGAAATCTTATGATCAGTTACGTAATTTAACTTATTCCGATAAAGCATATTCTGCAATTTGTTTCTGTATTTTGAAACAGAGAGAAGCTTTGCAGACAAATCTTAAAGAATTAATAACTGGGCTCAAAGTGATGGTAATTTTAGTGCTGAAAGCATGCATGAAAAAGTTAACGAGCTATTTTCAAAAGGTGAGTACTCCAAAGTGTCAGCAGATATGTTACAGTTAGTTTGTGGACATCGTGCGGAGATAATACAAATGCGTCGGCAGGGTATATTCGGTCCGTAACCCAACTCTTAAAAATGCTTTACGCAAGATACCTCCAACCAATGAATATTTGTTCAATGACGAGGCATTTACTTCGTTTTTGGAAAAGAACGGCAGTGTCAAAAGAGTATTTGTGCAGCTTCATAAGCCACATTTTGGGTCTGTTTCGCAAGCAGGACCTAGTAAGGCTACACGCCACCCCTCGCAGGGGTCCGGTGTTTTGCTTGGGCCCTCGCAGTGTACCTTACATCAAGGATGCTGCACCTCTCGAGCTCATCCTCAACAATTTAGTAATCAGCCCTTGCAGGGCCACTATTTTAACCAGCCCTCACAGGGTTACCGCTATAATCGTCCCTCGCAGGGAAAATAAAAATGATCGAAAGCGTGCCGGAAATAGTACTGACTTTCACTCCAGTATTAAAAGGCGAAAGTATTGACTCGACCGGATTCAGGGCCGGACAACTATCCCAATTCTACCGCCGTTTGTTTGATTTTCATTACATAATTAGACTTAGGCCCGTATTCTGCAACAAAATCTGTACTGACTTGAGCATAAATCTGAGTGACGTTTTTGTATGTAAGTACTGACGTTTTCAAATCTCTACTCAAGTACAAATCAATGCATGAGTATGATCCTAGAATACGGGCCTTAGAGGCTTTGAGACTCAATATTCCTAAAGCATAACATAATCTAGCAGTTCTTATAATTTTCACTTGTGTTTACAAATTTTTGGGTAGCCCAAATTTTTAACTATCAATATTATAGTTCCAATAAACCAGGTTTAAAAACTGATAACTGTTGTTGAAACTTATGAAAGTGATACAAACAAGGTAGGTATCTTGTTATTTCTTCAAAAAGCAAGAAAACAAATTTGTCTGTCTAATTTGTTTTTTCGCATAATCAGATTTTTGTTTAGTTAGTTCTAGTTTTAGGTTGATGCAGTTTTCATTGTTACGAAAATTTATTTCAGTAGGTTTTTGTGAATGTAATGAAAAGAAAGTTTTAATTAATGTAGCATAATCAGCCCTTGCAGGGCCACTATTTTAACCAGCCCTCACAGGGTTACCGCTATAATCGTCCCTCGCAGGGAAAATAAAAATGATCGAAAGCGTGCCGGAAATAGTACTGACTTTCACTCCAGTATTAAAAGGCGAAAGTATTGACTCGACCGGATTCAGGGCCGGACAACTATCCCAATTCTACCGGAATTAGAAGAAACTGGAAGCACCAAGATTCCTGCTACAAATAATAAAAGGGTATCGCATACCCTTTCACCACAAACCACCTCTGATCATTCCCAATTTCAAAGGTACTTATTGCACACCTGACACGGATACAATGACTCTGGTCATACAACAAATGAAATCACAAGGAATTTTGGAGGAGGCTCCACACTCCCCGAGTTTTCTATCCACAATGTTTCTGGTACCAAAGGGCGACGGATCGAGTCGCCCTATATTCAATTTAAGAGCCCTGAACTTTTTTGTGATAGCAGAACCGTTTCGGTTGATAAATGTGTTTCGGATACCAGAATTTCTGCAGCCCAACGATTGGCTGTGCAAGGTGGACCTCTCCCAGGCTTACTTTCATCTACCGGTAAGGCCAAGCCACAGATGCTTCCTGCGACTGCTGTACAAAGAAGAATTACTTCAAATGACCTGTCTTCCTTTCGGTCTAAGTACAGCACCGAAGGTTTTTGCTTCTTTGGCCAACTGGATAGCTCAAACTCTAAGGCAGAGGGGTCTGCGTATAATAATATATTTGGACGATTTTTTGCTGGTACACCAGGATCGTTTAACGTTACAAGCTCATGTTCAAATCCTAATGGAACAGCTGAATCATCTGGGTTGGAAGATACCCTTAAACTTCGCAAGCTTTGTGGTACCCAAAGGCCGGTTGCATTTCCGGGAACTTCTATTGTTCCTCAACCACCTGTTAAGCAAGCCTGCTGCAGTGACGTGCTTACCAGAAAACGCAGTGGCAGAGTTAAAATGGTGGCTACAGAATTGTCATCAGTACTCAGCAATCCATCTACCACCACCAACTCATTTCATAACGACCGATGCGTCTGACCTGGCCTGGGGCGCACAAGTCGACGGTTTTTCGATGTCAGGAACATGGACCCACGAGGAGAAACCTCTGCATTGCAATATCAAAGAAATGCTAGCTGGGACACTTAAACTTCGCAAGCTTTGTGGTACCCAAAGGCCGGTTGCATTTCCGGGAACTTCTATTGTTCCTCAACCACCTGTTAAGCAAGCCTGCTGCAGTGACGTGCTTACCAGAAAAAGCAGTGGCAGAGTTAAAATGGTGGCTACAGAATTGTCCCAGTACTCAGCAATCCATCTACCACCACCAACTCATTTCATAACGACCGATGCGTCCGACCTGGCCTGGGGCGCACAAGTCGACGGTTTTTCGATGTCAGGAACATGGACCCATGAGGAGAAACCTCTGCATTGCAATATCAAAGAAATGCTAGCTATTTTGAAAGTCTTCGAAAAGCAAGGGCACGCGTTGTGCCATTCGACGATACTAATACAGTGCGGTGGCTTATTTACGGAACGAGGGTGGTACAAAATTTGTTCCCCTATTAGAGCTGACAGCCAAGATATTTTACGTTTTGAATCTGTATCAGATTCAGTTAACGGCTTATCATATCCCTGGTCTTTACAGCAGCCACGCCGATCATTTGTCTCGACACCGGCTACCACCAGAGTGGCATCTCCTAGACGACTGTGTAGAAAAGATATTCCGAAGGTTTGGAATACCGGTAGTTGATCTATTTGCATCTCACCGGGCACATGTAGTAGCCAACTATGTGTCAGTAGATATAAACGACACAACAGCCCTATTTCACGATGCTTTTTCTCAGATATGGAACTTCCAATTAGCTTGGATATTCCCGCCACCGTACTTAATCCCAAAAGTTCTGTCCCACTTGAACTCGGCCACGGGAGTGTTCTTGATAGTGGTACCACGCTGGGAACGAGTTTTTTGGCGAGCCGACTTGAAGTCACGAACGCTGGCAGCACCGTTCACCATTCACAAGCTGGAACGGGAACTCATAGATACAGCGACCAATCTACCACCACCCAGAGTTCAGGAGATGACCTTAGAAATATGGATGTGTGGGGGTGGTCAGGGGATCTAAAGGAATGGGGCGAGAATCAAATAAAACTGCTGTTAGCCTCCTGGCGGGATTCTCCTCGCAGAACCTATCAGGTAGCTTGGAATAGATGGTTGAACTGGAATAAGAAACATAAATCAGACCCATTTCGTCCGGATGGTTCTATATTAGCTAGATTTTTGGCAGATTTGCATTTAGTAGAAAAATTGTCTTATAATACAATATTACTCCATAAATCTGCAGTTGCGACACTTTGTAATGCAAATCAATCTTCAGAGTTGAGTTCTCATACATTAGTAAAGCACATTCTTAGATCTATAGCTCTAAAGAAACCAACACAGCGAAAGCCCCCTATATGGAATATTGATGCTTTGGTTATATATCTACAGAATATGTCTATTGACGAAAGTAATATCTTTGCTACTTGCAGACATACTGCCACATTATTATTACTTTGTTCCGGTAGACGGATACATGATCTCACATTACTTTTAATAGATTCACAGCACTGGTAGAAAGTAATAATAGTTTAGTTTTTTGGCCAGCCTTCGGCTCAAAAACCGATAAATCTAACTACAGGCAGTCTGGCTGGAAGTTGATGGCTAATACTGAAAACAAGAATTTAGATCTAGTATTCTGGGTAAAACAAACTATTAAACTTCTTGAATCAAGACGTCAGGCGTTCAATTATACCAACTTGTTATTAAATATAAGAGGTGAACCTAAAGCGGCTTCACGTACCGTAATTGCTGGTTAGGTTAAGACCTTACTGCATCTGCGAGTAGCGTAAGATCAGCCGTTGCGTCTAAAATTTGGGTGAATAATTTCCCTCTCGATGAGGTGTTAGCTCGAGGCAATTGGAAATCTACAAATACCTTCACTCGATTCTATAGACGGGAAATCGAACCACTACCTGCAAATAGTTGTGTCACCAGTTTATTTAAGCCAGTAGACTGAGTGATGACAGTCTGTATCTGATTTCACAATTTATATAATACAATAGTATAAAAAATATGAACGAAAATGTACAAGTAGCCACTCATATGTTGATTACTTATTGTGATGTATTGATTACCTACCTACATGATATTTGTAAATAAAAGCTACATATTTTATTAATTTTGTTCATACTCCTGACGGTCCTCGAGTGCTATTTTTGTAATCTAACGAATAAGAAATTGCTAACTATACTGTTTTTCGTTAAGTGTCACTATCAAATGCGTGTAGGTACTTACTTACTATTATTATTTTTTGGAAATAAATATTTAGTTTTTGTTGAAATAATGTTTTTGCTTTATACATTACACATCCCTCAGGAGAAACTCTTTCTCAATCAATTAGTATCCATTACAGTTCACATTGACGTCCACTACCACCAAGCGATAACAAACAAATCTCAAACATGTAAGCTTCAAATAACGGTCAAGTGTTTAATAGCAGCGTTTTACCTGAAAATAAAACGCTTATTAAATACTTACCTTATTTGAAGCTTACAGTAATTTCTGCCTGGTGTTTTTCGAAGCAATGGCGCGAGCAGGCCTCCGATCGGACATCAAACCTGGGGGCCCTGCTTGGTGGTAGGAAGAGAGGTGTGCGAAAGAGACAAACATATAGGGTAGAAAGAGACAGGAACATGACGGAAAACAATGGGGAGCCTATCTCAAACATGTATTATTATTATTATTATTTCGACTGGGGACGCTGGCAGTGGGCCGGGTGATCGGTCCGCTAGTTATGGGCCATTTCACCCATTTCCCCGGGCCCCCTAGCAGGGGGTCTTTAGGTTGTCCCATTTTCACGGCGTCCCGTCGAATCTTCCCGTTGCTTTGCAGAATCTTACTATCTGGTCCACCGTCAGTTCTTTCAGATTTCCTTCATCTAACATCTCAAACATGTAAGCTATTACCACAAATGAGACACTTCGATGAAAATACATAAAAGTAATAACAAAAGAAAAAAAAAAAAACAACCAAATCTGAACTCGAGATCTTGTGGACCGTGTGGACTTTTATGTATGAACTGGTGCTATGATCTCTTCATAAGCAGAGATCAATCCTGATACACATTCTATATTACGGGTCTTACCCCAAATCTCTCCGGGAATTTGATGCCGAGTGGGTAATGGATAGTGACAGTAGAGTAGCCAGATGACTGGTAAAGGCTGCATAACTTACAGTGACATAGAAATATAAAATCTAGCACAGTACCTTCGACCCTCTGCTCGTCAGGGGTGATGGTAGCGCACTTGATGCCCACGTTGTGCTTGAGGACGGCATGTGCAGCGTCGATGGTGACCTGGTCGTCTGTCGCATCGCGGTGAGGCAGCCCTAGGTCGAAGTATAGGCTTTCTACCTGAGGACAGAGAACATGGGGTCATTATTATTCTGTCATTCACCATTCACAAAAGCTAAACTTATCCAAAGATAGGAAATAATAGCACTAAATTATAATTACATAGCTGGTTTCATCCTCATCATTACCATCCAAAGGTTTTGGGTAAGGTTTCCGTCTGATTTCCGTCGGTTTTCCTTATCCGAGTTGTTTTTTTGCGTAAATTATATTTATTATAAGTATTACAAACAGGGGTTTAGTAACCTATGATAATCTACAGCTAAGGTCATCGACCTTCATCATTTAATCAGTTGCGTAAGTTCTATGTTAGAGGCAATTTTATGAGCCATTGTTAATATTGCTTTGCTATTAAAGCCGTTTGTTTGATTTTCATTACATAACTAGACTTAGGCCCGTATTCTGCAACAAAATCTGTACTGACTTGAGCATAAATCTGAGTGACGTTTTTGTATGTAAGTACTGACGTTTTCAAATCTCTACTCAAGTACAAATCAATGCATGAGTATGATCCTAGAATACGGGCCTTAGAGGCTTTGAGACTCAATATTCCTAAAGCATAACATAATCTAGCAGTTCTTATAATTTTCACTTGTGTTTACAAATTTTTGGGTAGCCCAAATTTTTAACTATCAATATTATAGTTCCAATAAACCAGGTTAAAAAACTGATAACTGTTGTTGAAACTTATGAAAGTGATACAAACAAGGTAGGTATCTTGTTATTTCTTCAAAAAGCAAGAAAACAAAGTTGTCTGTCTAATTTGTTTTTTCGCATAATCAGATTTTTGTTTAGTTAGTTCTAGTTTTAGGTTGATGCAGTTTTCATTGTTACGAAAATTTATTTCAGTAGGTTTTTGTGAATGTAATGAAAAGAAAGTTTTAATTAATGTAGCATTAGGGTGAATTTAATAAACATGTTGTTTTGAAGCTGAAACCAACTAAGTACTTTTAATTGACGACGGCAGAGGATCCAATTGACTTCGTTTAAAGAACAACGGATGTCATAGAATATTCTCTATAATCAAAATTTTCCATGAAGGGTAGGTACATGAGTAAGAGCGAAGTGATTGAATTCAATAATGTAGCTATCTAAAAGTATGTTTTCCTTTCCTCTAAAACTTTTATAAACATGTCCGTTTATAAATGTGAATCATCGACCAAAAATGCCTAATGAAATAACTTTTTCACGCATTGTACAATTTCAACTTCAATCGCTATTTGTAAACTGTTTGCACGTCATATAGTAATATTTATCTAGGTACTTAAAATGCCCATCTGAGAAAGTCGTCATAAGAAACTAGTTAACCTAAAAAAAAACTCCTAATAAAAAAAAAATAGTACCTACATACAAGAGCGATGCAAGATTAAAACGCGTGACATACGAGTCTAAGAAAGTAAGTAGTTTTAGCAAGCCTAAAAAACCAAACGCGGCCCTCTTCGATCAACAAATAAAGAACCCACCAAATGCGTAGGTGTGAATTAGTATGAATTTGGAATCTATTAACCGGCCAGTTTTTATTACTACAGGTCTCAAAATATTGGCAACATGGCCGTTGCCCCGATAATCGCCAATTTATTACCATGCTGCAAACGTGAGCTGAGGCGCCGTGCATACATCCGGTTATTCAAGCTTATCGTGCGGTTAACTTGTGGGTGTCTTATAAACTTATGACCGGTAATCAATATTTAATATTATTTAGATAAATAAACACTGCTCTGCATTTTTTAAGCGTTGTCATCACGATTGGATGGACTCCACAACAGCCTTGGAAAACAACTAAAACAAGTGCTGTTTTACGTTATGGACTTAGGGGGCAACACTTTCGTCTCATGCACGTTAATTAAGTTTATACAGTGTAAGTGGAAAAAATATTGTCTCTATATTGGTGTTTTCTCTCTACTATTGTTGAATGTTAAAAAGATTTTAAATTCGCGCGTCTTCGTGCAATGAACGCACTATCTATAGTAGAGTAGGACTGTAGGACTTATGTGACACCGTATTAAAGGTGTGTGTAGTTTATATTTAAGTGAACCCAGTCTCTTTCATTTAATCCATACTATTATGCATGCTTTAATGTGCTAGTTACGCATGTGAAACCATCGAGCAAAGCGTTTTCGGTCGGAGCAGCAGTTGCTTGGCGCCAGATAGACGCAATTAAAGTGCTATCACCTATTTATCTAATTTACATAACATTATTTTCTAAAATAAAGTTAGCTATCATATTTCCGGGTCAGCCTAGACTAAACATAAATATTTTCAACATTGACATCAGAGAAAATAATGTGTCATATTTTATTTATGTCCTTCTTAGTCTTACGGTCGCCTGTGGTCTTGAAAAATAATGATTATACGTGTCAACGAACCTAATCACGCGTGAGTTGAATACCTACGCAAATTATGCGGCAGACTGAGGTAGGTATACTATTCGTAAGTAACGACGACATAATTTTTGCTGTACATGTGCAGAGTTGAAGGTCCCAGGACAACAAAAAACTAAAAGGTTGGTTCGGTGCGGTTATTTCACCCGAGTTAAGTTTATTTTCAGTGATAAACCCGTTATCGTGTAAACAAGTGCGACTGGTTTTGGACACTCACCGTCTGAGTTCGAGCGATAAATAACGAGCGAACCTCTTTTCGAAGACTTATTATTGACGACCGACTTGGTGTAATGGTTAAGAAGTTGGCTACTACACCAGAGGTCGCGGGTTCGATCCCCGCACAGTACAAACATTTGTGTGCATGAACATGTCTGTTTGTACTGGTCTGGGTGTCTCCTATGTATAATAAGTATGTATTTACAAAAGAAAATGTATTTAAGTATGTTTATCCGTTGTCTAGTATCCCATAACACAAGCTTTAATTAGCTTACTTTGGGGCTAGATGGCGCTGTGTGGAATAATGTCCAGGGATATTTATTTATTTATTTATTTATTATTATTAAAAAGGGTAAAAACGAACCAATGACAACTAATTTACAGTATTTTTGCTAGTCAAAACGAGGAAAAATCTCACGAGATCCTTATATAGGTATATGCATGACTTATTTACCCTACTTTCCCAAATCATCTGTTTTCTGATGCTATTGATTGGACAGTGGCTATAAATAAACGAAACTTTATCTAGTGTAAAATTTCATTCATTTGGTATAATTTTTTCACAATTTTAAATGGCTCATTTAAAATGATGTTCCTGCTTGAAACAGCTTTAAACCAAACAATACCAACGCCTAGGAACTTTATTTAAGACGTATTACAGTATCGTTTAACAGATCGGGAGGTCGACTTTTTTGTGCCATAGGGTTCTACGCCCCGTTTTACTACCTGCTTCTTGGTAAACAAAGATCTTTTGAAATTTTGAGAGTAGAGTTATCCCCCTGAAGAAAGAAACCGATTGACAAACCATGGAGCTTCGGTTACTTACGATAAACTGGGATTTAAAATAATGCATAGGTACAATTAAAGCTACCTTTTTCCCTTATGGAATTACCTACATTTATTAATCTAGCTAGAAGGTAAAGTACCTGCCTACATTCCTTCCCTATTATCCCGGTGCATTAAATCGTAAGCTAATAATAATGCATTCTTGCTTATTGTAGTATTTGTAGTCTAAACAGACTTTCCACTAGTATGAATAACATTGGCCCAGTAAAGTGCTGATATGTAGTCACATTTTGTGATAACCTGCTGCGATAACTCTATGTACCTACTTAGAGCCGCTATTAATGGCGAGAATAAAATTATTAATGCAAAACGGTCTAGAATCTAGTTTTTATCATAAGTAGCTGTCTGTATTCTGACTGGTTCCCAGACTAGTCATCCATCACGGAAACATTGGTAAAGTGTAAATGAATTTGTTCTAGCTAAACTCGTCAACTTTAAGTCAAAAATATGCAGAGTGAAAAAGCACCAATTTTTTTTGTAATACAAATGCAACCCTGTGTTATTATAACTACGTAGTCGTAAATCTATCTCTAAATAGGCGATTAGCAGCGACTGAGTGACCCATTGAAGGTGATGACAGTCGCAGATCAAGTACTTACATATGTACCTAATTAACGTTATTGTTATTGTGTTTATAGTAAAATCACATGCATCACAAATCAGAGGAATTAATTTAAATACAGTGGCAAAGGTAGCAAGGTATTACAAAATCAATAAGCAGGTAGCAAGGTATTACAAAATCAATTGTAATACTCTCTAAATAAATGGTATAGATATACAGAGTGTTCAGAAATAATCAATAGTTTTTACTATTAAAAACTACAATTCTGTCTGCCAAAAAAGACTGGAAAGATCCATACAAGTAACAATTTCATTAGTTTGTGTGTTACATTATCATTTAGTAGGTTGCATATAATTAAGGTCACACATCAATTTAGTGGCTATTGCCCTTTACTCTATCTATCTATTGCTATGTTGTTATCACAAGTAGTGAGCATGTATAGACCGCTTTTGTGGCTTCATTAAAAACATGTATAAATAAACTGACAAGCAAAAATAAGTTGTCACTCTCTTAAATTAGGGATTATTTCTCCTAGGTAAAGAAGTTTAGTTAGGCTAACTGAATGAAAATCTATTATGGTTTATGTGGCCACTAACTTATGGTCATCAGCTAGGGCACTAGAAGTGAATCATCATTTTGGAAATTTATTATTATTACATGTGCACTGACCATTCTGCTCAAAATCTAGTTGGCAAACATTTTCATACACCAGAGTTATGCGAGTACTCTAAAGATAGTTGACTGTTGCCATCATGGTGAACAGAACACTGAGAAGCCCACTTTTCACCAAGTGTTATGGTATTAGACTAAAAATTTTTCTTCTTAAATCTGGAAAGCATTAGTTGGTTTTTATTTAAACTTTATAATTGTTATAAAAGTCTTTGTCTCACCTTGACATATGGGAAGATAAGTTTTTCTTTGATCTTGGCCCAGATGATACGGGTCATCTCATCTCCATCCATGTCCACAATGGGTTTTGATGCCACCACACGCTTGGCTGTGCCATCTGTTAAATTACAAAGATAAGTATTCATGTGAGGCCCTTTGTCCTTCTGGTTTAACCACTAAATAATGTGTGTAAATATAAATGATAAAAAATTGGTCGGGAACAATGCCTTTACAGGTAATTATTAAATTTGTTTCTTTTTGTTTTGTTTATAAACTTTAGTCAGCCTGTAGATAATATTTCTAAAATTAGAAAGATATTATAGAAGACCTGCAGGTATCATAAAATTGCCGGAAAAAGGAGAGAAATGTGAATAGAACTGAATATAAGTACAACAGAAGAAATTGAAAATGTAAGCATTATTTTTACTTTTCTTAAAAATTATAAACTAAAATCATTTAATACAGAATCATCAAAGTTGAAGGATGAGACTATAATCAGATAAAAGTTACCTAACCAACAAAACAAAATCATAAACACAAACTTACATTTTCTAGTGGTGAGAGCTGAATTTTCAGTGACGTATTTTAACAGTCTCTTAGTTGTGTTACTAGCCATTTTATAAAATAATTCCGAATAACTTTTTACGTGACGTTCCTGTTCACCGTGTATTACACCGCAGTCCGCACCCACACCACTTAACGGCACTGAGCAATGACAGCTACTGCGTGCATGTGTGTTTTTTTACGCGTTGAACACTATCCTCCTCCTCCACACAAAAGAAAAGATATGAATGGTTAGTGATGTACAATGTACCTGTCATTGAAATCGATTCTTATCTCGTTGAGCGTAAAGTCGAATCCGGACACTAAATTATTGCAAAATTTAAAATATTACTTTATCTCTCATTACTGTTAAACTTAAAGAGGGTCCAAAAGTAGTTTGGGTAAATGAAGTCAGTGTTGGCACTATTATTTCTCTGTTAAACCATAAATTTACTTTAAGTATAGCCAAATATACCGATATAACAAAATAAATACAAGATTTCATTGTATGTCTGTATGTAGGTATGTATTGATTTACTATTTTCCATGTGTATATTTAAAACGAACTCAAACTATCAATCATACAAGTTAAATTAGGACTTTATAAATGTCATGTTCTACCTTACTTCCTTTACTTTAAGTTATGCCATGTAACTAATAGTTTTCTCATGCTTATCAAATTCAAAGACAATTTAAATAAAATGTAAGTGTTGAAGTCAAACAGAGTGAGTCAATTAACCCGATCCGAATGATTTTCGGAATCGACTTAATAAAATTGACACTACGGTACATCTCTATTGCCATATCGCCAGCTGTGCGCCGGCAGGCCGGTGTGTGGTGTGGTGCCACGGATGAAAAAGGATTCTACGAAGCGGTCATTTAACTTTTTTCATAATTATTTGAACATTCAACATTGTGACAATCGTTAAGTTTGGTGTTGGCCTCCTTGTGAAGTGGAGAGCAGGCCCGACAAGTCACCCTGACTGCCTTTCCTTGCATTTTACGGTAAGAGCACAATATTTTTATCGAGTTCAGAATATTTGACTTTTTAAATTTTATTAAAAAACCTATCCGTCCAGGCTGGTGATAAATTAAAACATTAATTACGGGCTTCTAGTAGTTCTAGTTTTGTAATGTAATATGAGCATCTATGTTAGAGTTTGGTCTTTAATCCACCTTTTAATATGGGTTACATAGTACAGACGAGATGCGGTATTTTCTTAAAAGAAATTGTTGTGAAATAATACATTTTACCTAGTTAAGGTACACCTACCTTAATGTTTTAGGGAGAACAGCCATAAAAAGCGAGTGGTTTAAACCTATGTGCATAGAAGCTTCTAATTCATTGTATGCTGAGATTTTCTATGATTAGAACTTGAATATCTCGTGCATGTATCTTTGGGAGTGCATTTATGTCAAGGCCCCACGCTTATTTTAAATGCAACGAACTATGTTTTTTTTGTTAATAATGATGGATTCCTTCTGCCCATGACATACCTAGATGAAATATTATTGCCCATGAGTAGTACATAGCCTAGTAGGTTCACAAAAAAAATACGAATCTGACAGATGTGATACCTGTTTGAAATTAGTTGTTATTGCTATGGTTTAAAGTGTATTTTTATTATGCCACGTTTCCAATGGTTGTTTGATTTTGATTGATCAGGTTTTTTGGGTTCCGCACCACATCTCTGTCTTCCGTAATCTGTGATAGGTATGTTAGGAGAGTAACTTATCGGAGCCCAGATTCTGCTTTAGAAATGCCAATGGAATCTTAATTGAATGGCTTGATTTTTACATTTTTTAGTTTGGACCAAACGTCAAAATTCATTGATATCTGAAAAAAAAATGGAAGATGTCTGATAAATCTAGTACCATGACAAAATACCTACTATCTGCCTGTAGTGTAGTGATACCAAATTTTCACTATATGATTCACTTTCCGAAATTAGGTTTACCTACCTACCTGTGATCTTGGGGCAGTAGCATTAGGTAAACAATAATTTATACTTAACCCACGGTGTTTTTTTTATCATTATCGCTTGTCTGTTTTTAGAGATCAGAGAATAATAATTCACTTACGTATTATTTGACTGCAATACTTTGAGCCACTTTTATTATTAAGTAGGTAGGTATCCCACTTTCGACGTAGGGTGTTTTGTACGTGTGTTACGTAGGGTGTGTGTACTATTACCTATTCTGTGGTTTTGTTAGAAACGTGTTCTGCTGCACGTTAGAATAGAATAGAACGTAAACATAAAGTCTTATTTAATCATCATCATCATCCGTGCGGTCTATCCCGGTTGTGTACCCACATTGGTGTGTGGGGTCCCAGGGGACCAAAGAAGCCACCGCTTCTTGGGTCGACCTCTTCTACCGGTACCTGGCGGGGGTTGCATGGCCAGACATTTGTTGCCCACGTAGTTTGCCGATCTCCGTGAGTCATGACCATACCAACGAAGACGGCACTCCTGCAGCTTGTCCGCGTTGTCACGAACACGAAGGCTGCCGCGGATGTGGGTGTTACGCACGCGATCTTTGCGTGAGACTTCACACATCCACCGCAGCATCTTCATTTCCGTGACGCGCAGCTCCTGCTTGTGTCGCTCTAGTAACGGCCATGTTTCACTGCCATATAAAAGAACAGGCCTAATGATGGTTTTATAGACCTGCTCCTTCAGCTTAATCGACATTTTTGGGTCACAAATGGCAATAAAGACTTCGGGAACGGCCCTGGACCGCAGCGCCCAGCCGATCATCTCACGAGGGACACAGTCGAAGGCCTTCTGCATGTCTAAAAAAAGTAGATGCAGAGGTGTATTCTTCAGTCTGTATCCGTCCATGAGCGTTCTCAAGGCAAATACGCGGTCCATGGTCCCGCAACCCGGTCGAAACCCATACTGACACTCCGAGATTGTACACTCCTGTCGAATCCGAGAGTCCACAATGCGCTCGAGGAGCTTCATGGTATAGGACATCACCATTATCTGGGAATTTTAAAAAGTTGTTTTTCGTTACATCTGTCTTTTAAAAGTTCTACCAACCGTTTTCGGAGTTTTAGGATTCAGGTAACAGAAATTCGAGATTTCAATAGGTTACCCACCTTTATGCCGCGATAATTGCTGCACTTCTGCACCGAGCCCTTGCCCTTGAAGACCGGCGTGATAATGCTCAGTCTCCATTGGTCAGGTATCTTCCCCGTGAGGAGAATGCGGTTGAAAAGGTGGGTAATTATGCCCACACCACGAGAGCCCATCGATTTCCACGCTTCGATAGGGACTCTATCGGGTCCGACAGCTTTCCGGTTCTTCATGCGGCGAAGTGCCGACTGGACTTCATCAGGCGTTACCGGGGGCACTAGTCCCTGATTTGGAGGGAGTTCAGGAGGCTGCACTAATTTGTGCTGCTTGTTGAGCAGCTCGTGGAAATAAGAGCGCCATCTCTCCTTCACCGCGCGGTCCTCGCATAGCAGGTTACCGAGAGTATCATTTACACAGCAGCACGCGGCACATGGAAATATCCTAAGCCGCTTTGACTCTCGAACGTGCCAACTTGTAAACGAGCTTCTGCCCCTCAGACAACTCTAACTTATCGTACAAAGGACGTAAGTGGTCACGTCTGGCTCTGGCTACAGCTCGTTTAGAGGCACGTTTGTAAAATATAGAATTACAAATATAATATAAAGTATGTAAAATATAAGATAAAGTCCTATTTAATAGTAGATGGTATCATAATTTTGAGAGCAAGCTTATTATGGCATTCTTCGCCAGCTTACCGACACAGCGTTCTGCAACTCGGGCAGAATATAATACTCGAAATAAGTATTTAAGTTGGATTAAGTGTGCGAAGATACTTCTGTTTAATCATAAATGTTTATGAGAGCGTCGTGCCAACTCGGATCGTGGATCGTGTGGTCCCGAGTTCAAATCTGGCGGAAAAAAGTATAAGTATTTTTAGTGAGTTTTAGTGGGTAGGGCCACTAAAACCTGCGGTAGTCTTCTCCAGCGCCCTTGGGAGGAGGAAGCTCAATTTCAGTGTACGATGACACAGACTACTGTGTTAGACACGCGTTACCGTCATCCTCGGGATTGTAAACCGAAACACACACGAGCCCTCCCACGTGCGTTTCACGACCCCAAAGGCCTTTTTATTTGCCTCTCACGATAAGCAGGGATTCCTCGGCAGTATTATATCCTCTAACCGCAGTGATTAGGCACCGGCACCCCGACGGCCTCGCCTCCTACGTCGGGCGGGATTGTCCAGCTCGCGCTCGCCTCTATGGCAAATCACAGATGGCAGCGAGAGGTCGCGCCCGATCCAGGCGGTGAGCGTGTAGCGTTCGTTTCCCCTAAGGTGGGCTCACCTCCAGCGTGTGCGGAGCCGTGTCCTTGCTGGCACCGCAGTGGTGATAGGCATCGCTCGCCTCCCGTCCGATCCGGCACAGATCTGGAACGAAACGGCGCCTTGTCGCCGCTTCAGCCATTGCGTGAGGGAGGACAGGGCGCATAGCCTCGATCGTGCGATGGCCCGATTGGGGATCTGCGAGCCGCACATCCCAGAGCACCACAGCAAGTGTGCGGAACTCTTCCAGCCAGGATAACACTGGCTTGAGGTAACCCCATGGACTGTGGACCGACGCGCCTCCTCCCGGTAGTGAAACACTGCCGAGAACCCTCGCACCAAGGTCCCTGAAAATTGTTCCCTTTCACCGTTACCAGGGTTACAAGTTACCAGGACTTGCTGATGCAGTACATGGCGCAGTGGGAAATCGACCTGGCGGTGGGCGCAGAGCCATATTTCGTGTCTCCCGAGCCTCATTGGGCTGGGGCCACTGATGACTCTGTGGCCATCATAGCGCCATATGGGGAGACTTCGCTGTTGTAGGCCCAACACAGGCCTTCCCAACTTGGAGGTGTTCCTCCGCGATATCGGTCCGGTGGTCCGAAGGTTGGCACCTCTCCTAGTGTTGGTAATAGGTGACCTCAATTCTTGATCGACCCTCTGGGGGAGTGGTCAACGAACGTGAGGGGTCGGGCCGTGGAGGCCTGGGCGGCCAGTTCCGGGATGTCCCTACTTAACCAGGGGACGTCATTGACGTGAGTACGCTGGGCAGGGTGGTGCGTGGTGGACCTTTCGTTTGCCACCTCTGCCCTCGCATGAAATATCCGGAACTGGCGGGTGCTGAGTGAGGTGGAAACAATCTCCGACCATAAATACATTAGGTTGGAGATGTCCACCTCCAATGACCCAGCACCCCGACGACAAGGCCATTCCGGTGGGCCCTCACCAGGCTAGACCAGGAGCTTGCGGAAGAGGCAGCCATAGTGGCTGCCTATAGGCAGCCCTATAGGGCTCGACCCCCATAACATCGGGAGTCAATGAGGCAGCAAGTGAATTTCGTAACAACATCACGAACATTTGCAATGCTGCCATGCCCAAAATCCGAAGGCCCCCTGCTAGGCGCCACCGAGTTTATTGGTGGTGTGGCCATAAGGCAGGCGAAAGCAAGGTCCTGAGAGGAAATGCTGTACGATCTAAACCGGGATCCCCATGGAGGCCGTATCGCGCAGCTCGCGATAAGCTCCGCTACCAAGGCCCCGCCGTGATGGAAGTCCTTCAGCCGGAAGTTCGGGAGAGGATAGTGCGGGAGCTGTTCCCAGAGCCCCGAATGTACACCCCCCCGTCAATGTCTCCTCCTTCGAGGCCGCCTGACGATCAGCCGATCCCAGCCGTCACTGACGAGGAAATGGATACGGTGAATGATCGGCTTAAGACAAAGAAAAAGGCCCCAGGGCCGGAGGGGGTGCCGGGCAAAGTGCTCGCTTTAGTACTTAAACACCTTTCTTTTTTTTTGCGTAAGGAAATGCATTTAGACATTCCCAAGGCCCTAGGTTCAGGACACCTGGGATATGTGGGACTTGGAACTCCTGGGAAAACAGAGACCCCTACCCACTAAAACCTGACGGTGGTCATCTTGGGCGCAGAATAGAAGGGACCCGGGATCCCCAACGAGGGAGGGACTTCTCGCAGAACTCTTCGGCGCGCAAGGCCGCCTGGCAGCCAACCTCGGGAGGAGCAAGCTCAACTCCAGTGCACGATAACACAGACCACTGTGCCTGAAGACAAGTCTTAACGTCTTCCTCGGGATCGCAAACCGAAACACGCAGGCCCCCCCGCGTGCGCTTCGCGAACGCAAGGGCCCTTTTAGTCGCCTCTTACGACGGGCAGGTATACCTTGGTAGTATTCTCTTCCCCTAACCGCAGGGAACAAGTACTTAAACACCTGGGGGGACAGCTTCGGGACATATTCAACGCTGCTTTTGCATTTGCACGTTTCCCGAAGCTGCGGAAGGAGGGCCGCCTTTGCCTCCTACAGAAGGCGGGCAGACCCCTGGGGGAAGCCGGCGCCTACCGGCCGATCGTGCTGTTGGACGAGGCGTCTAAGCTATTCGAGGGGGTAATCGCATTCCGCCTCGTCCAGCACGTTAATGAGGTGGGGCCGAAGTTGTCCTCAGTACAGTTCGGCTTCCTAACAGGGCGCTCAACGCTGGATGCACTGGCGCTTAGAAAAGCGGAGACGGCGTCCGCCCAGCGTGAGCGGTCGTTCGCGGTGAGCCTGGACATCGCCAACGCCTTCAACAGCCTGCCATTCGGCGTCATAAGAGAGGCAATCCGGTACTTCCGGGTGCCCTCTTACCTAGGCAGGCTGTTGGAGGACTACCTCCGCGGCCTAGAAGTCCTTTACGAGAGTAACGACGGAACCCTCATTCGTCGAACAATGAGGTGCAGGGTTCCCCAGGGGTCCTTTTTAGGACCCCTGCTGTGGAACCTAGGTTTTGACTGGGTGCTCCGCGGCACGCTCCTTACGAGGATGCGTGTAATAAGGTACGCGGATGACACCCTTGTCGTAGCCCGGGGAAAGAACTTCCCAGAGGTGCAGAGGGTGGCGAAAGTCGGCGCCAGCCTCGTCATCCGCCGCATCGAGGTGCTGGGATTGAAGGTGGCCACCAATAAGGCCGAGGCTCTACTCTTTCACGAAACTTGGCAAAGACCACCTCCCGGCGCTTGGGGCTTTGGCTCAATGGGGCAGTTGGGAGGGTGGAGGCCTAGATGAAATATCTGGGCCTCACTTTGGATGGGCAGTGGCGGTTTAAGGGACATTTTTCCCGCCTCGCCGCCCGCCTAATCCGCGCTGCAGGCGCCTTGGGCCGCTTGCTACCTAATGAGCGCGGCCCAGACCAAACGTGCCGGCGTCTCTACGCCGGCATGATAAAAAGTATGGCTCTCACTGCTCACAATATAACCCTATTGCGGGCTCCGCAGAGGGTCATGGCAGTGAGAGCCATCAGAGGGTACCGCACAATATCCGCGGGGGCTGTCTGCGTCCTAGCGGGTCTGCCCCCATGGGAATCAGGGGCGGAAGTTCTCGCTGCTGTTTACCAGTACCGTACAGCAGCGAGAGCAAGGGACGCGCGCCTCTATCAATACCAAATAAAGGGCGTCAGGTGTTGAGCGCTGAATGCGCTATTTCGGCGGTGGGCGGAGGACCTTGGTGATGCGGTCTATGGCCGGCAGACCATAGACGCCATAGGTCCAGTACTCCAACAGTGGGTGCGTAGGGATAGGCGGCCCCTTACGTACCGACTCGTGCAGGTCCTCTCGGGGCACGGATCGGGAGGTATCTGCACAAAGTCGCCCGGCGTGAGGCAACGCCAAGGTGTCACAAGTGCGGCGCTGACGAAGATACCACCCAGCACCCGCTTGAGGTGGGCGTTGCGTGTGCGGATCAACGCCACACTCTGATGGATACCGTGGGTAGGGACCTCTTGCTCCCGGCCTTAATACAGGCCATGCTTAGGAGCGAGCAGGCATGGACGGCAATGGTCTCCTTCTGTGAGGAGGTGATGACGTGGAAGGAGACCGCGGAGAGGGCCCGGGAGGATGATCCTCTGGCGGCCCCTCTCCGAAGCAGACAGCCGGGGTAAAAAGACGGCGGTTCGCCCGTCCTCCTCCTGCTCCCTAAAAGTAGCCTTCACCCTATTCCATGGTGCTCCCGTCTGGGGGTGTCCAGTATACCAGGGTGCCCCCGTAGTCTTCTAAGATGAGCCGTAAATCGCGAATTTCCTTTCATGCTTGCTGTAGGGATTCAAGAGTGTAAGTCACAGTTTTTTTTCGGTTTTTGGTAGACATCGGTATAACAAAAAATATCTAAACATCAACCAAAAAGTCTGTGTGTGTGTAATAAGTGGCCGTAAACTGACACCTCTATTGTCAACAGTCAGATAACGGCCGCCTATTTTTCATATGTTTTTAAACGGCCGCGAACCAGATTTGTTTCGCTAGCATGTAGGTATTAGTTTGCGTCCGCATTATAGCTATAAATCCGAATACAATTATATTTTGACGGCCGTGAACTAACCATAGCATTAAAACCAACCCCGACAGAAAAAAAGTGATGCTTAAAACGAGCTTTAATTACATTAATAATAGGAAAAAGGGCCAACTTAATTTATTCAGTGAGTTGTACCGCGGCCACCCGGCCGTATACCAACATTACCAACTTTACTAAAAAAATATAATGTTGGTTGGCCGCCACCAAACTGGTATCAGAGTAATTTACTACCAAAATAAATGCAAAATTTTGTAAATAAAACAATTATGGTCACTGTTGCGGACCCCGACGTGACATCACGTCGGGATCCACCACTGTTGCAGTGCTGTCGAGGAGACGCAATAAGACACAGTTGGACCTTAATAATTACTATATAACCACAGACGGAATGGCAGTGAAATGAGACAACAGTTGGTAATAGTCTGGTTTATTATAATTCTACTAAAGCTTATATACGAACTCATACACGTACACTGTGTGTGCCTAATCTTACTACGTGACCATCCGGCACAGTACTCCCCCCTTTTAAAAAAAACATAATTTACCCTCTTGCAAAATTTGCAATATCACTTCAACGGAATCTGAGCACTGGTTTGAATAATCTACCTGATCTTATCATGTACGTGCTCTTGTCTTTTTCCAAACCATCACGTTCTCGAACCATTATTTATAATAAACGCTGTGCAGGCAAATACCTTCTCATAGGTGATTTTGTATGCCTATGCACTTTTACGACCACTTTTACGGCCACTTATGTGTGCAATATTGTGAAATAAAATCTTCTTAGCACCTTTGTTGACCTCGGCTTGGGGAACTTGTTGATGCTTTATAATATTTCTTCTTCCTGGCGTATCCCTTGGCTCGTTTCGTTACACGATAACCTAAAAAATCAAACTCGCTCTGGAGGAATTAACTAACCAATTAATTAACCCATTTTCGTACAATTGACGTGACATCACGTCGGGGTCCACCACTGTTGCAGTGCTGTCGAGGAGACGCAATAAGACACAGTTGGACCATAAGAATTACTATATAACCACAGACGGAATGGCAGTGAAATGAGACAACAGTTGGTAATAGTCTGGTTTATTATAATTCTTCTAAAGCTTATATACGAACTCATACACGTACACCGTGTGTGCCTAATCTTACTACGTGACCATCCGGCACAGTCACCCATAAACAATAACAATAGTAATCGTAAACTTGAAATATTTACTTTTGAAGCGAGGCCTGTTTCCTATTTTTGCGCAGCTTTGTGTACGTCTCTGTGCGACAACAGCGCGGCTGGCAAAATGGACAATTAATTTCCGGCACGTGGGTTAGGTTAACTGACCAATTCGATTTAAATTGGTCAGTTTACCTAACCCACGTGCCGGAAATAAATTGTCCATTTTGCCATTACATTCTGCAACTATCCTTCTTTTTAAGGTGCTATATCACGTTGGGAAGGGTCAGACAGAATTCTTAATATCGGTAAGTATATTTCTGCGGATGGCCCTCTAAAAGGTCGCGAAACAACGTAGGGCCGCGATCCAGTGTAATGATGATCCTACTATGGAGCTAAAAAATAAAACATTTTAATAATAATGCTAAATAAACTATTCTATTTAAGTAGGTATTTATGTTAATTAGGTATTTAAGTAGACATTCGATCGGGTCCGGCAACGGGGTCTTCTATCGAAGTTACCAGCTAACGGACTACCCGAGGGTCTGTGCAAATGGGTTGCTTGCTAGCTTCCTGTCTGGCCGTAGCCTAAGAGTCGGAGTAGACGGCAGTTGCTCCGAAACAATGGCCATAGACGCTGGCGTCTCACAAGGATCCGTGCTATCTCTAACGCTTAATTTTATAATAAATAAAATATCCCTGGACATTATTCCACACAGCGCCATCTAGCCCCAAAGTAAGCTAATTAAATCTTGTGTTATGGGATACTAGACAACGGATAAACATACTTAAATACATTTTCTTTTGTAAATACATACTTATTATACATAGGAGACACCCAGACCAGTACAAACAGACATGTTCATGCACACAAATATGCGCCAATAATATGCGCCAGACAACACACCTCTTGTAATGGTCTCGAAGTAGGGATTAATATCCCTGTGTCACGAGGTACCAGACAAGGAAATCAGCCAGGGGCGTCTCCCAGCACACCCAGACCCGAGTCAATTCAGAAAAGATCGTTTCCTGAATTGACCCGACCGGGAATCGAACCCGGGACACTAAGGAAATCGAGGCGAGAAACCGTGCTACAGCGCACTACGCCAATCGTGTCGTCGAATGTTTGTACTGTGCGGGGATCGAACCCGCGACCTCTGGTGTAGTAGCCAACTTCTTAACCATTACACCAAGTCGGTCGTCAAAATAATATAATATGGTGTAATAATGTTCATTGCTATATGGGCAGATGACACTATGCACAGGAGATGCATTTTACACGGGCCGTGCACATCACCCCCATTACGTAGTGAAAAAAAGTCGCGAACAACTTGCGTTGAACGGGCTTTGGACAAAGTACTCTCGATTTTAGGAGAGTACTTAGTCCAAAGCCCGATTGGGGCCGAGATAACTTAGTCCGATTTAACCCTACCAAGTCACAAGTTTCACCGCTAAGAAAACCCCATTCCCTGTTACCCCAGAGTTCCTCAACACACCACTTACCGTCTCTAAGAGTATTGGGATCCTCGGTGTTGGTTGACATCTCCAGTGATGGGCAATTCCGAAGTCATTTGAATGATAAGGTCAAAATGGCATCCAAGAAGCTAGGTGTTTTTAATAGAGCGAAGCGGTACGTCACATCGGAGCAAAGATTGCTAATATAAATCTCAAGTTCGGCCTCATATGAACTACTGTAGTCTGTAACCTTTGGGCGCGAGCACCAGGATACCAGCTTGAGCCTTTTGAGTCGGTTCCAAGACGAGCTGTGAGAATAGTTGACGATCATAAACTCGCAAGTGGTATCGAACCATTAGGGCTGAGGAGAGACGTTCTCTCTTAATGTGTATTCTACCGCTTATATATAATAGGTTGTGTTCCGAGGAACTGTTTGAAATGATGCCCGCAGCTACTTTTTATCATCGTACCGCTCGCCTTTGACAGGGTGTTCATCCTCACTCATTAGAACCCCAATGGTCGCGCACAGTGCGGTTTCAGAGGAATTTCCTCCCGCGAACAATCAGATTCCGATTCCGAACAATCCGAGGAAAACAGTATAGGGTATTTTAAGAAGAGAGTAATAGGTATCTCCTAAATGGTCGGCAACGCGTACGTAGTGCTTCTGGTGTTACATGCGTCAAAAGGCTTCGGTAACTGCTTACCATCAGGCGGGCCAGAAGGTTGTTTTGCCACCTTGTGGTATAAAAAAAGGTATACACACCTTAAAATAAAGGACCTATACATCGCGTTTTATTACCATAAGTTAGCTATCTCCAACTTATTCCCTAGCATAGGCATATGTAGGTACCAGAAATCCAGTAACCTGTGTAAAGAGGTTGGGGAAAGCTCTGTGGCTGGTCCATACCATATCGTCTGTCATGTACTGCAGTCGCATTCACATCAACTTTAATGCAATTGGTCCCCCCCCCTGCCCCTGCAACACTAGTTTTACAGCTGATGGTACCTACTTCTATCTACCACGAGCGGTAAGTTTAAACTCTATTTACTTATACTCTCAATGATTTCAATTAATTTGATAGGTGGAAAATTGTATCCTGTCTATTAGACTGCCTGTGTAGATCAGATACGTCTAGAAAAATAGAACTGCTGTCTCTCACTCAAACAAACTGAAGCGCACTATCACCACCGTTACTAAAAACATTTCTTCAAAGTGGTCAAGCGCCGCGCGCGGGAATAGCGGGCACACGCATCTTTTCGCGTTAGTCTCACCGGGGGCCGTATTACGATCTCTTATAGCCAGTCAAGTTAATTTCCTAAACTGAGGAGGGGCGCCAAGCCGCCAACGCGCGTCCTATATGCGTAATTTTTAGTGTGTTATATCATCATATTAGGCTGCGGTAACCGCTGCCATTAGCTACCAAAGTCGTGAAGCAGACGTGAGTGATCTTACAGAAACAGAGTGTCCGCCATATTCATATTCACTGTATATAACTGGTACAGGGTGTTGGTCTGTCGTACAGAGGCGTCCACATCAACCTTCACAAAACGATTGCAATATGGGTCTTAATTATGTCAACAGCATAAGGTGCCCCTATGTAAAGGCTGATGTGAACGCCTCTGTAGATAAATCAAACTACAATAGGTCAGACTGCGATACAAACGGGGGCAGTGCAGCAGAGTAACAACATGATTTATATTTTAGAGGGGATTTCGATTCATGCACTGTAGCTATCACATGCCACCAGGCTATGTTGGGTTAAAGGCTCTGTTTCCTAGTTCTAAGCTAAACCCTGGAAGCTCAAGAGGATACTGAAACACCGTTTTTCCGAACAAACGTAGTCCCTTGTTTACTCCCTGGATATTGATACCTAGTAGAGCAACATTTTTTTTCCAAAAAATCTTTTGCCACTATTTGCATGCCCTGCCCTATTGGTAGACACATTCTTTAATTTTCAATGGTAAAAGTAACTAAATCGGTCAACTGTTCGAAAAGGGATCCAGGAGACAATGTTGTCTCTATTGCACTCTGCGGTGGACTTGAGGTTAGCAACAGACAGCAACAGATTTTACAAATACCAATTTTTCGATTCTCTCGCCCGTGCTGTGTCCTCTTAAGGCCCCTACAAGTCCCTTACAGCAACTTCTAGGGCAAAAAAAGTCACTAATTAATCAGCTCTTATATGTACAAAGTATGTTTTTGTTTCAGGTATAAAACTCATCACAATGTGTGGGTGTCTGAAGGTGCTGCGCGTGTACAGGCCGCTGCCGCGGACTTTGCATTGCAGGCTCTCCAGCTCCTCTGCTCCACCCCAGGTGCCAGGAGTGCCATATACTCAACTATCTATAGGAGTTCCTAAAGAAATATGGCATGAAGAACGAAGGTAGGGCATAGAATAGAATATCCAAATTAAAATAAGCCAATACAATATACGTAATTGACCCCGTTTTTTATCTAACATTAAAAAAAAACCCTACCATAATATTTTTGCTTTGTAGAGTGGCCGTAGTACCAGCCGTAGTTAGCAAATTAGTGAAGAAAGGCTTCACTGTTAACATAGAAGAAAATGCTGGAGCATATTCAAATTTTCCAAATAAGACATATGAAGAGGCTGGTGCTAATATTACCAGTCTGAAGGAAGCATTTCAATCAAGTAAAGCCTTTTTTTATATCATCTTATAACATAAAATATAGATTTTATAAGACGATTTCCATAAACATATTTTAAATTTCCCAAATTTTCCAGACATTATTCTGAAAGTTAGACCAATAGGTAGTACTGAACTTCAAAATGTGCAAGAAGGGGGCACTCTCATATCCTTCCTCTACCCGGCACAAAATCAGGAGCTGATTAAACAACTTGCCGCTAGGAAAGTCAACGCTTTCGGTAAGTATCTGTGCTTTTTGGCTATACTCATCACAGGCATTGCTCCTAAACCATTTCTCGAGCAGGTATATGATTCTAGTAACTTTTCAGCAATGGACTGCATCCCTCGAATCAGCAGAGCACAGGCTTTCGACGCGCTTAGCTCCATGGCGAACGTGGCCGGGTACAGAGCAGTCATCGAAGCCGCTGCGCATTTTCCTAGATTCTTTTCAGGTATGTTGAGTTGACTTGAAGGTCTTCTTAAAATACCAGTTCTAATAACCTAGTAACTTACTCCCAAGGCATTGCAAGCTTTCATCGGTTTGCAATTACTCTTAACGATCCACTTGACGAGAATGTGCGCGTGTGAGCATGTCCATCGGCGACTCTGCGTCATCTAATTAGGTCACAAGAAGTCCCAAAACTTACGCGCTTACCACCCGCGTAGGGTTAACTTCACTGGCGAATTCGTCATAGGTACAATAATGTCGTGTATTGTTCGATAAATGTTCGATAATAAAAAATAAAATGACTGTAAAAAAGTGTAATTTAGGCCACACTCGGCCCAAAGGAAGTTAAGCTCAAATTAATTTGGCAGATGCAATCAAAGGCCCATCGGATGCAAATGGTCTCGAGCAAAGCAGTACGAAGCACGGAACTTTGTAAAGCCCAGCATTTAGTTTTGAATCATTGGACTGACTGGTTTTAAACTGAGAGTTTGACCAAGCGCATGATAATATGGTAAACGGGTCTATCGGCCTCTTTTAGTGGTCCACCATAAACACGAGAAATGGTGGCTAGTGCCTATTTCTGACTGTCGGCGCTCGTAGGTCAGATGACAGCAGCCGGTCGCGTCCCACCCTGCCGCGTGCTGGTCGTGGGCGGCGGCGTGGCAGGCCTGGCCGCGGCGGCGCAGGCGCGCTGCATGGGCGCCGCCGTGCGCGCCTTCGACACCCGCCCCGCTGTGCGCGAGCAGATAGAGAGTCTGGGCGCGCAGTTCATCACTATGGAAATGAAGGTAAATGTAATGTTTGGTTCAGTTTAAGAGATGCTTTGATCTTTTAATTCTTCATGAATGTTGTAATTTGCCATAAATCACTGGCCTAGGATGTTTCTGCTTTTGACCAAGTTAGCTAGAATAGTAAGGAACTGAAAAAAAGAAATCGTGTAGATACTGGAATATCTACCTGGAATAGTTAGTTTTAACTCTACTACTAAGTAAAATTATTATTACGACGTTGTAGGATAACAAAAGCGAGTTCTACAACTGTCTGGTCTCAATGAAATATTTTTTATGAAAGAAGCATTATTTATTTTACCACATGTTCGCTTCGTAAAAGCTTCGCAAAGCTGAAATCACATTTTAACTTCCTTATCATATTTTTTATGCTTCATTTTTCTCTATTGGTTGAAGAACGTTTATTTACGATGTCCGCTATCTGACGTTAATGAAAATACTTAGATAGAAAGATACCTACTACCCTACCACCTACATATCTACATCATCCATCTTATAAATAGAAATAGTTTGGAATATATTTTTTAAAGTGATAAAATCATGATGTACTAGGTATCTCTACAGTTTATTTGTATCAGTTACTTTAGATTCGCGTCCTGTGGTCTAGTCTATTCATTGACCCGTTTGCGGTGCACATGATGCAAAATCGATGTGCATCACGTTGAGATCGTGCATATTTACGTAACCAATAAATAGAGTATGTTTTAGTTATTGATATGACATTGAAGATCGTGTATTATTTGCATAACCTATCCCACATAATATTAATACCTTTGTACTATCTAACCATATTTTATCTCACTCAGCCCTTCCTCTAATTCATGTGGAATGTGGACATACTCGTAAGTGCAGCATCCACTTATAACCTGATTAGAAATGTTTTTTTTCTACATATTAAACTTGAAGAAGTTTCGCTAAATGTAGTGCATTCCATACTGTACATAAGCGCAGTAGATAGATTGCGATCTTCGATCAACTACAGATACATTAAATTATATCGCTATCTGAAAATGTTGTCTTTATATTTTTATTATTTAACTTCTATGCTTTCCGCTGTTAGCAGAATCTGTTAACTCACCTGTTTACATTAGTGATTTCAGCTGAGAACCCACAATGAAGAACTATTGTAAGTAGGTACCTACCTACTGACCTTGCCCATTTTGTTGTCCTTTTCTAACGAGTGACGTAGGAAGATTTTTTAATTATGCCAAAATCAAAGCCTACTACCGTTTGTAAAATATAAACATCATATTTTCATCTAAATTTGCTTAAACTGGCCTAGAATTCACATTTGAACATGAACTTTCAGGTAATGTGTGGGTTTAGTACACCTGACACGCTAAGTGATATGCAATTTTGATCTACAAAACTACCTGTCTGTATTCTGCAGCATAAATCGCTGACTTGGTTAAATTAACAATATTTGAATAATATCGGTACTAAAAGAAGTGGTTTTATTTTGCTTTTATTCAATTGCTAAATCCACCTTAGTTAGTATCTACTTGAAACGTTTTTTTTATGTAGGAGGAGGGTTCCGGACAAGGCGGCTACGCTAAGGAGATGAGTCAAGAGTTCCTCGATGCTGAAAGGGCACTGCTCGGCAGAGAGGCCAGGTCTTCCGACGTCGTCATCAGCACTGCCCTCATTCCCGGGAAGCCCGCTCCATTACTCATTTTAGAGGTAAGTTTTAGAATGAGCTTATTTTTAAATTCAGATTTATTTATTTAGGGATAGTACACAGCTCAATACAGTTTTAATTACAATATTAAATACAACTATGTAGGCCAATTACGACTATCCAACGTATTACAATCGGTGCTCGAGATGAACAATGCAAACAATGCAAAGATTTAAATATCATTCAAATACTCAAGGGAAACTGACTTGATAAACCGCAATCACTTTACCCACAATTATTTAATTATTTAACCAAAGTGCAAATATCCACCACAGCGAGAATAATACAAGATACCCACCACAATAACAGATCATAATCATACATACACAGAGTAAATATAATCATATATACTCACACATACCACTCATCTGTACATACACCATACCAACATAGTTAAATACGCATTTTCAAAATTTCATCAAATCATTAACCAACCCGCACTTACACCTTTTTCTCATCAGCAAATACGGAGCCAAATACCTACAACTTACTATTTACTCAAGTATATTCAAATAATTCGATTCCATATAAAAGACAGGGTAATGTATGAATGAGTCACATAATTATGATTTCATATCATCCGTGGACTATGAATAACCGCAAACTGACGAAACCACCAAAGTCACGAAGGTAGAGTGTATCCCACTACGCGTAGACTGCAACGCGGAGTCAGTACATCATTTTACATGGCATGTCTTTACATAATTGAGGAGGAACTAGTTGGTTGATTCTTTAATCAATTAAGATAGGGTTTATTTGATGCCTATAGCACTTTTGCCTGTAGGTATTTGTTACCATTTAAAAATAATTCCTAATATTTGTACCAATACGAGTAGGTACGAGTATATGTATTAGAAACCTCGAGGCATTTTTTCAAATCTGTTATCTAAATATGACCATTTAGTTAGTCTTATAAAATATCAGCATCCAAAAAACAATTATTTTGCAAGCGTTATACTTTATTTGGGTAGCGTTGCCGCGTAAATTGGGCATGTCAAATTTGGTAAACATTTACTAATTTTGGCATACGGTTACATTTTACAGTTGACGCATCACTTTTTCAGATACAAGTTACATCTTATTTGCTATGCGATTTACTATTTTAAATATTCAATATTTGGTAGACTATTATTTTTTTTTGATCAATTTTATTTTTTTGGTGTTACTTATAATTTTTAGGGTTATATTAGATTCACAAAACTAATATTTTTACCCCTTTCAAATGCAGTGCTGCATCTTAACGCCACTGTGCGACGTGTACCTATCTTATCAATCTTTGCACTAGCGAGTACTCGTCACAAGTAAAAACTTACTCGTTCCCTAGCGTAACCAGAGTTATGGTTATGACTAGCTACACATCACGCGTGTGTAAGTCGTGTAGCTGGTCAAAGATCAACTTTGTATCTCGCTAGTGACCTTTGCTTTTACCTTGCTCATTGTAAACAGGCAAAGGCGTAATCGTACTTACACCGGCGCATGTATGAAATGAGCTCGTGCAAAGGTATTCTCCAAAAATTGCGAAATAAACTTGTCAAGTTCACCTTACTATCAGGCGGCCTTAATAATAGTTCAACAGCGTCGTAGCTCAAACAACAGACACATATTTACTTAATAATAGTCTACAACGTGGGGTTTATGCAGCGGTAGGCGGATCGTTTAATAATTATCAATGAAATTAAAAATGAACAAGGTTTATGGCACCTTAATTCTCATAAAGATAAATTATCGGTTGAAATGTCTTGATAAGGTAATTTACAAAAAATAGATAGTGGGGAAATAGTGATTAAACAATTATATGTGACTTAGTAATCTAGATTCTCTTTCTAGTTTACTGCAACTTAAGAAAATTATTGAGATTAGTAAGACCAATATAACGACACTCGGTATTTAAAGTTACCAAGCATTCGGTACTATCACAGCCTATGGATCTGCTGTGGTACTCTATGCAAATATTTTTTTTAAATGATGTAACAAAAATCGTGATTTGGATCTTAGAAGTAAATTTTAAATGATCTATATTTTGTCGATCTTTATTTTGACCTAGTTTAAATGGTACTATCGAGATCGCCAGATGCTCATATCTGTCACAGTGTGCGCAGTCTTATTTGATGCTGACTGTTGTGCCATGAGACATGCACTTAATAATGAAAAACTTTCAAAAATCCAAATCTGCTTCTACAAAATCCATCTGTACTCGTAAACAGGACGCTGTCCGCGACATGGCCCCGGGCAGTGTGATCGTGGACCTCGCGGCCGAGATGGGCGGCAACATACAGACCACCAAGAAGGGCGAGATAACGAAGGTGCACGGCGTCACGCACATCGGCCTCACTGACTTGCCCAGCCGGATGCCTGCTCATGCTTCCACCCTTTACGCCAATAACATCTCCGGATTCCTTTTCAGTTTGGGTGAGTTTAAATTATTAATTATTTTATTTTCCTTAAGTACAGATGATTACGTTTGATTAACTGGGCAGTATTAATACGGACCGGTCCTACTGAATAATGACAAAGTGCATTGGTCAATTTGATAAATTAATTACTTTGGCCGGTCCATATAAATAATGACATGACAGACTACTCGTGGGCAGTTTACTAAATCAAAGTTTGAGATAGCTTGAATTTATCAGTTTTACCGGGCATTATGAATAATTTATCTATCAGAATTGTCGTCTGGCATATATTTTGGGTAGGAAAAAAAACAAATCGATTCGTATGATTTCTTCATCAAAATATGTTTAAATACTTAAGTTATAATAACAAAGTAAAAAACGGCATAAAGAAAATGAAGCCAGTTCGTCTCTAGCATGGTCGTCTCTACAGCTGGTTCATGTTAACCTAACATAACATGCTCGTCGCTGCGCTCCTCTCAACCTGATAAACCCCCTTCTTGCAGGGCGGAACACTTTCTGTTTAAAAAAGTTTTTTGTAAGTAAAATTGAACAAAACTAATTACCAAGAAATGCATTCTGTACAGTATGTACATGTATGTACACACAAAAGCACAAATATATATACCTTTGAAAGGCCTCTAAAATTTCTGAGCAAAACATTGACCACAAACATCTATACAAGTCGACAAAGAGTCTGAACGAACTCTTGTATAGATAAGTATTTGTATTAAATTTTTTGCTCAGATATTTTTAAAGCCTCTGAAACGTATAAGTATTTATGCTTGCGACTGTACATTGTACAATCCCTAGGGATTGTATATAATAACTGAATTATACAGATTGCCGGTGCTAACTACGCGCAGGTTCGGAAAGATTAATTAGATAGGTTTTTTCTAATATTTACCCCAAAATTTCTAAATCGCAGCAACTGTTAGAATTTGGAACATGAGGGGAAGGAACTCACCGGTAATCCAATGAAGATCTCGCTTATTACGCGAGGAGGGTGGCGACCCACATTGTCACAACACAATCACACTTTCACCAGCTATTTGCAGTTTATTTGAAACATTTCGGACAACGGATTTGTTAATTAACAAAACTGCGCGCACTCGCAGGATTTAGTTACGCCTCCATATTTTTTCTTCTTAATAATTTAATTTTTGTCCAGAGGGCGCCGCAGCATACTCGTAGATTGCGCCTTCTGATTTGCAAGCTATGAAAAAGGGGGAAAGGGACGAGAGTGCAAGGAACGCACTATGTGTGAAAGGGAAAGGAATAGTTACTGCGATATTCTAAACTAATTCGGATTACCTATTCACCTGTGCAATTTGACTTCATAATTTGGCCTAATCAGGTGCCATATACCTACATTGCCTTCAAGTTGATTTTACATAATGGAATAAACAAAAACATCAAAGATCAATTTCTTTTATTATTTTGCCCAAGACAAAGTAGTCATTATTTAAAATGACCGGGAAAAGTAATAAATCAGGCCGTTTTACTCACATTGCCCATTTGACAAAGGCATTATGCATACAGACCGGTCATTGTTCATTGTGACCGGACTTATCAAGTGGCTCGGGCCGTAACATAGACATCGGCGATACGGGAATGACATACACAACCACAACATAAATCATACTTTACTTATTCTAATTCCTAAAATTCCTTTTTCTAATTGTAGTAATATAGTCATCATTCCATCAAACAAACAACAAAAGAAGATAAACTTGCGAAATATTCATTTTGTTCATGTGGGCAGCAGCAGGGAAATGTAAATTTTACTAAGATAAAACCTATTTACCGTATGGTTACTTATAATAGCCTTTAATCTAAAAACGCAGTTTTGCTTGTCACTAAAATCGATGACAAGTTCCTAAGAACAGTACGTCTACCACGAGTTGCCACTTTAAATTTACGTTATCGTTCGCGTAAAAAATTGTATTGGGGTTTTGTATGACATGACATGACAATTTCAAATCCCAATACATTTGTTATCGGGAACGTTATTAATGCCAAGCTCGCGGTAGACGTAACGATCTCTTATATTAAGATGCTGAATAAATTAGAGAATTCGCTTTCATCAAAACGTCGCGCATTGTTTTTATAACTCGAACCTGACGCTTGATGGTTTGTTACAACTTCATTTTAAAAACCAAGCAAAAACGTTACATTACATGGATTTGGATACCATGTCATACATTTTTAAAGAGAATATTAACATAACTAGCAAATATTGTTCGATATGCACAT
Organism: Udea olivalis; assembly: GCA_947369235.1. Taxonomy (NCBI): domain Eukaryota; kingdom Metazoa; phylum Arthropoda; class Insecta; order Lepidoptera; family Crambidae; genus Udea; species Udea olivalis. The sequence goes on from OX376342.1 coordinate 14,334,819, forward strand.
TGTTGGAAAGTTTTTAAACAACGATTAATAAAACTAGGTCACACTCTTTGGATAACTTTTACGATTTTTTTGATAAGAGTATTATGGTACACAGACCATACTCCACTTAAAATCCTTATCGATACGCGAACGAAAAGCCATAATTGTGGGGAAAGCTGCCAAACATTCCAAACACTCACATAGATATCATCTACTAATCTAAATGCAGTTGGGTTAAATGATACGAATGAAGGTATGTATTAATAACCTGAAGATATATTTTATATAACATTGTACAGAGGCGTTCACATCAACCTTTACAAAACCATTGCAAAATGCGTCTTATGTCAGCAGCATATGGTGCCCCTATGTGAAGGTTGACCTGCACGCCTCTGTACATTAGTACAGTGAACAGCAGAAGTGAACGATACTTTTTCTTTACTTTCGATGCAAGTACAAAAATAACTACCTAATTCGATATGTCTTACGGGATAACTAAAGCTAATTCGATCCTTTTGATCTTCCGAAACATGTACCATGAATTTAATGGAATAAAAGTATATACATAGTTAGATTTAGCGTAAAACTAACAGCAGAGTTTGACTTTGTATTCTTATAGTGTAATACAAAAAAAGCTACCTACTTTTATAAAGAACCGAAATTTAAAATTTTTACCTAAGTTCATTCATGTTTCGCTTGCATTATTCCGTAGGAGTGAACTTACAACATGAATATGGAGTTCCAAAAATAATTATTTAAACATTCTTTCTAGGAACCAACGACCACTTCCACATCAACTTGGAAGACGAAGTGACTCGCGGCGCCATAGTGCTGAAGGCGGGCGAGCTGCTGTGGCCGGCGCCGCCGCCGCCCAGCATGGCCGCCGTGCTGCAGCCGCCCAAGGCCGCGGCAGTCGCCAAGCCGGAACCGCCCAGCCCGTTCAGCGAGACGCTGAAGGACACCTTCTTGTATTCCACTGGTAAGAACATTACTATGCCTTGACACTGGTGAACTGCTTTTATATCCATATCTTGCCGCCCTAGAGACATACGAAGTAACGTCGGAGTCCTTCCGACTCCTACCGAGCTACCGACCGAAAACCACTAACAGTAATGACCTCTGCACTTCGGCAGCAAAACGAGGTTTCCCAAGAGATGTTGTACTTACAACTAACTCCGCCAGTGCTTGTCCATTTATGGGATCCTTCAAACCCCCAGCTGCCAAAGCTGGCATTCTACCGTTCAGGCTCTGGCATCGGGTGCGTCCATCGAGTCAACATCGAAATTATTGTATTGTAAGGCGAATACTTGACTTGCATACCGATTTTTGTGTTTTGCAGGTATGACCAGTTTAATCGGGCTCGGCATAGCATCGCCTAACCCTGCCTTCACGACCATGACGACCACCTTGGCTTTGTCTGGTAAGTACTCTGCAGTGGTTATTTAAGGTGCTATATTCGCCAAACATTCGCTTGTAATGTGACAGTCCGAATTTGAGCCTTATAACAGTGAGGGAGGAGAACCGAGTATTCAAATCGAATCTTGCATACACATACGGTCACAACTATAATTATCAGGGCTAGTCAGAGGCAACTTGACTGTTTCGGTCCTGGTGAACAGATCACTTAGAAGCCCACTTTTCACCTAGCGTATTGGAACACAACGTGGTACGTGGTGAGCCTTCCACCAATATTAGTACATTATTGCAAAGGCAGCGAAATAGGCAATTGCAGGTCGAGTATGAGTTTGAAGGCCGAGCCGCAGGCGAGGACTTCAATGATACGAGACAGGCAATTGCCATTTCGGCCGAGGCTTATATAGTGCTTTTCTTAAAAAAATGCAAGGAAATAAAAAGGGCCTTTTACATAATACATTTAATTAATATTATTAACAAAATAACAACTCCGCTTTACCGCCAATTTGTTTTTTTTTATTTTACAATTTGTGCCGAAAGGTAAACGCATCTGTGGCTATACAGCCACGAGAACGCAATGTGTACGATAGATGAAAGAGTTCTAAATTCAAACAGCACACCGTTTCATACAACATTGCCGGCGCGCTCTTCGTTCGAAATTCAAAGAACGCGCCGGGAAGTGATTTTGGGTTTTCAGTCTACGTAAATATGATACTTCGCGTGTTCTTTATTCAAAAGTAATGACAATATTTCCGAGCATGTTTAAGAAAAGGTATTTTATCATAGTTTCTTTCTATCACCGTTGCAAAAACAATGAACACAAAGGTAGTGCAGTCATTGAAGCATTATTGCTCCGATTTTTTTTACTGTGAACCGAATTGCATACAATTTTGGAATTAGGTTCATCTACCCTTAACTTCAAAAGTGAAAATGATTTGAACTCCGCAACCACCCTGGGCGTGGTTGCCACCCCTTCTCGGGGGTGAATTTTTTTTTTGCAAAATAACCTCGGATATCGATAGAAGGCCTAATTTTAAGCAAAAAATCATCTCTAAAGTTTTTCAAAAAATCCAATACTTTTCAAGTTATTGGCAACTGAAAATTCGCAATTTTTTCACGTTTTTCATCGGTTTTTTGCAAATATCTCCAAAAATATACGTTTTATCGAAAATTTTACGAAGAACAAAATTGTAGCAGGTAAAACAATGAACAATTTCGTTTTTTATAAAGTATTCTAAGTGCAATATTAAGCTAGATATTAAAGATCAAAGCCGTTTTTTATTTTGTCTGAAATTTAATCGATGTGGTCAATGCCATCTAGCGGCGAGCAGATGCATTTTATGCATTCTAATACAAAAGGGTTTTGTAGTGCTTGAAATAAGCTTTAAAATGAGCACTATTAAAAGTCTTTTGCACGTAAAATAAGTGAGCTGTATTCAAATAAGGGGAGCATCTAATGTTTTTTCTTTTAAATCAATGGGTTTCATAAGTGCCATTTCTACCAAAATTAAAATTAATCGTATTCCGCCTAGAATTAACTTTATTATGAAGAGTTTGATAGATAGTATCAGTTTGGCTGCTTCAGGACACATATTTTTCAAAAAAGTCACGATTAAAAAACAAAATTTTCAAATTTTTAAAAAACCCACTTTTTTTTCATAATATCTCAAAAATGACGACAGATACGTATAAAAGTGTACGGATTAAAAATTTAGGTATTTTTCTGACAAACAATTTGGTCTTTTTGTTTTTGCTGTCAAACAAAAATTGACGGAGATATGATTGTTTAAAGAGCGCGTGGCAGCGCAATCACAGCCTCTCTTAAGCCCTTTAACCCTTCACCGTTTTAGAAAAAGGTTTTTTACTATATATTGCAATAAAGGATGTTGTAGCTCTCTTAATTACCTTTACAATGGTTTTTTATAAATTGTGATAGCATGAAAATTGAAGGAGTTATGGTCCAAAAACTTATCATATTTTTTTCTACTTAGTAACTGAAAAATTTTTTTTTTTTCAAGGTGTTGAAAATGATTTTAATATGAGGTAATTATGTTAGAAAATACTTTACAATTTCACCACTTACTATTAGACATGTTTTCTAGCGATAAAATGGCTCAATGTCAATTTTTCCATTAAGGGGTTGTTTACACCCCTTAAAAATAATAGGCGGAGTTCAGATCATTTTCACTTTTGAAGTAAAGGGTAAGATGAGCCTAATTCCAAAATTTCATGCAAATCGGTTCACAGTTAAAAAATTCGGAGGTAAGACCGTATTTTTCGCTTCAATGACTGCACTAAGGTGGTTCCGGCCAGATTTGAACTCAGGAAAACACGGAATCGAGACGAATTGAATCATGAATTGTGAGATTACAATAAATGCATGCTCGTCAGTCATTCAGGTAGTTTGTAAAATGACGCTCAAAATTGAATCTTATTATACAATTACTAGCAATTCATTCACCGGTAATGATTAAATTACACCATAAAAATTAATTTCGCAACCACGTTGCAAAGCCTAACATATAACTCGTGGTTGTTCAGGCGTGGTCGGCTACCACACCGTGTGGGGGGTGGTGCCGGCGCTGCACTCGCCGCTGATGTCCGTCACCAACGCGGTGTCGGGCATCACGGCCGTCGGGGGCTTGCTGCTCATGGGCGGCGGGTACGTGCCCGAGACGCCCGTTCAGGTATGTGATATACATGTCGCAGCCACATTGCTTAACACGCCGATTTTATGGCATGGATTATAAAAAATATTCATAGATTGCTTGCAATTTAGACTGACTCCTCAGACACCTTATGTGTGATGTCAGCCCATTGTATTATAATTCACTCTGCATAAGCAGTTCTTGAATAATTAAATTACAAAACTGATAGTAATCGCGCCTGCGACTGTCGTTTCGTACATTTGGGTCTGGAAGTTCTGGTAGCTATTTATTTAGGCAACGATGTTCTATAACTGCAATGGATAAAATGCACATCACACAATATTGACAAGCTTAAACATGGCATGGCACACGCGTGGCAGTGAAAGGAGAAGAATCATTGTTACGAAGGAATAGGTTTGCTTAGAATTACATTAATCACACTTTTTTCTGTTCCTTTGACAGATTGCTGATGCAGATTCGCTGTATTCAAAGTTAATTGTATTATGGCATCTTTTAAAATCATAAGAAATAGGTATGTCAGCCTCTGACATCTGCTCTGCTAAGTTTCAATGAGTGTATTTGGTTTTCCAAACAACATAGTACAATAATAATTGCAATAACATTTCAATTCAACAGTGGCTAGCCAGCACTGCTGCGCTCATCTCGTTCGTGAACGTCTTCGGTGGTTTCATGGTCACACAGCGCATGCTTGACATGTTCAAGAGGTAGGAATTGCATAAACAAGAAGATCTTTATTTTTAACGATATTACATTCACTATTCATTACCGAATATCTTAATTGTTGATCAAAATCGCATCTCTATAACCTTGAGATAACATGGCGAATTGACTGAACATTTACATTATTCGACGTTTTTATTTATCGACTGTTCAAAAAGCGTACAAAGCCATCTTACACTTACCGTCATTGTACTCAAGGCAGGTAAGCCATGTTGTGCAGGATGCTGTATTAATAATGAAGGCCTAATAAGAACCACTTTAATTTGCTTTTGTATCCCCAAGGCCCGGAGACCCACCGGAATATGGTTACCTCTACGGCATCCCCGCGGCTGCGCTCCTTGGAGGATACATGGTGACAGCGATGCAGGTATGCCAACACATAAAAGAAATATGCTATTCAACTGTGATACGGTCAGCAACATGCGCACTTAATTTCTTACCATATTAGTAACAGACACTCTACTGATAGTTATTATGAATTCTTCCACAAAGTCATGTGACGAGATACAGTTTTAATGTATTTTTGTTGCTGACCTTACAAAAACATTGTATTGGTTTGGGAATCACAACAACCATTACTTAAATAATATCGATTTCGCACCGAAACTAAAACAGAGCTAGTGCAGTCCTTTTTGGCTGGAAATTTGAAGTGAGCTTAGAGGCGTAATATAGGCTGAGTAATAATTTATTTAATCTTTCACAGGGCTACCCTGAAGTCCATCAAATGGCATATTTGGCGTCCTCGCTTTGCTGCGTGGGTGCCCTCGCTGGTCTTAGCTCACAGACCACCGCCAGAAAAGGCAACTACCTTGGAATGGTATGTATTCTCCTGTCTATAATAAATGCAAGGTGTATAAATAAATAAATCCCAGTTTCAAAAAGGTTCCTAAAATGATAATTATCATAAATTTACTGTAAAACTATTTTTGTTTGTATCTATCTACATCCAATTCGATTAGTTGACATAAAATAACATTCTTACCGTTCAGACGCCGGTTTATTTATTTCACCCTGTATATTCAAATTTCTCATAAAATGCAATCGATGATTAGAAAGGCGTGCATAAACGTATTAATTTACGAACAAGTGACGTAGCTCAAGACTCGGCCCAAGACCCGCTCATTGTAATCTTGATGGCTCTAGTTTTAATCTATTGCCATTGTAAAGGCATTGAGACAGTGATGACTAATATTAACAAAATTATTACATTACGTTGTATCGTTTTATTTTAATCAAAATGAAATGTAATTTAAAATAATAAAAATGTAACAGTTATTCCATTTTCATTATGGTAGTTCTTCTATAATTGTAAATGTAATAGTTTTGTAGGAGTCGGCAATGTGCCATATGCTATGATTCAGTTGGCAAGTAAAAACTGAATATTCTTTGGCATTGCACAGTGTTTATTTAACGTGGCAACTTGGGTTTACAGCTCGTTACAATCACTATTGATGATACTTTAGTAATATGAGATTGCTGAAAGATACAACTGAAGTGTTTTACCGGTAGAGACGCCACTATGTAATGTTTTTTATAACATATTTGCTCGTAAAGGGACTCTTATTTCACCAATTTCAATATCGTATTGTATCTCATTACGTACTTGTGCGTTATTGTAATATAAAACGCACGGTTTATCGAGATGCTCCGTCTAAAACGAACGGTACTTTTTTAAATCTTAGCAAAGAGTTTTTATGTCAGAAAAGAGGTCAACATTTTATGAATAAAATTAACTTTGAGAGATAAAATATAATAAATAAACATTCAATTCTTTAATTGAATTAATTTTGACAGTAAATTTCAACCGTTAATCTGTAACAAAAACACATTCACTTTATTAGTAATACTGGCTGTTTTTTATGCCTTTGCCTTAAAAAAAGCGCTGATGCGCGCGCATCGCTAATTTGTGAACAAGTAAAAATTTTTATAACTGCTATAACAAGTGATTAGAGATTTATTCGTTTAAGAAATTCCAGAGTTATTTATTTTCTCGCAAATGTAAATCGTCGTATGGCATACGATCCTTGGCATGGATGTTCGTAGCAACCTAAACCAGCGGGACTACATTGAGAGCGTCATTAGAACTGCATCCCGTAAACTCGGAGTCCTGAACAGAGTGAGACGATTCTTCACGCCTGAGCAGCTCTGTCTCTTGTATAAGACACAAGTTCGCTCTTGTATGGAATACTGCTCTCATCTCTGGGACGGTTCCGCTAAGTACCTACTCGAAGCTCTTGACAGGTTGCAGCGGCATGCTATCCGTATTATTGGAGACCCAGAAACTTTGACCCTTGAGCCTCTCCAATTGCGTAGAGACATTGCCAGGCTAAGTGTTCTCTATCGCTTCTACAATGGGGAATGCTCTGACGAGTTATTCCAGCTTATCCCACCCTCTCCTTTCCACTCCCGTACCACGCGTGCTGGACTACGGCGTCACCCACATACAATTCAACATTTGTTGGCCCGAACTAAAAGGTTCGGTGACTCGTTTCTTTGTCGTACCATCCAGACGTGGAACGCTCTTCCAGCACATGTGTTTCCTTCCTCGTATAGACCCGGGTTCTTCAAGCGGGGCGTGAAAAGGCATTTCTGCAGGCCTTCAAGGTGAGGATGGCCAGCCCAGTGATTCGTTTGAATGACTGGGCTCGTCAACCTCATATCTGGACCTCACGACCGCTTTCCATCAGGTGGAGTGAGGTCATCTTGACGGGCAATATTAAAAAAAAAAAATACGTGCGCTTTGATAATTACAGCCTCTGCTTTCTTGTAGCCCTCGCCTATGGCTCGGGCTGGTAATATCGCCTCGGCTGTAATTTTCAACTTACCGCACTTATATCATAATGTACTCATCTATCCACGCATGTGTCTAACTCCTTTACCTTAGCTGCTATAAGGTTATGGAAGTCGCTTCCGAACAAAATCAAAATGTCCCCCAATAGGTTCTCCTTCAAAAAATCTATCCACAAGTTTTTTTTACAGACACCCTTATTAGTTTGAATTAGTGCTATTTAATCATTGGTCAGATTAGTCAGATCATCAATCATATCATTCAGAGTTCAATGTTTCGTCTACCATTTGAGTACATCATATTTATTTATATATCATTGTATTTATATATTTGTTATTTTTATATGTATATACAGAATATACACACAACAACATGGTCTAGGGATATTTTTTTAAATAACTTAAAAATTACTGGCCTCACAAAAAAACTATTAATGACAGACTAAAAAAACATTATTAAGTTCCTTTTTTAAATTCAAATTTGTATATAAAAGGATTTGTTCTGAGATGAAATTCGCATTCATTGAATTTCTTGCAAAGAAGTAAATCTTCACGAACTTCTAACTTGACTAAAACTCCATAAATTTCTATAAATCTTTGTCAAACGCATCTCCGGTGTTCATTTAATCATGCCACGTAGACCAGGAACGAAATGTTAAGAGCAGTGGGCATAATTCAAGCTGGCGCTACCCAAATTGCTGTTTCTGAAGCCATGAGGACCAGTCAGAGCGTTATATCCAGGCTTTGGTCACGTTATCGTGTCACGAGGGAAGTGGTGTAACGGCACTGAGGACCTCAACGCATTACAACACATGTACAGGACCGATTCATAGTAAATGCTGCACGAAGTCAACCAAATGTAACGGCGATGCAATTGGTTCAAAGGCTACAGAGAGAGTATGGTTTGCTGGTAAGCGATCAAACTTTGAGAAGACGACTGCATGAAGTCAACCTACGTGCTTGTAGGCCACTTCGGGTACCAGCGCTAAGGAGAGGCAATCAAGGAAGAAGATTACAATGGGCTATTGCACACGAAAACTAGAACCATTCGCAATGGTCAATTGTGCTTTTCACTGATGAATCCAGGTTTAGATTTTATCCTGATTCGCGAAGAGTACGCGTTTGGAGAGAACCTCGACGTTGGAATCGACTGCAGCACCCACAACCAGTTCATGCATATCAAGGTGGCACGATTATGGTTTGGGCAGGAATTCGTCTCGGCGGTAGAACGGACCTCGTTTGGATACAAGGCAATATGACTGCTCTAAAATACCGAGATGAGGTGCTAGAGCCTGTAATCTTGCCCCTCAGACAGCAAATTGGACAAAATTTCCAGCTAATGCACGACAATGCCCGTCCACATACGGCGTGTATTGTTACAAGTTGGTTACAACAGCATGATATCCAAGCTTTAGACTGGCCTGCACAATCCCCTGACTTAAATCCTATCGAGCATGCCTGGGATATGCTTCAGAGAAGAGCTCTTAGGAATTTCCCTGAAGATATTGTGCATGAAAACCAGCTTTTCTTGCATCTTAGCAGGACTTGGGACAGTATTCCACAACAGGATATTGACAACCTTGTTTTGAGTATGCAGAACCGCTGCAGATGTGTCAGCAGAGTCTTAGTTGGATCCACGGATTATTAATTTAAAGTTTTCAACAATTTTTATAAAAAAAATAGTTGTTTTGTTTAGGTTTTGATGTTTCAAAAATAAAGTTAAGATTGAAATTGTCTGAGTTTTTCCTCTTCTTCTAAGTTGTTTTTAAATTTAACTTGATACCTAAAAGTTTATTAATCAGATTAGATAGGCTATTACATTTTAGTTATTTAGGTTTAATTGAAATATCCCTAGACCATGTTGATGTGTGTATATATATTGTAATTTAAATAAGTAGGTATATATATTATATGAGTAAATTGTTTACTTTTATTTTACTGACGCTTAGCTTTACAAAACCCCGCTGTAAAGATTTCTGCTTCACCTAGTGATTGACTGGTAGAAAATGCCTTTAGGCATTAAGTCCGCCAATTGTACTTTTATTTGTGCAATAAAGATTAAATAAATAAATAAATACTATTACAAAGGGTTCTAGAGCTTTTCGGAGTTTTTGCCTGTGATAATTATGCATTGTAAAATTATCTCTCTTATTATAAGCGACTACCAACACAGCTTCCGTAATGGTCGGTCGACTGGCGATCTTCCGGTGTATCTCACACACCGCTGAGCTCAGGCCATTGAAAGTCAAGGTGAGACTTTGGCTGTTAGCCTAGATATAGCTAAGGCCTTCAACCGGGTCATCTAGGTCATCTAGGTCTTCTGTCCATCTTACGGACTGCCTGAGGTTTATGCGGATGGATTGCCAGCTTCTTGTCCAGCAGACGCATCAAAGCCGTTGTAGACGGTAGTAGCTCCGATAGCTTGGACATTAATTCTGGCGTCCCACAAGGCTCTGTGCTATCTCTTACGCTTATCCTCTTGCATATCAATGATATGCTCTCTAATGATGGTATTCATTACTATGCGGATGATAGCACTGGAGATGCCTTTTACACAGGCCGAGCAAATATCCCTCGTACCTTTGTGGAGGAAAGTCGAACTAAACTTGTGTCTGAAATCGAGAATACCCTTGCTACCGATTGGGGTCGGAACAATTTAGTTCAGTTCAACCCCACTAAGACACAAGTTTGCGCGTTTACCGCTAAGAAGACCCCATTCACTGTAGTTCCAGAACACTACCCTTACCTTAACATATAGCATTGGGATCCTTGGTGATGACATATCTAGTGACGTTCAGTTTCGGAGTCATTTGGAACAAAAGGCGAAGTTGGCATCCAAAAAGCTCTGTGTACTAATCAGGGCGAAGCAGTACTTCACTTCTAGGCAAAGACTGCTGCTGTATATGCTGTCTAGGCAAAGACTGTTGCTGTATAAGCGCCAGTCAGGCCACACGTGAAGTACTGTTGTCACCTTTGGGCAGGAGCACCTGGATATCAACTCAGTCCTTTTGACTCAGTCCAGAGGCGGGCGACCCGGATTGTCGACGATCCCAAACTGACAAGCGGTTTAGAGCCATTATGTCTGAGGAGAGACTTCGCCTCCCTATGCGTGTTCTACTGCTTGTACAACGGGTTTCGTTCTGAAGACCTGTTTGATATGATGCCCACGGCTACTTTTTACCACCGCACCGCTCGCCACCGACAGGGCGTTCATCCCCACACTCTGAATCTGCAATGATCTCGTACAGTTCAGTTTCAGGGATGTTTCCTTCCGATGACGCTTAAATTGTGGAATGAACTCTCCCTGCCGAGGTTTTCCCGATGAGTTATAGTATGGAGTTCTTCAAGAGGGGTTTGAAAAGGTTTTTACAGGGTCGACAACGCGCGAGTGATACCCCTGGTGTTGCACGTGTCCATAGGCTGCCGTAACCGCTTACTATCAGGTGGTCCGCATGCTTGATCGTCACCGAAAATCTCTTTAGGTTGTACCTATATGAGGTACAGCCCAAAGAGTAGGAAAGGATGAAAAACTTTTGGGCAACTTTTTTTTTGAAACGGCCTTCAAAATTTAGGGAAAAAACAGAATTTCTAAATTATTCATATTTATGTAAGTTTATTTTTATTCAGTATATTTTTGCTACAATTTTTTTTTTGTTACATGACATGTCATAAGTACTTTTTATAAGTCTATATGAATAAAGATATTTTTTACTTTACTTTACTTTACTTTATTCAATTTCCTATTTTTTTAGAGTTATAATAAGCGTTATGGATGTGAATTCATCAGAACCATCTAGCGCTATTATTCAACTAATAAAGAAAAAAAAACAGGCTTTTATCTCAACAGATCGCGCTACAGTGGCCGAAAAAGTGACTCAACCCAGAAATTTTCAAAAATTCGTAAAAACATTCATAACTCGAAAACTACAAAGAATCGGGTAACATACATGGGGTATATTCGGACACCCTTAAATGCAAGGAAGCTAATAAAACATTAGTTGACGTTTATGTTTGGACCACCCTGTATTATGATGAGTAACAGACAAGACGTATATTAGCTAAATAAGTGTTAAAAAACTGATTTGAAGAAAACGGGGGTTCCGAGTTGTTCCAAGTGAGCATTAGCAGAGGCTTCATAACATCGAATGATGTTTGAGAATTAGGGGTTAGAGAAGAGGTAACTAACAAATTATTTGTGCTTGCGGCGCGTCTACCAATAAAACACTGCATTGTCTCTGGTCTACTTACTGTATATATATGCTGTATAATGAACTGTCCAAGCGTAGCAATAAGGTGGACATTCCAATACGGATTACAGATCGGCGTGGCTGGTGGCATCGCTGCGACGTTAGGCGCGTTGACGCCGAGTGCAGAAGTGCTCGCGCAAATGGTGGGCGTAGCTGGTATCGGCGGTCTGCTTGGTGGCACTATCGCTAAGAAGATTGAGATCACTGACTTGCCGCAGCTTGTAGCTGGCTTCCACAGGTGAGAAAACTGCTTACGAAACGTTCCCCATGAAGACATGCGTTTTCTGGCACCGTGGTATATGTTAGAGTTCACTGCAACAATAAGTTTTTTAGAAAATAGCTTCCTAAAATTTATTATTATGAACGACACTAGTAAAAAGTTTGAATTAAACGGATATTTTGACCCCAAATTATAGCTTTTTAACGTAGAAATGTGTGAGAGTAACTTTGAATCAGCAACCTAATTGTAATATTGGCGTTTAAAATACATATTTAGTGTAATAGATACATTACCTATATTTGTTGCTCCAGTTTGGTGGGCATGGCCGCGGTCCTGACGTGTATCGCCACGTACATGCACGACTTCCCCGCCATGGCGCTCGACCCCACGGCCGCTACGCTCAAGACTTCACTCTTCCTTGGCACCTACATCGGAGGCATCACTTTTACGTAAGTTTCTTTGTGCACCAAACAGACGTAAAATTAGATACACACTTAAAACAACAGTTTAAATATTTTTATAGTACTGAAGTCACTAACAATCTTTTATTTTGATTTTGGCAACACTATTATTTTTTGAGTTTTTACGTTTAATTCAAGGCAAGCATAGATGCATGCGTAGCATAAATCGTTTACGACATGTGGTTAAAACAACACTCGCCCTGCACCCCAAGTTAGAGGTCGCGTCACATAAAAAGCGCTCTGGGGCTCATCTCATCCTACGCACTAGACGATTTACGAATCTAGTTAGTGGTTCGAAGCGAGGAGGGTGAGGCGCCGCAGGAACTAACCAATGGCGCAAGGGCACGGGCCTTGCGCCATTGGTTCGTTAGTCGACACATGCGCAAACACATCCCCTCCATTGTCTTCCAGGGCGCTATCTACTCCACCCGGGTAGGTAGGGTTTTACGCAGCTGAAACTACGGGTTTGGCTGTTAGGATTAGGGTACCACGGGTGTTGGGGGTCCCTGCTCTGCCTTTCTTAAGGCAGGCCCCAACTTGGAGTTGGATTCGTGGTGGCATGTGGTTAGTTGCAGAGGAGGGGCATGTTCGTCTGTTCGGTAGTGTGTACTGAGCGTTCCTTCTCGCTCGCAACGAGTATCTAGATTCACTGGTCTAGGGCGTTGGGCTGCTAAGTGTTTAGATGCAGGTTAGTGAGGAACCCTTATAGCGGCTTGCTGCTCCTCCGGTACTTGCACCTCAATGCACTGCCGCACATCTACCCTGCTGTAGCTAAGGGTAGATGTGCGGCAGTGCATTGAGAGGTAAGCGTGCTATACAGCTCCGGCACCATTCTGGAGAAATGGTAGTTGGCTTCTCTGACGTCCCCAGCGAGGATTGAAGCCGCTAGCGTTCTTTGGGATGCGCGTGGTGAGCGACTATAACTGCTCCGGTACCATTCTGGATAAATGGGAGTGGGTAACGTGGCATTAGTCACGGGCTACTCGCCTATGAGTACCATAGTGTGTAATGCATTGTGCTCATTGGCGGCAGGACCTACCGTAGAAGGTCCCTGGCACACTTAACGGTGTGCTAGGAATAGTGTGCCCTTCTGCATAACCGTAAGGCTGGTCGGGCGGGCCACTAAAATAAATCTTAGTAGTTGGTAAGCAAAATGTATTCAGCATTATATCAACAATATAATTTAACGATTTTCTGTAGTAATTATTGGTTTGTATTAATTTGTTTTGGCAGTACCTTGTGTGTTGTGGCATCAAAACTGTAATAAATGTTTCCTATTTTTTTTTTCAGAGGATCATTAGTAGCATACGGAAAGCTGCAAGGCTCTCTATCCTCTGCCCCACTGTTGCTCCCCGGCCGGCACGCCATCAACGCGGGCCTGCTGGCCGGCGCGCTGGGCTGCGGCGGCGCCTTGCTCGCCTTCCCGGACGCGCCCGGCCTGCCGCTGCTGTCCGCGGCGGCCATACTCAGCGGCGTGCAGGGACTCACGCTCACTGCTGCTATCGGAGGTGAGACTACACACAGCCGGCTGCACCGCGCCAGCAACGCGGGCCTGCTGGCCGGCGCGCTGGGCTGCGGCGGCGCCTTGCTCGCCTTCCCGGACGCGCCCGGCCTGCCGCTGCTGTCCGCGGCGGCCATACTCAGCGGCGTGCAGGGACTCACGCTCACTGCTGCTATCGGAGGTGAGACTACACACAGCCGGCTGCACCGCGCCAGCAACGCGGGCCTGCTGGCCGGCGCGCTGGGCTGCGGCGGCGCCTTGCTCGCCTTCCCGGACGCGCCCGGCCTGCCGCTGCTGTCCGCGGCGGCCATACTCAGCGGCGTGCAGGGACTCACGCTCACTGCTGCTATCGGAGGTGAGACTACACACAGCCGGCTGCACCGCGCCAGCAACGCGGGCCTGCTGGCCGGCGCGCTGGGCTGCGGCGGCGCCTTGCTCGCCTTCCCGGACGCGCCCGGCCTGCCGCTGCTGTCCGCGGCGGCCATACTCAGCGGCGTGCAGGGACTCACGCTCACTGCTGCTATCGGAGGTGAGACTACACACAGCCGGCTGCACCGCGCCAGCAACGCGGGCCTGCTGGCCGGCGCGCTGGGCTGCGGCGGCGCCTTGCTCGCCTTCCCGGACGCGCCCGGCCTGCCGCTGCTGTCCGCGGCGGCCATACTCAGCGGCGTGCAGGGACTCACGCTCACTGCTGCTATCGGAGGTGAGACTACACACAGCCGGCTGCACCGCGCCAGCAACGCGGGCCTGCTGGCCGGCGCGCTGGGCTGCGGCGGCGCCTTGCTCGCCTTCCCGGACGCGCCCGGCCTGCCGCTGCTGTCCGCGGCGGCCATACTCAGCGGCGTGCAGGGACTCACGCTCACTGCTGCTATCGGAGGTGAGACTACACACAGCCGGCTGCACCGCGCCAGCAACGCGGGCCTGCTGGCCGGCGCGCTGGGCTGCGGCGGCGCCTTGCTCGCCTTCCCGGACGCGCCCGGCCTGCCGCTGCTGTCCGCGGCGGCCATACTCAGCGGCGTGCAGGGACTCACGCTCACTGCTGCTATCGGAGGTGAGACTACACACAGCCGGCTGCACCGCGCCAGCAACGCGGGCCTGCTGGCCGGCGCGCTGGGCTGCGGCGGCGCCTTGCTCGCCTTCCCGGACGCGCCCGGCCTGCCGCTGCTGTCCGCGGCGGCCATACTCAGCGGCGTGCAGGGACTCACGCTCACTGCTGCTATCGGAGGTGAGACTACACACAGCCGGCTGCACCGCGCCAGCAACGCGGGCCTGCTGGCCGGCGCGCTGGGCTGCGGCGGCGCCTTGCTCGCCTTCCCGGACGCGCCCGGCCTGCCGCTGCTGTCCGCGGCGGCCATACTCAGCGGCGTGCAGGGACTCACGCTCACTGCTGCTATGGGAGGTGAGACTACACACAGCCGGCTGCACCGCGCCAGCAACGCGGGCCTGCTTTTTCTGAGATTTCAGCACTGGCATTGCTTTTCTCTTGATAAAATAATATTGCGTTGGTTCTAAATATCTCCTGCTCGTATGTTGTTGTTATGGTACATTATTCAATCATTCACGTTAAAGCGTTCCTTCTTACTAAGCATGCGGTGTGGGCAGTAGGCACTCCTCCCCGATGGACCTATATGACTTAGTGCAGGAATTATATATAGAACGCCTGTGTTCAGTGTTCATGGACTTCCAAAGACTGATGATGATAATGATGAAGAAGCTTCCGTTTTGCGTCTACCCTACGTTACTATCTGTAGCAGCATTCCAAGACTAGCTTATTCTTGATCTGACGCGCTGGACTAGCAGAGCCTTACTTCTCTTCTAATGTTTAAGAAAAAACAAAAGTCTTTAGAACTCTTGCCCCTTATTCACACTAACTCACAACGCTACTGGATTGCGAGTTGTTGGTTTGCTAGCATTTTGTCAGCATTGTCAGCCAATGTCCATGCAGCATTCAACGTGAAGTAGCGATTATCGTGGTCAAGATCGAGATTTTCTTACGATCGTAGATAGTTAGTTTAAATCCCAGCAGCAATCAATCCCGATGTAGTGTCCTTGACTGTATGGAGCTAACCTTTAAGTATTTGTTGCACTTAGTTATAAATATAAGATGATATTAATATACTTTATTGTACAACTACAAAGAAAATAATTACAACAGTGCTTAAAAACGAATAAAAACTTAGTCTAGAACAAATTAGGCGCTAGGGAGCGATCTCTTCCAAAATAAATATATAAATATATTATATAAGGTATAATAAACATGTAATAGTGTAAGCAGATGTTGGTTGGTCTGAATAAATAAATAAATTATCTATTCCGGTCAAATTGATACTTATCTTGTTTCTAACTCATTATTGTTGTTCCCAAAGGCGCCGACATGCCGGTAGTGATCACAGTGCTGAACAGCTACTCGGGCTGGGCGCTGTGCGCGGAGGGCTTCATGCTGAACAACTCGCTGATGACCATCGTCGGCGCTCTTATTGGCAGCTCCGGTGCTATCCTGTCTTACATCATGTGCAAGGTAACGTCATACAATAACGGCCCGTTCCAAAACCACAAGGAAACTGTCAGGTGACATCTCGGTCAGCCTCGAATTCACTTGGGTTCTATTTGTCACGGGATCGAGTGATTTTCCCTATCAGAGTAAAATTCCATTCGTTATGGAACGCAGCCCAAATGATTTGAAGGATTTCTTTTACATTTTGTTTAATTTTCACCTAAGTTTTTATTGTTGAAAATAAATATTTTTTGAGGACGACTTCAAATTAGACGTTTAAAAAGTTTTCATACAATATTTTGTCGCGGCGCACTGTCGCATCTTCTCATCTATCTCTCATCATAAGAACCTCCTATCATTACATAGTAACTAAATAACTTTCGAATTTGTTCAAAGTTTTGATCTATCACGGTTTTTAAATCTCATGCCGGCACCATATTATGGTAGAACACCGATGGAACTGGCCTTAACTAGTTGTGTGATCATTGAAATGTAGTTTTATGTAGAATAGTTGTTAACCTGCTTTCAAACGAATAAATAAACTCATTTTAGAATAATACATAATTATAACAAAACGGTTTGCAGACTCCTTCATAATGCGTACAGCAAAGATGTGAAGCTCGCTGCCCGTGCATGTGTTCCCGAACCAATACAATCTGGGTCTCTTCCCGACAAGAGTGAATAGGCATTTACTAAGCAAACATGTTCCATTATAGATCGCATCGTCACTTACCACCAGGTACGATTGCGATCAAATGACTGATAAAAAATAATACAATCGTTATAACCTTAGACCTGCCAACGTGTCAGCGGAATAGTGTGGAAGTTTGCGGGCGGGTGAAATTCAATGCTGCCAACCTAACAATTTTGACAGCTCGAGGTGCTCAGTTATAAAAATCGGGTTATACTATCAATTGGCTTTTAGTTAAAAAAACTATTAAAGTTGGAATGTTAACATAGTTATATCTAATGTTATGTCCAGGCCATGAACCGCTCCCTGCCCAACGTGATCCTGGGCGGCTACGGCATGGTCACGAGCGGCTCCGCGCGGCCGAGCGACGCCGTGCACACCGAGCTCAACGTGGACTCCGTCGCGGACCTCATCCACCGCGCCTCCAACATCATCATTACACCTGGTGAGTTATGTTTGTGCTATTGCTCCACCTTTTTTTGCGACAGGCAATGCATTTCGGCATTCCCTGGGTTCGGGACGCCTGTGATATGTGGAGTCGGAACTCCGGGATATGTGGGTCTCGGAACTTCTGAGAAAACTTAGACCCCCTACCCCCTAAAATCTGACGCTAGTCGTCTTCGGCGCAGAATCCCCGTAACGGGATACTACTCATAATCACAATAATCATAATCGTATTTTATTCATTCACAAGGGACATGGTACATAAATAGATCCTAAATAGTTTATACAGATCATAAATGTTTCGCAAGAATTAGCATGCAATGGTCAATCTACTCGGGACCCTTCCAGCCAGCGTCGGAAGGACCAAGCTCAACTCCAGTGCACAATAACACAGACCACAGTGTCCGAAGACAAGCGTTACCGTCATCGCATTACACGGGATGTTGAACCAAACACACGCAGACGTGCGTTTCACGACCCTAAGAGCCCCTTTAGACGTCTTTTACGACAGGCAGGGATACCTCGGCAGTATTCTACTCCCCTAACCGTAGGAAACCGCCGGGTTAAATGCTTCTGCTCCACCTGCGTTAGTATGTGTTACCGCCTACACCGAAATGGCGGAGATGTACCAGGGCTTTCAGGTCAACGGCATTTTAGTTTCTGGTGGAAAATTGTTATTTATTTTATATCTTAATTCAAGAATTTATTACAGTTCTTATTCAAATACACACATCAACATGGTCTAGGGATATTTCAATTAAACCTAAATAACTAAAATTCTATTAACTTTTTGTTAAGACACCTTCACATTAAAATAAACCTTGTTTAATAGCTTATCTAATCAGATAAATGAACTTTTAGATAAAGTTAAATTTAGAAAAAAAATTTGGAAGAAGAGGAAAAACTCAAACAAAATTTCAATGTTAACTTTATTTTTGAAACATCAAAACCTAAACAAAACAACTATTTATTTTATAAAAATTGTTGAAAACTTAAAATTTATAATCCGTGGATCCACCTAAGACTCTCCTGACGCATCTGCAGCGGTTCTGCATACTCAAAACAATGGTGTCAATATCCTGTTGTGGAATACTGTCCCAAGTCCTGCTAAGATGCAAGAAAAGCTGGTTTTCATGCACAATATCTTCAAGGAAATTCCTAAGAGCTCTTCTCTGAAGCATATCCCAGGCATGCTCCATAGGATTTAAGTCAGGGGATTGTGCAGGCCATTCTAAAGCTTGGATATCATGCTGTTGTAACCAACTTGTAACGATACGTGCCGTATGTGGACGGGCATTGTCGTGCATTAGCTGGAAATTTAGTCCCATTTGCTGTCTGTGGGGCAAGATTACAGGCTCTAGCACC
Source organism: Udea olivalis (assembly GCA_947369235.1). Taxonomy (NCBI): domain Eukaryota; kingdom Metazoa; phylum Arthropoda; class Insecta; order Lepidoptera; family Crambidae; genus Udea; species Udea olivalis. Next base: position 14,353,810 of record OX376342.1, read on the forward strand.
TCATCTCAGTATTTTAGAGCAGTCATATTGCCTTGTATCCAAACCAGGTCCGTTCTACCGCCGAGACGAATTCCTGCCCAAACCATAATCGTGCCACCTTGATATGCATGAACTTGTTGTGGGTGCTGCAGTCGATTCCAACGTCCAGGTTCTCTCCAAACGCGTACTCTTCGCGAATCAAGATGAAATCCAAACCTGGATTCATCAGTGAAAAGCACAAGTGACTATTGAGAATTGTTCCAGTTTTCGTGTGCAATAGCCCATTGTAATCTTCTTCCTCGATTGCCTCTCCTTAGCGCTGGTACCGGAAGTGGCCTACGACTCCTACGAGCACGTAGGTTGACTTCATGCAGTCGTCTTCTCAAAGTTTGACCGCTTACCAGCGAACCATACTCTCTCTGTAGCCTTTGAACCAATTGCATCGCCGTTACATTTTTATTTATTTATGAAAATAAAATTGCACAACATAACAGTAAATAAACACCAAAGCATTGTACAATTTAGTTTAGGTACATTCACATATTTATAAATTATTATTACGCTTACAAAACGTTAAACAAATTTTAACAATTTCGCAGGGTTTGTCAGCAAATAAGTCGCACGATGCTGATGCTAGAAGCATGTTCAAGTCAGTAAGCCCACGCACAAACGGCGACAAACGGCCAGCAGATTGTGCCGCCGATTACGCGTATAATTGTTGGGCACAAAAAATCTACATAAACGTGTCACAAACTGGGGAAAGTCAGATTCACTACGTAGGCATCGACAGATAAAAACAATTAAATTAAAGTTACGTCGCACTTGCAAAGAACCCAGTGTACCCAACAAGAAACTAGTCGGATATGGAAATGGGTAATAATCATAGATTTTTTTGTACAAAAATCTTGCGAATGCCTTTTGAACCTTTTCAATGATGAGTGTGAGTGAAAGTGTATGAAGATTCATGAGGGTTCCAGACTGCTGAACTTGCTTGCAATCGACTCTAACCAATGCCTAGTTTAATGGCGCCAAAATTCTGAAATTCAACCGCTTGAAGCTATCGGCAGCTATCCTCTTCACGTGTGCATGGAAAGTCAACTTGGGGTCGAACAGAACTCCGAGATCCTTTACCTCATGCACTCTGGTAATAACCTCGAGACCTAACTTATATTCGAAGTACATTGGCCCTTTGGACCGGGAAAAAGTCATCACACAGCACTTATCATAATTAAAAACCAATTTATTTGTCAAGGACCATTTATATACGGACTCAATATCCTCCTGCAACTTCTCATGATCAGACTGCTTTCCTATATCCGGTATTATCTTTAAATCGTCGGCATAAAGAAGGCAGGAGGAATGGGAAAGAACCAACTCGAGGTCGTTAATCATGAGCACAAACAAAAGTGGGCCCAGGATAGAGCCCTGGCTTACACCTGAACGAGTGTGGTACTGATCAGATTCGTAGCATCCATGCCTAACAAATTGCTTTCGGTCTCGAAGGTAATCAGAAAAAAAGTTCAGCAGTTTAGGAGTGAATCCAAAATTACTAACCTTATCTAACAGCACATCATTATCAACGCGATCGAATGCCTTTTTGAAATCGAAGTAAATAATATCAATCTGTCTGCCACTGTCCATATGACATGAGATAGTATCGTCAAGCGACAGGAGGTTGGTGTCAACCGAGCGGTTACTCCTGAAACCATGCCGGGAATCTGTTAAAAATGGTTTACCTGTGCTGAAATTTTTTTGTGAAGTACAGATACCATAAGCTTAGGAAGCGACGACAATATTGCAATGGGCTGATAATTTTCCACATTAAGAGCGTCACTACTTTTAGGAATCGGCGTCACACGAGACAACTTACAGGTTTAGGGTATTCGCCAGACGAGACTGATAAATTTAAAAGATGAGATATAGGCTCCAAAAGAAGACTATTGCAAGCCTTTAGAATAAAAGCTGGTACACCATCGGGGCCAATCCCCGACGGTTTCGAACAGCGCAGACTGCTTAAGATGTCGTCATTTGTTATTTCGCTTATATTTAGTTGATAATTTGGTTGACTTCGTGCAGCATTTACTATGAATCGGTCCTGTACATGTGTTGTAATGTGTTGCGGACCCCGACGTGACATCACGTCGGGGTCCACTACTGTTGCAGTGCTGTCGAGGAGACGCTATAAGACACAGTTGGACCTTAAGAATTACTATATAACCACAGACGGAATGGCAGTGAAATGAGACAACAGTTGGTAATAGTCTGGTTTATTATAATTCTACTAAAGCTTATATACGAACTCATACACGTACACTGTGTGTGCCTAATCTTACTACGTGACCATCCGGCACATAATGCATTGAGGTCCTCGGTGCCGTTCCACCACTTCCCCCGTGACACGATAACGTGACCAAAGCCAGGATATAACGCTCCGACTGGTCCTCATGGCTTCAGAAACCGCAATTTGCATTTGCACCGCCAGCTTGAATCATGCCCACCGCTCTTAACATTTCGTTCCTGGTCAAGTGTCTACGTGGCATGATTAAATGAACACCGGTGATGCGTTTGACAAAGATTTATAGACATTTATGGGGTTTTAATCAAGTTAGAAGTTCGTGAAGATTTACTTTACTCTTTATGCTTTAAGAAGTTCCTCTACCCTTAAGGTTGCCTGGAAGAAGTCGCTCTCTAGCGATAAGGCCGCTAAAATTGTTCAAATTGTTGAATATTTCTGTTATTGTTTTTTAGTACAATAAAGTATATCTATCTATCTATCTTCTTTGGAAGAAATTCAATGAATGCGAATTTCATCTTAAAACAAAACCTTTTACAAATTCGAATTTAAAAAAGGAACTTAATAATGTTGTTATAATCTGTCATTAATAGTTTTTTTTGTAAGGCCAGTACTTTTTAAGTTATTTAAAAAAGTTTTATATATCCCTAGACCATGTTGTTGTGTGTATATTTAATTCAGCGTGTAATATGTTATTAAAGTATTTTATTTACAATTGTAATCTGATCAATCTGATCTCATTAAACAAAGGCGACATTTGAATAGCATTCCTTCGACAATCCTGCTTTCGTAATACTGACGGCTAGGTCAGAAATTCAGAATGCTCTAGCAAATTCCCCCAACGTTTGATAAATTTTCTATTCCTGAATAATTTCCCAGACTAGCAGCTATAATCTAAGATTACCCCGATCTTCATAATTTCACGATTACCCTGATCTTCATAATTCCTGCCGTGTTATGTTACTAGTTGAGTGCCACACCTTGTAGCTAATGTCCGTGACCATGACTCAGTTAGCGCCTGCTAATTACACTCGTCTATTTAGGCCATGCTTGTTATGTGCAAGTTAGATATTATTATGTTATGCAAACACTGAAATCCTCTAACATCAATTATGTCGTAATTAACAGGATACGGCCTCTGTGTGGCCAAGGCGCAGTACCCCATCGCAGAATTGGTGGACCTGCTTAAAGGCATTGGAAAGAAAGTGCGCTTCGCGATCCATCCAGTAGCCGGTAAGTAAAAAGAACGTGATGAGAAGCTTTCATTAAGTTGACATTTTATTTTCGAATTCTGTTTGTTCTGTGCCACCATGTACAACATTATCTTTCAATATAGATTAAAAGCAGTCATTTGACCACCAATCCCACATGTAAATGATGATGTGGTTTATGATGGTACATGTCTGCCCAGTAAATGCCTATTCACTCTTGTCTTAAAGATACCCAGGTGTATATTTATTGAAAAACAAACGCGGGCAGCGAGTTCCACTCCTTGGCTGTTCTGATTATGAATGAATCGGCGAAACGCTTCGTGCGGATAAGCTGGAATATCCACAACGTAAGGGTATCCACCCTTACGTTGTTAATGCCAATGTGCGTCTAGTGCTTCGTTGGTAAAAAGGTGCCGGCGTGCAGCGGAACCAAGTGCAGCTCGGGCGCACATAACGAACAGTTTCGTTTTAAATAATTTATTTGCATTATTTTAGGGCGCATGCCTGGGCAGTTGAACGTCTTGCTAGCTGAAGCTGGCGTCCCCTACGATGATGTTTTCGAAATGGAGGAAATCAACGATGAGTTCCCCGATACTGATCTTGTTTTGGTTATTGGTAAGTTAAACATGCTTACAAAATGATGTTTTTTTAAAATGAAAAAACAACTGCAATAAAATTGGTTTATTTCTTAGGTGCGAATGACACCGTAAACAGCGCTGCTGAAGATGACCCGAACTCCCCGATCGCAGGAATGCCCGTTCTCAAAGTATGGAAGGCAGATCAGGTTCGTAGAAATATTCATAGTTTAGATTAAAATGATATTAGTTTTACCTACTGAAGCTGGACAATATAAACGAAAAGAAATGATAAGGGCAGTCTAGCATAAAGATATCTGTTATGCTCATTTTCAGAGAGATAGTGTTCAATGTGTAGCTATTGAACTTTTAACATAAGACAGCAGCAAACTACTTTTACTGACACGTCTCTGACCAACTTTCTACCTTTTGCTACCCAACCTGCCGCAAATAAAGAAAAACGCGCTTATTCCACCCATAGGTGGTTGTAATGAAGAGATCGATGGGCGTCGGCTACGCCGCAGTGGACAACCCCATCTTCTACAACCCCAACACCGCCATGCTGCTCGGCGACGCCAAGAAGACTTGCGACGCGCTGCTCGAGCGCGTCAAACATCTCGCCGCATAGATTAAAACAAAATGTTGCAATATGTTATATGTATTGGTTAGTCCAAGACCCTCTGATATTTTTTAAGAAATGAATTAAAGAAAATATATTTTAAAATAAAGCTCGCTCCTGCTATTGTTAATAGGTAGGCAAGTGAAGGATAACTCTACTTACTTATATAATATCGAAGGTACAAAACTACTTACAACTGAACAATATACCAACACCAACTACCAGCAAGCTATGGATGGTTTTGCATTATCGACACCAAACAGTGGTGGTAGGTATCTTATTTATTTTCGTAGGTAGGTATATCTATATCGTAAGGTTTCCTGTTCAAGTAGGAACAATCAGTCTTCTAAATCTTTGGCTTGTGAATTCTATTGCGTGACAGATCATTTAACAATATTGCTTCTATTAAACGAAGATCGATGCTTTCTATCGAAAGCTTAATTTAGAATAATTTTAGCATAATTAGGTAAAGGTGTTAGTTAATACTTGAAAACTTTAAATATGTGCCTTTAAACACTGTTGAGTGCTAATGTTTTTAAGACTTATGACAGCTAGTCTGTTTAGCCTATAATGATAAATACTAAGAATAAGAATCAACATTTTTTTTAATATGTAGATGTGAACGTAAATAATGTCTATGCTATGATTCAGTTTTAAAAGTACAGTTATTGATGTGTACTGAATTACGTATGTTGGAAATGAGATTTTTATAAAATTTTACATATTTTAAGAGTCTAGCACTCACAAAATTCTTTATGCTTAGCCCTTTTCGTGGTTTCTTCTTTTTGCACCTCCCTTAACATTCCATTTCCATGTCTGTTTCAAGTAGACTTCATATTATTAATTTAACACTAATACTCGTACGTAATGTAACTTTTTAAATCGGTGACCTGTAAAAAAACAATACAGCCATAATTCTCAAAACTTGCAAAATACCTATTCAACATTAACAATATGGTTTCAAAGTGAGATTGTAATTTGTATACTTAAAAAAAACGATTCTTCCAATTTTTGCTTTCGTTTATCTTCTCGTGTTAATGCAATCATTCCATATTTATTAAATATGTTATATGATAAGTAGTCGACATCGCTAGAAAGGTATACCTAAGCACAATATCGAACTGGTGGTTATAGGCGTTATGTATCTGAATGATATGAATTTCTATTATTATTGACATGATTTTTTGATATTTTTATTCTATTCTAAGTTTAAGTTTGTCTGGTTACATACTTGAATCACTTTTAGAAAATAAATATATAATTTTGGATTTTTAAACGTCTTTTTTATTTGCTTAAACGAACACAAACTCGAAATTTATTAATTAGGTCTTCATCATAATGATTGGAGGAGCACTATGATGTAAAAAACAAAAACTTACGTTTACGGTAACTGTTGTAGTTATTGAGTTTCTGATTATAACGATAAGATAGGTCAGTTCTTTGGCACTATGATTTAAGAAGCGCTAAATGTTGCACGCGTAAAAGCGAGTATGCCTAAGCGATCGCATACATGTAAAAAAACGCTGGTTTTAAACCGCTATAGAGATATCGCGCTTCAAAAAAACAAACTCGCATAGAACTTGTCTAACCAGAAATGACGCGCCCCACTACTGTTTATTGCGATATAGACCATTGGCTTCATCTAAATTTTATCGAATACATCCACCTAGCTATTGTTGCGAAGACTTGATTTCATTAATGGAGGCCTTTGCCAGCCGTGGAACAGTATATGGGCTAATTTCTTAATCTTAAATGTGCGTGAAATGCGGTGGACGGGCGCGTCATTTTAGATTAGACAAGCTCTATAAAGCCTTATTACGGTTTGTCCACGCGTACCGATAGTGGTACATACGAGTAACGTGCATGGCAAAAGGCGCGCCTTTAGACGCCTACATGGCCCTCCAAAAACTAGCTTATACGCGCGTATAAACGCTGGTCTCAAACCGCCCTTAGATCGTCGCAGGTCGCTCTGCCTCTAAAGGCCTGCGCAGACGACGTGTTATCCGCGGCGTACTTTTTCCTCCGTTAAAATAGATCCCTTACTAACTGTATCGAACAACGCACACGACCGACTAAAAGTACCCCGAACCAAAAATCCGCCGAATCACCGCGGACGCCCGCGGAGCGTAGCGGATTAAAGTGTGCGGGCCCAGTACGTAAGTATTCATGTAAGTTACAATACAGCACAACTTAATCTCAGAATATTTAAATACTCTCGGACAACAAATGATCGCACCCGTGTGCGTTGAGTCTGCGGGGGATTTTATATTCGCGGAGCGTACTTTCTTCTCCGCGTACGTCGTCTGCGCAGGCCATAAGTGAGTATGTTTTATCTATGGTCTAGTATACTTAGTTAGCTTCAAACTTTCCTGAACACATATTTTTACATAGTAAATAAAAGTATTAAGTACTGCGCATGCGCGAAACAACTGCAGAGTGGACTAAAAGTTTGACTCGATCTATACTCCATTCCATGTGTGGCCCAAACTGTGCTTTTATTTATACAGCAGCAGTCTGCCTAGAAGTGTAGTGTGTCGCCATAATGAAGACACCTAGCCTTAAGCTACAGTTACACATGCTCATTACTAGCACGAAAGCATGCTACTAATGAGCAAGTGCTACTTATTAACACGTGTGTCGAAGCCTTGCTAGTTATAAGCATGCTACTTTCGAGTATGCTCAAAAATCGACAGCTGTGCAATTTATGAGCATGCTACCTGCGGCGCGGGTGGAAGCGGGCGTGCTTTTAGCACGTGTGAACAGGTTTGCTTATTGAACATGCTACTAGGCTAGTATCCATTGAGAACTGGTATAGAGATGTCGGTCTCGGTTTAATTATATAGCGAGGTTGTGGTTTATCTATACATAATGTATTATATAGAGGAGTGATTTGTTTGTTTGTAATAAATGGGCTCCGAATCTACTGGATCGGTTTTAAAAATTCTTTCACCATTAGAAAGCTATACTATCAGGGGCCATATTACAATCTCTTATAGCCGGTCAAGTAAATTTCCTAAACTGAGGGTAGCGAGCAATTTCGTGCATCCTCTGCATTTTTATTGACAGGTAACCGCTGACTTTCTGAAAATGTAAGAAATCGCTCGCTACACTCAGCTTAGGAAATCAACTTGACTGGCTATATGAAATGGTAATACGGCCTAGTGACATAGGCTATGTTTCTTCTTAATTAAGACTGTATGCTAAAAATTTGATAGTATCAAAACTATCGATAGGATGCGTGTCGATTGTATCGATAATATCGATAGTTTTGCCCTATCGAAAGTCAAACATTTTACGCTAATATTGCAAGCTCATACAAGGTTTCGTTTTATTTCCAGTCGATAGTATCGAAAATACCTAGATAGTTACTAAAGAAAAACTATCTATAGTATCGATAGGTGTCGATAGTTATAAATAGTATCGATAGCATCGACTTTAATGGCGCGATTCTATCGATAGTATCGAAAAATGTCAATAGCATCGCTTTATTCTCATTATCGATACTATCGATAGTATCATCACGGGTCGATAGTTTCGATAGGACTATTGATACTACGACTAATTTTCAAGGTCAAATATCGCTATCGCAACAACACTATTTCGAATCGAACCCGTGCTTAAAAAGCATGTGTGTTCAATCCTTTGCTTTGAGCACGGTCATTTAGTAGCAGGCTTAAAAAAAGCATGCTAATAAAAAGCAAGTGTGTCAGTAAATGAGCGTGCTCGTTTGTAGCATGCTTATTAGCGTGCTAATAAGCATGCTACAAACAAGCACGCTCATGATGATACTATCGATAGTTTCGATAATGAGAATAAAGCGATGCTATTCACCTTTTTCGATACTATCGATAGAATCCCGCCATTAAAGTCGATGCTATCAATACCATTTATAACTATCGATACCTATCGATACTATGGATAGTTTTTCTTTAGTAACTATCGAGGTATTTTCGATACTATCGACTGGAAATAAAACGAAACCATGTATGAGCTTGCAATATTAGCCTAAATTAAAAAGAAACATAGCCTATGTCACTAGGCCGTATTACCATTTCATATAGCCAGTCAAGTTGATTTCCTAAGCTGAGCGTAGCGAGCGATTTCTTACATTTTCAGAAAGTCAGCGGTTACCTGTCAATAAAAATGCAGAGGATGCACGAAATTGCTCGCTACCCTCAGTTTAGGAAATTTACTTGACCGGCTATAAGAGATTGTAATATGGCCCCTGATAGTATAGCTTTCTAATGGTGAAAGAATTTTTAAAATCGATCCAGTAGATTCGGAGCACATTTAATGCGAACAATCAAATCATTCCTCTTTATAATATATTATGTATAGATAAACCACAACCTCGCTATATAATCATACCGAGACTGACATCTATAAACAATCTTCAATGGATACTAGTCTAGTAGCATGCTCAATAAGCAAACCTGTTCACACGTGCTAAAAGCACGCCCCCTTCCACCCGCGCCGCAGGTAGCATGCTCATAAATTGCACGGCTGTCGATTTTTGAGCATACTGTTCGAGAGTCAGGCCCCTGACTACCGAACCAAATTTCGCCGGATTGGCATTACATTACTTTCACCAAAAACTTTTTTGAGCCTTAATACTTTGGAATAGGGTTCATAAATTTCTTGTTTGACATTTCTGCAATGATTGTCCAATGAAATTCTGTCAGGCCCCTGGCCCTGGTAATCTGTAAATCTGTAGTCAAAAGCTGTCAATGTCACAATTGTCACATCGTAAGACATTTTCTTCCTTCATTTTCTTGGGAAATTACATTTTCTTTACTTTTTATCATTTTATCGCCCTAAGGAAAAACTAAAAATATATTTTTTAGTAAGCCACAAGGTTTCCGCCTATTTCTAATTCATAAAAACCATTTTTGTGGCCACTGCACCTAAGTTTTAACCTCTCACACATTTTTTTATGCGGACCGGACACTGACTTCATTGCGCCACGCTTTGAATTTGTTATTGCCCTGTGAGCGGCTCTGTTGGTTAGTCGTATTGTGATGTTTCTGACTAGTGTTTTTTGGTTGCATTAGTTCGCCCACAGTAGCCGGTGTTTAGCATGGTACGTCTCCTTTCGCATTGTGGTTCAATTCACATTATCAGTCATTTGGGTGACCCCCGTATTTTATATAGATTTTCAAAGAACTATAAATAAAAGTGACTCAATTTTCTTACGGGAATTTGCTTACGGGCTTGTATTCTAAAATTGTAATAGTAGCACAGTTTGTTTTTACTTATAGGTGTTTGTTTTATAAAGTGAATCTTCATTCTATATCAATGTCCAAATGTTTAATTAATGTAACTAATTATTGTACATTTTATAGGCTAGTAACAAAATGGTAGTACCTAGCAAACTTGCTTTGCCTCCGCGCAGTGATGATGGTCTCAGCGTGGTGTCCATGATCTACAAGTTCTTCAAAAAGGTCAAGTACCTAATGTTATATTTTTTGCTAGCTTTATTAAATTACATCAGTGAGTGTTGTTTTCTTTAAGAAATTATTTGAGCCGGTCCATAAACTGAGAATATATAAAATACTACAAATTTACTTATTCATTTAAATTTGTTATGAAATTGATTTATATTTCTAAAGGCTTTAATGTTTATAATTTTAGTTTAAATTCTAGTAAATAGCATATAAACAAATATTTCAGTATCTTTAAAGACATGCTTTAGCCTCTCATGAAGTCAGTACGACCTTGGTGATATCAATGCTCTCTGAGTCACAAGATGAGCATTTGACCTTCTGACTTTAAATCTCAGTTTGTACCCATTCAGTTTTGTTGTTTATCAACAACATATTATACACTGTTTGTAATACTAGTCAGTTGAACTGTCCTGAACTGGTTAAGAAAATTATAACATGATTTCAAAACAGGGCTATTACTAATATAGCACTGTTATATTCCTAAATATATGTCCATATTGAATGTTTCATCTTCATTCTCAAAGGATAGTAAAATAAAAGACCACTTCACTTTATCTTAATTATGATAGTCACACTCATAAGAGTCTTAACTCTTTATCAGTTCAAATAGTGAGTTGACTAATAGTGTAACTATTAGCCTGTTACCTGTTGCATATGAATTGTGTGGTAGGTAGGTAAAGTGTTTGTTGATATTCATGAGGATGACATCATCCTTGCTGGAAACATTACCACTGGGTACTTAAAGAATGTATTGTTGGGGTGGGTAGGTTTTAATGTGTCCCTGGATACCAGTTTTAATTGTTTAAAATTGGTGTTCTATTTCTGAAATACTTAGGTAAACATTTAATACATTTATTCATACTTAACTACATTTTGCGTTTTTTTTTGGACCTATTCTTAACCACGATTGAGTAATCGAAACTGTTTATCCCTATTCATTTAGATACAATTTTATCCTAGTATGTTGAAAAGCAATAAGAAGAATGACGTGGCGGCGGCGGTACATTGGGCTTATTTTTATCTACCCTTTTGTAAGCATTGTGCAAAAACTAACTATTATTCTAGGTGGCGATGGTAGGCGCCGTCTACTTAGTAGGCTACATGCAATGGAGCGTAGCTTGGCTCATCGGTCCAGTCATATTGTCCGTGATAAGAGACCAATGGCGCAAGGAGAGCGAGTACCGACGGAACATAGCCAAGGCCGCGGCCATTTCGTCGGAGAAGGAAGTCGTGCTGGCGAGAATAGATGACCTGCCTTCGTGGGTGAGTGACTTTCCATCCTGATGGCCACATTTTAAACCTTTGTATTGATGTGTGCCTGGGCGACTAAGCTTAGCGTGAACTGCTTAGCCGTTATCGACATAAGTACCTTATCTCCACACCTGCTCATATTTTTAAAACGCTTAGTTATTTTCACCACAGGGTATCTTGCGTTGTGTACTTGTATGAATAAAATTGTAGAATAATAACATTATTTTGCAGAAATCATACTAATCTGCAAACAAACAGTCATATCATATCTGAAACACCGTATCAATCAACTATTAAATATTATTAGCTAATAAACTTTTATTGTTACCTATTCAATGTAAATAAGTAACAAATGCATGGACTATACTAATAGTAGCTTTAGTATATTGTTATCAAACCTAAATTAATCGCCTTACTAAAGCCTGACCGAAAATCGAGTTAAAAAACTGTTTCGTAAATAGGATTGACTCATGGCTCATGTTAAGTCATCAACCACGCATTAATCATACGGCCTTGCGTTCAAACGCAGGAAATAGGAACTGCATGAACTTAGAGATTGTGCCTACTACATATGAACCATTCCTGAATTTCCCAAATCACACGTTGGCAGCATGCTTTAGTAGAAATAACATCAAGAGAGGAGGAGCCTGTATTCTAGTGAAAAAAGAGTATAAATGGCGAGAACTACCGAAAGTAAAAAAAAATATCACTCGTTAATGTTTTCGAATGTTGTGCTATTGAATTAACTGATTTTAAAATAGTAGTTGTTTGTATATATAGAGTGCTTAAGTCTCATAACTTAAATATCTTCTTCAATAGGTTTGAAAAAGTTTTAGTTTAAATATCGAAATTGAATTGTAGTAAGATACTTATAGCTGGTGATTTCAATATAGATATGTTAAAGAATAACAATGTAACATTAGACTTGGAACTTCTACTATTGAATTACAACCTTAAAGTAGCGTTTAAACGACCCACCAGACTCGCCAGCAAAACATGCATTGATAACTTTGCGCATAATTGTAAGCAACCCTGTAAGACCAAAGTGTTAGATTTTGGATTATCTGACCACACTACTCAGTTAATACAAATTCCTGTTGAGAGAATATTGAAGTTAACATCTTGGCGTAAAACGGTACGAGATTACAGCGTTGAAAATATCATACAATTTAAAATGTGTATGGAAAACCTCTCATTTTCTGAAATATACAACACTGATGATCCTGCATACAGTCATTTTCATGAGACGTTTCAACTATTTTATGATCTGTGTTTTCCTCTGAAACAAATCAGGATAAAAGTAGAAAACAAACCAAAATGGGTTTCCCTCGGACTAAAAATCTGTAGCAAAAAAAAAAGAGATTTACTGTGGAAATTTAGACTGAATTCCACTCAAAGTAATAAAGCAAGATTTATTAATTACTCAAAAGTTTTCAGAAAAATAATTAGACTTACTAAACTCGCGCAAAATAATCATAAAATAAAAACATCTGAGAATAAAGCCAAAACAACATGGCAAATGATTAATAAGGCTAGACTTAACTTGCCAAATAAACCCATTTCAAAAATAAAAAATTATGAACATTGTATAACACACCCTACGGCTACGGCAATAGCGAATTCCTTTAATAATTATTTAATTGAGAAGATTCGTCCAGTGGATGGATGTGGCAATAAAGTGACTAAGCACATCAATCGAAGAGCGAAATCTATGTTTTTGGCTCCGAGTCTACCGCAAAATATTGAAAAAGTCATAAGTAATCTGAAAAACACAAATAGATGTGGCTATGATGGCTTTTCAACAAAAATAATTAAAATTTTAAATGAGAATATTTGTTCCCACTTGAGCCATATTATTAATTTAAGTATACAATCAGGCATCTTCCCAACAGATCTAAAGATAACCGGTATAAAACCTCTGTTTAAAAGAAAGGTAGTGAGGAATTGATGGAATGTTACAGACCTATTGCATTGATATCAATATTCTCAAAAGTTTTTAACAAGTTTTATTTTACATCAATGAAACCTTTACATTATTAATTAATTGGCTTAATAATAATAATCTGAAAATCAATTTTAATAAAACGAACATAATGCATTTTAATCAAAGATCTCCAAATCCTTCTGACATAATAGTGAATTATCATGACATCAATATTCAACAGGTTTCTTGGATTAACAATTGATAAAAGATTAAACTGGAAAAATCACATAGACCACATAAGTAAAAAAACCAGTAGTTTGGCTTTTGCTTTATTTAGACTTTCATCCACAGTTAACACTGATGCACTACTCACAGCTTATTACGGGCTTGTAGAGTTTGTGCTCAGATATGGTATAATCTTTTGGGGAAACTCCCCTGATAAAGATGTGGCTTTTAAATGTCAGAAACGTTGTATTCGAGCCATGTTTGGACTGCAAAGTACCGATAGTTGTCAGCTCTTATTTGTGCAGCAACATCAACTCTTAACACTTCCATCTCTCTGTACATAATTGAACGGAAACAAATCAGGGTTATTTTTAACAAATAGGGCTATCTATTTGTTAAAAATAACCCTGATTTGTTTCCGCGAATTTCAGACCAAGTTGTCAGGAACAGACGTGATATAAATCGACTTCGTCTGTTCCCTTCTAAAACATCACTGTTACGGAATAGTACAGTCTGCATGGGCCCTATAATCTACAATAAAATACCAAACGAACTCAAACAGTTTAATGTGAATTTATTTAAATCTAAACTTAAAAAAATGTTAATCAAAAAATGCTACTATACAATTCAAGAGTTCCTAAATGATAAATTTTAGTTGTAGTGTTGTTAACTCTACTGTAAATTACTATTTGTTTTTTTTTTTATTATTTATTTTGTATGTGTACCTGCATTATTTATACTTAAAAATGAAAACAACATGAATTATTGCATGCCTTAGATAGGCAGAATATAGCAATGTACTTTTATACTACACCTGCTCGGAAAGTACCTTGATACTTTATATCAAATTTACGGTAGAAAGTACGTCATTGCATATCGAACAAATATGCGGGGAGAAAACGCATCTGAGCGGGAGAGAAAAGTGTATGAAAATCCATTTGTTACGTGGTTTTTCTTTTTTAATTTTGGGTAAGACTATGCGCCGGTAACCTAAATATCAAAAGCCAAAAAGTTTTTATCTCCAAGTTCGCAAAATGACACTGGCCACTAGCTGTGTGTAGGATGGTGTCGGGCTGGCAGTCCGACCCTGCGGCGGCAGGATAAACAATTTGAAAAAAAAGCACATGTGAAAATTGCAGACGCCATTGGCGCCATTTTCAATTTGTGTGTTGTTTGAGGATTCAGTTTTCGTAGAAAGTAAAATAAAACTATCAAAATGATAAGTATCTAGTGATAGTGATGATGAAGATTTTTTAACTAACTTAAAAAAAATTAGGAAAGGGGTTACATTAAGCTTCACTAACTGCAACAATTTCAATATAAATTTCAGTTAGTAAAGATTTAGTTTTTTATTTTCCTCGTAGGTGTAGTATAAAGCACTATGTATCACTCGAGAGAAAGTGCGATTCCCGATCTCGGGTGTTTTAAAGCCCTCGCCTAGGTCTCTTTCTCCTCTCGGTGAACAATATACTATATCACTACTCGAATTACCAGTGACACCTTTATTCTGTGCAATAAAATATATTCTATTCTATTCTACTACGATCGTACAATAATATTATTATTTTATTTAGGTTTTTTTTCCGGACGTGGAACGCGCGGAATGGCTGAACAGGGTGAGTCACCTTTTATTTTTATAAGTCAGTTTATTTAAGTTTTTTGGCTTTAAATTTTATTGATAAACATATTAAAGTTATTAAAATTCAATTAAGACTAGCAAGAAACTCCTTTGGAGTCGGACTATCTTGGTGAAACTGTAATGTGACCAGCCAGACACAGTACCTACTCAAAGGTTGTATTTTTGAACTGATACATTCATAAATTTTCCTTATAATATTTTTAAACAGCAATATTGTTTCGTTTGCTGTATCCCCCAGGTACAAAGGGATTGTGTCGCTTTGATTAATAATTATGATTGAATTAGTTCGTTATTAATTGTCCTAGATTATTCTTCAAGTGTGGCCCAACGTGAACCATTACGCGCGCAACTTGATCAAGGACTCCATCGAGCCCGCCGTGGCTGAGAGCCTGGCTAATTTTAAACTCAATGGTTTTAAATTTGAACGCATGATTCTTGGTACAATCGTAAGTAATTCATCAATGACCTCATAAATCAACTACGAGGTGCATTCAATAAGTACCTAGCCTCATCGCCAGAGGGCGCTGTAGTTTCAAAAGAGTTTTACCACAGTGTAGCACATTCTTTTTTAATTCTTTTTTCAAATTTTCATTCCAATCCCTTCATTTGTTTTAATTTGACAACTTATGGAAGCGAACGTGTCGATCGGTTTTACAAAAATGGAAAAAGAGCAATATCGTTCGGTGATTCGATTCCTATTTTTGGAAGGGAAAACGCGCATCGAAATCAAAGAGCTCTTGGATGCTGTGAACGGTGACTCTTCTCCATCGATGGCCACCGTCAAGAATTGGTTCAACGAGTTTGCATGTGGCCGTACGTCGGTTTTTGATGAACCACGTCCAGGTGCACCGAAAACAGCTGCTACGGAGGAAAACATTAAAAAAATCCATGATCTCGTATTGGCAGATCGCCGATTGAAGGTTCGGGAGCTAGCTGAGACTGTAGCCATTTCAGAAGGAACAGTGCATCATATTCTTCACGAGGAACTCGGCATGAGAAAGCTGTCGGCGCGATGGGTGCCGCGTTTACTCACACCGGAAAACAAGCGCAACCGTGAGACCACATCGGAGACGTGTTTGGCGCTATTTAAGCGGAATCCAGCGGAGTTTTTGCGTCGTTTTGTGACCGTCGATGAAACCTGGATCCACTGGTACACACCAGAGACCAAGGAGCAATCAAAACAATGGATCCAGACCGGGGAACGTGCTCCAAAGAAGGCGAAAACTGTAAAATCGGCCGGAAAAGTTATAGCCACCGTTTTCTGGGATTCACAAGGTGTGATCTACATCGATTACCTCGAGAAGGCTAAAACAATTACAGGGCTTTACTATGCCGATTTATTGGGCCGATTCGACGCCGAATTAAAGAAAAAACAACCCCATCTGGCGAAGAAAAAAGTGCTGTTTCACCACGACAACGCACCGGTTCACACGTCTGCCGTTGCCGTGGCCAAATTGGTCGAATTACGCTACGAATTGCTGCCCCATCCACCGTATTCTCCAGATTTGGCCCCTTGTGACTTCTTTCTGTTTCCTGATCTGAAAAAATCACTTGCCGGGAATAGATATGGATCAAATGAGGAAGTCATCGCCGCCACGGAGGCCTATTTTGCAGAGTTTGACAAAAACTATTTTTCGGACGGGTTAAAAAAGTTGGAGCATCGCTGGGCTAAGTGTATCGAACTAAAAGGAGACTATGTTGAAAAATAAATTGCCACTATTCCAAAATTTTCGTTTACTTTTTGTAGGCTAAGTATTTATTGAATGACCCTCGTAAGATGCTCATACATACATAATATCGCTTCATAAATTCCAATTCATAGAAACTGTTAGTCTACTCATGAATTAAGCATTTAAAGCTTGAAAACAATATAAGGAATAAATACACTAGTCCCCATGGTCCCTAACGGCAAAATGCTAAAGGTTCTTCATTGGCTGCGGTAGGTAACCACTTACCAACAGACGGTGCTAGTTTGCCACATTCGTTATACGTATTAAAAATTGAATTGTTTTTTCAATAGTGAAACTGTAACAAAAGATCTATAAAGATTTTATCTGTGATAAAACAATAACCAGCGCTACGATTGGTTTCAGGCGCCTCGTGTCGGCGGCGTCAAAGTTTACGATAAAAATCTGTCGAGGGATGAGATAATAATGGACGTAGATTTGTTGTAAGTCTCTCTTTTATCATCATTATTTACGTGATAAAAGATTTATAGTTGATTGAAGTAAAAACTCATTTGAAATTATCTTGAAATAAATACATGTCATAAAATTTTGCAGTTACGCTGGCGACTGCGACATATCTTTTGTGTTGCAAGGGATCAGAGGAGGAATTAAAGATCTTCAGGTAAGGATTTCATATAGCAGATTTTTCTTTGAAGTTATTTGATTAGAATCTCCTTTCTTACGTGTTATACACGTACTTACTATATTATATAGTGTTGTCATCTCCCGCAATCGAGAGGTCATCTCAGACAGCAGACCTGTTGAATATGAGCCACCTCATAGAATTCAAGAATGACTGGTTGTAGGCTCACTCTTAAGTGAGCCTACAACGATCGATCGATCTGCGTAAATGAAGCTTACTTCATTTACGCAGATCGAGGCAGCGGAGCGGATGTTTAAACCAACACTTATGTCATAAAAACCTCCGCTGCAGTGGACAGGGATTGGTGAACTAGTTTTAAAAAATCGTACTTTTCAAACGCCGAGCGGGGTTAAGGGTCGGGTAACCGGCCTAACTCAGCACAGTCCGCTCAGCATTACTTGCTCGCTCTGAATCTATGGACAGACACAGCTCTCTACCGCGCTCCGTCCCGCTGCCTTGCTCCGCGTCAATGGACAAGCAACCCTACACTTGCATCTTCAGACATTTTCATAGTAGGTAAATGGTAATAAAATTGGTCATAGTTTCAACTGAAATTATGCTTTCTAGATCCACGGAATGGTGCGCGTAGTGATGAAGCCTCTTATCACCAAGATCCCGTTGGTGGGCGGGCTGCAAGTGTTCTTCCTGAACAACCCCTCGATTGACTTCAACCTCGTCGGCGCTGCGGACGTGCTAGACATGCCCGGCTTCAGGTAGTTCTGCCGGCGGCAGGAATTAGAAAACTTTTTACGCAGAATAATTGAATTGTTGTGCTTTTTTGACGACCGACTTGGTGTAATGGTTAAGAAGTTGGCTACTACACCAGAGGTCGCGGGTTCGATCCCCGCACAGTACAAACATTTGTGTGCATGAACATGTCTGTTTGTACTGGTCTGGGTGTCTCCTATGTATAATAAGTATGTATTTACAAAAGAAAATGTATTTAAGTATGTTTATCCGTTGTCTAGTATCCCATAACACAAGCTTTAATTAGCTTACTTTGGGGCTAGATGGCGCTGTGTGGAATAATGTCCAGGGATATTTTTTTTTATTTTTTTATTCCACTTTCTGAACTTCCACTTCTCATTTCTCTTAATTTTATCAATTTGTAGGAGCAAAAAGGATCAATAAATAACGTTTTTTCCAGTGACATTTTACGGCGATGCATAGTGGAGCAGGTGGCCAAGATGATGGTGCTGCCGAACAAACTGCCCATCAAATTGAGTGACGAGGTTCCAACCGTTGACCTACGAATGCCTGAACCAGAGGTGATATCCTTAGTTAATCTCGTTTTTATCGTTCTTTGCTTTTCAGAATCTTGATGCGCGCTGCGAGAAATATGTCACACGATATCTCGTGTAATTAGTATGGAGTGGTGCAAAAAAAAGCAAGAGATAATTTGGTCTTGATGTGCATCTTAGCCCTGCGGGTCAGCCTAAATATGTTTTCAAGAATATATAACAGATTACAACACAACTGTCACCAGCACCATGCTGCTGTAGCACAGACTGTAGAGACTTAATAAATTTGAATGCTCAGGGCGCCCAAAATTGGGGCACTGACCATTAAATGGGATTGTTTGAGTAGCCAAGGCCTTAGGAATTACTAAGAAAAGGCGGCATATCGGACATAGACGAAAGTGAAAGTGAATACATGGCATGCGATGCGGATGAGGTGTAAAGATTGATGAAGCGATGATAAACACGCACTAGCAATAATAACCAATACTAGCTTCACTGAGCATTGTGAACAAATAAAGTAAATATTTAAACTAAAAAAATATTCCTTAATAGGCAAGGGAAAGTACTACGAATCACATTATTTTACCCTACAAATAACAATTCAAAAAAATCAAAGTAGAATGTAGTGAAAATATTATAAAAGGTTTTTATGTTTCAGGGGGTCCTACGTATCCATCTTATTCAAGCTCAAAACCTCATGAGGAAAGATGTATCGATGATAGGTAAAATTGCATATCTTATCGTATTAAAATATTATAGTTACTATCAGCTTAGCACATGCTTTCACGGAAGTTAGTAATAGAATACTGATTGATTGTGTCCAGGTAAGGGTAAGTCGGACCCGTACGCGATCATCACAGTGGGCGCGCAGCAGTGGAAGTCCAAGCATATTGACAACGACGTCAACCCGCGATGGGATTACTGGTGCGAGGTGAGAAACCAACCAACATTCTACTCTTCTCTTTTGTCTCTCTTCTTATCTGAACACTTGTTATATGTTTTCTACTATTTATCTTCTGCTTAACTCTAAATTGTTCAGTCTAGGAAGCACTTTTATAACAATTTTAATACTCTAAATCTCTATGGGCTATCGTTTTTATTAACCGGGTTTTTAGATGGTGCGTAAGATTTATGAAGGTAGTTAGACTTTTAATAGTTGGCTCATTTCTGATTTTAATTTATGAAGTTTTTGGATTTGATCACCCACAAACCGTGCATTTCGGAAAGTGTATTGAAATCTCCTTGCGGCGAGATATTCAAAACAACATTGAAAATTTGTTGATGAACAACTGGAACAGCAAGCAATTTATTGATGGATATTAGAAACACTGTACACACTAATCTTCCTTTCGAATTTTAACTAACTCTGGTTTTAGAATGGTACTTTTTAATTTTAAATAACGTTTAATTTGGGCTTCTACTTGACTTTCGAAATGGTTGCGTATAATAATGTACTTTTGTTTGCTGTTCCAATTAGAATTTATATCACACATCAGGAATGGGCATGAACTTAGTTATTATTATTGTATTCAATTTTTTCATAAATGTCCTGCACAATTAATTGGTTATTTTTGCACTCTTTCATTTACATTACATTGGACCAATGGTATTCGTCAGCTGGAATGACATACTACTCCTGAAATCTGAAACCTCATATAAACCAAAGAAACCCTTGCATTCGCGCTACTTTGAATAAATCATTGGGATGATTATTGAGCATGATCTTAAAATAGTCTTTAAATAAACCTCCGAATTCTCATACGTCATTCGACGTAAGTATTATTGCTATAAGTTCAAAGGGTGTATAATTATTAATGATATAGTAGCAGCGTTTCAGATATCGGGAGTAATTACTCTCTTTCGTTAAAAAGTAGATTGGTTTTTTAATTGGTACTCTTTGGAGAAAATATTCCTAAATCAATTTAGCGGATTCAAAAACAACCCAATTTTTAGAATTGAATGTTTGTAATTAACATATTACTCTTTCGGCTTCTGATTAACGAGGGCTTTTGGCCAATTTCTGCAAATGCCAATAACCTGTAAGTAAGTCTTCAATATGATTTTGTTTTCTCAAATTTATGTTATGCGTGGGACATTGCGCGTCCGGAGTACAGGCGCGCGTAATGCAATCCATGGGGCAGGCGTTGGAGGTCGAGATCTTCGACAAAGATGAGGGCAACAATGACGACAAGCTGGGCAAGTAAGTTTCGCGAGGACTTGGCGATTTTGGGTAGCAGGTTTGCGAGGTCGCGGTGCAAACTATGCAGGGGTGACAGGTACCATCGCGCTTATTAACATTTACGTGAGCTATCGTGTCTGCCGGCCAAATGTAGAGGGAAACAATCACATCAGAAGAGTAATAACCGAGTCAAAATTAGTACTCCTAGGAGAATTTTGCTCAGGACGTCACGATAATTTTGCTGGCCGTATCTCACTGCTACTATACGTTAGCCGGTTGTCATTGAGTGTCGATCTTAGCCTACTTTTCCGGGTTCATTCTTTTAGTCAATTATTCAATGGAATCATTCATTTGCCCATTTGGGTTAGGTACATTAATTGTATATGTATGTACTGTACGTAATGAAGTGTTATATTGAGATACAAGTATAACTATTTTCTTGGTTTACAATTGACCGTATCTGATGTCATGTTCCCTATTTATGTTTAGCCTGTCTGACATTTATGCTGGAGCAGTGGAACGATATTATTTTTGTGTACTTAAACGACATTGAAGGTCGACCCCAATAATAAGGCGCATCGTCAATTTACTTTCGTACAATTAGAGCGAGTATCACTTATTAATCCTTAGTAAATATTTTTGTTATTAATAAGACGATCGTCTTTAACAACAATACTGCATATCTTGAAATGTTTTTTGGTCTCAGTGAGCGCAGTTCACAGGCGCACTTATTTAGTTTTTTAAGAAAATTATAAAATTAAAGTAATTTCGTTTACACTCAATCCAAAGGCTTTACCTAAATGTCGCGCCGCACGCACTATCATATTTTTTTTATGAGCTTGAGATGGGCAAGGCAATATTTACGTAGTTATGATATAATTTTTTAAGGTTTTACTTTTTCAGAGTTTAGCGTTTTTTATCGTAAATATTGTTAAATATTGTCTCTCATCTCAGCACAATGCTTTGCCTCAGTATTTTAGCCGCGTCGTAGTCAGATGTTGAGCATGGGTTGTTTTCAGGTATATAATAATTTTAGAATATACTAGTAGAGGAGGTAAGGGTGAGTATAGCGTATTACATCCATTACTCAGTTTAAAAAAGTCCAAAACGAATGAAATTAATACTAAATTACAAAAAAGGGATATGAAAGCATGCGCGCTTTAAAAGCATGCGTATGCACAGGATACGTTGACGTGCGCGTCGTCATTTGTCACGAACCATCTCACGTGGTACGTCCGATTCATATGCGAAAATTCCAAATCCAAAAACTGAACATGACAGAATGTGTATTTTGTTTCGGTAGGTGTTCTAATGTGTCGTTGTGGTTTTTCCCAAGGCCATAATAAGCTCAAGGAAGAGCCAAGTGCTGCAGTGCGAGCTGTGGGACTGGGACCCGGGGATGGGCATTCAGAACGATGACTTTCTCGGCAGGTCCGTGTCCGCGCCTAACGGGCCGGTTACGTTACACATTACATTGCCGTGTTTTTGTTGTTTTCTGTTTTTGAATAAATAGTTTTTCTTGTCACCATAATATTGTAGTAAATGAGTAATAAATGAGATGATTTAGGTTAAGCCCCATGTCATCTTAGAAGGTCCTTTGCTGTGTGACGATTTGTACTCCATTTGTTGTGTGAGAGGATTTCAATTGCTAAGTGACAATAGGAATTATTTCGTTTTATGATTTAACTATTTTGGTTTCATTGTTATACAACTGATTTTGTGTGTTTTTATGTATTTGTCTTTGTTACATTACATACATAGTCTAGTCACTGAATAGAAATACTGGGGACAATTTATGAAGGTCTGTGACTAAGTTTATACTTACGATATATGATACATATCTACATACACATACCATAGTATGTATTGCATTTGTGTAATAGTATGTATGTATAGCGATTACTAACAGAACAAAACCAACGTTATCACCCAAATCAGGAATCGAGGCTTGAGTGAATACACGTTTGGTTGAGCTAGGAATAACAAATGCTGTTAATGGTGCTGAGCTTTATATGTGTGTGTGGTGGGTTGTGACAGTCAATACAGCAAGTGCACTTGAAGGCAAGCGGCGCGCCCAGTACCGTGGTCACTGTCAAGCTATTCGACTGGGACCGCGCGGGCAGGGACGAAAACCTCGGAAGGTCGGTTGGAGTAACCAGCTCATGTACTCACCCGTACATGCACATGGGCTGCGCGTTTAATATGACAGCTGTACATAATACCGATGGCGTCGCTAGGTAACACCGAAAATCATATACAGGGTGACAGGGTAAATAGACCCTTCGCGCGTTCCGATCCCTTAAAAACCTCTATAGTATTGATTTTCTAGCAAACCATTAAAGAAACTGATAACAATTAAGGATACCTTTTTTTTTTAGAAAGGCTATAAAACCAGGTAGTTTTCCTAATATTTTTTACGCTTGCTTTCATACATTTTTTTTGCATAAAAACGCACTTACTGCAAACTTAGTCTTATTTCAATAATATTAATAATTGCTTCAAAAGACTATTACCTACGTCTTTGACTGCCACCAAACCAGACATAATAGCGAATCTATTGATTGCTGGTCACTAGTCACCCCCATGGCATACTCTCAGAATGAACACAAATACTAAGTATGGAGTTATTGATGTAGTTTTCAGTCAAAAATTACGAAATTTAGAAATAGAAATCACTTATCAAATTTTTGGACATCGTTACATATGAGGAAACCAAAAAAACATGTAGGTTGTGGCATAAAACAACAGAACAAAACAACAACAAGACAAAACAATACCATCAGACAGCGACGTCCCGATGCCCAAAAAATAAAAGGACCTCACTCAGCATTCAGCCTGGGCTTTGAGTTCTCGGGCGCTGATTTTCAGTGGGCCCCAAATGAGTAGACTCACGGACACTTGCGGTGGACACACGTATGTGCCTTATAAATAAGTAAAGTAAATATTTGAGATAAGTAAGAGGATGGTGAGTAATTAAATGTATTGGTGCCAAAACTCAAAACTAACTTAATCTTCACAATTAATTGCAGTCATGTGATATAATTGTCAAAAAAGAAAATAAGATAAAAAAAATAAAAAAAATCGATCATCGATCGAATTTCGTAAATGTCGCCATGTAATGCCGTTTATTATTGAAAAATTAAAGGCTTGACCTCTTTTTTAAACATTTGCTAGCTTATTAGCTTTTTAAAAAGTATCAGTTAAGTGCCCAAACTTCATTCGTTTTTTAAAGCAATTGTTGTTTTCGGAGACAAGTGAGACGGAAACTTTAGAAAAAATATTAAAACGCCAATATCTCGATAACTTTGGATACCTAGTTGATATGGGTCAATTTATTGCAAGTGACGTCTACTATCACCAATTTCAAGGAATAGGTCTATTTACCCTGTCACCCTGTATAACAGCATTGCTTCTACAAATATTTAACAAGACTAAATTAACTTACCTGGCTATTCATATGGGCTTAAAACTGTTTTTAAATAATTAAGGCCGATGTCACTCAACGTATAACTATCATTTATAACACCTAAAAGACGTCTTAAGCATTTGAGAACTGTAAATAAAAAACCGTTTACGGTCTAAATGGATGGATCCATAGATTATATGATAAATGATAGATGTTAAGTATTGATAACTTTATTTGTTGAGAGAGAAGGTGCTCAACGGCATTTTTGCAGTGCCCCTACGGGGTTCATGTTTTAGTACTGGTGTTCTACATTTAAGATCTTGTAAACCTACATGGAGCAATAAATGATATGACTATGACTATGACTAAATAAACGCGTATTTTGCCTAGCGACGCCAATCAACTAACCATCCAGTCATGTGCAATGTCTCTGCATCGATTGTAGGAAACCTCACTGCACTCAGCCTAGAATTGACTGTCACTGTATATTTACACTTCTAACAAACACGAGTCATCCTCCATGTCACAATTCAATATATAAACTCTATATAAACCTTGTACAGAGATAAATAACTGAACTAAAAATAAATTAACAAAACACAGCCTAATCGAAATTATGGATGATGCACATTAACACAAAGAGCTTAGCTTCACCATTTAAATAAAATTTAAACATACTAACAAAACTTAATTTGGTTTCATTGTTTTGATGTTAACAAAACTTTTACTTATTTTGTTTTGTGTGTTATTTTTGATAGTGAGTATCACTTTATTTGCTTTTACAGTTTTTTTGACGTTTAATATTATTCCATCAGACTGTTGCGCTATAATGGACTTAAGGAGCTATTTAAAATAGGCCTTACAACCTTCATTGAAATTATTATTTACTAGTAACTTAATTTATCCACAGGTGTTCGCTGGATATATCTCAAGTCGTGCGTGCTGGTCGAATGGACACAGTAAGTAATAAAAAAAGAGTTATTTCAAACATACTAATGAGTTTAGTTTTAATTTAACCATTCAGTATACCTTATTTCATATGAAAATGTTAATGTTTATGATATTTTCACAGTGGCAGACACTCCAGCAGGCTAAACATGGAAAAGTGCATTTGCGTTTGTCATGGCACCGTTTGTCTGCTGATTTACTCGACTTAAGCCACGTAAGAAACAATATTTTAAGTATTGTTAAGAAAATTAACATCATTCAAGATTCTTCTAATGGAATATGTATTTTATACTAATCAATCAATCTATACCAATCAATATACATTTTCAGGCAATCACTGAAACTCAGTTGGTGAAAACTGGCGAACTTAGTGCCGCTGTTGTCTCCGTGTATATCGACTCCTGCAAAAATCTACCGGTAATTACAAAGCTTTATTCATTTCAATTGGGAAAATAAATATTTTCTTTTCTCAGTTATAAATGTTCGTCCAGGGAGCGTGGGGATTGAACTCACGACCTTTGGCGCTAAAGGCAGAATCGCCACCACTCGGCCAATGATCCAGTCAATCTATATCCAATGTTATAAAAAAGAAACATTTGTTTGTTTGTAATAGATAGTCTTACTAAACCGATTTTAAAAATTCTTTCACCAATATACAGTTATATCATCAGCGAGTGACATAGGCTATATTTTTTTTTTAGTTTGGCTACATTTGATGGGATATACTGGTAGCTGGTACTTACCGAAGAGCTGGTAATGAATAAAATAATGTCATTTTGTAGAACGCGCGCGCGTCATCGCGTCCGGACCCGTACCTGACAGTGACCGTGGGCCGCAAGACGGAGAACTCGGCGGTGCAGATGCGCACCGACAGCCCCGTCTACGAGATCGGCTACTCCTTCCTCGTGCAGAATCCGGAAATCAACAACCTTGAGATAAAGGTACGCACTCAACGGTTCGCTGCGTCTTTTCTGGTTCGCACCGGTAGGGAGTGGAACGCTCTCCCTGCGTCTGTGTTTTCGGATACTTACAACCTTTGCATCTTCAAGGCCAGAGTGAATCGACATTTTCTAGGTAACTTTTACCACCTTCGGCCTCGTCATCGCTTACCACCAGGCGAGATAGAGGCAAAACGCAAACCTATTTTGAATAAAAAAAAGATATGAAAAAACAGTAGCAATAAAGTTATGAACAAATATATGACACACAAAACCATGTAATTCAGAAATGTATTTAGGCTGGCCGTGCTTCTGTCAGACACGATATTCTTTTTTTATTATTGTAAGTATTGCACAGGGAAACAAATACAGCAGGTAATTACACAAGTAGAAAGCTGAAAGCTGGAAGCTGAACAAAAGTAATAAAATTGAAAAATGTATTTTTAAAAATACTCGTACATGTCTATACTAATTTGAGTACGAATTATATAAAATTGTTTAAAAATTAATGTGCAATAAAAACCAAACGAATTATAATAATTCTGTAGATGGATCATCTATACTTATCCACAACCATTTTCTGTATGTACCTACAGGTGTCCAAATATGCAAGAATTGAAAGGATTTTCCGCTTTATTGTTCATTTGATTTATCATATAAGGAAAAAAATGTAGTGAACAGTGAAACAAGTATTGTAAATGTAACTATGACTTCATTTTCAACCGACTTCAAAAAAAGGAGGAGGTTCTCAATTCGACTGTAGGTTTTTTTTTTAATGTTTGTTACCTCATAACTTTCGACTGGGTGAATTGATTTTGATCATTCTTTTTTTATTTGAAAGCCGGTGCTTCCCGAATGGTCCCATTTTAATTTTGTCTAGTTCTGACAGTGGCATCCATGAGAAAACCATATAAGTCTTAAATCTAGATAGAGAAAATGCGCGACAAATGGACGAATAACTCAATATTACGCCAACCGATTTTGATAATTCTTTATTTATTTGAAAGCTGATGGTGCCCGTGTAGTCCCATTTTAATTTGGTCCAGTTCTGACAGTGGCATCCATGGGAAATCCATATAAGTCTTAAATCTAGATAGACAAAATACGCGACAAATGTACGGGTAACTCAATATTACGCCAACTGATTTTGATAATTCTTTTTTTATTTGAAAGCTGATGCTGCCCGTGTGGTCCCATTTTAATTTGGTCCAGTTCTGACAGTGGTATCCATGGAAAATCTATATAAGTCTTAAATCTAGATAAACCTTAAGCGCGACAAATGGACAAATAAGACGCCAACCGATTTCGATGCTTCTTTTTTTATTGGAAAGGATATACTTCAAGAGTAGTTTGATGAGTGTTAGGTTCTGATTATGGGATCCATGACAAAGTAACGAAACCCTTCAACTCTTAGGAGCAATTGGACGATACTTTTTCGATGTATAAAATAAATAAGAACTATTCACTGAAAATCAAGAAATAAACAAAAATTTAACAAAAAAAAAACCAACTTCAAAAAAAACTATTCCGAATCAAAGCACTAAAAAGTAAAGAAATAATTGCTTACTTTAAGAAATTATTTCTTTACTTTTTAGTGCTTTGTTTCGGAATAGTTTTTTTTAAGTTGGTTTTTTTTTTGTTAAAATTTTTGTTTATCAATATTATTATTACACAAAGATTTAATTTCAGGTTCTCGACCAAAAGACTGGCAATAACCTGGGCCAGTTGGTGTATTCTTTGTCATCATTGCTTCGGGAGAAGGACCTAAGCCTGTTAACTCAACCGCTGAACTTGCAAAAGTCGGGTCCTGAATCCAAAATTATTATCTCGTTGCAATTAAGAGTGAGTCTTTTTATTTTTGTTATTTTCTCTTATTGTTGTTATTTATCTATGGGACCAGTATATGGGATTCGGCTATTAACTCTGGCGCGGCAGAATAAGATAATGAAGGGATCCTTTGAACCCACGGAACTACCTCAGAACTAAACAGAAGTAATGGAACTTACAGGTAATGTTTATCGAATGTGTTTCCTTGACATCCCCCTCGCATATATGACGCGCTCGAGTACATTTTTTTTTCTGCCTACCACACACCCTTTTTTCCGCGCCCCCTCAAAAGCCTAGTAGACCCTGCAAAGGCAAGTCAAATTAACTTTTATTTTCACCTTCTAATTAGTAAATTCCAATGAGTCTGCAGGACGCTCGAGTAACCATAGTTCATTTATCATCTTCGCCTCCCTCTACTATTAACTTCAATAACCTGTGCAATGAATTTGTGCGTTAGATATTAAAAGAGGCAGTAAAAGAAGAGGAATATGAAGAGGAGGCGCAAGCAGAGTTGCCGCGCGCGCCGAGCCCCCCCGCGCCCCCCGCGCCGCCCGCGCCCGACGCCGCCGACGGCGCGCGCGCGGCCGCGGCGGCACCGGCACTACCTGGTAACGAGCTCTATGCACAAATCTATAGGATTGATAGTTCGATCATGATGTTTGGAAGATTTTATTTTTCATTACAAACAAAAGAAGATTTTATTTTGTTTGTAATGGATAAACTCAAGAACATCTGCACCGCTTTTTGTAACTTCTTTGGCCGTTATAAAGCTACATCATCAGCGAGTAACATAGCGAGTAACATTTCTTTATACATTATTAAGCTTTATGCTATATTTCAACGATTTCTTGCTCGTCTACAGATCCTATTTTGTGAAGGCCATGATACGATATTACGTTGATCTATTCATTACAAACGTGGGCAGGCTTTGGTCCATAATAATACGGTATAACGAAAAGTGACCTTCGTCTTAGATTGCTTAGTTATAAACAATTTTTCTTTACTTGTTTAAGCAGAACCAGTGGATGTAGAATTAAAGAACATGGAAGATAATTCTACTGATACTTCTTCCCAAAGATCTATTCCGGTTGAGAAAATTATAAAACATGTTGGTTAGTATCTCAAGCATTTTTTTAAATCGGCACACACCAGTGACTCAATTGTACAAATCTTTGAACTTCATTTCAGAAGTATCTCAAGATCAACAAATGCCATCCGGCAGAGATTCACCAAAATTAGTGCATAGAACATCATCAGTGACTACGTGAGTTTGACATTACCCTATCCTATGGATCGCTTGCCCGCCCTCCCTATCGCTTGATACCTCTGATCACTGATCAGGAATAAGAAATACAGAAACCCCTATCAAATCATTAGCCTAAGTTTCAAAACTAGTAATATTTATTCGGGCTCGGTGGAAATCATACTTCGAACTATAAGACATCTTATTCAATTTAACCATTACATTCCAGTAATAGATGCAAAAATACTTCATTTCATACAGTTGGCAGAACATTGTATTTTAATCTCCGTATTCCAGTTATGATTTTATTTCCATCGGTGGCGCTAGTGTGAACACCTACAGTTTCAACGTCACGGCGTTTAAAAAAATCACTGTCAATTCAATAATGCTTTGATTTTTTTTGGATTTTTTGTAGGTCAGCTGGCGAGGCTGGGTTAGGGCGAATCTTGCTCTCACTCCGATACAGCATGCAGAATCAAACATTGTTTGTCGTCGTACACAAAATTGCGTGAGTAGTAACAACTTTTAAATAATTTGGTCGCACAGCGTATACCTATATTTTTTTTACTCAAACTTTTTTCTACAGAAATATACCCCTGAAGGACCCCACCAATGTGCCTGACCCTTATGTTAAGTTGTACTTACTACCCGGACGTTCTAAGGACTCCAAGCGTAAAACTATCGTAAGTAACTATTTTAGTTATTATTAGTCGACTCCTTATAAAGACAGTTGCTCAGTAAAAAAATATAACACATGAGATATTTGGTTGCACAAATGTTGTGCGACATGTTCCAATGTTGCCTAACGGATACGAGGCTTAAGTACGATACTGCATTTTATCAACACTAGATACATGAGAATATTAATGGAAGTGATATTCTAGCATCGTTTCGCTAACGAATATTTATCTTCCAGGTGGTGAAAGACAGCTGCATGCCGGAGTACGACGAGCAGTTCGAGTGGACGATCCCGCTCGCCGAGCTGCACTCGCGCCAGCTCGAGGTCACCGTCGCCACGCACAAGGGCTTCCTGGGGGGCAGTCCGGTCATTGGACAGGTACCTACTCTAAATTTGTTATTTCAGGCTGTAATGAGTTCTGGTGATATCTAGGGCCCGTTCCAAGTCGCTTTTCGCAGAGTGATTTTCACGCTCGTCGAATAGAAAAAGACAAAACGAACGAAACCTTCGTCTGACATTTCATCGGGCTCCAGGCACCCGGTAGAATTCGCACTTGTCAGAGTGATAATCGTCAGCCGAACCCGTTTCGAAACAACTAGGGAACTGTCAGGTGACACTTGACAGCAGCTAGGGAAGCCTCGATTTCACTCGGGTTCAATTCAGAACTAGTTCAAGTGATTTTCACTCCTCAGGGTGAAATTACACTCGTTTTGGTACACAGCCCTAAATGGCATTCAACCAGAATTACATCTGACAGCTCCAAATCGCACTTTCCTGTGCTTTATCCTGTTCTATAACCCAGAAGCGCCATTTACTAGACCTTGAGAGGGCGGTGTTGTCTCACGCGTCGTCGATTTTGTCGTATGTGGTCACACTCCCGCTCTCTTTCAACCCAGTACGTCCTGGCTTTTTAGGGTGCACTGTGTTCAGCAGTGAGTGTCCAATGTTATAATAGCCGATCATGAATGGTAGATCTTTTCACTGGTCAATAATGACGAGTATTACAATACGTTGGGGAAAAAGTTTCTTCGCATTTTTTAAGAAAATTCAAAACATTTTTAATATCATTTATTTACATTTAACTAAAGTATGTAGGTGCCATTTTGTTCGATTACTTTTTGCCATCTTGTAGGTAAGGACATGACCCCATTGCCATAGGAATTTGGAGGCTTCTGATCAAAATACCGCGACAAGTGGTTTTGGCAGTCCTCTCGTGATGTTAACCTGACACCGCCTAAAGAATTCTGAATAGACCGAAACAGGTGAAAATCTGAAGGTGCAAGATCAGGAATATACGGCGGATGCATTAACACCTCCCAGCCAAACTCTCGTATTTTTTGCTGAGTGGCTAAATATGTGTGTGGTCTAGCGTTATCATGATAAAAAACCACACCCTTTCTTTTGATTAATTCCGGCTGCTTTCTCTCAACTGCTTGCTTTAATCTCATCAGTTGTTCGCAGTAGAGTTTAGAATCGATGGTCCTGTCTGGTGGTAACAGCTTATAATGAATAATGCCCTTCCAATCCCACCACTCACAGCATCACCTTGTTGCGAGTTAACCCGGGTTTCGCCACAGTCTGTGAAGCCTGACCGGCCTGTGACCACGACCTTTTTCGCACGTTCTTGTCGTACGTGATCCACTTTTCATCACCAGTTATCAGCTTCTTCAAAAATGGTTCGGTTGCATTACGTCGTGATAAAGAATCACAAATGAGTACACGGTTCATTAGGTTTCTGTCAGTGAGCTCGTGAGGTACCCAAATATCGAGTTTTTTTGTGTACCCAGTTTTTTTTAAATGCGCCAAAACTGTTTTGTGGTCAATTCCCAGTTCTTCAGCTACGTCGTAACTACTGATTGCCGAACTTGCTTCACTTTTTCAAAAATGGCATTTTATCCGTAATAGGGCGACCAGCCCCTCCGATTCAGTACAAAGTTATCGACCGATTCGGTTATTTTCTTTAATTTTTAATTAATTTTTAAGTATGGGTAGTTTTAATATTATTGAGTTTATAAAAACTAAAGGCCTTTGGCTTTAACATATAGAAATGTAGATTGCTACCGTTAAGAGGGTCATTTACCACAATTAAAACAAATTTACCGAATCGGTCGATAACTTCGTTCTGAATCGGGGGGCAGAGCGACGTGCATCTTTGACATCAAAATTTCCGGATTGTAAACGCTTAAACCAAATTTGTGCTACTCTTACAGACACTGCACTAGGTCCATAAACATCGCAATTTTTTGCTTGCGTTGCAATTTTACCTTTTTTTTAGTAAAATTTTAAAATGTATGGAATTACTTCATTAGATTCACTCATCTTGACAGTAAGAAAAACAAATGAAAATCACACATTTACCTAATTTGAATTTGGAATTATCTTCTTTAGAATTTAAACTTTTAATGATACTAAAACCAGCCAGATACAAATAGTATAGTCAAAGAGATTTTATTACAAGTTCATACATACATTATGCCAAAAGACTTTTTCCTCAACCTAATATTTATTATTATTATTATAACCCTACAACCTTTTTTTAGGGGAACACTCAAAAATTCCGAATATTCAAAACACGAAAGTTATTTTTCCGAATGGCACATATCCGAAATTTCGAATTTCCGACTTTCGGAATTTAGTACGAAGAATTCAAAATCCGAAGTTTCATTGGCTCGAAAAACAATGTTCCTTATTTCAAAATTCCAAAAATGAATTGCTAAAATTATTATGAAAAATATGATAAACATGTATAGATCAAGCTGAATAACTTTATTAGCGGGATAAAATGTCTAGGTTAGGTTTGAACTGTGACCAAATCGTGCAAGCCGAACTAGCAAAGCGAGCGTGCCGTGGCAGCGGCCGGCGAAGCACCAGAAAGCATTTATGCTTAATAAATACAGCATTTTAGGAGTATATATTTCGCATTATTTGCTTTCGTTGTATTAATGTTAATTCGGATTATTGTTGATTCGGTATTGGAATTCGGCATTCTGACTTTCGTACTTATGAATGCCGAAAACTCCGAAAGTTTTAATTTTTTAGTTCGGAATTATAAAAATCGTAATTTTGAAATTCATGATTGTGACTTTAGAATTTAAGTTTTTCGGAATTATGTAGTGTTCTCTTTTGTTACTATAAAAGGGAACACTAATCAGTTCCTATTGAATACTTCATCTGTGACTTTTATTTCTGTGTCGCCTTCACGCAAATGGTGACTCCGCTGAGAATGCAAGAGGCAGAGGCATTATCTAATTTGTGACTATTGTATTGAACGCAAAGTAGATGGTTTATTAAAAAATCAAGCAATAATTAAAAAAGTGGCATTTGCCAATTAATTATAACTTGGCTAGATTTAATAACTATACATATTATGTAATATTGCTGATTTTAATTGTTTCAGATTGTAGTTCTTCTCAACCAGTACGATTTCCGTGAAGCAAAAACACTCTGGTTCGATCTTATGCCCGAAACGCCGCCCAAAGACTAAAGCCGTTATCTTATGAATCACATTCATAATTTTGATAGTTTTTTATTTTTATTTCTAATAATTTAAGCATTTAACAGTTGCCATGTTTTCATGATCTGACCACTCACTAGTCTGCTTAAACTGCATTAATATTTAAAGTGACTTATGAAAGATGTAGCAGTATTCTCAATCTTAATTTAATTAGTTGCATCTACATTTATATTTATTTCAACGTAATGCTCTGTGTGATGTTTTTTTTAGTTTTTGCATTTGCGAGCCTAGTGTAAATGGGAGTTTAACATAATTCATTTTTACTTAATATTTGATATTTGTATACACTTATTGGATGCTTGCTATTTTTTATGATGTAACATTCTGTGCTTGCATTATGGGCAGAATTAATATGAAATAAAGTGTTTGTCCAAAATGCTTTTACTTTTAAGAGTAATGATTTGTTATAATTTAAAATGTCTATTGATTATGTAATTTAAAGAGATTATCGTCCATTTTATAAATGCTATATGCTTTTTGTAACTGGAGATGTATTAATAAAGTTATTTAAAGTTATAATAATCCTATTTTATTTAGAAGTTATTGGCAGGTTTTAATTCGATAGTGTAGACTATTTAGGAGAAACTGAAAATTTAAAACACAAACAAGGCTCTCGGTAAACGGTTCTCTATTTTGTCTTATAATTTTTTTATTCGTAATATAACATCTCATAATGTTTTTTACCATAATCATTTCTCTGATTGATTAATTGTCCGAAGTCATAATCGTGATACGTCCTAAATTAAATGAAACATTAAAATAAGGAATACGTCGGAATACACAAAATGAGATTTTTTTGAAAGCAATAGCAGCTAGTACGAATTTATATTAGAAGTTCTGTACCTCTTGTGAGATAAGATTTATGAAAAATGAGTTTTGAGAAGTGATTTTCGGACCACAAAAGGGATTACAGTCA
This sequence comes from Udea olivalis, assembly GCA_947369235.1. Classification (NCBI taxonomy): domain Eukaryota; kingdom Metazoa; phylum Arthropoda; class Insecta; order Lepidoptera; family Crambidae; genus Udea; species Udea olivalis. The sequence continues at coordinate 14,388,231 of OX376342.1, forward strand.
AACACTTATTATATTCAGTATTTAAAACAATTAAGCTGAGAAATGTAAGAACCTTTTCGATCCATTTAAAGTCTCTGTTGTCACAAAAATAAATAAATAAATATATAAATACCTGGGACAATTCACACCAAGATCATCTGACCCCAAACTAAGCAGAGCTTGTAATATGGGCGTCAGAGACTGATAAACATACTTAAATATTTCTAAATATATACTTAAATAGATAATAACACCCAGACACACAACAAATATAAATGTTCGTCACACAAATATTTGTCATGGGTGGGGATCGATCCCACGACCTCCGGCGCTAAAGGCAGGATCGCTGCCATTGCGCCAACAGGTCAGTCGTGAAATGAAAGATCACTTAGCACTTTGAAAAAATTATATTATATTGATGTCACACATTTTACCATGTGTAGATCTTACTATAATTAGTCTTTTATGAGTTACATTATTTCATAGTCGAACACTTTATTTTCACTTGATCAGCTTGCAAAACACACTGTACTTCAACGTTCTAAGGTATTTGGTGTTATCTTCTGTGCAATAATTTTACCATAACCGCCTCTCCCGCCATCATAATCAGTTCTGTATTCATCTCGCACCTGTAAAAATAATTTAAGTTGTGATAAAATACTGATAAGACTGTACTGTACTATTACTACTTATAGCCAGATCTAATAGTTATGCAATGGGTATAGGATACAATTATTGGTGACTTAACTATTAAATCTGTTATGATCGTGATGTGCCCGTGAGCATCGTAATTCGTGATCCGCCGGCACAATCATGATTTGTTTGGCTATCTAATACTAGCTAGGGTTCGAATATCGAAATATCGTGTATCGAAAATATAGAAATATCGGAGTCAAATCAGTATAATGAAATATCGATTTTATATTCATGGATATCGGAAATTTCAATATTATCGATATTGATTTTGATTAAAAAGAGAAACAACAGCAAATTGGCACAGTATGAAAATGGTGGTATCAAAGGATAATGTTGGAACTGCATTTAATAAATTGATAACTATTCCACCAACCAGCGTGGAATCGGAGTTTTTTCTTCCGCTGGTTACTTGTGTGATCATTTACGAAGCCGATTAAACGCAATGAATACTCGTATACTGTCTTTTTTTTAAGGTCACACTATTATCTTGATTCCTCATTTCTGAGGGTCGTAATTCCTCCGTTTTATCAGCTTTTGCTTGACGATGTGCCGCCATCTATGCCTATCTTTCGTATTTTGGAGCGCATCGTGTCGTCTCGGGTTCAGCACTGCCCGAATCTGGTCGGACCACCTCATTGGACTACGGCCTCTCGGGAGTCTGCCGCACGTAAGTTGTGGGCGTTGTGGCCCTCTTTTCTCACAATATGCCCGAAAAAATCTAACACCCTTTTTAAACAGTTAAAGGAAAGCCTGGTTCTTATGTTCAGCTCAACTCCCTAGAATGGAGTCATTGGTCCGGAAAGCAGTCCAGAGTATCTGCGAAATTTTCCTCCAGCACCACATTTCTAAGGTAACGATACGGTACGATTGCGATCAGCTATCTCGAGAGTCCACATTTCTGCACCGTAGCTGAAGATGGAGAACACAAGTGACTGGACTAATTTTACTTCAGCGTTCCGACAGATGTTACAGTCTTTCCAAATCCGCTGCAGCTGGGACATTGCACTTTTGGCCATACCTTTACGCCTTCTAACTTCCATTACGCACGAGCCTGTGTTGCTTATGTTAGCGCCAAGGTAGAGAAAGTGGTCGACACTCTTGTGTGACAGTGTACCAGTCAGTTGCAGTTTGTTGGCGCGGTCCACCGACATTAGTTTGGTTTTAGTGTGGTTAATTTTGAGACCTTGTTCCAACTGATTTCTTTTATTCTGTCAAGAAGATGAGCCATTTCAGCTTCATTGGCAGCCAAAAGAGCGGAGATTAGTTATTAAGGTGCCACCTATTGTGACTCCATCCTCGCAATTTTCCAACCTGTCTAGCAGTTTGCCAAAGCTTAAGGACCCCGATGTTGTGTTTTCGACCCTCACAGCACCCTAATTACTCATGTGAAGCGACCAAACAAGATTTTGGGTACCCCGAGTTCCGTCAACACTTTCCTTATGGCCAACCAAACAACGCAGTCAAAAGCTTTTTAAATAACCGTAAACAACTTCCCTTTATTTTACTTATCAGCCCATCATCCAGTGTACCTATGTGTAAGTCTGTCTTACTAGGTATTGGTTTAATAGTTAATTATTATGAACTCAAAGTCAATTGAATTTTGTATTCATTTATAAATACTTATGTTTTACTTGAGAATACTCATATGAAGAAAAAGTTATTTCAATGTTGATTGACATTTTGATAAATGTTCAGTTTTTTAGTTGGGAAAGATATTGTTTCAGTTTAATATTAGTTTTTATTTTTCGTGATTTAATGCAAGGTTTTGTGTTAGGTGAGGAGAGAATAGAGTGCCATTTAAATTTATGGAGTCATTTTTTATAAACGCTAAAAGTTCATACAAATAACATAGGTACAAAAGTTTATTTTTGTATTGGTGATAATTATTTTTTACAAAAAAGGTTCTATTCACTTTTTCTCTGGGATCAATATTTAGTGAGATATGAAGGAATGAAGATGGGATGTATTAAAACATCGAACATCATCGTCGATGGTGTTTTCGATAGTGCATAAGCTGGAGCATACTACGCAGACACTGGAGCAGGCGATGCCTGCTTTCCGGCAGCCGCATCGCAACCCACACCCCAAATGTCTGAAATTTTTTGGGTAAATTCTGGTTTAGCCGTGAACAGTTTAGCAATTCCCACTTTGCTTTTTCCGTAGATCGCAAAGGTGGTGGTGTAGTCGCATTCGGAGAATCTGTGGAGGAGGAGAATTATCTTGACGATGGAAGCTGTTGAAGTTGTCGCACTGAAAACCATTTGGCCTCCACCTTTCCAACCTGGTTTCATAAAGAATACGTTGATATTTGGTGGATGCAATCCATTAAGGAGGACTATCAAGTCGACATCCTTTTCTGCTTCAATATGTCGTTAGATCTTGATCCCAGCGAAAAAGTGTATTTTTACATTTTACATTTTTGGGTGGATTCGAACACATCATAGAAAGAAATAGTGTACTTTTTTTGTAAATTTTATGTAGATTACATACATATCATCACGACTTTATCCCAAATGGGGTAGTCAGAGGCAAGTGACTGTTGCCGTCATGGTGAACGGAACACTCAGAAGCCCACTTTTCACCAATTGTATCAGAACCCAACGTGGTAGGTGGTGAGCCTTCCGCTATCCGAGTTGATTTGGTTTTTTATCGATGTTTTCCATCACCGAAGAGTAAGTCGGAAATTAAACAAAGAACACAAAGATTTTAGGTTCTGGCCAGATTTTTACTTGGGACCACACGATCCACGATCTGAGTTCGGGTGCTGAACCACTAGGCCACGACGCTCTCTAATGTAGATTACTTGAGTAAATATTTTTTTTTGCTATGAGCCACCGTTTACGAGTTGTTTAGAAAAACTTTAAAAAAGTTCCTTTAAATGCCCACCCCCTACCCGTTAGTTCCACCCCCATCCATCAGTAGTTGAGTATGTTGCTTCAGACACCTTTTACTACATTTGTGCCAAAAATCGCTTTTACACGAATTAAATTAATAAATTTTTAATTATATATTTTTTATCCCCTATTTGGCTGTTTTTCGTCTTCGATAAGTGGGCTATACCGGCCATATCGTTCAACGTTTGACGATTTGGCCAACGATACTTAGGCATAACGTTTCTGCATGGCGTTTTAGCAATGAAAATAAAAATAAAAGTTAATATAAAAACGTTTATTAAAAATAAGAAATATTTATTGTTATAAAACAATAACATTGCCTACGTTATTTTATTTCTTTAAATCTATAAATGACACATAGATTCAATTATTTAGTGCTAAGATTAACAAACTGAAAACCAATTAAATATGTAAATAAATCAAGTTTTACTAAAAAACATTAGAAATCGTCGGAAGTGTTCACGAAGTCATATTTCGAACTCCAGTGGACACCCTACTTTTGTTCAATTACCTAAAAATAAAATTCGAATGTTAGCGTATAAAAATCGGTAGTAAATAAAGCATTACACAATTATTACATTTTGCCAAAATAAACATTTGTTAATCAAAAAAATACTAACCTCTAAAGTCGATGGCTTTTTCACATTGTACGAAGAATTCGAGTAGCTGGCGGTAATATATTTCCAAACGCACTTTTTGTTTAATTTTTACTCATACTTTCTACACAATATTCACTTGTTTGCGACGCCGACGTCTTTCACTCGCGGAGCGCGCGATGCGATGATTGATAGATAGCGCCACCATTGGCGCGAAATGTATAAAACTTCACGATCCGCCCAGCGCTTAGCTGGTAATATCGACAAATACGTTGTTCTCGTCGATTGGCCCAACTTATTATTAGGCACATCGCGATATTGCCGGCGAAATCACTAAGTGCCGGCGTTTCAAGAAGCGACCAGGCACATCACGATTTAGCCAAACGAACGATCGGCCCACAACATAAAGACAAACTTAGCTAAGCACAAGAAATTGCTTGTGGTATTTCTAGCAGCTACAGTGAAACAGTAAAAAAATGTGAAGGCGTATAAATGTATTACTATTAAATTGGAACATGAGTTTAATATTGAAGAACCAGCAATAATTACCTGACCACCAGTTTTTCCTCGACCATATTGTCTACCTTCAATAAAGCCGGCATCCCAGTCACATCGGATTATTCTATCATCTAATCTAGTGCCATTTATGTACCTGAAAAAACATATAAAACAAATTCAAATTTTATTACATAAAAATGATACAAAATAATTCTGGCATTGTGATGTGGTAAATGGTTTATTTAAAATTTTAAATGTTAAGTTACTTACTACAAAGGTCAGTATAAATTTGTAAGTGTCTAGTCAGCCACCAGTGGCCAGTTAGTAGTATTATCAAAACGCTAGAGCTAAAATAAGAAAAAATTTATACTGCCTCAAGGTTTCACCTATGTCAGTTTTTTCATGAGATTTTTTTCACATTTTCGCATAGCGTTATTGAAACTCTGTTGTTACACAAAATGTGTCGTATTTAATTCAGTACTATTTCACGAGGAAAACAGAATTTTCTTAGTATTTTCAATTAGTTCTTCTTACCAATACTTCTACTATAGTCACTAAAATCATACTACTTGCCTAGAATCCAAAAGTAAATGTTCTTAGAAGCAGAAGCCTAAAAATGGTGGCTGAATAAAACTCTTTGATAATCTATCTCTAGCACGGAGTACTGATACCTATTCTGTGCTCTAGCAGTGTAATTTTCTTGTACGATGTTGCAAATTACCGTAATTACTTGTTATACCAATAGCGGCAGAATTAAATAATTTATTTTTTCTGACTAGACACTTCCTATAAATTTTGCTCGTTTCAGCAAAAAATTACCCAGTTAGTTTATCCCCCTAATGCCAATAGACCTAATAGCTAATTTAAGATTTACTTCAATTAAGCTCACCATATAACAAAATCATAATTTCTTTTCGAAAAGTACACTTCAGATGAACAAACGCAAGCAGCAGGTATGGTAGGTAAGGTACAAATATATTTACCTCATGCAGTTCTCTGCATCCAGTCTTGTATAATACTCCATAAAACAGAATCCACATGGCGTTTTTTTGTACTTATCCAGACCCATAACAACTCTCCGTATATCACCACATTTAGAGAATAACTCGTATATTTGTTCCTCTGTGGTGTAGAATGACAGGTTCCCAATATAAAGAGTTGAGGTTGTTCGGAGTAACCGCTCTTGTTCACTTCTCGATCCCTGAAGTAGAAACAAACATTTAACTTGCAAGAAAGGAAAATTAAAGAATTAAGCAGTTAGTAAAAAAAAGACGAAGTGGAATGGGTACCTTGAAATGTTGGTCACGATATGAGCTAATATCAACGGATGAATTCATGGAATCATAACTTCTCTTCATTTTGAATCTTTTCAAAACTACTTCTACCAAAAGAATTACACGAATTCACTTTATTCTACTGAGATAAATTCATAGAAAATGAAACAACCAAAAGTGAAACGACGACACTACACTACTACTAATTCGATTTTTTGACAGTGACAGCAGTTGCCAGCCAGTTGGTTGATTTGACAGTTCAACAACCACAGATGTGATAGTCTTTTATAAATGAAGCTTTTACGACTTCGGACATAGCTAGTGCAACTTGTGGCCAAAATGTACTCGTCGGTCCTAAAACGCCCCTGAGAGTCCAATTTAACAACGCTTTCAGGATGCTGCTGAGGTTGCCTCGCTTCTGTAGCGCATCGGGGATGTTTGCAAAAGCGCCAGTAGACTACTTTTATGCGACCATGCGGAAGCGGTGCGCCTCCCTGATGTGCAAAGTGCGGGGCGGCACGAACAATGTCTTTGAAATGATTGCAAGTAGGCTGGACAGCCGGTAAACAAGTCATTGCTGCACGACATCTGCTGGGGTGGTAAGGTAGAGGCTTATGTGCTGCTAACAGTTAAGTATTAGATATTATGTACCTATTTTTTTATTTTTTTTTATTTTCTGATTGCAACTAACATGGGTATCCAAAGGCTTAATATTACAAAGCATACGTAGTGTCAGCCCTAATAACATTTGGCACGATATATGTAGTTAAGCCTAATATTTTTAAGCTTAATTAAAGGAGATGAAAAGTTTTTTAGAAAGAAAGAAAGGAGTGTACAATCTCGGAGTGTCAGTATCGGTTTCGACCGGGTTGTGGGACCATGGACCCTGTATTTGGCTTGAGAACGCTCATGGAGGGATACAGACTGAAGAATACACCTCTGCATCATTTCCTTTTCTTAGACTGTGTCCCTCGTGAGCGGATCGGCTTGGCACTGCGGTCCAGGGCCGTTCCTGAAGTCTTTATTGACATTATCCGGGACATGTATCACGATTCCAGTTCCATAGTTAGGACTGTGGTTGGTGACACGCTTCCCTTCCCTATCACCGTTGGAGTACACCAAGGCTCCGTGCTTAGCCCGTTTCTGTTCAGCGTAATATTAGACGTTCTGTCAAACAGCATCCGAGACCACCACGAGCAACCACCCTGGTTGCTCATGTATGCTGATGATATTGCGCTAGCAGATTCGGACAGGGGACGGCTAGTACAACGGGAGAATAAGTGGAAAAATTCACTTGAAAACAGCGGTCTGAAACTTAATGTGGCGAAGACGGAGTACATGGCCTGGCCAACACCACAAATCCCCAGTCCGTTCGCATAGGCGTTGACGTGGTCGAGCGCACGGACCGTGTCAAATACCTGGGATCTGTGTTAAGCGCGTCCGGAGACATCGACCGCGACGTCAGAACCCGAATTTCCGTGGCTTGGGCCAATTGGCGTGTGAGGTGACTGGTGTCATTTGTGACCCCAAAATGCCGATCAAGCTGAAGGGGCAGGTCTATAAAACCATCATTATGCCTGTCCTTTTATATGGCCGTTACTAGAGCGACACAAGCAGGAGCTGCGCGTCACGGAAATTAAGATGCTGCGGTGGAAGTGTGGAGTCTCACGCAAAGATCGCGTGCGTAACACCCGCATCCGCGGGACCCTTCGTGTTCGTGACATCGCAGACAAGCTGCAGGAGTGCCGCCTTCGTTGGTATGGTCATATTTCACGAAGATCGGCAAACTACGTGGGCAACAAATGTCTAGCCATGCCGCCCCTGCCAGGTACCAATAGAAGAGGTCGACCCAAGAAGCGGTGGCTCGACGTCGTAAAGGGTAACATGCGTGCCAACAAACTCACCACTGAAGATGCACAAGACCGCGTGAAGTGGGCCAAGAAAATAAGAAAGGCGGACCCTGGGACCTCACACACCAGTGTGGGTTCACAACTGGGATAGACCGCACGGATGATGATGATAATTAAAGAATAGTATAATTTAAGAAGGCATAATTAGTGAAATCCATAATTACGTTTAACGTAACTTTTAGTCTTAAATGTTCTTAGCATGAATTTGACATAACGAAACAGTCTTGTCTACCCTACCTCTAGAGTGTAATTCAAGCCCGCGTAGGCACGAAGGGGCGTGGCGGCCCGCGAGCTGAGGAGCAGGTGGTTTCAACGCTTGCCGCCGCGGCTGAGGCTCGCCGGAGATCCGCAGCGCCGGAGCCGTGACAGAAGTTATGCTCGCTGCATGTTGCATTTCTGCTTGCGCGCTGCATGTTGCATTTCTGCTTTCACGCTGCATGTTGCATTTCTGCTTGGATGCTTGCTTGCATGCTGAATGCCTGCTTGCATGCTGTTAATCTAGCCGCTAGTTAATTTTTTATTAATTTTTGAACATAGCGAACTCATGACGTCACAAATTCACTTAGTGTTCCCACATGTGTTTTTTCCTAGATTCATGGTAAATAAATTATGAGGAGAAAATGACTGATTTACTGCACTTACGACTGAAACAGAGCTCGCCGTTCATCATGTACATTCTCACGAGAATGTGAGAAGTAGTCTTCAGATACAATTAATTTTGCCAAGTTCTGAAACCAAGCCCTACCTGAAAGGGTTGGGATTATAGCGAATAGCTATTTTTAGTCCTACCTACCCGTCTTGGCAATGGGTGTAAATTAATGTACCTACGTATTATTAAAAGTAACTTTGTGGAAAAATATATTTCACCTGTGGGAATTTTAAATCTGCTATCTGGAAACCCCATTAAATACCACGCAGTAGAATCACCTAGCTAAAAGTCCTACGCATACGTAAATACAATAAAACGTACGTAACGTAATACAATAATGTACTCTCTTCGTTCGTTGGCAAACTGAGGTCAAATGATTGGCCCCAGATTGAAACGTATTTAATTAAAAATATCCTAGATCCTTTGCCCTTAAAAGTGTTAAATATTTAAATAAGGTATAAAATACAAATACCTTGAAATGGTTCTCGATTTAGGTCATGTTTGTTTTTTTTTCCAAACCCAATTAGGACGCTAGTGTATCATAATACAGATCGCGTCATTTGATTGGTTGATGGATAGATTATTTTTAAAACAAACACGTGAAAGGACGTTTATCCAGAATCAGAATCAGAATCAGATAATTTATTGCTTAAAAACTGTGTCAATACACAAGCAGGGATGACATTGCATAGGTGAACGTTACAACAGTTTACCCTTAACGGGTATGCAATAATGAAACATAAAAAACTAATAAAACTAATGTTGAAAAAGGTAAGGTTAATAGGTTAAGTTTCAATTGTGAGATGTCAAGTTGATTACCGTCAAGACTTCAATAATAACCTTAATGTACTCTTTGCGAACGTTGGCAAACTGGGCTCACTCATTTGACCCCAGTTTGACAACGTGTTTAAATAAATATATCCTAGATCCTTTGCTTTTAAAAATGTTAAATATTTAAGTAAGGTATAAAATACAAATACCTCGAAATGGTTTTCGATTTAGGACATGTTTGATTTTTGTTCCTATACCCAATTGGGTATGAGACAAGTTTTTTTTTTAATATAAATACCTTTTACTATTTTAGCCGCTAGTAAATTTTTTATAAATTTTTAAATATTGCGAACTCATGACGTCACAAATTCACTAAGTGTTCCCACATATGTTTTTCCCCGATTCGTGGTAAATAAATAATACTGGAGAAAATTACTGATTTACAGCACTTACGGCTGAAACAGAGCTAGCCGTTCATCATTTGGTATTGTTATTTTATAGTTATAGCTATACTTATTTTGTAATTTCAATTTTAATTTTACTGTTTGTGAATGTGATGTAAATAATAAAATTTTAGTACGTAAAATTATTTGTAAGTGTTAGATATATTATATGATGTGGCTGTGCTTAATAAATAAATGAATAAATCATGTAGCATCTCACCAGAATGTGAGAAGTAGACTTCAGATACAATTTATTTTGCCAAGTTCTGAAACCAAACCCTACCTGAAAGGGTTGGGATAATAGCGAATGGCCATTTTAAGTCCTACCTACCCGTCTGGAAAATGGGTGTTAATTAATGTACGTATTATGAAAAATAGCTTTTGTGGAAAAATATTTTTCACCTGGGGGAATTTAAAATCTACTATCTAACAACACCATTAATCCCATTCAGAAAAATCTCACTTAAGATACAGATCGCGTCATTTGATTGGTTGATGGAAAGACTATCAACCAATACGCAAAGGACTGTTATACGACCCAATAGGTTTCAATTGTGAGATGTCAATTTGATTACCGAGTCCTATGAACCTCAATGTACTCTCTTCGTTCGTTGGCAAACTGAGGTCAAATGATTGGCCCCAGATTGAAACGTATTTAATTAAAAATATCCTAGATCCTTTGCCCTTAAAAGTGTTAAATATTTAAATAAGGTATAAAATACAAATACCTTGAAATGGTTCTCGATTTAGGTCATGTTTGTTTTTTTTTCCAAACCCAATTAGGACGCTAGTGTCTAGTACAGCGATAAAGCTTCTATGTGTTCCAAAGTACTAGACCTATTAGGACATAGTATTCGAATGCAATGCACGTCGAGGTCGTCGAGGCTTATAATGATCCAGATCGATCAGATCACAAGTCCTTCGGGGGGGTCATTAAATGAAGAAAAATCATAACCCCGCCTACTAGCGACTCGACGACCGCAATTTACCAGCGAAATCTATGACTTACTCTTGGAAGTATTTGATAAGCGATGCTTACGGCGCGCGGCGTCTTGCAGTACTATGACGTGGTTGTTTAAGATGAATTAGTTTATAACACTAGCTAATTAATTTATCTAAAAATAAAAATAATAAGTTTCGTAAAGTAGGAAAAGTTATTGAATAAAAGTATAAAAAAATATATCTAAAAATTTGTTCCCAAACCCAATTTGTCAGCCGAGCTCAAAATTTAGGACTCAAAGACTCGAGTTCTTTAAAACTCTACTTATAAATTATCTTACCTGACTTTCATACATGTGACAAAACTCTGTATAGTAAGGTCCGGGGTTCTTTTCACCTCACTAAAGATTTTTCCAAAAAAATGTGTAGTTTAAGAGGAAATTACAGTTTTTTCCTCGTGGGTTGAATTTCCCGCAAAAACGCTAGGTCGCGGGACGTCACTACTGTTATAGAACGTTTCTTTACACGTATAAAAATGCATTCCTTTCATTGAGTTTAATTCTGTATTCTCTTATTGAGTAAAACGAAATATTATGATGAATAAAATGTATTCCATACCATATTATGGTCACCAATTAGAGCGATTCCGCAGCACGCTCGCTACGCTCGCTCGGCTCTTGCGATATGGTCACAGTTCTAACATAACCTAACCGACTGAAGCTTTTTAAGCTAATGTCCGTAATTTCACTCAAGTAAAATACCATAGATAACTGTACAGAAATATCAATATTCTTAGTTAAAATAAATCAACTGTTTGATTGAAGAAAACGCATGTGTGTGCAGTCACAGCAAAGGCGTCACCGTTCCTTTCCCATCCCACTCTTCAGAGCACCACGCTACCGATTAAGGATAGCCTAAACATCCTTGGCATGGATGTTCGTAGCAACCTAAACCAGCGGGACTACATTGAGAGCGTCATTAGAACTGCATCCCGTAAACTCGGAATCCTGAACAGAGTGAGACAATTCCTCACGCCTGAGCAGCTCTGTCGTTTGTATAAGACACAAGTTCGCTCATGTGCGGAATACTGCTCTCATCTCTGGGACGGTTCCGCCAAGTACCTACCCAAAGCTCTTGACAGGTTGCAGCGGCGTGCTATCCGTATTATTGGAAACCCAGAGGCAACTTTGACCCTTCAGCCTCTCCAATTGCGTAGGGACATTGCCAGGCTAAGTGTTCTCTATCGCTTCTACAATGAGGAATTCTCTGACGAGTTATTCCAGCTTATTCCACCCTCACCTTTCCACTCCCGTACCACGCGTGCTGGACTACGGCGTCATCCACACACAATTCAACATTTGTTGGCCCGAACTAAAAAAATCGGTGACTCGTTTCTTCGTTGTACCATCCAGACGTGGAACGCTCTTCCAGCACATGTGTTTCCTTCCTCGTATAGTCCTGGGTTCTTCAAGCGGGGCGCATTTCTGCAGGCATTTTTTTGCAAAATCGAGATACTGAAAACCTTTTGATGTGGGTGGATAACTGTTCCGCATAAAATAAGAACTGAGCTTTATTGTCTTTTTTAGTAAATATTATAAACAGCGACCTAATAGCTACTAAAACAATTGAAATGAAATACTTTGAGCCAGGACACACATTTATGTCTGCCGTTCAATTTCACCATCAAGTCTAGAAAGGCATGCGTAATACTAAAGTATATGATTATGACGATTATGTTGCTCGAGTTAAAAGTGTGAATTCTAAGAAGACTATTGTTAAAGAAATGAATTTTAATGATTTTTATTAGTATGATGAATGTGTATCGCAACACAAAATCCGAAACTATTCCCCACGGATTTACATAAAGAATAACACACACGTTAAAGCGGAAAGAGAATTCAAACTGAAATTTAAGGAAAATCAAATTGACGAAGAGTTTCAATTTTTGGACTATTCAAATTCCAGAATCCTAATGAAAACTATATTTTGGAAATTAATTAAACAAAGTAAAGTCACAAAAAATAAATCATTTCCTAAACTTACACCTAAATTACCCCTAGAGGTATATAACAGAGAAAAAGAAAAATTAAATAAATGAAAAACTGGTTCCATTGATGCCAGAAAATAGACTAGCATTTTGGCATATTAAACCAACTTCCAAAAAAGAAGAACTTGGTATATTATGCCAAATGCTCGTATTTTTCTTTATAAATGTATGATATGATGATCATTTATTTATTAACCCTTTTTAAATTGATGTCTTATATCTAAATAATGGAATAAATGTACACAAATAGGTATTTAGTAGACAGGTTACGCACTACGTTCAAATTCCAGAATCCTAATGAAAACTATATGTTGGAAATTCAGTAGAGTAAACAGAGAAGAGTAAACAAAATCAAAGGAGAAGATGTTGTTGGAAGGAGAGTTCACAGAAGTAGATTGGTGACCATAATATGGTATGGAATATATTTTATTCATCATATTTCATTTTACTCAATAACATTTCTAGGAGATAATATCAGAACTACAAGATACGTAAAGATTGCGGAAGTAGGTACACACTGTTTTTGTTTACATTTATACTCGTTACATTAAACATACTCACAGTAACTTACATAAATAGTATATTATGTTAAGCATACTTACAGTATCTCACCGACTTACCGCGAATTTGCAGTAATTATAAGTATATTAGTCTAGATTTAACAAGAACTATTATTATTAAACATGAAATATATATTTACTACTAATCTACACAAGTTTATCTTTTATAATCCATTTGAATATCTGAGTTATTGACTACTAAGATACAGCAATTTTTTTTTTTACAAATGATTTTTTTCCCGCGATTGGACTTTTTTGACTTACTGTGATTATGCTAATGGGGGCAGAATTATGAATAAATAAAATGTGTTTTTACTATTCTTGTGCAAATTTTCATTTGTTGCTCTTATAATTTTCAATATTTAAACGTTGCATTAATAAATGCCTGTATACTCGGTTTAATCTCGTAAACCAAACAAAATCTTAATGTAGTCGCGACGTAGTATGTCAGATTGTCAGAGTAGCTTGTTCCCTACTTAGTCTGTGGTCAGAGTTGAGACGTCACGGCACGGCATGGCCGCCGTCCGTGTTTCGTTCGTGTCAGTCATTGGCCGCGCCATTTGTTTGTAATCTGTGCGCCATAGTTAGTGTAATGCCCGCGCATTTTATAAAAATGCAGTTTTGTTTTATAAAATAAAATGAACGTTTTTTACTTTAAAATATAGGTTGTATCCAACATAGTTATTGTTTATCTATGAGCTACACCATGCAACACTTTTCACTTTCTATTTTCATTACAGTCAATCTCAATGCAGTCAAATGGCAAATCAGTTATCCTTTGAATGTTTTGATAAGGGGGATTTTATTTTTTGCATTCCTCGCATATTCTCGATGCTTATTTTGACTTTACAACGTATTTCTTTCTAAATATTGTAAATCATTTCATTATATTTGCTCCTAGCCTTTTCCGGCTGCAGTAAAAGGCCTGGGCTGTGCTCGAGTGACTGGAAAAGAAAATCTAGGCAAGAAATTACAATCGCATTGAGGGGACGAGTTTACGTCCTGTGAACAACTAGGTGCGTTGATTAACTACAGCAAATTGTTCATGTCCTACTTTAGGTTCCACTTTTATTCCCTAACGTCGCTGTTCCTAAATATGTAATAAACTCGTAGCGACTATCGTCTGCGTAAAATCATGTCAGGGGTGGGAGTACTAATAAGTCAGCTCCACCCTATAGGGGTGGGGGGGGGGGTTCTTTATTTGGAATATTATTGTTTACCATCTAAAACTAATGAAGTATATCTATCTACAATCTAGTGAGACCAGAATTTTTGTTTTTTTTTATTAAAAATTAATTAATTAATATGCGCCAGACAACACACCTCATACAATGGTTTCGAAGTAGGGATTAATATATATCCCTGTGCTACGAGGTACCGCACAAGGTCACGTGTTTAGTTTTGTTACATTTAAATAGCAGTTATTTGTATGATGTGTTAGGTTATTTTGAAATTTTTTAGAAGAGGAAGTTCAATATTAATTGCAGTGTAAGGGGACTAAAGAATCATTATTATATAATTTCTATATTAGTTAATTGGTACATTAACGAGAAAGATCAGATGTAATTATGTCATTAAAAAAAAACTAAAGGAACATTAAAAGTACAATTAGATTAATAATATATTTGATTAAAAAATAAATTAAAGCAAAAAAAAAAAGTTTATTTTGTCAATAGATACTTTAGTAAAATTATAAATTCATGTGTTTTTGTATTTATGTACATTAAGTGTATTTTTTCATTTAGAATGTCAAGTGGTTATTATTATTATTGTTAAGAGTTATTTTAACACTTTGAATTTTCGGTATTACTGGTGCATGTAGACGTCAGGAACTTAACAATATAACCACAAAAGATGTAGAAAATCACGGCACGATGCTTTTAGTCAGAATCACTAACACCAAAAACAAGATTCCACGATCGTTTACCATTCACGGTCCATTTTATGAGAGCCCGTCTTTTTTGGCCGAGGGGGTTAAGAGTGGTTACGGCGAGGGTTTACTCGCCAGCACAACGCCACAAGAACAAAAGATTATTTATGCGACTGTATTCTTTTCACTAGATAAGGTTAAGGAGCACTTTTGTATACTCGCATTTTAATAACTTTGTTTTAAGCAACACGTCTGCTCTTTATGACATCGCACGTCGTGCTTTGCACATCCTTGTACCGAAGAAGCTGTCTGCTTTGCTTTCACTTGGCTTCTTGAAGGTCATTACAATAAATAAGTTGGTAGTTAAGTATAAATTACCCGGAGTAATTTACCTATTCTGTGGTTTTATAGCTTTCGCCTGACTGGCGCGGGTGGTAGTTGATCCTGCATTCGTGCCTAAGTAAGGTGAAGGTCGTCGGTTCGATCTCCTGAACTGCACTGTTCACAGACAACACTGAATAGGGCAACCGCTTTAACAAAACTATTCAAAACATAAGACCTTCACCTTACTTAGGCACGAATGCAGGATCAACTACCACCTGCGCCAGTCAGGTCACTGTTTGTCTTACTGTGATAAATAGATGGCTAGAAATGATGTGATTCCAGCTAGCTAGGTCAACAACAAATCGTTGGTGACTCAGCAATCGACCAAGGTTGCATCGTTTGTGCCGCTACACCAGCCAGACCCAGCCAGAATTCCACCTTTTCAAAATAATATTTTATTATCCATTATGTATTACAACTTACTAACAATGAAACACGATAAAATAAGAATAAAATCTTTAATTGATTACCTAATTATAATTTGCTAATGTGTAGTCATCATTACAAAGGAAAAAATGGTACTTATCAATAGCAAAATGATACGATTTTACAAATTGTCTAAAGGTTTTAAAAATTGAAAATTTTTCGTTACTAGATATTCCTATATTATTATTTGGAAATTCATAATTTATCTTATCTGAAATGTTCATAGTAGGTTGTTTGGCATGCAATATTTCATAATTTACAATATTAAGCAACATACATCTATACGCTTTGCCTACCTACATGTTACTTACTAATCTTAATAAAGTTTGAATAGCTACTGAATTTCATGTCTTCTTCAGTTTGTATGAAATGCATTAAAATGTTTTTAGTCTGGTATCTACAGTTTTTTCTATAATAGAGTAATTAAATTCTTATAGAGCTTGTAAAGATCAGTATTTACCTAATGCAATTTGGTAATTACTGATCTTTACAAGCTGAATACCTATAACAAGTAGGTACTCACTATACTTTGCAATCAAAGCAATAAATAGTTTTTGGTTTTTCTTTAAGCTTATAGGTAGATATATCGACATTCCATTCATCAACAACATCTTATTGAGTTAATTTTTGACGAGACAGGTGAGCTGCACTGTCAGGTTTCAGCACCAAGTCAGGAGTAATTCTTTTTAATTTTAACTCACTACCTACGCCATTATAATACCAAATCCAAAGGTCCTATCTCCCTATGTTTAAGTCCTATAACCAATAGGTACTTTGATGCGTTTGGAAACGTAACGATCAGTTGTAGTTCACAGCCAGACTTATCTAAAAAACCAAACTCGATAACCATGCCATTCCTAGCCGGGAGTTTGGGTAGTTTGCCGACTTCCATGTTCGCAGCACCAGTTCAAGGTGACAGTATCAATTGAAGAATTGTCAATCAGTTTAGATTAATGACCGGTACTAATTTTAATTTAAGGCGGTGTTTATCCTTTTTCTGATATTAATAAGAGTAACTACAGAAGTTTGTCCTAACGATAGATAACGATTATAGAGGGTTAAAAATAAGAATGAAATTAAAATGGGAGAAGATAGGCGCTAAGGATGGTGTTGGTAAATAATGCGTACTACACGCACCACCACCACTTTTCGATGCGAACACCACTCTTGCAAATGTAAATTATATAAATGATTATAATTTGTGGTCGGAGTGTTTCATTCAGTAGGTAAATGTCTCAACGATCAGTAAGCTATATCTAGTGCTAACGCTTTATTCAAAATATTTTAGCTTACTATAATATCTGTACAAATACTACAACTACATTGCTGATAAAGTTTTTATTTTTAAAATCTCTATACATTAAATAATCCTCAATTCAGTTATTTAAGAGTATATCAATCAATCGAGGCATGAACAAGAGACCCTAGTTTTGTTCAGCGTAATGGTATGCCTGAACAGCATTTACGTGTTCATGTGCAAATAAGTATTGCTTATGTGAGCGTCAAACCTTAAAAAATAATTGCACGCAATGCAAAACTTCTAACTTGGAAGAACAATACAGTTTATTAGCAAATCTTTACAAGGCTCACTGAGGTCATAGATTGTGACCACGGTCGGCTTCATACAAAGCTCTTTTCAAATGTTCCCTGGGTGTTGGCGCCAAGTTCTACCAAGGTTGGCGCATGCTCGCAGTGGGCAGCGGATGCACCGGCTGTCGCTCCAGGTCAGAGGTACTGGCAGGTGCGCTTGTGCACTTTGTGCTTCTTGTGCAACGCGGCGCGCACGGCCTCCTCGAATACCTCATCCATGTTCACGCGCTCCAGGGCGGAGCACTCCACCAGCGTGGCGGCTCTGAAAAGGATGACAGAAGATGAAAATCAAACTCATAATTCTGAGTCAGTTGCTGCCTGAAGCAACAAATATTTTTCGTAACGTAGCTTTGCTTTCAATTTAGAGATTAATAAGTACGATTTATTTATTTGTTGTTTCCAATTGGTTACCCCGGCCATATAAGCGATTGTTGATACATTTCCCTAAGTAATATTAACATTTTACTATAAAATAAGCATACAGCCAGGGACTATTAATAAGTACGACTTATTTAGTAGTTGTTTCCAATTAGTTTCCCCGACCATGTAAGCGATTGTTGAATAATTTCCCTAAGTAATATTAACACTACTATAAAATGAGCATACCGCCAGGGACTACGAACGTCTGGTCATAGGTTTTCACACTCTTGTATAGTTCTTATGATAAACGCCATTAGGATGAAACGATTAAAGTAGGTAGTGTGCTGTAGCACGATTTCTCCCTGGTCGATTGCCGGTCTGGTCAATTCAGGAAGCGAGTTTGTCTGAATTAGCTCGGGTCCGAGTGTACTGTGAGACCCGTGTCTTAAATCCTTGTAAGGTACCTCGGAGGAACACATGAATAGATAAGATGGCCTTACTGCGAGACCGTGAATATTGGGGTGATGTGTAGGGCAAATGCATTTACCTATTGCCTTTTTTATAAAAGTTAAATGAGCAGATATACTTACTGTTTATAGAGCAAGTCTTTTCTAATAAGGAGCCCTGTGAGTTTATTTATCACGAAATATATCTACCTCCTGTTGAATTAAACTCGACACAGGTAGGTACTCTAAAGTTGAAATAATTTTGATAAGATTATTAAGGATTGTATATAAAACAGAGGGAAAATTTAAAGATGAAACACGATGTAAGGAGTGAACAATAATTTTGCTCGCGTTATCGTCTACTAAAGATATTATTATCCCACTTTCAAAGTATGCCAGCTACATACTCAGATAACAAGCATGAAAGTGCACTAATCTACCAAGAGTGAGATTCTTAACAGATTTAAATCGTTTGTTAATATTATTTAATTAATTAGGTAAACCACAAGTTAATAACAATTAATGTTTTACAATTTGTGCCTCTGTCGTCACAGTCGTTGCGCGCTATCTGCGCGATAAGCGGCGATAACGGCTGCCGGCACCCGCCCCGCGCCTGATAACCCTCGTCAATTTCACTTAAAATTTGTTGTTACTGAACACAATAAAATACAATATACTATCGCGCTGATTAGGAACGCTAGCCAATATTTATTATTTCTCCGAGATCGATAAGACCAAAATTGTTTTCCGAGTACATAATCTATTTTATCTAAGCATGAAGAAACTGATGGTAAATAATCATTACATTTTGTAACAACTTTTAAAAAGAATGATTTTCTCATTATGGTCTTTTATTTTTCTTATGTTACGCGTTTTCTTCGTCTAGATAGATTTTGCATACATATCTACATAAATACGAGTAAGTATATCTTTGGTAGGCTGGTCGATGACATTTGGAGAAGGGGAACGGAAATCTCAAAAGATAACAGCAAAAACTCACTTCACAATCACTGTAATGAAATACAATTAAAAACTAAAGGACTGAATTTCGTGACCGCGGACTTGCAGGTTTATGAAGAGTGATAAAACGTTTTGTTTGTATAAGGAATAAAATTCATACAGAATAAGATCATGAAATCTTTAAAATATTATAGTCTCTAATTGTAACTTAAAATAGGACAATGTTAAACAATGTCCATTTTTTTAAAATACCTATGATATAATTAATTTATAGCGTTTTATTTCTGTTTGAGGGTTTATAAATTAGGTGTGGTAGTAATGTGGGAACTTACCGAATTCTCTTTTTTAACTTCTTCCCTTCCTGTGTTGTGATGACTGCTTTGCCCGCGGCTCGTAAGTCTGTTTTCGTAGCTGAAACGACGAAAATGTATTTTGTGAATCAATGAGGACAATGCGTATTGCTTATGCTTTACCGAGTTAAGAACACAATGAATTATAATATAATAAGTAGCTTAACAATGGCGGGTAATATAAATGAGCTACTGGTGCATCCTTAGTTTTTAAGGGCTTACAACATTTGGCTCTATCGTTTTCGGGTGTTCTTATACATGACATGACTACGCACGCGCCCATTTGAAAAGGCCTACGCAGACGACAGACTTTTCTCGGCGGCGGAGAAAAAAGTACGCTCCGCAAATAAAAAGTATGCCGCGGATTATCGCGGGCTCAACGCACACGGTGCGATCATTTGTTGTCAAAGAGTATTTAAATATTGAGATAACGTTGTGCTGTAATTTACATGTTTAACCAAAGAAAAGACGTTTTAAAAGAGCATTCTCGGTCCATCACTTTATTTCGAATCGATTTTTAACGCGGACTAAAATGCGCCGTGTGCGTAGACTGCTCATTCGTTCTATTTTTTTTACGGATGATCGCGTACTTTAATCCGCTACGCTCCGTGGGCGTCCTCGGTGTTTTGGCGGATTTTTGGTTCGGCGTACTTTTCGTCGTTCGTGTGCGTAATGTGCGTTGCTCGATACAGTTTGTAAGGCATCTATTTTGGCGGACGCAAAATACGCCACGGATAATCTGTCGTCTGCGCAGGCCTCAATGGTTCTCCAATGCCGATGGTGCGTAAATTGCCAAACATAGCTTGCAGGTACTTAGGTATAAACGAACACTATGTAATATTATTTTATCACTTTTAAACTTGATACACTCATACTTGTCTAATTTTCACAAAGTTTCTTAAGCATCTACTGGATGTACAGAGGCGTTATGAACCTTTACCAAATTATTGGAAAATGGGTCTTACCAGCAGCATAAGGTGCCCCTATGTAAAGGTTGATGTGAACGCCTCTATACCATATCTGTTTTCCCACGTTCACGGTCTGAAAAATCACCCTGTAGTCAGCCAGTCAATTTGTTATAGCTATAGTTGCCTAAAAGGACCATGAAAACATGCAAACAATTACTTAGTTTAGTTAAATAAACTGAGTAGTTATGCGGGTACTGAGCTGAGTAGGTACTTTGTTGGTCACCACAACAGATGACATAATTCGCCATAAGGAAAAATACTGAACATGAATATTGTAGCATATCTAACATGAAAACCCTGAACAAAACTTGGATAAGACTACCTACCTAAAAAACTTCAGCACAATATTATTTACTATACTTGATTATAGTTTAGTAGGTATGTTAGGCAATTCTCATACAATAAATCAGCATTATAACACCAATAATCTAAGTACCTACTCAATTAATTTAATTATAATGAACAGAGCGTAATCGGAGGGTTTAAGAGACCTGAACATTTTATAATAACTAACAACCTAGATCCTTTCACAAAATCATTACATCATTTGCAAGTAGAGCTAATGCTTGTTGTTGCCTAAGTTTTTATGTTACTAATCTTACTTCTTACTAATATTATGAATGCGAAAGTTTGTAAGAATGAATGTGTGTGTGTGTAAGTTTGTTCCTCTTTCACGCAAAAACTACTTAACGGATTTGGATGAACCTATACAGTAATACAGCGTAAACATCAGAATAACACAATAAAGATTTTATATAATTTGACCATAATATACAGGGTTACACTTTTGATACTTTGATTGGTAAGGTAAGTAAGTATGATGCTGTAGAAGGAACTCATTGGAATATACATTAGAGATTGAGAGAGTAGTGAAGTCTTTAAAATTGATTTGGATGAAAAAGTTTATGCTACTTTTTTTTAAACGGCCTTCAAAGGTCAGGAAACGGTACTACTTACTACCTTTTAATTTCAATTTTTTTTTAGAGCTTTGATAAACCCTATGAATTTAAATGTTTCAGGATCAGCTAAACCTAGTATTCACCTACTAGTGAAAAAATATCAGGCATTTATCTCAACAGATTGCGCCACAGTGACCAAAAAAGTGACTCAACCCAGAAATTTACGAAAATACGTAAAAAAATATATAAGTAACTCCAAAACTACAAATAATCGCCTAACATTCATGGTGGTTAAATCGATAGGTAAGGTACTCAGCTATCACCCCGCTTCGGCTTGACACCTTAAAAGAAACACCCTGTTTAACAATAACGCGGGCGAAGCCGCGGGCGGAAACCTAGTTATTTCATAATTCTGAGAAGTTGTATTTATGTATAACAGCTTCTATTTAATTGGCAACTTCCTTTTTAACCCTAATAACGCTAATTTTAGCAAATTAACATCAACGTTCATGATCAAGTTCATTGCAGCAACGGGGTGTCAAGGCTGGTAAGGAACCCGGTGCCACGACCACGACGTGGGTTTCCATAAGCTCAATTTGGGTTTTTGCTTTCTAATCATTTGTGATACTATTTATAGATCAATTCCTCAAACTTTTGTTGTTGCATTCATTCATTATTTATATTTCAATATTTTTGCTAAACAGCCTTTTTTATGTTATGGAATAGCAAGTAATATAATTAAGAAATTCGAGCGTTACGCGACTTAATGTATGTAGTTAGTACTATTCGGTGTGTGCGTGTGACGCCAAGTTACCTCCTCTCGTGTGCAGGGTTTGTTTTTCCGTGGTCTATTACCACGGAAAAATAAATTACCTACTGCGGAACGGCAAACTTCTGTTCCAGTGCACCCTGGGCAACGTGGAACAACTTCTGCTCACGCGGTTATTGTTCTTCGTTGGCGAAATACTTGGCTCCCCAGGGAGGAAAGACGGGATGTGGTCCTATTGAGAGACCTTCGGGTCTGTTGGCCTCCTAAGCACGCGGTGAAGGGTAATCACTGACGCGCTGATCGTGGTTCTGCACGGTACCAGCACAGATTCATCAGTGTAGCGGGCGCTCTGCACCCTCGTAGAAGGACAATGAATCCGGCGGCTACCTTTTTCCAGGCCCCGCTTCCTTGAAAAAGGAAGTGAACCTTAGGGGGAGGTTACAGCGCGCGTTAGTCGTGGCTCTGCACCGTACCAGCACAGATTTGTCTGTGTAGTGGGCCCTCTGCCCACTCGTCGAGGGTTTGGAACCATGACCTGTGGCTACTTCGGTGGCGAGACGTGTCTCGCGGAGAGGGGGTCCGCTTCGGCGGCCCATTATATCACCGCATGTATAGTGCGCCGCAGCGCACCGCCTTAGTGGAGCCAGCGGGTATCAAATCAGTGTGGCCTGCTACTTGCACATAAATAAACATGGCTTTGCTCGTGAGGAGGCGTATTCGATATTCTACGCCACCCTTCAGTGAAGGAGCCAGAAACGGCCATTCGCAGGGGTTCGCGGTTAATGCGAAATGATGGTACCGCCAGTGAAATTTTTACCCGCTATGCATATGGCGTGAGATCCGGCATTGTATATGTTACCGGCAATGTGTATAATGCCGGGTGCATACAGGCAATGTATGAAATATTACCAATTTTACCATCCATTGCATACTTTGCCTAGGCAATGTATACAACGCCTAGGTATTGTATACAGTGCCGGATGCGCAGCCGGCAATGTATGTAAAAGGGTTCACTGAAAAGAAAGTTCACTGTCAGAATCGTCATTTGGGATATATTATGGAGGAAAGATAAATCGATTCGTATGTTTTCATTATCAAAATATCTTTAGTTATAATGTAAAAGTATAAAACGACAAAAAAGAAAACGAGGTTAGTTCGTGTCTGTTCGTTATTGTATAGAAAACCCAGTGGTCGTCCGGCAATGTGTGAAATAAATAGATTATGCCTAATTAAGCTTTCTTGAGAAATATACTCAAGTAAAACTCAAACAAGATTATTAGTTTTGTTCAATTTTACTGAAAAACTTTCTAAAGTGCAGTCGCCAAGCAGAAAGAATTTCGTACATTGACCACTTCACTTACTACCAGTGGTAACAAACATTTTTGTTATATGTACCAGTTTTCAATATACGAAATATTTGGAAGAGAAAAATAAATTAAAATATTCTAAGCAAATTACATTTTTAGACTTTAAAAGTCTACTTGAAATCCTTATAGATTCACCTGTCCTCCTTTTCTCAGATTCAGTAAAGTGCGACAAACAACATAACAATTTACAAAAACAACTTTAGAAGAAATTTCACTTTATCCGAAAACTGAGCGATCACTTTAACCGTAAAATAAAGTTCTATAAGAACAACCGGTATCAAATTACACATTGAAAAAAAAAAGTTAATAAATACGAGATCATTAGGTCAGATAAATTCATAAACTTTTTTTAAACGTTTTATAAATTTACATTGTGAAGGCACCTAAAGGGAATACTTCTTTCATGAATAATAAGTAACAAATAAATAAATAATAGTTTTATTCCATCGATGAGCCACTATCGATGAGTCTCATCTCTAAAATATAAGCAACATGAAGTAACCTTAAACGATGTCGTAGTTAGATGAATAGTTTGCTATTGGTTTACAATAGCTGCATCCGCGCGGACTAAGGCCTGTTCAGACCTGAGCGGTACTCGCTGCTGCTGTGGGTAGCCTACATTTTGCCGCGGAACTTGATACGAAATACCTGAGCGAAACCTGCGCGGTATTGCACCTACCCACAGCGGCAGCGAATATTGCTCAGGTTTGAACAGGCTTTAACTCTTGAATCTTTGCTGAGTGGCTAGACCTTCACACATCTTTAGCCACTCAGAAAAAATAAGAGTTTGGCTGGGAGGTGTTAATGCATCCGCCGTATAGTCCTGACCTTGCACCTTCAGATTTCCACCTGTTTCGGTCTCTTCAGAATTCTTTAGGCAGTGTGTCAGGTTAACATCACGAGAGGACTGCCAAAACCAGTTGTCGCGTTATTTTGATCAGAGGCCTCAGAATTCCTATAGCAATGGGTTCATGTCCCTACCTACAAGATGGCAAAAAGTAATCGAACAAAATGGCAACTTCAGGTAAATGTAAATTAACTATATTATATATTTGACTGGCCTGTTGGTGCAATGGCAGCGATCCTGCCTTTGACGCCGGAGGTCGTGGGTTCGATCCCCACCCATGACAAACATTTATGTGACGAACATTTGTGTTTGTTGTGTGTCTGGGTGTTATTATCTAGTTAAGTATGTATTTAGAAATATTTAAGTATTATCAGTCTCTGACGCCCATAATACAAGCTCTGCTTAGTTTGGGGTCAGATAATCTTGTTGTGTTAATGTCCCAGATATTTATTTATTTATATTAAAAAATGTTTTGAATTTTCTTAAAACGGCGAAGAAACTTTTTCCCCAACCTATTACATAAATAATACCTGTATAATACCTTAGCGAATTAGTAATGTGTTAGTCATAATCGCTACAAATAGCACGAGGTACATTCATTACTCACCAACTAATACAATGGGAACGGTGCTACTGAAGTGGTTCAGTTCTGGGTACCATTTGTGAATGACGTTCTCGAAGGAGGACCTGCTGCCCACAGAGTAGCACACCAGGAAACATCCAGTCTGCAACACAAACATGTATCATTAATAGAGTTACTGCCGGTAGTACTGTAGTACAGAAGCGTTCACATCAAACTTTACAAAACTATTGAAAAATGGGTCTTATGTCATCAGCATAAGGTGACCCTATGTAAAGGTTGATGTGAACGCCTTTGTACCTGCAGTGCTTATAATATTTAAAGCCACAGTGCATAGATTTTACTAATTTAAAAGTAATACATAAGTGTTAAGAACATTTTTTTTGTGTCTAGGTGTATGTATTTCAGCATATACTTTTTTAGAAATATAAATGTATATTTCATTCCATAACTCCTTCCGGGCTCTGATGGTCACGGCGTGAACTGTCCCAGTAGACCCAGATATTGACTTTAATTATAAACTTATGAAAAACTACACGCATGTTTCTCATTCGGAGCAGCAGCATTGCTGGTTTTCATTGCCTCTAATGGTGCCTAGTAAGGTAGTTGATGCGGACATCTCTTTAACTATACTTACTTAACACTTCAACAACATACTCGTAACTAGGCTGCGCGGATCATGCTTGGAATAAATGAATACTTTTGGTTATTACCAGAGAGGCATTCTTACGCGATTACTTACTTACGTTATGTTCTAACATTTTACTGTGCAATACTAACTGCTCCCCTCTGAAGGTTGTGCTGAGTTAGAGCCGCCTAATAATACTGCTAAAGTCTCTTAAAACGGCGTTATAAATTAATAATATAAACTGACAGATGAGTTGAATTATTCAACTATTCAACATCAGACGATTCGATGCAACGTAATTACTTCATGCTAATTTTAGGCAGACATCAGAAAAGTATGTGGTTTAATTAAACAATTATTTAACCATTTTAACAAGAATCTTAATTTAATTAATTTGATAAGAGGATACTCACTTGATTGTAGGAAAGTGGCCTTAACCGTTCGTAGTCCTCCTGCCCTGCGGTGTCCCACAACGCCATTTCGATTTCTTCTCCGTCGACTGTGATGTAGCCCACGTAATTGTCAAATCTGTGCCATCAAACATTTCCTAGTCAGTATTTAAGCAATTAAAATAAGGGCAAAACAATATAACAAGATAAGTAATGATTCTTAAGAATAGAACTCAGCACCTAACTTTAGGAAATTTTAGGGGTCGCTCTCGCTAATGTCAATTCAGACAGTTAGATATCTAAAGGTGGTGAAGTTCACGTCAATGGAAGTTGTTAAATTTAAAAAAAAAACTATTTGCCCCTAAGCATTATCTTAATAACAAAATATATAACATTTTAGTAAATTAGGCGATATCTCTCAATGTTTATCTCTATCATAATAGAAGATATTCATTTTAAGTTGCGTTATTGCCGACGATGTTTCGCAAAAGTGAGTACCTACAATTAACATAATTAATTAGTTCACTAATATATAGTTAATGCCGTAGGAATAGCTGTGGCTACTTTAGTAAATCTTCATGGCTGTGGATCCGGCTCTCTAAAAAGATTGAGGGTAGAGGCAAGGCTGCCCAAAAACCGGCTAAGGTATACAGTGTCTACCATGAGTTTCATTAACGTAAACGTCGTAAAAACTATGTACTGCATGACTTCACAACTAATGATTGTGCGTACGCGGGCTTAGTCGAGGGCGGATACTAGTAAATTAATAAACCGGTATTTTGACAGAGGATTGGATTTAAAATCAGGCTTTCGACCTGAATTAGAGTTCTAGAGAGCTCATACGGCATCTTACATGAAGTGAATGTGCATCATGGTGCCAAATTGTTCAGCAACAGTTGAAGTTGATCCAAGCAATTGCAAACCCTTTCTACGATGTTAATCAGTTTTATGACTGTTATCACGTAGATATAAATTACTCCTGCGACCATTTTAAAACGAATTAAACAACAACCGATGATTATGTCAAGTTGTATTTTTTTTCACAAAAACTGAGATATACAGAAACAGAATTCAAACTTATCATCACGCAGCTTAAGCCTTTTAAACTTTACCTACTTAATTGTAATTTTTGAAATTCGTGTTTTAGCGGATTCGACATGCAATTAACACAAATATGAACTGGCTCTAGACTAGAGAAAGCAAAGCTCATCGTATCAGTAAGAATTCCGCTAGACGTAGAGCAAGCATAATTATATTAACCGCATCCATTTAGGTCATTGACTGTGCAAAAGCACCGCGTGGGACCGTGGTATTTGTCACAGACGGATTGCAAGGAAGTCAGTCAGTCGGGCTGTAGGCGTGCGTCCAGTTTCATAAGGAGGAAGCGGCGATCGAGCACAATACAACAATGCGCGACGTATTTGACTTTATAAATAGTGCATCCAGCCCGCAATGCCGAGTACCTGCTAAATAACATAAGCCCAGCGCGACGCCCGTTAATGGATTGCCCCGCAGATATTATCGCAGGGATTACTAGTAAATACTAATCACGCTGCATTACTAAATTGGACTATTTGATCATTATGGTCAAATGATTTATTTTGTCTCATTACTTTACAAGTACTTACTAAGAGCTATTCCCGAAAAATAACTTCATTACTTTTAGAATACAGGACTAATATATAATTAGACACCCTTTTCTGAGCACGTCTTGGACTTGTCCTAAGTACGTCCGTCTAGGACTCTAGGCCTTCCCCTTTCAACAGGTCTATCCACCCTCGCCTTGTAAATTTGTTTCGATAATCGCCTTTCATCCATCCTTTCCATATGCCCAAACCATCTTAGCATTCCCATCTCAATTTTTGTGACAACATCGTCTTTCACACCACAACGCTCTTTAAATTAGCTATTCCTCTCCGTGGCGCGATCTGTTAAGGAAAATGCCTCTTTTCTTTTAACTAATAAATGAAAACTAGGTTTAGTTGATTCTGAAGCAAGAACCTACATCCATAGCGCTTATCAAAACTTTAGAAATAAAACTGAATTTAAAAAGTAAGGAATTCTGTATTTTCACTGAGGTTGGAAAGTAATTAAAAGAAAGTTGCATAAACTTTTTAATCCAAATCCGTTTCAAAATCTTCATTACTCTTTCAATCACTTCTGTTCTTTATGTTACTTCAACAGCATCATTCATACCCACTTAAGTTTGCAATCAAAGTATCAGAAGTTTAAAATTCTAGTTTCTAATAAAACCTGATTGTGAAACGTGAACCAGTCTGTATATCACTAAAAAATATACTCACTGATTTCTTCGTTCTAAAAGACAAGCAACTATTAGAAATTAGGAATAATTTGTCGCCAAAATATCATTCACTGTATTATCGAGAGTGGATTGAAAAGTATTCGGCCTAACTAAGAAAATAGACACACACAAAAACAATATATTTTTATTTTTTTACGTAATCACCATCAAGTTGAATCTTCTGCCACCTTTCCTTTGAAGCGTTTATCTTGAAAAAAAATAATTCGTCCTGAGAGTCAAAATACGCATCTACTGCTGCTGACCTCATTGTTTGTCGCAAATTTCTGACCTCTAAGTGTTTTTTAGGTTAGGGAATAAAAGTAGGCTGATGTTGCCAGGTCAGGAGAATAAGGCGAATGAAAATGAAGCTACAGTTATGAATTTCAGCCAATGATTGCACGGATGTGTGAACACGGGCATTGCCTTGATGAAAGAGGACCTTTTCCCGAGCTTCCTGGGCGTTTTTCTTTTATTTCCCCACGCAAACGACGTAGCAAGGTGCAGTAGTAATCATAATTTTTATTCTGACCTTTTTCAAGCTAATCAACCCTAACCACGCCCTTCGAGTCCCAGAATACGGAAGCCATCACTTTAATTGACGACAAAATCGTCTTAGCCTTTTTAGGGGGTGGTGATCCAGGTCTCCTCCCATGTTTTGATTGTTGTTTAGTTTTTGGTGTACTGTGATGAACCCAAGTTTCGTTTATAGTAACAAATCGGCTTAAAAATCATCTGAATGGGCTTCAAATAATTCCAAACAGTCGCGCGAAATTGCCAATCGCCAGCGGCCCAGTGCATTTCTGTGAATCTTAATTATCAGCCCCTTATTTTGAGCCACGATTCTATGACGGGATGTAGGTACTTATTTAATGACGAACTAATCAGTCGACTAGCATTCGCAAATCACATACTCTCTTGAATTAGTCATCAAAATGTATGCAGGTAAATAATATCGAACCGGTGACGTAACGGATTTACTTAAATTCGATTTTCTTTAGCATAAATTTAGATGACGTAATTTATACACATCGATTCATAACAGTTTCCTTAAACGTGCGTGACACATCTTATTTTTCATTCTTTGTTTTATTTATTTTTTGTTTCCTGTTATGAGGAATATTTGAATAGACATGTTTCAAATTCAAATAACTTTATTCAAATATACTTTCACAGTAAGTACTTTTAAATCGTTAAATTTAAAAGCAAGATATTCTAAATAATAGACATAAATACTATAATAATATAGATATTTATATACACAGTATACAGACATAGTGAAACTACCACCGCGTCGGAGTTGTTTCTTGCTGTGAAGACCGGCGAGAAACTCAGCAGTTACTCTCTTCAAACTTGTTTTGGGTTTACAACAGGCGTTAGTAAAGTACAATGTGTCATTTTCATGTCTTGCTTAAGAAATATGTTAAAATTCTAAGTAACGTAAACTATAAAACCCATTTTTTCGTTTTAATCTATGTAAACTATGTATAGAAGTAGACTTATAACTTTAACAAGAAGCGCTTTACCTAGAAAAAGGTACACAATGTTCATACTATGTGCAATTCTGGCTGACTAACACAATGTATCATCAATAAATAAATAAACCCGGTAAACCCACAGATTGGCTACTCTACGCTGAATAATGTTACACTGTGACGTCAAGCTACCTACGAAGTGATAACGACCATTACACCGGCATCCAACTGCTAATTTAGCAGCTCGGCCTCACGTAACTCCGCAGAGTTGTCGCCCCACTGACCCATCGGCACCTGCGACCTCACGTCTCTACCTCATCCGTCTCAAAAGAAAAGCAAAAACTACTTACACCGTCGGAACGTACTCCTCCGGAAACTCATTCTTGGTGTACACATAAAGCAGGCAGGTCTTGCCGACCATACCGTCTCCGACCACTGTGATCTTTATAGTTTTCTTCGTACCCATGATTCGCACCGGGACATCCGACAAACTATTCACAATTCACTAAAACATTTATTTTAAACACTGCCACTCACAAACACTGCATAATACCAAGTTCAATCTACTTTTTTTGCTAAGACACTGAGGGTCCTTGACGATTGTTATCACAGTGATGTAACGATCTTATCAATCTTGTGGAAACACTCACGATAATGCGGCAATTTCAATTAAGGCGCGCGCGCGCAGTCGCGGTCGAGTGCAGAATGATTCAGTAGAGTGAGAGAGCGCCCGATTGCGCCCGTCCGTAGCGTAGTGTAGCGTAATGTTGATGATGTCTGCAGCGACAACAACAGAGCCCGGAGAGCCTCAAAGCTGTTATTAATTCAACAAACGTATCAGTACCGAACAGCGACTCCGAATCATTTAAGCGCGCGATAACGCGTTAAGGTTCTTTAAGAGACATTTTGGTAAATCAAGGAAGTGATGCCTATCCAATTTAAAAACAATAACTAGACAAGTATAGTTTATTTTAGTATTGTTTTACAATAGAAAAGAATGTGAGGCATCTCTATTAATTTATTTGTTCCATCAAAGTTAAAACGTTTTTCTAGACACAATTATGAAATATTTGCAAAATACTTGTGTATGGGATCTAACACATTCAATTCGAATGAAGTACACAAGTCCACTTAATTGAAGCAAAGATATAAACAGTACCTACTGTATTTCTAAATCAATCTATCTATACTAATATTATAAAGAGGAAAGATTTGATTGTTTGTTTGTTTGTTTGTATTGAATATCAAAAACATCAAATTATAGACCCATTTCTATTCTACCGGCTATTAGTAAATTTTTTGAAAAGATAATATTGAATCAATTACTCTCTCACTTTGCTTTGAATAAACTATTACATAGTAATCAATTTGGATTTACTAAAAATAGGAATACAACCGATGCAGGTGTTGCGCTCATCAAACACATATTTGATGCGTGGGAAGGCAAGCAAGATGCAATAGGAGTTTTTTGTGATTTGTCAAAAGCATTTGACTGCGTAGATCATGAAATCCTACTAATTAAGCTGAGACATTACGGTGTTTCAAATATTTCACTTAGCCTTATAGAATTTTATCTCACTGATAGAATACAAAAGTGAGTATCAATGGTAAGAACTCTTCCGATGCCACCATACGTATGGGCGTGCCCCAGGGATCAATATTGGGTCCTCTGCTGTTTTTGATCTATATAAATGACCTGCCTTATTTTGTCGAAGACCTATGTGGGATTGTATTATTTGCTGATGACACTTCTCTGATTTTTAACGTAGATAGAAGTAACAAAGCACTTGACGACTTAAATAATACTCTCCCTATGGTACTGCAATGGTTCACGAGTAACAATTTACTGCTTAATGCTAAGAAGACTAAATGTATCAAATTTTCTATTCCCAATGTAAGACAGGTCGATACCATTATAAACATGAATAACGAGCCATTAGAGATTGCGAATTCCACAGTATTTTTAGGAATTACTCTCGATTCCAAGTTACAGTGGGGTCCGCATATTTCTGCTCTGGCAGGAAGACTCAGTTCGGCAGCTTTTGCTGTTAGAAAAATAAGGCTCCTGACTGATATCGCAACAGCAAGATTAGTGTACTTCAGTTATTTTCACAGTGTTATGTCGTATGGTCTACAGTTGTGGGGCTCGGCAGCAGATCTCAACACCATCTTTGTTCTTCAAAAAAAAAAATCCGCTCCATTTACAACCTTAGACCACGCGACTCGCTTCGTGAAGTATTCAAAGAGATAGATATTTTAACGGTGTACTCTCAATTTATTTATGATAATATAGTATATGTCCGTAAAAACTTGCATCTCTTCAAGAAAAACAGTGATTTTCATAAAAATAAGCTCGTAACTCCCAGTCACTGCATAAGGTAGGAAAATCATTTGTTGGTCAATGTGTTAAATATTTTATTAAGAGTCCGCAAACTCTAGTTGAACGGCCTCTTCATCAGTTTAAGTCACAAATTAAAGCTAAGTTAATGAAGCGAGGTTATTATAGTGTTGAGGATTTCTTAAATGATAAGAATTTGTGGTCATCTTAGGTATAATCTGCTCCTCTGCACATTTTTTTTTGTTATGACTTTACTCTGTCAATTCAATTTTTGTGTATAAAAACAAGATTGAAAAGAGTAACCGTCGAGTTTCTTGCCGGAGTCTTCTCGATCGGAAACAACCTCCGAACCGGTGGTAGAGTCACATTATGTTTAATTATGATATTTACTATCATATTATTATTTTAAGTAAGTTTATTTTAGTATATTTTTGCTATAATTTTTTTTGTAACTATATGACTTGTCCTAAGTACTTTTTATAAGTCTAATAAGAATAAAGATATTTTTTACTTTACTTTACTTTTTACTTTTAAAAATAGGCACCGAAGCTACTGATCTGATCGTGAAAATTCTTTTACTAACAGAAAGCTAAACTATTTAGCACATATTTCATCATGATTAAACAAATAATTCAGTGAAAAATAATAATATATGTAAATCAAGTCGGAGAAAAGCGGGCAAGATGTGATAGATAATGGACACCAGCTGTCAAATATTTGACAGAACGAAGTCTGCCGTATCTAATAGGCATCTTCTTTGTCAAATCGAAAAGGTAATTAGATATCTATTAAAAATAATAAAAGAAAAAAATGTAATCAATGGCTCCTATACCAATACTTTATTGAGATTCAGCTTCAGTTACTAATTAGTCAACATTATACAAACGATAGGTAACATTAAACTTAAGAAGAAGTTTTACTTATGAAAATGCAAATAACAGGCACTTAATTATTATGATTGGAACATTTTACCTTATCTACTAAATTATAATATTAGTGAAAGAGATCGATTAAAAATCACAGACAGAAAAATATGTATCTTTGCCATTGGCAGTCAATTAAGCATTTATTTAATGCTAAGTTAATCAGTAAAACACTTAAAAAAAATGATATTAAGCTAACAATAAATTAAGTTGAAATCATTAAATAAGAAGTGTAGCTTTTGTCAGAATTGTACATTTATCACCCCGAGGTGAGCTAGCTAATTCTACCGTTAAGCTAATAATAAAACCGATGTAAAATTTACTGTTAATGATAAAATGGTAACTATTAAGCGTGATTAATTAGCAAGAAACATAATTTAAAATAATGCAGTGATACTCGTACATTACTGCTATTTTTTCATATCCTCCATGTCAAAGGTTTGGAATCCCCCCATTATGATTTCTTCCTTCAAAGCCAAGACTTCTCGAAGTAGGTCTTGATTGTTATTCTGTAGTTGTGATATGACTGCCAGATGTTTTCGTTCACGCTCCTTCAGGCGTAGCAATGTGGAATCACATACCTCACTGCAAGATACGTGAACATCTGAGAAAAAAAAAGAAATTTTGTATGTACCGTGGGATTATGTAAATGCTATAATCTGGATTGCGAGCAAAAGACAGGCAAACTTTCAGTAAGTTATAATCGACTGAAAGAAGGAAAGGGTGATTGATCACCCTCCTGGTTGACTTGGCAACTTTCTTGTGTTGGCAATCGTGAAATGGCCGTCAAGCGTTGAGATTATCAGCGGCGAGTTAAGCCGGTAGGAGTTCAGCTTACCGACCCATTGAGGTAAGGTGCACCCAAAGCGGATTCTCCTTGTTAAAAAAAATATGGTTAAGTTTTTAAAGATACGCGTGTATTATTTTGGGTTGCCAGTGGCCTTTGTTTGTTAGTCAGCACTTGAGAAACGAGTACTTAGTTAAACAATTTTATTACGATATTTTTCGAAAATCAAAAATAATCGTCTTGTAACGCGTTTTTCGTTTCTGTGAAAAATGGCAGCAGCCGTCTGTTTGGGACAGCTGCAAATAAGAGCAATGACAGCACACAATTTAGGATAGTTATGCTTGTTTAATTTATTGCACATGATTTTTATGAATTATTTTTTTTAGGTTGCTGAAACTGCTGGAATAGTTTTTCTATATTTTATTGGAGTTCAAATCAAGTGGGGTAAGTATTCAACAGATGAGAGTTTTGGTCATTGTAAGGTCTTAGACTCGTAGCACACATATCAACTCGCAAAGGGATCGTCACCGTATCAACTCGAGCCGTTCAGTATTATTTGTATGAAACTCCCTACTGTAACACACACACGAATCGGAATCGATCTTTACGTAATCGCATCGCCTCAGGACAAGCTCGTGGTCAACTAGCTGTCCCCGCGCTTACGACTCGTCGTCCCCGCGCTTAAGGCTCGCCGTCCTCGCGCTTACGTCTCTTCTTTCACTCTTGCTTGCCCTCCCCACCCTTCCAGCGGCTAAAACTGTTTCCGAAAGTGCCGTCATACGCAAAGCAACTTCCAGTGGAGTTCCAAGCTTGTTTTATTCGGACTAACTAATCTGTACCAGGCAGGTCAGTCAGCGGTCGTCGGCGAGCCGTAAGCGCGGCGTCGCCTAGTCGTAGCCGAGTCGACGTACCGGCTCCCTTATCTTCTCTAAATAGCAACTCGAATCGATTGCTAGTCGCTCGCATCAAATAGCAATGATCGTTGTCAAAATCACGATTTTATTGCAATCGAAGTTAGTGAAAAGCCTTAAACAGGATCCGCGCGCTATAATGAGCTACGACCTGCATGCAGCAAAGTTTTCGCGATTTTTTATGTTCAGTTTTGCTCTGAGTTGTTATGGCAAGGAACAAGAGGACAAGACGATAACGGAATGCGCCAAGTGGCAGACTGTCTGAGTAGATGGCGGTTCACTGATGGCGTATGCGGGTGTGGCGCTTCCTCACACACCATGAGTCACCTTTTACTGTGCCCTGCGTGCCCGGTGCCCTAGGTCCACTCGCGAGGATCTTATGAGTGCCGGCAAAAATGCGATACGATATGCATAAGATACCAAGAAGTGACAAGACCAGCAAATGTAGGTATTTTTACTGTACAGAATCAACTGGGCAACAGTGGCATTTTAAAATTCACGTGGGTGGACACTCACGGTCAGTAAGCGCAGCCTGATGGGTGATCGATCAATCATGTTAACTGGAAAAACGCTTTGCCTGAATACCCACATTTTGTGCGTGTGACTTTTCCCCCTAAAATATGACATCCGATTGTCTTATCCCACTTACTTTGAGGGTCAGTGGGACAGTACTCAGTAGACGTTTGGGTACCAACCGACCTAAGGTACATGCACCACTAACTCAGTTGCTTTCTTATTAGTTATTTTTAGCTTATTACCTATTGTTTTCTCTGGAAGCAAAATAAATATCTAGGACAATTTACACTAAGACCATCTGACCCCAAAGTAAGCAGAGCTTGTACTATGGGTGTTAGAGACTGATAAGCATACTTAAACAGGTGAAGTTTTATTTTTAGCACTAAACAATGCTCATTTTCTACACAAAGATATAAAAAAAAGGTCACGGGTTCGAATCCCGTCTGAGTCCCAGGATCAGATCGAATTTGTCTAGTTTCTATCTTTGTGTAGAAAATAGAGCATTGTTTAGTGCTAAAAATTAAAATTAACTTGTCCTTTATCTAGTTTCATTTTAATCGAAACTCAAATATTTGCAAAAATATTTCTTTCGGGTGTTTACTTATTCATTTATTTATTTATTAACAACTCTCTTACAACTATCATTACAGGCCAATTTAACCTAATGCGATAGCGTAACTATCTTATAATATACTTATTTTATTATTTTTATTAACATTAACCTTTACATATTATAATATGAGTACTCTTTAAAACTACAACCTTTATCTTATTACAAATAATGCCGTCTTGCTAATTCACTCAGAGGGCACGAGAAGCCGCGCGTGAGCGGCGCCTTGGCCAGCAAGTTGGTGCGCGCGCGCGGCACCGCCAGCAGAGGCGGCCGCCGCCGGCGCTCGGCGTACCGGTCTGGCACACTAAGATGTATGTGCCCCAGTAGTTCTGCATTATGTATTCTGCCCCTCAGCACCTTTACCATGTAACTCACTAGCTCAAAGTCCCTTCTCACCCGGAGCTCGTTATATCCAACCATATCCAAAACAAATAGTGTAAGATACATCAGTTGGTAAAACGGGTAAACACCATACAGTTTCAAATATAAAAATTGAACAAATTTATTTTGTAGCAAGAGAAAAAGCGGCTCTGTTAACGGCCTCGGTAGCTCAGTTGGAAGAGCAGTCAGTCGCATTGTGAAAGGTTGGGGGTTCGAATCCCACCTGAGTCCCAGGATCAGCTCGAATTTTTCTAGTTTCTATCTTTATAAAAAAAGCATACTCAAATATTTCTAAACAAATACTTAAATAGATAATTACACCCAGACACACAACAAACACAAATGTTCGTCACATAAATGTTTGTCATGGGTGGGAATCAAACCCACAACCTCCGGTGCTACAGGCAGGATCACTGCCATTGCACCAACCGGCCAGTCGAGCTTTCATATCAGTATGTATATAATAATTCTAATTGCATTTTGCTTCAGTTTAGTTATGTCAGTTTTATTTTTAACACACAAAGGACAGCTCTGATGCCACAAATAAATTAACATTCCAGTCAAGAGCACCACATTTCCACATATAGGAAACTCCTGAAGCTGAAATATTAAGGATCCTACAATATAGCTCACGGGCCTCTGCAGTGCAACTTAAGAGTAGGCTCTTGGAATGAATCTGATGAGAATGAGAATGTTCGCATGAATCTGAATTAAAATTAGATACTTATTCCCAGAAAACTGTTTTTAATCATGCTGTTCCAAAAGACCACATGCCAGAAACCAGTGTATGAAACAATGAAACTGCCTGTGTCTATATTATGATTCATTGTAATTGCCAAGCACAAATAGGACAGTACACATCCCATACTCAATTCTAAGTATAATTGTGTAGGTAGACCAATTAGAACCATCTTGTGCTTTGGGCTTGAATTGAACTTGTATAAATTGAATTGGTATGATTGCAATTCTAAGTTTAAAGTATTATGACTGGGCTGAAGCCTGTAGTTACTCCACAATTGCTGTTACCTGTTCTGAAATTTAAGAGACAGAAGCTATGATTATGAGTACATACTTGATTTGTTTCGCAGTCTATCAGTCAACTTTTCATTCTCCTTCTTATGCCGAGAAATTTCATTTCTCAAAGTCTTCTCTGTGGCATCCTTTTGTTTTGTAACTTTCAGTAGTTTAGCTCGAGTTTCTGTTAGTGACTGAAGAAGTCCATCAGACTGGTCAGAGACTCTTTGAGCCGATGCCACACAAGCTCTTACTTCATTCTTCCCTGAATATAACTTATCCCTAAGTCTACTCACAGAAGCCTGAAAAAGGAATGGTTTTTAGCATAGCTCTTTCTGAAACAATTTGTAACACAACACAAGTTAAACGTTACTTACATTAAGTTGCTTATTCTGATGCTCAAGGACATGGTTCTGTTCACTCAACACATCAGCCTTCTCTTTTGTATTCTTGTGAAAATGTAGAAGAGTCCACATTGAATTGATAAGTTTTACGAGAGCTTCTGGTGTCAGATGATTATTAACAATATCAATATGTGGATTAAAAACAAAGTTTACATTTAAAAGACCCAGCTCCTGTAACGCAATTTAACTGAATTAAAAAAACGCAAACCACAGTGGTTAAAAATTAAAAGATTTACAATACACACCTCATTTAGCCCAATCAAGCATTCATTTATATTTTTCAAAGTACAAGGTTCGTACACAGTGGCTTTTTTGTATTTATAATTTTGCAAAAGTTCCCTCACTTCATCATCTAAACTTTCAAACTCATAGGAAGATGCCATAACAACGTCGCTCGTTGTTCCTAAGTTTGCAATGTCTCAGTGAAATACCAAACACTCTTTAGGTTTTGAAGAATCAACTTTAATTTACCGGTAGGACTCACTCAATTAAATTTATAAAATCCAACAAACGAACGACGAGATTGACGAGAATCCAAAACGTTACGTACGGATACAAACAAAAGAAAATTTAAAAAGTTCCACCCAGGACGTTTAGCTTTGGCCTCTTGGCATTAAGCCGACATATATTCACAAGCTCACTCACTCCACTCCACTGACTCCAACCAATGGCTCCACCACAGACTAACGGAACAAGTTGGCTCCACTCACCCCATGGACTTAATACACAAACAGGACTGACAGTGTAGTAGGAAGGCTATATGTCTCTTTTGAATAGGGAGACAAAAAGATCTTTGATAAGTGGGACATCGCATGTTGCATCTTTTTTTAAATTAATGTCACAGAAAAACGTGTAAATAGTTATTATTGGTTTCTGTTATTTGGTCAATTTTTAGCTAGAAATCAAGTTTTCATTTGTATTTAGGATTTAGGTAAGTATCTACCAACTATAAGGTAGTCCATATAAACACATTGGAATTAAAGTTTCTCAATATTTAGCAATAGACGATTACTGAGAGCTGTATGGATTGATTACGAAATAAATAATACAAACAGTAAGCACACAAAAAAAACATTTTTTAATAGGGGTTTATGTTATTATTACATAGTTTATTTCTAAAAGCTGACAGTACAAATAATGTCGCATCGACTAAATTAAATTAAATATTTAGTTTAATGAAATAGGTATTTTTAAATTCAAATAGGAATTATTCAACGCTTTAACCAATTGTAGTTCGTGTGGCTCTTCATCATTTGTCTACTGTACAGGATGGGGCGGATAAATCAAATGCTTCAATTTAGTCAGAAACAGTTGCTCTAACATTGAAAAAATAAAGTTTTTGCTTGTGTGTTCAAAACCCTTATTTTATTTTGTCTAATTCCGATGCAAACAACTGTTCGCTATACCTAGTACCTCAAAAGCAATCTTTGTAATTTTCTGCTATACTATTTTTCTTTGTGTATACTGCTGAGCCATTTGTGTCTAATTTCTTCATTGTTCGGAAGAGTGTAATTATTAATACCGTACAGTTAATAGGATCTTCCTCGACCACAAGAATTTATGGACACAATAGTTATTCGATTTTTATTAATGTTATTTTTGAAACACACGTTTAGAATTTAGGCCTGAATTTAAGACTTATCTCCGTGGCGGTTAAAAGTCCGCCGCGGATTTACCGTGGACACAATGCACACGGTGTGCGATCATTTATTGCCCAGAAATTTAGTGAAGCGCACGTTATGGAGGCAAATATTTGAGATTACGTTGTGCTGTAATTTACATGAAGTTTAAGAAAAAGAGAAGACGTTTGAAAAGAGAATACTAGGTCCATCCCTTTATTTCGAATATTCGCGCAACGCGGACTAAAGTCCGCTGTGTCCGTTGCTGCTCATAGTTCGTTCGTTATATTTTTTTTGCGGACACTTGCGTACTTTAATCCGTTACCACCGCTACGCTCCGTGGCCGTCCGCGGTGTTTTGCGGACTTTTTGTTTGCCGTACTTTTAGTCGTTCGTGTGCCCTGCTCGATAAAGTTTGTTAGGGATCTATTTTAAGGCCTTTTGTGTCTGTCTGTTTGTTCTATTATCAATGGGTTTCAATTTTCGTCTATAGTTATAACATGTAAGTAAATTCAAATACAGGCTGAACATTTTTAACGCTAAGTCCTTGTAGACGTAGTAGCTGGCAACGGCTAGAATGAGGCAAAAAGAAAAATACGAAATCGTATAGACATCGTACTTTATTAGATAACAAGAACTTAGTAGTAAGGGTAGAAATACAAATAATGGCACTTAAAGAGAGCTTGAACATTTTAGACATTGACATAGTTAAGATAATTGGGTATTCAACATTAATACTCACAATTATTCGAGTTCGATATTTAGTTTAATTTGTACAAAGTTGAAATACTGGGGCAATGCAATTTGATTGTACATAATAAGGCTGAATGCTTTAGATCAGGTGACGTCACGAGGCGCGGACGCAGACGAAGCCCAGCCAGTGCGCGCAGCGCGCGTCGGCCGGCTTCGTGCACTCAACTGGTCACTTCTTCTTATAACGATCCATCATTTTACTCTGTAAAAATATTTCACATTGTACAAACATGAGAAGACACGAAAAACTAATACCGCATTTTAATAGTACCTTCTTTTTGTTTGTTAGGTATACTATTGAACCATCACACAACTAAATGTTAGTGCCAATATGCAGTCAACGCCGCACGTTTAAAAATAAGAATATGAGAAAATCAAATTGCGACCTTCCTTACAACGAAAGGAAACTTTGTTAAAAAACAAAAAGAAAGTTATACACCGTTATATAAAATTCAGGTAATGAACGAAAAAATTGCACTGAAGAGGGCTTCGTATTGGCAGGCCTGTGTCACTACTTCAAAGTTAAGGTAGGTACGCTCAGCCGCGCGGCCCCTCTGTGGGGTATATGACAGTAGGTTTCCGCTGGGCTCGCACACTCGCCGCCGAGCGCGTTATTTAATGTTTTGTGTCTGATTTGTTTCAAGTGTAACTTGTAATTATAAGTAAAAATAAAAATAATTATGACTATTACTAATACTAAATGATGTTATATGAATTACAGTAATACTTTTTTTAAACTCAATCTGATGCCACT
The DNA here is from genome assembly GCA_947369235.1 of Udea olivalis. Taxonomy (NCBI): domain Eukaryota; kingdom Metazoa; phylum Arthropoda; class Insecta; order Lepidoptera; family Crambidae; genus Udea; species Udea olivalis. Next base: position 14,429,106 of record OX376342.1, read on the forward strand.
GGTTTTGAAAAAGTTAAATCAGAGAGTTGCGACCCTGCGCCCTGACAGCTAAATCGGATTCGTTCAGCAGCGCACAGTGGACTATGAACGCTCGTGCTACGCGATAAGTTTCGATTCCGCGTGCAAGCTACCTGAACATGGCCTTGATCGATAGCACGGACAAATTAAAAAGTATTAGTGTGACACAAACTTGTAAGATTACAGAAGACTTTTTTACTTGGCCGCGTTTCATGAGAGAACCTTCTGTACGAAGTACTATTATCTATTCTGTGGTATCGGTAGCAGCTAGCCTTGAAGCTCCATTCATCTCCCGCAGCGCCTCATAATAAGGACAAAATCTTTATAATTACAAGGATTTAAATTCGTCCAGTCACGTTTACCTACAGTAACCGGCAAACTTCTTGAGCAAATGACCTTGACTGCGCAGAACCGAATTTTAGGTGTCATGGGTGGTGAAGGCGGGGCGCGACGGCGGGGGGCATCGTATCGAGCGCGCTATTGGTAGATCAGTCGACCCTCGTCGTCTCCCGCGTTGTGTCTACGTCCCGCTGTCTTCCCAAATACACTTGCGTGCAGTGAAAAGTACTTTGTTGTTGTTGTAGACGTTTTTTTTGTTATAATGGATACTAGTTAACTAATAAACATACATATAAAATATATCAATAATATACATTATAAATACATATAAAAAAACTTGTCTCAGGAAAAAATAATATGTTCGTCACACAAACATTTTGTCCGTACCGGGATTCGAACCCAGGACCTTTGGGCTAGTAGACCCTGCCAACGGGCCACGCAGGTTGTCAAAATATATACCTGAATAAATATGAGCATTTCACAGTTAAAAAAAGAGTATCTATTTTTTTGCACGTAAGTGTACAATGCGCGAACTTTCCCCCACTACGACTACAAATGCTCAAGAAGTTTGCCGGGTACTATACGTGACGACTCATTGCGAGGTGCCTTACAACCTCCCTATACTGGACCCTACGGGGTAATAGAACGGAGTGACAAAACTTTTAAACTCGTGGTTAAGGGTAAAAGTGTCACTGTATCTCCTAATCCTGCATACATACTAGCTGACCCAACCCCCACTCCAGTACCTTCAACTCCTAATCCTGTAGTGACTCCTACTCCTCTTACTTCTCCTTACCCAACTCCTATTCAGACTTCTGCTCAGGAAAATGTCAATAAGATCAGATCAGGCCGTACTGTTCACTTTCCTGACTATTATCGCCCGTAGTAACAGTTTCAGGGGGGAGTGATTAAGGGATTCTCCCTAATCCTACATATATCAACATATACATACATTACATAACTACACTATTTGTTTACATACCTAAAACACAACATGTAATATAAAATCAAATATGTACATTTAAATACCGATCTTAATACAAAATACACACATCAACGTGGTCTAGGGATATTTCAATTAAACCTAAATAACTAAAATTCTATTCACTTTTTGTTAAAACACCTACACATTAAAATAAATCTAATTTGATTAATAAACTTTTACGCATAAAGTTAAATTTAAAAAAAAAAACTTAGAAGAAGAGGAAAAATTCAGACAAAATTTCAATCTTAACTTTATTTTTGAAACATCAAAACCTAAACAAAACAACTATTTTTTTATAAAAATTGTTGAAAACTTAAAATTAATAATCCGTGGATCCACCTAAGACTCTCCTGACACATCTGCAGCGGTTCTGCATACTTAAACAAGGGTGTCAATATCCTGTTGTGGAAGACTGTCCAAAGTCCTGCTAAGATGCAAGAAAAGCTGGTTTTCATGCACAATATCTTCAGGGAAATTCCTAAGAGCTCTTCTCTGAAGCACATTCCAGGCATGCTCAATAGGATTTAAGTCAGGGGATTGTGCAGGCCAGTCTAAAGCTTGGATATCATGCTGTTGTAACCAACTTGTAACGATACGCGCCGTATGTGGACGGGGATTGTCGTGCATTAGCTGGAAATTTAGTCCCATTTGCTGTCTGTGGGGCAAGATTACAGGCTCTAGCACCTCATCTGGATATTTTAGAGCAGTCATATTGCCTTGTATCCAAACGAGGTCCGTTCTACCGCAGAGACGAATTCCTGCCCAAACCATAATCGTGCCACCTTGATATGCATGAACTTGTTGTGGCTGCAGTCGATTCCAACGTCTAGGTTCTCTCCAAACGCGTACTTTTCGCGAATCAGGATGAAATCTAAACCTGGATTCATCAGTGAAAAGCACAAGTGACCATTGAGAATGGTTCCAGTTTTCGTGTATGGTTCCAGTTTTCGTGTGCAATAGCCCATTGTAATCTTCTTCCTCGATTGCCTCTCCTTAGCGCTGGTACCCGGAGTGGCCTACGAACACGTAGGTTGACTTCATGCAGTCGTCTTCTCCAAGTTTGACCGCTTACCAGCAAACCATACTCCCTCTGTAGCATTTGAACCAATTGCATCGCCGTTACATTTGGTTGACTTCGTGCAGCATTTACTATGAATCGGTCCTGTACATGTGTTGTAATGCTTGAGGTCCTCGGTGGCGTTCCACCACTTCCCCCGTGACACGATAACGTGACCAAAGCCTGGATACAAGGCTCTGACTGGTCCTCATGGCTTCAGAAACCGCAATTTGGGTTTTTAGCTTGAATCATGCCCACTGCTATTAACATTTTGTTCCTGGTCAAGTGTCTACGTGGCATGATTAATTGAACACCGGAGATGCGTTTGACAAAGATTTATAGAAATTTATGGAGTTTTAATCATGTTAGAAGTTTGTGAAGATTTACTTCTTTGGAAGACATTCAATGAATGCGAATTACATCTTAAAACAAAACCTTTTATTTACAAATTTTAATTTAAAAAAGGAACTTTATAATGTTTTCATAATCTGTCATTAATAGTTTTTTTGTAAGGCCAATACTTTTTAAGTTATTTAAAAAAGTTTTATTTATCCCTAGACCATGTTGTTGTGTGTATTATATAAAACTTATACAGGGTGACTCATTTAGATCGGTCAGTTTGGGAAAGTCTGAAACTATAAGATATACGAAGATCTGTTCTTAGGAACCATGTCAACCTGTACTTACCTCGGGAATCGAACCCGGTCGGTTTGAAAAAAAAAACTAACACTATTTCTATTTAGATATCGATTGTGTAGGTCTTGCAGTAAATGTTTCTATAAAACATGGTGTCTAAAATGAATAAAATGCATTGTTCTCGCATACTTTAATTTATTTTAGTAGGTGTTCGAATTGACCACCGTTACAATATTCAACAAGTTCAGGCATGTAAAATTGTCTCTATGGTTGTTTGTACCTCTTTGCTGGTGTCGCAACTTGTTACATAAACCGCTTTACATATCATATGGCATTTGCATTGCATTAAACCATTTCGGAAGTTTTGTTTTCTGCGAAATATTATCTATTCATGACTGCAATTGCTTACTTCTATTAACCAAACGCTAACAATCAATTGAAAAGCCCACTTAAAATAAGTATGTAGATACAGGAGATGTGATAAACCTCATTTGAAAATGGAACGTCTTGGTGTGACTGGCCGAACAGCAATAAAAAAAGAAAAAAAAACATTGCAGTGTTGTGGCGGAAACTTAAAATTTGGCTTTTATGTATTTTTGTGTGTATCGCTGTGTGGTTGGGAAAATGCGTTTCACAAACAAACACACAAACACTGAGCAGTTGGATTTATTGGAAGCTTACTTTAAAAATGACAGAAATTGCTCCCGTGCACTACATTGGTACTATATTATATATCCGACACGTATTTTACCTACTCGTAAGAATTCATTAAAATTGTTCACAATTTGAAGACCCATGGAAGTTTTAAAAAGCCAAAAAAATAAAACAAAGAAAATGTGATGAAAACATGGAAATTAACGTTTTAACCTATTTTGAAGCAACACCAGATGCCTCAACCCGTGATGCAAGTCGTGATATTCCTGATATTTCACGTCAGACTGTTCAACAAACTCTAAAGAAATACAAATACAAGTGCTACAAGAATGGACATTGGGTGCAGGCCTTACATGCAGGTGATGATATAAGACGACTTGAATTTTGCAATTGGATAAAAGAAGTAATTGGTCTAGACAGACATTTTTTAAAGTACGTAATATTTTCTGATGAAACGCAATTTCTCAACAACGGAATGTACAATCGTAAAAATCATCACTATTGGAGTCGCTTAAGGATGCACGAAGGACGCCGTCAAGTTAGATTCTCATTTAACAGCTGGGCGGCCTACTTCATTCTTATGTTTAAAAGAAGGATGTCCATTTTTGACCTGTCAAAATATGATTTAGTGAAAATAGTGTATAGCGATCAAACATAGCTCATAATACAGCTAATTTTTAGTTATTTACAAAAAAAATATTCATAAAAAAAAACTTCAACTAGGAAAAAAAGCAAATTAATTTTGAAATAAACCATCAAATGTGAAATATTTTTTCTTAAAACGCGGCTGGAACGCAGCCATTACTGTGCTATGTCATAAACAACGTTCCGTTGAAGGTACGTCTTTGAACAATTGTTTAATTGTTTCTGTTTATGCTCATAAAAATGAGAACTTTGTTATTTAAATAATATTAATTGAGTTTGATGATATTGAGAAGAGTTTTGGGCTGAGATGTTGTGTAGTAAAATATAAAAAATAATTATTTTACAGCATATTTAACTAAAATTACGTGAAACGAAACTTTTTATCCCCACCAATTTCAAATGCTTGACAGCAGTCAATGTCAAAACAAAGACTGCGCTGGCGCCTTTATGCCGGTTGCAGTGACATAACCTCCAAACATTTTCTCTTTATAAAATGATTTCCTTGTTGTAAAATGAATCCTTATTATTTGCATTGTGTTTTAGACTTAATAACAATTATCATGTAATTTTTGCAGCATTATACATCAACAAAAAAAAAGTCACTTGACAGGTCAACGCGTGTATGGGAAGTGGTCGTTATTCTTTATGATGGACATTTGGATAGATTCAAGTTCCTTGCAATCTTAGAAGATCTTTTAGAGGCCCTAGAAGAAATGTCAGCAGAAGTAAGAGAAGAACTTTATTTTCAACAGGACGGAGCACCGGCTCACAATAGTCGCATAGCTAGAGACTTTTTAAATGAGAACTTTTCCCAAAAATGGATTGGTACGAACGGCCCTATCAAATGGCCCGAGAGGTCACCTGATTTAAAGCCTCTAGACTATTTCTTGTGGGGTTACGTTAAGGATGAAGTGTACAAAACAAGGTTTGACACTGTTGAAGCCCTAAAAGTAGCCATAGAGTCAATTTTAACGCAAATTCACCACATGAAGATACAAAATGCAATAGTAAGATCGTTACCTAAACGTGTTGAATATTGTATTGAAAAAAACGGTGGTCACTTCGAACACCAACTAAAATAAATTAAAGTATGTGAAAACAATGCATTTTATTCATTTAAGACATCATGTTTCATAGAAACATTTATGCTTATGACCTAAACAATCGATATCTAAATAGAAATAGTGTTAGTTTTTTTTTCAAAACGATGTTCGATTCCCGAGCTGAGTACATGTTATTTATTAAATGTATGAATGCAGTTCTTTTTGTTATTACAATTGATGACATGGTTCCTAAGAACATTTCTTCGTATATCTTATAGTTTCAGACTTTCCCATACTGACCGATCTAAATGAGCCACCCTGTATACTAAGTATTAACAACACATAAACACAAACAAATTCACTCAACAATTACAACTCAAAAACATAAACAAGTAGGCAATAAAATATTTGTGTCGACATGCATCGCATAATGACTATTAACGACCCAGTGGAAAACAACATTTTGTTAACTCATCCCTACTGTTCGCGGCCGGACGGCGCCCGCGCATATTATTGGTCCATCAGACAATCAGCGTTGAGACATTGATGGACGCGAAGCCCATGTCACTCGGCCGAACCGCTTGTACCTACCGTACCTATTACGCGCTTACTATTTTGCTAATTGTTATTATCTATCGCTTGTGCCTGTGAACTATTTCTTCTTCCTTACTCCTCCTATCTGTACTATTGGTGTTGTGTATTTCTACTGTGACTGTGTACCGCTTGCAATAAACAAGTTTCCGTGTAAGTGAGTTCTGGATATTATTTAAACCACCACACTGCAAACACACGACCACACGCGACCCCGTATACACTATTAATCATATGCTTGACATTTAATATTGCTATCCTGGTTATTTTCAGGATAATTGCTAAAGCCCGTCTCGGCCTAGGACGATGGGAAACTTGAGCGCTCATTGGCTAGTCGTAGAGTCGACTGACTGAAATTTCTAATCTCTCCTTTCTAATTGGTCCAAGAACACAGCCACTGCAGTAGATTCACTTTTTGCACTGGTGAAAAATCTTGCCTATTGATTAACCTTATCACGTTGTAGTTCTAGTTTACGCAAAATTAACGTTTTAATTTACATATTAGACTGCAGCAAATTTTGACAACAACAAAAGTCGGAGGAACCGTAGTGAGTAAATAAATAAATAAATCTTTTGACCAATCAAAGGTATGAGAATTGTGAACGTAATTTTTAACCAATCAGCGCATCCGTCAGTGCGTAACATCATTCGCCAATCAGCTCTAAGAAAGAATGTGATGGCGCATTCGCGAACCTCCTAGGATGCGCCGAATTGTTTTGTATTTTTTTTAATTTTAGCTATCATACTGAGAATAATCAGGATAATCGCGGTATTAAATGTCAGCTTCCTATTATCCGGTATTTTGCGATCGTCCTAGGATTATCGAGAAATTCCGGCTATTTTCCTACGACTTATAGATATTGCCCAGATAGTTGCAGCCCCTCCGCGCCGATTGATAGGAGTCTGATATTGAGGTAAATAGACAGTTCAAGTTTGAGGCTTGTTTGTGCTACAGACCCTTACCCAACTACTGAGATTTATTTTAGTGGCCCCCCCCGACCAACCTCCCGGTTATGCAGAAAGGCACACTATTCCTAGCACACCGTGAAGTGTACCAGGGACCATTAGCGGTAGGTCCTGCCGCCACAAAGCACAATGCACAATGCATTACACATTATGGTACTCATAGGCGAGTAGCCCGTGGCATTACCCACTCCCATTTATCCAGAATGGTACCGGAGCAGTTATAGTCGCTCACCACGCGCATCCAAAGAACGCTAGCGGCTTCAATCCCCGCTGGGGACGTCTGTGCTACAGTATAATACGCACTTTAGCGAGGTTGAGGCCGATCTCGCTGAGCCGCTTGTGCTGGTAGGTGAGCGGCTGGTGCAGCTTGGCGTCGCCGCGCTTGTAGAAGTCGCTGTAGTCTAGCCGGAAGGCCAGCGTCTGCAGCGACAGCTCCGAGTGTAGAGCAAGCTTCAAAATCAGCGTTGTCACGTGGCCCCTGGACAGAACAATGACATTGTTGGAAATACGACTTGTTAGGAAAAGAACGTCAGTATGAATTAAACTAAATCAGTCTGATGACATGTCATGACGTCTTTAATGACGGCTTTAGAGTCACGCTGCAGAGCCGCCTGTCATAGGCGGCTCTGCAGCGTGACTCTAAAACCCGTCCTAACAACAGATTTCATACACATTTGTTTGACATAAATGCCAAAATAATGATGAATATTACCATAATAAATACTTTAAATAAACAAGCCAACCTGTATGTGCGAGTCCAAACATTCAGATCAGCTTTTCGACTGGACAAGAAAGCTAGGAATATTCTCCTCTTTTCCTTATCTTGCGCTTCATCTGCCGCCGTAAATGCATATTCTCCTGAAATAAAATGATATTGTCAACAAACTTTGTGTGATAATTCAGTTCTTAGTGTAACATTTTACTTTAGTATTTACCGCGAGCCACACGATCAGCCTTCATTTGTTCAATTCGATTTCGCCGCTCGAGTTCAGCGTTGATTCCATTATGTAACGTCGATTCGAAACTGCGAAGCGCCAGGGTTTCATTTAAAACGTTGCCCAAATAGGATTGCAGCTCCTTGAAAAAAAGGTCACATTAACAACGAAATCCACAGCTACAACGTAACATAGCCGGCATCAGTAGGGCTCTCATATTGCTATGAACTAGAACACTTAAAGGTGTCCTGTATGAAAAATTATGAAAGCGTTCATCAAACTTCTGATTCGCTCTAAAGTTGTTTCGCGCATGCGCAATACCTAATTTTAACAGGAAGAAATAGGAACGCGGGACGCGTTTCGTGTTCAGAGCGGACATTACTACTAGCGGATACTCGATCATTAAACGCAATGTGATTACTAGTGTCATTTATTAACGATGTGAATTTAACGAAGTTTTGCGAAAATGAACACAGACCGCAAAAAAAATTTGTAGAAAACATCAAATCTATAAATAATTTGGCATTTTAGAATTCCTTATTCCTGATGAACGCCATGATAAGAAATGAGAAAATTTGTGAAACGCAAGGTCGATTTATCACCCCTTAGGGTGCGTTTGCACCAGAGATGTGCGAGGATGCGTTGCGAGGAATGTGTTTGTTAAGAACCAATAAAATCGCGAAGCTAGGTGAATAAAACAATTCTATTGGTTCTTAAAACATATTCCTCACAACGCATCCTCGCACATAAAAAAAAAGAGCAGAGTTCTTTTTATTTAAAATGGGTTTCCGTTTCCCCTCAGTCTCGCCACACACTTACCCAGAAAATGCTTGTTCACTCTGGCGTTGTAGATATCAAGGTTGTAAGTATCCGGAAACACAGACGCAGTAAGAGCATTCCATGCCTAGCGGTGCGGACCAGAAAAGACGCAGCAAACCGTTGAGCGCGGATTGTTGGAAAGGCAACCACATGGGGCGTCTAGTGGTCCGGTGGTAGAAAGTTCTCGATGAACTCAGAGTGACATCGAAGATTTTTAACTCTTAACGTTCACGCGCACGAACGTATGCATACTGACATATCAGTGTTTCAGTACACGGCACTACAACCACAGTCAAACGGACTTCGTGAGATAGCATGGCCATACCTGCGTGGTGTGGTGTATCATGGCGTGTATGGAGTGCCTCTCCAGCGCGCGGTGGTGCAGCTGCAGCAGCCGGTCCAGGTCCCGGCGCGCGGCGGCGGCGGCGCGCAGCTCCGCCCACGCGGGCTCTGCGCCGACGCCGCCGGCCTCTTGCAGCGCGCCGCAGAGGCGCAGCGCTTCGGTGCGTAAGCAGGACACGCGGCGCATCACGCCCCACACCTCTGTGGGACATTATTATTTTATAAAATAAACATTCTAAAAACTCGAACATCTGAACCTAGAGTTCGCTATTTGAATCCCAATAGAATCGCAGTTGAATGGTATTTGATCACTACTTAAGCTGTCTTAATCATGGCAATTAATTACAACCACTGGAATTTAACAAGCAGGATCTGAACCCTGGTCATGCCAAAACAATATTCTATACAGCAAACCCGCTCCGGAAGCGCCCTTAAAACGTTGCAACCTGCAACCGCCGCCGGCAAGGCGGCATAATAAAAGCAAACTAAGCGAGCTGGCAGAGCACCACCGCGATACGCGTAGCACTAGAAGGAATTGGGTGAAGTACTAATTATCCCCACGTTGCTGACCGTATGAAACGCTACATGTTCATTCGAACGTTCGTTTCAACGTATCCATCTAAAGCGGCCGGAGCACGCACGTTTACGAGGTTTTAGTGTCGTAAGTCGATACGCGGCTTTCTAAAATGTTCACTGGTTGGCGATCCAAAATTGTGGCCCATGCGGCTACCGCGCATAATCGATACGTGCCTTGTAGGTGCTGCTTGGCGCGGAGACAGAGTCTCCTGTCCCGGTAACTGTAAGCACTTGAAACTATGGCTCTGACCGACACCGAATGCGAGACACTCAGTGTCTAAATACACTATGCCGAAATTACGCGGCCGAAGTTTCGCATGATTACGCCTGCAATGCTATTTGAACTACTGATGACACATTATGCCAAAATTACGTTGCGTTATAGCGTACAGCGTAACTTCGGTTGGGCGTAAGTTCAGCGGCAACTTATTTTGTAGAGCACACAATTTTAGGCCCGTATTCTGAAAGGACGCTCAAGCGTAAAGCTTGACTTGAAACTCGATTTAAGCAAAGATCTTATTCTAGAACCGCCCCTGAGTAAAGATTCATTGATCACAGTTTAGACTTATTCCGAAAGACGTTTCAGGTGCGAATCGGCGCTCAAGTAGAGATTTGATCTGTGGTCACGTAAGTGACCTCTGACCACGCTTGAGTAGAGATTTGCTTGTCAAAAACGATGGATTCCTTCAAGGAAGGATCCTTAGATATTTTTGACGACCTCAATAAATAAAAATAATTTCATTTTCTGATTCTTGGATTAACTACAATTTGTAATTAACCATAATTAGAAAGAAATACAGTTGAGTAGAGATTTGCTTGTCAAAAACGATGGATTCCTTCAAGGAAGGATCCTTAGATATTTTTGACGACCTCAATAAATAAAGATAATTTCATTTTCTGATTCTTGGATTAACTACAATTTGTAATTAACCATAATTAGAAAGAAATTAAGTACCTATAAAAACAAAGCGGGTGGTATGCAAATCTATATGTAGGGGTAGGTATAGTATACCACATACACACCAAGCACAGATTATATCGAGTGCCTCCCTTTTCAGGTTACAATTATGTTCCGTTACAGTTAATACTTTAAATTAACAAATAACAGGATAAAACTTAAATTGAAAAAGTTTCAGTGTAATAATTACATTACATGAACAAGTTAAGTATTTAAAGGTAATTAAACCTTATCTTGGTGCAAATCCATTGTGTATCAGTTTAATTTTTACAATAAACACATAGTACCTATCTGCTCAAAATGGAACGTAAAAGAGGTAAAAATTAATTATTGTAAACGAAAACAAGCCTGATTCATAGACAAAAAGTAAACTCTACTCAAATCTTGTTTGAAACTCGATTCAACTGAGACCCGTTTGATATTCGTTTTAGAATAAGCAACGTACTCAAGAACAGATTCTAAACTCAAGAGTAGATCAGGTAATCACAGTTCAAAGCGCGCTTGAGCGTCGTTTTAGAATACGGGCCTTAGACTCTGAATACACACAAAAAGTTGTGCAACTCTCATCTGCCGCGTAAGTTTGGCACTTATGTTGTATCATGTCAGCCGAATACGTCGGAGCGTAAAAACAGCCGCGGAACTTTGGTCGCGTACCTTACGCATTGACGGCAATTCCGTCGTGGTGCGCCAGGCGTCGTGCAGGCTCACAGACCACATAGCCCATAGACCCCGCATAGAAGGGGAACCGCGCTCGCCAAGCATATGCACAGACTGATCATATATAGTGCCACGCCTCCAATTGGCGATTTAGTCTGTTCTCGAACGTCATCGCGAAATTGTCGTACAAATAAATTTTAAAAAGCGGGTAAAATGCCTTGTTGCGCCGTGAAATGGTGCGGGAAACGTAGTACCAAATCCAGTTTACAAAAAGACGGTATCACTTTTCATAGGTAAGTCACTTTTTATAGATAAACTCAAGAAAAAAGATTTAAATAAATTTGAGAAAATATTACAAAACCAATACGTTGTTGTCTTATTTCACTCTCTCTATCCCTTTCTATCCTGTGTATATTTGCAAATGACTATCCCGCTCTAACGTAGAAATTGTACGCTAGTGATGTGGGCAAACCCAAAGTAAAATCGTTATCATCGCAAAGTTATTTTGTTCATGTAATTCAAAGTAAACAATAATTTATTTAAACGAATGTCCATTTGAATTTTTTATTAAGAAAAAGCACTTATCAATCCTAATTTATTTTATTAATAAAAAAATCATGTTCAGTTGATGGCAGAAGTTTTTTGATAGTTGTAAAGTTATTCTGAATGTAGATATAATACAGAAAGTCGTTCTTATATTTTTATTGTTTTCCAATTCTAAAGGTTTCCAAAAAGTCCGGAGCTGAAAAAAGTGTGGATAGACGCTACAAGTCGAGATCTTAATTGGTTTCCAACGCCAAATAGCGTCATATGCTCTCAGCATTTTTCTACGGATTTATGGCAACATCAGTTTGATTATGAAAACAATCACGTCATAGATTTGATAGAGCAAAATGCGTGATGGAAAAATATATAAACACACGACTAGCTTACTTGACCCGCAATACGGAACAAATAAAGAACGTAAGGAGCCTTTATAAAAAAATAATACATTTTAAATCACAGTAGGTAGCTGTGGGCTCAATTATAAATGATTGTTTTGTTTACTTTACCCACCCAACCAAATATCACAGTACAACCACAATGTAGCTAACGATAACAATATCGTGCTTTCCCATCCCTAGGTCGGACGCCATTTGCAATTCACGTGACATCTGTCACCAGATTGGCGTTGAATCCGCCAATCACAGTGAACTTCATACCTCTGCACCCCCCCGACTTTTGGCGATTACGTTTTCAACTAAGAAACGCTCAAAGAGGAGTCTATGGGATAGGTGGTCTGTGTGCAGGCTGTACTCGATCCGCTTGAAGCGCCACAGCTGCGTGACGAGCGCGCGGTGACGTCACTCACACACACACTCACCCGATATGTACTTGAGCCGCTTCTGCAGGATGGTGTGTTCACGCCAGGCGTCGTGCAGGCTGTACTCGATCCGCTTGAAGCGCCACAGCTGCGTGACGAGCGCGCGGTGACGTCACTCACACACACTCTCACCCGATATGTACTTGAGCCGCTTCTGCAGGATGGTATGTTCACGCCAGGCGTCGTGCAGGCTGTACTCGATCCGCTTGAAGCGCCACAGCTGCGTGACGAGCGCGCGGTGACGTCACTCACACACACACTCACCCGATATGTACTTGAGCCGCTTCTGCAGGATGATGTGTTCACGCCAGGCGTCGTGCAGGCTGTACTCGATCCGCTTGAAGCGCCACAGCTGCGTGACGAGCGCGCGGTGACGTCACTCACACACACACTCACCCGATATGTACTTGAGCCGCTTCTGCAGGATGTTGTGTTCGCGCCAGGCGTCGTGCAGGCTGTACTCGATCCGCTTGACGCGCCACGGCTGCGTGGAGAGCGCGCGGTGACGTCACTCACACACGCACTCCCCCGGCATGTACTTGAACCGTTTCTGCAGGATGGTGTGTTCGCGCCAGGCGTCGTGCAGGCTGTACTCGATCCGCTTGACGCGTCACGGCTGCGTGGAGAGCGCGCAATGACGTCACTCACACACACACTCACCCGGCATGTACTTGAGCCGCTTCTGCAGGATGGTGTGTTCGCGCCAGGCGTCGTGCAGGCTGTACTCGATCCGCTTGACGCGCCACGGCTGCGTGGAGAGCGCGTAATGACGTCACTCACATACACACTCACCCGGCATGTACTTGAGCCGCTTCTGCAGGATGGTGTGTTCGCGCCAGGCGTCGTACAGGCTGTACTCGATCCGCTTGACGCGCCACGGCTGCGTGGAGAGCGCGCGGTGACGTCACTCACACACACTCACCCGGCATGTACTTGAGCCGCTTCTGCAGGATGGTGTGTTCGCGCCAGGCGTCGTGCAGGCTGTACTCGATCCGCTTGACGCGCCACAGCTGCGTGAAGAGCGCGCGGTAGCGGGCGGCGCAGGTGGCCGGGAACAGTGTTCCGAGGGGGCCGTCCACGCGGTATTGTAGTGCGAACACGTCCCACCCGCAGTCGTCGCGGCCGTCACCTGGTAGAAATTGGGCTTATCATCAAATTCACGTCATTGGTGACTTTAACTGTCACCAGTCCTTTCCCAACTGGTGGGTTTACGAACTACGCTTAACGGAAGAGTTGCCGTAGCAGCAGTCTGGGCAACTATTTAAGCCTTGTGGACATTGGCGCTTCATGTTATTTGTTACGATACATTTTCTGCCCGGTATATTCTTTTTTCGCTACATTTAGGCAATGATTGTATTGCCAATGCTTCTTTCGTGAACAAATGATAAAATAAAGGCTTTGGTAGCTTAAATAGAAGTGTACTGACTTGCGCCCTATCTGTAAACTCTTCAATCTTTAGGTAAAATGTACGATAGTGTAGCGACATCTATCTCGCCACATACGAACTAAGAACTATCGTATCCTACATCGCGATATCAAAGTTATCCGAGCGATTGAACCTTAATACAAGAACCCGACAACAACCGTCGGGCAGTAGCCCACCAGACACAACACCGGTCTGGTCGGAGGATCCTCCCTTTTTAATGGTGGATGAAGACCTTAACACCCTGTTCCTCACCCCCTAAACTGGTGACCCCGAGCATGAACGTCAGCACAGAGCCTTCTCAGCGACCTTTGCACAGCACACTGAACTTCGGCCAGTCAGCAAGCAGAGACGCACTTCTCTCCTGGTCGACGCAGTAGCCAGCCACTACGCAGCACTCCACTCCGACTCACTGGATCATTCGCAGTATCACCCCGACTCACTGGGGCATCACCGCAGACAGTTCCAACTCACCGTGAACTATCTGGCTCCGACTCACTAGAACATTCTACTATCGACCTCCGGTCTCGGAGGGGAGTGATGTAGCGACATCTATCTCGCCACATACGAACTAAGAACTACGAGTATCGTATCCTACATCGCGATATCAAAGTTATCAGAGCGATTGAACCTTAATACAAGAACCCGACAACAACCGTCGGGCAGTAGCTTACCAGACACAACACCGGTCTGGTCGGAGGATCCTCCCTTTTCAATGGTGGATGAGGAACTTTACACCCTGTTCCTCACACTCCCCAAACGAGAATGCTAAATACCGAAAAACAATGATTTCTATTTCCGTAAACTAGTACAGGAAGGTATGAGCTAACATTGTAAATGCCATCAGACTTACAGTTAGGATACAGGTTGACGTGCAACCTGGCGAGCACGTGCGGCGGCTCGAACTGCGCGTTGGTGGCGCGCACGGCCGCCTCCAGCGTGCACGTCAGGTTGTGCACGTACAGCGACGAAGCCGGCTTGTTCAGCTCGTCTCTGGAAGATAGGCTTAATTAAGTCCAAAATACATTAACACTAATATTGTAAAGAGGAAAGATTTGATCTTTTGTTTGTTTGTAGTAGGTAGATAAACCCAAAACGACACGACCACGATATCTGGATTTAAAAATATATATATATATATATATTTTAGTGTGCTCAAAGTCCCCAATCGCAAAAAGCACAGGCCACTTCCCATCAGACTCGGCCGTGCCCACTAGTTACACATCACTGGCTGCCTACTGCCTATAGGCGGCAGACTCACTGCAACAGCGTCATGAGATGATGCACGAAGTCGCCCTGCGCCAGCAGCAGGTAGCGGCGGTGCGCGGCCAGGTGGTCCAGCAAGTGGTGGTGTGACGTCAGCGCGGCCAGCAGCCGGGCCGAGGCCGCCGCGTGCGCTAGGGACACGCCCTCGGGCAGGCCGGCTGCCTCCCACCACGCATGGCCGTGCTCACTGCTTTCAGATGATTGGCTGCCTATAATTAGAATCAAATATTAATAAAATATACATATAGATATATGTATATTTTACAGCATAAACCATTAAAAATAAATTATTCATTAATATAAATAAATATTTATTGTATTCTCTAAAATAAAAGCTAATGAAAATAATAATAATAATTTGAAATTGGTTTTAAAACTCACAGCTTATTACAAAATCAGAACGGAATGTAAATTTCAGCTTTTCTTCTTCTTATCGTTTCAAAGAGGAAGGTTTTCAGCTAAAGGAATATTATAATAGAAAATGCTTTGACAAATTGAGAAAACATTAATGTACCTACATTCAGAAAGCATCACTGCCGCATCCGGTACGCTCAGCCGCGTCTTACATCCATGTTATCACTAAGCGACGACATGGCTTAAATGTGTTCGTTTTGTATCGTGTAGGTATGTCAACATTTGCTTGTTCGAAAATATTGTATCTGTCAACCCGCATTATTATCAAATTAACGTGTTTGCTTTCCGTATTTATGTGTGTGCGTTTATTTTAAATTTTATCAATTGTATAAGTTTCTCAATAAGTGAATTTGTAATTCTTTCGAGAAATAAATATTCTTTAACCATATATTATTTGGAGCGAAGGTAACCGCCGACTTGTAACCCTCTACGCAGGTATAGGCCCATCCCCTCAAACGTTCTCGTACTCGCGTGGACGCGAGTACAGTTTGAACGGGGGTGAACGCGTTTGATGCGACTTACCCGTGTGCGACTTGAGCAGCGGCTGCAGGTGGTGCGCGTGGTCGCTGGGCCCCAGCTCGTCGGCGCAGGCCTCCCGCATGAACACCACGCTCTTGCCCGTCGCTAATATTTGTGCGGCTTGCTCGCGCGACATGAACGATGGGACCATCCATTCCCTGCCAAACAGTTTTAATTAATATTAAGTAAGAACTTTTCTCTTCAGTCTGTAAGGCTCATGTTAAGTAAAAAAAATTAGAAATTCAATATTTTTTTTGAGATGAACTAAGCTAGGGCTAGAACAGCTGTTTGCGAGTAGGAGACTAATTACATTTTTCAAGTGTAGCGTCTACAGAAAAGTCATTCACAGGCAACTTATTACAGCATGATAAGACAGATTAATAACATATAAGCTGTGCAGAACCGGGGTTACGTGAGTTTAAGTACACGTCCAGCGACAGCATTAAGACTGCATTGCGGGTTTTTGATGATTGGAAGGTCACTCCAAAAACTCTCTTATAATAGCTTATGTAAATAAAGTACATATACCCTTATTACCTCACTCGATATTTGTCATGCCACATTCTATCTATTGGTACGCCGCTCCTGCTTTCAATGAAAAACTCATTGTAGGGATCGTCGATTTCACCTAAAAAATAAAAAATTAGAGTTTTTAACAGTGTCTCTACATTTACGCACGCTGCTATTAAAACTAACTTTGACTAACTCCATTTCGGAAATGTCATCAGTTCAATGATAGTAAGACCCTTGAAGACTAAGCTCTTAAGAGGTCCACTACCATTAATTCTCTGTGGAATAACTTGGATTAGTGCGGTGCAATCCGCGCAATAATGAATCTTTTTTTATTTTTTAACATTGATGGACCTCTGTTTAACACTAATAGTTAAACTCACCGTGCAGCAGCCACCTCGTCAGCATCAGCAGCAGCGGGTAGGTGAGCGCGGTGAGCAGCCGGCGCGCGAGGGTTGCCACGCGGTCGTCACGTGACGCACGAAGCGGTGAATGCACGACGCCAGCTCGTCTCCTGACTCACTCACCGTGCAGCAGGCACCTCGTCAGCATCAGCAGCAGCGGGTAGGTAAGTGCGGTGAGCAGCCGGCGCGCGAGGGTGGCCACGCGGTCGTCACGTGACGCACGAAGCGGTGAATGCACGACGCCAGCTCGCCTCCTGACTCACTCACCGTGCAGCAGCCACCTCGTCAGCATCAGCAGCAGCGGGTAGGTGAGTGCGGTGAGCAGCCGGCGCGCGAGGGTGGCCACGCGGTCGTCACGTGACGCACGAAGCGGTGAATGCACGACGCCAGCTCGCCTCCTGACTCACTCACCGTGCAGCAGCCACCTCGTCAGCATCAGCAGCAGCGGGTAGGTGAGCGCGGTGAGCAGCCGGCGCGCGAAGGGTGGCCACGCGGTCGTCACGTGACGCACGAAGCGGTGAATGCACGACGCCAGCTCGCCTCCTGACTCACTCACCGTGCAGCAGCCACCTCGTCAGCATCAGCAGCAGCGGGTAGGTGAGCGCGGTGAGCAGCCGGCGCGCGAGGGTGGCCACGCGGTCGTCACGTGACGCACGAAGCGGTGAATGCACGACGCCAGTTCACCTCCTGACTCACTCACCGTGCAGCAGCCACCTCGTCAGCATCAGCACAGGGGGTAGGTGAGTGCGGTGAGCAGCCGGCGCGCGAGGGTGGCCACGCGGTCGTCACGTGACGCACGAAGCGGTGAATGCACGACGCCATCTCGCCTCCTGACTCACTCACCGTGCAGCAGCCACCTCGTCAGCATCAGCAGCAGCAGGTAAGTGAGCGCGGTGAGCATCCGGCGCGCGAGGGTGGCCACGCGGTCGTCACGTGACGCACGAAGCGGTGAATGCACGACGCCAGCTCGCCTCCTGACTCACTTACCGTGCAGCAGCCACCTCGTCAGCATCAGCAGCAGCGGGTAGGTGAGCGCGGTGAGCAGGCGGCGCGCGAGGGTGGCCACGCGGTCGTCCCCATGACGCACAAAGCGGTGAATGCACGACGCCAGCTCGCCTCCTGACAAATGGGAGAAGGAATGAGGATTCAGCCTGTATACTCTCCCACTGTAACGATGCCGTTTCCCTTCAGTCTCGTGGACGTTACAACCTCCACGATCGCTGGAAACTTCATGGTTTAACTGCTGGCCATTAAAAGTATTTTGTACTTGTTTTCAAATTTGATTCAATTCGATTTTTGTTTCGCATTGCATGCGCAGCTTTTTTGATTCAGTCTTACCAAAACCATCGTACTGAACAGTTTGCGAGCATTTTACCAGATTACCAGTTTAAATATAACTTACGTGATGGTGTATTTTTAAATACTTTAAATAACCAATTTTGTAAACAGTTAAAACAGTTATAAGTTACAGGAACCCGTGTATCGGGGTAAGCATATCATACCTATTTACTTACCTATTATTAGATGATTAGATATATATTAGATAATCTATTAACTAGGACTCTAGTGTATTCATTTATTGTTATTTTGTTACAGTTCTTCTTTCCTACCTATACTTTTACCCTATTTAATAAACAAGTCACTGGATTGGCTGATCTTTTATTAACTATTCCACAACTACATCTACTCCTAAATATTGTGTGACGAAATCCCGGCGCTCCGGCTCCTGTATTGCTGGCCTGCAACGAGGATTTCGTTTTACCACTACTAGGCAAAGGCTTAGTTACAATGTATGGTTACTTAATCACCACGCGAGTTGGTGATGATGACCAATCCCGGCTATGTTCCGAAAAATCCGAAACACTTTCTGCAATAAGTATAAGCTAAACAGGTGGTGGTGGTCACCTCTCGCCAGTAATGTAGAAAATGAAAACTTTGCAAATCACATATCAAATTAATTAGGTATCAATAAAATGAACATACCTTTTTTATGGTGCGCTGTATGGGCCATGTTAGCCAACCACGTCAGTCTATGCAAGGGCTCTTGCGCCCACACGCACACCCGTCGCAGTGTTCCACCGCCGCCGTCGCCTTCACACGCCTAAAGTAGAGTTCAGGATCAATGTTACCATTAATATGTTAAAAATATCTATAAAAGAGGAAAAAATAAAGAACTAACCTGAGATTGGAGTAGAGCAACACTCCTATAATATTCAGTGAGTTCATCTCTGATTGAGGCAACTAATCCTTCCCCCATCAGACCTAGGACGCGAAACAAAGATTGAAATACGATTTTAAATGATACAAGATTTTTAAGAAATGCTTGACTTAAATTTCTCGTTAAAAATCGGACAGTAGAAGATTGCAAAATACGAGTATGTGTATGGGCCATACCGAATTTTTAAGGATTTAATGATTAGGCAGCTTCATCCATTTAATTCAGTAAATGCGATTTTATATCGGCTAGATTGAATTTGGAATATCCCTTACACCCTATAGGTGCCGTTTCGCGTGGAGACCGAGACACCGAGACAGGTGACCGCGACACGTACTAGTTGTGTTTGTTGTGTCCCGCGCCTCTGGTCTTAGCGAAAGTTGCGCGCCAGTTATTGTGGTCTCCTGTCTCGGTCTCCACGCCAACAATAATACTCTATCTAGTTACCCTGAGGCATAATTCCAGAGTAAGGATCTATGAACTCCTTCAATCGATCGTGCAGGAAGCCTAGGTGGGCGATCCGCGCGTACAGCGCTTGCGCCGGCCGCGAGCTGCCGCCCGGCCCACGCGCGCGCACGCCAGTCGCCGCCAGCACGGCGTCGCGAACGCACGCGCGCTCCCGCTGCGATCCTACGAACACAGTTTCCAAGGTATACGAAAAACTACTGCTGCCCCTTATGTCAGCACGTGAAGAGCAGTTTGGAATCCTCGCTCGTCACGTAAAAAGAACGCTAGGGGCAGTGGAGAGGAAAGATCTGTGCGCGGGTACAGTATAAAAGAGGGTTTCAATCCACCAAATAGGCCCTAAATTCGCTCACTGTGGACTGTGCAGGTCCCAACCAGCATTCATTATAGAAGACAGGCACATCGGCACATACCTTATTCTGTATGTTTCCACACGACTCGATTGCTAGTCACTCGCATTTTGACAGCTTGTCAGTCAACGATGGTGCAGTATTCAATCAAATAGCTTTGGAAATTGCTGTACTTTAGAAAAAAAACAGTTTTTATAAATGTGATGAATGTGCATGGCCCTATTTCAAGTTTAAATTATGACAAAATTTACTAACACTTTGCTTTCCTTAAAAAGGTGCAACCATTGTCCAAATACACCGAAAAGTCCAAACATGGAAAGTGAATACAAACTTGGTATTGTGATTCATTCTAAGAATTCTAAAGTTGCAAACTGTTGCATAGGCACACTATTTTAGACATACACACACTCACATATTGAAAAAGAGATGAGTAACTTACCATTTGTTTGTAGAACTATAGCCATATTGCTATTGTTAGATGGAAGACTCTGATTGGACCCTTGATTCTTGGAAGCTTCCTGGTTCCCCCAGCTTGCTGAACCTATTGTACTCTTGCTGGAACTTGATGTAGCTCCAGACAATCCTATATTTGATTTCTGTAAGTATAGTACATACATACATACCATCACGACTTTATCCCAAAGTAGTCAGAGGCAAGTGACTGTGTCGTCATGGTGAACAAAACACTCAGAAGCCCACTTTTCACCAATGGTATTAGAACCCATATGGTAGGTGGTGAGCCTTCCGCCATTATCCGGGTTGGTTTGGTTTTTTATCGATGTTTTCCATCACCGGAGAGTAAGTAATTGTAAACGTCAGAAAATAATAATGTTTAAAAAAAACCCTTGGCCCTAACAATATACTGGGTGTTTTCATACCATATGTGAAATTGTGAGGCATACTCAGTAATTGATGTAGAAATAAACTGTGAGAAAATTTTCTGTAACATGTTTTTCTATTTTCAGCTTCATGAAAGGGAAACCTAAGGGTCAACTCAGACCGAGACGTGACGCGACGCGACGATGCTTGAAGAGGCCGGTGACTTCAAGCTGCGCCGCGCGGCGCCGCGAGGCGCATCGTAAAGTAGTTGGCAGCATGACGTCTCGCGGCGCAGCAAGGCGCCGCGCGGCGTAGCGGAACGTGTCTACGTTTGCCGCGGGCCACAGTGTTTTTACAAGAGGTTGGACATAGGATTCTGCTAAGTAATTGTTTAATAAGACATAGTATGCCATTATGTTTCTCCTACATTAAACGGCAATTAATCGCATTATGAAGACTATATATTGGAACTTAAAAGTTTAGGAGTAAATCGAATAAAAGTGATATCTTTGTTTAGGAGCAAATTGGAAATGTTTATATTTCGAAGCGATAACTTCTTTCATTCTCAGGTTTTACACAGTCAATCTTACTTAAATAAGGCATATTTTCTTAAATAAGGCAGTATTTCTTCCATGACGTGTTTATACGTCTATCCATTTCGTTTTCGTTGCTATTTGCCTCAAAAGACACCAATTTGCCTAGGTTTCATTGCCATATTCTATCGGATTTTCCTCTATTCTAATGGTTTTCTTTTGACTGTTTGACATGATTTTGGTTTTGGATGCGTTCATGTGTAATCCAATTTTTTTGCTTTTAAAGTTTAAGCTTTGTAATATTTTTTCTAAATCTGTAGCAGATTCGCTAAAGAGAGCAATGTCGTCTGCAAACCTTAAATGTGTCAGATTATTATTCAGTATCCAGACTCCTTTATTTTTCCAATCTAAGTTTTTGAAAACGTCTTCAAGTACAGCTATGAATAGCTCCGGGGAGAGCGGGTCCCCTTGCCTCACCCCTTTTCCAATTGTGAACTCTTCTCCATGCCTTTCCAATTTTACTCTGCTTACGCTTTTAGAGTAGATATTCTTAATGTTATTTATATATGTTTTGTTTATGTTATTATGCCGTAGAGCAGTCCAAATGGATGAATGTGTTATACTGTCGAAAGCTTTAGAATAGTCAACCAGTGCTATATAAAGTGGTTTATTAAATTCCTTGAATTTCTCTATTATTTGTTCTGTTGTATGGATATGGTCAACTGTCGAGTAGTGTGGTCTGAAGCCAGCCTGTTCTCTTGGTTGGTTATTGTCAATTTCTGGAGCTACGAGGTGCATTCAATAAGTACCTAGCCTCATCGCCAGAGGGCGCTGTAGTTTCAAAAGAGTTTTACCACAGTGTAGCACATTCTTTTTTAATTCTTTCTTCAAATTTTCATTCCAATCCCTTCATTTGTTTTAATGTGACAACTTATGGAAGCGAACGTGTCGATCGGTTTTACAAAAATGGAAAAAGAGCAATATCGTTCGGTGATTCGATTCCTATTTTTGGAAGGGAAAACGCGCATCGAAATCAAAGAGCGCTTGGATGCTGTGTACGGTGACTCTTCTCCATCGATGGCCACCGTCAAGAATTGGTTCAACGAATTTGCACGTGGCCGTACGTCGGTTTTTGATGAACCACGTCCAGGTGCACCGAAAACAGCTGCTACGGAGGAAAACATTAAAAAAATCCATGATCTCGTATTGGCAGATCGCCGATTGAAGGTTCGGGAGCTAGCTGAGACTGCAGCCATTTCAGAAGGAACAGTGCGTCATATTCTTCACGAGGAACTCGGCATGAGAAAGCTGTCGGCGCGATGGGTGCCGCGTTTACTCACACCGGAAAACAAGCGCAACCGTGAGACCACATCGGAGACGTGTTTGGCGCTATTTAAGCGGAATCCAGCGGAGTTTTTGCGTCGTTTTGTGACCGTCGATGAGACCTGGATCCGCTGGTACACACCAGAGACCAAGGAGCAATCAAAACAATGGATCCAGGCCGGGGAACGTGCTCCAAAGAAGGCGAAAACTGTAAAATCGGCCGGAAAAGTTATGGCCACCGTTTTCTGGGATTCACAAGGTGTGATCTACATCGATTACCTCGAGAAGGGTAAAACAATTACAGGGGTTTACTATGCCCATTTATTGGGCCGATTCGAAGCCGAATTAAAGATAAAACGACCCCATCTGGCGAAGAAAAAAGTGCTGTTTCAAAACGACAACGCACCGGTTCACACGTCTGCCGTTGCCATGGCCAAATTGGTCGAATTACGCTACGAATTGCTGCCCCATCCACCGTATTCTCCAGATTTGGCCAATTGTAACTTCTTTCTGTTTCCTAATCTGAAAAAATCACTCGCCGGGAAAAGATATGGATCAAATAAGGAGGTCATCGCCGCCACGGAGGCCTATTTTGCAGTTTGACAAAAACTATTTTTCGGACGGGTTAAAAAAGTTGGAGCATCGCTGGGCTAAGTGTATCGAACTAAAAGGAGACTATGTTAAAAAATAAATTGCCACTATTCCAAAATTTTCGTTTACTTTTTGTAGGCTAAGTATTTATTGAATGACCCTCGTATTCTACTAAGGATGATTGATGAAAAGAGTTTATAAATTGTAGATGATAAGTTAATGGGCCTGTAGTTGTTGATGTAGAGTGGGCTTTTTTGTACAGTAATAATATGTTTGACTTACACCATTGTGATGGTACTTGCTCATTTTCCAGTACTAGGGCGAAAAGCTGTGCTAGATAAGTAGCTAGAATTGGTGCACCAATTTTTACACACCAACAGTGTCTTAGATTTAACATATTCATTTCACCAAAAAATCCCACATAGCAACTTAGGATACTTACCGTAGCTAACTGTGGTATGGGAAACAGCTGATGTGTAGATTCTGATTGTTGTGGTGATTCTGACAGTGCTAGAAGCAACGCTAACACTGAAACACGCTGCTTTAAAATGAACTGAAAATAACACATGATTTAATATAGTTTTTGAAAAGTTGTTTTTTAAATCTAAAAAAGAAAAAGTATATTAGTATTATATATCAATAATCACCCAAAAAAAACTATTAATCCAAAATCCCACCATGTTTAAGTGTAGTTTTATTCAGCAATATAGTATTTCCTTGCCTTGGTGTAGATTTGCATGATTAAAACATCAAATATTAATTTTATTAAGGGCAGATTCAATCCTCAGATAATGAAATTTATTGGTAGAATAAAGGTTATCCAAGGGTTAACAAGATTTTAAATTTTTCAATGGTTAGATAGATGTTATCTGTTGAATAAATCGCTATCTGAGGAATAAAGTTATCTGCTTCTTGAAGAGCTGGATAAGATTTATCTATGCATTTTCTTTGACATTTTGAGGTTTTGTGGTGTGTCATTTGAGATTATTTTCATTTTGTTATGGAGTTTTGGAGTGTTATTATTCACAAACTTTTTACCACAACTTTAAACAACAAAAAAAGCTGGGGTTATTTTTCATAAACAGCAGTGTCAATTTGTCAAGCAGCAATTTTTGTCTTGTTTCATTCTAACATTGCAATGATTGTATAAGTGCATCTCGCTTGTGGATAATCAGTGTGAAGTTAGTGATATAAGAACATAGACATACAATAGATAGCTATTCTTTGGATAAAAGACGATTGAAAAATTGAAAATATATATTCGCTTGATAAACAGCCAGTTAATTTTATACTTCAGATAGCTATCTAGGGAATAAACTAAGAATTGAAAAATTGGGCCTAAGATTTTTTAGTGAGCTCATTTACTTGCAGGTTATGAAAATAATATTTTTTTTACACTTACTGTATTCTTTAATTTTCCATAGCATTCATTGAACTTATCAGCATCCCTTGCAGATATGTTTGTTAATCGAGAATGTATCTTTTGAAAAAGAAGCTTCTCATCTTGATTGCTTCGCGCTTTCTCACTTGTTGATGATAAGTATGATACAGCCAGTTCATATGCACCATCTAGATTGGGTCAGAGTGAATGGTTAGTAGTGCACGTGGAGGGTTTTATCAAAGCGAACAATTTGTATTACAGAATTTTACCAAAGTCATCTAATTCTAAAAAGTCACTCAAACAGGTGAACAGATCTAATTGGCTCTAACCTAAGCTACAATTCATGAAAATGGATCTTTTTCTTATTTTGTGGACCTACTTAGGAAATTATACCCCACTTTTTGGTTAATTTGTTACTCCATCATTTTCAAAAACAATTAATTTCATAAGGTGGGTTTAGAGAGGAACAAGCTAATGCTCATTCTATCCCAACTTAATGGAAAGTTCTCTCTGATAGTAGTCTGTCTCTGTTTACAAAAGGTAATTTGAGAGAGAGGGGAAAGAAAGAGCATGTGAGCAAAGCGAGTGAGCTTTGTGTAAACCCACGATTAGACAAAAGCGTGTAAAAATTGATGTCTTGTTGTTTTAGTGCTGGTTTACATGCCCTGAAATCAATTTATGTGAAAGTAATTGCAATTAACTGAGTATGCACCTTTTTTAAACTTAGAAAGCAAGTCTTTGAAATAATCTTGCAAATTATTCATTCAAAAATATAACTGAAATTACCAAAACAAATTGAAAACAACAATGAAAGCTAAATATCCTGACAGTTCTTCGATGTTTTTGAAATTGGAATATTACCTGGATCGGATGACAACCCAACGCATAGTTTATGAAGCAGTGTAGCGAGATTACTTGAAGATGGATCCATTCTAATGCCAATCCTTATTGATTCCGACAGAAATTATATCAACAAATAAGAATCACTTTTGTAATTTTACATAGTTCGTGAAATCAAGATGCTCAAAGAGAGGAGGCTAAGCCTTTTCAAGAAAGCATTATCACATTCGTTTATTGATATAGTATAAACGATTATTTGTTTGAAGTAACTTTAATTTTTTCTTTCCTTCGTTCGATTTCGTTAGGTATTTCAGGCGGTATAATGAAAGCTGTCATCATGACATGACAAGCTGTCAAAACGGCAAGCCTGCTTTTTGTGACATTTTTCTCCACAGATTAGGAGAAAAAATTTAACTCTGACAGCCTGACGTTTTTCTTATTTAGTGATGTAATGTATTGCTTGCCGTTTTTGGACTTTTTAGTCCACTCCGTTTATCTGTTAAACACACGACACGAGAAACAGGGTGTAAAATAGGTCTATACATACATATTCTTTGGTTTTACACAACAAAAACCAAAGAATATGTATAGAAAGAAAGAAGAAGAAGAAAGAAAAATAATTTATTAATTTCATGGACATCTCATTACAAAACATCACAAAGCAACAATTTTAAAGGAACAAAACAAAACATGAACAAAAAAAAGACATGATTAAAAATACCAACAGTCAGCGGTGTAATGATGTCCAAAAAAGTAAATTGGACCGCGCTCAGCTAGTGCCTGTGCCGGATAGGCCCAGACGCTAGACATGCGCAAAACAGTACTTTTGAAAGTAATGTTATACAGCATTACATTGCGTGCCGCGTAATATTACATCAGAGCATCACTCCGAACATCACCTGAAATGCCGTGCTATGCGACGATCCCACTATCACTTGTGTGATATTGTATTGGAATCGGAATGTTCGGTCGGAAGCGAGTTACAATGCGATGTGTTAAAATGTGATACGTCATAAAATATAAGTAAGAGGAATATGTACCGCTATGTACCACCGTGATTTACACCGTGATTTTACTTATGAAAAAGTTGATCTTCCTTCATACTTAAACCTTAAATGAATAACTAAAAAAATCTGCTTTTTACAGAAGGTTAACCAGGCTCAGGACTGGCAATATTCATGGGTTACAATTTTTACGAATGGTTTACCAACAGTGACCATGAAGTTTAAAATCGAAACTCAATCGAGTGGAAACCCAGCGGCAGCACCGACTCAGGCGCGAACTCGCTCTCTCTTCCTAGCGCGAGAGGAGCATACTCGAACTTTGACGATACCAATTGAAATAGCCCGAACGAGCGAACACCGAACTAATGTTTGGTGTGATGTGTGATGCATAATTTGGTCGAGTAATATGTGATGTCACAGTACTCGGCCGGGTAATATTACGCGTAATGCATCAATCGCATTACTTACACATGTCTACCAGACGCTGATTATCAGCGGGCCCAGCGAGTGGGCGCACGGACAATTGCGGGTATGTTTAAATAATTAAATAAAATAAATATTTTATAGGAACTAAAAGCAAGCAATGAAGTGTTAACACCAATGTGTAGTACATGTGTGTTTGTGTGCGTTAACTTATCATGATGAAACGGCGCGAAAACATGTGACCACCCAAGGCAAGATACAGTTAAATACAAAAATTGCAATCAAATTGCCATGCATTCTATCTACC
Organism: Udea olivalis; assembly: GCA_947369235.1. Classification (NCBI taxonomy): domain Eukaryota; kingdom Metazoa; phylum Arthropoda; class Insecta; order Lepidoptera; family Crambidae; genus Udea; species Udea olivalis. The sequence goes on from OX376342.1 coordinate 14,456,477, forward strand.
TACTCATATCTCTATTTACTGACGCGTTTATTTACTTCTAGAAAAACAAAGTGGACGATCTACATTTTCTAGGCTTATGCTGATGATAAGATGGTCGAACAGGATGTTTGGAGTTTCTTCTCTGTGTTGAATTCACCTCTCCACTTAGCTGGCTCGTCTGGACCCAAGTAGTAATGTTAACTGTATTGACATGCTTGTAATTGTCTTTGCGCTTCCAATAAAGCCATCTTGAAATTATTTTTAAAGTACCTACTGTTTCCAGACGACGCAACGGTGGCGGGATATCATTCCAACACTCGGAGGCAGCAAATCTGAAGCTCCCCCGGAAGGCAACAGTGCGATGCGGTGGCAGAATGAGCGAGTGGGCGGACCACCGAGTCCTAGTCTGCACGTCACGTGACCACATTAGTTTGCAAGCGAGATAAGCGGGGTAGTTGTCTTTTATTATTCCGAACAATAACGCAGCAAAATGCAATAACCTACGTGAATTCGTTTTTAGTACATTAGCATTACTTAAGTATGGCGTAACATGGGTTCTGAGAGGTATGGCAAAGCAGTATCTAGCGCAAGCATCCTGCACTCGCTGTATCGCTTGTTGAGTCCTAGATAGGAGACGGGGACCATAGACTACATCCATGTAGTTGAATTTAGAAAGTACTAAAGAATCACAGAGTTTTATGCGATTATCCTAGAGAAATCCAGCAGTGGCAAGACCGTCCCTTCACCCTTATCCTTGGCATACAGAACGTCGTCTAACACTTGAAGAAGCGTAGTGGATGTGCTATGGTTCTTTCTAAATCCAGGTTGTTTTTCTGGTAAAATATTGCTCTTCTCTGGATACAACCTTACTTGATCAGCCACAACTCTCTCCAGTACTTTAGACATGCATGGTAAGATGCTCACGGGCCGAAGGTCTGCTGGCGTACTAGGGATGTTTTCTTCGGGATAGGTTTTACACGTGCCTCCTGCCAGTTTCTGGGGTATGTACTCGTGATAATCGATTGATTTACAATTTTTGTTATGGTTGTTAATGAGTAAGGCAGAGACCCCATAAGCATGTCCAGTGAAATTCCGTCATGACCAACAACATTTGACTTCAATGAGCCCAATACCTTGAGCACCCCGCTCTCTGTTACCTCATGCATGACAAAACAGCCGTCCGTGGCGCGTTGATCCTCAAAGTATGTTAGCTGGCATATGGTTACATGATTATCCCCCGGTGTATTAATGAAATGGTTGTTAAGTGCATTTGGGTCGCTGAACATATGACCCGGCAACCCGGGCTTACTTTTGGTACAGACCTGCTGATTAATATGTTTCCACATCGTACGCGGGTCGTTTGCTCTTCTGTTAATGTAATGATTAAAATACGCCTGCTTTTCCCTGTGAAGCGCTTGATTTACATACTTTTTAATTTCCTTGTAAAATTCTTTATGTTCCGGACGCCCTGTCTTTCGCACCCTAATATAGGCCGAATTTCTTCGCTTAATCATCAACTTAATGTTGGAAGTTATCCACGGGTACTGGCAGCTGCTAACATTAATAGTCTTAACAGGTGCGTGCAAGTCAAAAAGATCCCTCATGTAACAATTAAACTGCTCAACCATGTCATTGACGTTATCTTGCTCATTTATAAAATCCCAATCTAACCCCGCAGCATGTTGACCAAACAAATTCCAATCGATGTCTTTAAGCGCCCTACGCTTTAATTTTAGTAGTGTCATTTTTACTTTGGGAACATTTAACTCGCACGTAATGAAAGCGTGACTACTTAGGTCCCGTATGTAGTCAACAACTGTCTTTCAACCGCTAATATCTGTCAATACCAAGTCTATTAATGTTTCGCTGTAGGAGGTAAAGTGTGTAGGTCCAGCTATACATTGACTTAACCTGTAGTAACTCTTAAGCTGTAGCAGTCTACCCCGATCACTGTCATTATTCAGCATGTTGATATTAAAATCACCCAGCAATACCAAATTATCACACTATGCAAAAGTTTCAATTGATGTTGAAATTGAAGTAATAAACAACTCCGTATTAAGCCAAGGCGGACGGTACGCCGTTCCTATGACTATCCTGCTTCCAAATATGGTTACGCAGAGCCACATCTGCTCGACATGAGGGTCGTCGCTGTCCTCTAATGCGCTTTAATTGTGTCATGCTAATGTGGGTTATGTGAGTGTGGTGAATGAATGATATTATGAATCCTGGCGGTGTTGTGTGTTTATTATAAGAAGTGTATATATATATATATATATATATATATATAGGATATGAGTGCAAATAAATGTTGATTGAGCGGTTTACCTATTAAAAATAAAATAATGATGTGTATGTGTGATTATCTGCTTGCAAATAGATAAAATTACAGTGAGGCCTTTGACACAACTGTTTACACCGCTTGTCTGGTACAAATATTATTGCAATAAAAAACAACAAGAAAATATTTAAATATAAACAACTTAAACGCTTGCAGTGTTTAGGTAGTATAATGACAGAATCACCACATTTAGCCCTAATCAGATCTAACAGTCTCTTGCCCAAAAACTCCATCAACATCACCAGCGCACCGTATCCGACGAGCAGGCAAGCCCTGGTCCCGGCGAGCGTATATTTTGCCGTCGCGCGTCCACACAAAGCGCCAGCCGTTATTCTCTCCCCGATTACGGGGCTCCTTGAATAGTTGACGGTTCGCTTTAGTAAGCCGCTCATTCCCGTGCATCTGCCTCGGGGCTGAGCTCAACCCTAGGCCATCTGTATTGAGGTGTCGCCTTACCCGAGCTGCCTTCAGCATCTCGTCACGGACGTATCGGCGCGCCAGGCGCACGGCGATGCGGCTTGCCGTCAGGGCCCTTCAGCTGCGGCCCTACGCGCGCGCACCGCACCAGGTCACGCTCGTCTAGCTCGACACCCAACTTGACGGCGCGAGATGGTGTGCGTGATTTCGATGTCGTTGCCGAGCAGCTCCTGATCTCGGTCGGCGAGGTCTGTCCTCAACTGAGCTATCACCCTCCATCGCCCTGACCGCCTCCGCGTCGACGCTCACAGCCGCCACTTGTTCCGCTATTGATTCAACCCTGGCCTCCACACTACCAAGCCGGGCATCCAAAGACTTAACCACTGCTCGCAGCTCCGCCATTTCCTTCCTCCAGGCCTGGCATTCTACGAACTTGACGCACCTCGTCGCAAAACGCACTTAGCTCTAGACGCGTCATTTCAGCCTCTTTTACGTGTGCTGTCACGTTCTGTGAACACTCTTCCATAGACGAATCCATGGTATGCACAACCCAGGTTCGCCGAATTGGGATGTTTACGCACATTCTGTGGCAGACCGCACTGCACCTAGGGCACTCTATGCCAGGTCTCTATCAGCGTTCACTTTTGTATACTTTGCTTGTGTTTAGTCTTATTATTTTTATTTCATTTTAATTTAAATAATGTGGGTATAAAGTTGTTCGTTTTAGATTTGTTGTTTTATTTGTGTTTTATAGCCCGTATAGTCGCACTGTAACACTAACTACACTTCACATGTAGGAATTGTGGTACTAGGATGTATTTTCCGCTTGCTTAACAACTTTTGAGCTAACTAATATTTATTTTAACACACAGTAAACATCTACGTATGCGCACGAATTATGAAGACTACAGCCGGAGGATGCAAAAAAAACCAAAAAGTATTTAAAAAGAATTTAATTAAAACTACAATTATAATTAAGAGGGGTTTGACGATGTTCAATGTTGGAACGAAAGTGAGTTGGGTCCCACGATGGTCGCCGGTGGCGCGATGCCTCACGTTGTGCCGATTCAGCGCCTCGTGTCGTCGGTTGACGCAAATGCTTGTTTCTAGGTAAGAACGGGGACGCTGCACAGTCAGCGTATTTCCTTAGGTAGCTGAGCGTAACACCTCCCCCCGAAGATCAGCAACTATTGGAGAATTTTCTTCGAGAATGTTGCTGGGATGAGAACTGGTGCATCTCGTTGTTTTTCTGGGATATCTGCATATATGTCGTGAGATGTACCTTGATTGTTAAAATTACTTTTTCACGGCGTTTCATATAATATCTTCGAAGCAGTAAGACAATACTGAGTGCACATGCACTTGATAATACTACGTAAAGAGGTATAGTAGTATGATATATGCTTTCTTCATTGGGTTTTCTTATTTCGATCGGATGCTGCAGAGATATCCTGGTGTTACTGGCGTGTAGATGTTCTAAGCTGATGGAGTTTAGTTTGATTGAAGGTCCCGTGGAAGGTGATACAGGACTTTCATATCTTGGAAGATTCATCATCTTGAGTGCAGTGCCTTTAGTGCGATCGTTACTGTTGGTGATGGTGAATTCTGGCGATCGTAAGTAGCATCCAATTGGTATAGTAACGAGGTAGCTGCCTTGAAGTGTGGAGTAAGTATCTTTCCCGCAGAAGGTTTGGATCTTTGTAGACTTGGGAAAAGCGACTATGTAATGTTTGTCGTCCAGCTTCTCCAGGGCTTCTTTGTCGAGTAGAACTGATGAGAGCTTGCATGTAGTGTCCAGTTTCTGCGTAGTAATGAGAGTCTGGATGCAGTCCGCTTGATCTCGTGGTCTGTATTCAGTTTTCGCCTGGCAGAGGTACCAAGTATTGGACTTCGGACATTCTGTCTCTATGTACATGAAATCATTTCTATGTATTGCAATATAAGGAGAGGCAGGGATTATTATAGTATGGTTTTTATTAGGAACAATGGATAATTTATAAAGGTCGTAAGTATAAGGAGAGGCAATCGGTACTTGAAAGGCTATGACTATTTTATTATTACTATAGTAAGAACCTAGTTTGATTACGTCATAGTACTCTCTAAGGTTCAAATCTATGATTTCATCTTTATTATATAATAATTTTAACTTATCTAACATAGATCTTAATGCATTTAAACTTAACATAGAATTATGAGTGCTCGATGCACGTATAAAAGCTAATAGATTTTCTAACTCTAATAATTCGTCGGCTAAATCTTCTATGTTATCTCCTAATATTAAAAGTAATTGAGCCAAATGGGCATACTTAACTAAATCATTTTCCTTATCGGCTTCACTTACTAAAACTAAGTCAAGTACTTTTTCTATCTTACGCTGATTTTCTACTATGGAATTCAATATGATGGTGTGCTCTGACATCCATTCTTTACTCAAACTTATGTGGCTGTTAAATTCTGTAACTAATTTATTTTCATTATTTTGTAAAGTTTTTAAAATACTATCATAACGCTTTGCATCTGTGTAATCTAAATTTCCTGAGATACTTTTAATTACTGATCCTAATCCGTCTATCAATCCTCTCTTGACGCGATTTATCTCAAACGTCTGTAACTGATCAGAAACCTTTTCAAGCTTTTTACTAAGATATTCAATATGAGGTTCATACAAAGATAAAGTTTTATTATTTAACTGAGGCCGAACATCATTTATCTGTGACCTAACTAAATTTACCTTAGATTTGATATTATCTATATCTATAAATTGCAAGAAAGAATGATAGTGAGATATTATCTTAGCAGGACCTAACTTAAAAGGAATGATGCCTGGACCATCTCCAAGGCTGTCAAGTATGATCTCTTGAGCTCCTACCGCTCGTACCAGGAACATCACTACTATCCTGTAACAAGCGTGCGGTATTAGGGACTCTTTTCAATCTGGATTTAGCTACAGGGCCGCGTTTCTTCTTAGTATAAATGTGAATTGGAAGATCGGCTAAAACGGTATCATTTGTATAGCGCGGTGCTAACTTCTGACGACTGGCCATGGGGTTTTTAATAAAAACGTTCTGATCTGGATTATACGTTTCTTCAGGCTCCCTATTCTTATTACGATTTTCCATGATCTCTACACGATGCTGTCGAGATGAATCTTGAATCATCTCATAAGCCTTGGTCATTCTAGCGCGATGATCTAAGATATACTGCTGTAACAAGTGTTCGGTTAACTCAATATCGAGAGGATCGCGAGGATCAAAATGTCCAGTTATAACATCTAATGGTCTACATTTTGTGAAACTATGGATTGAGCTATTATATGCTAAGATAGCGTATGCCATGAGATTAAAGACTGATTCGCCACGATGCTGTAGTTTCAAAATTCTAAGATGTTCTAAAAGTGTTGAGTGGAATCGTTCTACTATTCCATTCTCATTTGGAGCATGTGCTAAGATCTTATGATGCTGGATTTTATGGACACGGGTAAACTCTAAGAACAATTGATTGGTGAACTCTGTACCTCGATCTGTTATAACTATCGAAGGTACGCCATGATGTGTGCAAAACTTTAATAAAGGTTGTACTACACTTATAGCGGTGCCATCTCTTATGTGATAGGCTTGTCCGTATTTAGAGAATGCATCAACTAGCGTTAAGTATTTCTCGGTTTCTACTGTAAATAAGTCTAAGTGTAAAATTTCGAAAGGTTTAGTGGGTGGCGGTACTATGTGAAACTGTTGCTTTATTGGATTGCGGTCATACTTAGCTTGGCCGCATATATTGCATTCATTTATGTATTTAGTTATGCTTTCTTTCATCTTGGGCCAGAAATATTTATTAGATAATGCTAGGTAACATTCGGTAATACCGCGATGGTTGGTTTTACCTTCGTGATATTTTTGAATTATTTCTTGTTGGTGTAAATAATCTTTAACGTTTTCTAATTCAACTTTAGTGATAACTATGTTCATAGCGGAACTCTTGAAATGATTCTGTAAAACAGGGATAATTGAATACATCTCTAAAGGAGGGTGAATAAGAATACCGGTCTTTACTTTAGGGTTAACATATTCTTTAACTGCGTTTATAACATCTTGCTCGAGATTTGATTTAGATAATTGGATTGATGTACGTGTATGACTCTCAAAAGGTTTAGACACGGTCGTTTTGCCTTTAATATCGCCAACAACGATGAAACAAATTTGTCTATGAAACTTATTAAGGGGATCATCTGTAATAGGGGTCTCTAAAATAGGGTTCTCGGCATTTGTATGTGCTGTTACTGTTTCTGAGCCATCTAAGGATGGGGGTTTCTCAGTTGGGTTCCCTGCTAATGAGCTAATCTCTTCATTATGAATTTCTATACGGGATAAGGCGTCGGCATTTGAATTAAGTTTGCCTTTTTTATATTCTACGGTAAAATTATACTCGCTCAGTTTTAGTCTCCAACGAGTGAGACGAGCATTGGTTTCTTTGAGACTCCATTGTAATGGCATGTGATCTGTGAATACTTTAAAATGTCTACCAAAAAGATGGGCGAAAATATTTAGTTGCCCACACTATAGCCAATAATTCTTTTTCAGTTGTACTATAATTTATCTCACTAGAATTTAGAGTTCTTGATGCGTATGCAAGTGGTTTATCACTACCAACAGGGCCTTGTGATAATACAGCTCCTAATGCTACGTTGGATGCATCAGTTGTTAATATAAAATCCTTAGAAAAATCTGGATACTGTAAGATAGGATCGTTGGTAAGTAATAATTTACATTTTTCAAAGCAGCTAGTATAATTATGATCTAGTACTATTTTAGATCCTTTCTTTAAACATTGTGTTAACGGTTTGACTATACGTGCAAAATCTGGGATAAATTTCCTGTAATATCCTAATAATCCTAAAAATCTTTTTATTTCTGTTGAAGTTTTTGGCAATGGGTATTTTTTTATGGCTTCAATCTTATCAGGATTGGGCTTGATACCTTTGTTACTGATGATATGACCTAAGTAAGCTGTCTCAAGTTTGAGGAACTCGGACTTATCCATCTGTATTTTAAAATTCGATTCTCTTAGTCTTTGGAATACTTTTTTAAGATTTATCATGTGTTCTTGTAATGACGTACTGAAAATGATGACGTCATCAAGGTAAACGAGACATATTACGTTTTGGAGCCCTCTTAGGACATTGTCCATAACTCGCTGAAAGGTACTAGGAGAATTCTTAAGTCCCATTGGCATTCTTAAAAATTCGTAGTGACCATGTTCTACGTTAAATGCTGTTTTGTGAATATCTGAGGGTTCCATCTCCACTTGATAAAATCCGCTTGCTAAATCGAGAGTTGTAAAATATTGACAGTTGCCTAATTTATCTAAAATGTCTGAGATGTTGGGAATTGGATATTTATCGTTAACGGTTTTCTCATTTAATTTTCTAAAATCAACGACAAGACGCCATTTGGTTTTGCCAGATGCGTCGGCCTTCTTAGGAACTATCCAGATGGGTGAGCTCCATGCTGATTGAGATGGTCTGATGATGCCTTGCTCTAACATTTTACTAATCTGATCACTAACCTCCTGCCTATGAATGTACGGGTAACGATAGCTTTTAGTATAGACTGGTAACTCATCTGTAGTTTTAATAGAGTGTTTACTTTGATTTGTAAAAGTCAAAGGTTCTCCTTCTATGTAAAATACATCCGCGTATTCGGTGCATAAATTCTCTAAGTTCGCGCGTTCTTCAACGTTAAGGTGATCGGTCCGTAGTCGAGAGAGAACGTCCGTAGCACGCTGGAACGATGTAGCATTTGTGTGACGTAGTGGCTTCGTAGTATACGATTGATGCGAGTCATTCGTAGCGCTGTAAAACTCCGTAGCACTCTGCTCGGTACACGGGGACTCTACATTCACATTATAGACTTCGGCACTGACCTGGCGGTCGACTGAGAATATTACGTCATGCTGACTGGGATTCGTTATCTCTAAAAATCCGCGGTTATCTCGTACTGTTGTTAGACATTCACCTATAATGCAATTAGATAAAACCTGTTCTGGGATAAACGCATCTCCGTCACTGATATTAATAGGTAACTTTACTATTTTAGATGAGTTCGCTGGTATAATGTCCTCATACAAATTAATGTTTCGCGAGTCATAAACGAGAATCGGGTTAGTGGCATGCTGGGTAACAAGGACCTTATTTTTAAAATCTACGGATGATTCCCATTTATTTAATAAATCGGACCCTATTAAACCATCGAAATAGTCGTGGAATCTATAAACAAAAAGCGTTATATCGGTAGTATCGTTAAATTCTGAAAAACAAGGTACTGTAATCGAATAGTCACACCTACTTATGGCATGAACATTTACTACCTCAAACGGATCATAGCTTAACTCAATATGCGAGAAATATTTTTTAACTGCTTCAGGACTTATAAAAGACTGATTAGCTCCTGTATCTATGAGTAATTTTAATGGAGGGTCTGAAATTTGTATGTAAGGAAGTTGTCTCTGGTTCTGTAAATTAAGTTCTATTTTGGTTTGCCTGATCGGCTTACTTTCTGAAAATCCTCAGCCTTGCTAGACGAGGGATTCTCTTCTAGATGTTCAGAAACTGACTCTGGATTAGGTTGTTCTGAATAGTAAGATTCATCAAGGTAATTATTGTCGTAATAATAGTTCGTGTCATAATAACATTCCGGCTCCGCGTAGTAGTACTCCGCGTTATCATAGTAAGGGCCGTACTCAGGACACTCATTAAAATTCATTTCTCGGGATTTAAAATAGTTACTTGGTGGCGGGTTCCCCAACCTGCGCCAATCATGTCCACTAGGTGGCAAAGGCTTACTAACAAAATGACTTACCCCGCTCATGGGTTTTGGACCCTGAAAATTATTGGGATTTCGATTGGGAATTCTAAATGCATTAGCCTGTGGGTTATAATTTGGAGGTAAAGCTCTGAAAATTTGTTGGGTACGGGATGGACCACGGTTCATTTGGGGGTTAACTGGATTAGGCCTCCATTGATGAGAAGGTGGTTGCATATAAAAAGGTGCAGGACGTGGAGGTCCTGAAGGATTAAATATATGAGGTTTGATGGGCGGTAAGTATACGGGTGGACTATAAATAGGTTGCTTAGGTGGTGGGTCGGTTAGCATATGGGGTTGCAACTTTTTATCTGGTAAGTTTTCATTTCTTTGTAAAATATATAATGTGTTCATTTCCTCTTGAACATATTCTAAAGCTTTCTCTATGGATTCGGGACGCATGCACCTAATACGTGAGCCAAGGGGCTCCCTTAGTCCGCGCAAGTATGATTGCATAGCGATCTTTTTATATAACTGACGCTTGGCCTCAATAGTTGTAGCAAGATTATCGTGTAAAGTAACATAGGTCATTATTGTGCTGAAAAGGGTCTGGCAGCGTTCATAAAATTCTTGTGGCGTATCTTGGCCTTGAGTTTGATGACTTAAATCGTTAAAAAGAGCAGTTTCGTCTCTTTGGTCCGCGAAATTATTTATTAAAGCATTTCTAATGCCAATCCAATCACATGGGATACCATTAGAATTTATAAGACGGGCGGCAGGACCCGTGACTTTATTTAATATGCCATTTAAAATAGCCTGATTTGCTAAATCATGTCCGGGACCAGTTTGGACGTGTTTAATTACTAACTGATCGCATAACTGAATAAATCGTGTTAAAATATTGGGATTCCCGTCAAATTCGGGGACTAGTCTTAAGGACTTAAAAATTTCGTCTATTGAATCGGACATTATGATTATTTCTGATTCACTAGAAAAATCTACTGCTTCGACTAACTCCTCTAATTCTAAACTAATATTTCTATTAAGGTCTAACCTACTTTGTCTATCTAGCCTAGGGGAATTGGACCCCGATTGTCTAGGGTGGAAAATTTTGGAAGGGATAAGTATAACTAGAGATAAAAATTAGGATTATGAACTATAAGGGATGCAACACATGAAAGATTCAAGTGTACTCACAATTTCATTACTCTTGGTATTCTCTTGCCGTATCGATATCTTGACACTCCTCTGGACTGCAGCTCTTGTAGATTCTGGATAGCCGCTCGTCGTGTGATCGATTCACTGACTCTACTTTACGACTATCCTACCGACTGCGCCAATTATGAAGACTACAGCCGGAGGATGCAAAAAAAACCAAAAAGTATTTAAAAAGAATTTAATTAAAACTACAATTATAATTAAGAGGGGTTTGACGATGTTCAATGTTGGAACGAAAGTGAGTTGGGTCCCACGATGGTCGCCGGTGGCGCGATGCCTCACGTTGTGCCGATTCAGCGCCTCGTGTCGTCGGTTGACGCAAATGCTTGTTTCTAGGTAAGAACGGGGACGCTGCACAGTCAGCGTATTTCCTTAGGTAGCTGAGCGTAACACACGCTACAACGTCCGTGACGTCACTCGTATAGCTTGAATCGTGACATACACATAACCACTCAAGTGCTTGGCGCGGCGGGAGGGCCGCTCCGTTTTTCGCTTACGCCATCGCGCATGAAATTTGACACCACTCCGGACCACTCACCACTCGAGATGTAAACACGATTTACCTGGATCGGATGACAACCCAACGCACATTTAATGAAGCAGTGTAGCGAGATTAATTGAAGATGGATCCATTCTAATGCCAATCCTAATTAATTCCGACAGAAATGATATCAACAAATAAGAATCACTTTTGTAATTTTACATAGTTCGTGAAATCAAGATGCTCAAAGAAAAGTGGCTAAGCCTTTTCAAGAAGGCATTATCACATTCGTTTATTGATATAGTATAAACGATTGTTTGTTTGAAATAACTTTAATTTTTTCTTTCCTTCGTTCGATTTCGTTAGGTATTTCAGGCGGTATAATGAAAGCTGTCATCATGACATGACAAGCTGTCAAAACGGCAAGCTTGCATTTTGTGACATTTTACTCAACAGATCAGGAGAAAAAAGATTTGACTCTGTCAGGCTGACGTTTTTCTTATTTAGTGATGTATTGCTTGCCGTTTTTGGACTTTTTTGTCCACTTCGTTTATCTGATAAACACACGACACACGAGAAACAGGGTGTAAAATAGGTCTGTACATACATAACGGCGGGGTTTTATACAACAAAAACCACAGAATATGTCTAACTTGAATCGTGACTTACACTTTTAACCACTCAAGTGCTTGGCGCGGCGGGAGGGCCGCTCCAGTTTTTGCTTACGCCATCGCGCATGAAAGTTGACACCACTCCGGACCACTCGCCGCTCGAGATGTAAATACGATTTATGACTCACACCACACGACACGAGTGGTTAAACAAAATGACCGTTTCTATTTATCTGAGGAATAGATGCTCTATTTGGATAGAGCATAGAGCATACATCTATTCTTTATAGTCCCATTTTCTATCGTTCTTCATAAAAGTTACATACAAAGCGATGACATTACGTTGACATAAAATCGATTTATGTAACTAACTATCTTCATAAATGTTTTTGCATTTGTGGTTGCGCAGGAATGCGCGTTTCCTACTTGTTATAATTACTAATCTATAAAATTAACTTCCAAATATTTACATGAATATCCTTACAACATAAAAGATGAGCTTCTCTAGTGATGAAGTGAATTTCTTGGTTTACCGTTACCTACAAGAATCAGGTGAGGTTCATTGAACTGCCGATGCTCTTACTGGGAAAGCATCATCGCTTTTGCTGTAAATTCATAATCTTTAGTCATTTATTGAGTTATGTGGTACGGTATTCTATTTTCATGATTAATTTGTACTAACTGTAATGCATAAATTCGCAGGTTTCCAACACTCAGCATATACATTTGGTATAGAATCCCACATTTCTCAGAGTAATATCAACGGTGCTTTAGTACCGCCGGCGGCGTTGTTGAATATACTCCAGAAAGGGCTACAATATACATCAGCTGAAATCAGATTGGGAGAAGATGGTACTTATATCATATTTTTTAATATCTCTTTAGATGTAGTGTGTAGAAGTGAACATTGTTTTCTTTATTAGTCAAGACAGTTTGTACTATCAAATTCTAGTTCATTGGTTGTTTTTGCAGTCTTATTCTCTGATCTGAGTAATTGAATGAAGCTTATACATGTGTTTAATTCCAGGAACTGAGACACGTCTTACTGAAAGCTTAAGTCTCATAGATGCCGTCACACCAGATATTGTTGCCGCTCGCCAAAATGCTCTCAATGCTCAGAAACAAGCAATAACAGCCGAATCCGGTTCCGGTGGAGAGCAAAACGGAGTTGATGTAAAAAAAACTTATATTTACTACAACTTTTTATTGGCTGTTTTTGTGCTTGTATGTTCATGTTTTAGTACTGGTGATCTACATTTAAGATCTTGTAAACCTACATGGAGCAATAAATGATATGACTATGACTAAATGTGTATGAATGAGCTTTAGAACAATTTTTTTTTTGTTTTCACATCACATTATGTCTGTAGATAGTAAACAAGCATTATAAAATGCTAAAATAATCAAAGTAATAACATTATGTCTGTCTAGTGTTTCTCAGAGATATTTAAGTAAACTATAATCATAATTTCAGGGAACAACTTGCACAACAGCCACACCAACAGGTGGAGCTGCCACTCCCAGTGCTCCAGAGATCATGGATGTTGATCAGTCTATAGAAATACCTGCCAGCAAAGCCACTGTGCTTAGGGGACATGAGTCTGAGGTCTTTATCTGTGCTTGGAACCCAAGCACAGATTTGCTTGCTAGTGGCTCTGGTGACAGCACTGCCAGGTTAACATTTTCTACTTTTATCACTCATTTATTACCAAACCTCAACAGATACTCCACAATTATTGTTATTACCAGTTCTTCTCTTTATCATTCAAATAATTCAAGTTGTTCAAATTTGTTTTCAGAATATGGGACATGTCTGATAATCCAGCTACCACGCCTAACCAACTAGTATTGAGGCACTGCATTCAGAAAGGAGGAGCTGAAGTACCAAGCAATAAAGATGTCACATCTTTAGATTGGAATGTAAGTGGCATTGTAGAAGCTGTAGGCAAAAGAATTCATGAAATGTTTTTTTTTTTTCATTGCATCATTCAGCATTACTAGTGCTGCATTAGTGACTTCTGTCTCTATTTTAGATTTTATGTAAATTATTACTATTTAAGTGATCATTTCCTAAATTTTATCACTTTGATGTGAAAAATATAATATTGTTTAATATTTGAAAACAATTTGTTATCATATATTAATAAATATGGAATGTTCTATATTATATGTATGCACAGTATGACAAGAACATTTGTATGCACTGCATACCTTAAGGTAGAAATATAAATAACTTTAATGTTTATTCCAGTGTGATGGCAACCTCTTAGCCACAGGATCATATGATGGTTATGCACGCATTTGGACCACTGATGGGACTTTAGCATCTACGCTTGGCCAACACAAAGGTCCTATATTTGCTCTCAAATGGAATAAACGGGGAAATTACATTTTAAGTGCGGGAGTAAGTATCATGAAAAAAACCATACACTACAGTTAATAACATAATTTATCAAATTAGACTATTGAGATGATTTAAATGTTATTTTCTGTATCAAGATATCCTAAATTGGCATGGACAGGCAATAAACAAGTCATATCGGTTATTCCCATACGTCACCGCTGGTGGCAACTGGGAATTTATCAAAAAATATGTCCCACACAAAGTGCTTGGCGTAAAATAGCATATGCATAACATAGTTTGTAATGATTTACAATAAATATCAAATTTAATTATTGCGAAAGAATTCACAGTGTTAGTCGAACATACGGGTGTTCCGCAAAAACGTATGGCGCGCTATGCAAAACCCGGGTGTACTAGAAGCACGGTACGGGTTAATGAAAAAAAAACTTTTTTGGATATAGCGCTATGACATTTGTTTTTTATATTTTATTTCATCTTTAGCTTTTTATTAAGATGATTTGAAATAAACATGTTTGACTTGAAAAAAAACCATAAAAAAATTGAATTTTCGAAATAAATTACGCGATGTCAGCGGAAATAAATGAATATATAAAAAAATATATCTAAAAATAAGTGTTCGAAAATAGAACAAAAATATGGACAGCTATAGAAAGATAAACATACAAATACCAATAATTTATTTTTAGGTAATTCTCATTTTGCTGATTCAAGAACATAATAAAGAATTAACTTAATGTTTTTTAAAGTTATTTGAATTTAGTAGTGGTATTTAAACATCAAGTTAGGCCATAGCGTAACAATACCGGTTGCACTGACTATACGTTTCCTGTCTTTAATATTTGGTAAGAAACATGGTATTATTCATCAGGAATCCCCAAGTAAATAAATGGAATAAAAGAAGTCGCCTGATTAGCAAAAAAAAATTATTTACCAATTTGTCAATTTTTCAAACAAATATCTTAATGATCTGATGAAAATATACCCTACATTTCGGTTCGATCCCCACCCATGACAAATATTTGTGTGACGAACATTTATATTTGTTGTGTGTCTGGGTGTTATTATCTATTTAAGTATGTATTTAGAAATATTTAAGTATGTTTATCAGTCTCTGACGCCCATATTACAAGCTCTGCTTAGTTTGGGGTCAGATGATCTTGGTGTGAATTGTCCCAGATATTTATTTATTTTTATTTCGAAACAGCCAACTGAAGATTATTTTGATATATGACAACTCCTTTACTAATACATAATTCTAGCATTTTTAAGGAATTTACGAACAAATATTACATCATCATCCATGAAGGGGGCACTCAATTTTCGAGGTGAGCCACCGGTGGCAACTGGGACATATTTTTTAATAAATACCCAGTTGCCACCCACCAGTGGGACCGGAGCCAGCGGTGGCGAATGGGAATAACCCTGTCATGTTACGTCAATAGATATGTGGACAGTTCAAACACAACTCTATTAGCATGGGAAAAATTGTATATTTATAAACTTTAATTTATATTATCTAAAGATAGAAAAACAAGCATTGTAAAATGCTAAAATAAGCAAAGTAAAAATTTAATTTATATTGCCACAGCAGATCTAATCCAGGTTAATTCAAAGGTTTTTTTTATCATGTGATGGTATTCACACTATAATTAAACACAGGTTGATAAAACTACAATCATCTGGGATGCTGCAACAGGACAATGCACTCAGCAGTTCTCTTTCCATTTGGCCCCAGCGCTTGATGTGGACTGGCAGACTAATACCTCATTTGCATCATGTTCTACTGATCAATGCATACATGTATGCAAACTCAATGCTGACAAACCCATCAAGAGCTTCCAGGGACACACAGTAAGTGTTATTGATAAAATAATTGATCACTATGATATTATTTATTACTATAGGCTAACAGCCGTAAAGTCGACCCTCCTGATGGTCTGTGGAACGTGGGGCGGGGATTGCACGGGTACACACGGCATTACGCTGCGGCGAGATATTTCAACACTTGATTATTAAAATCTCCGTGATGTTATTTATTATGTAATTTATAACTTCAGTCAGATGTGTTAGTATTAAAAATAAATATAAACTAATGAAATATCAATTATTTATTAGACGTTTTAATACGCCGGTGGCCTCTGAAATTGTCTTGTTTACATTTATGTCTTCACCTGAAAAAATCATGAATATTTTATACTAACGACATAACAATAACAATGTAAAAAAATCAAAACACATCAAAAGTACTATGAAAACTTAATTAACAGAATGTAGAAAACGAAATAAATGCACAAGAAGAAGACGCTTGTTCCACTTTATTTCTTTGAAAATAATTCGCCACATTTTAAAGCATTGACTTCTTAAAGTTTGTCCAATTTAGGATGATAATTTTGACAGTTCAGGTACCGCCCACTTAGTGAAGTGCCTTGCACACGAAGAGCAATAGAAAATATAAAATCAGTTGTGAAATAAAATTAAGTAATCTAACATTTAACATTAATCTAAGATTATGGACGCCTAGCACAACATTTAATTTCAATACAGTTTAATTTTAATTAGTGTTAAGTTATTTGCAATTATCTATTCCTAAAAAAACACTGATTAAATATAATAAAGATTTTGAACTTAAAAATTATTTGATGTTTCTAGAGGTCGGCAACACTACGGCCAGTCAGGAAAGTCAAAGTGATTTAAAAATCCTAATACCTACCTTATTTAATTCACTAAATTATTTAAATTTATTTAATTATCTCTTTATTGCACATTAAAATATTCGAATAACATTTCTTTGTTTATCTTTATAAACTAACGATACCAAGTTCTATGAAATAATAAATCGAAAATCGAATAGATTCACTAACAATTATAAACTACCCCATCCCTATTGAAAGCTGTCAAAATGATCATCCTACATTGGACAAACTATATTTTTTTATTACGTAGACTCGTCAATTCCACTTTGTATTTATCTCATGTGGAGCAGACACAAGGCTGCAACTATTCAATACAAACAAATCTTTCCTCTTTATTATATTAGTATAGATTTCACAATTCACTCAATGTTCAAAAATCATATCTTTTTTCAGAATGAAGTTAATGCCATCAAGTGGGACCCTCAAGGTCAATTACTTGCATCATGCTCAGATGATATGACATTGAAGATCTGGTCCATGAAGCAGGATACCTGTGTTCATGACTTACAAGCACATTCAAAAGAGATCTACACCATCAAATGGTCACCTACTGGCCCAGGAACTCAAAATCCTAACATGAATTTGATTTTAGCCAGTGCATCTTTTGATTCTACTGTGCGCTTGTGGGATGTGGAAAGAGGAGCTTGTATTCACACTTTGACTAAACATACTGAGCCTGTATACAGTGTAGCTTTCTCTCCAGATGGTAAATTCCTGGCAAGCGGTTCATTTGATAAGTGCGTCCACATATGGTCGACACAGACAGGTGGATTAGTGCACTCTTACAAAGGTACTGGTGGTATATTTGAAGTATGTTGGAATTCCCGTGGTACTAAGGTTGGCGCCAGTGCTAGTGATGGCAGTGTGTTTGTGTTAGACTTACGCAAATTGTAGTAAATGTGTTCTAGTGTTAATTTTAACACTAGCCTTCCATGGACATGAGTTGCAGATAGTATTTACTATATAGGCAGTGGCCAAAATTGTGGATTTGGTCACACCATCACTCTATAGGTTGATAAATTTTATTGAGACAAAATATGTATGTAGCACGTGGGCGTTCGTTAGGTGTTGGGTCGTCGTCCATTATAAATCGTCAAAATAAGAGTCTGTCTTTACTCAAAGGTTTAATCAGTTCTATTCTGTTAACAAATAACTCAAAATAACACTCGGTAGTACTGATGCAAACGGATTGCCTTGGAACGCGGAGAAGTCGGATGGAGGTTGGCCACACAACCGCACTGCTCGCCGGGCGCAACGCCACGCGCCCGGCGCTGACAGCAGTCACTCATACTGACAGTCGACACTGACAGATGACAGCCGCCAACCTTAACAACAGTCATAAGTCGATTACAGCTTGACGTTCGTTGAGCAATCCACGACATGTATTTTTATTATTCTAGTAAGAAATAACATTTAATGTAATTGTGACATTTTAATTATATTTTTCCATTTTAAATTTAAGTGACAGGATTGTTGTACATGATAATTTTCTTATATAACAGTTAAAAATATTTTTTGTTTAACACATTCCCAAAATACAGTAATCTTCTTTGAGTAGAGGAAATTATATCCAATTTTAAGAAGAGAAATATGTAATTTTTTTGGTAAGCTATTCTTGTGTAATTGGCATGGCCTTCTTTCTATTATTCCTGTTTTTTGTAAAACCATAGACTACTCCAAATAAAAGTCAGAAGGTTTTCAATTATCTCAACTTTTTGTTACATCTATATTTAATATAAATAAATAAATATAAATATGCGCCAGACAACACACCTCTTGTAATGGTCTCGAGGTAGGGATTAATATCCCTGTGTTACGAGTTACCACACAAGGAAATAAGCCAAAGGCATCTTCCAGCACACCTAGACCCGAGTCAATTCAGAAAAGATAGTTTCCTGAAGTGACCTGACCGGGAATCGAACCCAGGACACTACGGAAATTGAGGCGAGAAACCGTGCTACAGCGCAAGTGTATAGTTTCCTTTATATGAGTACTTTGAGGTCGCTAACACTGTACCAGCTTCTATTTACTCAAGAATTTGTTATGTAGAGTTAGTTACTGCCCCCAATATCATAATCACAGTAAGTCAAAAAAGTCCAATCGCGAGAAAAAAAACAATTGTAAAAAAAATTAAAATGCTGTATCTTAGTCATTAAAGGAGATAACTCAGATATTCAAATGGATTACAAAAAAAAAGATAAACTTGTGTAGATTAGTAGTAAATATATATTTTTTGTTTAATAATAATAGTTCTTTTTAAATCTAGAATAACAAACTTATAATTACTGCATCTGTCAACCCAACTAACACTTTGCTTAACATATTTCCAGTAAGTCGGTGACAGACTGTAAGTATGCTTAGTTTAGTATACTATTTATGTAAGTTACTGTGAGTATGTTTAATGTTACTAGTTTAAATGTTAACAAAAACAGTGTGAACTTCCGCAATCTTTACGTATTTTGTAGTTCTGATATCATTTCCTAGAAATGTTATTAAGTAAAATGAAGTATGATGAATAAAATATATAACATACCATATTATGGTCACCAATCTACTTCTGTGAACTCTCCTTCAGGGACTGATATCGATGCTATCAAAATATCGGTATTTTTATTAAAATATCGGTAATAGTGGTAATACCTCAGCTGAATACCGATATTTGTATCAGTATTTTGAAATACTGATTTAAAGTATCGGTATTTATATCGATACCAAGTACTGATACTTTACCAGTAGCTAGGCGCCGACCAACGCGTCGTTGCCGCTCCGCGCACACGTGTTCGTACACGTGTCGTGGAGACCCGCGGAGCGGCAACAGCGCAGCGCGCATGCTACATATTTGGTTTGTTCAACTATTTTCTTGAGTGTTTGCTTGGCTTGGATCGGAGACGTCATATTTCTGAAAGATTTTCTTATATCGCCGAATTCAAATTAAAGTATAACTTATCTCTCTGTTATATTCTGCACCTTGTTATTTATAATTATAACTTTTACAGTAATGAGGTTGCAACGTTTTCTTTGTTACCTCACACTTATTCAGTAAAAATATTTTTATTATATTAATTGGCAACTACCTAAACGTTTGACGATTCAATCTGTTTTATTATTATGCAAAACAAAAAAGAGAAATAATTCTTGTTTCTATTCAATGAAATAATCACGAGAATGCGACGTGCGTTAAGCTATTTTTAGATGTGATGAAGAAACCAACAAAGTGTTTGATGGTCTCAGAACGGGAAACATGAGGTCCACCACTCCACGTAACCTACGCCTAAAGAAACATCAGTGCTCTGACTTGTCTGATTGAAGAGGCTTACGTGATGTTCTTTTTATGTCATATTTGCCTTAGCTGGTTTATACAGGGTGTCCCGGGAAGTAAGGATCAAATCAAAATAGCGCTTACATAGCTAAGCTAGGTTCATTTCTGAACTTTTTAATCCTATCAATTTGGCTATTTATTTATTTATTTAGACCAACCAACATCTGCTTACACTATTACATGCTTATTATTCCTTATAATATATTTTTATCTAAGTGCAACAAATACTTAAAGGTTAGCTCCACATGCATTAAGAATTTTCCTTATTTCTTCACAGAAACTTTTTTCTTAGCAATTTTTTTTTTGCGTTCGGTTACATATATAATTTTTAATTTTAAAAACTTTAAAACGGTTTTATAGAAATTGCCATATGAATCAAAATGTACGTCCAATAATTCACTGCATGCATTAAGAGTCCTACTAAGCCTAGGCACAGGAGAGTTAAATCATGAACGTCAAAATGGCGGGATCACTCTTCGTTTTAAAGAGACTTCCCACTAGCTTTTTAGTAATTATCCAGTACCTTTTGACACCTCTAATAATAGTTTAGGTACCTTCTTAGTCTAGACGATATTAAAGGACATAGAGGATCCCGCGTCAAGATGGCGGGATCACGCTGTTGCCACAAAACTACTAATCACTTTGTTAAACCAACTGCCCTGAGATTTCAATACCTATTCAATACCTTCGAAAAGTCTTGAGACGTTGCTTGAATACCTCGTAGTTTTTTAGTTATTTATTATTTTCATGTTTAGAAGCTATAACGCCTGTACAATTAACAAGAGCAAACATGTAGTGAAATGAATTTGCTATTATAAAGTGACAGAAGGTTTTTGCTTCATTGCAAAGGAATTAAAAATGCATACAAAATGTTACTGTTACCATTAATTTAGTTTAAATAAATTAAATTACCATGAAAAATTACTTAGCAAAAACTTATGGTGTTTATCATTTACCAAACTACCCTACGTAAAAAAAATACCATTTTCATAAAATTATAGGAGGTAGGTACAGGACTGCTGCGTATCGTGTCATTGCTTACTACGTTACTTGAATTATTTGCTCATATTAAAGAATAAAATAGTTTTTAGTGTCCAGAACATTTGATCAATTGATGAGCTTTAATAGTCACTGATTTAAAAAGCCAAGTGCAAGGTTTCTTTGAAACCTTCCATAATTCCTCTCGTAAAATTTCAGCCCAAACATGTTTTGGTAAAGACCACTTCTTTCTATAAATAGATGTAGGTTTTTGGGGATCATTTCTTTTAACATGGGTTACAATGGGTTGAATTTTTTCCCAAGTATGAAGATCCAAATAAAAAGTTATGTATTTAACGTTCGAAGTATCATCATTAATATCAGATCCAGTACTTGTAGTACATTCTTTTTCCATTTCTTCAATGTTTTCTTAATTTTTTTCTTCTGTTGCAGAATCACCCTTGTCAAAAAAATATTCGTAGTGTTTTTTTAATGATATATAAATACTTTTTGGATTCTTAAGAAACCCCAATTCTTCGTAGTGTTTTTTTAATGATATATAAATACTTTTTGGATTCATAAGTAACCCCAATTCTTCATTAATATTTGAATATATTTCATTACTTGGCGCGGAAAAATTTCGGTTTCTAAAAATATTTTCGTATTTCAAATACACATTTTTTTGTTTATCCAATGGAACTGCACTTTTTCTTCCTCTCTTCATGATTTACACAAAATATCACTTCAAAACCTATTTTATTCTTTAATATGAGCAAATAATTCAAGTAACGTAGTAAGCAATGACACGATACGCAGCAGTCCTGTACCTACCTCCTATAATTTTATGAAAATGGTATTTTTTTTACGTAGGGTAGTTTGGTAAATGATAAACACCATAAGTTTTTGCTAAGTAATTTTTCATGGTAATTTAATTTATTTAAACTAAATTAATGGTAACAGTAACATTTTGTATGCATTTTTAATTCCTTTGCAATGAAGCAAAAACCTTCTGTCACTTTATAATAGCAAATTCATTTCACTACATGTTTGCTCTTGTTAATTGTACAGGCGTTATAGCTTCTAAACATGAAAATAATAAATAACTAAAAAACTACGAGGTATTCAAGCAACGTCTCAAGACTTTTCGAAGGTATTGAATAGGTATTGAAATCTCAGGGCAGTTGGTTTAACAAAGTGATTAGTAGTTTTGTGGCAACAGCGTGATCCCGCCATCTTGACGCGGGATCCTCTATGTCCTTTAATATCGTCTAGACTAAGAAGGTACCTAAACTATTATTAGAGGTGTCAAAAGGTACTGGATAATTACTAAAAAGCTAGTGGGAAGTCTCTTTAAAACGAAGAGTGATCCCGCCATTTTGACGTTCATAAAAACTCGCTTCGTACCCCGCACGCGGAATCCGCTGTGAGATTTAATTTTGGCATTCCTAAAACAAGCAAACGACGGTAGCTCCTCCACTAGGAGAGCGTTAGTAAATGGAACTAAGGTAAAGGAGATTTTTGACATCACATGTATAGGAATGACGTTTATTTGGTATTCTCAACGTGAACTCGACCGTCATCTCGACACAGGGAACTCGAAATAATCTGTCAAATAGACCGTTACTACAGAGTGATCGAGTTTGGAATTTACGAGTGGAAATAATCAAATCCTTGGTCATGTTTCGGTCAAATAATTAGAAAAAAAATTGTTTGGAGTGTAGAAAAGTGTGTGCAAGGCATTTAAGAGACTATGCTTTGTCTACCAGCCGAAACCAAGATAAAAAGTTCGACGCCCGTGTAATTGAAAGTTCAATGTACCTACCTTGAAGTCTAAGCATGGACAGTGATGGCTGTTATTTGCTGGTTTACATGGTACTCCAGCCGAGCTATTCTTAAAAACTCGCTTCGTACCCCGCACGCGGAATCCGCTGTGAGATTTAACTTTGGCATTCCTAAAACAAGAAAACGACGGTAGCGCCTCCACTAGGAGAGCGATAGTAAATGGAACTAAGGTAAATGAGATTTTTGACATCACATGTATAGGAATGACGTCTAATTGGTATTCTCCAAGAAGGCTAGAAACTAAGGAGAGATAACTCCCTGGAAAGGGTTGGACTAAATCCGTATCCCAGTGACGCATGCGCATTACGCTTCTTTGCCGCGATCCTCGCGAAGTGTCAAAATGATCCTCGCGAAGTGTCAAAATTGGTCAACACAACCTCGAAAAACAACAAATGTCGCACGTGACACCGTTCAAAACAAAACCATGTGACCATGAAATGACAAATAGCTGCCGCTGCACATGCGCAATACAGCGTTTTGCCCGGCACAGAGTATACGACTTTCGGCCCTCGAAAGCTTACCCCCACTTCGGGAGTTATCTCTCCTTAGTCTCTAGCCTTCTTGGTATTCTCAATGTGAACTCGACCGTCATCTCGACACAGGGAACTCGAAATAATCTGTCAAATAAACCGTTACTACAGAGTGATCGAGTTTGGAATTTACGGGTGGAAATAATCAAATCCTTGGTCATGTTTCGGTCAAATAATTAGAAAAAAATTTGTTTGGAGTGTAGAAAAGTGTGTGCAAGGCATTTAGGAGACTATGCTTTGTCTACCAGCCGAATCCAAGATGAAAAGTTCGACGCCCATGTAATTGAAAGTTCAATGTACCTACCTTGAAGTTTAAGCATGGACAGTGAAGACAGTTATTTGCTGGTTCACATGGTACTCCTGTACTCCACTATGATACTTACATGGTGGCTAAAGAGCATTAGCATTTTGCGTGCCTGACATCTGCAACCAAACGAGGACTACCCAGCTAGCAGTGCACCCTTAGATCATCGCTGGATCCTAGAATGATTTTATACCTAGATGGGCAGTTATGTAGACGAGACTTTGAAAATAATTTGTGGCGTCCAGTTTAATTAATTGAATGAATGATTTCCATTGTTAATCTGAGGTTATTTAATCAAATTTATTTTTGAGAATAAATGTAAAAAACCAGCTTTTTTAAATTATGCTCTTTATGTGTCTAAAATTCCACGTACTCGTATATCAATAAATTCTCTCGTCTGGAGGCCACCCTCGAGGAAACAGCCAGGTCAAAGAACAGGTTATAGTAACTAAATGCGAATACTAATACAATTTCGTGACTGTGCAGTTAGCTGCCGGTCCAATTCTGGTTGGAGAATCAGGTCAAGCTTATCATTGAAATTCATTGCCATCAGCACTGCACTAACATGTAAAATTTTATTCTGTTGGCTAGGTGGAAGTGGTTCTAATTCAGCTTGCAAGATTTGACCTAAATAAGAGAGCTCTCTCTCTCTCTTTAGCTAGAGAGAATAAGTGTAAATATTCTTCATTTCTTTCATTTATTATTCTTTTATCAAAGTTTAACAGCGTGTGGTCGAGTGGTGCGAATGACAAGTGTAGAAAAAGAGAGTTAGTTAAGTCACATAATGTGCAGAGAAGCTGACTTCAATGTAAATAAAGAACTTCTTTTTATTAACCCGGCGTCATGGCTAAAAAAATAAATATCTAGGATAAATTACACCAAGCAAGATCATCTAACCCCTTACTAAGCAAAGCTTGTACTATAGGTATCAGAGACTGATAAACATTCAAGTAAGTACTTAGCCTATATATTGCCCCACTGCTGGGCAAAGGCTTCTCTCATTGTATTAAAGTCATCACCACAATTGATGGGTATTGGCTAAATCACCACGCTTGTTAAACGAGGGTTGGTGATCACAAACCCTGGTCCATGTTCCGAAAACACACTTTGCCCAACCTGGGAATGAACCCGGGACCTCTTGAGTTTCGGGCCAAGCTTTGAATCCACTCAGCCACGGAGGCGTTCTGATAAACATACTTAAATATTTCTCAACATATTTTTTAAATAGTAAGTAATAACACCCAGGCACACAACAAACCCACAACCTTCAGTGCTAAAGGCAAGTTGCACCAACAGGCCTTCACATCACTCACACAATAATACTTCAAGGTGATGAGTAAAGGCGAAAAAAAAGAAAAATATTATTGAATCACAGGATCTTTTATTAAATTTCATAACATTTCTCAAAACAGCTCAAAAATAACGAAATTAGCAACCAGAATATGTGGACCTTTTTGTAACCCGTTTGCCTTGCAGCAATCTCAGGATAAGTTGATGGTCTGCCTTTGCTGCATATACAGTTACAGCTTTTAGCAGTGCTGTTTTTGACTTCTCTGATTATCTACTGTTTATCCAGTCATTTGCTGCACTCTACAACCACTGCTGCTGATGTGGCCCTTGACGAGCCATCTTCGGATTCCTGAAGCTGAAACAAAAAATAGTCATTATATTATATTACACAACAATTTTATTGATCTCAAATGAGTAGATGGAACTTATTCTACAAACTTTCATTGTTTTGAAAAACCACTTTTTTATGAATTTTAACAATTCAATTCATTTTTTCACCATTTTGATATACCTATTACATAACATTGGTATGTCAAGTATAATACAAAAAATTCGAACTAAGTTTTTGATAAGCCCAATCATGACTCAATTAAACGCACACATATTTGGATCCCCAACTTAGCATTTTGTTAGCCGTTTGAATAAAATTTAGCATTTGTACTACTACTACTTTATACTAGTTTAACCTTTGGAATGCTTTGTCTCAGATCTAATCAACCACCCCTAACTGCTTTGTCTTGGATCTGAGACAAGACTACTGTTGTCAAATTGAACCCAAATGTAATCCTTATTACAACTGGATAACGTGTTTTATTCTAAGTATACGGTTCCGAATGAAATTATCTACCATAAACAGCTTTCGCCTGTTCAAATAACAGCTGTCAGTCAGCAAAAATCACTTTTCAAATCGCAACGCCCGGGTCAGTTGAAGTGCGATTTTAGTGGTCCGAGTAAACGCAGTTTTTTGTGAGAAATTGATTGAAAAGGTAAGTAAACGTTACTTTTAAGTATTTGTCTATTTAATTTAGAACCTGTAAAGTAAATATTACTCGAGATTTCTCAAAAATATTGATGTAAATTACAAAAAACGTTTGACTAGCCCCATGAGATGTAACGATACCGTAAGTATTTAGTGTTTTTATGCGTAGTTATAACATTCTAATCGAAACTCTTTTTGTCTTTTTTGTAAGATATTGTATTATAGTCATAATTCAGACTAGTTTGTCTTACGATAAGTATATAGTTTTGCCAGAAATCAACATTTTTTATCAAACGGCCATTGAATTACACGCACACATAGATACGAAGTCCGCCATGTTTCCTTGTAAACACAGTACTTACTGAGACAGGCCTTTAGGGATATACAGTAGGCTCCCAAATTTCAAATTTTCAAGCAACGAAATTAGGAAACATAATAAACAGTAGGTACCTACTTATTTGGATTTTTCTCTTACGCGTTTAATTGAATTTGTATAAAAATAGCTAAAAATGAATTGTGTGATGCATGATCTACTATTGCATCCGTTGATTCTTGGGATAAACTGCTCCTGCAGCCAGGTTCGTCTCCTCACCAGGGAACTCCTTAACGGTGAACAGCTCCGTCGCGAAACTTCATATAGGTTTTCTATTTAGATAGGAGAAGCTGATTCTTGTAATGACATGCTGCTGCAGCCAGGGTTGTCTCCTCACCAGGGAACTCCTCAACGGTGAACAGCTCCGTCGCGAAACTTCATATGGGCGTTATTTTATAAGCTTCATTAGGATTGTAAGTAGGTCACTAATTTAAGCGTGTTTTCAGAAACATGGAAGACCCCCCGGTCCGAGTGGAGTTCCCAATACCCTAGTAGTGGGCAAAAAGGTATTTCGAACGCCACAGGGAAATCTACGGGTAGCGGACAACGTTTTCGCTTAACATGCAGCTCCTATCGATTTTTGTAAAAATGTTGTTGCTATTATTTTTATATACTGCAGATAGCCATTCTGGTACATGTTATAAAATTGATTATGTTTATATTAAAAACAGACCCTTCGATTAGATAAGGTACCTACATAGATTTTAATATTAATCCTAATTGTAAAACAAATAAATCATGCTACCATGGTTATTGCTTGTTTTCATTTTTATACAATGAACCACAATTTAAATATTTTACAGCTTTTATATTCATTCTGTTCATTGATGTTATATAACAGATTTTGTTATGTTCTCGTCACCGAGAAATATAATAGATTGAACTCCCGTAGTATGTAAGTATATTTTAAGTTCTTCAAAATAATAAATAATAACTAAACTAATAAGTATCTTATTTTCTAATTGAACATCCTGTAGGCACGCACAGATCTGCGCCAAAGCATACCGGCGCATACTAGCTATGCCCAGATCTGAGACAGAGCAAATGAGCAGTACAAAAAGACGCCATCTTGGATCAGATCTGAGACTAAGCATATGAGCACTGTATACAAGTCACACACACATGCACAAAAAATAGAGATAAAATATGGTTTTATTTTATTGATTCTCTAAAATATTGTCTATGGAAGCTGTTGTAACATGACAAGCAGTACGCAAGACCATTTTTCAAGCTTGCCACACATATCTAAATCTATCGTATGTCTATAGCACAAACCAAAACATTAGCGTCGGAAAAAAGGTTATGTCAAAACGCAGTTTCCAGTTTTTACATTCATAACAGTGTTTTGCTTTGTGAATTCTATAAATAAACATATTTTCAAAGGATTAAAATACACAATTAAGTATTTTAAAGTCTGAACGCGGTCTTGTTTTGAATAATTTAGGTAAAAAATTGAAGTCAAAGTTGAATGTGAAGAACAGCATAAAGGCGAAATTTTAAATATCATTTCTCATTTTCAGAGTGTTATTACGAGGTGTAACACAGTTAGAAATTAGTGAATTTTTTGATAAATTGATTATTCAGACATTCAAGAATGTGGAATCATAAATAAATTATAAATTGGTTTACAGAATTTATTGAAAATCGTTCATAATTTGTAAGTGGTGTCATTTTAATCAAATGTGTTTGTTTACGGACCTCTGAAAAATTAATAAACATAATTTCATCATTATCAAATAATGCATAAGATTCTATATTTAATTAGCTGTAAGAAACACAAATCAGATTCGTGTGTGCCTAAGAACTTTTTGAAGAATTAAGATATTTCGTAGCGACATCGCGCGCGCGCAGTCACGTGCATGAAATCTCAGCAGTTGGCGGTTCATTTTTGCGCGGATCTATAGCATTCCAAAGGTTAACTCACTTTTAGTGGGAAATGGCCGCTAGGTAGGTCTGTTGAGTTAACTGTGGAGTTAAAGCCAATACTAAGAGTGGCTTGCACCTTGCCCAGAAGGCATAATTTTTTGTCGACCTAGAACAAAAAATACACATATTGATTAACTTTAAACAATGTTTTACAGTAAATACAAAAACTCACACATGCGCATGCAGCCTACAAAACTTAGGTAAAAATCATACTGAAATATAATGATAAACTCGTAAAGGAGCGATATTTAGGCAAATACGATATTCTGGCAAAAGCCTTCTTGAAATTAAATACATTGCATGTACAAGTATGTTTTTGTATTGTCAATGCAATCTATTGATAAACAAAAATACCTTGTCCTGTTTCTAGGATTTGGTTCTTCCTTCCATGCTGTTTATTTAAGCGGCCAACCACTCTCAATGCCTTGTAACTACATCTTTAGCACTCTCTATCTTAGCAAATCCCTTGGGTAAGCTTGGGATCTCTTCCAGAATAGTTTTCAGCGTTTCTGTTTGATAGTTCTGTAAATTACAGTAAATCGTCATTTAACCAAAACTCCATGTATAAATAATAGAAAAGTAAACGTAGTCATACTTACTTCATATTTTATTTGATTTAAACTCAAATGAAGCATTATAGCATTAGATTTAGTTAGAAAACACAAAGAAAGTTTACTTTACCAAACGCCAAACTAACAACAAACAACATTGTCGCCATTTTTTTTGTTTTTTTTAATCAAGCGTAATGGCATTGGCCCAAAAGGCCTTGGCGATGTGGATATTGAGCCAGAAAAGTAACTTCATTGAAATTTTTCATAGTTTACCTCAAGATTATGCAATAAATAATGTAGACTTAGCCAAAATACTATCATATCACATTATTCCTCGTCGTTTAGTAGAGTATTCTTGTTTATAAATCTAAATAAAGTTTTATCGATTTATCGATTCATAATTGCCACATACATGCAAGCCCTATCCTATTTCAAGACTCACTCCGCTTCACTCAGGCTTTGAAACAAATTGAGAATACCAAATCAAGGTCAGGCGAACGCTACTTCGAAGTGTGTTCGGTTCACTCGGCGTATTTCTTTTCTTATTGTGAGTTTTTAAGAATCGCTCTGCAGTACTCCACTATGATTCTGACATGGTGGCTAAAGAGCATCAGCATTCAGCGTGCCTAATACCTGCAACCAAACGAGGACTACCCAGCCAGCAGTGCACCCTTGGATCATCGCTGGATCCCAGAATGATTTTATAGATGGGCAGTTATGTAGACGAGACTTTAAAAATAATTTGTGGCGTCCAGTTTAATTATTGAATGAATGATTTCCATTGTTAATTTGAGGTTATTTAATCAAATTTATTTTTAAGAATGTATAAAAACCAGCTTTTTTAAAATTATGCTTTTTATGTATCCAAAATTCCACGTATATCAATAAATTCCCTCGTCTGGAGGCCACCCTCGAGGAAACAGCCAGGTCAAAGAACAGGTTATCGTAACTAAATGCGAATACTAATACAATTTCGTGACTGTGCAGTTAGCTGCCGGTCCAATTCTGGTTGGAGAATCAGGTCAAGCTTATCATTGAAATTCATTGCCATCAGCACTGCACTAACATGTAAAATTTTAATTCTGTAGGCTGAGTGGAAGTTGTTCTAATTCAGCTTGCAAGATTTGACCTAAATAAGAGTAGAGAGAATAAGTGTAAATATTATTCATTGATTATTCTTTTATCAAAATTAAACAGTGTGTGGTCAAGTGGTGCGAATGACAAGTGTAGAAAAAGAGAGTTATAGTTAAGTCACATAATGTGCAGAGAAGCTGACTTCAATGTAAATAAAGAACTTCTTTTTACTAACCCGGCGTCATGGCTAAAAAATAAATATCTAGCACAAATTACACCAAGCAAGATCATCTGACCCCTTACTAAGCAAAGCTTGTACTATGGGTGTCAGAGACTGATAAACATTCAAGTAAGTAATTAGCCTATATATTGCCCCACTGCTGTGCAAAGGCTTTTCTCATTGTAATCAAGTCATCACCACAATTGATGGGTATTGGCTAAATCACCACGCTTGTCAAACGAGGGTTGGTGATCACAAACCCTGGTCCATGTTCCGAAAACACACTTTGCCCAACTTGGGAATTGAACCCGGTACCTCTGAGTTTCGGGCCAAGCTTTGAAACCACTCAGCCACGGAGGCGTTCTGATAAACATACTTAAATATTTCTCAACATATTTTTCAGTTAGATAGTAAGTAATAACACCCAGGCACACAAGGCACAACCTTCAGTGCTAAAGGCAAGTTGCACCAACAGCCCTTCACATCACTCACACAATAATATTAATAATAATACTTCAAGGTGATGAGTAAAGGTGAAAAAAAAGAAAAATATTATTGAATCACAGGATCTTTTATTAAATTTCATAACATTTCTCAAAACAGCTCAAAAATAACGAAATTAGCAACCAGAATATGTGGACCTTTTTGTAACCCGTTTGCCTTGCAGCAATCTCAGGATAAGTTGATGGTCTGCCTTTGCTGCATATACAGTTACAGCTTTTAGCAGTGCTGTTTTTGACTTCTCTGATTATCTACTGTTTATCCAGTCATTTGCTGCACTCTACAACCACTTGACTGCTGCTGATGTGGCTCTTGACGAGCCATCTACGGATTCCTGTAGCTGAAACAAAAATGGTCATTATATTATATTACACAACAATTTTATTGAACTCAAATGAGTAGATGGAACCTAATCTACAAGCTTTCATTGTTTTGAAAAACTACTTTTTTATGAATTTTAACAATTCAATTCATTTTGATACATTACATAACATTGGTACAGTAACCGGCAAACTTCTTGAGCAAATGACCTTGACTGCGCAGAACCGAATTTTAGGTGTCATGGGTGGTGAAGGCGGGGCGCGACGGCGGGGGGCATCGTATCGAGCGCGCTATTGGTAGATCAGTCGACCCTCGTCTCCCGCGTTGTGTCTACGTCCCGCTGTCTTCCCAAATACACTTGCGTGCAGTGAAAAGTACTTTGTTGTTGTTGTAGACGTTTTTTTTGTTATAATTTTTTGTTGACTTTGTTGTTATTCTTATTGTTACTGTTATTGTTATTTGTTGCGATTTTTTTAAATTAATAATATGCCGCGACAACCTAATGTGGTAGATATTAAACTCACACGATTTCGACGACCGACTTGGTGTAATGGTTAAGAAGTTGGCTACTACAATAGAGGTCGCGGGTTCGATCTTCGCACAGTACAAACATTTGTGTGCATGAACATGTCTGTTTGTACTGTTTTGGGTGTCTCCTATGTATAATAAGTATGTATTTACAAAAGAAAATGTTTTTAAGTATGTTTATCCGTTGTCTAGTATCCCATAACACAAGCTTTAATTAGCTTACTTTGGGGCTAGGTGGCGCTGTGTGGAATAATGTCCAGGGATATTTATTTATTTATTTAATTACCAAGCCCCAAAGTGAGCACAGTAAGGCTTGAGCTTGGGCTTGAGTTATGGATACTAGTTAACGAATAAACATACATATAAAATATATAAATAATATACATTATAAATACATATAAAAAACATGTCTCAGGAAAAATTTATATGTTCGTCACACAAACATTTTGTCCGTACCGGGATTCGAACCCAGGACCTTTGGGCTAGTAGACCCTGCCAACGGGCCACGCAGGTTATCAAAATATATACCTGAATAAATATGAGCATTTCACAGTTAAAAAAAGAGTATCTATTTTTTTGCACGTAAGTGTACAATGCGCGAACTTTCCCCCACTACGACTACAAATGCTCAAGAAGTTTGCCGGGTACTATATATCAAGTATAATACAAAAAATTCGAACTAAGTTTTTGATAATCCCAATCATGACTCAATTAAATGCACACATATTTGGATCCCCAACTTAGCATTTTGTTAGCCGTTTGAATAAAATTTATCATTTGTACTACTACTACTTTGTACTAGTTTAACTCACTTTTAGTGGGAAATGGCAGCTGGGTAGGTCTGTTAAGTTAACTGTGGAGTTAAAGCCAATACTAAGAGTGGCTTGCACCTTGCCCAGAAGGCATAATTTGAGCATGTAATGCACCTTTTTTCTTTACAGCAGTTTTAGTCGACCTAGAACAAAAAAATACACATATTAATTAACTTTAAACAATGTTTTACAGTAAATACAAAAACTAGGCATGTTCCTTAATTATTATTTGATTTTAAGTTTGAATTTAGGTAAGTTATGGCTAATCTGTCACACATGCATGCAGCCTACAAAACTTAGGTAAAAATTATACTGAAATATTATGATAAACTCATAAAGGAGCGATATTTAGGCAAACACGATATTCTGGCAAAAGCCTTCTTGAAATTAATTAAATTGCATGTATGTTTTTGTATTGTCAGTGCAATCTATTGAAAAACAAAAATACCTTGTCCTGTTTCCAGGATTTGGTTCTTCCTTCCATGCTGTGCATTTAAGCGGCCAACCACTCTCAATGCCTTGTAACTACATCTTTAGCACTCTCCATCTTAGCAAATCCCTTGGGTACGCTTGGGATCTCTTCCAGAATAGTTTTCAGCGTTTCTGTTTGATAGTTCTGCAAATTACAATTCAAAATTTATAAATCGTCATTTAACCAAAACTCCAAGTATAAATAATAGAAAAGTAAACGTAGTCATACTTACTTCATATTTTATTTGATATAAACTCAAATGAAGCATTAAAGCATTATATTTAGTTAGAAAACACAAAGAAAGTTTACTTTTATCCAAACGCCAAACCAACAACAACATTGTCGCCATTTTTTTTGTTTTTTTTTAAATCAAGCGTAATGGCATTGGTCCAAAAAGCCTTGGCGATGTGGATTTTGAGCCACAAAAATAAATCTATTGAAATTTTTCATACTTTACCTCAAGTTTATACAATAAATAATGTAGACTTAGCCAAAATACTGTCATATCACATTAATCCTCGCCGTTTAGTAAAGTATTCTCTTTTATAAAACTAAACAAAGTTTTATCGATTTATCGATTCATAATTGCCACATACATGCAAGCCCTACCCCATTTCGAGACTCACTCCGCTTCACTCAAGACTTTGAAACAAATTGAGAATACCAAATCAAGGTCAGGCGAACGCTACTTCGAAGTGTGTTCGGTTCACTCGGCGTATTTCTTTTCTTATTGTGAGTTTTTAAGAATCGCTCTGCTGCTAGCAATAATACTCATTAGGCACAGTTCATTGACACAACGATTTACTTTGGACTGTTTTTTGTTGATATCACTGCACTACATTGTTTATATTAGAAGTTTATATCACAGTTCAGTGGTAATTTACACTAGGTTTTCAATGATGTATAATTATCTGGTTAAAGGCACTTATAAGATTTAATTAGTACGGAGCTCAAAATTTATCGCACCCGCTCGCAGGTGGCGTCCTCTGTACATATACTACATGATCATAAATAAAAAGAGAGTACATACACAGTTAAAATATCTATCTCTTTGAATACTTCACGAAGCGAGTCCCGTGGTCTAAGGTTGTAAATTAAGCGGATGGCTCTTTTTTGAAGAACAAAGATGGTGTTAAGATCCGCTGCCGAGCCCCACAACTGTAGACCATACGACATAACAATGTGAAAATAACTGAAGTACACTAATCTTGCTGTTGCGATATCAGTAAGGAACCTTATTTTTCTAACAGCATAAGCTGCGGAACTAAGTCTTCCTGCCAGAGCAGAAATATGCGGACCCCACTATAACTTGGAATCCAGAGTAATTCCCAGAAATACAGTGGAATTCGCAATCCCTAATGGCTCATTATTCATGTTTATAATGGTATCGACCTGTCTTACATTGGGCATAGAAAATTTGATACATTTAGTCTATTATTCAGTAAATTGTTACTCGTAAACCAATGCAGTACCTTAAAGAGAATATTATTTACGTCGTCAAGTGTTTTGGTACTTCTATCTACGTTAAAAATCAGAGAACTGGCATCAGCAATACAATCCCACATAGGTCTTTGACAAAATAAGGCAGGTCATTTAAATGGATAGAAAACAGCAAAGGACCCAATATTGATCCTTGGGGCACGCCCATACGTATGGTGGCACCGGAAGAGTTCGTACCATTGATACTCACTTTTTGTATTCTATCAGTGAGGTAAGATTCTATAAGGCTAAGTGAAATATTTGAAACACCGTAATGTCTCAGCTTAATCAGTAGGATTTCATGATCTACGCAGTCAAATGCTTTTGACAAATCACAAAAAACTCCTATTGCATCTTGCTAGCCTTCCCACGCATCAAATATGTGTTTGATGAGCGCAACACCTGCATCGGTTTATTCTTATTTTAAGTAAATCCAAATTGATTACTATGTAATAATTTATTCAAAGCAAAGTGAGAGAGTAATTGATTCAATATTATCTTTAAAAAAATTTTACTTATAGCTGGTAGAATAGAAATAGGTCAGTAATTGGATGGGTCACTTTTCTCACCTGACTTATAAAGGGGTAGGTATGACTTTACTAAATTTTATTAAATTAGGGGACTGACCCTTGTCTACACAGTTATTAAAAAGTAACGCTAAACTAGGGGAGATTGCTATGACTGATTTAAGTATAACAACAGAAATACCACATAAATCCTCCGTTTTTTTCATGTTAAGTTCTTTAAACGATTTTATTTATTATTTATTTATTTATTTGGTACACAAAACAAATTGCCTCAGTACATGGTGAATGTCTTATCTTATCTAAGCTGCAAGAGCTTCATCATTTCAACATCGCTTCAGCGTCAACATGTGGTCTGGTATCTTGGATGAAGAATTTATTGGGCCATTACCAAAATTTACCAAACAAACACTTACCAAAATTTTTGGATCATGATCTGCCAATTTTACTGGGGGATTTGAACCAGCAATTACAAAGAACAATGATTTTCCAGAATTTCCAGGTGGCGCGGCTAGAGAGCATTGCTCTGCGGCCGGACCACATAAATTGTTGATTAAAAAGTTATCTGTTGAGGTACTTAAAATTTTCATATCTTCTGATGAAAGTAGATTTCAGGTAGCTATTATTTAGAACTATAGCATCTGAGTACTGAAATGTGGTCCGGCCACAGAAGATCACACAAGTTCCGACAGTAATTCTGACTTTGCGACTAAATTTAAAGTAAGTTCCGCAATACCTAGTACCTACCTAAGTGTTGTTAATAGTTATAACCAAAAAAACTAACTACAAGTGCTCGCCAGAATAATAAAAAAAAACAATAATAGGTGAAAAGTAGGGAAAAAACAAAAAATAATAATTCTATCTCTTATACTAAGCAAAATCGTAAAACATACATGGGGGTGATTTGGATACACCTTGAATGTAAGGCATCTAAATTTAATCTTTGAACGTCAACTCCCCGGCGACCCTGCATATTTATATTGAATTGACGGCCATTTTATCAGCACACTCATTCATTGAATAAGTGTGATAATTAGAATAGGTATTTTACTTCTTGTGTAATAACGTTTTTCAATAAATATACAATTAAGGTTGGGTATATACTCAAATAGGTATTTAGTAGTTTAGTTACGCACTACGTTCAAAGTCCAGAAGCCCAATGAAAACTATATGTTGGAAATTCAGCAGAGTAAACAGAGAAGAGTAAACAAAATCAAAGTTTTGAGGAGACAATTTTGTTGGAAGGAGAGCAGGGACCGTAATACCGATATTTCTGAATATCGATACCGAAATATCGATATAAACATGATCCTTTGAATTTCGATTTTTTCGAATTATCGGTATAAATACCGATACAAAATATCAATACCAAAATACAGATACTTTAATGTGTCAGTATCGGTAAAGGTACTGATGCAACTTGCAACGCTTGCAACATACTATTGCATTCTCTTTGTTTGAGAAGTTTAAATATTGTAAATTATAAAAAGCAACTGCACAAGACTAGTAAAAACTTATTTGATTAATTTAAAGTGAATTCAACGAGAGTGATAGATTTCTACACGTGGAAAGGAACGTTTTTTCAACCTAGTGGGGTAAAAGTCACGTGACCTACAAGAAATTTGCAGGAAATTCAATCCACGACGAAAACACTGTAATTCTCCTAAACTGTACATTTTTTTTAAAATCTTTTGTGAGGGGATCAGGGGACACAACTTCTTTTACGAACATTATACCACTTTTCGAGAAACAGTCAGATAGCGAATTATATGAAAAAATCTGTTATGCATAGCAAAAGCATGCTTTTTGATATAATGGTAAATAAGTGTTATTATTCCTTACGACTTGAGGGATTTTTTCAGTTATGCTTATTGCAATTGTATGCTTTTTGATTAGTATGTCTTTTTAATATTACCTACGCCAAATTAAAATAAAGCCTTTTGATGCTAATGATATGACTATGCTCATCTGGCAGGAGATCATTTTGTCGTAGGCTTGTGTAGTACATGTACTACGTACTATAAAGACGCAATTCCTTCCTGTGAACGAGAACGAACTATTCTGTTCTGGTTTTTTTAATAGGTCTTTAAGTTCGGAACGACCATCGGGCTCGCGAGAGCAGAGTCAGACAGAACGAATAATTACGAGTGTCCGAGGGAGTTGAAAGATTAGAGACGCGTGTGCGTGAGCGTGATGGACGATGTAAGACCACCAGATTGAAATGCTTGCTTGCAGTTTTTGTATTGTAAATATTATGGACAATAATTATGAAGGAAAATCATGTACTACGTATGTATTACGTCATGTACGACTTACGACCATATTCGCGCTAAGCGTAAGACTGACTGATGTCTTACTTAGTATTCGGTCATTCGGTGAACTTTATTGAACTATTAGTACTAGAATACCGAACTAGTTCGTTTGAGCGATTGTACTGGTTAAGAGCGTTCCTTACAGTGTCCGATTAAGAACAAGAATGTTTTGGCGAGATTCATTTTTGGGCCTTTTCTGAAAGTGCCGGCCAACAAAAAAAAGTGGTACAGACGCGTTCACATCAAGCTTTACATAGGGGCACCCTATATTACCCTGACTTAAGACCCATTTTGCAATGGTTTTGTAAAGGTTGATGTGAACGCTTCTGTACGTATAGTTAGAACTAGTCGTTCGGAGCAATAGTTATTTTGGCAAAAAAGTCTAAGGGTTGTCACAAGCAAAGTTATACGCGTTTAAAAATTCGTAATTTGCATAAATTTATTGATTTTTGAAAGTGCGTGGAATATGAATAGTATTATTAGATAAATCAATGATTGATTTTGCTACAAGCAATGACCTGAAGCATTTTTACCTCAGCGCAAAATATGTCAGCTAATAAGTAAACCGTCATTTCTACATTTCAATAAAAAAATACACTAATCTGCATAATTATAACACACTACTTTTCTGGAAGCAAATGAAAAAAAATGTTTAAATAGTTAAAAATAGTAACTAATAATAATAATTGTTTTGGCATAGAAGTCGTAGGGTTGCCACAAGCCAAGTTATACGAGTTTGAAAATTCGTCATTTTCATGCATACAAGTAAAAACTAAAGTAAAAATGCTTCAGGACATTACTTCTACCAATATCTATCATCATTTTTTGTGTATCCTAGCACTTTGAAAAATCAATAAATGTATGAAAATGACAAATCTTTAAACCCTTAAAACTTGGCTTGTGGCAGCCCTACGATTTCCGTCACACCCAAAACTTTTCACTTCCTAAGTCCTTACCCAGACCGTAAATGAAAGTGCCAAATACATAACTTTGTATGGTTTAACGTTTTTTTAGCCTTCTTAGCTTCCCGGTGGTTCCACCTTCCACCAGTACTAAGCCCCCCCCCCCCCCACCCGGCACGAAAAGGCAAATGCTCATGGGGGAGGGGGTTATTTTAAGTCCTGCCTACCTTTAATGGGCAGTAGGTGTAAATGAATGTATGTATTATTAAAAATAACTTTGCACAGCAATAATTTTACGTGGTAAAATATTTTTCATCTGGAGTAATTTAAAATCTGCTATCTGGAAACACCATTAATACCATGCAGTAGAGTCACCAAGCTAAATATCTCACGTATGATACAGATCGCGTCATTTGATTGGTTGATGGATAGATTATCAACCCATCACGTTAAAGGACGTTTAAACAATAGGTTTCAATTGTGAGATGTCAATTTGATTACCGTAAATTAAGAATAGCTCGGCAGCTGTGACTCACCTGACTGGCTCTGTTTCAAAAGTACCCTAGCGATCGAAGTGCTGCGAAGTTAACGGTCGATTTGCTCGCTGTAACCTATTAACCTATTACCAATTTCGCCTCTAATGACACGGCTTAGTTAGCGTGGACGATTGGATTATGGACTGTGAACGTGGACTGCAAGGGTTCGAATCTCGGACATTGAAATAATATTTTTGTTTTTTAATTCGTTATCACGAACTACACACATCAAAAGTGTCTAGGGATCAAGCATTTTTATGCGGATTTCTTGAGATTGAGATGTGGCTTTGTAATAAATTTATGATTTTATAAATTTATATGGATCCTTTTTGGTGCATTTCATAATTTGAAACAGGAACTGTCAATCAAATTCGAGTAAAAGATGAAAATCAGCTGTCAATATTTTCCCTATAAAAACATACAACGCATTGAAGACATTATTAGTGCTACTGTTTCCCTACTACTGATTAAAACCAACGTTATTATGGAGCGGCGACGTCATTTAAGCAGGGAAGAAATGCTCAGAGCCGTGGGAATGATAGAAGCTGGTTCCCGGCAACGTACTGTGGCTTTAGCTCTGAATACAAGCCAGAGTGTTATCAGTCGACTTCGGACACGTTACCGAAGCACTGGTACCGTGGCTGAGCGCCATGGAGGACGGTATCGCTGCACCACACGGAGACAAGACCGATACATTCAAATCACAACTCGAAGAGCTCCAACAATAACCGCCATGATGTTAGCCGTGAGGCTTCATCACTTTTCAGGGAACTTAATTAGCGACCAAACAGTCAGAAACCGCTTGCATGAAGTGAACCTTCATTCCCGAAGACCGCTAAGGGTACCATCTATAGCAATGCACAATCGTAGGATTCGATATCAATGGGCTCTTGAACACAGAAATTGGGCAGAAGAACAATGGCGTTTCGTGTGCTTTTCTGATGAGTCTCGTTTTGGTATGAGACCGGATACAAGACGTATACGACACTGGAGAACCCCTGGACGCCAACAGCGATTAAAATCCTGCCAGGAAGTCCATCCTTATAGTGGTGGAACCATCATGGTATGGGCGGGTATTTGGATCGGCGGAAGAACTGAGTTGATTTGGATCAGAGGCAACCTCAACGCTCAAATTTATGCTGAGACGATTGTATCAGACGTCATCGTTCCTCTACAAGTGCAAATCGGTCCCTTATTTCAGTTAATGCATGATAATGCACGACCGCACACCGCAAGAGTTGTAAGACAGACTCTCGCCACAGCTAACATCAATGTCCTGCCCTGACCTGCTCAGTCGCCAGACTTGAACCCGATTGAGCATGCATGGGATATGCTACAGAGAAGAGCTCTGCCGAATATGGAGGGTATCCAGTCGCAAGAAGACCTTTTTTTGTTGTTGCAACGAACATGGGCGGCCATTCCACAGCGTGATTTGGATGAACTCATTTTGAGTATGCCAAACCGATGTTCTTGTGTTGTTAGTGTTCGCGGTAGAAACACGGATTATTAATTGTTTAAGTTACCCAATAAAATTTTAAAGAAAAATGTTATTTCAGTCTTTTTTTCGAACTTTAATGTTAGTGGTTCAAATGTCAAAAATCCCTTTATTAGGAAAATGGCAAATTTCTTTATTAATGCAAAGGTGACTTGGTTTATCGTTACTGTAGACAAACGAAAACACTTTATTTGATGAATCCTTAAAGAAAATTTTAATTAATATTAATCAGGAGAAAAGTTATTGCAAAAATATATGTTGACACTTTAGATGTGTGTATTATGATGACTTTGATACAGTAAATTGTATCAACTGCAGACTCAAATTATATAGTGAAAAATTTTAATTGAAAACCTACGAAATCAGTTCCTTTCTTAGAAATTTTGTATGAACACCAATATGGCAGATAAAACTCCGAACTGCAATAAATGTAGAAAACTAGTGCAACGAAGAAGCGGTGTAACCTGTTCAATATGCAAGAACGGATTCAATTTTGATTGTGCAGGTGTTTCCGAAAAACTTCTACTTCTGAAGGAGCCGAATAAAAAGAAGATATGGAGTTGTCAACGATGTGTAAAAAACCAAAAAGGGAATATGATAAAAGAGTTACCTAATATTGATCGTCCGAAAATAACTATTAGGAGAAAACAAGCCCCAGCTCACACTGACACTGATAGACATCCTAACTCAAGTCCAGTGATTTCACAAACTTTAATACCTGAACATGAAACAAGTCCGAGGTCTGAACTACAAGTCATCATCATCCGTGCGGTCTATCCCGGTTGTGAACCCATACTGGTGTGTGGGGTCCCAGGGTCCGCCTTTCTTATTTTCTTGGCCCACTTCGCGCGGTCTTGTGCATCCTCAGTGGTGAGTCTGTTGGCACGCATGTCACCCTTAACGACGTCGAGCCACCGCTTCTTGGGTCGACCTCTTCTACCGGTACCTGGCGGGGGCGGCATAGCCAGACATTTGTTGCCCACGTAGTTTGCCGATCTTCGTGAGACATGACCATACCAGCGAAGGCGGCACTCCTGCAGCTTGTCTGCGATGTCACGAACACGAAGGCTGCCACGGATGTGGGTGTTACGCACACGATCTTTGCGTGAGACTCCACACATCCACCGCAGCATCTTCATTTCCGTGACGCGCAGCTCCTGCTTGTGTCGCTCTAGTAACGGCCATGTTTCACTGCCATATAAAAGGACAGGCCTAATGATGGTTTAATAGACCTGCCCCTTCAGCTAGATCGGCATTTTGGGGTCACAAATGACACCAGTCACCTCACGCCATTTGGCCCAAGCCGCGGAAATTAGGGCTCTGACGTCGCGGTCGATGTCCCCGGACGCGCTTAAAACAGATCCCAGGTATTTAACACGGTCCGTGCGCTCGACCACGTCAACGCCTATGCGGACGGACTGGGTATCTGTGGTGTTGCAGGCCATGTATTCCGTCATCGCCACATTAAGTTTCAGACCGCCGTTTTCAAGTGAATTTTTCCACTTATTCACCCGTTGTACTAGCCGTCCCCTGTCCGAATCTGCTAGCGCTATATCATCAGCATACATAAGCAACCAGGGTGGTTGCTCATGGTGGTCTAGGATGCTGTTTGGCAGAACGTCTAATATTACGCTGAACAGAAACGGGCTAAGCACGGAGCCTTGGTGTACTCCAACGGTAATAAGGAAAGGAAGCGTGTCACCAACCGCAGTCCTAACTATGGAACTGGAATCGTGGTACATGTCCCGGATAATGTCAATAAAGACTTCGGGAACGGCCCTGGACCGCAGCGCCCAGCCGATCATCTCACGAGGGACACAGTCGAAGGCCTTCTGCATGTCTAAAAAAAGTAGATGCAGAGGTGTATTCTTCAGTCTGTATCCCTCCATGAGCGTTCTCAAGGCAAATATGGGGTCCATGGTCCCGCAACCTGGTCGAAACCCATACTGACACCCCGAGATTGTACACTCCTGTCGGATCCGAGAGTCTACAATGCGCTCGAGGAGCTTCATGGTGTGGGACATCACCTTTATGCCGCGATAATTGCTGCACTCCTGCACCGAGCCCTTGCCTTTGAAGACTGGCGTGATAATGCTCAGTCTCCATTGGTCAGGTATCTTCCCGGTGAGGAGAATGCGGTTAAAAAGGTGGGTAAGTATGCCCACTCCACGAGAGCCCATCGATTTCCACGCTTCGATAGGGACTCCATCGGGTCCGACAGCTTTCCGGTTCTTCATGCGGCGAAGAGCCGACTGGACTTCATCAGGCGTTACCGGGGGCACTAGTCCCTGATTTGGAGGGAGTTCAGGTGGCTGCACCCCTTTGTGCTGCTTATTGAGCAGCTCGTGGAAGTAAGAGCGCCATCTCTCCTTCACCGCGCGGTCCTCGCATAGCAGGTTACCAAGAGTGTCATTTACACAGCGGCACATGGAAATATCCTGAGGTCTGAACTACAAGTAACTTTGCAAAATGAGGAAACCCACGACTATTCGCATTTTGAATCTTTTGAGGAAACACTCTCGAGAAGCGCCGAACTGACTTTAATTGACAACCCAGAAACCCTAGAACTAAAAGCAGAAGTCAGTGAACTAACTTTGAGACTTGCTAGTACGCAAGAGGAACTAGAAAACTCGATTTTGGAAAAAAATGCTTTCAAGAAGGAAATTGCGAAACTAACTACTGAAAAACAAGTACCTACTCAAACAATTATGCACCACTTCTTCTTCGAAGAGCTATACAACAAATAGCAATCGAAAGGTGAAACCAGGCCGCCGCTCTCTTTTGGCTGCTTATTATGACCTGCAAACTGCGCCGCTGAGGTTTAGCCCATCAACTCATGGAAAAATGCAAGCAAGTGCGAGAAAATCGGTCCACTTGGAAGATAGCATAAGAAAGGTATCACATTTAGAGAGAGAGATATCTAGATTTAAAGAGGAATTGACTAGCGCTCATGAAGAGATAGCACATTTGAATGAGGAACTCACGCTCTGTTAAATACACACATTTCTTCACCCTGTGACAAATTTAAAATGGACAAAATATTGAACGGTAAAGGTGATAAAGACTCAAAACGGGTAAATCAATTATGTTTTTTAAGTA
The DNA here is from genome assembly GCA_947369235.1 of Udea olivalis. NCBI lineage: Eukaryota > Metazoa > Arthropoda > Insecta > Lepidoptera > Crambidae > Udea > Udea olivalis. The sequence goes on from OX376342.1 coordinate 14,499,746, forward strand.
CGAAAAGGTCGAACAAAATGTTAAATTTAATCAACCAAAATTTTAGTCAACATTTTAATTACTGTCACTACAAATTACCAGGTTCTGGAATACGTGAGCTATTATATAACATAGATATAAGACTGAAGAATTTCACCAAGGATGATTATTGTATTATTTGTCTGGGAGAAGCTGATTTTACGCAATCACAGGACTATGCGTCATTGGTGTGTTATATTAGGGAAGCTTTGAAAGACATTTCATTACTTACTAATATTATAATCTCTTTTCCTACTTATATATGCTGGGAGCTTACTATATAATTGTCGTGTGGAGAGTTTTAACAATTTGCTGTTTATAGATATGGTAACTCATGAGTAGCCATGGCTATGGCATCCTTTACGACACCAATAAGAATCTTATACTTGAAATGTTCTCATTCCAAACTGGATATATAAATAACTTTGGAATGAGACATATATTACGTGAGCTAAAGGAAATAACAAACACTACTTCACTTAAATCTAGCGAACAGTTTTTTCTTGTTAACCCGGGCATTGTCAATGCATAGCGACCCTGTGGAAATATGCTTTATTTAAAGATAGACATCTTCATCTTTTGCATCAAAATATAGCGGGGTTAGTTAGTAAAACGAATGAATTAGTAATATGTCTGAAAGAGCTCTCAGAAATGGGAAAACGTATAGATGTAATAAGCGTAACCGAGCACTTTATAAAATCAGGCTATGAAAGTCTATTGACCATCCCCAACTACAACCTGGCCGCTTGTTATAGCCGACAAAATGTTAGTAGAGGTGGTGCATGTATTCTGGTCCAGAAGGGTAACGAATGGAAAGAGCTGCCGGAAGTAAAGAGACTGTCTGTCTGTGGTATTTTTGAAGGTTGTGCTATTGAATTGCCTTTGTATAATATAATTATAATTTGTGTTTATAGAGAGTACCCTTATGTAGTAATATTAGTTTGTTTTTCGAGAAAATGCATACACTTTTAGAATTGGTTAAAAAAAGAAATAAACATATCGTTTTGGCTGGTGATTTTAACATAGATACTCGTAGTTACTTTGAAAAATAGTAATTTATCATTGGACTTCGAGGCCTTGCTTTTGAGCCATAATATTAGTTTGACATTTAAAGAGCCTACAAGATTAAAGAGTAACAGCTGTATTGACAATATAGCGCATAATTTTCGCAAAATAAATGATTCCAGTGTTGTTGACTTTGCTCTGTCTGACCATACGACTCAAGTGGTTAGTTTTTGTGTATAAAGGGTCTGTGTTATAAGTCAATGGCGTAAAAAAATACGTGACTACAGCAGGGAAAACAAAATAAAGTTTAAAAAGTATTTGGATAGCCTATCTTTCTCTAACATTTATTCCACTGAGGATCCAGAATGTGCTTTTAATGGTTTTATTGACGACTTTATTTTGTTATACAACGTGTGCTTTCCAGTAAAGACAATTACTATATCCACCAGGAGCAAGAGTCGATGGATATCTCGAGGAATAAAAAGATGTAGCAAGAGAAAAAGAGAGTTACTTTGGCAATATTTGCGCCACCCAAACAGTAATAATAAAACTAATTTTATGAAATATTCTGGACTATTTAAAAAGGAAAAACACAACGTAGTCAAAACATTCATAAAATCAATCAATCTTCCAATAAATCCAAAACCACATGGAAAATAATAAACGACTCAAAACAAAATTTACCACGTGAACCTGTTGGCAGATTGGTCATAAATGATGAAATTGTTACTAATCTCCTCTGGATTTCAAATGAATTTAACAACTTCTTTGTTCATTGCACCTAATTTGCATTCTATGTTCATGTTACCGTGTTTACCAAACGATATATCTAAGATAATTGCATTCCTAAGAAATTGTGGCAGTGTAGGTGATGATGGTATAAAAACAAACATTCTTAAGTATATTTCTGAATCCATAAGTGGTCACCTCTGTCATATACTTAATCTTTGTATAAGTAAAGGAGTTTACCCGGAGAGATTAAAGTTGGCCATTATCAAACCGATATTCAAAAAAGATAATAGAGACTTTTTAAACAATTATAGACCAATTGCTCTTTTATCAAAAATCTCAAAAATATTTGAAAAATACCTACATAGCCAATTGTATTCGTTTTTGGAAAAATATCAGATTCTAGCGCCCGAACAAAAAGGTTTTCGGCAAAAGAAAAATATTAATATGGCAGTATATGACTTTTTAGAAAAGGTCCTTCCTGATTTAGATAGAAGGGCTCCAGTGTGTTCCATTTATTGTGACATGACCCATGCATTCGATTGTGTTGACAAGGGAATTCTGCTGTCTAAAATGGAAGCATATGGCATACGGGGCACTGTTTTAAAATTAATCAAGTCTTATCTTATAGAAAACAACTAACCGAAGTAGCTAGAATTAACCCCATCACTAAGAATAAAGAGGTCTATCGATCGAATGTCCGAACTGTCAAATACGGTGTGCCGCAGGAAAGCGTACTGGGACCCTTGCTTTTCATTATTTACATTAATGATTTACATAAAGCCACTTCACAACATATATCTTTGTTTGCGGATGACAGCACTATAACCATCGGGTGTAAAAATATTGACCTATATGAAAGTGACATTAATGGAGCTCTTACTTCAATTATTAATTGGCTACTGGATAATAATCTACAAATAAATTTAAGTAAAACTAATATTATGCACTTCAGTCAGCGACCCAAGAATACAAATATGCAAGTTGGGTACAACAACCAAGTCATAACAGAAGCGAATCAGGCCAAGTTCTTAGGCTTGATTGTCGATAGCAAACTAGACTGGAAGGCCCATACCTATGAACTATGTAAGAAATTAAGCTCTTCTGCCTACGCTTTATATAAGCTGGCCCCGTTGCTAAACGTAGACTCCTTACTTACTGCGTACCACGGCATAGTCGCATCGTATTTAAGGTACTGTATCATATTTTGGGGAAATTCCACAGATAAAGAGCTAGTGTTCAAGTCACAAAAAAGGTGCATTAGATCAATGTTTGGTTTGCAGCGGACAGACAGCTGCAAGCCATATTTCGAAAAATATGAACTAATGACATGTCCATGTTTGTATATTTTCGAATGTGCTCTATTCGTGAAATCCAATCCTAGACTTTTTAAGCGTACGTCAGAGGTTCTGAATCGTAACAGACGCGACAAAGATACTGTTTTTATTCCAAAGGCAAATACTGCTCTTTTGTACAAGAGTGTGTTGTGTGCGGCTCCGAAAATATATAATAAAGTGCCCAGATATATAAGAGAACTTAACTTTGCCATGTTCAAAAAGGAGCTTAAGAAATTCTTATTGAATAAATGTTATTATAGTTTAAATGATTTTATTAATTAGTTGACATACGTGATAATATTTGATGCAGATTAATGACTAATTTATTGTTGTGATTGAATTTATTGTTTATTTTATGAGACGTACTACGATACGATGTTAATGTACTACGATAATTTCGTTTCAAATGTATTACTAGATAGATTTGTACCACAACACATATTATAATTGCATGATTTGAATAATTAAAAATGTATATGATTATTTGTATACCCTGTGACGGTTGTTTATGGCGGATATTATTCTAATTAACATCTATTCTATTTACCTATAATCACAAATAAAGAAATTTTGAGTTTTGAAATGTCCGTAAAAACTTGCATCTCTTCAAGAAAAACAGTGATGTTCATAAACTCAATACCAGAAATAAAAATAAGCTCGTAACTCCCAGTCTAAGACTGCATAAGGTAGGGAAAACATTTATTGGTCAATGTGTAAAATATTTTAATAAGATTCCGCACACTCTTCACCAGTTTAAGTCACAAATTAAAGCTAAGTTAATGAAGCGAGGTTATTATAGTGTTGAGGATTTCTTAAATGATAAGAATTTGTGGCCATCTTAGGTATAATCTGCTCCTCTGCACACTTTTTTGTTATGACTTTACTCTGTTAATTTAATTTCTGTGTATAAAACAAGATTGAAAAGAGTAACCATCGAGTTTCTTGCCAGTCTTCTCGATCGGAAACAACCTCCGAACCGGTTCACATTATGTTTAATTATGATATTAACTATAATAGTATTATTTTATGTAAGTTTATTTCTATTCAGTATATTTTTGCTACAATTTTTTTTTGTATATGACTTGTCATAGGTACTTTTTAAAAGTCTATATGATTATAGATATTTTTTACTTTTTACTTTTACTCATTAATACTTTAGATCAAGTATTTACACATGTAAATAATGTTATGATATTAAAATATACAATAAAATTAAGGGATAAATTAATTTTAAATTAAGTTTTATTTAAAATATCGATAGTTTACAGTCTGTGGTTACGATGATTTATCACCCATTATTAATTAACTGAGCATGCCCATAAAGTATGACATTGAAAGGTGCTGTCTGTACTATTAAGAATTCCAGGACTTCATTCATAGGCGTGATTTTACTGACAGCTGTCGCAGAGATCAAGCTATCTTTTACGGTCTACTAAGACTTATAGGCGATCAGGCAAGTTGATAGAAAAAAGCGAAAGCGGTCCTTCTGTAAACTCTTTATTTTATGGTATTACGCATGCTTTTCTCGACTTGATGGTGAAATTGGGCGGCAGCCCGGGCTCAAAGTATTTCATTTGAATTGTTTTAGTAGCTATTAGGTCGCTGTTTATAATATTTATTAAAAAAGACAATATAGCCCAGTTCTTTTTTTGTGAGGAAAAGTTATCGACCCACATCAAAATGTTTTCAGTAGGTATCTCGATTTTGCAAAAAAAAAATGTTCTAAGCCGAAAGAATATCGTGCGAGCTTCTGCCAGATAATGTTTCATTCCACACAACTGCAATAGGAAAGTTTTTGGGAGACTTACCAAGGGGAACGAAGCTCTCATTTTAAAAGCAATGATTCTGCTGCAAAAAAATCTTGTCCCATTCTCGGGAGCATTATATCCTTTTGCCTTCCACAGAATAATATTTAGTGTCAGCTTCGTTTTCACTTTTTTCGGCATCTGATTTGTAATTCATTCGCCTTGTGGTATAATTATTTTTATCACTTTGGTAGAGTTTACAAGGTTCACAGTTATGGTCTTAGTTTCAAATATGACCCTTGTCTTGCTCTTGGAATATCGGACACAGTTCACACTCCTCGTTATTCTTATAGACACTTTAATATTAGGTTCAGTTTGACAAAAATGTTTATACATTACTGTGACGCTAATATCGCTAGGTAGTCTTTTTGACGCATGTTGCGTCTATAATGCGATATGGTTCGGTTGTATTTCAGTGCGTGATTCTTAATAATATCTCTATCTATTCTATTTTCCCGTTTAAATTACCCTCTTTTATCTTGCTGATCATCTACAGTTCTTTTTCAGATGTTTAAAACCCTGCAATCATTTTTAGAACTATACCCCGAAGTAGACAGAAAAAAAATTTGCAAACTTCAATTCTGTCGTTATTACTATCTGTCAAATGATAATAATAATTTTTAGTTCGTGAGTCTCTCTTACTGTCGTTTTTCTTGTTTTAATTCCTTTTACGTCAACCATGCCTTTTATAAATATTCCTTGACTTTCTTTATTATGTTCAAGGTAAGTTTCATTAATATTTTTTCTTTTGTTAAAAAATGTAAACTTAGAACATTTTTTTGGACATTTTTCTCCGCATTTTAACTCAAGTTTTGCAACCTCAGCCTCTCGTTTCTTAATCTTTCCATCTATGAATAGTAAAGTAAAAAAAATATCTATAATCATATAGACTTATAAAAAGTACTTATGACAAGTCATATACAAAAAAAATTGTAGCTAAAATATACTGAATAAAAATAAACTTGCATAAAATAATACTATGATAGTTCATATCGTAATTAAATATAATGTGACTCTACCACCGGTTAGGAGGTTGTTTCCGATCGTGAAGACTCCGGCAAGAAACTCGATGGTTACTCTTTTCAATCTTGTTTTTATACACAAAAATTGAATTGACAGAGTAAAGTCATAACAAAAAAGTGTGCAGAGGAGCAGATTATACCTAAGATGACCACAAATTCTTATCATTTAAGAAATCCTCAACACTATAATAACCTCGCTTTATTAACTTAGCTTTAATTTGTGACTTAAACTTTTGAAGAGGCAAGTTCAACAAGAGTTTGCGGAATCTTATTAAAATATTTTACACATTGACCAACGAATGATTTCCCTACCTTATGCAGTCTTAGACTGGGAGTTACGAGCTTATTTTTATTTCTGGTATTGAGTTTATGAACATCACTGTTTTTCTTGAAGAGATGCAAGTTTTTACGGACATATACTACATTATCATAAATAAATTGAGAGTACACAGTTAAAATAACTATCTCTTTGAATACTTCACGAAGCGAGTCGCGTGGTCTAAGGTTGTAAATGGAGCGGATGGCTCTTTTTTGAAGAACAAAGATGGTGTTGAGATCCGCTGCCGAGCCCCACAACTGTAGACCATACGACATAACACTGTGAAAATAACTGAAGTACACTAATCTTGCTGTTGCGATATCAGTCAGGAGCCTTATTTTTCTAACAGCATAAGCTGCCGAACTAAGTCTTCCTGCCAGAGCAGAAATATGCGGACCCCACTGTAACTTGGAATCGAGAGTAATTCCCAGAAATACAGTGGAATTCGCAATCTCTAATGGCTCGTTATTCATGTTTATAATGGTATCGACCTGTCTTACATTGGGCATAGAAAATTTGATACATTTGGTCTTCTTAGCATTAAGCAGTAAATTGTTACTCGTGAACCAATGCAGTACCTTAGAAAGAGTATTATTTACGTCGTCAAGTGCTTTGTTACTTCTATCTACGTTAAAAATCAGAGAAGTGTCATCAGCAAATAATACAATCCCACATAGGTCTTTGACAAAATAAGGCAGGTCATTTATATAGATCAAAAACAGCAGACGACCTAATATTGATCCCTGGGGCACGCCCATACGTATGGTGGCACCGGAAGAATTCGTACCATTGATACTCACTTTTTGTATTCTATCAGTGAGGTAAGATTCTATAAGGCTAAGTGAAATATTTGAAACACCGTAATGTCTCAGCTTAATCAGTAGGATTTCATGATCTACGCAGTCAAATGCTTTTGATAAATCACAAAAAACTCCTATTGCATCTTGCTTGCCTTCCCACGCATCAAATATGTGTTTGATGAGCGCAACACCTGCATCGGTTGTATTCCTATTTTTAGTGAATCCAAATTGATTACTATGTAATAATTTATTCAAAGCAAAGTGAGAGAGTAATTGATTCAATATTATCTTTTCAAAAATTTTACTTATAGCTGGTAGAAGGGAAATAGGTCTATAATAGGATGGGTCACTTTTCTCACCTGACTTATAAAGGGGTATGACTTTACTAAATTTCATTAAATTAGGGAACTGACCCTTGTCTACACAGTCATTAAAAAGTAACGCTAAACTAGGGGAGATTGTATCTATGACTGATTTAAGTATATCAACAGAAATACCCCATAAATCCTCCGTTTTTTTATGTTAAGTTCTTGAAACGATTTGAGGATGGTTTGAGGAGATAATTGATCAAAGCAAAAACTAATGGCGCACTAATTAACACTTGATGTGAGGAGATAACTAGCTAGCAGTGAACTAGAATTTAGTTTACTGGTAGTAATAAAAGGTATCTCAGAGAAAAATGATTCAAAGGTATTAGCTATACTCTAAGTGTGTTCCGCGGAACCCTAGGGTTCCGTGATACCTCTGTCGGGGTTCCGCAAGAATTTAGAAAAAAAAATCAAAACACCTCTCTCTGGTCGCTCCGCGGCTGCGTGGACTCCGCGGCCGCGCGGAGACAAAACGCTATGAACGTTATTTATTTATTTATTTGTATTTGTATAAACATGTGTTACAATAGCTGGTACAATATCTCATAAGTTTGGTATCAACAATTTTATACTTGTACAACCCGTTCACTCTAAGTTTGCCGGTCTGTGGAATGCGCATACCCTCCCCCATGTGACAACAAAACTTATAATGTGTAATAGTTTTACCCAAATACACACATCAAAAGTGTCTAGGGATCAACATATATTTTTGCAATAACTTTTCTCCTGATTGATATTAATAAAAATTTTCTTTAAGGATTCATCAAATTAAGTGTTTTCGTTTGTCTACAGTAACGATAAACCAAGTCACCTTTGCATTAATAAAGAAATTTGCCATTTTCCTAATAAAGGGATTTTTGACATTTGAACCACTAACATTAAAGTTCGAAAAAAAGACTGAAATAACAGTTTTCTTTAAAATTTTATTGGGTAACTTAAACAATTAATAATCCGTGTTTCTACCGCGAACACTAACAACACAAGAACATTCGGTTTGGTATACTCAAAATGAGTTCATCCAAATCACGCTGTGGAATGGCCGCCCATGTTCGTTGCAACAACAAAAAAAGGTCTTCTTGCGACTGGATACCCTCCATATTCGGCAGAGCTCTTCTCTGTAGCATATCCCATGCATGCTCAATCGGGTTCAAGTTTGGCGACTGAGCAGGCCAGGGCAGGACATTGATGTTAGCTGCGGCGAGAGTCTGTCTTACAACTCTTGCGGTGTGCGGTCGTGCATTATCATGCATTAACTGAAATAAGGGACCGATTTGCACTTGTAGAGGAACGATGACGTCTGATACAATCGTCTCAGCATAAATTTGAGCGTTGAGGTTGCCTCTGATCCAAATCAACTCAGTTCTTCCGCCGATCCAAATACCCGCCCATACCATGATGGTTCCACCACTATAAGGATGGACTTCCTGGCAGTATTTTAATCGCTGTTGGCGTCCATTGGTTCTCCAGTGTCGTATACGTCTTGTATCCGGTCTCATACCAAAACGAGACTCATCAGAAAAGCACACGAAACGCCATTGTTCTTCTGCCCAATTTCTGTGTTCAAGAGCCCATTGATATTGAATCCTACGATTGTGCATTGCTATAGGTGGTACCCTTAGCGGTCTTCGGGAATGAAGGTTCACTGCATGCAAGCGGTTTCTGACTGTTTGGTCGCTAATTAAGTTCCCTGAAGAGTGATGAAGCCTCACGGCTAACATCATGGCGGTTATTGTTGGAGCTCTTCGAGTTGTGATTTGAATGTATCGGTCTTGTCTCCGTGTGGTGCAGCGATACCGTCCTCCATGGCGCTCAGCCACGGTACCAGTGCTTCGGTAACGTGTCCGAAGTCGACTGATAACACTCTGGCTTGTATTCAGAGCTAAAGCCACAGTACGTTGCCGGGAACCAGCTTCTATCATTCCCACGGCTCTGAGCATTTCTTCCCTGCTTAAATGACGTCGCCGCTCCATAATAACGTTGGTTTTAATCAGTAGTAGGGAAACAGTAGCACTAATAATGTCTTCAATGCGTTGTATGTTTTTATAGGGAAAATATTGACAGCTGATTTTCATCTTTTACTCGAATTTGATTGACAGTTCCTGTTTCAAATTATGAAATGCACCAAAAAGGATCCATATAAATTTATAAAATCATAAATTTATTACAAAGCCACATCTCAATCTCAAGAAATCCGCATAAAAATGCTTGATCCCTAGACACTTTTGATGTGTGTATGTACATGTACACAATTTTTATTGTTACAATTAAATAAAAAATATTTTATATTATGTTTTGCTGACGCTACTTTTCGAACGTCATACCTATCGCCAGCGGCAAACTTAAAGCGAGCGGGTAGTATGCTTGTGAGCGCGCAGTCTCTTTGATAAAAGCCGCCTCTTTAGAAGGATATCTTTCAAAAACTTAACGAATTGAATTTATCGTTGCAAGGTAAACAGACAACAGTGTTTCAGGCCTAACTGCTTTTAAAAGAAAATTAGATTTTTGGATCATTTGCATTGGTAAGAAAGAAATAGAAAGCTTTACGTTACTCAGAGAGTTTGTTAGCGAAAACGACTCAGAAATGTTTGAAGATGAAGTGTTTGAAGAATTGGTCCAATATCTCAGTTCGATGTGCGCATCTTTTGAAAAGTATTTTCCCGAAGAACACAATACAAAAATTAAAGTGAATTCATGGATTCATAATCCTTTTTTACCCAACTTGGAAAAGCCTGAAAACATGTCAAACGAGATATATGCATCACTTTTAGAAATGTCAGCAGACACAAGTATGGAGTCACTGTCACAAAGTACTTTTTTATATGCTCACTGTTCAAAACGACGCCTCTCAATGATTTTTGGTGCAGAATCCAAGATGAATATGCAATGCTTGGCCAAATGGCTCTGGATATTCTTCTCCCGTTCCCAACTACATATTTGTGCGAAACAGGATTATCTACCTACGCAGCCACGAAAACAAAATATCGCAATAGACTGGACGCCGAAGCTGATATGAGACTCCAACTTTCTTCCATCAAACCTGATATCAACCAATTGATGAAAAATAAAAAACAGTTTCATACCTACCACTAGTTAGATTTTTCTTTTTTAATGTTTTCTATTATTGTCCTTGCCAAGTGGTGAAGTAAATAATAATTAGTAACTGTTACATTGTACTTTTATTATGCTGATTAATAAAGAATACACTTATAAAAACAATTGTTTTATTGTAGGGTTCCATCAAGTATTTTGCTTCCCAAAAGGGTTCCGTCATTAAAAAAGTTTGAGAACCACTGAGCTATATCAACGTCAGACTTAATAATATTATCTTTAATTTTAAGTGAGAAAGAGTTATTGCTTGGTATGGACTTACAAGTTTCTTTGTTTATAATGTTCCAAGTCGCTTTGATTTTGTTTTTTGCTTGTTTTATTTTGTCTCGCAAAAACATGGACTTGGCAACAATGCAAGATTTTTAAAATATCTTAGAATAAGATTTAACATAGTCTACTAGTTTGGGACTATGAAAGTTCGCTTTTAAATCATATAATTCGTATAATTTAATCCTACTTTTATAAATACCTGGAGTAGCCCAGTCACTGAATTTAAATTTAAATTTATCAACTGTCACTTTTTTTTTGGAAAAATGGTGTTATGTTCATACATTATCAGATTGAACAAATCCTTATACTGATCATTTATGTTCTGGTCTTGGTGTGATAAGTAAGGAAGTTGATTGTTTATATTGTTTTTAAATTTCTCTATACGTTTCTGAGTAACTGGTCTAAAAATAATATCCACCGATTGAGGGACATGACGGTGCTCAAATTTGGTTAACAATGGCCTGATTTTAAACAATTAATTATTGATTTCTCTTTATAAAAATTTTCACAAAAAATATTATCCAAGCAGGTAGCTGATGACGCAGTGATTCTAGATGGTTGATCAAAAATATTAAATGAATTGAATGATTTAAAAAGATTCAAAAATCTAAGTGAGGTTTGAGAAGAGTCTAGAATATCTACATTAAAATCACCACAAACAACCACCTTCTTGTTTGATTTACATACTCTCTCTTTAACACTTCTTCCAAAGTTTCTTCGAACAGTGAGTAATCCGCAGATGGTGGTTTAAATACACACAAAAAATAATAATCCGCTCTAACCCTGCACATGAAACTTCAATAGTTTGCTCAATTGAGAGTGCTACCACATCTTTGCGTTCTTTATACTTTAACTTATTGTGCAATAATATTAGTGACCCACCCCGAATAGCTGAAACTCTCATGAACATACTAGCGACGCTATAATTATCAAAACTTAACAGACAGTTGTGTTCCTTAAGCCAGTGTTCTGTTAAACATAAAACATCTATATTCATACTGTCAAGGTTTCCGAATTCCGAACTTCCGAATGGTTCGGAAATAAGCCGTCTTATTCGTGGCACACCTGCTATAGTAAATCCTTTATCGTTTTGAGTTTCATTGCCTACTATAGTTTTTGGGGAAGGTCTTGGTGTCGAAGTGGGTGATGAACGGCTTGGTGGAGAGCTGATGGCGAACGTCTTGGAGGAGAAGCTGATGGCGAACATCTTGGTGGAGGAACGGATGACGAACGTCTTGGTGGAGGAGCTGATGGCGAACGTCTCGGTGGAGAAGCTGACGGCGAACGTCTTGGTACTCTAGGTGGGTGAGTTGATGGCGAACGTCTTGGTAGAGTAGCTGATGGCGAACGTCTTGGTGGAGGAGCTGATGGTGAACGTCTTAGCGGAGGAACTGATAGCAAACGTCTTGGCAGAGGAACTGATAGCAACCGTCTTGGCGCAGGAACCGATAGCAAACGTCTTGGTGGAAGAGCTGATAGTAAACGTCTTGGTAGTGGAGCAGTAGAATCATTGCTTTTAAAATGAGAGCTTCGTTCCCCTTGGTAAGTCTCCCAAAAACTTGGAATGAAACATTATCTGGCAGAAGCTCGCACGATATTCTTTCGGCTTAGAGCATTTTTTTTTGCAAAATCGAGATACCTACTGAAAACCTTTTGATGTGGGTGGATAACTTTTCCTCACAAAATAAGAACTGGGCTTTATTGTCTTTTTTAAAATTCTATTAACTTTTTGTTAAGACACCTACACATTAAAATAAACCTTGTTTAATAGCCTATCTAATCTGATAAACTTTTAGATAAAGTTAAAATTAAAAAAACTTAGGAGAAGAGGAAAAACTCAGACAAAATTTCAATCTTAACTTTATTTTTGAAACATCAAAACCTAAACAAAACAACTATTTTTTTTGATAAAAATTGATGAAAACTTAAAATTAATAATCCGTGGATCCACCTAAGACTCTGCTGACACATCTGCAGCGGTTCTGCATACTCAATACCCAAGGGTGTCAATATCCTGCTGTGGAATACTTGTCCCAAGTCCTGCTAAGATGCAAGAAAAGCTGGTTTTCATGCACAATATCTTCAGGGAAATTCTTAAGAGCTCTTCTCTGAAGCATATCCCAGGCATGCTCAATAGGATTTAAGTCAGGGGATTGTGCAGGCCAGTTTAAAGCTTGGATATCATGCTGTTGTAACCAACTTCTAACGATACGCGCCGTATGTGGGCGGGCATTGTCGTGCATTAGCTGGAAATTTAGTCCCATTTGCTGTCTGTGGGGCAAGATTACAGGCTCTAGCACCTCATCTCGGTATTTAAGAGCAGTCATATTGCCTTGTAGCCAAACGAGGTCCGTTCTACCACCGAGACGAATTCATGCCCATACCATAATCGTGCCACCTTGATATGCATGAACTGGTTGTGAGTGCTGCAGTCGATTCCAACGTCCAGGTTCTCTCCAAACGCGTACTCTTCGCGAATCAGGATGAAATCCAAACCTGGATTCATCAGTGAAAAGCACAAGTGATCATTGAGAATGGTTCCAGTTTTCGTGTGCAATAGCCCATTGTAATCTTCTTCCTCGATTGCCTCTCCTTAGCGCTGGTACCCGAAGTGGCCTACGAGCACGTAGGTTGATTTCATGCAGTCGTCTTCTCAAAGTTTGACCGCTTACCAGCAAACCATACTCTCTCTGTAGCCTTTGAACCAATTGCATCGCCGTTACATTTGGTTAACTTCGTGCAGCATTTACTATGAATCGGTCCTGTACATGTGTTGTAATGCGTTGAGGTCCTCGGTGCCGTTCCACCACTTCCCCCGTGACACGATAACGTGATCAAAGCCTGGATATAACGCTCTGACTGGTTCTCATGGTTTCAGAAACCGCAATTTGGGTAGCGCCAGCTTGAATCATGCCAACTGCTCTTAACATTTCCTTACTGGTAAAGTGTCTAAGTGGCATGATTAAATGAACACCGGAGATGCATTTGCCGAATATTTATAGAAATTTATGGAGTTTTAATCAAGTTAGAAGTTCGTGAAGATTTACTTCTTTGGAAGAAATTCAATGAATTCGAATTTCATCTTAAAACAAAACCTTTTATATACAAATTTGAATTTAAAAAAGGAACTTAATAATGTTTTTATAATCTGTCATTAATAGTTATTTGGAAGGCCAGTACTTTTCAAGTTATTTAAAAAAGTTTTATATATCCCTAGACCATGAGGTTGTGTGTATTATAGGATATTCGTTCCAGGTGCTTCTAGTATTTTAGGCCCACTATACGAACTTTTGAAAAAAGGCTGCAAATGGGTTTGGTCTAAAATAGAGAACAAGGCGTTTAGCGAAATTAAAAAAGTTCTAGCGTCGGGACAAGTTCTAACACACTTTAACCCAAATGCAAAAATCATTTTAAGGTCTTGTTCATAATCGGACACTGAAAAAAGAACGCTCTTAACTAGTACAATCGCTCAAACGAACTAGTTCGGTCTTCTAGTAATAATAGTTCATTATAGTTCACTGAATGACCGAATACTAAGTAAGTAAGAAGACATTAGTCAGTCTTACGCGTAGCGCGAATATGGTTGTAAGTCGTACATGACGTAATGAAATTAATATTCGATTTTCCTTCATAATTCATAATAGTTTATTTCACACACTTTAATAATTGTCCATAATATTTACAAAACAGAAACTGCAAGCAAGCATTGGCGCCATAAAATTCTGGGAAGCAATGTCCAGGTAACTCAATTAACCAAATTAAGTACCTTACTGCTATGAAAATAACGTTTAACTTAGCGGGACACTGGTTGGTACTTTCTCGTTCGTCAGTTCTCGTTCTCGTTCAATCTAGTGCTCTTACATCGTCCATCACGCTCATGCACACGCGTCGTAAGATTGGCTTTCAACTCCCTCGGACACTCGTAATCTGTCTGACTCTGCTCTCGCGAGCCCGATGGTAGTTCCGAACTAAAAGACCTATTAAAAAAACCAGAACAGAATAGTTCGTTGTCGTTCACAGGAAGGAATTGGGTCTTTATACTTTTATAGTACGTAGTACATGTACTACACAAGCCTAGACGCCTCACCTACTGGATTAGGAGCCATTTTGTCGCAGATTGAGGAAGATGGCAACGAAAGATCTTTTGCGTCCCGTACCCTCAACAATGCTGAGCGTCGATACTCTCAGATTCAGAAAGAGGCAACGGCAATCATTTTTGGGGTAAGGCGGTTTCACCAATATTTGTATGGAAGATCCGTACCGTTTGTGTTACGCACAGATCACAAGCCCCTACTGTCTATTTTCGGATTATCATTGAGGTACCTATCCGCCAATCGACTACAACGTTACGCTTTGTTTTTAGCCAGTTACAATTATTGTATTTTTAGGAATCAGAAGCGGTTTTGTTTAAAAAAAACAACATAAAACGTAGATCATTTACTTCTATGATGAATTATTAAACAAAACTTTAAGACTGCAGATATGTAATTAGGAATAAGGCTTATTTAGTACATAAGATGGGAAAAATGGGCACTAAGGAAGTAGAGAGGTCCGCACTGCGCGCTGGCTCGAGCAAAAGTGGTCAGAGCGCGCTCCTGAGTCGCTATTTATGTGGCTTGAGGGGCAGGGGGGCTGACGTCACTCGCTATCGTCGGCTTTACTAGGCGTAGCATCCAATACGGCTCATCCTGTCGTCCTCGGCAGGAATATTAGCTGATGGGTCCTCAAGTTGAGCGTGAGCATCACCTTTGGGTCTTGATGATGGCCCAGGTTGATCAGATAGCGATTCATCGTCACCGCCATCATCTGTGTCATTAGAATCTGAAATACACACAGATCGTTTTAAGATACATGACTAGTGACAGGTCAAGTTAGTATATCAGTCATGCTATCAACACGTTATAAGCACAGTTCAAACATACTAGCACAAGGTCTGTTTGTTTGAGATTTTAATAAATCGCAAAAGAACAGATAAGACACATATCGGGTCGACCCTTAACATACTTAACACGCAAATAAGGCATTACCAGGCCTTTGTATTTGCGCACCGTAGGCATAGGCACCCAGTTTGCATACCTCCCGGTGGCTGTCGGCATAGGCATAATGTTAGCTTACCGCCCAGACTTGAAACTAACCTTCAAAAAAGGCAGCGCAGGTTTCAGGGGTCCACTCACCCCGCCACGGCACCATGTACTGTGCTGCTGCATATGTTGTTTTGCAATAACTGCCAGCAAGCAGCTTTAATTCGTAGCGAGCGTTCGGCAATATACTGACCACCCGGTAGGGGCCACGCATGCCTGGGTCGATCTTCGCCTTGGACTGCGCATATTTGATGACGAAGACAAAATCATCAACCTGAAACATACGAGGAGGACACCTGTCCTTATTAGCATAGGCATCCTGCTTCTTTTGATTTCGCAGTAACCGTTCGGCTGTCCTCTGTCTGGTGAGCTCCCTTGTGGATTCACGGTTCTCCGCCGGGGCCCTTATTGCTGTGTCTCTTATCAGAGCTTGTATCGCCGGTGTTGTGCCTTCACAACCAGTCAGGAGGTTCAAAGCAGATGTCTGTGTAGTTTCTGCTTTGTGGTGTTGAGTATAAGTTGGAGACGCCGAAGCTCATCTGCCCATTCACTTTTACGGTGATTTGCTTCTATTCTCAGCATGTTCAGTACAGTTCGAACGTACCGTTCCACCTGCCCGTTCGAATGATGCATCTCGGGCGTTATGTGGTGTAATTGGACGCCTAAATCATGCATCCAAGTAGTGAACCCTGATGACTCAAACATACGGCCTCTATCAGATATTACTAACTGCGGTGTACCAAACAAAGCAATCACATTTTGAAAAACTTTCAACAGTTGATCTAGATCTTGCCGGTATATAGGCGCTAGTAGGCAATATTTAGAAAAAGCATCTACGATCAACATTATATGTTTGTATCCTTTTGACTCTGGTAACGGACCCAAGGTATGGAGTGTGTGAAAGATGGATGGGACATCGACATGGAGTGTGTTGAAAGGGGTATCAGGCTTAGACCACGAAGTGATTGGTTGGAGAGGCGCACGAGGAACTCGTTTGTGAGCAATGCACGTTAAGCAATGAGATACGTATTTAGAAACAAATGCACGCAAACTCGGGAACCAAAAGTGTCTAGAAATAAGATCTAATGTCTTTTCAGCATTTATATGACCGTGTTCGTCATGGAAGATCCTGAGTAGACTTAGATGGTGGCTTTTAGGGATATAGCAGAGCAATCTCGGCTTCTCTCCTATAGGTGTATACCGATAGTAGAGTAGGTAATTACGCTTTACATATCGATTAGGGTCCAACTGTCCTTCATACAGTGATCGTATCAGATTTTGGGTTTCCTCATCACCTGATTGTGCAATCTGTGCCCAGTTACGTGGCCTTTGAATTTTATTGACTGAAATAGGATTGCGACTAAGATAATCTGCATGTGGAAGCATAACTCCTTTTCTATAAGCGATAGAGAAATTAAAATCCTGTAGATATATCCACCATCTGGCTACCCGAGGAAGTAAATCCTTTTTGTTTTGCGTAGCTTTGAGAGCATTACAGTCAGTTACAACTGTGAAATGCATACCGATTAAGTAATGTCTAAAGTGGCGCAAGGCTCGCACGACTGCAAGAGTCTCAAACTCATATGAATGGTAGCGTCCTTCAGCTCCTTTTGTGACTTGGCTGTAATACGCCACCACGCGTCGACTACCAATCATGTGAACTTGCAACAACACTGCTCCGTATCCGAGGCTACTAGCATCCGTATGAATCTCAGTCAACAGCGTTGGGTCAAATATGGCGAGAACAGGTTCACTTGTGAGACAAGTAATTAGTTCCTGGCGAACTTTTTCTTGTTCAGGAGCCCAACAGAACTCTATACCTTTTTTTGTAAGACTCGCAATGCACTCAGTTTTAGTGGAATATCTAGGTATGTACTTTCGAAAATACCCCGCTAACCCTAAAAATTGCCTAACTTGCTTGACGTTTTTGGGCACTGGAGAGTTAACAAGGGCCTGAATTTTAACCGGACTAGGGCGTACTTCCCCATTAGAAATAAGTCGGCCTAAATATTCTATTTCTGTGCAAAGAAATGAGCATTTCCGAATATTTATAGAAAATCCTGATTTTGTCAAAGTGGAAAGAACCGCCTTGAGGGTATGTAAACCTTCCTGAGCTGATGAACTGAGGATGAGACAGTCATCTATGTAGACCAGCACCTTCCCGTGGAAATGAGTTCTTTTAGCGTCTTACGGATTATGCGCTGGTAAACAATCGGGGCATTGGCATCAAGTTGTATCTGATGGAATCCTGTTGCCATGTCTAATGTGGTGAAGAACGCACTTTTTCCTAAACGGTCTATGTGAACATCAATTAGGGGTAATGGGTACTTATCTTTGGCCATTATTCTATTTAGAGCACGATAGTCCACGCACATGCGGTCGGAGCCATCTTTCTTTTTTACAAGAAGTATGGGGCTTGAGTAAGGCGATTCTGATTCGCGAATGATGCCTTTGGATAGCAAATCGGTGATAATTTCACGAACTCTCAACGTCTCATCATATGACATCTTGTACGGGCGATAACTAACTGGAGTGTCGCTGTTTAGTCGTATATGCATACTTCCCGTAGTGACAGTGGAGGTGGCTGTACCCGAAATCATAAAGTCAGCATATTCATTAAGAATAGAATGAAGTTCCTTTAAATCCTCCCCTGAAAGTGACGTCTTAATATCAGTTTGCATATTCAACTCCACAGTGGAAACTTTGCAAAAGGCAGGATCTCGTATCAGTCGCTGTTGATCTTTAGTACGGATATAAGTCACGCCATCCCGGTTTAATACGTCCGTTCCTATTATTATTGGAGCATTCATGCACTCACTAGGCACAACTAAAATATATATTTCCATAGATAAGCCCTGAGTTCAACAGTGAGGGTAACATAAGAATTTACTGGGGTGATTGAATTTCCTACCCCCTTAAGTTGACGCTGAATAGGTTTCTTGGCACAGCTAAAATGATTTGCAATCGAAGAAGATATAAGTGAAACCTCCAATGCACCGCTATCTATTAGAATGTCCACAGGAATACCCTGAATTATGCCTACTATGATATCCTTACTTGTTTTAAAAACAGGGGTAGAACAGAAATTAACATTGTTTTTATTGCGTGATTCTGAGCGCTGTTTCGCAAAACATTGACTTATATCATGGCCAGGTTTCTTACAATAGACACATGTAGGTACTTTTAGGTAAACTCATGTCAGACTTTTTATCAACTAGGATGGGCTGTGAACTACTAGCACTAGGTACATGTCGTTTAAGACAACCAGCTTGTTTGTGACCTATTTCTCCACAAATATGACACCTACACGAAGTCATTTGGCGTGAGGAATACTTGAACGCAGGTTTGTTATTGCCACTGTGACGTGAAAAAGATGCCGCCGGTAAAAACGGACGGGTAGGTCGGGTATCTAAAGTACTTTTCTTAGTCGGTTTTATAAACGCGGACAGTAATTGACTAAATCATTGGGCATAAGGTTTGCATTAGAGGCGGACGCCTTAACTTGAGGGTCCTTTATACCTCGATTAACTATTGCAGTGATAAGGTCGTTGCTAAGGCCCTTTACTATACGCAGACGCAGTAGAGACCTACGAGCGTACTCAGCATAGGTTGGGTAATTGTCCGAATCGGTTGACATCACATCGTACAGTATACTGGCCACGTCTACTTTATGAATACACAATGGTTTAAAATCTTTTTTGAAATTGCTCCACGAGCGATCATCAGAAACCCATTCATTTAACCACACTTTAGCGTCACCCTTTAGACAGTTTCCAACACGAGACAAACACTCATAATCACTCCATCGGTTCATAGCCTGAGCCCTGTCAACTTCATTAAACCATGCATCATCATCATGAAAACTTGGGTCAAAGTTTGAGACAAAATAATTAGGATTGCTTACTGACTTTAAAGATTGGATAGCCTCGACAATCTTTACCGTAGACTCGTCTGCAGCTTGACTTGTAGCAGTACAGGGCGCTGCGGCTGCCGTCACCCCGGTCAGCGATGATCGGCCTTCCAGCGCGTTCAAGCGAGACACGAGGGTATCCCATGACTCGCGGAAACTGCGTGGCACCGGAGGACTCCCTCGCTCTGAACTGGAACGGCTGCGGTCGTTCCGTCTGCGGCTGTAGCGGTGGCTGCGGCGGTCGCGCTTGTGTCCGGCGCGACGGTGGTTTCGCTCTCGAGACTCGCTACGCGAGGGCCTACAACGGGAATGTCTATTACGAGATCGTTTATTGAGAGGTCTACGTAACGATCGATTACGAGAACGAGACCTACCCATTTTAACTTAACTCAAACGAAAAAACTGTTAAGAAATAGCAAATTAATGCAGAAATGGAAAAATGACGGTGGGAGTGAAATATCTTTATCCCACTTCTGATTTTAGGAATCAGAAGCGGTTTTGCTTAAAAAAAAAACAACATAAAACGTAGACCATTTACTTCTATTATTAATTATTAAACAACTTTAACACTGCAGATATGTAATTAGTAATAAGGCTTATTTAGTACATAAGATGGGAAAAATGGGCACTAAGGAAGTAGAGAGGTCCGCACTGCGCGCTGGCTCGAGCAAAAGTGGGCAGAGCTTTTTTTTTTTTTTTTTTTTTTTTTTTTTTTTTTTTTTTTCTACATGGCATGCATTGTTAGCCGCTGATGGCTTTCACAATTTCACCGGACAAGTGGGTGAGCGGAAGGCTCTCAACCCTTATATTTAAGTAACGTGCCTAAGGGTGCCCCAAGGGGGGACACGAACCTCGGCTTAGGGCGTTACTGGGAGATAACAAACGGACGTAAGTGGGCAGAGCGCGCTCCTGCGTCGCTATTTATGTGGCTTGCGGGGCAGGGGGGCTGACGTCGTCTATACTAGGCGTAGCATCAAATAGTATAGAATATGTAAAAAGTGAGAACAATAGTGCTGATTACTTGTCTCGTGCTAGATTGTTTACTTCGGACAGGGTCGGTTGCACTCGCGCGGAGGGCGCGGAGGGTGCGGCCAGCGAGGACCGGGGGGGACATGAGATTTGCCACCCAGCTGCCTATGTTTGTTTCGTTATAGATGGGTCATCTCCGATAACACTTGAAGAGTTACGAGAAGCTACTAAGAAAGATTGCATTTTCAAAAATGTTATTCATTACGTGCTAAATGGCAGGCCGATTTAAAACGGTATCATATGTGTAGACTGGAATTGTCTTAAGAAAACGGATGTCTTATGCGCGGCCATAAAGTAGTGATGCCGGAGGCGCTCCGCGGACGGGTTTTGGCAGAATTGCATACATCTCATTTAGGTATTGTCAAAACAAAAGCTGAAGCGCGCTCTCGGTTCTAGTTACCAGGTATAGACGCGGCTTTAGAACGCATGATAAGCCTTTGTGAAGTTTGCGTTCAACGTCGGCCATCACCCGGTCATCCCCCTGAGCGCCCGTTTCACCATGGCCATAATATATCCCTCGCGGCTTTTTTACCGGATACACCACGATTTTATAGGGCCGATTAATGGACGTATGTACCTAGTTATAGTAGATGCTTATACAAAATGGTTAGAAGTTTATGAAATGAACACTTGCACGTCACCAGCTGTAATTGATAAATTGTACGAATTCATGTCTAGGTTTGGTTTTCCACAAACAATAGTGACAGATAATGCTATATCATCCAATTCACAGGAATATATGCTTTTGTAAATTAATAGTAGATTGTTACGCAAGGTGAGAAAGTTGCCTTTTCAATGCACCAGATGGTTTGGCGCGCGAGCGTAGCGAGAGCGCTAATAGTTCGAGCATTGAAAAGGTTTTTCTTCCGAGGTAAACACTCTGCTTTTCATTACGAATATAAGGAAAGTAAATAAAAATCAGATACATAAGTTTAACCAAATAAACTTCTCACTCGATTTACGAAACAACTGAATGAAGTTCGAATAGTTGCAATCCCGCCTTTTTTTTTGTCTGTGGAATTCAACCATTTTTTTTTAATATTTGTGAAAAAGCATAACTTAGACAATGATGATGGAATTCCCCCGCCTTATTTTATTTAAAGAAAATATTTTTTTTTTCATTTCTATCGTAAATGCTTAGCTCAAATTTATTCAATTAAATACTAATTAAGTGAAACATACATTAATGAGTATATTCCTGCTTCGATTGTTTAAATATTCATTTGAAATCAAGATAAAGAAATTTCAAATACAGCTGTGGCTGAATAGAATACATCGACTTGCCGCGAAAGGAATGTCAAAATAGAAGGTGACTTTTGACAGTTATTTACTTTCAGCCCTAGGGCTGAAAAAACTTTACAGCCCTAGGGCTGAAAGTGAAGCTTTCAACCCTATGCTCAGGCAACTTCAAGCGTACTTTCCGTGCATGAGTAATGAAAACGGAATTTCACACGACTTCACTGCCATACCATCCGGCGAGCAATGGACAAGCGGAATCATACGTGAAAATTGTTCGCTTGATCTATCTGTTCGAGCCCTAGTTAAAAGCTACCCGCCGTTAACTAAGTGAAGTGACATAATGCCTGAAGGAATGAATGATTGAATCCGTGAATGAGTATTTATCAGAATTAATTTGGAAGGTCAAACGAACAACTTTTTAAATAAATTATATTAAAACTTATATTTTAAATCACATGATCTCATAATGAAAACTCATAAAATTAAATAAGTTGATAATTTTATACACTTAATACTACAATTAATGTAAATAATTGTACGTTTGTGAAAATAATCTAACAGTATATTCTCTTTGCATTTTCCCAACAGTTAATCCCTTAGTAGTTGAGGTGGCAAGATATTTGCCAGACACAAATAGTGTCTCAGGGACGTTTTAGACGACCCGGAAGACCCTATTACCACCCTGGCCATCGCCAATCACCATAGGCTGACCGCGCATTCCACACACATCTTAGATTTATTTATTTATAGCACACAACTTGTAGGCTTACAGAGCAACTCCAAGACGCCAGACAAGTTTAAAATAGAGAACTAATTTACAATAGTAGTTAAAATTAAAATTATAATTATAAATCAGAAAAAATTGAATAAAAAATTAATTGAGAATGTCAACGAAAAATAATACTAAAACGATAAAATAAAAATGATAATAATTAATTATTAGGTATCAACGATTTCTAGAAAAACCGAAGCTTCCCTTATTATGTATTGCACGTAATCAGCAAAAATATCTACGTGATCACACTGAGTAAGCATGTCCCCAATCAGGCGCAATGCGCGGACGGTAGGCGCGTTCGCAGCGTGCACTGTGCGCGTCGTGGGCTTACGCAAGAGCCGCGGACGGCGTCGTGGAGCCACCGCTCCTCTCTATCTCGAGGTATACGCGTGGGCACCAGCAAATCAACCCGAGACATAATTTCAGTATCTACTTGTACTTGTACTTGTACTACTTGTACTACATACAACCGAGCTTCTGTCCGCGCCGGCGCGGGCCCGCGCCGCGTCTTTTTTTGAATTCCTTTTCTAGATACCGGCACGTGCCGGGTAGATTCTCTCCCCAAAATGTCAGATAATCCTCAAGTAACGGTCTGAGTCGAGGTTCTACCCCACAAGGGGGCCCTTAGAGTGCTACTTTAAATATTAGGGTTGAGAGCCTTCTGCGCTCACCCTACAGACCGGTGAAGCTGCTAAGGCCGCCGAGGCCAAGCAGCGGCGTCCTTACAAAAAAAAATCCCAACAGTGTTTACAAGCTGACCAGCGCGGTAGTACAATCAGAACATTACATGTGGGACAAAATGTTTTTTACAAAAAGTATATGAAGGATAATACATAAAAAACTAGGAAAAATGTTCTATGTGATAGACTTAAATTCATTAAATTATGTCAGGAAGCATCAAAACCAAATTATACTTTATAACAAGGGGGCAGGGTCGGAAATAAGTAATCAACCACCGGGGCGGGACAGAGCCGTTTATTCCAGCCGTTTACACAGTGTTGCCGCAACTGATCTCCAAAAAGTACACAACCAGCGCTAAAAAAAATATACATTAATGGTCGAGAGGTTGCAGAGAAAGTTAGTTGACTTAAATTGTAATATTATTTAATTGAATTATTTTATTTTTTATGATATCATTATTGCCTGATTAATAAAATGCATTTTTTTGACGTGACAACGTCTTAAATTAGGTTGCGGCTGGGAGTCACTTATGAAAAAGTGTAACGCTCGGTAACGTTACGATGAGTCACCGATGAGTTTTTGTTTTAGTAAACAAAATATATTTCTATAGTTAAAATTTGTGCAATTCTTATTTTCATTCAATTCCTTGTTCCTATTGTGCAATTTAATTATATTCATATCAATAAATATTCTACCGAGAAAAAGACGTTGTCACGTAAAATCTTCGCCCGTAAAACCGACTTTACAGGCAACCATTTTTTTTTCCCTATTTTTATTGTATTTGTCTACTTGTTTTTGTAATTTGTATAAGATTTTTGTATATTTAACCTGCCGGCGTGTTGGAATGTATCTGTAAGCCGGCACGGAATGTTTTCATAAATAAATAAATAAATAAATAAATAAAATAAATAAAAAGGTACATTTTGGGGAAAAAAGGTACGCATTTTTTAAAACTAAAATCACCCCTAAAGCTTCTCTCGCCATGAAGTGCTATTTTATCGGTTCTAGGCGTGCGAAAACTTACCTTTTTTATTAATTAGGGCATTTTTTAAAAAAATAATCAGTTCAAAAAACCTTCAAGACACTCTTCAACACACAATTACTTGTATACTTAAATCATTTTTTTGAGAATTTGAAATATTTTTGAGACATTCTGAATTTTTTCAAAAAGTACGTAAAATGGTAAAATTACACATTTGCACATGGGAGGCTAAAAATGTACGTAAAATGTGTAAAATGTACGCTAGTGGCAACGCTGTTCCTACAAAAGTAATGAAACAGGTTCGATTTGACACCGGTTAAACAATCAGAAGGAATTACTACATGTAGAGGAGGACAATGTGTGTCGCTTTCCACTCATAGTACGCGTCGTTCATACGATGTGAGTGTCTCCTGCGACTGCATTGTTAGACCTTGACCCACAAGTTGACCCTTCACCATGCAAAGTGACAATGACAAGAGGAGTTCGTCGGCCGCCTTCATCAGACGATGAGGACGTGTTTCATGATGTTGAGGAGACAGAATTCAGGAAGAAGTTAACAATGTAGGCAGGTCTAAGCGCGCTCGCCCCCCAGTTAATTATAACAATTTATGTAACTGCCTATCTCTTAATGTGAATATTAAAGGGGGAAAGATGTTAGGTATGTAGGTATACCTAGCTATAGCAACGCGGCTGCGCCCGCGTCTTTCTTTTGTAATAAATCAGTGCGTTGACAGCTGTCTTGAGTTTCACTCGCCGTGTGTATGCATATGTATCAATTATTATGTTAGAAGAAAATTTCAAATAAAAGATAATTTTAATACAGTATATTTACTTACTGTTTTTATTTTAACAATTTGGCCTTATCATTCGCACACTTGGTGCAATAACGTCAGAAATGCAAAAAATGATAAATCGAGATTTTAGTCACAA
Organism: Udea olivalis; assembly: GCA_947369235.1. Lineage (NCBI taxonomy): Eukaryota > Metazoa > Arthropoda > Insecta > Lepidoptera > Crambidae > Udea > Udea olivalis. The sequence continues at coordinate 14,525,154 of OX376342.1, forward strand.
ATGATGTAAAAAAATGTTCTACATCCGCTGCAACAATGCCGTAAATATAACTCTTAAAATAAACCATAGACGGCGCAAATGTCGTTGTAATTTTGGCGCGTTTTTGAGAGCGCTAGCGCGAGAACGTCATGATTGGTCAGTTGCGCGCGGCCCCCCGCAGGAAGTATTTGTGTTCAGGTGCAACAACGACGGAAAGGTAATTATGACAAAATTATTTCTTAGTTGTGTGACATAAGTGTACAGTTTTGACGTTGTTGTACTATTTTCTTTAGCAAATATCTAATGGCACTGTCATTTATTACATTTATGTCATTATGTCAAACTTTTTATAACCAACTTTAAAAGACAAAAAAACTTTTTAATTAGATTAACAATATTAAAAACTGTGATTATTAATTGTGTAAGAATACTTAGGCTTTAATTGCAATGACAGATGCCTTAAAAATATTGCAAATTATTGCCAGTATGTGCTTATAAGATAGGCAAAAAACCAATGATTATGTTAAAGTACAATTACGAGTAATTAATAAGATACACTTAAATGAAAATACTGTACGGAATTTTATTTAAACAGCCGCCACAGTTATAATAACATAATTTTTTCTCAAGCAAAAAAAAGCATGTTCCTTAAAAAAAGTCTGATTAATAGATATAGATAATATGATATAGATAAGCATTTACTGCATATTTTTATTCGAGATTTTTTAGTGCCATAATAATGATAATGTTAGATTTCGTAATTACTTAGAATGGAAAAAAATATTATAGATTTATTATTGTTTGATTGGACTGTGACGGTAGTTTTACGCAATATATATAAAAAGTTGTTCGAAACGTTAGGTAAACGTTAATTAAAAAAATGAATGTTCCTTTTACGTAAAAGTCTGATTAATGGATAAGAAAGCATTTAATGCATATTTTTATTCGAGATTTTTCAGTGCCATAAGTTTATGATAATGTTTGATTTCTTAATTACTAAAAATGGTAATGAAAGACTTATTTTTTTTCTAATCAGTATTTTTTGTTAGGCATTTATGGCATTATTGCACACTAAGGTAAATATTTAATTTAACTTTATGTGCAACAATGTCATAATTGTGGGTATTCATAATAAAAAATGCCTATTATAAACCTTTTTTATTTCTAATGTTTCCCGAACTGTAAATTATAGGTTATAAGGAATAGATTTTTGATCAATATATCAAAGGAATACATCTACTTTTCATATTATTAAACTTAAAACTTTTAAGTCGCTCTCCTGAAAAATATGTAAACTGTTAGATATGTCATTCTTGCACCAGATGTACGCTTTGGCAATAATTTAGATATCAAAAAAGTATAGTACATTGTTCACCGAGAGGAGAAAGAGACCGATTACCGTCGAGGGTGTCGGCGAGGGCTTTAAAACACCCGAGATCGGGAATCGCACTTTCTCTCGAGTGATACATAGTGCTATAAACTACACCTACGAGGAAAATAAAATTCTAAATCTTTACTAATTGAAATTTATATTGAAATTGTTGTAGTTAGTGAAGCTTAATGTAACACTTTTTCTTTCTTTATTATTTTTGCTGTTTCCTTCAACTGCGGCGGAGTTAAAAAATCTTCATCATCACTATCACTACTTATCATTTTGATAGTTTTATTTTACTTTTTACGAAAACTGAATCCTCAAACAACACACAAATTGAAAATGGCGCCAATGGCGTCTGCAATTTTCACATGTTCTTTTTTCAAATTGTTTATCCTGCCGCCGCAGGGTCGCACTGCCAGCCCGACACCATCCGACACACGGCTGGTGACAGCCAGTGTCATTTTGCGAACTTTGAGATATAAACTCACTGTAAAACTTTTTGATATTTAGGTTACCAGCGCATAGTCTTACCCAAAATTAAAAAAGAAAAACCACGTAAGAAATGGATTTTCATACACTTTTCTCTCCCGCTCAGATGCGTTTTCTCCCCGCATATTTGTTTGATATGCAATGACGTACTTTCTACCGTAAATTTGATAAAGTATCAAGGTACTTTCCGAGCAGGTGTAGTATAAAAGATATTGTAGATCTTGATTTTGCGATAACTATACTACAAAAAAAGTAATATCACAGTAAGTGATTATTATATCAGGGGCAGTATAGTATCTTTGTGTAGAACTGTAGAATATAGTATGAAATGATAAACATATTTTTAAACTAATTAAAATAAAATTGTATTCATAAGGCTGATTTTAGTTTTTTTTTGTGAATGAATTTTTATTTATAAAATAATTTATTATAACATAGGTCGTTTATATGCCAACATATCTTCATGTTTGTAAAGAGTATGAAGTTTCTCATACATGTACTTGAAAAAATACAGCAAATTATCATATTGTCCCTTGTAAGGTGTACAATGAGGATGGTGGTTGCTAAGGTCATGAACTGGGAAGTCTAATGTGAGGTGGCTGTAATAGTTCTCATCCCGGCCCCATGCACATAAATGTAATTCAAGCAAAAGTTGATGCAATGCTTCAATAGTTGACAAGTACCAACGTGGACTACCTTTCTGGTGACGCCAAAACTGGGAAGCTCTATTCTGTAAAACTAGTTTAGGCAACTTCTGCAACTTTGTATCTTGAAATATACCACGACTTTGATTCCATGTACTATCTATAAGTACAACTCTATTGATAGGTAGATTTGCCACATGGTATATATCTTTACATTCTTGAACACTTCCTACAAGTCTAGTCATGAGTGTACCAATGTTGTATCCATGGGGTGAATCAGCAAGTACACAGTCTAAGTAATTTAATTTATTTTCACTGCCAGTAAATAGTTCTCCAACTGTCTTTGCTTCTGTGCCAGGAAATAATAACACTGTTTTTCCATCAAATTCATATTCTGGGACTTCTGGATATGTGTAAACATTCACATCATATGGGGCTAGAACAGCAGCATGTGCTGCAGTGCTTTTACCATCAATTTCTCGGCGATGTTTTATTATATCAACTTTAATTGGAAGCTGAAAATAAATATTGAATTAAGTAAGTACACATTTATAAATGTAGAAGAAACAATAATCCCAAATATTACAGTACAATATGGTACCATGGACTCACTTTACACAAAGGTATACGCCCATTCAATTGTGAAACAGGAACAAAACAAGAGTAACAAAAATACATCCTGGACTTGCCACATATCGGACATGCACTACGACCAAGTAATGCTTCTAATGGTTCTGAACTTGCAATCTCCATTCCTTCAAATGGCTTCTCATCCCGGATTCTTGCTTCTTCGCTTTTTGGGTTCATTGATGTTCTTAATCTTTAGAATTTTAAAAAACGTAAGAAATTCTGTTACAAAGCCGAAGCTTTTTTCGCAGAAGTATCTCAATTTCACTCAGACAAATGAAATACCTATTACACTTGACCATATCCTGATTATTCCTCATGAAAGGCGAAGAATGATGTTATAAAGTAGACCGATAAATCTACCAGTTTAAGTATTTCAGTGTCGTGGCACAGAAAAGATAAAAAATGATTTAAAAATTAAAGTCGTCGAAATCAGTCCAAAACACAGACCACAGACTAACTAGGGAACAAGTTGTCCAAAACTCGAAATTGACGTAACAGGCCCGTTTTGTCACCTGTCATCCTGTCATCGTGGCGTTACCAGGAATGTAAATGGACTCCACCGTCGGTAACCTGATTACCGATTCCCGGACGGGCTTGCTGTAGATTTTTGTCATAAGGCCTCATTCTACAAAAAAAAATGCTATAAGCACTAAAGTGCTTTATGCAACCACGGTTGCACGGCGGCAAATGGGTCGCTTCGCATACTCAACAGGCTCAAATAACTGAATCACTGGGCCGTTTCTTTCCTTTTAAAAAAAAATACATAGACTATGGACAAATGCATCACTCAAAGTCAAAAAGATTTTTTAAATGACAGTGACAGAATATGCTTGGTGAAAACTGGCTGCCGCCGCTTATCATGGATGATGATGTTAAATGTGTTCGTAAATTTCTTAAAAATGCTAGAATTATGCATTAGTAAAGGTGTTGTATATCAAAATAATCTTCAGTTGGCTCTGTTTCGAAATATGGGTATTTCGAAACAGATTTTCATAAGATCACCAAGTATTTGTCTTTTTGTCTGAAATGAAGACAAATTGGTAAATCATTATTTTTTTTTTGCTGATAACATTGCCTTTTTTATTTTATTTATTTACTTGGTGATTCCTGATTATTAATACCATGTTTCTTACCAAATATTAGAGATAGGAAACGTATCTTTCTGTAGCTGAACATATTTTTGTTGTATTTTCGAACAGTTATTTAAATAATTCATTTATTTCCGCTGACATCGCGAAATTTATTTGCAAACTTCGAAATTTTTTCATGGTTTTTTTTTTCAAGTCAAACATATGTTTAAAATTATCTTAATTAAGAGGAAAACTAATATTATGATGGATTCAAATTTAAAAAACATATGTCATCTTCGGTATTCTACAATAAAAAAAAAATCGTTCGTTAAGTTAGGTTCGTTAAGTCGGGTATTTTTCACACTAATGAAGTTTGATATTTTTTGTAAATTATTACTAAGTATGCTAAGCATATTGTATTTAAAATCAAATAGAGCATCTATTCCTCAGTTAGAAACAGTCATTTGTTTAGCCTAGAGCCACACGTGTGACTCATAAATCGCGTTTACATCTCAAGCGGCGAGTGGTCCGGAGTGGTATCAAATGTCATGCGCGGCGCAAGCGCAAAACGGTGATCCCACCCGCCCAAAATTCTAAATAAGTACAAGATCGAAATGATGCGTAAGTTGCATGAATAGTTAGTGGATTGTTGTATCTACAGTGTAAATGATTTCTTAACAGACATTAAGCATGATGTTAGTACACAAGCAGAATAGTTGGTGGTTATTAACTTAAATGTTACGCCACACAGCAGCAGCCAATCATAGCCATGCCAAGCCACCACTTCAACAACTACCTGGCTGTGGTGGGGGTGAAGCCATATAATGCCCTGCGAGTTCATTTTGTGCGTCTTTCTGTTGCTGTTAATAGAGTAGGCTAAGACTGTGTAAAGTTATGTAGAAATAAAAAAATAAATCAAGTGTGATTATACAGTTGGCCTTCTTTATTTATGCCGCTGTGTTTCATTCATTAATATTTTTGTTCGGGAGTGATTCATACCTGTGAGCAAAATTTTCCGGTTTTACATCACTATTATTAAAAAAGGGGACTGAGAACGTAACTGTTTTTGAGGTGTTTCGAAATTATTCAAAGTACAATATTTCTTTGGAATAATGCATGGTATTAATGGTGTTTCCAGATAATCTATTTTAAATTCCCCCAGATAAAAAATATTTTACCACGTCAAATTATTGCTGTGCAAAGTTATTTTTAATAATACGTACATTAATTTACGCCCACTGCCCAGAAGGGTAGGCAGGACTTAATAGAGCCCAACCCCCCCCCCCCCCCCCCTCCGTGAGCTTTTCCTATTCTTTACCAACATTTAAATTTGAAAAAAACGTTAAACCATACAAAATTATGTACTTGGCACTTCAATTTACTGTCTGGCTAAGGACTTATGAAGTGAAAACTTTTGGGCGTGACGGAAATCGTAGGGCTGCCACAATTCAATTTATACTGGTTCAAAGATAGTACAGTAACGACCTGAAACATTTTGTACTTTAGTTTTTACTTGTATGTATGAAAATGACGAATTTTCAAACTCGTATAACTTGACTTGTGGCAATCTTACGACTTCTATGCCATAACAATTATTGCTCCGTATAACTATTTCTTACTATTTTAACATTTTTTTTCGTTGGCTGGCACTTCCAGAAAAATAATCGGTTATTATTATGCAGATTAGTGTATTTTTTTTGTTTAACTATAGAAATGACGGTTTTCTTATTAGCTGACATATTTTGCGCTAAAGTAAAAATGCTTCAGATCATTGCTTGTAGCAAAATCAGTCACTGATTTATCTAATTCTACTATTAATATTCCACTCCACTTTCAGAAAAGGCCCTAAAATGTATGAAGCCAGAATGATCTCCTGCCAGATGAGCATAGTCATATCATCAGCATAAAAAGGCTTTATTTTAATTTGCCATAATATTAAAAGAACATACTTCTCAAAAAGTATACAATTGCAATAAGCATAACTGTAAAAATCAAGTCGTAAGGAATAACACTTATTTACCATTATATCAAAAAGCATGCGTTCGCTATTGCATAACAGGAAAAAATACCGATATTTTAGGAGCATCGATATCAGTCCCTGGTTACGGTCCCTGGATGTAATGCCAATCCGTTGAAATTCGATTCAAGAGTCAGGGCCGGGACCGTCATACCGATATTTCTGAATATCGATACCTAAATATCGATATAAGTACTAATACTTTGGTATCGAACTATCGGTATAAATACCGATACTAAATTTCAGTAACAAAATACCGATACTTTATTGTGTCAGTAGCGGTAAAGGTACTGATACTAAAATACCGATATTTACAAATAACTTTCGCTTGCAACTTGCACGCTTGCAACATATTATTGCATTTTCTTTGTTTCACATGTTTAAATATTGAAAATTATAAAAAGCAACTGCACAAGACTAGTAAAAACTTATTTGATAAATTTATAATTAAATTCAACGAAAGTAATATATTTCTACACGTGGAAAGGAACGTTTTTAAACCTAGTGGGATAAAAGTCACGAAACCTACCGTTTTCGCGGGAAATTCAATCCTCGACGAAAACACTGTAATTTTCTCAACTGTACATTTTTCCCAAAAAAATCTTTTGTGAGGGAATTATAAACATCTTTTACGAACATTGAACCACTTTGCGAGTAACAGTCAAATAGCGAATAATATAAAAAATCTGTTAAGCATAGCAAACTCATGGTTTTTGATATAATGGTAATGGGCGCCCCTTTGAGCGGGCAGTGGTAGGCAGGCAGGCACCATACCACCACGCCCGGTGACAGGCAGTGGGTGGGTGGGAAGTCCACCGCACTGCAACGCTTGAGCCCTCTTAGCTACCCGTTGGTTTCACCTGGCACCAGTACTAAGCCCTGCCTACCCTTGTAGCCAGTGGGCGTAAATTAATGTACGTTTTAACTTGGCACAGCAACAATTTGACGTGGTAAAATTTTTTTCATCTGGAGGAGTTTAAAATCTGCTATCTGGAAACAACATTTATACCATGCAGTAGAGTCACCAAGCCAAAAATCTTACGTATGATACAGATCCCATCATTTGATTGGTTGATGGATAGATTATCAACCCATCACGTGAAAGGACCTTTAAACAATAGGTTTCAATTGTGAGATGTCAATTTGATCACCGTCAAGAGTCCATTAAAAACCTAAAACGGTTTAATGTACTCTTTGCGTACGTTGCCTATCTGGGGTCAAATTAAGTTCAAACTTATTTAGTTAAAAATATCCTAGATCCTTTGCCTTTAAAAATGTTAAATATTTAATTAAGTTATAAAATACAAATACCTACCTCGAAATGGTTTTCGATTTAGGACATGTTTGTTTTTCTTTCCCATAGCCAAATCGATAGGGTTAAAAAGGTCAGAAATGAACCTAGCTTAGCTATGTATGCACTATTTGAATTTGATCCTTACTTCTCGGGACACCCTGTATATACCAGCTAAGGAAAATGTGACAGAAAAAGAACATCACGTCATCCTCTAAAATCAGACAAGTCAGAGCATTGATGTTTCTTTAGGCATAGGTTATGTGGAGTGGTGGACCTCATGTTTCCCGTTCTGAGACCATCAAACACTTTGTTGGTTTCTTCATCACATCAAATAATAGCTTAAGGCATTTGCAGGGGGTGGACGTCGCATTTTCTTGATTATTTCATTGAATTGAAACAAGTATTTTTCTCTTTTTTGTTTTGCATAGTAATAAAACAGATTGAATCGTCAAATTTTAGGTAGTCGCCAATTAATAAAATAATACACAAAAATATTTTTATTGAATAATAATTGTGAGGTAACAAAATAAAACGTTGTAACCTCAACAGTGCAAAAGTTATAATTACAAATAAGGTGCAGAACATAACAGAGGGATAAGTACTTTAATTTGAATTCGGCGATATAATTACGAAAATCCTTCAAAAATATGACGTTTCCGATCCACCCCAAGCAAACACACACGAAAATAGTTGAACAAATCAAATATGTAGCATGCGCGCTGCGCTCGCTGTGCTGTTGCCGCTCCGCGGGTTTCCAAGACACGTGTATGAACACGTGTGCGCGGATCGGCAACGTTGCGTTGGTCGGCGCCTAGCTACTGGTAATGTATCAGTACTTGGTATCGATATAAATACCGATACTTTTATATTAGTATTTCAAAATACTGATACAAATATCGGTGTTCAGCTGAGGTATTTTATTAAAATATCGGTAATGGTATCGCCATTATTGATATTTTAATAAAAATACCGATATTTAGAAAGCATCGATATCAGTCCCTGAGTCAGGGACTATCGACCCGTGACAATACTATCGATAGTATCGACAGTGAGAATTAAGCTATACAATGTTTTCCGATACTATCGATAGTATCGCGCCTTTCGACTACCTTGGGCGCTACAACCACAGTGGCTACAGCGGGGCGGGGACCATAGCGGGTACGACATCGTAGACATTATCTATGCATAAGTCAAGGCAACTTACACTCTATACGCAACAATAGTGCAGTGCTGCGCCGTAGCATGGAGTAGCTGCGCCGTAGCCGCTAGTAGCTACGCCGTAGCTGCGCCTACAGTCGTAGCTGGCGCCGGAGCGATAAGTGAATACTGAGTAGGGTGCTCAAAACACAGGGCTCCAGCAGGGAATGGAGCGGGGGCAAGTACCTTATTGGACATCTGCACGGTTACGTCACTAATAGAATAATAAGACAAAACAACTTACAATCTATCAGCAACATTAGCATTAACAGTGCTAACGACCGCAGCCGCCGGTGCCGACGCCGCAGGGGTCACGACCGTCGCCCGCCATAACAGGCGCGGTGGCCGGCACAGCCGCAGGCGGCGGGGGTGGAAGCGACGTCGGGCGCGGTAACGTCGCCGAGGTCGGGCGGCTCGCGGCGACGCTCCGACGTGTCCACCTTCGCTTACCTGTCCTCCACGGGGGATAAGTCTGAGAGGTCGCTGTCGGAGGTCCACGTATCTGTGGGATAGATGAACAAATAATTATTATGCTAATCATAATGTTTTTATCGCAAGATAGAAAATAGTCGACTACAATCCATATGCTAAAGAAACACTGCTCTAAACTAATCTGGAAGACGACGCACATTTCGTCCAAATTCGATCTAAAAACAAGAAGAACTGGGCACTAGCGGAGCTTGTCATCTTGTTACATTATTAATATTGTTTCTTATTAGTAATTTTTAGGTCTATTTTAGATACGGCAGACCGTATTGCGATTTGCTTTGCGATTCTTAAGAGAATTTTTCGTAGAATAGAGCACTGAGAAAACAAACTAGCTTCAAGCGAGCGAAGCGAGCCGGTTATCTACAGTAGTAGATGATTTTCAACGGAAGGTACAAATCCCGTCACGTAAAAAGAAAACTAGGCAACAGTGTAGAGGATGGTTTTGCGGACACGGGTACAGTATGAAGGGAAGGTAATCTCACCAATTTGGCCCTAAATTCACTCCCTGCCCAGGTGTTCACTTTAGATGACGGTAATCCGACGGTATCCTGTAGAGTATTTTCAACGAATGATAACCAACCGTTGATGAGCAGCGGGTCAGGGTCTGGGCGGTGCGACAGCGGCGGCGTCTCGCGGCGCGCGGACGCCTCGTGCGGTAGCATCACAGGCAGGCCGGCCTTCTGCCGCGTCTGCTGTAGTAGTGCTAGTGCTGTACAGTGTCAGATACGGATCGTTGATGAGCAGCGGGTCGGGGTCGGGGCGGCGCGGTCGATAGTTTTGCTTTAGTAACTAACGAGGTATTTTCGATACTATCGACTGGGAATAAAACGAAACCTTTTCAGAGCTTGTTTTTGAGCTTGTTTGTTGTGTAATAGTATTGTTAAATGTTCGACTATCGATAGGGCAAAACTATCGATACGATCTATTTTATCGAATAAGGTCAATAGTATCGCTTCGATAGTATCGTCACGGGTCGATAGTTTCGATAGGGCTATCGATAGTACAACTGATTTTCGAGGTCAGGGTAGTATCTCGAAACTATCGATAGACTATCGCTATCGCAACAACGCTCTTTTTTCGAGAGTTCCTCTCTCAATGTTCAAGCTTCTGCAAAAAATTATAGAGACATGGACATTTTTTTTATATTTTTAAACTGTGTGGTCACTAGACAAAACTACTGTGTGTGTCGGTATTTTTCATCTATTTTCGTTCTTTACGTCAAAAAGGTGTAGTGATATAAATTTGTGATTTTGTTCCAAGATTTACCTGTAATTTGGATATAAGTTGAAGATAAAGGTACAGCATTAAATTTTATTATAAACTGATTAGGTGAATCAGTACTGTTAACAATATTGTCATAGTATTTTTTCATTTTACCTTGTTTAGGAAAATGACGCCATTTTGTCGCGCCGGCTGATCACTATGAATTATTATTTTTGTCTGGATTGAGCTACGCGCATTTAAGTTTATTATTAGATTGCTTATTCATTTTCTGTCCTAGAAGCGGAATGGTGCAGTAGAAGGACCTATGATAATTACATAAGAAGTAAACAAGAAATTCACTAAAAATATCGTTCCGAAAACAGAAGTACCTTCTTGCTATTGTTCTGTAAAATTCTTTAAATTGATAAGCTCAAAGACGTTTAAAATATGGATATTGCTGCCTTTCACACTGAGCTACTAGTTTATTGATGTAATGAATGAGTGGCAAATTTTTTTGATCAATATTTTGTTCTTGTCTATGACTTCTGAATGTTTACTTCATAGCCCCAAATGAAACTGTCCAGAATATCAAATTCGCATACCCTTTTACCGATTTCGGCTTATAAAGAGAGTTATGATTTTTATGGTGTTTTGCAGGGGGGGGGCAATGAATAATTACACTATAAAATAATGACAATATCAATGAAAGAAGAAGATCAAATGCCCGGGGAGGTGAGTTTTACTTTAAATTATCTCATTGTTTTATTTCATTTTGATTCAGTTTAAAATCATGACCGTGTACCAATTTGAAAGTTATGACAAATAGGAAAAATATTTTATACTTAACCCTGGAACCCTACACCATCTTGCGCATACAGTATTCCTACACTGGGGTGATGAAGCACTCCAAAATTAAATAGACCATAAACTATATAAAAAAAAGAGTTTCAGATAATCATACTTTTATTTATAATTATTAACACAATGAGAACAAGAATCAGCCTTATAATTTAAATTATTATAACTATTTTAGCACATTTGACATATTTTAACTTGGCGATCCAAACATATCAGAATTTTGTTCTTAGTGCACCTTGTTGCTTTTCTGATCCCTTTTTCGTGGGCAGAAACCACAATGTCCCCGTGAGCGTTCTTTAGACCCAGGAGGATCGACAGGCATAGGTTCTTTGAGTATCGCCGATATACTTTCCTTCATATGCCGCCTCAAATTTTAAATGTTATTTTATGAGATTGAGTCCCAAATCCTTAAGAAATGTGCGACAATGCTTTATTTCAGGCTTATTAGATGCTTTTAAGCATTTGTAGAGAACCCAGGTGTTTATACCAATTACAAATAATAATTCATAAAAAATGCACATTGGCCAGCATTTGGTTTTTCCCAGGACTGAGTCAAAAAATAAACTTACATTGTTCCTACACTGGGGTGCTGGGGCACCCCACGATACACATGCTCGCGTCTATGACGTCGGCTGTCGCCGCGTCACTGAGCAATCCGTAGGGCGTGACCTCAAGGTGAAATACATGGGATGTCAAATCCTTACAAATAAACTTGCGAAATAAATTAAAAAACTAAAGCTTGTGGGGTGCTGTAGAGTTCCAGGGTATTTGAAAAAAACACTATGAGAAATATAGACTGGAATGGAAATGGCCTTAGCCCAGCAGTGGGATCTAAATAACTGATTTGGATTAGATGGGAAACATAATTTTAATAACAAGCTTAACAGGAGAATGCAGATCCTGGTCCCACTCATTGTTTATCCTGGTAAATATTACAGCATTACTATAACTGCTGAAACTACCATGTTGATAAAAGAACAAATCTGAGCGGACTTGTTCAGCTCCAAAATACCCAACTAAGTTACACATTGCTATTGGAGGGTGGGACCAGGTTTCATACAAACTCTGACATCATCATCAGAAGAAGCTTGATAAAACATAACTGTTTTGTATAACTTCTTTATTTAATAGACCTAGTTACTAATGGCTCTACCAAAATACTTACTTATAAAAATATATTTATAACTGTTGAATGTTCATTGTTTTATATTGGAATTGAAGGTGCGCCATAAATCCTTGCAATTAATTATTTTAATAGCTTTATTATTATTATTACATTTACTGTTACCGGTACCATGTAGTCTCAAGAGGTATCCTGCATTGAAACGTTATTGAATTTAAGCTAACAAACTTTAGGGGGAAGTCCCCTAGTGGCGAACACTTAAGGTTTTTAGGAAAAATTAACAAGAACATTTAGAAAAATTAATCTTTATTTACGACTTACGGCCGATTTTTCCATCCTTAGATAATGAAAATTATCTGTAGAATAAAGTTTATTCGAAGGTTAACAAGATTTTTATTTTTACAATGGTCAGATAGATGTTATCTGTTGAATACAGCCGCTAACTGAGAAATAAAGTTATCTTATGGGGCTGGATAAGATTTATCTATTCGTTTTCTTTGACATTTTGAGGTTATGTGGTGTGTCATTTGAGATTATTTTTTACTTTAGATAACAAAAAAAAGCTGAGGTTGTTTTTCTGTCAGTGTCAATTTGACAAACATCAACTTTTGTCTTGTTTCATTCGCACATTGCAACGATTGTCGCTTGTGGACCATCAGTGTGAAGTTAGCGATATAAGTACATAGACAAACGATAGATAGCTATTCTTTAGATAAAAGACGATTGAAAAATTGAAAATATCTATTCGCTTGATAAACAGCCAGTTAATTTTATACTCCAGTTAGCTATCTAGGGAATAAACTGAGAATTGAAAAATCGGGCCTTAGTAAATAAATTTTTAAATCAAAATAAATTGACAAAAATGCAACTTCTGCATAAAACATTTTCAAAAACGTGAAATCAACTCTGGTGAGAATAAACGCCGTCACTGCAATTGGCACCTAATACCGGACAGCCTTTAATTTGAACTCCTAGCATGGGACACATATATAGGCGGCTAATTATTCTAGAATATCAGCACAGGTTTTATGAGCCACACATGGCAGTTGTATATATCCAGTCTCTAGAAATCATTGATGTGGTCCTCTAAAGTTTTGTTAGTCAATCTTCCCATCTTTGGTTGCTGTGTGTTGTAGCGCAACCAAGCTTGCCTCCTTCCTTCCTCTCATGCATGTTCAAAGGTCCCTGTTTGGTGCTAAGAGACTACTCTGTGACCGGTGCTAAGGGACAGAGAATCGTCAGAACTATACCTTTCATATCGCAAGTATGTCTTAAATTGTTTTTATGGATAACGAGCAACAACAGAACACCACTTTTATTGAGAATAAATATCAACAACTGATCACAAATACTTAGCTGTAACGGTCACCTGAATATTACGCACCGCAGTGTCTTCCCGCTAGAAACAGCAAACAACTGCTCCTACTGTTGGCGCGTGCGTCACAGGCACACCGTGTCCCGTGACTTCGTGACTTTCACCTGTTTTTGAATTACTGGCTTTCTGAGTTGCCGCAAAAATGCGAGTGTCCGGTGCTAGGTGCCGTCCGGCGTTAGGGGACTTCCCCCTAATTATATTGTCTGCAAATGAATATCTTGAAAAACATTTATTTTGCCTCTTTATATCATTATTTTAATTTCATCATATATTTTTATTTCATTATATTGTATGAATTATATAGTAGTTATGAAATTACTTTCATTAAAACAGATGACTTTCCCCGAGGCAAAATTAAAAGCATTAGAAGAAAAAATTTCACATTCCCGTTGGGTTGTACCTGTCTTACCTGAACAAGAACTAGAGGCACTCCTTGTGACAGCTACAGAACTGGCATCAAAAGGTAAGATTGGTTTATATGTGGCTTCTAAGCATGATTGGCATAAAAAACCATTTTCATATTGAATCATGATTTAAATCCCAAATAGTTTTTTAATAAAAATCAAAGATTCAATCAAAAATCAAAAACAGCAAGTTTTGGCAAGGCGTTTTATTTATAATATTAGGTTGGGGAAAAAGTCTTTTCGCATGTAGTATTTTTGGTATCATTAAAAGTTGAAATTTTAAAGAAGATAATTCCAAATTCATATTAGGAAAATGTGTGATTTTCATTTGTTTTTCTTACTGTCAAGATGAGTGTTTCTGATGAATAAATTCGATACATTTTAAAATTTTACTACAAAAAAGGTAAAAATGCAACGCAAGCTGCGAAAAAAAATTGCGATGTTTATGGACCTAGTGCAGTGCCTAAGAGTAGCACAAATTTGGTTTAAGCGTTTTCAATTCGGAAATTTTGATGTCAAAGATGAACGAAGCTCTGGTCGCCCTATTACGAATGAAATGAGTGCCATTTTTAAGAAAGTGGAGCAAGATCGGCATATCAGTAGTTACGGCGTAGCTGAAGAACTGGGAATTGACCACAAAACAGTTCTGACGCATTTGAAAAAAAATGGGTACACAAAAAAGATATTTGGGTACCTCACGAGCTCACTGAAAGAAACCTGATGAACCGTGTACTCATTTGTGATTCATTATTACGACGTAATGAAACCGAACCATTTTTGAAGAAGCTGATAACTGGTGATGAAAAGTGGATCACGTACGACAAGAACGTGCGAAAAAGGTCGTGGTCAAAGGCCGGTCAGGCTTCACAGACTGTGGCGAAACCCGGGTTAACTCGCAACAAGGTGATGCTGTCGTTTAGGCGAATTGGACCATCGCGAATTTGTTAATTTTTCACAATTGGACCAATCGCGCCTAAACGGATGCTGTGTGTGTGGTAGGATTGGAAGGAAGGGCATTATTCATTATGAGCAGTTACCACCAGGCCAGACCATCGATTCTAAACTCTTCTGCAAACAACTGATGAGATTAAAGCAAGAAGTTGAGAGAAAGCGGCCGAAATTAATCAACATAAAGGGTGTGGTTTTTCATCATGATAACTTCTTTAGCCACTCAGCAAAAATTAAGAGAGTTTGGCTGGGAGTTGTTAATGCATCCGCCGTATAGTCCTGATCTCGCACCTTCAGATTTCCACCTGTTTCGGTCTCTTCAGAATTCTTTAGGCAGTGTCAGGTTAACATCACAACTGCCAAAACCACTTGTCACGGTATTTTGATCAGAAGCCTCAAAATTCCTATAGCAATGGGATCATGTCACTACCTACAAGATAGCAAAAAGTAATCGAACAAATTGGCACCTACATACTTTAGTTAAATGTAAATAAACTATATCGAAAAATGTTTTGAATTTTCTTAAAAAATGCGAAGATACTTTTTCCCCAACCTATAAGGATAATGCTGGCGTCATTTTTGAAAATCGCGGCCACTCACCAAACCTTATTATAATAAAATAACACATCGAGAGGAACAAACTTTATACGGAGCACATATTGCTAAAGTATATCGGAGCTGAGATATTAGGTACCTATTGTATTTTTAACTAACTACCCAATTACAACTTGGTTCATATCAAGGAAAAGGTAGAAAAAGCGGCATTAGTTTTATAATCCTTAAAACTGTTTATAAACATGCGACGCAATTAGGATTTAATAAGGCTAGTTTTCAATAGCCAGGTGCAATATATTAGGCCATTATTGTTCTTGTATTGTGGGTAAAAAGACTTTAGGTGTTTTTCCCGATGTAGGGTACATCTGGTCAAGTCTGAAAATTGTGTCAATTGGTGGAGCGTTTTTTAACCGCCCATTTAAGTGTTTATTCCTCAAGCAGTGGGAGAGTGTCAATTCGTCAAGTCAAATTTTAAAAGCATCAACACATAAATGTGTTCCACATAATAATGATGTAGCAAAATGTATCCAGGAGTGCAAAGATAAAGTGAGGAAAAATTTTAAACCAATACAGCAGATTTATGAAAGCACAATTGAACCGCTACTTAATGAAGGTTTGGATTTAGTGGAAAAGATACCCGAGTACAAAGATGTCAAAAGAAAATTATATAGGTGGAGGAATGAAGAACATAGCATCACAAGATCACGTTTTTCTACGTTGCATCAAGTTGAGATTCCAGAAACTTTAAAAGGTAATTTACTATGTGACAATAGAACAGATGACAAAATTATGATATTTATAAGTAAAGACCCAAGAACAATCATATGAAAATATAAAAAACTTTTTGGGGATGGAGTAAAGTATTCAAAAGAGCACCCAACCATTTTCGCAATTGTATACTCTTCATGTAGATGTAGGTGGATCCGTGTCTTCTACAAATGTGATTCCACTTATTTATGCTCTGCTTCCTAACAAAACGGAAAATACATATGTGCGGTTTCTAACCCTTTTGAAAGAGCATTGACCGCAGTTCAATCCAACGTCTTTTAAAATAGACTGAACTTTTTATGTACAACGCAATCAAGTCAGTTTTTCCTCAAGCTAAAATAACTGGATATTATTTTAATTATACAAAGGGAATAATGAAAAGAAGCAAAAGAACTAAAAATGACTGACAAGAAATTTTTGTATTTGTGTCTGCAATTACCTTACGTGTATATCTGAAGGATTATTAATAACAGAAAATGTAAAAGTTATTTTATTAAGCAGTGGCTTTCTCCTAGATCTGTAACCATAAGTTGTTACGGACAGAAACATACGACGACAAATCCCGTGGAAGGTTAGCACTGCCGCCTCAATAATAAAATTATTAGAAAACCCAGTCTTCTTTGGTTTATTCAAATCATGAACACTGAATTGAGCTTACAAGATTTCAACAAAAAAAAAAAAATCAATTCTCCGGAAACAAAAGGCTACAGAAATATTTGACAAAAGAAGGCGAAATCAACAGAATGGTTTAAAAGTTTGTAAGAGGAAAAATAACGGTTTATAAATGTTTTAATATAATAAGACTTTTAAATTTGAACTAGTATCTGTTTAGTAATATAAACAATTTATGATTATAAATATCCAGACTTCGAATTATTACTAGAAATAGTATTATGATTTAGTGTATTTTTTATAACTTTAGTTATTTATATGTGATTTTGAGTATTTGTGATGAGGATTAAGAATTTATAAACCAGTTTTGTTGCGAAAAACATAATATAATGTATTATGATTTATATGAAAACATCATTTTGATAGTTTTATTTCATTTCATTTCAACTTTCAAGTTAGCAATTTTTGGAGCCTTGACGAATTGATACAAAAATAGGACTTGACCAATGGACTCGACGAATTGACACTTTCCCACTGCTTGACGAATAAACACTAAAATGGCGGTTTAAAAACGCTTGACTAGTTGACACAATTTTCAGACTTTACCAGTCGTACCCTACATCTTTTTCCCACGTAATGGCTAATAACGACGTTAAGAATCAATACCACCTATTTACATATTGACCATTACGAAATGTTTTTTTATACCACGTCGGTGACAATCAAGCGTGCGGACCGCCTGATGGTAAGCGCAGCCTATGGACGCGTGCAACACCAGGGGCATCGCTCGCGCGTTGTCGACCCTGCAATAGTATATTTTACGAGGGGTGATCCAAAAGTAATGATAATAAATAATAAACACAATGAATATAATAAAAAAATAAATTTATTTCTCAACATAGTCTCCTAGCAAGTCTATTTAGTCCATCTCTTTTCTAAACCTAAAATTCCCTTAGAAAAAAAATCTTTATCTTGACTCTCAAAAAAGTCCTCAACCGCGGCCATCACGTCGCTATCATCATCAAATTTCTTGCCTCAGAGGTGTTCCTTGAGTCGTGGAAAGAGATAGAAGTCACTGGGGGCTAGATCTGGTGAATAGGGGGGGGGGGGGGGGTGTTCCACCAGCTCAAAGCCCGCTTCCTGAATGGCAGCCATGGCAATTGCAGCTTTGTGAACCGGTGCGTTGTCTTGACGGAACAGCACTCCAGCCCGCAGTTTGCCTCGCCGTTCCTCCTTAATAGCCTCCCGCAATCTTCTCATTTGTTCTGCATAGTAGGAGCCTGTAATAGTGGCCCCCTTTTCCAAGTAGTCCACCACGATTATTCCTTCAGCATGCCAAAAAACAGACGCCATAACCTTCCCTGCTGAGCTTGACACTTTGACATGTCGACTCGTTTCTTCTTTTGCTCGTCGTTTAACATTTTCGGTACCCAACGCGCGGAGACATTTC
Source organism: Udea olivalis (assembly GCA_947369235.1). Lineage (NCBI taxonomy): Eukaryota > Metazoa > Arthropoda > Insecta > Lepidoptera > Crambidae > Udea > Udea olivalis. The sequence continues at coordinate 14,543,634 of OX376342.1, forward strand.
TCATATGCAATTCGTTCGCAAGGATTTTTTGAATGCTGCCATATGAGATCCCTGTGACCTCAGCTACATGCCTGATGGTCACACTTCGATCTTCCAATACAACTTCAACTTTTTTCACATTTTCTTCAGTGAGGGACGTCGATGGGCGTCCTTCGCGGTGTTCGTCTTCCGTCGATGTTCTTCCCAGCTTAAACTCCTTAGCCCAGCGTGCAACTGTGGAATATGGAGGAGAAGAGTCCCCTAATGTTTCCACCAAGTCGCTGTGTATGTCTTTGCTAGACATTTTTTTCAAGCAGAGGTATTTAATGACAGCTCTGATTTCGTGTTTTTCCATTTTGATGTTCACTCCTTGACAGTTCGTATTCAAATGAATGTGGCTCCCGGGAATCGTGGTCTATTTATATGATTTTTTTTCCTGAACTAGTGGGTAACTGAGCAAGTGACTGATATTTTTTTTGTATTTTTGTGTGTACTAGAAATAACTGATTATCATTACTTTTGGATCACCCCTCGTTTATCGAGGGACTAAACGAAGCCATAATATTTGGGATCGTCGACAATCCGGGTCGCACGCCTCTAGACCGAGTCAAAAGGACTGAGTTGATATTCAAGCGCTCCTGCCCAAAGGTGACAACAGTACTAAACGTGTGGCCTGACTTGCGCTTTATACATCAGCAGTCTGCCTAGAAGTGAAGTACTGCTTTGCCCTGTTTAGCACACCGAGCTTTTTGGATGCCAACTTCGCCTTTTGTTCCAAATGACTCCGAAACTGTACGTCACTAGATATGTCAACACCAAGGATCCCAATACTATTTGCTAAGGTAAGGGTAGTGTTCTGGAATTGGAGAGCTACAGTGAATGGAGTTTTCTTAGCTATAAACGCGCAAACTTGGTTCTTAGTGGGGTCAGACTGGAGTAAATTGTCCCGACCCTAATCGGAGATCTAAGCTAGGGTATTTTCAAGTTAGGGTTTGTCTTTTTGATGTCATTGACGTTAAGGTGGTTTTTCGTGATAGCTCGTGTTCCACTTCCTTATGCCAAATACTTAACATCTACTGCTTTGTAAACAATATTATCATCATAATGGATCTAACTTGATGTATTGCTGGATAATCAAAAAAATATACCTCTCTTATTTCTGTATCCTTTTTAACAGCTGTAGGGTGAGATTAGCTCCATAAAGTAGTAACATTTCAGAACTATTATTTTAGTGAAACTAAGGCAAAAATTAATACTTAAAGAAATCATATCTTGGCTCCGATATCACTTAGAACAATTCTGACCACTTAGATATGTTTCTTTATTAGGGTGCTAAAAATCAGCAATTAAATTAATAATAAATAAATATGCGCCAGACAACACACCTCTTGTAATGGTCTCGAAGTAGGGATTAATATTCCTGTGTTACGAGGTACCACACAAGGAAATAAGCCAGGGGCGTCTCCGAGCACACCCAGACCCGAGTCAATTCAGAAAATATCGTTTCCTGAATTGACCCGACCGGGAATCGAACCCGGGACACTACGGAAATCGTGGCGAGAAACCGTGCTACAGCGCAAATCGTGAATAAAATTATTGCTGGCTGCTGAAAAAAAATGACGCCACGGGTCCATACAAAGTTACTCGTACCCCTTTGTTCACGCACGCATCACAGCAATAAAAATAGTGAACAAAACTGAACGAATGAATGCTTGTTAGAACGAAAATAAGACCGTAATTGCAAGCGAAATGTACATAAACTACAACTACACGGGGATTCCCCTTGGCATTCACATGTCAGACAAAAGGGAAATCCCCGAGCTGTGTCCGCTTGAGGGGGCGTTCCGTATTGCGCAAAAAATAGTTGAATTAAATAATAAAATTAAATAATCGTGATTAATTCGAATTTAAAAAAAAAACGTCATTTATCTAATCATGATTTTTTACAACCCTGCTCCTAAGTTATTTTCTAAAATCTATATGAACTTATCAATATTTTTTTCCAAAATAGGAGAAGATGTGACCAATGAACACTGTCAACGATTTTATAATGATGCCCTCACAGCCTCTTTTACCAAGATTCTCACTGATGATGCAGTTTCATCATGGAAAAATAACATTCAGCAGTGTGTGCGATCTAACTGTGAAAAACTGGTCAAATTGTGTGCTGTGAAGTTGGAAGATCCTAGATTTCTGCATTTATTGTCAATGGCATTCAATCCTAACAACAAGTATGTACCTATCATATAATGAAACTTTAGTCTGTGACTATAAATTCAGCCACTTAATTGGCATACAATTATAATTTTATTATAGTTATGGCAAAAAGAAATGAACTATGTGTAAACCTTGACGTGAGTTCTATTTGTTTTATTTCTACAATGTCGCTAAAAAGTAGTGATGAGCGGAAGCCCAGTGGTAGAGCATCACTAGAGCTACCCAAATTATGTATGTTACGCGATTAATGGTATTTTTCGATGTATGATTTTATTATGAATATTTTGAAAATTTCCAGGTTGAGTCACTTTTTTGGTCAATGTGTAGCAAGCCCGAGTAATTGAGTTAAATGCCTAATTGTTTACTAGGCCTACTTGATTTAGGAGCATTTACATTCATAGCACTGAATAATTATTTAGAAAAAAAATATGAAACTGAAAAAGTATAAAATAGGTACTGTTTTTCCAAAAGATTTGAAGGCCATTTAAAAAAAGGTACTTACATTATCTTTTTTGTTCAAATATTTTTCAAAAACTTGCTTAATATGTCAACTATTCATCATGTAAGTTCGTTTTTATAAAAGACTAGACAGTCATTTGATCACAATCGCACCTGATTTTGAGTGACGATTCGATCTATAGTCTGTTTATTCTTACATGTCTTATTAAGTGACAAACATGGCGTATTGACAACCATAGCCAATTCGTAGTGATGGAAATCATCGAATGAATCATACAGCGTCATTAGCCTACCATACACGTATACCGTTTTCCCGCCGGGTGTCAGATGGACAGAACTGTGCGTGTGTGGCAAAACGACGAATTTGCCCTGTAACTTTACGAGTATGGAAGCTAATAACTTTAAAGTTGTTGATTCAATTTAGTAGATCTCCCGAAATTGGCATTAGTTTACTGAAATACTGTTTTTGAACGACAATCTACAGATTTTTACTGAGTCTTCATAAAGGCTAACTAATCCTAAGCCATTGTCATAATCTCATGTTACATATTTCTGATTTTTTAATCGACACGAGTTTGACATTGAGTCGCATACTTTCGGAAAGTAGCCTAAACTTGTTTAGCATACGTATTAAAACGCATAAACTCAAAAAGCAGAATAACTATAAAAATGCACAAGGTCCGAAGCACAATAGTCTAAAGACATTTTTTAGAAACAAACATGAATTTGGGCTGCCGCTTTGAGTAGGGTATTCCCTTCAAATCAATCACTTGTATTGTACTGTCACGATCACGACGATGGGTATAGAATAGATACGATATGTGGCGTCTTTGGATGTGACATTTTATTAGTAGGATATATTTTTTTACCTATATTTAACTAAAATTATAACATAAATCGAACCTAATCTCAATGCCTAATGACATCCTCATGGATATTTTTGTCACATATTGTTTAAAACAATAAATTTATTTTGTTTAATAACACATATTAAGTATTCTTTAAATAACGTAATAATTAAAACTTAATTTTTTATTCTTTTATACTTGATAGTAGGAACCATAAATCGACAGAATTGTATTTGTACCACTTTCAATCTAAATAAAAGATTCTGATTCATTCATGCGACGACGTTCCTATCACTATGGTCCAAAGACATCCTATTTTTTATATCAGAGGAAAAAGTTGTCAAATCGCTGTCAAGCAAATTTCACAACATCATTTAGTTTTTTATTGAAAAATTGTATAAGAATGCTTAATTTTAACAGTTTTGCGTGAATTTCATGTTTTATGTTTCTTTTTCACAACGCAAGACATTAATGTGCGACCTATAGTGTGTGATCAGTGCTGAAATTCGTGATTGTTACGGTGTGATCTTTGTTTACATGATACGCCATGAAATCGTAAATCGACTATATGATGGAACATGTCTGCCTAGTAAATGCCTATTCACTCTTGTCTTGAATAGACCCTGATGGTATTGGTGCGTAAGGACATGCGCGGGCAGCGAGTTCCACTCTTGGCTGTTTGCAATATGAAGGAGTCCGCAAAACGTTTTGCGCGAATGGCTGGAATATCCACAACGTGAGGATGATAGGCTAATGTGCTTCTTGTGCTATGGTGAAAAAGGAGCTGGCGGAACCAACTCATTCAGCCTATAGCCCATAGCCTAAAGCCTGTAAACACCGACAGGCCAGCAACTCTGCGCCGGTGTTCTAGATCCTGCAGCCCGGCAGAGAGAGCCAGATTATTAATGAACCTCACGGCACGTGACTCCACTGAGTCCAGAGCAGCAAGCTGGTATTCAGCTGATCTACCCCAAAGGTGGCAGCGATACATGGCCGGAATTGCGCTTTATAGGTATAACTGGTCTTTATAGGTACCGCTGCGCCGATGTAAAATACCGTTACCGCTAGGATACCAAGCTTTTTGGCAGCAGTTTCAGCTGAGTAGTCAATGTAGTGGCTGAAGTTGAGGCTTGCTGACAACTCAAAACCAAGCAGCTGGATGTGGTCGGCAACAGGTAGAGAGACATCCCGGAAAGTTGGGCTCCGCTTCGCCGAGAACGAACACGCCTGGGTTTTGGCTGAATTATACCTGACTAGATTGACAACGCCCTAGACGCACACAGCCTCTAGAGCCCGATTCATGCGCCCCGTAGGATCCTCCCGGCAAGTCCGGACCTTTTCCCTGGTGACCCTTGCACTGGACACGTATTTAGCTACAACTGTGCTGTCGTCTGCATACCCATAAGCACCGGGCACAAGCAAATCTATACTAATATTATAAAAAGTAAAGTTTTTTTTTCAATTCAATCAGTTTATTGCACTCCATAAGTATAACAAAGGTCTTAAAATTAAATACATTCATGGGTCCGGATTACAATATACAGGGTGTCCTAAAAAGTAGTGATAAGCGGAAGCTCAGTAAAGAGTATCACTAGAGCTACCCGAATCACCCTCATGTATGTTCTGCGATTTTAGGTAGTTTTCGAGTTATGATTTTTTACTACTTTTTGAAAATTTCTGGGTTGAGTCAATTTTTTGGTCACTGTGGCACGAATAATCGAGATACATGTCCCATTGTTAGCTGAATACCAGGCCTACTTTATTTAAAAGCATTTACATTTATAACTCTGATCAATAACCAAGAAAAAAAAATGAAACTGAAAAAGTTGAAAATTATGTAACTTTTTTAGGCCTTCAAAACTTGTAAAAAACACTATTTTCCCACTTTTTCAGTTTCTTGTTTGTTTTCTGATATAAATTCAAATGACTCATGTTTTAAGTGACTCAACTCAACCCAGAAATTATTAAAAATTCGTAAAAAAAATCATAACTCGAAAACTACCAAAAATTGCGGAACATACATGGAGGTGATTCGGGTAGCCCTAATGATGCTCTACCACTGGGCTTCCGCTTATCACTACTTTTTTGGACACCCTGTATATGATTTGATTGTTTGTTTGTATTGATCAGGCTACTGATGCAATCGTGAAAATTCTTTCACTAACAGAAAGCTAATCTATTCAGGAGTGATATCTAGGCTATATTTTATTATGATTGAGCAAAAAATTCTGTGAAAAATAATAGTATATGTAAATCAAGTCGCAGAAAAGCGGGCGAGATAAGATAATGGACACCAGCTGTCAAACATTTGACAGAACGAAGTCTGTTGGGGCAGCTCGTCATTCATATGCAGCAAAAAGAGTGTTTGCAGATAAAACTGAGCCCTGTGGTACCACCAGCGTTAACAGACTGTTCTTGAGACGTGCACCCTTCAAGCACGAACCGAAATGAATGCCCCCTAAGGAAGTCAGTGATCCAGTTACAAAGGCTGACAGGAATACCAAACGATGGCAGCTTGTTTATGAGACTGCCGTGCCAAACCCTATCAAAGCCTTGGATATATCAAGCGACACGGCTATGGCTTCACCGTGCCTCTCGATGGCCTCGCTCTACGTGTGAGTGGCATACGCTAGATCCCCAGTGGATCTTTCACGACGGAACCCGTACTGGTGGTCACTTAGGAGGTTGTTATCCTCTGGGTATGCTAGGAGTCCCATTTCATTGCAGGAGTCCATTCCATTCCTGTATTTTCAGTTTCATTTTTTTTCCTAAATTATTATTTAGTGCTATAAATGTAAATGCTTCTTAATCAAGTAGGCCCATATAGTATTCAGCTAATAATAAAAAATAAGCATGTACATATCTCAATTATTCGTGCCACAGTGATCAAAAAAGTGACTCAAACAATAAATATTCAAAAATTCATAATATAAATGACTTAAATAAATAAGATAAATAAAAAATAAAAAAACATTAAATAAATAAATAAATAAATAAAAATATATATATAAAAAATACTACTGATGCTCTACCACTGGGGTTCCGCTCATTACTACTTTTTGGCACACACTGTATATTTGTTTCTTATGAAAATACATTAATTTGTGTAGAATGTAAATGAAGCTTATTAACAGGTCATTCTTAAAAATTGAAAATAGTTTTTTTTTAAACCCAATATTTTATTGCTGTTGAAATACCTAGTTGGTCAAGTTTAAAACGATAATCAAAGTCGAGCATATTACGGCTAAAGTTGGGTGTGAACATATTCTATTTATTCATCTCTAGCATTTCTACTGATATGTGACAGAACATCATAAAGGACATCGCTCGTTACCCATACATTGGATGCCCTGGAAATCACAGCAATGAGAAAATACTAGTTGTGTCAATCATTCACAAATTCTCATCAGGCAACTGGTGAAACACAGACACTTAGTAACCGTGGCCTACTACATAATGTATTCGATTTTGAGGTTATACCTACTTAATCGTAAACGATGTACACTTTTTGCTATGTTCTGATAGATATATTGTTAACCTCTATGTACGTAAGAACTTAAGTGATATGAATTAAATGAACATAAAATACAATTATTTTTTACAACTTCACAAAAAAAAATCATTAATGCTCATATTCATTTTGTTATTTGAGTGTTGGCAGATGGCACCTTTAAAATACATTTACTAAAAAAATAACAAAAAGCAAGAGCAACGAATTTAAGTTCTTAAATGCTTGACACGAAACACAATAAATAGCGCGATCTAAAGAAGTATAACGCCATCCGTTGGTATTACTTTAAACTAATTTGTCATCACTTTTGACAAACCGTCTACCAATCATATCCACCACCAACCATATCAAATTGTTTAGCAGTTGCAGAACTTTTTATTTTTCGTTTCTAACCACAATGTCCGTTTAATATGAATAATTGCTAATAAACTAAAATAAAAATAGAAGAATTATAATGAAGGATATTCGTTTGTGCATGCTAGGTCCGATTTCGACGGTGTCCTTTGTAGGGTGCTCCTCAGCTCAACTTCGATTGTTTCTGAATTCTGGTGTTATCATTTAAACTCTAGTTTCTAACTGCTCATTCCCTGGAAATATTTTTCATTCGTTTATTGAATATTGTTCATAGGGTTTAAGGTCAATAACTTATTGTTATTAAATAATTTCAGGTTTCACACATTCAATGCATCACGAACATGTGAGGGTCTCTCAGTCACAACTATTCCAACATCAGTAGGACAAGGTTCAACCCAAGAACCAGAAGTATTTGCAAAATCACAGGATCATCGCTCGCCAAGAGGGTGGCTAGTCCATCTTATCAATGTGTATGTTTTGTTGTTTGTAAAGAACACGTGAAATATTAATGAAAATATTGTTATAATAACATTAAACTATTTTCATAATACTTTCAGGTTTGGACAGGCAGAAGGTTTTGTGAAACTCAGGGAAAGATTTGAAACAATTATGGGGTTTGATAAACCAGATTTAACATCGTCTGTAAGCTCTGAGGAGAAAGTTGCAATAGAAATAACTGAGAAAGAAACTGAAGACAACAAAAGTACAAGAACTGAGGATAGTGAGGGTGTACCAGTAGTTTCAGACAAAAGTGAAGTAAGTTTTTGTTGAATCGAATATTTGACGTATTTTTTTAAATATTGGCAGCAACTTCAAAAGCTTATATGTTACTAATCTTTCAGCTTTCAACTCCTCGAAATGAACAACCCTCCTCTTTGGAACAATCCTCCAGTGGCGAGACGCGTGTCGCTGCCGTTTGGCAACTGCTACGGCCCCTTGGTCTCTGTCACGACCTTCTTACACCACACACAGTCACTACGTACCTTCTGCCTGTTTTAGTAAGAGTTCTGATAAAATGTTATCGTTAGAAGTTTAATCATTTTAAAATTTTAATTGAATGTATAATTTTCAGGAATGTATCCCAACACTATTGGAAAGTTTAACAGACGAAGAGTTAAAGAAGGAAGCCCGCGGAAGTGAAAATAAGACTGATACCGTTTCTTGTTTAATCCGAGCTTGCAAATATGTTTCCGTGAAAACCCCCCAGCATCACAGTTTATTAAAATGTAAGTATTTTTAATTTGTTCATGGGATGTAGCTTTTAAACAAGCGTTATATATAGTACATTGTTGCTCTCACTAAAAAAAGTATCTACATCAAGGGAATACTGTGGTACTGTGGTGTGTGGGTATAGTATCTAATATATATATAGGTGAAGTTTGTGTCTGTACCCTGACACTTATAATAATTATAAGTTTATATGTTATCAAATTATTCTTTAGCTTAATTTATTTTATAAAAAATGGCCAATGTTGAATTGTATGTTTCTGTAGAGATGTTGTGTGTTACATGTTATCAAGTTTGTATTATTTTCTGTTGAAATTCACACAATCACTTAAAATATTTATTTACACTATATTGCACTATGAGGAAATGATACATTTAATTTTTTATGTAAGTACTAAGTTTAACTCAGTCAGTTTTTGTAAATTATAATGCAATATCAATATTTTAAGCAGTTTATTAATATAATTTAAATAAAGGTATTTCAATCATCGGCTTTTTAAGGCTCTTTTATAACCTGAAAGTACAGTATGTCTACCATGACTTTCTATCACGTGAACTACGATAGTTGACGGCAGAAATTTCTCTGACATTTTGGTTCCATTTCGAATTACTAGGGGCGCTGTACCGAAATCCCATACAAAAACGTGAACTTGACAACGCGGACGCTAGCGGTTGTCATTGATTTGAACTCATCGTAGACATACAGAACACTCATTATGTAGAGTAAAATGTATAGTAATTTGTGTACACATAGCATTTAGGTGAATACTGGTTGCTGAGTTTCCACAATTGTCCGTCGTCATGGAGCGGTTGCAATCCCTGTAGCTGCTTAGGGGCGCAGTCATTCCTCCCCTGGGCTGCTACATGGTATGTAACCGTGTCCCTTTCATCTCATCGCGAGTTTGGGTCGCCGCATGATTGTCTCTCTGCATTTCATATTTTTATAAATGGTACCTTTTATAAATGTGTAACGTGATGTATTTCCTTTGTTATCAAAGTTTGTTCGCGATTGTTTGAACATCTCAGAATACAAAAGGGCATAATTTATTTTTCAGCTTTGGAGATGTTTCGGTTAAAAATGATTTTAAGATTATTGCAAATGTCGTCTTTCAACGGCAAGATGTCGGCATTGAATGAAATCAATCAACTTATCAGTACAATATCTCAACAACCAAAACCAGAATGGCTTACTCCTGCTGTTATTACAGTAAGTATCCTAAAGAAAAAACTAGCTATAAAGTATTTATTTTTGGATTAGCTTATGTTTAGCAGCTTCGTCTGCTAGGGTAGTGAAGTCAAGTAGCAAGATGTATGAATAAAATACTTTATTAAACTTATTTTACATTTTCAACAGATGTTGATAATGTTTGTGTTAAATTTAAATATTAAAAAAATCTCTATTTTTACATTGAAGTGTTTTAATATTTTTTTAGAATTGGATTAGGGAAAATAAAGTTGTAGATATAGTTTTACGTGACTCGCTTCATCAGCCGCAGTATGTGGACCGATTAGAGAAAATGCTTAGATTTATGATAAAAGAGAACTCGCTGACCAGAGACGACCTGGATGCCATCTGGAAGGCACAGCACGGGAAGCATGAGGCCATTGTCAAGAACCTCCACGACTTGCTGGCAAAGCTAGCCTGGGATTTCACTCCTGACCAATTAGATCATCTTTTTGATTGCTTCAAGGTAAGGTTTTTTGATATATGTACCTAAAAAAATATTTTCAGATCGAATGTGGTTCTTTTAGATGTTTACCGGCGTATTTATTTTTGTAGGCAAGTTGGGCGACGTCAAGCAAAAAACAAAGCGATAAGTTATTAGAGGTTATTAGAAGACTTGCCGAAGATGATAAAGATGGTGTAATGGCGAATAAAGTAAGTACCTGATTGGGTTTCATAGTCAGTAATATAATATTATCGTTCGATATGTAACGTCGATTTATTATTCAATAATCGTAACATATTTTTATCACAGGTGTTGGTCCTCTTTTGGAATTTAGCTCATTCGGAGGAAGTGTGTACGGAAATAATCGACGTCGCGCTTGCCAATCTCATTAAAATTTTAGACTACAGCTGTAGTCAGGATCGCGATGCGCAGAAAACACTCTGGCTGGACAAGTATGTGTTATAAACCAGTTTTTATTAATCTTTGCACAACTAAAATTGTAAAATTTGTCTGTAAATTTGAAAGACTGTACAATCGTAGACAAATAATCTTTTGGTTAGCAGTAACTGGTGGTATCATTTTCATTTATCATTTTCAGATGTGTGGAAGATTTGAAAACCAGCGAGAAATGGGTTTTGCCTGCTCTTAAGATGATGCGCGAGATCTGTTGCTTGTACGAGTCCGGGGGCGGCACGGGCGTGCGGCCGCACGTCACACGGCAAGAGCTTATAGATCGTCTTCAGACTCAACACTCGCTTGTTATTCTAGTCACTGACTCTCTTACTGACTACTTGGACGGAGTTAGGAATAAGCTCGCAGGTAAATCATTTATGCACCTCCAATGCACACCTACGATTAAATTTTAACTGACCGGAGTACCGCATTCTAATAGTAAATCGACCCTGGAAAATAAATCAGCTTTTTTATATCTTAGCTATTTTGCTAGATCTAGACGAACAGTGATCTCAAACTATTTTATTTCATTATCTTTTTACAGAAGAGGGGGAGATAGACTGGGAAAGTTGGCAACCGGATGGAAGATATCCACATGCGGCGCAAGTTCACGAAAGATTAAGTTTTTTAAGGTTCCTATTGAAAGATGGACAGTTATGGCTCTGTGCTGAACAAGTAAGACCTGTAAATAACTACATTTGTTTTGTTACTTTCGTTTAGTAACTGTATAAACCGTGACTTAGTTCTATTCATTGCAGGCAAAACAAATATGGGTTTGCCTAGCCGAGCAGCCAGCGCATTTGGGTGATCGGGAAGCTTGTTTCCGATGGTTCAGTAAACTCATGGGGGAAGAGCCTGACTTGGATCCTAATATTAATTTACATTTTTTTAGGGAAAATATTATGACGTTACCACCTAATTTACTAACTCATGCGGGCATCAAATGCTTCGAAAGGTAAACCATACACTGATATGAATTACTGAAATCAGTAATTTATAATTTATAGTATATATATGCGTTTTTTTTGGTTTCTCTTAATTTATTTACGTAAACAAATAAGTTGTATGTATTAAAAGTTAATTTCAGGTTCTTTAAAGCTGTAAACTCCAAAGAGGGCAAACTAAAAATAAAACGGCGAAGTGTTTTACTTAACGATGCTGATCTCATAGGATTAGATTATTTGTGGAGAGTAAGTATAAAATGACAATTCGTTGTACTGTGACTTTTTATTATAAATGGTTAAGTAAAAAAACATATATTTGTTTACGTAAAAGTAAAATCCTAGATAATAATATGATGATGTGATATTTTAAAATCAAATCAAAATAAAAAATATGAATATTTAAATAGACCTGTAGCAAGTACTTTTAAATCGTCAAATCATTGCAAGAATAGTCACTCTTTTGGTTAAATGAAATCGTGTCCTCGTATTGAACTTAATTACCCGTAACTATAAATTTAAACTGATCACATACAATATTAGAAGTATCACGAAAAATTTTGATGCCTTTACCGCTATTATCCATAGAATAAGTATAAATTTTGACATTATAATTCTGACTTAGTGTAGGCTCACAGATACGGCCGTTATTGGTAAAATTCCTGGTTATAGTTCCTTTCTTACGCGCAAAAATTTAATTCTGAATGGTGGTGTTGTGGCTTACGTGAAGGGTTGTTGCGGTCGTCGGTGGTAAGCACCGGTGGTTCTCATTTGCCAAGGAGAGCGGCGTGAGGCCCTTATCAACTGCCATAACATCGCGATGTATCCCACACTCGTTGCTGAGGAAAAATCTCCTAAGACTGCACACTTCGCAGTTATGAAGGTTCTTGGCATTTAAAAAGCCACGACCCCCGCCTTCCGCGGGATGTACAGTCTCATGACAGACGAGCGTGGGTGTAACATACGATATGTTGTGCTTGTGAGCAATTTTCGGATCCGTATATCCAGGGCGTGCAGCTCGGTTTGAGTCCATCTTAGTATGCCAAAGGAGTGTAACAGTAAAATCATCACCCGAAGGCGCGAACCTTATTGCTACCTGACAAAGAACTATTAAGTACCTTTGTAAGGCGACTAAAGAAGCGCTCCTTCATCGATTGCTTGACGTCTCCCACTGATACACCCAATGACTCTGACATAACAAGATATTTGTAGGTTTCGGCTTCAGAGAGGGATCTGAGTGTCATCATCTCAGAGAGCTGTAAATTTGGTGAATCTACAACCCCTCCCTTCTTGTATAGGCATGACCGCACACTTGTCCACACCAAACTCCATCTTGATGGCATTGCTACAAAATCTCAGTGATTTTTAACAGTTCCGTCAAGACCTGGGGTTTTGGTGCAAACAGCTTCAGGTCATCCATATACAAAAAATGAGAGATGAACTCACCCCCTCTGCGAAGCCGATAGCCTAGCTCTGAATCCTTTAGTAAGGTACTAAGAGGATTCATAACTAAACAAAATCACAAAGGACTCAAACTATCGCCCTGGAAAATACCTCTCTCTATCCTTATCAAGACCTGCGGAGCAGAATCACTTATTTCAAATAGATAAACACATACATTCTCCCTCACACAAAGTTATATACACACTAACTTATTTGTGAATAATATGTTACTGTTTTTTTTTTTTTAAGACCTTTACGACCGTTATACTTCGTCAATCTTCATGAACGTGTCTTTTGTTAGGTGATAACGGAGTGCGACGACGAGATAAGCGCGCGCGGCATCGAGCTGCTCCGCGAAGTGTGCACGTGCGTCGGGCCGCACTTCTCGGCCGCTCACCACCACGAGGCCTTCCTCACGCAGTGCTGCGCGCGCACGCAGCGCATGCAGAAGGACATGGACACCCAGGAAGGTAGGCATGATAGCGGAATAGGCGAAAGGAGTGAGCTGTAGACACTGCAGTTTTCATCAACTAACAACTGTGGCCCGTTAGCACAATAAGCGCGTATCATCCAATAGTTTTGCTAAGTGTGCACGTGCGTGGACCCACGTGTCTTTGGCGTACAACCCGGGATACGTGGATTACAGCTACTGCGGCATTTTGATCAAAAACAAGAGCTTAAAATATTTCCTATCATAGTAGCACCACAAATTAGGCATGCGCGGCGCTCTGACAAATAACCCGCTTAGAACAACACGCCAGTGTTTTTGTTTTTGTCGAGCTTGGTGCAATTTTTCACATGATGAATTTTGAAACCTACTTACTTCATTTTAAAAATTCAGAGCGAATATAGTAGTAACCCTGGGCAGTTCACGCAAGTTAAGGAAAAAGGTGCGAGCGGTCCTTCTGTAAACTCTTTATTTTGTGGTAGCACATTTTAATTTATGCTTATGTTTGTTGGTTTTAGATACCGCAGAGAGTTGTAAAAAAATGTGCAGGGTTATACGTGCCATACAGGAATATGTACACGAATGTGACAGAAGATTTTCCGCCGAAAGACAGATCTTGCCGATTTATAGGTCTGGGCGCGGCAGACAGTGTACTATTATAGTCAGATTTAATTTTCAAACTGGCCAAAGACAGATTGATGACATTGAATTATTTTCACATTCAAATGAAACATTGCATTCGTTGCGAGCGACAATCCAAAGGAGGTTGGTATACTTAACTATATAGTTATAAAATACCTTAATTTTATTCCAGATTACTAATCCACTATGTTTCGATTTCAGACTCAAATGTGCTACAGAGAGTAATATAAAATTAGAGCTTTATGTTAACAAGTTAGAATTATATATAAATGGCGAGCTTTTGGATTCAAGTCATGATCGAAAAATTCTTTCACAAATACCACTTCGAGACAAAACAGTTATTGTTGCTAAAGTAAGTCTATATTAACATAACATTTCCCTTTACTGTTGGTCAGTGTACAGTTCCCGTTGCCTAAAAGGAACACTGGCCAGGAACTTCGCAGTGAGTTATTTTAGACCAAATTGGTGGTATTTTATTTATTTAGGGAAAAGGTGCACTAACAGTACATACATACATAATATATTTGACGACACGATTGGCGTAGTGCGCTGTAGCACGGTTTCTCGCCTCGATTTCCGTATTGTCCCGAGTTCGATTCCTGGTCGGGTGGGTCAATTTAGGAAACGATCTTTTCTGAATTGACTCGGGTCTGGGTGTGCTGGAGACGCCCCTTGTTTATTTTATTGTGTGGTATCTCGTAACACAGGGATATTAATCCCTACTTCGAGACCATTACAAGAGGTGTGTTGTCTGGCGCATATACGTTAAAACTAACATGAAGTTCGTTCTGTACCCATGCTCAGAACCGTCCTCCCCATTGTCGCCTAGCCTTCTTTTTGAGTGACAAGATCTGTAAACTGATTGTTGTATGACGTGATTAATCTGTCCTGCAGGTGTACGACGGGCAAGTGTGTGGCAGCGGCGGCTGGGGCGGCTCGTCTAATGAGTCGAGTAGCGATTCCGGCACCTCATCGCCTCCGCTGCCCGCCACGCCGGAGCACGCGCTGCCTGGAGTCGTAAGTTACATTCGAGCAGTTCTTTGAGGAAACTTTCTTTTAAGTTAAATAAAACATTTTTTAACTAGTTATGGGAAACTATGGTATGTGATTTGATGTGCGAGTTTCACTTATTCACTTCGGTTCGCTCTGTTGAAAAGCAAGCAACAAAACATACTGTCATTTTGTATATTCTTAGCCAGAAAGAATATAGTAGTCATTATTATTCTGATTTTTTCAGCTTTTTGCCCAAGGATCATGGTATCTGCCATTCATATTAGAGTTGGAACACATTGGTGTTACAAAAAATCATCCACAATTAATAGTGGCTGCACACCTACTCTCGCAGATATGCCCGGCGCACAAGCAGACTGTATGTATTTCATTGAAATGTATGTATGAATAGAATTTTATTTTCTTTAAAATGAAAAAATCATCGAAATAAATCTTTACCAGGTTGAAAAGTTAACAGAAGCTCTTCTGTGCCGTGATGACTCGAAACTGCGCGATATGTTATATGGGCCAGCACCTCCTACCGTAGCTTATAATTTAGAGGTATGAGAATTTTCAAATATATCGAAATTATAAAAAAGGTTTTGCTTATATTTCTCCACAAACAATTGAATCATATTGGTTACAGGTCCTTTATAGTATGGTGATGCCGTCATCTGACACGCGTCTCGACCGAAGTCGTAGTTTTCAACTGGCTTGTGTGAAAAAAGCTCCTTTGTTAGTGCAGTGTTTATCAGACAAAGAATTTCTTCAGGGTGCTGCACCTCTTACTAGAAGGTTATTATATATTTATTTAGTAAATACATTTTTTATTTTCATTCATATTGCAAGATATTAAGAAAAGCTTAAATATTACTAAAAAAAAATGTGCAACAAGCGAAATTTTGAAAATTTACAGAATAAAACAAAATGCATGTGGCAAATAATTAACAAAGAGACTAACAAAAATACACGAAAATACAAAAATCTTGCTAAAAACATCAAACAGCCTACCGATTCATGATCCTAATTTAGTTGCAAATATGTTATTTTTTCACGTATATTGGTAATTCGCACACAAGCAACGTAAACTCTACCGTGCCGCTTTTAAATAACACTTTGGAAAATTCTTTATTTCTAAGCCCAGTAGAAACTGAAGAAATTAACAGTATCATAAAAAACCTTAAAAATAAAACATCTTTTGGTATTGATGAAATTCCTCCCTTATTAGTAAAAGAATGTGCTGATTTATTAACACCGCCATTTACCTCATTAGTGAACCAATCCTTCTCTGAGGGTGTTTTCCCAGATGCCCTAAAAACATCCGTGATATCGCATACCAGTTCACAAAAAGGTAGATCCATCTGAAATAAATAATTTTCGTCGCCATACCTACAATATAATCAAAAATATTTGAAACCGCCATGGTCAAACGACTTTATTCTTTTTATGAGAAATTTAAAGTCTTAAATGAGAATCAAAGTGGTTTTAGAAAAATCAGTCCACCACGTTGGCTGTATACAAATACAAAAAAAAACATATTAGAGGTAATCGAGATTTAAAAAATCGCAGCCGGGCTTCTCTTCGATATGAGTAAAGCGTTTGATAGAGTTTCCTATACAACTCTACTTGATAAACTCTACCAATCAGGAATTAGGGGCCTGGCTTATGAATGGCTTAGATCATACCTAAATAACCGCTTCCAACAAGTAAAAATCGAGAATATCAACCTTCAAACTGGTAGAATAACTCAAACAAGATCAGATAGAGTCCATGTGTCTGGCTCTATCTCACAGGGTTGCGTTTTGGGATGTGTCCTATTCCTTATTTAAATAAATAATCTTCCTAAGATCTTAGATGACGTATGCGTGCTGTTTGCGGATAAATCCTAATTTATTGCTCTACCAGAACTTGAATCAAAATTAAACTTAAATTTTGATAAAATTATTAACTGGCTTTTTAATTCACAAAATATAAAATTACAAAATTTTCAAAATTATTCGATTTAAACCGTATGAAAAACCTGCATTATAAATAATAATAATAAAATAAATATCTGGGACAATACACACCAAGATCATCTGACCCCAAACTAAGCAGAGCTTGTACTATGGGTGTCAGAGACTGATAAACATAATTAAATATTTCTAAATACATACATAAAAAGATAATAACACCCAGACACACGACAAACACAAATGTTCGTCACATAAATGTTTGTCATGGGTGGGATCGAACCCACGACCTCCGGTGCTAAAGGCAGGATCGCTGCCATTGCACCAAGAGGCCAGTCAAGTATAGATATCATATTATTACAATGGCATAGAAGTGGAAACTGTAACTCTGCAGCTTTATTAGGAATAGATCTGGACACCCATCTAAATTGGAAACCACACAAACAAAAAATAGTACATAAGTTATCATCCTTCATAAATGCGTTCCATCATTTGAAACGTGTAACTGATTTGAAGACTGCACTTACTGCATACTATGCTTACGCATATTCGATAATCTAATATGGTATTGTTTTGTGGGGAAATTCATGCGACGCGGATAGAGTATTTGTGTTGCATAAAAAATGTGTGAGAATGTTAACCAACAGAGATCAAATGGAATCCTGTAGATCTCACTTCGTGAAACATAAAGTTTTTGACCTTTACATCTATCTACATTCTAGAAGCCTGTGAATTTGTTATGAAGCATCCGGAGTTTTATTCTCCATTTACAAATAAAAGAAATAACCAAAATTCACACAAGCTAAAGGTACCTTTTTCGAAAATGATGTAAGTAACTTCTAGCCCCCATACCATATTAGTTAAAATATTTAACTACGTTCCTACTTACCTAAAAAATCTGGAAAACCCTAATTATTTTACTAAACAATTGAAAAAAATTCTAATTGTGAAATGTTATTATAATTTAACTGAATTCTTTGAAGACAAAAACCATTTACATTTAATTATATGAATGTTTTAATGAATATGTGTAATTGATTAGTAAATTATTATATTGTGTTGTTAACTTTTGTGTAATGAAGAATATTTTTAATTATAGGTAATTCAGTTTAAATTATTAAAACAAATTTTATTAAGTAACAAAAAATGATATGCCCGAACTATTGTGTTTTACATTTCTGTCCTGTGATTGAAAATAATTTAATATTAATTTTGTATGTTACTAAGCATAATAATATTGTGTTATTTTATTGATGAAGAAATATCCTAAATTACTGAACTATTGCTATGCCCTTGCAGGGCGTCACATGTAGACCGTATCCTTTCTTTGTCACCTTTATTTATTAAGCCATGTGATATGCAATAAATGAATAAATAAATAAAGGTCATATTTATATTATATATTTTCATTTAATAAATAGAGGTTATACATTTATTTAATAAAATTTTAAAATTATTTACAGGGTCGGCTATTTAGCTCTAGTCAGATTGGCTAAACTGACTCTGTATACATTGGGCCATCTCTTCGAAATTCTAGCTCCAGATGGTTCAGACACTTCAGTTGACAAAGACTTCAGGTAATTTCCCCATTTATTTATTTTAGACACTCTGAATACTGGTCAGATTACATTGTAACTTATACACTTTAAATTCACAGAATGGACGTAACAATTCTAAGGGAAGCACTACAAACCGTCCCTAATCACAACTGCGAACTATTAGTGAAGGCCATATCAGAGAAGCTGGCAAATGTGCTCGGTCAACAGGTGAACCATGTAAATATCTCTTTACTAACCATTGTTTCTTGACTGGGTTTTTGTCGCAGATAGGTGTTTAAATATGGCAGCTTACAAACTGTCTAAAATTCCTTGCTTTAAAATTGGTGTCAAAAAGTTTTATTACAGCCCATGTAAGACTTAAGCACTTGTATCGTGTATTATCTTGATTTATGAATACTTCTTTGCAATTTGTCTAAAGGTCAGACTAACGCCCAATTACACAAAACATAGTATATCGCCAAAACTGACAGTATCTTACTCATCTTAGTAATGTCTTACAGACATGACAGGCTTTCCGCCCCAACTATTTTCATGTGCTGTTTTATTGTTAGTTAGGTACTTTTAACAAAACCGCTGCAATTCTAGTCTAGCCGCGATCACTTCACGTAGTGAACTTCGATTAATAACTATCTCAATGGCAGGTGGTAACCAGCAGCGAGGAGAGTGACCCAGTATCGTCGCTAGTTTGGTGGCGCGTGCCCACTACGGCGACTGTGCGCGCGTTGTACGCGCTCGCATACGCCGTCGCGCAGCCGCCCGCGCCCCCCGCGCTCGCACTCGTTGCGTATCCCATGACGGCGGTACACCCCGATGACGTCACGCGTAAGTTAGCATCAATGATCTCAGTGTCGTCGCTAGTTTGGTGGCGCGGGACCATTAAGGTCATTTTTTAGCATACATATTGTAAGCGCCTACTTGCAACTTATCAGCTTCATTTTAGTTCAATGAACGGATATTTGAATAGTTTCAGATTTTTTATTCTCGAGCGCCAACAGGAGGGCTCTGACTGCCCAAAAATGAAGATGTTGAACAAAATTAAACGATGTGACTAGACATTTACAAATTCTTATTTCGGCTGTTCTTACAGTGGTCCGGGAATGTATGGAGGTGGTGACCATATGTATGGCGCTGGGCGGTGGACATTTAGACTCGCTTCTTCACGAGACGTGGTGGCAGGATACCGCTCTGTATCTGATGATAGACTGCCCTCATCCCCAAGTAAGTGTATCATTGAATCTGTTTGTATCCAAGCGTAATAGGGTAACTATAGGTTCGCAGTTCCACATGAATATCAACAGGAACATAAACCGATCGAAAGGGAAAACAAGAGTAACTAAAGAGAGTAAAAACAATCGACCTTGATCGTCTCCGTTATACCCTTATCATGAGCGCACAATTATCAGTATGGCACTTTGTTATTTTGAATGTTTTCGAGTAGGCGGATGTAGACTAGACTAGAGTTGTACGTGAGATGGAAGTGGCTGTTCTCTTGCCGCTTCTTGGCGCTATGCTGCGTCAACTATAAAGTAATACTTACTAAATTCCTCATAATCACCACCACGAAAGCATGCGAATGCTAATCAATTATAACTCTAATAGGATTTAAATGACAAGAATCTTTGTCCTGTGAGGGTTGAACTACATCTAGCATCAGTAGCGACCGTTCCTGTGCCATTATTCTTTTCTATCACTCGGAAACGTCATTTACTAGAGCGAGAAAGAGAGCAGGAGTGGGACAGGCAGCAGAAACGACGAGGTGTTCGGCAACACCTCTTTCTCTAGTAAACGGCGGTTCTAAGCTTCAGAAGGGATTCATGCATTCAACCCTAACCTTGTCGAATATCGGTCTAAGAGCAAGGTTACAGTCTGGTCAGAATGATCGTGTAACCCACGGATTGTCAGACTGATGGCCCGGATTGATGAAAGTTAAATATCAAACTAAGCTTGTAACCTTGCTCTAACTGTCGTATCATTCCAGGTGCGCGTGTCATGCGGCGAGCAGCTGCTCGCGATGTGCGCGTGGGGCGGCGGCAGCTGCGCGCGCGCGGGGCTGGCGGCGCTGGGCGGCGCGGCGTGCGCGGCGGGCGCGGCGGGCCGGCGGCTGGCCGCGCACGCCGCGCACGCGCACCAGTTCCTGCAGCTGCTGTGCCGGCTGGTCGCGCTTGCTGGGCCCACGGACCGGACCGCCACGGAGCTCGCCGTCGAGGTACGATGGGTTCTTTTGAATAACGCGGGGCGCCATATCGCGATGCCAAACTCCGATACCACGCGCCGACACTGGTTGTAGGTACACACACAAACAATCATACGGCGCGCAGTATGGTGTTTATACCCGCCATGGCGGGTTTGTTTCAAAAACTGAGGAATGTGTTGTAGAATGTTCATGGTAATCTGCAACGGTGCGGGGTGCAGAATATTAACCTCCTGAAAGCTGCTGCGTCTGTGCAGCACGGCGGATTTGAGAGCTCACTAAGGACAGTTTTTTTCGCACGACTAAACCAACTGACTAATCAGGCAATGGAAACAGTCGAGGCTAGTGGCACTGTTGGCCATTTTTAATTGTGTCGTTGTTGATTGTTACCTTCGCTCTGCTATTTTTTCTGTTTTGTATATTGTTAATGACTGTAAAAAAACATTGACTTCTGGTTTTCTGATATACCCATCAGTCATAAATTATGATCAATAGCTATTCTTCGTGCTCAGATTTACGTATTCAAGTTCTGAAGTTAGTTCAATGTTATTCACCAGGTGGCCTGGCTTCGTAGCATTCGTGCGAACCCCGAGAAGCTGGACGACACGCTGCTGGAAGGCCACCTCAACCTCGCCAAAGAGCTGTTCACGCACGTGCCCGCGCAGGTCAAGTATCAGTACGGCGCGCACCCGGACCACAAGGACTCGGGCCTGATAAAAGTAAGTGCTTTTGCTAACCTATCAGTCCTATTCCTGTCTGCCATTTCAATGCTCATATCGCTGAAACGCTAACGTTTTTTGTAGCTGCTCCAATTTGAAAAACACGATGGTTTTGGCTGAAATGCTACTAACATTGTCCCCTCATTAGTAGTGTATTTCTAGCTTTTTGACGTAATCTTTACAAACACTACTATCAGACGCACACGCTTTTAACTCTATTTACAAATGCAAGGTATATTATGATTGTTTCATTTGGTCGAATTTTGATAACTATTCCGCATTAAAGAAAATGTACATGTTTCTGTTTTTGACTCTTACAAAAGTAAAAAACTGATTCGGACAAATTCAGATAAGGTTGAAAGATCGAACTCTCTGAATAGGTTTCAGTTTATAAATACCAAAAGCAAAGTTTACGTACTTTCATTCAACACAAGCGATCTTCCACAGGAAGTAACGACGGAGTTCCTGTGGCCGTACTCGTGGGCGTGGTGCCGCATGGGCGCGGGCGCGGGCGCGGGCGCGGGCGAGGACGCCGCCGCGGAGCCCGCCGCGCCGCTGTGCCGCGCGCCCGGCGCCGCCGCCGCCGCAGCGGACCTGCTGCTGGCGCTGGTGCACGGCTGCGTGCCGAATATGGCCGCGCTGAAGCAGTTGCTGGACCAGATGTTCTACAGCGGTGAGTTGCCGCCACTGTCAAACGCAACGCCGCGGACGTGGGATACCGTGTTGAGTGGTGCGGGGCGAACTGGCTCGCCCCCAAACATGTCCGCGCTCAAGCACCTGCTCTATTACATGTTCTACAGTAACCGGCAAACTTCTTGAGCAAATGACCTTGACTGCGCAGAACCGAATTTTAGGTGTCATGGGTGGTGAAGGCGGGGCGCGACGGCGGGGGGCATCGTATCGAGCGCGCTATTGGTAGATCAGTCGACCCTCGTCTCCCGCGTTGTGTCTACGTCCCGCTATCTTCCCAAATACACTTGCGTGCAGTGAAAAGTACTTTGTTGTTGTTGTAGACGTTTTTTTTGTTATAATTTTTTGTTGACTTTGTTGTTATTCTTATTGTTACTGTAATTGTTATTTGTTGCGATTCTGAGGATTGTTTTTAAATGAATAATATGCCGCGACAACCTAATGTGGTATTAAAACGACAAGCCAGAAAAATGGTATACGACGTATATTGCTTCTTGAAGAAACAGGGCAAAAATGACATGGAAACGCTGAAACAGACTTCAGAGGCTACAAAAACATCTGTTAGTAGTGTTAGGCGAATTATTAATGAAGCCAAGGGCTCCGACTTGCTCACTGTGTTCCGGACTCCGGGTAAGAATAGATCTGGTAAAAAGAAAGTTACCAACATTGATAATTTTGACCAATCTGTAATAAAGAGATGTATTTATAATTACCACATCACAAATAATGAAGTTATGGATACTAGTTAACGAATAAACATACATATAAAATATATAAATAAAATACATTATAAATACATATAAAAAAACATGTCTCAGGAAAAATTAATATGTTCGTCACACAAACATTTTGTCCGTACCGGGATTCGAACCCAGGACTTTTGGGCTAGTAGACCCTGCCAACGGGCCACGCAGGTTGTCAAAATATATACCTGAATAAATATGAGCATTTCACAGTTAAAAAAAAGAGTATCTATTTTTTTGCACGTAAGTGTACAATGCGCGAACTTTCCCCCACTACGACTACAAATGCTCAAGAAGTTTGCCGGGTACTATACGTCGTTCAATTTCTGACTCTAACCCACCTTAAACGCGACGTCGCTGACACCATGCTAGGGTTGTGCACGCTTGGCGCCGCAGCCGAATAGACGCCGCGGATCTATAGTCTAGAGCAGTGGTTCCCTAACTTATTCGGGACGCGCCCCCTTTCGACCATAAAAAAAATCCGCGCCCCCATCCTACAGTCCAGATTATCAGGTCAGAATAAAAAAGTATTCAATTGTAAAACTAAGGATCATAATGTAAGTAGTAGGTAAAGGTAGTAGGTATACATAAAGTTTATTGGTCGTGTCGAGCAGTCTGGAATGCATTCTCTCAGCGGTCGCAGGTTTTTTATACTTAACTACACGGGTATTCTGCGCTCCCCGTTAATGGCCTCTGCGCCCCTCCTGGAGGGCGCGCCCCCCACTTAGAAACCCTGGTCTAGAGATTCATATAGGCCTTATTATGTAAACAAAGATCACACCTTAACAAAAACACGAATTTCCGCATTGATTACACACTTTATGTCGCACATAAACGTCTTGCGTGGTAAAAAAGAAACATAAAACATGAAATTCATGCAAAACTAAAAACTAAGCATTCTAATACGATTTACTTTATCAAAAACGAAATAATGAAATAATTATGACATCAGCTTGACAGCAATTTGACAACTTTTTCCTCTTAATTTAGTTGTCTTTAGACCGTAGTGATAGAAACGTTGCATGAATCAGATTCAGGATCATTTATTTCGATTGAAAGTGATGCAAAGACAATGCTGTCGATTTTCGGTTCCTGCTTTCAAGTATAAAAGAATATAAATTTAGGTTTGAATTATTTTGTTATTTAAAGCTTTTATACAATATGTAACAAAATATATCCATGAGGGTGTCATTACTAGGCATCGAGATTAGGTTCTGAATAAATTCTGTTTCTAGAATGTTTAATAGGGTATGGGAAAATATGGAGCAAAGGAAAACAAGTCCACAGACAGCACCAGCACCGTCTATAAGTAAACTTTTCCATATAATAGTACATTATTGCAAAGGCAGCGAAATAGGCAATTGCAGGTTGAGTATGAGTTTGAAGGCCGAGCCGCAGGCGAGGACTTCAATGATACGAGACAGGCAATTGCCATTTCGGCCGAGGCATATATAGTGCTTTTCTTAAAAAAAATGCAAGGAAATAAAAAGGGCCTTTTACATAATAAATTTAATTAATATTATTAACAAAATAACAACTCCGCTTTACCGCCAATTTGTTTTTTTTTATTTTACAATTTGTGCCGAAAGGTAAACGCATCTGTGGCTATACAGCCACGAGAACGCAATGTGTACGATAGATGAAAGAGTTCTAAATTCAAACAGCACACCGTTTCATACAACATTGCCGGCGCGCTCTTCGTTCGAAATTCAAAGAACGCGCCGGGAAGTGATTTTGGGTTTTCAGTCTACGTAAATATGATACTTCGCGTGTTCTTTATTCAAAAGTAATGACAATATTTCCGAGCATGTTTAAGAAAATACTTTTCGCGTGTACCATCGAGGAGGACGCGAATGAAAGTGACAGTGACAAGGATTCAATATATAACCGAGATCAAGCGAACACGGAATTTTCCTTTGCTCCATATTTTCCCATTTACTAATAACATTCTAGGAATGGAATTTATTCAGGTTCTATTTATGTTATAATTTTAGCAAAATATAGGAAAAAATATATATGGTACTAAAAAAATGTCACATCCGAAGGCCACATGGGATATCGTATCGATACCCATCGTCTTGATCGTGAACGACAATACAAGTGATTGATTTGAAAGGAATACCCTACTTAAAGCGGCAGCGGCCGGCGAAGCGCGCAAAATCATGCTAGTTTCTAATTTTATGCCTTATCAATGTTGTCTTTCGAATATGGTGCTTCGGACCCTGTGCATTATAGTTATTCTGCTTTTTGATTTTTAGCGTTTTAATACGTATGTACGCCAAACAAGTTTAGGCAACACTATGTTATGCTATTTGGAAATATGCCACTCAATAATAAAATGAAACTCGTGACTATTAGAAAAATCTGAAATATGGAACATGATATTTATTATGACAATGAACATTCCGCTTAGGATTGGTGAGCCTTTATGAAGACTCTAAAAATCGGTACATTGTCGTTCAAAATCAGTACCTATTTCAGTAAACTAAGGCCAATTTCGGAAGATCAACTGAATTTAATCAACAACTTTATAGTTAACTAGCTTTCCGCCCGCGGCTTCGCCCGCGTGAACTTCATTTTTCTTTCCCGCTTTTCTGTTGAAGTTTTTGCTGAATTTTCTTTGCTATAAACCTCACGGAGCCCGAGACCTTTCCAACGAATGCAAAACCGTGGAAATCGGTTCGTGCGTTCTGAAGTTATAGCGTCAGGAAGGAAAACCCGACTTATTTTTATATAATAGATAACCTCCATACACGTACAGTTAAAGGGCGAAGTCGTCGTTTGGCAAACGACATGCACAGTTCTGTCCACGGGTGCGTTCCGAGACAGACCAAAATCGATTTCAGCACTGTCATTGTTACTTAGCGTTCCGAAACAGTTAGCGCGATGATAGCGCGATGATGACAATTGTGATTCGGTACACGAAAATGTTCGTTTGATTGACCTCTGTTCGACATCTACCTAGCTAACCTCGCAGATCAAAAAGAAGATAACCTCGCAATCGCAGCATTGTTATTTGTATGTAGTTGTGTTTCTTGAATCCACTTTCAAAACAAACAACTAACCTAACCAAACGCTTACACACTGATCACCTGTCATTTTTGACAGACCGCCAACAGTGATTATGCTCGCGACCATGGGCGTCGTAATCGCAAGATGGCGGACGTTATACTTAAGACCGCCCTATGTACTACCAGTCACTGTTAGCGCGATAACGGCGAATCGGAACGGGGTTATGGGTGCTGAAATCGATTTTGGTCTGTCTCGAAACGCACCCCTTCTGACACCCGTCGGGCATACCTATACGTGTATGTTAGGCTAATGACTGTATTATTTATTCGATGATTTCCCAACACTACGAATTGGCTATGGTTGTCAATACGCCATGTTTTTTTAGAAATAATACATGTAAGAAGAAACAGACTATACTGATGGCGCTGGTTCATGGCTGCGTGCCGTGTATTGGCTGAAGCATCTGCTCGATGAGATGTTCTACAGCGGTGAGTGCCGATTTCAGTGAGCAATCTCACCGATGACATTTTCTGCTTGCGGGTATGCGTCGCAAATTCACTTTTGGCTCGTACGCAGCGACTCGAAAGTTCAGTATGTTGTATGAAAAATCTCTTTTGCAGCTTGTGGCAGCCACTTATGACCGTGACTAGTGGCCCAGTGTGCGGCAACACTCAATGAACTTGCTCCTGTAGCTCGTTCTCTTCTTTTAATGTTTTGTTTGCCTGAATATCACTTTTTAAGTATAATATAATGTTATGTGCAGATAAAAGCATGCCGCTATCCGAATGGGACTACATGCCGTGCGTAGGCCCGCGGCCACCGGCAGGTCTGGTGGGCCTGAAGAACGCGGGCGCTACCTGCTACATGAACTCTGTGCTGCAACAACTGTACTGCGTGCGCGCAGTACGGGACGCGCTGCTTTCCGTTCAAGGTAAGTAGGTTACTTCTGCTATAGGTGTAGTAATATTATGCATCTGATTCAGATTAAGATTCATTTATTCGCTTAAAAAGTGGTACAACAGTTGGTATAAATTGCAAAGTCCACACAATTCACCAAAACAGGCATGCAAATGTTACATATAAAATTCATAAATTCTTAAAAAATACAATACATATTATCTTGTGTGTTATTATAATCATATTAATTGGTAAATAAATTACAAAACATGTTCAACATACAGTGACACACAAAACTAATTCACTTAAACACATACATTAAACATTCTGAATTTTGATTACATTTTATTAAATCAAATCAAATAATATTTATTCACATAAAATACAGTGGTGGTGATTTTTAACATTTTGAGCGTCTACATATCAGTAAAAAAGGGGACACGTTCAAATGTCACTTCTTTCTTGAACTACTCTTGTTCTCGTATGAAAGTGAAGAAGGCTATTAACGAAAAAAGTGTGATTTCATTCATTTTAATTTCGTACAGGAGCCGCTAACGATCCCAACGAAGACTTCTCTGGTGAGAGTCATCTTCACACCATTGTTGAAACCAATACGGAAGTGCGTATTATTGATAATAATAGTGATTTAATCTCATCATTGGTGTTGTTAGATTTTCGGTTAATAATAATAAATATTTCAGGCCAACAGTGACTACAACATAACAATCTTGAAACAAGTTCAAGCCATCTTTGCACACTTACACTACAGTAAACTACAGTATTACGTTCCTAGAGGATTATGGGCGCATTTTAAGTAAGCATTTCTTTATGAGTTGAGTCCATAGCATTTTAGAGCTATATCACTTAAGATTAGAAGTTAAGGTCTTACTTGATCTGAGCATAGTTTTTATACAGGTAAACAATTTTCAGATTACAAGGCGAACCGGTGAATTTGCGAGAGCAGCAGGATGCAGTAGAGTTTTTTATGTCGCTTGTAGAATCTTTGGACGAAGCTCTGAAGTCTTTGGGTCAAGAGCAGCTAATGGCTAAAACCATGGGCGGCACATATTCTGACCAAAAGATCTGCAAAGGTTGTCCACACAGGTAACTTAAACTTCACAATTAATTGATGTTTATATTCAGAAGTTTGAATTAATGAGTGTGAAAACTTTTTAGATATTGCAAAGAAGAACCCTTCAGTGTAGTATCCCTGGACATCCGAAATATGTCCCGTTTGCAAGAATCTTTAGAGGCGTATGTGAGAGGAGAACTTTTGGAAGGCGCCGATGCTTACCACTGTGATAAGTGCAATAAAAAGGTATACAATTTGGGTTTTTTTTTTTTTATATTGCCCGTCAAGATGACCTCACTCCACCTGATGGAAAGCGGTCGTGAGGTCCAGATATGAGGTTGACAAGCCCAGTCATTCAAACGAATCACTGGGCTGGCCATCCTCACCTTGAAGGCCTGCAGAAATGCCTTTTCACGCCCCTCTTGAAGAACCCGGGACTATACGAGGAAGGAAACACATGTGCTGGAAGAGCGTTCCGCGTCTGGATGGTACGACAAAGAAACGAGTCACCGAACCTTTTAGTTCGGGCCAACAAATGTTGAATTGTGTGTGGGTGACGCCGTATCTTTGACTATAAAACTTTCATACATGTTTAACTAAATTTCTAAATATGTTATTTCCAGGTCGTGACGGTGAAACGATTATGTCTGAACCAGCTACCACCAGTATTAGTTATACAATTAAAAAGGTTCGAGTATGATTTTGAAAAAGTGTGTGCAATAAAATTTAACGACTACTTCGAGTTCCCACGGGAGCTGGATGTGGAACCATATACAGGTATATGATTGCATATTGCTTCAAAACTGCGCCCATGTCTCTTTCTCTCTTATGCATTCACGCTTTTATCCGCCTTCAGAAACTATTAGTAATTTCTTTGTTGATAAATAAATTCGTAATATGATTTTGAAGAATGACTATTCTGCTACGATAGTGAGTAAGCGCGAAGCCACATTGCTCCGTTACATTGTGTCGTCACAGTTTCCATAATAATTTAAATTTCAGTGTATTTATTGTAAACTGTAATGTACATTTGGATAGTGGGCCTAAGTTAGATATGTCTATAGGTTTGGGTACGTAGCACCGCACGTGTGGCATACAGTGCATTATTGCGTTAAGAAGGTTTGCTTTTTGCGTTTGGGGTAACGTCGCATTTTTTTAGGGTTTGATTATTGAGCTGAATTCAACTTAAGTATAAATTATCTCTCTTTCATTGAATGCATCTTTTAATTTCATAATTATAACTTTAACTGTGTACAGGTAATTTTTAACTGTCTTATAAATTAAAAAGAAAACGGTTTTTTATTTAATTTAGCAAATAATTTGCGACTAACTACCTAATTTTAAACAATTCAATGTGTTTTTTTAAATAGTATTATGCACACAATAATAGAGCAAAAATTTAAGTTTTATATCAATTCAATGAAATAATCACGAAAATCTTACAAAAATTTAACGTTTTCGATCCACCCCTGCTAACGGTCTTTAGACGACGGAACGCAACGGAGCAATGTGGCTTCGATCTAAAATATTGAAACCACCCGCTCTCTACGGTGCATTCCCTAACCCTACGCCTTATATCTTTGGTTTATATGCGTGAAGCGGATCGTGAAGTGGTTCCGTGCACTTGTTCGCAGCGTGGGGCCTCGCGCGCGCGGAGGGCGACGCGCCGTGGGAGGGCTCGGCGCGCACGCGCGAGACGCACTACCAGCTCAGCGGCATCGTCGTGCACTCGGGGCAGGCCTCGGGGGGGCATTACTACTCCTACGTCTTGCTCAGGTAACCTATCATTTTTTAGTTTTTTATTATCATCATCACTCGCAGCCACAAGACGTCCACTGCTGAACACAGGCCTCCCCCACCGATTCCCAAAGCGACCGATTGCAGGAGGTCTGCATCCATACCGGAATCCCGCCACTTTTATCAGGTCGTCCGGCCACCTCCTAGGCTGGGCCTCCCCTAAAACGGTCTCCAGATTAGAACTTTCCTGCCTCAACGGCCATCAGTTCTGTGCTCTGCCTACTGCCACTTCAGCTTACTTACCCGCTGGGCTATGTCGGTCACTCTCGTTCTTCTACGGATTTCTCATTTCTGATTCGATCAAGTAGCTAAACACCGAGCATAGCCCTCTCCATCAGAGACCACGTTTCAGCTCCGTAAGTTATCACTGGTAACACACTCATCATAAAGTTTTGTTTTGAGGCATTTATGTTGGACGAGAAAATTTAGCGCAATTTTCCGAACGCTGCCCAACCGGGTTGGATTCGGCGGTTTACCTCTTTCTCGAAGTTGGACTTACCTAGTTGGATCACTTGTCCTAGGTAGACGTATTGATCGACAACTTCGAGTATCGAGTTCCCTACGGATATTGCAGTGGGCGTAACACGGGCGTTTGGCATGACCTTCGTCTTGTCCATGTTAATTTTTAGGCCCATTTGTTGGGAAACACGATTGAGGTTCTCGAACATATTGCCGATCACGTCAAGCGATTCTGCCATGTATATCTATACTCATAATCGTCGGCAAATCGAATGTGTGAGTGTGATGAGTCCTTGCCATTCCAGGAGTGTTCGTTTTTTTGCCAATGCCAAATATATTTTTTTTACTATAGACGTTATTGTGTGACAAACAAAAATATATCAAGTTATGGCATGGCATACTTCTTTTCATTTTTAGTTCCAAATCGCCAGTGAAGTTTTATTCATATATTAATAATAAATATTTTATTTCAATTTCCTCTTTTGACCAATAAATCAATAGTAATCTAATCACCTTGAAAAGTTTACACCATAAATAAACAAACCTTAAAACCACAACGCACAACACAAACAAACATGAGACGAATCGTTTTCGTAGTCTAAAACGAAAAAGTAAAAAAAATGAGTCAATAGTGACATGGAGCTTCTCTGAGCTAAAATGACGCGCCCCTCCACCGCATTCGAGCTCGAATATAAATCAGATGTCCCAAATTGTATGGAGTCTTGGCCAGGTCTATGTACACCATACCAAAAAATAGGAAAAAATACGTGGAACAGTTTCTGAATATTAAATTTTCTTAAAAAGGTATATTTACTTGGTTCAAACAAGATTTCCAATAATAGAATTGCTTCATATAAAATCTTCTTTTAAATATATATCACTGTTATTCAGTAACCGGCTTGACTCGAACCTAGGAGGACGCGTTGTTTGTTCGCAAAAGTACACTCGGCACATCTTAATCGAATAATCTCAATTAAAAAAGTAGTAGGGCGCGTCTTTCCAATTAGAAAAGCTCTACGTATTAACCCCATAATCTGCTGGATCTCGACTTGTACAACATTCCCACCATTTGATGGCTTCTCCTATGATGCGACTCCTAATGGTATTCCAGCTGAATTGACAAGTTTGCTTCCTCTGTTTCTTTGACACACGTTAGACACATCATATCTACTGGTAAGAAATACATGTAAGACTAAGAGAACCTATCATCGAGTAAGTTACAATTTCAACGTGCCTTTATTTCTGCTCTAACAGAGATAACGGAATTGCGACAGGGCGCTGGGTGAAGCTGGACGACGGAGACGTGTCCGAGTGCGCGATGCACGACGACGAGGAGATGAAGGCGCAGTGCTTTGGCGGCGAGTACATGGGCGAGGTGAGGCTATTGTACTCAATACTCAATCACTTATTTTGCATTCCTTAATGTGTAATAAAAGATGTTACAATTTTTTTTATGGTCATTACAGGCCTATTTATCCCTTGACTAGAAATGTTAAACAACTTAATTTGGTCATTTATAACCGGTCATTTATTGTCAAATCCAGTCAAATAGAATCAACTTACAGATGCCAATAACTACAAATGTCAGTTTTTGACTGTGAATGGCAGTCGGTAAAATTCAGTCCCTTTTGGTCAATTTCTATCCAACCAATCTTTTTTATTTTAGGAGGGTTTTTTCTTTTTAGAAAACATCACCTTTCGTGGTAACCTGACCCACAATTTAAAATAACATAGATTGCTACTGTTCAGACCCTTAATTATGAATTTATATAGGGCCTTCTATTAAAATAATCTAGGTTACAGGTATCAAAATCGTACTTAGTCATAAAGCCCCCGTCTTTCTTTTTCGTTAAGGACATACTCCATAAAAATATGGTATGTAACCTTAGTAACATGACAATCTGTACGGTTGGGTGGTTCTACTTTACCCATAAGGTAAGCTATTCTATGCTCAAATGCAATAAGACATCAATTGAATTAAATTAAAATCATTTATTCTCAGATATCTTAGATCCAGTTTTAGTAAAACAATAATGGAAAAAACTACTTTAAAATATGTTCGTAAAAAACAACAAAGGCATGTAAAAAAATAAATTCAATTCAATTCACAATGTCAAACAATTAAATTCAATATGATTATAAAACATCAATTTACTAATAAAATATAAAAGTTATGTCTAGGATAAAAATAAATAATTATATAATGCGATATACTGCTTCTGCCTTAGGATTAATCAGGGTGGAAACCCAGTGCCTCTGTGAAGGACTGTCTGGTCTGTTAGCGAGTAAGCTTGTTATGCCGCTGGGGCCGCCGAGCATTCTACGTCTTACGGATGAAATCTTGATGCGCATTACAGCGTGAAAATTAAATGCTCGAGTGAATTTGACTGAATAGGACAATAAAAGACCTGTCAACAATGAAAAAAAAACAGCAGCGTGTGAAAATGACTAATCAATACAGATCCTCAAAAAAGATTTATCTCATTTGTATATTCCCCTGTTGTGTAAGTGTGAAGTGGTAATTTCTAATGATGATCTAGGTGTTCGATCCAATGTTAAAGAGGGTATTATACAAGCGCCAAAAAAGATGGTGGAATGCCTACATGCTGTTTTATACGCGGAAAGACACCATAGAAACATCTAGTCTTGAACAGTCTATGAGGAACTTGACGATCAAGTAAGTATACGATAAAAAAGAGGTTTATAAAAATGGTTCAAAAGATACGGTCTTGTATAACAATTATATTTTTTAGGGAAAATCTCATACCGAGACCTATCTGGCGGTCAGTTCGTCGCGGCAATATAGCTTTTTCTCACAATCAAGATCAGTTTAGTCTTGAGCATTTCAACTTTATTAAAAAACTTTGTTGTATGCGATTACAAGTCCTCCCTGGTTCACAAGGCGCGGTTTGGGTGAGTTTTGAACAATAGAGTACATACACAATACTCTATTATATTCATATTATACTGATTAACTAAATATTTCAGAGTCAAGAGCATGAAGAAATGTCAATACTGGCTGTGCAATTAGCTACTAAGTTCCTTTTCCAAGTAGGATTTCATACAAAGAAAACTCTACGTGGTCCAGCAGCTGACTGGTAATAACTATTTTCGTTTCGTAATTTATACAATTTATTACACAATGCAACTGTTCTCATCTTGGTCTTTTTCTTGCAGGCATGATATTTTGTGCCCACATCTAAGATGCTCACAAGCTGTGAGGACGTGGTTTGCATCTGATCTCTTCAAACATCCACACAGGTAAATTTTATGTATTTTTTCATAAATGACCGCTTCATGTGGGAATAAAGCTTTACTTTATAATCTTTATGCATTTTGTTTCAGATTGTGTGACTATTTATTATTGTGTCCCTCTGCTGAAGTTCGAGTAGTTTTTATGAAAATCATCGTTTTCTTAGCGCACTTTTCTATTAAAGATCCACCAGGTTAGTTTGTTGTGTAATTTTATATTTTTTAAGGATTAAAGCATAGACGCTACTTATCATAAGTTTACCTCACGTAAATAATGAACTGCAGCAAGTCGTATGCCTGTTCAATATAGGCTGCACAAAGTGCCATACTTATACTTTACTGCAGGCGCTATTGACCTACGTCGGAAACTTATATTCATGTGTTCCAATATTTACTGTAGCGACCCCTAGACAAGCATAACGTAATGTTTCCAGTGAGTTGCGGCTACGGTTCGTGGACGAGTCGCGACGAGGCCACCTCGCTGTCCGACCAGCTGCTGTGCAGCGCGCGCGCGCTCGCCGACCCGCCGTACGCCGACGCGCACGCAGTCCGCCACCTGCCGCTGCTGTTCAACCTGTTCCACACGTACGCCATGCTGGGGCTGAATGAGAGGCATCAGCTGCTTAGGGTGAGTACCCCGACGTGGCGAAGGAAATGGTCAGCAGTGATTGCCGTTTGACGTCAAATACTGCATTATCGTTGGGTGCGCTTTTAAATAGCTAGCGACTAATTAATTCCGTCGCTTTACGACTATCTAGGCCGTTCATCGTAAACTTATTAAAATTCATATATTTTTTTGTTTCAGTTGAAAATATTGGATATCGTATTGAACTTCTGTATGGATGACTCCTCGTCATCTATCGTTAAGTACCAATATCCAGAGTCTGCTAAAATACATCAGGTATGTGCAGATTTTGCAACTTTCAAGATCATATTTATGCTAATTCTAGTAGGTTAAACTTCTTCCCCAGCTTCTGTTATTTCAAATACAAAAGTCTATTGAAATTAAAAAGGGAGATTTTTGACTACATTTAGATCGAAGAATCATTATAAATGAATCAAGTAAATCAATCAAGTGAATTGTAATTAAACTTTATACCGTGTTTTTATGCAAATAAAGAATTATGAATTATTATGAATCTAGAAAAACGCAATAATGCCCAAGTTATAACTGTTAAAAAGGTTTCAAGGCAATGCTCAGTGCAATTAAATTGACCCATATAGTGGATTGAGTAGTGTTGTATGAAGCGATTCAGCAGATCAGCATTGTATTATACAGGTGGTGTACGTACTAGTCCGGTGTTGCGACGTGAGCGCCCGCTGGCAGTCAGCCGGCGCGGGCGAGGGCGCGCTGCCGCTGCCCAACCCGCTCTCCGACCCGCCGCCCGGCGCCGCGCCGCCCGCCCAGCCGCGCCCGCAGCTGTCGCCCGTGGCAGCTGATATACTCTATAACAGGACTGGGTGAGTTTTTAACGTGCTACACTCACACAAGTGAATAAACGGAGCAGAGACGAAGTTTCGACAACCGCGTTGTGGCAGATTTACTACTTCGCGTGTGTGCGTGAACCGTAGCTGCTCGTGCACCACTGACCGAGCCAGTATGAACCGGTTTCTTTCCTACCCCACTCAAGAAGGCAGTACTTTCGCGTGTTAACTGGTTTTCTACCGGTTGTTTTAGTACGTCAGCACTATTTTGTATTCTGTGTGTTCTTGCACTTCACGTGCGACGTTTGTAATTCACAACGTTCAGTTATGATCTAAGACGGATCAAAAAAATTCACCCTCAAGAGAGACCCTGTTATTTGACCGTCGGCCCTTATGCCAGTGACCTCCCAAACTAGCGTTATAGGGCGTTCAGGAAGACTCAACGCCCGAAAACGCTAGTGTGTGGTCTCTCTTGTCATTATTAGCAAGAAATATTACATCACAACTACTTAAATTGCTTCAGGGCCTACATGAAAAAGCTAACAGAAGAGTGCTGCGGCTGCGAGGAAGGCATCAGACTCGTGCAGTTCCTGTGCTGGGAGCACGCGGACTGGTCGCGCATCGCGCTGGCGGAGCTGCTGTGGCAGATGGCGTACGCGTACTGCCACGAGCTGCGCCGCCACGCCGACACGCTGTCCGCGCTGCTGCTGTGCGAGGACAGCTGGCAGCACCACCGCATCCACAACGTCATCAAGGTTAACTAATGTTTGTGAGCTTAGTTCACCGATTAAGTTCCGCTGCCACTATGCCATATTTCTGCCAAAGTCAGTCCATTCGCGATCTATCGAGTGAAAAGGAGCCTAACCGCATTGGGATCTGATTGTTCATTATTGAATGTGTACTCAGAATTTTTCGTTATTTCTTTCTTATAGGGCGTGTCTGAGGAGCGGCCGGGTCTGCTAGAAACAGCGGCGCGAGCGCGCGGCCACTACCAGAAGCGCGCGTACGCCTGCGTCAAGCTGCTGGTCGGCGTGATGTGCCGCGCGCCGCCCGCCGTACGCGCTGTGCACGCCGCGCCCGACGCGCGCCGGCGCTGGCGCCAGCTGCTCGCCTGGCTGCAGGACGAGCTGGACCGCGTGAGTGTCTGTAGTGTCCCCCCTCCGCGCCCGCCGGGCACATAGCGCGCCACAGCTGGCGCCAGCTGCTCGCCTGGCTGCAGGACGAGCTGGACCGCGTGAGTGTCTGTAGTGTCCCCCCTCCGCGCCCGCCGGGCACATAGCGCGCCACAGCTGGCGCCAGCTGCTCGCCTGGCTGCAGGACGAGCTGGACCGCGTGAGTGTCTGTAGTGTCCCCCCTCCGCGCCCGCCGGGCACATAGCGCGCCACAGCTGGCGCCAGCTGCTCGCCTGGCTGCAGGACGAGCTGGACCGCGTGAGTGTCTGTAGTGTCCCCCCTCCGCGCCCGCCGGGCACATAGCGCGCCACAGCTGGCGCCAGCTGCTCGCCTGGCTGCAGGACGAGCTGGACCGCGTGAGTGTCTGTAGTGTCCCCCCTCCGCGCCCGCCGGGCACATAGCGCGCCACAGCTGGCGCCAGCTGCTCGCCTGGCTGCAGGACGAGCTGGACCGCGTGAGTGTCTGTAGTGTCCCCCCTCCGCGCCCGCCGGGCACATAGCGCGCCACAGCTGGCGCCAGCTGCTCGCCTGGCTGCAGGACGAGCTGGACCGCGTGAGTGTCTGTAGTGTCCCCCCTCCGCGCCCGCCGGGCACATAGCGCGCCACAGCTGGCGCCAGCTGCTCGCCTGGCTGCAGGACGAGCTGGACCGCGTGAGTGTCTGTAGTGTCCCCCCTCCGCGCCCGCCGGGCACATAGCGCGCCACAGCTGGCGCCAGCTGCTCGCCTGGCTGCAGGACGAGCTGGACCGCGTGAGTGTCTGTAGACACTACCCGACAACTAGCCAAGCGCTAATACCATTGAGCCCTAAACAAAAACTAGAAAATTAATAAAAAATAGAATATCTAGAAAATATGATTTGTAATATCACCAAGTAGGCCAATGCTTAAATTGTTTATTAAAGTTTTCTAAATGTAGAAATTTTGAGGAGACTTCTTATGGCCCCCTCCTATTAGTGTATTAAATCAACGCAAAGAGTCTTTCCACTAATGCATGCGACGTTTGTTTCAGAAGTATGGGCCAGGAGGTTACGGATCGTATGGTACGACATCAAATGAAACTTCAAGCGGCTACTTTTTAGAGCGCAGCAACTCTGCAAGAAAAACACTCGAGAAGTAAGTATCACATCCGTGTCTTATCTGAAGCAGCTGTTACGAGTAGCTTATGTAAAACACAACTCTGGATGTGAAGCCATTGAGATCCGCAAATCCTAACATTAAAACCATAACTTGTATTCACCAAAAAACTGCGGCAAACAAGATAATTATTAATAAAATAACTGTCGCATGCTGCTCTCACTTCTTCTTTACATAGAGAACTTATATGATTGAATATGATGACACGATTGCTGCAGTGTGCTGTTGCGCGGTGTTTCGCCTTGACTTGCGAGTTGTCCCGCGTTCGATTCCCGGTCGGGTCAATTCATAAAACTAAATTTTCTAGATTCAAATTATTTAGTGCTTGCCACAGTATTAAAGAGATCTTTAGAGCGTTAATGCCAAATTCGTCGCGTCGAGTTTAGGTAAATGAGTTAATTTCACTCTCACAGACGTGCGCGCAAGGTCAAGCGTAAGCGATGTCTTGCTATAGTCAAACTAATCACGTTGATCCTTTTGACTCAAGTTAAAATATTTTTTATTTATTACTTTTTTTTATATCATTCAATATTTCAAATATAATAAATAGTGTGTAGTTTTTATATTATGTCCTTTCTTACCCATACAACATCATAACAGCGTATGAAGTGTATGCTGTAATTTAATGGGTTTACTACATAAACAATATTTTACTGTTTAGGTACATGAAGTAAATTCTTTAAGAGTTTGCCAACTAATACTAATACAGTCATCCTTTCGAAATGAGTATGTAACATATGAGTATGTATAATACATACTAACTTACTCACCTTCCTCGTCTGTCGAACACCGTCGGACGGTATGTCAATGTCAGAATCCGTCAAAGCCGTGACTGTCGGATACCTACCGTGGGACGGCATAAATGTATTCGTTTTTTTGTCGATTTTTGGATCTGAGACAGTTTTTAGCAGATTAGCAGATGGTACTACTGAATACATCATTGTCCATGAAAAAATTGAACCGTCGCGCGCGCCATAGCCGTGAACAGACTGGCATCTTGATTAAAAAGGTCTCAAATACGGCATGCGTGACGTCATCTCCACTTAGCGTTAATGTGAAACTTATATTTCATAGGTCTGTGGTATCATAAGGTGTTTGTTTTTTTATAAATTAGTATATATAAGGTTTGATTAAACTATTGAAACAATGACAATGCTTACAACTTATAAAATTAATTAATTAAAAATCTAGAAATTCTAGAAAAACGCTGACTAAGCATTTCCCAAACGCTATTGCTTTATACCAGAACAATTATATTGACTCAACATAAAACATATAGAATATATTATTATCATAATTCCAAAAATCTATACTTACTATCTTTAGTGAAATCACATTGTTGCGCGCCGGCGATCAAAAAATCTCGTGGTCTGGTCACGTAATCGCCCGTCACGAAACCACGTGACAGACGAAGCCCTGACTATCTTATGTCCTGTAATACAGGTCTGTGTGATATGTGTTATTTTAAGCCTTACCAGATGACCATTCGATACGTAATTTAGAAAGAAAATACCAATTTCAAAATACCATATATGTTACAATCTGACTTAGACCTATAGACCGTTTATAGTTAAATGTGAACATCCCATTTGGGCAATTGACATCGACCGCGACGTCAGAGCCCAAATTTCCGCGGCTTGGGCAAAATGGCGTGGTGTGACTGGTGTCATTTGTGACCCCAAAATGCCGATCAAGCCCTTCAGCTTGAAGCAGCAGCAGGTCTATAAAACCATCATTAGGCCTATCCTTTTATATGGCAGTGAAACATGGCCGTTACTAGAGCGACACAAGCAGGAGCTGCGTGTCACGGAAATGAAGATGCTGCGGTGGATGTATGGAGTCTCACGTTAAAATTGCGTGCGGAACTCCCACATCGGCCGCGGCAGCCTTCGTGTTCGTGACATCGCAGACAAGCTGCAGGAGTGCCGCCTTCGTTGGTATGGTCATGTCTCACGGAGATCGGCAAACTACGTGGGCAACAAATGTCTGGCCATGCCGCCCCCGCCAGGTACCGGTAGAAGAGGTCGACCCAAGAAGCGGTGGCTCGACGTCGTTAAGAGTGACATGCGTGCCAACAAACTCACCACTGAGGATGCACAACACCGCACGAAGTGGGCCAAGAAAATAAGAAAGGCGGACCCTGGGACCCCACACACCAGTGTGGGTTCACAACTGGGATAGACCGCACGAATGATGGTGATGATGATCCCACTTGGGCAATTCTGTCATAACATGAAGCAACACATCACATTTTAAGATTTTTTTATACTACTTACAATTGCTTTCTTAAAATATTCGTTTACAAAATAAAAGAAAATATTTTAATTATATAATAACTACTACGAATGACATTTCATTGTCAACATTGTTTTTAACAATATTGAAATTTTTCTACTTTCAAGGGCTATTCTTCAGCCGCCCACCCAGCTAACAAACATGAGCTCTTGTCTGAAATGTGTTATTGCCCTTGAACTTGGTAAAACTACTCATTACGATGGTTGACAGTGCCATCAGCATTCCAAAATGATATTTCCTTTTGCTTAATGGCGTCTTCGGCATTTATACCAAACGCTGAAATTGGACACATTATTTCAATAATGCCTCCACAGAAAAGACAGCATCAGCCATTTCTAGGTTAAAAATTAAAAAATATAATAATAATAATTTATTAGTGCTATTAAACCACAGTGCTAGTGAAAAAACTAATTATAGGAACGAGTTACAATGAAATGTTAACTTACGCAGAAAAACAGTCTCATCACTTTGAAGCATAGAAGCAAAAATTGCCTTTACTCCGTGTTCAATTTAAAAAAAAGCATCACCGTCATCCGTCACCTTCTAAGCATTTCTTACATAACCTGAAGTTAAAGCACGAAAACTTTGTTATTTTTAAGTAAAGAAACAAAACAACGAATATACAAAAGAATGCCCCAACATTAAAATAAAAGTTACATACTTTAACTGACGATTCTGTTTATCCCCGAAGGTACAGACAGAGTTATCACTCACACTTACGATTCGTCAGCTATGTTTTAGTTACATGTAATAGAGGGTGAGCCTATGACCATCACCAGGTTAAAGAAAAAACAAAAAGGAAAATTAAAATATAGAGTAATGCATATTGTATTGTCACCAGAAACAAAGGTATATGCACCTATAGAATATTTCAGCTTCCAAGATTTAACTCGAATAAACAAACATAGATTGCATTGCATGCAATTGAAAAGGTTGCAAAGAAAATAATATGGTGAAAAACACGCGACAGGCCATAAATAATAATAATAAAATCATTTATTTCGGACCGGAATCCATAGTGTTTAACAAATAACTTATATTAAATAACAATTAACTTATGTTAGTAACAGAAAAATTCGTTTACACAAAGAAAGACACTACTATCCCGCATATCTATTGTACGTGATAGCAGTGTCCTTAGTTAGGTGGACGCGAGTCCAGTGCTGCATTATTGCACTGTCCACGTCTAACCTCCCCGCCACGGTCTTCAGGAGGCTGTTTGAGCTGCCGCGCACCCGCTGTATCAGGGACGCTATACGCTTTCTGATGATAGCAGAAAACCTATCAACCTCAGCTGTGGCTAGCATTCCTGACGCACTGCAGTAGCGCGGAAGGCCCAACAGCGCCCTGTAGGCATTGTTATATTGGGTACGCAGGGCCCTGTATGCTCCCTGCGTGTAATTCATCCACAGGCCGCACGTGTACGGAGAGTGACAATACGCTTTAAAAAGTGTGATTTTGGCTTGTTTAAAACAACGTACAATCCTGCGGGTAAGCATATTAGCTCGAATGCACAGGGCCCTGCGCTCCCGTTCCATATCGCCCTGTATGCTCCCTGCGTGTAATTCATCCACAGGCCGCACGTGTACAGAGAGTGACAATACGCTTTAAAAAGTGTGATTTTGGCTTGTTTAGAACAACGTACAAACCTGCGGGTAAGCATATTAGCTCGAATGCACAGGGCCCTGCGCTCCCGATCCATATCGATATCGTACTTGAGCGATTCCGTGACCCAATGCCCTAGGTACTTAAATGTATTTATTTGCTCAATTGGATCACCATTGAGCATTACAGGAGGAACTTTATACGACTTGTTACCAGCCTTAAACACAAGTAGTTTAGTTTTTGTTGTGTTGTACCTAAGACCATGAGCCACTGCGAACCGCTCGCAGATGCTCACAAGTTTATTGAGCGCTCTGATCTATGGGCACAGCAGCACCATATCGTCGGCGTAACTTATATTGTTGACAAAGGTACCGTCGATAGAACAGCCGACTCCGGCGCCGCTGAGCTCCTCAATCAGCTTGTTAATGTACAGTTTGAAAAGGGTTGGTGAGGTTATTCCCCCCTGCCTCACACCACATTCCAAGCTGTACATACTTGAAAGGCCTCCAGACTATTTTACACAATTCTTTTGATTCGCGTACCAGTATTTTAAAAAGGAAATATACTCATGTGGCATACTAGTATCGTTACAGAGTTTTCTCCAGAGTATGTCGTATTGAACCAAATCAAAAGCTTTGGACATGTCTAAGAACACAAGCATAAACAGGCGTGTCCCTGGCAGTATAGTACTGGACAGTCTGCTTGAGGCACAGGACAGCGACTTCAGTAGACAAACCTGGTCTGAAGCCAAACTGTGCGTCGTGAAGTTTAATATTAGCGCCCAGCTGCTGGTCAAGCAGCCTTGTCCAGTACCTTAGCCACTATGGTAGCCAATGATATTAATCTGTAATTGGATTTGTCACTAGTATCACCAGTCTTATTCTTAACAATAGGAACCACTAACGCTTTTAACAAACTATCTGGCAAGTACCCGTGATTAAGGCAGAGGGAAAAGAACAAGGCCAGAACCCGAGGCAAATGCGCACCAGCATATTGCAGATGTTCAATACTTAACTGATCGTGCCCAGGAGATTTGCCCCGAGTCATTTTTCTCAATACAGATCTAACATCCGCTGCTGTAATCACAACCGGTTTTTTGCTAAGACAGAGTACACTAGAATGAGTGGTATTAACGCTATTATTAGTAGAAGCTATCCCCAAGGGTGACTGTACTTTAAAGTGCTCCTTGAACATTTCGGCTATGAGTATGGGTTCACTGAGCCCCTCCACATTTGCTGGAATATCTGATTT
This sequence comes from Udea olivalis, assembly GCA_947369235.1. Lineage (NCBI taxonomy): Eukaryota > Metazoa > Arthropoda > Insecta > Lepidoptera > Crambidae > Udea > Udea olivalis. The sequence goes on from OX376342.1 coordinate 14,586,039, forward strand.
AGGGTTAAGCTTTTTAGTAAGTTTCCAAAAGTTTTTTCGAGTGATGCATAGCCAGAATGTCCATCCTTATCTGCCGTTTATTTAAAAAAAAAATGCGCCAGACAACACACCTCTTGTCATGGTCTCGAAGTAGAGATAAATTATAATATCTCTGTGTTACGAGGTACCAGACAAGGAATTAAGCCAGGGGCGTCTCCCAGCACACCCAGACCCAGGCCAATTTAGAAAAGATTATTTCCTGAATTGACCTGACTGGGAATCGAACCCGGGACACTACGGAATTAAAGCAGAGAAACCGTGCTACAGCGCACTACGCCAATCGTGTCGTCGATTATTTGTTTGACACCACTTAAGCTTAGCCTTAAAGTTCATTTTTGATTCATACATTTTGTCATACACATAACCAGCTCAAAATATTAATTTACTAAGGATTCTTCATTTCTTCAGTTTAGTTTTATTTCCATAGCAACTGATTTTTTTTTATCACATTATTGAAATGCATATTGTATTATCATGAATTCATAACAAGAGTATTGAAAAAAAACTACTCACTAAAGTACTAAGACGTGTCGGTTGCGCTTTAAACTATACCACGCCACGCAGCACACTGCAACGGTCAGCGATGTTTACGGCAGAGCAACGAGCGATACGTCCTCCCTCTAAACGGCCTAGCGGCGGACTGATTTGAAAGGTTTTGCGCGGTGCGTTTTATAGCTTTTTTAAAAAATATGTATAAAATAAATGAAGCATCTTTTAAAAGGTTTTTTGTATTCAAACTTTAGGTAATATGTTCTTCTTTTACTTAGACTATAACATTTTGTAAATTAAAGTAATTCCTTGGTAAATTTTGCATGTTTACCAACAGTAACCTCTTTGTAATTTCAATTTGTTTGGATTTTAATTTCGAATAAAAATAATCTCAAATTTAAATATTTTTCCTTACTAACTATTTACGTAATAATATGTAGATTTGCATAACATTTTTTGTTGCCCTTTCTTTTCAATGGTGGCCAAAAATTCGAGCTTCCAAATTGACGTTACAATTGAAGTTTAAAAAACACTGTTCGGGTAAATTGACAGTATTCACAAATACTCAATAAAAAGAAAGATGTTTTTAACTAACTTTTTAGCCGAAGATACTGTTTACAATAATTTGTGGTTCACATATTTCTAAGATTATGTTTTCATCGAAGTTATCAAAATGCTTATTTTGAGTCAAAACGAAGATCGACGGCGTTTATGCTCTTAAATTAAGTACAGTGCTAAATTGGTACGTGTCTGCATGTGCCGGAAGACGGACGTCCCAGGCTCAAATTCCCATCGCAACACGAGGAATTTTTTCCTCACCGCAAGACCATGATAATATAGGTGTGTTATCTGGCGCATGTCTACATGAATTAAACGAGTGACTTGTTCGCAGGGCGTACCAGTTGTGCCCCGAAGAGGAGGACGAAGAAGAAGAAGGAGCTTCCACGAGTGAAGGTCCGAGCGGCACCAGCGGCGCGAGCGCGGCCGGCGGCGCGGCGGCGGGCGCGCGGGAGGAGGCGGGCGCGCGGGGGGAGGCGGGCGCGGGCGGGGCGCCGGCAGGCGCGCGGGGGACGCCGGACGCCGCCGGCAGCGGGGACGACACGCCCGACCGGAACGGGTACTGATCTATACACACTGTCAATGCTCAGTGGGTTTGATTGTTACATTGTCTGTTGTTTATAAGCTAGAGCGCTGAATGCAGAAATCAGAATCGAATACAAAAACAGTATCGATGGTCCTTCTCCATGTTGGAAAACCCTATGGTTCCAATGTTGAGGTGATAGTTGTTAATTAAATGGCGGTGAAAATATACCCAACAGAATAAGTTAAAAATGTTATTTCGGCAAGGTATTTCTGGTACTGTCACTGAACATCGTCATAGTGGTTTTGGACAATGGAACTACCAAGCTCTATGAACATTTTGGCATTCGTTACTTTCGTAACTAATACAGGTAGCCAAAAGTGGTAATTTTCATTGAAATTTTGTCAGTTTTGATTTTTACATAGACTTCGGCAATAACGAGTTGTGACAATCAATCCCATTGATCGTTTTGGTATTTCAACGATCAGTACCCTTCGGCTCGTGGGGAAGTCTGGTCTGCCCGAGCAGCTCGCGAGCCGGCGCCGCGCCGCGCGACCACTGAGCGATACTACCGCCTCTAAGGTTGCCGACCATTGCCATACAGTTTTAACATTTACAGATGAGTGTGAAACTAAATACTCGTACCAGAATTTAAATACCATTCGTTTGATGTCTTTGAATCATACTTTGTATTCATTACAATGGAGTGCAAAGATTTTAGCACAGGTGACCAATGAATTAGGATATTTGAAAATTTCTTGTCGATCCGTAACACGTTGTTCAGCGAGTCAGTTTTGTATAAAAGTAACCCTTACCTAGAGCTCACTCGTGCCAAAATCTTGGTATCCCGTTACCTATGTACCGTTTCAAGTAAAGTTCTATGTATTTGCAAGTTAACCCTGTCGAATAACCCGCCGCAAGGGCGTCCCGCCCGGAGTGCAGGGCGGGCGGGCGCGGCCGCTAGGCGTGGTTTTGTTCTGTGATGTTAACGATACGTGTGGAGCCCCGCCGCGGTGCCTCGCCGGGCCTCACGGTCGGTTATGTATTAACTTAATGTTCCGCTTTAAAAGTACCCTAATATTTATTAATATCTAATTAAGATTTATTAATATTTAGCGTTTGTAATTTTGGTTTGTCGTTTTTGCGTATTTACTGTTAGTTGTTGCGAGGTATCGGCGGCGCTCAACCGCATCGTGCTATCTCCGGTTTTTGCTGTTCAAATGAATTGTGCGATATTGTGGATCAGTGGAGCCCGCATAAGCCACGTAACATCTTATACTGTAGGGCAAGCGCGAATAAGTAGCGACGACGTTACTATCGTTCAATCTCTTCAAAAAGAATTAAGACAAATAACAAAACGGCATAAATAACATCGATAGTGTAAATTTTCAAGATGTAGGTAATAGTTTTTCCTGAGAACAAATTGATAATATATTACGTCATAAAGTTTTACTCTTTGTGGGGTAATTTATATTGTTTTAGTCGCCGTGTGGTCGGTGATGTTGGATGCATGTTTTTTTTTTCGGCGCTGGTTAGCTGATTGTCTGTTATCCGAATGGATTTGATTTCCCGCCGCTGATATATTTAATGTGAATATGTTTTTTTTGTTTTATAATTTAATTTTAGTCGTAAACAAGATAGTGAAAAGATTAAATGTTGACGGCGACGACATCGTATCTCGTAATCGTTACCCTCATTAAAGTAACATATGCCTTTTTCCCATTTTCTTATTTATTTAAGAGATAATATCTATTTATGCAACTGTCCATCTTAAAACTACTCAAACCTTGTGTTATAACACGTCTAAACTGGTTTAAAAACGGAATGATACTCTGGTTTTAATGTACTTTCATTATTTGACAGTTGCATTCAATATGCAATAGAAAATAACATAAATGTAATACGATTGCGATCCGAAACTGTTCGTTCTCGCCTCGTCGGTCGCATAATAGAGCATAAATATACTTATCGACGAACGTTTGAGTACCCTGTGTAACTCAGACTGATAAAACAATAGTAGTCATAGAAGCAGACACTATGCCAAACAAGTTAACATGACTGAAAAGTTTTTAAATGGTTCATATAGCCCTCATCAAAACTATTTTATCAAATAACTTCACTTTTCTCACGGCACTTAGGTCAGTAACGTCTATTTACACTTTCCTGTTAGGTTACAATCCCCGCACGGCCCTGCACCAGGGGCACATACGACCCACCCATTAATTATCTAACTCACAATGCGATGCGACTGGCTTGCTTGTCGCTCGCTATTAGATAGCTCTATAGGCAATGACGATGAAGTATTTGATGACAAATAGCAATAAACGCTTTTAAGATCGCGAGTTTCTTACAACCGATGTTGAGTAAATAACCTTGCGGAGTGTATACAAAAATGTATAGGTCATTGCTTATAGTCGCGCATGTGTAAATCCATATCATAAGTGCGCTCGACTTGTGAGCTCGTGGTAAATCGGAACTTTACTTTCGGGTGTATGTTTGAAAGAGAACTGAGGAATTTTCTACTTCGCTTTGCTACATTAATTCGCTATGCTTTTAGTAACACTGCGTTAGTCAGTGATAGTTAATGGATTTTAATTGTTTATATCGGTATTAAGTCTTACTTTGACCGTTATTGTATCTAGGTCTAGTCGCCCTCTTAATATGTCGCTATTGACGAAAGTCTTTTTACTTCAGGCTCTTTAATTTCGGTAGAGTTACAAGCTTACTTGGCAATCTTTAAATTACATCTCCCTTGCACTTAAAGCTTGACACGACAGAAAATTTTAACAAAAATACTACTGTTATTCTAGAATATAATATGCACTCCGTAAATGCTAAGCGTGTCGTTATTATTTACATGAACATAAATGAACATGAACTCTTATTGAATAACCAGTGACAAATTGTATTAGATCTATTTATTATAAAAGCTAAAAGCTAAGTGGGTGCTATCTGGACGTTGCCTGTTGATCAATTTTATAGCTGATTACAAAACGAAATATCAATTAGGTAATCGGGTGAGAATTTGTAGTAGTCAGCATATTCCTATTTAACTTTATATTACGAGTGCGTTACGTGTCGTTCTAGTCCAGGGACCTCATTTTCCGCGTTATCAAATTAGTCAAGGCTGTTAACTTAAGGCGTTGTGTTGCGATGACGCCCTGGTATGCAATTTAAATTACACCTGCATTTATAAAATATGTACCGTAATGAAATTCTTCGTATGAAATAGCGATTTAAGCAACTTATGAATATGAAAGGCAATCAAAATAAAGTGACAGTAGACAATTAAACTTAAATACCATAAGGTTCTTTTTATAAGTTTTTTTGAGGATCAAATACCGTCACTAAAAATAATGTGCTGTATTACTAGTGTTGCTAGTCTGAATGGACGTAGATGTAATAATAATAGTTCACTTTGTGTTTGTAATAATGATGCGAGGTTAATTATGCCATATTTAATTATTTTTCATCTAAGATACATGTACAAACGATGGCACATAATGTTAAAAGAATTAAGGACGACAGTATTACGTAAGATTTTGCATTAATAAACTAAAAATCCATATTTGAAATGTTATTAGGACTAAATCATCACTGTAGAGATAAAAAGCATGTAAGCGCGATGCATGCATTGTTAGTTATAATCCATTTAAAGTAATTGCTATACTTACTTAAGTACATATTGTAGTATTGTCCTGCACGCCTGACAATCATACAAGCCATTGTACACTGATGAGCAAAAATAATTAGTCACTTAAATTATGATATCTCCCAAAATAAGGAATTTTTCAAAGATAATCTCATGACCTAATTCGTCATATATCATTAGATGAAAAAAACATGTTACTGTTTACCAACGCTAACGGTCGCTGCTTATGAAATTTCGTCATTAATTAGAGTAACTGCTTGTATTTGTTCGTCATTGTATCACGTAAATATAAATCATAATAAGCCGGCGTAAAAGTTTGGTGACTCAGTGGTATATGTATCGTGTCCGGAAGCTGCTCTGAACTAGAACCGCGAACAAGTCGTTACTGAGCTCATTACAAACTGACGTAAGTACATAGTATATCGTGCGATAGGTCCGAGAACAAAATTGGCCTAAAACTGACTAAGCTTAACAAACATGAATGTTTTGGCTTATTTCGATAGATGTATTAGCATTATGATCTTAGTTTTTAATTCAACAAAAATGTAGATATAGGTATTAACGACTAGTCTAACAGGAAAATGTTGCCACTATGTCAATATTCTGCTTTGTAATATATGTTATTTATTTTTATATGTCTTAATGGTTGTATGATATTTCCTTCTTTCTAGTACCTAGTTAAATCGTTGTATCCAGGCTATCAGGTGGTGCACTTGTGGAACCTCACACTCTCTAGGAAACATGCCTTCGAATTGCTAACTGTTTGAGTGTCAATCTGTCGAATCTATTCTTGTAGCACTGAACGAATACTAAATAGTGGTCGCGTAGATCAAGTGCCTTATTTTACTTTGATTTGCTCAATTTGCTTGCTCCTGATAGTCTGCATCTATTGACAAATTTTATTTATAGCAATGTCAACTAAATGTTTCAAATTGGGTTTTATTTTAACTTTATAGACCTGCGAAGCTTACGTCACTTGGATTTTGGATAACCAAATCTATCATTGTTTGAAAGTGGCAGGATAGTGAACAATTAGAATTCTGATTGAATAACTGCTGATTATACTCGTAACTTTATTACCAAAGAAGTTATAGAATGAGGGATGCGTGGTGACCCTTTTTCTTAATAGCTTAGTAATCGAAATGTTTTGTATCTTTTGTAACATGCAAAGGTAAATATTTTGTTGAATGGAAATGTGATTGATCTTAGGCTTAGATAGGAGAAATAGTAATGATGTTCAAAGAGAAAAAACTACCAAAAATTTAATGGTATGAATCAGGTTCAGATTTACGAGCTTTTTAAAGAATTATAAGGTTTTGAAAAGGGTTCTTTGGAAAACTTGTGAATTAAATTAACTATACTAACAATGACGAAGTGGTCCCAGATGTGAAATTACTGTATTTCAAGTTTGCGTGGTTATTAAAGTGTTTTTTAAAATTGCAATATTTCGAAATAAATTAGAATAGTTATTTATTAGTTACGGGATTTTAACCATTCTTTTTTTGTTTTCGAGTTTCCGATATTTCGTCACTGTTGCAAGTTAGTGCCGTGATCACGTAGTAATACATACTTGCAACAACATCGGATACTCGAAAAAAAAAAATCATGGCAGAAATCCCGTAACCAATAATAACTATTCTAATGAAAGTTTAAAACAATATATTAGAAATAAATGTTATGTTGGCGTACACCACTATTGAAATGGTCCAACATCCGATAAAACAGCATGCAAGTAATATGTATTAAATAAGGTCAGTTGAGTTTTGTATAACATTTCTATGGCAAATATATAACGAATGGCATTTGACATTATACATGAATGCTCGCGAAGTAGCGTTCGTACAGATATTATATAATATTAAAATCAAGAAATAAATTCAAAAATTTTTCTTTGTGTTTTATTCCTTCGTAGTTGTTCTTTGTAAATATGTGTAAATATTACAATATTTTACATTAGTTACAATTCTTAAGGCCTGCGCAGACGAAGGACTTTTGTCCGCGTAGGAGAAAAAAGATCGCTGGGTGCGTTGCTGCTTAAAGTTAAATAGTTTTTTCACGTACTCCCGTTCATTTGTCTGCTCCGGTCCGTCGTCATCCGCTGTTATTCGGCGGACTTTTGTTCCTCCGTCTGCGTTGTTCTATACGGTTTTTAGATAGTCCCTCGTCTGCACAGACCTTTTAAAAACTGTCCTCAATTAGCTAGAGCTAGAAAAATGTAGGAACGCTCCGCGAATAAATAGTCCTCTGCGGACTCAACGCACACGGTGTGCTATCATTGTTGTCCAGAAATTTAGTGAAGCGCACGCTATTCAGGCATATAAAGGGTGTAGAAAGACCCTTAACGAAGCCGACACCTACGTATTCTGCACATCATCAGGACCATTTTTTCTTTCTAGTCTAGACCATACCTTGATTACCTCATTGAAGGTCAATCAAAAAAAAATCTCAAGATTTTGATGAAAACCAACTTTAATCATTAAGTATTACTTAATTTTTGTCCTAAGAAACATTATCAAAATTTCAAGTATTTCCTAACAAAATATTGCTTTAAAACATCCAACACGCAATGTACATCGTGCGTACCCCTTAATTATACGTAACAGCCACGCACAAAAGCGCAGGAGAGGTCTGTTGCACGCGTTACATTGCGTAGTCCGTTTTTAGGTCTAAAATTGACACCTAAAAAAAATTCCTTTCCCATCAATAATTTATTTTTTCTGTGACTTGATTAATGGTCTTATTAGTGCGTAGATGCCGGCTTCGGGCGTCTTTTTACATTGTGCTGTAATTTACATGAAGTTTGCGTTTTGCTGTAATTTACATGAAGTTTGCGTTTTGCTGTAATTTACATGAAGTTTAGGAAAAAGAGAAGACTTTTTTAAAGATAAAACTGGGTCCATCCCTTCATCTCGAATCATTTTCTAACGCGGACTCCTTGATTGTCAGCGGAACACACGGGTGTTGCATAGCAAACCCTAAGAAAAAATTGCAAACAATGGCACCCAATGCAAAAAACTGAACAATAGTAACACGAGACGGGTTAAAGGCCTGCGCAGACGACGTATTATCCGCGGCGTACTTTTATCTCCTTCAAAATAGATCCCTTACAAACTGTATTGAGCAACGCACACGACCGACTAAAAGTACGCCGAAACACCGCGGATGCCCGCGGAGCGTAGCGGATTAAAATCCGGAAAAAAATAGAACGAACGAACTGTGATGAGCAGTCATCGCACACGTCGGATTTTACTCCGCGTCGTTAGACGTTTAATCGATTCGAAATAAAGGGATTGACCCAGTATTATCTTTTAAAACGTCTTCTCTTTTGCTTAAACTTCATGTAAATTACAGCACAACGTAATCTCAGCATATTTAAATACTCTCTGACAACAAATGATCGCACACCGTTGAGTCCGCGGTAAATCCGCGGGGGATTTTGTATTCGCGGAGCGTACTATTTTTTCCGCGTACGTCGTCTCCGCAGGCCTTAAAATGTGCCGTGTGCGTTGACTGCTCATAGTTCTACGTTCTATTCTATCCGCTCCGCCCTCGGCATCCGCGGCTATTCGAAGGATTTTTTGTACGGCATGCTTTTACTCCGCCGTGTTGCGTTGTTCGACACAATTTGTAAGGGATATATTTTAACGGACAAAAAAGTACGTTGCGGATAGGCTGCAGGCCTTTACTACATCGAATGGTTACCACACCGAATATCTTAACATTAAAAGGTGGTGGTCAGACCGTTGCCATTGACCCTTGAAGCCTTTTTTGTTCATTATTTATCACGCGGTTGACGTATTAACGCGAGTTGGTATCCATATCGAACAATTTGACCTCTGCAAGTTTACTTACTGATAAATCTATTAAAAACAGTCTTTATCTTTCTTAATATTGTGTATGGTTTATACGCTTGAAGATTCAACAAGTGTGCAATACGACTTAACCATGGAAAAATATATTAGTGTGAAGGAACTAGAAGAAGCGGCAAATAAAATTCTGCCAAAAGTTGCACGTGATTACTACAAAAGCGGAGCAACTGATGAACAAACACTGGCTGATAACAGACAAGCTTTTAACAGGTAAACACTTCAAATAACCGCGGATAACAAAAGGATTGAGGTACGATGTAAATGCCCTCACCCTCCCTTCGCCCAATCTCACAATATGGTTGTTCAACTTGTCGAAATCATAAATAAGTGGCATTCATCTTAATTAAAGCTCTGAAATTGCTACGGGGGACGATGTATGTAAAGTCATGTAGTAGTTACTGAGATAGGTTTTTTTTTCAGTTTTGCTTATCCAAATGAGACTGGATGATTTATTAGTATATACCTACATAACTACACCTCTCACTCTTGCTCTACCTTAGCTAAAGACCCGCCCCTGAAATGTTCGTTGACCGTAAAAAATCTTTCCTAAGTCAATTAGTATAAACAAACAAACATCATATTGCTATTTATTTGAATCAAGTTATGTACTTTTAGTTTAATTTCCAATTACTTAATCCACACATATTATTAAGGAATTCTTTGATTTCGGTCTCGAATCAATCATGCACCTCGGTTTTGAGAAGCATAGGTTAAATGCTAAGAATATAATTCCATATTCGTTACAGATTGCGTATACGCCCAAAAAGTCTCGTTGGAATTACTGGTTGCGATTTACGCACCACTGTCCTGGATCAAGATGTATCAATGCCTCTTGGAATATCGCCTACCGCAATGCAAAGAATGGCCCATCCAGATGGTGAATTAGCTAACGCAAAAGGTAGTGCTATGAGTCTTAAGAATGTATAGTATAGTTCACGTCCCGCAAACAATAAAAACCTAAAGGTACTTACAGTTCTCACTTCATGGTTTTAGGCATCCTCAATTACAAGGAATACCAGAATGTCCTAACAGTATTTTTTGTTTTTTTCAGCTGCGGAGGCCGAAGGCACAATTTATACCCTAAGTACTATTTCGACGAGTTCCATAGAAGAAGTCGCCGCAGCAGCCCCAAATGCCGTTAAATGGTTCCAGCTGTATATTTATAGGGATAGGTTTGTTAACCATGTTAATATAGCTCGATACCGATATTACAGTGGTGGCCACATACTTAGGGACGTCCCTGGTGTATACCAGTCGATTTTCATACAAAAGAAGTAACTTTGAAGTCTTGATTCTCCGCCAAGGATTGACTGAGCTGTGATCTGATGATAGCCATCCATGGAGTGAATTAAGGAGATCCAGATCGCCATACACACATTTAGATCTGATCAGCATTTGAATAGGTGTAAGGGTCGAGAGTTCTCTGTTATAGGATTTCCATACATTTTAATGCTATTTACGCGTTTTTTTTAAATATCCTTACACCGCGCATGCGCATGGCCGCGGCGCCCGGTCGGATAGTCCGCATAAAACAAACCTCCATTATGATCACGAACACACAGACACAGTGAGTTTACAGGCGATACCGGTTTGAATAGGTGTCGCGGCAAATAGCACTGTGGCGAGGGCTTTTGTTTTTGTCGAACTTGGTGCAATTTTTCACATAATGTATTTTGTTTCTGGCGGGTTCTATCAAGTAACTCAGGTATAATCTACCTACTAAAAATTCAGAGCGAATATAGTAGCAACCCTAGGCGGTAGGGCAAGTTAAGGTAATTAAATTATACTGGAAAAAGGCGAGAGCGGGCTTTCTGTAAACATTTTATTTTGTGTTCATGTCGTTTACTTTAAGTATAAAGGCACAAGGCCTTTATCAGGATGGCTTTTCAGGACGTACTTCATACTCGATGTACCTACTAGGTGGCGTGGGTTTGCGGGCGAGGAGACGATAATTTTAATGAAAATATGGCTTAGTGATGATTACATCTTATGGGTAATCAAGAACTAGGACACTAATACAATTTATTGAGGAGTCACAAGTAATTGAGGAGAAGATTCTGAATTTCTGGGGTCCATATTGGCTCACCTAAAGTTCTTTACTCGAAATTGTTCCTCCTGCCGATTTGTAAACCGAATTCAAATTCTTCAAATTCAAATTCAAATTCTTTATTTGCAGAACATGGGTGTTACAAAAAAGATGGAGAAGTTTATTATGTCAAATCGCCACATTCGGCCCAGAGCGGCATGCAAATTGATTAATATTCTAAAATGTCCGTTTGACTATATCTAATTAAATACCTACAAGTCATTACAGTGATTCATTTTTATTAAATGAATTTAATAAAAATTAAGTCAATTAAATAGTTATAAATTTACAATTAAAAAAATAAAGATTAATAAGTCACCATAAATTAATTATGTCATTACTACGGAGCTAAATTATGTAACATTTTGTCAGACAAATATTCATTCACAGTGTAATAGCACTTTTGAAGTAATAGCTTTTTAACCATTTGCTTAAATGATTCCATGTCTGTAGTGTCTAATATAGATTTCGGGAGGTGGTTATACAGTCTAGGTGCCTTCCTAAACTTTTCATTCATACAATTATTTGTGGTACCTACTACCGACGATGTTCATAACACTCATGTTTTAGAAAGAGTGATCATTGGGATTATGAACATTAGAAACGAGTAGTTAGGAATTGAGATTGTTCGGATGAAAAATGTTAGGAAGAACATTTAGGTGAACTTTGTCGCACTCGAATTTCTGATTAGAACTATGACGTCCACCGAAGACGTTAATGCGTGCGCACTCCTTGCCTGTAAATGGCCGCCTCTCCAGTGCTCAGTGTCACGTCAGTGACAACTCTGTTATGATCAGAAACGCAAAACTAGTAGCCTATCTCTACATGATTGCCATGGAATCACAGGGTAAATCCTATACTCGTAAATGTTTTTTGTTAATTATAGAGAGGTTACAAAGAATCTCGTTTTGAGAGCAGAGAAAGCCGGCTTCAAGGCGATAGCTTTGACAGTCGATACACCATTATTTGGACTCCGACGAGCGGATGTCCGGAACAAATTTACGTTACCTCAACACTTAAAGTGAGTACCTATTTAGCCAAGACTAGCCACTTGATATAATCAATTTGATTAAGAGAACTTAACGTTGAAGAATCATTTTATTGACAGTGATTCTTTTATTCCATTTACAATATTGTCTGTTATACCTTCTTACTTCATTTTTGTAGGGACAAAGTTTTGCCTTTTGGAGTTTTGGGCTCATATTTTTATGAAGTGCATGCCGTAGCTTGAGTAGATTCACCGCCACATTATATATGAGAAATTACTGATTAAAATCTTTGTTTATTTCAGGTTAGCTAATTTCGAAGGACATTTGTCAACTAAAATACATGAGACTGAAAAAGGAAGCGGGCTAAATAACTACGTTCAAAACTTATTTGATAAATCATTGACTTGGGAAGATGTAACATGGTTAAAAAGGTATGTAGCAAAAGCTGTTAATAGATCTACCTACTATTTTGCACTAGGCACTGATATATATAGGTATGGTTTGCAATTGAAGTAGCTGGGGGGCTAGCCAAGAGCAACACGCCACGACGATTTCTACAATAGAACAAAAAAGTATGGGGATGACATAAGCGCTGTCACTGGCGCTTATGTCATCCCCATACATTTGAACCATTTCTATTGTAGAAATGGTCGTGGCGTGTTGCTCCTGGCTAGCCACCTTGAACACTTTAATACTTTGTCACTAGATATCATATGCCACTTGCTATCTGTCATTTTTTTTTATGCGCCACACAACCACATCGACGTAGGGATTAATATCCCTGTGTTACGAGGTACAAGACGAGGAAATAAGCCAGGGGCGTCTCCCAGCACACCCAGACCCGAGTCAATTCAGAAAAGATCGTTTCCTGAATTGACCTGACCGGGAATCGAACCCGGGACACTACGGAAATCGTGGCGAGAAACCGTGCTACAGCGCACTACGCCAATCGTGTCGTCAATTTACTTTAAAATTGCTGTGACAACTTTCATAAAGTAAATGTGACAAGGTACCTAAGTGTCAAGCTACTTATATTGCTGACTTTACATAAGAAAAACGCTTAAACGGTGAACAATATTTCAATTGTTAGTTACGTGAGTTTACTCTGCAAAGTTTGGATCTAAATATTACAAAAAAGGAAGTCTTTTTAATTGATGTTGGTGCCAACTCATATGTTGCGTACATTAAACAGCCTATCTATATGTTGCGTATCTACATAATACAGCAGATAGGTAAAATTTTGTAAGTACCTACAGGCATACCTTCATAATTACTTTGCTATGAATCTGGAGTATAATGCTCTTCATCGATTTTATAGCCATATCCCCGAGTTACTGATTTTCTGTAGAGTTCTTCATCGTTGGAATTTATCATCAGATCTTCACAAAAAAAACAATTGGACAATATTAAGTGCAACCCCTATTATAATTCAATTCATAAATGCCATTTTTTGATCAGTTGAAGTTTTTTCTAGTATTACGAAATTGCCTATTGTGGCAAAGGGTATTCTTCGTGGAGATGACGCGGTAAAGGCTGTCGAAGCTGGCTGTAATGCCATACTGGTTTCCAACCACGGAGCAAGACAGCTCGATGGAGTACCAGCTACGGTGTGTCATTCATTATTTGCTTTAGACCACATTTAGTAACTAGGTAGAATCATTTGGGGAAATTGTAAATTGTTTTTCCATTAAGTTATTTTCGCGCTCTACTTTTTAATGTTTAGTAGGTATTACGATGCTGATTTACGAGTCATATTTTTAGATTGAGGTATTGCCAGAAATCATCAATGCTGTAAAAGATTACAAGACGGAAGTATACTTAGATGGCGGCGTGACAACAGGCACTGATGTATACAAAGCCTTAGCTCTCGGCGCTAGGATGGTAAGTTTCCACATTGGTACCTGTGGTTTTTACATACATAATAATACATACATACATACCATCACGACTGTATCGCAAACAGGATGGTAAGAGGCAAGTGACTGTTGCCGTCCTGGTGAACGGAACACTCAAGAAACAGAACTTTTCTCAATACGTATTCGGCCGTTATCCAGGTTGATTTGTATTTTTTATCGATATTTTCCATCACTGGAGAATTAGTCGGAAAAACAATGAACACCAAGATGGTTCTGGCCAGATGTGAACTTAGGACCACATCCTACCCACGATCCGAGTCAGGGTGCTTTTAACCCCTGGGTCACGATGCTCTGTTCTTATTGAACAATTAAGTGTTATTTAGCAGCCTCTGATTGCTAGACAACTATTTTTCACCTTGTATAGCATAGGTAGGTGCACTTCTCTGTCCCGGCTAGTAAATCCACTGTTTTTTTAAATCTAAAAAGCAAACAGCATGACAGACCTCGTTCAAATAAAATTCATTGCTTTGTGGGGTCAAATGTAGTCTGTGATAATTTTAGAATATACAATTAATTTTGTTTTGCTTTGCAGGTCTTTGTAGGGCGCCCTGCGCTGTGGGGACTTGCTGTAGGCGGACAGGCTGGTGTTCAACGAATGCTTTCCATTTTCCGCACAGAACTTGAATACGCTTTTCAATTAGCAGGTACCTAAATAAGATAGTATTGTGTAGGTACCTATTTTAATATCAGTATTATGATAAAACTTCAAATGTTGACCCCCACAATCAGGTTTCTTAGAACTCATTGCCATGAAGATTAGAATGTTTATGTGAGTGTCGTATTTACTTTAGAGAAAGTGTAAGTAGGTATATTAATTGTTTTTTCTTCTACAGGAACTCCTACTGTAAAGAATATTACAAGCGACATGGTGCGTCATCAATGCACATATAGCAAGTTATAGTAATATAGCATTTGTGTTTCTATTTTACTTTGCGATTATCTTTTCTCTATTTTATGAATTTGAGTGTAATGTAAATAACCGTAAATAAAGGAAAAATTGTTTGTTATAAGTTTTTTAGAAATGTATTCTGCAACTACCTTTTGACTAAGAGATCTTGATAATCATCATCTTAACACTTTAGTTAGTTATAAAAGCATAAATACTAAACAATTATTTATTACCGAACATACAAAACAATATTTTATTTTATTATAAGTTTGCGATAAAGGTTATAGAGCACCTCGGGCGTCATGTAGCGATCGTGTGGCCAGATAACTCTTGATATTCTCTGTAATGGAATAAAAAATTAAGGTCACATTACATCGTTACAGTAATTTATTAAATACTTGATGTTCGTCAAAGGTTTCGCCAGCGTAGACTTCCTCTCACGTTATAATCTAGCCCATGTTACTCGCTGATATTGTAGCTTTGTATTGGTGAAATAATTTTAAAAATCGGTCCAGTAGTTTCGGAGCGTATTCGATACATACAAAAAAACATTCGAATCTTTCCTCTTTAGGGTCAATTCACACCGCGACGCGACGCTGCGCGCAGGTTTTAATGGAGTTACTCAAAATTTAACTTATTTACTACACGAAAAAAGATACATGAGACTTCAGAATAAGTTGCACCACGCAGCACTACGTCGCGAGGCATCTGGTAAACAAGTTTTATTTTGAGTAGCTCTATGAAAAAGAGCGCGCAGCGTCGCGTCGCGTCTCTGTGTGAATTGACCCTTATGCGCTGAGCAAAAGTAATTAACCCTCAACTTGAAAATTACCTTGAAATCGCAGCCATATAAATTAATTCCCACTTTAAGCTTCGTTAAAGTTTCTTTAAGGTGGGTATTGTTAGTGACTTTACACTTTAAACTAATAGTATCGTTACAAGTCTTACAAAACTTTGAAAACTTTTCTTCTGAGTGTATACTACTGCTTTCATTGGATACAAGCGCTTCTCTTTTTCTCATATAGTTGGTAAAACTGTAACTGCATGAGAGTTGAAGATCTTCTTTTGTTGCACACATTCTCGCATTATCATTCACTTTTACTAAACTTGGTTGGGTTTTGAAAATACTCTTAAATGTTTTCACAACTGTAGTACAAGAATCATTTATAGCGTCAAACAATCTAGAACTTATGGAGCGTTGCTTTAAATCTTTACCCTTTTTAGATTTCTCATTCTTAGTAAATATTTCTCTGCGCTTACGACTTTTTGACGAAGTTTTATGTTTTTGTGCAGATGTAAATGAAGATGATCCATTTTTATTAGATCGTTTCGGAGTGGATACAAAGATGGGTTGAAAATCAAGAAGACTTGGGTCATCATCATTATTGCCGGCCATTGTGTTGTCTGAAGGTCTATTGTGTTGTAAAAAATAATTATTTCTTGGGTTCCATGGTTTTAAATCACTATTTGAAACGGTTCCAAGTGATTCTTCAGTTGAGTGAGTTGAGTGTGAAATGTATGACATGTTGTTTTTTAGTACTTTAGTACTAGAATCTTGCAAATGTTGTTTTAGTAGAAATGAGAACGACGTTTTATTGAAAGTAAGCTCTGTATTTTCCTCCTTAGTGCAATATTTCCGGGTATCATACATCTTTTCGATCTTAGCATTGCGTCCGTTCTTGCTGTAGTTACTTCGGTTGGCTTGTTTGGATTTCTTCATTACGCCATTGATGGTGCTTTTGCGGTTAAGATTGATTTTCTCATTGTTCTGATAGACTTCTCGAAACACATTTTGCAGTAAAATAGCGGTGTCATCATTATATACATGATTAGGCTTCGAAAAGCTAGTATCTGTTTTTATTCGTTTATTATAATTTGAGGATTTGTTAAAGTGCCTGCCCTTTTCGACTGTTTCAATACCCATAGTAGATACATTTTCTTTGAAAACTGAACCGTTTTGGCTATAATTATCTTTACGCATATTTTTTTTTAGTTTATCTGATATATTGTTAACCACACGTTTGTGATCGAAACAATTATTCTTATTGTACTGATGGATTTCTCCAAGAACATTTTGTAATAATTTAACGGTGTCATCAGGCTTCTGAAATCCAACTTCAGGTATGAATTCCTTGCTTTTGATGAAACTGATGTGGTCACAATTTTCTTTTAAGTTAAAACCTGCAACAGCCGCCGTGTCATGTAAATATGTAAAAAAACGTCATACTTAAAATGTAAGGACCAATTTTAAATTAGTAATGTAGTTAGTTATTTTCTTATTGTTTATCTACCTTCAATATTTTTCATACGGGAGTTTATATGGTACAAAACCACTGCTGTCCATTCACCAATCTGTGGAAATATAATTTGGGAATCATTATTTAGTACCAATAAGATTGATATCTCCTTGTTAAAGCTAGAATTTTTTTACCTTAGTTTGGGTACCATACGTTTGCCTATAGTACTGTAAATTTGCTATAATTGTGTCCTGAAGCAAAAGTAACTTTTCGGTCGATGAATGTTGCACAACTATGTCTAAGAGTTGCATTGTCGAGGTATGCAGCAGTGCCTCCTTCCTACATGACAGATCAATTTAATAATTATTACTATGTCTTCAATTAGGAATATTTTTAATAAATATATTTGATGCACCGTGAAAAAAGAACGAAGCGAATGAATATAGAAATTAATTACTCATTTTTTTTAAGGAATTTTATTAAGCTTACCTGTTGAAGATTGAGAGTCCATTACATTCAAAATATAACTTTAAATTACAAACATTGTTATTTATTAAACTTTTCAATGTAATGACGGCCTCCATGTTGTTTTGAATGCATTTGTGCACGCACTGAAATATATAACAAACATTGTAAGTTTTAAGCATTGCAATAAGTAATGTATCTGCATATGAAGTGACTTACCAGCGGAACTAAATGTGAGCAGTAAGATTGATTTTCATGGCAATCTCGACAACATTCTGCGAGGCAACGACAAAGCGCGCTCCAAGTTTCTTGGTGCTAAAATATTATAATTTATTTAAATCAGATACACCGTTTAGATTTCGAAAGACAAAAGTTTTATATCTGTAAAGGTGCTCCATCGCTTGGAGCATTTGCCTGTAATGTATCGTTACAGGCAAATGCTCGAGCATTACACCAGTGAGGGAGAAGAACCGAGCGTTACAGTGCGCAAACTGTAATGTTACATATGCGAACACCACGCTGGTGAGGAAAAAGCATCAAGCTTTACACGCGCAACTTGCTGATACAATGTGTAATATTTCCATACAACTTTCCTGAAGTTTCGTAAGGCAGTTGTAGTGTAATGCTCAAAATCGAATCTGAAATGTACTTAACAGACAAATGTTCGTCATGTCAAGGAGGCAGTACTGTAATGTAATACTCAAAATCGAATATATGTTACAAATACTGGGTGTCAGTACGAAGAGTTGTAGCGGGTTCGCTAACCTCTATTAAGTGGTGTCGGAAAATACTTTTACTAAATTATTAAACATAGCTAGCTTTCCGCCCGCGGCTTCGCCCGCGTGGACTAATTTTTCTCACACGTTGGGTTACATATCAAGGTTTTCATGCGGATCCCTAACGTTTTGCATTATAAGTTCCAAGTGAAAAATCACACGATTTCGTTTTTGGGTATAAGCGCGCGCCGCGTCTCACCGTCACCTCACCCCGAGCGCCGCGTGCCGTGCGCAAAAATATAATAATTTTGCGTGCATATTTTGTAATTTCACGAAATATCTGAATCTATTAATCCAATTAATGCGTTGTTGAAAAAAATATTTGCGTAAAAAAAAATATCTTGATGATGAAATAACTTTTAATCTTAAGGATTAATAATAATTATGCTTGTGTAGTAAGAATTCACAAAATCTACCTTTTAATGTAATTTATATAATGCATTGTGTCACGGACTTTTTTTTTGGATCTACTTAAAACCTATATTTTTGTAGTACATTGTACGCATGTGTAATCAACTGAGGAGCCAGCGCACGCACAAAAAGATTTTCGATAGCGTCTTTTTGCCGGATTACATTATAAGTGTTAATTGATCTGGCTGAAAACTAATTATTTCAAAACAAATATATGCCTAAGGAATTTTCGAAATAGGTAATTTCGGAGATTACCTGCCTCAAACATACAAACTCACAAATGCTTACCTCTATAATTTTAGTGTAGGAACAACCAGAAATGTTAGATTTTTGTTTAATTTTAATTTTTAGCATTTAACAATGCACTATTTACTACATAAAGATAGAAACTAGGAAAACTCGACCTAATCCTAGGACTTAAACCGGATTCGAACCCGCGACCTTCCACAATCCGGGTGGCTGCTCTTCCAACTGAGCTACCGAGGCCATTAACAGACCCGGCGAATTTATCTAGTGTATTTTACGTTGTAAGCCAACGTTTGTTATATAACTGTTTAACACCCGAAATAAATATTATTGCAAATATTTGACTTTCGATTTGGATGAAACTAGCTATAGGATAAGTGAATTTATTATTATTTTTAGCATTTAACAATGCACTGTTTTTTACACAAAGATAGAAACTAGAAAAATTCGACCTGATCCTAGGATCCCGCTTGAGTCCTAGGATCAGGTTGAATTTTTCTAGTTTCTATGTTCATCATTGTAAAATTAAACCGTATTCTTATTTATCACCCAGAATTAATCGTGGTTAGTATTTAAGTGTCTGATAGTAACTATCTAATTGGTTATTTTAACATACGAGCATGCTGTTAGCAAAGAGGTTGCACATAATCAGCAAGCAGCCGCTGGTCCGGAGCGCGTGGCGCGCGCGCAGGGCGAGGCTCGCGGCGCGCGACGCCGCCCCCTCCTCGTCGAGGTAAAGCAACGCCGACACGAAGTTCAGCGTCTGAGCAGTCTTCAGTGGCTGACCTTTGCTCAGTACGTTGTGTATTTTGTCATACAAAGAATTGCTCATAATTATATCGTCCTTGCCGGTATCCTGAAATGCAGTCATGACAATGTGCATGAATTATGTAGTGTGCAGTGTGCACTGCATTGCTCATGTCGGTTCCTACGATACAAAGTCAGCTTCTTGAATTATTCTAGCTTTAGGTAATAGTGGGTAACAGTAACGCACATTCAAAATCAAAGTTAATTAGCTTGTCTACTACTTACATGTTCTATTATATTAATAGCCAAAATTAAAAATAACTTCGCTAGGAGTTCTGTGTCATCCGTAGTGTGCAACATTTCCATTAACGTTTTTACGTCAACATTGCTTTTTTTTTGTCCTGCAGCAGTGCCCTAAAAAATGTGCACACACATATTTTATAACATAGTTTGTGAGCTAAATGACTACTTAATTTATTACTAAGTTAACGGTACCTTTGATGCTATTGTTACGTATTAGACGGTACCTTTTTTAGTTCCATTTCGACTCAACAGAGGTACGCAATCCCAATATAAATATTTTACGCATACGATAGCGTGAATTTAAAGTGGCAACTCATCGTAGACGTACAGAGATAACTTAGTAATAAATAAAGTAAAGCAAACGTACTAATGTGTATGTTACGGGAAACTTGATAATTTAGTGAAGGTCGCCTCCTGTTTATGAAAAACACAGAAAAAATTAGAGTTCTCACCTCGTGGGTGAGCCACCGGTGGCAACTGGGACATATTTTAAAATAAATTCCCAGTTGCCACCTGTGGGGGCGGAGGCAGCGGTGGCGAATGGGAATAACCCCTAGAAACCCACCCACTGTTTTATACTTTGAAGATATAACTAAAGATCTTTCAGTGACGGATTAACAAATTTCAAGTTATAGGCTGTAAAGTTTTTGCCACCCTTGCATCTACATTTGTCATGTCGACTCCCGATCAAATTTCGCCGGATTGGCATAACATTACTGTCACCAAAAATTTTTTTGAACCTTAACGCTTTCAAATAAAGTTCATTAATTTTTTGTTTGACATTTCTGCAATTTTGTCCAATGAATTTCTGTTCAAGAGTTACCCTTGGATTATTTTACGTGAATAAATAATCTTTAATGCGCTTTCGAACAGTTAAAAATAATCAACTGAGTCATGTTATAAAAGTTCGTTACAATACATACCTTTTGCGTGATTTTTTGTTGGCAAAATCATCGATGATAAGTAATCCTGTTCAAATTCCGACTCTTGCACAAATTATTCTAAGTAGGGTTATGTAGCGTTGAATATTAAAGGTCAAATCGACTATTATGTGTTGAACATGCACTCAACACATAATAGTCGATACATAAGATTGAAATCGGTAAACTTATTCGCTAAATTATTTACTATATTCAAATCAAAGTCACAAAATTATACACAAACCATCCAGTTCGCAGTCTCCAACCAGTAGTAGGACTGGGGGCTGATAGTGGGAAGAGGGAAAGTGGGAAAGGGAGGGTTGAGGGGCGGCGAACTAGCTGTGTTAATCTAGAAGTGACAAGTGAGAGGGGAAAACTAATGGCAAAATTTGTTGCAGAGTTCAAACCGTCATGCAGAAATATTTTTGATTTCTATGTCCCTAAATTTGCTTCCCCAAAAATCTGCCGCCCTAGGCTCCAGCCTACTCAGCCTGCTGGTAAATCCGCCACTAAAAGAAATCATCCGAAGCGATTTTATTTTTTCTCACCCAAAATATATGCCGACGGACGAATCTGACAGTGAAATTATTTATAATGCTCGGTAAAAGTGATAAATTAAAGCTATCTCAAACTAAGAATAAATAAACTGCCAACTCACTAGTAGTCGGTCATTTATTAATACGGAACGACCAAAGTAATTAATGAATCAATTTGATCGATGCACTTGGTCAATATTCATAAGGATCAGTCCATACCAATACTGCCCAGTTTATCAAGTAGCCCGTAACAAGTATATTAGATGTGGAAAAATAGTCCATTAGGAATACACAATTCAAATAACATAAAAACAATTAGATTAAGCCAGATTGATGGTTACTTACATTCAATAATTCTGTATTTGTGTGGACGTGGTTACTTTGAACGGTAATCATTTCAATCACTCTTTCAAAATCTTCTATGCGACTTCATTACGGTAATAGAAACAAAAAATATTTATTGAATCTAAGCGCCAGAGTTGCCGGCCTGCCGCCAATTATTTTTGTTTTTAAGGCTACATTTTATGGCATTGGTAGTATTGGTACATTCATTGAAATCTACTTTGTCTATGCATGATCTCTGTCGTCTCGTCTCTGTTTGTAACTCAAGGCGCCGCACACGGTGGCGAGCGCGGCTTGTTATTTTGCTTTGGAACGCTACCAACCCTACCATGGTGGCAACACAGATACGCAAGCTAAATAAAAAAAACAACTGTCATTCTGAAGAATGCTCGCCCAATGCTATTTATCAGATACGGCAATTGCCGTAATTACACGCGAATTCATCGCTGTTTTTTCAAAAATACGGTAAACGGCAGAGTTTTGCTACCGTATCGCATAATACGGCAATTCAACATGCCTTAAAAACCCAATGAAAAACATCACAACTACCAACGAGACTGAAAAATATCTAATGAAACGAGACCGCAATCAAGGTGGACCCCTAGGTAACGCGGCGGACTTTCCTTTCGAAAGGAATGGATCGTTCGAACATAGTAATCGGTGGAATGTGGCGGTAAGAATTGCGCTTAGCGCGATTCTTGAAAATAATGGCGGCGCTCTTGGCCGGGTTGACTTCTATTCTCCATTTGCTGAACTACTGCCCGAGGGTAGTCGGCAGCTTTTTGGAGAGATCTTAGGATGGGTTTAATTGAGCGAGACGTACAGTATACTGCTGTATCGTCTGCAAATAGGGCGACTTGGGGCTTAGGCCTTAGCCGTGTAGCCTTGAAGTCAGGGATATCGCTGGTGTACAGCGAGAATAACAGAGGTGAGAGGACGGAGCCTTGAGGGACTCCTGCGGAGGGGGGGGGGGGCAGAGTCCCTCCCACCTTAAGATGAACACGAGCCTATCAGGTACTCCTAGTTCGTATAGATTGTATAGCAAGCCATTATGCGAAACTTTATCGAAAGCTTTCGCCACATCGAAAAAGAGAGGGCCGCGCCGTCGGCCGGTTCGATGAGGACGACGCCTAACGAAACCGGTCTTTACGTGCTCGACTATGCGTCGCACCTGTTGGACACACGAGTGTTTAGCTCTAAAGCAAACTGCTATGAATAAGGCTTTTAGACTCTACATAGTCTCTAAGCCGTTTGAGAATTAATCACTCATAGATTTGCCCAATAGAATTGAGAAGGTGCGATAACTGGTGGGATGGCATTTAGGCTTGCCAGGCTTGGGAATACCTACCTATAACAGTGACCTCTTTCCACGCTTCTGGATATATATTATTTCTCATAGCCGCGTTGAACATCGCGGTGAATAATAATTGAAGGTGGGTTGAAATATTTTTAAGAACTTTATTTGATATGCCGCTGTCGCGCGTCGGGGCCTGGGGCCTCTCGGGATGTAGATTTTTAATAATCGATTGTATCTCCTCGACCGTGACTCTTTCCAGTGATGGCGGGTCGGAGGGAGGTAGGGCAGCTCTACGTTCGACTACATTGTCCACTTCAGAGAGATGGACTGGGTTTACTAGGAGGGTTGAGATTGAGAGCCTTCTGCGCTCACCCTACAGACCAGTGAAGCTGCTAAAGCCGGCTCCTCACGCTCCTGCTGCAGGGGCAATCTAGGGCGCACAGCGGTCGGGGCAATATCGGACTGTCTCTACACACGTACCTGCCGTTCAGTGTTCGAGGACAAGTTGAGCTAAACACAAGCGTTGAGAATGGCACCAGTATTATCGAAGAATCAAAAGATCGGCATAGCCCTGGCTCTGTCAGTAGTTCTACCGCAAAAAAAGGAAAAGGACATACTGGGTGAAAAAGTGGATAAAAGAACTGAGTTGTGCCATATTGACTGGCCGGTTGGTGCAACGGCAGCGATCCTGTCTGTAGGACCGGAGGTCGTGGGTTCGATCCCCACCCATGATAAACTCTTATAATAAATAATAATAAATAAATCTTTATTTAGGCAAATTACACCCAAAGAACATTTTAAATTATAACATCAATCAAATTAAATATTCAACTATCGTAAATGTCCCTCAAATTAATCAAATTACAATAAATATAATTAAACATTACAAATAGAAATTACAGTTGTCAAACAAATTACTATGAAATTAAATATCACAAAATAGAAATTATAACATGAACTTAGACCTTAGAACGTATGCGACGAACATTTTGTGTTTGTTGTGTGTCTGGGTGTTATCATCTGTTTAAGTACCTATGTATTTAGAAATATTTATGTATGTTTATCAGAGTCTGAAAGCCATAGTACAAGCTCTGCTTGTTTTGTGGGGTCAGATGATTTCGGTGTAAATTGTCCTAGATATTTATTTATATATGAAACCAACCAACTGATTGACAAATTGCCCCGACTGCAATCGCCCGAGCAGGGCGACAGAGACAATCTAGGGACCAAGGATGGCCTCACGACAACGATGGACAACCTAGGAAAAAATACATCACAATTATGGAGGCAATTAAGGGTCATCCCCACTTCTTCACCCTAGATTGGCCCTGCGGCAGGAGTGTGAGTAGCCGGCTTAAGGCCGTCGAGGCCAAGCAGCGTCGTCCGGTCCCGTCAAAAAAAAAACACTTTGTATTCATTCTCTCTGCTGTTTGTTTGATGTGTAATAATTTGATAATTTGTGCCCTGCTGCCCTGTTTCCATAAATTCCTTGCTTTATATCAAAGATTACATTGATTATCATAATTATTATTTTATTATTGTTTTGTAAACACGTTTCGAAAAGTAATGGTGTGAAGTTGGATTCGTGATAATTTAACCTGTAAAATGGATGTCGGGGAACTGCTTTCATTTAAGGTAGGAACATTGTAATTTAGGTCCTGAATGAATACTTGAATATAATTTGAATCATTTTTTAGCCTGTGCCTACGCCTAAAAGACCAAATGATGATGATAGCGGGGATTCTGATGATGAACACAATAGGAGTGCTAAAATCGCTAGGTCAATGCCTGATCATCAGTTGAGTGAAGGACTACCTGACGAGCCAACCATTACAGATAAAGAAAGGGAGAATATTCTTAGATTTGTTGAAAATCAAGTAACTGAGGTAAGTAGGTCCTTTTAACTCTGATGCACCTCCAGCCACCTGTTTGTACATACATACATTTGCACAGTTTAATTGGTTTAAATATTTCTGCATATATCACAACCCCAAGATAAAAACTCAACAAAATCAAAATATTTGCATTTTGAGTTAGTGGTGTTTTTGAACTCCCCACTATAATACCTACACACAGATTATCACTAGTGAACCTTTAAGAAATTCATGCTAGTTCATTGGGAAAACCTCACAGGTAGCTTATTCCACAACTTTAGCGTTCTAGAAAAAAAATATCTCTAAAAGCGAACTGTGCCTATGAAGGAGATTATGGCGGTTGAGCTGTTGCCAAAAGGATATAAGTTTTTTGATATATCAAGAAATTTTTTGTTGGTTCTAAAAATAAAAGTTTTTTGATGTAGTTGAGTTTTCATCTAGGGGTGCTGTTGTAGATGTTAAAAAACTTATAGTGACCCTTCACTGGGCAATACATTTTTTATAAAATCGATTATAACCTATGATTCTGTTAAATGAAGTTGAAAAAAAATATTTAAAAAAACATGTTGGTATGAGGCACATAAATAAAACATTGAGATTTATTTTAGAGTTTATGAAAATCATAATATCAGTTATGGCTTTTGGTCAAGCACAGTCATAGACAGATAGATACTTTTTTGTAAATTTAATATATTATCTTTCTGCCCGCGACTTCGCCCGCTTGAAATTCATTTTCCCGACTTACAAAACTTTTTGTTATATATTATGGCGAAATAACATAAAATCTTTATAAATTGTCGCCTATTTGTTATTCTAATGTATAAGCTGTATTATTGTAACGTTTCATTCAAATCCGTGAGTAGTTTTTGCGTTTTCGCATTTATTCTATTATTAAGTATAAGTAAAAAATATGGATCTGCACATAGACCCTTCATCCCGGAATAATGCCAAATTACGTAAAATCCTGATAAATTGTAGCTCATGTGTTATTCGGATATATAGGGTCACATTGAAAATCCGCGCCCAATTTAAAAATTAAGATCTAGAGACTTTCTAATTTATTATAGCTTTTATATGACATGTAAATTAAAATATCGATAAATAATTCAAATCTTCGCAACCCTCACGTCATCGCGTAAGTCACGTTTCACGCTCACGTTTCACGTTTACGCTAAGCCATTCATCGAAACGATCCTTGTGATTCGCTGAGAAAGTCCTCATTCCGTGCGCATACGATGTCATGTTTATCGCGTTCCGAATTTCATTGTTTATTCACATTCATCTCTTTATTGTGGTTCCAAATTTCCTTTACTTCTATGGACTTAGGATCGTCTTATATAATTAAAGTAAATATTATCAAAATGCTCAAATCAACAACAAACTGACACTTCTCTGATTTTTAACGTAGATAGAAGTTAAAAAGCAATTGACGACGTAAATAACACTCTCTAGGGTACTGCATTGGTTCCCAAGTAACAATTTACTGCTTAATGCTAAGAAGACTAAATGTATCAAATTTTCTATGCCCAATGTAAGACAGGTTGATACCATTATAAACATGAATAACGAGCCATTAAAGATAACGAATTCCACTGTATTTCTAGGAATTGTTCTCTCTCGATTCCAAATTAAAGTGGGGTCCGCATATTTCTGCCCTGGCAGGAAGACTTAGTTCGGCGGCTTATGCTGTTAGAAAAATAAGGCTCCTGACTGATATCCCAACAGCAAGATTAGTGTACTTCAGTTAATGTCACAGTGTTAAGTCGGCTCGGCAGCGGATCTCAACACCATCTTTGCTCTTCAAAAAAGAGCCATCCGTTCCATTTACAACCTTAGACCACGCGACTCGCTTCGTGAAGTAGCCAAAGAGATATATATTTTAACTGTCGACTCTCAATTTATTTATGATAATGTGGTACATATACCACATTTTCATAAATAAATTGAGAGTCTGATAAGCAGTCGCATAAGGTAGGGAAATCATTTGTTGGTCAATGTGTAAAATAGTTTAATAATATTCCGCACACTCTTGTTGAACTGCCTCTTCACAAGTGTAAGTCACAAATTAAAGCTTAGTTAATGAAGCGAGGTTATTATAGTGTAGCGGATTTCTTAAATGACAAGAATTTGTGGAAATCTTAGGTATAATCTGCTCCTCTGCACATTTTTTGTTATGACAACTCTGTCAATTGAATTTTTAACAAGATTGAAAACGGAGTCTTCTCGATCGGAAACAACCTCTGAACCGGTGGTAGAGTCACATTATGTTTAATTATGATATTAACATTACTTCAATTAGCAGTTAATGCTATCATACTCTTCCTCCAAAATCAAGTTGTCAAGAATTTAGTGACATTCACTAAATTCTCTTCAGATTTCCGCATATGTGTTTCCGAACCAATACAATCTGGGTCTCTTCAAGACAAGAGTGAATTGGCATTTACTAGGCAGACATGTACCATCAGATACCATACCATCATGTATCATAATCGTCACTTACCATCAGGTGTGATTGCGATCAAATGACTGTCTAGTCCTATATAATAAAGAGGCCCAAGAGCTTGTATCTTTTTTTATACAATGTGGTAATGAAAAAGCGCAAAAGCTGAAATTAGTTTGTACAGAATCAAGTAGAATCAATTCCACTGATAAAAAATAGGGGTACATTTTTAACCAAAAAAGTATTTTCATTACGCCTTGATTAACCTTCTGCGACTGGGGTGAATTTATTGTTAACATTCAGCTGAAAAAAAAACAATGGATATAAAATATATTTTGTATATTCATTTGTTAAATAGGTTTATAAGTAATCAAAATATAAGGAAAATTATATTTTAAAACAAAACATCAGTGAAATATTTATTAATTTAATGAGATCAAATTTCAGGACGTTTTAAACACAAAAATACAAAAAAATGGTTAAAAATAAAATAACGAAATTTTCTTTTGTTTAATAATGTTGTTCCCTTTTATAGCCTATATTTGAGTGGAAAATAAAAAAACAACGATATCCTGCGGTTCAATTAGGCATTAATCAGGCTCAAAGTGGACCTTATTTTAGATCTTTAAATCTGACATGCTTTGCAAATTAAAGAAGAACACTGCAGGCATATCGGTTTTCTGCACGCGGTTGTATCTGGTCTGTCTTTTTAATTTACTTGGGCATATGCTGCAAAGCTTCCTTCCTGCTGGCCCTGGAGGCTGGGTTTCTGGCTTATGGGGAGGCAAATCCTTTCCCATAACTCTTGCTTTAGTTAGACGGAGTTCCTTCGGAAGGCGGTTGTTATAAACGCGCTTCTTCAAGATAGGCAGAGCTAATTCTCTCGCCAAAAATAAAATAAAATCTCCTCTTCGTAATTTACCAGCTGAGCAACTTTCATTTAAGTAGAACTAATGCATTAGTATCAGCAAGATCTTAAATTTTGAAGAATATTCCCATAGGCCAAGGACGGGTCTAATTCTTCCAGCCATGCTGTTATTTGCTCTTCATTGCTTTTGAACCTTCCGCTACCGTCACGTTTTGAAGGGTCATCGTCTTTTTTTGTTCTAACATCTGAAAAAAAAAACAAGCATTAACACTTTTTTTTTGTGTTAGTTTAGTATTACAAATGCTTATTATTCTAAGATACCAAATAAATTGTTCTTGTTATGCCACTACACAAATCTGCAAACAATTACTAACCACGTGATTGACTATGATGACTGATGAGTAATAGATAAATAAAATTGAGCTAAGTATGATGTTTGACACTATTAATACTTTTGTTTATGAGGTCACGTCTGAGAGACCCTATGGTAGTTTAAATATTTTATTGAGATAACGACTGACAGACACTATGTCATAAAATCAGAAAGTTATTTATGAGGTGACGTCTCCTAGAATCAACGCTTATTGCTGTACTTACGTCTGTGGGACACCGGTAGGTCGTAACTCCAAACGTATGCACTGTGCGGGCGCTGACAATTGGCTGGCTGTTGGCTCGAACCGTTTTGTGAAGGTACTTAGCGCGGCAAAGCTACATCACGCGATGCAGCGGTTTGGCAACGTCGCAAGTGTTTGGCGGGGTCTGACAGACTACCACCTCAGTTGCAGAAGGTTAATCATTACTTAACTCTATTAATGCGGTGGCACGCGAAGCGGGAACGTCGCACTAGCTCGCGCGTTATTACCATAGACTTTTTAATTTTGCAACAATGACAAGAAACAAATAAAGCTAATATCTTCGTAAATAATACGCGAAAATTTAATTTAATAGTTTACATAATTCTTTTATAATAAAAATAAGTTGGGGTGTCAGGTTTTGCGCTTTTTAATTAACACGTTTAAATAAATAAAGCAGGTAGGACACACATTATTGTGATTGAGATTTTTTTGGTTTTGTGTCTGGGTGTTATTATTTACTCAAGTATGTATCTAGAAATTGTTAATCAGGCTGAGGTTCATCAAGCTTTATTCAGATTGGGAATGATCTTGATGTTAATAAGTATACTAGGTATTTATTTATCTATTTTATACTATTACAGGGTGAAGTTCTAGATGAAACAGCAGTTAAGAAATTAGTACTGAATTTTGAGAAGAAAGCTCTGAAAAATAGAGAAATGAGGATAAAATTTCCTGATCAGCCTGAAAAGTTTATGGATAGTGAAATGGATTTGTATGAAGCATTACAGGTAAATAAAGGTTTTATTTGGTGAGGAATGGTTCAATACATTCTGAGACAGTGCCTGTAAAGTTGGTACATATTTGAACTTTAGGTTTTGGAATAATTCACTTGAAGAAAATGCAAATATTATGTTTGCCACTAGCCTATAAAATATTTAAAAGGATTAAATAGTCATGCAATTCTGTTAAATTTACTTCTGTATTTAATTTTGCTTTTAGGAACTAAGTGCAGTTGCAACTGTTCCTGATCAGTACCCTTTGCTTGTGGAATTAAAATGCATAAACTCTCTGCTTGAGTTGTTGTCTCATGACAACACTGATGTATCTACCACAGTTGTAACTCTACTACTGGTCAGTATTATTAGAGTGTTATGTATGTTTACGTGGTGCAGAGGCGTATACATCAACCTTTACAAAACTATTGCATAATGGGTCTTATGTGACTAGCATAAGGCCCCAATAAGAAGGTTGATGTGAACATCTCTGTACACTTATCAGTATGAAATCAAAAGAAAAAAAATTAAATAAGGTAACCAAACCTGCATCCAAATACAAATAAACAAGCAACCAATGTATACAAATTCAATTTTTTCATTGCAATTTAAGTGTATGAATAAGGTCTAAGTAAGGTACTAGTCAACATACTTATTCACTGTAATTTTCCTAAATGGCAGGAGTTAACTGATGTAGATATTCTGAATGAGAGTGAAGAAGGTGCTGAGGAGTTGATAAATGCTCTAGCTGAAGCGGAGTGTCCAGCTCTACTTCTTCACAATCTCGCACGACTAGATGAGCAGGTGGCAGATGAAAGAAATGCTGTGCACAATACCCTAGGTATGAAAACTTTTACATAAATGTTTGTATAGTGCTTTAGCAGTAATGTTTAATTAATTACTCATTGTAAATATTTTAGGTGTTATTGAACACATAACTGAGTTTAAACCAGAAATGTGTTCTGAAGTAGCCAAACAAGGATTCTTACAATGGATATTAAAAAGGCTAAAAGTAAGCAAAACCTTTTTTATTTTGAAATATTTAATCAACAGTGACCAATAATAGATTACACACATTCTTAACTGAAATGTTTTTACAGTTAAAGGTACCTTTTGATGGCAACAAACTGTATGCAACAGAGATTTTATCAATTTTGCTTCAAAACACTCCAGAGAATAGGAAATTATTAGGAGAGTTGGATGGTATAGATGTGCTACTGCAACAACTTGCGGTAAGATTTATTTACTCAACTTTGTGTGCGCTTACATTTATTTGATTACTTGTAGTAATAACTAGCTTTTTCCTCGACTTTCGGGAAATCTCGTGTGAGTGCTTACCTACACTGCCAAGGAATCTGCAAGCCAAACTTCACCTTTCTACGCCCAGTACTTTCGGCTGTGCATTGTCAATCACTCAGTCACTAACGGGAGTTTTAAATATTGATTGATATACTGAGATGATGTGATATTGCACATGCCATTTTAAGCAGATACACATAATGACAAAATTAATATAATGATGTTTTATTTATTGAATGAGAAGCAGGTTTAAGGTTTCGCCATAAGTTACCGCAATGATGTAATTGATTGGGCGGTGTTCCATTGCAGTTCTACAAGCGGCACGACCCCAGCGGCGCGGAGGAGCAGGAGGCGATGGAGAACATGTTCGACTCGCTGTGCTGCGCGCTCATGGAGCCCGCCAACCGCGACCGCTTCCTGCGCGGCGAGGGGCTGCAGCTCATGAACTTGATGCTCAGGTCTGTGTCTCTGCTTACCCTCTACCGTCAATTCTTCACTGTTATTTTCGAGTGAAATTAAATTGTTTTAAGTGTAGTACTTAGTGTAGGATATTTTTGACTGTTTTTTTTGTCGCTCTTCAGATCATCAACAAATAGATTTAAAACCAAGTAGTAATTTTCGTGTTTTTGTGTGAAATCGGGCGGCACATATGGTGAGAACTACATCAATAGATGGCGTTGTACGCCATTGAATCGCGCTATTATTGTGTTTCGATATTGAGTACCTATACGAGAGCTTCTCTTCACGACAGTGCGACTGCCCACGAGTAAACTCACTGTGTCTGTGGCGCCGAAAAGTTTGATATTTTGATATTGATATCTGAATTTTTGGAAACGCCTCCCCAGGGCGACTGGGCGCGTTAGTCTGACAATAATAATTAATTTAAAATTATGGCAACGCGAGCTAAGCTGCTGAACCTGACGGACAGCTAGTCTAAATCAAATCTTTTCTCTTTATAAAATTAGTATAGATAACTAATTTTATAAAGAGGAAAGATTTGTTTGCTTTTTTTTTTAATTTAGGCTATATTTCGACGGGAAAGACAGTCTTCGCGGGCGAAGCCGCTGACGGACAGTCATCAGATTATAATATTTAAATGCGAAAGTTTGTGAGTTGTTATAGTGTGTTTACATACTCTTTATGAAGTGGCTGTACCCCAGACTTGGTATTTGCTAGCGGAAGCATTAGTTCTGTGTGTGTGTTCACCTATCCCAAACACTCAACACCGACCTATCACCTTGAAGGTTCTCGCTGCTGTCAGACCCCTCGAAGTCCCATTTAGACGCTGTTTTAACTTCTCCAAGGCTAAATGGGAGACCTACGCTAAAGAAATACACCTAGAGTTATGTAACATGGATCCTGTCCCTAAGAACTACGATAAATTTGTTTCGGCCCTATTGACCATCTCCCGCAAACATTTTCCAAGAGGATGTCGAACCTCGTATGTCCCGGGCCTAGATGACTCTTCTGCCGGGCTCCTCAAGCGCTACCAGTCTCTCTACGAAAATGATCCATTTTCTGAAGAGACCTTATTCGCTGGAGAGAATCTCACTCCGTTAATAGGAGTAAGCGTAGAGAGAGATGGATGAGGCTAGTTTCCAGCGTTAATATAACGCACAATAGTAAAAAAGCGTGGCTATCATCAAAACACTCACTTTGATGATAGTCCATGCTTTTTCACTAAAGCCAATACTCCTGGTCAAGTCACTGCTAATCAAGTCTCCCATCAGTTATTATTTAACGGGAAACCACCTCGCCGTCTACAAAAACTGGTCCATTCAACAAAACCGCAAAATACCACGCAAACTCTCAGCAAGCCACTGGATATAGTTGATTTTATCGACACTGTTAAATCTCTCCAAAATGGGAAAGCCGTCGAACAAATAAAACAATTAGGCCCAGTTGCAGTTTCGTGGTTATACTGGCTCTATTTAACAACTGCCTTAAAACTGCTAAAATTCCGTAACTTTGGAGGAGAGCAAAAATTGTGGCGCTGTTCAAACAAAGAAAATGTCCAACAGATCCCAAAAATTACCGTCCCATCTCACTTCTGTGCCTCAAGCTATTCGAGAGGCTGCTCCTGAACAGGCTTTCCCCGATCCTGGAGCCGCACCTCATTCCAGAACAGTCAGGCTTTAGGCCTGGCAAATCCTGCATCAACCAGACCCTGAAGCTAACTCAGCTGATCGAGGATGGTTTCGAAACACTCAAGAAAAACCGGGGTCGTATTCATGGACCTGTCAGCGGGAAACGACACCGTCAACACTAAGAGGCTACTTGCTAAAATTAGTGATTTGACGCAAGATGTGGGTTTTGTCAACATCCTTTCCATCCTTTCAAGTTTTGCTCAATGGCAGCAAAAGTCGTTGGCGGGCTCAAAAAAATCGTCTTCCCCAAGGAAGTGTTCTGACTCCGGTATAATTTACGTATACACCAACGACCAGCCTATCTTCCAAAACACGAAACACTCCCTTTACGGCGCCGGTGACCTTGCTCTAGCTGCTTCAGCCCGCTCATTTGAGGACGTCGAATGGTCGCTGACAGGAGCTCTGAAGGCACTCGACGCGTATTATGACGCCAACGCGCTTAGACCGAACCCGGCTAAAACGCAAATTTCAATTTCATCTCCGAAATAGGGAAGCAAACCGCCCTCTGAAACTGAGCTGGCGAGGCGTCTGTATCAAGCACTGCCCCCACCCTCGCTATTTGGGTATCACATTGGACAGGCCTCTCACGTTTAAAAACCACAGTCATGGTGTGAAACAAAAGGTCTGTTCAAGGAACAACTTGCTTAGGCGCCTGACATCTACAACTTGGGGAGCAGCCAGGTTCGCACAACAGGATTGGCGCTTTTCTTCTCTGCAGGCGAGTACGCATGCCCAGTATGGCATCGATCTGCCCACTCTAGAGAGGTTGATGTCGCTCTAAATGAAACCTGCCGCATCACCACCGGCTGCCTCAAACCAACGCCCCTCAACAAGTTGTATTCACTTGCAGGAATTGCGCCCCCTCAGGTACGGCGAGACGTAGCATGCGCTGTTGAAAAGATGAAGCAAGAGACCGATGCCCGACATCCTCTTTACGAGCACTGCATGCCTGAGGTTCGACTAAAAAGCCGTAAAACTTTCTTAGACAAACGAGCGCAATTACCGAGCAGCCGACGGACACTCGCATGACACTCTGGTCCATGAAGTACGCACCACCAGCCAATTATATAGCCCCTGCTTAGAACCTGCCACTAGGCTATGAGCAGCCCTGTGCAATCTGGAAATCTCTGAACCGCCTTCGTTCCCAGGTTGGCCGTAGCAGGGACAACATGGCCAGATGTGGGTTTATTCATGAAGCAGGTCAGGAGTGTGACTATGGTTGGTCACCTCAAACTATGGCTCATATGCTCGAGTGCCCACAGTGTCCAACCACCTGCATAATAGAAGACTTGTACATGGCGAATGCCGCTGCGCTAAAAGTCGCTGGGTTTTGATCGGGGTCCGTTTAAATTAAATTAGATCAATATAATAATAATATCAATATATAATACATTTGCCATTGACTCGAGAAGAGAAGACTCTTTCACGCAAAAATTACTCAACAAATTTAGATGGAACTTTACAGTAATACAGGTCAGAATTACTCATAGACTATGATTTATTAAGATTTTATGTTATTCGGCCATAAAAATAGAGGGCAAGCGGGTGAAGCCGCGGGCAGAAAGCTAGTACTAAAAATAAAAGTCATTTATCTTAACATTTGCAAGTATTTAGGGAAGTATACGACGAGTTGTCACCACGTCTTATTATGCTATGAAAACAAAGTTGAATTCGACTTGTTTCCATTTGAGAGGTAAATCCAGGTTCCCCTAAAGACACGACTTTAAAGTCGTGAAAAATAAACCAGCAAAGCGCAGGAGAGCACTCATTTAGGAACTTACCTCACAAAAGCTATCGTCGACAGGTTTTGTCTGGTAGCGACAGAGCAGTTCTCGCGTAAGCACTGAGACGGTTTGAGCCGAAAAAACTACGAGTATTACGGTTTTAAATATACATGATGTAAGCTGATGTGCGTCGGCGTTAACACCTTGTATTTTTTTTATGAAAGAAAAAATATCGCATTGCTCAAAATACTTAGGTTTTTTTTTCTATATTTATAATAAAACAGTGAATGATGAAGAACTACAAAATATTGAATTTTTTGAGAAACAAACTAAATTGCGATTAATATGAAAAATACTAAATACGAAAACATTATTTGAAATATTTTTATACGTATGAATGTTCACCATGACATGAAAAATTTTATGAGACGTTGTACACTCGAACTGTATCGGATTCTTTAGATTGATATACTGGATGAAAAGTTTCAGGAATCAATTCCACGTTAATAATTCGCTGGCAAAAGCTAGAACATTTATAAAAAAATATTTTTTATTGCACAAAAAATTTGAAACAGCAAATATACAGTGCAAAGTCCGAAAAATTTTCAGGATAAATATTGTTTCAGCGCGCAAGAAATAATTTCACTTATGGAAGTGACACATTTTCATGGTTGGTACTTGGCAGTGGAGTGCTAGTGAAATATTTTATTAAAATTTTTGATGGATAAAATTTGCTTACAAAGCGGAAGATATTATTTTTGCAGTAATTGCCATACTGTAAACTGGCATACTATGCGCTAATGGAACAGTTCAATTTTTTTTTAGACAAGATCGAGAGAGTTAACGAGTTTTTATTGACTGAATCAAGTTCAGTTGCTGCTGAATCATTCAGTTGGGTAGACTCTCATTTTGTTTATTCATGCATGATATTCAAATTTAATATCATAATATCATTTTATACGAGGTATGAGGTGTTCTCAATTAAATCAAAAACATATTTCCCAGACTCTCGTTCCTTACACTTATGTTCTTCCCGAGTAGGATCCAACCCACGACCTACATCAGCAAGGCAGGATCGCTACCATTGCGCCAACGGTTGTCAAAAAATAATGTCAGTAAAAAAGAACAACCAGAATACGAAAAGTTATTTCTGTTTAACTTTCTTTCAAGTTTTCAACTTATACCACTGATCCATTTAACCATATACTATCTTTTGCTCCAAGCCCTCTTAATAATTCAGACTATTCCACATGAACTACCCCACAGCGTTGGTCTAGACAAGTTATTTTTAAATATAAATCGATGATGCCAAACTGGGTCGTCAGTATACAAAATGTTTTATGCCAAAGGTGGCAGGCGTTTTAAACATACGAAACCATACGTCAGCTTCAGGCTCATGTTCACCCTTTCAAACCCATCTTAAAGAACTCCTTTGGAACATCTCGGTAGGGGGAGCTCAATCCATAATTTAAGCATACTCGGAAAAAACATCTCTGAAACCGAACTGTACGAGACCATGGTGGATCCTGATTGAAGGAGAACTCCAAGTCGGTGGCAGTGATGCAATGATAGACAGTAGCTCTGGGAATCATCTTGAATGGCGTGTTATGAGTTTATTAATAAGAAATAAATATGCGCCAGCCAAACTCCTCTTGTCATGGTCTCGAAGTATGGATAAATTTATCTGTGTTACGAGATCAGAAATTAAGACAGGGGCATCTCCCAGCACACCAAGTCACGAGCCAATTTTAAAAAAATCGTTTCCTGAATAGACTAGACCGGGAATCGAACCCGGGATATCACGTAATTCTCTACGCCAATCGAGTCTTCATCGTCAATAGTGTAGTTTGGGTCATACCACCTCATATTTGATGTCGAACTTGTGCTACAATGTGACGTATAAAGCTGCATTTGTTGTGAGAATTATTAGTAGCAAATAGCGAGTAGTCTGTCAGTCGCAGACGCGAATTGACGCGTGCCAGAATAGTTGTGTCGCATCGCGCCGTGACTCACGGCTGCTGGGGAATGTCGTTTAAGGACGACTCGATAAGTTATTAAATCGATATAATTAACCTATAGACCTGAGGACAACGAATTTCTTTATACTATGTCGGTGTCAAGCAAGCAAAAGGACCGCTTGATAGTCAGCGGTTTCACCCTACTTGTTGTACTTCATGTGCAACATAGATAAACAAAACCCAATTGAAAAAAAAAAACGTAAATTCTCTTGAATAGTTCCGACATACTGAGAATTCCATTTAATTGTTCTTATGTGATGTTGAGTAGCCAAATGTCTTTAAAAAAGTTTTGTGTTTTGATTCCTTGCTCAATAACCAATTATAAAAAATGTTACCTTCTACAGTGTTAATTTATTCCAGGGAAAAGAAAATGTCCCGGAATGGGTCGCTGAAGGTGCTGGACCACGCGCTGGCCGGCCCGGACGGCCGCGACAACTGCAACAAGTTCGTGGACATCCTCGGACTGCGCACTGTGTTCCCCTTGTTCATGAAAACGCCGAAGAGGAAGAGATTGCTAACAGTAGATCAACATGAAGGTAAAGTTTGAAAGAACTAGCTGTAAAATAAAATATATAGAATTATGCATTTTGCATCATTAATAATAGTAGAATCATCGTAACAGAATTATGCAATTCAGAGATATAATAATTTTGTAATGTTTCCTTATGATTTTGCAGAGCACGTTCTATCAATAATAGCATCAATGTTGCGTAATTGTCAAGGTAGTCAAAGGCAAAGGCTACTCGCAAAGTTCACTGAAAATGATCTTGAAAAAGTTGACAGGTTACTTGAGCTACACTTCAAGTACATGGACAAAGTAGACAGGACAGAGAAAGAAATGGAGGTATTATCAGTTATTAAAAATACTGTACTATGTTTTTGCTATATTCCGTACCATTTTATTGAATACATTTTTTGCAGCAAGAGGCTGAAGAATTGGATGATGACGCTCAATATTTAAAACGATTGCCAGGTGGTTTATTTACATTGCAACTCATCGACAGGATTATCTTAGAGGTAGGTGATTTGTATATCCTATAATATTTCATGAAAGAATTGAATTGTCATTGATTGCCACTTTAAAATACAGGATTATCTTAGAGGTAGGTGATTTGTATATCCTATAATATTTCATGAAAGAATTAAATTGTCATTGATTGCAACTTTAAAATTTGCTGTCTCATCGTCATCCGTGCGGTCACACTGGTGTGTGGGGTCCCAGGGTCCGCCTTTCTTATTTTCTTGGCCCACTTCGCGCGGTCTTGTGCATCCTCAGTGGTGAGTCTGATGGCACGCATGTCACCCTTAACGACGTCCTCCACCGCTTCTTGGGTCGACCTCTTCTACCGGTACCGTACCTGGCGCGTACCGTAACATTTGTTGCCCACATAGTTTGCCGATCTCCGTGAGACATGACCATACCAACGAAGGCGGCACACCTGCAGCTTATCTGCGATGTCACGAACACGAAGGCTGCCGCGGATGTGGGTGTTCCGCACGCGATCTTTGCGTGAGACTCCACACATCCACCGCAGCATATTCATTTTCGTGACGCGCCGCTCCTGCTTGTGTCGCTCTAGTAACGGCCATGTTTCACTGCCATATAAAAGAACAGGCCTAATGATGGTTTTATAGACCTGCCCCTTCAGCTTGATCGGCATTTTGGGGTCACACACACACCAGTCACCTCACGCCATTTGGCCGAAGCCGCGAAAATTCGGGCTCTGACGTCGCGGTCGATGTCCCCGGACGCGCTTAACACAGATCCCAGGTATTTGACACGGTCCGTGCGCTCGACCACGTCAACGCCTATGCGGACGGACTAGGTATCTGTGGTGTTGCAGGCCATGTGGCCATGGACGACCGACTTGGTGTAATGGTTAAGAAGTTGGCTACTACACCAGAGGTCGCGGGTTCGATCCCCGCACAGTACAAACATTTGTGTGCATGAACATGTCTGTTTGTACTGGTCTGGGTGTCTCCTATGTATAATAAGTATGTATTTACAAAAGAAAATGTATTTAAGTATGTTTATCCGTTGACTAGTATCCCATAACACAAGCTTTAATTAGCTTACTTTGGGGCTAGATGGCGCTGTGTGGAATAATGTCCAGGGATATTTATTATTATTATTATTATTTATGTACTCCGTCTTCGCCACATTAAGTTTCAGACCGCCGTTTTCAAGTGAATTTTTTCACTTATTCACCCGTTATACCAGCCGTCCCCTGTCCGAGTCTGCTAGCGCAATATCATTAGCATACATGAGCAACCAGGGTGCTTGCTCGTGGTGGTCTCGGATGCTGTTTGACAGAACGTCTAATATTACGCTGAACAGAAACGGGCTAAGCACGCAGCCTTGGTGTACTCCATCGGTGATAGGGAAGGATAGCGTGTCACCAACCGCCGTCCTAACTATGGAACTGGAATCGTGGTACATGTCCCGGATAATGTCAATAAAGACTTCGGGAACGGCCCTGGCCCGCAGCGCCCAGCCAATCATCTCACGAGGGACACAGTCGAAGGCCTTCTACATGTCTAAGAAAAGGAGATGCAGAGGTGTATTCTTCAGTCTGTATCCCTCCATGAGCGTTCTCAAGGCAAATACGGGGTCCATGGTCCCGCAACCTGGTGGGTTATGCCGCGATAATTGCTGCACTCCTGCACCGTGCCCTTGCCCTTGAGAACCGACGTGATAATGCTCAGTCTCTATTGGTCAGGTATCTTCCCGGTGAGGAGAATGCGGTTGAAAAGGTGGGTAACTAAGTATATATATACACCACGAGAGCCCATCGATTTCCACGCTTCGATAGGGACTCCATCGGGTCCGACAGCTTTCCGGTTCTTCATGCGGCGAAGAGCCGACTGGACTTCATCAGGCGTTACCGGGGGCCTAGTCCCTGATTTGAAGGGAGTTCAGGTGGCTGCACCTCTTTGTGCTGCTTGTTGAGCAGCTCGTGGAAATAGGAGCGCCATCTCTCCTTCACCGCGCGGTCCTCGCATAGCAGGTTACCGAGAGTGTCATTTACACAGCGGCACATGGAAATATCCTGGGCCGCCTTGACTCACGAACGTGCCAACTTGTAAACGAGCTTCTGCTCCTCAGACGACTAACTTATCGTACAAAGGACGTAAGTGTTCACGTCTGGCTCTGGCTACAGCTCGTTTAGAGGCACGTTTGGCATCTCTGTACGCGGCGCGATCTTTAGGAGATTTCTTTCGTTTTCCGGCGACGTCCTATCCAAGTCGGGTACTCTCTGCTTACTTTCCATTTTTGTTTGGCTTGAGTTGGCTTTACGGGAGCGACTGCCATCTGACCTCCCAACCCATAAAGGGGAGCCGTCGCCAGAGCTTCCTTCGTTGATCAGCAGGATGCACCAGCTTGCAGGTGAGTTTGGCTTGGGGCCCGAAGATGTTGGAGGACCCCCTTACACCCGTAAAATTTACTGTCTAATTGTTATTAATGCTGTTCTGTTGTATTAGGCACAAAACCTAATACGATATAAGATATACTTTTTTGATGAATAAATAAATCTATAGCATCTGTATTACTTCTTGAACCAGTTTGAGGGGAGTTTAATTGGTCGACATCTCGCCAGCCAATGTTTAAGGTCTGTTTGCAATCTGTCTGTTTTTGCGTGCGGTCGCATTATGTTCTCTTTCTCGCTCTAGTAAATGACAGTTCTGAGTGATAGAAAAGGATGGAGGCATAGGAAAGTGCGATGCGGTGCGGCCAAATGTAGCTCCACCCTTGAGCTAACAATTGACATAAACGATCAATATATATATAACTGGTTTAGTTTCGCAGTTTTCACTAAACTTGAATTAGTGACAACGACTGGAATGAAAATATGACAGTAGACAGCCTGGGCATGAGTTTGTAATCAGGGCCCAGCGGGTGGATGATCGCATTTAATGATGAACAGCTTGATTAAAAACTAAATCATTGATGCTCTTGTCGGATGAACAGATTCATTTCCCAGACATAATATACGCCGTACGAATGTAATATATTTTAGATTTGCGCTAAAATACTGGTAATTTCAGGTATGTACTGCAGGACCGTCCGCCATAAAGCAGCGTGTCCAACGCGTTCTGTCTCTTCGCGGTGGATCACTGAAAATCATCCGGCACGTCATGAGAGGTAATAAACACTTTAAATTTGCGATAAGAACACCCTGAACACCTTGTTCATAATGTGGGCAATGGTATCCAAAATACCGTTTGTCTTTCTTTATAAAAGCATTGAAACAACTGGTACAACAACATCCATAAGGACGCACGGCGCTGCGCCCGCCGCGTTGTATACGGCGTCGTTCAGTGCGACACCCGCTGCGACTTCCGCAGCTTATTGGGATTCTTCCAGTCTTGTTCGACTAGTTGCAAAGAGCACACGTGCGTATTGTGTGTGTAATCATGGACGACTTAATTTACATATTGCTTGAAGATAGTTATCACTTAAAAAGTATTATACCGCTAGAACTAGGAACCCAGATTCACAGCAGCCGAACGCGAACAATTTGGAGAATATGCAACTCTTTACTAGTCAGTAAGAATACCCCGCACCTCTCTCTCCCCTTCCTTGCCGCGTCCTCCGCGGCGCCGCTCGTCGCATGCGACGCTACAACTCAAACAAACGCTTGCAAAAACGCTTCTCCTTGAACGCTCCAAACATCGCCGTATGTTTGCGTTTCTGGCGGCCCGCTTCGCGCACCGCACCGCTCCGCTCGACGCCCTGCGGTTCCTTAAACGAGCCCTTAACGTAAAAAACTTCATGACTTCATCCCTTAATAAACGCCGAAATTTTAAATTACCATCATTGTTTTTTCACAGAATATGCTGGTAACCTCGGAGACGCAGGCAGCGAGGAGTGGCGGCAACAAGAACAACAACACATTCTACAGCTTGTAGATAAATTTTAAGGGTTTTTAAATATTTAATTAATTCTTTAAACCTTTGATTCAGATATGAACAAGATAGTAGCAAGGAACACTACTAATACGTGTGTACCGATAGCGGCAACTGTTTAAAATTATGAGGTAATAGTTTGCATAGTGTGAATCGTATGTAAATACGCATGCTAGGTTTTTGCTTATTTTCTGTACTAGCTGTCCGTCAGCGGCGAAATATTGGGCGGCGTATGTATCGGTTGCCCGATTTGTCCGTTAAACAGATAAATATATCAACAATAATATAACGGGCAGTATATTCCATTACTCCATATATCATAAAATTAATCTACGTTAAATTGTGAAGCAAAATGTATTGTGCTCGCCAAAAAAACGAAAATAAACAGTTTTCATAACTTTATTGAATGTGTATTATTTATTTATAGTTACAAGAAAATATAGCTAACAGTAAACAAAATGTAACATAGTATACAAAAACAATGAAAATGCAGGTTGTAAATAAATTGCACGCAATTTAAGTTCCATCATTGGTAATTACTTCATAAAGTCCGTTGCGTTCATAAACTAGCGAACAGTCAATAAAACTTTAGAATGGTATTAAAACAAATCATATTTTGTTCCGCGGTGCGACCCTGCGCACCAGACATAATCCTAAAGGCCTGCGCAGACGACGAACGCGGAGGAAAAAGTACGCTCCGCGAATATAAATCCCGCGGATTTACCGCGGACTCAACGCACACGGTGTGCGATCATTTGTTGTCCGAGAGTATTTATTTATATTCTGAGGTTACTTTGTGCTATAATTTACATGAAGTTTAAGCAAAAGAGGAGACGTTTTTAAAGATAATACTGGGTCCATCCCTTTATTTCGAACCGATTTTTAACGCGGAGTAGAATCCGCCGTGTGCGTTGACTGCTCATAGTTCGTTCGTTCTATTTTTTTCGCGAACGTCCGCGCACTTTAATCCGCTATGCTCCGCGGGCATCCGCGGTGTTTCGGCGAATTTGTAAGGAATTACAGATTGTACGACGATTTTGACAGAGAAAAAAGTACGCCGTGGATAATCCCTCGTCTGCGCAGGCCCTAAATAGATAACGCGAGGCGCTCCGTTTGTATGCAATACAAGAGTGCCGCTTTTTGTAACGTCCTGTCATGATAGCGTTTTAGTGGTAGAAATTCGCCATTTCATAATTAAGTTCATAGTGAAAGTAATGATAAGTTAATCTACTTGTGTTACTTGTACATACCCTGCCGTAAGGGTTGAGAATCGCGACAAAGGGGGTGCATTCATAGATTAAATCAAATAATCTAAGGGTGCATTACACTCCTTTCGTTATTTATTTCAAGTTATTTCTGTAGTGCGCACTGTGTGCGACTTTCGTGCATCGCACCGCTTGGATGCGGCGCTATTAATTTGCATGCTCTGAAGTTCACCT
Source organism: Udea olivalis (assembly GCA_947369235.1). Lineage (NCBI taxonomy): Eukaryota > Metazoa > Arthropoda > Insecta > Lepidoptera > Crambidae > Udea > Udea olivalis. Next base: position 14,629,394 of record OX376342.1, read on the forward strand.
TTATTTAAGTTTGCGATGAAATACTGGCAGCCTGAAGGCCTGCGCAGATTATCCGCTATGTACTTTTTTGTCGGTCAAAATAGATCCCTTACAAACTGTATGTGCGTAGTGCAAAATCCGCCGAATAACCGCGGACGCCGGCGGACCGGTGCGGACAAAAATTCGCGGGAGTCCGCGAAAATATAGAACTTACGAACTATGAGCAGCAATGCACACATAGTCTGCGTTGAGCACAGATGGACCCAGTATTATCTTTTAAAACTTCCTTTCTTTTTCTTAAACCTCATGTAAATTACAACACAACGTCATCTCAGCATATTTGCCTCCATAACGTGCGCTTCACTTCAACAATGATCGCACACCGTGTGCGTTGAGTCCGCGGAGGACTTTTTCTCCGGCGCGGACCAAAGTCCGTCGTCTGCGCAGGCCTTAAGACTTATTTTATGATTCATTTTATTTCCATCGCGAACGGTCTGTTTCACTTGTTGGGTTCTTAAACAAAAAAACAGTCTTTGTAAATTCGGAAACGTAATCTTAATCGCACACAAGTATCACAACACTTCACTCTTTGATCTCTGAACGGCTCCCAAAGAGAAGGAAATAACCTCCAACAGTAATAGCATTAACAATTTTCAAATTCGTCTGTAAAATAATCTATAAAATATCCCGAAACTCAACGGTATCGGGTGAAAGGCCAGGTTATAAAGTCTATGACTCTTAGATTAGTAATTATAGCCATACCATTCAAAATTACAATAATCGACACCCTTGATCACACTTTTGGGTGCTGTGATACCAAATTTTCAAATTCGTAGACCGATCTAAAAAGTCCAGATCCAGTTTTCCAATATTACCATTTTCAAACATGGCTATTAATACTGAATAAGGAGTCTTTTATTACTATTTTCAGTACTGGTATAACCTAGCCCTTCACTCGATACCCGCTAGTTATGGTGCGTTCGGAACCCCCTGTATGGATCTAAAGGATATAGTATCGTGGTATGATCAACAATTTTGCCGCTAAGGAGGGTCTTAAGGTCGTGACGAGCGACCCTCGTGTCTGTTTCGCGGTTCGTGCATGTCATGCAGCCTCATGCATTATTCCATCTTATAACATTAACCAATTGGGTATGGGAACAAAATTTTATATATTTTTTTAAATCCCTTTCACTATTTTAAGTAACTAATTTGAATATTTCGTTGATCTAGTCTCATGACGTCACAGATTCACTTAGTGTTCCCACATGTGTTTTTTCCCAGATTCGTGTTGAATAAAATTATGAGGAGAAAATTATTGATTTACTGCACTTACGACTGAAACAGAACTCGCCGTTCATCATGTACAATCTCACGAGAATGGGAGAAGTAGATTTTAGATAAAATTCATTTGGCAAGTTCTGAAACCAAGCCCTACCTAAAAGGGTTGGGATTATAGCGAATGGCTATTTTAAGTCCTACCTACCCGTCTGAGCAATTGGAGTAAATTAATGTACGTATTATTCAAAATAACTTTGTGGAAAAATATATTTCACCTGGGGGAATTTTAAATCTGCTATCTGGAAAGCCCATTAATACCATGCAGTAGAATCACCTAGCTAAAAGTCTTACGTATGATACAGATTGCGTCATTTGATTGGTTGATGGATAGATTATAAACCAATCACGTGAAAGGACGTTTATACGACCCAATAGGTTTCAATTGTGAGATGTCAATTTGATTACCGTCAAGAGTCCAATAAGAACCTTAATATACTCTTTGCGGACGTTGGCAAACTGGGGTCATTCATTTGACCCCAGTTTTCCAACGTATTTAATTAAAAATAACCTCGAACCTTTGCTTATAAAAATGTTAAATATTTAAATAAGGTATAGAATACAAATACCTCGAAATGGTTTTCGATTTAGGACGTTTGATTTTTGTTCCCATACCAAATTACAGTAACTTGCCCAAAAGATAATAGGAAAAGCATATAAATTATAGAAAAGTTTACTTCGCATGATTCCCATTCCAATAAATTCCTTTCGTGTCGTTATTGACCCACCCAATTCATCAAAAAGCATAAAATAAACGAAACCATTTAATTTAATTTTCTCATTTTAAACCTTGATTGTATTATGGTTAGTAATTATTTAATTCATTATTGTGGATTGAAAGCATTTGGGCCATATTCATAGAAATAAAATGGCTACATAATATTTTATTTATTTTAAGAAGAGGTCTAAAAATAGAAGTAATTAACCTAACAGGAAATTAATCTAAGCTCCATTTAATAGGTTAGTTTGGGCCTTTCTTGTAAATTCTAAACCCATGCCAAGTCATACATGATAATTTCATTCTCATAATAATTGCATTCTATTAGTCACAATCACAACCACTCCATGATCAACCCTCATTACCACAGGAACAAATACCTACGCTACACGCGAGGTACTGTGAACCACTGCTATAAACGACCAAGGAGTTCGTCCAATATTTACCCTACGGGCCTACAGCACACGACCTGCATTATTCGCGTAAATGAAAAAGACTTATTTTGGGCTTTTTGAAGTATAGTTCATCCGTTAATAGAAATAACCTTAATACGCACACCATGAGTGCTTTTGCACTAACGTGAATGGTGCGGGTCAGTTGCTGAGCGGAATAATGGACTAACTCCTATAAGCTAAAAGTACGAAGTCCAAAGCGTGACGCTTCAGCCGTGCTTAACTGTACAGCGAGAATTCGGTCGGCAACAAAAGGAACTTAACAATCTATCATGCCTCTATGAATACCTAATCAGATAGGTCATCGATGCCAACAGAACAAAATAATACTGTGTAATAAAAATGCTTATCAATTGTAATTTCTGCCCACGATAAGGTTAGTGGTGCATTTTATACCATCTATTATATAAGGTTATTTGTACTAAATTATTGGATGATTCTAAAGTATTTGAAAAACCACTTACCACATTGACCTATCGGTCTAACATTATACAGAATGTGCGGTACTATTTTTAAACATAAACGTTTAGCAATAGATTTATAATAGTTTCTATTTTAGATTCACTTTCTCGTCCAGGTGGTAAGCAATAACATCAAAATTAAATGCCACTATTTCGTATTTATTAAAATTACTTCATATCAAATCTAGACTAACAATTTTTATTTAAGGCGGCGTATGTATCGGTTTCCCGATTTGTCCGTTAAACAGATAAATATATCAACAATAATATAACGGGCTATACAGTATACCATACCATAATTCCATATATCATAAAATTAATCTAAGTTAAAGTGTAAGGCAAAATGTATTGTGCTCGCCAAATAACTTTACCTGAGCAGACATGCTCCCTTGACCCAAGGTAGTGCCTTCGGACGTCTGTTTGATCTATTTTATAGTACCTAAGAAGGTACAGGAGTTCATCTATTTATTTCTATGCATTTTAATGCATAGCTACTTTCGTGCCGACATGTCAAATGTGAAAAATGTACGGTAATGACATAATCACTCATCTAAGCGAGATGACATTCGATGCCAAAGTAGCGTGTTGCTCTTGGCTAGCCCCCCTAGTAAGTACGCTATTTTTTGTCAACGTAAGCAAAAAAGGAAAAGTTTCTGTTGTTGTGGAAAATCGTTCTATTGTTTGTTAATGAAAAATTATGCAGGTAATTTAAAAATCGTTTTTCATATTATTTGAATATTTTCACCTAAACTCGCGGAAATGTGATTAAATGTTAGCAAGAAAACAAACAATATATCCGACGTACGCACGACATGCGTTTCTATGGTAATTTACAAAGTCCATACAGGTTGCAGGTTAAAGTTATTTGTCCAGCACTATTTATGTAGCGCTTAGGCAAAGTCGAGTGCAGTTAAAGGAGAAGGCACTGTGAGAGAGGACTGTTTACCGCGGTTAGGGGCAGTCCCGGCTCAGCATCCGCCGGAAGGCCTGGGGAATGTCTTCGTTGGTCTTGGAGACGGTGGAGCCGCCGAGCAGCGTGGGCGCGGGAAGCGTTCCGGTTTGGATCGCGTGCGCCGTTTTGAGGAGATCGTAGTTGATCTTCTCGGAGACGATAGAATCTTTCCTGTTAAATTTAAAATATGTTATTATTACCTGCTCAGTAGTAAAGTTCCATTTGGCTATTCACTAACTTCAATCACAAGAAAAACGTGATTCTGAGAGCCATTATTGCTATTTCATGTCGAATACTGCATTGTCATTGGATGTCAAGCTGCAAAATGCGAGCGACTAGCAATCAATTCGTGTCGTGAGTTAGATAATTAAGAGGTCGGTTGAACCAAAAAAAGTTTCGGGTTTTGATTCCTGCGCCAGCAACAGTATTGTTTGCGGCACATACGTTATAAGTACCTGGTTTTCGTAACTCAAGAAAACATATTGGTTTAGCTCCAAGACAGTATCTGTGATGTTGTCTCATATTTATTTACTTATTTGAAAGTCTGCAGTTATACACAAACGCTGATATGGTTCCGCCCGCTATGTGGCTTAAAATTAGGGCGAAAAAGGCCATCTTAACCGTTAACACATTGGTCGCCAAATGACCGGCTAATTATCAATTTGTGTCTCCTTCCGCAGCGACGAAAGTGGTAGGCAATAACAAATTAGAGTAATATTACAGAAACTGTCAAAACTGCATTGACTTTGTCAGCAGAGCAGAATTCAGAACAAAGTTATTGACCGATTCGGCTATCATCTTTTTTTTTCTCTCTCTCTCTCAGGCAGACTTAGTTCGGCTGCATTTGCAGTGAGAAAAATTAGGTTATTAACAGATGTTGATACTGCTCGTTCAGTTTATTTTAGTTATTTCCATAGTGTAATGTCTTACGGCATTGTACTTTGGGGTCAAGCGGCGGATATACAAACCATCTTTATCCTCCAGAAGCGAGCTATCAGATCCATCTATAAGCTTCGTGCACGGGCTTCACTTAGGGAGATTTTTAAGGAAATTGGTATCCTCACTGTAGCGTCACAATACATTTACAATTGCATTGTTTTGGTGAGAAAAAATATTGGTCTCTATGCTAAACACAGTGACATACATTGCAGAAATACTAGGAATAAGGATAAAATTGCACTTCCACTGTTTAGGTTACAAAAAGTTTTAGGATCCTTTATGGGGCAAGGTATACATTATTACAACAAAATTCCAAAAACAATTTGTGAGTTACCTTTACATAGATTCAAAAATCACATCAAAACGGCTTTATTAAAAAAGGGCTATTATACTACAAAAGACTACCTTATAGATAAAAATGCCTGGGTATAAGCGCTCTGCTCGATGCGGGATTAAATAGCTCTATTGTAACAGATGTTTTATTGTAAGAGTTAATAGGTACCTAGTATGTATGTACTGACTAACAATTTTTGTTTTTGAATTGTTTAAATGAATTCTTGTTATTATATTCTTTTATGGTTGGTTTTTTCTCTTTGTTTTATATTTTAGGTTTATTTGAATCAAAATGACACACTGCTTGTACTTAACTAACGCCTGTTGTAAACCCAAAACAAGTTTAAAAGAGTAACTGCTGAGTTTCTCGCCGGGTCTTCTCAGCAAGAAACAACTCCGACGCGGTGGTAGAGTCGCATTATGTCTGTATACTGTTTATTTACATATCCATATTATAATGGTATTTATGTCTATTATTTAGTATATTTTGCTGTAAATTTGACGATTTGAAAGTACTGATACAGTCTATTTGAATAAAGTTATTTGAGTTTGAGTTATAACAAAATATAACAAAATGACAAAGAAAGGCCTTTGGCTTCAACATATAAAAATATTGATTGCTTCTGTTAAGAGAGTCATTTAGTATAATTTAAAAAAATACCGATTCGGTTGATAACTGTTGTGAATCAGGGACAGAACTCACTTGTAGTCCGGGTACGAGGTGACGAAGGCCAGTGGCCATGGTGGAGATCTCCCCGGAGGCGCGCTTCTGGATGAGCTTGAGGTATTGCTGCACGGAGCAGTGCGTGTCCAGCCCGGGAACAGAACTCACTTGTAGTCCGGGTGCGAGGTGACGAAGGCCCGCATCCAGGTGGCCATGGTAGAGATCTCCCCGGAGGCGCGCTTCTGGATGAGCTTGAGGTATTGCTGCACGGAGCAGTGCGTGTCCAGCCCGGGAACTGAACTCACTTGTAGTCCGGGTGCGAGGTGACGAAGGCCCGCATCCAGGTGGCCATGGTAGAGATCTCCCCGGAGGCGCGCTTCTGGATGAGCTTGAGGTATTGCTGCACGGAGCAGTGCGTGTCCAGCCCGGGAACAGAACTCACTTGTAGTCCGGGTGCGAGGTGACGAAGGCCCGCATCCAGGTGGCCATTGTAGAGATCTCCCCGGAGGCGCGCTTCTGGATGAGCTTGAGGTATTGCTGCACGGAGCAGTGCGTGTCCAGCCCGGGAACAGAACTCACTTGTAGTCCGGGTGCGAGGTGACGAAGGCGCGCTTCTGGATGAGCTTGAGGTATTGCTGCACGGAGCAGTGCGTGTCCAGCCCGGGAACAGAACTCACTTGTAGTCCGGGTGCGAGGTGACGAAGGTCCGCATCCAGGTGGCCATGGTAGAGATCTCCCCGGAGGCGCGCTTCTGGATGAGCTTGAGGTATTGCTGCACGGAGCAGTGCGTGTCCAGCCCGGGAACAGAACTCACTTGTAGTCCGGGTGCGAGGTGACGAAGGCCCGCATCCAGGTGGCCATGGTAGAGATCTCCCCGGAGGCGCGCTTCTGGATGAGCTTGAGGTATTGCTGCACGGAGCAGTGCGTGTCCAGCCCGGGAACAGAACTCACTTGTAGTCCGGGTGCGAGGTGACGAAGGCCCGCATCCAGGTGGCCATTGTAGAGATCTCCCCGGAGGCGCGCTTCTGGATGAGCTTGAGGTATTGCTGCACGGAGCAGTGCGTGTCCAGCCCGGGAACAGAACTCACTTGTAGTCCGGGTGCGAGGTGACGAAGGCGCGCTTCTGGATGAGCTTGAGGTATTGCTGCACGGAGCAGTGCGTGTCCAGCCCGGGAACAGAACTCACTTGTAGTCCGGGTGCGAGGTGACGAAGGCCCGCATCCAGGTGGCCATGGTAGAGATCTCCCCGGAGGCGCGCTTCTGGATGAGCTTGAGGTATTGCTGCACGGAGCAGTGCGTGTCCAGCCCGGGAACAGAACTCACTTGTAGTCCGGGTGCGAGGTGACGAAGGCCCGCATCCAGGTGGCCATTGTAGAGATCTCCCCGGAGGCGCGCTTCTGGATGAGCTTGAGGTATTGCTGCACGGAGCAGTGCGTGTCCAGCCCGGGAACAGAACTCACTTGTAGTCCGGGTGCGAGGTGACGAAGGCCCGCATCCAGGTGGCCATTGTAGAGATCTCCCCGGAGGCGCGCTTCTGGATGAGCTTAAGGTATTGCTGCGCGGAGCAGTGCGTGTCCAGCCCGGGAACAGAACTCACTTGTAGTCCGGGTGCGAGGTGACGAAGGCCCGCATCCAGGTGGCCATGGTAGAGATCTCCCCGGAGGCGCGCTTCTGGATGAGCTTGAGGTATTGCTGCACGGAGCAGTGCGTGTCCAGCCCGGGAACAGAACTCACTTGTAGTCCGGGTGCGAGGTGACGAAGGCCCGCATCCAGGTGGCCATGGTAGAGATCTCCCCGGAGGCGCGCTTCTGGATGAGCTTGAGGTATTGCTGCATGGAGCAGTGCGTGTCCAGCCCGGGAACAGAACTCACTTGTAGTCCGGGTGCGAGGTGACGAAGGCCCGCATCCAGGTGGCCATTGTAGAGATCTCCCCGGAGGCGCGCTTCTGGATGAGCTTGAGGTATTGCTGCGCGGAGCAGTGCGTGTCCAGCCCGGGAACAGAACTCACTTGTAGTCCGGGTGCGAGGTGACGAAGGCCCGCATCCAGGTGGCCATGGTAGAGATCTCCCCGGAGGCGCGCTTCTGGATGAGCTTGAGGTATTGCTGCACGGAGCAGTGCGTGTCCAGCCCGGGAACAGAACTCACTTGTAGTCCGGGTACGAGGTGACGAAGGCCCGCATCCAGGTGGCCATAGTAGAGATCTCCCCGGAGGCGCGCTTCTGGATGAGCTTGAGGTATTGCTGCGCGAAGCAGTGCGTGTCCAGCCCGGGAACAGAACTCACTTGTAGTCCGGGTGCGAGGTGACGAAGGCCCGCATCCAGGTGGCCATGGTAGAGATCTCCCCGGAGGCGCGCTTCTGGATGAGCTTGAGGTATTGCTGCACGGAGCAGTGCGTGTCCAGCCCGGGAACAGAACTCACTTGTAGTCCGGGTGCGAGGTGACGAAGGCCCGCATCCAGGTGGCCATGGTAGAGATCTCCCCGGAGGCGCGCTTCTGGATGAGCTTGAGGTATTGCTGCACGGAGCAGTGCGTGTCCAGCCCGGGAACAGAACTCACTTGTAGTCCGGGTGCGAGGTGACGAAGGCCCGCATCCAGGTGGCCATGGTAGAGATCTCCCCGGAGGCGCGCTTCTGGATGAGCTTGAGGTATTGCTGCACGGAGCAGTGCGTGTCCAGCCCGGGAACAGAACTCACTTGTAGTCCGGGTGCGAGGTGACGAAGGCCCGCATCCAGGTGGCCATGGTAGAGATCTCCCCGGAGGCGCGCTTCTGGATGAGCTTGAGGTATTGCTGCACGGAGCAGTGCGTGTCCAGCCCGGGAACAGAACTCACTTGTAGTCCGGGTGCGAGGTGACGAAGGCCCGCATCCAGGTGGCCATGGTAGAGATCTCCCCGGAGGCGCGCTTCTGGATGAGCTTGAGGTATTGCTGCACGGAGCAGTGCGTGTCCAGCCCGGGAACAGAACTCACTTGTAGTCCGGGTGCGAGGTGACGAAGGCCCGCATCCAGGTGGCCATGGTAGAGATCTCCCCGGAGGCGCGCTTCTGGATGAGCTTGAGGTATTGCTGCACGGAGCAGTGCGTGTCCAGCCCGGGAACAGAACTCACTTGTAGTCCGGGTGCGAGGTGACGAAGGCCCGCATCCAGGTGGCCATGGTAGAGATCTCCCCGGAGGCGCGCTTCTGGATGAGCTTGAGGTATTGCTGCACGGAGCAGTGCGTGTCCAGCCCGGGAACAGAACTCACTTGTAGTCCGGGTGCGAGGTGACGAAGGCCCGCATCCAGGTGGCCATGGTAGAGATCTCCCCGGAGGCGCGCTTCTGGATGAGCTTGAGGTATTGCTGCACGGAGCAGTGCGTGTCCAGCCCGGGAACAGAACTCACTTGTAGTCCGGGTGCGAGGTGACGAAGGCCCGCATCCAGGTGGCCATGGTAGAGATCTCCCCGGAGGCGCGCTTCTGGATGAGCTTGAGGTATTGCTGCACGGAGCAGTGCGTGTCCAGCCCGGGAACAGAACTCACTTGTAGTCCGGGTGCGAGGTGACGAAGGCCCGCATCCAGGTGGCCATGGTAGAGATCTCCCCGGAGGCGCGCTTCTGGATGAGCTTGAGGTATTGCTGCACGGAGCAGTGCGTGTCCGCGTCCACGTCCATGCCCGACAGGTACGACTCGATCAGCGGGACCAGGCCGGAGAACACGCCGTCCTATGCGGAAGCAAACAATGATTTCTTGATGAACGAGAAACATTATGCAAAAGTGTTTGTAGTCATAAGTGCCGGTTTGTGATCACCAACCAGCACTTGCAAAGCGTTGGAAAATTGTGATTGAGTCAAAAGCTGTTGAGTGTAATGTTAGGATTTTAAGAAAATATAGGCACAATAAGCCAGAGCTTCGGATTTTACGACGATACTATGGTTAAATAGTTGACGATTTAAAGGGTACTCTTGAATAAATATATTGTTGAATTTGATTAGACTATCAAAAGGCCATGATTTCAGGTTTAAAATCGAACAAACGTTCGAGTATCGTCCAGTGTAATAATGCTTGGGACAAACATTTTCTCGAAACGGTTTGGTGGTGGGTGATGATTACCAAACAATTGGGTATGGGAAGAAATTTTTAAGTATTTTTTTTCATATTTTTATTCAATACCTTTTCCTATTTTAAGAAACTTACTTGAATATTTTTAAGATCTAGCCGGTAGTTAATTTTTTTATTAATTTTAAAAACATTGCGAACTTATGACGTCACAAATTTGCGTAGTGTTCCCACATGTGTTTTTTGCTAGAAAAATCCTAGATCCTTTGCCTCTAAAAATGTTAAATATTTAAATAAGGTATAAAATACATATACTTCGAAATGGTTTTTGATTGTTTGTTTGATTTTTTTCCCATACCCAATTGTGTGAACTAGGTTTGGGCCCGGAACCGGACTAACACTCACACGGTCGAAAATTAGGAATTTAAATAAGAGAAGAGATTTACTGGATATTTAGAATTTATCAAGTAAATTATTTTTGGATAAATGGACCCAAATAACTACCCAGTGACATCCCACAGATTGTCATCGCCTAAGAGGAAAGCCTCGGAAACGATGGTGCGTCGATTACTTATCTAACTATTTCAGCGAGTGGCAGACCTTGGCTAATGACAGAGACATGTGAAGTAATATGGGGGAGACCTTTGCCCAGCAGTGGGACATTATAGGTTAAATAAATAAAAAAACTATTTACTGCAAAAGTTTTTTCATTATCTCAAGTACCTCGATGACTTTCAGGGTTGTACCGATATCTAAGATATTACATGAATTCCTCATCATAGTACATAATACTACTATTGCACTTACGTGTCTTTTTAGTATCGGTTCTTATCATTTGGACATTTAGCGCTATGATATCACTGCAAGCCAAAACAAACATCTAGTCCACTTTGAAGTTGTTTCGCGCATGCGCGATACCTTTTTACTATGGGAAAAACAGGAATGCGGAACTCTTCTCGTGTTCAGAGCGGTCTAGAAGTTGCCGCGGTCAAGGGCCCGTTCCAAATCGCTTTTCGCTTTGTGATTTTCACCCTCGTCAGATAGGAAGAGACGAAACGAACAAAGCTTTGTCTGACAGCTGTCAGGTGATTTTCATCGGGCTCCAGGTACCGGTAGAATTCGCACTAGTCAAAGTGACAAACGTCACCTGATCCCGTTCCGAAACAACTAGTAAACTGTCAGGTGACAGCTCGGTCAACCTCGGTTTCACTCGGGGTCCATTTGGAAACGGGTCCGAGTGATTTTCACTCCTCAGTGTGAAATTCCACTCGTTTTGGACCGCATCCCTAATAACCACATAATCCGCCCTACCTTCCCGTTGACAATCTCGTCTATGGTCATCTCGGCGTAGAGGTCCTGGTCCTCCCGCGCGCGCGCCCGGTCCCGCGGCGCGCCCACGTCGCGGCGCCACCAGAACTTGCTCTGCAGGCACGCGTCGCGGCGCTGGGCGCGTTGCATGTTCTCATCCACCTACATAATACGTGTAATGAGTACGTGTGGTTCCCAGAAAACCTGAGATTTATTATTCATCTACAAGATGATTGATCGAGTACTTGCCAGACGACTTAAAAGCGTTTGCTGGGGGTGGATCGAAAACGTTGCAGTTTTGTAAGATTTTTGTGATCATTTTTTTGAATTGAAATAATACTATAATTTATCGCTTTATAATCGTCTACATGATAATATATAAAAACACATTGAATCGTCCAACATTAGGTAGTCACCAATTATTTGCTAAATTAAATAAAAAAACTGTTTTTTTTAAATAATTGTTAAGATATTTAAAAATTCACTGAACAGTTAAAGTTATAATTATAAAATTAAAAGGTGCAGTCGATAATGGAGAGATAAATTATACTAAAATTTGAATTCAGCTTATAATCACGAAAATCTTCAAAAAGATCTACCCCCAGCAAACGCTCTTAATCTACAAATAAATCTACCTTTACTTATAAGAAAGAATGGCTGGGCCGCAACCCAACCTTAATACCTGTACTGGATGAGAATTACGCGGTCTTACGGTTATCCTTACCCTTGGTGCCTGCTAATCATCTTTAAAGAAGCCAGTAAAAGCGAGATCACCATCAAATTATGATATGACTTCTTGTAAAAACAGTTAGTGATATAAAGATTCAAGATACGGGCTATAGTGTGGCTAGAGCTTTTGAAAATTATATCGGTTGCATTGTGAAAATTCGATGATTACTATTTATTCCAAATAAATGTAAGTAGTGTAAATGACCTTGCTGATCGGCATGACAAAGTTAAGGTTGTAGGAGAGGATGACGCGCGTGAGCAGCACCACGAAGCAGACGTAGGCGGCGTTCTCGAAGTCCGTGAGCTGCGCCTCGCAGGGGCGGAACTCCACGCGCCAGCCGATGGGCGAGTTGGGTGGCGGCGGCTTGAAGCGCATCGTCTGCCAGTTCGTCGACTGGATGTTCTGTGGGGGAGACGGCCAGGTTAAAATTGCCTCAGAAGGAACTACCCTGAGGCCGCATTCTCACTATGTCTTATATGGAAATTGGAGTTCTCATTACACCGGATCCCGCTCGGAGATCGGATACTCAAATCTCACTCAAATTCAGACCGTATTCTTTTAGACAAAAGACAGTTAATTTCTCGATCTGCAATGACAGCTCGGTCCGGAAAAGCTTCAAGTGAATTGAATAGTTCCTAGCCTTTCCGGCATTTTTACCAGCCCGGCAAATACTTGTCCTACTGCCCAGCAAACGTTTCCATCATTGACATCAATTGATGGATCACCAAGCATGCTTGCAAAATACATGACGATGAAAGGAGGCTACTCATAGTATTTATAGAAATGTTATGTTTTCTAGGTATTAGCGATATCAATTTGGAATTTACTAAACACCCAAGGGAATACATTAATTTAGGCGATATGCATGTATACCTAACGCAAAGTGATGATGACTGACAGGCCCATTTCATATTTGTCATCTTTAAAATTAATTCATGAATAATGATGAAATATACTGCATAACGGGTAGTATACCGGGCGATTATCAAATAACTTCCGAAAACGATATGGCATACTCACCATAGTAGTGATGTAGAAACTATCTAAGCGAAAATGAAATTTATTTAACTAACTTTCATTTAAGGTCGCCATACAAATCACTGGAACGGTCAGTATTTTTTGTATAAAACCTTAAAATTAAAATTAATAGGAAAAATCTAATTTGCGCTGATATAGTTACTACATCAGTACATCACTTACTGAGTATGCCAAATCGTTTTCGGAAGTTACTTGATAATCACGGTATATGGTATAGTGTCCATTCAACCCCTATTTTTAAAAACTCAGCAGGCCCAATTGCACCAAACCTAAGCAACGCTTTAACTAAACATGTCGCCAACCGGCAGTTCAGACATTGCATCAGTCTTTTAATCTTGTTGCCAAAACAAGGTTATCTATAAGTTGGCTTGGCATTTATTTATAAACGGAATCATAGCTTCGTTAGATCTTTTTTTATCGCAAATGAATTGCACGAACGCTACGAGGGAAGCACAATCACGTAACAACTTACTGACAGATTAAAACCTAATCTGATTATGTCAGCGTCGATTACTCACTGAGCACTTGATCACTAATCAGTGTAAAACTTCACAGGTAGTATGTTTATAGAAAGTGGTAGGTAAAAAGAGAGTGATAGACTATTTATAGAAATATATATTCAATAGAATAAATACTATGACATACACATTGCTTTATATTATGGTCTTAAAGTGAGGATATCCTTTGTGCTATTAACAACGGTACATACCACAAACATGCAGAGCAGACCCTGCACAAATATCTCTTGATCAATAACCCTGGGCGTAAATCTAACTTAAGGCCGTAACGTGCGCTGGAGTAGGATTGGAAACATCGCATTATCCTGATTTTATCACTGAATTCAAATTAAAGTATAATTTTTCTCTTTGTTTTAATCGGCAATACATTAATTTGAATTTAGCGGTAAATCACGAAAATCTTACAATAATACGATGTTTTCAATACCAATCCAGCGCACGCCCTTAAAAGGCCGACAGACATACCTCAAAGTGGTCTGTATCATTGCAGTCATCCTGGTTGACCTTCTCCGAGAAGAGCGAGACGGAGTCGCGTATGAAGAGATGCGCAACGTGCAGCGCCAGCGGGTGGTCGATGCCGCCCTCGCGCAGCCGCCGGTAGATGGCGGGGTCGTGCACTATTGGAATGTCGTTGAACCTGCAAAGCAAAGTATTGTTATAATAACTAACGACCTGGCTTCACACAATACGAAAAAAATACATAAAAAATCTTAGTTTATTTTGTCGTGACGAAAATGACATTAGACAGCATTTTTAAGTCAGCAAGGGGCGCAACGAGATCCACATAGGCTGTCTTCAGTTTTACGTTTCAATCGAAGAACTCTAGTACCTACTTAGATTAAGCAATTTTGTTCATAAGCATCCGCCTATCGGTATCGGAATGGTAGCTACTGACTTAAAACGTTGAAATCGATTCCAAAGCCGAGCAAAGCGTGCTGGAACAGTCCGGTATTGTGATTACCTAAGCATGTGGTGATAAGCCAATATATAAAAGAGGCCTTTGTTCAACAATGAGTCAGTATTATAGGCTAATTACTTCACTTTTATGTGTAGTACTCACTTCTCGTGCTCAGGCGAAAGGTACGAGTCTATGGAGTCGTATCTAGACTTCTGTATCCGGAACTTATTCTCTTTAAGGGGATCGAGACCGCGTTCTTCGCGAGTGCGGCAGTCCACAGATGCGGATATCACGTTCCAGCGGCAGTCCACGTCGGTGAGGAAGCCACGGTACGCCGGCGAGGCGGCGGATAGCGCCAACTGCAAGAACACACCGCGTTACAACTTTGTACCCAAAATATCAAACTCTGAAGCGAACACGCAGATGTCGACGTCTCCTAAAGGTGATGCAGTGGGTCGATTGTGTTATACCTACCCTTGAGTGTTAGGTAGCAAGAGTTATTTCTAAGCGTTTCAAACGACCATAAAAATTTGGCAGTTCATTGGTGTAACGCTCTCCTTACAATCTGATACAAACAAAAGTAAATAAATGTTAGACTTTTACGGATTCCGACTAGAATCCAGCAACATCCAGCCCAGCATCAGTCGCCAAGAGGTCCTCCATGGTGCAAGTGGTGGGAGACTGAGGGCAGTCGAGCATGTGAGCCATTGTTTGGGGTGACCAACCACAATCAGACCCTTGGTCTGTTTCATTAATGAACCCCCATTTGGCCATGCATGTTATCCTTGCTACGGCCAGCCTGGGAACGAAGGCGGTTCAGAGATTGATTGGCCAGGGCTGCTTACGGCCTGGTGGCAGGTGTTCAGTGGGGGCAACATAGTTTTCAGATGGTGAAAACGTAATAGACCAAAGTTTTATGTGCGTGTCCATCGGCTGTTTGGTTATTGTGCTTGTACTTTATAGGTTCTGTGTTGGGTGTAAGATATTATTCGCCTAAATAGTTCACTATATTTTACAATGAGTTATATTATATAAATACATGCTCTTGAATTGAGAACCCTTATTAGGATTGAGTGTTTTATCTCCGCTGTTCACTAAAGCAATACAAAAGTAACACGAAACATACACCTATGAGGCAACATTTACAAATACGAGTATGATTGATTCACTGCTGGTTATCTGTATTATTATGACATTGATCAGCCTCATTTCTGTGGTATTAGACTTTTCATGTAAATTGGAGTTTTTTTGACATTTTGTCTCCGCTCATCTTCACGAAATACTAAAGTGCTCTGATATTCTCACTATCATTTTCGGCATTGGACTACATGAAAGTGACCTCAACAATCGAGTAGAGCTTGTTTAACCAGAAATGGCGCGCCCCACTACTTTTTTATTGCGATACTTGATTTCATTGATGGAGGCCTTTGCCCAGCCGTGGGTCAGTAGTCTATTTACTTCACTTTACTTTATTTGTGCGTGAATGCGGTGGAGGGGCGTGTCATTTCAGATTAGACAAGCTTAATAATTAAAATAAAACATTTATGACCACACTAACTATAACTTCAACTAACACCTATTTTAATGAAATAGCTATTTATTGGACCTTGTCACTGTATACTGTCATAATCATTGTCGTCTATCAAATTAGCACCTGAGTGGATTCTTTGGCCGTACTTGGCGCTTTTCAATACTTCCGTAAGACCGGAACAGAAAATGTATTTTTTAAGATTGGCATATTTTTCATTGTTTCTTTTTCAGATTTACTTTTAAAGGAGTAATTTATATAAATATTCTTAGGAAATGTATGGAAGTAGCTCTGCTTTATCCAGATATCTTGTTAACTAGTGTATTTTTATTTTTATTTTCATTATAAGTTTATTAGCTAACTGCCTTTCCTTAAAGATTTATCTGAGTCCTACAGTTGAGCTCATTAACTTACCATTTCATTTTTTTTTTACTCTCAATATATTTAGTAGATCTGCTCAGGTAATAGTATTATATTTAATCGTTAAAAAGACTTGACTATTCGAAAGTACTAATTAGTGCTAGCGGTACGCTAAATTAACCTGCAAATGGTGTTAAAGGCATGAAAATCGGAACGATTGATATTTAGGCCATACGAAACAATATGACCCCTAGTTAGTATTTATCATCCTCAGTGTCAAAAATTGAACTTTTTTTACTTGTTCCAACTAATCGTAACATTATCACATTTTGTAAAATTTAAAAATTATGATAAATACTAAATGTGAATATTTTCAAAAATCCTTTTATAGAGTTAGAAATGAGGATATTACGTACCGTTTGAAGCAAATTACTCAACCGTATCATATTTGGAGGAGCCCAAACTTGGTACGTTCTGAAAAGGTTTTTTATTTTAATTTAATACAAGTGACTAGAAGGTAATGATGTGGTATATTCAAGGAATTGGCTCAGTAAGCCTTTTCATTAGATACCACACACGATAGGTTTCAGAGCAAAAATATTTTTTTCCCATGCAAAAAAAAGATAAAAGCCCTAACTCCTCCCTTTTTTTTCTTTTTTTCCGTGCTACGGGTCAAATTGATTCGTATGGCCTAAAGATCAATCGTTCAGATTTTCATGCCTTTAACAACATTAGCAGGTTCTGACTGAATTTCAGGGTGTACCGCTAGCACAATAGCTTGACCGCCATCAAGTCGACCCTCCCGATGGTGCGCGGGACGCGGAAGGGGGATGCTTGCCGCCAATCAATCAATTTAATCAGTCACCTGTCGGCTACCGACAGCGATAGACGTTCAACGTCAAAGCTTGCGCATTTGCACCCTAGTGAGATGAATACAAAAATGGAATTGCCGAGTCTACGCAATAAAAAATTAAGAAATCAAGCAAAGAATATGCTTTAAAATGTGCCGAATTATTTTCAAAGAAAAAAATTGGAACAAGCGTCTTCTTCAGGTGTGCACCTGAAGAAGATTTCACTTCGTTTTCTACATTGTTTATAATACACATTCTACATGTTAATAAAGTTTTCATAGTATTTTCGATGTGTTTTGATTTTTTTTACATTAAAATTGTTATGTCGTTAGTATAATGTATTCATGAGTTTTCAGGTGAAGACATAACATAACGTAAATAAGACAATTTTAGAGGCTACTGGCGTGTCAGACAACTATTAAAAACTATAGTAAAAGCGGCCGTATTAGGTCTCACGTTTAATAAATAATTGATATTGAATTAGTTTATTTTTATTTATAATACTAAAACAAATACTAACACATCTGAAGTTATAAATATCCTAAATAACGACACGGAGATTTCATTAATCATGTGTTGAGATATCTCGCCGCGGCGTAATGCCGTGTGTACCCGTGCTACCCCCCGCCCCGCGTCCCGCGGACCATCAGGAGGGTCGACTTTACGGCGGTTAACCTATAAATATTACGTGTGGTCTATTTGAATAAAAATGTTTATTCAAATAGACCAAACGTAATGTAATATTTTGGTTCATGAAATATTTGCGCCTAACACATTTTTTTAATTAAAAATGGTATATAAGTAAGTAGATCTTACGAACTGGCTTTCACGAAAAAGTGGCAGTAAAACAAACATTCACGATTAGCCGATTACCGGCGACTTCATCCGCAAGGACTCAAAAAACATAACCGTATCATGTGTATAACCATTAACCGAACCCATTAGCGAATTATATTTTTTTAAATATACTCGTATCAACTGTGCAGTTTTACATGGGTACGTTTTTTATTTACTGTCAAATTAATATGATAGGCAAAGATGTAAGAAGACATAACAAGTTTTCTTGAATTTTATGAGAGAGTTCAGTTTAATCTGGACGGTGCAAGTTTTTTGACAGTTTAGTCTATGTTTGCTTATAACCGAATTCATTTCAGTGAAAACAGATTAATATTCCTAAAGAAGAAATCAATCAGTATGTTTACTTTGATTTACGTTTGAGTAGCGAGAAAATAAGTGACTGCCTAAACTAAAAACCAATTAGCAAACTTCCTGAAAAGTCAAAGTGCTACTTTTTAAGTCAAAATCTACAGATACATTAATTTTTACAAAAAAAGCAGTTTATGCGTTATTATGACAACGGCGATTATCACACGCCGTTATCATTTTAGTGGTTGACCAGCAAGATAACGAATCTAAACCAAATTGTGTTACTGAAAGTAGGATATCATTGTGTAAATAAGTCTAACAGATAGACCGTTAAAAATTACATAGATAGTGGATGACTCTAATAGAATTAGCGAATGACTTATCGCTTATATCAATCAAGTTAAGATAACCTTTCGCTGTGCGATATTTTTATTCATGGGTGAGCAATAAAATATTATTTGTAGCTTCTCAAAGCTGCATTCTGTATGTACTGGAGTAAATATTTGATTTTAATTTAATCTTGTCAAATGAATTACTATAAGATACTTATTGATATTTTAGGGGTGTAGGAGGGGCGGGGGGGGGGGGGGGGCAGTTAACCCATGTAAATTTTTTTACATGCCGTATAGTTGTCGACCTATGACTTAAATGTCTCACTCAGTTCAGTACAAAATCACAGAAAAACTAGCACTAGCGTGACTCGCTCAAAACATATTTATTTACTTGTTTAGGTGCTGACATACAGACGCTGCTTGAATCAGCCTGAATTAGCGTATGTCATTATAAAAAAGAGGATGACCTCAGAATCGAAAATAGCATATCAACCACTAGTAAACACAAGTCATCAGATATAATGGCAATTCATCCAATCAAACCTACTGATTAAACCAATAACATTACCGCAAAACTTTTTCTTGTCATTATAATATGTAGGTATATGAATATGAGTGCTATAAAGTAGAATGATACTGCTGAAATTGGCACATGACGTAATATCTATTTTGGCAATGGATGTTTAACCATAGAATTGATGTTGACAATATCCACTACTAATTCTAAACATCTTTAAAATGAAAAAGAGAACTGCATTACGAACTTCGGAGGTCACATGCTTTCAATTGATATCTAATTTCTAATTCTAATAGTAATTAGATACGAGTAATAAAGATTTAAATACGCGTACATGAAAATCCTTTAAACTTCACAGGTTTGGCAGCTGTTAAACAGTATATTAATGAACGTGGCATATCTTCGCACTTTTCACTAAGCAACATACCATTATGGGGCAGAGCGGCGCCAGCTGATCGTAGAGCGTGCGCGCCTCCACGATGCAGCAGGCCTGGAAGGTGAGCTGCAGGCAGCAGCAGCCCATGCCGAAGCCCATCGCGTCCATGTACACGCAGTCTGGCAGCGCCGCGTTTGGTTCCAGTTTGGATGACTCGTCCACTGGGATTTTTGTGTTCACATCCTTGAAGACTAAAACCGACACACAACTAAGTAATTCTGATTTTACTAGACCTAGAATTGTGAGTTACAAGCATTTATTTATTTTCGTATACATTTACTTAATTTATAACTGCTCTCAAATATGACGTAATTTTAGGTGTTAATGTTTACTAATAAGCAACACATTAGTGTTTTGATTGTGACTTATGACTTGACCGTTTTTTGCATTGCTAAGCACTTCCGCGGGCTGAAAGCGCAAGTGTATGAAACCCAAAAAGTACCTGGTATATTTATAGCTACTTTTTCCCCTCTTCTTTGTCGAATGTTTGCAGTTAGTGTTTTAAAACGCGGATGACCAGGAAAAATAGCTTCATCAGGGAAATAAAGTGACTTCGTGACTTCTCCATTAGGCGAAGCTGGATAAGGCGGACTCGTAAAGTTTGGACACCCAAGCCTAAAAATATTTTAGACATTATAAAAATAAACTTAGCTTAAATGACTACAAAATTAAAATAATAACTAGAGATCCAAATGATGTCACTTTATTACACGGTTTTCAATCTATGATCAGTCTGGCGAAAATACATAACTAAAACTCCCTACAAAAAATATCCTGAATTAAATTTAAATAATTGTTCTTACCTCGGGAAATTAGTAATACTCATGATGACTTCGCCATCTCTTAACAAGGTACTGGCCTCAGCTCGGCGGTATTGCATGTTTGCTTCCACAATATTGAAATGTGCTAATAGCCCCCCATAGGGTTTTCCTGGTGTTCCTTCTACCATGTAAGCACCATATTCGGGTCGCCAAAGAGATTTGACACCTGGAATAATATAAAATAAATTTAAGAATGCACGTTAAAAATTACCTTATGCTATCCATGAATTAGGACTAAAATATTATAGTGTCATAGAAGGTAAATAGAGTTCCGTAATCATACTGGCCTGAGTTCAGTGTGATAATTTGCCAAACAGTGATAACTGATAACGTTGTTACAGTTACAGTACAGAACTGGCTTGTATGAATCTGCTACCTGCATCTAACTTTTAGAGATGGTAAATTTAAGTATAATAATCTAGTTTCGTGTGTTGTTTCATTGACATGGAGAAATTTTCATGTCGGTATTAATGTCCCAGTGTCTAGGACTGGGACATTGATTCCGGCACTTTTAGGGCATATGACGTCCACTCCTATGCCGGAAGCACATGCAGGACACAGACACTTCCACCGTCCAGACGAAAGTC
Organism: Udea olivalis; assembly: GCA_947369235.1. Classification (NCBI taxonomy): domain Eukaryota; kingdom Metazoa; phylum Arthropoda; class Insecta; order Lepidoptera; family Crambidae; genus Udea; species Udea olivalis. The sequence continues at coordinate 14,650,328 of OX376342.1, forward strand.
AAGAGCACTCCCGCACTCTGGAGCCAATAAATCAGTAATCCTACTCTTACTAATATTATAAATGCGAAAGTTTGTGAGGATGTGTGTATATGTATGTTTGTTACTCTTTCACGCAAAAACTACTATAAACGGATTTGGTGTACATGAAACTTTACAGTAATACAGCTTATACATTAGAATAACACATAGGCTACAATTCATCAAGATTATATATAATTTGGCCATGATATAAAGATGACGCGGGCGAAGCCGCGGGCGTAATGCTAGTTCTAAATAATTGTGCTTAACACAAAGATAAAAACTAGAAAAAATCGACCTAATCTTTGTGTAGAAAACAGTGCATTGTTGAATGCTTACAATCAAAAATTCACTTAATTGTATTTCGTTTTTTTGTTACTTATTACAACATTGGCGGCAAATAAGCGTGCCGACGTTGGGCACATGCAAGACCTGAGGTATAACCCCATTCGAACCCCTCTATAAGCACTTCATGCTATATAGCATATTGTGACAGCCTGGGCACAGATTAAGGTCCCTAATTTATTTTTGTCTAAATATCCTTGAATTCTCTTGACAACAAAGACAAAAATTTACCGAAAAATAGCTGGCGGTTCTGCTGCTCAAATGGGAAGATGAGGTGTCGAGTGAAATATGAAGTTTAAACAATATGCAACACGAGATGTCCTTACACTTTGACCATACACACTCAAACTGATTTGTTTAGGAAATAATTACCAATATGAACTGGTGTTGAAAGACGGGAAATATCAATACTTAGGATTAGACGAAATAATATTTTGATGTACTTAAGTCTAATAAATCATCTACATTAAAGTAGGTGTACTTTCATGTACAGTCAAAAGCATAAAGATCTAAGCAAAGCATCAGTCACAAATATTTATACGAGAGTTCATACAGTCTCTTTGTTGACTTGTATAGATATGTGTGGCTAATTTTTTGTTCAGATATTTTTGAAGCCTTGGTAACGTACATATTATATTTATGCTTTGGACTGTACATCTACTGAAGAATATACAATATGAATCAGATGTCAATGTTATCTTGGTACCGACAAGATTCGTGTAGTGCATTGTAGCACGGTCTCTAGCCTTGACTTGCGTAGTGGTGTTCCGGGTTCGATTCCCGGTCGGGTCAATTCAGGAAAAGATGTTTTCTTAATTGGCTCGGGAGTGGGATTGCTGGGAGACGCCCCTGGCTTAATTGCTTGTCTGGTAACAGGGATATTAAACCTTACTTCCGAGCCCATGACAAGTGACTGTTTGTTTACACAATTTCAACGATTATTTGACGATTTTTTTTGATTTAAGCACTCGATTTCTTCACAGTTTCTTCAATATAACGATGTTTTGTTTTCCACTAATCTACCGGTTTACGTAAATTTTGTGTCAAATAAGTTACTTTCACTGCTTTAAAGATCAAATTAATGCGGAGCTCCTTCTTAACAAAACCACTTGCTGCGCGGGATTTTTCATCGAATTTTTTTTTATGTTTGTTGTGTGTATGTCGACTGGGTAAACCGATTTTGATCATTCTTTTTTTATTTGAAAGCTGGTGTTTCCTGTGTGGTCCTATTTAAATTTGGTCTAGTTCTGACAGTAGCATCCCTGAGAAAACCATATAAGTCTTAAATCTAGATGAACAAAATGCGCGACAAATGGACGAATAACTCAATCTTCAAGCGGGGCGTGAAAAGGCATTTCTGCAGGCCTTCAAGGTGAGGATGGCCAGCCTAGTGATTCGTTTGAATGACTGGGCTTGTCAGCCTCATATCTGGACCTCACGACCGCTTTCCATCAGGTGGAGTGAGGTCATCTTGACGGGCAATATAAAAAAAAAAAAAAAACACGCCAACCGATTTTTATAATTCTTTTTTATTTGAAAGCTGATGCTATCCTTGTCCCGTTTTAATTTAATCCAGTTCTAATAGTGGCATCCATGAGAAAACCATATAAGTCTTAAATCTAGATAAACTATATGCGCGAACTACTATAATGGACGAGTAACTCAATATCGTGATATTGAGTTGGCGTGCCAACCGATTTTGATGCTTCATTTTTTACTGGAAAGGATATACTTCAGGGGTAGTTTGATGAGAGTTTGGTTAGGTTCTGATTATGGGATCCATGACAAAGTAACGGAACTCTTCAATTCTCAGGAGCAATTGGACGATACTTTTTCGATGTATAAAATAAACAAGAACGATTCACTGAAAATCAAGAAACAAAGAAAAAGGCGCAGGACTCTCACCTCTGGCTTGCCTTAACTGGCCGTCCAGAGTGGGACGTTAGAGCGGAATGCTCGCAGGGTGGAAGTGAAAGATGCATAAGTCGCGAGTTGGTGGGGTGGTTCATCCACCCCGTAGAAAGCGATGTACACCTCTCGACACCCTGAGCCGTTCACGAACATCTTGCTGCCTTTGCTGACCATATGCGTCAGCACGTTTGGGTGGCCCATTTAGTGGGTGGCTACTGGCTAGTCACTGTCTGCCAGGGGAAAAAATATTGAGACATTTTGCATGGCAGACGTCCGTTGTCTCAAGCAATAGCCCGTATACAAGTCAACCTAACAATTCACCTCCATAGCCCCGTTTTAACTTTTTAACATTTTAGCAATAGTCCTTGCATCTGCTGAGTGTTGTCTTCAGGTAGATTTTCAATATTTATCTAGAGACAAAACTCAGCAGCTGTACACATAAAAAAGTAAAATTAAATGGTACCAAAAAGGCCTCTACGTGTTGGCTTCGGCCCCACGCAAGTCTCAAAGGACCGGGTCCCCATGGGCCTGTGAATTTTACATTTTTTTATCTTACGATTGGTTACCGCTACATGGCACCAAGTTCTCTTTTTCACGGAGCTGTTTCGCTCCGGTCACCGGCGTGACCAGAGTTTCAACGTGACTTTTTATCGATAAGTTTTATGTTTAAATATTAGAATTAATACGAGAAAGGCGACACAAACTGTGTTTTGACTGTATTGTTGACGAAAGAAACATTGTAAATATTGCCACATCATACAAGAAACAGTCACATTCATTAAGATGTGTAATATTTTCAAAACTTCAGACAATTTTACCGAAAAAAAGAGTCATCATAATATACATACGTGAAAGTCACTTCCAAATTCTCACTTTATCAATTTCTGTTTCTGGTTTTAATTAAAAACCTTTTTTTAAAACCTCGACTCCGTGTCTAATTATAAGTTTATCAAAAAGTTACTTTAAATAAATATATTTAAATGTTAAATTTTATCCCTATGTTAAACAGATAAATAAGCTGTTAGCAAGTAAAATTTCAGCCATCTGACTATTATAGTTTTTAAATTATTGACATATTTATGAACAACAAACGGATAAAGTTGCATTTTCACGAAAAACATTTTTTTTGCATTGAGACACTTTTCTTGCCAGAAGACGATATGATTTGTTGTAATAAATACTGTGAACTTGATATGGGTGCGTTATCTGTGACTTTAATCCCATAAATCAAGATCAAACATTTCACAATTATATGTGATAGAATTTTTTATTTCATCATACTCTTAATCCTAGTTGTTGGGTGGCCTATTTATGTTAGGTACTGTGTGTCAAAATAGATGTAGAGAATTGACATACATAGTTATTTTCATGCTTTTAGCTATTACAAACAGAATATTTATTATTTACTATACATGATATTGATTACATTTTTTGTGTCCAAATTCTAGTTACCATTATAGTTATCGCTGAACGATATTTACTCACAGTGATTAAGCACATTTTTATACACATTATATTTACTTAACTGAACCATCTGGGTTCTTTACTGCATAGGGTATTTTGACAACATTCACTTAATATACTTACATAGATACTTAGAATTTACGTTACATTCACATCTACGCACACAACACGTCACTATTTATTTCTTAATACAACTACACTACACCATTTGACGCGGCTGCGCTTGCTGGTGATGCTGAGGACCGGTGTCCCTGCGGCCTGCAGCTACTTCCTGTCTAACTACTTTTCGCATTCGGATTAGGCATTTTTTATATACCATATATAGGATAGTTACTATTATAACTAGGAGTACAATAGATGCTGCTGTTCCATATAATTCCATTTGCTGCTTATAATGCGAATTTGTAGCATCATTCGCGCCGTTTGCGCAATGATTACTTCCTCAGTTTTTTCTCTGTACTGTAGGTTTTACCCATTATGTATAAATGATATAACAAAGCTTGTTATCTGTGTAGCCACTTACAAAATTATGTCTTAAAACTGTACTTAAGTAATAAATTCTTTTTTTTTTTTGCATATTCACCTTGCCACATTACTTGACCTGGTTAATACTATGCTAGGTAAGCTATGTAAAGACTTATGCTAATTACATACTACTAATTCTACGTGACTTTACTTGTTAATTTTTTTATACTGCCCTTTTTTTCTCCTATTGCCCCTAGATGTAGAACGAGAGGGATTCCTGTTCCCGTTCCTGCTCCTACTCCGTCCTCTGAATCCTTGTCTTTCCTTTTCCATATTTGTCATTTTCAGGTTGATCTTCGATATTTCCGCCATGATCATGGCTACGTCATATGCGGTAACAGTCTCCGGTCGACTGCGGGAAACTTCGCTGATGCGAGCTGGCTGGTAAGTCTCCATTATCTAGTCCGCTATGCTCGCGAGACTGTCCAGTTCCTGAGATGCTGTCACCGTGAGGACTGCTCGTACAGATGAAGGTAAGTGACCCTGCCATAGAATGCTGAGGGTCTTCAATCTTTCCTCTAGCCAGTTCCTTCATTATTCTTAATAGCTGACTAGGCTTTTGATCTCCGAGCTCTACTTCAGATATTAACTTTTGCACTTGCCTCGTCTCTGATTCCTCATAAATTTGTAATAGTCTGTTTTTCAGGGTTTCGAAGTTGTTATTCTCAGGAGGTTTCGCCAAGATATCTGCTACCTGCTGGATCGCTTCTTTGCTGAGTTTCGCCACAACCATGAAATATTTATTCAAGTCCGATGCCTTCTGGGGTGCTAATATGGCTTCCACTTGCATGAACCATAGCCTTGGATTCTCGGGCCAGAAATCTGGTATCTTCCCTGCCACCGACAGGGCAGATATATCGGTGGAGGCCTCTGGCTCCCTGTTATCCTGTGCTGATGTGCCACACGGTGGCATTGGTGGTGGAACCGGCATCGTCAAGTCTGCATACGCTCCGGAATACATGTCTCACTAAGCGTGCACTATACTGGACGCACGAAACGTAACGCGGGGTCATCAGTGTTGGGTGGCCTATTTATGTTAGGTACTGTGTGTCAGGTGAGACGTTAAATAAGACAACCGTTCTTTGTGAGTGTCAGGCGAAAACTGTTTTATTATTTCTGTGAATCGCTACATATAGTGGTGGCGTACTGTAGGTGTGTGTCCCTACACTAGTCATAAACTTGTTCCTAACTTGTTTCCCGTAGTCTTTTTTGCTTTCAATACAACACATAACACACCACATAACATTACATTTACACAACAGCATATCTTTTACACACAACAAAACATCACTTACATACACACAACACAACCACACACACAAAACAACTAACATACGGCATGTCAAAAAACAAAATACAGTTAGACATAGACCAAATTTTACATACTAAATGCCTTACACTTGAGAAAGCAGAAAATTGTGCTTCTTTTTTAACAGCTAACCTAAACTTTAAGGTCCTAACTTTAAACATCAGGAGGATTCAACATAATTTTGTCGATTTTTCTATTAATTTACATAGGTTACGTTAAAAACCGCAATCCAATGTCGCAATGGGACTAGTGTGTAGCAGCAATATCACTGATCATGATATTTGCAATGCTGGAATTTCTACATCATTTATGCCACGGCAAAAAATCCTGCGAAAATCTGACCTGCAAGGCTTGCTTTTAGAACTCTCTACGGCAAACAGGTCCACCGTATTGCAGAGTAGCGATACTAACGAAGCTGCGTTTACTTCTTCACATACGCTAAATACAGCCTTGGAAATCAATACAAAGCTAGTAAGGACTAACTAACCGATCGCGTCAGAATTCTAAAGGCTTGGATCACTCCTGATTTGAAACGGTGCCAAAATACACGTGATAAACTACACTTACAAGCTAGGAAATACCCCCTTGATCTTGACCCCATAATACAAACCAGTTACAAGCGATACAGTAACTTTCTCACAGAACTTTCACAAAGAATTAAAATTAAATATCAAAACGAAAAGCTCACTGACAACAAAAGTGATTTCAAAAAACTTTGGTCTACAATCAAGAACATTTGTAACATTCCAGGCGAGAAAAATGGTGCAACTGAATTAACAAAAATTAAATCCAACCCGACTAGTTCCCTTAACATCACAAACTGATATTTTATATCAGTAGCTCCTATCCGAAAAAATACTTGACAAACTTAAGATCAGTGAATCAGCATTAGCCTCAAAATATGCTCTTCCCAAAAACCCACTCCTCTTTCATGTTGCAGGGTCATCATGGGTCTGAGAGACGACAGTGCGCCCGGCATTGATGGCTTGCATTAATCCCGGATTGATCAAACAAATACGACACGTTATTTTAGAACCTTTAAACCACATATTTAACCTCAGTATTTCTCAAGGCATTTTTCGGAAGGATGGAAACATGCTTTAGTCAATCCTATCCACAAAGACGGAGAGCTATCTCGTTGCTTTCTAACGGTTAACAACCGTTTGGTACTTCATCTAGAAACCAATAAATTGATCTCTGGCAATCAGTTTGGGTTTAGGAAAGGGGTCTCGACTGAGGATGCAGTCTTTCTGTTGGTAAAAAACATATCGAGCTCTTCGGATCGTAATAACCGCTGTATTGGAGTTTTCATTGATCTTGCAAGACTTTTGATACTGTGTCTCCTACGATTCTACTCCGAAAGATGGAATGCCTTGGCGTCAGGGGAATCCCACTAAATTGGTTTCATAGCTATCTGACTGGCCGTTGCCAATTAGTCAGAGTAGGAGACACTGCTAGCAACATCTTGCCAATATGTACAGGCATCCCTCAGGGAAGCATACTTGGCCCTAACCTATTTCCAATCTATGTCAATAAATTTTTAAGCACATCAATACACAATGCAAAAATAATTTGTTACGCCGATGACACTGTAGTACTTTTTTATGATACATCCTGGGATAAAGCAGTAAAAACTATGGAAAATGGCATGAAACTTATTACTAGCTGGCTAGACCGCAATTTGCTCACCTTAAACACGAAAAAACCATCTTTTATAGCATTTTAGAAAACTAAATCTTCCTGCCCAAATCACCTATCACAACTAGTCATACACGAGTGTCAGTCTCCAGAACCATTTAACTCACTGCTCATAAAGATGTCTCTGCAAGTGCATGCAAATGCAAGACAATTGAGAGGTCGGATAGCGTGAGATCATTAGGGGATGTGTTAGATGAAAAAGTTTCGTTTAAAAAACAGATCACACATCTTTCTGCTCGCCTTAGAAAGATGTTATAATAGGTTGGGGAAAAAGTTTCTTCGCATTTTTGAAGAAAATTTAAAACATTATTTAATATAGTTTATTTACATTCAACTAAGTAGGTGCCATTTTGTTTGATTACTTTTTGCCATCTTGTAGGTGGACATGATCCCATTGCTATAGGAGTTTTGAGGCTTCTGATCAAAATACCGCGTCAAGTGGTTTTGGCAGTCCTCTCGTGATGTTAACCTGACACTGCCTAAAGAATTCTGAAGAGACCGAAACAGGTGGAAATCTGAAGGTGCAAGGTCAGGACTATACGGCGGAAGCATTAACACCTCCCAGCCAAACTCTCTTAATTTTTGCTGAGTTTTGTTACCATGATGAAAAACCACACCCTTTCTGTTGATTTATTCCGGCCGCTTTCTCTCAACTTTTTGCTTTAATCTCATCAGTTGTTCGCAGTAGAGTTCAGAATCGATGGTCCTGCCTGGTGGTAACAGCTCATAATGAATAATGCCCTTACAATCCCACCACACACACAACATCACCTTGTTGCGAGTTAACCCGGGTTTCCCCACAGTCTATAAAGCCTGACCGGCCTTTGACCACGATCTTCACGCACGTTCTTGTCGTACGTGATCCACTTTATATCACCAGTTATCAGCTTCTTCAAAAATGGTTCGGTTTCATTACGTCGTAATAAAGAATCACAAATGAGTACACGGTTCATTAGGTTTTTTTCAGTGAGCTCGTGAGGTACACAAATATCGAGCTTTTTGTGTACCCATTTTTTTTCAAATGCGCCAAAACTGTTTTGTGGTCAATTCCCAGTTAACTACTGATATGCCGATCTTGCTCCACTTTTTCAAAAATGGCATCCATTTTATTCGTAATAGGGCGATCAGAGCGACGACGTGCATCTTTGAGATCAAAAATTCCACATTGAAAACCCTTGAACCAAATTTGTGCTACTCTCACAGACACTAATTCGATTAACTCGTTCAGCATAACATGCTGAACGAGTTAAGGAACACATTGCAGCGGTGAAGGTGAAGAATCGACAGACGACCAAATCTGCAATAGCTGAGCACCTGATAAATTCAGAAGTTAATCACTGGATGGAGTGGCGTGACCCGAAAATCCTCTCCACTGATTGGCATTACCATACCAGGATTGTGCGTGAAGTCATTGAAATTAAGAAATACAAGAATTTCAATAGGGAAGATGGATTTAAGCTATCGTCTGCTTGAAACCCAGTGATTACAAGGTGTAAAACGCGAGTTGGACCGTCTCGAAAAAACCCGGACACTGTGAGTGTAGTTTGTCGACCTGACTGTACTATGGACAGAATAATTGAAAATGTGCGGGTGGATGAAGATCGTTCGCCGCGCCCAGCTAGACGACGCACTGTGGGCTGAATTTCGGCTTTCATAGACATCCGATGCAAAATGTCGAAAGTGTAGACTTTTATGCTTGAATATGTTTAGAAATGCTTTAATAAAATTATAATTAGCATCACTTGGTCATACCATTATTATGGCATTATTATTGGCGCGCCCATAATTTTTTTTCGAAAATGTTGTATGGGGTTGATTTGAAAAAAAATTATATCTCCGCTCTCGCACAATTGGCCCTAATTCTTTTTGGGACATTTATTCTATGTATTATTTACAATTTTGTGATATACTGCATAACACGGCCAGAGGTGCGAAACAATTTTTTTTAAATCGTTAAATTTAAATTCAAATTATTTTTTTTTTTAAATATCAAAATTACAGCTTAGTTTTGACTTAAACGTCTATAAAATCTTGGAAACAATGAACACCAACACTATTTAAAATAACAATGCGAAAAAAAGTTAAAAAGTATTCAATTTAATTACTTGCTTAGAATTCTAAGTATTTAACTAATTATTTCATAAGTATTTAACTATTTATTTATTAGCTTTCTGATCTACAACATAAAAATCTTTATTTATCCACTGCTTAATCTACTTGCAGATTAGGTACCGCATCATTAGTTTACTACTAACCGTAATAAAATTAGACTAATTAGTTAGAAGTGTATTTAATTTTATGCCATAATAGATATTTTCTAGCCTTTTTCTTTAGTTATTCTGAGAACTATTTCAAATGTTTTAACATACTATATTCTTAATATAGTACATGTTATAATGTTATACTAAATGTTAATAAAAAATATTTATTTTTGTCTAAAATTCAAACTTTATTAGAAACTTAACTAAAAACAATAACAAAAATAAAATAATTATTATAAACCTATTTTCATCATGATAGTTGAAAATATTTACTGTACATTAAAAACTTATTTCCTACATGCTACAATAAAATTACATATTAATATTGTTTAAATAACAGTGTGATAAGACATTTTAATTCGTTTTACAAGCAAAGAGTTTTATGCTGAGTCATAATTTTCAGAATCCGAGTCAGTGTCTAACTGGGATACATCTCTGAACTCAAATTCTGGTTCTTGCAATTTAAGTAGAGACTCACTCTTTCCTCAAAAAAAGTTTTCTTCTTTTTTGCATTAAAAACCGGTCGCACTGATATAATCAGCGGATCTGACGAAAGAAGAAGATAATTGAAGATATCTTCATTTGTACGCACTCTTACTGCATTTACGGGAATTATGTTCTCTGTATCTCCTGAAATCTTTGTTTCGAGCTTCCGATGCCTCTTCAGAAAGACTTCCAATGGGTACAACTGCATTTCGAGAAATTATTTCAGCTCCGTGAAGCAGTATTTTGTGCACGGTTGAAGGCATGTAATACCAATTGTACAGTGATACGTATCTCTCAGCGGTCTTGAATGCATAAGCTCTGAATTTCTCAACATCGACATCTTCACCGGAAGTTAATGCCTGTAAAATAACTGCAAACCTACGTATCAGTTCCGCATCGAGTCCTGTTATGTCAGCAGTTTTCACAAGCGAAGAGGTTCTTTGAAGATCCAAAGAACCTCTTCGCTGTGTTACCATCGTTGGTGGTACCATGGCCTTGTTTCACCACATCAATAAGGAGCCCCAGCTCAGATTTGAAGCGATCTTGAATCATCTTCTTCCTAGCATCTTTCAATTCTTGCTCAGCTTTTCCTCTTACAGACCATTTTTTCGTATCAAGTCTGTATGAAATGTGTAAAAGGCATTCCATTAGATTAATACGCGCATGCAGCGAAGACAGTCCAAAATCTAACATGTCAGCAGAAGTTTCTTTTGTTTCTACTTTTGTCAAATTGTTCATTTCCGTCGGTTTTGCTAAACAAATGTAGCAGGCAGCAATAGACCTAGCTTCGGAAAGATACGTACAAATCTTACCATCAACCATTGTCATCAGAAGTTAATGCTCAACTGTATTGCTCTCATACTCGGTTGGACGAAGGGCTGCAATCTCTTCATTCATCCTTGTAACTTCTTCCTTTACAATTGCTTCACTTTCTTTTATAAATTTAAAATGCACTGGACGACAATATGATGCTGCACAAGGTTTTGGGTTTTCCCAAACTGTGACCCCTTCACACGTTATTTTTAAAGGCACTAATGACGTCATAAAGATGCTAGAGTCATCTTGTGGTGAATCCAGTTTCTGCTTGTACCTGCTCTGACTAGATGCACCGTCACAGCCCCATTTAGAAATTAGAATCATTTTATTCCCTTTCCAATCGTCTGGTAAAGATTTATTAATTCTCTTTATAGTTGTATCGAGTAAAGCTTTCAAGGTAATTCTGGCCGAAAAGTCTGTTACTGTGATACCATTTTGAGGAGGGTAACATTCTTTCTTCTCTTTTTGCACTTGGTAATATGAAGGGTATAAGTCGCAAACACCTTCCCTAATAGCAGTCTCTCTCAATGTAATATATTGTAACTTTGAAAGCTTGAGTGATATTAATAAGCCAAGAGCTTTCAGAGGCGTAAATTTTTTATTGGTCAGTGTCAATGGCTTTTTCATTATTTCTAGGAAATTTTCAACTGCTTCTGTCTTTTTCAGCATATATTCAATAACTGAAGCCATATTTTCCATTCCATCTTCCTTCAATTTCGATACTGCTGCAAAAACTTTTTCACTGCACTCACAGTCCAAATCGCCACTTCTTCTTTTCTTTTGCTTAGTCCCTAAGCCTTCAAAAGGTTTGCGAGGGAACTTTCTTTTGGTCATAGTACCAACAGATGATGTTGATGGCAATACTTGGTCATGATGATCACAAGATGTCGATGTTCCGTAGATCTGGATACAGCTTGGCCAATCAATAGTTGTCTCCAGCCAATCTTCGTAGGTCTTCCGGAACATGTCAGTATTTCGGCCTGATAAACGCCAACGCTTATCGACGGCTAGCAAATTTTCGGCAAAATTCGCGGAAAGTAACACGGTCTTCGTCTGATAAACTGAGATTCAGTCGAGACATCACTTGGTCAAATAAATGTTGGTAGTTTTTGAGTTTGTTTTCAGTTTTTAAAATCACGTACAAATCTAAGTTAGTACTTAAATTTTCCATTTTAGTATAGGTAGTTATTGTATTCACTCGTAAGATCAAAAGCACAATGAGTTGCAAAAAAGTAATATTGGAAATATATAGTACGTTAATTGTCATTAAGTAACTCATAATTTACTAACTACTCTCATTATTGACAGTAATAAACTAATGATGCGATAATCTGCAAATAGATGTATAAATATATTTTTTATTGTTGTTCTAGATAAGAAAGTCATTAAATCAAATAATTAGTAAGGTACTTCAAAATTTCTAAGCAAGTAATTAAATTGAATACTTTTTACTTTTTTCCGCATTGTTATTTTAAATAGTGTTGGTGTTCATTGTTTCCAAGATTTTATAGACGTTTAAGTCAAAACTAAGCTGTAATTTTAATAATTAAAAAATAATTGAATTCAACGATTTAAAAAAAATGTTTCGCACCTCTGGCCGTGTTATGCGGTATATCACAAAACTGTAAATAATACATAGAATAAATGTCTCAAAAAGAATTAGGGCCAATTGTGCGAGAGCGGAGATATAATTTTTTTTTTGAATCAACACCATACAAAATTTTCGAAAAAAAATTATGCGCGCGCCAATAAAAATGGTATGACCAAGTAATGCTAATTATATATTTTTTTAAAGCGTTTCTAAACATATTCAAGCATAAAAGTCCACACTTTCGACATTTTGCATCGGATGTCTATGAAAGCCGAAATCCAGCCCACAGTGCGACGCCGCGCACCACCAGTCCGCTCGTGACCACGGTGACATGCAATTGTCGCCGAAACGTCGAGAAAATAGGTAAAACAATTTACCGTAGTTTTGTTTCGTTGCAAAAACTTCTTCAAAATCAGTTAAAATGCAACAAGAAAGTTTAAAATGTTATCTCACAGACACTGCACTAGGTCCAAAAACATCGCAAATTGTTTTCGCGGCTTGCGTTGCATTTTTACCTTTTTTGTAGTATAATTTTAAAATGTATCGAATTTCTTCATTAGATTCACTAATCTTGACAGTAAGCAAAACAAATGAAAATCACATATTTTCCTAATTTGTATTTGAAATTATCTTCTTTAAAATTTAAACTTTTATTGATACCAAAACCAGCCAGATACAAATAGTATAGCCAAAGAGATTTTATTACAAGTTCATACATACTAAATGCGAGAATACTTTTTCCCAACCTAATATTATTATTATCTCACATCACACATCATAAAAAACTCTAGGGATTTTGAAGGTCTACATGAAATTTGGCATTCAGCTAGTTAGTGTTGAATAGGAACAGACATATAGGATATTCATAGACATAATTAAAATGGATGTTTTTTTTAAATCTAGTTTTATTATTAATTTGTTTTCATTTCTTTTTTTACTATACATAAGACCTAAAAGTAATCTCTCAGAACTATTAACTCTGCACATACAAAAGTTGACAACACTTTTCATTTGAGTGTAATGATTTATACCTTTACTACACCATTCCATGCATCACAAATATTTCTGTGCTAGTGAATAAGATATACTTACTTTGGCTATCAACTATAATTTACATCTTAGGTACTAACAGTATCTAGAAAACTGTGGATGTATGACCTATTGTATTAATTGGCTTGATAATGTGCTTCATTTTCCATAATTATTGTTTTTTAGTTTTCCTTAGTATGAGTATTAAGAATATTATGGTAAAAATATTTTCTGATGGCCCACTATATTATAGATTTTTGTTTTGTAGCTATTCCTAACAATTATACTTCACCAATTTCATAGCCATTAAATAATAAATTAATAAAATGTCAATGCCCCTATTCCTGTTTACGTAAGTATTATTATTTTTCAAGGCCTTTTTTACATTTCATATTACTTCAATCACTTAATTTAGAGTTTTCAGATGGCCAAATCCGAAGAAAAGTCCCCCTATTTATAGTAACTAATTTGAATTTCACTATTAAAATTGTGCAGAACTTGTATAACATGGTGTAATCAAAACTTGGAAGTGAGTCACACAATAGTGAGTAAGCAAAAAAATTAAACTAAGTGCCAAGTCATGGTCACTGTATAATTGAATTCAAGGTCATGGAAGTTCATGTTGATGGATGGTCAATGATGGATATAAATCAATTTGACAGTGTTGAAATTATATTTTTTTAAGCTTTATTCGTGGTTCTGGATAAATCTAACATTATATTTCTTCATTCTAAAGTATGTTGATTTAGGATTTGGTTCATCACAACAAACAAGTTGTATGGTCAGAATAGAAAATATTATATAGTACTTTATAAGAAAATGTCAATAGTGCACTTACTTTGTGGGTTTTCTAGCTCTGCTTCCTGCAATTTTGGTAGCAATTCATCAGCTCTAAGGCTTACTGTAGCTCGCTGATTTTCATCATCAAATTTAACAATTATGTATTCTACCTATTAACAAAATTAAAAAGGATTGATGAATTATTCATATTTTTTTTACTGTTGTATTTTTTGTACTGGGTGACTATTTTTACAGTAAGAAAAATGAAATGGCATATTCAGAAGGTAATGTAGAAACTTTCTAGATGAAATTACGATTTTTTAAGAACTGTTTCCTTAATAATTTAAATTTGTTTGAAAATAGTTTCTACAACACCCAATGTATGCCTTAATGGGATTTTTTCACTGTATAATCAGCCACTATACCACCTATGAATAGATATTTGCAATTTTAATTTTTTTATTTTGACTAAAATAGTCGGAATAAAAAAAGTTTTCTTCTATTATAAAATTCATTCAACATTATTACCTCATCACCCCACTTGAGTACATCTCCTGTACGGTCCCGTAACTTGCTGTACAAGTTGATGAACTGTTCAATGCCGTGTTGCCGGACATGTTCCGCTAGCGCCTTCGTCTCCTCCCAGGACAGTGGACTGCCTTCAGTTAATAAACCCATTCTGGCAATATGATTGCTACGGTAATGTAAACTTGGCTGGCACACACGATTTATAACTTTAGAACAAAATCTTCTCACTTGGAAATTTAAGTTCATTTACTATTTACTACATAACCAAAGAAGACTATTTAAAACACTGAGAACTAATAATTTCTAACTGGAATATAGATATATCACGTTTTTTAAATTGGTAGCTTATTTACTGCCGTAACAATTTGCATTCAGCCATTTGCAGGTTTCCAAAATAAATTAGGAACTCTGACTGAATCAAATTCAGCTTTCAGCCACAAACTTCGATGGTCAGTCAACAAATGTCAAAATGTGTGATTTGTGGCCCATTCATATGACACAAAGGCTTTTAAATGGGCTTTTTACGGCTTTGCAACCTGTCTTTTTGAGACCGTATTATTTATTTTATTAACCTAGGTAAAGCGCTGTCACAAGACTCACAAGCGATGATGTGATGTGTTGTGGTGTGAGCATTGAAGTCATTGTCTTTGGTAAAATCATTCATTCTTTACCGAAAGGGGTAGTAATCTTTTGTTTGTGTATTTTTACAAACTTACATGTTAGTATTCTACGACAGTGTTAAAAAATACCTAAACTTTAAGGAAATCATCTGAGTTTTCCATTTTTAAACAATCATATTTGCAAAAAACACTTGATGAATAAATGTCAATACCAACTGGCATTTTTTTAACTGTTAGTGATTTTGCCCCCAAGGTGTTTTTCTGTTGATTAACCCTTGAATTTTTCAATACCCTTCTAGTAAGAGACTATACCGATATTTATTTTTTTATTGAAATTTTGGTTTCGAAATGAATATCGACACCGAATTTCAGTACAATAAAATCGTTTCTTTAAAAAACTGATACAATAAGCAATATTCATCTAAGTTATCGATTTAACTATCAATATTTAAAAGTATCCAGTATCCATGAGCGAATGAGCCCACTAGTGAGCATAGACAAACTTTTTTCATAGAAGTTGGAGATCGTTCTCTACTACGAGCAGTCGGTGATCAGTCGTTTGAGATTTGTCTTCACCGTCATGTGAAGTCATAACCTTTTAGAAAGTCCATACTGTCCAGTCCACATTGTAACTGTGATTTTTGTGATCTCGAACATGTATTATTTGTATGCCCTCAATTCGCCCTTCAACGCGTTCTTTTAATAGCACAAGAAAAGGCTCTTAAAATTTTAAAGGGAGGTTTACCTAAAAATACTTTCTACCAAAAATATTGTAAATAGTTACATCTCACCCTACTACCAGTTACATCCCTTAGGGGTTTTTAATAGTAGAGTTCATTAGTAAATAAGAAAGTATGTAATTACTGTTGTGAATAAAAAATAAATAAATAGGGTATCCTTTTTGGCTGATGGCCTAGTCGCCAATGCCACAATAAAAAAATATGTTGACACTGACAGTTAAGCTGTCAGTTCTGACAGCAGTGCAGTGACAGTCACCAACACAGTCTGTGCACCAACACCAACAAACTATCGCGTTCGCCTGTGGCGTTCGCGTTCTTTACGTGTTTTACTATTCTATTTAGCAGCGTTTAATTTTGTTCAGTTTTTACCTATTTTGCCGTGAATATCATCTCGAATATGTAATTATTGGTAGTAGTCAACATAATTAAACGATTTGGGCACAAGAGTTCATAAAAGTCACGACCATGGTGCCAGTTGCAATAGAAGGTTGTACTCAAGGGGCAGAAGGTGGTGGAGCTCGGGGTGGTTCAATTTCCCTAGCCCTGCTCATAGACTTCATAGTACAAAGGACCTACGATGAGCTTACAGTCTTGGCGGAATTGTAAGTTTTGCAGAACTCGAGCCAGTACCGACTTAAAATATGAAAATTTACAAATTAAAGTAATGTAATTTACTTGTAGGTTGCCTCGTAAGACGGATATGGAGCGGAAAATTGAAATATACAAATTCAGCGCACGCACACGCCAACTGTTTGTTCGGCTTCTGGCACTGGTGAAATGGGCCAGTAGCGCTACTAAAGTGGACCGCTCTGCTCACATAATGGCCTTCCTCGACAAGCAGGCCCTGCTCTTCATAGAAACTGCCGATGTTTTAGCAAGAGTAGCACGAGAAACACTTGTGCATGCACGGTGAGTTACTTTGATATTACTAATACTAATATTATTAAAAAATATATACATTTCCCAAAGTGCCAGTAAAGAAATCTTAAAAAAGTTTTTACCTCTTAGACCTAATCAGAGCTTATTAGCACTAATAACACTATAGGTAACTTGCTTGTTGCTGACTTTATAAGGCTAAAGGGCACTAAGCTCTCCAAACAACACCTCCCTGATGGTCTCGTTCTATCTAACTCAACAGCACAAACTCTTCCAAAGCATTGTTTTATTATGAAACTGATAATTTTGCTTCGAATTTCTAGTCCCATTTAAACTGAGGTTGTTACTTATTTTCTGTATTTGTTCCTTAACTCTTCTGTTTTCATTGTTGATGCCATGACACACACTATCCACCTAAAAGGTACACAAATATAATTTTGTCTGGCAAGAATTTTGGGCTAGGCAACAATCGTAAATTTGATAAAATGTTGTCAGCTTATTATTTATGTAGATGTAAAAAGCAAGTAGAATTATGTAATTTACTGGTTTATTTTCTATTAATGCAATGCTTGATTGAGTTTTAGTCTGCACTGCATTTCTTTGTGCAGTAGTTAGGAAAAAGAATATTAGAAATCATAATTCTACATTGATCACAAAGGCAAATTATGTACAACAGTCACATCCAGTCAATATCTAAAATGAATATAAATTGGTATTAATTTTCAATTGCATGTTATGGTTAGATTGGTTACAGATTAGAATATCACATACAGAAAAATATCACATACAAACAGAGTGAATAAAGTGTATTATATTAAAGGTTTGTCCACACAAACCCACCGTTTTCGGCGCTATAATACCTGTGCCAGCAGGCCAGTTGGTATGATTATTAATATGTTTGTAGCCTGCCCACGTTCCACATGGCGGCGGCAGTCGAGGTCCTTACCCTGGGCACGTACAGCCGGCTGCCGGCCGTGATCCGCGAGCGGCTAGTGCCGCCGCCGCCACTCACGCCGGGAGAGCGTCGCACCACGCTACGGGCGCTTGCGCACGTCGTACGACAACGACTCACCACGGCCTCCTTGCCTAGCGACGTCCGCAACTTGAAGGTGACTTAACATAATTTTTGTAAACTACACATCAATGTATTGGTGTAAATCGCAGGAGTTGTCTTCCTACTGGTAATCCCCACTTCTTCCCCCTTTTTCCATTTATAAGTTTGTACAAAAATAAGAGTACTAAGCAATCTAGTCAAGATTGCCCCTGTGCTGGATTTTTTTATGAATTCCAATTGTCTAAGAAAGTATGGCATCTTACATCAGATATTACGTATTTCAGGTAGAAAATGGCCGCGCTACGTTTACAGTGGGCCAAGAGTTTAGTGTATCATTAACTGTAATGGGTGATGCTCCAAATTTGCCTTGGCGTTTACTGGACATAGCCATACTCATCCAAGACAGTGAAACTGGAGGTAAGCCGATTGTGCGATCTCAATTGATTAGTGTTTGTCGGCGTTGATAATGTGCTCATCCTTGTATATTTTACTTGCAGAAGGCAAGCCTCTTGTGCACACTTCACAACTCAACTGGCTTCGTGGCGTGGCTCAGTCGAGGTTAGCCGCGGCTGGTTTAAGTGGCGCGCTTACTGCCCTGAGATTCTTTTGTCGTTCTCTATCACTGGAACTGTTGTATACGCAAACATTGAGGCTCTGCCGCGATCGGCTTGCGAAGCATCTCCAAGTTGACAGATACACACCTGGACAGAAACTTCAAGTTTCCTATTGGAGGCAAGTAATGCATGAACTCTGTTGTGGAGGCATGACTACATTCAAGGAGCTGTCCTTGGGCTTGGGTTGTCATTTAATTAAGCAATAGTTCTTTTTGGTGTGAATTTACTGCTGCACACTAGTTTACTACTAAAAGTAAGCCTTAATTAAATGACAACCCAAGCACCGAAGCAATTACACCTTATTCTTAATAAATTAAGATAAAATAGCATAATTAGTAAATAATAACTAAGCTATCATACTCTTTGTCTGCTCGTACTCAATTGGCGGCACGCCTTATTTCACCAAATACTAAAAAAACAATAGGCAATGTAGGTGTTTAGTTTAGAGTAAATTTCACACAGCAGTAACTTAATGTAACAGCAAAAAACTTCAAACTCAATCATACATTCTAAGTCACGTTAAAATACATTTTTAGTTTTGTTAGAAGTGCGAGAGCGGTGAGGTCATCTTTGTGTTCAAACTGAGCTGTTGACTTTAACTTTACGAATTACAAACAGGGAGCTGGGATGCGAGCTAGGCTACCGCCTGATCATAGGCGCCGAAGGCTCCTCGCTGGCCGTGTGGCACGTGCCGGCGCTGACGGGCGGCGAGCGCGTGAGCGCCGCGCTGACGCCGCACGCGCCCAGCATGGAGCGGCTGCTGGCGCACACCGTGCACGTGCGCTCGAGGCAGCGGCTCAGCGACCTGAAGGTGCTGCTCAACGAGCTCGGGGTGAGTGTGGATGTGGTTAATGGTTGAATTAAAATTCACAGTGTAACACGGCCCTTAAATATACAGGGTGGGCCAAGCCTGGTGGATATAAAAATTATTTTAGATAGATGGTCAAGGAATCTATTAGGAGCCGCAAGGAAAAAATCGGTTCTCACCAGATTACAAGATTTGATTTTTTTAGTAATCTTTTGACATATCTTGACCTTGTTGGGCAAAATATATTTTTTTCCACTTATCCAATGATCTTTTTGTCTTTTTTTGTGGTGTGTGTTAACCCGAAAGTTCTTTTCTTGAAAAAAATAATAACAAGGCCGATTGCTTGTTTTAAGTTAACAAAATTGACATTTAATCAAGAAAATAGTTTTTTTCATAAATATACCGTGCATCTAAAAAGTGCCATTTAAAAATAAAAAGTAGGTTATAATCCTCCATTTTTTGAAAACTGTAGCAGAATGTGTTCTTTCTAGTACAAAAATAATATCACCTCAATACTCTGGATAAAAAGTTATGATTTTTCTAAACACCATAGTACCTCCACCAAATATTATTACTAAAAAGTTTAAAAAAAGGTTTAATATTCTGGAGACCACTGTTTTGATGCCAAAACAGCCAAGAAGAAAGAGTTAGAAAGAAAAAAAAAAACCAATAAAATCGTAGAGAAATCAAGAACGTTCTCGCTTAGCGTGAGCAAGCGATCAATTAAAGAGCGGGATAGCAATAGTCCCGATAGCGTCCGAACTCACACGAAGCTTCCGGAGTCCGTGTCGAGATCTCTCCAGGCAGTTTTCGACTCGCGGGAGTCGCGGGCGGTATAAAAGCCACGCTAACCGCAGCGATCGGCAGTTCAGTTGAGTAATACGTAGAAAGCGTGACATTTCTTTTTAATCAGTTGCTCCTCGACTTCAGCGCTATTTAGTGTTTCTCGGTTTGATTGATTTTGACCTGACCTGTGAGGTTGACCTGTCGTTGTTCTTTGCTAGTTTACCGGTTTTACGAACTGCTCAGTGATTTAGATTTTGACGATTTAAAGAAGTCGTTACTTTACTAGTCATTTTGTACACTGGACTGGACCTTTGTTGTTTTGTGCAAAAATCATGCCTTACACGCCTCGAGAATATTGCGAAATGCATTATTATTACGGGGTTGCAAGAGGCAATGCAACAGAGGCTGCTCGATTGTATCGACAAGCACTGATACAACGTGCTGGGCCGCAACCGGCGATCAATCCGGACTACCGAGTGTTTCTTCAGACGCATAACGCATATTTGCAAGGGCGATCAACTGGTCAAAAAAATGAAAAAGATTATGGTGCACCGTGTCATTATTACACACTGGTTCGGCAACACCTAACGCAACGATTCAGTCGTAGATGGATTGGTCGCAGAGGACCTATCGAATAGCCCGCACGGTCCCCTGACCCTAAACCCGATCGACTTTTTTGTGTGGGGCCATTACAAAGAAATAGTTTACGCGCAAGAATGCAACTCAGAGCACGAACTTAGGACTCGACTCGAGGAAGCCCGAAGAGCAATCCAAAATAATACAGAAGCCTTCAGAATATTACGCAATAATTTTTGCGACGGTGCAGGGCATTCATTGAAGCTGGTGGTAGACTAAAAAAATTATGATTTAATTTTTTTCTTTCTCCCTTATTCTTCTTGGCTGTTTTGGCATCAAAACTGTGGTCTCCAGAATATTAAACTTTTTAGTAGTATTATTTAGTGGAGGTACTATGCAGTTTAAAAAAATCACAACTTTTTATCTAGAGTATTGAGGTGATATTATGATTGTACTATTAGAAAGAACACATTTTGCTGCAGTTTTAAAAAAACACTAGAGCTGCACACCTACTTTTTATTTTCAAATGACACTTTTCAAATGTACGGTATTATTATGAAAAAAACAAGTTTCTTGAATAAATTCAATTTTGTTTTTACGTAAAACAAGCAATCAACTATGTTATTATTTTTTTCAAGAAAAGAACTTTCAGCTAAACACCGCAAAAAAAAAAAAACATTGGATAAGTGGAAATAAAATATTTTGCCCAACAAGGTCTAGATATCTCAAAATTTTACTAAAAACATCAAATCTTGTAATCTGGTGGGAACCGATTTTTTTCCTTGCGGCTCCTGATAGATTCTTTGACCATCTATCTAAAAAAAATGTATATCCACCAGGCTTGGCCCACCCACCCTGTATACTAAAGCCAAAAACGGATTTCCATACTCATTAAAAATAACGAGTCACGGCAAACAAACATTAAATGTGCGGGTGTTTGAGTTTAGGCATGTTGAGTGAGCGCATATTCATAACGATACTTCAAGGATCTAGTGGTTAGATGCCATGTCAAATTGTTGCGTGCAAAACTGCGAATTCACCTGTCCCTTAACTAGGCAGAGCTTGTGGTTTGGGGAATCAATGATTGATCATTTTAAAAAGATTCTCAAGTAAATAGATACAAATGATCTTCACGTTTTTTTTTGCCCAAGTGGGAATCGAAAGACTCCTAGTGGTTGCGTTCACCTGTTGCTGACGCGGTGCTGCAACCGGCGTACAAGTCTTACGATTTGTGATATGTGTATTACTATTCTATTGATTTCCTCATCGAAACTTTAATAATAATAACCATTACTATGTACTATTATTATCTTTATCGACTGTAGTGATTGAGTTCTGATCATCAATGAAGTACATACTTCAAACATTTTACTACAACTACAACTACAACTTTCTTGTCGCATTTCAAACTTTTTTTTAACACTGAACCGGTTTTTGCATCGAAGTTAAATGATCGGTAAATTCCTTTACCTTTTTTTATTATCGTGGGGAAATTCTCATGGATACCTCGCTGCCCGGGGTAACGACGAGGTTATGTCGGACTTCTACCGACTAAATCCCCACGGTACTCGACCTCAACACTTCAGCGGCGAGGCGGGGTACCTAAAAAGTTTCGGAACGCCCCGCCGCCAGTGCCACCTCCAGCCGACCCTCAATAAAGGTGGGAGGCCACGAAAGCACATGGAGCACACAGGTACTCCCGCCGTCGCGGTGAAAGCCGTGTATTGCTAGCAAAAGCACCCCCCTATTCAAGCCCGCTGGCTCCCACCGTACGCAGACCCTACTAGGTCCGCAACCACGAGTCACCTAAAAGGTTGATCCGCTGCCGCAGTACAGGGGGGGGGGGTCAGCCGCGGATCACTGACCCCCTCCAAACGGTTGTGCACCGCGGCCCCCACCTCGCGCACTAAGGCGCTGCGCCCGTGGGTGCCCATTTGGGCGGGCAGTGGAAGGCAGGCAGGCAGGCAGTGGGTGGGTTGGAAGTCCACGCCTGAGCCCTCTTAGCTTCCCGGTGGTTCCACCTGCCACCAGTACTGAGCCCCCCCCGCCTCGACGAGGCGAAGGCTCATGGGGGGGAAATTCCTTTACCTATTTTAACTCAATGTTTCGATGACAATTGCATGTCATAGTCATGCAATGCGTGCAGAAGCATTACACCGTTTATTTTGTTTCACTGCAAAAAGGCATTAGTGTTTAAAAATTAATGAATACATACTTATTCAGATTCTTTCTAATATCTCGTTTTCATGTCATAATAATTTATTTTTGGTGCAGGTGGAGTGCACAGTGGGCGGCTGGCCGTGCGTGCTAGCCTGCTCCGTCGTGTGGCCGTGCTTACGCGCGGAGCAGCTGCTGGTGTGCGTGGGCGCGCACGGCGGGCGGCTGCGCGCGCGCGTGCCCGCGTACCCCGCCTCGCCGCGCATGCCCGACCTCGCGCACGCGCTGACCGCGGCAGATCTGCCGCAGATCAAGGGGCTTCTCACGCAGCTCCGGTACGAACCATGCCAGCCTGCTCAGTCGTCTAGCCGTGTTTACGCGCGGAGCAGCTGCTGGTGTGTGTGCGTAGGCGCGCACGGCGGACCGCATTCATTTTTATTTACAAAGAAAAAAAGTTTTCAGTTATCAAACTATCTCAGTAGCGGGAAACGTGGTAGTTGGGCACTAGAAACACTAGGTATAAATATTGTACACCTTCGCAGATACGTGAAAAAGAAAGCGATTTCCACTAGAATCGCAATGTAACGAAATTGGGAAAAAATATATTTCAGCGAAACGTCGAAAATTTGTTATTGGTTAGTTTATTTTTCATCGGATTTTAAGTTTTAAGACATGTCTATTAATTATATGTTCGGACTATTACTATATAATATTTAACAAAATAATACATATTCAATTTTTTTGTTATGGTTTGTCCAACCAGCCTTACGGTCTGGCCGCTCTGGCGCAAATGCCTTCGCACTTCGACTTGACTTTTTAGGTAAATTCTTCTCCGTTCTATAGGTTCTGGCTGGTGGCACGTCGTTGCGAGAAAACGCTGCAACACCTCCCCGCCAGTGTGTGCGATCACCTGCCGTTCCTGCACGGGCCGGACCATCCGCTCAACAAACTGTCCCCGGACCGGCTATACGTCACACTACACAGACACACTGATCATATACTGGTGGGTACACACGCTTTTACGTCAGGCTCTACATTGGAACACCTTATGTTGCTGTCTTGAGATCCATTTTGCAATGGTTTTGTAAAGGTTGACCTGTCTTCCTCGGTGCCATCTAATGGTAAGTAAGAATAGTTCGCGTCAAACTTCTAGTCCACTCTGAGTGCCGAGTGCGAGTTGCAGTGAGAGAAGTGAATGACTTCACCATCGCGTTTTGCAAGCACGTAAAAGTCAAATAGTATGGAATTGAGTCAGCGGCATCGCTAGATGGCGCTGACTAAATGCTATACAAAACGCGATGGTGAAGTCATTCACTTCTCTCACTGCAACTCGCACTCGGCACTCTGACTGAAGTTGCCTGGAGTCCCGAAAAACCAATATTTGCGGAACAACTTCAGAGTGAACTAAAAGTTTGACGCTAACTATACATGTATAATGTTGCCGCGCGGTAAGCACAATCTACGGGTACGTTCTAGTCTAGATGATTAGACATAATGTAAGCTTAGCTTTTGATATTACTGTCTGTCTCATAGAGACGCTTAAAATAATATTTAAAAAAAAATCGTTGATGAATTGATGAATAATTAGGCTTCGAAGTGCAGAAATCTCCGTAACTGTTCAACTGTACCAAGCTGCGTCTGAATAGCAATTATTTTGCAGGTTAAATGCTCCCCTGCTATGTTTTTTTTCTTAGATGTAATTGTTCTCCAATTCTATAGTTTCTATCAGCGAGATTACCTTGATAAAAATTGCGTATTACAAGTTGTAAGGAATATTGCAGATAGTGGAGATGAAAGAGGTAGCAGCCGGCAGCACGGCCACCACTAGCAACAGCACCAACAGCGGCAGCGCGTGCTCGGTGGCGCTGTCGTTCCACTTGGCGGGCGCGCGCCGCTGCACGCCGGACGAGTGCGAAGACGAGGTAACTGTTTCATAGAAGCACTCATTGGTAGACGCTGTGCAGTCACACAGCTCAGTCAATGCACATGACATTAAGATCTGAAGCTGCGATCGACGATAGGGTAAAGATGCTGATGACGAATCATATTACGTATGATATAATCTAATCTCATCTAATATGTGCTTGTCAGCCTCATATCTGGACCTTACGACCGCTTTCAGGTCTAGTGAGGTCGTCTTGACAGGCAATATGAAAAAAATATCAGTATTTAGTCTATGTGAGGTTAAATTCTTTTTATCACAAATAAATGTTGTCTTTAGATCAGATTGAATTAATTTCTGTGGAATTTATCTTGGACGTTTACGTACGGGCACGATAAACATAAGGTAAGGATGTGTATTTTCGGAGATATACAAAAAACAACCGAACAAACGAAATCCTATATAACCTTTTAAGATTTGGTGACTGTTAAGTATACCATTGAAAACTCAAGGTGAAATGTAAGCTTCATATTGGAAGTTTAACGCAGTGCTGTGTCCATAGAGCTCGGCGGCGGCGGCAGCGGCGGCGGGCGGTGCGGCGAGCGTCGCGCGCGCCTTCTTCAAGATCCACTCGCTGGTCGAGCTGGACACGTTCACACTGACGCACGGACCGTTCACGCCGCTTGATACACCTGGTGAGACATAGTTAAATTAGTTGATATTTTTTGACAACAATTACGTCATTGTAATTTCTTTCGAATATTCTATCACCTCAGTTTTATATTCCGACTAGTATTTCCAACAGTCCTCCTGGGTAGCTCAAGCTTTTGTCAAATTTGGTGATCTACCG
Source organism: Udea olivalis (assembly GCA_947369235.1). Taxonomy (NCBI): domain Eukaryota; kingdom Metazoa; phylum Arthropoda; class Insecta; order Lepidoptera; family Crambidae; genus Udea; species Udea olivalis. The sequence goes on from OX376342.1 coordinate 14,676,052, forward strand.
GAATAAATCTGGTGAATTAGTCGTTAATCTCGGTATTAAGACCGGCGCCGAAGTCGCGTTCTGTTGATAAAAACTCGTATAGAGTAATATTTTATACAAATAGTTAAGTTTTATATTGAATTTAAATTGGCCATCAATGTTAAAACCAGCGCTTCGGGTTCAATTTTCAGGTTGAACGACATGTTGTCCGAAATATTCGTAACCAGGTGTAATGGGATGCCATCAATTGTAGCTAAGACTTCTAAATGATGGAGACCGTTTTGTTCCCGTCATTTAAAAAGACCGTATTTAATGAGGTCAAATTCGTGGTAAGAACCCCCCGTTCTTTACCCATGCGCAGTACCATCTCCTCCACTGTCGCCTAGCGTTCATTTTACGTGATGGGATTTGTTTACAGGCTGATCTATACTAATTTGACGACACGGTTGGCGTAGTGCGCTGTAGCACGGTTTCTCGCCTCGATTACCGTAGTGTCCCGGGTTCGATTCCCGATCGGGTCAATTCAGGAAACGATCTTTTCTGAATTGACTCGGGTCTGGGAGACGCCCCTGGCTTATTTCCTTGTGTGGTACCCGTAACACAGTGATATTAATCCCTACTTCGAGACCCTTACAAGAGGTGTGTTGTCTGGCGCTTAAAAATAAAATATAAAGAGGAAACATTTGATTGTTTGTTTGTATTGAATAGGCTCCAAAACTAATGAACCGATTTTAAAAATTATTTCACCAATATGAAGCTACATTATCAGGGAGTGACATAGGCTATCTTTAATATGATTGAACAAAACTTTCAGTGATAAATATAGGATATGTAAATCAAGTCAAAGAAACGCGGGCGAGATGTGCTGCTTTACCGATGCGACGTGCAATTACTTTTGACAGCACGAAGTCTGTCGAGGCAGCTAGTTACTTATATAAGTTGTGTTTGTTTAGGCATGCAGCCCGGCAAGCGCAAGCTGTCCGGCGGGCAGGTGCGCGCGGTGCGCGTGCGGCAGCCCGCGTACTTCCTGCCCGAGCTCGCGCACGTTGTCGCCGCAGCTGACGAGCGCGTGCCTTTCGTCAACCTCGCACAAGAGGTATTAAAATTAAATTAAATTAAAAATTGTTTATTTTGGAATTTTTCAGTTTTTTACAATATTCCATGGCCGGGACCTAGTTATTCGTTTGAGGGCCTACTTCGAACGAGAGCGTACTAATAGGGGCCCGTTAATACCGATCGAAAGAGTGATAGACCAAGTTGCGGCAGCTCTGGACATCGTGACAGCTACCGTTTCTCGTATAACAAAATAAAAATATGGTGAAACTGGTACAGAAGACAATTAGTTATCCACTACGAAGAAGCGTACAATAAGCGCAAAGCTTCATAACTGAAATAGATTGCCTGTGACTTTATAATTGTAATAGTGTCCTAGTTCATGATTATAATTTATATTTTATTATATTATATTATAATATCGTCTCCTCGTCTCCCCGCTAATCCACGGCCCCATAGTACGAGGGTCATTCAATAAATACTTAGCCTACAAAAAGTAAACGAAAATTTTGGAATAGTGGCAATTTATTTTTCAACATAGACTATGTTGAAAAATAAATTGCCACTATTATTTTAAGATTTATGCCGAATTAATAAAATCTACCTAAATAGCAGCTGTCACACTTAATTGTTCGTATTTAAAGTAAAGTAATTTCAGAATTTATGAGGCTTTTGCTTATATAAATTCTTTGGTCTAAAAAGCATAAAACTATATTGTCGATGTTACGAGTACATCGAGTATAAGGTACGTCCTGTACGTCTACCACGAGTTGTCTCTTTAAATTTACGTTATCGTTCGCGTAAAAAAATGTATTGGAGACTTGAAGAGCCTTAGGTTATCATTGTCATGAAACAACTACTTTTTGACTAGATAAGATGCTAATTTTAGGAATCAAGGAGTATTTTTGGGGCACACGTAGTTGAAATTATCTTTAATGAGTGTTTAAACAATGTACCTAGGCTACCGAGGATACAATATTTTTTTAAATATTCATTCATTAGTTTTTGTTTATTACGCGGCCAAAAACAACATGTCTCCGCCGTTTACAACAAATAAGCTGATGAAATTATTGGAAGAGACATGTCAATATGTAACCGGTGTAAATTGGAGGAAAGGCGTTGAAAAAACTCGCTAAACCATAATGGAGGACTGGGACAAATACATCCACATTGACCGAATAAGAGACCAGCAAATAATAATAACAGTAGAAGACGATTCCGATTCTCATATCAGTTCACAAGAATCAAGTTCTAGCAGTAAATGATTAATATAGTTACTATTCTTTTCGAAAGACCACGTTTTATTCTATAACTTATTAGCCACCCTTATTAGTGACCCGTTTATTAAGAATTTATTAAAAAAATTAAAATCGGTAAATCCGATTCCATTTCCTTTGCCAACTCATCCGACATTTTGAAACCATCGATTACATTTTATTCGTTTAACAATTATGAACTGTCGGGGATATCATACGGCGAAAATAGTATACCAACCGAAATAACAAAGCTGTCAAACGACATAGAAATTTTATTGTTTTGAAGTATGTATACTTTTAAAGAAGAATGTGTTGTAAAACAAAGTCATTTTCTTGTAGTTGGCAGCCCGCGGCGTGACTCACGGCGGCGTGCAACCCGAGTGGGTCGGATCCGCACTAGGAATGCGTATCGTCTCCCTCCCCCGCCCCGCGAATGCCCCCGCGGCCGCCGCCGACGCCCTCCGCGCGCGGCTGCTAGCCGCCACCGTGCGGCTCACCACCAAGAACCAGGCGCGCGTGTGGACCGCCGAGATCGTGTTCCACGGCTCGCCTGTGCGCACGCCCAGCCCCAAGGAACAAGGTGAGTACACAGAGTACCAACGCACCACCTACTCATGGCTCTACTGACCGTCCCGGAGCCATATCCTAAGCCCTTAGAGTGATACAATTATACTCACACATCATTCATACGCTGATTCATCGGGAGCTGGCCTTACTATTGCTACGCAAAACGCAGACACGGAATGCTTGACTGAAAGTCCCTTTAGGTCTGAATTCCTTCTCCCTTTGCCAAGTCTCTCTCTTCTGCGGCATGGCACACAGTAACATCTTCAGCGTCGGTATATCACTGTATCTCCGAAACCTACTTTCCGAATACAAATAAGTGGTTTTTTTTCTTCTAAAAGCGTATATTACACATTTACTATAGTGAGCAAGTTTTTTTTTCTGGTGTTTCTAGCCTTGGTTAAAAATATAGTATTTTGAATGCCACACAGCTAAATAGTAATGTATTGATGTTGTCCCATATTTTCATTTAATAATGAAATCAATTTCCTAGGCGAGCGTCGCTGCGTGTACCTTCAGTACGAGCTGGGCACGGACGCGGGGCGCACGGCCGACGCGCTTCTGGCCGACTGGGCCGCCATCGTGCATCTGCACACGCTGCTGCACGACTTCATGCTGCGCCCTGCACAAGGTGAGTGTCGCTGCGTGTCCCTGCAGTACGCGCGGGGCACGGACGCGGGGCGCACGGCCGACGCGCTGCTGGCCGACTGGGCCGCCATCGTGCATCTGCACACGCTGCTGCACGACTTCATGCTGCGCCCTGCACAAGGTGAGTGATCATTAAAAGTGGAAACTTATTCGTTGACTAGTCCTAGCAAAATTTGCCACAGACGAACGCCAGTATTCTTCAACCCCATCAGCATTTGCAGCGATCAATTGTCCGCTGTTAAACATAATAGGCCACGCGCCACCCTCGTAGCTTTCCAGTGTAACCGCATGTAGACGGCGTCCACTCATCTGAATTTAACGACACACACAAAAGTATTTGACTCCAAAACATGTTCAAAAGTCTTTATTCGGTTATTATTCGTATTTGTCGTCTACATAATGTTTATCATGTAAAAAATGCCGTACGATGTTATAATACGCTAGTTAGACTATACCTGAAGGGTATAATCAAAGTAATAAAACTGTAACCGTTGCAAAACTGAAGTTTTTTATGTGATGTACCGCAAAACCGATCATCATCATCGTTCACAGACATAATATGTCCTCTGCTGAACATACCCCATCGATTTTTACGAAAAGCGACTGGTTGCAGGAGGTTTTCATCCACCGGAGCGTAGGTGGGCTATAAAACCGATACCACGAGTATTTAATACATCTCAAAAATGGGTCAAAATAATCGATTAATTACATCCATAAATGTTTCCATGAAGTACCCTTCTCTATATTGGCGGTATTCTTTGTTCCGTGCTTCTGCTGCTTTTTCTGACAAAGGGCCGGTCGCTTTCCTGGGTAAAAGTGCATGTTGTATGACCATAGGCCCCTGCACTAAAACTTTGTATATGTATAGTCATAGGATGTAGACTTAGGATGCCACGAATATAGCTGGCAATCATTATCATTATCATCAACAGCTTTTATAAGTCCACTGCTGGCTTCCCCCAACGCCAAAGGGCGTCACATGAAGCGGCTTGGGGTTGTTTGCTTCCAACGGCTTTCTGCAACTTTGACCAGGTCATAGGTCTATCAGGTCTACCAGGATGGCCTACCCATGCTCCGCCTTCCAGTTCGTGGTCACACCTCAAGGACACCTGTCCCCTATAAGTTAAAGGCAATAATCGGCTGGAAATGGAGGCCGCTTAACAATGTGGTTTTCCAATAATCTAATTTATTGGAAAAACACATTGTTACCAAAAGCAAAACCTTTTCCTTCATATTGCTTCATCATGAGATCTATATATTCCCCAGTCATAATTTCCACTTTTGAGTAACTTTCGGAGTCAAATACCCCTGTGTGCGACGGTCGTTTACCTTGCGGCTGTGCGCGTTTTGCTATCAAATCATTATTGTTTTTTTTTGGCTTATTATGTTATTTTTTAGTACGTAGGTAAAAGAGATATTTTTGGTAAGCAAAATCTGTATAAAAAGCAAAATACTTATTACCCAGATATTGATGGAATATATTTGTCGTCATTGTCTTTTGATTTCCACATATGAAGAGATGGTCTGCATGCAGACCATGCAGCACTTGCTATCTTGCTCTCAGTGCCCCACCAGCTGCACACTTCAAGGTCTTTATGAAGCCACCGCTTTTAGAATAGCGGAGCCCTGGGCAGCTGTTACATAGTTGTTAACGAATAGGATCATCGACACGACAAAGAAGAATGCTCATGCGCAGGGCGTATCAGGGTAGCTATGTTTATGATAGTTTTGTTTTGCTGAGCGTGAGATGTTATATCAGGGCGTGTTCAAACGGGCTAATTTATCGTCGTGTTTAATTTCACACAGAACGCGAGATGCTCTGGCAGGGCGTATGCATTCGCTCATACACATACCGCTCACTGGTAATCGGCTTCGGCGCGTCTCAAAGAGCGACAGCTGTACTACAATGGAGCGCTGTGCAGCAGCGGTACACCGTGGCCACGCCCGCGCACCAGCCCGCCGCCAACGCGCACCATCTGCTGCACCACCACCTCGACCACTACATCAACTGGTGAGTGTGTGTCAGTAGTCAGTACATCTCTTCACCCTTCAGTATCGTGGCATTTTATTTATTCGCCCGTACATTTATAACTTAGCGCCCGCTGAATAGATCCGTTGGCGTCCGTGGAGACTCTTGCAGTCGAAGGCAGCGATTATTCATTCATTTATAACTATTCCTCACCTTCTTAGACCGGTTGTGAGTCTCTTTGATGTTATAGTAAAAAATCTAATCTCAATTTTTTGGTTTCAGCAACAAGGACCTGATGTCCCTAGGCGTAGTAGTCCGCGAGTCGTACGCGCCACTGCTGGCGCTCAGCCGGCTGCCCGCGCTGCCGCAGCTCGGGCTGCACCACGTGCGCACGCAGATGCCCACGCCCACCTTCACGCTGCTCGCGCACTCGTGGCGCAAGGTGAGCGAGACAGACAGGCGCGCGCGCTGTGTCTAGTGTGCAGCGCGCGCCGCTGCTGGCGCTCAGCCGGCTGCCCGCGCTGCCGCAGCTCGGGCTGCACCACGTGCGCACGCAGATGCCCACGCCCACCTTCACGCTGCTCGCGCACTCGTGGCGCAAGGTGAGCGAGACAGACAGGCGCGCGCGCTGTGTCTAGTGTGCAGCGCGCGCCGCTGCTGGCGCTCAGCCGGCTGCCCGCGCTGCCGCAGCTCGGGCTGCACCACGTGCGCACGCAGATGCCCACGCCCACCTTCACGCTGCTCGCGCACTCGTGGCGCAAGGTGAGCGAGACAGACAGGCGCGCGCGCTGTGTCTAGTGTGCAGCGCGCGCCGCTGCTGGCGCTCAGCCGGCTGCCCGCGCTGCCGCAGCTCGGGCTGCACCACGTGCGCACGCAGATGCCCACGCCCACCTTCACGCTGCTCGCGCACTCGTGGCGCAAGGTGAGCGAGACAGACAGGCGCGCGCGCTGTGTCTAGTGTGCAGCGCGCGCCGCTGCTGGCGCTCAGCCGGCTGCCCGCGCTGCCGCAGCTCGGGCTGCACCACGTGCGCACGCAGATGCCCACGCCCACCTTCACGCTGCTCGCGCACTCGTGGCGCAAGGTGAGCGAGACAGACAGGCGCGCGCGCTGTGTCTAGTGTGCAGCGCGCGCCGCTGCTGGCGCTCAGCCGGCTGCCCGCGCTGCCGCAGCTCGGGCTGCACCACGTGCGCACGCAGATGCCCACGCCCACCTTCACGCTGCTCGCGCACTCGTGGCGCAAGGTGAGCGAGACAGACAGGCGCGCGCGCTGTGTCTAGTGTGCAGCACGCGCCGCTGCTAGTGCTCGGCCTGCTGCCCCTAGTTCTTCTTCGTTATCCACCGAAGTCGTCAAAGTACTCTTATTTATTTAAAAAAATGTTCTGAAATGACAATGACTTAACCATCAAATTAAAACTCCTCAGGTCCGCATCATCTACGCAGGCGCCTACTCGCTGGAAGTTGGTATACGCGGCGGTGGTGTGGTCACCATCCGCGACGGCTCCTACTCCAAATTTGATCGGAGTTCAGTAGTAGATGAGTTCGCGCCGGCACAAGGTCTAAAGGTGGGCTGAAACTTCAACTAAAGAATATTAGATATTAAAATATCATTCGATATTTAAAGTTAAGTCAGACGTTTATTTCATTACCAATGAATATTCATGTTTTCTGTTTACACAGGCGTTTTTGTCGCGATACGTTGAGGAGAGCATGAGTTCAAGACTGTTAGCTGAAGACGATAACCCACCTTCGCCGATGTCTCCAATGCCGCCAGGTAAGCTTGACTTATCTACTTACTAGCTTTTGCTAGCGAATTCGCGTGGACGATCAATTTTTAACCTTGAATATAAATCGAAGGAATTAGATATCTCTTTTTTAGTTTAGTATAAGACGTAAATAACGTTTTATTATTATCTATCTAGAATTTTTCACGTGATGCTGACACGCCATCGTCCGTCCCCTTTCAGCGTCTCATGATGCGTTTTCTATCCAGCAGTCACCATTTCATTACTCTGTGCCAACTGCAAATAAACCTTATTAAGTAAATGTTGTCGTGTTGAGGTGGTCTACGCTTCACCGCGCCGCTGACGCCGCCGCAGCCGCACACGCCGCACTCGGCGCCCGTCACGCCGCACCCCGCCTCGCCCGCGCAGCACCAAGTGAGTGGCTCGTTACCTTTGTAGTAGTCATAGTATGTAAGTCCCTCTTTGCTATTTTGTGGTTTTTTTAGAAAGAAAATCTAAAATACCGGGTGGTTATTTACCTATAAAGTCAAGAAAATGGTAGTATGGCAAACTCAGTAAGTGATAGTATAGAATCTAAAATTTTGAAGTTTTATTTTAGAATTTTCATTTTAAAATATGCAAATGTTTGCCTGCTGTCGAGTCTAGTAGGTTGTCTGAAACCATCCGGATAACGAGAGTGTAAGTTTTTTCTTACTTGAGGCCGTGACCTGAAGTTAAAATCGAAAGGATGCACCAAAGATAAAGAACACTTTCATATTGAGTTTTTATTCTCTTAACGAATTTACTCGTAGATGGGCGGCGGCTCGTTCAACCTGACGTCCCCGCCGGGCGGCGGCGCGGGCTCCGCCAGCGGGCCCGGCGTGTCCGCGTCCCCCGCGTCCCCCCTCGCGCCCTCGCCCCTCGCCGCGCCCGCCGCGTCGCCGCACCCGCCCCCCACCTCGCCCTTCACCGCGTGGCCCGGCTCGCCCTCGCTGCCGCGGCCCTCGCCCGGACACCATCCCTCGCCGAGACATCATCTCGAGCATAAAGGTTGGTTTTGATTTTTTCTTTTGTGACCATTTACGAAGCTGATTGTAATAAAAATATTCTATGGATTTTCAAAAGTTCAGCTTGAATGGGCAGCGTTTGGAAAGTTGCGTCACATCTTCGAGTCACCTTTGCCACAATGCCTGAAGACCAAGGTGTTTGATCAGTGCGTCCTACCGGTCATGACATACGGAACTGAGACGTGGAACCTGACAGTGAAACTAGCCCACCGATTACACGACACTCAGAAAGCTATGGAAAGGGGCATGCTAGGACAACTTTCGCTTGCGAGCATTAGCCCCTTAATAAAAGGAAGTGGCGCAATATTTTCGTCATCTGCGCAGACCCTTAAAAGTCTTAAAGAATCTTATAATTATTATTTTAACAGGACCACAAGCAACAGGTGGATCACGGATTCTAGTAGGAGGTCGAATGTGGGCCGGCGCGACCGCCACCCCGCTACCGGTAGCCAAACTGGAGACTTTGTGCACGCCGTGCGAGCCGCCGCCCAACGCGCCGCCCGGGCCGCCGCTCGCGCCGCTGCAGCGGTTCCTGGCCTGCGTGTACATGAAGCGGACGCTGCAGCGGTTTGTGCAGCAGGAGGAGTTTGTAAGTATCGCCTTGAGAGCGTTTGCTGGGGGTAGATCGTAAAGGTCGCGTTTTTTAAGATTTTCATGATTATTTAGCTGAATTCAAGTTATCTCTCCTTTATTGACTGCACCTTTTAATTTTATAATCATGACTATTAGAAACATAAAATCCACTGTGCACATCCACCTACACAGTGGATTTTTACGTTTCTTAACAATTATTTAAAAAAAGGCTTTTTTATTTAATTTTTTAAATAATTGACGACTACTTAATTTCGGACAGCAACAATCCGCACTGAGCCCGCGAGCCCGCGTGTTGGAGTATGGCTTGTACCACCTCATAGTTGAGGTGAGGCCTGTGCCCAGCAGTGGGACGTATAAGGCTGTATTTGTTGTTGTTGTTGTAATTTCGGACGCGTCAATGCGTTTTAAATAGTATTATGCACACAATAATAGAGCAAAAATTTAAGTTTTATTTCTATTCAATAAAATAATCACGAAAATCTTAGAAAAATGCAACGTTTTCGATCCACCTCCAGCTAACGCTCTTAACTTGAATTACTTATGATACCAACTAAAAACAGACACAAGATAACATCTCGGCTGCTAAGCGTGCCATACATACACCATCGTTAAATGCACCATCCATTCACAGTGTACACACCATATTCACTTGCTAACTGTTTGTAATTCACTTAATATTATGCTCTTTATTCAGTATAAAACTTAGGTATACAATTTGTTCAGTATTTCTACAATAACAAAGATTGATAACAATAAAACAACTTAAGAATTATAATTATAAAAGCGAAACATGTACAATTATAAAACCAAGCCTACCTTAGAATCATTGTTATTATTCATTAGTATAATCTGTGTATTATTTATATTATTTTTGCAATATTTTCCTCTGTATCATGTTTAGCCATCAAAGCAGCTTCATATGAATAATAATGTGTATGCATACGATTTGCGGTTCTTGCTACAGTAGAAGCCTTGGCTTCAAGAGTTATAGCTAGCCTACCTCTTCTTTTCTATACCTAGGATGTATGTTATGTTAATCTCAACCTTTTTCCACCGAACTAAAGCGAATTTATAACCTTTAACAGCCTAATTAACATTTGATCCTTCGATCCCGATGCAGCTAAGCATGGTGTCCGTGGAAGCGACTAGCCTGACGTTCCGCTGCGACTCGGCCGGCCTGGCGGCGCGCGTGGCGCTGCACCCGCAGCACATGCAGTCGCTGCACCTGCAGCTCACGCCGCTGCCCGACAACAAGGACAACTGGTCCGCCGACGACCTGCAGGTCTGTTACCGTTATGTAGTTTCCATTTCCAATCAACGACTAAGGCTGCGATATGCCATTGCTATTTCAGCTAAAAGTGATTAAAGCGTTTAAACATGCCTGATGAAAGCGCTACCCGGCGTAAGGTCACACCTTCTTCTAAATCTATCTATCGGAAAAATTGCTTAAAAAAGTACAAATGTACAAATACCGGCCCAACGCTACGTCTAGTGAGTATTGGACAAAGAAATTAGCAATAAGATCTTTATAACTGAATAAGAAACCTTTGCGGAGCACAAGGCTCAAGCCTTGATGTGGAAATTTGCCTTTAAGGAAAAACCAACAACAATATAAGGGTTTTAAAAATATATTTTTATAAACAAAACGACATATAGCATGGAAAGTAATTGGTTGTGACTTGTGTTCATGAATCCCACCTTATTCTTAATCCAGATTTTGTCTACGATATCTCCTTTACGTTGACTGGCTTCCCCAGGTGATGGAGAAGTTCTTCGAGCAGCGCGTGGCCGTGGCGCCGTACCGCGCGACGGCGCTGCAGGGCTGGGCGCGCGTGTGGGGCGCGCCCGGCGCCGCGCTGCCGTCGCTGGTGGCGCTGATGCGCGCGGACCTGGCGCCGGCGCACGCGCACGCGCACGCGCCGGCCTGGCACCTGCACTGGGCGCTGCGCATCCCGCCCGCCGCGCCGCAGATCGTGCCCGCGGGGCAGCCCGCCGTGCTGCTGGCTAAGCATAAGATACTCTTCTTTGTGAGAACTGCTCAATTTCAAATTTCGCTCTTTACAGTATATTCACGCAGAACTGACGATCAATAAGGCAAAAAAGTCTACTGATATGGTTTAGCGGGGAGGTGATCGCTGAACCATATCAGAAACAAATGAAATCAAAAATATGGTCTTGAACTAGGGGCAGTTACAGAAAAACTCAAGGTTTATGAAAGGAGCTTCGCTCGATGTTGAGTTGTGTGATATTCTATGTTCTAGGTTGTTCCAGATTTTATTTAAGTCTTATACTGTCACATGTACTTGCATAAGGAATTCCCTGTCTTGTCCATATACGTTCAACAAAATTAGAACCCCTTTTTTAAATTCCGAATGATCAAGTAAAGTAGGTAGGTATTGTATGCATTAACCCAATCGTCTTGTTTCTACGATGTCCCCATAGTATTTAAAGCCTACTGGTGAGGTTTATATAATGCTTAACCATTGTTCAAATGATTAAACCAACCATTTTGCAAAAGTGATCATTAATACCCATCGATTGTAGCGAGTTCAATGAAGCAGGATTGCAGGCACACGGTGCACTCGGCTAAAGTTTTACCACCAAATGTATCATCTTTGATCAGCTTTACCAAGTATGTTCATACATCGTTCAGATCTGCCTGACGCGCGGCGACACGCAGCTCGTGCTGCCGCTGGTGTACGACATGCAGTCCAACGTGACGCAGCTCGCCGACAAGCGCGACTCGCAGCCGCACCTCATCGCCGTCAGCTTGCATCTCAAGAGGTAACCGTGAACTTTGTGTTAAGGCGAGGTGGTTCTGCAAGACACGTCCCGAAGGACACTGGTGAGCGCCACGCGGACCGAAAATAACTAAAGCGATTAAAAAAATAATAGATGTAATAAAAAAACCATCGGATGAAATCCCTCCAGTTATATTTAAACTTTTTTTGAATTAGTAAAGGACCCATATTAGCAAATCAATTATTTTAGGAATGAAACCAAAAATAGAAGACACACGTCACGAAAAGAGGTAACTTTGTGAATTTATTCTATCAAGCCAACTTTATCAAATCATGTTTCTACCTAATGAATTCCCTGTATTTTCCCCTTAAAAAATATCAGTAAATTTTATTAGATTTTAATTTCACTGTTTAGTACTTTCAAAATGAATTCTGTAAATGTGTTTTGCCGAACCACCTCGCCTTAAGTCGAGAACGGCGCTGTACCTATTCACATATGCTAGTGGGTAATGTCTTCATAAATGAAGATCTTTTCAATGTGTTGTTGTAGAACACTAAGGAAACACGGCGCGTAACGCGCTCTTCACAAATTTTACAAAGTACAACAGCTAGCCGGTGCGTGATGTACGAGCTGCTACTTTGCGTTAGGTTATGATCTTGCTAAAGGCAGAAAATCCCCTAGCCCAAAGGCGAACCCTCACCTGGACCATTTGCCTGTGATTTACCGTTACATAGTCGAGCATTACAACAGTGAGGAAGGTGAACCGAGCATTACAGAGTGCTGAGTACGAGTTACAGTGAGCGATGCGAATGTCTTCACCATCGCGTTTTGCGATGGAATCGAGTCAGCGCCATCTAGCGGCGAATTCTGGTAACATCAATACCGCTAGATGACGTTGACTTGATGCCATACAAATTTGCGTTTTTTTGCTCGCAAAACGCGATGGTGAAGTCATTAATTTCTCACACTGCAACTCGCTATACGATAATATGATTATGATTCTTCGTTTAATGTTCAAACTGCCTGTGTTCCGTAACAACGTCGAATTAATACTGCCGTGCCCAACTAACGCTCCTTCTGACATTGTGTAATCCACTGAATTCTCTAAATAGATGTAACATTACAGGCAATTGCTGGTCAAGTCAGGGAGGCAGTATTGTGATGTACTGCTCATAATCGAATCGAAATGTTGGCAGTTTCGCGTTGGCTTCCAGGAAGCAGAATTTTCCCACAAATATCAAAAACAGACCTCTGTTCCACTTGTGCGTCAAGCCCGCTCGTCTGCACAGGTTCAACGAGTTCAACCAGTCGCACGCCGAGTGCACGCTGTGGCCGGCCGTGCGCGACCTGCTGGCCAACTTCACGCTGCCGCAGGACGCGCCGCAGCCGCCCGCGCCGCCGCCCTCCTAGCCCGCGCCCGTCCCCTCTTGGCCGCCCCCGACCCGAGATACCTATAGGAATACAAGCTAGCACGGATCCAAGGCTTCAAGATCAGACATGAACTGAAATAGATGACGCGAGGGTCAGAAATGAGTCCAGTGCAGCTGTTTTCACACTGCTTGTCTGTTTGTCACTGGGAGTCTTGATGATGATTTTCTATAAACTATTGTAAACTCAATTCGTCTTAAAGCAGTAAAGACTAAAGTGACTCGCTTGGTTTTCCTACAAACAGACCGCTTTGCGTTATCTATTTAGATTATGCTCTCTGATTGCATAAAACCTTGAAGGGAAGAAAGAAAAAACCACTGTTTTTTAAAGTTTTACAACATATGGATTGAAATGACGATCTAAACAACTTGCTACTTGAACGCATGTGAGGCTACGAATAAAAGTCGGCGTTGTGCGAGTAGCGTAGTTATGATTGGGTAATTTTATTTTAGGACAATGAAATAAACAGGTATTCTTGAAGTAAGTAACTAATAAGGAAACAATTCATGAATTACTTGGAATGGCGAACTATACAAAATTATTCTAAATTATACTAGTCCTGTTGAAGGTAATCTCTGAGGCCCCTTCTGCTTGACACTTCTATACAATAAGTGGATTATAGGAAGTTTTTATATGATTTAAATCAAAGTATCACTACGTCGGATCATCATATTCAATTCAGATTAGAACCAAATTGAATAGGATGATCCGACGTAGTGTCAGCTATTGGGTCCTCGTGTTGTTAATGTAATTAATATACGTAATATTAAGTGTAAGTTATTATTATTAGCGATTATATTTATTTTTTTACAAACAAATCAGGCAACAATTAAGTTTCTTAGTGTAAATTCGTCAAAATGTACTTACTCTAAAGGGCAGCCCTGTATGGTGACTGTTACGTCACACATATTACGTCCTACAGCATTATCATATTTGAAGCGGAGCGCGATTTGCAAAGTGACTCTAACTTATAGTAATCCTGAGTAGCAAAACAGTTAAGTATGTTGTAAAAATAACCTTTAGCCCCGCGCGCCACCGCTTCAGAGCGGCGCCACCTTCAGCTGTAAGTATTAAAAGCGTGCAGCAGATTCTCGTGGTCGGTGGTCGCTTTCTTTTGCAACCTTATTGTCATACCTACATTTTGCAGTGTACTACCGTGTAAGTTGAGTTTATATAAAATGTAAGAAAACTAATCTGAAGGTCGGTGGTTACGTTTTTGACTGTTTGCACTAAACTTAGGCAAATTTTAAACTGAGACAACACAATGATATCTTAGCAATATCTCACTAAAAAATTGATGACTCCTGTGTAAACATAATAGATTACCTAAGTGGAGCTAATTGGCATAAAAAGCTCAAATCATAAAAACAAAGATGACATTTTTTTTAACTTTAATGCTGTAAAAAAAAATATTAAGTAGTGACTTAATTACAATAAAAAGTTTTTCAAATATATATTTTTTATTTGTTAAAATAGCGGATGTTTAACTTGGTCAACACGGAATACCGTGGGCGTATTAGGAGACTTGTGGAACCTTTGTACTAATTATAAAATGTACAATAGTAGGTGTTCCTTCAACGAGACATTAGTAGGGCTTATCTGAGTACACAAAGCGTTGCGCAAGCGAGTATCGCTATAGAATTGGAAAACAGCTAATTGCTTAAGTAAACAATACATGATGTCATCCCAGTTGGCTTTCAGTTGCAACGTAAGGTTTTTTTAATCCCAACTCCGTGCCTAATCAATAGCTACAGTTAGGCACATATGCTCAATACTAGCACGAAAGCATGCTCCTATTGAGCAATTGCTACTTAGTAGCATGTGTGTCGAGACTGTCGAGGCATTGCAAATAATTTGCAAATAATGACCCTGCTCATGCCCCCATTGCCCTACCAGCGGCTCACTTAAAGATCTCAGATGATTTTTGGACACATTGTATAGAAAAGAAAATGATGATTTTAATTCAATTCTGTGGAGAGCCACTTGGTTTTCCATTTTTCACTACACTGGGTCTTGCTTTGCTATAAATGTCAAACACCAAAGTTTCCATCACGTGCTTATAAAGCATGTGTGTTCAGTCGTTTGCTTTGAACAACATGCTTAAAAAAAGCACGCTACAAAAGCAAACGTGTCAGTTAAATGAGTACGCTCGTTATAAGCATACTCATGAGCATGCCATTTTATGAGCATGTATTGTGTATATGTAACTTAAGGTCGGTTCAGTCTATGCTCTACCAAAAATATATTCTGACGGACCACTTTGACTGTCAATTATCATGTCAAAATTGCCGATTTGAAGATAACCTGAAAATCTAGCATAATATTAAAAATTATCAGTTATCGCTTACTAGCAAAATTTAATTTGTGTAGATTGACATTATTCCTAGTACTAAGATGCCAGCCAAGGGCGCCACTAATTCTATGGAGACTATCCTAACATTTGAAAACAGGAATGTGGTGAGTACCTTCCCTTCTTGCTTATTACTCACCACTTGACCCAAATAGTGACAATCAATATCTTGAATCCCCCAAAAAGTCACCATAAACGAATCATCATGCTCTATATTTTAACTACTTAGCGTTGCAGACAGAATATTGAGAATATAGGATGATGACAGAATTCTTCCTCTTATAGTCTTAGGTTCTTCAAGCGGGGCTTGAAAAGGTATTTCTGCAGGCCTTCAAGGTTAGGATGGCCAGGCCAGTGATTCGTTTGAAAGACGGCATGTCAACCTCATATCTGGACCTCACGGCCGCTTTCCATCAGATGGAGTGAGGTCATCTTGACGGGCAATATAAAAAAATAGAATATCGCAATATCTAATGTTTCCATGATGTTTTGACTCCACGGCTCTCCAGATCTTTATGCAGAGCTTAGTCTGTAACGGTGTTCAGTTGGTTATTGGTTTAAGTACTTTTTACGCAACAATCGTAAATTTATTTTAGAGCCAATGGTCAATAGTGTGGTCGACGGCGCACATCCCCGGCATGGACACTGCGACGGGCGGCGGGCTGACGCGGCGCGCGACGGGGCGGCGGCGGCTGCGCGTCGGCGCCTTCGTCCTGGGTGCTATGCTCACCATGCACTGCCGCGTCGCCGCTTCCGCACTCACGGGTGGCTTTTGTCAGTTCATTATTACTCTTGACAACATTCTATACTTGTCTTTCCCACACTACTCTTAGAAAAAAAGCTTAGAAAAAAAAATTTAAATTTTATTGTCGGCGACACAATTACTGTCGGCTTCTAGGTTCACCAATTTTCCTGTTTTCTATCTTGTCTGCCCAAAATAGGTAAGTTTTTGACGATAGTTCATCACTACGTAGCTGATGCTTTTTTCAGTTATCTTCTTGATGTTTCTCTTATTGGCTGTGGTGCTGTTGGCCAATCCATTACGCCACTTCGAAATATATCTTGGACAGTGGAGCATCAGCGGCCCAGGTCGTGCCTTTCGGATAATACCTATGTTTGACGGTAAGTAGAAAACACACAGTAAAAAGTTCATGTAAAGTATTAGGTTTGAGTTTTACCAAAAAAATAAGTTTAATCTTAATTCGTTTTTGTCAGGTATTGGTATAGCTATATGCATCAATGCCATAGTGCGCGCCATCAGTTGCGGAACTATGGCTGCCATAACGGCTATCTACGTACTGCATTCTGTCTCCGACGCCAGACTACCGTTCACTTATTGCAGGTAACTTTTCACATCTCACTTTTATAACATCAGTCGCCCGCCACCATGTTGCGCCATCGGTCATTTGGCGCCCAACGTGGCAGTAGTTCATGTTTGTTTACCCATCTTCCATTTAATATAACATCTCCCCAATGTATGTGGTGTCTATTTGTTCTGCTTGATTACAAATAATAATGGAAGCAACGAACAAAATTCCTGTTTTAGATGTGTGATCTTCCTTTTATGCTTAAGGCCTTTTTAAGAAACAGAATGTTACTTTACAGAGATTTCGGTTTAAAAACTTACGAACCGATACTGAAGGATATCAAAAGCCTAAGGCGACGACAGGTATCAAATTAATGCTAAGTAAAGCACAAATGTGTGCGTTTGCCTTGTGTATTAATTAATATAAGTGGTTGATGTAATTAATTCTCTTCACCATTACAGTTCAGGGTGTTACTAGAATCAAATGAAGAATTTACCACTATCCGCCCTTCAACAGTCGGGATGTATCATCTTGCTTGGAGAAACGCTTCTTTCAAAAGGTTTTTACATTTGATGACAGTGTTTCGATATCTGTGAGAAATTGATCAGTCAGTCATAATCTATCTTCATTTTTCAGTGATCCTAAAAAAATGAAACTAGTCGGAAATCCACGTCAAATACAAGTTTGCAAGGAAACATACTCGGGCAATTATCCTCCCTTGTTCAACACTCCTGCATATAACTTTTTCTAGTGAGTATAATTTGCTCGATTCAACAGTAGATAATGTCTATCACCCGGGGCCTGTGCTAATACTTCCGTTATTAAGGGATTTATCTCGCTATTGCTTAAGAGTCTGTTTAAAATCCTTATTGCAGCGTGGAAGTAGTGCAATTGCGGCCAGACTATAATTTAGGAAAAGTCAACATCCGGTTGTTAATAAGCATCGTGGTCGCCTGGAGCCTAATATGGTTGGTGATGATAAGCGAACGAATATCACACGGTAGGGTAAGTTTTTAAATAAGTAATATACTTAATACTATGCGAAGAAAAACGAAATCCCTTGTCTGCGCAGGCCTTAAGTATAATATACTTAAGGCCTGCGCAGACAAGGGATTATCCGCGGCGTACTTTTTTCTCCGTAAAAATAGATCTCTTACAAACTGTATCGAGCAACCCACATGAACGAATAAAAGTACGCCGACCAAAAAAGCCGCCGAAACCCACGGAGCCGGATAAAAGTGCGCGGGCGACCGCGAAAAAAAAAGAGCGGACAAAAATGAGCCGTCAACGCACACGGCGGACATTACTCCGCGTTAAAAATCGATTCGAAATAAAGGGATGGACCCAGTATTATCTTTTGCTTAAACTTCATCTAAATTACAGCACAACGTAATCTCAGAATATTTAAATACTCTCGGACAACAAATGATCGCACACCGTGTGCGTTGGGTCCGCGGTAAATCCCCGGCAGTCTTTATTCGCGGAGCGTACTTTTTTCTCCCCCTGGGAGAAAAGTACGTCGTCTGCGCAGGCCTTAACACCACTTATCGTGCACCTCGGCGAAATATGTAAGGTTGTTTGGAAGAGATCGCTATTACACGATAAGGCTGCCTTATTTGTGCATTGTTGTACATTTATTCGTTAGCTATAAGTTAGTTTAATGTAGGTTAAATAATATTATCCATATTTCATGTAAAAATATGATCAATACTGAACTGTTACCTATGTTACTTGCTCATTTTTGGCCATGTTTTAGCTGATCTGGAACAACATATATACTTGGTTTGCTGCAGTTCCATGGCTGTGGGTTGTGGTCATGGCCATAACAGCTATTACAAATATATATGGCTTGCAAAAAATACTACAAAAAGCTTTTCGACTTGATGCTATGGAAATAATTGCTGTACGTATATTGCTGATACGTATTGCTGGTTTCTGATTTCTATATCAAGTCTCTAAACACTATTCAATGAATGAAAAAAAAATTGCTTATCCACACCGACCCATGTTCTAGGCTATGTCGGATGCCCTCGAAGTGGCTATGTATATCCATTCAGCAAGTACTGGCACAGAACTTATTCATGGGAAAGGATTAAATCACTACGGTTAGTTTATTTAGTAATACATACCGGGCGCCTTAAAGCATGCGAAACTAGTAGGTACTTTGTTAGAAATGTTACCAACTGTCACAAAGAATACGCTGCTGTAATAAGAGATTGTATAAATGTTATTGCTTAAATATTCATTAGCATCGGGGCATGTGGATCCACACTTGAATGCGGAGAATGTTTGGCATTCTGGTTTAGTTCTGCTGTTGACCGCGCTCAACTCCACCAACGCCGCTGTCTGCGCTCTTGTTGATTTTATGCAAGTCACTACTCAGGAAGCTCATAAAATGCACGAAAGTAAGCATTGAAATTGTATTTATAACAACCTTACAGAAACAGCACCAAATATCTCATTTACTATGTCATTTTGCAGGTACCCTATGGATAATACCGATGTATTCTAAATGTACATCAACTGGAACATATTCACATCTAATGTAAGTTATTAATGTTATTTAATTCATTAAATTGATTCATTGCACTCTAATGTCAACGTTATAAAAAGTTATTTTTTGTCTTTTATTTAGGAGTGCTCTTACGTTCGGAGGGTTAACATTTTCTTACATGGTAGTTGCTTACCTATTTTTGAAAACCGCATTGCATACAATATTCGAATACAGAGTAAGACTAGTGTAAGTATTTTAGCTCTATCTGCTCCTGCATAATTGCTTTGTACATAATGCTTTGCGATATAAGTCCTAATTTGTTCGTAGATTTATCGAACAAGTTGTGGTGGCTGTTTTGATGTTGTCGTGCATGAGTCTCAGTGCAATTTTTGCAACCAACGTAAGTAATTCTCTAAGTTTGTTAGAATTAAGTTGAATGCTACGTAAAAGTACCTTAACATTATTTATCGCCCTGAATTTGAACACAGGGCGGCATAGCATTGTTGGAGAGCGTGGACGCGATAATGTCGGGCGTGGCGACGCCGCTGGTGGGCCTGCTGGAGCTGGCGGGCTTGCTGTACGTGTACCGCGGCAGCGACTTCATCTCCGACATGAACGTCGCCACCGAGGACAACGCCTGCTCCACGCGCATCGGCACGCAGTGGCAGATCATCCCCTTCATTACGATAGTAAGCCGCTTTTTTGCTCTAACTGTCTGCGCGATCCAGTCATGCTGTGGGGCGGGTACTTTGACATTGCATATTATTAAGTATGCGCTACTGTCGCTAGCGCCTATAGTACAGCGGCATACACGTTAGCGAGACTGCTGTAGTTACCATGGTTTACGCCAGAGGTGTTGCTAGAGTTTTTAATTATAAATTCCTACCACTTTGTGCTCGCCCTGCTATGATATGTTAGTTAGATAAATTTGCAGTGACTGAGGCAATCTGCGCCGTGAGAACGAAATAAGTATTTCGAAACGTAATGTTCATTAAATTACACCATAAAACTATCAACATGCTGCTTTTGATGCCGGCCACGGCCAAAATGTAGTGAACATTACAAATGAATCATACTTACCGTCTCATGTAATAATAAAGTCTCACAAAATAGGTAAGCCATTGCACGAGTTCCTCTAATGTCAAAATTAAGGGGTATAATACCTACATTACGAACCATCCAGATGGAACTGGTCATGCAGGAACCGCCATCGTAATACAGTATCGTGGAAGGAAAGCTCAGCACGGTATCTGATTTGGAACCAACATACTGGCCTACTGATCCAAACAAGATACCTGACCTCTTGAACTTCTTCATAGTGGGGGGACTATCCAGGCACTATTTAAAACCTGAATCCTGTCTGGAAGAATCATCAGACCACACTCCAGTACTCCTAACTGTGAGCACACACATAATAGAGGTTGAGAGACCTGATGTTCTAAGTAACAAATTTACTGACTTGGACTCCTTCCAGGATTATATTACTCCTGATGATATCGAAGAGGCAACGAAAAAGCTGACGATGCTCATACAAGAAGCGTGCTGGAAGTCTACACCAACACTGTAACATAAACGACAGACAACAAATCTTACACTAAATATTCGGAATTAAATCCGTGAAAAGCGAAGACTTCGTCGTTTGTGGCACCAAAGCCGATGCAGCGAAGACAAACACGCTTTTAACAAAGCAATTGTCGAAGTTAAACGATTGCTGGAAGAATGGCGCAATACAACACTTGCATCAAAGCTAGAGTCACTAACGGCAACCTCTGCTACTAACTACTCGCTTTGGAAGTTTGCGAAGTCATTTGATAGATCACCTGCAAAAGATAATAACGACTGGGCTAGGACTGCACGGGACAAGGCAAACCTATTTGCGCACCACTTGGCAACAGTGTTCCTACCGAATGACACAGACGAGCCTGACTCAGAGAGACAAGTTGAGGATGTCTTAGACCAGCCGTATCAGATGTCACTTCCTCCAAAACCAGCAACGGTGAAAGAGGTAATGAGGATAATTAGAGAGCTAAACGATAGGAAAGCGCCTGGGTTTGACCTGATCAATAAGGAAATTTTCCTAAAACTACCCAAAAAAGCCATAGTGACTTCACTTTATAATGCAATATTGAGAGTGCAGTACTTCCCCATTATGTGGGTAAATCTCTCAGATTATCATGATCCAAAAACCCGGAAAGCCACCTAATGCAGTTGGATCCTACAGAACGATCAGTTGCTGCCAATTCTATCAAAAATCTGTGAAAAAATAATCTTGAGCAGAATTCTACCCTTGCTGGACGAAGGCAGAGTAATACCCAATCATTAATTTGGGTCCAGGCAACGTCACTCAACGATAGAACAGGTCCATCGGGTAACTGATACAATAAGAGGAGCTCTTGAAAGAAAAGAGTATTGTCGAGCTGCATTTTTGGACATACAGCAAGCCTTTGACAAAGTGTGGCACAAGGGTCTGCTCGCTAAGGTAAAG
Organism: Udea olivalis; assembly: GCA_947369235.1. Lineage (NCBI taxonomy): Eukaryota > Metazoa > Arthropoda > Insecta > Lepidoptera > Crambidae > Udea > Udea olivalis. Next base: position 14,697,710 of record OX376342.1, read on the forward strand.
GGTGCTCTTCCTCATAGCTACAATAAAGTCATCAGGTCCTACTTAAAGGGAAGGCTATTCCAAGTCAAAGAGTCAGGCGAAACATCGACCTTCCATGAAATCAAGCCAGGCGTTCCACAAGGGTCTGTTCTGGGTCCAGTACTTTACACCTTGTTTACCGCAGATCTACCAGACGTCGCAGGACTCAGCACAGCTACCTGTGCTGACGACACCTCGATAATCGCCTGTAATAGAGATAGAGCGGCAGCTTCCCACTATCTGCAGAGGGGACTTCATGAGATGGGCAAATGGCTAAAAAAATGGAAGATAAAGGCAAGCGCAACAAAATCAGTGCATATTACATTCACTCTTAATAGAGGAGATAGCCCCCAGTACGTCTCGGAGATGACACTCTGCCCCACACTGATAGTGTTAAATATCTGGGCATGCACCTTGATCGCAGGCTTACATGGAACCATATTAAGGCGAAAAGAGAGGAACTCAATTTTAAATATAAGTCGTTGCTCTGGATTCTGGGACGCAACAGTAAACTCTCCATGGACAACAAGTTACTTATTTATAAGTCAATACTAAAACCTGTTTGGATGTATGGCGTACAACTGTGGGGTAGTGCCAGCACCTCAAACTTATCCATGATACAGAGACTACAAAATACAATTGTTCGTACCATATCTAGTGTGCCATGGTTTGTAACAAACGCTGAAATCCATGAGGCCTTACAAATAAACACAGTGATAGAGGAGGTGCGGGCTTCTGCAGAGAACTACCAACGACGACTTGCGTTACACCCTAACGAATTGGCGACCGAGGCTGTTTAGACCGACCTGACTAAACAGAGCTACTTCAAGCGCCTCAAGAGGCACGACATACTCAGGCTACATGAGAGAGTGTAGCAGTATATACATAAGTAGTGTTCTCGCTGGAGAACACAGTTAACAAGAAATTGCCCAGAACCCATCCGCTTGGAGTCGTGAAACTGATTGCAGATAAAACATTTTTAAAAAATAGGAGCGGCGGCCGTCAACGTGTCGGCGGCGGCCGTTGACGTGTAGACGGCTGTCAATTTAAGTATAAGAGATAGGAAGCACACAACATGAGCTTAGCCGAAGAAATCAATTCGGAATTGCTTATTAGTGCTTTCAAAACAAAACAATAATTTGGAACTCAAATTTAAATGATTACCATAACATTCAAAGTCAATAAAAAAATATTTTGCAAATTTTTTGGTGATAATTCTCTATTCTTGAACCTGGAACCACCGGCCTTTCTCTTTTGTCGACAACGACAGAGTAAAAGCAACAATAGTGTTTCTTTAACGAAATCAATTTACACCAGGCTCCTGTACAAATCTGCCGTTGACGTTTGCCGTCGACGGCATAGGTCGAACGTTCGGCAGACCGTGCGCCACACGATCGAATATGGTTCGGAGCGCACCATGTTCGTGGTCCGGCCGGAACCAAGTTCGATCTTCTGTTACTGCTTTTACTGCTATAGTAGACTTCAGTGTACATCGACATCGATGCTGGTGGTTGTTGAATCATCTCACGTCAGAATTTCCTCTTATTTATAGGTGGCTGTCATGCTGAAGTTATGTGTTCTGGTCAAGTCAGAGCTGCCTAAGCTTCCGTTTTGCATTGCGCTGCTGCCGCTGGTGGCCGTCCTGTTGGCAGTTCCGATACGCGCCGTCTTCAATACCTTTGTCTTCTTTCGGAGTAAAAAATAATAGACCTAATAGGGCGTATGGGTTTAAGGACTGGCAGTAGCCAATAGGAACTGTCACACCTGTGCCGTAAAAAACAAAATGTTAATTGCTTTTGCACATGTCTTGCGCTACGGGCCCCAAATAATAGCTACTTGGGACGAAGCGTACATCATAATTATATGCTTCATTGGTAAAATGACGTTTTACAGAATTGTAGGTCCATTTTGTTATTTTAAATGATTCCACTTAGGAATAGCATGATTAACTTACACTGGCGTATTATTAGTGCCTCCTTGTGTGGTGAAATTGTTAGGTGGTGTTTTTTCTTCTTTTCGACTTGTTAAAACAGTGTCGGGAAGGGGTAAAAAATTTAATAAAAAAATTATTGACTGAAAATAAATGTTTATTGTATCAATCATTTAAAATATTCATAAATATATCTTTGTACAATGCATTCAATATGCGTACACATATGATTGGCGATACATAAAAATAGCCGTAATGAGACTCTCATAAACCTACGGACGCAGTGATGAGGCGGGCGGCGCGCTATGTACAGAGGCCGCGGCCGCCGCCGGCGCCCGACATGCACGACGTGAATATTAGGAACCCATCCAATCAGCAGAATGATAATGTAGGTATCGATCACATCACTACTTTAATCCTACATGCCTATTTCACGATTAAATTAAAATATCACAATATGTACATATTACTATCGGGAGACTATCTCGATCAATATCAATAAAATATTCCGCCGGCGCCGGTGATTCGATGCGCGCGCCGGCCTATTCGATTTCCAAACTGAGCTACAGATATAGTGGAGACGATAATTTATAATAAATTACGTAAAATCAGCCTGCGGCTCATCACCGCTCGATAGTGTCCCTCGTTAGACCAGAGACACACATAAGAAAACCATAGTCAGCACTGTATAAATCTCACTGGGTTTCAAGTCCGCTCATAGCGTGAAGGCACAGTTCGGGGTCACGCGCGGGCGGAGCGTCAGAAGCGGCGCAGCGCGGCGGCGGCGCCCGCGGCCTTGCGCGTGGGCTGCACCGACAGCGGCGCCACCAGCAGCGGCGCGCCCGCGCAGCTCGCGCCTCCGCCGTGAGCGCCCATCTCCTGGAGGATGACATTGACATTCAAATATCTTTGGGACATTTCTGGGCATATCATTCGGGTGTTACTCCGGTGTGAAGGTACCGAACTTCCGTGACAGTTTAAAAAGGCTAAAAAGCACACAAAAAGTGTAGGGTGGTACAGTCAAAAGCATAAAGCAGAGTTTAAAACTATTATGGTGTGAAACCTTCGAATTCCCAACATCACTCAAAGAAAAGCTGCTGCACATAATTCTGCGGAAATGGTATGACATACAAGATTCTGTCCCAAAGGTGCTTTATTTTGAGCTACTTTTTAGAATTAGCTTACGCTCTCCCTGCGTCTGTGTTTCCGGATACTTACAACCTTGGTGTCTTCAAGGCCAGAGTGAATAGGCATTTTCTGGGTAAGCGTGTACCACCATCGGCCTCGTCATCGCTTACCATGACGAGGCGAGGCGAGACTGAGGCCAAACGCAAACCCATTTTAAATTAAAAAAAAAATAGAAAAAAGCAACGATACGCCTGACGTGTACTGTGGATTTTTTTATTTAATTCAACGTGTTGAAAACCGTGAAAATCACGTGACAATCACGTGTAGCAGCGATGCTTGAAAGAAACGGCGCCTAAAACTCAAGACACAGAACAGGACAAAACATTACTTATTGCAATAAATACTTACGTTGATGTTGTTGCAACTGGCGAGCCTCATCTGCGCCAGCTGCGCCGCGGGCAGGTTGGACGTGGAGCCGAAGGGCGAGATCATGGAGGACACCGCGCGCTTCAGCTTCGACGGCGTCTTGTTGAACGACAGCGCGCGGCCCACCTAACAAATGTATGATATAGCACACCGATTTTAAAGAATGAAGAGAGAGATTGAGTCTTTACTTAGAAAATAATACGGCAAGAGTTTAATATTTACGAAAGATAGTAAAAATTACAGATTTCCCTAAAATTCACACACAATTTACTCATTTGAACTTCTGTTAGTGGTTAGTATTTATTACAGTATCGAGTTAGTTTTGTTTACTTAAATTTATATTAATACAGAAAAGGGTAAAATACAAGACAGGAAATAGGAACCACGTGATAGAATGACAAAATTAAATACAAAAATGTATAGGACGATGGAATAGAGTTAGGCCGTGAAATGAGTAGTCGTGATCCCGAAACCTCAGGTATGGCACGCTCACGAAAACAGTTAATAACAAATGTATGAAGCGAAGCGTTATTGAAACATTCACTCCTCTAAATCTTCCTCTTTCGAGTAAATACTTTATCTTTAAGTATTCCGTCATCCATCCCAGACAAAATACGCTACAATGACGCTATGATTGAGGTTATTGTAATTATATTAAAAGCTGAAAATGTGTGTCATCGGGTAAGCAATGACAAATTTAATAAAGTATACACACAAACACACTGATTCCTGTGTCGTTAGTTTCGCGGACAGTGAACGAGCGCGGTGCTCCCGAACCAAAACCGTGAGGGGTGATCGCGTAACGGACAAGGTGGTGCGCTCGCACTGCGGGTGGCCAACACAGGAAGCAGCATATCGATTAGTGCGGGGAAGTGGTCGAGGAGTGTCAGAGACGCGTCAGACCTGTGCGAGTAAGTGAGCGCGCAATACCCATGTGTCTAGGAGCCCGGCGCCCGGCTCGGCGCGCAGCCAGCCGCCCAGCCCGGCCAGCGCCTCCAGCTACAACACAAGCCCCGCTCACTACAGATACCGATACCACAACGCGAGACCGATACCGCCTTCCGCACCTGCTACATCACTATTCATCGCTACCACTACGAGTGCTCAGTTTTACGGACCCTCGTTATTTGTACACTATGTGAAACCTCGTGATAGTTATATTATACACTACGCTACGATTCCATTTTACAGTGGATGAGCAGATTAAATGTGAAACATATCAATTACTTTCATGCCTTAGTTACATATAATATGAAAGACATGACAGTGCTGAGAACTTCTCAAATGTAGCGACGGAACTTCTCTGTAGTAATAACTTACTGATAGAACTTGGTTATATTACATTGGTTACTTTTGAGTATAAGCTAAGCTAAATACATTGTACATATTTAGTCATGCTCTTTTATAGGTGTTGAATTGTGTCATTTGAATTTTGGCAATTTTAGTTATGTACATACAAAAGACCAAACTAGCTAAAAGAACTGAAATTACCATAGTACAGCTAAAAAATTATAAAAGTTGTGTGTGTGTGGATGTTAGGTGTGCTTTACCTTGATCCTGGTGCGCGCGGCGAACTTGGAGACTTTGGAGAGCGTGCTGAGCGCGAGGTCGCTGGTGTCGATGTCGAGCTGGTGCGACTCCAGGCTCGCCAGGAACTTGTCCTGCACAGGGACAGTGGTTGACAACAATGGTTCATGCTCTCTGTTGCAAGCTAATGTTAGCCCGTGGGACTTAACTTTGTAGACTTGAAAAATATTGCAGTATGGAAGTAGAGTGTATTTAAATCCAATCAGGTGGTTATCCTATGTGAGATGGTGGAGCATATTACCTCACTGATATGGTTAACTGTATCCACTTTTAAGAAACCTAATTTGGATAACACCGAAATCAAGTTTCTTCGAAAACTAGGAACTTGAATCTAGGGACTTCATCGGAATGAATAGTAATAGTAATATGGTTTATAAAACATAAACTATGCGTTTAATACGGAGCTACCATAGCAGTTTCATCATTCGCTGTTGGTAATTATTAAAAAAAACCGTTAAAGGGTTATTTTTACGCTAAAAATCGATTATCTCTATCTCAATTATCTAGATATCACGTTGTTCCAGTTAATCAGCGAAATGGTTCAAGGACCTAGTTAAAGTCATTGATTTATGAAAATATCTGTAACATGGTGAATGAAGTTTAGTTCGAAGTATACTTACGGCATCTGCTTTGCAAACAGTATTAGCCATCTGCCTGCAGAGCTGCCTGAGGAAGTGCGACTTGTCGACGGCGTCGTCCGTGATCATAAACGAGTACAATTTCTCTTTGAGCTCTTGGTTACTCCGGCACATTAACGCGAATACATTGTGACAGTCTGCAAATAAAAATACTAATGAATGAAATGCGAGTCTGATCCACGTACCGGAAACACATTCTTTGATTTTTGTATGTTTACATAAACCTTACATCAATTTTATAATTTAAATACATACTTTGCGATGAAAAAGCGTAGATAGATTTATTTATATTTTTAGCACAAAACCTTTTGTGTTAATCATAATTGAAGGGAAATGATTAAAAATAGTATAATTTCATGTACCTTCTGCTTCTCTAATATCAACGACTCGCTTCACAGTGCTCAGCGGCATTAGCGATATGTGCCTGTACGGTTTGCTGGAGCCTATCCTCATAGTGCTTGTGCCGTTCGTTGGACTTTTAGAATTAAAAGCCTGAAAAAAGAATTACATAGTAAGATTTTAGTTACAGAAAAAAAACTACAAAAATATTTTAAACTACACATAGGATTCCAACCCATGACATAATAAAGAGATGGAACAAAGGCAAAACTGCAAGAACCGCGCTGTGGCAGGTACAGTACTACGCCTGCGTGCCTCAGCATGGCGGCCTCGTCGCGCACTGATTAACCGATTTATACCAACTCCGCCAGTGATCACGCTTAGTGCTCGCACACGAGTGTACCTTTTCACTGATCTCAGCGTAGAGCGTGATCTATATGTCTTTTTGCACCCGATGCAACCACGGGGGTCATCAGACTGGCATCACCCATAAAATATCAAATTTCTGCAATTTATAGGTACTCACTTTTGATCTTTTCTTGCACACTTCCATCGTATCGGTAAAGAGAAATAATACAAGATGATCGCCCCGTCCCGACAGCTCTTTTGACAGCTCCACCACCTCACAGCGGGCCACGAACGTCCGATGCGAAGAAACAAGGTGGGGCTGGACAACCAGACAAAATGTGGTTAAAGAACATTTATTCTCATAAAGAAATACATGAACATTTCACTTACATGAGAACATATTTGCAAAGTACACATTAAATAGTACGACCGAAGAACAGATGAAGTTATTTTTCTCATTTACACCAAACACAAGTAGGTACACTGCACTTGACTACTGATATATTATGTAACATTTGGATATGACTACCTAACTACGTTAAGAGTATAATATTAAAAGAAATTAACACAATAAATTGCAAACCATTACAATACATTTTATAAAATTTTAAAGAGGGTATCTATTATTCAACGTTTACGTATCGGACAAAAGGTGTCACAGTGCAGTTACAATACAGTAGGTGAACTTGTTACTTTTTTAATACAGGTATAGATTCTAATACATATTGTTTCAATTTAACCTTGTATACAATAAGTGACTCTGCACACTTCACATTCCGAGGAAGTTTGTTGTACATTTGCACCCCTGCAAAACTAATTGACCTCTTGCCATGATCAGTTCGCACCTTTGGTAGAACAATTTTATCTTTTCTACGGCTACTTCTATTGTGAACATTTCGTATTTTTGTGAAAGATATCTGCGTGTGTATAGATTTATCAAGTATTTTCTTTATCAATATACAAGAACAGTAAGTGTAAAGTTGGTTTATGCTCATCAGTTTAGTTTAATCTGATAGATTTACTCTGTTGGTGTCAGGTTATGATAACGGAAAAGACTTTTAACGACCTTATTCTGATGGATCTGTAGATCTTTAAGATTTGTTTTTGGGGCACTTTACCATATCTCAATAAGGTACAATAGATGCGGCTTCACAAGATAATTATATATTGTGCGGCGTATACGGAAAGGAAGGCTATGGACAATAGTATGCAGCGACCCAGTCAGAGATGCAAGTTTGGAAGTAATTTGTCCAATTTGCGAGCGCCAATTGAGTTGAGAGTCTAATTTTAAACCTATACTTCATTCATTATAACATTAGAAATAAGAAGCAGGGGGGCTAAAATGAATGGCAAATTGCATTTGATGTTGCCATGACGATAACATACCTGAGTATAACCTGGCAAAATTGAAAACCCTTTCCGCCACAACGTATGAAGGGATTATGTAACATTTTAGATTTGATAGAGTTATAGTGACAGTAAAAATGAAAACCCCTGCCTGTTTTTACATCGACAATATAGTTTGATGCAAGACAAAATAATTTATTTAAGCAAAAGCCTCATAAATTCTGAAGTTCCTTTACTTTAGATAAGAACAATTAAGTGTGACAGCTGCTATAACAGTAGATTTTATGAAAATCGGCATAAATGTTAAAAGTAATGATGTTTATTGTACTTTGACCACAAAGTGGACCTTAAAAAGAACCTTTTTTACTTCTGTCTAATGCTATAATGAATGGAGTATAAGTATATTTAAAGTGTTTTTGATGTAGTATTTCTCTGTCGATTTTAAGTGGTAAATGAGCTGGGATTTCTTTGTATTTAGATTTAAATATTATATAACTAGTTTCACGGTTAAAAGATTATGTTTGAACCAGGTGCTAATTTTGTCTAGGTCTGCTTGAGCTTGAGATATCAAATTACTGATTGCGTTTCCGAAGTAAAACAGACAGGTGTCATCTGCGTAAGTGTTATATGACCTTGGAAACCTACTTGCTGGATATCGTTGATGTATATCAGGAATAGCAAGGGTCCCAATATGGAGCCTTGTGGTACGCCGCATGTAACAAGTTGGGGTTTGCTAAGACTATCGCCAATTTTAACAATTTGAGTTCGATTTTTCAAGTATGACTCGAACATTTGGTATGAGGCTCCAGACAGACCGATAGATTTTAATTTTTTCAGTAGAAGATAGTGGCTAACGGTATCGAAGGCCTTTTTGAGATCAATAAATTTGACGACCGACTTGGTGTAATGGTTAAGAAGTTGGCTACTACACCAGAGGACGCGGGTTCGATCCCCGCACAGTACAAACATTTGTGTGCATGAACATGTCTGTTTGTACTGGTCTGGGTGTCTCCTATGTATAATAAGTATGTATTTACAAAAAAAAATGTATTTAAGTATGTTTATCCGTTGTCTAGTATCCCATAACACAAGCTTTAATTAGCTTACTTTGGGGCTAGATGGCGCTGTGTGGAATAATGTCCAGGGATATTTATTTATTTATTATTATTTATAATAAACACACCAAGAGTCACTTTATTTTGATCGACGTTAGTTCTTATTTCAGTTATCAGGTCTGTTGTGGCTGACTGAGTATTAGATTTATGTCTAAATCCGTATTGACGACAAAAAAGGAAGTCAATTGAGGAGAGATATGAACTTAGCCGTGTATGGATTACTGTTTCAAATATTTTAGATAGGACAGGCAACACTGATATAGGACGGTAACTGTTTGGGTCCGTTTTGGTTCCTGATTTATGGATGGGAGTGATTTTGGCTAGCTTGAGGGCGTCGGGAAAAGTCCCTTCGGTTAGATGACGGTTTATGCATGTTACCAGGTATCAATTAGTAATTAGTTACTAGCTTACAGATTGCTGTCATAATTTCTAGCGACTTTTGTTGCTGACTATACCACAGATAAGAACAGCTAGATGAAAAAACACTAACAGCTTAATAAAAGTTTTTTTTTTTTCCAGTCCGTGAAAAGGCTTGAGGTCCGGTTTTGTTTTTGTGATGTATGTATACCTACTGTGTGTTTTATTTTATATCATTTTTATCTTTTTACTTATTGTTGTGTCAATATGGATTCTTTGTGGTCTGAAATAAACGATCTATTATTATTATTATTATTATTATAAGCTGAATTATACAAAAGTTCAAAGTCTTTATTGCACCATGTTGTTACGAAGATGTTAATAAAATATATTTGGACACAAACATGACCCTGCAAGGGTATACTTAGTGATATACAAGGCTCGAGGCTTCCGAGTCCTTTTGTCTAGAGCTCGGTGACGTTTACAGGGCTCGCCTCGTTTGTATGAAGCTCAACGACTCGGGTGTCTTTTCCAGAACTCGAGCCTTCTAGAGCGCTCGATCGATCTCAAGGCTTTTTCAGGGCTCGAGTCTTTTTTAGCGCTTGAGACGTTTTTACGTGGCGAGTCGCGCTCAAGTTTATTTTCCGTTCGGAGTCTTCCTTTTCAAAGCAGGCAAATATGTGTTTGTAGGATATAATATCTGTGACCAGGATAGTATTTTGAAAAATAGAGGTTTAATTAACAGAAAAAAACACTGAAAAATATAGTGAAAAGGTTTTAAGAAGACTCGAGCCCTGTTAAGACCAGAGTTCTTTTGAAGGCTCGAGCACTTTTGATAGGTTCGAGCTCTTTTGAAGGATCGAGGCGTGGTTCAGGGAGCTCGCGTCTCGGCTGGGCTCGGGTCTACGAGCCTACCGAGCTCAGAGTTCGGCCAATCCGCCTCGAAGCTTCAAAAGTAGAATTCGAGGCCTCGAGGTCTGTACACTGTACTTGTGTAAATTTACTATCGTATGATGATCTACTTAAGTGGTTAGGTAACAAAATGATACAAAATAGTAATACAATTTTTAAAAAATTACAATTTAAATTTGTTCTCAACATTGCGTATGGCCCACGCTCGGAGTAAACGCCTTCTTGCGTAAAGCTATCTCCTGTCTCCACATACCGGGCACTGGTCGATGTCGTTGTAGATGTCGAACATCTGCAGCTGCCCCTCGGTCCGGCGCTTGTCCTCGTTGATGTGGGACATGACCTCGCGCAGCCCGCCCAGCGCCGACTCCAGCAGCCCGTGGTCCGGGTTGTTGCGGTGCGTGTGCTTCAGGATATCTGATACAAGACAACGAACCAAATCAACTTTCGATCATCAATATCACCCCAGCATTCGTAGCGTAATCATTCTTCTGCAATGAAAATGGTAAGATGGAAACTTGACAAATATGTTGAAGTAATATTTTATTACAATTCAACTGATATTAAAAACACAATGAACGCCATTTTTCATTGTGTACGATTTCTCGAAATTCATTGGCATATTTAATAGGTACTTATTTTACCATTCATCTTCTTCATTTATTTATCTTTAGATCACAGAGTTTGTTTTTATAAACAACTATACCCCACTAATTATAGTATTAGACAGAAGTAAAAAACGGTTCTTTTTAGGGTCCACTTTGTGGTAAAAGTACAATAAACATTATTATTTTAAGATTTATGCCGAATTTATTAAAATCTACCTAAATAGCAGCTGTCACACTTAATTGTTCGTATTTAAAGTAAAGTAACTTCAGAATTTATGAGGCTTTTGCTTATATAAATTATTTGGTCTAGCACATAAAACTATATTGTCGATGTTAAAAACCCAAAAGAAGCAGGGAACACATTTTACGGTCACTATAACTCTACCAAATCTGAAATGTTACATAATCCATTTATACGTTGTAGCGAAAGGAGTTTTCAATTTTGACAGGTTATTACTCATGTATGTTATCGTCATGGAAACCTCAAATGCAAATTGTCATTCATTTTAGCACCCCAGCTTCTAGGAGCCTCTTATTTCGAATGTTGAAATAAAATGAAATCGGGTATAGCTGCCTCGACAGATTTCGCTCTGTCAAAAGTGATTGCACGTCGCGGCGTCGGTAAAGCAGCACATCTCGCCCGCGTTTCTCAGACTTGATTTACATATACTATATTTTTCACTGAATGTTTTGTTCAATCATAATAAAATATAGCCAGGTGTCACTCCCTGATAATGTAGCTTCATATTGGTAAAAGATTTTTTAAAATCGGTCCAGTAGTTTCGGAGTATTTAATACAAACAAACAAACCTTTCCTCTTTATATTATTAGCATAGATGTAACAAATGTAATTTTTGCCCGAATAATTTAATGGATTACAGACATTACTTGTTTATAATAACCACCGATAATAATGATGATTGTTTTCATAAGCCTTACAGAAACTGGGAATAACAGCAATTAAGTTCAAATAGTTAACTTACCGTCGAGTAATAAACTAATACTAGGGAGCCGCTGCACTGGTCGTATTAAAAGTTCTTGTAAGCTTTGTCGTCCACATTCTGGTTTGGTCTGGCAGATTTTTAGGAATGCATGAAATCTGAAACAGAACATTATATATTTCTACAAGGTAAAAATAAGTGATTTAAGGAAGGACAGTGGCAAAGATAGTCAGATTAAATAAGCCGCTCAGTCTTACTATTAACATAAGAAAAATAAATAATTAGGATCATTATACAAATTACGTATCTTAGGTAAAAGCACATGTTCAGTGCGGTTTATTTGAAGTAATTTGTCGCAAAGGAGACGTCCCAAGATGTATGGAGTCTTGGCCTGGTCTATGTACACCATACCAAAAAATATCAAAAACTACGTGAAACTGTTTTTAAATATTCAATTTCCACAAAAAGCTATATTTACTTGGTTCAAACAAGATTTGCAATGAGCAGAATTGCAACACACGACAAGAAACATCATGGCGGAAATGTGTCAACACTAGGGCTTCCAAATACCGGATATTTTCAATACCGGTATCAATACCGATTATTTTTTCGAATCCGGTATTAATACCGGTATTACGGTATTGAAGAGAAAATTCATAAATATATAAATTTCATTAAAAATGAACTTTTATAAATATATAAAGCATAATTATATCGATTTCAGTAATTTGTTTTATGCGTTTATGATTTTTACAAGTTAAAAAGTAGGTCAATTTAAAAATTAAAACTATGTTACCTTTTTAAAATTGTCACTGAAGTATTAGTTTTTTTGTGCAAGCTCTTTTTAAGAAACTGACACTTTAATTATCAAATAGTGTAAGGGATAAACTCGCACAACATCTAATATTTACATCTGCTTTTAGGTTATAATATCGTAATTGCAAACCCCTTACGGTAACAAACTCAATTTAGTTTTGCCTAAGACTACTAAAATTTTGTAATAAAACTAAAAAAAATATCGTAAGTATCATGAAGGTATATGAAATAATCTGACATATTATGTTGTGTGTTATTGTAAACGACACTTAAAAAACGCGTATGATTTTACTAGTGCAAACAAATAGTATTTTATTCATATTCATATTCTGTATTGCACTCCATAAGTTACAATATTGGTAAAAAAAAAATACAGGACATTATGGACCCTGTCGGGCACGGCAAAGATAAGAGAGGGGAGGAGTCACCCAACGCTCTATTCTTCTATTTAGAACCGTATTCCCATAATACACACATCAAAAGTGTCTAGGGATCAACATATATTTTTGCAATAACTTTTCTCCTGATTGATATTAATTAAAATTTTCTTTAAGGATTCATCAAATAAAGTGTTTTCGTTTGTATACAGTAACGATAAACCAAGTCACCTTTGCATTAATAAAGAAATTTGCCATTTTCCTAATAAAGGGATTTTTGACATTTGAACCACTAACATTAAAGTTCGAAAAAAAGACTGAAATAACAGTTTTCTTTAAAATTTTATTGGGTAACTTAAACAATTAATAATCCGTGTTTCTACAAATTTATCATATCATGCATTATCATGCATTATTATATATTTATCATTATCATGCATTAACTGAAATAAGTTACTTATTTCAGTTAATGCATGATAATGCACGACCGCACACCGCAAGAGTTGTAAGACAGACTCTCGCCGCAGCTAACATCAATGTCCTGCCCTGGCCTGCTCAGTCGCCAGACTTGAACCCGATTGAGCATGCATGGGATATGCTACAGAGAAGAGCTCTGCCGAATATGGAGGGTATCCAGTCGCAAGAAGACCTTTTTTTGTTGTTGAAACGAACATGGGCGGCCATTCCACAGCGTGATTTGGATGAACTCATTTTAAGTATGCCAAACCGATGTTCTTGTGTTGTTAGTGTTCGCGGTAGAAACACGGATTATTAATTGTTTAAGTTACTCAATAAAATTTTAAAGAAAACTGTTATTTCAGTCTTTTATTCGAACTTTAATGTTAGTGGTTCAAATGTCAAAAATCCCTTTATTAGGAAAATGGCAAATTTCTTTATTAATGCAAAGGTGACTTGGTTTATCGTTACTGTAGACAAACGAAAACACTTTATATGATGAATCCTTAAAGAAAATTTTAATTAATATCAATCAGGAGAAAAGTTATTGCAAAAATATATGTTGATCCCTAGACACTTTTGATGTGTGTATATTTTTGTTCATGCTGATGTACTTAAGTAAAAGCAATTACTAATAGCTTTATTTCATTCTGCTGCACAAAGTTTAACAGAATTGATAACAGTACCCTCCATTTTCTGTCAAAAATTTAAAACAAAAGTATTATTTTTACTTATCAAAATGTTTACTACTAACCAAAACACCATCAAAAATTATAGTCATTCATTTCTTTTCCTTACTCATTGTTGGGGCAAAAAAACTACTTTTGAAAATTTGTTGAATTGTCAGATTTGTCAGCCTCACGACTCAAAATAAATCATTAGTTTTAAACCTTAATACATCAATTAAGGTTTATAATGATGATCGATTATGGCCTATTCATTAAAAGGACAAATGCCACAAACAACGCATCTATACTAATATTATAAAGAGGAAAGATTCAACTGTTTGTAACGAATAGGCTCTGAAACTACTATTTTAAAAATTCTTTCACCAATATAAAGCTACATTATCAACCAGTGACATAGGCTAATTTTTTATTGAGGCTTTATTTTGACGGGAGAAACAGCCGACGGGCCGAAGCCGTGGACAAACAGCTAGTTGTAAAGTAAGATACAATTTTGTCGAATTTTAGTCGAATGTGAGGGTCGAAGGAACGCAATAACTGCGACTTTATTTATTTATTTTAGTAGATAAGGTAATCCCGACCGTTAAACAACTATTTTCGGAAAAAAGGGTGCAGATTGGCCAAAAAATAAGGGACATTTTGCAGTTTATTCGTGAGAATTCCAAGCATCACCACTTACGGTATTAAAACCGGTATTGCATTTCAATACCGGTATTGAGAAGAGGCCAAAAAACCACCTAATACCGGTATTGAGCAATACCGGGATCCCGGTATTGGAAGCCCTAGTCAACACAGATTACGCGGTGTCAATTCGACAAGACTACTACAATAAAATGGAGTTTATTTTCACTCAAACAGTTGTTACGAACAACTTATGTGGTTACTGTTGCCTGAAGAGCATTAGAAGTTCTAAGTTCTCAAAACAAAAGCTGAGCTGGGACAAATATCAGTGCAAATTGCAAAATCATTCAAAAATTTCACTAACACAAGAAGAGTGACACTAGTGACAGCGGCAGTTCGCTCTAAATAAATAAATAAATAAATATCTGGGACAATTCACACCAAGATCATCTGACCCCAAACTAAGCAGAGCTTGTACTATGGGCGGCAGAGACTGATAAACATACTTAAATATTTCTAAATACATACTTAAATAGATAATAACACCCAGACACACAACAAACACGAACGTTCATCACATAAATGTTTGTCATGGGTGGGGATCGAACCCACGACCTCCGGCGCTAAAGGCAGGATCGCTGCCATTGCGCCAACAGGCCAGTCAAAATAAATAAAATAAATAAATATATAATAATATATATAATAATAAAATAAATGTCTATTGACAAGTGAGTTACCATACTGAAAATAGACTTGAATACTGCATCATTTTCATTAAAGAACCAGAAAATGAAGTAATTATTTTTATTGTTTGTATTTTTACCGAAATCAGTAGATTTTTCTCTATTTTTACAATAAGTGTACATAGACTTGGCCAGAAACTGGACATCTCATTTTAAGGTGTATGGCATTGTATGGTGGAAATTATGTTATGTGAAGTTTCAAATGATAATAAGTTGGGGGTAACCTTGGGTTCTCACGGTCGCATTGCTGCAGCATGTCCTTGGTGTTCTCGAAGAAGTTGATGAAGGGCGGGTACGCCTTCAGCATGTCCGGCGTGTACGTGAGCACCAGCCGCCCGATGCTCACCTCCTCGCTCCAGTGCGCCTGCGTGTAGCGCAGCTCTTCCAGCATGCGTCTGCACACGTACAAATGTTTAAAGCTCTACCGTTACTGACTGAATGAGTGATGGACGAAAAACGCACAGACAAAACTATTGCACGTAGAAAACTAAAATCTGGCATGTAGTTTTCTTAACAAGTGTAGTGCACTAAGAAAGGATTTCCCGAAATTCCTACGGAGACGGGAAAGAAGTAGGAAGTGGCGGCGAAAGATAGTCATAATATAACTGTCTTAAAGACAGAACAGAGAGATTCAATAATCGAATTATAAAGTAAGTTAAAAATTGACTCTGTAGATATTTCCTTTTTTAGCCACAGCCAACTTGATAAATTTGTACTTGGTGAGACCTATGCAAACTATTCCTACACTGAGGCAGCCAAAACAACGACTATGGTATAGTTAATGCAGATTTGTTTTATCTGATCAACTTTACACTCAAAATAGGAACTTAAAACTTCAAAACTAGAATGTAACTTACTGGTGTAATTCATAAATAGGCGGTAAGTTTCCAAAAATGTTCTTCAGTTCTGTGTTATTGAGCAATGCTTGATTCTTTCCATTACTGTTGTCGTCCTCGGCCATTTCTTCTAAAGGTTGTTTGAACATCTAAAACACGAGTATAGCCATCAGTAAATGTTTAACAAACATTCAAATAAAGGATATCACTCTATTAAGAACTTACTGTGACTATTGTGTGCAAGATGCCGACATAATTTGATTCGGTCTGGAGGAGTTCCATGAAGACCTGTTGCCGAGGGGACATGAGCTTCCGGACGACATTGTCGGGTACTTCCGACTCTGAAACATCTAAATTTTACGGTATATATGAATATTTTTTGTTAGGTACAAGAAGTTTGAAATTAAAAAGCTTTAATAGTTTTCAATCTGTTTATTTCGGAACATAATACGTTTTTTAGGATAGGAATACTTTAAAGTAAAACAACTAGTGGTGTGGTCCAAATCGAAAGTAGCAGCCTTTGTTTTTCTAGGTGACTGCTCTTAACAATTTATATTTATAAATATTATACTGATGATAAAAATTAAAACGCTATTTGATAATTATCTCTTTTGAAGTTACAATGTTAAACTAGTATTTGTATATAATGTACTTTTTTAATCCGAAAGCAATTTCGATAGCATATTTACCTTCAAGCAGCTGCTTCCCATCCGGCGAAGGCGTGCAGTCCAGCAGGTTCCCGGACAGGCTCAGCAGCACGGCGTCGCCGACGGACGAGCGGCGCTTGTGCAGCGCCGCGTCGCCGCCGCGCAGCTTGCGCTTGCGCAGCCGCTGCAGCTGCGCCGGCGTGCCGCCCGCCCCCGCGCCCGCGCCCGCCCCCGCGCCGCCCTCGCGCGCCGCCGGCTCCTCGCCGCCCCCGCACGGCCCGCCCACCGACGAGCGCCGGGACAGCTCTTGGAGGTACTGGTGGAAGTATTTCTTTGACGATTACATTTTTTGCTTTCACTATTATCGACTTCTAAGGGATGCGATATAGGCACGTATTCTAGAAACTCAACCCAAATCTGTAGGTACTATTGTATGAGCTTTATCAAGAAAATATCGTAACTTTATTTTAGAATACGGGCTTTACATTACAATAATGATAAAATATTTGTAACCAAGACATGATTTCAAGGAAAACCAGAAAAGTAGCAATACTTAATTTAATTCGCTCTACGAAAATAAGTCGTGCCTTAGTCTTTGCAACTATTTAAAAAAAGTTAAGTTCCAGCCTTAAGTTACGATTGAAAATCATCGCTCATCGTAAGAATGAAGCGTGGCTTAAAAACATTTTAAAGAAAGTGAACTACTTTGTAATTTTTACACAACAAAGATACATAGATTTAGTAACAAAAAATATACTTACATCTTTATATAGATAATCCTTCTCGTCCTGGGCTTCTTCATTCTGGACGGACGCCCAGAACCACTCAGCCTTGACGATGTGCGCCCGCGGGTTGCATTCCGGCGCGATAGCAGTGTTGTGCTCGTCTACTACCTACACCGCAACATAACAAGGTTAGTCGATATGCAATTTTAATAGAAACGTACTCTACAACCATCACCGGATGTCTACGTTGCCGCGAGCATTCCTCGGCCTACTTCATATATACAAAGATACTGCGTATCCCAGGTGCACGCCCTATGAAGCACATATCGATCTGTGGTGATGTTACAACATTCGTAACAGACATGCATACCAGCGAGGAGGCTACTCGGTTCAGAGTTGAGTTCCTATTATTTGATCGATCTGGTTAGGACGATTTCTACTTCGCGTGGCGCGACAAGCTTAATCTAATATTTAGTACTGAATTAAATGGGGTTAGTACCGGCAGCGATATTCCATGGCATTGCGATATGGCGCGAGCGTCGCGGATGGGGAGCGTCGAGGCGGGCGGCGGCTGGTCGTGCGCCGGCGCTAGGGGGGCGGGCGGGAGGGGGGGGACGCTGCATATCGAGTGGCGGTGCGCTCTCAGCCACACGCTCTGGGGCGTCTTGAAGACTACCGACTCGTCCAGCTCGTCTACGTCGGCACCCTTCAGAGGGGTAGTCGTCTCTGTACTGTCCACCGTGTCTACTTGCACGGGTGATATGTCCAAGTTCATCTCGTCGAATTCTCTTTTGGGTGTCGAAACATTCCTGAAATCTGGGGGTAAATGACAGGCGTCCACTTCAACGGTGTGTCGGTCCGCCCTTTTTTCATACTTTTTCTTTCTTTCGCTTCTGAAAGACGCCGTGAATGATTTCACGCTTCTGCGCAGTTTCGATGCTGATTTAGCTGTTTTCGAGCTCCTTATAGAGGCAAAGGATATATCGAAGAATCCAGACTGTTTGCTGGTGTTTATTGAACAGATAGAGGTATTGTCGTCCTCTCGGATGGGAGAAGAGGTAGAGGCTATGAATTCTCCCGCAGGTTCAGTGGGTTTCACGCTATCAGGACTCACCGGCTCTACGGTGATGTCTCCGGTTGTTTTGGATACAGACTCCTTCTTAGACCTCTTAAATATAGTCGGTCTGTTTTTGAACTTGAAAGAATCTTTAATTTTAAGTCTTTTGATAGATTTCCAATTACTGTCTTCACCTTTGTCGGGCGAGAGATTAGAGTCGACAGCGCTGACGTGAAAGTTGGAATCGGTAGAATTGCGACTCCTCTTCTTCCCAGACGAGATAGTTGTTGTCGATTGTTGCAACTCCTTGCTTGTTGTCGAAGTAGGCAACGACAAGCCTGCCTCGTCTTTCGAATCCAAATCACATAAACTCTTTGTTAAAGAAGAATGCAGAGATCCCGCCTCCGTTAAACAGTCTACCAAATTAAACACATTAATGGATTTGTTTCTAAAAACTTCTCTTTTTTCCTTAACATTCAGTCTGTTAGTATCGTGAGATAGTTGGGATATGTCTTTGTTTTCTTTTCCGAAAGACTTGTATTTGCGTAATTCTACATGTTCAACATGCAAACTTTTGCTATCGTTGTTCGAACACAAATCATCAATAAATGATCTGCCTACATAAGTAATACTGTCATCGAGCTGGTCTTTGCCAGCTAATTGCTTTTCTCTAATACTGTTTCTTGCAAGTTGTATTCTTTTCTCCCTTTGATCGTAAGATTGGTCCTGAACCATTTCGTTGGGGCTATTGCGGCGCCCCGAAAGCTTGGCCGAGAGTCGGCGGTAGAGCGAACTCTTGGGAGTGGTTTGAGATCGGTTGGGAGTGGCTCGGGAGGCCTTAGCCGAGGAATTGGGGGTGTTGGGGTGAGGTGACAGGATAAGCGAACGACCGAAAGTCTCCCCATTGGCCATTACCTGAAACATGTGTGAAACACACCACGCAATGATGTAATGAAGCCATTCCGATACAAACATGCACGACGGTAATCACGATCGTGACAGAGGCAGTTAAACACAGAGTAAGCAATAGACAAGAGCGATTTGTTTGTAGCGTCTGATTTATTTTTTACAGTCAGCGTTTATGGGTTACGTGTTCATATGGTTTAAGAAAATTTATTGAAACATGAGTGTGTACATATACAGAAGGCATGGAAATAGATAATTGTTTAACCACAAAACGAAAGTTGGTGCAGTGCATGAAAAAGCACGATTACATGAGTGAATACAGATAACATTTACAACAGTGAATTGTTAATTGACTATCCACATCGAGTGAGTGTTTAAGGCCCGCATTCTAGAATCGTACTCAAGCACTGATCTGTGCTTGAGTAGAGATTTCTAAACGTCAGTTCATACCAAAACGTCACTCAGATCTATACTCAAGTACAGATTTTGTTTTAGAATACGGGCCTCAGAAATTGAATGAAGTAGGTGCATTACAATGTGACACTAAAGACAATTTGATAAACACAAGATTGGTGAGAGGTGATAATAATGCAGGTGAAAACAGATAAAAACAATGGGTCGACTTTGCGCTTCACGGAAGGGGACGTGGTGGGAGACGTGGTCGGCACCCTTTCCAATGAATATGGGATACTAAATAACGCCAATGCGATATTATATGCAGAATCCGGAACTATATAATAAAGTGTGGTTACGATTTGAACAAAATATTAACTATGTCTGGTTGTGTAACCGCTATTGCTACTATGTCATTGAGCCTCAACGAAACGAGTGATAAATAGTGATAATTGTTTGCACGTAAACGGTAAAATAAACAATACCTGACCTTGAAGAAAATTATAAATATAAAGCAGTCATCGGAAGAAGGTAGGAGGTGTATTGTAGAATTTGTCGGCGAAAGATTATGAGCCACTATCTAATTTGAAATGTCTACAAAGTAGCTAACTAAAGAGTGATTTGTGTTCCCAAGGTGCTACGTGCATGCTGACTTCATAAGGCTAAAATTAGTAACTAATGTGTCTCAAAGTATATAAATAAACAGTTAAGTATGCGAAGTATTCGGGGGTAAATGTTCGGCAGTTAAAATTGAGTGTGAACGTTCTATGTTGTCTTGCTTTTTGTATGGGATTTCAAAGTTGATAAAGATGTAGTGATTTGTTGTGCTTACGACGTGTGTGCAGTCGGGGTCATCAAGGGGGCACGCGGAGCCGCCGTTGCTGGCGAGCACTTCGGCCATGTGTTGCGTCTCGTCCTCGGGAAAGCCCATGAAGCAGACGCGCGCCCCCGCGAACACCTTCAGCTTGTGCTCCTTCTGCAACAATTATTTCGTATCTAAGGGAGGGTATTGAACTATCGTCTAGGAGCATTTGTGTGTTATGTAATCGCTAAAAAACACGTATTACATAGTCGGCTAGAAATGCTCACCATCGAGGCCAGTTTCGGTGCTTCCCTTAAGGCCATTTCTGCTGTTCTCAATTAAGTGAAGTTTCAATTCTTTTCTCATTAAAAAAAGAAGTGGACTCGCTTTTAAAATATTCTTATCGTATAAAGAACTTCTAGTGTTCCGCGCAAATCGATTTGCCGGTATTTCGCTTCATTTAGCCGTAGTCTGAACATTCGGCGTCTTATTGTCCCCGCTTTATTACTAGTAATTTGCCTGATAATAGAGGCAGTTTAGCAGGTCTGACGTACCAGTCTTAACATTATACTAACAAACAAAGCACTTCATTATTTTTGAGTGAAAGAAGTTGGACAGACTATTAAAATTAGAACTGACATAATGAATCTGGTAAGTAACTTAGTATCGGCAGATAATTGCGTTTCGCAAAAATGCGAAGATAACGCTTTCCACACTCCGAATTCGGCGACATAAATAAAGAATTCAATATAATATAACATTTAGGTTATTATTATAAAAACTATGACTCCAGAACGAGAGTAAAAAAACCTTCTCTGAATAACTAGACCCATAAAATATTTTTAATTAGTTTCTCGCTTCGCCGATAACATCACAATCTCGGCATTTGCCACCGACCGGATGCGTAACCTAGCTTCATGTCCCTGCGGCGATACTCACGATGATATCGTCGTTGGTGGCGAGGCAGGCGGGGTCGTCGCGCCGCTCCCAGCACGCGTCGACCCACGAGCTGGCCAGCACCGGCAGCCCGAAGCCCGACGCGTAGCGGTACTTCTCGCCAGTCGCCGCGGCGGCGATCAGATGCGTCACTTTGCTCGACATGTCTTTGCGGATCGATCCACCCATGTAGTGTATGAGGTTTATCAGGTACGTCTGTTGGCACAAAAACATTGGAATAATATATCTAAATTCAGAAAAAAAACTGACTTTATTTGGTTCAGACATTTACGACAAGAATTGTTTTACGTTTGGCTGGAATTCACTATTTCTCATCTGCCAAAGTAACCAAACGTCACTCTGGTATACTTACAAGCTCATCCTTTTTCCGGAAGCCAGAGAAGCATATGACCGCGCCGCGCATGGCGAAGGAGTAGAGCGGCCGCGCGTTGGTGGGCGGCGGCTCCTCGCGCTCCGCCAGCTGCAGCACCGCGGTCGGCCCTAGCACCCTGTACAACAACACAAATGCACTATTATTAGAACTTACTTGCTTATTAAAGGAATGGACAAGACATTGTTGTGTAATGTGTACCTGTCAATCAAAGAGCCTGCAGATTTAACACGATTCAATTGTCTATTGCTGCGACGCCTGCTATTGGCATGCCCGCTACTAGTATGTGTATGTGGGCTTATGTTCGACGCTTTTCACCCAAAAAAATATTTTTTTACGTTGAAACCAAACTTAGTGCACTTTGGAGACACTAAAATCTTAGTTAAACTCGGTTTAATGCTACAGATTAAAACTAATATGTACCTAGATCATAATGAAAGAGACAGAAATAAAGTTGTATTAAGATATTCAGAAAGACCCTGAACATAGTAGAATAAAACGGAACCACCAGGACGAAGTCGCGAGCACAAGCTAGTATTGCATATAATTAACTTTATAGAGCATTCCGTGAGGCTGCGAGCTGGCACAGCATTGGTTTGACGTAACAGGCAATTACCATTATATGCGAATATTTTACAAATGTTACATTTTGTTTGATTGGGACTAAAAGGGTAAAATTACGAAAAACACTGGATTTTGCACAAACAACAGCTGGCATTTAATGTCAATTTTTATTCGCTACCATTGAAAGACTACGCGTCATAATCATAAGTGAACGAATATTACAACCAGCTTTATAAGGTGACCTAAAAACTTCACATTATTATTGTTAAAGCTGATATAAAAGATATATATATATAATATATTGCAAATGCCACAAATTGAATAATTTTTAGCGTGTCGGCTTGTCGTTCAAGACATGCCGAGTAAGATACTTTTTACAACTAAAAGGGTAGAATAAAAAAGGTCTGCTGAGATGATTTTGTTGAAAAAATCTGAAAAATGCATTCAGGAAAAATATTATCAGTATTGTCGATAGGGATACGAGAACACTGATCTAGAACCTGGTACCTTTTTTTTGTGAGATACATTAATTGGCCACATAAGGTTTACCTTTTTTATACTCAAATTCAGAATAAATAATAAATAAATATCCCTGGACATTATTCCACACAGCGCCATCTAGCCCCAAAGTAAGCTAATTAAAGCTTGTGTTATGGGATACTAGACAACGGATAAACATACTTAAATACATTTTCTTTTGTAAATACATACTTATTATACATAGGAGAATAGAATAGAATAGGATCCTAATAACAAATTAACTGAGTATTTTTATGACCGTTGAGAATTTTACGGCTAAATCTGGCCTTCGAGCTGATTAATAGCAGCTGCTAATATGACTAGCAGGTATAGATTGTCGGATGACAGACCTATAAAAGATATTTAATACCTTTTCTGCACCCTAAGGTTTTTATCATATAACGTCTGTGGCCAGCAAGCATTTGGATGCAAACATAAGAGGCATAGCTGGCGCATTACTCATCATGTAAAGCTTGGAGGAACAACCTTTCCGCAATCAGCAAGAAATACAATACCAACCCTTAGGCACAGAATAAAATACCCTTGGGCTGACCACAAAAGCTCCAGGATGCGCTCTACTTTACTCACCCACTATTAACCAGAAGTAACGCTACGCTAACGTATTGAAAAAAATACACATTTTATACAGATTACAGACAGCTTTTTAGCCGACTTCATTAAATTATGACAACTCGTTCAAACTATAGCTTGACCGCCATAGAGTCGACCCTCCCGATGCTGCGCGGGACGGAGGAGGGGGATGCTTTCAGCCAATCAATCACTTCAATCAGTTTATCAGTCACTCGATGGCAGCAAAGTAGAAAAAGACATCTACAAAATCGCAATTTTACAGAAGAACATATTTAGAAAAAAATAGTAATACTTAGTCATTTTGAGAGTGACCGATTAACATGAAACTTGAAACGATGCATTAAAATAACATTCTTTATTGATTATCTAACATATTAAATCTGCATTTTGTTTTTTACTGAAATAATGCAGATGTCTTTTTTTACACCTAAAAAACTTAAGACGTAGAAGATATCTTGCCAGATATCTTCTTATACGTCCGTATTTCTGCCAGATATCTTCATATAAGTCTTCTTATCAGGTTAACTAGATTGTCAAATTGACATACTTCTGTACACCTTTTTGAGCTAAATTTAACAAAAAAATATTTCTTGAGACACTATTTTTTCAATGAGACAAGTGACAGTCTTTATTGACGTTTGAATCACCTGTCAAAGTTGCGAAGAAATAGCGGGTAAGTTCAAATGACCGTTTCTACTGCGATGTTTTTTAAAAACCGAGTGTAGATGTTTTCATTTACGTCCTAGATATTGTTTATTATTTTGAAATTCGGAAATTTTAATACAGACTTTTAGATAAGGTTTATTTGAAGCAAATTTTGTGAAAAAAACACTTTCGCAAAAAAAATTGATTGTCCGTATTTACTTTGTTGCCATCGATCTGTCGGCTACCGACAGCGATAGACGTTCAACGTCAAAGCTTGCGTCGTTGCAGCCTTGTGTCTGCTACACATGAGATAAATACAAACATGGAATTACAGAGTCTACGTTATAAAAAATAAGAAGTCAAGCAAAAGTTATGCTTTTAAATGTGGCGAATTATTTTCAAAGAAAAAAAATGGAACAAGCGTTTTCTCAAGTGTGCATTCATTTCGTTTTCTACATTGTGTTAATAAAGTTTTCATAGTATTTTCGATGTGTTTTGTTTTTTTTTACATTGTTATTGCTATATCGTTAGTATAATGTATTCATGATTTTTCCAGATGAAGACATAAACGTAAATAAGACAATTTTAGAGGCTACGGGCGTGTCTATGACAACTATTAAAAAGTACAGTAAAAGCGGCCGTATTTGGTCCCACGTTTAATTTTTTTTTTCGTTTATTTTTATTTATAAACTTACTATTACCAAACCAAAAACTAACACATCTGAACTTAAAAATGTCCTAAATAACAAAACGGACATTTTATTTATCATATGTTGAGATATCTCGCCGCGGTGGTAATGCCGTTTGTTACTCTACCCTTGGCGCACCCGCCGCCCCGCATCCCGCGGACCATCAGGAGGGTCGACTTTACGGCGGTTAACCTATAATTTGCCTTTAACGTAAAATCTGTCAGAATATCACGTAAGTAAATGCTGACCAATATTGACCTTTCTAACAGTTCCGTCTCAAACAATATCAAACTTATAAATCTTGTTTCTTTCTATTCATAAAAACATATTGCCTGCGTAGCTGCGTATAACATCAATAACTTGAAATAGAAAAAGAAGTGCCTAAATAACCAACATATTTTAACGCATCTGGTCTAGCACGATAGAATATGAACAATAAATCACTCGTATGATTATTTCTGGTATTTTTCCTAGTACGAAGATGCGAATTCGGTTATAAATAGTGTATAGTAAAAGTGGTTAAAAATTACAATGAGTAAACAGCAGCGTAGCCATAGCAATGCGACCATTACGTTAGCGTGTTAACTATAACAGATGTTTCAACAACAGATTATAACTTTACTATTATAGAATAGAATATAGAAAATATTTTACTAACAGTACAAGGAACAAAAAATATTAAGGATACAAGAAACAATTTTAATAAACAATTATAAGAAAAATAAAAATACAGAAGCGGGTCAATCAGGTCCCTGCCTCAGCACATGCCGCTGCAGTACAGGACTGCAGAGACGCTGGTATTCCGGCAGGGCCTGTGTTCGTCTTAATCACGTGCAAGAAAAAAAACAGCATAATTACATCACAAGCAAAACATACAAAACAGAAAATAACAATGCCCATGTGTGGAGACTGTGAACGTGTGCATGAATGAGCATAAATGTGGAGGTGAGTGTGAGTAAATGTGGAGTGTGCCTACGTCTAAGTCAATATATTACATTGCGTGTCATTCTTTTAACTCATTCAATGCCACCGACACGCTTGGCGTGTTCAGGCTAAGCTAAGTCTCTATGCCAAGAACACGCCTGGCGTGTTTTTTCAATGTTTTGTTACTTTTTCCCGAACTAGGCTATATTTTCTGTTCAAAGTTTTTGTACATCATTTTTAAGGTACAGGCTATGGCATATTGAAGCGGCCACCTAAAAAAACTAGTTATGATTTTTGACGAAAAATAGGTGTTATGTGGTGCCGAGAACACGCTCGGCGTGTTCACTTACTTAAGCTGCCCTTAGGTTCCCAAACTTTTTTATTCGATTGAATGCTTCGCTAATTTTGAAGTTATAAGCTGGCGATGTGTGATTTTGAACTGACTTCAAAAAGTAGAAAGTTATCAATTTGTCGCGTTTAAATACAGGGTGACCTAGAATGGACGCACCAAATCTCAAAATAAATATTTCGAGCTGCAACTTTAACAATTTCTTTTATTTTTATTATAGTCTCATATGGCGTGTAAATTAAAATTTGGGGCATTTGGCGCAGAAGGTAGGGTCGGTAACTGTAACACTGCTGTAACTTCGCTAGGTCAAAGTTAGCAACAAAATAACAGCGACGTGGTGAATTCATTTGCTGTACTTACTTAAGGGTTGTGATGTTGATGGTAAAAATGTTATAGATCAATTTTATTATATTACTTGATTCTTACTTCCTATATTTGAACGCTTCAAAGGAGAGGAGCAGTCTGCTTCACTGTTGTAAAAAATATAAGAAGGCAATTTATTTAATTTAAATATTTTAAATTTAATTCATACGTAGGTATGTGGTTAGGTGAGGCCACCCAACCAACAATACGAGATAAATAATGTAAACAAACTTTCCGCAGTTCAAAACTTTTACTAGACTAACACGTTTAAAAAGTATTGTCACTCAATATAATAAAAAACGGATGTACTTGCACAATAAACAGTTCCAGTGTTACAATTCACAGTAACCGCAAACTTTATTCATTGATGCATGGGGGTTTTGGTAAAACAAGTTTGAGAACCTTCATTTACTTACCATAAAATCTATTTTCCGCCATAATTCCAAGTAGCAAAACTCACGACACTATCTTAGACACCTTTATTCTCGCACAGTACAAGAAATACTAACCGGTAAACATAGTTTAAACCGAAAAATAGCTGTTCAAAGAATTTACCTATAACCAGTGCCAAGAACACACGCGGCGTGTTCACTTTTTTCCAAACGCAATTCCGCGAACACGCCTTGCGTGTCCGCAGTTTTATATGGCGCCATCTCGATGAACTTCAAGAAAATCGTGGTGGCAGTGAATGTGTTAAGCAAAACGTAGGGTGCTGATTTGTATCGTTTTGTATATATCATGTGGATGTATGTTTGTTCATCTGTGCCTTTTAAGAATTGTACATGATTCGAATGATTGGTATTACTGGAAGCGCATTGCTTAATTAAAGGATATGTGACGTCGCATACAATTAAATATAGTGCCCTCTAGAGCATTGGTTCCCAAAGTGGTCCAAAAGGGGTCCACGGGAGCCTCGACGGGGGTCTATGATGGCGTCACATTTTTTGTCGAGCTTTGGTAATATGGTAGAAATGTAGCTGCAGGGGGTCCACCGGAACCAGCAAAATTTTGAAAGTAGTCTATGCGAAAAAAGTTTGGGAACCTCTGCTCTAGATGATAAATAGTCATGTACTAGGTTTGCTGATTGCACGGGCAGCGCTGCAGCGCAAGGAGCCTAATTTCGTGCAAAATTTTGTGAACAGTTGATCGGCCACAAAGCCAACATAAACTAGTGTGATGGATCATGGAATAAGTAAAACTAATAAGATCGTACGTTTTATAGACACCTAAAGAATCACACTCCAACTGTATTCGAACAAATGTTTTCACGCAACTAAAAAACGTACTTAATAGATTAAATCCAGTTGGATTTCATAAAATGTGTTCTGATGTTTAAAGCATGTAAATTTAAGGCTCTTTTAGCAGTGTTACGATGAAATGTAGACGCCGAGACGTCAAATACTTTCTTTTTCAGCATTATGATCTATAATCTATTTATTATCTACTCATTTATCTAAAAGTGAGTCGAGAAACGTTTTATTGTATGCAACTGCATAAACATGTATGTAGGTAGTAGTTACTTAACTAATTAAGAAACAAGTAACAACTACCTTAAAAAAACTTCTGACAAGGAACATACATTGGGCAAATAGAACAACGAGAAAAAATTTACTCAACATCGAGCAATAAACAAGATAGTTCGAATTTGTTTTCATAAAAACACGTAACGTGTAATGTTGTTATATGATTTCAAATAATGATAGGTAAGTGTAGTATTTCTAATACATCAAGATAATGTTTGTTTCTGTTACGCTTTGTTGATTGCGGAATTGAAACAAGATTATATTACATCCACACGTCAACATGCTACACAGGTAGTATGTTTATTGAGGCCAAAATTTATCAGATTTATCAAACGGCAGTACAAAACTTCAAATAATTTTAAAAAATCGTTTAGTAATACAAATCCAAATAATATAACAATGAGATTTAAAGGTAGCTCTTGAAACACAAGCGCACCTGTGAAAACAAAGGGAACGACGTAGCGTAACTCAAAAGTTGGAACAATACAAGAAAGCTTATATTTTGCGTTCTGTTATTGTTAATTCAATGTATAAAGTGGAGACTTTGTATTTATTTAGTTTAACAAGCTTCCGCCTGTATTCCGACAGTGTACTTGCACCATTCATTTTTTTAAACAGGAAGTACGATATTTGCTAAGAGACTACATTTCAAAGATTTGGTCGGTGGATAAGTTACAAAAACATCAATTACAGTTTCGTGTCACCAGCTTATTAGGATGAGTTCAAAAAATATATATACCGGGCGAAATAGAGTACCTAAAAGAAACGAAACTTTATTAATAGGGTACACAATTTGTCTTTACAGCCATGAATTAAAGCGTCCATGAATGCGGTGGGCGGCTGTTGGTCGTGAATTGTGACGCTTTCGGGTTTCGTACAAAGTGCGTTCCGCGCGGTTCGCCCATCCGCCGCCGCGTGACGTCACGGGATACCACATAGAACACAACATACGTGTCTTTATAGAAATAGTTGATGTTTAACTTCCACAAAATGTGTAAACAATCGTTTCAATTAAATTTAGCTCTCTTCATTGAAACCTAAGTACAAGTGTCCGCGAATCTAACGAATGACACATAATTATAGGTCAATTTAACTATTTTTAACTCTAACAGTTTTTGTCTACTATTAATCTACTTCGTGTTGACAAAGGTCACTACTATCAGAAATTCAAACGGGCTAGAACTAAAATAATTAAAATCTTGTTAGACTATTACATATAATAAAATAGCAACCGCTTTATCTAAACATGAATATTTTCTTCGAATCGGAATTAGTATCTATCTGTTTGTCTTTGTATGTCCCAGCATCACGTGAACACTTCTGATTGGATTTTAAATGCTATAAAAGCTGGATTGAAAGGGTGCTTGAAATCAGAAAACAGTTTTTTTATGAAACTGTCTATTTACTTAAATTATAAAAGCAGGATCTAAAGATAGGGTACTTTTTCTACTTTTGATTCATATGTAGTAATGTCCCTACAGTGTAAAAAGTTTTAAAAGCTAAGTTCATGCGAACGAGATGGCTTTGTATTGGATATTTAATATCATGGTGTACTTACAACTTTTCAATTAATCACTATGATTTCTGACAACAACCACAGGGGCCTGATCCACATTTATAAATATTGAAAAAACCTGTGAAAGTAGGTGGTCAACTAAATTCAAATTTGTCTGTTGGGTTTTTATTATATTTTTTCAGGAAACAACAATTTTTATTCCATCTAAAGATAACTGTAAATAAACAATAAAAATGTAAAATTCATACTGATGTGTTTTGCACAAACCATGGAACAATAGTTAGGTACGTACAGTTAAGTTAATAATAGAGAAAGAGAAATAAAAAATAATAATACCTAAAATGCTCACATAAACATGGGGTCTTCCACTATTTTTTTCCTTACAATTTTACAGAAATTCTTTCGCAAGGTTCTAAAAATTTAAATATTCGCGAGTTATATCCACGGTCACATACAAAATTATTAAATCAGTAATCATTGTGAAACATAAAAGCTTTAGTTAAAAATCATGGAATCATACAGGTCGCATTTGGCCGGAGCTGTTTCTGGAGTGTTCGGACCCACATGTGCCTCGAGATCATGCGGAGGCAGCTCCTCTTCCGGCGTAGGCGGCAGACGAGTTAGCCCCATCGCCACCACGCTCAACTTCCGTCAGGCACTAGTCCGAAACACACTTTCAGAACACCGGTTACACTCACTGTTTTTTGCCATCATATCAGACATTACCACTGCCCGTACATCGTAATTTCCGAGATTGCCTAAATTGCAGTCGTTCGATTCTACACGTATTACCGTAGTAGTTTCAAACTTGAAAGAAGAAACGAAACATTTATTGCGCGAGCGCAAACAAAGGCACAGGCGGCCTGCGCGTTATGCGTTTCACGTTAGATTGAAAAACAGTTGGGAGGAATGTGAGGCCGAAAATAGCGAGGAGCGTCGCGCGGCCGCAAGGGCGACCCTCGCGGTACGCTACCCACCGCCACCGAGCGACCGCACCGTACGCACGCCTTTATTTACATCCTTCCATGAAATACAGTCACACAACGACCGCTTTATGAGTGGATAAACAACCCCGAGTTAATTTCAGGGTGAGGTAACTGCCACCACGCTTTATAGTTCTGTCTGTACCTACAGCAGTACAATCGTACGACTTGCTACGTTTGACGCAACGTACCATAGGTAAAAACATGTTGACTCCGTTACCACCACTGATGTATGTATTTATCATTAGATTCTCTGAAATATTACAGGAAATTGAATGAAGTCATATTACTAATAAATTCCCGGTCAGTGTTCAACGAAAACGTAGTTTTCTTGTCTTCACAGTCAACCAGAGCTGAGCTCATAGTTATAGTTCATGGAATGACAGCTTCGATGATGCTGGCAGAGTTACTCTCTAGCAAGTAGGTAGTAGATGTGTCTTACTGAATAGTACGCATATAAGCATGTGCTCGTAAAGATAGAGCAACGATTCGCAAATCGCTGGCCATGAACTTTTATCCATCAGACATTGATATTCTTGTAAGTACTTATTACGATTGAGAATATATTCCTTACGCCTTCCTTACGAGGGATTTGTTGTTATTTTTACAAATACCTGTGAGTCAGAAATCCTCGGAAGAGTGATAAGTTGCCAGCCCGAAGTTGAATTTCCAACAAAGTAAACAAGCGCCAGGCAAGGAGTTGCGAAACAATAAACAATTAAATCTCATCAACAGCGCTTAGCCGACATAATGTACCAAATGCAGTACTTCAAACGGAATGCAACGCATCAGAAATTTAGCCCCAGTATTATGAATATGATGAATTATTATCCAGGCGCCCCGAACGTATCTAATATACATACGCTCTCCTGAATAATGAATTCAGTAATGATAAGGTGGAGCCAAACGGTGCTCGTAAATCATACTCGAGCACAATCGTCTGGAACAGCAAGCCACAAAGAAAACAGGACGAAACTTATAGACATGAATAATATGCACCGTTCGGTTCGTGACAGACAACCTATAATAAAAATACTGGTGAAGCGATTAAAATAGGGGTGAATGCGAGGTGGTGCAATATTAGCATAATGGTAGGAACCGCACGCGACAACCAGACACTGTAGTGGATGCGAAGGTGATGTCGTTTATAGATCTCGTAAATTGCCGTCAGCAGGCGCAACACGCCGGCATTCCAACATACTCATACGCTCGCAGGGAATTCGTCAAGCTGTTACTCTCCTTTGTGTCACGCCACGCCTCATGCACGCATCTCAACGGATTTCGCCTGACCTAAACATAAGGCAACACACTGTTAACGGGCTATACAGATCGCATAAGGATTGCTTGTTAACAGATTTAGCAAATAAAGATTGACATCGACAAACTCCCGGACGTTTCCATCAATCATCATAGTAATCAACGGCCAAGTGCGAACTACACCCACGTCTGTTCCGTTTTCACAATTTCAAGTGAGTTTGAATTATCACGGTGGTACATCTTAATGAGCACCATTATAGACGAGGAGGACGTCACTAGAGGCGTTCTACAACGGTCGAGTTAATAAAACAACGCAGGCAAGCAAGACAAACAGGCGCTGAGGTGATCGCGTAACAAAGCAACCGTCACGCTCTTTTACAGTCTCGCAAGTAGTACCGAGCCAAAACAAATGTCAATAACAATCCCTCTCATTACCGTCACTGTACTCTACAATTGACACTCGCAAATAATTAGCTTCATTTGTTTCAACCCATGAGGCGTTTAGGCAAACATTTGCAAACCAATATGTGTGTGTGTGAATATTTGCCTAGATTTTCTCAAGGACTACTTTGCGTAAGTGTTAATGTTTGACATGACGACCGTATCAAAATACTGTCGAAACGTCCAATTGCATTACAATCTATTAGTTTGCCTTTGCTCGTCTTTGGTCGTTACTTTTTTTAATACAGACATGACAAGGTTTTAAGGGATAATATTTTGTTATGTTGTTGGTGTCTGTTTGTTTTGTTTTCTGACGCGATAATTGACGTCCTACTGAGCTAGTTAAGTTAGGTTTGGTTAGATCCCCCCATGAGCCTTCGCCTTGTGGCGGGGGAGGGGGGCTTAGTACTGGCGGCAGGTGAAACCACCGGGAAGCTAAGAGGGCTCAGGCGTGGCAGTTCGGTGGACTTCCCACCCACCCATTGCCTGCCGCCGGGCGTGGTGGTGGTATGGTGCCTACCACTGCCCGCCCAAAGTGGCGTCCATGGACGCAGCGCCTTAGGGCGCGAGGTCGGGGGCGCGGTGCACAACCGTTTGGAGGGGGTCAGTGATCCGCGGCTGGCCCCCCCCTGTGCACTGTCGCTCGGCGGGGCCGCACCGCCAGATGCGGCAGCGGATCCACCTTTTAGGTGGATCGTGGTTGCGGACCTAGTAGGGTCCGCGTACGGTGGGAGCCAGCGGGCTTGAGTTACGAGGGTGCTTTTGCCCGCCGAAGCACTGGCTGCGGGGCGTTGCGAAACTTTTGAAGGACCCCGCCTCGCCGCTGAAGTGTTGAGGTCGAATACCTACCGTGGGGTTTTCGTCGGTAGAAGTCCGACATAACTTCGTCGTTCCCCCCGGGGGCGAGGTAGCCATGAGGATTTCCCCACGTTAATAAAAATAATATGTTTGGTTAGATACTACTGACCACTAGCCAAAAGCTGAGGAATATTGTTCTCTCAAAATCCTGTAGTGTGTGTGGCCTGGACCTCCAGTCTTGGCTTGTAGGTAGCGTGTCGACGGTGGCCAGTGTTACGCGGTATGGTATCCTACTTGAGCAACAAATGCAAGCGCGATCAACTAATGGCACACCCTGCTCGCGGCTTATATCCGACTTAAGTCCGACAGGCCGCAAGCGACAAGCTAAGTCTGGAGATGGCCGGCCACCCACTACAACTAAATTATGAAATTATATCGCGACAAGCGCGAACAACCAATGGCAACCCTGCTTGCGGCCTACGTCCACATTGGTTGATCGTATTGCCACGTCACGATTGTCGCTTAAGTAGAAGACCGTAAAGGAGAACGTGACCGACCTGTATTTGGCTCTGTGTGCTGCATCGAAGAGTTCTCCATCGAACGGCTTGGTGACCAGGTACGAGGGCGGCGCGGGGGGCGGCGGCGGCGGCGGTAGCGCGTCCGGCGCCGGCGCCGCCGCCAGCGCGCCCAGCCGCTCGCAAGCCGCGCGCACCCGTGAGCATTCCATGCACCACTCATTCAAGTACACCACTGACGTCGTCGTGCCTGTAACCATACATCTCGTTATTCGGACGAATGACAACACGAAGGACGTATGATCGAATACAGACAGTAAAACTCAGTTTCTTTCGTTTTGGTATAAACTCGCATATTTTGCGACAGCTACGAAAGCCATAGTTTCACTTAGACTGTGTTTGATTGTACGTACGAGTATCACAACGCTTACCACCATAATCAAGTTACTGCTTAATTTTTTTTGAACATGAAGAACATTAAAACATTAAAACAAAAATGGTTAGTAGTCACTAACATTCCAAGAGTTAAATGACTTAATTTCAATTTAATCAAGTGTAAAACATATGAAGTCACGCACAGAAAATTACATATTTCTGCTCAATGTCAAAAACAATCTATATATTCACGCAATTGTAAATATGTATTATGCATATGACATTGAGCATTAGCTACATAACATGAACGCGACTGCACAAATTTTAGAATAAAAGACTTTGATCTTGGTGGTTAACTGTCAATAAAATAACGTTCAATATTTACAATTTTAGTAACATTTTATTTGCAAACTATCTACGACTCAATTGCGTTAACAAACTTTTTGAATGCAGTAAATGTAGTTTTAGTTACTGATGCACCTTACAGTGACGCAGGATTACGCGCAGTTACAATGCGCCACAGCTAAATATAGTCAATTGAAATTCCAAAGAAGGATATTTACTGTTTCGCGTAAGGAAGTCGTGGGCCATAAAAACGATTTATCTGATTGCGACAAATTTGCGTTGAAAAGAAACAGACGCCGAGTTGCAGCGCCTCCTTTGATCCTTCGAGTATGAGATTCGACAAACAAGCAATACACAAACAAACGCGGCCTAAACGTTGGATGCAACTAAGCAAGCGCCGGTCAAACTTAACCAATCTGGTAATTGTTGAATGCTTTACGAGCAAATGTTTATTTAATGGTAATAAAAGTCATGGCACTAATGAAGAGATGTTAATAGTACAGCCCCGCGACCAAACCAAACCAAACCAAAAAAACCCGTTACAAAAATCAATCATCGTACGTTAAGTCATATTTCAGTAAGTCAATGTCAGCACATAAGCGGAATTTTTATTGTTAAAACCCACTATCAACTGGGAAACCCCTAGTAGGTTTAGGGGTGGTGTTTCCTACTGTTAGAAACCCTACATTACAGCTACAGTATACAAGTATCAAACAGATCCAGCTTACAGCAAAGTAAGTAGTGTTATCTTCGTCTTATACATAGGTTATGATGATTATTGTTTACTGACACGCTTTATAGATGCCGCCTGAAGTGTCATAGAGATAAGGGCTACTGGAGATAACGCTGAAAAATACACCAACGATTACTACCATGTGTGCTGTTGTTGATTACGAGATGATCACGTTACCTTTACTTTACTGAATCTATTTAAATCGAACAATTACGTTTGATAGTATTTTGTGACCATGTTACGGTGAGCACACACAAAAAACTGAATACTCTAGCTAGTATGTAGTTAATCCAATAACTCGGTAGAATATGATATATGTGAACATTTAAGCTCTATCTCTGTCGAATATAGTTTAAATGTTCACCGACTTTCGTTGCTAGCTACAAAAGAACATCAGAAATTTATCTAAGCTAATCTAAGTTTAATATAAATTACTTTATTCATCATACACACACATCTTCAGGGATTCAGTTTTACCTTAAGTTCTTATTTTTAAAGAATAACCTAGTTAAGCATTTCTCAGATATACGTGAATGTTATGAACAATCGACGAGCCAAAACATATTATTTAATTGCGCACAATCTAGATTCCAGAACGAACAGACCTTGTTGTTTTTAACTCTTTTGATACAAACGTACTTACGAATTCAACATAATGTTCTCTGAACACAATTTCCTAATCTAAAAGCTAATACGGCATGATAAACGTAAGCAATGGAATTTTCATCATCATGAAATATTTGGCCAATAAAACATCTGTTTACACATTGTAGCCCGTAAACTGGCCTGGACAAGCATTCGGATTTCAAACGTAAATAATTGAATGTGTGACCTTTTGGGATGCCTTCACACGTTAATGGTTCAGGGTCGCTGAGTCACGTTCGGGACACAGGGAACACCCGGCTCTTTTGGCATCTAACACCACCCTCAGCGGACGTTTTCCACGGTATCTGATTTCAACGTTTAACTAGTATCTGCTTTAAGAAGAAACAATACAAGAACAGTCAAGTGTTATGCAATAAAAATAACATGTTTTCTTTGCTCAATCCGTCAGATAGCCTAGAAGGTCAGATAGACTAGAGGAAATAGTTACTTACTTTTTAACCTTACTTATATATCTACTAAATGAATTTCTCTGACTACAAAAAAACCATGCAGGAGTCTCGGTAATAATAATGAATTCCACTAAATTTTTCGCAGTTTGCATAATTAATGGTAAATTGCACGCTTCGATGACAACACAGACAAAATGTAAAAGTGGCACGCAGTAGGTATCATTTAAAGCACCTTCATGCCTGATGAAACAGCCGAACACAGTGTAACTTCAAATTTATTTGATGATTTGATCAAGTGAATTGAGGAATGATTTACTGGTCCGATGTTCAGGAAGCGGCACGCCATGCGCAACTCGTTTGCACTCACATCCTCCCGCGAGGTATGACCGCAGTTGCTCTACCAACGCTAGCATAGTTGGCATGCGTGCCCTGTACCACGCTCTACGCCATCTGCAAAAGCGGTCACTTTCAAAGATAAATATTAAAACTCAAATTATAGTTCCATCACAGATTAGTTAATATAATACAGGGCTGATGTAGTGTGATAATTAGTGTTAACACAGTATAGAGACATTTTTTAAAAATCAGACTAACAAACTGATCAAGGAAGTAGCAGGAACCTACACTTAGTCTTTTGCTGGCTAAACACTTTATAACATTTGAAAATAATGAGCTGATTTTTTGTGTCGTTGGTTTATGAAACAACTGTTACGAAAGCAAATTAACGGTTTACAAAACCTCCCTACCTCTCGAAACCAAAGCATTACCTTCAAAAGATGTTCGCCTACTGATAAAGATTACTCAGGAGTATACGAGGGGCATGCCAAAAGAAGTTAGATACTCTTTACTCATTTGATTGACACTGGCAAGTTACACACCATCTTATAGGCTGGTTGTTTATTAATATATTTGAAAATAGACATTTTTTTTTATTATTCTTATTTGAATGAGCATACATTTTCCGAGAATCTGGCAGGAATTCGCTTGCAGCAATGGAGCTCAGTCGACGTGATTTTCGCGCTATGATTTATTATGACTATAAAAAAGGTTTAAAGCCTTAATAATGTTTTGAACTTTTGGCTACTACTTTTGGTGAGTCTGCTTGTTCACGAGCAACAGTATTTAATTGGTTTGCTGAATTAAAAAGAGGACTGTGATGTCTAGAAGATGAAGTAAAGACAGGTCGGCCGCCAACCGCGGTCACACAAGTAAAACGTTCGTGCAGTCAAAAAACTTATTCGCGAAAACCAACGAATTACGTGGTATGTAGAGCTGGAGCGAGTACTGGAAAATGGATCAGCAGCAATGCAAACCATAATTCACGACCACCTTTCTCTCCGTAAACGTTGTTCGAGATGGGTGCCGCACAAACTTACCGATGAGCAGAAAGACCGTCGGGTGGATTAGTGCCTATTTACGATATATGAATTATTAGAGTTAATATCGACGGTGCCGAGAAAACAAACGTGTATGATATACTAACTGGTGACGAAACATGGCTATTCAACTATGATCCCGAAACAAAGCGACAAAAGACTGCAGATATGGTGTTTTGAAGATGAACCAACTTGAACTAAATGTCGCCGTGCACGAAGCATACAGAAACAAATGGTCGCTTCGTTTTTCTGCAAAACGGGTCATATTGCTACTGTAGTGCTAGAGGATCAAAGAACGGTGAGCTCTGAATGTTATGTGACAGTTTATGCTCCAACTGTAATATCAGCTTGGTGTGACAAGCCACCGAAGTCAGGAATCCGGCACCTCTGGCACCACGACAATGCGGCGCCGCACAAGTCTGCCAGAACACTTGACTTTTTTCAACTCAAAACATGTGTCAATCCTTCCTCACCTTATTCCCCTGACCTAGCGCCATGTGATTTTTACCTGTTTCCAAAAATTTAAGAAAAACTAAAGGGGAAGAGGTTTGAAAGCAAAGAAGATGCTGCCTATAATTTCGAGATTTCTGAGGTGTCTAAAGAAGAGTGGTCACAGGTATTTTCCAACTGGTTCAAACGTATGGAAAAGTGTATACGTGCTCAGGGTGAATACTTCGAAAAGATCGATACTTGTAATAAATAATAAATTTTATAATTTTTGAGTATCTAATTTCTTTTGGCATGCCCCTCGTATCTTAGGTGTAAAGTTAAGCTGGATTTACGAATTCTAACCATTTCTTAAAAGTCGTTACTGAACTGAAAGAAACCCACAGACATAGAAAACAGTTTATACTTTTTGTTGTGACGAAAAACCTAAGGATATCAATACGTATAAAGTAGTTCCGTGTTGATTATCTAACACCTACATAGTTTTTAAATTCTTACGTGTTTAACTATAGAGCTAAAAAACTTGTGCATAGTAAGTATTACTTCTTCAGTATTTAATTATTAACTTTTCTTACTATCTGTCTGTAGGTTAATGTCAAGGTCATATTGGGTTATCAACTTAACTATTGAACTTCTAGCCTTATAAAATTAATAAGAGATAGCAGATTTAATTACACTTGAATAGATAATTAGAATGTTTCATTTGCATTGCATTTTATTAAATAGGAGATACAGATTTTGATACAGATTTTTCCATACAAGAACGCTTAATCCTTTTCCTGCGAATTAAAATGTACAATAGAAAACAGACATAAGGCTATAATAAATTTAGTACAATTGAAAAAAAAACCATTGCTGTCTTCGGACAGAAATTAGAGTGCTTTGAATTTAATCCACCGCAATAAAAGCGCAGACAGACCGATATCTCAGTAATTTCTTAACATACATAGTTCGTTTCTTGACAAGATTTTTAAAGAACTTTTAATATTGTTATAAGTGGTATGCCTTTGCTATAGAATTACCGGTTTAATATAATTAAATTATGTAGATATCAGACATTCAACATTTTAACAACAGCATGAGCTCTACATATACTGGTTACTCCAAAAACTGTGTTAAGCGGAAGTTCAGAAGTTAAGCATACCTGCAGGTGATTCGGGTAGTCCTAGTGATGTTCTACGTCTGGGCTTCCGCTTTGCACATTTTTTTTTGGACAGAAAATACATATAACTAAGTCTTGAGGGGAGTCAAATTTGCTTTTCAAAAGCCAGTTTTGTCAACTTCTTTACTTTTAAGTAATCAGTTTCGATATGATATTTAAGTTAACCACAGATGCCAAACTGGCTTTAAGAATCCTGATATAAAAAGGTTTATGGCATCAATTTGAGTGCTATGCAATTTTGTTTGGCAGGCACTTCGGGCCCGAACGAACGTATGTACTAGAACAATACTTCGAACTTGTCAAAGACATTTAATACGAAAACATTAGCTTATGGTCTAGCAGGACTAAGTAAAGCGTTCAAGGTAGAGCTTGTCTAACCAGAAATGATGGGCCACACTCCTTTGTATTGCGACCATATTATTTATTATATGAAGCCAATACCCACTCCACTCATTGTAGCGATGACTAGGTTTCAATGGTGGGGGCCTTTGGGCCAGTGAGTGGAACAGTATATTTACAATTTAGTTACTAAGTGGGACAGTTTAATTACGAGTACTTTACTTGATGTGTGCGTGAATGTGGTGCGCGTCATTTAAGATTAGGAAAGCTCTAGTAGTAGAAGAAGTAAGTAGATGTTCAAATCATTTATTTCTCAGAATATGGTTATTCCATATTTGAATTTATTTACGCCTAATGCCCTGATGTCGGTTAGCAACTTATTATAAATTCTTATAGCATTGCAGTTCACATTTTTCGTGTGCAACGTAAGTTTTTGCTGTGGTATTAAAAGTTTATTAGGGTCTCTGCTGTTCTTTTTACCAGTTACATCGTCGTTTAAAAGAAAATAATGTGGAAATCTCATAACAAACATACAAATATCTGAAATGTATTAATCTGGGATCTGCCTTGAGTTCACTGCGGTTAAACCTTGTAATGGACTTCGTTACTCAGAATATTTATTTTTGTTGAAAAGAGTATAAAACGGCAGTTCGCGCATTACTATATGGTATCGAGTGCTGGACAGAAAAGAAGACGCAAGAACCAAAAGTATTAATGACGAAGATGGTTAGATGGGCGCGAGGTCTGACCAGACTCGATAAAATGCGTCACGAAATTATTAAGACGCAGTTTTAATAATTATGCACATGTCGCAGGAGAACTCATCAAAAATCGCATTGGCTGGTATGGACATATCAAAAGATGCCAAGAGGACCTTGGTCTTCGTACCAGCGTATTGTATATTACCCTACACCTACCTGAACACTAATGTAGTAGTGGCCGCCTGCCATTGATTTGGTGGTCCATGACCAAATGAGACCTACATAAAAGCCCGATTGGCCAAAGCGACAACCTGAGACTTTTGATGCAAAAGAGTGAAAAGATTCGACTCCAAATGAACTGGCAGCAGAGACGGAAGAAAAAGGATGCACTGATAGGCACTCAGTCAAGAATTGATCAAATATCATTCTTCTACGTACACACATACACATACACGGAACCGCTCGAGCAGTTGTGACTGCTTTGGGCGGTTGGCAGCACAAGTAGTCGCCAAGCATACACTAACTGCTCTCGCGCAATTACCTCCGGCCGCGCTCTTTATTCCACGTTTCTTGAGCAAAATGGGCGAGCAGTTAATCCAACTGCTTCAGCAGTTATCAATGGCAGCTTCAAGCTGTTGACTATGACTGCAAGAACGGTCCGTGTATGTTGATCACTGGCTAACTGCTCGAGCTGTCCGTATAAGGCGGGCCTTAGACTATTCCCAACGAAAATTATATCTATTGTACAAATTCTCATGTAAGTGAATATGGTTTTGGGTACTGCATGTCATACAAATTAAAAAGCTTAAACATGGCACATCTGTAGGAACGCGGGCGCCTTCGGGACACATCGGCAGACGTCGATCTGCGGTGCGGGCGGCGAAAACTGTGTCAAAGTGTCACCCTGCCTTCTCTCTGAGCTCTTTCTGGTGTATGTATGAGTGGAAGGAGTAGGAATTCATTATAACTAAGGAAGAAGTGTGCTTAGAATAATGTAAAGCACACTTTTTTCCCTTCCTTAGACTGAGCACTAATTTGGAGTCCATGCTTTAAATTTCCTTGCCTTTAATAACAATAATCTATACCTACAAATCATACAATGGTTAAGCAATCTTTGCATTTTATTAAAATTCTCCTCTCTTTTTGACTTTGATGAGGAGTGTGTGTGAGTGGTGTCGCCAATTATGAATCTTTAACAAAAAAGAGTGTGAAATTTTCTGTGAATATATTATTTTGATAGGGAAAATAATATATTCACAGAAACCCTACCTATTGATGTAATGAAGAATTACCCACATAGTCATAAAAACTTAACTTAACACAGCTTTAGTTATATGTAATAATTGGTAACTATCACTTTTTTTAAATTTTCTTAGGGAGTTGATAGAGCTATGAATAGATAAAAAAACAGTAGGTACATTTATAAGTAGAAACTGTTGTGGATGACCCATTGCATATAAAGGGGTTAAAGTTACTTATGCCAAATTGAATTGAATTGAATAATGGCTGTTAGGAGTCTCATAAAATAACAGAATTAGCCAAATTCTTGATAAAAGCACAATGTTTGTAAACTGGCATCAATCAGATCAGCTGTTTGTCCAATTTATCCATTATCTAATTAGGAAAATTTCAGAGAAGTTCAGTTTTACTTTAAATGCCTTGAGGCTTTATAAATTAGTAATTGTTCATAAAGCAAGGTATTTTCCCATGTTATGGTAACCTTAAACAGATATTTTAGCTAGTGTACCTACTTGAAATAGCCAACTTTGCGTCTCCACCAGAACTTGTGACCACTGTGCTAAATGGGTGACTAAATATATTAATAAGAGCTTAAGGTAATTAAACCAACATAATTGTATCTTTATATTAGAAAATATTTTTAGACTATGTTTTGTGTTATTGTTCAGTATCTTACCATTTAACTTAAGGTGCTGATAGATTTGAGCATTCACTTGTTTCAGAATATCTTTTTTTGCATTCATAGTTTTTAAATTTACTTGAACCACATTGTGAACATGACGCTTGATATTTTGAACCAAACAAAAATAATACATTACTTGGAAATGTTTTAAAAGGACTGAACTTTTTCTTGTATTTGTACCTTTCATAAAAATGTTACATTAAAATGTAATTTATGCTCTAGTCTATCTATACCAACCATAAGGTTCCACAGCTGTTTTCATACTTTGATTATTGCCGAGTCTTTTATACTGAACTACTGACCTCCTGAAGCCTGTTGCTTAACCCGGCTACTCTTAGCATCTGCTGAATATATACACACTCTGTGCATTCTATCAGAAATTTCAGATAAATTTGCAGTGGATTGTTTACTTGTTTGCTCTCTTACTTTAAGGTGACAATATTTATGTTTGACCAACACCACATTTTAAATTTGACTACCTACCTCCTTATTCATGTAACTTTACACAAGCACTATGATATTTGCTATGAAATTCATAGAATAAAACCAGGTTTGAAACTTCTCAATCACTTGTTTGAACGAAAATTAGTCTTCATTTTCGAGATTGCAAGTTATGCCTAACGGCATGTTTTGTGACACGCAAGTACGCATTGAGAAACTATTAAACGTAGAGTCATCCTATTCTGAAAGAAAGATTAAAAATTGGGACCAATTTATCTATTTCGTGAAGATTTGATCGCATGTTTACATTTTGATTTTTGACAAATTTCTCACGTAATTAACATTCTAAGACTCAAATTGCACAAATAAAATGAAGACGTGTTTGAATAAAGCCAGAAAGTCCAGGCACTTACCATTATTTTCTTGAATTTTGTCAGTTGTAGCGGTGCTTCCTGTTTGTGTCATGCCCTTAGACAATTCGTCCATCTTGTGCCGTACACTTGTTCGTTACATCAATCAAACAATCACAACACAAATTACAATTAACGAACGACACAACATTATAGATCACTTTGCAGTTTAGCTAAATTCAGTCTTTTTCGAATACAGCTAGTTTTATCCATTTCAAACACATTTCTACAAAATCCAGCAGCACTCACAACCAACGAATTGAAGTTTGAGAAACCATAAACTCCCTCGTCTAGATTCGTTATCTGTGCTGTACCAAAAAAAAATAAACCAACCCAAGATAGACAGATTTCCATGTCCAACTGTCGGATCCACTGTCCTAGCGATCGAGCATCAACTATAGAGGGCAGCACTTCGGGCCATACATTTAATACATGCCATAAAGGCGGTTGTTTACTGTTTTATAGAAAATCGATTCATAGAATTTCGTTTCACATAAATTGTTTCTCAGATTATCATTTCATCGAATAATCAATACGCAGAATAGTTACTTCAAAGAAATTTGAATCATAGATTTTTGTTACAAATAAAATTCATGTATAAGAATATTCATATCATAGAATATTAAATCAAATATATAATGTTTGGCTTAAGTAAGAAGTATTCTCAAAAACATTATTTTTTTGTCACTTATGTTCATTCGCCGAAAATTCGCTTCTGGCACTCGCCGGCCGCTGCTGCCGCAGCATGCTCGCTCGGCTCGTGCGATGTGGTTACAGTTCTAACCTCACC
Organism: Udea olivalis; assembly: GCA_947369235.1. Taxonomy (NCBI): domain Eukaryota; kingdom Metazoa; phylum Arthropoda; class Insecta; order Lepidoptera; family Crambidae; genus Udea; species Udea olivalis. Next base: position 14,741,565 of record OX376342.1, read on the forward strand.
TAACAAACAGAGGCTTTTTAAACTTATTTCTGTTATTAAAGTAATTAAATTTCTGTGAAAAATGTTTCTATGAAGTAGATAGTCGTTGAATCAATAATATTCGAAATGAAAATATTTGAACCGAATATTCTCTGAAACATTTTCTGGGAAACGAAATTCAATGAAAATTCTGTCTGTTATACAAGGGATTACACATAAGGGCATGTATGTATGGCCCACAATGCGAGCGACTGCCCCAATCATAAGTAATATACTCGTATTACGAATTTACGACTAAGTTCAAAAGAATACATATTTTATACAAGATTATTTTTAGAAATTATAGCTTAATATAAAAATAGATAGGTATTGCTTCATTGATAAATAATACCTATTACTATAACTGTTATTTTGTGATTCTAATTTGAAGCTACACACAACACACAACACTAGCACACATGGTCATTACCAACACGAGAGCATGTTACTATCAAGCAAGTGCTACTTAGTAGCACGTGTGTTGAGGCCTTGCTATTCGTAGTTATGAGCATGTTACTTTCGAGTATGCTCAAAAATAGACAGCCGTGCGATTTTCGAGCATGATACCTGCAGCGCGGGTGGAAGGTAGCGTGCTTTTAGCACGTGTGCACTAGGCTAGTATCCATTGAGAACTGGTAGACTGACCAGCCCCCCGATTCAGAACAAAGTTATCGACCGATTCGGTTATTTTCTTTTATTTTAAATTATTTTTTTAAGTATGGTTTGTTTTCGCATAACTGAGTTTATGAAAACTATACAAAGGCGTATAGTTAGCTTTAACATATAAAAATATTGATTGCTCACGTTAAGCGGGTCATTCACTATAATTTAAACAAAATAACCAAATCGGTCGATAACTTCGTTCTGAATCGGGGGACTGAGCATCGCTGTAGTCCCGCAATGGAGCAATTTGTTGTTGTTTGTTTGTACTACCGATTAAACCCATATATTTTTTTAAAAATAATGAACTTTTTTATTTAACTTAAAAATAATTCGTCAAGAACTCGAAAGTGTGAGAACCAATCGTAAGGAACTTTGTCCTTCCCGCGGGCAGTTTATCACGAGCGGCTTGCCGTCGAAGGTGGCTTTCTTTCGTGTGAGTCTATCAAAATGAAGCCGCCGCGCCCTTGCGTCGATGCTGCCCCTTGACCGCCCGCCACCGCACGCGCCGACACGCCGATTTGTTTCAGTTTTCGTACGGACTCTCCATGGTGCAGTTGTATACTGTAGCGAATTATGATGCGGCAGGTGCTCGTCGTCTTTACGCAGAACCGCAGCACATCGAGCCACTACGTAGGCGAGGAATACCTAGCCCACAAGTACCCGATGCGCGAACCATCGTGGCGGCAACACAGCGCTTACTGGATCATGGGGAGTATAGAACACCAGCCCATGCTCAGGGTCGAGGTGGACTGCAAGCCTACTCGCCGGAGCTCGACGAAGAGATCTTGAAGTACTTTGAACGAGATCCTCGGCGAAGCACTCGTATGGCAGCGATTAGGTTTGACGTGAGCCAGTATTACGTTTGGAAGCTGCTATCAGTAACCTGCCCGGCTAGCTGCACATGCGAGGATACAGTGTAGTGTCACCAATCGATACGATAAAAAGAAGAAGTGAATAAGTGTTTATTCTGTAGTACTAAACTTTAGTACGAAAGGTTTTGTCAGTTGCTTTCAGAAAACCAAAATGAAAATATCCTGTGGCCAGACGAGTCTACGCATAAGTGTGTTGGACTGTTTAATCAACGTAACGAACATTTTTGGGGTTTCAATATCCATCACATCATCCGAGAGTGCTCTCATCAGATGCGTTTTAGTGTTACGAGTACTTCATTATCAGTGATGGTTATCAGGAATAATACTTTATCAGTCAGTGTAACTAAACAGCTATAAGTGAATGCACTTTGAAGGTGAATTTTAGGTAAATCTGTTAACATTTTTTAATTGTCGTAAACAGTTACATTTTTAGCCTCACTAGCATAAAATTACTAGGCCCCTGTACTACTGCTTATAGAAAAATACTAGCTGATAAGCGGGGGTCAATGACCCAGGCGCAGGCGCGTGCGTCTCCGTTCCTCCCGCCCGGCTACCGTTCGTGAAATTACTACTCGTTCTAGATTATTTTAGGAAAGAAATTCTCACTTGAGTTTTTGCTTTTTTTTTGACTTCTAACAAAATGGTGTAATCGATAATAAAGCCTGGACCAAATTCTCCCGCCGCGGGACTACAACGATCCTCAGGTCACGGTGTATAGCGAGGTTGTCGTTTATCTATACATATTAAAAAGAGGACAGAGTTGTTTGTTTGTATGAATCTCCTTAATCGTTTTTGTAAAATCTTTCACCGTTATCGATATGATGTGTATCGAAAGTATCGATAGTTTTGCCCTATCCATAGTCGAACATTTTACGATAATATTAAAAGCTCTAAGGTTTCGTTTTATTTCCAGCAAATAGTATCAAAAGTACCTCGATAGTTACTAAAGTAAAACTATCGATAGTATCGATAAAAGTAGAAGTAAAAAGTAAAGTATTTAGTATCGATAGTATCGACTATCGAGGTATTTTCGATACTACGAATACTAATTAGAGCGAAACCATGAGCTTGCAATATTATTGTAAAATGTTCGACTAGCGATAGGGCCAAACCATCGATACTTTCGATACACATCATATCGATGGTGGTGAAAGAATTTTTAAAATCGATCCAGTAGATTCGGAGCGCATTTAATACTAAAAATATGTATTCATATTTAAACCGAGACTGACATCTCTATAAGTCTATACCAGTTCTCAATGGATACTAGCCTAGTAGCATGCTTAATAAGCAAACCTGTTCCACCCGCGCTGCAGGTAGCATGCTCGAAAATCGCAATCTTACTCGAAAGCAGCTTGCTCATAACTAGCAATGCTTCGACACACGTGCTACTAAGTAGCACTTCACTTGCACAATTGTACCATGCTTTCGTGCCAGTAATGAGCATGTGTAACTGTAGCTTTATCGTCCTCACATTACAATATCGAAACTTAAGTAGGTAGGTAGGTCTATTAAGCATGCTACTAACGAGCATGTGTAACTGTAGCTTTACCTCAGTCCAACTTCAGAGAATCTTAAGTTGCTTTGCAGAGCGTTGCCGTTAGCGTACATTTTACACATTTTACGTATCTTTTTAGCCTCCCATGTGTGAATGTGTAATTTTACCACTTTACGTACCTTTTGAAAATTTCAGAACACGACGCAAAAATTTCTCAGATTCTCATAAAAAAAATCAAACAAGTGCTTGACTTGAAGTTTTTTTGAATTGAGCAAGTACAACTTTTCAAAATATCCTATTAATTAAATAATATACGTAACTTTTCTCACCCAAAATATAGCTGGTTTTAGTAAGAAAAAATGCTCATGTACCTTTTTACAAAATGTACCTATAAAGAGTTAGTTGTGTATTGGGAGATCAGTTGCAGGCAGCAACACTACTTGATCTAGAAGCTCTCTGCTCTCTGTTTAAGGCATGTGATAAAAGGGCTCAATGTGGTTTAATTGGGGTTTTCTGGAGTTTGAAGGGTTAACCTTCAGTAGATTTCATCAAGCTGTCAATGTCATGTCACACAACAATCCATCCTGACTGCAGTGACTGCTGTCACTGTCAGTCAGTCAACAAGCCAGGCAGGGTAATCAGACGCAACATTCTGCTCGTGGGATTTTATTTTGTTGTCTGTCTGTGTATATCAATATCAAACTGCTTGTCTGTTATATTATTTGATAAGATAAAATTGTTTGTATAGTGATAAACACTACAATGGTGTAAGACAATGGTAAATAATATACATTAACGCTGAGAGTATTACACGCCTGACTTTTTGGCAGGATGGAACATTTCGGTCTTTCGCACATTTTGTTTGAGCCAGATAAATATAATCCAGATACTTTGGACCTACTTGCCGACGATGAAGCGCGAGAATACTGGCTCAATACTTGTGAAAAACTCGTAGAGAAATATGTGAACTTTGCACTGGCAAATACCGAAGACCCAACAGTAGAAATTAGAGCTCTAAAATTTAAAACCTGTTATGTTGAAGCCCTGAAAGAACTAAGAATAAATCCCCTGTAAGTAAAAGAACAACTTCCTACAACTACTGTGTTTGTAAATATATTATAGAGTTTCAGATATGAATTCAGAAACATTTCTTTTATTTTCATAAATAAGAAGTATTAAAAGTACCTGTAACAGAAATTATTCCTTTTGAATTATACCGATAAAAAATATTTTATCTGATTATCCCCTTGTCTAATAATTTAGTAAAATATTCAGTGATGGATTCTAAATAGTGTAATTATTTTATTATAAAAGTAAATCTCAAGTTTATGCTAGTGAACATCAACCTGAATTTACAACCTGAAGGAGGAATTTTGTTGAATTATACCACTAAGCTTAGCATCTTGTAGGATTGCAGGTCTTAAAAGACTATACATTAAGTGAAATGGTCTTTGAATTTTTTTTCTGGCAACTAGCTCTATGTGCTGCAGCTATGTTCTTGTGGGCAAGCTAAACTAGAACTTTTAAAATCAAATATCTAATTATTATGCAACCTTCAAATAACTACAATCTCTGCTTAGTTCCTGGTCAGATGGCCATGTAAAGTATGTGTAAAGTAGTCTGATATAAAGTTGTGTTTTTTCCCTAATTTTAGTGCTCATGGCCAGTTAACTATACGGTTACTCCTAGACATTAATGAAACATGTCTCCGATCTCAAGGGTTCTTTGACCTGTGGAAAGAGCAAAAAAAGTATGAAAATAAAAGAGCACTGGCTACTCTCAGTTCGCGCTTGGCAGAAATGGATGCTTTGTCTGACGACAGACAACGCTGGACAGAACTATGTAGAGGGGTTTTAGCAGGCAAGTTCAATATGTCATATTATTGTTTTGTTATAGTATGCAATACCTATCACAAACAGATAAATAAATTAAAAAGTTACAAAACAGACAATTACTAGCGCACCCTAAACTTTGTGCTTTATTCTCTTTTTTGCCAACTTACAGTCTCATTCAATCACAATAGACCATGCTGTACACTTTGCTATCAATTGCTGACAGAAGCAAATTGAAGCAATTCTCATCTAGCAATTCTAGCATCTACAGATGGTATCAAAGTGTTTTCATACATCCCACAAAAACAAAACAAAAATGAAACTAAAGCTAAATAAAGGAAACATCAATAATATGTAGTTTGTTACAGGCAATATGTTTGATTGGGGAGCACAGGCAGTAACTGATATTTTAGATTCTGGTATCTATGATGCACTAGAAAAAATCCAAAAGAGGCCATGGCTGTATGACGGCTTAGATAAATGGCTTGAAAAGCTAGAGGTAAAAAGAAATGTTATTTATTTTATATTGATTAATAAACGGAGTTCTAAAGGTTCCAAAACAATTCTGTTCAGTATTTATCACACTATATTTGAATAAAGACATTTGCAGTCTTGTCGAGTGTACTGCAAAAAACATTTAAGGCTCTGCTTTGTGTTTTCTGTTTTGTGGCTACAAAGCAAGATAATAAAGGGGTATGAACCTTTAAGGCATAGCCAGCCAACTGCCATTTTCCTTTTTGTCGATGTTGTGCACGATGAAAGTGGTATATGTTCAAAGAAGACACATAAACAAAAAAATATGATACCCTAAAGTGTCACGTTTCCGAGCTATTTGAAGGTAAAGATCGATGTGAAAATGGTGATATTCATTAAAAATCGACTGAACCTTTTTGTGTTATTTGTTAACAAATAACAAATTTTAGGACATATTAACAGCCTGTTATCTTCTTCCGCAATCTCCCCACATCCCAAAGTCATTTAAAAAATATGTTTCAAAGTGATAGGTCACTGAGTATTTGCCTATCCTATGCTGTCACAAATTAAATTGTATTTTTTTCCAATGCAATAATATATTTGATTTTAATTAAAAACTTGTTTTGTAGGTTTTGTACCAAAAACAGGTAAATCCCCATAAACTTTATTATTTTGCGCACTTTCAAATGTTCAAATGTCCAAAAAAAATGTGATGAAACGCGTACTTTATTTGTTGTAAAGTAAAGTAAAGTAAAAAATATCTTTATTCATATAGACTTATAGAAAGTACTTATGACAAGTCATATAGTTACAAAAAAAAAATTAAAGCAAAAATATACTAAAATAAACTTACATAAAGTAATAGTATGATAGTAAATATCATAATTAAACATAATGTGACTCTACCACCGGTTCGGAGGTTGTTTCCGATCGAGAAGACTCCAGCAAGAAACTCGATGGTTACTCTTTTCAATCTTGTTTTTTAACACAAAAATTGAATTGACAGAGTAAAGTCATAACAAAAAAGTGTGCAGAGGAGCAGATTATACCTAAGATGACCACAAATTCTTATCATTTAAGAAATCCACAACACTATAATAACCTCGCTTCATTAACTTGGCTTTAATTTGTGACTTAAACTGGTGAAGAGGCAGTTCAACAAGAGTTTGCGGAATCTCATTAAAATATTTAACACATTGACCAACAAATGATTTTCCTACCTTATGCAGTCTTAGACTGGGAGTTACGAGCTTATTTTTATTTCTAGTATTGAGTTTATGAACATCACTGTTTTTCTTGAAGAGTTGCAAGTTTTTACGGACATATACTACATTATCATAAATAAATTGAGAGTACACCGTCAAAATATCTATCTCTTTGAATACTTCACGAAGCGAGTCGCGTGGTCTAAGGTTGTAAATGGAGCGGATGGCTCTTTTTTGAAGAATAAAGATGGTGTTGAGATCCGCTGCCGAGCCCCACAACTGTAGACCATACGACATAACACTGAAAATAACTGAAGTACACTAATCTTGCTGTTGCGATATCAGTCAGGAGCCTTATTTTTCTAACAGCATATGCTGCCGAACTAAGTCTTCCTGCCAGAGCAGAAATATGCGGACCCCACTGTAACTTGGAATTGAGAGTAATTCCTAAAAATACTGTGGAATTCGCAACCTCTAATGGCTCGTTATTCATGTTTATAATGGTATCGACCTGTCGGACATTGGGCATAGAAAATTTGATACATTTAGTCTTCTTGGCATTAAGCAGTAAATTGTTACTCGTGAACCAATGCGTACTGCATAGAGAGAGTATTATTTACGTCGTCAAGTGCTTTGTTACTTCTATCTACGTTAAAAATCTGAAAAGTGTCATCAGCAAATAATACAATCCCACATAGGTCTTTGACAAAATAAGGCAGGTCATTTATATAGATCAAAAACAGCAGAGGACCCAATATTGATCCCTGGGGCACGCCCATACGTATGGTGGCACCGGAAGAGTTCGTACCATTGATACTCACTTTTTGTATTCTATCAGTGAGGTAAGATTCTATGAGGCTAAGTGAGATATTTGAAACACCGTAATGTCTCAGCTCAATCAGTAGGATTTCATGATCTACGCAGTCAAATAATACAATCCCACATAGGTCTTTGACAAAATAAGGCTGGTCATTTATATAGATCAAAAACAGCAGAGGACCCAATATTGATCCCTGGGGCACGCCCATACGTATGGTGGCACCGGAAGAGTTCGTACCATTGATACTCACTTTTTGTATTCTATCAGTGAGGTAAGATTCTATGAGGCTAAGTGAGATATTTGAAACACCGTAATGTCTCAGCTTAATCAGTAGGATTTCATGATCTACGCAGTCAAATGCTTTTGACAAATCACAAAAAAACTCCTATTGCATCTTGCTTTTCTTCCCACGCATCAAATATGTGTTTGATGAGCGCAACACCTGCATCGGTTGTATTCCTATTTTTAGTAAATCCAAATTGATTACTATGTAATAATTTATTCAAAGCAAAGTGAGAGAGTAATTGAATCAATATTATCTTTTCAAAAAGTTGACAAAATAACACAACAAGCCTCATTAAAAAAATACTACTAATAAAAATACTGATTCACTCAGTAGATTTTAAATTTCACCTTTTTAATATAAATCTTTACCTTTTTTAAAACTCGGAAACGTGACACTTTAGGGTACCATATAAGGGAATTTTTTGTTTGTTTATGTGTCCTTTATCCATATATAACACTTTTAACTTGCGCGGAAACTTCAGAAAAAGAACAAAATTGCGAAAGGTATGCCAGCTATGCCAGCTTCCATCCATACAAAAATGTTCAACCCCTTTATGTAGTAAGTTTCATAGTGATGAATACATAAAAATCGACTATAAAGATCGATCTTATATAAAATGACTTGTTAATTTAACTAAAATATTTTATATTATAGACACCAATATTATAGTTGAAATTTTTCAGTGGTCGCCGTTTCGCTATTTCTACAAATTCTGGCGGAACTGTTTCAGTAAGCTTTACTAAACAGTTTTGTATTTTATTTTCAGAAAACAGTACACCATTGCGCAGCAGTATTTGTGGACAACAGTGGAGTAGACATAGTACTTGGTATATTGCCATTTGTAAGAGCTTTGCTACTAAGAGGCACATCTGTAATACTATGTGCCAATGAATGGCCTGCTCTTAACGACGTTACAAACGTTGAGCTAGAAGACATTTTGCAACGCGCTTCAATGGTTTGCCCCGTGTTGTCGGCGGCTCTGGCTACTGGTGATTTAGTCGTAAGATCAAGTGGACAAAGAGGTCCATGTCTAGACCTTAGAACAATAAGTGTTGGTAAGTAAACATAAACCAAACTTATTACAATAAAACTTAAACAGTGACTATGACCATACCATATTGAAAACAGTGTTGTTAAGACTGTTTTATTATTTATGACAACCATTGTTTAAGGTAGCAAGTATTCAATGTTGACATAGTTACTACATAGGAACGCGATTCTTTATAACGAATTACAATTCATTAACACCAATAAAATTGTTTGCTAATCATGTAATCAGGTTGAATAAAATACTTTTTCTTTCAAAATCAAAATTGAATTTTTGCTGTTGTCATTACTATAGCATAAATGCTCCCTTGTAATAATCCTAAAACTAAAATGATAATTAGCACGTGAAACTTGTGTTGTGTGAAATGTTTTTTTTTGTTTCAGGTCTGTGCACTGAAATGAAAGTGCGTGGTGTGGACCTTATTGTTTTAGAAGGGATGGGCAGAGCTCTACATTCAAATTTGAATGCTCGCCTGGCTGTAGATTCGCTCAAACTGGCAGTAGTAAAAAATGCTTGGTTAGCTCAAAGGCTTGGTGGACCACTATTTTCAGTCATTTTTATTTATGAAGAGAAGCCTACTCAAATGTAGTTTAATTTGTGTAATATTAATTTTATGAAATGTGACTCCCAGTATTCTAATAGAGTAAGCCATCATCAATATGAATACCTGATGCATTCATGTTTTCGAATGCACGACTATGTGTTAACATCTTATGGTGTTTTTCTGAATATATTGAGTGTTACTCGGATAGATGTTTGATTTATTATCAGTTCCATAGTAAAACCTTGTACATAGTACAATCACATTCAACTTTTCTTTTCGTGAGATCGTGTCGGCAGCCATCACGAGGTCCTCGCTCGTTTTAACCCGTACCGCGCCACACCGTACAACCGGTTTTTCATAGCGTGCCATACGTTTTCACGGAACACCCATATGTTCCGCTAACACTATTAAGGATTAAAGTGACGCATCTGAAGTTTTAGCGACGGGGATACCATTTTTTCTCAGCAATTACGAAACCGATTGAAATGATAATTTATGTGCCGATACCCGGTTTATCAATGCTTCACCGCGTAAGACTATGATAGGAAATATGTAGAAGAAGGCTCCCAGACATTTTTGCGCCGTAACAAAAAAACAGGCAATTTTATTACGTGCACAAAATTGCGAACAAAAGCGTTCCTAACAACCTTTACAAAACCATTGCAAAATAGATCATAAGTCAGTAGCATAAGGTGCCCGGTTGATGTTAACGCCTCTGTACCTATAGATAGAAATAAACTTAAATTAAATATCATAAATAAACAATGTGACCCTACCACCGGTTCTACTAGCGGTACACCCCGAAATTGTCAAAACCTGCAAATGGTGATAAAGGCATGAAAATCGGAACGATTGATCTTTAGACCATACGAATCAATTTGACTCTTAGCACTGAAAAAAAAGGAGTTATGGCGTCATCTTTATAGTATGGGAAAAAAAATGTTTGCTGTTAAACCTATGTATGTGTGTTATGAAAGATCACAATTTGTAAAATTGAAAAATTATATTTTCAAAATTCCTTTTTTAGGGTTAGAAATGAGGTTATTGAGGATATTAGAGTATGCTTCAAATGGTACTTCCATTTGAAGCATACTTACTTTACACCAACATATTCAACCGTATCATATCTGGGGAGCCTAAACTTTACGTCGGGAGAAGCGGCCTCTGACGTATCGCCTGGCAGGTGCTTTTCGGGCATGGGTGCTTCGGAAGGTACCTGCATAAAATCGCCCGGTGGGAGCCAGTCACGAGGTGTCACTACAGCGGCGCTGATAATGACACGCCCAGCACACACTGGAGGTGTGCGTTGCGTGGGCGGATCAGCGCCGCGAGTTAGTGGTCAGAGTTGGCGTCGACCTATCGCTCTCGGCGCTCATACCGGCTATGTTAGGGGGAGCCAGGAGGCTTGGGAGGCAATGGTCTCCTTCTGCGAAGACGTGATGATGCAGAAGGAGACAGCGGAGAGGGTCCGAAAGGATGATCCTCGGGCGGCTCCTCTCCGACGCAGACGGCGGGGAATGCGAAGACGGCGGTTCGCCCGTCCTCCTCCTGCTCCCTAAAGTAACACCGGGGTGATTGCCGGGGAGCTTTCACCCCATTGCACGGTGTTCCCGTCTGGGGGTGTCCCAGTATACCGCGATACCCCTGTTTCGTGAGGAGGCCCGGCGCGTAGGCCGGGCCGACCGCTGGGGCGACCTGGTACTACTTTTTGGCTCCATGTCGCCCCATTCCATAGCGCTAAGGTATACCCCGGTCGTTTGAGTGTGGTATCCCGTCGGCTCCACGGCGGGGAGTCCCATACTCCCCCACTGCCTATGGGCCTTTTTCCGGGAGACAAAAAAAAAGAGCCTATACTTGGTATGTTTTAAAAATGATTTTATTTTAATACAATACAAGTGACTTAAACATACCACACACGATAAGTTTCAAAACAAAAATATTTTTTTCCCCATACAAAAAAAGATGTCGCCTTATCTCCTCACAAATTCCTGTCCTGGAATGGAATCCTCTACAGGTCCAGGGGTTCCGACGCTTACATATCAAGGTGTGTACGAGGTGCATTCAATAAGTACCTAGCCTCATCGCCAGAGGGCGCTGTAGTTTCAAAAGAGTTTTACCACAGTGTAGCACGTCCTTTTTTAATTCTTTTTTCAAATTTTCATTCCAATCCCTTCATTTGTTTTAATTTGACAACTTACGGTTTTACAAAAATGGAAAAAGAGCAATATCGTTCGGTGATTCGATTCCTATTTTTGGAAGGGAAAACGCGCATCGAAATCAAAGAGCGCTTGGATGCTGTGTACGGTGACTCTTCTCCATCGATGGCCACCGTCAAGATTTTGGTTCAACGAGTTTGCACGTGGCCGTACGTCGGTTTTTGAAGAACCACGTCCAGGTGCACCGAAAACAGCTGCTACGGAGGAAAACATTAAAAAAATCCATGATCTCGTATTGGCAGATCGCCGATTGAAGGTTCGGGAGCTAGCTGAGACTGTAGCCATTTCAGAAGGAACAGTGCATCAGAATCCTTCACGAGGAACTCAGCATGAGAAAGCTGTCGGCGCGATGGGTGTCGCGTTTACTCACACCAGAAAACAAGCGCAACCGTGAGACCACATCGGAGACGTGTTTGGCGCTGTTTAAGCGGAATCCAGGGGAGTTTTTGCGTCGTTTTGTGACCGTCGATGAAACCTGGATCCACTGGTACACACCAGAGATCAAGGAGCAATCAAAACAATGGATCCAGACCGGGGAACGTGCTCCAAAGAAGGCGAAAACTGTAAAATCGGCCGGAAAAGTTATGGCCACCGTTTTCTGGGATTCACAAGGTGTGAGCTACATCGATTACCTCGAGAAGGGTATAACAATTACAGGGCTTTACTATGCCGATTTATTGGGCCGATTCGACGCCGAATTAAAGAAAAAATGACCCCATCTGGCGAAGAAAAAAGTGCTGTTTCACCACGACAACGCACCGGTTCACACGTCTGCCGTTGCCATGGCCAAATTGGTCGAATTACGCTACGAATTGCTGCCCCATCCACCGTATTCTCCAGATTTGGCCCCTTGTGACTTCTTTCTGTTTCCTAATCTGAAAAAATCACTCCCCGGGAATCGATATGGATCAAATGAGGAGGTCATCGCCGCCACGGAGGCCTATTTTGCAGAGTTTGACAAAAACTATTTTTCGGACGGGTTAAAAAAGTTGGAGCATCGCTGGGCTACACTTAGCCCAGCGATGCTCCAACTTTCGAACTAAAAGGAGACTATGTTGAAAAATAAATTGCCACTATTCCAACATTTTCGTTTACTTTTTGTAGGCTAAGTATTTATTGAATGACCCTCGTAGGTATCGATTGCGTGTTAAGATCCGTAATGAAATTATCCGCAAAAGAACCAAAGTGACCGACATTACAATACGACAATATTCATTGCTATGCGGATGATAGCACGGTCCACGCGCGATATTTCGAGCGCCCTGGGGCAAAGCAGACTGACATCGAGGAGAAGAGGCAAAGTCTTGTCGTTGAGCTTGACGGAGTGTTGGACCGCATTTCAGAATGGGGTGCATGCAATCTTGTCGAGTTCAATGCCAAGAAAACGCAGGTGTGTGCATTCACAGCAAAGGCGTCGCCGTTCCTTTCCCATCCCACTCTTCAGAGCACTCCGCTACCGATTAAGGATAGCCTTAACATCCTTGGCATGGATGTTCGTAGCAACCGAAACCAGCGGGACTACATTGAGGGCGTCTTTAGAACTGCATCCCGTATACTCGGAGTCCTGAACAGAGTGAGACGATTCTTCACGCCTGAGCAGCTCTGTCTCTTGTATAAGACACAAGTTCGCTCGTGTGTGGAATACTGCTCTCATCTCTGGGACGGTTCCGCTAAGTACCTACTCGAAGCTCTTGACAGGTTGCAGCGGCGTGCTATCCGTATTATTGGAAACCCAGAGGCAACTTTGACCGTAACGAACACGCGGTGAGTAAGGGTTGTGTTCGAGGATGAGTGATGATGATGACCGCACTGGGTGAACTGAACCGGATGAACTGATGTAAATAAAAGCACTGTACTTGTTGAACTGTTCTTACACTGGTTTGAACTGATTTATTGGTAAATCTCAATCATATATAAATAAAAGTAGAAAAATAATATTTGCGCGATCTAAAAACATTTAACTCCATCTAGTGATAAAAATTGTGAAAAGAAAATTTGACATGACATATTGACATATGAAGGGTCGTAAACATGCCGCCCCCTTAGGACAATTATTGCAGAAATGTCCTACAAACAAAAATGTACAATTAACACTGAAAAACTAAACATTTCATTATCTTGAACTAAATTACAATAATTATCTTGAACGAAAAATACATTCTCTTGAACTAAAAATACATTTTCTTGTACTAAAATTACTTCTTATACATAATAATAATACAACAAAGTTAAACAGAAATTGGCAATATACAAAGTTTAGAGGTAGGTCTTTTGATAGTGGACGATTTTGTGCGCAAGGTGACTACACGGGTCATATTATCCGAGCCAGAGTGCTTTTCAACAACTCTACCCAAAAGCCAACGACTCGGAGGTAAATCGTCCTCCTTAATTAAAACAATTTGACCTATTTTTGGCTCAGGGACAGAAGAAGTCCACTTGTAACGATTGACCATTGTAGCTAAATACTCTTGGGACCATCGCCTCCAAAAGTTCTGTAAATTTCTTTGAATAACTTGCCATCTACTTAAACTGCTCACAGTTGAACTCTCATAATTTGGTTCGGGAACAGTCATCAATGATTCTCCAATTAAAAAATGTCCTGGGGTCAAAGGAAGGACTTCATTTGGATCGTCACTGTGTATTGTACTGATAGGCCTAGAATTTAAACATGCTTCCACTTGACATAGAAGTGTGCTCATTTCTTCAAATGTGAGAGTTTGTTCACCAATAACTCTCTTGAGATGAAATTTTGTAGATTTCACACCGGCTTCCCAAAGACCACCGAAGTTTGGTGCGTGAGGAGGTATGAAGTGCCACTCTGTACCGGTCACCTCAAGATGTTGAACTAAAGACAGTTGTATAGATGTCAACTGATGTAACTCCTTGCATGCTCCGACAAACGTTGTGCCATTGTCACTCCATATATGGGCGCAATGTCCACGTCGACCAACAAAACGCCTAAATGCTGCCAGGAACCCTTGTGTAGTCATATCGCTCACTAGTTCTAAATGAATTGCGCGCGTACTCATGCACACGAACAATGCAATGTAGCCCTTGTAGGAACGATGACCTCTTCCCTTAGTTGTTCTTATGTTGATGGGGCCTGCATAATCTACACCACTATGGAGAAATGGTCTAGCTGGAGTACATCGGACAGACGGCAAGGATCCCATGAACTGTGTTTTGATATCGGCTCTTTGTCTGATGCACACTATACAACCACGAACATGTCGCTTAATAGAGTTTCTTCCCGATATTATCCAATAAGCTGATCTTAAATAATTTGTCATTAGCTGTGGACCACCATGCAAAGTTTTATCATGTGCATCAGTGATTATCAACTTTGTAAGGTGATGTTTACCTGATAAAACTATCGGGTGTTTGAAATTTTCTTCTCCTTGTACTTTCTGCAGGGGCAAAGAGCCTTCAATGGACCAGACTTTATTTTTAAGCCCATATTACCTAGTAGCTGAGCGTATTCTGCAGGAAACGATTCCCTTTGGGCTTGTCTTAGACAGCATAGCAGAGTTTCATCAATCTCAGTCTTTCTTAGAAACGAGGAGTAGCCTTCTTCCTTTTTGAAAAATCTTCTGCAGTATGCTATGACTCTTAAAAGCCTCGGTAATGAAGAGAATCTTTCTAAAATTGACTCATCCTCCGTACTTGTGAAATGTGCTTTAACTGATATTTCTAAGTTACTCCTTAAATCAGTTGGTTTTTCGTACTTAATATTTCGTTTTCGAATCATTTCAGGACCAGAAAACCATAAGCTGCTTTCAGCTAGAGGGGATGGTAAAACTCCTCTCGAAGCTAAATCTGCAGGATTGTTCTTTGTTGGAACATGAGACCATTGTGAAAAATTCATGTTCGTTAAAATTTCAGATGTCCTGTTAGCTACAAAAGTTTTCCATCTACTGGGATGGCTGTTTAACCATGCCAACACGATAGTTGAATCAGTCCATGCTCTAATCTTGTCCTTTGGAATGCTAAGGGCAGTAGCAGTATCCGTTAACAACCTCATCACTAATACTGCTCCACAAAGTTCCAATCTAGGGATGCTTACTTGCTTTATCGGTGCTACTCTGGTTTTAGCGTTGAGAAGAGTAACGTGTATGCAACCGTTGGCATCTATTGTTCCTATATAAATCACTGCAGAGTAAGCGAATTTAGAAGCATCGCAAAACCCATGAAGCTCTACATCAATGTCATCTGGTTTTGTGCCCATCCATCGAGGTATTTTGATTTTGGTGAGTTCAACTAATGTTTGACGGTAAGTACTCCATTCTGCTATCAGTTCTGTAGATAGCTTTTCATCCCAACCTACGCCTGCTAACCATAATCGCTGATTAAAAATCTTTGGTATTATTATCGTAGGAGCTATCCATCCTAATGGATCGAATAACCGTCCTATATCAGATATAATTGCTCTTTTTGTTTCAGGTGCGGATTCCAGGGGAAGATTCACTGTGTACTGGAACAAATCTTCGTCGCGGTTCCAGGTGAGTCCCAATATTTTTATTGCGCTGTCTAGTTTTATTTCCATCTCTGTCTTTTCCTTGTCTAGTGAACTATTGTCTATTATGTTATCATTGATTCGTTCTACCACATTTTGTGTCACATCTTGTGTATTTTCCATCTTCATTATATTTTTTAGCAATTTTGGGTTGTTGCTGTTCCATTTTTGTAATTTAAATCCTCCATTTCCTAATAAGACCTTTATATCTGTATACAGCTGTATTCCTTCTTCAACGGTGGAGCAGCCGGTCATAAGGTCATCCATATAAAAGCAGTTAAGGATCTTATTAGCCGCCAAAGGATACTTCTCACCATCATCTAAGGCGACTTGTTGCATTGCTTTAACTGCCAGATATGGTGCCGCTGCTGTTCCGAATGTGACCGTCATTAACTCGTACTCTTTTATTTCCCTTCCAGGGTCATCACGCCACAGTATTCGCTGATATTTCGCATCATCTTCCGCTATTTGAACTTGTCGATACATCTTGACGATATCTGATACAAGTGAAATAGGGTGAACTCTCCATCTTAATATCGTGTGACGCAAATCAGCCTGTAAGGTAGGACCAACCATTAGCGTATCATTTAGGGAAACACCTCTTCTATTCTTTTCAGAGGCATTGAACACAACTCGGACCTTGGTTGTAGTTCTTTCATTTTTAATGACTGCGTGATGTGGTAAGTATACCCCTTCTGACCTATTTTTTACTTCTCTCATGTGCCCCAGTGTAAAATATTCATTAATTACTTCTGTGTACTTTTCTTTCAGATCCTTATTCTTTTCAAATCTTCTTTCTAACGACTTAAATCTTGATTCAGCAATTTCTCGCGACCCAAAATTTGTGCACTGTGGATGTTCATCCTTAAATGGCAGCTTAACAACATAGCGGCCATCAGGTGTTCTTGTTGTAGTTTTAGTGAAAAACTCTTCACAACGTTGTTCTTCTTCAGTTAGAATTATCTCCGAAGTTGGTGATTGTTCTTCTATTTCCCAGAATTTCTTGAGGATATCATCTTCGTGTGCATGTTGAACTGTTACATGCAAACATTCTTTGTTTTTATCCTTTGAACTTGTGAAATGATCCAACCCAAAGCTGTGTTCTGAGCGACCAAAGATTCAGATAGATGTCTTTTTATGCCTTCCTTCAAAATATGGCTGTAAACTTCAGCCCCTAATAAAATATCTACTTTGTTTGGCTGGTAGAAGCTAGGATCAGCCAATTGTACATCCTTTAGTTCTATCCAATCTATCGATCCTGTATATCTCGCTGGTAAGTAGGAAGTGATGCTGCTTAAAACGTAAGCTCTCATAGGTATTTTTACGTTTGCATCTACCCTAGACTAGGGTAGAAAAATACCTATGAGAGCTTACGTTTTAAGCAGCATCACTTCCTACTTACCAGCGAGATATACAGGATCGATAGATTGGATAGAACTAAAGGATGTACAATTGGCTGATCCTAGCTTCTACCAGCCAAACAAAGTAGATATTTTATTAGGGGCTGAAGTTTACAGCCATATTTTGAAGGAAGGCATAAAAAGACATCTATCTGAATCTTTGGTCGCTCAGAACACAGCTTTGGGTTGGATCATTTCACAAGTTCAAAGGATAAAAACAAAGAATGTTTGCATGTAACAGTTCAACATGCACACGAAGATGATATCCTCAAGAAATTCTGGGAAATAGAAGAACAATCACCAACTTCGGAGAGAATTCTAACTGAAGAAGAACAACGTTGTGAAGAGTTTTTCACTAAAACTACAACAAGAACACCTGATGGCCGCTATGTTGTTAAGCTGCCATTTAATTGGTAAATCTCAATCATATATAAATAAAAGTAGAAAAATAATATTTGCGCGATCTAAAAACATTTAACTCCATCTAGTGATAAAAATTGTGAAAAGAAAATTTGACATGACATATTGACATATGAAGGGTCGTAAACAGGTTGCCTTCTCACTTAAAAGTACTTCATTCATTACAACATTAGAAATGTGAAGCAGGGGTGCTAAAATGAATGTCAATTTATTTATAGGTACATGACGATGACATACCTGAGTATAACATGGCAAAATTTAAAACCCCTTCCGCCACAGCGTATGTATGAAAGGATTATGTAACATTTTAGATTTGGTAGAGATATTTATAGTGACAGTGATCGGAATCCGAACGCATTTTTACTGTCACTATAACTTCTGATAAAAACCCCTGCTTTTTAACCGAGTTCAAAAAAGGAGTAGGGTCTCAATTCGACTGTATTTTTTTTTATGTTTGTTATCTCATAACTTTCGAATAGGAGAACCGATTTTGATCATTCTTTTTTTATTTGAAAGCTGGTGCTTCCCGTGTGGTCCCATTTTGATTTGGTCCAGTTCTGACAGTAGCATACATGAGAAAATATAAGTCTTAAATCTAGATAAACTATTATGCGCGACAAATGAACGGATTACTCAATATCACGCTAACCGATTTCAAGGATTTTTTTTATTGGAAAGAAATGAACAAAAAAAACTTCCAAAACAAAACACTATGAAGTAAAAAAATAATTGCGTATTCTCCTAAAACTTATACGATAATAATTTAATGTAGGTACAATTATTGTTATGTTGGAGTCGGTGTCAGTCAATGTAGGTTTGTAAGTTTTGTAAATGTATTTTAATTGTCTATTCCATTAGACAAAGTTCAGCATTAGACAAAGTAAAAAGAAGTTCTTTTTAGGGTAGGGGAGACCGGGGCAAGACGAAGCTCGGGGCCAGAATTACTGTGATTTGACTGTTGGTCGTTGGACGACACGTCATCCTTCATAAAATTATTTCAAAAAGGGTCTTAGATCGGCAAATATTCGTGTGTACCCTCGTACCTACATCCATACTTAAACGTGGGATATGTAAAAAATAGGGATAGGTATTGTAGTGTTTCCTTGGCTGACACCGACTCCAACAATAACAATAATTGTACCTACATTAAATTATTATCATAAGTTTTAGAAAATACGCTTTTTTTTTTTTACTTTTTAGTGTTTTGTTTTGGAAGATTTTTTTTAAAGTTGTTTTTTTATGTTAAATTTTTTGTTTATTTCTTGTTTAAGTTTGATGCAGACCAAATTAAGCAAAAGTCTAATAAATTTTGAAATGACTTTACTTTAAATAAGAACAATTAAGTGTGACGGCTGCTGTCTAAGTAGATTTTAATAAATTCGTCATGAATCGTAAAAGTAATAATGTTGATTGTAGATACTTTTACCACAAAGTGTACCCTAAAAATAACCTTTTTTACTTCTGTCTAATGAAGGTCTAATGCTATAGTGAATGGATTACAGACAATGATAATTTTAACAAGCTTCATGTTTCTACCATACAAAAAAATATTCAAGAATCTATATGTCACCGGCAATGTGTATATTCAGGTATTATAAACAATGCCTAGGCAATGTATACAATACCGGGTGCGTTTAGGCAATGTATGAAATATTACGAATATGTTTATCCATTGCATACTTTGACCAGAAAATGTATAGGTACAATGCCTAGGCATTGTATGTAATGCCCAGTGGTCTTCCGGCAATAGGTGAAATAAATAGATTTTGCCTTTAGATATCAACTTTTTTGAGATAATCAAACTCAAACAACGTAAAGGCCTGCGCAGACATCGGACTTTTCGCCACAGCAGAGCAAAAAGTCAGCCGCGGACTCAACGCACACGGTGGGCGATCATTTGTTGTCAGAGAGGATTTAAATATTCTGAGATTACGTTGTGCTGTAATTTACATGAAGTTCAAAAAGAAGAGGAGACGTTTTAAAAGAGAATACTGGGTTTCCATCCCTTTAATTCGGATCGATTATTGACTCTAACTAAAATCCGCCGTGTGCTTTGACTGCTTATTGTTCGTTCGTTCTATTTTTTTCGCGGACACACGCGTACTTTATTCCACTACCCTCCGTGGGCGTCTGCGTACTTATAGTCATAGTGCGTTGCTCGATAGTCCGATACAGTTTGTTAGGGATCTATATCGACGGACAAAAAAGTACGCCGCGGATAAAGGCGCAGGCCTTAAAACATAAATAAATAACTTTTGACAAAACGCATTGCTTGGTTTTTATTTCTGTTCAATTTTACATTAAAGAGTGCCGAGTGCGAGTTGCAGTGAGAGAAGTGAATAACTTCACCATCGCGTTTGCGAGAAAAAAAACGCGAATTTGTATGGTATCGAGTCAACGCCATCTAGCGGCCTTAATATTGCCCAAATTCGCCGCTAGATGGCGCTGACTCGATTCCATAGTAATTGTCATTTACGTGCTCGCAAAACGCGATGGTGAAGTCATTCACTTCTCTCACTGCAACTCGCACTCGGCACTCAGAAAACCTTAGAATCCGAAAGTGTTTCGCTCTGTTTACCCCGTGGGTTTAGGTTGCGAGGAGCGAAGCAAGTGCAAGGATCGAACTGGCCTAATTTTCTTTTTTGCCTTTTTGTACTTTGATTTTTAAAACTAATGATATTTTCTAATGAAAACATTGGGTTATCTTTCCTACCCAAAATGTATGCAAAAAGACGATTCTGACAGTGAACTTTCTTTTAAGTGAATCCTTTTTACACACATTGCCGGCTGCGTAAGTATCCGGCATTGTATAATAGGTAGGGGAAAAAGTTTTTTCGCATTTTTTTTTAAACATTTCTCATTAAAGTTGTTTTTACATTTAACTAAAGTATGGAAGGTGCCATTTTATTCGATTACTTTTTGCCATCTTGTAGGTAGGGACATGATCCCATTGCTATAGAAATTTTAGAGGCTTCTGATCAAAATACCGCGACAAGTGGTTTTGGCACTCCTCTCGTGATGTTAATCTGACACTGCATTAAGAATTCCGAAGAGACCGAAACAGGTGGAAATCTGAAGGTGCAAGGTCAGGACTATACGGCGGATGCATTAACACACCTCCCAGCCAAACTCTCTTAATTTTTGCTGAGTGGCTTAAGATGTGTGAGGTTATCATGATGAAAAACCACACCCTTTCTGTTGATTAATTCCGACCGTTTTCTCTCAACTTCTTGCTTTAATATCATCAGTTGTTCGCAGTAGAGTTCAGAATCGATGGTCCTGCCTGGTGGTAACAGCTTATAATGAATAATGCCCTTCCAATCCCACCACTCACAGCATCACCTTGTTGCGAGTTAACCCGGGTTTCGCCACAGTCTGTGAAGCCTGACTGGCCTTTGACCACGACCTTTTTCGCACGTTCTTGTCGTATGTAGGTACGTGATCCACTTTTCATCACCAGAAACCTCGCCAGAAGCTGATAACAGCTTCTTCAAAATGGTTCGGTTTCATTATGTCGTAATAAATAATCACAAATGAGTACACGGTTCATTAGGTTTCTTTTAGTGAGCTCATGATTTACCCAAATATCGAGCTTTTTTGCGTACCCAGTTTTTTGTAAACCAACCAATACTGTTTTGTGGTCAATTTCCAGTTCTTCAGCTACGTCGTAACTTAAATAACGTTATGCCGCTCTTGCTCCACTTTTTAAAAATGGCATCCATTTTATCCGGAATAGGGCGACAAGAGCGACGTGCGTCTTCGACATCAACATTTCTGGTTTGAAAACGCCTAAACCAAATTTGTGCTACTCTCACAGACACTGCACTAGGCCACTAGGTCCATATACATCGCAAATTTTTTTCGCGGCTTGCGTTGCATTTTTACCTTTGATTATATTCACTCATCTTGACAGTAAGAAAAACAAATGAAATTCACACATTTTCCTAATTTTAATTTGGAATTATCTTATTTAAAATTTAAACTTTTAATGATACCAAAACCAGCCAGATACAAACAGTATAGCCAAAGAGATTTTATTACAAGTTCATACATACTATATGCGAAAAGACTTTTTCCTTAACCTAATACAATAAGCCTAATAAAATACCTAATTAAATTCATTAGAATTTGATCTGTTGATTTTCCTAGAGCTTTGTGGCAGTCCCTATGCTTTGGCATCGCCTTCCGGCAGTCCCTTCCGCCCTAGTTAGCAGTCCTTAGTTCCTGCACTTAAAAGACTGTCTAGTCCCTTAAGCCAAAGTGAACTCCTCAGTTCTTGCACTTAAAATACTGTATAGTCCCTTAAGCCAAAGAGAACTCCTCAGTTCCTGTACTTAAAAGACTTTGTCTTATCTCTTGAGCCAAAGTGAACTCCCCAGTTCCTGCACTTACAAGACTGTCTAGTCCCTTAAGCCAAAGTGAACTACTCTGTTCCGGCACTTAAAATACTGTATAGTCCCTTAAGCCAAAGAGAACTCCTCAGTTCCTGCACTTAAAAGACTTTGTCTTGTCTCTTGAGCCAAAGTGAACTCCCCAGTTCCTGCACTTAAAATACTGTCTCGTCCCTTATGATGCCAAAGTGAACTCCGCATGCTTTAGGCTAGCCCCTATGCGTGGCTACTTGCTTTCCAGCGATACCATTGCCCTAGGCGACTCCTGCAGTTAGGTAAATCAACCTAAGATAAACATCATGCCCATTTACATCGTATAAAACGGCAGAAAATTAAGGTGACCGATATTTATTTCCACTATTACAAAATTCATGATCACCAAAACTTAAACCTTTCAGTTCTTACAACCAACAACTCTCAACTAATACCTTTGCCTCTAAATATTGATAACAGTACAGGTTTACAAACCTTGCCAGTCATTCTACAACCCTTGCTAGCCATTCTACAACCCTTGAACACCTTCGATTTATTTACATTTTTTTATTTATTTCATACAATGTAGGATTTCATTTGTGTCCCAGCCATTAATATTTTTTTATCCAGGGTTTCATATAAATTTGCGACTACAGTCTGGCCTGCATACTTTTCTTTACTTCTGTCGCTACGAGTACCTTTTAAATCATTATCTTCGTAGCGATGGTAATATCCTATAACACTAAGCGACGACACAATATTATCACTCAAACTCTGGTATTATCTGTCCAAAATAATGGTGCTTGTGAATAGGTACTCAGTTTCTTTTCAAATTTTACGGAATACCTTGCCTTGGTGCGTTTCCCGGGAAGCGGTGACGATGGCTGTCAGTGTCACTTGATGAAGATCGAGCCTGTTTCTCTTTAAATTTACCCATAGTAGCAAACTTTCCACTTCTGATGTTAACTAACAAAGACTCTGAGATGTTTAACAATTTAATCTGACTCGTACGTCCATTCGTACGTGACCATATAAAGACAAGGTGGTCTTTGTTACTTAGCTCGCCGTTCGTACACGAGGCTCCGATTGCTAACATAAGTTAGTACCTACCCAGCTTTAGGGGACGTTTTTGGGGTAGATTTTTTGTATGAAACTTCGTTACTTAAGGGGTTCTTTAGGACGTAGCTGTGCTAACTAAAACAGGATTATGCGAATAAAATATTTCGACAAGTATCGTAAGTCGGAAAAAATTATGCGTCATAAAAATTAAGTACACGCGGGCGAAACCGTGGGCAGAAGCTAGTAAATAACATATACTTGTAGGTTTATTTGACAGATTAATTTGACCGAAATTTCGCCCTTTTTTATGTAATAAGTGTCTTTTATACGAGATAACGTTTTTTCGAAGCCAAAATGACCCACGTCATCGTGGTTCATTTTGAGAACTTGCCATCTGACTGATTTCGGTACAACCCAACGAAGCTCATTGTTAACTTTGCGGTAAACGCGGTCATTTTTCAAACAATAGTTATTACAGATGTCTACTATCTTTTCGGATTCCGAATTAGGGTTGGGATTTAGCGCGCCGTGCGATAGAG
Organism: Udea olivalis; assembly: GCA_947369235.1. Taxonomy (NCBI): domain Eukaryota; kingdom Metazoa; phylum Arthropoda; class Insecta; order Lepidoptera; family Crambidae; genus Udea; species Udea olivalis. The sequence continues at coordinate 14,765,336 of OX376342.1, forward strand.
CATTCGGTGGGCCACTGATTAGTTCTGCGCGAAAGGAATAACGCCGCGGCTTCCTTCTGTTTTCGTGTAATGAATTTATTATGAAATAACATTAGACAATTTTAGAAGTTTGTATAGTTGTCGACCTAGAATATACCAAGACCTATCTATAAATATATTTTTGAAGTGCAAAATGTTAATCATGAATATTTGAGAGTAAAACAAAAAAATCGTCTCGACACTCGACGTACTTCTTTCTTTTTTTATCGGTAAAATTATGCTTTAACGTGTTTTGGAAAAGTTGTCCCCTTAGTTAAAGACACTGTTCTACTCGTACAATTCTTTTTTTTATAAAAATCTTTAAATTTAGTAGTTATCTTCAAACAAAGTCGATCAAATATTGACAATCTTGGGTAAGCATAGCCTTAAGGAGCAAACGAGCTGGAAGGTCACCTGATGGAAAGAGATCACCTCTGCCCATGGCCAACTGCAACACCTCAGGTGTCACCGATGCGTTGCTTGCCTTTTAGATGGGAATACACTCTCTGCTCTTAAGTCCCTTCCTCCCCTCCTAAGGCCCTCTGGAAATACCTCTGGAACATGAGTAGAGCTCGAGTAACGAAGATTTTACGGGCTCGCACGCAGCCTCTAGTGGAGGTGAGATTTTCCTGGCTACAGAAAACAGACAAAATGATGAACTGCGAAAAATAAAACCAAAGTTTTCAGGAATCCATCTATCATTTATTAAATAAAAATGACCCATAATAGTACATCTATAATATCATACTAAAAGTAAAAGTCTAGTCATTTTAACAGTTCATTACCAATTAAATGGTGAAATGCAGAGTTATGTATACTGAAACTTGAATGTAAGACAACTGTACAAGAGAACACTGTATGTAATGTACACAGGGTATAAAAAATGTTACCTAAATGCTAATAAATCATAACAATTAACATTTCCACTTTGTGATACTCCTACAGAAGGGCGCGACATTTCTATATAACATGCCATTTATAAAATGGTCAAAATTAGTTAATTTCATGAAGTCAACAATGCGTAATTACTTCATCTTACATTTTAATGACATTTTACTATAAGTTAAGACCTGTTCAGCCAAGCAATAACTTTGAACAACAAGTAAGCTATGCCAAAAGCATAAGCAATTTTTTCCTTTTGCTGACGTTGCAGTTGTTCAGCTTCTATTGACATCACACGTCGGTTCAATTTAACAATCTGGCGTCGTAAATGAACAAGCTCCTCAGAAGTTGAAAGGCCTTCGCCATTACCCATGGGTGGAGTAGGATCTCTGAAATAATAAATGATTTACGTTTATCATAAGATGTATGTCAATATTATTTGCCACTGCCTGACCAATGAGATTTACGACAAGATGGAATAATAATTTAAATATAATATTTCAAAATTACCTCAATACAAGACGTGATTCAGTCATAGTTGACTCATTGAAATTGTCTGGGCGAGGCGTGGTAGACCTTGCTCCATCTCCCTGAGATCGCATGGGCCTAGAATATCTTGGGGGCGAACTTGGCATTCCCCGTGGAAAATCATCCGCAGATGGAAAGTAGTGCTGGTCAAGAGTTATAACACGTGGAGGAGTGCTCACACGGATCATGCCAGGGTCTGTGGGCAGCACAGCATTGTCTAACTGAATTTCCCTTGGAGTAGCTTTGGCACCTGTAAAATATGATAGAAGCAGTGTTGCATTGCTATTGATGAACATTGACACTTTCCTAATAAAAAACATAATAATTAAAAAAAAATAGCTTGATAAATTCAGCTTTAATGAAATCAACAATATAGCAGCACTAGCTATGTTTCTTTCTTCATTATTAGCAGCTACCAAACTGAGCTCAGCCACCCGGATTGTGAAAGAAGCGGGTTTCATCCTGCCTGATTTCTTTAAGGTTGGAAATTCATTTTTTCCTAGTTTTAGATATAAATAATAATAATAAATAAACTCCCACAACAAGCTCTTGCTTGACCCATAATGCTGACATATAAATCAAAATCTGTTGAAGGTGGACAATACTATAATATATCATAAGTGCAATCAGTCACTAGATCACTCAGCACAACAACTCACCCATATGTTGGTCTTGGCCAACAACAAGTATCCTTTCTGGCACTTTCATGTCAAACTTTTCATTCGCATAGTCCCAGCCTGTAACGTGACCATTAGGCGCGCCATCTTCATCCACAATATCACCAGTAGCCTGTAAATGGATTGGTAAGTAAGTAGACTACAACATATCATATCATATCTATTATGATATGAATAACAAAAATAGGTATAGAAAAACTGAAAATACCTTCAGATTTGCAATTTTATTGGAATGTTAGATTTTGAACTGGACAAATAAATTGAATTAGTTGTGACATTTAGAGAAATCTTAAACTAATTCAAATTAAACATAGATTTGAAGAGCTAGTATTTCACATAACAGTAATTGGTTCTGTATTCATAGAAATAAATGCTTTAAGAATTTACACAATAAACTTTAGGTGAGAATTGCACCAATGACTCTCGGCGCATCAGGCAGGATTACCAACCACTGCGCCAATGTGGCTCCCCATCAATTTAGATCTTTGTTTTAGATGACATGAGGCAGGGCGCCAACCAAGTGAATAACTTTATATAGTATTATCAAAAGCTATTATTTACCTTGATTCGTTGAGGAACTGTCATATTGTGGCTAATGAGCCGAGCATAGGCTTCTTCAGAGGTGAACTGCATTTTAACTCTGGGAAACTAAATACGTAATCATATATGTACTTCAAGAACGATAACTTAGTGCATTCTTATACAAATTTTAAGAGTAGATTTCAGAAATACTAGACATGCAAATTCAAAGATTAAAATTACAATTAAATTTAGACTTTAGCATGGTACCTACTTAGGTATTCTTCAATCTACCGTCACTGATGTAATTCTACCACTCATAATTTAGACTTATTGATTTATTGTTACTTAAAACTTACTAACCGAATGATTACAATTATAGTAGCTATTCCATTTGAGAAGAAAATCGTGAACTATAGTAGAAAACTGAAAATGGTAAAATAAACTCGGTTTGACAGCCCCACGTTCACAGATTAACTAGGCCGTAGGCCCACGTTCAATAACATATTCTTTTTTTTTCTAATCTGTGTTAAATAGTGATGGTGCCGTTTGTTGTAACGTAACATCAAAGATATGAGAGGTCAGGCAAACAATTGAACTGTTCAATTGTAAATGCATGATTTACAGTAAGAGTACATTTTAAGTGCTTTGTACAAGTTTATAATTTTCTGCCTTGATAATCATTTATTTCAGATTCAGAATTATTAAATAATTTAAATAAACAGCACAGTAAAAATTAAAAAAAAGGTTAAAATCTTACTAATCTTACTTCTTACTCTTACTATATTCTTACTAATATTACTTCTTGTGATGCGAAAGTTTGTAAGAATGTTTGTTAGTCTTTCACTCAAAAACTACTGAACTGATTTAGATGAAACTTTACAGTAATACAGCTTATACATCAGAAGAACACATGGGCTACAATTGATAATAGGTTTTATGTAATTTGGCCATAATATATTAGGTTGGGGAAAAAGTCTTTTCCCATATAGTACGTATGAGGGCGTTTTCCAAAAAAGTTGTCTCGAGAGAAAAGTCAGTGTCCCATGACTTTCATAGCGTTTTATTCAAATTCTACCAAGATAATTAAAGTGAGATGTCAATTTTTACAACACATAACTTATAAACTGGTGAATTATCTTTAAATAATGCATAAATTAGTCTTAAAAATAAAATAAACCCAAAATAAGTAAAGAAGAAGGCTGTGTTTTGGCATGTCCCACACCAACAGTGCCAAGTTTGTAAAATTGAAAAGTAACGTTCCAATTTTAGAACCCACATGTTAGATTATTATGCTGCTAAATAGTGAACTTTGCTTCAATTTTCAACCTTAAAACAGGTAGATAACGTTCACATTTATTAAATAAAGCCGGTTTAGTGTTGTCCTGCAATATTACGTATGGTGGAATTTCCGCCTACGCGACCGATTTTTCTGACTTCCATCAAAATACTGACTAATTTGGACATAATTTTCGAATTGTGGCAACATTATTGGTTTATAGTAGTCGCCATTTTGTAAAAATGACACTGCAGTTCATCAGTAAACGTCATAGAAGGTGTCATCTCAAACTGGTTCACAAAAAAAATCCACAAACGAGTCTGCTTTTCATTAGGTAATGTATTGCTTTGTTTTTGAATTTTTATTGTGTATAACGTGTTTTTTTATGTTTATTTTAGATCTTAAATTTAAATGACTCTTAAGTTTTACAGTGATGAGTAATTTATTACTGAAGTTTATCTGGATTAGATACGTCACTTCTATTACGCTACTTTAGCGTGAATGGAACCAAAAAGTAACGTGATGGAATCCTAAAGATGATTTCACAACGTGTTTACATGCTGGTCAACCAAATGTAAAACAGAAAAATTTAAGTAAGTTTGTACCGTGAAGTACGGTATCAAATTATACGTATAAGTACATAAATTTTAAAACGTAAAAACGTGTATGGACATTTTAAAAATAAACCGGGTTAATTTTTAGATTTCTAGATCCAAGCTTTACGCTACAAGGGTTAAGTACTTAGTCAGTTAATCAGTTAGTCAAGACTTCTTTTTATTTATGGACACATCATAAAAAAAATATATGCCATTTGTTTTACTCCTGTACTCAAAAAATACTTGTTAAGTGCATATGATGTTAGTTTTTAAGCCTTTTTTTAGATTAACATCTAAAAAAAGGCTTAAAAACTAGATACTGCGTTATGTATGTATGAATGAATCTTTTTAACCTGAAAAAGAGCTTAACAACTAGATGGTTATGTATGTATGATTGTTTTTAACCTGAAAAGAGCTTAACAACTAGATGTGTTATGTATGTATGTATGAATATTTTTGAACTGAAAAGAGCCTAACAACCTACACGTGTTATATGTATGTATAAAGTTTTTATCCTGAAAAGAGCTTAACAACTACACGTGTAATGTATGTATGTATAAAAGTGTTTAACTTGTAAAGAGGTTAAAAACTAAATGTATAACACATTCACTTACCTACTTAGTGGAACTATTTTTCATTTTAGTTATAAATATGCCGTTAACGGCTGCAGAAAAGTCGAAGAGGTATCGCGAAAAAATTAAAACCAACCCAGAAAAATATGAAACTTTTAAAAGAAAGGAATTACAAAGACAAAAAACACCAAAAAAAAATTAAATAACTAACTGAAGACGAAAAACAGGCAAGAAGAAAACACTAGAGGGAACAAAAACGAAAACAAAAAGAAAGAAAAAAGAACAGTCAGCAGAGTCAGCCTATGCAACCATGCGAAGTACAGGCTGTAGCAACTCATGACACTAACGACACTCGAACAAACAAACAAACAAAAAATATCTTTATTTAAACAGACCTGTAACAAGTACTTTTAAATCTATGACTGATTCGTAGTAGGTAATTCGTAATGTCCCATTATGGGCTAAAGAAGTGCCTATCTAAAAAAAACTCAAAAATTTTGATTTTATGGCATCGTATCATCTTTGAGGGTTTTTTTGAGATGCCGCTTTTGCACTTAGTGGGGCAGATCAATATAATGTTGTGCCATATGAACGTTTCCTTACAGTTCCTCAACGTGATTTTTAGTTTCTTCATACGTCACTGTCCCGTTATTGCTGTGATTTAATTTTTAAGATAAGAAATACAGATCTCAAACATATTTGTTTAATATTTTGTACAATATATTTTAGTTAGTTAGTTATATTCTCTCGATAGGCGTTTATAATTAATATGACTCATTTGTTGATTTATGAAAAAAAATTATAGTGCAAAGTTATCAAAAGTAGCGTGAAGGAATGTTTTTGTTGAACAACTTGGTTATTTTGTTAAATTAAACTTGGGAATAGATATTTTTGGGAAGACTGCTTTGTTTTTGTTAATATATTAAGATGATTCCTAACCTCCTTTAGTTTTATTTTAATCTCTCTTAAATCTAGTGACGTATTGGAACTTCTAATAAAGATACACAAAATGAAATCATAATTATTTCCAAAATCCATATATTTTTAGTAAAAAATTTACCATTTCTATACATTTTATACTTTATTTCATCAACTCCTTTACATTTCGAAACTAAATGACAATAATTATTTTTGAGGAATTCCTTTACGTTACCGACAACTTTTTTGAAAAACGCCCATGAACTTGTAATAAAATCTCTTTGGTTACACTATTTGTATGCTGGCTGGTTTTGGTATCATTAAAAGTTTATATTTTAAAGAAGATATCTAATTCCAAATTCAAATAAGGAAAATGTGTGATTGTGTGACGACAAGAAAGTGTGAAAAAGGTCGTGGTCGAAGACGGTCAGACTTCACAGACTGTGGCGAAACCCGGGTTAACTCGCAACAAGGTGATGTTGTGTGTGTGGTGGGATTGGAAGGGCATTGTTCATTATGAGCAGTTACTACCGGGCAGGACTATCGATTTTGAACTCTACTGCGAACAACTGATGAGATTAAAGCAAGAAGTTGAGAGAAAGCGACCGGAATTAATCAACAAAAAGGTGTGGTTTTTCATCATGATAACGCTAGACCTCACACATCTTTAGCCACTCAGCAAAAATTAAGAGAGTTTGGCTGGGAGGTGTTAATGCATCCGCTGTATAGTCCTGATCTTGCACCTTCAGATTTCAACCTGATTCGGTCTCTTCTGAATTCTTTGGGCAGTGTCAGGTTACCATCACGACTTCCAAAACCACTTGTCGCGGTATTTTGATCAAAAGCCTTAAAATTTCTTATAGCAATGGGATCGTGTCCCTACCTACAAGATGGCAAAAGTAATCTGACAAAATGGCACCTACATACTTTAGTTAACTAAATGTAAATAAACCTTTTGTAAAAAATGTTTTGAATTTTCTTAAAAAATGCCAAGAAACTTTTACCCCAATCTATTATAACGAAACGCGGGCGAAGCCACGAGCGGAAAGCTAGTATCTTAGATGCGAAATAAATAAAATAAAAATAAAAATGCTTTATTATCAAAATATTTGACGAAAAACGAAAGTTTGTGAGGATGTTTGTTACTCTTTCACGCAAAAACTACCACATGGATTTAGATGAAGCTTTAGATACATTCAGCTATTACATCAAAATAACACATGGGCTACAAATTATAAGGATTTTATGTAATATAACCATAATATACAGGATGTCCCTGGAAGTAAAGATCAAATCAAAATATCTCGTAGCTCATTATCATCAGGGTAATTTCTGACCTGTTGAACCCTATGAATATTGGTCTGATTTCTCACCGTTCAAAAGTTATGATAAATTTTAGTTTTGTGTGTAATTTGCCCTCAAATTTAACACTTCCAAATTCAATTCTATGGAGAGAGTAAGGAAACTTTAACAAACCAAGGTACCATTCCGTTCATAAAAAGACGAATGTATCGATTGTAACCGATTTCTTTATGTCAAGTCAATCTACAAAAAACCATTTCAATTTACACGTCTCGACATTTTAGTTTATTTTTGTTTTAATTTAGATTGTTAATTAAAACATATTTGAAGTACATAAGTCTGAGGTTTTAAGTCTATTTTCTAGATTCTCAATTTGTCATTTCTTCGAATACATCGAGCGTGAAAGAGTGTTTCTTCAAGTGTCATCTATGACGATGCCGACGATGAAGATGCTGTATTCAGCATTAAATGGCAAATTGATATTACTGGCTAAAGAGAAAATATAAAAGGTTGTGTACAAGAGGCTTAAAATTCGCTAAAAAGATTGCCGAAGGACGTCCGTACATTCAAAGCTTAATTTTCATTGGCTGGTTTGAAGGATTTCTGCCAATTGGAATATGTGGACAAGGGTGCCTGTGTCGTAAACAGTTGTCAAGCAAGAGTGCGCCGTCAGCGCCGTGTTCACCTGTCATTGGTGGTTGGTTTGTCTTTCAGTGTTAAGTTTATTTACGAATTTACCTAAAAATGTTGAATTTTTAGTGTTAATTATTGACATAAACGTGTCGGTATAATGTGTTAGTGATAAATGACATAACTAATAGTTAATTTAGAGTATCCAGTATCTTTTGGATTAAAAACATGAAGTCCACCGGCTTGTTATTTTCTGTATCGACTATAGTCCTCGTTTCTTATTCCTTGGCCACCAATATTGACCCACCGAAACGCGATGAGAAGAAATCCAAATCTGTTACTTCCTTTGTCAGCGCCAAATGGGAATCTACACCCATTGTGTTGGAACTGGCGGAGTACCTTTCCGGCGAGAGCTCTGATCTCTTCTGGTCATTTGTTGATGAAATAAACTCTCTGAAATCTAGTCTTGAAAGTTTAGGTAAGTTGGTGTAATTTCAGTGCAGTTAATATAATTGGCCACGTCTTAGATGTAGTGTTTGAGAGGGAGAGAGGCTCTTTATCCCCCTTGCAGTTAGCTTAGTAAGGTTAATTCTCTTCAAAATCGGACGGAGGACAGAAGCACCCAGCACATACGTGCAAATCGAAAAAAATATGAGTCAAGTTATTAAAAATCCCTGATTTTTGTTCTGGTACCATAGTATCTAACTGCTTGCTTCCCTTGCATTTAAAAACTCCACAAATGTATAGTTTCCTGCCTACAGTTGAGATTTTTTTATAAAAACTACCTACTTGTCAATGACAGCTAGGATTTGATAGGATTGTAATGTTTAAAATGATCCCCCATCAAGGAAAAAGCCTATAATTTTTGACAGCAAACCCTGTTTTTTTTCTCAGTATTTTATATATTAGGAAAAAATGAATGATTTATTCAATTTGCAGAGACTGATAAAGATGTGTATGAAGCTATTATTGGAGTGGCCAGTACCTTGCTGGTTCCCGCCCAGCTCCGCATGGCCAAACTTGCTCTCTCCATGCACACCACATCTCCTACAGTTCGCATGTTTGATCAGATCTCTACACAAAATGGGGCAAAAGATGTGCAGTGTGATACCTTTGTACTTATAGCTTCAAGAAAAGTTTGTGATAATGATGCATTGAGAGATATACTTAAAGCATACAACCAATATGATCCAGTGAGTTAGTTATTTATTTATCTGATAATCCATTGATATTGATTTAATGACTTTCAGGAATGATACAAAGAGAAAACATTGTGTCTGCTAGGTATAGCATAGTTTTTATAAGTTGGGTTGGTTAATACAAAATGTATAAATGTATTTAAACTATGCCAGCCCCAATTTGTATTTTTGTATTTTTGTTTGAAGTTTAATTGGTGAACTCATATGAAAATAACTTTCTTTGCAAACATTAGGGGGAATTATTGTGTTCAACAAATTTACTAGATATGTAGGAATTTAAATGGAAATCTACGTTGATGTCAATACTGATCCTATTTGTAAAGAGATTCATTTTGTATGTAATGTTAAGGTTGTAATTGAATTATCATCATATTTTTTAGGAAGAACACAGATTAGAAACATATTTACTGGACCACTCATACCCAAGCAGTGACAACAAGAGTTTGACTGCCATTCTGTATGGAGAGTTAGGAATGACTGATTTTGCCACAAAGCATAAGACATTGGCAGCTTATGCTGACAAAGGTGCAATCAATTATGTTGTGAGATGGAATGTCAAGGTAAGTTTCAACTTGAGTGAACAGAAATGATTTAGTTTATGTTGCTTTTGTGTAATGTATGATGGTGGAAGGTCTTATTTAAACTAGGCTGTTGCAATATTAAAGATAAAATTGCTATTTAACACATTCAGCCCAAACCACCCTTTGAAGTTGTAACTTGCCTTTTACACTTAATTTAAATTTGCTTTATTCTAAGTAGACTCAAGGAAGGGGCTTAGAGCTCATTTTGTATTTGTAGCTGGGAAGGCTTCAATTTTAAGCAATAACCTAGCTGTTTTGAAGACAAGGTAATCTTAAAATCAAACAGTAACAGGCATTAGGTACTAAACTGTTTTTTTAAGTGTTATTTTAAGGATTCCCAAAAAATACATTATGATACAGTGAGTTTGTTATAAAACTCACTTGAAATAAAACTCCAACTAAAATATGTTAATTTTTGCTTAAATAGATTTTAAGTCTACTATCTACTAGTTTGCGTATTATTTTTCTTATAGTAAAAAGAAACAAACAGTATACCAAACTCACTGTACTGATATATACAGGCTGTACCAAGTACCAACAAAGTGTCAAATGAAAGCCCGAGGTAGGACATCACTACACTACCTGACTCGCTGGGCTAACTGGCCTTGTTAAACTTTAGTTAGCCACAGCTATTAGTGTAACAAAGTTCACAATTTTATACTGTTGTTTTGTTGATTGTAAAATGTCAGTTTTTAAATAAATGTTTTATAAAGATGGAAACTATAAAGATTTTTTCTAGTTTCTATCTTTATGTAGAAAATAGTGCATTGTTAAATGATAGAAATAAAAATATTTTATAGTGGATAACTTGGATGTAAATTATAAATGTAGCCTCGAGGCCGACCTAAGCTGCGTCTGTCGGGATACGGAGTAGAACTACAGTTGAAGAGTACAGAGTACAAGAGCCAAGATGATACCACACCTAAGGAAGCTGAGGGTGACAGTGCTTCTACACCCTCTGAAGAAGAAGATGAAAATGACCCTCAAAACCAAATTGATGGTTTCAACTTTGGCAGGCTGAAGTAAGTATTGATATTTGAAAGGCTGATTTGAACAAACAACCTTATAATTACTACTACTTGTAGCACAGAAGTGGTTGTGTTCCACCCTGGATGAACATTTATGTGTTTGTTCTCTGTCTTGGTTTTATTTATATTGAGAAGTATTTAAGTATGTTCTTCAGCCTTACAGTTGATACCTATTTTTTTATTATTATTTCAACTGGGGACGCTGGCAGTGGGCCGGGTGATCGGTCCGCTTGTTATGGGCCATTTCACCAATTTCCCCGGGCCCCCCTTGCAGGGGGTCTTTAGGTTATCCCATTTTCACGGCGTCCCGTCGAATCTTCCTGTTGCTTTGCAGAATCTTACTATCTGATCCACCGTCAGTTCTTTCAGATCTTCTTCATCTAACGAGTCTGACCCCATGAGTTCCCACCGGATGTGTGAGTACATCGGGCATTCGGCGTGTAGGTGGAAACTCGTTTCCTCGCTGTCCATGCACTCCATGCATGTGGGGTCGTCTTTGATGCCTATTACTGTTAGGTGCCTGTTTAGTTTAGAGTGTCCTGTGGCGATTTCTATGACCATACATACACTGTTCCTTGACAGCTTCAGTAGTTGACCTGTCTTCTTCGTGTTCATTCCGCTGATGAACATTTTAGACTGTCGCATGCCTGTTGCAGCCTTCCATCGTCTATTTGTTGCTGCTGTGGTTAACCTTTTGATTACTCCCTTGGTGATGTTGTGTGCTATTGGCAGCCTGGGTTCCGGACCCACTAAGCCTTCAGCGGCACCACCCCTGGCTAGTTCGTCTGCTAACTAGTTGCCGACATTCCCCTCGTGTCCAGGGACCCATGCAATCACTACATCTATTTTGTTTGCGAGTTTCCCTAGAGCTTTTTTGCATTCTTTGACAGTTGCCGATGTCGTCTCTGCTTTGCTAAGCGCTTTCAGCGCTGCCTGGCTGTCACTGTAGATAGTGGCCTTGGTGACGCTGTCCTGATTGTCTAATATATCTGCGCATTCCATGATAGCGTATATTTCTGTTTGGAATACGCTGGCGAACCTGCCTAGGCAGATTGATCTGTTTATCACTATACCATCCTCGCACCTTATGTGCACACCCGCGCCAGATAGCTTCAGTGACTCAATTCTTGAGCCATCTGTGTAGCTAACTGTTCCGCTTGTGTCTATGTTCCATTCATCTCTTTGTCCTATATGTACTTTGTATTTCGTTGTTGGTAAAGATCATTGACATGTTGCTCTCGATTTCACTACCAATGCGTAGATGCCCTCTGTCCGTGTGGTTACCGATCCAGAGGTTCGTGCTCCTAAGTTTGAACCATTGTTCGGTCGCTTTTCCTTTGATCGCTAGGTCAAGCGGATCCAGCCCGAGCACGATCTCTAGCGCTGATGTGGGTGTTGTTCTCATTGCACCTGTGATCATCAGTGCCACTAGTCTTTGGACCTTGTCTAGCTCTAGTTTGTTGGTCCTTAGTGCCGCCTTATGCCACCATACCAGTGATCCGTGAAGGATTCGTGGCAGGATTATTGCTTTGTATACCCACAGTACAGTCGCCGGTTTGATTCCCCATGTGCGTCCTATGGCTCTCTTACATTGCATCATGGCCATTTTGGCCTTAGAGCAGGTGGTGCTTATGTGTGCTTTAAAAGTTAGTTTGCTGTCCAGCGTGACTCCTAGGTATTTAATCTCCTTGACCATTTCTAGTTCGGAGTTGTCTATCTGCACTATTTCTTTTCTACCAATTTTACGTTTATTGGTGAATAGGACTAGTTTCGTCTTTTCGGGATTGAGGTTGAGTCCCTTACTTCTGCACCATGATAGCGCCGCTTTCAGTCCTTTGTTCATGATGTTGCACATGACGCTGAGGACCTTTCCAGTTACTAGCAATACCCCGTCATCAGAGTACACCTGTGTGTATATGTGTATCTTGTTTATCTCGTGTACTAGCTCATCTATTAGAATGCACCATAGTAGAGGGGATAGGCATCCCCCTTGCGGGAATCCTCTTCTCGCCCTGACCGTGTGTGTAGCCCCTGCTAGCTCAGCCTTTATCAGTCGTTGTTGAAGCATATTCTTCACCCATCCAGATATATCTTTGTGAATGCCTTCGCGGTCTAAGGTGACTTCTATCGACTTAGGGCTGGCCTTGTCGAATGCCCCTTCTACGTCGAAGAAGCAGCCCAGTGCGTATTCCTTGTTGCTCAGAGACCTTTGTACTCTAGTAACTAGGTTGTGGAGATCTGTTTCTGTGGACTTACCCTCCATGTATGCATGTTGGTTCTCATGTAGCGGGGATCCACTGTTCTCTATCTGGGCTCTGATAGTTCTGTCAAGGATCTTTTCCATTGTCTTCAATAGAAACGAGGATAGGCTAATACATCTGAAGGCCTTCGCCTCCTGATATGTGGCCTTGCCGGGTTTCAGTAGGAAAACTACCTTGACTTCCCTCCACTTCTTGGGTATATACTGCATTCTTATACTGCTGTTGAACAGTTTTAAGAGATCTTCCTTGATGTACTTTAACGCTACTTGCAGCATTTTTGGAAATATTTCATTCCTGGCCTGCCGCCTTGTATGGCTGGAAGGAGAAAATGCTCCATACCAGTTGTTCTTCCGATATGGCGATGGCCTCGCCTGCCCTTACCACTGTTGGGTTTGGGGAGGTTGGCATGTCTTCGTCTATGTCGTGCTCGCAGTCTGGGAAATGAGTTTCCATCATAGTCTCCAGTATCATTTTTGGGTCAGTTATCAGTTCTTCCCCCTTCTTGATACTTCCTAGTTTGCAGGTGTTGTCCTTGGATAGCGTTTTGACCAGCCTCGCGGCATCTGGGTGTTTTTCGATCCCTTCGCAGAACGCGCTCCAGCATTCTTTTGTGCTCTCGCCCTTGAACTTGTTTCGCTCGTCTTTGTACTTGCGCCAGCTCTCTTCGTCACCCTTTTTGAGGGCCACCCTGAGAGCACGTTTTTTTTTTTTTTTTTTTTTATATTGCCCGTCAAGATGACCTCACTCCACCTGATGGAAAGCGGTCGTGAGTTCCAGATATGAGGTTGACAAGCCCAGTCATTCAAACGAATCACTGGGCTGGCCATCCTCACCTTGAAGGCCTGCAGAAATGCCTTTTCACGCCCCGCTTGAAGAACCCGGGACTATAAGAGGAAGGAAACACATGTGCTGGAAGAGCGTTCCACGTCTGGATGGTACGACAAAGAAACGAGTCACCGAACCTTTTAGTTCGGGCCAACAAATGTTGAATTGTGTGTGGGTGACGCCGTAGTCCAGCACGCGTGGTACGGGAGTGGAAAGGTGAGGGTGGGATAAGCTGGAATAACTCGTCAGAGCATTCCCCATTGTAGAAGCGATAGAGAACACTTAGCCTGGCAATGTCTCTACGCAATTGGAGAGGCTCAAGGGTCAAAGTTGCCTCTGGGTATCCAATAATACGGATAGCACGCCGCTGCAACCTGTCAAGAGCTTCGAGTAGGTACTTAGCGGAACCGTCCCAGAGATGAGAGCAGTATTCCACACACGAGCGAACTTGTGTCTTATACAAGAGACAGAGCTGCTCAGGCGTGAAGAATCGTCTCACTCTGTTCAGGACTCCGAGTTTACGGGATGCAGTTCTAATGACGCTCTCAATGTAGTCCCGCTGGTTTAGGTTGCTACGAACATCCATGCCAAGGATGTTTAGGCTATCCTTAATCGGTAGTGGGGTGCTCTGAAGAGTGGGATGGGAAAGGAAAGGCGACGCCTTTGCTGTGAATGCACACACCTGCGTTTTCTTGGCATTGAACTCGACAAGATTGCATGCACCCCATTCTGAAATGCGGTCCAACACTCCGTCAAGCTCAGCAACAAGACTTCGCCTCTTCTCCTCGATGTCAGTCTGCTTTGCCCCAGGGCGCTCGAAATATCGCGCGTGGACCGTGCTATCATTCGCATAGCAATGAATATTACCAAGAGACAACATGTCATTGATATGCAGAAGAAACAACGTCGGCGACAAGACGGAGCCCTGCGGCACTCCGGCATTAATCTGGAGAAAGCGTAATTTTTGACCATCGCAAAGGACACGAATTCTACGTCCCTCCAGAAATCCGGCGACCCAGTCGCATAGGCGAGGTGGCAGACCATATGCCGGAAGCTTGGAAAGAAGCGAACGATGCCATACACGTTCGAAAGCTTTGGCAATGTCAAGGCTGACGGCCAAAGATTCCCCATGATTGTCCATAGCCTCCCCCCAGATGTGTGTTACGTACGCTAGAAGATCACCCGTAGACCGTTTTGGTCGGAAGCCGTACTGACGGTCGTGAATGAGAGAGTGATCCTCTAGGTAGCGGATGAGCTGCGTGTTTATGATCCGCTCAAACACTTTAGCTAAAAGTGAGGTTACGGCTATTGGACGGTAATTGGCAGGGTCAGACCGGTCCCCTTTTTTGGGAACTGGTTGAACGTAAAACGTCGGGTCCTCTTTCTGGACTTCTCTAGAGACTTGGTCCACCATGGTTGTCCCTTGCCTAGTTTGATTTCTCTGAGCGGACATGCTTTGTGATAGGCTTACCTGAGGGCCTCATCTAGTCATGTCGCCTCTTTTTCTATCTCCATTTCGTGCTTGTGTAAGTCGTGACTTCCAGGTGTCCACTGTTTGATGTAGTTTTCGAAAGTAGACCAGTCTGTCTTTTTTGCGTTTCTCACTCGGATCCTGTCGATGCTGCAGTCTATGCTGAAGGTTATACGTTTGTGATCTGACATGGATTCATTCTCGTCTACCTTCCAGTTTCTAATTTGTCGGCTGATCGTTTCTGATGCGATGGTGATGTCCAGCACCTCACTTCTCACTCTGTTGACAAACGTTGGTGTGTTGCCTACGTTTAATAACTCCAGACCGGATGCGCTAATGTACTCTAGGAGTGCTTCCCCCTTCCTGTTGCAGTCCGTGCTGCCCCACACCACGTGATGTGCGTTGGCGTCGCACCCTAGAATAACAGGAATGTTCTTACCTTGGTACTTCTTGATGGTATCTTCCATTTCTCTTGTTGGCAGCTCAAACTCACTCTCGCTGAGAAGATATAGAAGGGGCACCCTTGCTTTGTTCTTGTTTAGGCTCGTTATTGTTAGTTCGACGCTTGCCAGATCTCTGTAACAGTCTGCCTTGATTAGTCCTAATGTGCTTACTTTACTGCTCGTGAAAATGCATGCTCTCGGGTTGGACTCACCATCATTGTGGTAGATGAGGTCTCCACCCAGGGAGCCAAGCCCGGCCACCCGTCTGTTTATGACGTATGGCTCTTGCAGTAGAGCGATATCTATGCTCTCCTCCACCACGTATCGGCACAGCTCCGACATGGCTTCCCGGCAGTGGTGCAGGTTGAGTTGAACTATTTTTGTCTTTTGTTTGTGTTTTTGTGTTGTGTTACTGTGTGTGTTCATATGTGTGGTGAGTGGGTGTGTCGTGTGTGTGTGTGTATTTGGTGTGTTAGTGACCCCCTCTTGACTACTCCGTTTCGGTCTTCGGGTCCCCGTACCAAGGCGGTTGCAGGGTTCCCGATCTGACTACTGCTCTCCCCGCCGGCAAGCACCCCCCCCCCCCCCCCTCTGTGTCCTGTACGGCGTGTCCTGGGATAGAGCCCCGACGGTTGTCACTGCATCCTTCAGTGGGGATTCCTGTTGAATCTCCAGGCTGAGTGATGCTTATCCCACCGACGGGCTCGTTTCCCCCCTGAGTCGTCTTGTCGCGGTTTAGAAGCCGTGCTTGCACCTTGGTGAACTGGTAGTGCAGCATCACGTGGTCCTTGAGGGCGTCCTGAGGGACCCCCACCACAAGTCGTTGGCCAGTTGGCAGCGTCTCCTTGTAGATGAGGTTCCACTCAGGCAGCCTCAATTCGACCCTGTGATCGTTCTGACCACGAAGCATCTTCAGCGGATCACTGCCCGGCTCCCCGAGGTTGCCCGGTAGCCAGATAGATACGCGCTGGCTTTCTAGTCTGCGAGCCCTCAGTGGCATTTCACCTTGCCCGCTAAGGTCGCATCCGAGCAGCCAGCTGCACGCCTCCTTGGTGCTGGGTGTCACAAGGAAAAATCCCTCTCCCACCCTCTGCCACCAACCCCGAGGCCTCGAACGACAGGCACCGCCCCCCGACCTTAGCCCGCACGGCGCTGGTCATGATGGCCACTAGCCTCTTCCGAACCGTCACTGCTGTGGCCTCGTCCATCCTGCCGCCATCCACCCGCTCGATGATGTTTCAAAAGGAATCAGACCAATAACAGGGGGCACCTCGAGAAGGATATTACACAGGCCTTGCCTTGGGGATCTACGCTACCTGCGCTCTTCCCCAAGACCGTTTGCCATTCTCAGCACCGGACAGGTTTTGAAAATGAGGGTACGTCTGATCGTTTGTCATGTCGCCCCAGAGGGTTCCCGAAGGAGGCTCACTAGGGCTCTCATGCACACGTCTCAGACTTACCCCCCCTTTACTACTACTTTACTTTGATACCTATGGTACTAGTATTAGCATAAACTCAAACTCAAACAACTTTATTCAAATAGACTGTATCAGTACTTTCAAATCGTCAAATTTACAGCAAAATATACTAAATAATAGACATAAATACCATAATAATATGGATATGTAAATAAACAGTTTACAGATATAATGCGACTCTACCACCGCGTCGGAGTTGTTTCTTGCTGAGAAGAGCCGGCGAGAAACTCAGCAGTTACTCTTTTAAACTTGTGTTGGGTTTACAACAGGCGTTAGTAAAGTACAAGCAGTGTGTCATTTTGATACAAATAATGGGTATGGTATGGTACATATTTCAGGGTATGATGATCTGGGTGTAAACTGTCCTTTAAATTAAGAACATTTAACCCGAAACTAAGTCAATATTCTAACTATTAGTGTAAATAAACAAACTGATAATCTTCTAGGGGTGATATACAATATTCTTTACTGACCTAGGGAAATTACCTAACTTATATGGAATTATTCCAACCTTAAAAATTTTAAACTTTCATGGTCACTAACGTTACGTAACGTTAGAATAGTTCAAAACGAGATTGCTACGATGACCTTATTTATTTGCCTTGAAATACCCTCAGGAATTTGTTTCCCGCACTGCGCACTCCACTTGAGCGTTTCCGACGCCACTTGTCTGAGTCCAGCGAAGAACTGGAACCGTTGAAGGTGTGGCAGATGCAGGCGCTCAGCATGCAGGCCGCGGCGGCCGTGGTTGACGCTAACGACGCCGGCGGCGACGAGGCACTCAAAGTCCTAACGTCTATCGCGCAGAATTTCCCTATGCAGGTAAGAAGTCAAAGTCAAATGCTGAAGCGTCTATTGCTTTCAATTATTACTATCATGAAAGTTTTCACTAACTTTGTCGCTATTTTTACAGCAATTTAGGGCGTACGCTAAAATTCGCGCGGGTAGTACGCACGCGTGTGAATGACTTTGCTTGTTCCCCATACATTGAGCGCCCCAGGAACGCACAGCAATGAGAAAATACTAGTTGTGTTCTGAATCATTCACAAATTCTCATCAGGCATTTGTTGAAAACGGAGAACCTGAGGAATCGTGGACAACAGAATGTATTCGGTTTTGAGGTTATACTTAATCGTAAATGATGTATACTTTTTATTATGTTCTGATAGATATATTGTTTACCTCTATGTAAGCACTTAAAAGTGATATGAATTACTTGAACACAAAATACTTCCAATTATTTATTACAACTTCACAACCAAAAAGTCATTAATATTCATTTTAATTTTTTTATTATTGTTGGCAGTTGGTACCTATAATACATTTACTAACAAAATAAGAAAAAGCAAGAGTTAGGAATTTTAGTTCTTATATGCTTAAGACGAAACACAATTCTAGCGCGATCTAAAGGAGTATAACTCCATCTGTTGGTACTACCTACTTGAAACTAATTTGTCATCACTTTTGAAAAACCGCCCACCAACCATATGCTGGGGCAGATTTCGACGGTGTCCTTTATTTTCAATTATTAATAAATAAATAAATATCTGAGACAATTCACACCAAGATCATCTGACCCCAAAACTAAGCAGAGCTTGTAATATGGGCGTCAGAGGCTGATAAACATACTTAAATATTTCTAAATACATACTTAAATAGATAATAACACCCAGACACACAACAAATACAAATGTTCGTCACACAAATATTTGTCATGGGTGGGGATCGAACTCACGACCTCCGGCGCTAAAGGCAGGATCGCTGCCATTGCGCCAACAGGCCAGTCTAATATTTAATTAGAAATACTAAACTGACGTTTGGTGGGTTGCGACTTTATTATAAAATCAAAATAGTGTATGTTGTATGCTATGTAATGGAGTTGGAGGATTGTGTGATTCAATAATTTTAGTAATTATTATTATATAGGTCGAATTAATTCGCGTTTGTAATATTTGAATATGAAAAATCTAAATCGAAAGTGGCATTAATTTAATTTAATTAAATTTAATACAACTTGACCACCCACATTTTTTTAATAATTAACTTTTTCTTTACCAACAGTTTCCAGAAATTCTGCTTTTATCATTGTTTCTTTATATTTCAAATTCTTAGGCCCGTATTCTGAAACAAAATCAGTACTTGAGTATAGATCTGAGTGACGTTTTTGTATGAACCGACGTTTTTAAATCTCTACTCAAGCACAGATCTATACTTGAGTATGATTTCAGAATACGGGCCTCAGAATTCAGCCAATCCTGAATCTGGCCTTTATGCCAGCCGTGGTGGGAGTTTTTATACCTTACGGGAGTGGTAAGAGGCATAACAGTACCAAAACTGAATCCTTTTTTAATTTTGGAAAAACTCCTATTAGCCACTCCTCAAAATGTTCGGCGTTCATTTCACTGTGGTAGTCGCTAGAATCTGTCTTTGATTCGTACATTAACAAACCCCTATTTATAAAGCCTTCCTCGCTTTCAATGTAGCTAAGTTACAAACCTCGAGGCGTCGAGTTCTACTTTTGAAGCTTCGAGGCGGATTGGTCCGACTCAGTGAGCTCAGTAGGCTCGTCGTCCCGAGCCCAGCCGAGCCGCGAACTCCCGGAGCCACGCCTCGAGGCTTCAAAAGAGTACGAGCCTTTAAAAAAAGCTCGAACCTATCAAAAGAGCTCGAGCCTTCAAAAGAACTCGAGTCTTAAAAGAGTTTGAGTCTTTCTAAACCTTATCACTATGATATATTTCACGATGATTAAAATGTCTTTTTCTGTTAATTAAACCTCTATTTTCCAAAACACCCTTCTGGTCACAAATATTATATGCCACAAACACATAGTTTATTGCCTGCTTTGAAAAGGAAGACTCCAAACGAAAAAAAAGACTCGAGCCCTGAAAAAGCCTCGAGATCGATCGAGCCCTGCAAAAAGCCTCGAGATCGATCGAGCTCAAAAAGGCTCGAGTTCTGGAGAAGACTCCCGAGTCGTCGAGCTTCATACAAACGAGGCGAGCCCTGTAAACGACACCGAGCTCTAGATAAAAGGACTCGGAAGCCTTGAGCCTTGTACATCACTAAGCTAAGTAGGCGGTTGAGGAGGTGTGGCTGTTTGTGAGGCGTCTTCTTTTTCCCGTAGGAGCTTTTAGAATAGAATAGAATAGAATATAATTTATTTCAGGCAACAAATTCCATTTAAAGATCTTAACTAATCATAATCGGACCAATAGTAATAATAACCATAAATAAATATAAATAAAGATGAGATAAATACCTTAAAAAATAACATACAGATTACACAATAATATAATTAACTTATTTACTAACACACGTAAGGTCCACCGGCGACGTGCGACATATCATGGTTTTCGGTAACTGACCTCGAAAGCGCCGGTAAATGACACCTTTCGGCCAAAAGTCCTCTTTCATGTAGGTCGATAGATGTTCAGTCGGCACCCTCACCACAAATGAATTGAAATTCACATTATGGCACATATTGGTTCCCAAAGTGGTCCCGTGGACCCCTTGGGGACTCGACGGGGGTCTATGCTGGCGTCACATTTTTTGTCACGTTTTGGGAAAATGGTAGAAATGTAGCTGCCACCGGATCCAGCAAGATTTTGAAAGGGGTCTATCTAAGTTAGCTTTGGTGGTGAACTTGATGTACTCTGCGATTTCCTGAGCCTTCGTAGAGTAATGGAGGCGGGAAACGTACATCAGAGTCGTCGGTATTGCAGCACGCAACAGCAGCTTCGGTCCGGCTGGCGCAACACCACGCCGATTGCGACGAACTGGCTTCTTCTTCTTTCTTTCTACTTTTTGGAAGCCCTCATCGTCGCAAAGATGAGATCGTGGCTCGACAGGCACAGCAACCGTCACAACATCCAGGCTTTCTTTTTTCCTCTCGATCAGCCGCCGCTCAGCCTGTAGGGAGGTGGTGGCAGATCGGCTAGCGGCTAGAGCGGCGTAGGCACGTTGAGGTGCTGACGTGCGAGTGCGTGACTTCTACAGTGAGGCAGAGGGGCAGAAGGCGGGAAGTAGTGCATCGCGCGAGGCGTCGACGACCGGTGACACACTTACATGCGCCGACTCGAAACTGCCGACGAATGCATTTTGCGCCCCGCGACGAGTGTTCACATTGCAGTGCAGGCCTCAGGTGACCTACTTACTAAAGCAGCATTACTTAAATCTCTACTTAGGCACGCAATTCACCAATGGTGTTATTTGTGGCCTTCAACTTGCTCACAACCTCGGCCAGGCTCGCTTTTAGGAAGCTGATATCCTTTAGCAGCCTGGTAGCGTCGACGTGATCAAACGTGACTGGGGAAAGCTTGTGTAGCTCCTTCGCCACGAATGAAGGCACGTCGTCTGGATCCATTTCCTTCAGCAGGGTAATGATATCCTGCACACTCTTCTCTGTTCCGGCGAGATGGCATCTTGACACTGCAGATCTCGTCCTCCTCATAGTGTCGATGGCGTGTTGAATAAACGCCAATAACTCTTTGAGTTAATAAGTTCTTAGGATTGGAGGTCAACGCTCGACTAGATGCACAAATGAACGCGCATCGCACACTGCACTTTTAGTCCCGTGGTTAGACTTTCGAGGAAGGCTTGACGTGGCGTGTTAAATACTATTGTATACTCAAGTCTTTTGTAAAGTGCTATTATTTAGTCTATTGTTTGGGTTAAAAAATAATAGTAATAAAAATAGTGAAACGTGAATATTTAAGCCATGTACACACCAAAGCCATCGCCCGGGCCCCCTTATTCTCTAATTAGCAACGTGAATCGATTGTTAGTGCTTGTCAGCCAATCACGATGCAATATTAGACATCAAAAAGCAATAATCGCTGTCAGAATCGCGATTCGTGGTGCACAATGGTTTGCAGAGGGCATCAAACACATTGATAAATATTTCACTGGTAATAATTGGCAACGCTATCCATTTTCATTCAATCCACTCTCCAAAGACGTTGATATATTATTGCGAAAGCAGTTCATAGGATTATGTTGTTATATTCTGACTGTTCCTACGAGTAATACGTGTAAATTTCAGGTAGTTTTATTGTTTATCAAATATGTATGTTAGTCTCTAAGTTATTTATTATATTATATGGGCCAATTATATTTTGTAACATCTGAAAATGTAATTTTGTAGCCTGAAATAAATGATATATATATATATTTTGAATGTACTTTGTAATGTTTGCACTACGCTTGCAATTATAAAAAAAAACGGGCGCTGTGAACTTTCAGATTAGTATTTCTAATTAAATCTCAGAGTTTAGACAAGTGCTAATGTCACTTCCAAAATTTGGTGTTTAGAAACGATATAAGCGTGTTGCTCTCGGCTACGACCGCAGATCATAAAGCAGTACTTTAAATTTGCAACGTTGTTACACAGACGAAATCCCTAGTCCACGTGAACGTCCCCCGCTCGTTCCGCGACGAGGTCGTGCAGAACCAGGACATCTGGGCGTCGTCGATGGGGCTCCGGCCGGCCGAGCCGCTGCTGCTGGTGTCGGGCGCGCAGTACGACGCCGAGGAGGTGGACGTCATGGCGCTCCTCGCGGCTGTTAGAGAGGACATCGGCCCTATGAACACTCTGAACGCGTTGGGTAGGCCATATGTTACTACTGTTCTCTGGTCTATGTGATCCTCTATAACTAGGACCTTGCCACGTCAACGTCCAAAAGCCACAAGTGCGTCGAAAGTAGCCAAATGACAGGACATTATGCAATTCCTAATTTAAAATTAGTCTTGGATCTAGGGGCAATTCAAAGATTTATTAAAAAGGCCCCTATAAATAAAAAATCCAGTGCATTTACAACACTTTAAATACTTCATAAGTTAACCTTCGACGCCAAGGCTTTGGTAAAGAGTTACAGGGATACAGCAACACTCCTCTGCGAATTGGATGATTTCAGTCAGACTGCTAGTCCTTTACTTGGATACTTATTTTAGGCATCTTAACACTTCGATATAACGATAGTCTATTTAGCATAGCTGGCTACAGATTTCTGTAAAATGTCGCTTTAACAGACGTTTCTTAAGACCCTCTTACTCGGCTCTATAATTTACCGTAATTCGTGCAGGTTTATCAAACAAACTCATCAATACACTAATGTCCCTTGAACTTGGAGAATCTTACACGTGGGAGGAGTTCGGGCTGGACATGCGCGACACGGCCATCACGTGGCTCAACGACTTGGAGACCGACGAGCGCTACCGGCGCTGGCCTTCTTCTTACATGGACCTGCTCAGGCCTACTTACCCTGGCATGCTAAGGAATTTGAAGAGAAACATTTATAACTATGTAAGTATTTTAATATCGTCTATAATAATAAAATTATAACTAAAGTAACTCATGAAAAATTATGATATTTTCCTTAATCGTTAATTGATCAAACATTATCATTTCTTCAAGTACAGTATCTTCACAAAAATCTCATTCAAAGGTGAATAATTTTTGCCCTTTATTGAAATCATACAGAAAGATAGGGAAAGAGTAAAAATCTATTTTTACTCTTTCCCTAAGATAGTGAAGCCGAAAAATACATTTATGACTACACTGTTTTAACATTAGAAAAAAGATCGTAAAGTCTAAAGTATAGGTTTTCGTTTTTCTAAACGAAAAATGCAAATGTTGTTTAGCTAAAGAAAATTGGATCACTGTTAGCATATTAAACCTTGGCGTGAATTTCTGCAGCTGATCGTGATAGACCCGACATCTCTATCGTCCGGGGTCCCGCTGAAGCTGGGCGAGACGCTGCTAAAGCACTCGACGCCGGTACGCGTGGGACTAGTTCTGGCGCCCGGTAGCGAAGATACGAGACTCGCTTCTGCTATTCGCTCCGCCTTCAACTTCGTGGCACAAGAGAAGAACTCCAACAAGGAAGCGTTCTATTTCCTGACGCAGGTAAAAATAGTGGTTTGAGTTTGGATTTGGGTGAGTGCTGCAGGGGCATTAAGAAATAACGTAAAATGGATAAATCTTGGTCAAGGTCGCAAAAAGCTAGTTTTATCAGAACTTAGCCCAGGTTCCAAATTTTCAAAATTGAAAATTATTGGGATAGAAGAAGCTCTCAATGGTTTTCATTCTAAACTCCGAATTCCGAAACGTTATGTAGACATTTGAAATGGAAGATGTCCCTTGAAGAGCTTAGGTGCCATAATTTTTAGTCTAGATATCAGTCCGATTTGTGTCTAAACCAGAATGATTTGAGTCTCATTATGAGCAATTAGCTCATTTAAATAAGGTTTCAAACAGGATTCTACTGAACATGTCTTTCTTTTTGCAGGCACTAAATTATAGTGCGTTACGTTTTTACAGCTACTTAATCCACAAAAAGACGAGAAGTTGGATCTGGAATATGTGAAGGAGCAGCTTAAAAATCACGCCAGCTCAAACACCGATTTGGATGATATTATCGCTGAAGATTCGGAATATAACTTCGGGAGCCAGTTGGCTGAGGAATTCGTTTCAAAAATCGGCAACGACAAGTATCCACAGGTAAGTTTAACGTTATTTTTGTGATTTAATTTTAATAGTTAATTGTAATATAACTAATAAAATGATTAAATAAGACATAATTCATATCCTGTAAATGTCGAAATTGCAGAGTCTGAAAAATAAGTCTAATTATTTAGAAACGCAAAATAGACACTATATTAAGCAGTTTAGATACCACTTTTGACCAAATAATGAATTGTCCTAAGTGACTGTTCAGAATTTGTCGCTTCTTTTAATTCATATAAATCTATTATGTAGATACGCTAACTGTATTTAGTTTTCGAAATGGCCTTCGTTTTGGTTAAAACACCAGACCAAACCTTAATTCTGGATGTAATCACAGATTTGTCTTACATCGTTCTGTTTCCCCTTAGGTATTAATCAACGGAGTTCCACTAACCGACGAAGGCTCGACCCCGGTGACGTCATCCGTGGAGTTGCTAGAAGAGGCGCTAGTGACGTCACTATCGCGGCACACGGGCCGGCTGCAGCGCGCCGTGTTCCGCGGCGAGCTCGCCGACACCGATGATGCGATGGATTATTTGATGAAGCAGCCGCACGTCATGCCCAGGTTAGTTGACAGTTCCATATCTATTCTCTTTTCATAGAATTATTAATAACTTTTTTATTATTATTTAGTTTCATATGAATCCACATACAGTTGGTATATACCACCAATAAAGTTTCTGTTATCTGAAAAGAAGACCAGCGCAGAGAGCATAATCAGGGCCTAATTGGTGGTATGAAACCTCCCCGCCCCCTTCATAATGTACCCGTGCGCAAGACCATAAACTCCCACTGTCGCCTCGAGTTCTTTTTACGTGACGGGATAGTATTTAAAGTTATTTTGAATTCTTGCCTTAACTCCGCGGAAACATCACCAGCTCTTAAACCTAGGTAGGGTCCGAATACATTGGTGTTATTTTAAAATCTGCAAAAAATATTTTATTACTTACTGAAAATAAAATATCGTTACGAATATAAACTTTTAATTCACCTTATACAAAATCGAAAGGTGTTGCAGCCTATTATAGTAGGTACCGTGAAATGATAGGGTTTTAGCAAGCCATCAGTAAACTATAGTAGGATTCTATTTTCAGGTTGAACCGTCGCGTTTTGGGCTCTGAACCTTCACAATACTTAGACTTGTCTGGCGTACCCTCACCAAAAGATTTGTTCACTGAAGACAAAATACAGCGTCTTTTACATTTGAGCGGTAAGATAAAATGTTCTTTTGACTTCCTAGATAGAAAATGAACAATTCAAAATTGTCAGCTATTTAAATATTTTCGTTTATGCCAGGTCGAGATGCGCTGGCAACTGCTCTGCCGCTACTGAAGTACTTCAAGAAGTCGGGCAAATCTGACAAGATCACGCAAACTATTTGGATCGCGGGTGACCTCACCGACAAGGAATCTCGGGACCTTTTGCGAAATGCCTTGACGTTCATGGTGAGCAGAGTACCTATCCTGGTAGAAATTACCAATCCTCAGCATCTTTTTCATATAAGTTCTTTTGATTAGACTGTCACGTTGATTCTGTTGGCAATTGTTTCTTTCCAAGATCTGGTTGATAAATTGATGAATGAATGCCACAAAATCAAAATGAAGCATTATTTTTGTAGAACATTTCTCACATTCATATTCGAGACCCCGTTATTATTTACTAAATTCTAAGACTGAGGTATGACGCAGAATATAATAGGTTGGAGAAAGTTTCTTGTTTATTTACATTTAACTAAAGTATGTAGGTGCCATTTTTTTCGATTACTTTTTGCCATCTTGTAGGGAGGGACATGATCCCATTGCTATAGGTATTTTGAGGCTTCTAATCAAAATACCGCGACAAGTGGTTTTGGCAGTCCTCTCGTGATGTTGTGACCCGACATTGCCGAAAGAATTCTGAAGAGACCGAAACAGGTGGAAATCTAAAGGTGCAAGGTCAGGACTATACGGCGGATGCATTAACACCTCCCAGTCAAACTCTCTTAATTTCCGTTATCATGATGAAAAACCACACCCCTTTCTGTTGATTAATTTCGGCCGCTTTCTCTCAACTTCTTGCTTTAATCTCATCAGTTGTTCGCAGTAGAGTTCAGAATCGATGGCCCTGCCTGGTGGTAACAGCTCATAATGAATAATGCCCTTCCAATCCCACCACCCACACAGCATCTCGCCACAGGCTGTGGAGCCTGACCGGCCTTTGACCACAACCTTTTTCGCACGTTCTTGTCGTACGTGGTCCACTTTTCATCACCAGTTATCAGCTTTCTTTTTCAAAAATGGTTTGGTTTCATTACGTCGTAATAAAGACTCACAAATGAGTACACGGTTCATTAGGTTTTTTTTCAGTGAGCTCGTGAGGTACCCAAATATCGAGCTTTTTGGTGTACCCAGTTTTTTTTCAAATGCATTATATATTTCAATAGCACAGAATATCAGAATAATGTAATCAATATTTGCAGCGTGAGACGGGCGGCGTGCGAGTGGCGTTCCTACCGAACGCGGACAGAGACTCGGGCGCGGATCAGTCGCTCAACAAGGTGGTGCTGGCGGCGCTCGCGGCGCTCGAGCCCGCACAGGCCGCCAAGTACGTCGCCGACTTGCTCTCGGACGAGGGCTGCCACGAGCGGCAGAACTGCGACATACTGGTGAGTTGCATCTGTGTAGCGCGAGTCGGGCGTCATAACGTTCCAGACGCAAAAAGATCGCGGTACCACACAGCTTCTATCGCAATACAGCTTCGATAAATCCTTGATGCAAGGATTAATGAAAGTGGAGGAAGCGCGAGAGGTGTCTCAGGACCATAGCAAGTGGAAAGATGTGGTCTCTGCCTACCCCGTTGGGAAAAGGCGTGATGGTATGTATGTATGTATGTAGTCTCGTGGCGAGGTGAAATAAGTAAGTATGGGTCGTGCGTGCCTATTGCGCCAAAGGAGTTCAGATAAAGGATTCATTGGCAATCTTTTGAATTAAGAATCTACTCATGATATACAGTACTTTCCCCAAGTATGAAGCTATTTAATAGGTACTAAATTGCATGTTGCACCTTATGAACATCGTATTTAATACTCGGCAATTGTTTATACGGCTTAAAAATATGAAATTTTGTACCTATTAAATAACCTGATGTAATAGATACAAAACTGCATATTTTTAAACCTTATAAACGTCATGTTTAATACTTGGCAATTGTTTATAAGGTTTAAGCATTTGCAATTGTGTACCTATGAAATAACCTCATACTTGTTGAAAGTACTGTATATTATGAGTAGGTTCTTATTTCAAAAGATTGCCAATGAATCCCCAGTCACCCTGTATATTTATGCAGTCGCAAATGCATAATTCATGCAAACGCAATGCAACATCGATATTCGATGCATTCGTGTAGTGCAATGACTGTTGCAAGATCGACTCATTTTATACAGTACACACATTTGAGTTTCATATCGCTCCACGCACTACTGAACTACTAAATCGCTGCAGGAAGTCGCCGTGGCGAGGACTATCGGTTATTATTTATGTATATGACATGCCAAGACTTCATTACTTATGTATATTATGAAGAATTCAATGTGTATATGCA
The DNA here is from genome assembly GCA_947369235.1 of Udea olivalis. Classification (NCBI taxonomy): domain Eukaryota; kingdom Metazoa; phylum Arthropoda; class Insecta; order Lepidoptera; family Crambidae; genus Udea; species Udea olivalis. Next base: position 14,793,626 of record OX376342.1, read on the forward strand.
TATAAGAACTTTTTAGAATGTACCTAAATAAAATTTAAACAGAACCCCTGGGTAGATTGTTATCTTCCCGATTTGACGGCTGATCGTTATTTAACGTAATATAATATGTTTTCCCCTAGCCGGAACTAGTCCCCGCCTTGAACAAGTACGAATGGGTGCTGAAAGGCTCCCGCGTGCTGTGCGCGCGCAGCCTGCGCCTGCGTGCGGGCGCGCGCGCAGTCGTGCACAACGCGCGGCTGCTGGGCCCGCTGCACGACCACGAGAAGTTCACGCTGGACGACTTCATGCTGCTGGAGAGGTCAGTACTGAGTGTTCTAAGAAGTTTAGTGGCCTAAGAAAATATCCGTAGTTTTGCGATAGCTAATATGATCTTAATTATGATAAAAACGAGGGAGATTTTAGTACTCTAAAACATGATACACATACGCAAATAGGTTGTAGGGACACAGTTGATAACATGCATTTGTGCTGAGTAAACTTTTTGCACTCGCGTTCGTAGCGAACAGTTTGGCGAGCGTCAGTCGTTCCCCGCCATCACACCCATCAGACCGCTAGCCATATCTAATAAGTTTGCAACGTAAATTATAAGCACACTTTTCGGTAGTAAAAATACAGCAAAATTAGTGACAATATTGGATTTCATTTATAGCACCTTTAACAACCTTTCTCAGAGTCAGTAGACGGGCTGGTCGAGGTATCCATACATAGTAAATACCTACCACCCGTACAGTGGTGACCCCGACGTGATTTGAACACGCAACCTTCTAATCTGGAGTCAGAGTACCCCGTACAAGGTCTTCAGGAATATCATACTGTAGTGAGTTTCTCTGACACCATTTGGAGTTTCGTTAGTAAGTAGGATCCCTGGTCCCGCCCTCAAGAAGTATTCGTGGGTGCTGAATGGATCCCGCGTGCTGTTCGCGTACGTCCAAAAGAGCGGTTCATTCTGAACGACTTTATGCTGCTAGAGAGGTTTATATGTACTGCTAAAATATAACATAATTATCTTTAGGCGTAGGGCTAGGGTATAAAGCTGGTCTAATTTTGTTTAAGTTAACACCATGTGGACGTTATTTATATTAAAAACGTGTAATAAATTAGCTTATTTATTACTAATCTATACGAAAATTATAAAGGGGAAAGATTTGTTTTTTTTTGTTTGTGTTGAATAGGCTCCGAAACTACTGATCCGATAGTTTTTATTTTTTTAATAATGCCATCTTGCAATCAGTTAAGAAAAACCATTAGCAGATCTTTTGCGTATAGGGTATCTGGTGTGGCTTATTCCTCCAGCAAGGATCTGCCACTCATGTTCAGACCACCACCACTTTGTTCCACTCTGATCCGATAGTGAAAATTTTTTCACTAACAGAAAGCTAAACTATTCCACAGTGATGTCTCATTTCTTACTAATATTATAAATGCGAAAGTTTGTGAGGATGTATGTATGTATATTTGTTTGTCACTCTTTCACGCAAAAACTACTGAACGGATTTGGATGAAACTTTACAGCAATACAGCTTATACATGAGAATAACACAAGGGCTACAATTTATATAGATTTTATGAAATTTGGCCATAATATATAACGAAACGCTAGCGAAGCCGCGGGCGGAGAGCTAGCAGGTTATATACGAGGTGCATTCAATAAGTACCTAGCCTCATCGCCAGAGGGCGCTGTAGTTTCAAAAGAGTTTTACCACAGTGTAGCACATTCTTTTTTATATTCTTTTTTCAAATTTTCATTCCAATCCCTTCATTTGTTTTAATTTGACAACTTATGGAAGCGAACGTGTCGATCGGTTTTACAAAAATGGAGAAAGAGCAATATCGTTCGGTGATTCGATTCCTATTTTTGGAAGGGAAAACGCGCATCGAAATCAAAGAGCGCTTGGATGCTGTGTACGGTGACTCTTCTCCATCGATGGCCACCGTCAAGAATTGGTTCAACGAGTTTGCACGTGGCCGTACGTCGGTTTTTGATACATCAAAAAAAATCCATGATCTCGTATTGGCAGATCGCCGATTGAAGGTTCGGGAGCTAGCTGAGACTGTAGCCATTTCAGAAGTAACAGTGCATCATATTCTTCACGTGGAACTCAGCATGATCAGCTGTCGGCGCGATGGGTGCCGCGTTTACTCACACCGGAAAACAAGCGCAACCGTGAGACCACATCGGAGACGTGTTTGGCGCTGTTTAAGCGGAATCCAGCGGAGTTTTTGCGTCGTTTTGTGACCGTCGATGAAACCTGGATCCACTGGTACACACCAGAGACCAAGGAGCAATCAAAACAATGGATCCAGACCGGGGAACGTGCTCCAAAGAAGGCGAAAACTGTAAAATCGGCCGGAAAAGTTATGGCCACCGTTTTCTGGGATTCACAAGGTGTGATCTACATCGATTACCTCGAGAAGGGTAAAACAATTACAGGGCTTTACTATGCCGATTTATTGGGCCGATTCGACGCCGAATTAAAGAAAAAACGACCCCATTTGGCGAAGAAAAAAGTGCTGTTTCACCACGACAACGCACCGGTTCACACGTCTGCCGTTGCCATGGCCAAATTGGTCGAATTACGCTACGAATTGCTGCCCCATCCACCGTATTCTCCAGATTTGGCCCCTTGTGACTTCTTTCTGTTTCCTAATCTGAAAAAAACACTCGCCGGGAATAGATATGGATCAAATGAGGAGGTCATCGCCGCCACGGAGGCCTATTTTGCAGAGTTTGACAAAAACTATTTTTCGGACGGGTTAAAAAAGTTGGAGCATGGCTGGGCTAAGTGTATCGAACTAAAAGGAGACTATGTTGAAAAATAAATTGCCACTATTCCAAAATTTTCGTTTACTTTTTGTAGCCTAAGTATTTATTGAATGACCCTCGTATTATTATGATTAAACAAAATATTCAGTGAAAAATAATAGTATTTGTAAATCAATCCGGAGAAAAGCGGGCGAGATATGATAATGGACACCAGCTGTCAAACACTTTACAGAACGAAGTCTGTTGGTGCAGCTCGTTTACAATGTTTTTAGTTTCGCGTCTGAGAAAAGGCTCTTCGTGACAAATTTCATGAACAATAAACCATTTTTATGCATTTTTAACTTTTTATCAATAGGTTTACCAGTCAAGTCTATGGCGATAAAATTGCTGAGGTGTTCGATAAAAAGAAGACTCCTTCGAACGATGTGAATGATGATGACGACGGTAAGCGATATTTGAACTTATATGGTTACTGGATGTTATAATGACGTTATTTTTGCAACTTTTTCCCTTGATCGACGAAGTTGATTTGCATCTGTTGGGCCCTTGCCTGGCCGAGCACAAGCATCACCTAGTTTCCAAATGTTATTAAATAACGCAACAGAGTTTAAGTTACCTGTTCTACCCCTTTCTAGCGCCTGGTAGGCCTCAGGAGATAGTTTGTTGTGGTGATAACGTTTAGTGAATCTGCTATTCACTCGCGATAATTGATATTCAGTTTTGCAATATTAAAAAAATCACTAAAAATTGACGTGTTAATAGTTTGTTGAATTTATTAATAACACATTCGTTTCAGAAACCGTATAGTCTTAAACAGCCTTTATCTTTTGCAGATGACGTAACAACAGAGTTGAGTACAGACGACAGACTAAAGATAGTGTCAGTGTTGGCGGCGCGAAGCCCGCGCGTGCGCACGCCGCTGCCGGCCGGCCTGCGCACGGAACACTCGCTAGTGGACCTGCCTCCGCGCATGCAGAACGAGCCTTCTATTGAGGTGAGCTTTTGTTATGTGGTTTATGTATTTATAAATAAATAATTCTCACCCCCTATTCCTAACTACCCGTTGCTAGCCTTTACAACTTTTCACATCTCTGCATTTGAATCTAAAGTACCAACCTCAAATTTTTTGGCAGCTTCGACATGTAATTTTTGTGGGTCTATACGGTTGTTGACCATTTTGTGTTTACATCACTGTCTTGCAGCCTTCCGCCCACTTACAATTGTATTCTCGTGAAGAACATACGTAGCTTACCATACCTCTTTTACTTAAAATCAGCCTAGTTATTAGTTCACCCACTTTAGAACATGGTCCTTCAAGCCGGATCATAATGCCCTAGCAAAAATAACGAAGTCGGGGTTAAAGACGCAGGTGGAGGCAAATTGATCATAAGCGTTGCATGCACAGATCGTGGCGGTGCTGGACCCGGCGTCCACCGCGGCGCAGCGCCTGGCGCCGCTGCTGCTGGTGCTGCGCAAGGTGGTCAACTGCCGCCTCAAGCTGTTCCTCAACCCGCAGGACAAGAACTCGGACATGCCGCTCAAGAGGTACAAACGAAATCACAAATCAAGCTTTACCCATGTTAAGCTCGATTTGTGATTTCGTTCCAAAATCGATCTATCACGGGCTTATGCTACTGACATAGATCGATTTTGGAATAATTTTGTTAGGGCTATTTTGTCATCCTTCGTATGCTAAGTGATAGGATACACACGTGATGCCGCTCTAAACAATTCACCGCTACATCGTGATCGCAGCTTTGAACCTCTCATTGATTTGAACGTTACTGCTGTTGTTAAGTCATTTTGTATTTCAAGAGACTAAATTATTGTGAGGTTAAAGGTTATTTAGAAAAGAAAAATTAAAATTAGTGATCCACTAGGATTGTTAAAGTTTTCTTTCATTGCAGTGATAGTGAATTGTGACTGCAAATAGCGCTTTAGGCAAAGAAATTTCAGGATAAAAAAAAAACCTCACAATAACTACATAATTTTCACATAATCATTCACATAATCTGTTCCCTTCTAAAACATCACTGTTACGGAATAGTACAGTCTGCATGGGCCCTATAATCTACAATAAAATACCAAACGAACTCAAACAGTTTAATATGAATTTAATTAAAATCTAACCTTAAAAAAATGTTAATTAATAAATGCTACTATATAATTCAAGTGTTCTTAAATGATAAATTTTAGTTGTAGTGTTGTTAACTCTACTGTAAATTACTATTTGTTTTTTTATTTAATTTATTTTGTATGTGTACAATGATTTATTTCTGCATGATTTATACTCAAAAATGAAAACAACGTGAATTATTGCATGCCTTAGATAGGCAGAATATAGCAATGTACTTTATCACTACTCTAATTACCAGTGACACCTGTATTCTGTGCAATAAAATATATTCTATTCTATTCTATTCTATTCTAATAGATTAAAAAGAATTGATGATGTTTGACATTATCCTACACATTATGTAATGAATGAGTCTTAATTAATTTTTGCATCTGCTCAGTTTCTACCGATATGTGATGGAGCCAGAGCTTCAATTCACGTCTGCCGGCGCGCTGTCAGGCGGCGCGCTGGCCCGCTTCTCGCGCTTGCCGCACGCGCCGCTGCTGTCGCTGGAGCTGCGCACGCCGCCCAACTGGCTCGTGGAGTGCGTCAAGTCGGTCTACGACCTTGACAACATCCGGCTTGCTGATGTTGACACCGTCGTGCATAGGTAATAAGACGTAATACTTTACACGAATTCATAGTAGTTCAAAGTGCACTACGCGTCAATCTTTATTTTTATAGGAAAAATAGGGATGCGGGACTCGGGACAACTTCAGATGAGTTCAGAGTGGACTAGAAGTTTGACGCGAATTATAATTTCTACATCATATTGTAACCAAAGTATTTCTTAAAAGGACAGACTGCTGATATTTTGCTCGAACCATTTATAGAAATTTGAAAAACACATTTTTCACTGTGTAATTGTTTAGTTTGTTAGAACTAGTTTACTTTTTTAGGATATTTTCCAAATAATGAAATATGCAATATTTTTTTTTAGTTCATTTAGGTTAGTCAACGGTAAACAAGTCTTTTCTTTGTAAAATCAAATATGTAGGCACTTATCGGGATTATTAGGATACGGTAGGGGCGTCCCTAATTTACGAGCCTGAATACTTAAAACATGTATGAAGCGCGTTTGTTTTAGTTCAATTTAGAGGTTTTAGTTAAATAACAAATTGTCCTCAGCGAATTCGAGTTAGAATACCTCCTACTAGAAGGGCATGCGTGGGACACGAGTTTAGGCACGCCCCCGCGCGGCCTGCAGCTGATCCTGGGCAACCACGACAAACCGGAGATCATGGACACCATCGTGATGGCCAACCTCGGCTACTTCCAGCTCAAGGCCAACCCGGGCGCTTGGATACTGCGCCTACGTCCGGGACGCTCTGAGGAAATTTATGAAATTATTGGGTAAGTGTTGTCAACCAATCCTACGGCCGATTGATCGATTGTTTTTTTTTCTAAATTGAGTAAAGTGGGTAGTTGTTGATCACCAATTCACTTTTTATTTATGCTCAGCATATTAGATGCTGGAGCCAGAGCAACACTCGAAATATTTTCGCCGGTAGAAAGAAACGCTTTAAATTAATGACATTAAATGTCAATTTTATTTTGCGAGTGCTAATGTAATTCCCATACATTTTATGTTTTGACATCTAGGGCCCGTTCCAAATCGCTTTTCGCTGAGTGATTTTCACCCTCGTCAAATAGAGAGACAAAATGAGCAAAACCTGCGTCTGACAGCTGTCAGGTGTTTTTCATCGTGCTCCAGGCGCCGGTAGAATTCGCACTTGTCAGAGTGATAAACGTCACCCGAACCCGTTCCGAAACAACTAGGAAGGCCAAACTGCTTCTATGTCTCTTTACTAATCTCGATTTGACTGAATAAAAAATAATAATCCCACTGGCCAAATAAAGCTTCATGATGCTCTCGCCACTACTTGACATTAGCCAAATCAATTTGCCATCTAAGCAAGATTGCAGAGGCCATTAAAAGAAAAAAAAACAACTAGGAAACTGTCAGGTGACAGCTCGGTCAACTTCTCGGTTTCACTCAGGGTCAATTTGGAACGGGTTGTAGTGATTTTTACTCCTCAGTGTGAAATTTCACTCGTTTGGGAATACAGCCCTAGAAATAATGCTATGCGTTTTGCTTTTGGCCTCAGTACTAACTTACTGTTCTTAAATTTATCCAATATTCCATAATTTTTGAAAAGCAAGTGTTTCGATATTCGATTATTGATTGATACTCGTATAAAAACAATATTGCGAAATTAATTTGATTTGACATTTATTGATTGTAGGCATGAGAACACTGACACCCCAGCAGGCAGCGATGACATCCAGGTGCTGATGAGTTCGTTCCGCAGTCACGTGATCAAGCTGCGCGTCAACAAGAAACCCGACAAGCAACATATTGAGCTGCTCGTAGAGAACGACGAAAAGAGCTCTGGCGGCATTTGGAACTCTATTGCCAGGTAGATATGAGTTGTTACACTGGTTTATAGGGTTTCAATTTATTGTACGGTAGCTTTCCTGTTTTGCGACCTTAACATGTTTCCCAAAAGTAGTTGGTTTGATGTTTCTGTTAGTAATATCTCAACTTTTTTGAATTACGATGCTGTATCGACATTTTCGATGAAAGTAATGACCTTATATTACATAACACTGCTGAAATACATGTATAATTCTTTCAAATCATAATACACTTACAAATATTATGTATGCCATTTTGATCTTAGTTTCAGTTATTAAAAACATCTTCAAATAAAATAGTAATAGCACTGGAAGAATTACCTGTGCTACTTGAAGTAGACCCTGTGCTAGAATTAATATTTCTAGATTTTGATGCAGTGTATTCTTTCTAGTTCGTTCGGAGGAGGCGATGATCAAGAAGTTACAGATGAGACGATAAACGTGTTTTCCGTCGCGTCGGGCCACTTGTACGAGCGGTTCCTCCGGATCATGATGTTGTCCGTGCTCAAAAACACTAAGTCACCAGTCAAGTTTTGGTTCCTTAAAAACTATCTCAGCCCTTCGCTAAAGGTTGGTTATCACTAAGTTTGTTTCCAGGACAAAAAAAAAATGTTTTTGTAAATGAATCTAAAGTGCTTTATTCGATACACAAAAATATTAAATAAATAGGCTTACAACACACAAAAGACAGAGATCCTCTAAGAATCCTCAAAAAGACTTCACCATTTGTTTTGTCATAAACAGGGCTGATTCGGGCTCTCATTCTCATTCACTGTACCCCCCTGATGAAAATCTGCCTCCAGGGTATAAGGAACCTTGGCCAACCTGGAGAAGTCTAAATAGGCTGAGGACCCAGGTTGGTCGAAGTAAAGATAACCTGTGTCGGTGGGGGTACTCAAGCAACGTAGACGCCAGCTGTGAATGTGGAGAACCCCTGCAAACCATGGCTCACCTCACTAACTGTCCCGCGTGCCCGACCACCTGCTCGCGTAAGGGCTTACTTGTCAGTAACCAGAGGGCTACCACAGTAGCCGCTTTCTGGGCAAGTCGGATTTAGCCCGTGTTCTTGCCGACACGATTCTTTCGTGTGCAAGAAGTGATATAATTTATTCAAGTTACATTTTAGCAACCCTGACAGTTTGATTACATAGTTTATATTGCTTCGCTAGCCTTTCCTTAGATTACTTGACAATACCGTGACATTCATACTAATATTACAAAATGGAAAGATTTGTATGTTTGTTTGTATTGAACAGGCTCCGAAACTACTGGACCGATTTCAATATTCTTTCACCAATATAAAGCTACATTATCAGGGATTGCCATATTTTATGCTTTATTTTTTTAATTTAGGCTATAAAGGGTGTAAAAAGACCCTTAACGAAGCCGACACCTACGTATTCTGCACATCTTCAGGACCCTTTTTTCTTTCAAGACCATACCTGGCAACTCAATAATTACCAAGTTATTAAGGTCAAAGTCAATAAAAAAATCTCAAGATTTTGATGAAAGAAACTCTAATCATTATTACTTAATTTTTGTCCTAAGAAACATTATCAACATTTCAAGTATTTCCTAACCAAAAATTGCTACAAAACGTTCAACTCGCAATGTACATCTTGCGTAACCCTTGTACGTAACAGCCACGCACAAAAGCGCAAGAGCGGTCTGTTGCACGCGTTACATTGCGTAGTCCGTTTTTAGGTTTAAAATTGAAACCAAAAAAAAAGTTACATTTCCCATCAATAATTTATTTTTTCTGTGACTTGATTTAATGGTCTAAGTGCGTACACGCCGGCTTCGTTATGGGCCTGTATACTACCGGGAAGGACAGTCTACGCGGGCAAAGCCGCTGATGGACAGTTAGTTTTGTATTAAGTGATAAAGATTTATGAATGGAAACATCTAACAGGACAGCCTACCATACATGGCGCAAGAGTACGGGTTCGAGTACGAGCTGGTGCAGTACCAGTGGCCGCGCTGGCTGCAGAAGCAGCGCGACCGCCAGCGCACCATCTGGGGCTACAAGATCCTGTTCCTCGATGTGCTGTTCCCGCTACACGTCAAGAAGATCATCTTCGTCGATGCTGACCAGGTAACGTCCACAAAATAAAGAGTTTACAGAAGGACCGCTCGCACCTTTTTATTAAACTTGCGTGAAACGTCCAGGGTTACTACTATATTCGCTTTGAATTTCTAAAATTAAGTAGATAGGTTATTCCTACTTGACAGAACCTTTCAAAAACAAAATTCATCATGTGAAAAATTGCACCAAGATCGACAAAGACAAAAACGCTCGCTACAGGGCGACTTGCCGCGACACTAAAACTCACTGGTATCGCCTATAAACTCACTGTGTCTGTGTGCGTGATCAAAATGGCGGGTTTGTTCTAAGCGGACTACCTGTCAGAGGCGACGCGCCGCATGCGTTAATTGTGACTAGTCTTTCTAATATCGTAGGTTGTCTATCTACTTTAGATGTTATTTGTTTAAAATAATAGATACGACTATTTGCCTTGTATTAATATGGAGACCATGTCGACCTCAACAAAACTATTGCAAAATAGGTCCGCTGTTGGCAACATAGGGTATTGACTACATCTGGTCGAATCGCACTTTCCTATCTTCTTCTAAAGACAGCGGGAGTGCTTCTGCCTCGCCGATTCCGCCGCATTCTTCCTCGCTCTAGTAAATAACGTTCCTGTTTGATAAAAAGAAAATTGCGATTCAGTGTTGCTAGATGTAGTTAAACCCTAAAACGGCCATGCGTTGATCTTATTTTTCCTATTTGTAATTAATTTATTGAATTTAAATAGATCGTGCGAGCGGACCTGAAAGAACTGGTGGAGTTGGACTTGGGAGGAGCTCCGTACGGTTACACGCCATTCTGTGACAGCCGAAGAGAAATGGAAGGATTCAGGCAAGTATCTAGTTCTTGGTTTGCTGATATTTAAAGGTTGTTTACGTCCTCGATATGCAGTTGTAAAGAGGTTTCTCCTAAACTTGTAAAGGAGGGAAACCGATTTGAGTATTTTATTTGTCTTTTTCGTTCGATCACCACTATTAGGGCTGTGTTCCAAATCGAGCGGAAATTACACTCTAATGGAGTGAAAATCACTTGAACTCGTTTTAAATTGACCCCGAGTGAAATCGAAGATGACCGAGCTGTCACCTGACAGTTTCCCAGTTGTTTTTTTCTGTTCTGAACGGGTTCGAGTGACGTTTATCACTCTGACAAGTGCGAATTCTACCTTTGCCTGGAGCCCGATGTAATTCACCTGACAGCTGTCAGACGTAGGTTTTTCTCGTTTTGTCTCTCTCTATTCGACGAGGGTGAAAATCACTTAGCGAAAAGCGATTCGGAACGGGCCCTAGCAATCAAACACTTTAGTACCGTCTCATATTGTACTTATTTCCAATACAATACACCATATACCAAAAGCTTCTTCTGAAAAAAAAAAACATATTTAAAATCACATCAAACCTATAGGAGCTGCCAGCATTTTTATGATTAAGAAAAACAGCGTACTTTGTAAGAAGCGTCTTCATTCTCGCCCGGCCCCCAGGTTCTGGAAGCAGGGCTACTGGCGCAACCACCTGCAGGGCCGCAGCTACCACATCAGCGCGCTGTACGTGGTGGACCTGCGGCGCTTCCGGCGCGTCGCGGCCGGCGACCGCCTGCGCGGCCAGTACCAGGCGCTCAGCCAGGATCCCAACAGCTTGTCCAATTTGGGTGAGATTTGTTTAATAACTAGCGCTCCGATGCAATGTAGATGGCGTAGGAAAATCGGAAAACCCGGATCATAGCGAAAATCCTAGGACGCTCGCGACACAGGACAATAGAAATCTGCATGGCATCAAATTTTGCTATTGTAGGGATTATGTTCTGGAAGATCGCGAAAATCCGGCGAAAGTCGTGAAGTAACACTCGAGAGTGCTGCCGATACAGACAGTTACCCATTAAAATTGTTCTTAAAGTTATGAGTTTTGGCACGTTAAATCATCAATCATCATGTAGTTTATTTTGGTTTTTGTTTATGAGTTCGAACTTCTAAAAACCAAAAATGTCCTAATACAGTTATTCATAAAAATAAATTCGATTATACGCCTAATCCTATATTTTTATTATTCATGATGATTTCCAGCGTGGTCACAACCAATTTTTTACAATTCACAGATCAAGACTTACCGAACAACATGATACACCAAGTAGCGATAAAGTCACTCCCACAGGAGTGGTTGTGGTGTGAGACTTGGTGTGACGAGAAGTCGAAGAAATACGCCAAAACCATTGATTTGGTAAGTTTCAATATTTTAACAGCGATCTGAAATAAGTATTCCTGCCGCAACGGTAACTTTCCAGTAATCCGCACTCAACGGTTTGCTGCGTCTTTTCTTGTCCGCACCGCTAGGGAGTGAAACGCTCTCCCTGCGTTTGTGTTTCCGGATACTTACCGTATCTATACCATACCTTCATCACGACAATGCCGAATAAAAAAACTGCTTTTTTCGATTAAAAAAGTCTACTTCCTGATGTCCTAGTGAAAAGGGCATATCAACCCATGCTCTGACGAGTTACCCTCACCTTTCCACTCCCGTACCACGCGTGCACCCACACACAATTCAACATTTGTTGGCCCGAACTAAAAGGTTCGGTGACTCGTTTCTTTGTCGTACCATCCAGACGTGGAACGCACTTCCAGCACATGTGTTTCCTTCCTCGTATAGTCCCGGGTTCTTCAAGCGGGGCGTGAAAAGGAATTTCTGCAGGCCTTCAAGGTGAGGATGGCCAGCACAGTGATTCGTTTGAATGACTGGGCTTGTCAACCTCATATCTGGACCTCACGACCGCTTTCCACCAGGTGGAGTGAGGTCATCTTGACGGGCAATTCAATTCAATTCAATTCAAATTCAAATCATTTATGTCAGGCCAGGTAGCCCATATATAGTTAGTAACAATTTTTTCTTAAAAAACTAATGTTAGTAAAATAGAGTAGTAGGTACATGATATTTATTTAAATATATGGGTCCTCATCCATCTAGCAAGGAACGGTGAGTCCCAACGGTCAACAAAGACCTTAAGAATAGTGTTGGTGCTGCCACGTAAACGCGTTAACGCCGAAGCACACCTTTTCCTCATAATAGCGGTAAAACCATCGATATGCGCTTCGGCGAACATTCCAGAAGCGCTACACCGCCAAGGCAACCCCAACAATATCCTCAAGGCATTGTTGTACTGGACCCGCAGATCGCTGTATGTCCGCTGGTTATAACTCATCCAAAGGCTACACGTGTAAAATGTTTGGCAGTATGATTTGAACAGCGTAAGCTTGACTGGTCTAGTACAACGCGCAAACCTTCGGGCCAACATGTTGCAGCGAACAGCCAGCGACCTGCGTTCTCTCTCTATTTCCAGATTGTCTTTTAAATCCTCAGTGAGCCAGTGACCTAGGTACTTAAAATAATGAACGCGCTTTAAGGGCGATCCACAGAGTGAAATTTCTGGAACGTTGGTATAATTTAAAGACCTTGATTTAAAAAGAAGCCATTCGCTTTTATTAGTGTTATACACAAGTCCATGCTGCTTCGAATGATTCACAGATAGCTAGAAGCCTCCGCATTCCACTAACAGACGGACTCAAGAGCGCCATATCATCAGCATAGCTGATATTGTTCATGGCCAGCCCGTCCACGTAGCATCCTACATGAGAGCTATTGAGCTCATCTATCAACTTATTGACATAAAAATTAAAGAGGCGGGGCGAGCTCAACCCCCCTTGTCTTACTCCACACCTCAATCCATATACATCAGAGAAGGCTCCCGCCCATCTGACCACATTTCTCTGGCTACCATACCAATATTTTAAAATAGATACAATCTCTCCAGGTAGTGTTGTGTCACAATAAAGTTTTTGCCATAACAGGTCGTAATTTACAAGATCGAATGCCTTGGAGAGGTCTAGAAAACATGCCAATACTGGCGTTTTTCTGGCTGTATAGTAGTGGACAATCTGCTTGAGGCTCAGGATGGCACTCTCGGTTGATAGACCTGGCCTAAAACCAAACTGATTATCGTATATTTCTATGTTCTTTGATAATATCTTGTCAAGCAGCCTGTCCAAAACCTTTGATACAATCGTAGCCAGAGATATGGGCCTATAGTTTGAAATATCTGAAGCGTCACCCGTTTTGTTCTTTATCACAGGTACAACAATTGTACTAGTAAGTTCCTGTGGTAAATAATTATGATTAATACATAGGCTAAAAAACATAGCCAGCACACGTGGCAAGTGCACACCTGCATATTTGAGATGTTCAACGCTCAAGGCGTCATGACCGGGGGACTTGCCCCTCACCATTTGACTTATAACATTTTTAACTTCCTTGGCAGTGAAGTTAGTTAAAGATGTATGTACAGTATCGACGGCCTCAGCGTCACCCATCTCAGGCACCTTTACTGATGAAGGCTCGACTTTAAAATGATTCATAAACACATTTGCTATTTCCGTAGGTTCGTGCGCGCCCGCGACGCTCACAGGGAGGCCAGACTTGTAATTTAGCCTATTAGTGGACTTCCAAAATGTATTAAACTGTTTTTTCAATATAAAAACAACAAAAAAACCGAAGGGAATATTGAGAAGGCAAGATAGAGAGAGACGCGAATCCGTATAATGTATTGGTGTTGTCCTCAGTGCAATAACCCGCAAACGAAGGAGGCGAAGCTCTCCGCCGCGATGCGCATCGTGCCGGAGTGGCGCGAGTACGACGCCGAGATCCGTGCGCTGCAGGCGCGCGCGCGCCGCGGGCTCTACCAGGCCGCCGACCACGACCAGGTACATTACATTACTCACCAGAATGTGACCAACAAAAAAAATTAAAATAACTATCACCTTTCAGAAAGAACCCTCGGCGAACTAGCGAACTAGATTATAACGACTTTTGCCTAGAGTAACTGTTTGTTAACAGTGTAATTCCAAAATGGATTTACTGTAAGTTAGTACTAGCTTACATGCACTTAGCACATAATTATGCTCCTAGAAAAGCAGTCATTCGCTTAACAAGGCTAAAGCCTTCCTTGATTAGCATCAAGGAAGTTTTTTTATTTTGTGAGATTAGTATCTCACAAAATAAAAAATCTAAAACAAAATTGAAAAATAGTCATAAACTTCAAGAAAATATAATGTAACATGTGGGGTAAATAATAATTACTAACAGTTTTTCATTTGTAATAATTTTGGTCTTTGGGATCAAACTGTTGTATTGTGATACCAATGAGAACAGAGCCTCGATTAGTTACATGATTAAAATTATTTGAAAGAAACGAAAACTGTTCTGTAACTTTTATCTTTTTCAGGAAATTGATACACCACATGATGAAGAAATAACATCAAGTGATAGCCAAACTAGTAAGTATTTTTGTTTTCTTTGACAAATAGACAATCAGAATCTATCCATTGATTTCAACACAACAATAACATGTTTTTGTTACAGGAAAAGATCAGGAGAAGCATACGGAGTTATGATGAACTAAAGTGAATGATATTACAGTTTTAGTTTCTAATAGTTATTCCAATTTTGTTGAATGATTTGTATGTCTTTGTCTGTGTGTGTGAGTGCTCAATTTTAGTTTGGACTTGAATGTTTGTGAAAGATACCGACTGAAATAAAATTGATTGACTTGTTGGAGAGAGTATTGTGGTGGCAATAATTTAAAAAATTTTACAAATCAGTTCTTTAGTTGTGTTTAAATTATTTTGATTAGATTGTTTACCTGTATGCATTGAAGAAAGTTATAAAATTCAACAGTAAAATTTACAGATATCAGGTGAAATGCATTTATTTAATCATTGTTATTACCACCTCTTTGTCACATACACTAGAAATGACGCTGATTAGTAAAGAACGCGTTGAACGGAATAGAGCTTGTATTATTGCAGATATTAATTAATCCAAATAAAAACATAAAAGGCAACACAAATGATACATTTATGATAACAATTTGTTCAGGGCTCTACAATTTAACTATCTCATGATGATTGTAATTAATAAGCTAAGAGAAAGTGATGTGATTTTTTAGCTCTTAAGTGATTTCCTACCGAATTGTTCTAAATGCCTAACGGCTGAGGTTATTTTTGTAGTTTTCTCGTATCTCTTTTTTAACCTAATACATATTGCATTGAAGGTGATACTTACCAAACTTCTTAGTGTATTCGTGTAATTTACTATAATAATATTTAGATGCCAATATTAGTGAACAAATGTAACTTTTAAAAATAATAATTGTCAATTTTTATCACAATTTGCCGGAGCCACTGTATTGTCTGCGCAGCGCGGCAGTTGGGCAATTTGTACCATTGTGTAGTGTGAAATTAAAGAGCTGTAGTCAAAGCAATTTTCCTGTAAATAAATTTCAAGTCAAACAATCATGTTTCTTATTTTAGTCAGTAAGAACCTGTAAGAACAATTGAAATGGTTTAAAAAAACTGCAATATTCTAAGTACCAATTTATTTACATTGAAAGTTTTGATAAATTATGTCATAAGTTTAAAACTACAGTAGATTACAATCTTGACTTAAAATTATTTTCGATCTTGTTAATAAAAAACATTACAAGACGGAATTGGAAAACACACATAACTTACATAAAAAGATAAGAGATTCACCTTTTATTGACCAAGAATTCTTGTCATAATAAAAAAATCTGCAGTTGATAACTTTTAGTAATTTATCCAAAACTATATTTATTTACTGTTGGTTTAAGTAATAGATAGTAAAAAAAAACCTTCAAACAAAAAGTAAAAAGGTAAGTAATTGTACTTTTTCGAAGAATGTCTAATATATCAATATATACATACCTACGTAAATAGGTGATTCTCTAAAAGTTAAATATCTGTCTGTCTAAATGTGGTCTTTGTGGGCCGGGCCTTCATTGGTCTAATTGAAAACTTTATCTCTCTTCAAATACGGATTGAGAATTTAACGATTAAGTTTCCCAAAATGTAATAGAGGGCGAAATAAACAAATATGTATGATCTATGAATGGATGGATGTTTGCTGAATTTTTTTAAATATAATAAAATATTTTTTCTAAAAGTTTAGAGAATCACCGAACGAAGTGTTCCCTACGTCTATTTGTGCGAAGCAATATTTATAGCGCTACATAGTCTGAACTACAATACGTTTATTAAACACTTTATTGTCGACATAATACTTAAACGAGGATTAAAAATTTCGATATGTTTTAAAACAACAGTCTTTAAAAAAACAGACTAATCTTTTGCATTCTAAGTACTGCAAGACATAGGTGGTATATCGCCAGTTACTAACTTTTAAAGATACAGCTACATTAACTTACTACAACTATTTTAGACAGAGTACAGGGTATTACAAGTTTATTCCATAAATCCATGCATCTGGGATGGCTTCGCGACTCTCGCGAATACGTCTCATTATCCTGGAAAAGTTGACTACAGCCAGAACGCACTGTCTGGACTCTGAACTCGACACTACATGCAAACCGTACGAAGTTTTGAGTTTGCTTGAGCTGTACCATACAACTCAATAAATTACCTTATTTTAAAGGAGGTATCTTACACGGCAATACTTATTAACTTAACACTGACTAGTCATAGCTATGAAAATATCTTGGTATAAATATTCTTTGGTTAGCAAAATGTGAGACAACGATACCTACAATTTAAAGCATTCAAAATTAGAAAAACCATATTGGCCTTAATCTACAAGTAGGTAATTGAGTATTATTTATTTTAATAACTTGTAATCTAAGAGTTCTCAACACACAATGTATTTTGAAAATACTGAAATTGTTCGCTCTTACCCTGAGGAAAAGTGCAGAGTAACTACAGAAATAACTGCAAAGTACTGCTTTGATTGCTATATTTTCATAAGTTCGTTCGTCAGAAACGCTAGTTTCGAAAAAAATTTATTGATTCGTAAAAAAAAATTGGCAAGTACTTTCTTGATCAGTTTTGAAAGATTTTCTCGTTAGGGAAGAAATCATAATATGTGAAATCGTTTCTAATTTTAAATATGTCGGAGCCAGCCTCCGTCTATCCTTATTAAGCTTTTCGTAATGATACATAACCACACCACACCATTGTGGTCGGTGGCTATAGCGCATCAACTTTTTAAAGCATGGATCAAATGATTAGATAAAAGTTCTGTTCAAAAATATTAAACTAAGAACTTTCTATTAGCAAGTCCTGGATCACGGATTTACGCCAATTGCTTCTGGTAATCTGGTAAATTGAATTCGCATCTCTTTCAGCTTAGTGCAGGTGGAGCAGTATTACATTGAGAAGATTCCAAATTCCGGGTAATGGTAGTTGGTATGGCGCGCTCAATTGCAGTAGTGATCCTCAGTGGTGAGGCGGCAGAGCTGGCAGTCGACGCGGCAGCACCAGTGGTAGCGGCAGTGGCAGCGCTCCAGCCGCACGGCGCGCACCGCGCGGCGCCCGCGCCCGCAGCACAGGCGCGCGCAGCCGCCGGCCTGCGGGCCCAGGGATGCGTTGCACTTCCTGCAATATTATCTATTGGTTAGTTTAGGGACGCACTTGACGGAAATTCCGTCGCCGATCTTCCGTTGCGGTCAATCCGTTACTATAGGCCAGCGCTACACTTGACGGAAACAACGTCGCGTAAGATCCGCTGCGGGACGTCAATACTATGCATTAACTTGCATTGGCGTTCCGTCGCGGAAGATACGCGTCGTAATTTCCGTCAAGTGTGGCCCTGGCCCTAGCCTTACACCTACATCGAAGGAGTTACAGAATACCTTCACGTAAAATGAACGCTAGGCGCCGTCATGGGATGGTTCTGCTTAGAAACCGACAATTATGAATTTATTTCATTTATTGTGGCTTGTTCTTTATTCCACTTTATTCATATAGTTTCTCCTTTGCTGCATCGTTCGTTAAAAAACAAAAAATGAGTCAGAAAAGTAGAAACAATATTTCAATTAACTGTCTACATTTTTGTCCAGATACTGCCAGAACTTTCGATTGGCGTATTGCGCTGTAGCACGGTTTCTCGCCTCGGAATTCGTAGTGCCCCGGGTTCGATTACCGGTCGGGTCAATTCAGGAAACGATCTTTTCTAAATTGACTCGGGTCTGGGTGTGCTGGGAGACGCCCCTGGCTTAATTCCTTGTCTGGCACCTCGTAATACAGGGATATTTATACCTACTTCGAGACCATGACAAGAGGTGTGTTGTCTGGCGCATATTGCCTGGTCTCATTTGCAAGATCTAGAGAAAGTACCTATGTGTCGATTTTGGCGACCTTAGCCATTCCGAAGTGAAGACTAGCTGCAACAATCACCTGCTCGTAAAGACCCTAAGGTAACTCACCGGCCGTGCGTGCCAAGCGATCCCGCTGCAGGATCAGGCTCGCAGTAGTCCGGACTCGGCGTGACGTATCGCAGCCGCGGCTTGGCGCGCCGCGGCGTGTGCCGGCGCGGGCGCAGCGGGCCGGCGCGCGCGGCCTCGCTCGCGAGGGTCGCGGCTACTCGCGCCAGCGGCGGCAACGCGCGCCAGCACGTGCGGACAGAGCAAGAGCCTGACACGCCGTGGCACGTGCACTTCGTTCGCATGCCCGTGGACACTGCCTGTGCAAATATAATGCAAAGGTGAACATGATAAACAGCCATGTCGACAGAATGGTTCTACCATTCTGTGTGCCAGAACCGTGAAGAAGACGTAAACACCTAGTGCAACGCTGAAGACTTATAAGGTCTCAAGGAACTCTCAAGTATGCGACATGCTGAATAGCTAGAAGTGGCTCAAATTTGTGTGGGGAAGACCAATATAATTTTAGATTGAACTGAAGGTAAGTGTTATAAGAATGTCTCTAACAGAATTTGAACGAATTTGACCTACGTGATTGTCGCCTGCGGTAATCTGCCGTTAATTGCCTGTAGTAAGGTAAGCCATATTTAGTATTATTTGTCTGTGGTGACAGACAAAGAATACTAAATATAGATAACCTTGATGATGAATGGCTATCCGTAGATGAATTACCCGAAGGGAGACACTTCGGTTAATTCATCATAAGGGGGTTTGCTTTTTGCTTTTGGGGTAGATCGTAAACGTCGCATTTTTTTAAGGTTTTCGTGATTTAGCTGAATTCATTGGTATTATCTCTCTATTATTGAATGCACCTTTTAATTTTATAATTATAACTTTAACTGTGTAGGTACAATAAATTTTTAAGTGTCTCATCAATTTAAAAAAACGGTTTTTATTTAATTTAGCAAAAAATTGGCGACTATCTAATTTTAGACAATTCAATGTGTTTTTAAATAGTATTATTCACACAATAATAAAGTAAAAATTTGAGTTTTATTTCAATTCAATGAAATAATCACGAAAATCTTACAAAAATGCAACGCTTTCGATCCACCCCCAGCTAACGCTCTTAAGAAATATCTCCAAGGCCGAAGCTTATTTGAGGTTTGTGATGGCTAAAACCCGACCTTTTTCCTTCGATGTATCCTGTTTAATCAGTGTCCGTGTATGCAGTGTAAATAGAAGGCGTTATTTAAATCTGGGATGATCATATAAGAACTTACTTTTCTCCCGAAGCGTCCGTTCAGCAGGTTAGCGGAGGCGATGAGCGGGCGCAGTCGCTCGAGCCGCGTGCGCAGGTCCACCTGCGGGTCGAAGCGCGGGTCGTCCGCCGCCATGCGGTACTCGATGTTGCGGTAGCGAGAGCCTCTGTCTTCATACTCGTATCTGAGTGAAAATAGGACTATCATTACATGGTACAAGGTAATTAATTGTAACACATCTTTCGTCCATTTCAGTGCGGGGATATTCCGTAAAATAACACAGATTTTGTTTTTAAATTAATTGACGGGACAAGACAACACCTCAAACTATAGATACAAGTAGAACGAATTATGCTGCAAATTGCGATTGCCCAATAAGCAATGCTAATATACTATCCTCCGAACAAAGTTTTTATATCGACTAACAGTATCTTTTTTGTTATGTTTGAGTCATCTACATAAGTTATTAATTGCGGTATAATACCTGGATCTGAACCGTTTTCGCGTCGGCCTGCCGCGCCGCGGGGACCGCGGAAGCCGCTTGCGCCCGCGCCGGCCTTTCCTGCGCGGCGCCGCTGTGAAGTTCGCCGGCGCGGGCTGGTCGTCCACCAGGATCACCACGGGCGGAGACGTCGTCACCTCCGGGAGTAGCGTCGTTCTGGCTTCAGTTGTGGTCGTGTCGGCTTCGAAGAAGTCCTCCACTCTGCCGTCTCGGACGTCTATCTCGTGAGCGTCCAAGAATTGTTTTGCAAATCTAAAAAAAAAATACATAGGTGATTTATGTAATAAAACAGGGCCAGGATACTTATAATGACCACTATCTACAGTATAGAGTAAGAATACACCTGTGATGTTTGTAACTCTACGAAGCTTCATGATAGGATGCAAAGGGTTAGAGAACCAAACCGTCACTGTCATCGTATAGTGAGGAGAGTCAGTTTATAACTATAGTCCCATCCCATGGGTATTACTTATAGTCAGTCGCATCATGTCTATTGCGTTTCGATGAGTTTTTCCGAAAAACTAAAGGATCTTTGAAAACCTTTTCTGCACCATCTCCGCCTCCTTTTACTTTTGGTAGCTGATGTAGAATGAAGAACGTTCTACTATACAAAAGTAGCATGGGAATGGATAAAGCAAAGCTGTTATAAAGTAGACTCCTCCGAAACAGCATGGACTATGGTAGATTATAAAAAGGATCAAAACATACTGGCATATAGGAGGGGACGGGAAGCTGGAATAAGTCTACCCGACGGCATATTTGATTATGTTTATGGCATTACCTCTCCGCCCACTGATAGTTGTCTCCACAGCCGCCCCACTTGAAGCGCGCGTGCGGCTCGTTGGTGACCTGCGCTTGCCGCGGCGGGCGGGGCGGAGCGCGCGGGGGAGCGGCGCACGAGCACGCCGGTAACGCGCCCGCCGCGCACGCGCGTGCAATGGACCACACCAGCGCGGCCGCAGACATCGCGTACACGTACGCTTGCTCGCGAGTGCCTGAAAAGTTGGAGTGTTCACTGTGTGCCTGTAATTTTCTAAGTGCGGAGCATGTAAATTTTTTGATTATTTCATTCTCTACCATTCAAAGCGAGCTGTGGCCATCTCGCCGGTTAGAGTCCAGTTCACCCCACTATCACTACCATGTCTTTCTGGGTCTGAAGATGGAGGGCGACAACGCTTCCACCCTCGCCCTCCATCATTTTCATTTAAAATTCATTCGTGGCTCTATTTTCATTGGGTCGTGTGTCGTGCATTTGGCCCACATAATAAAATAAACTTGGCGGCCTAGTTATAATAAGCTTGGTAGCCATGTTTTTTTAAAACTGTAGTTTGCCCTATCTATTTCTGTACATAGCTTTTCATGAAAAAAAAATGATGAAAAGCTTCATCCCGAGATTTTTCCAAAGAGGTTTGTCATTGAGATCAAATCTATAATTGCGCATAATCTAATGGTGTAATCTCGATAGCACCCGCACGCGCGTCCTCAGGCCGCGGACAAAGGCAGCGCGGCTTATCACGCGGGCCGCCCGCGTGAGTGCACCGCTCACGTTATCGCTGACGGACGCCCGCCCCGCATCCACCCCGCCCGCCCTCCACGCTTGATTCATGCGTGTAATTAAATCTTTTGTCCGTCTCGCACAACTCAACCCTCGCCACTGATCCCATTGTAACTCCAGTCTTCGAAACATTCCCAATTCAACAAACCAAAGATTACTTTTCAGAAGAAAAGTTTCGCCGTATCAATAAGGATTTGCCAATTGATTTATGTTTTCTATTTCAACTCGAAAAGTCGTTTCTTCTTATTGTTTACGGTTTGTAGTTCGATAACGAGTTTCAGCGCCAAGACTATCCACTTGTTAAAACTTATACTTACTTAAATATCGGGTTCTATGCGGGTTGCTAAAGTAAGCTATTTGTGACTGAAATAACAGAGCGAAGTTACATGCAACCCTCTTCTTTACCTTCTTAACATAATTGCACGGATTTTCCCTGTGAATCGTCTTCATTTGAATAACATAGCAGTTTTATGGTAGCACTTTATGTGCGTATAGGCACATGCAATAACTTTTCCTTGTGCTATAGTATAGTGTTACTCGTATTACATTTTCCTAGTTTCTGACAAAGTGGAGTAGGTAAATGTTACTAAAGCTTTTAGGAGTTGAGAATTTGTTGCCCAATTAAATTAAATTACTTTTATGTAACTATATGTATAACTATAAAAGGTATTTTCCGTACCTATTTTATATGCCTGTCTTTCGTTTTGAAACATTTCAGTGAACTGAAATTCATGCATGAATTCAAAAACCATGGTCCTAATTTCTATACTTACTCGTATTTCGTGAATGAACATTGCCTGAATGATGATCTAAGGTAATTAAATATAGCTAATTCGTATTTGGTTAACAGTTCATTTTAAATAATTGTTCAAGAGAAAAAATGTGGAAAATACTATTTATAAGTGAGCAAAGACGTGTGTTCATTGTAAATGTTGGAGTTAATACCTAATGAAAAGTTATTCTCCGTTCATTACTGCGGCAACCGCAGACGTTATTCGCTTCGTAAAACTTTTAATTAAAATGTATCAAGTCGGGAACACTCGAAAGATTCCTAACGGTTCTGTTTGTAGCCGGCAACGTTCCGTGTCAATTAATTTCCTAAAGTGGGTAGACGGTCTGCGAAGTGGTGACCAAAAACAATGCTTCGTATTTCGTAGGCGGCGTCCGCCCTGCCGGCTGCACAACGTCGCGACGCGCTGGAACTAGAAAAACTTCCCCATTGTTTGTCGTCTTTTCTATTCCTAACTTTTTAGATAGTTGTTTTTCGCTGTCGCCCTGAAACACTGATTGTGTGCGAGTGATGCGAAAAGAAGAGATGCTTCTTTTCTACTTTTTTATATCTTTGGCTTGTCTTTCGCACGACGTAGTCCTTTCAAAGAACTCAAGGTTTGTTTTCTCCCTAACTTCAATGTGCAAACTGACTAGCTTTTCTGTATTTCATGAACATTTATATCTATTATATTTTCTCCACACGAGTAGGACCGTATTAGGAACCTTTTTTAGGCAGGCAAGGTGAGGGCAGGGTTGAAAGTATCTTGTAGGCATCTTGTACCTATAAGATAAAACACCTATTCTCTTTTTAAAGCTTTTTTGGCTTTTTTTGTAGATATTTTCTTTGTGTTCCTTTCGATCCTCTGAAGTTCTCTTTTACTAAGAGTAAGAAAAAACCTGTGATTGGGACTTCTTAGTCACAGGTTCTGGCTGTCCATGCACTCTCTGAAAACATAACTATCCTCTATTGTAAAAAAACGCTTTTCAGTTCATTAAAGAGGTTCTTTTTAGTATATTTTATTTTCATATCAGGAAAGCCATGTTTCCATCGGCCCGTAAGCCTACCTCCTCATACACATCTATCAATAAGTAGCTGGAAATGCATTTGAGGTGATTGTAAAATTAATAATTTCTGTATATTTCGCTGTAGTAAATAAACGAGATAAAGTTTAAACGTTGCCTAATTTCTTCTTTTATGTTGTTTATGTTTTGATAAATTGATGTTATTAGTGAGGATCAATAGGCGGACTTGAGCGCGCCGCGGTCACGGCAGCTTCGTGCCGGCTCGAGTTGGGGACTGATCGCGTGATGTCTTCCGTTATTTAATAATTCTCCTCCTGCTCGTTCGCGTCCGTAACCTCGTCGCTAAAATGATACTCTGATGCCTTTAACAACTTCCGCATTTTTTTATTTGTGCTACAAAACTACGATTAGACAGTGAAA
This sequence comes from Udea olivalis, assembly GCA_947369235.1. Taxonomy (NCBI): domain Eukaryota; kingdom Metazoa; phylum Arthropoda; class Insecta; order Lepidoptera; family Crambidae; genus Udea; species Udea olivalis. Next base: position 14,817,762 of record OX376342.1, read on the forward strand.
ATATTTTCGCTCGACTAAATCATAAACTGTTATATAAAACAGTAAATAAAGGTCTTTATTTTATTGCCGTTATTATCATATTTATATGATAGTAACCTAGTATGACAAGTCGACTGAAGCAGCGGAGAAATTTAACAATTTACTTAACAGTTACGATTTTAAAATTGTAAAAACGATGGGAATCTTGTGTGATTCGGTCAGAAACAAAGGAGTAATTCAAAAATTAATTGCTCGCGAAGCAATAAATAAACCGTGGACGTGACATGTAAATAAAAAGAGCGGTCGGTGCGGAACGGGCGGCTGAAAGGGCCGCGCGGTCACGGCATCCGCGCCCGCACAATGCCCTCGTTGATTTAAAAGACTCGACAAACTTGCCTTCCTTATCTTTCATTATTGTCGGAACTCCTAGTCGTTCTAGACAGCCGGGGGCCATTAGGACAAACTGACGAACGAAGTAAATTCAATGCAAATAGAGTAGTTGAGTTGACCGTAGTAGAAGCACTTGTCGTGCACTTGGTAGCGCTACAATGGCGAATGCAAGTTATTCTGTAGCGATGTGCCTACTTGAATCTACGCAGCTACGACGCTAAAAGCTTCCGTTGTTACTATCCCATATTTGGGGTGGGGTTATTTAAGTAAAAGCTCACCAAAATAGTACTTAGGTAATCAATACGTACGTTTCAATTCTAAACAAAGAGTTTCGAAAGAAAGAAGAGTGGCCCTTTCGGAAGAAGTTCATCTTTTTTACCTGTTAGTAGATCAGGCGTGTATCTTGGCGCCAGCTCGATGGAAGAGCAGTTCCACCTCTCGCCGGCGTGCGCGGCGAGGCAGGCGGAGCGCGCGAGTCGTGCGGCGGCCGCGGCGTGCGGCATGGCCCCCGGCTGCCGCCTGCACGCGCGCGCCTGCCCGTCCCATAGCGCGCCGCTGCTGCGCGCGTCCACGCACTCACTCTCTGTCCAGTTGCCGACGCTCTCGTGCAAAGCTCTACACAAAGACAAGACCAGGTAAATGCTGATTCTATTTCGCGGCTTTGAACTTTTTGTCTGGCTGAGTTCTCATGATCAGTGGTTTCCGCGAAACGAACTCTCTTTTAAAATATCGATCTTAAGAACTCACCAAAGAGTAAAAAAAATCTTACCTCTCAAGATTTTAGATTATACAATAAGTACCTGTTTAAATAATGTAAACTAAACAATTTTTAACACATTTTATTAAATAAACAACTAAATACATGGCAGTGCTAATAATCTTATGAATAGTTCAAGTGCTATTTTTTACTTTGCTAAAGAATTTCTATTTAGGCGTTTTTGGTCTATAGTCAGACGAGGAGTGTGCTCCGTCAAAGCGCCTGGCAGAGTCCGGTCGCTGGCCGCGCTGAAAGGCTTCGCACATTTCGTACAGGTAGTTTGGAAGGAAGTCTGCCGTCTCGCCGTCTCTGCGGCGCAGCAGGCGGTAAGCATCACGCAACGTGGGCTTCGGTGCCAGCCGCAGCTCGAGCTCCACCGCTGATGGAAAATGAGCTGCCAGCGAGTAAACGATTTCTAAATCTGACGGCGGGGGATTTAAGTGCCGGTAATTAGAAACCTTGTGCAGAAAGTACTCCGACATGCTCATTCGTGAGGCGTTCGTCTCGTCATACTTTCCTAATTTCATATCGTAAAGCACTGACTTTTGTCTGTCTGGACCCCAAAACTCCTGTTCGAAAGCACTGTAGAAACCTTCGACGTTCTTAAATTCACTTCTGAAACATCGAGCCCACATAAGTGGCACTCCGTCGAGACACGATGTTATGAATGGCAACTGCTTCTCTGGAGCCATGTTTAGTTCTGAAATATAGTATTTTATGCTTTCTATGAAATCCATAGGATGAGTATCACCACAATCGTCAAAGTTGGGTCGTTTGTTCAGGGTAGCCACTATCCAGTCGCTAAGCTCTTCTTGTGATAGTTGGAGAATTGGTTTGCTTGTGGTGTCACTTTTCTCATCATCAATTTCTTCAATTCTTGGGCGGTCTTCTCTGGATGTAGAGGGTTTTTCGTATCCACTTTCAGCTTTTCCCAAATTTGGTAATGACACGTGACTACGCAGTCTCGATGATGGCATATCACGGAACACGTCCTCTTGACTCGAGAATCTGACGCCGAAGCCGAGAGTCGTCGGTTTGTACATGCTGCCGTACAGAACAGAGTGCTCTTTCTTTGGGATATTATCTTCTTTTGGCTTTTCTTTAGAAACAGAGGAAGATATTTTATCCACCATCTCTGATAGGTTTGTTACTGATGACTTGATCTGACGCAAGTCAACGAACAAACTCATTTTATCAGATATGGTTTCCTCATTATTTTCAATAGAATTTATTTAATTTTGTGTCGTGCTGCAACAAAATGTTTTGCTTTAAAAACTTTTTCAACTTTATCATGTCTGCTTATTCATGTGATCTAAATTGTTTTTGCGTGTGTGACATTGCAAGTGCCCCCACAGGGACAATCTTGTTTGGAATATTCTACACAATCCAAATGGTGCTACGAAAAGCTTTGTGCTACGCAACTGTATTTCCGTTCAGAAATATTTGTGTCGTTAACTGCTTAATTGCGCAAATATAATATTTCTAAATGTTAAGGAATCAGTGCAATAAGAAAGAAAACATTGTATCTTAAGGCGTGAGCAGTCAGTGCAGAGTGCGTGCGTAGCAAGTTTGTAGGTTGGAGCTTACGTGCGGCGGCGGCGGGCGGGCAAATGGTACTACCCGCGCCGCCGAGGGATGCCCTCGCGTACTTTCCGCTTTTTATATACAGTTTACGTTACGATAACTGGGTTATTGTAGTCGGAATATTAAATTCCATTGACGTTTCGCTATGCCTGCCAAGGACACACGTTACCGAAGTCGGTTGTCAGGGGCGCTTTGTCCCATCTGAATCTGAACAAATATTACCAAGCTACTTTTGAGCCGAGTCAAGACTAAAGACGAAGAAAAAGACGATAAACGGTAACTAGGTAGGAGAAAGAGTTTTAGTTCGAAGATTTCGAAGTTTCGTGAGTAATTTGTGACATCAGTTATTAACAATTTCGTCATTTAGCTATAACATAGTACTTTTACATTTTCAACAGTACTACAGTATGAGTCATGTAGGTAGCATAGAATTTATAAGTTAGTAGTCGTTGCCCTTGTTGCCCCAGCCCATTATTTATGCATTAGATTTGTGGCGGATACTTCACGTGTGGAGTCCAATCGATTCGAAAATTTGCGGTTCATATTTAGTTACCTGATAATTACCTTCTACTCGGATCATCCATCACACGTTGCATGTATTTGAGTAGATAACATAACACACAGGAAATAAATTACTCGCGATTGTTTTACTCATATACTCGTATACCAAAGTATTTAATTCTATAGTGAGATAGGTAATAAAATAAACCCGAATTACGAGGGTCTTCCAAAGAACAGATTTAATTATTCCTGTACTGTAAATAAATGCAAGTATATTTAATTTGCAAAAAAAATTTGCTACTAACCCACTATGATTTGATTATACCCTGAAATAGGTATTCCAATGAAATAAATGACATTGGGGTAACCTGAGCTTCCAACAAAACGTCGAACATTGTTGCTTTGGCATGAATAATTGCCGTGTTTCGCTTGGAAAGCCGATATCTGTGTAATGCTACGGGGATTAGGGCTCACGCGACGTCACCGAACGTCACTTTGATAGTCGATCGGCGAGCATGCGAGCGACAAACCCGACGCGTTGCCGGCGCGCGGATTCGCACAACTACGTAATAGCAATTGACTCCGGACATCGAGTCACGGTGCTTGGAGCACAAAGCTTCCGTAGCGGTGTCTCTATTATGGTTAATTCATGTGGAATGCGATTGTTCCGTTCTCGACCCGGTGCCGGGGGCATTATCGCATTCGTCACGCCGCGCACGTGTACGTTGGATCTAATAAAATAATTCCCGTATCGAATTTTACGCTTCTATCTCGATCTAGTAGACAAAGAACCGCACAGAGGGGTGGGGAATTCGCTTTGTCATAACTGGTCGTGCTATACAAAAGATCGCAGAGCTTTTTCATGGGCCGCTTTGTATTTCATGTATGCAGATAATTTTAAAATGATCCGTCAAGTTACAAAGTAAGTTTCCTATTATTATTGGTTAAAAGGGTCAATGCATTTCGAACTCGAATTTCGGGCTTGCTGAGGACAAAAGAAGCACTATAATAAAAATGTAGAACAAGCGAAGCACAAATATGTTCACTAATTCACTATTATTGGCATAGGTAGTTACCAAGTACCTACTGTCATAATATATTATGTAGCAGTACTAACAGTGTACCCTCGTATGAAACCGTTTTGGCATTTAATTATTCAATTTAACGTTCTTAAACTTTTTTTAAAACGCTCGTAACAGCAGCAAAAATTCGTAGCCGCAAAATGAATTCTAAATAGCTGACTGTGTCCGATAGCCGTGAAAATTCGTTTTAAAAACCACGGCAAAAACGTGTAACAGGGAGCATTACGCTGACGCGGCTGCAGCGGTGCGCCTGATCCCGCTTTAATTATGATTAAATGCAGTATGATTGTCACAGCCAGCGTGCGTGCCACCCCCGCCCGCAACACCCGCGCCGAAACTCTGAACTTCTGAAGGAAACTACATCAATACAAACGTGACTTTTGTGTAGCGATTTACCAGTCACAGGGGTTGATTGATCTGTTCAGTTGAACGATTGTCGTTAGTTGGGTATTTTCTGTAAGCCGGACTTTAGATCCAACCAGATTAGGGGTAGCTTTTGTCTATAAAAGCGACTGAGATAAAAATAGTCGCTGGAAAATATAAAAATGTATGACCATCATAGGTACTTTACCACTTTAATTTAAACAAATACTCAAAAAGTAGATATTAGGCTGACTTGGAAAGTGAAACATTTCAATTGCAAACAAAGTTAACTGGGATAATTTAAGTTCTTTCTCACTTCACTTTTACAACATTATTTACGTGCGAAGTAACCTAACTGGACACTAGTTTTCAGTTTGCGTATAATTACCACGTCAAATAGCGACGCCGATCGCATTAAGTGAAAAAGAACAGTTACGAGTATTATGGGTCGGCTCGCGTCGGAAATAAAGCGTTTCCCTAGACGCAGGACCTACCTAATATATAATATAATAACTAATTGTTGTTCATCAGAATTGAATACCAGTATTCATACCAGTAGAACCCGATATTACCGATTGCCCAACGTCTCTGTTTTAAATGTCAAAACGTCGAGTCATTTCCGAGCCCACATCATTTCATTTGTACCGAATGGTTCCTGCGACAAGTCTGGCTGATTGTGTATATGAGCGAAAGAAATCTCGATTTGTAACAATCAAACGCAAGGGCAGGCGGCAGGCGCCCGCGTCGCTTGCTCGCTACGGTTCATTAGCGCGGGACAATAATTCCCTAATTATGAGCCATTCGACACAGGCACATACACTGTATAACTAATCGCAGTTATTAATCAAGATTAAAGGTTTTACATTCAATTCATCGTGACGACCTTTTAAGGCGTCTCCTACGTTTTTAACGTTTCTTATGACAGGCGGTATCTTATGAAATTCCCTGTAGGGTTAAAAATACGAAGGTTTTTGGTGTTTTTGAAAGAGATATACTTAACTTTTTAGGAACCGCGCGCTAATAAAATATTCCTACGAACAAATAAAACAAAAGGCTTTAGCCGACGCGAAGAAAAATTAAAGTTTAATAACTATTCATTTCGAAACCCTAAATAAGAGTTAAGGGAATAATTTTGTTTAACGACAGAAAGTTTTGTTGAACTTTATTAAGTACTCCATGCTTGTTTAATCTATTCGAGAACTTTATTGGCAGCTGAAGCAAAATCATATTCTTCTAAGTAGATAGGCACCGAGGATTCACGGACTAATACAAGTGCGGCTCTGAAAACTAGAGACAGGGGAAGGTAGGTTATATAATACTACCTGATCACACGAGGTGAACTGCAAGGAACTAAAAGTCAGTCGAAACACACTCCCTACTTGTTCGTGCGTATGGTTTTCATTAAGAATAGCTAAATAATTATAGATCCAACTCCTTTTTAATATGATTAAGGAATACTACGATTACGTCGTGGCAGCTTTGGCAGGTAAAAACAACTATTAACTAAGATGTAATAAGTTGTCTGGAAACCGAATTTTTCTTCTAGTAATCTTACGGGTGTGCTGAATAATCTGTCTAAGATACCATAAACTACTGTAGAGCATCGAATATGTTGCCAAATCGCACGATAAACAAAAGATCTTCCGCCGCTGAGCTTGCTGTCGCCGGCGACGGTTCCAAAAATCGGCGATAAACTTTGGAAACAATAATATTTAGGTATATATAATGCCTACACATTATTTTCTTGGTTTCATAAAGGTTCTTGTGAATATCAGCCATTTCATTTACCAAATTATGTGATTCGAAGCACGCTTTGGTTTGATCTGCAAATAATATAACAAAGCCAATGCAAACCTACGTTACCATAAAACGAAACAACAATTACAATAGAATTTCATATGAGCCCGGGCCCGCACATAAAATGCGGACAATGCGTGAATACCTATTAGTTTAATTACGTAATATTCAATGTGGATTCCAAACACGCGTCGACAAATCCCTTTCACGGTTTGAATGTAGGTAAACGGCCATCAAGCAGGGATTCGTATAATTGAAACAAATGCAGGGATTATTCGACAAATTGTCCAATACAACGGCGATTTGTCTAAGTCGTCACGTTGCCGCTGGACGAACAGTTGTTACATTTTATTGGTGTGATCTTGTGGGAGTACGTTGGAGTTTAAGTTATTGAATACAAGGGGCATGCCAAAAGAAGTTAGATACTCTTTACTCATTTGATTGACACTGGCAAGTTATACACCATCTTATAGGCTGGTATTGTTTATTGATATATTATTTGAAAATAGAACACACATATATATTTTTTTTATTCGAATGAGCATCATTATTCCGAGAATCTGGCGGGAATTCGCTTGCAGCAATGGAGCTCAGTCGACGTGATTTTCGCGCTATGATTTATTATGACTATAAAAAAGGTTTGAACCCTCAAGAATATTTTGAGCTTTTGCTGAGTCTACTTGTACACGAGCAACAGTATTTGATTAGTTTGCTGAATTTAAAAGAGGACGGGACTGTCTCTGAGATGAAGCGAAGACAGGTCCGGCCGCCAACCGCGGTCACACAAGAAAACGTTCGTGCAGTCGAAAAACTTATTCGCGAAAACCGACGAATTACATATGTAGAGTTGGAGCGAGAATTGGGAATCGGATCAGCAGCAATGCAAACCATAATTCACGACCACCTTTCTCTCCGTAAACGTTGTTCGAGATGGGTGCCGCACAAACTTACCGATGAGCAGAAAGACCGTCTGTTGGATTGGTGCCTATTCATGATAGATAAATTCGACGGTGGCTAGAAAAAAAACATGTATACTGACTGGTGACGAAACATGGATATATGACTATGATCCCGAAACAAAGCGACAGTCGACTGTATGGTGTTTTGAAGCTGAACCAACTCCAACGAAATGTCGCCGTGCACGAAGCACACAGAAACAAATGGTCGCCTCGTTTTTCTGCAAAACGGGTCATATTACTACCGTAGTGCTAGAGGATCGAAGAACGGTGAACTCTGAATGGTATGTGACAGTTTTTGCTCCAACAGTAATATCAGCTTGGTGTGACAAGCGACCGAAGTCAGGAATCCGGCACCTTCTCTGGCACCACGACAATGCGGCGCCGCACATGTCTGCCAGAACACTTGACTTCTTCAACTCAAAAAAATGTGTCAATCCTTCGTCACCCACCATATTCCCCTGACCTAGTGCCTTGTGATTTTTACCTGTTTCCAAAATTAAAGAAAAACTAAAGGTTTGAAAGCAAAGAAGATGGACTGGCTATAATTTCGAGATTTCTGAGGTGTCTAAAGAAGAGTGGTCACAGGTATTTTCCAATTGGTTCAAATGTATGCAAAAGTGTATACGTGCTAAGGGTGAAACTTCGAAAAGATCGATACTTGTAATAAAGAATAAATTTTATAAATTTTGAGTAGGTATCTAATTTCTTTTGGCATGCCCCTCGTGATTTGCATTAAAAAACGTAGGTACCCAAATTAAAAATAGTTTGTTGGTACAAACTTTAAATTACGTAATAAAGGTTAATATCATTAACAACAATCTCTCAATTCATAAATAACTTGAAACAGCAATTCCTGAGTTATTTCCGACACTTGAACGCGTCGTGTTTAGTCTGACAAGAAGCTTCAATAAATCTTGTCAAATTAATCCTATATTCGCAGAAGTGTTGCAGATTTGCATTAATAACATCGGCCGTTTTTTTGCAAGCTGTGAGGGGGAGCCGGCCAGGGATGTCGTGCCTTATCTCGCTAATAGCTGAATAAGTGTTTGCAGCCATGAAAACAATAAAAATTTCTATGTTAGTTTGTTGGATTACTATAGTTATTTATTAATACTGATAGATAAGGCTCTACGCTAACTACCACACTTTAGAATAAACAAACTCTACATCGTTTAACTTTCATGGGTTTTATTTTAAGTATTCTTAAAATACTATGTATTTTACACTAAAAGAAGAAAAACTAAGAATATTTTTTACTTACACCACATATTTCAACTCATTTCTTTTTATATTTGCTGTTATTTTTATATAGCTTCAGGTAGCTCTGAGGTAGACACTTAGACAGTCTCAAAGCATTTTTCCAAAAATGCAATTCCTCTAGTTAATTTTCACCGCTACTTAAGCGTTCATGTATTGAATGGAACTAAAAGAAGAAACGAAATGACGCGAATCCTTTACCAGTAACGCGTGTCGATGTCTTGTTACAATGTGGCAATGCATGTACAAATAGGTGAGTCGGCGAGGGCGGGACGCGTACTGTAAGGCGGGCGGCCACGCGGATCGGTGAGTCCACACCGGTGACTCAGCAACACCAATGATGTGCTATAAAACGCGATGATGCGCTTAGTGAGACAGCGTGACGCCTACCATTTGTTAATTTTGATGTTTAGAAACCAAGTTTATGTAAAGAACTTTCAACTTACTCAACTCTGGTAACGTGTTTTAATTATATTTAATTGTATTGAAATTTATGGCGAATATAGGTTGATTTATATTTTATTGACTGAAAGAAACCTTCTAGGTAATTTGGCCATATCTTGCTCAATTGAACCTTCCTTACCTAAGCTTCTTTGTATATTATAAAATAAGCCCGCGAGAAGTACTACACTGGCCTCTAAAAACATTTCTGAATGAAGTGATCCTAATATCTGTTCAAAGTAAATATATAAAACTTGTACTAAAGAACCAATATTAAACTAGAACTCTTCCATTGAGCTGAGTAGATTAATGAGGCGTACTTCAAAGAGCCCGCCGACGTCGATACCGTCGAGCAAGAAGTTGCGACTAAAATAAAAATGGAAGAACTCGGTGAGGATGTCGGTAATTTATGAATTTGTCAGGACAACTGAACATCGTCGTCGGCGTAAATAAAGACCGTTGCGGCGCGGATAAATTTGTGTCAGATCAAATGGATCGTGCTTCGCGTTTGTTGCACTTATTGCTGTCCGCCTGCGCCCGCGCCGCTGCGCGACCGGCGAAAACAATCCACGGACACTCTCGACGAATCAACTCGTTACATACTTGAAGAAACATTCAGTTCGACTTGTAGATTGGATTCCATTATAATTACTGATATTGTATTTGTGCTAGCGGCTGTAGTAATAGAATGTATATAATGTGAAATTAGTAGGTTGACATAGCCATCGTTTCTAGCCAACTGGAATGCTGTTCTTCCAAACAAAAACTGTACTTTCCGGACACAAAAATAAGGTGGTTTGTAGTACGTAGTTAAGATAAATATACGAAACCTGCACCTTAGCTACCTATTTATTTAACTAGGTACCAATATATCTTGCACGTAATAAATAAAATATACGTTGTACCTGTTAATTGAGCTTATAGGTAGATGCGGCGCTCCTTTGTAAGACCCTGAAGAAGATCTAAACTTGTAAGGCGTATAGCGTTACGCGCGTAATCCAACCCGGAAAGTTTTGCTCCTGTGAAGCCCTAAACATTCGTCAAACTTAGACTACTCTGCTACTTGAAATAAGGCTTTTATGAACGATGCTTTGTTTATCATCACCATCAATCTAACCAGTCAAAACTCAAATCCATAATATCCCCCAGGTATAGCCGGTTGAACTTTATTCGTCGTTTTTAAAAAATATTTTCTTTTAATCAGTTGTTTGCCACAACCAAAGTTTCCCCTTTCCTTCAGGCTTTGCTAAACGACCGGCAAAACAAATGCTAAATTTTCTTCCCTTTAGGTACCTATAACTATGTGGAACTTGACGGGTTTCTTACAAACTGAACTTCTTCGAGACAGTCTAAATATAATAACAATGACATGTTATGAAAGGAAAAATACTTAACCTTAACTTAAAGTTAGGCATTGCATAAGGAAAACTATGTATTTTTCACATGTTACATAAAAATATTAAATCCGGGGAAATGTGTTGAACACAGAGCAATAAAATAAATCTGGCGAAGTGGTTCGTATTTCACCTTCGTTCGCAGGCATAAGGCGGCCCATACACAGTAGGGGAATTCAATAAAAATCACAATCGTAAAAACTAAGACGGGCGGCCATATAAAAATACCTAAGAAAGCATTAAGAGCCGTCCCCTAATAATAGGTCCCGCCAGATGCAAGAGACGGCCGCCTGGAAAAGTCACAGTGGGAACTCAACCGAGGGAAATTATTTTTTCGGTCTGCCACACACGGCCCTTGCCAACTCAGCGAGAACTGAGAGCGCTTCAGCGGGATCTGCGGACCTTTTGCGCTGAGCTGCGGACGAAAAGCTTATGACGACGGTTAGTTATTGATACACGCAGGTGGAATATTGGATTTTTTATTAGGGACGAGGAGTAACTTATTAAGTACAACTTGTTCGTTTACACACGCACCTCTACATATATGATCAGATAGAGCTGAAAAGTTTAGACAAAAGCACCTGCTAACTTTTGGTATTTTATCACGGGGTAGGAGTAACGGATCAGCAGCAGATTATACAAATGTATTTCAATTTGTCTAATCCCGTCCGGCAAATTGATACAAATGCATAATCATTTCCTGATCTATTTGGGCTTTAATTAATATGTAGGATTACCTGTGCCTAAAGATAGGTAAATACATACAAACTTTAATATATTCATCGACCACGGTGTTACTATCTCTGGGTTAGGTTACGTTCCCGGGAAATATTTATGATACTCTTATTATGGGAAAGGTCTTCAAATCCTTACAGATTGTTATATACAGAGGGTTACATTTTAGTTTTGAAACTGCTGGATGTGTGTCTTTATTAAGTATCATTTTTGTACTATGGAAACGCTAAACTTGGTACTCGTAGATATATTTCTGTACCTCTCAATTGTAGGCACCTACTGATGTTTATTTTCTGCATGATTCATGTTGCTGAAATTTCGATATATATTACATACTTAGTCCTTATCATCTTAGGCTTATTCTTACTTAGTACTCGATTCCAGCTAATAAAAATACCCTTTTATTAAATCCTTTCTCTTGTAAGACCTTAGACATACCCACGTAATACAGCAATGATCTCGGTAATCGGCTTACAACGAGAGCCGCGCTCGAGTTACCTAATCGTGAAATAATTGCAACGATTGTTGAAATCGGGTTCGAGGGCTCGGATTTCCCGGGATATTTCCGGGTGTAATCTGGCGCACAATTGCGGGTTGCAGCCGAACAGCGCTCATTAGTGCACGTTCAATTAGGGGCAGCGATGGACGCAGTAGCGAGCTGAGCCCATATATGTCGGTTAAGGCTGGCCTCCCACTGGACAAAACAATGTCAGTTTTAATTTTCAACACATAACAAAACTATCAAAGTTAGATACTTAATCTTCCTTCACTATTATTGAAAGTTAATACACTTCTGCTTTGTTAACTAAGTCTAGTAGTTAGATTGTTTTTTAGCGGAATCAGGAAATAAAGATCTGAAACTGCTATACCGAGATCATCAGACCCCAAAACTAGGCAGAGATTGTAATATGAGAACGCACGTACGTAAATATATCTAATCACATTACATTAGACGATAACACCCACACACAGAACAAACACAAATCTTCTTCACATAAGGTTTCTGCTGGATCGGACCCATGCCCTTCAGAGCCATAGGCAGGACCGCTACCCATTCAGTAGGGATATAAGTTATTCGTTGTTTAATCTCTATTAAGCCTGATCATAGTACCTGTAGGGTAGTTTGGTTAGGTAATAACAACATTATTTGAAATTGTTTCGAATAAACATTAGTGGAAATTAGGTTTATTATCCCAACTCTGTTGTAAATGTTTATTAATCTAACTAATATAGTTAATAAGAGGAAATATTTGTTTGTTAGTTGTAATGAACAGGCTCCGAAACTATTGGACCGATTTTTAAAAATCTTTTATCAATATAAAGTTACATTATCAGCAAATAAAAAAACTACACTCACAAAAAACAAACATTGCATTACATGGGCTATATTTTATTTAGGCTATATTTTGACGGGAGAAACAGTCTACGCGGGCAAAGCCGCTGACGGACAGCTAGCTAATTATATACTATCATCTTTCGTTAATAATATTCTAACGTATTAATTTACGTTATCCGTAAAAACTATAAATATAAATAAATAAATATGCGCCAGACAACACACCTCTTGTAATGGTCTCGAAGTAGGGATTAATATCCCTGTGTAACCAGGTACCACACAAGGAAATCAGCCAAGAGCGTCTCCCAAGACACCCAGACCCGAGTCAATTCAGAAATGATCGTTTCCTAAATTGACCCGACCGGGAATCGAACCCGGGACACTGCGGAAATCGAAGCCAGAATCCGTGCTACAGCGCACTACGCCAATCGTGTCCTCAAATACAAAAATAATAATATAAATACTAAACTTCTCATATTATTTCCAATTCTTATATTAACCTATGAGTTAATAGGAATCGGAAAGCCTCTGTGGAAAGAAAGCGAAAAAAACAATAAAAATTGCGCAGCAAAAGAAAAGTCAAACAAACCCTTTTTTTATTAATTTTAACAAAACCCTCTAGCTTACTTTAGAATACGATAAGTCTGCGTCGTGGCACCTTAATTGATTTAATTAGAGGTCTCCGGTGGTAGACCAGATAAATGCTATTTGGATTAAATTAATAATGTTTTTAGTGCTTTTAATAATTGTGTTTTATCTTGACTAGTCTCGTGGCAATCAATCAATCCAAGACGTGCTCATAAAAGGTCAGGTCAGGAGTACCCATAATCGACGAGCATGTATGAAAGGATTAATAAGAGTGGAAGAAGCGCAAGAGGTGCGTCAGGACCGTAGCAAGTGGAAAGATGTGGTCTCTGCCTACCCCGTTGGGAAAAAGGCGTGATGGTATGTATGTATGTATGTATGTAGTCTCGTGGCGAGGTGAAATAAGTAAGTATGGGTCGTGCGTGCCTATTGCGCCAAAGGAGTTTGGATGGGTTCGTTCGTACCTAGGACAAAATTGATTGTTATCTACCTACACGTGGGAGCAAACAAATTAACCGTTTTTTGAGTATTGGTCGTTATTATTCTTGGAGTCATGGTCAAGTTTTGTGGACTCTATATACGAGTAGATAAAAATACAATATTTTAAAAAGCTGATCCTCATCAAATTAATTTTGCTACAATCCTGCCTTCAATTAAAAGGCGTCGAAATCGATCCATCCGCATCCGTCAAAATGTAAGATACCATGGACAGACAGGCAAATGTTATAAACACACCTCTTTCCCCATCGGGGATTCATAAACCACACTTTTCAATGCAAAACCACTCCAAAGGCACGCTTGCCTAATTCTGATAAATTGTCGGTTCAGGGAGACATGAGTGTTATAGTAAAGCACTAAGAGATACTGCTTCGAGTGACGATATAACTAAATAGAAATGGAAGTGGCTGAAAAACAGCGCTGCCTAGGATCCAGATCCTAGGTCATCACAAGCTGAGCCACCTCCAATTACTTTCTGTGTTTTATTTTTATGTTCATGGTGATGTTTGTACGGTTGAAAGCAATAAACGCATTTTTATTTATTTATTTATTTAAATGATTTCTTACCGGCCGGTAATTATCAAAAGACTTACAAAAATGATATAGCAATACTCAGTAGGTGATGTAGAAACAGTGAAAACAAATTTTATTATATTTATGTATTGGTAACTTTCATTTCAAGGGCACCATACAATAATCAGTCGAACAGTCAGTGTTTATTTTGTTCGAAAACCTTAAAATCAAAACCAATTGAAAAAATGTTCACTTACCTACATAGTTACAACATCACTTACTGGGTACATTACATGCCATTTCGTTTGTTTAAGTTTTTTTATAATCATGCGGTACATTTAATCTTCATTGCACAGAATTAAGAGAACAAATAGCGTATTAAATGCCAAGAAGCATTCTTTAAAAACGTACCGCACAGCTAGCCAGACAGAAATATTACAGGCGCGTAGGCGGTGCAAGAAAACCTAAGAGTTATGAATTAAGTTTTCTAAATGATTTAGAACGAAATAAGAAAAATACATAATTATCATACATAATATATTAACAGCCTGCATACATATACACATACATAGACTAATAGAAATAAAATTATAGATCGAAATGATCAGTCGACCGCAGCCGCAAGCAGGCATAACAATTACTGAGGTCTGCATTCGGTCTACTAGGAATCTCTTATTTCGTAAAGAAATAGAAAGTAGATTATGTTATTGTCAGAACTTAACCATTACTTTAAAATTCACATCTACAAACTCTAATTAAAAAACCAACTCAAATTTAAAAAAGTATCCAACTGCTGAGTTTCTCGCCGGGTCTTTTCAGACAGGAACCATTCCCAAGCGGTGGTAGAGTCGCAATATTTTCGTATGCTGTGCATTTATTATATAGTATTTATATCGTTTATTTAGTATTTACTTTCTGTTTGATAAACTTTTTTCTCATCGACGTAGTTGGTAACTTATCCTTACCGATTATTTTGATAGCACAGGTTGTAATCAAGCCAGGATTTAACGTATTATGTAACCAATTTGATATTCTTACATTTTCATAATCTCTCATAGGCACGAGACCTCTGACCAAGTCAGACTGTCACCTTCGCGTCTCTTCGCCGACAGCTCAAACCCAGGACTAACGAAACCAATAGTACTTGTATATATTTTTTTAATCTATTTTAGCATCAAACAGTCATTTAAGCTACAATGTTTAATATTATAAATAATCATTGTGTTAGAAGACCAACAGTGCCCAAAATGTATTATGAGAAATAAACAATTACATGATCAAACGTGATCATCAGCGAGTTAATGACCAAGCAATACCTGATCGGGCAGCGGGTGCATTCACGGCCAATATCCAAGTGAAGGCGCTTATATCGCAGGGACAGCTTTTACAGAGCATTACAATAAAAGTTTTACATGTGCGTCATGCGCAAATTTTACGATTGTTATTGATAAAGCAAGCAACGATCATTCACAGGTTACCATCGTCGACCGCACCAGGAGCGGAAATACTAAATCAATTTGCCACGCAGTGCTATGTAAAATTGACAATATATAGTAGGTATAAAGAAAATACGAAATTTAAATAGATAAATGACTTATTTTAAGTTTAATGTTATTTTTGAGAGTATTAAGGGACAAATTAAATAAATCTATTTCTGAGAATTCCTTGTTAAACGAGGTGGTGGAACGATTTAGGAATGAGTTTCTAGTATATTTTTTTTGAGGAGTAAAGTATTTTAGGTGTAATTGTGTGTTTAAAGGCTTTACTGATCCTTAAGATGTACCCCAGTCTCCGATATGCGGAACCAACAATGTGATCTATAGGTATGAGAATTAAATGATAGTTGAGAGTCCATGATAATTCCTAGGTCCCTCATACGGGCCACTTTGTTAATAGTTTTGTTATCTATGCGATAGTCATAATTAATAATATTCTTTTTACGAGTGTAAGAAATTACATAGTACTTATTAATATTGA
The DNA here is from genome assembly GCA_947369235.1 of Udea olivalis. Taxonomy (NCBI): domain Eukaryota; kingdom Metazoa; phylum Arthropoda; class Insecta; order Lepidoptera; family Crambidae; genus Udea; species Udea olivalis. The sequence continues at coordinate 14,833,910 of OX376342.1, forward strand.
GAAATAGTTGGTTACTGAGACATTAGTCGTACAATCTATCCATATCAGCTTGCATTTCATAACAGTCACCATGTGATTGCACAATTCTGTACAGCTTTGTGTCGTCAGCATAGAGTAGGTGTTGGCTGTTAACTAAGCCCTCCCCAATGACATTTATGTAGAAGGAGAACAGAAGAGGGCCCAGATGTGACCCCTGTGGAATGCCTGGCGGTACAGGAAGAAACTGAGAAGAGTAGCCCTTGATACATACCGCCTGACTCCTATTAAGAATGTAGGACTGCATCCATCTCAGAAGGCTGCCGTGCACACCGGCCGCCACGAGCTTATTTATGAGCATACTGTGATTTATTTTATCGAAGGCTCTGAAGAGATCAGTGTACACGACATCCACCTGCAAGTTGCCGTCCATTGATTGAGCAAGAAATTCGGTTAGTCTTCAACCATATATTTGACTATGATCTAGCAAAACCCGCACAGGGATTGAAAATTGAATGGGATGGTGGTGGAAATGAAAGAGCAGGAACAGTGAAAAGTTGTGGGTTGAAATCTTGACGAAGTTGTGTAACTAGAACTCTTTCTCTACATTTAATTTGGTTTAAAGACGGACAGGATACCGAACTAAGAAGCAAAATATGATGCCGAGAGATTAAGATTCCTAGATCCAAATAAACTGCTCTCTATAGTCCCAGATAAACAAATAGGAGTTCGGGTGAACCAATAGCGACGCGTAGGCACTAGGCAGAGAACACAGAGGCCGACCGTGTGAGCGTGCGCCGACAGACGAGCGGCGAGAGAGGCGTATCGATACTCGCGATGTACTCCAGACCTGCCGACAGGCCGCCGGGCTGGTGATCGATGGACCGTGTTTATTTGTATTATGTCATACTACACAGTCTACAGGCTTCAATTCAGAGAACGAAATAAGTAAACACTTTTTTCTTAACCTTTGTTTACCGTAACGTTCTCTGGCAGTCGCAATCAGTTCGAATAAACAAGATATTTACATCCCTTATTGATATGAAATAAATAAATATGAACACAATACCTAATACCTACAGTGCGTTACCCGATCATGTGTTTGAATTCCGATCAAAAGCGTAAATTAGTAAACAAGGAAGACAAATAAATATTTAGGACATCTCAAGACCCCAAACTAAGCAGATATGGTAGTAGGTAGTGATTAAGTGAAACATATCTACCCACATTTGAAGCCATTCTTAAATTAACATATTTTTATTCACACTCACAAGACAAACAAGAGCGTGACACAAAACAAATCCAGAATGTTCTTCACACGAATGTTTTTCCTGGGTGAGAATTAAACCAGTGAAGACATGATTAAATAGTCATCGCACTAACATGCCAGTCAAGTAGTTATGTGTAGGTAAGGTTAAATATCAGGTATAATAAATATATATAGTTATAATATATAGATAGTATAATTTTTAGTGTCCAGAAACCAAAAAAATGAGGTTTCGTTTTACATGAAGTTCATAGTGTTTTACGTAAAGGAAACAAATGCTAGATAAGGTAACCGCGACAGGCGAATCGTCTATTGTCCGGAAAAAGATAGAGAATAGACTGACTGATAGAGATTAGCGGATAACTAAAAGGAAACTAGCTGGCCGTCAGCGGCTTCGCCCGCGTAGATTCTTTCCTGTCAAAATATAGCCTCAATTAAAAAAAAAATAGCATATGTCACTCCCTAATAATGTAGCTTTATATTGGTGAAAGAATTTTTAAAATCGGTCCAGTAGTTTCGGAGCCTATTCAATACAAACAAACAATCAAATCTTCCTCTTTATAATATTAGTATGAATAGTTTTTTTTCTACAATGTGACCTATCCGTAATGTGAACTAGGATTAAATTCATCAACAAAACACATAAATTAAGAGCCCGCAACCGCGTTGTAAATTTTACAGGTGTTTCAATTTTATTCCTCATATAATTGAAGTAGTCGTTTTGTAGTAGCACTTACTTTTTCTACCAAAATTTATTAAAAAAAGTTTTTATAGCTCAAAAACGTATAAAAATATTGATACCCTTGTAAAATTGCTAGCTCCTAATTTAATTCGTGTTTACGGCCTTAACGTTTGATACATTACAAATGGGTCACATTTTATAGTAATATTATAGCGGTAGTTATTTACGTACCAACGCGGCTTGGAATTCCAACTTTTGATTTATTTTAGAATCGTTCAACATTTTCGGAGCGATAACACCTAAGCTTTATTTTTAATAACATGAACACTAGTTTCGAGTAGCCGTCTCAATTAAACACTCATCTCTACTAATAATATGAAGATTTGATTGCTTATTGCTTGTTTGTATTGAATAGGCTCCGAAACTACTGGACAGACTTAATATAAAACTACATTAACAGCGAGTGACATAGGCCATTTTTTCAGGCTATATTTTAATGGGAGAAATAGTCTACGCGGGCGAAGCCGCTGGTGGACAGCTATTACTTCATTCATTATAACATTAGAAATAAGAAGCAGGGGTGCTCAAATGAATGATAATTTGCATTTGACATTGCCATGACGATGACATACCTGAGTATATCCTGGCATAATTGAAAACCCCTTCCGCCACAACGATAAAGGGATTAAGTAACATTTTAGATTTGGTAGAGTTATAGTGTCAGTAAAAACGTGTTCGGATAAAAACCCCTGCTTATTTTAGGTTTTTACATCGACAATATAATTCAATGCAAGACAAAATCATTTATTTAAGCAAAACCCTCATAAATTCTGAAGTTACTTTACTTTAAATAACAAAAATTAAGTGTGGCAAACTGTATAAATCATAAAAGTAATAAGTGTTTATTGTACATACTTTTACCACAAAGTGCACCCTAAAAAGTTTTTTTTTACTTCTGTCTGATGCCTTAGAGATAGACTTACTCGAGAGTTATTTCTAATGTTATAATAATGAATGAAGTATAGTTTAATAATAAAGTGACCAGGATTAGATCACTAGATATTTTGTTGATTTTTCAGTCTATTGTGCTGAGCAAACAAGAGCGCTTAAGATATTTCAAACAAAATGCCACACTTAAGTGAATAATACGTACGTCTTGATTGATAAATAAGGCGTAAGCTATATTAAAATAACACAGAAATAACTAGAAAATTGTTGATGTTCTAAAATAGTAATAGTATTAAAAATTCAGATACTTACAGCCATCGGATTCCTTTAGAACTATTCAGCAAAAACACAAAGAACAAAACCAAAAACGAAATAAAACAACGCATCACAAATTTAACGTTTTTATATGCTGCAAATCATGCACACATTGAACTTAAATTGGAACTGAAAAAAACTAGCGCGCGTAATATTTTGGCGGGAAGTTGTCCCGGCTCGCAATCCCGCGCGCGGGGGAGAGCGTTACGCAGGGTTGCTCCGAGCTGCGTCCGCGACAGAATGGTGCGACCACCGCCGGCCTGGCCGCCTAGCGCGGACAGCGGTCAGCCGGACGCGCCGCCGCTGAACCGAGCCGCCACAGACTAGACTGAATGGGAAGAACCGACTAATGTTTGAACCCTTTTAAAATAAATGATTACTGGTTTTCTGAATACCGGAAACTTAGTCGTTATTAGACTCTACGTACGCACGATGCTCATGCAAGCAGTTATACCACAGAATAGGTAATAGTATACTTAAACCTAGATATCAACTTGAATTAAATAAGCTCTCAAATTTTGTTTTTAGTCGGCCCATGCAAATGATTGCCCAATTCAACTAAACAATTATATTTGAGTAACTAAAAATATTAACCGCAAATAACTGAATAAGAATTGTCTATTCGCAAGTTGTTGAATGGGTGAGCTCTTGGCTATTAGGCTTACCACTCAAGCTAGACATTAATTTGTTAAAATTTGTTTCGTTACTCTGTGCTGTGCCCTAATTAACTAGGTTTGAATGTCTTCGCAACCCTGAAATGGGCATGTAAAAATGTTCTAGAAAGTTTTAACGCCTTTAAGCTTTTAATTTATTTTAATTCCAAATTGCTTCACACATCTAAAATAACTATGAATGTAAGCAATATTAAAATGTATAATATTACTATAATAAGTATGTCTCCGAGAGAGCCCACCCCTGTAGGCAGAACACGGATCATTGCAGCGCCTCGGGCGGGCGGGCGGCGCCGGGCGGCCACGCGCTCCCCACGCGACGAGCGGAGCGGTACAACCCACTTATCAATTCACTCGAGTGGGCATTCATTCATTGTGAAGCATTGTGCCTGTTAATCACGGATTTGGTTCTTGTTTGCCCGTTCACATGCTGTCGTACTGACTTATATCATACAAGTAGGTAGGTATTGTTTTTTTAACATCTCCGCCCGTATCAAAAAACTATAATTATGGTTCTTGTAACGTAAAATCTCGTTAAATCTCTCTATCAAACAATGTATTGTGTTATGTCTAAGTAAATAAAAGTATATAAGGTGGCATTTCTTTCATACTACTTGACATAACTTTATTCTACGTTTATAAGTTAGATGGTAACTAAGTAGTTATTCAAGAAGGCTAGAAACTAAGGAGAGATAACTCCCGAAGTGGGGGTAAGCTTTCGAGGGCCGAAAGTCGTATACTCTGTGCCGGGCAAAACGCTGTATTGCGCATGTGCAGCGGCAGCTATTTGTCATTTCATGGTCACATGGTTTTGTTTTGAACGGTGTCACGTGCGACAGTTGTTGTTTTTCGAGGTTGTGTTGACCAATTTTGACACTTCGCGAGGATCGCGGCAAAGAAGCGTAATGCGCATGCGTCACTGTGGGATACGGATTTAGTCCAACCCTTTCCAGGGAGTTATCTCTCCTTAGTCTCTAGCCTTCTTGTAGTTATTGAATGATGTAGGCGTTGGCACAGAATAAAGGCCTGCGACGACGTACGCGGAGAAAAAAGTACGGAACACGAAATCCTCCGCGGACTCAACGCACACGGTGTGCGATCATTTGTTGTCCGAAATTATTTAAATATTCTGAGATTACGTTGTGCTGTAATTTACATGAAGTTGCAAAATAGAAGACGTTTTAATAGAGAATACTGGGTCCATCCCTTTATTTCGAATCGATTTTTAACGCGGAGTGAAATCCGCCGTGTGCGTTGACTGCTCATAGTTCGTTCGTTCTATTTTTTTCGCGGACGCCTGCGTCTGCGCCTGCCTACTTTAATCCGCTACGCTCCGCGGGCGTCCGCGGTATTTTGGTTCGGCGTACTTCTTAATCTGTCGTGTGCGTTGCTCGATACTGTTTGTAAAGGATCTTTTTCAACGGAGAAAAAAGTACGACGCGTTCCCTCGTCTGCGCAGGCCTTTACAAACTATCAAGCAACGCACAAAAACGACTAAAGGCCTGCGCAGACGAAGTATTATCTGCGGCGTACTTTTTTCTGGGATGGACCCATATTATCTTTAAAAACTTCTTGTCTTTTGCTAAAACTTCATGTAAATTACAGCACAACGTAATCAGAATATTTGCCTCCATAACGTGCGCTTCACTAAATTTCTGGACGACAAATGATCGCAGACCGTGTGCGTTGGGTCCGCGGTAAATACGCGGGGGATTTTGTGTTCGCGGCGCGTAGCGTAGCGTAGTTTCGTATTCGCGGAGCGTACTTTTTCTCCGCTTACGTAGTCTGCGCAGGCCTTAAGGGATCTAAACGGAGAAAAAAGTACGCCGCGGATAATCCCTCGTCTGCGCAGGCCTTAAGTAATAGTATTGGTAAAAGGTTAGGTCAGTTCAGAGTTGTTTAACGTGTTGTCTGCCATTGAGTCAAACTGCTATAGAACTTAGTTAGGGGTGTAAAGAAAAATAAACTGTTAATTTAACATTTATTTATCAATATTATTATTACAAAGGACAATTTCGTAAATTGCAAACTTACATCTATTTTTAAATGTTTTGTGCCGCTGGTGTTCTTTGAATCTTTAGCTTAAAACTAAGTAGGTATTGCTTGTGAGGTTTTTGCGGGTATTCAAACGGAAAGCATGATCGCTCTAATAGCTTTTGTGGACAATTTGTTTAGAAGAGTTCCATTTTCGCGATCATTGAAATGAATCGTTTAAAATGACCATTCAGAGACACTTTTGCGTGAGACTTAACCTACTATGATCATATCACATTTTGCGGCGGTGCAGCCGCATGAACAGCCGCAAGAAACTCTGCAAAACACTTTGATACAATGACATAATTTACACACGGTATTTCAGTGATTACAAGTATCTATAATATAAAAAACCTTTTGACTAACACACAAACTAAAATTCTCCTTTGCAGAAACTGTTGAATGGCTATTTAAATATAAAAAATGGGTGTCATTTATCTGTGTCTAATAAAAGTTGTAAAGTGAGGAAGTTTTTTTTTAAATACATAGTATTCGACTTTACCCTTTTTTCCAAGTATCGATTGTATTAAAATTGACTTAAATTATAATTATGATAGGAACACCTAATATTACTAAACCAAATAAAGATTAAAATTACTGTACTAACAATTATATAACAAATGATGTGTATGACTACAACATTGAAATGAATGAAAAGATAATTTAATGTTTGTTTTTGCTTCTCATTGGATTTACAATACAACATTCATTAACATTTCTTATAATATCGATTACCAATTCAAAAAAGAATAAATACATATTATTATATTAAGCTAACGTCGATTAGAAATCTAATATTGTTGCTATTGTGCGCGTTCAAATATGAACTCGAACAGTTTATCTATACTGTAGTGTAGCTTGGTATAAAAATCTTAAAATGCACTAATTTCTAACTCCATTTTTTTCGGATAAAATGAGCTAGGAACATGAGGCAATGTAAGGCGACTATCAGCTCTCTCTGACAGACTTTTGGAGGCTTGTTTCACTACAATGTATAAATTGGCTTAGCATAATATATTATGGTGTATAACTTTACTACTTCAAAAATGTAACATGTAAACGGAATTTTCATACTCCGCAAGGTCATTGGCTATTTTTTGCATTTATATTTGCAATAATTTTAGAAATTGTTGACATTGTTGTAACATAAAAATCAGATTTATGTGGACCTGTGCACGCTTGAACTAGCAGAAGTAGTTTCCATCATCGATCAAAATATCGAAGATACTGATATTATTGAGCTACTCTTGATATTAAGCTTCATTTCTCAGCGTGCGCTTATGTCGGCTCGTGTCCAACATTCTTCCAGCAATCTGTTAGCAGTTAGCACGAATATTACGGCGTTACGTTTTGCAAACGTGTGTAAACTTTACAAAAACATTTTGCAGCTCCCTTGACGTGGAAGTAACTCAAAACGATTTTTAATAACAAGAGGTCGATATGCTATCGTCACAATTTTCATCCTCGGTACACTGAAATATGTTGACTTTCAGGTTAAGCGGCTTGATGCACATCTGTATACAGCGCGGGTGCAAGTGAGACGAAAATGGTACTTACTGTGTATAGACACAGTAAGTACGTAGATTCGTAGATTTAACCTGTTACACAAATAGTTGTGTAACAGGTTAAATCTACGAACTGTCAGTTGTCATAGTATGTAGCGCCAGACCAGACACATGTCCATTTGCACCATATTTATGTAACAGTAATGTTGTCTTAGGAATGTCACAAATAGTACGAATGTTAGGCTATCACATAACACTATTGTAGTAGTAATTGAGTTGGATAAAACACAACTGTGTACAAACAACCATAACCCATAGGCTCAGAAATTCGGGATGGAGTCATCTACGACTTTTAAACAAGCCAATTCAACCATAGCTCAATACTATTTCTGGCTTTTATTCCTTCTACTATGGCTATTCTAAAAGTGGATAAAATTACTTATAAACTCATCACTATTTTAATACTAGGTAATTGTATTACTTCTACGTAAGCCAATTATAATCACAATTTTTCAAAACTCTGGCAGTAATTAATGTTACCTCTACTCTATATGGGTGAATGAACGAACAATTCGCTGCGACAATACATACAGGGGTCTCTCATAAAAAATATTAAATGAGTTAAATATACCAAAATGTTCGTCTTTTCATTCTTTATATCGTCACAAAGAGGCGTTTTTCTTAACTGTTTTGTTCCCAAAAGATTAAGAGGGGAGGCCTTTGCCCAGCAGTGGAACGAAAAGGGGTGGGTTAGGTTAGGTTTGTTCTCAAAACTCCCAAGGGGATTTATCTCAAACAACAGTAAACGTATATACATACATACCCTCACGACTTTATCCCAAACGGGATAGTCAGAGGCAAGTGACTGTGTCGTCATGGTGAACGAAACACTCAGAAGCCCACTCTTCACCTATGGTATTAAAACTCACCTACGGTGATAGCCTTCCGCCGTTATCCGGGTTGATTTGGTTTTTTATCAATGTCCATCACCGGAGAGTAAGTCGGATATTTAACAATGAATTCAAAGATTTTGGTTCTGGCCAGATTTGAATCGGGACCACACGACCCACGATCTCAGTTCGGGTGCGAACCACTAGGCCACGACGTTCCCAAAACTCACAAGGGGCTTTATCTCATTTCTTGCCATTGTGGTGATCGAATTGGCCAGCCTAGACCCTGCGTTACCGGATCTAGCTGTTTCCAGGGTGCGCATTATCTCAAACAGCAGTAAACACTTGGGAAATTCGGTAAAATAATTTTTTTTTTTGGCTCTACCGAAAACTGACTGAGATACGCCTGTATGTATTGTTAAGAGCGAAATGAACAAGATAAACATTGCATCATTTGACTGAAACACAGAGATAATGGTCAGTGAACCACTTGTTGGCGCTGTGGATCCCCCTATTCTAGAACGCAACTTATTCTAAACTAGCGACACGCCTCCAGCTATGCACGGATGCTAATGACGTGTTTTCTACCGATAATACTTTAATATAAACTTTCCTCTTAAATCTCTCTGTCTATTGATGAAAACCACACTAAAATCCGTTGCGTAGTTTGAAAGATTAAAGCTTTTTTATTCTATGTATTGAAGGACTAAAGTGACGCTAACATATGAACAGACATTGACAAGAAAAAGTAAATGCTTCAGTAGAATTCTAGAAAAGGAGCCTTAAATCTCAGAGTGGTGGGACGTAAGAGCATAGCGAACTATCATAAGCTTGTCCTTGATCCAATCCACCCACTCGTAGCACTCACAAACCTGCACGTTGCACCAACAAGTTATCCGCAGACAGCGAATCTTCACTCAAGTCAGTAAACCTCGTAATGGCACAGACGTTCCGTACAGAGTTCCGAAGGTGCATCACATAAGCGGGAGGCGATCACTGCGACTTCTTGCGCGTGTACTGCTTGACGATGGTGAAGCTGTAGGTGCGCGGGCGTCAGGCGAGGTGCGACAGGTCGTCCAGCTCCGGCGGCGGCTGCGGCGTGCTGCTCGTGCGCGCGAACACGGGCTTCGCCACCAGAGACACTGGAGCCTGGACACACGATGAAACAAATTTTACGCGTATTCCATGTGACCAGCTTAAGTATGCTTAAACCAATTTAAGTACTTTCAACTGAAGAGCAACTTTCTTATGATACCAAAATGATAAGTTAGGATGTCAAAAAATTCAAGCCAAATTAGTAAAGATACTTTAATTAATAGCCAATATTATGACTGCTGTGTGGATCGTAGTACTATCTAATATTTCAACTTTTTTATATGCGATTTTTTACATTTTTATAAATACTTTTCTGCACTAATTGACTCCAATTAAAGGGGCTTGAACATTTTTGTATGGAGGGTGACATAGCCACTTGCCGCCATTTTTTTTTCAAAGTTTCCGCGCAGGATGAAAGTGGTATACCTATATAGATACAGGCAGGACACATAAACAAACAAAAAATGTCTAGTAATATGATACCCCAAAGTGTCACGTTTCCAAGTTATTTGAAGGTAAAGATCAATTTGAAAAAGGTGATAATAATTATAAATCAACCTAAGTTACATAGTCAACAAATAACATATTTCTTGACATTTAAGATCAAAATAATGAAGGTAATATGAATTTAACCTGTTTTTTAGTAAAAACAACTAAAAAATGATTCAAATTAAATCAAAAATACTTTGCATAGTAAAAAAACAATTTTAAAGTGAAAGCTTAGGATAGGCAATTTTCGACCTAATCGCTTTAAGCGATTTTTTCTAGACGACTTTGGGATGTGGGGAGATTGCGCAAAAAGATAATACGACTGTTCAAATGTCCTCATATCTGTCATTTTAGTATCAAAATAACAGGAAAAGCTTCATAGTTAGTAGTTTTTAATGAATATCACCTTTTTCATATCGATCTTTACCTTCACATAACTCGGAAACGTGACACTATAGTGTATCATATTACCGACATTTTTTGATTATTTATGTGTCCTCTTTTCATATATACCACTTTCAACATGCGCGGAAACATTGAGAAAAAATCAAAATGGCGGATGGGTAGCTAAGCCACAAATGTTCAAACCCCTTTGAGCTTACGTCTAATTGCAAAAATTAATAAAGTCACTGAGGAGTTCATAATAGGATTAAAGGATTTGTGTAAAAAAAATGTTTTATTATGGATTTTATTTAGCCTATTAGTTAACGAGGTATGATTTTCAATAGTGAAATTTCATGACCTTTCTGGAAGATAAAATGGTAGCAATATTGCGTAACTAATAAGCATTTACTTCTTCTATGGTGGCAACGCAAAGCACCAATATTGGTAGGCCATCATCTGTTTTTAGGTAATATTACGCGATATCCTCGTCAGTAAAGCTAAACGAACGGCAGTGCAACCGGTCTCTACAAACCTGACTGACGTGTGAGGAGGCGCCGGGCGCGGGACCCTGCTGGTGCGGCGGCATGCCCACCACTACGACCTTCTGCGGCACCCCCGCGGCCCCGGCGGGCCCCGCGCCCCCGGGGCCCCCGCCCGGCCCGCTCGCCGCGCTCGTTGGGCCCGACGTCACCACCACCGACTACGGACACACATGCACACCCTGTAGCCTGTAGCCGAATACTACCTACTTGACTTGCAACTCAAAATCTAATTAAGTATACTTTATTCTGATAACGCAGATGCAGCTTGTGTGCCATGCTAATAAACATGAAATTAGTAATTTTAAATAAAGCATAAGACTGAAAACATACTGAAATTAACAACATATTCATGCTTAATAGTAATAATGCACTTGCAGTTTATTTGCAATAACAGAAACTGGCAATAATTTAAAAAAAGGACCGATTTCAACAAAAAAATTACTCATTGATGACATAATATCATAAAGGCCTTTATTTTATTTTATTTCGGGTCCAACAAAGCCTTTAAGTTTTTACTTAGGTGTTGGAACTGTCCTCACTTTAAAGATTTAATCTGTTGCTCGATAAAATTAATTTAATTACTATTGACACTATACAATGATATAAATTAAGCAGGTGTCCCTGGAAGTAAGGATCAAATCGAAATAGCGCATAGCTGGGATTATTTCTGACCTTTTTAACCCTATCAATATTGGTCCGATTTCTAACCGTAAAAAAGTTATGATCAATTTTAGTTTTTTTCAGAAAATCGTCTAAGTCCATACAAAAATAATTATTCAAAAAAATGTATCAAAGGTACCAACTTATTTTATTTGCCAAAAGATTAGCAGGTGATATACTTTGACTACTTATTTTAATGAGCTAGAATACCCATGACAATTTAAAAAGTTAAAATATTGCAAGAAAAAATCTTAATCAAAAAAATTATGTACATCATGTTCAATTTGTTTATTTATTTGGTAAAAGGAACACCAACAGTACAAATACAAATGCAATAAATACTTAAACATTTCAGAGTATTAAATCTAATATATTGCACCAATTAAAGGCGTACACGGCGTTTACAGTGTAACAATGAGCAACTTAAATAATAATAATATAAAAAATGTTCAAGCAGATGTGGTGAAAAAAAATGTACTAGTGAAAGTTGTCGCAGTATTTTAAAAAGTTGCTCATTTATTACAAATTCTTTTAAAGTATAAATTGCAGAAATATTCTAATAATTTCTAAAGTTGTGAGTATTTTGCTTAAGTTGTTTTCGGAGTTTGTATTTTAATCCTAATGACCTTTTTTTCACAAAAATCCATTTGATGTTACTTTCTGACAAATGAAGGACGGTTAAAAACTTGATATCATTAATTTTAATTAAGTTTGAAACCATCCCGCAGTTGTCAGAAAGTAACATTAAATTGACTTTCTTGCAAAAAAAGTTTAATAGAAATGAACTCCAAAAAAGACGAATTTCTTGTTCAAAATACTCAGAACTTCAGAAATTATCAGAATAATTTTGCAAAATACTCAGAACTTCAGAAATTATCAGAATAATTTTGCAATGTATACCTCTTGAGAATCTGTATTAAATGAGCAACTTTTTGAAATACTAAAAGAACTTTCAGTAGTACACTTATTATTTACGACATCTGCTTGAACATGAAGTCATAATTTTGATTAAAAAAAATCTTGTAATATTCTAGGTTTTTATATTGACATGGGTTTTCTAGCTCAGTAAAATAACTAGTCAAAGTAAGACAAATCACCTGCTAATCTTTTGGCAAAAAAATGAGTGAGTACCTTTAATACTTTTTTTTAAATAATTATTTTTGTATTTACTAAGGCGATTTTCTGAAAGAAACTAAAATTGAACATAACTTTTTAACGGTTAGAAATCGGACTAATATTGACAGGGTTAAAAAGGTCAGAAATAACCCCCGCTATGCGCTATTTCGATTTGATCCTTAATTCCAGGGACACCCTGTATATCCTACTTCAACGCTCTTTAATACTCAATTACTTTTGCTTCACAAAAACATTTCATTAAAAAACAGCAAGACGACGGAAATATTATTATTAAAAATACCACACTATAATAAAATAAATAAATACTTCAGAACGAATAAATCAATTTGCTGTTATAATGAAGTACACTCAAAGTTATCATGCTTTTTAAAAAAATCTAACATTGCTACTAATACTAATGCATTAATTGTCAAGACTAGACAACACATATTAATTTCTGTTTTCATGAGTACATACCTGTACATTCTGAGAGCGTATAATGGTGGGCTGTGAGCTATGCACAACAATATGTCCAGGGCCGTTGGCTGGCTGAGCCTAAATCAAAGAAAAATGTGGTACAGAGGCGTTCACATCAACCTTTACATAGGGGCACCTTATGCTGCTGACATAAGACCCGTTTTGCAACGGTTTTGTAAAGGTTGATGCGAACGCCTCTGTACATTTCCTTATATATTATTATTTATTAAGTATTTTTATTTTAAATCACCAAGTCACTCTTTGTTTAATATCCTAAGCTAATGAGTATGTCAGTTGTCTGCATTTATTTATTTCTGGCAGACAGCAGGGGCCGTATAACAATCCCCCGCCACCCTGGCAGCGCGACCGTTCACGGTACTAAAATGCCCACTTTTAGTTTTAGTCTACTTTTTTTTATTGTGCCCGTCAAGATGACCTCACTCCCACCTGATGGAAAGCAGTCGTGAGGTCCAGATATGCGAATGACAAGCACAATAATGCAAATCAATTACTGAGCTGGCCATACTCATCTTGAAGGCCTGCCCTGGCAACGGTTACTGCAGTGTCGATCCCGGAGCGACCTGACCGAGTCAGAGTCACTTGGCTGGTTTTACGCAACTGCATGGTGCTAACATCAACCGACCGACATAATATCTCTCCCACCTGAAGAGCAGATGGTCTGCTGCAGGGCTCCCTTAGTCGCCTCTTACGACACCCACGGAAGGAGATGAGGCGGCGGAAAGTATTCTTTTAAAGTGCCGCCACCAGCACGGCACACAGTGAGCATTTTAGAACCGTGAATGGTCACGCTGCGAAGGCGGCAAAAGATTGTAATACAAACAATATTTTAATATTCCATAGTTTATTGTATCTTGGACGCTAATCGCGTTAATACCATACACAAGCGTCAGATTTGTTTTAACCACTGTTTTGTGGTTTTTTGCAACCTGTCAACATTAGACTAAAAAATGTTGTTTGAAACTTTGTTATATATTTGGTAGTGCTTCTGTGACGAGAGAGTTTTTTTTATTTTGTTTTAAGAAACCTGCTCAAAAAGTGCTAAATGTACTTGGCGATTGGTGTCAGGTTATCATCACACCATACCTGTGTTTGTTTCTGTTGTGAAACGATGACGAACTTCTGCGGTGGCGGCGTGCCCGGCACGGGAGACTGCGGCGTGGCGATCACTACGCTGCGAGCGCCGATAGACTCGCCCACTAAAGTAAGGGACAACTAGTTACAGCCAAATGCGCATCCGGTTATAGTCTGTCTATTTTATGAAGACCGTATGTTCCCTATGCTTGTAGTAGTGACATACATACGCTAGTGTGCGTGCTCTCAGCGGGAACAAATTGACACTATACTACTTTCGCCGTATGATGATATCTCTGACAGTTCATAATTGTCAATTATAGTGATGAAACGAATGTAATTTAATCGAGTTGGCAAAGGAAATGGAATCGAATTATCCGATTTTTAATTTTTAAATACATTCTTATTAAACGGGTTATGGTTAATAAGTTATAGAATAAAACGCGGTATCTCGATAATAATAGTTAAAAAATAGCACACAAGGCAGACGCACTCGTACTGATACGAATGACGTGATTACAAAATGGTCGCTACTATTCATCGATTTTTTGTCGATTCAGTAGTGTTAATACACTATTGAACGGCGTTCCTTTTCACGCATAAGGCGCTGGTAAGATATATTAATTCAATTTCATTAACTCCATTCATTAACTGTAAATAATAATAACAATAATTTACTTGACAAGATTCGAAAGGACAATAGTTTTTTAAATAGTTTATAACATTTTCTTTTGCCAGTTTCTTTTTCTTCAGTTTGAAATAGTATGCGTGACACGGAACAATGAGAACTGTCAGGCATATCATCTTAAAGTGAAGATAGTATAGTGACACTAAGACAGTGTCATCATCATCGTCATCAGCCTTTGGAAGTCCATAGACACAGGCCTCCCCCATCGAACGCCACAACAGCTTTGGGCCGTAAACACGCATCCCTTCCCGCAACCTGCACCAGGTCGTCGGTCCACCGGGTATGAGGCCAGCCCACGCTACGTCTCCCAGTTCGTGGTCGCCACTCAAGAACCTTTACTCCCCAGCGATCGTCAATTCTGCGAACGATGTGACCCCCATTGCCACTTCAGCTTCGCTATGCGATGAGCTAACTTTCGATCTTTTGCGGATCTCCTCGTTGCGGATCCTATCACGCAATGAGATGCCTAGCATAGTTCTATCCATAGAGCGCTGAGCAACCCTGAGCTTATTCAAAAGGTGTACAATAGTGAACATTCGGACAGTAGACAGTGTGAATGTACACTATTGTACATGTCAGTACTACAAGCATAGTAAAAAGGTTTCTGAGATAGAACGTCTATAACAGAAACAGTCAAATATTCGCAATAAACTTCGGTCCAAGCTTTAAGACAGATTATTAGAAAAAAGTTTTTTGGTAACCTAATTTGTTGTCGTCTTATAAAATGGAGTAACTAGAACTGACTGCCAGCTAATATATCTTTCAGCAGATTCAGCTAACACGTCTTGTTACAACCTAAAATGCTACATTCAACACGAAAATGAAAGTCTTGAGTAGAATGAAATGTTGGCAAGAAAAACAAATAAAATAAATAAAATATCTGTAACAATTTACACCAAGATCATCTGACCCCAAACTAAGCAGAGCTTGTACTATGGGTGTCAGAGACTGATAAACATACTTAAATATTTCTAAATACATACTTAAATAGATAATAACACCCAGACACACAACAAACACAAATGTTCGTCACATAAATGTTTGTCATGGGTGGGGATCGAACCCACGACCTCCAGTGCTAAAGGCAGGATCGCTGCCATTGCACCAACAGGCCACTAAAATTTTGCATAAATCAAAATAAAAACACGTACAGACATTATTTACTTCAATCTCAGAATTTATTTAATGTTAGTTAAATAAAATGCTTAAATCTAGAAAACTCGCATGTCCGAAAAAGTGTTTTTGTGCAGGACTTTTTTAATTCACTCGATTTGTTTTACGAAATTTTCGTCCGAGTGAAGTTTTTCCGCACCAGGTTTGGGGAGGAAAGGGCAGTCTCCTCACATGAACAAGCTAGTGCAGATCGCGTCACGTAAAAAGAACGCTAGGCGACAGTAAGGGTGCGATTCCACCAGAGATGCCACCAATAGTATCGCGAAGCTAGGTGAATGAAACAATTATTTTTGTTCTCAACACACACATTCCTCGCAACGCATCCTCGCACATCTCTGATGGAAACGCACCCTAAAGAGGATGCTTATGCGCACTCGCATTGGTACAGTATGAACGAGGGAGTTTAACACCCTAATTCGCTCACTGTGCAGGTCCTGGCTGGGAACGCTGGCCAAGACCTGCGCAATGAGCGAATTAACTTTTTATTAGCCGGGACTATACTATATACGCGCCACTGCAGCGCATCGGGGATGTTTGCGCAACATTACACTGATGGCTTTCACGCCATCATCCGTAAGAAGACAACATCTCTGATAAACAGACTGCGTGGCAGCCGCAACAGCATTCTCAAGACGGTGGCTGACAGATACACATCACCTATTTGGAGATGTGGGGTGCGAAGGGTGATTATGTGAGAAGACACTTCTGACATAATCACACTTTAGGCAAAACATAAAATATGAGTACCTATATACGTTCTCCACTAACATTAATTCTAAGATTATCTGTATTACTAACCAATATGAACTGTAAACAGATGTTCGAAATAAATTTCTTATTATTATTATACTCACTGACAGTCTTGGTCATGTGCGAGAGCGAGAGCGAGGGCAAGGGCGAGGCGGGCGGCGCGGGCGACGGCACGAGCGGCGGCGTGCACGTCACCACGGCCACCGCGCCGCCGCTCGTGCCGGCCGTCGGGAACACGCGCAGCTTGATCACCATCTGCTGCAGGCTCGGACCCAGGTAACCGTAGTCGCGTCTGCACCATATCATTACTTGTTAATACGAGTATATTATGGAAACAACATGACATATTATTACGCAGCACACATAGATAGGCTTGCAATTCACCGATTATGATCGGACGGTCCTAGCAGGCAATGCCTTAATAAAATAGTGCTATGCATAATGCAATAGAATGGTTGACAGAATAAATAGATAATGTGTTCATTTTTGCTGTTGACACTTAAATAGGTAAATCTTCGAAGGTTTAAATACAGGTTTTGTGATGATAATGATTTCGCAGACCAAATTGTTAGCACGCTGATATTAGAATCGAGATCTGTCAAATCGTGCTTCTCAATTTGAAGCTATAAGAGCCGTCAGTGTTGTGAATGCTAGAAAGGTATTTCAGAGCGAATTCACACTATTTCTTAAACGTATAAAATAATGTTTCATTACGAGTTTTGTTAACATGTTCACCACCACAACTCAAACGAAACAATGTGAGGCAACTCGGCTTGAGCGGACGTAGTCTTGTCTGCACGTAGGGACTCTGGCATTTTATCGCTCTAGCTATACGCCATACCTTAATACTTTTGCGTATAGTGTCACAGTGTGACTCTTTAATCTTTCATTTCGCTTAGGAGTATTTTTCGACCACTTAATATCCCTTTAATCCTTTTAGCCGCAAGTTTGCATGCCTGCACGGCAAACAGAAACTTTTAACCAGAATAATATCGATTAAGTTTATCATCGCACTAGGTTCGTGACCTATCACGCAATACACTTGCTAATCGGTAATGTAATTGAAGGAACGTAGCGCGATACCCAGGTTACTTAAAAAGCAAGTAAGTAATATACTAAAGTGGAACCGAAATCAGTTGGGGACTATTTTATTTATTCAGTTTTTGTTCTTGTGTTTTTGTAAGAAGGGGCGCAATCTATTTTGGTATAATTATGTATTATGTGCTTTTTATGTAATATTTGGTATAATTATGTACACACAGCGTTGAGGTTGAAGAAGCTGTTTGTTGGTTTTGGTTTAAATCTATGGATACTTACATATAGTCTGTGATACTTTCCTGTTTAGTTCCATAACTTCGCACCACAGGCGGCGCCACCAGCTTTGTGAAAGTTGTGGTGACAGTTGTTTGAAATCATAGCGTTTGTGGTTTTGTGAAGTCACAGTCACAAAACGAGAAAATAATTGTTTTGTCAGTGAAATATAAATGTGAACTAGTGTTAAAGTGCGTTTAATCGCAATGAGCGATTATAGTGAACGCGTAACACATCGAAAATCGAATCCCAATACTCTGGTTGGAGATCGGGAAGCGATGGAAAACTGTAAAAGTACTTCGTCGACTTGCTCGGCCATGTTGACGGAAAACGAGGATGGGATTGCAAGTCCACCTCCAAATAAGTAAAGACGTAAGTACCGAATATGCACGTGATGCACTGGTGAATTAAGTGGCACAATATCTTACGGATTTGCATAGCTAAACACAATGTGTCGACATGTCATGTCGTCACCCTCCTATTCTAACAGGAGTGATTAAAATTTTAAGCAATCCATGTCAATCTATTGATAGTTTGGAGCATAACATTTTATTAAATAATTTCGGACAATTATTCCGGCCTTTAATAAAGACCGTCTGGCTGAAACAGTTCAGTTGCAGAAATTTGACTCTATTCGTTTTAAACAAACTTTGCAAGCCACCATATAATCTCTCTGCATCTGCATCTCCTGGCTTTGTAGCTTTCAAAATTAATGGGGAATGTGTCCATTTCAAATAACACATTATTTACATTCTACAGAAAACTTGTTGGCTAGACCATCTAATGCTTTATTATACCACTGTTAATTGGTTAGAACTGTCTTCGGGACCTTATAAACTGGGCTGCTGTACATCCCGAGGGGCTTACTCCTCTTAATAAAAAAATTGACATTTTTGGTCCACAAGCAGAAGTTAATGTTATGCAAATCATTTGCAGTTTAAGAGCTGAATGTATTATAACTAGACGAGATAGGATTTTGAAAGGACTTGAAAATACCAAACACTAAACCAAATTCTTTCTATTTTTGTTTGACTGGAAAAAAATATATTCAGTTATCAAGTCATTGGCTCCTAAATGTGGCTAAATCCTCCTACACATTTTAAGGATAATCATCTTCTTCTTAAGTTAACAAAAGAAAACAAAAAATTCTGGGGTGTCAATAAACTTCCCCATTCCCAACAAAAGGAGAACATTTGTGGTTTTTAAAACTATCAGTTCTGTCAGTCCTTTCGTTGCCGAGATGGCACATACACAAATCAGAAAAGGTGACTCTTTCAGGGGTGGCTGGCTACCTAGGATTATAGCTTGTGCAGAAGAAAAATTATTACTTATGGCTGTATTTTCTTATGCCTATGCAAACCCCCCAAACATACAGCTTGTGCAGACACATTCAAACATGTTCAGAGTACATTCATGACCAAGGACAGAAATCAAATGTCCAATTTAATTGACATTGGAAGGGGTTCTTCCAACATGAACAATTTAAGCTACTTTTTCAAAATGTTCATAGTGGCAAAGCCTGATATGCTAATTTCTGACCTCAGGGGTCTGTACCAGTTTGTGTTAACAAAACATTTGCAACCAGTTTCACAGATCGATATCTTGAATTTGCTTCAAATAAGACAACGGATGGTCAAAATCAACCTCCAACAGGCCTATTTTCATCTGCCAATTACAGAGACCCACAGGAAATTTCTTCAGGTCATTTAAACTAGAGAAATTCTTCAATCATATTCATTGCATTGCGGAAATCTTTTGGACTCGGGAGTCAGAAATCTTGTTTATTTGCACAAGTACCTGTTGGTAAATCAGGCTCTGTTAATATTGGAAGGTCAAGTTGCGGAAACTGTGGCTCTCCAACAGACTCTAGGCTGGCACACCAACCACCTAAGTCAGTCATAAATCAAGTTCAACAGATATAAAATACTTGGACCTTCTGTGGAACACACAAAGAAGTATTTTCAGTTCTGAGTTCGGGACCAGAATAATAATAAAAAATAAAAAAAGTTGTTCGCTATAACAGGCTCGGAGCCTATTAGCTTTATTGAACCTTGCTGAACAAGATGTTCTAAAGAGCTGGCATTGTCGAAATTTCTATATATTTTTATGAGGGTTCAAACAGAGCAGGCAATGAGCAAGGAAAATTATGACTCCAAATATAATAAAAATCTAAATTGGTGGTTGGAGACAATAGATCACAGCTCTGTCCCATTACAAAAAAGAGAAGTCACTCACTGCCTAACATCCGATGCAGCAAATGTAGGTTGGGGTGCTTATATAAATGCCAAACTCTTAATGCTCCCTGTTTCAAAAGCCCTGACACTCCATATCCATAAATAAAGGGTTGTATACTGTTTTTTGCTGCCATAAAGTCCCATAAAAATGTCCTCTTGAATGCTCACATACTGATTCAGTCCGACAACAGTACAATAGTGTCATACATAAGAGAACAGGCGGCATTCGCTCTATTGCTATGTTAATTTAACAATAAGACTCATGGAGTTAACCGATCAGCCCAACATAATGCTGTCGGCATGTTACCTCCCAGGGAGGAACAGAATAGCAGACTGTCTATCAAGATAAAACACTGCCTGAAATGGCACCTACTACCCCAGGCCACAGAGGTCGTATTCAGAAAGTCGGAGTTCCAGAGGTAGACCTTTTCGCGTCCAGAGAAACCGCTGTGGTCCCTCGATATGTCACCCTAGACTCAAACGATGCCTTAGCTCTTTTTTACGACACCTTCAGTCGCCAGTGGTAGTGCAATCTAGCCTAAATATTCCCAACCTAATATCCAGAATACTAGCTCACCTCAACACCGCAAATTAAGGGGAGTTACATTCTGATAGCACCTTATTGGGACCAGTGCTTTTGGCTGGCGAATCTACGGTTTTGAGACTTGACGGAGCCAATTTCAATACCATACCTGCGGAAGGTACCAGTAAAGTCCACGGGCCTTAGCCCAGCTCAAGTGGACCAGTTGCAGTTTCAAGCTTGTATAGTTGAGGATGGTCTGAACAAGTGGCAGACTGGAGCCTAAGTGAGCATAATCTCTTAAAAAGCAGCTGGGAATCATCTACTTTATCTACCCAAAGAGCTTTTATAAATACATTAATTCTTTGGTGCGGAACCAATAAGATCAAACCTCCAAAGGGTTTAGATGTTTTTAAAGGAAGATTTTGCAAATAGTACTATCTTTCAACACAAATCAGTCGCTCTTACGGACTGGCGATTCATCAACCAGATTCTGAAATACTTTTGCTAAGCCTAAGTCTAGCAAATCTCCAGTTTGGGACACAAAATCTTTATTTCATTGGTTAATTAGTATAGTACTTATGTTATTTATTTCCTACCTACAATTTATTGTTAAGACCTTATTCAATGTAATGTGACTATGCAATTAATAAATGAATATGAATATGAATATGAATATATTACTACTATTATTGTCTTATACTACTGCTCGGGGCGCAGAGTACATTGTCTGACATTACTATACCATTTTTGTCTTATAATACTGCTAGCTTCGGGGCGCAGAGTACATTGTCTGACATTTCTATTCAGTTGCTGGAGTTAATTTTATTATTCAAGGTATTAAAATAATATTATGGCCTAAATTTGGTTTCAAAACTGATAATGAAACGTGCCAACAATCTGGGTGGTTATCACTGGAACACCAAAACCCTAACATGTTTCCAGTTTACCAGAAATAGATATGGTGAAATACCAGAATTATTTATTTCAATAACCGGTGTGCCCAAACCAGCAACAATTACTATTATAGCAGGATGGATAAAATCTATTTTCTATTAAGCTTCCATAGATGCATCTCCTGGTAGCATTAGGTTAACCGTTGCAAAAGTTATGATGAGGATAGACACATACAAGAAATTTTAAAAAGATGTATGTAACTGGAAAAGTATCTTTACACTTACCAATCATTATTGTCGTCAAAGCCGACCTATTATGATATGAGTCAGTCAGAGGACTTGTTGTACTATTTTTCTACTATTTCGGTAAATTTGATATTTTTTCCTTCATTAGTTATGAAGGTCAACTAAATAGTGATCAAGATGATATCAATAAAGGTTACATTCACCTAAGATAATTTTTTCACACACCTGTGTGTAAATATATAAGATTAAATGCAATACTATCAGTATTGTGGTTCTAATGAAAACTAAACCATGTGTTACCTTATAATAATATTATCATGGATAATTTAAAGAATATTATATTTAGTTTTGTTAATGTGTTGAATTTGTATGTGATTGTGTGGAATAAATTGGAATAAGAAGTTATGAAGCCATTGTGTGCAGAGTTTATTCAGAATATAATATGTTAGCACCCATGCAATCATCACATAGCGTTTGTATTAATAATATATACTTCTCACCAGCAGATAACAAACAGGTCTTCAACCTCAACGCTGTGTGTTTTAGAAAAGCACATAATAGAACTGTTTTGCATTAAAACAAAACAGATATTATGTGTTGAATAAAACACACAGCGTTGCAGCAAGTGCCTTGCAGGTGAGGTTAAGACTTCTATGATTTCAAACAACTGTCACCACAACTTTCACAAAGCTGGTGGCGCCGCCTGTGGTGCGAAGTTATGGAACTAAACAGGAAAGTATCACAGACTATATGTAAGTATCCATAGATTTAAACCAAAACCAACAAACAGCTTCTTCAACCTCAACGCTGTGTTTTATTCAACACATAATATCTGTTTTGTTTTAATGCAAAACAGTTCTATTTTATAAGAAAAACATTATTTTGGAGAATAACCTACAGAATTGTACCTAAAAATATGGATTTAATTGATATTCAAACCAGATCGTGAAATTGAATGAAATATGCTTTCATAATAGTTTAGGAATTTAAATAAAGTTATCCTTAAGTGATTCAGCCAAAGTTTTCGCTTTCGGCAAGTATGATAGATAGAATCATAAAATATAGATCTGCGTGCGCTAATCCATTTTGTATATTTTATGCGCGATTTATTTCAGGGAAAATGACGTGAATTGAGCTATGATCGTTTCATTACACGCCATTGTCAAAAATGGGTTAAGACAGTTTTGCTTAGGCATAAACTGAGTGGTTATAATCAGTTAAAATGGTTCCAGGAGACGATAGTGTTAGGCAGGTTGGATAAATTGGTCTTAGAGTATGGTGAACACACGAATACATGCGGCGAAATACGAATTAAGTATAGAAATTAATGTCTAGGATGACAGGATGATAGGATGTTTATCTCGACTTCTTATTATCAGAAAAGTTAGTATTGGACTTTCCTGCGGGGCGTAAGACATTGGGAAATAAATAGCCGGCATGCCGCCTCAGGACGTTTAGTCACAGACGCGCATAAAAGCGGCAATATTGAATGAGTTTTGTTCTGAAGGTTAACATAACATCTGGACATAAACATAAAAAGATAAATGCAGTGCCTATGAAATAAACTGAATCTAAAAAGTTGTGTCATGTTTTTCTTTTCTCTGTCATTGAAAGTCACAGGGCTCGGTTGGCGTGATGTACTCGGTTGGGCATTCATGACTTTTGTACCGACTTTTTTTTCTGTTATCCTGGTGAGAAATGCATTACGCACTATCCAACTGCCTGGGTCGGGCAGTGGGTGCTACTTTTAGGGAGCAGGAGGAGGACGGGCGAACCGCCGTCTGCATCGGAGAGGGGCCGCCAAAGGATCATCCTCTCGGGCCCTCTTCGCGGTCTCCTTCTGCGTCATCAGCTCCTCGCAGAAGGAGACCATTGCCATCCAGGCCTCCTCACTCCCCAACATGGCCTAAACTACAGCTGGGAGTGAGAGGTCCCCTCCAATGGCGGCTCCGAGGGTACGGCGCTGCTCGGCCCATGCTGTGCACACTTGCAGTGTGTGCAGGGCTGTGTCTTCAGCAGCGCCGCACTCGTGGCACCGCGGGATGGGCCTCCCGCTGGGAAATCTTGTGCAGATACTTCCCGAAACACCCATGCCTGGAAAGTATCTGCGTCAGCCGGTACGTCAGAGGCCACTCCTGACGTAACCACTGATTAAGGACCGGCCGTATTGCGTCTATGGTGTCCCGGCCATAGAGCGGGTCAGCCAGGTCCTCCGCCCAGCCCTGCATGAGCGCCTCCTGCGCTCTATTCCGAGCCCCTTCCGCCACGTCCTGTGAGGGGCGCTCGCCCTGGGGTCTCGGTACTGCCCTGTGCTGGTAGACAGTAGCGAGAACTCGCGCATCCAACTACCACGGAGGCATGCCTGCGAGAACGCAAGCCCCCGCCGTGATGGTGCGGTACCCTCGGATGGCTCTCACCGCCATGACCCTTTGCGGAGCTCGCAAGAGGTAGATGTTGTGGGCGGTGAGAGCATCCGCCCAAATTGGTGCTACGTAGAGCGCCATACTGCGGATAATGCCAGCATAAAGCCGCCGCGGCATGATCGATCCGGGCCGCGCACAGATATTTTATCTGGACCATCATGACCTGCACCGTCGTCCCGTTCAGGGAGACCGAGGCACCAGGTGGTGGTCCCTGCCGAGGCCCGTGGAAGAAGAGGGCCTCGGTTTTGTGTAAGGCGGCCTTCAGGCCCAGCGCCTCAACGCGTCCGATCACGAGGCTGGCGCCGACCTCAGCCAGCCTCTGGACCTCCGGAAAGGTGGGTCCCCTCGCTACGACTACATATCGTCCGCGTAACAAATGATGCATCCTGGGCAGGAGCGCGCCGCAGAGAACCCAGTCGTAGCCTATGTTCCACAACTACCCTAGGACGACCACCTCATGGGATGACGGATGAGGACCCTGTCTCTGCCCTCAAAGTGGATCTCCCTGCCCCGCAGGTAGTCCTCCAACAGCCTGCCGAGATACGGAGGCACTCCGAAGTAATGGAGTGCCTCTCGTATCACGCCGAACGGCCGGCTGGTAAAGGTGTTGGCGATACCCAGACTTATTGCCAACGACTGCTTTCCGCAGGAAGATGCCGCTACAGTTTCCTCTTTCAGGAGTCGATGGTGGAGTGCCCTGCCCTAAATCGAAACTCCTCCGGCGACAGATTGGGCCCCACCTCATTCAAGTGCTGGACGAGACGGAACGCGATTATCCGCTCGAAGAGCTTGCCCGCCTCGTCCAACAGCACAACAGGCCGGTAAGCGCTGGCTTCCCCTGGGGGTCTGCCCGCCTTCTACAGCTTTGGGAAACGCGCGGATGAAAAAGCGGCGTTGAAAATGTCCCGAAGCTGTTAGGGGCCTGCCTTTCTTAAGGCAGGCCCCAACTTGGAGTTGGATTCGTGGTGGCATGTGGTTAGTTGCAGAGGTGGGGCATGTTCGTCTGCTCGGTGGTGTGTACCGAGCGTCCCTTCTCGCGCGCAACGAGTATCTAAATTCACTGGTCTAGGGCGTTGGGCCGCTAAGTGTTTAGATGCAAGGTTAGTGAGGAACCTTTATAGCGGCTTGCCGCTCCTCCGGTACTTGCCTGGATAGCAAGGAGATGGGTATCCGCTAGATTGCCTATCCGGCCACCCTGCTGTAGTTAAGGGTAGATGTACGGCAGTGCATCGAGATGTGAGCGTGCTTTACAGCTCCGGCACCATACTGGAGATATGGTAGTTTGCTTCTCTGACGTCCCCAGCGGGGATTGAAGCCGCTAGCGTTCTTCGGGATGCGCGTGGTGAGCGACTATAACTGCTCCGGTACCATTCTGGATAAATGGGAGTGGGTTATGCCACGGGCTACTCGCCTATGAGTACCATAATGTGGAATGCATTGTGCATTGTGCTTTGTGGCGGCAGGACCTACCGCAGATGGTCCCTGGTACACTTCACGGTGTGCTAGGAATAGTGTGCCCTTCTGCATAACCGGGAGGTTGGTCGAGGGGGCCACTAAAATAAATCTCAATAGAAAGAAGGGGTGTCCCGAAGCTGTCCCCCTAGGTGTTTCAGGGCAAGGGCGAGCACTCTGCCCGGCACCCCATCTGCCCCTGGGGCCTTTTTTTTTGCCCTGAACCGATCGACCACTGTCTCCATCTCCTTATCGGTGACAAGTGTGATCGGCTCATCCTCAATTTGCCTCACGGGAGGAGACATCGAGGGAGGGGTGTGCGTTCTCTCCTTCCGGGCCCTGCTTTTTGCCTGGCTATGGCCAACTGTAATGCCTTTTTCCCGGCGTTGTAGATGGCATACAACTGGCCCTCCATCTGCGCGTCGCGTTGGCGGCGACATATGGCCCTCGTGTATGCCCTCTTTGATTAAGAACATTGCTCTCGCAGGAGCGCAACTTCATCGTACCACCAATAGACTTGGTGGCGCCTTGGAGGTGGTCCCCATACTTTGGGCATGGCAGCATCACAAATGCGCGAGACGGTGTCCCGGAACTCGCTTGCTGCCTCATCAACCCCCGATGTTGTGGGGGTCGCGCCCTAGGCAGCCACTATGGCTGTTCTCGGTCCAGCCTGGTAAGGGCCCATCAGGGAAAGGCAGAATGACCTTGTCGTCTTATGAGGGTTGTCGAGTCGTTGGAGGTGGAAATCTCGAACTTGGTATATAACTACGATAGAACCTGAAGTGGGGCTGATAATAAAGCCTATGGCGAAATCTACAACAGAAACTCATTCGAAATATCAGTTTTCTTTAGTTAACAGTTAACATTGACGACACTTGATTCGCCCAGCCACCGCACGGGCGGCAGGATGAACAGAACACAGTACTCACTTGTACTCGTCGAGCAGGTCGGGCGGCGGCCTGTGCTGGCGCACCACGGGCGCGAGCACCTTCAGCAGCTGGTGCTTGAGGTTGCTGGCGCCGCCGAGCCCGCTCAGCGCGCCCTCCACGCGCTCGCCCAGCCACCGCACGCGCGGCAGGATAAACACCTGCGCAATTGTGTACATTAAACTCAAAAAAGTCAAAATATCTTTATTTAAATAGACATGTAAAAAGCACTTTTACAAATCACAAAATGTCTAATCATTCTCAGGATCAGTGACTAGTAATGTAATTTAAGCTCTCACTCGGGCGTATGTGACCCTGTGAAACTATCTAGAGTTTTTGTGCTCGGGCTACCATTCTCACAAGCATCATTATTCAGCTGTGGTTTTCCGTAAAGTGGGGCTATTTTTTTTGAGACAGGCGGACATTACCTGATGGTAGCCACTGCACCCTATCTCTTTTAGAAGACTAAACAGTCATTGGTTACAATCTCGCGTGGTAAGTACTAACGTGAGCTATGAAACATAGCTGCTAGGATTTCTTCATAAAAATTGGTCAAAATCTCGCATGGTAGTAGATGTTGATGAAGTCTATGATGAAACATAGATGCTGGTATCCCTACCTAGAAAATATAATTGCTATTATTCCAGTAGAAATTATTTCCTAGGCCTGCAATTATTTACCTATAATAGGGTAGTTGACATTCTACTTGTTGATGTGTTATATAAAGAAATCTCAATAATAGAAACATTGGTTTCTATTATTTAAGTTTACGAGGGTCATTCAATAAATACTTAGCCAACAAAAAGTAAACGAAAATTTTGGAATAGTGGCAATTTATTTTTCAACATAGTCTCCTTTTAGTTCGATACACTTAGCCCAGCGATGCTCCAACTTTTTTAACCCGTCCGAAAAATAGTTTTTGTCAAACTCTGCAAAATAGGCCTCCGTGGCGGCGATGACCTCCTCATTTGATCCATATCTATTCCCGGCGAGTGATTTTTTCAGATTAGGAAACAGAAAGAAGGTCACAAGGGGCCAAATCTGGAGAATACGGTGGATGGGGCAGCAATTCGTAGCGTAATTCGACCAATTTGGCCATGGCAACGGCAGACGTGTGAACCGGTGCGTTGTCGTGGTGAAACAGCACTTTTTTCTTCGCCAGATGGGGTCGTTTTTTCTTTAATTCGGCGTCGAATCGGCCCAATAAATCGGCATAGTAAAGCCCTGTAATTGTTTTACCCTTCTCGAGGTAATCGATGTAGATCACACCTTGTGAATCTCAGAAAACGGTGGCCATAACTTTTCCGGCCGATTTTACAGTTTTCGCCTTCTTTGGAGCACGTTACCCGGTCTCGATCCATTGTTTTGATTGCTCCTTGGTCTCTGGTGTGTACCAGTGGATCCAGGTTTCATCGACGGTCACAAAACGACGCAAAAACTCCGCTGGATTCCGCCTAAACAGCGCCAAACACGTCTCCGATGTGGTCTCACGGTTGCGCTTGTTTTCCGGTGTGAGTAAACGCGGCACCCATCGCGCCGACAGCTTTCTCATGCCGAGTTCCTCGTGAAGAATATGATGCACTGTTCCTTCTGAAATGGCTACAGTCTCAGCTAGCTCCCGAACCTTCAATCGGCGATCTGCCAATACGAGATCATGGATTTTTTTAATTTTTTCCTCCGTAGCAGCTGTTTTCGGTGCACCTGGACGTGGTTCATCAAAAACCGACGTACGGCCACGTGCAAACTCGTTGAACTAATTCTTGACGGTGGCCATCGATGGAGAAGAGTCACCGTACACAGCATCCGGGCGCTCTTTGATTTCGATACGCGTTTTCCCTTCCAAAAATAGGAATCGAATCACCGAACGATATTGCTCTTTTTCCATTTTTGTAAAACCGATCGACACGTTCGCTTCCATAAGTTGTCAAATTAAAACAAATGAAGGGATTGGAATGAAAATTTGAAAAAAAAATTAAAAAAGAATGTGCTACACTGTGGTAAAACTCTTTTGAAACTACAGCGCCTTCTGGCGATGAGGCTAGGTACTTATTGAATGCACCTCGTAAATCATATCTCGTGAAAAGAAATATTTCGAAAACACGAGATATGATAATTTTAACAATCATATTTTTGGACTTGCCCAAGACGCTCCCTACAAACTGTCGCAAGATAATGACGTCACAGGTCGCCTATTTCTATGCGTTTTGACAGACACTTGTTCGGCAGCTATATTAAATTTTGCGTTTATAAATATGGTTTCATATCCAAAGCTTTCCTTTCAAACTTAAATTGTGTGGATTGATACTTATTTTTATTTATTTTACACTTTTAAAATTTAACATCTCGCGTGGTAAGTACTAACGTGAGCTATGAAACATAGCTGCTAGGATTTCTTCATAAAAATTGGTCAAAATCTCGCATGGTAGTAAATGTTGATGAAATGTCTATGATGAAACATACACACATCAAAAGTGTCTAGGGATCAAGCATTTTTATGCGGATTTCTTGAGATTGAGATGTGGCTTTGTAATAAATTTATGATTTTATAAATTTATATGGATCCTTTTTGGTGCATTTCATAATTTGAAACAGGAACTGTCAATCGAATTCGAGTAAAAGATGAAAATCAGCTGTCAATATTTTCCCTATAAAAACATACAACGCATTGAAGACATTATTAGTGCTACTGTTTCCCTACTACTGATTAAAACCAACGTTATTATGGAGCGGCGACGTCATTTAAGCAGGGAAGAAATGCTCAGAGTCCGTTACCGAAGCACTGGTACCGTGGCTGAGCGCCATGGAGGACGGTATCGCTGCACCACACGGAGACAAGACCGATACATTCAAATCACAACTCGAAGAGCTCCAACAATAACCGCCATGATGTTAGCCGTGAGGCTTCATCACTCTTCAGGGAACTTAATTAGCGACCAAACAGTCAGAAACCGCTTGCATGAAGTGAACCTTCATTCCCGAAGACCGCTAAGGGTACCACCTATAGCAATGCACAATCGTAGGATTCGATATCAATGGGCTCTTGAACACAGAAATTGGGCAGAAGAACAATGGCGTTTCGTGTGCTTTTCTGATGAGTCTCGTTTTGGTATGAGACCGGATACAAGACGTATACGACACTGGAGAACCCCTGGACGCCAACAGCGATTAAAATCCTGCCAGGAAGTCCATCCTTATAGTGGTGGAACCATCATGGTATGGGCGGGTATTTGGATCGGCGGAAGAACTGAGTTGATTTGGATCAGAGGCAACCTCAACGCTCAAATTTATGCTGAGACGATTGTATCAGACGTCATCGTTCCTCTACAAGTGCAAATCGGTCCCTTATTTCAGTTAATGCATGATAATGCACGACCGCACACCGCAAGAGTTGTAAGACAGGCTCTCGCAGCTAACATCAATGTCCTGCCCTGGCCTGCTCAGTCGCCAGACTTGAACCCGATTGAGCATGCATGGGATATGCTACAGAGAAGAGCTCTGCCGAATATGGAGGGTATCCAGTCGCAAGAAGACCTTTTTTTGTTGTTGCAACGAACATGGGCGGCCATTCCACAGCGTGATTTGGATGAACTCATTTTGAGTATGCCAAACCGATGTTCTTGTGTTGTTAGTGTTCGCGGTAGAAACACGGATTATTAATTGTTTAAGTTACCCAATAAAATTTTAATGAAAACCGTTATTTCAGTCTTTTTTCGAACTTTAATGTTAGTGGTTCAAATGTCAAAAATCCCTTTATTAGAAAAATGGCAAATTTCTTTACTAATGCAAAGGTGACTTGGTTTATCGTTACTGTAGACAAACGAAAACACTTTATTTGATGAATCCTTAAAGAAAATTTTAATTAATATCAATCAGGAGAAAAGTTATTGCAAAAATATATGTTGATCCCTAGACACTTTTGATGTGTGTAGATGCTGGTATCCCTACCTAGAAAATATAATTGCTATTATTCCAGTAGAAATTATTTCCTAGGCCTGCAATTATTTACCTATAATAGGTTAGTTGACATTCTATTTGTTGATGTGTTATCTAAAGAAATCTCAATAATAGAAACATTGGTTTCTATTATTTAAGTTTAAATCATACCTCGTGAAAAGAAATATTTCGAAAACACGAGATGTGATAATTTTAACAATCATATTTTTGGACTTGCCCAAAACGCTCCCTACAAACTGTCGCAAGATAATGACGTCACAGGTCGCCTATTTCTATGCGTTTTGACAGACACTTGTTCGGCAGCTATATTAAATTTTGCGTTTATAAATATGGTTTCATATCCAAAGCTTTCCTTTCAAACTTAAATTGTGTGGATTGATACTTATTTTTATTTATTTTACACTTTTAAAATTTAACATGCCCACCCGAGTTTGAACAGCCATAAAAATAATTATTCTTAGCTAAGTAAACAAACTAAAAGTTTAGTTCAGTTATTATTTTTAATATTTTTTGAATTTGATGATGTTGTTTTCCTGGCCCAATTATCCTGGGAGTCTATGGCGTCTATAAGGCTAAGTGCCTCCCCGAGACCTTATGTGTTGAGAGAGAAAGAGCCTCACCTTAACAACTTCTGGTCCGAGCTCGGCTAATCCTTGCACAGCGCCGTACAGCGACGCAATCGGCGTCTTCTCAGATTCCTTCATACTAGCCATGGAGGGGCCCACTCCTGTCTCGTTGTTTGTTTGTGAGGGACATTGAAGAGCTTTCGCGAACAAACTGTATACAACATTTAAACATGAGCAAAATATCGTAAGCATAAATGATGGAATACTTAACTTAAGACTTCGTGAACTATTTTAACTTTTTATTATTTTAAAATTTGGTATAATGTAACAATGGAAAATGGTGGAGGCTGAATTGATGTATGCCTATTACATTGAGAAAGTTTCTGTGATTCTATGATTTAAGTGATGTTTGTAAAAATCATAATAATTGGACTTTTTTGGTTCGGGAATGAATGATGCCTTTCAGTTTCTGTCCTACCAATTTTTTTGAAAGTTTTTAGGCTTAAAATGAACTAAGCACAATTAATCCATGCTTCTCACTCTAAGCCGGCTCACCGTGTAACTCTCGTTTGAAGGTTGTTAGTGGACGTGTTGAAGGTCTTGCATATCTGCGCCATGAGCCTCGCGGCGAAGTCCCGGAGCGCCCAGTGGTTGTCCATCTCGGGGCGCAGGCAGAGCTGCCGCGACACGATGCATGTCGACACCGCCGGGATTAACTCGTGCAACTATATACACACGAAAACACATCAAGCTTTACTTGGGGCACCTTAAGCTGGTGACATAAGACTCAGTTAGCAAAAGTTTTTTGAGGTTAATTTAGTAGTCACTAGACAGTAAATTTGGAACACTAAAGAACTAGTTTCAAACAGGAAACAGGGACGAAAAACATCCCATGCAGATAAATAACAAGTGTCTGCCTCAGTTTCCGGCAGTGCGCCAACCTTTACGCTCTTTCGCTAATATAAGATTATATTTTCAGAAATATGTTTTCATTTTTTCTGGAGCTACAATGGTACATGGCGTTACTGTTCTTTGACTTTCTTAAAAGATATCTAGAGATTTCATATAAGAACGCGAGTGTTAGTATAAACTATAGGCTAACTGTACAAACAGAGAAGATGCCTGAATTGTGATCTAAATCAAAAGATAACTTTACAAATCTTATTAAAACTGCTTACATATTTTTCCAAGTATAGGGACTGATTATCCAGCAATGCTTTCACCATCCTCATCAAGTATATCAGCAGAGCGAGGTTATTCTGCACAACATTCACCTTCACACCTTCAGATATGAATGTGCACATACGAGGTAACATCTCATGCAGTCCAGGGTCACAAGCTAATGACTGTAATGCCTCCTGGAAGATAAACAATCTTATAAATAATTTGAAACATTCAATTCAATATTATTTTTTATATTATATGACATCAAGGTTTCCAATTCCTAATCTTAGCAAGAAAATGAATTTAAATTTAAACTACAATGTGTAAGTATCAAAATAGCAACATTTCAAAGTTTTACCGCTCGCCTCCCCTCATCACTGCCAACACAAGCCTCTGTTATTTCCTTGTAGTACAATTGTTGTTCCACACTTAATTCATGGGTGGCTAGTTGCTTCACATGTACGGATTCTGATGCCTTCAATCTAGCTGCCTTGCCACACATTGGTTTGCCTATAAAATGATGGGTAATTATTATTTATTATTGCGTTAGTAATCATATAACTTAAATTATAAAAAAATATACTATTAATTAGTAGTAGTACTTTTTTTGAAGATACAATTTTAACTATGGGGCTAACATCTAGGTAATTGACAGGCATTTGTACTTTAGTATGTAATACAGTATTGTCTTTTTAACCAAAAAAAAATTAATTTTGGCTTACTCAGTAGGTGATGTAACTAAATAAAGTAAGAGAAATGATAAACTGAGCTACAAAAAATACTGAATTGCGCCCCAGAATTAATGTCAGCCACAAAACACTGATTTTAGAATATTTAGAGGCTCAGATAGTATTTTTGGTAGTTAAGTTAGTATGTCGCTCCATTAAATACTATTCAAACAAAGTTTTTTTACAGAGTTGTGCGACATCAACAGTCCTTGTTTTTCAAAACAAGGACTGTTATATATTTCGGTTTTCATAGGAACTTAAATCTTTTTTGTAGTTTGTATGCAATGTTTCTACTTCAATCACCACAACTGACATTTTCCGCCCAGAGTATAATAATTTAAAATGTTAACTACATTTTAAATGTTTCTGGATATACACCATAACAAAGTCATTATACCTGCAGCATCCTTATTAGTTGGCTTACTAAGCTTGGTGATCGGATCAACAGATTCAAGTTTTTGGGATTCCTTTGATAATGGTGGAGGATTCTCTGGTACTGTGGGCTGCACTCCATCTACACTCAGCCAATGTGCTCTTACTGAAACATCTAGTGGCACCTTAGGAGGTGGAGCAGAGAGTATTTCTGTTAAGTCAATTTCTTTCTCTTCAATAAAATGCAGTTCTCTGCCACCACCAGACGCAAACCTGAATGGTAGTGAGTCTGGTTGAATGAACCCATACTGTGCCTGTAATATTCAATTAGATTGTTAACTTTTAAATATTTTCAAAAGAAGATGTACATGTCTTGAAGAATGTGGCATTTAATTACTATCACACAAAAATAACTTGGACAAAACAACAGTTTAACAATTTTCTTATAACCTCTTGTACAGAGGCGTTCAAATCAACCTTCACAAAACCATCGCTAAATGGGTCTTATGTCAGCTGCTTAGGGTGCCCCTATGTAAAGGTTGATGTGAACGCCCCTGTACACCGTTTGTTTGTATTATTTTTATTATTTATTGACGACCGACTTGGTGTAATGGTTAAAAAGTTGGCTACTACACCAGAGGTCGCGGGTTCGATCCCCGCACAGTACAAACATTTGTGTGCATGAACATGTCTGTTTGTACTGGTCTAGGTGTCTCCTATGTATAATAAGTATGTATTTACAAAAAAAAAATGTATTTAAGTATGTTTATCCGTTGTCTAGTATCCCATAACACAAGCTTTAATTAGCTTACTTTGGGGCTAGATGGCGCTGTATGGAATAATGTCTAGGGATATTTATTTATTTTATTTATTTATTATATTAGTTTCACTTATCAAAATCGAGGTCCAAAGTAAAGTTACATGTGTGCATGAAGACCTATTTCTTGCAAGTTTTATGATTCTCTAATAGTATTAATAGTATCTAATAGTATTTATTATTATAATTTGAATCTACTTCATTCATAAAATGTGGTTTTGTTTATTGCTTTACCTTAAATCTTTATATAGTGCTTGTATTAATGAAAACCACATATTTGAAAAGCTTTGAATATTCAATAACACTTTCAGCGGAGCAGCCTGACACATAGATTGATGTTATATGTCACACTCTTATTTCAAACATATTTAATGACGTTTACAGACGTTCTGTATTTATTACAAACTAGGAGGGTTTGTAATACAACATGAGCGTCTGTATACGTTAGAAGTCACAGAAACTGAGATGGACTATGCTTGTGTCCAAGTGGCAGGAGCATTTGTCTTGTCACTAGAACCAAGGCTGTTGACCAAGTAGAGACTGAATAATCATTAGACGACAGCGAAGAGGTCCTTACTATGGAAATTCATACGAAAGTAAACATTCTCCAACCGTCAAACGAGAGACAAAATTGCAGTAAGCAGTTTTTCAAACACATCTCCAGCAAAAGGTTCAGTAAATTTGTTAGTATTTTGGAATTTATTAGCTTCTTACCTCTATATTTTTGGTTTTCAAAGTGTGGTCAATATCAGTGATT
Organism: Udea olivalis; assembly: GCA_947369235.1. Lineage (NCBI taxonomy): Eukaryota > Metazoa > Arthropoda > Insecta > Lepidoptera > Crambidae > Udea > Udea olivalis. The sequence goes on from OX376342.1 coordinate 14,869,030, forward strand.
GACAATTTTTGTCTCTTTGAGTGGTGCATGAACTTCATAGCATCTTGCACTATAACTTTAAGACGGTACGATACATCATCTGCCAGTTCTTTGGCAGCATCATCACCTAGATTTGCAACACCTACGCTCTCTGCTATAACTTTTATGGAATCCAAAGAAAGCGAAGATCCGTAAGCAAATTCAGAATCACCCATGGTTGATTGAAGATCTAGACTGGGTACATAAATTGTATATTTATTAACATAACTTAAAGAATGCCGCTTACATAAAATCAAATGGAATTTTAAAGTTTCTACTCTATCTAGTAGTTATTATTTTTAAGATTATAAATAGGCCAAAAGTGTATTTAACAAAGGTCTGAAAAAAATTAAATGACTTAAGAAATAGACAGATTAAAGACAGACAGATACAGACTAAATAACTACATACAAATATGAAAAGTAGACCCTAAAGCGAACCACAGACAGCAACAACAACAATTTTTAATTAAAGCTGCGTTCTAAAACGAATGAATGAATTACAATTCAGTCTGTGTTCTGGTTTTATTTAATTTTTGCAGTTTATTTGAAAATAAACTGCAAAAATTTAATCAAAAAGTCTAGTAGGAATACTTGGTAACAATAACGAACACAGATGCAGTGTAATCAAATACTTTATTCACTCGATGACCGATGTAATTTAAAAAAGGATTATAAATTAAATTACCATTGTTTCAGTCTTTTATTTTATTGTATGTTCTGTTATTTTTTTTACTGCATTTAGTGCCATATAAACTTATTTTATTCTTATCCTTATTCATAATTTATTTATGATACAGTTAAGTATGGAGTGCTAAAACTTAAGTTAATCTTGGTTGTGGTTATATAAAATTATGCCAATGTCCTTGCATGTCATCATTCAAAGTTATCTTGGCCGTTTTTTACTAATTTAAAGTAGATTGCTCTAGTGTTAATACAAAATTTATGGATCAATTGAACTCAAATTGAATGCAGGACGTTACAAAATGTAATGTTTAGTCTCGTCTCTAAAATATGGCAAATTGATCGCGTTAAGTTGGTAGCACTGGATTAAAAATGACGAAATGCGAATGCCGATCTTTTACCCCACGCGAGATAATTTTGTGCTTGTGAAAAACGGTCTCCTAAAGTTGAAAATAGTTCCGTGATTGCTAGTGAAAATGTATAGAAATAAAAAGGACGTTGATAAACATGTAGAGAACTTGATATCCAAATTATCTGTGAAAGAGGTAAGCGCAGTGACCGATAACTAGCTGTCGGTCTTCATTTCAAGGGTTATGGTATGGATGGATGGCATTTACTTTACTAAATTATGCTTTTTTCAGTTCAAAACGCGAGCATATTCTGTTGCCCGATTATATTATGAAGTGAGTGACTACGCAAGTTGTCAAAGATATGTTGAGCAATACCTTACTCAGAAGGACAACAACGCGGCGGCTTACAAACTCCTCGGGCAAGCGTTACAGAAATTGGGACAGAAGGAGCAAGCACTAGAACAATATAAAACCTCCCTTGATATAGACCCAACCCAGACGAGTACCATTTTGGACAGTAAGTTACATCTACCTGTTTTATGATTGAATAATATGAATAAGGGGTACATCAAAATTTGTCATAGTGAGCATTATTTTTAATGCTACTAAATTTCCTACTCTAAATACAACATGGTACTTGCTTGGTTGTTAATGTGTTACCCTAAATGACATTAGCAAAATCCTGGTGAATGTTGCCTGTTGCAAAGATTAAGACCTGCACTGCAGAACCTATTCTTCAGGAGCATAATTTTGCACCTCTGGTGTCTAATTTCCAGATTCACATAATTTTGCGTAATCTATGTGTCGTTTGAGTTCCTGTTGCTGTTAAATTGTTCCTTATTTTATTAATTTACTAATGTAAACAAAAAAATTGGTAATAGTTGATTAAAAATGTTGTATACCTATTGTTAAAAAACTCGTTGGGTTCTGTCTAATCTATGCCTGCGCTAGCAAAAATGTTTGTTTATGAAAAAAAATGGAGTGGAGTCTGGGTGTTTGAGGTACCGTCAGTAACAGCAGTATGTAGCTGAATACTCCAGTACTTCATCATAGTGTGCTGGGAGTTGCCCCTGGCTTAATTCCTTGTCTGGTACCTTGTAATACAGGGATATCAATCCCTAATTCGAGACCATGACAAGTGGTGTGTTGTCTGGCGCATAATATTTATAATAATAATTTTTTACTTATTGTATTAAACTAACCTTCCCAATATAGACCAGGGTTCGAAAATATCCGATATTTATTATAAATATCAAAATATCCAATATTTATGATATAATATCAAGTTTGATATACCTATATCCATTTTGTATGAAAGCCATCTTATTATTTTATTGTAATAATGATGTATACTATTTGCATATGTGTTACATAAACATAATCAATTTAAAAGAAAACATTTTTTTAATGTTTTATTTATTTAGGTACTTAAATTAGACAAATGTAACCAAAACATAAAATCTTCTTCTAGATCAGGCAAAATCAACTTAAAAACATAAAAACTTATACATAGCAAAAAATTAACTCAAAAACATAAAATCTTTTTATAAATTCTAATCAGTCTAATCACCTATTACCTAGACTTAGGTAACAAAACAATAAACATCACAAATATTGAGTAACTCTAAAATATAATCAAATAAAATCTTGACGACACGGTTGGCGTAGTGCGCTGTAGCACGGTTTCTCGCCTCGATTTCCATAGTGTCCCGGGTTCGATTCCCGGTCAGGTCAATTTAGGAAACGATCTTTTCTGAATTGGCTCGGGTCTGGGTGTGCTGAGAGACGCCCCTAGCTTATTTCCTTGTGTGGTACCTCGTAACACAGGGATATTAATCCCTACTTCGAGACCATTACAAGAGGTGTGTTGTCTGGCGCATATTTATTTATATTTATTTATATTTATAAGTCTTTTAGGTATCAAATCAGTCATTCATCGGTCATTTGTAATAAACTGTTAATTATTAAATTAAATAATTAAAAAATGCCGTATTTATAATTGTGCTTAGTTTGACTGCAAGGAAGATAAAGGTAGGTCATCTACCGATTCTGAATCTGGACTAGATAGGACATCAACGACATTTTGAATCATATCATCCTCTACATTAGCAGGTTGAGTAATATCATCATTGTGTGTAGGATCCAATATCCAATCTAAGTTCCTTTTCTTTGCTGAAGACTTGTTGAGGCGTTTAGGCAAGTACACCAATTTATTCGCTTTGTCAATTCCCAAACGGTTTCTCAGCTTTGACTGTACCAGACCAAAACTTGAAAAAATCCTTCCAAGACCCGCTGTAGAAGCAACGGCAGTCAAGAGTTGTTCACACATATTTAGGAACCTTTTTTTGTGTTCCCATTGCTCCCATTGAACAGCTTTGGTGTTCAAGTTTAGAGGTTTCCACCAATCTAGCGGTAAGGTTGTTTGAAACTGTGACCCAGAAAGATATTGCGGGAAAATTATAGATTGGGTCATTATCGATGTAACCATTGACATAAAGTGTATTTCCAATTCAGCAAATGCTGTGTTCCGTTGTTCAGGGGTCAAGTTTTTGCCTGCAAATCGTTGATCAAGAATATTTGCCAAATAATGTGGGGCACCTAACGCCATATCGCGCCTTTTGTTAAAAGCAGATTTCACTTGAGTCGGTTGTTAAATATTCAAAAAATTTAACTCTACTCCAACGCCATCTACATTTGGGAAGTAGAAATATAAAAAAACTTTTTTTTTTAATTTAAAATGGGTTTGCGTTTGGTTTAGTCTCGCCTGGTGGTAAGCGATGACGAGGCCGATGGTGGTACACGCTTACCCAGAAAATGCCTATTCACTCTGGCCTTGAAGACACCAAGGTTGTAAGTATCCGGAAACACAGACGCAGGGACAGCGTTCCACTCCCTAGCGGTGCGTACTAGAAAAGACGCAGCAAACCGTTGGGTACGGACTGTCGGAAAGTCAACCACATGGGGGTGAAAGCCCTCCCGGCGTCTAGTGGTCCGGTGGTAGAAAGTAGACGGTGGTATCAGGTTGTGTAGTTCCTGCGCACACTCTCCAAAATACACCTTATAGAAAACCGATAGACAGGCGACTTTACGCCGATGCTCCAAACTCTGAAGTTTGGTTCCAACGAGCGCATCGTCGCCTATGAGTCTCCTAGCCCTTCGGTCCACTGAGTTTATTGCATCCAACTGGTACTTGGCAGAGCCATCCCACAGGTGGCAGCAGTACTCCATACACGACCGAACTTGTGCTTGATACAAGTGGAGCAGCTGTTCCGGTGTGAAGTAACGCCGAACCTTAAAGAGGATACTAAGTTTTTTGGCAACGGTTTTTGCTTTCGACTCAATAGAGCTACCAAAGTTAAGGTTGGAAGAGAGTTCCATACCTAGGAGCTCGAGGTGGTTGGTTATCGGTATCGGTGCATTCAGGAAAGTAGGAGTCAGATTGAATGGACTCCGTTTGGCGGAGAACAGACAAGCCCGGGGTTTGCTGGCGTTGAACTCAACGCCCCAGTCGGACACTGCTTGTAATGTTGAATTCATCCGCTCAACCATGGCCTCTCTAAGGGACTCAGTCTCAGCAATACTGACGCGGGCACTGGACATATATCTCTCTGTAACAGTGCTGTCGTCTGCGTATCCAAAGATACCTGTGCACAATAGATCATTAATGTGCAGCAGGAAAAGTGTCGCAGAAAGAACAGACCCCTGAGGTACTCCGGCATTTATAGCCAATAAGTCAGAAGAGCAGCCATCAATGACTACCCTTATTGACCGTTCGCTCAGGAAGTCAGATATCCAGTCACACAGTGCGGTGGGAATTCCGTATGAAGGAAACTTGCTTTTGAGACTGTCGTGCCAAACCCTGTCAAATGCCTTCGAGATGTCGAGAGAGACAGCGAGTGCTTCGCCGTGTTTCTCGATGGCTTCGCCCCACAAGTGAGTGGCATACGCAAGAAAATCACCAGTTTATCGTTCACGGCGAAAACCGTACTGTCGTTCACTGAGCAAACTGTTGTCTTCGAGGTACGCCAGGAGCTTGCTGTTTAATACACGTTCCATACTTTTGCAAAGTATGGAGGTGATTGCGATTGGTCTATAATTGGCAGGGTCAGCTCGACTACCTTTTTAGGGCACAGGTTGCACGTTGGCAAGCTTCCAGGACTTAGGAACTTGTCCCGTTTTGAGAGAGAGGCGGTACAGGCGTGTCAGTACAGGAGACAACTCGGGCGCACAATTCCGCAAAACCAAAGCAGGAATCCCATCGGGACCACTGGCTATGTTCACGTCAAGACTCCGAAGCGTTTTCAGTACCTCTTTTTGGCGTATACGGATTTCTGCCATTAGAAAACCGCTTTGAGGTAGCACAGGTGGTGTTTTACTTCCAGAATTGAGACGTGAATGGCTTGCAAATAGAGAAGCAAAAAGATTTGCTTTCTCTTCCGCAGAGTGGGCCAGAGATCCGTCGGGCTTCATCAGTGGCGGCAGAGATGGGCGGCAAAAGTTCGATTCGACCGTTTTAGCCAAGGACCAGAAAGCCTTACTACCCGATGGGTGAGAGACGAGTTTGGCTCCAATACACAGAGTAAGAGTAACAATACAGAGTAGCGGTCTGGATCTGTAGTCAGCAGAAGGTCCAGGCAATTTGGTGTGTGGCTAGAAACATCAGGTATGCGCGTGGCTTCCTTGATAAGTTGGGTGAGATTCAGCGACAAATCAAACCTCAGCGCCTCTCTACCAGCATGGTCAGTGTCCTGGTATGGGAACAACCAGTCACGATGGTGAGCGTTAAAGTCCCCCAGAAACACTAACTGCGCAGATGGATACCGATGTTGGACTATATCAGCCGTAGCACCAAGGTACTCAAAAAGTTTAGTCGTTTCCTGGTCTCCGCTGTGCGATCGGTAGACACAGGAATAGAGAATTTTCTCCACGCCTGTGTCCACTAGTACCCACAAGACAGAAAAACCAGGTTTTTCAAGGTTACGGAGACGCTGGCAACAGATGTCATCGCGAGCATATAGGCACACACCGGAGCGTGCTTTAAATTTGTGCTCGAGGGTATACCCTGGGTAGTTTAAATACGCCGCGTCAGACGCGACACCTGATTTGCGTCTCCGTGACAAAGAGCAGGTGAGGCTTATCAGTCTCTAGGTGGTGGTGGACTGCAACGAGATTAGAGTGCAGACCTCGAATGTTACAGAGGTGCACTTGGAGTGACAGGAAGTGCTTCCGCTGTTGAAACTTTTTCCTCATTTGTGTCTTTGCCATTTATAATTTGGGAAGAGTGAATAGGCGAGAGGAAGGCAGTTGGACATGGCGCGCACCGACAACCCAGCAACGTCAGCGATACCGCCGCACCAATGGAAGACTCATCTGGAGACCGCGGGGACGCCCGAACCCCCCCAGAATGGCCACCGGGTCCTGTCCCCCGGTCGCCAACCGGCACGATGGAGCATTCTGGGATTTTTCGCGAGTTGGCGGGGCAGCCTTTCGTAGGTGGCTGGCCTACTACTTGGGCCCCCTACTAACTGCGGTCGGCCAGCGGAAAAACCGTGCTTCGGATCCCGCTGCTCTTGGTTGGAGTGATTTTCACTCCTCAGTGTGGAATTGCACTTGTTTTGGATCACAGCCTTACTATAACCATATAAATATTAATTTATTGTAACGAATACAAGACACCATCACAAACATTGCTCCGATCCCAAGCAAGGTTGTCCCTTAGGTTGTGGTTATCAAAAACAACAAAGGTCAGCAACACAAGTTGTTTGACACTTTGTCTCTATTGGGAAGGTTAGTTTAATACAATAAGTAAAAAATTATTATTATAAATATTATGCGGCAGACAACACACCACTTGTCATGGTCTCGAATTAGGGATTGATATCCCTGTATTACAAGGTACCAGACAAGGAATTAAGCCAGGGGCAACTCCCAGCACACTATGATGAAGTACTGGAGTATTTATTTATTTATTTATTTATTCTTTATTGCACAAAGAAAAAGTACAATTGGCGGACTTAATGCCTAATGGCATTCTCTACCAGTCAACCACTGGGCGAAGCAGAAATCGTGTTGGCGGTGTCTCATAAAACCGGAAATAAAATATACTATTAATACAAAAAACATACTTATACCAAAATTATACATATTACACATACATAATCATAATACATAAATTTAAAGATACATACACTAAATATCGTACCTAAATCTTAAAATATTGCCTTGAAAGGAGAGAGGTTTGGTTAAATGAGTTAAGGTTTATCTATGAAGAAGTTATGGATTGCTCTTTTGAAGGAAAACCTACTGATTGACAATTTAATTTTATTAGGCAGCGAGTTCCATAGCCTAATGGCAGCTAATGTGAAAGAATTCGACATATGGGAAGACGTATGAAGAGGAGTATGAAGCAGCAAAAGGCTATGCGAGCGCTGGTTGCGCGTGCTGCACTCGCCCCTATACTTAAAATTACATTTCAGATATCTAGGGGAATTGGGATTACTAAGAATATTAAAAAGTAAACAGAGCGTTCGAGAATTCCTACGGTGACGAATTTTAAGCCATTTTAATTGAGAACGAAAGGGAGAAATGTGGTCGTATTTTCGTACACCATAGATAAACCTAATGCAACTGTTTACCAGACGTTCAAGTTTATCAAGGAGACCTTGGGACAGATTAGAAGTGCAAACGTCTGCATAGTCAATGAGGGGCATAAGGAGTGCTTGTACTAAGATAATTTTGGTGCCAAGAGGAAGAAAGTTTTTGAATTTATATAGGGAGCGTAAGGACGCAATGACTTTTCTGCTCGTTTCAATAATGTGCTTATCCCAACTCAGAGTATTGTCCATAAACAGGCCAAGGTTCTTGACGTGAGGACTGTAAGGTATAACAGTGCCGTTATAGGTTAACACCGGCCAATCAGTCCCAAGGCTACCCAGCTGCCGCGGGGTGCCTACCACAATTGCCTGACACTTAGTTGGATTAACCGATATCCCGAAGCTGATAGACCAGTCAAGTAAGCGTTTGAGATCATCATTCAACTGGAAAATAGCCTCATCAAACCCCTTCACGTCAGTCTGTACGTACAGCTGAAGATCATCAGCATACAGATGGTAAGAGCTGCAGAGAACATGGGTTACAAAATTAATGAATATAGAAAATAAGAGAGGGGATAATATTCCTCCTTGTGGGACTCCAGAATCGAGGTCACACCACTGAGAAAAAGTTTGGTCAATGCGCACTGCCTGTTTCCGGTTACGGAGATATGACGAAAACCAATCCAATGCCTGTGGAGTGATGTGCAGATGAGAGAGCATGGCAAGAAGAATGTCATGGTCAACGACGTTAAAGGCATTAGAGAAATCTATTAAAACGAGAACAGTTATTTTGGAAGCCTCCAGGCCAGCTCTGATATCCTCAGTAACCTTCAAGAGAGCAGTGGTCGTACTGTGGCCTGGCCTAAAGCCTGATTGGTATTCACTGACGAGGTTATGGGTGAAGACGAAATGGGAGAGCTGTTTATGAACGACGGCTTCAAGTGCTTTAGAGAGGAATGGGAGAATTGAAATAGGGCGGTAATGACTGAGCAGACTAGGGCTAGAAATTTTCGGTAGAGGTCGGATGATAGCATTGCGCCAGATAGAGGGGAAAGTCCCAGAAAGAAGAGAAAAGTTAATAATATGCGTTATAGTTGGCAGAATACAATCAAGGATGGGCAGCAAAAGGCTTCTGCTGATACCATCACAGCCTACCGCTTTGGACTTAATGGATAGTATGAGCTTACGAACCTCGTCACAAGAAACAGTGGTGAATTCAAAGGAAACGCTAATGGGAAGCACCTCAGAAAAGATAGCTGCTATGGTTTGCGTTTTTATGTCAACAGGAAGCTTAGGGGTTGTGGAAAAATGAAGATTCAAGTCATTTAGAGAGTGAGGGAAATTGACGTTTGAAGGATCAGATTTCCCAATACCCAAAGAATTTAGAAACTTCCAAGTATCAGAAAAAGAAGACTGGACAAGGTTTTCATGAAAGTGCCGTCTCTTTGCAGCCCTTACCATCTGATTACAACGATTTCTGGCTACCCTAAAAGATTCCCAACTTATATCACTTCGACTACGCTTGTAGGCCCTGAAAGCACGGTCCCTCTTTGTCATGGCAACTCTGACCATCCTAGTTATCCACGGAGCTGGAGGGCGCCTCAACTTAACTGCCCGGAGCGGAGCGTGCACAACATACAGTGATAATATTGTGCTGTTGAACTCTGAAACTTTTTCATTCACTGATGATGCCAACAGAACCGGTTCCCAGTTGAGGGAGGAAGCATCCTGTTGCAGTTTAACAACGTTGAGCTTCGCAAGATTACGTAGGATGGCCACTTGAGGCTGACGTTTCACAGGCTTTATCTTAAGGGACAGAAATATAAGATCATGGTGTGAAAATCCAGGAGCGGGAAATTGGCCATGTTTAAGGACACGATCAGGAGAGGATGTGATAATAAGATCGAGCCACGAATCATTGGTGTTGGAGTTGAAATGAGTTGGATCGAGGGGAAGAATAGAGAGATTTGCTGACTCTACCACAGAACGTAACTTTGATGAACGTGACCCGTTCTTCATGAGATCGGCATTGAAATCACCCATAATAATGACATTTTGAAAGTCTGTTGCATGTAGGCCGAGAACAGACTCAAAGTCCGCAAAAAAATCGATTGTGGGAGGAGAGTAAACAACACCCAACAGGGCCTTATTTCCACCCAGCTTGACCTCGAGTATTAGATATTCCATCGAACGTGAATATTGTGGAGAAGAGGCAGCTAGGATATTATAAGATATAGAGCAATGAAGATAAATGGCAACCCCCCCATATCCCTTTCCTATGCGATCATTACGCAGAAGAATATAGCCCGGCAAGCCATAGCTCGTGGAGGCTAGGTTAGGTTTCAGAAACGTCTCTGAAACCATTACTGCGTGTACATTACTGTCCGTGAATGTGTCCAGTAGATCACCATAATGGCTAGGTATACTCTGGGCGTTAATATGGCAAACATTGAAATTTTTACAATCAGGAAAACTAAGCCTGAGTTGGTCGCGAAGAGTATTTACTTGAAATTGTGAGTCATCAAGGGAAAAATAAGATGTGCTACTAGATTCATCTGCTGAAAAAAAAAATTCATCATCTGACATTTAAGACAGGTACTTAGGTATCAACAGAATAAATAATTTAATAAATATAAATAATTATAAGGATAAATAATTTAAAATAAAATAATTAACTAAGCAAAGGTTACGGGAAACTGAATTACTATGAAGTTTAAATTTCTGCTCCTCCTGCTGGCCAACCGTTTACAAAAACTTAATGAGACATTATGTTACAATACTACTTACTTACACAATGCTAAAATATAGAAATTAAAAATTTGTTAGAAGTCAGCTCCAGCTATTTAGTGCCAAAGCCATAAACAGAGAAAAAAAAAAAAAAAGGTGACTGTGACAGAAGTTGTCGATAACGTCACCTTACTTTGTCTATGGTACACATCATCAAAACAGAAAAATATTATTAACTTTAGTGGGTAATGGAGCTTATCAACATGGAAAAGAACGCTGATTGAAATCAGAAGGAGAAAGAAAACAAGTACAAAATTAGGAATGGAATAAACAAAAAGGAATCCAGAAAACTACTTGCGGGTTGATCTCTTCTGTTTCTGAGGCTGCACAACCTTTGGCTGCGATTTTAGCGCAGATGGTGATGGCTGGTTATTGCTGCTCCTTTGGGTGTCCAGGGCATCTACGGCCAGCGTGCCATGAGCGCCTACAAGCACATCGAGCTCAGCTTGAGTGTTAATCCGACTGCGGGTCCCATCAGGCAGTTTAATGGAGATGTTTCCGTCAAGCGTCCAAACGTTCCGCATCCCAAAGTGTTTTCGGGCAGCAATGAACAGGGATTGGCGATTGCGTGTCAGGAACTCGCTCAACACATATGATGTACCTTTCAGTTGAGCCTTATTCTTCCAAGCAGCAGATTTGAGACCAAGATTTCGAAACTTAACCAATATTGGCCGCGGATGACCATCACTTGCAGTGCCCAGCCTGTAACAAGCTTTTATGCTGGAATGGGAAGCGTCAGGTATTTGAAGCTTACTCTGCAACACGTCCAGAACAGTGGCCATAACAACCTCGTCCGAAGACTCGGCAACACCACCAAGCAGTAAGAACTTTCTGCGATGCCGCATCTCTGAGACGTCCATCTGTTTTTCCAGCTCGGCCATCTGTTGTCGCAGAAGCTTGATAACACTCCACACAACATCCTTGAAGATCTTGAACTCTGTATACAGCTGGGAAACATCTTTTGGCACAGCAGCTCTAGTGGGGTTCATCTGGGCCTCAAATTCCTCCATGCGCTTCATCAGACTTGATTCCAATGTCTCAGCAATCTCCTCCAAGGTGCGTTTGGGTGTATTTACCATGATAGACAGATTTTTGTCCAGTTGTGATGTCTCAGTAGTATCAGTGAAGTGTAGTGAGTTGTAGCCAGCAGGTAGGTGCTAACAAATAAACTATATTAGCATTGGGCACTACTATTTTTATTTATCCTTGACTAATACACTATTCAATATAATATTCAAATGATTTCAATTTGAAATTTGAGTTTAATTTGGAAAAAAAATAAAATTAATTATAAGACCAGATCAGCTACATACTGCTGTTACTGACGGTACCTCAAACACCCAGACTCCACTCCATTTTTTTTCATAAACAAACATTTTTGCTAGCGCAGGCATAGAACCCAACGAGTTTTTTAACAATAGGTATACAACATTTTTAATCAACTATTAGCAATTTTTTTTGTTACCGATTAGTATAAGTTTAGCTAAATTATTTAAATGAGGAACAATTTAACAGCAAAAGGAACTCAAACGACACATAGTTTACGCAAAATTAACTGCTATTTTCAAGAACTTTCACTTATTACAATTTAAAGAGAATTAAATGGCACTTCCGTTATTTTCCTTCACGATGGTAGTAAAAGTATTATTTTTTATTTGTTAAAAGCATTTGACCTGATTCAACATGAGGTCCTATGGAAAAGACTTTTTAATGACACTGACTTGCCTTATGAATACATAGCAATCTTAGAGTACTGGTACTCTCACCACCAGAATTTTGTAAGATGGTCTGGAGAGCTTTCAGGCGTGTACAGGTTAGAAACTATGAGTAAGGCAAGGTGGAATAAGCTCACCGACGTTTTTCAACCTGTACATGAATGAATTGATCGTTGAGCTCAGCAGCGCCGGCGTTGGCTGGTCCATTGACGGCACATTTAAGTAAGTAAGTAAAGTAAAAAATCATTTATTCATTTAAGCTTGTACAAAGCACTTATGACATGTCAAAAAAAGTATACAGAAATAATAATAATAAACGTAAATAAAATAGTACAATTTTTAACAACATAAGTTACGCCTACAACATTTGTTAACAACATAAGTTACGCCGACGACATGGTGCTGCTGTGCCCATCGATCAGTGCTATCAACCAGCTCATAGGCATACGTGAGCGATATGCGGTGGCTCACGGCCTCAGGTACAACACTGCCAAGAGTGAACTCCTAGTTTTTAAAGCTAAAAACAAGAGCTACAAAGTTCCACCAGTTAGGCTTAACGGAACTGCTCTCAAGCAAGTAAATTGTTTTAAATACCTGGGACATTAGGTCACCGAGTCACTTAGGGACGACCTTGACTTAGAGCGGGAGCGCAGGGCGTTGTGTGTTAGGGCTAACATGCTAGTTCGCAGGTTTGCACGCTGTACTAAACAGGTTAAGGTTACGCTCTTTAAGGCCTATTGTAATTCTCTGTACACGTGCAGCCTGTGGACGAATTACACCCATGGAGCGTACAGGGCCCTGCGCACTCAATATAATGACGCATTTAGTATGCTGATGGGGTCGCAACGTTTCTGTAGTGCCTCAGGGATGCTGGCAGAAGCTGGAGTTGATAGCTTTGCGGCTATTCTGCGAAAACGCATAGCTTCCCTGATCCACCGAGTGCGGAGCAGCTCCAACAGCCTTCTGCAGAGTGTTGCGGCCAGGCTGGACGTGGACAGTGCTATTATGCAGCACTGAGTGCTGAGTGCGAGTTGCAGTGAGAGAAGTGAATAACTTCACCATCGCGTTTGCGAGAAAAAAAACGCGAATTTGCATGGCATCGGGTGAGCGCCATCTAGCGGCCTTAATGTTGCCCGAATTAGCTGCTAGATGGCGTTGACTCGATTCCATAGTAATTGACATTTACGTGCTCGCAAAACGCGATGGTGAAGTCATTCACTTCTCTCACAGCAACTCGCACTCGGCACTCTGTACTCTCTTCCACCTAGCCAAAGACACGAAAATAACATTTCGGGAGACATGATGTATTTTAAGTTTACTAATATAGTTTTTAAGTCATTACCATTGTTACTAACACGTTATGGGTAATTCCCGAACTAAATGTTTTTTTTTTTATCATTTTGCCTTACAACTGCTTATTCGGAGTTCCGTCTCCTAAAACGTAGTATTTATATACTCTTTGGTGGTCGGCCGCAGTCGCATACGCCTGCATCCGTCGCGATGCGCGCCGATGCGAGCCGCCGCGAGCCGACGCGAGCCGCTGCGCGCCGATGCGGGCCGTTTGATGTGAATCGTACCTAAATCTCACCATCGATACAATCGATAGTATCGTCACGGGTCGATAGGACTATCGATAGTAAAACTGATTTTCGAGGTTACGATAGTATCACGATACTATCGACGGACTATCGCTATCGCAACAACGCTATTATTTAGGAGTAACCTGATTACGGATTGCTGTAGATTTCTGTCCTAAGGTCTCATATCACCAAAAAAGTAGCTTTAACATTGTGTATCAAGGTCTACAACTAAATTTCATACCCCGTACCCCATGTACGCATCATTGCGGACATGGGGTACGCAATGATGCGTAAACTGCGTGAATGGTTGGTGGATTGTTGTATCTATAGTGTTAATGATTTCTTTACTCACATTTTGCATGATAATAATATTTAAGCAGAATAGTCAGTGTTCATTAAGTTAAATTAATATTTTTGGGTGGAAGTGATTAGTACCGGTGAACGAGCTTTCCGATTTTAGGAAAGAATTGGTTACATCACTTTTATTTAAAATAAATGACTGAGAATGTTACTATTTTTGAGACGTTTCGAAATGATTCAAAGTATCATATTTCTGTGGAGTGGCGTGAAAATATGAAATAACTCAAAATATTTTCTGACATATCACTTTATTATCATTAATAATACATAAACAATGACATCACTTACCGCGCCCTTTAATTAAGTGTTTATTTAACCGCAAAAACTGAATAATATTTTTATATTTAATTTATGCTGAGTATTGCTGAGTTAAATTCTACGGTCTTTGCTAGCTATCTAAACGGGCCTATTAGATTTCGACTACAGTAAATAAGTAACCAAACAGTAGGATAATCCTGTAACTTATCAGCAAAGCAAAATAACTCTTTGGGCCCTATTTTATCAGGACATTATGGTGGCGCCACCTGGTCGCACGACCTACTAAATGTGTACAGTTGTATGGAGGGGATCCCACCTGGTGCCAACTTGGTTGCATAACCAAGGTGTCCTAATGAAATAGGGCCCTTAGCTTATGATCTCTACTTAATATAAATAAGTATCTACAGTTAAGGAATCAGTATCAATCAGACTTGCAGATCCAATGAATAAATAAAAATCTGGGACACCATACACCAAGGCCCAAGATAGTTTTCTTTTCGTTAGTATTATTAATTCTTACTGTTAATAGTGCCAATTTATTAATTTTAATCATCTTTTTTTTTAGTATGTGAGCTTCTTGTTGATGATGAGGTCACCATAGACCCGGGGCGTGCAAGATACTGGTGTGAAAAAGCAGAAGCTATATTCCCACGTCACCCAGTAACCTTCAGACTACGTGAAAGGCTTGTGACCATGTCAAATCCAGACTCTGAAGCACTAGTTGAACTACTGACATCTGAATTAGCAGTACGACCTAAAGATGCCTTACTTCATGCCCGTCTTCTCAAGCATTACCTGCATACCAATCAGATAAAAAAAGCAGTTGACCATAGCTCTACTGTTGAATTTGGAGCAAAAACTTTTCATAATAACCTTGCTTGGTATGAGACTTTAGCCGAGCTTCTCAAACATAACTCTCATAATGCTAATGATTGGCTCTATCAGTTACTGTTATTAACCGTTCGCGAGCGCATGTGCGTCCTGAGTCTGACGGAAACCCCAAGTGGGCCATCTAAAAGCTTGGTAGAATCCAATGAACTCCTATTTGTTTATGATCAAGACATTGGAAATGTGGCCAAAGCTGGAGCTACACCTGGCTTTGGTGAATTTCATGCCAGCCTTTTGCAACATCATAGAGGCCAATTTGCATTGCATTCTGCCACATTACTGCTAAAGAAAGCAAAAAAAGATCAGATGAGCTGGCGTGATGCTGCTCAATTTGCTGCTCCATTGATGTTGCTTGCGTGGCATACTGTTCCCATTGATTGTAAAGTTAATTGGCTCACAAATGCTCCTGAAAAACAACAACAGGCAGTTAAGCGCTGGTATTTTGAAGGAACATACAGATGTTCACAATCAGGGCATTATTTGATTGGAAATAGTCAAGATAAAAGTCAATCATTTATAGATCACATTTCTCAACGTTGTTCTGGTACACATTGGAGAGACAAACTATATGAAAAATTATTCACCACCAGAGCTCACTTGAACAAGATCAAATCATCCCATTTTGCCACTTCAAATGCCTTCAGTGCTCCTACCTTACGACTGCCAAGAAGAATTGAAGTTGAAGCTTTTGATGTGGATGCTCAAAGAGAATATGCAAACTCATTGCATCACTTTGTTTGGATATTGCATAATTATAAAAACTTTGCGCATTTTAAGTGCACTTTATTTGATGCTCTATCACCAAGTGCATCTAATTATGGCCCTGAATCATTAAATAAATTGGATATTTATGCTTTCCTTTACTGTTCAGCTTTAACATCCAAACAACACAAAGCTAATAAATTGTCTTATGTGCCTGCAGAAAAACCAGCCATTCTTCCTGCAAACATTACTGATTTACTGTGTCTCATTCCTCAACTAAAATGGTGGGACTGCGCTTACAAATTCAGTCAGAATGAATTGGGTGCTGACTTCACAGACATTCGTGCAACTTTAAGCAGAGGTATTGAAGTTGTAAGATGTATTGATAATCATGGCTTAGACCCAGAGCTTTTGTGCACCATTGGTCGCATATTTAGTGAACTTGCCAAACTCACAACTGCTGTTGAAGAAAAAAACAACTTGGAGAGAAGAGCTGGACTTTATTACGCATCCGCTATACCACTGTTAGACAAATTAAAAAGTAAAGTAGTAATAAAGCTACCTGAAAAGAGATTGTTTGATTACACTCACAAAGAACTTAGTACCAAAGAACTGTATTCATTAATAGAAGAAAGCAAACTCTTTGTAGCAATGACTCACATAAGTGAATGTGAATACGAGAAAGCCATTGAATTGCTAACAAATTTAAAATCACCTGAAGCTTGCTATCATCTGAGCCAAACATACAAAAAAATAGCTTTGGAAGAGAATAGTCCAAAAGACAAGTACATCTCCTTGTTGACAAAAGCAAAGGGCATTGCTTATAAAGTGTTGAACAATTTGGCTCAAAATGAAAGCTGTAAAACTAGTCCTCTATATTCGGATACTCAAGAACTCATAGATAACTTAGAAGCAATGATTAACAAAGTCGACCCAGATTTGTCTGGTTCCGTTACTAATGATGTAGATGTTAAATATTCATCTGATGAAAATGTATCATTGGTTGGCAGTGAACACCTGACAGTTCGAAATAATCACAACGTTTTCCGAAATTTGAGTTCCACACCTAAAGTGGCGGCTAATAGAAATTTGACAAACTATCGCACAGCAGTTGATTCACACATTTTAGAAAGCACTCAAATTGATTATCGATTTTTAGAAAGAATAGAGACTGAAATCAAAAACTTACAAAAAAGAGATACTACAATGAATGACTTCATGGAACAAACAAAAAGATGGTTTGATGAAAATCGCAAATTGGGAAATGAAATTATTAGCACCATTCACACTAACATACAAAACACTACAGATAACTTCAAACTTCTCAAAATATCTGTAGATCAAGTCAAGGATCAAATAGATGAGTGCAGAAATGAGTGTAAAGATGTAGGAGATCTGAAAAAACAGATAGCAGAAATGAGAAAAGAGATAAACAAACTGAAAAAAGCTTCTTCAGAACAAAATATTGATGAAAGTGATTTATATAATTTAGAAGATGAATATCGTGCCAGTGACAATGCTTGCAATTTCGCTGCTCAGTTACCGTTCACACCTCAAGTAATGCCTCCATTTAATCAACGACTAGTACCACCCTTCCCAGTTCCGCCAAATCCTTATCAGCTTTATGGTCAAAACTTGTACAATTTGTATAGTCAGTACTCACAGTTTGGCCAACCATCACAGGTGGCAGGAGCACCCCAAATTTTTGACCCTTCTAGAGGGCAAATGAATTATCCTGGTGTATACCCAGCGCCTGATCCTATGTATTTGGATGTTTCTCAACTTGTGCCTCCAACTGTGCCTGCAGCCCCTCCTGTTTCTACTGTGACAACGGCACCAGTGATCCCTTCTTTGCCATCAACATCGACTATTGCACAAGCACCCTCTGTTATCGCGCCACCGGCTGTAACAACAGTAACCTCTACAAAGGCAATTTCAACTGCGGCACCAAAGGATATCCCAAGATCTTTGCCAGTTAATGTTGTTATCACTTCATCAGACCCTTTGCCGACCTGCACTACTACTCCAGCACCAATTCTTAGCGTGACAATTCCATCAAAACATATAAAAGGAACTCCACATAACTACCAAATAGCAATGCCATCAACTAAGGATACAAAAGTAATGTCCCCTCCAGTTTTTAGTTTTCCGTCTTCCGGCAATAATTTGCATGCAAACCCATCAGAAAGTCCATTGAATAATTGGAGCCAATCTTCTATTTTTAAAACTGTGTCATCTAGTAATGTAGTTCCTACTGCAAGTGCCTCAAATAATTCTTCATTACTATTTTCTTCAAAGCTAGGAGACACTTTGGATAATTCCAGGAGTGTAGTTGATGGCAATTTCACTGGTCAATCACCCAATACAAGCCTTAATAAGTCCAGGACACTTTCTGAAAGAAGCAATACATCCGTTGAAAATTATGATCCTTGTCCTGATTTTAAACCCATCATACCTTTGCCAGATGAAGTAATAGTAACTACTGGTGAAGAAGATGAAACTATCATATTTAGTTCCAGAGCAAAATTATTCCGATTTGTTGACAAGCAGTGGAAAGAGAGAGGTATTGGAGAAATGAAACTGTTAAAACACGAGGGCACTAAAAAAGTGCGGATTTTGATGAGACGAGAACAAATTCACAAAATATGTGCTAATCACATCATCACACCTGAAATGGAGATAAAGCCTATGAAAAATGAAACCAAGGCTTACTTTTGGGTAGCTAATGATTTTGCTGATGAAACAGTGGTTTTAGAAAAATTCTGCATTCGTTTTAAGACAGCTGAAATTGCCCAGAAGTTTCATGAGAAGTTTGAAGAAGCGCGAAAACAATCCCCTGCTACTGGTAGCAGTACTCCTAAAGCAGATCCTACTCTTAAACGTGAGTCAGTTGTGAAAACCTTGAACCAGTTTAGCACACCAGTCAAAAGCGATGCAAGTTCCGTGAACATTGCTCAGTCTAATAAGCCTGGTTTCACAGTTGGTGGATTTACATTTAGCAGTACACCTACATTTAAGCCTGTACAAGATGATATTAAAGCTGATATCAAGCTTGTAGAACCCACAACTACTAAGGCAAATGTGTTTAGTGGATTAAGCTTTAAATCAAATACTTGCACTCCATTCAGTAATATATTTAGTGCTTCAAATCAGGAAGCCAGTAGCCCGTCACAGGACAAGGACACTTCTAATAAACTTAATCAATCAGACACTGTAGAGGAATTCGAGCCAAATGTAGAATTTAAACCTGTAGTGCCACTGCCCGCTTTAGTGGATCAGAAAACTGGGGAAGAAGATGAACAAACTCTGTTTGAACATCGAGCAAAGTTGCTGCGTTTTGACGCTCCTACCAAACAATGGAAAGAACGAGGCCTCGGCAATATTAAGTTACTTGTCCATAAAGATAGCAATCAAAAAGTACGGCTCTTAATGAGACGAGAACAAATTATGAAAGTATGCTGTAATCATAGCTTGACAAAGGAAATGGTTTTCCAAAAAATGCCTAATATAGACAAAGCAGTTACATGGTGTGCCAAAGATTTTTCAGATGGGGAGTTGATTGCAGAAACATTCTGTCTGCGCTTTAAAACTGTTCAGATATGTGACGACTTTATGGAAGCAGTTAAGTCTGCCCAATCTAAGATGACCGATAATAGCAAAGCAGCTAAGGAAGAACAAAATGCTGCAAAACAAAGCACCCAAACTGGATTTGGTGATAAATTTAAACCTAAGGCTGGGTCTTGGCACTGTGATACTTGTTATACAAATAATTTGGAGAGTTTCGATAAATGTGCTTGCTGTGAGCGAGCTAGGCCTCACAGTATAAATAATGATATTGGTAGTAAAACAGGTGTTAAACCAACTGTCTTTGGAACTTCAACTGGGCCAACAGCCGTTATCACCGCTGCACCGACTGGCTGGGGTGACGCTTTCAAACCAAAACCTGGTTCTTGGGAATGTAAAGATTGCTTGGTTCGAAATGAGGTTGGTGCTCAAAATTGTACAGCTTGTAATAGTCCAAAAGATCCTACTAGTGCCAAACCAGTCATTAGCCTTGTGCCCGAAAGTGCTATGAAATTCACTTTTGGTATAAAAGCTAATAACAATACACAAACAAATAATGAAGCGCCAAAAGCTAGCGTACCAGCGGTGGAGGGAGGCTGGGGCGATAAATTTAAACCAAAAGAGGGAACCTGGGAGTGCAAGGAATGCTTCGTTAGAAATGAAAGTCCTATTGATAACTGTAGTGCTTGTGGCAATCCAAAAAACCCTGGTGCTGGTTCGGTTAAGTCAACATCCATGTTCAATTCATTTAGCTTTGGGATACCGCCAGCTTCCACGAAGGACCAAGATTCAGCTGCAGTGTCCTCCATATTTGACGGAACTGGCGCACCGGCATTCAAATTTGGTATTCCAGCAAATCAGGGAAATCCTAAGAATGTCATTACTTTTGGTGACCAAAAATCTTCCTCATTAAATTTGTTCGAAAAACCAAGTTCTGCTGTGAATGAAGGTCCGCTTAATTTTACTCTGAAGAAAAAAGATGAAACTGAAAAACTTACAGCTAAACCAGCTTTACTGCCATCACCACAACCAATTGCCAGTAATAATGCTATATTTGGAAAGGAGGGAAGAACATTTGACTATGTTTTTAAACCTAAAACGCCACCGAAGGGCAAAAGCCCAATGAAGTCTCCTAAAAGCGAAAGGGGTGAAGAAAGTGATGAGTATGCTTCTGAAGATGAAGGTCATCACATTCACTTTAGTCCTGTGATTCCCTTGCCTGATGAGGTAAGACTACAATTAAGTTATGTGTAAAATAAACCGCTTATGATTTTTCAAACAAAACGTTTTGTTCTCTTCACTGACAACTTAAAATTTTATAGGTTGATGTAGTAACAGGGGAAGAAAACGAAACTGAATTATATGGACACAGAGCTAAATTATTCATTTTCACAAGCGGTGAGTGGAAGGAACGTGGAATAGGCGTAGTGAAAATTCTGAAACAGAAAGATACAGGAAAACTGAGGTAAGTTTAAGTCCCAATAAAATTTAAATGCCCCCCATTTATTGGTTCCATATTCCTCTTGTGAGAAACAAATTCGCCTGGTCTTTACGCATTTCTTTTAATAAATAAAAAACCCAGAATGAAAGATGCTATGCCCTTGCAGGGCGTCACATGTAGGTAGACCGTATACTTTTTTTGTCACTTTTATTAAGCAATGTGATATGCAATAAATGTATAAATAAATAAAAAGATAAATACTTAGATTTTTCGATTGACGTCATTTTACTCAGAATATGTGTCTAAAGTATCGCATATTAATCCAGCTGTTTATAGTATGAGCACAAAATAAAGAGTTTACAGAAGGACCACTCGCACCTTTTTCCAAAACTTGCGTGAACCGCCTAGGGTTACAGGCGGTTCACGCAAGTTTTGGAAAAAGGTGCGAGCGGTCCTTCTGTAAACTCTTTATTTTGTGCACTATATTCGCTCTGTATTTTTAAAATGAAGTAAGTAAGTTATACCTACTTGACAGAACCGGCCAAAAACAAAATTCATCATGTGAAAAATTGCACCAAGTTCGACAAAAACAAAAACACTCGCGACAGTACGACTTTCCGACTCACCGAAGCTCACTGACTTCGCTTGTAAACTCATGTGTGCGTGCGTCAAAAATGGCGTGTTGTTCTAAGCGGGCTATCTGTCAGAGCGCCGCGCATGTCTATTTTGTGGTATGAGTGTGCAAAAGTTCTACAAAGATCCATCCAGTTCACGTGACTCTGTAAAATAAAAGCAGACCTAAAAATTCTAAAGAGGTTTTATCTGTTGCTTTACAAAAAAAAATGCCAGGTCTAGAATAACTTATACCCAATCAATAGAAACTAATTTATATATTTTTAAAAATTCATCAACAAGTTAAATGATTTGGTTTTCAGAGTGGTAATGCGTCGGGAACAAGTCCTTAAAATCTGCTTGAACCATGCCCTGACACCTGATATTAGTTATTCACCAAAAGATGACAAAACTTGGCTTTTCGCTGCTAATGATTTTAGTGAAGGGGAGATAACTTTGCAAAAGTTCTGCTTAAGATTCAAAAATAAAGAATTTGCTAAAGGATTCAAAGATGCTATTGATAAAGCTAGACAAAATAAATCTGAATCACCAGCTGATACTGCAACAGAAACAAGCAAAAGAGATAGTGATAGTGATGATGTACTTTTTGTGAATGAAATTCAAGCTTCAGCGGAAGAAAGACAAAAAGCTAATGATTTAATGCTACCAGAAAATTTCTTCACTTACAAAACTAAGGAACCTTGTCAGGGATGCCGTGGCTGCGAAGCTGAAGATGAGGATTCAAAATGTCCAAAACCTACTTCAGTAAAAATATCTGTTGTAACCACGGCAGACTACACACCTGTTAAGACTTCATCACCTTCAACATTCTTTAGTCCAGCAAATTCTATTTACGGAACGCCGGCCAATTTCGACAAAACCGTTGATATGTCTATATTTAGAACGCCACTAGGAGCGATCGGCTCAAATACAAAATCAGCTTCACCCGCTTCGACAAGCGATAATAACATTACTATTACAAATGATGCAAAGGATAAGGAAAATTCCTTTAAATCAAACCCACCTTCTATTTCGGGATTCTCAGAAAATAATACTTTGTTTGGAATCCCACAAAACAAGCCTGCTGCCGTATTCGGTGGTGGCGATACTGTTACGCCAACTACTACAAAAACTACTCTAATTGCCGCTCCTAAGTTAAACGCTCTGGGTACGTCTGCAGATGAGAAACAAAATACAGATGCAAAGTCTTTATTTGGTTCTGCCCAAAGCAACCCTTTGTTTGGTAAGAGTAATCCTGTTTTCGGCGGATTAAATACGGAGATATCAATGAACAAGTCTCTATTTAGTTTCTCTTCAGGTGAAAAAACTGAAGATCCTGAAAAACCAGAAGTAAAATCGTTGTTTAGTGGAGATGTACAAAAACCCGTTAATTTGTTTGGTGGTGGCCAAGGCAGCTTATTTGGTCCAGGATCATTGACAAACAACCAGTCTAAGCCAGTCGGGTCTATCTTTGGTACTAGTGGTATTTCTAGCTTTGGTTCGAATGCTCAGCCACAAGTTTTTGGTAATGGGAAATCAATATTTGGTAATAATGACACCTGGACATTCGGAGCAGCTACAGAACAGAAAAAAACAGAGGTGGCAGGAGCCATCGGGCCACAAGAGTCAAATACAAAATCAGATGTACCTAAAGCAAGCGAGGAAGAAAAAAAGGAGGAGCCTTTTAATGTGGACAACGCTTTAACATTTGCTGCTTTGTCATCTGCTGAATCGAGCTTCAGCACACAAAGTAAGTTGGCCAAGTTGGCCTGTCTATCCCTAAGAGAATTTATTCGTAATTTAGTTAAAATTCATGCTAATTGGTAATGTTTATTTTAGAAAAAACTGACTTCAAATGGGAGGGTGCTGGGCAGCAGCTTTTCGTGGGTGCCGCAAACTCTTCGGCAGCAGATAGGTCGAAGAATGACAGTGGCGCCGCAGACGAGGCCGGCGCGGGCGCAGACGAAGAGTATGACCCACACTACGAGCCTATTGTGCCTCTGCCTGATAAAATCGTGGTCACTACAGGCGAAGAAGATGAGGTAATTTCGCTTGATTAATTTCGTGGTCGAATTTCTGAGGAATTATTTGGTAAGATAAATAATACAATTATTGAACTTAACTACTTGTTCTGCCTGTAACTTACTGATGTGATTTCTCAAATACAGGAAAAGGTGTTTGGCGAAAGATGTAAGTTGTATCGGTATGATGAGAAATCACAAGAATGGAAAGAGCGTGGTATTGGTGAGATGAAAGTGCTGTACCACCCTGAAAGGAAAACCTACCGGCTGCTTCTTCGACGAGAACAGGTAATATTCATTCAGACGTAGAATATGGTCTTGAACGAAGGTCGCCTGTCGGTTGGCAAGTTTTTCAAAAACTTTGCATTCCAGGTGCACAAAGCGGTGTTGAACATGCTGCTGTTCATCGACTTGGAGCTGAGGCCCATGAAGAGCTCTGACCGCGCGTGGACGTGGGCCGGCATCAACTACGCCGAGACGGCCGCCGGCGAGCAGGAGACTCTGGCCATACGGTTCAAGTCCGTCGACTTGGCCACCAGCTTCCGCGATAGAATTGTGGAATGTGTTCGGGTAAGTTTGTGAGTGCCCGCGGGATAAGTTGATCAGTGTCATGAAGTTCAAAAGATTTCAATTTCTTAATTGGGTGTAGGTGTATTTGTTTACCCACTTTATTGACCCAGAAAAAACTTTCATGTGATGGATATTGGTACTGTCAATTTAAGTAGAAATATTATACCTACTATATACTTACTTATAATTTATTGTAAAATGCTATTGTTATCAGTCTTTTGCACACCATACAGGACAAGCTCTTTTCAGTTAACTATATTTGTTTATGGATGTTCCTAGAAAATGCAAGCATCAGCGGCCCAAGCTATAAGAGCGAGCAAGGAAGAGAAGACATTCACCGGAATGACTCCGCTCCGTTTGCCGAAGCATTTGGCCGATAGCGCTCGCGTGGACGCCGCCATGTCGCAGGCCGGCCTGAACACCACCACATCTGCCAGCATCTTCTCCACCGCAGTTATGTTCGGTGGCGACAAACCCAACGCAGAACAGAACCAACCCGCCAACGCGGCCGAAGTCTTCAGACAAGTGCAGTCCCAGGAACCGGTGGAGGAGGAACATGAACACGAACACGAGGACGACGAGGAAGACTATGATCACTATGATGATGATGAATATTATAATGAGGTCAGTCAGTTCACCTAATTTAGGAAACTTGTTCAAAGTTACTCCAGTCAAATTGTGGAGTTTTGTCAGAAATTTTAACTAAAAATCACCAAAGAGGCGCGCGGTCAGGACCTTTCTCTCATGTTGACTAGTCACGTTAAAC
Organism: Udea olivalis; assembly: GCA_947369235.1. NCBI lineage: Eukaryota > Metazoa > Arthropoda > Insecta > Lepidoptera > Crambidae > Udea > Udea olivalis. Next base: position 14,893,938 of record OX376342.1, read on the forward strand.
AACACGAATCACTCAATTGCAATAACATGCGGCGATCCGCGGTCGTTTGTTTAGCCGTAAAACAATCCGGCTGAATGTTGATGCACTGTATTATGGAAAGACTAAGTTTATTGATTTGGCAATTCGACTGTAGGTTTCGAAATTGGTCGGCACTATGACGCGTTAAAGCCCAAATACACATGCGTGTATACACAATTGAGTCCTTAAGAGGTTACCCCCTCGCCCCTTTACCCCGCAGGCGAGGACTCAATTATGCGGTTTAGCTATAGTTGAAATGTAAAATCTGCAGGATCTTGATAGACACAACAGTTCATACCAGTTCATTAGCTTCTGCTGTCACATCACTGCTGCATGCCAACTACAGGCCTTCATTTGCCTATAATCCCTGACACGTGTATCCAGGAAGACGAATCGGGCGTGTACTACACATGCGAGGGCGAAGCGCAGGTGAAGCAGGGCGGCTCAACGGCTCACTGCGAGCGCGCGCACATCCAGGTCATCTTCGACCACGAGATCTGCTCGCCCAAGATCCTGGTCACCGACGCAGACACTGGAGAGATACTCGCAGACATGCTTATATACACGGACACTGAATTCCAGGTAAGTCATAATTCTTTCTGGCCTAATTAAAATTTGGTTTGATGATGAGCGCCTAAATGTTTCTAACAGGTGCGCGTTGTTATTTTATTATCGCCTAATGTTTGTGTTCCTGTTTCAATTTGTTTTTAAATAGTTATTCGGTAATTGCTATTTCATTTTAAAAATTCCTGGACTGCTGGACTTCGTAGGCTCTTATACAAATATCTTTATTGTGCAGTGTAGGTACATAGGTTGTTGTTAGGTTTAAAGGTCTCACTACATTCCCACCTTTTACAAGGTATACAATAATTAATTATGAAATTAAAGTTTGGTTACAATTCAAATTACAAATTACTGAATGAAAACAAAAAAAAATGTCAATGTCAAATTTTATTAAATTAAATGAAATGATCTTACCACATCAGTAAATAACGAAACCGCGTCGTCTTTGCTTCGATCATTTACTTATTCGCTCTTAGACGTCATTAACCCAATCTTCGTATTCCTTTGAGTGAAGAATACATAATTGCCATCTCTAAAACAAGAATGCTTCCGGGTATGTAATGATTTGGCAAGCACTGCAGCCCTGGTAACGTTGTGCGCTGGCGCAGATGTCGGGCGCCTCGTGCAGCTGGACGGGCGTGGACTACACCAGCAACAAGCCCGTGGACAAGAGCGTGAGCATCAACTTCCCGGACGGCGAGACCGCTATGCAGTTTTATGATAGTTGTGAGGTAAGTCCAGTTGCCACCCAGTTTTCTAAAGAAAATGTTATTGTTTGATGTTTATTTTAAGATTGGCGTAGTGCGCTGTAGTGTAGCACGGTTTCTCGCCTCGATGTCCGTAGTGCCCCGGGTTCAATTCCCGGTCGGGTCGATTCAGGAGACGATCTTTTTTAAATTGACTCGGGCCTGGGTGTGCTGGAAGACGCCCCTGGCTTATGTCCTTGTGTAAGTCCAGTTGCCACACAGTTCTCTAAATAAAATGTTATTTTTTCTGACGACACGATTGGCGTAGTGCGCTGTAGCACGGTTTTTCGCTTCGATTTCCGTAGTGTCCCGGGTTCGATTCCCGGTCGGGTTAATTCAGGAAACGTTATTTTTTAAATTGACTCGTGTCTGGGTGTGCTGGAAGACGCCCCTGGCTTATTTCCTTGTGTAAGTCCAATTGCCACCCAGTTTTCTAAAGATAATGTTATATGAAATGTTATTATTTGTGACGACGCCAATCGTGGCTGTAGCACGATTTCTCACCTCGATTTCCGTAGTGTCCCGGGTTCGATTCCCGGTCAGGTCAATTCAGGCAACGGTATTTTCTAATTTGACTCGGGTGTGGGTGTGCTGGGACGTCCCTGGCTTATTTCCTTGCGTTAAACCTCGTAACACAGGGATGTTGATCCCTACCTCGAGACCATTACAAGAGGCGCGTTGTGTGGAGCATATTATGTATATATATTTGATAACTTCTGTTGGATAAATTGGTTATTTCGGCTTATTCTCTGTCTCGCAACGCGACTCGATTACTAGTCGCTAGCATTTTGCAACTTTTCAGCCAATGTTATGCAGTATCGACGTCAAACGACCGAAGTTAGGGAATAGCCCAGCTGGTTGCCAGTGTGTGATATTTAATTTTGTTGTTGCAGACCAGCAAAGCAAACACATATTCTTCTACAGATCCAGAATCTTAGATGTTATACCTATGTAACAAATTAGTGTTGTAATTTTGACTTTAGCTTAACTCTTATATATATAGTGATAGTTGTAAGATTGTATTCTCTTTTATAGTCTGTACTTTGGTGTTTTCAAAGTCTCGAGGACTAAAAGTAAATAATGTTTGTTGGAATCGAGTTTATGTTATATTATTTGTTTGCAAATTTAGATCTCATAGTCAAAAAGTTTGTTTTTTTAATGAATCAGAACACATTGATTATTATTTTCATCTGACATCATTAGATTATTCAACTTCACGTCATCAGAAAAGATTAACATTAGAAAACATCGAAAAGGAATCTTCATGTTTAGTTTTATTCTTTATATCTTCTTCACATAGTTTCGGAATTAAAGTAATGAAAAATCATGGTACCTACATGAATCAGGAAACATAATTTTTGTTATTCAAAATTATTTGTTATTATAGAAATATTTACCACCGCCCGCTACGGGGGGAATCCGGTTGTGAAGTGACTTTTATACCAGACCTTGTAGTGAATAAGTGTGTCACTTCTGTGTATTATGATGTAAGTTGTTTATAAATGGGTTGAAGCAATTAAATTGTTTTTTCAGCCATTATTCCGAACAAGTGTTGAATGTGGATTTAGGGTAAGCGTGGATAAGCCATCGGTGGCTATTCTCTCCAATGTACCGCGCAAACGAAGGTGATGTGGTCGGTGGCCGCCACTAGCGATATCAGTCGGAGGCTGGAGCGGCGTGTGTGGTAGGTTTTGCGGCCCCTCAGTCGCGAATGGCTACGTTTGTGCGGCGAGTCCATACAAAATATATGAAAAATCCTGTAAACCGCTTGTCACTAGCCATCGGTTGCTGCCACAGGTGACTCGTTTGCGCAGACACTTAGATAAGACTTGCCGCTGTGTGACAGGCTTATTAAAGAATTGTGAGATGTAGAAACATTAGCTCCTACGCCGCCCAAGAAGATCTAACCAATTACTAAGGAATTTAATGGATAGACATTACATACTGAATGTTTTATAAGCAAATATATTTGAATGTTCTCTGTTGGTTAGGTCTTTTTGGTGTGAACATAATGCAGCTGCGACTGATGGAGAGCTGCCGCTGAGGCGCCATCGCTCGCAGCTTGGCTTCGCTACTGATTACTAGCATAGCCTCTTTTGCAAAACTCATGAATGTTTCCTGCCTACTTGTGCTTACAGCTCGATTTTATTGTTGTGAATCTGACATTCATGAATTTTGTAAATCTAATTAATTATGTAATTCATCATTAAAGAAATTGAAATGAGAAAGGGAGTTGTTATCTTCTACATAAAAATTTTGTTATTTTTTTTATTTATTTAATAGGTACTTTCAATAAAAATAAATGGAAAGTGTTTTCCTTTTCTCATTTGAATTGTGATATTGTGAAAAGCTACTTTAATCTTGAGCCTATAAAATAAATGGCTAGCATAATTTATCGTTTTCTTTACACCATAAAATACACGTTTACACTAAAGTAATTGGTGGCATTAGAAGAAAAGGTCAGAGGTCAGGTTCAGAGTATTTATTTTAAATAAGTTATTATTATTATACTTAAATTAAGTCAAATAATTTCAAGGGGCAATCATGATAATGTCAAGTAAAATTTTACGAAGGTGAAGAAATATCAAAAAGCTGTAGAATTAAACTACCATAATTCCGAAATGAAATTTGATTTTTAACCTTTATGTGGCTAACCCTCTTACCACGTTGAAAAGAGTGGCGGCCGGCCCGATCGTGAATTCACCGACTAAATACCAAAGAGCATTTATCACGAAGTTTATTAACTAATACTTAAAATATACCGCTCACACCTTGCTCTATGGCTTACACACATTGTCAAAGCTTGAACCAGTCAAGTAGCAGTTTTCCAAGCCACCGCAATTAGGATCCACATTTAGGCCGGCCAAATTGCGTTTCAGAATAATTGCGATTGCGAACGAGCAAATCCGTACAAATCCATGGCTTTACGAGAGTCATTCAATAAATACTTAGCCTACAAAAAGTAAACGAAAATTTTGGAATAGTGGCAATTTATTTTTCAACGTAGTCTCCTTTTAGTTCGATACACTTAGCCCAGCGATGCTCCAACTTTTTTAACCCGTCCGAAAAATAGTTTTTGTCAAACTCTGCAAAATAAGCCTCCGTGGCGGCGATGACCTCCTCATTTGATCCATATCTATTCCCGGCGAGTGATTTTTTCAGATTAGGAAACAGAAAGAAGTCACAAGGGGCCAAATCTGGAGAATACGGTGGATGGGGCAGCAATTCGTAGCGTAATTCGACCAATTTGGCCATGGCAACGGCAGACGTGTGAACCGGTGCGTTGTCGTGGTGAAACAGCACTTTTTTCTTCGCCAGATAGGGTCGTTTTTTCTTTAATTCGGCGTCGAATCGGCCTAATAAATCGGCATAGTAAAGCCCTGTAATTGTTTTACCCTTCTCGAGGTAATCGATGTACGAGGTGCATTCAATAAGTACCTAGCCTCATCGCCAGAGGGCGCTGTAGTTTCAAAAGAGTTTTACCACAGTGTAGCACATTCTTTTTTAATTCTTTTTTCAAATTTTCATTCCAATCCCTTCATTTGTTTTAATTTGACAACTTAAGGAAGCGAACGTGTCGATCGGTTTTACAAAAATGGAAAAAGAGCAATATCGTTTGGTGATTCGATTCCTGTTTTTGGAAGGGAAAACGCGCATCGAAATCAAAGAGCGCTTGGATGCTGTGTACGGTGACTCTTCTGTGACGGACATAGTAAAGCCCTGTAATTGTTTAACCCTTCTCGAGGTAATCGATGTAGATCACACCTTGTGAATCCCAGAAAACGGTGGCCATAACTTTTCCGGCCGATTTTACAGTTTTCGCCTGCTTTGGAGCACGTTCCCCGTTCTGGATCCATTGTTTTGATTGCTCCTTGGTCTCTGGTGTGTACCAGTGGATCCAGGTTTCATCGACGGTCACAAAACGACGCAAAAACTCCGCTGGATTCCGCTTAAACAGCGCCAAACACGTCTCCGATGTGGTCTCACGGTTGCGCTTGTTTTCCGGTGTGAGTAAACGCGGCACCCATCGCGCCGACAGCTTTCTCATGCCGAGTTCCTCGTGAAGAATATGATGCACTGTTCCTTCTGAAATGGCTACAGTCTCAGCTAGCTCTCGAACCTTCAATCGGCGATCTGCCAATACGAGATCATGGGTTTTTTAAATGTTTTCCTCCGTAGCAGCTGTTTTCGGTGCACCTGGACGTGGCTCATCAAAAACCGACGTACGGCCACGTGCAAACTCGTTGAACCAATTCTTGACGGTGGCCATCGATGGAAAAGAGTCACCGTACACAGCATCCAAGCGCTCTTTGATTTCGATGCGCGTTTTCCCTTCCAAAAATAGGAATCGAATCACCGAACGATATTGCTCTTTTTCCATTTTTGTAAAACCGATCGACACGTTCGCTTCCTTACGTTGTCAAATTAAAACAAATGAAGGGATTGGAATTAAAATTTGAAAAAAGAATTAAAAAAGAATGTGCTACACTGTGGTAAAACTCTTTTGAAACTACAGCGCCCTCTGGCGATGAGGCTAGGTACTTATTGAATGCACCTCGTATCACACAAGGAAATTTACGAACTACCAGACTCATTCCTTCATATATACTTTTTCCTTTTTAAAAGAAAATAACTAAATTTGCCCTTTGTGTGATCACATGTTTTGTCATATGGGAAATAGCACTTTGTTGTCATTGCCAATACGTCACGTAACTGACGTCACGCACGATACTTTCGCTGCGTAATTATTGTAAAAATAAACTTTTTGAAGCAAATTACCTAACAGATTAACAATATATTTCAATTGATAGTACTAAGAACAACAAAGACATGCTCAGAAGGATTCCACGAGTAATAATTTGCGCTGCCTTTATTTTTAAATTAATCAGGAATTCTCAACCTAAAAATGCAGAAGTATATGCCGATCCTAAGCAAGAGCAAGTTGTGGTGAGAGCGGTATTTATTGACTGCGATCCTGAAGTAAGTGAGAATATTATGTTTCTTCAAAGAAGCAGCAGCGTGCGGCTAGCGTAGCTGGCGAGACAAAGGAAGCCACTACCTCAATATTTTTTTTTATACAGTGGAATAATAGTTTAAGCAAAGAATATTATGGTTTAAGTCAGTTCCATAGAATATATTCTGAAAGTTAATTGGTCTCTAATCGCGTTATTCAAAATTAAGACCTTGCAACCTACAGTCGACAGGACTTCGGTGGCTATCAGCGGGATGGGCCCAGTTCTCCAATGCCTACAATGACCTCGATCTATTTATACAAAATTAACAGTAGTGAAGAACTATGTAATAACTTATGTTTTGCTTGTAAACTGATAAATATAAAAAGGATTCAACAAATCATGTTGATCTTAGATATTGAATTTAGGTACTGTAGTTTTATCATATAAGTAATCATCTAATTTGGGAGCTAACAAATTGAGCCACCATCGTTTTCAGGTTTAGTCGTTATTGTTCTTGGTAGAACGAAGGTAGGACGAAGAGACCTATAAAACAGGAGCAGCACATTTTTTTTATTTCCTCATTCTTTTTACTTTCATATCTCATCCAGTTTAATCATACTATTAAATCAGACTTACGTCTGCTGATACATATCATTTATCCACCATTGAGAACGAAAATCAATACCTACTTATAATCTCGTGACTGGACTGGAGACACCGTACATTACTTATTCTGATAATTCAACAAACAGGAATCACAGAATTTTCTTGGAAATGAAGTGCCACGTTTCCAGCGTGAGGAGTTGTTCAAGCACAGTGCTCTGCAAGGTTGCCGCAAGAAATTAGCGCTCACCGTCAAGATAACTAGCGAACCCGATGTAAGTAGGGCAACCAAGCGCAGGTCTCCAATGATAGCCGCTTGGCTGAGGGTGTGGATTCCGCCTGCAAACACTGATACTTACAGGACCGCCTAATAAAAAAAACACTAACAATATGCCAACCGCCCTATTCATATCTAAACTCGAAAACCTCATAAATCGGTTGTATTGGGTACACACGACGGGTTAACTAATAAACTGCCCCCTTCCAACTTGGCGCTCACCCTATCTACTAAAAAGATACTGAACAGTGTATAGCTAAACTCTAAAGTCGTGTTATAAGAGTACATTGAGTTTTTATGAATAAATGATTAAGATGAGGAAGACTAACTTTCTCCCAAGGCGAAACCAGCGGGGCTAAGATGCGCGCGAAGAAGAGTAGACCAAAAATATTCCAATCAAAGGAGATCATTCTGGCTCCATACATTCTTGGGCCTTGTCTGAAAGTGCCGGCCAACGAGAAAAAACGTTACGTACCTATAGTTAGAACTAGTCATACCTACGGAGCAATTAGTTATTATGACATGAAAGTCGTAGGGTTGCCTACGACTATATATAATAATTTATACAGAGTAAGGTTATTTTTTATTTTAATTGTGGAAATGACGATTTTCCAAATAGCTGATATATTTTGCGCTACAGTAAAAATGCTTTAGATCATTATTTCTTGCAATATCCATCATTTTTTTATGTTTTCACGCACTTTCGAAGATTAATAAATGTAGATATAGGTACTTATAACGACGAATTGTTGAACTCTTATAACTTGGCTTGTGGCAATCTATGGCTTTTGTGCCATAATAACTATTGCTGCGTATGACTAGTTCTAACTATACGTACTACTTTTTTTTGTTTGCCGGCACTTTTAGGAAAGGCCGAAAAACAATTATCTCGTCTCGCCGTTACTTGATTTTGTCTTTTTGTCTACTCTTCTCATGAGGCGCGCACATCTTAGCCCCGCAGGTGAATCTACGAGAAACAGATTTAATAACACTGTACTTAAACCGGGTGATTTTATTAAAAAGCTTACGAAAATTATATGACATACCTACTCACTGAGTACCACTCAACTAAGTGATGTGATGTAGTAAGTAACTACGAAAGTGAAAACTTGTTTTTTTTAAACTTACTTTATTTTTAAGGTTTTCTTATAGAAAATACTGACTGATAGACTGATTTTGCATGCTGACCTTGAAATAACAGTTAATAATATAAATGTTTTTTCACTTATCTAGTTTCTAATTCGCAGCTTCGCCTACTGAGTATGTCATAGCATTTTCCTAAACCTTTAAATTATCTCCCGGTATGTTTATATTACACAGAAAAATTCTGGAGACGAGTATATTCCTATCGAACATGTATTCGATGGTTCTAACCAGAAACGCGCTCGTCTGCTCAATCCTTATATCCTACGAATTCGCAGAGATCCTCCGCTGCAAGCCTACAAGTTGCGACGTATAGAAGTAAGTATTCTTGAAACAAAACTGACCTTTTCTCATAATAGATTAGAACATGGAAGTTGGCAGTTACTAACATGGTAATATAATACCTACTTAATTGAAAAAACATTAGTGATACCCACTAGAGATTCTTTTTGAAACTTACTTGAGACAGTAATAGTACATATAAGTGCAGTTAGTTGAAAGTACAGCCGAGGCGATATTGCTAGCCCGAGCCGTAGGCGAGAGGGCTACAAGCAAGCAGAGGCTGTAATTATCAAAGCGCACGTATGTCATACGACGTTTTATAACATATTTGCGAGGACTCGGACTTTCCTAAACGAATAAATCTTAAATCACTTGTTAAAGCAGTTATAAAAAATTTGCACTCGTTCGACTTCAACTTACCGCACTTAAATCTTAATGTACTATTAGTTGATGTTCAAATGCTCAGTTATTAACACTTCTGCGATTTATTTTTAGACGGTCAGTGGCATCCTAACCGAATTTTCTAAGCGGGATCCACTAAAATCAAAAAAGGTAAAGAAAAAAATATTTTGATGTAAGAAAAAGAAGTTTATAAGTATTTAGCTAAGTGTTTAGGTAGTTTTACAGCTTTGTTTGTGTGTCGTACGCAAAGCTATGTAGTTTTAGTTCGTTATACTCAATTGTTATGCACAGATTATTAAAAAAACGGAGAAAAAATCAGCCGGGAATGGTCCAGAGTTTCCAACATAGCTCGCAGACTAAATTTTTTTACCGTGTCGGTGACAAGCTTGCGGACCACCTGATGGTAAGCGGTTACCGCAGCCTAAGGAGACGTGCAACACCAGGGGTATCACTCGCGTGTTTTCTGACCCTTCTAAAACCTTTTCAAATTCCTCTTGACGAACTCCATACTATAACACATCGGGAAAACCTCAGCAGGGAGTTCATTCCACAATTTAAACGTCCTCGGAAGGAAACATCTCTAAAACCGAACTGTACGAGACCATTGCGGATTCAGAGTGTGAGGATGAACGCCCTGCCGGTGGAGAGCGGTGTGGTGGTAAAAAGTAGCAGTGGGCATCATATCAAACAGTACTTCAGAACAAAACCCGTTGTACAAGCGGTTGAACACGCATAGAGAGGCGAAGTCTCCTCAGACTTAACGGCTCTAAACCGCTTGTCAGTTTGGGATCGTCGACAATCCGGGTCGCACGCCGCTGGACTGAGTCAAAAGGACTGAGTTGATATCCAGGCGATCCTGCCCAAAGGTGACAACAGTACTCCACGTGTGGTCTGACTTGCGCTTTAAACAGTAGCAGTCTTTTCCTAGAAGTGAAGTACTGCTTCGCCCTGTTTAGCACACCGAGCTTTTTGGATGCCAACTTCGCCTTTTGTTCCAAATGACTCCGAAACTGTACCTCCGTCACTAGATATGCCGACACCAAGGATCCCAACCCAATACTATTTGTTAAGGTAAGGGTAGTGTTCTGGAACTGAGGAGCTACAGTGAATGGAGTTTTCTTAGCGGTAAACGCGCAAACATGTGTCTTAGTGGGGTTAAACTGGACTAAATTGCCGACCCCAATCGGAGACCCAAGCTAGGGTATTCTCGATTTCAGACATAAGTTTTGTTCAACTTTCCCTTTTTCGACATGGTGAAGAGGAAGTGGGCTGGTCGGTCACGACTGACTTAAGAACGGACTAGTACTCGAGTCCTTGAGTGCAGACCGCGTATGACCTAGAGGGGTCGTACTGGATGCAACTGGCTCAGATCGCTGAGTCGTGGTGCACCTTGGGTGGGAGAGCGTAAGCCTCTCCCACAATCCTCGCCAACAACTACACTGCGTAAGTAGTGTAGTTGTTGGCCGTAAAATATGATGTTTTTCTTATACTAGTGAATAATACATATTTATTTTCAAATAGAATCGAGTTCAACGTGACCTTTTCGAAATGGAAAAACGAGAAGAATTAGAACATAAAGCAAGCTCTGAAGTTATACAGGGACCGAGTTATACAATGGGAAACAAAGGACAAAATAATATCACAACTAATCTCCATGAGTGCGGTTTGTACTATATTCAATTCAATTGGAGCGGGTATCGCGCTGAACGAGCACAAAAGTCTATACAGTTCGTCTTGCAAAATATTTCTTCACTCACCGCTAGAAATAAATATCCGGGACAAATTACACCGAGATCATCTGACTCTGACCCCAAACTAAGCAGAGCTTGTACTATGGGTGTCAGAGACTGATAAATTTAATTATTTTCAAATACTACTTATATAGAGAATAACACCCAGACACACAACAAACATAAATGTTCGTCACATGAATGTTTGTCATGGCTAGAGGCAGAGGCAGACTGGCCTGTTGGTGCCATTGCACCAACAGGCCAGTCAAGCTATCTAGCTTTTTCTTTCGCGTAACGAACGTGTAGGTATGTAAATACCGGGTGATTACCAAACATCTTACAAAAACGATACCTATGGCATATCTGCTATCTGAGCGAAAATGAATTATATTAAACTAACTTTAATTTCAAGGTCACCATACAAATCAGACAGTCTGTATTTTTTGTATGGGAACCTCAAAATGAAAGCCAATAGAAGAAAAAACCACTTAGTACCTACATAGTTTCCATATCACTTACTGAGTAGGCCATATCGTTTTTGTAAGTGTTTTCAAAATCACCCGGTATTATAAAACTTACAATAATCATATCCATATCAAAGTAAGAAGATGAGATGGGACAAGATTTCTACGTTTTGACTTCGGCCTTACGCCCCATGCAAAGAGACCAGCTCCTCATGAACCGGTGGATTTACAATGTACCTAGAATACAAAAACTTAATTTTTTCTTTTAGGAATCGGTCAAACTCGTAATTTAACAAAATCCGTATCATCTTTGGAGCCAATAAAGATCGATCCAGATATTGTGGAAAATCTCGAATTTTTGAACCTTCAAACCAATCAGAAAGAACATGGAGATATGAAGGAAGAAAGTAGAGGTAGGTTTTATAAATTGATACTATAGAAACTATTGAAGCCAATGATTTCTCCTTATATTTAGTACGGGCAAAATATTTCACAAAAACAGAAACAGGTAGATACAAATTGTACTTAAACAAAAAAAAAAGGTAGGTAGTCATTATTGGTAAGTATCTATAATTCACATAAAGTTAATGCTAAAATTTTAATGAGTAATTATTTTAAAAACAGTTAATTGCTTTTTAAGTAATACTGACGTGTGGTGCCACATTCGAACTATTTACGTGTAGTCACAACTGTCTTCTGTAAAAACTTCAGTTTTTATACGAGTAAGGGTGCTGCTATTCTCTAGTTCATCATTATTCTCATTATTATCATTGGACGATAGCTGCTCTTCAGCTTCTATTAAGACAGCGAATATTTTCTTCTTAACTTGGGTTTGCATCCAAGAAGGCATTTCTCTAGTTGATTTCAGCATATAGTTAAAAAATGACTCAAGCGCATCTCCGTCGTGTTGTGGTGGTCTTAAAGAGTCGTTGGTTTCTGCGCAGAAGCGTTTCCGCGCCGGGCTGCCCTGGGTCGCTGACGACTGTTGAAGGTTTAGCGGCTCTGCGCTGTGGCTAGTCGTGACGTCAGGCTCTGGCGTCTCTGTCTCAACTTGATCGGTCGCTTCAGGCTCAATATTCTCTGTTATTCTGTACTTCATGTGTGGCTCGAGGAACTGCATGGCTTTAGCGTATTTCCATGTCGTTATCTGCGCCGGTAAGAGTTTATTTTGGCCAAGCATTGCTCTTTTTAACGCCTCGCGGTGATTATCCCGGATTCTTCTCCATGTTGATCTTGCAACTTTAACTGCAATGAAAAAAAAACCTGATTAATCAGGTAATTTCGTGACGATGACCTGGCCCCTGACTCCCGAACCAAATTTCTCCGGATTGGCATTACATTGCTGTCACCAAAACAATTTTTGAACCTTAATGCTTTGGAATAAGGTTCATGAATTTCTTGTTTGACATTTCTGCAATGCTTGTCCAATGAAATTCTGTTCAAGACTCAGGCCCCTGACTCTTGAATCTAATTTCGCCGAATTGGCGTAGCATTGACGTAACCAAATTTATTTTTAAATATTAATCTTTGTTGTTATAGGTAATAGGGTTCATAAATTCCTTGTTTGACATTTCGACAATATAAAAAAAATGCTCCAGACAACACACCATGCACTTGTCATGGTCGAAGTAAGGATAAATATCCTTGTGTTACGTACGAGGTACCAGACAAGGATTAAGTCAGGGGCGTCTCCCAGCACACCCAGACCCGGGCCAATTTAGAAAAGATCGTTTCCTGAATTGACCCGACCGGTAATCGAACCCGGGACACTACGAAAATCGAGAGAAACCGTGCTACAGCGCGCTACGCCCGATCGTGTCGTCAAATGGCTATGCTCTGTTCAAGAGTCGCGAAAGTCCTGCTTCATAGAAATAATCATGTTAAAAGTAAAAGTTACATGGTTAGGTTCTTTCTCAAAGATGCTCTCTTGAGGCACAGCAAAAGCTTGACCTTAAACATCAGAGCTTCAGAGCACTAAGTCTAGATAAAATGTGACAAACACAAACTAACTAAATATAAACATCATTTTTCAGTAAACGTATATAGTAGGTGTACAGTACAATCTTTCATTTTCAACATACTTTCTAGGTACTTATGTTTGTTTATTTTGGTAACGTATTGTATTTAATGTGTGTTAAAGATTATTTATCTTTAATGGAGTAGAAACCATGTTGGTAGGCATACTTTTCATACTAAACATTCGAATTAAAATTGTTTTCGTTTCTTATCTCTATAGGCGATCGCAAGCAAAATAATTGCTTAAAAGGGGAGTCCAACCACTGATATGTATTATTTTGTAAGCAAATGAAATAAAATATTTTGTATTTTTTTTTGTATTTGTATTGGTAGATCTATGGTTAAATAGTTTCACTCAAGGTGACCAATTATACTTGTATGTGGAACGAAACTCCTAAAGGAATTGAACTACTTATGATGTATACCCAGTTTTGTGTCCCCAGTAACTCTTAAAACGATCTTTCCAAACTTCGTAACGTTGGCATAAACACCGCCAGAAATGGACAAGTTTGTTTGATCAGAAGTTTATTACAATTAGGTATGTAAGCCTAAAAACCACTTGATCTAAATCTTCATAATATTATCCAACTTTATATGAATCGATCCCTTTTTTAAGTACTCGGGTATCATCAATTCAAATTTTGCATTCATTTATTCAAAGACTTTTAAAAGTGATGCACTCACCAGAGGGTATAGTAGCGTTTTTGCATTTGTTCACGATTCGCTGCCAGGCTGCGTCTCTCACTGGCACTTCGCGGTATTCGTGATGCAGAGTGTTCCATAGGCACGGCTCGGCGCGCACGGATGCAATGAACGCTTCCATGATGCGTACGTTTAGAACTTAGTGGGTGTACGCGCTTAGCACTTTTTAGTTAGAGTTACAACTCAAAAGGATAGTAAATATAGCGTCGGTTAACTAATGATAAGGATAACCGGCACTGCGCGCGTCGTCGTTATACTACTGAGGCCGGCCTTGCAAGCGCGCACGCCTCGTCGTGCCGGCCCGCTCGGTCTCCCCTTACAATGAAACCAGTTTATGCGCCTACGGTATTCATGCGCGGTCGCTTGCCTACCTGAGTAATTGTCGTAGGAACACGAAACCTGTCTTGAATTAATAATTTAATTTTGTTATCCAATGCATTTTATTTTCATCGTGTGTTGTTTCCATACACTAAAGCTGGTGGGGAGATTTCCAGCGGGCCTAGCGAGTGGGCGGACGGACAATAATTGCGGGTACGTTAAAGTAATAATAAAATAAAATAAATATTTTATCGGAACTTAACAAAATGCAAGCAATGAAGTTGTAATCTTAATGTTCAGTGTGTGTATGTGTGCGTTAACTTATCATGACAAAACGGCGCGGCGCGACGTCGGCGAACGACCCTGAGACCATGACGTGTTCTTCTTATCACAACTTAAGTAACTACTTCCGTTTGCATTCGCACACAGTCATAGGATATCTTTCGCTGGGCCGGTAGTGTCACAAACTCACATGAGAACGTGAAAAATTAAGCCTGTCATTGCAATTAACAAAATAAAGGAAGAAAGGAAGAAAAGTGAAACGAATAAAAACCAAAGCAAACATGGAAACCAGTAATTATTGGTCCTATATAAAATCAATAAAAATGGACTACAAGCATGCTTAATCAGCATTGTTAGTAAGATTGTGCTACGAGTGCCAATGTCGGTGCTAACTAATACCGGAAGTGAAATGAGTGTCAGGAATTTTATCAGTTTATTTTAAGTATAGTTTATACACAAGCTCTAATTCAGAGTGTTTTTTGATGGGAGACCCGTTCAGGGCCGCGAGTTCGATTCCCGCACCAGCACAAATGACTGTTGATGAAACAGATATTTGTTTGTAACAAAAATTAGCAAATATTGCAGTAGGTACGCCGTAGATTGAGGTCATGGTGTATTGTGTTAGTTTTGTGGTTCTCAATGTATGGAAAGTGGCGCCATCTAGTAGTTATGTTTAAACACTAAACAACCTCGTGCTTTTTGAGTAAGTCTGTCTTTGCGATAGTACGGCCAGCCTTAAAAAATGATTTAGCATTGGTAGAAAATATCACCATTTGGAAATTATGGATTATTCTCTTCCTTTGTTTAATTTAATTTAATAAAACACTCATTGCATTGACAAGTCTTGCGGAAACATAATAAAATAAAAATAATATGTTAATCCTTATTTTGGGCGAAAAATCTGTTTATTAAATATTTATAACAAGTAGAAACTAGCGTTTTTTATTGGCAACTTATAAAACATGGCATCTGCGCTTGCACAACCTACCTGTTTTTTTTCCGGTGTTTGGGTTTTAAGTAATTTCTCTGTTAATACTGTAAATGTGGTTTATTTCCTAGCGTCGTCGAGTTGAGCTCCTCTGTTCCTCCGACCTAGCGTGAAGAAAACTCTTTCCAGTGTTGTGTACTGTGGTGTTTGTTTATTAAGAAAGGACTCTGTGTGAGACAGGACTCGTTAATTTTAGTGTTACGTATTAAAAAAACAATGTCTTTCTTAGCTTGTTGTGTTCCTGGCTGTACCAGCAAAATTGCAGACGGTAAATATTTGTTCTAACTACTTATGTCACTAACTTCTAGGTAGTTGAGGTTAGGTAAGGTACCTAGTCAGTCAATGATAAGCTAACACCAAAGGCTTAGATATCTACTACTACCTGACCTCCAATTTTTATGATAATTATGGAGCTGGAACAAAGCCGAATTTCGATTAAAACAGGATGATACTTACTTACTTTCCCGCTCCTAAGGATACCCTCTGAACCCACTTGCAATTAGGTAATTACTTAAATAACTGGATTTAAATGGGTAATTCCGTCCATTAAAATCATTTTGTGTCATGTTAGTTTAACATAAGTTTCTCTAAGACAACGTTCTAAGTATGCTCAACATTTTCATCGGCGAACTGTACATATTATTACAAGTGATGATTGCTCCACCGACAAAAGCAAAGCTCTTATATAGGATAATGATGTTGACTTATTATCATCTATAGTAATAAATGTATTTTGCAGATATCCCACTACATTGCTTTCCAAATCCAGAAAAAGACATCGAACGTTTCCGTTCCTGGGTGATGAATGTTGGAGGTGAAATTGTCGGACTTGAAAACAATTTCATATTTAAAAACAGAAGAGTTTGTCGTAAACACTTTGTTGAGCAATGGCACTACACTAAGAATCGTTTATGTCCTATTGCTGTTCCAACACTATATCTTAGAGGTAAGATTTACTTCGTTATCTGTTTTAGTTAGTTTGAAGACCTGATTGGCGCAGTGGCTAGCAACTCCACCTAACACGCAAGTTTTGCGGGTTCAAGACCCGCATTGGGATTAATAGCTGTTGATTAAAGTGTTTGTTTTCTCTTATGTCTGATCATTACACCGACCTCCGTAGCTAAGAGGCAAGGTTCGATTCAGTTCATGTTGAAACCTAACTTTTCTATATTACATCATTGTCTTATATTCATATATTTTTTTTAATAATAAATGTTTTTGTAGACTAGAATAATTGTAATGTGTAAAAAAGCTATTATTTTAAATTTATATATTATAATATCATGCCAACGGCCCAAAGCTACCGTAATGACAATTTCATCTGAGGATCAAATTTCATTTTTATAAACTAATTGTAAATTTATATTCTTTCAAAAATCTTATTAATAGGTTTCGGTATAACCTATTAATAAGATTTTTGTAAATGGCTATTGAAGAGCGCATCTCCTAACACAAGCAAATTATTTGCTTAAAAGGAGACTCCAAACCTTGTAACAAACAAGTATATTGTAAGATACTGAAATAAATATTTTGTATTTGTATTTTGTATTTCAGGTGCTACAACAAATGTGCTGAAACCAATACCAAGCTCATCTACCTGTGTTGACCCAGTTCCACTGCCATGTCATAGGGCGTCAGCAACACTTTTAAATCAGACCCAAAATCATGGTAATTATATTACAATATTTGTTGGCATAGTAGTTAGCAGTTTATGTGCAAGGTTGTCATTGGAGAGCAGCTTTATTAGTAACCAGCAGTGCATGTTTTATGGCAGAAATGATGATGAATGATTGTATGCCATATATACATAATATATAGTTATCTTTTGTTTGAAAAAGTTTTTATTTGTTCATTACCTTTCTACTGGCAAAAATGGAGATAATAGAATAACAATAGCCAGCCGCCTATTGCGATCTCTTGACACAGGAAGGATTATGTTTATAGCTTTATGCTAAAACAAATTTTGTTAATATATTTTCAGATAATAAAATGACAAAAGAAGAGGCCCAAATGAGTTTGACAATCAAGAAGTTGAAAAGGAAAATTCAAAATAACCGGACTCTGCAAAAATCATTTAAAAAGCGACTAATGTTAGCTAAAAATGCAGCAAAAAATTTAGATTGTCTAACAAAAAACCTGTCAAAATCAGCTGCAGCTTTTGTGAAGATGCAAATTTCACAAGCTGGGAAGGACAAAAAGGGAAGGCGATTCACACAGGAGCAAAAGATTTTGGCACTATCTCTGTATAAAGGCAGCCCAAAACAATACAAAGTACTCAGTCAAATATGTACCTTGCCTCAGCGTAGCACCTTGCAGAAATTATTGAAGAAGGTGGATGTTAAACCTGGCATAAATAATTTTATGTTCGAGAATTTGAAAAAAAGAGTAGCAAAACTACCAGAGAATCATAAATACTGTGTAGTACTTTTCGACGAAATGGCAATCGCACCTCATTAGGATGTGATGAACGGAAAAATTGAAGGGTTTGTGGATGATGGTGAAATAAGAAAACCACAGTTGGCAGATCATGCCTTAGTCTTTATGGTAAGGGGGGTTATTAAAAAGTTCAAACAACCAGTGCAGTACACTTTTTGTTCGGGAAGTACTAGTACTATTGATTTAAAAAAATATATTAAAAATGTTATTAAAAACGTAGTCTTGTGGACTGAAGGTTGTGGCCACTGTATGTGACCAGGGTGCTACCAATATGGCTGCAATAAATGCTTTATTGAGAGACACTAGAGAAATGTGCATTAGAAAAGGAGAAGAATTCACGGGTGGATATATTAATATTGAAAATGAAAAAATTTACCCTTTATATGACCCACCTCACCTAATGAAAGGAATTCGCAATAATCTTCTAAATAAAGATTTAAAATACACCATGAAAAAAAAACAGGGTGTAGCAAAATGGAAACACATAGTTGAACTATATGAAAAAAGCCCTGGTTATAGAGGAGTTCGGCTGGTGCCTAAATTAACTCAACACCATGTTGTGCCACATCTGATCCGAAAGATGAAAGTGAAATGCTGCACACAAGTTTTCAGTCGCACTGTTGGTGTAGCCCTTGGATTTATGGCAGGTTAGTCACTGCTACTATTACAACATTTATTCATGTCCTGTATCACTGTACTTGCAGTGTGAAATACTACTTATAGCAGTAGAGTTGCATTTTTTAAAGTGTGGATAAATTCTTGCAAAACTAATATTATATTGTATAACAAATTTTAGTAACTTACGGGTATACCCTTATCATATTATGTTGCTCTTGTTAACATTTTTAACAAGAGCACTTGCCTGGTTAGCAAAAGTTGGTTGGTTCTAATCCCATCTGAGGCTGCCGAAGATAATTTTTTATGTGAAAAAATATCAATTAGTCATTTATTAGTAAGGTTCAAATATCAGAAGTAGTAGAATAAAGTAACAATACTAAAACTCCTAGTTTAAAACCAACAGTACTAACCAACTACTAAAACATTTGAAATGTAAAGTTTTCGGAATTTGTAATAAAAGACTTCATTATTATTATGTAAGAACCTTATCTGTAGTTTTGCATAAAAAGTTTATACTCTAAATTATCCTGACTTTGAATCAAGCAAACACTAACTCGTCTCTTAGGTTTCTAGTTATTTACTAATGTACCTATGGCGAACCTATCACTAATGAACCCAATTCTTTGTCTAGTCAAGTCAACAAAGTCAACAGCTTATGTGACTACCACCACAAAATGTGTTAGATGCAAACTCTAGCTAGACTTAAAATTGAGCTAGTTAAAGAAATTAAACACTTTCTAGTAGTCTGACATCATACCCATGTCGTACCTTACAACATTTATTTATTGTATTATTCTTATAAAATATTTTTATAACTTGTGATAAAATTTTACGTTCTTCTTTTTTAGATGCTGGCAAGTTAGAAGAAGCGGCTACAGAAACAGCAGACATAATTTTATTGTTTGACAACCTTTTCGATTCAGTAAATGCAAGTTTTGACAAGCCGAAAGAAGGAAAAATATATAAATGTGCAGTGACGCCCACTTCTCCCCATCATAAATTATGGCGCGAAAGCCTAGAAATACTTAAATCTATGAAATATGTTGACAAAAGTGGCAAAACATCAGTCGTACCGACACTTTCCAGCTGGATAAAAACCATAGAGGGGTTTAAAATGCTTTGTTCGCACATGTACAAGTTGGGCGAAAAGTCTTTGTTATTGAGAAATATTAACCAAGACCCCCTAGAGAACTTTTTTGGTGCAATACGGGCTCAAGGACATGGCAATACAATGCCAACTGCTGTAAATTTTCAGGCAGCGTACAAAACACTATTATTAAATAATTTATCATCAACACATTCTGTTGGGGCAAATTGCGAAAAAGATAGCAACTTCTGTCTACAGAACCTTCAATATTTATTTGAGATTGAAAGTTCTGTAGAACCTGAGGTTAGCTTTACCCTATTAGAAGAACATTTATATTTGTCGCCAAATATAGATGATCTTTTAAAAAGCAATTTGGCCCATGATGTTGAAAAGTGCGCTGCTGTAGGATATTGCAGTGGTTGGTTGGTTAGGAATGCCAAACATAAAATTTATAAAACCTGTCTTACGTGCACCAGCCAGCTAGAGAGTACGGAAAAACAAAAATTCCACGACCTCATTAAAATCTCTGAATACTCTAATAAAACGTGGCTCTGTTACCCCAGCAAAAATGTGTTTGACGCTTTTGTCCACATGGAGTATGTTGTAATGGAAATAATGAAGTTGATGAGTCACAATGACAATATAATTGATTATATAAAATTGATAATTTCAGTCTCGGTCAATTTTAGTTTCGTAACTTGTAATGCACATAAAAATAAACGAATAGACTTTCTTATTCAAAAAAATGCTTATTTTTGCATATATAATTGGTGCAAGGAGGTCAACAGAATTTTGTGTGGAAAAGCGACGAACTCTGATACAAGTGACCCAATTAAGGTCATAGCTCAAAATTATTATGTTAAAAATAAAACAAAAAGAAAGTAAAAAGAATATATTTTTTAGATTATACTTGTTTTGGTGATTGATTTTTTTTGTACACTTTAATTGTTATGTATTATTTTATTCTATGTAAGTACATAATAAAATATTATTGAAATACATTCAACCTCTTGTTTTATTTGCGAGGGTGATATATCCTACCTAAAATAAAGTACTTACGCATTTTTAACGAGGTATTCTTTGAAATCGAAAACTAAAAATGGCTTTAGTTTCCGATTTCAAAGAATACCTATCTTTTTAATTTTATTTTAAACGAAATGTTAGTTACCTATACGTATGTATACGTGTAGTGCTTCTTATCTATAGTTATGGGTATGTTTGCTAAAGTTTTAGTTCAGTTCATGACTACTAGAGGCGCTGCTGTCATGACGATTATGAAACGTCAAGAGAGCACTCTATTTACAAATATATATATTACTTTATGATTGAGGTAACGTCTCATAGCTGGCTGGCTGGTTTAGTTTTAAATACAAAAATGGCGCATGTTTTTTCTTTGGGTAAAATGTTATGCAAAGTTCAAAACGTTCATTCAAGTAAAAAATTTAGTTGCTGGATTATATAGGATTGATTACATGCATCACAAATCACAATATCTTAATTCGTTAAGCTTTATATAGATCGGATGGGCCGCCCTTCTGAATGAAATTTATTAAATACTTAGGAGTACTAATGCCAACAGTAAATAGAACTACAATATTCTTGAAAAAAAATAGTGTTTATATACTCTTTGCACATAACCTTTTTCAAATGGTGTTAACTTAACTAAGCCGAGTTAGTTTTTAATTCGTGATTATTTTTTATGTATTTTGTTTATGTTAACCAAATAGATAAGTATTCCTCCACTGATAATTTGATTGTTTTTTTCTGAAGTGCAGTGATGTATCGTTCGCGTCAAACTCAAACAACTTTATTCAAATAGACTTTCACAGTAAGTACTTTCAAATCGTCGAATTTAAAGCAAGATATACTAAATAATAGACATAATTACTATAATAATATAGATGTATGTATAAATACTGAGTATACAGACATAATGCGACTGTACCACCGCGTCTGAGTTGTTTCTTGCTGAGAAGACCCGGCGAGAAACTCAGTAGTTACTCTTTTGAACTTGTTTTGGGTTTACAACAGGCGTTAGTAAAGTAAAATGGTGTCATTTTGATACAAATAAACCTACTGAGTGTCTAATCTAAAGAATATAAAACAATGGCAAAAAAAAAACAAATATAAAAGAATATAAACTTAAGGCCATTTAAAAAATTAAGAAATAAGAATTGTTAGTCAGTACAAACTAAGTATTAACTAGGTAACTATTACAATGAAATATCTGTTACAATAGAGTTATCTAATCCCGCATAGAGCAGAGAGCTTACACCCAGGCATTTTTATCCATAAGGTAGTCTTTTGTAGTATAATAGCCCTTTTTCAATAAAGCTTCTTTGATGTGATTTTTGAATCTATGTAGTGGTAACTCACAAATGGCTTTTGGGATCTTGTTGTAATAATGTATACCTTGCCCCATAAAGGATCCTAAAACTTTTTTAGCCTAAAGCGTGGAAGCGCAATTTCATCCTGATTCCTAGTATTTTTGCAATGTATATCACTGTGTTTAGTATCGAGACCAATATTTTTTTTTACCAAAATAATGCAGTTGTAAATATATTGTGAAGCTACAGTAAGCATACCAATTCTTCTCCTTAAAAAGCTCTCTAAGTGAAGCCCGTGCACAAAGCTTATAGATGGATCTGATCGCTCGCTTCTGGAGGATAAAGATGGTTTGTATATCCGCCGCTTGACCCCAAAGTACAATGCCGTAAGACATTACACTGTGGAAATAACTAAAATAAACCGAACGAGCAGTATCAACATCTGTTAATAACCTTATTTTTCTCACTGCAAATGCAGCCGAACTTAGTCTGCCCGAGAGGGCTGATGAGGGTTCCATTGGATTTTTGAATCTCATGTGATTCCAAGAAAAACTGTAGAATTAACAAGCTTCATAGTATTGCTGTCTATTTTAGGTCAATGTGGTTATGTTTAACATTAGGCAACTTAAAATTAATACATTTAGTCTTTTTTGCATTAAGCTGTAGATTATTTACTGTAAACCATTGTGAAACCTTTGAAAGTGTGTCATTTACATCATCAAAAATGTTTTTATATTTGTCAGTTTTAAAAACTAAAGACGTTACATCGTCTGCAAACAATACGACAGCACAAATCTCTTTAAGTAAATAGGTAAATCATTTATATATATCAGAAATAGGATTGGACCCAGAATAGTTCCTTGTGGTACCCCCATTTTAACTTGTGATCCTGTAGACAGAACACTGTTAACATCAACTTTTTGAGTTCTCGCACTAAGGTACGAAATTATCATATCTTAAGCATTATCCCTTACCCCGTAAAAATCAAGCTTGCGTATAAGTGCATCACAGAAGACGCCAAGAGCGTTCTATGAATTCTCCCAAGCCCCAAAGATGTGTTTTAGAAGTGCAATGCCAGCACCAGTAGTAGAACGCCCTCTAGTGAATCCATATTCACTTTGCAAGAGATTGTTCTTATAAAGATGGCCTAATAGTTGTTCTTGAATGATATTTTCGAAGATCTTACTTATAGCTGAAATTAAGATTGAAATAGGCCTAAAGTTACTTTACGTCAAACTTCTCGTCGAGACGAGCCAGCATCCCGAATTTTTTAATTGTAAATTAAGTTCTGCGCGAAACAACTTCAAATCAGAGGGGACTATCAGTTTCATACGAACAACAAAGACTTATAAAAATGATACATCATTGATGAACTATAACCGAAGCTGCCAACTATGTATAGTTCGCTTCCATTTCCTAGTCTACTCTGAAGATATTTCGTGATTTTCGTTTATAGGAAAAAATAGGAATGCGTGAATTATTTTACGGTTGTCGTACTTATTTATGACCTATTTTTCATGTTTATGAATGAATTGGTCTAATTACAGTTAAAAGAAATGATGTATGCACATTATCCAACAACCCAGTTTGGAAACGCCAGAGAAGACACGAGCACAACATCATAGTGGAAGACATTACTGATGACTATAAAATACCAATGACAGGGAATGATCGATATCATCGCAGATTTAATCATGTTGCTGAGTCTGCAGAAAGTAAGGATTTCGAGGACAATAAGTCACTCACATCATCCAAAGACGATGACGAAAAACTCGAGGGGAACGATAAAATAGCAGTTTTAATGAAAGGTGCTCAAAAGGAATTTCGCCCTGCAAAACCAGAAAGGGATAGTTTCAGAGAGATAGACAAGGAACAACGAAATGATGACCTGAAAAATAACAAGAATTTCATTCTTCGAAGTGTTGATAAAAATCATCATCAGAAAACTAAGTATGAAGATACAGAAAAAAAGTTTGAATTGTATGATATTGGTAATGGTGACGTCTGGTATTCGGCCCACATACAGCTTTTTGAAAAAATAAGTACACCTGAAGGCAAAACTGCTTGGAATGATATTACTAAAGGTGAAGTAGCCAGGTATGTTAAGGAAACGATACTTACTTAAATTGAAAAATTAATTTTGTTTAGAATAACTAGGTACCTAAACATATTTAGTTAAAATATTAAGTAAAGATATAATAATAATACCACGATAGTTTGAATACTGCGGGTCCCTGAATAGATAGTTCTGTTATTTATTTTATAATAATAATTTCAGTGTAAGTACTATGCAACCTGAATGGACAGATCAAGATTTAAATGTGAGGTATAAGCCTTCCGACTGGACTTCTCGAGATGGGTTTACGTTGCCATCTACTACTAATTTGTGTCTCCTAGCTCCTATGCATGACTCGTTTAGACACCGTGACGATTTTCTTGGTAATCTTAACTGTATTGTTAAATAGCCTTGAATCCAGAAGGGGTTTGAACATTTTTGTATGGAAGCTGGTATGACCATTTTTTTTCGAAGTTTCCGGGTACACCACAACATCTAGATAAAAAACAAAGCTCAAACCCCTTATGCAATAATAGTTACTTGGTGTTTTATATTTCGTTTTCATTTAGATACTACTGGAAAATACATAGTCGTTCCTAAAGAGGATATTGTGGGTTTACAAGACACGAAGAATATGTTAATTAAACGTGATAAGAATAATACTGACTTTACAACAACATCAGATTCTATACGAGATGAACAGGTAGAGATTTTCTCGTGTTTTTGTGTGAATTGTCTTCTTCTTTTTATTCGTATTTTTGGCCAGTGCTCCGCTACTACTATCTCGAGCGCGGAGGCTTCATTACGATCTTGAAGTGAGCAGCTGGCAGGGCACTGGGAGCTGGAGCAGGACAGCAAATGCTCACTGGATTACTCCAAGGCACCACACTCACATTTTGCATTGTTCGGGCTCGTGTGTGGCTTGTAAAATAATCTCAAATGCTAGTATATTTTTAGTGGTATAGTAAAGCTGTTTCTAATAAATGTATTAAGGTACTAAGTTAGTAGTTAGGTACTAAGTTAGTTTATCTTCGTTAATTCGAGGGTCACCGTCGAGTGTTGATCCGCGTCTCGAGGGCCTTGCTGACCAAAAGTGACGTCGCTTCGAAGCTTGTATCGATCGGGACCGATCACTTTCTAACGTTACCGCATCAACTCCCACATCACGCTCAGATTGATTTGGAAGCACGAGCTGATGACAACCAACTTATTCGCGTTGGGTGAGATTTAATCCATTTTTCAGTATAGATAGTTATTAATTAAATTATTAAAAATTACAAGATATAAATACTAGATTTTAACTGGCCAAGGAATCAGGTATGTTTTGCAAACCGGGCGACTGCTTTAACCATTGATCCCTACATATGATGTTGAAAGGAAATCACCTAAAATTTTATTGAATTAACGCTGCCTTGAAACGTAAAATACACTGGAAGAATTAGTCAAATTTAATTATGAGGTAAATTAATGTGATATTGTCTATAAACTAAAAAGCAATTTTGATAACTGTTTTTTTTTTGCAGTTCTTCTGGTAGCTTAATAAATGTAGTGACCGATAACTCTCGAATAACGCGTTGTACAATAACAGTCCAGGCGACAAACAAAGGATTAGCTGCCGCTAAATTCAGGCAAGTCATTTTTTATCTGGCTGTGCCTTAGTTCTATTCGTATTTCACTTTTATGGATGAGGAAAAGTAAATATTATATTTAGATGATTCTTAATTTGTGGATTATATATAATATTGTATTCTTATGCTTAGGGTTAAAGCAAGTGACTGTGGTCCAGAAATGGCAAATGTTTTAGGCGAGAAAAGTGAAGGTCTTATTGCTGGTCCAATACTTTTACCGCCAAGACATACGCAAAAATTTATATTGGAATTACCCA
The DNA here is from genome assembly GCA_947369235.1 of Udea olivalis. Taxonomy (NCBI): domain Eukaryota; kingdom Metazoa; phylum Arthropoda; class Insecta; order Lepidoptera; family Crambidae; genus Udea; species Udea olivalis. The sequence goes on from OX376342.1 coordinate 14,919,837, forward strand.
CAAAAAGTAATAGGGAAACTATTCATTGTTCAGGTACGTTAGAAGTGAACATTGAAGATAATAATTCACAAATAATATAACACATACGAACTTTCTAATTCAAACATTTTGTGTTACAGTGGCATTGTTAAACGAAGACGAAGAATCTGTAGCAGTAAGAGATGTGCCTATAAAGAAAGGGGACCGTTGCTTTTGCGTGTGGCATTGCGATTGTGTTTGCCTAAGTAATATTATAAACATTTTCACACGACAGCAGGTCAAGCTTTACAAGTGTGACCTTATGCTGAACGTCATCATGACATCCTTATTGCAATGGTTCTGTAAAGGTTGATCAGCTGTCATCCGTATTCCTAACAAGCAAAGTTCTGCTTACACCGGCAGTATTACGCTTTAGCTGTTGTTGTCTGTGAAGAAAATATGTGACTATTTTAAGTTTTCACAGTTTTCTAATCTCTAAGCCGGCCAAAAAACGTACATCTTTTGTAGGTACCTACCTTTGATCAACAATACACTAGATAACCGGTCGGAGCGTCAAAAGCGGCCGAGCAAATAACGTCCCACTTCTAAAGTGGTAACTTATTTCTATTTATTTCACTTTTGACAGCGCGAACGTGTGGACATGCCACAATGTCTGAGTGTGCTTACAAAAACTGTAGAAATAACCATCGGAAAAATAAATTGTCGGATGCAATATCATAATTTTGATAAGAAAATGCTGCTTTTTATTATAAATAGTGAAATATATTATATATATTATAAAATATATTAAGTATATTATCTACCAACAGAGTTTAACTTACAATTACTTAAACTTAAGTTTACCAATGCTATTATTGTTCACCTCACGAGCCTGTCTCTTTCACACTCACTTTTCAAACATACGATTACACTTACTCGCACATTCATCCACACACACTCGTGATCATATAGACACACACACATACACATGCGCGCGCAGACGCAAGCATACACACAAACATTCATGTTCATCACTGTCTCTTTATTCTCGTCTTTTGTTTATTACTTTTTTTGAACTGTCTCTCTCTCTGCACTCTAAGAATTGCTTCGTAGTATACAAGAAGTGATATCCGGTGGCGGAGGCCCTGGTGGCCTGTGATACAGGTTCGTTATGTTTTCTACTGCGGGCCTCTCCCATCTTAGGTTATCCTATTTTTTGCCTACATTGTACTTTTCACCTAAACTACTTTATTCATTGTAACTTACCTACGCTTAACTTAAGTACTATTTATTGCGGAGAGAAAATAAATGATTTTATTATTAATATTTAACTGTTTTGTATTTTTTTAAATAAATACTTAAGTAAGTTTTTAATGAATTTTGATATTTGCAAAAAATATGAAATTAAATAAACATAACGTAGTTTACACTATACATTGCCAATATCTGCCTCACAGCACAGTAAAGTTGTAGAACCAGTTTTTCAAAACACGCAATGAAAATCTAGTTTTACTCATTGCTTATCGTCGCGTTGCGGTCTCCTAAGTACTATTTTTTGTAATATTAACTTATAAAATAAGTACCTATTAGCTTTAGTGATAAAAAATACAAAGTGCAACTCCAACCCTGTTCCGGGCAGTAAAGTCAACAGTGTCAAAAATTCTATGTGAATTAAGCCAAATTTTATGTCACTTATTTTTTTCTTTATTGCTTAGAAAATGCGGTTGAATTTGAAAATATCGTAAATAAATATCAATATATTCAGAACTGCGTTCTATTTCTTACGTACATGGCCTAAATTAGGTTCAAATTATTAAAACTTAAAACTTTTATCTCATTCATAGTGTGAATGAGACAAAAGATGAGAAAAATATAGTACAATCAGTCGGTGCCATTTTTGCGCTGTGTTTTTCTTTCTGAGGCTTTATTTAGTGTTATTGTTGATCGAAGGTATGTACACCTAACTATTAAAAATTAAATATATAAAGTTCGTAATTCAAGTACACAATTTATCTATAACTAAATGAAATATACCTACCTACTATTATTTTTTTCAGACGACGATCCAAAATTATTGTGCCGCGAGATGGCGCTGGCGCGGCTGGCGGCCGCGGGGCTCTCACCGCGCGAGCGCACGCGCCGCGCTCGCTCCACCTGCTACCCCGACAATGTTTCTGTCAATCTATTTGTTACTGTAATCGGAGTTTTGATGACTTTATTGTTAATTGGTAAAGGCTTAAACAATAAGACGTATTAAAAGCTCATTACCTAAGTTAAATAGTGATAGATAGCGCGTTCGTTTATTAACTTGTGATAGAATAAAATGTAGGTATGTGTTAGTAAACCTTCATGGAAGAGCGTTAAATTATTAAAGTTTGAAAAGATGATCAGTTTACCGCCCGCTTACCTGTAATTTTATTCAATAAAGAGTACCTATCCTTTTTACATTTTTGTTACAGGTGCGATAAAAGCCTGCTTGGGGTTGTTCTTTAGATGCGTTGGTAAGTGGGGTTTAGACAGGCTTATCCGCCTACCCCGAAAACTGGAACATTACTACGAATCCTGCCTCCAGGGCCGCGCTGTGGTCTACGACGAGGAGGGGTGGCCGGTTCATCCCGATACTCAAAAACGAAATGTTCGTTTCATATCAAAGTAAGAAGGAATTTGGTCTATTTGATCACTATGCTAATTTTTCTGTTGCTGTATTTTGTTTCATGCATTCAATCATTTCCTGCTTGGAATTCAGCTAGATTTGGCTTGCTCAAATAGCATAACTACCTATCTAAATGATTCTTATTCATTCGTTAATATAAATATGCAAGCTCTTTTATTACATTTTGATTGTTCCCAAATTGTTGGTAGGTCAATGGAGTTCCTACTCAACTTGATATTCTTTATTGTGCTTCCGTGCGTGCTGATACGAGACGCTATAGTGCAGTTAACTTCTCGTTTAAAACAATGCTCTGGTGACTCTATGACTGTGGGCAATGACGACAAAAATTTCTCAGGGACACAAGATATACAGGTACATTATGCTGATAAGGCAAGATTTTTACGTGCTCTTGAACAGTGAGGAATTGCACTTATGAGTTGTTTTATGATGTCCATAACATAATGTTTGTTTTCTGGTTTCACGTTGTTATTCTGGAAGTGCAATTCCTGACTGTTTTTAGAACCTGCTACTGCGCGGTCGCCGGCGACGTGGCCAGCGCAGATGGATGACTCCGCAGGCCGAGGAACTTTCTACTGACATTTGGAGGAAAGGAGTTTCTCCGGGAAAATATATTAAATGCGAATTTGTAAGAGATGTGTTCATATTGTTCAAGTTTTGTCTTGTCAGTGGAGGTACACGTTTAAATAGTTTATTTGAACCCTGTCTAGCTGTGCCTGCTGCTTTCATAATGGTTTTGGAGTAGGTATCTGAACGTCTTAAACTTTGCATTGTCTATTGCTTACTCAGATGCGTCCTTTGTTGCACGAAAGACGAGTGATAGTGGGGAACGCGCCCTCCTCGTGTGTCGAATCAGATCTAGAGGACACGGAATACGTCCTCACGCAGATGCAGAAGAGCAAGGAATCTCTAGATGTAAGCTGTTACACTTGCTTTGCTAAAAGCTTAGGAATTTTCCTATGCCCACAATTTCTTACTTTTTTCCTGGGGTTTCCTCACCACCGCGTATATCTCATCAGACCATACGGGACTTCATCTGTTTTAACATTCCTATTATTTAAAATGAAAATAAATAATCATGTGACTTTGTTACGTTTTTCAGAGAACCCAGAAGAATATTTTTGAACCAGGACCCTCGTCTGCAAGCAAACAGAATACTGAAGCTAAAGTCTCACACAGCATAATACGTTAACGTTTACTTACGGTTTTTATGAATATGGCTAATGGCTGTATGGCGCAAAAAAAATTACTTAGGAACGTAGAGCTATATTATAACTGCTTACCTTCTTCTGCAAAACTTCTTTTTATTCATGTATATTTTCAATTAAATGATTCGTAACAAATTCCTCGTCCGATATGAATATAGGTAAATACAATTGAAAAAAGATGCCCCATTTGCATGGAGAGTTCTATGTTGTCGTAGCAACCAGCAAAAGTTGAAAAGACAATAAGTATCCTAAACCCAATTTTATTAGGTATAAATTAGCTCTTGGCCAGAGGGAGGAGAACCGAGCATTATAGTGCGCAAACTAAAATGTTACAGATTCGAGCATTAGGTTGGTGAGGAAAAAGCACCGAGCATTACAGTGCGCAACTTGATACAAACAATGTGTACTATTTTGTTACAACTTGTAACTCATGGTTCGGTTGATTCTTTGTTAAATATCTGAACCGCCTGTATTTTGTCGGTTCTATAATAGTTCATGGCACCAATATCGTTTCTTCAGTTTTTTTTCGTAAACTTGTAACAATGTCAAATTAGTATTGCCGGCTCAGCACAACGTCCGTGTTGTACTTCCTGGCACGACCATGGATGTTTTTCTAATATCTGCAGACGGTAAAAAATAGTCAGGATTTTGTACTATGTTTTACCACTGCTTTGAAAATTTCTACCAACTAGATAGTCTAGGAGATACTACGGTGGTCGTGCTGAGAAGAAAACTTCCTAGCACGACCACACAGAAATCCGTGTGTATTATTAAATTTCAAAATGGTAATAAACAGCTTAGAAAATTTACAATTTTTACCTCTATTTTGTAATATCTTACTACTCGTCAGTCAGGGACAGTACTGTAATGTAATGCTCAAAATCATATCTGAAACGTTACATTAGGTACAGGCAAATGCTCTTTTTTCTTACTACACAGAGGTGTACCGTGATGAAGTTAATGATGTACTACCATAAAGTAGGTAGGTAGGTAGGTAGTTAGTTACATTTGCCGACACGGTTGGCGCAGTGTGAAGTGGCATGGTTTCTCGCCTTAACTTGCGTGGTGTCCCGGGTACGATTCCCGGTCAGGTCAGTTCAGGAAATGATCTTTTCTAAATTGGACTGGGTGTGCTGGGAGACGCCCAGACGTATATTAATATTTAATAAAGGTAGGACCTATACAAGAAATAAATAAAGATTTTTTATGATGGGTGACCTCGGTTACACGTTCCTTCATTTATTTATTGGGACTAATAGTTTAGGAGTAAATCGAATAAAAGTAATTTATTTTTATAGTTTGTCCAATGATAATTTTGACAGCTTTCAATAGGGATGGGGTAGTTTTATAACAATTTACCGTATTTTGTTTCGTTGCAAAAACTCGTTTTATTAGAAAAATAAAATGTTATTCGAATATTTCAACTTGCATTAAAGAGATAGTTAGTTGAATAAATAAAAATATATTAGTGACTTAAATAAGGTAGGTAAGTATTAGGATTTGTAAATCACTTTCACTTTGACTTTGACTTTCATGCCAAACCCTAGAAACATCTAATAGGTAGGTAATATTCAAGTTTAAAATCTTTATTTTATTCAATGAATGTTTTTTTTTAAATAATCGTATGATAGATAATTACAAAATAACTTTAATACTAATCAAAATTGAAACTGTATTGAAGTATAATGTTGTGCCAGCCGCCCTTAATCTAAAATTTAAATGTTAGATTAACTTTATTTCACAATTTTATATTTTCTATTGCTATTAGGGCTTCCAAATACCGGATATTTTCAATACCGGTATCAAAACCGGATTTTTTTTCGAATCCGGTATTAATACCGGTATTACGGTATTGAGGTGAAAATTTATAATTATTATTGTAAAATGTGTTTTTTGAAAAATTAAGATGAAATAGTAACAGATTTCATTGAAAATGAACTTTTATAAATATATAAAGCATAATTATATCGATTTCAGTGGTTTTTTTTATGCGTTTATGATTTTTACGAGTTAAAAAGTAGGTAAATTTAAAAATTAAAACTATGTTACCTTTTTAAAATCTATGAAACATTTAAAACAAAAGTAGTATTTTTACCTATCAAAATGTTTACTACTAACCAAAACACTATCAAAAATCGTAGTCATTATTTTTTTTCCTTACTTATTGTTGGGGCAAAAAAACCACTTTTGAAAATTTGGTTGATTGTCAGATTTGTCAAATCAAATCAAATCAAATCAATAATTTATTTGCAAGAATACAGCCTCACGACTCCAAATAAATCATTAGTTTTAAACCTTTATATATCAATAAAAGTTTATAATTATGATCGAGTATGGCCTATTCATTAAAAGGACAAATGCCAAAAACAACGCATCTATACTAATGTTATAAAGAGGAAAGATTTAACATTTTGTAACAAATAGGCTCTGAAAGTACTATTTTAAAAATTCATTCACCAATATAAAGCTACATTATCAACCAGTGACATAAGCTATTTTTTTATTTAGGCTTTATTTTGACGGGAGAAACAGCCGACAGGCTAAAGCCGTGGACAAACAGCTAGTTGTAAAATAAAGTAAGATACAATTTTGTCGAATTTTAGTCGAATGTGAGGGTCGAAGGAACGCAATAACTGCGACTTTATTCATTTATTTCAGTAGATAAGGTAATCCCGTCCGTTAAACAACTATTTTTGGTAAAAAGTGTGCAGATTGGCCAAAAATGAGGGATATTTTGCAGTTTATTCGTGAGAATTCCAAGCATCGACACTTACGGTATTAAAACCGGTATTGGATTTCAATACCGGTATTGAGAAAAGGCCAAAAAATCGCCTAATACCGGTATTGAGCAATACCGGGATCCCGGTATTGGAAGCCCTAATTGCTATTCGTTTGCAAGGCACTTCACTAAGTGAGCGGTACCTGTCAACAAAGTACGATATTATCTGTAGTACCTACACTTTACCGAAAAAGATAGCAATACTTCATAGGCGTGAACTAACGTTTAAGAAAATTGGACAAACTAAAGTGCACGGAGAAAACACGTGTGGACAGCGATTGATTAGTGCGATTGAATAAATAAATAAATAAATAAATATCCCTGGACATTATTCCACACAGCGCCATCTAGCCCCAAAGTAAGCTAATTAAAGCTTGTGTTATGGGATACTAGACAACGGATAAACATACTTAAATATAATAGAACACGCTTCTAATCACTTCACGATGCAGGTTACTATTCAATCGCACTAATCAATCGCTGTCCACACGTGTTTTCTCCGTGCACTTTAGTTTGTCCAATTTTCTTAAACGTTAGTTCACGCCTATGAAGTATTGCTATCTTTTTCGGTAAAGTGTAGGTACTACAGATAATATCGTACTTTGTTGACAGGTACCGCTCACTTAGTGAAGTGCCTTGCAAACGAATAGCAATAGAAAATATAAAATTGTGAAATAAAGTTAATCTAACATTTAAATTTTAGATTAAGGGCGGCTGGCACAACATTATACTTCAATACAGTTTCAATTTTGATTAGTATTAAAGTTATTTTGTAATTATCTATCATAAGATTATTTAAAAAAAAAACATTCATTGAATAAAATAAAGATTTTAAACTTGAATATTACCTACACTTATTATTATTTTCTCCTAACACTAAGCACCTGCACTAACTACTAAGCAAAGTGTAACCAGGGCTCTGACTCTTGAACAGAATTTCATTGGACAAGCATTGCAGAAATGTCAAACAAGAAATTTTTGAACCTTATTACAAATTTTTAAGGTTCAAAAAATGTTTTGGTGACAGTAATCTCATGCCAATCCGGCGAAATTAGATTCAAGAGTCAGGGGCTTGGCCTCTAAATAATAATTTTGACAGCTCACAAATAGGGATGGGTTAGTTTAAAATCGTTAGTGGATCGATTCGATTATCGAATCATTATTGCATAGAACTTTGAATAGTCAGTTTATTTTAATGTGCAATAAAGATATAATTCAATTAATACATTACGACTGTAAAATCCCTCAAGTGAATTAAATAAGGTAAGTATTGGGAGTTGAAAGTTATTTATTACTAATTTAATCATGCACCACACCCTAAATCGGAAAAAACTGCTATCTGCTTGTATTTTTTTTTTATCTTGCGTTTTGTTTTTGTGCCATGGTTTTGTGCTTTTGTTTTTTAGCCTATTGATTTTGTTCTTTAATCATTAGTTTTTCTTTTATGTAAACAGTCAACCGGCAGGGTTAACGCGTAAATTGTAATGTTAATATTGCTTTTATTAATTTTTATTTATAGGGACTATATATATATTTTTATAATTATTATTTTAATATTTGCTTGCATTTGGCTAAAGTCTTGTGATGGTAGTTTTTATTCAGCGTTCGGGTCTCTTTCGTCGTCGTATGAATCTCTAAGCTCCTTTGTAGATAATTACACTATCCAGAAAAGGCTCGCTGCTGACCTACTTGATAGTCGCCGACATCTGAACGTTTGCCATATAAACGCCCAAAGCATACCTAAGCACCACTCTGAATTGCTTAATACTTTCTCTGGTGATTTGGTACATGCTATACTTGTGTCTGAAAGTTTACTTAAACCGCATATTAATTCTACATCTTACAGTGTTCCTGGGTTCGTTCTTATTCGTAATGACCGAACAGATAAGGGTGGTGGTGGAGTCGCAATCTACCTACGTGGCGCTATCCCTTATAATATTATTGCCGCTACACCGTCTGAATATTCTCGTTCCGTCGAGTACCTGGTTATAGAAGTCAAATTCAGAGGTCAAGGCTGTTCTTGGCGTCGTCTACTGCCCACCAAATGTAAACTATTTCTGTATTCTGATTATACTCTTAATATCGTCATGGGTGACTTTAACACCGACCTTCTGAAGGTTGGTTCTTGTTCCCGTAAACTTCTGTCCATTGTTGAATCTGTCAAAGTGTCTATTCTTCCTTCATCTCCCACACATCGTAACGTTGACTCTGACGACACTGCTTGATTTAATTCTATCTTCTTCTCCTGATTTCGTGTCTAAACATGGACAGCTCCTAGCGCCAGGGTTTTCTCATCATGACTTGATCTTCTTGTCTTATAACATTCGTCCACCTAAGCGCAGGGCTGAGTTTTTACATCTCCGCAGTTTCTCAAAGATTGATGAGGATAAGCTGCAGTCTGAGGCGTCGGCCAATGACTGGTCTTTGTTGGCTGAGGCAGACTTAGTTGACGGTAAGGTCTCTGCACTAAATAATGCTATTTTGGAGTTATTCGACAAACACGCTCCACGACCCGCAGTAAGAGTGAGACGGCCGCCAGCCCCCTGGATAACAGAAGCAGTCCGTATGGCAATGTCTATGTTCCGTGATTTCAAAGCTGATCGCTTTATCCTGAAATGGGATAAGTTCAAAAAACTCAGAAATCGCTGCAATAAGGTGGTGAGGGCTGTGAAACGCCATTATATACATGAAAACGTGCTGTCTTCATCCTACTCTGATATATGGAAATTTCTTAAATCTCTTGGTTTCGGAAAATCGTCATCTCATCTTATGTTATCTTCTTTTTCTCCAAATGAGCTCAATACTCACTTCTCACATTCCACTTCTCTCGATTTTACTACGTTAAACTCCACCTTATCTATTATAAAATCTGTAGCTCCCTTGCCAATAGAAACCTTTTCCTTCTTACCGGTATCAGAGTTAGATATTAGCAAGATTATATTGTCCATAAAATCCAAGGCTGTCGGGTATCGATGTTAGTAGAACAATGATAGTTTTTATTTTGGCCCAAATACTTACTGTGAAATTTTACAAGTAGTGGGTCCACATAGTAGGCAAGTTTTTGAAATGGGTCCTGAAGTTTTATGTTTTGTGCTTTTTTGGAGTTACACTACCCTAAAGAAAGAAGTAAAAAATCATCCAAATAAAAAAAAACACTGTTTATTTTTTTTGCAGAAAATAATTAGCCTGAGTTACAACTGTAGTGGTGTAATAAAAGGCCTATTAATTTTTCACATTCACAAAAAAAATCAAGGTTCTAGTAATAATACTTTAGGAGAAATCATTTAAAAAAATGCGCCATTTTGGGTAAGTACTAAGAAAAAATTTAGAACAATACTGTTTTCTCGAAAACTATAAATTTTCGCGGAACATACATGGGGGTCCTTAGAGTAGCCCCTGGACCCCTCTATCGACTGTTTTCGTTTGGACCACATGAAACCCGACACCGTGTATATATACACCTATACAAATATAAACAGCACTTCCTGTCACTCCAAGTGCACCTCTGTAACATTCGAGGTCTGCACTCTAATCTCGTTGCAGTCCACCACCACCTAGAGACTGATAAGCCTCACCTGCTCTTTGTCACGGAGACGCAAATCAGGTGTCCGTCAGACGCGGCGTATTTAAACTACCCAGGGTATACCCTGGAGCACAAATTTAAAGCACGCTCCGGCGTGTGCCTATATGCTCGCGATGACATCTGTTGCCAGCGTCTCCGTAACCTTGAAAAACCTGGTTTTTCTGTCTTGTGGGTACTAGTGGACACAGGCCTTATCTATTATAAAATCTTTAGCTTCCTTGCCAATAGAAACCTTTTCCTTCTAACCGGTATCAGAGTCAAATATTAGCAAGATTATATTGTCCATAAAAACCAAGGCTGTCGGGTATCGATGTTAGTAGAACAATAATAGTTCTTATTTTGGCCCAAATACTTCCTGTGAAATTTTACAAGTAGTGGGTCCACATAGTAGGCAAGTTTTTGAAATGGGTCCTGAAGTTTTATGTTTTGTGCTTTTTTGGAGTTACACCAACCACCCTAAAGAAAGAAGTAAAAAATCATCCAAATAAAAAAAGTTCACTGTTTATTCTTTTTTGCAGAAAATAATTAGCCTGAGTTACAACTGTAGTGGTGTAATGAAAGGCCTATTAATTGTTCACATTCACAAAAAAAATCAAGGTTCTATCAATCTTATCCTTGGCAGCAAGCTTGCTTCTCTTCTGGCGACTCATCGAAATGCGCTGACGCTATCTCTGAGGTGATATGTACGGCTATGGAGTACTTTATTCCATTTTCCGACGTATCCCTCGATAGCCGAGCTCCCCTTTGGTTCAACTCTGAGTGCGCTACTGCTGAGGCGGTAAAGCAATCGGCGTACAAGAACTGGGCTGAAGCTCGCGCACGTAAAGATGTCAGTACAAAGAAGAGAGCCTTTAACGCTGCTGCCAAGTCCTTCAAAAAGGTACTCAGGAAGACTCGATTCGACCGTGTTACCCGTACCTATTAGAGCCAAACTCGTCTCTCACCCATCGGGTAGCAAGGCTTTCTGGTCCTTGGCTAAAACGGTCGAATCGAACTTTTGCCGCCCATCTCTGCCGCCACTGATGAAGCCCGACCGGTCTCTGGCCCACTCTTCGGGAGAGAAAGCAAATCTTTTTGCTTCTCTATTTGCAAGCCATTCACGTCTCAATTCTGGAATTGAGACGTGAATGGCTTGCGAATACGCTCGGAGCCGACCGGCTGCCGCGGCATGCTCGCGCATCCGTTCGGGGTCCAAATTGTATTAGTTGGATGCGAATACGACCTTAAGAATTGATAATTAAATAATAATTTCCTCTGTGGCTTGTAAATGCGCTCCGATTCTCTCCGCTGCGCGCCGTTCGATGTTAATCGCGTTTCAGCTCTTAATGACAACTTCTCAAAATGACAACCGGACGCGAAATGTCTCTTTCTCAGAATGCCAACTTCTTGAAATGTCAAATTCTCAAAAAGACAACTTCTCAGTCGATTTCTCACAATGACAAATTCGCATTTGGTCAACTTCTCATAATGTCAACTGCTTAGATGATAAATTCGCATAATGACAACTTCGTAATTTCTATCTTAACAAAGCCAAATATTGATTTACTATAATTCAAAAAAAGTTGTTCAATTATCTTATTGTTCAGTAACATGTAATTATATGTAAACTAGCTTTCCGCCCGCGGCTTCGCCCGCGTGAACTTCATTTTTCTTTCCCGCTTTTCTGTTGAAATTTTTCCTGAATTTTCTTTGCTATAAACCTCACGGAGCCCGAGACCTTTCCAACGAATGCAAAACCGTGGAAATCGGTTCGTGCGTTCTGGAGTTATAGCGTCAGGAAGGAAAACCCGACTTATTTTTATATAATAGATAGATATGGGTATGCAATATAGGTAGGTAGGTATCTGGAGATGATGAATAAAATACCAAAATTTATAATCAATCAACTGTAATAAGTGTCCTCACATCGTAGATATCAATTAATTATTATTCCTACTAGCTCTATCTGTCCGCAATGTGGTTAAACATGTTTATTAGATACCGCATCTTAGATGTTTAGGTCAATGTTGTATTAATTATTAAATGTTATAGCTTTTTTATTTTGTTGTCTCTTTATGTGAAGTGTTCATACCAGCCAATTGGATTCCCGAAGAGGGCGTTATCACATACATATGCATAACATCAATATTTTTTGAGGAAATCATCTTTCTTATTATGATAAGAACAATTTAAAATTAATAACAAGGGAATTATTAAATTAAAATTTATTATATAATTTTTAAATTAAATATAAAACTTATGGTTGAGCCTACAAACATCGGTATCATATTTTTAATAAACCTACAACATGAGGGTATTTTGATATACATAATTTGTCATGTCATGTCACACATACCAGCGCGGAGTTAAAGGAAAATATTGTTATTAATTTCAATAGTAAGACTCCAGTTTAATTATATCTATTTTAAAAGTGATATGAAACAATGGCTAGCCAGTTTGGGCTTATTAATAGTCAAAAAGGTGGTCAGATATTGTTGCGTAAAGATGGACATCGTTATACTCAAAATAAATTATATGAAAATGGCACTACTTTATGGCGTTGTTTCTCGTAATATTTGCAGTGCTTCCATTACACTTGACAAAGATAAGAAAATAATATTACGAGAAATTGATCATGTTTGCGATCCAAGTGTATTAAAGAATGAAGTGAAAAAGAAAAAAGAGAAATTATAGGTTGCATGCAGTTTGTGAAAATCTTGGTCCAGTGCAGAAAATAGTGGAAGAAGCTTCTAGTAACTTGAGAAGAGACAATGCAAATGACAGTGATTTAATACCCAGTTTTCGTTCAGTTAAAGATTCCCTATACAGAGCTAGAAACAAATTCTTAAATACAGATTTACTTACAGCAATTTAGAAACCATTTCGATCTCAGAAGCATTGGCGACGATTTTTTTACTTTTTGAAGACGGTGGACAAGATAAAATTATTGTATTTGCAACCAAAACGGCTCGGCGGATTATAAATACAAAATTAGGAGCTTACTTTGGTGATGGCACTTTTAAATCGGCACCGAAGCCATTTTACCAGTTGCATGTTTTGCATCTGGACATCGGATCTGATGTAAATTCTACAAACGTAGTCCCTATTATCTACGCATTATTACCCAAAAAGACGGAAAAGACCTATACTAGATTATTTACACTTCTAAAGCAACATTTAAATATTCAAATGAAAACGTTTAAGTGCAACTACGAAGTCGCCCAGATTAATGCGGTTTACTGAAAACGCTTCGGACTCTTGACTTGAACAAAGCCAGTGGTCCCGATGGGATTCCTGCAGTGGTTTTGCGGAATTGTGCGCCCGAGTTGTCTCCTGTACTGACACGCCTGTACCGCCTCTCTCTCAAAACGGGACAAGTTCCTAAGTCCTGGAAGCTTGCCAACGTGCAACCTGTGCCCTAAAAAGGTAGTCGAGCTGACCCTGCCAATTATAGACCAATCGCAATCACCTCCGTACTGTGCAAAAGTATGGAACGTGTATTATACAGCAAGCTCCTGGCGTACCTCGAGGACAACAGTTTGCTCAGTGATCGACAGTACGGTTTTCGCCGTGAACGATCAACTGGTGATCTTCTTGCGTATGCCACTCACTTGTGGGGCGAAGCCATCGAGAAACACGGCGAAGCACTCGCTGTCTCTCTCGACATCTCGAAGGCAATTGACAGGGTTTGACACGACAGTCTTAAAAGCAAGCTTCCTTCATACGGAATTCCCACCGCACTGTGTGACTGGATATCTGACTTCCTGAGCGAACGGTCAATAAGGGTAGTCATTGATGGCTGCTCTTCTGACTTATTGGCTATAAATGCCGGAGTAACTGAGGGGTCTGTTCTTTCTGCGACACTTTTCCTGCTGCACATTAATGATCTATTGTGCACAGGTATCTTTGGATACGCAGACGACAGCACTGTTACAGAGAGATATATGTCCAGTGCCCGCGTCAGTGTCTGTCGCTGAGACTGAGTCCCTTATAGAGGCCATGGTTGAGCGGATGAATTCAACATTACAAGCAGTGTCCGACTGGGGCGAAGCTAACCTCGTTGAGTTCAACGCCAGCAAAACCCAGGCTTGTCTGTTCTCCGCCAAACGGAGTCCATTCAATCTGACTCCTACTTTCCTGAATGCACCGATACCGATAACCAACCACCTCGAGCTCCTAGGTATGGAACTCTCTTCCAACCTTAACTTTGGTAGCTCTATTGAGTCGAAAGCAGACAGATTGCAGGCAGGAGAAATACTTAAGTGAAATTGCAGTCACGTCTCCTCTGCCATCGCAACGCAATCATGGCCAATATTTTTTTCAGTGAAAAAAGCCATGTTTTATTATTTTTGTGATGTTTTAATCTGGCTGTTTATTTCAGATAACCTATCTGTGCTATTTTCTAAAAAACGCAAACTGTCAATGTCATCTGTCAAACAGCTGTCGGACGGAGTCCGACGGACAGTTGTATCAGCTGATTGTTGAGCTAATTTTAAAGGTGTAAAATAGCGTCTTCTCTTCTCGGTTCGCTGCCTCTATCTTATCTCATTAATGTTAATTTTTTAACTTTTATCAAACGCCATTAAGTGGTGTGAGTTATGCGTCTACTATTGAGACCAATAGTCGTGTTAAGAAAAATTCTTCAACCGAGTAAAAACGTTCAGTTGAGGCATCCGTTTACAACAGGTAGGGTGCTTGCTCTTCGCCTTGCTTTTTGCCGTAGCGTAGTCTCGAATTGCGTGTGTGTGTATCCGTACTTAAACACGGAAACACCTCGCTCGTGTAGTTATATCTTGGAACCGTGCCAGGAGTTTACACAAACATATCAGTAACATATCACCATTTGTACATTTAGCTCTAGTTTGGAGAGCCATGGAAGATAAGGAAGGTTTGAAGAAACGCCTAACGCCGATACAGTATCACGTCACTCAAGAAGCGGGTACTGAAAGACCCTTTACAGGTACTTACCTATTTATGATTTTGCAAAATATTAATTAAATGTTTGTAAAATATGTTTAGTATGGTTTTCGGTTCGTACCATTTATAGCTACTCGATTACAAGAAAATGTGTAGACATAATTGGAGAAGACACAATAAGAGCTATCTTTGAAACCAAAAAACTTTCCAATGGCTAACATGTACTTAGTTTACTGTGATTTCTTCTCTTCTTTTCTTTAGTCCAAAACTTATATTTTTATTATTTTTAAGATAGGCCATACTTAAATAGAGGAAATTGTAGCTAAATTCCTGTCTTGTTTACGTGGGTATTTGGCAAAAATGTCACCACCATGTAAAAACATTTTATTTGCCAGTTAATTTGGGTATATGAATATCACATATTTTATCATAAAAATTGCAACAGGGCGAATATGTTTTTTAGGATGTTACAACAAATGTTATGAAGAGGGAATGTATCAGTGTGTGGTCTGCAAGCAAGATCTATTTACTTCCAAATCAAAATATGACTCAAGCTGTGGTTGGCCGGCATTCAATGATGTACTTGCCAAGGAGAAGATAACTCTGCATCAGGACACTAGTGCAGGTATGGTAACCCACAAAATAATTTCTTCAGCTTTTGTATATTCCTAATATGAAATAAAAAATGCATGAATGCATTTATTTACATACATAGGCTAACATACATAACCTCTAATTCTTATGCCCATGTTGGTATGTGTATTATAACATGCTTAACAATGATCTCTACTTATATTTATTATATATGAACAGTGTACTTACCACTAAAAAATACTGAAAAGAACAATGGGTTCAATTCAATACTCCATAGGAGCAAACCATGCATAACCAATAGTCAATGCCATTAAATAATGACAGCATTACATAGTCATTGGTTGCTAATAATAAAAGCATTGTTGTTGTACCTTCTGATCTGATATGTAAAGTTTATTTCTTAATAATATTTATTATTCCTCAATGTAACTACTTTATCCAAAGTTTGATGAGTCTCAAGTACCTCCCTACTTGGGTTTAAACTTGTCTTAAAGTAGCTAGGTATAGCAACTAGAGATTGTGACAAGTAAAATCTTATCATACCAAAACATACTACATGACTGGGCATTGTGGCATACTGTCATCATAAGTCATCTGCATTAAATCCTCTAACAGATATGGAAGTTGGCCTTTGTTGGCCACCTTGATATTGTGTGCTCAGCACACTTATAGCTATGCTTATAGCGAACATTAGGACTGAAAGGAAGGGTAATTGTTTCAAGGTGATCTTAAGAATGAACAAAGGTCATTAGTTTTTTACCTGATTGTACATAACAGACTACCTACATGACTACTAGAGATGCAGGAAAAAAAGGAAAGGAAAGCTATGGATCTGCAGAGATAAAATAATTAAAAATACAATGTTTAGTTTAAAACAAAAAATGGAGTAGGTATATGCAAATTAACAAAGTGTATATTATTGTCATGTTCATGAGTTGTACTGTGTAGTATATCTATGCTTATGTTTAATATAGCAATTTCATATTTTTTAATCATAACTAATGCTTGAATTAACATCCTGCATGAGCTTTATAAATGTGCAGTTAATGCAAAGATAACACATTATCATTACACATGCTTTGCTTGTTTTTGAGTTTTGTTTTCAGAAAAGATAAGTAAGTGTTACAGAGTATGTATGACCATATTTAAATACAGAGATTAATAAAACACGTTGTTAGTCGAAAATACAAGATTGAAATCCATAACTTCTAAAACAACTATTTTACCCTATCATTTTATTAGTATGAACCTCCTAAAGCAGATTGATTGAACCTAGTTTTTTATTACAGATTTTTATTTGCCTGAGTTTTTTAGATAGGTACATTTATAATTTATTGTTTAAAATATAATATGTGATATTGATAAGTAGGTATAATATAGTCTAATGTAAAAATGTGTTTACTTTAGGATTTATTCGTTTGTCTAATTTACCTATCTATTATATCTCTTTATATATTGTGGTGTCTGGAACAAAGTGGATATTGGTGCTAATGCATTTTTTTATCTGTTTTCTGTCTTGCTCCCTGAACCTTTGATCACCTTCCGATACAATCCCGCCTCTCCACAACGAACGTAAGTGGGCCTCAATTGGTAAATCTGTGTCTGTATAATTTATGCTTTATTGGTTGCCAAAAAAAAACTTTAAATCATTTTTCAAAACGCTGTTCACTTCACTGCTCTTATATTTTTTAATATTTCTACCATGTCGTTTTTTTCTATTGAATATTCACGCTGTTCACTATTCTGGTTGGATGGTCACAAACAATACATCTGTGCACAAGGAATCCATCTGTTCTATTTTATCTTTAACATTTTTTCGACTTCACTCGAACTCATGATCTTGTCACCTAACTGTTCTGGAATGTGCATGACATTGACAATAATATGCATTTGCCTTCTCCTTGAACGCCCTGTCCCGTCCCGTCTGCTCCCCCCGGATGGCTGCCGGATGGACGACGCCGCGCTGCCGGCCTGCTCGCGACTGCAAAACCTCATCACACCAACTTTGAACTCATGTTGGACGTGCCTATATCATCTATCACTATTAAATACCTGTGTAAATAATTGGTTTTGTTGGTGAATGGACTCCTTGTTAAATTAAAGTTGGAGCAAATATATTACTGGTTTTAACACGGCCAGGTTTGGTGCGAACTGAGGTGCGATGCTCCAAGTGCTCCGCTCACCTGGGACACGTGTTTGATGACGGGCCGGCGCCTACCAA
The DNA here is from genome assembly GCA_947369235.1 of Udea olivalis. Classification (NCBI taxonomy): domain Eukaryota; kingdom Metazoa; phylum Arthropoda; class Insecta; order Lepidoptera; family Crambidae; genus Udea; species Udea olivalis. Next base: position 14,937,747 of record OX376342.1, read on the forward strand.
GAAACGTTTTTGCATTAATTCCGCTTCGTTGGATTTCGTGCCGGCAGAGCAACGAAAAGACTAAAAAAGGCGTGTATTTTAAGTGCTAAATGATAAATAATTACTTAACAGAGAGCTATATTTATTTTAACTATTTTTGCTTTTTAAGACTCGGTTTGAGTGCGAATATTAAAATAGATTTTTGTACCAATTGATATTGTTTGTCATCAAAATCCCATTCGCTATGCAGCTATTCATGTAAAATGTATCAGTAAAGTTCATCATGCGTACCATAAAAACCTGATTTAAACGGCCTTAGATGCGGTATGTATATTTGTCTAGTACCTAAACGTAGTTTGAATAAAGTAAGTCATTTCCTATTTTAGTTAGTGTTGACTGCTACTACTAACGCAAACATTTTCTTCAGATTCAGCTACTTATATTACAGTTTTGCAGTTACCTATCTACGCACGTCTAAACTTATAAATTGCTATTCGCAGATTTACCTAAGATAAATACGATGCCAATTCTCATTGAAAATTACTATATAATGTTGGACACGTTGTCTTGCATAACCCCCGTAGCTAAAGCCAGCCATGGCGCACTTAAGTCATTTGTATTGTACCTACCTACATAAGTTACTCTAAAAAGCATACTTAAACAATTGAATACTAACTTAGTGTACGCAAGAGACTCACAAAATATGTTTTGCGCCTAACACGCAGTCACAGTCTGTCTGCATTTAATATTTCATTTTGTTCGTGATAATTGATTTATTTAGTAGAATTTAATTTATTTAATTGCTTAGTTACCGAAACGAGTCATAATTTTAACGAGCACCCTGTTGTTATATATTTTTATTTACGTTGTTATACTTTCGTCAGTACAAATTTTCAGCGTTGTTTTTGTGTCTTAATGTAAGTGTAAACTGAAAATGTTTTAATAAATATTTTTGTAACGACTGCAACCGTTTTTCCTTTTCACGAGATGTGCACACACGTTCAACCACTCTACAGATGCAAGAATTTTCTCCTTTCTTATACAATTTCGTGTCTGCGTCGTAAGTCAATAGAAACCTAAATAATAGCAAAAAACGTTCTTTGTGACCTTTCATAAGTGCTTCTTTGTAAAAGCTTAAGTGAATAAATTATTTTTTCCTTTCACTTTTTTTACTGTCCTTGAAAAACTTACGGACGCAGGGACGAGACGAGACAAGCCCCACTTCCCACCTAGAAGTTTGACGAGAACTCTAGGAACTGTTAGTGCGGTTTCAGACTAGCGTTTTATACGCGCTTACAGCGGGCTTTTCGCCAAACGCATAATTCGTACGAGCGTAACGAGCGTTGCCGCGCTATAAGCTCGTATAATCCTCAAGACACTGCACCACTGATAGTTTGAGCTAACACGCCGCAATAAGCCCGTTTAGGTACGCGAGTTTGGTTTTTTGAAGCGCGAAATGTAGCGAATAAAATGTATGCCGCCTAAGCGACCGTATACGCGCTAAAAAAACGCTAGTCTGAAACCGCTCTAAAGGCCTGCGCAGACGAGGGATTATTCGCGGCGCACTTTATTCTCCGTCGAAATAGAACCCTTACAAACTGTATCGAGCAACGCACACGACAGACTAAAAAGAACGCCGAACCAAAAACACCGCGGACGCCCGCGGAGCGTAACGGATTAAAGTGCGCGGGCATCCGCGCAAAAAATAGAACGAACGAACTATGACCAGTCAACGCACACGGCGGATTTTACTCGGCGTTATAAAATCGATTCGGAATAAAGGGATGGACCCAGTATTATGGGGGATTTTGTATTCGCGGAGCGTACTTTTTTCTCCGCATACGTCGTCTGCGTTAGCCTTAGTAGTTGCCAATTGTTGAAGAAACTAAAAAGCGTTCTTAAACTTTGCTTTCTGGCTCTCATTATTATCGCCTTACGGCAGTCGCCAGATTTATTAAGTAAGTAAATGACACAAAGCTGTTCATGGTGAGTCTTTTATTATAGTATGGTTGTATTTTTATATGCACAAGTTGCTCATACATGGCACTGGTGTTTTACAACTGACAAAATCATGAAAAAAGTTCTAATCGCATTAAATGTCTTGTACAATATCCTATTACATGTATTAATACATTTTCAACTTAAGACTATATCAATAATTACAATTACTTTCTCAACTTATCCATACTCTAATGCATACTCAAATTCATTTTCATGATCACATAGTTAATACACTTCTTAGAATATTTTAGTTTAGATACTGAATAACTTTGTTCAAGCTCTCTTGAAGATTTGGCTATATTTTTTTACATTTCTACATTATTGCACAAGTGTTTTAATTTGTGTTATAGTTAGTGCAACTTATTATTGTGAATATAAAATAGGCCATGATGAAGGATGAAAGTTAGCAAATTACATTGAACAAATTTATAATTAGGCCGAAGATTGAGAATGCAGATAACCTGCATAGCTGCATCATAAAAATGACGCCGATTTGGTGACGTCCAATGTGTTCCGTAAAACATACTAGCTTTGATATATACTATGCAGTGCATGTACTACGTAATCAAAATCAGAATAATTATTATAATAGTATTTGCACCAACCTAGTCAACTGCAGTCTAAATAGCGTTAATTGGTCACTTTATATTGTCAATGAGTACTACTCGTTCCTACCTGTGTCTGTACAATTACCAGCAGACGAGATACATGACCCACTCAATCCTTCCGCTCCTTAGTCTCTCCTCGCTCACCTCACTAACACACATAAATCGATAAAACAATGTATAATGTTACTGTGGATGTCCGTTATTAAGATAATCACCGATTGTTCCTTTTTTTTTTAAGAGACTTACACCAGTTAATGTTATCAGACTTCATTACAAATAATTTATTCCGTGAATGTAAGTTACGAAACTCATGCCAGCGGTTGTTGAAAAAGAGTAAGGCATTTAGGGAGAACCCGCCGGTCGAAAATAGATTTGACACGTGAAACAAAGCAGATAAAATTAATTAGATGTATAAAAACACTTTGCATCTGATTTATCACAAAATGCATGATTGGTTAGGAATTAGGATAAATATGCAAAGTAGTACATGGAGAAAGAAAGTAAAGTACTCGTAAAAAGTTATCTAAAGCTTTAAAAGTCTATCACTATCATACATTATCAGTAGGATTAACAGTCGTTGTGGTGAATGATAACATGGCGTGTAAACAGTCACAAACAGAAGAATAGCTTAGTCATTCATTTCTGTCGACTATCTGCGTTCCGGACATTCACAGTAACATAATGCATACATACAAATAAAATAAAATTTAACAGCGTCTGTCGGCACAACCTAAAAAATAAAGCAGAGAGACAGAAAGTCTTAAACATAAAAGCAAAATACTTCAGCTGTATCATAAAAAATAGCTGTATATAGGAATATTCATTATTATATTAACCGCTAAATAGGCTACTATTGTCGTAAGATGATGTATGACAACGGATAAAATAAAGCATGATTTATCTGAATGTCCATTTACTGTTTAAAACAAAATCTTAAAATAGACTTTTGTGCCATAATAGAGAATAATTTTACTATTTATATCTGATGTAATAAACTTTATAAACTTAATACTACGTAAATGCTTCACTTCCATGACTAACAATACATGATACAATTATAATAGTAATTAGACAAATTTACATTTAAATGACAGGCAAATCAACAATGTCAGTCGCTCGCTAGTGATTAAACAATCGATTAAAAATAACTTTTGTTAGAGATATTATCTTCGAAAATTAACTAGCAAAAGAAAAAAAGCTTGACTACTAAAAAAAACCTTAAATTGCCTCATTATTAATCTCATAATTAAGTTTTCATTAGAATTAACAGTACAACTAACCAAATTTAATAAATAATTTGTATAACATAAAGTTATATTGATTTAGCAAGTATAGAAGCAATACAAGCCAAACATTCGAATTATTAATATAAATAATACAATAAAATTAATACAGAAACATTCAATTATGTATCATTTGTCACGCCGCGATAAAAACTTTTAAAAAATTATTGTTAAAATTAAAAAACCAATTTCTTTCAACGAAATACTCATCAATAGTGAAAATTAAAAAAAAATCCAATACTTGTCTCGTTCGGACCTTTCGAATACCTTACACGCCGCAGCACCGAGATACTGCGCCGAAGCAGAGCGCCGACCACGGCGGTCAACAACGTCATAGTAAAAGGAGAGAGAAGTAAGTTGTCTTCATACATACGTTCCGAACGAGATTTGTATGTGAGCGCGCCCGTACTATGCTCGTACCTACGCGCGTCGCACGCACACAGTGACAAAATATAAGGTCAAGACAGCGGTAACTCAGTCGTGGTTGCGCCGTGCGTAGGTTATGCCGCGTACTTCGATGTAACGCCGCTCTGCCGCTCACAATATTTTTTTAGTTTGCGTATACGTACGTCCAATATTCAAGGTCAAAAACGGCTACAACCAGGATGTGTAAATATTGCAGTGTTAATGGATGCCCTAACAACAGTTCATCGAATGCAGAATTTTCAAACTTTCTTCAGATTACCTACCGATTAAGAACGGTGAGTGACCTACCTAACGCACTCCGCTTAATTGGTCGCTGCGTAATAGGTCTTTTTTCTATTGTTATTTTTTCATGTCATGAGAAGGATAAACTATAGACTTATAATTTTGTGTTAGGTATTTACTTAAAAAGTTTTAGTTAGTCTCTAGATTTCGTCGATCGGATACAAATTGGTGGTATCCGATCACGACTCACTACGCCCCCCACCACCGCCAAGGGACCATTAATGAAAAAAATTAAACTAAATTACATTTTAATAGACGTGCAACAACTACAGCAGTCATAGTAACTGTTACATACTCGTATGATTTATGATAATACTGTACTAGGTACCTATATTTCGTTCCCTCGTCAGTTAAACATGAATGAACACACTCCGTTATAGAGCCAGCCGTTGATTTCACATAATGTTGTATCTTGACTTAAAAGTCCTATATCCCCGAGATGGGGCAGAGGGTAATGAGAGTATAATGTTGTATTTTGTAATTTAATTTTTACTTGAATAAATACGTTCTTCGTGAAGTTACTTTTTAATTAATCCCATATTTAGACAGTAATTCTTAAAATCTCCAAACTGATAAAATTAAATGATAAAAAATTGTAGTCAGCCCCTGGTCTATGCATAAAAATAATACATCAAGAAACTTTGTAAGATCCCAATGCTTTGCACACCCTACAGGGTGAATAGGCAGTTCTTTTTTTGACGGTTGAATAAACTAAAAGCGACAGCCCTACGTGTTTAGGCTATTATCGCTCGTTCAGTGCCCGAGTTGGCTTACTTCTCTCTCCTTTTACTATGACAACGTCCACTGCAACAGCTGATCGAGAAGTTCCGACCGCGATCAGCCGCATCGAGTCGACAGAATTTTTGTTCCCACAGTTGACACATAAACTATGCTACCAACCAGAGTTAACTTTCATGAAGGCCATTATGTTTCTCTTTATAAAACATTCTGGAATAAATCAAAAACTTCTTCAAAAAGGGAATTAAAAACTCGAAACCTGAACTCACTAGTTTTCAGGGCGTGCGCGTTCCTCTAACGCCTGTTTAGCGCTCAAGCTGCGGCAGAGCAGAAAAAATTGAGACAAACTAGGTATGTACCTAGATAAATTCTAACGAGAAATCATGGATTTGCTATTTAAAACGACGAAATATCGCAGTTAGTTCTAGGGAAATCGTTTGTGAAATGCAGTTATCGTTAAAGGAAAATTATTGTTTTGTATAGAAAAGTTATCGAATTGGGAAGTAGATTTAATTTGTTTACGGATGTCAAGATCAAGGACAACATTTTATGAACTTTTGCAACTAATTTAAAATGGCAAAAACCATGGGTGGAATACGCGCAGAACGAGATTAAAAGAACGCACACGTCCTGAAAACGCTCGCATGACTCAGCCGGACTGCGGCCGTCCCGCGCCTCTGTATTGATGTGTTTCCCTAACTGCTCATTTGTTACTGCTACCATCACAGTGAAAGCTGAATCGGTACTAACGTAACGGCCCTACCGTATTCTACTATTTATACTTTACAAGATCACCCGACAACTGCCAGTCTTCGTTCGCAGCTAGAATACATAAAGTTTTTCAAATTCGTACCTAAGTTTCTAATGTCTATCTACACTATTCGATCTCTTTCTTATATTATAACAGTCGAACGAAACACGTCAATAAGAGCTTACGTCGCTAACTAGAATAAATAACGCTACTAAACGAGACTACGTTCCTCGGTCACCGGACTGCACTTTCTTCATGTAAAAATATGGTCACTATTATATTTACAGCAGCCCTTCCACACACATAAAATATTGCTCTCTAATTAGTCCGTCACAGTAATTGTCCTCGAATGAAGTGGGAGGACCGCCCCGAGCCGCCGTCGCGGAACACAACCTGGGGAAGTGTTTCGCCGACGCGTTGTCACGTATGAGCGTGCGCTGCTAGTGGATCGGCAACGTCGCATTTTTGGAAGATTTTCGTAATTATTTTGTTGAATTCAATTAAAAGTATAATTATCATCTGCTTTGTTTTACATATTACTATTGAATAGTCAATTATTAGGTAGTCGTCAATTTACTGCTCATTGAAATTATAATGTGTTTTTATTGAATAAGTGTAAAGAAACGCAATAATTCAAAGTACTTTCAGTTATAATTACAAAATAACAACGTGCAAAACAGCAGAACAAAAAAACTTTTATCTGAATTCAACGCAGCACCCGAAAACCTTCCAAAATACGCGGCGTTGCCAATCCGCGTCGCACGCTATTAACACTAAGTCAGTCAATGGAGGGAGCGGGCCTCGAGGGCCCCGCTGCGCGCGCGGGGCCCTGCGGCGGCAGGCACTGGGGGCTCAGGCGGGCGCGGGGCCCTGCGGCGGCAGGCACTGGGGGCTCGGGCGGGCGCGGGGGCGCCGGGGGCCTGCGCTAATGCCCCTTGGCCGCCTCCTTGGCCGCCATGATGAGGGGCGTCAGCGACGCGAGAGGACGAGCCATCTTTAGGAACGGGTGCTGCAAAAGTAAATACAAAAGCCGTTAGTAAGTAATTAATAATTACTTAAGATAGAAATTCAGGAACTGTTTCGGTTAAGGAATCTGGCGGAATTCAAACTCTCAACCCTTCGCTAAGCGACCGAAGCGACGTCCCTAAAACAATTTTGTTTATTCACATTTTTGAGAAAATCAAAGGTTCGATTGTTTGATTTTTTAACGATTATTGGCATGAGTCATGATGGGTCACAATGGCAAAACTAATGATAAGAATTTAACGCGAACGAAAAAATTGAATCAACGTCAATAAAAACATGAATGTAGGTTCATTGCCTCTATTCGTGCTTCATTTGAAAGATATGATTCTATTTTTGTGATTACAAATCAACGAGCATTCTAGATCGTGCTCTAGGGTCTCCGCGAACAAAGATAGAACAACGCAAGAATGCTCAGTCTCTGTTTACACAAAGAGAATTTGATAGAGCGGAGATAGAATGAGCATTCGCTCGTTTGGTCTTAACCGACCTTGAGTCGTGTACAGGTCGCGTCACGTGAAAAGCGCCCCGCAAGACAGTGGAGGGGATATGTTTGCGCATGAGTCGACTAACGAACCAATGGCGCAAGGCCCGTGCCCTTGCGCCATTGGTTCGTTCGTGCGGCGCGCGATCTAGCCTCCCCCTCCTCACTTCGTACCACCAATAAATAATAAATAAATTAATAAATATGCGCCAGACAACACACCTCTTGTAATGGTCTCGAAGTAGGGATTAATATCCCTGTGTTACGAGGTACCACACAAGGAAAATAAGCTAGGGGCGTCTCCCAGCACACCCAGACCCGAGTCAATTCAGAAAAGATCGTTTCCTAAATTCACCCGACCGGGAATCGAACCCGGGACACTACGGAAATTGAGGCGAGAAACCGTGCTACAGCGCACTACGCCAACCGTGTCGGTAAACCAATTAGATCCATAAATCGTCTAGTGCGCAGGATGAGCCCCAGAGGTTATTTTACGTGACGCGATCAGTACGAATCCAACTCTGGGCAGAGTCCGGGAAGTTACGCAGCGTCTTCACGTCTAAAATACCTGTGTCTAAAGACAAAAGTCTTTGAACAGTGCGTGTTACCAGTGATGACCTACGCTGCCGAGACATTGTCTCTAAATATGAGCCTCCTAAATAGGCTCAGAGTCCCTCAGCGAGCTATGGCAAGAGCTATGCTAGGTGTTTCTCTGCAAGATCAAATCAGAATTGAGGAGATCAGTAGAAGAACTAAGATCACCGACATAGCCAAACGGGTAAGCAAGCTGAAGTGGCAGTGGGCAGGACACATTGCTCGGAGGACTAATGGCCGTAGGGCAGAAACTGCTCGAGTGGAGACCGCGTATCGGCAGGCGCAGCGTTGGACGGCCCCCCGCGAGATGGACGGACGATCTGGTCAACTCCGCGGGGAATCGCTGGATGCAGGCCGCTTCTAATAGGGATAGGTGGAAATCATTGTGGGATGCCTATGTTCAGCAGTGGACGTCCAATGGCTGAAATGACGACCTGTAGGAATGTTTTTATTACCTTGAGTAAGTCGAGCGCGGTGGCGCGCCTCTCGACGTCCACCTCCAGGCACTGGTCGAGGAAGTCCTGGAAGACGGCGCCGAGCTTCTCCTTGTCCTTGATGTCGGGCTTGCCGTTGGTGGCGATGAGGTAGAGCGCGCGCAGCGGGTTCTCGTTCAGGTACGGCGGCTCGCCCTCTATCATCTCTATCGCCATTATGCCCAGCGACCACACGTCCACCTATAGTAAGTAAAGTAGATAGATAGATTATATTCTTTATTGTACACTAGCTGCCTCGACAGACTTCGTTCTGTCAAAAGTAATTGAACGTCGCGGCGTCGGTAAAGCAGCACATCTCGTCCGCGTTTCTCCGACTTGATTTACATACAGGGTGTACAAAGGCCCTTAACTAAGCCGGCGTCTACGCACTCAGAACATTCAATAAAGTCATCGAAAAAAAAAAGTATGGGAAGCGAATTTTTTTAGGTGTCAATTGTAAACCTTTAAACGGACGACGCAATGTAACGCGTGCAACAGACCGCTCCTACGCTTTTGTGCTTGGCTGTTTGTTACGCATAATCAAGGGTACGCACGATGAACATTGCGAATTGAACGTTTTGAAGCATTTTTTTGTTAGGAATTACTTGAAAATTTAATGATGTTTATATGGACAAAAATTAAGTAATAATAATTAAGGTTAAGATTACAATTGAGGATGATTCAGTTGGGCAAAGAAAAAAATTGAAAAGTCTTCTACTTTTTAAAAAATAAAAAATTTAAACTTTTAGGTCCGAAATTCTCAGATATTCAGAAAAAAAATTATAACTCGAAAACTATGAACAATCGCGGAACATAGATGGGGGTGATTCGGGTACCCCAAGCGGTGCTCTATCTGTGGGCTTCCGCTTGACACTTCTTTTTGGGACACCCTGTATATATTGCCTGTCACTACCTGTTAATGTAGCTTTATTTTCGTGAAAGAATTTTCAAAATCGGTCCAGTAATTTCAGAGCCTTACTTCTTTATAATATTAGTATATATTAAAAAAAGACACATAATGCTTAGTATTACATTTAAAACAATGCATTTAGGTGGTTTTATCGCTAATAGCGATCTTTACCTGGTAACCTACAGGTAATTAGCCTATATATTGTCACATTGCTGGGCAAAGGCCGCTATCATTAAAATGAAGTCATTTTTTTTTTAGTTTTAATCCACAATCAGTCTCAAGACTATGAATGGATGGGTTGTATGTCAGTGGACATGTCGAGTGCGCCGTCCAACGAGGGCACTACTTCTGGTGCTGGATTTTTATACGCACTCTTGTAGCGACAGAATGCTATGTCTTTTCAGACGATTGGGGTGGCTCTGTATTCTTAGCTGCGCTGCTAGGACATTAGGGTGTAAGGAAAGCCGGTCTAAGTATGATTTAGAGGCTAGTCGGATTTCTTCCTTCACTGTTTTCATTTCCAGATTCTGGTGTATTTCCATGTTTGTCACAAACCAAGGCACGTTGGATATGGTGCGTAAGATACCGTTTTGGAGCCTTTGTATCATGGCAATGTTGGAGTTGCAGGCGCTACCCCAGAGCTGTATACCATACATCCATATTGGCTTGAGAAGTGACTTATAGATCAGGAGCTTATTGTCTTCAGTGAGTTTGCTGTTTCGTCCCAGAAGTCACAGCATGGTTTTATATTTTAAATTAAGCTCTGCTCGCTTTGCTTGAATATGGTTTCTCCAAGTGAGTCTGCGGTTGAGGTGTAGGCCAAGATACTTTACTGTACTGCTATGAGGCAGTATGTTATCTTCGAGACGTACAGGTGGACAGTCTCCTCTTTTGAGAGTGAACGTAACGTGCACTGATTTGGTTGTATTCACTTTAATTTTCCACTTTTTCAGCCAGGCACTTATTTCATTTAATCCCTCTTGCAGAGCGTGGGACGCAATATCTGCATTTTTGTTATTTGCCAATATCGCAGTATCATCAGCGAAGGTAGCTGTGGTGACTCCTGCCACTTCGGGTAGATCTGCTGTAAAAATTGTGTATAAAACCGGCCCCAGCACTGAACCCTGTGGTACGCCCGCTTTGATGTCAAAGAACTTAGAGGTGCTTCCTGTCTCCTTAACCTGGAATATTCTACCTGTTAGATAGGATTTCATCAATAGGTGGGAATTATGCGGGAGGTAGTTCTTTATTTTGCAAAGTAGGCCCTCGTGCCATACCTTATCAAAAGCCTGTTGTATGTCTAGGAAGGCTGCAGAACAGTATTCCTTTTTTTCCAGAGCTTTTCTAATCTCGTTGGTTACCCGGTGTACTTGTTCGACCGTCGAATGGCTCTGTCTAAACCCGAACTGGTGGTTAGGTATTATATTGTCCTTTGAAAGAGCAGGAAGAAACCTCTTCAGGACCAGCTTCTCGAACACTTTGGACAGGATAGGCAGAAGACTTATAGGCCTATAGGACCCGACTTCGTTCAAAGGTTTGCCAGCCTTGTGGATCATAATTATCTGCGAGACCTTCCAGATAGATGGAAAATGCTGAGTTCTTATTATGCCATTATAAAGGATGGTTAGAAAAAGAACTGCTCTTTTTGGCAACTGTTTCAACACTTCCTTAGTTATTAGATCAAATCCTGGAGCCTTACGATCTTTCAAGGTTATGATGGTTTTCCACACCTCTCTTATTGTGACTGGTTTTAACGGTAGTGTCAGTTGATATGGTTGGCTCAATATACGACTCACATTTTTTTCGGCTTCGGTGTCATTTGTGGGATTTGGTAGAAATACTTTTGCCAGATGTTCGGCAAATAGGTTGGCCTTGTCTTGTGCAGTTCGTGCCCAACTGTTATCACATTTTCTTAGAGCTGGTTTGCATTCCTGTGGTCTGTTCAGCGACTTTGTGAATTTCCACAAGGAGTAGTTCGTAGAAGCGGTTGGTGTAAGTGATTCGATCTTGGCTTGAAGTGTAGTGCTTTGCCACTCGAGGGTCCTTTTATCCTCACTATTTCTACTTTGTTGCCAAACACGGCGCAGTCTACGTTTTTCCAGAACATGTTTTTTTATTGCCAGTGGTATATTCGCAATGTAGCTCTTTTGCCCCAGAACAGGTGAGTTTCTCCAACATGCTTCCTGAATAATACCAGTAAAGTCTTTGGCTGCCTCTTCAATTTCGTTTGGTGTTTTAAGGGCTATTTTTAGATCTATTTTATTTTCTAAATATTCACGGAATGAATCCCAGTCAGTCCTGCTGTTGGATAGTTGAGGTGGTTTATCCACCTCTATAAGCATCGTGCTGATTGTGAGTAGAACTGGTGTATGGTCAGATGAGCTGTCTAGGCACGATTCGGGTCTGAGATAGTCTTGCCCCAGTCCTTTACAGATAAAAAAATCCACGAGATCCGGAATCTTGTTCGGGTCAGTGGGCCAGTAAGTGGGTTCAAGCGCAGAGACAGTGCGTAATTTGTTCGCGTTCACACTAGCATATAATTGTCTGCCTCTGGGTGAGATCAACCTAGAGCCCCAGCTAGTGTGCTTAGAGTTCCAGTCTCCGCCCACTACAAAGCGGCTACCAAGGGTGCGAAAGAAGTCAGAAAACTCGTCCTCTGATATTTTATGTCTTGGAGGGCAGTAGACTGCGCTAACATTCAGATACCCACAACCATCCTCAACAGCAATAGTAGTGGCTTGGATATGATTCGTTTTCAACTCAGGAAGAAGATGGTGTTTAATTGAGTCCCGTACTATGACTGCCGTCCCAGCATGCCCTGTTCCATCCGGATGGGTTGTTATGTATGTGTAACATCCACGTAGCTTCACATTTGATGATTTAGTGCAATGAGCTTCCGAAATGAGGATAATATCCAGATTGTGTTGTTTCATTAGAAGTTCGACTTCGTCTTTGTTCGGGGACAAACCATTTATGTTGTAGGTTGCTAGCCGTAATGACGCCATTACGGCAGCTTACTAAGCAGTGTTGTTATGAGCTGCATAAGTGTGCTCATTTGTTGTAGGATTTGCTCAAACTTCTCGTTTTGCTTGATGAGTAGCTTTTCTATTGTAATTTTTTCGTTGGTTTGTTCGGTTTCGGCAGATTCACGGTAACGATGTAACGTAAATAAATTTCAACGATCTGAAAGTTTATTGCCAAAGAAAAAACTACGGCTAAAGCGTCTGCTACACGGTCGGCAACAAGACCACCAACAGAGATGACCCAACTTTCTGCTGATGGAAAACATCGTCAAAAATCTAAAGCAATGATGGGTTTTTATAGTAAACTTGCCTCTGATTACCACATTTGGGATTTTATATTCGTCCCTACTCTTGAGAGTATGAATGCAGCTAATCCTTAAATTAACTATTTTTTTCAGAGAAAAGTAAAACAAATTGTAATCAAGAGTGCCGAGTGCGAGTTGCAGTGAGAGAAGTGAATGACTTCACCATCGCGTTTGGCGAGCACGTAAATGTCAAATAGTATGGAATTGAGTCAGCGCCTTTTAGCGGCAAATGCGGGCAACATCAAAGCCACTAGATGGCGCTGACTCGATGCCATACAAATTCACGTTTTTTTTCTCGCAAAACGCGATGAATTCACCATTCGCTTCTCTCACTGCAACTCGCAATCGGCACTCTGATTTTACCTTAGGACCATACTGTTTTCTCGTAACAACTTCTGGCGCCATCCAGTAGGGCGTACCCACCATCGTTGTTCGTTTGTTTTGCTCAGGCGATATCTGTGCACAGAACCCGAAGTCAGCTGAAACAACATTTATTTTTTAGGATGTGTCTTTTTTTTCATGTTGTATGTCTCATATCGGCAAAGTGTAGATTTGAGTGAGTGTGTTGTTAACCAAAACAGCTGTAACAGTCAACTCGCCTGTTTCTCCTCTCGGGATATGCAGCTGCGGTAGCACTGCTGCTGCTTGAATCATCATACCTTTATGCTTTACAAGGCATCAGAAAAGCACCACTTCCCCAAACCTTAATTATAAATGACAATTGTGTGGAAGGAGGCTATACCGTTCGCGGATAGGCCTTCTTAGTCAAAATAAGAAATGTTCGAGCGGCACTGCATGAATCGTCTGTGAAAGAATTGGCCAGCACCTCGCGGCACACCGCCGCTATCTGCCCCTCGTCCATGCACGTCTCTGTTCCTGCGTCGGTGAGGGAACCGCCGGCTAGGTACTCACTGAGCTTGACTTGTCCGTCGAGCCCCAGCAGGATGTTGTCGGACTTGATGTCGCGGTGGATGACGTGGTTGGCGTGCAGGAAGTGCAGCGCCTGCAGCACCTCGCGGCACACCGCCGCTATCTGCCCCTCGTCCATGCACGTCTCTGTTACTACGTCCGTGAGGGAACCGCCGGCTAGGTACTCCATTACCACCCAAAGCTCCTGGAGAAGAACGTTTTCGGAATCATTATCCCGATCAGATAAAATGGCCCATCTAAACATTGGCCTACATTTAGGCAATTAGAAGCAGCCCGTTAAAGATGTAAAATGAATCTGACCATAATATCCTGATTGTTTATTGTTAAATCAAGCAATTTGACTTGAGCATTACTGTCTTAATCTTGAGATTTAAAATGATTAAAGGGAATGAATTTGACTGACTTTCATTTACGGCACTATACTATTTTCACTGTAAAATGATATACCTGACAGCTCTTTATTGTTCCGTGACACGCATACTATTTCAAACTAAATAAAAAGAAACTGGCAAAAGAAAATGTTATAAACTATTAAAAAAACTATTGTTCTTTCGAATCTTATCAAGTTAATTATTGTTATTTGTAATTTAATTGTTGTTATTACTATTAACCGTTAATAAATGAAATATTTAAAATTAAACTAATAAATCATTACAGCGCCTGATGCGTGAAAAGGAACGCCATTCAATAGTGTATTGACACTACTGAATCGACAAAAAATCGATGAATAGGAGCAATCATTTTGTAATTTGTAATCACGTCATTCGCATCAGTACCAGTGCCTTGTGTGCAATTTCTTAACTATTGTTTTCGAGATACCGCGTTTTATTCTATTACTTATTAGCCATAACCCGTTTATTAAGAATTATTTAAAAATTAAATATCGGTAAATCTGATTCCATTTCCTTTGCCAACTCGATTAAATTACAACATCACCATAATTGAGAATTATAAACTGTCAGGGATATCATCATACGGCGAAAGTAGTATAGTCAATAACAGTCATTTTGAGACATCTTGAGCCGAATTAACGTTTCTAGTTTTCTATTGGTCTTAAATGGTCAGATTCAGTCATAATACACAGCCACACTTTTCACTTAAATTCTGTCACCATTGAGACTAAATAGCTGTTCAGTAGTTTTGCAGGAACATTTTTAACAAAGATCATGCTATGGTATACTTGATGCTGTGGGAACAGTCACTTTTGGGTAGTTCTTCATGCAACAATAACTAACCTCGTTGACAAGATAGCTGTCGAGGTAGTTGACGACGTTGTTGTGCTTGTTCTCCCGCATGACGAGGATCTCGTTGATTATGAGCTCCTTTTTGGGCTGCTGGCCGAGGTTCATCTGCTTGATGGCCACCTCCATGCCGGTCGACGTTTCTATCGCTGTGTACACTGTTCCTGACGCTCTGCGAATATAAGAGTTATAAATGTGTGGGACCGATTATTATTTAATCCCTAAAATTTTAACGAAAAAGGTTTTAAATGCTATCCTAGTAGTTTTTGAATGTCGATGCCCATGCGTTTGATTGACACCGGCCTAGAGCGTGGAACACGCACATTTTTAACCAAATAGTAATTGACTTAAGAATAGTTATAAACATTGTTAAGCAGCTCGAAGGACTTAGCTACAACATAAACATTCAGTAGAATAGCGGGCGCTAGGCAAAAGATTGTTTATTCGGGTGATTCCTAAAAAAAATTACGGCAAAATAATAATTTAATTGAAATCGAGATCGCCAGTGGCTAGAAAGAAAACAATGATAAACTCACCCTTGGCCAATTTTTTCCATTTTTGTATATTTTCTATTAGGATCTCCAACACTGACTATTGTTCTTAATTTTTCTAAAATTTCTTCATCAGTCATTTTCTTTTTCCTTTGTTGCTGACTAGTTGCTCTGCTGCAAAACAAAGAAAAATATTAGCTGTGTTCCCATTAGCTTCATTTGCTTGTTTGCACGTAAACCGGATTGGTACATATTTTTAATGATATGTCAATGTGTAGAGTCAGAAACGAACTTAAAGATGTAAGTCTTAAGATGTAGACATGGTTAAGACATCTTGGCTAATGCCCTCTACATTAGAAAGTAGAGGAGAGGAGAGATTGTTGTAAAATTAAACAATGGTATTGCCTCAGCAATAACAAGCCTCAGCTTGTTGCGGTCGAGCGGCAGCGCATTATGAGCGCTCGTGCTACGCGATAAGTTAGTTTATTCCTTGCTGTACGCTGGTTAACTCTGGTCGGTGAGGGGCGGCGCCTGGCTGGCGGGCGCGTGGAGCGCGGCGGCGGGGAGCGCGCGGGGGAGGGCGCGTGCGGGGGCGGCGGCGCATATGAGCGCTCGTGCTACGCGATAAGTTAGCTTATTCCTTGCTGTACGCTAGTTACCTCTGGTCGGTGGGGGGCGGCGCCTGGCTGGCGGGCGCGTGGAGCGCGGCGGCGGGGAGCGCGCGGGGGAGGGCGCGTGCGGGGGCGGCGGCGCATATGAGCGCTCGTGCTACGCGATAAGTTAGCTTATTCCTTGCTGTACGCTAGTTACCTCTGGTCGGTGGGGGGCGGCGCCTGGCTGGCGGGCGCGTGGAGCGCGGCGGCGGGGAGCGCGCGGGGGAGGGCGCGTGCGGGGGCGGCGGCGCATATGAGCGCTCGTGCTACGCGATAAGTTAGCTTATTCCTTGCTGTACGCTAGTTACCTCTGGTCGGTGGGGGGCGGCGCCTGGCTGGCGGGCGCGTGGAGCGCGGCGGCGGGGAGCGCGCGGGGGAGGGCGCGTGCGGGGGCGGCGGCGCATATGAGCGCTCGTGCTACGCGATAAGTTAGCTTATTCCTTGCTGTACGCTAGTTACCTCTGGTCGGTGGGGGGCGGCGCCTGGCTGGCGGGCGCGTGGAGCGCGGCGGCGGGGAGCGCGCGGGGGAGGGCGCGTGCGGGGGCGGCGGCGCATATGAGCGCTCGTGCTACGCGATAAGTTAGCTTATTCCTTGCTGTACGCTAGTTACCTCTGGTCGGTGGGGGGCGGCGCCTGGCTGGCGGGCGCGTGGAGCGCGGCAGGCGGCGGCGGCGGCGGGGAGCGCGCGGGGGAGGGCGCGTGCGGGGGCGGCGGCGCGGGCGCGGGGTTCTTGTTGCGGTCGAGGGGCGGCGCGCCCGGCGTGCCTACTGAGTCCGCTCGGGAACATATCTATAAAGTACAGTTTATTAGAACACATTGATTTTTACTGATGATCTTGATCTTGATTTTCCTTTGTCACACTTTAAAGTTACACCCAAACTACTTGAATTCATAAAAGCTAAAATTTCGCATTTTTTTTACACCTATTCGCGTGTCTTTTCATGTGCTGATGTGATCAGAATCTCACTATCAAATATCATTAGCAAGTATATTAGTTACCGAGTGCGTTGTGAGCGCGGGGTGCAGCACGTGCGGTGGCGAAGCGGGCGGCGGCCGCGGCGGGGGCGTTTCTTCCTCCTCGATTGGCTTTGTGTACTGAAACAATGAAATAACTTAAATCTCCTGATATTATAGCTGGATGAATGCCTTACAACCCGACACGCTGGCAGGTGTGAGCGGTGTAGTGAGGAAGTTTGCGGGCGGGTGAAATTTCACCCGATTTTGACAGCTCAAGGTGCACAGTTATAAAAAACGGGTTATAACAACGATTTTCCGGCGTACGTCACTAGCGATAACGTTTTGAATCAGAAGTATGGTGTTGTTCTAAGTGGCTTTAAAGTTATCTAAAGTTCTCTTAATAAGTTATCGAGGGGGATTTATCAAAAATAACTAATTTAATAGATTAATCAGTAATGGCCAAATCTGTAATATTTTAGTCTTTGCAGTGAGTGAGTAAGTTAATAGGGAATAAATAATAATAATAAATATAATAAATATCCCTGGACATTATTCCACACAGCGCCATCTAGCCCCAAAGTAAGCTAATTAAAGCTTGTGTTATGGGATACTAGACAACGGATAAACATACATAAATACATTTTCTTTTGTAAATACATACTTATTATACATAGGACACACCCAGACCAGTACAAACAGACATGTTCATGCACACAAATGTTTGTACTGTGCGGGGATCGAACCCGCGACCTCTGGTGTAGTAGCCAACTTCTTAACCATTACACCAAGTCGGTCGTCAAAAAACCAGAGGGAAGGCAGTTAGCAATATGTTTATCGATCATGCAAGACTGCACTTTTTGAAGCCAACCGGAATCAGCTTACCCAGATTAACCGGATTAACACGACTTTCAAACCTACAAACTCAGTTAAAAAGGGTAATTTTTGCATGAGATTGTTACATAACTATTATTATATTGACTGGCCTGTTGGCGCAATGGCAGCGATCCTGCCTTTAGCGCCGGAGGTCGTGGGTTTGATCCCCACCCATGACAAATATTTGTGTGACGAACATTTATATTTGTTGTGTGTCTGGGTGTTATTATCTATTTAAGTATGTATTTAGAAATATTTAAGTATGTTTATCAGTCTCTGACGCCCATATTACAAGCTCTGCTTAGTTTGGGGTCAGATGATCTTGGTGTGAATTGTCCCAGATATTTATTTATTTATTTTCAGATCGTAGGCCCAGGCTTGAAGAACGAGAATTCGAAACATACTAAACCTGTGTCATTTTTGGCAAGTTATTTAACCGATTCGACCAAACTCATTTCAACATTTTCAAAAATCTTGCAGTTTCTTTGGCTAGGTTACTTACAATGCTCTTGGTACGGTCGGGACGGGACGGCGGCGGCGGCGGCGGCTCGGGGTGCTCCGTGTCGGTGGGCGTCGACGACGACGGACTGCTGGACGACACTCGAGACACCGATGAACCTGAACAGATATTACCAACAATGTTACTGACGCAAACTTCATCTAATTTTAAAAGCCAACCTCATATAGAATTCCGTTTTCTGGAGGCTTGGCATGAACCAAAGCATTCATCGACCTATTGCCATCATATGACATGACTGTGATGTCTGATCTTGTTGTTTTTTTTTCTTAACTTCTCTGCTCGGCGTCACCGCCACATAGGGAGCGCAATATGACCTCCAAATATACAAAAAAACCCTTCAGGGGGACTGTAACCTTCCGGGATTAGAGATAACATTTTTTGAACCTTAGTCTTCATAAATGAGTTCAAAGCCAATGAAGAACTGCTGAAGACTTAGCATCTCCACCACATAGCTAGCTTAATGGGGACCCCCACATACATAAAAAAATCCTCCAAGCGTCTTATAACCAATGAACTATCAAAACTACCAAAATCAGAGAGTACATTATTTTGAACCTTAGCCCTCATAGATAAAGCTTTGACATAGGCTCAATCTGGTTAATGGTAAGTTTTCAGAGGAAGGTTGGTTGAGTACCTGAATGTGTCGTGTGCATCTGTGCAGAGGTCATATACTTGGAGGGCGGCGGCTGCGTGGCGGACGCGTCGTACCACTTGAGCACGTCCAGCACGGCCTGCGGGTTACTCTTCTGCTCCTGCTTGCTGATGTTTGAGGCCATCAGCAGCCGCGCCCACGCCTCCGGCATACCCTAGTCAATAAACACAATGCCTCAGAGACATGGCACTGACAAAACATCTATGCCCATATAATACACCTAGTTAATGTACAGTGGCTTAGTAAAAGAGTAAAAAGACAAAAATGACAGGTCCCAGACACAATAAATATTATAGTATTATTTGTTTGGCAAAATTCAACAAGATTGAAGGGACAAGGATTGAGCTATGGCCCGGTGCTTAATTCTTCCAGAGGCCTGTCTAAAAAATAGCCTAGACATTGTGTCGCCAAGCCACTGTCAATGCACACAAGCCATAAAACTCGGAATATCAAAATGAAAATAGAAATCTGATAAGCATCACGTCAAATAAAAAACTATTTTTATTAATACTGAAGATCAAACCATGCATACTCCAAATACTGTTTTATAGCTTTTAACGGAATATAAGTAAATTTACAAAGTAAATATCATAAAATAGGTTTATCTTGTACTTACTAAAATAAAAAATCAAGATCTAAAACTGTCAAAAACTTATAGGTAAAGAACAGAAAAAGCCATATGAGAAGGTACCTACAATATAAAATAGGAGCCAGCTGTAGTACTTTTTTATTAGTTTTTCAGTACTAATTTATATTGATTTCTTTGAGAAAGGTTCACATTTGTATCTAAGTTTACACTGTTAGCTTAAGCTTCTTACTCAATTATTTTACAGTATTGATTTATAGCATCTGTTAGTAAGCATTTAGAGTATTAACCAAATACATTTGCTGGAACTCAATAGCTTTTAAAATGGTTTTAAAATTAACATTTTTTTCTCTCTGTATCTACAATTTAAATAAAGGAAAAATTGAATGCATGCAACTAATGGTAAGGTGCTAACCACAGTAACAACATTCATGAAAAGAATTGGTTTCTTTAACAAAACTATGATTTTATGTGCGAATACAAGTCATCATAAAAGATAAATAACAGTTTAAGGAATGTCTTCATATTTGCATAACATAAAGACATCCAAAAATACAAGCTATTACTTACTGTCATAGGCAGCTTGAAACAAAAGCGGTAACACATGGAACTCAATTACAATTTCAAAATACTTATTTACTTTTATTACAGTTACATGTTTTGTATATTCGGAAACATTACAAAAACTAAAACTAAATTACATGCCATCATAGTGTGTAACAGAATGATGGCCAACAGGATGTGGTACTATTATAATTAGCATTCCTTTAAGTTGAGTTCTTCAATATAAATATTTGAACTAATTTACACTAGCTAATTATAGACATGCTATGCTTTCTTTGGCTCCCTGAAGTAGTCTAAATTTAGGTGTGTAGTGACAGCTGCAGTATAAATCACAACTTCTATAACAAATTTCCGTTTTTTTTTTAAATGAAAACAAAACTGTTGA
Source organism: Udea olivalis (assembly GCA_947369235.1). Lineage (NCBI taxonomy): Eukaryota > Metazoa > Arthropoda > Insecta > Lepidoptera > Crambidae > Udea > Udea olivalis. The sequence goes on from OX376342.1 coordinate 14,958,479, forward strand.
CTTCGAATCAGTTTAAATATTGTTTACGCAGTATGAATAAATAATTTCTACTAACTTATATTTGACTAGAATAAAATCAAAAATAAACATACTGAACTCACAAATTGTAAAATTAAGTTATATCAAAAGCAAAGCACATAAGCTGAATGGCACTGTGCAAAGCATATTTGCGTAAAGTTCTATAACTGGTGACATGTGATTATAGATATATTTGCCAATTTGTAGAAACTTTCTATTCAGAAAGATATTGCACTGTACATATAATCAACATGAGTCAAACTGCTTGTGCAAAATGTTATCATAAAGATGTCAATTAACAAAACTGAATGTGTAGATTGCATAGCTGCATATTATTAGTATCTAAACATGAGAAAACTCAATCATTCTTATGGTATGTAAATGCAAATTCCAACTAGTGGTGATCCAAATTCATATTTATTGATCCAAATTCAATTTAAAAATCATGCCACATGAAGTATGACTGTTTATTCATTCATCACTTGTAAATTCACAAGGGTTTAAGCTACAATGGATGTGTCATGGGTTTTCCCGAAAAGTGCAATATGGAATATTCAACTCTCTATTGACATAATAATTGTGTTAAGTTGTACTAGAGTAATAATAAATAAAAAAAGTACTCACTGTGAACTCCCCGGTGACTGCATCAAATCCAACATGGACTGTATGCTCAAAATTGGTTGGATAGCTAATATTTGGCTTGTTGTCATTGTGAGCTGTACTTTTAGACCCTTTTATTTTAGCCTTTAATGTTTTCTTTTTTCTATCACCACCATCATCAGGTTCTGTAATATGTAAACACAGACTTTTATCATTATCTGTATTAGGTAGGTACCTAGTCTCATATAGCAGCAGCAAATATTAAAAAACAATTAAAATCATGCAGCTAGTTAACCTATTGTAACAATGCTAATACAATATTCATGGGGACACATTTCAATTAGTTGATATGCGGTGTAATGCCAAATATGGATCATGGCGTACCTTTGGGTAGAGGCCTCATATCAACAGAGGCCACTGAGTCCCCTCGATCAGTGGCCCGGTTACTCGTGAGGCGCACTGGAGGTGCAGGAGGCTTGTCCTCATCGCTCGACATGCTGCTAACTTATCTCCGTTCTGTAAATATTGAGTATTTATAGCAATATTACAAGACTTTCCTAAAACATTTTTTATATCCACAATAGCATGTGAATGGATATAAGCTAAATTAACTATTATATTCTGTTATCAAATAGTAATTTAAGGGCAAACTTTGAATTACAGCCGATTTAGGGGCAAGAATAAGCATAATATTCAAACTTGTGTACAATATTGAAAGATGTCAAACACTTTTCTTCAGTTTTCACCGATTTTAACCTAATTGATTAAGGTCCGGAAACACATATCATTGGCTTACGAATATATTGTATCAAAAGTATAAAAAGTAAACCACAATATTACTCATGGACGCGCCCCGCAAAAGGTTTGCGATTCCAACAAAAATTGTTACAAAAAACATGATTTTACTTACATAGCAGAAATGTAAGAACTTTAAAATAATAATAGAATATCAGCACTTATATCCCTGTTACATTTCAATTAACTTATAACTTCTAGACAGTAGACACAATAATTTTACACGAAATCATTTATCATTCACACACATGAAAGGATAGCAGCGATGACTAGAGCCGCCATTACACTATGATTTAGTGAGTCCGAAAGATATCTATACCATAACCAACGAAAAATATTGAATGTTCAAATGAGACAGCAACGTTATTGCTTTTTCGATTCGAAGTAGAACGAACGCAATGATCGTTATCAATTTTCTCATCATTTTGGCTACATTTTACCTGCCACTGCCATACAAATTAGAATAATAAAATATTGCCTTATTTCTATGATTAAAAACATTTTTAGGCCAGGTATTTAGTAAGTTCTTTTTTTAAGTATTCCACTCACGATATTTGCCAGTATTCTTAAATATTTTTTTGTATTACAAACAGTTTACTAGCGTCTGTGCTGCTACCCCAAAGAACTATTCCATTTTATCAGGTTCAAAGTTTCTTGTTTACTTACCTCAATTTTATGACAAGCCTCACTTCAGGTGACACTGAAGGTCTAGACGTTGTAAATTGTTTTTTTTTCTTTACACAATTCTAAAATAGTACAAAATAATTCACTTTCATGCATTCGATCACTTCATAAAAAATCTTCTCAATGTTGACGATGAAATTTTCTTTTTCGTTAAAGTCATTTTTAGCAGCAACGTTAGGTACATACCAATAGTGTTTTTTCATCGGAATCCGTCTGTGAAGAGCGTAGCTCTAACGCGGCGCGCAGAGGACGCCCAGTGCAAGTGCAAGGTGGCGCTGCGCCGACGCTAGGCGGGCGCAGGGGCGGCGCAACGCCCAAATAACGCTAGTGTGAGGAGGGGTCACCGGAGAGACGCCGACGCTCAAAGAACGCTAGTGTGGGGTCTCTCATACATAGTCCAATTGTAACTTTAGTCGTGAGGTAAACCTTTTCAAGTGATTGCACGAATTTCAAGCTTATGAAAAAACAAAATCCAAACCCAACCCAAGGCAAATTATCAAGGAGAAATTGTAAGGGTAGGGTACAACTTGGCCTTTTACCTGATGGCCGCATGCACATTGAGCTTCAGGACTCCTTGCATATGTAACGGCTAAAGTTGGGTGTGAAACTTTGAACTATGGAATATTCATTCTGATATTTGTTTTCTTAGTTTTCTTAATGAAAATGATAAAATAAAAACCAAACGACATATTCTGGTAAAGATACCTAAAACATACACCAACATTTTAAAATGATTTTTGCTTGAAACAATGACAATTCACAAGTTTAAATATTAAAAATTATAAAAGCAACTAACTAAAATTTGCACAAGCCTAGTAAAAACTTACTTCATTAATTTACTAGCTTTGCCCGCGTTTCGTAATATATTATGACCAAATTTCCTAAAATTTGTCTGAATTGTAGCCCGTGTGTTATTTTGATAAATAAGCTGTTTTACTGTAAAGTTTCATCTAAATCCATTCAGTAGTTTTTGTGTGAAAGAGTAACAAACATTCTTACAAACTATCGCATTTATAATATTATTATAGTAAGTAAGAAGTAATGATGCGAATGGGGGAGGATCGGCCGTCCTAGGTATCGCTGGGATGACAAGGTCATGGAGGACTTGCGTGAGCCCAGGTCGAAGACTTGCAGGAGGTGGCGCACGATAGACCAAAGTGACGTATCTTAGTGGCAGAGGCCAAGACCTACTTTGTGTCGCTGCGATATCATAGGTAGTTAGTTAAGTAAGAAGTAAGATTATTAAGATAATTAAATTCAATGAAAGTAATACATTTCTATACGTAGAAAAGAACGTCTTTTAACTTTGTTACGTAAAAGTCACTTGAAGTGAGCGTGACCTACCTAGACCTAACCTGTTTTCGGGTGAAATTCAATTCACGCCGAAAAAACTGTAGTTTTCTCCTAAAAAATAATATTTTTTTTAAAAATTTCTGTGATAGACATTATTAACATCTTTTACGAACTTTAAACCATTTTTCAAGAAACATTAGCGATATGGATATATGATAGCGAATTGGATAAAAAAGGATATCCAGATTTAAACAACAATCTCAAAGCATTTTACTGAAAAACTGAAATTGAACATCACAATTGAAAAAAGGTCAGCTCCTCACTAGCCGTCTGTTTGACGGTTCAAAATCAAGGAATTGACGTACGAGTTACGTCATTTTGCTGTCAAATTTATGGAATTGGAATGTGATGTCAGACTGTCCTGTGTGCGAAGCGAATTATCTATTTTTTAATTATTTGTGATTTAATGAAGAAGATTTAATGAAAATGATACGTATAACAGTAATCTTTTGATTTCTATTCCTACAAGTGCTACTTCCAGAATGATATAGGTTATATAAAGTAGAATCCTCAAAATGGAAAGTCATTCGGAAGCTGTGGTATGTTTGTTACAAAAGTAAATTGTATACAAATGTTTACTCTTTATCCAAAATAGTTTAAAAGTTTGAGGAGAGAGATTAACATGTTTATTAGTTACAAGATCATCAATCTAAGCAGTAAAAAAACCTATTCCAGCCTATTTCTTCTTCAGCACACACAGGAAGAAACCCCCCCCCCTGTTTACTTTTTACTGATTGTGAAACATAGGATTAAAAAAATATTTTATTTGTTAAATGTTTGTAATTTAAACTCCCTCAGAATCAGGACAGCAGTGCTAGGAAGAATCCATTAGATGATCTTAGCAGAGATGAGTTGATTGTCAAATGCAAGGCCCTTCTCGCAATCGCCCAAAAAGCTAAACAAGCTAAAGCTGGTAATACACTACTTATAGCAATAATCTTGTAAATAATTTGATGCCTACAGTAAATGTTTTTTTGTATTAAGTACTATTATGTCTGGACTTCTAATACCTGCTCATCTGGTGGCAGGAACTGGTATACATACAAAGTACATTGTCACATAAAAGTTGGTCCTTGATTTTAATAAATTCCATGGAATGAACTATTTAATATTTGTATGCCTAGACAAGGTAAATCATTGCAAGCATATTTTTCAACCGAATTCTGACCATTTACTGACTGACACGTCTGTTTTACACAGAGTTTGATTGATAAATTGTTTTATATGTATTATTTGGGCTCACATTCTATCTATTTATATATTACATATCTATTTATATATATGGCACAAATACATAGTACAATCCAACACATTACTTATATTATACAAACAGAATTTCACTTTAAAATCGTATTCCGGTAAATGTTGCGCACAACGTTTAACTCTAGAACAGACAGTACCGATTTTAACAATTTTGTATGAGTGAAATTTTCGAATGTCTTTAATCTGGGTCCATATTGGCTCACAAAGAATTCTAAATCCTATTTTTTGTCTTACTATCAATTTGTGTTCATAATAATCACTTCATAATTTGATTTTTCATACTTTTTTTATTCATAAATTTTTATTACTACCAACAGAGCTCATAACAGCTAGTGATCGTATTTTTTTTATTAATACTGTTACTACCAATAATCAGTTTAATATATTTTTTTTGCACATATTTTTTCTTCATAACATTCAATGATCATATTGTTTTAATTAATAATGTTGTTACTAAGAACATATTTCAACTTATAACGTCATTGTTCAGAATAGCTTTCTTTTCTATCAACAATTTAGTTTCAATAAAGGAAAGGATCTGTCTTAAATCTATTACTTTTTACCTTAGATCAAAAATAAGAGGGGTTTTATAAGTTTGACGTATCTGTCGGTGTGTCTGTCTACTTTTCTATCAAAAATTAGTTTCCGGCGCTTCGCCGGCCGCTGCCGCGGCACGCTCGCTTTGCTCGCTCGGCTCGCGCGTTGTTGGGGTTACTGTTTTACCCAACCCAACCTATTTGTCTGGTAGCATCTCGTTTCTGGTATCAATTTGATTTATAGTGGAGTTGCATTTTTAACTTAGCTTACTTTTCTATCAAAAATTAGTTTCTGGCGCTTCGCCGGCCGCTGCCGCGGCACGCTCGCTTCGCTCGCTCGGCTGGCGCGTTGTTGGGGTCACAGTTTTAACCTAACCTAACCTACTTGTCTGGTAGCATCTCGTTTCTAGTAGCAATTTGATTTTCAGTGGAGTCGGAGGAATATATTAGTATAAAACAAATTATGAATAAAGACATTATGATTTTCAATAATATGGACAAAAACACTTATGATTAAGAAAATTATAAAAACAAATATTAGAATAAAACACATTTATGACTATTATAGTTATTTATGCGAATAATTATGAGTTTCGATCATTAGTATAAACAAGTATATGAAAACAAATATTAGTAAAAACTAAGTGTATTATTAGTGATATTATGAATTTCCATGATTTTAGATTTTAATATTTAGTTTTATAATTTTTTATCAAGAATGATCCTTATCAAATGGGTAACCTATTGAAATCTCGAATTTCTGTTACCCGAATCTTAAAACGGTTGGTAGAACTTTTAAAAGACAGATGTAATGAATGACAACTTTATAAAATTCCTTTCTTAATGTGCCAGATGAATCAATTTCCAGGTGCACTAAAACCAAATTTTCAAAAAGTTTTTTTTTGTTTCCCATTCTCTTCTCATAATCCAAATATAGTTATACCAGATTCTCAGAATACTGTTTTTTGTTTCCCATCGTACCATTTTTCAAATAAACTATTTTCGTAATCTTTTTATTTGGTCGCATACAATCATATTCCTGATAAACTGTTGCCAGATTTTCATAATCTTTTTATTTGGTTCCCATACAAACGTGTTCCAGCTAAACTATCCATAATTACTTACTTTTGTAGTTATATATTATCTTTACCATAAGTTTGACATAACGAAACGCTGCAAAACCGACTCCACGCAGTCTTGTCATATTTTAAAGGCAGTAGAATTTCGTTTTGGAAATTCTAATGCTATGTATAAAAATAGTATGTTAAAGCGAACTGGCCGTGGTCCTTCGCCGTGATACTAGTCTGCCCTACCCTTAGAGTGTAATTCAAGCCCGCGTAGGCGCGGAGGGGCGAGGCGGCCCACGAGCTGATGAGCGAAAACCATCTGCGACGATAAGCTCGCGTGGGACCGCCGGAGCCGTGACAGAAACAATGCTTGCTGCATGCTTGCTTGCATGCGGCATGCTGCATGCCTGCTTGCATGTTGCATGCTGCATGCTTGCTTGCATGCTTCATGCCTGCTTGCATGCTGCATGCCTTCTTGCATACGGAATGCTTGTTTGCATGGTGCATGCCTGCTTGCATGCTGATAATTAATTTTAAAGGCAAAGTTACAAATCGTTGTGATTTTTATGGTTCACATTTATTATGATTTTTAATAATTATGCGTAAAGTTGTTAATTTTAATGATTATGCTTTTAAAAATTATGCGTTTAGTTATATCCCTGCTTGCATGTTGCATGCCTGCTTGCATGCTGTATGCCTGCTTGCACGCTGCATGTCTGCTTGCATGCTGCATCCCTGCTTGCATGCTGTATGCCTGCTTGCACGCTGCATGTCTGCTTGCATGCTGCATCCCTGCTTGCACGCTGCATGCCTGCTTGCATGCTGCATCCCTGCTTGCACGCTGCATGCCTGCTTGCACGCTGCTCGCCTGCACGTGGCGTGCACACACACTTTTATGATCTTTTACTATGTATATTTGAATTTATTTAAATTTAAAAAATCTTGATTTTAAATATCTGGATATTGTTTGTCTGGATATCAATTAACTGTATTTCAAAAATCTGGCTTTCGTGCATATGGATTACGGTCATCTGGATTTGGTGTGTCTGGAACTCATTCGTCTGGATTCTAAAACGTCGTACAAATGAATAAATGGGCAAATGAAATTCGGAGTTGCGATTATATGGCAAACAAAACTTCGAAATTTTAAAAAACGGGACTATGAAAAAATGTCCAAACGTTTTCGGGATTATGATATTTGGAATATTAAAATTCGGGCTTAAGATAGGTAACCATTCAAATGGTATGAGAAATATTTTCGTACCTCCGATGATAGGAGTTGAAAAGTTATGTAAGACAATGCGCACCCCTTTAATCTATATAAGTCCAGATCAATGCTTGAGTATCATTCTAAAATCACTGGTCTTGAATAATGTTACTTTTGTATGTACTTTAAGAATCTGAAATAAAATATTTAGATATAAATAGAAAAAATATATTTTAAATGTAATCCTTATGATAAAACCAACTTACAGAATTGCAAAATGAAGTTGAGAGCTTCAAGCTGCAGTTAGAAAAGTGTGAATCAGAGAAGAAAGCAAATTCAGACAGCCTCCTCACACTTCAAGAATTAGTGGATTCATTGACTGAACAAAAATTGAATTATATCACTGAAGTAGATTCTGCAAAGGGAAGAATTAAAGCATTAAATGAGAAATGCAAGAAATATGAAGAAGAACTAAACAGCTTTAGAGCTGATGTAATTGTGAGGGATAAACAGCTGGCTGAGACTACACAAAACCTTTCAGATCTTGACAGTGAAATAATATCATTGAAAAGACAAAATAATAGGCTTGTAGAGGAGAATGAACAGCTCATTAATCAACTCTCAGAGCTGGAGGCCCAAACATTAGAGTTCAATAATATTGGATTAGAGCAAAGGAAACAGCTTCAATTGCTAGAAGATAAAGTGCAAACAGGTAGGTTGTTTGTGTAAGTTTTTTCACCAAGTCTAATTTAACCCCTCCATGAGCCCACGCTCTTTTGTATCGAGGGGGCTGGTTCTGCGTCTTACAGATGCAGCCTTTGTGAATGGGAGGTGTGGGCCAATGATCTGCCACTGGTCGCCTCTGTGCCTCATGGCTTAGCGTGGCCAAACCGCCGGATATTATAATATCGGTGTTTCGAGTGGCTTGCTATTATGGACCCGATAAGATCTGGCTAATGTAGTGGTTTCTGTGACCAAGTGAAACTTTAGGAGACCCTACCTTGCAGCTGAGGTCGTGTATGCTGGGTCTTGATCGCTCAGAGTCCGACATAACCGAACTGTCTGTCTGGACAGCAAGTAATCCATGAAGATGGCTAGAAAAAAATTTGACTTCCAAAAAAAATAAGAAAACCACAACCGAATTTATTGTTGTTTTATCATGTTTCTAAAATGTGACATGTAGGCAAGCTTTGAAGGCATGAAGCTAAATGTAAGACCCTCACTGAGTTACCTTAAGCCTTAGTATCCTCAAGTACTTTGCATTTGGTACAGGATTTCTTTATTGATGTACCCTGCACTAAATAACTCTAATAATTATCCCTGTAAGAAGCTAATTTCAGTATAGATAGTATTAAATTTCTGTGACATGTACATTATTTATTGATTCGATTTAGGAAATACTCAATCAGTAAGAATAATGATTAACTTTTTCTTTTAGAGGAAGCATTAAAATCAGAAGTAATCAACCTAAACAAAAGAATTGCTGATCTGGAAAATGAATTGCAGCTAACCACATGTAATAAAGAAAGTGGAAATACCGCAGAGTTTGAAAATAAAATCAAAGAAGTAACACAGTTGTATGAATCAGAAAAAAATAAAAAGGAGAAAGCTAATATTAAGCTGCGTAGTTATAAAGACAAAATACTTAAATGTGCAGCTTGTATCACTCAGCTTAAAAATTCTAGGTTTATTTTAACTAAGACTGTCAAAGAATATTCTGAAAACATTCCAAAATGGCAGAATGACATCATAAAAGCATCAAGTATTTTGGATGAACAAATGAAGGATTTAAACAATGAAAATCAAATTCTGAAAAATAAGCTAGAAAGTCTACAAAAGCAGACGGACACAGATAATAATAATCGAAAAATAACAGAGTTGAAATTTACTAATTCTACTCTTTTAGAAAAGATAAATGATTTGGAACAGTCAAACAAATTGGCTACTGATGAGATAAATAAACTGAATTCCCTAAATATCAATTTAAATGACGACCGCACATCACTGCAATCCCAGTTGTCTGATGTTGAGTTACAACTGGCTAATGCTTCTAAAGATAATCAAACCCTGAGCAGTGAATTAGACAGTTTGAAAGCCAAATATGAAGGTTTGATCAATATTGAATTAGCTGCCCAAATTGATCAAAAGAACCAACTAAATGTACAACTTAATGAATTAAAACAAACTCATAATTCACTCATTCATAAAAATAATGAACTGTCTTTGTTACTTGAAAAACTAAAATCGGAAAATCAAATATTAAACAACAGCTTAATCAATTCACCAAATAGCATGGAAGCTATTGAACATTTGAATTTACAAATCAAAGCTCTGGAAAGTGAAAAATCAATGTTGGTGAAAGAAAAACTTAATGCTAGAGACAATGTTACTGATTTAGAACAGCGAAACAAAATATTAGTGGACCAGATTGACAAGTTGAAATTGAACTTGCAAGATAATAAAGCTCAGTTAGATTCATTATTGGAAGAAAAAAATATAACGGAGAAAAGTCTTAAGGCCGAAAAAGAAAGTGAAACGAATAATTTAAGATGTAAACAATTGGCACTACAAGAACAGTTGGACATCCTTAAAAAGGAACATGACAATTTACAAGACTTAAATGGCCTTCTCAAAGAAGAAGTAGAAACGCTGAAACTTTCTCTGGAGCAACCAAGAACTGATGACACTGAAAGTGGATCAGATCTAAATGTGTCATTACAAGCTGATATAGTGAAGTTGGAAACGAAATTATCTGCTTATAAACAAGAAAATGCGTCTCTTCTCTCAGAGATTAAAGAATCTCGTGCCAAAGTTAAGGAGTTTAATAGTCTTTCTGCTGAGTGTGAAGATGCAAAATCTAAGCTTTTGGGGTACAAAACGGAGAATTCAGAATTGTTAAATGAAATGAAAGAAATCAACCAAGTGTTAAAAGAGCGCGGCGAATCTATATCAAAATTACAAAAAGCCATTGCAGAGTTAGAGAGATTAGTTGAAACATTAGAAAAGGACAGAGATGTCATAAATCAGGAAAAAGGTGATTTGCTGAACAAGGTTACAACTTTACAAAATGACTTGCAGAATGCTGAACAAAACACAAACAAGAAGAGTGAAGTGGTAAATGATATTCTGGCTGAGAAGGATAATGCTGTGAAAGCATTAGTAGAAAAAGATAACATAATTGCATCTTTAAAGGAAGAAATAGAAAGATTGAAACATCAACAGTCATCTTCTGGTAATCAAGCTTATTTTTTTGAATTTCAACTGTAGCATGCAAAAAATAAATCCAAATAAAATTTCTTCAATTTATTTTACAGCAGAACTACCAAATGAAGACATGTCTACTTCAACAATATCTAAAGCTGAAGAACATTCTCGAATGAAAGACTTGGATGAATCATTTGAAGAAAAGTATGAAAACAGTTTTATGGAATTATGGTTTCAGGGCTAATTTATATGTATAAATAATTTAACTTCGGTTTACAGGTACACCAAACTCAGAATATTTGCCCTTAAACTTAAGAAGAAATTGAATGAAACCGTTAACCAACTACAAAATGCTGAACAAGATAAAACTAAATTAGAAAAACTACTTGAAGGCGAGAAAACTGTATTGCCAGCCAGCACTGACGAAGTCGATAGTTGTAAGGTGTCAGAATTATCTACCTTGCAGGCAAAAGTTAAAACTCTGAGCGCAACAGTTGAGGCTTCCGAAAATATTGCCGCCGAAATTGAAAAATTGAAAGGTAACCATTTTTCTTCATTTTTATTTTGTAGCAAAAATGATTGTCCGCCTTGAAAATTTCCAAGTGATTGTATAGTTAAACTGATTTAAATATAGAAGTTTATACCCATTTGTGTGGTAATTGGTAATAATGAAGAAATAATTATTATTTCATGTTACTTTACTTATAGGGCAAATTTTTCTCTATTGTAGGTTTGCTTGCAAGATATTGCAACAGAGAATATTTTTTTCATTCCAGCCAATATCAGATCTCTTTCTTTTTAATTAATTTGAATGATTTTAGCGGAATTAGAAAGTAAGAATCGAGAACTGGCAGCTGAATATGAAGCACATAAAGCAACCAAAGACAGTTTAGAGAAAGCACGACGAGATGCTAAAAAGAAAAATGTTCTCAGTCTAGAAATGGAAGATTATGAGCGTTCGATGAAGGAACTCACTACCAAAATGGAAGAAAAAAAAAAGAAAATGGTGCAGGTATGTTTCAGTGTCTGGGAAAGGTCCTATGTTTTGTAAAAAGTAATATATAACATTTTAATTATTGGGGTAATATTTCAGATGGAGTCTATAATTGACACTCAAGAAGGAACAATCACTGCCATGAAGACTCAAATAAAGTTACTGGAAGAGCAAATTCGATCAGAGGAGACTCAAAACAGACTTACAAAAGAAGAACTACAACATGCGATTGAAGAAGGAAAGGAGAAAGACAGTGTCATTCAAACTAAGAATGCCGTCATTTTAAAATTAGAGCAAGATTTGGAAGAGGAAAAACGAAAAAATGAGGAGTCTGATGTAGAAACGACGTCTGTACTTAGCGAGAAAGAGAAAGTAATAATGTGCTTAGGAGAAGAGAAAGCAGAGTTGAACAACAAAGTTAAAAGACTAGAGTTTAAATGTTCAGAACTTAATGAAACGCTGCGAATTACCAATATTGAGTTGGCCGATTTGAAAACCGAATATACAAGTTACAGGGTATGCTTAAAAACTTAAGTTGCAAATCTGTTAGTATTTTTTTTCTAAATAAATCCCTATGTGAACAAATGTTTTAGGTACGAGCTCAGGCAGTGCTGCGTCAGAATCAGACTGTAGACCACAGTCAAGAGGAACAGCTGAAAGAAGAAGCTGCGGCTCTCAGGGCGCAAATAGAAGCATTGACTGCTAAACTTACCACCGCACAGTAAGATCATTTTCTCATTCATAAACAATCTAGGATTGTGTTGCTGAACTTCGGGAAGATATAACAGAACTGCTTAATAACTTACTGACAATATGGTTTCTTACCAGCTAGCTATTATAACGGAATAGCAAGTCTTGAACTTGTTTATATCATTATTTAAAGATTTGAATAAGCTAATTGTAATATGTGATGCAGCACATTTGCTTGTAAAGAAGTATCGTTTATGTGGTTCGGAGATTTCTAGCCTCAGGTTTATAAACTCCAGCTCGGAGCTTGTATACGCTACCACCAAACAGTGGAGCTGAGGTCTGGCAATAGAGTCAGATGTATGAAGGCCGTATTATTATTTGTGGAACATGTCCTTGACCTTTTGCTTAGGGTGATTTGCTGAAATCATGATCAGCGAAGTTCTGCAATTTAGCTACGTGTGGAATTAAAATAACAGTATTGCACAGGGAACAGTGCGCTACCGTCAGCGACGAAGCGGAATCGGCTCGGCGTCGCGCGGCCGAAGCGAGCGGCGAGGCGACGCGCGCGCAGCAGCGCACGGCGCGGCTGCAGGCCGACCTGGCGCGCTTGTCCCACCAGCTAGACGCTGAGAGGTCGCAGCACAATCTACAGGTAAATCTCAAGCCAGGTGTAATAAGACACCACTTTAGTGGAGGGAGAATTACTGGAGAAAGCAACTTGGTTAAGGTATAGGCAGGCTTCAATGTCCAGGCGACTGCACTTACATTTGAGCTAGCGAAAACCTTACCAACATTTTTTAGGTGTACTATTGATACTTCCTATAGGATATGATATACATTTAGCTTGGACTAAAATGAAATGGTATACTTGATCATTGAAATAGGTACCTTATTTATAAGCAGAGTAGAGTTTCTGCACAACCCCTAAGTATGCCATCTCCTGTTCCTTACAGCAAAAAAACAAAACTAGCTATAAAATTATATTTTTTTATAGCTATAATTTTTAATATGTTTTTAATTTAGCATTTACAATGCTACATTTGTCTTACCTGCAGATATCAACCTTAACTCAATGTTACAAGACTCAAATCAGCGAACTAGAAGTGAAGCTCCAGAAAGAGACAGACTCACTAAAGAAGCAGCTGGCAGCCGCTCAAGAGAACACGAAGACCTCGCCCAGCCCGCTGAGGATGGACGAGGCGAACCACAACCTGTACATGGTTCCTGTTATACCTAAGGAAGAGGGCAGTGATGGTGAAATGGACATCAATGTTTCCATGATACCTAGAGAAGAGGGAGAGGTAAGATGTAGATTTTATGAAGTTTTAATATTTCTGAAATGATAATTTGTTCTTGTCGTATGGTGAATTAGAAAATATGTGGGTCTCTTAAATATAAGTAGAGGTTTAGAATACAAGAGTTAACTTACTCTAAAAATACTGGTAGTCTATTGCTTCATTAAAAAATGTGCCATTTTTGCTCGAAAATATAAATGATTGCTGCAATTCATTATGTATGTCTAATAGCCTTACGTTGGATTTTATCGCTAAATAAGCGAAATGAGACGACCTAACTTCTGTTGTTTTTGTTTGAACATCTCATGGCATGTGCAATCAATTGAAAAATATATTTGTGTAAAGAGCAACATCAACAACACCACATGTATATTGGCTGTATTGCACAGATTCGTAAAATATAATATACGGTTTTCTTGAGACAATACGTGCTTAAATGACAGCCTATTCACACTAGCGATTCATAGTAGAATCGCCGCGTGAACTCCACTGCTGCCTGCGCCGCAATATATCGTCCCGCTTAGAAATCGCGCGTAGTATGAAAAGGCTGTGAATTACAAATCACAATCACAACTTATTGTCACCGCTGGTAAAATCTAACGCGGACAGTGAAAATATGTAGTTTAAAAAAAGATCATGATTTTACAAACATCATCTTTGTTATGTTTCCAGGGTTCAGAGTCAGCTCCATCGCCGCCTCCATCCAAGCCATACATGACGAGCGCTGGCAGCGGGCGCTCACCAGTGCCTCTTGAGCGGCTGCTTGAAGAAGGCGTTCCAGATGATGAGGCATTGGACACTTCCTCGCTTGCTCTCACACCTGAGCAGGAGATCGCTGACCTTAGGAGACGGCTGACGGCTCAACAGCAGAGGTATTATTAAATGCCTCGACAGACTTCGTTCTGCCAAAAGTGATTGCACGTCGTGGCGTCGGTAAAGCAGAAAATCTCGCCCGCGTTTCTCCGACTTGATTTACATATAATATTATTTTTCATAAAATGTAGCCTATGTCACTCCCTGTTAATGTACTCGTAGCTTCATATTGGTGAAAGTATTTTTAAAATCGGTCCAGTAGTTTCAGTGCTTATTGAATACAAAAGTATAGATTCGAACCGCTCGTACCGCTTGAGAGCTTGCTCGGGGAAGACGTCCCTGATGATTAGGCACTCAAAACGACCTTGCTTACTCTTGCGCCTTAACTGGAGATCGCCACGTACGTACCTATTGCTTGAAGAAGACATCATGGTAATATTGCCTGAGGCCGTAGCCATTCTACATGTCAAAAACTTGAAATTAACGAAATTAACACTTGCTTATAAAATGACATTTTATGTTATTTAAATACTTTCTAACGGTTTCTAAAGGCCGAACTTATTCTTGTGTTACTATTAGCTATAGCCTCTGAATGTCCTAAGATAGCTCCTTTGAAGTGCTTTAGAGCCGCTTTCCAGTTAAATTTCCGGAAAAATTGCTGCAGTGCTGAGGTGTTGCCACTTAAATTATGTGCTCTTAATAGTCGACCCTTTTAAATAACGTTTTTCTGTAAATATTTATCTGTCAGCTTTGCTCATTTTGAGTTATACAGGTTGTTTTTTTCTTTTCACAGAGTAAAGCACGTTACAGTCCTTCTATCGGAATCTGAACGTGAATGCGCGAGAATGTCTCAGCTGAGCGAACTGTTGAAGCACGAGCTGCGGCGCCTGCAGGGCTCCACGCACGCCGCGCACAACGCCGAGTACATGAAGCACGTCACGCTCAAGGTGACCACGTTGTGTACAGTGAGCCATAAGTATAAGCTTGTACGACATAGCATGTTGCTTATGAGCGAACTGTAGGGCTATTCTGACAAACTCATTTCGAACCTCACCCAGTGAATCCGCTGTGAGATTCAAGTTTCTCATCGTATAAAATTGAATAACGACGAAATGTCGCCTTTCTTATGAATTTGTTCGTAAATTAGAAAACATTTAGTGAGATTTCATCATTAGGTTTATATAAATTGTGTGTATTTATGCTGAAGTGTGTTCGATCATCTGAGTGAGATCGGGCTCGAATTTTTTCAGAATCGCACGGCTGGTGCAAAAACTCCTAGGTATAAGTTAAGATAAGATAAGATACTCTTTATTGCACAAAAAAGGATTAATCAAGTATTACAAAGAAAGTTGATACAATGTACAATTTAGGCGGTCGTATTGCTAAAAGCAAGCTCTTCCAGACGACCTACTACAGGTAGAGTAAAGATTACGGAAAGGGTCAGCAAGTGCAGAGATATAAATAAATGATTATATAATTACATGATTTTATATATAATAAATACAAAATGTTGTAAAACCATCTCCATATAATACAGGACAGGATATTGTAAGAATAACAACGCAATAACCAAAGTAGACAACATAAGGAAAATAGAAAGAAACAAGAAGACGAAGAGATAGACGAAGGTATAATTTGAGAAAAAAAAACTTTGACATGAATTAGTGATAGATTAGCCACTACTTCTTGGTTAGCTGCTGAAAAACTTTCGTTAAAAAGCATTGTAGTAAAAGCGACTTGAAGAGTTGTCTAAAGACCGCCCGACCGACCCAGCTGTATCCTACTTTTGGCCTTCTTTTCGAGGAGAATCACGAAGTTGTTTCTATCAGTACTTATTGCACTAAGTGTACTCCCTCTAATTTTTTGCACCGCCTATTATATCTCCGCCTGTCTGTGGTTAACAGAGAATGTAATTTGTACCTTGAACGTGCATATAAAAAAAATACATTCATCTATTTATTCAAGGCATGTTAAGCATGTGATTTACAAAGAACTATTTTCAGAAGAATCACACTCTAAACAAAACATAGAATATCTTTACTTGGATCAAATACCTAACATAGATCATAGGTAAGTCCACCATGCACTGACAAGGATGAAGTATAACAGAAGCCCAGGTGAAGATGGCATAACGGCTGAAGCACTAAAAATTGGCGAATCAGAACAAATTCCGCATATTTTAAATCTGTTTAACAAAATATTAAGAACAGGTCAGCTCCCACAAATGTGTTGCCACTCAAACATTATTTGTTGCACATGAAGGGAGATAAAAGTTATATTAATAATTATAGATCTATAAGTTTAGTCTCACCTCTTTACAAACTTTTTATTAAAATATTAGAAAACAGGATTGCTGGTCAATTAGACAAACACCAGCCACCGGAACAAGCGGGCTTATGACCTCGCCACTTACATTTTTAGTGAAGTTTAGTTTTGACATGTAGTATAATTATAGGTACCCTCCACTAAAGTTATTATTTTAAAGTAACAAGTCATTTGAGTGGCAGAATGAATATACAGAAATAGCTAGATTATTTCATTACGAATGTTATCGTACTATTACAAATACCCTATTCCAATTAGTTTAGGAGAAAATCCAATTCTAGCAAACCCTTAGTTGGCTCAAACCCCTGTCTGTCCCAATACCGTCGGGCGGCTTGACAGACACGCATATTTGCCGAAAAAGGCCGGACTGACGAGAGGAGTTTTTACTTACATGTCTTATTACGTAAACAAACATGGTGTATTGTCAACCATAGCCAATTCTTAGTGTTGGTAAATCGTCGAATGGATCATACAGAGTCATTAGGTTTGCCCGCCGGGTGTCAGGCTTAAAGTACTGTGCGTGTGTGGCGAAGCGACGATTTTGCCCTGTAAATGTAGGTACTGACCGGCGTAATAACATGTTACACAGCGAGCATTCATGTAGTCTGTACGTGTGTTACGGCGAAACGAGCGAGCAACGAGCCTCCCGTAAAAAGTTGTCACATGGCTAACAAAAAAAATTCAAAATTATTTCATTATTTAGTTTATAATAAAAAAATTGTCTAAGAATGCTTAATTTTAACAGTTTTGCATGAAATTTCATGTTCTATGTTTCTTTTTTACAAAGCAAGACGTTTATGCGACCTAATAGTGTCAATGCGTAAAATTCATGATTTTGTTATCTTTGTTTACAAAATAAGGCACGTAAGAGGATCTCGACCATACTACGGATCACCTCCAAACCCACGCCAATAGTAAAACGCGTAAATAACCTTCCTCTACATAC
The DNA here is from genome assembly GCA_947369235.1 of Udea olivalis. Taxonomy (NCBI): domain Eukaryota; kingdom Metazoa; phylum Arthropoda; class Insecta; order Lepidoptera; family Crambidae; genus Udea; species Udea olivalis. The sequence goes on from OX376342.1 coordinate 14,976,269, forward strand.
CATTTATAGACCACGCAAAAGCATCCGACAGCACAATACGCGACTACATATTTACAGCACTGAAAACCTTAATGCAGACCTAGTATAAATATATCGACCTCCTACGCACAATATACAGTAAGTGTCAACTCACACCGAGACGCGACGCGACGTTGCGCGCACTTTTTTTAGAGCTACTCAAAATAAAACTTTATTTTACTAGATGCCTCGCTACGTAGTGCTGCGTGGTTCAACGTATTCTGAATTCTCGTGTATCCTTTCGTGTAGTAAATAAGTTGAATTTAGCGTAGCTCCAATATAAAGTGCGCGCAGCGTCGCGTCGCCTCGGTGTGAATTGACCCTAACAGCACAGCCTCTATAAAGCTCGAACAGAAAGGCTCCTGTTGAACGAGGGTGAAGCAAGGCGCGCCGCTTCCTCCTAAGCTCTTCACTGCTACTCTGGAGGAGATATTTAATAAGTTGCAAGATGCTTGGAATCATAAAAAATGGCCTGCCTGTAATAATAGATGTAAACTTAGATTAAATAAATAAATAAAGGCGTTGACGTCGAGGGAAGAAAGTTAAGAAATCTTCGTTTAGCAGATGACAGTATCTTGTTTTACATGTGCAGCTGAATTGGCCCGTATACTTCAAGACCTAAGCACAACAAGCCTTGACGTAGGACTAAAAATGAATATGAGAAAGACCAAATTAATGCCAAATAGCACAGAAAAGGTTGTACTGGTGGACGGCGGAAGAGTGGAATACGTCCCAAGAATATATCTATCTGGGCCAATTAGTTAAATTCCAGGCACGCTCCGATCAACAATAACACTAGATAAAGCCTCAGGAAGAAAAACATGGCCCAAAAATGGCACAGACTGATTGTGCTAACTTTTGTCTCGTTCATAGTGTGAATGAGACAAAAGATGAGAAAAAAGATTTTAGATTTTAATAGTTTCAACCTAATTTAGGCCTTTTACGCAAGAAATAAAACGCAGTTTAAAATATATTGACATTTATTTACGATATTATCATTCAAATTCAACCTCATTCTGTAAGCAATGAAGAAAAAAATAAGTGACATTTTTGATTTATTTCTTTTCGAATTTCGAATTTTCTGACACTGTTGACTTTACTGCCCCGAACAGGGTATAATGGAGTCACACTTTGTATTTTTTATGACTACAACTGAAACTAATTACAATTTAATGTTATAACCAACATTAAATTGGTTTACAGGCTTTATTTTTTTTATTTTTAGTTGGGTATTACATTATTTATAAAATAAAACATCATTTTCTTATCAAAAGTATGATATTCCGTCCGATACATATTTTTCCGAAGGTTATTTCCACAGTTTTTGTAAGCACACTCAGGCATTGTGGCATGTCAGCACGTTGGCACAGTCAAAAGTGAACTAAGTAGAAATAAGTTCCCCCTTTTGAAGTGGGACGTTATTTGCTCGGCCGTTTTTGACGCTCTGACCGGTTATCTAGTGTATTGTTGATCGAAGCAGGCACGCCAAAAGTAAGAAGTTACGAGACGCACCGAAAATGCCTGGAAGAGCTAGTGGTCCATGAAAGAGCACATGAAGGCCAACCTTCCACTTTGCCTCAAACGCAAACTAATGGACGTGTGCATTCTTCCGACGCTCACTTATGGTGCCCAAACCAGTGTCTTTGACAAACGCACAAAAGTATAAACTGAAAGTTTGCCAAAGGACCATGGAGCGTAGTATCTTAGGTGTAAAACTGATTGACCACGTCACTAACACAGATCTACGCTCTAAAACTGAAGTAGCCAACGTAGGGATAGCAGCAGCCAGGCTTAAGTGGGATTAGGCAGCGGGACACATCCGTAGAATGCCGGACGATTTGTGGGCAAAATCAGCCACGGAGTGGGCCCCACCGAAGCAACACCGACCTGGACGACCAAGCCACAGATGGCGGGCGTGACGAACTAGATGTCTTTGCCGGGAACTGGTCTGAAAAGGCCAAAGATAGACGTATGTGGAAGTTGGGAAGAGAGGCCTTTGCCCAGCAGTGGGATCTTAACAGCTAATTTAGAATTAGAATGTGATTAACTGATTTTCCTGATTTTCCCTAAATCGTAATCGTGTCGCTTACTGATTTTCCCTTAATCGCCAACAGTTCCTGACGCTGCCTCCGGGCGACGAGCGCAGCCGACTGGTGCCTGTGCTGCAAAAAATCCTCACCCTCACTCCCGATGAAACTAATAGGGTTCACGCCGTTGCAAAAGGTATGTTATCATTTTTCCATGGACATTGTTCGGTCATATTTATAGTCGAATTGCTTGATAGCTCGATAGCTCTATGATGCTTGGAGAAGATTGATTTCGGTGAAGTTTTGGCAATGTTTTATAATAATATGATGCAATATAAAATACACGCTGAAACAAAATTGACAATATATTAATTAGGTGGTGTTTGTTTCTCAAGCAGTATCCAATAGTTAATTGATCAATTTACTAATAAACTAGGTATAATGCAGGCAATCATATAATAAATTGATCGGAGATTTCTATTTTCTGACGTTCGTCTCAATCAACAGGTAACGCAGATGCTAGGCATCTTTATACTAGTTTAAAAAAACCATTATGCTTAATATTTTTCAGGAATGGATCCAAATCCAAGCAAGGGCTGGGGGAGCTACTTGCCGTGGCCAGGAGGGAAATAGATATAGGTCGTATTGTATTATAATTTACAAAGAGTGGCAAAGTCTATGATTGTCTGTGATTGAATTTATCAGAAATGGGTGATTCTCCTAAATAGAAGTGCTGAACCTAAAAATAATGACATTGCGCCAAATTGAAATAGCTCTTTTCAAAAAGACCTTCAGACCAATCAAGATTTTTCAAACATAGCAGCTTGTTTCTGGTATGACGTATTGCAGGACTGCGTCAATTAAATGCATACATCATTCCGCAAAATTTGCATCGCTGAGGATGAGAGCACAAATTTGTGCATTATGAAAGACGTCTTTTGCTCTCCATGAAACTAGGAAGTCCTAATATCCCTCATTTACATGATTTTAAAAAAGACAATGTGTTAGTCATTACATTTTAATTCATAACTAGCTTTTGTTGCGGCGAGAACAGTGTGTCTGCCTTCACTTCCTTGGTGGTTTTTGATCATCGTTAAAAAAATAAAAGAGCAAGGAGACCAGAGGAACTTCAAATGAACAAGGTGACGTTAAGAGTGTTTCATTAATTAGTGGCCTTTTGTGAAAAAGTTTCAAAACTTAAACGGTTGTGGTAAGGCTCCCACTTGCTTGCGTCCTCCGTTCGGCGCTTCTTGACGAAGTGGACTTTAACAACGAGGAACCCCTCGGAGAATCACCTAATCGCATTGCTAACATTTTGCAGAGGTTGCATTTAGGATTACTGAATAGGAATAGATGATTTGGATAATCTATAGTGTTTTTTGTACAACATTTAAGAGCGTTAGCTGGGGGTGGATCGAAAACGTTGCATTTTTGTAAGATTGTCGTGATTAGTTCATTAAATTGGAATTAAATTAAAATTTTTGCTCTATTATTGTGTGCATAATACTATTTAATAACACATTGAATTGTCTAAAATTAGGTAGTCGCCAATTATTTGCTAAATTAAATAAAAAACCGTTTTTTTGAAAAATTGTTAAACACTTAAAAATTTACTGTTCACAGTTAAAGTTATAATTATGAAAATTAAAGGTGCATTCAATAATAGAGAGATAATTTATACTTAATTTGAATTCAGCTAAATGATCACGAAAACTTAAAAAAAATGCTACGTTTACGATATACCCCAAACGCAAAAAGCAAACCCTCTTATTGAAATTAGCACGAATGATAGCAATAAAATAGCAGATACCTACTACATCTAAAAATGACTTTATTATGCTACGTTTTTTGACTATAAGCTCAATATATTTTTATAACCGTACTTTACTTGTGTATATTATTGAATTTATTGCAAATTTTCGTGTCGTATTATGCTTATATGTTCTAAATAAATAAACCTGTTATTTTCAATTTAGATGCCGTAATATTAATAGTGTAAAAGTGACTTAAATGAGGTTACGAATTAGCTGCCTATTCATTATAAAGAATCATTGTGATAAACAATTGCTTACCGTGGTTAATAATTACTTTTTCAATTAAATCATCGTTAAAACCAACATCATTAATATGAATGACATTCCAAGATCTAGAATGTTGGGATGACCTCTAATGTATACCTGTTTGAATTTGGCAACTCGTAATTTGAAATTGTAATTTGCGATGCTGTTCTAAAAAAAATAACATTCCATTCTTTTGATTATAAGTTGCATTGTTGGTTTTCCTGTAAGCTTAGATTAGCATTTTATGAGTAATTATTGATGAATACTAATGTCATGTTAGTGTTATCGCCTAAATAATTCCGTGTCTCAAAATAATATTGGCATATCGTAACTTGAGTAAGATAATAAACTACTTCAACGCTATCGGCATTTCTGTAGCATACTGCCACGATACACACATTTTTAATTACTTTTATATTTAATCTCAATATTAAACACCGAATGAAATGACGTTGAGTTGGCAATAGCACGTTCCTTGCACGTCAAATCAGTAAAATGTAATGCATAGTTTTCAGTACCTAAATATGAGTTTATATTTGATGTTACAATTAAAAATCAAATCAGGACTTCGTGGGAATTTATATCCGTTCTATGGAGATCTATTTGCGCATTTCTCTCATCCGTCATCATTGTGACGTAGCTTCGTCGTGCTGCTTTTAGACAACCTGAATCCTAGAAGCCAGGAAACATTTTTTGATACCTGTTTTCGGAGTATGGTCATCAAATATAAACTATGTTTCAACCTGAAACTCTTTTGTCAATACCTATTCTATTTTATTTTTTAGGTATTAGGTATAATTTACTGTTTAGTTCTGAAACTTAATGTATATTAAGCCTTATACCGAATGTATTCTTTATGACTTTATTCTACCTAAAACGAACATGCAATCCCCATATCTAATTGTCATTAATAATTAGTTTTATATTTTGTTTAGATGAACAATTATTATTAAATCATTAAGAGGTTAATTGTAATTAATATTTATTACAGATGTGGTGATATATATTGCATTCAAAGTAAATAAAGTTTCTTTAAAATTGTTAACAATGTTTGTTGTTTTTACGCTAACTATGCAATTCATTCAGATCTCTTTTATGTCATTACCAAATAAGATGGGTCATAAATAACTTGATCTGCACTGTCACGAACCGCCAAAAAAGAGATATTATATTGTAGAGAGTTATAATGTATATTCCTAATGCCTGACGTGTTACGATTCTTTGTCCCTAAACGAACGAGAGTAGGCCTTTTGACCAGGCGAGCAAAACGTAGTGATTACTTGCTCAGTGCAGGCGAGCACATGCCTTACTAACTCGCTATTTGTTCCTTTCCGTAAGTTCAGGTAGGTACATTAAGACTCGAACCAACGACCGTTAGCGCTCGGGCTGACGTCAGTATCAGCTGAAATCTAAACTATTGATTAGATTTAGTTGAGATTCTTATCTAACACGGCCTGTTTTCTTTTTAATCTATTTTATGCCAATGCTTGTATCAATACTTAATATGTTAGGTAGTAAAATTAGCAACATAATATAATAAAGAATAAAATAAGAATATTTTGGCTATATGATTGGCGTAGTGAGCTGTAGCACGGGTTCTCGCCTTGTCCGGGAGCCATTCCCGGTCGAATCAATTCAAGAAACTATCTTTTCTAAATTCGCTCGGGTGTGCTGGCATACGTCCCTGGCTTAATTCCTTGTCTTGAACCTCGTAATACAGGGATATTTATCCTCACTTCGAGACTGACAAGTGGTGTGTTGTCTGACGCGTATTTATATGTTTTTTATGAAGATTAAAATAGTAAATCTATAGCATTTAAATTAATATAAGTAACATAATGGTAAGGTATCGTGCAAGAGATAACTATTTATTATTGTCTTTAAATGATTGCGCATTTCGCTCTAATGTTATATTGGCTGCAATAGTAGATTGTTACACAAGGTGAGAAAGTTACCTTTTCAATGCACGAGATGGTTTGGCGCGCGAGCGTAGCGAGTTGATATTTCTATTTAAAGTTTATATTAAAATTAGAGCAATTATTAAACGAGAGAGAGAGGTTACTTCCTAGGATGTTGAGGCGCTTTGCAGACGGCGGGGCGGGGCGGTCTTTCTGACCGCGAAGGAATAAAGACCGCGTCTGCAAATCTGTCCGTCTGAAAGCAAAAAGACCCCGCCGGGCACCTGCGGCGCGGTCTTTTTGCCCTCTGAGTGCATTTGTAGTATAGGATTCACTTTGTGCTATCGTTCGCGGCGAAATTGACCGGCCTGCTCCGCCCCGTCTGCAAAGCGCCTGATAGTTGATATTTTTTGTGAAACTTGAGCATCTTAAGTATATGTTGGTGATAGAGAAGGAATGTCAAAATAGAAGGTGACATTTGACAGTTATTTACTTTCAGCCCTAGCCCTAGGGCTGAAAAAAAACTTTACAGCCCTAGGGCTGAAAGTGAAGCTTTTAGGCAACTTCAAGCGTACTTTCCGTGTATGAGTAATGAAAAAGTATTTGGCACATGTTCAGTTCAGCCCACACTTTGCGCACGTGTTGTTGGTAGGTATTTATCATTGAAACTAAAGGTAGGTAAGTATTTAAAATGGTAGCTCGAAGATAATGTAATTATGACTTAAAGTATAACATTTTTTTATGTGTCGGTTAGAATCCTGGTGGTTTTTCAATAAAGGTGGGTAATAGTCTAAAGCATTTGCTAGAGCATTTCATTGTAATGTTTTCGAATGATACAATACAGGTAAATACGCAGTTTTCTAAATACATAGCCATGTGATGTAACTTTCTTGCGAATGGTGGACGCTGTGTTTGATGTAATGCTCATACGTAGACGTATCGATAGCGGTCCCCCGCGCTCGTGCGTTTGCTCGTTATAATGGTACACCAAAACGCTCGTTGGTTCTTAAAATCAAGTTGTAACAAAATATTGAGTGCATGTTCGCAATTTAGTTCGAGTAAGTTTAAAAACGACTAATTTTCGGTGTTTTGTTACCAGTAAATGCTCTAATCTATCAGAATCTTAAGCTAAATAATAAATTTATAAATTTTAGAAATTAGGTTACTGAATGCTTTAGCTTGCTAGCGAATTACTGGAATTAATGTGCCTATTTCTCAAAATCCCCAACATCATTATGTGGATCTGTTCTAAAAAGATGGGAATACCTACACATGGCTGTAAAACGCCATAGAAGCGTGCATTCTAGATAAAGGCTTGTGAAAAGAAACTCGCACTGGCGGCAGTGTGAACACATTTGCAAGTTTATCTAGCAGGCACTTGGCGCCCTTGCATGCCTCTTATTCCCAAGAAGTATTTACAAGCCATTTCACGAGACAGTACGGAAACAATCTCAGGCTATTTACATCATGTATACATGCCTAATAGGCAACATTCGCAGTAAATAATGAAGTCGTGAAGACTTCTGCTACGCCTAGTGGTTGACTGGTAGAGAATGCGGTCCGCCAATTGTGATTTGCTCTATACAATAAAGAATAAATAAATAAATAGCATAGTATTGCTTTAAACAGTAGAATGTGTGGCTTAATTAATGAGAGAAAATATGGTCTTAGGTACGCTGCTACTGGTGGATGTCTCCTACGCACATGCGACTCCTCACGCCTCCTTCATAAATAATTAATAAATAAAATAAAAATGCGCCAGACCAGACAACACACCTCTTGGAATGGTCTCGAAGTAGTGATAAATATCCCAGTTTTACGAGGTACTTACCTCACAAGGAAATAAGCCAGGGGCGTTTCCCAACGCACCCCGACCCGAGTTAATTCAGAAAAGATTGTTTCCTGAATTGACCCGACCGGGAATCGAACCCGAGACACTACGGAAATCGAGGCGAGAAATCGTGCCACAGCGCACTAGGCCAATCGTGTCGTTCATGTTGCATGCCAGTAACTCCACTGAATCAAATGATTTGAAGTTCACTTCCATGCCAGATAGTACGAGTATGTAGGGATGTTTTTATATTGCCCGCAAAGATGACCTAACTCCACCCGATGGAAAGCAAAGCATTGTCGGGCTGGTCAACTTCATCTTGAAGACCTGTGAAATTGCCTTTTCAGGCCCCGCTTAAAGACACTAGGACTAACACAAGCGCTGGAAAAGCGTTCCAAATCGTAGATGGCACGTTTAAGTAGTTGTTGCAAGTGTGTTGCCTACAGTCATGTCTAATCACGCCTTTATGTGTGCCTGCTACAGTCATGGCTATTCCCGCCTTTATGCACGTGAACGAGTGTGCCAGCTACAATCATTATAGTGATGGTTGGGGAGCATCGGAGGTAAAATATCGGCAATGATCACCTGCAATGACCTCCGAGATTTATGTCATATTTTGGGCTATATTTTATTATTAAAAGCATGTAAGTTGCTTTTTAGTGCTCAAACTTAACAATGTAAAATATAAGACGTTTCACCCTAGTATACACACAAATATTAAATATATTTGACTTAGTAGGCACTTATACAGTGTGAGTCCTATAAAGTGCACATATTAAAAAGTAGGAAACTATTATCATAAAAAATTCTAGCATTTAAAAAAAAAATGGACATTTTAAAAAAAGCATTTGTAGTTGGGTATATAAACAACATACCATCACGCCTTTTTCCCAAGGGGGTAGGCAGAGACCACATCTTGCAACTTGCTACGGTCCTGACACACCTCTTGCGCTTCTTCCACTCTCATTATTCCTTTCATACATGCTCGTCGATTATGGGTACTCCTGACCTGCCCCCTGATTCAGAACAAAGTTATCGACCGATTCGGTTATTTTCTATCATTTTTAATATATTTTTTAAGCAGGGTAGATTTTATGTAATCTGGTTTATGAAAACTTAGGGCCTTTGGCTTTAACCAGGCTTTAACACATCCAACTATTGATTGCTACCGCTAAGCGGATCTTTTACTATAATTAAAACAAATTTACCGAATCGGTCGATAACTTCGTTCTGAATCAGGGGGCTGACCTTTTCTGAGCACGCCTTGGACTTGTCCTAATAAGTACGTCCGTCTAGGCCTTCCCCTTCCAACAGCCCCATCCACCCTCGCCTTGTAAATTTGTTTCGTTAATCGCCTTTCATCCATCCTTTCCATATGCCCAAACCATCTTAGCATTCCCATCTCAATTTTTGTGACAACACCCTCTTTCACACCACAACGCTCTCTAATCATGCTATTCCTCGCTTTATCACTCAATGTCACTCCTGCCATACTTCGCATGCTCTCATTTCCACTGCATTTATCCTACTTTCATCCTTCTTTTAACAAGTGAGAGTTACTTCCGTACCCAATACGTTCGTAACCCAATTAAAACTTTTTAAATTAGCGCTTAAAGAAGACCCTTGCACGTACTGCGCGTAGTTCCGCACGATTGATATAAGCAGGATTTCTTTTCTTGACAATTCCTTTAGTTCTTTTGCTTCACCTGCCTCCTCTTGCGTCAAAAGCCGCTCCTGTTTTTAGTACCTAACTAACAAAAGAGTGTGTTTACTTGCGAAACTACGCGAAAGAGTCTTCCTTAAAATTAACACTGTATTCATAAAAAAAACACTATAACCACAGACGCGAATGGCACATATGAGACAATAGTTGGTGATAGCCTTAGATAGCAAGCAAACCAAAGAGGTACACGACTTGCACGGAGATGAAATTTTGTTGTTTCAGAGTCGGGGTCACCCACCACTCGGAACTTTTGGAATACCTAATCTTAGACCAGGAAAGGGAAAAAATTAGAGTAGGTATGTAGATATAGTCTTACCCCTTTATTCATAAATGATAAAACAGTCTTCTAAGGCTGTGTTCACTATGGTAAAGTTGTCGTGAAGCACTTTTCAGTTTTTATGAATATGGGGATTAGTGTACAAATGTTACTTACACTATCTCCCACCTCTATGCATAATATATGTAAATGCTTAGAAGACTAGCATTAAAAACCGCTAACACACATGTGTTAGGTAATGCATAAAGGCAAGCGTAGTGGCGCACTGTAAAGAAGGCCTATGTCCCGCAGTGGACGCTAACGGGCTAAAAATGATAATAATGACACTTATTTTATTATGAGAAGACAAAATCGAACCATACTGGATGACTTGGCTTTTGAATAAGAACTTTGTGTTCTTCGGGTTGTCTGAAACTCTTAAATCTGGCGTTTTTATTCTAAAATATTCGAAACTACGCATAAGAGTCACATTAAAAATTTATAAGGCATTACTGAAAATAAAATTCACGAATTGAAGAAACTATCCGCCTATTCCGGAAAATTCTATCTGTAGAAACCACACAAAAAAAGCGTTAATCCAATCATGAAGTATTTTTATAACAATAAAAGTAAATCGAATGAAAATACAATGAGATAAGAATTACCTACTTCCTACTTGCTGTCAATCGTATGATCGCCGCCGTGAAAGAAAACCCTTGGGCTGAAAAAGAAAATGACATGCATCCGGCTCATCAGGTCAGTTTGGTATTTGAAATAGTGTTTATTATTATAAAATCAGGTATCATAAGTACGAATTCGATTAATAAAATAGTTGTTTATATTTCCATCTTATTTATTGTTTATTTTTTATAATTCGGACTAATAATATGTAAAAGAGGTGTTCTTGATTTTATTGATTGCATTTCCCAGGCGAACCATCTACAGCGCATGCTCTTGAATCGCTCGGAAAATTCGTGACTGTGGCCGCAAAAAGGTGAGCTTTTCCTCTATTTTATTCAGATAAAAGGAATATCTTTGCTTGTTTACTGTTTTAGCGTTTTAATGTTTAAATATATCCATGCAGTATACCTAATAATGAAAATATTTACAGAGCAATTTTTTAGTTACCCATTACCCATGCCGACCATATGGTAGGATTTTTTGCCGGTAGCACAGCGCATTTTAAAATTACGCAATATTCACTGTTTACTAAGTTTAACATAGACTAATCTGCAGCTATATCAATTGGCATAGCTAGGCCTAAGAAATTTTCACAAATGGTGTGTTTTTATGCAGTTTGATCCTTGAAAGATGTTACTAAACAAAACTAATTTATTTTAGGCTTCATTTATATCAATACTAACACGTTTGAGATGTAATTCGTGAACTTAGTTGTATTTATTATGCACCCGATGTGGAATAATTTTTTTTTTGTTGTGTTGTAATGTCAGCAAAAGATAGCACAGCGTAGGAATGCCACTATTTGAAATGAAATGTATTTTTTACCATATTTTTACGACACATGACTGAAAAGGCATGTAGTTGAAACGTTTGTGTTTTTAAACCGTGTACCTACTTAAATTTCTCCAACTTATTGAATCATCTCAGTGCAGACATGCACAAGATGGACGCGCCGGGTCCGGAAAGCCCATGTGCGTCGCCGGTAGATCGCTTACTGCGACATGCGATTATTCTAATTTTAAAACATATTGCAAATACGTCTTTCTGTAGATCACTCTAATTTTAGAATGAATGCACTTTTGATTCCATTTGGCTTTATCGTTCTTCAACCACACCGCGAATGCAACAAAATATACACACGAGATCATCAAATAATTTGCAAAACACAATTTAACTTTTACACTTTTGTATCATATAGTTGAGATCTATATATTTTACAAATAAAATATGAGCTTTTTGTCTTATTATGTTAACTTTGTAAGTTTATTGTGTCATTCGTACCTAAATTAGCAAATAATCCTAACAAGCTGCTCATAGGTCGTGAAGGTGAACGTAATCCATTGAGGTGTGTGATCTGTGTAGGCAGCGTTAATAATTTGTCTAAATATATTTGGAAGGGCTAGCTGGCTGTATTGATGTCCGGACGCCCTGTGCGCACGCTCGGGCCCGGCGAACTCTTCCCGGAATATTGCCACTAATTACATCTCAGGTAAACTCTGTCGATGTGCATTAGATGCAGTTAGGTCGTAGGTATATTATCCAGGTGATTTTTCAGCATAAGCTGAAATGAAAAGTATCTACTATCGCTCCTGTGTTCTGGACACGTTTTAAACTTGTTACCTAGCTTTCATAACAGCATAACCATTGAGCATATTTACGTTGTTCTAAAACGAAGTACTTAGGCTTTTTTAATTGGCTTCACCTTAACTTTAGGCTCATATACATAGTACATTGGTACTTTTACAAGGTCTGACGTATAAAATCCTTTCATCCAGGTTGGTTGATATCAAGATCAAGATCCTAATAAAGCCAGCGAAATGGGCAAGGAGAAGACTCACATCAACATTGTGGTGATCGGCCACGTCGACTCTGGCAAGTCCACCACCACCGGCCATCTCATTTACAAATGCGGAGGCATCGACAAGCGGACTATCGAGAAGTTCGAGAAGGAGGCCCAGGAGATGGGCAAGGGCTCGTTCAAATATGCCTGGGTACGTACTTAGGCATTGAGATTACGTCAGCGACTCCTTTGAGTTCGCGACCCTTGACCTTTATTTAACATCTTCGACAAGGTGAAATTTCAGCGGGTAACCAAGGATCCGCTCAACATCTGTGACCGAACTTAGTTTTTTTTTCCAGTTATCTAACACACAACAAATATTTCTTTAAAAATGCATAGTTTACCAGTTCTATCAAGATTTTTTTACTTAACCTAGGTATGTATAAAGTTACTTTGTTTGGGATGTTGTAAATTTATAACATCTTGTTTTATGGTATCAACTGAGCATTTATCAGCAGTTTTTTGCAAATCTGAAACTAAGGCCCTACACTTATCTACTAGGTATACTTTATCATAATAAACGTTCAATGAGTACATTTGCAATTCTTTGACCGCTCCGGAAATCCATGGTGGTGGCCATGTTTAGCAGTGGACGGTCATAGGCTGCGAATGATGATGATAATATATAACAAAATGGGGTCGTATGCTATAATGTTGGTGCTTGGTGGCCTGAGAAGCTATGGTAGAATGACTAACCACAACAAAAAATGAGTGCTGTTTCTATCAACAATATTTTTAAATATTCCTTATAGGTGTTGGATAAGCTAAAAGCTGAGCGAGAGCGTGGTATCACCATCGACATCGCGCTGTGGAAGTTCGAGACCGCCAAGTATTACGTCACTATCATCGACGCGCCAGGACACAGAGATTTCATCAAAAACATGATTACTGGCACTTCACAGGTAAGTAGCGACCATCCCATCCCAACCAGGGTATGTACTTCACCTGGATTCTTAATGAAGCGCGTTTGGACGTCGAGAACCATATGGTGTAAACCAAAAATTTTGCAAGGTAAATAAATAAATATCCGGGACAATTACACCAAGATCATCTGACCCCAAACAAGCAGAGCTTGTACATGGGAGTCAGAGACTGATAAACATAGGTACTTAAATATTTCTAAATATGTATAGATAATACACTTAGACACACAACAAACACAAATGTTCGTCACTTTGTCATGGGTGGGGATCGAACCCACGACCTTCGGTGCTAAAGGCAGAATAGCCGCCATTGCACCACAGGCCAGTCAAGGTTATGTCAAGTTAAAAATGTAAAAGATGCTTCATAACTTCGGTTTTAGAACCGAAATAATTACAATCCTGCTTTTTTCCCTTTCTTCAATTGGCCCATAAAATAGCCACAGAGTCCTCCAAATTAGTCATGTTGTAGATGCACGGTGCCGGTCTCGCGACTCATAGCAAGTCTAGACAAACGTGTCATCTCTACTTTATATCAGATACATTAATGCGAAGGCACCGTTAATTTAAATCTCTGCCGATACCGATGAGAGATAAAGGAGATGTCGGTTACGCATAATTTCAAATATCTATGTTTTAGTTTGGAACAGATCTGTTAGGTCTGGATTCCAAAGTAACAGTATTCTTTTAGGTATTTAAGGTTTAGAAAACAAGTACAGTAAAACACAGGTTCATAGACAAGCCAATTTGTTTAGGCGGACTGCGCCGTACTGATCGTAGCGGCCGGCACCGGCGAGTTCGAGGCTGGCATCAGCAAGAACGGGCAGACGCGCGAGCACGCGCTGCTCGCCTTCACGCTCGGCGTGAAGCAGTTGGTCGTCGGCGTCAACAAGATGGACTCCACAGAGCCGCCATACCACGAGGCTAGGTACGAGGAGATCAAGAAGGAAGTCTCTTCTTACATCAAGAAAATTGGTGAGTGTCTAGACTCTTGAGTAAAAGTAAAAGGTTAGGATAAAAATATAAGATTGTATACATACGCCTGCCGAATGCAAATGGATGAAGCAGCTGAACCCTTTCGTAGCTTCTAGGTGTGGTTTTCTCGCATGCATGCTCACATCACGACTTTATTCCAAACGGGGTAGTCAGAGGCAAGTGACTGTTGCCGTCATGGTGAACGGAACACTCAGAAGCCCATTTTTAAAAGCCCAGTGGTTTATACTACCACGGTAGGTGGTAACTGGTGAGTCCTCCGCCGTTATCCGGGTTGATTTCTAAATTTTTTTCTATATATTTAGCAAATAGCAATGAAAATATGTAGTAAGCTACTATATACCTAAACTCGTCAGAGTTTTACCGGGCAATTAACAATGGTTATAAATAACACAGAGTTGTCAAATATTTTACTTATCTAAATTCGAAATCACAATTTAATTTTATCGGTTTTGCTCGGTAAATACCCGCAAGATTATAACATGACATGACGCTCTTTTTCCCGGCACTTAACCCAAAATTCACACATTTTAGCACAAACACAAGAAGTGAACTTAATTAAGTAGATAATGCTGTTTCGTTGTCTTGAGAAAATTGTAGCAAAGAAACAACTTCTACTATCGCTACGGCATGGCTTTCTTGCAGTTTTCGTTCTTTTTTTTTTGTAACAATGTTACCCAACCAATGATTGTGGCTTCCAATACAAGAACTAACTATGTCATTAAACAGACGAGAGATTAAATCTTGCTATAAATCTGTCAAATTGGTGCAACTAATGTATAATAGTGGGTGAACAAGTTTGCACCCGTGTAATGACATAGCCAGCCACAGCAATTTGACTTGATTTTATGCAGGTATTTCGTTTCTATTTCGGTAAGTTATTTCCCATAAGTACTGTCCTCGGCTGGGTAATGCACTCTATTATTGAAATCCATCAATTTATCGGTTATTTAAATCCATCAGTCCATGTCAAGAAATTGAAATCAAAACTACAATACATGGCACTGCCAAATTTTATTTCACAACTTCAGGCTGACTGTTTTCACATGTCGCCCACCGAGGCGAGGATTATGAAAACCTTTTTAGTATTTGTTAACTGTTTTAGTTAAGATTTGACTAAGTTTTATTCTGCGTTTGTTAGGAAATCCGCTAAATACTTGCTGCCATAAATTGCGTGACTGAAACTGGCTCAGAATGCAGACTGTGTAATACCTAAAGCAATAGAAGGTAATAAGCGTAACGTTTGTCAGGCTACAACCCGGCGGCGGTGGCGTTCGTGCCCATCTCGGGCTGGCACGGCGACAACATGCTAGAGCCCTCCGACAAAATGCCCTGGTTCAAGGGCTGGACCATCGAGCGCAAGGACGGCAAGACCGAGGGGAAATGTCTCATTGAGGTAAACTAACACAACAACACCTCGTCAGTCGCACAGTCGATCCTACTTAAAATGTTTGTTGTTTAATTGTTTAATACTTTAATTGTTTTGTTGTTTTATTGTGCCTATTAAGTCGACTGTACCTACTTAAATGATAGAAATGTTCACGATCCGACTTTTCGTTTAATTATACGTAGGTACGATAATGTTAAGCTTCATTTCCGGCGATTGTAATCAGATCTAATTATAACTAACTAGTACAAATTAAGAACTAAGAAACATTGAGAAGATGATTTAATGAATAATTTAAGTTTTATTTTCATACATGGGACATCTTACACCAAGATCTTTGCAAAGCTTGTATTATGCTCGGACACTTATCCATTCATAAACATTATTAAATATTTCTAAATACATAATTAAGTAGATACCAACACCCAAACTAGAAAATAAAAGTAATGTAGGTACGTACGGAAGCACGACCTTTTTCTGACGGGGTCCGCAGGCTCAGTCACGTTCGCATCCCCTAATTCCGTGATCACTTACCTACATCCTTTGCCTCTTCCACAATCGTTTATCAGGAATACAAATATCCTGGAGTAGACCCATATGGTGCCTTCAAATTAGACGCGTGAATAGGCGTTGCAGTGGCACCACTAGCTACTAATTTTCAAACAATATTTTGTCGCAGCGCCACTGTCGCACCACTGTAGCGCTGCTGTCATGACACGCGTACAACATATTTATTGTATAAAAATTGGGAGAGGCACGACTAGCGTGACACAGTAACACCACTGCAACGCTTCCTTTTTTCTTTTTTTCAATTATTTATTTCTTATGAATGTATACAAAGTTTCAAACATTGTTAGCTTCGCACCCCTAAACCCATACTGGTTTATCTGGGTACTGCAATTCCTCTTATCAATATAGGTACAACAAACACAATATAGAATGTTTCAAATACAAAAACATAAAAAACACATTCACGGGTAGATGGACTTGGACCGTAGTCCGTCCGTATCAGTAGCTAACGTAAACTATAAAGTTACTTACGAGTAGGTATTGTGTGAATTGAAAAATGGTCCAATAGTCCATTTTTCAATTCACACAATACTACATAAGAAAAATTGTTTTAGTTCATACCTAATGTTACTTTTACTTAGCGAATCTTTAAATACGCTTTAAATATCTTCACGCGTCTAATTTAAAGGCGCCCGACAAGACTGCTTATGAGTAGTATGGTGTCTTGCAGGCGCTGGACGCGATCCAGCCGCCGTCGCGGCCCACGGAGAAGCCGCTGCGGCTGCCGCTGCAGGACGTGTACAAGATCGGCGGCATCGGCACCGTGCCCGTCGGCCGCGTCGAGACCGGCATCCTCAAGCCAGGTACGTCCTGACACGGGAAAAAGCCCGCTGGGAAAAGCCTACGTAAATCAAGTCTTCGCTACAATTGAAGAGTATTGGCTTAATCACCACGCTTGTGTACGTACGGGCCATGGTTGGAAAAGCCGTTAACACCTAGGATTTGATCCCGTGCGGCAGGACTTACGGATTTTGGTGAGAGCTCCGTTACTTTTCCACAACATTATTAAAGATTTATTCAAAATTTGCTCGTTTAGTATTGTAACATGTTAGTTAGCGGCATGCCTAGGGTAGAGCGAGAAGAGCGGTCTATCCAGACGAAAATCGACCAACAAAGGTCGGTAATTCGGAAAAGTACTTTAAGAAAATATTACGCTATGCCCCTTTTAATAGCCCTTCAGAGTCCAGAGGCCGCCGAAAGAAAACTACACTACCCTGCTGGGTTGCTTTCCATCATAACAAGTAACAAGTACTCAGGTATAAAATCCTGTGTGTTCGTTCGCCAGTCAATTTTTTCGAACTAAATTATTCTCAGTCAATGATCAAAATAAAATAAACTGAATGATTTAAATGTAATGTAGCACGTAGGCTGGAGGTCCGTGAAATGGCGTGAGTGGGCGGGGGCCGACGCGTGAATCGTATTGCAAGTGTTGCAGCCCGTAAGGTACTATCAACTCGAATTATCTGAACCTATATTTTTCCAGATTGTCTCCCACGCTCGTCTGACCCCATATCGCACACACAAACCCACTTCTGGTCTCGACCTGCCTGCAAGACCAGCCTTTTATTGACGTTTTCTAGCTCGGTCAAGGAACGGTTGTGGTGCTGGCTTTTATCTTGTTCTCATTGTTCGATTATTTGCATTAAGCATAAGCTGACTTATTGAGCAGCCCTTTGATTTTGACTGCCATATAAGATCTGCAACAGCAAAAAATATATATACTCGTATAACTCCAGGGAATGGCTCTTAGATGCGTAACTATCGGAAAAAGAAATAAATATCGTTAGACCGAAGGCGCTTAGCTGTTTCATTTTATTCTAATACTTATTTACAAACCCTGAGAAGTGAGAACTCTCTGAGTACCGTCGGCAAGCTAAGCGGTCGTAAGTCACCGTTTAGCAGCCGCACAGTGAAGGAAGAAAAGGTTAGGAAGGGAACCTGTCACCCTAGTAAGGCTAGCGTCCCTTCGCGCCGAGTCGCAATTTCACTACCGAATGACTGCTAAAACGACCTTTGAGGTTAATAATGTGAGCTTGCCGGCAGGCATGGTGGTGGTGTTCGCGCCGGCCGCCATCACGACGGAGGTGAAGTCCGTGGAGATGCACCACGAGGCGCTGCAGGAGGCCATGCCGGGGGATAACGTCGGCTTCAACGTCAAGGTATTTTTTTTGACAAGGACGCCGCTGCTTGGCCTCGACTGCCTTAGCAGCTTCACTGTGTAGGGTGAAAGCTCTCAACCCCTAACGTCAAGGTAACAGCGACGCTCGCAGGAAGTAGATCTGAGGACCATCTTCATCGTGTTGAGCTCAAAGACCTGCGTCACGATAAGGTCCAATATGGCATTTTTGCCATCTTTTTTTTTATTCGCGCACAGTTTTATGTCAACTTTAAGAAACAAATGGTATCACTTAATGTGGGCGTGGCAAATGCGATGGCATTTAGTTATCCTGAACGCTGATATCTTCCTGTAAACGAAAGAACAAAAAAACATACTTGGGAATTAATCTGAATTCGGTTCTACTGTTCCTTAAAATCTTATTATTATCGTTGCATGGTCTATCTTATTAATTTTTCATAGGACAGTGATAAATATATATATTTTTTTAAATCCTTATACGTCCCACTGCTGGGCACGCGCCTCACCTCAACTATGAGGTGGTACGAGCCATACTCCAACACGCGGGCTCAGTGCGGATTGTTGGAGAGGTGAATGTAAGGCCAGTGATGAACCTTACCTTCAGATGTTATCAAGCCGCCTTTTTAGGACGCTGCTGCGACTGATACGTTGCGACGTCAGCCGGGACCAACTGTTTAACGTGCCTTCCGAAGCACGGAGATGCCCGAAAAACACATCACTTAATTTCGGTCGGGATGGTCACCCATCCATAACCCGATCCTGACTGGCGTCACTTAACATCGGATCATTGCTGATCCGCTGCCGTCACTTAGCCACGGGCACCTCGATCGTCGATAAATATATACATATATATCATTTTAATGCAATGAGAAGCATCATGCATGCCAAAACATTTTCCTGTAATTTTAACTGTAGGTACTAGTGTCACAGCTACTGTATTGCATTTTGCATTGTGAACTTTCCGCAAGTAATAAGTTGAAACATAATTTAAATCCACGTTTTTCCGATATTTGGTTTTCCTTTTGGTTACGATCTTCCATATATTATTTAGTTATATGATGGATGATGAACACGTTCAGGTAAAACATGGTTCTTAATAACAAAAGTTGAAAGAAAATAAAATCCACGTTTTTCCCGATATTTGGTTTTCCCTTTGTTTTTCTGTCTTCCATATATTTACCCAGTTAAATGATGTGATGATGCACCCTATCAAGTAAAACATGGTTCTTATAACAAACCCAATTTTGCGAAATCAAGCTGGGCGAATCTAGTTTTGACCTTTAGGTATGGGTAATTCGGCACAGTTTTCGGTAAAGCTGGTTAGGATGGGGTTATGTTTCTCAGAAGGTTCATCGGTAAAATAAGTGATTGTTTCAGAACGTATCCGTGAAGGAGTTGCGCCGCGGGTTCGTCGCCGGAGACTCCAAGAATGCCCCGCCTAAGGGCGCTGCTGACTTCACTGCGCAGGTAAACGCTTATACTTTCGGTCCACCATGCCTTCGGTCTTTGATTCGCGGGAAACCAGACAAAATCTATTTTGTCACTGCCATGAACTCCATGGCAACGAAGAAACTATTTAGCTAATTTCTACAGTCAGTAGTTACTGCAATTTTATTGTACATAGGTACATACATTGTACTGTACGCTTGCACTCAGTCTTCACTAAGAACCTTAATTGTTGTTTATTTAGGAATTTATGTATGTTCTCGACTTATCGTAATGTTGTTGGTTCTACGAAAAGAAGGATAATTTAAGAATGCTTGTTCCGTTCCGTCCCATACATCATTTAATTGAATGATTCCGATCTATAAGTAGAAAATAAATCGTGGAAAATTCCTGGGGATTTAGATAAGATTAAGCTTGAAGATACCGCCAAAGCTAAAGTATACCGTACTTAACCTTCAGTGATAAGTAGGTAATTAATTATCATATTGCTCACCTGCCATATTTAACAAACAAACAAAGTCATGTTTATGCAAGTAATTCTAACTAATCTGTTTAAAAGATGCTGATAAGTACTACTAAGTTTTGGTATTTTAAATGTTATTTCTTCAACTAGACAAAAAGATACACCTGTATAACCTTTAATTTACCAATTTTACATAATATAAAATACTGTTATAACTCATATCCCCCCGTAATACAGGTGTCTGCGGGTGACGATAACCGCTGGTTATCAATTTTATTCCTCGACTTAAGGCGAGAATGGTGAACCCGCAGATTTACTCGGGAAGCTACAACGCCTTGCGAGTTCAAAACGACTAGGATACCTATTAAGACATCCTCAGATTTTTAAAACTTTGCCATGTCCGTGAAATATTTTTTCGGGTGAATCAAAAACATTTAAGGCAAGTAGGTATAAGACTCATTTAACGCATACCTTATGTGCCAGCAAGAATACCGTAGGCATGGCATAGTATTGGTCACGTAAGATTTAAGTTGCCGTCGACACGATAAGAAAAAGAAGACTACCTAAAGAATATTAACGTTGTCAAACCCTTCTTCTTTTGTTTGTTATGTTGTCCATAACAATGAATGGCACGTCTGTTGTCCTGGCAGGTGATCGTGCTGAACCACCCGGGGCAGATCAGCAACGGCTACACGCCCGTGCTGGACTGCCACACGGCGCACATCGCCTGCAAGTTCGCCGAGATCAAGGAGAAGTGCGACCGTCGTACAGGTAACTACCGGCTTAGCAAGCATAGGGGCTTGGAATAATAACGTATTGAAGGATAGTCTTCATACAACCGCCCCGTCAAAAATGAAGCACTAATCCGATTCACACATGCGTTACTATTACTTGCGTACGTGCGGCGCGCTTTGACATTGAACACTGCAAAGCGGTCCGTTGGGACTGTTGGGAGCCATAACTCCAATTAAGGTGCTTCAAAATGGGCGCGCGGACTTGGTTCCTTTCTATTTGTAATTATTCTAAGCATAGAGGTCTACATTACAGATGTAAAATGACAATCTGGCCATACACGACTGGTCAGGGTAGCTATACACATAAGCGGGGCATTAATCGGCACAGCCGGGCGGTATAATCAAATATTATGTAGGTAGATGAATGCTCGGGAAAAGGCCTTTCGGCGTTCACTATACAGGCAGCATAAGCGGGTTGATTGAAGCCGAACGTCTATGTAGTAGTTGCTACGGGTCAACTTTTTCGTTCCACAAGTACGCCGAATCAAATGTGTCGACCCGAATGAACTACCCAATCGGCACAAGCCGAATTTAGCCGCAGTAACCACTTCGGGTCGGCTTTGTTATTCGACAAATACTGCCGAACCGACTATGCCGGTGTGCCGCTTTGTGTAGCTATAACATGCCATGTTGACATTTCTTCAAGGCTGATCCAATTAAATTCTGTGGAAGAGTAAGGGCCCTAGCTCGACTAAAAATGACCGTAAATGACAGTCAGCCAACTTCAGTCCCATAGGTAGGTTTTGAACACTTATTAAAGTTAGTAGGTAGTTTAATTCATATATAAGATGAACAAGCTTAACCTGCTTTAACCACCGATTTCTTCAATTTAACACCCTTCTTATTGATAATGTTTGTAGTTCAACATAGGGTATTCCACATACTTTCTCTAGGCTAGGTGGTGTAAGGAGTTTCGTCCCTCTTAGTCCTCGCCGGCAGAAGACGACGTTAAAAGCATCTATTCACTGTCTTTCTTGCAGCTAGTAGGTACTTCCCGTAGTTGTACTTCCCGCCAAGGTCACTATGTAGATATAAGGGTGCGGCATTCACAAATTTATTACTGACTGAATAATAAAAATAGTTAGGTACTTGTGTTTGCTTTCAACTACAGTAACCCTGTATAATCTCCAGTTAATGAAGTAATTAACTGAACAATTCGATAAGCGTCTCAAAAGAAAGGCTACCTACCTTGCATGCGCCAGTAAGTAATTGCGTCACATCGCACACCTCGCGAGCAAGTAGTGCGCGGCCGCTGGCCTTGCCTCGCGTATTCGCATATCGTCTAAACCCGCTGTAATCGTGGCGACCGGCCTACTCCGGACGTCGAGAGAAGCGTAACTTCCGCTCAGACTAGTTTGCTAGCATAACAAATACGTAACATAAGATAAACCCTTACTTATCCAAACAAACATTCTATACAGTCTTATTACTCCGCTTGTAAAGATAGGTGCGATATAGACGGCGATCCTCACGAAAATCTAAACGATAAGTCATGAATGCGTTTTCTCGTTTATATGCACGCTGATACCCGTTACGTAGTTCACGATACCTTTAGGCGCCTGCTGCGGCAGTTTCCTAGGACACCATTTCTAGTTGCCATTCTCTTGTTCTAGCGATAGGGAGCTAGGCGACAGCAGAGGGGATGGTTCTGCTCAAGGGTACAGCATGTATGAGGTTCCTTTCACCATTTTGCCCTTAAATTCGCTCACTGCGCAGGTCCTTACCATCGGTATTTTCAGATGACGGGAACTACTGCTAACG
Organism: Udea olivalis; assembly: GCA_947369235.1. Lineage (NCBI taxonomy): Eukaryota > Metazoa > Arthropoda > Insecta > Lepidoptera > Crambidae > Udea > Udea olivalis. Next base: position 14,999,074 of record OX376342.1, read on the forward strand.
CAAAAGTGTTTTGAACGTTCAATGTCTCTTTGCAGGCAAGACAACAGAGCTGGACCCGAAGTCGATCAAGTCGGGCGACGCGGCGATCGTAGTGCTGGTGCCGACGAAGGCGCTGTGCGTGGAGTCGTTCTCGGAGTTCCCGCCGCTCGGCCGCTTCGCCGTGCGCGACATGCGCCAGACCGTCGCCGTCGGCGTCATCAAGGTAATGCGTCTTTTTTTTTTACACCACGTCGGTGACAATCAAGCATGCGGACCACCTGATGGTAACGGTTACCGCAGCCTATGGACACGTGCAACACCAGGGGTATCACTCTCGCGTTGTCGACCCTGCAAAAACCTTTTCAAACCCCTCTTGAAAATCTCCATACTATAGGTAACTCATCGGGAAAACCTCGGCAGGGAGTTCATTCCACATTTTAAGCGTCCTCGGAAGGAAACATCTCTGCAACCGAACTGTAGGAGACTATTGCGGATTCAGAGTGTGAGGATGAACGCCCTGTCGGTGGCGTGCGGTGCGGTGGTAAAAAGTAGCCGTGGGCATCATATCAAACAGATCTTCAGAACAAACTTCAGTCTGGCTGGGATACTCTTACTACATTTTGTTGGGTTCTAATAGGCTATTTTACTTTTTTGTTTTTACGTGCTGTAAGTATTTGTTTGTGCAATAAAGATTTTTTTTCTTATCTTATCTTGGTGAAATGTGGGCTTCTGAGTATTTCGTTCACCATGATAACGGATGACCCGTTTTCTATTTAAGTACTTATATTTTATTTTTAATAAAAAATAAGTGAAAGTTTTATTTCATTCTCACCAAAACATTTAAATTACTTTGTAATGAGATTTTGGTTCTGCGCTCCGCCTCTAGTGACCTAGGGAATAGGTGACGTAGACATGGTATTAGTGCGAACATGCGATAGGAGCGTCAAAGCTATATGTATAGTCTGGATCGGGTTCGAATTATACGGCGCGCGGCGGTTTGATTTCTTAAAGCGTCGAGAGGTTGCAAAGGTATATTTAAATTTAAATTAATCTGTTTTCATCACATTTTTTTGTGAAATTGGTAAACTATTTGGAATTTGAATTAACTTTTTTGAACAGATCAATCCATCATTAGTGTTGTGTTGCAACAATAGTATGGACTATCGATAGTAGTGACTGTTTTTAATCTGTCTATTAATTCGATAGTATTCCTACCGCAGATAAACGAATCAATGGCCCGATTCTTAAAACTAATTTCGCCGGATTGGCATTACATTCAACGTCTCTGTTTGTATTAATCTTATTGGTTTGAAATAAGGACATGAAATAAATATTCAGTGAAAGTAACCAAGTTTTATTTTAAAGATTACAAAAAAGGAATATCCGTCATTCATAGGACTTCTTTTCTGTACCCTTGCTCCACCAATAAATCATTAAGCGATATTTCCCATACATAAAAAATGATTTTGTTACAGAGCGTTACGTTCAAAGAAGTAACTACGGGTAAGATCACCAAGGCCGCGGAGAAGGCCCAGAAGAAAAAATAACTATGGTGCATGTTGAACCTCGCCCCGCGGCCCGCGCCCGCCGCCGACGGCCGCCGAGCTCGCCCCTCCCTAGCGCCTCCCCGCAATCGGAGCTTCTTCACTGGTGACATCACCCTTGTCCCCGACATATGCATTTATCAAAGCACGATATTCTTAAAGTTAGTTCGTTTTAGTTACGCTTACGTGTTAAGTTTATGTGTTTGTGATTATTTTAGTCGTAAGTTACTCGCGAAGTTTGAATTTCCGTATTTGAAAGCTCGTTACGTTTTGTTTTTCCATCGGAAAGAGTTCAGAAGGAAAAGTAGTAGAGTTGCTATTGGATTTATAAACCGCATCACTTACTCTTAAGTCCAAACTTTTACATAGTGTGATGTATTATTTTAGTAAGGTGTCGTTCTTCCTCTATTTCATATTTTACCTGTTTTAACTATGGTCGTTTTGATATTTTTCTTAGTAGTCTTGGACAATACGTTCAAAATTTTAATGTTTCTTGATTCCAAAATGTAATCCTTGCATTTTGTAATACTATACATTAATGACTTGAATAGAAAGTACATTAATTATTTTCTAACTACTGATGTTCCCTTTTCTCTAAACTGATGTGATCTGTTCAATTGTTTTAAATGGTTGAAGGTAGTGTATTGTTAAATTGGAAACACATCAGAGTGTAGAAAATGGGGGGTAATTGGTTGTGAACCAATTCCCTGTAGGTGAATTAGCACTATGAGTAAAGCGTTAAAAACGTTTTGATAGAAATTGAATTCTTGTAAAGCGTAAGTAATGTAATTTTTGTTCCTAGTTACCGCAAATTAATACAATTTTAATTGTATCGATAGCGTGTACCTAAGGGTTTAAACTTTCAATATGGATTGAGCCGCTATACTTTCTGGTTGTTAGAAATCTTACGGAAAACACACTCAAGACTCATTTTAAGCTAAATGTAACTTTGTAATTTTTTCAATAATTTTGTGAAGACCTTATCCTAATAAACCAATAAAGAAGCTACTGGTAATAAAGTTTATTTATTTATTTTACCTTTTAAATTGACCTTAAAGGCCTGCGCAGACGTGGAACTATCCGCGAGATCTTTTTTGTCCGTCAAAATATAGACACAATAAATAATAGTACTTTGTATAGATCCCTTACAAACTGTACCAAATAACGCACGAGAATTAAGGGTGCGTTTCCACCAGAGATGTGCGAGGATGCGTTGCGAGGAATGTGTTTATTAAGAACCAATAGAATCGCGTCGCAATTGTTTCATTCACCTAGCTTCGCGATTCTATTGGTTCTTAACAAACGCATTCCTCGCAACGCATCCTGGCACATCTCTGGTGGAAACACACCCTAAGGTGCGATTCCCACCAAACGCGGCGCGCAGCGGGTCGCATCGGCGCGCAGCGGATCGCATCGGCGCGCAGCGGCTCGCATCGGCGCGCATAGCGACGGATGCAGGCGTATGCGACTGCGGCCGACCACTAAAGAGTATATAAAATCTACGTTTTAGGTGACGGAACTCCGAACAAGCAGTTTTAAAGGAAAATAATATTTTTACTACCAACGTGAAGGAAAATAACGAAAGTGCCAAAATTATCATCTAGCTGTCAATCTGACAACTGATTGTAGTGATTTAAAGGTCGTTATCGATATTAAGGAAAGTTTATGGCAGCAGTATTTCATCGATGTCGATAAACTACTATTTTTTTTAGTTTATTATTTAAAAATCTTAAGTTTTTACTTTATGAAATGAAACGCTCATTTAACACAATATTTTATTACGATTTCCAAATAACAAGTACTTACTTATATTCAAAATAATACATGCGAAGTAGTATTTTTTATAAAAAAATGATGCTTAAAAAACAAATTATTTTTAACATACTTTTAAGCATCATTCTTATATAAGCTTACAATTACAAAATTACCAACTTTTGCCCTTTTACTCGAATAACTGAACCTAAACATAAGTCAAATCTAACATTGATAGTAACAGATCATCCTAACATAACTTATCAAAAAATTGGCAATCGCACTAAACAATCTAGTTTAATAATTACCTCAATAAATAAATAAATAATTGATGATATTTATTTATTAAGGTACATTAACAGCGAAACACATTATATTTTAACAAAAACGTAGACATTATATATTAATACTTGTGAGATACATTATCTTTTCAGGCGATGGTCAAGTCAATCTATTTATTCGATTAAGCGAGTTGATATTACATGAATCTCACAACTTTTTAGGGTAGAATAACTGAGTTGCGAGAACTGATGAGATTTTCTTCTTCTTTCTTCTTCTTTTCAGCCTATAGCAGTCCACTGCTGGACATAAGCCTCCCCCAGGGCGCGCCACAAAGCCCGATCTCCCGTTTTTTCCATCCCCCCCCCCCCCCGCCTCAACCAGCCGCTTTCTTTAGGTCGTCGGTCCAACGTACCGGTGGACGTCTAACACTACGCTTGCCGAGTCGTGGTCTCCACTCAAGAACCCGTCTACTCCACCGACCATCGATTCTGCGACAGATGTGACCAGCCCACTGCCACTTCAGTTGGCTACACTTCTGGACTACGTCAGTCACTCTGGTTCTTAGCCGGATTATCTCGTTCCGGACTTTGTCCCTTAACGAGATTCCTAGCATGCACCTTTCCATAGCTCTCTGAGTGACGTGTAATCGGTGGGCTAGTTTCACTGTCAGGTTCCACGTCTCGGCTCCGTATGTCTCTGACATATTTTAATTAAGGACGCAATAAAAAAAGTAGAAGGGCGTCATTTGTGGTTAGACAGGCTCTACAAAAATATTAGGTTATATTTAAAACAATATTGTACGAGGTTCGAGTGCATAACAAAGGGCAAAAAATATCAAACAAGAAAGGCAACACTACAAAAACCGAGCTTGTTTCTTTCAAACAAAAGAGAATCAAGCTACATAATGAAAATGATGAAATGGAAAATTTCATTTCCCAAATTAATACTTAGCAAATGGAATCTTCGCAAATAATTGTAGACAGCTCTGTAAAGTGTAAAATGAATTTGTTTAAATAGTAAAAAACAAGAAGAAAAAGTCAACAGAACAACGAACCATTTGAGCACTGAGGTGCTGAAGGCTTATCTTTTACAGCTTTTTTGGCTATATGGAGTGGGAGTTGACTCAAAACTTTATCACTTAATGGCTTGGCAGTAAATTAAATACATGGGATAGCATTTCTCCGTAGTTGAGTTTTTTCTTTTTAAAATCAAATCTTTTTTGCCAGTAACTTTTACCCATTGCCTGCAACTGGAAAGTGAATGAACATTATAGCAAAAAATATATTTTGAGGATTAAGATCCGCGGAGGGCTGTGAAAGTGATAAAATTTACTCTTTGTAATAGCATGACATGAAAGACCGAAATGTGAAATTTAAAAAGACGACTATCGATGGAAAATAGCACTAGACTATTTTTGCACACGTAAAACGGTTATGAATTTTTTCATACGAAAATCTGCACTAAAATCCCAATAAACTACACCATACATGACCTTAAAACAAAAACAAATTATAATAAGTACTAACCGATTTTCATCCAGCGGGAATTCGCCATAAATGTTCGTTTTTTATTTGCTACACTCTCATTTTAAAAACCACATATTTCGCACGTAATTATTGAAATCTTGATTAAACACAAAATACTTGGCAAATAAATCACTGAATTTGTTAGTTTTACTAGCTTTTAAACACTAACACAACATTTTCTACAGAATCAATTTTATCACATGGCGATGGAATGACAAACCTACAGATTACGGAAAAGGGTAAAAACAAATTGTTAGATTGCAAGACATGCTGGGGCGGTGACGTATAACACGGCTAAAGAAGAGAGTCCGCAACGTCTACGCAATCATGTATGTTTGGTACATAGTCTCAACTTATACGGGTTATGCCACCATAAAAAATTCCATGTGTTTCATACATTTTTCTTTTCCTGTTGAGCTTCGCCAGACTGGTCAGAACTTTATTCCAATGCACTTTACCCACTAAAGTGCTTTCTGCAACCACGGTTGCATGAAAACAGACGTCTAAAGTGCTTTAAGCACCCACGGTTGCGCGGCGGCAAGTGGGTCGCTTTGCATACTCAACAGGCTCAAATAACTGAATCACTTGGCTGTTTCTTTCCTTTTGATTTTTTTTACATAGACTATGGACAAATGCATCACTCAAAATCGTTAAATAAATCTAAGAATTTTTAAATGACAGTGACAGAATATGCTTGGTGAAAACTGGCTGCTGCCTATCATGGATGATGATGCAATATCTGTTCGTAAATTCCTTAAAAATGCTAGAATTATGTATTAGTATATAGCTCAACTTCGCCTACCTCTTTTTTTAAAAAACTAACGACTGTTTAGTTGTTTTATTTCATTCCAACTGGTGTAGACCATATATTAAATGTAAGGAATGCTTAGATTGCGCAAATTAGTTTGAATTCATAGAGATGCATATTCTGTCACTGTCATTTAAAAATTCTTAGATTTATTTAACGATTTTGAGTGATGCATTTGTCCATAGTCTATGTAAAAAAAATCAAAAGGAAAGAAACAGCCAAGTGATTCAGTTATTTGAGCCTGTTGAGTATGCAAAGCGACCCACTTGCCGCCGCGCAACCGTGGTTGCTTAAAGCACTTTGGACGTCTGTTTTCATGCAACCGTGGTTGCAGAAAGCACTTTAGTGGGTAAAGTGCATTGGAATAAAGTTCTAAACAGTCTGGCGAAGCTCAACAGGAAAAGAAAAATGTATGAAACAAATGGAATTTTTTATGGTGGCATAACGTTTAAGTTGAGACTAGGTACCAAACATACATGATTGCGTAGACGTTGCGGACTCTCTTCTTTAGCCGTGTTATACGTCACCGCCCCAGCATGTCTTGCAATCTAACAATTTGTTTTTACCCTTTTCCGTAATCTGTAGGTTTGTCATTATCGCCATGTGATAAAATTGATTCTGTAAAAAATGTTATGTGTTAGTGTTTAAAAGCTAGTAAAACTAACAAATTCAGTGATTTATTTGCCAAGTATTTTGTGTCTAATCAAGATTTCAATAATAACGTGCGAAATAAGTGATGAAGTTTTGAGTCAACTCCCACTCCTTAGAGCCAAAAAAGCTGTAAAAGATAAGCCTTCAGCACCTCAGTGCTCAAATGGTTCGTTGTTCTGTTGACTTTTTCTTCTTGTTTTTTACTATTTAAACAAATTCATCTTACACTTTACAGATTGTCTACAATTATTTGCGAAGAGTCCATTTGCTAAGTATTAATTTGGGAAATGAAATTTTCCCAAAAATTGTTTGGGGGAAGCGATGATTAGGTCATTTTTTTGGATGAAACGAAGGTAACCCATATTATGTTTACCGTGGGCCCGATTTATAAAGGGTTGAGTGATTGTATAGGTACATACTATGTCAAGTGAGCCCATTTTATCTTACGTCCTTTGTCGTAAATAAAAGTTAAAATTAAGGCCTTTTAATTTGAATTTAACCCCTTAATCCTAAGTGAAATAGGTAAGATTCTACAGGTATCTTCGATCTCATTTTATCGATACCACCAATACACAGACTCTTTGGTTAGAACAACCCTATTATGTAGGTAATGATTTTGGTAGTATAACTTGTCATAGTTTTTGTAAGGTTGAACTGAGCAGTCCATGCGTTTCATACATATTGCCTTTTTTTTTCTTGTTAGGGGAGTCCCGTCTCTTAAAACGCTAGTTATTAAATCCTCTTTAGTTCTGACTAGAAAATTTACTTTAACTTTGATATTGTAGGTATTTTGAAATGATGCAATGTTACGAAAGGTCAATTATCTTTCATTAAATATTTTTTGTACAATAATTCACTCAATCACAAAAAAAATCGAATAAAAGTGAATCTTCAGTCAATTTTCTTCAGATGATGAGCCAAACTTGTCAGTCCAGCTGTCGTCACCTGTATTTCAAGTTTTCAACTTAATTAATTTCAATTATACTGTCAAAATTGACGTCTCTGTCATAGTCTTACTTTATTATTTTTCGAGTTGAAAAAACTCGAAAGTAAAGCTACAGTTACACATGCTTATTTGTAGCGTGCTTATTAGCACGCTAATAAGCATGCTACAAACGAGCACGCTCATCTACTGACACACATGATTTTTATTAGCATGCTTTTTTTAAGCCTGCTACTAAATGACCGTGCTCAAAGCAAAAGATTGAACACACACGCTTTTTAAGCATGGCTAATAAATCGCACGGCTGTCGATTTTTGAGCATACTCGAAAGTAGCATGCTCATAACTAGCAAGGCCAGAGATCCGTCTATTGGGCAAAGCCAATTAACGAGGCTAAAAACTGAGGCAGGTAGCATCATTTCGTCAACACCTGAAATCCTGAGGGAGATTGAGAGTTTCTATGGACAGTTATATTCCACGCAAACACCTGTTGAAAGCAAGGCTAAAGATCCTAGAGCCAAGCTTATCCGACACTATACCGAAGATATCCCGGACGTCAGCCTGTACGAGATTAGGATGGCTCTCAAGCAGCTTAAAAACAACAAGGCGGCGGGTGATGACGGAATCACAACCGAGCTCCTGAGAGCGGGCGGTAAGCCGATACTTAAGGTCCTACAGACGCTCTTCAGTTCTGTCATCCTCGAGGGAAAAACGCCAAAGGCATGGGGCAGAGGCGATGTGATGCTGTTCTTCAAGAAGGGTGACAAAACTTTCTTGAAGAACTACAGACCCATCTCGCTTCTGAGCCATATCTATAAGCTGTTTTCGAGAGTCATTACGAATCGTCTCGCTCGCAGGTTCGACGACTTCCAACCTCCCGAACAAGCAGGGTTCCGAAAAGGCTATAGTACCGTAGACCACATTCATACGCTGCGGCAAGTTATACAAAAGACCGAAGAGTATAACTTGCCACTTTGCTTAGCGTTCGTGGACTACGAGAAAGCCTTTGATTCGATTGAGACCTGGGCAGTACTGCAGTCTCTCCAAAGGTGCCAAATAGACTACAGGTACATTGAGGTGCTAAGGTACTTATACCAGAACGCCACCATGTCGGTCCGATTACAGAACCAGAGCTCTAATCCGATCCAACTACAGCGAGGCGTGAGACAAGGAGACGTTATTTCTCCGAAACTGTTCACGGCTGCGTTGGAGGATATTTTCAAGCTTCTGGACTGGAAAGGACGCGGCATCAACATCAATGGCGAGTACCTAACACACCTGCGATTTGCCGATGATGTAGTTCTTATGGCTGAGACCTTGGAAGACCTGAACATAATGCTCGAAGATCTCGGTAATGCTTCTCAAAGAGTGGGTCTTAAGATGAACATGGACAAAACAAAAATCATGTTGAATGCCCATATTGCACCCGCTCCAGTTAACGTTGGGAACATTACACTCGAAGTTGTTGACCACTATGTTTACCTGGGACAGACAGTCCAGCTAGGTAAGTCCAACTTCGAGAAAGAGATCTCTCGTCGAATCCAGCTCGGATGGGCAGCGTTCGGGAAGCTCCGGCATATATTTGCGTCCGAAATACCTCAGTGTCTCAAGACAAAAGTCTTTGACCAGTGTGTGTTGCCAGTAATGACCTATGGGAGTGAGACGTGGTCCCTTACTATGGGTCTCATAAGAAGGCTCAAGATCACCCAGCGAGCAATGGAGAGAGCGATGCTTGGTATTTCCCTGCTCGATCGAATCAGAAATGATGAGATCCGCAGGAGAACAAAAACAACCGACATCGCTCGAAGGATTGCATCGCTGAAGTGGCAGTGGGCGGGACACATAGCGCGGAGAACCGATGGCCGTTGGGGCGGAAAGGTTCTCGAATGGCGACCGCGTACCGGACGACGTTCCGTGGGCAGGCCCTCTACAAGGTGGACCGACGATCTGGTCAGGGCCGCGGGAAGCCGCTGGATGCGCACAGCGCAGGACCGATCGTTGTAGAGATCCTTGGGGGAGGCCTATGCCCAGCAGTGGGCGTCGTTCGGCTGAAATGATGATGATGATGATGAACTAGCAAGGCTTCGACACACGTGCTACTAAGTAGCACTTGCTCATTAGTAGCATGCTTTCGTGCTAGTAATGAGCATGTGTAACTGTAGCTTAAGTATTTTGATAATTTATTTATTTATTGGTTCACCAAAGCTTGAATCCATTTGTCCTGCAGTTTCAGAAGAGTTCAACATGTCACTCTGGTCGACACAAATACATACAGTGCTGTTCAACCGCCGTCACAATAACATCATTACGTTATTGTCTTCCACGGTGGAATTTGTACACAAAAAGAACGGTTGAAGTTCCACCGTTCTTTTTGTGTACAAATTAATGTATTTTGGCATGCACAATAAATAGTAACGAACTCGTGAGCGTGTCACTCATAATATCATAACTTTTAATAACTATGTAAGCAGACTCAAAGCACGATGCGAACATTTCACAGACATCGATGCCATCAGAAGATTTCTTGAGACCATCGTGCATATCAGAGCCAGCGTGCTGCCGTTGACTGCTACGTCGCAGCGAGCGTGCTGCCGTCATTGTTCAGTTAATACATTTCCGAGCCAGCGTGCTGCCATTGACTTCTTGTTCGAAGCCAGCGTGCTGCCGTGGACTGCTAGTTCTGAGCGAGCGTGTGGCCGACGACTGTCATTGTATAGTTAGTACATATCGGAGCTATCGTGCTGCCGTTGACTGCTAGTTTGGAGTGAGCGTGCTCCCGTGGACTGGTAGTTTGCAGCGTGCGTAATGCCGACGACTGTTATTGTTCAGTGGGTACTTCATCGGAGCTAGCGTGCTGCTGCGTCCAGGTAGTAAATCGGAGCGAGAGCGTGCTGCCGTTGGCTACTAGCAATTCAGAAGCGATGAGTCCGTCGGCTTTCTCCAGCATGAGTATATTTTAAGAAGGCACATGGCGATGATAACATAGAATAGGGTCATTCTATGGATTAGGGATGGCCGAAACCAAAGGCACAGATTACTTAATAGTTGCTGCGTAGCAGATGAATCACTCCATGGAAAATCTAAAATTTTGGTATTTTTAAATGTGTCAGGCATGTGTTGCCAGGCTTTCTTTTCGATATAGATGTTAGTGGTCACTTGGTCAGTACATGTACGTCAGTTCAACCGCAGGATTCGCGTGGGAATGCTTTAACATAAATGCGGCTGTTGACAAACAACTGTCAAATGAGTATTCCAAGACCCGGCGACTAGTAAGTGATTATTGCGCGCAGGTGCATGTAGTGACAGAGGCCTGGGAAAGAAGAGTACAATTGGCGGACATATTGCATTATGGCATTCTTTACCAGTCAACCACTGAGCGAAGCAGAGATCGCAATTGAATATGAATTATCAGTTTTTGATATTTAAATTGTGATGGAATATGAATTGTCAGTTTTTAAACCTGTTAGTCTGAGGAAAGACTAGTATCAGAATGGCCGAGTGTTAGCTATTCGATTAAGAAGCAACAGCGAATGCTTACAAGCACAGAATAGTCAAGAGATTAAGTACGGTGAGTTATGGATAGATGACGCTGCGGGCGGAGAATGAAGTGGAATGTCATGTCACCGACCGGAGCGACATTGGTGATACACGCGTGCAACGGGAAGTTGATAATAGGAATTGCGAGTGGTGTAATTTGTGAAGTAAATATAGAAATACTGCTAACATAACGTATGTGTTTTATCTATGGCTCTTTCAAAAACAGTCCAAAAGCAAAGCCAAGTCGAGAAAAATATCAAATATTAACGGGCGTTGGCAACAATATATCGTTTTCCCCAGTGTGGAAGGGTTGAAATCACTATCAGTAAAAGCAATAAAGTCCAAAAAAAGTTAATAAATGTCATTATGTCAGTTAATGGTTAAAACCTTTTTTAAACGTTTCATAATTTGCAGTGTTATAGCACCTGGAATTTTTTTTTCATGCATAATAACAAACAAATGAATTTATAGTTTTATTTTTTCGATGAGCAACTATCGATGTGTCCCATCTCTAAAATATTAGCAACATGACATAACTTCTAAGGGACCTCGTAGTTTATTCTATTAATGGTTTGCTATTGGTTTACAATAACTGCATCCGCGCGGACTAAGCTCTTGAATCTTTTCAATTCAGTTCGCTCAGTATTTGATTCTAAAGTAAATTGTATTTTAATCCAGCTTATAAAGTTTAAGTTGAAAGTTTGATTTAAATCCATTTTCATGTGATGAAGAAGAACATACAAGCAGACGAATTAAGGTTTTTAAATGTTGTTTCGTATATGATCGTTAAAAATATACTTAACTATTGATTTCTGCAAATATATTATTTTGGATGTACAGTTTCAAATCGGTTACTGGCTCTTAGATGTATAGATGCCCATAATTTTTTATAAAATGTGTTATTTTAAGATCTGGCCTTATAAAATAAGCTTATTTAAAATGTAAAGCACCATTTTAGATTAACTAAACGCGACAAATTGGAATGATTCTTCGCGTTTGAATATTGTAACAAGTGTAGTTGCTCATTTGCCGTCTGTACAAAGTTAGCACGTCACTTTTTTTGATTTGCGACAGATTAAAAATCTGTGTCATTCTAATCATCCTTTTTTTACGAACTATAGTAAATTAAGCTTATTTGAAATGTAAAACATCATTAACAATAAGTAAACAAAACCAATTGGAATGATTCTTCGCTTTTGAAAATTGCAACAAGTGTCATTCTTCTATATAAATTAATCAAGCTTTATATAGCTATTTTCTTTGCTTGCCAAAAGTTATCTACTGTCAGTGTCCCAGTGTCCCTTTGACAGATGTCAATTTCATGTTCATGTTGCGTGTGTGTTATAGACAGGTTTCTTCGCCGCGTCGCTGTAGTATTTACTTCTTTATTCTGTGGTGTTTAATTTACATCAACAGGCCGCTGTTGATAACGAAATACGATGACGTGTGCCTTGCCGTAAGTGAAAGTAACTTATTAGTGGTAGGAGCAATACGTGCAGGCCTTCAATATCGACTGTAGATTCCAGCAGTCTCAGTCCCTCGCGCGTCGTGGTTTGGTTCAGTTGGGTGCACTACCTATCGTTTTACTCCAATTTAATTATGTGCGGAATATTTGCGTATATCAATCACCTCACGCCTAAGACCCGGCGTGAGATTTTGGAATTGCTGGTCAATGGATTAAAGCGGTTAGAATACCGGGGTTATGACTCGGCGGGCGTCGCCGTCGATGCTGCTGACTGTAAAGATATCGCGGTGTTAAAACGCAGCGGAAAAGTAGCCGCTCTCGAGGAGTTGCTTCAGGAGCGCAGCGTCGAGCTCTCCGTGGAGGAATCTGTAGAGTCGCACTGTGGAATTGCTCACACACGCTGGGCTACTCACGGCGAGCCAAGTGCTGTCAACTCTCATCCGCAACGATCCGGCGAAGACAATGCTTTTGTTGTCATTCACAACGGTATTATCACCAACTACAAAGCTGTAAAAACTTTCCTAGAAAACAAGGGATATGTGTTTGAATCGCAAACTGATACTGAAGCCATTGCTAAGCTGATCCATCACATTTACAACCAGCATAAAGATTACAATTTCCAGGAGCTTGTTGAACAGGTGATCCAACAACTGGAAGGTGCATTTGCTTTGTGCTTTAAGTCACTTCATTTCCCAAATGAATGTGTAGCCACCCGAAGAGGTAGTCCTTTGCTTGTGGGAATCAAGACTCGTCGACGACTATCCAGCGACCATGTTCCTATTATGTATACTAACAATAAGGCCACGAGAGGTGTGGTCCCTTCAGTACCTCGTGTCAACAGCCATGCTCATTTTGAACCTGAGGAGGCAAGAGATGTGGAATATTTCTTTGCATCAGATGCCTCTGCTGTCATTGAACATACCAACAGAGTGCTGTACTTTGAAGATGAAGATGTTGCCCATATCAGAGATGGAGTTCTCAGCATTCACCGCAAGACTGGTGATAGCACTGATCCTCATGAACGAGAAATTTTCACTTTGAAATTAGAGTTGCAGCAAATCATGAAAGGTAATTATGAATATTTCATGCAAAAAGAGATTTTTGAGCAACCAGAGTCCATTGTAAACACAATGAGGGGTCGTCTTAACTTTGCAAATGGCACTGTTACTCTTGGAGGTATTAAAGACTACATACCTGAAATAAAGCGCTGCAGGCGGCTAATGTTGATTGGATGTGGAACAAGTTATCATAGTGCTGTTGCCACTCGTCAACTATTGGAAGAGTTGACTGAGCTTCCAGTCATGGTAGAGCTTGCATCAGACTTCTTGGATAGAAACACTCCTGTGTTCCGTGATGATGTCTGCTTTTTTATATCTCAGTCAGGAGAAACTGCTGACACTTTAATGGCACTAAGATATTGTAAACGTCATGGAGCTCTTATCGTTGGCATCACCAACACTGTGGGTAGTTCTATATGTCGCGAATCGCATTGTGGTGTGCACATCAATGCTGGTCCTGAAATTGGTGTTGCCTCTACAAAAGCCTACACATCACAGTTCCTCTCTCTTGTGATGTTCGCGTTAGTTATTAGCGAGGACCGCATTTCTCTCCAGAAACGTCGCCAAGATATTATCCAAGGTCTTCATGAGTTGGACGGCAAAATTCGTCAAGTTTTGGCTCTAGATTCCGAGGTGAAAGCTCTAGCCGAAGATCTGTTCCGTCAACGTTCATTGCTCATAATGGGTCGGGGATATAACTTTGCGACGTGCCTAGAAGGAGCACTGAAAGTGAAAGAATTGACATACATGCACAGCGAAGGGATAATGGCGGGAGAACTGAAACACGGACCGCTCGCGCTCATCGACGACTCTATGCCGGTTATGATGATAGTAATGCGTGACCCTGTTTACATCAAGTGCATGAACGCACTGCAGCAAGTAACCGCGCGTCAAGGTCGACCGATCGTTGTGTGTGAAGAAGGTGACAATGAAACCATCTCGCTCGCATCCCGTAGTATTCAAATACCGAAGACCGTCGATTGTTTACAGGGTGTACTGACAGTAATTCCAATGCAACTACTTGCATTCCACATTGCAGTCCTGCGCGGCTGCAACGTCGATTGCCCGCGAAACCTCGCCAAATCTGTAACAGTAGAATAATCAATCACAAACATATTTAATTCTTTCTGTCTTAATAGTTTACTGACGATCTCTAAAGGCACAATCGTTGATATTGTAAATAAGAATAAATTAGATTTTACCAAAATTGTGGGAACAGCATTATTTCATTCTGTTGCTTTTATGATGAATTGATGGCAGTTCAAGTTCATGACCTTGATTTTGTGCATCGCGATGTAATGTACTAACTTGTGCATCGCGATTTATGTACCAACTTTTAGTGGTTGTAGTTTACTAGATAAATACTTGCCTATTTTGTGTATAAAAGTCGCGAAATTATGCATTACCTAGATCATAGTAATGTCGTTGCCGATAAAAATAACATAAAGTTGATAATTTACAGACAACTACGTGTATAGAAATCTTATTTCTTGTGCTGTACCTACCTATGTTCCTGAAATAGTAACATCTTGACAGTGGTAATTTGCATTCACGTATGTATTTAATATAATGGGAAGTGCACATCAATCTAAAGGTTCTTAATAATTATTCGTGGATAGATTTTGAAAGACATTCCAATCAGTTCTTGAAATCCTTTTTGCTGTTTAACATTCCATCTCTTGGCGATATGATTTTCATGTTTCTTCTCTTTCAGTCTCTGTCATGTTATGTATTTTTGAAATCCCTAGCCTATTTTAAATTAAATCTCTGCATACCTAATTGATAGATAAGTACCTACCAAATTTGTTTATATTGACATCTAGATAACTCAAATTTTTTAAGTCCGAATTCTCCGAAAGCGCAAGTTAACAATGATAATTCACCATAAAAAATTCAAACGTTGGCTACTTCATTGTCTCATAGGTCATTATAATTATGTGAGAAATGTATGTTTAATTTTTTAGCTTAATAGGTACTTATTTATAGTGTAAAATTAATGTGATAAACGAAATAACGAAGTTCTCGTAAGTAATTGTTAACGAAGGCGATACTACTCTATTACTTTAATTAAACTAATTATGTTACAGAAAAATAAAAAAAAATCGAGGGCCTTTACAAATAATCAAGTCCTGATTAAAATTTCTTCTTGAATCAAAATCGTGTCATATGTTGATTCAATTAAGTAAAGCAAAAGTTTTTCGTCAAAGAAAACGGGTTCTTCATCAAAGGATATGTTTTTACTCATTTAAAAATCTCACAATTTGGGTCGTAAGTTTTCGTTTATAATGTGATTATATTTGATTTTATTACCAACCTATCGTAAAGATTGCACGCGCATACTCACGTAAAAGGTAAATTGTATATGAGATTCGTAATAGTACTTTTTATAAGATTTGTACATAATAAATATTATAAGAATAGTCGAAATTAGGTGCTAGAATTCAAGCGTAAATACAATAATGTCGTAATATCGTTAGATTGTCGTTTGATCGTGTATTTAGCGGAAACTTTACACAATCATCACAAAAAATGTAGAAATAATTTGTTTCCTGCGGAAAAGAGAGAAAGATAGAAAACTGACACAATGTGTCTGCTCCGGTATCACTAAATCTGGCTATCGATTTGTAGTTAGTATGAAACAAGGAAATAGGCGATAAGTGCCAACTCGCTGAACTTGATAAAACTATATTATCCGGTTTAATCAGTTATGATATGACTTACGCTTGATATTTCCTTTCCACCAATTTTATCATTATATTTTTAATGTAAAATTAAGTTCTACGATTAGTGAAAAAATAAAAAAATGGTAGGTCGGTAACTTTTATACATACACTGGCATTTTAGTGTCAGTGTGCAGTTTACTTAAGTTTCGTCTTAATTTTATGTATTGTTCCCGTTTTGTTGCATTTTTGAGCTAATTACTAGTCAAAGCAAAATTTTTAGCTTGATTTATTTCTAATTCTTATATTATATTGCTAAGATTGGAAACCCTTATTTGTTGAAATTGCCCTTTTTTTTATTAAACATATAATATATTCCTTAAAACACCATTCTTGTTCATTTTTACGTACATTGATCCTTTATATAAAGTTACTAAGTTTCTATAAGTAAGGAATAAAAGTTAACTACTTAGATGTACATAAAGAACTTATTATTACCTATATGTAAGACTATAGTCACTTTTGACATTAACAACGTTGGCCAATATTTTAATCAAATTATAAATTACCGAATTATTTTCAATATTTATCTCAAAGTGGTTCCTTAAATTTATTTTTGTAACTCAGCAGTGCGGCCTGTGACCCGGTGCAATGTCATGCGTGTGTCAATGCCAATGCGATGAACAAGAATTATTCTGTAAATTATTAAAATTTAAACATGCCTATGCCGCAGTGACATTGACCATTGGCAAACCGTATCTATCGCCTCCTATATTTGTTTGGGTTGTTGGTCAAATTGTAGCTCAAAGAACTTGACTAATTACCGAAGTAATTTCTCACAATTACCTCACAAAATGGTGGTCAACCTATTTCTATTATTGTGCTTCAATTGCATCTATTTTTGAATTCTATTTCAAGATAATAATTCCACTTTTAAGAACAGAAATGCAATACTTTATCGTTAATTAGGTACTTAAGTTCTTATTTTAAGTTAATCTTTTTTATTCATATTTTATTGTGAATTATAATTAGACTTTTATTATCAAATAAATATATCTGGTAATTTAAATAGTTATCTTATTTATATGGCTTTTAAAAAAACAAATTCTAAACCAATGTACCCAGGCAGTCACTCAATTCATGTTGAGGAGGAATCGACGCGTTTACCCGGCCAGCCCGGCCTGCGCAACATGCGATTTTTTGGTAGGCCGTCGGCGCTACTCAATAACGTTGAAGTACCTACTTTAAAACTCTCGGTGTCAACACTGTCAACATCAAGAACCTCGTCACATATTAAATACATTATAAACACCAGACACACAAAGCAAAATACAGGCGAGGTAATCTTTGTTCATCAGTACGTCCTCCGCTACAGATACAGATATTCCGTACCGCACGACTTCCTTCTCAATCAATAACCTAGGTAACTGCACATGAAACACTCAATAAAACAGCTTTTATTTACCATTGCCTACCTGAAAACTATAGATAAGTATCTTTTTTCTATGTATGCTCCTATACCGCAGCACGAACTCAACTCAAACCCACTTTGTATTACCTATTGACGTTTTAACAATATTTTTACTCTTTAAATTATTTGACACGAGTATACCTACACAATTTAGATTCATGACAAGCTGACCTTTCTTTGAAAAAAAAATGCTATATTTTCGGACGCCTTTCTCTTCGTTCAAAACCGAGTGTGGATTAAGAACCCACTATATTGGAAAATATATTTCTGCCTTTTTTAATGTTGTGTTCAATCTAAAATAATAATTCGTTCTCTGCATAGTGTAAGCAGTATTAAATGGGTTCCTACCAGCTACGAGTATGTCGGCCGTGGTTTATGAGTATGTCAACATAATTTATGAGAAGATGTGTTAGGATGTGGGCTGAAAACGCACGGTAACGGTTTTACACGAGATAATTCCCTTTTTTTTGCTTCGTTGAGTGGCCTAAATGAATATTTAGCAAATGTACGTTTCGTAGATACTTTATTAATTTGGTCAATCATTTCGCAAAATTTTACTTTGTCAAGATTGACGGTAAGTATATTGTAATAAATTCGTAGTTCCTATGTACGAACAAACAAAATCTTTATTTTAATGTTCTCATATTATTATGAGTGAATTATTAATAGTTCTTAGTGAAAATAAATGTCTTAAAACCTAATCTAAGTTTTATTAATACAAATGTTATTATGGCAAATGTTTCATTTTGGCACATATTGTATTCCAAAAAAAATATTTGGCATACTTACTCAAATTATAGCGTAAGCAAATAATTATTTTTGCTGATACAGGAGGTGCCCGAACTGAACTGTCAGTAAAGTAAAGTAAAGTAAAAAATCATTTATTCACTTAAGCTTTTACAAAGAAGCACTTATGAAATGTCAAAATTCACAAAAAAAATATATAAACAGTAATAGACGTAAATAAAATAATACAATAATAGTATGTACATATTATACATATCCTAATTATACATAGGAATGCGAATCTACCACCGGTTCGGACGTTGCTTCTTATCGAGAAGACTCCGGCAAGAAACGCGATAGTTACTCTTTTGAACTTTGTTTTGTTTTACAACAAATAAATTTAGAGTACCTACAGTCAAAATAATAATAAATAATAAATAAATATCCCTGGACATTATTCCACACAGCGCCATCTAGCCCCAAAGTAAGCTAATTAAAGCTTGTGTTATGGGATACTAGACAACGGATAAACATACTTAAATACATTTTCTTTTGTAAATACATACTTATTATACATAGGAGACACCCAGACCAGTACAAACAGACATGTTCATGCACACAAATGTTTGTTTTGTTCCCTTCTATGATCTGAGATTAACACACACGATGCGCAAAAAGTCCGGCGCACAAAAAATCTGTGGTATTCGGGCAGACCGCGCCGCGCCGCGCAGCTCCGCACAAAAAGTGTGCGATAACAATTGAACGTTTGCTTCAAAGCGCGCTAACGCAGACGGCGCACACTTTAGTCTGCAATGCACGACGTACGTTTGTCTCTGAACGATTTCCATAGCGACTACTTCTCTACAGTTCTGCCGAAAGAATGATCGAAGATGTGCGTCGTGTACGTTGATTTGTGAAAAATCCGCGACCGACTTTTGCGCGCCTTGCCGACTTTTTGTGCGCCGCAGATTCGATCACACAAAAAGTGTGCCGTCTGCGCTGCACCTTTATCTCCCACTGTCTTCTGGCATACTTTTGTCCAAAAACATCAAACCATTGGGAATGGAAGGGTCATCTTTAGAGCTTCATAATAGGACCAATCATAATCGCACCCTTATAGATAGGTATATCATTTATAAAAAAAATACTTAAGGTACACACAGCTTTTAATGCAAGTTACAAATGAATGATAGTTTCTAGCCTTTGACCTCAACTTTTGCAGATTGATCAACATGTATATACATAATATCCCAATGCGTGAGTGATTCCCCGTGAACACACGTGTGTTGCTTTCTTAATCTGCATTGATATGGTAAGATCAAAACAGTCCTAGTAAGTTAGCGCAATCAGAAGTCATTAATGCAGATATGGTTCCTACTCTGATTGAGACTATTTGATAAGATATGGTGCGGTAGTTTTAAAAATTAACTCGGAGGTGAAAACAAATGATAAAAAAAACAGATTCCTCGAACGAAGTCAAAGTCAAGTAGGTATCTTTATTAATCTGCATTTCTGCAACAACTCATAAATGTGGTATGCGTGGACCCGGTCGGCCCAAAGAACGTAACCTTCAAACTCAGCTTTTCACGTCACTGATGATAAATAAATAAATAGGTAATCTTTATTGCACAAACAAATACTTACAGCACGTAAAATCAAAAAGTAAATATGATGATCACGCACGACTCACGACTACATTAGTTCGGAATCTACCAAATGAAATTTTGTTTCTGAAAACTGTACCTCACCTTAGCACTTACGACTAAACGCGTGGCGTATAATGTCAATATGGTTTCGTAATAGATCTCATTGATATTAATTTTGAAAGTTTGGATTTCGTAAGGACACTGTCTATCATGAGGGATTGTTGCTCAACATCGGTTTCGGCATGTTCAGCAAGTTCGAGTAAGTATTGAGATTGGTAAGGCTAGGCGCTAGGCGTTGAAGGCGGCGGGGGTGGAGTGGCCGGCGCCCGCCAAGTGGGTCGTGGCGTGTTGTGAAACAGAGAGAGGTGTGTGATGCTGTCTGCGCAAACGCAACGATAGACATGTACTTACCTAGTTCACCGTCAATATCACACACGTAGGTACATAAAATATTTCCACTTCGATCAGATTTACATATCATTACAAATAATAATCGGCTGCCGGAATACTTCTCTTCATCAAACAAATTGACTAGGTACCTAACTACCTCGAGTAGGTACTTACGGTGTCTGATTGATCAACATGATCACAGTCAACCATCTTGGATAGGGAAAATGCAAGGCAGTTCTTACTGGGTTTTCAGCACACGTCACTCTTACTCAGGTAAGAGTCATTCCATCCTTATATTTAACTAGCTTAACGCGCGGAACGTGTCGCGGACTTTTTTATGGATTTACTAAAAAACTTTATTTTTGTAGTACCTACATTGTATGCACGTATAAATAATCAGCAGTGGGGCCAGCGCACGCACGAAAAGATTTTTGATAGCGCTTTTTCCCGGATTACTTTTTAAGTGTTAATTGATCTAGCTGAAAACTAATTACTTCAAAACAAATATGCCTATAGCAATCAGGAATGTAGCTTTTTAACAGTAAAATATTTTTTGCAATCGGTTCGGTAGTTTCCGAGATTACCTGTCCTAAACATACAAACTCACAAACGCTTACCTCTAATATTAGTATGGATAGATACCTAATTCAAGGGCCAATTTTAGATGCTGTTTTTTTGTTGTAACTAAATATTTATTTTAATGTGTTTTTTTATTGTTCTTTTTCTAAGTGTAAATATTTGTTTTAGGTAAATGTTTTTGTTTTAATACTTGGTCTGTTAAAGTCTGTAGGTCAATTGAATTTTTTTTATAAGTTTTCTTAATATTATCACGAACATAATCCTAAATTATGTCATTTTTCTCATCTGAAAGTTCTGGAAAAGCGAAAACGAGTTTATTAGGGGCCCACGTCCAATATTCGGGAACCGATTTTTTGCAGGAGAAAAATAGAATTTCTTCAGTAAGTATCTGGCCTAGAGGATGCATTATTGACAGGTAACCGCTGATTGGCTGAAAATGAAAGATCATTTAGGAAATCGCTCGCTACGCTCAGTGTAGGAAATTAACTTGACAGGCTATAAGAGATGGTAATACGGCTCCTGATTGAAATAGTGCAACGTACACGTCCTACAAAAATTAGGTAGGTCATAAATATGGCCGGATTTTCTTTTGTATATTATCTACCTAGACAGTCTGTCAGTGTTAGTAACGAAGTTGTCTTTGTTTTCTTTCCTAAGTTAGAATCTTCTCAAGGATCCGGTCTTACGATACGTAATTATTTATAGAGTATATTTTTAGAGCAAACATCATCATTGTAATAATTAATTATGAAATACCTACTTGCAAATGAGCAAATTATTAAATAAATAAATAAATAAATATCCCTGGACATTATTCCACACAGCGCCATCTAGCCCCAAAGTAAGCTAATTAAAGCTTGTGTTATGGGATACTAGACAACGGATAAACATACTTAAATACATTTTCTTTTGTAAATACATACTTATTATACATAGGAGACACCCAGACCAGTACAAACAGACATGTTCATGCACACAAATGTTTGTACTGTGCGGGGATCGAACCCGCGACCTCTGGTGTAGTAGCCAACTTCTTAACCATTACACCAATAAACATTAATGAGTTTCTATTTGCACTACCTGCCTAACTAATAAATATCTATTAATGTAGGTAGTTAGTAGTACCCGATATAATTACGTATTACGGTACTCCCGCCAGATAAAATTGTATTTTAAATAACAATATTTACTAAAAAACAAGGTATTAGAACAGCTGAGTACATTATTGCCCGCCTACGTCAGACTCTTGGTAAGACCGATTATCGAGCCGGAATTATAAATAATAAATAAATATGCGCCAGACAACACACACCTCTTGTAATGGTCTCGAAGTAGGGATTAATATCCCTGTGTTACGAGGTACCACACAAGGAAATAAGCCAGGGGCGTCTCCCAGCACACCCAAAGCAGAGTCAATTCAGAAAAGATCGTTTCCTAAATTGACCCGACCGGGAATCGAACCCGGGACACTACGGGAATCGAGGCGAGGAACCCATGTACTACTAACTACTACTACTACTACTAACTACTACTACTATCCATGTACTAGGTACTACTAACTACCTACATAATAGATAAGCAGGTAGTGCAAATAGAAACTCAATAATATTTGTTTAATAATTTACTCATTTGCAAGTAAGGTAAATATTTCATAACAATTTATTACAATGATGATGATGTTTGCTCCAAAAATATCCCCTATATCGTCCCCTGTGTACGTTGCGCAAACCTGGATCCTTGAGACGATTCTAACTTACACAGGAATGATAACATTAGACAACTTCCGGTGCTTACCACCAAATTTTCGTGAGATTTTGATACACTGACAGATTGTCTAGGTACTAAGTAATCGACTTAAGAGCCCGACGCAGCCGACACCGAACACCTCAATTGCATCTCCTAAACCCATTAAAAGGCCAGGTGAAACCGCTACATCAAAAAGGAACATAATTTATGTAACTGTTCACGCTATCATGCATGCGCAATATCAGCTAAATTAAAGGTAACTTTTAAACCATATTAGTATGTTACCTTTGATATAGTGTAAAACTTCGAAAACTCGAAAAACTGTTCGTTGTCTTCTGAAGTAAGTAGAATAATGTTTTTTCAACTCAAAGAATCCCCAAATCTCACTATTTTGTCTAGTACCTCGTAATACAGGTATAATTTTATCCCTACTTCGAGACCATGACAAGTAGTGTGTCATCTGGCGCATTTTTATTCATTTTTTTTTTCATATTGCCCGTCAAGATGACCTCACTCCACCTGATGGAAAGCGGTCGTGAGGTCCAGATATGAGGTTGACAAGCCCAGTCATTCAAACGAATCACTGGGCTGGCCATCCTCACCTTGAAGGCCTGCAGAAATGCCTTTTCACGCCCCGCTTGAAGAACCCGGGACTATAAGAGGAAGGAAACACATGTGCTGGAAGAGCGTTCCACGTCTGGATGGTACGACAAAGAAACGAGTCACCGAACCTTTTAGTTCGGGCCAACAAATGTTAAATTGTGTGTGGGTGACGCCGTAGTCCAGCACGCGTGGTACGGGAGTGGAAAGGTGAGGGTGGGATAAGCTGGAATAACTCTTCAGAGCATTCCCCATTGTAGAAGCGATAGAGAACACTTAGCCTGGCAATGTCTCTACGCAATTGGAGAGGCTCAAGGGTCAAAGTTGCCTCTGGGTTTCCAATAATACGGATAGCACGCCGCTGCAACCTGTCAAGAGCTTCGAGTAGGTACTTAGCGGAACCGTCCCAGAGATGAGAGCAGTATTCCACACACGAGCAAACTTGTGTCTTATACAAGAGACAGAGCTGATCAGGCGTGAAGAATCGTCTCACTCTGTTCAGGACTCACAGTTTACGGGATGCAGTTCTAATGACGCTCGAAAGAAGCGAACGATGCCATACACGGTCGAAAGCTTTGGCAATGTCAAGGCTGACGGCCAAAGATTCCCCATGCTTGTCCATAGCCTCCCCCCAGATGTGTGTTACGTACGCTAGAAGATCACCCGTAGACCGTTTTGGTCGGAAGCCGTACTGACACGGTTTATACTGAAATACCAAACGTTGCATTTAAAACTTTAATACACAAAATTTGCTGATATTTTATTACAAACTTACTAACAAAAATCCAACTTGATGACACGATTGGCGCAGTGTGCCGTAGAACGGTTTCTCGCCTTGACATACGTAGTGTCCCGGGTTCGGTTCTCGGTCGAGTCTATTTATGAAACGATCTTTTCTAAATAGGCTCGGGTCTGGGTATGCTGAGAGACGCCCCTGGTTGACTTTTACCTCGTAACAAAATAATATTTATGCTTACTTCAAGAGCATGACAATTAGTGTGTTATCTGGCGCATATTTATATTTATTTATTTCACAATCAGCAACAATCTAAGAGCAAGATTTGAGTATGCGTTATGTCGTACTCATTAAAAATGGTGACCCCATCATTCAATGAGCATTGACGCAAGTAAGAGAACTGAGCGCAATCAGAAACAATAGCTCTAAGGCTCAGTGGCGCAATCTAAATTATAAGCGATTCAATTTCCGGTCGGGTCAAGTTATCTCAATTAGCTTACAATTAAGTTTGGTAGATTTTAAGCTAGGATTGTTGGTTGTTATGCAATGTCGATGGCACTTGTTTGCCTAAATGGTAATTGAACTGTAACACAAAATAAATCATCGAAAATCAGGCTAATAGTCGTTGCGCATAATCTAATAAAAAATACAGCGGTTGCATTTTCTTTGTCACACCTATTGACAATGGCAGACACACACTTGGGCGCATCGGCAGATCATGCGCAAGCGCCGTGCGCCGGCCACTCTCCAAAGGCCGCACGGCCGCGCGGCCGGTCACAAACGGTCATTGGCCGATCACTGCATAGCCCTTAAGTAAGCTTATGTAAGCTCATCAGTATCATCTTGTTTAATACTTTTTGAGTATCACGTTCAAATCTGAAAACATGAGGTGTTTACCACCAAAATCTACACTAATATTATAAAGAGCTAAGCGTTTGTGAGCTTGTATGTTTGAGGTAGGTTATCTCCGAAACTACAGAACCGATTACAAAAATTCTTTCACTGTTAAAAAGCTACATTATCCCTGATTGCTATTGGCATGTAATTTTTTCAAAAACGTTAATCTTCCGAATGAAAACTGAAGAAACGTGTGAGAAAAATTAGACCACGCGGACGCAGCCGCCGGCGGAAAGCTGTATATTTATGAATAAACTAGCTAGTGATTGGTTCATTCTGAATCTGGGTGTTAAATATTATTTCTGTAACTTTTAATTTAGAAATATTTAAGAAAGCTCTTAGTTTGAGGTCTGATGATTTTGGTGTAAGCTGCCTCTTACTAGGGGTGTTCAATAAAAAGATGATTACGATGAATATAAAGCAGATAAATATTATTTATTGTTATTTTATTTTTTGACATAATCACCTTTGAGGTTTATACACTTGGTATATCGTTTTTCTAATCCTAAGATTCCCTTCTTGAAAAAATCTTCATCTTGATCGTTTAAAAAATCATGTACGGCGGCGATCACTTCCTCATCATTGCCATATTTGTGACCTCTCAGTTGTTTTTTTAACCGCGGGAACAGGTAGAAATCACTAGGCGCAAGGTCAGGTGAGTGTGGAGGATGTTCCATCAATTCAAATCCAGCATCTTGGATAGCAGTCATCGCAGCTCGGGACTTATGTGCGGGGGCGTTATCTTGGTGAAACAACACAACTTTAGCAAGTTTTACGCGGCGCTTTTCGCGTATTTCCTGGCGCAGTTTTTTTATTTGTTCTGCGTATTTATAAAGGCCCCGTAATAGTGGCTCCATGATTGAGGTATTCAATCATTATCACCTGGCTGTCCCAAAAAGAGAGCTCATAATCTTACCGGCGGATGGCTTTGCCTTAAGCTTCTTAGGCGTTGGAGATGACGGCCTCTTCCAAGTCATGGACTGTTGTTTTGTTTCAGGATCATAATGGTGGAGCCATGCTTCATCCATAGTTACGAAGCGTGCCAAAAATCGATCAGGATCTTGTTGTAACAATTCCAAATTGATGTGAGAAATCCGCAGTCTTGTTCGTTAATGCTCGTCTGTAAGCTTTCTAGGCTCCCAGCGCGCTGATACATTTTTCTCGGCATGTTCATGTCTGGATATGGATACTTCCTATCGAAATTTTCAGTTCTTCAGCTACTAAACGAACAGTAACACGACGACTTCGCAACTTTTGTTATCATTTGTGCGGTAACTGCCGTCGTAGGGCGTCCCGAGCGCTGGTCGTCTTTAGTTATAGCTCTTCACCACCGCGCAACCGTAAAATACGTAACCAATAATGTTCCTTTCAAGTCTAGATTTACTTGCTCAGTAGTATTTTATTTCAGGCAGAGATATCTTATTACGGCGCGAATTTCATTTTATCCATTTTGCGTACCACGCTCCGACACGGCGAAAACAAATGACTTCTATTTTTAAAGAAAAGAAAATCAGTAAGGTCAGTGTGGGGAAGTGTAGCTGGGGGGCAAGTGTGACTGCCTCTAATTTTCGAAAAACTAATTGAGCTTTTGGTGGCAGCGACATCTGTTGTTGTGAGTAAAACTAATTTCAATGTATACAATCTCAATCTAGATGACACTGTCAAGCACTTTTGACGTTATCGTCATTTTGAAATCTTTCACATTTTCTAAGACGAACTCCAATTCACATGTAAAAAAAAGTAAAGCTATAAAAATCTTGGTGGTTTTGAAGAATCTGATATTTTTATACCGGTAAGTTTTTTTTTTCTAACCAAACTTATTATTTCTCTCATAATTTTGTTGGAATTGTTGAAAATAAGAGATTTACGTCCATTAAAAAAATCTAACCTCAAATTTTTATGGCTGGGGAAGTGTGCCTACTTTGCATGAGGCAAGTGTGTCTATATGTCACACTTGGACCAAGTCAGGGGTTACAAACATTTGGTCTAAATATTTGGTTTGATTGTGTAATTTCTGATTGCATGTTTTACTTTTTAGTAATTAGAAATAACACTTAGCAACTTCACTGTTTCGGCTTCTGTACACCAAAGTGAACATAGAACCCATAAACAGGTTGTAAAAAAAAGTACTTTTAAACTATACGAAACGTACTAAAAACGATAAAAAATTACATAATCCCAAACAGCCCAGATCTACTTTCTTTGTAGGGATACGAAAAAAATATCGTTTTTTGTTCGATGTTCCTTAAAGAAAGTGGTTCTCTACGAAATTAAAAATGTAACTAAGCCTAGACGAAAATAGTTTAAAAGTTTTGATCAACCGCATTCTTACTCGTAGTGTTTCCTATATAGTGTATGCTTCCGTAGCCTGACTTGAGTTATTATTAAATGATGAAAACTACAACAAGGTAATTGTGTAGCCACACTAGCCACTAAATATGATTCGCCTGTGCTTGACGCAAGAAGCTGCAGTATTCAGCGTTGCGACATTGTACAGGTTTGTTAATCGCAAATGTTAAATTCTTGCGTTAGACAGATTGGTTCACATTGATGAACTGTCTTTATCTTCTTTTGGATTTATTAATCTTATAATTTCTTAAATATATTTACATTACTAAAACAAATATTAACACTTCGAAAAATAAAATTAAAAAATACGTTAAAATAAATATTTACAGTGAATAAACATCTTCTAAAATTGGTCCTTGTGCCATTGACCCCAGGACGCTGGCAGCGTTACCGCGCTGGACAGCCAGCGCCAGGCGCTGAGCAAAGTATGCTCCAGCTCTAGGGTCGCCCGAAGCATGGACCAATTTGGACGCGATTGTTTTAAAGAGCTGTTTCGCGTCCGAGCTCCACGGGCCCAGTGTTTCTACCGCAAACGCCGCAAATTCATTGTCACGGAGTAAAGACGAGTATTTGCGACGCTTGAGGATCTGGACCTGATCGGCCACGGCGCCAGCCCTCAGTGCTGTGCCATGGACGTGAGACGCTGCCAAGGTATCCACATAAGTGGCATCCCAGATGAGCATGCGACCTAGCGTCCATGGCACAAGTGTGGCACCATCTGGTCTCTTGCCATCGTCTCTAAAGAGACCCCGAGGCTCCAAGGTGGCGGGAATAGAAATAGTGGCAAGAGAGCGACGTATGATGTCATTGAGAGCATTATGGCGGAAAATCCGGCCAGAGCTCTGGGGACAAGACAACCCATGGTGCCCAAATTCGTCCACGCCTCTTCCGCAATGACATGTATGGAATAAGCACAATTGGCTACCCAGCCGGAGGGAGCAGGCTATCCGAAGGGTACTGGCGTCCAGCAGCGTTCCAATGTTTTTATATGGAAGGGCGTGGAGCCAGTACCCTGACTCTTTCTCTGATGCCGCAAGGAGCCTGGCGCGATCTGTGTCACTGACACACTGTGCCAGAAGATTAGTCTGCAGGCTTTTTAGCGCCGGCAGGTCCCATATTTTTTGGCTGGTTTTTTCGCTCGGGATTAGTGCGACTCTCCATGCCAGGACAGGACAAGTAAGCCACCTGGTTGTCAGTAAATTGGGTGTTACATTTTAATATTTTACTGACAAGAGGCAGCGAGCTGTATCCAGAGGACAGAAAAGCGGGAAGAGCCACACTTGAAACAGACCTTATACCTAGCCCACCAAACTTGACAGGAAGCACTGCCTGGGTCCAGCTACGATCATACAGTTTTGATTTTAGAATTTTTGAAACAATTGATTTTAAAGAATTGTTGTTTAAAAAATTTGATGTGATATTTTGGAATTTCCAAACGGGTGAGCAACGCATGATGTAAGTTAATTTTGGGCTAAAGAGAGTTTAGAAGACGATCTGACATTTCTGTGAAAAGGTTCAATTTTGAATTTAAAATGGGGGTAATCGCTTCTTCGAAAATCGGTGAACCAAGAAGTGTAAGGGACTCTTAAGATTGTACTGCTATGTTTGGTATTAGAATTTTGAATTTTTCCAAAATGTCTGTTTTTAAACTCTGGGACAAATCATTTGAAAGAAAAAGTTCGCATTTATCAAAATTAATTTCAAGTCCAATTTGTGAAAAATGCAAAATAAGAGTTTCCAAGTCCTGTAATACGGTAGAAGCTTCTCCCCCAAGAGAGCCATCATCAAGGTACCAAAGATTGAATTTTGAGGTTAGGGAGGTTATGATTGAATGTATGCCCAGGCTAAAAATAGCCGGGCCTAATGGGTCGCCCTGCTGGCAGCCTGTACTTGACGATATTTCATTTGACTGAAAAAGTAATTTAGTAGGAGAACCGTAACATTGCCAAAGATACTCATAAATTTCAGGTATTTCGTCTTTAATTTCCGAAAGGAGTGCAGATCTGTCGATGGAGTTGAACGCGTTTTTTACATCAACTTTTAACAAAAACCTCAAAATCGTTATGAAAAGTACGCGCCGCGTGAACAGCTGCCTCACAACCACCCTTTACTCCAAACCCTAATTGAGTCGGTTGAAATTTTGTGGCCAACCTATCCTTGACCTCACGGCAGCAGAGTTTAGAGGCCAAGCGACGTATGGTGCAACCGACCGCGATGGGACGAATACCACCATCTTTTTTTTTTTAAAGCAATTAGGTTTGCGCCGTACAGTATACTACAAATTTCATTATTCACTTTTCCAGAAATCATTAGGTTTACTAGTTTTGTTAATTTGTTTCAGAAGATTTTCCGCGGCTTCCCCTAGTCGTGTGTTTGTTAGGTCTTTCAGATGCTGTGGTGTTATACCGTCGAGACCGCCAGCGGAGCCGTTTGGAAAGGAATGGATACCGGCGCATACAAGTTCTTCGGTAATATTAGGTGGCTGTGGGGCAACAGGCGAATTTGGAATATGAGATGATATGGAAGGTGAAAACGGGTGTTTATCTCGAAGGACACTTAGAGTTTCAGCTGAGTCCGTAGCCATGCAGTCGTTTGAAAACAATAATTTCGCAGCAGCTTTTACGTTGCCATCGGCAACTTTATTTTCTACGAGTTGGGTATAGTTAGGGACTCTGCGGCGAAATGATGTGGTGGAAGAAAGATCTTGTGATATAATTTGGTCAGTACAGTTATTTTTAATGGATTGGGTGAGGCTGATAGAATTGTTGTGAGTAAATGAAAGATGAAGAACTGAAAACGAGAATGTTAAAAGCCGTTCCCAGGACTCAAAGTTGTTCTCTGACACAGTTTTGGCCACACACTCTGCGAGACTACGTGCTACACAGATGCGAGCTCCTTGTGGTATTCGTTTAATTAGTTTACAATTATTTTTAAGTATTGAAAGTTTCCTCGACAGGTCGGCAACCCTCGTAGAGTCCCCAGTGGCAGGATTCGGGTAGATTGGCAATAGAATCGAACTGCAAGTTTGGGAAATTGGGAGGTGGCGGCGACTACGATGTATTGCGAGACCTTTTTGGCCATTATATGTTTTACCATCGGTGCAAAAGGGACACTCTATGAAGTTTACCGGTGTTGCTAGTGACGACATATTTGCAAACTTAATTAACTTCTTACTACTTTATTATTATTTACCCACAATAAATACCATATCAAAATAAATCTAACTTAAGAACTAAAACATTTACACCAATATTTACACAAAAATGAAAAGTTAAAAATGTCAATGTACTCGTATGTCAAATCATACAGATGTCATTATACGGAGCATGCGTATTCGGCGTGTCTGGAGACAAAAGCGGCGCTGATTGGCTCGGTAAGTGACTTGTTTTGGAAACCATGGCTTTTTCTATGGCAACCAGCCGGCGTCCTTGGCAACGCCTTCATGGCGACTCAACTTGTCAAAAACCAGCTAAAAAATGCATCACCTTATTTTGAAGAAACACCACAAATCGATAATTTTAGGAAGCGTCCCCACTTGTACTAATTTTTTCTATTTCTTAAATACAAGTAACGCTTTTCAAAAAAATTTTTTGTTATTGTTGGAGTCGGTGTCAGCCAATGTAGGTTTGTAACTACCTACATAAATACGTAAACGTGATATGTAAGAAATAGCTATATTGCTAGGTATAGTGTAGTGTTTCCTTGGCTGACACCGACTTCAACAATAACAATAATTGTACCTACATTATATTATCGTTTAAGTTTTAGAAGAATACGCAATTATTTCTTTACTTTTTAGTGCTTTGTTTTGGAATAGTTTTTTTTGAAGTTGGTTTTTTTTTTGTTCAAATTGTTGTTCATTTCTTGATTTTCAGTGAATAGTTCTTATTTATTTTAAACATCGAAAAAGTATTACTTTGTCATGGATCCCATAATCAGAACCTAACACTCATCAAACTACCCTTGAAGTAGGTATATCCTTTCCAATAAAAAAAGAAGCATCGAAATCGGTTGACGTGATAATGAGTTATTCGTCCATTTGTCGCGCAAATGGTTTATCTAGATTTAAGACTTATATGGATTTCCCATGGATGCCACTGTGAGAACTGGACCAAATTAGAATGTGACCACACCGGCAGCATCAGCTTTCAAATAAAAAAAGAATTATCAAAATCGGTTGGCGTAATAAATATCCCTGGACATTATCCCTGGACATTATTCCACACAGCGCCATCTAGCCCCAAAGTAAGCTAATTAAAGCTTGTGTTATGGGATACTAGACAACGGATAAACATACTTAAATACATTTTCTTTTGTAAATACATACTTATTATACATAGGAGACACCCAGACCAGTACAAACAGACATGTTCATGCACACAAATGTTTGTACTGTGCGGGGATCGAACCCGCGACCTCTGGTGTAGTAGCCAACTTCCTAACCATTACACCAAGTCGGTCGTCAAATATATAATATTGAGTTACCCGTCCATTTGTCACGCATTTTGCCTCTCTAGATTTAAGACTTATATGGATTTCCCATGGATGCCGAAGGGTCCTGCGAGGAGTCTCTCCCTCGTTGGGGATCCCGGGTCCCTTCCATTCTGCGCCGAAGATGACCACCGTCAGGTTTTAGTGGGTAGGATTCTCTGTTTTCCCAGGAGTTCCGAGTCCCACATATCCCAGGTGTCCCGAACCCAGGGCCTTGGGAATGCCTAAATGCATTTCCTGACGCAAAAAAAAAAAGGATAGCTATTGTTAAGTTTTTATAAAAGTAAGTAAATAAACTTAACGTGTTGGAATATATCTGTAAGCCGACACGGAATCTTTTCGCATAAATAACTAAATAAATGAAAAAATAAATCAATAAATAAAATACTGATCTAAACCAAAAGTGGTGATATGATCTGAGAAGCATTAAAAACCGCCTCACAAATGCCTGTACACAGCTCATTTTTGAGGAGTCCCT
Source organism: Udea olivalis (assembly GCA_947369235.1). Taxonomy (NCBI): domain Eukaryota; kingdom Metazoa; phylum Arthropoda; class Insecta; order Lepidoptera; family Crambidae; genus Udea; species Udea olivalis. The sequence continues at coordinate 15,031,387 of OX376342.1, forward strand.
GTGGAGAGTCTGATGCTAACACTCCGGCGGGAAGCTCATTCCATTAGGTAGGTACCGAAATACATTGAAACTAAGGTGACGTGTAGTAAATGAGTGTCTAAACTTTCTCTATTTAGTTAAATGACGAAATTGTTTGCATACTAACTACTCTGTTACCTACTACTGTTTGCCATATTGGAATACCTAGGGTTTGTTTTATTTTTAGGGAACGTTTATGGAATAAGATATGGGTAAGTAGTAAGGATGTTAAGGTGCTGCAGAATGAGCCGTAAACTGTAAAAATTCAATTTACAATGTATTGTAACTGGCTTGTGAAGTGGCATAATTACTAGTCATTCTGATCTGATATTAATTAGTTATCTGCAGATTAACTTAATGTAACTTCACCGACGAGATAAGGTTCCGCAATCTCTGCACTGTTAGACGCAAAATAATAAAACGAATAATTACCCATGAATGCGATAAATATTGCTGATCGATGACAAGCTTACCTTATTTGTCGTCAAAGTGGATATTTATAAGTTGTGGGTTTTGCTAAAACATTAAATAAAAATATAAACCTCCACCAATGGTGACGAGTCACCAAGGTTGTTAGATAAATGTAATAGACATTGATAATTTTTCCTAAAAAGTCAATTTTAAAGGGTAAATGCCTTTTTTTTTTGAACTTATTTAGTTAGACCGTATAAATCGATTTAATATTGTTTTGATAGATTATGTCCTCAACACAAATGCATGGATATGCAGCTGTATATGTCCGGCCCGGAGATGCACCTTAGCTAACTTAAACTTGTGCAGGTATTTTAAATAACATTTCAAATAATACAGTGTTGGTGTCAGTGGCCTGAAGCTAACCGCGGCTGCGGCGAAATTCCTTACTGCGTAGGAGGATGCACTCCGAATACTAAGCAAAATAAAATGCGACCACAGAGTCGACCGGATTGTTTAAACATTACACGTTATAGAAGAATTTTCTCTACTTATGTAGTATTTCAAAGTTTTCAAAGAATGTGCAAATTGGATACTTTACTTCACTTTTGATAATTGTAAATTATATCATTTTTAGTAAGGCTGAAGGTCGCGCTTATCGTACGAACTACGAGCTAATGTACCTATATTTGTGTTATTTTAAGTTCGTTTGCCAAATGCTTTATAGGTACCAGTCTGCAATGAATACGTTTCCGAGTTCATACTCCTGCAGAGTAGGTAAGTTTTGTATTTTTTGGAGCATTCAGATTTCGGGTCACGCACGCACGATCCTTCAATTTGGCACAAGCATGGGGGGATTCCCTAATTACCAGCATGATTACACCGGTATACCGATACTCGTTACTTTTTAACCATCGTATAATAATAACAGTGGATGATAACCTCACCACATATCAGATAATCCATAAACGATCCGACTTCGCCAAAGCACTCACCTACTCGTATATCGTAAATACTCTTTGCAATCTATCTACTCTCTGGCTATCTACCTATACACAATTAAAGAGGAGTGGAGGCCCCTCTCCCATGAGGACGTGGAAGTCTTCAGAGTATCTTAATGGTACTAGTGGAGTAGAACACAATGGTTTAAAAATTAGTTACGAGTATGTTAGTCTGTAAGTTTTTGAATCGGTAATTCTGAAAGAAAAAAGAAAATAGCAATGGTTTTTCCTCGTTTCTTACGCACATACCTACTCATCGGACGACCTCTAGAAAAACAGTTGTACAACAAAATTGCTGTAAGTCCAATGAGATTTTCTTTCAAGCAACAACTGCCACTGCTCAAAAGGCATTGCTGTGTTCCGGTTCGAAGGACCTTCCGTTCGCCAGTTCAATTGAATTGCACAACTGAAATCTCACCTTAGGTTTAGACCTAAGGTAGGAGGTAAGGAGGATTGTAACATTTTCGGTGTCAGAAACTGTAAACCACTTTTTTTTTTTGTTAACTTCAAAACCTTTATAAAAACACCTACAAACTAAAATAAAGACACAGAACAATCACAAATATTCAATAACTTACATATTTCCCTGTGTAGGTATAGATAGAGATCAAACCAAAAACTCGCGGCGGCATATTAGGCAGGACGTGCCAATATAAAAGTGCACCAGTAGGTAATTTAAAATATCAGGTTGCAAAAGATGAATGTTGAAAGAGTATTTTTATGTAGACAGAACCAGGTTCACCTTGGAGACACTTCCTGCTGGTGCATTCGCTCGAGCGCCCGCGCCCCTGTCTATAGGCGCCTGCGCCGTTCACAGTGAAGGGGCCCCACGAGCCTTTTGTTTCGTGTAAAATGTTGCAAAACTAGTGTTTGACCTTTAGCGTTCCAAATATAGTAAGTATTTGAAATGCACGAGGAAATAACTCAATACAATAGTAGGTAATTTAATGTTAAAGGTGATAACTTCTTCTATAAGTACTCGTGGGCAAAAAAATTGGACCGTTTACGGTTTCGTTGTAATTCTACTAACTTATTACAAAATTAACACCTTTCTTTTTATTGTTTCTTAAATCGAAAAGTGCTAGGTTTATCTCAAAATTTTAGGGGTTTTTTAGATATTATTTTATTTTTAAATAAGATGCGAGATTTGTTTTTCATGTAAATAAATTCAAATAAACACGATTAGGTCATGTTTTGGAAGTCGTCTTACCTAACTGGTTCTCGAATTACCAACGATATCGAAAGTTTATCGGATGACATTTTGGCGGCCAATAATTATTTAAGAACCAGTTGGTCAGGATCGTTACTAGGTACTTACTCAAAAACTTAAGCGTTTTGTGAAGATGAACAAATATTTGGTATAGTTCATTTTTATGTTTCCTAGAACTATAATCAAACTTTAGGAAACTAAAGAACTACCCGGGTGATTCTTTGAGAATGTGCATATTGGTGTTTCTGTAAATAACGAAAAATATGACGAAATCCGTTCTTTATAGGTTTTTTTGTAAATTTTGGACTGTATATTTTATAATTATATACAACGCACACTTGTCAGACTTTTCATTTTAAGAATATTTAGGTAAGCATTGTTTTTTTTTTGGATAAAAGGTACTTAGTGATATTAGGCATTCATAGTACAAAGTAATCCTTTTTACATTTAGGTAATCATTAAAAATAAACCAATACGTTTGATATTCGCGAACATATTAAATTATAAAAAAAAAAATGTTTAAGACGTTTAAATGAATAAATAAATAAATATGCGCCAGACAACACACCTATTGTAATGGTCTCGAAGTAGGGATTAATATCCCTGTGCCACGAGGTACCACACAAGAAAATAAGCCAGGGGCGTCTCACAGCACACCCAGATCCGAGTCAATTCAGAAAAGATCGTTTCCCGACTGGGAATCGAACCCGGGACACTAGGGAAATCGAGGTGAGAAACCGTGCTACAGCGCACTACGCCAATCGTGAAATATAATGAACACAAATAGCTGTCAAACTTTAAAGCTACAGGCTTTAATCTTCTCCTTGTTCGTGTCAATGATCCTGTATTGATGGCGCACTATGTTACAGCAGCCCAGTAGTCTGTCACTGCTATCCCGAGCAAGGACGCTCCATATAGTTCTTGGAGTGAGCAGCTGTCGGGGCACTGGGGGGCAGGACAGCAAATGCTGTATAGATTGTTCCAAGGCAACGAACTCAAATTGTGCATTGTTCGAGCCGATGTACCCCTATTTAATGAGGGTGCTTCTGCAGCGACCAACTTGGGTTCGGAGGCAGTTGAGTGACTTCCACGTTTGCCATGGCAGGTCGCAACCTGGGGGGAGTTTCTCATGGGTTTCTAAATACTCAGCTGGAGGAGCACGAGTTTGGGCTTTAGGAAGCTGTTAGGGCTATTATTAAGACTGCGATAGTTACAAGGCGTCGATTCAAAGAGAAGGTGCCTCCTGGCTAATTCCTGTTGACTGAGGAGGCAATATGCCTTCTTACATCCAGAGGGGCATAACCGGCCAAACGGTATGCCATTTTTAGCGGCGTAGGTTTGCGGCAGTCCGTGATGGATGCAGTCCTGCATGTCTCATACGAAGCCTTAATAGAGCGATGCCACATGGACATGCGTATTCGCCCGCCGAGAAGCATAGAACCAACCCTTATGTACGAAAGACATGAAGGGAGGCACCCCAAAATGTTGTGATGAGGCGATAAGTAGCAAAACCATTCTTATAAATAAAAGTAGCATGCTTACACCTGCGAAGAAATTTAGTACCTATCTAAATGGACAATCCCTTAGTTAGAGATTAAAATCCCTGAGGAACACCCGCATTTATCGCTGATAGGTCAGAAGAGTAGCCATCAATGATATACAGTCACACAGTGCAGTGGGCATTCCATATGATGGAAGCTTTTAAGATCTTGCCAGACCCTGACATATGCCTTCAACATGTCGAGAGCGACGGCAAGAGCCTCGCCCCTAGAGGCCTAAGAGGCTCTGCCCCACGAGTGAGAGGCATACGCAATAAGATCACTGGTTGATCTTTCACAACGATTTTAGAAATTGTTACTCATTGAAAAGAACATCTACGAGCAGTGTTAGGGGTAATTACATTTGTTATAGTAAATTGCGATAAAGTGACGCATACCGGGCATGCCATTGAAATACAGTCCATCTGTAGACGCCTGTAGAGTTGGCAACTACTATGAGATATCTCCTAGCTTAAACTTATATCTATCATTAGTCATTACCGTTCAAATGGTAGTTAGAAATAAGTATATTTCATGGAGCTGACCATTCTTTATTGAAGTTATCACTTAAAACCATTTTCCAGACAAGATTAATCCTTTTTAAACGCGTTAAGCAAGTCTAATTCATTTCAAATGGCATGAATTTCCTTACCTTTAAAAACTCGAACTGTAAAGAGGGTGTAATCGTAATAAAATGTTATATGCGGACGAAAAATCACTTTGTCGGCACTGGACCACTCTTTGACGCGTGGGTTCTTTCCGAGAGGTGAGGCGACCAAAGACTGCTGCCGATAGATACATGTAACAAGGAGAAGTCCTTCTGCGTGTATGGTCATAAGATGAAGGTGATATAACATCCTTGCCAATGGTAGTGAGGCCGATGTCTAGGGACAATCTTTGATGTGGTTTTAAAATTTCTAAATATAATCTTTGCACGATGTTATTTAAACGCAATATATTATGTAGATTCATTATTCCTGTTCTCAAACTCATAAGCAAATACATGTTCTTCGTAAATGGTTTCGACGAATCGAATTAAATGTACCGAAATCTGGGAAAAGGACACCGCGACGGTAGTGAGATTTTCAGTAAATTTTTTAATATTACCCTTAATTCGTTAAGAAAACGAGAATTATATTTGTTACATACACCAAGTAGTATAGAAGTATATCTTTGTGTTACTTACACTATCATTCATTTGATTTTTTTTACATGAAAAGTGTTCTTTGTCATCCGCCGTGCAATATGCACATTCTTAAAGACTTACCCACCCCCTTATTCATTATAACTCAAAAAATTAAAACAGTGATAAGATAAGACTGTTTTAATTTTTAGGATAAGGGCTTTTCAAAAAAATATGTCCCCGCGATAACTAAGTTAGTTAAGCGGCAAAACCTCTACCCAATGCGCCTACGTCCGTAAAACTAGCATATTTTTGCTGTTTACAAGCCAAATCCGCTGATCTGAAATAATTACTTCCATTGACTCAAAGCATAGACATCCTAGTTAATAAAATAGACTAGTTATATAAAGGACGTACACCTATCATCTTAAAGCTCTATGACATTGTAAAGAAACTGGAATCCAACATTTAAAATCAGCAAAATGGTAAAAGTCAAGACTCAAGGTGAGCGAGCAGGCGTGAGCGGCGCGGCGTTTCGGCGGCGGACGTGTCCGGCTCATTGTGACATTAAATGGATATTAAAATTTTCTGAATATTTGATGCCTTACAATTGCTTAAAATTTTCATCAACTTATTTATCATGACAATTCATGTTATTAAACTAACTAAATAATTAGATCTTCGTTGCCTAGTGGTTTAGCACTCCAACTCGGATCGCGCATCGTGTGTTCCAAGTTCAAATCTGACCAGAACCAAGTGTTCATTGATTAAATTTCGACTAACTCCGCGGAGAGTTAACATCGATAAAAATCGAAATCAACCCGGATAACGGTAGAAGGCTCACCACCTACCACGTTGGGTTCTAATACCATTGGAAAAGTGGGCTTCTGATTGTTCCGTTCACCATGAGGGCAACAGTAGGTAACTTGACTCTGACTATCACGTTTGGGATATAGGCGTGGTGGTATGTATGTATTATTTTGTTTAAATACTATTTTCACCTTGTTCAGTGCGCAGTTCCATTTATCCTCACTCCGAGACCTACTGGTAAATATTCTGAATTTAACTATAGGCGTCGCCGTTCCTTTCCTATCCCACTCTTCAGAGCACCCCGCTACCGATTAAGGATAGCCTAAACATCCTTGGCATGGATGTTCGTAGCAACCTAAACCAGCGGGACTACATTGAGAGCGTCATTAGAACTGCATCCCGTAAACTCGGAATCCTGAACAGAGTGAGACGATTCTTCACGCCTGAGCAGCTCTGTCTCTTGTATAAGACACAAGTTCGCTCGTGTGTGGAATACTGCTTTCATCTCTGGGACGGTTCCGCCACGTACCTACTCGAAGCTCTTGACAAGTTGCAGCGGCGTGCTATCCGTATTATTGGAAACCCAGAGGCAACATTGACCCTTGAGCCTCTCCAATTGCGTAGAGACATTGCCAGGCTAAGTGTTCTCTATCGCTTCTACAATGGGGAATGCTCTGACGAGTTATTCCAGCTTATCCCACCCTCACCTTTCCACTCCCGTACCACGCGTGCTGGACTACGGCGTCACCCACACACAATTCAACATTTGTTGGCCCGAACTAAAAGGTTCGGTGACTCGTTTCTTTGTCGTACCATCCAGACGTGAAACGCTCTTCCAGCACATGTGTTTCCTTCCTCTTATAGTCCCGGGTTCTTCAAGCGGGGCGTGAAAAGGCATTTCTGCAGGCCTTCAAGGTGAGGATGGCCAGCCCAGTGATTCGTTTGATTGACTGGGCTTGTCAACCTCATATCTGGACCTCACGACCGCTTTCCATCAGGTGGAGTGAGGTCATCTTGACGGGCAATATAAAAAAAAAAAAACATTTTGTTTGTTTAGGTTCTACTTCAAAGGTATTTACTTCCTTAGGTTGAGGTTCGATGAGGATCGACTTAATCACCACGATTGACAAATGCTGCTTGGTAATCACAAGCCGCCCTGCTTTGTGATTAGGTACCAAGCAGCATTTGGCATTGTGTTCCGAAAAATCCGACATACCCTTTTTCCGACCTGGGATTTGAAACCGGGACCTCCGGATTTCGGGCCCCGGATAGAGGCGTTGGTAAATAATTGAATTAGTTGATGCAACAACATTTAAACCAGGTAGAATTCTATATTCATTTTTATTTATGAACGTTACGTTAATTATCTATTAAATACATGGTTTCACTTCATATATTGAAAAAGAGTAGGTACCTACCTAATCTCAATTTAGCCTAAAGAATGTAAAATGATTTGAGATTTACAACTATAAACGCTTTACTCAAAAGCCAATTCTTTTGTAAGGAAGCCCTCTAATCGTTTTAGTCTACACGTTAACCGACTGAGTTATATTAATTGAGACTAAAAGATACAGGCTTAATTTTAGAGCAAAAGCCGTGTTTAAATAGCCTAGTCTTATTATAAACGACTGATAACAAAAATACATCTCACGTTTAAGTATTATGTATGAGTGAGGTAGTGAGAGCCTCCTCCTTTTTTTGAAGTCGGTTAAAAAGGACACTAGTCTAAACCTAATTAGGCTCTAACTTTAGTAGCGACAAAAAAGCCAGTTTTTGTGGCTTTGCGAGCCATTGCAAGGCGGGCGCGAGACAGCATCACGATGTGGAAAGGCGTCTTGCCTTTACCTCGACAGATTAAAAAATGCAATGGCGCAATGGCACATCATAGAAATTTAGATGTCAGATCCATGAACCAGAGGCACTTATTTTTATATTTTTTACACGGGCATTCTGCTGCCTCTTAGGTACCACCTGGCGTCCAGAGAGGCTGATCCTTTCGCTCTACCCTCTAGTGGACTGCGCTGCCTGAGTTCATACTGCTTGCACAAAATGTTAATTTAAGGTTTGTCAAGTTTGTTCCAAATGAACATAAACGTACGTTTGGATCGGGCACCTCCAAATTATCCTCAGTATTTTTTCTCAGTCTTAGTCGGTCCGAAGAGGGGGGGGGGGGGGAGGGGTCACTGGTGACGCGATCCCCCAAAATCGTTCAAGCCAAGTTGCGAAATCAAAAAAAAAAAGGTTTGCCTCTAGCCGCGATGCATTTTATGGTTTGCACATCCATATTCATATTCATGTATTCTAACGTATGCTCCAACAAAGGCGACGCCGAGACAACTAGACTCTTCGAACATCTGAGTCAGGCCGCAGACAACGCTCAGGCGCAGTTCCTAAATGCCGAAATGGTGTTTTTGGGAGACTTCAATGCCCACCATGAGTCCTGGTTAGGCTCATCAAAAATAGACCATGCAGGCCGAACTGCCCATGCGTTTGCTCTCAAGCAAGACCTGACGCAACTGGTACACCACCCCACCCAGGTACCAGATATTGTCGGTCATACACCCTCCTTCGTGGGCCTTCTGCTGACGAGTCACCCAGCCTTCTGCTGACGAGTCACCCAGCCTTCTGCTGACGAGTCACCCAGCCGGGTATAAAGGGTCGGTCGGTGCTCCATTGGGCTCCTCCGATCACTGTCTGGTTGGCGCAACAGTGCCCTGTGCGGCTCCCCCACAACCTGTGGAGGTGACGCGGCGGTTATGGCATTACTCGTCGGCAGATTGGGACGGATGGCGAGAAAATTTGGTCTCGTCCCTTGGCGGCGGTGCTGCTTTGGAGAAAAGGATGCTTCAGAGAGTGCATCTGCTATCGCTGACGAGATCGGTACCGGAATGGAATACTACATTCCTTTTACTGATGTCGTCAGTGCTAGCAAAACTGGACTCTGGTTGAATCGGGAGTGTGCCGCGACTGTTGCACAAAAACAGGCGGCGTACCGTGCTTGGTCTAGGGCCCAGGCACTCAATGATCATTCAAACCTGGCCTCCCTGAAAGCAGCCTTTAATAAAGCCACCAAGGCCACGAAGAAGGCTTACATTAGAGCAGATGCCCAGCGAATTGCACTTGTTGGCCAAGAACTCATCACGCACCCTACGGGTAGCCGCTCCTACTGGCGACTGGCTAAACACGTGCAATCTAACTTCTGCGTGCCTTCGCTGCCCCCACTGAGATTCCCTGATGGATCGTTGGCTCATCAGCCGCAAGAGAAGGCCGATTTACTGGCTAACCTCTTTGCCGCAAACTCTTGCATCGATGACTGCGGTGCTGCGCCGCCTGAAATTCCACATTGCGGCTCCACAATGCCTGATATTCGTATCAGGCAGTGTGATGTTCGTGCCGAGCTGCAGTCACTCGATGTCAGGAAAGCCAGTGGCCCTGATGGAATTCCAGCTGTGGTGCTGAAGAAATGTGCAGCGGAGTTGTCTCCAGTGTTCACTAGCCTGTATCGCCTCTCGTATAATTCGGGTCTTGTGCCGCTGTCTTGGAAGGAGGCGAACTTTCAACCAGTTCCCAAGGGGGACCGGTCTGACCCTGCCAATTACCGTCCAATAGCCGTTACCTCAGTTATAGCTAAAGTGTTTGAGCGGATCATAAACACAAAGCTCATCCGCTACCTAGAGGATCACTCTCTTATTCATGACCGTCAGTACGGCTTCCGACCATAACGGTCTACGGGTGATCTTCTAACTTACGTACTCGTTACACACATCTTGGGGGAGGCTATGAACAAGCATGGGGAATCTTTGGCCGTCAGCCTTGACATTGCCAAAGCTATCGACCGTGTATGGCATCGTTCGCTTCTTTCCAAGCTTCCGGCATATGGTCTGCGACCTCGCCTATGTGACTGGGTCGCCGGATTTCTGGAGGGACGTAGAATTCGTGTCCTTTGCGATGGTCGAAAATCACACTTTCTCCAAATTAATGCCGGGGTGCCACAGGGCTCCGTCTTGTCGCCGACTTTGACATGACATGTTATCTCTTGGTAATATTCATTGCTATGCGGATGATAGCACGGTCAACGCGCGTTATTTCGAGCGCCCTGGGGCAAAGCAGACTGACATCGAGGATAAGAGGCGAAGTCTTGTTCTTGAGCTTGACGGAGTGTTGGGCCGCATTTCAGAATGGGGTGCATGCAATCTTGTCGAGTTCAACGCCAAGAAAACGCGGGTGTGTGCATTCACAGCAAAGGCGTCGCCGTTCCTTTCCCATCCCACTCTTCAGAGCACCTCGCTATCGATAAAGGATAGCCTAAACATCCTTGGCATGGATGTTCGTAGCAACCTAAACCAGCGGGACTACATTGAGAGCGTCATTAGAACTGCATCCCGTAAACTCGGAATCCTGAACAGAGTGAGACGATTCTTCACGCCTGAGCAGCTCTGTCTTTTGTGTAAGACACAAGTTCGCTCTTGTGTGGAATACTGCTCTCATCTCTGGGACGGTTCCGCCACGTACCTACTCGAAGCTCTTGACAGGTTGCAGCGACTTGCTATCCGTATTATTGGAAAAAAAAAAAAACCCAGAGGCAACGTTCACCCTTGAGCCTCCCCAATTGCGTAGAGACATTGCCAGGCTAAGTGTTCTAATGCTCTGACGAGTTATTCCAGCTTATTCCACCCTCACCTTACCACTCCCGCACTACGCGTGCTGGACTAAGGCGTCATCCACACACAATTCAGCATTTGTTGGCCCGAACTAAAAGGCGCGGAGACTAGTTTCTTTGTCGTACCATTCAGACGTGGAACGCCCTTCCAGCACATGTTTGTCCTTCCTCTTATAGTCCCGAGTTCTTCAGGCGGGGCGTGAAAAGGCTTATCTGCAGGCCTTCAAGGTGAGGATAGCCAGTCCTCACCTTGAAGGCCTGCAGATATGCCTTTTCACGCCCCGCCTGAAGAACCCTGTGATTCGTTTGAATGACTGGGCTTGTCAGCCTCATATCTGGACCTCACGACCGCTTTCCATCAGGTGGAATGAGGTCATCTTGACGGGCAATATTAAAAAAAAAAGTTATCCAGAGATTGTCCCAGACGTCTGAAATATTATCAACGGATTAGCCAATAACAATAGAAGACTTCGATTTGTTGTATTGTGTGCAAATGTTTGTGTATTGTGCAATCAAGTCAATTTTTTATTTTGATTTATGTACTTGACATTTTGTAGGTATTCAGGCTGCGGCCTGCGACCGCGCCTGAACACTGCTGTGTCCTACGTGAGCGACGAACGTGACGCGCGACGCTACGCGGAAAGTGCGATCAACCAATAATGGCAGGCGGTATGTCTGGCATTTTGTCAAGCCAAAGCAGTCCATTGGTGAATTGCGTTCGCCCATTGCCGTGTATCGTCGCTCACATATCACGTAGTAGGACACCACCGCCTGTTCAACCAGGCCTGTGTCACTTCAAAGTTTATGTACGCTCGGCCGCGTGGCACCTCTCTGGGGTATTATATGACAGTAGGTTGCCGCTCGGCTCGCACACTCGCCGTCGAGCGCGTTATTTAATGTTTTGTATCTGAGTGCCGAGTGCGAGTTGCAGTGAGAGAAGTGAATGACTTCACCATCGCGTTTTGCGAGCACGTAAATGTCAATTACATTGGAATCGAGTCAGCGCCATCTAGCGGCGAATTCGGGCAACATTAAGGCCGCTAGATGGCGTTGACTCGATACCATACAAATTCGCGTTTTTTTTCTCGCAAACGCGATGGTGAAGTTATTCTCCTCTTGCTCCTCTCACTGCAACTCGCACTCGGCACTCTGATTTGTTTCAAGTGTGACTTGTGATTATGAGTAATGATAAGAATAATAATGACTACTACTAATTCTAAACGATGTTATATAAATTACAGCAATACTTTTACCAAAGTTAATAATTAAATCAGCGAGTTGCGACCCTGGGCTCTGACAGGTAAATCGGTTTTGTTCAGCGGCGCACAGTGGAAAATGAACGCTCGTGCTACGCGATAAGTTATGATTACGCGTGCAAGCTACGTAAACATGGCCTTGATCGATAGCACTGACAAATAAAACATTACTAGTGTGACACAAACTTTTAAGATTAGAGGAGACTTTTTTACTTGTCCGCGTTTCATAAGAGAACCTTCGGTACGAAGTAGTAGTACTATTTACCTATTCTGTGGTTCAACGTCAAATCTTGCGCGGTTGCAGCCTTGTGCCTCCACATGAGAAAAATACAAAAATGGAAGTTCCGAGTCTACATAATGAAAAATTCAGAAGTCAATGCTTTAAAATGTGGCGAATTATTTCCAAAGAAAAAAATTTAAGCAAGCGTCTTCTTCAGGTGTGCATTCATTTTGTTTTCTACATTGTGAATATACAGTTTTCATAGTACCTACTTTCGATGTGTTTTGATTATTTTACATTGTTATTGCTATTTAGTTAGGATGTATTCATGATTTTTCCAGGTGGAGACATAAATGTAATTAAGACAATTTCAGAGGCTACTGGCGTGTCTATAACAACTATTAAAATTTAAAAGTAAAGTAAAAGCGGCCGTATTTGGTCCCACGTTTAATAAATCATTGATATTTAATTTAGTTTATTTTTATTTCTAATACTGAAACAAATACTAACACATCTGTAGTTATAAATTTCCTAAAAAACAACACGGACATTTTATCAATCGTGTGTTATGATATCTCGCCGCAGCGTAATGCCATGTCATTGTGTACCTACTCGTGCACACCCCTCCCCGCGTTCCGCGGACCATCAGAAGGGTCGACTATACGGCGTTTAACCTATAGCTTTCTGTTAGTGAAAGAATTTTCACGATCGAATCGGTAGTTTTGGAGCCTATTCAATACTAACAAACAATCAAGTATTTCCTCTTCATAGATTAGTATAGTATAGATAACACATGACACATTTATTTAGGAAAATTTACTAATATTTAATTTCATAAACTAAATTTCTAATACCGGATCACGTAAAAAAAAAACTCGGCTGACTAACTTAAAAACTAGTAGAGATCAAATAACATTTCATTTGATGATTCAAGATTTCTTATCAGTCTTTTTATGTAGGTAACTAAAGGAAGACCATAATAATAATAGAACAGGATTTTCCTTTAACCACATTTAACTGGTTCCAATCTCATTTCAGGCAGAAGATTTTTAAAACATCTGAATGTAGGTTTTTTCATCTCAATAGATGGAGAAAAAAACAAAAATAAATAATTATTTAGAAAGTAAATAAACATCAAAACTTAAAATTTAACTGATAATTTTTAGGATGAGTCTCTTTTTCGGACATAGTGGCGCGACTAGGCCTAAACGCCTGATTTTTCCTTCACCATTAAATAAATACCAGACCTATAGTTGATTCTGAAACATCTACACCCATAGGGCTAATCAAAGCTCGAGTTATAACGCAAGCTTGACTTTTTCTTGAAGTTTCAAAACTTTATTCAAATGCCGTTTAAAAAAAGCTACAAAGAATTTACATTCAAATCTTTTTCAATAACTCAACTTTCAAAATCTATCAACTATTATACATGCTGATTTTAAGTAGTTATTCAACGACATCATCCTTAAGCCTCCATATGAGTATCAGTAAGAGTAAAATCTAGTTTAAGGGTATCAAATAAATCTTAGTCATAGGTAAACTACATTTTGTTTCAACATTCAGTTTTAGAATTCATTAATTCATTTACAAAAAAAATCACAAAAAGTTTTTCATTTGGCGACTATTTAAGAAAATCCACTTATCTAATCGTTTTGTAGCCGTATTAGACGTGATGCGACGTATGGGGATTAATTTTGGTAGCTTCACATTCTTGAGTATTAGGTTGGTGAAAGTCTTCAAAGGTTTCAAATTTTCTTTTTTTGGGTGTTGACGCTTCTGGTTTAGTCTAAAACAATATTTCAATATTGATTGGTAATAAGATTTTAGATACCTTATTTCCGAATAATAGTGATGTTAAAAAGCTGCGAAGATAGAAGAACAACAATTCAAAAGTCACAGTTAAACGCTTACACATTTGACATTATTTTGCTTTTATTTTATACAAGCAACAGAAAAACAAAGAAACATAAATGCGAAAGAGTTCTCATTGCGAATACGTTATCTTCTAGAAGCTGGTTTTGGTTGATAAAAAGTTCCAAAAGCCGGAATAACGTCGACAATGTCTATAGCACGAACAAAAGCAAAGGTGAATTTTAACTGTCATAACTGCTAATAAAAAACTTACCTCTGATAAATTCAAAGTTGGTGCAGCCCACTGTTCAAATCCCTTCTTGTTATTAGCTTGCATGATAAAAGCTAAACTTTTAAAATGCAGTGAGAAAATTGTGCCCGTGCGTTTAGGAGTCCACGATACATAATTTGCACAAGCTTGGTACGTACCAAACGTAATAACAAATTTGATATCGATATTTCCTTTGATTATGTACTGCCCTCATCACTAACTTTGATGGATGTGGCCATGTTTTAAATTAAATGTTATTGTTTTAAACAGTAACTTTTAATGAGGACTTTTTTTTTAATTGTAATTATGACGGATCTTTAAAGTACAATTATAGAATTAACATTTTAAAAGTATCTATGTAGTTTGAAAATATTTTGAAAACCTAATAAAATTACCTCATTTGCTAACAGTAATCTCTCGCTAATTCAGTGTGTATCTATCTATTACTATAAATGTTGTAATAATATTAAATAACAATTGTTAATGTGAGAAATAAGTTTAAATTATGATAGTTTATTCCACTTTCAAAGTTATGGAAAATATATCATGTACGATTAATCGTAATTAAAGTGGCAACACTTATTGATTGATTTTTTTTGTGGTTTTTTCTAAATTTTGATAAGTATTTGATAATTAATTTATACTAAAAGATGGAAAGAAACGCCATCCTTCTGTACACTGGATGTTTCTAGTCTCTTTTTGCAAAAAAACACGCTGCAAATCGGCATTTTTTGCTCTTGGAGTACCGCGTGTACCGTGACATGCAGAATGACTTGTGATCGCTTGTCAACAGCGTTGCCACCAGCGTACATTTTACACATTTTACGTACCTTTTTAGCCTTCCATGTGCAAATGTGTAATTTTACCACGTACTTTTTGAAAAAATTTAGTGTCTCAAAAATATATCAAATTCTCAAAAAAAATGATATAAGTATACAAGTAATTGTGTGTTGAAGAATGACTTGAAGGTTTGTTGAACTGATTAATTTTAAAAAAATGCCCTAATTAATAAAATAGGTAAGTTTTCGCATGCCTAGAACCGATAAAATAGCACATCTTTTGGCGAGAGAAGCTTCATGGGTGATTTTAGTTAAAAATAATGCTTATGTACCTTTTTTCCCCAAAATGTACCTTTTTAGCGCTGGTTGTGTACTTTTTGGAGATCAGTTGCGGCAGCACTGCTTGTCAACTAGTTATAACCAGCTTATGGTGGTCATATGCGGTTGGCAGAGGGGAAAGCCTGCCAGTCTATAAATGCTTGTCTTATTGGTGTCCGAGATAAACTAAACACAGCAACTAAACACATCCACTTAACAGAATTGGGCACTACTTGCACTCCTACTAATCACCTGCACTCGCACTAAGCAAAGTGAATACCGGCCTTAGGCTTCGACACACGTGCTACTGAGTAGCACTTGCTCATTATTAGCATGCTTTCGTGCTAGTAATGAGCATGTGTAACTGTAGCTTAACACTGAGCACCTGCAAAAATCAGCTGCACTCGCACTATTCAAAGGCCTTCAATTTATAATTTTCACTTGACTGACACTGACAGACGGCCATTTTGTGTTGTGAGGATTCACAAGGGCAAGCCGAAAGCCGATAATTTGTGGATATTAATTTTATTGTGGCGATTTGTTTGGCTGAAAACCGCAGATTTTCTTTTATTCCAACTCAGTAGCAAAAATAACAAGCTCAAGACATTATTGGGAGAAACCATGTCTAAATCTGGGAATGATTATAGTGAAGATCTCTTTGATTACATCAAAGTTAGTGAGGATGAAGATGAATCAAATGCTGTGGAGATCCCTTGTGAACTAGATGGAACTCTTTTGTTATCTACTCTTGTCGCTCAATTTCCCGGAGCATCTGGTCTGAAATACCGACACCCAGACAGTAAATGTGTTCGCGGCATACGCTTGAGCGATGGTAAGCTGCATCCGCCAAGTGAAGTTGGATGGGGTAAGCACTTGTATGTTTGTGTGTTTCCAAAAGAAAACAAACGGAAAATGGAAGATGTTTCACCTGAAAATTCAGCAGCCAAAACTAAAAGGTTGGAGAAAAAGTTGACTTGTTCAGATTTAATTTGCCTTGGATTACCTTGGAAATCAACTGAAGAATCCATTAAGTTATACTTCGAACAGTTTGGCGAAGTTGTAATGGTTCAACTGAAAAGAGATAAGAATGGATCCTTCAAAGGATTTGGTTTTATTCGATTTGCAACATATGCATCCCAGATGAGAGCCTTAGCACAAAGACATAACATTGATGGGAGATGGGTAGATGTACGCATACCTAACTCAAAGGAAGGGGTTGTGCCTCAAATGCCATGTAAAGTATTTGTTGGCAGATGCACTGAAGACATGACTGCTGATGATCTGCGTGAATACTTTTCTAGGTTTGGAGAAGTCACTGATGTTTTTGTTCCTAGGCCCTTCCGCGCTTTTGGGTTTGTCACCTTTTTAGATCCTGAAGTAGCTCAAAGTCTGTGTGGTGAAGATCATGTCATTAAAGGTGCTTCTGTGTCAGTCTCTAGTGCAGCACCGAAGATTAAAAGCAAGTCAAACCAGAACTGGAAGGATGAATCATTTAGCAACAACTGGGATGGCAACCGTTCTGGACCTTCTGGAGGCTCAAACAACAATGGTGGAAATAGTAATATTGATTCTCTGAATATGCAAAATTTAGGAATCAATCCTAATGGAGGGCCACCAGCAAATTTCAATTTACCAATTAGCCTCGTCGCTGCTGCTTTAAATCAAGCTGGTTGGGGTGGATTCTTAGGTGGCACTGGAGGCAATCAAGGTCCTAATAACTGGCAGGGTGGGCCACCACAGGGTGGATCTGGCAAAAATTGGAATAGCAACCAAAACTGGGGCCAAAATGGACCCCCACCATCTTGGAACCAAGGGGGCAATCAGGGTTGGAATGGAGGTGGAGGTGGAGGCAAAGGAGGAAACTGGAATCAGGGAAACTGGCCTAATGGCCAGGGCAGCTGGAATGGCAATGGCAGTGGCCCTGGATCCAGTGGTGGGTGGAATAACAAGCCCCAGACATGAGGTGAGCTGTCTCAGTGAATAGTAGCAACAGGGATGTTTGTATGGTTTCCTGAATTAGTGTGTCTTATGTGAATATTATGCATATTCAATTTTAATTATAAAAATTTATGTTTACATTCTATTTATAAAGTGGTATGCCATTATCACAAAGAGAAATGTACTTGGATGCATAAGATCTTAAAGAAGATTGTATTTAGTTGTAAGGTGACCAGAGCTGAGTGTTATTTTGTGATGTGGAGTGATGAGCTTTATTTAATAAATAAGTAAATTGAGATGGATGTTTTTATTTGAACACATGAGATGGCTTTTTTATTTCATAAGCTACAAAGTATTTTGGTGAAGGTAACAAGGAGCTATTCAAAGTATTTTAAGTACTTATGTATCATAAAACTAGTTATAAAAGTTTTATTCATTTCTTGAAATATTGAATGAATGTAGTTTTGCTTGTGGATGAATTCCAAGGAACAATTTGCAAAAGAAAAATAAGGCAGGTCATCAGGTGATGTACACATCTGTGTGTGTGTGCTTAGACTGGGTGTAACATTCAAGCTCCTAGATGTTCTGAGCTGCTGCTGTCTGGCTGGGCAAGTGGATGCTGACCGTGAAGAGCAGCGTCAATGGGTGAGTGAGCTGTGGGATTGTATGTTCTGTAAACACAGTATAATGAATGATGTATTTTGTTCTTTTTGTGCAGTAGCAATTGGAATATGGCTTGTCAAGGATGTTATAATGATGCAGAATGAATATGTATCATGATGTGGTAAAGATTGTTTCTATTGATGTATTTTAAAGCAATTCATTATTAAAAGTAGTATTTTCTAATATAATCACTATTTAAATTAACTTTAGAATTTTCAAGGAATTTCTTTGTTTTTCTAGGGATTGAAATAATATGATTTTTAAAATTTTTTGGTTGTTATCTTTACAGGGTGCCCTTAAATAAATACTAAGAAGGAAATGAAATCACACATGATAGTATCATGTCAACTACTAAGCTCATCGGCATCAGATATCAACATCTATGTGGATTTTATGTTGCTGTGGTGAGATATTCTTTTTAACCACTTATTTATATTTGGAGCGATGATTTTGTAAATTGTCTGGTTTTATTCTAATATGCACTTATTTTGCAGGTAAAGGGAGATAGTTTGCCTAAAACACTATTTGCTATGCTGACCAGTAGGTACACATCTTGTTTAGTAAATTGATTGGGCCAGTTAACTACTCGGATTAATAAACTAAATTATAATTATTATGGGAAAAAGTAAGCAGTGTTTGTATTATTGATCTCGTATCAGGTTCTATCTTCATTTCTACAATAACGCTGCCTGTTCATTAACGCGTAGCAAGGGTGGTAGCAGGCTGGCGTCAACATTTCACTTAAACCCCAATGGGTTGGTATTAACGCCCAAATATGAAAACCACTGTGAATTTCCCATAGTCAAATCAGGCGCGGTCGCAGCCTGAAATTTTGGAGGGGGTCACTAATAAAAATATATGTATGGGCAAAATCAGAGGTGAGCATTATGCTTAGTTCTGACAAAGTTTTTCTGAATAAAATAACATGACATTACTTACTAAAATATTTATTTCAAAATAAAAGTTCTGTGCATAATTACATTACTTAGCTTATTTATCTTTCTATACGAATGTTTCATTTGGTTCTAAAACAAAAAAAGGTCTAAATAGTCATTCCGGGAATGCGTGTCATATACCGTGTTTCATAGTTCAAACAAGTCAAAAATGTTCATAAATGAGACTTAAAATTGTCATATTTTAATTTAGCTTTATATTAGCCATGAAAATCATCAAATTAAGAACATACGTTTAAAATAAAACTGCTATTAAAATAAATTAATAGCAGTTGAATTTCTTCTTATTTTGACTATTCAAATGCTGTCTGACGTTAATAAATCGGTGGCACAGACTAACTAGGGAACAAGATAACGGTGGATATCGATCGATGTAAATTTACTCCGCGTTTAAAAATAGATTCGAAATAAAGGGAACCAGTATTATCTTTTAAAACGTCTTTCTTTTGCTAAAACTTCATGTAAATTACAGCAAAACGTAGTCTCACAAGTCACAATATTGGCCTCCGTATCGTGCGCTTCACTAAAGGATAGTGTACATTCGCCCATACATTGCCGCATGAACCAACAGTCATGAAAAATACCTCATAAAAGGTTCACAAATACATACACTTTAGTGTCAAAACGTAGTTTATGGACGGACACTTCTGAGAACTCGTTAAATATCAAACAACTGAAAAAAGTTAAGGTTATATTTAATATTTTAGTGCGAAGTTTTACGTGAGTGACTAATGTTCTTCAAGCACATATTTTGTTGATCTGCCACTTCTGCCAGTACCATGGAACCACTAGCTGAGCCACAATTTACACAAAATGTTGATTCCATTGCGATGATCGTAAACATATGATATGATGATAGTAAATCCGTAATTATTGCTGAGTTAGCTATGTGCAGGTTACAAAGTCTATAAACGGTCAAAAAAAGTGTCTCAGGGCCATGTGTGGAGCTGGACCTATGGATTCCTGCCGACCACTATTTAAAAAAATAAATTGGTTAACTTTGCCATCCATGTATATTTTTGAGATTTGTGTTTTCACCAAAAATAATATGAGCTTTTTATCAAAAAACGTGATGTCTGTAAATTCTTGACCCGGTATCCGAATCGTTTGGTGGTGCCGTCTGGTTCGACGACAGTTTGGCGAAATAACTCATGTAACATGTGTGCATAAGTTATATAATAAGTTGCCGGAGGCTATTAAAGCCTTGCCTTCTAAACAATTTAAATGTGCCTTAAACAAGCTGTTGACTAAAAAATGTTATTACAGTGTTAATAAATTTTAATTTTAATTTAAAAAAAAAAAAAAAAAATAATTATGTAAGTAATTGAAATAATTTAATCCTAATCTCTTTATTTAATTCATGTTCGATTTTGAGTGCCTGTCTCTCAATTATTGCATGCCAATTGTTGTTGGTTAAATGTGAGAAACCAATGTAATGTAATACCTATATGTACCACATTTACTGCAATAATAGTAGATTATACACCAAGGGGATAAAGCACTGTTTTATGTCACGGGCGCTACATTGAATCCTGAACGTAACGAAGGACTCCAAATTTAACTCCCGAGCGCAGCGAGGGTGTTTTTGCGAGGGAATTAAGATTGAGTCCTGAGTGCAGTGCCCTCACTTTCACCCTCACATTCAAGCGCCCAAGAAAAAAACAGTTTTATCCCGGTGGTGTATACTCTACACCACCGGTCATTTCTAGTCTTAGTCTTCTAGTCAGTACTACTAGCTACGGCTATAGCAACTTCTTTCAGCTGGCGTGGCCTACTCGATTTGACTATTAAATGAAGTTCGTCTCAGTGCGAATCTAGTGGGCCACGGCCTCGGTCTTCGAAAATCGAGTTGGCCGCGCCCGCTGAGGACACATTCTGTTTAGTGAAATTATACTTTATGGACATAGCAATAAGAATTATGAAAGTGAAAATCACATTATTGAACAGCGGGTTATAATCGAACATTATAACCCGGCTAAAACCAAGAGATATAATGTCTTGCTTTCGGTAAGGTTTACATGACATATAATTCGGCATTGTCGAGCATGTGGTGTGAAAATTATTATTATTATTATAAAATCTAAAAGGAGGTAGGTCACTAGAGAGAGCCATCAACGTCCGTTTTTTAAGCAGTCGAAAGAATATAATTATCAATATAAAAACAAATAACACAGCATTGCAAATGAAAAGCGAAAAAATACAAGACAGTGGTCGCCGTCAGAATCGCCAGTCACTTTATTATTTTAGACGTAGGTATTTATCGTTGAAATTGTGAGCAATAATTTTTGCCCTAATTGTAGCCATTGGTGCCGATAAGCAGACAATTGGTGCCATCACATTTGAGATGGAAAAAAAATGGTGACCGGCCATCCTGACACTAAGTTGGCCGGTCACCTAGCCGTAGTGACTAATGTACGTAAATCACTAAATAATAAAAAACATCGATCAAGTTTATTAGCGCCTGAGAATTTAACGATCATGTTTACACTAGAAATCGCTATGACAATATGCTCAGGCGCTACAAGAGAGAAGTTTATTTTTTTACTTCTAAAATTGTTGAGTGAGTCAGATAAGCGGTGGTTATATATCACATACACCCTCATACTGCAGTTTGATAGCATTGTTAATGTTAGCGACACGGTAATTTATCGTCTTCCATAATTTTATTTGGCTTAATTTCATTTTACAAACTTAGCTCCAGTCATAATATAGTATTCATTTGCCCTATTTTCATTTATTATAAACTACGCATGTCATAACTATTCATTTTTGCCATAACTTTTATTTTATTTTTAGTCATCGTTAGTTTACATTATTCATCATCATCATCATCATCCGTGCGGTCTATCCCGGTAGTGAACCCACACCGGTGTGTGGGGTCCCCGGGTTCACTTTTCTTATTTTCTCGGCCCACTTCTCGCGGTCTTGTGCATCCTCAGTGGTGAGTCTGTTGGCACGCATGTCACCCTTGACGACGTCGAGCCACCGCTTCTTGGGTCGACCTCTTCCACCGGTACCTGGCGGGGGCGGCATAGCCAGACATTTGTTGCCCACGTAGTTTGCCGATCTCCGTGAGACATGACCGTACCAACGAAGGAGGCACTCCTGCAGCTTGTCTGCGATGTCACGAACACGAAGGCTGCCCCGGACGCGCTTAACACAGATTCCAGGTATTTGACACGGTGAGTGCGCTCGACCCCGTCATCGCCTATGCGGACGGACTGGGAATCTGTGGTGTTGCTGGCCATGTACTCCGTCTTCGTCACATTAAGTTTTAGACCGCTGTTTTCAAGTGAATTCTTCCACTTATTCACCCGTTGTACCAGCCGTCCCCTATACGTATCTGCTAGCGCAATATCATCAGCATACATAAGCAACCAGGGTGGTTGCTCGTGTTGGTCTCGGATGTTGTTTGACAGAACGTCTAATATTACGCTGAACAGAAAAGGGCTAAGCACGGAGCCTTGAAGTACTCCAACGGTGATAGGGAAGGGAAGCGTGTCACCAACCTCAGTCCTAACTATTGAACTGGAATCGTAGTACATGTCTCGCATAATGTTACTAAGGACCTCGGGAACGGCCCTGGACCGTAGCGCCCAGCTCATCATCTCACGAGGGACACAGTCAAAGGCATTCTGCATATCTAAGATTAGGAGATGCAGAGGTGTATTCTTCAGTCTGTATCCCTCCATGAGCGTTCTTAAGGCCAATACGGGGTCCATGGTCCCGCAACCCGGTCGAAACCCATACTGACAATCCGAGATTGTACATTCCTGTCGAATCCTAGAGTCCACAATCCGCTCGAAGAGCTTCATGGTGTGGGACATAACCTTTATGCCGCGATAATTGCTGCACTCCTGCACCGAGCCCTTGCCTTTGAAGACCGGCGTGATAATGCTCAGTCTCCATCGGTCAGGTATCTTCCCGGTGAGGAGAGAGTTCGGTTGAAAAGGTGGGTAAGTATGCCCACACCACGAAAGCCCATCGATTTCCACGCTTCGATAGCGGGTCCGACAGCTACCCGTTTCTCTATGCGGCGAAGAGCCGACAGGAGTTCATCAGGCGTTACCGGGGGCACTAGTCCCTGATTCGGAGGGAGTTCAGGTGGCTGCACCTCTTTGTGCTGCTTGTGGAGCAACTCGTGGAAATAATAGCGCCATCTCTCCTTCACCGCGCGGTCCTCGCATAGCAAGTTACCGAGAGTGTCATTTACACAGCGGCATATGGAAATATCCTTGGCCGCTTTGACTCTCGAACGTGCCAACTTGTAAACGACCTTCTGCCCCTCAGACGACTCCAACTTATCGTACAAAGGACGTAAGTGGTCACGTCTGGTTTTGGCTACAGCTCGTTTAGAGGCACGTTTGGCATCCCTGTACGCGGCGCGATCTTCAGGTGATTTGGACGCTTGCCACGCTTTGAAAAGGGCTTTCTTTACCCTGATCTTCTGGACTGATTCGTTCCACCACACCACCAAGTCTCCCTGTCAAGCTTACGTCCACCCCGAGACACTTCCAACACCACCCTCGCCGCCTTGGTGATAGCTGCCTGACACCTCTCCCAGAGCTGTTGCCCGGACTCACTATCCGCTGCGATGCACAGGTCACCGACAGCGGCAGCGAGGTCATGAGATCTGGCTCCTTCAAGCAGCCAACACCAGGTTCGGGGCGGGCAGCGCTCCCGGCATTTGACTCGAGGCTTCACTCGTAGGTCCATCACAAGAAGACGGTGTTGGGCAGTAAGCCCTCTCCAGGTGTGACCTTACAGGTAGCTACCTTGCCTATCTGGGCTCTCCTGGTGAGAAAGTAGTCGATCTGGGTTGCGCTCCTACCGCTCTTGTAGGTGATCAGATGCTCGGGACTCTTTTTGAAGAACGTGTTCACGACGGCCAAGTCGGCAGTCGGCAGCCACACACGTCCGGAGAATCTCTTTGCCTTCAGCGTTACAACTGCCAAAACCAAAACCACCGTGAACACGCCCGTATTCCTCACACGGTTCACCCACATGACCGTTTAGATCGCCACTCAAAACAACGCCTTGACACAATGGAATAGGAGCTGATCGATTTGCTTCGCTGGCCAAAACAGTGCCTTATCCGAATCGCTACAACCGACTTGCGGTGCGTAGGCACTTATCAAATTAGTCGTGACCCCTTCGATAAGCACACCCCCCGCGACCACAAGGCGGTCGCTAACGTGATTTACTTCCAAGACACTATTTTGGAATTCCTCGGACAGCACCACCCCCCCCTCCATTGGCCCCACCAGGAGAACCCGCGTAGATGAGCTTGTAGCCGTGCCCGATGCTCCAGGACCTGTTGCCTCTCCAGCGAGTCTCCTGCAGGAACGCCACGGCCACCCTCCGCCTGGCGAGCACATCGGCCAGCTCGCGAGCGCATCCCGTCAGCGTGCCAACGTTCCACAATGCGAAGCGGACCTTCCTGTGGACTAATGTCTTTAACCAACTTAACACAGGAGTAGGGCGATCCCTCTGCGCGTCGTTTTTTTGGCGACGCCCTATCCAGGTCGGGTACTCTTTTCTTATGAACCATACTTAACGGCCTGTGTTGACTTTACGGGAGAGACTGCCATCTGACCTCCCAACCCATAACGGGGAGCCATCGCCAGAGCCTCGTTTGTTACTAAGCAGGGTGCACCAGCATGCAGGTGAGATAGGCTTGAACCCCGAAGATGTTGGTGAGCCCCCTTACACCCCCAAGTTAGTTAACATTATTATTGTTTACCTTAAACTTATATCAATTATGATGACATGATCACGAAACACCAAATGCAATCAATTAGGAATTAATTTTAAAGCGTTAGTTAGTCGATATTGAGTTATTAGTTATAGTTTGGCTGGGAGGTGTTGTTAATGCATTCGCCGTATAGTCCTGACCTTGCCCCTTCAGATTTCCACCTGTTGCGGTCTCTTCAGAATTCTTTAGGAAGTGTCAGGTTTACATCACCAGAGGACTGCCAAAACCATTTGTCGCGGTATTCTGATCAGAAGCCTCAAAATTCCTATAGCAATGGGATCATGTCCCTACCTACAAGATGGTAAAAAGTTATCGAACAAAATGGCACCTACATACTTAAGTTAAATGTAAATAAAAAATTGAATTGAATTGAATTGAATTTTGAATTTTCTTAAAAAATGCGAAGAAACTTTTTCCCCAACCTATTACGTCAACTTATGAACCAGGTGCCACTTTCGGGAACTGGTCTGCTCAGGTTCACTATAATCTGGCTATCGTAATGAAAACTCTTTATGTTCAAATTGTAATACTCTGGTTAAAAAGGCTAAATTGTAAGTGACTAACCTGCGTTAGACGACTTCTTTTTTAAAAGAGTAACTATGAGTTTTTTGCCTAGTCTTCTTAGTCGGATCAGCACTCCAACGCCGTTGGTAGTCGCATTATATGTATGTATTATATTTTATATACGGATGGTATTAATATTATGTATGTTTATACTATAGTCAGAGTTAAAATATTTACTGACGATTCAAAATAACTGTAACAAAAATGGTCTACATGAACAAAGAATTTTTGAATTTTGAAGTTATAACTTTTCAACTGTATGACGAGCGTTAATAATCGCGCATTAGGTTATGTTAATCCAATAATCTTAACATTATTTTGTTTACAATATATATTATATATAACTATTGATTATGTTGACACACATTATTTTAAATTATGGGAACTAAAACTACAGAAAATGAATAGTTATGGCATGCGTAGTTTGGAATAAATGAAAATAGGGGAAATGAATATTATGACCGGTGATAGGTTTGTAAAATGAAATAATGCCAAATTAAATTATGAAAAACGATAGATAACCGTGTCGATAACATGAACAATGAACACATATAATGGTCTCGAAGCACAATAGTAGATTGTTACACAAGGTGAGAAAGTTACCTTTTCAATGCACAAGATGGTTTGGCGCGCGAGCGTAGCGAGAGCGCTAATAGTTCGAGGGCATTGAAAAGGTCTTTCTTCTGAGGTAACTCTGCTTTTCATTACGAATTTAAGGAAAGTAAATAAAAATCAGATGCATAAGTTCAACCAACAAAATTTTATTGAAACATTACCTACAATAAAGTTGATGATATTTCTATTTGAAGTTTATATCAAAATTAGAGCAATTGTTAAACGAGAGAGAGATTACTTCCTGGGATGTTGATAGTTAATATTTTTTGTGAAACTTGAGCATCTTGAGTAAATGTTGGTGATAGAACAATCTCTTCATCCGGGCAATCTTTTGAAGTACTTGGTAGGTAATTTATTGTTTCAGTCAACTGATTTGAAATGGTTGCCTTGTTATTGACCGATTCCTCGATGTAGCCTTCAGCTACTGTACTAGATTTCTATCCACTATGTCTTTTTATTGTAGTCAAATTGGCGCCTGAATCAGCTAATAGAGTCGCTGAAGTCCTGCGGAAGCAGTGACCCGAGTATAAATTTGGATTTGGTAAATCAAGATACGTGGCTATCTGCTTCAGGATACTGGATAATTTGTTTTTGCCAATTACTTGCCTTAAACATTTTCCTTTTTGGTAATTGAGGAAAAATCGATCAGTTCCCATACGAGGTGTATTCAATAAGTACCTAGCCTCATCGCCAGAGGGCGCTGTAGTTTCAAAAGAGTTTTACCACAGTGTAGCACATTCTTTTTTCAAATTTTCATTCCAACCCCTTCATTTGTTTTAATTTGACAACTTATGGAAGCGAACGTGTCGATCGGTTTTACAAAAATGGAAAAAGAGCAATATCGTTCGGTGATTCGATTCCTATTTTTGGAAGGGAAAACGCGCATCGAAATCAAAGAGCGCTTGGATGCTGTGTACGGTGACTCTTTTCCATCGATGGCCACCGTCAAGAATTGGTTCAACGAGTTTGCACGTGGCCGTACGTCGGTTTTTGAAGAACCACGTCCAGGTGCACCGAAACAGCTGCTACGGAGGAAAACTTTAAAAAAATCCATGATCTCGTATTGGCAGATCGCCGATTGAAGGTTCGGGAGCTAGCTGAGACTGTAGCCATTTCAGAAGGAACAGTGCATCATATTCTACACGAGGAACTCGGCATGAGAAAGCTGTCGGCGCGATGGGTGCCTCGTTTACTCACACCGGAAAACAAGCGCAACCGTGAGACCACATCGGAGACGTGTTTGGCGCTGTTTAAGCGGAATCCAGTGGAGTTTTTGCGTCGTTTTGTGACCGTCGATGAAACCTGGATCCACTGGTACACACCAGAGACAAAGGAGCAATCGAAACAATGGATCCAGACCGGGGAACGTGCTCCAAAGAAGGCGAAAACTGTAAAATCGTCCGGAAAAGTTATGGCCACCGTTTTCTGGGATTCACAAGGTGTGATCTACATCGATTACCTCGAGAAGGGTAAAACAATTACAGGGCTTTACTATGCCGATTTATTGGGCCGATTCGACGCCGAATTAAAGAAAAAACGACCCCATCTGGCGAAGAAAAAAGTGCTGTTTCACCACGACAACGCACCAGTTCACACGTCTGCCGTTGCCATGGCCAAATTGGTCGAATTACGCTACGAATTGCTGCCCCATCCACCGTATTCTCCAGATTTGGCCCCTTGTGACTTCTTTCTGTTTCCTAATCTGAAAAAATCACTCGCCGGGAATAGATATGGATCAAATGAGGAGGTCATCGCCGCCACGGAGGCCTATTTTGCAGAGTTTGACAAAAACTATTTTTCGGACGGGTTAAAAAAGTTGGAGCATCGCTGGGCTAAGTGTATCGAACTAAAAGGAGACTATGTTGAAAAATAAATTGCCACTATTCCAAAATTTTCGTTTACTTTTTGTAGGCTAAGTATTTATTGAATGACCCTCGTAGCAAGTGGTCGAAGTCTTTGGTATATTTTTCTATTATTTGTACGAAATTGTTTACTACGAAAGTTCGGTCGGCTTTTGTTTTAGTTCCTCTGAACTTGACTACCATCATTTCACCTTGTTTCTCTATGTCATGTTCCATCAAATTTACCAGTTCAATGGTTCTGCAAGCGCCACTTATGGCCATTACCAACAAGACCTGAAAAGTAAATACAAATCTTTAATGGGGTTTTTATTGTAGGTAGGTTACCTGTATATAATTTTAAACACATTTTTAAGGATGCGATGTTATTTAAAAGAAATCGTTACCTTTATTGCTGAATAAATGTCGTCTGGCGCTTGATTTAAGAAGGTTTGGACCTCTTGTGCAGTGAAAACTTTGGATTTTTTCGCTATGTATCCACCCGACTGCCTTTTTAGGAAAGATGATAGTTTGGCGCAATTTTTCAAATGTACCTATATCGTGTTTTGTATTTAAAGTCGTCTATAACATTGAATATACGCTCCACAGAGTTGAAGATTTATAATTTTCGGATAAATGATTGAAATATGTCAATAACACGTTTTCTGAAAAAGACTACTTTTTTTCAGTGCGCCATTTCATAAAATCTTCATAAACTCTTATGTATCTTTCTCTTGATTCCGGCGGTAAAAGGTTTTCCACAACTGTTTGAGCTTCTTCTCTAATGAAATCAGGAGTCAAATCCATATCGAAGTCTGATGAACTAATTTTTCAGAAAATAAACTTCTCACTCGATTTACGAAACAACTGAATGAAGTTCGAGTAGCTGCAATCTCGCCTTTTTTTTTGTCTGTGGAATTCAACCATTTTTTTTATATTTGTAAAAAAGCATACTTATAAAATGATGATGGAATTCCCCCGCCTTAATTTATTTAAAGAGTTTTTTTTTCATTTCTATCGTAAATGCTTAGCTCAAATTTATTCAATTCAATACTAATTAAGTGAAACATACATAAATGAGTGTATTCCTGCTTCGATTGTTTAAATATTCATTTGAAATCAAGATAAAGAAATTTCAAATACAGCTGTGGCTGAATAGAATACTTACCGCAAAAGACTTGCCGCAAAAGGAATGTCAAAATAGAAGGTGACATTTGACAGTTATTTACTTTCAGCCCTAGGGCTGAAAAAAACTTTACAGCCCTAGGGCTGAAAGTGAAGCTTTCAACCCTATGCTCAGGCTACTTCAAGCGTACTTTCCGTGTATGAGTAATGAAAAATAAATAACAGAAGACGCACTTTGGACACAATTGCACTACAATATTAACCTTCGATGCGCGCCAATACGGTCCAAAAACAACTCTGCACCTGTACTCGTACTTAAATCTTTGAACGGCCGGGACAATCGAAAGTAAATCTTATTTCTAAGGCGCTACGAGCGCTCGCCGCTCGCTTTCACGAACTACCGTGACGTAACCCGGCTGCGTGTCGGTCATAGGGTTGCTAATACTGGAATATGAAGCGCTTGCGTGTGCCACGTAGGTACCTATAAATACTGCAAAACGCTTTTTCGTGGTTTGTTTGTTAATCACTACATAGTATAAACCAGTCGCTTTCAGCCTGTCTGTCCCTATGTATGCTTAGATCTTCAAAACTACGCAACTAATTTTGATGCTGGTTTTTTTGGTTTTGTATATAACATTAATAATATGGTAGAGAAACACTGTCAATTTTAGAGGTTTCTAATGTGATGTCGTAAATAAACACATTTTTTTTCGCTTTCAGGATTCTTGGGAAGTCTTAAAGGTTAAATCCTTATCTTTAAATTCTGTGTTAGTGCATCCGAATGCAGTACAGTAACGCTTTTGTCTTACTATTTTGTGAACTTTCAGCTTGCGAAAATAAACTGCCGCGTCGGTCGCGTCCTGCGTGCGTGACACTAGACTAAATTGTCCGCACGGGCGGACCGAACGCGTTGGTGATTATGTAAACCGAATTACGTAGTAACACAGGCCTGCTCGAAGTAGGGATTATTTTCCCTATGTTACATACAAGGTACCACACAAGGAAATAAGCCAGGGGCGTCTCCCAGACCCAGACCAGAGTCAATTCAGGAAAGATCGTTCCCTGAATTGACCTGACCGGGAATCGAACCCGGGACACTAGGGAAATGGAGGCGAGAAAACCATGCCACAGTGCACTACGCCAATTATGTCGTCGAACAATGATATCACACTGCAAGTTATGCTAACTGCAGTATGAGGGTGTATGTGATATAATATCACACGCTTATCTGAATCAATCAACAATTTTCAAAGTAAAAAATTAACTTCTCACTCTCTTTGTAGTGCCCGAGCATATTGTCATAGCAATTTCGAGTGTAAACATGCTCGTTAAATTCTATCAGGCACTAATAAAATTGATCGATTTTTTTTATTATTTCTATGATAGCTACACAGCAGCGGAGTTTTAAGAGTTCTACGACAACATATGGGCACCGATGGCAATGGCTGGTCGATGAAAAATTTAGTTATTCTACGTTCATTAGTCACTACCTACGGCTAGGTGACCGGCCAACCTGACGTGAGGATGGCCGGTCACCATTAAATGTTTTTTTTTTCATCTCAAATGTGATAACACCAATTGTCTGCTTATCGGCACCAATTAGGGTACCTACCAATTATTGGTCACAATTTCAATGATAAATACGTCTAAAATACTAGACCGTCTGACGGTGACGACAGCTGCCGGTATTTTTTTTTGCGTTGTTATGTCAACCAAACGTCAATAACTTCTCTTTTTTTTTTGGCTTCGCACAAAGCTAATTGAAGCCAATGATTAATCTGATTTAAAATAATTCTCCGCGTTAGTCGTCTGCGGCTCTGCGCAGGCCTTTATAATTCGTAAGTATATGAGAACTAGCCAAGTCACACATGGCTTGGCTAGTTCTCTTATTTGAACGAATCAACCAGATAAAGCTTTTTTTCTGAATATACTTTTCCATCATTATTATATGTAAATCAAGTCAGAGAAATGCGGGCGTAATGTGCTGCTTTAACTATTACTTTTGACAGAACGAAGTCTGTCGAGCAGCTAGAGGTAGGTACTCCCTTATTTTTTTTGCCAAAAGGTTAGCAGATGATTTGTCTTACTTTGACTAGTTATTTTAGTGACCTAGAAAACCCATGTCAATATAAAAGCTTAAAATATTGCAAGGAAAAGTCTTAGGCCCGTATTCTGAAACGAAATCTGTACTTGAGTATAGATCTGAGTGACGTTTACAAATCTCTACTCAAGTGCAGATCAATGCAAAACAATGATTCTAGAATACGGGCCTTAATCAAAAAAATTACTTCATGTTTATGCAATGTCATGAAAAAATTTAAAAAGTTGCTCATTCAATACAAATTCTTTAGAGGTATAAACTGCAGGATGGTTTCAAACTTAAGTAATATAAATCTAATTAAAAAAAATATACCTTAAATATTAAAAAAAATTTTTTTTACAGAAATTTAATAATTCCACGAAAACTCATTTTTGATCACTTTCTGCCGTATAAAAATTTGTAAATCAATGAGTAATCCTTCTTGTGGTTGTGTATCATCAATCCGTATTGAAAAAAAAACATGAAAAACTAAACTTTATAACTTTTTGGTAATGAATAATTCCACTTTTTGACTAATGGTTGACTTATTATTAATATTATTAAAATTATTGTAGTTGCAAAAAAAACGCGATAGAAAGTGATCTTAGGTTGAGCTTCACAGATCAAATTCCATTTCGCTGAAAATTATTTTAAAATTTCGCTCAGGTTATACTGTTGTGTGGGTTGCGTATTTGCAATAAGGCATTAGGAAACCGGGCCTAGCGAGATCAGGAAGCGACAGGAAAGCTACAGTTTGTATGACAAATTAGCGACAGTTTCATTGGGAACGAAATTTTGGTACAGGTGGGGTCAATGAGCTTTATTGCACGTTTATCTGGTACAAACTATAAATAGTTATCATTCGGTGAAATTGTTTTCTGTAAAAAAACATTTTGAGTTGCAAGAGTGTGTAAGTAAAAAAAATTATAAGAAATGAATGATGATCCCACTTTTGTAAAAAACGAGCTTTAATTAATTAAAAAAACAACAAATAGTACTATCAATTACCTTCTTTTTATTATAACAAAGAATCGTCTAGATTTATACTTCAGTCGAATCCACATTTTGGCGGTGTATTTTATTAAAGTTCGTTCTAATTGCAGCTTGATGTGTAGACACATTATCCTGTTGTGTACCTAAATTAATTTGTAATCATGTATGCAATCAGTATAATGCTGTGCTTATTGCTATTTAATAGATCTTAACGGTTGAGTACAATACAATATTTCATTCATGTTTAGATTGGTTGGATATTGAAAAAAAAGCAGCACAATATAAAATTAGCTGGAATAGTAAGACAATCAAACAATTTGACATCTATCTAAGTGTGCCCCCACACTAGCGTTCTTTAAGCGTCGGCGCCGACGCAACGCTCGCGCAGCGGCGCGCCGAACATCTGGATCGCGCTGCGCAGGCGTCGCGCGCCGCGTCGGGCGCGCAGATTTTTTTTGGCAACCGTTGCCGTTAGAGTACATTTCACACATTTTACGTACTTTTTGAACTTAACATCTAAAATCATGTAACAAAATTAAGAACAAGACACAAAAATATTTAAAATTCTCAAATAATGATATAGGTAAATAAACAAGTACCTAATCTTGACTTGAGGGTTTTTTGAATTGAGTAAAACTTCAAAAATGCCCTAATAAATAATAAAGGTAAGTTTTCTCACGCCTAGAACCCAAATAATAATACTTATTTTAGCGAGAAAAGCTGTATGACTTGTATGAGTGATTCTAGTAAAAAAATCCTCATGTACCTTTTTACCCCAAAATGTGCCTTTTTAGAGCTGGTTGTATGCTTTTGGTAGATTAGTCGCGGCAATCCATTTTCTGACTGACTTTAAGCAAGGCGCGACGCTCGAACGCGGCACGCAGAGGACGCCCAGCGCAAGCGCAGAGTCGCCGACGTCCAGATTAGGCTAGTGTGGGGGGGTCGCCAGCAAGACGCTGACGCTCAAAGAACAATTATAAATTTGTAAATAGAATAGAAAAAAAGGGCAACATTGCAGATTGCTGCTGACTTTTTTATTGCGAAATATATGTTATAATTCAAATTTGAACAGACTATTACATATTCTGCCACTTTGTACAAAACTACAGCACATTCATAATTTTTAGCTGCCTAAACTTTAAATAAAAAAAGTCTAGTAATCAAATGAATAAATACTGTCTGTTCTGTTAATGAAATTAAGCACAGAGATATAACATGCATTTTTTTATTTTAGGTTAAATTTAACAATATTTAATTGTTATCGTTACTATAACATTTATATGAGAAGTTCTAACCATAGGCATTTTTAGGCCCTACACAATTTTGGGCACACTAGTACTAAATTATGTGATTTAAAATTTAGAATAAGCATGTCTTTCTTATATTTTGTGTACATCTTGTTCATTTTGCAATAACATGTTAATGGAACGGCTGCTGCCACAATACATCCTACTAGTAACGTTGAGTATTAAATATACACACATCGACAAATTTATAATGAATTACGCGAGATAAAACAAAATTGAATTAACGAAACGGTTTAAAGAATTAACAAAATTAAATACTGAAAGTACCTAAAGTTAACGAGGTGTGAAGGTGTGGTAAGAAGTACTAAGCTTTTAGCTTTTTGGCGGGCCTGTGCGCGTAGCCGAGCGCCACCGGGCGCTTGCCGGCCGCGCGCCGCGGGTGCCTCAGCCCGTTCCACTCAGTCTCCATTTTACACGCTAACTCAAAATCATTATTTTCTAGTTCAATAATTTTCTCAATCCTAAGTTGATCTTGCACTATCTTCTTAACATCACAATTTTTCAATGGACTAGACAAATTCTTTACAGCTAAAGTAACCTTATTGTTATTTATTGCTTCTGGGATAAGCGGTGGACTATTTGCTTGCTTTTTGGTAGATTTTTTGGAATCACTCCTCAGATATGGCTTTCGCTCTGAATATACTTTTCTATCATTCAGCTTTGCTTTTTTGGGCGTTGTTTCATTTTCTTCCTTTGTTATACTTCCCATAGACCTAGTTCGTCGAAGATTTGTATCCGAGTTTAATTTTGTAATACCATCTATTATATGATTTTGTTTATTTGAGACATTCTTTTTCAGAGATATTGTTTGCACAGCACTTGGACTTGTAGAAACAGGTTTTTTAGTTTTTGACCTGGTATTTGCACACCTAGTTTCATCCTGAAATAAAAGAAATAATGGTGAGGGTGTAACAGTTATTTATTTCCTTAACCCAAGAATAACTAGAAATTTTATTGTATTATGCATAAATTGGAACATCACTATAAGGATTTTGCTAATAGGGAATGAATCAAAAATTAGTCATCAGCAACCAAATTTGAAATTGAGTTCCAAATAGGTACTAGTTTTCCTGCAGCAATATTTTTTTATCAATGATTGATACCCCATATTTCTGAAGGCACAATACATCTTAGGGGCTTTAACACACTTGTGATTTACAAGTGTGTTTTCGGCTAGGGTAAGAGGGCTTTAAGATGTCAGTCCCAGCTGCTATCGCTAGATTGCAGTTAGAAAATCAAGTTTTATAAAAATATATCCATACCTTTTTTGCTCTAAGTATGTTCAGAGCTATGACAAAAGCAGAAGGCAAATTTTTAGCTAAGGATAAGTTACGAAGACGATATAGTCCTTCAATGTACTGAGTACGAGTTGGATTTAAATCATGTTGCACAGAATTAGGCTTATGTTCAATTCGTAGTCCTGGTACTCGGAGAGGCAAACCCTTACTGGTGTTGAAACTGGAAATAAACGTTTTAAAAACATTATACTATTAAACAAAGTATTGATGTAAAGTAAATTAAGATAACCTATATTCATACCTAGTTGGTGTTGTACCCTCTATTGGTTTAAAATAGCACAACTCCTGACGCATTGAGTCCACGCTGTCAGTTTCTAAGTTTTTGTTCTCTACAATGTTAGTTTTGTGCTTCAGTATGCCAAAACAAGGCAGAGGAAGTGATACCAGTAATGATTGGGTGATATTTTTACTCTTTGTGTTTTTTTCTTCTGTTAAATCTCCACATTTACGGCTAACAGGTGCATCAGTCTGCAAAAAATAAAGGAATTACTACTCAAGTGCCCACCTTTTTGAGCATGAGAGTTGTAGATTTTTAGGTGTTTTTCCGCAGCGTATATACCCCTCATTGGCCTCACGCTGCGCACCCGTATTTTATGACAGTCTTCATATACTAGGGGTGTTCAATAATAAGTGATAATGAGTATGAAGCAGTTATATATTATTTATTGTTGTTTTAAATTTTAGACATAATCACCTTTGAGGGTTATACACTTGTATATCGTTTTTCTAATCCTAAGATTCCCCTCTTGTAAAAATCTTCATCTTGATCGCTTAAAAAATCATGTACGGCGGCGATCACTTCCTCATCATTGCTGACTGAAACTGATAAGGTCGAGGATGGTGCATCCCACAAAATACCAGCAAAATTGGCTTTCTCAAGGCTTATTGACGCAACAGATCAAGGTAAAGCGTTGGAATGTTTGCTGCTTGTGTTCCGCAGACTTCATCCGATTGTGCCTCCTTAGATGAAAAGTGGAGAACTTTTGCGGAGCAACTTTATAACTGCGTACAGGGAACAACTGTAGGGAAAACGAAGATAAAAGACCAAGACTGGTTGACGCTTCAGATCCTGAAATCAAGGCCCTAGTTGAAAAGTATCGGCATGAACTGCACACAAGGACAGTGGACACACGCAGTAGACGGGAGGCGCAGCAGGAATTAAGATCAAAAGTTCGCGAACTGAAGGATAAATGGTGGAAAAGGAAAGCTGCTGAGTTGCAACTCTATGCTGATTCTCACCAGACTGGAAAATTCTTTAATGAAATACAAGCCATATTCGGTCCACGAGTGCAAAAAACAGCTCCGATCTACTCCCAAGGACAGACAGCACCGAGTTACGGATAAAAATGCTGTACTAATGCGATGGGCAGAACATTTTTAAATGTATTGAACCCCAAAGCGCTCAGCGTTGACTTGTCTTACTTAGATTCGCTCAAAGAACAATCTGTCATTCTCTCGACGATAATTTGACGAGTTTGTGAAGGCCAACCAAGGAATGGACCAACTTCCTGCTGAAGTTTACAAATACAGTGGCGATAATGTTTTGAATAGACTTTATCAGCTTATTCTGAGAGTGTGGATAAGTGAAGAAGTACCACAGGACTGGCGGGACGCGGTGATCTGTAAGCTGTACAAAAGAAAGGGGGATGTCTCCGATTGCAGCTCTTATCGAGGGATTTCGCTCCTCGTAAGTGCTGGAAAGGTTTTAGCACACATTATTACCAGCCGCCTTAGTAAAAGGCCGAAAAGTACTCACCAGAAACTCAATGCGGCTTTCGTTCTGGCAGAGGTACAATTAGACGCTATTAGCGTTGTGAGACAACTGCAGGAGAAAAGTCTGGAACAAGAGCGCCCTCTCTACATGTGCTTTGTCGATTTAGATAAAGCATTTGATAGAGTTCCACGTGAGGGCCTTTGGCTAGTGCTTCATAAGTCAGGATATCCAAGAAAGTTCGTTAACCTAATACGTCAATTCCACGAAGGTATGACAGCACTGGTTCAACATGAAAGCGAATTAACTGAGGAAATCCCAATAACTAGTGGAGTAAAGCAAGGTTGCGTAATGGCGCCCACTCTCTTCGCCATATACTTCGCAGTAGTCATGAAAGACGCGTTCAATCCTGTAGCGACCAAATCCAATTAAGTTTTAGAACTGAGAAAGGTATGTAAGATATATCGAGATTTAAGGCAAAGACTAAAGTGAAAAAAAACCCTATTTTGGAAGTACTGTATGCGGATGATGTATGCCTCATGTCTGACAGTATACTTCACACCCAGGGCTATGTTGACGCACTGCATCAATCCTGTCAACGGTTCGGCCTGGTTATTAGCGCTACCAAAACCCAAGCAGCAACCACCACGTGGATACGATGCGAGTTCAATGACACTTAACCTCGATGGGAAACAATTAGAGGAAGTGACGCATTTTAAGTATTTGGGAAGCAATATCCGACATGGTAACACATTAGCATCGGAGGTACCAACGCGTATTGCATGTGCCGCAGCCAACTTCGGACGGCTCACTTAACTTGTCTGGAACTCCCGTGATCTCAAGCTAGAGACAAAGATCACTTTAGTCTACAAAGCACTTATATTGCCTGTCCTGCTATATAGCTCAGAGACATGGTGTCTCTACGTGGCAGACATAAAAAAACTAGACACATACCATCTGGTATCTAAGGTCGATCTTAAAAATCAAGTGGCAGGACCGTGTGCCGAACACTTAAGTACTGCGTCGTTCCAAAATGGTTGGCATGGAAGCCCTCCTCATGCAACGCCAACTTAGATGGTGTGGGCACGTTCTTCGCATGGACGACTCCCGCTTACCTAAAGTATTGCTCTACTCTGAATTAGACAAGGGTAAGCGGAAGCTCGGTGGCCAATATTTGCGCTTTAAAGACGTGTTTAAGCGGCATCTTACTGCGTGTGGTATTGACATCACAAATTGGGAAGAATTATAGTCTTATTTTATCAAATGTCTGGGCTTTACTTGCCAGTATTAACTTTTTTGTTGTTCAAGGAGTTTGTATGCCATTTTTACTTCTTATTGAACACCCCTTGTAATCAATTTCGCCGAATTTCTTATAATTTATTTAAAATAAATTAAATGTTACACAGTAACCATTTTTTGTCAAAACATAGTCAGTAGGATTTGAAAACCTAAATATTTCTCGACAGGATTACCTAAAACATATTTCACCACCAGAGCCCTGTTTATTATAATAACTGACAATTCGACATCAAAGCCGAAAACTATCAATTTTGCCATATTGTTGGCCTGAATTTGTTTAAAAAAATGACGAATCAAAGACGTAATGGGGAAATAAATGCAAAACTTTTACGTAGAGGGCGCTAAAAGTTTGTTACAACTGTCAGATTTGTCATGAAGAAGTGTTTTTTTATAACGTTTTTTGGCTATAAAGTGGTTTTTGTGCGGTGCAAATAAAGTATAAGCCATGTATTATGCCTGGCGAATCGCAGCCTCGAAGGAAGAGTTGAAAAAAGGGGTGCTTCGCGTCAAGGAATGAAAATTGATTTGATAGAAAAGCAAGTTTTAACGTTAGCCTATTTCACGCTTTTAAAAGACTTCGAACATTGAAAATTATTTTTAAATGTAAGTAAGTACTACTGAATGTTTATAATAGTAATGAAATATTTCAGTATTTCTCCTATTACGGGAGCACTAACGATTTATTGGAGAACGAAAATAACCTCAAAATAATTCAATTAAAAAGAAGTTAAAACATTTCATTTTTGTCACCGAATGGAGGCATATGACAAGTACTTCAATTTTGAGCGCATCACGAGTGGATTGAATAGTCCCGAAATTGTTTCAAAATCTGTTTCTTTGAAATGTTTCTAACATATACTACTATAATTTGTTTCTTTCCCATTTTTTCCTTAATGTAGGATTTGAAGTAAATTTATGTGAACCTATTTCTTCACATCCAAAAGCCACACATCGACCTAGTTTTCATTAAAGATTAAATCTTAGTATTATAAAGTATTGAGATTGACAGTTGCTCTGTTACAAACACTTTGCGCCCTCTAGAATGAACTATTTGCCAGTTTGCTTCCCCATTGTCATATAATTGGTATTTGTGATTTTTCCCCATGACTTCTGTAAGAGCAGTTTTAGACTATCGTTTTCTATGCGCGAATAAGCTCGTTTTTGTAATCGCCTGTAGGGTAGGCGCACGCCTTTTTTAACACGCGTAACTCGTACGAGCGTTGACGCGCTTGTAAGCTCACATAAGCCGCGAGTCGCTTACTGACACAATTGTTGAATTGACATTTTCATCTAAATAGGACTCAGTGCTTAACCTTTACGGGCAATAAATGAGACTTTGCCTTAGGAGTTTCTATTAAATTCTTATACTCGTTACATTGACAGGTAGATAGAAAAATAATAAAAATAATGAACCTGACGAATGAAAGTATACAGAAAAATAAGGTGTGCGGAACAAGGGTATTCGGAAAGCTTCAAACATATCTTCCTTCGTCTATATCATCATTGAATGTTTACAATAATGTCTCGTTTTTATCCACCGTGCTTTGTTAAATAGAAAATTATGCATTTGATTACCTTATCTTTAACACTATCACCGTTTTCTTTGTTCCAAAGTTCAGGTCCTTTTTTAATTTTCTTATCTACTAAAGTTTTAAGTAGCTTCCCATAGCTTGGAACCATTTCAGGCGAAGCATGATTGGTTGAACTAGTTGGATAGATGTTAGATGAAGATCGATCTGTGCTTGTATTGCTGTCGTCTGTTATTAGTGGACTACTGCAAAGATAATAAAAAAAACATTATACTTATGCTATAAGGATAGACTCATTACGATAATATTCTAAAGCAACTGGAAATGCTCTCATAGGGAATCAAAACCACTTTTAAAGGTTGAGCTTAAGAAAAATTAAGAAAGCTCAACCTTAAAAAGTGAAAAAAAATGAAAGATCATAACCTAAGCCATTAAGGCTAGTAAGCAATGTCAAAGCCGCGAGTCTTTGAGGTCTAATTTGAGAGACTCGAGTCGAATTTGCAGGGCCCCGAGGCCAAGGAAACACTACAATATACAATTAAAATACGAGAATACTTTAAGAAACATTTTTTAACATCTCACGTTTAAGTATGTATGTAGTCAGTATGTATGTAGTCGGTATGGTATAGTCGGTTTTTTCTTAGATGTCTTATTATAAATAATAATAATAAATATCTGGGACAATTTACACTAAGATCACCTGACCCCATTTATAAATCCTTGCAAGAGCTTTGGTGTTAAGTTAATTTATCTATTTAAAAATGTCAATATTATTTTGAAACTTTGTTCTCATTGTAACACATATTTTCTTGATATGTTTTAAAACTAAGCAGAGCTTGTACTATGGGTGTCAGAGACTGATAAACTTACTTAAATATTTTTAAGTACGTCTTAATTAATAGTTTTTTTTGAAGTTGTTTTTTTTTGTTTAAATGTTTTTTTGTTTATTTTATGAGTTCTAGTGAATCGGTTCTTTTGTTCATTTTATGTATCGACAAAGTATCGTTTATTTGCTCCTAAGAATTGAAGAGTTCCGTTATTTTGTCATGAACCCCATAATTAGAACCCAACCAAACTCTGATCAAGCTACCCTTGAAGTATCCTTTCGAATAAAAAAAAGAATCATCGAAATCGGTTGGCGCGATATCAAGTTATTCGTCCATTTATCGCACATAATACTTAATCCAAATTTATATGGTTTTCTCATCGATGCCATTGTCAGAACTAGACCAAATTAAAATGGGATTTGTATTTCAAAAATCATTGAAGACGCAATCGACTTTGTTTCCACCCAGTCTCGAAAAAAAAAGCGTAAAAAAGGCGCGAGAGTAAAATGCGCATTTCGACCAAACAGACAAGCTAGGGCAAGAATGTTCATTCGTGATCTTTTAGTGTCAATGACAATTCGGAATCAAGAACGAGCATTCTAGCTCTGAGTGCTTTAAGTTCTCCGGGAACAAAGATAGAATGCTGTCTCTGTTAACACAAAGAGAATTTAATGGTGGGGATAAAATGAGCATTCGCTCGTTTGGTCTGAATGCCCCTTAAGACTGGATCTCTAATGTCACGCTCTCTCTGAGGCGCAATTAACTCTTAAGGCCTGCGCAGACGACGTAATTATCCGCGGGGTACTTTTTTTCCGTCAAAGTAGATCCCTCACAAACTGTATCGAGCAACGCACACGACCGACTAAAAGTACGCCGAACGAAAAATCCGCCGAAACACCGCGGACGCCCGCGTAGCATAGCGGATTTAAGTGTGCGGGCCCAGTCTCTTTTAAAACGTCTTCGCTTTTGCTTAAACTTCATGCAAGTTACAGCACAACATAATCTTAGAATATTTAAATACTCTCGGACAACAAATGATCACACACCATGTGCGTTGAGTCTGCGGGGGATTTTGGATTCGCGGAGCGTACTTTTGGAAAAAACGGAACCCTTTTAAGATCACATTTTGATGTCCGTCCGTCCTTCTGTCTGTCTGTCGAGACCCTTTTTCTCAGGAAAGCGTGGAGGTATCGAGCTGGAATTTATATCCAATACTCAGGTCTACTGTCCCTTGGAGCTGTGAAAAAATCAAACTTCTAAGCCAACGCAATCAAAAGATACAGCCGTATATGCCGCATATTTTCGACACTCGCAAGGGAATCAAAACATACAGGGTACTTCACGTGAACTTAGAATCTTGAAATCTGGTACGAAGCAACGTCTTAAAGCATAGATAAAGGAAAAATTGCGAAAACCGTAAATTTTTAGTTATATTTTTATCATAATATAATGAAAATATTATTAATAAATATACCCACAGGTTTGTACGGAACCCTCGGTGCGCGGGTCTGACTCGCACTTTTTAAATTTAAATTCACTACCCAGTTGACTGACACATTTATTAGACGATTTTATGAAGATAAATAACATTGATCATAACTTATTAACGGTTGGTAATCGCACTAATAACGATAGAGCTATAATAGTCAGAAATGACCCCAGCTATGCGCTATTTTGATTAGATCCTTACTACACCCTGTGAAACCCCTTCATGTTCTTGCTGTTCAGCCTGCTAATTAAATATCTCAATTGTTCTGTTTTCTACTTACTGTTTGGGCTGTATTGTTTTTTTAGAGAGAAAGCAATCAATTTTAGTGGCTTTCAGTCGCGGTCTTATGTTTGCACCCCTCACTTGGTTTGTTGATTTGTTAGTTGTGCTTTGAGGTTCTGAAGTTATTGAATGTTCATGTTGCATTTGTTGAGCTAGAATTTCATCTTGTTTTATTGCTTCCAGGTATTTTTTATGAGCATCCTCCTCTTCTTGATGTATTTTTCTAAAATAATAATAATTATGATTGACCATGAGTCATGACCATATTAATTCTACAATCAATTGCATGGATTTCAGAATAGCAACTAATCATAACAAAATAACAAATATAGGTTGTTGTTTGTTGTTACAACTGAAAATAAATAAATTTAATAAATTAAATAATGAATAAATATCAGGGACACCTCAAACCAAGATCATCTGACCCCAAAACGCAAAATAGGAAATAGTACAGAACGTTCACTCAAGAAATGCGAACTAGTAAAAAAGTCTTCTTTACTCTTAGAAGTCCCTGTCTCACGAGTACTTTTTTATTAATCCTTGCTATCGAACAAGAACAGCTTGCACGCGGAATCAAAAATCATCGCGTAGCACGAGCCATCATAATTGCTCCTCGTAATCAATTTAGCTGTCAAAACGCAGGGTCGCAACTTGCTGATTTAATTATTAATATCAAAAAAGTATTACTTAAAATGAATTTGATATCGTTTACTACTTACTATACTACTTTCGCCGTATGATGATAACCCTGACAGTTCATAATTGTCAATTATAGTGATGTAACGAATGTAATTTAATCGAGTTGGCAAAGGAAATAGAATCGGATTTACCGATTTTTATTTTTTGAATAGATTCTTAATAAACGGGTTATGGCTAATAAATTTAGAATATAACGCGGTATCTCGAAAATAATAGTTACAAAATAGCACACAATGCAGACGGACTCGTACTGATACGAATGACGTGATTGCAAAATGGTCGCTCCTATTCATCGATTCTTGTAGATTCAGTAGTGTCAATACACTATTGAATGGCGTTCCTTTTCACGCATCAGCTGCTGTAAAGATATATTAATCTAATTTCATTTACTTCATTTATTAAAAGTTAATAGATATACACCCCACTTTTATAACATTCCTGAAATCTTCAATGCAAAATTGGCAAACAGTTCTACAAATAAGAACAAATGGAATCGCTCTACCTACTGATGCGATCCGCTTTCGGCAAGGCATATTCCAGGGTGATGCTTTGAGCCCGCTGTGG
Organism: Udea olivalis; assembly: GCA_947369235.1. Classification (NCBI taxonomy): domain Eukaryota; kingdom Metazoa; phylum Arthropoda; class Insecta; order Lepidoptera; family Crambidae; genus Udea; species Udea olivalis. Next base: position 15,074,382 of record OX376342.1, read on the forward strand.
TTTTGCTTGGCGATGAACCCACTGTCAATGCTGCTAATTAGAGCTGATTCCGGATACAAGATCACCTCAAATAATACCCAACAGTCACTATGCCATCGAATGTACATGGATGACATAAATTTGTATGGAAGCAAGTAAGGAAGACCTATTTAATCTGGCAGATGTAGCAACCTCTTTTTCAAACGATATCCATATGAAATTTGTGATAGACAGATGTAAAATACTATCAGTGAAACGTGGTAAGGTACAACAAAATTCATATGAACTTGACAAAGGAGAAAATATTACACCAATGAACGAAGAGGATACATATAAATACCTAGGTTTCCATCAGTCTCGCCAGATACACCAAAAACAAACCAAGATTCTATTAAAAAGTAAATTCCGTCTAAGACTTAAGGCTATTCTCAAAACACATCTAAACTCTAAAAACTTAATAAATTAACACCTACGCCATTCCGATACTAACGTACTCTTTCGGCATCATCAGTTGGTCGAAATCAGATCTAATTTCTTTACAACGCGACATAAATACTTGTCTAAACACCGAAAACATCACCCCAAATCGTGTGTTCAGCGACTCATGCTACCAAGAAGTGAACACGGTAATATTATCTATCAGTATTGTAACACGGCCCTGGCCCTATCTTTAAAATAAATCCCTACAGTCGCACTGTACGTAAACACGCTGCCCACCTACAGTATTTTTAATTACATCTAGGCAGATGCTTTGAGTTTCAATATAGTTTTGTGAATATATTTTGTGATTGTAAATGTAATATTTTATATTTAGTTAATCAAAAAAAATACGTTGTGAATGAAATAGGAATATTTCATTATTTTATATATATTATAAATAAATATATATATATCAATAAATATATATAAATATATATATATTATAGAATATTTTATTTTTGATGTTCAATAAAAATGCATGGTGGTTTTTAATTAGTATTATACTAAACCTAAATCTATAATAGATTTAATTAAAAAACCATGCTTATAATTTGTTTAATTCAAGATTTAAGTAAGTAATAAACAAATCAGTTATATAAATTTTCAACTTAAAGGTGGTTCACCGCAAACTTGTTCGAAAGCATCACTATTTATTAGTCTCTTATTATGTAATTTCAAAATGTTATTACATTTTATTCAATGTTTTTAAAAACCTACAATTCGGAGGTTTTAACCGCCTATAACTAATATACCTAGTTTACTTGTGTATCACTTTCCTTTACCGTATTCCTTCATTATTAATTCGGGAATTTTCAGAAAGAAAAAACGAAATACCTATCGTTTAAAAAAAACACAATTACGTACCTACTAGTAAGTACCTAAGTAAAAACATTTTATAGTCTTACCTTTAGGAGTTTCCAGGTATATTTATTTTATTTATTTATCTAGCACAGCCACATCATATTTACAGGGTGGTCCAAACATAACGTCATTTTTTTTTAGCTTCCTCCCACTCAGTATCCAAAAATACCCCATGTATGTAACCCGATTTTTAGTAATTTTCGAATTATGCATTTTTTTACGATTTTTGAAAATTTCTGGGTTGACTTACTTTTTCGGTCAGTGTAGCGCGATCTGTTGGGATAAATGCCTGATTGTTTTTTCTTTATTAGATGAATAATAGCGCCAGAGAGATTGATGGATTCACATCCATAACGCTTATCATCTTAAATAAAAAATATAAAACTAAAAAAGGTAGAAATACTGTTTTTTCCCTAAACTTCAAGGGCGGTTTTAAAAGAAGTTACCTGAAAACTATACTTTTAACTATTTACCATGTGAATTTCAATGAGTTGATGTGATGTGAGAGTGATGAATTAAGGGCATCCTACCTAAATTTTTATTCAGTGTCAGAAGTGTAAAATTCAAGTAATCTGTGTATCAACTAAAACTTGATTACAACAACTTAATGGAATTATTTATAAAAAGGTCATAATAAGTGTTCAAAATGGTGACTTCTTAGTTTCACATAGATTTGACATCGTTTAAAAAAAAATCTCATCCCAAAAAAGTCTTATTTTTTTTAGCTTTGACGCTGTATAATCTGGTCTGTATTGAGCAATAATATGGTAATTTTGAAAGCATTTTATGGCTTTTTTTTATTAAGATGATTTTAGTTTACTTATAATTAGGTTTTAGTTGATACACAGATTACTTGAATTTTACACTTCTGGCATTTGGATGAAAAAAATTAGGTAACTTGTTTTTTGAAACGGCCTTCAAAATTCAGAGAAAAAACAGAATTTCTAAATTTTTCAATTTCAAAAAATCGGGTAACATACATGGGGTATTTTCGGATACCCCTAAGTGTGAGGAAGCTAAAAAATCTTGTTGACGTGCATGTTTGGACCACCCTGTATACAACACTTACAAATAATTTTACGTACTAAAATTTTCTTATATACATGACAAGTAATTAGGTAATTTTAAAAAAATCTTTGGGTGCGTTACTGAGGAATTCATGCAATCAAAAACAGCACAATATTTTCTACAATTACTCCTTGCCATAGTAAGTACTTTTACTTATTTTAATCAAAAAAATCGCGCGCTTACTGTATAAAAACAACACACTGTCTGTTCTTCACTGCGGCACATTCGCGCCTGCTTGCATCCCGAGCGCATCCCGAGATCCGAGGCGCGTGGATAGCTCGCGTTTCGTACGTTTGTATGAAGTTACCATACTGATAGATAATATTACCGTGAAGTGAAGGAGGAAGAGGATTGATTGACATACAGAATTTACACAGCAAACAGATCACTATTAGACATTTCTTTCACGAAAAAGCAGAAGTTTCTCAACTTTACTACAACATTACCTCAATAGACAACAAATGAACACCACTAAACCTACATGATAAAAATAATCAACTTAATGAAAAATGTATAGATGAAGAGGCAAAAACAGGCCAATGGGCTGAAAAATCTCTACATGGAAGGCATAGAGCTGACCTTAGCCAACCATACATAGATAAAATTTCGTCAAACCCTTGGCTGACATGCGGCGAGCTCTTCCCAGAGACGGAAGGCTTTATGATTGCGATTCTATCGCCTGAAGAACTTTCTGCCGTCATCTACAAAGACACTGCTAGTGCAAGCCCTTATCTTGCCGTTGATTGATTATGGTGATGTCTGTCTCAGTAACGTTTCACAGGAGCTGTTGAACAAAATGGATCGACTTCTAAATAATTGTATACGTTTCATTTTCGGATTGCGCAAATATGACCACGTCTCCATTTTCCGCTCTAAACTTAACTGGATGCCTATCCGGCAGCGTAGGTCCATTCGAATTTTAAATGTTCTCTTTTCTATTCTTTTTGATCCTAATTCTCCATCTTATTTAAAAAGTAAATTTCAGTTTCTTCATTCTTCACATTGTCGTCAGTTGCGTTCTGAAGATACTCTTTCCCTTCTTACGCCCTCTCATTCTTCCGGTTTCATGTCTAGTTCTTTCGCTGTATCTGCGATTCGTCTTTGGAACAAACTTCCTGTTCCAATAAGAAAATCTATTAGTAAATACAGGTTTAAAGTGGCTGTTCGAAAGCATTACGGATCGGTGGTCACGCATTAGGGATGGGTCCTTGAGTCACTGTTAGGTGAATGTGGTTCAAAGTTAATACGAGGTTATTCTGAGGGGTTTATATGGCTATTATTATGTAATTATTATTTTTTTGTGGCTAGCAATTCTTGGTTTAGTTGGTTCTATTTATGTTATGACTTCTATTTATGTATGTTTATTTTTATCGATTTATATTGAATTTATATATTATTTATTTTGTTGTTTTGTTATTTTATAATAATTAGCATCTGTTGTTGTTTTCAAAAGTAATTTATTTAGTTTAATCTCGTGCACCGTGTTTAATTTATCTGTTTAATCGTGTGGTTGACTGGTAGAGAATGCCCTTTGGCATTAAGTCCGCCAATTGTATCATTAATTTTGTGCAATGAAGAATAAATAAATAAATAAAATTCAAGACCAGATAATAGCCACCCGTAACTATCGCGAATAATTATCTTCTGACATCTGCAGACATTGTTTTAGTGCCCCCGAAACTATTCAGCATATTCATTTCATATTAATTTATTCATTGCTAGTCACAGTACAGAAAAGTTGCTACAAAAATTTGTGATCAGTGTGACACCCCATATCACAGGAGCATGTAAGAAACTGGCACAAACACCGACATGACCAAGTTGCCACTATCATCCATCAACTAGCACACACACACACACATTCATTCCGTAAAAACTCCCAATATACTGGGACCGAACCATTATCACTGACAAAACTATTCATTTTAACAGACTAGACATCACTGTCCATGATAAAAACAACAAAACTGTTTATCTGATTGACATGCCATACCAAATACCCACAATTTACAATCCACCATTTCTGAAAAAATCAGCAAATACCATGACCTACAATGAACTGAAAAGACAATGGCAAGCACAAACAGTATACATTGTACCTATAGTGATTTCCTCGACTGGCGTGATCCCCAAAGTCTTAAACAAAAGCCTGAAAGTTCTTGGCATACCTGAAAACATAATAAACTTACTGCAAAAAGCCGTTAATCTAAATACTCCGACATAGCATCCTAGGGAGCTTGGCTGAGGCCCGCATTACAGATTTTCCTCCCACTAATTAAAGTGGAGATAAATAATCATCCAAATAATAACAATAATTTACTTGATAATATTCGAAAGGACAATAGTTGTGTAATAGTTTATGACATTTTCTTTTGACTGTTTCTTTTTATTTAGTTTGAAATTGTATGCATGACACGGAACAATGAGAACTGTCAGGCATATCATCATAAAGTGGAATAGTATAGTAGTCATTATTATTCTTATGATTACAAATTACAGTTGCAACAAATCAGAAACACAACATCGCTGGGGCATGGCGACTGAGCGTATCTAAACTGTAAAGTGACACAGGCCTGCCCAAACTAAACAGCGCTTGTACAGTACTATGGGTGTCAGCGACTGATTAACATACTTAACTTTTCTAAATACATACTTAAATAGACAATAACACCCAGACACACTACAAACACTAATGTTTGTTGTTTGTCATGGGTGGGGATCGAACCCACAAACTCTGGTGCTAAAGGCAATGAACTTTATTGTAATTTTATTGACTTTGCATGAGCATGTTTTAATTCAAATTTCCTAGAACTATGCCAACTCACACAAATCATTTAACCCTTTCCCTGTACCATGTATCATATAAATGACACATAACAATGGATTTTCTATTGGACAGGAAACTGGTTCAATTAAAACAATGGAATTATCATTAGAGGCAAGCATTTGTTAGTTTCTTTTAATTCTGAATAAAAACATATTAAATAAATATTTTATACAAAAATATATCTTAACATTCATGTATTACAGAATAGGGTTTTTGACAACATCATCAGATTCTAAAAATAATCCATTACAATCAAAAAGTATAAATACTTTTAGTTTGTTTACTTAAGTACAATAAATTTTATGGCCTTTAAAACATGGGTGAGAAAATCCATTTTTGAAAGTGTTAAAAGTAAATTTAAAAAAATATACCATTCGATAACAAAGAAATAGTACAAGATGTTAAACTATTTCTCAAAGAACATGATATTGATGTAATTCTGGTGTTGGAAGCTCATTTAACACCCAGTCATATCTGTGCAATAAGAAACTACGGTGTACATTCAACACGCCACCCTGATGGAACGGCTCATGCTGGTACTGCCATCATCATAAAGAAACACGTAAAACATGTTGTTATGTAGGAATATAAAACTGCTAAAATACAAGCAACCACAATAACTGTTCAAAACAAAAATAGCTCATTAACACTTCCTGGGGTGTATTGTCCGCCTAGACATACAGTGAAGGAAAACGATTTTACTGATTACATAAAAACACTTGGACACAGGTTTATAAGTGGTGGAGACTGAAACGCTAAGGTATATTGGGGCTCTCGTTGAATCTACCCCGAGGTCGGGAAATGAAGAGAACCATGGACACAAACAAGGCGTAAGTTCTAAGTACTGGACAACCTACATACTGGTAGACTAAAGCAAATAAGGTGCCAGACTTATTGGACTTTTTTGTGAATAAAGGACTTTCCAATCTATCTCTTGACGTAGAAAGCTATTATGATGGTAGCTCTGATCAACCCCAATAATAGCCACAATAAGCACAACGCTAATTTATCAACTTCAAAAAGATAAACTATATAATAGGAACACTGACTGGGACATGTTTAGGGAATACATTGAGGAAAACATTATTTTAAAGTTTGAAAAACGAATGATGACATAGATAATGCTGCTATGAGTATGACAAACCTCATCCAGACTGCAGCATGGAAATCCACGCCAGCTGACTCTGATAAGTCTTTTAAAACAGAAATTTATTTAAAAAAAAATTTAAAACCCCCGACACAAAAATAAACTCCAAAAACTAACAAATAATATTTTAAATTCACATGTATAAGGTAAGTTCAACTATTTTTATTTTCCAAGCGTCGCGTCGCGTCTGGAGACCGCTCAAGTTTATGAAGTATTTTTTCAACAACAGCTAATTAATTATTACGAATTACATAGTCTTCTTCGTAATGCCGCGTGCTGCGAGCTCGGTGTGCGGTATGCGGCGCAGGGGTGGGTGTTACCAAGTGCGGCGACCCGAACGGGCAGACACGTGAGGGCAGACTACGTTGACGGTTGTGTCGATTTTGCGAATTTTCGGAGTAAATTCTTTTCTTGCAATCTGCGACTACACCTGTTTTTCTGACTTAGCGGTCCCCCGACGGGACGCGACGCTTGGAAAATAAAAATAGTTGAACTTACCTTATACATGTGAATTTAAAATATTATTTGTTAGTTTTTGGAGTTTATTTTTGTGTCGGGGGTTTTTAAAATTTTTAATTTTACTTTTATTTTGTCCTTTTTAAAGTAGGTAAAATATTAGGAAGGTATTTAAAGTGATTAAATAGTTGAGTTTGAAGTAACACAGTAACAAATTTTAAATCATTAGGACATATGAAAGGTAGTCAGATCCCCTCATCAACTATTAATGACCTGATGATCTTCAAACGGCTGATCAGGTCATGGTTACCTTACCATATACTTTCAATATCATTGAAGTAACACGGTACCAAGTTTCGAATTGATCGGGCATAAGGAAGTTAGTCATATCCCCTCATTAACTAGAAAAGCCCTGATGATCTTCAAACGGCTGAACAGATTTTCATGAAACATGGCTAAGAACACTCGGGATAAAATTATCTATGACACAAAAAAAACTAAACGAAAATCGGTTCATCCGTTTGGGAGCTACGATACCACAGACAGATACACAGATACACAGATACACAAACACGTTAAACTTATAACACCCCTCTTTTTGCGTCGGGGGTTAAAAAAGAAAACATTAGAAGTAAAGTACTAGAGAACAGAAGACTCCGAAGAGTGTGGCACAATAGTCGTAATAGTTATGATAAGAGAGCATTCAATCGAGCCGCTGCTCAACTAAAGACTCAACTAAGCTTTAAAAAAATTTCAAGATTGTTTTTTCACAGATTTTTGATAGAATTGGCAGCAAGCTAATCGGTCTGTAGGATCCAAATGCATTAGGTGGCTTTCCGGGTTTTTGGATCATGAAAATCTGAGAGATTTTCCACATAATGGGGAAGTACTGCACTCTTAATATTGCATTATAAAGTGAACTCAAATAGACTGATGAGATGGCTTTTTTGGGTAGTTTTAGCAAAATTTCCTTAGTGATCAGGTAAACCCAGGCGCTTTCCTATCGTTTAGCTCTCTAATTATCCTCATTACCTCTTTCACCGTTGCTGGTTTTGGAGGAAGTGACATCTGCTACGGCTGGTCTAAGACATCCTCATCTTGTCTCTCTGAGTCAGGGTTGTCTGTGTCATTCGGTAGGAACACTGTTGCCAAGTGGTGCGCAAATAGGTTTGCCTTGTCCCGTGCAGTCCTAGCCCATTCGTTATTATCTTTTCTCAAGGGTGGCTTAGGTGCAGGTGGTCTATCAAATGACTTCGCAAACTTCCAAAGGGAGTAGTTAGTAGCCGAGGTTGCCGTTAGTGACTCTAGCTTTGATGCAAGTGTGTATTGCGCCATTCTTCCAGCAATCGTATAACTTCGACAATTGCTTTGTTAAAAGCTTGTTTGTCTTCGCTGCATCTGCTTTGGTGCCACAAACGACGAAGTCTTCGCTTTTCACGGATTTTATTCCGAATATTTAGTGGAAGATTTGTTGTCTGTCGTTTATGTTCCAGTGTTGGTGTAGACTTCCAGCACGCTTCTTGTATGAGCATCGTCAGCTTTTTCGTTGCCTCTTCGATATCATCAGGAGATTTCAGAGATATTTTTAGGTTAAGGTTTTGGGTAATATAATCCTGAAAGGAGTCCCAGTCAGTAAATTTGGTACTTAGAACATCAGGTCTCTCAACCTCTATTATGTGTGTGCTCACAGTTAGGAGTACTGGAGTGTGGTCTGATGATCCTTCCAGACCGGATTCAGGTTTTAAATAGTGCCTGGATCCCCCACTATAAAGAAGTCCAAGAGGTCAGGTGTCTTGTTTCGATCAGTAGGCCAGTATGTTGGTTCCAGAGCAGATACCGTGCTGAGCTTTCCCTCCACGATACTGGCGTTTAATTGCCTACCTCTTGTTGATGTTAGCCTGGAGCCCCAATTAGTATGTTTGGAGTTCCAATCTCCACCTGCTATGAAACGATTGCCAAGGGTGTTGAGGAATTGTGATCTTGTGCCTAGGTGGGCAGTATACTGCGGAGACGTTGAGCCAACCCGAGTTGTCACCTATAGCCACTGAAGTGGCCTGAATAGGCTCTGTTCTATATTCAGGTAGAAGATGATGTTTGATGCTTTCACGTATTACGATGGCGGTTCCTGCATGACCAGTTCCATCTGGATGGTTCGTAATGTAGGTATTATACCCCTTAATCTTGACTTAATCTTGTCTTTTTGCTGATGGGCTGGGGCGCTTGATAGCCGCCGCATACCAGTACCTTGACCAGCATTTTTGACAATTTTTATATGATATGACATTTTTATTTGTTAATTAATTGAATTCTGAGTATTATTTTATTATTGTTGTTATTTTCTATTTATTTTAATTGGACATTTCTATATTTTTCACATTGTATTTTTGTTATAATTGGATATTTATTGTTATGTTTAACCTGCCGACGTGTTGGAGTATATCTGTTAGCCGGCACGGAGTTTTTTGTATAAATAAATTAGAGGAACTCGCAATGGCTTTCGAAGAAGAGTATCATGTCAATTTTTTTTTCGTTAGGTAGGCTTCGACCTCCTAATGTTCCAGGTAGCCATCCTAAGCATAGCCATTAGGCCAGCTTACTGACAAGTGTTGTTATGAGACCCATGAGGGTACTCATTTGTTGTAAGATTAGATAATTTTTTTGTGATTGTGCTACGAGTAATTTTTCTATGGTAGATGAACACGGGGACTCTTTACATTCATCTGCGTTTTCCTTTGTGTGCTGGTTGCTTTCGTTTGGTTGTTCACTTTTGTTTATTATCGCAATATGCGACCTGTGATTTTCTCTCTGGGGCAACATTGGCCATGCTTCTATTTCTCTCTTTCTTCTTCTATTTTTTTTATGGTCAGGGATACTTATGCAGGCTACCTTTCCGGTAGCTAGAGCATGGTATACGGGTACGCGTCCCCGGCCCCCGAGCTATTACTAACTCACCCCAATCCTTCCGAGACAGTGATATCCTTGTCACCTTCTTCCTACCTACGCCCTAAACATCCTTTGTTTGTTAATTTCCAATCCTTTTCCTCTTCCCTTCTTACCTCTCTACTCCGCGGAGGAGAAAACCTCTAGAAAAAACCCTAAGCTCAGGCGTTACCGACCGTGCTGATAGCTGAATGGCTGAGGGTAGCTCAGTCCCGAACGGTGGGTCTCTGATACCGGGCGACCTCAGAGACTAATTTATTTTATTTATTTAATAGAAAAGAACTTGCAGGCTTACAGAATACTCCAAAACGCCAGCAAGTCTCAGTGTCACAGTACAATATACATTTTACATTACAAAAACAACATAAGTATTAAAAACAAAACAAGCATTAAGGATAATAATTAAAAAACAACAACAAAAGATTAATAAATAACAATAACTATTTTAAAATGTCAAGGTTAGATTAAATCATTACATGTCATAAAATAATGATAAAATAAATCCGCTCTGTGGGGGCGGACGAACCTTTCCCTTGCTACTCGTGGGACTCATATGGATACAGATTTATATGACCTTGATATAGGGGACCTCAGTAGCCCCCTATCCCTTACTGCGGAGGAGTCCGTGATGGCCTCCGCAACTACCGAAGATGCCTTGGTATCTAAGGTTGCTGACCAAGTGTCTTGCGTTGAGATTGATGGTGATGGCATGTCTCATCTTCCTCGCGCAACCACTGACGCCACTGAATCAGGCTTGGGCAACTCTGCCCTGCAGCCTACATCGGTCTCGACACCGACGCCAAAGGCAGCTAAGGCTAGGCCTGGGCTCAGACTGGCTGGCTCTCAGAAAAGGAGGCTGTACAAGCTTCTAGCTCAGGGAGTTAGCCGGGAAGAGGCTCTGGTCCTATGTCGGGTGCCAACCTTTGGCCAAGGACCTCAGGCAGGCTCTCCGCCTGCCTCAAGGCCTAACGCTCCTGTGGGACCCGCACGAGCTGACGACCCTCGAGCTCCCAAGAGTGCGATCGGAGGAGGAGTCCCCTAAAACCAACCCTAAGAGATCTGCACGGGGCGTAGAGGGCCGACCGGCTTTTAGCCAAGTGGCTACATCTCTTAGAGTTAGGATTAGGGATCCTAATGCACCTCTGACCGAGGAGCAACAGATTTTGGTGCGGGAATATCTTCTGACCCGCATGGATGAAGAAAACCAGGGCGCCGGAACGTGTCCCAGGTTTATGGACTCATCAAACAGGCCGGGATGGATGCTGTTCGTCTGCACGGACGACTTCACCCGGCTCTGGTTGGAGAGGGTAGTACCAGAAGGGAAACCTTGGCAGGGAGCAAAACCTTCAGGTTATGAAGGCCAGTGAGTTCCCTAAGCCGCACGTTGGCATCATTTTCATCCCAGGGCCTAACCCAAGGGACCCCGCCTTAATTGAACAAAGGTTGCGTGGGTCTAACCGGCAACTTGGCCCAGGGGAGGGAAGGCGCGTTCTGAACGTCCAGTATAAAGAAGACGGGCAGGTCGTAGCGCTCGCACTGGACGACGAGGCTCTAGAGTCCTTGAGAGAGCTCAACTTCACGCTTCACTTTGAGTTCGGGTTTCTCCGAGTGAAGGTGAAAAAGGACCCTAAGGCGAAGGCTGCCAGTGAGGGGAACGCCCAACCCTCGACCTCGGCACGTCGGCTGACTAAGCCGCCGTCCGTGGTCGGCGGAGTCAGAGGAAGGGCGGGAGGACCGAGAGGGTCAAGAGGTGCAAGAGGCCGCCCAGCTCTGACCAAGGAGCACTCCAGCAAGGAGGCCTCTAGGAACCTACTCCAACATAGGCAGTAGGTTCCTTACTACACTCCACACTCACACAAAAGTCACACACACACACACAACTACACACGGTATTGTACATATATATATAAAACTAATATCGTATTTATCTTGCATATTTGTATATATATATATCTCAATACACACATAACAATGTTAAAAATTATCCAAGGAAACCTTCACCACGCGAAGGGTGCCTCGGCCGTCCTGAGCCAGAGGTTCCTCCGCGAGGACTTGGGCATAGCTTTGATACAAGAGCCGTGGCTGAACAAGAACACGGTGCTCGGACTGAGTGGCGCAGGTAATGTACTTTACAATACTAGCGGCACCCGGAATAGAGCTTGTATGGTTCTTAAGAAAAGTATTAAGTTCATCCCAATTCCAGAGATTTGTGGCGATGACCTCATTGCCGCCTACGTCTCTTTGCCTAGTCCTCATGGAAGGAAGATTGTTGTCTGCTCAGCATACCTTCCCGGAGAGGCCTCTAACCCGTCACTTCAACTTGAAGCCCTCGCTGACTACTGCAGAGAACAAGCAGCCGAACTGGTAGTGGGCTGTGACTGCAACGCGCACCACACCATTTGGGGAAGTACGAATACAAACAATAGGGGTGAGTTGCTCTATGATTTTATTTTAAGTTACAACCTAAATGTTCTGAACGAAGGATGTGAACCGACCTTTGTTAGTAGGAGCAGGCAGACGGGACAAATTCTTGGCCGGGTTAACGGCTGGAAGGTCTCGTCGGAAATCTCACTATCTGACCATAGACATATCAGATTTGACATAGGCAGTGCCACCCAGCCTACTGTTTCCTACAGTAATCCTAAGGCCACTAACTGGGGCAGATATGTAGAATGCCTTAGTGAAAATCTGGGCACTGTCAACAAAAGCATACGCTCCATTGAGCAGCTTGAATCAGCTACAGCGGGCGTAACCAAAGGCATGATCAACGCCTACTACGATCGATATTGGGCCCACTGCTTTTTCTTATTTATATAAATGACCTTCCCTACTTTGTCAAAGACATTTGTGAAATAGTATTATTTGCTAATGATACCTCGTTGATTTTTAAAATCAACAGAGGTAAGCAAGCATTTGACGATGTAAATAATACTCTTTCAAAAGTACTATGTTGGTTCACAAGCAACAATTTATTACTAAATGCAAAGGAAACAAAGTGTATTAAATTCACTATGCCTAATGTTAAACAGGTTGATACCATTATCAACATGAATGATGAGACATTAGAAATTACGAGCTCTACGGTATTTTTAGGAATTACTCTAGATTCTAGGTTACAGTGCGGTCCACATATAACGGCTCTGGCAGGGAGACTTAGTTCGGCCGCTTGTGCTGTCCGAAAAATTAGACTCCTGACTGATATTGAAACAGCAAGACTAGTGTATTTTAGTTACTTTCATAGCGTTATGTCGTATGGTCTACTGTTGTGGGGCTCAGCTGCAAACCTAAACACCATTTTTGTACTCCAAAAAAGAGCTATTCGGTCGATATACAACCTTAGGCCACGCGACTCGCTCAGAGAAGTATTTAAGAAGATTGATATTTTAACTGTGCACGCTCAGTATATTTTCGATAACATAATGTATGTGCGCAAAAACTTGCATATGTTAAAAAAAACTGTGATACTCATACACACAATACTAAAAATAAAAACAAACTTATTACTCCAAGTCTTAGGCTACATAAGGTAGGAAATTCTTTTGTGGGTCAATCTGTAAAGTACTTTAACAAAATACCTCAAAGTCTTGTTGATCTACCTCTTCACAAGTTCAAGTCTACAATTAAAACAAAGTTGATAAAACAAGGTTATTATAACGTGGAGGATTACTTGAACGACAAGAATTTGTGGTCATAGTAGGAATAATCTGCTCCTCTGCTCAAATAATGTATTTTTATTGTTCTTTTGACTGTACTCTGAATTGATTTGTTGTAAAACAAAACAAAGTTCAAAAGAGTAACTTTCGAGTTTCTTGCCGGAGTCTTCTCGATAAGAAGCAACTTCCGAACCGGTGGTAGATTCGCATTATGTTTATTTAGTATATGTACTATTATTGTATTATTTTATTTACGTCTATTATCGTTTATATATATTTTTTGTGAATTTTGACATTTCATAAGTGCTTCTTTGTAAAAGCTTAAGTGAATAAATGATTTTTTACTTTACTTTTACTTTACCTACCAGGACAATTGCCCGCTTAAACAAGGCAGCAGGAATCGTAAAAACATTCCAGGCTGGAATAAAACCCTGGATCGGCTTAGAGCCAGGGCTCGCGAGCTATTTAACATTGCTAAGCGAACTAAAGAGTGGGAAGATTACTCCAAGTCTCTCAGAAATTATAACCGAGAGCTAAGGAGAGTAAAGCGACAATCGTGGAGAAAGTTCTGTGAGGATATAAATAGCGCCTCACATGCAGCTAGAATCCACAAAGTGCTTTCTAAGGCACCTACGTCACATCTGGGACTACTTAGGAAACCCGATGGGACGTTTACAAACTCAGCAGAAGAAACACTAGGGCTACTTACCCAAGTACACTTCCCGGGCTCCATACCGATTACTGGCAACCACCCACCTCCTAGGATTCCTAAGAGACCTAGGCCAAGGCCGGAAGACTGGAGAAGGGCGTCAGTAATCTTCAGACCCAGCCAGGTCAAATGGGCCATCAACAGCTTCAAGCCCTTCAAATCGGGAGGCCTCGACGGTATCTTCCCAGCGCTAATGCAGAAGGCATCGAGGCCCTTCTACCATTTATCGTCAAAATATTTAGAGCCGGCTATGCACATGGCTTTCTACCTACTGATTGGACCAAGGTTAAGGTGGTCTTTATACCTAAGGCTGGCGACAAGGACAAGTCCCAACCTAAATCCTACAGCCCAATCAGTCTAACGTCTTTCCTTCTGAAGACGATGGAAAAGTTATTAAACCTTTACATCAGAGAGAGCTACCTAAAGGTAAATCCTCTGCATGGAAGTCAACACGCCTATCGCTGCGGTAAATCCACTGAGTCTGCTCTGATGGAACTAACGGACAGACTGGAAAAGGCTATGGAGGACAAAGAGACAGCTCTTTGCGCCTTCCTTGACGTTGAGGGTGCATTTGATAACACCTCGACCGAAATCATAATCAAAAGTATGAGGAACAAGGGCGTGGACGGAACCACCCTAAGGTGGATTGAATCCATGCTAACATCAAGGACGGTAAGAACGTCACTCCTTGATGTGCACGTAGAAGTCAAAGTGACAAGAGGCTGCCCACAGGGGGGCGTACTGTCTCCCCTGGAGTGGTCGATTGTCGTTGATGAACTTCTTTACCGTCTGAACAGCGCACACTTCACAACACAGGGATATGGTGATACCAACACGACTTGGTGATAATGGTGTTTGGCAAATGCCTGAACACCATTTCAAGCCGAATGCAAGGTGCTCTGCGTCTTGTGGAGAACTGGTGCCGGGAAGTTGGCCTGTCAGTCAACGCAGACAAAACCACACTGGTGCCGTTCACCAGGAAAAGGAACTTGGAAGGCATTCGTGAGCCCACCTTGTTCAGCAAACCTATAGGGTTCTCCAAGGAGGTCAAATATCTGGGAGTTATCATCGACCAGAAACTTACTTGGAACTCTCATATCAGCTACATATCCAAAAAGGCGCGAATGGCTTTAGGTATATGTTGCCGTCTAGTCAGCACCAAATGGGGCCTCAGCCCTAAAGCTGCTCTCTGGATATACACTGCCATAGTGCGACCCATGATTGCCTATGCATGTGTCGTATGGTCCAAGAAGACCACCCAAATAACGAGCATTACCTTGCTCAGCAGGGTCCAAAGATTGGCCTGCTTGATTACAACTGGTGCCATGAGTTCTACACCTACCGTGGCTCTAGAAGCCATGCTGTCACTGTGCCCGCTCCACTTGCATCTTGGGATGGAAGCCAGAGCGGCCATGCTGAGGGCACTAGACGGTGAAAGTAGCCGGTACCAGTCAAAAAACATGAATGTCCTGAAAGCTGAGCTGCACAAAATGCCAGTCATGCTCATGCCTAAGGACAGCATGTCGGTACAGTATCTTTTTAAAAAATGGTACTCAGTTGAAATACCAGGTAGAAAGGAGTGGGAGGATGGCACTCCTGCAAACTTCCAAACCGGAGACATCGTGTGGTACACTGATGGCTCCAGGATAAATGGGCGGGCTGGCTATGGAGTCTATGGCGAGAGACCTAAAGCGCAGATTCACAGCAGTCTGGGCCTACACGCCACCGTCTTCCAGGCCGAAATGACCGCCATCTTGCACTGCGCACAGGAGAACCTGGAACGCGCTTTTAAAAATAAGAGTATATATATACTATCAGACAGTCAGGCAGTTCTTAGAGCGCTTGACGCAGTTGAAATCAACTCAAAACTCACCCTTGATTGTGCCGAAGCCCTGAACAAACTCGGGGTCAACAATAGGGTGACGATACGCTGGGTACCGGGACACTGTGATATCCCGGGTAACGAAACAGCAGACGAACTGGCCAGGGCGGGTGCGGCAACCATCACACATGCCCCTGAGCCTGTGGTGGGTATACCCAAATGCGCCCTGAGGCAGCCGCTATTAGCCCGAATGGAATACCTTAGCAGGAAACACTGGACCAGCAGCAATGGTATGGTACATGCTAAGGCACTCATCGAAGGCTACTCACACAAGTTCACCACAAAGGCCCTTGGATTAAGAAGGAGACAGATAAGAATCCTTACCAGAACCCTTACGGGGCACTGTAGGCTGAACAAACACGGACACAGGATTGGTATCGCTGAGTCACCGACCTGTAGATTCTGTCGTGAAGAGGAAGAGACCCCGGTCCATGTCCTATGCGACTGTGATGCTTTAATACACAGCAGAAGCCGCGTTCTCGGCGGGCACAAGCCTTGCCCCTTCGGACGCCATTAACATCACTCCCAGGAAAATAATTCAGTTCATGATGGCTGTAGGCCTGGAGAGTGATCTTTGAGGGGATAATGACCACAATAGATCAATCCTGGTCGCAGTGGTCAATCGCTTTGCCGACATCCTAATGCCAAACGAATAACGAATGCTTCTATTTAGGTGAGATCGTCTTTAGCAGTGTTTGTGGTAACATACTTCATAGTCTCTTTCCTTTTGGCTGATTGTTGAGTACTCCTTCGAGAAAGAAATTCTTGATAGACTTCACAGCCTTTAAAGTTTGCTGGGTGTGGACCATGGCACAGTGCACACTCAGCGGGAGTGCTGCGATCGCGTTTGGGACAGTCTGATGTCATACGTGATTTGGCACATTTGACACAGTGGTGCGGTCTCATGCAGAAATTCTTAGTGTCCGTACTGCTGACATCTTTGACATTGCATTTCTTTTTCCTGGGGTCCTCTATTATAACCGATTGATGGTATATATACTTGATATCCTTCACAGATTTGTTTTTTGGTCCCGGTACTATGTAAACAAAGAACGTCGAGGTTGGTTTTTTCTCTGGTCCGTATCATATTTATTATTTCACCAGCTACTCTGTTCCCAGTGTTTTCTATGGCTTCTGTAATGGCTATGTGTGGAGTTGAATGATGTAGATTACGAATAACCATTCTGTACATTTTTTGATCTTTTCTATTGAATGTGTGTCCTATTCCTATGGTTCCTTTTTCTCGAATGAGTGTGATTAGACTTTTGTATACGTCCAATTCTGAACAGCTAATTCTAAGTTGATTTTGGTTGACAATTTTATATGTGAATTGATTCCTTTCAGCAACGGTTTCCAGGAGCTCTGTCAGCTGTTTTACATCATCCACACCATAGAGCACGATCGGTGGGGGCTTACTAGGCTTTTTTATTTTGGGGTCTACCTCTTCTTCAGTTAGGTCTACGGGCAGGTTGTTAAACCTATTTGAAGTTTTAATTGCTTCAGGAGAGGGAGTTTGTGCTATTTTCTTCCTCTTACAGTTGCCATTGTGGCGGACAAGGCCTATTTTCTTTGGTAGGCTTGAAAGACTCATTTGAGTCTGTTTGTGTGGGTGAAAAGTTGGCAGAAGTAGCCACTGTAACTGCCACTTCAGTGCAGTCTTTGGTAACCAATTTCACACTCTCTAGCCCGGTAACCAGGGAGCGCCGGGGGTCAGCCGGAGCGCATGACAAATCGCATTCGTTTATCAGACTTTACATATTTTTTAAAAGAGATAGGAGCAAGCAATCTAATGAAACTTTCCCAAGGCTCCATTGCCACATTTTTAGAAGCTTTTTAATGCCTCATGGCCCGTGGTGACCATAGACAGGTTAATTAACCGCCGCCTGTTGCTCGGCGTTGTTGTTGTTTGGCGCCACACTGAGGGACACGTGTAGGGTAACAAAGGGCAATCTTCCTACGGACGCATACAACTCCATCCTCAATATTTAAAGAATATTGAAGATGAGACTCTGAAAGATAAACTGGAAAATGCAAAAAACTATATACTCGTTAAGGAAAGCTGTCATTGGGCTGTCAAAAAGGCATTGTTTTCATTACTCTGCTTTTTAATGGAATTCTGAGAATGGGATATTTTCCAAGGATTTGGAAGGTCTCTGAAATTCTAATGGTGCCCAAACCCGGAAAGCCAACGCACCTTGTATCCTCGTACCGACCGATTAGTCTACTATCTATAATGTCAAAGTTTTATCTCAGACGCTAGACTTATCCCTGAACACCAATTTGGTTTCCGAATGGGCCACTCCACTATCGAGCAAGTTCAGTCACCGAAAAAATAAGAGAAACGCTTGAAAAAAGGGAATATTGCTCGGCTGACTTCTTGGATGTTCAACAGGCGTTTGATAAAGTCTGGCACCAGCGCCTGCTTTACAAAATAAAAAAGCATCTTCCACACAACCTCTTCATGCTTTTCAAGTCTTACTTGGAAGACAGGATGTTTCGGGTCAAAATTAACAACTCCTACTCTGATTTCCATGACATTCGAGCCGGTGTCCCTCAAGGATCTGTGCTAGGACCAAGCTTGTATCTCATTTACACAGCTGACATACTAATGAGTGCAAACCTTCACTGATGATACGGCAGCATTATCAAACCACAAGGATCCACATACGAGCGCTGTTAAATCAACTCACGTAACATTTGCACTAAGAAGCGGAGACTGCTCCCCAGTCAAACTAGGAGATGATATACTTCTAAAAAGCGAAACAGCAAAATATCTTGGCATGCACCTTGACCGAAGGCAAACTTGGATACGCCATATTCAGAAAAACTAAGATGAGCTGAACCTACAACTGAGAAAACTGCACTGGCTGCTAAAGGATATATCACCTGTTTCTCTGCAAAATAAACTCCTCATCTACAAAGCAGTGTTAAAACCTATTTGGGCGTGCGGCATTGAACTCTGGGGCTCTGCGAGGAATTCTAATATTGAACAACTGCAAAGATTTCAGAACAAAACCCTCAGAATGATTGCCAACGCTCCATGGTTTATCAATAATTCTGAATTGCATGATCACGTAAAGGTCGAGACCATCATAGAGGCAGTGGAGCACAGAGCGGGGAGGTATAGGAAGCGAATCCCCGCTTATTCGAACCCCCTAGCCTAGCTGCCTCTCTACACTCATCCAAAGAAGTGAAAAGGCTCAAAAGATTCCACATCTGGGAATTCACAAAACAGCAAACAAACAAACTTTAATTTGACAGGCTAAACAGACAGTCTAAACATGAGTGGCAGATCTTTGTTGGAGGAATAAGCCACACTTGATACCCCACACACCAAAGATTTACTAATGGTTTTGTTTAACAGATTGCAAGATGGCATCAAAAAAAATATTTAAAAAAAAATACCATTCGATAATCTACACAATTTATAGCAACTTTTGTTACTAAAACCATATTCAGAAACGCAATATTTAATATATAGCTGCCAAATAAATGTTTGCAGAGAAATAGACGCATTTCATTTCAAAGAAATAGATCGCAAATGACGTCACTTGCAGGCGGCAGTTTGTAGGGAGTATTTCGGGCACGTCCAAATAAATATTTTTAAAATTGCTATATCTCGAGTCGTTTTGGTGCTTTCGAAATCAAGAAATCGAGAGTATAAAAACGTTTTATTTTTATCCCTTCTACGTTAGAAAAACACATTAAATTGGATTTAAACAATTTCCATATTTTTGTTGAAAATGTTTTAAGTCTTAATGCCTTGCACACCCTTTGCTACACTCCAACCAAATATTTTCCAATGTTTCTATTTTTGAGAGGTCTTTTGTTATTAGTGTCAAATACCCTATTAAATTAGAGATGCTACTTTTATTCTGCAACTACAGCAGGTTAAGTATGAAGTGTATACTTACTTGATTAATAGCTCAGTTTCCTCAAAATGTTTTTGCTCTAGTCGAATGCGCTCTAACTTTAACCTTTTAAGCTCAGCTTCATATTCTAGTCTAATTTCACCTGGTGCACTAAGCCTTAGTAGGGGTCTTTCTGCAATGAAAACATTGTAACAACTTTTAGATAATTAATTTACTTACAGTATTAAAAATAACGCTTCTTGGCAATTCTTTGGTGACCACCTTGTCACCAAATAATTTCAAAGCATTTAATTTTTTTTTTGTTTTACTAAAAAACTCAACAAGTAGGTACTCCTCTATTTGATAAATCCTTCAAGATAATTTTCTAAAATATGTACCTTTATAGACAATTTTGACATCCTTACCTTCAGGTAAACCTATATCATCACCTTTGGTCTTCAATTCAATTTCACGCGAAAATTTATCCTTGATAAAATTCCAAAGACCAACATTCACTAAATTCTTTTGTTTTGTTGCTGTTCTAAGCCAAGATCCAATTCGTAGACGACACAAGGGACAACACAATGCATTATTTTCAATACTACCATTAAAGCAATATAGACAAAAATCGTGAAAACAAGGTAACGTAACGGGTTCTACGAGAATAGACTGACAAATCGAACATAACAAATCTTTTAATTCTAATTTATCTAATTTCAATAACTTATTTTCTGTTCTAGTCAGCCCCTTCTTTGACTTGGCTGCCATTTTTAAAAACATTTTTTTGCCTTCATCTTTTGTCTATGGACGAGTCTGTTGTGCTAAGATTGTGTTGGGAAGTGACTGTTAACGATTCTTTTAAAATATCGGTTTTTTATTGAAATACATTTTTTTAAATAATAAATTAAAATTAACGTTTAAACTACAAAAACATCCAACTAATTTATTGTTGACCTATGAGCGAGACTATGCAACACTTTAATTTCATTACTGTCAACTTAATGAGTATCAGTTGCAATATACGATTGACAGAAATTTACTCTGACGCTCGCCGGTCTCGCTTACGCTAATGGTCAAAACAGATAGGTTTATCTTTGTCGTTCAACATCGCACATGAAACGCAACCCACACCGCTGTGGTTAAGTTTATCGTTGTGCGATGTTGAACGACAAAGACAAACCGAGACCGGCGTGCGTCCAGTGCGTCAGAGTAACGTCCTGTCAATCGTAAACGCACTCTAGCTAAATCAATTGCAAAATTATGATACAAAGTTAATAACTTAATATCAATCTTCTAACTTCCTAAGGCTTTCGAAATGGCGCCAATCGCAAAAAAATATGTAAACTTTTCATAATTTTTCTTATGGAGCGGTACTTTGCGAAGACCAAGTAGGATTTTGTTTAAAAATTTCAATTCAATTCATTTCAATTATTTATATCTGATAATTTTTCACATCCATTATAATGTACTTACTAACATAGTTTTTAAGCTTATTTTTTCTGTTGCAACAAGAATTATGGACAAAGTCTGAAATAAATAAAAATTATTATTATTCTTTTTATTCATTATATAACTTTAGTATAAAATTTGTACAGTATTTCTATAAAACAAAGACTTACAACAATAAAACAACTTATGAATTATAATTATAAAAATTAAATAATATCAAATTTTAAAACTTAAGATTAAAGTTATAAAAACAATGATTTATAAAAATACTATAAAAATCTTAATCTAGGGTGCCACCGGCAGTGGGGCAGGTGAGGCCTAGACTACCGGTGGTCAGGGCTGCAGAGAGAAGAACCTCGTGACAATACGTGCCGTGTCCAAGAGTACCGCCTTCTGTATCTGACCCTTGATCCAGCCGCTAAGCGAAAGCCTCTCGAGGTGTTGGTCGAGGCTCTTCGCTATTAAGCCGTTTGCCGAAAACACTATCGGAACAATGATCGTCGAATCTACATCCCACATGGCGGTCACCTCGTGAGCCAAGTCAAGGTACTTGCTGAGCTTGTCCTTCTCGGCCTTCACGAGGTTATCGCCATGCGGGATGGTGATGTGGACGAGCAATGCCCGGCGTTGGGATCGGTCTACCAGCACGATGTCAGGCTTATTGGCTACAATAGTCCTGTCCGTGAAGATAGAGCGATCCCAATAGAGCAACGCACGACCATTTTGAAGAACTGGCACCGGTGCGTAATTATAGTACGGTACCTCCGATTCGACAAGGTCATATCGAAGAGCAAGTTGCTGGTGAATAATCCTGACTACTAGGATGCGCCTGTGCAAGTACTCACCATTAGCAAGGTGAGAACAACCGGAAATAACATGGCGAATAGATTCGCCAGGACGGCGGCATGCCCGACAAATGTCGACCGTACCGTCCTTCATAATGTATTTCCGGTAGTTAATCATCTTGATAACTTCGTCAGCAATTGCACAGACGAAACCCTTGGTTTCCCCAAAGAGGTCCCCGAAGCGTAGCTAGTTCACCTACGCTGAGAGATCCACATCAGGCCCTGTTAAGGCCCGATAGAACCTCCCATGTAGCTCCTTGCTCCTCCATATTTCCTTGCGGTCATCGGTGGTGAGCACCGGTGGTTGACGCCAGTTCTCATTTGCTAAGGAGAGCGGCGTGAGGCCCTTATCAACTGCCACAACATCGCGATGTTGTATCCCACACTCGTTGCTGAGGAATAACCTCCTAAGACTGCACTCCTCGCGGTTATGAAGGTTCTTGGCATTAAAAAGCCACGATCCCCTCCTTCCGCGGGATGTACAGTCTCATGACAGACGAGCGTGGGTGTAACATACGATATGTTGTAAGCAATTTTCGGACCCGTACATCCAGGGCTTTCAGCTCGGTTTGAGTCCATCTTAGTATGCCAAAGGAGTATATCAGTAAAGGCATCACCCAACCATTGAAGGCGCGCACCTTATTGCCACCTGACAAAGAACTCTTGAGTACCTTTGTAAGGCGACTAAAGACAAGCTCATGGGGATGGCAGGCAAGTCCTGCGGAGCAGGCGAGCCATCCCCACCACCTGGTTGACGAAGGACTGTGATCCACTGCCCCGTGCATTTGCTTAAAAAGGATCTTAGAGTTGCATCAATTTTATACAGCTCCAAGATCCCTCTCAGCCACGAATGGGGCACCGAATCATAGGCCTTCTTATAGTCAATCCAAGCAGCTGAAAGAGCTTTTCTGCTCCGCTGGACTTGCTGGCAAATGGTCGTGTCTATGAGGAGGAGTTCTTTAGTACCTCGGGACCCAACCCTACATCCATTCTGCGCAGGAGCCAAAACATTGCTCGCAATGACATGCGTGTTAATTTTTTTTGCTAGAATGGACGTAAGGAGCTTGTAGATTGTAGGCAAGCACGTGATGGGTCTATAGTTTTTTGCTTCCGAGGTACTAAAAGACTTGTGTGAAAGGTAAGTGACACCAGTAGTAAGGAAACTAGGAATAGAACCAACCTCTAGGGATTCCTGGAACTGCACTGCCAAGCATGGATGCGAACATCGAAACCACTTGATCCAGAAATTGTGTAATCCATCCGGGCCAGGACATTTCCAGTTCTGAGCCGTCTGAATTGCACAACTAACGTCTTCAGAGTCGATAGTTACTGACTCCACGGTTTCGATGGATTCGCATTTATGCTCGACAGTACGCACCTAGTCACCCTCCGTGTGCTCGCCCGGCATCGACCAGATGCTGCGTCAGCAGAAGTCAATCGTGACACTTGCATCCGGTCGCTGATTATCGTTCACACGTTGGTTTGTCCTTTCCCAGTTTCGGTACACCTTCCTTTGGTCACTTTGGAAGAGGTGATTTTGTAAATATCTCTCCACACGTTCTCTGTAGCGACGGATACGGTTTGCCCACGCATATACCTTCTGTTTCACGAAGTCAAAGCGTTCCGTGACACATGCCTTAAACTGTTCGGGCCTAATACCCGTCCCAGCATAGGCTTGGTTCACGTAACGCTATTGTGAGTAAAGTCATTTAATCTATGTTTGTAAAAAAAAATCAAATTCAAAAAATTAATTTAAATACAACAATACAATACATTTTATTTTATATTACCTAATTAAATCTGTTTATTTGTCAGAACATGAACCATACAACAATGGTTCAAGTACTGACAATCAAACCTGTTTGCAAACATATTTACTGTACTTAATTTGATTTTGAAACAATATTCATATAATGAATCTATTGATATTCAGGCCCCTGACTCTTGAATCTAATTTCGCCGGATTGGCTTTACATTCAAAAAAATGAACTTTCAATCTTTGGAATAAGGTTCATAAATTTCTTGTTTGACATTTCTGCAATGCTTGTCCTATAAAATTCTGCTCAAGAGTCAGGCCCCTGTTCTGTGATAGATGACTACTGTTTTTTGGGTGACGTCGACTGATGGGTCCATCCACAAAGTTTGAAGGAATACAACGAGAGTGGATTGAAGCTCTGAGTATGCTCAGCCACCAGCCGGCATTTTGGTTTTTTCTCGATGTTTCCACGCACTCTATAAATAAATGGAAAGAAGAAACATAAAGAACTTTTTTTTTTGATGATATTGTATCCCTAAAGTACGATTCACATCGGCGCGCAGCGGAGAGCATCGGAGCGCATTTACTAAGCCGCAGAGGAAACGATTAATTAAATATCGATTCTTAAGGTCGTACTTGCATCCGCGGGGATGCCGTCGGCTCCGCTCGGCTGCTGTCGCATGCGCTGGGACCTTCGATCAACAATACACTAGATACTACCGAACGGAAGTGGTTAGTCAGTCCTATGAAACTTAGAACACTTTACTTTTAGTATGGGGAAAATATACTTTTAAAGCCAACCTGACAAAAATACAAGAGGTAAATATACCACATAAATTAAATAGCAAATAAATTTAATTAAAGAGTTATTTATTACTAAAAAACTTAAAAGGGAGAGAGTTGCTCTCTGTTTTTTTCCAGGGTCAAAAATTAGGTTTGCTTGTGTAAAAGTTAATTTTTAAGATGAGTGGCTGGACTTCAAATTAGGGTATAGCAACACTTAGCAACGACGCTTTTAAAATAGTACAGGGTGGCCCAGAGAGAAATGCACTTTTGCAATATCAGGGAAAAAATAACTAAGTGATTTTCAAGAACTTTCACTTATTACAATTTGAAGATAATTAAAGGAAATTATTTCACAATTTTCTTTTAAAGAATTACATCGTCCGGATGATTTCCTAAGCCTGACAGTCACAGCATTCTTACAATCTGGCATCAAAATTTCGGAAAACTTTAATTAAAGTTATCCCCTAAATGGATTCCATTTCTTGCCGAATGATCAGCTTCTTTTACTTACTTAGTGTTGTTAGATTACTGAAGTTTTTTATATTAAACCATCAGAAACATAACTTGTAAAAAAAACTTATCAGACCTCTCAACTCAGTTATTCTACCGTATAAATATGTTAGATTCATGTTATACCAAGTCGGTTAACGGAATAAATAGATTGAAATGGCCATCGCATGAAATGAGAATGTATCTCACAAGTAATATTACATCATGTCTTTGTTAAAATTGTATGTGTTTCGCTGTTCGTATACCTTAATAAATAACTAAATCAAATCAAACTAGATTGTTTAGTGTGATTGCCATTTTTTATAAGTTATGTTATTAATGGCTTCTCATTTCTTTTTGTAGATAGCTACAAATGTAACTTTGTAATCCCATATAAATATATAGGATTAGGAAGAGTTATTTATGAAGTTGGTTTAACTAGAACTGGACCGAAGTTGCAAAATATTTTAGTTTTTCCTTGATTTATACACTGAACAGTTATTGTATCCTAAATTTGAAGCTTATTTGTCTGCTAGAAGTGCCTTAGAGTTCTGATGATCGCTCAGTAAGTTAGTGACAAAATTGAGAACCTTTTAATAAGATTTGACTTATGTTTAGCTTCAGTTATTCGAGTAATAGGGCAAAAGTCGGTAGTTTTGTAATTGAAAGCTCATAAAGGAAAGCTCAAAATGTTTAAAATAATGTGGTTTGTAAGTATCTAATTTATTTGTATAAAAATTACTACTTCGTATGTATTTTTTTAATAATAGTACTGTACTTGTGATTTGAAAATACTGCTACCATAAACATCCCTAAATATCGATATTGACCTTTAAAGCACTTTAATCAGATGTCAGGTTGACAGCTAGATAACAATGTTGGCCCTTCTGTTATTTACCTTTACGTTGGTAGTAAAAGTATTAATTTGCCCTAAAACTGCTGGTTCGGAGTTCCGTCTCATAAAATGTAGTGTATATACTCTTTAGTAGTCGGCCGCATCCGCATACGCTTGCATCCGTCCCGACGCGCGCCGCTGCGCTCCGATGCGAGCCGCTGCGCGCCGCTCCGCGCCGCTGCGAGCCGCTGCACGCTGATGCGCGCCGTTCGATGTGAATAGTACCAAAGTGTCACGTTTCCGAGTTGTCTGAAGATAGAGATCGATTTTATGGTAAATCCGCCAAATGAGCGTTACTTAGGATGTTTGCTCATTGCGAAAATGGCGTGTCCGCAGAATTTGGATACTTATAATAGAGTAACTAATAATAATTGCCCATAAATCCCTGCTATACTGATAAAAGTACTAATAATATGTTGTCAGAAGAAAAAAACTTGCTAAAAACTTGCAAAATTTTTGCTTAATTAAGACTTTGTGCCTTGTTTTTAATACCTACATGTCCCAAGCATGTTCTTACATGATCGAAGCTTCAATTAATATAGTTCCTCATTTTTTTTTAACTCAATTCGGTATTTTTTAGTTGCACTGTTTTATAGACTAATTTATCACTAAATAATGCTTTAATTTAATTAATTTTGAGAGAATAATTAACATCCTTTATTTACATACCCTACACAATTTACAGTTAAATAAAGTTACTAAATAATAATAATGAAATATAAAATAATAAAAATAATACATTAATACGAAATAATGTAGTTTTATTAATCTTAAATATTTAAAAGAAAGTCATGTTAGTTACGCCACTTATTATAGGTAACTCAAGAAGGGGAGCACCGATTTTTATTATTTTTGTGTTTTTGGATTTGTCTACATCGGAAATAGGAAAATAAGTTTTAAAAACATTGGTAAAATCAAGAAAAAATTAATAAAAGCAAAATCATTTTTCCATAGTAAATGTTCACACCTGTCAAGCATTTGCCAATAACTTTTGACAGAACGAAGTTTTGTCGGGGCCACTAGATTTTAATAAAACTACATTATTTAGTGGAGAAAATTGAAAAACAATGTGAAATTAACAGAAAGTGACGCTTAGGATATATTTTACTCAAATTATCTTAGATCTTGTCCACTGATCTCTATGTTTTATTCGGTAGAAGCCGAATAATGTTGATTTCTTAAATAAACAGAAGTTTTGTTGATTATGAATTGTTTTTTTAATCATAAATGAAGTTCGTGATGCAGAGAAAGAAAAAGTGTACTTGTCTGTCTTACTTAAATCTTTTTTTTTCATGGTTTATTATGTCTCACACAATTTACAAGTTATATTTTTTGTAAATTACATGAATATTCTATTAATCCTGTAAATTGAAAGACAATATGAAGTGAAATTTATTAGTGGAACTTTTTAACGTAACGAGCAAACTTCCTGAGAATGGCCCAGATAAAAGGCTTTTCGTTTTAATTCGTTATCAAAAAACAGATTTTGGGACATTTGAATAATATGTTATCTTCTGCAATCTCACTACATCCCAAAGTCGTCTAGGCGAAAACGCTCAAAGCCATAAGGTTACTATTTGCCAATCCTATGCTGTTTGTCACTTCAAAATAGTTTATTTTTTCCTTAGCAATATTAATATATCTGATTTTAATTTGAAACTGTTTTGATGATTTTTTGATTGAAAAATCACATTAACTTTATTATTGTGAGCTATTATAAAATGTATCAACGGTTTAAATGTCCTGAAATCAGATTTTTGGTAACAAACCACTTTTTTAGTAATGTTTTTAAATCAATACTTTATAAAGCACGACATGGTTGGCGAAGTGCGCTGTGGCCCGGTTTTACGGCTTGGACTTGCGTGGCTTCCCGGGTTCGATTCCCGGTCGGGTCAATTCAGGAAATGTTCTTTTCTGAATTGACTCGGGTCTGGGTGTGCTGGGAGACGCCCCTGGCTTAATTCCCTGTCGGGTAACTCGTAACACAAGGATATTTTATCCTTACTTCGATTCCATGACAAGTGGTGTGTTGTCTGGCGCATATTTATTTATTTATTTATGAATAAATTAATCTTTAGATGCTCTATTGATAAATAAATTATTGCTTCTCGTTGTTATTTGGTAATAAATACGGAGTAGCGATGTAGGAACTAAGTGAGTAAAAATTTGATTAGTCTAATTGACTTTAATTTTCTGGTCACCATACAAAATCAGTCAAACAATCAGTATATTTTGTATGGTGAAAAAAAACCGATAGAAAAAATAAATTTTTTACTTAGATAGTTAGTCCATCACTTACTGATGAGTATGACACATTAGCGTTTTTAATCTTTCGATAATAATCACTTGGTACTTGGTTGTCTTGCCTGTCTACCTACACCATAAATAAACTCTACTTCTCCATTTTGTGATTATTCTGATATTCCTTTCATCTCAAAAAACATTGTAGTAGAATGTTTGACAGGGATTTATTTTTTACATTTTTATCTAGTTTTGGAAAGAAAAGAATAAAAATGATCAGTAACTGCTTTTTCTTTGCAAATAAAAACTGTAGAAAAAGTCCTCCAAATTCAATAAAGTATTTATTTTGTAATTGGGGTAGGAAAAATTAACGCCAAAAAGACGTAGGTGCGTCTACCACGAGTTGCCACTTGAAAGTTTCGTTAACGTTCGCATAAAATGTATTGGGATTTGACATTATCATGTCATGTCATGTCAAATCCCAATACAAATTTTTACGCGTGGCAACTCGTGGCTGACTTCCAGTAAGTACTGTTTATGTCAACCACGAGTTGCCACTTCAAATGAAATAAACCAATGACACCATAGATAATGCTTTATGGCAGCCAAACTGCTGCAGACAGTGTTGCCACCTTGGTTTTTGCAAAGGGGCAGTCGCACAAGCTAGAAAGAGCTAGATCTACATCTAGCTCTTTCTAGCTTGTGCGACTGATATACTTCTACTTCTACTTGTGCGAAGGATATTATTCTGGCTCCATACATTTTCGGGCCTTTTCTCAAAGTGCCGGCCAACAACAAAAAGTGGTAGGTACAGCGGTAGGTACACTCATCATCATCCGTGTGGTCTATCCCGGTTGTGAACCCACACTGGTGTGTGGGTCACAGGGTCAGCCTGTCTTATTTTCTTGGCCCACTTCGCGTGGTCTTGTGCATCCTCAGTGGTGAGTCTGATGGCACGCATCTCACCCTTAACGACGTCGAGCCACCGCTTCTTAGGTCGACGCCTCTTCTACCGGTACCTGGCGGGGGCAGCATGGCCAGACATTTGTTGCCCACGTAGTTTGCCGATCTTCGTGAGACATGACCATACCAACGAAGGCGGCACTCCTGCAGCTTGTCTGCGATGTCACGAACACGAAGGCTGCCGCGGATGTGGGTGTTATGCACGGGATCTTTGCGTGAGACTCCACACATCCACCGCTGCATCTTCATTTCCGTGACACGCAGCTCCTGCTTGTGTCGCTCTAGTAACGGCCATGTTTCACTGCCATATAAAAGGACGGGCCTAATGATGGTTTTATAGACCTGCCCCTTCAGCTTGATCGGCATTTTGGGGTCACAAATGATACCAGTCACCTCACGCCATTTGGCCCAAGCCGAAATTCGGGCTCTGACGTCGCGGTCGATGTCTCCGGACGCGCTTAACACAGATCCCAGGTATTTAACACGGTCCGTGCGCTCGACCACGTCAACGCTTATGCGGACGGACTGGGTATCTGTGGTGTTGCAGGCCATGTACTCCGTCTTCGCCACATTATTTTTCAGACTGTCAAGTCAATTATTCCACATAATCACCCGTTGTACCAGTCGTCCCCTGTCTGAATCTGCTGGCCCGATATCATCAGCATACATAAGCAACCAGGGTAGTTGCTCATGGTGGTCTAGGATGCTGTTTGACAGAACGTCTAATATTACGCTGAACAGAAACGGCCCAAGCACGGAGCCTTGGTGTACTCCAACGGTGATAGGGAATGGAAGCGTGTCACCAACCGCGGTCCTTTATGGAACTGGAATCGTGGTACATGTCCCGGATAATGTCAATAAAGACTTCGGGAACGGCCCTGGACCGCAGCGCCCAGCCGATCATCTCACGAGGGACACAGTCGAAGGCCTTCTGCATGTCTAAGGAAAGTATATGCAGAGGTGTATTCTCCTGTCTGTATCCCTTCATGAGCGTTCTCAAGGCAAATACGGGGTCCATGGTCCCGCAACCCAGTCGAAACCCATACTGACACTCTGAGATTGTACACTCCTGTCGGATCTGAAAGTCTACAATGCGCTCGAGGAGCTTCATGGTGTGGGACATCACCTTTATGCCGCGATAATTGCTGCACTCCTGCACCGAGCCCTTGCCCTTGAAGGCTGGCGTAATAATGCTCATTCTCCATTGGTCAGGTATCTTCCCGGTGAGGAGAATGCGGTTGAAAAGGTGGGTAAGTATGCCCACACCACGAGAGCCCATCGATTTCCACGCGTCGATAGGGACTCCATCGGGTCCGACGGCTTTCCGGTTCTTCATGCGGCGAAGAGCTGACTGGACTTCATCCGGGCGTTACCGGGGGCACTAGTCCCTAACTAGTAGTAGGTACATTATACGTACGTATAGTTAGATAGAACTAGTCATACGGAGCAATAGTTATTATGGCACAAAAGTCGTAGAATTGCTATAAGCCAAGTTATACTAGTTTAAAAATTCGTATTTTCATACATTTATTGACTTTTCAAAGTGCGTGGAGAGTCAATAAATGTATGAAAATACGAATTTTTAAACTAGTATAACTTGGCTTATAGCAATTCTACGACTTTTGAAAGAAAATAATGTAAGATGTTCCTTGATACAATGCAATGAGTCTGTCCGGGAACGATTACTTGTCCGAAATTCACTTGTTCGATTTTCATTTGACCGAAAACGTTTGACCGACGTCTTTTTTGCTCTCTGTATTGTTTGCCATATTTTTAAACCAACGAAATATCATTTGACATAAATATCATTTTACCGAAACACGTTTTACCTATCTTCAAAATAACTTTTTACTACTGGCCGAAGTCTCTCTTGCACTTTTTTCATTAGCAAGATGTTTTATTTGCCATACTTTTACTTCACCGATAAAACATTTTACCGAATATTGAACCGAAGCGAGCACGGCTGCATTAAGGTAAGCTGGCTTGGATCCGAAATAGGTAGACCCCGACTTGCCGTGGTCACCTCGCCGTGATACTAGTCTGTCCTACACTAGAGTGTTATTCAAGAGCCGGAGGCGCGGAGGAAGAGCAGCCCTCGCCCGCTGTAGTGAATCTCAGTGCCTGAGATTCACTACGCAAGGGCGAAAAGGCTGCACTTCCCGCAGCGCCTGAGAAGAGGCAATCCTCATGCATGCATGCATGCATGCCTGCTTGCATGCTTGCTTGCATGCCTGCTTGCATGCAGGCTTGGTTGCATGCCTGCTTGCATGCTTGCTTGCATACCTGCTTGCAAGCTTGCATGCTCGCTTTCATGCCTGCTTGTATGCTTGCCTGCTTGATTAGAAATAACAGCAATTATTATAATCGGGAATAGTGTACTCAAATGTTTCGAGGCGTTTGGGGAAATGAAAATTTGGCAAATAAAACAGTAGTGTAATAAATGTTCGGCAACATAATACTTCGAACAAATGTTATTTTGACCAAGCATAACTTTGGTAAAAAGTTTTTCGAAAAAGTGTAACGTCGGAGTCGCCAAAATAAACGAATTGATAGTCGGTCAACTAATACAGTGACAAACGTGCTTTCGACGAAGTGAAAAATGGCGAAACGAAAATAGTCGAAAAGTTTACGGTCTAATGAAATACGGTCATAAAAAATTTGAACTTAAGATAGGTACTTACCCAGTCTGTTCTTATAGTGTCGAAAGATGAGTCTTTAAAAGCCTCAAAACACTCCTGGCTTATTTTGCAGTGTCGCATGTTTGGCTATGGAAACTTTTTTTTTAATCAACAATGCTACCAATATATCGGACGTAGAAGCCATGTTGATATTTTCCTTCTTTTTTCGTCATGTACCGACTCACATGTATTTGAGTACGAGAAACGATCACGAAAGGAACCACGAGAAATATGGTGGTCACAAAAGGATTTTAGATGGTGTTCTGTAATCTTTTAGTGAATGTGGTGAAATTAAACAAATGTTACGGTGTTCCGATTGAAATTTGTTACTAACTCGAGACAAAACCTCGGAAATGTCTTCAATGCATTTTGTGGTTCATCCATTGCCTGGAACTGAGGATCAATTGATAGATAGGTAATGTATTTTAACGTTTTACTTGACTCCATTTCGCTGTTATGAAACCCGAGATTCAATGACCATGATGATGGCAATTTGATGGTGAAAAGTCGGTTACTCTTGATACAATTACCTCATCGCCTACGGCCACGTTTTCTGTATCAATAGAAATATATCCATGACACATTATTTTATTCTAAATTATTCGGTTGTATCATCTCGTAGGTTAACATAATGCCAAAATGTCGGAACTCCTGGTTTTGATGCTGTAAATTCGGAACATAATTATCTTGGATATGATTGGGGACTGGCCTACTGTGAGCTAATTAAAAATAATAATGTAATTTATCATATTTCTGTAGAACCATAAGTGGGATATGAAGATTCTCTTATTTCCTGACAAAATCTAGAATCCCTTTTCCTGAATTAGTAGTTTGTTGTACTTTATAGATAACAATGACTGTAACTCAGATCATTGACAGAATAAATAGGCATTGAAGAATTCCAAAGTAAAACAAGAGTTAGAACAAAGAACTTTTTTTACCCTCTTTTATGTAATATATAAATTTAATACTAATTGATGAATTTACTATTGAAAAGTGAAATGAAATATGAAAAAATAAGATACTGTGCTGTTAAAAGTAAATACAATGAAACTACATACTATGTGAGAATAATTGTAAAAAATATTTATATATGATAATAAATGTTATATATCAATAGATGAAAATTAAATTTCATATTCAGGCCCAATTCTAAAAACTGACTGAAGTACAGTTCATACTTGAGCAAATAATTTTTTGACAGTGTCAATAACTTCATTTCTACAGTGCAGACTACAATACAAAATAGCCTAGTTGCATTCTAGGATAGGCGCCTAAAATTTGTGATGAGTTAGGCTTTGCAGTTAGCATATCCTCTTCTCACTAAAAAAACATATTTTGTAGATTCTGTTTTCTGATTGATGTCTAGTGAATGAATGAATGGCTGCAGTGAACAAACAATTTTATCAAAGAGTGATTAAAATGCAACATAAATCTTAATAAACATTAGTTAAAAAATTTGTTACATATTAATAATTTCTAAATTAAGTTGATAATTTTTGTAGTATGTAACTTTTGCGATGGGTTCTTAACATCTATACACATAGAGCATGCACTCATCATGTTTATTGCTATAGTTTGCATAAAAACATATTATCTTACAACCAAATTGGGTTAAAAAGGGCTATCTCTGAACATTTTTTGCATTCTTCAAGCTGTTTATTAATAATACCTCTGAAGTGTGGCCAGTTGAGTTTAAAAAACATATTAATGTTTGTAGTTCAACATACATTTAATTTGGTTTTTTAGTCAACTTAAAACTGGTGTGTTTATACCAAAAAAATTTTTCTCATTATTTATTTTATCATTTTAATGAATTATGAGCAATGGGATTATAAATTAAATATAAATATGCGCCAGACAACACACCTCTTGTAATGGTCTCGAAGTAGGGATTATTAAATCCCTGTGTTACGAGTAGGGCTTCCAATACCGGGATCCCGGTATTGCTCAATACCGGTATTAGGCGATTTTTTGGCCTTTTCTCAATACCGGTATTGAAATCCAATACCGGTTTTAATACCGTAAGTGTCGATGCTTGGAATTCTCACGAATAAACTGCAAAATGTCCCTTATTTTTGGCCAATCTGCACACTTTTTACCAAAAATAGTTGTTTAACGGACGGGATTACCTTATCTACTGAAATAAATGAATAAAGTCGCAGTTATTGCGTTCCTTCGACCCTCACATTCGACTAAAATTCAACAAAATTGTATCTTACTTTATTTTACAACTAGCTGTTTGTCCACGGCTTTGGCCTATCGGCTGTTTCTCCCGTCAAAATAAAGCCTTAATAAAAAAATAGCCTATGTCACTGGTTGATAATGTAGCTTTATATTGGTGAATGAATTTTTAAAATAGTACTTTCAAAACCTATTTGTTACAAACAGTTAAATCTTTCCTCTTTATAATATTAGTATAGATGCGTTGTTTGTGGCATTTGTCCTTTTAATGAATAGGCCATACTTGATCATAATTATGAACCTTAATTGATATAGGTATTAAGGTTTAAAACTAACGATTTATTTTGAGTCGTGCGGCTGAGAAATCTGACAATCAACCAAATTTTCAAAAGTGGTTTTTTTGCCCCAACAATAAGCAAGGAAAAAAATTAATGACTACGATTTTTGATAGTGTTTTGGTTAGTCGTAAACATTTTGATGGGTAAAAATACTACTTTTTCATAGAAAATTGGAGGGTACTGTTATCAATTCAGCTGTTAAACTTTGTGCGGCAGAATAAAATAAAGCTATTAGTAATTGCTTTTACTTAAGTACATTATCATGAACAAAAATATATTATAGGAATACGGTTCTAAATACTATTTGTTTGCACTGCTAAAATCATAAACCCAAAACAAGTTTAAAAGAGTAACTGCTGAGTTTCTCGCCGGGTCTTCTCAGCAAGAAACAACTCCGACGCAGTGGTAAAATCGCATTATGTCTGTATACTGTGTATTTATATATCTATATTTTATAATGATTATGTCTATTATTTATTATATCTTGCTTTTAATTTGACGATTTGAAAGTACTTACTGTGAAAGTGTATTTGAATAAAGTTATTTGAGTTTGAGTTCATACGCGTTTTTTAAGTGTCGTTTACAATAACACACAACATAACATGTCAGATTATTTCATATACCTTCATGATACTTACGATATTTTTTTCAGTTTTAGTATAAAAATTTTAGTAGTCTAAAGCAAAACTAAATTGAGTTGGTTACCGTAAGGGGTTTGCAATTACGATATTATAGCCTAAAAGCAGATGTAAATATTAGATGTTGTGCGAGTTTATCCCTTACACTATTTGGTGATTCCGGTGTCAGTTTCTCAAAAAGAGCTTGCACATTAAAAAAAACTAATAGTTCAGTGACAAATTTAAAAAGGTAACATAGTTTTAATTTTTAAATTTACCTACTTTTTAACTTGTAAAAATCATAAACGCATCAAACAAATCACTGAAATCGATATAATTATGCTTTATTTATTTATAAAAGTTCATTTTCAATGAAATCTGTTACTATTTCAGCTTAATTTTTCAAAAAACGCATTTAACAATAATAATTATAAATTTTCACCTCAATACCGTAATACCGGTATTAATACCGGATTCGAAAAAAGATCCGGTATTGATACCGGTATTGAAAATATCCGGTATTTGGAAGCCCTAGTTACGAGGTACCACACAAGGAAATAAGCTAGGGGCGTCTCCCAGCACACCCAGACCCGAGTCAATTCAGAAAAGATCGTTTCCTGAATTGACCCGTCCGAGAATCGAACCCAGCACTACGGAAAACGAGGCGAGAAACCATGCTACAGCAAACTACGCCAATTGTGTCATAATATCTATTGTATTGTTGATGAGGTATGGCCACTGGGACTACTGGGAGTCCCTCTTTATGTCAAATTTGTCTGTCTAGTTCCAGCATCTTAATAGTATTTATTTATTTATTTATTTATTTATTTATTATTTTGTACACAAAGAGACAAATTACAGAGAACACAATAAGGAGTACAAAAGTACAGGTTAGCTTATCTCAAGAAAGAGATTTCTTCCAGCAGACCATGGTGACAGGAAAAACTCATTTAAAATTGTTATGGATAGACAAACGTGTACAAATGGAAATGTAAATGAGAGTTACATATTCAAAAATCGTAACAAACTACTACAACTAAACTACAAAAGTAAAGTAAAAAATATCTTTATTCATATAGACTTATAAAAAGCAAAAGTCAAAAAAAATACTAGCAAAAATATACATAAAATAATACTATGATAGTAAATATCATAAATAAACATTACATGGCTACCTCCGGTTCGGAGGTTGTTTCCGATCGAGAAGACTCCGGCAAGAAACTCAATGGTTGTATAGGTACTCTTTGCAATCTTGTTTGTTTACACTAAAATTAAATTGACAGAGTAACGTCATAACAATTAATGTGCAGAGGAGCAGATTATAGCTAAAATAACCACAAATTCTTATCCCCACTGTAGTCAAGTCATCACTACAATGGATGGTATCTATTGGCTTCATATAAAAAAAAATGAAAAATGTATTGGGGGTATCTCATTTCTGGCTAGACAAAAAGCTCTTCTGAACGAAAAGAAGCATCAAGGTAACCTTGATGATGGCCTTAAAATTTTTGATGTTTCTGAAGGTCAACTCACAATGAGTGGACTGTTGACTTGATTCAGAACTTTCTTAAGATATCTTCTACACTATAATAACCTTGCTTCATAAACTTAGCTTTAATTTGTGACTCAAACTTGTGAAGAGGCAGTTCAACAAGATTTTGCGGAATCTTATTAAAATATTTTACACATTGCCCATCAAACTATTTCCCTACCTTATGCAGACTTAGACTGGGAGTTACGAGCTTATTTTAGTTTCTAGTTTTGAGTTTATGAACATCACTGTTTTCCTTGAAGAGATGCAAGTTTTTACGGACATACACTAGGCCAACGCTTCCGTGGCCAAGTGGTTTCAGAGCTCGACCCAAAACCCGGAGGTCCTGGGTTCAATTCCCATGTCGGGCAAAGTGTGTTTCGGATTTTTCGGAACCTATCAGAAATATGCGGACCCCACTGTAACTTGGAATCGAGAATAATTCCTAAAAATAAAGTGGAATTTTAATCTCTAATGGCTCCTTATTCATGCTTATAATGGTATCTACCTGTCTTACATTGGGCGTAGAAAATTTGATACATTTAGTCTTCTTAGCATTAAGCAGTAAATTGTTACTTGTGAACCAATGCAGTACCTTAGAGAGAATATTATTTACGTCGTCAAGCGCTTTGTTACTTCTTTCTACGTTAAAAATCAGAGAAGTGTCATCAGCAAATAATACAATCCCACATAGGTCTTTGACAAAGTAAGGCAGGTCATTTATAAAGATCAGAAACAGCAGAGGACCCAATATTGATCCCTGGGACAAGCCCATGCGTACGGTGGCACCGGAAGAGTTCGGACCATTGATACTCACTTTTTGTATTCTATCAGTGAGGTAAGACTATTTAAGGCTAAGTGATATTTTTGAAACACCGTAATATCTCGGCTTAGTTGGTAGGATTTCATGATCTTCGCAGTCAAATGCTTTTGACAAATCCCAAAAAACTTCTTTTGCATCTTGCTTGCCTTCCCACGTACCAAATATGTGTTTGATAAGCGTAATACCTGCATCAGTTGTATTCCTATTTCGTGTTGTTTTTATATTACTAATCTATTTAAAGAAATGGAGAGAAGCGAGTCTTGAGTTTGTTAACCTACCATTGTATACCTACTATAACTCACATTCCTAAAAGGATTACGTGAATAAAAATGAAGGTTTCATTTATCATGAAAATTTCGGACTGACTATAAAGGCTGCGGTTTATTTAACTACAGTTCCACTTAACATAGGCAATTTGCGATCGTGATTCTCGCAAGGCGATTGTGAACATGCTGGCAGCAAGCTAACCACTTTCTTCAAAGCATTTCGAACTTATTAGCACAGACTGCATCAAATAGATGTCATTTAGTTCTTGTATTTAAAATAGTAGGTGCTAATAAATCCTCGATAATGAGTGCTCCTGTGCTATCAAAATATTTAATACAAAAGATGTAAAGATTTTTATGAACTGAAAAAACTTTACAAGTTTTGTCATAATGTGCCATAAATGAATTGTGTTTGTGTGCATCATTTTATAGCCAACTAAAAAATGAATAACAATGAAATAATCTCTCCTGGCATTTATTTTAATTGTTGTAGCTTGTTTGCATGTGAATTTTATTTTTATATTTCCTGAGCATCTTTGTTATATCAACATACATATATATTTACCAAAAAATATGTACAGAGGTTAGCGCATCCACCTTTACAAAACCATCTCAAAATGGGTCTAACGTTAGCGGAATAAGGTGCCCCTATGTAAAGGTTGATGTGATGACCTCTGTACATAAATACCCACTATTTACAGACTACTGCAAAATTTTGGAACCTTTATAAATAAATATAAATAATAAATATAAATATGTGCCAGACAACACACCTCTTGTCATGGTCTCGAAGTAGGGATAAATATCCTCGTGTTACGAGGTACCAGACAAGGAATTAAGCCAGGGGCTTCTCCCAGCACACCCAGACCCAGGCCAAATTAGAAAATATCATTTCCTGAATTAACCTGACCGGGGCTCGAACCCCGGACACTACGGAAATAAAGGCGAGAAACCGTGCTACAGCGCACGACGCCATTCGTGTCGTCAAACATTATGAAACTTTACCTTTCTTACAACTTAACATGTAATAATTCTGAGGGAGTGTAGTTTTGTGTGGATAAATAATTAAAAGTAATGATTAATGCATTACAGACTCAAGGAAGTGGCAGAACGGTGGAACAGGTATGGGACTGGCGCCGGTTCTTCGGCTCTGAGCTCCCTACGGGGAGTGCGTGCTGTAGCTGCTGGGCCTGCCCATATTGCTTGCCTGCTTGAGGATGGCACAATATGTCGTGCTGCATTTTCAATCATACCTGACAGATTGGATTTGAGCAAGACTGATGCTACCAAAAATGGTGGCAACGGTGGGGGTGGCAGTGGAGGAGGAGGAACAGGTGGAGGAAAGCAGGGCGGCAGTGGTGGTGGGGGCTGTAGGCAGCAACCACAGACTAGGGCTCGTATTATGAGAAGGAATTCAATCCGTGCTGCACCTAGTTCTCAAGGTAAGTTATGCCAAAATGGTGATACTTGACACTACCCATAATTGTATAGACTTGAGCAGAGATGGTTAATACATTTCCGTTTGATGCTAATAGGTAATTTTTTATACAAACATATGTGTCTGTGTGTAGGCTCTACAAGCCGAGCGACAGGTGTAATTATTGGAGCATCAGGATCTGGGAGAGTCGTGTCTGTGCCAGCTCCATTCGTTCCTGAGGATCTAGTTACACAGGCACAGGTTGTGTTACAAGGCAAAAGTCGCAGTCTTATTATCAGAGAATTACAGGTAACAGTGATGGTGAAGGATTAACAATACTTATATAACTTAAATTTGGATGTGCAGAGAAGCTCGGTTTTTTAATGACATAAGAAATATGTCAAAATACACAGTGTGGGATATTTCGTATTAAATTTTATGTCAACTTATAAAAGATTCTAAACTATTCTAGGTCTATTTTCCCTGTCATGCTGTATATTGATAAAACAAAATTAAACAAATAAAAAAATAGGATCCTCTTTTATTAGTTAAAAAATACAGAAAACCATCTATGATCTCATTCATAAAGTTTTTGACATTTTGAATGCTGATTTAAAAGGCGACATTGGTGACATTCAAATATCGACTCCTGCTGATTATAACTTCTTACAATATATATTTTAGTAGTCACTAGTTAATGTAAATGCTCTTGCTTTTAATTGCTTTAATTCTAACAGAATTATCAATAATGTTGGTTGCCTAAACGATACAGCGTACGAATTTGGACGTGAACTTGGCGGTGAACAATCTGCTGTCGCGCGATGACGAGGAGGGCGAGGAGCCGGAAGGCGGCGAGGGCGGCGACGGCTACGTGCCTGAAGACCTCATCTCGCTGCTCGACGGCGGGTTCCACGCGGCCCAGCAGGACCACTCCGTCATCATTGACGCCGATGCCATGTTCTCCGATGACATCTTCGGGTACGCCGCTATCAGAAGGTATACCTGTCGCGCTACGCTCCTCCGCCTCAACTCCTACAACCGTATATAATGTGCAACCCGATCTCTCGCACGCCGACGAGCTTACGCAGTTTCTGTTTTGTTTTGTGTAATTGGGTGTATTATGATTTTCTTTAGTAGATGTCTTAGTTACTTATGATGTCGGGATGCAAAGAGACCGTTTATCATAAATAAAACTAGCACTGGCCCACGACTGTGTTTGTGGGGTTCAGGACTATCCCACTATTGTTATAATGAAATTCTTATAGAAATGACGCTACCTATTGACATTTTAAAATCGGCACGTTTATCTATACTAATAATATAAAGAGGAAAGATTTGATTGTATTGAATAGGTTCCGAAACTGCTGGTCCGACATAGGCATTTTTTTTTAATTTAGGCATAATTTTGCTGGGCCAACCCGCTGACGGACAGCTATTGTTTATAATTTATTAGCAGGAAATTCAATTACTTATTTATAAAAAGCCTTTATTGTTTTAAACTATACACTGTGTTAATTCTACTACCACAAATCTATGTTTAGTACATAGGACTCTTAGGAATCACACAAACATCTACCTGACCGTTTATCAGCAGTAATTAAAAGTAAAAAATGCTAAAATCCTGATGGCGAAGCGATCATCACGCCGGGATGCTTTTGTCAGAGTTTTAGGTTCTGATCCTCTTTTACCATTATAATAGTAGTGGGATTCGCCTTCAAAGTCCATTACCTTATAAAAGTGCTCTGATGCCTCAATTAGGTGACGTTGCGCAGCTCATACAAATTATAGATAAGTTATAACGTCAGGTTACCCAAAAATAAGCAATCTAAAATAACTTTTTGCGTTCAGATTTTTTAAGACACTAGAATCCATACACTAAAAATATGGACGAAAGATTATCACAGCCAAATAATGGTATAGTTGCGCAGCTGCAGCATTGTAAATAGGTGTTCTAGTGGCTTACCGCCTAACTGAGGCAGGCGTGAGCAGATTGCGGTCTTTTTGCACCCGATACTGTATGAGACTAATCCGCTGACGTGTGTAGTCGTAGCGGGGGCGGCAGCGGCAGCGCCGGCGGGCGCGGAGGCGCTAGTCGCGAGAGCGGCAGTTCAACGCAGGAGCGCCCATCTGAGTTCAGCCGTTGGCGCGAGCGGCAGTACTTTGGGCCGCGTAGGTGGCTTGAGTCTGCTCTTCGCGACACATCGTGGGACAAAGATGGAGGTATGGTTTTATTTTACAATAAATATTGTGGTTTACGGACTATGCAGTCTTTAGGTTTTCAAGTCAATAGCTGTTTATAAAACTTGTTGTGTCCCTTAGTATGTACTCAACGTCTTAACTATTATTTCTATTGGACCCAAAGTTGATGACCATACCCTCCCTGAGTGAGAAGTAACTATACAAATATTGTAGTAATCACTTTCAGGCCATCAAACTGTAACCCTATTTAAGTTCCTATGTAACAAAACAACACAACACATTGGCCAAAGTTATAAATTTTTTACCGTGTGTAACAGTTGTATTTTCTTCTTAGCTGAAAGTAAGAAAAAGGATTCTGCAATGTCAGCATCGCCTCTGTGGGTATCCGAAGAGCTAGAATACTGGGATAGCAATATTAGATTCACTCATATAGCTGCAACATATAGCGAGCTTGTGGCTGTGTCCACACAAGGACAGCTGCACCAGTGGCGTTGGGCCGACGCCCATGCGTACCAACGTAACGACGTAAGTAAACCACTTGATTTTTTGTTAGTGCAATAATAAATAAATTTTCATTTGTATTGGAATGTACTTTTATTCTAGCCTGCTGGAGCGAGTAGCACAT
This sequence comes from Udea olivalis, assembly GCA_947369235.1. Taxonomy (NCBI): domain Eukaryota; kingdom Metazoa; phylum Arthropoda; class Insecta; order Lepidoptera; family Crambidae; genus Udea; species Udea olivalis. The sequence continues at coordinate 15,116,337 of OX376342.1, forward strand.
ACCACCCCCGCGCTAATTGGCTAGGATTAGCTGCAGGCGAGCGCATTATAAACATCAGCGCCGCCGGAATACGCGTGTCGGTGCTCACTGACGCTGGCAGGGTGGCTACATATCTCGATGAATCTATTGGTAATAAAAACATTTAAACAAGTTCACAATCACGAAATCAAATAAGTTTATGAAACGACTGACTTTGTCATATCATAGAACTTGCTGTTTGTAAATTCAGACTATTGTATTGCATAATATATTTTGCGTTCGCCGTTTGTTCTTGTTTTCATGTGCAATAAAGCAATAAATATAATTATTATCAAATTGTTTTTCATCATGAAAAAGAGGGCTTCTAGGTGTTCCGTTCACCATGACGACAACAATCACTTGCCTCTGACTACCCCGTTTGGGATAAAGTCGTGATGGTATGTTATGTTATGCTTTTCATCATTTATGAAGATAAATTAAATCTAAAATCATTATTTCAGCTCACGCTCCTGGTGCTTCCCGATTGGAGCATCCCTTACAAACTTTTTCGGAGTTTGGATCTGACAAACCTGTATCCCTGCATGTATGCTCGTTGTATACTGTTGCAAGAATGGATTCTGGTGCAATATTTTGGTGGTAAGTTAACATTAATGTATTATGTCACATTACCCTTTTTTTGGAAAATTTGCAAATTCCTTACAAGGCTAGGTTTGCTTGTAGATTTTGTCACATACATTGTTAACACGACACGATATTTGATTAGGTCAAAGGATACGGAAAATTAATTTAAGTCAGTTAATATTCTATGTGTTTTGGTATCAATAAATATAATGCGAGGTGATTTCCACCCAAGGTAAACTAGTTCAGGTGTTATTATCTATTTAATTGTGAATATTTTAGTATGTTCAAAGTCTCAAAAACCTAAAGTACGGTCACCATCAGATAAATTGTAGCAGACAGGGTGACCATATACTTTCTGAACAATTTAAAATGGCAATGAGTTCTTAACACTACAAACTACCAATAATATCTGAACATTAATAACATTATTAATATCTGAGCAGCATTTAGTCAATAATTTCTATACGCACAAATAAACAGAAATATCTGAACACCTAAAACGTCAAGCATATCTACACAGACAAACACTAAGCATCGTAAATTTAATACACTATCTGTTCGCACGCGGCTTTTGCGACTACGATTTTGGCTGTTCTGTTTCCTCCGTTAAAATATATTCTATTTTACTTGTTTATAGTAAGTTTTATGCTAAAATAATTTTGGAAATTGGTTCCGTAGATTTTGATTACTTCATTACTTACTAGCTGGCGGTCATCGGCTTCACCCGTGTTGACTTATTTCTTCGTTAATGTAGCTTTATTTTGGTAAAAAAGGGCAAAAGAAATTAGCCTATATATATTTCCCACTGCTGGGCAAAGGCCTACATCAAAATCATGTCACCGCTACAATAGATGGGTTTTGGCTTAATCACCACGCTTGCGAAATGCGGGTTGGTGATCGATCATAAACCCGGGCTATGTTCCAAAAAATCCGAAAACACACTTTGCCCGACCTGGGGATGAAAACCGGGACCTCCGGGTTTCGGGCCGAGCTCTGAACCACTCGGCCACGGAGGCGTTTTGGTAAAAGAAATTTTAAAATCGTTCCATAGAACCTATTAAATACAAATAAACAAACAATATTTTTTTAATTATTATTAGAATAGAACTATACATGAAGAATACACTTTTAAATTCTAACATTAAATGTTCAGATGTTTTTGGTTATTCGTACGTATATAATTGTTTGACAAGCCGCTCAGATAATAGTGCTGTAATGAATGTTCAGATTAGAGATGTGCCGATCATGACTTTGGCCGACTAGCCGATTAGTCTGTTGCAAATCGGCCGACTAGTTGGCCGATTAGTCTGTTAAGCCGATCACGGTTTCGGGGATTTCCGTAACATTTCGTTTACAGCTCATTCGCGTGCAAGTCGCAAACACCGCCTGCACACGTGTCAGAACCTATTTTGTTTACGTCATATTGTTTTTTGATTTTCGCTTTTGCAAGGGTCGGAGCAGTATTTTTGTATAAAAAAGTTTTATTGGAGAGATAACACTGTTTTGTGTCTATCAAAGTGAAAGAGCTCAATTGTTTAACCATGTTAAAAAGGAAATCTCGTGTATGGATGTTTAATGAACAATTAGACAATGATTCCCATAAAGTTGACTGTAACCAATGTGAAATGATAATTACTCGTAGTGGGCAGAGAAAAAAAATAATGACAAAAAATAAAATCATTTATTTCGGGCCGGAATCCATAGTTTGTAACAAATAACTTATCAACTATGTTAGTAACAGAAAAATTTGTTTACACAAAGAAAGACACTACTATCCCGCATATCTATTGTACGTGATAGCAGTGTCCTTAGTTAGGTGGACGCGAGTCCAGTGCTGCATTATTGCACTGTCCACGTCTAACCTCTCCGCCACGGTCTTCAGGAGGCTGTTTGAGCCGCGCACCCAGTGTATCAGGAACGCTATACGCTTTCTGATGATAGCAGAAAAGCTATCAACCCCAGCTGTGGCTAGCATTCCTGACGCACCGCAGTAGCGCGGAAGGCCCAACAGCGCCCTGAAGGCATTGTTATATTGGGTACGCAGGGCCCTGTATGCTCCCTGCGTGTGATTCATCCACAGGCCGCACGTGTACAGACAATGACAATACGCTTTAAAAAGTGTGATTTTGGCTTGTTTCGAACAACGTGCAAACCTGCGGGTAAGCATATTAGCTCGAATCCACAGCGCCCTGCGCTCCCGTTCCATATCGATATCGTCCTTGAGCGAAAAACAGCAAATACTACAATTAAGAACAACCATATTAAACACAGACATCCAACCCTGATACCTCAGTTAGGTTCTGCTATTACGTCAAAGAAAAATTCTTTTTAATTCTTTCCTTCATTTTCATTGAGAAATACATACGAAATATGTAGCCGGATAGTCTGCGCTCCTTGCCGACTAGTCGCCGACTACTATAGTGACCGGATAGTCGGCTTTACCGACTAGTTAGCGACTAGTCGGCACATCTCTAGTTCAGATGTTATTGGTAACTTGTGGTGTAAAGAACATATGGGCTTTTAAATTGTTCAGATGTTTATGGGCACCCTGTTTGCTAAAATATATCTGATGGCGACTGTACAAGCTCAGCTCATTTTAAGATATGATGATTTCAGTGTAGGTTGGTATTTATTTGTTTATTTAATTCCAATAGGGGTGTCCTGCCGCTGGGCCAGCGAGCGCGCCTGTGGGAGAAGCACCGCGCGCGCTCTCGCAAGCAGCAGCGCGGCCACTCGTCCGCCGCGCCGCAGGACCTGCAGGCCGGCCAGAGCGTCACCATGAAGAACGCGCCGATGTACCAGCCGGGCGCTGTCGGTGAGTATTCTACCACTACACAAAAACTACGCCTCTACTAAGATAAGTTGTTTGATTTAATAGCATACGTATGTCGTCGTGTCGAAAAAGGGTCATTGGTGAGGCCCTAAAACTGCAATTGTTTTTTTAGTTAGTAGGTTTCGGAATGAACACAAAGCTCGTGAAACTATAATCTAGGCGCTCCGCGATTTCTAGAGTAAAAACCCCAGAGAGTTCGTTCACGCAGAGAGCTCTTCACGTACATAAAGCCATGGCCTAGCTGAAGATATGCAGTGTGCTTCAATTAATATCACCTAAATTAATATCATTTATTATCTTGACAGGTTTTAACATGTCTACCGGAGTGCCGAAGGTGGGCATTCTACAAAATGCTGCATGGAATCTATCGGATATGTGCCGCTTCAAGTTGCTGCCTCCGCCCCAACCCGAGCGGTCAGTCTCTGACAAGGATAAACGTGATTTACAGGTATGTACAATTGTATAACATATGGCTAAAAAGCCAAAAATGCTGCATTTATTGTGATAAAGTGATTCATCAGGGGCTTCCGACAGTCTTGATCTGTAGATTGAATAATTTTACGTCAAAATCATTCCACTCACTCTTTTTGTTAATTTTATCTAGAATCAGTCACCGCTGACAGTGTCATCTGTTAAGGCCTCGTCGTCTAGTGGGAACAGCAAGGACGGTAGCAAAGACAGCAACAAGGACATGGCTGACCGACTGGACATGCCGCCGCCGCCTAGCCCCGCCTCTTCTACTTGCAGTGATACAAGCACTTCTCATAGTAAGACTTTTCGGTTCTGAAGCTTATCGGACACGAGCAATAAAATATTACCTTTTTTTTAACTCCTGAATATTACTTTGTTCTGTATTTTATGATCAGGATTAGTCGCTTCGCCATATAGGAAATACTTTACCTTTGTGTTTCTCATAGACTTTTTAAATACTTAGGTGTCACAGTCACAGCTAAGATAAAATAGATCTATATCGTCTTGCTACTAAAATTGTTAACACGCTCTTATTGTCTCAGAACGTGCTAAACGCGTCACAGTCCGCGGCGAAGAGGGCTCGTCGAACGACGGATCCAAACAACGAGACGAAGAGGAGTGGCCTCTCAAAGAGGTCGTGTTCCTCGAAGACGTGAAGAGCGTACCATTAGGTCGCGTATTGAAAGTGGACGGTGCGTACGCGGCGGTTCGATTCCCGACTATCGGCAAGGATGGGAAGGAAGTCGTGCCGGTTACGCCCGATGATTGGACGGCGTTGCTACAAGACTGCCGACTCGTGCGCAAGGATGACTTAGTATCGGTGAAGTGGGGCGCAGGAGGGGCAGCGGGGCCCCGCGGCCCGGACTGCCTTCAGCGGGTCCCGAGGAAGATTGCGCTGCCTCCGGAACTACAAGTCATTACTATTGCAGTAAGTTGGTCATAATGGACATGTCACGTCATTTAGAAATTTAAACCTGTTTACTGTTAGGTGTAGATTCTGTTCAATTACTTACGTTTTAACAATTACCTTGACTATATTTATGAGATTAGGTATTTTTATTTAATTATTAGTACAAAAGTTGGTTTGAGAATTGTATGCAGTTGTTGCTGCTCTGCAACAACACTTTCACAGAAAGATGAAGAATACACTTTTAAATGTATTTTGAAGTAGTAGTAAATACTTGATAGTACTAATAAGAGCAGTTATCAATAGCATCGTTTTCCCGTTGCATTGTCAGTCAGCTTATGTTTTAAGCGTAAAGATAATTATTGGCTACAGAAACGCTACAGAAAGTCACCATATTTTCCCTCGTTGTTGGCATTGCCAGAAAGTTGTAAAATGGGCGGCTTCCTACAATGAATGTTATAATATGGTAGTATCAAATGAAACCATGAATCGCCAATATGACATAATTTATAACCTGTCTTTATCTATAATAGTATTGTAAAGAAAAAAGATTTGTTTCTTTGTTTGGTATTGAATGGGCTCCGAGACTATAGGACTGATTTTAAAAATTCTTTCACCAATATGAAGCTACTTTATCAGCGAGTGATATTGGCTATATTTTATTATGATCTAACAAAACATTCAGTGAAAAATAATAGTATATGTAAATCAAGTCGGAGAAAAGCGGGCATGTGCTGCTGCTTTACCGATGCCATATTTTTGACAGAACGAAGTCTGTCGATGCAGCTAGTGAACAATAAATCTAAACTAAAAATACAAACTACATTGTATTAGTCCTAGTAACAAAATGTTGGTTATTTAGGTGGACAGCCGCGGGGTGCACGCGGTAGTGCGCCGGCCGGGCGGCGCGCTGGCCTACGCCGTATACGCAGTAGGAACCACTCGCGCTCTCACTGACAGCACATTCCCCACGGACCACAGCGCTTTGCTCGGATATTCCAATGGACAGGCGATACAGTTGACTACGGCTGCAGAGGTATGTGCCTACTTTTCGTTTATCGATCGATAAATGTAATTGCTGCAGTATTTTTTAATCATTTTTTAAACATCTTTACTGAATGTAGTTGTACGAGGGGTGTTCAATAAAAAGTAATAATGTCATATAAACTCCTTGAACAACAAAAAAGTTAATTCTGGCAGGTAAAGCACAGACATTCGATAAAATAAAAATTAATGATTTTGGTTTTCTTATTTTAAAAATAAAGGGCATTTGTTTTCGTCGTATCGTAGCGTGTTACGCAGAATGGATAAAATTTAAATTCGCGCTGTACTAAAGTATCTCTGCCTGAAAAGATTTACTACTGAGCAAGTAAATCCAGACTTGAGAGTACCATTAGGGGTTAATGCTCCTCCGTATTCTACGGTTGCGCGGTGGTGTGCCGAGTTTAAGAGAGGAAGAACTTTAACTAAACCGACCCGCTCGGACCTCCTCCCTCCCTCCTGACCGATTTCTAGCTCGCTGGATAAAATATATAATGGCTCCACCATTATGATTCTGAAACGAAACAACAGTCCATGAGTTGGAAGAGGCCGTCATCTCCAACGCCTAAGAAGTTTAATAATTTCATCCGCCGGTAAGATTATGGGCTTTTTTCTGGGACAACCAGGGGTTGATACCTCAATCATGGAGCCACTATTACGGGGCCCTTATACGCAGAACAAATGAAAAAAATTACGCGAAAAGCGCCGCGTAAAACTTGCTAAAGTTGTGTTGTTTCACCAAGATAACGCCCCCGCACACAAGTCCCGAGTTGCGATGACTGCTATCCAAGACGCTGGATTTGAATTGATAGAACATCCTCCATATACTCACCTGACCAAGTGTGCCTAGCGATTTCTACCTGTTCCCGCCGTTAAAAAAAGAGGTCACAAATATGGCAATGATGATATGCCGCCGTACATGATTTTTTAAGCGATCAAGATTTTTTCAAGAAGGGAATCTTAGGATTAGAAGAACGATATAGCTACCAAGTGTATAAACCTCAAAGGTGATTATGTCGAAAAATAAAATAACAATAAATAATATATAACTGCTTCATACTCATCATCACTTTTTATTGAACACCTGTAGTTTTATATCATCACGATATAAAGGGTGTGAAAAGACCCTTAACGAAGCCATGTATTCTGCACATCATCAGGACCATTTTTTCTTTCTAGACCATACCTGGAAACTCAATAGTTACAAAGTTATTGAAGGTCAAGGTAAAACTCAAGATTTTGATGAAAACAAACTAATCATTATTACTTAATTTTTGTCCTAAGAAACATTATCAAAATTTCTAGTATTTCCTTACAAAAAAATGCTTCAAAACGTTCAACTCGCAATGTACATTGTGTACCCCTGGATTATATGTAACAGCAATAGCCACGCACAAAACCGCAGGAGCGGTCTGTTGCACGCGTTACATAGCGTAGTCCGTTTTTAGGTTTAAAATTGACACCTTAAAAAAAAATCTTTCTTCATCAATAATTTATTTTTTCTGTGACTTGATTTGATGGTCTGAGTGCGTAGATGCCGGCTTCGTTAAGAGTTTTTTACACCCTGTAGATGAAATCTTTATTCACGAATCCTGTTATGTTTCCTGCAGGGCAGCGAGCCAGTAGTAGTGATGCTGGACGGCAACGGCGCCCTGTACCCGGTGTCGCGCGACTGCGTGGGCATGGTGCGCGAGCCGCCCGCCCTCAACCTGCCGCCCGCGCGCGCGCTCGCCGCCCACGCGCTGCCGCTGCACCCGCACTCCGCCGCGCACAACCACCACAACGCGCTCAAGTCGCAGGTACAGACACAGAACGCTAGGTGGCAGTGGAGAGGATGGCTTTGCGCACGGATACAGTATGAAAGGGGTTCATGCCAACAATTTGGCCCTAAATTCTCTCTTTTTAGTTGACGGGAACGGAAGCTATAACAATGTCGCGTCGCACTCCTGTGGCACTGTTTATTTGGAATCTGTGACATTGTGCTTATGCATTGATGTTATCTTAGACACTGGAACTACGAATCGCAACACTTGCAAGTAAATACATTAAAAACCGATTAGTCTTCAAAAATACCATTCTTCCTCTTCTTCTTCGTCGTGTCGTGGATCATTTCGTCTAATTAAATTGGTAACTAATCGTCTGATTAAATTGGTATACATGACATAACAAATATCGCGTCGCGGATCACTTTGTTTCTAACAAGTATGGAATTATGCTTTCTCAAAAGCCATTCACTTTATTATACCACTAGCTGTCCATCGGCGGCATCGCCCGCGTAGACTGTCTTTCCCGGCAAAATAAAAAAAAATATAGATGTCACACTCCCTGATAATGTAGCTTTATATTGGTGAAAGAATGTTTAAAATCGGTTCAGTAGTTTCGGAGCCTATTTAATGCAAACAAACAAATCTTTCCTCTTTTTAATATTAGTATAGATTTACCATCAGTTGATTTGCTAAATATAAGCTCATTGAAAGTACCCTTCTAACCAGGTTGCTGGGTTTTTTAGGCATTAGCTCTCAAATATTAAACCCGTTGCTAATTGTGTTCAGGTGGCGCTCATTATAATTGTACCAGAGCCGCAACTGATGATGCCGCGCGTGCTGCGTTGCGACCTCGACGGTGTTCGCCAACTACTACATCAGTTGGAAACTGACACAAACAGTAAGTTAAACCAAACCAAAGAATGCTAGACTTCTTCCTATCCTATAATACATGTTACTAATTTCCTCTTTTTACTTCCTAGAGCAACAAATTCTGGCGGTCCTGCAAGAGCGTTGCGACGGTAATAGGAACATACTACATGCTTGTGTGCACATGTGCGCCCCGACAAGTAACAAAGAACCTGACATAGGTATGTTCTTAAATGGTTTTTTTATTTTATTATTGTATGCTAATTATTTAGGTAATTCTTCTCTGTTCAATTGTCCACAGCATATTGGTGACCCTATCTTGGTCCTATGAGCCAAGGAGATTCTAGACAATTCTAGGCTTGATACTTTTAGTTGCTATGTTTGTTTAGATATTCATTACGTTCTTATTCTGCAGAGAACCCCTCCATGCCCAACTTAGCAGGCAGCACGGGTGGAAGCGGCGTCAGTACTGAGGAGCCGGTGCCGGCACTTTCGTGGCCTCCAGAGACCTTTGAGGCGTCTGGCGACGAGGACAGCTTGATGGGACTTACTAATAATGGGTAAGTTTTTAGTTGCTGAAGGTTGGAAATAGTGTATGAGATTGAATGAGATAGTACCTTCAACTCTTATCCATCATGCCTATGTCCCTATGGAGAATAGTTAGTCAAGATCAAATGTCTATAATTTAAAAAAAAATGGTATTTTTCTACAACAACTTCAACAAGTTTAGTCGTTACAAACATCTACACACAAATCCTGCATTTCTTCTATCCTTAGTCCATACACACTATTTACACTTAAGGAGATTGCCTAATTTTGTATGGAACTTGCACCAAGGTTGCTGCCTAGAATGCTCACAAAGTGCATTTTGTTCGTCAGACTATGACTAATCTGTAATTCAAAGCGCATAAAAATCTATCCCAGGAGTCCAAAGAAAAACAGTTTAGCGTTGAGTTATATATATATATTTTCCTGTGATCAATATTTTTTTAAATCTTATAGTTCATGTTATTGCTACAGTACCACTGGACCAACTCCCATTCCTAGGCAGCACTCGGTCCAAACCTTGGCCATGTCTTTTGAGTTAAACATAAATAGAATCGCTTTACTTGCACCTACTTATAAACCGACTGCCAAGCGCCAGTTGAACGGCTAATACAATTCCAGCAAAATGTCCAGCGGCAGTAACACCGGCGGCGCGGTGAGCGCGGACCCGGCCGAGCGTCGCGGCAACGCGCTCGCCGCTCTGCGCGCGCTCGCCGAGAGCGCCGCGCTGCAGCCCCACTTGATGCAGCTGCTCACAGCAAAGTAAGTATTTCTTTGAATCTACAACATTTGTCTTAGGTAAGTTAAATGATCTTCCTGCGTCGGTATTTCCAAAGGAAGATGACATCGGAGCCTTCAAGAAGGGAGTATTCCCATTTAAAAAGCAAGCAACGCCAGGGTTCCCAATTTAGCACTATAGGTGCTAGATCTGGCACTATTTTCATGTCTCTAGCACTGAAATTTTATAAACAGCACCTAGCACTAAATAGCCAGCTATCTTCCTTACTAATTAAAATTAAAAAGGTCAGCTCAAGCTGGATATAGATAAGTGTTAGTGAGCCTGAGCCATCCAAACATCAGTAGTGCAGGGAAGATGATAGGAAAAAAACTATGATTCAAGATGATTTTTATGTAATATCTCATTTTGTATTTTTTTATTATCAATAATTGTGACAGTTAAAGAAATATTCGGTAATTTATTAGTTAATTTCACATGTTTAGCACTATTTTTGGAAATTCATAGCAATCTGGCACTTTTTGGGGTATCATTCAGCACCCACCCGTGGTGCAGGGTTGGCAACCTTGAGCAACGCATCGGTGACACCTCTGGTGTTGCAGTTGTCCATGGGCGGAGGTGATCACTTTACATCAGGTGACCTTCCTGCTCGTTTGCTACCTATTACATAAAAAAAAAGATAGGTTGCGTTAATCGAAGTGACAATATCTTCGAAAAGATGATAAACAATTTTTCCTAACATATTTAGGTTGGTTGGGTGACTTATTTCGCGTATCAATTTGTTAGAACGCTTAAAGCATTGGTGAGTGGCTTAGTCACGTTTATTTAACTTGGAATGGCAGTTTCGAAATAAGTTATTGGAGTATGAATTGGACCGTAGCCTAAAAATAAAAGAACAATTCATTTCATTAATTATCTACCACCTTCACAGGGATGGCATGGGCCAAACGCCTCTAATGGCGGCAGTATCAGAACGCGCTTACCGCGCAGCCCTTGTACTACTGGACGCGATCCGCGCGTGCGCCGACGCGGACGACGCGCAGCGCTCGGCGGCCATCTTCCCGCCCAACGCGCACCCCGACCACTCGCCGCTGTTAGTGCTGTGCTGCAACGATACTTGCAGCTTTACTTGGACCGGCCAGGAGCACATCAATCAGGTACATAAAATAAAAAAAAGCAACTTAACTGCACGCACAGTGCAACTAAACAATTACATTTACTGGTAGAGAGGAATTTGACTGCGGTCACTAATGTAGTGCCTTTTGTTGCAGGATATTTTCGAATGCAAGACATGTGGACTCACGGGATCTCTCTGCTGTTGCACTGAATGTGCTAAGGTATGTCTATAAATTTTTAATTTTGTTTGTATTCCATTGCTTTGGGTGAGAAATTGGTACAAGAGAATCCTCTACGATAATGTTTGGTAACATGCCACTTTTTATATAGCACGCTGACTTGAGCTTGTCTCTTCATTTCTAAAATAAAATAAAGGAGACATTAATATATTAGTTACATATTAGTTAAGTCAAAGGTATTTACGAGCATTTAAAAGGAAATAAATATGTCTATAAAGTAGCAATATTTCCCTTGCCTACTCAGGTGTGCCACAAAGGTCACGACTGCAAGCAGAAGCAGACGTCGCCGACCGCGTACTGCGACTGCTGGGAGAAGTGCCGCTGCAAAGCGCTGGTGGGCGGCAACTGGGCCGCGCGCTGCGACTTGCTCGCTAGGCTGGCTAAAGATACGCCGCTCGCTACTCACTTTAATTCGAGGTACGTATTTTGTGGTAATTTTGTAATTAATTACTAAGTAGTGACTACCTCAGTGCCGGAATTGGTAAGTTGCTGTCTAAAAAGTAGGAATATTAGTGCATTTGAATAGATTATACGTACAATGTACACATACTCTGGTGTTAATGTCTATTTAAGTATGATTTCAGAAACATGCATGTTTATCAGTCTCAGACCCACATTACAAGTTTTTTTTTCTGTGTGATCCCCTTTAAAAACTTGTCTTTTAAAGTATACAGTGTCCAAGGACATGTAACTGATTACCACAAACTTCCGACAAACAGAATAGAAGTTATATTATCGTCATTGTGTTACTTCCTTTCCTACGGTCACTAGCTCACAGTAGGGCTGTTATGATATTTTCCATTCGCGTCTTGCCGATTCTTTTGAAAATGGTTTTTCATGAATATCTGTAACACTGTTTTCTATTGCAGGGGCGAGTCGATCCTCCTGTTCTTAGTGCAGACAGTAGGCAGGCAGGCAGTGGAACAGCGCCAGTTCCGCGCCGGCGGCGGCCGCGGGCGCGGGCCGCGCAAGCAGCCCGGCTCCGACGCGGAGGTGGACGCGCCCGATCACGACCTGGAGCCTCCCAGATTTGCGCGGCGAGCACTTCTGCATTTACTTGGTAAGTTTAGTTTGGAAGACGACAGGTCAACCTTTACAAAACGATTGTAAAATTGGTCTTATGTCAGCAACATAGGATGCCCGCCTCTATGCTAGGTTTGATGAGATTTCGTGTGTCGTGTTCCACCAGTATAATTATACTACTTTCGCCGTATGATGATATACCTGACAGTTCATAATTGTCAATTATAGTGATGTAACAAATGTAATTTAATCGAGTTGGCAAAGGAAATGGAATCGAATTTACCGATTTTTAATTTTTAAATAAGTTCCTAATAAACAGGTTATGGCTAATAAGTTATATAATAAAACGCGGTATCTCGAGAATAATAGTTAAAAAATAGCACACAAGGCAGACTCACTCGTACTGATGCGAATGACGTGATTATAAAATGGATCGCCTCTTCATCGATTTTTTGTCGATTCAGTAGTGTCAATACACTATTGAATGGCGTTCCTTTTCAAGCATCAGGTGCTGTAAAGATTTATTAATAATAATTTAATTAACTTTTTAATGATAATAACAACAATTTACTTGATAAGATTCGAAAGGACAATTGCTTTTTAATAGTTTATAACATTTTCTTTTGCCAGTTTCTTTTTATTTAGTTTGAAATAGTATGCGTGACACGGAACAATGAGAACTGTCAGGCATATCATCATAAAGTGAAAATAGTATAACTACACAACAAGCAGGAGTTTGTACCAAGGTGAGGTCTGCATATGCCGCTAGGATTAGGTTCTAGCTGCTTTTCAGGGATAACTAGGTGGCACGTGATGACGTGATCGTAACAATAAGCAGATTTTTTTATGAGGCTGAACACCATCCAATTCATGTTTTTACATGCTGACTAGACGCTACTTAACTCTAGTCTTTAGCTATTTATATAAGTGGTGAGATACGGATGCATTTGGTAGCAATTCAGTCTCAATGCAGGTCCATAAAAAGCGCAAAATGTACCACAGCTTCTTTGCGAAGCTGCGGCCCATTTAGAAATCGAGCAACTAACTGGAGTATTTGTGTCGTTGCCAGGCAACTGGCCCGCGGTGGAGGCGGCGGTGATGTGCGGCGCGGCCGGCGGCGCGGCGGAGGCGGGCGGCCGGCCCGCCAGCCCCGCGCCCGCGCAGTCCGGCACCACGCTGCTGGACAAGTTCACGCACGCGCTCATCGTCAAGTGCACCAATGAGGTGAGGGTAACTAAAGTGCCAGCAGAATTACATGAGGTTTGATTTTGTGTGATCGATAGGTTCAATAAATAAAAGAGAGTTTTACAACATGCGATCGAAGTCGTATTTTTGTCGATCACCGTTGTGAATCGTGTTTGCCGATTGATAATTGAAAAATTTTGGTATAGGATAGGTGCTTACAAATTTTCTCGACTCAAGTTATCAACAAGGAGATTTATCAGGCGGACTGCCAGGCTATACTTTAATTTTATAATTAAGTCCTTCTATTCTACCGTCAGGTTTTTGCGGAAGTTCTCATTTTGAATAGGAGCTTGTAAAGGCCCCAATCATAGCCTTTTCTATAACTCATAAAAAATATAAAAGAACAACAAGTTTCAGAACATTGTGAATATTGGATTTTCAGGATGATACGGCTCTATACGACTGACTTCGCAGGTAATGTCATCTCACACAATGCACATTGTTTTGTACAGATGCTAGATACTTTGCTGCACACGCTGATGCGCGAACAGCAGAACGACACGACGCCCGGGCGGGCGGAACGCGCCCGCGAGGTCGCGCGCCGCTTCGTGCGCTCCGTGGCGAGGATATTCGTCATTTTCAGCGTCGAGATGGCACCTGGAGCTGCTAAGAAGAAAGGGTAAGTTCCTAGTCTTTGTTTTGATTATTTCATTCTACTGTTCATGTATTTACCCATGAGATAACTTGCCTTATATTAAATTTCTCTGCAAGACTAAAAATAGTCAAAATTGGTTGAAATCCAGACTATATAGCTGGTACTCATACCACGCTCATTTGAAGTAGGGATATCAGAATTAAAGCCCTTATCAGTACTGGCTACCTTACCTTTTCCAGAGCAGTCTCCCTTTTTCCCCTACCATGAAATTTCGATGGTTCATTTTTTTTCTCTATGAGTATAGAAATATTTATTAGTATTAACGTTTTACTTGAGTTTTTTATCCTTAATTTTTAAGTAGCAGCAGTTTTTCTCTCAGCCCCTTATCGATAACATCGTCGCTGGTGAGATGCCGGCGTGTATTCGCTGCGCTGGTAGCGCTCGCCGTTGAAGAACTAGTAGAGGCTGCTGACTCGCTGCTCGCGCCAGTGCGACTGGGCGTTGTGAGACCCACCGCACCCTTCCCGCTGGCTACTACCTACGTTGAGTTAGTCAATGGCAGCGAAGACCTCTTTGGGGTTGAACCACTCTCTACTGGACACTCGAGGCATTCTCACACGCGCAGGTAACAGAAAAGACAGTTTTTTTTAAGATTTACTTTTTATTGCTAAATAACAACACGCCACCAAGTTGATCATGTAGAACACTTGAATGTGTGCAAATTAATATGAGACAATTTTCTGACTTCAGATAAATTTTTCTGTTGTGTTATGGAAAAAAAATGAGGGTACCTGTTGTACCTGTCGACAGCTAGTACAACAGATGTTTGCGAATCGCACCCGTGACCTCATGGATCTCAGCCGGTGCTTGTCCAAAATATTTATTTATTTAATATATATATTTTATTTAGGACGAGCATTATATTATCATTAGAAAGAGGAAGGATTAATTTGTTTGTTTTTTTGGTATTGAATAGGCTCCGAAACTACTGGGTCGATTTAAAAAATTATTTGACCAATATAAAGCTACATTATCAGAGCGTAGCATAGGCATTGTTTTTCCAAAATGTAGGCTATATTTTGACGGGAAAGACGATCTACGCGGGCGTAGCCGCTGACGGACAGCTAGATTTAAAAAAAAAACTTAGTGGCGTGTGTTTGTTTCTCTTTGTCATCATCATAAAAAATGTCGAATGCTAATCCTGAGATTGAATCTTGTAGAGAATCAGCTGCAGCGGGCGGGCGAGGCGCCGCCGCCGGCGGCACGTCGATGGGCAGCTCCACGCTGGTGCCCGACGGCTCGTCCACGCCGGTGGCCGCGGAGTACGCCGACGACGCGGCCGGCGAGGCGCTCGGCGGCGACGACGACGCCTCGGAGACCGACGAGCCCAACGCTCCGGCTCCCAGGAACCCGCCGGCTGACAACCAGCATCATGATGACAATATGGCCGATAGGTGACAATATAATGACTTTATTACCAATGTGATTAAGTTATGTACTTCGTTTTAAACTCTAAGGCCCGTATTCTAGAATCGTACTCAAGCACAGATTAGTGCTTGAGTAGAGATTTCAGAACGTCAGTTCATACAAAAACGTTACCCAGATCTATATTCAAGTACAGATTTTGTTTTAGAAGACGGGCCTTATGATCTGAGTTCTAATCTTCTACCAATTGCGTTTTTCCAAATATTTTTGTAAGTTACTTTACTACTGATTGGTTTCCAAAGCTGGTTCTAGTATGTTAAACAGTTCATGAGAAAATATTCGTCAATACTGCAATGTTTGTTTGTACTAAAATATCACTCAAAACTTTGCACTCGCACAGATTTTTATTCAGTAATGATCGAAAATATGGGCATGCGTGCTTATCTTTTTACTGAAGTGTATTTTTGAAATTTACAATAGCAATTTCTTTATTGTATGTGGTGGAACTGATCCTATAAGTCACTTAATTACGTTACAATATTTTTTTTGGCCATTGAAACCAGATCCAGCAACCTATTTCAGATTTCCGTTCACTTTTAGGGTGCAAGAGCAACACGTGGTGGTAGAGAACGGCACGGAGCGCGCGGAGGGGGGCGAGAGCGAGAGCGAACTGGACATGTTGGCGGAAGTGGAGACTGAGAGCGACTCCGACGACAACGACAACGCAGAGTCCGCGCAGCGCAGCGTGCAGACCGGCGCTACGCAGGGATCCGACGCTGGTATGTGTACTTATAATAAAAAGAAACATCAATCTAATTCTTTGGCTTTTACTTTATGATTGTATCTACATCTATTTAATGCCTCTTCAGTGTCCAACTCACTGACGAGCTCAGAATACCTTATTTAATAGCAGGAACACAGTCAGGGCAGGGTAGTCTTATTTAGCTGTTAATAGAATGTCTCACTCTGATTACTGGGTGGCGAAGTTCACGAACAGACGATATTAGGTCAAACTTCACAAAACTGATTCAGAATTACAATGTTACAATGTTGGTTTTTCAAAATATGTGAACATTGAGTTGATTTCGTCTGCTGTAAACACAGTAAAACTTGCGTTCCTTGCGGTACAATCGAATCTAGATTTGAGTTTTGAACATACATGGCAGAAAAAAGTCATATTCTATACTACTTTCGCCCTATGATGATATCCCTGACAGTTCAGAATGTGTCAATTGTATCGATGTACGAATGTAATTTAATCGAGTTGGCAAAGCAAATGGATTCGGATTTACCAACTCATAATTATTCAATAAATTTTAGATAAACGGGTTATGGCTAATAAGTTACTTAATAAAACGCGATATCTAGAAAAGAATAGTTAAAAAATAGCACACAAAGCACACGCACTCGTATTGATGCGAATGACGTGATTACAAAATGGTTGCTCCTATTCATTGATTATTTGTTGATTAAGTAGTGTCAATACACTATTGAATGGCGTTCCTTTTCACGCATCAGGGGCTGTAAAGATATATCAATTTAATTTACTTCATTTATTAACAGTTAATAATAATAACAATGATTTACTTGATAAGATTCGAAAGGACAATAGTTTTTTAATTTTTTATTTATAACATTTTCTTTTTCCAGTTTCTTTTTATTTAGTTTGAAATAGTATGCGTGACACGGAACAATGAGAACTGTCAGGCATATCATCATAAAGTGATAATAGTATAGTGAAATTAATGTTACCTTGTAAGTCAGTATTATCCCAATAATCCCAATCACTGCGCAGGCATAGCCTCGCTGCTATTATACCCGGACGAGGAGAGCGGCGACTCGACGCAGCCCGAGGACGAAGACTCCGAAGCCGGCGAGACTGACGAGCAAGACGGCGAGGCCGAGCCTCCTCTACATGACGGCGAGCCGCTCGAGCGCCGCACCGCTCCACCTTCCCGGCCTAATCTCGCGCCACATTCTATGCAGTGGGCTATACGGTATGTTAATCTCTGTCTTTAATTTTACCATAAATGGACATTCAATAATTTTCCTCAGCCGTCAGTAAAAATGCTCAGTGCAGATTAAATCATGTTCACTACACAGTCTTAATCACTGCTATCTGGCAGATTTAGTATTTGACGGGACTTTTTCTCTCCTCTTTCTTCCCACCAGTCTTGCCCTTTTCTCTAAACAATACCAAGTTATCTGTGAAGTAGCAAGGTTATGTGCGAGAATGAGCTCGCCCTAATTGACTACTCCAGTTCTTTGCGTTAAAATGTTTGTGTTTCACGTTGAATATGTAGAAATGATTAGTGCCAAATAATGCACACTCAGGATAGTTTTTTTCCCAAATCAGGCACTTGTTAAATTGCGACACTGTAGCAATTAGTTAATTTCCCCAGTTCCCGCGAGACGAACCGCGGGACGAGCGGCAGCACCGGCGGCGTGCGTCTCTCAGGCGGCTCGTCGCTCGTGTTCATCGACCCCGCGTCGCTGCGCCGCTCCACCGCCGCCGCCGCCGCCGGCGCACACGACCCGCACTCCACCTCCACGACAGCCTCCTGCCTGGCGAGGGCATTCGGTGAGTGTACCGACCGCAAGACTCGTGCGGGGTCGATGACCTCACGTTGCACAGCCCGCCGGGCTCGCGGTTAGAGGTCGTCGACCCGCGGTTTGGAAAATGTTTTTATTTCATGATAGCGATCACACTGTTTGTATTGCACAGGGTCTGAAAAAGACCCGAATCTATTAAACTGCGACTTGGTAGGTACAAGCATTGTACCCTGCTATGCTGTGATAGATTGAAGACTTGAAGTAATGTAAAACCTTGCTTGGTGATTTAGGAGTTCATAACATGAAAAAACAACTAATTTTTGCTAAAATGTTTGTTTTTATGTGCCTTATTTTAGGAAACTCGATTTAACATGATGATATTTTAAACATGTTGAATGTTGTTTAGATGAAAAATAATCGGGTAATTCGAAAACAGTTTATTAGGGACTTCGAGCTCAATTGGTGATATCAGTCGCCGTATATTTCTATGTTTATATTACGTATATTTGTATGATTAGAATGTCGAATAAAATTGACATAATAAAATGATATTTTTCTGTAGGTATTGTGGTTCGGCAAATAGCGGACCTCCTTTGGGAATACGAGCGCGTGACGCTGCCGCTGCCGCGCATGGTGCCGCTGGCGTACCGCGAGGCGCTGCGTCTGCAGTGCTACCTTGAGAGACAACTGAAGAACACTTGGGACTGGCTTGTCACTGTTATGGATGCTACTGAAGCGCAATTACGGTAAGTTTCATATTACCATTTGCCGTTGGAATTGCCGGTTTCATCTTGAGTGATAAATACAAGGTCTCACCAATAATTTAAGTCAAGAGACAGGAATCTTGTACATGAATTCTGTCTCTGTAGGTAGAGCCTAACAAAGCCCCAGTTTTGATGAGCTATTCTTAAAAGCTCGTATCAAATCTCGAACGCATCGAACTACGTTTAATATCTAGTGAATGGATGCTATCCTAACTTGTTTTTAAATGAATAATTTATGGTTTTCTGGACGTAACGTCATACCAAATATAATTTTATATAAATAATCATGATGGCTCGGAATTAATTTTTTGTATGCAAAATGCTTCCATAATTTTTTTCTTTGCAGCATGACCCATAGAAAAATAAGCATTGAAAATGTCAACAGATTCGGCGCATCGCTCACGTCCAACAACGCCGGCACGTCGAGCGCGGACAGCGCGCGGCCGAACGCGCCCGCCGCGCGGCGCGCCACGTCCTTCACCTCTCCCGCCACGCGCATCATTGGCTTCTCTGAGGGCCCAAGAACTAGAGACCGCGAGCAAGGTACGTTTACGTGAGGCATAGAGCTTCTTAAAGGCCGACACGTTATCTCCATTATTTACAGCGATAGGAAGACCACTGCTGAACGAAGATATAGAACCGTAAAGATGCGACTTTTATTCAAAACTCTTGATTCTAGATCTTTTCTATCTTATGGCCATAATATGTGGCCTGCCTTCTGCCACTTCAACTTATTTACCCCCTGGATTATGTCGGTGGCTCAACTTTTACTACGATTTTTTTCTTCTGTAAGACCGTCATTTAGTACAACCGCGAGAGTTCAAGCTCATTATTTGACAGACCCTACTCACTTACTTTAATTTATATGTTTTATTAACATTTTTTGTCTTTGGTCTAGGTGTGGAAGCTGGCAGCGCACGTCGCGAGTTTCTCGCGTACTGCCTGTCGCTGCTGCGCGCGCACAGCTCCGAGCACGCGGAGCAGCTGCCCGTGCTGGACGTGGCGGCGCTGAAGCACGTCGCGTACGTGCTCGACGCGCTCGTGTACTATATGCGCGCAGCGCAGCCGCAGCCGCACAACCACCACCATCTGTGGACGCCGGTGAGTGTTGTACATGTGCAGTGTAGCGTACAGCACAGCTAGAGCAGCTGCCCGTGCTGGACGTGGCGGCGCTGAAGCACGTCGCGTACGTGCTCGACGCGCTCGTGTACTATATGCGCGCAGCGCAGCCGCAGCCGCACAACCACCACCATCTGTGGACGCCGGTGAGTGTTGTACATGTGCAGTGTAGCGTACAGCACAGCTAGAGCAGCTGCCCGTGCTGGACGTGGCGGCGCTGAAGCACGTCGCGTACGTGCTCGACGCGCTCGTGTACTATATGCGCGCAGCGCAGCCGCAGCCGCACAACCACCACCATCTGTGGACGCCGGTGAGTGTTGTACATGTGCAGTGTAGCGTACAGCACAGCTAGAGCAGCTGCCCGTGCTGGACGTGGCGGCGCTGAAGCACGTCGCGTACGTGCTCGACGCGCTCGTGTACTATATGCGCGCAGCGCAGCCGCAGCCGCACAACCACCACCATCTGTGGACGCCGGTGAGTGTTGTACATGTGCAGTGTAGCGTGCTACGCTTGCGCAAGTTGCGTACGCTCGAAAGTTGTGGATGCCAGTGAGAGTTATCTAAAAGTTGTAATTATGTAACGATTGTCATTGGACTTCAATTTGTGCTCAGGCTCTGGTTTCGCGAGATACTTAGTGCTGCCGCACACTGGTCCACTACTCGCGGCCACTGGTGGCTGCCACAAGCCGCGGACGTGATATTTATATAATTAGTATGGGATTTTCGCATTTTTCATTGCTGTCTTTTTCATCTTAAAATAGAATCTAGAAAAATGAAACATTTTTGTTTCACTAGGACGAGAACGAGAACGAAGAAGGCGACGAAGAAATGGTAGTGGCCGGTGCGGCCGCGGCGGAGTCGGACGGCGAGACCGAGGGCGCGCGCGGCCGCGGGCACGCCTTCTTCCAGCGGTCGGACTCCACGCTCTGCTTAGGCTGTCCGCCACCTGATCCATTCAACAGTGAGTATTTTTAATTATTTCGCAGCTATTTTTTTAACAGAGATCGTCCCAAATCCGGAGGTCCTGACTTGGGCAGTGTGTTTTTGCATTCTTCAGAAAATAGCTCGGGTTTGTGATCTATCACCAACCTGCATTTTGGAAGCGTGGTGAAGCCAATACCCATAAATTGTAGCGAGATTTGATTTCAATGATGAAGGCCTTTGCTTAGCAGTGCGACATAATTTACAGCTAATTTGCAGATGTATGACTTAACGGTGTCATCATAGATGGCCTAAAATTATAGTTCCTAATTTCATTTGGCCAAACCTTACTGGCCAAAACTTGTTACCCAGAATTGATTCGGCGAATCGATGTTTTCGCACTATTGACAGATTGGCCTAAATATTTAAAGCCATAATTCCATAACTTCTAATATTCAATGTGGAATACTTTTCTAATTTATTTCATTTATTCACAAATTTCGTGAGGTACTTACCTAAAATGTCGGCTATGTATGAAAGTAGTATGTTAAATCGAACTGGCCTTGGTCCTTCGCCGTGATACTAGTCTGCCCTACACTAGAGTGTAATTCAAGAGCCGAAGCAGCGCAAGCGAGCGTGGGTGACTGCGATTTACTACGCAAGGGCAAAAGGGCTGCACTTCCCGCAGCGCCAAAGAAGAGGCAAATGAAATGTATGCTTGCATGTTTGCCTGCTTGTTTGCATGCATGCATGCTTGCTTGCTTTCATGCATGCTCATTTGTATGCTTGCCTGAACGACTGTTTCAACTAAACTATCTATGTGAATGTATGAACTACTTTTATTTGGTAAATAACTAAAAAAAATATACATACAATTTAGCGCTTGTGAATAGTATGGATTATGCATCGTTCGGCCTAATGACGAATTTAGGAAGTGATAATACGGCGATAAAACTTTAGGCGAAATGAAAATAGGCCAAACTTATTTAGGACATGACGTGATGATTGTGCGAAAAAAATTTAGGCCGATAGTTAGTGTGCCAATGACAATTAGGGCTAATAAAAATTAGGCATTCCAATATTGACCCTCGAACTTAAAAAAAGATAGTAATACTTTTCATTAGTGAATAAAATTTTATTTTATTAAGATTTGACATAGGTAGGTAGTTCATGTTATGTTGGACGTACAATTGGTAACCATGGCAACGGGATAAAGTTTTACATTTCTAAATCTCCTCTCTTCCTCTCCCATTACCACAATTAGTATACAGGATGGTCCAAACATACACGTCAATTATTTTTTTTAAGTTCCTCACACTTAGGGGTATCCAAAAATACTAATAATTAATAATTTCTTGTTTCAGTCACTTTTTCGGTCACTGTAGCGCGATCTCTTGAGATAAATGCCTGATTTTTTTTTCTTTATCAGATAAATAATAGCGCTAGATGATTCTGAAGAACGTACATCCATAACGCTTATCATAACTCTTTAAAAAAATAAGAAATTAAAAAAGTTAGAAATGCTGTTTTTTTCCTGAACTTTGAAGGCCGTTTTAAGAAAAAAGTTACCGTTAATTTTTCATCCAAATCTTTTTAAAAAACTTCAGCATACTCTTAAACTATTTACCATGTGAATTTCAATGACTTACTTCAACGGCATCATACTTAAATTTTCATTCAAAATGTCAGAAGTGCAAAATTCAAATAATCTGTGTATCAACTAAAACTTGATTATAAGTAAACTAAAAACATCTTAATGAAAAAAAAAGCTATGAAACCACTTTATTGCTCAATACAGATAATACATCGTCAAAACAAAAAAATAAAATTAAGGCATGCGCCTGACTTTTTTGTGATAAACTATATTTTTTAAACGACATCAAATCTATGTGAAACTAAAAAGTCGCCATTTTGCACACTTATTCTGACGAATTTAATTAATGAATCCAATAAGTCAACTTGTAATCAAGTTTTAGTTGAAACACTGATTACTTGAATTTCACACTTCTGACACTGAATAAAAATTTAGGTATGATGCCATTGAAGTTACTCATTGAAATGTACATGCTAGATAGTTAACAGTGTAGTAGTTAAGTATAAAAAATGTAGGTAACTTTTTTTTCAAAATGCCCTTCAAAGTTCAGGGAAAAAGCAGCATTTCTAACTTTTTCAATTTCTTATTTTTTTTTAGAGTCATAACCATAAATAAAAATCATCTTCTTCTTTAAAATCATCTAGCATAGCGCTATTCATCTAATAAAAAAAATCAGGCATTTATCTCAACAGGTCGCGCTACCAGTAACCGAAAAAGTGACTTAATCCGGAAATTTTCAAAAGTCCGAGTACGAACCTGCCCACTTCACTCTGTTTTTCTGAGTGGTGTACCAATATTTTAACAGCGCTGTAACGTGCGCGGGTACAGTCGTTTCTTGAGACAGTTTATACCAGAGCATGTCATAATTAACTAAGTCGAATGCCCTCGATAAATCCAAGAAACAGGCGAATATAGGCGTTTTTCTCTCTGTGTAATATTGAACAGTCTGCTTGAGGCACAAGATTGCGCTTTCAGTTAATAAGCCTGGTCTGAAACCAAACTGGCCATCCTCTAGAGCAGGGGTTCCCAACCTTTTTTTGTCTACTGCCCACTTTAAGAATACATTTTTTTTTTACGGCCCCCCTTTTTAAACATACTTAAAAACCGCTAAGTACTTATAACTGATTATTGAAACGCAAATTTATAGTATTCGGACAGAGTATCTTTTATTGAAAATAAAACAAACATAATCAATTCTTATATAAAAACTAATGTGAAGGTTGAATCTGATGCTGTTCAATAAGTTTGTTGATATCAGGTTCCAATTTACTCAAAAACAGCCGCAAGTCGCCACGTTCGGTAACACGCAAACGATTTCTCTTTTTAGTAAGCAGCGTTGCCACAGCACTAAATCCACGTTCACACAAATATGACGATGGGAATGCTATCAAAAATCGTTGAACAATTGACCACAATCCAGGGTACAATTGCGGGATCGGTTTTTGTAGCCAAAATTCTTGATATCCATTTTTGAACTTGATTTTTATTTCTTCGTTTGTTGTCAATTCTATAAGTTCTTCTTCCAGCTGAGGTGACATTGCTGTGTTGACATTTGAAAACGGATCCAACACCCAATCTGGTATTTCCAAGTTTAAAATGTCCTGGTATCGTTCGGTGAAGTCAATGTGGAGGTTTTCCAAATGTTGGCAGTAGGCAAACAAGTCGTCGTTACTGCAGTATACTGATAAATTCGGACAATTGTGAAACTCACGTCTGCCCATATTCTTTTTGTGCAGAAGCAGTTTGGCTGCGAAAGCAGCAACGACATTTTTTGTTTTAATTAAATTTAGTTCATCGCCTTGCAGTTGGAGGTTCATGTCGTTGAACATTTTATACAGGTCTGTCATGTAAGCTATATCATTCTTTGATGTTATGAGCTTGTTGGGCAGTTCTGTATCTTTAGTTTCCAAGAACTCTATCATAGAGTCAAACAGGTTGTAAAATCGAATCAGACAATTGCCTCTTGACAGCCAACGAACTTCAGTATGAAGCAACAAACGGTTGAAATTTTCGTCATTAGTAACACAAAGCTGATGAAATAATCTACTCGTATCATTCAAAGAGCTGCTACGGATTTTATTGACTGCTTTGATGACATATTGCAGTGATTGAAATAGTCGGTCACTTAAGTTTCTAGCAACCAAATGTTGTCTATGAATAACGCAATGTATAGCAAGGACATCTGGAATTTTATTCTTTAAGTATGCTATAAAGCCTTTATGGCGCCCTGTCATAGCCGGAGCGCCATCCGTAGCAACTGATATAATATTTTTCAAAGGAATCTCTTTCTCTTCACAAAACTTTTCCAATGTATTGAATATGGTTTCGCCTTTTGTATCTGTCTCCAAATTTCTGGCAAACAGTTCTTCACGTATTTTCTCATCTTTAATAAACCTCACGTAAGATAGCAACAACGCTTCATTAGTTGGTAAAGTGGACTCATCGAGCTGAATTGAGAATTGACTAGTCCTCAGATGATTGCACAATGATTCTTCAATGTTTTCAGCCATTTCATCAATTCGTCTTTGCACAGAATTATTACTCAAAGGAATTTTTCGGATAATATCTGCGGCCGGTTTATGAAGCACAGTAGTTATTACTTCCTTTATTGCTGGCAAAATTAACTCTTCTCCGATGTTGTGTGGTTTGCCTTTTTGAGCAATTAACAAAGAGATATTGTACGAAGCTCGAAGTCCGTCGTCATCATGCTTAGCAGCCGCCGAAAATAGTTTTGATACACTTGGCTGAGTATTATGCTTCTTCTCTAGGTCTTGAAAATATGCTACATTCTTTTTTGTCTTATCTGGATGCATTTTATTCAAATGATCTTGCAGTCTTGAAGGCTTCATTGCTTCGTTCGAAAATGTTTTTAGACATAGAAGACACAAAGGCGACGACGGGTTTGTGGGATTTTCAAAAAATCCGAATTTAATATATTCCGCAGAGTATTGCCGTCTCTTCTTTCTTACTTCCGACATTGTTTTGTTTTAAGAAATCGTAAGTGTTGAAATCAAGTACTGCTTATCTATTATGCGTGAAACCGCAAATGAAAATAAAATAAATTTACGTCGCTTATATAGGATTGCATAAGCAGCACGCACCAACAGGAATAAGACAAACGTGCATAAACTCGTTTATCTCATTCGACGCCCAATCGTACTCGACAAGCAAGAACAAGTATTATAGAACCAGCCGATTGGTATAGGAATGTACAATTCGGATTATTTAACAAAAACTTGTTAAAACATGATTGCCCGCGGTCTTTTATATCGAACCGAGTTTGAGCTATATCTTAATTAATATTAGTTTATGTTCACAAGATGTAGTCGAGAGTCGAGAGCTCAGTCGGTGTCTAAGAGTTTTCCTAGCTAGGTAGATGAAATTATAAATCGACCCCAAAGCCCTACACAATGCCCCCTTTTTTTTCTGGGTTTCTTACCGCTCCCCTTTAGGCCTGCAGCGCCCACAAGGGGGCGTTATCGCCCACGTTGGGAAAGACTGCTCTAGAGTCTAGAACAATGTTTTCTGCTAAAATTTTATCAAGCAGACTGTCCAATAACTTTGCCATTCACTGTTGCGAGAGAGATAGGCCTGTAGTTGGAGATATCGGAGGCATCCCCTGTTTTATTCATTACAATTGGGACTACAATCGTTTCGGTAAGTTCAGATGGCAGATAACTATGGCTCAAGCACAAACTAAACAGCATTGCAAGTATTCGCGGCAGGTGCACACCTGCATACTTTTTAAGTGTTCGATACTGAGGCCGTCGCGGCCTGGGGACTTTCCCCTCACCATCTGCTGAATGACTTTGGTAACCTCCCCAGCCACGACTGCCCCAACATCGCCCACCTCCGGCAGATTACTAGTGGCTGGATCAACCTGAAAATGCTTTAAAAAAGCGTTTGCAATTTCAGTGGGATCGTGCACGCCCCCGACGCTAACCGACAGTCCCGGCTTATGATTTAATTTATTAGTTAATTTTCAAAATTTACAAAACTGCTTACTTTATGACTAATAATTAATACTAATAATTAATACCATGCAGTAGACTCACCTAGCTAAAAATCCCACGTATGATACAGATCGCGTCATTTTATTGGTTGATGGATAGATTAACAACCAATCACGTGAAAGGACGTTTATACGACCCAATAGGTTTCAATTGTGAGATGTCAATTTGATAACTGTCAAGAGTCCATTAAGAACCATAATGTACTCTTTGCGAACGTTGGCTTTCTGGGGTCATTCATTTGACCTCAGTTTGCAGACGTATTTAATTAAAAATATACTAGATCCTTTGCCTTAAAAAATGTTAAATATTCAAATAAGATATAAAATACAAATACCTCGAAATGGTTTTCGATTTAGGACATGTTTGATTTTTTTTTCCATACCCAATTAGCTGACATATTTTTCGCTTAAGTGAAAATGCTTCAAATCATTATTTCTAGCAATATCTATCATTTTTTTATGTATCCACGCACTTTCAAAAATTAATAATGTATGAAAATTACGACTCGTTGAACTCGTATAACTCGGCTTATGGCAACCCTACCACTTTTGTGCCATAATAACTATCGTTCCGTATGACCAGTTCTTACTATCCGTACCTTTTTTTTCGTTGGCCGGCACTTTCAGAAAAGGCCCAAAAATGTATGGAGCCAGAATGATCTCCTTTCGTAACTGACTGACTCAATTTACGATTTTAATAAACTGAAGGAGGTTGACTGGCCTGTTGGCGCAATGGCAGCGATCCTGCCTTTGACGCCGTAGGTCGTGGGTTCGATCCCCACCCATGACCAAAATTTATGTGACGAACATTTGTGTTTGTTGTGTGTCTGGGTGTTATTATCTATTCAAGTATGTATTTAGAAATATTTAAGTATGTTTATCAGTCTCTGACGCCCATAATACAAGCTCCGCTTAGTTTGGGGTCAGATGATCTTGGTGTGAATTGTCTCAGATATTTGTATATATTTATTTATTTATTCATTACGCATAGCAATAAAAAGGACTGTCTGTCCGGTGGCAATATTAAGATTTCAAAAACAAGTAATAAATTAAAACACAAAGAATTAAAATGAGATCTGCCATTTATTCTTTGCGTTTCAGCTTTTTTTTTATGGTATTCCCTAGGCTCGTCTGAATCTCCGCAACACACAGAATGCTTTTTTGTTTGTAAGGCTTTTTTTATTATAGAATTATTTTATAGTATATTCCTAAACTAAAATATAAAGACATCAATTTGACCACAAAGGCTGCTACCATACCATTACCATTGATAAATTACCTACCATTAAATAAATTTAGCTAAAATTGTCATTGAAAAATACATAGATATGCAATTACTGGACTTGACCAGAAAAAGTGAAAAAGCGTCCGTTACATGGTCAGTCATCAGTGGTTCTACAGGTTTAAATACTTATCTCATAAATAATATTTTTCAGATTAAAAAATATACAGCTATTACAGATACAATTCTTTTGAGTCGTAAAATAATGGTATGAATTATCGATAAAATTATCGACTTACAAGGGCTTACAAGGGTCAGTGAAATAGCCAATGGCGTCGCATGTGCTTTCTTCCCCGTAACCCGCCCGTACCGCCAATACTGGCAACTTTGAATTAAAACAAAATTGACAACATACGGAATCTATTCGATCTATCTATTCGAGGAATCTATGGCGGCAATAAACAACTGTTGATTTGTTTTTTATCGATATTATCGAGTTTTTTATATATATTTTGATTGATATTATCTAATTTTTATATATTTTTAGTGACAATGCAAGACGCTTTGCCCCTGGCGGATCAACCACAGCTTCTACAGCCTAACGCTCGACGTGAAGAACTATTTGGCATGCCGAGGCAGCCCGTCACTGTGCCCCCCACTGGCGATGCGCCCCCTGGTGTGAATAATCCGCTTGAAGGTAAGGCTTTTCGCTAACTAATTATATCGCCAATCTACGGTTGTCTTCAACACTTCGTAATTCATTCTATACAAAATTACGTGCGTTCTTTAACCTAATAAATTTCCCAGTATAATAAAGCAATTCTCTAAGTATTGCTAAAAATAAAAGAAAAGCTGGTTCAGCTTTGTAGAAGTAGGAGAAGTAGCTCTCATTCGCGGTTCCCTGTGAATCCATGATAATAACGAAACATCACATTTACACTGCTTTTGCTAATATAAGCTTACAAGACTGACTATGATTGAAAAGAGAAGAAGCTTAAAAACTGGACCTTAGTTGTGATGATAGAAATATTTGACATAATGTTTTAACGAAACAACAACTTTTCAAGTGGTTTATCCACTTGAAAAGTCTTTATACCAATGTTTGCGTAACACCATCTCCAAGAAAGTGTCAAGCGAAAATCAGTAAATAAGTTTGTGTTGCTGGCGCAGTGGTCCCGCGCCGGCTAGGGCTGTCGACGCGCGGCGCCGACCGCGGCTGGTCGCCGCCCGCGCGCCCCGCCTCCGCGCCGCCCGCGCACTCGCACACGATCACACTGACAAGGGACGAGCCACAGGTATGCAATTGGATAGTTGACAACATCATCGAATTCCAAAATTATTTAAAATAATCAAGAAATACTATTCTTCTTCTTCTCGTGTCAATGGCAAATAGTCAATTGATATATACGTATTCCGACAAGAATCAAATAAAATACAATTAAAAAGCGGCTTTAAGTTCATTTACTTAGGTATAATTAATTTTATAGCTCTTCAAACTCGGGTGGACAAGTCTATTTTGTATATTTTATATTCATAAACGCAAAATTGTATAAACAAGTGTTTTGCAGAACGCATGGAAATAGGCGATCTGTGACGTCACCATCTTGCGATAGGTCTTAGGGAGCGTTTTGGGCAAGTACAAAGATATGATTATAAAAGTGCCATATCTCGGGGACTTTTCGAAACATTTATTTACCAATGTTTCTTTTACTGAGAGGTCTTGCGAAAACACCTCAACCGCACTACTTTTGCGACGCATTTCGTGTGACGTGGAACATCCCAATAGCTCACGCTCTTAGAGCGAGCGTGCGTCAGTGACACCGCTCTAAGAGATCTGTCGATCGTTTAGGAATCCACATACTAATCACCACTGCCTCCTCGGGCGAAATTCCTATGGCTATGTGCATTTTCTGAAATGTCCCGCGACGTTAGCTCTCGTAACATGCTACATAGTTTTCGAGTGACATTATTCGCAAAATGTGCCCCATTTGCTAACATAATTATTAATTTATTTATGTAGCATAATACTGATTATCTACATTAGAAATTACTTTAACAATAGTATGATATTTACTGACTTTATTGAAAAAAACCGTTTTAGAAGAAGTTACGAAGATCCTTAAAGAAAATAAATTATAAATAAAACCGTCAGTCAAAAGTTGAATCCACAATTTTAAAATAAGTTATATATTTCATATCCTACATGTATGTGTTGTGTAGATCACTAAAAATTGATGGTTTTTAGGATTTATCTTGTGCAAAGGACACAACCACAAAAATGGACATAGACACAGATGGCGAATACTTATCTGACTCAGATTCAAACGAAGCGAGACAAATTCCAAGGAAGAAGCATCATAGGTAAGTTGCAACCGGCAGACATATACAGGTACAGTTCATGCCGCAGAAATTCAGAAGTTTTATATTTATTTTTGTTCTGTTCAGACATCCTCATTCAGTAACAATGTCGGCTGGCAGTAGCTCAATGCAAGAAGCGAATGCACAGCCTTCGGAGTTCCACACGTTGGTCGACACAGCTTGCTCTATAATCGAGGCTCCACATCATCAGGCCATCGCAACATCTCCCTCGCCTGGTAAATAGTAGTTTAACTTTTTTTTTATCTGGATACAAATCCTGTGACCTGATTCAAGCAACACCATGAGTTCAATGTTACTTTTATCTGATCTTTCCGGAATTTCATGCATCACTGTAACTATGTTCGTACATTTCACCAACATAATTAGTATCACATTACGCCAAAACAATTTAAAAAAAATGTTTGTGTGAGGTTAGCTGTATCTAAACTATGTGTGAGAATGTGATGGGATTTCCCAGTACTTCAATTCAACAAACAGAAAGGTGCTACTGTCACCTACGCCTGTGCAATAGCCGTAGGCGATGCTATGAACGACTTGCTACTGTTGTATCATTATGGTATACCCCATTTTTATAACTGGCAAGCATGGAATTTCACCCGCCCGCAAACTTCCTCACTACTCCGCTGACACGCTAGCAGTGTGAGCCGACTGGTGAGGAAGTTAGCGGGCGGGTGAAATATTGAATTTCACCAACTGCCAACTGCCAACCTTACGATTTTGACAGCTCGAAGTGCACAGTTATAAAAATCGGGTTATAGATCTCCTAATGTAAGTTAGGTTTCTCATACAGTTTTGTCCCCACAGGCCCGAGCGCCAGCGGGGGCGCGGGCGAGCCCCTCGCCTCCTCCTCGCGCAGCCCCGGGAAGACCGTTATTGTACGTGCTGTAAGTCACTCCGCTTATTTGGGTGACTTTTTATTATCAAAATTCATACCCTACTCCTTCAATTGGATTTAACTTCACCTGTTTTTTTATAAGTATAATTTTATAACCCCAGGTTATTTATTGTCACCAAATATAATATGTAGTATGTATACTAAATCCATAGTCAGACACATTCTGTACTTGAGTAACGACTGGAGTGTGGTTTATTGTGAAAACATTGTCTAATCTCTTGGAGAACATATCAATGCTTGAGTAACATTCTATATTCTATACAAACACAGAAGCCTCGGGAGGGATTCGTATTCTGATGCAAAAGAATATTTATTTTCATGCGTTTCATCCTGCTAAGACAAATCATGACTATTCATGACTTACAAAAACATTCAGTAACTGGTTAAGTATAAAATTAAATTAGAATAATATAATTCGGACTAATTGACCGATTGCCAATGCTTACCTATGACGAAAATTAAAAGAGTATGCTGCACCAATTCCCCAGGGCGAACTGCTAAGCGCCGCGGATCCGCTGGAGTCGCAGGAGATATCCGCGCACGTGACCGTCGAGACCACGGGCCTGCCGCCGCCGCCGCTTTTGCCGCCCCTGAGCGCGCCGGCGCCACCGTAAGTTAAACACACACACAAACACTGGAAAGACATACTCCTGTATTTTAGTTTAAATATTGACATCTTTTTTTTCCTGAAGCGAATTTTAATATAAAACTCAATAGACAAATCTTAATTCTATGCAGAAATGTATACTTCTTACTTACTGGGAATATTTAATCGAGTATCAACTTTTACCTGATAGATTAATCGTTTTCTGCTCTATTTTAACTTGGATTACTTTGTGTATAGTCTAGTATCATCATTAGCACTACAACTTATAAGTATGTGAATCTATAAGAGACATTATTTGTATATCACCAAGGCCATAAAAAGCCATGCTTAGTTTAGGGTCAAACATTCTCGGTGTAAGGCAGGGATAGTCGGACTACAGTCCGCAGGCCATCAAAAACTTAGACTTCTATTATTATGTGATTTTTTCCACTCTGTGCATCAGTCTCTACTTTACATAATCACATTAATAGTTCATTAAAAATATGTCCGAATTTCAAACATTTGCACGCCGGGGAAAAAGTTGGCCTATCCCTGGTATGTACGGTGTCCCAGATATTGATTTGAACATGTGTTTACAGTCGCGCGTGTCCGTCTCTCGGCGCGTCCGTGTCGCACGACTTGCTGCTGGGCCGCTGGCGGCTGTCGCTGGACCTGTTCGGGCGCGTGTTCACTGAGGACGTCGGGCTGGAGCCCGGCTCGGTGGTGGCCGAGCTCGGCGGCTTCCCCGTCAAGGAGGTCAAGTTCCGCCGCGACATGGAGAAGCTGAGGAACTCGCAGCAGAGGGATCTGACGCTACACAAGGTGGGTTGTTGCCCTGTCAGATATATAACACTTTAAGCACTACACAAAGCTCAGCTTTATTCCACATTAGCTGCCTCGACAGACTTCGTTCTGTCAAAAGTAATTGCACGTCGCGGTGTCGGTAAAGCAGCACATCTCGCCCGCGTTCTCCGACTTGACATTTACATACTATTATTTTTCACTGAAAGTTTTGTTCAATCATTATGGAATAAATCCCTGATAATGTAGCTTCATATTGCTGAAAGGATTTTTAAAATCGGTCCAGTAGTTTCGGAGCCTTTTCAATACAAACAAACAATGAAATCTTTCCTCTTTATAATAGTATAGATTTGACTTCATCCGAGGTCTCTTTGGCTGTATAATAATATTATGTATCCCTCAATTATGGAAACTCAAAGAGTGCTATAACGCGGGCGTGTGAGACGGGTTTTTCATATTATTTTTCAAAAAAGACGTGTGTGTGACCCGCGCGAGTACAAGCGTACGCTCTTAAAACGTAACTTCGAAGACGGTGGATTTAGCTCCCGATAGCTAATAGTAAAGCGGTGCCTCCAATCACACTCAAAAAGGTTCAAGTTATTTGTAGCGAGTACTAACCCAGTGTTATTTCCAGATGGAACGCGACCGCGCGAAACTTTTGCAGCAAACGTTCGCGGAATTGAACAGCGCGTTCGCGGGACAGAACCGTCGCGCGCACGTCGCGCAGCCGCCGCTGGCCGTCAACCGCGTCAAGGTCACATTCCGTGACGAGCCGGGAGAGGGCAGCGGCGTCGCAAGATCCTTCTACACTAGCGTTGCTGAGGTAAGAAAACTGTGTGATCCTTCAAGTAAAGATGATGTAAAATACAAATTTTTAGGCCTTCAAGATAAGCTTGACCATCTGTGAACCAGGTTTGCATTACTGCGCTTGTCAACCTCATAATTGGACACAACCTCACAACCTCTGTCCATCCGGTGGAGTGAGTTCATCCTGATGGGCAGTTTGAAAAAAGAACTAATATTCAGTCTATGTTCTCTGATTAACTTTAGTAACAGTACCTTAAATATAATCTGTAGAACAATTAATATAACAAAGCATATTTCATTGTTTTAGGCACTATTAGCCAATGAAAAACTACCTCCATTGGAACCTGCAGCAGGAAGCGGAAGCAATAGTAGTAGCACAAATGGAACTTCAGGATCGGCCGGCACGGCTGCCGGTGGAGCTAGCAGTAATAGCGGTGCCAGGTATGGAGCGCTTTTTTCAATAATGAACAGGTATAACATTTATAATAGTAGTTATTTGTAAATATTACATTTAAAAGAAACCCCTTGCAGCGTTAAACATTAAGAGAGACCCCACACTAGCGTTCGTTGAGCGTCAGCGTCGTGCCACCGACCCCCCCACACTAGCGTTTGTCGGCGCCGGAAAGACGCAACGTCCGAAATCGCTAGTGTGGCGGGTTCTCTGGCACGACGCTGACGCTCAACGAACGCTAGTGTGGCGTAATGATTTATATCTTCATTATAAAGTCAACATTAAGTATGAAGATAGAGATAAGGGAAGATTACTAAGATTATTTTAAAAGAGGACGGAAATACTTTAACACTCCAGAAGCCAAATTGTGCAAACTGGCGCATTTAGTTACGTTACGTCTCACCTTCTGTCGTCAGTGTGTGTGCTTTTATTAATCCCGTACTGAAATCCCTTTTAAATCAAACTGAACAGCAGCCTCAGCTTCTTCAGGCCAGCAAAACAACTTTCCGCCAATGGTTTTGCCTGTGTGGGTGGACTATATCTACCGTCAAAATATAGCCTAAAAATAAAAGTATAGCCTGGGTTACTTGCTGATAATGTAGCTTCATATTGGTGATGAAAGAATTTTTAAAATCGATCCAGTTGATCTTAGAGTTACAAACAATCAACGCACACAAAATAAAATCTTCCTACTACATAATATTAGTGGATTGTTAGTCAATGAATGTTTGTTTACCACAGTCGCAGCGGCGCCGGGCGCGCCCGCTCCAAGGACACGGCGCGGCGCACGCCCGGCCGGCCCGCGCCGCGCCCGCCCGCCGCGCGCGAGCCGCGCCGCGTGCTCAGCATCGACGCCAGGCCCTACTCGCCGCAGGTACGAACCTTACTGCTGAACATGACACATATTTTTCAATAGTTTTGTAAACGTTGAACCGACAGCGCGTCAGCCGAGCGGTGAGGAAGTTTGCGGGCGGGTGAAATTCAATGCTGCCAACCTAACGATTTTGACAACTCAAAGTGCACAGTTATAAAAATCGGGTTATACATTGTACACGGACACGAAACAAAAATTTCAACTGGCAGCGCAGCGTTCAGTCGAAGTGCGCATAACCTACGCACGAGTGCCTCCCCACGATTTCCCTAATATTTTGTCAATGCGTGCGTGCGACGCGCGTAGGTACGTGCATAGTACGGGCTTGCTCACATCAAACCGCGGTTGGAGCGTATGTATGAAGACAACCTACTTCTATCCATTTACTATGGCATTATCCTCTTATTCATACAATATTGATTGTGCTGTGTTTCATTTGTGCTAGTTTCCATGTTTATGCGGAGCAATAGTCTACTTCAAAGTAAAAATACGTCGTCCTAGCACATTTCTACCTTTGCTTGCTTTGACTGCATTACTATTTTATATTAGCGTGTATTACAAATCCATATTAATGTTACTCATTGGTCTTCACATAGGCTGCGCCTGGTACAGAAGGTGCCGGCTACAGCGGCGAGCGGCCCGGCGGACACAACGAACATCTCACACTTCACCAGGCACAACTAGGCGAAAGACTTTATCCTAAGGTAAACATTATCATATTATTTACCTGTTTTCATTTCCAGTGTCTAAAGACAGATAGAGTACAATTCCTTCAGCTCTGGATGCATGTACTTGAATCTTTGCAACAACCACAGCTAAATGACGCTGCTTTAGGCGATGTGTCTCGCCAGAGAAAGAAAACCAGAGTTGCCTCTAGAGAGCTGTGGTGGGATCAGTTGTAGATTCTTTGTTCTGCTACAAAAAAAAAGTGGTAACCTTAAGTGACCAATAGGAAAGTTTTTTTTAGTTTTCACTTATTATTGCGTAGGTAAACCAGTAGCCAACAACGACTACTACTACTTACTTGTTTTTGAGCCATTTCGGTTTTTCAAATGGTGCCAGGGAAAAAGTTATGGCGATCTTTTACTCCTACAGATCGTGACCACGCCAAATGCAATGTTTGCCTAAAAGTTTATTCTCGAATGAAAAAAAGATTTTTTTTAAAGCCTTTTTTGAGTAATTACACTCGCACATTTCTAGCTCAAACATTCGCATTCGCAAATGTCGAAAATATAACAAGCGTAACTAAGTTCACCGCGCAAAAATTGTAACATTTGATTTATTACAGGTTCACTCACTGCACCCAACGTTCGCGGGCAAGATAACGGGCATGCTGCTGGAGCTGACGCCGGCGCAGCTGCTCGTGTTGCTGGCCAGCGAGGACGCGCTGCGCCAGAAGGTGCGCGAGGCCATGGATCTCATCGTCATGCATCCGAGCGAGGCTATACTCGGTGAGTTGTAGACTATCACCGGCCCCCTCACTGCACCCGACGCTCGCGGGCAAGATAACGGGCATGCTGCTGGAGCTGACGCCGGCGCAGCTGCTCGTGTTGCTGGCCAGCGAGGACGCGCTGCGCCAGAAGGTGCGCGAGGCCATGGATCTCATCGTCATGCATCCGAGCGAGGCTATACTCGGTGAGTTGTAGACTATCACCGGCCCCCTCACTGCACCCGACGCTCGCGGGCAAGATAACGGGCATGCTGCTGGAGCTGACGCCGGCGCAGCTGCTCGTGTTGCTGGCCAGCGAGGACGCGCTGCGCCAGAAGGTGCGCGAGGCCATGGATCTCATCGTCATGCATCCGAGCGAGGCTATACTCGGTGAGTTGTAGACTATCACCGGCCCCCTCACTGCACCCGACGCTCGCGGGCAAGATAACGGGCATGCTGCTGGAGCTGACGCCGGCGCAGCTGCTCGTGTTGCTGGCCAGCGAGGACGCGCTGCGCCAGAAGGTGCGCGAGGCCATGGATCTCATCGTCATGCATCCGAGTGAGGCGATACTCGGCGAGTTGATTGTGAACTTTTGCAATATGTTGTTTTTTTTTCCATATCTGGCAGCACCGAATCGGATTTGTTTTTTTCACTGTTCGTCAATTCAGCCGCGTGCGGTTGCACTGCCGCTCTTTTCCTCGCTCTAGTAAATGCTGAGTGAGAAAATAATAGAAGGAAAGTGTGATTCGGTGCTGCCAGATGTTACTCCACCCTTATTAATTTTAGAACATTGTTACAATTTATAATATAGCCAAGCAAGCATCGAGTAAATAAAATAAATTGTGTAGAGCTCTATTTGCTACGCACTTAAAATGTTACAAGAGATGTTTTATGATGACATGTTGATAAGAAGGCTCCGTGTAAAGCCTTTTATAATTTTCAAATAAGTAGTTCCCCATGAATATTGATTGTGACAATTCTTGATACTGTAATAATGGTTTAATTTCAATGAAAGGCCTGTTTTTTCTTCGTTTTTGTTTTCGTGCTTTTAATAGCTAACAAATTACTATTATTTATTATATATAAATGTTTAGGTTATAGCCTGATGTAGTAATGATTCGAAACAATTCTAATGCAGAATTGTTCCGTGTAGATCTGGACGTATTCTCGTTATCGGAGCGTGGCGGTGCCGGGAGTGCAGGCAGCGCCGGCAGCGGCCCCGGGGTCGCCGGCGGGGCAGGGGCCCCCCCCGGCGGCACGGGTGGCGGGGCCCCGGGGCCCTCGAGCGGCGCGCCAGTCGATGACGCGGCGCCGCTGTTCTACTCGCCCGGCAAGCGCGGATACTACTCGCCGCGGCAGGGACGCGCCACGCCTGAGAGGATTAACGCTTTCCGCAACGTCGGCAGGTGAGAACGATAAGCTATTATTGCATTTATGGTAAAGTCACACTAACGCTTTTTTAACACCACATAGTTTTCTCAAATAGTGCAAGCATAAACAACATTAAGACAACAATCAGATAATTTCATAACACATTTTTAAGTATTTATGGAATGAAAACAAAATGTTTTGATGAAGGCTGAGCGTATTTTGCATTTGGAAGGAAAAATACACACAGCTCACAGCAATGTTATACCACGTGGATAGCCGACTGACTGCGCCTGTAAATGAGTGGAGCACTAAACATTTCCTGAAAACTTTAATGTTCCTCACTCATTGAAGCTTAAAAGCTAATCTGTGAGACATTGATGGGTATAGGTGCGGAGGGAACTGAGTTGTTTGATTTTTTCGCACACTCATATCTAAAACATTTTATAATATTATAATCGACAAACTTATTTTGTACAGAATCGTCGGGCTGTGCCTGCTACAAAACGAGCTGTGCCCAATGTTCCTGAACCGGCACGTGCTCAAGTACGTGCTGGGCCGGCCGGTGCGCTTCCACGACCTGGCCTTCTTCGACCCCGTGGTCTACGAGAGCCTCAGGCAACTCGTCGTCGACGCCGAGACTGGCGACTCGCACTCGCTCTTTGCCGCGCTCGATCTCAACTTTAGGTAAGTGGATTGGACATCTGACGACCCGCTTTGAGTGGTTGAGGCGCTAGGTGAATGAGGAATGGGCTAAATACCGGGTGGTTACCAAATAACTTCCGAAAACGATATGGCATACTCAGTAAGTGATGTAGAATCTACCTAATCGAAAATAAAATTTATTTAACTAACTTTCATTTCAAGGTCAACATACAAATCACTTGAATGGACAGTATTTTGTATGGAAACTTTAAAACTAAAGAACTTGAAAAAAAAACAATTTTCGCTCATATAGTTACTACACCACTTACTGAGAATGCCATATCGTTTTCGGAAGTTATTTGATAATCACCCGGTAATCCCGGTATATCGAAAACTAAGTCCAATGCTGAGAAGCGGACAAAATGTTTGTACTTTTTCATCACTTAACATTAACGCTACTAAGCCCCATGGCCTTGTTAGCACTAATGTTGATTGATTTTTATAAATATGTGCTCTAAAAATGTCATATGAAAACTTATTGTCAAACTGTTTGTCGGCAGTGGCAATACTGGCAATTAACTGGCAATGATAACGCAATGAAATTTCATCCATCTTAGATAAATGTTAATATCATTCTTAATATTGCTTGCACAATAAAGCAAGTTACCATTTTACATCTCGCTTATCCATACACAATATTTTTAGTGGGAATAATAAGTAAGAGGTTTTCTATAAAGACATTTTGCTACTTTTCAGTTTGGAAATGTGCGAAGAGGAAGGCGGCGGCTGTGTAGAACTAGTTCCTGGCGGGCGCGAGCTGGAGGTGACGGCGCTCAACGTGTACGACTACGTGCGCAAGTACGCGCAGCACCGGATGCTGCTGTCTCAGGAGAAGGCGCTAGAGGTGAGCTGCAATCTCGTTCTTATAAAAAAGATCGATCGTTCGATTTGAAAACAACAAACAAAGTAATAATAACATATTCTTTATTGCACACAAAACTTACAGTACAGAATTAATTAACAATAATTGCGAGTACAATTTGGGCGGCTTTATCGCTAAAAAGCGATCTCTGCCAAGCAACCCACAAGCAAAGGAAATTTGGCGAAAAGGGCGAGTAAGTGCACCAAGAAAAATAATAGATAAAATAAGTTTGATTATAAATATCTATACAGTATAGGACTAGGTATCTACAGATATTCACATAATACATACATACTATATATAAAAAGTAGAGACAAATGTGACGTTATTTAAACAGACAATAGCAATCAGCTCAGTTGCAACCAAAATTATCAGGATATATAAAGGATAAAGAAGAAAAAGGAAGAAGAACAAGGACTGATGTCAAAGATCAAGGAACTGTGCTTTGACCCTTGTTTTAAAGATGAATGAAGTAATAATCTCCTTCTTGTTACGTAAACTGTGATAGTTAACTACGGCAACTGATAGGTCAGTTTCAGTTCCATTGCTATTCACTCGAGGCACCGTACCAAAATTTACAGTGCCTTAATTTTTTCTACGATGTTGTACGCATGGTATGGGTACTGCACATTTGAACGGCTCCTTTGGTTTGGTCCTAACTTGTTTACTAAGTAATTTCAATGTTTGATCTCTGTGATTAAAAGATCTTGTTTTTAAGGATAAAGTATGTTTATTATGCCATGACACTTATAGCGCCATTTGCTTTATGATGAGATGGCGAAGACCATGTGTAGCGAGGTCCGGAGGAATATTTATTACAATAACACTCGCCGTGAGCGTTTAAATTCCTTGCCCTTTTTCGCAATTTGGGTTGAACTCAGTCAAAAGTAAGAACACTAACTACTTTCGCCGTATGTTGATATTAGGGCTTCCAAATACCGGATGTTTTCAATACCGGTATCAATACCGGATTTTTTTTCAAATCCGGTATTAATACCGGTATTACGGTATTGGGGTGAAAATGTATAATTATTATTGTTAAATGCGTTTTGTGAAAAATTAAGCTGAAATAGTAACAGATTTCATTGAAAATGAACTTTTATAAATATATAAAGCATAATTATATCGATTTCAGTGATTTGTTTTATGGGTTTATGATTTTTACAAGTTAAAAAGTAGGTAAATTTAGAAATTAAAACTATGTTACCTTTTTAAAATCTATGAAAAATGTAAAACAAAAGTAGTATTTTGACCTATCAAAATGTTTACTACTAACCAAAACACTATCAAAAATCGTAGTCATTAATTTTTTTCCTTACTTATTGTTGGGGCAAAAAACCACTTTGAAAATTTGGTTGATTGTCAGATTTGTCAGCCTCACGACTCAAAATAAATCATTAGTTTTAAACCTTAATACATCAATAAAGGTTTATAATTATGATCGAGTATGGCCTATTCATTAAAAGGACAAATGCCACAAACAACGCATCTATACTAATATTATAAAGAGGAAAGATTTAACTGTTTGTAACAAATAGGCTCTGAAAGTACTATTTTAAATATTCATTCACCAATATAAAGCTACATTATCAATCAGTGACATAGGCTATTTTTTTATTTAGGCTTTATTTTGACGGGAGAAACAGCCGACGGGCTAAGCCGTGGACAAACAGCTAGTTGTAAAATAAAGTAAGATACAATTTTGTTGAATTTTAGTCGAATGTGAGGGTCGAAGGAACGCAATAACTGCGACTTTATTTTCATTTATTTCAGTAGATAATCCCGTCCGTTAAACCACTATTTCTGGTAAAAAGTGTGCAGATTGGCCAAAAATAGGGGACATTTTGCAGTTTATTCGTGAGAATTCCAAGCATCGACACTTACGGTATTAAAACCGGTATTGGATTTCAATACCGGTATTGAGAAAAGGCCAAAAAATCGCCTAATACCGGTATTGAGCAATACCGGGATCCCGGTATTGGAAGCCCTAGTTGATATCCCTAGCAGTTTATAATTTACTTATTAAGTTTCGAATGACTTATTACTTGATAAGTTTCGAAAGGATAATAGTTTATTACATTTTCTTTTGCCAGTATCTTTTTATTTAGTTTGAAATAGTATGCGTGACACGCAAAAATTATAACTGTCAGGCGTATCATCTTAAAGTGAAAATATTATAGTAGGAATGAACACTTTTAACCATTATACTAGGTCTGCTTAGGATGAAATAAATGTGTCGTTATCTGTACTAATATTAAAAAGAGGAATGATTTGATTGTTTGTTTGTATTGAATAGGCTCCGAAAGTCCGAATTCTTTCACTCACAGAAAGCTAAACTATTCAGGAGTGATATAGGCTATATTTTATTAAAATTGAAAAAAACCAGTGATAAATAACAGTATATGTTAATCAAGTCTGAGAAAAGCGGGCGAGATATGATAACGGAAACCAGCTGTCAAACATTTGACAGATCGAAGTCTGTTGGGGCAGCTCGGCTATTTGATTTCCACAAGCCCTGTTCAAGTGTAGTGTGTGTGCGCAGGCGATGCGCGTGGGCGTGCTGGACGTGCTGCCCGAGGCGGCGCTGGAGGCGCTGGCGGCGGAGGACCTGCGGCTGCTGCTGAACGGCGTGGGCGACATCAACGTGGCCGCGCTGGTCTCCTACACCAGCTTCAACGACGAGAGCGGCGAGCCCCCCGAGCGGCTCGCGAGGTTCAAGCGCTGGCTGTGGGCGATCGTGGACAAGATGACGCATTTGGAGCGACAGGATCTGGTGAGATTGCTATCTGATAACACTAACGGCGTGGTAAATAGATGAAGACCTGCACAAAATAGTTACAGAATGGTGACCATTTGATGCAGCATAAGACACCCTCTACAACCAACAAAAGACTTGATAAGTCACAGGATTTTGATGGTTGCTAGTTTCGTCACTGTATATCAAATGACCTAGGGTTGTTAGTAGAATATTTTGAGCCATAAGGTTTTCAACCTCGTGTTTGAATGCCTTTTTGTATGAGATTAGGTCAGAATAAAAGTTTTTATGTCCTAATAAATTGCTCGCGTCTCTTGACACGCTGCTAAGCTGGTCGATGGCCTAAAACCTTATTCATGAAACCTCAATTTATTTTACATTAATCAACTATTTCGCCTATAAATTTGGCTGAAGCTGAAGAAGTGATAACGATAAGCTTACCTGAATAAGATTAAAGACCTGCGCAGACGGCAAAAAAATTCGCTCCGCGAATACAAAATCCCCCGCGGACACAACGCACAACGGTGTGCGATCACTTGTTGTCCGAGATTATTTAAATATTCTGAGATTACTTTGTGCTGTAATTTACATGAAGTTTAAACAAAAGAGAATACTGGGTCCATCCATTTATTTCGAATCGATTTTTAACGCGGAGTAAAATCCGCCGTGTGCGTTCACTGCGTTCGTTCGCTCTATTTTTTCGCGGACGCCCGCGTACTTTAATTTGCTACGGGGGTCTGCGGTGTTTTGACGGATATTTGGTTCGGCGTACTTTTAGTCGTTCGTGGGCGTTGCTCGATACAGTTTATAAGGGGTCTATTTTGACGGAGAAAAAAGTACGCCGCGGATAATCCTCGTCTGCTCAGGCCTGAACGCTACCAGTTTCATAATTGGTACAAACAAATGCTTAAATGAGTTTTAACAATGAATTGTGTACGGCAGGTGTACTTCTGGACGGGCTCGCCGGCGCTGCCCGCGTCGGAGGAGGGCTTCCAGCCGATGCCGTCGGTGACGATCCGGCCCGCGGACGACGCGCACCTGCCCACCGCCAACACGTGCATCTCGCGCCTCTACATCCCGCTCTACTCCTCGCGCCACGTGCTCAAGCACAAACTGCTGCTCGCCATCAAAACCAAGAACTTCGGCTTCGTCTAATCTAAACGCTCGCTGCCATTGTTATGTATTTCCTCTAGGTGTAAGCCCAATTATGTAAGACTGTCGTTGTTCTTGTCGACGTAGCTCGACTCTTGAGTCTATTTATGCGGATGCCATAAATTAAAACTTACTCACCCATAGAGTTTTTCGTACTTTATCAGTACACACTTACGCATCGGTATGTTTTGTATTTACATGATTGGGGTATATTTGACTGAATAGTAATATTCAATATGCGGTAAATATTCGAAGGAGAATGGCGAAAGGTCCGCACAAGTACACGTAATTTTTAAAGTATTTAGTTTTGTCTCTGAGAAGGATACATGAATCACTAGGACAGAATAATCTACAGATTACGACATGATTATGATCATAAATCATTCTTTTTCTAAATTGATTATTTAACTTTTCTACACTTTTGATGTAATGGCCTAATTTAACAGCGCATTTGACTGCTTCCCATGTTTATTTATTGGCACTCGCTTGACGAAAAAGAAAGGCAGCGCGACTAGTGAATATTCAAAAATATTTTTAACTGTTTATATAGCTTTGTTATATAGTAAAAATTATATAAGATGAATAATAATGATGGGTTATAATGCTACGTCATGGGTAAGCTTGGGCAGAGGCGTTAGATCCGAGCTGCGGTGGTTTTGTGATATCAGAGGAAGTATTTATGCGCCTCAATCTCTAAATTTAAGTTTATAATTAGATTTTTCCTTTGATTAGTTGTATTAATATGGTTCATAATAAACAATCTCAAAATGCTTATCTTTTTT
The DNA here is from genome assembly GCA_947369235.1 of Udea olivalis. Taxonomy (NCBI): domain Eukaryota; kingdom Metazoa; phylum Arthropoda; class Insecta; order Lepidoptera; family Crambidae; genus Udea; species Udea olivalis. The sequence continues at coordinate 15,159,775 of OX376342.1, forward strand.
TTTATTTACCTGTCTTCATGAATACGGTTTAATACTCTTCACTAATTACAAGAGGCCTTAGCCTAAAGCTACTCACCACTTAGTTACACTTAAGGCCTGCGCAGACGACGTACGCGGAGGAAAAAGTACGCTCCGCGAATAAAAAATCCCCCGCGGATTTAACGCACAAGTGTGCGATCATCTTTTGTCCGAAAATATTTCAATATTCTGAGATTACGTTGAGTCTGTAGGGAATTTTGTATTTTAATTTTATATTGCCCTTCAAGATGACCTCACTCCACCTGATGGAAAGCGGTCGTGAGGTCCAGATATGAGGTTGACAAGCCCAGTCATTCAAACGAATCACTGGGCTGGCCATCCTCACCTTGAAGGCCTACAGAAATGCCTTTTATACTACACCTGCTCGGAAAGTACCTACCTTGATACTTTATCAAATTTACGGTAGAAAGTACGTCATTGCATATCGAACAAATATGCGGGGAGAAAACGCATCTGAACGGGAGAGAAAAGTGTATGAAAATCCATTTCTTACGTGGTTTTTCTTTTTTAATTTTGGGTAAGAATACGCGCCGGTAACCTAAATATCAAAAGCCAAAAAGTTTTTACTGTGAGTTTTTATCTCCAAGTTCGCAAAATGACACTGGCCACTAGCTGTGTGTCGGATGGTGTCGGGTTGGCAGTGCGACCCTGCGGCGGCAAGATAAACAATTTGAAAAAAGAACATGTGAAAATTGCAGCGCCATTGGCGCCATTTTCAATTTGTGTGTTGTTTGAGGATTCAGTTTTCGTAGAAAGTAAAATAAAACTATCAAAATGATAAGTAGTCATAGTGATAATGAAGATTTTTTAACTCCGCCGCAGTTGAAACAAACATTATTGGAAAAAGTGTTACATTAAGCTTCACTAACTGCAACAATTTCAATATAAATTTCAATTAGTAAAGATTTAGTTTTTTATTTTCCTCGTAGGTGTAGTATAAAGCACTATGTATCACTCGAGAGAAAGTGCAATTCCCGATCTCGGGTTTTTTAAAGCCCTCGCCTACAGCTCGGGCTCGACGGTAATCGGTCTCTTTCTCCTCTCCGTGAACAATGTACTATTCACGCCCCGCTTGAAGAACCCGGGACTATAAAAGGAAGGAAACACATGTGCTGGAAGAGCGTTCCACGTCTGGATGGTACGACAAAGAAACGAGTCACCGAACCTTTTAGTTCGGGCCAACAAATGTTGAATTGTGTGTGGATGACGCCGTAGTCCAGCACGCGTGGTACGGGAGTGGAAAGGTGAGGGTGGAATAAGCTGGAATAACTCGTCAGAGCATTCCCCATCGTAGAAGCGATAGAGAACACTTAGCCTGGCAATGTCTACGCAATTGGAGAGGCTCAAGGGTCAAATTTGCCTCTGGGTTACCAATAATACGGATCACATGCCGCTGCAACCTGTCAAGAGCTTTGAGTAGGTACTAAACCGTAGGGGCCCTAGACCAAGCACGGTACGCCACCTGTTTTTGTTCAACAGCTGCAGCACACTCGCGATTGAACCAGAGACCAGTTTTGCTAGCACTGACGACATCAGTAAAAGGAATGTAGTATTCCATTCCGGTACTGATCTCGTCAGTCATAGCAGATGCACTCTCTGAAGCATCCCTTTCTCCAAAGCAGCACTGCCGCCAAGGGATGGAGGCAAAATATTCTCGCAATCCGTCCCAAGGTTCACAGGTTGTGGGGGAGCTGCACAAGGCACTGTTGCGCCCACCAGACAGTGATCGGAGGAGCCCAATGGAGCACCAACCGACACTTTATACCCGGCTGGGTGACTCGTAAGCAGAAGGTCCAATAAGGAGGGTGTATGCCCGACAATATCTGGTACCCGGGTGAGCTGGTGTACCCATTGCGTCAGGTCTTGCGTGAGAGCAAACGCATGGGCAGTTCGGCCTGCATGGTCTGTTTTTGATGAGCCTAACTAGGACTCATGGTGGGCATTGAAGTCTCCCAAAAACACCATTTCGGCATTTGGGAACTGCGCCTTAGCGTTGTCTGCGGCCTGACTCAGATGTTCGAAGAGTCGAGTTGTCTCGGCGTCGCCTTTGTGGGAGCGGTATATGCACGCATAGACCCGGTTCGTGGAGCCCAGGTCAACGTGCACCCAGTGGGTGGAGAAGGATGGGTCATCTTGGCAGCGGAGACGGCTACAGAACAGACATACACTGGCTTTTGGTTGGAAGGACTCTTCCAGCGCATAGCCGGGGTAGTGCAGGTATGACGTATCGGCAGGGCGGCTTATCTGTGTTTCCGTCAAAAAGAGCATCGCAGGCCTCGCCGTCTCAAGGTGTTGATGGACGGCGTTGAGGTTTGCATGGAGTCCGCGGATGTTAGCGAACTCCACCTCAAACAGCGTGTTGGTGTGGGATGGGGATGCCGCTGTTAGCCTTTTTTTGTGCTTCTGACTGCCATAGAAGTTGGAGGATGGGAGGGACGTTAAAGTACGACTGTGATCGAGGCAATGAAAGACAAAGCGTGGTGCCCTGCATTGGTATTAGCTGTGTGGAATGGTGTAGGCCGATCCACCGGACGGAAGGGCCCCCGTACCCCCTCGGGTGTGGTGTGTGCACGACGAGCTACCCCGAGATTATGCGCGACCTGGTGGGGCAGCCCCCAGAGGTGGTTAGCCCCTTTTGGGCCCCTGTACTATGCCGCGGGCGGCCAGGGGCACCACCGTTTCTACGGGCCTCCCTGGCCGGCGGGCCGATACACACTACACACAATACCGCCGCTAAGGCTCCCACTGGTCCAACAATTGCCACGATCATAGTCCCCCTGGCACCGGTTAGTGCAGTGCTGATCCCGGAACGCGACCTGACCGAGATAGAATCACAAACCGAGTTTCACACAACTGCATGGTGGTAACAACAACCGGCCGACATAAGTCTCCCACCTTGAGAGCAGATGGTCTGCTGCAAAAAACCCTTAGTCGCCTATTACGACACCCATGGGAAGATATGGGGCTGTGGAAAGTATTCTTTAAAAGTGCCGCCATCAGCACGGCACAATATTCACGGCACGGTATTCGCGGAGCGTACTTTTTCCGCCATGTACGTCGTCTGCGCAGGCTTTTGATGGACTTAAAAGTACCTTGCGGATGGTCCACCTGCCAGTCTTTATAAATCCACCAGCTATCGTGCGGATATGAAAACGAAAACAGAAATAAAAACATTTCAAACCAAAGGAGACAGGAAAAACTCTTCGGATCATTTTCATGGATATGCCCTATCTCACGGGTGTGCTCATGACCGCAAGCTGCTCCTGCAGTCACAGACATAAATCAAGTAAAGGCCTGCGCAGACGAAGGATTATCCGCGGCGTACTTTTTGTTTTCTTCGTGAAAATAGACTACTTACAAACTGTATCGAGCAACGCACACAGACGACTAAAAACTAAAAGTACGCCGAACCAGAAATCCGTCGAAACACCGCGGAGGCCCAGCGAAGCGGCTTTTTTCGACCCCTCGGAGAAAAGTCTGTCGTCTGCGGAGGCGTTTACGACACCACACCCAAGAACACACACTTGCGTCACCTATTTTCATTTATCCTGTGAGTGTAGTATAAATAATTATGCGCCTGACAACACACTACTCGAAGTAAGGTTAAATATCCTTGTGTTACCTACGAGGTACATACCAGACAGGTAAAAAAGACAAGGGCGTCTCCTAGCACACCCAGACCCAAGCCAATTTAGAAATAAAAGATCGTTTCCTGAATTGGGTATGGGAACAAAAATCAAACATGTCGTAGATCGAAAACCATTTCGAGGTATTTGTATTTTATAACTTATTTAAATATTTAACATTTTTAAAAGCAAAGGATCTAGGATATTTTAAATTAAATACGTTGATAAACTGGGGTCAAATGAATGACCCCAGTTTGCCAACGTCCGTAAAGAGTATATTATGGTTCCTATTGGACTCTTGACGGTAATCAAATTGACATCTCACAATTGAAACCTATTGGGTCGTATAAACGTCCTTTCACGTGATTGGTTCTTAGTCTATCCATCAACCAATCAAATGACGCGATCTGTATCCTAAGTAAGACTTTCAGCTAGGTGATTCTACTGAATGGTATTAATGGGGTTTCCAGATATGGCAGATTTAAAATTCCCCCAGGTGAAATATATTTTTAGACTAAGTTATTTTTAATAATACTTACATTAATTTACGCCCATTACCCAGACGGGTAGGTAGGACTTAAAATAGCCATTCGCTATAATCCCAACCCTTTCAGGTAAGGCTTGGTTTCAGAACTTGGCAAAATGAATTGTATCTGAAGTCTACTTCTAACATTCTTTCAATTCAATGATTTTACAGGATGAACGGCGAGCTCTGTTTCAGTCGTAAGTGCAGTAAATCAGTAATTTTCTCCTCATAATTTATTTACCACGAATCCGGGAAAAAACACATGTAGGAACACTAAGTGAATTTGTGACGTCAAGAGTTCGCATTAGTTCGCAATGTTTAAAAATTAATAAGAAATTCACTACCGGCTAAATCAACGAAATATTCAAATTAGTTACTTAAAATAGTTCTGTAAAGGCTTTTTAAAAATATAAAAAAAATTGTTCCCATACCCAATTGACTCGACCGGGAATCGAATCCGAGACACCACGCAAGCTAAGTCCAGAAACGGTGCTACAGTGCACTAGGTACGCCAATTGTCGTCAAACACATCAGTTCTAATGTAAATATAAGGTATCAGAATAAATCAAACAAAAATTAAGTTGGCAACTTACATAATATATTCCATAAAATAATTAATGCCTTATTTTCCACAACATTTATTTTCTTTCTAATATGCAATATCATTTATTTATAATTTAACAACAGTCAGCTGAATGCTTCAGGTTTAACCTAAATGAAACAGTGGTCAAAAGGGTGTTTTTAACAACATGAGACAACGCTCGCGCTCCACGCACCGGGAAGTGGGAGGAGAAACAATGCCGCGTGCGTGATAGATAATCCTGCACCTTGTTAAAGACACCGTAAGATGTTTGTTACATGTCTTCAGGTGATAATCTGAATTTCATAGCAGCATTGTATGCACTCAGTAAAAGTTAGTCTTAGTTGAAATGAAAATTTTAAATCTGTTTGCCTAATGATTATTTTCTTAAGTAGCTATAAAAATAAAACTTTCTGCAATTACTTTCAACAAAAAAATACATTCTTCATTCTCTTTCTAACAAAGTAAAGACTAGTACTTATGTGAATAATATTTCTTAGACAAATAAATATCGTTAAACAGATCAGATATTTATAAAAGTAACAAGCTTTTTATTATTTGTATAATAACAACCAGATACAGAATACTGAACAAACAGACGTTTACTGCATGAATGTTTGCCCTGTGTGGGGATTTGGGACCATGGCATCAACATTACAGTCATTTTTCAATTGTTGATGAAATATTATATAATCCACATAACTATTGCACTTTAGAAACTAACTTCAATTCATAGGATAGTTTCCTATAAACTCCATAAAGAATACTAATATGACAAAAATGTAACAATCCACTGCTAAAGTTTGTGCTCGGATAAATTATCCAACAATATTCTATCAGAGCTAAAATTAGAAATCTAAAAACAACTGGGAAATTAGTTGACCAAAGAAGATATGGGAGGCTGTGGTAGTACCATGAATAGAATTGATAGTGAAGACTCCTAGCACACACTATTCCAATAAAGTTAACAATGAACATAGGAAGGATAAATAGTTGTGATAAAATTTCAAAGTCAATACTATAGTTTGTTTCTTCTTCTGATTCATGCTGTTTTTTAGGTGCTTTTTTGACACCCCCATCTTTAGGTGAAGATTTTTTTAACATTGATTCGAAAGAATTCAAAAAATCTTCTTGCTCCTTAGTAAGTACTTCTTCTTCAGTTTTCTTGGCTAGTTTTTTCTTAGCCTCCCTATTTAGTTTAGATTTTCGCTTGTTTTCAAGATTTTTAGCATCAATCTGTGGTTGCATTTGTTTCTGCACATATTTCAATCTGCAATAACTTTTGAAATACTTGATGCACATGGGCAAAAATATGATTAACAACATCACATGTATCCCCAAAAGTGTTAAGTGAAAACATTTGTTTTCAAATATCTCTATGTCTAGAAATCTATAATTAACAGTCCAAGTGTGGTTGAAAACCCGACCTATATCAAAGCTACCTTTCAAATATTCCACAGGTGCACTTATGAGAAATGGTAAGCCCAGAATTAATTGTACTATTCCACATACAAAGAGTTGTTTCAAAGTATTTTTAAAACCAAGGTTGATTAGATAGAAGAAAAAAAGAGCAGGAGCATATAAAAGGATATTCATCTTCACAGAAACACCCAAGCTGTAGAATATACTACCCAGGTACCACTTAGAATCCAAAAAGAAGTTCAATGAAACATACAATAAAAGTACAGCAATTGGATCATTAAATAAACGCAAGACATAAATCGAATGTATCCTGTATGATAACAAAGTAGTAATCACAAGAACATAGGCTGGCACTTTTTTAGTTTTTATATAAATCCTCAGTGCAAAATAGAGTTGCAGAATGTAGATAGCAACAAATATGTACTGGGCCAGCCTTATATTTTCTCCCTGATTAGTGACGAAATAGAAGAAGGAATATATGTAAACAAAACCCGCAGGATACACTAGTGGACCAGTGTCACCACGTAATTTGCTGTAGTCAAGAGTGCCATTCAGAAATCCTTCACACTCCTGCATGTATGCCTTCCAGTCAATCTCAGTGTACGGCACATCATGCACAATGAAGACGTTAACAATCAGCTCCGTGACGATTAGGAAAAATGCACCGAGGGGCAGCCGTCCTGGATCTATGACCAGCCCTTTTAGATAAGACCAAGTAAATATTCTTCTGGCGATTTCATTGATGCTATCACTTTTTCTGCTTCTGGTATGGCCACTCATTTTGAAACACCTAAGTATCAAAAGTATAGATAGATGACGCACAGTTACTTAAATTAGGAATACTATGTAATTTAAGTGGCACACAGAATGTAACCTCACCTTAATTTCTATTTTAAGAATAATCTAGCTAGCTAGCTAGGTCACAAAACAAACCGCGGCGCGGGCGGACCACAGACTAACTAGGGAACAAGGGGTAGACGGATCCCTAGGCTAGGGAAGATGAAAATCCGGAAATTCGATTCGATGTCGAACGTCATGTTGACAGTGACAATGACAGCAGCAGCCGTCTAGCCCAGCAAAAAATATATAAGATTATGACAAAGGAAACAGAATGTATTCCTCTTAAAAAAAAAAAGAGTTTTTTTTTATGAGAACTTTCGCCGAAGAACACTGGGTGGGTTATTTCAGTCAGGCAACATTGGAGCAGATGAACCACTGGTGGCTGTCACGAGCTACTTCCTTGATTACATGCTGGGCAAACGGAGGTGGTCCTGGTCAGTGGCCGCCACCACTGTCGTAAATAGCTAATAAACTTAGATGAGTATTTGAATTTAACAAATTCCAATGAAATTGACACTATCATAGGAAGATGATGTGTACAGATTTACTGCACACGATAAGTACTGGATCGTATATAAACAAACCTAATGAGGTGTTTTCCTCATTCATAGCAAATAATCCATTGAATAGAATAGAATAGAATAAGCATTTATTTGGTAAACCATCACACATTAATAAAAATAAACAAAAGAACATAACAAAATAACAATAGGCAAAAGACAAAAAAATAATAATAATAATAACTACAAACAAAACATGTGTGACAATGTTACCAAAATGGTTACCAGCTCGTCGCATGAATGCTTATTTGTACAATCTCCATTTGCATCATTTTACACCAGAGACGTTTAATTGAATATTTAAAGCAAACATTGTGATTTCTTACAAGTATCATATTTAAAAAATAGTTTAAATAGTTATAAGTATAAAAAAATTAAAGGCTTATGTTTATTTCCAAATTTTTTATTGGAGGTTGAACAAACAACCACATAAACAATTTTACAAACTCCAGTAATGTTCTATCATTACTGGAGTGGAGGTTGAACATTTTGCATTTGAACATATTCAGTACTTATGTGTCCAAAGAACCACTTATAGAGTGTTGGTGATATAACCTGGAGGTGGGCGTTGGTAGCTGCGATACATTTATTTATTTAACTAATTCAGCTATTATCGTGCACATATTTATGGAATTTCGTTATAATGTTCCAATAAAATAAATGAATTAAAATAAAATTGAATTAAATACATTTTACTTATAATGGTAAAATGAAAGATTTTCTAAAGTAAATCAAATAACATATTTTAACTTTTGTGGTTTCTTTTATTTAAGTGTATAGTTAATAGGTACTTTGCGCGTTTAAGTATAAGTTAATTTAAATCAGATTTTTTCCTTGCATTTAATATTATTGGGCCACGCGAACACAAAACTTAATAATATGTTAGAATTTACTCATACAACATAAAACAATTAGCAAACATGCAAGTGTTAAATGGCACATTCCATTATAAAAATCCGGTCACCGCACAATAGCAATAATTTTTATTTCATATCCCGTCTCGTGTTTCTGTTGTTCCGGTTTTTGCATTGTGAGTCATTGTTTGCCATTTTTTTCTTAGGGTTTTCTTACGAACACCCGTGTGTTCGGCTGACACTCAAGGGGATATTTGCAACCTTACGGAAAAATTCAACACAGTCATCTATTCGTATAAGGAAACTTCACAATTTCATTTAGGATTGTATTAAATCTGAAAGTATAACAATGAACATCCTGTATCATAAGTTAACGATACGCAGAGATAACGTACGAAGCAATGTGATAACAAAATGCAACTTACCGATCTCTTTCTACAGTTGTGATTATGTTTTCCGATTTACCTTTAATGTGTTACGGACATTTTATTTAGTGTTTTCTGTTTATGTATATAGTTATTTTCAATATGTTTAGTTATTTTTCACTAAACTGCGTACTAGCCCCTGCTTTGACACGAAAGAAATGAATATGGCGGCGTGTTGCGTCATCAAAATGCGCTGTCGTGATTGGTTACTCGTGAGGAGCTTGAACACTTCAGCACGCAATTGATGTTCGAATACACGTTTGGTGTATCTAAACGGAGTATGAAAAAATAAGCATGTAGTTTAAATTATTCAGTATTGGTTTCAAAAAAACTAAAGTCCTAATTCTAAAAAAAAACGGGTTTTTGCAACGAAACATAACAGTAAATTGTTTTAACTATTTTCTCGACGTTTCGGCGACAATTGCATGTCACCGTGGTCACGAGCGGACTGGTGGTGCGCGGCGTCGTCTAGCTGGGCGCGGCGAACGATCTTCATCCACCCGCACATTTTCAATTATTCTGTCCATAGTACAGTCAGGTCGACAAACTACACTCACAGTGTCCGGGTTTTTTCGAGACGGACTTATTCGTGCCCCCACCCACCGTCCGCCATCTTTTATATCACTTAGTGAACGAATGATTCTAGTCAATTCAACAACTTTTATAATTTAAAATACTCATTAAATTAGTGAACCTTACACTCGTCCATCCTGACCTCGTGTATGTCGTCATACACGGTGCCAAGAAGACGCAAAAACAGCCCAATTAACCTTACACTCGGCGTGGGAGAGCACTTACAGAATACGTAACATTATATACTTGAAGGCAATTGAGGGCCCTCATCAGAATTATTCATGGTCGAGTGGGCGTGAAATTAACACAAGTCACTTTGCTAACAAAAACTAGGAAAACTTCTTTTATTGATAAAAATTATAAAATTAAATTACAAACTGTTCACTTTTAGTATTAACAATTCGAATAATCATAAATTAGCACTCAAAATCAGGTGATTGGGCCGATCGTTAGCGATTCGTCGCAAACATGGTGCACTGGCGGCCGTTCGTTCAAAAAGTGTCGCAACATGGCCGCCCGCTACCACAGACACGACGCTTCGCTAGAGTGGCATACAGCCACTCTCGATGCGACTCTTTCGCTGTCCGATTGTAATTTAATCGATCGGTCTCTAAAATTATTTCAGGTGATTTTTCATAGACGCGCCGTCACGGCCAAACTGACATACGACCGTCCTCGGGCGTTTATCTGCTGCATACAGGCCTGTAACAAAATGAACACGATCACCAAGTCTCCCGCTCGTCCAACCTGACTTCGTTGAATGTGATAGCTTTGATTCGATCATCAACTTCATCACAATATCATTATCATCATCATCACCATTGCATCATCATCTTTCACTGTGTACCACCTGCGGTCCTGGCTGATGAATCCTTTCAGTTTTACTATGTCGTAAAACCCGGATGTCACCACCAGGCCACGATAGACCTTGCTCTCAGGCCCTGTCCAATGAATCCCCTCAATCAACCCCCTCAAGGGTGTGACCCGGATGTCACCGACCAAATGACCAAAATCAACATCATTAAATAGAATCACATCCGGCCCTGTCCAATGAATCCTTTCAACCAACCCATTTAAGAGTGTGGCCCGGATGTCACCGACCAAATGACCGGGGTAAACAACAAGATAGAAACAGTTTCTCTCTGGCCCTGACCTATGAATCCTCTCAACCAAACCAATAGGCTATGGCCCGGATGTCATCGTCCAAGTGACCATGCTCGCAAATAGACAATACTTAACAATAAAAATAAAATGTAACGTACCCAGTTATTATGAATTATCTTGTTCAGTGTGAACCTCCACCTCACACTCAACTTCCCAGGTTTCCGGATCTGAATGTACGCTTAACGTGTCTGACCCAGCTGTCATAGTACAAGAAGTAGCATCTGAGCATGCAGTCAAGTTGTCAGAGTTACTCAGAATACCCTCACGGTGTGTATGTGAAGGTACATCATCTACATCTTCTGGCGCCGTCTCGGCCCATTCCTCATTTAATAGACTGTCAGTAATTTCTAATAACCCTTCATGCCCCTTAGGTACTAGACGTAAATTTTCATGAGCGTACTTGTATACACGATGAGACCCACTTAAACTCTTTAATTCATAGCGATCGTGATCTAATACCGCGGTTATGACGAACGGACCCCTGAACTTTCTATCTAATTTTGTCTGATTCCTTTCACTATTTCTGATAAAAACAAATTCACCTTCAACAAGTGGCCTAACTACTGCGCGTCCCTTATTAAATCTTTCTACTTCAGATTCGGCTGCCTTTTTAATGTTAGACGAAGCATCTTCCCTAATGGTGTCTAGATCTATTGGATTTGGTTCATTTGAGCTAGAAGTACCCGGGTTAAGCTTAGACATTCCTAAAGACTGTGCGCGAATACCAAACATTAACTCTGTGGGAGAATACTTAGTCACAGTCGACCTTGTACTATTGATAGCAAGCTGGATTTTACCTAATTCATCCCTCCATGTTCTGTTGGGGTCATTTTCAACTATGGTTAGAAGACTCTTCAGCGTCCGCATTACACGTTCCACCTGGCCATCAGCTCTACTAGATCCAGTGGCAATAAAGTGTAGATCTATTTTGTGTTCCGCACAGAAGTTTTTAAACTCAGCACTAATGTAACAACGTCCCTGATCAGCAATAACTCGTTTCGGGGCCCCAAAAAGACAAACAGCTTTCTGTAATGCTTGTACGGCACTATTTGCATCAAGGGAGAAAGTATGTTCTAATAGAACATACTTGGTAAAACCGTCAATTATGACGGAGCAGTATTCCTTGCGGTCGCTTTTTCCGCTTAGCTTTCCTGAGAAATCGATGTGCACTGTATGCCAAGGCACAGAAACTTTGGGGATTGGATGAAGCTGAATTGGTTGGGCACCTGAGGGACCTTTAGAGGCTTTACAAACGATACAAGAGTCAATAAATTTTCGTACGCATTTCGACATTTCGGGAAACCAATATTGTTCGTAAAGCTTATCTAAAGTTTTGTCCTTACCTAAATGTTGAATTTCGGTATGAACATGGTTTATTAAAGTCCAGATGAGAGAACGTGGAACTACTGGCAACCATGAAGTGGTTTTATTTCGAGAAATTTTCCTGTAAAGGATACCATCCCTAACGTCGTAAGTCCTAGCGACTGTGTCGGGGAAACCATTGTTATTACACTTTGCTATAAGACCCTGAACTTCATTGTCACGCTTTTGTTCAACCAGAAGCCAACCTTGGTGTAATTCAACAAATTGTACTACTTTTTTTTCATCTTTAGAGGATGTACTGGCATTGTCGACGGATGAATCTAACTGATGGTTACGTGACAAGTAGTCAGCATGCTCCATTCCTTTTCCTTCACGGTATTTAATATCAAAATCAAAGGCTTGCAAATAGGCCCACCAACGATGAACTCTAGGTGTAAGATCGACTTTTGACTTTGAAGATTTAAGGGAATTACAATCCGTGAAAACCTCAAAATGTCGGCCGTACAAATAATGCCGAAAATGTTCCACTGCTCTTACGACTGCCAAAGTCTCTAACTCGTATGAGTGATAACGAGATTCTACTTCAGATGTACGTCGGCTAAAATATTCTACAACATGAGGTAAGTCATTTTTTCTCTGAATAAGAATAGCACCATACCCTTCGGAACTGGCGTCAGTGTGTAGCTCGACTGGCAGTTCTGGGTCAAAGATGGTTAATACTGGTTCTGAGATCAGGATTTTTATCACATCACTACGGATCTGTTCGTGTTTTTCGGTCCATTTTATTGGTCCCTTTAATTTTGTTAGGGGGTACAATGGTCCGACAATTTTAGTAAATCCCGGAATGAATTTACGGAAGTACGACGCAAGGCCGAGAAATTGCCGAACTTGGGTGGCCGTCTTAGGTTGTGGGGAATTTTCAAGGGCCTGTATTTTACGTGAATTCGGCCTCACTTCACCAGATTGAAGCGAATAACCTAAAAAGTCTATTTTCTGCTTCATAAATTTACATTTTTGCAGATTAAGAGAAAACCCGGATTCTGTCAATGCAAACAAAACCTCATCTTAGCGCTGCAACCCTTCAGAAACATCAGAAGAATAACACAAAACATCATCCATATAAATCAACGGTTTTTTAGAAAGATGACTAAGAGCTTTAGTGATACTTCTCTGATACACAGAAGAAGCATTACGTAAGCCGAAGGGCATTGCAAGGTATTCATATTGCCCTTCGGGGGTTACAAAAGCGGTTTTCTCAATAGAGTCGGGATGAACAGGTATCTGGTGGAAACCAGCTGCCATGTCTAAAGAAGAGAAGTAATTAGCTCCAGTAAGATGGTCAATTTGTTCCTCGATACGGGGCAGTGGATAATGTTCGGGGCGTGTATTAGAATTTAACTCCCGGAAATCTACGCACATTCTGTCGGAATTATCTTTTTTCTTAACCAAGAGTATCGGGCTAGCAAAAGGGGAGGTACTTTCTCTAATGACCCCGGCATTTAATAAATCTTGGACCTTTTCTCTAACTATTTCCTTTTCAATGGGTGCGAGTCTATAAGGACGCCTTTGCACTGTTTTGTGAGGATCTACTAAATTAATTTCTAACTCCCCAGTTGCAACACGACGTGTGGGAATTCCTTCTATAAACTGATTAGAGTATTTGTTCAATATAGCTATCAATACTTTTCTATCTTCACCTCGCAAATCCGTGTCAATATTAGTATAATCCGGAGTATTTGGAGCTAAAATAGAAGGTAAGGGTTTCGCACAAAATAGAAGGTTATCGTTATCTATTGTCACACAAATATTTTTATCTAAAACGTCTCTCCCGATAATGACGGGATCGGAAATTGTAATATCAGGAACAACGTGAAAAAGTAAGGTAACTGACAAATTATCAATTTTAACCATGCTTTCAACTTGGTAATTACTTTGTACATTACTGTCATCGCCACCAATACCACTAAGACAAACTATATTCTCATGTATTGCGCCCTTGAACTTATTCACAAAGCTTTCTTGTAAAAGAGAACAAGAAGAACCACTGTCAAATAAAAAGGAGACTGGCTCACCAGAAGATGCTTCCAATGTACCCCTGGAGGGGCGGTGTCCGCATTGGTTGACCTCCTTGACTGCAGCTCCACTTCCCTTCTTCTTGTCTGGGCAGACCGTCGCGACATGACCGGGCTGGCCACAAGCGTAGCAGGTGAGAGTGGTTGTTTTCTCAATGGTACGACTCGAACTTGAAGAATCCTGTAAAGTGGCAGCACTCAAGCCGTTGCGACGCTTTCTACACTCGGAGAGCCGATGTCCTGCAATACCACAATGATGACATCTGCCAGTAAATTTGTCAGACATGCGAAACCGCTTTTGTTCAGGTTCTTCGAGTTCTGCAACGTCTGAACGTCGTTTGAGTGATAATCCTCCAAGTATGCGAAATAATTGAGCTCTAGTAGTAATCGTATGTCCATTCAATTCACGACGTAATATATTTTCCTTTGAGCATGGTACAGATATAACAAAACCGGTAATCACATCTTCAGGCATCACAGTTTTTGGTATTCGCTCGATTAGACTCCATAGACGAAGAGCAGATTCAGATGCAGTCTCTTTTGCTCCTATTTGAAACCTCATAATCTCGTCAAAATAATCTTGAAAAAGTTTTGGCCTGGAAAATCTAGCGAGCAAAGTTTGCTTGACAATAGGCCATGATAATTCGCTCAGATTAAGCTTTGTAATGCAGGTTGCAGCACGACCTTTCAGTGCGCTCGTAAGTGCCATGAGCAATTCAACTCCTTCTAATCTTTTATTTAACACAATAACTTCTGTTACGTTACACCAACCCTCTATGTCAGCATCAGGCTCATCGGGGTTAAATTGCAATAGTTGAGTGGAATTTGTACTCACAGTTTGCATCTGGGGTATGGCCAACACACGGGACAACAACGCCTCCATATTTCCCAACAGCTTCATAGCACTTGTTTCATTTTCCAATTGCTGGTTTTCATTTCGCTGATCGTTCGATCCCACTTCTGATGAAGGCAATTGAGGGCCCTCATCAGAATTATTCATGGTCGAGTGGGCGTGAAATTAACACAAGTCACTTTGCTAACAAAAACTAGGAAAACTTCTTTTATTGATAAAAATTATAAAATTAAATTACAAACTGTTCACTTTTAGTATTAACAATTCGAATAATCATAAATTAGCACTCAAAATCAGGTGATTGGGCCGATCGTTAGCGATTCGTCGCAAACATGGTGCACTGGCGGCCGTTCGTTCAAAAAGTGTCGCAACATGGCCGCCCGCTACCACAGACACGACGCTTCGCTAGAGTGGCATACAGCCACTCTCGATGCGACTCTTTCGCTGTCCGATTGTAATTTAATCGATCGGTCTCTAAAATTATTTCAGGTGATTTTTCATAGACGCGCCGTCATACTTAATGAATAGGTAAACAACTGAATTTAAACACATAAATATAAGTACACTCAGTTCCAATTAAAAACCAACCAACTAAAATGTAACCAACCAACTTAGAATGTAACCAACCAACTTAAAATGTAACCAACCAACTTAAAATGTAACCAACCAACTTAAAATGTAACCGACCAACTTAAAATGTACCCAACCAACTTAAAATGTACCCAACCAACTTAAAATGTACCCAACCAACTTAAAATGTAACCAACCATCGAATACCAACATTATTATTTTTGTAGCTGTAAATCCATCCAATTCTCACAGCTTCGAAAAACTCTCCGTACCAACCATAATCTCTGCTAACCCATCCAATTCTAGCAGAGATTACCAGCCTTGATAAAGATAGACCAACCCTGCAAAAAAAAGATTTAAACCAACCTAATAGTAATCAAAATTGAAACCAGATTCAAATAAAGTGAAATCATTTTTAATAAACCATCCAATTCTAATAAGAATATGTAAGTATGTAATATGTTTTTCTTGAATTCACAGTAACCAATAAATTTCATAGTAATTTTACTATTTTATAACAATCGCCAAATCTATAATAAATAATTAATGTTATCTTTACAACTGTCAACAATATCACAATCATTTACTTAGCTTTAATTGTTTTCCTATATATTTATACATGGCGCCTTCTATATAATAATCGTTATTTGTGAACCATTTATTATCTTCTTAACTTAATTTACTAAGAATTTCATTATTATTACGGAAAATATATTATTAGTATAATACAATAGTACAATATAAATATACTATCAATCATCACCCTCAGAAGCATAAAAATTAACATAATCATCTTCAGAGTCACTATTAACCTCAAGAGCCGCTAGGTATACCCAAGGTAGCATTCGGTCGGCAGCAACAGTTGTTTTGCGTTTATTTCTAGTGCCGGTGAGACCTGGTATTGAAGCCAATAGTTTGAGCGATCATACGGGGATGCCGCTTGAACCGTATCTTTATTGCTCATAAGGAACTTTAAAAGTTGATCAGGGTCCTCACACCGTAATGATAATGCGCTAGTCTTTAGTGTTCTATCTCTCAAACCGTGTATAACGCAATCAACCGCGCGCTTGCCGACGATGTCACACTGGTTAAGTAAAGCAATCTTTTCGTAGAAATACACCTCTATTGGCTCATTACCTCTGCTTTTACGTCTCAGCATGTCTTCCATTGATTGGCCATAATTCTGTTCACAGGGGAAAGCAGCCAAAAGCTTTTCTTGCCACTCTGGCCAGTTAAATAAAATGGGATTTTAAGCCTTCATACCAGGTTTTGGCCAATCCCTGGAGCTTCTGCATGGCAAAATGAATAATAGTCTTATCGTCCCACCCATAAACGGTGGCACACTCGTTCACCTTCCGAAGCTAAATGTCAACTCTTTGATTTTTCGATGACGGGTCAAAATCAGGTAATATATTTTTATGATTGAAATTGTTTGAGGCGTGTGCTACCGTTGATGGCGGGGTCGGTTTAATAGAATTTAATAAATTAACTATATCCTTAGTTGAAAAAGCTGGACTTGCTGATCCTCTGCGAGAACGGGCAGCTACCACTATCATCCTGCTTACGATCTTAGCTTCGCTTGTTTGCGCCTACTTGACC
The DNA here is from genome assembly GCA_947369235.1 of Udea olivalis. Taxonomy (NCBI): domain Eukaryota; kingdom Metazoa; phylum Arthropoda; class Insecta; order Lepidoptera; family Crambidae; genus Udea; species Udea olivalis. The sequence goes on from OX376342.1 coordinate 15,176,801, forward strand.
TGATTTAATAAGCCCTTCTTGTGATATTAAGGTTAGAGGGTGGTCAGAATTGTGTTCAGGGTTAATTTGCGAACTTGAAGTAGATCTCAGGCGACTTCGCTGGCGCTCGATTTCCTTTTCCAACCTTTTGACTCTGTCACGTTCCCGTTCCAACTCACGTTCCTTTTCCCGAATGCTCCGACTGCGCTCGCTGCGACGCGCTCGCTGCGACGTGTAGAAATACGGCCGCGGCTTCGGCGATCTTGCTCCGTGCTCCGCAGACGGCTCTGGCTCCGTCTGCTTGGGTTGCCGCCAGTGCCGCCACGACTCGATGTGGCGCGCTCTGGTGTCAGCAAGCGGCGGCCTCCACCATGTCTCTCTCGCTCCATTATCTATAACTCGGACAAAAACGAAAACGGTTTGAAATGGTTCGCAAATCCTAAAATAAAAACGGAAAACATGCCATATCTTGGAAACGGTGCATCCTAGCTCAATTTTGACAACATTTTTGGTCCCCTTTTAGATATCCCGTAACACCATACCCACTCTTATAATATGACCTCAAAATGACCTTGACCCTAGAAGATCATAAGTTTTGACCTTGACTGAAAGCAAATTTTATAGTTGTTCCTTGCACTGGCGTAATACCTTATGACCTCAAAATGACCTTGACCCTATTAAATTAATATTTTTGACTTAATTTGATTCATTTGTGGTTTTGAGTCCAGCTGCCCCCAGAGAAAGCCAACCAATGAACATCAAAAAAAATGTGTATGTTATAAGCTGTGTATAACTGTAAAGTTTCATCTAAATCCGTTCAGTAATTTTTGAGTGAAAGGGTAACACACATACAAACTTTCGCATTTATATTTAGTTTTCTTATCTGAAACAAAAGAAGAAAGTTTTGACTAAAGCAAATTTATCTTGTTGTTACTTGCACTAGCCGTTGGGATGTTTCGTTTCATACACGAATGTAGGTATTTGTAAAAAGCGTAAAATAAGGATTAGGAGATTAATAAATGTTTAAGATTCACATCATTGACACTTAAATAGATGATTAATTTATATAAATGGAATTAACTTACAATTTAGCCTTCTACCTTTGAAATATAATAAAAACTGTTAATACTAAAGAACGTTTATCAAAACCGATTAATAAAATAAATACCCCCAACCTAAAAAAAATGACATTAGCAGTGCTTATTTTATGAAACATTTAGTATATTTCGATCACACACAGGATACCCTAGTTACCTAGCCAACGGCTACTATTATTTAAAGTTATTTCATATTAAAACGACGGTTGTTACACACCACTAAATTAAAAGTTTATTCCACAAACATGAGCAACTTATATTTTCTACTTTAACACAAAAAAAAAACTATAGTGATGTGAGCATGTACTTACCACTTCTGATTTGTAGTAAAACACCGTCCACTTGAATATAACTGATTTATTCTCCTTTCTCAACACCCAGGTACAATATTAATATTACTCCGTAACTTATCAGAACATCCGCACCATTCAACGGTCTAGACCAGAATGCCTCCACCCACCGTCCGCCATCTTTTATATCACTTAGTGAACGAATGATTCTAGTCAATTCAACAACTTTTATAATTTAAAATACTCATTAAATTAGTGAACCTTACAAAACTAAAGTCCTAATTCTAAAAAAAACGGGTTTTTGCAACGAAACATAACAGTAAATTGTTTTAACTATTTTCTCGACGTTTCGGCGACAATTGCATGTCACCGTGGTCACGAGTGGTGCGCGGCGTCGTCTAGCTGGGCGCGGCGAACGATCTTCATCCACCCGCACATTTTCAATTATTCTGTCCATAGTACAGTCAGGTCGACAAACTACACTCACAGTGTCCGGGTTTTTTCGAGACGGACCAATTCGCGTTTTACACTTTGTAATCACTGGGTTCCACGCAAGAAAATAGCTTAAATCCATCTTCTCTATTGAAATTCTTGTATTTCTTAATTTCAATGGCTTCACGCACAATCCTGGTAACTATGGTAATGCCGATCAGTGGAGAGGATTTTCGGGTCATGCAACTCCATCCAGTGATTAACATCTGAATTTATCAGGTGCTCAGCTATTGCAGATTTGGTCGTCTGTCGATTCTTCACCGCTGCAATGTGTTCCTTAACTCGTTCAGCAATTGGACGCTTCGTTTGGCCGATATAAGAACTACCACAGCTGCAATCAACTTTGTATTCACCCGGTGTCTGCAAAGGTAAAACATCCTTTGGTGAGCGCATCTCTCTCGTTACTTTAGAAAACGGAGTACATACAGTCTTAACGGAGAATTTCTTCAATTCTGATCCGATTTTGTCCGTTATTCCCTTCACGTATGGTGGAAATGCAGGTTCCCGGCTCACAGAAGGTTGTCTCACCACCTTTTCTCTCTCATTCAAGTGTATCCTCGTCACTTTATCACCGTTACTTTTAAGTACCTCCTGAACATGACCAAGCTCAGCTCAAACTAAAGTCCTTTTTATAAACGTACTTAAAGTCCAAATTGCAAATATTAAATACCATTCGAACGGTAAATTCAACCATAATAAAACTGCATTTAAAAGTGAAATCCGGTAAAATGATCGGTTGAACAAATAAGCATTCATGGGACGAGCTGCTATGTCATGGCGGACCCATGACGCTGGTTTTCTGTGGTAACCACGAGGTGTGACTGAGGACGTCACTGGTCCATGAAAAATTAAAAATATCGTGAACTATTTTCGGCCTTACTAATATGAAGGTGAGTTAGTAAGGTAATTACAAAATAATAATCTGGTAGTCAGTAAGTAACAAAACATCGAACCTAATGTCGCTGCCGCTGACCATGACTGAGACTTTCGGTCTGATTTAAACATTATGTAGCTAATGCTCCTACATAAAAATAAGGAAAAAAATATACTTAAACGGCACCGTACTCTCGGAACTACATATCCATCCAGTGTTTATCTACTCTCATCTATGGATAGAAGAAATTCCGGACTTGTGGACTTAGAGAAAATGCACTAAGCTAATGGGAGTTGTATTGCATTTGTTAAACAATTAAAGTTTGTTTTGCATTGTCAGAAAATCTTTCAAGAGTTCCAAGATGTTGGGATTCATCAAAAGAATTCGCTGTTTGACTGTAATGAAAATAGAAAGTGAAAGTGTAGCATATTGCAGCTCTTAAGGTGGGTACTGGCCAACGTTACGCGGCGTAATGTAACATGTTTCACAGCGAGCATTCATCAAGTCAATACAGGTTATTCGCTTGTCTCCCCATACTTCTTCTTCTTCTTCGTGTCGTGTCTACTTAATAACAGCAGCTCAGTGCTCCGCCATCGCCACCCCAGGGGGGGGGGGAGGCCTCATATAAATCTTCAATTGAGCAGTTGGTAGGGCACTGGGGGCAAACCAGCAGGTGCTGCATTGTTTGGTCCGAGGTTCCGCAGTCTCATTTTACCCTGTCCGCACTGATGTACCCCCATTTGAAAAGGTTACTCCTGCAGCGGCCCACTTGGGTTCGGAGGCGGGTAAGCGACTTCCATGTGGGCCACGGCAGTTCACATCCGGCAGGAAGATATTCTAGGGGCGCCATATACTCTGGTGGTGGAGGGTGAGTCTCACGCCACAATTTACATCGCCCCTCACCTGGGGTGCACTTTAAAGAGGAGGTTCCGCGGAGAAAGCTATAACGACTTTTAAGGCGAAGGGGATCACAAGGCGTGAATGTAGAGAGCAGGTGCCTCCTGTCTGCTTCCTGCTTCTGTTTTTCAGCCGAGGCGGCGATATGCCTCCTCACGACTGGAGGGGCTGTACCGGCTAGAGGGTACATCATGCCGAGTGGCGTAGGTTTGAGGCATCCCGTTATGGCACTACAAGCCTGCTTAGCATGAGCCGAACGATGCCACACTGGGCATGCATATTCGCCTGCCGAGAAGCAAAGTGCCAAGCCTGAGGTACGGAGCCTGAGGTACTAGCACATGCGGGGAGGCACCCCAAGTCGTTGCGGTAAGGCGAGAAAGGAGGTTATTTCTCGAGCCTACTTTTTGTTTAACCTTGTTGCAGTGGGACTTGTATGTAAGGGGTTTAGGGTCACCCCTAAATAGATCGGATGGTCGCAATGCCTGATGTCGCTGTCCCACCACCTAATGTTCAATTTTCTTTTGGCCTGTCTATTACGAAGATGAAAGGAGCAGGACAATGTCCGAAAAAGTGGTTGTTTGAACAGTAAGGGCAAGGTCGTCGGCATATAAGAATCTGTCAGTGTTAGGATATTCTGGTTGGTAATTTGTGTAGATGTTAAAAAAGGATGGGTGCTAAGACGCTACCCTGTGGTAGACCATTCTTCTGACATCTCCATCGGCTGGCATTGTAATGCAGAATAACGTGAAATCGGCGGTTTCGGAGCATTTCACCCAGTATATCTATAAAATTCCGATCATCTACCAATGCAGAGACTTTCGGCATAAGCAGTTTGATATTGACAGATCGATCAGAACTGCTTCAGTAATTGTTTTGGCTTCAAAACCGTTCTCGATATGTTGAGTAAGTTTTAGGATTTTTCCAGTGCAAGATTTTCCTGCTGTAAAACCTGCCTGTTCTGGGATGAGTTTAGGATCTATGACAGGAATGAGCCGGTTCAGATGCAGCCTTCCAAAGAGCTAATAGGTGTGGCAGAGAAGAGATATTGGGCGGTAGTTTTTTGGGTCATCGGGTGACTTTCCAGGCTTTAGAAGTGCAATTATCTTTGACCTTTCGCCAGAGTTTCGGGAGTCTGATGTCGTGAAGACAGCTGTTACATACAGCTAAAAGCAAAGAATTTGCAGCAGGACCCAAATGCTGTATCTGCTCCTCGGTTATGTCATCCACACCTGCGGCTTTGTCATTTTTTAAAGACTTCATGGCTTCTTTTAGATCAGTCAGAGTAAAGGGCTTGCTGATTACTGAAGAGCCTTCAAGATGTTTTAAAGGTTTGTTTGATTTTGGAAGTTTGCGAGGGGGTTTCCCGTTAAGCAGCAGTTGGTGTGCAACTTGATTGGCAGTGACTTTTCCCGGCTGAGATGGACTAGGAGGATTATCGGTCCCCCCCATGAGCCTTCGCCTTGTCGTGGCGGGGGGGCTTAGTACTGGTGGTAGGTGTAACCACCGGGATACTAAGAGGGCTCAGGCATGGCAGTGCGGTGGACTTCCCACCCACCCATTACCTGCCGCCAGGCGTGGTGGTGGTATGGTGCTACCACTGCCCGCCCAAAAGGGCGCCCACGGGCGCAGCGCCTTAGGGCGCGAGGTGGGAGCCGCGGTGCACAACCGTTTGGAGGGGTCAGTGATCCGCGGCTGGCCCCCCCTGTGCACTGCGGCTCAGCGGGGCCGCACCGCCAGATGTGGCAGCGGATCCACCTTTTAGGTGGATCGTGGTTGCGGACCTAGTAGGGTCCGCGTACGGTGGGAGCCAGCGGGCTTGAGTACGGGGGTGCTTTTGCCCGCAATGCACGGCTTTCACCCCGACGGCGGAAGTACCTGCGTGCTCCAGGTACTTCCGTGGTCTCCCCCCTTCATTGGGGGGTCGGCTGGAGGGGCCCCCAATACGGGGAAACACTGGCGGCGGGGCGTTGCGAAACTTTTTAGGGACCCCGCCTCGCCGCTGAAGTGTTGAGGTCGAGTACCGTGGGGTTTTAGTCGGTAGAAGTCCGACATAACCTCGTCGTTCCCGCGAGCGACGAGGTATCCATGAGGATTTCCCCACGATAATTAAAAAAAAAAGGAGGATTATCGGTACGCCTTCGTAAGGTGGACTAGGCTCTCTTACTGTTATGGGTCATATCTATTATGGTCACAGAATCAATCCATTTGTCTCGGCGACTTTCACTGATGTTCTGCATAAGTCTTTCGCCAGCTTCAATAGTCTCTTCCGAAAAAGGATTGTTCGAATACATATCCTGGTATTCATTCAGTAGTTTTGCAGAATCTTTATTTAGACCAGGGATGTATTGAGTACGACGGCCATACTGATATGACGAATGATCGCTGTTTAACATGTTACATTACGCCGCGTAACGTTGGTCAGTACCCACCTTTAAGTAAACAATAACTAAGTATGTTGGGTATATTTTTAAGTAAAAAACGTCCATTACATTTGATTTTTACAAAACAAATCTCCTTGAGACACGACGAAACACGGATGGCCATGGCATGCCTTGTGATGTAGGTATTAAAAAATGCATTTCGTTCACTTACCTACGTTTTATTTGCTACCACAAAACCTTCAATTTAACACATTCGGTACACTGAATGATACATTTTAGTATGATAACTTGACTGCCTATAGGAGATGGTAATAAGGCCCCTGTATTAATTTGTATATTTGTATTGTTGGTGTACAGGCGTGGTCTATAGGCGTTTACATCAACCTAACATAGGGGCACCATATGCTACTGACTTATGACTCATTTTGAAATGGTTATTTGAAGGTTGATGTGAACGCCTCTGTACCTACCTTTCCACAAATAAATAAATATATTGCTGCTTGCTGTTTTTTGTGATAATCTCCAAACCTACGTTGAAGTTTTCAAAAATTCGCTAGATACAGTATAAAAGTGGTTTGGAATAAATAATTAATTATTCCATCTACTTACCATTGGTGAAAAGTGGGCTTCTGAGTGTTTCGTTCACCATGACGACACAGTTACTTGCTTCTGACTACCCCGTTTGGGATAAAGTCGTGATGGTATGTAGTATGTATGTATGTAGAACCTAATAATTACTTCAAGAAGTTTTTTCCTGCTTAAGTTCGTGTAGATAATGTAAACTATCAAACACTCAAAGATCTGTATAACCAAATAATACGACTAGTACGCCTTCTCGTTATAAAAGCTTAATCCAGTCTCTCCGTCCCGTCCAAGTTCCCCATACACAATCGGGTATTCTAATTAAAGAAACTCTTACTCAGCTAATTACAAAGGTAATGCTAGAACCTAAACACAGAACGCTATTACTATAATGTGCTTAAACTAAACAAGGCGGCTGAATAAAGGTATAGAGTAACACAACGCGTTATTGTCACTCATAACAGAACGTCTAAACGCTGATGCCCAGCTAAAGACAAGGCGGCCTTTGTTCCTTAGCTCGCCGTCGGTACACGAGGCTCCGATTGCTAACAATAAGTATATAAATACTCGTACCTATAGTAGGTTTAACCTTAGTCTATTTCACCCCGAACGCGATTACCATCGTTGCTGAAATGAAAACAGCATAGTGTACCTACATACCGCAGCCACAACAACGCACTCTGTTGATTATTACCTAACTCATTAACGATGTCTTATTTCTCAGCAGGCAATTAATAATATTGCCCTTGACCGGCAAATTTCAAGTGAAGTTTATCACGAACGAACCAGTTTACTAGTACTAAATGAGATAAAGTATAAAGTCATAACACTTCACCTTCGAAGTACCTAATTCCATTTGTAATTTAAGTTTGCTAACCATAAAAAGTATCAGAAACCGCCCTTTTGATAACAGCGGCAAATAAACAAATAATTGGAGACCTTTCTGTAGTCATGAATGAGGCGCCAATTCGTTGCTCTTACTCGCTGAAGGAAGTAAGTTAACCGAACTATTGGAAGAGAAATAATTATCACTATCAGGTATAAATAAGATGTTTCATGACTGAATAGACTTAGTCGGTGTAGTAATTATCTCAAGATGAGGTCCTTTCTTGTCATTTTAACAACTTTTGCATTGACTTTAGTGGTTTATGGAGCAGATACAAAGCGTGAGTAGGTTTTCTTTTGAATTATTCGTATCGATAAATTAAATGATACTACTCGTATGCTATGATAGTTAATTAGTCTGGAAATTAGTTTATGCGTCAAGACAAGACGCGTCATTTTAATTACCTGTAGTCAAGTGCCCAATCGGTGATAGGTATAAATGTTGATATTATCACGTAGACTATTAAGTAAATAGGTACTCGTACTCAGTTAATATTGACAGAAATTTAATTTAATTTCAATCTAGTGTCAATTGTCCACTTCTGAATAAGTTTCGGTGGCGTACCTATGCCCAGCAGCGCCCTTTAAACAAATCATCGAACTGCATCAACAACGTCAGCTACTGTGCTGTGCTACACAATTCTAGTGTAAGCTAGGATTTTACTGATCATTATGTTTTTTATAGTGGAATCTGATCATCCCGCTGCCTCTTCAGGCGTTTTCATTACACCCTACTATGGGCGTCGAAAGCCTATGTCGTTCTACTCTGATCAAGGGCTGACGCTGCCATTTTCGTTGAATAGGTAAATCAGGTATTTTAGGGGTAGCGCTCACGGCAGAATGTAGCCTTATTTTACAGACGCAGCTGTAATATTGTATTAAACACCGATTTTAGCTCTTAATTGATTCATCGAATTCCTACTTTCGTGAGATCCTAAAATTATTTTAACATTTTTTTCATGCACATTCCAGCAAAGAACACCCTAGAGAAGAATATACTGAATCTGCTTACAAAATGGAGGTCTGGAGAAAGAGGTCCTTTCTCGTTTCCGCTACCCTCATTAGACGAAATCATGATGCCTGCAGTAAATGGAAGTTACGAAGGTTACAGGGCCAAGTGAGTGAGTCGCGTTATTTTTTTATTATTTTAATAGGCGAATAAAATTAAAGTTTATTGGACTTTTAAGTTATCGCCACAGTATGTGAACAAGGAGCTTCTAACATGATTCCAATAAATGCCTTGGTTTAAAATAGCAAAGCCAAGTATTTGAGAAACAACACAGAGATCCGAAGGAATACATTTGAAATTGATGATGAAGACTGAAGAAGTAGTCACTGGCTTTCTTCCTATGTCAGAATGCTTGCTCAGTGGCTTCAATATACATGTTCTCAACGTATTATCGAAATACATAGATATATATGGGAACTATATTTCCACTTATTCTCTAAGCCTACCCCATGTTGTACATAGCCTTAATCTGAAAAAAGGACAATTAGGTCATTAAGCTACGTCTATCTATGATGTAACGTTTCCAGGATTCATCTCGTGTTGTTTTCTTTAATTTTATTAACCGACTATTCATTTTTCAAGAATAAATTATGCAACGAGTGAGCTGAAATTAGTGGGAATAAAAAACTTTTCAGTCGAAGAGCTCGATGCATCAGAAGCAAATCTGAAAGCGTCCGGGATGGTGACAGTACCGACTTTAATAGTTAGCGCAGGTTTGTCGACTCATTTCCATGTAGTTATAATATGTTTGTACCTACCACGTGTATATTTGTTATGTCTTTGATTCACACTGTCACAAAGACGAAATGTCGTCTATTATTGGAAGGATGTGCTGCTCACGCATGAGTCTTAAACAGATGTTGTTTAGGGGAAACTTTAACGAATACGGCGTTAATATTCTGCAATGGACGTGGAGAGTGGAGACGACGCCACTGATGAACTCGTAGTAAATAAACGAGAAACCATTGTAGCGAAGATTTTTGTTTGACATTTCCAAAATTAAATTCTAACATTGTTAATTTGTGATGTCTCTATTGCAATGAGAATCTATTGTTAGCAAAAGAAATTAGTCGTTTGGGATCAAAAAAAATCCACAGCCAATAATGACGCAGTATTTGAAGACGAAATGCGAAAATCGTGGTTAAAACACGATTTTGTTGCAATCGCTGTTACTGCTGTTAGAGAAAGGGTTTTGAGTTGGCCCTTGGCCCTGACACAAAGGGCTCCGAACTCCGTGTTTCGAAAATAATACCATTGTTCTCGTTTATTATATCTTCAGATTGAGTAAAAGCAACCACTTTTATGTTAAATTTTTATTTTAGATAAATACGATATTAGAGGAAGAGCTCTCTGGTTTATTCCAGTTAAAGGATCCGGAAAAATGAGGTAAATTTGTCAGTTCAGTCAGAGAAAATTATGGAATCACTTAATTGGAATTGACTCGGCGCGATCTTGATTACTCAATAACTACTTAGTTAAGAATAATAAAAATGGCACCATTTTATAGGTTAAACAATTAACTTTAAATTAATACCAAATTCATTTAAATCACACCAGTATTTATGGAGCTATCCCGGATTTAGAGTAGGAGGAGTAAGGAAAAATATATGGTTCAATGTTTGATACGTTGCGAGTTGCGGCCTATTGAACCCCTTTAACAGCACGTGTTATCGGATTTGTCAGTCAGCTTTCACACGTTGACCGGTACACATCTCCGCTACTTTTGACCCTTGAACTTGGACGACAATGGATACTACACCTACAGAAGCGGCACAAATCGTCGCCCTATTGCAAGAAGAGCTCAGCCAGCGCAGCGGGCTGTCGCACGGCAGCTCCACATAAGCCAGTCCTGTGTTTCGAAAGTTCACAAACGCTTTCGGGAGATTGGTGGCTTTATATCCCGAGACCAAGATCTGGACGGCGCCGGTGCACATCGGAGAGGGATGACCGTTTTATCGTGTCAACCTCTCTCCGAAATCGGCATTTGACTGGTGTCGACGTTCAACAGGAGCTCCGAAATGTTCGTGGGGTAGCAGCCAGCGAGTGGACAGATCGTCGAAGTTTTAAGCAAGCTAATTTGACACCAAAAAGGCCTGCCACAGGACCGAAACTGACGGCAGGTCACCGACAAGCTCGCCTTCAATCTGCTCGCTCCCATCTTGATTGGGAGGTTGAGCAATGGAGGCGAGTCCTGTTCTCCGACGAGTGCAGAATGTGTTTGCACGGCAGCGACCGAAGTGGTCGGGTCTACAGGCGGCCTGGGGAGCGATTTGCAGGGCGGTGCATGATGTAGGCCAGCATTTCCTTCAACGGTAAAACGGAGGTTATTTTCGTATCTGGCGGGGGAAGGACGCGGTCTAACTTCAGACCGCTACATTTCCAATATTCTGCTGAAACATGTCGTTCCCTATGCGGGATATATCGGTGATGACTTTCTCCTTATGCACGATAACGCTTGTTGTCACACTTCCCGTGCCACAACTGAATACCTTGAAGAAGTCGGTATCGCCACATTGGACTGGCCAGCGCTCAGCCCGGACTTGAATCCCATTGAGCACATGTGGGATGAACTGAAGACGAGGGTTCGTTCCAGAAATCCTGCTCCTTCGAGTGTGAATGAGCTGAAAAAGGCTTTGATAGAGGAGTGGGAAGGCATCCCGCAAGTAACGATTCAGAAGCTGATTAGGTCAATGAAGAACCGTCTACGAGCAGTTAATAGGGCGAGAGGAGGGAACACAAAATATTGACACTTGATTTTAAGGCCAAAAAAATTGTTTATTAATATTTTTTTGTTGTTTTCTTCATTTATTATATTTCCAGTTTCCTTATGTTTTTCTAACTCCTTCACTTTATCCGGTAAGCTCCCTAAATACTTTTAAATGGTACTATTTTTATCATTCTTAACTACTTAGTTATTAAGTACTCAAGATCGCACGGAGTTAATTCCAAGTAAGTGATTCCATACTTATGCTCGCGAGTGTAGTATATGGTCTTCAACCCACAAGGAAGGTCAGTGTTGGCCAAGAGGACAGGAATCTAAGGAATAGTTAACTTGGAGATGGAAGAAATATCCAACCAAATACATTACAAAAGTTTCCATATAATTTTAACTCATCTCTAGTGTTTGAAATATTTCAGCGTAATCTTTCGGAATAACCAAGTGAGGTTCTCAATCCGACTTCAGAACGACAGTTCCAGCACGTGGGTGGACTCTCTGCAGTTGGCATTAAAAATAGGAAGCGTTAAGGTATTTAGAGGAGGAGGTGTTCCTATTAAATTGATAAATATTTGCTCTCTTTTCTACTTTTGCTACAGTTCTCAAAAGCTGTGTTAAATTTTTCAGGCCAACCTAGAAGACGGGCCAACAGCAATCAGCGCCATTTTAAATAATTCCGGGGTGACTATGCTAGAAAGCAATCATGATGACATAGTGAAGGCAGTGCGCGTTCAAATGCTGCCAGTCATGAATAAATTCCTGGCGGACTTGACGCCTCAGAAACTGTTCCAGACGATAGCGGGTGACCAGACATCCCCGCAAAATGTAGTGCAAGTTTGAATACTTTGATTAAATGTTTGAAGTGTTATTGTAACAATGCCTTCCTATTTATACGTACCTGATAGCTGTAAGTGTTATCCTTGGCTGTTTTATTTCCGCACCTGAGATACAACTATCGCAATCTCAACCAACACCATACCTGTAGTCAGTATTCTATCAGTATTCTAAAAAGTCGTAAATTTTGGCAAGAATCGTTTCATTCCGGTAATGTTTACTGTGGTTTTATTCAAGGAAGTTGTGCACATTAGTAAAAACAATAACTACAATACAATTATTTTGTACCAGATCAAATAGACTTCCGAGTTCTGACTTTGGGAATGATTTGATTTGACCTACAAATAATATCTTCCTTACGAACAATTTTGCTACCAATGGATTTATTGCCCAATATATAAATATACGAACTATAAGCCTAAATTTAAGTATACCATTTAATATAGTTTTAACTTGAACAAAGTACATACAAAAGCGAAGCCCTTCTAGTCGATGTAACCTGTGACTGTGAGCACTATGTTTTGATTATTTTTCAAATTACTAAAGAATTTTAACAGCTTGCTCGTTACTAACCCAATATTTTTTATTATTTTGAATTTTTTTACTTATTATATTTTGATAAAATTTATTCCGTAGTTTTATTTCACTATGTTGTATACTCTGCATGCTATGTTTCCTATCGGATTTTTGGCTGATCGATTGTTGATTTTAACACCACCACCTGAACTGATCACGACATAAATAATACACAGCGTGACGAGAGAACATCACTGGAGTGTTCGTAAAATTTAAAGGATTATGCTAATAAACTATTAAAATAATTCGCAGGTGTGTATACAGATAAAATAGCCTAAAAGATAAATTATAAGACATGTTCATAATGTCGATAACGACAAAAAACTTGTAAGTAATCTTGCTTTTGATCTACAGTTAAAGATAATGTTGTGAATTATTTTGATTATTATGATTGATGATTGGGTAAAGGCTATAAAGTGTTTAGGATTTTTATTAAAATTATAAGTTCTAATCTTTATACTGAAATGGGGGTTGTTTGTCTAGTTCTTTTGTCTCTGAGCGCGTTCGTGAGTGCTGGATTTATATCTGAAAATGATGCCCGATTAGGTAAGTCACAGTAGCTAAAAGTTTACCATACCTACCGGGTGGTATCTTCACCGTAAGGAAAATGAGATACTAGTTCATTGAAAATTTAGGTTCATTCAATAAGTACCTAGCCTCATCGCCAGAGGGGGGCGCTGTAGTTTCAAAAGAGTTTTACCACAGTGTAGCACATTCTTTTTTAATTCTTTTTTCAAATTTTCATTCCAATCCCTTCATTTGTTTTAATTTGACAACTTATGGAAGCGAACGTGTCGATCAGATTACAGATAGCAGAGGCTGTAGCCATTTCAGAAGGAACAGAGCATCATATTCTTCACGAGGAACTCGGCATGAGAAAGCTGTCGGCGCGATGGGTGCCGCGTTCACTCACACCGGAAAACAAGCGCAACCGTGAGACCACATCGGAGACGTGTTTGGCGCTGTTTAAGCGGAATCCAGCGGAGTTTTTGCGTCGTTTTGTGACCGTCGATGAAACCTGGATCCACTGGTACACACCAGAGACCAAGGAGCAATCAAAACAATGGATCCAGACCGGGGAACGTGCTCCAAAGAAGGCGAAAACTGTAAAATCGGCCGGAAAAGTTATGGCCACCGTTTTCTGGGATTCACAAGGTGTGATCTACATCGATTACCTCGTGAAGGGTAAAACAATTACAGGGCTTTACTATGCCGATTTATTGGGCCGATTCGACGCCGAATTAAAGAAAAAACGACCCCATCTGGCGAAGAAAAAAGTGCTGTTTCACCACGACAACGCACCGGTTCACACGTCTGCCGTTGCCATGGCCAAATTGGTCGAATTACGCTACGAATTGCTGCCCCATCCACCGTATTCTCCAGATTTGGCCTCTTGTGACTTCTTTCTGTTTCCTAATCTGAAAAAATCACTCGCCGGGAATAGATATGGATCAAATGAGGAGGTCATCGCCGCCACGGAGGCCTATTTTGCAGAGTTTGACAAAAACTATTTTTCGGACGGGTTAAAAAAGTTGGAGCATCGCTGGGCTAAGTTTTTTTTTTTTTTTTTTTTTATATTGCCCGTCAAGATGACCTCACTCCACCTGATGGAAAGCGGTCGTGAGGTCCAGATATGAGGTTGACAAGCCCAGTCATTCAAACGAATCACTGGGATGGCCATCCTCACCTTGAAGGCCTGCAGAAATGCCTTTACACGCCCCGCTTGAAGAACCCGGGACTATACGAGGAAGGAAACACATGTGCTGGAAGAGCGTTCCACGTCTGGATGGTACGACAAAGAAACGAGTCACCGAACCTTTTAGTTCGGGCCAACAAATGTTGAATTGTTACAACATAGTCTCCTTTTAGTGTATCGAACTAAAAGGAGACTATGTTGAAAAATAAATTGCCACTATTCCAAAATTTTCGTTTACTTTTTGTAGGCTAAGTATTTATTGAATGACCCTCGTATATGCCCCGGAACATAAAGAAAACAGACGGATATTCGTATTTTCTTGTAATCCCGTTTCTACGGCACCTTCTCAGATTCCGAATGGCTTGAAAACGTCCTGGTTGTTGGCTTTCTTATTTTTTTTTAAAACGTCGTTTTTCAATAAATGCAATTAACATATTAGTTATATTGACTTTTTTTAGGTAATGCCCAGCACAACTTGGGCCCGACGGAGTACCACTTGACGCTTACGAATCCTGAATACGAGCAGTTCTCCGAGGATCAAGTAGTAGCCTTGTCCCCCTCCTCAGATGTCCAAAGCCGTTCCCTTATTGCTGATCAGATCAAGAACCTGCTCGAGGGCGGCAGGGAGATCGTGATCAATGGAAGCGATGACATCCCGGTATTGGATCCGTTCGTTGTTGATCATATTGGACCTTTTGTGTACATGATTACTGGGTGAGCTTACGTTATCCACAGATTTTATAGCTCTTCTAAATGAATCAATATACAGGGTGTGCCGGGAAGACAGGATCAAATCAAAATAGTTCATAACTAGATGGGTGATTTCCGACCGTTTTACTCACAGTCTCAATATTAGTCCGATTCCTGTAACGTAACAGTATCTACCTAATTAGTAGAGATGCGCCGAATAGTGGTTTCACCCAATAACCGAGTTTAAAAAATAAATATGTTGACTTGAGGTTTCAAAATAAATGTTGATTTAAAGTTAAATTGCTTTACTTTATTATCTTTATCCAACATATTCTTTACAGGATTCTTTTGACATACATAAACTTTGCTTAAGAAGTACTGTCTTTCCCGTGTTGTCAATAAAATACCCACTCGAAATACAATACAAGGCAATTTGTTTTGTGTACCAAATAAATAAATAAATAAATACTATGTTTCTATGGGATAGTCATTTATATTACTAAGGTACTGTTAGCACAATGCCAGCAATTCTGCCTATATCGCCGAAGGCCGTGGGTTCGATATTCCTATTTGTGTGATAAATATTTTTGCTAGTTCAGTTCAGTCAGTGGCAGGTAGGGTGTTATTATTTTATTTATTTATTTATTTATTTATTATCAGTGTAACATGCTGACTTACAGTTGCCAAAAATGCCAGCACGCTAATTATGGTACATGCATTCTTGTTTCATAATTCACATACCAAATAACATTAAAATCAAACAAAACAAAAATAATAGTAATAAAAAAAATACAAAGTGTCAATAAACTTAAACCTAGAAATGTCATTTAACAGATTAAAACAAATTAAAAAATTCAAACACATTAAAAAGTTACAACACATTAAAAAATAACAACATCATAGAATAAAATGAAATAAAATAAAATAAAAACAAATTGTCAAATTATACGTCAAAATTACACATTAAGTGTACAAAATTACAATTATGTCACATGCTATTAATAAATATGAGAGCTTTATTGCAAAATTGTGCAAAACTGTCAGCAAATATGTCAGTTTCAAAATCGTGAGCGAGTATATCACTGAGCAGTCGTAGAGCGCGAGTGGTGGGAGCGTGTGCGGCGTACCTGGTGCGCGTCGGCGTCTATTCTAAAATATTCAAAATGTTTATCACTCCCAATATCATTATAGTACAGTACTTAAGCACGGTAATGTTACCGTGGTACAATCTCTGCTTATTTTGGGATCAGATGACCTTGGCGAATGCGGGTGTCCCAGATTATTATACAGTGTGATTTGTAACAATACAGCGTTCGCGCGTCAGGGAACATCCGCAACTTGAGGGTGGAAGGCCTGAAGTGGTACATCGTCGACAGAGTTACTTTCAACCCCATTCGTCTGAGCCTGGGTGTTCAGGTAACCTTGCCATGGATCATTACTACAGGTATGCACAATTTATATCACATAATCGCTTTTAAGTCTGACAGATAGCAATTTCCGAATCAGGAACTAGTGCCTCCGGTAACGCCCGATGAAGTCCAGTCGGCTCTTCGCCGCATGAAGAACCGAAAAGCTGTCGGACCCGATGGAGTCCCTACCGAAGCGTGAAAATCGATGGGGTCTCGTGGTGTGGGCATACTTACCCACCTTTTCAACCGCATTTTCCTCACCGGGAAGATACCTGACCAATGGAGACTGAGCATTATCACGCCGGTCTTTAAAGCGCGGCATAAAGGTGATGTCCCACGCTATGAAGCGCCTCGCGTGGACTCTCGGATCCGACAGGAGTGTACAATCTCGGAGTGTCAGTATGGGTTTCGAGAGGGTTGCGGGACCATGGACCCTGTTTTTGCCTTGAGAACGCTCATGGAGGGATACAGACTGAAGAATACACCTCTGCATCTCCTTTTCTTCGACATGCGGAAGGCCTTCAACTGTGTCCCTCGTGAGATGATCGGCTGGGCGCTGTGGTTCAGAGCCGTTCCGTAAGTCTTTATTGACATTATCCGGGACATGTACCACGATTCCAGTTCCATAGTCAGGACTGCGGTTGGTGACACGCTTCCCTTCCCTATCACCGTTGGAGTACACCAAAACTCCGTGCTTAGCCCGTTTCTGTTCAGCGTAATATTAGACGTGCTCTCAAACAGCATCCGAGACCACCACGAGCAACCACCCTGGTTGCTCATGTATGCTGATAATATTGCGATAGCAGATTCGGAGAGAGGACGGCTGGTACAACGGTTGAATAAGTGGAAAAATTCACTTGATAACGGCGGTCTGAAACTTAATGTGGCGAAGACGGAGTAAATGGTCTGCAACACCACAAATCCCCAGTCCATCCGCATATGCGTTGACGTGGTCAAGCGCACGGACCGTGTCAAATACCTGGAATGGTAGTCCCTTTCTTCTTCGAAAATTGTTCGTCCGAAATTCAAAATCCCTAACGCGTTTGCTATAATCATCACTATCCATAATGTTCGAATATACGAAATTTTATCATGCCTAATTGTCTTTAATTCTAATGCTTTTGTGTCATAATATCGGGTGCTATAATAATTAGATATCTTAATTTTTCTTGCTATAAAGTCACATGTCCTGAGTGTTAAATTGTAAAATGTATGTTAGTCCGAATGTCAGTAAGTAAGGGTTATTTTTTTTATGACGAACCGGAAATCCTGCGTGTGTCAGTAGGTAAGGGTTATTTTTTTTATGACCACCCGGAAATCCTGCGAGTGTCAGTAGGTTAGGGTTATTTTTTTTTATGACCACCCGGAAATCCTGCGAGTGTCAGTAGGTTAGAGTTATTTTTTTTATGATCACCCGGAAATCCTACGAGTGTCAGTAGCTGAGGGTTATTTTTTTTATGACCACCCGGAAATACTTCAGGTGTCAGTCGGGTGTCAATATTTAGATTAGGGGCTGTTAAATTATGACACATTACGTTAGGACTTATTAATGTTATAGAAAAGCCTTTTATTTCTTTTAAACATTATAGATTGTAATATTTATAGCAAAAAATTTTAGGACAAATTATATTTAGGGATTTCGATTTTAGGGCAAGTGATATTATGAGACATTGAGTCAGGGCTAATTATCATTCGGACAAATGATGATTAGGTCACAAAACATTATGGCATGTCAGATTATGGATAAAAATTTTATGAGACAAAATAGAGAACCACCTGGAATCTGTGTTAAGCGCGTTCGTGGACATCGACAGCGACCTCAGAGCCCAAATTTCCGCGGCTTGGGCCAAATGACGTGAGGTGACTGGTGTCATTTGTGACCCCAAAATGCCGATCAAGCTGAAGGGGCAGGTCTATAAAACCATCATTAGGCCTGTCCTTTTATATGGCAGTGAAACATGGCTGTTACTAGAGTGACACAAGCAGGAGCTGCGCGTCACGGAAATGAAGATGCTGCGGTGGATGTGTGGGGTCTCACGCAAAGATCTCGTGCGGAACACCTACATCCGCGGCAGCCATCGTGTTCGTGACATCGCAGACAAGCTGCAGGTGTGCCGCCTTCGTTGGTATGGTCACGTCTCACGGAGGTCGGCAAACGACGTGGGCAACAAATGTCTGGCCATGCCGCCCCCGCCAGGTACCGGTAGAAGAGGTCGACCCAAGAAGCGATGGCTCGACGTCGTCAAGGGTGACATGCGTGCCAAAAGACTCACCACTGAGGATGCACAAGACCGCGCGAAGTGGGCCAAGTAAATAAAAAAGGCGGCCCCTGGGATCCCATATACCAGTGTGGGTTCACAACTGGGATAGACCACACGGATGATGATGATGATGATGACAATTGTAATTTAATTGGTTGCAGGTAGCTACGACGCAAGCGCAGCCGTTGCTATTATAAACCATCGAGCTGGGGGTAATTTCAGGCAAGTCAAAAGGGTACACTTCAGAACATTTAAGTGACGAAATTGAATCAAATTATTCTAATAATGTTGATTTGCAGAGTGTTCGTGAACCGATTAGTGGTAAGCGTGGACGTCAGGGTGGGTACCAGCATCTTCGGGGGCGGCCGCCTATTTCTGAGGGAACTGGACATCAAGATTGACATACATGATACACATGTGAGTGTTTTGATTACACTTAGGTAGATAGATGGAAAAGTTCACTTCAGAGCCGCTTGGTAAAAAAAACTATCAAGACGAAACTTAGCTAAACATCTCACTTTAAGCTACCCACACTGTTAACTCTATATAGCTTAATGTCCCTTCATTGTAATCTCTGGCTTCGTGCAGGTATGAAGCACAAAAATCCCCTGACGGCATCGATTAAAAAAAAACATAGGAGAAGACCATTTTCCTGACGAAAAGGTAGATATTCATAGGTACCTTCAACTAGCAAAACTGGAATATTATGTTATTTTTTCTCAGATTCAAATTGACGGCATGACTGGCTCCAGCCTGATCAACACATTCATCAACTCCTTCCTCCAAAGCCTGACACAGGAGGTCATCCAGTCCCAATTGGAGACCGTGAGCAAGACTCTCAGCGAACAGCTGTTTGACGTCATCAACGAAATACTAAAAGAGTTTACTCTTGATGACTTACTTGGCTAAAATTCAGCGCATTAAAATTTTAAAATTAATTTAAGGAGTGTGTTTTATTTAACCCGCTTTTGCCTAAGTTCACTCTTTGTGACGTCATATTTACTACAGATTTAATTTGATAAACAAAATATTATAGAAGCACCCCAGTCCCTATTCCTAAAAATTTTGTTATTTAAAATAATCCGCATCGGTCGATAACTTCGTTCTTAATAATAGAGGGGCAGTTTGTCTAACTTGTGATGAAACTGAATTGCAAGAAAATTTCATTTTCTGACTGACCCAATGGCGAAATTGAACCCGGGACACCACGAGAAGGTTAAGCAAGAAACCGTGCCGTGCTACAGCTCACTACGCTAATCCTGTCTAATACTATAGTAGATATTTCTAAAATCTATGAAATAGAAATCTATAGTATGTGTCTGGCCGTGTGGTTGACTCGAAGGTAATGCCTTTAACACGTCGTCTGTCGACATAGTAGACACAATAGAAACCACAAAACAATTTATTTACCGCATCTGGTTGCATCGACATTACGATTAAGCATTAAGTAGGTACCATTTGTACCTACAATTTGCAATAAAGTTTAATAAACAATTCAATAAATAACTTATTGATGTTAATTTAATACATAAGTAAATGATCCACAGATGTATCTAAATTTTACTTTACTGACTACGTGCACAATAATAATGTCACTCTCACTCTCACGTCTTAATTTGTGCGTTATGATAAATATTATAAAGATGCGCCAGACAACACACCACTCGTCATCACGTTCTCGATGAATATCCTTGTGTTATGATGAGGTAGCAGACAGGGATTTAAGCCAGGGGCGTCTCCTAACACACCCAGACCCGAGCAAATTAAGAAAATATCGTTTCTTAAATTGACCCGACCTGGAATCGAACCCGTGATACCAACACACACAAGCCAAGGCGAGAAACTGTGCTACAGCGCACTTCGCCAATGCCCTTTTTTTATTATTACTTAATTCAAATTCTTGAAAATGAACAGGCTGTATAGCTGTACATATCGTAGCCCAGTCCAAATCCGCAATTAAAACAAAAAGAAAAGTGGCAGGCGCAAGTGATGGGACTCGAGTGACGATTTTTCGCTCGAGTCACTCGCCAGTAAAAACCAAGTCACACTAGTGCTACTCGAGTAAATAGGTTTTTTTCACTCGACTGGAGTTAAGAATAGAAGAATGTTCCTTCATATCTTCCATGGTACTGATAGTTTGTGAAATAAGTTTTAAATTATAAATAAAATATACTGTGAGATAATTGCTTTGTTACTAGGTATCTGATGTCCACATATCTGTTGTTGCAGCTACATATTCTACTGAGAATGTAGCACATTTACAACTGCAGAAAGTGCAGCATGATATTCGTCTGTAAGTATTTTCTCTCTTTAAGGTTTTCTGCTGGGTAGAACGTAATCGGGATTCATTTCTAGGCAGAAACTAATAAAACCTTTGTTTGCCACGATTTGTAAAGGTTGTAAATCTTGATAAATCATTTTAGTTAAAGCTAAAGATTTTTTTTCTGTGCTTATTAAGCGATGCATTAGGCCTTGCAAGTTGTAGTTGCAGAAAGCACCGTTTCTTCGAAGTAGAATTGGAATTGGCAGACGTGGAGGCAGAATTCACACATTCACTAGTTGAAGAACACGCATGAGATGAACTAGACTCACCCCTTATAGCCATAAATTGCATCGGATGTTTATTCTTCATATCATGAGAAATTGACGACACGATTGGCGTAGTGACTGTAGCACGGTTTCTCGCCTCCGTTTCCGTAGTGTCCCGGGTTCGATTCCCGGTCAGGTCAATCCAGGAAACGATCTTTTCTGAATTGACTCGGGTCTGGGTGTGCTGGGAGACGCCCCTGGCTTATTTCCTTGTGTGGTACCTCGTAACACAGGGATATTAATCCCTACTTCGAGACCATTACAAGAGGTGTGTTGTCTGGCGCACATTTATTTATTTATTTATTATTTATTTATCAAGTTGGTAGTATTCCCAAAATCTTTGTAACTCTTTTTGCACAATTTACAAATAACTATTGTTGGTTCCACATTTTTGTAGTAAAACGACCACACTATTGCTTTTTTGGCACTCTCACTTCGAACAGCAAACAGTCATAAATAAACTTTTTACAAAACACAAACAAGACACTCACAAAAATTTGTACTAAATTTCACATAGAAGATACATCAGCTAAACCTTTCTTAACTTGAATTTCACACTCGAGTAGGTACAGGCCCCTCGATTGGTCCAAGTGATAAATATGTATTACTTGAATGCGATTAAAATAAAAGCTAATCGAGTGATTCGAGTAAAACACGACTCGAGCGAGTCCCATCGCGAAGCTGTCCTGACCTGTCAGTCAAACTGAGTCAAACGAAAGTGTCAAATCTAACAAATTTTGGCGTAACTAGAACTTTTGTTATTAAATTTTACGATTTCAAATTGCATATTGCCTAGGATTTAGGGAAATACCGGCGATACCTACCTGTTCAGAGATAACAAACTATCCTCAATATATATTTTTTATCCTAAGTATTTTATAACCTATACGATTATGGCTGGTAACTTTTGGCAAAGTTCTCATCACCAACAGTGGATTTTGGACAAGGTAGATCTCATTAGAGATCGCCAACACGACCTAAACATTTTGAATGAAGAGGAGTATCAAAAAATATTTAATTTCTTCGCGAGCATAATACAAATTTTGGGTGAGCAGTTGAAAGTCCGCCAGCAGGTTATCGCTACCGCCACGGTGTACTTCAAGAGATTTTACGCGCGAAATTCCCTAAAATGCATAGACCCGTTACTGCTCGCTCCGACCTGCGTGTTCTTAGCTTCCAAAGTTGAAGAATTCGGCGTTATTTCAAACTCAAGACTTATAACTACGTGTCAAACAGTTATCAAGAATAAATTTGGCTATGCATACGGACAACAAGAATTTCCCTACAGGACGAATCATATATTGGAGTGCGAGTTCTATTTGCTAGAGAATTTGGACTGTTGTCTTATAGTTTACCAACCATACAGGCCACTGCTTCTGTTTGTGCAGGACATGGGTCAAGATGACCAACTGCTGACATATGCATGGAGAATAGTTAATGATTCCCTCAGAACTGATGTCAGCTTGATTTATCCACCATACCAGGTATTTATATTAGTTTTTATTTAATCAAACTGGAATAGGTACCTAGTGTAGTCTCTCTTTTAGTTGTGATAGTTAACATGGCCATGTTAAAGAATAGTCAGCGAGTGCCAGGGTAACTCATTAATTTTAGTTTAAACATTTATTAGCATATTCCAATGTAAACTAAGATGCAATGTTTTAACAAGACACTAAATTAAAACTCTTAGTGTTTAGAAAAAAAGTAAAATTTCGGTTGTTATCTTCCTTTTGCATCCATCTGATGGTTCCCTGTTTGAATTCTCATAAAGTTTTTTTTGCTTTTTGTTTCAGATTGCAATAGCTGCATTACACATAGCGTGTGTGACACTTGGCAATGAGAATCAAAAGAGTTGGTTTGCTGAATTAAATGTTGATATGGATAAGGTCAGTTCCGCTGCTTGTGCTGTTAGAAAAATAAGACAGGTTGGGTTTAGAAATAAGCTCCCTCGTTCTGTGGAAACTGACACCGTGGGGGGGCGCAGGGGGTCTTACTGAAACCCCTGATATCGATGTTGGTTGCCGGAGAGGTACCTACATATATTTTTTTATTTTTTCAATTACTTAATTTTTGAGTGAAACAAAACGAAAAACAACATGGAAAAGTAAATAACGTGAAATTAAACATTTCCTGTCAAAAATGACGTGTAATGTGATTAGAGAAACGTCATACGTAGTAAAATTAAACTTTTCTAATCTGTGGTCGTCGTCCGCCATTTTGAATCGGTTCCCTCGCTAGAAATAAACTGAGGGTAGGGGGGTTTGGAGTGCCCACCTGAATGATTCCGTGAAATAATTTCTTGCCGGAGACGCGTCTAGATTTTTATTTTCAATTTTGAATATTTAATAATTTCCGTGATACGGAATATGACCACTCGGAAATCCTGCAGGTGTCAGTAGGTTAGGGTTTTTTTTTACGACCACCCGGAAATACTGCAGGTATCAGTAGGTTAGGATACATTTTTTTTATGACCATCCAGAAATCCTTTAGGTGTCAGTAGGTTAGGGTTTTTTTTTAATGACCACCCGGAAATCCTGCGGGTGTCAGTAGGTTAGGGTTATTTCTTTTATGATCACCCGGAAATACTTCAGGTGTCAGTCAGTAGGTTAGGGTTATTGTTTTATGACCACCCGGAAATCCTTCAGGTGTCAGTAGGTTAGGGTTATTTTTTTTTATGACCACAGGCCAGAAACGACGTTTTTGTATGTGCGACGTTTTTTTACATACTCTTTCTCCTTTCCCCACCTGTTTTTAGCGTCTCTTCTGCAAAATATTCATATTTTTTTTGTTTGAGGTTATGTTTACAAAAAAAATATTTCTCGGAAAGTACGCATCTCCGGCAGATAGGGGTTGCAGGGTGGGATTTTACCTCTCCCCCCCTCCCTTCGCATACCCCTATCGAGGGAGCTTATTTCTAAACTTCAACCAATAAGACTCTTGATTGATATTGAAACAGCAAGACTAGTATATTTTAGCTACTTTCATAGTGTTATGTCGTACGGTCTACTGTTGTGGGGTTCAGCTGCAGACTTGAACACATTTTTGTACTTCAAAAAGGAGCCATCCGTTCCATTTACAAACTTAGACCACGCGACTCGCTTAGGGAAGTTTTTAAGAAGATCGATATTTTAACTGTGCATGCTCAGTATATTTTAGATAACATAATGTACGTGCGCTAAAACTTGCATCTGTTCAAAAAAAACAGTGATACTCATGAACATAATACCAGAAATTAAAACAAATTGAAAACTCCCAGTCTTAGGCTACACAAGGTGGGAAACTCATTTGTGGGTCAATCTGTGAAATAGTTTAACAAAATACCTCAAAGTCTTGTTGATCTACCTCTTCACAAGTGTAAGTCTGCAATTAAAGCAAAGTTAATGAAACAAGGTTATTATAATGTAGAGGATTACTTGAACGACAAGTGTTTGTGGTCATAGTAGGAATAATCTGCTCCTCTGCTCAATATTGTATTCTTTTTTCTGCTCTCATTGACTGTACTCTGAATTTATTTGTTGTAAAACAAACAAAGTTCAAAAGAGTAACAATCGAGTTTCTTGCCGGAGTCTTCTCGATAAGAAGCAACGTCCGAACCGGTGTACCGGTGTACCGGTGTATTGTACTATTTATTAACGGCATATATTTTAACGGCACCTATGTTACTTGTTTATATGAAAGTTTTATTCTAAAATAATTTTGGTCCCTTAGTTTTTGATTATTTCATTCCTTACTAGCTGTCGGTCGGCGGCTTCACCCGTGTAGAGTATTTCTCCCGTTAAAATATAGCCAAATAATTGGCTTGATCCTTAGCTGGTTCTCTACTCTCTCTTGGGTGGTGATAGTCGTTTCGGAACTCACACGAGGCAAGAGAACTGCTTCGGCAGCTCACCCGACGAAAGAGCATCCCTATTTTGGGATAGCACTGCTCTCCCCAATCCGGGGAGGGGCCTAGAAAGGTGGCCTAAACAAAGCTTGCCTCGATACTGACCCAGGCGGCTTACCGTGGTCGTCTGGACACCAACTAAAAGCGGTCGAAAGACACGAAATATTAATGCTTTTGCTTTTTAAAGCTGCGTGGAAAGAACTTTGATGGACAATGACGGCAACCCTTGTTACTGAAAGAAAGACTGCACATTTAGGCGTGCACATTTTTCAGGTTGCCTCATAAATACAAAACATCCTGGATGCACTCACGCTCTGGACATTAGCATCTTCTTGATTACATCATAGTACGCAGGAGTACATATGAGAGATGTACTCATTACAAGAGCAATGCGGGGTGCCCAAGGCTGGACTGACCATCTTCTTATCAGATCTAGAATGAAACTGAACTACAAGCCACCGCGCAGAGCGGAACACAAGGTCCCGGCTAGAATTGCTGTTCGAGACGAATGATATGCAGCACAAGCTTAATGTGGAATTCGATGCTGTGATGCCCGGCACTGATTTCAATTTAACGGTAAATGCTGCATGGCATAATTACGCTAAGGCCCTTTACGATGTTTCTCAACGGGTTATAGGTAACCCACAAAAGAAAAACCAAGATTGGTTCGATGAGTCTGATGCGGTAATACGTCAGCTTGTTGAGAGATCGCGACCTCATCATTAGTGCGGGACGGCGTGGCTCCATACAGCGTGGTCTCAAAATTAAGATGCGTGAATTGAAGGATAGTTGCAGTGGCTAGTTGATAGCGGTCAGACGTTTTGCGAAGGGCTAAAGGCCGTTTATGATCCTCGCGCAAAAAAGACTGCTCCAGTTTTCTCGCGTGATATATCTCCGCAATTGACAGATCCGAAAGAGGTCCTTCACCGTTGGGACGAGCACTTCAATGAAGTGCTTAATCCCGGTAGTCATGGAGCGGATCTGTCATACATCATCTCGCTTGAAAGCTTGCCCACCGCATCGAGATTGGAAGCCCCGCCGTCATACGAGGAGTTCATTGGTGCCGTGCGTCGTCTAAAGAACGGAAAGTCACCGGGTTCGGACAGTCTACCATCTGAAATTTACAGTATGGTGGATCGAGAATCAGATCTAAGCTGTTCGAACTTATTGAGTTGATTTGGACGTTAAGACTGTTCCACAAGACTGGAAGGATGCTTCTATAACAAAATTATATAAAGGCATAGGGGAACTATCCAATTGTAGCTCTTTTAGGGGCATTGCCTTGCTGTCCACGGCTGGCAAAATACTGGCACTTATAATTAATAGAGGCCTTAGTGTCATAGGTGAGAGCTTCCTCCCCGAAACTCAGTGTGGGTTTCGACGAATCAGAGGCACGGTTGGTGCCATCTTTGAGAGAAAAGTCTGGAACAACACCGTGGCCTCTACTTATGTTTTGTGGATCTAGCCTGTGGCCTTCGCCTTTGATCGCGTTCCTAGAACTGCTCTCTGGACTGTTCTGGAGAAATATGGCTGTCCTGTGAAGTTTGTAAATGTAGTGCGTCAGTTTCATGAGGGCATGACAGTTCGCGAACGTCACAAGAACGACTTCACGGAACGGTTCCCTCTCAAACAAGGCTGCGTTATGGCTCCGACCCTTTTCTCTATTTATTTCGCGGCAGTAATGAACGATGCTCTCAAGCGCTGTAGTAACCAGATTTCCATAAATGTCTGTATGGACAAAAGCGTCTTCGACCTCTCACGCTTCAGAGCAAAAAGCAGGATGCATTCTGTTCCGTTTATTTATACCGACGTTGTTTGCCTTATGGCTGACAGTTTGGATTACCTGCAGAGTTACCTTGACAGTTTGGACGAATCCTGTCGTAAATTTGGCTTAGTAATTAGCGCTTCTAAGACAGATTCTTAAACAGCCTGCTGAAGGCAAATCTGTAAATGATGCTGCTGTTTACCTGCAGGGTAAGCCTCTGGACGAAGTAGGAACCTTCCGGTACCTCGGGAGTCTAGTGCGCAGTGATAATCGTCTTGACTCGGAAATCTCTGCAAGGATCTCCAAAGCTGCTGCGGCTTTTGGTGGCCTAAGCCAAAGGGTCTGGAAATCACACTATTTGAAACTCCAAACTAAGCCCGCTGGGCAATTACTGCCTCTGTTGCTCTATGCTTCGGAGACTTGGTGTCTGTACAAGGGAGACATCAGACGTCTTGATGTCTTTCACCTAAAGTGTCTTCGAGCAGTTCTTCGACTGAGGTGGCAGGATCGTGTGCCAAACTCTGAGCGTCTACGTCGAGCAGATCTCTCGAGGCATCTGCCTGGAATGGAGTGTCTTTTGATGAAAGGCCAACTTCGCTGGTGCGGACACTTTGTGCGCATGGAGTCTGCCAGGTTGCCTAAACAGGTATTTTACTCTGAGTTTAGCTCAGGTAAACGCAAACCTGGTGGCTGTCCACCAGGTTAGGTACTGTTACCTGCGTTATAGAGATGTCTTGAAGCGCCACCTGGTTGCTAGTGGGACATCTAGTAATTCGTGGGAGAGGCTTGCTACTCAGAGGAAAGAATGGCGATCTGCTGTTAAATCGGGCTTAGAAAATTTTGAGTGTGCCTGTCTTCAAGATCTTGACGCCAAACGCCAGATACGAAAACCCCGGCCTAAGCCTTCCTACGATTACAGATATGACTCTGCCCGTTATCTTTACTGTGCTACTTGCAACAGGACTTTCAAAACAAGTCCAACGTATAAGGTTTATTTTTCATCAATCGCGATAGCACGGTGGCTGTGTTGTAGGGGAAGCGTGGAAAGTTCCAGGTTTCCAGGTGATGGTTTTTTCCAGGTTCGGGAAAATGCCCGATGTATGGAATAATGCCTTTTCAGAAAATGACACGATACATACATGAGATGATACATGCCGCCAAGATGAGTCTTTCGCAGCAGTTTTCGCTACTGAACAATATGATCCTTTTATGCCTGTTAGATTTAGCTCAATCAGAAACTTCACATGGGCACATGTGAAGTTTCTGATTGAGCAATGTAAGGTCCCTAACACCGTCGACTCCCATTTTCAGTGCTTTATCATGTCCAATTAATCAAAATATATAAGATTCTTCCCAAATGTCAGACTCAGTAGTCAGTACCCAATACTCCAGTTGCATCCCCAGGAAATAGACATACAAAATATGATGTTCCAGGTGAAAAAAGCCAGGCAAACAATGGGTCTTCCATGCAAATGCAGATTCCAATGTGATACAAAAACCCTTTTAATCTAATCAATCTCCTATAGCTACCGAAATGCGTTTGGTTACGTTACGTTATGGTTCTCTAAAATATCCTTTTCCAAGATGTAAAATCAAAGTATTAACAGGATCTTTACTTATTTTATACTTAATTTAAACTCTTGCATTGCTCTTTCCTCCTGATAATGATGATAAAATTGCTAAATAATTTAAAAATAAACCAAACTTATTAAAGATTCCTGAGTCTGATGAGCTTACAAATTATGTAGGTAAGCGTTACAATGTTCTAGGAAAAGTTCAAAACTGTTTTGAATAAATTTTCCTAGTTACTTTCTATTGAAATAATATTTCAACTGTTTCTAGAAAATTTCAATAGTTCATATAAAATATGCTGGCTGTTATTTTAAAGAAGTTATTATACTTTGCTTTTCATACATATTTTTTATTTATTCATACTGTTTAGTTCAGTGGGGAATTTCAAAAGGTTTAATTTCTTAAAAGTTCCACTACCCATAATACCGTTTAAAACACGTTTATATTTACATGTGGCTTTTTAAAATTGTTAAAAACAGATTCAATTTTATTACCAACATTTTCTTTAGGCAAAATATCCAATTAGATTTTCTTGTTGTCTGAATTTGATTTGAT
Source organism: Udea olivalis (assembly GCA_947369235.1). Classification (NCBI taxonomy): domain Eukaryota; kingdom Metazoa; phylum Arthropoda; class Insecta; order Lepidoptera; family Crambidae; genus Udea; species Udea olivalis. The sequence continues at coordinate 15,205,833 of OX376342.1, forward strand.
ATATATATTTTGAGTGTTAAAATAAATTTATTTCTATTTCTATTCTATTCAATTTTTTTATATAGGAAAAGTTGTCACTTATTTTAAATAACATAGCTTCTATAGTGGAAAAAACTCATGCAACCTATTTTTCATGCCTTAATTGATAATAAAATATTTTGTACAGTGATAAAAAGTTGGTTATTTAATTTAATAGACCTTCATATTTATCCGCCCATAATTTTTGAGTAGTTTTTCCTTGAATATCGACGGAATGTATCATCCGCCATTAACCAAAAAATCAAGACTCCATTTATTAACGTCGGTTTATTAGATTACGTCAAATTGTACTCCAGGGAACAACGACTGATGAGACTTTTTACGAAAACTATACAAGTTAGGAATTCGTATTGTAGATCACATTTAAAAAGTGGTTATAAAAAACTACTTGTCCAAGTTTCACTTTAATTAAATTAGAAGTTTCAAAAATATGAACTAAAATTCCATACAAAATCTTTGAAAGGCTCTACTGTGAAGTTGCTTAATTGCACATCCGTCTTTGTTCTACGACTGCGACTATTTGTATTTTTCTGTGCCTTAGTGTTATCATAATGATTTACTTAAAAGGCACAACTAGTTATTATTTATTATTTATTTATTGAAGTTTTCTATCCAGCTCTATTACAATTGAGATATCTAATGATATCCTCAAAATATAAATTATTTTTTGCTAAAAAGTTATTGTTTTGCTTTTACAGATACAGGAGATTGTAAGATCGATAATCAACTTATATGAAATGTGGAAGAGTTATGATGAGAAAAAAGAAATACAAGGACTGCTAGCAAAAATGCCCAAGCCAAAGCCAGCTCCCCAAAGATAATAGTAGTTGAAAAGCACTGTGTTTAGCTGTTGTGTTTGAATCAGTCAAATAGGAGAGAATGAATGAAACCTTGGTGTCTTTATTCAAAATAGCCTGTACTGATTTTTGATATTTAGGATGTAATATTGAACAGGTTCAATTGGATTGGTATGTAATCTTATGAATTGTATAGCTATGTATAAAAAATGAAGTACTAGAACCTTTTGACTACTGCAGTACAATAACAGTACTGATAGAATTAAGTATTTACATCAATTTGTGTAAAGAGTGCCTATAGACTAAATAGGTCTTGTGACTTTGCCAGACTAGACTTGTTCACAAGTTCCTAACCTATAACATGGATGTGGTAAATATTGACAATGATCAGTCTTTATTTTTTAAAACTGCAAGTATTTTTACCTGTAAACATGAAATACAAAATTGTTATTCGACTATGTTTGTTTGTTTTATTTAATTATAAATCTAAAATCTAAATAAAATATAAAAAGTGAGCGTCGGGGCCTAGTGGTTCAGCACCCGAACTCAGATGATGATTTAGATTTTTATGGAAAACATCCATAAAAAACTAAATCAACCCGGATAACGGCGGAAGGCTCACCACCTACCACGTTGGGTTCTAATACTATTGGTGAAAAGTGGGCTTCTGGCTGTTTCGCTCACCATGACGACACAGTCACTTGCCTCTGACTACCCCATTTGGGATAAAGTCGTGATGGTATGAGTAAATCTGCAAGTACAGTTTGACTGTACTTGCAGATTTACATCATATCATCACTCAGTTATGTTTAAACTTACAGCTGCAACCCCTCTGGGGAAACTATTTTTAATAGTCTCATTACATTAAGGTTGATGTTTTTGAAAGGTAGGTACTTTGAGCATGCTGCATGGTAGACAGCACCTACGGTGCGAAAAAGATGTCAGACGTTAAGGCAAGGCTCTGTTGGTATATAAATATATAAAATAAGTATTTCTGTATCTGGACTGGCCTGTTGGCGCAATGGCAGCGATCCTGCCTTTAGCGCCGGAGGTCGTGGGTTCGATCCCCACCCATGACAAATATTTGTGTGACGAACATTTGTATTTGTTGTGTGTCTGGGTGTTATTATCTATTTAAGTATGCATTTAGAAATATTTAAGTAACAGTCTCTGACGCCCATATTACAAGCTCTGCTTAGTTTGGGGTCAGATGATCTTGGTGTGAATTGTCCCAGATATTTATTTATTTAGATATTTATTTATCTGATATGAAGAGGTAATATTCTATTGTTTGTTCGTTTGAATTGAATAGGCTCCGAAACTACAGGTGTGAATTTAAAAATCCTTAAACCGATATACCTAGAGTTACATAATTAGGCGAGTAATATAGGCATTTTTTTTAGGCTACTTATATTGAAATGTGAAGGGGTGTAAGGGGGCTCACTAAAATCTTCGGGCTCCAAGCCAACCTCTCCTGCAAGCTGGTGCATCCTGCTAAATAACAAACGAGGCTCTGGCGATGGCTCCCCCTTCATGGGTTGGGAGGTCAGATGGCAGTCGCTCCCGTAAAGCCAACACAAGCCAAACACGTATGGTTAGTAAGATAAGAGTACCCGACCTGGATAGGGCGTCGCCAAAAAACGACGCGCAGGGGGATCGCCCTACCCCTGTGTTAAGTGGGTTAGGGCTACCGGACCTTGGGCGGGCCCGGTTAAAGGCATTAGTCCATAGAAAGTTCGTTAGTGGAACGTTGGCACGGTGACGGGACGCGCTCGCGAGCTGGCCGACGTGCTCGCCAGGCGGAGGGTGGCCGTGGCGTTCCTGCAGGAGACTCGCTGGAGAGGCTACAGGTCCCGGAATATCGGGCACGGCTACAAGCTGATCTACGCGGGTTTTCCTGGTGGGGCCAATGGAGTGGGGGTGGTGCTGTAAGAGAAATTCCAAAATAAATCTTGGAAGTCAATCGCGTTAGCGACCGCCTTGTAGTCGTGAGGGTGCTTATCGAAGGGGTCACGACCAATATGATAAGAGCCTACGCACCACAGGTCGGTTGTAGCGATTCGGATAAGGCACTGTATTGGTAGCAAATCGACCAGCTCCTATGCACTATACCATTGTCCCACCCAAGGCGTCGTCGTTCTGGGTAGCGATATGAACGGTCATGTGGGTGAACAGTGTGAGGAATACGGGCGTTTTGGCAGTCGTAACGCTGAAGGCGAAGATATTCTCCGGACGTGTGTGGCTGCCGAAGTCTGCAAAAACCAAGTGACCAAGTGGCCGTCGTGAACACGTTCTTCAAAAAGAGTCCCAAGCATCTGATCAACTACAAGAGCGGTAGGAGCAAACCCAGATCGACTATTTTCTTACCAGTTTAGCCCAGATCGGCAAAGTAGCTACCTTTAAGTTCATACCCGGAGAGAGTCTTACTGCCCAACACTTGTGATGGACCTGCGAGTGAAGCCTCGAGGCAAATGCCGGAAGCGCTGCCCGCCCCAGGTGGCGGCTGCTTGAAGGAACCAGATCCCATGACTTTGCTGCCGCTGTCGGTGACCTGTGCATCACAGCGGATAGTGAGTCCGGGCAACAGCTCTATGATAGGTGTCACCGGCAGCTATCACCAAGGCGAGGAGGGTGGTGTTGGGTCTGTCTCTGGGTGGATGTAGCCTTGACAAGGAGACCTGGTGCTAGAACGAAGCAGTCCAGAAGGAGATTAGGGTAAAGAAAGCCCTCTTCAAAGCGTGGCAAGCGTCCAAATCACCTGAAGATCGCGCCGTGTACCTACAGGGCTGCCAAACGGGCCTCTAAATGAGCTGTAGCCAGAGCCAGACGTGACCAGTTACGTCCTTTGTACAATAAGTTAAAGTCGTCTGAGGGGCAGAAGCTCGTTTATAAGTTGGCACGTTCGATAGTCAAAGCGGCCCAGGATATTTCCATGTGTGCTACTTTCGGTAACCTACTATGCGAGGACCGCGCGGTAAAGGAGAGATGGCGCTCTTACTTCCACGAGCTGCTCAACAAGCAGCACAAAGAGGTGCAGCGACCTGAACTCTCTCCAAATCAGGAACTAGTCGGGGGCACTAGTAACATAATCACATATCGCCTAATGAAGTCTAGTCGGCTCTACGCCGCACGAAGAACCGGAAAGCTGTCGGACCCGATGGAGTCCTATCAAAGCGTGGAAATCGATGGGCTCTCGTGGTGTGGACATACTTACCCACCTTTTCAACTGCATTCTCCTCACCGGGAAGATATCTGACCAATCTGACCAATGGAGACTGAGCACTATCACGCCGGTCTTCATGGGCAAGGGCTCGGTGCAGGAGTGCAGCAATTATCGCGGCATAAAGGTGATGTCCCACACCGTGAAGCTACTCGAGCGCATTGTGGACTTTCGGATTCGACAGGAGTGTACAGTCTCGGAGTGTCAGTATGGGTTTCGACCGGGTTGCGGGACCATGGACCCCGTATTTGCCTTGGACCGCCCATGGAGGGATACAGACTGAAGAATACACCTCTGCATCTCCTTTTCTTCTACATGCAGAAGGCTTTCGACTGTGTCCCTCGTGGGATGATTGGCTGTGCGATGCGGTCCAGGGCCGTTCCCGAGGTCTTTTTCGAAATTATCCAGGACATGTACCATGTTTCCAGTTCCATAGTTAGGACTGCGGTTGGTGACACGCTTACCTTCCCTATCACCGTTGGAGTACACCAGGGCTCCGTATAATACAAGAATTTGCACGCTTGCTAGCAGGCCGAATACTATGTCTAGGTTCACATTAAGATGTTATTTTACTTTACTATAGCCGACGCAGCAATTATCGCATGTTTGTATTACGCACCAAAGTCCAGTTCAAGATCGCGTAACCAAGAAGCAACAATTTGTCATTGTCATCGCAAATATGGAAAATACGCTTACCTACAGATGTGAGAAATCATGCGATTGTAAGCAACCCTATAATTTTAAGAGTCGCGGAAGCTAAATCAGCACAGGCCACGGCGGAATCCTGTGCTAATGTAACCCCTCACTGTTACCGACTGAGAAGGTCGAGGTTGAGGTTTTTGAATATAATCGTATGCGGGAGCGAATATCCCAGGTAATGTAACCCCTCACTGTTACCGACCGAAAAGGTCGAGGTTGAGGTTTTTTGACCGATACGGGGGCAAATATAGTCTCGGTTAATGTAACCCCTCATTGTTACCGACCGAAAAGGTGGTATGAGGTATTTAATCTACACCGGAGCAAATGTCTCCGAAGTGAAAGCTATAGGCCGCAGATGGGTTAAAAATTAACTCATGGAGATTGTGTTCGGAAAAATTGTACAATTAACATTGAGAAATGTTATTTCCTCCAGAGCGAGTTTGATTAGGTTAGGTTATCGTGTAACGAAACGAGCCAAGGGATACGCCAGGGAGAAGAAATATAAAGCATCAACAAGTTCCCCAAGCCAAGGACAATTAAGAAGCTTAGAAGATTTTATTTCACAATATTGCACACATAAGTGGTCGTGACGATATTGTTGTAAATAAATAGGCATACAAAATCACATAAGAGAAGGTATTTGCCTGCACAGCGTTTATTATAAATAATGGTTCGAGAAGGTGATGGTTGGAAAAAATACAAGAGCACGTACATGACAAGATCAGGAAGACTATTCAAACCAGTGCTCAGATTTCGTTGCAGTGATATAATTATATCATCCTCCTATGTTAACATTGCTATTTTTCAAGACTTTAATTTTTCAAGAGGGTAAATTATGTGTTTTTTTTAAAAGGGAGGAGTACTATGCCGACTGGTCAAGTAGTGCGATTAGGCACACACAGTGTACGTGTATGAGTTCGTATATAAGCCTTAGTGGTTTTATAATAAACCAGACTATCACCAACTGTTGTCTCATTTCACTGCCATCCCGTCTGTGGTTAAAGCAGTGAAACATGGCCGTTACTAGAGCCACACAAGCAGGAGCTGCGCATCCGATATGTGGAGTCTCACGCAAAGATCGCGTGCGGAACACCTACATTGAAGATGCTGCGGTGGATGTGTGGAGTCTCACGCAAAGATCGCGTGCGGAACTCCTACATCCGCGGCAGCCCTTCGTGTTGGTGACATCGCAGACAAGCTGCAGGAGTGCCGCTTCGTTGGTATGGTCATGTCTCACGAAGATCTGTCAACTACGTGGGCAACAAATGTCTGGCTATGCCGCTCCCGCCAGGTACTGGTAGAAGAGGTCGACCTAAGAAGCGGTGGTCGACGTCGTCAAGGGTGACATGGGTGCCAACAGACTCACCACTGAGGATGCACAAGACCGCGCGAAGTGGGCCAAGAAAATAAAAAAGGCGGACCCTGGAACCCCACACACCAGTGTCCGTGCGGTCTATCCCGGCTGTGAACCCCACAGCCGGGATACCGCACGGACGATGATGATGATATTCAAATGTGAAGAGAAACAGTTTCCGCAGGCTAGGCCTCTGACCCTGACGGACAGCTTTTAGCAAATAGGATTCATCAAAAATAGTTCCAAATTAGTTTTTTTATTTCGGAACAAATACCTAAAATTATGTTTAATCAGGAGGACTGAATCATGAGGCAGAAAATGTGGACTTAAGGCCTGCGCAGACTAGGGATTATCCGCGGCGTACTTTTTTCTCTGTCAAATAGATCCCTTACAAACTGTACAGAGCAGCGCACACGAACGACTAAAAGTACGCCGAAACAAAAATCCGCCGAAAAACCGCGGACGCCCGCAGAGCGTAGAGGATTAAAGTGCGCGGGCGTCCGCGAAAAAAATACAACGAACGAACTATGAGCAGTCAACGCCAACGAACACAGCGGATTTTACTCCGCGCTAAAAATCGATTTGAAATAAATGATGACCCAGTATTCTCTTTTAAAACGTCTTCTCTTTTGCTTAAACTTCCATGTAAATCACAGCACAACGTGATCTCAGAATATTTAAATACTCTCGTACAACAAATGATCGCATACCGTGCGCGTTTTGTTCGCGGAGCGTGCTTTTGTATGCGCGGAGTGTACTTTTTTCTCCGCGTACGTCGTCTGAGCAGGCCTTAAGAGTGGCTCGATTTCTTACCAAACATAACTACGAGGAAACGACGTATTGTTTAAGCAGCAACACGATAACAAAGATCATCTCTTCATATCACAACAGTACACCTGTCGTATTTCAAGAAAGTGACCACGATTTGTGACTTTTTAGCACCAGTGTCTGTCTCAAACGAGATTGAGCACACCGGGTTATTATTCGCAAACGCTTTTTCTACTTTACTTGTACCCCGACACAGCAAAAAAAACAAAAATAAAATAGAAACCTACAAAACTGCCTACCTATGTGTGTATTTAGGTAACTAACGTAAACTACGAATATCCCGCGCTGCTAGCTAGTATTTGCAAAGGGAAGAGTTAGCGAAGTGACAACCGTCATAGTACATAGTACCTACCTATAGAAAAGTTTGTGATTTTCTAAGTAGTTTTTCATAGAGCTAGGCTACTAGATGAAAGTGACCCTTTCTTATGCCTCCTCCACACGTCGACAGATGCGTCCGCCGACGTTGGATACCTACCCCAGACGCACAATTCTACCCGTCTACACGTCTGCGGACGCATCTGCAGATGACATCGGCAGACGCATCTGTCGACGTGTAGAGCCGGCATTAGCCAATCACGAACAGTGGTGGCGCTAACTCGTTCGAAATAAATGTTGAATTTTAGGAATTCTAATAACTATTATAATGTATAAAATACATGAAACCTGTTCAGAACATACAACGTTTTGTGTCGTTTTTACCCTTCCATGGTTTAACTTAGCCACCTGTATCCAAAAATAATGACGAATTTATTTTAAAAAATGTAAGAGAGCCTGCTTCCTGCTACTTGGGAGGGCAGCGAATCGCCATGAGAACACTAGCAGAGGTTGTATACTATCCTAAGTACTTTTTAATTTAATAGATAATGAAACCTGAAGCTCTACACGCAACATAATGTTAAGTCACACGAATGTTTGCCACGGGTCCAACCCACATACTTAGGAATTATTGGGAGGTCCAATATCCATTGAATCCACGTGTAGTCAACTTGTCTAGGCTTAAGAGCCTATCAGTAATTTATTAAAAATATAAATCTTACAATAATATCTGGTCACCCTGACGCTGCAACGATACGGTATAAAGGTTCTCCTCGGATTGGATCTCAATCAGTACTGAAACAACTTGAGCAACAACATGTCCCTCAAGTCGATCATTTGCGATTTCTGTGTTGTCCTGCTGCTGGGTCTGACCCTGACCTTCGCCGAAGAAAAACCTAGGTAATACCGAATATTAAGTCCCTTTATACAAAATAAAGCCACTCTTACTGTATCGTAGTTTTGTAGCACTGTTCAAGTTTGTATGAACAAGCAAGAGAAAATGCTAACCATAGTAAAAATACCTAGATTTACTTAGTACCTACTAACTTACACTTACCAAACCTACCTAGTATACCTATTTTCTCCTTGCCTAGCATTTTTTTTGTCTTATTTTTCAACAAATACCGTCCCTACATCGTATCTACTAGATGAAGATGTTGGAACAATCTCAAGAAGGGCAATGGTACTAAAGAAAAGGCAAAGATTTACACGGCCTTCTATAACTCCTATATAATAGAAAATGCAACGCCTATGTACTATTTAACTAAAGTGAGTCTAGTGATCATCTTGTAAGACGTCCCAGGTATTTAAAAACATTCTTTTCAGTATCACCCCCTTGGACGAAGGGCCAACTGGTAACTGTTCGTGCGGCGGCTTTGCGTCAGCCACGCCCGAGGCCAACACCGCGCCTCTGTTGTCACAGACCCCCGGGCTGGTGGTCAAGTGTGATGAAGAGGGTGAAACCACGTGCAGGACCCTGTGTACTGCATTAGCTACGGCTACTAAGGCAAAAGGGCCGGAAATCCTCTGCAATAGGCTGAAGGAAGCCAACGAATTGAAGGTTTTATATTTTTTGTCATATATTTCTTCTGCATCAGAGCTAGAGTGAAAGAAGGAAAATAATGTACTGTACCAAACCATGAAGTTTGGTTTTATTTACAGCGAATAGCTGTAGCTACAGACGATTCGATGCGGCGAGACCCCTCTTTCCTACCAGTCCATCCGGCTAATTCAAAAGTAGGAATATTTCTATGGTAGAGCGGTTCTACTCACTTTCTAGCGTTTTCCTTGCCCCACAGATGTGTTCATAGACTGTTTCCATGTTCCAGCTTTCGGCATTCTCCAAGATCTGCGACCAGCCGTGGAAGTACGCGGGCATGACCGCGGAGGAGCCGCTTTGCTGCGCCGAAAACAAAGTCAAACTATGCCTGTCCGCGGAGAAACTCAATGTCACGTCTGTCGACGTAATCGACGCCAAGACCGTCATGTAATCTCGAGATGCGTCTCTATCATAGTTGTTTAGTTAATAAAGATTCAATACTGATGCTAATGTTTTGATCGATCCTATTTTTAGGGCTTTTTGAGAAATCTTAGTTGTGGTCCGTATGTCTGTTACACTGATTTCGCTCGCATGATCTGAGATAGTCAGCTACAATTTCGTAGAATAATATACGAGGGGTGTTCAATAAAAAGTAATTATGGCATATAAACTCCTAGAAAAACAAAATGTAAATACTGGCAGGTAAAGCCCAGACATTTGATAAAAAAATATATGTTCTTTACGTATTTTAAAAATAGAAGTCATTTGTTTTCGTCATGTCAGAGCGTGGTCCGCAAAATGGATAAAATTGAAATTCGCGCCGTAATAAAATATCTCTGCCTGAGAAAAATTACTGAACCTGTAAATCTAGACTTGAAAGGAACATTAGGGGTTAATGCTCCTCCATGTATTCTACGGCTGCGCGGTGGGGTGTGCCGAGTTTAGGAGAGGAAGAACTTTGACTAAACGCCCTACGACGGCAGTTACCGAACAAATGATGAAAAAGGTTGATAAATTGTTTTGGCAGATCGTCGTGTTACTGTTCGTTTTGTAGCTGAAGAACTAAAGATATCGATATGAAGTATCCATAGTATTATACATGAACATTTGGCCATGAAAAAAGCGCGGGGTGCCAAGAATGCTCACCGACGAGCATTAACAAACAAGACTGCGGATTTCTCAAATCAATTTGGAATTGTTACAACAAGATCCTAACCGATTTTTGGCTCGCTTCGTAACTATGGATGAAACATGGCTCCACCATTATGATCCTGAAACGAACAGTCCATGACTTGGAAGAGACCGTCATCTCCAACGCCTATGAAGTTTAAGGCAATTCCATCCACGCTAGTAAGGGCTCTCATAAACGCAGAACAAATAAAAAAACTGCGTCAGGAAATACGCGAAAATCGCCGGGGCAAACTTGCTTAAGTTGTGTTGTTTCACCAAGATAACGCGCCCGCACACAAGTCCTGAGTTGCGATGACTGCTATCCAAGATGCTGGATTTAAATTGATGGAACATCCTTCATACTCACCTGACCTTGCGCCTAGTGATTTCTACCTGTTCCCGCGGTTAAAAGAAAAATTGTCGACAAAATCGAGAAATGACGAAATTTGATTCGAGTATGTTTCGTCTATCCTTCTCGTGAAGCGCGCATCTTAGGCCCGCAGGACGATCGAAAACTTGAGCGCTAACTGGCTGATTGAACAGTCGACTGACTGACATCTCTTCTCTGATTGGCCCGAATATGTTATAACCTCCAATTCATGGGTAGAACTAACCGAGTCCGGCACTTGTAACACAGCCACTTCAGTCGATTCACTCATTGCACTGGTAAACAATAGTGCCTATTAATTAACCTTAACACGTTGTAGTTTTACTTTACGCAAAAATAACGTTTTAATGTTTGTAAAAAACTGCAGAAAAATTTGACAGCAAAAAGCGAAGGAACTGTGAACGTAACTTTAGACCAATTAAAGGCGAGGGAATGGTAAACGTTGCTTTCGACCAATCAGCTTATCTGTCAGTGCATGACCTTTTTATCAGCCAATCAGCACTCACCACTCAAAACGTGATTGCTCATTCGCAATGATAAATGTCAGATTCCTGTTATCCGGCGCTTCGCGATCGTACTAGGATTTTCGTGAAAATTCGACTCTTCCTATTATCCTACGACACATACTTATAACGTCAACAAAGTCAGAAGGCAAATTTTTAATTATGAACAATAATTTACCTCACAGTGTAAAGGTTATCTAATGGTCCTAATAAAATAAAAGGGAGAACCCTCTTAATCGTTGCAGTATAACGAACCTTCTATTTGCAATTTAGCAAAATAGTTAATAGTATTCTACTTATTGACTAGGTTAAATGATTTAGGGGGAATCGTATATAGAATATTATGATTATATCACATTGGTAGGAAATTTTCGAATAAAAAAATGTTGACGGAAGAACAAGTATATTTACATGACAATTTCATGTGTAAAAGTTTTGTACAATTTCAAATTAGTTCTAAAAACAAGTTTCACTTAATTAATTAGAATGATTCGGCCGTATGTTTTAACATCTAATAAAAATGTCGATACACAATGAGAAATAATATACCCAAGAAAATCAGTTCTTCTGGCCACTTAAACTCAACTGCAAAAGCTTAGTTTCATGATTAAAACTAATTAGGACTTTATACCAAGGAATGAAACACCACGATAGGTTATTATTACGTTCATAAGTTAGGTTCTATAAAATTATGTTTTCATCTCAAGTGTTTATGAGTTTGGGTTAACATTTTTTTACTAATTTCTTCATTAAAGATTTATGGACAAAATTTCCTGTAAAATATTTGAAGAATTTATAAAATAAGGGATATGTATCAAAACTAGACATAACACATTGCACGATAAAAAGATATAGCACTTGCAAGTAATGGTAAGTAAAACCATGTAAATATTTTCGACATGCATAGAACGGTCATCTGTATTTATTTAATATCGATGTATTCATGTAAATGTGTATACGGTAAAATTCCCAAAAAAAGCTTTAGAGTGATAATGGAAGGCCCTTTAAATTAAATAATCTGTCGAGATCGGCATCTTTGCAACGCGGGTTTTTGTTTTTAGCGCATACGCAGCTTGTCTACAAAATGTGTTATTCTTAAACTAATAATTCAACTATTAATAACCAATGATATAATTTCCTAAGAACTATAAGGCTAGTTACTTTATATTCTTCAAACAGAAAAAATCTCATTCATAAGTAGGCAGTAAAATAACTAAATTTGAACACCAAATAACCAAATCAAGAATCAGTAATAATTTTATTGAGTCATTCTATAAATTCCATTGAATTTCCAATCGCTCCCAAATCACTTTCGCATATCTGGGTTCCAAAGACTGTTAAAAGAAACTCCAGCCTAAGGTATAATTAAAAATCAAATCATCGCCAAAAAAATGAAAGTCGTCTTAGCAGTTATTATAAGTGCCCAGAGTAAATTGTCTTACATAGCCTAAACCCTATAACCACGAGCCTGCCTCACCTAATCGCGACATGGACTATGAAAGGGTATTGATGCAGCAACTTACTCGTTTCTGCTTTACTATAGCAACCGCTATCAAGCATGTATCGCTTGTATTATTTGTACTGTTCACATGTGGTATGTGAAGTTATATCCATGAGGGCTCAGTTTCCAAAACTTACAGATTTACTTCTGAATGGTTGTGTGGGTGGACATATAAAGTATACTAAAGAAGAAGAAGCAAAATACCTGTAAAGTGTATGTAGCTATCTACATACACTTTACAGGTATTTTGCTTCGCCGCGCCCGAACCTGGTGTCTAAAGCTTGGGCTTTCTTGATGATGGAGCGCTTCTGAGCCTCGTCGAACTTGTTCACCGCGAGGTCCACGTCGCGGCTGAATGGACGGCGTTCCTTCCTTTCTTCATCTTTTTCTTCCTTCTGAAAATTTATGTTGTTATCTTAAAAAAAACAAAGCAGTGTACAAATGCTATTCTTTCAAGTTTGAAAATTCGCGCAGCGGGTCGGGTGCTTAGGGCGGCAGCTAGTTACATAATTTAAGACACGCGACACAGAAGAGGTAAAATAATGATTTTAAAAATAGCAAGTGTGAGATCAAACATATAAAGTGTATTTATTTAAGGATGTCCTAAGACCAAAACAAACCTGACCTTGGAATCACCTATAGAGTTGGGCACAAAATTATCAATTGAATTCAATTCGTTTTCTGTTCGATATTCTCGATTTTTCAGATCAGTTCATTAGTTTAACGCTTATTTGTAGATTTCTTTTTTACTGACTGTTATTATCGTACATTGATACAAAAAATATATTTATTAAAAAAATAACAATTTTGATCAAGTATTCAATTAAGTATTAAGTAGTATTTCAAAATAAGTAGTTCAAAAATCGTTAATCGTTTTTAAATCGGAAAATAGTATGCCTGTTTGAAACAACAACTGTCGAAATTTGATTGAAATCATCGTTACATTGTTACTTTAGTGAGAATCAATATGACAGCTTTCTTACTAAAGCAATAATGTAACGGTTGTTGTTTTAAACAGCTTTACATAATCAGCCTACTGGATTGCTGATTTTTTAGTTAGTTAATTATTAACTATGACTAAAACCTTATTTTATGCACATAATTTCATCTCTATGAATCTTATGAAAAATTCTACAATTTGGCAGGAAAAAGAAATGGTCGCCTTTTTTCTTATTTGTTTTTGAACTGTCATTTTAGTTCTCTTAATTTTATTTTGTGGTTAATTTTTAAAAATGACTAATCCTTTTTGTTAATATATCAAAAAGAAAAACAAAGGCGATACATTTGACGCAACAATAGAATTGATCCTGCGTACAGTACTGTTTAATTAGAATGAAATAATAAACAATCTGCGATTTTTACGGACTAGCAGTGTGGCTGCCCGTTGCCTATTTTCCGTTTCCCGCTAACAATACTTTCACGAGTAATAATACTCCGTAAATACTTTATCGATAATTATCGATTGAAAAATTGTTAACTTCAATTGGTTCATTGTTATACCCCATCACTAGTAAATCAATTGAGAGCTGTCAAAATCGGAACACAAATTTTGGTTAAGTTATGGTTAACTTGATTGTTTTGCAGTTTTCAACGGGAATTATGTGATATTTACTTTGAAAAAGGATGCAGTGTAATATGATTAATGAATGAATCACTTGTAGTGTGATAAAATTTGAGTGATTTCTTTGGAAACTCAAGATAAGTGTTCAAGGTCAGGTTTGTTTTGGTCTTAGGACATCCTTAAATAAATACACTTTATGTACCGAATGTTTAATTTTTATAGTTACCTTTTTTTTCTTCTTAAGTTTTTTCTGGTGCATTTCCAGAAGGCTTTCATCCCGCTTATGCTTCTTTTTGTGTTTTCTGAAAGTAAATTTACAGTTATCTACTATTTCATTACTTAGTTATTATAATTGAATAAAATAGAAATAGAATAGAATTTGTTTTCTGCAAAATTTCAGTTCTTGTTATCATCATACTCGTATTATCAAGTTCATACATGTTTTACCGCTCTAGCGATATGCAAACCTTTCAGTTGTCATGCATTATTATATATTCAATTATTATAATAAATTAATAATAAAGAACAAAACTGAAATGAACAATAAATTATACAAATGAAAATTCCATTCAAATTTTCATATCTCATCATAATCTAGTATTGGATGAAAAATACATAAGATAACTAGCTGTTCGCCTGCGTAGACTGCCTTTCCCGTCCAAATATAGCCTAATTTAAAAAATATATCCTATGTCACTCCCCGATAATGTAGCTTTATATGAATTTCTAAAATTGGTCCAGTAGTTCCGGAGCTTATTCAAACAAGCAAATCTTACCTCTTTATAATATTAGTATTAGTTAAACTACTAAAATATGTTATATACTTACTTGATAGCCATTTCCTGCTGTTCATCTCTGCTGCTGATGTGTCGCGCGCGCGCTTGCCTCTGCAGCGCCGCGTCCGCGTCTTCTTCCTTCGCCACGCCAGCCGCTTTACGCGCCTTTTCTTCAGGTGTGTCCGTCCAGCTTGATCTGGATAATTAATAATAATATAATAAATCTTTATTTCTCTTTACAAAAATAACGTTTTAAATAACATGTGAACTTAATTGGTAGGTACAGAAAGGGTGTTATTTTGTAGAGACTGGAGACAGTACTAGGATTACCTGTGCTACAGCCACCAGGCCTCCACCACCGGACATGACAATGTAGTTTTTATGCTTTCGTTAAGGTTTTGGAGAATATTATTTACATTTTTAAACAACTTAGCTAAAGGACACAACGAAATTAATGAAAAATACGATATCAATAGTGCGTGTGTGTGTGTATATGGTGTGTGTGTGTGTGTGTGAGTTTACGTTTTAGTGAATTATTTTAATAAGCGCCTCACTCTCTTCATAGTCCTTGGTTAGTAGCCATTCTACAGACAGGCGCTTACAGTATGATTTTGCTAAGGAGTAGATTGCTAGAATACGATTTACCGAATTGTATAAGTAAGGTCCTAAGAAACAAAAAAATCTTTTCGCGAAGGCAGTTTTAAACCTTTGGGAAGTACATACTATATCTTTACGTCTCACTAGTTGACTCGCCGGGCTATAAGGGGTTATCGAATGTTGCTTAATTAAAATCGAAAGAATAAAAAGTCGCCGTACCGAAAGCACTTTCCATTCATTAAAAAGATCTTTGGTTGGAAAAAGGTAATTTCGAAAAGTGGCCACCTTTAGGATAGCTCTTTGAGCAACCTCCAAGGAATACAAATATGACTTTGCCGCACCACCCCAAACAGAAATACAATATGCTAGAATCGATTGGCAGAGAATTAATTCAACTTTCAATAGTGCAAACACAAGACTTCGATAATCATTGTAATGTGAAGGGTTCCAAAACACAAGACTTCGATAATCATTGTAATGTGAAAAATCAAACAAAAAGGCAGATTTGTAGACAGCTTCCTGCAGTATTCATCTTAATTTAATTATATTTACTTATAATTAAAATTAATAACATTAATGGTTTCGTAAAACTAGTTGAAAAAGTATTCACGCCAGTAATTTGATATGCAAAGACACTGCTGCCAATTCCTACCAAAATTAAAGAGATGAAATGTTACCTATCTGACATATCAGGTCCTTCCTTGGCTCTGAAACTGCGAGCTTCGAGCCCCAGATATTTTGCTTTTCCCTCAGGCAGCTGCAACATCCATTCTTCTCTAGACTTTACATCGGATTTCTGCAAAGAACGGCCGTCTAGCTTCCTCAACTTCATGTCCAATGCCCGCTCTTCGAGGCGCACGTGCGCGTCTGACCACTTCTCCTCCGAGCCCGAAGGTAGTGGCCCAATGCCAACATCTTCATCTGAACTCTCATATTGGGGTTCCCTTTCTGAGAGGACTTTGCGAATATCATCAGGTATTGCTGGTCCTGAAATATTACCACAATATTTAAATTATTTGTAAGCCAGCAAGACGAGTGAAACCAAATCTGTTCATGTAACATTTGCTCTAGACCGATAGATCGCGTTGTAAAATTGACATGTATGTATGTATGTATGTGAAAATTGACATGTATGTATGTATGTATGTGTGATTGTTACTATTTCACGCAAAAACTACTAAACAGATTTACATGAAACTTTACAGTAATACAGCATAAACATTAGAATAACACATAGGCTACAATTTATAAAGATATTGTTTTGTGCAAAAAAATTAAGTTCGCGCGAGCGAAGCCGCGGGCGGAGAGCTAGATGTAAATAAATTATTAGTAAGTAAGTAATTTGTAAAAATATATAACAAGTGCATACCTATGTTTCTAGGTGTTCCCTTGAAATGTGGTGGTAATACTGGTCCTTCTATTGGTGGTGATTTTCTTGTTTGTTTGGCTAAGTGTGGAGGTAAGGCAGGCCCACAGATTTCTTTCCTTGTGCCAACTTTGGGCACTGACCGCTTCAACTTATGCCGTAAATCAGTTGGATCAATTTCAAATTCACTTTGAGAGTCATCACTTATTATTTCTCCTTCCTCACCACTTTCTTTCTGACTGCTTTTCTGTGTGGATGTTACCTCAACAGTTTCTGGTGGGTCAATATTTTCCTCAGGGATTACAACAATTGGAATATCAGTAGTACTACTTACTTCCACAACTGCAGTTGCATCCACGTCGCTTTCCCTATCTGATCTTGAATGCTTTTTTTTGTGTTTCTTCTTGTGTTTTTTTTTCTTTGACTTATGAAGTTCTTTTTCTAAGTTTAAAAGTTTTGCTCGCAGTTTCTCATCATCTGATGAATCTATTTCACTAGATTCTTCTGATTTTTCTTTGATAACAGCAGGAATCAAACTGTAGTAAGAGCCGGGTTGCACCTCATCTGATGGGTCACTGTTTCCTTCAACAATAATTGGACTTTCAGTCTTTTTTTTTCTAGGTTCACCAGGAGTTGGTTTATGGATTACAGATCTTTTACTCTGATGATCTGGAGAGTCTGTTATTCTTTCTTTTGATTTTCTGGGAATCTTCTCAGGAGATATTGATTTTTGTTCCCTTTTACGTGATTTTCCTGGGGATATTGATACTCTAATCTTTCTCTGTGGCTTATCTGGAGATGCTGCTCTTTCCTTCCTCTGGGGTTTCTCAGGGGATAGTGAAATTCTTTCCCTTTTGCGGTGTTTCTCAGGGGAAATCGATACTCTTACTTTCCTGTAGGATCTCACAGGGGATATTGATATTCCTTCCTTCTTAGGTTTTTCAGGTGATAAGGATACTCTTTTCTCTGATCTTTGTGGTTTTACTGGGCTCTTTTCTCTAGGTGTTATGTTTCGTCGTATCTCTTCTTTTATGTCTCTTTTTCGTTCTGGTGATCTATGTGATCTGGATCGTGAATGGTTACTTCTGTCAGGGCTATCGCGATGCCTGTTTGTACCTCTGGAATCTCTATCATGTCTAGGTCTTTCAGGTGACCTTCTAGGTGGACTCCTTTCCCGGGAGTGTCTTCGTCTACCTGGTGAGCTTCTAGTAAACCGACTCCTGTCTCTATCCCTAGGATATCTATCAAAGCGATCTCTTTCACTTCTGCTCTTTTCAATATCTCTTTGGAACTCTGCAGGTCTACTCCTTATGGATGATCGAAAGCTACTATCTTTCCGATTACTATTTGATTCATCTTGAGTTTTAGCACGGCCTTTAAATCTGCCAGTTTCAGAATCACTGCTGGATTCATCAGAAAGCATATTTGAACCTAAAAACAAAAAAAAGGTAATTAATATTGAATCAAAAAATGTTTCTTTGGATACTTTATTTTGTACATAATATATCTTAAGATACTATTCTAAGCAGCTATACAATAAAATTAAAACATTTTGGCTATTTTCTTAGCACTATAACGAATTGATTTTAAAAATCCTGCTGTCAAAATTCCTTTCAAAGACTGTCTCACACTAGATTGCCACACCAAATCTTTGAGGATTTGTCTGAGTATCACAGCACAGTCTATGTCATATGCAACAGCACGAAGGACATCTTCCATATCTTGTTGAAGTCCTCCATGATTCCAGAATTTGACTATTCTTTGCTGTGGCACCATGGGCAACTGCATCAAATGATGTAACTTAGTTTCTGGATGAGTGTCTTGATGGCATTGAGCTTCCACGGTTGGGATATCAACATATGTATGGAATTGCTGCAGAATTGGTCTATACAGTTCACGAAACATGATTAATTGGGGCTGCACAATATTCCTGACTTTGTTTTTGTTTTCTCCAAACGTCATTCTAAAATCACCAGCATAACTGAGATTTGATATAGCGAAGTAAAAGTCATATTCTGAAAATGTTTCTGGTAAAATTAGAAGTGCTGCATGGACAGCTGATCTTAGGTTACATTGCAGAGCACTTTGTAATTGTGAGCTGTTGGTTTGTTTTATAATTTCAACTGGTTTGTGGAGGCGGCCAGCTAGATACAAGTCATTCCAATCCAAAAGATCAGCAATCAGATCTTTCTGGGAGACTACACCATACTTGATTGTGACATTTTCTTCTTTCATCTCAACTAGAGTATTGAAGTAAACTTTTGCACCCCAATTTTCTTGAAATCTTGCAACAAAGCCTTTGCCGATGTAGCGAAGTGCCGAGTAATGCGATGGGTTGATTTCAATATTCGCCCCGTGCCACCGGTGTGAGTTTTCAACGCAGTAGATTAGATCGATCATGTTTTGCTTCTTCTGGTTGGCCATTTGAGGTTTGACAGCAGAGCCGTACGCAAAGCAAAAGGTGAAATTTTGTGGAAATTTTGAGAGTATTCTATAATACAACGGAGAAACATCTTTAGCTACTCCAACTGCTTTAGCTACTGTTGATGCCATGCCAAGAATCTTTAGAAAAAACAGGGAGCTTCTGACCTGACTGCGAGCAGTATCTTGGTACAAATGTAATGGCCGATGTATCGCCAATGGAAGTTCATTGAAAATTATTGCAGAAATAGACTTTTTTTAGTGAATAAAACCTATCTTTATTAAAAATAACCAAAATGTTGCACAAAGTAAGACGACATTTTTTCACCAAGCAAACACCACCTACACCACAGATTAAATAAAAACATGACAACTTGTTCCCTAGCCTAGCTGCCTAGTTAGTCTGTGAACATGTGAACATAAAGATTGATTAAAAAACCAAATAACGCCAAACTTGGCTAATTAACCAAAGTCCAAACCGAATTCGTGAAAAAAACAAATGGTGAAAAAAAAAAAACTGCCAGCCTACAGAATTTCATTGGACCAGCATTGCAGAAATGTCAAACAAGAAATGAACCTTGTTCCAAAGTGTTAAGGTTCGAATATTTTTTAATGTAATGCCAATCCGGCGAAAGGAGTCAGAGGGCAGGGGCCCAAATCTGGTAATAATGTTCCTTGGCCCAAATAATAAAAAAAAAGTACGTCAAGGTGTCAAGCTGTCAACTGTCAAAAAAAATGTTTTTATGCTTTATTGCGAACTGACCACAGAACTGACTTCGTTCGGTTTGTAACCTGAATACTTAAATAAAACTTAAATCTAAGTTCATTGAATTATGTCTAGTGCTGATAGAATCGAATTTGAAATGGAAGTCGAAGTCGAGAGCGCATCGTCTGGTCCGCCTGTGGATCCACCTAACAATCCAACTTCTCCTGCGCCGCCTGCTACTCCTGGAGGCGGTGGAACCAAGAGTGTAGTGGTCACCACTGCCACCTCTGGTTCGGTTACCGTTTCTTTGCATCCATTGGTCATAATGAACGTCTCCGAGCACTGGACGAGGTTAAGAGCACAAGAAGGATCTCCACAAACAGGTAGACTTTAACTACTTGCTCAATTTTCATTGTAATTGTAAACAGATAAATTCATAAATTATGAATCGTAAACTACGTTTCTTCACAATTAAACAGATATTTTAAATGTCTGAAAAGCTAACGCTTTGAATTTTTAGGAATCATGGTTTTCAACTAATAAATTCCCTTTTTTTAGTTATTGGAGCAGTGATTGGCAAACAAAAGGGGAGAAACATTGAAGTTATGAACTCATTTGAATTAGTATTTAGTGTCATTGAAGGAGACATTATTATAGATAGGGACTACTACAATTTAAAAGAAGAACAATGTAAGTATAAGTTAAAGCATGGTGTTTATTGAATCAGATGTTTCAATTTCTTAATAGCAATCATGATGATCATGGAATTATTCTGATTATCATTGAACGATTCATCATTTCGCAAGCATTATTAGCTTTTGTTCTATAAAACATTGTGACCTCCCCTAAATTTGTATTTAAATCATTTTCTAGCCTACCTACCTAATACTGCTGCCTGAGCAGAGGTCTCTCTCACTTTATTTTTATAGGTCTTTGTTGCATGAAATTTAGTTCCAATCAATCTTAAGATGGCCACCAAACCTAGTCCTAAATAAATAAAAACAAATAAAATAAATCATGTTTTATGCGGTGAGTCTATGTAAACATGATTTATTTTTATACTTTGCATTTTGAAGCATTCAACAAGAGCTAGAATTATATAATTCAATAAATAAATAAATAAATAAATATCTGGGACAATTCACACCAAGATCATCTGACCCCAAACTAAGCAGAGCTTGTAATATGGGCGTCAGAGACTGATAAACATACTTAAATATTTCTAAATACATACTTAAATAGATAATAACACCCAGACACACAACAAATACAAATGTTCGTCACACAAATATTTGTCATGTGTGGGGATCGAACCCACAACCTCCGGCGCTAAAGGCAGGATCGCTGCCATTGCGCCAACAGGCCAGTCAATATATTTCATATGTTGAATTCTAGTTAAACAAGTCTTCTCTGATATGGACTTCTTGGGTTGGTACACAACTGGTGAAGCGCCAACTGAACGAGACATTGCAGTCCATAGACAGATCTGTGATATTAACGAGTGCCCGGTCATGCTGATGCTCAACCCAGCTGGGAGAGATGGAGAAGTAAGTAGAGTGAAATAATTTACCTATGAAGAAAACATAAATATGAAGTAGGTACCTATTTATTTATTGTCGAATAAATAAATAGGTATTGTACATGTCAATGTACACTTTCCATTGTATCAGATTTCATAAAGGAAAAGTATATTCCCAATTTTTTTGTAAATATATATTCTCCTACAGATAAAGTGTAGGTTGAAATACAAATTTTAAAAAGGCTTGCTATCAATAGTATACTATAGAGATACGGCGAATGAATTTTCAGCCGAATACGAATGTTCGGCCGAATAATCGGTCCACAATGTACTAAACCGAATATTGGACCAAATCATTCAACCAAATAGTTTGTACACGTCGGTGTGGCGATCTGCCAAAGCCGGGCGGCGTTCGCCACCGCCCCCTCTCTGCCCCAGGCGCAACCGCTCAAAATTAAAACGGGCTTATCAGGCCACTGCCTCAGTACAAAACTGCAGAGACTGCTGGTATCCTGTCAAAACTTCAAATAGTTATTTTGTTCCTAGTTTTTATGTTGGATATTATTATTTGTTACCCAGGCCTTTGTTTATTGCATTAATTTAGCATACATTGATATTCAATTAAAATTTGACTATACAATCTAATACTCATTTTGGTTCCTAAAGAAAGTAGTATTTATGTTTAATAAAAAACTGAAAAAAGGTGTTACACAAAGCAGTGCTCTTAAAATTGTTAATTTCATGGTTTAATTTTGTTTTTTTTATTTCCAGTTAAAATAAAATGTTTTGTGTTGAAATAAAAAAGATGACCTTTAACAATCAATTTAAATAAAAAGTTAATGAAATAAATTTCTGTTTATTTAAAATGTTATGATTGTTAAAGGTAATCTTTTTTATTTTGTCAATAAATAATTGAAAAAGTAAAAATAGTCAAAGTAGTATTTCCTTAATTTACAAAAACTGTACAAATTTGCGAATCTCGGAAAAAACACTTATTTATTAATCATTAGTTGACCTTAATGCTTTTTTTTTAAATAATAACAAGCTTTCCGCCCGCGGCTTCGCCCGCGTGAACTTCATTTTTCTTTCCCGCTTTCCTGTTGAAATTTTTCCTGAATTTTCTTTGCTATAAACCTCACGGAGTCCGAGACCTTTCCAACGAATGCAAAACCGTGGAAATCGGTTCGTGCGTTCTGGAGTTATAGCGTCAGGAAGGAAAACCCGACTTACTTTTATAGTATAATAAAAAGATAATTTAATCATTTGGTAATTATTCGGCAAATTAACCGAATTTTTATTGTTATTTATTTGAAGTTTATTACAATTTATACATAAGTTAGGCCCGATTTTTCAATTCTCAGTTTATTCCCTAGCTATCTATCGTTTGTCTATGTACTTATATTGCTAACTTCACACTGATTATTCATAAGCGAGATGAAACGAAACTGAAGTAGATGTTGGACAAATTGACACTGACGTGAAAAACAACCTCAGGTTTTTTTGTTGTCTAAAGTTGTGGTAAAAAGTTTGTGATTTTAATAACACTCCAAAACTCCTTATCAAAATAAAAATAATCTCAAATGCCACACCACAAAACCTCAAAATGTCTAACAAAACGCATAGATAAATCTTATCCAGCCCCTCAAGAAGCGGATAACTTTATTCCTCAGTTAGCGGCTTTATTCAACAGATAACTTCTATCTGAATCTTGCTAACCTTTAAATAAACTTCATTCTACAGATAAATTTCACTATCTGAGGATCAAAAAATCGGTGCTTAGACTTTTGAACTTAATGATTAAACTAAATAATGTCTCGCAAAACGGCAATTGTCAGCAAACCGATTACAAACATTAATATGCCGAAAATACTGAAAATGAACATCCAGCCGAACATTCGGCGCATCTCTATAGTCGATTTACAATTTCAAGGCTTATTGTGTAAACAAAGATCACACTGTAACAAAATCACGAATTTCCGCATTGATCACACACTATAGGTTTCACATAAACGTCTTGCGTTGTAAAAAAGAAACATAAAACATGAAATTCATGCAAAACTGTTAAAATTAAGCATTCTTAAACGATTATTTTGTACAAAACGTAATAATGAAATATTTATGAAATCTGCTTGACAGCAATTTGACAACTTTTTCCTTTTAAATTAAATAGGTTGTCTTTGAACCGTAGTGATAGGAATGTTACATGAATTAAAATTAGAAACATTTATTTCGATTGGAGGTGTATACAGGGTGTCCCAAAAAGAAGTGTCAAGCGGAAGCCCACAGAAAGAGCACCCCTTGGGGTACCCGAATCACCCCCATGTATGTTCCGCGATTGTTCATAGTTTTCGAGTTATGACGCGAATGTCAAAAACATGACATTCGCAACATCCCTGGCTGCCGCTTTGAGTGGGTATTCCTTTCAAATCAATCACTTGTATTGTCGTTCACGATCACGACGGTGGGTATCGATACGATATCCCATGTGGCTTCGGATGTGACATTTTTTTAGTAGGATATTTTTTTTTACTATATTTAGCTAAAATTAAAACATGAATAGAACCTAATCACGATACCTAGTAATGACACCCTCATGGATATGTTTTGTTACCTACATATTGTTTAAAAGCTTTAAATAACAAAATAATTCAAACTTGAATTTATATTCTTACTAGATATACAGGGTGTCCCAAAAATAAGTGTCAAGCGGAAGCCCACAGATAGAGCACCCCTTGGGGTACCCGAATCACCCCCATGTATGTTCCGCGATTGTTCATAGTTTTCGAGTTATGATTTTTTTTCTGAATTTCTAAAAATTTCGGACCTAAAAGTTTAAATTTTTTATTTTTTAAAAAGTAGAAGACTTTTCAAATTTTTTCTTTGCCCAACTGAATCATCCTTAATTGTACTTTGATGCATAAAATAATCAGTTTCATAACTTTGACCAAAATGATGAAAATGTTGGTATAAAACCAAAAATGTATGGTTGATGAATAAAGACTTAAATTTTCAACTTTAAATTAAAAATCTAAGCGGGTGACTGTATGGTTTCTAAGTAAATCCGGATGCGAATATTTGAGGTGCGAACCTCGAATGCGAATGTTCCAGAAATTATTTTTAAAACACAAGTTAATGTTCACCCACTCGAGAATAAACTTTCTCGCAAACATTGTATTTCGCGTGGTCACGTTTTACAGGCGTAAAATATTGCCATATCTGTTTCTTTCCCTCCGCCTTAACAAAAACCTTCTGAATGGCTCAAAAACAAATAAACACTTATTGGCTACTAGTTTACCTACGCAATAATTTGTGAAATTGTGACAACTAAAAACAATGCTATATGAGCTTGAAATTAACCAACCACAACTAACAATCGGAATCGGACAAGCGCTTCTTATTGGTCAAAAATGGCTGAGATGAGCAGCCCTCTCATTACTAGTCGTGACCCGCACAACATTCGCATTTGTAAAATATTCGCATCGCTTGATGCGAATGCGAATATGATTGCGAATGTCTAAAATGATGCGGATCATTCGCATATGCGAATGCGAACGCGAACATTCGTAACATCCCTCCTCCATACACGTAAAGTTAAGGGGCGAAGTCGTCGTATCGCCACATACGCACGGTTTTGTCCATCTGACACCCGTCGGGCAAACCTATACGTGTATGTTTGGCTAATGACTGTATGATTCATTTGTTGATTTCCCAACACTACGAATTGGCTATGGTGGTCAATACGGCATGTTTTTTTGAAATAATTAATTAATATCATCGTCATCATCCGTGCGGTCCATCCCGGTTGTGAACCCACACTGGTGTGTGGGGTCCCAGGGTCCGCCTTTCTTATTTTCGTGGCCCACTTCGCGCGGTCTTGTGCATCCTCAGTGGTGAGTTTGTTGGCACGCAACGACGTCGAGCCACCGCTTCTTGGGTCGACCTCTTCTACCGGTACCTGGCGGGGGCGGCATGGCCAGACATTTGTTGCCCGCATATAATAATTATTTAATATAATTCATTGAAATCTAGTCTTTGGAACTGTAGTTCAGCTAGAATAGTTCGAAAGGGAATGTACCTTATTTATAATGATCATGAAAGTTTAAAGAAATAATATGTGGTGCAGCTAATTGCTGACTCACAATAATTGTTGAGGATTAATCCATCTTCCATCGAGCTTGCTAGTTGTTGCAATGTTAAATAATAAGCGTCTTTTTTTTTCATGTAGCAACTACCCGTGGTGTTGTACGAGTCTGTGATAGATGTGGTGAATGGTCGCGCGACCATGCTCCTGGCGCCGCTCACGTACACGCTCGCTGCTGAAGAGGCTGAGAGGATCGGGGTTGACCATGTCGCCAGAGTTTCATCTGGAGAAGGAGCCCTTAATAGTTTAGGTATGTTATACTGAAAATAAAATAACATTCACATTTTGTACCTGACTAGTAGCAATTGCTGTAAGTGACGCCTTCCCACATGAAAACGACTTCTTCATAAGTATGAAGTTAATTTGTTACTAAAGAGTGAGTACTCTTTAGTAACAAAATAACTTGGTTCCAAAGATCAAAATGAGAATCTAGTATTCAGGTAATATTTAAAAAAATGATTCAACTTGTGAAGATTGTGAAAGATGTTTTTATTTAAATTAAATTTCCATTTTAGAAAATGGTTATAGAAAAATGAGAAAAGTAGCCCATGCTCTACCATTTAATTTTGGGTGAAGCCATATTTTTGTGTTTGTTGTTACCTATCTGGTTTTATGTAAAGACTAAACTTTGCCTATTGTAAATAAGTTTAGAACTCTTTTTACGGCCGTTTTAGTTGATTATCTCAAGTAACGTCACCTGAACGGCAGGTTTCACCCATAAAGATAATGTCGCCAAGTTCAACATTATTATTTATCCAGTGGCCGAGCACCTCACCGCCCAGCGGTCAGCCATCAAGATGTTAGTGTCCCGCGTGCGCGCGGTACTGGCGACCGTGCGCGCCATCCGCGACGGCTCGCTGCCGCCGCGGCCCGCGCTGCTGCGGGAGGCGCGCGCGCTGTCCAACCGACTGCCGCTACTGACTTCGCAGCAGTTCCGCACGCACTTTTATAATGTGAGTGGAGTATAGGTTGTAAACCAGCCGCTTGTAAGCGGGTAGGTACCGAAACTAGCAGCTAGAAACGAATAACCAGCCGCTAACTACCGGCTACTACGAGCATCGAAAAACAATTGACTTTTATTACTTATTTGATTTTTTTATGTTTTTTTAATGTGTTCTTTTAATGTTATGATTTTTTTATGTCTCATCATCATCATCATCCGTGCGGTCTATCCCGGCTGTGAACCCACACTGGTGTGTGGGGTTCCAGGGTCCGCCTTTCTTATTTTCTTGGCCCACTTCGCGCGGTCTTGTGCATCCTCAGTGGTGAGTCTGATGGCACGCATGTCACCCTTAACGACGTCGAGCCACCGCTTCTTGGGTCGACCTCTTCTACCGGTATCTGGCGGGGGCGGCATGGCCAGACATTTGTTGCCCACGTAGTTTGCCGATCTCCGTGAGACATGACCATACCAACGAAGGCGGCACTCTTGCAGCTTGTCCGCGATGTCACGAACACGAAGGCTGCCACGGATGTGGGTGGCACGCGTTCTTTGCGTGAGACTCCACACATCCACCGCAGCATCTTCATTTCCGTGACGCGCAGCTCCTGCTTGTGTCGCTCTAGTAACGGCCATGTTTCACTGCCATATAAAAGGACAGGCCTAATGATGGTTTTATAGACCTGCCCCTTCAGCTTGATCGGCATTTTAGGGTCACAGATGGCTATTTATGTTAATAAATCACAAGGGAAACAACAAAACTGAATGTGAAAATATCAATGAAATGTAAGCAGCCGTTTGCAGCCGCTAGTTGTCGCAAGAAACGGTAATAAGCCAAATAAGCCGTTTTCAGCCGCTAAGCTAGAAATGTTATAAACCAGCTTCACATCTATAGAGTAGAGCAACTAAATCTTAAGTGTAGAGTTACGCGGGTGTTTGCTTGAGCGAAAAATGCGACGCGGCAAGCTTGATCAACAGGCAGTTGGCCTATGTTCGCAAGCAAGGTATGCCATAGGCCACCGCCTTATACTGGGTGATTATTGCCGTAAGGACGGCTCGCTGGGTCAACAGGCTACTGCTGCTGACTTCGCGTCAGTTTCGCACGCATTTCTATCATGTGAGTACGGGAAGTACTGCTATTTTGAGCTTAGATTTATACGTAAACAAGGGACCGGCTTCGCACAGGTTCAATGTAGTTACTAAGTTAGTATGTATTTAATAATATTCAAGTATGTTCTTCAGTCTCAGTTGGTTTAATCAGGTTTCCCAGATATTTATTCATCCGAACATAGTATAAAACAGAATCACTTCCCGCCGTCTAGCAGCTCGCTTCGATCTTTCAATTTAAGCAACAATGCGATTTCCATCAATAGGTGCTGGGAGTCGCCCCTGGCTTACATCCTTGTCTGGTACCTCGTAGCACAAGGATATTTTATCCTAACTTCGCGACCATGGCAATTCGTGTGTTGTCTGGCGCATATAAATTATATTGAAATAATACTACTACTACTTTTTTTTTACTTATTATTATAAGTAAAAAAAAATCTAACATTCTGGCAATCATTGAACTTCTAAAAAACGAAAATGTACTTTTTTTCAGCAATGCAATGACGTCGCGCTCATGACCTACCTGGGCACGATAACGAAAGGCTGCAACGCGATCAACCAGCTGGTGAACCGGTTCAACGTGCTGTACGACCGGCAGGGCATGGGCCGCCGCATGCGAGGACTCTTCTTTTAGGGCGGACGCTAATACGACAACGTGAACATAGTCTTGTGGAAATAACCGCCATTTTGTAAGTCATTTTCCATTAATTCTATGTTCAACTCTTCTAGTTTATGGTATCAAAATAATGTGTAAATGGAGCTGATTTAAATTGCGCCCCTTGATTTAGGTCCATTCGCATTAAATCACTACTTTGTCATCTACACCGATTAGGCGACGATAATGCATAATTAGTAATCATGATATTACGTCCGCATTTAAAAGATATATTATGATTGAGAAATAAACCAGTGACAAAATAACAAACTTAGGCAAGTAACTGTGAGCTAATAATGGTTTCCTTTCGAAAATAAAACACTACCAGTCCAACAGTGAGAATCCTTCAAAAGAGCAAGGACAAAATATCTGTGAATTTATTGTCTATCATCATTGACAATTTTACAACGTGAACTTTTTTGTTTTGAGCGCAAGTTAATAGTTCATAAGTAAAATAAAATAAATAGGCAAATAATATCCCTAATATCCCGCTGCCTAATCTGATATTTGCTGTTAGATCTATGATATCATTGATGTATTGAAATCGGAAAGTATATTTACTGATGAACAATACAAAGAGGTTGGCACAATATGTGCAATAACGTAAATGAGAAACCGGAGAAAGCGTGTGAGTATTGTGCGTATTGTGATTGAAGATTTAGATAAATAAGTTTTAAATAAAAAATGTAATAAGTAAATAAGATCTTTGATTTTTTAATTTACCGCATTCCCAACAAAGGCTCATTTTAATTTTCTCATCTGTGGCCATTAATTTAACCCGCACTTTACCCGTACTATGAGTTTCCACAGTTGACGCTGGTATAGCCAGTTCACTGCATGTACTTGCGCTCGATAATTACCTTCCAGCCGCCGGGTCTTCCATGACTCATTTGGCAGTTGGTTGTCAACAGCCGCGTTGTACTCGAATTTTGCGGTTGAACTGCGATGACGTGCTGTAAGTACTGACTACTAACGTCTACAGGGTGTAAAAAGACCCTTAACGAAGCCGGCGTCTACGCACTCAGACCATTAAATCAAGTCACAGAAAAGATAAATTATTGATGGGAAACGAAATTTTTTATTAGGTGTCAATTTTTAACCTGAAACCGGACTACTTACGCAATGTAAGTAATGTAACGCTTGCAACAGACCGCTCCTGCGCTCTTGTGCGTTTCTATATCAAGGGGTACGCACGATGTTCATTGCGAGCTGAACGTTTTGAAGAAACTTTTTGTTAGGAAATACTTGAAATATTGATAATGTATCTTAGGGCAAAGATTAAGTAATAATGACTAGAAAACTCCATTTACTGTAGCTCCTCTGTTTCAGAACACTTCCCTAACCATATCAAGTAGTATTGGGATCCTTGGCGTTGACATATCTAGTGACGTACAGTTTCGGAGTCATTTGGAACAAAAGGCGAAGTTGGCATCCAAAAAGCTCGGTGTGCTAAACAGGGCGAAGCAGTACTTCACTTCTAGGCAAAGACTGCTGCTGTATAAAGCGCAAGTCAGGCCACACGTGGAGTACTGCTGTCACCTTTGGGCAGGAGCGCCTGGATATCAACTCAGTCCTTTTGACTCGGTCCAGAGCGTGCGATCCGGATTGTCGACGATCCCAAACTGACAAGGGGTTTAGAGCCGTTAAGTCTGAGGAGAGACTTCGCCTCCTTATGCGTGTTCTACCGCTTGTACAACGGGTTTTGTTCTGAAGAACTGTTTGATATGATGCCCACGGCTACTTTTCATCACCGCACCGCTCGCCACCGACAGGGCATTCATCCTCACACTCTGAATCCGCAATGGTCTCGTACAATTCGGTTTCAGAGATGTTTCCTTCCGAGGACGCTTAAATTGTGGAATGAACTCCCTGCCGAGGTTTTCCCGATGAGTTATAGTATGGAGTTCTTCAAGGTTCGTTTGAAAAGGTTTTTACAGGGTCGACAACGCGCGAGTGATACCCCTGGTGTTGCACGCGTCCATAGGCCGCGATAACCGCTTACCATCAGGCGGTCCGCGTGCTTGATTGTCACCGACGTAGTATAAAAAAAATAGTTTGTTTTCATCAAAATCTTGAATTTTTTTTTGACTTTGACCTTCAATAGCTTGGTAGCTATTGAGTTCCCAGGTATGGTATAGAAAGATAAAATGGTCCTGATGGTGGAGATCCCGAATGGTGCAGAATACGTAGGTTTCGGTTTCGTTAAGGGTCTCTTTTTACACCCTTTATATCGAAAGAGGTGGCCCTGGCAAAATATGTCTATGACATGACAGCACGCATTTATTATTAAGAAAATTTTAATATTTCTATGGAGGTGAATTATCTGTTACGTGTTAACTATTATGTAATCTGTGGTATGTCATTCTGAAGGTATTGTCTCTTAAAGCAGAGTCTCTCTCTGTCTCTGCAGCACTGGGCGGTAGCTCTTATAGGCGTCAATGTGTGCAAATTTTAATTGTATTTTATTAATGCTCAATTTAATTTAATTCAATTTGACTTAATTCAGTTCAATTTAATTTGATTTGGTTCAATTTAACTCAATTTAATTTAATTAATTTTCTTTAATTCAATCTGATGGAAACATCGCAACCTGATGACATTTACTTTTATTTATTCATGAAAATAGAAAGTTTTTTGAATTATTATCTTTTACTGATATTAGGTTAAGTTATTGTGTAATACTAATAATAATATGACCTTAGTCGGTTGAAATAAGTGTCTTTTTTTTACGCCAATCGTGTGGTCCATAGTGGCGTGATCGTGCGTGACATCAAAGGTGCACCACCCCTCATACAACAAATATTATTCATACATACAAGTTCTCGTATGTGTGTTCGATGCGTGTACTAGGCCCCCGAAATCAAACAATATACTTATTGACGCAATAAATTTATTTCGCATCCAGGTTGAGTATTTTGTAATTACATAAAATTAACAAATTTTGGACACATTGAGATTCATGCTATGGAAGACCTCGTCAAACCAAGTCTAGTCTTACAAACACAGTAAGTACGCCAACAATAATCAAAAATAACCAAAAGTGTCCACCGTATTACAATTTTTAAATGGGACCTAGCTAAATTCAATAGTTAGGTATTATAAAATGAAAGCGTTATCTATCAATTAACAATACAATATTTACAAATATGCATGCGCCAATATGATAACAATATAAATTCCTGAAAGCTGCCAAAATGTATTAAAATTACCTTTTATTTATTCATTCATAACTACTTAGGTATGAAACAGTCTTAATTAGCGCTACTTTTATGTAAAATGTATTTTATAAATCAAGTAGGTAGTATAAGTTTCCATTATATTAATACTTAACAAAGATTTGATAAATTTTACACTAGGTTTATTACACTTGTACTTTAATTGATACTTTGTATAAAAATATTTTAAAAGTTACTAATTTAAATTCAACCTTCAATGCTAATATTGCTTTCTGTAGTTATAAACAGTATCTAAAATTGTGTAAAAATAAGACACGATTGTCTAAAACACGTATCTAATTAAACGTGATAAATGTTCACTTACATGTGTAAGACGTAACTATACGAATGATTTGGTTGTTATCGTAAATGCAACAAATCGAAGCAGTCTTCGTTGACTGTAGGTATACGTGTCATTTTTGACTGCACACAAAATTCTAGCGAGTGTGTAAGCGTAACGTCTCGTATCTATACTTCTTTACTAATATTATAGAGAGTAAAGATTCGATTGTTTGTTTGTCTGTAACGAATAGACTCCGAAACTACTAGACCGATTTTAAAAATTCTTTCATTAATAGAGTGACATCACATAGGCAATTTTTTTAAATGTTGGCTATATTTGACAGGAGAAATTGTTTACGCGGGCGAAGCCGCTGAGGGATAGTTATAGTAAAATAAAGGCACGTCCCTGGTTTTGCATATAAAAAAGTGGAAGAGTTGCCAGAGGGCCAAGTGCGAGCTTATCCGATCAGATGCAGCGAGCGCGTAAACTCGGATTTGCATTTGCTTTAAAAAATAGTTGTTTAAACGTGTTACCAGAGGCGCCACCCTGGATGCCATATGAATCGAATAAGACTCGCACTAGCTCATCTGGCCTCACAACAAGGTTTTCCATTGTGTTGTGGAAATCAGAAGTTTATCTGTTTTATCTGCAGATATTTGTGTGTCGTCTCAACTTCATAAATGTCCTCAAGATAAACATTGTTAACCGTAAATGTATAAATTACGTGACGTTACGATTACGTATGTATGGTTCCCGCCATCTAAAAAGAACGCTGGTCAGTGTCTGCGTAGTGAGCGAATTTACCAAATTTGTGATATGAATGAAACCCCCC
The DNA here is from genome assembly GCA_947369235.1 of Udea olivalis. Lineage (NCBI taxonomy): Eukaryota > Metazoa > Arthropoda > Insecta > Lepidoptera > Crambidae > Udea > Udea olivalis. The sequence goes on from OX376342.1 coordinate 15,238,306, forward strand.
TTCATACAGACCGTGCACAGAACCATCCCCTTCACTGTTGCCATGCGTTCTCTTTCCGTGACGGGAAATATACAAGCTAGATATTTGTAGTCGCCCCACAGAGTAAGTGTATGACTCGCATGACTCGCACAGCAGTATGACATTGGAAAAGTGTGCGCCGTAATATAAGCCACCTCTTTAAACAAATCCCTAGCATATTATTAGCCTTCTATCGGCGTCAGTGCTGATTGCCTATTTTTACAATAATTTACCTACGCCACTTTTCAATACCACAGCCACATTTACTTTGTTTAACTTAGATAACAAGTAGATCTTAATAGTAGACTCACCGTCTTTGTGTAGCTACGTTTTTTATATATTTTATTTTAAGTAGCCCCCAAACACCACCCAAGCACCACGAGATGCTTTGAATCCTTGACACTTATTTCAAACGAGCTGCCCAGACAAACTTCGTTTTGTCAAATGTTTGACAGCTGGTGTCCATTTGGCCCGCTTTTCACCAACTTGATTTACATTTACTAGTATTATTTTTACTGATTTTTTTGTTTAATCATAAGAAAATATAGCCTATAACACTCCTGAATAATTTAGCTTTCTATTAGTGAAATAATTTTCACGATCGGATCAGTAGTTTTAAAGCCTATTCAATACAAACAAACAATCGAATCTTTCCTCTTTATAATATTAGTATAAAATTACTGTACTGATAGTCCATGAAGATAATAAGGTGGTAACATAGCGTTATCAAATCACGTAACATCTTAAAGATTCAGAATGGTGAATATCATTTACATAGTTGTTAGCGTAACACTATATTAGTGCCCAGAGCTTGGCGATTATTTTCCTTTTGAGTTATTTTACTGTAGATATTTGAACATGTAAAAATCTTAGTACATTTTCGAAATTCTACAAACATAATAACATATACTAGTCGACGTAAACTCTTTTCGGTAGTTAAATAACGAAGCTATAAAGTTATTTTTCAATCACTTAACGTTAATTTTATGGCGGTGTAAACGCAAACCACTATTAATAAATCGGTTTTATCACCAGTATACATACATTACAATGTCACTTGTTTTCTGGCTCTAATGAAGATAACACGGGTCAAATTTCAGTATGCGGCTTGTCACTAAACAAAACGCATTGGTACTGAAGCTTCTCGATTTGCGGCCTGTTAAATTGACCCGGTGAACCCAGTCTTCTCTCTGAGTTATGTTTACGGGACCTTATATCGGTTATAAGGACGCCGCTCTCGATGCTATGTGTCCGTGATCTTCTCAATGCCGATGAGTTCGTCGAAGAGCGAGTGGTTGTCAGGGATGACGTGCGGCTCGTGGAGGGTCTGCCGCGCAAATTTCAGCACCGCGCGGGCTAGTTGGCCTACTGTCCATTTTCTATCTACCAGCACTCTAACTAGCGTGTCCAGCTGGAAAGGAAAATTTAGGTTAGAAGCGAAATTGACATTGGTTAGAGCTTGTTTAATATGAAATGACGCTCCCCCTCACCGCATTACTCACCTAAAGTAAAAAAATGTAAAGTTATAAGCCTATACTGTCCCACTGCTGGGCAAAGGCCTTCATAATTGTAATCAAGTCGTCGATGGATAGGTAAAAATAAATATGGACGCAATAAAAAAGTAGTGCAGTTAGGTTAGGTGTACGTCATTTCTGGTTAGACAAAAAGCTACAAAAACAGAAGCATCAAGGTAACCTTGGAGTATTTAAAGGCAGACGATGACCTTAAAATTTTCGATGTTTCTGAAGGTCAACTACTTGTGGACTGTTGACTTAATTCAGAACTTTGTTAATGATCGATTTGGTACTTTTACCATCTATGCTCTGTAGGTGACGGAACTGGTATTTTGCTTTGCCAAGTTCATATTTTCGCGTCAGGTTTGAAAAATATTCTATGATAATTGCGTCAGTTAGTTAGCTCACCTTAAACAATTTCTCGTTGCCGAAAGTATAGTACAAAAGCGCTGGGCACCCTGCCACGCTGGCCGCCAACCATTGCAGCAACATCTTCAACTGAGGCTGGCCACGGTGGCGACTCCCGCAACCCCAATTACCACTCGCTACTGGTCTGCAGGAACCACCTGACACTATCTTGTGCGCCAGTTGGCTTAGCTGCGAGAAAAAATGCAATGGGGCGGTAAATTCTGAAACCATTGAAAAGGGTTCTTTCTAATACGTGAAAAATGAGCGTTGAATTAAGCGTCCATACAAAATTACACGTTACCATACGTTGGGATCTTGTACGGACTGGTTGTGCACGGTGCATTTAATATTTGGGTTTATAACCATAAGATGGATTCTAGTGCTGTTTTTGCATAGTTTTGTTTTGAAGGAAAGCAATGTTTACTTGAATATGTTTAATAATACGCGTAAAATGGGTCCGCTGCGTGCTAATAAGATTTAGTGTTAATAAATGAGGGTTTCTCGTGACGCCAAAGGCGCTGCCATTGAACCCCAGAATTCATCAGAATCTTTCCATCAGTTGGCGTCATCCCCACTTTTTACCAGCCTGTTTCTGCTAGTGTGGCCCATTTTGATTAACGATACAATTTTTTTTTATATTGCCCGTCAAGACTCTCCACACTCCACCTGATGGAAAGCGGTCGTGAGGTCCAGATATGAGGTTGACAAGCCCAGTCATTCAACGAATCACTGGGCTGGCCATCCTCACCTTGAAGGCCTGCAGAAATGCCTTTTCACGCCACGCTTGAAGAACCCGGGACTATACGAGGAAGGAAACACATGTGCTGGAAGAGCGTTCCACGTCTGGATGGTACGACAAAGAAACGAGTCACCGAACCTTTTAGTTCGGGCCAACAAATGTTGAATTGTGTGTGGGTGACGCCGTAGTCCAGCACGCGTGGTACGGGAGTGGAAGGTGAGGGTGGAATAAGCTGGAATAACTCCTCAGAGCATTCCCCATTGTAGAAGCGATAGAGAACACAACACGTTGTAGAACGATTCGGTTTCTTTAAATAATGTAAAAGCCTGTATCAAAAGAAGATTACCGAATCCGTAGACAAACGTAAGCTTGACGTTACACTTTAAATATATCTGCGAGTTTGATGATTTTAATTAACCGATAAACAACGAGTAACTAATTTAGCATAGCCTTCCTTGTCTATAGGTTAACAAAGCCCTGAGTTATTTGCAACAATTGGTCAAACTATTGATATCGAAATCAACTGCCACAATTCGAAAACTGATGTTTTGACATGAAGTGAAGTTAATACTATTATATATCGATTTTGTAAAGGTGAAAGGAGTAGAGAAAAGTTAAAACTATTGAGAGTGAAAATTGAAAGTGATGTGCTCAAAGATTTAATATAGGGGGTGTATCTACGTGCAGATTCTGTTAAATACACATGCAATAAACTTGGCACAAATCATATGTTTCGACAGAAAGCGACAGTAGTAGTAGATACAATTAACGTTTTATGATTTATTTAACGTGGTCTAGTTAGTATTGTTTTGCTGTGAGCTTGAAAGTTAGCGACAGACAGTAATGCGTCTGACCTTTGGTTTCTTTAGTTTAATCGTGACTGGTTCGCATTGTACGTTTTCTTCGATCGTCTCGACAATCATGTTTATCATCCAATTCAAATTTTTCTTCCTAACGGCGGTGTTGGATACTTGTGTAGAAGCGGTGTCTGTCGAACCACTGAGCGAAACGGAGCCGTCATCTGCATCCATGCTCCTCGCGCGAGTACTTTCTACTATCGCCTCCGGTATGGATTCTTTTACTTTACGTTTCTGTCAAAACATAGGAACTTGTGAAATTGAGTTAAGATCATTCTGAAAGTCACTTGTGAGAAAAAATAAAGTGTAAATGCAGTTTCATTTTAACTGTAAAGCTAGTTTGGTTTGCTGGCAATAGGCTTGGTAGTAAAAACCGATTCACGCTATTACCTAGTTGACTGTTCTATAGAAAATACTGGGTGATTTGATACGACCGACAAAGCCGAAAGTATTTGAATCTTAACACACACTGTAAATGTATGTACAGAGCAAATGTAAAAAAAGCAAATTCTAATAAACGCTGAACGTATAGGATGACGCACATGGAAACCGATAAATAAAGCAGTCATTTACACAATGACAGTATGGTAGATTAAAGTGACTGCGACTGGAGATCAACAAGATCGTGAAGGAATTTGCCTGAATTCAGCTAGAACGGGTGATTCAGATTTTTGAAGGAAAACTAACATTAATGACTCCCACCACTTACACTTAGGCATGAAAATACGTTAGTGGAGAGTGGAGGGGAATTTCCTGCTTTGTCAGTCGTGTGCAACCCTGTATGAGATCTACTAGGATGTACGGCTCACTCACATCACCGTCGTGTGTATAAGGCACTTGAAGACTTGTTGAGCCGTTTTGTAGGTGTACAGCCAGCTGAAGTAAGAGAAAAATAGCTATAACGGGGCCCTATAGCAATATTTACTGGGTTCAAAGCGGTAATAGGGTATTTGACTAATAACTTCAACCATTCGCGGATTTTAATAAATCTTATTGTACGTTCGTTAAACTTTTTTTTAATAATTCGAGACGATTTCGTTTCGCAGAAAATGGTTCTGATAGTATTCAGTCCATATATTTTAATTTCGAATATTATTGTTTCATCGGCTATTTTCTTACAAAATATTCAGTCCATACATTTTCACGTCGAATATTATTGTTTTAAACGACTATTCACTTCATAGAAACATATCATTTCACAGAAAAATCTATTGGTTAGGTTAGGTTCGAACTGTGACCACAATGCCAGAAACGATTTGTCAGTTAAGATTATGAGCAATACTATTATTTGGTCTTTTATCCTATGATATAAATTTTATTTGTAACGAAAATCTATGATTTAAATTTCTATGAAGTAACTATTCTGCGTATTGATTTTTCTGATTTTTTGCTGATTTTTTTCTTGATGAATGATAATATCAGAAACTATTTCTGTGAAACGAAATTCTATGTAACCGTTTTCTATAAATGATCCAAAATAAAAATGGGATAAGTGCTTACATCACTTCGGTAAAAAGTACCTAAGTGCCACCCTGATTGCCACCCGGAATCGAGATGGCGTTCCGGTGCATGGTACCTAGCATGAATTTAGGTTCTACAACGAAGGAGACAGGCGTAGGTAAGACTAGTATCTTCAAAGTGACTGTATTCAGCATCAGAAATCATGTTCACCAAAAACCAAATCTTTGTAATAAAGTAATAAATTTCAATGAATCCGAAAAGTATAACTTTTTAAGCCCAGGCTATTGGTTCCGCGATTAATTAATACACGTAGTAAGTTGAAAAAAGATTCTGCAGTGATAGCTGATTACGATAAAATATTGACGCCAACTGACGCAGCTCTTCATAATCTTATCAAAGTAATGTACTTAATATGATGAGTTCCTCATTTCTTTTATCTAATAAAGTATTCACGATAGTGATGCAGATAAAGTTATGCAATTGCACATGATAAGTTATTAAACGGTCCGGATTAGTATTTCAATAAAATAATAAATAAATATGCGCCAGACAACACACCTCTTGTTGGTCTCGAAGTAGTGATTAATATCCCTGTGTTACGAGGTTCCAAACACGAAAATAAGCCAGGGGCGTCTCCCAGCACACCCAGACCCGAGTCAATTCAGAAAAGATCGTTTCCTGAATTGACCCGACCGGGAATCGAACCCGGGACACTAGGGAAATCGAGGCGAGAAACCGTGCTACAGCGCACTACGCCAATCGTGTCGTTCAATATTTGGCAGTTGCTCAAATTACTATTATGAATCATTTAAAAAAGAATGATTACCTGTAGAGCAGCAGCAAAAATGCCTGGAATGCACTGTACTAAATGTGGCATTATAGTTCCGTAACTCGTTTATAATACTTCGACATGTGCTTGCGCGAAAGGGAATACGCTGAGAGGCATGACAAACAGCTCAATTCATATTTGATTTTAACGTCTGTTTATTTAAAAGTAAATATAGGCAAATACCCCATTATTGGTTAGCTTCCTGAACTAAAACGTCGGTCAATGATTAGACTACCAAAGTAAGGAAAGTAAGTAAAGAAGTATGTTTTCAAGTTTTCACTCCTAATTTTAGTTAAGTTATTGTTTAAATGAAATCAAATATTCATGACGGCTGTTTTTAAAACCCTTGTAATTACTGCACTGTGTTGTATTTTGAGTGTGTGGTGTGTTGAGCTGTTAGAATAGGTAATCGCAGGGTAAAATACTTACTACAAAACACACTAGAGGAATATGAGTCGTCAGCTTGCTATTGGGCGCTAGCTCCAACAAAGTCGAGCTGAAGGTATTTATTATACATATTATACAGTACCTTTTTATATACCACCAGTCGTATTACGCTGAGTAGATTATGTCATGTGCTATGTTTCATAACTCTGAACTTATTGTTCTGTGTCGGCTGCACGCGTGTGTACCTCTGATGTAAATCATGATGTATAGAAGTCGAATAGGTCGACTTGTTTATTAGTAACCGAGCGCGGCGAGGAGCGCGGCGTGGAGGTCTAACTCCTAGCGCCAGGGACCAATAGCCGCTCTTTTCCCACGTATTCCGACTGTACAGCTATCTAGTTATAACGTACCAGCATCGCTATCGTCGATCGTATCTAGCTGGACCATACAGCTAGCATGTTACGTAGCAGGTACGCAGCTAAGCACCACTGGTGTTTGGTTTGCTCGACAGAGAGATATCGCTGTCACCGCCAGCCGATAAGACTTGCAAGTAATATGGGTATAGTGTGAGAGTGATATCTCTGCCAACCCTAGCCACCGCGTGACCGCGGTGATTTTGCAACTCGTACGGGTCGTTGTAACGTACCAGCTGAGCAGCTAAGCGATGCCGATGCTTGGCCAGCTCGAGCGAGAGAGACCTCGCTGCCAGTGCCAGCTTCCGAGGGCCGCAACCGTCGCGCGTGTCCCGCCCGTACAGTTCGGCCGCTTCTGCCGCACCATCAGAATTAACGCCACCTCCACCGCACGCCATTGATTCACTAAGCGTCCGCTTTAGAAGAGAACCCGCGAACCTGTTGAATAATAAAAAAAATTGTCAACACTTGTCAAGTGTTTGCTAGGTGAAATAATTTATTAGTGCAAGGTGATTACCTTATCACAGCCAAGTCTCGAGAGTCCAACTCTCGTGTTTTGTGTTCTCCGGATCCTGAATCTATTATAGGGTCGCTTAGCCACTGGTTGAATTGCTCGTAAACTTCTTCTAATTCCGACCTGAAAATGGGAGACCATTGTTCATTGGAAAAAGGATTAGACAATGAACAGAAAGAAGCAGACTGCGATGGACATTATGAACGACAGAATCACAAATCAATTTACAGAAGAAAGAAAATAATCTTAGGCCACTCATAAACTCCTTACGTGTACTCTGTGCTGAAGCTGTATTTAGAGCTGTTTCCCGTCTCTTTTCTACCTAGCATTGGCCTGTGTCTCGGTAAGGGTTCCCCGTTGCTAATCGTGTCCTTGTCCGTCAGCACAAACCCCACGGAACCACCGCGTTTTACCCTATAACCAAAAATTAGGACATAATTTTCAGGATATTCTCTAAAACCTTGATTGATTCATGTATCTATTGACTATTGATGAGAATTTTAGACGATTTTTTTTATAACCTACCTAATATCATTATCATTAACGCCTGCTCCGGATATGCTGATGCCGACGGCGTAGCTGGAGCTGTCAGTGGACCAGTCGCCTGTGGTGCTGGTGGAGCACGAGTTCTCCGCCTCTCTCCGCAGCGCTTCCTTCAGCCGCTCCGCGAAACTTTGGCGCCTTTCCTCGGTTGATAGCTCTTTTGAGTACTGGAATGAATTTGGACGAGCGCTCTCGCCTCTGCCTTCGTCTTCACTGCCACCTGAAAAAAAACATTCGAGATTAGCCTCGCAGCTGGCTCTGCTTTCTACTATCTTGGTTTGTATAAAGTGGAAATGAATGAAAAGTTAAAGATTTAGGCTCATATTCTAGAATCGTACTCAACCACTGATCAGTAGTTGAGTAGAGATTTCAAAACGTCACTCGAATCTATACTCAAGTAGGTACAGATTTTGTTTTAGATTAAGGGCCTTAAAATAGCGTGGGCATCTGCTCAGCTAATTGTCATATAAAAGTTGCTTATTTCCAATTTTTCCATCTTCATTGTTTTTTTTTTTCAAAGATATTTTCACTGATGACAGATTGTGATGAATTTCGTAATCTAAGTATATGATCCTGAACTACCACTTTCTTGAAAATAAATGTTATAATTTTATTCTATTTTTTTAATAGGGTTAAAAAATTACAATAATTGGGCATCTTAATTGTTTGTGTGACTTTACCGTAATCAAAGCTGTCGTTAGCACTATGGTACTCGTCATCGCTCGAGTTACAGCTAGAATAGAGACTGTCCTCTTGCGTCTCCAAGTTAGGGTGTCCGGTTCTGGTGACAGGAAGACACTCGCCCGAAGACCCGAGCACGATGAACCTGCCGCGTCGGTTGTTCAGCGTGCCACCGTCCGGAGAGAGCCAGCATTTGCGTTTGGTCAGCTCGACACCTGTCAATTATATCGTTATCACTATCTTTAGTTAGGCATATTTTTACGGCCCGCCATACACGAACAGCTCGAGTAGTTAGCCAGTGATGATCAACATAGACGGACCGTTCTTGCAGTTATACTGCTGAAGCAGTTGATATTAACTGGTCGCTCGACGGAAATGAAGAGGGTGGAGGGCGGAGGTAACTGCGCGAGAGCAGTCAACAGCTACAGCAGTCTGCGTATGCCTGGCGAATGCTTGTGCTGCCAACCGCCCAAAGCAGTCACAACTGCTCGAGCGGTTCCGTGTATGTGTGTACGTAGAATAATAATAATAATAAATAATCTTTATTGCACAAACAAATACTTACAGCACGTAAAAACAAAAAAGTAAATATTTAGTACAATTTAGGCGGTCTTATCGCTACAGAGCGATCTCTTCCAGACAACCTTCGGCAGAGAGATTTAAAACAGAGGACGAGTTAGGCTGCGCAAAAGCTATGGAAAAAAAAAAGTAATTACATTTGAATATTATGCTAATATAAAAATAAATAAATAAATACATCTATGTATACACACATATATTGTTTTAGATTACCTAGCACCAGTTTCCTTGTGTAACGAACTAAATTAGGAGAGAAACATATGTAAAAGGAACGTAAACAACAGGATTGAGAATAATAGCTAGAAGAGTGCGGAGGGACTGTCAGGTGGAGTTTCCGGCAAGACCGCATGCCTTCACTTTTGGTAGGCTGCATGAATTGAAACAGCGTCTTAAGGTAAGGAGGCGAACGGGGATTAAACAAAGTAGTATACAATAGGGCCAAAATATGAAGATCACGGCGATGTCGTATGGTTAGCCAGTTTAACTGAGCGCGGAATTGAGAAACGTGATCAAATTTACGTAACCCGAAGATAATGCGTATGCAGAAGTTTTGAAGGCGCTCGACTTTATTCAGAAAATTTTCAGTGATGTCTAAATAGGCACAATCGGCATAGTCAAGAATTGGCAGCAGCAAGGCCTGCACAAGTGCAATTTTGGTGGGTATAGGTAAGAAGTGGCGGAGTCTACTGAGAGAACTTGCTGATGCGAACATTCTCCTGCTCACCTCACCAATCTGTTTCTCCCAGCTCAACGAACTGTCAAGAAAGACACCTAAGTTTTTCACTATGCTGCTATAGGAGATCTAGAATACTGTAGCTCACTATGCAGTCGCAGCTTGAAGCTGTCGATACTAGCTGCTTCAAACTGTCCGTGTACGGCGGGCCTTAGTGTGAAGAGGTAGAATAAACCTTAAAAACCATCAGCGCCAACATGACTACTTGAAAGCACCAAGAAAAGGAGGCATTTGTCTCCCTGTGCATTTATATTTATAAATACTACATGGTTGGACGATTCAGGAACGAAACCGCCAATTTAGAGAAAATTTAATTATTTTCAATAATTATTATTTTACAGTATGGGGTGCTGTATATGATTATGTATATGATTTTGATGATAAATAATACATGTATTCATCATCATCCGTGCGGTCTATCCCGGTTGTGAACTCACACTGGTGTGTGGGGTCCCAGGGTCCGCCTTTCTTATTTTCTTGGCCCACTTTGCGCGGTCTTGTGCATCCTCAGTGGTTAGTCTGTTGGCACGCATGTCACCCTTGACGACGTCGAGCCACCGCTTCTTGGGTCCACCTTTTCTACCAGTACCTGGCGGGGGCGGCATGGCCACACATTTGTTGCCCACGTAGTTGGCAGTTCTTCGTGAGACATGACCATACCAACGAAGGCGGCACTCTTGCAGCTTGTCTGCGATGTCAGGAACACGAAGGCTGCCACGGATGTGGGTGTTCCGCACGTGAGCTTTGCGTGAAACTCCACACATCCACCGCAGCATCTTCATTTTCGTGACGCGCAGTTCCTGCTTGTGTCGCTCTAGTAACGGCCATGTTTCAATGCCATATAAAAGGACAGGCCTAATGATGGTTTTATAGACCCCTTATAGACCCCTTCAGCTTGATCGGCATTTTGGGGTCACAAATGACACCAGTCACCTCACGGAATTTGGCCCAAGCCGTGGAAATTCGGGCTCTGACGTCGCTGTCGATGTCCCCGGACGCGCTTAACACAGATCCCAGGTATTTGACACGGTCCGTGCGCTCGACCACGTCAAACTCGATCTGTGGTGTTGCAGGCCATGTACTCCGCCTTCGCCACATTAAGTTTCAGACCGCCGTTTTCAAGTGAATTCCTCCACTATTCACCCGTTGTTCTCCATTGGTCAGGTATCATCCCGGTGAGGAGAATGTGGTTGAAAAGGTGGGTAAGTATGCCCACACCACGAGAGCCCATCGATTTCCACGCTTCGATAGGGACTCTCTTCATGCGGCGAAGAGCCGAGTGGACTTCATCAGGCGTTACCGGGGGCACTAGTCCCTGATTCAGAGGGAGTTCAGGTGGCTACACCTCTTCGTGCTGCTTGTTGAGCAGCTCGTGGAAATAAGAGCGCCGTCTCTCCTTTACCGCGCTGTCCTCGCAAAACATTTCATTGAATTGGTCAAAAACTTGGATCTGAATTGTAACATTTGGACACTGTTGTTGAGTAAAGGGATGGTTGGCATCTTACTAGGGTCATTGAGGTTGAGCGTTGCAGCACAGTAGTTCTGCGGGGATGGGCTCCTGCTGTTGTAGCTGTTGATGGTGCTGCACGAGGAGGCTTGCTTTATCATCACTGTTGCCTCTACATCTGGCGGAGTGTGGCTGAATGATTCACCTGCAATCAGAAGTATTTATTTATTCTTCATTGCACAAAGAAAAAGTACAATTGGCGGACTTAATGCCTGATGGCATTCTCTACCAGTCAACCACTCAAAACTTTTAAATCAAAGTTTGGACAATGAATATTCCTTTATTTTACATTTATTTCGTAGAATTTCAGGTTTGCCCTATTTTAGTACAAAGTAGCATTTATGATTTAGTGCTATTAAAGCATGTGTTGAGTCTTTAAAATTCAAATGAATACAGTTTGAATTACCTATTGGTGAAAGCCGCCTTTCATGCCTTGGACTCTTCATAGGAGTCTGCTGGAAGGCCAGTAGGCATTTATTTAACTCTCTTAACACATTGTCCTCTTCCCATTGCCCTAAAGGTAGCTTGCTGTAGTCTTCTGCGTCCATTAGGCACACAGTAACCTGAAAATAATGAAAATAGTTATACGAGTATGATATGACTGAGTATTTAATTTTATTATTTGATATTATTTATTTATTATTTTAAAGTACTGATACAGTGTATTTGAATAAAGTTATTGGAGTTTGAGTTTATTATTGCATGTTGAAATATTGCGTGTTTTCTAGCGGTGTTCGTTTGCCGCCACAGTTTTTGTTTCCATGCTATTTATAAAATTAAAAATGTTGTTACAGGTATAGTTTAATATTTTAATTCCCATGAAGCACGGAGGTACCTGACCTATTGAACCTCAAGTTTCAAGAGCATGGGGATCGGTATAGGTACTAAGAAGAAGCATTTTCGGGATAATATTCCGCCAAATTACAGTGTTAGCATAAATGGAAAAGGATCTTCAAGTTTAACCAAATCTATCTTCAGCTGTTTACCGTTTTTGGCTCATTGAGTAGCTCCACTTTGGTCTTTTGTCTCTTGTCACAAATTCTGCTGAATATTCTTACACCTTCCACTTTCAGCACCTCGTTGTCTTCTAGCGCTTCTATTGACAACATGGCAGGCAGCAGTTCAGGCATCATAAACATTGACAAGGATTCCTGGAAATCGGTAACATATACATGGATCAGAACTCCTTTCCTCGCATGCAGTTTCGCTCTTAGTCTCATACTTTCGTGCGTTAACAGCAAATATTGCGAAAAAAGTATTTTATAAACCTGTGATTCCCCATCTATTAACACGTCCCCGCCAACTCTGCTGGACGCAAAGCAGACCCTAATGGCTTCATCATTCTCGCACCTCTCCGGCCGGCCTTCGTGTCGGACCAGGAGCTTACATAGCGGCAGGGTGCACTCCAGCCAATCCTCTATAGTCAGCCATTGCTTTGACGACATTACCTACGAAAAGATTTTATTAATATTTACCTTAATATAGATAAATTGTTAATGGATCGAGGTGGTTCTCATGATCATTCTTTGAAATCTGCTATCACAAAAAATATCAACCGCATAATCGCTGGCCTTACCTGTCGACTTAATTTAATCGATCCTTCCGTACTATTTTTGTCTAACCACTCGAAATAATGGAGTAAACTTTTTAACTTGTTTCTTTGTGATTTTCTGGAAGAATAAAACGTAATTTAAGACACCGTTAATTTATACGCATTTAGTGTATGTTCAACACTATACCAACTTAAAACTTGCCTGTGTAAATTCTTAAAAAAATGCGTAAAATTGAAGTCTTGTAGCGTTGGGTGCGTTTTGAGCGTCCTCTTCGGGAAAGTGGAGAAAAACGCGTGAGCAATGAGGGACGAAACAAAATTGTAATCCAGTTCGGTTACATCACCTGAAACAAAAGAATCAGGTCAATAAGGTTTACGGCGAACGAACTGTCTACCTAGCTACGGGTTGTCACGAGAGAACACTGCAGTGTTATGTAGGTGAAGCCTTGCTTTAACATTTGTGTACTCGTACGTTGGGAAATAGCGATTTTATTGGGAATGTTGTGCAATCGCATCCAACACCTATTCAAAGGTTGATCAATTAAAATAAATATTTTTGTAATTTGAAGTAAGTAAATGGAGTGCAGGTCAGGAAGCAGGTCCTTCATTTGTATTAATGCCACGCGAGAAATGACTTAGACGGTCGGCTATGTAAAGGGTGTTAGGTTTCTTATACAGCTCACTTTGAATGCGAAAAATACGAAATGAAGACACATTTTGTATAAAACTTACTTTGTTGCTGTAAGCTAAACATGAGCCCTTTGGGCGGGCGCCACCTCTTCAGATGCAAAGCCCGGTTGACCATGATCCTGGTCGTGTTGTCTAAGAAATGCCGGCGCTCCTCCTCCGTCATCTCCTCGTCCAGAAACTGCTCAAGACCCTTCATCAGTTCGGGGTCCTTGACGTCGTCCTCTGGGTCTATGCCAATACTGAAGGAAAGTACAATGTTAAACTTAGATTTATTTCTTCCCTAGTTTCCTTAACCTCTATGCCTTTGCGCATGTTTTTGTGTCCTTGTTCGGTTGGTCCGTTCCCTGTCAGCTCAAAAAACGGGAACCTCGTTCAAATACGAATTTAACCACCGTAACAGTTTTTATAGTTATAAATTATTTTGTTCTTTCTTGCCTCAGTGGTAGAGTAGTAACTAGAATTCGACACGAAATCTCTGAATCTCTGGTTCTCATCCCAGGCAGGGCCTGTTTGTGTGTTTTCGGATTTTTCCGGAATATAGCCCAGGTTTGTGCTCACCAACCAGCATTTGGCAATGGTGGTCATTGAACCAATACCCATCAATTGTAAAAGTAACTTGATTGAAATTATGGAGGCCTTTGCCCAGCAGCGGGGCAGGACATAGGCTATTTACTTACTTGCACATATCATGTATCTTGAGCATACTGGCGGTGAGCTTGTGAGGGGCCGAGGCAAGCAGCAGATGTTTGAGGTGGCGCTGAACCGTCGTCCACCAGGGCAGGTCGCACGGGAGCATGACCAGCGCCATGCTGTTGTGAGAACCTTGTTTAATACTCTTTGGTGAAATGGCCAATTCGTACGCATTGTCCGTAAGCTTACCGGGTTGCATATAAATATAGGTTAGGCTCTATTTCATAACTGATAGCCAGATTATAATAGTATTGTAGGTTGTTTATATATGAAAATCCGGCTAGACGTTGAATCACTGTCTTACAAAATGGCCAGCCGTTATTTATACAGCGATTACTTTGATTCCTCTGCAACAAGTAAATTTGACTACAACTTTATTAGGCGATGTTTACTGTTGTTTGAGTCAGGGAATTGAACCCTAGACCACCAGTGATTTGGGCAGTATGTATCATTGGATAAAGCGTTAACGCCATAAGTGTGTAATGATGACTAATATCAGAGATTTCCTCGAAGTACTTGGCCCGTAAGTATCTAATAAGGGAAGTTCTACGTTGCACTAACTTCCTAATTGCTGGTCCCTGAGATTTATCACAATTGGTTGGTTAACCGGTTTTTTACCTAAGTAGTTAATTTATTTTTTTAAATGGTATTAAAACCAGCCTATGGCTTAAAGCTTAAAACAAACAAAAACAGAAAGTGTCTGTTCCCGACCTATTAATCTTCAAAAATTTATTTAGGCTTTAAGAGAACTCATAAGTGTTTTCAAATGTTATTATTAAACGAAGCGTAGAGGTCGTAGGGTTCGATTCCGTCACCGACGCACATGGCTGATATGTGGTTGTACAAAACACTCTTAAGTCGTAAGACGTTTAGCTGTTTAGTTTTTCAAAACACAACCCTGAGTACTCTAGGCCCTGCCTAACTACACACATCAAAAGTGTCTAGGGATCAAGCATTTTTATGCGGATTTCTTGAGATTGAGATGTGGCTTTGTAGTAAATTTATGATTTTATAAATTTATATGGATCTTTTTTGGGGCATTTCATAATTTGAAACAGGAACTGTCAATCAAATTCGAGTAAAAGATGAAAATCAGCTGTCAATATTTTCCCTATAAAAACATACAACGCATTGAAGACATTATTAGTGCTACTGTTTCCCTACTACTGATTAAAACCAACGTTATTATGGAGCGGCGACGTCATTTAAGCAGGGAAGAAATGCTCAGAGCCGTGGGAATGATAGAAGCTGGTTCCCGGCAACGTACTGTGGCTTTAGCTCTGAATACAAGTCAGAGTGTTATCAGTCGACTTTGGACACGTTACCGAAGCACTGGTACCGTGGCTGAGCGCCATGGAGGACGGTATCGCTGCACCACACGGAGACAAGACCGATACATTCAAATCACAACTCGAAGAGCTCCAACAATAACCGCCATGATGTTAGCCGTGAGGCTTCATCACTCTTCAGGGAACTTAATTAGCGACCAAACAGTCAGAAACCGCTTGCATGAAGTGAACCATCATTCCCGAAGACCGCTAAGGGTACCACCTATAGCAATGCACAATCGTAGGATTCGATATCAATGGGCTCTTGAACACAGAAATTGGGCAGAAGAACAATGGCGTTTCGTGTGCTTTTCTGATGAGTCTCGTTTTGGTATGAGACCGGATACAAGACGTATACGACACTGGAGAACCCCTGGACGCCAACAGCGATTAAAATCCTGCCAGGAAGTCCATCCTTATAGTGGTGGAACCATCATGGTATGGGCGGGTATTTGGATCGGCGGAAGTACTGAGTTGATTTGGATCAGAGGCAACCTCAACGCTCAAATTTATGCTAAAACGATTGTATCAGACAAATCGGTCCCTTATTTCAGTTAATGCATGATAATGCACGACCGCACACCGCAAGAGTTGTAAGACAGACTCTCGCCGCAGCTAACATCAATGTCCTGCCCTGGCCTGCTCAGTCGCCAGACTTGAACCCGATTGAGCATGCATGTGATATGCTACAGAGAAGAGCTCTGCCGAATATGGAGGGTATCCAGTCGCAAGAAGACCTTTTTTTGTTGTTGCAACGAACATGGGCGGCCATTCCACAGCGTGATTTGGATGAACTCATTTTGAGTATGGCAAACCGATGTTCTTGTATTGTTAGTGTTCGCGGTAGAAACACGGGTTATTAATTGTTTAAGTAAAACCCAATAAAATTTTAAAGAAAACTGTTATTTCAGTCTTTTTTTCGAACTTTAATGTTAGTGGTTCAAATGTCAAAAATCCCTTTATTAGGAAAATGGCAAATTTCTTTATTAATGCAAAGGTGACTTGGTTTATCGTTACTGTAGACAAACGAAAACACTTTATTTGATGAATCCATAAAGAAAATTTTAAATAATCTAAAACTGGAGAAAAGTTATTGCAAAAATATATGTTGATCCCTAGACACTTTTGATGTGTGTATAACTTATTTGAATTTGTTTTGAATGTCACGATGTGCTTATTCATTCACAGACTAAGTAGGTAACTACTTAGTTTCAAGTGCATAAGGAAGAAGTTGGATTGCAGTGGAGTTTATTAATACTTTGAGAGGCCTATATATTGTAGAGTATGTTTAAATTGCTAATAGATGAATTTTAATGGAAACTCGAATTAATGATCCACCATACAAAAGGGTTACCTACCCTTAATAACTTGGTCGATAATAGGCACGCGGGTGTGGCTCGCTTTTACTCTAGCTTCAAAGACGGCAACAAGAACGCACTCGTTCGTAGTGCGCGCGCGAATAACTAACTTTGACATTTCGTTATTTCGTTTTAGTCTGTGGTGGTGGGTAGCAGCTGCTGCTTGTTGGTTGAGGAATTTGTGTTTACCAAAATTAAGTTTGTTTTCTAAGTTTTTATTAACAAAAGTCACGCTTAACATTAACTTCAGTGGTTTCAGTTTGTCAAGTCCGAAGTAGACGAAATTAAACCAGCAGCAATGCGTTATATGACGAAAATATTGCTCTGCAACATTTTTAAGTGATAATAATGCACAATCAGACTGTTTTATCAATAAGATTTATCGTATTATTTATT
This sequence comes from Udea olivalis, assembly GCA_947369235.1. NCBI lineage: Eukaryota > Metazoa > Arthropoda > Insecta > Lepidoptera > Crambidae > Udea > Udea olivalis. The sequence continues at coordinate 15,255,503 of OX376342.1, forward strand.
TTTTAAAGATAATGTGCTTGGTAGTTACTCTCGAAAAGATCAGTGGCTACCTATAATTGGTTGCAAGGCCACACAGCTGCTAACCTAACCTATTTGAATTGATCAAAGTACGCTCGATACAAAGTTCATTTAGCGACGAAAATGACTGTGAAATCGAAACTATTGAAGGCTCTGATATTGGGTGCCCCTGCCTCAGGTAAAGGCACTATATCTTCGCGTATAGTGAAAAAATACAGTGTTGAACATGTTTCTAGTGGAGATAAGTTGAGAGATCACATCGAAAAACGCACAGACCTAGGTAAGGAGGTTAAACAGTACTTGAACGAAGGAAAACTTGTACCTGATGATGTAATGATCAAATTTATGATAACTGAATTAAGTAAAGTGGCCAATAAGCCATGGTTGCTTGATGGTTTTCCCAGAACAGTTGGACAAGCTGATGCACTGTGGAAAGTGCAGCCAGTAGATGTTGTGCTAAATTTAGTGGTGCCATTTGAGGTTATTATAGACCGAGTTAAGAATAGATGGGTTCATCTACCTTCAGGAAGAGTATATAATATAGGTTTCAATACACCGAAGGTCGAGGGAAAGGATGATGATACCGGAGATGCCTTAGTTCAAAGGCCTGATGACAAGCCTGAAGCTGTGAGACAACGATTGGAAATTTATGAAAGTGTAACCAGGCCTGTTATAGAGTATTACAAAAAAAAAGGCATATTGAAGGAGTTCCAAGGGCGCACATCTGATGAAATTTGGCCTAAAGTTACTGCATACCTAGATCCAATTTTTAAAAAATAAGAAGTTGTAACTTGGGTCATCCGGTGCTAGATTATTGAAATATAATCGTGACTAGAATAAAATTAAGTCGCTTTTAGTTGAGTAAGGTAGGGTTTGTGAAACTTGAATTTAATGATGTACCCATTTTGTTTTTTGATATTATACAATTAACAGCACAATTTTAACTGTATATTGATATTATTCATAATGTTAACATTATTTTTTGGAATGCCTAAACATTTTTATATTATTATGGATTGTACAGTGTTGTAAAATTTACTTGACAGATTTGCTATATTTGTAGTTATTTTGATTAACAATTGTTTTTATTGAAACTGTTAATAAAATAGGTATTGTTTTTGTTACAAAGTTTTTAGTGTGTAAGTAGAGTCATTTATTAAATTTCATATTTATTTATTCAATTTATTAACTTACACATACTTATGTATGTGTAAGTTAATGTAAACTTTGGGTAGTCTTCCAGCGTACTTAATAGTAAACTGTAGTGATAATTGTTTTGTGCCTTGATCAATAACTTTAAGACATATCAAGTTGAGTGTTTTTTTATTCAAATAATAATAATACAAATATGTACATACCTACTGAGTTCCTTACCAAATTTTATTTGCTCAAATTTACTTCTTTTGATTATTAATGACAAGTGTTATTGGTAATGAAGTATTTTTCCTTCTCTTGGGTTTCATATACAAAAATAAATAATTCGAACACTGTTGCAATTGTTTTTATATTTGTGTCTTTTATTTAACAAGAAAGCAAGAACCACATTTTAACAAGAATAAGTTAAAAAAATACAAAATAATTTATTGAAATAAACATGGCGTCTACAAAAATGTGTAGGACCTTATCCAATTAAGTTTATAAAAACCTGTCCTAGGATAAGGCAGCTCTTCCATTGGATAACAAACATGTTCTTAAAAAATAAATTTAAAACTTAAAAAAATAATCCTCAATTTTGGTAGCAGTTTGGTAGCGTGAGATAAATGATGTGTTAAGTGCAACCAAATTTCCCTATTAACTAATTAATTACAAAAATATTGAAACATTATTATTATTACATCATTAAGTTTTCAGTTTCCTTATAGTCCATTTTTCTTAACCAGTGAAATACTTTATTTTTACATTCCATGAAAGACACATTATAGAACTTTAGTAGGTATCCTATTTAGTTTATTGTATATAAGATTACAGATTTTGAATTGAATGGGTTGCGAGCAAATTTCGTTTTTGATAATTTAATATTTATTACATTGTAGGGATTTCGTTTTGCATTAACTTTGTCATCAGGAATAGTAATTTTATGAGTTCTTAAAACACTTAACAAAATGTAAAGTTGTTTAACAGTCAAAACATTGCAATCTTCATATACTTTTACTGTGCTATAAGTACGTTTCTTCAACAGGAGAACTTTCAAAATGGATCTTTGAGCTCGTTCCAGCTGCATCAGATTAGTTTTGTCACTTCCACCCCAAACAGGCAAACAGTAGCTGATTATTAACTGCGCTAGAGTTTTATATATATGAGAAGTTGTTTGTCAGCAATATGTCTGAGATATTTAAAAAGCCAAATTAATTTTCTGATTCGAGAAGTACAATTTTGTATTTGTGTGTGCCAATTCAATTGTTGATCAATGTAAAGTCCAAGATACTTAGCCGTAGAGACTTTTTCAAGAGCTGAACAGTTACAATTAAATGCAGTGATGTGATTATTACAGGTGTGAGCAGTAATTTTTAGGTTAACATTAGGCTGAAGAGAGTTAAGAATCGAAAAAGTAATGTAGTTTGTTTTACTTGTGTTTAATGTCAACAGATTGTTTTTAACCATTTTATAACAACTTGGAGGCCTATCTCCGCTCTATTATGAACTTCCTCCCAAGTATCACCGTAAAATAGCAGGGCCGTATCATCTGCATATGAAATTATTGTGCCTTTTTCAAGTTTAACTGCACTGAGGTCATTGATGTACATGAGAAAAAAAGTTGGTTGGTAGGTAGGTATATTTCCTAGTGCATACTATTATTTTGAGGGTTAGTTAATGTTGATGTAAGGCCGGTTCAGACAGTAACTTTTTGTAGAGATTTACCTATTTATTCATAAAAAAGACTACACTACCATAGTGAAAGTAGTGCTGTAAGACTTAATTTTTCATGAATATATAAAGGGTATCAGTCGCGCTGCCGTACCGCAGCAATACAGTCAATCGACTATTAAAAACATATTATCCTCTCGTCTGTTACGTGGCGGATTTCAGCCACAAAAAAATAAGCTAGGTCTCTTACATGGCGGAAATCCGCCATCTTCACAGTCATGCTTTTGAGATTTTTTTTCACATACTTTTTTAGTTAGGGCAGCAGGTCGGGCCGACAAATCGTTTCCGGTTAACACACTGATGCCATTGGAATGGAAATGACTATAACTTCATTATGACATGAAAAACTTACGAAATTGACGAAAATTATTCTTTATGACAAGTAACAATTAACTCCACTTAAACCCCACTAGTGGTAGGATCGATCACTTTCAATAAATAACAGGAGGCCTCTTTCAAAAAAATAATTGTATGACTCGCTTGTTTGTTCACCCTTCCTATCTTTTGTGTGGCGCAATTTGTATGCCTTCTATTATAAAGAGGCCTCCTGTTATTTACAGACCAGACCCAGACGCAGACGGGTTTGGGTGTTATTAATCTGTTGTAAGCTTATGAACCGATGGTAGGTATTTAAGTAAATATTAACTCTTATCCGAAGTGATAACATGAGAACATCCTTTGTTTCAGTAAATAATTTGGAAGTTCTCGTGATAAGTATAAAAATTAATGTGATGGTAATAGTTAAAGCGCAAAATCGGAAGACGTGTGATTTAGAGACTTTGTCACTGACAAATGAACAGGCTCTGATGAAAAATGAAACAGCTTTACACTAGGTATAGTGTAGAGTACTCTTATTTGTGTTATTATCTAGAGATAGAAATCGTCTAATCTACTAAAATACATTTTTAATTCGTAGGTAGTTCAGATCATTGTTTTCAGTAAAAGATTTTAGACATCCTTATCCTTGGAATATAACAAACGAACGAGACGTAAACATTTCCCGATGAATGATAGAATCTCGATTTATTTGACAATTCGTACCTACTGACCATTCAAGTTTGCAAATAGCTCTATTTTTCAAGCTGCAGGAAATCTTATTTCACTACTTTTTGTTAACTTACTTTGTCTCATTTATGGAGCATAATATCGCAATATATATTTATGATGTACTTAAATTAAAAACATGGCACTATGCATCACCCTCATTTAAAGACATTTATGCATAATTCATATGTGGATCGCTGAGTGTCTCACAGGATAAATAAATTATAAGATTCAAGCACGGAACAGAGAACAGGGGGCCTACTCCGGTGCAAAATTTACGAAGTTTCGTGAATCTTTATTAATATGATGATAACGAATAAAATATGATGATCGGAATATCAAACAATTAAGATCAATTTCTAACTGAAAGTATCTATTTTAAGGCCTAAAAATATACGCTAGATACGTGTTCAGACGAATGGGAGTACCCCTGCTCCTAACACATGACCAAGCGGCTTTAACATTGTAGATTCTTTTTGCTAGAAATAATAATGTAGAGGCCTCAAATCTAGACATTTTATAATACAGAAGCCAATGTTCAATAAAACATGTAAGGATACATGTCTGTATGTTTAAATTATGTCCCAGCATCACATGGAAACGAATGGATGTATTTTATTGAAACTGTGCATTATTATGTAGTATAAAAATAAAAGTGTATTATAATTTAAGGTAGGTAATTTCCATATTCATAAACAGAGTGAAAAGTTTTGAATGCTAATTCTAATATAATATATACTTGTAAAGGTTAATGTTTTGTTTTTTAAAATGCCTATCATTTCGCCACTAGGGGTTGAAATGTCAAAAAAGCAATCGTTTTTTGTTTAAGAATCTTATTCGTGTCTGTAGGTATGTTGTTTTAACTTGTTTTCAACACATCTGACACCATATGTGCTAGATTACAAATATACGGACAGTTAAGTTATATTAATAAATCTCATTTGGTAGCTTCCGAAAACATTAAAAGCTTCCTTGTTATTTTAGTCAGCGGGTTACCTAGTTTCTGAAGTTTGCTTTACGGGAAGTAAAGTAGAAGCTCTAACAGTGCTCAAACTTTGCGACATGACAATATTGGTTTAGGATCCAAATGGAATTCTAGGACTGGAAGTATTCTGGAAGTTGACACAGTGTCAAGTGGAACATTTTATGAGTGCTTTTCTTGATGAGGACTGTTTTTTTTCTTTAAGTGGTTTTATTTGTTGTTGTTATCAATTATTCAATGATGTACAAAAAGTTAGTAGGTTACTTACTTTCTAAATGTTCCACAGCAGTTCTTGAGACACAGTAACTTTTGGATACACTTGGACACCTGAGTCACAGCCGCTTAGCGAAAACCGGTTTCTTTTTACGCACTTTTCTCATTGTCTACTGTGAAGCCGTTGCAGATCCGTCTTTTCATGTAGAATATCTGATTGCTTCCCTACAGACAGAAATAGTGTAGTGAGTGAAAACGCACGGCGTTCGGGACGCGAGCGCGCGAACCCCGGCTATTTTTAGTAGCTTTCGTGTAGCCGCCGAAATTAGATTGTAAATAAAAAGTTTAACAGGAGTCGTAGGCCCAGTTAATCCCTGTTGTAGGTCATCATTTTGCCACGTAACTGAAGGATTACGCGACCTTCTTACATACGATTTATGGGGCAGCTTCGAGTCTACCCTAAGTCTGCCTAATCACTATGGTAGGAAATAATCCGGAAAGTTAATTAACGTATACTTCACGGTCGTTAAAGTAGGTTAGCCGTATTAATAGTTTCGTTACCTGTCACAAATTGTCAGACGGGAAAATATATTTACATAAAATGACAGATAGACAATTTTGTAACACTAAATGTTCGCTTGGAGCTGAGTTAATCACCTCAATTTATATGATAGAAAATGAAATGAGTGTGAGTGGAAGAAAACTTATCAGTAGGTACTACGCGATTTCTGACTAATATAGGTACGTTTGTCGACTTTCGAGATGGAAGGATCAAAACAAGTTTTCTGAAAGTATAAATTAAAGAAAGGTCCACTCACTGTCCAAAGTCAGAATAGCTCCGTGATAGGAAACTTAACTTTCCTAAGAGGAGCACTGTTTATGCATGGATTATAGAGGTTATCCGGCCCCGGGGATCGAGGCTAGGCACGAGCAACCCGGTCGGCAGTGCAGGCTGTACTGACGCCGCCGACTTTCACTGGGGGGCATCTACCCTTGCCCTAACGGCTGTCGCACCCTCCACCCTGCTAGTGACGTCATCGGGCGGCGCGTCACGACCTACGACGCCGTACGACGCGACGCCGCCCTGGGCTCCTCCACTCTATATTATAACGGCTCGTGAAAATGTCGCTGAGCTGCTCGCTGTTACGTAAAGTGAGATATGAAAGTACGAAGCCTGCGTCAGCACGGGACGTCATTTGCGCGGTTAAGGTCGAGCCGAATAACGTACAAGGATTTCGTGACAGATCTAACAGACTTCTTTTACAATTTACTGGCTGTAAAGCAGACAGCCTGAAATAAATAAATTGGTTTGTAAATAACATTGTCAGAATACAAGTACATGATTAACCAAAGGAATACATACAGATAGCATAGGTAAACTCATCTGTATAAAGAGATTTTGTCTTGCAAAAATTTATTAAGACACTAAGTCTGTGTAGCTTCATTTATCATCTTAGTTCTTTTTCTAATCTCATAATTTCTTTCTTCCCCGTGAGGCGTATACCTACTCGTAGTATGCAGCTACATTTCGTATCAATAGATTAAGTTATCATTAGCAACACAACTGTAGAGGCTCTTCTTTAGGCACAAAAATATATTTTGGTATGGATTAGGTAAATACTAAATAATCTACACCGTATATCTACTTAGGTGCTGAGCGCTGACCTACGGCTCGTCTAGACAAATGAACTCGACAGTGAGACTATATGTTTAAATTCATATAACTTATTTATTAGACTGCTACTCTTGGCTCATCTTTTGTTACAAACTTGAAACTTACAAACAGAAACAGTTTCTGAATCGTATGTTGAATGTAATAAAGTATGTTAATATCAATAAAAAAAGGTTTGAATTTTTGGTGGCTCTTATTGTAATGTAAAGGCCTGACTTTGGGAGGCACAAAATTAAGTACTCTTTTGTACGGCATTTATTAACCAATTTCATTCCTCCTCATTTCAGTTCTGGAACAAATTCAAACTTTGGAAATTGATTTAATTAAATTGTGGAAATTTCAACAAATAAGTAGCACTAGCTTTTTATAACATACATTTGGCAGGAGTAGATAGCCGTTTCACTCGTCACTATTTTCGACTCTGTAAATATACTCGTATTTACTGAGACTAACTTACTAAAGAATAACAATTCTTTATTTAAAAATAGCAGTATGTAAACAAAATAAGTAATTGCAAATACACAACAATCACTCATTATAAAATTTCACCCTGCTTATACTCTATTTCATCTTCGGAAGTTAGCCTTTTCTGTTAAAAATCTTTGATAAAAAAAACCTCCACAATTACCATACAAACGTTACGTTATCGTGCTTAGCGGAAAGATCGATAGCACATAAGCACCACTCGCCGCTAACACGCTAGTATTAGAAGTGAGCTACACATTTTGCACACTGCGGTTGAGCGCATGCGTGGAATCCCTGTGACAACCTCTACCCTTCTCTTTCTAAAGAAAATTGGATTACGCTTGCTCATGATGACATCTTTCGCTTCATTGTTCCCTGGTAGCGACGACGCTCGTGGAAAATTGTTGCCGCCCTATGGGACGCCGTTGGGCGGTCATGGGCGGAGCGGCTACTCTTATTTACGACGGCTGGAAATGTGATAAAGACATCTTCAGCTTTCATAAGAAACTGACAATGAAATATATTTTACACGGGTTACTACATGTTTTAAGGGTTCTTATGCAAAAAAGGACTCAACTGTTAATTTGTAGGAAATTCTCAAATCAACAATCATTATACATCTTTTTAAACTCTTACAATTTTTTTTCAATGTACAAGTATGGCATTAAATTATTTGTATATAAAGGAAACCGCCGATGTGTATCTCTAAAAGCAGCCCAAAACAAGATTTAGGGTGTGTTTTCACCAGAGATGTACAAGGATGCGTTGCGAGGAATTTGTTTGTTAAGAACCAATATAATCGCTTCATTTCCCTAGCTTAGGGAGGTAGGTACCAGGTACGCAGTCAGTGAAAACTACTAATGTGGCTTTATTGGCTGCCTTAACCGGTGTAGCTACAAGAAACGGTTTACAGGCAAAATAATTCATAAGTTAAAAATATTACTCGAATTTAAATAAAAAAGATCAAAGGTCGATAAGAAAATTAACACTATCAGCAACAAGTCATTAGTAACTGACTTCATATGTTAACTTAATCTAATTTGCACCATTTTAATTTCTAGTGAAGGTTCGTCTGGGACATTCATCTTACAATGCACCTAATCACCTGATTTCAAGCAATGCACCAATAACTAAAACAAGCACTATATCTGTAGTTTTTTTTACCTTATTTTATTTGTTACCTAAACTAGTATTGTAACTACCTACTTGCTTGTTTGTGGTAAATGAATTATACAAAAAAAAAAAAAATTGGGACTATTAAATCAGCCTTAATATGCATATCAGGCATTATTATGATCACACGCTGCCCTCAAAAGTGATGGGACAAATTTCAAATCCACAACTGGTGTGACATTCCCGAAGATGGCAGAAAATAACCCCAACCACATCCATTGATGATGCAAAATTATTCTTCAGGTATCCTACTACTCGTAATAACCTTATTCGTGTCTATTTTAAGAATGTTTAGCCGAGAAGCCTTCATAATATTGCTGAATTTTACCAAAGATAGCTATTGCTGTGTATGAAGCCCTAGTACCATTGCCATGTGACGTCGAGGCAACGCCGCCCTGCCAAGGAGTGGGCGGGGAAAATATTTTCGAGGATTGTGCTGACAACCACAAGTAATAATATTTTGTAAGCGATTATGTATTCTGTAGCAATGTGTTATACGGCCTATGATATGATAGCTTGTAACAGTTGAATATACTATTTCTCTTATTAAACTTTAAGGATGGGCAGAAATAAGGACACAACTATTTTACCGTTTTAACATTATTGTACCGTATATATAGAAAACGTTTTTCGCGCTGCCTGTAATATCTCCGTCTGACCGTGAGGTTGACTGGTAGAGAATGCCTCTAGACATTAAGTCCGCCATTTTCACTCTAAATTCTTTGCAATTAAGAATAAATAAATAAATAGAGTGAAGTTTCACCTATCTTTTCAGTAGGCATAATACAGTTTTATTGCAACTATACATAGCTTTTGTTTTAGTTCAGGTGGGTTAGCTAAAAAAGATTTTCTATATTCGAACTACTATTGGTAAGTATAAACGAAATATAAGTAAGTACTTACCAAAGAAACTCATCGTAGGTACTGTTTAAGTTTCAAAACCATGGTAGTTAATGTAATGTTATTCTACTTTAAGTATGAAATTATAAAGTCTTACCCCATTATTCATAAAAACTTAAACAGTGCTTCAAGAGAACTTTACCATACTGAAAACAGTCTAATTAGCCTGCTTTAATTTTTATGAATAAGGCGGTTAGTCTCAAATCCAGAAGCGGTAATCAATGTTTAGCACACTTCAAATTGATGCCGTTTTTTCACATGTCAGTAGAAATGAAAGGGACAGCTATACTTGTAAGGTCTGGTTAACTTTGATTATCGTTCGGAAATTCGGCGTTAACTATGCAGAAGTCGACGTAAAGTAATTAGCCTAAATACTGTCCCACTGCTGGGCAGAAGCCTCCATCATTGAAATCAAGTCATGGCTACAATGGATGAGTATTGGCTTAATTGAAGTCGACGTAGGGTTAATTTTTCAATATGCATCAGGCTCAAGGCTTAGTTTTTTAAGAGTGGCTGACTTGAGGCAGAAGGCTCACTAAATCCTGTGGCTGCCACCTTGATATAGTTAGTGGTGCCTATTTCTACGCTACATTCCACTCTTCATTCCAGTGGCAGTAGCCAACAGGAACATGCTACTATCGTTTCGACATGTAAAGTTTTAAAATGTGTGGAAATAATATTTCTAGACATCAAGAAAAGAAACTCAAGTTTACGCCCTATGAACTGTTTCTGCCTCAACAACCAAGTCCACACTTACTAATCCACTGGGGTAAGCTTCAATGACTCTAGTTCTTTTACGTATTTTCTAATTTATTTTTCGATATCGTACAAAAACACCGAGTACTTATAGTCTTACCCATAATTTGTTGTTTATATAGCCTTTTTATGAGACTGCTTTACATATAATTGAGAACTTAAAAAACCGTCCTACGCGTGAAGGGAGATATCTATCATAATAAGTCATCTCGTCCCTGCGGATATCTCATAGTCATAACATTTTGTTGCGACATAGTCAATTTGTTGTCAGGTAAATTACATTAATAGATTGATTTTAGCCCAGATTGAAAAAAAATATATGAATACAAATTAAAATACTACCTGTATTTTATGTTTGCTACATAAGACTTCGTTCTTCCAGTCTTTCCTTACACGCGTTGAGAGAGATGGATGTAATCGTCTTCAGCGAACGCTTCCTTGCTCATCCTGAGGTCCTGGTAAAATCGACCTCTGACGCGGACTCGTCAACCCTGACGGAGGCTGATTCCTTCGGGAAAGGTCTCAGAGGTCACATTAAATGCCAAAGGTACCTTGTCGCTTAGCTACGGTTTATTTAGGGAGCTTGGTTTTGAGCAATCCTGGTAGAATTTTGATATTTGGCCATTAAGAATGTCTAATTTCAGAAAAAGCTTGTAAGTTCTAGAACAAGTTTCTAAATCGTCTCGCTCGCAATTTGTATTATTACTATTGAATTATTTTAAAAGACTGAAATTTACAGTTCTACAATAATGAAACTAACTAAGTAGGCAAAGTATGTATCGTTGTATTCTATTGTTCACACATAAGCAATGATAAAAATATTACAAATAAGAAAAAAATAAAATAAAATTCTTTATTTCAGATTTTGTGTGTCCATAGTTTGGTTAGCTAAAACTTATAAATATGTGTTAGTTACAACAGCACTCTTATGAATAAGTGAATAATGCTTTAGGAAGCTTCTTACATTGCTTGTTACAGCGATCAGAATGGTATTGGTGCTGGCGCGCATTCGACGCAGCGAGGCGGTGCATCGTTTGCGAATCACAGCTAGGAAAAGCCGCACATGTGGATGGTTTTCCTAGCTGTGATTCTGCAAACATGCCCGACGCACTACGAAAGCGCGACAGACCCAATAACATCCTGAAAGCATTGTTATATTGCACGCGTAGAGCGCAGTGCGTCTTTTATTAATACTTCGTCTACAGACTGCAAGTTTAAAATGATGTACAATATGCTCTAAAGTTATATTTACCTGAGCTGAACAATGTCTCCATCTATGTAAGTATTATCATGTTTTCTCTAATAGATAAAGCTCTGGGCTCTCTCTCTATATCCATATCATCACGCAGATCTTCTGTTACAAAGTGTCCCAAGTACTTAAAATAACACACCTGTTGAAGCGGAGTTCAATTCAAAGCAATGATTGGTATATGAGAGGGACCTTTGTTTCCAGCCTTAAAAACCATAAATTCACTTTTGGATGTATTATACTTCAACCCATGTCTGGCAACATAGTCCTCATACACACCCATCAACTTTCTTAGTCCACTGACTGAGGGGCTGAGCAGCACCATGCCGTCTACATAGCTTGTACACAGCTGCTTAGCTGCTGGCTAACACATAAATTGTTCACATGGCAGCCGACATGCATGCTACTGAGCCTCTCAATCAGTTCATTTACATAGAGATTAAAAAGAGTAGGTGAGGTTAACCCCCCCTGCCTCACCCCACACATTAGCTTGTAAGTGTCAGAAAATACATTACCCCATTTAACTAGCTTTATCTGATTAGTGTACCAGTACCTACTTAAAAATGTTATTTAATTCACAAGGAAAATTACAAAATAGCCAAATTCATCATGAGAAATAAAAATTAGGTCTGTAACAGCATCACTGGCGCGATAATGCTTAGGTATTGCAAAATGAAAATAGAAATAATCACTGCTTAAGTTATAATATATAAACAAACTTTACTTTAATCCAGTTTGATTGAAATACACGTTGAAATGTTTTAGTTTAATAATATTAGGCATTAACCCCTTCCCACACATGTTCACGTTCGCCCTCGTTCCCTTCAGTTTACCCTCCGTGCGTGCGCTTTGTGACGTGTCAGCGTTTGTATGTGACCCTTTGTACCAGGCTAGCATGAAAATTATGGAGTTCATTCACCCCTCGATGGTTCACCCCTCGACGCTACGTTTATTGATCCATTCGCAACATGTGATTCAAGTACAAAGGCGTTTGCATCAACCTTTACAAAACCATTGCAAAATGGGTCTTATGTCAGCAGCAAAAGGTGCCCCTATGTAAAAATTGATGCGAACGCCTCTGTACAATGCTCTAGCTATGTGCTAGCACATAGCTAGAACATTGTACAGAGGCGTTCGCGTGCTTAAAAACATTCGTATAACATTCGTTTCAACCGTGTGAGTATAGTTGATTGTGATTTCTATGATATCAAAAAGATAGTGGTACTAAGTCATTATAATGCTATTATTACATATTATCATAGAAATGATTTTCGCGCAAGAAGTTGACCCAGCGTGTAATTAAATTAAATTTGCAGTGACTAACCAATCCTAACCAATCGTCTTTAAGAGCAATATTAAAACAATCATCCTGCTAATTCAATAATAATTGCTTACTATTGCAATTGACGTTCATCTGTTATGTATTAATAAATACAATTTCCTTAATCTTACGATCGCTATAAAGTTTTCTGGCTGTTGCTCTGATCGTGTAGTTAAGGCGTCATGAACGACCCGTCGTTAAATCGCTCTAAAACGAAACTCCTCGACGAGGCTAGTACTAAGCTACGGAAACGCCATGTTCCCATTCCACCCGACGCCGGCTGGTTGCCAGAGAAACGATGAGATCATCAAAATGGCGCTCACGGAATCGTTTGCTTCAGCCATGACTAGGAGAGCATGAAATGTGGGAAGGTTTCCGTAGCATCGCGGTGGCCACGTCATACCGGTAGCCGGTAGCGTACGTAACTACAATATTGCTTGACGATTACACCCTAACTTGTAGAATACTTTTACTAAGAAAAAAAAATGGTTGAAAGAGATTGAGCTGTATTTTGGTTTCAAATTTTTGATTTCATATTTTGATATCGAGTATCGACCTAACAATAACAAATTGTTGAACAGATTTTACTGGCAGTAGATATAAATGATTCGATCAAGCAGTATTAAATTTTAATTTTAATATAATTTTTATATGTGGCACCCAACATGGTGCTCCTAAAGTATGTGCACCACGTTGGGCGCCACGTTTCTTACTGTAGAAAATCTTGATAATTTTTCATATCTAAAGATGGAAAAATCAATCAATCTTGATCATGTTCTACCAACTGTGTTTAAACATTTAAAAAGTTTTATTTTACCCTCCTCAAACCAGGGGTGCATGCAATGCCGAGGGTGTCCGTTTTCTCCGGTATTACCATTGACTTTGTTGGCTGCTACGAGCTGCGATTAGAAACACGATGTCCGCTTAACTTCGACTAACATTTACCACCCTAGATTTCCCGAAATGGTATGGCATTATTTTTATGTCATTTCTTCAGATCGAGTAAAGTTAATTCTTACCTCTCATTAATTAGATATTAGCCTCAACGTCGTTAATGCCAAAATACTTCCCAATGGAGAAAAGTTTACTATCTGCCAGAGGCTGTGCCAAACATTTCCTACTTATTTTTATGCCATGTCGCATATATATATATATTTTAATTACTATTTATTCGTTTCCTATCCTATTTACACGTAAACCTTGCAAGTTCCCTTGTGCTAACTTCATATACATCGTGCAACACACGAATGCGGAACCAAAGTGGGGTTTGTGACGTCGTCACTACCCTCCCACCCCTGCTGATAGTTAAGGAAACTATAAGTACCTCTTCGACGTTATGCCGTCCTGTTGCACAGCACTAGCTTGCGCGGGGCACCCGCGTCAGGTGCCACCTTCATGGCAAAGGTTTATGACTCTATCGGTTTATGGTCGCTTGGTACCTTCGTAGTCGCCGCGTTACGTCATGGAAATGGAAATCTGCTGTGGCTTTGAATCGTTAGGAGCTTCGTAGTCTCCCAGAGTGAGCTTATATACAAAACACGCGAGATTTTGTTTTGTTTTTATTTAATTGAAGGTAGGTTTATGATGGTTGCTAGTAGCGTACATTCATTGTTTTTAAACTATTATTTTGATATTGTGTACAATTAACTATCAAAATGAAATCGTTATTCAACGTCAAAGTTGACAATTTTGTGGAAAAAGAGTGGAAACTTTTAGTAACTAAGTTTTCGATCATGTGAAAAAGTAAGGTAACTTTATTCGCCAAAAAAACATTTATTTAGCAGAAAAGTTGTAAAGCTTCGTAAATGTGTCTCGGACATCGTTAAACAAATCTAAGCTAACGAAGACTTCTATGGGTGACTTACGTCTTGTGAGACATTTTCAGGGGTGGTAAATTGTGAATCTAACTCACTCAGCGATTCAGTGAATTCAACACACATTGCACTATGTGCACCCAGGGCCAAATAATTGCAACTATGAAGTCTACATTATAGACCTCACAAATTTTCGCAATAAATAAAATACGTAGCTAGTGATAGTTTAGTTAGATTAGTTTAGATATCTAGAGTAATACAAGTTTCTCTATTGCTGTGTGTGTAACAGAAGAGAACATTTTCCCTCTCTTTCCACGAGGGAGCTGGGGAATGGGGTTGCGAGGAAAGGGAACAGCGACCTCCTGCGTTTTCTCGGTCCCTAGTACAAATAACCTCCGGAACATTCGGGCGGGGTCGCAACACGTGTAACGGAACCGGTTTTCGCCAAATAGTATTAATTGTTAACGTAGTATTAAGTATTAACCGTCATGTACTATTAATTGATGTGATATTAATTTTTAAACAAGTATTTTTCAGGCCAAATGATTTACGAATTACTTAAGTTGTGCCAAATATGACAAAAACTAAATGACCAGGTGGTTCTACTATTAAAAGAAATTGTATGATCTTAATTACCTGCCCCTGTGCTGTGTTCAAATTAATTGAAATATGTATAATGTCTCCTTTAGAGTTAAAGGCTTTTGAAAAATAAATTATACAATTATAAACAAATTTGTGGGTTCTAACTATAGGTGAAAAGTGGGCTTCTGAGGGTTTCGTTCACCATGACGACACAGTCATTTGACTCTGACTACCCTATTCGGGATAAAAGTCGTGATGGTATGTATGTATGAATAAACCAATTTTGTGGGCTTCCTACAGTGCAGTACTACGACGTAGCTACAGCGTGAGTTGTAGTCTTGCAAGTCTTGCTTCTTCGTAGCAAATTACGAAAGACATTGAGCGTTTGAGCGATTGAGCTGAAAACTTTGTCTATTTATTTATTTATTTATATTGCATAGTCACATTACAATTGAATAGGTCTTAATAAAAAAGTTAAAGTAATAAATGTAACGCCCTGCAAGGGCATAGCATATAAGTAGGAGGGCTTACATATTATTGTTTATCAATACATATTAGTAAACGTAAAATCGTGCAGTACGTTGCTATTTTTAACATTAAAACCCAGTCAATTTTAATTCATAGAGTAAAACACAAAAAAAATGGTTATGTTCAAGAAGTCTTATTTTTAGTTCCTAACATGTTTAATTTGACAATGTTTTGTTTGTAATATACGTTTCTAAAAAAGTCTTACATAAAAATACGTTCTGCACAACATTTCCCGAAGGAAACTGTTGAGTGCCACGCGGATCGAAAATCACAAAAATAATCGATTAAAAAATTTATTGATGTAATAAAAAAACCATCGGATAAAATCTCTCCAGTTATCTTTAAACTTTGTTTTGGTAAAGGCACACACACCACATTTGACATTTGTTCTTCAAGGTATTTTTGGTTTTATTCCTAAAATAATTAATCTGATAATATACCCATATTATGTCACGAGAAGAGGTAACTTTGAGAATTTATTCTATCGAGCTAACTTTATCAAATCATGTTACCATCGGATGAATTCCCTGTATTATTCCCTCAACATTATCAGTGAATTTCATACGATTTTAATTTCACTGTTTACTATTTCAAAAATGAATTTTAAAAACGTGTTTTGTGAACCACCTCCCCTTAAGTGGATAAAGCACGCGACTACTAACGTCCCAAATCGAGGCGCGACTACTAGAGTGTTAAACGCTAAAATAATTGTGGGAACGCAAGTCAAGTTAGCATTTTAAATAATGTGTCACATTAAAAACATGTCCTCATAAATAAACCTATTGTAAAAAAACTATTAAGGTAGTAGTGACTAGATCAACCACGGAATCCCAAAATCCTGATTGGGTTTGGTGTCGCTAGCTAGCAGATAGTTTGAGTGAATCTCAAAATGGAGTGAGACAGGAAGAAAAAGTATTCCGCCGATGCGGGGGATAACTTCAGGCGATTCCTTTAGTCCTGGTAGATAAAACCTTAGATGCAAATGTTAAGCAATCTCTGACATGACAAAATATTGCTCTTACTTGTTTGCACGTATTTCAAAGTTGAAACTTACCTTCTTTGTATACGTTACTCATTCGGGGATAAAAACTATTTTAACTACTATTATTATATATACTATGTTATGTTGTTCAGGGTCGAATTTTTCTAGTTTCTATCTCTATGTTAACAAGTCAAGTTTAGGATATAATTTTATAATTTTCAACTCATACTATATTTAAATTCATACAATATTATTTTATGTTCCATAAATTACAATGAAATAAAAGAAAGGTAACTATGCAGATTGGTTTTCTTAATATTAATTGAGCAGTATTTTTTTAACAATAGACCATAACACTTTAAGCTGGTGTAAAATCTTTTTACGCCTTATTTGTTGAGGTTCTTAGTAATCAGCAGTATTTATCATTCATACGTTTAGATCACGTTTTAGAATGGTCAGTGTTCCGTCATAAAATAACCCTCAAATAAGAATTTGTCGTAGCAAAAACTTTACATTCGTAAGTACAGCCGTAGCAGCTACGAATTTTTCCTCTGTGTGCATCGACTCTACGTACAAGGCCGCAGGGGTTATGCTCGGTCATGTTATACTTCTTGTGGCTTCTTCGCCCCTGGTATAGGAAACCACAGGTGCTACGGGGCGCCGCCATAATTGCTTAATGACATTATGGAGGGCTTAAACCCTCAACTATCACTGTCAATCAAATGAACTAAGATTTTCAAATTATTGGTATTCATAGATTGAGCTCCAAACATAGTCCAAATTTCCACTTCTCAGTGAAATAACGCAAAAGCTGCTTTACTTTTTTTTCTTGGCTTTCTTTGCAAGTTATTAAATTCGGCAATAGAATAAATAATTTCATTTCAAACCAAGGATTCACCTTGATCCTCTTTATTAATCATTAACGACATTAACTACATCAATGATGTAAGTTTAAGCTCACCAAGTATGTATACATTAGCAGCAGCTTTGTGCTTTTTAATGATATCAAATTCAATGAATTCAACCTTTCTTAATTACAGTTAATGGAGACAAAAGTTTTGTTGACAAAAAAGATTTAATTATGCAAGTAATTCTTTATGGCATTAATTAAACCAACTAACTGGTTTGTTATTTTACTGCTAAATGACAAACCTACGTAGTGGTTTGTAACGTTAATGATTTTTAAAAAGTAACGTTTTTATTTTTTGTAATGGAGTCTGTATATATCAGTAGAAATCGGCCTCGTGGGCGAAGCCCCTGGCGGAATGCTATATATCTAGTAAGTAAATAGATATTTGAATCAATTTTTAGGTTCAGTTCTCAGCTCTAACGTACTAAGGTACCAGGATTACCTGGAGGAGATATATTTGTATCTAGATTTAGTTGCTTAAAGCTTCTTCAAATGTGATAATATCCTGGTATACACCAAGACAAATTGCTCTACGCTCATGTTTCGCTGGTGTTCATTAGAGCAGCTGTTCCGGGATGAGGTATCCCTGAACCTTAAAGAGAATGCCAAGTTTTTAGCAGTGGTTTTTGCTTCGGAGTTAATAGAACTACCGAAGTTAAGGTTAGACGAGAGATCTATACCTAGGAGTTCAAGGTGATTGGTTATTTCTCAGTATAGCTGCATTCAGGAAAGTAGTTGTCAGACTAAATGGACTCCGTTTGGCGGAGAACAGACAACTCTGTGTTTTTTTGGCGTTGAACTCAACAAGTTAGCTTCGCCTCATTCAGACACTGCTGTTTACGTTGACTTTTACCGCTCAACCATAGCCTCTCTTTGGGACTCAGTCTCAGCGAAACTGGCGCAGGCCAACGGTGCTGTCGCTTTGTATCCAACGATGCCTGGGCACAACAGATCATTGAAATGCAGCAGGAAAAGTGTAAAGAAACGCAGAGAGAACAGACCTCTAAGAAACACTGGCAATTATTTACCCTCATTGACCGTTCACTCTGGAAGTCGGATATCCAGTCACACAGTGCAGTGGGAATTCCGTATGAACGAAGCTTGTTTTTATGACATCGTACCAAACCCGTCGAATGCCTTCGAGATGTCGAGACAGACGGCAAGGGCTTCGCCCCCCAAGTGAGTACGCAAAAAGATCACAAGTTAGTTTTATTACTCTTATATTTTACGACGTTTTTTCTCCTGTTTTGCCTCTCTTTTACCATATCTTTAAGTTGATCATAGTTTTTGTGTCATTTTTTTAATCGGCTCTGCTAGCTCTCTCTGCCAATTTCTTCCTATGCAGCTGTTCCTCTCTGGTAAACTCTGGTTTCCCATGTTATTTGTGGACTAAAACATACCAAAGAGATTTACAGAAGTTATAACGAAGGAACCTTTTCATATGTTAAAGACTACATAACATAACATAAATATTCTTTATAACATATTTGCTCGTAAAGGGTCTCTTATTTCACCAATTTCAATAACGTAATGTATCTCATTACGCACTTGTGCGGTAATGTAATGTAAAACGCACGAGTTTTTTTTATTATGGTAAAACGTACGGTTTAGCAAGATGCTCCGTCTAAAACGAACGGTACTTTTTTAAATTTTAGCAAAGAGTTTTTATGTCAGAAAAGAGGTCAACATTTTATGAATAAAATTAACTTTGGGAGATGAAATATAATAAATAAACATTTAATTCTTTAATTTATTTAATTTTGACAGTAAATTACAACCATTTGTAACAAAAACACAGAAATATTAATTTACTTTATTAGTAATACTGGCTGTTTTTAATGCCTTTTGCCTTAAAAAAAGCGCTGATGCGCGCGCATCGCTAATTTGTGAACAAGTAAACATTTTCTAACTGCTCTAGCAAGTGATTAAAGATTTTATTTGTTTTAGAAAGTCCGATTTTTATTTATTTCCTCTCAAATATGTTATAAAACGTCGTATGACATACGTGCGCTTTGATAATTACAGCCTCTGCTTTCTTGTAGCCCTCGCCTACGGCTCGGGCTAGCAATATCGCCTCGGCTGTAATTTTCAACTTACCGCACTTATATCATAATGTACTATTATTGCACACCAGATTTCAGAAAAAACAGTACAGTATAGAACATAAAATAACACGATGACACAATTAGGCGGTCTTATTGATAGAGAGCAATCTCTGCCTGACAACCTACAAGTACCTAGAGGTAAATGGAAGGTTAGAAGAAAGTTAGAAATTAAAAACAAATACGAACCTAAATACTTACATATTAAAAATGTATACAATATGTAGTATATTATATATAAATAAAATACCAACTACACATTAAAATAAATAAATAATACTATTATTGTAACAAAAACGTACTGATAATACAACCAATAAGCAAAGTTATCAGGAGAGGAAAATAAAAATAATAAGACAGGAGAAGTAAAAGGATGAACGAAATCAGGACAAAGCACAGAGAGGATAGGTTATATAGGGTATAGGAAGATGATACGAGTTTTATTGCTATTGTTTTAATGCAACTATTCCGTAGCTATTTGACTATTGATATCGATAGGAAAACGATAAATACCTAATACTCACTAGGTGATTTAAAAACTATCAAAGTCGTAATTAAAAATATATTTTTATTTTAAGAATTTAGCCACCCAGACTGGAATCATCATTTTTTGTATGAAAACCTACGGTATAAATTTGTATGAAAACCTACGGTATAAATAATCTCTCGGTACTCTACGCATATTTCGTAAAAAGGCAAAAGGAATAAATGGGATGTTGATACAAATGTATATTGATAATCTTCGATTTTTGGTTTTATAAGTTGTTAACAACTGCAAAATTGTATTAACTATTTGTAATTCACCTAGTAAGAAGTACTGTGTTCAGTTTTAATAACTAATCAATTTTAAGTTCACAATGCATGCCGTGGCAGCCTTTAAGTCAGGCGACACTCAGCTTTAAGTTTGAAATGTAATATCTCCATAGAATGTATCATTTTCCATCTTGTTGTTTGTCCTATCTTAATAAATAAATAAATAATGATGATTTCGTATATTTCTATGTTTTATTTTTTCAACACATAAATGTAAGACCTATAAAAGCCATACTGATCATATGAATGTTCATTTCAAGCATACAAACCAGTCAGGTGGTTCATGGCCAAAATGCCATGGAATTGAAGCCATGGAAATGACGACAGTTTGTTTTTCACATGCTTAAAAGTTAAAAACAATATCCGTGTTATGATTACGGCATAGCATACTCAGGAAGCTAGTAAAATCATATGTCAAAATCGTTTTAAAATAAAAATATCACACGTAATCTAAAATTGACCCACGGAATTGACCTACCATGGTGTACCAAACATTTTAAAAATAAAGAACTCATCGGTGTACTTTTGGCGTGAACGCAAGCGACACCATTTATTCGTCAAAAAGTTGTTGCTTAATTGGCGCTCCTCGTCGGCGTATGTTATGTTTAAATCACTTTATAGATATGTATGTGAAGGAAAATATCTACGATAACGCCGCAGCAAAGGCGCGTGTGACACGTACAAAACAGGCTCAAATCTCCCCGTTTCGAGGGTGGTTTTCTGAAATTAAATGAACAATAAATGCATTTTCATTTATGCTGCCTCGATAAAATATTAACGATTGTTGATTGTAGATCGACTCGCGTGTAGAATTCGCCGCAATGTTCAACATGCATTTAGGTTCACTGTAATTTATACTTTTATCAATCTAAAAAACCTGCCATGATACTTTTGCATATTGTGTAGGTATGTCATGGGTAGAATGAACTATGAAAGAAAATAAGTAACAGCCTCAATGGCACAGTAATTCGTTGAAAGCATCAGGCGAATCCGTTCAGACAAAATCTTTCTTAGCCAAAACGCACATTTTAACTCCAAGGTCGAGACATCGTATTTTTCATGAGTGCGGCTACCTAAACAACATTTTTTTCATAGTGTCCGTCAAGATGACTTCACACCACCTGATGGAGAGCGGTCGTGCGGTCCAGATATGAGGCTGACAAGCAAGTTATGCAAAGCAATCACTGAGCTGGTCATACTCTTCTTGAAGGCCTGCAAAAATGCCTTTTCACTCTCCGCTTGAAGACATATAGACACATAATTCAAAACTCCGACTGAAAATCATTACTTACAACCCTACCATTTGTAAGGCAAAGACCCTTTTTTATCCTCACTGACTGAGCTAATGTCCGGAAGGGTTATTTGTTAACTTTGATGATCACTATGAAATGAACGGTATCATAATATGTTGACATTAGAAGAGCTTCAATTGGCCACTGATGGTAGACTTGCCAATTCCAATGTTATTTCTTAACTTAACGTCTTAGATAGTCTTATTAAAATCAACTCATGTCATTGATAATTATGCCATAAAGCGTATTAAAACTAGTAACATCTTGAAGCTCTTTAGGATTATTCAAATAATTGCGACCTTCAAAAAATGAGCTATTTGTCCTTAATGTGCTTCAGTAGTTGTGCATTCCTACACAAAGGCAAGCGAAATACTTGTTCGTAGATCTTATGAAGCCTTCCAGGTATCAGGTTAAGGGTTGACATTCACGTTTTAGGGTCAAATGTGGTTTCAAATAATTGTTACAGGTTAAAATTGATATTGATGGCTAATTTCAGGGTTGATTTATCGTCCGCATTCACAAATATTTTATCGCTTTTTTACGAAAGAGCTAGGTTTTTAAGCAACTTTTATAGTTTACTTACCTAGTCTATCTCATAACATGTTGTATGTTAATACACCAAAACGACTATATCTCGAATGGGGTAGTCAGAGGCTGTTGCCGTTTTGGGGAACGGAACACTCAGAGTCCCACTTTTCACCAATGGCATTAGAACCAAACTGGGTAGGTGGTGAGGCTTCCGCCGTTACCCGGGTTGATTTGGTTTTTCATCGATGTATCCCATCACCGGAAAGTTAGTCATAAATTTAACAATGAACACAAAGGTGATTCTGGCCACATTCGAACTCGGGACCACACCCCCCACGATCCGAGTTGGGGTGCATAACCCCTACGCCACGAAACTCTTCACCACCTATCAGGCTACCTCACTTATGAACAATACCATCACGAACATATCATCAGAAGCCCACTTTTCACAAATGGAATTAGAACTGAACCTGAGAATCATACTTAGTTGTGTAAATTTTCATCTTGCTCTGTACATGTAGATGGAAATAACAAGTTAATACGGTAAGACTGATAACTAGCTAAGCTGCCGCTCTAATGCCACGCTAGGATATCTGCAGGGTCAAATTAGTCACGATAGTTTTAAAGCTATTTCAGAATAGCCGTTCCTAGGGACTTTTGACACCCTGTATGAACTTTATGTGCCCTATATTTGTTAAGTGCCTTTTTAAAGCATTTTAAGTGTGTAAAGTTTCATTAAAATCCATCTAGCCGTTTTCTCCTCATGCTGGAACATACGAAAGACAGGTTAATTTAAGAAAGGTATTTGTTATGGTCAGCGTCGTTCATACCTATTACACATCATGATTTTTTTTTTCAGAAAATAATTAATGTCCAGTTCCACTATACTTTGTTTACTGTTCTTCATTCTATTAGCAGTTAGTTACTCAAATAAGGTATTTCTTGAGTAAAATAGTTTTAGAACAAAAATCAGTAGGCAAATTGTAAAAAGTTGACACAGTACACACAGTTTAGTAAAATCAATAGTGCTTGTCACGAATCACAAGTCTGATCGCGTCCCTCCCGATCGATGGTATCCCTCCGTGACGTCATGGCACAGTATTGATTTTCCGCACCCTACCATCTAAAGCTCATGCGCTCCTGGTATCTAAGTATGCCGAGGAAAGCTTTTGCCAAGGGAAAACTTGAGAAAGTTATTTGGAAAATCTCAAGGAATCTTTGCAATTTTCCCCGGAGTAAAGAAAAAGAGGGGAAAACGTGAAGAAGAAATACGAATGGAAAAGTCGTTGCATTTTGTATCTAGTAATCATGCGAAAACAGAGCTACATTTGTGTGCAGGGGACTGTCAACATGCTGTTTATTAAGGAAGTATTCCCGCATAACGAGCAAATTACCACGAGCAGAGGCGTCCGTGGAACATATCTGTCGAGTGCGTTCATTTGGCGGCCCGCCTACTCGACCGAGAGAGTGCGCTTCTCTCCATCCGCCGGTTTATCTGCACGACATCTCCTCGCGAGTATAGTCGCCTGGTACTCGCGGATCACTTTATCCGAAACGTTTATCCGATTATATCCGGGTTATCTCGGCCGGTTAAACCGAAATGGCATACAGTTGGTTGCTGTTTTCCTCCGTAATAGGATTTGTATCGTGCTATAGTGAAAACGCATATTATTTTGAAAATCACAAGTACTGCGACGATTTGTCTCCGTACTATGGTGATATCAACTTGGATTCAATCACTGGCGTTTGGTATGGCGTAGAAAAAATACCTCATTTAAAAGGAGAGTATAAGATAGAACATACAAGAGAATGTTTCTACATTGACATAAAGGAACTCTACATTGAGGTATGTGAAAATTATTAATAGCAGTTGAGTTATTTAATGTTATGTGTGATCTCGTTTTATATTATTTAACTTAGTGGATATGCATTTTAATTGCATCTAACAGATCATGCTATTGCGTATAGAGTGCTAACGTAAAAGGGTTGCTGATGGCATTAAAATACGTTATCACTCAGTATATACCGACAACATCAGTCACTAAACTTTTTATTAAAACACCACGTTGACTTTGTTGAGGATCAAACTTAAATTACAGTTTTCTAGATCTGCCGTTCTCGGAGGCTGGCTATTTGTGTTTTTTTGTTGATACCTATTTCAGTATTCCATATCACAAGGCATTGCTTAGTTTAAGGCGCTAGGAAGTCATGAATGGATAATTAATGACTTATTAATTATTTTATTCGTTCTTTAACTAAAACTATAGAGAAAAATAGAAAAAAATACCAAACAAAAAAAACGAATTAATTAAATTTATCACCTTCGTACTTGTACTTGGGTAATAAGGATGCAGAGTTCACCGCGTCAATTACGAGGTTAATGGTGTCTCAGTGATCTCTAGCAGGCTATGAGACACCACTAATTACCCGCCTTTGGACGAGACCACACAAATTCAATTAACGCTTCGGATATTTCATTAATTCAATATGATCTTAACACTTCTCGCCCTAATTATTACAACTGCTCATACGACCCGAGTGGAATTCTGTCCGAATTTCAACCCAACACACGATTTTGATGAAGAGGCATTGTTAGGCATGTGGTACATCCACGAGTACATATTCCACAAGGAGAAAGAAATACGAACAGAATACAATCCTTACTGCCCTATTATACAGATCCGGAAATTGGAGGATTATGTGAATGGTGGTTTAATAACAAGAGATTTTGTGAGTGCTTGTTTTGAACTCACTTTACTTTATTTAATGTATCCTTGGTTTAACATATTCTAGTTGGACAATCTTTTGATCATTCCGATGTCTTGATTTTAATGACAATTGATTTTCAGAAAACAGTACGTCTACCACGAGTTGCCACTTTAAATTGACGTTATCAACATCGTGTATCCAAATTATTATTATTTTTTCAATTATAAAGTTTTCTCATAAATCTCAATACAATATAGCAATGCTTTGAACGTAGGCATCATAATCTTGATAAAGAACACTGCTCTTCTCGGTGACTGAATCGCTATTTTTCTTATCCTTGCAGTGCCTTAGGTTATTAAAACGATGTGACGTATGCCTTATCTTTAAAAAAGGGTCAGATAGGGCTAGCAGTTTATAAATCAAGTCTAAAATGATCTTTCTTACAGCCCACACCACCAACGCCTTACCCGCCCTTGACCAACTCGCCGTACGTCAACAGGCAGTTTCCCTTACATGAACCGTACCGCGTACGCCACTTGGTGCTTGAGTGGCACGAGGGTCTGTGGCGCGATGACTACCACATCAAGGTCAACACTTCGCATAAGGGCTTCTGGCCAACGGACGTACCCAACAGATGTAAGTTTGTGAATGTTAAACCGTCATTTCCACAATTTTTAGACAATTTAAAGTTGAATTAAATAGTTATGGATGCAGTTCAGGGGACGATTACAAATTTCACCGATGACTTGCCAAACAATCAGTGGTTTTGCTTCATCCGATTTAGAAACAAATTCCAAATTATGTCTGATTGCCCTCTCCCGGTAACGCACTGAGCTGAGCACACTCCTGTTAAATACCAGAATATGTCTCGGTAACAGAGTCCCATAAAAATTAAAGTGTCATTTGACGGTTAAGAAGTATTGAATCTGCTGAATGTTCTTCTAATGTTCATTACCCGAATAAAAGAAAACATGCTTTTGACATTTTGTGTTGTAACAGGTTATAACATTTATCCGCATTTACTAAATACACTTGTTCACATCCACATAAGCGAACTAGTTCAAAATTCAGCATGAGAATAATTTGATAACAAGCCAACAATACCTAGCGAAATGAAATAACCAATTACCTGTATTAAACTAAAGAATGCATCAATAAATATCATATTTCTGAATTCCAGCCGTAGACGACATGTACCGTTTCTTCGGTGGGGTCATCCAAGTACTAAAGGTGGCCAACAACCATCTGGTACTCAACTTCTGCATGCGGCTGCCCAACTCCCAGCTGTACAGTGTCGTTCTCTCCAGAAACGAGAACCAGCTGACCGCAGAAGACTTAGCCAGTATACATAACGTCTTCACTCTCAAACATCTGTCAACTTCAGCTCTGAAGAGAGTCTGCGAGAATTCTGCTGTTATGACGAGTGCCTCATACATTTTGTTAGTCTCGCTTGGAGCAATGCTTTGGAGATCTCTTGGGTAGTTTGTTTTTATTTGAGGGTTCAGTAACTACATGTCCTTTTAAATTTTGTTTGTTCGTCCTAAGTACAAAGTAAATTATTTATAACAATTCTATCAACTATTCGTGTGTTACCTGAAATACTCAGTGCCCAATTTTTTATTTATATTCTTTAGATTGTTTAGGTCACGAAAACACGCAGGACACTCTTTTTATTGATTGTTTTTTGTTGTACAAATGCTATATTATGCCCCTAAAATTTCTGAGTTATGGATTCAAATTATGGATTTTTAGAATAACTTTTATTAGTTAGGTAAAAACGCCTTTCGTGAGGATAAAATCGAACGTTATTATAAAAAAACAAAAGAACTGATATTATTAATTTAAAACTTTGGTTAAATAATTGGGTATATTTTATAGGTGTGGTGGTAAGTGACACTAATAATTCAGTTATAGTATTTATGAGTATGTAAACAAATAAATAATACCTATATTTTGCTACGTGTTGTTTTATTTTTTTTAATTTTTGTGGGTAAACCTTTTTCGAATTTTACTTAGATGAATAATTTTTTTCAGATATAGTAATCTGATTTGAAGAAAAGAGGGTGTTCTAAAAAGAATAGGTTTTGTCATTTTATGCCGTGTAGGATTTTGTCGATAGTACCTAGCTATCGCTAGAAAACATACTGTTACGATTATTTATACCTTATTTAGTTCAGATCAGTTCAGATATTCCTAATAAAATTGTATAGTTCCCACACATACGTGTACCTAGCTATGCATGGACGGCATAGGTACTAAAAGTAGCCCTATTTTTATCTGTGGACATCTTATCACGAATGATAATGACTACGAGTAGCATATTATTGCCCTTATTAAATTAACGAGGACATCATGTAAACATCATAATTAGCTGACCTCCATACAAAACAGAGCTACGGCTGCCAGAGACTAATAAACATGGCTAAATAGATAATACACCTAGAGACAGGACAAATACAAATGTTTGAGGAATTATTGTTTTCTCCGAAGATAATGTAACGTTAATATATAACGCATTAGTACAATTAGGTAGAAATAGAATAGAAGAGAATACAAATATATTTTTTTAGGTAATTAGTTGACTTTCCACGAACTCACTACCTGTACTCATACAAGCCAGCATACCTACGCTTCTCTGATCTACTTGTTGTAAGACTTCATAAATGGTTCTTTCAAACGGAAGAGTATACTTCCTAGATGATTCCATGGTCATCAGGTCAGAATCTGTGATGGGTTCTGGGAGCAATCGAGAGCAAGCTTGAAATTTTATAGGCACGTACGTGGAATATATTTCTTTCAAAGCTCTACAGGTATTAGCGTCTGGTAGATGTCATCTTTTTTAGAGGTCGTGGCCAGGTTATCAAATTTTAAAATTATCATATGTGCCGCTTAAAAGTTGCTGGGATACCAGTAAATTGCTTAATGTGGTTGTGATAAGGGAGGATAGCATAGAGCAACACGCTACTATCGTTTTGACATTTCAAATGTCAAAAATGTACGGGAATGACATTAGCACTCGTCTAAACAGAATTACATTTGATTTCAGATCCATTTGACATGTCGAAACGAAAGTAGCGTGTTGCTCTTGGTTAGCCCCCAAATGAATATTGACAAAGAGTTGAGCTACTTTTTTTTCTTTAAAATAATGGTACATAAACTCAACTTTTCAAAAACGAATTATACAGTCTATTATCTACATTGGGACTTAATTTTAGGTACGATCAGCCACATAGTAGTAGTAGTAGTAGGGTGCATGATAGGAGCCTCCACGCGGCGCACCCTGGAAACAGCTAGATCCGGTAACGCAGGGTCTAGGCTGGCCAATTCGATCACCAAAATGGCAACAACAGTAACTAAAGTCTCGTCCAGAACCCAGGAAAAAGGTTCTTGTAAGGACCAAAATGCCTCTTTTAAGAGCCATACCCAACACCAGCATAAGGGACCAGCCCTCCAAATTATGTCCATTAACATTGAGGGCTTCTCAAAGGTCAAAGCTTGTATCCTAGCGGAATTATGTCGCGACATAGGGTGTGATGTCCTGTGTGTCCAAGAAACGCACCGGGATGCACATAGCCAAAGACCCCTGATCAATGGCATGACACTCGTCGCAGAAATACCACATCCTAAATATGGCAGCGCAATTTTTACTAAACCATCACTCACTGTAAAATCCGCACACACTAATAATGATAACGATATTGAAGTGATCACATTAGATATGGGCAACTGCACAATCACTTCAATATACAAACCACCCTCATGTCCTTTTAAATTTGCCCAAACACCAAACTTTCTGAACCATAATTCTAAATTTGTAATTGGTGATTTTAACAGTCATAGCACTTCTTGGGGCTATGATCAATCTAATTCAGATGGTAATGCGGTAGAAGAATGGGCAGAGGCGGAACACCTTACCCTCATACATAATGCAAAGCACCCTGCGTCCTTCAACAGCCGACGATGGAGACGTGGCCATAACCCAGACTTGGTTTTTGCTAGCGACAGTATTAGTTCTCTGTGTAGAAAGGGAGTTTGTTCACCTATCCCAAACACTCAGCACCGACCTATCACCTTGAAGGTTCTCGCTGTTGTCTGACCCCTCGAAGTCCCATTTAGACGCCGTTTTAACTTCTCCAAGGCTAACTGGGAGGCCTACGCTAAAGAAATAGACCTAGAGTTATGTAGCATAGATCCTGCCCCTAAGAACTACGATAAATTTGTTTCAGCCGTATGGACCATCTCCCGTAAACATATTCCAAGAGGATGTCGAACTTCGTATGTCCTAGGCCTAGATGACTCTTCTGCCGGGCTCCTCAAGCGCTACCAGTCTCTGTACGAAAATGATCCATTTTCTGAAGAGACCTTATTAGCTGGAGAGAATCTCACTCAGTTAATAGGAGAAAAGCGTAGAGAGAGATGGATGAGGCTAATTTCCAGCGTTAATATGACGCATAATAGTAAAAATGAAAATGAAATGAAATGAAATCTCTAAACCGCCTTCGTTCCCAGGTTGGCCGTAGCAAGGTTAACATGGCCAAATGGGGGTTTATTGATGGAGCAGGTCAGGAGTGTGACTGTGGTTGGTCACCTCAAACTATGGCTCATATGCTCGAGTGCCCACAGTGCCCAACCACCTGCACAATGGAAGACCTGTACATGGCGAATGCCGCTGCGCTAAAAGTCGCTGGGTTCTGGGCGTGGTCCGTTTAAATTAAATAAGATCAATATATTATATTTGCCATTGACTCGAGAAGAAGAAGAAGAAGCCACATAAATACTTGAGTACTTTGTCATAGTTGTTCCCATCCTACCTGCCGTGTGATTTCCCCTTTTAATTGCTATGGCAAATTTGACAAAGTTAATGTGACAAGGTATTAAAGTGTACATACTACACCTATGTTACTATCGAGGTGTTATTCTGTAGTACTAGTGTGAGTTTCAGGAATACACGTACCAGTAACATAATTACATTCAAATGTAGGTACAATTAATGTGAGCATGGACTTTGTTTTTAACTAGGAATGACTTGCCAACTCGAGCAGCTCGACCCTCAATATGAAATTAATATAGCTGCACACAGGACAAGTAAGTAAGTACCTTGTTGTGTGCGTTATGATGAGCATAACATCTTGTTAGTCACCGGCTGAGGTGCACTTATTGCGGCATGCATCTACTGGCAATGGTACAATTCGCTAATTGACCACGGCCGAGACCGACGCCTTGCTCCAGATAGAAGCTAAGAGTCCAAGTGACACCATGTATTTTCTGTTCCTCGCATATTTTCTTCTCATTCCTGGAACAAACGGATTCTGCGGCGATGTTATAAAATGGGCGCACCATATCAACATGGAGGATGTGTACGGGGTGTGGTACGGGGTAGGTTATGCTCAGCACACCCCGGATATGACGAACAAGCCCAATAAAGTCGGCTGTGTGACTTTGTACATAGGCGACGCCACCGCCGAAGGTCGTGATGTTAATAATTGGCTCGATTGGTCTGTGAGTACGTCAATAATACCACTTGCACTTGATTAACATCATGCACGCTTTTATATTGCTGATGATATCTTTTGCATGATAGCTCTGGTAGTAATTACAGGGTATGAAATAAAGACGCACAGCATTTATATAGATAAAACCTTAGTAACGCTACCTTGATCTTTATTTATTTGCAACTTTATTGACTTCAGTTGACCCTCTCATGACTTTTATGACGACTTCAACAAGCGTGGTTAGTCATGTGTTTGTAAACAGTCAATGTAACTTAAGTTTCTGGGTGCTCTGAAGAGTCCGAAAGTCTAACAAAGTTATTGAATGAATATCAAGTTTGATTAATTCGGCTTGCAGAAAAGTTGAATAACATCGCATTTTTCCTGTCACGTCCTTTTTCTGCTAGAATAGCTAGGCAACCTTGGAAAACTCAAGCATTTGTGCCCCTTTTTAGGGCTGACATAG
Organism: Udea olivalis; assembly: GCA_947369235.1. Taxonomy (NCBI): domain Eukaryota; kingdom Metazoa; phylum Arthropoda; class Insecta; order Lepidoptera; family Crambidae; genus Udea; species Udea olivalis. The sequence continues at coordinate 15,286,376 of OX376342.1, forward strand.
CCAAAAATGCAAAAGTTTCACGCTTAATTTTCCAGACGCCCTTGATGACATAGCTACGTTTTCCAATTTCGCCGATGGCATTCAATATCTCGCAGAATGATAGTTATTGCCGTACTTCGTGAAATAAAATAAGATTGAGATTTCCCTTTATGTTCGAAACCTAAGCATATTTTAGAAACTGTAACGTTTCGGAGTTAGTCGATGTATTTTTTATCCTAACTTTAGCCAAACAGTTAACCAATCATGAAATATGAATAGGTTGCTAAGGACCAAGTTTCGCCTTGAAAGCATTGCCAATAGAGGCACACTTTGATACTGTATACCTGTATGCCTGGTAAATAAAAACTAAATTAGTACAACCTTAGTATATTTCTTACTAACAAAAAAACCCTGTTTTTACGCATGGATGTTTAGTTTAATGTTCAACATTTATCTACATAATTATTTACAAGTTGTTTAACAATTATGTAATATAACCTACGTTCTCATGTTCCAAATATTAACCTGTTACAGCTTTTCAGAAGAAACTACACTGGACAACACTGGAAGTCGCAAAGAAGTAACCCTTGGTCAGACACTGCCATGTCAGGGTCATGGTTGGACGTTCGCGTCAGAAGGAAGGCCAAGAGGGACATCTACACTGAGAGGAGGTTACGGGTGATTTGGGACGAGGATGGGCAGACCATGGAGCAGATCTACATCTACACGCCTGGTGCTCCCGGCCTGTGGGTGGCAGAGAAGAAGCGGCCTGGGGAACAGGAGATGATATCAAGAGGAATTGGTATGTCCTTTTAAACCTAAAGTTATCAGTTGTCCTCTATCTGGATGCTTCTATAGTGACCTAAACGTTGCGTTGAAGAATAAACATGGTCCTATATTTTTCGTAGTTTATTTGTTATATAAACAAATTAAAATTTAAAACTAACTAAATAAACTTAGTAGTTATATATATACCTGCGAAAATTGCCAATCCTAAAGTTTATTTGTAAACAACTTGGATGCTCTTGAATTACAGTGATAAGGGGCAAAGTTATAAAATGTACTGTAATGTACTTAACTAGTTAAGCTTTGAGTGGTTTTTTAATAGGAAGCTTTTAGTAAAAAAAACTTGTAACATAATCTCTTTTGCAGATATTTGGTATCCCGACGACCCACCACGACACCCAGAAGTGATAAGAGTTCTAAAAGTGAATTCCGAAATGTTGATCATAAACCACTGCTCCGAGATGGGCACCGTGGGCATCTTCTCCCTGATCCTGAGGAGGTCACCAACCCCAATGGAGCGCAGCGAGTGGTACGACATGCAGAGGCAGTTGTACACCTTCGATCTGCCCAGCATGTACCGACATTCTACGATTTGTGCTGGCTGCGTGCAGCATGGCTCGGTGCTGTTTCGGCTGTTTTGTGTAGCTCTATTGAAACTGGTTTAAACCCCTAAACATTTGGGTAATTGTATTGAAACTAATCGTGGCTTCAAACGTAGGTACCTTTAGGTCCTAATAATCGGTTATTTTGGTTATTTTTAGTAAATAAATGTTAACGATACTATTTTCTTTTCTTATAGCCGCTTCCTACCCCAATCTCGAATACTCGTTAAAAACATAAGTAATGACTGAACTCTAGCAATCAAATAAAAAGCGTGTCACGGTTAGCTCTCTGCCGTGGTTGTAACTTGTAGTTATAAACATACAAAAAAAGACTCATATACCTACATGGCAAATGACTAACTTCAAAAAGAAAGAAAAAGTTGTTTGTTAGTTATGTTCGCTTTATCTCATATAGTTAGCTATAAACTTTCACTCCTGAATATAAGCTGACGCGAAAATGTTGTTATACCTACCTATTTATTTACTCCAATAAATATAAAATAATTATATTTTCATGAAATAACTAATTAAAGTTAATCCTGTAATGTAATGACACTATGTTTGATGAGCTATTTGATGCATACTGAAACTAAAACGACCTCAGGGTTTTCAGGGGCTATCAATGATCTTTTGATACAAACACTTATAAGAAATAACTATTACTTTGATGGAGTTGTCAAAAACGTTTGAAATGGCTTCTGAGTATGTACATATTGGTAGCATTATGAAGAAAATGGTTCTACTTTCCTGTTACCATATAGGTTGGGCAGAGACTCCTGGAAACTATACAATATATGAGACAGAATTAATTCAGAAATACTTATAAAAGTTAACTCATCACGATCGATACTTACCAAATTTAATAATTATACAATGTGACCCATTCGTAATGTAGCAAACTTAAAAGCTATAAACTAGAATTAAATCATCCCCTTAAACATAAATTTTAAGAGCCTACAACTTATTGTTGTAAATTTTAGAGGGGTTTCAATTTTTTTTTAATTTGTATAATTACTTTTAAATTTGTGGTTATAACTTCTAGAGCTATGATTATTTTTAATAGATACTTAAATGAACAGACAATGATTTCAAAATAAAGTGGCTACCAACGACTTCCTCATTCAAGAAAGAAAAAATATTTTCTAGAACTAGTCATACGCAGCAATAGTTATTACCTCACAAAAGTCGTAGGGTTGCCACAAGCCAAGTTATAGAAGTTCAGAAACTCGTTATTTTCATACATTTATTGATTTTTGAAAGCGCTGGGCATCATAAAATAATGATAGATATCGCTAGAAGTAATGATCTGAAGAATTTTTACTTTAATTTATATTTTTTTGTCTCTAAATGAAGAATTTGAACATGCATAACTTGAATTGGGGCAACCCTACAAATTTTATGCATTAATTATTATTACTCCAAATGAGTAGTTCTGACTAAACGTACCAATTTTATTGTTGGCTAGCATTTTTAGCAAAGAAATCGGGTACCTATTATTATACAGAGTAAAGTATTTTTTGGTTTAATTGTGAAAATTACGGTTTTCTTATTAACTGACAGCTTTCTCCCTGAAGTGAAAATGCTTCAGATCATTACTACCTACTATAGCTATATCTATGATTACTTTATATTTCCCAGCACTTTTAAAATCAATAAAATTTATGAAAATACAAATTTTAGAACTCTTCTATCTTGTCTTGTGGCAATCCTACGACTTTCGTGTCCTAACTATTGCTGCGTATGACTAGTTATATTTATACGTAAGTACCACTTTTTTTCGTAGGCCGGCACTTTCAGAAAAGGCCCAAAAATGTACGGAGCCTGAATGATCTCCTTTCTTGAAAACTAGGTCGTGAACCTAGGAATGGGTCACACTGTATAGTTTTAATTCCGCAATTTTGACCTCATTTTAAAGTACTCGAGTAGGTATAGGTAATGCTAAGAAAGTTAGTATATCTGACTAATAGGGGGCAGTAGTACATTGGGAAATTAAAAGCTTATTAGTACCTACACATTAAATAGGTTGTTTGTGACGGATGTACCCGTGACTTCTGACTTGTGACCCTCGGATGAGGAGTCTAGTGAGATGGACAGGAACACCAGTTTAAGACCAAATTACATCAATTACACGTATTAGACCGTTTAACGGGACTGATTTTAATAAGGATATATGAACCTAATGTCCGTTACGTACTTACTTAATTAGATTAGTAAAATATCTCTTAGGTGTTAAGCTGTTGTAAGTAGCCGCTTATGTTTTTGGAGTGACAATTAGTTACGGATCAAACTTTAGCACAAACAATAAATATTAGGACTAGGTTAGTAACGGAACCTAAGTGTTTGTGAGCCTAATGTCAGCTTCAGTTCACACTAGATCTCGGTCGATATTTCTTCCAATTAAGTTATAATTGTGTTTACAAGAAAATCGAGTATTTTTTCAAATAGCTCCTACAGATGTTCATTCTGAATGAGATTCCAACGTATCTTATTTTGCAACTTCGGAAGTTTTCATATGGGAAAAATTATAGAGCTCTGATATTTTCATGGCGAATTAAAAAACAATAGGAAATCGATTGTTAAACGCACCGGCGCGTGGTGTGGCATTCTACCAGTTAATGCAAAGAAATTTCAGAGTAAAATGGGTAAAGGCAGAATATGTATTTTCCTTTAATATCCGCGTTGCGTAGGCGGAGTCTGTTTCAGACTTCATCGGACTAAGTAATTACAGAAGGTATCTCGGTACAAAATTTATTTTTAAAGTATGCCTTTTCTTGGCTGGATATCTCCAAATTTTTAAAAGACAGTTGCAAGGTTTTAAGCCTATTATTCTAGTAGACGTTTGCTTAATTGAACATAAAAGATTCAGATTCTATTCTTGATATAGTTAGGTACTTTTAAACCAATATTTCGATTGTAAGCTTAGCAGCTTTACTTTGTTCAATTGTAAGGGTCTTTCTAAAAAATATGTGTTTAAATGGAGTTTGGGACGGTTTTTAAAGCCTAAATAATAATAAGAATTTGTATTAGATTTTTCTAATTGGAAGTACCACTTGTTATACTCGGTGATTTTGAAGCTCGTAGTTTTATTGGTAAATGAATTTTTAAAATGCGCGCAGTAGTTTCGTAGCCTTTTCAAAGAAACCAACAAACAAAATCATTCTTTGAAGGTTGCCAGGAATAAATAGCTCTTAAGCGATGAGGCCGCCTAAATTGTGCAAATAAAAGTTTATGAAATAATAAAATAATATTTAACATTTGGTTGGTCCATTAAAGTAGGTAAGTACTTCAGGATATAAAAAACATGTCTATTGTCTTTGTCTTTTGCTCCTCTATCTAAATAAATATACGTAAAGTGGGTGCGAAATCTGGGCAATCACGTTTTTATCCCCACTTAGGAAGCAAATTAATCAATTAAGGTTTGTTCAGAAGTAGAGCGGTGAGTTAGTGGTCTATGTTGTTATTTGATTATTCATTTATTTTTTTACAATCGTAATCTAACGACTGCAGACGATAGAAGACGAATTTCAGGAATTGTCAAACCTTCGTTAGCTTTAGAAGCCTTCAAATTTAATGTTTAAAGGTCATTAGTAGTAACAGCTGTATTTTAAGAGCTGCTTAGTTAAGCACCACGCTAAGTTTAGCGTGGTGGTTCGAGGGGCCCGGCCCCGGCCGGACTAAGTTCAATAAAACAATATCTACTCTCGGAATTCAAGAATAAAGTCATGTTGCGATTCCCCTTCCGTAACAATGACGCCAGAATTCTGAAATAACAATTAAACTTGAGCAGCCCTAAGGTACACGAATACCGGTCTTTTGCATTTTTACTGACATCTGACAGTACATCATCAATTTGAAGGGTTCTCAACTTAAATTGTCCCTTCAGAATTCGTGAATTAATATAATAAATATAAACTGATAAATAATACAAATTATACAAGATTTACGGTCACATTCACAAATATTCACGGTTCACCTTGCATTAGGTACTAAATTGCTGAGCGGTGCACTCACCGCCCTCTTTCTCGAAAACTATTAAACGCGTGAAAAAATATTTTGTCTAAAATTTGTTACAAATGTTATGCTCTACAATTTTGTATTAGATGTTATTACCATCAGATAAATAGCAATCGACTAAATTGAGAAAAACTGTTTCTTTTATAGTTGACCTTGAATAACTTACGCCGCAGACACGATATTAAATATTATTTTTGAAATAATTATGGCAAAATGAAGGTACTAAAATTCAGGTATGCAAAAATTCACCTTATTATCTGTCATTCCGAGATTTTCGATAAAATGACTGGCCAACTAGTAGACTTGAGACCCTTAAAAATCGTGGATTAGGTACATACCTAATTGAATTGATACTGACAACATCCAGACTCAGGATAGTTAGATACAAAAATTCGGCATTTGGGATGCATTGGTCTAGGTGGGACTGTGGGAGTCGAACCCACGGACGGCCGTTACAAGGCCAACTAAGCTAAGAGCTAATCAAACTTTACTTTCATTTGTTGTAATGTGAAAAGAATACCCACTACAACAGTAAATTACGAATTGCAGTCGCACTGGTGCCGGCCCTGTATTTAAATTGTTCTTAATTAGTTTACTTCCCAGTCTCATAGCGATCTCAGCCCAGTCACACATCACAGCTACTCATCTCTCGCGCCGCGACTTAAGCTACATACAGAAAAATGTACCGATTCTTCCCTGTTTGCGCAGTTTTGTGGGCAACCGTTGAGTGTGCAAATTACCAGCGATATGACGATACCACAGGACAATATCCTTACTCGACGATTCCGAACTTGTACCAGCAGTACAACAGCCCGTATAAAAATGGCTACGGGAGCGACACATCGAACTTTCCTGAAGCGACTAGATATCCCAACTACAGTCCAGGACAATCAGTAGCCAATACCAACGGCTACAATACTCCGAACAGCGGCAGTGGTAGTTACTACAATAAGCCTGGGTATGGGGTGAGTTCTCCACGCTACGGTGGGGAGTACGGCGGCTACAGTTCTTACGAGATGCCTTTCATGCGGGATATGAAGGATTACTGTGTGAACCGGTCTCCTCAGACGGGGATCCTGGTGGACAGCCTGATGGGCATGTGGTACGGGGTGGAGTACGTGCAGCATTTGGCCGGAGACTCGAGGGTGGACTATGCGAGGACTTGCATCGTGATACACATTTCTGAACCGATGGAACAGGTAAGCGTTGCAACTTACAGTGACAATTATTTACCGATTTATTTTGATTCACTTTTATTTATTTTAGATTTCATATGCATGCAGTTATGTCCACCTCATCAAAATTATTTTAAATTGTTCATAGTATGACAAAGTGTAGGGATCTCGATTGACATTACCTTTATAAGATGACATTTTTACCTAGTTTAACACGATGGTTAAGCATATTGCAGCTAGTTGTATGTTGCACGTTCTCTCATATAAAAGTTATGAATATTATACAAAATACATGCATTGCTAAATAATTTCAAGTTTGTTGTTCTTTTGATGACTAGTTAAAAAAATAATGTTATAAGTAGGTAGGTACTGTTCTTTATTTTTAGAGATAAGATCAATGGACTTGACACGACATGATAAGTTATAATCAAAACAATTATTTGTTTAAAAAAAAAGTGTGTTTGTTTGTTGCTTAAAAAAAAATAAGAAGTACTTATACTTCTTTTTTTTTTTAAGTTTGTTAGTGATGCGACTGCTTGAATATAGAATCATCATTTCAGCCGTACGACGCCCACTGCTGGGCATAGGCCTCCCCCAAGGATCTCCACAACGATCGGTCCTGCGCTGTCCGCATCCAGCGGCTTCCCGCGACCTTGACCAGATCGTCGGTCCACCTTGTAGAGGGCCTGCCCACGGAACGTCGTCCGGTACGCGGTCGCCATTCGAGAACCTTTCCGCCCCAACGGCCATCGGTTCTCCGCGCTATGTGTCCCGCCCACTGCCACTTCAGCGATGCAATCCTTCGAGCGATGTCGGTTGTTTTTGTTCTCCTGCGGATCTCATCATTTCTGATTCGATCGAGCAGGGAAATACCAAGCATCGCTCTCTCCATTGCTCGCTGGGTGATCTTGAGCCTTCTTATGAGACCCATAGTAAGGGACCACGTCTCACTCCCATAGGTCATTACTGGCAGCACACACTGGTCAAAGACTTTTGTCTTGAGACACTGAGGTATTTCGGACGCAAATATATGCCGGAGCTTCCCGAACGCTGCCCATCCGAGCTGGATTCGACGAGAGATCTCTTTCTCGAAGTTGGACATACCTAGCTGGACTGTCTGTCCCAGGTAAACATAGTGGTCAACAACTTCGAGTGTAATGTTCCCAACGTTAACTGGAGCGGGTGCAATATGGGCATTTAACATGATTTTCGTTTTGTCCATGTTCATCTTAAGACCCACTCTTTGAGAAGCATTACCGAGATCTTCGAGCATTATGTTTAGGTCTTCCAAGGTCTCAGCCATAAGAACTACATCATCGGCAAATCGCAGGTGTGAATATAGAATACATGATTTTATTTTAAATTAGCTTTCATTCTTTAACTATAATTTTTAGTAACATCCTACTGTAGAAAGAATGTAGAACAATGAGAAAAGGAAAAACACAGCAAACAGTTAATTTTAAAGTCCAAGAATATGTTCACCATAATAAATGTAAAAAAAACAGGACGAAATGTTCGTATTATAAAATCAATATTTTATTCTGTGCGTTGAGGTTTTTTTATTGAATAGATGGCTTGCTTGAGTTTTAACCTTTCCCTTGGTATTAACTTTAAGGTAGATAAAATGTCAATGATATTGATATGTTAAGCCATGTCTATATAAGTAGTTACCTTGTGCGTTATACGTTAACGATGTCTTTTCGCTTAATATTAGCTAGATAGCTACAGTTTTTAAAGAAATTCAAAGAACCTGCTTACATTTTGGCTTGGATCAAACTTAGGACCACTCGAACTGCGAGCTCAAGTGCTCAATAAAGATCCTGACCTCTTGCTTTATCTCGATGTTTCCGCGCACCTTGAAAGTGGTATAGAAACATAAATAATATCTAATAATCTCACTCTTCAGAGCACCCCGCTACCGATTAAGGATAGCCTAAACATCCTTCGCATGGATGTTCGTAGCAACCTAAACCAGCGGGACTACATTGAGAGCGTCATTAGAACTGCATCCCGTAAACTCGGAATCCTGAACAGAGTGAGACGATTCTTCACGCCTGGGCAGCTCTGTCTCTTGTATAAGACACAAGTTCGCTCGTGTGTGGAATACTACTCTCATCTCTGGGACGGTTCCGCCAAGTACCTACTCGAAGCTCTTGACAGGTTGCAGCGGCGTGCTATCCGTATTATTGGAAACCCAGAGGCAACTTTGACCCTTGAGCCTCTCCAATTGCGTAGAGACATTGCCAGGCGAAGTGTTCTCTATCGCTTCTACAATGGGGAATGCTCTGACGAGTTATTCCAGCTTATTCCACCCTCACCTTTTCACTCCCGTACCACGCGTGCTGGACTACGGCGTCCTCCACACACAATTCAACATTTGTTGGCCCGAACTAAAAGGTTCGGTGACTCGTTTCTTTGTCGTACCATACGGACGTGGAACGCTCTTCCAGCACATGTGTTTCCTTCCTCTTATAGTCCCGGGTTCTTCAGGCGGGGCGTGAAAAGGTATTTCTGCAGGCCTTCAAGGTGAGGATGGCCAGCCCAGTGATTCGTTGAATGACTGGGCTTGTCAGCCTCATATCTCGACCTCACGACCGCTTTCCATCAGGTGGAGTGAGGAGCAATATAACAAAAAAAGCTGGTATCTTAAATTGTAATGTGCCCGAGTTAGTGTAGGTAAAGATCGTCAAACAATACGTCATTTTAAAAATCTACTAATAATGTGGCTTTTCGTGTTATTTTGTTAACTATACAATAATTTTAGGACATTTGAACGTTCTCTTATTTTCTTTCACGATCTCCCCACATTCCAAAGCCGCCCAGAAGAAATCGCTTAAAGCGACAAGGTCACAATTTGCCTATCTTATAGCCACTGTCACTTTAAAAATGTATTTTAATAATGCAAACTTTAATAATGCGATCAAGTCTATTTTACTTTGAAACTTTTTTATAGATTTTACAACAAAAAAACAGGTCATAACTCTACATTAACTTAAGTTACCTTAAAAAAACTCGGAAACGAGATACTTATGGGTACTATCAAATCATGAGACATTTTTCCCTCATTTATGTGTCCAATTTCCAAATATTATACAACTGTCATCATGCGCGGAAGTTAAAAAAAACATATTAGTGGCTGATGGCTATGCCAGCTTCCAGACAAAATGTTTCAACCTATGTTCATGTCAATACATAGTTTACAGGTTGAAACGTGCACGTGTGTTGATCTTGGCTTCTGCCTCAAATGTCCTAGATCGCAATAAAGCAGTCAGTTAAGCTACAATTAACTAACCGTCTTCATTCACGTCTTGATCAATGCGACGTGCACCGACTTACTGCCGCCATAGACTTGACAAACCGATGTAGAGCAGTCTTGTAAAAAAAGTTTTGAAAATGTTGGTCTTGAAAAAAAAAACTGTATTATAGATAGCAAGCAGTGGCCCGCTATATACGGGGTATATTGTCGAGACTTGACTTTCTCTACACAAACACAGCTGAAAGAAATGAAATACTCTTAAATAAATGCTTATCTCTGAATGTCTTTACACATGGCAATCTGTCCCTAAATCAGTTCAAACTGATGATTTACTTACTTATCCCCGTATCCACAAACGCTAATCAAAAGTTAAGGACGCCTCAAATTGATGCCCTGTCACATGTCAATAGAAATGAAAGGGACGGCTATACATGTAAGGACTGCTGTTCTGATTGACGTTTGTGGATTTGGGCGAGTAAACAACATTGTAATATTTTGATGAAATTCCAATGTCCTTGGTTAATATCTCACGGATATTTACATTGAAAATTGAGATAATTGGTAGCGAGTAATTGTTGTAGAAATATCGTAGCGTTAGCGAGCCGAAATCGCCTTCTAACCGAAAAAGGGTGCAACACGTCAGTCACATTTCTTGGCTAATAACTTGGGAAATGCCATACGTAGTCCGACACGAAGCTTTAATAGAAATACATAGAGACCAGTAGTATTGCGACGACACAGCGGCGTCGTCTGCTGCTGCTGCATGAAGTCGCTACGAACTTGCACCTTTTTGCTCAGTCCTATTTGTTTGTGGCTACACTACATATTTTGAACCATTGTTTATTTCTATCGGTCATTATGGTCATGTAAAAATCATATTATAAATCATTAACGACTTTTACAAAAAACCGCAATAATATTTATCGACAAGTAGGTAATGAATAAGATCATATGGGATTTTCTGAACTGATCCCACAGGGAGGTCTGCGACTTCTGCGAGTGCTTAAGTGTGGGGGTCAAATGCGATAACACGCAGTGAGTCAGCCGCGCGCCGCCGCGGCCGCTCGGTGCGCGACGACCACTTTGCCGCAATATTTAAGCGCACGCGCACAAATACAAACGAACTTTCAAAATAAATAAAAATAGTGAGATGTGAATATTTTAACATGGAGCGCCTATCCTCGCTCTGGCTTATCTGGATCCTGCCTTTCGCTGCTGCGATAGAAGTCACCAACACTACAGACCAAAACATCACTGTAACGTGCTCTCGAGAGCATGATTACGATGACTTGGACATAAGAGAAGTAACTGGGAAGTGGAGAGTGGTAGAACTGTATACGCATCTAAGCAGGGCAGGTGTTAGCACCTATTTGAGCTGTCCTATCATCTCCATTTGGGAAGAAGACGAGTTTCCACGGTCTACCTATGGGGTATGTACAATATTAAACTTTTTATTGTGAATGTTATTTTCAACATTAGGATGGTACCTACCTTTAGTTGTTGACGTTATTTAATAAAATATACAAAACAGATATACTGGACATCTTATAAGCTGGTAAAGATCCCTGCCCTTTGAGATTTTTGTCCACTAACAAATACCAACAAAATCTTGCCATTTAAACGTTCGTTAAACGGGAATATAATTAATCTTCCGGTAAATATTTTGTCGATAACTAATTTTTACTATTTTTACTGTTAATCGTGAATTAAGAACATAGTTAAAAAGATTTAAAAAAAAAAATACAGATTTGATTGAAGAAGGTTATCAATTCTACACCTAGGAGAATACTACCATCAAAAATATTATGGACAATTTCAAATGGCTAATTTCTAGTATAGAAAACTAAGTATAGTCAACTGGGTAAATGATAATCATGGTTCTTGTTTAAACTAACTAATTAATTAATCCAGCGCATTAAAAAAAAACCTGTTTAATTGTACATTTGCCCATTTTATCCACGGTGTCCGTTAAGAGTCTTTCCTTCCCCACCTATTTGGAAAAATATGTGACAATACCTTTCAGGGTACTCAGTTGGGAGTTTGATTCCTAGGTCGAACGAACTGTTACGAAATCGATTTACTGGTATCTAATTAATTAGAGTTTTTATGGCTAAAACTCTATATTCGGAAGGCGAGTAGTTCTTTCCGGTTGATACCTAGCAGTCGTAAAAACCAGCTATAAAAACGCGGCCAAGACAGGCTAGGAATTGGCACCTTAGCATACTGTGACAAAAACGAATTGACCTACTTACTAGATACTCGTATTTAATCAGACGAAAGGAGAGACCTTATAACTATTTTTTTTTCTAAAGAGGTTTCCAAACGCGTAATAAACAAACAAACATGGTTCTGCAATTGTTAACAAATGTTGGTAAGAATATTGTAGGTACATACGGTTCGAACTATATTACAATATATATTTACACAGATGGAACTTTTTATTGTTTCCGCAAATTCTTTTCAAACTCTCATAGTTATAGAAACAAAATGTTAGCAGAACAATTAATTACCTCTCCATACCACTGTGTCAATAGTTTAAACTATCGTTCGATATATTGATATTTGTGTAAGTGATGATGGCATGCATACTGGTTTATTTTCAAATGAGTTGGTGTGTTTTATTTTGATCCATATACCAATACTAATAAAGTCCTATCTCACTCCAAAAGACTAAAGTGTCTTGGAGTTGATTGATATTAGCAGATTTCTTTCGTGACCTAGAGTCGTGCGTTCATTGATAAATTATATTGAGACATCTATGAAACTATTTGGGTCTCAATACGATTCGATACATGGAATGATATCTATACCGGGTGATTATCAAATAACTTCCGAAGGACTCGGACGTCGCTTAAACAGGGTGTCCAGGAAATAGTACGACATACTGCAGGGGGTTGAAAATGTAACTTACGAATTTTGACCAAAACCATTTTGAGAGTAAGTAATTATTTACAAAAAATATTTTAAAATAAGTTGTGAGAAGTTAAATGCGACAGTAAAATGCAAAAATGGTCTGTAATTTAAACCTCGAGGGTTAAGGTGATAGTAAAAAAAATTAGAGGACTTAGCTTTTATAAATAAAAAAAATTAAAACAATAAATCACAACAGATGCTCGAATTGCTTACCTTGTGCCCACACGCACGGCATTTTTTTAGGCAAGAGCATTTCAACAAAATCGGCTCCTCTGGGACTAGAATACCATTTTTTTCTTATTTTTTGATGAAAACGCATTAGTGTGGTATCTTTCCAAAATCACCATCAACCAATCTATTTTTTAAGCATGTTGTACAAAACTCTCACATACATTTTTTTTCACCACTAGGTTAGTGAAAGTTAAGTGATAAGAAAATCATTTTGTGGAAATTTCAACAAAATTTAATTTTTCTTGAGAAATTTCTTGTTTTTGATAGAAAAAAGACTAATCAATAAGTAGAGTAACTATTCACAATTAATACGATGTAAAAAAATCATGTTAAAGGATTTTTTTATTGAGATATGCCAAAAAGTCTGTTACAAGGTAGAGATTTTTTAATATTCGGAAAATTTTGTATAACTTTAAAACCGTAAAATTTCGCTGAACATCTATTGAGTTATTTTGGTAGGTATTAATCCGAGCTATCACCCCCTGCAGTATGTCGTACTATTTCCTGTATAAGCGAAAATTTGTTTTTTTCAATTAACTTTAATTTTAAGGTTTTCATACAAAAAATACTGACCGATCGAGTAATTTGTATAATGACCTTGAAATGAAATGAAAGTTAGTTCAATAAATTTCATTTTCGCTTAGATAGTTTCTACATCACTTTGAGTTTGCCATATCGTTTTCGGAAGTTATTTGATGATCACCCGGTATAATGTATCTGTCTGAACAATACATTATATTCCAGTAATATCGAATTATGTTGCATTCTGAATTATTGAGGAATTGCTAGTACATACGAGTAGCGTTAAAAACATAATAGAAGATTAAGTTGTGATTGAAAAACATCTAAATTAATTTTAATAATAAAAACTGAATTAATAAGAAGTTGAACACGTAAGTTTAGGTTGGCATTTTAGTGAATGAAAAGTCAACAGATATTTGGAACTGATTTTGCTTTTGACTGTGGTTTTCATCATCATCAGTTTGTTTTACCTACTGTTTTAATTATGTTGTCTTTGTTTCATTGTTACATAAACACTAAAGTGATATAGAGGCAGTTAAAAGTATGGTAAACATACGATCGTAAACGTGGTCATTAAGTTCTTACATCCAAATAAGAGAGATATTTCCGGTTGATAGAATCCAGTCAATAAAATCCAGTCAGTATTGATTTCCAGTCAATAAAACCAGTATCTAACACATTTTGAAATTATCACATTTTCGTGACCCTTTTTCCAAACAAAGATGGAGTCCAATCATGTTCCTAGTTTTTTGCCCTGTTCGCCTGGGTGAGTGTCGATAACGAGTACGTAAAATAATCGTTTGTTGAGCCAAATGGAGGTCCCCCTAGGGACGACAGATAAGGACCCTAATGCACTATCCGGTTTGTCGGTCTTCCTTTCGACACTCTTCCGTGCAGCGCACACACGTTTGTGACGAAATCAAAAACCGTTTTTTGTAATCTGTTTTATCGACGGCAAAACTCTGGATTAATTGTATAATTAGTTGAGTCCTTATCTATGGTAATATTATAAAAAGGAAAGATTTGTATTCTTGGATGTTTGTAATGAATACACTCAAAAACAACTTGACCAACACTATAAATTCTTTCACCAATATTAAGCTACATTATCAGCGAGAAACATAGGCTATATTTCAAGGCTTTATTTTAACTGGAGCCATACCCAACGCGAGTGAATAAGCCCATAACGGGAAGCTAATGTGAGTTTTTACTAATCATGAATGACCACTGTAATGGATTTCAAAAAGTGAGTCTAGTTTTAAGCAGTGAATGTCATCTGAAAATCCAATACCTAAAAATGTATTAACCACTGGATTAAATAGGTCAGACGGTATGATGACCTTTGAATGTTGGTCTCTGAGTCAGACGGAACGTGGGTTGAGGTCCTGACACCGGGTCTCTGCCAATTACTAGAGTCATTGGACAAATGTTAATTAACGAAAGTGCTGGGAACGCTTCGAAGAATTCCGAGAGTTTGTCACTGAATGGCTTCGAGATATCTTTTATAGATGTTCTAGTTGTTTTCCTGACGATAAGATTTGCCTGACCTGAAGAAAAAACAGTTTATCACAATAATTTAGACTTTATGACCCGGTATCATAATTAGGCCGAAGTACACTATGGAGATGATGATTATGAGCTCTAGAGCTGTGTATTGTTTCTAGAAAGAGGGCGATCAGTGAAGCAAAAACTTCTTGTTGACATGGGCCATTAAACAACGATATAATTTGGTAGACTGTATGCCTTACTTTGTTCGAAACAAAGACTTTTTATTTAAGACACATCTCATTCTGATAACTACTTAGCTACGGCTTTCATAAACGCGCGCGGGTCGGTAGGTATGAACCTACGAGTACTATCTTTATTTTTGTTTTGGATGCGGCGAACAATTACCAAAATATGATTTTCTTGATACTATTTATAGGTTAAATAATGTCAACCACCCTTCTTCTTCTTCTTATCGTGTCGAGTGGCAACACCAGAACGACCAGAATTCCGCCACTTGAACGGCATTGTTGCTGGCACACATGAGGTCCTCATATGTGCTACTAGCCGGGCATGCAGGGCACAGTAAAAGGTGACTCATGTTTTGTGGGGAAAAGCCACACTCGCATGCGTCGTTACCGCTGTCGATGAATCCCCATCTACGCAGGCTGTCCTTGGAGCGACCTGGGTCCGCAGTCTGTTTAAGGATTTCCAGGTCGACCATGGCAGTCTATGGCCAGGAGGGAGACTCTAAGCAGGTGCGACGAATGGGGTGGAAGGATTTTGCTTCTGCCACAAGTCTAGTCTGGCTTGAGGTGAGTTGCCAGAAACTGGACAGACGGATTTCAAAAAGCTTTTCCGGCTCTTTAGTCGCTGTGGTACGTCAGAGTAGCCATGCAAAATTAATTTAGTTTAGTCGACTTTGTGAAGGAGCACTAAGGAGCATTTTTTCAATAACCATTAATAATACTTTTACTAGTCACTAAAGGTAAATGTGACCTCTACGATGTTGCATTGTTAACTTCGATCAACAATAACACACTAAATTCTACACCACTGTAGAAAAAAAACTACCTTTGAGATACACACATCAAAAGTGTCTAGGGATCAACATATATTTTTGCAATAACTTTTCTCCTGATTGATATTAATTAAAATTTTCTTTAAGGATTCATCAAATAAAGTGCTTTCTTTTGTCTACAGTAACGATAAACCAAGTCACCTTTGCATTAATAAAGAAATTTGCCATTTTCCTAGTAAAGGGATTTTTGACATTTGAACCACTAACATTAAAGTTCGAAAAAAAGACTGAAATAACAGTTTTCTTTAAAATTTTATTGGGTAACTTAAACAATTAATAATCCGTGTGTATACCGCGAACACTAACAACACAAGAACATCGGTTTGGCATACTCAAAATGAGTTCATCCAAATCACGCTGTGGAATGGCCGCCCATGTTCGTTGCAACAACAAAAAAAGGTCTTCCTGCGACTGGATACCCTCCATATTCGGCAGAGCTCTTTTCTGTAGCATATCCCATGCATGCTCAATCGGGTTCAAGTCTGGCGACTGAGCAGGCCAGGGCAGGACATTGATGTTAGCTGCGGCGAGAGTCTGTCTTACAACTCTTGCGGTGTGTGGTCGTGCATTATCATGCATTAACTGAAATAAGGGACCGATTTGCACTTGTAGAGGAACGATGACGTCTGATACAATCGTCTCAGCATAAATTTGAGCGTTGAGGTTGCCTCTGATCCAAATCAACTCAGTTCTTCCGCCGGTCCAAATACCCGCCCATACCATGATGGTTCCACTACTATAAGGATGGACTTCCTGGCAGGATTTTAATCGCTGTTGGCGTCCAGGGGTTCTCCAGTGTCGTATTCGTCTTGTATCCGGTCTCATACCAAAACGAGACTCATCAGAAAAGCACACGAAACGCCATTGTTCTTCTGCCCAATTTCTGTGTTCAAGAGCCCATTGATATCGAATCCTACGTTTGTGCATTGCTATAGGTGGTACCCTTAGCGGTCTTCGGGAATGAAGGTTCACTTCATGCAAGCGGTTTCTGACTGTTTGGTCGCTAATTAAGTTCCCTGAAGAGTGATGAAGCCTCACGGCTAACATCATGGCTATTGTTGGAGCTCTTCGAGTTGTGATTTGAATGTATCGGTCTTGTCTCCGTGTGGTGCAGCGATACCATGGCGCTCAGCCACGGTACCAGTGCTTCGGTAACGTGTCCAAAGTCGACTGATAACACTCTGACTTGTATTCAGAGCTAAATCCACAGTACGTTGCCGGGAACCAGCTTCTATCATTCCCACGGCTCTGAGCATTTCTTTCCTGCTTAAATGACGTCGCCGCTCCATAATAACGTTGGTTTTAATCAGTAGTAGGGAAACAGTAGCACTAATAATGTCTTCAATGCGTTGTATGTTTTTATAGGGAAAATATTGACAGCTGATTTTCATCTTTTACTCGAATTTGATTGACAGTTCCTGTTTCAAATTATGAAATGCACCAAAAAGGATCCATATAAATTTATAAAATCATAAATTTATTACAAAGCCACATCTCAATCTCAAGAAATCCGCATAAAAATGCTTGATCCCTAGACACTTTTGATGTGTGTATTTCCCGACAGCGAACGCGACACATTGCCTTTTCTTTGTGAGGTGAAGGTAAAAACGAGGATTCTGGATATTCCAAGTACTGTTCCTCTGTGTTCTTGGCTTTTATTTCACGGACCATAGCCCAGGTTGCCACCAACCTGCATTTGTAAGACTTTTATAAGACCATAGTGATTGTATCATTTAGTTATACGGGCATACATTGTTAACTAGGTAGAGGCGTTGGATACTAGGGTCCGGTAAAACCAATATTGGTTTATGTGGCATTGTAAATGTGAGATATTAATGTATTATTTTTTGTATGAATAAATAATTTAAGTTAAAGCGATTTCGATATCTTCGATATATTCGTATATCGATATATTCGATAAAGATATTTCCTATCAATTTAACTTAACACCTTTTTTTTTTCTATTTGTTTTTTGTACTTGTTTTTTTTTGTTTTTTACTTGTTTACTTTAATGATATTCATATTATGTACATGTTTACGTATTACATACCCTTCTTCGTCAAACGGACAAAATTTTGAGCTAATGCTTTTTATAAAACTGATCGGTGCGAACGACACTATCATAAATAAACCAAATTGTACATTTTGTTCTCAAGTAAGTGACAATTTATGTTTTTATTGAGAAATATAGAATCCTTAAACCTTATCAATTGCAGTAATTCCTTAATTTTTTGATGGGGCCTTTACCCAGTACATACCCCTACCACGAGTCGCCATCGTCTATGTTCACGTTTTGTATGAGATTTCGGTACAGCGCCTCTAGTGAATAGAAATAGAACTAAAAATGGCATACAAATTGAATCAAATATCGTAATTTACATGACGGAAACTCTTGGAAGGAAGGCGTACGGGGCAGTATTCGCTAGTTACTTCACTCTTCTTAGTTTTTCCTAAGCATTTTTTTCCGTTATTCCAGCCAACAACGGAGAACCAGCTGTTCCACGTCCAGCACATCAACGCCAGGTTCCGGCAACAGTTCCGCCACCTGCGTCTGCTGTGGGACGAGGCGGGGAATACCATAGAGTACGCACTTTATTTCAAGAACGACTCTGCAGGATACTGGCAGGTCTTCGATGGACAGAATGGTAAGACTGGGCAGGCCTCTGTCACTGTCGTATGTACTTGCGTACCATAATTTCCTTCCAGCTGCCGGGTATTCCATGACTCATTTGGCAGTTGATTGTCAACAGCCGCGTAGAGCATTAGTACGCGAATTTTGCGGTCGAATTGACGCTTTAACGAACTGTAAGTGCTGACTACTGTCATCTTTATCGAAAGAGGTAGCCCTGGAAAAATATGTCTAGCACATGACAGCACGCATTTAGAATTAAGAAAATTGTAATTTTTCTATGGATGTGATTTATCTGTACCGTAGTAACTATTAAGTAATCTGTGGATTAGGGTTAGATCAAAAAAACTTAGTAATTTGACTGCGTGTCGTTGAGTACTTTACGGCTACGGTAGGAGGTTAAACCTAGACGTTGGCTGCACCTGCACTAAAATGAACGGCGTTGTTGTCATAAATAGGTGGTAGGTAGGTTGGGGTTTCAAAAACGCGGCGCATAACATAGAGGCGAGCCAAGTCACCTCTAATCCATCTTCCACCACTCCAACTTTTGACGACGACACGATTGGCTTAGTGCGCTGTAGCAAGGTTCCTCGCCTGGACTCGTAAGTCACGTACTGTCCCGGGTACGATTACCGGTCGAGTCAATTCAGAAAACGTTCTTCTCTAAATTGGCTCGGATGTGGGTGTGTTGGGAGACGCCCCAGGCTTTGTTCCTTGTCTGGTACCTCGTAATACATGGATATTTATCCCTACTTCGAGACCATGACAATTGCTGTGTGTCAGGCGTATATTTATATTTTATACTAGTTCTCGTAGCTGCCCCAACAGACTTCGTTCTGTCAAAGTTATTGGCAAATGTTTGACAGTTGGGAACATTTTGTATGGAAAACAAGGACGAGTAAAAAAAATTAATAAATTTATTGAATCCCGTTATAAAAGTTTTTAACGGGACTTAACGGGACGGAAACAAATACCTACAGCAAATCAAAAACCATGAAAATCTGTTCAGCCATTCTCGAGTTATAAATGTCCGAACAAACCCTACATTTTATTTATATATACTGCTTAAAAATGTATTGTAGCATTGCTGTGAATTTGTTATGCGCTTTGCGTTGGTTATTTAGCAGCAACACCATTGATTAGCCTCTTATAAAAGGATATATTTACATGTTTACAGGAACCCTCACCAACAGAGCGAACTACCAACAATTCAGCGGTACAATCCAAGTCTTGAAAGCAGTGCAGAACCACTTAGTCCTAAACTTCTGTCAGGAAGCAAACCAAGGACGAGCAGCTCAGCTGTACTCCGTGCTGTTTTCCCGAAACCCGGGCACTCTGCCACGATGGGAGGTTGAAGCTATCCACACCATGCTGCAGAACAAGAAACTGTCCGTGGCTTCACGAAGGATGGTGTGTGGGAACAGCGCAGCACGACCATTAGAGAGTATTGCTATCTCCGTTTTAACTTGCTTATTAGCATATGTTATTGGTTCCTCGTAAGTTAATGCAAATTCATCAGCAGTATTAGTTTCTATTCCAGTGAAAATCTCTAGCTCATAACTTAAAGGACTGTAAGAAAAGTCGGTTTACTTACCTGTGTAGTGTACATCCTCAGTCTTTCATTGGTAAAATGTACCTATCAAAATTCACTTCCACTCCATTCGATCAATAATTTAGGTACAGTTTCTTCGTATAGGGTTACGAAAGAAGTTTGAACATTTGTGGCATAGATCATTAGCCGCCATTTTGTTTTTTTTCTCGATGTTTCCGCGCACGATAAAAGTATTAAATATTATATGAATAGAAAACATATAAAAAACAATAAAATAATATTAATATGGTACCCTGAAAAAGATGATATTCATTAAAAATCTACAAATTATTTGCTAATAAATAACAGACTTTATGACATTTGAACAGATCTTCTTCCGCAATGTCCCACATACCAACGTGTCGTCTGGAAGAAATCGCTCGATAAGGTCACTATTTGCCATCCTATGCTGCCACAAATGAAATTATGTTTGACTAATATGCAATAAAGTAAATATGTTTTAATATGAAACTTTTTTGTAGATTTTTTACCAAAAGACAGGTAAAATCCACATTAACTTTTTTATTTTAAGCACTTTTAAATGTACACTCCATAAAAAAGCGATAATACACTAACCAATGGTTTGAATGCCCTGAAATCTGTTATTTGTTGACAATATTATACGTAAAGCCAATACCTTAACATGAGACATTTTTTGTTTGTTTATGTCTCCTTTATCCATATAAAGCACTTTTATCGTGCGCGGAAACTTCAGAAAAAAAGCAAAATGGCGGATGCCAGCCTCCATACAAAAATGTTCAAACTACATTCTTAAATAAGGATGTAACTTATTTATTTTTTCAATGTTGGATTTACTCTTTTAAATTTTATACAACAGTTGCCAAAGATTTCTACAAATATGTTATTTTATTAAGTAAGTAATTTAGTAGGCAATAAATTATTATGAAACATGAAATATTTATAAAAATACACGTTAATAAACTAAGCATTGATTTATTTCATTACCTTTTTCATAGTTATATACTAATTATAATTACTATGTCCGATTGCCATCCCCGGTGACGCATCGTGACCAACTATTTAGGACATTATGTACCCAACATATTTGTACCACCTAGTGTCAAAACTTAAGTAACTTAGAGTAACCTGAGACCTCAATAGTAGAGCTAGAAAAGCTTTTGAAGCCTAATAAAGCTAAGGAAAACTAGAGTGTATAAATATATTAGAAAGTATATACTTTACCCAAATTAGAATAAAAGGCTAACCTTCGACCAATAATGCTTGTATAAAAGTAAATCCTATTGCTGGGCATGATTATGGCTTCACACAGGTTCACCAGCTTAATCCGTTTACAGCAAAACCTTGTTCAAAACAATTTATTGGTTTCAAACGATGACGTCATACCGAAATTTAGGCCGCCCCTCAAGGTGAATACTCGTAATATGAAAATTGCCATCCAAAGTGCTGTATCAAATTCATAAAAATTAACCTGGTCTCGGTCGTGAGAATGAAACGCTAAATTCATTATAGCTGTCATCATCATCCGTGCGGTCTATCCCGGTTGTGAACTCACACGTGTGTGGGGTCCCAGGTGGTGTCATTAGCAATAATTGCCAATGTAAATTAACGGTTTTCAACGTATTGAAACTAACAGTGTTTTTTGTATTAAAACTCCGAAATGAAACTTAGATAAAAACTGATTAACCCTCTGATAGTTTTTACATCACCTACTGAGTAAAGCAAATCATTTTCTATATGGTATAAATAATCACCCAGTATACGTAGCTATTGTACTAAACGTAAGTCATTGGATGTACTTTTGAGGAATTCCGCTCTCCATCTGACGATTGACGACCGACTTGGTGTAATGGTTAAGAAGTTGGCTACTACACCAGAGGTCGCGGGTTCGATCCCCGCACAGTACAAACATTTGTGTGCATGAACATGTCTGTTTGTACTGGTCTGGGTGTCTCCTATGTATAATAAGTATGTATTTACAAAAGAAAATGTATTTAAGTATGTTTATCCGTTGTCTAGTATCCCATAACACAAGCTTTAATTAGCTTACTTTGGGGCTAGATGGCGCTGTGTGGAATAATGTCCAGGGATATTTATTTATTTATTTATTTATCTCCTAATCTGTGGGTTTTGTGCTACGATCGGATCAACGAAGCATTTGCAGCATTTCCTGGTATTCCGTTAATTGGAAACCGTAGGCTACAGGTATTATAAAAGAAGTCACGTTCTTGCGAATGGTCGACGCTGTGTTTGACATGATGCTCATGGCGAGTGGGCGTTTATCTGTAACATTTTTGCTTGCACTCCATACATAAGAATATGTACTGACGTATAGATAGCCGTCCTCCGCGCTCGTTTGATTGCTCGAAAAAATGTTACACCAAAACGCTCGTTGGTAGGTAAGTATTTAAAATCAAGTTGTAAGACAACATTGCGTCATGTTCGCAATGTGGTTCTAGTAAATTTTAAAACCAAAACAGATTTTTAAACTTTACCAAAATGTTATTAAAATCCTCTGCGCCTCGGTATATGCCGCCTAAAATGTAATACTTAGCTTTGAGTTTCTTTGTTTTTGTATAGTATTTAAAAATCAATGAATATCCCCAGATTCTTTACCACGTTACTATAAGATATTCGGAGTCCCTCAAAATCTATCTGAGGCAAAGTTTTTAAGTCAATTCTAGAAATCAACCATAAAGAATATTGTCTATCTATGATCATCAGTGTCTATTTGGTATCTACTAATAAGTAAAATGAACAGTCTTTTAAGCTTGTTTTCACTATGGTAAAGTGGTTTTGAAGCACTGTTTAAGATTTTATGAATGAATAAGGGGGTAAAACTAAAACTAAGTAAGTACTTTATAACGCTATCTATTAAAAACATGAAAAAAATCCGCTAAAAACGAAGTTGAGTAAACTGTTCGTTTATCCAATTAAGTACGTCGCGTGACGTACTTGACCACCATATTCTATTTTAAACCTTACACTATCGGCACAAAGTTATTATTCGAGTTAACAGTAACTAAGTCAAATGCCAGTTCAGTGTCCTAGTGACGTCACGACGAGGGTGTGGAAAGGGGGGGATTATACCACCACATGACACCACAGACATGGGTGGATATTCAGCCCCCCGGTTCAGAACGAAGTTATTGATTGATTCGGTCACATTTATTTGAATTCATTTACATTTGTTAGTATGGGAAACGTCTATACTCGTATTAACATTTAAGATTAACTTTCTTGTTGCATATTAACCACAAAACTTCAACACTACCGGATTTTCACAACGAAAACAAAATAGAAAATAGGTAACACAATTTACTGTTTATTTAGTTTTTGTTGCAAAAACCCGGTATTCTTAAAGTTTTGTAGCATTAAATCAAAGCCAGATTTATCAAACGTTTCTTTTTGTACTCCTGAAATTACTGAGTAAGTACTCAGTTTCTCGCCGGGTCTTCTCAGTATAAGATCAACTTCCGATGCGGTGGTAGAGTCACATTATGTTTGTATACAGTGTATTTAAGTATCTATCCATATAATTATAGTTTTCAAGTCTATTATTAAATATATTTTTTCTAGTAATGATTTGACGGTTTGAAAGTACTTGCTACAGGTCTGTTTAAATAAAGATATCTTTCTTTAATTTTTTTAAATATCCTCAGATCGCTACTTTTTTGTAGCAACTGATGAGTTATTTAGACCCACCCAGGTAGTGAAAACTTACTAGCTGTTTATGCGGTTTACTGTCTACTAAATTGTCAAAAAAATGTATCGTAAAAGATCGTAAATAGGCATCAAAGTTTTAAATAAAGTTATACTCCAGCCTGACACTAAATATTGTATGTTTATGTATAATTCAACTTAAAGTAATTTTTCTATTTCTTTTCACATTTCTTCGGTACCAGCTTCACTACCTGATGAGGATCAGAAAAAATCATGTTGTCGTCATCATCAAATGTTAAACCAAAAATATTTTTAATTTTTGCGATTTCGTGTAACTCTTTCTTTTCTTTATCAGCAACATATACTTCGTTCTGCCCACAAAAATGTGCAACCCCTTCTCTGTTCACCTCAAAAGCTCGAAACACTTTTGGGCCCGCAAAATGAATGCGATGGGCAGAATCCTTTTTGATCATGAAGAGTCCACTCTTATTGCTTATGAAGGTATCACCGTCGCCATCAATAACAAAATGGTAAAGTTTTTCATGAATGTGTTTCTGCTTTTCAAAATTATGACCGCTGTGATGTTTGTATAAGCGTCGAGACGGATAGTTGATAAAGTAAAGGCTGTCTTTGTAAAACAAGTCCCAAATGTCATGCTCAGGAATCAGCAACTCTGTGTCATATGATCCAGTCAGGTTCCGAACGTATATTCCTTCGCTCCCCCCAAAGTAAATTAAGTCGTCGTCTTGATTAATTGCAGTTGCAAAACCATTTTTCACTTCCGAGATTGGAACCGGTACAGGATACCCGCCTTCGGAATAGCCTATTTCAAAGGTACTCTCATTTTGATGTCCGATGTTATAGCTAAAGAACAACACGTGATCGGTGTAATTCTTCTTATAATAGGAAAGCTGGTATGGACGGTTAACACCATTAATTAACACTTTTTCTTCGTGAATCACTCCGTTGATTTCCACTCCTTCACATTTTTTCTTCTTTTCTTTTACTTTTATTGCAAAAACAACAGAAATACTACAGAAAACTAGGTACCACCGCATACTAGTTGAAAGCAGCATTTTTCGACGAATACATTTGGTGAAGTGCGGATAAATTTACGCTTGCAAACACATTTTTTTTATATCGGCCCACATGGCCAGTTTCATGTTTCACATTAAGTTGTAAGTATCTAAATACAGTCATAGATCATGTATTATCGCCATATTTCCGCCACAAATAATCAATATAGTTATTTAATGGCAATGAAAACAAACTTTTATCAGAATAATCATGGGGAAATCGTACCTATTAATTAATGACCTTGTGGAAAACACAACCTGATGTTTATGTTGACAGCAGTATCAGAATTGTTACTCCAGTCATAAACAACTGGCACCAGGGCGGCAGAAACGCGAGGATATATCGAACTGAGTTCCCAGTTAATACAACCAGGGGTTTGTCGTCCCTTTCCCACGCAGAGGGTGCTTCCCTCTTCGATTTCCCCCGACCCTTTGCCGGGCCATTGTCCAATCGTAACTCCACCCCCTTTAGCAATCAGTAATTTAGTTTCTTGACCGTTTTTCTTGTAAAATATATATTGTGAAGAAACTTTGTCACGACTTGAACTGAAAGGTAAACAACAACATTGAAGACGCACATCACCGTGTGCTTGATAAAGCCTAAAAATCAACGAAATATACTGAAGTTTATGATGGCGCCCAAAATCACAACTCCTATTGTATTATGTGTCTTTGGTATCATCGACGCTGCATCTATTCAGCTTTCGGCGCCATTAAATGTTAGCGTCTCCGGTTGCTATATGAAAACCGAAAACCAAATAAATACTTTATAATTTTTTGCAAACCTCGTGCGTCCCACTGCAGAGCAAAAGCATTATTTATAAGCGATCGGAAAATCCATAATGCAAACTGTTAACTTGGCGTTTGCAGGAAAATTTTAACTGTTTTGATTGTAAATATTTTATGAAGTAGGTAATTACTCCAATACTCTAATTTAGGGTTTTTTTTGTTCATTATGTAATTCAATATAAATGACGTCAAGTAAGTGACAACTAATGGTAAGCAAACTTATTAGGGCTGAAACGAAATTTTCCTTCAATAAAGTTTCAAAACAATGCAGACACAAAAACAGTCTCCGTTTTCCGTAGCCGGCTACGAAAAACTTTGTAACTTCCATTGCCTCTCTGTTTCCCTAGTACAGACGTATTCGCTGCTGCTCGTAGAAAACTGCGCCTGACGATTCTCGTTGCTACGAACGAAGGCTACGATCGACTTTCGCGATGAACAAAACCAATCGGAGACATGCCGCACTTAGTTTTCTCGACTTTCCCGAGTGGACAGTGGTCAAGGTAACCTGCGAAATTGCCATGACAACGTCGCCAAATCGTCAGCAGAGGTCGATTTGACTAGGAGAGTAGGAAATGCCGGGAGTAAATCAACGCCCCGGTGCCGCGTTGCCATGGCGACATTGGGGGTGCTACCGCTTTGGGGTGCGTCGTAGTAGTAACCCAGAGGAATGTGAAACAGGGGATGTTCGACCTCCTCTCATTTATATTCTCCTAGTACTCCGCGCTGTTTGTGAAATATTTTTGCTATTCTGAAACGACTGGCGTACTTTGGTGATCATACCAATAAAACAGTGTTTTCAGCTAACAGTTTATTTTAAAGTGAGTATTAAAACTTAAATAATCTTAACATTAAATTGAGAAGATTAAAATTATATTAATATCTACAGTTGTTTTAAATTAATGTAAATTATACTTCACACGCACCCGTTGAAGAGAGTGTCACAGTGCCTCGGACGTACGTAACACCATCTCTGCATTCACAACCCTCCTGTTAAAGAATAAGGAAAATTTATATTTTAAGATTGTTTCAGAAGAGGATCATATATATACAGGGCTATTTTATAAACACCATCTAAATTTAAATATGAGGATCTATGGAGAAAATGGCAAAATACGTATTTTGCTGTTTGTCAACCTTCAGTACTAAAATATTGAGTTATTAATGTTATTATAGCAACTGAACGGTATAAGAAAACAATAGTTTCGTTGATACTGCTCGACGTGAGTAGCGGCGGGCTCGCAGTCTCTTTAACTCACCGCCCGCGCTCTATTCAGAAGTTGAAATTTACTTATGAATAAGTAACCACGCCGAACGAATTAACTGCTCGAAAAAAAATTAATAATGTAAAAGTTAGAAAGACCTACACTTTTTTTGAAAAAGCTGTCTTCGATTGATGTCTAATGTCAGGGAAAATTCTGGATGGTGTTTATAAAGTAACTCTGTATATATAACGGAGAAATAGCCCAACTTTTTTTAATGAATATTGTAAAACATTTGAATATCGTTCCTCATAGTGTCTAGATTACAAGACCATTAATAACAGAATTGCTTAAATATATACATTACGTCATAAATGAATCCCACAATATAACTTAGAAGTTCTAGGTACCATTAGGTGTCTAATAAAACCTATCTACTGTGTAGTTAAAATTATTTTTTATACCTTGAATTGTGCATTTAAATTTCTGTTTTCTGAAAAAAAAATATCAAACTTCAAATTTAAGCCAACATTAGAAAAACTTGAAACCCACGAAAATATTATCCATAGCGGCAGCACAGTTCTGATTCTGCTCATAGAACTGGACTTTCTGGAGGTTATGCTTTATGATTTCTCCAGATGACTTCTTCCCTTCGTCACAAGCCAGCAGCACAGGCACCAGACCTTTGTTGTTCTTCTTAACAGCCAGGTGGTCGGTGCTCAGGTTTTCCATGACTTCTGGACTACCAAATATGGCGTTGTCTAAGTACGCGCAGTAGCTGTCTTCTGAACTAGATTGAAAAAAAAAATCATAACTAAGGATCGTAAAAAAAAAGTTTAGGAAAACAACTTAATTAGGTGTTGGTTTTGGTAGATCTCCTTGATTGGAACAACACAAAAACGACATTAAAAATCCGTTTCCACTTCTCATGCTCTAAAAGTACGCCAATATAGCCCTACGAAGCGGGCCTCAAGTGACCACTTTAGTCTCTAGGGAGTAAAAAGTAATTAGTTTTTTAATTTCCTTCATGTGACATAGACAAACTCAAACAGCCAGTAAATATACTATTACTGTGAAGTGTGGACGGATTATAATATTATTATTTATTATACCATATTCATTGAGAAAATTTTTAGTTCCATGGTTTGTCCGCAAAGAAGGTGGCGCCATGTGTTTCAAATTGTTAATCTGTGACTGGTTTAGAAGAAAAACAAACTAACCGCGTGAACTTCAGAATTTTCGTCGAGTGTAAATTTGTTCGGTTTTAAATAAATTTATCAAGAATATCCCATGAAAGTGAAGAGTTTGACGTCGAGCAAAGAGCAAAATCTTGCCGCCAAAATCGCGGAAGATTTACCTAAACACTTACGAAAATTGTATGGACTGGAGGAATAAGAAACATTTGTGATTTTTATTTTATTAAGTTTTATTCATTAAATGTTTTTGTACTAAATTAAATAGTCAATTTACACTCAAAGTGAAAAGTACAGTTTGCACCTCGAGACTAAACGCCAACTTAATATACCCTCGGTTTCATTGACTCCCGAGCGTGCGAGGGACCACTTCTGGTATATTATGGCTTCGTTTAGTTTAGTCCCTCGATATAAAATATAATATTAAATCCATTATTATTGAATAATTGATATAATAGAATTAGCCATTCGGCTTGACAAAAATAATCTAAAATTAAATCTGACAAAAACTACTTAATCTAAACAATTTTAATAATTTTAAAAATAAATCAGTTGACATACATAATAATGGACAAACTCTACGGAACGCTGACAATACAACATTTTTAGGTTCGATATTAGATCCAAAACTAAGCTGGAAGGATCAAATAGAGAAAGTTCGCAACAAAAATAACGGGTTTGCTTTTGCTCTAAACTGGCGAAAGTTGCAAATATAAATACTGCTGTTACTGCTTATTATGCATACGTCGAGTCTGTTTTGAGGTACGGATTAATAATATGGGGTAAGGGCACAGATGTGAAAAATCTATTTATTGCCCAAAAAAGGTGGATCAGAGCCATTTTTAACATAGCGCCAGATTTATCCTGCTTGCCTTATTTTAAATTGCTTAAAATTTTGCCCTGCCTATGCTTATATATATTAAAATAGGTTTGTTTGTCACGCGAAAGATACAAGATCAACACGTGATTGCAATAGGTTATATTAGACGTAGTACCAAAAACTGAGAGAATTAAAAATAACTCTTATGCCACGTGTAAAACGATTTTTAATAAAAAACCGATGAAAATTAAAGAACTTCAGCTAAATGCTTTTAAAGCTTTTTTGCGTAAATGGTTGATGGATAACGCTTTTTATAGTATTGACGAGTTTTTAAAGCATGAAGAACCGTAATGGGATTGTTGACACTGTTGCAGTGTGATTAATATCGATGGTATGATTTAATAATTAATATTGTTTGAATGTTATCCATATGTGATGATAAATGTATCAAATATAAATTGGATTCAAATTATTTGTAAGCTGGTTTATATAGCTAAGTAGGTCATTGTTCTTTTATTAATTTAAGACCACATTTTCATGTAGGTACTGTACCCTACATAATGGCAAATAAAGATATTTGTATTTGGTTTATTGCTATCTAGAATCTCTAGTGGTTGCCCCTTAGGAGTTTGTTTAGGTTTTTGATCGAGGTATTTATAACTGACAAGTGGACATTTCAGGATAAAAAATTTACACGAAGAAGTAGCCTTATAAGGCTCGAGACAGACATGCATAGAGGAGGTTAAGGACCTTTTTGTCCAGAGCCTAGTGGCTTATTTAGATTGAGGGCACAAGTAAGAGATGGGCTGTAGACTGAGACTGCAAGCGGCACTGCGGCTAGCAGTTGACAGCAGATGAGATTCCCAGATAACTTTAGGTCTCTTAGACTCACCTGCGATAGTTATTATTATTCATGGTCACAACACTTTCTTCTTGCTTTTTCTCTTCCTTTTCCAAATAGTTTTGATATAGCGTGTTGTTAACCGTGACTTGTCTGGATTTTGTCTTGGCCTTGCGCATCCTGACGTATAGATTGGTGATGTATTGAAACTTGAGGAAGTTGACTAATGCTTCAGTCACACTGGCTGAGCCACTCTTGCTCCTTTTGTTGTGGAGACAAAGACGTCGTGTTGGAGTTGTACCATATGAGTAACCTGCGAAAATATTACTGCTTATATACCTTAGTACCACATGTTTTTAAGGAAGTGGCAGATTTGATATCGATAAATACTTTTTTTTTCATTTAAAATGGGTTTGCATTTGGCCTCAGTCTCGCCTGGTGGTAAGCGATGACGAAGCCGATGATGGTACACGCTTACCCGGAAAATGCCTATTCACTCTGGCTTGAAGGTACTAAGGTTGTAAGTATCCGGAAACAGACGCAGGGAGAGGGTTCCACTCCCTAGCGGTGCGGACCAGAAAAGACGCAGCAAACCGTTGGGTGCGGATTGTTGGAAAGTCAACCACATGGGGGTGGAAGCCCTCCCGGCTTCTAGTTACTTTACTTGTACTGCCGTTTATAATACTGTGTATAATTTAGACTTTTAAAATAAAGTTAATTGAGAAAATTTCGATGGAACGTAAGTTAAGAAATTGTAAAGTATTAATTTACCTATAAAAATCTATAGGCATCACACCAAGTATTATGGTGGCAAGAAGAGTCCTAAGATTGAAATCTTATAGTCTGACCGGATATTAAAAACACTGAATTGCGTTACTAAGATATAGAAGCCGCTACTATCCAGTGCTTGGTGTTATAAGGTGAACTCAACAGTATGTGTGTGTAAGGTAAGACGTACCATTTTTGGTTGTACAGGAGCAAGGCGACAGGGACGACAGTGAGTTCTCAACCCTGCTCTCGGGCGCGCTGCGCGTCCTGCAGAAATGTGTGCTGTTCCACGTAGTGTCCGTGTAGGGGATCGACTGCGTTTGTGACATGGAGTCTATGTGCTCCCACTTCGTCGACTCTCGCAGAGAGAAAAATGTCAGGGTTATGACTGCCTGTGAACGGAATTTTGTCAGAACGCTTATTTTATAGGTACTGGATTAGAATTTAAATTGCAATCGTAAGAAGTTCAATGTTGTCGCAAAAACATTTTCACATTCAAGAGACAGTTACATTTACGTAACAATTTTAATTCCGATACCTAAGTAAGTACATTGTTGACGGCACGATTGGCGTAGTGCGCAGTAGCACGGTTTCTCGCCTTGAATCCCGCAGTGCCCCGGGTTCGATTCTCGGTCGGGTCAATTCAGGAAACGATCTTTCCTATATTGCCTTGGGTCTGGGTGTGCTGGGAGACGCCCCTGGCTTAATTCCTTGTCTGGTACCTCGCAATACAGGGATATTTATCCCTCCTTCGAGACCATGGCAAGAAGTATGTTGTCTGGCAGATATTTATTTAATTTATTTTATTTTATTAATTGCTTACAGGAGCTACAGGTCAACCTGAAATCCAAAGATTATGTACGTAATGGCCACCACATAATTCTGACTCGAGCTGCTAGCCCCATGAAAGCAATTATGACCTTTAGGCAATGTAACTAATTAGGTACAGGAATTAAAATAGTTACGTAAATTTTACTTCCTCTTGAATGCGATGATTATGTTTTGACGATTGAACAAAATCCTGCAACTTTTGATCTAACGTGCTGTTTTCTTATATTTGATTCCAAACTTGATAACAGTTAGATACAACCTGTTTATAAGGATGATAGCTTAATCTCACTTCAACTTTTTACGGAAAAAGTCCGATATCTAGTACCTATCTTTCGGTGACGGAAAACAGCCTTATGAAACCCTAAAACAGCTCTCATATATAAAATATTATTTTATAATTACTGACCATAGTAAAACAAGCAGCGGCACAAAGCGTAGCGCACAACGGGAACCCGTACCGCTGCGTGAGCGCACCCCCCACCGCCGGCCCTAACACCTCGCCCAGAGAGTAGCAACACGACCACACTCCGGCCACCGCGCTGTAGGTCGCTAGGGCTTCGGGGCAGCCTCCTTCGTAACTGTTAATTTAATAAAAAAAGTTTAAAATTTAAACTTTCTTAATTGAAATTCTCAACAGCACAATTTCCCCTTTGGTTCTCCACTTTGAGATCCTTTGGTATCTAGAGGACCATTTTGATTCCTTCTTTAGAAAAAAAAATATCCAAACGCCAATCGCTTCAGCTGTAAGGTTTTCATAGCACTATGGTTAGAACTTCAATAAATTTAGCCTTAAACAGATTAGACTTATATTTTGAAGATGTATGAGTCTATTGAATCTGAAACAAGCGTAATCTTACATTGAACTGGTCAGGACTCCTTGGAAGGTAGGCAGTAGAGTTAGCGCCACCGATATTCCTAGGATTGAGAGTGCTACGAGATCTAACCACAAGTCCCTGAAACAAAAAACTGTTTTTGAATCTGAATACATTTAACAAATATATAAATAAAAATACAAACCTTGTAAGACCAGGAATGAAAGGGCAAGGACCAAGGAGTAATAATCCTGCCGTTGACAGGAACAGACCCCACACCATCATGCACCAATGATTGTGTACTCTAGAAAGGACAAAATAATAAATTAGGTACGGTTTTTGTAGAACCAAGAATACAGTCTTTTTGATGGAAATAGCGCAGGAAAGCGGAAGTATAGGAGACGAAGAATTTAAATCCTGCCAGAGTCAACAGGCTCACGGGCTGTTGTAAAACTGTTTATAAAATAAGAACAGTGATATACAATGACCCGCCCAACTCTACTTCAACAACCGCTTGCGTAAAAAACGCAGTGGCAATTTTTGTACAAAATTTTGAGTGAAATGGCCAATGCTGGTGGGAATGACGGGTCAATGAACAACAAACCACTTCTACACTACCACACTTTGGAGTGATTTAAGGAATTTTAAGGGATTGCTGTTAAGCAATAAATTCAGCATTAGAGAATACTAGCTCCTGAACGCGACTTCGTCCCCGTGGAGTGATGATATATACCCTTCCTCGATAAATGAGCTATCTAACACTGAAATAATTTTTCAAATCGGACCAGTAGTTCCTGAGATTAGCGCGTTCAAGCAAACAAACAAACAAATTCTTCAGCTTTATAATATTAGTATAGATTACCTGTCAGCGACCCATCCCCAAATGGGACTGAAGATACCATAGAGGCTAGAGAACAGCAAGAAAATCAGGCCTATTTGCTCGGTGGAAAGGCCGAACTGCCGCAGGTGGGGCTCCAGTGTGGGGTCCAGAAAGGCCCAAGTGTTTGACACCACCACAATAACCAGACCCGTTATTATTATTGACGGTATTTTGAACAGCTGTAGTATTGATGCGGACCTCGAACCAACTGCGTAGTCTGAAAATAAGTACTTAAATATTTATTTTCATGAAGAGCACGATAAATTAAGCTACACCGATTTGAGTTTAAAACGTGATAGTTTGCATGTTCTAAATATCCATGCAAAGATCCGGGGTACGTATATGTTTCGGGAAGTTTAACAAACTTTGACTTCAAAAGCATCCAGAAGACAATAGTTAAATTAAAAAAAAACAATTAATTGTTAACTTTTAAGTAATTTGCTAGGTATACACCCTCGATATAACTCTCGAAGCCAAAACTGGTTACCTTGAAATTCAGTGAGTAAGAAGTAGTTTATAGGCACAGTCAAAACCATAATGATTCCCAAAGTGTAGAATGGTAGGCCAAATCCCCCGATCTACCTGGAACACAATAGTAATTTTACATAGTATTTTTTACGAAGCTATATTTAAGGTTAAATCAATCTAAATATTAAGTAAGTCTTTGGGATGCCAAACGCATCGCATTCCGAAAAAAAGATAAGATATAGTAAAGAACAATAGAAAAGGCAAAATACGAGTATGTCAGCTTATCAGGTCAGCGGAACGCACGCATAATAATTTAGCGGATAATTATTATCCGCTCTTGTCCTGAGACTGGATTAGAGAAATGTGGAATAAAATTACTCTTTAATGCAAATGATCATGAAAAAGTTTAGGTAAAGAAAGTTCACACCCTTCCATTTAAAGGGTCTCTTCGGGTCTATAACAAGCTGCAAGGAAACATTAGGGAATATTCGTAAACATGATGTGCAAGATACGGACCGAGTATAACATGCCCCCGATGGCAGGCCCGACAGACATGCCGAGGCCGACGAAGGTCTCCAGGATGCCCAGCACGGAGCCGATGCTGTCAGGGAAAGCGTTCACGACGAACACGTAGCTCGCCGTCGAGTATGCGCTCGCGCCTAGAGCCTCCAGCCCGCGGACAACGAAGCACAGCCAGGTGAATGTGGTCGAGTCTTGTATTATAGCTAAAGTCCTGAAAATATCCATCATTAGGCCTCCATTGCACTTTTAAAGACGACCATTCCAAAAGATGTTTACTTCTTAAAAGCTTTAAATCCAACCAATATGCCAAGAGGCTTTCTTAACCTTGCAATCACACGTACAGGGGCCTTACCATCTTTTAAAGTCTGTCATGTTAATTTCCTAAGCTGAGCGTAACGAGCAATTTCGTAATATGATCTTTCATTTGCAGCCAGTCAGCGGTTACTTGAAAATAATGCATCCTTTAGGCCAGATATTTACTGACGAAATTGCTCGCTACGCTCAGTTTAGGAAATTAACTTGAATGGCTTTAAGAGATGGTAATGATGCCCCAGGCAGAAAAATTACAAGCGGTGCTAATGATTACCTAAGTATTTTACATACATACATACCATCACGACCTTATCCCGAACGGGGTAGTCAGAGGCAAGTGACTGTTGCTGTCATGGTGAACGGAACACATAGAAGCCCACTTTTAACCAATGGCATTAGAACCCAAAGTGGTAGGTGGTGAGCCTTCCGCCGCCATCCGGGTTGGTTTGGTTTTTTATCGATGTTTTCCATCACCGGAGAGTTAGTCGGAAATTAAACAATGAATGAACACAAAGATTTTGGTTCTGGCCAGATTTTAACTCGGGACCACACGATCCGCGATCCGAGTTGGAGTGCTTTACCACTAGGCCACGACGCTCTCTAGGATTTTGCTATTGTGTAACTAACGACCTACCCTTATTCATAAAAACTTAAACATTGCTTAAAGACAACTATACCATAGTGAAAACAGGCTTATAATACTTTATTTTATATTTTATTAATTAATAAGGGGGTTAATATCTAAACTAATCTGAATTGACTCGAGTTTGGCTGTGCTGGGAGACGCTCCTGGCTTATTTCCTTGTGTGGTACCTCGTAACACAGGGATATAATAATCCCTACTTCAAGACCATTACAAGAGGTGTGTTGCCTGGCGTATATTTATATATTTAATACTATCAAAATTCTAAAATAACAATAGTCTCATTGACTAGTCTCAAATGAAGGTAAACGAGGAAGGTACCACAAACACCCAGACCCAGAACACGTAAACACTTCTGCTGCACCAACAGACTAATTTTGAACTCGTGCGGGAATCAAACCACGAACAAAGCTTACACGTGCGCTAAAAGGGTCTAGTTGAACAAATACTTAGCTATCTATTTTATTGCTTTAAAAAGTTCTGGTAAGTATCACAGCTTCTTTACAGTTTTCGGTGTCAGTTAAAACATTCGGGTGAAATCAGCAGACGAGACGGCAGACGGATGGTTATGGCGTATCGATATTGGACCCTTTACCATTTAATTTTTTTAGTTTAAGTTTATAATTTATTGACAATTAATACTTATTTATTTCAGTCAAATGATCTTAGTATAAATCAACCAAGACATGCAGAAGTATAACTGTACTGGGTCTGCGTGTCTGGACCTATCTTATTTCTTTCTGGTTTAAATAAAACAAAGGGAAAACCTTACTTGGGAAACGGGTAATGTTTGCTCTTATTTATTTATTTAGTCAGCTAGGTCGAAAAGGTACGAATACCTACTTACCCAAATAAAACATTACAGGTGCCTGCTACAAACATGCCAGCTATAAACATGAACTTCGCTCCCATCAGTGGTAACTATAAAAAAATAGCAGTATAAAAAAGGAGACAGAGCATTCGTTGGCATAACTAATTAGGAAGTTTAAAACAAAATATTTAGTAGCAGGAATTATTTCCTAGCGATAGGAATTGTGTCAACAATTCATTATTATTTAGTGAGTGGGCTCGGAGTAAATATAAATTCAATACTGATGAGAAAATGTTGTTTAATAATATTTCCAGTTCTTATATACGGTAGGTAGGTAAGTTTAATTACTCATTGAGCAGTTCTCTTATTACTTTTATTCTAAAGTTTCTATTCACAAGTCAGATAGAGTAAATTCCCTCGTTGTGTCCGCGATGATGCAGAACAAAATAGTTATTCCAAGAGAAAAGATGTACCTAGCTATGTCAAGAATGATATCAGCACGTAACAAGCAAGTACATAATCTGTAATACTTACGAATTTCCCAAAAAGCGGCGACGTCAGAAACATGACGACGGCATAGAAGCTGAACACGATCCCACACATGGTGTCCGAGAGTCCTTTCGCTGCCGCCTCTCGTGGGAAGAAAGGCGCCATGACACTCATGGAGCAGAAGCTCATGAAGTCCACCAGGGCCAGAGACGCCAGCGTCAGCCGCTGCCGGCGGGAGAGGAAGCGCAGCGCGCCAGGGCGAGGCCTGGTTTGTGTTCGGACTAACCTGAATTACAACAATCAATAAAAAACGATTAAACACAATTGAATACAATCGACAACACGATTGGCGTAGTTCGCTGTAGCACGGTTTCTCGCCTTGACTTACGTAGTGTCCCGGATTCGATTGCCGGTGGGGTCAATTCAGGAAACGTTATTTTCTAAATTGGCTCGAGTCTGAGTGGGCTGACTCTGAGAGACGCGCCTGGCTTATATCTGTCTGGTACCTTTTGACACAAGGGTATTTATCCTTAGTTCGAGACCATGACAAGTTTAGTGGTGTGATGTCTTGCCTTGCGCATCCATATATTTATTTAATGTATAGAAATTGAAGATTAAGTTTGATGAACTATTACGCTTACGCCAAATTTTCTAGCAAAAAAATATTTATATAAGTATATTTATTTCGGTTTAGGATTTAGGAACGATTTAGGAAGAACCTTTGCCTAGTATACTCACCTGCCTATGGTTATAATTCCATTAATATATTAATATGACAGCTGTTGTTCTCCTTTTGGGCACTGAATAGCACTACCTCAGAACCATTTTTTTAAGGTTTTGTTGCAAGCGAAGGTAAGAATGCTGGGCGTAACTCTAATAGTATGAATAGCACTAGACTTCTGAGGAACTGTTTGCTAAGATGGCGTTACCTTAGTTGTCAATGTTGTCGTACCACGTTCTATTAATTTTTGACGTTCGTGAAATTGTGAATTTCCATGGTGAGTATGCTTTACGAAGGCACACCAATACGTGGTTTAAACGCGTGAACTGGCCTGCTGGTGCAATGGTAGCGATCCTGTCTTTATAGCGCCGGCGGACGTGGGTTCGATCCCCACCCTTGACAAACACTTATGTAACAAAGATTTGTGTTTGTTGTGTATCTGGTGATAATATCTAATAAGTGTGTATTTAGAAATATTTAAGTATGTTTATCAGTCTTATTAGTTTATCTTGCTGTAAATTTGTTCCAGATATTTATTTATTTCAAATTTAACTGAGTATTATTATAAGTTAAGTATAATTATGTTGTTACTTAATTATAGTCAAAGCGGATACTATCAAACTTCGTGAGTGTATGTCGCCATCGCAAATAATGTTTTGATTTATTATTGAATAAAGTACACAAAGACATCATAATTACATACTTACAAGATAATAACATACACTCCTCGGATATTTACTGGACATACCTACTTGAGTTCTGTTGTTACAAAGTCTTCCCCTTGAAGCAAAATTCATTGCAGTAACTATACTCGATACCTGGTGTATTTGTTACATAATTTATACCGGGTGATTTTCAAAAGTCTCACAAAGAAGATACGAGATTACAATGGAGTAAAATAAACCACCTATATAAATTAAAAAAAAATCATTAAAAGTTCGAGAAGACTCGGTGAAAAAGCGTTTTAATAAGCTTAAAAGCCTACTCAAACATATTTTTAATATCCGCGTGATTATCAAAAGACGTACAAAAACGATATGGCATAGGTACTCAGTAAACGATGTACCTAGTAGGTAGGTACGTAACTATGTATGTGAAAATTTGTTTTTTTCAATTTACTTTTCATACAAAAATAAGTAACTACTGACTGTTAGAGAGATTTGTAATTTTGTACGGTGACCTTGAAATTAATAAAAATAATATATTCTTTATCGCACACAAAACTTACAGTACAGATATAATTAACAATAAATGCAAGTACAATTTGGGCGGCTTTATCGCTAAAATTAAAGTTAATTAAATAAATTTTATTTTCACTTAGATAGTTTCTACATCACTTACTGAAAATGCCACATCGTTTTTGTAAGTATTTCGATCATCACCTGCGGTAATAATAAAAGTACCTATGCCTGAGTAGGCTTTTGTACTGTCTTCTCGAACTTTTAATGCTTTTCTTTAAATTTATTGTGGCTTATTTTACTCCATTGTCGTTTACATTGTAAATTAATAAGCCAAACGGTTTTTGCTGGGATATCATCAACCCGTGAATGAGAAGCCAATCGATTATACGATGGTGGTGAAACTAAGTCACTTAGAAATCTTCGCAAACACACAAAATTGCTTCCTTCAGAGCACTGAGAAACCCTTCTTTGCTTAGAGGAGTATTCCTTACAAATTTGCACATCGTATGTAGGTACAATGGAAGTAGTTGTGCAGGGGTAAAGTAAATTGGTACCGCGTACCCTGGAAAAGACGAGGTCAGTTCTTAACCCAATGCAACATAACTTTAGAAACGCCAAACGTCTGTTTACCTACGCAACAGCCTAGTTGGTCGTTGCTTTCATGTTCAAAATCTGCGTCGTCGTCGTCCGTCAAATGTACCTACTCCAGAGCGTTTCATTCAATTCACTTCAATTAAAATGATTTATTTCAGAAACCAGTTCCCTAGTGATAGTAAATAACACTAATTATCATTTATTCATTTTACACACTCGGGCATTATAATATTTAGCAGTAGTTTTGGCTATAGGGATAGATATATGTAAATATAAGTAGGAATAAAAACGTCTTGAAAAGAAATTAAATAATATTGCTCATAATAATTCGTGTTGTGCCAAATCATTTTTTTCTTACTTTCATGACAAAGAAATTGACTCATGTTGGTTCGATTCCACATGCCAACAAATTCTGCATCAAACCTTACCAATGACTAACCTACCTATAATTTTTGTGTTTTGTGTGTGAGTTTATTACCTACGACTTTACGGCTAACACTTCAATCGTTTTTCATGCATGTTTTTTGCTTCCCAGTTAACACAATATGTAAGTATGTTAATTGTAAAGAGGGGCTTACTTAGAAACTTTATTGAAAGAGCTAAAACATAGGTAGATACTCTTAAGACTTCTTTTACGGACTTTTACTCATTTTCACAGACTGATGGTGATGTGGCAGTTATCAGAACGAATCTCCTCTCCTGTCCGCTTTGGTGGAAGTCAGGCCTTAGTATTTTTCAAATCGAGCTGATAATAGGTAGCAACATTCATTACTCAAAACCGTAACTACACGAATATGTAACTAAGTACATTGTGATGATGATATATGTTTAAAGTATAGTAAGTAAGGCTTAACGTATCTATGTTTTTTTATCTGAACATTTAAGCCAGCTATTTTATTGACTTTAATTTTATATTTTAATTTACGGTATGAATCGGCGTACTCAGCTTCTTCCCGACTTTAGAGCGGTACATAGATTACTTGGGCGGTACAATAATGTTTTGCAGAGGCATCGGAACTGTGATGATGACTGTGATCGAAACCTTTTAAAAGTAAGTACCTATTTAGGTCCCGGAAATGAATACGCTGATCACTCAGGCTACGCGTCTCCATTGTCATTGACACTGTCTTATCATAACAATAACACTTTAAATTACAACATAAGCACGTGTAGTGGGTGCGTATTAATAGTTTCCATTTTAAATTAACTAACATATTATTGAGATCGGATTATGAACGACTGGGTAAAGTGCACAGAAAATACAAATTAGTAATCAGGCAATTCACATTCACATTTTGTGTAAACCTGAACGATTGTTCGAAACATCATCATCATCAAAATCATTCATGCCCTTGTACAAATTCTAAAGAGTCGTATACCTACCTACTACGATTGCAGATGTTTTTATATATTTCTGTATGGTATGCTTACAGTACATATAGGTAGGTACTTCATGCTCTTCTTACCAAGATTGAATTCAGTATTCCTGGTTGTAAAAATTAGGGACTTGGATTTAACAGGCAATTTATTTTACCAAATTGGTGGACGAGAATTTCCCATACTTAGTGCTTACCGTTCTCTTAAAATTCTTATTTCCGAGCTGACATCGTCAGGTGGTATCCCCGACCAGGAGTGTGCGCGTCGTAACCTCCTCGAATCTGGCAAAGAATCTCTGCCGCCCCAGGTCGCCGCCAGCTCGTCGATCTGCGTCGAGGTCTTCACCATCCTCGCATCGAACACTATCGTTTCACACGACCTTCCACCTTCCACACTATTCGACCGCGACCGTGCATTCAGTTCACTTCGAGTCCGATTCCTCAGCAACTTACTGCTCTCATCACAATCGTCTAGGTCCATATCGAGCTTAATGTACAGTCACTTGAACAATTAACTTAAATATAACTGCCCGGTCGTAAACAATGCCCGCGATACCGCGTGTCAACAGTCGGCACGGCTGATCGACGAATGTGGAATCTACTCCGCATATCAATAATCGGTATCTTATCGGTGTAAATAAAATTTAACAGGAAAGAGGGCACTTGTTAATTTGTAGGGTGGGTATGGAGTGGCAGTTGCGACGGGCTTGTGTGCACACGATAACATAGATTGGCAGTTTTATCGCGTGGGTAAACGAATAAAAACTTTAATGGTATGCTCGAACGTGCTTTTACTGCTTTCGGATTGTATGACTCCTAATATTGAGTAGAAAATAAGATTTTGACATTATTAAAAACTAAGACCAATTTTATGGGCCGAGTTTCGAGATAGCCAGAAATTTTTTAACGCAATTGTTTTAACTGCAAGGGATGGGAGGCATCATTAAAAAACAATCATTTTTGTAATGCTTTATTCAACGCATAATAATATATTTTTTTCCTTATTATATTAGATATTTCAACAATCTCTGTAAAAAAGTATAATCGGAAATATCTCTGTCCGGAAACTCGTAGTTTCAAAATAAAAATAATAGTAGTTTTTTTAATTTCAGGGTAAAAACAATTAAGTATGTAATGTTGTTCTCACCTAATAGCTTTTCCGGACAAAAGTGTTTCCCTCATTTAGTTTGTCATTTATTGTTACACAATATCGTCTTAATTTTACAACAGAAAAGGGGTATTTTTTAGCTAGTACACACTAGACACTTATATTAGGTATAATCAACATAATCAAATTAAGTAACTGGTAAGTCACAGAAATGCAAAAGAATTGCTTCACGCAATTGAATAAATTCGGTCAACAAATTGGACAACACCAATCTGGACATAATACCGTCCAAACGTTCACAGTAATGAGAGCTCAGCATGATGACACTGTTACGCCATACCTGTGGCCGACTGTACCTATATGCGATAAATCAAACTACAGAAGAATGATTGCCGGCTACAAAAATGTTTGCTAATCCAAAAACCAAAAAAAAAGAACATTTTACGATTTTAAGCAGGTTATTTCATTTTAGATTTCTATTTTATTATACATATAGTTAAGTTTTATGTTTTAGTTTTATATAGATAATTATTACTGAGATAAATGTTGTTAATTCAATGATGAATAACCCTAAATACTCGCAATAAAGGCTGTTAAGACTTTAACTATTGTAGGAACAATATTACAAACCAT
Source organism: Udea olivalis (assembly GCA_947369235.1). Classification (NCBI taxonomy): domain Eukaryota; kingdom Metazoa; phylum Arthropoda; class Insecta; order Lepidoptera; family Crambidae; genus Udea; species Udea olivalis. Next base: position 15,328,349 of record OX376342.1, read on the forward strand.
GGTGTAAAACGGTTTTTGTAAGTAAATTTCCCATTTTAATTTTATGGTGATGCCTACAACCATAAACTTGATCAAAACAAAGCCATACATTTTTAATTAACTGCAGCCTAGCTGATATGACTTCATTTACACACAAATGATGATGACATGGTTTTAGTTCTAAAGTTACACCATTCTGTGATTTAATTAAAGCGATAGCAAAATTGGCACAGGAAATATAGTGTTGGGCTTAACATTCGAAAATAAATTTATGTCTTTGTAGATCACAAATGATTCCATTTAACAGCCGCTCAAATCATACATCATTAGAAATAAAGGCGACATTCGTTTTCATATCGAATAGCCGAGGCTGACTTTAGTCAGAACATTGCGATATCTACCAGTTACTGCAGAGAACGACGTTTTTTTTGCTAGGAACAGATAAATAGAAAGATAGCTCTCATTAGGTATATTGAATGTAGAAGAAAACATGTCGCAAATAGTTAGTTAGCTGCTTAGTTTGGGCATAGAATAGGTAATAGTACTCCGTACAGAAGGTTCTCTCAAGAAACGCGGACAAGTAAAAAAGTCTTCTTTCATCTTACAAGTTCGTGCCACACTATTACTTTTTAATTTGTCCGTGCTATCGATCAAGGCCATGTTTAGGTAGCTTACACGCGGAATCGAAACTTATTGCGTAGGACGAGCATACATATTCCACTGTTCGCCGCTGAACGTAACAGATTTAGCTGTCAGAGCGCAAGATCACAACTCGCTGATTTAATTTGACATTTTTTTTAAAAATATCACTGTAATTAATATAACATCGTTTAGTATTAGTAGTAGTCATTAGTATTCTCATAATTACAAGTTACAGTTGAAACCAATCAGAAACAAAACATTAAATGACGCGCTCGGCGGCGAGTGTGCGAGCCGAGCGGCAACCCACTGTCGGATACCCCAGAGAGGGGCCACGCGGCCGAGCGTACCCAAACTTTGAAGTGCCACAGGTCTGGTCTGGGGTCAGATGATCTTAGTGTGAATTGTCCCAGATATTAATTATTTATTTATTTATTCACTTATATAAAAAACAATTAAATTACGAAGTAATTATTGCGATAGTACGAGAAAAGCCATTGTACAAATTAAGGCACCGCTATGAAAGAACAAAAATAAATCACTCTTTTTTGTTACAATCAGAATCAAAGGAGCTTCCTTCTAAAGCTAGGATGTTTTCTATACAGCCAAGAGTTATCTAGTATGTTTACATGAATGTATGGGCTATAATGTAGCTTTGTGTACAAAAAGTGGCGTAAGAAGCATCAATAGTTAATCAAAGTAAATTTAACAGCCGAGACAGTTGCTCTAAAATTTAATAGGTTGATTTACGTGACAAAACGAATTACTTTCTCTCGATCAGCATTTTGATTTTCGTATTGCGAACCGAAAAACATATTAAGATTGTTTGCTCTTTGCGTTTGAGGTAGATCGTAAACGTCGTATTTTTTTAAGGTTTTCGTGATTATTTAGCTGAATTAAAATATGAAGTATAAATTATCTCTCCATTATTGAATGCAACCTTTCATTTCAAAATTAAGTGTCTTGATTTTTAAGTGTCTTATAAATTTTTTTTTTATATAATATAGTAATTAATTGGCGACTACCTACTTTTAGACAATTCAATGTGTTTTTAAATAGTATTATGCACACAATAATAGAGCAAAAATGAATAATCACGAAAATATTACAAAAATGCGACGTTTTCGATCCACCCCCAGTAAACGCTCTTAATACGAGTAATGGTCATTTCAAATCATGTCTAGTTTTTGAAAAAGGAAAGGCATAAGGTTCAAAATGGATTAATAGATGCCCGTGACTGTACGCTTGCGATATAATGTCAAAGTATTCGTGCTCAGCCCACAGTACCGGTTATTGGAACCGTCTAGAAGAAACCGGTCGTGATCATAACCGTAGCTGGGCCAGCTCTTGCAGCAGCGCTGACTCGTTCTCGATTTTCTGCTTCTGGTTCAATTCCAGTGGCTTACCAGCTGCTTTCAGCTGCTTTAGCTTATCGATGTCGCTCAGTTTCTGGGAACAAACGAGGTTAGTTATGTAAGGGGAGTTTTTTGTATTGAACTATCACCTGTTGCTTTTTTCGTGGCACAGCCTCAAGGAGACGGAAATGTTCGCAACGGCTGTTTCAATTTAATTGACACAAGAGGTCTATTGGTTTGCCGGTGCAACATTTACGTTTGAATGTTAGATATCTAAAGGGTTTCATCAATAATCAGTCCATGTAGCATGATAAAGTTTAATTTTTTCTTTAACGGTACATTTCAGTATACCAGTCACTTAATCTTAGAAAACGTTTTATATGCTTGGGGCATAAAGTCATGTAGGTACATATTTAGCTGTAACAAATAAATAAATAAGCACTAACCTTATTACTTTGATTATTATAGCATTTAACAATGCTTGTTTTTCATCTACACTGACTGATCTAATCCACTGAGCTACCGAAACCCCAGAGGGACCTTTAGAGCAGTCACCCGGATTGTGAAAGACGCGGGTTCGATTCCCGCTCAAGATCATCAAGGTCCGAAATCGATTTTTTCCAGGTTTCGATTTCAGATAAGCACTAACCTTGTTCAAGTTCTTAATCTTCTTGTCTTTCTCCGGGTCGCCGCTGGACACGAAGGGCGCGCGGGGCGCGGCGGCCGCGGGGGGCGGGGAGGGGTCGCCGCTGGCGCGCTCCTCGGCCTTGCGCGCCTTGCGGGCTTCGCGCTTCTCCTTCTGCTTGACTGCTTGCTTCGATGGTGCAGCTTTACAATACAAATTTTTGTGGTTTTAAGATATTCTTATTGCAAAACGACAGACGACACGATTGGCGTAGTGCGCTGTAGCACGCTTTCTCGCCTTTAATTCCGTAGTGTCCCGGGCTCGATCCCCGGTCAGTTCAATTCAGGAAATGATCTTTTCTGAATTGGCCTGGGTCTGGGTGTGCTGGGAGACGCCCCTGGCGCAATTCCTTGTCTGGTACCTCGTAACACAGGGATATTTATCCCTACTTCGAGACCATGACAAGAGGTGTGTTGTCTGGCGCATATTTATAAAAAAAAACATTTAGTCTATGGCTGGCCTGGCTTTGTCCAGCAACGTAAGTATCTGCTGCTGGACAAGGGCCTTCATCGTTGAAATCAAGTCATCGCTATAAGTAATGATTGTTGGCTTAATCAGACGCTGGGCATATGCTGTTCGGTGATCACAAACCCGGGCTACGTTACGACAAATCCGATTAGAGAATGAAAGTACCCGTTATATTTTAAATATGTACTTAAAGGAGAGGATACAAAAAAGGAAATTAGGAAATAAACATACTCGCCCTACTAGAAAGTCATCCAGACCAGTTGAGAATAAAATGTGCGCGAGTTATACTCTGGATCAATAAAAACCCGGTTAGTGAAAGTACTTGTAGTTTCAGTGGTATCACTTGTTTTTGACCAGATCAATGTATGTTTATTATTTTTGCCACTTTCCATTGTAAAAGATGCCCTAAAAGTCTGCTTTTTAGGACGGACTCACGCTATATAGGGACTGCAAGGGTGAAGGACATATTCCCTACTAGCTGGCCGTCAGCGGCTTCGCCCGCGTAGACTGTCTTCCTTGTCAAAATATAGCCTAAATTGAAAAAAATAACCTATGTCATACCTGATAATGTAGCTTCATATTGGTGAAAGAATTTTTAAAATCGGTCCAGTAGTTTCGGAGCCTATTCAATACAAACAAAACAATCTTTCTCCTTTATAATATCATAGTATACGAGGGGATGGGTGTTCAATAAAAAGTAATAATGGCATATATACTCATTGAACGACAAAAGAGAAAATACTGGCAGGTAAAGCCCAGACCTTTGATAAAATAAAAAAATAAAAATTATTGATTTTCTTTTCATATTTTAAAAATAGAAGTAATTTGTTTTCGTCGTGTCGGAGCGTGATCCGAAAAATGAATAAAATTGAAATTCGCGCCTTAACAAAATATCTTTGCCTTAAAAAATTTACTACTAAGCAAGTAAATCTAGACTTGAAAGGAACATTAGGGTTTAATGCTCCTCCGTATTCTACGGTTGCGCGGTGATGTGCAGAGTTTAAGAGAGAAATAACTTTAACTAAAGACGACCTGCACTCGGGACGCCCTACGACGGCAGTTACCGAACAAATGATAAATAAAATGTTTTGGCAGATCGTCGTGTTACTGTTCGTTTTGTAGCTGAAGAACTGAAGATTTCTGTAGGAAGTATCCATAGTATAATACATGAACATTTGGGCATGAAAAAAGTATTAGCGCGCTGGGTGCCTAGAATGCTTAGACGAGCATAAACAAACAAGACTGCGGATTTCTCAAGTCTTTGGGAATTGTTACAACAAGATCCTGACCGATTTTGGCTCGCTTCGTAACTATGGATGAAACATGGCTCCATCATAATGATCTTGAAACGAAACAACAGTCCATGACTTGGAAGAGGCCGTCATATCCAACGCCTAAGAAGTTTAAGGCAATTCCATCCACGCAGGTAAGATTATGGGCTCTCTTTTCTGGGACAGCCAGGGGGTGACAATGATTGAATACCTCAATCATGGAGCCACTATTACGAGGCCCTTATACGCAGAACAAATAAAAAAACTGCGTAGGAAACACGCGAAAATCGCCGCGGCAAACTTGCTTAAGTTGTGTTGTTTCACCAAGATAACGCCCCCGCACACAAGTCCCGAGTTGCGATGACTGCTATCCAAGACGCTGGATTTGAATTGATGGAACATCCTCCATACTTACCTCACCTTACGCCTAGTGATTTCTACCTGTTCCCGCGGTTAAAAGAACAACTGAGAGTTCACAAATATGGCAATCATGAGGAAGTGATTATTTTCAAGAAGGCAATTTAGTATTAGAAAAACGTATACCAAGTGTATTAACCCCAAAGGTGATTAAGTCGAAAAATAAAATAACAAAGAATGATTTATAACTGCTTCATACTCATTATCACTTTTTATTGAACACCCCTAGTAGATAACAGCGACTTACCGCTGGCAACTTCACCAGGCCTATGTGGCTTCTCATGCTCATGCAGTGTGAAGGTGGAAGGCTTGTTCCTGGCGCCGGGCGGCCGGTACGCGCCCACAGGCTTCGGCGTGGAGTCCTCGATGGCTCTGGGAGCGGCCCTGGACAGCTCGCTCTTGGGGAAGGCGCCAGGCTGCCAGCTGATGGTAAGGAGGTTCTCCTTCTCTTGACACACTCGCTTGTGCATTAGGGCGCCGGTGTAGTGCCAGATTTTGTATCTGGAAGAAGACGTTTACCTATAAACGGTTGCTTATAGTAAAAAATGATATTTGGCATTTTACACTAAATCATGTGGCCCCAAACTAATCATAGCTTCAACTATCCGTGTCTTAAACGGATATTACATTTATATCAGAAAAAACACATGGATATCCTAGGTTGGGTTCGAACACACAACCTTCAGTGTTTTAGCAAAAAGTGGTTCTTTAACTATTGATTACACAATTTACAGAACGATGAACACACATAAAAGTGTACATAATAATAATAAATAAATAAATAAATAAATAAATATCCCTGGACATTATTCCACACAGCGCCATCTAGCCCCAAAGTAAGCTAATTAAAGCTTGTGTTATGGGATACTAGACAACGGATAAACATACTTAAATACATTTTCTTTTGTAAATACATACTTATCATACATAGGAGACACCCAGACCAGTACAAACAGACATGTTCATGCACACAAATGTTTGTACTGTGCGGGGATCGAACCCGCGACCTCTGGTGTAGTAGCCAACTTCTTAACCATTACACCAAGTCGGTCGTCGAACGAAACATAAGGTCTTGCTGTTGACATTTCGTCCAAACTATCTTACTTGAAACTGCGCATGTAGAAGGACATTGTCGAAATCGGCCCTAGCATGCACAAGCGAATGTCCTTCATTATAATTCTTCTAGCAATTATTCATAGCAAACGGACATTCTGTGGTTAAAAACGAAAAATTAAAAAGTTCTGTAAACTACTACACAATTTGATATGGTTGGTTTGGTTGGTGGATATGATTGGTGGACGGTTCGTCAAAAGTGATGACAAATTAGTTTGAAGTAATACCAACAGATGGAGTTATACTTCTTTAGATCGCGCTATAATTGTGTTACGTCTCAAGCATTTAAGAACTTAAATTCGTAACGCTCGCTTTTTGTTATTTCATTAGTAAATGTATTATAAAGGTGTCATCTGCCAACACTCAAATAACAAAATGAATATGAGCATTAAATGATTTTTTGATTTGAAGTTGTAATAAATAATTGAATTTCATTTTCATTTAATTCATACCACTTAAGTTCTTACATAGAGGTAAACAATATATCTATCAGAACATAACAAAAAGTGTACATCATTTACGATTTAGTATAACATCAAAATCGAATGCATTCTGTAGTAGGCCACGGTTCCTCAAGTTGTCTGTGTTTCAACAAATGCCTGATGAGAATTTGTGAATGATTCCGAACACAACTAGTATTTTCTCATTGCTGTGCGTTCCAGGGTATTCAATGTATGGGAAACGAGCGATGTCCTTTACAAGTACGTGCATTAAACAATAAAATTATTGATAGTAAATGTTTATTTATTTATCTATAATGGATAAACAATTATAGAAAGATGAGTGAAAAAAAGAAAATATTTATCACGTAATGGAATTTGACTGTTTCCTAGAGACAAAGGGAGGGTTGCATAAGCGGTAGAACGCGCATAAGGAGGTGATGTCTCTCCTCAGATAAGGGCACGTTTCAAGATCAAGTCAGAAGGATTAAGTTGATGTCCAGGCGCTCCTCTTCAGAGATGATAGCAGAGTGCCTAGTACGAGTCTGTTGCACAAAGAGATTCGATAAGACTTCACCAACGCGTTTTTCGAGCACGTAAAAGCGGATTTGTATAGCGTCGAGTATCTGTGCCATACAGATTATGACTTAGTTCAAGTTTCAGGTTTGGTATGTGGTGGCAGGACACAATGTTGCCGACACCGACCTTTAGAAACCTGATACTCACCCATTGCCAACAGTCAGCCTAGGATAAGTGGTAGCAGTGACGAAGGTTTCCCCACGAGGGTCCCACTGCAGGCTGGTGGTGTCCGGCGCGGCGCAGGCGCCGAGCTTCTTGTAGCTGCGCATGTCCCACACTTCTATACTGCCGGAGGCTATGTTGCCGAAACCGCCTAACAAGACGCGTGTGCAGGAGTTAAGGATTTATCAGGCATATACAAGTCTATAAACTATTTGACCTGGAATTCAATACCGTGGTTATTAATTTTTCAATCCAGGAGTGATCTCGGCATGCTCTAACGAGTCCCGAATTGATGAAAGCACGCTACGACACACTGTGACAGACAGTGCGACGTCATAGATGACGTGTCGATAATTCGTCGACATTTTTTCTGAGAGATATCACCATACAAGGTCTGTCAAATAAATATTTATACTATTCATGCTGTCGCTGACATTTCAAATAGGGTGTATTTGTTCCACTGAAACCAAAAAACTGTTTTTTTTTGTCGAATCGAAGCAGCCACCATTGAACCCCAAGCCACATATTACTTAATAGTTACTACGTAACAGATAAATCACATCATAGAAAATTTACCATTTTGGCACTTGTAAATGCGTGCTGTCATGTGACAGGCATATAATGCGACTATTGCGAGGGCTATCACTTTTGATACTTATAGATGTCAGTAGTCAGTACTCACTTTACGTCATCGCGTCAGTTCAACCGCAAGATTCGCGTACAAATGCTCTACGCGGCTTTTGACAACCAACTGCCAAATAGGTCATAGATGACCCGGCGGATGGTAGGTAATTTTCGCACGCAAGTACATGGAGTGACAGAGGCCTGCCCAAGCCTTATCCCTACTTACAGATCTGGAACTGTCAATCAAAAAGGATATAATGCCCCTCCGGCGGGAAGTAAATAGCGTTCCACGAGCCCGTTCCGAACTCGAAGAGCGGGTCGCACTTGGCGTTGAAGAGCGTGGCCTTCGCGGGCGCGTGCCCGTACACGCCCACCCACTCGTTCCAGTTGCCCGGGTTCCAAGCCACGGCGTGGATCGGACCTTCTTTGCCTAGGAAGGAGATAAATAAATAAATATTAGAGATGGTCCGACTATAGTATTTGCCGACTAATCGGTTTTAAAATTGCCGACTAATCAGCACCGATCATTCTAAACCCACGGTTTGGAATGATCGGCATTGCCGATTAGTCGGCCTCCACGGTGGTGGAGGTGTTTGGACTTTTTCGTCTTCACTCAATTGTGCTTAAGGATTGCTCAATGCTGCTGCGCTTTGTTTGATTTGTGGACAATTTGTTATGCACCGATTCAAATCGACATATTTTTCGGAATAGTCGCAGACTACAAACGAGCCGACTATTCGGCTTTCCCGACTAGTCGGCCCATCTCTACTCTAATAAATATGAATATGCGCCAGATGCCTCCGTGGCCGGTAACGCTTGGCTTGAAATTTGGAGGACCCAGGCTCAATTCCCAGGTCGGGCAGTTTTCGGATTTTTCGGACCATAGACCGGGTTTTTGATCACCAACCCGCATTTGGCAAGCGCGGTAATTGATTATAGCGACGAATAGATTTCAATGATGAAGGCCTTGGCTTAGCAGCGGAACTGTATATAGGCTAATTAGGAATTACTTTACTGCTTTGTGCGCCAGACAAAACGCCACTTTTAATTGTTTTACAAGGTGGCATTTATTGTTTTACAAATCATGTACTTACTGAATGTCACATTTCCAGAGTTTCCCTTGACATCTCCATGTGATAGGGATTGCTTTCCATAGTAAGATCCCCCAGTCTTGTCCACCTGTTAGAAAAAGATCTTCTGTTATAAATTCCCACTCCAGAATTCAGGGATACTGGGATTGATTCCCAAGTTAAATTTGTCTAAACATAACCTAGAGCCTTAGTTTGACTTAGGTATTTCACGATTAAGTAGCAGGGAACTCTTTTTTTTATATAGTGCACGTCAAGATGACCTCACTCCACCTAATGGAAAGCCATCGTGAGGTCCAGATATGAGGATGACAGGCACAATAATGCAAAGCAATTACTGAGCTGGTCATACTCATCTTGAAGGCCTGCCCTGGCCTTATGCAACATCAGGGGCAAACAAGCATGTAGACATTCACCAATGTACACTGCTACATCAGAAACACGACTTGCACAATGCTGACCCTGCAAGCACCCTTGAACTCGATGGTGTAGATCGTAGAGAAAACCTCAGCCAGGGAGTTCATTCCCGATTTAAAGCGTCTCAAAATGTAAGCATCTCTGAAATAGAACGTGCGTCGTCATCACCATCTAAGTTACCGTCGTTCAATTAACATACATCAGTCTGAGTCATGACGAAGATGTTGGTGCCGCGGCGGTTCCATTGGAAGCTGGCCTTGTCTGCTTGGAAGGAGGACCTGCTCACAACCGCCTGCGCCGTCTCGAAAGCGGGGTATTTGAACACGCGCCAGAACGAAGGCTGCCCCTGTTTGCCTGAGTATGAGTAATCATTTTAATAAATTAATTATTTTTGCATTTAGCATAGGTGCATAGTTGGTAGCCCTATAATAATCTTAAAATACAAATCCTTAAAAATTACCAGAAGGGTGAGAATTTTTTAATCCATACCCAAGGTGAACACTGAAAAGTAGTATGTTGGAGCAGGGCTTGGTGATATGCTGAATGATTGCAATTTTTCAGCCTGAATCTGATGGGTGTACCGGTCCAGTTTGCCGTCTTCATATATAAGTATCCGGTTGCTCACTTGTATAGCGAATAGCTTCTCATCTGATGACCATTGCGGTTCCCTAATTAATGAAAACATATTATTAATCAATACAGAATACAGATATTATAAAAGAAATAAACCACTTAAACACAACTATATAATATCTGGTTAAAACCATGGGTACTCACCAGCCAGTTTGATTCTTCTGAGTGAAAGAGGCCACCACTTCACCAGTGGATGACTTAATCACATGCACATTGGGTTTACCCTATAAAATAATATAATCACATAATTTTATACTATTAAAACACAGGTCTACATGGTAGTCAAAATATTTAAGGACTTTGGTGGATGCAAGCCACCTACAATGGGGCATCTGATTGGTTGGTTTCTTAGAAAACTATTTATAGCTTATACAATATTTAAAAAAAAATATTTAGAATAGACTATTTAATTTATTTATACAACTTATATTTATCATGTCTTAATTAAGTAGTTTGGTGTACAAAACAATCATTTTTTCTGACGTCTACACCGACACTAGATCCTCATTTGCTTAAACTAATCTTGAATGTATAGTGGCACATAGATGTGAACATCATACTCAAAGGACATCGCTCGCTCCCCATACATTGAATGCCCAGGAACGCACAGCAATGAGAAAATACTAGTTGTGTTCGGAGTCATTAACAAATTCTCATCAGGCATTTGTTGAAACACGGACAACTTAAGGAACCGTGGCCTAGTGGTTCAGCACCCGAACTCAGATTGTGGATCGTGTACAAATCTGGCCAGAACCAAAATCTTTGTGTTCATTGTTAAATATCAGACTTACTCTCCGGTGATGGAAAACATCGATAAAAAACCAAACCAACCCAGATAACGGCGGAAGGCTCACCACCTACCACGTTGGGTCTAATACCATTGGTGAAAACTGGGCTTCCGAGTGTTTCATTCACCATGATGACACAGTCACTCGCCTCTGACTACCCCGTTTAGGATAAAGTCGTGATGGTATGTATGTATGTATATCAAATCAAAAAATCATTAATGCTCATATTCATTTTGTTATTATAGTGTTGGCAGATTATACATTTACTGGAGTTACTCGAGTTTCTTGCCGGAGTCTTCTCGATCGGAAACAACCTCCGAACCGGTGGTAGAGTCACATTATATTTTATTATGATACCAACTATCATAGTATTATTTTATGTAAGTTTATTTTTATTCAGTATATTTTTGTTACAATTTTTTTTTGTATATGACTTATCTTATGTACTATTATAAGTCTGTATGAATAAAGATATTTTTTACTTTACTTTTTTACTGATAAAATAACAAAAATTTAAGTCCTTAAATGGTTGAGACGAAACACAATTATAGCGCGATCTAAGCGGAGTTTGACTCCATCTGTTGGTATTACTTGAAACTAATTTGTAATCACTTTTGACAAACCGTCCACCAACCATATCAAATTCTGTAGTAGTTACAGAACTTTTTATTTCGTTTCTAACTAATGAAAACTTCTAATGTCCATTTACTATAAATAATTGCAAATAAAAAATTTAAAAAAAGAAGAATTATAATGATGGACATTCGTTTGTGCATGCTAGGGCCGATTTCGATAGTGTCCTTTGAATATTAAAATAAAATGATTTATTGAAAACTCATTAAAAATAAAGGAAGATTACTCTACCTGGGGGTTCTCTTTGGTAATCAAAAACATTTCCCACACCATGAAATAGTTGTCTAATGGGGAAAAGAACATATCCTTTATGTTCCCCTCCACAGCTGCTGACACAGACCAATCGGAACATTTTACAATTTCCGCTCTGAAAATATTAACTTGTTAGATTATATTTGGAATGTTATCAGTCCTTATTAGAAACAAAAGTAAATATCTTATTATTTATTCAATATCACATTATTATTTATTTAGTGTGAATAGCAAAAAAAGGCAATATCACAAGTGTTATTAATTTTTTCTAAATATAAACTTAAATAGATAATAACACCCAGACACAGACAAACACAACTTTTTGTCAGGTTGTGGTTCTAAAATGCTCACTTTCTATAGACTAAATATAAAGTAAGCATTTTAAGACCGTGAATAGTCGCGCTGCCAGGGTGGCAGGGCATTGTAATACGGCCCCTGGATGGGTATAGAACATTGTTAAATTACAATTTTTATCAAGTCAAATTGCAAATTCAGTCACACTGATCTTAGTTAGTGCAATGTATAAGTTAGAGTGCAGGTACTTACTTTTTGTCTGTTCTGTATGCAAGATATGTGCCTTTCGGACTGAATATAATGCTACGTATGTTTAAGGTAGTCTCATCTCTAAGCAATTTTTCCCCGTAAGGCTCTTTCAATTCTATTAAGAATATGTTTTTGTTGGTTAAACCTGTAAATATAAATAGATATAAACCTAACCTCACTACCGCAAATCTATTTAGCTATCATACTACATTATTAAGTGTTTGATATATTACCCGCAATATATGGCGTGGTACTCATTTTAACAAAAAATATTAACAAAATCGATTATTATCTCATTTTAGTTAACAATTATCTATTTATTTCCACAAATTCCAGTGAAGCATGTAAGTACTTAATTTTTTGACAGTTCGATGACAGTGACAGTGACACACAGCACAGCAGCAGACTCCAGGCTGCGTTCCAAATCGAGTGCAATTCCACTCAGGGGAGTGAAAATCCCTCGAGCCCGTTCCAAATTGAACCCGAGTAAAATCGAGGCTGACTGTCACCGGCTTAACTAGCGGTCGCCAACTACATAGTGATGTGTACGTACTAGTCTCGAGCCTTCCGAATCCTTTTGTTTAGAGCTCGGTGTCGTTTACAGAACTCGCCGCGTTTTTAAGAAGCTCGACGATTCGGGAGTATTTTCCAGAACTCGAGTTTGAAATGAAAGTTAGTTAAATAAATTTCATTTTCACTTAGATAGTTTCTACTTCAATTAGTGAGTATGCCATATCGTTTTCGGAAGATATATATATATATTTTTTTAATGTAATAGGGAGCAAACGAGCTAGAAGGTCACCTGATGGAGAGTGATCACCTCCGCCCATGGACAACTGCAACACCAGAGAGGTGTCACCGATGCGTTGCTTGCCTTTTAGATGGGAATACGCTCTCTTCTTGAAGGCCCCGATGTCATATCCCTTCGGGAACACCGCCGCAGGAAGATCATTCCATATCTTGGCTGTACGTGGAAGAAATTGGCGCGAAAAACGCACGGTTGTTGAGCGCCAGCCATCCAGGTGATGAGCATGGAATTTCAACTTATGGCGTGTCGTGCGGTGATGATCACCTTATTTGATAATCACCCGGTATATGTTACTGGACCAGCAATGTGTATAATCCGGCTTTGTATATAATGCCGGATAACGTTGGCCCTGTTTAATAAACGTTACAATTCGACAATTTTGTAAATAAGTGACCAATTTGTTAAGTTTGACTTGAAAAAAAAACCATAAAAAAATTTCGAGGTTTGCGAATAAATTTAGCGATGTTAGCAGAAATAAATGAATAAATTAAATAAATGTCTAAAAATAAATGTTCGAAAATAGAACGAAAATATATTCAGCTATATAAAGATACGTTTCCTATCTTTAATATTTGGTAAGAAACATGGTATTAATTATCAGGAATCACCAAGTAAATTAGTAGAATAAAAAAGTCACATTAAAAGCAAAAAAAAATAAGTATTTACCAATTTGTCCACATTTCAGACAAATACTTGGTGATCTTATGAAAATCTGTTTTAAAATACTCATATTTCGAAACAGAGCCAACTGAAGATTATTTTGATATACAACACCTTTATTAATACAAAATTCTAGCATTTTTATGGAATTTACGAACACCTATTACATCATCATCCAGGCTAAACGGCAGGCAGTTTTCACCAAGCATATTTTGTCACTGTCATTTAAAAATTATTTGATTTATTATAACGAACGCATGACTTTGAGTGATGCATTTGTCCATAGTCTATGTATTTTTTTCTTAAATGGAAAGAAACGGCCCAGTGATTCAGTTATTTGAGCCTGTTGAGTTTGCGAAGCGACCCACTTACCGCCGTGCAACCGTGGTTGCATGAAAGCACTTTGGACGTCTGTTTTCATGCAACCGTGGTTGCAGAAAGCACTTTAGTGGCTAAATAAAGCGGAAGTAGGTTGATTGATCCACTGAATGTTCTACAAATGAATAAAAGAAATAAACATTCGTATAATTAACAGCATACTATAAAAAAATCATTCGTAAGTTCTGAATACGTCCCGCGGATATATAAACCATCTTTGTCCTCCAGGAGCGAGCGATCAGATCCATCTATACATATATATCTATCGTTCAAGATCCCAAAAGCCATTTGAAAGTTACTTCTACATAAATTCAAAAATCCCATCAAAGCAGCTTTATTGAAAAAGGGCTATTAAACTACAAAAGACTACCTTAGAGATAAAAATGCCAGAGTGTAAGCTCTCTACTCGATGCGGGATTAGATAACTCTATATTGTAACAGATATTTTATTTGTACCACCTAGTTAATACTTAGTTTGTACACTGACTAACAATTTTTCTTTTTTAATTGTTTAAATGGCCATTAATTTATAAACTCAAACTCAAATATCTTAATTCAAATAGACTTTCACAGTAAGTACTTTTGAATCGTCAATTCTAATGCAAGATATACTATAGACATATTAACTATATTAATATAGATATATATAAATACACATATATTCTTTTGTTTGTTTTTTTTTTCATTGTTTTATATTTTAGATCAGACACTCAGTAGGTTCATTTGTATTAAAATGCCACATTGTACTTTATGTTGAGTTTCTCGCCGGGTCTTCTCAGCAAGAAACAACTCCAACGCGGTGGTAGAGTCGCATTATGTCTGTATACTGTGTATTTATATAGGTATCTATATTATTTTAGTATTTATGTCTATTATTTATCTTGCTGTACATTTGACGATTTAAAAGTACTTACTGTGAAAGTCTATTTGAATAAAGTTGTTTGAGTTTGAGTTCTGTACGTATACTTTACATTCATTCTTTCTTTCACCTACCTAGCACTAACAGTTTAGACCTAAAGATTATTATTTGTTCCGTTGCGATATCCGGAATCCATCTTGAGTCAAGCTCCTGTCTTTTTAGCTGATTTCCGGTCTAACATTTCCACCTCCGTACATCCGGCGCTAGTGCTGCCCTCTAGTTCCGCTATAGTTGGGAAGTTAGCTAACGCCAGTTGTTACCTTCATTATAGCGTCGTCTTTCCTAGCGAAAACACGGTCTAGAAGTAAAATACTTAAAATTATTATTTAAATAGTGAAGTGAATTTCTACCTCCGTAATGGAGGAAATTAATAGTGAACCAAGTGATGGCATCTCAAGAAAAAGATGTGCCAGTTCTTCAGGCTCGTGTAGTGAATCGTCTACACGAGAATCAAGCCCGGAGAGGTACGGAAAAAAGGCAAAGCAAGCTCGAAAAACTGTAAGTGACATGCAATTCCAATTTCTTTCCCAACAAGTGGCATTGTTAACTAATTTGATAACGCAAAGTAAGACAAATGAACAGAGTTGTAGTGTTGTTACACACACGCTGGAAGCGGCGGCAGGTCCGTCATCTGATTCGGACGGTTTTTTATTGCGACCGACTTCGCTAACAACTAAAAAAGACGTTCAACAGATTCAGTTGTCTGATATTTCAACTTGCGTAAAAGATCCCGTCTATGGAAGATCAAACGACGTACATTTTACTAAATTATGTCAACTGCAGCGATTTAATAGTAACGATTGGAATGCTATTCGTTTTTATGAAACCCAAAAGAAGTATGTTACCATTCCGGGCTTTATTGAGTTAAATATTAACGATGAGTTGAGACACGTGGGTTCTAAAATATCGAGTGAAGATGGGCGATTACAACTTTTGGAACGAACTTATGCTGCGTTATCTAATGCCTTACTGTCACAAAAAGACCAATTGAAATCGGTTTTACAAAATTTAGTGGACTGGGCGAGTGACAAAAATACAACTATAACGCCTAACAGTTTGTTTGAGAAAATCGAATCTTCGTTTTCCAAAGATTCTGCTTACAATAAAGTCACCGATGATATTTTACAAATTATATGTGGAAGGCGGGCAGATTGCATTCAGACTCGCCGAGATATTTTGATGAAGCAAATACCAGACGAGTTTCATTGCAGTGCATTACAGAGGATACCTCCGTCTGCAGAACTGTTGTTCGATGACAAAATTTTGACAACATATTTGCAGAAAATTGGGGGGGTGGAAAAACTTACATGTACACAGGTACCTGTAGCAGGTCCTTCGTCGGGTTATTCGAAGCAACCAGGTTCTTACAATGAGACATCGAAAGCAATCAACGGAGAGATTTTTTCGACACAACAACTTTCAACAGTTCTCAAATAGAAAAGGTAAAGGAAAGGGTAAATCATCAGGAAAAAAGGCCGCGTTTAACAGAAACCAGCATCACAAAGGCAAAAAGTCCAATAATGCCTTCTCCCCGAATAAAAACAGGAATGCATGACTCAATTCAATTTCGGGGAGGCTGTCTGAAGCAATACGTATGTGTCTGGAGCAACCTCGGTGCACCGGACTACATATGCAAGATTTTGAACGGTCTACGGATCTCTTTTATCATGAAGCCACCCCTTGTACTACCCAACAGAACTATAATGCAATGTTATCAAACCAAGAAAAGCCCTCATATGACAGAACAAATAAAAAACATGTTGGATATGGGTGTTCTAGAAAGGGCAGACCCATCGCCCAGCTTCCTGTCAACCTTTTTTCTGGTGCCGAAGTCCGACAATACCTTACGGCCGATATTCAATCTGAAACGACTCAACAGTTTCATAGACATAAAGCCCTTCCAACTTTTCAGTCATTTTCGAGTGCCGGGCTTTTTGCAGGAGAACGATTGGATGGCAAAGATGGACTTAAGCCTAGCTTACTTTCACGTGAACATTGCAGAGGAGCATCGAAGGTTCCTGAGGCTCAGCTTCAACAACGAGCTACTGCAGATGACTTGCCTACCTTTCGGGTTATCGTCAGCTCCGAGAGTCTTTGCCACATTGACGAACTGGGTCGCCGAATACCTACGCCACCACGACATCAGGTGTGTAGTCTATCTAGACGATTTTTTACTGGCAAATCAGTCCTGTCAGCGTCTGAGCGACCAAATATCTTTCACAGTGAGTGTGCTCAGACATCTGGGATGGTCTATAAACTTTGACAAATCTGTGTTGGTTCCGACACAACGCCTAGAATTTCTGGGTGTTACCTGGGACACAAAACTCAACACGAAGTCCCTGTCGGAACCGAAGTGCCTTACGCTCCGCACGGCACTTCAGCATCAGATGTCGAGAAGCAGTTGGTCCCTCAAACAGGCCCAATCTATATTGGGGCGACTCAACTTTGCTTCATATGTAATACGCAGAGGGAGACTTCATTGTCGGACAATGCAGTACTACAGCCGACAGCTTCCCAAATCGCACTGTTATCGACAGGTGAATTTACCAGAACCAGTGCTCTGCGATATGAGATGGTGGCTGAACGCTGCCGCGGGCTGCCTTCCGATACACGTGGGCCCGCCTTCTCATTACCTTACGACCGACGCGTCGGACATAGGCTGGGGAGCGCAACTGGGCGAGACCAGGATATCCGGCCATTGGACCACAACACAACAGTCGTGGCATGTGAACCTAAAAGAACTGTATGCTGTTCATGCGGCGATCCTGCACGAGAAGTACCAGTTGGTGAATGCGCAAATCATTTTGCTGACCGACAATCGCACAGTGGTATCCTATATCAACAAAGAGGGTGGAACAAAGTCCGCAAGTCTCCTAGAAATGACACGACAGATTTTGGAGGTAATGGATCACCTGAATATTCACCTAATAGCTCAATACCTTCCGGGGCGATACAATTGCGAAGTCGATGCCCTGTCGAGGAGGAAACTTTGTCCAGAATGGCACTTGACGTCACAAGCAACGAAACCGATATTTGCCATGTGGGGCACACCAGAAATAGACTTATTCGCATCGCGAACAGCGCATGTAGTTCCCAATTATGTAACATTGGAGACAGCAGACCATCAAGCAGCTCATCTCAATGCATTTGGTCAAATATGGAACTACGAACTGGCCTGGGTATTCCCACCACCAAATCTCATTCCACGAGTACTTGCTCAAATGAACTCTGCAAAAGGCAACTACATTCTGATCGCTCCGAAGTGGAACAAAGTCTTTTGGTCGGCGGATCTAAAGAAACGAGCCCTAAAAGATCCATACTTGATCCCACACCTTCCACAAGTTCTCATAGACACGGTGACAGGAACTCACCCACCCGAGATTCAGAGTATTCAGCTGGAAGCGTGGTTGATTTTGGGTGGTCGGACGTGATGGATGGTTGGTCGAATGATGAAAGATCTTTATTTTTGTCTAGTTGGCGCAGTTACACCATGAATACCTATCGATCGGCTCGGCAGAAATGGAAGAGATGGTGTGAAAAAGCAGCTGTTGATTTTAAAAGTCCTACTGCAACTGACGTGGCCCGCTATTTAGCACATCTCCACAACAAAGAAGGTTTAGCTTATAAATCGATTCTGGTTCATAAATCTGTCATTGCTACTTTTACTAATAGCACGACGAAAAATGACTTGTCGTCGAACTTTTTTGTCAAGCATATGTTAAGAGCGATCTCGGTTGCTAAGGGAAAACGCGCGGCGTGTCCAATATGGGACCCCCAGTTAGTAATGAATCACCTAGAATCCATTATTCCGGATGAGAATAACTTGTACCAGGTTTCTCAACGTACTGCGATTTTACTTTTGCTATCTTCCGGACGGCGAGTTCATGATCTCACCTTACTAAGTGTGGAAGATGGAAAATATTATGATAATCGTGATTCCATAATATTTTGGCCCTGCTTTGGATCTAAGACAGATGATAAAGATTACAGGCAATCTGGATGGAAATTGACACAGAATCCCAAAAAATCGCTTGATTGTGTTTACTGGGTTCGTTTACTAGTGCAGATTACTGCAGAGCGCCGAAGGGATACAGGTTTATGTAATTTATTTATCACCGTAAGAGGAACTCCCAAGGCTGCATCCAGGACTATAATTGGTGGTTGGGTAAAGACTATTCTCAGACACTCTGGCGTGGAAGCCAGCCCAGGCTCAGTGCGCTCGGCGGTCGCGTCACTCAACTGGCTAGAGAATTTCCCCATGGACAAGATTTTAGAGACTGGGAATTGGCGCCAGGAGCACACATTCAGAACATATTATAAAAAAGTGATAGATCGACCTAATCAAGAAAGTTCAAATCCTATTTCCTTGTCAAGATTTTTTGATTCAATTCGTTAACATAAGCATGTGAATAAATATGATTGGAAAAATAAAGTTTTTCTTATTTACAGTTGTTCAATAACACATTATAGCGTCTTAAGTGCATATGCACTCACCAGGAGATATCAAACACATCACTCAAGATGGATTCCGGATATCGCAACGGAACAAATAATAGAGAGTTTTAACTAACAATAAAACTTACCTATTATTTTTCCTAAAGATATCCGGAATCCAGGTAATCTCTACCTGGTGCATCTCGAGTTATAATGAAGGTAACAACTGGCGTTAGCTAACTTCCCAACTATAGCGGAACTAGAGGGCAGCACTAGCGCCGGATGTACGGAGGTGGAAATGTTAGACCGGAAATCAGCTAAAAAGACAGGAGCTTGACTCAAGATGGATTCCGGATATCTTTAGGAAAAATAATAGGTAAGTTTTATTGTTAGTTAAAACTCTCTATTAATTGCACCTTCGTATAGTCAGCCACAGAAGTAGCTTAACATTATAGTACTTTGCAATACTAACTGTTTCGACGGTTTCCTAACAACATCTATGACAAATACAAGAAATATAATGTGACAAGGCACTAAAATGTGAAGCTACTTCTGATGCTGACCGTACGTAGAAATGAGCAGCACCCTTACTAGTAGTAGTAGTTTCCAGCCACAGATTTAGGCCGAGATCTATAGAGCGTGATCAGCTTAAACTTAGACTTGTCTTAGAATTTGAAATTTTGAACAGCTGTATCTATCTATATCAGTAAATTCTTAACGATATTAAATTATTTTTCTCTTAGTTATACATCAATTTAAATATTCGTTTGTAACAATTATAACAATAATCAATTTGTAAGATAACAAATGATGTGATAAGCCTGTGCTTAGCTGAGTAACGACTATAGATCTCCTCGGCCTTAGAGTGCCGGCTGTGCTCGGTTCCCTCACTGTGACGTCACACGCACCTGCGTACATTGACTTTTAGCGGTTGGAACGGCAAATGTTTATTACTTAAACTCTTCGTAAGTAATGGTCCGATTTGGATAATTCAAAAAGTTATACCATTCTCATGTCATAAAGAATCACGTAGATACTATGAATTTTAAATTTTCTTTATCTTTACTGATCCTTTGCAATTTACAATTTGTAACGTTTATTAACAGGGCCAGGTCTTCCGTTAGATTTGATGTAGCATGCCGCGCGCCACCACGTAATCGTCGTAATGTTTTGTGTTCGCTGCTTTATCTTCCGTTGTGAGCTGGGTGATATGATAATGAAGCTAGCGTATCACAGTATTCACTGTAGTAGTTGCTTTGTGATTTCGTGAAGATTTTCTAACGTTTGCAGTCCGACGCGCCCATCACGTGCTTCCTATTTTTCCACTGTCATAATTTTGAATAAAGCGATGAATGCGTAACGCTCACGAATCAGTGCGTCGTGTGAACGTGTTATCGCATTGATATCAATTATATAACAGGACGAGGACGAGGCGCGCTACTGGCCAGGGTTTGATTACGTTGTAATAAAATTGGACATTCGGATTTAAGATGATTACTATTGTATAACTGTTGTATGCCTGTGAGGCGGAACACAGTTAGACTCTTAAATGTACATGTACATATGATCTGAACATTATTGATAAACCTGTAATTCACATTAAAGTTTATATGTTTAGGTATCTGACGTGAATGACGTATTCATTGATTTTTGTCTATTCAGTAGTGTCATTAAATTATTGAATGGCGTTCCTTTTCACGCATCAGGCGCAAATTTTATTTTGCCAGTTTCTTTTTATTTCATTTGAAATAGTATGCGTGACACGGACACGGGACAATGAGAGCTGTCAGGCTGTCAGGCATATCATCATTTAAAGTGAAAATAGTTTATTGTCCACACGGTTGGGAGTGTTGGTACCCGACCCAACGCCGAGCTATTTGGAACGGGCCCTGAATCTCAAATCGGACCCCACAGCCAATGTCATACAGATCAGATCAGTCAAATGTCAAATTGTCAAAATGAATTTGTTTGTCACAAAATGGCGACTGTAGCGCGTGAACAAAGTGGTTCCTTCTTTGGAAGAAAGCAAAGAAGTGCCTGATTTAAAAAACTAACTCTAAATGTTTAGCAATAAATCTCAATTACTGAAGCGTACTCCAGAAAATGGAACAGATCGTGAAAATTTCTTGTCCTTGTTAGTGGACGAGTA
Organism: Udea olivalis; assembly: GCA_947369235.1. Lineage (NCBI taxonomy): Eukaryota > Metazoa > Arthropoda > Insecta > Lepidoptera > Crambidae > Udea > Udea olivalis. The sequence continues at coordinate 15,349,783 of OX376342.1, forward strand.
TCTCAATTCCAGTTCATACGGTTTGTAAATATTTGTAAATATTGTAGTGGATTAGCGACCTATCCTTGCTTCACAGGGTACATTTATATCTTCTCGCTTTTTTCAAATATTCTACCCATCAATCTTCTAGAATCAGAATCTGGTTATTTATTTTGCGTTGTTGAATGGTCTTGTTGAAAGAGGAAATGCATGTTGCATCAAACGCCAATACAAACCGACTGTTTGGGTAATGCATTTAGAGAAATAGTAAGGCTATATCGTGTAAACGATTCTATATATCTGGATAATAGATTCTTAATTAGAGATATATATAAACGAGTGCTATTTTCACTAACACATCTTACTGATGATCTTGCCTGTTTCCTTAATATTTTGTACACATGAGCATATCCATCTACATTTCTATTTGGCTTTATTGAAATCCTCAAATCCTATTTCTTCTTTTACAGATGCCAAATGTCAAGTTCTAGCTAATTTGGCAAACTTTGCATATGATCCCATAAACTATGGTTACATCAGGGATGTGGGAGTTCTAGACATATTCTTGTATGTTCTTAAGAATGAAACAGATACTAAACTGCTGCATTTTGCGAGCGCTGGACTCTGTAATTTGTGTTTAGGTAAGACCCCTGCATCCATTATTTTAGTGTGTTATTCAACCTAGGCTTTTTTTAATTAGTGTTACCATTAATTATTACTAATGTATTGTTTTCTGTTTTTTACAGATCTGGCAAATGTTGAATACATTTTAAATCATATGGGAATAAAGCCTATTGTGGCATTGCTCAAATCAGCTAGCAATGATATTGTTGCTAACTCTATTACTACTCTGATTTATTTACATAATCAGCAAACAGCATCAGAAATAAACACACCAGAGGTGAAATCTCTGATAGAAGAGTTTTCTAAATCCGAGGATAAAATGTTGGCAAATCTAGCTGCTATATTTTTACAAGATATTTACCTCGAAAACTGATTTACTTACAGTTTTTAAGTTTTAAACACTGAACTATCTATCAATATGAACAAAATGCTTTCCAACAGATTCCCATACATAGTGGTGAATAACAAGAATTACCAAAAAATATGTAAAATTCACACTACTACCTTTAGCAGCACAGCATTCAAGGCTGGTGACAAAATACGCATCCAGAAAACCCTGACACAAAAAGATCTTGATGCATTTTCCAACCTAACCAGTGATCACAACTATCTTCATCAAAACAATGGCAACAAGAGGCCAATAGTTCATGGAGCGTTGTTGAATGGTCTTGTTGCTGGGTTGATAGGCACCCATCTACCTGGTCCCGGTACTGTTTTAGTGTCACAAACCATGAAGTTTCCGAACAAGTGCTTTGTTGGGGAAAAACTTACAATTAGTGTGGAGCTTGTTGATGTACGAAAAATTCTCAAAGTGAAGTTCTTTTGCATAGTTGAGGAAGAAAAGAAGGTTGTGTTCGAAGGTGAGGCTAAACTGATGTTGGCTAAAGACTGTTAGCTTTTGACATACTTTACTGATTTGATAAGTTATTTCTTATTTAAAGTTTAATGGCTTAATCCTCAAGAATCTGCAATTTGTGAAATCAGCAGGTTTTATGAATAAAACTTGTAATTTATTGAATTATAAATAAGAACTCAATTAGTATTTTGTCATAATGTGCCAATTAAATTAGTAAATGTGTAAGAAACAGAATCTATTTGTTATTATAAAGTACAATTTAGTTTTAACAATATTTTATGATATAAAAGTGTATTGATAATGATAATTTTTAAATGATTCACCATTTGAAAAATGGAATCCTACAAATACAATACCTACTTGGAAATCTATCCATTGGTTGTCCATTATAATACAATTAGTCAATAACTATTTAAGACTGATAGTCTCTAGTTCATTATTTATTTTGTGATTGCCTCAAACTAGTATTGGATATTCAGGTTCATAAGTTACTGTATTCTGTACCTAATGTCATAGTTTGTTATGCATCCTAAATGTATTTTTATGCTTGTTTTCGATACTTTATTATGTCATTAAAAACTCAAAACAAGTTGTTTTATCACTACTTATTGCAGTCCATAATAAAATTTACTGAGGGCACTATAAGAGTGTGTTGACTTACATGTAATTATTGTAAGTGCATAAGCATCTTGTTATCATTGTAAGATATTGTTGATTTTTAAAGTTTTTGTTTTGTTATTTTAGTTTTCACTGTATGCATGAATATTTGAAATAGCAATTTCAGTACTAAATAGTATATTTCTTGAGTGAGAGCAGGTGAATATTGTTGTAAGTTATGTACAAGTGATTTATTACATATTTTATCGAATCCGATAGCAGAAATAAGGTAATTTTTTACTTTGTTCATTTTTGCCTGTGATTTTTCATAACTATTACAATAATTTAATATTTTCTCTTGATACCATTTTTAGCTGTAGAGAAAAGTTTTTCTGATCAATTATTTATCATTTAGCTAAGTAGTTGATTAGAATATCAGATTATTGTGTAGTATTTAGTGCTACTCTACAAATGAAGTTTTGAGGTAGATGTTAGAATTTTCAAATTTTAATAAAATTTTGCTAGAGTAGATTCATAGATTGTCTCGAAATCGTAATAAATCTCTAAGATTATAAAAGGATAGTTATTGGATCGATTAGAAGGGCTGTGAACCAATTGTGATTTGACTTCTGTTAAATGAACTAAATGTTGTAAACCAAACTGGATTATTCAATCTTCAAACAGTTTTATTTGGCGGTCTAGATTGAATAGCGCTTGTGTCCGTTGTTGTGTCCATAAAGGCCTGCGCAGATGAGGGACTATCCAGGAAATTTTTTGTCCATGAATGTAGATCCCTTTTAAACTGTATAGAATAACGCACACAAGACTAAAAGTCTCCGTACAAAAAGTCCCCCGCATAACTGAGGACGCCGGGAGACCGGACTGGACTTTTGTCCAATACTTTCCCTGTTCTTTTGTACGGGAGAGCCCGAAAAAAAAGAACTAACGTGACTATGAGCAGCAACGCACATAGCAGACTTTAGTCTGCGTTGAGCGCATAAGATTCCCCTTCACAACGTGCGTTTCACTAAATGTCTAGACAACTAACGATCGCACATTTGTGTTCGTTGGAGTCCGTGGCAAGTTATCGGCGGACATTTTTTTGCGATTCAGAGATTTTAGTCCTCGGTGGACAAAAGTCCTTCGTCTGTGCAGGCCTGAAATAAATTTACTTTAGCCCAAATATCGACCCATCATGCGCTCACCAGCCTTGAAACTGCTTAATTGTGTCTTTGAATAAAAAAGCAGCTATTTAAATATGTATGAGAAATAATAAACTGAGCAACTAAAATTACTGAAATGTGGCCCAGAATATCTAATATCTCGGCCACAAAACACTAATTTTAGAGTATCTAAATATAGAGGCTCTGATAGTATTGTTGGTGGTTAAGTTAGTATGTCGCTCCAATAAATAGGTACATCTCAAAAATATTTATTCTAAATGGTGACTTCCGATTTCTCTCATATTTCGTATATGTACTTGTTTTTAAAACTTTCCGAGGGACCGGCAGCGTCGAAGTAATAGTTAGGGAGCTGGCGAGCAAAATTTCGATATAATCAGCACACATCGCAGACGTTATAAATAGCGATAATTATACCCTAAGAAACATCAACGACCTCGTCTGCCACCATGGTGGCACTGCGTTGTCAATTTACAGCGTTTCAAAAATGTAAAAAAAAAAGGTGGGCGATAATATGCGCACATGTCTGCCTCTGGGGCTAATGATCACAGACATCCTTTAAACACAAAAAAACTACTATTGTAGTTTTAAATTCTTAATGTTTTTGTTTTGGCAGATTTGAATTGTTCAATTAAAAACAGTGAGAAGGACCACGAAAAATAGTCTGCCAGCATGTTGCCGCTGCGTTGTCTATTGACAGCGCTTCAAAAAATATAAAAAAAGATATTGACAGCGCTTCAAAAAATATAAAAAAAGATGTGCCTATGCGCACATGTCTGCCTCTTGGACCGATGTTTGAATTTCTTATGAAAACCATGAAACTCGATGAGGCCTGAACGTATTCCAAAGGCCATTTGAAAATGTTTTTTTCAACCCGACGCTCGCGCCAAGCTACAGGTACAAAATTCTACGTCTACTGGATGTTATTGAAAATAATTAATACAATCCATAGGAACAATTTTCAAAACGCGTCAGAAATATTTGGCTTCTGCCTGTTAACTGCGTCTCCGCAGGTATAAAATATCTTCACAGTTCCTTTCGTAGTAAATAAAAAGAAACAGAAGAAAGCCATCACAATAATCCCATGCAATACCCGCTCCCCCTTGTTTCCGTGAATTTCATGAAGTTATACAGCTAAAAATCAGTGAGCAAAGTGTCTGCCAAATGTTCATTTGTATCCACGTAGTCATAATGAATAGCATGGGCGCAATGAGAACCGTATGCAAAATGACTGAGTAGAGCTTTTTTTTAAAACATTTTCACAACTCCGTCCCATGATAATGCAGAGCCCTAAATGTCTGCCTCTTCGATTTTCTTCGTTTTCAAGATGATTGTGACCATGAACCCCAGAGGCTTACATGTGCAAATGATTTAATACCCCCCTTTTTTAAGCAACTTCAATCTGCTGTAACGTGAAAACGCAGCGACGTAGGACCTTAATTGACTGGACCAAATCAATTCGTACTGACGTAAACTGCCATCTACCTCGATGTGAAACTTGTGCAAATCATATACCGAAATGCTCGCCAGCTTCATAACTATAATACCTCTGGTGTTGCTCGAGTTCATAGAATGGGGTAAGCGCTTGCCGGTGTTCCGCAGACTTGTCTGCCAATGAGTTGTTTAAAAAGCTTACATTTTATTGCTTAAAATAAAGTATTTTATTCTGGGCTATAAATGAAGCCCCGGAGGCCGAGGCTCATGCCATTGTTTTTCATATTTATCATGAGCCGCCTGGCAGAATCACACGCAGCATACAATATCAAGTATTGTTTACTATAGAAAGTCTACCATGGAGATAGACTCCATGATAGACTTTCAAAAGTAAACAACACTTGTAGATCCATGTAGTAAGTTTTAATTACAGCTCTGCTAGTTACGATAGATATTGTAGATACTATTTTGCCGGAATATACCGGGTGATTGGTGAAGACTTGCAAAAACGTTAATATGACAACCTCATATCGTTTTTGTAAGTCAATCACCCGGTATAAAAGTTAGTAGAATTGTTTCGCTGAAAAATTCAGAGCAAAAGGGCTAACCAAACGTACAAGGAGATTAAAGATTAATAAGTCCAACTTCACTTAAGTACTTGTTTCATTTCCTTAAAAATCAATCAGTAGCAGTAATTTTAGTGATGTTCATTATCTTCAATGATTTAATGGCATACAAATCTCAACTCACGTCAATTCGCCGCTGACAATACAGACAATACTGCTGATATGCGTATGAGTATCTCATTTTAAATATATTTTCAGTAGAGCCAAAAAAACTTGTTTGCCCGAATATCACGACTCTTCACTGCTGTTAAACCCCATAAAGGCTTTTTGTGACGATATAAATAATGAAAAGATCATTTTGGTATATCTCATTTCAGTCTTTTTGAGATACGCCTGTACGTTTGTGAGCAGAGAATGGAGAAGAAAACTCAAAGCTAATTCTACAATTAGCTGCCACCAGCGACCCGACAATTAGCGTGTCCCGAAATATATATTTTTTCGGTTTTCCTTAACGCAAGATCACTAAATCTTGCATAATTGATTGTAGATTACTAAAATGATCATGAAATTCGAATGAAATGGTATCTTTAGGGCTTTACTGACGCTCACCTTTAGTTTATAAATATGATTATAGTTTATATTATAATAGTTCTTCAAGTTTGAAAAGGTTTTTACAGGGTCGACAACGCGCGAGTGATACCCCTGGTGTTGCACGCGTCCATAGGCCGCGATAACCGCTTACCATCAGGCGGTCCGCGTGCTTGATTGTCACCGACGTAGTATAAAAAAAAAAAAAAAAAAAAAAAAGATGTTTTTCCGATGAAATTTCGAACTTCATAAAGGGAGGCTTCTGAACTAAATAGACCTATATTTTTACTGTAACTAATATAGTTGTATAGTTTAGTGTAATACATATACATGATGTTTCGATATGCATGTAGTAATTCGTTCCCAGAGACCTAGAATTTGTCAGGTTTTAACTTACAAAATCACTCGAGCCAAGGCCATTTTTATGATACAAAAGTACAGTTTTTATTGCAATAGTGATTTTTATACTGAGTAAATGGCGTATTGAGACTACTTGTGCTATATTTACACCACAATAGTCACCAGATTTAAAATAATCAAACTAACCTCGATGAGTCTGAAGCTTTCCACTTTTTCCTTCTAGGAGACTGTTCCCACAATTTGCTCAGCTAAGTTTCATTTGGAAATACATGATTACCTTTGTTTTTACAACCAAAAGCAGCACATTAAGGCACAATGTTTTTTGAATACTTTTTCTGTGTTATTTTGTATGTATATTTTGGCTTTTGACAGATAATTTAGGATCAGTCGCTGAGATCGCCCTCTGTCGGGATCAAAAAGCAGTATTGTTTCCCGCCCCTTGGGGCAAAGTAAATCGGTTCTGGATAGCCAGCCTATAGCATCGAAGGTCGAGGGTCCGATCTCCAGGAGGACAAACATTTCTGCTTGTTGTGTTCAGTATTTGTATGAAAACCTTAATATTAAAGTCAATTGAAAATATAAAATTTTCACTTTTATATTAACACATCATTTACCTAAGTACCTACTACGCTAAATCGTTTTTGGAAGTCTTTTGATAATCACCTAGTATAATATCTAGGAAGTACTTTTATACGCTTACATTTTTCAAAAGTAAGCAAATATAGTTAGGTACCTACTCTGCTTATTTAATGGGCGATATTCATAATGTCGACAATATGGAGGCTATAAGTACTTACAGAATATAAGTGTGGTTTTCGTCCTGCCTAGGCCAACTGATGAATAGGTAGTTACGGGTCACTGCCTAATACCTACACATTAGTAAGAGACAATTGTTTTTGTTAGGCAGGGTGTTTATTTGTTTAGTAAGCAGTTTACCAACTTATAATGTTCTTCCGTACACACTCTTATGGGCTGCTACTAAAATTAGTGGTAGATTATTAATTTACTAACTGACCCGTCTGTAAGCGACGAGGAGGCCATTGTGGCAGGCAATACTGTCAAACAGTAAAACTTAATTTTGGTGCGCGTGCTTATCTCAAGTTATCTCTTTGTTTTTGATGTCTATTGATTAAGATTAATGGACATCAAAAACTATTTACTCATTAACACGTAGGAACGTGGTTATATTCTAAGGCACGTATAAAAACAATGAACTCGGAGGCTGCGTCAGCGCATTTCCGTGACCATGGCTCGCGTTTTTGTAACAAACTGCATAAAAATGGGTGGTACACGTCCTACTGAACATTTGATGTGTGTCGGTGTTGTGAAGAAAGCTGAGGACGGACTATCTGGTGGTCGATTCAGGCAACAAACTGGTTTGTAATTTACCTTCATTCTATGTAAAGTAACATAAGAAAGCATATTAATGAAAAATTATATTGAAATGTTTTTTTAATAAATCTTTAGTTTCAATATTTATAGTTTGTTAAACACTAACGGTCGTTACTATAAATTTAACAGCCCTCATTAGAGTAGCGATGAAAATTTACTGCATGTTGTCCCATCTATTAACACTTCTGCTTCAATTGATGTAACGCGCACTATCTAACTCATCGACATCATGTCATCGTATGAGATGTTAAACCCTACTCTAGAATATCCCAAAGCGAACGTCATGGATATCGTGCATTTTTGCTTCATTGATCGGCATGTTCAATGCCATACTTAGATATATTTTAGGAACCTGTTATATATTTTTATAGTTTTATTGTGTTTTTTATGTATGTACAGCAAACCACAGCTACAGCTTAACACTCAATATAATCACCATTACCAATGTTATAATTAGCATATTATTAAAAAGCTTATATTGCGGCGCATAGGTTGTAATTGACTGTCCATAGTGTATCCTACTGCTCAAACTGATTTCACTAATTGTATCATATTTTTCTACTTCAATGAAATTAGGGCTAGTTTTTACTAGCGTCACTCCCCGGCACTGTAATAAGAAGTTCAGCGCTTTAAGGCCTTCAAGTCACGATGCGAGGATTCAGGTGCTTGCTCCTACTGGTTGGAACCCTCAGTTTGACTGTCAGTACAGAAGGCAGAAGAAAGCACAAGCGGGATGAATATGAAAGCCTCAAGTCTGTGGAGGAAGAAGATATCAACAATGATTATGATGAGGTAAATAAGTAATTAGGTACTTATAATACTTATTCTTGCATAACGAAAATTAATTCGTATAAGCAATCATCGTACCACTCGTACTCCTACACTAGCGAGATTCTCGTGAAGGTCTATTAGCTAGAGATTGAATAAGCTGGCCTTAAACTAGGCCAATTTTCAACTCAATTGTAAACAGAGTACCGACCTAACAAGAGAAAGAGAAAAAGTCACCTATTAAAATAATGTCAATTTTCCAGAAAGTGGTGAAGCGTATATAAATACTAATGACAACTTTAACTATCTTTTATTTTTAGCTAGACCCGTGTCAGTGTGGCGTATTCATGTCTCAGCAAGTTGGCTTGAAAGAGGGTCGCCGAGGCCGACCCCGCGGTCCTCCCGAGGGCGAGCCTGTGGTCACTTACGACACAGAAGAGCCTAGCCTGCCATGTGGTCTCGGAGGGTACAAGAACTGCGTCACTAAGTGTTTGGATGTGGTAAGTTATTTGTGTTTTAATATAAATTAATTAATTCGTGGGTTCGATCCCCACCCATGACAAATATTTGTGTGACGAACATGTATATTTGTTGTGTGCCTGGGTGTTATTATCTATTATGTATGTATTTAGAAATATTTAAGTATGTTTATCAGTCTCTGACGCCCATATTACAAGCTCTGCTTAGTTTGGGGTCAGATGATCTTGGTGTAAATTGTCCCAGATATTTATTTATTATTATTAAACATAAAATAAATAAATATGCGCCAGACAACACACCTCTTGTAATGGTTTCGAAGTAGGGATTGATATCCCTGTGTTACGAGGTACCACACAAGGAAATCAGCCAGGGGCGTCTCCCAGCACACCTAGACCCGAGTCAATTCAGAAAAGATCGTTTCCTGAATCGACCTGACCGGGAATCGAACCCGGGACACTAAGGAAATCGAGGCGAGAAACCGTGCTACAGCGCACAACGCCAATCGTGTCGTCAAATATGGTACCACAATAGCTGGGGGTGGATCGAAGCTGAATTAAAATTTAAGTAGGTATACTTAATTTATCTCTCTATTATCTTCGGCACCAAAACTCAAAGAACTCAAAACTCAAATAACTTTATTCAAATAGACTGTATCAGTAGGTACTTTCAAATCGTCAAATTAACAGCAAAATATACTAAATAATAGACATAAATACCATAATAATATGGATATGTAAATAAACAGTATACAGACATAATGCGACTCTACCACCGCGTCGGAGTTGTTTCTTGCTGAGAAGACCCGGCGAGAAACTCAGCAGTTACTCTTTCAAACTTGTTTTGGGTTTACAACAGGCGTTAGTAAAGTACAAGCAGTCTGTCATTTTGATACAAATAAACCTAAAAGAATATAAAACAAAGAGAAAAAAACAACCATAAAAGAATATAAAACAAAAGTTCATTTAAACAATTCAAAAAGAAAAATTGTTAGTCAGTAGTATTATATAAACAGTATATTGTTAGTTAGTAGTATAGTAGTATAATAGCCCTTTTTTAATAAAGCTGTTTTGATGTGATTTTTGAATCTATGTAAAGGTAACTCGCAAATAGTTTTTGGAATTTTGTTGTAATAATGTATACCTTGCCCCTTAAAGGATCCTAAAACTTTTTGTAACCTAAAGAGTGGAAGTGCAATTTTATCCTTATTCCTAGTATTTTTGCACTGTGTTTAGTATAGAGACCAATAGTTTTTCTCACCAAAACAATGCAATTGTAAATATATTGTGACGCTACAGTGAGGATACCAATTTCCTTAAAAATCTCCCTAAGTGGAGCCCGTGCACCTTTTTATAATTGACTTTAACTGTGTTCAGTGGTTTTTCATGTTTCTTAACAATTATTCAGTAAAAACTTTTTTTTTATTTACCAAATATTTGGCGGGTACCTTCTTTTGGACTATTCAATGTGGTATTATGCAAATCATAATAGAAGAAAAATTATGGTTTTATTTCAATTCAAATAATCACGAAAATCTTCAAAAAATGCGACGTTACCGATTTACCCCCAGCAATAGTTTTTCTCACCAAAACAATGCAATTGTAAATATATTGTGACGCTACAGTGAGGATACCAATTTCCTTAAAAATCTCCCTAAGTGGAGCCCGTGCACCTTTTTATAATTGACTTTAACTGTGTTCAGTGGTTTTTCATGTTTCTTAACAATTATTCAGTAAAAACTTTTTTTTTATTTACTAAATATTTGGCGGGTACCTTCTTTTGGACTATTCAATGTGGTATTATGCAAATCATAATAGAAGAAAAATTATGGTTTTATTTCAATTCAAATAATCACGAAAATCTTCAAAAAATGCGACGTTACCGATTTACCCCCAGCAAACGCTCTTAAATTATCTTGCTTTTTAGCACGGCTTTGAACGTCAAACCAAACTGTACGCCCCATTTGTTCAACGGCCTTAACTAACAGTTGAAATCAATTTCCCAGATCCTCAAATACCTCCCTCGTGCCGGGCCTGTGATATGCGGTGCCGTCGAGCGCGACATTCACCGGGAGAAAGCCTACCTCTTCATCAGAAACTGCGGGGGTGAGTGGAGCCCTACCAGCTTCTCGGCTGGCAAGGAGTTCTGCTGCACTGACGGACAACACCACAAGTGTTAAGACCTTAGCGTCTCATGAAGAAAAATGGACATTAACTTATATATTCAATTTATAAGTAAATTAACTAAGCCAATGCTTCGTTAACGCCCACATCACATTACTTAAGTTTAAAGTATTTAGTTTTTGTATGGACATCTTTGATTTTTTAAATAAACTTTCATTTTATTTCTTTATTTGTTTTAATTCATGCGATACGAGTGTATCCAAAATGGAGTAATCAAAGTAGGCTGCCGTCCTGGTGAACAGAACACATTGCAAGTTAGCTTACATTACACTTGAATAAGCGTATTAATAAAATATAATAAATAAATACATTTATTAATCCTTACTGCGACACCATGACACCACTTCTCGAAGTAAGGATAAACATCCTTGTGTTAGGAAGTACCAGACAGGGAATTAAGCCAGCGGCGTCTCTCAGTACACCCAGACCCGAGTCAATTTAGAAAAGATCGTTTCCTGAATTGACCTGACCGAGTATCGAACCCGGGATACTACGCAAGTCAAGGCGAGACACCGTGATACAGCGCAATACGGCAACCGTGTCGTCACATAAGTACCCAAAGTGGTACTTGGGTGACGAGCGAGTTTACAATGTATCCTTGGGTAGATTTCAAACTGGGACCACGCGGCTTCGAGCTTTTTGCAAGAGCACTATCTACCCATTTCGCTCACGGGCCACGGGCCTGTAATTGTAGCATGTGACGTGGACCTTAGTACATCTAACAAGGCGTGCCGGTTGTTACCGTGTCAATGGAGCTGCTATCAAGGACTATGAGGAACGAGGCTAGCTAGGCACGGGGTCGCGGGGTGGGGGTAAGGATGCCAATTCTGATATACTTTTAGCGCAAGTTATGGAAACTGCTTCTTTCACTCGTGTTCGTGTTTTTTTTTAGTAACCAGTGTTAAAAATTACTCTAGAAATACATTTTGATAAACAATCGACGAAACTTAAGATTTTTATGGATAATTTAATTATTTTCAGCCCTAAGACATCCCTTCCTCCCTAATACATTTCCATTTCCATTCTCATCTCACTATAACTGAACTGGACCTGGTAAATGGAAGCCAGATTGTATATGAAGAAGAACCTATTGCCAAGACTTGATAGTGATACTTTCATTTCATTGATAGCAGACTCTTTCTGCCCCTCAATGGCAAAGGTGCCTTTGTTGAACGAAATATAGCATTAATACAAACCGTGATCTAGAGTCAGTGTCCTTTCTCTATGGAAACGGCGCCTATGAACAAAACATAGGTAGCATTGATTCAATCTCACAATCTAGAGTCAATGTCCCTTCCCTATGGGATGCTGGTGCAACCCTAGAGCGGGCGCGGCTGACCCGGATCGGCAGGGTGAACAACCCCGACACGTGCCACTTTCTAAAAGAAACGCGCGTCGCCTGCGCATCCTTGCGTGGACGGCTGGATTCTCTATAACGAGAAACGCCACCTGAACACAGATTAAAATTAGATCTGTTCCTTTTCGGTTTACAAGGTGTGATTTGATGATCTTAAAATATAAAAAAAATCGAACTTAAAAGGAATAATACTATGACGACGCGAGTATCCTTGAATTCCTAAGTAACCATAGATAACTAATGAATTAGTATCTACAATTAGCGACATAATAAGTACCTATTGCTTTTGGAACTATCTTCAGAAGTCGGTGGTAGAGTCATCATAATGTGCAAAAATATCTGGTGTATACATACTTATACCTATATATTTTGTATTATTTTAAGGTATCTAACATACCATAGTTCTGGAATTAGTTAAAGGTCTGTAATTAGATAGCTACTTTGAAAAACTACCTACAACCTACCTATACCTAACAACCCACCATATCGGTATTTGTGGATGTTGTACAATTTGACTAAAGATAAACCCTCAGAACAGTATATAATAATATTATGTCGATACATTACCTAACACGCGAAACAAAAAACATACCAATTTAAGTAGGTTACCTATGTTGCTACCGCCACGATGGTCTTAATATAATTATTACGACGTCATTTGATATGAAAAATGGTATTAGTCAAAATATACATACGGAATATGTAAAACCAAGAAAATGTAAAATGTCATTCCAGAAAGCAGTCTCCCAATTATTATATAAAGTAGGCACGAAGAAACGATAAACAGGTAATTGCTAAATTAACATACAATTTATTCATAATCGGTGCCAATATCAGCATTTTGCATGCACTCGATTAATTTGTAACGCAAGTAATTGCTTTCGCGAATCTACAATGTTTGTTTACGCGGTCCATAGGCCAGCCAGGTGTTTATTGTAAGCCCGATTTACATAAACTACCTAACTGTTTCCAAAGAGTAACAGAAGTGCCATTTATAAGACAACACTCAATCAGTTTTAGAAAATGAAATTAATTTATAACCTAATGTATTTCTGAAATATGTTTTTTTGGTAACCCTGCATTTTATGAACTTTAAAATGAACATAAAGTTAGAACAAACGAATCATGTATATTTAAAGATTTTCGTGAAGAGTTTCAAAATTAGACTTTACGCTACGCTACGATGTCCAGTTTTTCTCCACGTTGTCCACGGAAAAATCGTTGACAAATCTCAGATAGCAGAGAGCTGCCTGGATTGTCTTTCAATCGTTTAGATCAAATCAAATCAAATCATTTATGACTAAATACCTGTTCATAGGTTTGGTGTAGGTAATATTTATCGTAAAACCTAGTTCGTTTGAAGCGTCAGGCAGGGATTAATCTGCACCTGAATGTAATACCTACACACATACGTTACGGAAGACCTATATGATGAGCCTAATTATTTATTTATTTAGTTTTTCACTCTTGATTCGTGCTCCTTCTGTACTTTGCTACTCTGTGCTGTCGCCGCTATCGTAATGGCGGCGTATGATCGGCTACCTACATAACAAATGCACCGCGGGCGTGAGAACCTTCTATTTATAGTTTCTTCGGTTATGGCATTACTGTAGTCTTCGATAGCTTGGAGTCTGGACTTGTCTCACTCGGATCTCGAAAGTAAGGAGCGCTTAATGGAGAGAAATGCTTTTTTCAAACTCACTGTAATTTTTTCCCAAAATGTGCAGTTTTAACCGCAGTCTACCATGCCGGATTGTAATCCGTAACAAAGCACCGGTTTATAAAAATGTGATAGGTATGTCATCCATAACATAATTTGGCAATAGTAACCAGAAAAAGAACAATTATTATCGATCTTCATGATTTAAAAATGATGAGGATACCTACGTTTTTTTTCGCAGTACATTTTTGTTCTAAATTTGTCCCCTAGATGGCGCTGAATGCTCGAGGTATGGCTGAATGAAGTCTACACGGCGGAAATCAGAAAAATACAGTCATAAAAGTAAAACAATCGTATGATTGTTAGATGATCTACTTCTATTGTCTTATCTAATACAATGGATCAATAGACTGGATCAGATTCGCGTCTTTTTCAGCTCCTACTAAATATAAATGTATCGCAAAATCCGCAATGATAAGAGACGCAATGTCATCAGTCGAAGCACAAAAAAGAGAGTTTGCACGTCCCTTATGAACAGCTTCATAAGAACGCAATAAGGAGGCAACAAGGAGCAGAGCCTTTTGCGCGCACCCGCAGCTGTATGGTAACGCTGTCAAAGCCATCGCGCCTACTTAGCAGAGGCCGTATTAACATCTCTTATAGCCGATCAGGTCAATTTCCTAAACTGAGCGTAGCGAGCGATTTCCTAAACTTGACTGGCTGGAAGAGATGGTAACGGCACCAGAAAGAAGATCTCGTCAAGGAAAACTCTAAAAGATAAGTATCGTATCGAACACTTTCAAAGATTAAGAATTCAACCCAAAAATCGTGATACAGGGTATCACGGTTTTTGGGAACTGGGAAAATTTCCTGTTTGTATCGCTAATTTAAATAGAAAATGTAGCATTGTCAAAATGTTGAATATAAAATTCAAGCACACTTAGTTGCTTGGTAATAAGATTGTCCACAATGACAGAATTAGAAAAGAGCCCTTTAACCATGTCAGAGGATGCTCCATATATCCCTTTGGCACAACAATCTCGCAATTGTTTAATTTAAAAAACTGGAATTATGTCCATTTGCCCCGAGACAAAAGAATAAATGCAACATTTCATAAACTGTAATTGCTTATGAGCGTTAGATGGGGGTGGTTCAAAAACGGGGTATTTTTGTAAGATTTTCGTGATTATTTCATTGAATTGAAATAAAACTTAAAGGTTTGCTCTATTATTGTGTGCATAATACTATTTAAAAACACATTGAATTGTCTAAAATTAGGTAGTTACCAATTATTAGCGAAATTAAATAAAAAACCGTTTTTTTTAATTCAAAAGACACTCAAAAATATACTGTATACAGTTAAAGTTATAATTATGAAATTAAAAGGTGCATTCAATAACAATAATTTATAGGTACTTAATTTGAATTCAGCTAAATAATCACGAAAACCTTAGAAAAAGGCGACGTCTACGATCTACTCTAAACGCAAAAAGCAAACCCTCTTAATTATTTAACTACAAGCTTAGTTTTGTTTGAGTATGCGGGCACAGAGAAAATAGTATTTGTTGTGTTACTGTAACTACGATAAACAATGTCCTTAGAAACTAAACCCTGTTGCTTACGTCCTTTCTCTCCGCAGGCAGTCCGTACGGGTGGCATTGCAATGGTAAGTACTTGGAATGATGTCATGGTGTGGTGGGTAAGATAACAAACACCTATTGTCGCCAAAGTAGGTAGGTACACTACATGTTTATAACAGTTTCTGTCTGCTTGAAGGGTCACCTTATTAATCTTAATAATATTATAAATGCGAAAGTTTGTGAGGATGTATGTTTGTTTCTCTTTCACGTAAAAACTACTGAACGGATTTGAAACTCTACATTAAACTTTACAGTAATACAGCTTATACATCAGAATCCTAGATAGGCTACAATTTCTAAGGATTTTATGTAATTTGGCCTTAAAAATGATGTCCACGCGGGCGACGGAAAGCTGGACAACCGTATTCCAAACTTAGTTTTTCCCCATATCTGAATGAACAGCCGATCTCTATAACTAAATTTCGAGCAGGTACATACTTATTGTGAAAAAAAACATTCGGATACTTACTTCATTTTTAAAACATGTATATATTTGACGACCGACTTGGTGTAATGGTTAAGAAGTTGGCTACTACACCAGAGGTCGCGGGTTCGATCCCCGCACAGTACAAACATTTGTGTGCATGAACATGTCTGTTTGTACTGGTCTGGGTGTCTCCTATGTATAATAAGTATGTATTTACAAAAGAAAATGTATTTAAGTATGTTTATCCGTTGTCTAGTATCCCATAACACAAGCTTTAATTAGCTTACTTTGGGGCTAGATGGCGCTGTGTGGAATAATGTCCAGGGATATTTATTTATTATTTATTTATTTATTTATTATATATACTTATATGTTTGTACAAATATCTACGTACTTTTTACCGCGTTGTAGTGTTACAGTGCAGTAGCTAGCTATGTAGGTATACTTTATGTTGACTGCAATAAAATACAACAACCCTTAATTAATACAGATGTAGTTTTCAATAGTATCTATATGAATAAGTTACATACAATATCAATTCTTAAAAATGGGAATTATCGACACGCATGCATGCAAACAAATTCAGTATGAACCTAGGTACCGTAACAATAACTAAATACTAACCCATATGAACCGAACCACAGATTTGATAGATGAAACTTGTGTATGTCAATACAGATTGACCATTATCAACAAACTTGGATATTATGTAAATATGGAAGGCACGCTGACGGCCCACTTGGTTGTAACTGGTACACCGCTGTATTAGCAATGCCAAGGGCAGCCTCGTTACGTTGACCGAATACAATTAAAATGAGAAATAAGGAGAGTTAATTTTGATGATGTTAAAAAGTTGTTTATTTTTAGCAAGACCACATCACATCACACTTCACATCTGAATAGATCTTCTGTATCTTTAGGGTCAATTTGGCTATTTATGGTTGTCTGATTTCTAGTAGGAAAGGATAGTGTACATTCGCCCATACATTGCCGCCTAAGAACCAACAGTCATAAAAATTACCTCTTAGGGTTCATAAATACATACACTTTAGTGTCAAAATGTAGTTTATGGACACTTCTGAGAACTCGTTAAATATCAAAAAACTGAATTTTTTTTAGGTTATATTTAATAATATAATGCGAAGTTTTATTTACGTGAGTGGGACTAATGTTCTTCAAGCACATATTTTGTTGATCTGCTACTTTTGCCAGTACCATGGAACCACTAGCTGAGCCACAATTCACACAAAATGTTGATTCCATTGCGAAGATCGTAAATCCGTAATTATTGCTGAGTTAGCTATGTGCAGGTTACAAAGTATTCAAAAGGTTAAATCTAAAAGGAGGTAGGTCACTACAGAGAGCCATCAACGTCCGTTTTTTAAGCCAAATCGTAAGAATAAAATTATTAATATATAAACAATAACACAGCATTGCAAATTGAAAGCGAAAAATACAAGACAGATGCCGGTATTTTTATTTTGCGTTGGAGTGTCAAGTCAACCAAACGTCATTAACATAGTTTTTATTTTTCGAATTAAAATAAAAAGTTGATTAAACATCTATCGCATTGACAGTAATGTATTGTTACTCATTTTTAAGAAAATTAATAGTAAGTTCACAACTACATTTTCTTGCACAAACAAAGTTTCTTTTGTCAATACAAAGTAAATTAAAATATTGTTGCGATGGCTAAACAACAGAGGGCACAGACAACATAAATGGTATTAATAAAATGTTTTCGTACTATAAATCTTTTCAGTATTTCTAATTTTGATATCAAAAATCAGAAGTGTCCGTGACAATCTATTAAGTGTTAATTTTCTATTAAGTCTTAAATCATGGCCAGAATTATGACAAATGTCAAATGTTTGTTGGTTCAGAGGCCAACTTGGGCACTGTCCTTTCCATAGTAATGGAATGAGATCTTCTGCAAGCTCATATTGAACCATTTGATCTTCTTCTTTTATTTACTTTTTTTTGTAAAAAAACATGTTTAAATTGGCGAATAAAATCAACAGAAGTGAAACAAGTAACTTCTAATTTTCTAGTACTCAACCACTTCGTATTAACGTTAACTGGTTGATCACAATGTACCGTATTAACGGCACCTAGTAGATCACAATGTAAGTTCCAAAAAAACTTGAATATGCACTGCACCCGAAAATTTCACCCATCACCTAAGGAAAAGATACCTTACGTTGAACGGAAATATTGTGACGTCAAAAACAAAAAACCCTGAAAGTACATCCGATAGCTTTACTCGTAATAGTCGAAAATGAAGTAACACAACGCTTCCATTTGCCTGCTATATTTTAATCAGAAAATGGCACCAATTAAGTTTTTTATGAAGAAGATTTAGGGAACTAGCTAGGTTCTATAGGTATTTAGAATATACATTTAGAAGTAAGTTTAATGATTTCCTCGGCACAGTTCCGTGGATCTACGTTCAAGGTCCCCGAGGCGGACTTTATTGGTTTGAGGGCAGTCGCACGCAGCACGCGCTGTAGGGTTGGCAAGTTGGCATCGTTAGTGCTGACGCTAGTACGCTAGTCGCGGCTACTAGTGCTTGAGGTGCTCATGTGGTCTGTGACCCACTACTTTAACGAAGACTACTACTCTAGCAACAATCGTCGGCTTATGCTTAGTCTCGATCTCGATGAGTATTTAAACTCATGTTAAGGCTACAGATCGAGACTCCATTCGTATAGAATCGAGTCAGTGCTATCTCGCGGAAAATTCGGACAACAAAGGCCGGGCAAAGGCCGCTAGGTGGCGCTGACTCGTTGCCATACAAATTCGCGTTTTTTTCTCGCAAAACGCGATAGTGAAGTCACTCGCATCGCTCTCTGTAACTCGCACTTAGCCCTCTGCTCTGAATTCCACGGACTGCGAATAGTTCATTACCAACGTTTTGAGCCCGAAAGGACTTAAGACCGAGTAGAAATAATGATCAATCATGCAAATACGGTTCCTCAAGTTCTGTCACTCGTAACGATACATTCATAGAATGGCTGGTAGAACAGACAAAAGTTGTGGGCTGTGGTGAAAGACCTCCCCGGCGCTGTTTAATACGGTGGACAAACCTCATAAAATCTGTGACGCACTACCTTTGCTGCCAGTCTGTCAAAAATCGAAATACAAGGCGAAGCATTGCGAAAGCAGTGGTGGTGCAGAAATCAACCATTACTTGTCTACGAACACTCTAAAGTCTGAAATATAATGGAATAGCAAACTGACAGTTCAAAACGCCAGTTTTTTAAATGTTGCCAGTGTAGTGTGCATTAGTGTTGTAGTATGGCTGATTCATAAGTAATAATAATCGAGGTTTTATGACATGACTACTTGATTTTACTCATGGGAAATGATTTTTTATGAAAAATTTCTAAGTACGGACATTAACTATTACCACCATCGAACTGTTTATGTAGTAAGAAATCAACAATAAAAATAAATGTAAGTAATCAATAGAATGTTAGTTGTTTTTCTTTGGCAAGCAGAAATTAGAATGTGTTTTTTTATAGTAGCACTAGCAAGCCCGGACAACCGGCCTCCTTACTAGCACCATTTACGTACGGGCACGTCTGTCAGATTTAGCTTACGGGTTGCCTGTCTTAGATATTTTTTCTCCACCCATGTAAGTTTTTGCCTGATAAATGTGCGTGTATGGTGGCCTATTGTCTAACTGGCGACGCGAATCAATTGCTTGTCACTCGCATTTTGACAGCTTGTCAGCCAATATCGGTGCAGTATTTTACGTCAACCTTGGAGCATTTGAACTGCTCTAAGACGTCAACATAATGCTAGTTTACGTGAAATATCGCTGTCAAAATCGCGATTTTCTTGCGGTTGAAGTTAGTAATGTGAAAGGAAAACACACAAAAGAGCCAGACAAAAAAAAAAGATAGTGATTAGCCCTAGAGGGCGCGCCCGAGAGGCCTTTGTGTGAAGACGGCCAGAAGATAACATTTTTATCAGTAGATAAGTTAAATATAAGTTATAGTTTGCTACCCTAGCAATGTAACAAAATTAAATACATTCTGGTAATTTTTGTTGTTTAAAAAAGACTCCGGAGAATTGAAATGAAAGATAGATGTTTTTTATTTTCCATTTATTCTTCTTTGCGATTAAAAACTGAAGGAAATTGATAATTTAGGATGTTAACCGTAGTAAAAGTAGTTTGAATTTGTCTTTATACTACTTACCAACTCTAATGACACTTCTTATTCCAATTTGATTTGGATTTAACTTATCTACAAAAATCATTAAAGCACAATCTTCCAACCCTATTACGTAGGATAGAACAATATTTTAAAGTTACGATTAAGCGGCAACGGCAACCCACCAAACGTCAGTTTAGTATTCATATTTAAATATCGGAGTTGTTTGGAGAATGCACGACTGAGAAGAGAAGACTTTTGGCAGCCCTGTGTGTCCGCCCGAGCGCGGGGGTGCGCGGGTGCCGTGCGGGGTGCGGTGGTTGCGCAACGCATTACAATAACGCGACATTACGTGCGCGGGCGCAGCGGCCGCGCCGAGGGGTCATGCGCCGAGCCCCGATTCGGGGAATGGTGACAATACGCACTTGCTGGTTTAGGGCTGTCGTTGGGCAGATATTTAGAAGTACTAAGTCGTATTATAGCGATGACTGCTTTATTTGGTGGAGGCTTTTGTCCAGCTGTGAGACAGTAAGACCAATTTCATGGTCGATTTATTACGTTACTTCTCCGTGGTAGTTTTTACTAAAAGTATGTTTTTACCATACAAGCGACCTGCCCCGGCTAAGTAAGGGTGATTATGTTCGATATTTCTTAAAGTTCTATACCTTGTCCTTACAATACCGAAAAAGAAAAAAAAGAATTATCCAATTTGGTGCAGCCGTTTAGAAGATAAGTACATGTCCACGATTTATTTTTGGTCTCAGGTCTAGAATTTTCTGCCCCAACATCCTTCACGCTGTGTGTTCTGCCCACTCCTTTATAATCTTAGTACACACAACAACGTGGTCTAGGGATATATAAAACTTTTTTAAATAACTAATAAGCACTGGCCTTACAAAAAAACTATTAATGACAGATTATAAGAACATTATGAAGTTCCTTTTTTAAATTAAAATTTGTATATAAAAGGTTTTGTTTTAAGATGAAATTCGCATTCATTGAATTTCTACCAAAGACGTAAATCTTCACGAACTTCTAACTTGATTAAAACTCCATAAATTTCTATAAATTTTTGTCAAACGCATCTCCGGTGTTCATTTAATCATGTCACGTAGACACTTGACCAGGAACGAAATGTTAAGCAGTTAAGCAGTGGGCATGATTCAAGCTAGCGCTACCCAAATTGCGGTTTCTGAAGCCATGACCAGTCAGAGCGTTATATCCAGGCTTTGGTCACGTTATGGTGTCACGGGGGAAGTGGTGGAACGGCATCGAGGACCTCAACGCATTACAACACAAGTACAGAGCCGATTCATAGTAAATGCTGCACGAAGTCAACCAAATGTAACGGCGATGCAATTGGTTCCTTTGAACTTGAATTGACAAAAGAATCAAAACAGATATAGAACATATCATAGACATAGCAGTATCTACCCAATACACATAAACACAACATAACAATAACCAAAAAAAAATCTAAAATACACAGAATTAAAAGATGAAATACTAAAAACTTGGAATAAATAAATGAATAAAGTTTACTTAAGACTGATTGTGCTCTCCTGCACCGAAGTCATCCCTAAGCATTTACACACCTCGTTAAAACACTAGATATCCCTAAAACACACAAGTACAAACCAATGCAAAAAACAAATGCCGTACGGTCAGGAAATTTTTGCAGGACGATTCCCAATACCAATAAAATAATGAAAGAGAGGCTTACTTGGTTTAGGCCCGTGAGTTCGTCTAAATTTACTGAAATGTAAAAAATTTAAGATAAACTAACTTGAAGAAAAATAATAAATAATAAATCATGCATGGGTTAGTATCACACTTATAGCTAATGTTAATTACAATATTTTAAAATTATAAAGAATACATTAGTTAGTGGTTCTAATACCATTGGTAAAAAGTGGGCTTCTGAGTGTTTCGTTCACCATGACGGCACAGTCACGTGCCTCAGACTATCCCGCTTGGGATAAAGTCGTGATGGTATGTTTATGTATGTTGATCACCAAGCGTACCATATTAATAATTCACTGAATATGAAATTAGTGTACTAATATGATATCGACAAGAACTTATTCGACATCTTACCTTATCATTTGACCCCAAAATGCAGATCTATGAATAGTATCCTTAAAGTTGAGACTTGTCTTATCAAGAGATATTAAAATTAACAGATGTAAGTAACCAATGGACACAGAACACAAATCTATACTAATTTTATAAAGAGGAAAGATAAGATAAAGATAAATATTCTTTATTTCACATCAAAAAAAATAACAACGAAGGTTTGTATTACACGAAATAGTAAGATGACACAATTAGGCGGTTTTATTGCTAAAAAGCTATATCACTCACTACACACCGCGTCCCGCGTGAAAACTTCTGCCACAAGAAAAAGTCTGAAAGGCTTTCGGTACGACGCAACGTGTAAGGTGATTTAAGATGACTCCATAACCGACTGCAGGCTGCAACCGCAAAAGATTGCCGCCAAATGCAAGCTACCCTACTAAATCTGTTTTGTATAAATATGACTGACTAAGCCATTGATACGAGTATACCTTTAGTATTTTCAAGACGCCGCTCCAAAGTAAACTATAAAATGCATATAAAATATCCCTAAAGACGTTCAGCAGTGTGGCGGAGAATCGACACACTTTCTGAAGAGCCAGGCTTTGTGGCCATCTTTACGAGCGCCTATTCGTAGGCCTTTGATTTATCGCGCACAGTTAAGGCCAGTGTATTAAGAATGATGGTTGTGTCATGTTTTCCGAAAGCGTATGCAATGATCAAACAGTAGCCTTTTCAGCAAACGTAATTTGTATTAAAAGTGGCCAGTAAATAACTTGAAAATAAATAACCTGGAAAAGCTTATAAGATCATCAGATCTCAAACCAAGCAAAGATAATAGTGTTTCGGAAAGAAATATTAAGTTGAGCACCTCATAAACTGGTGCTGCCTCGTAACAATAAATGAATCGAATAGTTGTGTTGGTGGTGTACCACCTTCAGCTGCGAAATCCATCACGCCAAAGTCCCAGGTAATTAAAGAAAGAAAACTCTCATACAATGTCAGTCGAATGCTTAGTTACTTTGGCTAATACAAAACCTTAAAATTTAAGTTCAATTAAAAATTCCCTTCAATAGACTCTACATTATGAGCAGGTATCGTACATATCTTTTTCATAATAACCTGGCATTTCGCCCCCCACATGGGGCCTTTCTAGAACTGTCCGGCAATACATGCAATGATTTTAGTAACTGGCTCATATTAGTTTCAAGAAATCTTAATATATCTAAGTATATCCTCTTGTGCCTCGTTAAAGTTTATGGACGTAAGTAATACTGAAACTCATGATTACGTATTAATACGCATTCTAGTCAGGTCAGCAATGCAATCAAATCTTGCGTTAATCGCCAATCGATAAAATCGTAAGTAGGAGTCGTCAATCTAACACCAGTTACTTTACTGTAAACGTGAGACACGGCACAATGTGTGGATTCTGAACGTGAACATAAAGGAGGGAGGAAATAGGATAACGGTGTGCGCCTGCGCACTGCGCGCAAGAACTTCTCAATATCTAACCGTTCCCCTGTCTGCGACCAACAATGTATCATTAAAAACTCCGCCGTTTTATGAGCTCTTCCCTCCCCCCCGCCGCTCTATGAATACCAGACCAGAGGGGGGCTAGATTAAGCATGGCAGGTGTCTGTAGACTGGATGCTAGCGGCAGTTGATGCCGCAGCCCCGCCCGTTGCTCTAACGTTCACAAGTTTTTGCGATCACAAATGGAAACTACGAGCTCGGAGACAGTGGCATACAGTGGGGTAAATTGAGGCCGATACACTGCCTGTCGTTACACAGATGTTAAATAGAAATGAAAGATGTAGATTTCGAACGCGATTAAGAGAAAACGCCAATCGGCGGGAGCGAAGTCATAGGTTCACGTACGGTGTTATTATTTTATTGTTAGATAGAAAATTGCTTTTAATGATCGATGTTCTCTGAGGACACGATGTCCATTAAACATTAACATTGATTTGTAAGTAAAATTACTGCATCATCATCATTCAGTCTGTAAGTTCCTAATGCCAAGGTGAGTGCGAATATCTAAAGGTTAGCTATACATTACTTCACCTGTAGAGCGATTCTGTAAACAAACGAATGGAATTACTGCACTCTACTTCACTTCTAAACACATAGTTTCCGTACACGAAACGTCAAATTCTCATTTGACTTAGTTTATTCCACTAACTACCACGGTTTTGTCTTGTTACAGGCGCCACAAAGTCGTTGTCCAAAACGAAATTAGAGAATATAAGAACTGTGGTAACTATAATTTGTTCGATTATCAAAACATTTTGCATTGTCATTCTGTGAGAATTAATCGCCATATCAGTATTTAATTACCGCGGGGAAATTGTCCAGGAAGGTATAGGTAATCGGTTTTCAGAATTATTAGAGAGAAAGGTTAACATCGGCTTAGAGATCAAAGGTGTTGCGATGGAATACTAAGATAAGAAAATTATTGTAACTTTTCTCTACTTTAGGTATATGGCAGATATCAATGTTATTCATGAGTTTTACTAGAATGAGGTTTAAACCAATAATAATGGTTTACGATGACGTTATAGCCAAAGGACTGGCTACTATCGAAATAATATGTTATGACCAAATTACAAAAAGTTTTATCTAAGTAAATGTTTTTGCGTGAAAGAGTAAAAACACGCATATTTTATACAGGGTTGTGACAGGAAAAATAGACCTATTCCTTGAAAATCGTAATCGTAGACATTATTTGCAAAAAATAACCCCCCTCCCCCCATCAACTAGGGGTCCAAATCTAATAGTTAACGAGATATTGGCGTTTTAATACTTTTTCTTAAGTTTCCGACTTGTCTCCGAAAAACAATTGCCATAAAAAAACTAGTGAAGTCTGGGCACTTAACTGATACTTTTAAGAAGCTAATTAGCTTGCAAATATAAAAAAAAAATATTGTAATATGGCGACATTTACGAAATTTCGTAATTTCTATGTAAAAACTACATCAATAAATCGAAAAAAAATGTATGAAAGCTAGCGTAAAAATTATAAGACTAAGGGGTTAATTTGTTGCAAATAACGTCTACTATTACGCTTTTCTCTGTCACCATGTATACTCACAAACTTTCCGATTTATTATTCTGAATAAGAAGCAAGATTTATAGTCCTCAGTAATTAATAAAGCTTAGCACTAAATAAATGATTAAACTAGAGACAGTTAAGACCTTAAACAGGATAAGTTTCTCAGCTGATTCAGTGTAGCATTAGTCGGCGTCTGACATGAGTGCAAACCACCTGCCACATTTATCGGAGCCTGTGAACACGTGTAACCCAAGGGGTGTTATATTCTCAGGCATTGCCGACTCTGTTAAAACTCTTTTCAACCACACTTGAGGAAATCCGCATGCCTTGCTTGTTGGTATAACCTCAGCAGAGTGTTTCGACCAAGAAACATTCCGAGGCTGAACTTCCCAAATCCTGGGGGGCAGTATGGGGGGGGGGGGAGTATTACATTATTTTTTGCCACTATCGCAGTGTGACCGTTTACGGTTCTAAAGTGCTCACTTTGTATGGACAAAAACCAAAAGTTCTAGAGTGTGATGGTCAAAACTAAAGATATGACAGATTGTATTCACTTTATCTAAGTTGGATTTGAGAAGAGTGCACCTGATTTTCAATGCCATGTGCTAGTTTCGAAGCAATAATAGTCAATGTAAAGGGCCACTGCAAATGATAAAGGTCTACCAGACACAGATGCATCAAAACAAAATGATTGATCGTTTCTTCAAATTTCTGAAGTCAACTATCGTAGGTTACGTGACTGAAACTCATGGTGGACATACATACATACAAATCGCGAATGCAATCATGGCCACACCTGTTGTGAGGTGGGAACTTCATCAGTCTTTATTATTTTCAATATGCAAGGACATTAATTTTACTAATATTATAAATGCGAAGGTTTGTGAGGATGCGTTTGTGTGTATGTTTGCTACACTTTCACGGAAAAATGACTTAACGGATTTAGATAAAACTTTACAGTAATACAGGCTTATACATCAGAATAACACATAGCCTACCATTGATAAAGATTTTATGTAATTTGGCCATCATATGTAATATAAATGTGAAAGTTTGTGAGGATGTATGCATGTGTGTATGATTGTTACTCTTTCACGCAAAAACTACTGAACAGATTTAGATAGAACTTTACAGTAATACAGCTTAGGTATACATCAGAATAACACATACTTAGGCTACAATTTATGAAGATTTTATGTAATTTGGCCATGATATGTAACAATAAAGTTCACGCGGGCAAAGCCACGAGCGGAAAGCTAATGTCACATATTTTTTTCCCATAATAGATAGTTGTGTAATTCCGCCTTGGTTTTCTGTTCATTACTCAGTATAAACCAAAAAATACCTAATTTTAATGTTTATTTTGTCAGAAATTCAGTAAGTCTATTTCACTGCAATAGTGACTGTTTTCTTTTATTAAGTATTCATATTTTTTGAACATTTCATCTATCGATTCATGTTATGTTTATGAAGAGGTTAGTTTCGTACCTATTTATTTATGAAAACCCAATCTATCACCGTTTTAATAGATAACTCTAGCTAATACTATCTAAAAATTATGTTTTTATGATTATGGTAGTTAATTAGTAACAAGCAAGTGAACACAGGTAAAAAGACAAAAGCACACGTTGAGAAAGCATTTGCAAATTTGCATGTTTCCTTCGAGCTCTACTATTTTCTCGTAGTAATAATGTTCGCAGGCGCGCCTGCTTCCATTGTCCAATGTTTCTCAGACGTGGGCATCTTATCTACCTTTCACCCTCGAATCTACCTATAGTTATAATTTTAATTGAATCGAGGTGACATTAGATGATGAGAATTACAAAATGTTTGAAAAGTGGGAATTTTCAGAGGAAAAGAGCGTGTTTTACTGTTAAGTTTACCGTTTACCGAAAATCTGCGGAGAAACTGGAAAATGCTTAAGAATCCTTTTAAATGATATTGTGTAGCCGTTGAAATAATGCAGCATTCTGGCGAATAGTCTTCAAAATTACGTTAAATTTTGCGTGATACATAGATTGTAAAGAAACATACAATAACGTTAGATAAGTGATGTTACTTCAATTCTCTACAGAGTAAGAAACCATATTCACACAATAGTTAATATTGAAACTAATTTTTGAGTGGCCTTCGATCGTTTTTACCAGAGTTAAATACAGGAAAATCCCTGTGTCCCGGGTAACCTGTACCAGCGAAGGGGTTGTGTCAATTGTTTGGTTACTGGCGCAAATAGTTGTGGTACATGCTTAATTTTTTTTCATTGTTAGCTAGGTCTACTTGATTCAGAAGCATTCACAGGTATAGCACTGAATCGTAATTTAAAAAAAGTTGAATAAGTGGTAAATACTGTTTTTCCCTGTGTTTTGAACGCCATTTAAAATTAAAAAATACATAAACTTTTTCTTCCAAACCTTTTTCGAAACTATTTTATTCATCACATAAATTTCAATGAGATTAATCTAAGCGTGTCATACTTAATTTATAATTCATTTTTCTGTAAAAATACATCACAAAAAGTTTTGAAAATGGCGACTTCCTTGTTCAAAACCAATCTTACATAATTAAGTAAAAAAATATATTTTGTTCAAAAACATCATCCACGTACACGCTTTTATGGCCTCTAAAAAAATGTTTCTTGACGGTGTAGAATTTTCGACATTCGCTATTTCAAAAACTTTTAAATGTTTTTGGTTTACTTATAATTCCGTTTTAAATGCTACCATAAGATCTTAAATTTTACTTTACGGACACTTTGAATGAAAATTTAAGTATGTTGCCCTTAAAGTAATTCATGTAATGAATAGTTGATAAAATAGTAAAGTTTTTGAAAAAGGTTTGGAAGAAAAAGTTTATGTAGCTTTTTCTTTAAATGGCGTTCAAGACATAGGGAAAAAACAGTATTTATCACTTTTTCAATTTCCTTTTTTTTTTCTGATTTAGGAGTCAGTGCTAAAAATGTAAATGCTTCTGAAACAAGAAGTAATGCTAGTATTCGGCTAACAATGAAAAAAAAACATGTACCTCAATTATTTGCGCCACAGTAACCAAAAAAGTGACACATCACAGAAATTTCAGAAAATTAGTCAAAAAAAATCATAACTCGATAACTATCAAAAATCGCGGAACATACTTTGGGTTCTATTGATAGGTTGTGGCTTCCCCAGGCCAAATACCTTCTCTATTACAGGTTACCCGGGACACCCTGTTTAATTAGTTGTAATTACGTACGTTACGTACCTACGTCATTTGACAACGCTAATCTGTTTGCGTTGTCAAATAACGTCGTTGTCTAAGCAAACGCATAGTGTTATAAAAATTTCGATTTAAGAAGCTGTCTATATTTGAAACGCAAATTACCGTTAAACTAAGAGTGTACATACAATTTAAATTAATTTGGCACCAACAAAAGAAAAACCAACCGCAATCAGAGAACTGAATTATTAAAGTTACACGTGCAAAAACTAGTCATCTATAAATCAATTTTAATTGCGGTATATGAGTGTCCCGTACAATTTAGTTTTCCTGGGACCAGTACGTCCACCACGAGTTGCCACTTTCAGTTTACATTATCATTCGCGTAAAAAAATGTATTGGGATTTGACATTGTCATGTCATATTATATCATGTGTCATCCCAATACATTTTTCTTACGCGAACGATAATGTAAATTTAAAGTTGCAGGCAACTCGTGGTAGACGTACTGTATGTTAAATTTTGATACGAAAGATTTTAATAACAGTTGATCTCACGACACACTAGGTCAGATATTTTGTACTATATAATAATTCTTGCAGGAGTCGACATAGCGAAAAGTTCCTGACAACAAGTAAAAGTATGAGAAAATATCCAAGAAAGAAACTAACAGTAGTTATTATAATATTTGCGACCTTCCTATCGCAAATATCCCCGAAGTTGTTTTGTTAAAATGGTGAAAAGTTGAAAAGCACAGGCATTTCATTGACAGAAAAGCTCTTTGACTATACAAATTCCTGTAAAAACTTTGCTATCGTGCTTATCTCTGCTTTAATTCAACAACTATGTCCTAAGCTTGTGTTATCAATTTAGATAAAAAAGCTGCTTCAATATCCCATCTAAACTGTACTTTATTGCTCACAACATCGATTATTTGGTGGAATCACGGAAACCAGCTAGCGGGCGGCGGCGCTTGCGCAAGAGGCTGCGTCACTAGAGGTGGGATGCCGGATGATCCACTCTGTATCCGGGTGCGTCGAGCCTACAAAGTATGCCAACCGGGTTAACATATTCACTGAAAAAAAAATGCTAAATTAAATATTAGGTCCAAAAATTCCCAGGCACATTACCAATGCGGTAGGTTTAGTTCATAGATCACTGAGGTCTTTGGTTTTGAATGTTGATAAAAGGAAAATGTTATGTTTATTTATTTAATTATTAAAAGGGCCACAAATAACACGAGGTCTTTATTTGCATTTCATTCGATAGTGGTATTTTTTTTTAATTGCTTGTTTTTTTAACCCGGTACCGTTATGTTCATAGATTCATAGGCTCCAGGTCAGATGATTATGATCATATTAGGGTCTATCATATTCAAATTAATTGCTGTGATGGAATAAGATAACAGCCGGGTCAAATAATCCGGAAAATGCCGGTGCATCTCTAGCCCAAACACGTTGTTGCACTGGAGGGGACATTAAAAGAAGTATTTTATTGCTCGCCCCACCGGTACCACTAAATGTTCCACGGAGATAGATGGCCGCGTGTGGGTGGAGGGATCACTGATTTCTTGCGTCACTTTTAGGCTTCTGATTTCGATAGCAATTGATGCTACATCCTGGACGAGGTAGTCAGTTCCTTTTTGGAGCTTTAGAGAGTTTCGTGGTTTCTATTTTTTTATTGGTGATAGTTGAGTTCAGTTTAGTCAGAACTTCTTATTGCCGGATTATTTTACAAAAATAAAAAAAATGATTGCCCACCACTATTTATTATCCCTAACGGTGTAGTCAGAGGCTAGTTGACTGTGGCCGTCCTGGTGAGTGGAACACTTCAAACCCACTTTTCAAAAAGCGTATTACAAGTTTAGAACCCAACGCAGTGATAACCAATTCTAGAAATGGGGATCTTTGTCAAGAAGTACTGTAACCTATTCACGAAGAACAGAAGTCATGATGGATGAAAGCCGAAAATTTGTCAGTTCCACTCCAAAGATTGACACTATATTCCAGAATGTTTAAATATATAAATAAATATAAAACATAAATATGCGCCAGACAACACACACCTCTTGTCATGGTCTCGAAGTGGTTTATTGTATGGCTTTCATTATTTATATATATATTTTTAATTTGTGTTACCTTCAAAATTATCCGGGTTGCTTGGTTTATATCGGTGTTTTTCATAACTAGAGAGTTAATCTTTAAAAAACCAGTACATATCGATACACACAGATTGTATCAAAGTAGGATGTCAACAATCCAATATTTTTTTACAGGGCGCCACTAGAATAACTCACACTTGGAAGCGTGTGGCCGTGGGTAGAATGTGGAAGTCAATAAAAACATACTTATATAAGATCACCGATCGCTCACAGCAGCTAATACGATTGTCATAAATCAGGAACACAGTGATCTAGCGCGTCGCGGATGCCAATCGCGCACAGAAATAAATTGAAATAGATAACGCAGCTTTATTTAGCCCACGCTTAACCGGTTTGGCAACAAATGTCAAAAGTACGAAAACTAGAAAACATCGAATTTCGGACCTTGATGATCTCGAGCGGGAAACGAACCCGCGTCTTCCACAATCCGTGTGGCTGCTCTGACCACTGAGCTAAAGAAATCCCAATGGACCGAACGAATCTTTCTAGTATATATGCTTACATTGCAAGCTAACGTTATTCCGGCAAGTACGAGTACCTCTAACCATCCGAAAAAATATTTGCTATTTAATTATTACTTTGAAAACGAGCATTGTAAAATGCTAAAATAATCAAAGTAGGTGTCTCCTTATGAGCCTCCTATGTGAGAAAATATTGCGCGCAAAAGTGTAGCGTTTGTAGGAAGTGTTTGATATCCACCAATAAGGATTGTTTTCATTTAAGAATATTAACGAATGTCAAGATTAAGCAAAGTTTTTCCTTAAACTTACTCTTGAAAAGATTTAACATGGCGCACGCGTAAAAGTGACATCCTGCCTTCTGTCTCTTTCTGTATTGTTTATAATTGAACTCAATATTGTATTCTTTTTTCTACTCTCATTGACTGTACTCTGAATTTATTTGTTGTACAACCAACAAAGTTCAAAAGAGTAACTATCGAGTTTCTTGCCGGAGTAATAAGAAGCAACGTCCGAACCGGTGGTTTAACATTATGTATATTCACGATATGTACTATTATTGTACTATTTTATTTACGTTGAAAATTCACGGGCCCATGGGGACCCGGTCCTTTGAGGCTTGCGTGGGGCCGAAGCCAACACGTAGAGGCCTTTTGGTAAAATTTAATCTTCTTTGCCATGTGTACATCTTATTTATTTATCTATTTACGTTTATTATTATTATTTCTATATATATATTTTTGACATGTCATAATTAAGTGCTTTGTACAAGCTTAAATGAATAAAATATTTTTTTACTTTCCTTTAATATTGTAACATTAGTAACTAAGGAAAAAGTGAGGGTAGAATGGCGTCAAGCACCATTTTCGTTATCCTGTTGACAGCGCCCAGCCCCAGGTTCTTGTGATTCAAATGTCATTGAGATTGACACTTAGGTATAATTTCGTAGAAGTCGATTTTGGACGACATGGTTGGCGTAGTGCGCTGTAGCAAGGTTTCTCGCCTCGATTCCTGTGCTGTCACGGGTTCGATTACCAGTTTGGTCAATTCGGTAAATTGGTTCGGGTATAAAGTAAGTTATTACTTTTCTAGGTCTGCTGTGAGACGCCCACTTAATCCTTGTCTGGGGTACCTTGTAAAACATGGATATTTATCCTTACTTCGAGATCATGACAAGTGGTGTGTTGTTTGGCGCATATTTATTCATTTACATTATTATTCACATAAAAACCAGTAGTGTCGCGGCGAAAAATCGTCTGCTGCTTTTGCGTAGAGTCTTGGCTACAAACTTGCGCCACTCCTCTGTTTTGTATGAATATCGATTGAGAAATAGCGGATTTATATCAATGAAACAAAGCGTTTTTAGTGATAGGAATCACATTATCATCATAGTAAAATGAAACGTCGAAGAAGTGCCTTGTATAATCTCTTCAGACTTATGTCTGTGCATGCGCGTTGACAGCGCGCGCAGAATGCATTCTACTCTGGCCCTGAGCTAAGTGGTAGTATCACACCCATACATAATATAGCCGCGCCTAGGGAAGATTGCCGCTATTTGCCGACTGTTATGTAGCTTGTGATATACATAACTATAACAATTGCCACATTCCGCTGTAAGTAGCCATTTGACGTTTCTATTGTCATTATCAATACTTGTTTTTAATACCAAAACGATTTAATTCCAGGATAGGATTTGCCCCTAACTTTTGCATTTTAATGTCGTCTAAAAGACGTCTTACAGTACAATATTTTTTTGAATATGTTTAAATGTTTTTATAATATTTTAATAACTATCCAGAAAAAAAATTGCAATCCTTTTTGTCATATTAAAAGCGGGGAGGTGGAGTGTGTGACGCATCTCTCCTAATTAGGTAGTATATAAGGTTACGTAGTCATGGAGTTAGTCAGAATAAATCATACCTACTTTCTTGGACATATCGTTTGACTTGTGTTACTCCCGGTCCCACATTACAGGTGTAAAGACTGATAAATAATTGATTTAATATTAAGATTAGGAAGTGTATTTATTTGTTCATAATTTGTTTGATGTGCACTAAATAATTTCTTATCTTGACTTATCTTATCTTCATTCGACTCGAAATTTGTACTATGGGTGGCACCGTTCTTAAATATGAGAAGATTTTAAAATCCCAAATATTGTTCAACCAGTTACCGTTTAGTGTTTGCAAATGATGTCTAATGATCTGTGATAACTTTATAAGTCTGAGCAAAACAGTAGTTATAAATGTATTATTTTTGGGGTCAGCTTTTCATTCAAAATTTATCTTTGTAAAATAAAAAAAACGTCTTGTAGTCAGATTCTTCCGGCGGCTGAGCGCGACGCAGCTCACCGCGGCTGTGAGCGAAGTGGTATCAAAAAACGGAACATCTCCGAGATTACAAGGTAAGGCCTGCACGGCGCATTGTCTTGACATATTACATGCAAGGCTTCTAGTTAAACCTACTTAGAAATTTAGCAGCATCATCTGACCAGAAGATGCTGCTCGTTATTTTAAACAACTAGGTGGGTGATTTTACAGAACTGGCTGAAACTGTGTAACACCGTAATAATAAATAGGTAACTATATTACATCCATTTCAATACTGAAATCATTGTCAAAAGTTAGACGCATTATTCTATCGCGGCATCATAAAAAAAGTGCTTGAGTTGATTAATTTTAAGAAAACCACCTTCGAAGCCTAGAAACGTGAAGATTTTGCTTGTTTCGGATGTGTCACACGCGCCTCTGCTGCGGTTTAATCGTGGATATTTTCCTTGACATGCTTTCTATATAATGATTTATACATCATTGCAAAGGACAACAATCATACTATTCAAATTTGCAAATTACTTTCAAAACGTTTCACTACTCCTTGTAAACATGTGTCACGCGACGGACGTAAATTGAAGCATGCGACGAAACGGTCTTGTTTCGTTGGTAACAGCAGAAGTAGGTGATACTTTAAAGTACAAAAATGGATGATTTAACAAAAACCATTAAGTTTATTAAAATACTAAGAATATAAATAAGATAGTTCATTCATTTTAATGGCTATATGCTGCATGTCATCATTTATATCATCAATAACAAATTGGAAGTTTGTTCAATCATCATTTACTTTTGCTGTTGACTGACTGAAGTGATATGCCGACCGAAAACCATACCGGTGAGCTCTTTAATTTTAAATTTGTTGGTACACCTTGGGTCGACTCCGTGGGTCTGCACAAATACGAGCTGAACTCATGGAACTCAGTGGACCGAAGGGCTAGAAGACTCAAAGGCAGCGAAATACGCTCGTTGTAATCGGACTCCAGAGTTTAGAGCATCGGTGAAAAGTGGCCTGTCTGTCGGTATTTTTTTAAGGAGTAGTTTGGAGAGTATGCGCAGGTTTGTGCCGTGCTGGAGGCAGCACTTTAAAATAATACTTTCCACAGCCCCATATCTTCCCATGGGTATCGTAAGAGGCGACTAAGGGTTTTTCGCAGCAGACCATCTGCTCTCCAGGTGGGAGACTTATGTCGGCCGGTTGTTGTTACCACCATGCAGTTGTGTAAAACCCACCAAGTGATTCTGACCTAACCGGTGCCAGGAGGACTGTGATCGTGGCAATTGTTGAACCAGTGGGAGCCTTAGCGGCGGTATTTTGTGTGTAGTGTGTATCGGCCCGCCGGCCAGGGAGACCCGTAGAAACGGTGGTGCCGCTGGCCACCCGCGGCATAGTACAGGGGCCCAAAAGGGCTAACCACCTCTGGAGGCTGCCCCACCAGGTCGCGCATAATCCCGGGGTGGCTCGTCGTGCCGGGTTGTGCCCGGTTCCGGTGGGGCCTGGCGAACACACCCAGGGGGGTACGGGGGCCCTTCCGTCCGGCGGACCGGCCTACACTATTCCACACAATTAATACCAATGCAGAGCACCACGCTTTGTCTTTCATTGCCTCGATCACAGTCGTCCTTTCACGCCCCTCCCATCCTCCAACTTCTATGGCAGTCAGAAGTATGAAAAAACGGCCAACAGCGGCATCCCCATCCCCCACCAACACGCTGTTTGAGGTGGAGTTCGTTAACATCCGCGGACTCCATGCAAACCTTAACGCCGTCCATTAACACTGTAACAACATCTATCTCGCCACATACGAACTAAGAACTATCGTATCCTACATCGCGATATCAAAGTTATCCGAGCGATCGAACCTAAATACAAGAACCCGACAACAACCGTCGGGCAGTAGCCCACCAGACACAACACCCGTCTGGTCGGAGGATCCGGTCGGAGGATCCTCATACCTGCACTACCCCGGCTATGTGCTGGAAGAGTCCATCCAACCAAAAGCCGGTGAATGTCTGTTCGTCAGGGCGGACGCCTGCTGTAGCCGTCTCCGCTGCCTAGAAGACCCATGAGTGCGACCATGAGTCCTGGTGGGCATTGAAGTCTCCCAAAAATCAGAAAACTCTCATCAAAAAAAGACCATGCAGACCGAACTGCCCATGCGTTGGCTCTCACGCAAGACCTGACGCAACTGGTACACCAGCCCACCCAGGTACCAGATATTGTCGGTCATACACCTTCCTTATTGGACCTTCTGCTGACGAGTCACCCAGCCGGGTATAAAGTGTCGGTTGGTGTTCCATTGGGCTCCTCCGATCACTGTCTGGTTGGCGCAACAGTGCCTTGTGAGCTGCCGCGTCACCCCCACAACCTGTGGAGGTGACGCGGCGGTTATGGCACTACTCGTCGGCAGATTGGGACGGATTGCGAGAATACTTTGCCTCCGTCCCTTGGCGGCAGTGCTGTTTTGGAGAAAAGGATGCTTCAGAAAGGGCATCTGCTATCGCTGACGAGATCAGTACCGGAATGGAATACTACATTCCTTTTACTGATGTCGTCAGTGCTAGCAAAACTGGTCTTTGGTTCAATGGCGAGTGTGCCGCAGCTGTTGAACAAAAACAGGCGGCGTACCGTGCTTGGTCTAGGGCCCAGGCACTCAATGATCATTCAAACCTGGCCTCCCTGGAAGCAGCCTTTAATAAAGCCACCAAGGCCACGAAGAGGGCTCACATTAGAGCAGACGCCCAGCGAATTGCACGTGTTGGCCAAGGACTCATCACGCACCCTACGGGTTGCCGCTCCTACTGGCGACTGGCTAAACACGTGCAATCTAACTTCTGCGTGCGTTCGCTGCCCCCACTAAGATTCCCTGATGGATCGTTGGCTCATCAGCCACAAGAGAAGGTCAATTTACTGGCTAACCTCTTTGTCGCAACTCTTGCATCGATGACTGCGGTGCTGCGCCGCCTGAAACTCCACATTGCAGCTCCACAATGCCTGATATTCGTATCAAGCAGTGTGATGTTCGTGCCGAACTGCAGTCACTCGATATCAGGAAAGCCAGTGGCCCTGATGGAATTCCAGCTGTGGTGCTGAAGAAATGTGCAGCGGAGTTGTCTCCAGTGTTCACTAGCCTGTATCGCCTCTCCTACCATTCGGGTCTTGTGCCGCTGTCTTGGAGGGAGGCGAACGTTCAACCAGTTCCCAAAAAAGGGGACCGGTCTGACCCTGCCAATTACCGTCCAATTGCCGTAACCTCAGTTTTAGCTGAAGTGTTCGAGCGGATCATAAACACGCAGCTCATCCGCTACCTAGAGGATCACTCTCTTATTCACGACCGTCAGTACGGCTTCCGACCAAAACGGTCTACGGGTGATCTTCTAGAGTACGTAACACACATCTGGGGGGAGGCTATGGACAAGCATGGGGAATCTTTGGCCGTCAGCCTTGACATTGCCAAAGCTTTCGACCGTGTATGGCAACTGCACCCCGTAAACTCGGAATCCTGAACAGAGTGAGACGACTCTTCACGCTTGGGCAGCTCTGTCTCTTGTATAAGACACAAGTTCGCTCGTGTGTGGAATACTGCTCTCATCTCTGGGACGGTTCCGCCAAGTACCTACTCGAAGCTCTTGACAGGTTGCAGCGGCGTGCTATCCGTATTATTGGAAACCCAGAGGCAACTTGGACCTTTAAGCCTCTCCAATTGCGTAGAGACATTGCCAGGCTAAGTATTCTCTATGGCTTCTACAATGGGGAATGCTCTGACGAGTTATTTCAGCTTATTCCACCCTCACCTTTCCACTCTCGTACCACGCGTGCTGGACTACGGCGTCACCCACACACAATTCAACATTTGTTGGCCCGAACTAAAAGGTTCGGTGACTCGTTTCTTTGTCGTACCATCCAGACGTGGAACACTCTTCCAGCACATGTGTTTCCTTCCTCGTATAGTCCCGGGTTTTTCAAGCGGGGCGTGAAAACGGATTTCTGCAGGCCTTCAAGGTGAGGATGGCCAGCCCAGTGATTCGTTTGAATGACTGGGCTTGTCAGCCTCATATCTGAACCTCACGACCGCTTACAATCAGGTATAGTAAATAATAATAAATAAATAAATATCTGGGACAATTCACACCAAGATCATCTGACCCCAAACTAAGCAGAGCTTGTATTATGGGCGTCAGAGACTGATAAACATATTTAAATATTTCTAAATACATACTTAAATAGATAATAACACCCAGACACACAACAAATACATATGTTCGTCTCACAAATATTTGTCATGGGTGGGGTTCGAACCCACGACCTCCGGCGCTAAAGGCAGGATCGCTGCCATTGCGCCAACAGGTCAGTCGAAGTGAGGTCAGCTTGACGGGCAATATTAAAAAAAAGGAACTACACAACTTGATACCACTCTCTACTTTTTACCATCGGACCACTGGACACTGACATCAAATAGTTTTGATTTGAAATGTTATAAGATGAAACTATTTTTAATAAGTGATTATTTTTAAGAATAAGGACCTGTAATAATATTGAATGTCCAACAAATGTTTGTTTTATGTAAAAGTGTACTATGGTAAACTACGCGTGTATGTAAACGATATTGTTATATAATTATACTAACATCGTTTTTTAATCGCAAAGAAGTTTAATCATGAAAAAAATATCTTAAAGTACGTGAAGCCTTCCCTATGTTTGTTTTTCAATTTTTTGTGTGATTTATTATAGTGCGATCAATTCTGTGGCCTCAGAAATCAATTCCGTGGCTCCAAAAATTTAAAAAAAAAATCTGGCTGATCTATCGATCCTAGACACGTGCCTTACCTACAGGATTATGAAGTACCTAGTTTCTGATCGCTTATAAGTACGTAGTTTTTGATTTTGCCTGCGCTAAGAAAAAAAAATACCATGGAAAATTATGCGTTATTACAAATAGTATCAAGTTAACATACATTCGAGGGTTCACATTGAACCAATAAACTGGTCCATGTAATCACTTATATTTTAAACGAAAAACTAATAGTTAGTGACAAAAAAGTGTATTTTACTGAAAAATAAGCAAAGCTTGTAATAGCTACATAAACGAGTAGGAATCAGAAACTATAAATAAACTTAGATACCTATGTCTAAATACTGGGTGAGGGTCAAACCCACGACTTTCGGTGCTAAAGGTTGGCTGGATTTCTACCCATTACCCCAACGGGTCTGCCAAATAACGCTATCAACACAATTTCCAACTTAATTCCTAGTTTCAGAAGGAAAATTGTCAAGTAAAAATTAACAAATATCAGGCAGGAAAGAACATTTTACAACAAGATCATTTAGGATCAAGGTCCGAAACTGGGTAGAGCCAGTTTTATTGGCGCAAACGGGCCAACTTATTCACTAATCTAAATAAAAATTCAGTAAATAATCAAACGAATATAAATCGGACACGCAAAAAAATGCCAAATGTGACACGGATCAGTGAAGTGTGACTTGACGATTAGAAGATTGTCAGGGTTTATTTTCAAATATTTTGTTCAAACAAAGCTACACACGTAGAAAAGGCCACAGAGCATCGCAGGATAGGCGAAGGTCGCAACCCACGCCCGCACAACCACAACAAAACAAGCGCAATATTGACTCTTATGACATAACAAATAAGGTTCAACAAGGCAAGCTACTGACGGTCACGCGCACGACCCTGGTATACGTTGGTACATACCATGGTCGTTAATTACCTTTGATCTCTATGCCTATAGTTAATATTTAATCGGATATTGCGAGCTGACTAACTGCCCTGAAAACAAACGTACCTAGTTATAAATATAAGGTACGTTATTTATATGCAAAAAATATCAAATCGAACAGATATGTAGATTGGCAAGATTTATATTTGAAATATTATTTTATTACTGCAGTATTAAGTAGTTTCCTTACTGGTTACCGCAAAGAGTAGTAGTCTTGCCTATAGTGACGAAGATAGTAAATTCAATTCTTAACTAAGACTGATATTCATGTGATTAAAAACGTGTTTTTTGTGTCTGGATGTGATTATCTTTAAAGTATTTATTTAGAAATATTTAAGAATGCTCGTCACTACACTGGCACCCATATATTATACGTATTTTTTTGTCCTGGGTATCTGGGTTAGACGCAGTCGCCGCTTGAAGTACCTACTTTGATAGTAGGTATCTACTCTCCTCAATGTTCGAGCTGTTCCTCAACCCTCTGACCCCGTTCTGGTGGCTCGGGGCCGCCGACACGTGTAGACGAAATTGATTGCATTATTCACAACAAGAACAAAATCGAAAAGTAAATAAATAAAGAAGATTCTGATTGCTTGACCGATAGCAACAGAGATGTTGCAGTCGTTATTTTTTGCCAGGCTTACAACTTATTAATGACTTTGCTGCTAAGTTGTATTTTTTAGATAATTGCCAGTTATCATATTTTCGCGCAAATGTTGAAAAGGGTAAAAAAAACTCTTTTATTGAAAAAATCTGATAGGATTGATTGTATCTGTATGAAGGGGAGGTTAGTAATGAGTAAATTCGAATATAATGCTATGAATACCATTAAAATTATATTTTCTCGTTGCATAGCCCTGCCCTGAGCAAAGGCGGCCAGGGGTAGAGCGAATGGTGCAGTGAGCAGTCCCTCCAGGCACCAGGGAAAAGGCGCCAAAAAGCCGAATTTCGCGGACAGTCTTTTAATATTTCTTTTAAAAAAAAATTTTGTGTTAAAATTAATGATGATTAGATAATTTTCTTAAATAAATGATTTCTAATTCTTAACAATCCCACCTTGTGCGTAATAGTGCTCGCATGGGCAGCAAAATCCAAAAAGATTGTTTAATGCTTGTAAAGTATTTTGGACGAAACCGGTAAAAAAGTAACGATGACTCTGCAGCACGCAAATCTATATTGCTGTTCGAAAACAGAACGGTGCGCATATTAAAAGCTACTGAGGACTTAGAAACGGTAATTTTATTGGGCCGAAAGGTTACGAAACTGACACTCCTTAAAACTGGCACCTTCAATGAATTGACACACAGCAAGCTGGTGAAAATGGGTATTGAAAATACACAACAGTAAAATTTAGAAAAACTTTTAATAAGAACAATACTATTATCAATCTGTAAAGTATTTTAGAGTAAAATAAAACAAACACTTAACTAGAATAGATTCAAAGTTCAAGTAAAAATATCATTTGACTACGTAATAAGCCGTTGTCAACAATTTAGCCATGTCCGCCATGCTGAATACCCGAAGAGCTAACATGCGAATTGCGACAGGCGACTAAGATATCTCACGCTTTATCTCGCGCCAGTCCTTAAACTAATTTTACGAGATAATGCCCGTCTGGTAGAGAGGGGGCGGGGAGCGGATACTTGACTCTTACAAATTAACCGCTTGATCACAAAGGCTCCTCAGGTAAAGCTATGAACCTATTAATTTATTCTAAGTACGAGATATGTATTTGCAGAGATCAGCTTAAGGCTGGTAAAGTTTTTTTAAGTAATAGTTAAGTAGGGAAAGGTTATTTGATAAGTAATGGACGACCGACTTGGTGTAATGGTTAAGAAGTTGGCTACTACACCAGAGGTCGCGGGTTCGATCCCCGCACAGTACAAACATTTGTGTGCATGAACATGTCTGTTTGTACTGGTCTGGGTGTCTCCTATGTATAATAAGTATGTATTTACAAAAGAAAATGTATTTAAGTATGTTTATCCGTTGTCTAGTATCCCATAACACAAGCTTTAATTAGCTTACTTTGGGGCTAGATGGCGCTGTGTGGAATAATGTCCAGGGATATTTATTTATTATTTATTTATAATGGGTTTACCAATCAGCACGTCTACCACGAGTTGCCACTTCAAATTTACATTAAAATGTATTGGGATTGACATTGACATTGTCATGTGTCATCCCAATACAATTCTTTCACGCGAACGATAACGTAAATTTAAATTGGCAACTCGTGGTAGACGTACAGACGGTCCGCGTATTTGTTAGTCACTGTTTGTCACCGAAGTATTATAAAAAAGGTACGAGTACCTACCTATGTTATTTTTTTAAAATTATTGTAGATGTAAGTTGTAGAGTGAATGTTCGGCCCAGAATTCAAAAATGGACCACACGCGCTAGTTATAAATGGAGCGATACCCCCACTACGCGTTGCAAAACACCCCAATATTTATTCATATCTGAATAATTTGGGTTAAAAATTAATATTAATAACAACAAGGTCAAACTACCGAAAAGCTGTACGCAATTAATAAAGCTAATCCGAGCGCTATGTGCGAGCACCAGTATCATGGCCGTGAGACTGCTTCTGTGAAAGTTGTTAACTGCGTAAAGCTAGCAAATCCATGGTAAAACATATACGACTTACTAATTAATTATATTATGACACTAAAATCGAGGTTTTAGGTTATTGCTGACAAAATTCATGTGCTTAATCTTTACGACTTCTAATTTAGACGGACTTACTCGTATAAAATATATAAGGTACCGTTCTTTATCCATGGAAATTCTATTCCAGCTTACATACATATTATATACCTTTCTCCTACCTGGGCGTAGGGTCAGACAGAAAAGTTTTGGTTTAAACCATAACAGAAATAGTTATTCATTTCACGAAAGAACCTCTATCTAAATCTGAAACCGCCTCTTAGTCTGACCTTGACTGTTCCAAAGCCAAAACGACTAAAAACCCACCTTCGTCCATTGTAAAAAATGTTTTCTAATACGCGAACGATTTTGATAAAGGCCTTTCTTACCACACGAGGTGCTCGGTCGTTGACCTCCCAAACTGGCCTATGCATCGGTGGTAGTCGCTAGACTAGAAGCGTGTTGCGGTCATGTCACCTATTGAGTGCAAATAAGAAATATAAAAATGTGTTTTGATCAATACAGTCCGATTGATGTTCATAAAAACTTACTA
This sequence comes from Udea olivalis, assembly GCA_947369235.1. Taxonomy (NCBI): domain Eukaryota; kingdom Metazoa; phylum Arthropoda; class Insecta; order Lepidoptera; family Crambidae; genus Udea; species Udea olivalis. The sequence continues at coordinate 15,392,242 of OX376342.1, forward strand.
GTTAAATTAGTATAACGTTTCTTAGGTATATCAACATAGCATGGTAAGAACATGATTTTGTCTATGAGTAATTAAAAGTTGCTTGGTAACAGAGTAGAGTTTGTCGGTGTCTTCTCGGCAAAAGTAACATTTTACCATTTTACCAATTTTTAGTGAATAAGAATTATTTTCAACATCACATAGTATTGTTTTAATTTAGTTTGTTGCCCACAATTTGTTCAAAGGTCTGTAAAAATGTTCTACCTAAGTGTACCTACTCGCGTACTAAAGAGTCAGAGCCGTAGAAAAAAAAATTTGACAAATCTCCAGCAATTTGTTTTTCAGTCAGTTAATCTATTGAAGCGTGGATCATATCTGCGGTAGGTACTTAAGGTTCTAAAATTATTTTTTTTGCACAGTTAGTTGTGTTTACAAGTTTCGCTATAATATTCATTTATGGAACGAAAAAAGAAAAGAATAACTCGCGCACGCACGATTAGCAGGCGAAAGGTACTATTAGGTATTAAATATGGGATTTAACTGTACACGGTTAAGTTACAGTTTTTAATTTGGTTTAACATGGCCAGCCGCTAATGTGGGTAATGTTAAGATAATTACAGTTCATGTGTACGAACATCACGACCACCATTCACTTACACCACAGTCGCGGTTAATTCTCGCAGTTAGAACACTTTTTTTGGATATTATCAGTCCTATTTGAATTTTCAAGAAGCTGTCTGTTGAAGTAAAAATTATAAACCAATTATTTGTGGTCATCATAAGTGTGATGATTTCCCACTCCAGACATTATGTAACTAACCCTGAATTTAACTTATTGTTCAAAACCATTGTTGAAAAAAGACTAATGTAGAGTTTATCAGTGTCTTTTTGGCAAAATTAACATTTGAGGTCCGAGTCTCAGTGTATTTATTTATATTATGTATGTTGACCATCATGGTATTACTTTATCAACATGGTTGGTCATAAGTGATTTCAAGAGCGAACATAAATACAAGATCCTTTAGCTATTTCCTACTCTACTTTTGATTAATATCTAAGTCTTTACTTTTAATTTTCCTGAAGATTTGTATTGACCCAAGACATATATTTGCAGCCCCTTTTTATTTATTTGGTTTCTTATTTATTTGAGTATGTACATATTCAAATAAGATAATATGTTAATGTCACTGACACCAATGAGTACAAGTACATAGAAGCTCTGATTAGTTTTGGGTTCTGCCTTATTTGGCAAAACAAGTTTAATCGTAATCGTCGTGGTATTATTTGATTTGATTGCCTATATTAAAAAGCTCTATCTAAATCTAATATTTCAGTTTTTCATAAGTATGATTACAAACTTAAGCTTTAATTAAGCAATAAGTAATATTCCAGTGAGTTTTAGGTTATTATTACGAATTGATTGATAGACTGTAGCGTCAATATTGTGCGAAATTAACATTGGATCGCAATGCGTAATGACTAATGATTCCTCAAAGTCAACCACGTGGTCTGTTTACAAACAGCAACAACAAGTTATACCGGTCAAGTCGAAGTCGTGTCTGAAACATACAACAGCCTATTATTAATGTAAATGAAACTGAATGTACCGACCGCTACCATTAAGACGAATTGCCGCTAGAGCACAGACCTAATTGTCAGATTAACGTGTCCTCAATACGGCAGAGTCGAGCGAGAGCTGCGCCCGCGCCACCCTTAAGGATGCCCATTTCCTTGTAGCTGATTACGGCTTACGGACTAAAAAAGTACAATCATAGTGCTCTCCGGCGCGGAACGCACTGTCCTCATTTGAATACAAACGCAATGCGCGTGCGCACACACCCTTAACTGTACACATGAGCGAAGCTCCCCAATCAAATTTATACTCTAACTTCAACGTATTGGTTTGAGAATCGCCGCGCGTTCGGAATACGTGCCCTCTTTTCAAAGTCGAAAGAAGAGGGACTCTCGCATGCGAGAACGGGAGGGCGCTATACGCGAGGAGGACGGAGGACGTTAAGGGCATTCACCCCGTACCCCGTGGGTTGACTAGCGGCTCTACAAATGATGTACAAGCACATAGATGCCTTTCTCTATTTAGGTGCGCACGAGTTTCGAAATAGTGGCCGTGGAACTTTTTGTTGGGAGGTGAATCCTGTTTTGTTGCGTCAGCGCAAGTTTGGCTGTTGCCGCTAGAATGTCCGCCGCGGCAGGTGCGTGCCTTTCCATTTGACCACTGCCACCAATGGCTTTTCTATGGTTATTATCCCAAGTAACACTCCTCAGGGTTTAAGTCAAGTAGACTTATTTAAATAAAATATCTGGGACAAGTTACACGATAGATATCATCTTATGATATCCAACTCCGCAAAACTTGTACTCTAAATGGCTATCAGCTATTAATCAGCTTACTATATAACTTACAGATTCAAATTGATAATAGCATCACTCGAACGTTTGTCCTGAAAGGGAGGGACCACGGTCTTCAGCAGGATCTATAGGCGGCAGGACTTGAACTTATTAACTTGAACAGGCCAGTCAAGCAAATCCTCAGACCCTTCAAAAGTAAAAGTTTAAAATATAAGTTTAAAAGTTCCCCCCGCGTCTTACAGGTAGGGTCAGCGACGCGCGTTTCATACAATGACAGGGCCTTTACAATCCTATATAAGATCTTGTCAAATTCGTTCCCTAAACTGAGTGCATAGCGAGCAATTTCGTAATATCATCTTCCATTTCCAGTTAGTCAGTGCAGCGGTTACCTGGCACTAACGCATTCTAGGCTGGATGTTTACTGAGGAAATTGCTCGCTACCTCAGTTTAGGATAACTTTAACTGGATTTAAGCATTATATTCAGGCCCGTGGTTACTACCAAGCGATCCCAAACGCTAGTACAAGTTGATCACAAGCTTTACATACCTAAATTTTTTGAAAAATCGCACTGAGCCTGCGATTGGTACTACCGATAACAAAATAAAAAAATCGATTCCAAATAAAAATCACGCCAAACATTGACTGCTCATTTTTGGAGTGGTTATCTTCATAAATAACTTATATACGTTTATCATAAGTCGGGGCTAGCGGGTGATAAATATAATTGATGTCGTTTCCATAGAGCTCGAATCGAGGTCAATGGAGACTCTGAATGCGATGGGCGAGCCGCAAGGAGCGATCTCTATGGCCGGTCTATTACAAATATTACATTTTAACCTATACAGAGTCGGTATTATGTCGTACACGGTATAAATGAATATTTTTTTCTTGTTTATAAGGATAAAGTACGTGCAAAGTTGCAGATGGAATTAAATTTAAACTTGAGTTTGAGCTGTCGTTCAATTTACATGAAAATTATAGTACTGAACTGTAATTTCCGAGTATTTCCTGTAACCTGTCAATTTGTCTACGGATTAGTAAAATGATGATAAACAGGATATACTCGTAAAGGGTTACATATCCCTATATTTTTGCTTTTGGATTTTCTTAACTAGGTTCCCAGGTTCAAATGTATAATTTTGTTACTCGGTATGAATTTTTATTTACGCAATGTTATGAACAAAAATTAGTAGGTACCTAACCCTTTGATATTGAAAATGTACTTTGATGTGTCGTAGCTAGCCCGATTTTTTGATGTTATCACCAATCGGCACCAATAACCCACTATACGTTCGACACTCCTCTAGCAGAACTCCGTTACTTTTTTTTAATATTGTCCGTCAAGATGACCTGGCTCCACCTAATGGAAAGCAGTCGTGAGGTCCAGATATGAGGCTGACAAGCAAAAGAATCACTGAGCTTGCCATCTTCATCTTTTACTCTAGTTAGCCACAAAAAAAAATTCTTCGCTATCTCAGTAGTTTTTCTAATAACTTATAGGCTCTCTTCAATGAGGCGTGAAGAGGAGAAAAAGTGCATGCATCTAACAGCCCAGTAGGTCTACCACGAATTGCCAATTTAAATTTACATTATCGTTCGCGTAAAAATTGTATTGGGATTTGACATTGTCATGTCATGTCATGTGTCATCCCAGTACAATTTTTTTACGCGAACGATAATGTAAATTCAAAGTAGCAAATATTGGTAGACGTACAGGATGAGGGCGACTACCGTGACTATCCTAGCCGCACTTAATGTATGTTTAGGTTCGTATTTGGACCATCAACTGTAGGTATATCTACCATGAGTTTCTGGCACGTAAACTACGATAGTTGGCTTCAGAAGTTTGTGTGCCATTTTTTATCACTAGGGGCGCTATATCGAAATTCCATACAAAAACGTCAACGTGGTTTACGTGGACGCTAACGGCTATCATTGGTGTAAACTCATGGTGGACATTCCTACTGATCCGGATTAAATCCCCGACAAACTATCGTGTGACATACCACCCCAACACTTTCACAATGGGTATCCCTGTATCAATAGTGCAATAGAGATTTCGTAGCGCGAATCTCTGTTTGTTTGTAAGCTCATAGTGGAAAACTATGTAAAACTGTAGTTTCGCAGTGGTTTAAGGTATTTGAAAGAAGGTATTCAACATAGCTGACTAAATTCTATGTATACCTTTGGTTATAAATATACCATTAACCATATATTTTTTATATTCTTTCGTCTGGAAAATTAGTTATGTCACATTGTCACCTAAACGCCGCCAATTGCAATAGAAGTTTGTTGCTACTTTTGCTGATATAGATAGACTCATCGGTATTTAAAGCTCTTTTAGCCAAATATCTTCATTCGGTACCACGATAGGAAGTATCCCACCCGAAGTCTTGACTAAAGCCATGGTTGCTTTCCGTGCGATTTCTGCACACACTTGCAAGCCAAAACCGCATATTGAGGTTAATGGAATCTCGAAATGCGATGGGCTAGTCGCAAGGTAGGTAGGTATGTCCAACCTGTATCAATAATCTTAAAGCAATAGGTATAAATTCGGCATTGGTTACCGATAACCATTGCAAAATGGGTCTAATGTTGGTAGTTATAGTGCCCAATCAAAGCATGCTGTGTGCTGACCCGCAGACGTGTATGCTTACCTACTTATTTCAGTATGTCTTATTTTTGATTTTGTTAGAGCTCCTAATAATAAAGCTAAAGGTTGACCATCCAGGACCAACACTTGGTTCTGTTCTGCGTGTTGTTGGTACTGTCTAAGAACTTATATTTGTCTACGTGGGAGGTGGTGAGCTTTCTGTCGTTACCCGGGTTGATTGGGTTTTTCATCGATGTTTTCCATGACCGGAGAGATAGTAGAATAATAACCAACATAGATCAAATGGAATCCTGAAGATCTCACTTCGTGAAACATAAGATTTTGACCCTTACATCTATCTACATTCTAGAAGCCTGTAAATTTGTTCTGAAACATTCGGAGTTTTATCCTCCACTTACAAATGACAAAAGAAATAATCGGAATTTACACAAACTAAAGGTACCTTTTTGAAAATGAAGTTAGTAACATCTGGCCCCCGTACCACGATGGTTAAAAATTTTAACCACATTCCTACTTACCTAAAAAATCTAGAAACCCCTAATTATTTTACTAAACAATTAAAAGAATTTCTAATTGCAAAAAGTTGTTTTAATTTAACTGAATTCTTTGAGGACAAAAACCAATTAAATTGAATAATATGAATGTTTTAATGAATATGTGTAATTTATTAATAAAGTAAGTATTGTAATGTGTTGTTAATTATTGTGTAATGAAGAATATTTTTATTGATAATTCAGTTTCAATTATTAAAAGAGATTTCATTGAGTAACAAAGAAAAATATGCCCGAACTATTGTATTTTAAATTTTTGTGATTGAAAATAATTTAATGTTAATTTTGTATGTTACTAAGTATAATAATATTGGGTTATTTTATTGATGAAGAAATAGCCCTAAATTACTGAACTATTGCTATGCCCTCGCAGGGCGTCACATGTAGACCGTATACTTTCTTTCCCACCTTTATTAAGCAATGTGATATGCAATAAATGAATTATGAATTATAGTCGCAAATTTAACAATGAACACAAAGATGATTCTCTCCTGATTTCAACTCGGTACCACACTATCCACGATCCGAGTAGGGGTGCTTAAACGCTAGGCCACGAAGAGGCTTAATTATGTCATTTATAATACACACCTATTCAAGTGTTACTCTTGACTACGGCCTCTAATAAATAATAATAATAATAAATATCCCTGGACATTATTCCACACAGCGCCATCTAGCCCCAAAGTAAGCTAATTAAAGCTTGTGTTATGGGATACTAGACAACGGATAAACATACTTAAATACATTTTCTTTTGTAAATACATACTTATTATACATAGGAGACACCCAGACCAGTACAAACAGACATGTTCATGCACACAAATGTTTGTACTGTGCGGGGATCGAACCCGCGACCTCTGGTGTAGTAGCCAACTTCTTAACCATTACACCAAGTCGGTCCAATCATCTTAGCGTACAAGCAACAGCTTAAGTCGTATCGCTGTCGCTCATTGGGGATTCGTACCGTCCGTAGTACCTAAGTTCAAAGTAATAAGAGCTCAACTTATGCTGGCAATGTTACACTCTAGCGGTTGACTGTACTTTATATCTGTACAACTTTGTTGGCTTACACTGTAAAACGCGTCTTACAATGAAATCGCGACCTTAATGTTGCATCGCGGTGTGCATTGCTATTTGCACACCGTATAATTATAACTATATCGCATTTCCCGACTAGCGTAGGTGTAATGTTAGTAGTTTTCCATGACATATATCGATCGGCGCAGATAACCGGGGGTGGGGCCACCCCCCACTCGATAGATAGAGCCCGCATCATGCATCGGTTAATTACTGAGGGTGGTCTAAACATAGATTGCCCAATTATTTGGGGCAACGAGCTTACAGATTAAATGGTAGTATATAATAATATGTATGATATCATTTCAGATCAGTTTGATACACTTTTGCAAATTTTCTTAAAAGCAAGCTGAGAAATCCGTAAAGTCTTTTGTTATCACTAATATACATCGTACTAGAGTGGGAAGAGCCGAAACCCAAAACTGAATAACAGAGCATCCAATCAGGCAGGCTCTCTGCATATACACCACCTTGTGGTAGAGTTAGGATAAATCCCCTTCTCATAAACTTAAAAAAGGGTATACATTTCATTCGAAATATTTGTGCCCTTAACATTTTGCTTGCCATTCAACCTGTAGCATATCGCTTGCATCTAGATTTCAGGAAGAAAATGTTGAAGAAAATTATGCTTGTTTGATTATTAACATTAACTAGCTAATTTATATCAGTTAAACCTTCAATAGTATGTCAACCATGAGTTTGCACACCGATGACAGCCGCTAGTGTCAGCATGGACTTTTTTTTTGGTATTTTGGCTGCCCCTATTGTGATTCGAAATGGAACCCCAAATGGCATACAAATTCCTGAAGTCAACTATAGCGTGTTCACGAGACGGAAACTCATGGTAGACAACCAGATCTGTACCGCTGAATGCGCTACGCAAGAAAATTTTGTCATGAGTGTTCTCGTGAAGACAGACTGGGCGCGAGAATTTTTTTTAGTAAATTTTGCGGCGTTTTTTTAGCCTTGCTGTCATCAAAAATTTTACCCTTATGGGTTTTTGGCTCTAATTTAGTGAATAATGAACTTCATACAAAGGAAATATATTTTACATAAGGACATTTAAACAATGTTCAAACCAAAGCAAAGTCCACGTTTCACGCTGAAACCTAGTTAATGTTTAAGAGTTTGAGCTTTTCAATGTTCTCGTCTGCTTGCTTTGCATATTTGGCAATGGAAACTTAAATAATTTTTATGTATTCATACACACTTGAATGTCAAATTTAGTAATATTGAAGTTAAGTAATCTATTCCGCTTGCGCTTTATTTTTTTCCATTTTTAACCCGCCGAGGAGTTAGTTTAGTGAAATAATCAATTTGCCTTATTGTCAAAAAACAATAACAAAGCGGCTTTGAAATAACCTCTCTAAGTAAAAAAAAACTAGGTTCAGGGCATCAGATGTATCGGCCAGGTTATTATGAATGGATATAGGTAGGTAGTTGGCCTCGCGAAGGCTCTTCAGGAATCAATACATTTTGGCATGCATGCAGCCGGTGTCCCTGTCGCACACAGGACAGTATTGATCCCGAGTGAATCCGCTTTCCCGGGAATCAAATAGCTAACACTATGACTATATAAGTAAGTCTATATAATCTGTGCAAGTTCTGCGGGTACGGGAGACACGGCCACGAAGGTTCTTTGTTTGATGCAGATGGAAGAGCTCTACAAAGCATGTCATCTAGTTAAAATGTATTGTATGTGAATAGCATACAACTTTTTGGGATACTTAGACGTTAGGCACGATAACTGAGTAAATATGTTTAGTGTTGTTTTTTATGACTTTTCATTATTATAGGGATGATCATAATATTCCAGACTTAAAATTGAGGTTAGCTGCGATGCTTAAAAGGCCATCAGTAACCCTTTACTATTTAATAACTCAAATAAGTACAGGTGCCAAAGGGGTGATTTTGACAGTCTCAAGATAATATCTCAATTTCTCAATTCCAAATGTTAACAGCAATAGCTTGAACAAAGCGCAGTCAATAAAGTCCCAGGCAAACTCGTTAAAAGATTTACAAAATAAAAATAGCCACAAGCGGGTGAGTCTCAGAAGCATTGACCAGTGGTGATTGGGTCCGAGAGGGGCCGGAGGAACAAAAATAAAAGCATTCACGGTCAACCCCTCGGCGGCGGCAAAAAGTACAAAAATGCACCTCTCCCGCTCCCAGCCTCAAGTCGCAAGAATGCTCCGTTCGTCCCCTTTCCTCGGTGAGGCGCTGATTCTGGTAAAGGTGAAGCTTTATTCGAGATGGATATTTATCGGACATTTATGATAGACGAGCTGCCCAGACAGCCTTCGTTCTTTCAAATGTTTAATAGCTGGTGTTCATTTTGCCCGCATTTCTTCGACTTGATTACATTTACATACTACTATTTTTCACTGGATTTTTTGTTCAATCATAATAAAATATAGCCTCTAACACTCCTGAATAATATATCTTTCTGTAAGTCGAAGAATTTTCACGATCTTATCAGTAGTTTTGGAGCATATTCAATACAAACAAACAAACAAATAAACAATCAATTAATAATAACTTTCCGCTTCACCCGCTTGGTCAACACGACTTTGACTGTTCAGTTTTCTCCCGTTTAAAACGTAGCTTAAATTGCAGTCGTTCTACCAAAAACCAAAAAAAGAAATTTCAGTTGAGTGTAAATGGCCATAAATAAGTAGCAAAAATTATCAATATAGAGATACCTTAACGGGGTCACATACTCATACTTAGCTTTCAGTTGAACTATAGTTCATTAAAACTCAATGAATACGGATCCTATACTTAGTTTAGCACTGATAAATCACCTTCCCGCAAGTATTGACGACCCTGATAATGTCAGAGACAAACAAGCAGTAGTTATGACGAGTAGTGCAAGTTTTACATTTACTCACCCCATTAATCATGAGAATTCAATCAACCTCATAATCAAGACTGTACTACTACTGGAAACTACTGGAAAATTTGTCAAGTTTGTATGTTGCTGTTGAGTCAGAAATGTATTATTTACTTACAATTATGTGATCCTCGAAAGGTTAATCAGTATCTTTGAATGTTTCCAGAATAAGCCCCCGCGGCTACGTTTCGTGGGAGATTTTCACAATCATCTTAGTTTTTTTAAGGCCGCGTCTCTTTGTGCGTTAAATTAACTTTTTCGAGGTGAGCTGTTTTATTCCATAAGTTTTGCTACCACTTATGTTATGTACTTCGGTACACTAGTTACTAGTTTAATATGAGGATTAGGAAAAATATGTCTATAAGTCCAATTTTTATGTAGTGTACATTGTTTTCATAGCTAAGCAAGTAGTATATTAATCAATTAGTATATAAGCGCGATAAGATAATAAACATAGTTTGGTGTTTGGTCAAAGCTATCTTCAGGCCTACTACTTTCAAGCCTTTTTTACCACACTCAGGGCCGAATAAGTGAATCAAATGAACAAAATAAACCAATGCTTTCAACGAAACAGTTTCTTTAATTCAATAATCTTTATTTTCTGCTCCTTGAGTGATGAACAAATTTAAAACTATGTTGCAATTTCGAAAAATCCAGTTTTCGATAGGAAAAAACAATACTGTCAGTGAATTGCAAAACCGTGATCTTGAAATAAGAATAGTGGTGTTTCATCAAAAATTGGTTGGCTGCCCCCGCTTAAACAAACCACAATGGCAGTCGTATGAATGAATAAAAAAACAGTTGAATCGCGTGACTTTGTATAGTTTGTATTTTGAACAAGTGCGTGTTATAAAGGCAAAACCACTTGCCTAGGGTGGGTACCTGTTGCATTTACATTCCAAAATATGAATAAATTCTGTTCCTGGTCACTGGGCGTATCGGGTCGTGAATGAGTCGACTGGGGAGTCGGGCAAGCTTGTGTGACATGTCGCATCTGAATACACTTGGCACAACATTATACTCCTCTAGAAGGGACAGCAAAAAACCTTGAGCGGTTTTTAGCCAGTCAGTATCAGTCAGCATTTGGAATGAAAAAGTTGTTTTATTATCGACCAGTCGAAATAGTATACGGAATAAAGATAGTAACTTGAATCTCCTGCAAATTATTAAAAAACAATGTTGAAAAATGCCCTTCCATTTTATCAAAGAGATGACTTGATTTTAATGATGGAAGCCACTGCCCGAAGTGGAGTAGTAGTTAGCTAGAAAAAACTTTGATAAATTAGCCCCCTAAATTACATATAAGCAGACCTAATAACTTAGTTTTGGTTACCAGAAAAAAACAATATGCTAGACTTTGAACAGGAATTTAGTGAAGAATTTCGTTACGAGATTCTTGTCATAGAAAAAAGTCATAAAAAACTAAAAGAATTGTCAACATTGTGTGCACAAGCCGTTATAGCTTATCAGTTCACTTCCAGCTGTTCCAGCTTTATATCTTTGTGGTAAGTGTATAAACCACAAGCACTTGTCGCCCGACGCGGAACCGGCGATAACAGCGAGGGTGCTGCCACAGGGTTGCCATCGCCTAATTCATGACTTCCGGGACAAAATCCCATTTCACATCTTGGAGGGTGAAATAATTAAGCTTTCCAGACAGATTTTGATGATAGCAACTTTGTGGTTCAGTGAAGTTTTTGTCATTAACAGCCCTTATAAGTAAAGCTGTGATTGTTCTGTTAGTTTTGTTGGCATTTTTTGATTCATACTATAAAGCATATTAACTTATAATTGTAGTTGAAACATAACCTTACCTACGTTTTAAAAAAGTACTACATATAGGAAGGCAATTATAATATCGGTGTCCGAAAGCTTTTGCAGAAAAACAATGAATCTATGATAATTCAATTCAAAGGACTAAGACTGTCAAAATGAAGTACCTCATACTGTGGCTCGCGAATATGTGTAAAATACTTGTTGCAACCCTACAGTTAAAACATGCAGGTTATTATACCAGTTGAGGGGGAGTCGTTTTAATACTATGCCGATAAAGAGTCACTCGTGGCGTCAATATTGTTTTGTGGTGACGATTGATATGAAGTGTTTGACAGGTCGCCTTGGTTTTAAGTGGGTCAATTGCTCCACTTAAAACCACGTTTTCGAACTCGCCTTAAAGACATCTACCTAGGTAGAACTAGGAACAATTTCTAACACCTTTTATTACGAAAATATCTTTGGATTGGTGCACGAACCCAGTGTGTTAAAAGGAAAGAAAGGTGAGGCCAATGTAGTATGCACGGTATTTCACTGCGTCATCAAAGCAGAAACGAGGCAATATGTGGACCATCTAAATTCGCTGATGTAGACCAGTTGGGTAAGAAGGTAACGGTAGATAGTACATGAGGCACTGAGGGCGTTGTTGCAGAAAGTTCTGGTGATAGCAAGCCTAGCGTCACAAGCTCACCTGTAAGATGGACGGACCGCTTCATAAGAAATATGGGATTATAACTGCGAATGCGGATGATGATGCCCTGTACCCAAAATAAAGAGTTTACAGAAGGACCGCTCGCACCTTTTTATAGTGCGTGTTTAACCTTGCGTGAACCGCCTAGGGTTACTACTATATTCTTCTCGACTTCGCCTGTAAACTCACGTCTCTGTGTGCGTGTGTCAAAAATGGCGTGTTGTTCTAAGCGGGCTATCTGTCAGAGCGCCGCGCATGTCCAATTTGTGCCCTGTATGTGATCATCACGGATCAATAAAAAACACTCCGTAATTATTACTCTCCGACTTTTCCATACTTCCGTACTAATATTATAAATGCGAAAGTAACTCTGTCTGTCCGTCTCGCTTTCACGCCAAAACTACTGAACCGATTTAAATGAAATTTTGTTCACAGATAGTCTTGACTAGAGCCTGAGAAAGGACATAGGCTACTCTTTTATTGGAAAAAAGTGTTGTAAAGGGTTGAAAATGGGGATGAAAGGTTGTATGAAAGTATTGTTATTTTTTTCATAACTAGAAGCACACAACTTATATTTTAGGCTGTTGATTATATTTAAAAAAATATGGCATTAAGAGATTGTAAAAATTTTACCCTTAAAAATTTGCCAAAATTCGACCTCTGAAGGGTTGTTTTTAAAGTAAGTAAAAGTAAAAAATATCTTTATTCATCACACTTATAAAAAGTACATAAGACAAGTCATATACAAACTAAAATTGTAGCAAAAATATACTGAATAAAAATAAACTTAGATAAAATAATACTATGATAGTTAATATCATAATTAAACATAATGTGACTATACCACCGGTTCGGAGGTTGTTTCCGATCGAGATGACTCCGGCAAGAAACTCGATGGTTATCTTTTCAATCTTGTTTTTATACACAAAAATTGAATTGACAGAGTAAAGTCATAACAAAAAAAAGTGTGCAGAGAAGCAGATTATACCTAAGATGACCACAAATTCTTATCATTTAAGAAATCCTCAACACTATAATAACCTCGCTTCATTAACTTAGCTTTAATTTGTGACTTAAACTTGTGAAGAGGCAGTTCAACAAAAGTTTGCGGAATCATATTAAAATATTTAACACATTGACCAACAAATGATTTCCCTACCTTAATCAGTCTTAGACTGGGAGTTACGAGCTTATTTTTATTTCTGGTATTGAGTTTATGAACATCAAAGTTTTTCTTGAAGAGATGAAGTTTTTACGGACATATACTACATTATCATAAATAAATAAGTACACAGTTAAAATATCTATCTCTTTGAATACTTCACGAAGCGAGTCGCGTGGTATGGTTGTAAATGGAGCGGATGGCTCTTTTTTGAAGAACAAAGATGGTGTTGAAATCCGCTGCCGAGCCCAACTGTAGACCATACGACATAACACTGTGAAAATAACTGAAGTACACTAATCTTGCTGTTGGGATATCAGTCAGGAGCCTTATTTTTCTAACAGCATAAGCTGCCGAACTAAGTCTTCCTGCCAGAGCAGAAATATGTGGACCCCACTGTAACTTGAAATCGAGAGTAAATCCTAGAAATACAGTGGAATTCTCAATCTCTATGGCTCGTTATTCATGTTTATAATGGTATCGACCTGTCTTACATTGGGCATAGAAAATTTTATACATTTAGTCTTCTTAGCATTAAGCAGTAAATTGTTACTCGTGAACCAATGCAGTACCTTAGAGAGAGTATTATTTACGTCGTCAAGTGCTTTGTTACTTCTATCTACGTTAAAAATCAGGAAAGTGTCATCGGCAAATAATACAATCCCAGATAGGTCTTTGATAAAGAAATATAAATTTGACAAATTTTTGTATTGTTTTTAGGGTTGATAGTTTGTTTGTATGAAACTTGTTACTTCAAGTGCTAGGAGTCTCAAATTTTGCATAGGGGATCTTTTTAGGACGTAGCTGCTAACTAAGATGGGATTTTGTGAATAGCAAGTATCGTGAGTCTGAAAAATCCCAGTTCATAAAAATGAAGTTCAGGCGGGCGAAGCCGCGGGCGGAAAGCTAGTGTGATATAAAGTGAATAATCATCATTATTCGCAGCCACAAGACGTCCACTGCAGAACATAGTGCATAAGTGAGTGAATGATAATGAAATATAGTCCGAGTTACTTTTTCTCCACTCAATAGGTAACCAAAGCACTAGCGAAGACAAAAAAACACTCTTCTTCAAAGATAGTAAAGACTTCGTCCATTATCGTACTGACTAATAAAGCTTTCAGTTACGTAATCAGTTTCTTTTAGAATACTAATCTGATGAATTATGAACAAGAAGTGTCGGAGTGCTCAGAGCAAGGAAGCGAGGTCGGCAGAGCATGACCCACAGGCCACTCACCACCAAGTTGCTAGAACACGCTACAAAAACGGGACGAAGAAATCTCACCGCTAGAAATCCTTTTATTCACAATTAGCTTTCGCCCGCGACTTTGTCTGCTTTAAATTAATTTTGATTGAAACATTGGCTTATCGGCCGTATAGTAAAAGATCCAGATCAAAATCACAACTCAATTCAGAATATGTTCGACATTCGTTGAAACGTTCAATGTTGAGGTCCAAACATACATACGACATCATCATTAACGAAGTCCCAATTTTAATCTTATAGTAATATAAAATAATAATAACACACAAGTAGGTAGGTACAGTCAACGTCACCGGTCAGGATCCGGCTCAAAGAACCTAAATTAAATGGAAGGACAGTAAAATAGATGTTGAAGAAATAGGCGTTAGACCAAGCTCCATTTTTAAACTCTTTTACAATAGTAGGTTCCTTTCTTACTTGTACTATGATGACATAAAATGGCTCAAATAATTGTAAATGCTTTCCTACTGTGCGTAGCATAGAGAAAATGGTTGGTTGGATGTACTTCAAGTTAATAAATAATTAACAGTAGAATAACTTCCCCTATCAAATGCAACGTTGTGGAAATCCTCAAAAACCGTTAGCAATCCGTTTCAGCGGTTCGATTACGAAACTGGCTATTTTGCTATTATTGAATAAATTACCATTGATAGAAACAAACCACCCCCATAATTTATACCCTCGCACGGCGTATTCAAATGAGTTGATTTTACAATTCCTCATCGTAATCTATGGACCGTGTAGGTTTGGTAATAAGGTTGAAATTGGTTTGGCTTTTATACGTAAGTGTGAATAAGTGTTACGATTGTTTTGTAATGCAGTAAATTCAGTTCAATTTGATGCGATCGTGCTCCTGCGCAGGCATGCGGGTGCGCGCCCTCCCTTTTCGTTAGAGTTCCGTAGGGAGACAAGAAACCTTACGTTTTATGTATTCCTGTATTTTATAGTTAATCTGGTGATATCTCGATTCAGTGAGATATGGTAAGCTTGGTTGTGTTTTGGACAATAAATGTATGTTGCGGATAAAAATCTGCGATCCGTTGAGTTGAGACGTCAAGGGGTCCAGGATCGATTACCGCAGCAGCAAAATTTATATGTTGGTGACAAAGATATTTGAGTGTTGAGTTTAGGAGTCTGTGGTACTACTTTCATTGTTTTTGGTTTCCTTTACGCAAGAGTAAACCTCATCAGGTCAGAGCAATGAATGAGATGCTGTTGGCATTTATATTTGAAATATATCACTTACTTTCATGCATTGAAATTAATTAAATTCACGCTTTTAGCCTCGTTAGTTTCGTTTTGTTTATTTTTTCATTATTCTTTCATTTATTTAAAGAAGTTTTCTTCGCCTTAATAAGGTGAAAAGAACCCTCTATTGAGCGTGTTCAATCGTGAACTTAGTTTTTTGTTTTTATTACTCCCTGCCCGACGATTTAGTACGATGAAGGGTGCGTTTTTTTTTGTGAGGGCATTAGTATTTATAGAGATTAGAATACGGCTGATGGTACATACTAAAGTCATTGAATTAAACGATGAGAACACTTTATAAATATGTTCAACGGTGTAGTCAGCCAATTGTTAAGGGTGGTTATTTAAATTAGGTGTAGGTATGTAAGTATAGAAGAGAAGCCGTACTTATTCGTGTTACCATTACTCACCGTTCGACTGAGAGAGAATTAAAGCTCTCTAAGTTTGACAAATCGGCATTACATCTTACTTAAAGTATATCCCTGGACATATAATAAATATCCCTGGACATTATTCCACACAGCGCCATCTAGCCCCAAAGTAAGCTAATTAAAGCTTGTGTTATGGGATACTAGACAACGGATAAACATACTTAAATACATTTTCTTTTGTAAATACATACTTATTATACATAGGAGACACCCAGACCAGTACAAACAGACATGTTCATGCACACAAATGTTTGTACTGTGCGGGGATCGAACCCGCGACCTCTGGTGTAGTAGCCAACTTCGTAACCATTACACCAAGTCGGTCGTCAATAAAAAGTATTCAGAGTAATCAATCACTTTGTAAGATCTCTGTCATTTAAGAGAAAGTTGTTCAGTATAATAATTGCAATTGACTTGCTCAAGCGTGTATTTACGTACAAAAGCTATGATGTTTTATTCGTTTTAGCAATGTTTGTAATTATTTTTTTAGTAATGAAGAAAAAATAAATATCAGCGATAAATTACACTAAGATCAATTCTGACCCAAAACTAAGCAGAGTTGTAGTGGTGTGGAATGTTGAACATACTTAAATAGATATTGAACACCCAGACACACAACAAACCTAAAATGTTCACGACAGGAATGTTGGTGATGGGTGGGGATCGAACCCACGACCTCACCGCTAAAAGCAGGATCGAGCGGTCAAAAATGTCAACCTTTTGTAAGTATGTACAAACTTTCGTCCCCATACAGCCATACATAACTAAATCAAACATGCCAAAACAGTTTCACCACACATTTTCCAGTCGACCGTGCGCAATCACTGCCCGGCACCCCTGCGCCCGCGCACGTAGCGGAGCGTTTCGCGTCCATGGGAGAGTGCCCTGCACGCTCCAGTACCTGCCAGGGGTGCGTTATTAACTTTATGATTTAATTAAGGAAGTCACTAGTCACTACTTTGTGAATGTGTACTGACAGTGAGTCTCATAATATCTAGTTTTGAATGGAAGTTGTATCAGCAGAGATTCTGGGAAGTTTATCTAGCCAGCTAATCTTAGAAATCAAGGCTTCTAATTTTAGTAAATGGTTCATGATTATACTTATCTTAATTTAAATGTTTATTACAAAAGGGATTTTTGTTCCTTTACTCAAAATGTTATGAAAACCACACAACAATACCCTTTGACAACAACTTTTCTAATTCTTCGCTCCTTTTGATAATGATCAGTTAATTGAACAACTAAAAACTAGCTTAATTTGTAGTTATTTTTGAAAATACTATTGAGTAATATCTGTACAGTAATACTTTCCCAGCCCTCCATAAAATCAAGATTGTAAAGTAAAAAATGACCAATATGTAATTTCAAAACCCCTTGGTTTAGGAACAAAAAAGCATATCGTATGTACCTGTGGAACCCTCCTGTTAGAAGGAATTTCAAAACAAAGAAATAAATGGAGTCTTTGCCCTCAGAGAGTAGCCCTCGCCGGTACAAAGGGCTGTGATTGCGCCGCTCTGTCCAGGGGTGTCTCCAAGACTTGAGATGGAGGAACATACTCTCAATTAAAGAATGCTCGTAGAAAATTGCTGGCGTTGATCTACTTAAGCTAAAGAGTTATCAGCAGAACTAAAGCCTTTACTCTCTGCCAATGGAGCGGGTCTCTAAATTAGGTTTTGCTTGAATGATCTAGCGAACAAACCAAATCTCCCAGAGCATGCCAGGCGATTTGTTAGCAAGAAAAAATTGGTTTTGTTATGTTTATTGATCTTCAGAGTCAGGGCTGGATATTAGGTCATGGCAATTCAGTATAATTTACTGTTCATATCAGTTAGCTTTCATTTTTTAAAACACTTACTCACTTACTTTTGTTTGATTAGCTGCACTTATTGCAGAACATCGAAACTACTTAGATACATTTTAAATACGAGTATATAATCTAACTCTATTTTGAATCTCATTATTTCGTAAGTTCTGTAACCGAAGACTAGGTATCCATGTAAAACATAATACCATTAGCACTTACCCAATCAAAATGTTATACTCACACTTTATAAGGTTTCTCCACGTCAAAATTTGGTTAGACCTCTTTGTGACGCTTTACATGGGCGGGTTTACGTCAAACTGAAATACCCTTTCCCTTTAAATTAACGTTATCCTCCAACTCAGACATTCATATCATCGTCAATCTCGAAGCAATCTAGCAGTGATTGCGGTGACCTGGCAACCCTAGGAAGCAGGAGCTGCGCGGGGCGGGGGCGAGGTGAATGACCCGGGCCGGGGTGGCCGCCCCGTGCGCTGGCGCACGCTTGGCCGGCGGCCTGTGACGTCCCTACCAGAGTATTTATAAAAACCTAGTATACCACCCTATGATGGCATCCCGTGAAGGTATTTTTTTCAATGGCCAGTTTACATCTACACACATCAAAAGTGTCTAGGGATCAACATATATTTTTGGAATAACTTTTCTCCTGATTGATATTGTTAAAATTTTCTTTAAGGAATCATCAAATAAAGTGTTTTCGTTTGTCTACAGTAACGATAAACCAAGTCACCTTTGCATTAATAAAGAAATTTGCCATTTTCCTAATAAAGGGATTTTTGACATTTAAACCACTAACATTAAAGTTCGAAAAAAAGACTGAAATAACAGTTTTCTTTAAAATTTTATTGGGTAACTTAAACAATTAATAATCCGTGTTTCTACCGCGAACACTAACAACACAAGAACATCGGTTTGGCATACTCAAAATGAGTTCATCCAAATCACGCTGTGGAATGGCCGCCCATGTTCGTTGCAACAACAAAAAAGGTCTTCTTGCGACTGGATACCCTCCATATTCGGCAGAGCTCTTCTCTGTAGCATATCCCATGCATGCTCAATCGGGTTCAAGTCTGGCGACTGAGCAGGCCAGGGCAGGACATTGATGTTAGCTGCGGCGAGAGTCTGTCTTACAACTCTTGCGGTGTGCGGTCGTGCATTATCATGTATTAACTGAAATAAGGGACCGATTTGCACTTGTAGAGGAACGATGACGTCTGATACAATCGTCTCAGCATAAATTTGAGTGTTGAGGTTGCCTCTGATCCAAATCAACTCAGTTCTTCCGCCGATCCAAATACCCGCCCATACCATGATGGTTCCACCACTATAAGGATGGACTTCCTGGCAGGATTTCAATCGCTGTTGGCGTCCAGGGGTTCTCCAGTGTCGTATACGTCTTGTATCCGGTCTCATACCAAAACGAGACTCATCAGAAAAGCACACGAAACGCCATTGTTCTTCTGCCCAATTTCTGTGTTCAAGAGCCCATTGATATCGAATCCTACGATTGTGCATTGCTATAGGTGGTACCCTTAGCGGTCTTCGGGAATGAAGGTTCACTTCATGCAAGCGGTTTCTGACTGTTTGGTCGCTAATTAAGTTCCCTGAAGAGTGATGAAGCCTCACGGCTAACATCATGGCGGTTATTGTTGGAGCTCTTCGAGTTGTGATTTGAATGTATCGGTCTTGTCTCCGTGTGGTGCAGCGATACCGTCCTCCATGGCGCTCAGCCACGGTACCAGTGCTTCGGTAACGTGTCCAAAGTCGACTGATAACACTCTGACTTGTATTCAGAGCTAAAGCCACAGTACGTTGCCGGGAACCAGCTTCTATCATTCCCACGGCTCTGAGCATTTCTTCCCTGCTTAAATGACGTCGCCGCTCCATAATAACGTTGGTTTTAATCAGTAGTAGGGAAACAGTAGCACTAATAATGTCTTCAATGCGTTGTATGTTTTTATAGGGAAAATATTGACAGCTGATTTTCATCTTTTACTCGAATTTGATTGACAGTTCCTGTTTCAAATTATGAAATGCACCAAAAAGGATCCATATAAATTTATAAAATCATAAATTTATTACAAAGCCACATCTCAATCTCAAGAAATCCGCATAAAAATGCTTGATCCCTAGACACTTTTGATGTGTATATTTCCCTAAAGTAAATTATTAACGTAGCTGTTTAAATGACCTTACCTACGTTCAAATGTAAAATGTTACTCATATTTAAACAGCCCCTACATTTATCATATACCTAGCTGTTAGTTTTATTTTCACTAAAATATTGTTGGTTAGCATCAGTCTTAATGGCGCCTAAAATTTACTTACGTAAAAGAATTCAAGGTTCAGGCTTCAGATCTTGTTTTTAGAACCATTTTTTCTGATACATAAGAAAGCTAGCTGCTTTTTTGGTCACTAGAACACCAATACAAATAACTGCGATTTCACTTTAGGTTATATCTATTTGTAGAGCTCCTATTCATTATCCGTAAGGGATGAGTACAATTCTAAATTTTCGAAACAGACCACGTAAGTGACCACCTCTTTGCATTTGATAATAGTAGCGATTTAACATAAATTCATAAAACGATGACTTGATTGCCACCATGGAGTCATCGTACATACTTAAGCTGTACAATTATTTAAGTATGAATCAACTGTTGGCAAGAAAATTTCCCTTCACCAGTTTCTAAGTATTTGGATTGTATGGAATGGTAGGACCTCTCAGAAATATATAACAAACCCCGTTTATAGCCTACCAGGATTATCAACCAAGATGTACCGTTGAACATTTTTTAACCGTTATTTGCGCGACTTACTTAACAACCGTATCTTTTTAGAGGAGCCCTCTTGAAGATACCAATCTCATCTAACACCTGAAAATACAAGCAACCATATCATCTTAATCACAATATCATTGGATATAGCAGCAGCTTTCGTTGAGTTGAGCAGCAGAATAGAATAGAATTATAGCATATTGAGCTATTTAGTAGTTGGTAAACTTCGTCGAGTCTTCTCATCGCCCATACCACAATAACTACTTATAAAGAAAAAGTTTTAATCAGTATGTCCTGCATTCTTTCGAGTATCACGTACGGAACCGTACATTCACTAAGCGGTAAAGTTCATTAATTCAACGTTGTTTAGCGTATGAAAAGAACTATCCCGTTTATTCTCTGAAGGTTATAATTATTAAGATAAATAGTTCAATAGAAGTCGGCTCAAAAGTTAAGAATTGAATTAAGATTATCTACCAAAATACAGACACAAGAGGTTTGAGAAAACTCAGGAAGATGTTCAAGGTAAATATGGCACAAGAAACCCCTGAAAATCTGGCCGGCCAGCACAAACCGTGACACCTAGAAACATTGTCCATGTCCTCTCTACAGGGCGGATTTGGATATATTTATTTAATGATTTCGGTTGAGACTCTTTCGAACTCACCCTAAAGTCCGGTGATCCGGTCCCGCGGTCAAAGCTATTAGCTGCTAAACAAAAGTACTTAGTCGATTAGTCATTTAGAAAAAATACATACTCAGCTAACCGGCTAATTTGCCAGTGAGACGTCAAATGACACGCACACAATGTATCACAAGATATCAAGTACCCATAATTATTCAGCGATCGCGATGGTTTGCGCCCCCACCTGCAGCGACCCCGGCGGAAATAGGGAATTTGCATCACAATCAAATAGAACCCTCGCGCTCCTGCCCTCGCGACCCGATGTAATCTTACTGGTAAACGGTGGTTTCCTGTCGGGAGGGAATTCAATCTTTTGCCGGAGCATTTCAGGGTTTAAAAGGGGCTTTATATCTGTCTGTCTGGCTAATATTTAGTTTGTGGTGACAAAATGACCGTCATTGATGTAACTGTTAAATATGTTTATTATATTGATTTATGTATAGATCGAGATTTTATTTTAAACAGGTGTGTAGTTAGATATTGTAGGTATACCTTAACTATTAAGGGTAATGTTACTAATAAAATAAAAAAAAATATTAGCTATTTTTTTATTTATAATAATGTCAATATTTGATACCGGTTGGTGGATTTGAATTTAATTTAAATTTTAAAGTCGAATTTAATGAGATGGGGGGGGGGGGGACTATCAATTTTTTAATATATTTTAACATTTGAACTTGGAGAAGCTAAGAATACTTTAAGTATTTAACTTGAGTGAAACTTTAGTAAAATTGTTGCATTCTATTACAGAATGGTAAGTTATAGTGAACTGCATCTAAATTGTAGAATTAATAATAATCTAATCTAAATAATGGTTGCAGAGAAGTGAATAAATTCTATCATCAGACATTTTATTTATCTTACTCAGATCCAAAAAGTTACTAGCTAGATTCAGTTTGCTTTGCCCATGCCCCCATATAAGTAAATTGTCATTGAATTTAAGGGTTGAAGGGGATGTTACTCCAGAAATACCCGTATCATTAATTTGACTATTGGACCCGCATTTGAAAGGGTGTTGCCATTCCGGATGCGCCCTCTTCATGGAAGCCTAATGATTTACTGCGACATTTCGGGACAGTAACTCACTATTACACATTTCTCTTAGCTATTGCCCGTTGGCCCTAATTATTAACTCCATCAAAGGTCGTTTAGTAAATAGTTATGATTAATTTAGGTTATGTATAACGTCGCTACTTCAAGGTTGTCTTTCAGAGGACTCGACGAACTGTAGGGGCTATGATAGATATTTATCGATTACTCGTTCAAAGTGAGCCGATTGGTTCTTAAAGTCGACGGCAAGGGAGGTCCTCAAAAGAACCGTTGGTCAGAGATTTGTGTTGCCATCGTGGTGAGAGGATCAGCCAATCTGCGTTACCGACTCGCGTCCACGCATATTTCCCAGGGTGCGCCAGGTATATAGTGTTGTAAGAAAATCAAGTCTTCTAGTCTTCTTTTCGAGACTTGAACTATTTTTAAAAAATCGAGTCTTATAAATAAAATTTAGAGCTCAAGTCCTTCAGAATTTGGAGTCTTTTCTCTTTTTACTTGAGTCCAGCCAAAAAGAACGCAAAGACTGAGTCTATTTAAAAGAACTCATGACTGAGTCCTCTAAATCCATAACTGTAGTTTGAAGTTAATAAAAAACAATCGACAAGTTATTCATTAATTAGGTGCGTAACTATTTTAAATACGAGTATGTACTTATTCAGCAAATCGTTAGTATTTAGGTGGATATTTGATAAGGTTGTTTGCGTTTAATGTAATTTAATTGTTACAATTTTTTTCAATCAGTAAATAAATATGGATGACGATATAAAATCACCTAGTATTACCTATTACAATACACCAACTCAAGTTCATGACTCGGTCTAGCTCATAAATGACTCGAAAGGACTCAGAAGACTCGAAAGGACTCAGAAGACTCGAAATGACTCATAAGACTCAAAGGATTCGGGACCCATGTGGCTAACGAGTCTTAGTCTTGAAAATCGACTCAAGTCTCGAAAAGAAAACTAAAAGACTTGAGTTTCTTACAACACTAGCGCCAGGCGAATGTGAAAATGTGATACGCCACACGTGGAGGCTCTTATCATGCACCCCACATTACAGCTTCGTAGCCTAGGGGTTAAGCACCCCAACTCGGATCGTGGATCGTGTGGCCCCGAGTTCAAATTAGGCCAGAACTAATCTTTGTGTTCATTGTTAAATTTTCAACTAACTCTCCAGTGATGGAAAACATCGATAAAAAACCAAATCAACCACGCTCACCACCTACCACGTTGGGTTCTAATACCATTGGTGAAAAGTAGGCTGATAACGGGCCTGTTTTCTCAATAGTCAGATAAGATAGATAAGATAAGATAAGAACTTTATTTTGCTTCAAATGTGGTACATACAGATCTTATGAAATAATAGTTTCACACAATTTTCCAGAAACTGGCATGCAAAATTGTACAATTTGGATTTAAACATTAAATTTACGTCGGTTATGAAAATTAAGTCCGTCAAAAATTTGGTTTGAAGTATTCAAAATATTCACTTACAGAGTAAAAACAGTTCTGCAGCAACCAAATTTTTGGTTGCCTTTTAAATATTTCTTAAGATAGAGACTTCATATTTTCATCCAACCTGATGTTTATCTGATAGATGTTATCTGTTGAATAATTCCGCTACCTCAGGGATATCTAAATTTATCTGCTTCTTGAGGGGCTGGATAAGATTTATCTATGCGTTTTCTTTGTCATTTTGAGGTTATTTGGTGTGTCATTTGAGATTCACTTTGGGAGTTCTGGTGTGTTATAATAATCACAAACTTTTTACTACAACTTTAAACAACAAAAGAAGCTGAGGTGGTTTTTCTTATACGTCAGTGTCAATTTGTCAAACGTCAACTTTTGTCTTGTTTCATTCAAACATTGCAATAATTGTATAAGTGCGGAATCAGTCAAATCTCGCTTGCGGATAATCAGTGTGAAGTTAGCGATATAAGTACTTAGACAAACGATAGGTAGCTGTTCTTTGGATAAAAGACGATTGAAAAATTTAAAATATCTATTCACTTGATAAACAGTCAGTCGAATTTATACTTTAGTTAGCTATCTAGGGATTAAACTATGAATTGAAAAATCGGGCTTTCGTGAAGAAAATTATTTTAAAGTTAGTCCTGTGAATTTTTAATCGAATATTAATTTTTCTTATGAATATCTCGTAAGTAGATCTGTCAGACATTAAAATTACAAAGAAACTACTTTTTGTTATACAAAGTCGCTGTAATAATCTTGCGAATCGCATAAACCGCGCTCAATAATCTACAGAGAATGGCTTATCGCTAGACCCTGCTCTGACCTTCTGATTATTGTAGGATGCCCGCCCCTCGCGTCCTGTTGATCGCCATCTACTACTTTGTAATACCAGAGAATGGAAACGTGCATCTATTGCTACTTGAGGAACCCTAGCTAGCTAGAGTTTCATACACATAGCTATGCGGAGACAAGCAGCGGCAGATATTTAGGTCATTCTGCTGAAAGCGCCTAAATATCCTATTCATCGTTTTTACAGATTGACAAGGATAGACGTAGATCAAAGTCATAACGATAAGTTCGTCTCAACTCGAATAAAGTGCAAAGTTATTTAAGTTAGAATGCATTTTGTGTGCGATCCGAGTACGTAAACTGCACTTCGTTGCTACAGTCACGTACATTGCAGAACGTACTTTATGCAAACTTCCATATTAAATTAGTTATGGTAAGTAAAAGGTCATCGACTTAGCAATCAGAATGAGTAAACTGTGGCAGACCCACATATACCGTTGGGGTAAGCGTGTTCTGGACTGATAAATGTATATAGGCAAAACATATTTGCGAAGGGCTGTAGGCAGGAAGTGGATGCGCCAAGCTGAGGATAGGGTGCGATGCATACCGCATTAGGCGAAGCCTATAGAAACATGCTATAGACTGCACTGCAAAAATTACAAATCACAATTAGAGATTGAAGGCGAACATAATGCCCTAGCCCCTTTTTTGAGTGATCTAAAATGTCTCTTAGCCTCAACTGACTAAGAACACGAAATCCCACCATTTGAGGTGAACTTGAAAGACCTCGTGCCACCCGTTACCATGAAGCTGATATTCGTATCAGGCAGTGTGATGTTCATGCCGAACTGCAGTCACTCGATGTCAGGAAAGTCAGTGGCCCTGATGGAATTCCAGCTGTGGTGCTGAAGAAATGTTCAGCGGAGTTGTCTCCAGTGTCCACTAGTCTGTATCGCCTCTCTTACAATTCGGGTCTTTTGCCGCTGTCTTGGAGAGAGGCGAACGTTTAACCAGTTCCCAAAAAAGGGGACCGGTCTGACCCTGCCAATTACCGTCCGATAGCCGTAACCTCAGTTTAAGCTAAAGTGTTTGAGCGGATCATAAACACGCAACTCATCCGCTACCTAGAGGATCACTCTCTCATTCACGACCGTCAGTACGGCTTCCGACCAAAACGGTCTACGGGTGATCTTCTAGCGTACGTAACACACATCTGGGGGGAGGCTATGGACAAGCATGGGGAATCTTTGGCCGTCAGCCTTGACATTGCCATTGCTTTCCACCGTGTATGGCATCGTTCGCTTCTTTCCAAGCTTCCGGCATATGGTCTGCCACCTCGCCTATGCGACTGGGTCGCCGGATTTTTGGAGGGACGTAGAATTCGTGTCCTTTGCGATGGTCGAAAATCACGCTTTCTCCAGATTAATGCCGGAGTGCCGCAGGGCTCCGTCTTGTCGCCGACGTTGTTTCTTCTGCATATCAATGACATGTTATCTCTTGGTAATATTCATTGCTATGCGGATGATAGCACGGTCCACGCGCGTTATTTCGAGCGCCCTGGGGCAAAGCAGACTGACATCGAGGAGAAGAGGCGAAGTCTTGTTGTTGAGCTTGACGGAGTGTTGGACCGCATTTCAGAATGGGGTGCATGCAATCTTGTCGAGTCCAATGCCAAGAAAACGCAGGTGTGTGCATTCACAGCAAAGGCGTCGCCGTTCCTTTCCCATCCCACTCTTCAGAGCACCCCGCTACCGATTAAGGATAGCCTAAACATCCTTGGCATGGATGTTCGTAGCAACCTAAACCAGCGTGACTACATTGAGAGCGTCATTAGAACTGCACCCCGTAAACTCGGAGTCCTGAACAGAGTGAGACGACTCTTCACGCTTGGGCAGCTCTGTCTCTTGTATAAGACACAAGTTCGCTCGTGTGTGGAATACTGCTCTCATTTCTGGGACGGTTCCGCCAAGTACCTACTCGAAGCTCTTGACAGGTTGCAACGGCGTGCTATCCGTATTATTGGAAACCCAGAGGCAACTTTGACCCTTGAGTCTCTCCAATTGCGTAGAGACATTGCCAGGCTAAGTGTTCTCTATGGCTTCTACAATGGGGAATGCTCTGACGAGTTATTCCAGCTTATCCCACCCTCACCTTTCCACTCCGGTACCACGCGTGCTGGACTACGGCGTCACCCACACACAATTCAACATTTGTTGGCCCGAACTAAAAGGTTCGGTGACTCGTTTCTTTGTCGTACCATCCAGACGTGGAACGCTCTTCCAGCACATGTGTTTCCTTCCTCGTATAGTCCCGGGTTCTTTAAGCGAGGCGTTAAAAGGCATTTCTGCCGGCCTTCAAGGTGAGGATGGCCAGCCCAGTGATTCGTTGAATGACTGGGTTTGTCAACCTCATATCTGGACCTCACGACCGCTTTCCATCAGGTGGAGTGAGGTCATCTTGACAAGCAATATAAAAAAAAAAGATTCCGAGGATCTACCTCTACCTGCTTACTGCCACCAGCTGGTCGTGTCACCTATCGTTTCAAATGGCAAGCTCAGCAGTCTGTTCTCTCTCGTCTTTCCTCGAGTAATGGGCTTAATCACAAGTTCTTTCAACTTCTCGTTTTGTGGATAGCTTAAAGCATTAGGAAGCTAAGGTGGCGATGGGATTTCTACAACTGCCGTAAAATTGATAACCGTTGAAGTTAACAGGCTCATTAAAGTTTTCACAAAAATTGTTTTTTTTTTTATATTGCGCACTATTATTAGGATTTTTTTAAATATTAATTAACAAACACTTTACACTGATGAGGAATGAGGATAACTATTTATAGCCTCAACTGACTTTGTAGGAGGGATTTGTGTGTATCAATTTCAGTAAATGCAGGCCGCTTGCAAATTACCACTTCGGTATCTATGGTGAGAAGCCTTTCTTCAGTAGAGTTAGGCTTTTGACTGTAAAGGACTATGACAATGATGACCATTTTGAAACAGATACAGTTGATATGAAAATATCTCAGTGCATAGTGAGTTCTTACTATTCAAGGGTAAAGTTAAAGAACCAGCCTATTTACCTCCAGTCCGTTTGAACGGCGTACCTCTGAAGCGTGTGGCACAGTTTAAGTATCTCGACCATATTGTGATGGATGACCTGAGGGACGTAGAGGATATCGAGAGAAAACGCAGGGCGCTGTCCGTTCGAGGTAATATGTTGGCTCACAGATTCATGCGGTGTACAACTGCAGTAAAGCTTACACTATTTAGGGCTTACTGCCAGAATTTTTACACCTGTGCTCTGTGGTCCAACTTCACGCTAGCAACATCCAGCGCCCAGCGTGTCCAATACAATAACACCTTCAGGGCGTTGTTGCGGCTCCCTCGATTCTGCAGTGCTTCAGGCATGTTCGCAGATGCTGCCGTTGACGACTTCTATGCCATTATGCAAAAAGAGTTTGTCACTAGTGCGCAGGGTTAGGGAGAGTAGCAACGAGATCCTGAGGATGATTGCGGACAGGATGGATGCCGCTGTATTCCGGCGGTTTACTGACTTGCACGTGCTACGTGCAGGTCAATGAACCGTAGGCCTGCCGGTGGTGTTCGTACTGTCTGCAATAACATTGTTTATTTCTTTTATAAGTTGTTTATTACTAACATAGTTTTATGAGCTGTTTGTTACTAACTTTTGTATGGACTATTGATTGTCTGAAAATAAACAATTTTTATTTTTATTTTTATTTTATTTTTTATTTTATAGTATTTCTTAGCTCTGAAGTCATCCAGAAAAGCGTGGCTTCTCGCCCTGGCTTGCGTGGTGTCCCGGGTTCAAATCCTGGTCTGATCCATTAGGAAAATTAAATCCTTGTTTCGTACACGCATCCACATCAAGCTTTACATAGCGCCTTATGCTGCTGACAAAAAGACCCATTCGACAACGCGTCGGTAACTCGTAACACAAGGATATTAAATATTCTAAATTAATATTTAATTAAGACATACTGCTGGTTTCACTCGCCTTTGGCTCTGTTATAATCATGAATGTTCCCCTGCCGTTCGCATGGTGATCTCAACATTAAATGCAAACAATCAGTTTAGCAACTAGGGACTGTGCTAAGTTTGGTTCATATTTTTTTTCACGAATGAACATTCGAATCATTTTATCCATAAATATAACAATAACTATGGATATCGTCAGGGAGTATTCCTATAAATAGCTCCTATTAGTCATTAGCATATTTCACAATGTCTAGTTATATTTTTTCCGCTGCTGAAATCTCCTATTTAATTAGCGTATTAGTCAATTAAGAACATACGCAGATAAAAATGGTATTATAACATCATTTCATAAATTCAAATGATGGCTTTAAAACATTAATTTTAGTTTTTACATCTGGTCTAGACAAAATTAAATATGGCAAGTTACAAGATATTTTGGCGAAATATAACATAAAATAACATACCATCAAGACTATTTCGCGAACGGGGTAGTCAGAAGCAAAGTGACTGTTGCAGTCGTGGTGGGCGGAACAATAAGCAGCACGTTTCACCGATGGTATTAGAACCCAACGTGGTAGGTGGCGTGGTGAGCCTTGCGCCGTTATTTGTGTTGATTTGTTTTTTTATCAATGATTTCCATCACTAGAGAGTTAGTCGGGAATGGGGTTTGAGTGACTTTGTATGGACACGTGGCGTCATTTTTTTTATTAGCGGCCCGCAGTAATTTTACCACTGTTTTTTAGCACCCTTATAAATAAACATATCTGAGTGGTCAGAATTGTTCTAAGTGATATCGGAGCCGAGATATGATTTCTTAAAGCATTATATTTTGCCTTAGTTTCACCAAATTAATCGTTCTGAAATGTTACTTTATGGAGCCAATCTCACCTAACAGCTGTTAAAAAGGATGCAGAAATAGGAGAGGAAGGTTTTTCTTTACAAGATGTACCTGTTGATTATATTTTTCTAATGAAAGTACATCCAGTAAAACTTCAAGTTAAATATCCATAGTTCGTTATTCGTTTAGCGTTAGTATGTCGGCAAAGCGATTGAACACTGCTACCAGGATTGATCTATTGTGGTCATCATCCCATCAGATCACTCTCCAGGCCTACAGCCATCATGAGCTGAGTTATTTTCCTGGGAGTGATGTCAATGTCCGGAGGTGCAAGCTTGTGCCCGCCATGAACGCGGCTTCCGCTGTGTATTAAAGCATCACAGTCGCATAGGACATGGACCGGAATCTTTTCCTCTTCGCGACAGAATCTACAGGTGACTCAGCGATACTAATCCTGTGTCCGTGCTTGTTCAGCCTACAGTGCCCCGTAAGGGTTCTGGTACGGATTCTTATTCCAAGGGCCCCTTCTTAATCCAAGGGCCTTGGTGGTGAACCTATGTGAGTAGCCTTCGATAAGTGCCTTAGCATGTACCATACCATTACTGCTGGTCCAGTGTTTCCTGCTAATGTATTCCATTCGGGCTAATAGCGGCTGCCTCAGTGCTCATTTGGGTATTCCCCTTAGGCTCAGGGGCATGTGTGATGGTTGCCGCACCCGCCCTGGCCAGTTCGTCTGCTAGCTATATCCATAGTTGTAATGTTGTATATATAGTAGCAAATGTTAGGTATTTGGAATGAGGAAGTAGAACACAAGCTAAAATGCAAAAAGACCATAACGTCAATGAAATCAACAAGACATTTTCTAATAGTAAATATGTAAATAGGATATATCGGTTCCTACCCGTCGACATCAGAGACATTAGATGGGAAAAACACCTGAAAGTCTTTTCACCCACATAACAGTCAATAGCAAAAGTAACAAAGTAATGATATTTTAACAAACTTCCTATTTTATGAATGAAAACCACGTAACAAAGTGATCCTATGCAGCAAATATGAATAACTATCTCATTTCTATTCTTAGTATTTTGATAAACTTAATGGTTTTTGTAAAATCATCAATTTTGGTACGTTAAAGTATCACCTAGTTCTGCTGTTGACTGTACAAGAACATAGTGGACAAATATTGAACCTGGCCATTGAAAACTAGCCTTCTGAAATTCTAATTGCGTCGCATGTTTAAGGAATATAAATAATGCCTCTTTTCTATCCTTTCCTTGGTATGAATCAAGTTCAATTGAGTAGTTAGTTAATAATACAAAACCTAATATCTCAGCTCCGATATACTTTAGATAAATGTGCTCCATATAAACTCTGTTCCCCTCGATATGTTCTTTCATAATAATAAGGTTTGGTAAGTGGCCGCGAAATTTCAAAAATGACGCCAACGTTACCCATACCCCTTTACAATGAATACAAAGATGGTTCTGGCCAGATTTGAACTCGGGACCACACGATCTTCCATTCAAGTTGGGGTGCTTAACCCCTATGCCACGACACTCACGAACGCGAAATGTTAGGCGCCCACAAACTCAATATGACGTATAGTTGGTGCTTGTAACTTCAGCTGTTATAAATCTGCAATTAACGTATCACTTTAAATCTAATAACCATTGTTAAAATCAAGTGTTCGCTACGTATTGGCGTAATCGTGCTAAGAAAACAATGCATGTATTTAATCATTTTTATATTTTGCTAATAAAGCTATTAGGATAAACATGCATTAGTACGCATTCTCTCAGAGCAGCAGTCCGATGTAACATAGTCTGCAATTCGAGCGTCTACGCTGTATCCGGTCGAGAGGAAGAATGAGATATTCGAGTGCTGCCCAATGCTGACAGCAGTACTTCATGTGAGGCCTTAACTGTCCGTATATGTGACATTATTAATAATAGTGAATGGCGATTAGCTAATTAAACATCACAGATCAATGGGAACTACAGTGTTGATAAGTTTCTTTAGCCGACCACAAAGTTTGCACGCCAGTTGTTTAGGCCCAGATATTACGCGATTTCTCTAGCGAAAGATAATGCGTAAAGTTCATACGAAGAGTGTCGGGTCAAGGTGAACCAGTCTTTTCGAGCTAACATATTTTTGCTGTGAAGCTAGTTTTAGACAAACACAATCGTCGGGCAAAACGATGTTGTCGATTTTTGTCACTGTGAAAAGATAAGGGAAATGTTTTTAGCAGGTACTAAAGAAATATACTCGTAGATATCATATAGTACAGTATCTGTTTACCTATTCTCAGTGTGCGTAGTCGTAGTATAGCAAGCAAACAGGTTTACTTAAGACTTTGTTGCAGAGTTCAATTTTGTAATCAATAATCATGTTTAAATGTTTGAAAAAACGGTGGAAAAAATAAAAATATCAGTTATTAGATAGTAATATGTACCTATGTTAGTCTCTAGTGCGTGGATGGACCAACCCTGTATAAGTATTTTCTACAGTTTTTTTTATAATTTTGTGTATGTTTACAGATATTTACTACGTTTAAAAGTATTATATGTAATTGCATTCATGAATGCTTATAATAACTTCATGTATGTATATAATTATCTCACAATCTCACAATATTTCTCTTTTTATCTAGTAATTACCTCTACCTGCAGGTAGTCTGGAAGAGATCGCTTCCTACCGATAAGACCGCCTACATTGTACAATCTAAGATTATAAATAAAATAATAAATAAATAACTGGGACAATGCACACCAAAATCATCTGACCCCAAACTAAGCAGAGCTTGTAATATGGGCGTCAGAGACTGATAAACATACTTAAATATTTCTAAATGCATACTTAAATAGATAATAACACCCAGACACACAACAAATACAAATGTTCGTCACACAAATATTTGTCATGGGTGGGGGATCGAACCCACGACCTCCGGCGCTATAGGCAGGATCGCTGCCATTGCGCCAACAGGCCAGTAATATGTAATGCTAATGTTTTGATTTGTTGTACAATATAGTATATTTATCATAACTTTATCTTAATGTTATAATAGTTCTTGTAGCTGGTAGAGATGCACAATCACCATTGTCACCATTTATTGGGATAAATATTGGTACCTATATCACCCGGTAAATTATGTGTACCTAAACTCTTTAACTTACATATAACTAGTTTGTACTGACTAACAAAAATCTAACAATTTCTAGGCTTGAATTGTATAAACTTTGTACAATGTTTTTGCTTTATATCCGGTAGTTTAGATGTACTTTTAGGTCCATACTTTAAGGAAATGTTAGAAATAAGCATTTTTTAAAAATACTCTTTGTACTTTACTAACTCTTTTTGTGAAACCGAACCAAGTTTAAAAGAGTAAGTACTGAGTTTCTCGCCGGGTCTTCTCAGTATAAGATCAACTTCCGATGCGGTGGTAGAGTCACATTATGTTTGTATACCTACAGTGTATTTATGTATTCATATTATTACAGTATTTAAGTCTATTACTAAGTTTATTTTTTTTCCTTGTAATGACGATTTAAAAGTACTTGTTACAGGTCTATTTAAATAAAGATATTTTTTGTTTGATTGTTTATGGAATGTGTGTGTTACTCTCGCAAATACGATCTTGATGGCCTACGTATCTTCATTTATTTATATTGTAATAATTTTCAATTCATATTAAGCGTAGGTAAGATAGAGATCTGATAAGTGAACTGTATTTGAAACCAACCATTCCCTTAGTTAATTAAAATAATTGTTTTAAGTGATCATGTACTTGTAGCAATGCAATTTGCTTATCAAGCAAACTAAATCAACTGAAAACTGGGTCAATTTCCCACAAAACTAGGTCAAGTAAGATTAGTGTAATATTTTTGAGATTTACATGTTACCATATTTACATGTTACTTAGCTACATTATAATTTGAAAGGCTACTGGTAGCACTGTTTACCCAGATCTGCTGGTTAACTGAACTCACGGATCTTAAATCTCTCTCCTTTTCTTCTTGTGAATTAAAAACTACTGTCAAGTTTCGCACTGTCTAACTGAAACTGTAACTTGCGTCATGGTTTCGCAATATAAGAAGTGGTTCTTTAAATGCCCTTTGTAATGGTTCGTGGGTGCATGATAACGTACCTACCTATATTTAAGTTTTAAAATGGATTGTTATATTATATTATTTTTTCAATGTCTACACTGGTTAACGATTGAGTATTGAGAAACATGACACACCTAGAGTAAAAAGAAAGAGCATAAAAATTTGTAAAGGTGAGTTATGCTTTACTCTAGGAGCAGTACCTATAAGTTTGCAATCTTAATAACTGCGAACGGCATCAAGTCGACAGTGTACCGCCTAAGCGATAGTTAACTCACAGACTGCACCTAGGTACCTACAATATAAAACAATCCATCTCATCCACCCAAACGATTCGCGTTTCCACGTTAATTTCCTCGATGCTCACATGTCTGCGTCGCGTGATTTTCCCCCGCCGTGGTGAGGAGGGGGCGCAGTGGCGTGCGGGGCGCGGGGGCGCAGGGGCGCGCTGCTCACCCACCGGGGCCCCTGCGCCCGCGCAACCAATCTCGCGGGGCGACTCGGGGACCAGACGACAATTTGTACCCTGCTGCTCGCCGGTTAAAAATAGCTTGGCATTGACGACTGAGATTTTGCTATGTAGCCTACTGTGTTGATGGGATTATATTTTGAAAGGGATATATTAAAGAACATAGGATTTGATGTTAAACCAAAGGAAACAAATGAAGGTGAGTCAAAGGTAGAGGATGAGTTGATGAAAGTTTTCTTTTGCTTTTCATCAAAGACAAAATATGTACACACACATGAACTAGGTACCGCATTACATTGGTACCTGCTGCCGGTTGCATAGTAGATACATAATTAAAAAACACCATCGAGAAAATGTGCTATGTGTATTACTGATTCAAAACCATAATGTTTCCGAATTAGGTTATAAAATAAAAGTAAAAAAAAGAAGCTCATGAAAGTTAATCAAATTGGAGCAGCCTCCGATGCTGATCCTGAAAATATCAGTTTAAACAGGAGTCCCAAATGTTATGTGACGTTCGTCAGGCGTCAGTTAGGGAAAATCCTAATAAAAATATTAAATGCATGTCCCACATGGTTGTGTCTATTCTGCCGCTTTGCCGTCGGAGCCCTTTCTCTAATTAAGCATTCCTACATTTATGGGCGCCATAATACCCGCTGAGAAGTAGAAAAATAACGGTGCGAATGATGAGTGCGTTCGGATGCGCGCGAGTGTGGGCGCGTTTGCGCAAGCGCACCCGAGAAGCTGCGCTAGGGCTGCTAGACATGAATAAATTAAAAAGTAGGTAAGTAAGTTATTAGTATACTGTCCCACTGCTGAGCAAAGTCGGCGCAATATGATGATCCCACTGCAGTGGTAACAGAGATCGGCCCGAAATCTGGTGGTCCTGGGTTCGAATCCCAGGGCGGGCAAAGCATGAGTTTGAATCGTCTTGAAATAAAAAAAAATGGTTTATTTACTCGTATACTCAACGTTTTTTTTTCTAGGTTTATCACTCACCTTACATTCACCTCTCCAACAATCCGCACTGAGCCCGCGTGTTGGGGTATGGCTCGTACCACCTCATAGTTGAGGCCTGTGCCCAGCAGTGGGACGTATTTAAGGCAGTATTTGATTTGATTGATACACAACGTTGGTGGGAAACAAGCAGGCGGGCCATGACCACAAACAGATATAAAGAAATAAATGCAAAAATCTTTTTAAACCCCTGGAATTTTGGGTAGGTACTTCGTGCTATCGCTCCTTTGAAAACCCCTCAAAAAGGAAACATTTAATCTCAATCTCTGACGCCAATAGTGTAAGTTCTTCTTAGTTGAGGTGATGACGACTGGCTTAAGTAAGTTTAAGATGTTTCAGATAAAATAAATATATTTAATATATTTCATTTGCAACACAGGCGTCCACTGTTGCCAATAGGCATGTAGATTTCCACGGCAGTTCTAAAATGCTCCAACCTTTATATCAGTTTATCCATGCACCATGAGGGTGGGTTGGCGATGCGTTTGCCTTCAATTGCTTCCTAGTTCTATTTATTTAGTGCCATTTTGCTGCCCCTAAGGCTATTCTGATCATCCGGCAGGAAGTTGAAGAAATTTATGTTTGTCCTGGGTCTGGATGGTTCCGGTTTATTTTTTTTGGGTTCACACAGCACAGAGCACTTAACACTTCTTTTTAGTTTTTTGGTAGCCCTTAGTACCTCCGGGCCAGTCAGGCAAGTGGTGAGTCTGAGTGATATACGTTGAGAACTTGAGAGCCTTTGCTTTACTTAGCCCACTATTCGGCAAAAAGTTACCTTCTTAGTTTGTTAATCAATTAAATCAATCAAATGAGGATAATATAAGACAAGTCAGTAATTCAAATCGTATTAACATAACAAAAAACATGTTGTACATAAAAAATAATATGCTTCCTATGTATTTTTTCACAATCATATTACTTATTAGTCTCCATGTGCAGTTTTAGATACTGTAGCGAGTACGGTAACAAACCACTCATCAAAATCTAAGCTCACACTCAGATCGATCGTCATAACCAAGCTAAGCAGAGCTTATACATAAAAATATTAATGAATACAAACTTTCATAGATAATAACACCCAAACACAGCACAAACAAATATGTTCTTCACTTGACAGTTTGTCCAGGGGACCGTAGTTTCAGTCAAACTAGTATGTGAAAACAACCTCCAAAAAAATGATTTTATTAAACATTTATTTGTGTGTGGTGAATATCATATATCATATAATATGCGCGTACAAATACATGACGGTTAATAAAATTATCTTCGTTTTCATACCGATTAAGATCTTAGTTTTCCCGAAACTGCGGACATTGGGTTAGAGGACCCTGGGTGTGTATCGAACCTACGATCTTCTTCGTTGTGAGCAGGACGTACAGACCAGGCGTTGGTCTGATCACCCCTAACATTAATTATAACTCCAATACTATGTAGCAAAATGGGTACACTAATTTGAATTGGCACCAACCTAGTTTTCGTAGAGTTACGAGTAGTTAAATTATTGCATCCTCATGGATACCTCGCCACCCGGGGGAACGACGAGGTTATGTCGGACTTCTACCGACTACAACCTCACGGTACTCGACCTCATCACTTCACCGGCGAGGCCGGGTCCTAAAAAGTATCGGTGCACAGTGGGTCAGCCGCGGATCACTGACCCCCTCCAAACGGTGTCGCACCGCGCCCCTTACCTCGCGCCCTAAGGCGCTGCGGCCATGGGCGCCCCTTTGGGCGGGCAGTGATAGGCAGGCAGGCACCACATCACTACCAAGGCCGGTGGAAGGCAGTGGGTGGGTGGGAAGTCCACCGCACTGCCACGCCTGAGCCCTCTTAGCTTCCCGGTGGTTTCACCTGCCACCAGTACCCCCCGCCACGACAAGGCGAAGGCTCATGGGGGGGGGGGGGGGGTCATTATCATAACCTAGCATAACCTATTGTAATTTCAGGTGTTTAAGCTATTGTATTTAAGTCAGCTGTAAATCGAGTTTAACATTGTCGGCAAGAGCTGAAGCTACTATTAATCGCTACACGCTAACACGGTGTTCAAAGTTTTTGAAAAACTAACATCACCCTAAATAGTCAAAACGAATACCCGCGTAAACTGTCTTTCCTGTCAAAATATAGCTTAATTAAATGGATAAAACAGCCTATGTCACTCTGATAATGCAGCTTCATATTGGTGAAAGAATTTTTATAATCGGTCCTGTAGTTTCAGGTCGAACTTTTCTAGTTTCTATCTTTGTGTAAAAAATAGTGCATTGTTTAACGCTTAAATCAAAAAAATCACTTAAACAAATCTTACCTCTTTCTCTATAAAATATTAGTATAGATAAATAAATACCTGGGATCCCTAACACCAAGATCAACTGACTTCAAACTAAGCAGAGTCATTGTTAAGGTAGAAGTTGGAAGCGGACGGCATGAAGCTGCAGCAGACGACGTGTTGCAGCGACACTACTGGTTTCTATGGATTTGTATTAAATACCATCCGTAGTCAGCGACACGAAGCTTCCATACAAATACATAGAATCCAGTAGTGTCGCTGCGACATGTCGTTTGCTGCAGCTTCATGTCGTCTGCTTCCAACTTGTACTTTAAGAGTTCTGCTTGGGTGTCAGAGACTCGGTGCTCCTGTATGGCCTCGTATACCAGGATGTCCCTGTTGCGTGAGGAGGCCCGGCGTGAAGGTTAGGCCATCCGCCAGGGACGGCACGGTAATCCGAACTAGGCACCATGTTGCCCGTCAAGGCGATGAGGTATACCGGGGTCTTTTGTGGGTTAGCCGTCACCTTCTGTGACGGAGAGTCCCACACTCCCCCGGTGCCCCACCCAGGTAGCGGGATAGTTGCGTAATGCATTTTTCCCCTGCAAAAGGGTGTCAGAGACGGACAAACTTAATTATTTCTAAATACATAATTAAATAGATCATCACATCTAGACACAACCAAACAACCCTACTTCGATAACAAATTGTAATAGATTTTTCTGACACATTAGTTTTCCTGAAAGATACTTATCGCGAAAAATAATTGTATTAGGATGACACATGACATGACAATGTCAAATCCCAATAGATTATTTTCCGCGAACGATATAATGTAAATTTAAAGTGGCAACTCGTGGTAAACGTACAGTAGCCCTACAATGACAGTTGCTAGCTTACGCATTGACGTT
Source organism: Udea olivalis (assembly GCA_947369235.1). Taxonomy (NCBI): domain Eukaryota; kingdom Metazoa; phylum Arthropoda; class Insecta; order Lepidoptera; family Crambidae; genus Udea; species Udea olivalis. The sequence continues at coordinate 15,430,487 of OX376342.1, forward strand.
TTTGTATGGAAATTCGGTACAGCGCGATAGATTAGAAATGGAACTTAAAATAGCACACAAATTTCTGAACTCAGCTATTGCCGTTTACGTGACGAGATCTCATGGACTCATGGTAGACCTCTGCAGGTAGGAACAGGGTATAGACAGGGATGTCTAGCAAATAGAACAATAGAAAATCCATCGTTATCTATCATTTATGGTACATGGGACAAAGAAAGGGTTATACTTTGGTTGACTGTAGTACATAAAGCTCGGATTCGCCATGATGCCTGTATTGGCGCGTGCTCTGTAATTAGTTACTATGTTGTTTTAAGGAGATGCATTTGCTATTGCAAAGGTATTTACTTTTTTAACCAATTGATTAGCCAAATACCTTCTTCTCTGCAGTGCACAGGCAAATCTCTAAATAGCCCTAACAAAAATGGCAGTTCGCTGACATCCAAAGTACATCCCGCTTGATTTCAGGATAGGGTCGAATTTTTCTAGTTACATCATCATCATTTTTCTAGTTTCATCTTTGTGAAGAATAATAGCGCATTGTTTAATACTAAAAATAAAAAATCACTTCCATTCCGCTTTGTTTAGGATTTGATGACATTTGTGTGAAAAGCCCCATGTTATATTGATTAATAGTAATTTGTTACAATGTTCGTAGCATAAAGCTACTTACAGTTACACATGCTCTAAAATAGCATGCGTATTAGCAATTATTAGTAATGCTTCGACACACATGCTACTAAGTATCAATTGCTTGATAGTAGCATGCTTTCGTGCTAGTAACGAGCATGTGTAACTAAAGTTTCCAACTTAAGTTTACCAGTATCCAGAACTAGCTGCTCCCTGTGATTCTATCTGTGGAACCCTCAGAGTTTTTCCACTAAAACAAACTGCAAGGTGTAATAATCAGAAACTTAAGCAGCGGTATCATAGTTTTTATTAAATTGTTATGCCAAACACTGCCGGTGTAGCTCTGTAAGGTTAGGGGTTTATTCGTAAAAAATAGCCAGAAAAACTAAAAAAAGGTAAGTATGTACCCCAACATTCTGAACGAGCACTCTGCGATTTACCTACTTTTCAAGACTACCAAATCGATACTTACAGAAGACAAATGTGACTCGCCTATCTAACCGAGATGGCTCAACCCGAACTCGGCTAACCTCAAGCTCGTCGCAGGATGCCCTCCATTCACCTGCGGTGCCTACACGTGGAGCGCTTGCGCAAGCGCACCCGCCCCCGCGCCCGCGCAGCGCTACTTTCCTTACGGTCACTACCCTTCTTGGAGGGACAGTTATTCGGAGCTTGGTCACCATGGCTTGGTTACGATATTTTTAAGTTACGCACTTTGTTTGTAGTTCCTTCATGGCGCAATATGGTTACACAAACTAGATGGTATTTGATGCTCGGTCAGTTGCACTCGCGTAGTTCAAGTGTGTAACATACGTAATATAACGTCGTTTAGTTTGGAAGAGGCTATTTTATTTGATGACTCTAGATTTCAGGTTACTGAGTTTGGGAAAGGAGAGGTAATATACCTCTCCTTTCCCAAAGTTGAATTTTATATAAATTGTTAAATTTTTGTGTGATGCTACTTTACGATGTTTTTGATGAATATATATTAGTTCTAATAGATTTATATGAGTTGTAGATGACTAGTTATGATCTGGATGTGTATCACTCATTATTTATTTTAATAGTAATCCTAAATTTGATTATTTAGTAACAAAATTAATAATTAGGTAACTAATTTGTGTCTGCTGTCTTACCGCCATTGCTTCTCGTAATTTTTAGACTTTTAGAAATGTATTTAAAGAATATGAATTACACCAATCTTGTTATTATATAGCAATCAGAGTTTGTAGCAGGGCGACGGCGACTTACAGTCGTAAACATTTGGCGACCGGTTCGGTGTCAACTCGCTGCGCGAAGATCACGCGATAAGCCGTATTCATATAGTCAAATTTAAGGGTGATAACTGAATGTAAAGTGAAGGTCACAATTATCATACAATGGCATCGTATCCGATCGTGGCTTCACCGTTACCAGTAACCGAGACAGGTAATCTTTACGTAACGCTTTGCATTCGCCTACTTCTTATTCCAATTGTAATAAAACGTAAGTGCATTTGAGGATTAGTTTATCTGTAAATAAAGTTACGAAGTATGAGCTCCTCTTTGAGGTACATAAATCTAGCGTCCTTTATTCAAATGAAAGTTTAAGTATGTGATGAAATATTATCTACTATAAGTAGATAATTGTATATTTGTGCAAAAAAGTATTTATTCACAAAATCTATTGTTCATTATAAAAAAAAAAAAAAAAAAGCATTTATTTCAGATAACTAGGATCCATAAAGTGTTAGTAGAGGCTTAATGACTATGTTAGTATTTTATTTTTAATAATGACCTTGTCCTATCAATTATTTGGCCAATCAGTGGACAATCCCCACTATCAGCTATCTCCTTCAGGACGCTGTGGCAGCCGCCGCGTACTCTGAACAATAGCGATGCGCTCTTTATGAAATCAATAGTTATTTTGTGTATTAAAGTAGATACAGAAGTTTCGGTCTGCCGGCTTCTGACTAGGTAGGTACCCCATTTGGGGTATGGTCGTGAATCGTGATGGTTTGACGAAGTTAATTGCTGAAATTTTAACTCATTACCTATTTTAACTTGTATTCAGTTTTCTTTATTAACATACATTACTAGAGACTGTAATAAACGTCGTAGGGTTGTCTTAATTAACCGCTAACTCTACATGACCGCGCTAATAAAGCGTAGAGTTGCGTGAACCTTATTTGAAAGGGACAAGTGATGTCATTGTAGAAATAATATTATCTAGGCTCTCTCTGTGTGTATACTCCTGTTTTGAGGAAATTGAGGAAATAATACTAACTTATAGTAGCTTTTATTTCGGTAATACACTAAGTAACCAGAATGTAGAGATAGCAAACAAACGAAAACATAAAATACCTAATTAATATCTGGGAGTTCTGGGACACCTCACACCAGCATCGCCTGATATCAATAACATGAGCTTGCAATACGGGTACCATTGCCTAACATTCTAACCTATTACTTACTAGGTACCTACTTAGTTTGATACCTACGTACTTATTCGGATATTCACATTCACCCAAAGAGCATTATCAATGCTCATCACATGCTTGTTTTAAGTGGAATCCATCCCACCTCCTGGAGGATGCGGGAGGATTGAATTAATAAGGTTTTTACTACCTACCTATTAAGAATGAATCAAATAAATAATTAAGTAGGTACTTTGCTATCTAAGGCTAGGACCAATAACTGATCGCTTTACTACCCCGTCGACTTTAAAAATGTGGTTGAATAAAATATATTTTTTTCTCATTACCTGCGCGCTCACCCGCCACAAACATTGTCCCAAAATCCAAATTATAAAAATCACCGATACGCGTGTCGCGGCAGGTCATCGACCCAACGTGGAACCACCCTGATTTCACATTCTCCGTCTCAGTCCTCCGCGTGGGTGATCGCTATCGCCGAACCGCTCTCACCGCCCATTCTCACGTGCGCGCGCGCTGCACTATGCTCCGCGCCTATCAAAAGTTCTATCCCTCTCTAGGACTCACAGACATAAATTCAGATAAATATACACATAATGCACATGTATACTTAAAACGCGTGTAACATACAAAGCAGCTTATTATTCTACGGTCAATTGACGCACGTGGGGCGTTGGAATTATGACCTCTATTCCTATATTACCTGTTTATTCTATAAAAGTGAGTTTCTAACGAGGCAATGTTGCAATATAACAATCTGCCTACGTAATGTGAGCTGCCAGTATACTTACAACAGTTCAGTAGAAGGCATTGCTTCTTGAAGCACTTTACCAACTAGCACTAATTTAACCAAAAAATGGATCAGCTTACGCCAAGATCCGACCACAAACTAAGCAGACCTTGTTCTATGGATGCCAGGGACTGATAAGATTATACTTAGATAGGTACTTACATAAGGATGGCTAATACTTAGGTAACATTTCTTACGAGATTGAATTAAAAACGAGAATATCCGAAGAACAAAAACCACTGACGCGAAGAGTAGCCTAGTGGATAAATAGGTATAGGAATATGAAAAAAAAAACTGATGAGGAAAAGATGCTTTTGGAATGTTGACCATCTGTTTACAAATGCTGCATGGAAGGGTGGGGAGGGCCTGACAAAGGTGTCTAGATTATAGTGGATGCAGGTTACAGCGGAAGTCTTGCGAATGGTAATGATGATTTTGCATGATTATCTCCTTCCGCTTTTCATCATTACTGATACTGAATACTAAGGTTTAATTGACCATCAACACCGTTCGACTCTTAACAAAGATCCAATAAGTTATCTCAATCTTATGAGCGTGCCAGCGCTAGTAGCATTATTATTATTATTATTCATTTATTCATTTATTAAATGTAAATCGAAAACTTGGGAGATTTGGAAGTGATTTTGGTCATATAATTTATTGTTTTAGCTCCTTTTGACTACAATCATCGTAATTATCGTAGATTTTTGTTTAAAGTCTATTAACAAAAACTCGTTCAAATTTGATTACTGACTATGCGGATATTGAAGGCGCGATTTCCAGATAATGCACGAAGGCTCAACTTTGAAGTAATCTTACACCAAATATTATTACCAAGTAAGATGGTAAAAGGTATTCATTCGAAGAGGCATATCCTGAAATCTAAAATGCATTAAAAAAACGATTTTTAATTCATTAGCTTGTAGTTTTATCAAAACTAAGAAAATAAAAATCGAGAAATCGACAATAAAAAATCACCACATATCTCTTAATCTGAAAGTAATTTGGCAACATAAATAATTTTATACGAAAGAACAAGGATTGCACCATAAATGTGTACAAAAGAAAAAATATCTGTCTTTAATCATTTATGAAAATAATTACTCAAAGTAGTATCAAAAACTAAAAAAAGAACTCACACTTCGGCGCTCAAGTTCGAAAACCGTTTTTACTTCGTGCCGTATTCGATCTGTTTCAAAACAGGAATGCCCACTCAGTTGCAACACCGATTTTGTGAGAAAGAATGGGCTTATTCTCAATAGTGAGATCATATTTGACTTTATACAAAGTATTTTCTGTAAAAAGATTAGTAACTTACATAAATGATGATGTTTTTTCTTAATTAATCTGAGTTGTATCTTAAAATTAAGACTAGGTAAAAAATATATTGAATTAAATGACAATGACAATGACATCACATCACACAGTTATTGAATGAATTAGCAATTGCTAATTCATTCAATAACTGTGTGATGTGTGTGATTTTTTTTTAAATACCTAATTAATTAATTAGGTTTTAAGTATTTAGTTAGACGGATATAATAGTTGAACTGTGGTGTGTAGAGGTGTGTGATGAAATTAATTAATAAGCAATGATGTAGCGCTAGAAGTAATACTCATTATACACACACAAACCGAAAAAAACATATTAAATATCTGTCTGGTCAATAATATGCCCGTTGCTCGAACACACGATCCTCAGTGCGCAGGCAGGATTTTTAACCATTTTGACAAGTCAGACAAAACGTTTAATAAGCTCATGCAATAACCTACTTTTCATAACATAGATTTCAATAATGATAAAAGAAGAGGTCATGCTACGAGAACTTGATTTTCGTAGCGCGTTTATTCATATTAATGCATCGGTAGCACTACTGCATCGGCGCCCCTTAAGCCGACTAAACCTCTAGTTAGAAAAGAACTGTCATCTCATGAACCAGTTATTAATAATAAAAAAATTAAATTAGCCAAATAATGATTTAGGGAAGCAGGCCGTGGCTATTTTGGATGATTGCTTGCTGTCATTACGATGAACTGTCCGGTTATGACGGATTCATAACCGGCATAGACCGCACGGATGATGATGATGTCCGGTTACGAAGCAATGGGCTGCTAGCTGGATTCGAGCACAGGCACAAACATCTGTTGATTCAATTTATTTCGGCAGATAAAGAAGTTGGGTCTGGACGTAATGGTGGTTATATTTAACAAGGTTACATAAAACAAGAGAAAACTTTACTCTGGGATAAAGGCAATGCTGTGATATTGTCTCAATTGATTTATTAGCTTAGTTTTAAGTGTACCAAAGTCTGAAATAAATTCATTCGTATAAAGTCAGTTTTATTTAGAACAGTGGAAGTAACTTTCCGAAGCTGGTGTATTCATATTTGGGAGTGCGTTTGTTCTGTTTGACTGCAAATGAAACAACCGAAGTGCGTAGTAGTTGATTTATTACTGGCCCAGCAAGACAAAGGTTTGACAGTTTTTACAAATATACCTTCAAACATCTCATTCCTCCAGCGTTAGTTAGAAAACCTGAAGCAATAACAAAACTTATTAATAAAATTGCTTATAATCTACATGTTTTCGAGGTCTTTTCGACCGCAGTTCGAGCGGCCCGTTTCCTACTATTTCGCTACGATTGGCCTCGTTCAATAAGTTTGCATCTATTGGAACGTTAGAAACAGGCAGCTCGGACTCGATACAAACAGTGTCACTAGGACTATTACCATCATGAGCTTCGACAAATACTTCCTCCTCATTATCATCATCGCCCTCTCCCGGGTTAAATTGAAAATCAACATCTATGCTGTCCGACGCTGTTTGCGCTGGAGGCGCGGGTGCGCTCGCTGAACTGTCGCATACGACCGGTTCATAAAGCTTAGACTGCGTGTCATCGACATCTGAAGATGTTGGTAATGATGAGGAATTGGAGCTCAAGAATGGTTCCGAACATTTAATTTCCTCACTGTCTAATTGTATATTTCTATCTATGTCGCTAATATTTCCTTTATATTTCATTATTTGGTCTAAATGCCGCCTATGTACTACATTATAATTATCAAAGCGAATATCAAACATTCTGTTGCCTATCACTTTAACTATAACGCCCATTGCCCAAACACTCTTTCTAGCAATGTACCATTTTGCCCAAACCGTCTCACCTTGACGAAAACATCGATGCTTTTTAGAATTATTTTTCAGTTGAGGCACTTCGTAACTTTTGGAATCAGCCAATATCAGATCTAATCTAGATCTAAGATCGCGGCCTAACATCAGTTTGGCTGGTGTAGCTCCAGTTGTACAATGTACTGTATTTCTATACTCAAAAAGAAATCCTAACAATTTTTCCGAAATTTCAGTTTGAGATAGATTGAAGTTACTCAATATACATTTTAGCATTTTTATTTTTTTTTTTTTTACTCCATCAAAATAATGTAAAAAATCGACATTCTAGTGTATCAGATAGACAGTGGTGAACTAATACCAGCTCGTGTAAATGTTTATGTTGATTTTGAAATTTATTTGCTTTTCTGAGATATTTGAAAAAAACAGTTTCTGCTGCGGTAACGTTACGCCAGCAAAATGTTTTGTTTTTTAATGGGTATTTTGATAAAAGCATTAGTTACATAATTAGTTCTCTGGACGGAGTAAAGGTTTCTTGTTAATTTGGATTTCTACGTTTTATGGTTGCGAAGATATTCAAGATTTTGCTGCGGCAAGCCCTTAGTCGGTTAGGCGTATGGAACAAGGTCGCCTATATTGTGTATTATAAATAAAAAAACAAAAAAAATGTTAAAGTTTATTAGCGGTGAGATTCTTTGCTTAATGTGCAATAAAGAATAGGTATTGTAAGTATACCTATCCATCAAAGGTTATCACCATCGACCAGTCGCCAGAGCCTCGTAAGGACAGCACGTACCTGCACACAGACTACCTATGAACAGGCACCACCACCAGACATTACCACCAATTTCGTCAGATAATATCTGGTCTAGAGTATGGTAACCGCTGACTGGCTGAAAATGGAAGATCATAATATGAGGAAATCCTCGGTACGCTCAGTTTAGTTAGGACATTAACTTGACTGGTTATATGAGATGGTAATACGGCCCCAGGACGTATTGCGTTCAGATTATGTTTAGGGTCCGAGACATTTTTATATCAAAATTGTGTTAGGTATATAACGTCATTCGAAAAAAACTGTGTACAGAGTGGTCTGCATAAACTAAGGTTTAATAGATTTAACTTAGAATATAGAAATAACTCAATGAACATGTGTTATAATTAGCATTTACCACTTAATTACTAATTAGCACTTTCTTCTTAATATAGAAACCAGTAATATCCCTATGCCCAAGATATTTATCTAGTCCCTATCTATAAAAATAACTAATTCATTCAAACGTTTGATTCTCTGAGTAACAGCACAAAATATGGTCGCAGGATTACAATCCCAGATGAAACAGGCGTGTACGAGTATTTGCGTTGTAGCCTCTCATGACAAATGAAGTAGGTACTTAGGTAGGCGTCGCTCAAGGCCTCGCTGTAATGGTGGTAGATTATCTGCGCGTAGGCAGCCACTGAGGACGGCCATGCTTGATATTATCACTGTGCGCATCGTCGTGCGTTGTAATTCACTAGTTTTGATTCCTAAATAAGGTTGAACAGTTTAGAATTCTGTAAAAGACAGTTTTAAATCCAAGTTCATTGAATTAAATCCTGATTTTGCTAACCATTAGCTGGACCATTAAGAACAATGTATAAGTAATGAACCTATTACTGTCCCACTGTAAGGCGGCTCCCATAATTCATGAGATCAATACATGGCCACAATGGAAGGGAACTATCTACATTACCACGCTTGCGAGCCCGACCTGTGTTCCGAATAATCGAAAACACACATTGCCGATCCGGGATTTCAACCCATTACTCCCGGATTTCAAAGTTGTATTTTGTTGTTATGTATCTTTTTCTCTGATGACAGAGCCTTTTGTCCAGCCGTGACGAGCAAGACGATGTGTCTTGCTCGTCACGGCTGGACAAAAGGCTCTATCTTCCCTTAAACAACTTTTACGTCTCTATATCTATATACAAGGAAGTCTTAAGGGTGGGGAAAAATGGAATACATCGCATCTTTACCCACCTTTGACACTTTCCTGTATATCTTCCTATATTTAAAGATTTAAAACTAATTAAAATGATGTGTCTTGTAGTTAGAGGCTCATCATAGTCATTCTGGCATTTATCATTGGAGCCTCGCACCGCACTCGCAGAGCTTTTGATCGTCGTGCCGAAACATAAAACAACTATAAAACAGTACTAAAACTTAATTGCGCTGGGTACTTAACGATTTATTTAGGTAACAATCGGTTTCCTCGGGACCTTAGAAAACGAATGTCATGTGAAAGTCTGAAACTGACGAACGGTGAGTGCTCTCTCTGCCTGGACACTCGTTAAATTTGTAAAGCAAATGGCTTACAGTGAACCTTCCAGATATTCATAAAATCAGGAAGCGATGTAACAATTATTCGTTTCACCAAATGTTCGATTTGGTGATACCTACGAATAATTTTGGCAGAAAGGTCGATTTTTTCAGGTGAAGGGTTTTTGCGAGTATTAGTATTAGAGTGAAGATAGATTTAGAAAAAAGTAAATGGAGCTAAATTTGTTGATGTTGTTTGAATTACGGTTTTCGAAATGTTGTAGATATTACTGTTCACCTTTATTTCAATAAAATAACTTTACGGTATGTAGTTTCATAATTTTTCACATTTTTGCGCTAGCTTTCGCCACGTTGTTCAAAAAATTAAATATCATTAGATATTTTCATGTTAATACTAGCAAAGGCAAGCTTCAAATCAAGTGCCTTTTCGACATCGCGGTAGTTCTTTTTTTCAAAATGTTTTGAAGTGCCAGCTCGTGAACACTCAGCCTCATTGTTATTACCGCTTACAATGAGTCAGTCAAGTAACTATTGTGCTTAGGCACTCGTCGCTTGGAGGTTTGTAAGCTGCGCGGGCGCCGGGAGAAGCGACTATTCGATCACTCGAATTAATAATTATGCGAGCAAAAACTGGCTTTTGACTGGCTGGCTGGTGCAGCGGTTATACTGTCTGTCTATAACGCTGAAGTTTGTCGGTTCGATTGCCACCCATCGCAAATATTCATCTGGTTCATCATCTGCATGTTATTATACCGGGTGATTATCAAAAGACAAAAAATTATAAAAATATACTAAATCATTAGGTGGTTAATGATAAACTTATACTCAGTAAATGATGTCATAACTATGTAAGTGAACATCTGTTTTTATTTCAATTGACTTTAATTTCAATGTTTTTAATTGAATACAAAAAATACCGACTATTCGACTAATTTACTGGTGACCTACGGACCTAAGATGCGCGCCTCACGAGAAGAGTAGACAAAAAATCCTCCAATCAAATTTCGTCATTTCAGTTTTAGTCGACAAAATCGAGAAATGGCGAAATTTGATTGGAGGATTTTTTGTCTACTCTTCTCGTAAAGCGCGCATCTTAGGCCCGCTGGAAATGAAGGTTAATTAAATTTCACTAACATAGTTTCTATTATCTTTTACTGCGTATGCCATAACGTCTTTGTAAGTCTTTTGATAATCACCCGGTATAAGCTATTTGAATATGTATTTGAGCAATATTGAAATATGTTTATCATCCTCGATACCAATAGATCTAGGTCAACTTCATTTACGCTCGAAGACGATGTAAGAAATAAATTCTAACAAAAAGCTAACTTATTTTCCGGGATATGGTCAATTATTATAGCTCTTTCACTAACTTATTAAGTGAAGAATCGCATCTAGTCATACCGCAGCTGCTCCACTTTAATCAAGCACAAGTTCGGTCGTGTAGTCAACAGCGAAAGTAAATGATGATTGAACAAACTTCCAATTTATTTTTATGAATGAAAAATACGTAAAATATTGATCACAAAAAAAATGAGACATTTTATTCATTATGAAGGATATAACTATGCCGCAGTTATATCCTTCTTAATGAATAAAATGTCTCATTTTTAAAGACAGATATTAGTAGTTTAATCAGCTTTATATTTTTTGTAAAATCATCAATTTTGACACGTTAAATTATCACCTTCTTCTGCTGTTGACTGTACTCCATGCTGCTGCCACCTGGAATATAGCTCTGCCATATAGCAGCTTGCATCCAGCTGGTATTTGGCAGAGGACCGCAGAGTCAAAAGACGATGCGCTCGTTGGGTCCAAACTTCAGAGTTTGGAGCATCGGTGTTAAGTCGCCAGTCTATCGGTATTTTAAAAGTTGTATTTCGGAGAGTGTGCGCAGAAGCTACATTATCTCTACTTTCTGCCACCTGACCACTAGACGCCGAGAGGGCTTCCACCCCCATACGGTTGACTTCCCAGCAATCCGTACTCACCGGTTTGCTGCGTCTTTTCTGGTCCGCACCGCCGAGGAGTGGAACGCTCTCGTCATCGCTTATGTACCACGAGAATGAGAATGAAATAAATAAAGAGTAAAGTCAAAGCAAGTAGATAATGAATACAGAACACAAGCTGCCCTGCGCACCAACAGCTCATAGAGCCGCCCTGTATTATTAGGTTTTCTCCGAAAATATTATGAACCCCTAAAAATTCGTTAACATTTACTAGCTTTGTAGTTGCTCAAATCAGAAGGCGTGTAGGCTTTGGCGCGTTAAATCAAGTGGGAGCAGCCCTCTGAAGCGCCTGCGCCGCTGACCTTGCCGCGTGGGAGCTAGAAATCGGCAGTCGGCAAATCGGTTACGCAACCGAGTGCGGCCGCGATGTAAGATAATGAATGATCTGCGCGCCCATAGGCACCCTAGGTGCTTATAGAACAACATTCAAGGAGAAGCAACGTAGTGGTTTGGTACGTTTGGACAAATGGCAAAGTTAATTAATGGTAGATTTCTTCTGTTATCTGAAATTACGTGATCATTTTTGAAATAAGAATATCTGTTTTTGAATGGGATTTCGGTACAGCGCCTCTATTGAATAGTAATGTAACTAAAATGGCTCACAAGTTGCTGTAGTTAGGCATGGTACTGTTTTGCATAGATTATGATCATAGACAACAGCAAGTATCTAACAACATAACATAGCATATTATTATATGCTTAAACGATTAATTATTGAACTATAATATATATCTTAACTATTTCTTCTGACTATATAGGTACTACCCTATAAAACGTATGTATGTGCTAAATTGAAGGCACCTTTCAAATCTGAGCAGCAATAATATTAATTCAGTGGTACAAATATTGGGTGCCATCATTATGAAACAAACGTTATTATCGAGCTTATTTATACACATATTAGGTTTCAGACTAGCGAATTATACGCGCGTATATGCTGTTTTGGAAGCGCATGTAGACGCGTAACTCGTACGAGTGTTGACGCGCTTATAAGCTCTTATAATACATATATATATTGACTCACCACTGCCGGTTCGAGCGAACACGCCGCAATAAACCCCCGTTCACGCGAATTTTTGAAGCGCGTAATCTAACACGAATGCCAAAGGGACTGTTAACGCGCGAAAAAAAACGCTAAGTCTGAAACCGCTCTTACCCCCGTATCGAGGACACCTCAAATTGATGCTGCCCTGTCACATTTCATTAGGAATGAAAGGGACAGCAATACATGTAAGGACTGCTCAGCTTTGTGGATTCGGGCATTAGTTTTATTTTGGCCAAGGAAACCCAAGTCATGTATTGCTCTGAGTCACGTCACCAGGTTTCTGGGAGTCACTAGTTGTGCCATCTGTATATCAGCCAAGACTGTACGTTAATGTGAAATAGGTAAACAGTCAAATTTTAATTAAAGCTTTGTGCATTTTAATTCAAATACGACTGACATGTTAGTACAGCTGGCTCGTACACTACGAGTACGTGTGTGCTACGAAGTACCCACACATAGCACCTATAACTACCTTTTGTAACATCTTTCAAGGTACATGTTTTAGCATTGTCCCACAGTTGTTTATTCATCTGCTAATATCTAAAAATATAAATAAAATATTGAAATTTTGAAAGAAAAGATTGACCATGCTTGCGCTAAACCAAATGTCAATTTAAGGTTCGCTTGACCTTTGATACTCGTATAAACATTTATTTTACGAGTGATTTTGTTACTGTTTAAGGCTGCCTGTCCACTTTCAACCAATGGAATTAAAGGCAGGAGTGCCTTCAATCAATCTCATTGGTTGAAAGTTGCCAAAACTCCGCTCCGCTTCGGTGGACAGGCAGCCTAAGTTCTACCTTAATGAAAGAAACCTATTTAACGCAAGACTATTAGACTTTTAGTTTAAAAATCGTTCTGAATAACTAAGAACAATGGAAAGACGCACTATAACTATTATCGTTTTAGTGGATTATTTCAAAATTATTTGAGGCCCGGGTATAAAAGTTGATGATTACATTGTTTTTCATTAATTTTATTTAAAACTGACTTCTGCCTTTGATTGATGGTATGTCATATCGCCGTCTCCTATCTATAGCTACCTATTCCGTATTCAGGCGGTGAAAGCTGAAACGAATCGCCATTTTATTAGCTAGGCATGTTTCTGTCTATTTAATGCCCAAAGTAGCAAGTAAGGCGTACATTTGATGTATTAATCAATTGTAATTACCTTTTGACGGGATACAACATTAATACGAGAAATTTTAATCGCAGAGAAATGTGGCCTTTCAGAGTTAACTGCTGATACAATTTTGTGTACACATGATACATAACTTAAATAACGGCTGAAAGGCAGTTACAAGTTTAAAATATTATTGGGAGTTTTATTTTCTTAACTTCATTCTTAAAAGAGAGCGTCGTGGCCTAGTGGTTCAGCACCCGAACTGAGAAGATCGTGAATCGTGTGGTCTCGAGTTCAAATCTGGCCAGAACCAAAATCTTTGTGTTCATTGTTAAATATCCGACTTACTTCCGGTGATGGAAAACATCGATAAAAAACCAAATTAACCCGGATAACGGCGGAAGGCTCACCACCTTCCACGTTGGGTTCTAATACCATTGGTGAAAAGTGGGCTTCTGAGTGTTTTGTTTAAAATGACGACACAGTCACTTGCCTCTGACTACCCCGTTTGGGATAAAGTCGTGATGGTATGTTATGTATATAAGTATGTTCATTCTTTAAAAAAAACAACATTATCGTAGTACCTACAATGTTTAAAGTAGGTTATTTCATGCCCAAAAAGTAGCATGACTGTAGTCATGTCAAACTCTGAAGTTGTCCGAGTCCCGTATTAATGCACAATGCCTATTTTTTCCTATGAAAATGCGCAATGCCTATTTATTCCTATTAAAAATAGGCATTGCGCATTCGCAAAACCACTTCAGAGCGGACTAGAAGGTTGACGCGAATTATACCGTCGATTTTAACGAGTTTTCGTTGGAGAGAATTTTTACTTAATAAATAAATATCTGGGACAATTCACACCAAGATCATCCTGACCCCAAACTAAGCAGAGCTTGTATTATGGCCGTCAGAGACTGATAAACATAATTAAATATTTCTAAATACATACTTAAATAGATAATAACACCCAGACACACAACAAACACAAATGTTCGTCACATAAATGTTTGTCATGGGTGGGGATCGAACCCACGACCTCCGGCGTCAAAGGCAGGATCGCCGCCATTGCGCCAACAGGCCAGTCGTTGCCAACAGGCCAGCTACAGTCGTCGTCAATACATATCTATACTAATATTATAAAGAGGGAAGATTCGAATGTTCTTTGTTTGTAATGAATAGGCTCAGAAACTACTGGACCGATGTAATAAATTCTTTCACTAATATAAAGCTACATTTTCAGCGAGTGACATTTGGCTATTTTTTTTTTATTTAGGCTATATTTTGACGGGAGAAACAGGTGGCCTACTCCTGCAGAAATTCACGAAGCTTCGTGAAACTTTAAAAGGTTAAAGAGGACGCTAAACGTAATATTTTATGAATGGATTGTAAGTATTTTGTACAATAAAATACGATTATTAGAATAACAAAAAATCAACATAAATTTCGCACGGTAAGTATGTTTTTTTAATGACTGAAAATTCACGTAACTACGTATTCGACTAACGGCAGTAGGGCCTCAGTTTACGCCGGCGGGGCCGCTGATGGACAGCTAGTATTTTCTGAAAGTGAAAAACGATTTAAAAAAAAACAGGAAACGTAAAATCAATAAGCACCAAAGCAGAAAAAAATGTCTCAACTATGGTTTCTTTGTTAAATATATATATAATACTACGCTGTAAGAGCTTTAACTACGACCTTTAAGGCCATAACAAAGATTTATTTTAATATTTTCGACTCAGTACCTAACTATTTACGACAAATGCGGAAAACCAGTCACGAATGAGATGATTAGAACGTTCATTACTCTGTGAAGTCAGGTTGTGTGTGATTGGATTTATTAATGTGCTCCTGTCCTCCTTATTCCTCGAAGCTGATTGGTGCATTGAAGATAATATAAAACAAGACCGAAAAACATGACATGATGCGTCCGAGAGAAAAATAAACATTCAGTAAGTACCTGCGGCAGTTTATTCGAATTATGTCAAGGTTTATTGTTGGTTAATTGTTGAGGCCTAGAAGTAGGTAGGTCTAACCATATATTTTCTCTGTATGCGTGCGAAACCCATGGCCGTTCGTATTTCGCTTAAGGACAGGATAGTTAGTCCCATTAACTAATACTAATACTTAAAATAACTAATACTAATACCTTAAACATCATGTACCCATGTTTTAAACCTTTATTTGGAAAACAAGATAATGGTTCTCATAAGAATTTTTGACCTTATTGCCCCGGGCAGTAAATATTTTCTGTAACAATGTCATACGCAATTAAGGGCTTTTATACGACTAGCTATCAATATACAAATTATATCAGTTTTAGGGCTGAGGGCAGACCTGTAAATACTTTAGGAAATTGCAGAGCAATTAATGGTGCATTGCGTTGTCCAAATGGTCACCGGATACCATTTTAGGGTTAATCGATTCAGCGCCGAAAATCGAGCTTTCGTGAGATTGCATTAGCGATGACTCGTGTACTAACGGTTCTCTCTAACGGCTGCTGGGGAACAAGCATGCCTCCACAAGTATCAAGTGGGGACGAACTACCGGTAATAAGACCGATTTGTGATTGTTTAGTTTTTGTTGTTGTAAAATCATCGGTAAAAAAACTTAATCCAGACTTTCAACTCTCTAAAAGCCAAAACAAAAAAAAAAGTATGACTCTTCACTGTTTCAGCCGTTCCGAAGTCTAAATAACTTCTGTTTTTTTAATCAGTGCATTATGAACGATGTGATGAGTAAAGCTAGTGAATGCACTAGCAGCAGTTTTCAAAATAAGAAAAAACTGTCATTTTTCCTTTATGCGATGAAACCAAAATAATAAGCAGGTAAGTGACTTTGGTTTTATTTACCGCTACCGATTAGTATAATGTAATACAACAGCACTGCAATGAATTTTTGGCAGCACTAAAAAATACACGGTAGTGTAATGATAAAAGCATTGTCTCTTTCACAATAAACGTAGCCGATAGAGATAGCGCTACGTCTCAGTCAATGGGACTTAAGAATCAGAGCGATAGTCTAAGTAGGGTAGAGTCGCGCTTCGTGCAATGACAGACAGGTGTCCCTGATTGCGCGAGCGACCGATCAGATAGCGATGTCATATCGAACGATACTGCTTTGCTGCGTTTTTTAAATCTCGGCTTTTATTACATTTTTACATCAAATTGGCATGGAAATCTACAGGGTAGTCCGATTCGGGTACAATACATAAATCATAAAAACGTTATACCGAAAGTCACAATAACGAATTTCAAAATTCCGATTTTATAATTCAAAATGATTCAGAATTCTGAAAGTCAGAAAACCGATCCATCTTCAATCCGATTTTTAAAAACCCGAATGTTTATAAGTATCTACGAATGTCAGCTAGCCGAACTTCAGGATGCCGAATCATCAAAATTCCGAACTAACAATAATCCGAATGATCATGAATACCACCTTGCGATAGTTAGTAGTTAGTAGCGTTTTGAGCAAGTCCAATAATATTATTTTCAAAAATTGCGTTTTCGTGTTTTAAAATATTTCTTTAACCATTGTTTTTAATTTTAGACCTTTCCTTCGATAACACCTCAACAAAAAACAATTGTCAAATACCCAATTACCTGCCCAAGTCCAAAAATAGTTGTTACCAAAAATTTGCACAATCTTTCCAAATGGTAAAATATTTTTATCCAGAAACAATTAATATCACTAACAATACATTAATGAGCAACCGTATCAGTTAATAGGATAGTCACTTAGGTCTATCGGCCAAGAGGAAGCTATTTGCCGATGGGTACTCGTAATATGAATGATGAAATTATGTTTTGCAATTAAACTAACAATGCCGGAATGTGGTGAAACTCAGATTTCATTAATCAAGCATTAGCAGGTGCAACAGTGCCATTTTAATGCGATACCATTAACCGGCCCTTGGACTGACGAAATAAATAACAAAAGCAATCCAAAGGGGCTCTCCGGCACCATGCAGCAAGCAGCAAGTGTTCGTGAAGTCTTTTACACATTCGCGCCACCTTCAGTTTACAAGATTTAAGTCTTGCAACATTCGTTTAATATTTTATTTAGGTATTTATTTATTGCCCTTGACATAACAGGAACATACACCCCGAACTAAGCCGAGTGGGTGAAGAGTGAATATCTATAGAGAATGATAAAAATCTAACTTAAATGTTATACCTACATTAAGCATTACTTCAGCATGCACTTTAGAAGGGCACGCTGAATTAACAAATAGAAAATCGAATTACGAGTATAATACGTAATTTTAACTCATAAAGTTTACGGAAAAAACAGCGATTGATAACAGTTAAGGCATTATACACCACTAAATATCAGACATTTTCTGCCTTTGAAAAATCTGCTATGGAAGCCGGTCTGCAAGTCAACATGGCCAAAACCAAGTACCTGAAGGCATCCAAGAGCGCGCGCCACGCAAGCCAGATATGGTCGTCGGACGGAAGTAACACTTTTGCTGGAGTCAACGATTTCGTATACCTTGCTAGTCTGGTAACGGATAAAAACGACACATCTTCTAAAATAGGCAGGAGAATTGTGGCGACAAACAGATGCTACTTTGGCCTCTAAGATTTCGTTCCAAAATACTATCTAGGAGTATCAAAATACTCCTTTATAAAACCTTACAAAGACCAATACTAACCTACGGTTCAGAATGCTGATAAGCAAGAAAGACGAGAATACTCTGTTGATGTTTGAGCGCAAAATACTAAGACGCATATCGGAGCTGTGTTTGAGGATGATAGATGGTGGACGCGATACAGCCATGAGCTATATCAGATGTAGGTACAATAAGCTGGACGTCATAAACACCATTAAGAAAGGACGCCTACGATGGGCAGGACATGTAATACGAATGGACGAGGCCAGAGTACCCAAACGTCTGCTAGAGGGAGAGAAGAAGTCGAGGTAGACCGAAGCTTAGATGGCTGGATGGCGTCGAACAAGACCTAAAGAATATTGGTGTGAAGAGTTGGAAGGAAAAAGCCCTAAATGAAGCGGTCTGGCAGGGTCTTCTTGACCAAGCTAAGGCCCGCCCGCGGCTGTAACGCCTTAGACGATAATGACTAAATATCAGAAAGCCCTTTTTAATGAAAACTCATCGGTTTCAATGACTTAAGAAGTCGGGGTCAAAGACGTTTCAGACTTACGTATTTCTACGATAGCTAGATAATCCAATAATTTAGTACCTAATGTGTACGCGCAACAAGCAAAAACGTCATAAATAAAGTCTTGACTTGTCAGACATCAAGTTGGATAGCAGTCTTATATATTATATTATTGAGATGACCAATAGGTCCTCCTATAGACATAGATAGAAAATTACAACAAAAAAGTAGTAATCTGGGATATTTGGACCGCCTGGCCACTTGAGCGTTGCATGGAGTTCGTTCGTCCAGACAGAAATGGACCTAGGTACAGTCGGCCCTTCTCGGAAATGAGGGGCGGAGGGGCGGCCGCTCCCGCGTGACACACTTATCAGGAATCCGACGGTACTTCGGTTACCAACCACTTGACTTCTTGGCATCCTTGTGACTATTACGTATTGAAAGGGTTTATTCTGTGCCACTTCCTGAGACTTATTTAAGATCCTACTGAGCAGGTTTTTAATAGCTGTTATTAAAAAATATATATGTTTTTAGGATCAATATCCATCTTGCATACTGTAGTTATACCCCGTCCATACACGTTCTCCATTTTATAAATGGTTTTTTGACAGTTTGACGACGTAATAGTTAGTGATGTCCTAAAGATTCTCGGATGTGATACGATTGCGACCACTATTTTTATTAATCGCATTAGATACATAAACGTAAAAATGTATATTGATATAAATGTCCATTTTGATTTGATATTCCTAAGTTTTTTTTTGTAAATAAATTTATATCCGTGTGTTTAAATAATAAATAAATAAAATAAATAAATATCCCTGGACATTATTCCACACAGCGCCATCTAGCCCCAAAGTAAGCTAATTAAAGCTTGTGTTATGGGATACTAGACAACGGATAAACATACTTAAATACATTTTCTTTTGTAAATACATACTTATTATACATAGGAGACACCCAGACCAGTACAAACAGACATGTTCATGCACACAAATGTTTGTACTGTGCGGGGATCGAACCCGCGACCTCTGGTGTAGTAGCCAACTTATTAACCATTACACCAAGTCGGTCGTCGGTTTGCGTCTTTATTTAAATTAAATATAATACATACAGGCCATCACGACTACATACCAAATGGGGTAGTCAGAGGAAAGTGACTGTTGCCGTCATGGTGAACGGAACACTCCAACGTGTGGTGGTGAGTCTTCCGCCGTTATCCGGGTTGATTTGGTTTTTATCGATGTTTTTCATCACCGGAGAGTTAGTCGGAAACAATGAACACTAAGATGGTATGGTTCTGGCCAAATTTGAACTCGGGACCACAGGATCGAATTTGGGGTGCTCAACCCCTAGGCCACGACACTCTCACACACACATCACACATAACTAAGGGGGCGGTACACGTCCATGAAGTACAGGATTGTTTTTATGAAATTATAACCTAGGTAAACAATACGAAACTCCATTAGCGTGAGTTGTCAAAAAACCAGTGATAAAATGGACACCTGGGGGGCTAGCCAAGAGCTTTCTATTGTAGAAATCGTCGTGGCGTGTTGCTCTTGGCTAGCCCCCCTGTACGACTACCTCGAATTGCCACTTTAAATTTGCGTTATCGTTCGCGTAAAAAAATATATTACGATTTGAAATTGTCATGTCATGTCATGTCACGTAAATTTAAAGTGGTAACTCGTGGTAGAGTTTGAATCTGCGTTTGAAATTGCATTTGAATCGAAATAAAAATGGACATGCAAGAACGTACTTGTAACAATCTGTCATAAATGATTTTGGATAAATATTATATTTCTGAAGCAAATGCTTACGTGGTAAAGTTCGTAAAATTTTCAAAAAGACGTTTGTAGCCGGCTGACCTATTTAGGATAAATCTGTTCTCCGAGTTACCTAATTTTAGAGAGGGGAGGTGGGTGCTTAAAATGAAATGAGGGTAAACTATAGTTCACAGTCTAGCCTGAACTAAATTCAGTAGTCAAGATTGTGCAAACTCGTGTTTAAATTCAAAACAGAAGTTTAAATTCATATTTCAAATACCAAGAAATTTAAGTTGATAGCAGCTCTACTTGAGTAGTATAGAAATTGTCATGCAATATGCAGGAGATGCAAAAAAGTATTATGAAATCCTGACAATCGTGTTTACTACGCGTACACTTTACTCTTTTTCAATAGTGACGAAGTCACAGGAAAAGTCAAAACAAAACCAATCAGATGAGAACTCGGTTAATGTCTCATTCGGTAATACCAGAGTCGTGCGAGTAGCTCCAAAGTCGCGGCATCTCACAACCTCCCATCAGGATCCCACCGCCCCTGGGCTGGACATTGCGCAAGCGGCCATCGCCGTGAGATATCTAACAGTACCAGGCGAAAATTGACCGCCGACTCCGAATCGAGTCGTTGAACCCGACACCCGACCGTTAACCGCATCTAGGAGGCCCTTCCACTTCCTACTGCTTATCGTTGCATCCGACTTTTTAATATTTGGAAAGGCAAAAACTTCGAGAAGAATCTAGAAGCATCGGATTTATCGCTGCAATGGTTGGGATTCCATGGGCTTAGTCGCCTGTAGAGGAATTCCGAACTTGTAGGTTTTTAAGTTGGTCAGAATGATTGATTCTCGTAATGAACAATCTGATTGGTAATTTAAATATTAAACAAAATGGGGTATTTTAAGTTATATAAAAAAGCATAATGATAGATGTTTTAAGTAATGAAGCTTGACGTAAATATTGATAGCTAGCCAATCCAAACTAGAGGCCTATGATCACAAAAAAAGCTGCGTGAAATTGCTTGCAGCTTGCAGTAATAATAATAGTACAATAATATGTATAATACTTATTATGGTTCATTACTCGGTTTCAGAGAACTTTTAAGTGTAAGATGACACGTCTTAGCTTTGTTAGACAAATCTCAGTTTACAACCTGACAATAAACATCAGGCACATACAGTCCTGGAGAAATTTAGGTTAAGCTTACAACATGAGCGTAAAACAAGAATGTTTGAATAACTCGCGAGGCTCCCCTTAACTATGGTAGACACACGTCCGAGAAAGCAGAAGGATTTCTTTTTGTTCGTAGCTTTTACTGCGTAGATTTAACAGTTACCAACCGTTCTCTGACGCGCCGTTACACCGATTCTGCCTATTCATTGGACTCTCGAAACACAGTGTAAAGCTTTACTTCATCTTGAAATTGATCTTGCATGTCTTCACCGTTATATCCTACCAAAATACTCGTGCTGCTGTACCATTTCTAGGCAGTTAATGCGCAAGGGTCACTTGTAGCGTAGCGGTCGCATTTGGCTCAAGGTGCCGCTTGAAATACTGCTGCTTAATGTTTTTGTTAACAATCCAATGCTAAATGAAGGACATTTATCTTTTATTGTGGTGTAGGCCACTGAGTAGAGTGTAACTGGTGTCTATTGAAGTAGACCTAAGAGATGACCAATCCCATTAGCATCAGGAAGTGCTGGACCCTCTGCACTTCTGCAGGCCATGTCTATCAGAGCACAAACCCCCATCATGGGTCCTCGAAGAAGGGCAGATTGCTGATCACGTACTTACACTTTGCCTGAAACCTAGTCAGAAAATTTAGGGCATTTTCAAATTTGATTAGTAAGGTATTCATAAAACAGCTTTCGCTGCTAAACAATATACAACCCGGTCGACATACTTGTATAACATAATGAATAAAAAAGTTAACATATACAATTTCAAACATTACGATTGTAAGAAAAAACTCACGCACTGGTTAAAGTCCCTCAGTTATACAGAAACAGAAAATCTACCTAAGAATAGAACATAACATAACATAATTTATCAAATTAATTAATACCTGGATAGCTACTAAATATCATAAATAAATAAATATTCATATATATTTATTTTATGTGTTTGAATTGGCATGAATTTATTTCTAGTTAGCTGCGCACGCACCCACATAAATACCTACACACAACACACACACGCACACAAACACACATGCACGCAAACACCACGCACACACGCACTTAAGGATGTTTATAACTATGGAAGACCTTCCCAATAAAGGTATTTCTATCCTTAAAATAAATGTTACCAAAACATGTTGTAAACCTAGTTTATTTAAGAAAAAAAATCACATTTTCATTTCTATAATGAAAGTCAGTAAATTATTAATAAAGGTCTCTGCTTCGATGAATGTTTATCTACGTGTGTGCGACTCTATTGCCCTTACTATGATTTAGCAATAGTGCAACCGATCTATTAAGCGAGGTGTTTCCAGTATGTGATAAGTAGTTACTTTAGCAGGCCGGATGGGTAGAGTCAAAGGTACGAAATTATAGTAGCTGACTGTAAGAATATTTCTTGGCAGTTCGACGTTTTTACTTATCAAAATACATCAGCATGCCTTACGCGACATTTACCTTCACTATAACAGTGCCTGGTGTTATTTTATAACCAGTATAACCACGACCAAACCTAAAAAGCTACCGTTCAATTTGTTTGCTCCCTTGTACTTAAATATTAACTACGAGTATGTTAAATTCGGAACTTTTGTGAGTAACAGTTCGCCCGCGGCTCTTAAATTCTAACGATTTCCTGCATCACGGTAACGGTATATAGAAATATGCGTGTATTTAGTAATGCTTATCATTGGTCAAACAGGTTGAAGCGCATTACCAAAACATAATGTCGACTCTTCTCAGACTTTGCTTTCAATCTCAGTCTTGTACCCATTTATTCTGCATCCACCATCAAATCAGTATTAACTCTCCGGGATTCTGTTCTTTTTACTGTGTGGTCTTTAGCTGCCTACTCAAAAATACATAAATCAACTCATAGATGTTCAATTTAACTGAACTCAAACAGAGTCATTAAAGAGGAACGCTCCGACAGCGCATATAACCAACACATTTCAGATGACGTCAAAAACCATGACCCACTTTGAGGCAACCCCAAACATAGGATACGCTTTATAAAAACTTTGCTATATTCCAGGCCATGTTTGTTAGGGAAAGTGTGCTGGGAAACAGGGCTGCCAACGTAGGCCTATGCTTGCAGCTGAAAATCTCATCAAAAAAGAAAATCTAGTGTTAGGTCACTCGTGTAATTTGAGGCTCCGTGCGATCAACAACCTGCAAAACGACATACTTACCCACAAAAAGAAGGCGAGAGCATTTGATATGTCCTATTGAATATTGGTTCAATCGATGAAATCTGTCACATCAACAAATTATTTGCTGCAATTTCGTGTTCGCACTAACCCTAACCCGTACGTCTACGAGTTGAAAATTCAAAAAAAAATGTATTTTTTGGATTTGACATAACATGACAATGTCAAATCCCAATACATTTTTTTACGCGAACGATAACGTTAATTTAAAGTAGCAACTCGTGGTAGACGTACTGATCTAAAATACATGAGTTAGTCAACCTCCGAGAGTTAGCGGAAACCTTGCGTCGGCAGCCCTACTGTTAAGCTTTTATGCAACGCGGAATCTAGGTCAGTCCACTGTAAGGACTTCAGCCAACACTGGCACGATGACCTAGGTCATGTCGGCTGAATTATAGCCCGCTCCCGGCCAATCGATACATCCAGGTGGCAATACCTCACGTGCCCTCGATAAGAGATTGGATGGGAACGTTTGTGAAACACGGGATGCGATACACCATGCATAATCTCTACTAAGTATAATAATTTTCTATCGTTTGAATTTCAATTCTAATTTAATTTATTTTTACTATACAGAAATTTTATATGCTACATTTTAATAAAAAAAAAGTCGCTTCCCGCCGTCTGTTCACTTAGATCTTCCGAACTACGCTACGGATTTTAACCCATTCACGGCCGAAAAAAAAGACAGTAGGAAGTCGATTGTTTTTAAACGCACCGGTGCGAGGTGTGGCATTGAACCAGTTAATGCGGTTTTGATTATTAGACAGAGTGATTCAAGATGAAGGTTTTATGCATATTAGGTAAAGTAGAAAACAGCCTAACACATCAGTCTCTACATTGCACCCGTGCGAGGGGTGCTTGGGTCGCTAGTGTTAATATTCTGAGTTATATTGCGTCGTTTCTGCTGTCTGAGGATATATCCCTGTAGTATTTGTAACTTACAGGAAATACGACCATTTTGGTGCGGTAAAAACTACATTATGACACATAGCATTAGTGGAAACATACCACGCGTATTCGCACTGTAGGTACTACACACACAGTACTATGTCAATATTATGAAATATAGAAATAATTAGGTTTTATACTTTTTCTACTAGGTGCAGAGGTTTTCTCAATGAGCTAAAACACGGAGTTCTTCGAAGGGGTTTTAAAAGGTGTTCATACTGACTTTACAGGATCAGAAAGGCGCGAGTTCCATGTTGCACTCATCCATACTCTGCGGTAACCTCTTACCTTAAAAGCATGATTGTTCGCCACTGACGATGTACTTAATCTAAAAATAAAATTAAAAAAACAATAACTTTTTCTACTGCACCATGGCTCTATATTTTGTTAAGTATATAATGTAAAATGACACTCTTTCGCAGGAACAGAAAAGGGAAGAAATAACCACCGGGGTTTATTAAAATAACAGATATTCTATACGAGCTAACTCACAGGATAAAACAGCGAGATAAATCCGCGGAGCAGATAAAACTGTTGATTGATGGTTGACAGGTTGCGCACCTAGGGTTATCGAGAACCAGTGTTAAATTGACCGACCATTCATACATTTTTTAGTTGGCTTTGACGTAACACTCGTTGTATATTATGTAACAATTAAAGATCTTAACATTAAATAGTGGGAGGTAGTTAATTCATAGCGACAAATGATTTAATAAACTTTTTAAGGCGAGTTTAGCCGCCAACTACCACTTTTAGTAAAAACTAAAACGCGATAACTAAAAATCAGAATGAATAGTCGAGTCATTCAATATTTAAAGAAGTCTTTTTCGAGATATTCATTGTTCAGTTTTTAATAACAATGTCTAATTTAGAAGTAATAATTGAATACTTTTAACAAAAACTAAAACTACTACTAAAAAAAGAATGCAAAGTCGTGGACAGACATTCAATATTTAAAACAAGTATTGTTTGAGATATTCATTGTTCAGTTTTTAATAACAATGTCTAATTTGGAAGTAATAACTGCCTACTTTTAAGAAAAACTAAAACTACTACTAAAAATAGAATGAAAAGTCGTGGACCGACATTCAATATTTGTAAGAAGTATTTTTTGAGAATCAGAATCAGAATTAGAATCAGATAATTTATTGCTTATAAACTGTGTCAGTACAGAAGCAGGGATGACATTCATTGAGATATTCATTATTCAGTTTTTAAAAACAATGTCTTATTTGGAAGTTATACAAATAAATCAATTGGTGGCGCTAGTTGGCGGCTAAAATCGCCTTAAAGTTAGATCACCATGACGTGCAATGGATAGATAAAATTGTGTTGCTTGTAATAACGTAACAAACACTTCAAGACCTTAAATTTCAGGATTTAATGTATTTTAGGATGTCAGAGACTTTTTTGGTAATTTGTTATTCTAGCTACTTACCTACATTAAGTATTTGTTTAAAAATAGTTGGAAATGTTATTCGCGTCGTGAATCATTTTTAAGGAACCCTGCCTCGTTGCTAAGTTGGATATTAGTCGGTAGCAGTCCGAAGAACCCATCGCCCCCGGGTGGCAAGTTGAGGCTTTCCCAACATCATAAATAAATTCGAACTATAGCTATCGTCTAGCAAAGCAACCCTAGTACCACACATCTGACGCCCAGGGTGGGAGTGCCCTGATAGCGGCGGCGGCCAGCCAGACCCACGCTTATCGTACTGGGTTAAGCAAACAAAGAAAATTCGCCAAAAGATAACGTTACTCCCCATTTCAACATTTTTAGTCAACAATTTAGTCCTATATACGATGTAAGATAAGACCTGAGAATTAGGCTAGCATTTTGGACCATTCAATTGCACGAACAAGCGCCAAAACATCGCTTTGGTAGTGCCGTGTTCCTGCTGGAGTCACATTTCTCACAAGGGAGTAGAACGCTCTCCCTGCGTCTGTGTTTAACTTCCGGATACTTACAACCTTGGTATCTTCAAGGCCAGAGTTAATAGGCATTTTCTGGGTAAGCGTGTACCACCATCGGCCTCGTCATCGCTCACTACCAGGCGAGACAGAGGCCAAACGAAAACACATTTAAAAAAAAAGGTAGCCAGAGCTCATCGTAAAGTTAATGTTTAGTCAGCGGGAGGACCTTATTTCTTCTTGCTGACTATAACAATAGTTCCCTTAAGCCGTACAGAGTCGGCAACATACGAATAATGCCTATGGGTTGCACGTCTTCATAGACTGTGGTAGAGCTTGTCTAAACTGAAATAACGCGCCTCTCCACCGCATTCTCGCACGAATATAAATTTTGAATAAAGTAAAGTAAAGTAAAAAATATCTTTATTCATATAGACTTATAAAAAGTACATAAGACATGTCATGTACAAAAAAAAATTGTAGCAAAAATATACTGAATAAAAATAAACTTACATAAAATAATACTATGATAGTTCATATCATAATTAAATGTAATGTGACTCTACCACCGGTTCGGAGGTTGTTTCCGATCGAGAAGACTCCGGCAAGAAACTCGATGGTTACTCTTTTCAATCTTGTTTTTATACACAAAAATGGAATTGACAGAGTAAAGTCATAACAAAAAAGTGTGCAGAGGAGCAGATTATACCTAAGATGACCACAAATTCTTATCATTTAAGAAATCCTCAACACTATAATAACCCCGCTTCATTAACTTAGCTTTAATTTGTGACTTAAACTTGTGAAGAGGCAGTTCAACAAGAGTTTGCGGAATCTTATTAAAATATTTTACTCATTGACCAACAAATGATTTCCCTACCTTATGCAGTCTTAGACTGGGAGTTACGAGCTTATTTTTATTTCTGGTA